>OX451359.1:5000-10005000 GCA_949629185.1 Apamea crenata
AACCTAACCTAACCTAACCTAACCTAACCTAACCTAACCTAACCTAACCTAACCTAACCTAACCTAACCTAACCTAACCTAACCTAACCTAACCTAACCTAACCTAACCTAACCTAACCTAACCTAACCTAACCTAACCTAACCTAACCTAACCTAACCTAACCTAACCTAACCTAACCTAACCTAACCTAACCTAACCTAACCTAACCTAACCTAACCTAACCTAACCTAACCTAACCTAACCTAACCTAACCTTTTTTTTTTTTTTTTTTTTTTTTTTTTTTGTCGCTGAGAAATGCTTTAAGCATGCCCGCCTCGCGGGGGACAAGACGGGGTATGTGGGACTCCCTGTCGGAATGACAGTATACCCACTAAAACTCAGCGGTGTTCCCTCATTCGCCGTGATGGGAGGGCCACGGGAATAGGCATAGCCTTTACCTCCATAGCCCTCCCGGCGCATGCCCGCCTAGATGGTATGGCGGGCCCCGCATGCCCCCCACACAGGGGGGCTACGGGAATGGCCGGGAGCACCTAGCCATTCCCGTCCAACACTGGTGGAGGCCTGTGCAATGCAGGCAACGGTGCCCCCGCACCCGCTGCCTGCTGGCCCTCACGCCCGCCTAATTGGCAGGCCCCGCATGCCCCCCAGGATGGGGGAGCTACGGCCGCAGAGGATAGGGAGAGCGGCAACGACACACCGACACTCCTCTTCCCCTGCGGCCCCACCGCGTCCGCCATCGAACGGTGGCGGCCCCGTCAAGGCCGCGGAAGGAAGGGAGAGCGGCAACGTATCACCGACACTCCTCTCCCGCCGCGGCCTCCAATCCTCAGCCGCGACGTCTCCCTCACGGGGGACATCGCGGCCCGCCTCGGGTAGATTGCGATGTCGCACAAGCGGCACCGCCACCTACCCGCCGGCCGCTACGTCGTCGGCTTATCCGCACAGCCTAGACGAGCGGCCGCTCCTCGGGTTCCTCTTAGCTTCACCGTGGCCCAATCCACCACGGCTACTGAGCCCCCCCGCCTCGACAATGCGGGAACCCACCGGGGGGGAACCTAACCTAACCTAACCTAACCTAACCTAACCTAACCTAACCTAACCTAACCTAACCTAACCTAACCTAACCTAACCTAACCTAACCTAACCTAACCTAACCTAACCTAACCTTTTTTTTTTTTTTTTTTTTTTTTTGTCGCTGAGAAATGCTTTATGCATGCCCGCCTCGCGGGGGACGAGACGGGGTATGTGGGACTCCCTGTCGGAATGACAGTATACCCACTAAAACTCAGCGGTGTTCCCTCATTCGCCGTGATGGGAGGGCCACGGGAATAGGCATAGCCTTTACCTCCATAGCCCTCCCGGCGCATGCCCGCCTAGATGGTATGGCGGGCCCCGCATGCCCCCCACACAGGGGGGCTACGGGAATGGCCGGGAGCACCTACCCATTCCCGTCCAACACTGGTGGAGGCCTGTGCAATGCAGGCAACGGTGCCCCCGCACCCGCTGCCTGCTGGCCCCCACGCCCGCCTAATTGGCAGGCCCCGCATGCCCCCCAGGATGGGGGGGCTACGGCCGCAGAGGATAGGGAGAGCGGCAACGACACACCGACACTCCTCTTCCCCTGCGGCCCCACCGCGTCCGCCATCGAACGGTGGCGGCCCCGTCAAGGCCGCGGAAGGAAGGGAGAGCGGCAACGTATCACCAACACTCCTCTCCCGCCGCGGCCTCCAATCCTCAGCCGCGACGTCTCCCTCACGGGGGACATCGCGGCCCGCCTCGGGTAGATTGCGATGTCGCACAAGCGGCACCGCCACCTACCCGCCGGCCGCTACGTCGTCGGCTTATCCGCACAGCCTAGACGAGCGGCCGCTCCTCGGGTTCCTCTTAGCTTCACCGTGGCCCAATCCACCACGGCTACTGTGCCCCCCCGCCTCGACAATGCGGGAACCCACCGGGGGGGAACCTAACCTAACCTAACCTAACCTAACCTAACCTAACCTAACCTAACCTAACCTAACCTAACCTAACCTACCCGCCGGCCGCTACGTCGTCGGCTTTTCCGCACAGCCTAGACGAGCGGCCGCTCCTCGGGTTCCTCTTAGCTTCACCGTGGCCCAATCCACCACGGCTACTGAGCCCCCCCGCCTCGACAATGCGGGAACCCACCGGGGGGGAACCTAACCTAACCTAACCTAACCTAACCTAACCTAACCTAACCTAACCTAACCTAACCTAACCTAACCTAACCTTTTTTTTTTTTTTTTTTTCTCGGGGGGAAAATCCTCATGGACATCCTCCGCCCTGGGGAAGGCAGAGGGGCATGCCGGACTCTTACCGGCTAAAAACCACCCCGGTGTTCCCTTCCTGTACCTATGGCCGGGGGTACGGGTATCACGCATTCATCCATGCCCCCGGCAGGTATTGGCCCACCAGATGTTTGTAGGCGGGCCCCGTCACCCTCTGCGGCCGTCACCCAGTGGCCGCAGGAACTCCAACTAAGAGGCGCGCGTGGAACACTACGCCGCCGCCTCGAGGCCTGTTTCTGATCGGGCGACAGACGCCCCTAGTCTGTCGCCCGCAGGCCGCGCCCTATGGTGGCCGGAGATCGTCCGCCACCCTGCGACGCCCGGTGCGTCTGCTGCGGGCCGGGAGAGAGGTAACAGCTTCTCTCTCCCTTTCCGCCGCCTCCTTTGCCGACATTACGTCCTCACAAAAGGAGGCGACGGCCGTCCAGGCGCTCTCGCTCTCGACCATGCATGAAATGACGGCCGGAAGCGAGAGGTCGCCCGCAGCCTCGACTGCCGCGACTAAGTCACGGCGCTGTACTGCCCAAGCTGGGCAATCCTCCAACGTGTGCAGCGCCGTGTCCTCGTGGCAGCTGTCACAGTGGTGACATTCGGGCGTCGGCTCCCGTCCTATCCGACACAAGTACTTCCCGAAACACCCATGTCCGGTAAGCACCTGCGTCAGCCGGAAGCTGAGGGCGCCGTGGCGTCTCTCCAGCCACTCCTTCATCACGGGTCTTACCGCCGCTACCGCGGCGTGCCCTGCCGTGGGTCGCGCAAGTCGCTGCTCCCATTCCGCCACTAGGACCTGGCGGAGCTCTGCCCTGCGCGCCTCAACTTGTCGAGGCGCCAGGCGCTCGCCCCGTCCCACCGCTTCCTCGCGCCATGTATAGAGTGACGCGAGGAGTTCCGCCTCTAGGTCCCACGGCGGGGATCCGGCTAGGAGGCTCGCCGCCTCGAAGGAGATCGTACGGTATCCCCTTATTACCCTGACGACCATCGCTCTTTGCGGCCTTCGTAGCAAGGCGATGTTACGGGCCGTCAGGGCATCCGCCCACACAGGCGCGGCGTAAAGCGCCATGGACCGTACGATCCCTGTGTAGAGCCTCCGGCAGGAGGTATTTGGACCCCCCAAGTTGGGCAGCAAGCGCGAAAGCGCTGAAGCGGCGCCCAACAAACGGGGTGCGAGCCGCTGGAAGTGCGGCCCGAAGCTCCACCGACTGTCGAGGACGAGTCCTAAGTATTTCATCGTCGACTCGACAGCGATGGAGACCCCTCCTACCACGATGTTTGAACCCGGAGGTGGCTTATTCCTCGGCCCGTGAAAACAGAGGGCCTCGGATTTGTGCAAGGCCACCTCCAGGCCCAACCGCCGGATCCTACCCACGACATGCGCGACCCCGGCCGTCGCCAGTATGGCTGCCTGCCGGTATGTCTTCCCACGAGCTGTTACTAGCGTGTCGTCGGCGTAGCATGTCACGCCGACTCCGTGGAGAAGAGCACCGCGCAGAGCCCAGTCGTACCCTATGTTCCACAGGAGTGGCCCCAATACCGACCCCTGCGGAACACCGCACGACATTTCTCGCTGACCCCATCCTTCACGACCCGGGTAAACTACCGATCTTTCCGACAAATAGGCCCCGATAATGCGGCGGAGGTAAGCTGGCACCCCGTGATACCGGAGTGCCTCTCTGATGGTACTCCAGGGCAAGGTGTTGAATGCGTTGGCGATGTCGAGCGACACCGCCAGGACCACCTCACCCCGGGCAACTGCCTCCTCCGCCAGGACCCTCACGCGCATGATCGCGTCCACTGTGGAGCGCCCCTGACGGAAACCAAATTGGTTGTCCGCCAGGTCCGGCCCCTCGTTGGTCATGTGCCGGACGAGGCGGTCGGCGATGATTCGCTCGAAGATCTTACACACCTCGTCCAGAAGCACGATGGGCCGGTAGGCAGACGGTGAGTCTGCGGGGCGCCCCTCCTTCTTTAGCAGGACCAGCTTTCCGGTCTTCCACCGGCGTGGAAGCTGGCCCCGCTCCAAACATGCGCTTAAGAGTCCTTCTAGTCGGGGCCCGAGAGCCCTCAAGGCCAGGACCCATGCACGGCCTGGAATGCCGTCGGGCCCTGGGGCGGTGTTTTTTATGCGAGAAACCGCCACTCTCAACTCTACCCGGGTCACTTCGGGCACGTCGTCGTCGTCGTCTTCCGTGTTGGGCACATTCCAAGGCGGAACCATAGCAGGTGGTGTATGCTCTGGGCGTAAGGGAAATAGAGCGCTCACCACGTCCTCCAATAACTGTGGCTGAAGACTCTGGGACAGTGGGGGGGCCCACTGGCGCATCTTGCCCCTCACCATTCGGTAGGGGCGTCCCCACGGATCTCGGTCCAGAGTCTCCAGCAGTTCTTCGCGGGCCGCTGACTTTGCCCGCACGATGGCTAATTGGAGAGCGCTCTTCGCCTCCCTGTAGCTCTCGTATAGTTCCGCCTCGATGGCCACCGTTGACGGAGAGCGGCGGCGTCTTCTTCGGCACCTGGCATACTGGCGTCGCTTCTCAACGCAGACTCTGCGCAAATCCGCAATTGGCTGCGACCACCAGTACACCTGGCGCCTGGATGGTATCGGCCGGACTCGGGGCATCGCAGCGTCGCAGATTTGCGACATGCTCTCCCGGAACCACTCCGCCTCCTCGTCGATGTTGACAGGCCTGTCAGGAGCATCCAACCAGGCCTGCACGATAGAGGCCTCCAGGAGAGCCTCCCTGTCCAGCCGCTTCAGTGCCCAACGCGGACCGTCTCCTATGCCCACCGGAGCTGCTTGGACCGGCCCGACCGAGGTCTGGGTGGAGACACTGAATCGGATATATCTGTGATCCGACAGCGTCTCCACGTCCTCCACTACGTGCCAGCCATGGACACGGCGCGCAAGAGCGGGGCTAGCGAACGTGAGGTCCACTATTGACCCGCCCCACTGTCGCACGCATGTCTGCACGCAACCTCGGTTCAGAAGAAGCAGGCCCTGCTCGACCGCCCACTCCTCCACTAACTCGCCCCGCACATCAGTTGTCGGGGAACACCATGCCGCAGACTTGGCGTTGAAGTCCCCCAAGACGAGAACGGGACGAGGACGACTACGATTGACGACCGTGCCCAAATCCGAAATGACCTCCTCGAGGTCGGCGAGAGATAGGCTGGGGGCGAAATACACCCCCGCGACCATAATATCGCCACAAACTGCCGCGACATAGCCCCGCCCCCGGGTGACGGCCTCAAAGAGCGGGGTGTCCACGGCAGACCTTCTTATAAGCGCCACCGAACCGTTAGTGTCGCACACCCAGTCATCCCTGGGCGGCACAAAATACGGCTCGGCGACGACTGCCACATCGATTGACCACTGCGCCATGCTTTGGAGCAAGAGATCCTGAGCTCTAGCGCAGTGGTTTATGTTAGCTTGGAGGAAACATAGATGATTTGGGGCCATTATTGGGTATCCATTAAATTTGTCTCCTCCCCAGTCCCCGGCGGATCTGCTGCCGCAACCGGTGGGTGAGCCGGTTGCGAGGAACCAGTTGCCTCTGTTGGTGTGTCCTGAGAAGCCGGCGGATGAATCGGCTGTGTCTTGGTCCCGGATTTCTTCTTTGTGGGCCTGGCGCAGGCCTTACTCCCGGTCCAGTGATCGGCTGGCTTGCCGGATGCCGCACAGAGTACGCAGTGCGGCGCGGCTGTGCAAGAGCCAGCTTTATGATCGGGCTGACCGCAGCGGAAGCACAGTTGGCTGCGGTCGACCCCCGCAGTGCATCGTACACCCACGTGTCCCGGCTCAAGACAACGATAGCACCGCAAGGGCTTGGGCGTCAAGAGTGTCACCTGCGCCGAGACCCATCCTATCAGCAGTCTTCTGCCCTCCTGCAGTTTGTTGGCCGCCGCTACGGGACAACTTACTAATACTGTCCCGAGGCCAGAGACACCCCTGCGAATTGTGCCCGCCTTTACTTGTTCTGGCGGGCAGTTGCCGGCCTTCGATATGGCAGCGGCGACCTCTTCAGTGGTGACAGAGTCGTCCAGGCCCGAGATTCGCAAATCTGCACACTTAGTGGGCCTGGACACTCTGACGTCGTCATTTCCGAGAGACGCCCTTAGCTTTTCGGCAAGGGCGTCTGCCTTGGGAGCACTTGAAGCCCCCGAGATTTCCAGTAGTCGGGCTCCGGTAGCCGTAGGCTTGCACCGGAGGCCCGTTATGCCGAGATCATTCAATGAGATTTCGGCTTTCGCCTTTGAAAGGATCCCGGCATATGTTAGACCCCGCTCCTCCGCGCCTGGCTGCAGTGTCAGAACCACAGCTGTTGATCGAGGGGCACGGAGCCTCGCAGCCTGCGCTTGGGCCGCCGTCTTTACTTTCTGGGCCTGTTGCCTGGCCTTGCGGCGCGCCTTTTTGTCACTTTGTTTGGCGCCCGCAGTTGTCCATTCCGCCTCCTTTTGTGAAGAGGCGGATTTAGGGTCGCGCTGATTCAGAGATTGTGTTGGCGGCGCTGTAGAGGTAGCCGCTGCACCCGACTTGTTCGTCTTCTTTTTATTCTTCTTCTTCTTCCCATCTTCCGTTATAGTAGTAGCAGCCGCTTGTGCCTGTGGTTTATCACAAGGCGCTGCGGCTTTGGCCGCATAAGATGACGTCGGTGCGCTGCGTTGGTCTGCAGCTAGGGGAGGCCGTAAGATCCTTCCCTCTAACACCGAGAATCGAGCGTTGAAACTCGCCATCTCCTGACGGACAAGGCGAACCAGCTCCGACTCTGGTGGCGGCTGCTGCTGTGTGGGCTGCTGCTGCGGCTGTGGCAAGCCCAACTCCTTCCGGAGGTGCTCGCGGCGGAAGGACGCCATTTCCGCCTTGAGCTCCTCATACTCCTTGCGGAGTTCCGCCATTTGGACCGCCAGCTTGGCATTTTGAGCCCTTAATAAGGTCGCCTCTTCGTTAGTGGTGCGGCTGAGTAGCACCTCGGCACTCTCCAGTATCGACGCCGTAGCCTCTTTGAGTGCCTTCTGGCTTACGCCACTAAGGCCCTTCGACACTTTTTGGACCCTCTTGATGGCAGCCACAGCGTCAACCATCCTTTGGTTGAGGTCGGAGGCAGGTAAGTCTTCAGCGTCGATGACCATGTCGGAGGCAGCAGAAGACGACTCCGACACACGGGTGACCCTCCCTTCCGTCACCCTTTTTGTCAGAGCCGAAATCTGCCGCTCATCCTCCGCTTGTTTATCGGCGTCGGCTGCAGCCTTCTTGGCAGCCGCAACCTCGCGCCTGGACAAGCCGATGCCAACGTACTTACCCGTCGACACCGGCCTACCTCTCCCGCCTTTTTTGGCACCGACCTTGGCAGCCGGTAGCGAAGTATCACTCAGGGCCGAATCCGACCCCGAGTCCGTCACACTTCGAGGGCGTTTGCCCGGGCGCTTTGAGCTTGCACTCGCAGCGCTTGCGACGGTTATCAGACTCGACGCAGAGTCCGAGTCCGAGAGCACACCTCCAATCCTCTCAATAAGTACACGAGGCACTTTCTCTCCTTCAACGTCGTTTAAATTTGGTTTAATATTTTTATCCATATGATTCCCACGAGAATGGAAGCAAGTATTGGGGTCCTTCGCGGGCAGTGGCTCCATGCCCTTCAAAACGTAGCCCTATATACTGTTGGGGGCGGGAGGTACCAACAGGTGGGAGCGCTAACGACCGTACACCCAACAGCCATTCATCCCCTCGCCGCGCTCCCGAAACTTGGGATTGGGTGGTTTTTTATCTTAGAGGTGTCCTTCCTCTGGGCCAGGCGGTTAAGCCAAGCCCCCGGCGGCGGCATTAAACATGCCTCCGTCCGCTGTCCGGACAACCCGACTCAGCGAACCCGCCGAAAGGTTTGTTCCTCGATGAACGAGGAGACAAACGAACGCCGCTTTGGTGCGCCTGCACCTCAGCGACGGGTCGCTCCTGCTCAGTCGACGAGCGTCGACGGAGCAGGAGCGACCCCTCCCTGTGTCCCTCTTGGTAATGCCCCTTACCTGAACCTCAAGGCGAGATCCAGGATCGGGACACGCAAGCCCCACCACGACGACAACGTGGGGATCACTTCGGTGGGGAACCTAACCTAACCTAACCTTTTTTTTTTTTTTTTTTTTTTGTCGCTGAGAAATGCTTTATGCATGCCCGCCTCACGGGGGACGAGACGGGGTATGTGGGACTCCCTGTCGGAATGACAGTATACCCACTAAAACTCAGCGGTGTTCCCTCATTCGCCGTGATGGGAGGGCCACGGGAATAGGCATAGCCTTTACCTCCATAGCCCTCCCGGCGCATGCCCGCCTAGTTGGTATGGCGGGCCCCGCATGCCCCCCACATTGGGGGGCTACGGGAATGGCCGGGACCACCTAGCCATTCCCGTCCAACACTGGTGGAGGCCTGTGCAATGCAGGCAACGGTGCCCCCGCACCCGTTGCCCGCTGGCCCCCACGCCCGCCTGAATGGCGGGCCCCGCATGCCCCCCAGGATGGGGGGCTACGGCCGCAGAGGATAGGGAGAGCGGCAACGACACACCGACACTCCTCTTCCCCTGCGGCCCCACCGCGTCCGCCATCAAACGGTGGCGGCCCCGTCAAGGCCGCGGAAGGTAGGGAGAGCGGCAACGTAACACCGACACTCCTCTCCCGCCGCGGCCTCTAATCCTCAGCCGCAATGTCTCCCACACGGGGGACATCGCGGCCCGCCTCAGGTAGGCTGCGATGTCGCCCAAGCGGCACCGCAACCTACCCGCCGGCCGCTACGTCGTCGGCTTTTCCGCACAGCCTAGACGAGCGGCCGCTCCTCGGGTTCCTCTTAGCTTCACCGTGGCCCAATCCACCACGGCTACTGAGCCCCCCCGCCTCGACAATGCGGGAACCCACCGGGGGGGAACCTAACCTAACCTAACCTAACCTAACCTAACCTAACCTAACCTAACCTAACCTAACCTAATAGTAGGATAGTAGGAAGAAGGATAGTAGGAAGTAGGATAGTAGGAAGTAGGATAGTAGGAAGTAGGATAGTAGGAATTAGGATAGTAGAAAGTAGGAAGTAGGATAGTAGGAAGTAGTATAGAAGAATAGTAGGAATTAGGATAGTAGGACTTAGGATAGTAGGAAGTAGGATAGTAGAAAGTACGATAGAAGGAAGTAGGATAGTAGGAAGTAATATAGTACGATAGGAGGAAGTAGGATAGTAGGAAAAAGGATAGTAGGAAGTAGGATAGTAGGAAGTAGGATAGTAGGAAGTAGGATAGTAGGAATTAGGATAGTAGTACTTAGGATAGTAGGAAGTAGGATAGTAGAAAGTAGGAAGTATGATAGTAGGAAGTAGGATAGTAGGAAGTAGGATAGTAGAAAGAAGGATAGTGAGAAGTAGGATAGAAAGATAGTACAAAGTAGGATTCCCGAATACAAATGAAATATCTATGGGGTTATGTTGTGAATAAGCTTAACTTTTGAAAGCATAGCATGATTATTTGTGTATAGATAGATAGTAGGAAGTAAGATAGTAGGATTGTAGGAAGTAGGATAGTAGAAAGTAGGATAGTGAGAAGTAGGATAGTAGGAAGTAGTATAGTAGGATAGAAGGAAATAGTATAGAAGGAAGTAGGATAGTAGGAAGTAGGATAGTAGAAAGTAGGATAGTGGAAAGTAGGATAGTGGAAAGTAGGATAGTAGGAAGTAGGATAGTAGGACTGAGGATAGTAGGAAGTAGGATAGTAGGACTGAGGATAGTAGGAAGTAGGATAGTAGGATAGAAGGATAGTACAAAGTAGGATTCCCGAATACAAATGAAATATCTATGGGGTTATGTTGTGAATAAGCTTAACTTTTGAAAGCATAGCATGATTATTTGTGTATAGATTAATAGTAGGAAGTAAGATAGTAGGAAGTAGGATAGTAGAAAGTAGGATAGTAGGAAGTAGGATATTAGGAATTAGGATAGTAGGAAGTAGGATAGTAGAAAGTAGGATAGTAGAATGTAGGTTAGTAGGAAGTAGGATAGTAGGAATTAGGATAGTGGGAAGTAGGATAGTAGGAAGAAGGATAGTAGAAAGTACGATAGTAGGAAGTAGGATAGTAGGAAGTAGGATAGTAGAAAGTAAGATAGTAGGAAGTAGGATAGTAGGAAGTAGGATAGTAGAAAGTAGGAAGTATGATAGTAGGAAGTAGGATAGTAGAAAGTAGGATAGTAGAAAGTAGGATAGTGAGAAGTAGGATAGAAGGATAGTACAAAGTAGGATTCCCGAATACAAATGAAATATCTATGGGGTTATGTTGTGAATAAGCTTAACTTTTGAAAGCATAGCATGATTATTTGTGTAAAGATAGATAGTAGGAAGTAAGATAGTAGGATAGTAGGAAGTAGGATACTAGGAAGTAGGATAGTAGGAAGAAGGATAGTAGGAAGTAGGAAGTAGGAAGTAGGATAGTAGGAAGTAGGAAGTAGAAAGTAGGATAGTAGGAAGTAGGATAGTAGGAAGTAGGATAGTAGAAAGTAGGATAGTAGGAAGTAGGATAGTGGAAAGTAGGAAGTATGATAGTAGGAAGTAGGATAGTAGGATAGTAGAAAGTAGGATAGAAGGATAGTACAAAGTAGGATTTCCGAATACAAATGAAATATCTATGGGGTTATGTTGTGAATAAGCTTAACTTTTGAAAGCATAGCATGATTATTTGTGTATAGATAGATAGTAGGAAGTAAGATAGTAGGAAGTAGGATAGTAGGAAGTAGAATATTAGGAATTAGGAAAGTAGGAAGTAGGATAGAAGGATAGTACAAAGTAGGATTCCCGAATACAAATGAAATATCTATGGGGTTATGTTGTAGAACAGTAGGATATTAGATAGTATAGTAGGAAGTAGGATAGTAGGAAGTAGTATAGTAGGATAGTAGGAATTAGGATAGTAGGACTGAGGATAGTAGGAAGTACGATAGTAGGAAGTAGGATAGTAGGAAGTAGGATAGTAGGATAGTAGGAAGTATGATAGTAAAAAGTAGGATAGTAGGAAGTAGGATAGAAGGAAGTAGGATAGTAGGAAGTAGGATAGTAGGAAGTAGGATAGTAGGAAGTAGGATATTAGGAATAAGGATAGTAGGAAGTAGGATAGTAGAAAGTAGGATAGTAGAAAGTAGGTTAGTAGGAAGTAGGATAGTAGGAATTAGGATAGTGGGAAGTAGGATAGTAGGAAGTAGGATAGTAGAAAGTAGGATAGTGAGAAGTAGGATAGTAGGACAGTAGGAAGTAGTATAGTAGGATAGTAGGAAGTAGGATAGTAGGAAGTAGGATATTAGATAGTATTGTAGGAAGTAGGATAGTAGGAAGTAGGATAGTAGGAATTGGGAAAGTAGGATAGTAGGAAGTAGTATAGTAGGAAGTAGGATAGTAGGAAGTAGGAAAGTAGGAAGTAGGATAGTAGGAAGTAGGATAGTAGGATAGTAGGAAGTAGTTTAGTAGGAAGTAGGATAGTAGGAAGTAGGATAGTAGGAAGTAGGATAGTAGGAAGTAGGATAGTAGGAAGTAGGATAGTAGGAAGTAGGATAGTAGAAAGTAGGAAGTAGGATAGAAGGATAGTACAAAGTAGGATTCCCGAATACAAATGAAATATCTATGGGGTTATGTTCTGAATTAGCTTAACTTTGAAAGCATAGCATGATTATTTGTGTATAGATAGATAGTAGGAAGTAGGATAGTAGGATAGTCGGAAGTAGTATAGTAGGATAGAAGGAAGTAGGATAGTAGAAAGTAGGATAGTAGAAAGTAGGATAGTAGAAAGTGGGATAGTAGGAATAAGGATAGTAGGAAGTAGGATAGTAGGAAGTAGGATAGTAGAAAGTAGGATAGTGAGAAGTAGGATAGTAGGATAGTAGGAAGTAGTATAGTAGGATAGTAGGAAGTAGGATAGTAGGAAGTAGGATAGTGGGAAGTAGGATAGTAGGAAGAAGGATAGTAGAAAGTACGATAGTAGGAAGTAGGATAGTAGGAAGTAGGATAGTAGAAAGTAAGATAGTAGGAAGTAGGATAGTAGGAAGTAGGATAGTAGAAAGTAGGAAGTATGATAGTAGGAAGTAGGATAGTAGAAAGTAGGATAGTAGAAAGTAGGATAGTGAGAAGTAGGATAGAAGGATAGTACAAAGTAGGATTCCCGAATACAAATGAAATATCTATGGGGTTATGTTGTGAATAAGCTTAACTTTTGAAAGCATAGCATGATTATTTGTGTAAAGATAGATAGTAGGAAGTAAGATAGTAGGATAGTAGGAAGTAGGATACTAGGAAGTAGGATAGTAGGAAGAAGGATAGTAGGAAGTAGGAAGTAGGAAGTAGGATAGTAGGAAGTAGGAAGTAGAAAGTAGGATAGTAGGAAGTAGGATAGTAGGAAGTAGGATAGTAGAAAGTAGGATAGTAGGAAGTAGGATAGTGGAAAGTAGGAAGTATGATAGTAGGAAGTAGGATAGTAGGATAGTAGAAAGTAGGATAGAAGGATAGTACAAAGTAGGATTTCCGAATACAAATGAAATATCTATGGGGTTATGTTGTGAATAAGCTTAACTTTTGAAAGCATAGCATGATTATTTGTGTATAGATAGATAGTAGGAAGTAAGATAGTAGGAAGTAGGATAGTAGGAAGTAGAATATTAGGAATTAGGAAAGTAGGAAGTAGGATAGAAGGATAGTACAAAGTAGGATTCCCGAATACAAATGAAATATCTATGGGGTTATGTTGTAGAACAGTAGGATATTAGATAGTATAGTAGGAAGTAGGATAGTAGGAAGTAGTATAGTAGGATAGTAGGAATTAGGATAGTAGGACTGAGGATAGTAGGAAGTACGATAGTAGGAAGTAGGATAGTAGGAAGTAGGATAGTAGGATAGTAGGAAGTATGATAGTAAAAAGTAGGATAGTAGGAAGTAGGATAGAAGGAAGTAGGATAGTAGGAAGTAGGATAGTAGGAAGTAGGATAGTAGGAAGTAGGATATTAGGAATAAGGATAGTAGGAAGTAGGATAGTAGAAAGTAGGATAGTAGAAAGTAGGTTAGTAGGAAGTAGGATAGTAGGAATTAGGATAGTGGGAAGTAGGATAGTAGGAAGTAGGATAGTAGAAAGTAGGATAGTGAGAAGTAGGATAGTAGGACAGTAGGAAGTAGTATAGTAGGATAGTAGGAAGTAGGATAGTAGGAAGTAGGATATTAGATAGTATTGTAGGAAGTAGGATAGTAGGAAGTAGGATAGTAGGAATTGGGAAAGTAGGATAGTAGGAAGTAGTATAGTAGGAAGTAGGATAGTAGGAAGTAGGAAAGTAGGAAGTAGGATAGTAGGAAGTAGGATAGTAGGATAGTAGGAAGTAGTTTAGTAGGAAGTAGGATAGTAGGAAGTAGGATAGTAGGAAGTAGGATAGTAGGAAGTAGGATAGTAGGAAGTAGGATAGTAGGAAGTAGGATAGTAGAAAGTAGGAAGTAGGATAGAAGGATAGTACAAAGTAGGATTCCCGAATACAAATGAAATATCTATGGGGTTATGTTCTGAATTAGCTTAACTTTGAAAGCATAGCATGATTATTTGTGTATAGATAGATAGTAGGAAGTAGGATAGTAGGATAGTCGGAAGTAGTATAGTAGGATAGAAGGAAGTAGGATAGTAGAAAGTAGGATAGTAGAAAGTAGGATAGTAGAAAGTGGGATAGTAGGAATAAGGATAGTAGGAAGTAGGATAGTAGGAAGTAGGATAGTAGAAAGTAGGATAGTGAGAAGTAGGATAGTAGGATAGTAGGAAGTAGTATAGTAGGATAGTAGGAAGTAGGATAGTAGGAAGTAGGATAGTAGGAAGTAGGATTGTAGGATATTAGATAGTATAGTAGGAAGTAGGATAGTAGGAAGTAGTATAGTAGGATAGTAGGAATTAGGATAGTAGGACTGAGGATAGTAGGAAGTAGGATAGTAGAAAAAACGATAGTAGGAAGTAGGATAGTAGAAAGTACGATAGTAGGAAATAGGATAGTAGGAAGTAGGATAGTAGGATAGTAGGAAGTAGGATAGTAAAAAGTAGGATAGTAGGAAGTAGGATAGAAGGATAGTACAAAGTAGGATTCCCGAATACAAATGAAATATCTATGGGGTTATGTTGTGAATTAGCTTAACTTTTGAAAGCATAGCATGATTATTTCTGTATAGATAGATAGTAGTAAGATAGTAGTAGATAGAAGTAAGATAGTAGGATAGTAGAAAGTAAGAATGTAAGATAGTAGGAAGTAGGATATTAGGAATTAGGGTAGTAAGAATTAGGATAGTAGAAAGTAGGAAGTAGGATAGTAGGAAGTAGTATAGTAGGATAGTAGGAATAAGGATAGTAGGACTTAGGATAGTAGAAAGTAGGAAGTAGGATAGTAGGAAGTAGTATAGTAGGATAGTAGGAATTAGGATAGTAGGACTTAGGATAGTAGAAAGTAGGAAGTAGGATAGTAGGAAGTAGTATAGTAGGATAGTAGGAATAAGGATAGTAGGACTTAGGATAGTAGAAAGTACGATAGAAGGAAGCAGGATAGTAGGATAGTAGGAAGTAGTATAGTACGATAGTAGGAAGTAGGATAGTAGGAAGTAGGATAGTAGGAAGTAGGATAGTAGAAAGTAGGATAGTGAGAAGTAGGATAGTAGGATAAGTAGTATAGTAGGATAGTAGGAAGTAGGATAGTAGGAAGAAGGATAGTAGGAAGTAGGAAGTAGGATAGTAGGAAGTAGGAAGTAGAAAGTAGGATAGTAGGAAGTAGGATAGTAGGAATTAGGATAGTAGGAAGTAGGATATTAGGAAGTAGGATAGTAGAAAGTAGG
The DNA here is from genome assembly GCA_949629185.1 of Apamea crenata. Taxonomy (NCBI): domain Eukaryota; kingdom Metazoa; phylum Arthropoda; class Insecta; order Lepidoptera; family Noctuidae; genus Apamea; species Apamea crenata. The sequence goes on from OX451359.1 coordinate 20,153, forward strand.
ATAGTAGGAAGTAGGATAGTAGAAAGTAGGAAGTATGATAGTAGGAAGTAGTATAGTAGGATAGTAGGAATTAGGATAGTAGGACTTAGGATAGTAGGAAGAAGGATAGTAGGAAGTAGGAAGTAGGATAGTAGGAAGTAGGATAGTAGAAAGTTGGAAGTATGATAGTAGGAAGTAGGATAGTAGGAAGTAGGATAGTAGAAACTAGGATAGAAGGATAGTACAAAGTAGGATTCCCGAATACAAATGAAATATCTATGGGGTTATGTTGTGAATAAGCTTAACTTTTGAAAGCATAGCATGATTATTTGTGTATAGATAGATATTAGGAAGTAAGATAGTAGGAAGTAGGATAGTAGAAAGTAAGAAAGTAGGATAGTAGGAAGTAGGATAGTAGGAAGTAGGATAGTAGGAAGTAGGATAGTAGGAAGTAGGATAGTAGGAGTAGGATAGTAGGAAGTAGGATAGTAGGAAGTAGGATAGTAGAAAGTAGGATAGTAGAAAAGTAGGATAGTAGGAAGTAGGATAGTAGGAAGTAGGATAGTAGGAAGTAGGATAGTAGAAAGTAGGATAGTAGGAAGTAAGATAGTAGGATAGTAGGATAGTAGAAAGTAGGATAGTAGAAAGTAGGATTGTGGAAAGTAGGATAGTGGAAAGTAGGATAGTAGGAAGTAGGATAGTAGGACTGAGGATAGTAGGAAGTAAGATAGTAGGTTAGTAGGAATTAGGATAGTAGGAAGTAGGATAGTAGGAAGTAGGATAGTAGGAAGTAGTATAGTAGGATAGTAGGAAGAAGGATAGTAGGAAGTAGGATAGTAGGAAGTAGGATAGTAGGAAGTAGGATAGTAGGAATTAGGATAGTAGAAAGTAGGAAGTAGGATAGTAGGAAGTAGTATAGTAGGATAGTAGGAATTAGGATAGTAGGACTTAGGATAGTAGGAAGTAGGATAGTAGGAAGTAGGATAGTAGGAAGTAGGATAGTAGGAAGTAGGATAGTAGGAATTAGGATAGTAGGACTTAGGATAGTAGGAAGTAGGATAGTAGAAAGTAGGAAGTATGATAGTAGGAAGTAGGATAGTAGGAAGTAGGATAGTAGAAAGTAGGATAGTGAGAAGAAGGATAGAAGGATAGTACAAAGTAGGATTCCCGAATACAAATGAAATATCTATGGGGTTATGTTGTGAATAAGCTTAACTTTTGAAAGCATAGCATGATTATTTGTGTATAGATAGATAGTAGGAAGTAAGATAGTAGGATTGTAGGAAGTAGGATAGTAGAAAGTAGGATAGTGAGAAGTAGGATAGTAGGAAGTAGTATAGTAGGATAGAAGGAAATAGTATAGAAGGAAGTAGGATAGTAGGAAGTAGGATAGTAGAAAGTAGGATAGTGGAAAGTAGGATAGTGGAAAGTAGGATAGTAGGAAGTAGGATAGTAGGACTGAGCATAGTAGGATAGTAGGACTGAGGATAGTAGGAAGTAGGATAGTAGGATAGAAGGATAGTACAAAGTAGGATTCCCGAATACAAATGAAATATCTATGGGGTTATGTTGTGAATAAGCTTAACTTTTGAAAGCATAGCATGATTATTTGTGTATAGATTAATAGTACGAAGTAAGATAGTAGGAAGTAGGATAGTAGAAAGTAGGATAGTAGGAAGTAGGATATTAGGAATTAGGATAGTGGGAAGTAGGATAGTAGAAAGTAGGATAGTAGAAAGTAGGTTAGTAGGAAGTAGGATAGTAGGAATTAGGATAGTGGGAAGTAGGATAGTAGGAAGTAGTAGTAGGAAGTAGTAGTAATAAGCTTAACTTTTGAAAGCATAGCATGATTATTTGTGTATATATAGATAGTAGGAAGTAAGATAGTAGGAAGTAGGATAGTAGAAAGTAAGAAAGTAGGATAGTAGGAAGAAGGATAGTAGGAAGTAGAATATTAGGAATTAGGAAAGTAGGAAGTAGGATAGAAGGATAGTACAAAGTAGGATTCCCGAATACAAATGAAATATCTATGGGGTTATGTTGTAGAACAGTAGGATATTAGATAGTATAGAAGGAAGTAGGATAGTAGGAAGTAGTATAGTAGGATAGTAGGAATTAGGATAGTAGGACTGAGGATAGTAGGAAGTCCGATAGTAGGAAGTAGGATAGTAGGAAGTAGGATAGTAGGATAGTAGGAAGTATGATAGTAAAAAGTAGGATAGTAGGAAGTAGGATAGAAGGAAGTAGGATAGTAGGAAGTAGGATAGTAGGAAGTAGGATAGTAGGAAGTAGGATATTAGGAATTAGGATAGTAGGAAGTAGGATAGTAGAAAGTAGGATAGTAGAAAGTAGGTTATTAGGAAGTAGGATAGTAGGAATTAGGATAGTGGGAAGTAGGATAGTAGGAAGTAGGATAGTAGAAAGTAGGGTAGTGAGAAGTAGGATAGTAGGACAGTAGGAAGTAGTATAGTAGGATAGTAGGAAGTAGGATAGTAGGAAGAAGGATAGTAGGAAGTAGGAAGTAGGATAATAGGAAGTAGGAAGTAGGAAGTAGGATAGTAGGATAGTAGAAAGTAGGATAGAAGGATAGTACAAAGTAGGATTCCCGAATACAAATGAAATATCTATGGGGTTATGTTGTGAATAAGCTTAACTTTTGAAAGCATAGCATGATTATTTGTGTATAGATAGATAGTAGGAAGTAAGATAGTAGGAAGTAGGATAGTAGAAAGTAAGAAAGTAGGATAGTAGGAAGTAGGATAGTAGGAAGTAGAATATTAGGAATTAGGAAAGTAGGAAGTAGGATAGAAGGATAGTACAAAGTAGGATTCCCGAATACAAATGAAATATCTATGGGGTTATGTTGTAGAACAGTAGGATATTAGATAGTATAGTAGGAAGTAGGATAGTAGGAAGTAGTATAGTAGGATAGTAGGAATTCGGATAGTAGGACTGAGGATAGTAGGAAGTACGATAGTAGGAAGTAGGATAGTAGGAAGTAGGATAGTAGGATAGTAGGAAGTATGATAGTAAAAAGTAGGATAGTAGGAAGTAGGATAGAAGGAAGTAGGATAGTAGGAAGTAGGATAGTAGGAAGTAGGATAGTAGGAAGTAGGATATTAGATAGTATTGTAGGAAGTAGGATAGTAGGAAGTAGGATAGTAGGATAGTAGGAAAGTAGGATAGTAGGAAGTAGTATAGTAGGAAGTAGGATAGTAGGAAGTAGGATAGTAGGAAGTAGGATAGTAGGAAGTAGGATAGTAGGAAGTAGTATAGTAGGAAGTAGGATAGTAGGAAGTAGGATAGTAGGAAGTAGGATAGTAGGAAGTAGGATAGTAGGAAGTAGGATAGTAGGAAGTAGGATAGTAGGAAGTAGGATATTAGATAGTATTGTAGGAAGTAGGATAGTAGGAAGTAGGATAGTAGGAATTGGGATAGTAGGACTGAGGAGAGTAGGAAGTAGGATAGTAGAAAGTACGAAAGTAGGAAGTAGGATAGTAGAAAGTACGAAAGTAGGAAGTAGGATAGTAGGAAGTAGGATAGTAGGAAGTAGGATAGTAGAAAGTAGGAAGTAGGATAGAAGGATAGTACAAAGTAGGATTCCCGAATACAAATGAAATATCTATGGGGTTATGTTCTGAATTAGCTTAACTTTGAAAGCATAGCATGATTATTTGTGTATAGATAGATAGTAGGAAGTAGGATAGTAGGATAGTCGGAAGTAGTATAGTAGGATAGAAGGAAGTAGGATAGTAGAAAGTAGGATAGTAGAAAGTAGGATAGTAGGAAGTAGGATAGTAGGAAGTAGGATATTAGATAGTATTGTAGGAAGTAGGATAGTAGGAAGTAGGATAGTAGGAATTGGGATAGTAGGACTGAGGAGAGTAGGAAGTAGGATAGTAGAAAGTACGAAAGTAGGAAGTAGGATAGTAGAAAGTACGATAGTAGGAAGTAGGATAGTAGGAAGTAGGATAGTAGGAAGTAGGATAGTAGAAAGTAGGAAGTAGGATAGAAGGATAGTACAAAGTAGGATTCCCGAATACAAATGAAATATCTATGGGGTTATGTTCTGAATTAGCTTAACTTTGAAAGCATAGCATGATTATTTGTGTATAGATAGATAGTAGGAAGTAGGATAGTAGGATAGTCGGAAGTAGTATAGTAGGATAGAAGGAAGTAGGATAGTAGAAAGTAGGATAGTAGAAAGTAGGATAGTAGAAAGTGGGATAGTAGGAATAAGGATAGTAGGAAGTAGGATAGTAGGAAGTAGGATAGTAGAAAGTAGGATAGTGAGAAGTAGGATAGTAGGATAGTAGGAAGTAGTATAGTAGGATAGTAGGAAGTAGGATAGTAGGAAGAAGGATAGTAGGAAGTAGGATAGTAGGATATTAGATAGTATAGTAGGAAGTAGGATAGTAGGAAGTAGTATAGTAGGATAGTAGGAATTAGGATAGTAGGACTGAGGATAGTAGGAAGTAGGATAGTAGAAAGTACGATAGTAGGAAGTAGGATAGTAGAAAGTACGATAGTAGGAAATAGGATAGTAGGAAGTAGGATAGTAGGATAGTAGGAAGTAGGATAGTAAAAAGTAGGATAGTAGGAAGTAGGATAGAAGGATAGTACAAAGTAGGATTCCCGAATACAAATGAAATATCTATGGGGTTATGGTGTGAATTAGCTTAACTTTTGAAAGCATAGCATTATTATTTCTGTATAGATAGATAGTAGTAAGATAGTAGTAGATAGAAGTAAGATAGTAGGATAGTAGAAAGTAAGAATGTAAGATAGTAGGAAGTAGGATAGTAGGATAGTAGGAAGTAGGATATTAGGAATTAGGGTAGTAAGAATTAGGATAGTAGAAAGTAGGAAGTAGGATAGTAGGAAGTAGTATCGTAGGATAGTAGGAATTAGGATAGTAGGACTTAGGATAGTAGAAAGTAGGAAGTAGGATAGTAGGAAGTAGTATAGTAGGATAGTAGGAATTAGGATAGTAGGACTTAGGATAGTAGAAAGTAGGATAGTGAGAAGTAGGATAGAAGGATAGTACAAAGTAGGATTCCCGAATACAAATGAAATATCTATGGGGTTATGTTGTGAATAAGCTTAACTTTTGAAAGCATAGCATGATTATTTGTGTATAGATAGATAGTAGGAAGTAAGATAGTAGGATTGTAGGAAGTAGGATAGTAGAAAGTAGGATAGTGAGAAGTAGGATAGTAGGAAGTAGTATAGTAGGATAGAAGGAAATAGTATAGAAGGAAGTAGGATAGTAGGAAGTAGGATAGTAGAAAGTAGGATAGTGGAAAGTAGGATAGTGGAAAGTAGGATAGTAGGAAGTAGGATAGTAGGACTGAGCATAGTAGGATAGTAGGACTGAGGATAGTAGGAAGTAGGATAGTAGGATAGAAGGATAGTACAAAGTAGGATTCCCGAATACAAATGAAATATCTATGGGGTTATGTTGTGAATAAGCTTAACTTTTGAAAGCATAGCATGATTATTTGTGTATAGATTAATAGTAGGAAGTAAGATAGTAGGAAGTAGGATAGTAGAAAGTAGGATAGTAGGAAGTAGGATATTAGGAATTAGGATAGTAGGAAGTAGGATAGTAGAAAGTAGGATAGTAGAAAGTAGGTTAGTAGGAAGTAGGATAGTAGGAATTAGGATAGTGGGAAGTAGGATAGTAGGAAGTAGTAGTAGGAAGTAGTAGTAATAAGCTTAACTTTTGAAAGCATAGCATGATTATTTGTGTATAGATAGATAGTAGGAAGTAAGATAGTAGGAAGTAGGATAGTAGAAAGTAAGAAAGTAGGATAGTAGGAAGTAGGATAGTAGGAAGTAGAATATTAGGAATTAGGAAAGTAGGAAGTAGGATAGAAGGATAGTACAAAGTAGGATTCCCGAATACAAATGAAATATCTATGGGGTTATGTTGTAGAACAGTAGGATATTAGATAGTATAGTAGGAAGTAGGATAGTAGGAAGTAGTATAGTAGGATAGTAGGAATTAGGATAGTAGGACTGAGGATAGTAGGAAGTCCGATAGTAGGAAGTAGGATAGTAGGAAGTAGGATAGTAGGATAGTAGGAAGTATGATAGTAAAAAGTAGGATAGTAGGAAGTAGGATAGAAGGAAGTAGGATAGTAGGAAGTAGGATAGTAGGAAGTAGGATAGTAGGAAGTAGGATATTAGGAATTAGGATAGTAGGAAGTAGGATAGTAGGAAGTAGGATAGTAGGAAGTAGGATAGTAGGATATTAGATAGTATAGTAGGAAGTAGGAAGTAGTATAGTAGGATAGTAGGAATTAGGATAGTAGGACTGAGGATAGTAGGAAGTAGGATAGTAGAAAGTACGATAGTAGGAAGTAGGATAGTAGAAAGTACGATAGTAGGAAATAGGATAGTAGGAAGTAGGATAGTAGGAATTAGGATAGTAGGAAGTAGGATAGTAGAAAGTAGGATAGTAGAAAGTAGGTTAGTAGGAAGGTGGATAGTAGGAATTAGGATAGTGGGAAGTAGGATAGTAGGAAGTAGGATAGTAGAAAGTAGGATAGTGAGAAGTAGGATAGTAGAAAGTAGGATAGTGAGAAGTAGGATAGTAGGACAGTAGGAAGTAGTATAGTAGGATAGTAGGAAGTAGGATAGTAGGAAGTAGGATATTAGGAATTAGGATAGTAGGAAGTAGGATAGTAGAAAGTAGGATAGTAGAAAGTAGGTTAGTAGGAAGTAGGATAGTAGGAATTAGGATAGTGGGAAGTAGGATAGTAGGAAGTAGGATAGTAGAAAGTAGGATAGTGAGAAGTAGGATAGTAGGACAGTAGGAAGTAGTATAGTAGGATAGTAGGAAGTAGGATAGTAGGAAGAAGGATAGTAGGAAGTAGGAAGTAGGATAATAGGAAGTAGGAAGTAGGAAGTAGGATAGTAGGATAGTAGAAAGTAGGATAGAAGGATAGTACAAAGTAGGATTCCCGAATACAAATGAAATATCTATGGGGTTATGTTGTGAATAAGCTTAACTTTTGAAAGCATAGCATGATTATTTGTGTATAGATAGATAGTAGGAAGTAAGATAGTAGGAAGTAGGATAGTAGAAAGTAAGAAAGTAGGATAGTAGGAAGTAGGATAGTAGGAAGTAGAATATTAGGAATTAGGAAAGTAGGAAGTAGGATAGAAGGATAGTACAAAGTAGGATTCCCGAATACAAATGAAATATCTATGGGGTTATGTTGTAGAACAGTAGGATATTAGATAGTATAGTAGGAAGTAGGATAGTAGGAAGTAGTATAGTAGGATAGTAGGAATTCGGATAGTAGGACTGAGGATAGTAGGAAGTACGATAGTAGGAAGTAGGATAGTAGGAAGTAGGATAGTAGGATAGTAGGAAGTATGATAGTAAAAAGTAGGATAGTAGGAAGTAGGATAGAAGGAAGTAGGATAGTAGGAAGTAGGATAGTAGGAAGTAGGATAGTAGGAAGTAGGATATTAGATAGTATTGTAGGAAGTAGGATAGTAGGAAGTAGGATAGTAGGAATTGGGAAAGTAGGATAGTAGGAAGTAGTATAGTAGGAAGTAGGATAGTAGGAAGTAGGATAGTAGGAAGTAGGATAGTAGGAAGTAGGATAGTAGGATAGTAGGAAGTAGTATAGTAGGAAGTAGGATAGTAGGAAGTAGGATAGTAGGAAGTAGGATAGTAGGAAGTAGGATAGTAGGAAGTAGGATATTAGATAGTATTGTAGGAAGTAGGATAGTAGGAAGTAGGATAGTAGGAATTGGGATAGTAGGACTGAGGAGAGTAGGAAGTAGGATAGTAGAAAGTACGAAAGTAGGAAGTAGGATAGTAGAAAGTACGATAGTAGGAAGTAGGATAGTAGGAAGTAGTATAGTAGGAATTAGGATAGTAGGACTGAGGATAGTAGGAGAAGGATAGTACAAAGTAGGATTCCCGAATGCAAATGAAATATCTATGGGGTTATGTTGTGAATTAGCTTAACTTTTGAAAGCATAGCATGATTATTTAAATTAAATACGTAGCGAGCTGAGGACAGATCGCATTCAAGATTCTTTATTTGTGGATACATACAGAGCATGCAAGTTAACACAATACGTTATTAGATCAGTCATGTTTGGCCTTAGTGGTAAATAGTAAATATTTAAATGTCAGTAGATAACATAATAATTGGATACATTAATAAATTAAAACAAAATAATCTGTTTTATCTGTTAGACAACTTTTTGTACTATCAACAATACTCCGTAAGCATAAAAACATTAGATATATCCCGATTTCAAAGCGAGTCAAAACAAGAGTTTGCTCAGGGACACCTTACAGAACGGCACTTGCTAGACAACAATATTATGTTCCAAGTAATATTTTATACAGTGTAGCAAACCGTTTGAACAACATTTATGCACTTCCGAATAGTGAATGTAAGGACGTAATACGAGACTGGCTCCTACGATTAAACTATAATTTTTTTTTTTTTTTTTTTATTCTATTTTTTTTTGGACTTTTATACTAGATGTATATGTCAGTCCGATTAATCTTATTAACTAGTTATACATTATTAGCTTAACTTAAGATGTTAATAGCTTAAACAGAAAACAAGCTCCTTCACTGTTAGGGTTTGAAAGTATAGAATTAATGATTCCGACCTGCAATTTGTCCAGATCCAATTTTTCAAATAATTCCTCTCTCTCTGCATTAAATTGAACACATTCCATCAACAAATGGTATACATCATCTATTATTCCACAAGTATCACATTTAGGGGAAGAAACCTTTCCCATCAAAAAGGCAAAATTATTTGATGGAATATGTCCGGTTCTGATTCTGTGCGCTATAATAATCAGTTTCCTACTTAACCGACTATATGTACACCAAGGTATACGAGGAGGCTGACATTGGATGGTTTTATACCATATGCCCTTTTCTAATGATCTCTGATTGAAATATTCCTTCCACAAATCATAGCACTGTCCATTATATTTCCTTAATATTTCTGAATAATATGGTTTCACATAAATTTCTTGTCCTTCTGTACTTCCAATTTTCGCTAATCTATCCGCCTCCTCATTACCAGGTATCCCAATGTGCGAAGGAACCCACTGCAACCTCAGATCTACTCCTTTCTCCGCTAATTCCTCTATTTTAGAGAGTATCTCGTATGCTATCGGTGTACCTCTGCGACCAGAGGCGCATCGAGCTATATGATATAAGGCACTCTTACTGTCTGAACATATAACAGCTTTATTCTCATCAATTGTTTTGATATATGAAAGTGCTTCTGAGATCGCAATAAGCTCCAACGACATGATACACACATTTCCAATCACTTTAAAACATCGACTAGCGTTTTCTTGCAAGCGAACATAAAATGAAGCTCCCCTACCTTTATTGCTCATAGATCCATCTGTGTAAATTACTACCCAATCAGCATATTTCTCAATTAATTCTTTAATTACAGCGTGTTTCAACGTATTTAATTCGTAAAATTCTTTAGCTCGATGCATGCTATCTAAACCAACCGAAATTATATTATTCGCATCAATGTAAGTGACCCATGTTGTTAAGGTATACATCTCCAGTGGAGAGGACGAGGCAACCTGAACATCTTCAATTTCATTTATAACAGTCACAAGTAATGGAATCTTTTTGCGTGTCCAATAACTGTTGGTAATAAGCGTATTTAGTTCTTTTAACAATTTAATCGTTACATTGTTAGCCCATGATAGGGATTTTAAACCATATTTGTAGGCTAGGAATTTTCTTCTTATATGCAATGGCGGAATACATAGCTCACTCTCCATGGTGTGTATCGGCGTAGACTTTATAAAGCCACCTATAATTCTCAGTGCTTGATTCTGTATTTTCTGTAATTTACATAAATGTGAATTCGCACTGTTGTCGTAAATAAAACAACTGTAGTCTACACGACTTCTGACTATCGCTATATATATTCTGCGTAAATGTTTGGGGTGTATACCCCAAGAAGTACCTGCCTGAACTTTGAGTATATTTAAGTATTTCTGTGACTTTCTGACTACCTCGTTAATATGACGTCCCCATCGTAACGATCTGTCTAGCCATAGTCCCAAATATTTATAGCTATCCACTAATTCTAAGGCATGGTTGTTTATTTTCAATGCAATATTTTGTCTCCTAAAGCCCCTGCTAAAAATACATAGTTTTGATTTACTATTCGACAAACATAATCCTAATTCACTTAGACAGGACGAAAAGGTATCTAATGCCTCTTGTAATTTAGTAGTACTATCTGAAATATTTTTATCTGTACTATACAAGACAAAATCATCAGCGTACTGGCACATATATACATTGTTGATTTTTGAGAATAATTTAAATGTTACAACGTTAAATAATATTGGTGAAATAGGGTCACCCTGGGCTAATCCTAAACTTGTATGTCTAATCATAGTGTCATTTTCATTAAATTCATCAATAATTTTAAGACGTCTGTCATTCAAAAAAGTCCATAAATATGAACATAATTTGTTACCGATCCCGATTTCATTTAATATCGATAACATTTTATTAATTAATACGTTGTTGTATGCACTTTCAACATCTATAAAACACGCAACAGTTGCATAACCTTTCGAGAAACCTAATTGAATTTGTGTGGTCAATCTCGTTAAACAGTCCTGACATGATTGTCCTCTTCTAAAACCCGACGTATATTGAGACAAAATATTGTTTTTCTCTATGAACCATTCAATGCGTTTTGTCAGTATGGAGTGAAAGATCTTACACAAGCATGATATTAAGCAGATAGGCCTTAATTTTGGATTGCTATCTGAAGGTGTAGCTGGTTTGGGAATAGGCATCAATACTATATCACGCCACTGTATAGGTACCACACTAGTATTTAAAATATCATTATACAACTTAACTAAAAATATTTTTCCAATGGTTGGTAAGTTAAATATCATTGAATAGGAAACTCCGTCCCCACCAGGTGCTGTATCCTTAGTTTTTAGCGAATTACACAGTTCATGAAATGTTACCGGTATTTCCAATTGTGCGTTTGGTGAATTAAATGTTGGTTTCTCATAGCATACATAATCAGGAGCTAAACCACAGATTAGGGAAACTTTCTGGTCCCTTGACGGGTATGATTTAGTTGAGCTACACCCCTTCAACCATCGCATTTGCTTCCACATTTCGGAGATCGTTGTTGACTCATCAATGCGTGTATAAAAATTACGGCGCTCATTTATTCTAGCTTTACTAATAGCTTTCTTAGCTATTACTGTCTTTTCTTCTAGAATGTTTAAGTTAAAGGGTAGGATGGGAGGGGTAGGATTTGACCTAAAATTACTTAGTGCTAACCTTCTTTCAGCTACTAGTTTAGAAAGTGTTTCATTCCAATAGGACTTTGGTTGGAATCCCGGTTTATAGTATGTGCAATGTTTTGTATACGGTAAATATTTATCAGCCGCAATATTAATGATGTTTATAAAATAATCATAATTTCGTTGAGCATCTAACTCTTCACAATATGGTAACATTATTTCTTCTAATGTGTTGGTATATTTCTCCCAGTCAGCCGATTTATATTTACGTTTTTTAGTTATGTATGTAGTTTCCCTATAATTACTTTTAATTTTAATACACATATGATCACTGCCCAGATTTTCACTCAATACATGCCACTCAAATTTACAAGCTAAGTCTGTGGAAACAAATGTAATGTCAGGGGACGTTTTTTGTAAATAACCATTGACCATTTTAATTCGCGTGTGCTCACCTACTCCTTTGTTAAGCGAGATGTATCCCGTATCCAAAGCAGCGTTAAAAATTCATCGTTCCTCTTGTATCTGATTTACATGACCAATTATAGTGGTGTGCGTTGAAGTCACCAGCGATTAAACATTTACTATTATATTTTGTGAAAATTAAATCCCAGTCAGTTTGAATAGTATGTACCGAGGAAGGACAATATACCAAGATAATATTCTTAATCTCCTTACAATTTAAAAGGTTAACACATTTTATTTCTATTCCTGAATTACTAGTATTTAAAGTTTCTAACTGTACTCTAATCGACTTATGTATTATAATAGCGATTCCCCCATATGAATCGCTTCGGTCATTCCTAAAAACATTGTACCCACTTATATTTAATGATGAATCGTGTTCCAACCAAGTCTCTGATATTAAAGCAATGTGAATGCATTGTTATGTTGTGAATTAGCTTAACTTTTGAAAGCATAGCATGATTATTTAAATTAAATACGTAGCGAGCTGAGGACAGATCGCATTCAAGATTCTTTATTTGTGGATACATACAGAGCATGCAAGTTAACACAATACGTTATTAGATCAGTCATGTTTGGCCTTAGTGGTAAATAGTAAATATTTAAATGTCAGTAGATAACATAATAATTGGATACATTAATAAATTAAAACAAAATAATCTGTTTTATCTGTTAGACAACTTTTTGTACTATCAACAATACTCCGTAAGCATAAAAACATTAGATATATCCCGATTTCAAAGCGAGTCAAAACAAGAGTTTGCTCAGGGACACCTTACAGAACGGCACTTGCTAGACAACAATATTATGTTCCAAGTAATATTTTATACAGTGTAGCAAACCGTTTGAACAACATTTATGCACTTCCGAATAGTGAATGTAAGGACGTAATACGAGACTGGCTCCTACGATTAAACTATAATGAAACTGAAGAAATTACTAAAAGTTAAACATGTTTAAAGAAAGATACACATCAACTCCGTTACACCTACCTCACATACATTACACACCCACACTCCTTATCACACTAGACACACATTCTTCACTCATCATTGTGGTAACGTACTTATTCTAAATAGTTTGTTTTCCTTGTAAATTTTATTAGTTTCATTTTAAAATCGTCCCATTTCATCAATATTACAGATATTGTGCTTAAAACAATGAATTGTGGTTTTAATAAATAAGTGTGGAAGACGCTGACGACTGTGACACAGCTTATACTAGTTTAGTCGTCAACGTAATCTCTTATAAATATGTTTCATTGCCATGATTTTGTACATAGACTAAGAGAAAGTTGTAATTTTAGGAGTGATAAATAAACTATTATTATTATTAAAAAAAAATGTTACTTAATTTTTTTTTTTTTAATAATAGACAAAATTTTGTATACAAAAAAAGAAATAGTCATAAATATAATTACAATTTATGAAATGTCAATTAAATTATTAGTCATAGCATTATAAATGTTGGTTTATTGTTATGATTATGTCAAAGATGCATTGATAATATTGGTTACATGATATCAAATGTTGTCGTTAAGAAATTCTAGAATACTGTTATTTTCCATTCAAGGAGTATTATTATTCAACTTTTTAATAGACGGACATTAAGCTCCTTCCAACTACTTGGGAGTTTAATGAAACTTTTAGGGCCATACAGAAAACACTTTTGTGCATTAGTGTTGTTTTCGATCTGTTTAGACAGAGAACCCTCTCTAGAGCCCTGACCACCGTCAGCTTGGACCCTGTTCCAGATGTCGATAAGCTTCTAAATATATAAAAATATTTAAATATGTATACTGTATGTATTGTAAATGTAATAAAGAGAATAAAAAATATTACCAAAAAGATTACAATGTTTTGACATTGGCCCCAAACTAGGCAAGCCTGTTGTGTGTGTTCTTTGTTTTTAAACAGTAACGATTAAATTAATAAAATATGACGAAAATTGTGACATGATATTGAGCATCATCATCTGCCTAGCCTTTTCCCAACGACGTTGGGGTTGGCTTCCAGTCTAACCGGATCCAACTGAATAGCAGTATTATACGTGGAACGGTCGAATATTTGACCTCTAAAACGCAGTTACTGGGTAATACGATACCCCTTGGAAAGACTGGTGGTCAGACATTTGGGCTTCTGGCGACCCGTAACAATTGTCGAAGATCCACGAATGACAGCCGGGACCAACGGCTTAACGTGCTTTCCGAGGCACGAAGGGGTCTTACTTTGTAAAGATGGTCACCCAACCACGGACCAATCGCGGTAAGCGTAGCTTAACCTGCCCGTGCTCAATCGGCTCGTGCGGTTGTCATTGCTTAGAAGAATATTAATTTGGAGCCCCCAAAATAAACATGAGTTTAACCCACACAGTAAAAACAGCAGCTACATATACTGTTTCGAGTCTGTAACTTAGTGCACATGCTTATAATATACTAGCTGCGCCCCGCGGTTTCACCCGCATAAGTTTCGATCCCGTGGGAATATCGGGATAAAAAATATCCTATATGTTAATCCTGGTTATAAACCATATGTGTGCCAAATTTCATCCAAATCCGTTCAGTAGTTTTTGCGTGAAAGAGTAACAAACATCCATACATCCATACAAACTTTCACGTTTATAATATTAGTAGGATTTCCAAGTTAACGTATACACAGTTAGCGCCGGAGTTTGGCGCAGCTCTAATCTCCAGTTTAATTTAACTAGTTCTTGTTAAACTGGTTCAGCGCATAATCGTGAGCTTGAGATTTGGATCGCGGGTAGTGACACAGTGGGCTTATCGAGGTTCTGCAGTCTGGTCTAGTGTTTCAAGGGAGCTGAGTGTCTTGATTTATATTTATTTTTTCTTTACTTAATTATCTAGGCTAGATGGACGGACGACCTTAAGAAACAGACCTTAAGGGACAGACTGGATGCGGAAGGCGGAGGACAGGGTGTTGTGGCGCAGCCTGGGAGAGGCCTATGTCCAGCAGTAGACGAGTGCGATAGGCTATTTTGAATTATCTAGAACCTGAAACGTCATTTTAACGTATTTTTTATGTTCTTTGCGCTTTTTTATGATTATAATTTGTCGTGTAGCGACAAGTAATACTAAGTCAAAGGGACAGGGGTAATGAAATTAAAGAGAGGGAGGTAGAGAACAATTAAAAATATATTTATAAACAGTTTAAAAAAATGGAGATGGGTTGAAGAGTGTAGTGTAATAATATGTGGAGGTGGGGTGTAGCGATGACGATGAGTGATTAGAGGAGGCTGAGGTGGAGCAGTTGCTGGCAACAGATGCGGGTACAGAAGTCCAATTCAGATGTGGGTACAGGTGAGGGCAGGTGCGTGCGCGGCACGGAGGGCACCCGCAGGAGGGCCCACGCAGCAAGCAGGTCGCCGCACGGCCGCAGGAGGAAGAGGCTCGGCGGGCGCTGACAGCCCACCAGGTAAGGTGGCCCTCAGTAGTTGATGTGTGTGCGGCACGGAGGGCACACGTAAGAGGCCCACGCAGATAGGCCGGTCGCAGCACAGCAGCTGGAGGAAGAGGCACGGCGGGCGCTGACAGCCCACCAGGTAAGGCGGCCCTCAGAAGTTGCGGCCCGACAGGTTCAGGTCCGTAGCCTTGAAGACGGAGCACGGAGGTGTAGAAAGGTGGCTCTGGAGCAGACAGGAGGCTCTGGAGTATCAGGCCTTAACCTTATTGTTCGCTTTTAGAGGCGAAACTCGAACTGACCACTACATTGCGTGGATCAATAAGGAAAACTCGTAGAACAACATCATGTAGAAAATATGAATTTGAAATATGAATGCGAGCAGTATTATTTCTGTGGCTAAGTATGCATATGTTTAAACCTGGCAGTTAAGGATTTAAAAGCAAACGTTACCATGACGTTTCAAACATCAAATGCCAGAACTGTCATAATAAAATAAATATTATTAAAATACAATAAAATCTATAGTTATTATGTAATAAAAGTATAGTGTTTAAAGGAAAAATGATATGAATCAATGTGGACGAAATTACCAACCCATGGTTGACACTGAATCTGTTGAAGTCATATGTTAAAGTTTGTCTGAGTACTAAATGTGGATAAAACGTGTCCTGGTGTCGTGAGAAATACTCAGATCAGCACCTGACGGTAAAGGAATGCCGATTCTGACCTGGAGGAATGAATTAAAGTAACTGTGAGTATGTACATTATGTTACATTTTCCCCCCGACCCTAGAAAATTTTCGACTCAGAGAAAATTTTGATATAGCTTTCCGAAGTAACCAGTAAAACACAACTTCGCAGATTCATACCTCCTCATTCACCTAATCATACTATCTCTTTTAAGCAATCTCCTGCATTCTGTTAAGGGTGGAGTTCACATTCAATGACTGCCACTCTAGAAGGGTGTTTCATAAACGACGTTAAGGCTTATTTAAGGAGTTGTCGGCCGCTACAGACATGGAAACAAAAAGAAAAGGTATTACATTAAGTACAGGAAATTAGGCTCTTAGAAGAGCGATAGAATTATAAGTTAAGTAGATATATACATTTGGTTTAGGCTTATTTAATGAGTTACCAACCGCTCCTGCAAGGGCTTATTTAAAGAGTTGCAACCGCATTCATTACATAAATATCAATATACACAAAAAAAAAGACATGTGGCACTCGGATTTTTCCGGTAAAATTATCTGTTGCGAAATGGTATCGCACGGTGACGAGTTCAAATCAGTCTGCCAACGACACGCCGGCGCGCGGTTGCTTTGACGTCTTGATGACACTGACAGCGACAAATTGGCGATCCGCGGCGCCAACATCCTCCCCCCCCCTGGAAGTCCTTGGTTTTAAGACTTTCAAGTGGCTTCAGTTGCTGAATCAGGTGTCTCAACTGGTAGAGGACATATTTTTGAGAAAGAACGCTGAACGTCTCCAGTGGCCGTTCGGATGGTGGCAACACGTGAAACTCCGTCTCTTCCAGTATAGACTCGGATGATTCGCCCGAGGCGCCATTTTAGTGGTGGCAAGTTGTCTTCCTTTATGAGGACGAGTTGGTTGATAGTGACTTCACTCTTATTGGTCTTCCACTTTGTCCTTGTCTGGAGCTCGCTGACATACTCCTTTGACCAACGCTGCCAAAAATGTTGACGCATTTGCTCGATACGGTCATAACGAGGTAAACGATTGGTAGCTGCGATGGTGATGTCATCGCAGGCCGGTGCTGTGAGCGGACGCCTGATCAGGAAATGCCCCGGTGTCAATGCTTGGAAGTCACTCGGGTCTGAAGAGAGAGGTGTTAGCGGGCGAGAATTCAGGACAGCCTCAACTTGTATCAATATCGTGTTAAACTCTTCAAACGTGAGATTAGAGTTACCTACGACGCGTCTCAAATGATACTTGCAAGATTTCACTCCAGCTTCCCACAAGCCACCAAAATGAGGAGAATATGGGGGAATGAATTTAAATTTAATATTTTTGATCAGAATCAGAATCAGAATTTTATTTGTCAAACATAGGTACATTGGGTTCTTGCATTACATATTTATATAGGTCGCTATGTTTTGCCATTACAGCATACAAATATTTTAACATAAAGATTGTTCAAAATAACAATCGTACTCAATTTAATTACAACACAATTAGTAATATAAAATTAAAATTAGGTTTTGAGAAATTATAATAAAAATAAAAATAATACAAAATGTCATAAAAAGTAAAATAGGTGGGTACATAAAAATTCACAATAAAA
Source organism: Apamea crenata (assembly GCA_949629185.1). Classification (NCBI taxonomy): domain Eukaryota; kingdom Metazoa; phylum Arthropoda; class Insecta; order Lepidoptera; family Noctuidae; genus Apamea; species Apamea crenata. The sequence goes on from OX451359.1 coordinate 37,630, forward strand.
AAGAGTCACATCAAATTGTCAAGTCATTTAGAAATTCGTCAACAGTATAATAACATCTTTCTATAAGTAAATTCGTCAGGTTTTTTTTAAATTTTGCGTTTGTCATTTCCTTAAAACTATCTGGAATCTTATTAAAGATACGAGGTGCCATACCAAGAATACTTTTTTTCATTAATGCTGTTTTGCATTTCACAGTGCATAATTTATTTTTGTATTGGGTACGAAGGGGAACTTCTCGTACTGTAGAGACTTTGTCAAATAACTTAATATTTTGTTTTATAAACATAGCCACTTCCAAAATGTACAGTGATGGCAATGTTAACAGTTTAAGCTCCTTGAAAACTGGTACACAGCTGTCTGTTGCTTTCAAACCACACATTGACCTTAAGCATCTTTTTTGTATTTTAAATGCTTGTTCCCTACCAGTAGAATAGCCCCAGAAAATGATGCCAAACCTCAAAACCGAAACTACAAGTCCGTGATATGCCGTTAGGAGTGTGTCAATATTTACTTTTTTTGCGAGTTGGTAAAGCGCATAAGCAGTTTTACTAAGTCGATTGCTAAGTCGATAGCGACTCTCTCGATAATTTCGTGTGAAAATTTAGTCAAAAAATTATTTAATTCGTTGGCTGCTCCAACATAATTTTTCCCATTATCGGAATATATCTCTAAAGGTTTTCCCCTTCGAGATATAAACCTTTTTAAACAAAGAAGATAACCGTTAGTGGAGAGATCTGTGACCAACTCAAGATGCATTGCTCGAGTCGCAAAACAAATAAATATACAAATATAACATTTTATTAACCTTGAGCCTCTCCCTTGACGGCTCAAAATGAAAACTGGACCACAGTAGTCAGTACCAGTACGTAGAAACGGAAAACCTGATAATAATCGTTCAGTGGGTAGGTTACCCATTTTTGGGCTAAACGTTTTCCCACTCAACCTAACGCATCTAACACTCTTATGAACGACTGAGCGCGCTAAATTTCTACCACCAAGTGGCCACCATTCATTACGAATAGTTGAAAGTAATAATTGAGGGCCAGCATGACATAGTTCTTTATGTTTATGCTGGAATAAAAGAAAAGTAAATCTGTGTTTACTACAAAGCAGTATAGGATGTTTTTTGTCGTAGGTGAAATCGTTACAATTTTCCAACCTACCTCCTACTCTTATCAAAGAATGTTTACAAAGGAACAAGTTGAGTCCTGACATATTCCGTGAATATTTTATATTTGAGGATTGTTTTAATAAATAATTGTGTTCAAGAGGAAATTATTCTAATTGAGACAACCGTGCGAGTAAAATAGTTGACTCATGTAATTCATTTACGGACAACGGCCCATGTTTACTTTCTGTTTTATGTCGAGTGTTGTGAATAAATCGCCTAACGTAAGCAGCTGTTCTTATCATTTTATTGAATGATGAAAATCGTTCGAATGGAAACACGTTACATAACGAATCTGACATAACATGTGATCTCAATTCGGGTAAAACCGACGGTACATCAGGTTGATTGCTTTCAATGACAGATGACTCACTAATGAACCTAGGCCCAACCCACCACAATTCGTCATGAAGGAGCTCAGGTAGGTTGACACCACGTGATAACAAATCAGCTGGATTGTTAACGCCCTGCACGTGTGACCAAACGCAATTGCTAGTTAAGTCATTGATTTCAACAACTCTGTTTTGAACGAAAGTTTTTATTAACGTTGGATGAGTACGTAACCACCCCAAGACAATCGTTGAGTCAGTCCAAAACAATACCTTCTCAAATCTTAGGTTCATTGAGTCTATGATTTTTTTATAAAGACGCGCACCCACTAACGCTCCGCACAACTCAAGCCGCGGAATGCTTACCGGCTTTAAGGGTGCAACCTTACTTTTTGCACATAATAATTTTACAGTAACCTTTTTTGAATGCTCGCAAATGCTTCGTATGTACGCACAGGCACCGTAGGCTTCCTGAGAGGCATCCGTAAAAATGTGTAATTGTAACTGAGAAGCGTACTGTGTGGTGACATGTCGCGGAATACGAACCTTTTGTAAATGTTGTAATGATTTTAATATTCGATTAAATGAATTTGAGATATCACTAGGAACAGAGTCATCCCATCCAACTTTACAAAGCCAAAGCTTTTGCATGAGTATTTTAGTAACAATAATAATAGGCGCTAGCAACCCTAATGGGTCATAGACTTGTGATATGAGAGAAAGTATTTTTCGTTTCGTTATTTGTGAAACATCAATTTCAAAATTTAATTTAGTATTAAAATTTAATTCATCACTGTCATTGCACCAACCTAAACCAAGTGTTTTATGTTGGGCAGTATTGTCGAGTGACAATGATTTTGTTAAATTGTTTGATGAATTATCGAAACTAAATGCCCATTTCCGTAACGGAAAACAACCGGAATTTAAAATGTTACTAATAGTTTCACAAATCGACAATAGTTCCTGTTTGTTATTATGAGAGAATATTAAATCATCTACGTAAAATGAAGTTAACATTATTTTAGATATTTGCTCATTAGGACAATCTAACGCTAATTGCCGTAAACATCTCATAGCTAGGTACGGCGCTGAAGCAGTACCATATGTTACGGTGTTTAGTTGATAAACTTGTAATGAGTCACGTCTATTATCCCGCCATAGGATTAATTGTAATGTACGGTGATCAGGCTGTACTAGAACTTGTCGGTACATTTTTTCTACATCCGCGCAAGCAACGAATGCAAATTGTCTAAAACGTAGAAGTATACCCACTAAATCATTTAATAACGGAGGACCGATTAACTGTATATCATTAAACGATTTACCTGTAGTTGTTTTTGCACCTGCATCAAATACAACTCGCAACTTAGTTGTCGTACTTTCACGCTGTACACAATGATGAGGTAAAAAATAATACGGTGAATTATATGTTTCAAGACGGCTCATATGGCCTAACGCTAAATATTCGTTTAAGAAATCTGAGTACATTCGTTTAATTTCAGGTGAACGATCCAGCTTTCTTTCTAATGACAAGAACCTGCTTTTTGCTAACTCGTATGAATCGCCGAGCGAATCAGCTGATTCACACATAGGTATTCGCACCGCAAACCTACCTTCATTATCGCGAGTGGTGGTTGAAGTGAAAAGTTCCTCACAAACCTTTTCATCAGCTGTAAGAATATTATGCGTTGATTTGCCGTTATCAACCTCTTCTAATTCCCAAAAACGCTTTAATTGGTCGTCTAGTGAGTTTGTGAGTGTACAACAAACCTTGTTACTTACACTAGTTGGAATGTTACGGGTCAACATGCCAGAAATAATCCACCCTAAGTGAGTATTTTGTAGGTAAGGCCCATTGGATAAACGCATCCGACCTTCCTGTAGCAAACTCCAAAACACGTCAGCGCCAATAAGCAAATCTATATTTGATGGAATGTGATAGTTCCGATCTGCAAGTGTAACGTTTTGTGGCATTTGTAACGAGTGAACATCTATGATCGAGTTCGGGAGACAATAAGTAATCTTAGGTAAAACGGAACAATTTAAACGAGTGCTAAAATTACTAATCTTCGATCGCATGAGGAGGTCACATGACTGCTGTGAACGCGTAACAGTGTTTCCTACCCCTGTGATGGTGAGTGTGGACTGTATTGTTTTTAAACGTAGTTGTTTACAAAGTGACTCGGTAATGAAACATCGCTGCGCGCGAATTTAAACGAGTGCTAAAAGGGCGCGCGCAACAGTGTGTGTGTTATTATGACACACTTCAACAATTGCAGTTGAGAGCAAAACCTGTTCTAATGGGATAGAATGCACGGCTTGATTCAAGTCATTTGTATGTGCGTTTAACGACTGTGAATCTGCAAAAGCACCGTCCAACGCGCCATTCACGCTAGCGGCCGCGTCAGTGTGCGTATAAGCAGGAACACAACTAGTAGAATTGCAACTTGCATTGCTATCTAAATGAAGAAGACTGTTATGTTTTTGTGAACATTGTTTACATGGACCATATTGACATTCCTCAATGGTATGACTAGAACGTAAACAGTTACCACATATGTCTCTTTCAGAAACGAATTTGTACCTATCTTGGACCGGTAAATTGAGAAAACGAAAGCACGAGTATAACGCATGATTAGCTTCGCACATAAGACACTTATAAGTGCTCACTGGCTTGGCTGCAGGCTTACCTGACCGAGATGGTTGTTTGTTGTTTGAAATAAATGAACGTAGTTGCGTGGAAGATTGTGAATTATTATTATTTGTTGACCTTTTTGATAATTCATTAGTCGGTTTTTGACCGCCTTGTATCATATCTAATACATCAGAACGGTCTCTTAAAAACTGTATTAAGTCATCTAATTTTACTTTCACAGAACCCTTACAAATGGAACTTTTTATATTTTCCCATTCTTTATTTGTAACTGGATCAAGCTTGGTAACTACTAAATAAATTACTAAAGTGTCCCAATGTTCAGTGGGCTCATCCAAAATTTTTAATGATCTCAAGTTTTTTAACACTGAGTCAATTAACTTTCTTATTTGAGTGGGTGATTCCTTTGTAATGGCTTGCACAGAAAACAAAGCTTTAACGTGATTGCTTATGAGTAACCTATTATTATCAAATCTATTAGTCAACAGATCCCATGCAACTTGATAATTGCCAGAAGTAAATTCTAATGATTTTATAACCTGTAACGCTGTACCTTTTAATGTTGAACGTAGGTAATGGAATTTCTGAATTGGATTAATTTCTTGAGCATTATGGATTAACGATATGTATGTGTCACGATATTCTAGCCAGTTCTCATATGATCCGTCAAAGGAAGGTAACAGTATGGTTGGTAGTTTAACTGTATTAATATTTGAATTGCTACTATGAGAACATGATTCGTTGGTCACAATTTTCTCCTTATGTTTGTTTGAAATACATTTAGCTAAAGAAATTATTTTGAAATATTGTGTTTCAACCGATTCTCTGATCTCCAATTGCGGATCCAGTTCGTCTTCATCAATAGTGTTCTCGATTTTGGTTTGAATATTTTGAAATTCATGGAAAATTTGTTCAGTGTTAGATATTCGTAACTGTATTTCAACAACTTGTTGATCACTTAATGAAATATTTTCTAACGAGCTGATGTACATACTTGCCAAAGAATGTGATTCTGCCACGTAAGGTACCCCGTTTTTTAGTTAAATCACGAATATCGAAATCATCGCTATTGGAAGCAGTACCAGGTGATTTAACTCCTAAACTCATTGTGATGGCTGTGTAGGAACGGAAATGAGTACTTACAAATAGCACCGAGTATGAAGTAGCTCACGGCGATTGTGCACCGGTAGCTCGATACAGACACTAAAACACAAAGACACGTTATTAATACACTTTGAACCTATCCCTCACCACGCACGCGCTAACCTCTTTCGATGTTTCGTGTTGATTCCTTTTTCTATAGTCTCAACTTCAAAAATGTGTTCGTCAGCAGCAATGGTGTGTATCGGTAAAAATTTGAGTTTTGACTGGAACGATACTTTTCGCTGACGATAATCCGGCTCGAAGGACCAATGTTGGGGAGTTAAAATGATGAACTCCTTTTGAATTTTTATGGTTTAATCGTTATTTTACAATGAGTAAAATTATCTGTTGCGAAATGGTATCGCACGGTGACGAGTTCAAATCAGTCTGCCAACGACACGCCGGCGCGCGGCGCGCGGTTGCTTTTGACGTCTTGATGACACTGACAGCGACAAATTGGCGATCCGCGGCGCCAACACACTGTTATATCTATCTTTTGTCAAATAGAAATTATTACTAACATAATTGTTAAAATCAATCAAATGGAACAAGTTATTATTATAAATGTCAAATTATGCATTGTCATATTTAATTCAAATCTTAAGCTATTTTCTTCCTGTGGCAACCTGTTACTATAGGGGAATGTAAACAACACAACTTTTCTTAAACTAAGATTGAATAATGTTTTATGATACTGGAGCAGTTCTCCTTTGTTTACATTTCCCCTATTACCCACAAAAATTAGTAAAGTTGTATCCTGGGTAAAGTTACATTTAATAATTTTTTTCATAATGTGAAACAAAGAACAACCAGGCATACAGTAATTTAATATTGAGTGTCCCGGATATTCATTTGTCAACAAGTGACCTAAGTCCTTACCAATCTCATCACAAAATAACACAATATCATTATTTAAAGTTTGTGTACAAGGTTTATTGGAACTATTAGTAGAAGGAATGATCAAATCAACACAGGGTTGCTGTAAGGAGGTATTGCATGTTGACAATGAATGGTCTGGCGTAAGTACATTGGATGGTGTTAGACAATGCTCACAGTTGTTTTTTTGTGAGTTTACCAGCTCATTCATTGCCAACACATATTCCCTCATTAGGTCTTCAGAGGTATTATACTTGTTGGTCATTGAACTAAGTTTCTCCTGTAGATGGTCAAGTTCAGATTGCAAGGTTTCTGTGTCAATGTTGTACTTCCTAGTACTCTGCTCCAAATTAAAAGAATACATATCTAACGTATTACGTCACATCCACTGTATTTATTTTACTATTTATGTTTAACTTCCGGTTGATTTAAAATATCGGTCCTGTTACGTCACATCCACTGTATTAGTTTTTGATTTGAACTTCCGTTTGCGATTTAATTTAAAATTAGTAAGTTATTATTTTGAATTTCCGTTTGTGAATTAAATTAGTATGTTAGGATTTTATTTTGACTTCGACAGCATTTCTGATTGGATTATTCTATTTTTATATTTGTTATGACTTCCGCTTTTTGTTTGAACGAATTGGATTGTGAATATTTGTGAACCGTTGTGAAAAACCGGGGGGAAAATATGGCGTAATGTGGCCAGTGGGTTCATGCTTGTTACACCTCAAATTGGAGATTAAACGAACTTACCTGAAGTGAAGTTCTATCCAAATTATACGAGTTGCTTCGTCCGAAGAGATTAGATAACATTGTAGTAATACGTCTAAGATATCGCCTTTCACCCACTAAGTTTTGAGTTTTTTTTTTTTTTTTTTTGTGGGTACTTTGTCTTCCTGCTCGTTGTGCCTGTAGTATCATTCATTTAGTTGAAAGCCTTTTAATATTTCATTTAAGATATTGGGAGTTATAGGGTTGGGAGGGAACTAATCTCTTCGGACGAAGCAACTCGTATAATTTGGATAGAACTTCACTTCAGGTAAGTTCGTTTAATCTCCAATTATACTCCGTTGCTTCGTCCTTCGAGATTAGATAACATTGTAGATTTTGAAAGATGGTGCAATATTAAAACACTGATTTAACTATTAAACGTATAATGATCAAACAATATTTATTATAATTGTTTTCTAAAACTAAATAGTAGTTTCTCATTAATTAGGGGTACCTACTTAACTTATAAGTAAATACATTTTAATCACATTGTAACATAATGCATCAATCAGAGGTTAGGATTGATAAAGCGAATTGATCAGATTTTTCACATTGAATATCTCTATGATAATGTATCGTGTCAATATTGACACCAGCTCTATGCGGCTGAGGTGGCTGCGTGTCTGGTGGAGTGAGCAGAAAATATTGAGGTGTCAATTCCGCTAATTGATAATATATCTTTTATCCACCGGCTGATAGTATTTGTGGATACCGGTTTATGTGGTTTTTTAATACTTAGGAATAGACCATTGGCATTGTTTCTTAAAGACTTTGTCCTATCTATATAAGCTACCAACGCTTCAGCCGGACATATTTCCGGACGGTCTTTATAAAATGGAATACTAAGACAAGGTTGAGCTGAACCTGGGCGAGATGTTTTTATTAAATCGTTTATCTTGATTAATATAAGCTGACCCTGGACAGTTATATTTTTTAGAGTTATTTTTCCCATCGTCTGCACTCTGTGTGCAGTTATTAGCATGAGCAAAGTTACGGTCTTTTTAGTCAATTGTTCTAAACTTAAATTACGGTTTGGGTACCATTTCGATAAAGAATCTAAAACTATTGAAGGGTCCCAAGTGGTATTATATTTGGGGGCTGGAGGACGAAGTCTGTAAAAACCTTTAAATAGCCTAGTAACACGGTCGTCAGACCCTACTCTCGATCCTAAGATCAACGACAGAGCGGAGCGATGACTGTTTAAAGATCCGTATTGTAAACCAGAATTGAATAGTTCAGTTAGAAAATAAATTACCATCGGAATTGACGCTTCATGTATTTCAATATTCTGAGTTTTACAAAAGATTACCCAACGTCGAATTGCAACGTCATATTGTTTGATTGAATTTGCAGACAAGGAAGCTATCATAATATCTAAAGCTGACGGTGGTACTCTTCTGTTCCGTAGTGCCGTCCTGATAACTTCCCTGCAATCAACGTGAGCTTCGGGGCACTGTTGGAAATAGACAATAGCACATTATCAGAGGGTGTAAACTGAATCAATTCGGAACATAGAAGTTTTTGAAATAGTGGAAACCAGGGTTGCGTGGGCCAAAATGGGACCACAACAATACCCTCGGCCTGATCGGTTATTATTTTTCTTAAAATTTTTAGTATAACCGCAAACGGAGGGAATGCGTAGAAAGAAAGATTTTTCCAGCTTAAAGTAAAAGCGTTCACAGCGAATGCTCCAGGGTCTCTATTCCATGAGACGTACTTAACACATTTATTATTTAACCTTGATGCGAAAAGATCAATTTTAGGTTGCCCAAAGGCCTGTACAATCTTTTCAAAAGCATGGTCTTTGATCTCCCATTCGGTGTCGGGGTGAGATTTTCTTGACTCCGCATCTGCTATTTCGTTATCTTTTGAATTTATGTATGAAGCGAACACAAATATGCCGCGAGCTTCACACCACTGCCATAGAGATTTTGTGATTTCAGTTAGATGTGGAAATCTCACTCCACCCATACGGTTGATGTACGAAATAGCAGTTGTGTTGTCAATACGTAGTAAAACTTGACATTTTTTTAATCCCTTTGCGAATATTTGTAAACCCAAGGATGCTGCTAGGAGTTCTAGATAATTTATATGTTTGACACGTTCTGAATTACTCCACTGGCCACTGGCGGTCTCCTCGCCGCATGCTGCCCCCCACCCTTTTTTGCTAGCATCTGAAAATATTTCTAGCGAGTAGCTGTCTTGTCTAATGGGATTGACTGCGTCATCAATTGATTTTAACCACCAGGAAAAATCGTCCTGCAGGTAATGTGGTAAAGACATGTGGCTATCGTAACTACTCGTTTGACACAATGCAAGGTATTTGCATCTATCCATTTGCTTAGTATGAAGCCAACCGTACTGAATCGCGGGGCAAGATGAAGTGAGGAGACCTACCAAGCGTGCAAAATGTCTTATTTTACAACGAGGTTTGAATTGGAGCGATTGTAATTCTAGTTTAATCAAATTTCGTTTTTCTTTAGGTAGGCTTACATGAAATTTTTTCGTATCTATCACGAAACCAAGGTATTTGCAAACGTTACTCGGAATCATACAGCTCTTTTCTATATTAATAATAAATCCTAAGGACTCTAAAATACTTCTTGTTTGTAATATATTATCTAGGCAATCTTGATAATTATTAGAAATAATACAAATGTCATCTAAATAAATAGATGACGAATAGCCTAATGATCTCAGTAAACAAATTACCGGTTTTAATAATTTTGTAAAAACAAATGGGGCTGTGTTTAGGCCAAACGGTAAAACATTGAATTGGTAAATTTTATCCTCGTACTTAAATCGTAAGTACTTTCTGCAGCTCGGATGTATAGATACGAGAAAATACGCATCCTTCAAATCAAGGGTGGCCATGTAACTGTTTTTTGATATTAGTTTTAAAGTTGTTCTCAGATCTTCAATTTTAAAATGTTCTGTTATGATGTGCTTGTTTAAAGACTTTAAATTTAATATAAATCTGTTTTTGCCATTAGGTTTTTGAATCAGGAAATAACTAGAAAGAAACTGTCCTTCACATGGTTCGCAATGTGATATAGCTCCACTGGTTATAAGATCAGTAATGGCCGCCCTGTGTTGAAGGGATTCTGATGGAGATAATGTGGGTAAACTAGGTTCGTATGACTGATACACCGGTTTCGTAAACGGTATCTCGTAACCTCTTATCCACGATAATATAAAAGGATCACTAGTCATCAATTGCCATTGATCATAAAAATATGATAATCGTCCTGCGGAACCTACCAGGTCTAGCGCCGGGGGGCTGGGCGCTGCTGCAAGCGCGGCGGCTGTCGCGGTTGCTGCTGCGGCCGCGGGCGCGGTGCCGGCTCGGTCCTCCTCGCTGCTCCCGCTTGCCGCGTCGGCGGGAACGGAGGCCTCTGGTTTAAAGCCTGAGTAGGGGCCTGTCTTGGTCTTTGCGCTGGTGCAGGTCTTCTGACTGGTGTGTTTATTTTAATTTCAGCGCCTGATTTGGATATGGCTTTTGCAGCTCTGATAGTATCGGTCAACTGTTCGCCAAATAAGAAATGATCGATTTCTGTGTTATACAAATGATCTTTAATATCTTTTTTTATTGTAGAACATATAAAACTACGTCTTGTCATGGACTCGTTGTGTTGTGAGTCACACATCAGTCGACCTGCTTCGATCAGCAATTTTATTACTGTCTGGTCTTTGTGATCCGAAGAAAATAATGTATTGAGAGCTTTACCAATACAAGATATACTTGCAGCGACTTGCACCTGTTTATTCTCCAGTGCTTTGTCTTTTCTGATGAGCACATCCGATAAAGCGGCCTTGATTTCTGGATTTAACTTCGGCGCATCAATCTTTGTGCAGTTTTTTGGAACAAGATGCTTTTCTAGCAGCTCCTTTCTGACATCCATTGTCAAGCCTGTCGTTGCGATGTGTTCCCAGCGAACAGATAATTCACCTCTTATATCCGGTCCATATTTTTTTTCCTTTGAAGGTGTTTCACCCAAGAGATTCAGAATCTCTTTATCCAGTTCAGGGGGATCGAGCGCTGCTTCAACTGGCAGTTCCGATTGCACTGTCTGTACCACATCTGTAGCAGGGACATGTGTAATTGAGGTGGACGTACCCGGTTGTGGCTCTTCTGCACCAAAAATCGGAACTGAGTCGACTTCGGGCTGAACTTCTATTTCATCTGGAATATAATAAGACCAGATGTAGGTACTGGAGAGAAAATAGCGCGGCGATAGTCCTTAAAAACTATCCACAACACTTTAAGTAGGTCATTAAGTAATGTGAAGGTGACATTCCTTTCAAATGTACACAATCACTTAAATGCAGGTAGGTATATAATTTTACCCAATGAATTGGGAATCCATAATTATGTGAAGGAAACATCCCCATAAGATGTACACAACACTATTAGGAATATGACGTCATGTCAAATTATGATACGGATATAGTCCTGAAAAACTATTCACAATATCTTTCTTTTGTTTTAGCATTAATATCAAAACACTTCAGCTTACCTTCATGATCCGATAGCTCAGGCGATAGAATAATATTAGCCGATGAGCTACTGCTTTCGGAACAATTTCGAACTTGCGACCGTCTGGCGCGTTTATTGATCTTCTTTTCAAGTTTTCGAATCTTTCTTCTCAAATAATCACTGTCGTCGTTTTTGTGACTACGTTTCGACATCTTCTTTTAATTTTGAACGAAAAGTAGAAAGTAAGTGGTGATCGGCGACGCACTAAAACGCGAATGAATGATACTACAGGCACAACGAGCAGGAAGACAAAGTACCCACAAAAAAAAAAAAAAAAAAACCTCAAAACTTAGTGGGTGAAAGGCGATATCTTAGACGTATTACTACAATGTTATCTAATCTCGAAGGACGAAGCAACGGAGTATAATTGAAATAAGTGCTTTCCTTTACGCCATTATTATCCTCTACTATCATATTTGTGTGAACTTTCGTGAATATCATGTGTGAACGTGACAACAACGGCGATGATGCGCCGACATAATATATACTTATTTATTTATTTTTATTTATTTAAATTGTTAATTTATCTATCTATCTATATATATAAAATTCAAAATCCTGACTGACTGACTGACTGACTGAGACATCAACGCACAGCCTAAACCGCTGGTGCTAGAGACATGAAATTTGGAGGGTGTATTCTTCGTGAAGAGTAGGTATCCACTAAGAAAGGGTTTTTCGAAATTCCACCCCTAAGAGGGTGAAATGGGGGGATTTTGTTTGTATGAAAAATCTTATTCCTTGAGTTAATAAACTTGAAACTTGGCACGAATACTTAGCTAAGTAAATTATGAAGTTGGGCATTTTTTGTTTTTATGAACTACCCCCTAAAAGGGGATTGGGGGGTTTCAAAGTTTGTATGGAAGAATTCTAGCGCGCGGTCCGATTTAATCGAAATTCAGTATTCATACCTAAAATTAAAAGGAAAGAATAATGCGTATCAGGGTTTTCCGAAAATCTACCCCTGACGGCCTGAAAAGGGGTAGTCAATTTTACAGGGGAGGATTTTACAGCGTGGCTTGATTAACTCGAAAATTGGTATAAATAATCTTTGAGTCAAGTTATAAACACATCCCAAATGATTTTTCAAAATTACACCCCTGTGGGGGTGAAAGGCAGGGATACAGTTTATATGAAAAATCTTATTCGTTAGGTTAATGAAAATTAGCATGAATACTCGCCTAAGTAAGCAATAAAGTTTATCATTATTAGTTTTTCAAAACTACCCCTCAAAGGGGATATAGGGGTGTTAAAGTTTGTGTGGAAGAATTTGAACGCGCGGTCCGATTAACTCGAAGCTCAGTGTACTGTGTGTGTACTTAAGACTAAAAATAAATAATAATACGTATGAGGGTTTTTCGAAAATCTACCCCTAACGGGGTGAAAAGGGGTAGTTAATTTTACAGGGGAGGATTATAATAAGTGGCTTGATTAATTTATTATAAAATTGGTATAAATAATCTTTGAGTCAAGTTATGAATATTTATGTTTTTTTTTTTAAATTCCACCCCTGTGGGGGTGAAAAGCGGGGGATATATGAAAAATCTTATTAATTTAGTTAATAAACTTGAAACTTGGCAACAATACTTGCCTAAGAAAGTAATAAAGTTTATCATTATAAGTTTTTCAAACTACCCCTCAAAGGGGGATATAGGGGTGTTGAAGTTTGTGTGGAAGAAATTGAATGCGCGGTCCGATTAACTCGAAACTCAGTATTGATACTTTCGACAGAAAATAATTAATAATAAGTATGTAAAGTTGTCGAAAATTGACCCCTGACGGGGCAAAAAGGGGTAATTCGGTTTTTAGGGGAGGATTTGAACTTGAAACTGTATGTTACATTTTCACGCCTAAACCACTGAACTTCTGATTTGGCAAAGAGATAGATGGCATCCTGGGGAAGCACATACTTTTTATTTATTTATTTATTTATTTTTAGGAAAACTTACAGCTAAACAGATACATAAGTAATAGATTATACAAAAATAAGGCCAATTACAAGTTTCCACGTGTAGTATGTATATACGTATATATAATTATATATAAAACAATATAATATATACACATGTGAAACAGAGAATTAATAATAGACTACTTAACTATATAAGACAGAACAATAAAATTACTATTAACGCTCAAAGAAGCAATTAGACAAGATTTTCTTCAATTTAGCAATACTAGTATTGAAAATGTCGATATCAGCTTCCTGGTAGGTTGTGTTGTATATACGACTCGCTCTCACCATGTACGAGTTCCGTCTGTATGTAGTGGCTACGACTGGGGTGTGCAATACATGAGGTCTACGTAAGAACACAGACGGCACTCGCAACCCAATTTTGTGCAACAACTCGGTAACACCAGTTGTTCCATTGGCAATTTTGAAAAGAAACACAAGATCTGATATTTTACGCCTTTCATAAAGTGGAAGGATATGAAATTTTTTGCAACGGTAGGTATAATTGGTTAAAAACGTCTTAGACCGATACTGAATGTGCCTCACAAACCTTTTCTGTATGCTCTCAATACGATTTATGTAACAGTTATAATTGGGGTTCCAGACTTGAGAGGCATACTCCAAATGACTGCGAACAAAAGTACAGTATAATATTTTAATAGTCTTAACACTTTTGAACTCCGAGGACACCCGCAGAATGAAACCAAGTGCTTTTGATGCTTTCTTGACAATATTGTCTATGTGTGCATCAAAGAGGAGCTTAGCGTCAAAGGTAACTCCCAGATCCCTGATAGTGTTAACCCTATTTAGTGCTGTACCCAAAAGCATGTAATCATGGACTATCGGGATAGGTTTCCGTGTAAAGGAGCAAACATAACACTTGGAAACATTCAGGTCCAACTTATTATTAATACAATAGTCCTGAAAATTAATAAGGTCTGTCTGCAATAGATGAGCATCAGCCACGGTATTAACTTGTCTCATAATCTTCATGTCATCAGCGTATAATAATAGCTTTGAATACCGGAAAGAAGAAGAGATATCGTTGATAAAGATAATAAATAACAAAGGCCCTAGCAAGGATCCTTGGGGAACCCCCGAGGGGACATTCATAGGTCTAGAGCAGTATCCATTCAGGACCACAGTCTGACATCTGTTCTCCACATAGGACTTGAACCATCGGTAAAGATCACCCCTAATGCCCACTGATAAAAGTTTACGCAATAGGATCACGTGATCTATCCGATCGAAACACTTCCGGTAGTCGGTAATAACATCGACTTGCGACCTCTGTGACATACATTCGGAGAGGTAGTCACTACAGACTATGAGACTAGACGAGTTCGACCGACCCCTAACGAAGCCGTGCTGGTTTTCACATAGACTGTGCTTGAGTGCCGAATAAACCTGTGCGTGCACAATTTTCTCTAGCACTTTAGCAAACACACACAGCTTCGAAATAGGTCGGTAATTTTGTTGTTCATCATTTTTATCCTGGTAGCACGTTCCCGTGGGAGAACTTCCGACATCCACGCGGGCGAAGCCGCGGGCAGAAGCTAGTATTCAATATAATGTTATGCCACAGATTACTAAATAGTTACTACGTTATGCTCTGGTGTTGTTTTTAAATTGGCGTCTATTTGTTGCGGTCTTGCGGGGTTTGTTCATCTTATTGACGGCACGGTTGGCGCAGTGGTTAAGCGTTTGACTGCTGCGCTGCGTGTCGCGGGTTCGATTCCCGCACGGAACAAATATTTGTATGACCTACATGTATTTGTTCCGAGTCTGGGTGTTTTTCTAATAATAAGTATGTATTTACAAAAAAAAATAATGTATATAAGTAGTTTTTCAGCCATCTTGTTACCATAACACAAGCATTAGGTTGCTTAGCTTGGGACAAATGGTGCTGTGTGAAATGTCCAGGGATATTATTATTATTATTATATTTGGGTTTTCTGCACCTGCATTCTTGGCACTCCCAGGTCAACCTACACTCGCTGTTCATGCGTACATATTGTTCCTTTGGGACGTTTGAACATTCAAGGTCATAGTATTTTTTACATTCAGATCGAACAAGTTAGGTATTGTCTATTTGGGATGTTTTGATCACAGCCCGCACATTTCGTCATCTTGTAGTACGCAGAAATAAAAACCCAGTATTTATAGTAATGCTTCAGATATTAATAAGCTATAAACAGAACATTTTCTAAAAACTCCGCTACTCAGCACCAGGTGGCGTTTGTGCAGCAGTTAATGTTAAGAATATTGCAGTTCACGGCGTTAGGAGCTGGAACGCGCCCACCGGTTTTTTAGTAGGTTGTGGGGTGTTATTATTGTTTTTAAATGTTAACGTTCACTTTGGATATTTAACTCACTTTACTACGATTTTAGCACCGTTTCACAGATTTAATGATCGTTTAAAAGGATCAGGATTAGACGTAGGAGCTATCGCGCCATTGTATGCTAGGGAATCATTAATTGCGAGTGCAGTTTAGTAAAATTAAAACACCACGTTTGTTTTATTTAGTCTTTATTGGTCGTGCCAAAAATTTACACAACGATTCAATAAATTATTTTTTATTTTATAAACCTTTCTTTATAAAAAAAAGATACAGATAAGCCAGCGCTGAGCGGCCGCGCGTCTGCTCGCGTATCGTCACAGCGCACGGACGCGCGGCTCTCGACTAGCGCGCGGCTCGCCGTCACAGACAGCGGCTCATCCGCGTTTCTTTGTGTACATATAAAAATAGATCCTTATTTTACACTAATCTAAGAGGAGAACTCATCGATTACTCGACGTTTAAATGCACAGTTTAAAGTATGATATGAAACTACAATTGGAGCACCATTTCATTAATATATCCCCGCGGCGGGCGGGGCGCAGCGTCTCGCTCGCACAGTCTTACCGCTCGCACACCCCACGTTATCGCGATATCCAATAAGAATCCCTATCTAACATGATACGAATTGTAACAAATAAGGAGCCGGGTGATACAATTATTATGTGGATTGTTGTTGTACATGAATAGGGGTCAAATAAAAAGTTACAGATAGGTAATGCCACTGGTAGGAAGTAGTAAAGCGTTACACGTTTTGCCTGAAGTACAGTGTTTTGTCGATACCGAGTACCGAGTACCGAGTGATCGCGCTTCGTCCGAGGTCTACCTTGAGTGGCATCCTCGTCAGTGTCACGCGTGTCGCGGTGTGCATCTTTCCGTCATAAATAATGTACTTAAAATGTGAGGAAAGATACACAAAAAAACGTTTATCACTTTCTTACACATTATTTACAACATGATCTATCTAATTCGTAATTATATACTAATACTATATACAAGTCTTATACATCCTATGTCCTCTGTCTATACCACTTGAGGAACAAATGACACGCACGTCCACTATTAATTATATACAAATTACATTGTTTTGTTTTAATTCAGTTTATTTTCGATCATCATTATAGTTACTTTATGGACCAACTATCGAATGTAAATACGTTTTGAAGTTATAATTATGTATAGTTCATAAGTCGTAAAAACAAGTGTACAGACGCAACCAGGAATAGTAATCGTCAGTAGCTTGGTCCATATCAGTTCTATATTAAAAGTCCCAAAATCACAACCGACTTTTACCGATCGCGCAACATTCATATTTTGCTTTGCTATGAATTTTAATATTGATATTATAATAAAAATCTCACCAATCTTATCCGTATTACGGCGACATCTCAGCGGTAAAAGTTCCAACGATACGTCATTCGATCCTTATTTCTACCGTAATTAATATAATACAATATACGTCAGTCTTCTGCACACTGCATTAATGGAGTGTCAGTAGTGTTCAAATCGCACGTGCGTGCACCATGCGCGCGTGTTAGAGGCCACGCGTAGTGCCGCGCGCGTGTTAGAGGCCACGCGTAGTGCCGCGCGCGAGTTAGAGGCCACGCGTAGTGCCGCGCGCGAGTTAGAGGCCACGCGTAGTGCCGCGCGCGCGCGCGTGTGGCGGCTCGGCGGCCGCGCGCCGGCGTCACACGTCCGTGTGGCGCGCGCCCAGCGCCGGCTCCGTCTCCGCGTCCGACTCTTCGATCTCGCACAGGTTGGCCGACAGCTCGCTGCCGGAGCCGTCGTCGTCCCCGCCCAGCAGCGAGTTGCGCTCCTCTGTGGACAGAGAGCACGGAGTCAGAACGTCCGCAGGGCGAGCGGTGCGCGACGACGAGACGGCGCGAGCTCTCACCTAGCATCGTGATGAGACTGGCGGCGTCGGGCTCGCGCAAGGTGCGCGCCCGAAGCTGCTCCGAGTCGCTAGCGGTGCGAACTCCGTAGTCGTCGGCGTGCAGGAGGTAAGAAGAGGCTGAAACCAGAGGGAAGGCATTGATCAGCGCGGCTCGGGCGAGCGGACCTCGCCCAGTGCGCGGAACTCACCGTCACCTCGGCACTCGGCGTCGGCGTCCTCGGGCGCCTCGTCGCTGCCTCGCGCGCGGGCGCGCGGCGCGCGGGCGCGGCGGCGCGGCGCGGGGCTGGCGGCCGGCGAGGCGCGCGAGGCGGGCGAGGACGAGTCGGGCCGCTCGGAGCCCGCCACCTCGCTGATGCCGGGCAGCGCGCCGCCGCCGCCGCACCAGTCGGAGCAGTCCCAGTGGTAGCCGCCCAGCAGGTGCGGCTCCAGCATGCCGCCCGCGCCCGGCCCCGCGGGCCCCGCGGGCCCCGTCGGCCCCACCGCGCGTCTCGCGCAGCCGGGGGACCGCGCACGGATTCGGCTCTTACATCCTTTTAGATCTGAAACACAAACGTCAGAAGTTTAGTTTTAGTCCGCCTGTGTTTGCGCACAAATTTGTGCACTATAATGTCTCCTACGAACCTGGCTAATGTCCGTTGAGATTGGCCACCGTGACCGAAATCCATTTTACAAGTCAAATTAATTTGTCAGTTAGAAATTCGTCAGTGCTCTAATAGACTTTCTCTAACAGAAGGCCTTTTAATACATTTATTAATTTTCCAGTAGTAAATTCCCTCCAATCCAACACGCTGCACTTCCTTTTGACCCAGTACCTTCCGACAAGAGAAGGAAGGACTTGGTTTGCATAAAGCCTCAAACTAAGCATGCGTTTGTTAATAGATTGTATGTGTTCTTAGGTCCTTTTCTGTATAATAGACTCAACAAGTTACTAAGCTTCTATAGTACATAAGCTATAAAAAATGTAGTACAATGTTATCAGATTACTTAGCGATACTCAATTGAGTATCGATAAGTAAAAATTTCTCGAAGTTTAAAATAATAATAGGGAATAAATTTGATTCCCTTGTAAGTATTTAGGTACTTTTGTATGTTTACATAGGTTTAGTATTATTAGGTATTAATGTACTATTGTGCTTTTTCGCAGAATTGTTAAATAATTATTTTTTCATACCACTTGCTCAAAAAAGTGACATTCTATGCCACAAAAAGCGAACATAACAATAGTCATTTTTAATCTGTTAAAAACAGGGAAAGAAAATTGTACTGAATTTCATTCATCCTCTAGGGGGAGAATATGATTTAAATTTGGAATACTTACCGAAATTTATACTGAACTACATCTATGTTTACACCATTGAGTTTGTATATAAAGCATTATACATCTTATTGAAAAAGGAATACGCATTTATTATGCAGTTATGATTATTAAATAAAATTTCGAAAACCGACGAGGCCATATGAGCTTGATGCCTTTGCTTTTCCGACAAAAAAATAATAATCTAGGAATTTGCCGCGTTTTTGTTTTCTTCAAATACATACACGTTAAGTTTATTTTTTCGAAAATGGTACGCAAAGTAGAGTATTTTCCTCGGTGATAAAGCTGTCTTAGTCTTGGGTGAACTTAAATCCCTCGCTACACTCAGGACTCGTCTTAAATCGTCACCCGCGACAGAAGACACTTCTTTATCCCCTTG
This sequence comes from Apamea crenata, assembly GCA_949629185.1. NCBI lineage: Eukaryota > Metazoa > Arthropoda > Insecta > Lepidoptera > Noctuidae > Apamea > Apamea crenata. The sequence goes on from OX451359.1 coordinate 56,991, forward strand.
GTTAATAATCTACTATTATATACCAGTTTTATTTAAAATTTAATTTCCAAATTTAATTGAAATGTAAAGTGATGGCCTGAAACACAGGTTTGAATTAAACCTAGTTCGGGTGGGTCGCTACCTAACACTCGCTTCCGAACCATCATTACTTGCAACCGTAATCCTACTAATATTATAAACGTGAAAGTTTGTATGGATGTATGGATGTTTGTTACTCTTTCACGCAAAAACTACTGAACGGATTTGGATGAATTTTGGCACACAGATGGTTTATAACCAGGATTAACATATAGGATACTTTTTATCCCGATATTCCCACGGGATCGAAACTTATGCGGGTGAAACCGCGGGGCGCAGCTAGTAAAAAATAAATTTGTTGTAGTTTACTTTTAGGCACTATAATTGTATGGGAAATGTGCCACTCTTGGCTAATTGTACACCTTTTGTAAACGTTTTTATTAAATACCTAAATTATTATTATTATGTGGCTTAGATGCGGTGATATTTCTCCCGCTACCGATTTTAAAACTTTTGTTGAGAGTTTTGAACTGTTGTTCTACCAACAGAGGCGCTGCTAAACAAAACAAAAAGAACCCTAAAAAGAGAACAACTGCTTACCGTTGTATATTTTGTTGTCGACGAAGGTGTGGAGATGCATTTGCTCGGACCACGGCTTGCGGTCGGTGACGTCGATGTTGAGGTTGCGGCGGTAGTCGGGCGGGATGCCCTCCAGCTCGTCGCCCGCCGAGCCGTACGAGCGCAGCGTGTCCACGTTGTTGAGCGGCGGCGTCTCGGCGCAGGACGAGGGCCGCTCGCGCCGCACCGCCTCCAGGTTGGACAGCTTGGAGCGCGGCGCCAGCTTGTCCAGCGCGCGGCTGTTGAGCGGCGAGTCGGCCGCGGGCTTGCGCAGGCGCGCGCGGCGGCGGCGCAGCGCCAGCGGCAGCGCGGCCGCCAGCAGCAGCAGCAGCGCCAGCGCCGCGCCCGCCGCGCCCAGCGGCCAGCGCGCCTCGCACGCCCAGCGCCACGCCGAGCGCAGCGCGCGCGCCGGCCCGTCGCCCGCGCCGCCCGACACCACTGCGTCCGAGTACAGCGGGTTCCCGCAGTTCATGCCTGCGGTGCGACGAGCGTGAGTACAGAATACAGAGCGCCGATATCGATAACACCAAAACCATTCAGTGATCGAACGGCACCTGTCTTGTCTGGCGGACAGAGGCACCGGAAGGAACCGGGCTCGTTGACGCAGGTGGCTCCGTTGAGGCAGGGCTCGCCGGCGCACTCGTCCGCGTCGTACTGGCAGCGCGGCCCGTAGTAGCCGCGGCAGCGACACGACGGGCCCCACTCGCCCTCCTCGCACGCGCCGCCGTGCGCACACACGTCGGCCGCGCACCAGCGCCCGTGCTCGCAGCGCTCGCCCGTCAGGCCGGCCGCGCACGCACAGCGGTACCCGCGCGCGTCCGCCGCGCACGAGCCACCGTGCAGGCACGGCGCCGACGCGCACGGGTCGCTGTCCAGCTCGCAGCGCCGGCCCGAGAAGCGCGCGTGACACGTGCACGCGTAGCCCTCGGAGGCGTCGGGAGCGGCCGCGTCCTCCAGCAGGTCGGCCACGTCGCGGCACGAGCCGCCGTTGAGGCACGGGTACGACGCGCACGGCGTGGGCGGTGGCAGCGCCGGACACGCGCTACCCACTCGCACGCGCACGCGGCGCACGAGCTGAGCGCGCCCGTCGCTCGATGTGCCGCCTTCCTCTAACGGTAGAATCGCACCACCTAGTTTCACCTCCGATATGCAGCCATGAAAGCCGTATGTCACCTGTAACATCGAAGACCGGTATCGTAAAATTCGAATGAGCTACGATTCAAGCCTGCGATCGAGGACGACCAGTACCTGTTCAGCGGCGAAGGCATGCGCATGCCGCTGCAGCGCGGCGCCGAGCAGCAAGCGGTCGGCGCGCACGTCCAGCACGGCGGCCGGCGGCGGCGTCTGCGCCAGCGCGCTGCGCCGGTCCACGGTGAGCCGCATGCTGGCCCCGCGCCGCTCCAAGCGCGCCTCGTGCCACAGCCCGTCCGCCACCGGCACCGCGGCGCGCACCTGCGCCGGGCCCGCGCCCAGCTCCATGCGGAACTGCAGGTAGCCCTCCGCCACCTCCAGCGTGGCGTAGTCCACGCGGCCGGCCGCCTGCAGCAGCGTGCCGCGCTCGCGCCGCGTGCGGAAGCGCAGCGAAAGCGCCAGCTCGTCGTCCAGCAGGCGCGCGCCCTCCACCGCGCCGCGCTCCAGGCGGTACACCAGGTAGCCGTCGCCCGCCAGCTGCGCCACGGGCGGCGCGCGGCACTCGGCGCAGTCGGGCGGCGCGCGGTCGCAGCGCTCGCCGCCGTAGCCGGGCGCGCACGCGCACTCGCCGCGCAGGCGGTGCGGCGGCGCCACGAGCGCGAACACCTCGCAGCTCACGGCGCGCGCGGCGGGCCGCAGGGACACGCGCTCGGCGCAGGCGCCGTGCACGCAGCCGCCGCACGCCGCGCGCAGCAGCTCCTCCACCACGAGGCGCGAGCGCTCCTCCAGGCGCTCCAGGTGCGCGTGCAGGCGGCGGCGCAGCGCGTCGGCGGGCAGGAAGCCGCCGGCCACGCGCACAGCGAAGGCCACGTCCAGGTCCTGCGCCACCTGGCGCCGCGCGCGGTTCGCGTCCTCGTCGCCCTCTCCGGAGGGCTGCACGCTCACTATGACGACGTCGCCGGGCTCGCAGTCGGTCGCCTCGCCGATGGCTCGGACGAAGCCTTTGCGATGACTCAGAATAAAGTCGCGATCGGTCACTTCGCGGAACCGAACTACTATCGCTTGCGCGAGCATCTCGTCTGATATGAGAGTGACGGTAACCTTAACGATCGCAAACCCGAGGAATTTCCCATCGCTGACGGTCACGTTGAGTCGGTAATCTCCCACGTCCAGGCGAGGTGCAGCTTTCAATGTTCCGTCAGACACATCAATTTCAAACAAGTCGGTCGGGGGATAAGGTGCGCCGTCAATCGGAGCTATTGCGTATGTGAGAGTGTCGTAGGCGTCGCGATCGGAAGCGAACACTCTTCCGATGATGCCTCCCGGGAATTCATCCAAATAAGAGTTGACGACGACCTCTAATGGCGTCACTACCGGTGGGTATTGAGATTCTTCTATCACTCTTATGTACACCCACGCATCCGAGTACAACGGTGGCGTGCCGTTGTCGAACACGCGAACTTGCAGCACGTATCGGTCTTTGATGCGATGATTGAAGCGAGTTGCCGAGCGCAAGTAGCCGTCCTGTTCCAGACGAAAAGCACCCATTTCATTGCCAGACTGAAAATCAAATGTGTAAGGTGCAGCATTGGGCGGAGCGTCAGCGTCTTCCACGACGAACTTTAAAATAGTATGTCCGAGCGGCCGATCTTCCTGGACGACTGCGCTGTAGTTCGACTGTGCGAACAGCGGTGGGTTATCATTAGCATCGACCACTTCGATGTTGACTAAAGCGGAGGCCTCGAGAGCGGGAAGGCCATGATCTCGGGCGTGCACTTCCAGAACATAGGCGGGCGCAGTCTCTCTGTCCAACGGCGCCGAAACGGACAAGTAGCCGGTGTCGGCATCGATGGTGAAGCGCGCGTCGCGATCGCCGCGGGCGATCGAGTACGACACGCGGCCGTTGGGGCCCGAGTCCGCGTCGTCCGCGATGACCTGCAGCACGCGCGCGCCCTGCGCCGCGTCCTCGCGCACGCGCGCGCCGTACGACGCCTGCGAGAACAGCGGCGCGTTGTCGTTGCCGTCCGACACGCTGATGTTGAGCGTCGCCAGGTCGCTGAGCGGCGGCGTGCCACCGTCGATGGCCTGCACGGTGAGCAGGTACTCCTTGCGGCGCTCGAAGTCGAGAGGGCGCGCCACGGTCAGCACGCCGGAGGCGCGGTCGACGGCGAAGTCGTCGCGGTCGTCGCCGCCCACGAGCGAGTAGTACACGTCGGCGTTGACGCCGGCGTCGCGCGACGTGGCGCGCACGCGCAGCACCTCGGTGCCGGGCGCGTCCAGCTCGGGCACGGCGGCGCGGTACTGGTGGAACTCGAACTCGGGCGGGTTGTCGTTGACGTCGGCCACGGTGAGGCGCAGCGTGGCGGTGGCGGAGCGCGGCGGGCGGCCGGCGTCGGTCGCGCGCAGCAGCAGGCGGTGCTCGGCCTGCGTCTCGCGGTCGAGGGCGGCGCGCAGCGTGATGATGCCGCTGTCGGGCGCCAGCTCGAACGCGCCGCTCGTCTCCTCCACGAACGAGTAGCGCACTAGACGGTTCTCGCCGAGATCTGCGTCGGTCGCATGTACCTGAGTGTAGTTACATACGTGATAAAGATAGTTCTCAACTCTCAACAATCTTGCGGTCCAGTAGTATATGAGAACCAGTTGTACATATAGAACCATACGAGATAGAGAGATAATGACGGCGACTGAGCACAATGCTCACTATACCAATACTTATTGTGAACACTGTTGTGGTTTCCGCACTGTTCGCGACTTCGATGGCATGTATTTAATCGAACTTATCAAAATCAAGTCATTACCTTAAACAATCATTTTTCGGAGCAAATCTTCTGTACTTGTACTACTATTATGTATTCTGTGCTTTATGACCTCCGTGCACTGTCAATTGTATCCTTAATTGTACCTGGGAAGTGAAGTCAGTTCGGAAAAGAGAATGATGTGCATGTGTACCTTGGCGACGAGAGTGCCGAGGTCGGCGTCCTCGGGCAGCGTTACGCTGTAGGTGCCGGCGGAGAAGCGCGGCGCGTTGTCGTTGACGTCGTCCAGCGCCACCTGCAGCTCCGAGCTGCACTCCCAGTCGGCGCGCTCGCGATCCTGCGCATGCGCGCGCAGCCGGTACTCGGCTCGCGTCTCGCGGTCCAGCCGCGCCGCCACGCGCACCTCGCCCGTCTCCTGCAACACGCCGCGCGTCACATCTCCGCTCGCACGAGCTGCTCGCGCCGCTCCGGCCGCCGCGCTCACCTTGTGGATGCTGAAGTGGTGCGCCATGTCCCCGGTGAGGTAGTACCGCAGGCGCGCGTCGCTCGGCTCGTCGGCGTCCCCGGTCTCTAGCGTCATGACGCGCGTGCCATTCGCCGCGTCTTCCGGGAGGCGCGCGTAGTACCGGTGGCGGAGACAGTACGGCGGATTGTCTGGAGATTGAAACGAACGACGTGAGTATTGAGCTCGAAGAGCGAACACAAAACGAGCGGCCAGTAACTCACCGTTTACATCGAGAACGTTAATACGGACGCGCGTCTGCGCCGTGAATTTGCCGTCCGTGGCGGCGACTTGCAGGTCGTAGAGTGGCTCGGTCTCGCGGTCGAGCTCGCGCGCTACGTACAGCTCGCCCGACGCGCGCAGCTGGAAGCGCGCGCGCGGGTCGCCGTCGGCCACGAAGAACGACAGCGGCGCGCCCGTGGCGTCCGCGTCGCGCACCTCCAGCCGCACCGCCACCGTGCCGGCCGCGGCGTCTTCGCGCACCTGTACACACAGGGGAGTGAGCTCGCGTCGCCGACTCGAATTGACAACCCTTTTAATTGTGATTATTCAACTAAATCGTAAAACGTTGAAGAGTTGGAGATCGGTGACTTAATATATGTATGTTGCGGTACGCTCGTAATGCTTCCGGACGTGCAAGCGGGACCGCTCTCACCTCGGCCTCGTACTCGTCCTGACGGAACACGGGCGGGCAGTCGTTGTAGTCCACGAGCCGCACGACGAGCGTGCCGCGCGCGACGCGGCGCGTGGCCCCGGCGTCGGCCGCCAGCAGCGCCAGGCGGTGCTCGGCGCGCGCCTCGCGGTCCAGCGGGGCCAGCGTGCTGACCCAGCCGGTGTAGGGGTCCACGGCGAACAGTGCGCCGTCTGCGGCCTCGCCGTCGTTCTCCGTCGCGAGTGAATAACGAACCTCGCCGTTGGTTCCAGAGTCTGGGTCGTCCGCCATCACTGAAATGTCAGACCATCGTTTGCTCATCGACGTTTAACTGTTATTTGCAATAGGTATTGAATCACCTATATCGATATCACGAACGATACGACAATGAATGGCAACTCACACTGCACGAGGCTGGTGTGCGGCGGCGTGTTCTCCGCGACGTGCACGACGTAGGGCTGCGAGTGGAACGACGGCGCGTGCTCGTTCACGTCCAGCACGTGCAGCCGCGTCTCCACTAGCGTCGCCGGGGCCGGGCTGCCCGAACCTTCAGCTATTATACCTGTAACATTTGTAAATTGCAACTTGAAACAATAGGTACCTATTTATCGACAAAAATTTCGACATTCGGTCCCATGATTATAAAATTATAGCTGACGGGGTTCAATATTTACCTATCAAATGTTCGGCGGCGGTCTCGCGATCCAGCTGGCCGGCGAGCACGAGGCGGCCGGCGCCGTCCACGGCGAACAGGTCGCGCGGCCACAGCGCGGGCGCCAGGCGGTAGCGCGCGGGCGCGGCCGCGTCCTGCGCGCGCAGCTCGGCGACCAGCGTGCCGGGCGGCGCGTCCTCGCGCAGGAACAGGTCGGCGGGCGGCACCGACACGCGCGGCGCCTCGTCGCCCGCGCCCAGCACGAACACGGACACGGGCGCCTCGCCCGCCAGCCCGCCGCCGTCGCGCGCTCGCACCCACACCTGCACGCTCCGCGACGCTGCACAGACACACCGGTGAGCGCCCCGAACCGGCCGAGAGTGACGGCTGAGCGGGGCGAGATCACTTACCGAATTCCGTAGCATCACGTGCGAATGAGAGCGCGCCGGTGTGCGGGTCGACGGTGAAGAGTCCCGAGGCGTCGGAATGTGCGTCTCCTTCGTACACGGAGTAGGTGAGGCGCGCGTTCTCTCCGGCGTCGGGGTCGTGCGCGGTCAGCGTGAGGAAGGGCAGGCGCGGAGCGCGGTCGGCGCGGACTGCGGCGCGGTACTCGCGCAGCGGGAACGCGGGCGGGTTGTCGTTGAGGTCGGACACGCGCACGCGCACCACGGTGTGCCGCAGCAGGCCGCCGCCGTCGCTGGCGGTGACGGGCACCTCCCACTCGGCGCGGCGCTCGCGGTCCAGCGGCACGCGGCTCGTCAGAGCACCGCTCGTCGCATCTATCGCGAAGGTCTCCCGCAGTCGAGCAGACGGAATCGAGTATGTCACAGTGCCGTACTCTCCGGCGTCTTCGTCGTACGCCTTCACCTACGAGAATCGATTTGAAATCGTTTCAATAAGAACCGAAGAGCGTAGTGACATCACGAGAACATCTATCGGAGGCGAAGCGTCGGTACCGTGGTGAGAAGCAGTGGTGGTGGCTGGTTTTCGAGAGCTCGCGCTTCGTGCACGAGGTGCGGGAAGTGCGGCGGCGCGCGGTTGGCCGGCGCCAGCGACAGCTTGACGCGCGCGAAGGCGGCGTGCGCGCCGTCCGACACCGACACGTTGAGCGAGCGCAGCGCCGCCGCGCCGCCCGTGTTGGCGAGCGAGAGCACGCCGGTGCGCGCGTGCACGGAGAAGGCCCGCTGCGCCGCGCCCTCCAGCGCGTAGCGCAGGCGCGAGGCGTCGCGCACGTCGGGGTCCCAGGCGGCCACGCGCGCCAGCGCCGTGCCGCGCGCCGCCTCGCCCGACACCAGCGCCGGCACCACGCCCCGCTCCATGCGCGGCGGGCTGTCGTTCACGTCGTCCACTGCGAATCGATACGGCTCACCCTTAACGATTGTGTACCGGCGTGGGCCTGCGCTTTTAGCGATCAGGGTCAGATTCTTCGATGCGATAAGAATAGTTGGTCGCTGTGATTAACTCGAGACAATGTTTAAGTTCTTTCTCCAGAATAAGCTTATTAATCAATTAATAGTTTATGAAATTGTTTATTGAATAGCACGTACATAAACATTTACAATATTAGGGCCATGAGGTTTAATAATAAAATTGGATTCTATCTGTACTAGGAATAAACCTGTATCTCAGGTATCTCACTCAAGGTATACATAAAAATTATTTCAAATTCCTGAAACAAATAAATGCCTAGTAAATTAATTATCTGACTATAAATAATGGTTTTGTTCAAATGAAAATAGTTTGCTTGGGTAAAAACTGTTCAGCATCATCGTAGGTAAAACTAAGACATATTTTGCAACTCGGACGATTTTTGCAATCAAGCATTCTTAATACATACAAACAAGATCCCTTTAATTTTATTAGTAATTAATTTTTATTTATTTTACTTCGATGGTCCTAGTTTATAATTACTTTCATATGTAATGTGTGCCCTTTATAAATATTTTTCTATTTCAGACAAGATCCATAGTTTTGTTAGTAGATATTACACACGACTAAGAAACTATGTTAGTAACAAACGACTGTCTAAAAGACTGTTTAAAATACATTGACAGCTTAAGTTGAAAGTTCTGTACAAGAAATAGTACTCTACCTCCTAAGCTAGGGTATACCTGTATTTTAGGAGGTAGTTTACGGTCGGGGTTTACCTGATCAACAAAAACTAATCTCAAGTGGACTGTGTACGGTAATTTTGATGTCCGAAAAGTGTTGATTCGCAGCCTATTTTAAATAAATTAATTTTTAATTTTCTTTTCTCACCGGTGACAAAGAGATGAGCAGTGGTGAGTAGAGGCGGCCGCCCGGCGTCCGTGGCCGTGACCAGGAGATGATAGTGCGCTCGAGTCTCTCGGTCGAGCGGAGCGGCGACGCGCACCGCACCCGTCGTGGGCTCTACGATGAAAGCACCCTCGGCGGCAGATTCAATTTCGGCTAGCGAATATGTTACTTCACCGTTTTCGCCTGGAAGGAAGATTCAATTCGTGAGGAACACGTCAGGCCCGAGCCGGTCGCGGAGGACACGTGTCGTACCGGTGTCGTTGTCGGTGGCGTGCACGGTGACGACGAGGTCCCCGACGGCGGCGGCCTCGGACACGGCGGCGCGGTACACGTCGTGCGGGAAGACGGGCGCGCAGTCGTTGACGTCGAGCACGCGCAGCGTGACGGCGGCGTCGGCGAAGGCGCCCGTCACGCCGTCCGTGGCGCGCAGCACGAGCTCGTGCGAGCGCGCCGTCTCGTAGTCCAGCGCCGCGCGCGCCACCAGCACGCCTGCGCACGCTACACGTTAGCACACTCACTCTGATCACGCTATACATTCATGTGCCCGATTAAGCATGCGAGTCCAAAATAGTAAGAAGAAATAGGTATAAATTATCTGAACCTGTCTTTTTCTTCATGATCCATTCATACATAAACACCCAAAGCGACACACTCGCGTTATCAATAATGATTGGTTGCCATGGTGATGACTAGCCGACATGCCCATGATAGATTGAGGAGAGTATGACAAATGAAGCCGCTTTAGCAAACTTTTGTTTTTGGACATAGAGTCAAATATACCTCAATAATTATCATATATATATAAATTAGTAATACACTACGATGCAAAATAATCGAATGCTTGTGTTTTCATCACTTGTTTACCTACATCCCAAGCCAACCCATTCGATCCACCAACATTATACTAAACCACTTCATACATGCATGTTTTTCTAATAATGAAGGCAAAACACAAGTGCTCGAATTATTGCAACGTAAATAGAAAGTGTCTAAAGGTTATAGCACATTACACCGGCACCGCAACTGCACAGCTGCAGCACTTCGTCGCCTCGAATTTAGGCTACGGCTAGCTGCCAGCGCGCTAACTACGCGTCGTCCGCAGGGTGCAAGCTCGCAGTCCGCGCGCCGGCCGCAACTTGTAAGCTCACAGTCCGCGCGGTGGTCGCGAGGTGCAAGCTTGCTGGCACCGCGAACTCAATATTGTTATATGGCGTATATGGCGGTGGTGCGCGGGCGACGCGCGACGGCGCAGTGTCGTTGTTTCGCTGGCGACTCGGAGTCGGCGCGTAATAAGCATGCGGTCGACGCGCTGTAAGCACATGATCCGCTCGCTTGCAGCACGCGGGCTGCGAGTCGAGTTGTATGGTAGCGGCAAATGCGCTGACTGCCCGCCGTTGGCTTTTTCATATTGACGTTATGAAATATATTATACTACACACAATTTAATGCTCTAAATTGAATGACAAGTTAAATGCTGGTTTGGAGCGGTGCCGTTGCGGTGCCGGTATAATGTGCCATGACCTTTAATGTGAAAATGTCGAATGTTAGACGAAGTATTCGTGTCTCTGCCCTTCAGCAGGCAACAGCGCGTATGTGAGCCGTGCGCGGGAGTGTTGGGGGAGGGGGGGGGCAGAACATGCGAGGCGAGTGCTTGGCACTACTAGCGACCGGAGGGGGGGAGGGGATACAAGCGCGGAGCAGTGAGGGGGCGCGTGGCTGTGGAACAGGGGGCCACTGTATACTCACATGGACTATTGCCTCTGTCGGGTGCTGCGGATAAAACCAATATGTTAGTAACGCAGTCAGTACGCCCGCCACCTACCACGACTTCACCCCGTGCCTTATGAGTTGCGCTCGCGCGTCTATCCGCGGGTGCTCGAGCTCCTGGCATACTTATTACGAAGAACAGTAACATTATACAAAAGGGTTAGCCAGGTTTTAACTTCTTTCGTACTCGGCTTCCTTCTTTATTTTCAAATTAATGTCGCCGTTACAGCGACACTTTGTATATCTATACAATATACAATTATTATACATTGAAGTGCTTTCTAAATATACATTTATAATAATGTTTGGATACTTTGTCACAATTAAAAAATATACTATTTTATAAAGGTAATACTGCACCTACTTTTTTTTCAGCAATTATTTATTTTTATTTAAAAAAAAAAAGCTAATATAACATTGTCACAATTCACAAACCACTTTACTATAAAGAACATCATTAAAGCGTCGAACATTAATAACCAACTTCAAAAAAAGAGGATGTTTTCACTTCGGTTGTTTGTTTTGTTGTGTTGTTTGTTTTGATGTGTTGTTTATATATATACTAGCTGACCTGGCAAACGTTTTTTTGGCATTTAAATTATTTCTAGCTGCCCGGCGCTACTTCGTTCGCGTGGTGTCCTACCCCCTACCCTACCCTACACCTACACTAATCCTTCCGTACTCCTACCCTACTCCTACCCTAATCCTACACTACTCCTACCCTACTCCTACACTACTCCTACCCTACTCCTACCTTACTCCTACACTACTCCTACCCTACTCCAGCGCCACCTACTGGGTCCAATTGTATATACAAATCTTGTCTTAACAATAACAAATACGTAAAACCAAGAATCATCCAATTTGGTGCAGTCATTCGAAAGTTATGGGCGTACATACATTTCGAAGATCCATTTTTATTTATATAGATAGATAGATAATATTTAATGGTTTTCCGAAATGGTCCCATTTAAAGGAGGTCAGCAAAAGCCCATACCACTTTGCCCAAACATGTACCTCGAGGTACACGTGCACCAAATCGTAGAGAAAAAATAAAGGAATTCGAAAATAATTGTTTTTATCCATGAACACAATTAAATCATAAATGGCAACTTTGCATGCACGGGTTGGATAGGTCTTTCAAAAATATTAGGGGTTTGGAAAGACCGTTTTTTGAATAAGTAAACCGTTCGTGACTTATCAAGCTTTAAAGTACCAATTTTCGTTAGAGTCAAGCGTGTCCCCCCTCTACCAACTAAACGGTTGTAGTTAGAAATTCAAATGTCACGGCAGTAGTATCTATACATAACGAAGTTTAAAGGAAAACTATCACACTTAAGTGGACTTTACAAGTTTACGAGTAATAGTCGACCAATTATATTTGACTCGAAAATTTCGAACAACTCCATAGAATTCCACAATTTTATTTTTTTGGAGTGTAGTAGTGTAGCTCTGTGTCCTGTATTTAAATTAAAAACACCGGCTATGACAAGTCTTATCCAAATCTAAAAAAAAAAAAACTTTCTGTGCAAAATTGTCGGACCAGGTGAGGATTTGTATAGGAAGTCAAATTAGGTAGGTAGTCATGTTTGGCTTTTAGTTAGAGCATGGTACGAAACTTTCAGTCAGCGAGTACGACCCGCACTTGGCTGTAACAAAAACTACGGAACCTTACACTGCGCGTGGCCCGACACGCACTTGACCGGTTTTTAGGTAAGGTAATGGACCAAGGTAGTATAATTGTGCCCAAAATGGCTTTTTATTGCGTTACTTTTTATAACAAGTGTTTTATGAATAACATTAAAAAAATACCAACTTTTGAATTTAACACCCTGAATAGCTTTAACTATAAACTTGTTATAAAAATATGATTTTTGGCATTTTCAATCTCAAATATAAGCCGGGGGGTTAATTTTATTGTAGAATTTCGTTGTAATAGTAAAAAAATGCTCAAGAGCTCGTTTCCCATAAGAAAACAGTACTTTGTTTGACCAAACTTTTGTGTTTGGGTACAAAATGAATGATGTCCTTTCCTGTAAAACATGGATTGTAATCTATTAACTATACGAAAAAATCAAGCTTAGCTTTTGAAACCTAAAAGTGATAAAAAGAATAAACCCCCGTTTACGATTTTTTTTTTTCAAATTTTGGGCTGGATATGCAAGCCCGCTAAACCAGACGTTATTAAGAATTAATTTTGTCTCTTTTAAACGATACCAACCGATATGTTACTTTTTCCCAAGGTCGAGCTGACCCCCCAAATAAATAAATAGTTAAAATATTTTATTCTGGTGTCTTCATCTAACATAATATTTTAGTCTGTTGACCTGAGCGCGAGTCACCGAGGTTTGAACACTAGGCCACGTCGTATTTAAAGCGATCGTCGCGTTCATGTGTCATTTGTTTTTGCTCGGTGAACCTTTCCGGTTTTATATCTACATTCAAACTCCTACGTTGCATAATAAAATTATACAATGTATATAGAGAAAAACCTCTGTGGTAGACGGACAAAAAAGTGATGTTATAAAGGTTCCGTTTTTTTGTTTTGGAACCTTTCTTCTCTTTATTTATTATTATTAGCTCATCATCCTCCCCATAAATCTACGTACTTCAATCTGAATTAGATTGTGGTTTTTTGTACAGTTAATTGGTATAATCAAGTTTTCTTGTCATAAAAAATAGCCGAGTATGAGTGATAATAAAACATTTAAAAATCTATGCTCGGTGTTACGCTCCTCAGACATAATATTCATTCGTCAACGCCATATTGTGTTCGGCATGCTTCAACTGACACTGTCAGGGTCGTAAGTGTTGGAACTGGTGTACCATAAAAGAGCACGTCCATTTTATTCTTAAATAATACATACTCGTATTTAACAATTTCCCTTCATGCATATACATGTACAAATTCATAAACAGTTAGTATACGTGCGCTACCACTCGCGACCTCATCGTCCTCTCCCAAAACCGTGCAGGGCGACGAGAGCACACAGTGAGCGGGGCCCTCACCCGTGTCGAAGTGAACCTCGAGCAGGCCGGCGGCGTCGTCCAGCAGCGTGTAGATGAGCTGCCGGTTGAGCGGCGACTCGGCCTGCAGCGGCGGGGCCAGCGCCTCGCCCGGCGCGGCGTCCTCGCGCGCGCGCAGCACGTAGTGCGCATGCGCCCAGCGCGGGGCCGCGCCGCCGCCCCACACGCGCACCGACACGCCCGCCTCGGCGCCGCACGCCGGCACGCCGCCGTCGAAGGCCGCGATCACGAGCGAGTACAGCTGGTTGTGCGCGTCCACGGTCTGCTTGAGCGTGATCTGGCCGCTGCGCCGGTCCACGCGGAACAGCTCGCCGTGGCCGCGCTTCATCTCGTAGCGCACCTCGCCGTTGTCGTTGGCGTCGGCGTCCACGGCGCGCACGCGCAGCACGGGCGCGCCCGGCTCGGCGCCGGCCAGCACGGCGGCGGCGTAGGGCCGCTCCACGAACACGGGGTAGTTGTCGTTGACGTCGGTGACGGACACGTGCAGGCGCGCGCGCGCCACGCGCGGCTCGGGCGCGGCCGCGCTGCGCGCCTCCAGCAGCAGCGAGTAGGCGTCGCGCAGCTCGCGGTCCAGCGCGCGGCCCGTGCTGCGCACTGCGCCCGACGTCGCGCCCACCTGCCGCGTGGCCCAGGGTTTACACTCAAACGATAACAATGGATCGAAATGTTCGGCTTTCTTATGTGCTTTTCTATGATTTAGATGAAACAGTTTGCAAACGCTCGATGCAATGATTTACATTAAAAAAAATCTAAGTGAAGTTTGACCGTAATTACATGAGTCCCTATATCTGAAGAGACTTATATAATGTTCTCACCTCAAACCCTTCCACAGGGTTCAATATCCTGAATTCAATATGTTCATTGAGCGCCGCACCGAGCACGTTGAGTACGGCGATCGTCGTGGGTTTTGTGGAGTTTTCAACGACCGAGCCGTAATAGTCGGACTTCTGGAAAGCGAGGCCCGAGTTGTCGGCCTCGCGCACGCGGACTTCGACGCGCGCCGTGCTCGAGTACAGCCCGTCGGACGCGCGCACGCGCAGGTGGTAGGCGTCCGCGAGCCCGTCGGCGCGAGCCACGGCCAGCACGCCGGCCGGCGACAGCGCGAAGGCCCCGGCCGCGTCGCCCTCGATGATGTCGTACTTGACGGCGGCGCCGGGCGGCAGGTCGGGGTCGCTCGCCGCCAGCGTGGCTACCGTGACGCCGCGCGACGTCGGCAGCAGCACCGTGGCTTCGTAAGTGGACTGTGCGAACGTCGGCGGACAGTCGTTGACGTCCGTCACCTCTACGGTGACTTTCGCGACACTCCCGGACGGTAGCCTCGGTGTCCCCATGTCGATGACCTGCAATGACGAGTTTCGTAGAGTCCCGCGATCGACTGAAGTCGTGCGCTCGCGCCGCAGCCGACTCACCCTGACGCTGAACTCGTGGCGGGCGGCGCGCTCGTAGTCCAGCTGCGCCAGCAGGTGCAGCGCGCCGGTGGTGGGGTCGACGCGGAACAGCGTGGCGGCGCCGGGCTGCAGGATCTCGTAGGCGCGCTGGCGGTTGGCGGGCGAGTCGGCGTCGTCGGTGAGCAGCACGAGCGGCGCGCCGGGCTCGCCGGGCCCGGCGTCGGCCACCAGCGCGCCCGGCGGCGCGGCCTCCGACACGCGGCCGCGGTACTGGCGCCGCCGCAGCGCCGGCGCGAACTCGTTGCGGTCCAGCACGTGCACTGACACGCGCGCCGAAGCCGTGCCGCCGCCCTGATACATTCAAATAAATATAATTAGGTTTAATAATGTAAACCCAAAAATTGTTCGATAAAAATAAAAAAACTGTTTTTTTTTTAAAACAATGAAAAAAACCATTACTATGAACACACACGAATACCTACACATAAATCTTATGATGAAGCCATCATAAAATTTATTTGTTATAGCACAGCGCTGATTTTCTGTGGTTAAGAATATTATAAATAAATAATGTTTATGCAGATTAACATTTTGTAAATTAAATGTACCATGTTGATTGCGGTGACTGTTAAATTGTAGAAGTTCTGAGTCTCGTAGTCGAGGGGCGCGGCGGTGGCCAGCAGGCCGGCGGCCGGGTTGAGGCGGAACAGGCCCGCGCCGCCCTCCAGCGAGAACCACGCCGCGCTCGCGCTGCGCACGTCCAGCGCGGCCAGCGCCGTGCCGGCCGGCTCGTTCTCGAACACCTCGCACGCCAGCTCGGCCACGGCGAAGCGCGGCGGCGCGTCGTCCGGCTCCACCACCAGCACGTGCAGCGGCAGCGACGCGGCGCGCGCGGCGGGCGGCGGGTTGGCCGCGCGCACGTGCAGCGTGTAGTCGCGCGGGCCCGCGGCCGGCAGCGCGCGCGCCAGGCGCACGTCGCCCAGCGCCGCGTCCACCGCGAACACGCCGCCCGCGTCGCCGCCCACCAGCGAGTACACGACGCGCGCCGCGTCGCCCGCGTCGGGGTCGGCGGCGCGCAGCGCGGCCACCAGCGCGCCGGCCGGGGCCCCGCGCGCCAGGCGCACCTCGGCCAGGCGCCGGCCCCACGCGGGCGCGTGCTCGTCCGCGTCGTGCACGCGCACCGTCACCCGCGCGTACGCGAGCGACGCTTTCGGGGCTTGGTCGCGCACCCACACGGTGAGCTCGTGAACCGCAGCGCTCTCTCTGTGATTAAACAACAGGCAATTAGTAGAAAGTGTAAGTGGCGCGTGTCTGGTTTCCGTCTCGGTGGGTGTGTTGATCGCTCACCTGTCGAGCGGGTGCGCGAGCTCGAGCACGCCGCTGAACTCGTGCAGGCGGAACAGCCTGGCGGAGGCGGGCGCGCGCGCGGCGTGCACGCCGTACAGCAGGCGGCCGCCGCCCGCGCCCGCCGCGCTCGCCCGCAGCGCCACCAGCGCCTCGCCCACCCGGGTCGCCTCGGAAGTCTCTACGACGTATTCCTCTCGCGTAAACGACACTCCCCCTTCGTTTGCGTCGTTGATAACGGTTATATTCACCTGTAAATAGGGTCAGGTTCAATGACAGTTGCATGAACGCTGCAAAAGGCAAACCATTCCGCGATTTCTTACCGGAGCGTACACCACATGCAGGCCGTCGGTGACAGAGATATTCAAGGAATATTGTGACTGTCGCTCCCAAAGCAGGCGGCGTGCCAGAAACAGGCTACCATCTTCTCTTCCGATGTAAAACTCTTGCCGAGGGTCGCCATCTATCAAGATTGTAAAAAAAAAATGTTTTTGGAACGAAGTTCTTTAACGCGGCTTGCGGTAGGAGTAAATAGGTAGAAATCGTCACGTAACGGAAATTATGCCCTCTCTATGCGACTTTCTATCAGAGATAGTTTTCATGGTTTTCGAGGGTGATACATTTGAAGGGCATTTGTGACGTTGTACTGTTTGCAGATGATACCTCTTTTATTTTTAAAGTAGACAAGAATAGACAAGATTTTGACGACGTAAACAGACATAAACAGTGCACTCTCCATAGTTACAGATTGGTTTACGTCAAATAACCTAGTTCTCAATGCCAAGAAAACGAAATGTGTAAAGTTCGCCTTACCGAATGTTAGAAATCTAGGACCCAACATCGTCTTAGATAACGAGGTGCTTGAAACTGTAGGCTCGGCAATTTTTCTAGGACTAACAGTAGATGCCAAACTTCAGTGGGGACCCAAGTCTAGCAGGAAGGCTCAGTTCGGCTGCCTACGCCGTCAGGAAAGTAAGACAATACACTGACGTGGATACAGCTCGTTTAGTCTATTTTAGTTATTTTCACAGCGTTATGTCCTACGGTATTCTGCTGTGGGGCAACGCCGCTGATATAAAAAATATATTTGTCCTTCAAAAAACGAGCTGTTCGAGCAATTTACCAGCTAGGTGTCAGAGTTTCTCTAAGGGATTTTTTTAAAGATATTGGTATTCTCACGGTTGCATCACAATTAATATTTGCCAACATCTTATAAATTAGGCAAAATTTACACTTGTACACTAAAAACAGTGATATTCACAGTGTTACCACTAGAAATAAGGACAAACTACGTGCCCCCTTTCACCGGCTTCATAAGGTTCATGACACATTTGTTGGGCTTGGTATAACCTTTTATAACAAGATACCCTCTTCTTTTATAGACTTGCCTTTTAATGCGTTTAAAGCTCAAGTAAAATCCGACCTTTGTTTACAGGCATACTATTCCATCAACGACTACTTACACGATAAGAATAGTTGGTCGCCATAATTTAACGCAAGACAATGTTTATGTTCTTTCTCCAGAATTAGCTTACTGACAGGTTATTGTTACTAACTTATTTATTTATTTTATGCATAAATATGTAAGCTGTCACGCCCTTTATGCCTGGAGGCTTTTATTTGGGTAGTAAGTTTTTAATTTACATTTTAATTTTAATTAATTATTTTTTAGCTTGAGTACGTATAGTTTTTCTTATATTTGTTGGTATATTGGCGTGGCTAGCTGACTATGGCAAATAATTTAATGTTGTGTTCTGGTCTTGTAATGATAATTACCGAACATAGGTACCTAGTATTGTATACAATCAAGTGTTTTTTTTTACCGAACAGACAGTTGTGCTGCTGGGGAGTTTGTTGCGCCACTTCTTCTTCCCAGCGATAGCACTAGGAAGTGGTGAAGGGCGGGCGTTTTTGGGGGACTGTTTTTTGTAATTTTGACGTTCAAAAAGTGCTGATTCTCAGCCTAATTTGAATAAATGACTTTTGATTTTGATTGATTGATTGATAGAGCCTAAAGATAGAGTGGGTTAAAATCCAAGATGGGGGCTGCGATTTTTTAAAAGGTTTCATCATGTCCTTTTCATGGTTTTCGAGGTCAAAATGAATATCCAAGATGGCGACGGCGAAAACTTTGGAAGATTTTCATCATGGGGGTCGTTTTCAACGTGCATCTGGATTGAGGGCCCATTTTTTTTTCGAAACGAATTGAGACTTATGGGTCAAGTAGTTAAAAATAGTAAAAACTCAAAACAATGGTCCATAAAATTTCTTAAACGTTAGTTAAAACTTTTATGAACAAATGACTTGGGCTCTCAATACATACACTTGCATAGTGTCATAGCTAAATCTCAGACAGTACTATCTCCGTGCTAATTATTTTTGATTTCAGAATTTAGGTAAGGTTATCGAGGCCATGGTTATCGAGGGTGTTAAAGCCGATAGTGGGGTCAAAATGAAAACAGTTTAAATTTTTCGTCATGGGTGTCGTTTTAATGGTTTATGAGAGTTCTAAAGCCGAAACGAGATCAAATTGAAAATCCAAAAAGACCTCAAGAGCTGTGAACATTAGATGGCTTTTTTTTAAAAATGTTATTAAAATATATTAAATTCACACTTTCTCTCTCTGTGTCTCTTTCTATTATATACGAGTGTGTGTGTGTGTGTGTGCGTGCGAGTATCGCGTAAGGCACTTCGTTCCTGAAGAAGGTCCCCGACCGCACACTTTTTTTTTTGTGTGGTATTTTTAGGGTTCCGTACCTCGAAAGGAAAAAACGGAACCCTTATACGATCACTTTGCTGTCCGTCCGTCTGTCTGTCGGTCAAGACTCTTTTTCCCAGGAACGGGTGGAGGTATCAAGCTTGAATTTATTTCAAATACTCCGGTCTACTGACCCTTGGAGTTGTGAAAAAATCAAACTTCTAAGCCAACGCAATCAAAAGATACAGCCGTTTATGCCGCAAATTTGCGCAAATTTTCGACACTCGCAATCAAAATCAATTCCCGTGAACTCAGAATCTCAAATTTGCTACGAAGCAACGTTTTATAGCACAGATAAAGAAATATTGCGAAAACCGTAAATTTTTAGTTATATTATATAATAAACATATTTTTTATCATTTTAAAAACCCTCGGTGCGCGAGTCCGACTCGCACTTGGCCAGTTTTTAGTTTTTTTTTGTTTAGATTTAGAAGGTATTTAAATTGGTGTTAGTGTTTACTATGAAACCCGTGACTGGTTTTGTACCCGATATTGTGTAGTACAGAGCATCGCCGTCGGGGTCAGTGGCCTGCAGAACGGCGAGCAGGAACCTGGGCGCGTCCAGCTCGGCCACCTGCAGGGGCGCCGGCGGGGCCAGCGCGGGCGGGCCCCCGGCCCCGCGCGCCACGCCGCGCACGCTCGCGCGCGACACGCTGCAGCGCGGCCGCGGCCCGCCGTCACACGCGCGCACCTGCGTCACACACAAGGGTTAGCGAAGCTTTACCAATAACTTCCTGTTAGCGGGTGGAGCTGCCAGTCAGCAGTACCGTGACGTCGTAGGAGTCGCCGGGCGAGAGCGCCAGGCGCGGCGCCATGTACAGGCGGCCGGTGGCGGCGTGCACGCGCAGCAGGCCGCGCGCGGCGCCGCGTGCGCGCGCCCAGTAGCGCACGGTGCCGTTGGCGCCTTCGTCCAAGTCGAACGCCACCACCTGTCGGAGGAAACACACCGTGAGGCCGACGCTCGCACTACGGTCGTGATCATTTACATCATGCAGAGACATGCGCGTGAAGCCTCACCGTGGCGACGTAGAGGCCGACCGGCGCGGGGTCGTCGTACAGGTCCCAGGGCGCGCGCGCGCCCGAACCCTCCTCGTCGTCGTCGGCCTCCCACTCCGTGCTGCTCTCGTCGGCGGCGGGCGGCTCCGCGTCGCCGGCCGCGTCGCCCTGTAAAGAACACCACGCTGCTGCACACTACCACTCCACACACAAATAGTTACAACTCGCCCGGTCATGACATTTCTCGAGGCTCAGGGTTCGAAGTACCATCCTATGACGTTAATAATTAACACTCCACACGTTTCTCATCATCATCAATGTTAAAGCATGCATGAGCTTTGATGTGTAAACTTGACCGCTATAATAAGTAGAGCGGGCGAGGGTACCTGCGGCAGGGCGTGCACGTCGGGTTCGTGCGGTGCGTGGGACGCGGGCGGCGCGAGGGGCGCGGGCACGCGGATTTCGTAGAAGCGCTGCGCGAACTCGGGCGCGTGGTCGTTGATGTCGCGCAGGCGCACAGCCACGCGCGCCGTGCTGGCCAGCGTCCCGTCCGACGCCTGCACCTCGAGCGCGTAGCTGGCCGCCGCCTCGCGATCCAGCTCACGACCCGTCGTCACTATCTCACCTAAGTATAAAAAAAATATATTATGAACCGACGACCTGCGCCAACTTCGCACGTGTGCGGTCTACTGTTCGAGATTACTATAAGTTTGGGTAACAAGGTTAAAGCAGTAAATTTGACTTGTGATACAACAATCGGTAACATACCAGTGTGTTCGTCTATAGAAAATAGTCCGTCAGGGTTGCCGGCGACGATGGAGTAGGTGATGTTGGTGGGCGAGGCGTCGGCGTCCAGCGCGCGCACGCGGGCTACGCGCGTCCCCGGCGGGCAGTGCTCGGCCACGGCCGCGGCGTAGGCCGCGCGCTCAGGCCACGGCACCATGTCGTTGACGTCCTCCACCTCGATGTACACCTGCACACGAGCCCATAAATGAGATTCGGCAGCGTTCGCTTTTAAGTTAGCTCACTCTGTAATTAAACGCAGGCGGATTTAGTGTAAGTAAAAGCGCCAAGGTTTCGAAATCAGATCCTATCAAACGACGCGTTAAACAAACAGTCACGCTCGAATAGGAAAGCTCATATTATCAGCGGTTGAAAAGCGTCTGCTTTTAATCGCAGTGTGTGCTAAGCAGTATCATTCTCCGTTGTTCCCTGCTCGCTGTGGTCGCGTCACCACGTACCTGCACGCACGAGTGGCGCGGCACCAGGCCGTGGTCCTGCGCGCACAGCGTGAGCCAGTAGTGCGGGGTCGACTCGCGGTCCAGCGGCGTCAGAGTGCGGATTACACCTGCGTTAATAAAACATTAATTTGGTAGGGCTGGCTGACATGTGCACTCGTCCAGCTGGAGAGTTCCAGTGGAAGTTGAGACTGAAGTAGGTATAGTCAGGGAAACTACGTCAATTACCGTGTTGAGATGCGCCCATATTAAGCAAAACATGACGCTCTATAGAACCATGCTTTATTTATGATGTTGAGACTTCATATAATAATAGTAGGTACGACAATATAACATTGTTATTAATATCTGCAATAATAATTAAATAAGATGAATTTTGTTTTGTCGGATGACATCTTATTAAAGGCACACCACTGATTGGTAGTATGTCCCTCTCTCGCAATGTGGCACTGTTCATTAATCTATTAAATAAGAATGAGTAGAATTAGATTGATTACTTACTGTATTCAGTCTCATTCTCAGGTATCTACATTACTCATTAGGAAATTAAATCGACATAAGACTGCCAAAGTAAACATTAACACAAATAATAGAGAGTGAAACCAATTGCCTACCTACCTTCTGTGGAGTTGAGTGTCTTATACTTTTCTTTTTTTAGTCTATTTCTAATTACAGAAGACAGAGAGAGAAGAAAGAGAGAGAGAGAAAAAGAAGAAAGTACTTTCCAGCAGTTGCAGTCTACGAATTGTAGGTCTGCTTTGTATATAATATTTTAATATTTAGAAACCTTGTTATTTACATGCCAACAACGCGTCACACTGACGTCTGCACAAATCTAGCATCGTGCAAGCAGAGGTATCCGTGCAGTTAACATTACTTATACAACATCCCGTCGTCAATCGTGCAGCCAGAAACCAACCAGAAAGTCAATTTGCTTATCAATTTAGTTGCCTGACTGATACTACTGACACGAAATGACATGTACCTGCGTCATCGACAGAGAAGTGTGCCATGCCGGAGCCGGCGATGATGTAGTAGGCGAGACGCGAGTCGCGACCGGGTGGGTCGGCGTCGGCGGCCGCGGCCGTGAGCACCACGCTGCCGCGCTCCGCGTCCTCGCGCACGCCGCCCGTCAGCACGGCGTGGTCGCCGAACACCGGCGCGTGCATGTTCTCGTCGACGTCCACTACCTGACAATATTCAATATATTTCATATTAAGAATTCGTTTCATAAATAATCAATCACAAGTTTAGTAAACTGTAGTGTGTGTACCTCCACGATGACCGTCGCTTCCGACCACAGCGCTGGCTGACCGCCGTCCGTGGCACGCACTGTGACACCGTAAACCTACAAACATTATAATTTGTTACATACGGAAGTATATCTCAATGCATACGGAGACCTTTTTGTATGATATTTTAAGGTAAAGTTCTATGTGCATCTATAAATTATTCTATAGATTTTATTTGATAGCTTACTTGTCTCTCCTCGAAGTCTAATAGCTTGGCCGTGCGCAAGGTGCCAGATGTGGCATCGATGGTGAAGACCACGTCGTCCGCTGCCTGGTCGGGCAGCGAGTAGGAGACGACGCCGCCCGTGCCCAGGTCCTGGTCGAAGGCCTCCACGACGGCTACCAGCGTGCCCACGGGCACGTCCTCGCGCACGCGGGCGCCGTACGTGCCGAGTGCAAACTTCGGTGCGTTGTCGTTCACGTCGTCGACGGCCACGCGCACCAGCGCCTCGGCGTGCAAACCACCTCCGTCCGTGGCCCGCAGTGTGAGCTCGTAGAGCGCGCGCCGCTCGCGGTCCAGCGCCGCGCACACGGTGAGCACGCCGCTGTCGCGCTCCACGCAGAAGTCGCCGTCGCCCGCGCCGCTCACGCTGTACGTGATCCGCGCGAAGTCACCCGCGTCGCGGTCCGTCGCGTTTGCGCGGAATATAGCTGTACCATTCAGCGCGTTTTCGGTTACACGAAAGCTCGCCAGGGTCTTTTCAAACCGTGGTCTATTATCGTTGACGTCGAGAACGGTGACGGGCAAGAGGCGAGAAACAGAGTGTTGGGGCGTGCCCAGATCATACACTGTGATGTTAAGATAATATTCACTCTCTCGTTCACGATCTAAGTAACCGATCACCTGAAGCTCACCCGAGTCCGGATCGATGCGAAATGCGGAGTCGGCGTCACCTCCGGAGATGCCGTATACGAGTAATCCGTTGTAACCAAGATCGCGGTCGCGCGCTCTTAGCTTCACTAGAGACGTGCCGAGCGCGACCGACTCGTTTACTTTCACCTCTACGGGAAAATCAAGGAATTCGGGAGCATGTAAATTCTCTCCGTACCGGGAAGGAGCCAGAGAAAATTCATCAGTGAGATCTTGTGGTGCATTGCTGCGCTCGGCGGCCGCCAGCAGTTCGGTGAGGCGGCGCGCCACGCCCGTGTCGCGGCACTCTAGTGCACCTGCCTCCGCTCCGGAACCGCCGCTGCTCACCAGGTGCAGCGTCAGCGACGTGGCGTCGGCGAAGTGCGTGCCGTCCGTAGCCGTCACGTTCAGAAGTCTGGAGTCGGCGCGGACGTCGCTCAGGTCGCACGAGAGGCTCATGACGCCGGTGCCCGCATCCAGCGCGAAACAGTTGTCCTCGTTACCGCCAATGATTCGGTATGATACCACGTCACCAGCGTCGAAGTCTATCGCAGAGAGTGTGACGATCTCCGAGCCGATGGCAAGCCGTCGAGGCAGGTAGCCCACGCAGTCGACACGCTCAAACTGAGGCCGGTTGTCGTTGACGTCTTCGAGTCGCACCACGAGCCGCATCTCGGCCTGCCTGCGATACGGAACTCCCCAGTCGCTGGCTCGTATCCGCAGCGTATGCTCGCGCCGCATACTCTCGTAGTCTAGCAAGCGCGTGGTGCGCACAGCGCCGGAGAAGTGATCCACGTCGAATGGAACCGGCTGTAAATTGGCAATGCTGTAGGAGATGTATGCGTTATCTCCAGAATCGGCATCCCGAGCGACCACACGTGCGACCACGGCACCGCTCGGTCCGTTCTCTTGGACCATCACCTCGGTCACTTCCCGTTCAAAAATGGGGTCGTTGTCGTTCGAGTCGAGTATGGTAATTTTAACTTTTGCAGAAGATTGTTTTCGTGTCCCAGCATTACCCTGATCTATGGCCGACACAGTCAGAGTGTAAAGTGCCTTATCCTCGGCATCTAGAGGTACTGCAGTATACAATACGCCCGTATCCGGATTAACATAGAATTCTTCCCCTTCGTTGCCGCCGACCACTTCAATATAAACACGTGCGTTTCGTCCTTCGTCGCGATCACTCACTTTGAGCCTGATGACGGGCGTGTTCGGCGGCACGGTCTCCGGAATGCTTGCCTCGTACACCTCTCGACTGAACACGGGCGCGTTGTCGTTGGCGTCGACGAGCGTGACGGGCAGCGTGAGGTACGAGGCGCGCGGTGGGTGGCCGGCGTCGGCAGCGCGCAGCGTGAGGTTGTAGCCGGTGGGCGCGCGCTCGCGATCCAGTAGCGCGTGCACCAGCACGTCGTACTCGCCCGCCTGCGCCGACGCGCGCACCCGGAAGTGCCCGTCGGGGTCGCCGTCCACGATCTCGAGGCTGGCGATGCGCCCGTGCTCTCCGGCGTCTTCGTCGCTTACCTCCACTATGGCATAAATCTCCGCAGTGGAGTTTTCCACTAGCTCGGGCATGCGTCGTACGTGTAGCTCCGGAGCATGCAGATTGACCCGTTTCACTCGTACGGCGACAGAGGCGCGCGCAGCCGGCGCGTCCTCACCTCGCGCGAGCAGGGAGGCGCGGTCGCGAGCCAAGACCGTGATCTTGTGATGCGTGCTCTCGGCCGCTGATAGCGGGCGGGTGATGGTGATGACGCCGGTCGTTGGATGAACGGCAAAGCGGTCAGTGGATTCCGCCAGGCTGTAGTAGATCTCGCCGTTAAGACCCAGGTCAGCGTCCTCGGCGGTGACGCGCGCAACACTGGAATGCAGCGGCGCGTCCTCCGGTACGACGGCCTCATATTCGGTGGGGTAGAACAACGGGCTGAGGTCGTTCTCGTCGGCGACGGACACAGCCAGCACGGCGTCGGCCTCGAGCTGCCGGCCACCGGAGAGCAGCGCGGTGGCGCGCACGTCAAGCCGGTACGTGTCGCGGCGCTCGCGGTTGAGCACGTCGGCGTGTCCGGCGCGCGTGCGAATGGAAAGGAAGCAGAAGTCACCGACGGTGCGCTCCTCCGCCTTGAAGAACTTATCTTTGTCACCATGGCGGATGCGGAAGCGCACGCGCGCGTCGAGCGCGGGCAGGCGCACACCGAGCGGGTCGGCGGCGGGCGGCTGCTGCGCGTACGTGCGCGGGGGACTGTTCTCCGGGATGCTCAGATTATAGAGCGCGGCAGTGAAGCGCAGCTCGGGGGGCGCGTGCGGTGCGGGAGGGGGGCCGGGCCCGCCGCTCACCCGCCACACCAGCCCCCACACCGCCGCCAGCGCCAGCCACGCGCGCACGCCACGCATCGCGCTACACACCGCGCTGACAAACTGACAACAACACCAACACTATTATATTTTCATGTTAGTTATTATAACGTTCGAGGAATAACCGGTTAACATGGATTGTTTGTAATACCGGTCGTAATATAATAATAACTTTTACCTCATAAAGCGTGTGTGTGCGCGTGAGGAGGTGCGCGGCGCGCGCGCAGCACTGGTCACGCGATCAGTCGTAGCGACGCGCGCATCCCTGCGAACCTGCAACCATATACAGCCGACTAAGACATGATGTTTGACTCGGGGGAGCGCTTAAAATTACTGCTTTGTAAAGTTTTTGATGTAATTCATATTGTAGGTATATATTTCTAAATAAGTTAGTACTTTGCGTTTTTATTGAGCGAGCACGCATACTACTACATCTCAACCCTAACCCACTTCCAGGTTACTTTAAAACTTGTCGCATAAAGGTTACTGATTGCGAAACATCTATTGAATCTTATACTCTCAAAAAAAATTCAATGAGTGTTGACGGTACTGTGTCTGACTTAATATTAGCCTCAGAAATGAAGGACATAATTTCTCAGCACGCATTAAAACTCGAGAGTACCTACTGAAAATGAACTGGGAAAATTGATAGAAAATACAGATCTACAGAAGCAAATAATTTTGTAAGTTAACTACAGAAAATTAAACATTAAAATCTTTATGCCAGTCGCCCTCCTGAATCCTTATTTAAAAGTCTGGGTACAAACTAAGAAAAAGAGACAATCTCTGGCAAATCAACACCACATGCTTTCTACACCATCTCCTTTGTTGTCATCCAGATTGCAAGTCGACACCAATGACTACGTAAATGTGTCCTCCCTCCTCCAGGAAATTGTTACCCTACAGCAGCAATTAAAGGTTGCACAGCTTGAGATAGCGGCCCCCACGGACCGGACTGCAGCATTAATGAAAAGTAATTGCAATGTCTGTGCACCTGCCTTTCGTCATGAACTGAAGAGGGATACTGTGGACGTAGGCAGAGCTCAGACGTGAACTGTCACAGGCGGGCACAATATGGTAGAAGAGAAACTAGTAGAGAGAAGTAGACAGAAAAGGAAAGTTAAAAATAGTAATTATTTTAGGAATGAAAAAGACAAGAAGCTTGTGATCCTTAGTAGCAACTCAACCAGCAAAATTGTACCAATTGCTACCAGATTATTTGGCGATACTTTTCAAATATGCCATTACATAAAAACAAACTGTGGCGTAGAACAATTAATATACGGATTGGAGGATAAAATAAGAGAATTAACCGGTCAGGATTACTGTGTCATCCAAATTGGAAGCGAAGATTTTAAGACCTCGTGCGACTTCACTAAGTTAGTAAAACTAATACGGGATAAAGTAATGTACTTTTAAAAAACATTATCATAAAGAGATGTATACCTGGCGAATAGAAATATTTAATTAAACCTGACTTATGACTTCATGTCTTATAATAAACATGGAAATGTAAATATTAGAGGTATAGAATAATTTTATTTATTGTATCTGAAATTTTTTTTTTTTGTTTCTTTCTTTTGAGCATTTTTTCATAGCCTATCTAGTATATTTAATCAAATACAGCAACTTATATTAGGAATTGACATTATACTCCGAATATTCAAATCCTTCCTTTGAGGAAGTTTAATAACACAGTCAGCTTTTTCGAGATTAGTACCTTGGCTGCTGGTTTGAACAACTTGGCTATATTTACTATTTTTCACCAAAACTTATGCGGAATAAATAATAAGAAGGATGAACTCGAAATGTATGTAACTCAATTACCAAATGAAATAAGCTTTATTTGTATATGTGAACATTTTTTAAACCACTTAATGGTATCACAATTTGATTTTTCTAATTATATCGTACGCTCTTGCAACAGAAGGTTAAATAAAACAAGAGGTGGTACTTTAGTAAAAAAAAAAAAGCCTTTTATTTCCTACTAATTACATTGGTTTTGAGTTACTTAACTAATAATTAATTTATTTCGCATCTAGTTTTTCTTTAAATTGTCTTTAAATGGTTTTCCCTATTGCTAATTTATATTACGCTTAACTAGTTTGTTGCCTAACTATTAGGTATAATATAACCTAATTTTAGTTTGATATGGGAATATCTACAGGAACCCCATATTGGGTGAAGGCGTCCTCCAAAGGTACTTTAGTATTTAACACATAAAAACGGACAAGTTGAGGACTTGGACATTTGTAAAAGGCTGTAGGTATAAAACGGATAGCTTTGAGATATGTGGATAGCTTTGAATCATGTTTAGATAATAAATATATGGACCAACACCTGTGATAGAAATATTGGCAGCACAGACATTGACCACAATCGATTAGCGGATGGACACGCAGCCCTCTTCCTTACAGCATATTTGGAAAAAGTTTCTACTACACAATGCGTTAGTTTTAAACACATAGAGAAGATTATATAACGAGAAGAATAATAATGCATTCAGACAGAAACTACTGGAGCACGTCTGGAATTTAGGTACAAACACGTTTATACGAAAAACAAAGAACTACATACTACTAGTTGTATAGCAAAATAAAAACAAATGAAATCTTCGCTGTATATAAGCGTCGATTAAGATACGTTTGCAAGCGTATCTATGTCTTTTGGTAAGTTTTTATTACTATATTATTTTACTTACAAAAATTAAAACGTGATAAAGCGAAGATTTGATTTGTTTTATTTTCGCTACATAGTATGTACTTAAAAAAAAGTATAAAATCAACATAAAAATAATTGGCCGATCTAAATGACTAACGAAAGGATTAAGGATCATCATCAATCTGCCTAGCCTTTTCTCAACTATGTTGGGGTCGGCTTCCAGTCTAACCGGATGCAGCTGAATACCAATATTTTACATGAAGCGACTGCCTGTCTAACCTCCACAACCCGGTGAATGGTTAATACGATATCCCTTGGTAAGACTGGTTGTCAGACTTTCGGGCTACTGACGACCCGTAACGACTGTCGAAGATCCACGAATGACACCCGGGACCAACGGCTTAACGAAAGGAATAAGGATATCCAACAAAATTAAGAGATTACTAAATTTTATAAACTCAAACTCAAATCATTTATTTCCATTAGGTAAACCATTTACAGGCACTTTTGAATTGTCAAAATTAAATAGTCGGTTAGTTAGTCAGAAAGTTGAAGCTAGTCGCCCATTCCAAAAACGTAGATCTCTATGGAGAAGAACGGGCAAGAAACTCCACGGACACTCTTTTAAATCAAGATATTATTACAAAATCCTGGGTACATTATTCTTATTGCTTCTATATGTGAGAACAATGTAAAAAAGAAACAATTTAAAATGTAACATTAAAAATAAGCCCTGGCAGTTAAGAGATGACCAGTCTCAACCAACGGCGCCCGTTCACGAACATGACGCGTGGATCAGCACCACCCAGCTCAACCATTTTGTAGGGAACCGAATGATCCAACACACGCGCCACCATCAGTGAGACATTTAAGTGAGCATGACATATTCTCAACTGCCATGCTCTTTCAAGTCAACATCAAAATATCATAAAAAACGGATCCATGGTTCTTACATTTACAAAATTTAAAAAATGCTTCTAAATTATACAAAACTATAGTTTGCAAATTTTCTTAAGAGATAAGAAAAAAAAAGTATATAAAAAGTTACTACCAATCAGGAAGAGGTATTTAATGTTGAAGTATTCAAAATTAATCTAGATTGAATAAAATAAACATTGAGTTCGTAATGTCAGAAACACTAAAAAAAAAACAAAAATAAAAAGGGGACGCATCTCCTCCAAAATATACATAGAAATTGTGATCAACTAGTGAGCCTAAGTGCCGCATTTTTATCTAGTATATACTCATCCAACTTATAATATGCTTGTCTACATAGTGTGCCTTTAATGCCTTTTCATTATTACACGATGAACTTTGTTTATTCTATGAACTGTGTTTCCCATTGACTAAAATTAAGATGAACTCTAACTCTCTTAACCCAAAATGGGTAACTGAAGGCCTAAAAAAGTCATTTACAATAAAGAGAAAACTACAGGGTATCTATTATAAAAATAAAACAACCCACAATAAACAAAAATTTAGAAAATATAGCAAAAGACTAAGGCAATGTGTAAATACGATACAAAGGGATAATAATAAAAAATACATAGAGAAAGCAGACAACAAATGTAAAGCTACATGGAAAATAATAAATGATAAACTTAAACAGAACAATGATAGTAATGAAATCAAAGAAATTTTGGATGGGGAACATATATTAAAAGGAGGTGATGATATAGCAACATACTTTAACAAATACTTTATAAACATTGCTAAAATAAATTTTGTACTTTCCGAGGGTGGACTTGGAGGGATAGGGGAAATGACACCACTGAATTACGTCACTACCCGTATATTTAATTAATTTAGTTACACGTAATCCCGATAGGTGCGCTGCTCAAACAATAAAAAAACTAAAGGTCCTAACCAAATGCGCGTAACGAAACCATAGCGAGATCTAACTCGACGCCAACGCCATCTATCGAGCTATGAGGAAAACCAAATATTCTTTGAGTGATCTAGCTATGATTTCGTGTTCCGCTCAGACATACCACTTAGAGAAACACGATGTATTATGTAGTCAACAGAACGGTTTCATTAAGCATAAATCTACAACTTTGGCATGTTTTAAACTAGTAAAAGAAATTATGGATGCTATCAATAAAAAACAAATCCTAGTAGCAGTATTTTTGGATATGAGTAAGGCGTTTGATATGGTATGTCATGAAACCTTATTGCGTAAACTTGAGCAATATGGTATACGAGGCGTTGCTTATAGTTGGTTCGAAAGCTACTTAAGACGTCGACAGCAATGCACTGAGATTAAAAAAATGTGTTTTGAAACTAACATCCAGAAAACCTTTAGATCACCGTACTTAGCAAACTACTGTGGTGTACCACAGGGAAGTGTCCTTGGCCCCTTGCGGTTTATAATATATATAAACGAACTGCCCAACTCCACAAACCAATATACTATATTGTTTGCAGACGATACTACCGTGTTGACAAAAGAGAAAACTCTAGATAACAGTAAAATAGTTACGGATAAAGCATTGACAGATTTAATCAATTGGTAATTTAATTAATTGGTAAAAATAAATACAAATAAAACTAAGTTTATAACATTTTTACCATATAATAACCACAAAAAATTAGGAAATGATATGAAATTAAGTTTAACATACAATAATAATGACATAGAAGAAGTTAATATTATCAAATTTTTAGGAGTAGTTGTGGACAGACATTGCAATTGGAAACCTCAAGTAGATAATGTATGTAAAAAAATAAACAAATTCGTATTTGTACTTAGGAGGATAAAAATTTAACAGACATTCAAACAGCCTTATTGGTATACCATAGCCATGTTTGTTCTGTTTTAAGGTATGGGATAACTGTATGGGGGAATTCAACAGATGCCCAAAGGGCATTCATATAAAAAAAGTATGTAAGGTCAATTTTCAGTCTTAAGTGGACAGACTCTTGTAAACCTGGTTATTAAGCAAAAGCTGCTTACCCTCCCGTCTCTATATGTATTTGAAACCTGCAAATTTGTAAGAAACCACTACTCGCTTTTTGAAAAAGATGAAAAGGCTATGTCAAAGAGGAAAATAGTACAAAAACCACTAGTAGTCCCACGTAATAGACTTAAACTATGTAACAAAAATTGTTATACCATGGCGGTGAAAATATATAACCACTTACCCGAAAGATTTAGAAGTGCTACAGACTTGGAATTCAATAGAAAGCTATATAGCTGGTTGTGTGAGAGATGTTTTTATTCCATCAATGAATATTTTGAGTATAAAATGTAAAACTTATTTATTATAAATTATTATGACATCTACATAATTATTTACATCTATACTTATAATAAGAATGTAAAAAAGTTGTGTCTGTACATAAAATATATTTAAAAAAGAATAATTAAGGGGGGTTAAGAAACAGTAATAGAACACGAATCTAATAAAAAAAGTCTGTCTGTTTGTCTGTTTATCTGTTTGTCTGTTTATACACGCTAATCTCCGGAACTACTGGACGGATTTGAATGAAACTTTTTTTGTTATCTAGCTACTAAACCTGGGCAACATATAGGCTATAATTGATTTTGGAAACTGGAACACCTGATGCAGAACCGCAACAGACCAGCTAAACTATAATAGTTACAAAAATGGCGCCTTAAAAAAAAAATTGCATCTGATGAGCATTTTCTGCTGCGAGAATAAAATTGAAGATCCGGAACACCTGATGTGGAACTCTTAGAGCACAGCTAAACTATAATATATATAGGTTTGACATCTTAGCAAAAGTTATTCAGTCTGATGAGCATTTTCTACTGCGAGAATAAATCTCGAAGATTGGAACATCTGATGTGGAACTCTAAGAGCACAGCTAAACCATAACATATATAGGAATGACATATTTGCAAAAGTTGTTCAGTCTGATGAGTATTTTCTGCTGGGAGAATAAAATTCGAAGATTGAAACATCTGATGTGGAACTTGGAGAGCACAGCTAAACTATGGCATATACAGACATGACATTTTAACAAAATTTTTTTGCTCTGATGAGTATTTTCCGCCGAGATAATAAAAATCAAGGATCAGGAACATTTGATGTGAAAATCACTTTATACAGATGAGATTAACGCCTCATTAAAACATTCGTATCTATGGCCTTACATACAAAAGCTAAGATTAACAATAAAAATGAGAATAAGCCCACCTTGGTGGTAATTCACATGCCCAAGAGTTTTCAGAAATATTATTAAAAGTTGGAGGTCTCCTTCCTGCTCAGGTCTGGTGACTGTTCCTGATATACTTGGAAAAGTTGTTGCCTCCGAAGAGGAACTTATACAATCAGTATTTGGGGACATTCAGAGCATAAGAAACCAGGAAAATTCGTGGTTATGTGAACGCGTTATATTGACCCCAAAAAACGAACAAACTGCATCAATAAATGAAAAAAATTTGGGGGAAATTATTGGAAATGAAGTCGTTTACACTTCTTTTGATAACGTAGTCAATCAGGACGACGCCACCAATTACCCAGTTGAGTTCCTCAATTCACTCACAGCGAGTGGTCTCCCTGCTCATAAAATAAGACTCAAAGTTGGTGTTCCGATAATGCTGATGCGAAATTTGACACCGCCGAAACTGTGTAATGGAACCCGACTTATAGTCGAGGTTTTACAACGCAATATTATTGTACCTGTAATCCTCATTGGGAGTGGTGCCGGTGAGACTGTGTTCTTACCACGCATACCACTCATCGCCAACAATTTCCCCTTTCAATTTAAAGGCACACAGTTTCCTGTGACTACATGCTTTGCCATGACAATAAACAAGTCACAGGGACAGAAACTGAAAGCTGCTGGGGCTGATTTGAGAACCGGCTGTTTTTCTGATGGCCAACTTTATGTTGCTTTCTCAAGGGTTAGTAACGCTTCCGGGCTTTATATTCTGGCACCCGACGGAAAAACCAAAAGTATAGTTTATAAAGATTTTTTTTAGAATAGTAATGTTAACTAATTGATATTAATTTCGCTTCATAATTTTGGAATGAAAATAATTCTACCTTTATATTTTAACTAGCTGACCCGGCAAACGTTGTTTTGCCATATATGTATAAATTATTTCTAGCTGCCCGGCGCTACTTCGTTCGCGTGGTGTCGTACCCCCTACCCTACTCCTACCCTACTCCTACACTACTCCTACCCTACTCCTACCCTACTCCTACACTACTCCTACCCTACTCCTACCCTACTCCTACACTACTCCTACCCTAGGGTGGACATCCCTTATCATTTAAGGGTTTGAAAAAAAAAAAAAAAAATTGATGTTGGCCGATTCTCATAGATACCGGATAAGCACAAAAAATTTCATCAAAATCGGTCAAGCCGTTTCGGAGGAGTATGGCAACGAAAACTGTGACACGAGAATTTTATATATTAGATGAAGTTATAACCTACCCAGTCTACAACACTCAATCTAAGTTATACCAAACTTAATCGAAATCCTTCATCGGTTTTGATTGATTTATTGTCTGACATATCGACGCACAGTTCAAACTCTTGCCGAAATTCCTATCGGAACGAGAAAGGGACTGGATCCGCGTACGAAGTCGCGGGCAGAAGCTAGTTACTTAAATAATATTACAACATTTTAATTATTTTTTTTGACATGACATCGTTATTATTGATCTCTATTTTTATTATACCTAAATTATTATTTTAAATGACTAGTATTGTATTTAATTTAATTTTATTAATTGCATTGTAATCCAAATTTAAATTATGAAATTATTATTAGTATTTTTATGTTATTGATAATTACTAAATGTGTACTGCATGCGATAAGTATAACCAAGATGTAAAATCTAAATATTTGCACGGCAGAAATGCCGAATAGAGTGAGACCCAGAGATCTAAAGAACTTATGTTAGCTACCTATGTTCTTGCAAATAAATATATCATTCATTCATTCATTCAATGCATGTTTTAAATTTCTTCTCATTTAGTTGAAGAATATCGAGTGGTATTTTATTATAACATTTTACACAGTACCCCATAAAATAAGTTTTTACTTTAGACAATCTGAAGCGCGGTTGATCTAGTTTGTTCCTATTCCTAGTGTTAAAATTATGCCTGTCACTTATCTTACTAAAAAGATGTAGATTTTTTCGAACGTACATACTCTCTCTGATATAAATAAAGCTACGTGTGACAAATCGTTATTAGAATATCGTGAACAGTATCTTAGAATTTATAAAAAGGTGATAAGGAACGGTAAAAAAAAGAAAGTAACCAATCAAATAAATAAAGCAGTTAACTCTAGCAAAGAAATTTGGAAAATAGTAATAATTTCGAAAATAATAAAAATTGACAATAATTTCGAAAATGATAATATACTACTTAAACATAATAATAAAATAATTTGTAACCCTATAGACATTGCTAACATTTTGCGGAAAAGTTTGACAACAGTAAAGGTGTAAACACTAGTAATCCAGAACTGGCTAAGAAACATTTAATTGAAAATAATGACAGTTTTTTTTTAAACGTTCTTTTTTTTAAACATTGCCCCACACTAGGAATTACTCCTGTATCGTGGGTGCGTTCACAAACATTTAACCTCACATACACAAACAGCCAGACCCGGAACAACTAATTGTAGGTCATACAAATATTTGTTCCGTGCGGGAATCGAACCCGCGACACGCAACGCAGCAGTCAGCCGCTTAACCACTGCGCCAACCGTGCCGTCGAAAGTGAAGTTGATTCATGCCGATAGAGATTTACAAAATGGTAAAGGGTATGGATAGTAAAAAGTCATTTGGACACGATGAAATACCGCCGAGTGTAATCAAAGATAATATAGATATACTGGCATACCCAATATCTGAAATAATAAATAACTGCGTCAGTGAAGGCGGATTTCCTGACCAATTTAAGTTAGCCAGAGTTCTACCACTATTTAAGAAAGGTGCTAAAACAGATCCAGGCAATTACAGGCCCAGTTCACTGTTACCGGTTCTATCCAAACTTTTTGAAAAAGTGATCAAATCTAGGCTTGTAACACATTTGAGTAGTCTAAAAATATTAAACCGTAATCAGTTTGGATACCAACATAGTAAAGGGACACTAGATGCAATAGACTCGTTAGTCGTTAGTAACGTGGTAAATAAGCTGAACAATAAACATAAAGTTGCTGGCTTATTCCTAGACTTAAGTTCTGCATTTGATACTGTAGAACATTGCATTCTAATGGATAAGTTGGAGAATTAATGTATAAGAGAAAATGTTTTAAAACTTAGTTCTTATTTGACCAATAGGAAACAGTACGTCGACATATATCACTTCGCGAAGGTGTGGAAGAAATTCATAAATCGAAATCATTTACCGTAACTAGAGGTGCTCCGCAGGGTTCATTTTCTTTATAACATTTCTTAACGACCTAACTGAATGCATTAAAAACATTTTACCAGATTGAAGCTGACTTGATAATATTTGCTGACGATACGTGTGCTTTTATAGCTGCTGACAATATGGAGACCTTAAAATGTAAATTAAATGTATTAATAGCTGCTTGTGAAAGCTGGTTTTCTATGAATAATCTTAAATTAAATGTAACTAAGACAAAATGTATGATATTTAGATCTACAGTTAGGAACAAAGCTTTAATAAGCGTAGAATCCTTAGGCAGTAAAATTGATACAGTAGAAAGATTAAAATGTTTGGGGATACAAATTGATTCTTTACTTAATTGGAAGCCAGAACTAGTTTTTATTACGAATACAATAAGTAGTACGGGTTATGCTATCAGATCTCTGAGGGATATTTTGTCTATTGCCCAACTTCGTACCGTCTATTCTGCTCAAGTTGAATCTAAACTTACATATAGCATTGGGGAAACAGCTATAAATATAATATGAAGGCAGTCTTTACACAGCGAGTATAAAGAACTATGCTTCGTCTAAACCAGAGAGAATCATGTAAGGAATATTTTGTTAAACTTAGAATTTTAACGGTACCATGTCTTTATATTTTAGTTCTCCTTACTCACTTAAACAAAAACTTAAACGAGTTTGAAACAGACGATGAAAGAAAAAATAGAGTAGATACACGCAGAAAAGTTCTTCCTACTATTCTGCAGGCATAGTAGACCCTTTTTTTATGTATGGGAAATCATCAAATGACCCCTCCCGCTCTGGGTGGAGCGGAAGGGAGTGTCAGACTCTTACTGACTAAAACCCACCCGTGTTCCTTCCTTAGCCCTTTCTGTTCCAGGGCAGCGGTAACCCTTTCGGATGATCCCGCCGCCCTGGCAATAGTAGACCCTCCCATATGGAAGTATCTATCACAGGTAAAATTAGCTCAAGGATCTATTTATATGCCAAGTTTGGCAACAATAAATTCTACCATTGGTAAGTCGTTTTTGTTTATAGGAACCGAGCATTAACCAATCACCAGTAGAATTAAAGAATATTCAGAATGTGAAAATGTATAAAAATAAACTCATGGCGTTATAAATGTTGTTTTTTTATACTTATTATTTCGACATTAAATGTATTTTGTAGCATTTTGCTAGGGACTGTTATGTATCCATGAGAATATTAGTGTTTGTAAAGTTACTATTTTGAATTTGGATAGACGTTCTAACTTCGATGATGGGTGAGGAACGAGGTTACTTATATTATAATTGTTTATGTTGCTTTTTTTGTGTACATACTGTGCAAATATCACAACACCAATGTATTTTTGTTATGAAATAAATAACTTGAACTTGCTTACTTTCAGGGTCATCATGATGAACCCACGTTTCATCTCCAGTAAGAATTCGATCGAAAATACTTGATGGAACTTCACCACAGAGCTCTAAAAACTCTCAACAGCACTCGATTCGCACTTGCTTTTGAGGAGCCGTGAGCATTCGCGTAGCAGCCTACGTACAAATTGGCACTCGGAAGAAGCTACCTACGCTCGAAACAACACGGCTTCTTCTATTAAGAAGGTACGTAAAGTAGGGCTCCGAGTCACAAATTCACAATGCGTGGACCGTGCTCGACGTCAGTACAGTAAGGTCAGTAAGTACGTCGCCGCGCCCACCGCGCCGAGGCATGGGCGCGGGCACAGAGCATAGTAATGTTGCCTACACAAGCAATGCACAGCCGCACACCATTATGTGAAACTGCTTTGTGTTTTGAATTCCAAGCCCACTAAACCGTCGTGAACTCTGTACCCGCCACAGGCTTGAATATTTCGATTCTGACTTGAAATGGTACTTGTATATTTAGAAATTACAAAAGGCCTTTGGAACAAAATAATAATTTCTGTTTTTTTTTTTAATATTTTTTATAGTATATTTACCATGCCTCCCCCGTAGGTATCTCTGAAACTACTGAGCTTAAAATTTTGAAAAAGATACAGAAAATGTTGTTTACTTATAGAAGGAAGACGAACAAGTCTATGCACTTGGTTGCCTATTGTAATTCGTAAGTATCCGTTCCGAGATCCATATTATAGATCACTTGATGCGTTTATTATAAATAATAATAATAATATCCCTGGACATTTCACACAGCACCATTTGTCCCAAGCTAAGCAACCTAATGCTTGTGTTATGGTAACAAGATGGCTGATAAACTACTTATTAAATATACATTTTTTTTTTTTTTTGTAAGTACAGTCACCGGTCATTAATTCATTAGCAGCTTAACGACTGTATTGCTGTGAACACGCGGTAAAGGCCGTACCTACGTCTGTGTGTATAAGTGATATATCAACACAGTGACAGAACGCACACTTCAGAATTCGCACACTAGCTGGCGTCGAACGAAACCAAAATCATACGTGATTACGCATGGCCAGTGAACGAAATTTTATCGTTCACTGCGCCTGACCTTGGTTGGTTCATACCATTGCTAAAATTCAATTAGTTATATCAAGTACCGATAGCTAATAGTCTTACGTGTTGGATCGATGAACGCATAGGTCTGGGTTCCAATCTCGAGATGTGACTTTGATTTTTCTTTTCCAACAATAATCTTTATCGGTTTTTTTTTATTATTCGATAGATTAATAAATGAGAATAATCAATTATTAAATTTTTATTATTATATTGTTATTATAATATGGGGTTAATAATAAAAATGTTTTATAAGTGATTTCAAATTGTTAATTCGTTATAATTTTATAAACTACAAAAAAATAAACTTCTAGTTAAAACAGTTTATTTTCTCATAAAGAACAATTTATAGAAGTAGCCTATCTCAAACGTCAAAGTTAACAAATCGTATTTATTAGGACTTACTGCGGTTAAAGCTTAAGTATTCATTTTCATTATGAAAAGAAGATTGAAGCTAAACCTCAAAATAATCCTTATTACGGATATGACACAATATTATTTTAATTAAATTACTAAAATCCATTTGTAATTTATAACTTAACACTTTGTATATCCCCCATTATTGTCAATGCTATCAAGTAAACACTAGCGCATGAATCCAACAATATTGAAACATATATCTGTTCCTCTTAAATGTTCCCATATTTCCATGCAATGCAACTTCAACTGCTCATCAGATCTCTCATTCCCGTGTTTCCCATCGCTGTATCGCAAAATGTAAGGTCTTGTTTATGTTTTTCAATCAAATATGGGCGAACGATTTGCACGGCGAACGGTTCGTAAAGATGTGTCGAAAAAATCGGCAAAATATCTCGTTGGTATGAAACCACTTGTTTCATATTCACTGACTAGCTGGGGCCTTCTACTTCGCTTTCGACTGGCAAGGCCTTTCCTGATATCTTTTGACCCTCTGATTCCCAGTAGGTTTTTCTCTAAAACAAAAAAAGAGTACTGTTAGGCTACTAGCAAAATACGAATATTACCAATTTGAAACCAAATTATTTTGAAAATAGAAATGTTACATATTATATCTATTATTATTATACTTAATATTATATTCATCATTAATTTTATTTTCTTCTATTTAGGCTTATAAATATAAAAC
The DNA here is from genome assembly GCA_949629185.1 of Apamea crenata. Lineage (NCBI taxonomy): Eukaryota > Metazoa > Arthropoda > Insecta > Lepidoptera > Noctuidae > Apamea > Apamea crenata. The sequence goes on from OX451359.1 coordinate 96,219, forward strand.
GTTTAAAAAAATAAATAAAAGGATCAGCAGTTATACTTTATTAGAAAAACAATCGATAAAATAATTCAATCATAATACTCACACTCAGTCCGGTTTCATCAAATTTCTGTGATTTAATTTAAGTCCACTTTTACGCAGCACGATAATATATCTGCTTTCATCTCAATACTTAAATTTCCTTGCATTTCAAAATGAACTACAACACCGCTAATAGATTAAACACAAATCACTAATCTACAATAACAAGTAGTTATAACAACCATCCAAAAACAAATAACGTTCTGATATTTTAGTCGCGGTGAATGACTCGTAAGTTATCTGCATCCGTCTACCTTATAATTTGTTTATTTAGATTTCTGTGAGTATAATCATAAACTTTTACAAATAAGTGAACATGACAAGGAACTGTAGTCAATAGCGTGATTATTCAAAGTAATTGCAAACGAATGTGAGAGTGTGTGAATAGAGTGTGTGTGTAACCTATACTATAGAGTATAGAAATTACTCATTAGAAGAAGGTCGTAAGTTAAACAAAAGTGTCAATCTATTTCTTCGTGACAATGTCACTCCGCTTCTAACCGCCACTGTACTTACTTATTATAGATAGTAAAACACCCAGACTCGGAACAAACACATGTAGGTCATACAAATATTTGTTCCGTGCGGGAATCGAACCCGCGACACGCAGCGCAGCAGTCAATCGCTTAACCACTGCGCCAACCGTGCCGTCACCATTATGACTGTGCATTATGCTACATTGACTAGCTTTCAAATGGCACTTGAAGCGGCAGTTAATTTTTGTCAAACCCTTAAAAGACATACCTATATATTAGTACCGAATTTCGAGTTAATCACTAAATCCTCTGAGGATTTTTTTAAAACTAAAGCTGACCATCTGTTTTAATTACTGAGGCAAATATGGCCAAGTTTGATAGTTTATTAACCAAGGGAAAAATATTTTTCATGTTAACTATATCCCGTATTTGCACCTCAGGGGTAGAATTAAAAACAAAAAATATTGGGATGTTTCCATAATTTGACTCAAAGATAATGTATATCAATTTTTGAGTTAATCAAGCCACGTAGTAAAATCCTCCTCTGTAAAATTTACTACCCCTTTTCAGCCCGTAAGGGGTAGATTTTTGAAAAACCCTGATGGATTATAAGCATATTAATTATAATGTTAATAGAGGTGACTGTGTGGACTAAACTAATAATTATCTTCTGTCCTTTTCTTAATGAAATAGAAAGTAAAAGATGCACTGCACTTCAATCTAGTTTAGTTTGTGAACAAGGGAATCGGCGCCAATGTAAGATAATAATTATGTGATGATGATAATTATGGTGTTGATAATATATGATAATAATAATAATAATTGATGTGGTGTTCTGAGTGATAAAGAATGCGATGTTGGATAATTATATAATGGTATAAATCGTAACAACTTTTTCAATCTAACTGGGCTTCAGTTTGATTTAGTGTTCATTGTATGCAGTTGCAGAGCGTGCTTCGATTTAGCCACTGTATGCGATAGATGGCGTTGAGCAATGTCGTCCCTGCGGTACACCCATTTCGACTTTTAGACCCAATTAATTCACACCGTTTATTTGGACTTGGTGAAATCTATCATTTGAATATGAGAGCTAGTTTAACCAGATTGTAATGCTCAAGTTTGAAGAGCAGTGTTTCGTAATTCACGCAGTCAAATGCCTTGGATAGGTCCCAAAATATGTCTATTGCATCTTGTGCCTCTTCCCATGCGTTAAAGATATATTTTAATAAGGTGACACCGGCGTCAGTTGTACAACGTCCTTTTCTGAAACCATACTGTTGTTCGTGTAGGATGTTGTTACGATTAAAATGATTGAGCATTTGATTTAACGTTACGCATTTGAAAAGTGGAATAACTTTACTGAACTTCATTAAATCCGGGAATACCCCTTGATCTCTGTTTGTACTAATGAAAATAATTCTTCATACAAAATATTACCATTACTCATACTTAGGCCCTGAGCACTTAACTTGCTATTTAAAGTTATATTAAACTTATTCAAATTACCCGATGTTATTGGTCTAGTTTGAATCTGCACTTCTTTTATCGGTGTGTTGGACATAAAAGAAACGGTTTGAAGAAGATAGGAAGGGAGATAATTTACAATGGTCTTCTCTAGATACGAGTATTCGCAGCAACAGAAAACATTATCAATACATGTAGCAGTTGCCGTAGTTATTCATGTTGGTTCCAAAAACACATTTGACAAATTGAATGATTTAAAGAGGCTTAATAATCTATTGCCATTTGAATTAATTTCCAAAATATTAATATTAAAGTCACCACAAATAATTACTGATTTATTACCAGTAGTAAATTTTGCCAAGACATCTTCCATTACTGACTCAAAAATGGAGTAGTTTTGAGGTCTGTATAAGCACACTATAAAATGCTTTATCTAGCTCAACACAGGACAGTTCGATGCTATGTTCCACTGATAGTTCCACTGTCTTTACGAGTTTTACATTTTATAGAACAATAAATTAAAATTAATGAAACCTCCACGCAGCATGGATTTTCGGTTAAAGCAACTGCACACACTATAGTTCTCATAATTAATCAGCATTTCATAATCTTTCAACCAGTGTTCAGTTATACAAATAATATCAAACATTGTTTTTTCTAAAAACAATTCAATTTCTAATAATTTGGAAGAAAAACCTTGAATATTTTGATAAAACTATTTCAAGGAATTCTGCTTGACGGGGTGAATGGAAATTGTGTGTGGGGGTGTGTGTGTGTGTGTATGTCTGTCTGTGGCAACGTAGCTCCCGAACGGATGAACCGATTTTAATTTTGTTTACTAAAAAAATAACCTTGAAATTATGACCCTACATAAGTACGTATGAAATTTTTTGATTAAATGTTGTCCCGTCGGGGGACCGCTGCTATTGTAAACTTTAACAACATTTAATCAAAAAATTTCATACGTACACTTACGTAATAATTTCAAAGGTTTATTTTTTTCTTTTTATAGGGTTTCTCGTTTATAACTTTTTTGTTTTATTTGTGGCTATTTTTGCAATAGTTTTTTTTAAATTGTTTTAGGCTTTTTAAATTCATACTCTTTTTATTATTATTTTGTGTCGGGGGTTTTTTTTAATTTTTAATTTAATTTTTTTACACTTAACTAATTGAGTGCTAGAACATACCTTGTTGGAGGTGAGATTAATAATATTATGGTTATTGGTACCTTCTGTTGTCTTACTGACTAGGTAGTTTAAACTATTGTTGCTAAACACCGTGTACGTTACCCCAGCAAGAAAGTGTCTCCTAGGGTTATAGGAGTAGAACGTATAATTTGTGCCTTATCTGCTGTAAATGTGCCCCCACATAAAAAATGTGTAGGGGGCACACATTTTTTGACACCATCGTTTTGACTTTTAGCGAGATTATTCAAAAACGCATGCATGAACAGTTTTGAAACTTTGTATGGTTAGCGTCAAGAAGGACCGAATACAGTTTTCAGCGAACTTGTGCCTTGTCTAATTTAGGCGCTGCGATGTTTTTTCGGGTTTTCATAAAACCGCTATAACTTGAAAACTATAAATATTTTCTTAAATCTAATTGGGGCACTAAGGGGCACACATTAAGAGCTACTCGTGTATGTTTATTCCACAGGGGCACATGCAATGGTTGTAGAGTTATACGATTCATCAAAACGTTACTCCAGCAGGAAATGTAATATCTCGAAAACCTGAAGGGGCACAGATTTTATTTTTGGGGGCACATTTTAGCACACATAAGCTCTCTGGCCATGCACAATTTTTCTCTCTCCGATCATTCGTTTAGAATTTTCCTGCTAGAAAAACGTTACCCCAGCAAGAATCGTTTTTTCCGTTTTTTTCCAAAACGACAGGGGGCACATTTACAGCAGATAAGGCACAAATTATACGTTCTACTCCTATAACCCTAGGAGACACTTTCTTGCTGGGGTAACGTACACCTAAACACCTTAATATTAGTATTATTAAAAAAAAATATATGGTGCTAATTACATCATAATGTCTGAGTTAATAATAAAAGCTAATAGCCCTCCTATTTGACGTCGAAAACTAATCGGCAGATACGCTGTATCCCTAGTCGATTTGAATTTCTCAACAAAAGTGTTGGCGTCAAAAAATATGAGTTTGTCACTATAGTGATAAACTAAACTGTAAGTATAAACTAAACTAAACTGTAAGTAGGTATAAAAGCCTGAAATAAAAGGTATATATTAGGTATTATTACTTATTATTTATATATTTATTATTTATAGTTGGAAGTTCACAAGGCGCAGGTAGCAGTGAAGAAGTGCAGTGCGGAGAGGGGAGGGATAATAATAATAATAATAATAATAATAATATTTTATTCAGTATTCAATTGGTAAAATATTAACATAAAGTCTTAGAAATAACTTACAAAGGTATAATAATGTTAGATGCCTGTACTAGGATAAACCTGTATCACAGGCGGCATGAGCATACTTGGATGTGTGCCCGACCCCGAAGGAATAGCCTGAGACGCAGATCGGCGGCTGCGCCGGGCGCGGGCGCAGCGCAGGCCCCGCGTGCCACCTGGCGCACCAGTATTCTTCACACATAGCGCATCGTGACGACACAGCTCAGTGAAGTCAAGCACCAATCACCCTTGTGCCGCTAACGCTGAAAAGCAGTTATAAGCTTTCTTTGTAAGTGATTATTCCATTCACTGGCGAACGGCCTCAAGCAATTCGTCCCACTTGCTGAAAATATCATTCTTAGACATTATTTAACTTGGCTGACCGGCAGTTTTTAAACAGTCTTCGGACCTAGGTGGGCCGAGTCAGGAGAATCTCAGTTGGACATTTATACACGTCTCTAGGTTGGAGTTCAAAATAATGTGGAGTGCACGTTACATGAACGTTACTGGACGCCTGATTATGCGTAACTTGTAACAAACTCCTGGGCTGGCTGTCATTGTGTGACGAGCATCGTACCACGGAGTCGCGCAGACGCCATCGCCAGTCCGGTCGAGATGGCCGAGAGGAGGTTAGGAAACATCGTTTGTAGAAGTAGGTGGTGTTCTAGAACCCCTTTGGCTATCGATAGAATAAAAATAAATAAAGTACCTATATTTATAAAGAGGGAATTTTTTTTTATTTTGAATACCTTAACAATTAAAAATAGCGCACAGTAGTAGTAGGTAGCACAGAACCAATAAATATAACTCCATTTTTATAAAAGTGTTACAATTTATGTTTGTATTAGTTTACGAAGCCAAACATGAGATCTAATCTTGACGATAAAATACTACGTAATCGAATAGCACGCGTGCCGCGTGGCGCCTAGCACTGTTTTACTGTTCTGTTGATGGTGAAAAATTCAAAATCAAATATTAATTGGATTTTAGTGGTTACATAGTTGGTACAAATGGTTCCAGCGCCTAACGTGAACCCTGTACTGTACAATACCGTACCCTGCATTAGCAGTCACACTAACTGCGTTACCATGAACGAGACGATTCAGAGACAAAGGTAATAGAGGTAAAATAGTTTTTGTTCCCTAAAAATCCTGAAATGAGACATTTGGTAGAAAGGCGAATACCTGCCGGAGGACAGCAAGTAATTTATTGCTGCTGGACATTACCTTGCATTATTTTATTCACTTTCTCAATTTCATCCGAGGAATGCTATCCACATTAAATAAAAAAAAATGAGCTATGTAAAACAGAAGAGGTTCAGTGAGTCCTCCCTCCTCACTACTGCCCCAGGTCAGAGCTATGCCAGTGTGCGCGTGTCTCCAGCTCTAAGTAGAGCGTTTGCTCGTAACATATGGTGGCCTACTTGCCATCCGTGAATTGATAACAATCCACGCGTGTTTGTATAATCCTATTAAGTACTATCTGGTTCCTCGATAAGCATTGGTTTCGTTCTCGCGTCCGCGTCGCGCGAAGCACGGCTGTCCGCAAAACATTTTGTTCTTTTTTGTGAATGATCTCAGCTCAGTATGTTGTATTGACAAAGTAGCAACTTTGCTATAAGTAAAATGAATGGCAATTGTACGCTATACTCACCCTTCGAATCTATGATTTATCAACAACAATGACGAATGAATCGAAAGGTAAGGTGTTGTTAACTATTTCGAACAAGAGTTGGGCCATTTGATCGGAATATTGTTTTAGCCAAGCATGAGAAGCATAAAGCAGAGTATGCATATAAATCAGCACATGAGTGTGTGGTAAGAGAGTGTGCTGAGCCTGAGCGCGCACCGCGCAGTAAGTAAGTCAGTAGTAGATTGTGTGAAGTGGGGCGTCATGGTAGGGCGGTGATGTATCGTGACGTCACCGGTGAGTCACGCGTCGTGTGCGCTTTGTGTCGGGCGCGGCGCCCGCACTCGTTGATAAGCCGCGTCGTGATCGTGAGCTATCGATGGAGACGCGCCGCTCGACTCATACATAGAGCGCCGCGCTGCCCAGGTGCACGGCATCCTTTGTTTACATTATAATAATGCCAGTTTAGAAAACTCACTCAGGTACCTAAATAACATGCACTAATAAGTTGTACCTACCTACTATAAATATGAGCCACTTGGCTGGAGCTTCGTCGTATTATTTAATTTTGGTATTATTAATCAAGGAATACAATGTTTAGAAGAAGCCGAGATGATGTCAGCGCGGCTCGCGCGGGTCATCGGCCTCACCTCGATCGTCGTCTGCCGTAAATGCCAATAAAGTCTGTTCTGTTTGTATAGAGTAAAACAGGTCTAAGTATTGTTCGTTACGATGAATCCTTATGAGGCCATCTCATTACACCGCGGTCATAATAAACCAGAAAGCAAAATTGTGAAATCGTTGCAGAAGTATTACGTATACCTACCTACTCTATAAACGCTATGTATCAAAATTCAGGTCAGCGTAACGCGTCTGACCGTACCTACCTAATAAATTAATATCTATAGGTACTTATATTGACCTTCAAACTTCCAGGTACTGCTCTAAACGACCACGACCTTGTAGTCGTAGACGTATGCTAATGAATGACGAGCATCTTTACATTGTTTATTTGACTCACTGCACAACTCATCAACACAACAGCCAGCCAGCCGAATAACCTACCTACACGAAAAGTTGCCGAGTTGTGCGAGAAAGAGGAATTTGGTTTGAAGTTAGCTCAGGTATGCGCGATAACATCCCGTAGGCCGACGGCTTCGGTGAATAAATACGAGCGCCGAGCGGAATATGGCGGGGCGGGGTGGCAGCGGGCGCCGGCAGCTGCGCTCGCGCACACCGGCGCGGCGCAGCGTGTTTACAAACAGGCGCACACGTGTGTGCGTGCGGGCCCCGCCGGGCCGCCCCACCATCATCGATATAGGTTCTTCGGGTTCGTTCGGTAAAAACCTTCAGAATAATAGCGTGGTCGCTCAAATTCTTACTACTTGTGTTTTGGTACAGAAGGTATGGTTTAAAAAAAAACAATATGTAGGTATGTCGCCCGAACAAAATCTTGGCCCGAATAAACGTAAGTAAGTACGTCTAAAGCTTGAATGTACGAAAATTTGTGAAATAAACAGAAAGCTGTTTCACAAGCTTTGCACTTCTCGGTTTGCAAAGAGCCGATTGTGATGACTTGTGAAGTTGTGACGCATGCTTGACGACAGCACGGAACAAGGACGCCAGCTCAGAATCCAATACTCGAATGAACATGATGCATTAAAAGCTGGTTAGAAATTGTACAATTTAAAATTACTAGGAAGTGTCTAGTATATATTATATTTATGTAGAGTGATTGTGTATGTCGTGAGCAGGGCGCCAGGATGGAGGAGGGGATCGCCGGGGGCCGGGGGCGGGGGGGTTCGACCGCAGTCCGCGTTTGTTTATTAACAGGCGGCCGATGAACTTAGCATAAATCAACGTGTCTCCTCCACACACACACACACACTCCACACAGAGCGATGCGATAAGCTGCATCTTACGCAACTCTCGCAAGTATGCTGTTTGTAAAGTCGGTCGCTTTCTTCATTATCTCACGACAGCCAAAACTTCTGTACAAGCATTTATAGGTATTTCTACAGCAAAACTTATTCAAATTATGCCAGTGAACAGTGCCAGTGAGTGACTTATCTAGCCAGTAAATTCTAAATGTTTTGAAGCCAGGTCGTTAATTAGCGCCGCCGATTTAGATGCTGGAGATCCTGCCGTCGTAGACTGCGCAGCACTGAGCCTGAGCACTGACAAACGCGGTATCATCCGGTATTGTAGCCGACGCGATGTCTACAATCAAACAAATTACATGGACAAATGGGGCGGAATGATAACAGTCGTGTATTAGTTGTTCATCATTAAGCCTTTCTTTTAAATTCGACCAGCTGAAAGCTAAATCGAGAACCAAATGTGAATACGACGTACACGGAAGTCGGGCGGCTGTTAGGTATGAATGCGGTGCTCCGTGCTAGAACCCAACTTCCATGTTCAGTCTGAGGGATCGAGTGGTTCACTTTGCTTGACAGGACATGAATGTATTCGTTGCATAGATAACATTATATAGGCATTATACTTATAGCAGAGCCTGATAAACAGGTTAAGTTATTATACTAACATTTATACATTCTCACATCTGAACCCCGGTGAAGTACAAGGTGCATGAAACTCTTCATATGATTCCTATCGAAGATAGTGCCGACGGCATGTTTGGCGCAGTGGTTAAGCGATTGACTGCTGCGCTGTGTGTCGCGGGTTCGATTCCCGCACGGAACAAATATTTGTATGACCTAAAATTAGTTGTTTCGGGTCTGGCTGTTTGTGTATGTGAGTTTATATGTCTGTAAACGCACCCACGACACAGGAGAAATTCCTTTGGTACATGTATTTGTTCCGAGTCTGGGTGTTTTTCTATCTATAATATGTATGTATTTACAAAAAAAAAATGTATATATATAAGTAGTTTATCAGCCATCTTGTTACCATAACACAAGCAATAGGTTGCTTAGCTTGGGACAAATGGTGCTGTGTGAAATGTCCAGGGATATTATTATTATTATTATCTATAAAAATTACGTCTGTTGTATGGGAGCCCCCCTTAAATATTTATTTTATTTTAATTTTATTATTAAAGTAAAAATACACTTGAGTTTTTTGTGAATATTTCAAGTGCCTACCTGTTGCCATTATTTATATCGAGCAATAAAGGGCCAAAAATCGCGTTTGTTATAGGAGAGCCCCCCTTAAATATGTTTTATTTTGTTTTTAGTATTTATTGTTATAGCGGCAACAGAAATACATAATTTGTGAACATTTCAACCGACTAGCTATCGCGGTTCTTGAGATACAGCCTGGTGACAGACAGACGGACGGACAGACAGCGAAGTCTTAGTAATAGGATCCCGTTTTTACCCTTTGGGTACGGAACCCTAAAAAAAGCAGGTCAAATGCGAGTCGGACTCGCGCGTCGAGGGTTCCGTACACACTTGTAGGTATGTAGGTAACTACTTTACGGTTTTCGGATTTATTCCTTTACTTGTGCCACATGACATTGCTTCTTGCAAAATTTCATGATTCTAGGTCAACGGGAACTCGGGGTCAGAATATGCGGCATAAACGGAACGTAACGCCCGTATCTTTTGATTGCATTGACTTAGAAGTTTGATTTTTTCACTGCTTCAAGGGATTGCAGCCCTGAGTATTAGATATTTTTATTTCAACTTGGTAACTCCACGCGTTCCTGAGAAAAATGGTCTTGACAGACAGACAACGAAGCGATCTTATAATGGTTCCGTTTTGCCTTTTGAGGTACGGAACCCTAAAAATGTTTTTTTGTTATATGTAAGTATACTTTCATATGCATTTGGTAAAACGCTGTTATTTTGATATTACTAACAGACACTTCAATTTTATTTATTTGTATGGATGTAGGTATCGATAGTAGATATCTATGACGAGTTGATGATACTATTCTGAAGTAGGTCTTCTTATAATTTGATTGATTAAGTTTTAATTATTTGATGTTTATATCCTACTAATAAAAGTAACCTAGCTATTTATATTTGTACACCGTTAAGGCAAAATATACCACAGTCATATTTATATAATTATGTAATAAATGAAATAAAATAACAAATAAATTAAAATATGTAACGTCTTGCATGCCACTTGGTGTAAGTAAAGTTATGACTATGGTATATCAATGTAACATCTTGCTTGCCAGTCTGTGTAAGTAAACTTATGACTGTGGTATATTAATGTAACATCTTGCTTGCCAGTCTGTGTAAGTAAACTTATGACTGTGGTATATTAATGTAACATCTTGCTTGTCAGTCTGTGTAAGTAAACTTATGACTGTGGTATATTAATGTAACATCTTGCTTGCCAGTCTGTGTAAGTAAACTTATGACTGTGGTATATTAATGTAACATCTTGCTTGTCAGTCTGTGTAAGTAAACTTATGACTGTGGTATATTAATGTAACATCTTGCTTGCCAGTCTGTGTAAGTAAACTTATGACTGTGGTATATTAATGTAACATCTTGCTTGTCAGTCTGTGTAAGTAAACTTATGACTGTGGTATATTAATGTAACATCTTGCTTGCCAGTCTGTGTAAGTAAACTTATGACTGTGGTATATTAATGTAACATCTTGCTTGTCAGTCTGTGTAAGTAAACTTATGACTGTGGTATATTAATGTAACATCTTGCTTGCCAGTCTGTGTAAGTAAACTTATGACTGTGGTATATTAATGTAACATCTTGCTTGCCAGTCTGTGTAAGTAAACTTATGACTGTGGTATATTAATGTAACATCTTGCTTGCCAGTTGGTGTAAGTAAACTTATGACTGTGGTATATTAATGTAACATCTTGCTTGCCAGTCTGTGTAAGTAAACTTATGACTGTGGTATATTAATGTAACATCTTGCTTGCCAGTCTGTATAAGTAAACTTATGACTGTGGTATATTAATGTAACATCTTGCTTGTCAGTCTGTGTAAGTAAACTTATGACTGTGGTATAATAATGTAACATCTTGCTTGCCAGTTGGTGTAAGTAAACTTATGACTGTGGTATAATAATGTAACATCTTGCTTGCCAGTTGGTGTAAGTAAACTTATGACTGTGGTATATTAATGTAACATCTTTCTTGCCAGTTGGTGTAAGTAAACTCATGACTGTGGTATATTAATGTAACATCTTTCTTGCCAGTTGGTGTAAGTAAACTCATGACTGTGGTATATTAATGTAACATCTTGCTTGCCAGTTAGTGTAAGTAAACTCATGACTGTGGTATATTAATGTAACATCTTGCTTGCCAGTTGGTGTAAGTAAACTCATGACTGTGGTATATTAATGTAACATCTTGCTTGCCAGTTGGTGTAAGTAAACTCATGACTGTGGTATATTAATGTAACATCTTGCTTGCCAGTTGGTGTAAGTAAACTCATGACTGTGGTATATTAATGTAACATCTTGCTTGCCAGTTGGTGTAAGTAAACTCATGACTGTGGTATATTAATGTAACATCTTGCTTGCCAGTTGGTGTAAGTAAACTCATGACTGTGGTATATTAATGTAACATCTTGCTTGCCAGTTGGTGTAAGTAAACTCATGACTGTGGTATATTAATGTAACATCTTGCTTGCCAGTTGGTGTAAGTAAACTCATGACTGTGGTATATTAATGTAACATCTTGCTTGCCAGTTGGTGTAAGTAAACTCATGACTGTGGTATATTAATGTAACATCTTGCTTGCCAGTTGGTGTAAGTAAACTCATGACTGTGGTATATTAATGTAACATCTTGCTTGCCAGTTGGTGTAAGTAAACCTATGACTGTTGGTATACATAGATATAGGATAGAAGGAGATATGCCCTGTAGTTGAAAATGTATCAGAACTCGTATCAATATCGTTAAGACGATCCCACTACTGCGCCATTACTACACATGTAGATAGGGAATGAAGAACCGGTGCTCTTCTTGCGTCCCGGGATTTTCGGGATTGCTTGTTGAAGGAACCGGGAGAACCGGGACTTTCGGGACTTTTGGGTATTTTTTTTACCTATTGCTGGTATTTTTATTTTAATAGGTCTTTAGTATTTATGTATGTACGTAGGTAAGTAATGAAAACTACATTGTATTAATTAAAGATATATATTTTTTAAAATCAACGAAAACAGAACCATTCAGACCATTCAGATTCTTTGAAAAAATAATCAACAGAAGAACGACACCATTCTCAAAAAGAGCCATTTCTATTCTAATAATAATTGTAGTGTTTAAATCTTCTTGATCGCTTGGAACTCGTACATTTTTGGTAGTTTTCAGTATTTCAGTATTAAGCTCATCTTTTTTGTTAATATAGCGTCCCTGTGCAGACGCTTCACGGTCGGCCGGGAGGTGCCTACCCCTCACCGCATTGCACGCGGCAAAACGCGGGCGAACGCTGGAGTCAAATCGCGCGCGCGTATTTTCATTTTATAACTTTATTCTTTAATTTATTTGTCTACATTTTTATTATAAAGAGGAAAGATGTTTTGTATGTATGTAATCGATAAACTCCGAAACTACAGAAGCGATTTAAAAAAATATATCATTATTCATTAGAAAGCTACATTAACTCTGAGTATGAGTGACATAGACTGTTTTACCGCGGGAAAACGCCTTATTCTGACGGGAAAGCGGGCAGCAGTAGCAAGCACCGGGTAAACCGATGAGCGAACCACTATCTAAGTAGAGTGTAGATTCTACACTATTAGGTTAAGTATCACAAATAGGAAAGATTTGTTTTTTTTTGTAGGTATTCTAGGTATGTAACCAATAAACTCAAAAACTACTGATTATATTTTAAAAATTCTTTCAATATAACTAAAAAGCTACAAGATCCCTAAGACACAAAGGCTACTTTTGACTTTTGACCTCATTCGCTCGGAAAAACGTGTAGCAGCGGGTGAAACCGCTAGGCGGACCTCTAGTTTTAAATAAAATCTTAGTAAGAAACCTTTTATCTGATATTTATTATGATATCTGAGTGGGGAAACTCAAATTCTTAATTTAAGTTTATGCTTTTCAAATAAGTCCCGAAGGTCCCGAAAGTCCCGGGACGAGGTGTGATCGTCCCGGTTCTTTAGTATATACAAAATCCCGGGATTTTCGGGACCGGGATTTCCCGGGACCATTCCCTACATGTAGGTAGTTCAGTAAAAGCAATAGATACAAAGTCGCTCACACACTTGCAATTCATAAATCAGAACGTACTACACAATCAATTATAAACCTTAACTCATCAGTCATCAAACATAGCGTGCATTTACCAAAAGTGCAAAAGCCATTTATTTTACATATAGGTAGGTACGCTAGTGATTGACTAAATCGGAAAGTTATCGATTCTCCAATTTATTATTGTAGGTATTTAAAAAAATAAGGGTTCTGAAAATAAAATAAATAAAAAACGATGTCCAGAAAATATTATATTATAAAGCAATACGAAAATAACAAAAAAAAATTGTAAATATTTTTTTTAACATTATTTTACATCTTCTCAAGGGTCTTCCAACGGCCAACCGGATTTAAACGTTATCTTATCAGGTTAGAAGACCTGAAAAGATGACGTTTAAATCCGGTTACTGGGTTAAAACGGTTGACAGATTGTAAAATTAACTATATGTATAATCGTTGAGTAATCGACATTGTTGTCGATTGCCTACGTTAGTGGATCTGCACAGACACATCACTAACTGGCCGCAACCAGCAGCGGCCGTACCATGCGTATATCGTTATATCGCAAGTATCGTTTTCTGATTTTTACATTGCGTGTCTAGTCACTTAGTGACATACATAAATGTATTTACTGCGAAAATAGTACAGTCGTTGTGTTATTTGAAAAGCAAATTAGCGTAGTAAAAGCAAAAAATATTTTACTGTTGTTTTTCATGATTTTAAAGACAAATATAGTAAAATACTTACTTATATTTGTATAAGGTAAGTGATTCCATGATTTACAAAGTTTTGGTTTTAACAAGAAACTACTGAACAACACGGCATTCTTATATTTTTTCACGATCACGGTCGAAAGCGCACTAGTTCGCGGAGACGGCCATTTGCCTAGTGCATGGTCATTTTGGGCATGCCGCGACGACAGAGGCACGCCTCCTTGCCACTTCTCCTGTTTTTTTACATTTCTATGGTGGTATATAAATGTAGGTAATATCTTGCAATGTCAGTGAGCCCCCCCGACCCTTGCTCGATGAAGTGACAGCCCGAGCCGTAGCTGAGCCTGTAACTTTAAATCCCCGACTGTGACCTCTGAGTTTGTTTCGGCCTTTCTTCTCAGAAATAGTCCTAGGAAACATCGTGCTCATCAAAGCAATAATAATAAAAAAAATCGATCCAGCCTGTCCCATCTTGCTGCCCTCTCCCAGCGATGCCCTAAGCCGCGGTTCCTACCCCACAGGGGGTGCCCTTAGCGTGCAGTCCCTTAGTTTTAAGCCCTGGCTGGAGGCTTTAAGTTTACTTAAGGCAGCCACAGGATAGCCCGGTTAAGTAGTCACGACCTCTCTAGGTCAACTACGGGATGCCATTTATAAAAATAAAAAAATGCATGCCAGTTGGTGTAAGTAAACTTATGTTACGACTGTGGTATATTAATGTAACATCTTGCATGTCAGTTGGTGTAAGTAAACTTATGTTTTGGACAAATAAATTATCTTTTGTGTATAGTCTAAATAAGGATATTCCGTCTGTGATAGCCCCCTACGCTAAACGTCCTCATTTCCATCCCAGCCAACATGGTATTTATTTATTTATTACATTTGGGAAAACAAACAGCAGTATATTAAGCATAGACAGTGTTGTCTTAAAATTAAACTTAACGTATGGTATCCATTGAAGAACAATTCTTTTATTTTCGACCTTACCAATGGGGTCTAAAATGTATAAGCTATCGGTATACCTCGACAATTAAGGTGCATCGAGCCAGGTGCTGCAGACCACTCATAATATTAAATAATTTCTCTAAAGATCCCATCCTCGTCGTCACTGTTAATTAAGTACGCGGGTGCAGGGGTGTACACAAGTGAAACATCGCTGGCTAGCAACGCACTCGTTTATTCGAGAATTGGACTCGTAAAATAGATGGCACGCGAGAGTGTGCGCACCTTGCACACACAACAAGAAGACAACACATTGCGCCGACCCATCATAATTGAGATAGGTGTATGTATAGTGGCGGTTAGAAGACGAGTGACATTGTCACGAAGAAATAGATTAACACTTTTATTTAACTTACGACCTTCTTCTAATGAGTAATTTCTATACTCTATAGTATAGGTCACACACACTATTCACACACTCTATACACAGTACACACACTATAACATTCGTTTGCAATTACTTTGAATAATCACGCTATTGACTACAGTTCCCTGTCATGTTCACTTATTCCGAAAAGTTTATGATTTTAACCACAGAAATCTAAATAAGTAAACAAATTGTAAGGATGCAGCTATAACTTACAAGTCATTTACCGCGACTAAATAAACGTTATTTGTTTTTGGTTGGTTGATAACTACACTTGTTATTGTAGATTAGTGACGTGTGTTTAATTTATTAGCGGTGTTGTAGTTCATTTTGAAATGCAAGGAAATTTAAGTATTGAGAGGAAAGCAGATATATTATCGCGCTGCGTAAAAGTGGACTTAAAATATATCACAGAAAAAAAAACCGGATAAAACCGGACTGACTGTGAGTATTATGATTTAATTATTTTATCGATTGTTTTTCTAATTAAAGTATAACTGCTGATCCTTTTATTTATTTTTTTAAACGTTATATATTTATCAGCCTAAATAGAAGAAAATAAAATTAATGATGAATATAAAATATAACATTAAGTATAATGATAATAGATATAATATGTACCATGTCTTTTTTCAAAATAATTTGGTTTCAAATTGGTAATATTCGTATTTTGCTAGTAGCCTAACAGTACCTACTCTTTTTTTGTTTTAGAGAAATACCAACTGTGAGTCGGAGGGTCAAAAGATACCAGGAAAAGCCTTGCCAGTCGAAAGCGAAGTGGAAGGCCCCAGCTAGTCAGTGAATGTGAAACAAGTGGTTTCATATCAACGAGATATTTTGCCCAATTATTCGACACATCTTTACAAACCTTTCGCCGTGCAAACAGTTCGCCCATATTTGATTGAAAAACATAAACAAGAACGTTTACATTTTGCGACTCAGCGATGGGAAGCACGGAATGAGAGATCTGATGAGCAGTTGAAGTTGCATTGCATGGAAATATGGGAACATTTAAGAGGAACGGTTAGATGTTTCAATATTGTTGGATTCATGCGCCAGCGTTTACTTAAGCGAAATATATAAAAAAAAAGCTATAACCGCAATAAGTCCTAATAAATACGATTTGTTAACTTTGACGTTTGAGATAGGCAACTAAAGTTAAAACGAACGAACTGGCAGTAAAAGTAGTACATCTGTGTAGTTTGAGTACTCACAGCTAGCAAATCCACCCACACACAGTGGTAATTAAAGGACAATATTATTATATTAAATTAAACCTCTGCGACAAACACGTCTATTTTTTCTACAAGTCCTTTAAACCAAATACAACCTTATGGCATTAAACATATGATCCTAAATCGAACCGGACTCAAGTCATCGACCCACCCAGGTGCGAATGGTGCGATTGAGCGCCGTGAGTGAGAACAAAAGCATTCCTGAGCGATAAGGATTTTTTCTGTCAAGTGGTTAGGGACTAATGAGTGGATACAAATAAAATAGACTATATTACGTGCAACGAACTTACAAAACGATTAATTACGGTGAACTGTTATTACCTGCTTTACTTCAATAAATTGTTCTTTATGAGAAAATAGACCGTTTTAACTAGAAGTTTATATATTTCTAGTTTTTAAAATGATAACGAATAAACAATTTGAAATCACTTAAGTATAAAACATTTTTATTTTTAACCCCATATTACAATAACAATATAATAATAAAAATATAATAATTTATTATTCTCGTTTATTAATCTATCGAATAATAAAAAAAAAAAGATTATTGTTGGAAAAGAAAAATAAACGTCCCATCTCGAGATTCGAACCCAGACCTATGCGTTCAATGATTCAACGCGTAAGAATACTATCGGTACTTGATGTAAAGGTAGCCATTGACGATACGTCCATCAATCCAAATGGAGTGGACGTCTTCCAAAATGGTTTCGTGAATGTGATAAACGTATGCCAATCAAATGGACGCCTTCCAGCTTTGGATTTCCAAACGGATTGAAATCCATGCATCCAATCCAAATGGACGTCATCCGCGGCCGACTGTCAATGTCAAAAACGTGCGACACGCAATTTGGAAGCCGTTCGAATCGTCTGTGAATGGGAAAAACCGCGTCCATTTTTTTGTAAATTTGGTCTCAGCTTTTGCTATGTGTTGACGGGGGGTACATGTGCTACAGTCAATGACTATAAAACCTGCTACAGTGCTAGAAAGAGCTGAGTCTATGAAACCAGGACTGTTTTATTTGTAAAGGTTAATTGACGATCCAACCAGCCTTTCATCCATTTTCTCCTTCGTCTTTTTATCGAAATACACACTGCTGTTGCCACCATTAAAAAATCCATTGTGATAATTCTTCCGTACGACGCGACGTCGACTTGATAGCGTGCTATCTTCGAAGTGGCGGCGCGTACGTCCAAATGGAAGTAAGTCAATGTGTCTTTAACTGAAGTACCTCCATATGGAAGTCTTCCATTTAGAAGCATTCCAAACAGACGTATCGTCAATGGCTACCTTAACAATTTGAATTTTAGCGATGGTATGAACATGAACCAACCAATGTCAATAATGTCATACGTAGTTACGTAGACTGTGTGCAAAAGCGACGGCATGATTTTGGTTTCGTTCGACGCCAGCCAGTGTGCGAATTCAGCTTAAGGCGTCCATTTGATTGGCATACGTTTATCACATTCACGAAACCATTTTGGAAGACGTCCACTCCATTTGGATTGATGGACGTATCGTCAATGGCTACCTTTAGTAGGCGACTCGGCCGGTGAGTCTCGCCCGATTCGGTCGAGACAGGAATTTCATTATTATTAATATTTTTGAGTGGTGTTTCGGACGAATCCTTTTTTAGAGGCAAAGTATCGTCAGACACATAATTAAATAATACATTATTCAATTAATAATTTATCAAAAAAAAATATAAAAAAATAAATAAAGTAAAATAAAAAAAACACGTCATGAGACTTAAAGATAGTTTTTTTTTACATGAAAATAGTTGTTTATTGTTTTGACTGTATTAAACAGACTGATTGTTATAAATATTATATTAACATAACAAGAGGTTATTTTGGTACCTATCGTAGTTAGTCACTGATTTTTGACGCTATTGTTAATTATTTTCGGTATTTTAGTAAAGTGATTGTTAATAGTAAATTGATATATAAGTGAGACTGATTATAGTAATTTACATTTAATATTCTTGTTGTACAAGTTTAAATTGATATACTATAAGACTGATTATTGTAATTTATCATGTTTACTGTCGATTGTTGTAATTTTATATTAAACTTTATCTCTTTCTAACAATTCCATGACTTTTAAGTACTTAAATAATATAACCCTACCTAAGGTTTTTCATTCTGACTGTACAAAATTTGCTTAAAAAAAAGTGTAGTCCGAAACACCACTCAAAAATATTAGGTGTGCGTTCTGTGTTGATATAAATTATCACTTATACACACAGACGTAGGTACGGCCTTTACCGCATGTTCACAGCAATACAGTCCTTAAGCTGATAATGAATTAATGACCGTTGACTGTACCTAATATTTGCACGCCATACGTGACACAACGCGAGGACACCAGAGCAGTGACTAAACACCATAAATTAGATGTACCATATTCTGACAAATAAAATTATAAAGCTTAAGAATAATTATGATTAAGGGGCACAAGCATGACGATAACATTGATTGTCAGTAAAAAATCGCCAGCCGCAAAATATTGAAATCTTTAGAATAGACATAGTCCATGTAAGTAAGTCATTCCTCTGTTATGTTGTAAGTACTGAAAAACACGAACAGCGATATCGGATGGTGAATGGGTGACCCGCTGCGCCAGCTGGGAACCGGACGGCGCCGTGGTGAGGGGTGCGAGACGGCGGCGGCGGAGTGTTCCTGTGTTCGGACTTTACCGAGACCGAGAACCAGCATATTCGGCCATGTGTCGGCAAACCATGAACAGCATAAAATTATGGTAACAGCACGTGGACGACCTTAATTAGAGATATACCTATGTAAATGTCTTAAGTTAAGATCAAAGTACACTTTTGAATAGATTGCCAGGGCTGCTATTGTACCATAAAAACTGTAGCATTTAATAGGTACCTAGTTAATGATAATTTTCCCTATTATAAAATGGACCCAAAATAAACTGCTTTTCTCTCCTGGGATCATGTTCGCATGAGATAGAGGAGGTAGCGAAAATGTAACAGATACGAGTACATACAATGAATGGTCACGTAGTCTGAACATGCATCGTTTTTAATATACAATTACGTGAAAGAGCGCGTTCAGTAATGAATGTAATGAATGATAGACGACATTCCGTGGAAGTAGGTGAGAGGTCAAGTGGCAGTGCGCCGGCACCGGGCACGGCAGTCGGCAGCCGCCAGCCGGCGCGTGGCGCGAGCTACTCCCGCGACGGTGACGCAACGCCAGCGCGCCGCAGTCCGCCGCTGTGGCACTAGCTTCCCTCTCGGGGACATATCAATCAAACTTTTCGTAATTGTCCGCAAACTGTTCTTTCAGCTTAGCTGTAAACTGTGTTTCAGTTTGAGCACATTCCGACTTCGGGGTAATAAACTATCTTCTAAAATAAACTAGCCTCGCGGTATCTACATCAGTAAATTGACAGATTTTTCTTACAGCATAATGCTGAACTTAGCCGTCCTGCAAGGGATGTTAAATGAGGAATCCACTGCAGCCTTGAGTCGAGTGTCATCCCCAGGAAAACAGTTTTATCGACGAATCCTAGTTCCAATACTATCTCACAATTACTACTTTTGACATTTGGTAAAGAAAATCTTATTCACTTTTTTTTCCTATTTTAATAATAGGTACTAAGTTGTTAGCTGGCAGTGAAACAAATTTGGACATGTATTATAGAATGGCACAGGTTCAGCGTGTTTACAAAAGCCTGTTGATTTCGGCCAGGTACTTGACCCAACCACTCGGGCTTTTGAAAAAGACACCCTCACTTTAATCCCCAGTGTTTCGGCCAGTCAAGGTGCCGAAATCAACAGGCAAAAGTCGGCGTTTTATAACACTGCCACTGCAAAACCCTGAGAGGTCACACCTGGTGAAGGTGGAGTGGGAGCTTTTATTGAAAGAAAACGAAACAAAAATTTCTGCAGATTTATAAATTTCATTTAAAACATCAACTCAAGTCTACGTTAAGAATTTAAAGTTAATTTTAAGAGGATTGTAATAAGTGGCTTGATTAATTATAAAATTGGTATAAATAATCTTTGAGTCAAGTTATGAATTTTTATGTTTTTTTTTTTAATTCCACCCCTGTGGGGGTGAAAAGCGGGGATACAGTTTATATGAAAAATCTTATTAATTTAGTTAATAAACTTGAAACTTGGCAACAACGCTTGCCTAAGTAAGTAATAAAGTTTATCATTAACTCGAAACTCAGTATTGATACTTTCGACAGAAAATAATTAATATTAAGTATGTAAAGTTGTCGAAAATTGACCCCTGACGGGGCAAAAATGGGTTATTCGGTTTTTAGGGGAGGATTTGAACTTGAAACTGTATGTACATTTTCACGCCTAAACCACTGAACTTCTGATTTGGCAAAGAGATAGATGGCATCCTGGGGAAGCACATACTTTTTATCCTGGTAGCACGTTCCCGTGGGATAACTTCCGACATCTACGCGGGCGCTATTGCTATTGCTATTGACTAAAGTGAAATCTAAAACAACTTGTCATAATTGAACTACAAAAGTCGCTGAACTCAGTTAAACCATTAATTGCTATATACATTACCTACTGCCGACAAAATTGTATGATCTGTGATAAATACAAAAGTCGCTGAGCATAGCTAATTTCCTACATTCCCTGTTCGTTAAACCCGTTTACTCCAAGGCACTATCTGGCGAAGCGCAGCGCACCGCATTTTTCATTTATAACGAAAACTTTGCCGAATAAACACAGTTACTAGTTCAGAATATAAATTAAATATAATTTAAATAATAATAAAAATTAAAAACTAGGACAATATTTATTTATTTCTAGTGTAAAACAAATATCAATACCTAATGGCTAGGCACTACCTACATAGTACATGATACATAATAAAATACAGAACATAAAAAAATATTAGACAGTAATATTATGTATCAAAATATTTATTAAACAATTATGAGTTTACGATATGTTTATATACGTACTGATCATAGGAATTAGTGGAGCGTGTCGCAATAACGAGATATTACAGCTAACAGATAATAATATCGAAAAGCATTCAGATAAATTACTGTTAGTAAAATTGAAAATTACGAAGACGAACCTTGACAGGTCTTTTGTCGTACGCGAAGAATATGTAACTATTGTAGAAAAATACCAAAATTTACGTCCAGCCAATATAAAAACCGACCGATTTTTCATACTATACCATAATAATAAATGCTCAAGACAGCCTATGGGAGTAAATAAAATAGGTGCTATACCGCGAGAAATTGCCACTTTCTTAAAACTGGAAGAGCATCAGCTATACACGGGGTCACTGCTTTCGGAGAACTTCGGCAACGCTCTTGGCTGATTCCGGAGCCGATCTTACCACTTTAAAACGTCACGGCGGGTGGAAGTCCAATACGGTTGCAGAAGGCTATATTGTAGACTCAATAGAAAATAAGTCGAAAATCTGTAAGCGTATACTTAGTGGAAACAATAAGTCTGAATTCGACCTCGGATCCTTGGTCTAACCCACGCCCATCCACTTCCAACGACGCACAGTGTACTTATACAGAAAGCCGATCAGAGTCACCAACGTTCACCCTTGTTCCTTCTCAATCCGCCACCGAAACAGAAACCTTAGCCCCAGATAATCAAACTCATATAACGTTGCCAAATAAATCTGTTACTTTTAATTATCAGAATTGCAGTAATTTTACTTTTAACTTTTAAAATGTTCCATTTTATTGAATCGGTACCTCTACCTACAATGTTAATTATTTTGATTCATAATAAAAAGTTATTTCAATCTATTCCTGTTCATTATTTTATCTCCTAAAGTGTTCTCGCGGCTGAAGTGAAAAGTTATGTGTGTTACACGAGAGCAAATGTTTTTGCATCTCGTGCCTTTGAATCCCTCGCCACACTCAGGATTCAAAATCAGCACTCGCAGCAAAAAATGACTGCTCTCTTGTTGCACAAATAACAATAGCAGATAATAACTAGACTTTGCTCTCTTGTTGCACAAATATATACTTGTTGCACAAATAACGTCTTTTTGCTCCGGTAAACTACAACCGTGCCAGGAGGCATAGATTGTATCCCGTGCCTTGGAGTCGAACCGTTGCGCGAGCCCAGTCTCCTGCACCCCAATTGCGTAACACACAATCAATCGGAATCTGAATCATTTTGAATCCAATTGCTAGTCCATTGCTTCATAAGTTCGAAAAATTTGTCTGCTCAACACGTAAATAACGCAATGAATGTTGTTGAACTGTCAAAATGAAACCGATTCCGATTGATCGTGTGTTACGCAATTAAGGTGCTGTTCCTCGCAAACTCTCTGCGCTTAACGCGCTCTTGGACGCTAAGCCAGACTGTGATGTGTTCGCGGATGGATGGAAGCTGATCTTGTCAGTATGTCTGGGGTATTGTGAGATGAGCGTATGACTGGCGAGTAGTTGTATACTTATGTTTACTGTACTTTTTAAGCTTAGTGCATTACACTTTGCGTAACGCTCTGGGTTTTAGAATCTCTGCACTACAATTCCCTGTTAGAGACAAACACACGCTGGCGGAGTCACTCGGGCTTTTGTAGTTGGAGTAAACCGATTGATCTACTAATAGCCTGTTGGTTTGGGCCATACTGTTGGCCCAAACGCTCTGGGGATTAAAGTGAGCGTCTCTACTTTGAAAGCCCGAGTGGATGGGCCAAGTACCTGGCTGAAATCAACAGGTTTTTTTAATCACGCATAGGTTCATAACATCACAATTACTATGTATGTACTCGTATTTCAAAACCTGTTGATTAGTAGCGAAGGTTCGGATGACTGCATCTTAGCTCTATATCTGTTTGATTGGCATTTGTTTCAATTAAACCATTTACAGGCACTTTTGAATGTCTAGTTGGTTTATTGTCGAGTTAGTCAGAAAGTTGTAGCTCATTCCAAAACGTAGATCTCTATGGAGAAAAACGGGCAAGAAACTCTCTCCACTCCGTCTTTTGAATCAAGATATTACAAAATCCTGGGTACATATTTTTTATTGTTTCTATAAGTCAGAACAATATAAAAAAATAATATAAAATATGATAATAAAAAATAACTACTTAATAACTTAATTTAACTTATTATACCGGACCAGTCTGACTGACTTTTCTCAAGATGCGGAGTTCAAGCGGTACTCGTAATTGTCTAATAATTCGTGGAACCACATCCTCTCCTATAAAGCAAACGATAACTTTATTTGTTGTCCTTCCAATGTGGATGCTGGTGCTAAGAGTAACTATGGTTTGCAAGGTCTGTTAAACAAAGGTATAATAGGTCACTCGGCAAGGGATAGCAACATGTTCTCAGTTCAAGGCTAGAGTACGTTGTCCTGACACGTACACTTCTCATATTACGTAGCGCGGAGGGGCGGGCGATGCTGGCTTCTTAGTGCGCGAGCCCGGCACGAGATGGCGCGCACAGGCTGTTTCGTGAATCAAGTCACTGTAAGTTATTGACGCAGTTTTTGCAGGTATTTAGGTCACTAATAAAAAATAAATGTTATTAGCTTACATGTTTTGTATTTATCAATGTTGAGTCAATTACATATAAAATATGCATGATGTGTCATTTATTTCGAGAATCGCCACATGCTATCTTATAGATAAGCACAATACAATCATGTCTTTGAAACTAGACATTTGTGGAAGTTGTGAAGCCAGCCATTGTTCCGATCCATAAAAACTGCAATCTCAAGATTATACTGATTCTGCCTTTTCTCCTGTGAAAACTTGAAACTATTAGCTGTGTAGCCTGTAGGTACTTTTTTAATTCAGTAAAAAGTGGCTTCAAAACTAGAACTTTCTTCAATGCGCTGGCAAACACAAGTCTCAAATAGCCAGAACCGACCTTGAACACTGGGTGTTTACCCTTTTATCTTTAACTAGCTTCTGCCCGCGACTTCGTTCGTGTGGAAGTCGTAAGATACACAATACACAATGCCTATACCGACTCGCCGTCGCGTCGTAAGATACACAATGCTTATACCGACTCGCCGTCGCGTCGTCGCTTCGCCTTCGCTTAACATTCAGATTTTTATTCTTTTTGCTCGGCTCCCATTGGTCCTAGCGTGATGTAAAATATGACGCCTATAGCCTTCCCTAAGAATTAGGTCATCAAATGCAAAAATAATCAAATAAATTTCAAATCCGACTGATAGTTCCAGAGATTAGCGCGTTCAAACCACCAAAACACTTTATTTAGACACTTTGTATATACGTCCTTATTGTCATAGATTTGTTAAGCTTAATTTATCAGTACTTCCGTGGCCATGGCTACTAGATAGCCTGATTCATTTATTTGACTCAATTCCGGTGATAACGAACATCTTAGTAATGTTTTGTGTGAAGACTAACACAGGCTGCAGCTACTCCGGGCAGCTGATATACAGCAGGTTACAGGATACACAAGTTGTTCCTTAGAATTAGGTCAGTTAAGAGAATACTTTTAATAGTATTAAAATTTTGTGAACCACTGTGGCACGTCTGCGTTCATTTGTCATTTATTGCGTAGATTTGTATTTAAGGATTATGTCTCGCACAGAACAATATTGATACCGATTCAATATTATTTGTGCCCAAAATCCATCAAGCTAAACGGTTTGAGAAGTATCAAGAGAATATAATTCAAATACAGAAATGCATGTGTTTGACTGCATTCAGTTCAAGTATTTTTTTCCCTAGGTAGACTTTTCCGTGACGTCCACCGTCTGCACCAGTTAATGAAATAGAAGCATCTTACACAAACACACTTCATTCTCAGATAGGTACTTGCCGGACTCAATGAAACAAACAACATTGCGAACAGCTGCGAACATACTGTACTGAAACTACCACGCCGACACTTTAGTACTGAGCATGATTTTTTGTTTCGACATACATGTAAGTATTATTATAAAATTAGGAATTTAATCTATACCTATATTCATCATAGCTGTATGTTTTGTGTCACATACAACTCGCACATTATCTGACACTGTATAACTGATCGAGTCACATACATCGTGAAGTCAATGATGTCAATGTTGTAAGAGAAGAGAATTACTCGTAGCTTATTGATGATCAGCGTTTTTCTAAAGTTGGGTTTGTATTCGTGATATGGGACGTTTGTGGTTGACACGACACTGTAAAGTCAACACTAGATTAGTAGTGATCTCGCGGAGTAGCTTGTTTTTAATAGCAGTTGTTAGCAGAATCAAGAATATCAGGCGGATAGTGGTACAAATATGTGAAGTTCAAATACCACAAAGCTGAATAAGGAGTTAATATCAGACGGACAGAACCTGGATGATGTCCAAACCAAAACAAAGTTTTCAAGCGCAATGGTCATTCAGGGAACAATGTGTAATGGAATTTCACAATAATACATGTCCATGCTACTGGATACTGGATCTTGTATAATATATCATTAGAAGCAGTCACCTCGCACTTCTCACGATTTTATTGAAACCGTTAGGTATTAGATACCTAATTGGGTATTTTAAGAACTTGTCAACCTCCTGCGTTTTCCTCACCGTTTCGATAATTTTTATTCACCATTTGTTTCAACAATTTTGGAAGTTTTCATGGTTATTTGTCTTTCCCAAGTTGATGTATTCCAGCCTGATCTCCATCTCAACCAGTGGATCAGGTTAAGGGGATCGTAACGAAATAAATCAGTACGTCATAATAATTATTTGGTCCATAATATTATAATAAAGCGTAGCTTATTATATCCCCTATATTTTTACGTTCTCATTGGCGCGCTTCGGCCTGAAGGTCGGAGCGGCTTGCGCTACATTAAGGTAGCCATTGACGATACGTCTGTTTGGAATGCTTCTAAATGGAAGACTTCCATATGGATGTACTTCAGTTTATAGGCACATTGACTTACTTCCATTTGGACGTACGCGCCGCCACTTCGAAGAAATTCGCTATCAAGTCGACGTCGTACGCAAAGACATTAAATTATTTACTTATCTTAAATCTCTTTGGTCGTACGGAAGAATTATTGATTGACAATGGATTTTTTAATGGTGGCAACAGCAGTGTGTATTTCGATAATAAAAACTACTTTTTATTTTTCACTTTTTTGTTGTGATATTTTTTTTTATTTTTGTTGATTTTTCAAAAACCGCTTGTCCGATTTCGATAAAATTCATGGGACCATTTGGGAAGTATACCCATTCCAACAAAAAAATAATTATTCAAATCGGTTGGCAAGCGACGGAGTTATGCGCGAACAAACATAAAAAAAAAAAATCAAACAAAACATCCGAATTGAGAACCTCGTCCTTTTTTTAGAAGTCGGTTAAAAAGACGAAGGAGAAAATGAACATTTACAAATAAAACCGTCCTGGTTTCATAGACTCAGCTCTTTCTAGCACTGTAGCACATGTACCCCCCGTCAACACATAGCAAAAACTGAGACAAAATTTACAAAAAAATGGACGCGGTTTTGCCCATTCACAGACGATTCGAACGGCTTCCAAATTGCGTGTCGCACGTTTTTGACATTGACAGTCGGCCGCGGATGACGTCCATTTGGATTGGATGCATGGATTTCAATCCGTTTGGAAATCCAAAGCTGGAAGGCGTCCATTTGATTGGCATACGTTTATCACATTCACGAAACCATTTTGGAAGACGTCCACTCCATTTGGATTGATGGACGTATCGTCAATGGCTACCTTTACATGTAATGTTTGGGTAGCCACTCGTAGTTGAACCTGGAGCAATGTGCCCACTTGACATTGTGTTGCGTTCTTAGCTTCAGTTGACTCAGATTATTTCTATCGGATCCGTTTCGTAAACGCAGACGATGGACAATCGTCTGCTCAACAGCTCAACGCCATACGGTTTTATTGAATGACCTATAATCTTATTCTATTAAATGCTCAATAGAAAGTAATACATATAACAAAATGGAATTCGTCACGCTTACATTAATGTAGCTTGTCTTGCTTGTTAGAAAGACTCAAATGTTGGGGTTGTGATTTATATTTCCCCTAATAATGTTGAAAGAAGTGTTAAGGTCGGCTTCCCCTTTATAGTTTGCTAACTTTCATCAGGTACCTATAGCTATGGCATTAGTCCTCGCATGTGCTCTCTATCACAAGCAGGGACATAGGGAACAGAGTTATTGTAGGGGGTTACAAGATCCCGCTTGGTACGATCGTTACATCCGTTCGAACCTACTGCCTATGGTTACTAAAGTGTTGTGTGTGGTTACTGATATTGGAACTTTTTTGGATTCTCTAAGATATATTATCACTATTCATGTATTCACCACGATACTCAGTATGCGAAGGATGTTATTGAAATGATAACCAGGGAAAAATATGCTCATCGAAAAAATATTAACCTAACCTAACCCAACCCCAATTTATATAGGTACTTAAGTTAATTGGTAGCACTTAAACATAGTTTTGGTGAGCGTTTTTGTAGGTTTACGCAGCTTCATTTAACTTTTATACTTGTGCTTTCAAGATAACATTCAGGATTATTGAATTGATTGATGAAATGCACAGTTACATGCCATGAATGTCGAGTGTCCCCTGACAAAAACAATGTATTCACCATCGATTTAGTACTTAGTTACGAGATGTTTCCACAGCTTAACGTTATGCATAAATAATCCGGGGAGGTTCCATGCGAATTCTGTTCAAATCCCCCGCTCTCTGCTCACCTTTATAAGAGTTTTGTATAAAATCCCAATGTGTGTCGAACAGACAGTATGCACACCGTCCTGGTGTGTCGGGACTCGTTTAGAAAGCACTAAGCCACACAGACACTGTCGCTCCGACGCCGGCCTCGCACACGAGGTGAACCGGCTGCACCACTACACTGCACACTAGTTGCACTCAGATCGCTCACAAGCTTTTCAACAACATTTTGTCACTGATTTGTTTCAAGTTTCACAAGTAATGCTCCGGGTGAGTCGCGCGACTGTACGAAGAGGTGTGCGGGGGGAGGGCGCGGAGCGGGAGGCACGCGGTACGTGCGCTATGTGATGCCGTCGTCGGCTGACTGGCCGGACTGCATCGGCGAGCTGTTGGAAAGACCGGTTGGCGGCCAGAGCGAAGGGCGCGGGGGGCGGCGCGGCACTGGCCCGGCGGTGGTAGGGGGGAGGGAGGGACTGGTACACACTACACAGGCGCTCTCTCCGCACGCAGCTTGCCCTATAAACTTGCTTTCTGCCTGCTCTCATATCGTGAGTAGGTTGGCTGACTGGCTACTTTTGCAGTTTTGTGAAAGGCAAACTATTCGCATCGCCGAGGTTGCATTTCGATACCTACACATCTGTATACCGCTGCGTGGTAGGCTGTATCCCGCATCCCGTCGAGTGGCTTGCGGAACCGGCTCTGTTTACAAAAGTTACCTAGTAGGTTTACTATACAACATACGTACTCGTATCTCTCACTACCTACTAATTCGGTAAGCCTATTTCAGTTCAAGTTTGTTGTTTTTAAAGCCTAGTTTGTTGCTTAAGTTAAGAAACGTAAAGGATTGTGTTCAGGTAAATGGCAGCAGTTGTGAGCAGTTGGAGTAGTAGAAAAAGGACGATCATATACATCTGCACGTACCTAATTATACACTCCACACATATTATTCACGTGAAAATAGGAATGGGGGCTCATGTGTACTAATGCGCAATACTATAAAGGGACAAAAACTAGATGTAGGAAAATGGTGTAAACCAAACCGTATTGAAGTCTGCGCGGTTGAGTTGCAGAATCACCCCGTAATAGTTGTGTGTGTTTACAGACCTCCTAATATGGATAAGGCCTCAGTGAATACATTCCTCATTGGTTTAGATATGATTCTAAATGAAATCTGTTTTAAACGTAAGAAAAAGATAATTGTATGTGGTGATTTTAATATAGATATTTTGAAGGATAACTACGCCTCTCGCAGCTTTAAAAACCTATTGCAAAGTTTTAATTTGAAAGTAGGTGTGCTCACTCCAACACGTCTTTGCAGCGGAACATGTATTGACAATATTATCGACAATATAAGAGGAAGTAAATGCGTAACGGTCGAATTGGCGTTGTCCGATCATACAGCGCAAATACTACAATTTCCTGTTAAAAAAACATGCGTACTTCCATATTAGTGAAGAGAAAATATGCAAAAGTTTTAAAGTTGCTTACAAAATTTGACATTTAACGATATTTATTCCTCCACAGAACCTAATGACGCGTTTAATAAGCTCCACGACACATTTAAACTATTTTATGATACATATGTGCTTTCCGCTTAAGAAATTAAAACGTTATGTAATAAAATCACCTAAGTGGATTAGTAAAGGTATAAAATTATGCCGTAAACGCAAACGCGAGATGTTTTGGCAATTTCGAAAAGACCCCAACCCCAATACTAAAACAATTTTCAAAACATATACGAAACGCTTAAAAACAATAATTCGTCTGACTAAGAAATCCCAAAATAACAACCACATTAATAATGCGTCTAATAAGTGCAAAGCTACATGGCAAATAATAAATAAGTGCCAAAATAATAAGCCGGTCGAAGGAATACCAAAACTTAGAATAAATAACGTAGATATAACTGACCCAAAAAGCATCTCCCAAACTTTTATTGACTATTTTATTGACGAAATTGAATTAGTAACGGGCATTAATATTATTAATCAAAATTTAATTTGACATGCATCGTGATTCATTATTTTTAATACCCACAGTTCCCCCTGACATTGTAAAATTAATAAATTCATTAAATAATACTAATAGCTCTGGTTATGATGACATTACAACAAATGTTATTAAATCTGTTTCAACAATTATAGCACCGGTATTTAGGTATATAATAAATATGTGCATAGAATCGGGTGTGTTTCCGGATAGGTTAAAATTAGCTGTTATAAAACCACTGTATAAGAAAGGTAGCAAACAAGATCCAGCCAACTACCGTCCAATTACCTTACTACCCATATTATCTAAAATTGTAGAAAAAGTGATATATTATAATACATTAAACACATTTTTTGAACGTAACAATCTTTTTGCTGATGAACAATACGGTTTTAGAAGAAAAAAGAATATAAATACGGCAATTTTCAATCTCTTTGAAAAAATTATAACTGGCATTGATAACAGAAGCCCGGTAGCTGCTTTATTCATGGACATGAGCAAGGCGTTTGATTTTGTGAACAGTATTGTTGAAGAAGCTGGAAAGGTATGGAGTTAGGGGCAATGCTTTGAACCTTTTGAAATCGTACTTGTCCGACAGAAAACAAGTTACCAAAGTGGGTAAGGTCTGCATCACGTCAAAAACCGAACGTACGTATGTATCGAGTCAGAGAGCTAATAACTACGGTGTACCCCAAGGAAGTATTGTAGGATCTTTATTATTTACATTAATGACATGCCCAGAGAAACACATCATCCGATGGTTTTGTTTGCTGATGATAGCACGGTCGTTTTTAGTGGTAAGGATGATGCGACTACACTTGAGGGAGAGATAAACCACTGTCTCCAAGTATTAGTAGAATGGATGGGTGCGAATAACTTAAAAATTAATATTGACAAAACTAAAATAATTACTTTTGAGCAACGGACAAATCATAAAAAGCCTGACATAAAATATGGAAATCAGACCATTTTAGAAACGACAACTACAAAATTCTTAGGGCTTGAGCTGGATAGAGACATGTCGTGGAAAACTCATACTGACAGTGTATGTAAACGCCTGAGTCAACATTCATATGCTTTACGTAATCTGGCAAAGGAGGTAAATAAAAAGGTTTTAGTTATGGCATAATATAATGCATATGTTACGTCTGCATTACGATACGGAATCTTATATTGGGGTAACTCCACCAACATAGAGACAGTATTTAGAGCGCAAAAGAGGTGTGTTAGGGCGATATGCGGTATTCAAAGCACGGAAAGCTGCAAACCGTTCTTTGTGAATTTCCGTATTTTAACAGTACCCTGCTTATACATATGTGAGGTGGCTGTATTTGTCAAAACAAACCTCCACCTATTTGAAAACCTGCACAGTTTACGACATAGAAATAAAATAAGCAGCAGGCAACACAAAAAAAGCAGTATTCCAAAAAAACCTCTTAGGAATGGCACCACATATTTATAATAAATTACCTAATGCTTTGTTATGTATTACAGATATTAATGTATTTAAGAAGCAACTCAATAATCTACTGATAAGTAAGACATACTACACAATTAATGAATACCTGTCAGATAAAAATTTATGTGTATAATAATAATACATAATATAATATAAATATGGTGAATATGTACTTGGGTCCGATTTATTTTATTAAAATTATTTTATTTGTAATGTTAATTATGTGTTGACTGTTCTAGACATTACTTAATTATTATGACATTATATACTCCGAATTTACTTACCTACTTTTTAATTGTAATTTATGAAATAACTTAATTATTTATTTGTATTTATGACATTTTATACTGAACTTATTGAATTGAATTTATGACATTGCTTATGGTATTATTTTGAATTTATGAAAGCGTATAACGTATTTTTATGAATTTATGACATAGTATAATTTTATTTTAATGATAATTTTGCATGCCTGAATTGGTGCAACACAGTGGACTGCGCATTATCTTGACATCTTGAAATGTATATAATGTACTGTGTTGAGCAATAAACAATTTGAATTTGAATTTAGTCGGAGCAGTGGGCGGAGTGTGAATGGCGTTCACCGGGCGCAGTGTGGGCAACCACTCAAAAGCTCAATGCTTCTTAAACGAAACACTTGTAATTCAATTGAATCTGTGGATGCTGTTTGTGGTCGTCTGACTTACTTCAAGGAGTAGAATACCTATGCTCTTCAACCGCATATCAATATTTGTGCCACCTTAGGCTTCGAACAAGTTTTACTTAAATATTGACGTGCAATTGACTGTACCAGTTTCATGTGTGTTTAAGTGCTTAATATTAAATTGTGAGTAGACATGTTGGTCTGTCTCCGACCGTCAGTTGCACTCAGAGTGATAACAATGGCGGTCATCATCTAAATCTACAATCTCTGAATACGGTCTGTGACAGTCTGAGTGTTCGTGTAACATACATTACGCAGAAACCGGCAATGCTTCTTGCGCAGGTAGGTAGATTTATGTGCAGCCGACATAACGAGCCTCCATTTTGTTGGTCTGGACATTTAGTTTAGATTTAATTGTCAACTATTTCATTGTGAAAGGAGGAAACCATCAGGGGTATTTAATAAAACCGACAGGCGATAGGTGACCGGCAACAATCCGACAGTTCAACAATTTTACATTCATTTTGTTGTGATGTTGATGAGGAATTGCACTCTTGTTGTGAACAGACGTGTCGGAAGATTTATTCAAATAAATAAATAAACACTTGCTGAATCGTGACCTGGATCTACCAAATAGCCGGTAGTAAAACAAACTGTGTCATACGTAGGCATAATAGGTGTAAATTGTTTACTGTGTGAAAATGTGAAGTGATTAACAAGTACATAACTTTTATCACAATGGCAACTAGTCCCTTCAGCCGGGGTGGCAGATGTGCTCGGAGCCCACCTCCTACACCCGCGCCCGCACCAGCACCAGCACCTGCACCTGCACCTGAGCCCGCACCCGCACGTCACCCTCAACCGCCCAGCCAAAGAGATAATGTCATGATAGAAGCGATATCGACGCCGGAAATCCAGAACTGGATGTCATCCATTGAGCAGTGCCTAAGCGAAGTGTGCTCTATTGCAGCAGAGGGCAAATTAAATATGGAGCAAAAACTGCGTATAAGTACCCTATGCCGAAAAGTTAGTCACGGCACATCGCAGATGGCCGTTCAGTACCAGTCCCTTAAGATGAATGCCGTCCGGGCCCACACCACCGTCCAAACACTCAAAGACCAAATTGATCTATCGCAGCAACTGCAAGACCTTAAGCTGAAAATCGGAGCTTCAGTGAAACCAGTTACCGGAACTTCCTTTGCTGACATGGTTAAAAAAGGTACCAATAATTATATACAGCCAATAAATTTAAGCTCAGTGGCCATATACCCTAACGACAAACTAAAGTCAAGTGAGGAGACAAAAACACTTGTCCAAAAAATTATATGCCCCGAGCAAATGAAGCTTCAGGTACTCTTACCTGAAACAATAATTGTACATTATGGATTGCAATAAACGATTTGATTTGATTTGATTTGAGGACTTCGTAAGACAAAGAATGGCGGTGTCATTATCAGCACTGAAACAAAGCACGACATTGAGAAGGTGAAAAAATCGATGCAGTCATCAAATTCAGGCCTTACAGTAGACGAGCCCCTAAAAAGGAAGCCTAGAGTAGTGGTTATTTGAGTGCCCTCGTCCATGCAAGAGAAGGAAGTTTTTACTTGTTTGTTCCATCAGAATATAGCCGAGAACCTTCAGGATTGCAGTCTCGAGACCTTTTTGTCCTCCATTAAGTTAAGCCATAAGTCAGGTAAGAAGGATGCTGAGAGCTGTAATTATATAATAGAAGTATCTGCAGACATACGCAAAGCCCTGATATCTAAAGACAGAGTGTTTGTGAATTGGTCGTCATGCCCTGTGAGGTAACTTTACTCTAGTCACTCGCTGTTATATGTGCCAGCAGTACGGACAGGCGGCCAAATCATGTCGGGAGACCACATAATATACCTGTGGCCACTGTGGTGATCAGGGTCATTCCATTAAAGAATGCACAAAGAGGGCTGAGGAACCAAAATGCGCTACTTGCTTGCACTTCAAAAAACCGAGCAATCACAAGACACACTTTATAGACCTCAAAATATTAACCCTACCCTGCCTCTACATACTTGAAATTTTGTAAATTTGTACGAAAATATCCGCAATTCTATACCAAAAGAGGAGATATTCAAACAAAAATTGCACTTAGACACGAAAACAGATTAGACATACCCGCTTCACGATTAAAATGCACTCTTTTTGTTATGTCCATTAAAATATACAATAAGTTACCGGAATACATCAAAAATAAAAATAATAATAATCAAAAGCTACTACACTATTGACGAATATTTTAGCGATAAATTTCAACAACAATAAAAACAATAAAAACTACTGTTTACATAATACAAACATTTCATTTTAAATTTCACTTTGAATTTAAAACAATAAAATACTGTTAATTTAAAAATGAATGTGCTAAACAGTGCATAATTAATAATAATAACATTATACAAGATTCAATAAAATTATAAAAATCTAGTTTTATTATAATTTATAGTCTATAATAATAATGAAAAATAAAGAATAATGTAAATCGTGCAATATATAAATATAACTTAAAACCAAATATATAAATATTTATACAAAATATAAATACCATAAAAACAAATTAATGATACTATTTTAATTTAATATTTATTTTTTTCTTAACAAAAAGCGCCTTCATCCTCTCTCCTATTAAAACCTAACTTTGCTGTGCCCGACAGGGTCCATAATTGATTCGATGTTTTGACATACCAACTATCATATATGTACACATTATGGAATGCAATAAAGTATTGAGTATTGAGACAAGTGCCGTTGACTGTCCAGCGAAACTAATGGCTGAAAAGAGGTACATACATTCTATTGATTATGGAGGCGCTTAAGAGCGCCGTTAGTTACGTATCTTTCTGGCCATTGTTATTGTTAGTTTTATTGTTATTTTTTATATTTAGATATAATTATGATTAATAATTTATTTAATGACATAGATCATTTCTCTGTATCTGAATCCCATGTTTGTGACGTTGAACACTGTAAACAATATCTCTCCTCCTACAACTACACTAGTCCACTAACCATACTAACCCAAAATATTCGCAGTATTTTTAAGAATTTTGACAATTTTTGCATTTTTCTACACTAATTCCGGGATATAATATGTATAAAAGTAATATAAATTACAATCAGAACGATGGGGTGATAGTTTACGCAAGAAATCATCTCAATGTGTCTGTCGAGGAACCAAATATGCACGACTGTACCAGATTGTTAGTTAAAATTGGGTCAGAATTAGCAATACTTGCCTTATATCGACCTCCCTCTTTTAGAAATATAAACAATGGTACCGACTCTCTAAACGACACCTTGCAGAACCTATCATCTTTCAAAAATACCATTTTAATTGGAGATATTAATATCAATATTCTTCCAGAAAGTACTGACGCATCCGCTGAGGAATACCTTAACCTATGCGCTTTCCATGGTTTGCTTCCCGCTCACACCCTTCCTACACATCAAAGTGGCTCCTGTTTGGACCATATAATATTTAAGTCGAATTTCCCCGCACTTGCCCTTGTAACTAATTCAACAATAACCGATCATAGTGCTAACCTACTTATTTTAAATTGCAAATTACCAAAAGTAGTCACTCGCACAATTTCGCGTTTAAACGTAAATAAACTCGAAGAAGACTTACGTAATATCGAATTTGACCCAGTTTACGATTCTGCTGATCCGCAGTTTTGTATGTTATACTTAACCAAAAATGTACAACATGCAATTCAGAAGAACACTGTCATATCTAGGCTAAAAAACAAAAACTACAATATAAAACCATGGATCACGACAGGACTCATTCGCTGTATGAAAAATAGAGATAAACTGCATATGAAAGCTAAATCCAATCCAGATAATTTAATAATAATAATAATATCCCTGGACATTTCACACAGCACCATTTGTCCCAAGCTAAGCAACCTAATGCTTGTGTTATGGTAACAAGATGGCTGATAAACTACTTATACTACTACTACTACTTTAATATTGCAACTGTCGCGATATCGTAACTTTTGTAATGATCTTCTAAAAAAAGTAAAAAACAACTACGATAAAACTGCACTAGAAAATGCTGGTACAAATAGTAAAAAAATCTGGAATTTCATTAAAAGTGTAACGTATAACACGAAACAAAATCAGGCATCTTCAGTTTTATTACAAGCACACTCATCACAGTTAACAACTGCCAACATTGCAAATAATTTCTTTGCTAATGTGGGAAAGTGTTTGGCTGAAAAAGTTCGGGGCCAATCACAATATTTAACAAGAACACCATTTACGTGTAGCACTATTTCATCATCCTTTGCATTGCTAGACACTGATGAGGCTGAGGTACAAACGATAATTATGAGTTTGAAAGACGACTGTGCAGTTGGCTGGGATAGCATATCAAATAAAGTTATTAAATAGTTCAGGCACATTTTAGTACCGCCATTAACTTATATTTTCTAAAAATGTTTATCTGCAGGTGTTTTTCCCGAGTGCCTAAAAAAAGCTGTTGTTGTCCCCGTTTATAAATCAGGCAGTAAAGATCAAGTCACAAATTATAGACCTATTTCTTTACCGCCTTCTTTATCTTAAATAGATTAGAAAAAAATTATAAATAAAAGGCTTTACAAATATTTGGAGGATAAATTAATTTTGTCTCAGCGGCAGTTTGGATTTAGGCCTAAAATGTCAACAGACGATGCCGTACACCATCTGACTGACTATCTAGCACAAGAACTTGATAATGGTAACCACACAGTAGGAATCTTCCTGGACCTCGCCAAAGCTTTTGACACGGTTTCTATTCCTATTCTGTTGCACAAACTTGAAACCATAGGTATCAGAGGCACTCAGCTGAAAATATTTAATAGTTATCTAGAAGATCGTACCCAATGTGTAAGGATTGGAAATGTTCTCAGCGAGTATAAAAAAAACACATCCTTCGGAGTTCCCCAAGGAAGTATTTTAGGGCCTACACTATTTTTGATATACATAAACAATCTTTGTAATCTATGTCTAGATCTCGGCCAAATTGTTTCTTATGCTGACGACACAGCCCTTCTATTTTCGGCTGACTCAGAAAAAAATGTCTACAAGGTTGCGCAACACGGATTCAATATTGTTAATAAATGGCTTCAACATAATTCACTAACACTAAATGCAGACAAGACCAATTATATTAAGTTTTCGATGCGCAAACAAACATCAATTGGCACTACCTCGACATTATATGCTCATTATTGCACAATTCCAACAAATAACCAATGTGTTTGTCCTAACATTAAAATGGCAAATACAACAAAATACCTTGGTGTTATAAAAGATGAAACACTTTCATTCAAGCAACATAAATATAGAAGCTTTAAATAATAGAATTCGCAAGTTAATAATTGGTTTTTAAAAGTTACGCTGTATTGCTGATCCAAAAATAGTTTAACAAGTTTACTTTGCTCTATGTCAATCGATTTTAACTTACTGTATTACCACATGGGGTGGAGTGGGTAAAACATTGTTACTCACCATCGAGAGAGCTCAGAGGGCGATTCTCAAAGTGTCTACTTCCCGCCCTTTCCTTTTTCCTAGTAACCTCCTATACAAATCTTGTGAAGTATTAACAGTTAGACAGCTATTTATTATGGGCATTGTATTAAAACAACACAAAGCTCTACCCTACAGCACTAGATATACCTACTAATAAAAGGCGTAAAGATATAGTTTGTCCACAAAATTCTACAAAATATGTTTTTATAGCCAAATTTTATCAGTACCTCGGACCTCTCCTATATAATTATAATTATTTTTCTATTGTCAACTTTTGATTATTTATTAATTTTTAAAGACTATTTTAGCTCTTCACGCTTGAAACACAGGATTACCTAGTTCAGGCACGTAAGTCTTAGGAATAATTTACATTTAAGCAAAACTATACTAATTTTCATGCCTTACAATTTTTTGAATAAATATATTATTATTTTCTGCTTTAAGCGCCGATCAGACGATGAACAATTTGACGGCGACAAATAGAACATATTAATATTATGGCAGTCTTTTTGTCCTATCTATTGCATACATTTCCAAACGTTCTATGGAAGCGGTTTTTATTTTTTGACAAATGTTTTTTAAATAGGGATTGGACGAAAAGTGAAGTGGCTATAATAAAATGAAATGAAATTATTTATTCTGTAACGTACACGTAAACGTAGTGTTATAAAAAAAATAAGCTAAGTAAGTAGATGAGGTCGGCGTTTCCTATCTGACTACTCTGAGAAGAAAGGTCGAAACCAACTCAGAGGTCACAGTCTCTTTTAAAGTCTTTATCAGTATCTCGGTCAGAACATAATTATGAAGACCATGTATACCTATTGATGTCTGAAATGGTCTGTTGAGGAAAGTACCACACAGATATGAGTGGACCAGTCCAGGCAGTGCAAGCATTTGTTAGTAGGCTGCATAAACTGCCAAACCAACATTTAAACTAACAGAGAAAGAAAAAATAAATGACAATGAAAAATAAAAAAATATTCCTTACAAAGTAAATATTGATGTCATTTTGTCCTACTAATATTATAAATGCGAAAGTTTGTATGTATGGATGTATGGATGTTTGTTACTCTTTCACGCAAAAACTACTGAACAGATTTTGACGAAATTTAGCACACAGATAGTTTATAACCAGGATTAACATATAGGATACTTTTTATCCCGACATTCCCACGGGATCGAAACTTATGCGGGTGAAACCGCGGGGCGCAGCTAGTATATAATATTCGTCAATGTCATGTGTATACAAAGTGGTGTACAGTTCACAGTCACAGTTCACAGTAACAAGCCTTAGCAGAGCGAGCAGCTGAATCCCAAGCTTTTTGTCTTCTAAATAATTCGAAATTTGATAGTACCCTTTTTTACAAAGTTTTAATACAGCTTTTAAATCGTTTAATGGGTAAGTTTCGAATGTCAATGGGAAGTTTCTTGTAAAAGTGTATACATTGACTCATGAACGAATTGCCTACCTACTCTTTGGAGCCAAGAAAAGTCCTCGAGACCATATTTTGGCCACGGCGGAAAATCTCAACGGAGACTAGCTTCGGCGCGGGAGATATTATAGTGCACAAGTGTGCGCGCAGACATAGGTGCATTCCTTCTTCCCTCACTCTCATAGTCCGATGAGATGGCAAACTGACACAACCGGAGAGAGACATGGACCGGGAGGCAAGTGCGATGTACAGCAAGATAGTGTTTATTCCTGTTTTTTTAAACTATATATCAGACATTTTCTTAAGTTTTATATATTTTTGTGAACATACAATAGATATTCAAATAATATTAATCCTATCCTACTCAGTGGCATAGCTATCGGAGGGCTAGGCGGTGCAGTGCACCGGGGCCCCCAAGCTCAGGGGGCCCCTCGGCCTCTGACCAGCAAACCTCGAACTGACCTAGCATAAAATTTCTTCCACCTTCAGAACAATTAATTTGCAAAAAAAACGGGCGGTTTTGATTTTTCTACGTTATTGGTAATCATTGAGTTCTAAAGAGGGTTTAATAGCTAAACTATGTTGCTGGCACTTAATAATAATCGCTATGCATATTTTACCACCAATGTACCAGTACACCGATCGGTGTGCACATTCCGACGCGGTTGCATCATCAGCAATGTTCGGCTTTATTGATTCGGTAGTGACACCGGCTATTCAAGGTCGTTGTGACCGTGTAGCAAGCGCTAGGTACTGACACTGTGCACTAATCATTATCTGGTGGAGACCTCGCTTACTACAATAAGAAGGCTCACTGCTTGCACCGCATGCTAGGAAACTAACTCGTTCTTTAACATGTTTCGTATGTGATCGTGAATCATCAAAAATAAAAGTAGGACGGTATGTTACCCAGAAGAAGACGTGACGCGAGTTTGATCTTCTTCAGTCGTGTAGACAGCACGTGTCGTATCCTACGGCTGTCTGAACTCGACTGTTCGTGTGCCTGTGCCCGTGCTC
The DNA here is from genome assembly GCA_949629185.1 of Apamea crenata. NCBI lineage: Eukaryota > Metazoa > Arthropoda > Insecta > Lepidoptera > Noctuidae > Apamea > Apamea crenata. Next base: position 136,511 of record OX451359.1, read on the forward strand.
AGGCTCGCACGCTCCTCTCATACATAATAATACCAGCAACAATACGTTATCAACATATATTATTATGGCATTATGTCATGATGTAATTTAGGTGTCAGCCATTGCAGTTATGTCCTTATTCCATGTTTTAATGACGCGATATGAGTTCTTCAAGGCGGTCGCTTAGCGTCGCGTGGAACAACGTCGCGAACCGATGTTTACAAAGAGTGCTGAATTTATATTATATTATTATATATATATATAGATAATTATACTCCAAACCGGCGAGGGCGAGTCCTAATAAAATAAATATTAATAAAATACGGTGTTATCCGGGGGGAGCCGATTCCCATCTCGAGTAGGTCATGGTCCATGACATAGTATTTATTAGACAAGAACCGCTTCGCTACAATATTACAATGGTATCGTCATGTCGTGTGCTATTTAATTTCGTTTTTTTGAACCACTCGTCTTAATGAAGGGCGGAGCGTGAGACGGGGCGTAATTACCTCGCTGTTGTCACGAATAATTATTCGTCGTTGTTCGAGGCACGACTTCCGCACCGCACCGCGACGCCGCCGCGCCGCCGCGCCGCAAGCCCGCATGGCTCTCACAGTTAACAACTTACTTGCAACTTGTGATTATAAAAGATCCCTTGTACCTCAAGGGATCTTTTATAATCACAAGTGATGTGAGTATCAACGTGGCAGGTGCGCACGTTGTACATTACAAGTGATGTGAGTATCAACGTGGCAGGTGCGCGCGTTGTACATTACAAGCGGTTAGTTAGTTGGTTTAACGTAAATAATCTTCTCTTGAATAAAAAAAAAGACTATGCACATTATATGTCAGGCAGCTAACCACCATGTTCAACTTAATGGAATGGAGTTGAACCCTGTTGAGTCGACAGTTTTTCTTGAAATAACTACTTATAGTTTTCCCGTTAGCTAACTGACCACCGGCGGTCGAGCGGATAGAAATTAAATTATAATTAAATTATAAACATATAGAAAAATTGACAGAAATGCATTATTTTAGTTATTTTCATAGTCTAATCTGTATATATAAAATTCAAAGTCCTGACTGACTGACTGACTGACTGACTGACTGACTGAGACATCAACGCACAGCCTAAACCGCTGGTCCTAGAGACATGAAATTTGGGGGTTGTATTCTTCGTGAAGAGTAGGTATCCACTAAGAAAGGGTTTTTCGAAATTCCACCCCTAAGAGGGTGAAATGGGGAATTTTGTTTGTATGAAAAATCTTATTCCTTGAGTTAATAAACTTGAAACTTGGCACGAATACTTATCTAAGTAAATTATGAAGTTGGGAATTTTTTGTTTTATAAACTACCCCCTAAAAGGGGCTTGGGGGGGTTTCAAAGTTTGTATGGAAGAATTTTAGCGCGTGGTCCGATTTAATCGAAACTCAGTATTTATACCTAAAATTGAAAGAAAAGAATAATGTGTATCAGGGTTTTTCGAAAATCTACCCATGACGGCCTGAAAAGGGGTAGTCAATTTTACAGGGGAGGATTTTACAGCGTGGATTGATTAACTCAAAAATTGGTATACATAATCTTTGAGTCAAGTTATGACCACATCCCAAATGATTTTTCAAAATTCCACCCCTGTGGGGGTGAAAAGCGGGGATACAGTTTATATGAAAATCTTATTAATTTAGTTAATAAACTTGAAACTTGGCAACAATACTTGCCTAAGTAAGTAATAAAGTTTATCATTATAAGTTTTTCAAACTACCCCTCAAAGGGGTATATAGGGGTGTTGAAGTCTTTGTGTGGAAGAATTTGAACGCGCGGTCCGATTAACTCAAAACTCAGTGTACTGTGTGTGTATTTAAGACTAAAAATAAATAATAACACGTATGACGGTTTTTCGAAAATCTACCCCTATCGGGGTGAAAAGGGGTAGTTAATTTTACAGGGGAGGATTATGATAAGTGGCTTGATTAATTATAAAATTGGTATAAATAATCTTGGAGTCCAGTTATGAATTTATATGATTTTTTTTTAAATTCCACTCCTGTGGGAGTGAAAAGCGGGGATACAGTTTATATGAAAATATTATTAATTTAGTTAATAAACATGAAACTTGGCAACAATACTTGCCTAAGTAAGTAATAAAGTTTATCATTATAAGTTTTTCAAACTACCCCTCAAAGGGGGATATAGGGGTGTTGAAGTCTTTGCGGAAGAAATTGAATGCGCGGTCCGATAACTCGAAACTCAGTATTGATACTTTCGACAGAAAATAATTAATAAAAGTATGTAAAGTTGTCGAAAATTGATGCCTTTTTTTTTTTTCAAATGACCCCTCCGCTCTGGGTGGAGCGGAAGGGAGTGTCAGACTCTTACTGACTAAAACAAAATAAATAATAACACGTATGACGGTTTTTCGAAAATCTACCCCTATCGGGGTGAAAAGGGGTAGTTAATTTTACAGGGGAGGATTATAATAAGTGGCTTGATTAATTATAAAATTGGTATAAATAATCTTGGAGTCCAGTTATGAATTTATATGATTTTTTTTAAATTCCACCCCTGTGGGAGTGAAAAGCGGGGATACAGTTAATATGAAAATCTTATTAATTTAGTTAATAAACATGAAACTTGGCAACAATACTTGCCTAAGTAAGTAATAAAGTTTATCATTATAAGTTTTTCAAACTACCCCTCAAAGGGGGATATAGGGGTGTTGAAGTCTTTGTGGAAGAAATTGAATGCGCGGTCCGATAACTCGAAACTCAGTATTGATACTTTCGACAGAAAATAATTAATAATAAGTACCTATGTAAAGTTGTCGAAAATTGATGCCTTTTTTTTTTTTTTTCAAATGACCCCTCCGCTCTGGGTGGAGCGGAAGGGAGTGTCAGACTCTTACTGACTAAAACCCACCCGTGTTCCTTCCTTAGCCCTTTCTGTTCCAGGGCAGAGGTAAACCGAAAAAAAAAAATTGACTACTGACGGGGCAAAAACGGGTAATTCGGTTTTTAGGGGAGGATTAGAATTTGAAACTGTATAGTATGTTACATTTTCACGCCTAAACCACTGAACTTCTCATTTGGCAAAGAGATAGAAGGCATCCTGGGGAAGCACATACTTTTTAACCTGACACGTTCCCGTGGGTTATCTTGCGACATCCACGCGGGCGAGGCCGCGGGCAGAAGCTATGTCTTATAGGATTCTTCTCTGGGGAAACTGTGCGGACATTAATAGGTACCACCATTGTTTCACAGTAAAGGGCTGTTCGAGCCATTTACAATCTAGGTCCAAGAGATTCACTTCGACAAATATTCAAAGAAATAGACATTCTGACTGTAGCCTCACCATATATGTATAACTAGCTTTTGCCCGCGGCTTCGCTCGCGTTAAGAAGTATAGTTTGACAAAGTTTCATACAAATTTTCATCCCCTATTTTATCCCCTTGGGGGTAGAATTGATCAAAATCCTTTCTTAGCGGATGCCTACGTCATAACGTCTACCTGCATGCCAAAATTCAGCCCGGTCCGTCCAGTGGTTTGGGCTGTGCGTTGTAGATCACTATGTCAGTAAGTCAGTCACCTTTGAGTTATTATATATTTAGAGTAGCTGCGCCCCGCGGTTTCACCCGCATATGTTTCGATCCCGTGGGAATATCAGGATAAAAAGTAACCTATATGTTAATCCTGGTTATAAACCATCTGCGTCGCTGCATCGGTTGCTCGCCCCGCGCCCTTGCTTCCTCGCGCGACCGATACAATGACGCGAATACTTTCGCCTCGAGATCCCAGGGCGGGGATCGGCCAGTACACAGGCCACCGCATGGGAAATCGTGCGATACCCCCTGATGATTCTGACGGCCATCGCTCTCTGCGGCTTTCGAAAAACTGCGATGCCACTAGCCGTCAAGTCAGTTGCCCAGACCGGGGCCCCATACAGGGCCATCGATTGCACGATCCCCACGTAGAGCCGCCTACAGGCGGCGCTCGGGTCCCCCAGATTGGGAAGCAGCGTTGATAGCGCCCGAGCCGCGCCAGACTACTTGGGCGCCAGCTTCCGGTGGAAGTGTGGAAGTGCAAAAAGTGGAAGCCAAAACCCCACCGGATCAGGATGTGCGATCCAGGTGGCGGCCATGGCCTCCGACTTGTTGAGGGTGACCCCCAGGAACCTTTTTTTTTATTTTTTTCCCGGGGCGGAAAATCCTATCTTCCGAGTTTTTTATAGATCAATGCCATAATACCATCCATACAGACCTACTTCAACAAAACACATTGAAAACCAATGTGTTTTGTTGAAATTCATCATTCAGTCATTCAGTCATTCCATGTAAATTGCATCTTCATCAATTACAGTCAGTGCGGGTTGTGCATGTTGACAAAGGATTTCAGTTATGTACCTTTGCGCATTTAGTGAGCCATTTTCAATTAATACTATCTTGGTACGATAGCTGGAAGTTATATAATATCGGGATAAAAAGTATCCAAAGTTCATCCAAATTGGTCCAGCCGTTTGAGCGTGAAGAAGTAACAAACATACAAACACACATACACACACACTCACTCACAAACTTTCGCCTTTATAATATTAATGTGATATGTTGGTGTGGGCATCATAAATAGTCGAACTTACTTAGATAATGATACCTGTTGCTTACTGAGCACGCGACAACTTTGATTATATGTTTGTTTCAGTACTTGGGAGGAGAGAGACTGCTGTCACAACACACCCGCGATGACTATTATAATACATATATTGTACGATTCAACGCTCTACACAGCCAGACTTTTGTAAATCGTACGTATTATAGTATGGTGCGTTTGGGTCAGTGGCGACTGGCGAAGCGGTTGGAGTACTTCGTGGACTCGTGGCACTGTATTGCACAGTGTCCGTTACCCAGGCCAGATGTTGTCGAAAATGGTCATTTGAATCTTATAGATAATTAGTTTTGTTGCTACTGTAATTGTTGCGCACATTTTTAAATTTGTTGCGCTTATAGTTTTTTAATTATTTCACAAAAACATTTCCTGCTGGGGTAATGTTACCCAAGCCAGACCTTTTTCTTTCTAATAGGAATATTTAAATAATTACTAGCTATAAAATTAGTTGTCTAGATGAAGTAAATGTTGTGCCTTATTTTGTATTTGTTCTTTCATCGGTTGCAAAGTTATTCGAGATTTTGCTGGGATAACGTTTTTGGTTTTGCTAGATCTTTGAAATAGTTAAGCGGATTCTTATCATATTTTGTACATGGCTTCTTAGGAATTAGTTTAAATTTGTTCTGCAATAAAAAAAACATAATAATACATAGCTTAAAGGTTATTTCATTAAATAGAAAAACACTTCAATTGGTCCCAGCACTCTCAATAAGAGCTCTAAAGACTTACTTTAAACGTTATTTTAAAGCTTGTAACTGCCTTCAAATGTATGTGAAGTTTCATTAGTATCCTGTAAGTATTTAACAAGTTATGATGATATTGAGTTCTTCATGAGCACGGTCTTGATGCGCGCGGTGTTATTTGGCCACTGGATTGGATATATGAACTGAATGTTATGTCAATTATTAGTTTTTTAGTTCAGTTGTATATCAGTAAAATTTCAGCTTAGTACATTGGATAATTAATGAGATAATACGATTAAAGTCATTAGGAAGTGAATGACCGTGGTAACCCGACCAAGTTTAGGTGGTTACGAAAAAGCGAAAACGCAAAACATTATGGTACCTTCTAAAATATGTAGGATAGTGTTACAAATTTAGTACAGACTTGTACACAAGTTTTAAAAAAAAACTATGTGATTATTAAATAAATTTTATTGACAGGTAATATAATCATTTCAATTGATCTTTTAAAGTATTATTAAACTTATTCTTAAAAACAATCACAGATTAAAATTACAGATAGTAATTTTGCTTTTTTGAAATTTTCTATTATTTTTTAATTAAATTATAGATTTCAGTATACACAGTTACAGTTTTTATTTAAATATACACATATTGGACTGTGTAATGATCACTGCTTCAGAATCCGTTGCGTAGTTTTAAACATAGTAAGCAAACAGGGACAGACAAACGGGAAGCAACTTTGTTTTATAGGTACTATGTAGTGAAGGATAAATATGTCGTTATCATTGTTGAGAATTCCAGTCTAGGTAATAACTAAGTACGAAAGAAAAGAAAATAATAAGTTCCTAAATTCAAATATTTAAGCCTTAAAAAAATACAGTTTTAGATAAGTACCTAACAACATGTACATATTAATAATAATTTTGCTACTATTTCTGTAGTTACATTATACAAGCTTACCTTGTTCGTGAATTCATCAAGCAGCCTGCACCATAACTATGATCATCAATAGAAGCACTCCACATTAGCAGTAATTCGCCACACTTATTATTTTATATTAGCTCTCACACACTCTATAAATATTTGCAAAAACAGGAAACGGAACTGCCGAAACGCACGCGCACTCTACAAGATGAATTATGTGATTATGGAGCATGTTTAGTGCGATATGCAAACAATGCGCCCCTTCACCCCACCCCTTCCGCGTCCCACCGAACGACATGTTATATCAGTGATTTTTGATAAGTTTGTGCAACTGGAAGATAATAATAATGTTTTCATAGTGCAGACATTATTATATTATTAATGTATTTAACAGTGTACGCGTCTGTACTGAAATTGTAAGGTGTATTATACTAAACATTTCAAAAGATAGTATAATGTTCTGCGTTTTCGCTTTTTCGTAACCACCTAAACTTGGTCGGGTTACCACGGTCATTCACTTCCTAATGACTTTAATCGTATTATCTCATTAATTATCCAATGTACTGAGCTGAAATTTTACTGATATACAACTGAACTAAAAAACTAATAATTGACATATCATTTATCATTCAGTTCATATATCCAATCCAGTGGCCAAATAACACCGCGCGCATCAAGACCGTGCTCGTGAAGAACTCAATATCATCATAACTTGTTAAATACTTACAGGATACTAATGAAACTTCACATACATTTGAAGGCAGTTACAAGCTTTAAAATAACGTTTAAAGTAAGTCTTTAGAGCTCTTATTGAGAGTGCTGGGACCAATTGAAGTGTTTTTCTATGTAATGAAATAACCTTTAAGCTATGTATTATAGTTGTTTTTTTATTGCAGAACAAATTTATACTAATTCCTAAGAAGCCATGTACATAATATGATAAGAATCCGCTTAACCATTTCAAAGATCTAGCAAAACCAAAAACGTTACCCCAGCAAAATCTCGAATAACTTCGCAACCGATGAAAGAACAAATACAAAATAAGGCACAACATTTACTTCATCTAGACAACTAATTTTATAGCTAGTAATTATTTAAATATTCCCATTAGAAAGAAAAAGGTCTGGCTGGGGTAACGTTACCCCAGCAGGAAATGTTTTTGTGAAATAATTAAAAAACTATAAGCGCAACAAATTTAAAAATGTGCGCAACAATTACAGAAGCCGCAAAACTAATTATCTATAAGATTCAAATGACCATTTTCGACAACATCTGGCCTGGGTAACGCACACTATTGCACAAGCGCGGCGGCGGCGGCGTGTGGGGGCGCGACATTTGGCGCGCTGTCGCGACACGTCGAGTCATGACACAGCCTTATTGCCGCAACACTTATGTTAAACATACAGTGATTCAATAACCTCGGTCTTCACTCGTAATGGTGGATCTGAAAACATATAAAAGAGTAGAGTCGCCGGCAATGCCAGTCTGCTCCAACACGATCTGGATCTAATCGGTCTCTGGTATGAATCTAGACCTTGAATGCGTTTTCGCATCCGTTATCTATATCCGGAAATTACATTCATTAGGTACTAAAAAACAAACAACAAAAAAAAAACAACCCCAAAACAAACAACCTTTCAAAATAAACAACATTAGCTTGCATGAGGTTTTCGAAATCCGTGACCTAGGCGTAATTAAAGACTTAAAACTAAAATTCACCTCTCATATCGCTAAAGCTACAGCTTGAAATCCAGCATTTGCGCTGATTTACAAATCAGCGCAAATGCTGGGTTTCATCAAAAGAAATGTAAAGTCATTTGTGGCCAAAATTGAAATGATCTCTTTCAATGCTTTGGTACGCTCTCAAACTAGAATTTGCCATAGCCTGGAATCCTATGTACGCTGTACATTCGCAGCGTCTCGAGACTATCCAGCGTGCGGTTACAAGACATCATGTTATGTTAGTGTCCCCGGGAATATCCTACAAATGTCCATACGAACAACGATTGACTTTCTTTCGTCGTACTGTGGATGACTTAGTTTTTCTTCTTCATTAAATTGTCAATGATGCAATTGAATGCGCACAATTGCTGCATTCGACAGACACAGATAGACACTCGCCAGTCTCGTGCCAGTATCTAGGATATGTATTCAAAACAACGAACAACCACCTGACTTGGATGTATTCTTTGAAGAAATTCAACACGTTTTTTTTTTTTAGGTGGGAAATCATCAGATGACTTCTCCCGTTCTGGGTGGAGCGGGAGGGCGTGTCAGACTTTTACTGACTTAAACCCACCTGTGTTCCTTCAGTTGCCTGTGCCAGAGGCCACGGTATCTCTTTCGAACAACCCGCGGCCCTGGCAAATTCAACTCCCTCTAACGCAGTTATTTAAACAGAATGGTTAAAATTAAGCTTATTTTATTATATTGATAAATAGATTTTTTACTATAGATATTTTGCATTTAAGATTAAGTCAAAGCGTTTTTGTTTTATTTTATTTTAAAATCAATATTTTATTTTATTTTTTATATAATATTTATTTTAAGAAGATGTTGCTTTTATTAAACAAAGAAAAAGTGTTTATTGTGACTCGTAGGAAAATCACAAACGAAACTAAATTCAATAAATAAAAAAACAAAATGATACAAAAAGGAAGTAAAATAAAAATAGAAAGTCATGTACGAGGCCAAAAGGCTCATATCTCAGCATGATGCTGCGACATTTAAAAATATTGCAGAGCTGGTATTCTGATATTCTGAAGGCCCGCTGTGATGTCACGGGCAGTTACAGAAATAAATAAATAATAAAAATATTAGCAAAATGAATTATATATGTTAAATCCACGCTTCTGCGCCAGAAGTAACCTCATTACTTGTCTATACCTTAAGTGTCTGAGACACTCTGTGGCATCACTGTGATAAACAAAGGGTCGCACGTGTTAGATATTTCATTTTGATATAACTTTATTGTTTGTTGGATAATGACATCCGTCACATTTTAGAAGTACCTAATTTGACTAGATATTGCGTTTACAAAAAACAACAGTCTTAACTTGTAAAAAAAAACACTTAAATGTTATTACTATAAATGATTAAGTAATATTTGATTATACTTGTAGTATATCTTAGATTTTATATTGCTATTTTTATATAATAGGTTGTTTCAAATGATTAACACAATACTGTCGGTCGATGTTGATATACTTTTTGATGTCTAAGAATTAAGAACCAACTGTTATTAAATTGATTAATTACGTTAAAATGTTTTAAAACTGTTTCACTACATAAGATTTGTTTATTATTATCTGTGTTAGAAGATATTAAGCCAAAATATATGATGATCTGTGATTGGTTCAAAATGGCGGTAGATGTTTTTACGTAAAAGACGTTGGTAGTGTATAAAAAGGTTTGTAACGACGTTATCAAGGCAGTTGCTTGGTAGATGTTCAGTTTGCTAGTTCTAGTGCTGTTGTTATGTGGAATAGATCGACCAGATGTTACGTAAATCAAATCAAATCAAATCAAACCATCTTTATTGTGGACTATAGGTATACATCATAAATACAGGTCTTAAATAATTAAAATAAGTTCAGCTATGTCCCGCCGTTGAGGCATACAATAATAAAATACAAATCAGAAGTTAAAACACAATTAGTCATATTAGTCTCGATACATTATTAAAATATTCCAAATTATAAATACATACAAATTTAATTCCAAGTCATATTAGTCATAATTCATTATTACAACATAGCAAATTATATTCTTACATAAATATTAAACAACAACAACAACAACATATGGGAGAAAATGATACTTATTTTTCCTTTCTTGTCATTGGAATACAATATTTTTGTCACACAAGTAATCTTTGACATCATAATAACATTTGTCTATTAATAATGAATGTAGTTTCTTTTTAAACTGGAGGATTGGTAATTGTTTAATGTCATCAGGCAATTTATTATAGATTAATGATGTCATGCATAAAATACTTTTATTTAATAGTGCCGTTTTTCCGTTTTAATAGGTATTTGTACCTCTAACCTCTTCTTATCCCTTAATTTTCGATAATAGCTTTTTTCAGCAGTCTTATAGTAGCTTAGATTTGATTTCACAAAGATATTTGATTCGTAAATGTATAGGGAAGGCAATGTGAGAATTTTTAGATTTTTAAAGTAAGGTTGACAGCTAATTGTACTATTTATTTGGCACATTGCTCTAATGCACTTCTTTTGAGCTTTAAATATAAAGTCCTTGTCTACCGAATTTCCCCAAAATATAATACCGTATCGCAGTAATGGTCCGTGATAGGCAGTTAAAATCGCTTCTTTTTTAACTATTTTGGAGAGCTTGTAAAGAGCGAATGAGGATTTGTTGATTCTTTTGCAGAGATTGTCTATATGGGTTGTCCATGAAAGTCTGTAATCAATATTTATTCCTAGAAATTTTGTATTTGTTACAGATTCTACTGTCTGTCCGTTGTAATTTACATTAATACTTTTCGGTTGAGTTCTTTGGTGAAAGTGCATTATATTTGTTTTTTCTAAATTTATTTTCAGATTGTTATCAATTAACCATTTAATTATAGTTCTTAATGTTTCATTAATTTCATTTTCATAGTCATTTTGACTGTCACATTTTATTACTACAGTGCTGTCATCTGCAAAAAGTACCATGGGATGTTTTATGTGTCTAGGGAGATCATTAATGTAGGGTTAGTAAGTTATGTAATTTGATATTATACCCTAATTATTGCTTATGACTATGTTGTTGTGTAAAATCATGTTATGGCCAATATTCCTAGCTATTGTTATTATGTTGCCATTATTTTGAGTTCTCTTGGACCGTAGTCCAAGAGATAGAATTAATTGTTTTTAAAGATAACGATAATTTATGACAACGTAAGAAAGATATTGATAGAATACTTTTATACTGTTTCCACGGAGTTTCTTGTCCTTCTTCTCCGTGATGACCTAGATTTACGAACGGACGACTAGCTTTCTGATTAATTACTGACAAGCCTAAATTTCAATAAATGTTTAGCCTTGTCTGTCTGTGCTTTACTTCATAAAACCCTTTCCCTACAAACCATATTCAATAATAACCTTCATACCCAGTAAATAACTAACTAGTAACCATCCTGATATTCAAAGCTTGTTATTTGGGTAATATATAGGTACATATACTTCTAGAATATATACTGAATAATCTCACACACGCGATGACTTTTGATTTTGATTGTGAACAGTATTATAGGGAATATTATATATATATATAATAAAAGTGGTATGTGGTACACAGTTAACGTCATGGATGAAATGGAGAAATATAAATAAATTAACGATGAAAGTGTTATCGAGATACGAATTTCACAAGAAACAAGTGACAGACAACGAAAGAAATTATTGCTAAGGCCGGCAATAACAATTCGTATATAGATTCTGCCAGTAAAAGTGTGGAATGAACAAGAAAATTCCAAAATATCTTGAATCTCTTTAATTATTCGAACATGTACCTATCGAACATAAAACAAAAGCAAGATGCGAAAAAACTGCTGTGCAGTGTTCAGTGAACAATCACTGCCAAGCACTCAGACCACTGTATAAGCGTGCAAACGAAGGGTAGGTTCTTTCAAAGTTTGGTATCTTTTTGAAGCTGTAGTAAGTGCTGTTTAAATTTTAAACCGAAAGTACCTGTGTTTATAGCACGAGAAGGTGGTGGCAAGTCGTTCCAGCAACGAGAGGCAGCGAATTTGAAACTACCACGGAATGCAGCAGTTCTATGCGATGAGGCTAACATGAGGTAAGAAGATGCTCATGTTTTAATTTTATTAATATCGCATAGCCATAATATAACTGCTATAATAAATATGGTTAAGTTCGCCTTGAAGAATAGACCCAGAACCTAGATGTAAAAAGCACTGATGTTGATATAAATATAGAGTGTCATATTCGCATTAAGCGAAAAAGCTCTATAAATAAAGATTAAAAAAAAAAAATGTCAGTTTCTTATATAATTAATCTGGTTTCTTTGTGAGAATTGTGCCAAAGAGTAGGGTAGCCAGGTGAAGCTTTCTGCGTGCTGACATACTCATCAAATTACCCCAAATTAATGAAGTACCTATGTGAAAGTCGTGAACGCCTGTAATTGGTACTTATACACACCAAAACTTGTACCTATAACTTTTAATAATTAACTAGCTTCTGCCCGCGACAGGGTCCGCGTGAATTTTCTTGTAGCACGCCCTTCCCCGTCGCACCGCATAGCCTACCCGCGTTATTACTTCGTTTTCACTTTGGGTTCTCTTTGACTTCGTTTGTTTTTGATCGGCTCCTAAGGGCCCAAGCGTGTTGTTAAATGGCCTTCGTCAACAAACAAGTCACCGTGCCGTGCCATGATGCCTCAGCACGTCTGAACTCCGTCGATGGTGCAACTATTCACTTTAGGTCAATCTAGTCCGTGTATCAGTGATATCAATTAAAAACATACAAGTTAATGCACCTAGCTTCTGAAATTTCATAAGTGCCCATGTAGGATATGTAAAATAAAATATTTTGATTTAGAATTCACCGTAATACAGGCGCAATTGTTCAACAAGACGAAATACGGAAAGAAAGCGCCTTCCGAATGAACACATTTACGTCGGTTCAGAAATGGTCTGACGGGAAAGTAATACATTCCTTTCCATCATTTATTATGAGCGAAACACGCTTGTAGACTATGTTTCGAGATGGGTCCTAATTTGAACTATATTTTCTTTATTCGTTTTTGGCTTTTCCATAAAACATTTCGACCTGAACAAACGGTCTTGTACACAGCACGGAGTCGCCGCGGACAGCCATCGCCATCGCATCGCCAGCGACCCTAGAAACGCCTTTTATATTCGTGCCTGAATTTAGCGCAACTGAGCTCAATAGGCTGCGACAGGTCAGTTCGTATCTACGAGTACCTAAACGGTGACGACCATTGACGCGCTTGCATGGTGTGTATGCTAAATGTAGACAGTATCGTCTCTAGCAGCAGCCGTAGAGGCGTCACTCAAATTAATATGGATTTGGTAAGTTAGATTGAAGGTTTGAATGCCTTGCATTTGATGAAGGAAGTAGGCAGAAAGTGTAGGCATAGGCACCAGATATTAATAAGATTCGGAAATTAGGTGAAGAGAGGCGGTTAAACGGAACTCGCGGGGCGACGCACTCCGATAACATGGCGGACGATCGGCGATTAGATACCGATTAGTGGCGAGCACACACCACACACGTACCCAGTGTTCGGCAAACACTCGGTCTTACACTGAGCGCATCACGAGCATACGGCGACAATTATCGCTGAGCGCCGCCGACTGCGATAACGCAGCGATTGCCCCCTAATGAATATAGAAAAACAAGTTTCAAGAATATTAGCACTAGACGAATGTTTACTGCGTGGCCTCATTCCACAAAGGAGTGTGTTGATAACTTTCATAATATTGCTGTTTCAGTTCATCTTCAACCATTTAAGATTCAGGACATTAAGCCTACGTAGGCACGGACGTTAAAAACACGCGGCGGGATTTTATCGCGCACTGGATTTTCGACACTCCGTGTTGAGCCGAGCATTGACAATCCAACAGTGTGTCCAAATGTGTGTTCAAATAAACACACAATTTCATCTCTCGGCGCTAAGCAGTGCGTTGAAAACCCACTGCGTGAAAAAACAATCGGCTTAGGATTAGCTCTACTTACATTTACTGATTTGAAATGAAGTACACACCTACTTGAAAGTATGGATTATCGAGATACTTGTCCCGATAGTTTTGGAATGAGTCCCTTTTTTCCAGGTTCTATTATAAAAACAACACAACCATAACTTTTTTACCCGTTTATTTCTCAGAGACTACTTAAGAACTGTCAGTGTTGACATTACAATAAAATCGCCAAAACTATTTAAGGTCGTAATGTCGGATACACAATACTTATTATTTAACATCCTCCAGCGCCAAAAAGAACTAATAAAACAGGGCCCCAAGTCTGCTAATTTACAAATGCTTCAATTGAATCTCAATTGCATCTCGATTGAATAGTTTGGCACATTTGGTATTCTACTACTTATTTTAGACCGATGGTGTTCCATTGACATATCATCGAACTGGCACTCAATCGCCATTGAACAATTTGCTATTCTGCTCTTCAATCGTGTCACAGTTGTGTCTCGATCTTACAATTATTGGTAGTCCGCTCGTTATTTGACGGTTGTTTGACATTTATGTGAATCGTCTCTCAATGACAATCTTACAATTGAAGTACAATTGAACAACAATAGATCGTTACGCGTAGCATTTAAATTGTTGTATAATTTTAGTAATTCAAAATAAGAATGAGGCCATCACCAAGTTTACGTTGGCGTATTTTGGGTTTAGGCAATTCTAATGATCGCCTTCGACGACAGCGATAATTAGAATTGGCTCGGCAACGTCGCAAATCCCGAGCTACAATGAGGCTCAGTGTAGATCCGTTTCGTGATTTACCTGAGAAAGAATTTATTAAAACGTTCCAACTCGGAAAAGAACAAGCGAAGGCGCTTTGTGAAAAGTTAGCTCCACTTCTTCAACAACAAGGGCGTAAAGATGCAATATAACCTAATTGTAAGGTTAGTAAAGTGGTTGCGCTTCCAGGAAGTCTAATAGGCCTTCAATTTGTGGGACACTCATATTACCGGGCAGTCCGCCTAAAAGAGTTACACAATAAGCTCAGAATGTATTCTGAGACATAATGTATAATATAATAAATAAATAAATAAAATAAAACCTTTTTAATTCAGACTTTTTGAAATCCATAGAATGTTAGTATAATAAAACTTATGAAAAACTAGTGTTAGTAGGAAAAAATAGAAAAACAAAATATAATTACTTATTTCCTAATGTGGGTATTAACCCAGTGCTGGACGTAACGCGTGTCCAGCCTATCCGCAATAACGGCCAGGATGCTGTTGGTGCTGGCGCGCAACCTGGCGAGCGCCGCGGCGGCGCATCGCTTGCGGAGCACGGCATGGAAGCCGTCAACGTGTGCGTCCGCAAACATGCCCGACGCACTGCACCAGCGCGGCAGACCCAACAACGCCCTGAACGCATTGTTATATTGGACGCGCAAGGCGCTGAATGATCTTTGCGTATAATGAGCCCACAAGCAGCACGTGTATAGTGATGAACAATGCGCACTGAACAGTGTTATTTTTACTTGAGAATTACAACGTTTAAACCTGTAGGCTATCATGTTCGCTCTGACCGAGAGCGCCCGACGCTCCCTGTCCATGTCCTCATCGTCACGTAGGGTATCAGTGACTATGTGCCCAAGATATTTAAAACAGGTGACCACTTTCATGGGTGTTCCGTTCAAAGTCACGGGAGGAAACTGATCTGGTGACTTGGTACCTGCTTTAAATACCATGAGCTCACTTTTTGTGACATTATATTTGAGGCCATGACTAGCCGCGTACGTCTCACATACATTAACTAGTTTCCTAAGCCCACCGATCGTTGGGCTCAGCAGCACCATGTCGTCTGCATAACTCAAATTATTTACACAAATATTGTCTACGTGACAGCCGACATGAAAGCTGCTAAGCGATTAGTGCATTCATATATAAATTGAATAAAACTGGGGATGACAATCCACCCTGTCTTACTCCACATTGTAGTGCACACGGATCCGATAAGATGCCAGCCCACTTTACATAATTGACCTGACTCTGATACCAAAACTTTAGGATTCCAATTGTCTCACCAGGTAAATTGGTTTCCTTAAGCTTATCCCAGAGTTTATCATAAGCCACAAGGTCAAAAGCTTTAGAGAGGTCTGAATAACAAGCGTAAATGGGCGTTTTCCTACTCGTGTAATACTCAACAGTGTGCTTTAGGCTCAGTATAGCACTCTCTGTAGAAAGTCCAGCGCGAAAACCAAATTGAGCATCATGTAGGTGTATAAACTCAGTCAACTGAGCCTCAAGCACACTGTCTAAAACCTTTGGAATAACGGTGGCCAGCGAGATCGGCCTATAATTAGATTTGACTGAGCTATCACCCGTCTTGTTTTTTATTATGGGAGAAACTATTGTTTTCGTTAGTTCACTAGGTAGGCAGGAGTGTCCAATGCACATATAAGTAACTATTTATTGCCTCGTAATAATTGCAGTCAACGAATTTGAATTAACTTTTACAAAGATTTTAAGTATTTAATTTGTCATTTTGCCAATACTTAGGTACTCGTTTTTAACTTTTAAAAACTTTTTAAAAGTACTGTTTATGAAAATAGAAAACACAATCAAGTCACTTGACATTTTGACAAGTTGGTTGAATTGAAAGTGACATTTCCGTGACAGCATCAAATTTTTGACTTTGGCAACACAGTCCACGTATTATAAGTATAGTTTTTACAACATTTGGTCTTATTCTATCGAGAAGGCATTCCATTATAGCAAATATATTTATTATGAGTCGTAATTCAATCACAGAAATGAAAAAAAAAATCCTTTATTATAATAATTATAACTCATTCATTCATTCAGTGTCGCGGTAGATTTTAATAGGCAACACCGCGAAATATTCAACTGACACCATTGCAATCCAATTACGATTCACTATTACAATTCAATTGACACTACATTTAAGTTTTAGCAGAATACGCATTTTGTCACAATGATAATTGAATTATAATTGACTCTCGATTGAATCGTAATAGTGAGACATGTCATTGAAATTAGCAGACTTGGGGCCCAGCTGTCTAGTTTGGGGCTCACTAGCAAATACCATATTGTAGCCTAACGAAGAAATTGTATATGTTTTGCATAATAAAGAGTATTCTATCTTTCTACTTTTTAACATAGATAATTTAGTTGACTTACCTAACCTAACCAACATAAAGGTGCTCCCACACAGCAGTTAAATAATGTTAGACAAACTTTTGTTGCATAACTTTTTTTAACAAATTGTAACAAAAGTTATAAATTGTAAGTGATGTTTTACAACTTCATGTAACAAAATGTTCTCTGTTCTCTCGCTTTCAGAGTTCGACGCATCCAGTAAGAGCGTATTTTATTTTGTTTCTTAAAAAAAAAGCCAAACCAGTAAGCACTTCCTCCATTTAGATCCACTACCAGCTTCCTCAAAGCGCAGACCAAAATTGGTGGTTACAGAATGTTATAAGTACATACGATGTTATTCAACGGGTTCAAACAGTGCGGAGCGTTTATAACATAACAAAATTTACACACTGTTATAAAATGTTATCGTGCTACACAATGTTTTATAACGTTGTTTATCTGCTGTGTGGGAGCCCCTTATTCTTCCACAAGCCTCTCAGTTTATTGCCTAATAGATTAAAATACTCAATAAATGAAACGTGTCGAGTCCATCACGCTAAAAATCTATATCGACTGGAGACACTGGAGTGCAGGGTGCGCCCGCGTGACTCGACCGATGCGTTTCACATGAAGTTGGGCCACTTTCAATTAGTCGCTCTTGCTATCGACCACACCCTTCCGTGTTGACTAACGAACATATCGCTCAACTCCTGACAACAAGACAAGTCTGGACATACTATTGAATGCTTAATGCAAAGAAAGTACACGTATCATTTCTTCCATTCTGCTTGTGTTGCCAAGTTTTGCACTTTTCATCTTGTCCAGTGCGACATTCTTATCAACGGTAGCGTAGCGGCACGAACATTATATAATATTAAATGTTAAGTGTTCACACGCGACTGTGTTTCTCATCGGCCACTTTTTTTTCCTCATTCGGAGCTATACATAGATTGCTGTCAGTATTATCTTAATTAGTATATAGATTTAACTTGCGAAAAAGAAAAAGGCAAAATAAGTAATTGGTGTCGAAATGTTAATCATTAAGTTAATGTTAATATTGCAGTCGTGGAATAAAGAAATAACGTTCCCGAAGCTAATAGTTACCACCAATTCAATAATGTTTGAGAGTGACAAATGACTGACACGACGGCAACGGAACACGGCGACATCAAAGCGTTTAATCGGATGCAGCGGCAGCGTGGAGCGTTCAACTGTCCAACACGCGGCGACTCACCTCAGCCCTGTAAGGACACACTCAGAAAGAAGTGTCCAATGAGTGGTGGGATGTGTCAACGCTTTCTCGGTCAGTGCAAATAAAATACATCTAGTGATCCGTCGCGCGCTGTCCACGAGACGGCCGCTGCTAAATTAAACGCAGATTAGATGAGCTGGCGACGATTTTGACTTGTTTTCTAATGGCAGCCATCATACCGAGAGCGGCTGACAGCGGCGCTGTGCGCTGGCGTGTGTCATGTTCGCTTACTCAATTGAGTACTAATCCATTGACTCACCGGCGTAACGTAACACAGCACATGAGCTCTGTCTGCAAGCTCTGGATTTGGCGATAGAAAACAAGCACAACGCTCGCGAGTGCTACGCGTATAATCTAATCCGCCTGTAATGTTCCCACTGTTGGGACACAGGCTTCTCTTCGAGAGGGAGTGGGGCTGTAATCTACCACGCGGGCCCACTACGGGTTGCTTGATGTAATGTTCCCACTGCTGGGACACAGGCTTCTCTTCGAGAGGGAGTGGGGCTGTAATCTACCACGCGGGCCCACTACGGGTTGCTTGATGTAATGTTCCCACTGTTGGGACACAGGCTTCTCTTCGAGAGGGAGTGGGGCTGTAATCTACCACGCGGGCCCACTACGGGTTGCTTGATGTAATGTTCCCACTGTTGGGACACAGGCTTCTCTTCGAGAGGGAGTGGGGCTGTAATCTACCACGCGGGCCCACTACGGGTTGCTTGATGTAATGTTCTCACTGTTGGGACACAGGCTTCTCTTCGAGAGGGAGTGGGGCTGTAATCTACCACGCGGGCCCACTACGGGTTGCTTGATGTAATGTTCCCACTGCTGGCA
Organism: Apamea crenata; assembly: GCA_949629185.1. Lineage (NCBI taxonomy): Eukaryota > Metazoa > Arthropoda > Insecta > Lepidoptera > Noctuidae > Apamea > Apamea crenata. The sequence goes on from OX451359.1 coordinate 155,681, forward strand.
CACAGGCTTCTCTTCGAGAGGGAGTGGGGCTGTAATCTACCACGCGGGCCCACTACGGGTTGCATGATGTAATGTTCCCACTGTTGGGACACAGGCTTCTCTTCGAGAGGGAGTGGGGCTGTAATCTACCACGCGGGCCCACTACGGGTTGCTTGATGTAATGTTCCCACTGTTGGGACACAGGCTTCTCTTCGAGAGGGAGTGGGGCTGTAATCTACCACGCGGGCCCACTACGGGTTGCTTGATGTAATGTTCCCACTGCTGGCACACAGGCTTCTCTTCGAGAGGGAGTGGGGCTGTAATCTACCACGCGGGCCCACTACGGGTTGCATGATGTAATGTTCCCACTGTTGGGACACAGGCTTCTCTTCGAGAGGGAGTGGGGCTGTAATCTACCACGCGGGCCCACTACGGGTTGCTTGATGTAATGTTCCCACTGTTGGGATACAGGCTTCTCTTCGAGAGGGAGTGGGGCTGTAATCTACCACGCGGGCCCACTACGGGTTGCTTGATGTAATGTTCCCACTGTTGGGACACAGGCTTCTCTTCGAGAGGGAGTGGGGCTGTAATCTACCACGCGGGCCCACTACGGGTTGCTTGATGTAATGTTCCCACTGTTGGGATACAGGCTTCTCTTCGAGAGGGAGTGGGGCTGTAATCTACCACGCGGGCCCACTACGGGTTGCTTGATGTAATGTTCCCACTGTTGGGACACAGGCTTCTCTTCAAGAGGGAGTGGGCTGTAATCTACCACGCGGGCCCACTACGGGTTGCTTGATGTAATGTTCCCACTGTTGGGACACAGGCTTCTCTTCAAGAAGGAGTGGGCTGTAATCTACCACGCGGGCCCACTACGGGTTGCTTGATGTAATATTTACGCAAAGTAAATAGTAGAAATAGTAGAAATTATTTACGCAAAGTAAAGCGCCTGCTTAGGTTCGTCCTACAACTCATAGGTCGGGGCCGTTACCTACATAATAATTCCGCTGGTGAGAGCGCACCTAGGGAGCCTGACCTGATGATGTGATGACACTCTCGGAAGGCGTGTGTGTTACCTGCTACTTTGGAACGTGAAAGTGAACAACGCCAAATTATGACACTGAACGAAATTATATTATTATTATTATTATTATCTAAGGCGATGACCGTATCGACGCGTCCCTCTCATAGAGAGGAGGCCTGTGTCCCAGAAGTGACAAAATTTTAACTTAACCAAAAGTGTGTTATCTGGAGTGAGCCTTCTGTTCCATCCTAGTCTACGTTGTTATCATCGCGTATAAAGGAAAGCATCGCGTGCGCCGCGGAACTGCAACAGGAGACGAGAGGGACAAGGGGGGGAGAGGTTATATTTAGGAAGTGCAATCTGTGGACCAAAAATAAAGAATCTCGGGTTACTACTACACGCGACGTGTACACGCGGTGACGTTAAACGTTCTATGATACACTATTAGTAGTTGGCCATTAGACGCCAGCCACCGAGTTTACACCCCTCCGTGACGGGAATGTTCACAACGATGTACGTACAGTCACGAGCACCAATATGTCAACACTTGGCAACTTTCAAATGCGATTTTTTCATGAAATAACGAATGCAACGTTGAAATACGACACATCACACAAACCTATGGGTTCGAAAATGTTATGTTCGTAACAGCATAATATTTCATTCAAAAACAAAGGAGTAAATCGCCTTTGAATAAGCCGAGTATATACATACTTTTACTCGTGACTGTACAACCTGCAAGAGTAAAGTAACTCGTGCCGCCCTCGCCATCGAGGCCTCAGTACCGCCGGCCGCGTATAAGTAGGCATACAATATTGTACTTTTAAAAAGATTGCCGATTTAATGGAAATCCAAAGACAGAACGTATATTATATTCAACGAACCTCTCTAAAGTAGTAGAAAAAAATATGAATTAAATAACAGCTTAAGGTGCGCTCGCTCCATTATGGAAGTCTAGTTGACCGGCGAGGTTGGTCGCTTCACTAATGCGTGAACTAAAGCGATCGAGTCGTTCGGTGATTAAACTCAATGTTCGGAACGAGGTCAACAGTTAATCAGCAGTTGTTTGTTCAACGTTTGCATCTAATATGAGAGGCGTCAACAAAAACTAACACAAACACTAGTTATTGGGAAATTAATATGAGCCGTGAACTAATGCCGGCAATAGAATCATTAGTAAATAAAGGACATGGAAATTATTGGCGGGGCCGTCAGAAGCAGGTGCGGGCCGCAGGCACCTCCTCCGACACGAGCTCGTGCTCAACTAATTATTCCGCAGGAAGAGCACAAAGACGAAGTGATTCCAGCAACAAAGTGCGTCAGACACAACGACCTAGCGCCGGATTCATTAAACAATGTATTCTATTTGTGTCATCGACATAGCACAATAAACAATTGAACTCACTCAGGGCACCATTGTGTGTCGCGGACGTGGCCCGCGGCTCGCGGCGCCACAGCCGCGACCCACGAGTGGCTAATCCACACTGTTGTTTATTGAACAGGCCCAGAAGACGAATGGCTTACTGCTTGTTTTATTCTTTACAGTTGGCTACGCTCATCGACATTGGTTTCCAAAGCTGACAAAATAGATTGGATATTCAACAATAATATGAATGTACCTATTACCATGATATTTTGGCAATTTTTCGTTTACTTCTAATGTAAGTTTAGAACCACCGCAAGTTTTAACCGTAAGTTTTATAGAGCTCAAACTCAAACTCAAATTAAATAGTCGGTCAGTTAGTCAGAAAGTTGAAGCTAGTCGCCCATTCCAAAAACGTAGATCTCTATGGAGAAGAACGGGCAAGAAACTCCACGGCATACAGCTATAACTGGCAACACGCCTGCTTTCTAAAAAACTTCATCTAATCAAAACGTTATAAGTTTGATGTCCTCGAATATGACTAGAGCCCCTGCATGATAATTATGATGCTCTCTCGAGTCGTAAAATCTCGAATACATAACTGAAGACCGCTCCAAGTCTTCACTTTTATCATGATTCCAATACAAACTTAGGTCAACAAACTTTTTAGCTGGCCATCCAAAGCAGTGCTCTTATTCATAAAAGTTATTTCACGTTGAAATAATTTGGCTAAGTGAGCTAGTTTAATCTGTGCGATGTTTTACAAAATGTAAGACATGTGTAATGAATGCTTTCTTGGTCAACACTTAGTCTTTAACCTGTTATACTGCATTGACATGTCCAAAAATTGTAAACTCTCCAAATGAATGTTGAAACGGTCGGGTTGTCATTGTCACATTAGGAATCGAATTAACAGCCGGCGTCCTCCGTGCTCCGTGATGCACACAAGTAAAAATACTTCGTGTTTGGGAAATGCCGCCATTCATCAGCTGCAGAAGATTGTACCGGAGATAATTCGTGTCACATGAATCACCCAACAACAGACATGTAAACTATATCTTTCGTTACGTCTCACAAGAACTTGAGGAAATTATTCTCAGGTTTTCTCTACGCAATTCAAATTAGTGGGGATCATGTCAACTAAAAAAAAACGACTAACAATTTAATCATTGTAATCTCTGCTCATTGTTAAAATTAATTAATTAACATCACGCGTTTATGGACTATATAAACAAAATGTAATGTTCCTCTGTAATAGTTTGTTTATTTCGAATCCAAACCACATGTATGAGTAAGTTAGCGACCGATGCAGAGCCACTCCCTGAATTACTGTTAATTACACAGTTTAGCACAAAATACATAACAAGTGATACCTTACATTATTTCCCATACGCCGAAAACTTGAGCGCAGTATCAACAAGACAGTATACCGGGCGTCTGAGTGTGGGCCAGCTATACAGATCAACACAGAAGGTCAGACACAAACCAACAATGTGCTTCCGAAAGGGTCCACAAACCGCCACCGTTTGCCGTGAAACCTACCACCTAAGTTTACATTCTGGAATGCAAATAAATATTGAGTACTGAGTACGTATCGAATTATTTGCTGAGTTTGTAGTTAGTACGCGCACAGCGCACATGGTACAAAATAGAATTTCTGACTAATATTGACTAGAGCTAGTCAACCCCCAACTTTAGGATTGGCGTTTGCATAATATGTATAAGAAGACGTCTTAAAAGTACGAAAATGATAATAGTAGTGACCGGATCAGTTCCGCCTGTTCAGATTGATCTCTCCATACATTAGGATTGGTCCTTCTGAAGCAGTTTGTTTAGTGATTTGTTTGGGAATCGGAAGCGCGTTAGTTTGGCTGTCGGCGCGGTCATTCACTCCGCGTATTCTGAGCGTTGCACTACATCGTCGGGCCGTGAACTGTTTCCGTGCGGTGTGCCGCTCGGTGCAGCGTGCTACAACAACACAATAATAATATACTCCTGCCCGAATTTCAGTCACGACGGTCCATCTCCACGAAGACTAAGCTACTATAAATTTTTTGATCAAAAACCCAATAGCTGTTTTGACCAGGCCCGAAACATGAAACCAAGACCTCGTGATCCGCAGCCGGTAAGTTAGCCACTACAATAACAAGGCAGTGCACAACATGACGCGGAACCGACGTGTCTCGCACTCAGCTTCGCTCCACCACTCAGAACCGACGTGTCTCGCACTCAGCTTCGCTCCACCACTCAGAACCGATGTGTCTCGCACTCAGCTTCGCTCCACCACTCAGAACCGATGTGTCTCGCACTCAGCTTCGCTCCACCACTCAGAACCGACGTGTCTCGCACTCAGCTTCGCTCCACCACTCAGAACCGATGTGTCTCACACTCAGCTTCGCTCCACCACTCAGAACCGATGTGTCTCGCACTCAGCTTCGCTCCACCACTCAGAACCGAGGTGTCTCGCACTCAGCTTCGCTCCACCACTCAGAACCGATGTGTCTCGCACTCAGCTTCGCTCCACCACTCAGAATTTCTTAGTAACAGCCCGGAGTTTGGAAGTTGCCGGTTGACCCCCGTGCCCCGGAAAGCACGTAAAGACATTGGTCCTGCGCCTGATCTCTCCCCGGTCGTGTTTACCCCCGTGCCCCGGAAAGCACGTAAAGACATTGGTCCTGCGCCTGATCTCTCCCCGGTCGTGTTTACCCCCGTGCCCCGGAAAGCACGTAAAGACATTGGCCCTGCGCCTGATCTCTCCCCGGTCGTGTTTACCCCCGTGCCCCGGAAAGCACGTAAAGACATTGGTCCTGCGCCTAATCTCTCCCCGGTCGTGTCGGATTGCCGTCCCATCGGACTATGAGAGTAAAGGAACAGAGCAGCACTATAATATCTCCTGCGTACATGGCTAATCTCCGTTGGGATCATCCACCGTGACCGAAATCGGTCGGGAGGCTATTATTATGCGCATTTCGTTACTACTGCGGTCACCATGCGATGCCATATGGAGCATCGATACGCAAAATAATGATCAAACATTATTGTTGCACACGATCATAGTCCTGGTACTTCTGAAACAGGAAAGAAATGTGACGTAGGTATATACCTCTACTTGATGTGTCTAGATAGTCTCAAAATCATCACCATTACGTCTAGTGCGTGGACAGCGACTCATATTAACAATTGGATTGCTATCTCCAGCCAAAGGTAGTTAATGTTGCTTAGAGCTGTCCTCGTCTACTCACAGATACCTGTCCAAAAAACTTTTTGTACAACTCTCAAATGAAGCAATTCGTAGCTCTGCCTTAGCTTAAGCTCCATTTACACGGTGCGAGTTTATTGCCTGTGGCCCACCATAAAATTGAAGCAACAATTGACTGGCACTATCTAAACACCACGTATGATTGTTGCCCGATACGGGCCAGTTAGTTGCCGTTTGCAACTGGTGTAGGTCTAAACAGCACTTCAATCCAATCGCTTTGAATTCTGGCATAACAATTTTCTATCATTCAAACATGAGCGAACGAAACAATATTCAATGAAATATTTGGCATCGTAAATACGGGTACTTAATAGTTGAATCAATTGTACAAGGACGTGCAACTCTGTGTTTCTTTAGAGGAGGCAAACCTTGCATGCATTTATTGTAGCCATTTTCTGGAAATCGCACGTGTGCAACACTTTGCAGCGTGACCTCTGCGGGTTCAATCTAGTCATTAATTTTTTTTAGTTCGTGTAGTACCTAGTTAGTTGTCATCTTCTTCATTTAGGCCAAACCTGTTCCGTAACGGTTTTAATGATATTTACCTAATTTTAGCTTATTTTTTTTTAATGCGATTCTTCTTTAAATAAATTATTATGCGTTACAGTGGTGAATTTTTATTCCGCTACAACTTGCATGCAATTCTTGAATAGCAATAATTGAACGTGCCTTATTGCGATTATTGCTCTTGAACGTTCCTGAAACTTTCACCGTGTAAAGAGGAAAAACAAGTGACATGCGACAGGTCGCTACCGATAGCACGCATTTATTAGTATAACGTTATAAATAGCGGGTTAGATGAAGTTTGTTTAGATCAGTAGGTACTGCATTCCAGCAGGAAGACATGGCTCGTCAGGCTTTGAAGTGTATCCAGCGTCCGGCCACTCGAACAAAGAAATAAACGATACTCACTGCTGACCCTAAACTTTGTAATTTAAGAAATAAAAGTATTCGGACTAGTCCATGACTTGATGAATCAAGTTTTAGTTTTTGTTCCCGAGCAGATAATAATTATGTTGCCGGTTTTGACTAAGAGACAGAACAAAAACACCAACTCCTGTGGTTTTATTTAAACTTACTGAGCAGTACTGAGTATATTGGTGCTTGTGTAGTAGGTAAGCGCAAGTGCATTTCACAATCCGCGCGACCACTGCTGCACTGCCCCCGCGCGGCCGCGGCTTGTAGGCGGCGCCGCGCCCTCGCTGCAGCTGTGTCACCACGCTCAACACGTTACGCAACTCAACTTGTAACAGGGTGCTTTCCGCTCCGACAAGTTTTTGACACATCAATGATTCACCTGAATATTACAGCAGGACTCATGACTGAACGGTTCGGCCGGAAACAGCCGGCAGCTGAATATTAAACAATACGTAAACATTCGTTAGTTTATTTACACGAAGCTCGTTATATTTACACACAAATGAATGTATCCCGGAATATCGACATGCGTCTATGTACGCATAGACGCATGTCGATATTCCGGGATGTCACAACGGTGCCTTTAATATTCGCGCCACCGCCGCCGAGCCGACCAGTGCGCGCACACAGTGTCACGGGCGGGGTAGATAGCGATCGGCTGCATGTGGCGGTGATTACAATCAGGTGCAAGTGTAATGACGAGGATCGACACCCGGGCCTTCGAGTTTCACCGACCAACGTCTCAGCTTTCGCCAAAAACGTGTTGAAATCATGTCACAACGCGTCACAATGGGCTCTTCGCTCCGGCCCAATTTACCCGCAGCGAAACGTCGCTCGCGACGTTCGGGAGGACTGTCATTACGGTCGGAAACGATGTAACAACAACCCTCAGACGAGACGAAGGTTGAGCGCGAGCGGAACAAATAACATGACGGTAAACACTGCAAATAATTTACAAAAGGCAAAGTACTTTCCAAACACGAGCCCGGTCTTGTACCGTGACACGTAAGCGGCATCGCTAGCACTAATTAGGAGCATCGTGTAGGAGCCTGTTAGCGCCCCGATGTTTGCGGACACTTTTCATAATACAGCGAATCTGTTGCCAATACCACGTGCTATTGATTGAATGTGCGCGATGAGCGTATGAATTCAACCGTTGAATTGACTCGCATAGAATTTAATTGTGTATTCGAGTACTGGGACAGTAAATGAAGAGGTCAGTTATGAAAACATACGTGCACCTACACAGTCGGTATGTGTTTATTTAAGTAACGGGCTGCTCGTTTGGGCAGGTACCTAAATGTCAGAGGTGAGCCGTCGCGGGTCGCCATGCCCACTGACTGCAGCCGACGGGCGCAACTGTTCAGTTAATCGTAGATATTTATGTCAAAACCTTGCCTGAGCAAATAGTTTTCGCTGTTATGTATAAAACTCCACTCGGCACTTGAAGCCCTCAAGTGCCGAATGGCGTGTATCGCACTCGGTGGTACTCTGCGGTGTCGATCACTCGCCGAAGTCGTACGGAGTGACGTGGAGTGACCGCGCTACTGATCCTTGTGGTTTGTGCACCTAACAGTCACGTGAGACCGCACGCTGTCACTTTTTGGGATAGTGTGGGATTACTTGAATTTACCAGCAAAGTATTTTTTGTGAAGTATCTTAGAACTCTGGGTCACCTCTTTACTTCCTGTCAGTAAATATCTTCATCTCATTTAAAGATACGTACGTAGCTCATTTCACCGTTCCTCCGCTTTCTATTGAGTGTTCAGTTAACTGTGTATTCCTTAATGGTTCGAATATAATTTGTATTCATCAGGGCAATGAAGATTGAATTGGATTGAAGGGTATTGTTTATAAATCTTGAATCCTTTCGGTTATCCATAACTCATCCGTGGTGGTAATAAAGATAGTCTGTCGGTAACTGTGACTACAATCACCAATCGCGACTTGTTAGTGGTTGTCACTGGTTGTCAATAGCTCGCGGCAGCGCACGCCGACGTATGGTGAGTGTTGTGACACGGCGCACAATTGATATCACTTGTATCGGAGGCGCGCGTGAGCCGTGACACACAGATAGCGCGACGGTATCCGCAAGTGATTCTAGACACGTACCTCTTTCAATGAATTTCTACTATCAGTTTGATATCAATGAAATTCGGCTGAAAACCTGTTACCTACTTTAAGATCAAATATCTATCCATTCTTCTTTTCATATCTTACATAAATACAACATAATTATGTACAGTACTGTAGTACTTGCACTAAATGCTTTGTTGGTGTTAAGACTCTAGTAGTTGTGACAAATCCCTTTTAGAGCCCAAACGCCTGAGATGGGTGGTGTGCAGTTTTTGTTCAAAGATACACGGTCTTCAAGAGATATTTCTTTTTTGTAAAACTTGAATAGGTACTGATAACCGGAATTCTGAAAATCTCATACTGAATCTGAACCCTATAAGCAGGGTCGTACATCCCTGGCTGAGCGAGCTGTCCAGCAGCACCTCGCTGGCAAGTGTGTCTGTCGCCAAATACGACTGCAGTGAGTCAGTCGAAGAAGTAATTGCAATAATTGGCACAATTGCTGTACAATTATAGACCAGCCTGGACCCGCTGTGTCATTGTGTATGGCCATAGAACTGCAACAACCACTTCATTCTGTGCAAAATCTGTCACATAACTAGGCACAATCGTCGCTATTCAGAACATAGCAAAAACAACATGTTTCAAACCGAAACAGGTTACATATACTTGATGCACCTGCAAACTGTTATATCTGTCTGATAGCATTGGGATGACTTATTTATATAATTACTAGCGACTCTCCCCCGTTTCGCACGGTTTTTACGGCTTGACCAAACATGGAAATTCCGGTATTGTGTGTAAGTTTAATATTAATGCATTATATTATTATATCCTTTCGGAATAAATTCTCTAAATCATGGTAAACATTTCAAAAACTCATCAAAGGTTTTGTATCTAATGTTCTGGTCATTGGTTCCGACAGATTGAGTCCGACCGAATTACGTTTTTGTTTTCGGAAATTTTCGGAATCTAATGACAAACATATTTTCTAGTATCCACAGCAAGCAGACTTGAACATGTTCCGGGTATCCTACCCTCGAGTTGCGTCGGCGTGTCCCACAGACGCGCCGAGTCGCGCGTCGTACCGCCCGCCGCCGCCGCCGCCGCCGCGCGGCGCGGTATAAATAGGTTGTCGGAGAGCGTTGACTTGCTCCGCCATCCTTTGATGTCACACCGATATCCCAGCTCACGCCTAACGTATCGCTGCAGGCACTTCCACGTATATCGCCGAGAGTTTACTAAGGATTATAAATAATTTTTAAGTAATTTTCCTGATTGGAACTTTACTTACTTCACTAAGCAGGAGGGCTTTCTCAATGCTTATGCACGATAGCCTTCATTCAAAAGTTCATTTGCGAGGGTTATATCATAATATATTCTAGCGACCGTCACTCCTTGTCAAAACACCGAGATTTCTGTGCTATAGTTATGTAAGATACATAATTATTTATGTATAATGCACGACTTTTCAATAAATTCTCTAAATGATGGTGAAAACCGTATAGAAATCCACCATGGGGTTAAGAATAACTAAGTGGTCAATTTGTTTGAAAATCTTTCTAAAAAAGTCCAAAGTCCTGACTGATACATCAACGCACAGCCTAAACCGCTGGTCCCAGAGACATGAAATTTGGAGGGTGTATTCTTCGTAAAGAGTAAGTATCCACTAAGAAAGGGTTATTCGAAATTCCACCCCTAAGAGGGGGAAATGGGGGGATTTTGTTTGTATGAAAAATCTTATTCCTTGAGTTAATAAACTTTAAACTTGGCACGAATAATTATCTAAGTAAATTATGAAGTTTGCCATTTTTTGTTTTTTTAAAACTACCCCCTAAAAGGGGATTGGGGGTTCAAAGTTTGTATGGAAGAATTTTAGCGCACGGTCCGATTTACTCGAAACTCAGTATTTATACCTAGGATCGAAAGTAAAGAATAATGTGTAGGTATCAGGGTTTCTCGAAAATCTACCCCTAACGGGGGATATAGAGGTGTTGAAGTTTGTGTGGAAGTACATAATGGAACGCGCGTTCCAATTAACTCGAAACTCAATATTAATACTTTTGACAGAAAATAATTAATAATAAGTACGTAAAGTTGTCGAAAATTGACCCCTGACGGGGCAAGAAGGGGTAATTCGATTTTGAAGGGGAGGTATTGAACTTGAAACTGTATGTTACATGTTCACATCTAAACCACTGAACTTCTGATTTGGCAAAGAGATAGATGGCATCCTGGGGAAGGACATACTTTTTATCCCGCACCCTAATTGCGTAACACACGATCAATCGGAATCGGTTTCATTTTGACAGTTCAACAACATTCATTGCGTTATTCACGTTGTTGAGCAGATACATGACACATTTTTTGAACATATTATGAAGCAATGGATTAGCAACATCCTTCAAAATGATTCAGATTGAGATTGATTCTGTGTTACGCAATTAGGGTGCTGGTAGCACGTTCCCGTGGGATAATTTCCGACATCTAGTACTTATCTATTATGATATAGATTTTGCCCTGAAGTTATTTTTTATAGTCGAAAAGGCCTGTTGAATGTGTTGTGTTAACTTAATGCTGGCACAGATTGAGCGACAGGTGCACGTCACACCGGAGACGCGCGTCCGTCGCCTCCGCAGCGCGTCGCCGAAGCACACACGGCGCGGACCCCTCAGGTCTCACGCTCATCTGCTGCTTGTCTCTAAACATCTGTAATTCACGTTTGCGCTGAGACAGTGTTGCCAACCGTATCAAATTAAAAAACAGCAAAACCTTTAACAAGGAATAGAAAACAGTTAATAGTAATTCGGAACAGTCATTGTACTGAGTAGCATAAGATAACGAATAAAAAAGTTTGTTAATCCGAAAAGGTATGCAGTTTCAGACTTACAAAGTTTTTATTCCATATCATATGATCCTTATTATAAATGTTGGGTTTAACACCAGAATCAGTAGACGGTAGACCTTATTTGTATCCAAGCCCACATGAAAACCAAGGAACGTGTATTTTGGGTTTTTTTGCTCTAGATGGCGCCTTTTTTTTTTTCTGGATGGGAAATCATCAAATCATCATCACACTCCCTTCCGCTCCACCCAGAGCGGGAAGGGGTCTCCCGCTCTGGGTGGAGCGGAAGGGAGTGTCAGACTCTTACTGACTAAAACCCACCCGTGTTCCTTACTTAACCCTTTCTGTTCCAGGGCAGCGGTAACCCTTTCGGACGATCCCACCGCCCTGGCAGGCTTCGGCCCTATCGGGCCCCGTCCTCTGCTGACTTCTCTTTGAGGCGCGCGTGGAACACAACGCGCCGTGCGGCACGGGCCTGGCCCTGATCGGACGGCGAGCTACCCATTACTCACCACCCGCAGGCCCGCGCCTACGGTGGCCGGGAGTCATCACGCGGCTCCCGACGCGCGGAGCGTCTCCCGCGGCGGCTGAGGCGTGAGGTGTTCTCCCTCAGCCTCTCCGCTACCTCCTTCGCTAGCATGACTGCTTCGCAGAAGGAGGGGACTGCCTCCCACTCCCTCTCGCCCCGGACCATGGCTTGAACCAGGGCCGGACGCGAGAGGTCGCCGCCGTTGCCGATCGCCTCTACGAGGACACGGCGGGGCTCCGCCCAAGCAGGGCAGACCTCCACCGTATGCTCCACCGTGTCCTCTGGGCGATCCTGGCAGTGGTGACACCCGGGACTAGATGGCGCCTAAAGTACAAAAACCGGGACAAGTGTGAGTTGAACTCGCATGGCGGGGGTTCCGAACGATGAATATATTACCCACCAAAAATAATATTTCACGCGAACTAGCTTGCCAAGACGCTTTCACTGTTAAAAAGTTTTCAGATCTAATGAAGAGCCAAGCCCCTAGAAATCTACAAACCTTACATATTGGTAAAACTGTACGGCTTGTTCGTTTCGCATGGAAATTAAGTCACTGGTCTTTGATGTTGTGTCATGCAATAGTTCAATGGAACGGGATTTTGACCAAGATGTGAAACAACTCTTACATGCAACACCGAGCCTGATGGTTGGTTGCTCGTGCGTACGTTACACACGAGGGCACAAAACACGACTCAACATACGAACATCCCGCTTAAAAATACACTCATTGGTAAAGCATAAAGACGCACAGGTGTGCCGCGTCTCGCTAGTCGAAGTCCTCCAAGTGTCACTGTCTTCGGTGTCGCGTGTCGGGCTGTCGTGAGTCGTGTCGTGTCGGATCACCGCGCGCACTGATTCCACACGTGCGCGACGTGTGGACGCGCGCTCACCCTCTGCGTATCGACTTACAAGAACTACATACATTCTAAATATATTACTTACATAATGTCACACAGGGGTGCGCATACATGTGCCTACATACCTACCTACATATGTATATAGCACACCTATATTTCTTCAGTCATGTTTTGAGTCCCATATACTTGTGGGCGATCCTGTTGCCATCACCCGAGCACCACACTTATACCCCAAGCTGCTACTGACACATTCCATGTGCAAAATCCCATTTATACTTTACATGAGCTGGGTGTCGAACCCAAAGCTTGGGGCCCTGAGTCGCAGCGATCGCACTTACGTTCATTACACCAACGAGACAGCTCTAAATATATTTGACATACTAGCTAGTGGCCGCGACTGCGTCCGCGTGCAGTGTCTTGTTCCCCGAGCCAGCCTGTCTCATCGCATCGCATCACCTGCCCCGCTATCACTTCGTTTTCTTAGCGTTCTTTTTAACATTTTTTCTTTTTGTTCGGCGCTTATGGGCCGATTCACACCGGAACTGCAGCGGCCGGCAACGGCACGGCGAGCACTGTCAGTGTGAAATAATTTTAAACTTTATCTACATAATTAAAAGACCAGTATCGCTTGAAAAGGTCGCGCTGCCCGCGGCCATCCCACTGCTGGGCGAGGTCTCCCCCATATTTTTCCACTTTTCTTTGTCCTGTGCCTTCTCCGTCCAATCAGTTAGGAACGAGTCGAAATCGTCACGCCAGCGTTTCTTAGGCCTGCCTCGGTGACGACACCCGTCTTCAGGCACCCACTGTGTAACGACTTTGGCCCATCTGTCTGGATGCATTCTATAGGTGTGACCCGCCCAGTCCCACCTCAGCCTCGCAGACTTATCGCCAACATCGGCGATACCTCTCTTGGAGCATATTGTGGTGTTACAATATATTATTATTTTTTAATGTCAATCCCTCAGGTATGAGTACATTACTTTTCACGGACGTAAGACACCCTATGTGCTTCCGTATATCAGACATCAAAACTTCATTATTATTTGTTTAGTAAGGCGCGAAAGCGTTACAACCACCTTCTATACAGGTCGCGCTTGGCGATGATCAATTATTATTCTGCAAACAGAGTGATTACTGAACCACTTGATATATTTTTTGAGCCAATTGTGGTCAACCATCCTAGTTGAAACCACGACCGGGATTGCTTAACATGAGTTAGCGCTACGACCACAAAACGATCGAGCTTCTCACTCATTCCTCATTGTATTATATACTTCAATGATTAAATAATACCTTGTTACAAATTAAAATTTGAGTCGTCTTACAGCAAGCTAACCTAAGCCCAAAGGATAGGTGGATTGGTATCGATATACATAGAAGGAAACAACAAACTACCTCAAACACCGTATATTTATAATAATAAATCTAAAGCAATAAAAGGTGAACCTTAAAAAACTAATTTTCCTTATGATTAACAAATTAGGTAGGTGTCTATCGCTATATCTTAATATTACCAGCCAGCTTAAATTTCAGTAGAAAGAGCTAGGTCGTGGGGAGTTGGAAATAAACCCAATACTGTTCCGTTTTGAACGATTAAATAAAATAATATAAATGTGAAATTTAAGATATATCCTTCCAGTTATTTGTAGGTTATTAATTAGTAAATGGGCGCTAGGGACTTTGAGTGTCCCGGATCCCGGAGCCGACGAAGGTGTTCAATATACTTCTGGATGAACGTAGAAGGTCGAATCCAAGATCCTCAATTCTAATTATGTTGAAGACCGGTTTCCAATATTGAAAACCGGACTAAGGTAACCAACGGGTTCTTACAGAAACCGTATTGAAATTAATAGAAAAATTATAAAGGATAGTAAAAAAAAATCCGTCCCGCTTGCGCTATCGTTAGACGGACTCCGACAGCCGCACAGTCGTCTCCGCAAGAGGCTTCGAGCGGACTTGAGGAACGGGTCTTGCGTCCAGGCCCCATACGCTCTTTCAGATCCTGGCGGCGAGACGAATCTCTTGAGGTGCCTCTCCTGGAATTGACAATACGGAGACCTAATAATATAAGGGGAAACTAACTTACTTTCCTTGAGGTAACCGAGCTTTCAAATCTAGAAGGCTAAAACATTAGCTGGTTAACATGGCCTTCAAATAGGAATAAGGATTACCCACGTGGCGTTCATCAACTTCACAACAAGGGCTAGTTGCCCTGAACCACAATTTAATACCGAGGTTAACGCGGAGGAATTCATGATAGATAATTAGGGGGCGCAATACTCACAATTGGTTTACGGAAAAAAAACAGGTTGATTGCAAGATCCTCGACTGACTGGAAAGTTGTCTGCGTAAGTGCAATTTGGAATCCTGTAATAAATATCCATTGATCACGACAATATCCTTTCAACGACCAGGGAAGGGCTCACAGATCACTTCCTAATACCATTACACAAAATACTAACCTTTTAAAACATGGAATAAGGTTTGTATTATCACCCAAGCGTATTCAAAGGCAAATAGAATCACCTTTATTCAATAACCCTGTCATGGGATCTATCACCTGGCCACACTATGTCAAAGACAATGCACAGATTAAAAATGGTTTTATTTGATAACGAAGTTTCTAGAAAGAAGTCTATATAGAAAAAATAATTACACTTCCATATTCGGTTATTTAGCCTGTCGTGTAGCGAAAAGTAAAACTAAGTTAAAGAGACAAGGGTAATGAAATTAAAGAGAGGGAGGTAGAGAACAATTAAAAATATATTTATAAACAGTTAAGAATGGATATGGATTGAAGAGTGGTGTGTAGTATGTGGAGGAGGGGTGTAGCGATGACGATGAGTGATAGGAGGCTGAGGAGGCTGAGGTGGAACAGTTGCTGGCAACAGATGCGGGTACAGAAGTCCAAGTACAGATGCAGGTACAGATGAGGGCAGATGCTAGTGCGTGCGCGGCCGGAGGGCACCCGTAGGAGGGCCCACGCAGAAAGGCAGGTCGCAGCACGGCAGCAGGAGGAAGAGGCACGGCGGGCGCTGACAGCCCACCAGGTAAGGCGGCCCTCAGAAGTTGATGCGTGTGCGGCACGGAGGGCACTCGTAGGAGGGCCCACGCAGCAAGGCCGGTCGCAGCACCGCAGCAGGAGGAAGAGGTACGGCGAGGACGCACCCTCCACGTAAGGCGGGCCTCAGATAAGATGCGGCCCGACAGGTTCAGATACGTAGCCTTGAGGACGGAGCACGGAGGTGTAGTAAGGTGGCTCTGGAGCAGACAGGCGGCTCTGGAGTATCAGGCCTTATCCTTAGTGTTCGCTTTAGAGGCGAAACTCGAACTGACTACTGCATTGCGTGGATCAATAATGTAAGCTCGTAGAACAACATCATGTAGAAAATATGAATTTGAGATATGAATGTGACCAGTGTTATTTCTTTGGCTAAGTATGTATATGTTTATAACTGGCCGTTAAGCATTTGATACTGGCAGGTAAGGATTTGAAAGTAAACGTTACCATGACGTTTTAAACATCAAATGTCAGAACTGTCATAATAAAATAAATATTATTAAAATACAATAAAATCTATAGTTATTTTGTAATAAAAGTATAGTGTTTAAAGGAAAAATGATATGAATCAATGTGGACGAAATTACCAACCCATGGTTGACACTGAATCGTTGAAGTCATATGTTAAAGTTTGTCTGTGTACTAAATGTGGATAAAAACGTGTCCTGGTGTCGTGAGAAATAATCAGATCAGCACCTAACGGTAAAGGAATGCTTATTCTGACCTGGAGGAATGAGTTAAAGTAACTGTGAGTATGTACATTATGTTACAAGCCCATTATGAATTTTTACTGAAAGTTGAAAATTATTAGGGATTGCTCCACACGATATTATTTCGGGTCCGTGGCTTAGGCCCCCAGTGGTCGAGGCACCTGTGGCCGACGCCCCCGATTCGTTCGATGGTTTTCGATTAAACTACAACTCTGAATCGGGGACCACCAGATGTCGCCTTTAACTATAATAATAATAAATCGTTTATTTATAAAAAGGGAACACATTTTACATTGATTGCCTTAACAATTAAAAATAGCGCACAGTTGCTAATTTGCCTGAACTAGGTTGAACCTGTGCTTCAGGCTAAGAAGTGCATACATACTTAATATAATAAATTAACAATGCGTATAACGTAAAAACTAAAATTAAAACTTAGGTAAATAAAAGTAAAATAGCGTGTGAGCAGTTTTATTTGCAGACAATAAGTAGGTAGGTCTTCAGTCTGTGCATAATTGTTGGTTAGTAAATAATTAAGAATAATTTTTTTACAGCTATAGTAATTTAGTTTATAGATACTTAGTTTTCTATTTAATCTATTGTACAGGAATGGACCTAAGAATGTTATAAATCTTTCTACATTAGTCTACTATATTAGTCTATGCCTTTAACTGTGTGCCAGAACCTGAGGTTCGACTGAATGTCAATTGAAACGTAAACAACTTGATTACAATATTTGATCTAATTTATTTTGCAAACCTGTACAATAGGTTTAAAAAAGTGGTTTATTGTTAACTAAATATTCCAGTGACGAAATACAGTTGAAGGAATGAGTCCTTCTATCAAATGCAGGACTAAGTCAATTGTACTAACTACAAAGCAATAATATATCGCTCGGAGAGTACGTTAGTACATATTACCTCAATGCTCGGAGACCTCATGATGTTACTCAAGTTTTCAGGGGGTCTACTCCGAAGTGCAAAGTGCGAATGATCGGATCGGACCGACACATGGCCGAACCGAATATTATTGAAAAATGCGAAAAAAGTTCGCTAAGTTGGCTAAGTTGGGTCGGGACCTTAGTCACTATTCGAAAGAGTATAGGAGTGTAGGATCGGGACCGACCGAACCAAATAGTACCTAACTTCGTAGCAGAAAATGGCCGAACATTCGGCCGATACCACTTCGGAGTAAATGCTACCCTATTCATTAGCAACGCAGCTGTGCAATACCAACCCGTGGTAGTGTTACGTTGTTTTTTGTACCTTTAGATTGAAGAAAGATATAACTGTTTTATTTATGTACCGATTGAAATGAAACACACACTAAATTTTAAGTGGACCAACACCAAAACGCATTAGTAAAAACCGCATTCAAATTGGTTAAGCCTTTCCTGAGATTAGCGTGCACTAACGTACATACAAAAATTCAAAAAAACATTGTTTTGGGTTCTTTTTCGTTCATAAAGCCCTCCTATAATAGTTTTTCTAATACATCTTTCATGTATAGACAGCGACCAATTACGATTTTATTATATGTATTGATTATTGTTGTGTGTTGTACGTATTATTGTTTAATTTCGAACCGTTGCGTTGGTGATCTGTGTAGGAGTTATGGACATTGACACTCAAACCTACATAATTAATATCAGATTGCATTACATACTTAGTCTCGTATTGTCACAATTTAAGACAGATAATGCTCTCTGATAGATAGAGCTATAAAATCGTTGATACGTGCTTTATCTAGCTCCGTGGTCAGGAACTCAGGATAGCTGCGTGAATCATAATAATGTCGAACGCCATTGTTGTAGAGCAGTGATTCGTCTGACCTGAAGTGATGTCCACGAGCCTACGACCGAGCTCAGCGTTGTTCAATACATTCAGTTTTACTTTTGTAAGAGAACAAAATATCTCGAAGTGTGTTTTACCAGAGGTGATCGACGAAGGTGCACAAACACGATAACTGAGTGGAATGAATCTCTTGCAGCAGTAAATGGGTCACCGTGTCACGGCGCCACGGCTGCGTTCTCCTGTGCAGTGTGATGCTGATTGTGTCGTGAGCGGTGCGGTGCGGTGAGGAGCGGCGCGACACGCTGGCTAGATGGATGGCCGCAAATGGGTTTTTAATCTGCGAGAGATCGCACCGCGCCGCGACGCGGATGAGCGACGTGGGACGTTATGCTCACAGATCACCCCCCCATACACAGCCCCCCCTGGGGGTCTCAGCGCGGGGACTGAGCTACTCTGTAAGGTAGAATTTGCTTATGTCTTGTTGCCGGAAGTGAAGCACATTTTTGGCCACTACTCTTAGTACTATGTAGCCCGCAGCTGTTCCGTCCTCGTTACAAGCAGGCTATACAACGTGATTTGTTCCAAAAGCAATAAATTCGTTTCAGTTATTCGTAATAATTCAAAACCTCAAAACAAAATATTTAGCAACAATTTATCGACAAATAAGCCTCTTCACAATATCTCCCACATCCCGTTTCCCGTCACGCGAGTCACCACGTCACGTGTTCGTGTCGTGCTCGTCCCAAGCGCGGTCACTTCACATGAGGCTGCGTATTTTTGCTTCTCGTCCGTTGCATACCTCAGCCCGGCAGTTCATTTTGATACGAGAAGTAAATCCGTTACATTTTTATGTCAAGCGGATGGCACGTTGTTATTGTAATCTGAATGTGGCTATCTCTAACGCTAAGATAGAATAGTTTCACGTTGAGGCTGTTACTGAACAGTCCTCGGTCGTTACACAACTGCCCAAAAAAGGAGTGTTATGTTTTCAGGGTTCATGTATGTTTGTGAGTTTCTTTATTCGACCATAACTTCTAAACGGCTTAACCGATATCAATGTATATGGTATCGTTATGGAAACGTTGCGTTATCCCGAGTAAAATAGGCAAAACATTAAAAAAAATATACAGCTCGGCGCTTTAATATACGGTTTCGCGTTTTAGTTTTATGAATATATTATTTTACTCCTACCCTACTCCTAACCTACTCCTACACTACTCCTACCCTACTTCTTTTTCCATATTTTCTGGAAAAAGAAGTAGGGTATCTACCGTTTAAACCTTACCTGGACTACGACAAACATTTCAAAACCAAAATCTGCTAAATCGGCCCAGCCGTTCTTGAGTTATAAAATTACAACGAAAAGTGGCATTGATTTTTATATATAAATATAGATTTTTAGTACTCACCTTGTGCCTATTCAAGACTTAAATCATTTGGCTTGTTTTTAATTCACTTTTTGAGAAGGCAGGCGTGTTTTTTATTTTTTTAAATTATTTATATACTATACGCATTTTATTAGACTGTTCGCGGAAGAAGTTCATGGAGGAACGTTGGTTGAACTTGGTTGTAACTGCCGAATTCTCTGAAAAGGATCATGTCTATTTATAAATCACTATTTAAATTGTCATGCTTTCATCATACTTAGGTACAATATATTTTTTTATTTATCCATTTATATCAGGCATCAAGGCCCATATAAAACACATACAATACAATATTAATATAACTTACAAATACTATAAGTACATACAACATTATAATCACACTAAAAACTAACTAACGCACACGAAGTGTCTGCGTCGTGTTTCACTGACTGGTGTCATGTAGCCGGACACGAAACCGGCGGTACACAACAAAGGCAATTGAATTTCGGCCAGAACTCTTCCTTGAGGAACTTCTCGAGATGATGTTTCGGAACACGCACCACGAACGAATTGAAGTTCGTGTTGTGACGCGACTCCAACTTCTCGACCCTGAAAGTCCAGTTGGTCTTCACACGCATGACCTCCACGATCTCCTCAACCTTCGTGGAGTGGTGCAATCTGGACACGTACAGCTGCGTCGTCGGGATTGCTGGTCGCAGCAGCATGTTGGGTCCTGCCAGCTTGGTGCCGCACTGGTTCTGACAAGGAGGCTTCTTCTTCTTCTCCACCTTGATGAAAACATCTTTGTCGCACGTGTCCTTCTCTGGACCCTGCCTTTTCAAAACCTTGTTGGGTTTCGACCGGCTCCGTTTAGCCCCTTTTAGTTTTCCCGCTTGTTTTACCTGCGAGTTTTGCGACTCAACAGGCTTGTTAGCGGTTACTATTGCTGCGTAGGCTCGTTTGGGGATCGACGAACCTACACACGTCGTTGTCTCCACCTGTGTCGAGGCAGGGATGGCCACGGCACGCGTTGCAACGCATGTATTCTCGGCAGTTGATGACACATTCGAGCCCGCCGACTCGACCCGACGAGACGGCATCAGCTGGCTGACTTTGCCGAGGGTTGTAAACAGCAGCAACTTGGCACTGCCAATCTCTTCCTCCTTGACTTGCAGATCTGCAAGATGCTGATCTCGTCCATGTAGTCGATGGCATGTTTGATGAATGCCAATACTTCGTTGGCTATGGGAGTTTGGGAACTCATAACGGAAAACGGGCAGTGGCTATAGCCGCTTTGTGTTTATGTCCAATCGATTGATGTTTGACCGGCCGCTTATTATTCGATACGTGTATATTGGACACGCTATGTGGGGACACATAAGGTGCGCACTTCGTTTACATCGCACTCTTTACGGCAACCGTACGCGTACATGTCTCGTGCAATTGTTGTCAACTGTCCAAAGACATCGTTTTGCATCGCATCGTCACCATCGACTAGCTCAGGATAGTCCTGTTGACGTGGATTTTCGTAGACAATGTTGAATGTATGATGCTAATACGAATTCGATCGCTTGTGACACAAAGGGGCGAACACAGTGCTAGAGTGATGCGGGGGGGGCACTCGATCTTAGTATTCAGGTACTGAAACTTAATAAAGATTGGCTTGGTTTTGTCTCGACGCAAACGCGTACGAAAAAGAAGAAGAAAGTAAAACACCATTGTTTAATGGTTTCTTTGTTGTATGTTCTTACTTATCAAGTGTTTAGGCAGTTTCACTTCGTTTCATTATGGTTTCTGAAACTCTACCAATTCCCCTCGACCTTTGACATGTTACCGAAATTATAAACTAATTTTAGCCATTTTAAGGATTTCCAAGCTCGTAAAGTACCTTCGTAAAAAATTTGATTAAGTTCAGCTACCGCCTTATTCCAGCTTCATCGTCCATCGTTAAGTAAGTCCTGATTATCTCTGGAAAGTTCTATTTGCGACGAGAGAATTGAGTCATAACACTATTCTGTTTCAATCTTGAAGAGGTAACATAGTATACACGGGGTTCACTGCCAGGGGCAATGCTATTACCATGAACGCAGATAAATAGCAGATCAATGTTAGACGAAAAGTGAAGAGTCATGCGTATTGTGGTGAGGTTTGTACCATGACGTGCGCTACTGCCACCTTGAGCAAATCTACAAATCTTTAGTGCAAGAAAGAAAACAAAAACCGAGCTATAGCTAGAATAGAAATCATTCTGATCTCACAGAACAGCTTCCAAGCGGATGTCTGTCCTTAAGGGTAGTATATCTGTTTCTACTAAACCATTGTTTTGTTCCAATGGTCCAGATCCACTGCGACTGAGTCACATTTTTTAAGATGGAAGCTGCGAACCAGTAGGAACCACTTCCTTGTGAAAATGGAAAAAGTACCTTTTTATCAGTGTGATCAAGTCCTGAGTCCTACAGCTACACGTCAGACGGCGGCGGCGCGGAAGCAGCAGATTGTCGTCGCGGTGATTTCCTCAGGGGCGGCATCCTCCGCGCCCCGCAGCCGGCGCCCTCGCCGCTGTTTACCGCCACACACTCGCTAGCTAATTGTAATGTCACAGCCTCTGCTCGCCTGCTCTAGTCTGCGTCGTGCACTGCATCACCTGCCAGCCGGCGGCGCTGCTCCGGTCACGTACGAGCGATCTTGTGACATATGACATGGCGTTGTTTCGTTTGTATCCATTCGTTGTCGCTTCCGTTTCTGTCACTGTAAATGTATCTCAAACTTCTTCATTAAATATCCGCCGTCCTTGGTAAACATAACAAACACATAAAACATAAGACTCAAATTAAAATATTTTGAAAATCTCTTTTCTGGTTTCATGCCATCCCATAAATGAAACAATTTATAAACATAGGTACAGAATTTGAAACTATCTGTGAAGCGCCTAGCATGAGCTTATGAGCATCATAAGACATAAGAGGGCTGTGACGTGTGACGTAGAAATAGAAGCCGACAGAAACAAAATAAAATCTGCCGGTTACCTAAACTCTGAAGTAAGTTTGTGAGGCGCAGCAGCCGATAAATGGAACGTTGAAAGCTAATAAAGCTGTGGTTGAGAGTGGTGTAGCGCTTTAGAGCGCGGCGATAGCGCTCAGCCTCGACGAGACGCCGCCGGGCCTATCTTCACCAGCTTCACAACCAGCACAGCACATACATACAGAAGGTGCACTTCAGACAGCGGATGAATTGACAATGATAATACCAACTAAGGCTCGCAAGCTATATTTGCGTTTCACCTCTTACAAGTAAACCTTCTGCACGTTGATATGTTGTGTCTGAAGCGGGCATCGATCGCTCCGCTACATAACACTTCAAATGCTTGCCATTTTACCATTTTCTTACTGAAATAGTGTTGCTAACCTAAACCAATCTTTCGGGATTTCCAAGATTTTGTAGGGTAGTATTTTTTTCGAAGTCCATTATTTGATGCCTGATGCATTAGCCGATTTTAAGATGCTGTGTATAAACGAGTTCTTCCAGCTAATGGAAATCAGATCTTGAATTCCAATTCCACAATGTACGTTGGTTACGTACATTGTAAAAAAAAAGAACATTTTTGTTTTCGGCTAATGTAAAATACCGTCAGTTGTTACAAAGTAGTGTAAAGTCGTCGGACGAGGTCGGCGCGGTGTGAGTCCCGGAGCGCGGCGCAACTTAACACGCACTTAAGCAGTAAACAGCTCATTGGCGCGCCTCTCTCACTGCTCGCGCGTGTAGTCGTGGAGCCACGCGACGACAGGGCACTGCTTTACTGATAGCCTGGACTCTGGACGTAACTAAAGCTAGTCCACTCGTGCTCGTCTTCTTTGATGTGGCTGCCGAACATGTGGTGTTCCATCTATCTATATATATAAAATTCAAAGTCCTGACTGACTGAATGACTGAGACATCAACGCACAGCCTAAACCGCTGGTCCTAGAGACATGAAATTTGGGGGTTGTATTCTTCGTGAAGAGTAGGTATCCACTAAGAAAGGGTTTTTCGAAATTCCACCCCTAAGAGGGTGAAATGGGGTATTTTGTTTGTATGAAAAATCTTATTCCTTGAGTTAATAAACTTGAAACTTGGCACGAATACTTATCTAAGTAAATTATGAAGTTGGGAATTTATTGTTTTATAAACTATCCCCTAAAAGGGGCTTGGGGGGGTTTCAAAGTTTATATGGAAGAATTTTAGCGCGTGGTCCGATTTAATCGAAACTCAGTATTTATACCTAAAATTGAAAGAAAATAATAATGTGTATCAGGGTTTTTCGAAAATCTGCCCCTGACGGCCTGAAAAGGGGTAGTCAATTTTACAGGGGAGGATTTTACAGCGTGGATTGATTAACTCAAAAATTGGTATACATAATCTTTGAGTCAAGTTATGAACACATCCCAAATGATTTTTCAAAATTCCACCCCTGTGGGGGTGAAAAGCGGGGTACAGTTTATATGAAAATCTTATTAATTTAGTTAATAAACTTGAAACTTGGCAACAATACTTGCCTAAGTAAGTAATAAAGTTTATCATTATAAGTTTTTCAAACTACCCCTCAAAGGGGTATATAGGGGTGTTGAAGTCTTTGTGTGGAAGAATTTGAACGCGCGGTCCGATTAACTCAAAACTCAGTGTACTGTGTGTGTATTTAAGACTAAAAATAAATAATAATACGTATGACGGTTTTTCGAAAATCTACCCCTATCGGGGTGAAAAGGGGTAGTTAATTTTACAGGGGAGGATTATGATAAGTGGCTTGATTAATTATAAAATTGGTATAAATAATCTTGGAGTCCAGTTATGAATTTATATGATTTTTTTAAATTCCACTCCTGTGGGAGTGAAAAGCGGGGATACAGTTTATATGAAAATATTATTAATTTAGTTAATAAACATGAAACTTGGCAACAATACTTGTCTAAGTAAGTAATAAAGTTTATCATTATAAGTTTTTCAAACTACCCCTCAAAGGGGGATATAGGGGTGTTGAAGTCTTTGCGGAAGAAATTGAATGCGCGGTCCGATAACTCGAAACTCAGTATTGATACTTTCGACAGAAAAGAAATAATAAAAGTATGTAAAGTTGTCGAAAATTGATGCCTTTTTTTTTTTTTCAAATGACCCCTCCGCTCTGGGTGGAGCGGAAGGGAGTGTCAGACTCTTACTGACTAAAACAAAATAAATAATAACACGTATGACGGTTTTTCGAAAATCTACCCCTATCGGGGTGAAAAGGGGTAGTTAATTTTACAGGGGAGGATTATAATAAGTAGCTTGATTAATTATAAAATTGGTATAAATAATCTTGGAGTCCAGTTATGAATTTATATGATTTTTTTTAAATTCCACCCCTGTGGGAGTGAAAAGCGGGGATACAGTTAATATGAAAATCTTATTAATTTAGTTAATAAACATGAAACTTGGCAACAATACTTGCCTAAGTAAGTAATAAAGTTTATCATTATAAGTTTTTCAAACTACCCCTCAAAGGGGGATATAGGGGTGTTGAAGTCTTTGTGGAAGAAATTGAATGCGCGGTCCGATAACTTTTTTTTTTTTCAAATGACCCCTCCGCTCTGGGTGGAGCGGAAGGGAGTGTCAGACTCTTACTGACTAAAACCCACCCGTGTTCCTTCCTTAGCCCTTTCTGTTCCAGGACAGAGGTAAACCGGAAAAAAAAATTGACTACTGACGGGGCAAAAAGGGGTAATTCGGTTTTTAGGGGAGGATTAGAATTTGAAACTGTATAGTATGTTACATTTTCACGCCTAAACCACTGAACTTCTCATTTGGCAAAGAGATAGAAGGCATCCTGGGGAAGCACATACTTTTTAACCTGACACGTTCCCGTGGGTTATCTTCCGACATCCACGCGGGCGAAGCCGCGGGCAGAAGCTAGTAAAGGATACAAGGCATCTCTGTAAGTTTAATAAAGTCTCAAATATAATTATCACAAATTAAAATAGCTAAGCCAAAGTTATTTTAAGTTTCTCATAGTTCTAGTAAAAAGTAGTAGCTAGCCCAGAATTCTAAGTCGACCAATTTACAGGACTTGACTTATAACTGATGTTCTTAGACATTGCAGGACTCGTGTAGAGTACTGATTATTTGGAAGCATCAGTTTAAATTTGGTAGAGCGACGAGCGAAGACCACCTGCACATATTATCTTTTGAGAGAGACTGAAATCAAATACAATGAAGCGCGCCGTCGCTTGGCGTACTAGCACAGTACTAGGTCGCGTCGTGTTTTTATTTCGATTCACGTTTAGACTGTGGCACGCAGAACTATTTTATACTAGCTGACCCGGCAAACGTTGTTTTGCCATATAAATAATTTCTAGCTGCCCGGCGCTACTTCGTTCGCGTGGTGTCCTACCCCCTACCCTACTCAACTCCTACACTACTCCTACCCTACTCCTACCCTACTCCTACCCTACTCCTACCCTACTCCTACCCTACTCCTACCCTACTCCTACCCTACTCCTACCCTACTCCTACCCTTCTCCTACCCTACTCCTACCCTACTCCTACCCTACTCCTACCCTACTACTACCCTACTCCTACCCTACTCCTACCCTACTACTACCCTACTCCTACCCTACTCCTACCCCACTCCTACCCTACTCCTACCCTTCTCCTACCCTTCTCCTACCCTACTCCTACCCTACTACTACCACCCTACTCCTACCCTACTCCTACCCTACTCCTACCCTACTACTACCACCCTACTCCTACCCTACTCCTACCGATGTTAACCATTTGTCATTATTTCATGGGATTGGATCATTATAATTATTACACAAAATAATACTAAATTCCTTTAAATCGTCTTGTTATGTCATGTTGAACCGTCACATCGAAGGCCCTGTAAAACCGTGTCTGACTTATTTAAGCAATGCGTTACGTTATTCATGATGTAGTAATATGAACACATTCACGTACACAAAGTTTGCAGTATTCAGAAGTTCCAAAGTCTATAGAGCAGTTAATGCTATCTGAGGGCGCCTAAGTGTCCTTCAGTCCCTTGTGTAATAATTAAACAACGACGATTATACCGGGAGTCGTGTCGTGTGCGTCGCGTTGTCGTGTCGATCAGGCATGATCAGATGTGGGCTTGTGAGCAATCAAGCGAATACATGCAATTAGGAGCGCCCGACGACGCCCGGCGAGTACATCGCGAGCTTGCATAGTGCCCCGTGTAACGCAGTCTCGGATCTCTTGGTTGGAGTCTGGGGCATCGTGGTCTTTGTTCCTATTCACGATCAAACTCACGTTACACAATACACAACTATTTGTAACGTGAGTTTTGTGAGTATCTCGAAACATAATTACACATGTTTATTAATTTTCCGCCTAAAATCATTCACTGCTGCTGTTCTGTTGTACACCACCTCTTCATGAGCTTCACATACGTATAGTATTACTCTTTCATGCTCTTTATGTTCATGTTGGTCCGGCTGCTGTGTAATAATTGCTACTTTATTGTAAATATCGTATCATTCATGAGCCTGTCACAGTTTAGCGTGCCACGTCAACGGTACCGAAGCTAAATATTGCCCGCTCGGTCTGCCTCGGTTGATTGCTGTTGATGCGGTCGCCTTTATTGCGACGACACAAGGTTCAAGTTCAAGTGGCCGCTCTTCATGCGGGCACCGCCGTCCGTCACACGCCACTCCGACAACAACAGATTACGATTCAATTTTGCAATTAAAACTAGAGCACAGAACAAACGCCGCCGCCGCCGGTCGCGTGTCACCTGCCGGTGGAGGATAGAAGGTTCACCAGATAAAATGTGGGAGACCTTCACGCACCTGTATGTGTTTACTTGCTGCAAAAATGTAATTTATCGGCTGATCGACGAGCGAGCTTAAAACCGCGGTTAAGTTTCCCGTGATTTTACTTTTCCACAGCCAGCCAGCAAGACCGCGGCACAACTTGCTGGATGTTTTTTTTTTTAGGTTCTATAAAGCCGGTGTAGGTAGGCGTAGTAGTCTCATGATTTTAACCAGATCCTTGTCAACAGCGGGACTGCTGTTCTCTTGCATTCGTTTGTGCATCGATCTCGTGTGGGCTCCCCGCGGCAATTTGGCATCACTGACGGTACAAGTACTTATAGTTCCGCCGATAACTTCTTTTTGACCACCCCGTAACATAACTTGAACAATATTGTAAGATTTTCACCTCGCCATTCACTCGTTTTAGGCTCTTCGAGATGATGTGAACTGAAGTGAAACATTTTATGTTGCGGCACAAACATAAACTTTTTATGAGATAATAGCTACAACAGGCTTCATTGACAAGGTAAACGGGCCATGAACGTTCCGACTTTTGACAGGCTACAACTTAATGAAACGTATCTTGACACCTGTATGTACGCGTCTTCGCATAAGTGTTGATAATCCGTTAAACTGCACTGCAATAACTGTTGTTACAAATATCCGACTATTCTATCGGTACTCATCTGATATTCGCGCTGCTAATTCAGATGAAGTGCTTATGATCCAGTATTATGAACTACAGTTATGTACTCGTAGTGTGAGGGAGGGAGGGCTATATGGAGTATTGAAGTTAATGCCGGTTCATTTGGCAAGCGCCGCGCGGTGTTGCGGCCGCGGGCACATCGCACACCGCAGGCACAGAAGAACACCTCGTGACACACGCACTCGTGGCGTCAATATCAACTGAGCCGGTCTATTAGGCATAAACAGCCTATAATATTCCCACTGCTGGGACACAAACCTGCTCTCTGGGAGAGGTACTGGGCCATAATGCACCACGCGGGCCCAGTGCGGGTTGGCAGATGTCACATGTCTTCGAATCTTTGGTTCTAGGACATGTCGATTTCCTCATGATATTTTCCTTCACGCTTTTTTGAGAGCAGTAGTGATGAAATAATTTTCTTCCTTGGGTTCGAACTTCACTGGGCCACCACTGCTCTCGCAGTCACTGCTATCGTCTATGTTTTACAGGCAATCCTTTCCCCACAAACGTGGTAATCATTTTTGTTAAGTGTAAGTATGTTCTCGGGCGTTGTGCAGAGTTGGCCTTCTGACTGATACCTGCAGTGGCTGGATGTGTAGTCCGCTAGCGGCCAAACGGCGACATCTTAACAAAACATTCTGATAATGTTATTCGCTTTACAGATGGCCACCCTCGCACTGTGTTATGTCTCTG
Organism: Apamea crenata; assembly: GCA_949629185.1. Classification (NCBI taxonomy): domain Eukaryota; kingdom Metazoa; phylum Arthropoda; class Insecta; order Lepidoptera; family Noctuidae; genus Apamea; species Apamea crenata. Next base: position 184,660 of record OX451359.1, read on the forward strand.
CTCGTTCTGTGACTGTTGTGAATGCTCGCTGGTTTAATTGGTCACACTGTAAATTGGTCGAGTTTAGGAAATAGCCGGCTTTGTTGACCTCTGCTGACCTTGGCCGAGTGCGAACGCAATGACACAGGTGATAAGAAGCAGCGTCACCGGTACAATAGGATGACTTTTCACCCGCCCTATGAGTCTTGTGTTAATTTGCTCTAGTTGAAATCAGATTCATCTCTAAGTAAAAATGCGAGTTGTGCCATGACAAACAGTGTATGTCACTTTCCGGCTCTAAAAGTACCTCTATGCGAAAAGTCACGCCGATCTGTTGCTGTAGCGGTATGAAATAAAAAAAAACAAAAAAAAACAACAAATACACTGTTCTGTGATGGATCAAAACAGTGAGGAAACAATCGCCATCAGTTGCCTAAAAATAGTGTTTTCTTTCAATATTTCCACTTACCTATGCATTGCAGTGTGAGGCATGCATAGACAACAGTGCGGAATGTTCCATGATTGTTTTGTTTTGCCGCTCATTACGTTCGTTAGGCGCTTGCCGACACGCGCCGGCGCCGAGCCGCACTCGTGTCTACGTAGTTGCTGGGCGTTGCGACGTTTAATAAGTGCGTGCTGTGAATTATAATAATTTAATCCGCGCGCGTTATTCGTTTGGTTGGCTTCATTAATCATTGCTAGTATTTTTAGCTATTTCCTATCTTACAGCCGTGAGTTTTCTATCGGCAAACATGACGAGCTTCCATTTATTTTCATACAGTATTTAATCCCTTTAGGGGGCGAATTTCCAAAATCTTTCCTTAATGCTCACTTTCGCTGTGTACGGAACTCTTGTGCCAACATGCTCTCGGAGCCAGCGCTTTAGGCTGTGCGTTCTGTCAATGAATTAAAAAAAATGTTTATTGCATCATCTTAAATAACTTATTCTAGTTACAATGGGGAGAATCCATTTAAGCAATTAGTTTGCTTGTGTTAGGATGTTCCACCTTGCGGTATCATCGAGTGCCTCCCTACCTCCGCCACATCGTTGGGGCTTATCTGTCGGAGAGGTGTGTCACCTACATGGGACGTGATGGCAGAAACCAGCGCCACATGTCGTGCGGCGTTCCGCAGGGCTCGGTCCTAGGCCCGCTCCTGTGGAGCGTTGGGTACAACTGGGTGCTGAGGGGCGAGCTCAGACCGGGGGTAGACCTGACGTGTTATGCGGATGACTCGCTGGTCACTGCCCGGGGCAGTTCGCACAGGGAGGCAGCGTTGCTGGCGACGGCTGCGGTCTCACAGCTGGTGGGCCGCATACAGCTGGTGGGTCGCCTAGGCCTGGAGGTGGCCCTCAGCAAGTCGGAGGCCATGGTGTTTCATGGCCCCCGGCGGGCGCCGCCTCCCAGCTCACACATCGTGGTCGGGGGGCTCGGATCACTATCGAGTCTACCATGAAGTACCTGGGATTGGTGCTCGACAGCCGGTGGGACTTCGGCCCCCACTTCCGGCGGCTGGCGCCCAAGTTGTTTGGCACGGCTGGGGCGCTATCAACGCTGCTTCCCAATCTGGGGGGCCCGAGCGCCACCTGTAGGCGGCTCTATGTGGGGATCGTGCGATCGATGGCCCTGTATGGAGCCCCGGTGCGGGCCTCTAACCTGACGGCCGGCAGTATCGCAATATTGCGGAAACCGCAGAGAGCGATGGCCGTCAGAGTCATTAGGGGATATCGAATGATCTCCGTATCGGTGGCGCGAGGAAGCGAGGGCGCGGGGTGAGCGACCGATGTAGCGACACATGGAGCTGCGTCGGTCTCAGCTTCACGAGGTCCTGGTGGCGGAATGGCGGGACAGGCTTACACGCCCTACCGCTGGCCTCGTCACCATCGAGGCGGTCCGGCCGGTGCTCGACCGCTGGCTCGGGAGGAGGCACGGCTCCCTGTCGTTTCGGGTGACGCAGGTGCTCTCGGGGCATGGTTGCTTCGCGGGAAGTACCTGTGTCGCATAAACAGGGAGCCTGATGCCCGGTGTCACCACTGCGTCGACTGCCGGGAGGACACGGCGCGGCATACGCTGGCAGAGTGTGCCGCCTGGGAGGAGCCGCGCTGTGCCCTCATCTCAGAAGTAGGCAGTGACCTGTCGCTGCCGGCCGTGGTCGAGTCGATGGTCGGCAGCGAAGAGTCCTGGGACGCGGTGGTTTCCTTCTGCGAAACAGTCGTCTCGCAGAAGGAAGCTGCGGAAAAGGAGAGGGAGATCTCGTCCACTCACCCGGCCCGCAGCAGGCGCACCGGGCGTCGGCGGAGGGCGGACAACGCCCTCTTCCAGCCCCCCTCAACGGTTCCAGGGGCGACGGACTCGGGGACGTCCTTTGCCCCCCACACATCAGGACCCGAGGTGGCGGCGCGTAGTGTTCCACGCGCGCCCCTCTTAGACGTCGCGGGGGGAGTCTAACACCTCACTCCCCCCCTGACCTGAGGAGGCCCGCTGGTGTACGTTACCCCAGCAAGAAAGTGTCTCCTAGGGTTATAGGAGTAAAACGTATAATTTGTGCCCTAACTGCTGTAAATGCCCCCACATAAAAAATGTGTGCCCCCTGTCGTTTTGGAAAAAAACGGAAAAAACGATTCCTGCTGGGGTAACGTTTTTCTAGCAGGAAAATTCTAAACGAATGATCGGAGAGAGAAAAATTGTGCATGGCCAGAGAGCTTATATGTGTGCTAAAATGTGCCCCCAAAAATAAAATCTGTGCCTCTTCAGGTTTTCGAGATATTGCATTTCCTGCTGGAGTAACGTTTTGATGAATCGTATATCTCTACAACCATTGCATGTGCCCCTGTGGAATAAACATACACGAGTAGCTCTTAATGTGTGCCCCTATGTGCCCCCAATTAGATTTAAGAAAATATTTATAGTTTTCAAGTTATCGCGGTTTCATGAAAAACCGAAAAAACATCGCAGCGCCTAAATTAGACAAGGCACAAGTTCGCTGAAAACTGTATTCGGTCCTTCTTGACGCTAATAATAACCATACAAAGTTTCAAAACTGTTCATGCATGCGTTTTTGAATAATCTTGCTAAAAGTCAAAACGATGGTGTCATAACTTTGACGGCAAAATACAAGGAACCGGCTCAATCCCAGATGTGTAGGTGTAAACCAAAATCATGTGCCTTTATTCAAAAATATATGGTGAAAATATTCAGCTTAGAATGTTTCGTATTAAGTAAATATTAACAAAAAACCAAAATATGTAAGCAACGGCTGGTTATCCGACCAAATTTGAATGACTACTAAAAAGCGACGGATTCATACATATCGATGACCTTCTTTACTTTACTCACTAACCGGTTCACACGTGTTGTGCCTGAGTACACTGACTTAGAAAAGTAATAAGTAATAAAATAAAGTTGTTATTGGATTATATTCTACTAGCTGTTTCTATGACCTTACACATGATTAAGTACATTATAAATAGTAGCCTAAGTGCTATTCCAAGGTAAGCTATCTTCTCGATTCTAAATTTCATTAAAATACATACAGTAATTTATGTGTGAACGAAAGAAATACATCCAGATATTTGCCAGGCCTTTGACCCAAAATTTGATTGCTCCCAATGTTTTAAAAAAAATATAGTTCATGCAATGTGTGATGAATACCTGCTACTAAAAAGAGGTAGCTCTTTTTTGTATATAAATATTCTTGCGTTTTTTGCAATTTGCAGGCCAGTGCTAGGTTGTATGTTGATTAAAATATTATTAGCGGCTGTAAAACGTATGTAGTTACAGACAGAATTATAATCATCAAAATCACCAAATACAACCCTCCAAGTTCATAAAGGCGAAGGAACAAAAAAAAAACAGAAAAAAAATTAATTTTGCGGGCTGGTTGGAGCATTCACCTTACTTAATAGAAGATTCCCTTTTTTCGCCTCCCCACACCGCTGCATATATCTCTGGCCCCGCGGCATCCGCTGACGTCGTGTCGCAAGGAGTCGCTTTGTCTAGCTTGGAGAAAGTGAGACAGCTAGTACGCGTACGGTGTTAGTGTGACAGAGAGAGTTACGTGTAACGTCGCTCTATTATGAATAATAGGTACGAAGTAATAAAAATAATAATTTCCACATCAACAAGCTGTTTCATTTATTATAGTCACAGGGTGCATTTAATATATTTTTTAATTAGCCCCCAAAACTTTTGAACGCGACTGTACGGACAACAGCTTAGGTATAATACGTCCAATAAAGAAGGTCATCGATATGTATGAATCCGTCGCTTTTTAGTAGTCATTCAAATTTGGTCGGATAACCAGCCGTTGCTTACATATTTTGGTTTTTTGTTAATATTTACTTAATACGAAACATTCTAAGCTGAATATTTTCACCATATATTTTTGAATAAAGGCACATGATTTTGGTTTACACCTACACATCTGGGATTGAGCCGGTTCCTTGTATTTTGCCGTCAAAGTTATGACACCATCGTTTTGACTTTTAGCAAGATTATTCAAAAACGCATGCATGAACAGTTTTGAAACTTTGTATGGTTATTATTAGCGTCAAGAAGGACCGAATACAGTTTTCAGCGAACTTGTGCCTTGTCTAATTTAGGCGCTGCGATGTTTTTTCGGTTTTTCATGAAACCGCGATAACTTGAAAACTATAAATATTTTCTTAAATCTAATTGGGGGCACATAGGGGCACACATTAAGAGCTACTCGTGTATGTTTATTCCACAGGGGCACATACAATGGTTGTAGAGATATACGATTCATCAAAACGTTACTCCAGCAGGAAATGCAATATCTCGAAAACCTGAAGGGGCACAGATTTTATTTTTGGGGGCACATTTTCGCACACATATAAGCTCTCTGGCCATGCACAATTTTTCTCTCTCCGATCATTCGTTTAGAATTTTCCTGCTAGAAAAACGTTACCCCAGCAGGAATCGTTTTTTCCGTTTTTTTCCAAAACGACAAGGGGCACACATTTTTTATGTGGGGGCACATTTACAGCAGTTAGGGCACAAATTATACGTTTTACTCCTATAACCCTAGGAGACACTTTCTTGCTGGGGTAACGTACACGGCCCGCTGTGGCGGGCGGGCATCAGTCGGGGGTTGCGGAAGGATCGTACGTTCCCGCGACCCCCGGCGTAGGTGTGAGATGGAACACCGGGGTGGGTTTTAGTCAGTAAGAGTCTGACAGACCCCGTCGCCCGCCCCAGGGCGGCGGACATCCATGAGGATTTTCCACCCCGGAAACAAAAAAAGAAAAAAAAGGGATGCTCCACCTTTCCCCAGGTTATAGATTGTTATTAAGTTCATCATTTGTGACTTCAAGTGACAGCTATGTGAACCAATGTGAACAGAACCCAGCAATGTATAAATATGTAAGCTGTCACGCCCTTTATGCCTGGAAGCTTTTATTTAGGCAGTAAGTTTTAATTTACATTTTAATTTTAATTAATTATTTTTTAGCTTGAGTACGTATAGTTTTTTTTATAAGTATTATATATATTGGCGTGGCTAGCTGACATTTATGGCAAATAATTTAATTTAATGTTCTGTGTCTTCTAATGTTAATTACTTAATATACCTATTATTGTATAAAATCAAGTATTTTCTAACTGAACAGACAGCTGTGCTGCTGGGTAGTTTGTTGCGCCACTTCTTCTTCCCAGCGATAGCACTAGGAAGTGGTGAAGGGCGGGCGTATTTGGGGATCTGTCTTTTGTAATTTTGACGTTTGAAAAGTGCTGATTCTCAGCCTAATTTGGATAAATGTGGTTTTGATTATACTGAGTCACAAACCGCATGCTTTCAATCACGCTGTGATGATGAGATACTTATTTCATTGCAGTTTTTTTTAACTGTGATTTCAAGCTTCAGAAAGTGACAGGTTCAAATCTGCAGAGGAGAACCTAGGCGTATGGCAGTTCTGTCTGCGCAGTAGCAGTAGCCACTCTGCTAAGTAAGTACGTTGCCGTCGATCAGTTACTGAAGTTTGTTCAGTTCTCTTTCATACTTCGTTTGATGAAGCGACGAGTTCTACCGGAACTCGTCGCTTTTTGTAAATAAGAATTCCGAAGCGCTCGCTATACAGTTTGGTTCCTGTGACAGCGCGCGATAGCTCTCGCTTGACAAATAGAGCATTGAGTGCAATTTTATGAGGTGCATCAAACTGACCGTAGTCTCGAACGCGGTGCCTTGCGGCGGGGAGCGGACACATACAGATGCTGTTCATATTGTGGACATTTTTTTCAATATTACTCTTTTGGGCCTTGGGGATGGGTTTAAAGGTAACCAAATTCCTTTTCCATTACTACTCATCCACAAGAACGTTGATTCTAGGTAAAAATAGCGTAAGAACACAACAGAGCTTTCCCTGTTTAATACTATCTTTTCGCTGTGACACGCGACACGCAGATCAAGCCGCACCTACAAACAAGTGCTGATAAAAGTGTCGATACCTACTCGAACATTAGCTGCCCTTTGAGGCGGGTCAGTGACCGCTGCTGTCAATTAGCAGTGACCTTTAGTGGAAGGTCAGGAGGGCGCGCCTGTCGCACGAGACCTTCAGCGACACGTCCTCAAACAATATATACAGGGTGTCAAAATAACCATCACATAACCGTTACCTACGCGCTGTATCTGTACATCTAACTTGGTAACGACGTAAATAACACCCTACTGCCAAAGACGCGCGGGCGCGCGCGCGTAAGACCGCCCATTGTGTCACCCTTTGTAAAATTTTATAAATTTTATTTATGTTCTGTAACTTTTATGGTGTACAATAAAGAGTATTCTATTCTATTCTATTCTTCTACTGCAAGTGCAAAATTGGTTCACTGCTAATAATTTAGTATTAAATGGGAAAAAAACTAAATGCATAAGATTCACTTTACCGAATGTTAAAAGTAGTGATTGTGACATAGTATTGAATAAGGAGAAACTAGAATTCGTCGATAAAACTGTTTTCCTGGGGATAACGCTCGACTCAAGGCTGCAATGGGGTCCTCATATAACATCTCTTGCAGGACGGCTAAGCTCAGCAGCATATTCTGTATTTGTGTATTTACTAATGTAGATACCGCGAGGCTAGTCTATTTCAGTTACTTTCATAGTATCATGTCTTACGGTATTTTACTATGGGGACGGGCTGCAGATATCGAGTCTATTTTTATTCTGCAGAAAAGAGCCATCAGAGCAATATATGGCCTCCGCAGGCGCGATTCTCTAAGGGACCTGTTTAAAGATATTAATATCATGACGGTACCTTGTCAATATATCTATGAAAACATCATGTACGTAAGGAAAAATTTAAATATTTTTAGTAAAAGAGGTGACAGACACACATATAGAACTAGAAATAGGGACCAATTAGTGCAACCAGGTTTCAGACTGGCTAAAGTAGACTCTTCCTTCATGGGGTACTGTTTAAAATGTTACAATAAAATACCTCCCCACATACTCCAACTCTTCAAATCTTACATAAAACGCACACTATGCAGCCAAGCATATTATAACTTGGGGGATTACATCGCTGACAAAAATGCTTGGTTAAACGCTTGTCCTGCTCCACAGGACGCATAAATAAATTGATTAGCATTTGTAAATATTTCACACACGCCTACCCTACCTACATACTGTTGGAGCTGATGAAGATTTTAAAATACTATTTTTGCATTATATAAATTCAATCTCCTAGTATTGTATAATTGCATAGCACATAAATGTGAGTACTATGTATGTACATACTATAAAGCTACCATTTACTGGGTACGTCTTTCATTGACTTGAATGTGGCTTGGCGGCTGAGAGCATGTCATGCTCACTCTAATGTCTCGCTGATGGTGGCGTGTGTGTTGGATCATTTAGCTCCCTTGAAAATGGTTGAGCTGAATGGTGCTAATCTATGCGTCATGCTCGTGAACGGGTGCCGTCAGTCAACTGGTCAACTCTTTGCTGCCATGGCTTATTTTTGATTTAATTTTATATTTGAATTGTTTTTTTTTTTATCTGTTCTGTTATAATTTCTAACATGAATGATGTAACCAATACTTTGTAACCATATTATTTTGATTTAAAATGTGTCCATGGAGTTTCTTGCCCGTTCTTCTCCATAGGTACCTACTACGCTTTGGAATGGGCAACTAGCTTCATTTTTCTGACTGACCGACCCCTTGACAATTCAAAAGTATCCGTAATTGGTGTAATTGAAATAAATACTTTGAGTTTGAGTTTGAGAGTTTAACATTGAGCAGAAATGATTGCTGGGAAACGAGTTTTATTTTTGTGACAATCGCCGTTTACAGCAATGCACCACAATGCACCACAATGCACCACAATGCACCACAATGCACCACAATGCACCACAATGCACCACAATGCACCACAATGCACCACAATGCACCACAATGCACCACAATGCACCACAATGCACCAAAATGCACCACAATGCACCACACGCAAAACATTGTGTTATGGGTTCTTTTTCTTCGTGTCACTGGCACGACTGTATTTTAGATCTTTAGGTGCTTGCAGCGGTACAGTAGTTATGTAAGTTATAACATTTAACATTTGTTTTCGAGAAATAAGTAAACGAAAGTTGAAACTTTGACCTTCCATATCACTGCAACCAGAGGTTTCTCAGGTATGGGCATGTGTCCCACAGTGACGGGAAGAACAAGTAGCTCTCGGCTTCGTTAAGCGCTGTGAGCTGTGTTATTGTTCTGTGTTCTGTTAGTTTTAAGGATTCCTTATTGTTGCTGGATAAGACCGTCACAGAAGACATTCAATAGACATTCAATTTATTTTGTCTTTGGTATTTGATTTTTAAAATACTCTTGTTTCTGAAGACTTATTTACGTTAATGTATTATTAGACTACTTTCTCGAACAATTTAGATCAAAGGTATAAGGTGAATAAAGTTAACGAAACTTACCGACTTGTGCGTGCGTGTGTTGGATCATTATTGATCGGTTCCCTACAAAATGGTTGAGCTGGGTGGTGCTGATCCACGTGTCATGTTCGTGAACGGACGCCGTTGGTTGAGGTTAACTGCCAGGGCTTATTTTTAATGTTATATTTTAAATTGTTTCTTTTTTACATTGTTCTCACATATAAAAGCAGTAAGAATAATGTACCCAGGATTTTGTAATAATATATTGATTTAAAAGAGTGTCCGTGGAGTTTCTTGCCCGTTCTTCTCCATAGAGATCTACGTTTTTGGAATGGGCGATTAGCTTCAACTTTCTGACTAACTGACCGACTATTTAATTTTGACAATTCAAAAGTGCCTGTAAACGGTTTAATTGAAATAAATGATTTGAGTTTGAGTTTGAGTTACTGCGACTCCAAATATGAACAGGTGTTTTTGTTTGCAATCAGTCAGTCGCCCTTGGTCCTACTTCTTATTCACAGTATAGTCGCCGTCATAAATACGTAAGCAGTTTTTAACGCAGCGCGTAATAGCGTTCGAGCAGGAACGTCTTCACTTATTCATGGTACAGAGGTCGGTGTGGACTCAGTAGCAAACACAAGTTGAATCAAGGTGGAGCTAAACGCAACGTAGTTTGGTACATTCAGTGATGGTCTAGGGAACTACTTTCCCTACCTTTACCTTTTTTCCTTTTACTTGTTAGACTAAACTTAATCGGTTCGCCCAGATTTCATGTGCTTATGTTTGCAATAGAGCTCAATCGCAGTCTGTTAGTAAGAAATTCTAATTTGATAGATTAAAAAAAATATTTAAATCAATTCGTAGCAAAAATTCGTAGCAAGCAAGCTACGAGCCTACGGCACTCGTAGCAAATAAGTTTATTTCAGAGTGACTAGTGATGTTGAAAAAGTTACACGAATGTTTGAAGTACTAGTTCTCTTCTTCTATTTTAAAGTTATTTTTCCAATAACTGATATTTGTTTACATGTTATTATAATTGCATTTACTGTTTACGAACCTACGTTATCCGATACTCACTGTAGCCATGCAGATATTTTTTAACTGTATTACATCACGTATGGCACTAAATAATTAGTCCTATTTACTTCACATGTGGTTTCCTATATTTTAGTTCTGACTTAACTCTAGTACACATCATGACTCAGGAGAAATCATATCCTTTTAATTAAATTATTTTCCTCTGTGAATGTTCTCCCTCCATGCCTCGGTTTCTCGGCACTCCGCAGTTATGACAAATACCTCTACATTAGGAAAAAGTTAATTCCCTCTTAAATGGTCCTTCCTTGACGATAGACACCATTAAGCATAATGATCGACCGTGACGCTACTCGTCGGTTCAAACCCTTTATATTTCATCTATTTCTTTGGAGTCACCTGCAAGTGAGTCAATGCTGTTGACGACGCGTTTTTAAAAATTACTTATTTTACTATTTCCGTAATGTACTATAATAATCAATCAAAAACTTTATTTCGAACAAGAATCCAAATGGGTTAGTAGCGAACACTTACGAGCTATGTTAGTTCGACATTAAGAGAAAATAGTCTTCATTATTATTAGTAACACGACGCTTACTTTTAAGAGTTGCCAACTTTAATTTTATAAGAAAAGAGGTTTATTAATCTGTGGTTCGTGAGAATATCATAACAGAATGATTCGAACTGTCAGCTCAGTTTATTATACTAAAATACACCCTCGGTTTTACACGAACTTTTGTTCGCCATTTTTTGTAAAAATCATAAAATTAAATGAAAGTAAACCTGCATCCCAGCACTCTGCAATTAAAGCTGCGTCCTGACCTGAACATCTGTGCTTTTCAATCCATCCTGTACTCCCAACAGCTGCAAATGTTAAACGAATTGTTGATAGGTATGGTAGAAATCGGTTGATTCCGTATTCTTTATTAAAAAAAAAAACCCCTTTTGCCTGCTTCACTTCGTCTGTTCCCCGCCTTTCCTAATGAATGACAGATGACATTAGTGACAGCAGCCACCCCGCTTGTGTGAACGAGTGTTTACATATCTATTAAATAGATACACTACAGGTATTCTTCATATGACTTTGCGAATCAATGATGCAGATTTCATCGTATTTATTAGGCTACCTTTGCGATATATAATCCGATAGCACATTACGGAAAGTATTTACATGAAGTAGGTTCAAGGAGGTCAACTTACTTAGTACACAAGTTGACTGGTCACCGAGTAACGAGTGTGTGTGTACGAGTTCTGTTGAAGAGTATGATCCCCGAGGCACCCATTACACGGTCATTACACGGTCAATCTCGATCACGATCTGTGCCCAAAATAAAACCGCGGTATCAGAGATCGCGTTCAAGATTGATTGTGTAACAGGTGCCTCAACATACAAGTAACAGTAGAGTTGCGTAACACTCCAAGATATTCTGGACAAAGCCATCCCAGCCTAGGTTCACGTATGACAGTGTTCCAAAAGTACCTGGCGCCGCTTAACGAAGGTAATGAGCTCATTATGACGTATGCTCTAAGCACAGAAGCTGATTGGAACAAAGCCGTGTCGCAAGTTAGCGCACATTGTTGTCGATGCGGCGGCGCGGTCACGCGACTGGTGGCTGCAGAAGTACCACGCCATACTACTTACAGTCACCGTACAATCATCTTCGAACAGTCGGGAAAGTGTGTTGAGCAGACTGACCAACTACGTACGTTGTAGTCATTCCATGTGACTGGTGACAAGTTGACAGTTCTGAATTGAATATCAGTACAATTTATGTTGATAGGCGATTTGCTAAACCTTACATTTCTCTAAATCATGTGGCACGGACTGCGGGACCCCGCAGTAAAGTAAAAGCGACACTATATTTGGTTTTCCGTATTGCAACATTGGATAGGTTTGCTTTCTGATTCTCCACATACCGGACATTCAGTGAAGCGGTATTCTGTGTGATGTAGGAACTGACTCCCGACACAGGAACTCACGTTTGTCTCTGTTCAGTTCAGTCTGGTGGCGAACTGGCGACCACCACCCACATGTACCAGAGGTGCACAAGTTACTCGAACTATTAATATGTTCACCTCAGACGTCTACAGCAGGTTGGCCTTCCTCTACTTACATACATATACAGGGTCCAATTAAAATAGGTGGACAAATTTTACCACAGCGCTCAGTACGTCTAACCAAAGATATCCAAGCAAAAAAAAACACTGATTATAATGATTATATTACTTTGACCTAAAATAATGGGTAGATACTTGCACTCGCGCCCCGCTGCGCGCAAGCTCGTAAGTAGGTACATAGTCAGTTCTGTTACATCCTTACATCATTCTGTATTTAACAAAGTGCTTATGCATTGTGTAACCATTTAACCAACATTTATAAGTGTATTTTTGTTAGCTGATTATTTTAATTGTAAGTATCTAATGCGTTTTTCTTATATATTTTTTTTACCATTGTCCTTATTTTGGTGGTCTGAATGATTTCTAAAAGTTTGTCCACCTATTTTAATGGGACCTTATATATAGCTCTACTTCGTTGCATTTGATTCGCTTTACCGAAAAGTGTTAGAAGTAGTGAATGTCATGTAGTATTGAATAAGGTTTACGGTTTTCCTAGGGATCACGCTTGACTCAAGGCTACAGTAGGGGTCTGTCTTTACTTAACATCACTTGCAGGGCGGCTAAGTTCAGCCGCTTACGCTGTTTGGAAAATCCGTCAATTAACGGACGTGGATACCGCGAGACTGGTCGATTTTAGTTACGTGTCCTAAGAGTTCTTGCCCGTTCTTCTCCATATAAAACAACGTTTTGGAATCGGCAACTAGCTTCAACTTTCTGACTAATTGGCCGACTACTTGACAATTCTAAAGTGCTTGTAAATGGTTTAGTTGAAATAAATGCTTAGAGTTTGAGTTATCGGTGTTTTATCAATTTAGTTACAGGAGCTAATTTGTCGATAAACCTTATTTTGTATCATTTGCTATCAAAATATTATATCTCGTTTGCATGGAAATAAGTGCATCATAAGCAAAATTAAGTTCCCTCGATAATATGTATCTAAAAAATAAAAGAAAGAATTATTTGCGGTAAGCCTGACGCGAAGGAATGACAAACAAAAAAATCTTTCCTGTACCTGTTCCGATCATAAGAAGGTGCCTATACTGTCGCTCAAAATAATAACAGTAGAATCACTTCTAACAGAAAGTGAATATTAACATGTGAGTCAATGTGTCCTCCAAATATTGGTGAACGGTGAAGTTAAAGCACTTAAAACTATTAATGTTGCAATCAGCATGCGGTTGACAAGATACACGTATAATGTAAACATGCGGCCGCACATAGTTAGATGGTACTTCTGAATACATTCTGGTGTGAGAATCTGCCAAAGCGTGGAACATTCAGCATCGGTAAGCAAAAGCTCGCGCCCTCGTGCTCTATGAAAAGCCAATAATCCGCTGTTTATAGCGCCGCGTCGCGCCGCGCCGCGCCGTGCTGCCGCTTCAAGACACAATGCCGCACTCGCTGTACTTATACGTGCACGTTATTACTTTACATTTTATGTGCGCCCCCCAGGCCGTAACAAAATAGCAACTTAATGTAAGTAGTTGCCACCAGTTACGAGTATGTTCACAGCATTCCGAGACACGCACTTGTGCATAGGTGTTTGTTGACAATAATAATAAAAGTGCACACAAAGGTTCGTCCCCCCAAGGTACCCCCAAGTCTCGCCGCACAACACAAAAGCGCTTTATTAGAATCTTCATACAAAGAAAAGCAGTTTATTATGTAGAATCGAACATATTTAACTACTTTGAACATAACAGGCATTAATTAGTTGACAGATTGGTTAAGCGATAATTTATTTCCGTTGAGATTCGATCCAAATACAATTTGTTAGCGCTACAAGGGAAAAAAAAAGGTTTATAGGGGGCGAAACTGCACACATAAGACAAAGAGAACCAATGCAAAATATGGCTCGAGGACTGGTTCACCGTGGCCAGCCGATTCATATTACATAGTGTCGTGAAGCGACAAGAAAAACTTAACTATTAAAGCCAGAGGTGATGAAATTAAAGAAAGGGAGGTAGGAAACAATTATAGATATATTAACAAATAAAAGATGGAGATGGACTGAAGAGAGGTGTGTAGTATGAGAAGGTCCCCTGTAAGGATGACGATGCGTGATAGGTGGGTTGAGGAGGCTGAGGTGGAGATCCAGTTGGAGCTGAGCAGGTAGAAGCGAGGCAGGTGCTGGCAACAGGTGCAGGTACATGGCCTTTACGGAGGACGGAGGCGTAGGTAGGGTCCGTCAGGTACCGGACCAGATAGGCGGCTCTGGAGTATCAGGCCTTATTTATAGTGTTCGCTTTAGAGGCGAAACTCGGAACTGATCACTGCATTGCGTGGATCTATAATGTAAGCTCGAAGAATAATATCATGTAGAAAATATGAATTTGAGATACACTCGAGAGCAATGAATCCGGGTCACTTAAAGAATGTTAAAAATCTCGGAAACTAAAAATGATAGGTTAATGCAATAAATTGTATTTAATAGACAATGTAATACTCCTTAAATGAAAGTAAAAAAAATATGAGTCACCATACATTTTATTAACACAAAATTACATAAAGAAAAAAACTGCTGATCTCTCCTTAAAACAAAAATAGGAAACATGAAATTTTTTAACTTTATTACGATTTTCTTGAATTTTAATACTTCGTATTGCCTCCTCGTGCTTCCATTACTGCGTTTACGCGGTTTGGCATGCTGTACACCAAGTTCCTTATACGATTTTGGGGAATATTCTCCCATTCCTCTGTGAGAGCAATTTTGAGCTCACGAAGCGTGATTGGGGGAGGGTTTCGCTGTTTTACGCATCTGCCTAGCTCGTCCCAAGCATGCTCGATCGGGTTGATATCCGGGCTGCGCGCTGGCCACTCCATACGAGTAATGTTCATCTCTTGAAGGTAGTCATTCACAATCCTGCCTGTATGAGGTTGGGCATTGTCATGCATAAATATAGCATCCTCACCTAAATTGACCATAAATGGACCAACGTGATCATTGAGGATTTCTTCCACATATCTTACGCTAGTTAAAGAGCCGTTTTCTATGATCACCAGCTCTGTGCGACTTTCAGAAGAAATTCCGGCCCACACAAGTACAGACCCACCACCGTAGGCTACTTTTTCTTCGATGCATGCTTGCTTGAATCTTTCCCCTGGTCTTCGATACACTCTGTGTCTTCCATCGTGCTTGTAGAGCATAAATTTTGATTCGTCGGAGAACATAACTTTTGACCAATCTTGAATACTCCAATTTACGTGGCTCTGGGCATATCTTAGTCTTGAAATACGATGCCCACGCTCCAGTTTAGGGCCGTTTGCAGGTCTAAGGGGTTTTAAGTTAGATTCAGCAAGCCGACGTCTTACTGTCCATGCACTTGGGTTACTTCCTCCGAGGCGTCGAAACTGATTTGTGAGTTCAGTTCCTGTGAGAAAGCGATTTCGAAGCATGGTGTTCACCAAGTATCGGTCTTCTCGTGCTGTGGTACACCTGGTTCTGCCCGTTCCTGGTCTGCGTAGGTTAGAACCAGTTTCTTCGTAACGTCGGAGAACTCTTTGTACTGTTGACAGCGACACACCGACAGTCCTGGCTGTATCGCGCTGACTCCGGCCGGTTTCCAGCATTGTAAGTATTCTGGGGCATTCTTCAGGCGTAAGCGACATAATTTCAGCTTGAATAATGAATATAGAGCACTATCAACATGGTTTATGTACCCACATAAATGACAGATTACAAACAAAAGCAAAACCAAATGCTGTAATTTCGTAGTTCCATCTTCGAAAGTGGCCCTTTTTCAAATTTGATTTTTTTATGATATAACTTTACAATAACTAAGAAGTTTTAATAACTTCATTTAAGGAGTATTACATTGTCTATTAAATACAATTTATTGCATTAACCTAGCATTTTTAGTTTCCGAGATTTTTAGGATTCTTCAAGTGACCCGGATTCATTGCTCTCGAGTGTATGATAATAGAACTTACGTAAAGAAAAATAAAAGTTGGACATCACCATCGTCATCATTCAGGCATTTTGCCGAAAGACGTCCTCTGCTTAAGAGACGCTAGAATGGTCCTGTCTTTCGATATGTGTGTATGAACGACGTAGCTCAAATGTTACAAACTAGAATGGTCCTGTCTTTCGATATGTATTGTGTGTATGAACGACGTCGCTCAAATGTTACAAACTTCTACCAGCGAGCCGCCCCTGCGAAGCAGGTTTTTACGACTTGACAAAACATCAAGATTTCTTTATTAGATCAAAAATCAAATCAAAAATGTTTATTTGTAAGAATATAGTTCAATAGACGTTACAATATTGGTTCCAGCATATCCTGCATAATGTGGCGTAACAAATATTTCTATATAAAAAAACACGGATTATATTACTAGCCCATTAATAATTATGAAAATAAAATATGAATCTATAATAGTTAATAAAGATTGAAATTTTGGTAATAATTAATGGGCTGGATAAAAAAATGTAATTGTTGCATGCGGTAGAATAAAGGCTATATTTATTTTATTATACGACTTATTTGTAACGACTTATCTTCTAAATATTCTTGAACACTGTAATAATTTTTTACTAATAGTAGTCTGGTAAATCTTAAGTGTTATTTGGCAAATGGTTGTAAATAATAATTGCCATGCAGTACGTATTTCTTTTAAATAGCTTTAATTTTATGTGGGGTAATTTCAATTTGTCTTGGTGTCGTGTTCTACTATTTATTTTGTAACTGCTTTTTTCGAATAAATTGTATTTTTTTTTTACAAAAATGCATGTCAGTCAGTATTTTAAGTCTTCGAAATAGTGGTTTACAGCTATCCAAAAAGTGGTATCCACACATTGCCCGGATACATTTTTTTTGTCCTTTAACCCTTAACCACCTGACGCCGGTCTCAGAGACTGGCGATTTTGTTTTTCAAATTATTCCGTTACTATGCTCGTAACGCAATTGTGTGTCCATGCTTTATATACATAATAATACATAATACAACTATTGCAGAAAATTCTGAAAAATTAGACAAACGCAAGACATGTTCATCCCATGACCCTAAGAAAAAACGCGTCATGTGTTTTGCATGTAAGAATCCGATTTGCATTGAATGCAGCCAAAAATGTGCTTTAATTGTCGTCGCAAGTTGTGAAAGTTTGTGGGTTGTGATTTTGTAATAATTGTGCCTTAATCGTGCCATAAATTATTTTAAGTTAGAGATTATATATCGAACAGTCGTAAATAAGTAAAAACTATTGAGTTATAGTAAAATTTCCTACTCAGATCTCAGATTTTCAAAGTTCCTAGATTTTTTGCTAAAATTTATATAATTATTTTAACCGTTGATTTTTGATAAGTAAATGCATACTTTTGCAAAGTTTAAAAACTTATAATGAATAAAAATATTATGAAAATACAGATGTGACTTTTATTTAATGTATTATTTTAAACAATGGTTATTAAACATGGAAAATACGCAACCGGTCTCCAGGACCGACGTCAGGTGGTAGTGTAACTTAAAAACACGTCAGGTGGCTAAGGGTTAAACACTTTTTGCACGTCTACTGAGTTTCCCCAAATTATAAGACCATATCTGATTATAGATGCTACATAAGCGTGGTAAGCAGTCATTGCGGTATTTAGATTAACCGTTTGCTTTATTCTTTTTAGGACATACACAAAGCATAGATCGCTTTGTGTATTTTATCATGTGTGGTTTCCAACTGCAATTTTTGTCCACGGTTATACCTAAAAATACACATTCATTAACAGTGTTTAAGAAGGAATTGTTATACAGAATGTCTGGACTATTTGTGTTTATGTTGAGTTCTTGAAATTGTATTATATTTGTTTTTGTCATGTTTATTAAGTTATTTCCTTCTAACCATTTGATTGCCTTGTCTAATGTTTTGACAATTCGTTTTTCCAAGTCTTTGCTATCGTCGCTTTTAATAATCAATGTTGTGTCATCAGCAAATTGTACGCACTCTTCATTAATCGCCTCTGGTAGGTCATTGATGTATACTAGAAAGAAAAGAGGGGATACAATTCCTCCTTGAGGTGTACCGAAGTTGTTTTGCCTATATTTTGATCTACATTTTTGTTGTTCATTTTGACAATTTCTTGTTATTTCTACGCATTGCAGTCGGTCGGCAAGAAAGCTTTTGATCCAATCGTTGGCCTTTTCGCGGACTCCATACCATAAATTGAATTGTAATGATTTTTTGGCATACCTGTCAATCATATTATAATTATTATATTTAATTACGTAACTAATTATTAATCAAATTGAATTGTCTGTTTGTAATGTCAAAAAAAGGCTGGCAGATGATGTATATACTTTAAGAAAATGCTCTAAGCTCATTGTTTTGCTTACTTAGTTTGTAGTGTAATATGTATAGGTAGGTACTAACATAGTTTTAAGACCTTTGTAACTAACAATTATTATGAATGTACTAACACTAGTGTTTAAGTTGTGTATGTAGGTATATACTAACAAATTGGATTTTAGATCTGAAAATAAATGAATTGAATTGAATCAAAGGCTTTTGTCATGTCTAGAAAGACACAGCCTATTTTGGCTTTTTGGTTTAGACTTTCGGTTATTTGTTTAATTAAGGAGAAATATCCTGAAGCCGTAGAGCTCCCCTTCCTAAATCCAAACTGTTCTTTTTTAAGGATGTCGCATGATGTCAAAAAGTTCTCTATTTTCTTACACATCACTTTCTCAAATATTTTCGATAATATTAAGCCTTTCTTGTATAAAGGTTTGACAATAGACATTTCCAGTCGTTTTGGGAAAACTCCTTCGCTTAGGGATAAAATTATTATGTAGCTTAATGGCGAGACTAAACTCGAGGCACACATTTTTAATTATTAATTATTTAACACTTTAGTATTTAAGTCCTCATAACCAGTCGAGTTCGTATTTTTTAAACTATTAATTAATAGATATACATCTGTTTCATCAATTGGTGTTAGGAAAATGCTCTTAGGATTCTGAGGAATTGTTAAATTGGTATTCTGATTATTTTCTCGTGGATTTTGGGTCATATTGGTTAGGGATATGTAATATTTATTGAATAGGTCACAAATATTGTTAGGGTTGTCATAAATTTTACTATGGATTTGTATTGTGTCAATATCAGAGTGGCTTGTATTATTAACATCTGCTTTAATTAAATCCCATGCTGCTTTACTTGCATTTTTTGCTTTGTTGATGTACTGTAAACGTAATTTATTGTATAATGTAATAAAGTGTTGTTGTGCGTTTGTATACGGTTCTTAATATTCGAGTATAGTCGTCATATTTTTTTTGTTTTGTTTTTTTGTTATCTTTACAAAGGTAAACGTTAGGGGGGGGGGGGGGGGGTAGGTTAGGGTAGGTTTTTTAGGTATAATGCTCGTTTTGTTATACAGCATCTTTTTATATTTATCTAAGTTTAATAATTATTAATGTGTTATTTACATAAACCTTCCGAAAAAATAATAATAATAATAATATCCCTGGACATTTCACACAGCACCATTTGTCCCAAGCTAAGCAACCTAATTCTTGTGTTATGGTAACAAGATGGCTGATAAACTACTTATATCCATTTTTTTTTTTTTTGTAAATATGTACATACATATTATAGATAGAAAAACACCCAGACTCGGAACAAATACATGTAGGTCATACAAATATTTGTTCCGTGCGGGAATCGAACCCGCGACACGCAGCGCAGCAGTCAATCGCTTAACCACTGCGCCAACCGTGCCGTCTTATAAATGAATACTCTAAATGATGGTTAAAACCGCATAAAAATCCGTTGGAAAAATATGTATAGATTACTAACCCCGCTTGGGAATCATGTTGGTGATCGCAGGAGCAGCGCTCTGGCATGCGAAGGTGATCGTGATTCCGGACACTAAGCATTAAGCAAGTCTTTGTTTGACATTATTAAGAAACTCAAATATCAGATCCATAATACAAATTTTATGATTTGATGTGTAACTACTAGTTATTGACCGACAGCTCGTAAGTATGCGTGGTGCAAACTGTAAATATAAGTTGGTTATTAAGAAATAAATAAATAATGAGTGTAATGCATTATGAAGCCCTGAGCCCACGGTTACGTCCGCGGCGCACGTGCCGATCACAACGCCATACATAGTGATACGTGAAAGACTCACTCACACAAGGCGCGCTGCAGGCGAAGCCCCAGCAATGTGCCCTATTAACCCTTGCTCGGGGGGTGCCTCAGAAGCCCTGCACCTTTATAGGGACGAATATAAAGTTTGTGAGTTCAGTATGTATATGTTTTAGATACCTATACCTGATAGATATGAATTTGTGAGTGTCCTGTCAGTTCACCATTTAATTTACAAATTTTTACTTGACAAGCATCATCATCTGCCTAGCCTTTTCCCAACTATGTTGGGGTCGGCTTCCAGTCTAACCGGATGCAGCTGAATACCAGTATTTTACATGAAGCGACTGCCTATCTGACCTCCACAACCCAGTTACTGGGTAATACGATACCCCTTGGTAAGACTGGTTGTCAGACTTTCGGGCTACTGACGACCCGTAACGACTGTCAAAGATCCACGAATGACAGCCGGGACCAACGGCTTAACGTGCTTTCCGAGGCACGGAGGGGACTTGGTATGTGAAAATGGTCACCCATCCACGGACCAACCGCGGCAAGCGTAGCTTAACCTGATCGATCGACCCGTGCGGCTGTTATTACTTAGCCACAAGCCCCTTGACAAGCAACGATTAGGAAATACATGATTTGTCATTGCATCACTCTACAATAAATTAAGTAAGTAATTAAGTTTGCCAAATAATTAAAAATTACTTCTCGACTTAAGAAAATAACTATCCGATAAAGTTTTTTTTAATAACGTATTATTTGACGGCACGGTTGGCGCAGTGGTTAAGCGATTGACTGCTGCGCTGCGTGTCGCGGGTTCGATTCCCGCACGGAACAAATATTTGTATGACCTACATGTATTTGTTCCGAGTCTGGGTGTTTTTCTATCTATAATATGTATGTATTTACAAAAAAAAAAAAAAAATTGTATATAAGTAGTTTATCAGCCATCTTGTTACCATAACACAAGCATTAGGTTGCTTAGCTTGGGACAAATGGTGCTGTGGGAAATGTCCAGGGATATTATTATTATTATTATTTATTTGACAAATATTTTTTTTTTCATGTTATCTCATAAAACAACGTTTGGCATAAACACGTTTTACATTTATTTACTTATTATGACGCAATTTCCTGAAAATGAAACGACTTGTGCTAATTGAAAAAAAAGAGATTATTTTTAGTAGGCTACCCGGAACCGAACTAGTTAGATTAGGTTAATTATTTACGAAAAAAAAAATGGTTAAGTTTGGTAAAGTTAAAACTGTGACCACTTATCTACGCACAAACCGAGCGAGCGAAGCGAGCGGTGCCGCGGCAGCGGCCGGCGAGCGGCAAAAACGACTAGATTATAATTATAGAAAAAAAAAACTTTAAAAAGGTTTAAAGAACTTCAGTACTTGCATGTAAATTATTTAACCCGAAGTTTAGTTTTTTAGTATTTTTTCCAAAAGAATAGTGTCTTAGTAATTTTTCCAAAAGAATCTAAATATTAAATAAAAAATGTATAAATGATTAAATATCATCTAACCGGAAAGGGAAGTATTTGCCAAATAAAGCAAAGCGAGCAAGTTTGTAAAGCGAGTGTTTAAAAACTAAAACATTTGCGGAATTCGTTTTCTGTGAAATAAATAGTATACAAAACGTTGGTTGTAAAATAAAAATTTGTCAAGGGTGTTTTGGTGAAACATTAGTGAACCGAATTTCTGACTATTGTTTAACATATTTAACATAATATTATTTATATGCCAAAAACAATTTTTTGATTTTAGTTTAGGACTCCGATAGAAATATCTTGGAAAGAGATAAGAAGGATGTCGTTGTCGACGTAGGTTGCATACGCCTGAGTCCTGAAAACTAAAAATATGGTCATTCGTTCTCGTTTAATCGTCAAAGTTACTATATTGTTTGCAGACGATACTACCGTGTTGATTAAAGAAAAAACTCTAGATAACAGTAAAATAGTTGTGGATAAAGGAAAAAAGTGTAGGTATAAGGTCAATTTTCTTGTCAATTTCTTTGCTGATAGCTATTTATTACTATCTCTCATACATTTCTGTCACTGTTCTAGTTAGCTAAACGTGTAGTTACCTAACACTGCGCTGCATTACTGTTGCGGTTAATTAATAACAACGTAACGACTTCGCGACGTTATCGTGACGCCAACACTTATGCCCGACATACGCTTAATGTGTACCCTTATATTGTATTTTTCATAGGAAATACGTTTCCGGAGAGATTGAAGGTCAAAGTTTTAAACTTTTTATCGAAACCAAAACTAGTTTTCAGTGCATATTTACTTTATTTTTATCTATTTATTTTATTGTGTTTGGGTGGATTACGCAAAAGTAATAGGATGAGGTATTTCACGACAAAATAAAACTTAACTTGTACTCCTGTACCGTTGCATTACATGCACCCAACAGCACAGTGTTATGCTCGGTCTTAGCATTATGCTGAGCGATGGCTCTTTTGCGTGGATGTGCATATTTTTCCCCAACTGGTTTTTATTCTGGTATTTGTGTTTTTTTTTCTTCGTCATGTTTACCGCAAGTAAACGTATTTTCTTTCTTTTCTTACTTTCTGCGTGCGCTACATTGCGCGCTGCAGTAAACAGCGATGTTTCACACCAAAAATCGTTTTATAGCAATCAGTTTTAGTTATTGTGTCTTAGTTTAATGTACACAATGAATAGGTAACAGCTACCTACTAGGTATTGATGGGTAATTTTACACCCTGAATCTAAGTTTCGTATTATACATATGTAGGTAGGTACACATAAATACATATCCATTGTGGCCACAGATCACACGGATATAGATGAAAAGCGACTTGTTTTGTATATTGCATTTATCTTTTTTAAACATTTTGTAAATATTGTGTATTGTTGTATATCTTTTAATAAAAATACGCCATGGAAAAAAGACTGTTAATTTTAATACAAGATCCCAAAGTTTCAACAAAATCAGACGGACCACTTGGCGACTATAAGACATGTGTGTTAAATCGACATCTCTGCCCACCCCTTAGTAGAAATATGTTTTTAAACTATGACATATGAATTGGAACCTGTTGAGGTTGATGTGAATGCTTCTTGTTTAATATGTGAATGCTTCTTGTCTTACATGTAAAACTAGCTTCTGCCCGCGGCTTCGCCCGCGTGGATGTCGGAAGTTATCCCACGGGAACGTGCTACCAGGATAAAAAGTATGTGCTTCCCCAGGATGCCATCTATCTCTTTGCCAAATCAGAAGTTCAGTGGTTTAGGCGTGAAAATGTAACATACAGTTTCAAGTTCAAATCCTCCCCTAAAAACCGAATTACCCCTTTTTGCCCCGTCAGGGGTCAATTTTCGACAACTTTACATACTTATTATTAATTATTTTCTGTCGAAAGTATCAATACTAAGTTTCGATTTAATCGGACCGCGCATTCAATTTCTTCCACACAAACTTCAACACCCTATATCCCCCTTTGAGGGGTAGTTTGAAAAACTTATAATGATAAACTTTATTACTTACTTAGGCTAGTATTGTTGCCAAGTTTCAAGTTTATTAACTAAATTAATAAGATTTTTCATATAAACTGTATCCCCGCTTTTCACCCCCACTTAATACTATTATTACGATTATATTAACACGAATTTTAAAAAATTCATAATTTGACTCAAAGATTATTTATACAAATTTTATATAATTAATCAAGCCACTTATTATAATCCTCCCCTGTAAAATTAACTACCCCTTTTCACCCCGTTAGGGGTAGATTTTCGAAAAACCCTCATACGTGTTATTATTTATCTTTAGTCTTAAGTACACACACAGTACACTGAGTTTCGAGTTAATCGGACCGCGCGTTCAAATTCTTCCACACAAATTTTAACACCCCTATGTGGGGATATAGTTTTGAAAAACTAATAATGATAAACTTTATTGCTTACTAAGGCGAGTATTCATGCCAATTTTCAAGATTATTAACCTAACGAATAAGATTTTTCATATAAACTGTATCCCTGCTTTTCACCCCCACAGGGGTGGTTCATAACTTGACTCAAAGATTATTTATACCAATTTTCGAGTTAATCAAGCCACGCTGTAAAATCCTCCCCTGTAAAATTGACTACCCCTTTTCAGGCCGTCAGGGGAAGATTTTCGAAAAACCCTGATGCACATTATTCTTTCCTTTCAATTTTAGGTATAAATACTGAGTTTTGATTAAATCGGACCGCGCGCTAAAATTCTTCCATACAAACTTTGAAACCCCCCAATCCCCTTTTAGGGGGTAGTTTATAAAAATAAAAAATGCCCAACTTCATAATTTACTGAGATAAGTAATCGTGCCAAGTTTCAAGTTTATTAACTCAAGGAATTAGATTTTTCATACGAACAAAATCCCCCTATTTCACCCTCTTAGGGGTGGAATTTCGAAAAACCCTTTCTTAGTGGATACCTACTCTTCACGAAAAATACACCCTCCAAATTTCATGTCTCTAGGCTGTGCGTTGATGTCTCAGTCAGTCAGTCAGTCAGTCAGGACTTTGAATTTTATATATATAGATTCTCGTGTCGCAATATTTGTTACCAAACTCCTCCGAAACGGCTGGACCGATTTGTATGAAATTTTGTGTGTATTAGATATTTCATTTTGATATAATTATAATATTAGAATATTGTTTGTTGGGTAACGGCATCTGTCACATTTAAGAAGCTTGGGACGAACGGACGACTAGTTTTCTGATTAATTACTGACAGGCCTAAATTTCAATAAATGTTTAGCCTTGTCTGTCTGTGCTTTACTTCATAAAACCCTTTCCCTACAAACCATATTCAATAATAACCCTCATACACAGTAAATAACTAACTAGTAACCATTCTGATATTCAAAGCTTGTTATTTGGGTAATATATGTATAGGTACATATACTTCTATTTTATACTAAAAAAATCTACAACACCTATTTCTCATCCAAAAAGATATATATATTTCCTAGAAATAATGTAGGTATATAGCAAAACAACGTTAGCCGGGTCAGCTAGTTTAATATAAAAATAATCTATCTATGTATATATATAAAATTCAAAGTCCTGACTGACTGACTGACTGAGACATCAACGCACAGCCTAAACCGCTGGTCCTAGAGACATGAAATTTGGGGGTTGTATTCTTCGTGAAGAGTAGGTATCCACTAAGAAAGGGTTTTTCGAAATTCCACCCCTAAGAGGGTGAAATGGGGAATTTTGTTTGTATGAAAAATCTTATTCCTTGAGTTAATTAACTTGAAACTTGGCACGAATACTTATCTAAGTAAATTATGAAGTTGGGAATTTATTGTTTTATAAACTACCCCCTAAAAGGGGCTTGGGGGGTTTCAAAGTTTGTATGGAAGAATTTTAGCGCGTGGTCCGATTTAATCGAAACTCAGTATTTATACCTAAAATTGAAAGAAAAGAATAATGTGTATCAGGGTTTTTCGAAAATCTACCCCTGACGGCCTGAAAAGGGGTAGTCAATTTTACAGGGGAGGATTTTACAGCGTGGATTGATTAACTCAAAAATTGGTATACATAATCTTTGAGTCAAGTTATGAAAACATCCCAAATGATTTTTCAAAATTCCACCGCTGTGGGGGTGAAAAGCGGGGATAGAGTTTATATGAAAATCTTATTAATTTAGTTAATAAACTTGAAACTTGGCAACAATACTTGCCTAAGTAAGTAATAAAGTTTATCATTATAAGTTTTTCAAACTACCCCTCAAAGGGGTATATAGGGGTGTTGAAGTCTTTGTGTGGAAGAATTTGAACGCGCGGTCCGATTAACTCAAAACTCAGTGTACTGTGTGTGTATTTAAGACTAAAAATAAATAATAATACGTATGACGGTTTTTCGAAAATCTACCCCTATCGGGGTGAAAAGGGGTAGTTAATTTTACAGGGGAGGATTATGATAAGTGGCTTGATTAATTATAAAATTGGTATAAATAATCTTGGAGTCCAGTTATGAATTTATATGATTTTTTTTAAATTCCACTCCTGTGGGAGTGAAAAGCGGGGATACAGTTTATATGAAAATATTATTAATTTAGTTTATAAATATGAAACTTGGCAACAATACTTGCCTAAGTAAGTAATAAAGTTTATCAGTATAAGTTTTTCAAACTACCCCTCAAAGGGGGATATAGGGGTGTTGAAGTCTTTGCGGAAGAAATTGAATGCGCGGTCCGATAACTCGAAACACAGTGTTGATACTTTCGACAGAAAATAATTAATAAAAGTATGTAAAGTTGTCGAAAATTGATGCCTTTTTTTTTTTTCAAATGACCCCTCCGCTCTGGGTGGAGCGGAAGGGAGTGTCAGACTCTTACTGACTAAAACCCACCCGTGTTCCTTCCTTAGCCCTTTCTGTTCCAGGGCAGAGGTAAACCGAAAAAAAAAAAAAATTGACTACTGACGGGGCAAAAAGGGGTAATTCGGTTTTTAGGGGAGGATTAGAATTTGAAACTGTATAGTATGTTACATTTTCACGCCTAAACCACTGAACTTCTCATTTGGCAAAGAGATAGAAGGCATCCTGGGGAAGCACATACTTTTTAACCTGACACGTTCCCGTGGGTTATCTTCCGACATCCACGCGGGCGAAGCCGCGGGCAGAAGCTAGTGTAGGTATATAGCAAAACAACGTTAGCCGGGTCAGCTAGTTTAATATAAAAATAATGTAGGTATATAGCAAAACAACGTTAGCCGGGTCAGCTAGTTTAATATAAAAATAATGTAGGTATATAGCAAAACAACGTTAGCCGGGTCAGCTAGTTTAATATAAAAATCAAATCATCTTCCTGACTTGAACATAAAAATGGCTATATCTCTAAAACTGGCCATTATTTTTTTTTGCGCCCATATTAACTTTCAATCAGCATGTTACAGGCTATATTATACTAAAATTTCAGCCATGTATGGAAAAAGCCGTTCGTTTAAGGTGCGGGGTCCTTTAAATTATGAAATTATTATTAGTACTTTTACGAGTATGTTATTGATAATACTAAATGTGTAGGTACTGCATGCGATAAATATAACCAAGATGTAAAATCTAAATATTTGCAGGGCAGGAATGCCGAATATAGTGAAACACATAGATTTTAAGAGCTTAAGTTAGCTACCTATATTCTTGCAAATAAATATATCATTTAATCATTCATTCTATCATTCAAAGATAATTATGTCAGTTATGTTATATTATAGTCATGGTATAATAATATACTTCGCGTCTCTCTTCCCACGATAGCCTAAGACTACGTCACGAAAGTGCATTTGTGAGAAAAAGTGCTATTCGCGGTGGCTCTTTAGTTCTTGTTTCAAACAAGTTGAAATGTAAACAACGTTTAGATTTAGTTAATCTTGCAATCGAGCGCACTATATAGTTGTCGATATTGAACTTGAGCGATATGTTATAATTTGCGTTTATCGACCCCCCTCTGGGGATTTTATTAGTTTCGAATTGGTAATGGAGGATACTCTCAATAGGTTGAAATCAAATAACAAAAGTATTATTTTATGTGGAGATTTCAATATTAATATTTTAGATGTTACTCCATCAAGTATTAGACTTCTCAATCTTTTGAGGTCTTATAATTTAATTAACTTGTTTTTTGAACCTACTAGGATCACAGCTTCTTCGTCAACTGGTCTTGATAATATATTTAGTGATTGTGATGCCAAAAATAAATTAGTGTTAACTGACTTAACGTCCGACCACTGTGGTTTATTAGCTAGCTTCCCCATGCCATTACATAAAAAGCCACAAAAACTTGAATGGAGGCCTTATACAGCTAGTCGTTGCAAAATGTTTAAAAATAATATAGCTCATAGAATTACACCATCAATAGTAGAATACGAGAATCCTAATGAAATTTATGGTGCCCTTTTTGATGTTGTGCAAAAAGAATACCAATCCACTTTCAAGACCAAAACTATTAACATTAATGGATCCTCTGTTGGCTTTAACCAATGGGCTACTCCAGGTATTTATAAAAGTAGAGCGAGACTATACGAGTTATATGGGTTGAAAAAATACAGGTTTGATACTCCTTTCCTAGAGTATGTCAAAAATTATTCAAAAAGATTAGTGATTTTGCTAAATCAAAAATTTTAGGCGATACAATTAAAAATTCAACTAATAAAGTAAAAACCACTTGGAAAATTATTAATAATGAAACGGGTAAATCGGTTAAACAAGAAAAACTACTTGAGATTATGGTCGACAACAAATTGGTTAATGAAGCAGCTGACGTAGCTGAGGCATTTAATGAGTTTTTTGCCAACTCAAACTCAAACTCAAACTCAAAGTATTTATTTCAATTAAACCAATTACAGGTACTTTTGAATTGTCAAGGGGTCGGTCAGTCAGAAAAATGAAGCTAGTTGCCCATTCCAAAGCGTAGGTACCTATGGAGAAGAACGGGCAAGAAACTCCATGGACACTCTTTTAAATCAGAATAATATGGTTACAAAGTATTGGTTACATCATTCATGTTAGAAATTATGCATGTGAGAACGATGCAGAACATTAAAAGCGTCCGTAATGAACTGATAAAAAAAAACAATTCAAATATAAAATTAAATAAAAAATAAGCCATGGCAGCAAAGAGTTGACCAGTCCCTACTGACGGCGCCCGTTCACGAACATGACGCATAGATTAGCACCATTCAGCTCAACCATTTTGAAGGGAGCTAAATGATCCAACACACGCGCCACCATCAGCGAGACATTAGAGTGAGCATGACATACTCTCAGCCGCCAAGCCACATTCAAGTCAATGAAAGACGTACCCAGTAAATGGTAGCTTTATAGTATGTACATAGTACTCACATTTATGTGCTATGCAATTATACAATACTAGGAGATTGAATTTATATAATGCAAAAATAGTATTTTAAAATCTTCATCAGCTCCAACAGTATGTAGGTAGGTTAGGCGTGTGTGAGGTATTTCCAAATGCTAATCAATTTATTTATGCGTCCTGTGGAGCAGGACCAGCGTTTAACCAAGCATTTTTGTCAGCGATGTAATCCCCCAACTTATAATAAGCTTGGCTACATAGTGTGCGTTTTATGTAAGATTTGAATTTCGTTTCATTGAGTTGGAGTATGTGGGGAGGTATTTTACTGTAACATTTTGAACAGTACCCCATGAAGGAAGAGTCAACTTTAGCCAGTCTGAAACCTGGTTGAACTAATTGGTCCCTATTTCTAGTTCTATATGTGTGTCTGTCACCTCTTTTACTGAAAAGATTTAAATTTTTCCTTACGTACATGATGTTTTCATAGATATATTGACAAGGTACCGTCATGATATTAATATCTTTAAACAGGTCCCTTAGAGAATCGCGCCTGCGGAGGCCATATATTGCTCTGATGGCTCTTTTCTGCAGAATAAAAATAGACTCGATATCTGCAGCCCGTCCCCATAGTAAAATACCGTAAGACATGATACTATGAAAGTAACTGAAATAGACTAGCCTCGCGGTATTGTAGATTGACGGATTGTTCTTACAGCATATGCTGCTGAACTTAGCCGTCCTGCAAGAGATGTTATATGAGGACCCCATTGCAGCCTTGAGTCGAGCGTTATCCCCAGGAAAACAGTTTTATCGACGAATTCTAGTTTCTCCTTATTCAATACTATGTCACAATCACTACTTTTAACATTCGGTAAAGCAAATCTTATGCATTTAGTTTTTTTCCCATTTAATACTAAATTATTAGCAGTGAACCAATTTTGCACTTGCAGTAGGGCGTTATTTACGTCGTCAAGATTTGATGCACGTCTATTTATCTTAAAAATTAAGGAAGTATCGTCAGCAAATAACACCATTTGAGGTTGGTTTTTTAATAAATGGGGTAGGTCATTTATATATACTAAAAAGAGAAAAGGACCTAATATCGAGCCTTGTGGAACACCCATTTTTACTTGTAAACCAAGTGAATTGACACCATTTACTTGAACTTTTTGTTTTCTATCATGTAAATAAGAGTTTACTAAACTGAGCGCAAGTTTACCTAGTCCGTAATGCTCGAGTTTCAAGAGTAAGGTTTCGTGATTAACGCAGTCAAATGCCTTGGAGAGGTCACAAAAGATTCCTATGGCATCTTGGGCTTCCTCCCACGCGGCAAATATGTGTTTCAATAAAGTGACACCGGCGTCAGTCGTACAACGTCCCTTAGTGAAGCCATATTGTTGATCGTGTAAGATTTTGTTGCTGTTAAAATGATTAAGCATTTGATTGAGCATTACCTTTTCGAATACTTTGCTGAATACCGGTAACACGGACACTGGTCTATAATTATTGGTGTCTTTGCTGTCCCCAGATTTAAAAAGTGGAATAACCTTACTTTGTTTCATTAAATCTGGGAAGACTCCTTGATCCACACACAAATTAAACACTAAAGCTAAGTATGGTGATATAGTCTCGATTATGGATGTACAAACTTTGATAGACATTCCCCATAGATCTTCGGACAATTTGATTTTTATTTGTCGAAAAGCTTTTATAACTACCATAGGGTTTATATGTTTAAATTGAAATTCAACCGGGCAACCTGGAACGTGAAGGCCTCCTCCAGAGATTGCCATGTGTCTCTGTTGCTTGCTACTCTTGTCCAGTCCCGGCCGGCTATGTGTATTATGTCGTCTGCCCATCGTGTTTGCGGCCTGCCTCTCTTTCTGTAGCCTGCTGGTCCTGGCCACACCGTGGTTCGTATGGTCCATCTATCGTCAGCCATTCTGGCTACATGGCCCGCCCATCGCATTTTTAATTTCTGTGCGTAACTTAAGGCATCAATAATATCTGTCTTTTTACGGATTATACTATGTGGTATTTTCTGCAATTTGCTTATCTTCAGCATGCTCCTTTCCATACTTCTTTGACTTGTTTTTATCTTGTTTTTTGTCTTATGAGTAAACTTCTATGTTTGACATGCATATGTCATGGAGGGTAAAAGGCAGGAGTTCATTATTTTCCTCTTTAATGTAATGGGAAAATTGCCTTTCAGCACTTCTTTATAACTCCAAAACTTGTTCCAGGTCTTTTGAACTCTTCTGTCTACTTCCTGTTGATTGTTTAGTGTGCTGAATGATATTTGTTTTCCTAAATATATATAGTTACTCACATACTCTAGGTGGACATCTTCAAGTTGTATGGTTTCGTGACTATTGTTTGTCATTGCTTTCGTTTTACTCAGATTTATTTCCAAGCCGACTTCCTTGCTAGCTATATGTAAGGTGGATATCATATGTTGTAAGTCTTTATGATTATCACTTAAAAGTACAATATCGTCGGCAAACCTTAGATGTGAAAGATAATTCCCGTTGACATTGATACCTAGATTCTTCCAGTCCAGATTGCTTATGACCGACTCCAACACTGCTATGAAAAGACGAGGGGAGAGGGGGTCGCCCTGCCTGACCCCTCTTTCTATCTTTATTGGTGGTCCTACGTTATCCAATTGTATTCTACTTTGGCTATTCTTATAAAGATCTTTCAGTATGTTTATATATTTTAGGTTAACATTTTGAGTGTGTAGAGTTTGCCAAATTGCTGAGTGTGAAATTGTATCGAACGCTTTTTGGTAATCAATGAAAGCAATGTACAGCGGTCTCTGGAATTCTTGATATTTCTCAATGACCTGTTCCAATGTATGTATATGGTCTGTAGTACTGTAACCTTTTCTAAAGCCTGCTTGTTCTATTGGTTGTTTACTGTCCAGTATTTGACCAATTCTCTTTTCTATGACTGAAGAGAATAGTTTATATATAGTTGGTAACAGGCTTATAGGTCGGTAGTTAGAAATTCTTTTGGATCTCCTTTTTTATACAACAAAATTATGTTTGATTCCGACCACTGCTTGGGGGTGGAAGTATTTTCGATAATCATATTAAAAAGTTTTGCTAGTGGTCTTGCCAGTAGAGAGTGACCTATTTTTATAACTTCATTAGTTATTTTGTCCGGGCCTGGACTCTTTTCTATTTTCATCTTCTTTACTTGTTCGATTATTTCAACTTCATCTACAGGATTTATCTCATCGGTGTAGTCCATTTGGGGCACATCCACATGAAATGATTGTGTCTGTGTAGAGCAACTGTATAAGTTCTTATAGTATTTCGTTGCAATGCTCAAAATGTCGTCTCTGTTATTGTGTACCATTTCTTCCCCTTGCAATCCTTCTATCCAGTGTTTGTGTGTCTTTAATTCTTTAAGTGCTCGTTTCATACTTCCAGTTGTGTTTAGATGTTTCTCTATTGTATGTGACCTGTAGGCAATATAATCTCGCTTGATATATCTGCTAGTTAATTTGTAAAGTGCTTTTAATTCATTTTTCATACTTCGGGTTTTTGGTTTAGTGTTTTGTAGCTCATGTCTTCGTCGTATTAACTGCCTGGTATGGTCAGTTATTACTGATTGTTTTTTGTTTTTTATTTCAGAGTTATTGGCCCTCTTGGGGTTCTTGCACAAAAATTAACTTATCACACGGGTAGAAATTTATTGAACAATTTATAATTGAACTACTTATGCTAATTCATTATTAATTTAAAAAATTATTTGATTTGATCTGATCTGAATTAACTTTAATGGATGCAATAAGATGTTTATAATTTTTGAGTAGTTTCATTTATTTTCATTTATTTTCAATTTAATTTTCAATTTATTTTTCAATTTAATTTACAATTTAATTTTCAATTTAATTTGCAATTTAATTTTCAAATTTTATTTAAATTTTTTACTTTTCAATGTTTATATTTCTATTTACCCATTATTTTAAATTAATTGTCAAGAAATAAAAGGCTTTTTTATTTTTATTTTATTTATTTTATAACCTGGAACGTTCACTCTTAGTAAATCAACTGATACGTCCGGTGAGGAATTTAAGGCTTCCGTCGTTTTCAATGGTATATTAGTAAAGAAATGTACAAATTCTTGAGCTACTTCTAAATTAGAGCATATGTCACCACGTGAAGACTCCAATGTGTAATCAGTGTTTCGTTTTTTATTCCTACTAGTTTCATTATTTATAATTTTCCAAACTGTTTTTATTTTGTTTTCTGCTGATTTGATTTTGTTGCTAATGTACAGGGCTTTGGCTATCTTGCAGGTATTTCTAAAAATTTTGGAATATGTAGCAACATACTTGTTGAAAGTTTCTGTATTGATGTAAGGCTTAAGGCCATACAGCTCGAACAGTCTTTCCCTACTTATCCTAATACCTCTAGTTGCCCAGTCACTAAATATAAAATTAGGGCAAATATTTTTAGTTTTCTTTTCAAAAGTTTTATTGAATTGAGTGTGCACAACTGAAAAGAAATCCTCGTACAATTTATTTGCATTATTCACATTATATCCCAGATCATTTAACTTATTATTTAGGATACAATTGAATCTATTTAGTTTACTAGTTGTTATTGGCCTATATTGTATTTGCACTTTTTGCAAAGGTGTTTTAAACTTAAAAGTTACCGTTTGACCACTATGATCAGACGGCAGATAGTTTACGATGGCTTTATCTAAATAATCACAATCGCAAAAGACATTATCGATGCAAGTAGCAGAAGTTGGGCAACATACCGACAACTACTACTCGCTCCTTAAATTCGTCCTCGTCTAAAGCAGAAAACCTTTTGCATAGTAGTGTACCTAAATGTACACAACACCGGTGATTATTGGGACATCTCCATTAAACTTTTAAGTAATATAATAGGTGTATTCCCGTTCGTCCCACTGACTTCGTCCCCGTAGTGGGACGAACGGGAATTTACAAAAATAATATTAAATTTGTTCCCGATCGTCCCATTCATGATTTTAGGGGGACGAACGGGAATATGTTCTTAGATTAGCGCCATTCGTCCCACTAAATAATTTTGTGCGTATTGTTTAGTCATTGTTAATGCAAAAAAAAAAATTGTATATAAGTAGTTTATCAGCCATCTTGTTACCATAACACAAGCATTAGGTTGCTTAGCTTGGGACAAATGGTGCTGTGTGAAATGTCCAGGGATTTATTATTATTATTATTGTTTCGTAGTTTACTTTCAAAGGAGATGTTTGATTTTGGGCTACCACTATGTACACTACATAGATAAGTAGGAAAAAAATAGGGGAATTTCATAAAAATACTAACAAATTAATTTGAAGAATGGTACAAGCGTACAAAAATGAACATTTAAATAAAAAACGTTTACTAGATTATACAGCGACATTTACATAGTGTACACGGCGCTAGCCAAGGCTCCATACATTTCTGGAACATCTCCTTTGTCGGGATATTACATGGCGCTGGCAATGCCGCTAGTTAACAAAAGAGTGCCGATAACATTGTGTTATTTGCGTAAACCCTATTGGTTTTCTCAACATTCTCTCCCAGTATCCTTAAATTAGACCGGTCGGGTTAGTGTTGACAAAACAGTGAAACTGCACGGGTGTTAGTGTAATAATATAATTATGTTCTACACGAATTCTGTGATGATAACTACTGATGTAAGTACATTTTTGTTACAAATATCATTAGATAGCCTACATAGTAAATACTATTTTGTCTCATGTCTTATTATTTTTTTCTAATACCTACCATGTTTGTATTCTATGTTATTATACACAGTTGCATATTAAGAATTAGTCCTTTTGCGAATTGGCCATTTTGAGAATTAGTCCTTTTGCGCCTAAACCAATACTAAGTGTGTAATAAAATTATTGACTTCTGTTTTTTAGAGCTCAACAACAATGTCACAAGAAGCGCATCTTGGTCCCTCTAGTAGTACAGGAAGCTGTTTACAATATATACAAAGAAAAGGTGGAATCGTGCTTCTTCGTGCTGGATATCAA
Organism: Apamea crenata; assembly: GCA_949629185.1. NCBI lineage: Eukaryota > Metazoa > Arthropoda > Insecta > Lepidoptera > Noctuidae > Apamea > Apamea crenata. The sequence continues at coordinate 219,635 of OX451359.1, forward strand.
TTTTTGAGGAAAAGGCAATATAAAAGCGGAGTTGTTGTATGGGAATGCCACCTTAGAAGGAAGTTCTTTTTTTACTTCTATTTTTCATTCAAAATCAGGAAATGGATAAATAAATTATGCACGTTTATTGCAGAATGATCAAATTTTGAAAGAAACTACACACACTGTATCCTGTACACCGGACTTCAATAAAAACATAATAGATATCCATATTGATGAATGCAAGAAGAAAATAACTTCTGAAGATTTACCTGGCGTGCCAACCACCTTTAATTCAACAATTTCGAAAATTTTGGACGAAGGGCTAGATATAGTAACTTTACCTAAAGATATTCCCAAATTTGCAAACATTAAAAGCTCTTTGTATCGCCATCGAAATAAAACGAATAATATTAGTAAAATAATTTTCAATGACGTTAAAACGGTTGAGATTCCTCAAAAATTTCAATCTTTTTTGTTAGCAGATTACTGTTACGATAACACACGACTACTCATTTTTTGTTCCCAAGAAGCTAGAGAAAAATTAATAGTTTTAAAAAATATATTTGGTACGCAAAAATGTGCCACTGTATACCTACATAAGCAAGTGTGACTTTGTAATAAAGAGCTGATTGAAGAAGCTAGCTGATTGATTTTTTAATCATAATTTTTAGTTTTATGGAGAATTTTATTTTGTTTTAATGTTTCTGACTGATTTTTATTTTAAAATTTGTTTTTTTTTACCATTAAAACAACCAGTCTGAAATTATTTGGTGGGACCAAGAGGACTAAAAAATAATTAATAAATTATTCCCGTTCGTCCCATCAACAAAATTAGTGGGACGATCGGGAAAAAAAATAACGAATTCCCGTTCGTCCCACTACGGGGACGAAGTCAGTGGGACGAACGGGAATACACCATATAATAGACATCGTAGCCCCCTATCTAACTGTTACTTTCAATAAATGTGTTGATTTAGGAACTTTTCCTGACCTTGTGAAGAGTAGTAAAGTCATACCATTATTTAAATCAGGTAATAGGAATGACGTTGGCAATTTCAGGCCCATTTCTATCTTACCTGCATTTAGCAAAATATTTGAAAAGTTAATACTCAAGCAGTTGCTAAGACATTTTAATTTAAATAGCCTCCTCCATAATGAGCAATATGGCTTTACAAAAGGTCGTTCAACTACAGATGCGGGTGTTGCTCTGCTGAGACACATATTTGACGCATGGGAGAAATCACAAAATGCTATTAGAATTTTCTGTGGTCTCTCCAAAGCCTTTGATTGAGTGCACCATGACACGCTTTTGCGTAAGTTACGTCATTACGGTGTCCAAAACGAAGCTCTCAACGTAATCATTTCTTATTTACATAATAGGGTCCAATGTGTAAATGTTAATGGTGTGAAATCTTCCGGGCTATCAGTTCAGTTAGGTGTTCCGCAAGGCTCAATACTGTGTCCTTTCTTGTTCTTAGTATATATCAATGATTTACCATTCCATTTGAAAGGCATCTGTGACGTGGTACTGTTTGCAGATGATACCTCTCTTATTTTTAAAGTAGACAGGAATAGACAAGATTTTGACGACGTAAACAGTGCACTCTCAATAGTTACAGATTGGTTTACGTCAAATAACCTAGTTCTCAATGCCAAGAAAACGAAATGTGTAAAGTTCGCCTTACCGAATGTTAGAAATCTAGGACCCAACATCGTCTTAGATAAAGAGGTGCTTGAAACTGTAGGCTCGGCAATTTTTGTAGGACTAACAGTAGATGCCAAACTTCAGTGGGGACCTCATAATTATATCAAGTCTAGCAGGAAGGCTCAGTTCGGCTGCCTACGCCGTCAGGAAAGTAAGACAATACACTGACGTTGATACAGCTCGTTTAGTCTATTTTAGTTATTTTCACAGCGTTATGTCCTACGGTATTCTGCTGTGGGGCAAAGCCGCTGCCGCTGCGATATACAAAATATATTTGTCCTTCAAAAACGAGCTGTTCGAGCAATTTACCAGCTAGGTGCCAGAGTTTCTTTAAGAGATTTTTTTAAAGATATTGGTATTCTCACGCTTGCATCACAATCCATCTTTGCCAACATCTTATATATTAGGCAAAATTTACACTTGTACACTAAAAACAGTGATATTCACAGTGTTAACACAAGAAATAAGGACAAACTACGTGCCCCTTTTCACCGGCTGCTTCTTTTCTAGACTTGCCTTTTAATGCTTTTAAAGCTCAAGTAAAATCCAACCTTTGTTCAAAGGCATACTATTCCATCAACGACTACTTAGACGATAATAATAGTTGGTCGCCCTAATTTAATGCAAGACAATGTTTATGTTCTTTCTCCAGAATTAGCTTACTGACATGTTATTGTTAAGTACTAACTTATTTGTTTATTTAAGTTACTTCGATGGTCGTTTCTCATTTTGTGACTACAAGTGACAGCTATGTGAACAGAACACAGTAATGCATAAATATGTAAGCTGTCACGCCCTTTATGCCTGGAGGCTTTTATTTGGGTAGTAAGTTTTTTTATTTTTTATTTACATTTTAATTCATTATTTTTAAGCTTGAGTACGTATAGTTTTTATTATATTTGTTGGTATATTGGCGTGGCTAGCTGGCATATGGCAAATAATTTAATTTTATGTTCTGGTCTTGTAAGTTAAGTTGGTAAGTAAGTTATGTTGATTACCGAACATAGGTACCTAGTATTGTATACAATAAAGTTTTTTTTTTTTTTTAATTGAACAGCTGTGCTGCTGGGGAGTTTGTTGCGCCACTTCTTCTTCCCAGCGATAGCACTAGGAAGTGGTGAAGGGCGGGCGTTTTTGGGGGACTGTCATTTGTAATTTTGACGTTCAAAAAGTGCTGATTCTCAGCCTAATTTGAATAAATGACTTTTGATTTTGATTTTGGTAAGTGCTGCCATTGATTGTCCTTTTCAGTAAATTTAAATAAAAATAAAATAAATTACTTACTGGCTTAACTATTTAGTAACTCGTGTGATTCACTATTTAGTTTTAAATTAATTAATATATTGAATTATTAGTTCATAATTGCTTTGTTAATTTAAAAAGTGCATTTTGCTTGGGCAATTCAATCACACACAGTGGCCACAGATTTATGTAATTGACAAGTGTCATACTGACAGCTCTTGGAGAATTTTTTCTCATACATAAGAGGCATGGGTGCTTCTAACGACCACCCTACTGGACTTTCATTTAATTTTTCAAATTCATTTACCGACTAAAACGATACATTCTTGGAAAACATTCTACAGATGTACCTATTCAAATATACAAGCAACACTCGCGATGATCCTGCCATATCCGAATCCATTATAACGAAAGTGTTAGATCGATACTTAAAATCTAACAATGTCGACAATGAGTCCGAAGATAGATCTCATCAGTCGAAAACGATCTCAGCACGTATAAACCGACTTTAGATGAAGAGCAGTTACTAAAAGATATAGAAATGCTAATGGATATCGACGAAGTGAGCGAAGATGCTGTAGACTTTAATCACGATCTTAGTTCATATATTCCGACTAATGAAGAAAACCTATTACTCGACAATATCGAAACGCCAATAGCTGCTGAAGAAATTAGAGATCAAGGACTAAAATATATAAGTGGTTATGTTGCTTTCAGGTTTTTACGAAAATATCCACATCTTGGAGACGAGACACGAAAGAATGATCCAGGAAGCTTAGCCAGTGATTGGATTTTTTTTGTGTCGAGGGGAAAGCTAATTTACCCTTGCAAAGAATTGATCAGGGTTGCTGATATAATGGAGAGGGAATTTAATAAATACCACGGTGAATCGTTGCACAATGTAAAATTCAAATTTGACTCGGATTGTTCATGATGCCACAAAGGACTTGTATCCTCAAATTCATTGTGAAGTAGTACTCTGTTTAGTTCGAACGAGGAACTATCTACGAGTAAGGGAACTAAATAAAACCATAATATGCAATCAATTTAAAAAGAAGCAAAGTAAGAAAATACAAAAAATATCAAATAGGTCGATTTATTAAAAAATATTAAAATTGAGTACCCATTGTATTATTTTTATCTTTTTCCCCACTAAAAAAGTTAGAGAACCGCATCGCAATGATGACATATTCAGCCAAACACGTGACCTTGCAGTCATGGGAAGAGAATACCAGGCGAAGTATATTAATAAACCATGATTATAGTGATCTATTTTACAAGCTTTTATTTATGCAATGTATTATGTTTGTTCGAGTGGAAACTTGCAACTTAATTTTGAAGCAGATATCTTCAACCGATTGAGCTGAAATGGTTACACCATATTCGCGGAGTTTTCCACAGCTCTTCTATCCGACGAGTACACAGCAACACGGCCGCGCCAACGAGCCGCCCTATGCTAATTGCTTTGATAACAACTTCATGAATTTAAATGAATTTCCGAACGTTTCCGCGCTCGGCGTCTCTTTGCAGCTCTATACATATTTAATTGATCCGTTACCGAGCGATAGTCATAAGTCTACATCGGCTTGTAAATATTCGTCTGTTAATGATGGAAGACTTAGTATCGTTGTTGCGAGGGAGGATTCGGTGCGGGACGGTTTCACTTGGAAACTGGCATGGAATTGGCACATTGTATGGAGTAAACCTTCTGTACTTTCCGCGATTATCTCGAGCCTCGGTGTCCCACGGCGGCACTTGTAAGGCCATGCCTTCGTAACTCGGAACTCGGCTGTTGCCCCAAAATGTCCACTCCAAACTGTTGTAGAAAGTTGAAAAATAAACTTGACAGTAATTTCCAAAGAAGCCTGTTTAAATATGCACGACAATTTGGAAGTTGTAATTTGGAGTGTTTTAGTTTTGGGTTCCCGTTGTCGCTTGGGAGTCGGGCTCGCTTGTTGCGACTCGCTCGCGTTTGGGGAAGTGTTTGACTAGCTGGAGGCATTTGCTCAGCCCTCGAGCGGCGCTGGGCAAGGTCAGGGGAACAATTTTGTGCCGGCTGTGGTACAAATGGGTGCATATGTTGAATTTATTTGCGACAACCTTATTTAACAGAGGGGCGGGCTTTACAATTACATGCCTTCATATTATCAGCCATTTCAAACAATGCTGTATGTCGACAATTCAGACAAACAAACGGTTGGTTTTGTGGAATGTGAGTGAAGTCACCGGGTGGTGTGGTTATTCTCAAATGGTCCGCGTGTAATTCGCGCGTGCCAGTCCAATTCGCGCGACAGCACATACTTACATGCATCTTTTATGTGAGGGACCGGGCCCTCTTCTTGCCTCTTTTGTGTGATTCGGAATTGATGAATGCCTGCGGGCTTAAAGGAAATGATATACAACTGATCGTGTGTATGGCACAATATTTTGCCCCATATAAGTATTGGAGGAAGTTAAAAAAAATGTTTGATTTCAATTAAGTGATTTGTTTACCCTGTTAACTAATAATAATATTCTTATTACCAAACAAAAGTTCACAGAACGCTTATAATCCGTAGCCGTTGGTCAATCTGTGAAATAAATATGAATGGGTGGACGTCATCAGCTGTGAGTTGTGAATGGAGGATGGTCGAGGCCCACCTGCCGCCCGCCGCCGGTCCTCGCGGCTCGCGTTATGGAGTGGCGCCTAGATCGACTCATTAGGTTGATTGCAACTAGGTTTGTTTCAAACTGTACTGCATGTGCTTCGGGATTTAAGCACTCTGCAATGGGTCGCTCGATCAATTTTTAGGATTCTATACTATGAAGATAATGGAACGTTAAATCATTATGTAGCCAAAACTAAATAAATAATATTGTATCAAAAAATAAAATTTATTTAGGTCCTTTTACAGAGTAATACATTTACAAACTTATAAATACTTAGTAGTACCAAGTTCTTAACAGATTGGCTTAAATACTAATTTAAAAGCTAGTTTAATTTATACGTTTTTAATTACATAATTATACTTGTTTTGTTTTATTTTTTATTTTTGATTGTGTTTAGTTTAGTTTTATGATCTTTCTGTACAAGTCGCAATAAATACTTTTTCTTTTTTACTTTCATTCTTAATATAAGTATAAAAGGTACGTCGGTACTGACATTATAACTTGTGGCGACCTGCCTGAGCTAGGTTAATGAAAACCTGTGTTTCAAGCCATAGGTACCCATACTAAGCGATCATCAGCTGATTATTTGTCCATAGCTAGTTATTAAAATATGCGAGATATACACACACATGTTGTGGATAATTAGGGTTTGTTTATGTTTTTCGTGTATCAAACATTCAGTTCGTGACCGTCATTGCTGTAATAGAGCTAGCTATTTGAGTCCTCGCATTTGCAGTAAAATATAAGCGAGATCTGCAAATGAGATCGTCCAAAAATAGGGGCGCGTGACCTTGACCCCGCGGAGGGTGCGCGCCGCCGCCGTTCCGGCTGGTGGAGCACGACACGGTTGGCGTGCGCCCCGGTCCGGCCCGTCCCGAGACGGAGTTAGTAAGGCCCACTTCGAACAGCGACTGTATACCTAGTTGCATGAGTCCGCACTAAGCAACCACTTCAAGGCCGTCCTCATTCGCTCGCAATCAGTGTGTCATTTACATTATTGATTCAATCGAAGAAATTGATTCAATTCAAGCAAATTATTATAAATATATTAATTTGTACTTGTTCTTATGACTGAAAATATAACGGATGCTTCTGTGTTCATCGACTGATATAAATATTTTTGTTGTTTTTTACATTTCTATGGTTTAAACATTTTCTGATCAAGAAAAGTAAAGAATTGTAATTCTCGTAGGTAAAGTGCGCTTATAAATGTGAATCGCCCGGCGTATCTAATCAAAATGTACACCATAGTGTAACGTACCAGCAGAATTTCTTCAATAAAGAGGTACGAGTATGCGTGGACAAGCTCCTTTACAAAGAGCTCTATTAGTATAAGTCCAGAAAGATTATTTTGGCGAGTCCAATGAAGTGTTAGTTCAGTAGTAAGGTTGTAGCTTGTAGCTCGGCAGATGTTACAGCAGGTCGGTGTATCGGGCGGTGCATTCATTAGGAACAAAGGGGCGAGCGAGTAAACAGCAGCGTTTGTCGGTAACGGCCGGCATGCGGGCAGAGCGGAACCCTAATTATGTTCGACACACGGACACACCACCCGCGCCGCCGCACGCCCCCGCTGACGCTGTTTGCCACGCTTTTCATACAGAGCTAATGGCACACACAGTGCATTTGATGGCAAGCTCACCATCAAATGCACTGTGCCGGTTACTCCAAAAGTGATAATATTATATATATTTCGTGTTTTGTTCTGGTTTGTTGTTTAAGATTTTGCCAATGTTTAACGTGATGTCCTAAGTTGTAAGTTTTCTCTATACTAACTACAGGAACTCAACGACCAACAAACATTGCGCACGCAGCACTATACCCGTGGCAGAAGTGCAAATTAAAAATAAAATAAGAATAAGAGATATTAAGTGGGAGAGACAGAGTTATTATCTTTCTTCCCTCTCAGGTAACGAAATGTGCCTAAATGTGATGCATCCTTGGAGTTTCACTCTCAATTCTCGTCCAATGATCGAATCGACGCCTAAGAACTTTGACTTAAAAAAATGTTTTAAATAAAAGTAGTAAGTGATTAAGTTTCATCAACGTAAAATCACAACATTGACAAGATCATTTAACGTGTTTATTGATTTTATGAGTGACGTCGTGACTGACCTACGTAACAAACCGCCACGGAACAGGCTCACCCGCCACGAGCACCACGCAACCTTTCCACCGACGACTTGCACCACACCAGGAACGAGGGCCATTCGAACACTCACAGTCGCCGTTGAGAAGATTTCGCGCCCCGCAGAACATTCGGGGCGAGGGCGAAGATTAATTACTGACAGCTACTTATGTCGGCGCACGTGTGAGGGGTTACAGTGCTTACGACCAAATGAAACTTTCCTTTATTGTTCCGAACCCCTGACCTTGAGTCATGTCTGCAATTTACTGATAATCTCACTTTGGAGATTTAACTGAAATCTCTCGGCGATTGAACTAACGAATCGTAAACATAACCTACAGACAATATGAATCAATTATTGGAATCTGTTTATTTTTGCTGCAGGCTGAAGTTACGGCATGGTAAGTAAAGCGAGTAAAGTATGTAGTCATAAAATAAGCTCATAGTACGCACCTCTAACGTACATACACTGGGGGTTAGAAGTCGAGTGGCATTGTCACGAAGAAATAGATTGACACTTTTGTTTAACTTGAGACCTTCTTCTAATGAGTAATTTCTATACTCTATAGCAGTGGTTCTCAAACTTTTTTGGTGACGGAACCCTTTTGGGAAGCAAAATACTTGATGGAACCCTACAATAAAACAATAGTTTTTAAAAGTGTATTCTTTATTAATAAGCATAATAAAATTACAATGTAACAGTTACTAATTATTACTTACTTTACCACATGGCAAGTACAATAATAGAAGATATTAAAAAAGAAAAAAATCTAACTAATGGGAGGTATGAAACTGTTTTTTATTTTTCATCAATTGGTTGATATCAGGTTTGATAGAAGACAGTTGAAGTCTCATATCAGGTTCGGCGTCCAGTCTATTGCGATATTTTGTTTTCGTGGCTGCATAGGTTGAGAATCCTGTTTCGCACAAATATGTTGTTGGGAACGGGAGAAGAATATTCAGAGCCATTTTGCCAAGCATTGGATATTCATCACGGATTCTGCACCAAAAATCGTTGAGAGGCGTCGTTTTGAACAGTGACTCCATACTTGTGTCTGATGACATTTCTAAAAGAGATTCATATATCTCGTTTGACATACTTTCGGGCTTTTCCAAGTTAGGTAAAAAAGGATTATGAATCCATGAATTCAGTTTCATTTTTGTATTCTGTTCTTCGGGAAAATACTTTTCAAAAGATGCGCGCATCGATCTGAGATATTGGACCAATTCTCCAAACACATCATTTTGAAACATTTCTGAGTCGTTATCGCTAACAAACTCACTGAGTGACGTAAAGCTTTCTATTTCTTTCTTACCAACGCAAATAATCCAAAAATCTAATTTTCTTTTGAAGGCAGTTATTTTGTTATAGGCCTGAAACACTGTTGTCTGTTTACCTTGCAATGATAAATTCAATTCGTTCAGTTTTTGAAAGATATCCGCCATAAAAGACAATCGGAACAACCAAGTTTTATCATACAAACGGTCCTTCAAATTAAAAGAAGTATCTGCTGAAAGAAACATTTGTAACTCGGCTCTAAGTTCAAATAGCCTTGTTAAAGTTTTACCTCGAGACAGCCATCGCACTTCTGTATGGAGCAGCAGTGTTTTATGTTTGCTGCCATAATCTTCACACAATAATGAGAACAATCGGGATTGTAGTGGTCGTGATTTGATAAAATTAATTATTTTTACCGCTTCATCCATAACTAATTTTAGATTTGACGGCATTTGCTTCATCGCAAGTGCTTGTCTATGCAGAATACAATGGCTGGCTGGCTGGATTAGGCGCTTTATTTTTTATTCGTGACACTGCTCCTGCTGTTTTACCTGTCATCGCCTTGGCCCCATCTGTACAAATGTCAATGCAATTGTTCCAACTGATATTATTTTCTTCAAAAAATATATTTATTTTATTAAAAATTTCTTCCCCGGTAGTGTTTGTGAGCAGCGGTGAACACATAAGCATGTCTTCTTTAAAAGAACTTTCATATGGATATCTCACGATAACCAGCAAGATAGCCAAACCAGCGACATCAGTTGACTCGTCCATTTGCAAGGCGAATCGTGTTTTTTGTAGACGTGTAACTAGTTCTTGTTTGACGTAGCTTGCCAGATCATGGATTCGCCGTGAAACAGTATCGTTTGATAGCGGCACAGTAGAAAGATGCTTTGCAGATTTTTCATCGAGCATACATTTTGTTATGTCTAATACACATGGCTTTATTAAATTCTCAGCGATAGTGTGCGCTTCACCTGCTTGTGCAATGCGATAGCTAACTAAATATGATGCCTCCGTGGCCTTTTCGTTGATAGTTTGTGTTACATGCATCATATTTTTTTGACTTTCCAATAACTGATCTTTTTTACGAACAAAAAATTCTTTATTCTTGTCTTTAGACTCGGGGTGCACAGTTTCTAAATGTCGGCGCAATTTGGCAGGTGCCATGGAACTATTAGGAAGCAGTTTACTACATAGCATGCAGAGAGGTGAGCCGTTGGAATCAACAAATCCGAAACTGATATATGATTCATCATACTTCCTTTTTTTCGTCTTTGAAACCGTCGAGCTTGACGTCGCGGCATCATCGTCTGGATCGGTGATTGCTATATTCTCCGTGCGTACTGCTTTTGAATATTCAGCGTCATTAGAAGATTGTTGCAACACGTTTAACACCTTTAAGCCAACGTTCCATTCTTCTTTATTTATAATGTTACACGTCAGGATAGTGGGGTCTAAATAATGCACAATCGTTACTGCGTATAAGAGACTAAGTTTAGTACAATGAAGAAATGTATAAAACTGAGACAACGAATACAGCAGGCAGTAGAACAATGAACACTAGTTTCTCGCTAGCAAGCTTATAAGTAGGTAGGCAGGAACTTATCGCTCCGAACGCTAATTGTCAACTGACTGACGAGGCGCGACACGCGATCGCCGCTTTTATACTTAGTCCTAGACTCGATCTCGAATATTCTCGAAAATACTCGAGTCGGCGCCTTTGATAAACAAAAAGCAAAAATAAAAAGAGAAATATAAAAATTACGTTGTAAACAATCTCGACTTTATTTTTTTAAGTTAGAGTCGAAAGTCGCTTGTTGACAACTATAGCGTCTAATACAGAGGCGGCTTTTATCAAAGGGACTGCGCGCTCACAAGTATACCTACAAGTATACATGTTGATACCAAAGTTATGAGATATTGTACCAGTTATTGTAACACATGTTTATACAAATACAAATAAATAAATAAATAAATATACATACGCGCGGCCGCGGTGTCAAAACGTTCGACCAGAGAGAGGTGTTTTGATTTTTTTTCTAAATTCTTGAGGAACCCCTACAGAGGTATCGCGGAACCCTAGGGTTCCGCGGAACACACTTAGAGTATAGCTGCTCTATAGTATAGGTACACACACACACTCTATACACAAACTCTCACATTCGTTTGCAATTACTTTGAATAATCACGCTATTGACTACAGTACCTTGTCATGTTTGTCTTGTTCACTTATTCGTAAAATTTTATGATTATACCCACAGAAATCTAAATAAACAAATTATAAGGTAGACGGATGCAGTTAACTTACGAATCATTCACCGTGACTAAATAGAACGTTATTTGTTTTTGGTTGGTTGTTAAACTTGTTATTGTAGATTAATGACGTGTGTTTAATCTATTAGCGGTGTTGTAGTTAATTTGTTTGAAATGCAAGGCTGCGTAAAAGTGGACTTAAATTATATCACAGAAATTTGATGAAACCGGACTGAGTGTTAGTATTATGATTTAATTGTTTTATCGATTTTTATTTCCAATTAAAGTTTAACTGCTGATCCTTTTAGTTATTTTTTTAAACGTTTTATATTTATCATAAAGCCAAAATAGAAGAAAAGAAAGTTAATGACAAATATAAAATATGACATTAAGTATACCTAATAATGACAGATGTAACATTTCTATTTTCAAAATAATTTGGTTTCAAATTAGTAATATTCGTATTTTGCTAGTAGCTTAACAGTACTCTTTTTTTGTTTTAGAGAAATACCTACTGTGAGTCGGAGGGTCAAAAGATATCAGGAAAAGCCTTGCCAGTCGAAAGCGAAGTGGAAGGCCCCAGCTAGTCAGTGAATGTGAAACAAGTGGTTTCATATCAACGAGATATTTTGCCCAATTATTCGACACATCTTTACGAACCTTTCGACGTGCAAACCGTTCGCCCATATTTGATTGAAAAATACTTGACAAGAACGTTTACATTTTGCGACTCAGCGATAGGAAGCATGGAATGAGAGATCTGATGAGCAGTTGAAGTTGCATTGCATGGAAATATGGGAAAATTTAAGAGGAACAGTTAGATGTTTCAATATTGTTGGATTCATGCGCCAGCGTTTACTTGATAGCATTGACAATAATGGGGGTTATAAAAGTATTAAGTTAGAAATTACAAATGGATTTTAGTAATTTAATTAAAATAATATTGTGTCATATCAGTAATAAGGATTATTTTGAGGTTTAGCTTCAATCTTCTTTTCATAATGAAAATGAATACTTAAGCTATAACCGCAATAAGTCCTAATAAAAAATACGATTTGTTAACTTCGTTTGAGATAATTTAATTGTATTGTGACAAGGAGTCCGCACTTTTTTTTCTTTACGTGGGTAGATTTGCTAGTTGTAGTTTGTTAGAGTACCTGCAATAAATCAATAAATTGTTCTTTATGAGAAAATAAACTGTTTTAACTACAAGTTTATTTATTTCTAGTTTATAAAATTTTAGCGAATAAACAATTTAAATTAATTATTAAACATTTTTATTTTTAACCCCATATTACAATAACAATATAATAAAAAAAATATAATAATTTATTATTTTCGTTTAATAATAAAAAAAACCGATATTAATTATTGGAAAAGAAAAATAAAAGTCACATCTCGAGATTGGAACCCAGACAGAACACGTAAGACTATTAGCTATCGGTACTTGATATAACGATTTGAATTTTAACAATGGTATGAACCAACCAAGGTCATGCGTAATTACGTATGATTTTGGTTTCGTTCGACGTCAGCCAGTGTGCGAATTCTGAGGTGTGCGTTCTGTGTTGATATATCACTTAGGTATACACACAGACGTAGGTACGGCCTTTACCGCGTGTTCACAGCAATACAGTCCTTAAGCTGATAATTAATTAATGAACCCTGATCGTACGTTAGTAAAGGTAACCGTAACCGTTAGCGAAGGTGGGCTCAGGGCTGCTTGTTTTTATGAAGTCTCCGACTCAAGACGTCCTGCAAATCAAACCTAGCTACAAGTGGTTATGACGAACACACAAATAACGTATTAATGATGGCAGTAAACGGTCCTCGACACTGCGAAACTTTCGCGGGACTTTAAGACGCAATAACACTCATTCAAATGTTAACGACACATTCAAAACACGTTAACAAACTCCAGATTACCTTCATATTTGGTTATTTTAATAAGACGCAACTTTACAAAGGTAAATTGGGAAACATTGCATCAATGAATTTATTTTCTGTGAAAGAAAAAGTAGCGTCTGCTGAAGAATGAAGTAAAGTTACGCAAGCAATAAGAACCTTCGGAACAAAACAGTCAACTACGTAGTTTCTGGGACTATAAGTCCGACGTCCGAACAGGCTAGGAGCTTAGCTTTATCTTTAAATCAGACACGTTTTGCTGTTCCAAGCACAGAGAGTCTCCGGCTCTCTGCCGCGTCAGGGATAACAGTTCGAACAATACATTCTATTGAAAAGGAATATAATCTAGAAGAAATGAGCACGATGCGAGTATGAGGCGGAACGACGCAAACGTGACGCGATACGGGTCAGTGTGCCGCCGCGCCGCGCCGTGTCGCTATCGTTTCCTACGATCACGATTTCGGAGAGCCTTGAGTCAACGCTGCACCTTTTCAAAAACAACTCAAGTCCAATTTGCCCCCGAGACGTAATTAGCACACATTCTCATGTGAAACTTTGGGTCCGGTGCACTCCGCTCCTCCAACTTACCGGAGCAACTACTCGACAAAGAAAAAAGTGAATTCTACAGCTTCCGTCTGCTGCATTAAAATGATCGTTTGCAGAACTTTGTGCAAAGTGGTCGTTCGGCGTTAGGAGCGCCACACGACTGCTAGTTATTTGCAACTGTTTGCCGAGTCGCGAGGATACAGAGAGGTCCTCGCTCACTCCAACACATCTTGTTCTGTAACTAGTTTATGTTTGTATGTCTTCAGGCTGTTTGACTTGGACGATCCTGGGAGAGCCAGTTCTTTATTCTTGTTTGATGTCAGACTGCCGTCTGAGTCAGTGCAGTCCTTGAGTGCAGATGTTGCGCCGCAGTACTCAGACTCCAGCTTCACGCTCGACTATCGGTGAACTGAATACCTTTGCGATTTTTCACTTTACGTCTAAATAAACGGAGTACGTGTACTAAAGCCGGCGAATATTTCCAAATAATGCATCGCTCGTGAAATACAAGCACCGCGTGAATCGAATATCGGAACAGCGAAGTGGGAAAGATGGGAATGTGTTGGCGCGGTCATTTCATGAAAAATCCACATGAGTGGGTAGTACGGCAGGCAAACGTGGAGGTAGGTGGTGATCACGCGTTAACACTTCACTGGAATGAGCCAATTTTATGAATACATACTAGTAGCGTGTAGCCTGATGTACACAACAGTTTGTTATTTTGTATCGGGAGTATTTCAAACAAGTTCGTACGAAGGAGGTCGTTATTGTAGATTTCATTAGAGCTATCTGGCGCAGCGTTTATCCTTAGTCGCCATCTCCCAACCTTTCGAGACGTGCGCGGAACGAGCGCAGATGTTAGCACAACTTGAAAACGTAAAATGGTCCCAAGTCAAGTTACGAAGTAATTGTAAAAATGACAACGCAGCAAAACATCTCTCTAAATATAATCTTCAAGTCCTCATGATGTAATCTGAAACATCTTTCATTCTTTTCACGTTGAATGGCGTATAAAAAAGAAATTCATATTGTGCGGGCGGGGAATTAATAATTCTAAGCCGAACAACAATACTGGAAAGAAATGAGAGCGCGAGAACGCGTTGTGCGCGCAGGTGAGGCGTGGGGCTGAGGGGGGGGGGGGGGTTAGGTACACGAGTCAAGAACGGAGGGGGGGGGGGGACACGAACTGCTCCTATCGCGCACAACTAAAAAGTCGTTGAATTAACTGTAAATCTTTAGTAAAAACTTGTGAAACTCGGCTAATTAGTGTGAAATTGAATTTAAATTGGGCCGCGCCGTGCCTGCTCTCTTCTGTAAAAAAGTTCAAACATCAGCCGGGGGCCGGCGTCAGGCGCCAGGCGTGGGAGGCTTCCTTTAAATTATTTAGACTTAGGCGTATGTAAGAGATTACTGCTAATTCAGTCAGTTGGAAAGGCTTCGCAACGAGATTTATAATCTAAAGCTTGCAAACAAAGTCGCAGGTGTGACGTCGATGATGAGAACTATACAGGTTAATAGCGGTGAACAAACGCATGAAGCAAGGGTGCTGCAGATCACTGGAGAACCCTCACGAGAAGTACATAATTATGTGCGCGATGGTTTGTCTATTCAGAATGAAAACTCACTAAAATCACGCTAAGCAGTGCAGACGTTTATACACAGTATATCCACATTTGACCAGCTATGTTTAAATCAACGCCAGCCAATAGCCAGGCACAATTCCAGACCCTTGTTGCTACTGAGAAATTCCTAATAGAAAAACCCAATAACACTAAGTATACCTGACTTGGGCATCGAACCTAGGACGACTAACCCATGCCTCACTCTCCGCAAATTAAGTTTCCTTTCGTTGCATTAACGAGGTTGTCCATAAAGAAAATTAATGAAATGATGATATGATACCTACGTAATATAATTCGAATAACGAATTTATTGTTGGAGCAACAAGTACACGCGATAAAAATAGGTACAAATATGTAGGTATAGAAATAGTACAATGTAAATAGAATCAGTCTAGCTGTTTGTTCCAACTAATCTCCGAAACGGCTGGGCCATTTTGACGGGGCTTTCACAGATAGCTGATGTTATAAGGAGTAACTTAGGTTACTTTTATTTCAGAAAAAGAATTAGGGTTTGCGCAAAAAAATAAAGCCATCCAATTTGTTTTCATCATCCACGCGAACAAAGTCGCGGGCACAGCTAGTTATTTTAGTATAAAACTAGCAAAGATCCAAATACTTGCCTACTGTGTGCAGTGGCTGTAACTGGGCTATCAGGGACTTGTGTGAGTACTAAAAGTTGTGCAACTAATAATTGTGTAGGTACTACATTGTAGGGCACTTGTGAGTAGTCAATTATGGTTTTATTTTATCAAATCTCTCTAACAACCAAACAGGTGACAGAATCTTCTGATTTAGCAAATATTGAGATACTGGAAATAAACAAAGCTTACAAATATTGAGATACTGGAAATAAACAAAGCTTACAAAGAATATGTTGATGTTTCTGGTCTGTTGCGTTATTGTATGGCTGTGTTCAAAGTTCAAAGCGAGTGATGTCCAAGGTCAGGGCTAATGGTGTCGGTCCCAGCTCGACTTGACGAGCGACGAGGTGGAGCAGGCCGCTGCAACGGAGACGACTAAAGAAAACCCACTCCATGAAAGTCAGGATCCTCGCTGATGGTGGAACACGTTGAGATAACATTACATACTTTCTCCAGAACGGTTGACAAGTTATCTGCTACTGTATTGTTTTCTTCACCGACTTGTTTCAACACCACCCAAAATCTTTAAAATGTGTAAGACTGACATTGATAAGCGTTACTTCGCATGTGCTTTGGCGAAGCATTGTTCTGTCACTGTCGCATAATTGTCGAACTACAAGTGCATGATAGAAATCATAATTATCTAAGCCGAATTACGTGCTAAGAGACGTTTATTAATCTCGACCTACGTTAGCCTTCTGTACCTTTAATTTTCCGATACTCGAGAGGGCTGGCCAGACAACCCTCCGTCGAAGGCCGAAAGCCGAGCCTGTTCGGCCAGCACTGAGAATACCGCACATCCCTCGTGGGAATACAAGTCTATTGCCATTCTACCTGTACCACAAGTATGCATTTAGCTTTGTTATTCAATTAATACGAAATAATAAAATCAACTTCCTCTGTCTTCCATACCTTTCTAATTCATAAGTCTTTTGAATCCACATGGGTGTAAAGCTCGTCGACGTTATCTTACTAATATTACCTACAAACGTGAAAGTTTGTATGGATGGATGGATGGATGTTTGTTACTCTTTCACGCAAAAACTACTGAACGGATTTGGATGAAATTTGGTACACAGATAGTAAATTATAACCAGGATTAACATATAGAATACTTTGTATCCCAATATCCACGGGATTGAAACATCTGCGGTTGACACCGCAGGGCGCAGCTAGTCTTCAATAAACATTTACAAGTACCTATTATGTAGAGGGATTACTTATATGCAATGTATCTGCGGGCAAGCACTATTTTTAGATCATTTTAGTAGAACATATCAAAAAACTTCGACACGTGTATCATGAAAGTTCAAATGGAACAGTCCTTATGATTTTATTTCGTTTGCTTGAGAAAAAGCGTCTAGTGCAAAGTTATATGAATTTAAACGAGCATTATCTGCACTTAACGCGAACTTTCCAAACTACGCTTAACTTCAACTTTGATCTTAGTTTAGCACTTCCCACTACTATAATTATTTGTCTTACTTTCGAAAGTTGCTTGCACTAATTAGTTTCATTGAACTGACACGGAGTATTGTAGAGATTATTCTATTTATGTAGTTTTTAGTGGTAGTGTTGTTAGTGTAGTTGATGAGGCCTGAGTCCCAGCAGTGGGGACATTAGATGATTATGCTAGTGGCATTGCAGTGGTGAGGCTCTCTAACAAGCCGATTCCCACCGGCTTCCCTTCGAAAATTCAGACCACAACCACTCTATGGTAAATTCAGCATTGAAATATATTCATATCATACTGTAGGTATTTAATACACCATAAAATTAAAACATTGCAAAAAGACTACATTACATTTTTTTGTCATTGTTTCCCAACAATAAAATATTTTGCTCTAAAATAACTCGTAGGCGCGTGCGGCTTGCCGTGAGTTCAATTTCTATACAAAACAAACTCATCATGACGTCACTTTAGGTCACGTAACTTGCTATTTTTTGAGCGCCCGGTAAGCCCGTGAATAACGAGTTACTATAGACACAGTACGGTACATAGAAAATGCGTGCGCGTGAACGAGATGGAGCAATAATTATCGCCATTCGGTCGGTTTCGCTGAATTTACCGGAATAGTAACAGCCAAAGTAACGGTTAAATTTGTTCCTTCACTATTTTTGCCCCTAACTTTTACTGCTCACTAAGCAGATGTGCAAAGCTAAAGTAATGGTCATTTTGTCAAAGTTGTATTGTTGTTGGTTAATGGTGATTTAAAACAACGGTTACCTAAAAGTAGTTTAGGGATCTTTAGTAACAAATTGTAATTATAACAAAAGATACATTCCTGGTTGGAACAAGTATGTGCGTGACGCTCACAGGGAGGCTCGACTGTGTTACCAAACATGGTTGTTGTATAGTAAACCTGCCAGTGGTTATGTTTACAATAAAATGTGTCAATCTAGAAAAACTTTTAAGACCAATCTGAAATACTGTCAAGATAACCAACAGCAGATTAAAATGGATATTTTAGCTAAACATCACACAAAAAAGAAATTTGGATCATTTTGGAAATCAACGAATAGTTTGAATCCAAGGTTGAGTCCCCCTGTGAGCGTGGCGGGCGTTCACGAGCCGGCTGATATAGCCAATGCATTCCGGCGTCATTTCCAGGTTGAGTCACCTCTTACTAGACCTGTACAGGTGGTTGATGCTGGGGCCAACTCTGGGGACGTTTCTATTGTTTTTACGGCAAAAGAAATTTCAGCCATTATAAAGAAAATGGAGAGGGGTAAATCCCCGGGTCATGATGGCCTCAGCATCGAGCACCTGAGGTACGCGGGGGGACACTTGCCGCGTGTACTCGCTTTGTTTTTTAACATGTGCGTTACTCACGGATACTTACCGGATGACCTAATGTATACAATGGTAGTGCCTATTGTGAAAAATAAAACCGGGAATGTCTCTGACATTTCCAACTACAGGCCCATTTCTCTGGCCACTGTCATAGCAAAGGTTATGGACAGTCTGCTTGACAAGCAATTGGCTAAACACCTCGAGCTACATGATGCCCAGTTCGGTTTTAGGCCTGGGCTATCAACCGAGAGTGCAATCATGTGCCTCAAGCAGACTGTTCAATACTACACAGACAGGAAGACTCCTATTTTTGCCTGTTTTCTCGATCTGTCAAGGGCATTCGATCTCGTTTGTTACGATGTTTTGTGGCGTAAACTGGAATGTGAGACTACGATACCACCTGAAATAGTGTCAATATTCAAGTACTGGTATGGTAGTCAAAGCAATAGCGTGAAGTGGGTTGGGTCGCACTCGGACGTGTATCGGTTGGAGTGCGGGGTGAGGCAGGGGGGGCTCAGCTCACCCAGGCTCTTCAACCTATACATGAACCAGCTGATCCTTGAGCTCAGCAGCACTAAAGTCGGATGTCATATTGACGGGGTATGCATTAACAATATTAGTTATGCTGACGATATGGTGTTGCTGAGCCCATCGATCGGTGCTCTGAGGCGACTGGTCGCTATATGCGAAAAATATGCGGTGACTCATGGGCTCAGATATAACGTCTGCAAGAGCGAACTAATGGTTTTTAAAGCAGGCAGGGTGACATATTCGTGTATTCCTCATGTTGCACTGTGTGGAGAACCCCTGCGAAGGGTGGATAAATTTAAGTATCTGGGCCACTGGGTCACTGAAGATCTAAAAGACAATTGCGACATTGAAAGGGAACGTAGGTCGCTGGCTGTCCGTTGTAACATGCTGGCCCGCAGGTTTGCACGATGTACGAAGGCAGTCAAAGTTACGCTGTTCAAAGCTTACTGTCAGTCTTTCTACACGTGCAGCCTGTGGGTCAACTTCACTCAGCGGGCATACAGCGACCTACGCGTTCAATATAATAATGCACTGAGAGTACTGTTGAGGTTGCCGTGGCGTTGCAGTGCGTCAGGGATGTTTGCGGATAATAATATTAATGGTTTTGCCGCCATTATTAGGAGTAGATGCGCATCCCTGATGACGCGTATTCGCGGCAGCAATAACAGTATTCTCAGTGTGTTCGCAGATCGGTGGGATTCCCCGATGTTGCGGAGGTGGATGCAGCTCCACGCTGAATTTAATTGTTTCTAGATTTGTGTCTGTAACCTACTAACACTAGAAGTTAAGTAAAATTGTTACTAACCTTATGGACTCCTGTCTGAAATAAAAGTTTTCTATTCTATTCTATTCTATAACATGGTAAAATAAATTCATAAGTTAAATCGCAATTATCTATAGATAATTGCGATTTAACTTATGAATTTATTTTAATTCATTAAAATCTTTAATTTCTTTAGTTTATGTCTACATTTTCCTCATAACTCCAATAAACTCCATAAAATCAAAATCATTTATTAAAATTAGGCTGAGAATCAGCACTTTTTGAACGTCAAAATTACAAAAGACAGTCCCCCAAAAACGCCCGCCCTTCACCACTTCCTAGTGCTATCGTTGGGAAGAAGAAGTGGCGCAACAAACTCCCCAGCAGCACAGCTGTCTGTTCAATTAAAAAAATACTTGATTGTATACAATACTAGGTACCTATGTTCGGTAATTAACATTACAAGGCCAGACAATAAAATTAAATTATTTGCCATATTATGTCAGCTAGCCACGCCAATATAACAAAAACTATACGTACTCAAGCTAAACAATAATTAATTAAAATTATAATGTAAATAAAAAACTTACTACCCAAATAAAAGCCTCCAGGCATAAAGGGCGAGACAGCTTACATATTTATGCATTGCTGGGTTCTGTTCACATAGGTGTCAGTTGAAGTCACAAATGATAAACTTGATAGTGATACTACGCAAATGTGTTTCTTCATTCAAGTAAAAGTTAAAAGAGTTACCATTACACAAACGTCGTAACTTCCCCAAACAATCGTGGGGAGTTTTTTTACACATGGCAGCACCACAATTTCACTGTCAAGTGGTCGCCTGTACTGTTTTTATTGAAATTAAATTGAAATACTGTATTACATTGAAAATGCTCGTCACACAGTGTACCTACAGCTCGTTTAGTCTATTTTAGTTATTTTCACAGCGTTATTTATTTATTTATTTATCCATTTATTTTTTAGTTATGTCCTACGGTATTCTGCTGTGGGGCAAAGCCGCTGATATACAAAATATATTTGTGCTTTAAAAACGAGCTGTTCGAGCAATTTACCAGCTAGGTGCCAGAGTTTCTCTTAGAGATTTTTTAAGGATATTGGTATTCTCACGCTTGCATCACAATTAATCTTCGCCAACATCTTATATTATATTAGGCAAAATTTACACTTGTACACTAAAAACAGTGATATTCACAGTGTTAACACTAGAAATAAGGACAAACTACTTGCCCCCTTTCACCGGCTTCATAAGGTTCATAACTCATTTGTTGGGCTTGGTGTAACCTTTTATAACAAGATACCCTCTTCTTTGCTAGACTTGCCATTTAATGCGTTTAAAGCTCAAGTAAAATCCAACCTTGGTTCAAAGGCACACTATTCCATCAATGACTACTTACACGATAAGAATATGTAGTAGGTCGCCCTGACTAACTCAAGACAATGTTTATTTTACCATTTACCACTTATGTACACACATACATATATAAACAGACAATGAAAAACAGAACAGAAAAAATAGGTACAGAGGTGATGCTTATTTCATAAGAAAAGTCTTCCAGCATACCTGAGATAGGACAATAAATACAGAGATGTAGACAGCGTGTGATAGAGCAAATGAGACAAAAATAATACATAGAATCAAAAAACCCATTCACTTAAAAACTAAACAAAAATTACGAGAATATACTAACATACATGTGGGAGGTAGGGTAGAATAATAGACAAAAATAGGTTCGTTATTATATTATTCAGTAAGTGACACAGCAATACTTCATAACAACAATAAATAGCATATTAAAATTTAAACATAACAACACAGTAAAAAAAAATACAACATAAAAATAGAAATTCAACATTATAACATTATTTTAAAAAAAAACATACCTGACAGTTTAGAGCACCGTTGTGCCGTGTCCGCTATCGGACAACTTCTGATCTGTCGAGAGACAGTGCGCCCCTTTTAAAGCAAAATTCACTCTTATAGTGGGGGAACTAGTAGTCAGTTACAATACCTTCATATACCGGAAGTTGATAAAATTATTATTAAACAATTCTTAAAAATCATTAAATAATTTCTCTCACACGGCCATACTGACAAGCAGCCTTTATGGCTCGCGAACAAAATAAAATTCATAAATAAGGATTTATAACAGTTCTTTCAAATCATAGCATAGCATAATGAATTAATGTTAGTTTCAGACCATAATTAGTTTTAAAAAAATGATCAAATAGCTACCAAAGGTCAAATCACATGACCCAATCACCATTTTTATAGAAATTCTAAACTTGTTAGGAAGAACTTGCGCGACGTGCCGCTGAATGGGCGCGTCGTAATTATTCCAGTCTTAGTAGCTGGCCAGATCTCAAAACGGGTCTTATTGAAACTTTTGCTCGATACTACGACGACTTAAAGCTGTTTAGGGAATATACCAGTGAGCAGGCCGATAGTCTTGCTGAGTACGCTACTCGAAAATGGGAGTTGTCAAAGAAGGCGATTGGTGTGGAGATGACTGAACAACGCCTCATCGAAGCAGTTATTTCAGGTATGTCGGACTTTCGTATTCGTTCTGATTTGCTACGTCTTACACCGAAGAATTTGCCACAGTTAATTCAGAGTCTAAATTCGTATAAGCGAAAAAGGCTTGTCAGAGAGTCTGATCACAATATCCCATCTAAGCGTTCAAAGAACATATCTTCTCCAGATACTTCGTCTAGACGATGTCACAAATGCTACAAAGTAGGTCACATTCAAAGAGACTGTCGTTCGGGTACTAATCGCGGCCCTAGTAAAGATTCAGCTTCTACTACTAATCCTAACAGTTCAAAACCGGTAGAATCTAGTTCGAAACCCTCTGTAACATCGTGCACTTTTTGTAATAAGAAGGGACATTCCAGTGAGAACTGTTTTCACCGCTTAAATAAGAAAAATAAGATGAAAAGGCCTCTCACGTGAATAGCTTGGTTTTAAGTAACAAAAAATTACACACTATTCAAATTGATAAACACGATTATTCCTGTCTGATAGACAGTGGTGCAGAATGCTCTCTAATGCGCGAAAGTATTGGTGATTCAATCAGAGGTAAAATAACTTATGAAACCATTCTTCTGAGAGGTGTTGGAGACAATGCTTTCTGTTCATCGCGTAAAAAGCTGTGTATGGTCTGTGTTGATGGCATAAACGTTGAATTAGATTTCATTCTAGTCCCTGATAGGTACACTAAGCTCCAGAGAAACGGAACCCCCCTTGGTTAATGACATCAAACCGCTTAAGTTTTTTGTGGTATAACGTGAATGGCGCGTTGGTCTAGTGGTTAAGACTGCGGCTTAGCAATACGATGGTCACGAGTTCAAATCCGCGAATGAGATGTTTGATTTTTTCTAATTTAAGTTCTTTATTTCTTTATTTATTATTATTTTTTAGGTTATTATGTGATTTTCGTTAATTATTATTTAAGAAATCAAATGTTAAATTAGGAATGAGGTTTGTAAGAAAAGCTAGGCATGTTGCATAAACAATATTCATTTATTTCTTTATTTAAATTTCTAGGACTTCATGGAATCCACTTCCTGGTTGAGTATACAGTTTTCTATCTGTGTTAAATTGGGGTTATTGACTTAGAATATTAACTAAACACAAAATAAATACCCTGGGTGAGGTATAACGGTTCGTTTATAGATATTTCTAGAAACATAACTACAATATTTATTTATTTAAAGTTGTTTCAGTTTTTTCTATATTTTTTCGTATTATATACTTGTATATACTAGAATATATTAGTGTTAGTTCGATAAAATTTAAATAAAAGTATATAGAGAAACATAACGTGCTATGTATTTTTAAAGTTGTGAAAACATAATTTTTTATACTCTGTATGATCTTATGGGACAAAAACCCTTGTTAAAAAAATGAAATGTTGTCATTCGTGCCTGTGAATTACAGAGGAAGAACCAACATGCTAAACTATACAGTATAGCAATATACATCTTTCTCTTTTATCACATTTTCTTATAACCCATTTAACACAATATTATAGAAAAATATGTGAGGTCAGATGGTGCATCCTTAACACATTAAAAGACTACTTGTAAACAGGAGTAACTGGATTAATATTAATAAAGGTTGTTTATTTTTGATTAACTACTAATGATCCCACAAATATTGGGAATTATTAACACTTGATCATGTTCCAATGAAATTTTATCAGATAAGTTACACAATGAATCTGCTGAGTAAAACCCTAATAATAACGAAGAGGATGACCGTCACTGTCTATCACTTCTTGAAGAGGACTTCGTGCCCAAAACCATATTAAAGCATGCAGCACACACGCTACATCAGTGCTAAGCGACACTCCAAAAGTTTCAGCACTTGAACGCGTAGTTTTGAAGGGTTCCACCGAGTGAACTTCCACAATGTTACGGTGTCGCTCCGATTCATTAGTGTAAGCAATTGGACGAGGGCCTTGGCGATCACATTTCACATCACCCGTCGCTTGATACCTTTGTATCCATCTACGAACTGTTTTTCTCTGTAATGAAAATGATAATATTAGAAATACATAAAAAAAAAACAACTTGTAAGTAATAGTGCAATAAATCTTACCGTCATGCCCATATCTCGTGCTATTTTCTTTATGCTTTGTTCCTGTTCTCAGAGAACAACAATTTTAGCCTTGAAAAAAGTAGTTAATCGCACCATACTATCGGTTAATAAAATCGACTGTTCAAAAACTTAATAAATCGGATAATATTACGACGAAGATATTACACACAAGCGGATCGGCACGAAAACGAAACGATTTGTAAAGTAATTATACCCTCAATCACAGTTTAGTAAATAAGGCGAAGAAGTATTCTAAATTCAACCTTAACTCGCAGTTCATACAGCAGTTAAGTTTCTGAAGTAAAATGACGGTAGTGCAATAATCGGAATCAAGCACATTCTATTCAACCAAACAAGAAATCTATGCTAATTTCAACCTTATCTTTTAGTTAATTGAGGAGTTACGTGGATGTTGAAATTTAAACCTTAATACCTCGAAGATTAGGCCGTTATCAACCTTGTTCGATAAAAGGAGTAATGCTGTTAGAATTTTCGTTGAGATTGACAACTGAGCCAATAGCCTAGTGGTATAAGGCGCGGTCTAAATGATCGGCTGGCGTCTGATGATGCGGGTTCGTATCCTCAACCGTACGTAAAGTGTCTTTTTGAAAGTTATTCTTGGTATATGGTTCGGCCAGAAGCCGAAAAAATACCATATTATTAAAAACATGCAAATAATAATATGTGATCGGTGGATCGGTGGATGCTCGGGCAGATATGGGTGCGGCGGCAGGGGAAGGAGCTGCTCGGGGCCAGAGTCACGTGACGCGCCTGCCGTCGCTCGGGCGATAATCTTTAAGTGTTGGGGGGGGGGGGTCGTTTACTATGACGCTTACTGTACACGTCAAATCAAGGACACCTGACACAGCAAGGTCCGAGGCTGCCAGCTGCGAATCGAGTCCCTCCAGCCCAGAAGAAGGACTACAGAACTCGCAGGAACCAGTAGAGGTAATAGTTCATGCTGGTAGATTACGCCACTATGTTAGCTACTGGCAAACAATAACCAAAGACCCAATAGTCTTAAACTATGTTAAGGGCTTAAAAATTACTTTCGATGAGCTTCCTTTTCAAAAATTTGAGCCATCTAACCCAAGGTTGAAAATTTAAAGCTGTCTATTTCAGCTGTCTATTTCTTCAGGGGTTATTAAAGAATGCTGTGACGTGTCTGGCCAATTTATTTCAAATATTTTTTGGATTCCTAAAAGCGATGGGTTGGTATATTATACTTTATTGTACACCACAAAAATACATAGCATAAAAAATACATGAAACACTACAAAATATGCAATGGCGGCCTTATCGCATTACTGCGATCTCTTCCAGGCAACCTTAGAATGGACAGTGATTTTCCTGGACATAAAGTAGGACTGTCGTTGGTGAATTATGATTGTGTCATGAACCTTTCACCCAATCTTCAGCCAGAGTTTTCCTGGTGACAAAAAAATATTTTAACATTAAAAAATCCAATACGTAGTGGTAGGTGTGATCTGGAAATCTTCTCAGATTCATTCAAGTTGGGGTATATATTGTAATGGAATACGTGCTCATGGTTTTTGGAGTGACGCAGAATCTAAAGAGCATAATATAAATCTTTTAGAATGATTGAATTATGCTTATTGGCTTACAGTGCTTCGCTAAAGATCTTTACAATAAGAAATTAAAGGAATTAAATAGTTTTACTAAGGATCGATAATACTACAGCTATAGCTTATGTAAATAAGTACGGGGGAATCCAATTTACACACCTCAATGATGTGGCTAGAGAAATCTAGCAATGGTGTGAGTAAAGGAAACTTTGTTTTTGCTTCTTACATCAAGTGTAAAGAGAATACAGAAGCAGATCACGAATCTAGACAATTGAATATTGACATTGAATGGGACTTAGCTTTGTTTGCTTTTGATAAAATCACAAATACTTTTGGAAACCCTCAAATTGTGTTTTCCACACGATTGAACGCAAAATGTAAAAAGTACTTATCGTGGAAACAAGACCCTTCAGCGTATAACATAGATAAAATAGACTGGTCGCCTTATTTTTTCTAAGCGTTTCCCCCGTTCTCACTGATTCTTAAATAGGTACTTAAGAAAAATAGTTACAGACAAAGCCACTGGGATTATAGTTGTACCTTATTGGCCTAGCCAGCCATGGTACCCACTGTTTTATCTCTTTTCTAAAACCAGGTTATTTATTTGGAACCGAGTCCCTCATTGCTTATAACACCTTTCAGAACTTCACATCCACTTTGGAAAGCACTTACCCGGGTGTCGTCACTATTGTGAAGCAAGCGTACGTAAAACAATCGTTACCAGAAAAGGCTATTAAAATAATAATGTCATCGTTAGCTGACTGCAACAATAGAATGTAGTATTAAAAAAATTGTGTTTTTTTTTGCGCTAAAAAGGAGATAAATATTTTTGATAACAATATTTCGAATATTCTTTATTTCTTGGTTAATAATATTATCTAGGCGCAAATTATTCAACCCTCAATACCGGTGTTCCGCACTTGCATTGGTAAATGTATAAGTCAAGACGATCGAATAATTATAAGATTTATGAAAGGAATCTAGAAAGAAAAGAAAGAAAGAAGAAAGAAAATACATTTATTTAGCACAGACTAAAAGACACACAATACATCAGATATATAGGTACATCAGATAGCAAATAATAAAGAAAACAAATAGAACGTAATAATAATAATAATAGCATTATTGAAACTAAACTACCTAGTATAAAACATATGCAAGAAATTAGCAGGAATGTGTGCCTCACGGCTGCACCAAAAAGGCCCAGTTCAGCAAAAATGCCAGACAACTAGTGCCTGACGCTGGTTTTCAACTGAACCTGATGTGTGAGGAAAATACATTTATTTGCGGCAAACATGACGCTTAAAAAAAAAGAACAAACACAAAAAAAATAAAAGTGGGAGGTAAACATGCGTCACATTCACGCAAAACGGCCATCGCTCAGCATAATGCTAAGACCCTATACGAGACAGAGCCCCAGCGCTGGTTTTCAGCGGCAGCCGGCGTTGACGTGATGACGGCAACCAGCGACGGCAACGTTATATAGAACCAAACCTTCCTTCCATAGATATAAATCTACATGGGATCTTAATCTTGTAGTAGATCACCTTTCAAATTATTATCCAAATGAAAACCAAACCGTCTCAAGAAATTAGTAGGTCTGCTCGCATTGTCAACTGCACAACTTAGGAGTGTAGACGCTATCGCTTATACGTTTGTCTAGTGTTGAAATAAGTAGCGCAAGGATAGTAATTAATATAAATGTTCTAATCCAAGCTTCGGCTCCTAACAGAGTGGCGCCTCATTTAATATTATACCCTTTTTCTGTAATAGAGAACAAATCTGTCCAGCCAAAACATTTCCCGCGTATATTGAAGCCACCAAGAGTTATAGGAGCTTACCACTAACTGGTAGACTTATTCTTACGGCTAAGAAACCAATCCATAAAGCTAGTACCGCAACTATACCTTCACCACTTCCTAGTGCTATCGCTGGGAAGAAGAAGTGGCGCAACAAACTCCCCAGCAGCACAGCTGTCTGTTCAATTAAAAAGAAAATACTTGATTGTATACAATACTAGGTACCTATGTTCGGTAATAAACATTACCAAACAGAACATAAAATTAAATTATTTGCCATAATATGTCAGCTAGCCACGCCAATATACCAACAAATATAATAGTTCACATAGCCGTCACTTGAAGTCACAAAAAGGTAAAGTGAGACCATCGAAGTAAAATAAGTTAATAACAATATCCTGTCAGTAAGCTAATTCTGGAGAAAGAACATAAACATTGTCTTGCGTTAAACTAGGGTGACCAACTATTCTTATCGTCTAAGTAGTCGTTGATGGAATAGTATGCCTTTGAACAAAGGTTGGATTTTAGTTGAGCTTTAAACGCATTAAAAGGCAAGTCTAGAAAAGAAGAGGGTATCTTGTTATAAAAGGTTATACCAAGCCCAACAAATGAGTTATGAACCT
Organism: Apamea crenata; assembly: GCA_949629185.1. NCBI lineage: Eukaryota > Metazoa > Arthropoda > Insecta > Lepidoptera > Noctuidae > Apamea > Apamea crenata. The sequence continues at coordinate 248,304 of OX451359.1, forward strand.
TATGAAGCCGGTGAAAGGGGGCACGTAATTTGTCCTTATTTCTAGTGTTAACACTGTGAATATCACTATTTTTAGTGTACAAGTGTAAATTTTGCCTAATATATAAAATGTTGGCAAGGATGAATTATTGTGATGCAACCGTGAGAATACCAATATCTTTAAAGAAATCTCTTACAGAAACTCTGGCACCTAGCTGGTAAATTGCTCGAACAGCTCGCTTTTGAAGGACAAATATATTTTGTATATCAGCTGCTTTGCCCCACAGTAGAATACCGTAGGACATAACACTGTGAAAATAACTAAAATAGACTAAGCGAGCTGTATCAACGTCAGTGTATTGTCTTACTTTCCTGACGGCGTAGGCAGCCGAACTGAGCCTTCCTGCTAGACTTGATATATGAGGTCCCCATTGAAGTTTGGCATCTACTGTTAGTCCTAGAAAAATTGCCGAGCCTACAGTTTCAAGCACCTCTTTATCTATGACGATGTTGCGTCCTAGGTTTCTAACATTCGGTAGGGCGAACTTTACACATTTGGTTTTCTTGGCATTGAGAACTAGGTTATTTGACGTAAACCAATCTGTAACTATTGAGAGTGCACTGTTTACGTCGTCAAAATCTTGTCTATTCCTGTCTACTTTAAAAATAAGAGAGGTATCATCTGCAAACAGTACAACGTCACAGATGCCCTTCAAATGGAATGGTAAATCATTGATATAAACTAAGAACAAGAACGGACCCAGTATTGAGCCTTACGGAACACCTAACTGAACTGGTAGCCCGGAAGATTTAACACCATTAACATCTACACATTGGATCCTATTATGTAAATAAGAAATGATTACGTTGAGAGCTTCGTTTTGAACACCGTAATGACGTAACTTACGCAAAAGCGTGTCATGGTGCACGCAATCAAAGGCTTTGGACAGATCACAGAAAACTCCAATAGCATTTTGTGATTTCTCCCATTCGTCAAATATGTGTCTCAACAGTGCAACACCCGCATCTGTAGTTGAACGACCTTTTGTAAAGCCATATTGCTCATTATGGAGGAGGCTATTTAAATTAAAATGTCTTAGCAACTGCTTGAGTATTAACTTTTCAAATATTTTGCTAAATGCAGGTAAGATAGAAATAGGCCTGAAATTGCCAACGCCATTCTTATTACCTGATTTAAATAATGGTATGACTTTACTACTCTTCATGAGGTCAGGAAAAGTTCCTAAATCAACACATTAATCAAAGGAACCACAGGTTGTTCAGGGAACTCTTTAACCTTCGTTAAATTCTATAATCGTCCGATTACAGTGGACGAGGACAACACATTTGCGGAGGCCATATAATTGTTAATTTAAGGTAAAAATAATAATAGTTTAATTCCTACGTAACATATGATAATGGTCGCATTAAGCAGAGGATGCAATTTTTGTTTATTATGATTAATGTATTTCTAAGTATGTACTCAATAAATGGTATTTGAATGTTATGATTTCATATTATCGTGTTAATTCTTCATAAAAACCCTTACCAATCTCGTTTGAATGAAAGCGCTCAACATCTACATATGTAGTTGTTATTAAATCTTGAGGACGTGACGTTGTAAGTATAATTAATGGATAAACGAACTTACCGTAAGTGATGTTCGACCATAATTATACGAGAACTTACATGAAGAGATTTAATAATAACTATGTAGTTTCACTTCTCCATGTATGTACTAGGCGTCGCACATAATTTTTATGCTCTTCCATACTCTACAAGTTTATGGAGCGTGTGTTGAACTCGCGCCTCATGGCATGCATAATTATAAATTAATATAAATAAAATATCTTTATTTCAGACCTATAGCAGTCCATACGTTGTTAGTGGTTAGTAACAGAATGTGCTTATATGCTATGTTAGTGTTATTAGTATGATTACTCAATTAAATTAAAGTTAACATAAACCTTTACTTACTTTGACCCAGTGTCTTTGGATGGGGCAGTCCACTCTGCCAACAATCATTTTCAGGATGCTGTTCCGAGTGCTACGCAAGCGTTGCAGTAAGGAAGCCGCTTTCTTACGCATGATGGCGTGAAAGCCATCCGTATGAGCTGCAGCAAACATTTCCGATGCACTGCAACGTCGCGGCAACCGCAACAGCATCCTGAAAGCGTTGTTGTATTGTACGAGCAGGACGTTGTAGGCTCGGCTCGTATATGACACCCACAGGCCGTGTAGAAGGACTGACAAAACGCCATAAATAAACTCACTTTGACGTCTGCCGTGCAGCGAGCAAACCTACGGGCGAGCATATTACTCCTCACCGCCAACGCCCTGCGCTCGCGCTCTATGTCGCCATCATCACGTAGGTCACTGGTGACAACATGACCAAGGTATTTATCACTATTCACCACATTGAGTACTACGCCGTTGAGATATACTGGAGGTACACGACGGGGCTGTTGCTTAGGTGCCGTAAACACTAACACCTCACTCTTTTTTGAGTTGTATTTAAGGCCGTGCACCTCCGCGTGCGTACGTGCGTATTATACGAGACGTTACATCCGAAGAGATTTAAAGTCCCTCCCAAACCCATAAATTAAAGCCCATCAAACAATTCATCTAACGAGAGTAGCGTTTCTAAAAATTCGGCAGTCGGCCGATGTAGGTTTATTTTTGATTCCATAGCATTTTTTTTATGATATAAACTAGTGCTTGACTGCGTTCCCGCCTGATGGAAAGCAGTGATGCAATCGTTGATGGTAAGGCGCACTAATTTATTATGAGCCTATTCACTCTAGCCTTTTTTTTTTTTCTTGCGGGCGGCGAGCTGCCCATTGCTCGCCGTCCGCAAGCCTGGCCTGGACCAGGGCCGGACGCGAGAGATCGCCGCCGCCGATCGCCGCCACAAGGACACGGCGGTGATTCACTCTAGCCTTGAAGACAATTAAATTATAATCGGACAGGAAGACCGCTGCAGGCAAATTGTTCCAGTCCTTCGATGTACCTACGCGGTATAAACGACAAGGCAAAACGCTTCGTCCGGATCGCGGCGGTGTCAACAACGTAAGGGTGGATGCACTACACTCGCCGTATGACGGGTTGTGCGATGATAGAACGGTGATGGCGGAATTAAGTCATGTAATTCCCGCGCACACTCTCCAGAATGCATCCCCCTACCCTACGCCTGTGCTCCAGGCTTTGTAGATTGGTCTTAACCAAATCTGGATCACCAATTAGCCTCTTCGCAGCCTCTCCACTGAGTCCAAAGTTGCTAGATGGCATTTTGCAGCTACAGCCCATATGTGGCTGCAATACTCCACACACGATCGGACCTGCGCTTTGTATAACATAAGAAGCTGTCCCGGTGTGAAGTACTGCCGGACTTTTGCAAGAACGCCGAGTTTCCTAGCAGCCATCTTGGCTTTGGACTCAATGAACCGCCCAAAGTTTAGGTTTGAGGAAATTTCAACTCCCAAGAGCTGAAGGCGGTCGGTGCACTGCAAGGATACATTCTGAAAAGCAGGAGCCAAGGTGAACGGGCTCCTTTTGGCGGTGCTTGTGTTTTGGTGGCGTTGAATCCCACAAGGTTGGCTTCGCCCCACTTGGAGAACAATTAAAAAAAAAGAAAATGAAGAAACAATTCGCCTGTAAAGGTAGCTCAGTTAAAGGCACATTGATTTAGATCCATTTTGACGTACAGTCACGAACACCAATATGTCAACACTTGGTGACTTTCAACTGCAATTTTTTCACATTATAACCTGATTATGCTATACATGTCGAAATTAAAACCTCCTCCTTTTTTGAAATCGCATAAAAAAAGACAACCCTACAACCTCTCGATGCTCCAGTTATTGACAAGCGACAGCATCTTTACGTATTAGTTTACGGATCAATATCATTCTATGCTCGCACCACGGTGTACAGTCACGAGCAAAAGTACACTCGGCTTTATTCAAAAGCGATTTACTCCTTTATTGTTGAATGAAATTTTATGTTATTACGAACATAGCATTTTCGAACTCATAGGTTTATGTAATGTGTCGTATTTCATCGTTGCATTCGTTATTTCACGAAAAAATCTCAATTGAAAATTGCAAGTGTTGACATATTGGTGCTCGTGACTGTACTAGCAGCCTAGCAGACCCCGATTGTGTTCACGTAACAGTAGCAGGGTGTAGCGTGTGAGACAACCCTGTCGGGACGATACTGTACTGATGTGTGTTCACGTTACAGTAGCAGGGTGTAGCGTGTGAGACAACCCTGTCGGGACGATACTGTACTGATGTGTGTTCACGTTACAGTAGCAGGGTGTAGCGTGTGAGACAACCCTGTCGGGACGATACTGTACTGATGTGTGTTCACGTTACAGTAGCAGGGTGTAGCGTGTGAGACAACCCTGTCGGGACGATACTGTACTGATGTGTGTTCACGTTACAGTAGCAGGGTGTAGCGTGTGAGACAACCCTGTCGGGACGATACTGTACTGATGTGTGTTCACGTTACAGTAGCAGGGTGTAGCGTGTGAGACAACCCTGTCGGGACGATACTGTACTGATGTGTGTTCACGTTACAGTAGCAGGGTGTCGTGTAGCGACAAGAAAAACTAAGTTACGGGTGATGAAATTAAAGAGAGGGAGGTAGAGAACAATTAAAAATATATTTATAAACAATAAAAAGATGGAGATGAACTCGAGTGGTGTGTAGAATGTGGAGGTGGGGTGTAATGATGATGATGATGGGTGACTGAGGAGACTGAGGAGGCTGAGGTGGAGCAGTTGCTGGCAACAGATGCGGGTTCAGAAGTCCGAGTACAGATGCAGGTACAGATGAGGGCAGGTGCGTGCACGCCACGGAGGGCACCCGCAGGAGGGCCCATGCAGCAAGGCAGGTCGCCGCACGGCAGCAGGAGGAAGAGGCTCGGCGGGGCGCTGACAGCCCACCAGGTAAGGTGGCCCTCAGAAGTTGATGCGTGTGCGGGCACGGAGGGCACTCGTAGGAGGGCCCACGCAGCTAGGCCGGTCGCAGCACAGCAGCAGGAGGAAGAGGTACGGCGAGGACGCACCCTCCAGGTAAGGCGGGCCTCCGATGAGATTCGGCCCGACAGGTTCAGGTCCGTATCCTTGAAGACGGAGCACGGAGGTGTAGTAAGGTGGCTCTGAAGCAGACAGGCGGCTCTGGAGTATCAGGCCTTAACCTTAGTGTTCGCTTTAGAGGCGAAACTCGAACTGACCACTGCATTGCGTGGATCAATAAGGAAAACTCGTAGAACAACATCATGTAGAAAATATGAATTTGAAATATGAATGCGAGCAGTATTATTTCTGTGGCTAAGTATGCATATGTTTAAACCTGGCAGTTAAGCATTTGATGCTGGCAGCTAAGGATTTAAAAATAAACGTTACCATGACGTTTTAAACATCAAATGTCAGAACTGACATAATAAAATAAATATTATTAAAATACAATAAAATCTATAGTTATTTTGTAATAAAAGTATAGTGTTTAAAGGAAAAATGATATGAATCAATGTGGATGAAATTACCAACCCATGGTAGACACTGAATCGTTGAAGTCATATGTTAAAGTTTGTCTGTGTACTAAATGTGGATAAAACGTGTCCTGGTGTCGTGAAAAATAATCAGAACAGCACCTAACGGTAAAGGAATGCTTATTCTGATCTGGAGGAATGAATTAAAGTAACTGTGAGTATGTACATTATGTTACAAGGGTGTAGCGTGTGAGACAACTCTGTCGGGACGATACTGTACTGATGAGTGTTCACGTTACAGTAGCAGGGTGTAGCGTGTGAGACAACCCTGTCGGGACGATATTGTACTGATGTGTGTTCACGTTACAGTAGCAGGGTGTAGCGTGTGAGACAACCCTGTCGGGACGATACTGTACTGATGTGTGTTCACGTTACAGTAGCAGGGTGTAGCGTGTGAGACAACCCTGTCGGGACGATATTGTACTGATGTGTGTTCACGTTACAGTAGCAGGGTGTAGCGTGTGAGACAACCCTGTCGGGACGATATTGTACTGATGAGTGTTACAAGGAGGCTATCACTGCTTGATAGGGCTGTGTATCTACTCCTCGCAGTAACATGACATGATCTACTTGTCACCTAGTGCTACAACACTAGGTGATAATCTTCACCTACTCTAGTGTAGGTACAGTTCAGCTCAAATAGCAAGAATATGGGCATTTATAATGTCTTCAAGGTCTTGGTTGATAATTAAAAGCGTGCTGTGTGCCCGTAAAATAATTGATCAAAATATGCATACGTCGATCGGTGATGTTGGTGTTCAGAACTTGAAGGAACGTTATTTAGACTTGATGCTCACAGTCAGTAGACACACTCACTGCGACTTCTAGTGAAGTCGCAGCGATTAATCGAGAAGTAGTCTTCTCGATTAATTTATGACAAAAATCTCCTTTCATATTGTTGAACTCCCAATTCTCATATACCTACTTTTTTAACAATTGAAGTGCTGTCGCACATGATATGTTCGGCATCGATATAATTACGAACATTGTAGACAAAACTTCTTTTCTTTTAAATAACATTTATATGAAAGCAGTGGTGGCCCAGTGGTAACGGCCGCGACTTACGAGCTGTAGCTTGTAGGTTCTAACCCAGACAGGCAATTTACTTTGTATTTGCTTGCAGGCAGAATACAATAACACTTAGGCTTTAAGATCTTCCCTTGTTGAACAATGTATTTTCTGGCAAATAAATATTTTGAATTTGAATTTGAATTTATAAATTATTTCATCACTACTGCTCTCAAAACGGCGAAGGAAAACATCGTGAGGAAACCGGCATGTCCTACGACCAAAATAGAAGATATGCGACATCTACCAACCCGCATTGGACCCGCGTGGTAGATTACGGCCCACTTCCTCTCACTAAGAGGAGGCCTGTGTCCCAGCAGTGAGAATATTATAGGCTGATTATCTTCTTCTATATCTTAATATATATAAATCTCGTGTCACAATGTTTGTCCTCAATGGACTCCTAAACCACTTAACCGATTATAATAAAATTCGCACAACATGTGCAGTTTGATCCAACTTGAAAGATAGGATAGCTTACATCTCAATTTATGATCGCAATATTATTTAATTGTAATTTCATTTTCCCATATAAACTGTTCTACCTACTTTCCTGTCAAACATTTGACGATCATCCCTTCGGTACGCTAGACTCGGGTCCACTCGAATTGAAGCACGCATTAGATTAAGGGTTTTGAATAGCGTAGGAGTAGGGTAGGAGTAGGGTAAGAGCAGGTTAAGAGCAGGTTAGGAGTAGGGTAGAAGTAGGGTAGGACTAGGTTAGGAGTAGTGTAGGAGTAGGGTAGGAGTAGGGTAGGAGTAGTGTAGGAGTAGGGTAGGAGTAGTGTAGGAGTAGGGTAGGGGGTAGCACTCCATGCGAACGAAGTAGCGCCGGGCAGCTAGAAATAATTTATATGGCAAAACAACGTTTGCCGGGTCAGCTAGTATATATATATAATTCAAAGTCCTGACTGACTGACTGACTGAGACATCAACGCACAGCCTAAGCCGCTGGTCCTAGAGACATGATATTTGGAGGGTGTATTCTTCGTGAAGAGTAGGTATCCAATAAGAAAGGGTTTTTCGAAATTCCACCCCTAAGAGGGTGAAATAGGGGGATTTCGTCTGTATGAAAAAGCTTATTTCTTGAGTTAATAAACTTGAAACTTGGCACGAATATTTATCTAAGTAAATTATGAAGTTAAGCATTTTTTGTTTTTATAAACTACCCCCTAAAAGGGGATTGGGGGGTTTCAAAGTTTGTATGGAAGAATTTTAGCGCGCGGTCCGATTTAATCGAAACTCAGTAATTATATTTAAAATTGAAAGGAAAGAATAATGTGTATCAGGGTTTTTCGAAAATCTACCCCCGACGGCCTGAAAAGGGGTAGTCAATTTTACAGGGGAGGATTTTACAGCGTGGCTTGATTAACTCAAAAATTGGTATAAATAATCTTTGAGTCAAGTTATGAACACATCCCAAATGATTTTTAAAAATTCAACCCCTGTGGGGGTGAAAAGCGGGGAAAAAGTTTTTATGAAAAATCTTATTCGTTAAGTTAATAATCTTGAAAATTGGCATGAATACTCGCCTATGAAGCAATAAAGTATATCATTATTAGTTTTTCAAAACTACCCCTCAAAGGGGATATAGGGGTGCTAAAGTTTGTGTGGAAGAATTTGAACACGCGGTCCGATTAACTCGAAACTCAGTATGTGTACTTAAGACTAAAAATAAATAGTAACACGTATGAGGGTTTTTTGAAAATCTACCCCTAACGGGGTGAAAAGGGGTAGTTAATTTTACAGAAGAGGATTATAATACGTAGCTTGATTAACTCGAAACTCGGTACTAATACTTAAAACAAAAAATGAAAAATATATATTTTAAGGGTTTTTCAAAAATCGTCTCTTACCGGAATAGGATAATAAAGTTTAAGGGGTGGATTTTACTGCATGCTTCCATTAACTTGAAAATGGGTATAAATAATCTTTAAGTCATACAATGGGAACGTATCAAACGCTTTTTTAAAAACAAAGCCTGTCATGGTAAAACGGGACGACAAGGTTTACTTAAAAAATCGAATTCATTTGATCTATAAACTTTAAAATTAACCCGAATTAAATAAATAAATGATAAAGATCGTAAACATACATCTTCGATATTTTTAGAGTAAAGTACACGCGGACGAAGTCGCGGGCAGAGTGCTATACTATATATTATTATAATTCTGTCTGTATATTGCATTTTCAGACCTAAACCACTGAACGGTATTCGTTAAAATTTGGTAAAGAGATAAATGGCATCCTGGGGAAACACATACTTTTTATCCTGGTAGCACGTTCCCGTGGAATAATTTCCGACATCCACGCGGGGGAAGCCGCGGGCAGAAGCTAGTGTATGTATGTAACATTTACTTATACTCGTATACCATCGTAACCAGTCTGCTATCGTTTCTATCATTATGTTATGCATATCATTGTGGTAGCACTTGTAGCGGTCTACGAGGAAGTCGTATCTATCATTCTGCTATACCCAGCTAATGATCATTTCTCGTAGCACCTGTAGCGGTCTACGAGAGTCCAATACGCGCCATGTTGCGACATGATGGCCTACGATCTACTACGCAGTAGACGCGCCGTAGCTGTTAAAGATACAAGTTATTAGGTAATGGCGTGTGATTTGGGACGCTCGCCGTGACAGGCCAGCTAGTCTATTCCCCCGACATCCAATTACGACACCTAAGTGATTGTTATGGTCGCGGGCGGGGAGTACATTGCGCCGTCAATACTCTTGTCACGGCTATCGAGCACAATTGTATCGTTAACTGTTATTTATTTACGCAAACGTCATCACTTTGCAGCGCTTCGACGTTCCTGTTGCACTGTGACATCGTTATTGCGGCGATTAACCGTTGGACCTTATGTTGTAGTTAAATAAATTGGGTCTCGATAGTGACAGTTACTTGTAAGTGGTCTCAAGAGACTAACAATACAAATAAATATCTAATTAATGCGACGCTACGTAAAAAGCTTTACATATTGTAAGACCAAGTTTTAGCTCACAATAGGTAGTGTGTAAATCACGACAAAATTCAGGAAAATGCCTGTTAAATACCCTGATGATATTTGGGGGTGGTTGACCTGAAGATACACTAGCGGGAATTGTAAATGAAACCACTGTGTACTGCTCTGTGTTGATAGCTCTAATTCATAAAGAAAAAAAAAAACAATTTGCTTATATACTAACCGTGGTAGCGAAGCCATAGCGACTTCTAAATCGACGCCAACGCCATCTATCGAGCACGCCGGTAGTCTTACAAATAGTTAAGTCGTAAACATACCGCCCACCAAGGACGTTACTGACGGAATGTCCTTCTAAACTAAACTAAAGTGGCACATTGCGAAAGCAAGTTAAAATAAACATTTGTAATACATGCGAAAATAATTTGAGCTAAAATCCAGCCATGGTTCATATACATTTATAAATAGATAACTAAAACACTCAGTTCGTAATGGTTAATAAGGATGTTACAATAACTTAAACCTAAACATGAATTATTGTAGGTTGTACAAAAGGTGTACTTTAAACAAGTTGGTTTATATAAAAATTGTAAGCAGTGTAAAGAAAACTTAAAATATGTATGTTACTTGATTTTTTCACAGTTGATCTAATGTTTACGTCTAAAGCGTACAAAAAGTTATATAAATTGATTCTAACAAGATAAAAAGGGTAAATTAGATACACATTTCCTATTACTACGACTACGGGTATAATACATATTTTTGATGTTGGCCTTTCGATTGTTGAGGATGTAGTGCGTAACGTGAGTGCTCATGTCACTCACTGCTTCTAAATGCAGTGCACGAGTGACCATGCATACAAACAGGCCTAAATAGCGTTTGTCATGTCAATAAATCAATCAAAGTCATGTGTCCTAGTAGTAAATATTCTTCTATTGCCTGCTTGTACTTTTCCTTTAGATCTGTATTTCTTTCTAGTCTTTTTTCTAAAGACTTAAATCTTTTTTCAGCGATAGCACGAGAGCCTCCACCTTTAGAAGAAGGATTTTCATCACGGAAAGGTAGTCTCACTACGTACCTTCCACGGCTATCCCTTACTGTAGTTTTAGTATAAAACTCTTCGCACTCCTTTTCTTCAGGGGATAGTAATTTCTTTGAGCTATTTTGCTCTTCAATTTCCTAAAATTTCTTTAATATTTCGTTTTGATTAACTTGTGCATGTGTTAGATTATTCATTATATACTAGAAGTATATGTATCTATATACTACCCAAATAACAAGCTTTGAATATCAGAATGGTTACTAGTTAGTTAATTACTGTGTATAAAGGTTATTTATTATTGAATATAGTTTGTAGGGAAAAGGTTTTTTGAAGTAAAGCACAGATAGACAAGGCTAGGTATTTATTTTAATTTAGGCTTGTCAGTAATTAATCAGAAAACTAGTCGTCCGTTCGTAAAACTAGGTCATCATGGAGAAGAAGGACAAGAAACTCCATGGAAACAGTATTAAAGTATTCTATCAATACATTTCTTACGTTGTCATAAATTATCGTTATTTTGAAAAACAGTTCATTCTATCTCTTGGACAACGGTCCTCATGGAGAAGAAGGACAAGAAACTCCATGGAAACAGTATTAAAGTATTCTATCAATACATTTCTTACGTTGTCATAAATTATCGTTATTTTGAAAAACAGTTCATTCTATCTCTTGGATTGGTCAATTCAAATAGTAGTAACATAATAACAATAGCTAGGAATATTAGCCATAATATGATTTACAGAACAAGATAGTCATAATAAGCAATAAGGTTTAGGTTTAAGAACAACTTTATTTCTCATAAGAATTGCATACATAATTCACTTACTGAGAAACAATATCTAAAACTAAGATTAACAATTAGAGCGCACAGATGTTACGTATACAAAACAACAATAAAAATAAAAAAACACAAAAAATAAAAATTAACCAACAAAAAAAAACTAAGTATAATATCAAATTTCTTAACTTACGTGACATCTAGTCGATCTATTCCACATAATATCGGCACTAGAACTAACCAACTGAACATCTACCAAGCAACTGACCCGATAACGTTGTTACAAACCTTTTTTATACACTACCAATGTCTTTTACGTCAAACATCTACAGCCATTTTGACACAATCACAGATCACCATATATTTTGGCTTAATATCTTCTCACACAATTAGTAATAAACAAATCTTATATGGTGAAACCGTTTTAAAACATTATAAGGTAATTAATCAATTTAATAAGAGTTGATTCTTAATTCTTAGACATCAAAAAGTATATCAACATCAACTGACAGTATTGTGCCAATCATTTGAAACAACCTATTATATTAAAATAGCAACATAAAATCTAAGTTATACTACAAGTATAATCAAATATTACTTAATCATTTATAGTAATAACATTTAAGTGTTTTTTACAAGTTAAGACTGTTGTTTTTTGTAAACACAATATCTAGTCAAATTAGGTACTTTTGAAATGTGACGGATGTCACTATCCAACAAACAATATTCTAATATTATAATTATATCAAAATGAAATATCTAACATGCATGCAACACATTAATTTTAGGTGAACTTTTAGATGTGTCCCTACTAACTGCACCGGACAGGAGCCACCCTAAGGTAGTGCCAACGGGGTGCATGTTGAAGAGCCTCCTCGTGGCGCACCAAAATCTGGTGGGCTCCAAGTGCCCACCAGATTTTGGTGGACACTTGGGGCTGGCGGCTAATCTTCAACAAACGGGGAAGGGTCACGGTTCCAATCACCGATCATCCTTGATAGTCGGTGAAGGGAACCGGGCTACAGTACGTCTACTCCCCCTCTGCTTACAGAGGAAGGTGAGTGGGCGTAGACTGGGGAGGGGCGGTTCGCGCCGCTGCACCCACGACAGTGTGGGTGGTGAAGGGAGTCCATGTCCGCGCTGCGTCTGTCCGGTATCCGGCGGCAGCGTTGGGACGCTGGGGCGGCGGTTGGTTTTGCCCAGCCGTCGGCCACCCCGTAATTCTGAGTTCAGGACCGGGGGTCCGGGCCACTGAGACCCGGGCCGCGAGGAAGACAACCTCTCTAAAAAATCACCCCAATCCCAAGGTCTAGCGTGCCGAGGGGATGAATGACCGGAGGGGATCCGGTCATTAGCGCGAAAAGGGACCTCACCCTTGAAAGGAAAACATGAAAAAGCAGACTAAAGGCAATATTCCCCAGTCGGGCAACCTCCTCAAGGAGGCACAATCCCGCCCTTCTACGGAAGGCAGCCCCACCGTATATGGGGGGGGCACCGATAGTCTCGTGGGCCGGCAGACCACCGCCGACCCGCGTCAACCTGCGTCGTCAGAAAAGGAGCTCCGGGCTAGCCTGGAGCGCCTGTGCGACGCAGAGGTACCGCGCAAAGACCGCGCAGAGGAGAGGAGTGATGCGGGGTCGGAGTCCGACGCCGCATCGGGAGGATTGAGCACGGAAGGCTCAGAGAGCCCGTGCCGTGCGAAGGAAATGGCCGCCGCCGCTGCTAAAAGAAAGGGACGAAGCAAGCGGCCAAGGTCAGTGGACAGCCAGGGGTCGTCCTCTGACTGGAAGCTAGCCAGGAAGATCCCCACCAGCAGGCGGGGAGGAGCCCAGGGGAGAGGCATAGGGAGGGGCCTCACTGCTCGGGAGGCGGCAGAGTGAGCGGAGAAGCCCGCAAAGGAGGGGGAGACCGGTCGCGCGGTCGCTTCGGAGCCCTCAAGTGACGAGGCGGTTGAGGTTGGCGGCCCCGAGGCGGACCGCAAAAGGAGCTTTGCGGCGGTCGTGGAGGCCGCGATCCGGGACGTGGCCTTGAAGAAGCGCCAAGATTCAAAAAACAAGGCCATGGACTCGGCAATGGCCTCCATTATGGCGGCAGCGGAGGCGGCCAACTACGCCGGTCCTTCGGCTGGCGAAGTGGCCGAATTGCGGGCGGATGTGGCTCGCCTGACGGGTGCCACGGAGCTTCAAGAGGAGAACCGGAGGCTCCGTGCAGACCTGGCCGGCCTGAAGGTCCCCGACAAAGTGCAGGCGGAACCTTCAAGCCGGCCCGTGCCGGTGGAGAACCAGGTCTTGAACCTGGTTCGGCAGGAGCTGGCGACCTTCCAGGCGCGGTTCAACGTCCTGGAGGGGATTGTTCTGCGCCCCCCCTTGGCGGGTAGGACGGCCCCAGGGCCGAAGGCGGCCTCGTATGCGGCTGCTGCCACCCCTAAGCTCGGGCCGTCTGGCCGGGCCCAGGCGCCGGCCAAACCAACGTCGGCTGGCGGAGCCTCGGTGCCGGCAAAACCGGCGGTGGCCCAGAAGAAGGGCAAAGCGGCTGGGAGGGCGAAAGTCCCAGAGCCAACGCCTCTCCCACAGAATTCTCCCACGACCAACGCCGAGTGGCAGGTGGTCGGGGAGAAGAAGAAGGCGGCCAAGGCGGCTAGAAAAAAGGCCCAAAGGAGGCGCCGCAAAGAGCGAGCCGTTGCGGCTAGGCTTCGCTCCCCTAAGACCGCGGCTGTAGTCATAACACTACAGCCGGACGCGGTTAAGAGGGGGGTGACCTACTGCGACGTGCTCACGAAGGCAAGAGCGACGGTGGACCTCCAGGAGTTGGGGATCACCGGAGGCCTCCGGCATAGGGTGACCGCCACTGGTGCCCGCATGCTGGAGATCCCCGTTGCGACGAGTGGCCCCACCGCTGACGCCCTAGCTGAGAAGCTAAGGGCGTCACTCAACGCGGACGCGGCTCGAGTCTCCAGGCCCGTCAAGTGCGCAGATATGCGCATTATGGGCCTGGATGACTCTGTTACGGAGAAGGAGGTGGTAGCCGCCGTCGTCAGGACGGGCGGGTGTCTGGCCGGGCGGGTGTCTGGCCGACCAGGTGAAGGGCCCGCCTTCACCTGGTCGGTCACCTGGTCACCATACGTCCCGACTACACGGGCATGCGAACCATTACGGTAAGCTGTCCCGTGACGGCGGCGAGACAAATAGTGGAGGGCGGAAGGCTCCTGGTGGGCTGGGTGTCAGCGCAGGTCAAGCTGCTGGAGCCCAGACCTCTGAGGTGCTATCGATGCCTCGTGGGGCACCACGCGAGCGCCATTTGCACCTCGGAGGACCGCAGCACTCTGTGCTTCCGCTGCGGTAAGCCCGGACATAAGGCCGGCCCGTGCAACGCCACGCCACACTGCGTCGCATGTGCGGCTGCTGGCAAGCCGGCCGATCACCGGGCGGGGAGCAAGTCCTGCGCCCCACCCACCGAAGCCAGGAGGAAAGGCAGGCCCTCCGCCGCCGTCACCACAACCACCGTCGCCGCCACTGCTGCCACCGCCGCCACCGTCGCCACCGCCGCCACCGCCGCCACCGCCGCCGCTGCTGAAGGGCCTCCTCAAGAGGCCCGGGAGGGGGCTGAAATGGAGGAGTAATGGCTCCTCTACGCCTCCTCCAGGCGAACATCAACCACTGCGCCTGCGCTCAGGACTTGTTGCTCCAGAGCATGGCGCAGTGGTCGATTAACATCGCCGTGGTCGCTGAGCCGTACTTTGTCCCGCCCAGGGATGACTGGGTGGAGGACCTTAACGGCTCAGTGGCCATAATTTCGTCGGCTGCCGCTGGTACCTCGTCCCTCGAATGTGTCACGAAGGGACAGGGGTGCGTAGCAGCACGGTTCGGAGAGATTGTAGTAGTGTGAGTCTACTTCGCGCGCCTGCATGACTGGCGCGCGGAGGCACTACGCCGGGGGGAAACTCTGCACCCGCGGCAAATCGCTGCGGAGCGGACGGACCTCCGGCGCGATCTCATGGTGGAATGGAAGGTGCGACTATCGCAACCCAGCGCAGACCCCTCTTTGAGGAGTGGCTAGAGAGGCGTCACGGCGTTCTCACGTACCGCCTGACGCAGGTCCTCTCCGGACACGGATGTTTCGGGAGGATCCTGCACATAATCAGGCGGGAGGAGACGCCCGGGTGTCACCACTGCCAGGATCGCCCAGAGGACACGGTGGAGCATACGGTGGAGGTCTGCCCTGCTTGGGCGGAGCACCGCCGTGTCCTCGTAGAGGCGATCGGCAACGGCGGCGACCTCTCGCGTCCGGCCCTGGTGCAAGCCATGGTCCGGGGCGAGAGGGAGTGGGAGGCAGTCACCTCCTTCTGCGAAGCAGTCATGCTAGCGAAGGAGGTGGCGGGGAGGCTGAGGGAAAACACCTCACGCCTCAGCCGCCGCGGGAGACGCTCCGGGCGTCGGGAGCCGCGTGACGACTCCCGGCCACCGTAGGCGCGGGCCTGCGGGCGGTGAGTAATGGGTAGCTCACCGTCCGATCAGGACCAGGCCCGTGCCGGACGGCGCGTTGTGTTCCACGCGCGCCTTAAAGAGATGTCAGCAGAGGACGGGGCCCGATAGGGCCGAAGCCTGCCAGGCGGCGGGATCTTCCGAAAGGGTTACCGCTGCCCTGGAACAGAAAGGGCTAAGGAAGGAACACGGGTGGGTTTTAGTCAGTAAGAGTCTGACACTCCATTCCGCTCCACCCAGAGCGGGAGGGGTCATTTGATGATTTCCCATCCTCAAAAAAAAAAAAGGTAGTGTCAACTCTACACTCAGGTAAGTACGAAGTGATTTTGCTTAGAACGTAAGCATTAACTTTAACATTAAAATTTGAATCTATCCGAGATTGGATATTCAAATGTACCATGTACGTTTGTAACGTTGTACCTAGCAAGTTACAATTTAAAAGAGTTTAGTCTTAGTAATAACTAACCTATGTATACATAAAACTATACTATTTACACATAAACTTAATAAAAATAACCTAGTATAATATTTATAAGTAAACCTTACACTTAAATACAGCATTAAAATTAAATAATATTATACCGAACCTTCGAGCGGTTATTAACTTAAAGGGTCTTCGTTCTATGCGCCCGCGCATCTCTAAAACGATCATTACCGAGTGTCGTCGAGGAGTGGCGATTCGGTTGGGCTCGGTAAGGATGATGACTAGTCAAATTGAGAGCACTTGAGGTGAAGGCTGTGTGTGCATTTGATGATTTCCCATCCACAAAAAAAAAAAAAAAAAAGGTGAAGGCTGTGTCGTTCGCTCCGAACGTACTTAAATAATTTTGCTAAATACGTCGCGAAATCCTTCTAGGGTAAGTATCCATGTATTTTATTAAAGGTACTAACTGTAAGGTGTCTCTGGAACTTCTTAAAAGTAGTTTTCTGCTGTATTTCTTCCCACCTTCCTATCTGGGACACTGTGACCTTTGGACCCACGAACAGCTTGCTTACGCTTCCGTTCTGTCTGGATTTCCAGGATTCTAGTCTACCCTTCAACCCTTCCGCCACGTCGTGGTTCCGGCGTCAAGGAAGACGCTTGGGAAGATCCTCTGCTGCAGAGTGATTCACGTCCACCCTACATTGAAGTTGACACATTATACAGAACCTGGAACTGGAGCCGTCAGTTGCGGGTAAAGTTTAAGACTGGACCATCATCACCTGGAGACGGTTCAGGCCAGTATTCCTACCCAATTACTACCCTCTGCAATCAGGACTTGAGATGGCCACGGAAGTTTTAGGCAATAAATAATAAGTGTACTTAATCTTCGAGCTCTTATTATTTACGAACCTCCTACATACCTACCTGCTGGCAACCCCCTTAAGGGTAGTGTCACACGTTGCCATGGTTGAACTATTACCACCAAGGCCTGAAATAGTTCCTTGAATAGGGATTGTTTTCAGGTTGTGTAGCTGAACTACGGCCTCTGTTACAACCCTGATCGAGCAAGGCTCGGACAGTCTGAAATTCACCATAGCGTTACTCGGCCTTTATTAGCGCTGTGGCTAATAAAACCTGTCTGGGCTTGGGAATATTACCTGTCGATAGGCACGAAACAATCGGACTAGGATTAGGTAAACTAACATTGTCGATAGCCGATGATGTCCTTTGATGCTGTTGCATTTAGGTAAGGAGTCGGACAAACGACTCCTTACCTAAATGCAACAGCGAATGATGGCGCCTTTGACAAATCTTACAGGTGGTAGGTTTTCTACATTCAGAAACAATGTGATTGCCGCCTAAACAGTTGAAGCAAATTTTATGTTTGGCTACAAAGGCACGTCTAACTTCAACTGTCTGCTTTGAGAATTTCTTGCAGAAACATAGTTTGTGTCCTTCTGAGCAGAATTCACTCTGAACTCGTAGCTAACATTGAACTCGTAGCTAACATTGCCTTTGGAGAATGAGCAGATGAACCTTTATTACTGCTATTACCTGAAGGTACATTAGCGGGAATTGTAAATGAAACCACTGTGTACTGATCTGTGTTGATAGCTCTAATTCTTAATTTTTTTTTTTTTATAAATGGCATCTCGTAGTTGGCCTTTAGAGGCCGTGACTACTTTACCGAACTTTCCTGTGGTTGCCTTTAGAGAACTTAAAGCCTCCAGCAAGGGCTTAAATCTAATTATAAGTTAAGCGACTGCACGCTAAGGGCACCCCCTGTGGGGGGTGCCCTTAGCGACGCCCTAAGCCTTGGCTTAGGGCGTCGCTGGGAGGGGGCAGCAAAGGGACAGGCTGGGTCAAATTAGTATTATTATTATTGCTTTGATGAGCACGGCGTTTCCTAGGACTATCTCTGAGAAGAAAGGCCGAAACAAACTCAGAGGTCTCAGTCGGGAAATTTAAAGCTACAGGCTCAGCTACGGCGCGGGGTGGCACTTCTTCGGGGGGAATTCTTAAAAAAAAAACAATTTGCTTTTATACTAACCGCGGTAACGAAACCATAGCGACTTCTAAATCGACGCCAACGCCATCTATCGAGCACGCCGGTAGTCTTACAAATAGTTAAGTCGTAAACATGCCAATTGTCCCGTCGCATGTGATATCCGACCGTAGTCGAACCCGTCGTGAGAGCACAGATCCGTCTGTCTCGGCTCCACAAACTGATGACGTGTGGAGACAGGACGTTGAAGTCCCAGAAATTTTCACATTTCAATAACTCCATATTTTACTTTCGTCGAGCGAAACAACTTGCACCCACCCTGACTCTCTAAAGTCTTAACTTAGCATTTTCGCTGAACTCATCTGAATATGCAAATTGCTTTTATATGTAGCTCTGAATCTGGCTAGCTACTGAACAAGATTAGAACACAGAGAACATGAATAGAACAACACGAAGTTACAGTTTGATACATAACTTAGTGAGGTAGCTATAATAATAATAAACATGTATGTAGTACCTACAAACTTTGTAAAGAATCTTGCAAATAATTTGCTTAAATTATAAGATCTTACCTTCACCAAAACAATGTATTTCTAGCAAATAAACGTTAGATTTGAATAATCCAAGTAAATCAGTCGCAGCTGGCTCCTGATTGGTTGCTATTATTAGAAAGAAACACTTCTGTGCAACCCCAAAATAAAATCCGTGACTCGCCAAGAGTGTGCTCGGTATTCGATGCTAGATGCTCATCCGGGGTCAACAATCAACCACCATGTTTTAATTAAATAATAAATAATAAAATATTTATTTCCATCAATGTAGGTACAACAATTTCTTAATCTAATAACAATTTAAATCTTATTTTAGAGGTTGTGCGCAGCTACATACAAGTTAATGATGCCAATAATAATGTTAAAGCCCATTTCTCGAATTTAAATTTTGAACTTTATATCAAAAGAGGGAGTCGTGACAAAGTACCCCAAGCGGCCGTGGCGGTATATTGGGCGGGTAGTGAGGGACATCAAAGGTTTTTTGCCGTCGGCTCGATATTGTGGAGAGTCGGTGAGAGCTGGCACTTGTTTTCATAGTCACCGCCAATGCGATTACAAGGAGGATCTGTTCTAAAAATATAACGAATATTTTACTATTTTGGAAAGCTCTATGTACAGTCAAGACGTCATACGGTTCAGACGGCACGGTTGGCGCAGTGGTTAAGCGATTGACTGCTGCGCTGCGTGTCGCGGGTTCGATTCCCGCACGGAACAAATATTTGTATGACCTACAATTAGTTGTTCCGGGTCTGGCTGTTTGTGTATGTGAGTTTATATGTCTGTAAACGCACCTACGACACAGGAGAAATTCCTAGTGTGGGGCAACGTTTTTCAAAAAAAGAAAGAAGGAAATGATTCTGGGTTCCAATCTCGAGATGTGAATTTTATTTTTCTTTTCCAACAATAATCTTTATCGGTTTTTTTTATTAATCGATAGATTAATACACGAGAATAACGATTTATTATATGGTTATTATTATATTGTTATTGAAATATGGGGTTAAAAATGAAAATGTTTTATAAATGATTTCAAATTGTTTATTTGTTATAATTTTATAAACTAGAAATAACTAAAGTTCTAGTTAAAACAGTTTATTTTTCATAAAGAACAATTTATTGAAGTAAAGCGTAAATAAAAAAAAGTGCGGTCTCCTTGTCATAATAAAATAAAATTATCTAAAACGTCAAAGTTAACAAATCGTATTTATTAGGACTTATTGCGGTTATAGCTTAAGTATTCATTTTCATTATGAAAAGAAGATTGAAGCTAAACCTCAAAATAATCCTTATTACGGATATGACACCATATTATTTTAATGAAATTACTAAAATCCATTTGTAATTTATAACTTAATTCTTTGTATAACCCCCATTATTATCAATGCTATCAAGTAAACGCTGGCGCATGAATCCAACAATATTGAAACATATATCTGTTCCTCTTAAATGTTCCCATATTTCCATGCAATACAACTTCAACTGCTCATCAGATCTCTCATTCCCGTGCTTCCCATCGCTGTATCGCAAAATGTAAACGTTCTTGTTTATGTTTTTCAATCAAATATGGGCGAACGGTTTGCACGGCGAACGGTTCGTAAAGATGTATCGAATAACTTGGCAAAATATCTCGTTGGTATGAAACCACTTGTTTCATATTCACTGACTAGGTGGGGCCTTCCACTTCGCTTTCGAGTGGCAAGGCTTTTCATGATATCATTTGACCCTCCGACTCACAGTAGGTATTTCTCTAAAGCAAAAAAAGAGAACTGTTAGGCTACTAGCAAAATACGAATATTACCAATTTGAAACCAAATTTTTTTGAAAATAGAAATGTTACATATTACCTATATCTATTATTATTATACTTAATGTTATATTTTATATTCATCATTAATTTTCTTTTCTTCTATTTAGGCTTTATGATAAATATAAAACGTTTAAAAAAAATAACTAAAAGGATCAGCAGTTTTACTTTAATCAGAAAACAAATCGATAAAATAATTAAATCGTAATACTCACACTCAGTCCGGTTTCATAAAATTTCTGTAATATAAATTAAGTCCACTTTTACGCAGCGCGATAATATCTGCTTTCATCGCAATACATAAATTTCCTTGCATTTCAAAATGAACTACAACACCGCTAATAGAAACACGCGTCACTAATCTACAATAACAAGTATAACAATCAACCAAAAACAAATAACGTTCTATTTAGTCGCGGTGAATGACTCGTAAGTTAACTGCATCCGTCTACCTTATAGTTTGTTTATTTAGATTTCTGTGGTATAATCATAAAATTTTACGAATAAGTGAACAAGACGAACATGACAAGGTACTGTAGTCAATAGCGTGATTCTTCAAAGTAATTGCAAACGAATGTGAGAGTGTTTGTATAGAGTGTGTGAATAGAGTGTGTGTGTATAGAAATTACTCATTAGAAGAAGGTCGTAAGTTAAACAAAAGTGTCAATCTATTTCTTCGTGACAATGCCACTCGACTTCTAACCACCACTGTACCTACATAAATGTATATGAAATCCCGATTCTTTTGACAAGAGAGTGAATCATATTTTCGCCAAGCAAAATTCAACCATGTTGGTTTAAACTAAACTTAGTTAATTAGACCAAAGTTACTTCAATTCATAAATATGTACCTAGTGTGCTACTGTTCCTGAATCTAATTCGCGGAACATGTTGATCAGAACTTATAGCGCGTATTCACGCCGCCTGGCGTATTTCACGTATACAGTAAGACGAGTACATGCCTAAAAGATTTGAATACTACAGCTTAACACTTAAAAGTCGAGCAATAAAACCAGATAGCGTTAAATGATATCTGAGTTAACCCGTCAGCGAAGGCTCGATCTCGGTGGAGGTCGTTATCAAAGTTTTTCGTTAAGTTTAGATTCCAGTTGAGGGTCTGAACACTGTGAGCGGGCTCGGCCCCGGAACAGCCGCGGATTTATGGTGACGACGATTTATTGGCTCTGAGGCGACACCCGTCCTCAAGTTATGACGGCCCAACTCCAATAATTACGCCACACTAGATCCGCCCGCGGCGCCGCCACTGAGGAACTGAGAACTTGCTCCATTATACAGATTGGACTTAAATTATACTAAAGTGACAGACGAGTGTTTTGGAGGCATTGTTGTGTTAGGAACAGAATTTGATAAAATATAATGCTACTTAGAATTACAATAAATGAAAAGCCTAACAGTGCTGAGGAAACAAGCCTTGTCTTAAACTAGTTAAAACGGTTCTAACCAATGTATTACGTTTATCATTGCATAATAGATGCGCTGCATAGTTAATTGCCAAAGTAAAAGACGCAATTTTGAGATCGAATTGAATAACGACGTTCTACGTCACATTCATGTGACGGCGAGTCAGCGACACATGGCCCGACCACTCGTCTATGCCGACGGAATGGTAACCAAATGTATAATGAAAATAAAAACTTCGCCGGGTAGAACTCTGTCCTTCCCAGTCTGCAAAAGATTTCCGGATACCAATTTTTTTCTTTGGGTGGTTTCCTTTATTTTTAGGACTAAGAATAGTGTCCCGAAATTGTTTTCGAAGCTGAAATTTTTGAGTCTTTTTTAGCTATAATCCCCTTTATTCATAAACGTTGCTTAAAGTTAAGCAGTGATAAGCGACTGTTTAACCATACATTTTTGACGTTTAAACGTTACTTAACTTTAGTCATCGTTTATGAATAAACCCCATTGTGTTTAGTGACTGTGGTTCCCGAGCTAGTCATAGGTTTAATTTTATCTATAAAATAATCGTTAAACACATTTGCAATCATTTTGGGGTCAGTTACAGTTTAGTTTTGTTTGGTTTATTATTTCCCAAGTAGTCTTAGATCTATTATTCGATCTCTTAATTTTATGTATATTTTGTGCGCGTTGAGTTAAGTAAATTATTTTTTTCAGCAATTTTATCCACCACCAAATAATAATACGTCTGTCGGCTGTACGGCCCATCATCTGGCGTCCCAATAACAATTTAACATTCTATAATCCGTAATTCTAGTTTGAGATCTATGAATACAGTTAAGTTTGCAGCACGGAGCACAAAATCAGTGGAGAGAGCATCGGCACGTTTTTGTTCGAAATCAAAGTCACTAATAAATGGCGGGAGGAGAGGTAGGCTTCGCCCGCTGTGATTGGGTGACGAATTGACAACCAAATTACAACTGACTCTCTAGAGATTCCAAAAAAGTTATTTAAAAATATCGATATCGATAATTTATTGTTTGTATGAGTAATATAAGGATTTGTTTGTGATACAGAGATTACGGGTTCGATTTTGAAATAAAACAGATTTTTATTAAATAATTAAAAACATTTATTCATTGGTTTTTAAAATGGATTAGTTTTTAATATGTTTTTTTATATAACCTTTTGGATTTGTATTATTTTTCGTAATAAATGTCAGTCGAATATCAATATATTTTTTTGCTACACATGAAGCTAAATCAATTAAGTGATTAGTAGATTCTACGTCAAATTGGTGAAAGTTTTCGTCTGGAAATAAATCGCATTAATACATGGCGGGTCCCAGCAAGGTATTCACATACTGACGAGCGCTTTCGCCCAAGCCCGCCGCGTTGTATCTCCCACCCGCGCAATCTTCACAATGGCGCGGAACCCTAATCTTTTTTCTAAAATAAAAGTAGCCTACTATTTATTTGTATGGATTATATCGAAATAATCGTCGCGATGCTGCGAACAGCACTATCGAGAAAAAAAGAGACAACTGCTAATTGCAAATCAGTGTACCAGATTAAAATAATTGATTTTATTTTTAATAAAATCGAATAAATAGAGTAGAAAACCCTGTGAAATGTTATCCCATCTTTCGTGTAACTTGAAGTACTAATACACTTTCTTCTTTCTTTTCTTTTTTTATTAAAAAACGCCACACCACACCACACCACACCACACCACACACCATTTAGTTGCACCACTAGGCATTACTTTTCGTTTTATTAGCTTTAAAAACGGGAGCGCGTGCCGTTCATACGTAACCCTGCAGTTGCTGCGACTGACCAAAATTCCGCCGCATAGACTTGATATAGCGTATGTTTAGTGACCGCGGTAGCCTCCGCACGCGCTCTCCACTGCTTTTGTGCTCCGTGGTTTGCAGTGTGTACATAGTATTAAATATGCGCCGTCCTTCGGGCATTCCCGGCAGTGTCGTCAGTTCCAACCGGGCCGGCCTGTGCACAGATCCGGAACAACCGGCGCGTCTGACCGTTCCGACTTGTGGTGATATGTTGTCCAAAATTATACGTCCTTCTAACCCGCGAAGATATTTTTCGGGTCCGGAAACCTAGTTTATTCGCGCTATGAAATTTAAACAGTTCATCCGTTTGGAAGGATCCAGGAAAATAATATAATTTAAGCGAATGCAGAATATTAAGTATTTCTAGCTTTCTGTACAAGATTGATTTTAATGAGAACCCAGTTCGGGCATGGCAACAGGGCACCGTGTCGAGCCATCGCCTCCTTCAAGGTCAAGCAGGTCACGTGTACTATTTATGTTCAAGCGCAGCAAACCCCCGCGCACCTCTCTGGACCCCAGAAGAGAAGGGGGGCGCCCCTCGCTCCCCGCCCGGTACTTAACCCCGACCGGACTGAATATTTTAATGATGCCGTGATGCCCAAGCAGCCGACCCTATATACGAATTATAACATTTCACGTCAACGCCCTTATTCCAAAGGATAATCGATGAAAACAACTTAGCGTAAGTATGTTTTCTTTAGAGTTTTCCTTGTATTTCAGAGACGTAATATTCTTCAGAGGACCATAACATTAGTACATTGCCTGCAGAAACGCGATGAATTTAAACAACACAGCAATGCACTTAAGAACTACAATAGAAAATTAGTTTAACTGTACCTATTTCATGACTTCATTCCTAAGTTGACTCACCTTGGAGGGCGTGCTTAAGTTGTTTTTAAGTTTGTTAGCAATTTTCATTGTAAATGTGATTAACAGTGGAAAATCTAGATTTATTTGACATAAAAACAACATGGCCCATGACTTAATTCCCAATTTCTTTTCGGAGTGGTGTCATTACATGTACATGTTCAAATGTTTGTGTTTCAAAGGATTACACGTTAAATGGCGTTTCGGAATTAATTACCATCAGCTTGACAGATTGCCGTTTTTGTTCACAACGGTATCGTCGCAAAAACCGTAACAACCCTAGTCTGTGCGGGTGTAGGCATTGCGGCACGTGCTCATTAGCATATCTACTAATGTGCTTACATGGGCAATTAGGTATTTTTCGCCAATAACATAAATAAAATTAAAATAATATAAATCGGCCACTTGCCGGAGATGTGGGGCAATTTAGTTTCATTTTCAACACTTTCAGCCTGTGTAAGCGCACCTTTGTTATGTTGTTTTGAATTGGTTGCTTTAAAACGTTTATTTAATTTTAGGAACGATTTAATTTCATTAACGCGAAGTAATCAATGAGCTCTGCGAGCCAGTCACAAGTGCGTGTCCATCGAGACAGGTCGCGGGTTCGATGTTCTCAAATCAGATCATATAATTAAACCTCACTCAATTATTGTTACGGTACACTAAACTTCATTTTAATAAATGGTCATATCTTCCAAATAAAGTAGATGACTTGAATCGGCACGAGTCTAGGCAGGGGTCCCACACTCGTACCGAGCTCTTAATCGATCAATAGTGGATAAATGCGTGTCCAGTGGTCGAGCACACTTGCCGTTGCACTAGACTGGCTCAGCGGCTGCAAGTCTATCACAAGCGAGTCGCTCCTTTAACATAATGATCGTGACCATAGATATAGGAAACATTTCTATATTCGTGACCGAGACTCATTATCAGGCTGCTTTGCATATACGGAATGGATTGAAAAATGGCTGTTTCAATCAATAAGATGGAAAAACCTAGGTTTTACTAGTAAATCTTATGATTAACCAACACGAGTTGGTAAATGTAAGGATTTTATACAAAAAGAGAAAATTATTCGGGTTTACCATTAGAGTTTTGTATGTACATGCTAATGCTAGGGTTTACCAATGACGGTTGGTAAATGTTGGATTTTTTTGGAATAAAATAATGAATTAAATAACTTAACTTAATCATTTATTTCAATTACCTATCAGTCAAAACCTTATATTTTTTAAATTATCAATTATAGATACATTTTATTCATCTTATATTATATTATTATAATATATATGATATTTAAATTACCCACGAGTCAAAATTATGATATTTTTTTAAAACTTATTAGTAAACATATTTTTTAAAAACCTTCGAAATATTTTTTGAATAGTATAATAATAATAATTTATTAAATAAAAACGTTTACAAGAGGTGTTACATTTAGCCAAGAGTGGCAAATTTCCCATACAATTATAGTGCCTAAAAATAAACTACAACTAAAATATGTTTTTATTACAGGTGCAAATAATGATGGTTCGGAATTCGAGTGCTAGGTAGCGACCCACCCGAATTAGATTTAATTCAAACCTGTGTTTCAGGCCATCACTTTACATTTCAATTAAATTTCGGAATTAAATTTAAAATAAAACTGGTATATAAAAATAATTATTTAACAACTCTGCGAAAAAGCACAATAGTATATTAATACCTAATACTAAGCCTATGTAAACATACAAAAGTAAATACTTACAAGGGAATAAATTCAATCATGACAAAATTTCTAAATGTTTTTCTGTGTCTGTGTAATTGAGTATCGCTAAGTAATCTGAAAACATTGTACTACATTTTTTATAGCTTAGACAATAGAAGCTTAGTAACTTGTTGAGTCTATTATACAGAAAAGGTCCTAAGAACACGTAAAATCGATCAGCAAACGCATGTTTCGTTTGAAGCTTTATGCAAACCAAGTCCTTCCTTCTCTTGTCGGACGGTACTGGGTCAAAAGGAAATGCATTGTGCTGGTGTAGTATTATGCTTAGAATAAATAATTGCCTTACTGTTAGTACATCTCCTTCACGGTATTCTGAGTCGGCTGAATACTTGTTTGTTGAGATTACTGTTCATCACACAAAAGTTTTGCTTGCAGTGCTCTACAGTCCTAATCTTCACATAGACTACTTCAATACCCTCGACTCCACACTCAGTGATCTTTGTCCCATGTATGAGCACGTTATTATAATGGGTGATTTTAATACCTGCTTGATTAAAAATGACACTCGATCCCTTAAACTCCTTTCTCTCTTGTCTTCTTTCAATCTGCAAGTTTTGCCTCTTTCTGCAACTCACTATTTTCCTAATTGTACACCCTCGTATCTAGATCTTATGCTTTTCTCCTCTCCTAGTTGTTGTGTGTTGTTTGTGTATGTGTATGTTTCTTACCATGGTCAACTTACGGCTACTTTTTCTTACCACGATCTCATTTACCTTTCGTATCGTATCCGTGTTCCCAAGCGTAAGTCCCAGCTTTTATATCTCCGTAACTAAAAGGGCATAGACCTGGAAGCTTTGCAGCGTGACGCCGGCGATCTCGACTGGACCCCTCTGGTTGAGTTCGATGACATCGACGATAAGGTGAATTGTTTTAACGCAACCGTTCTCGAATTATATGATCAGCATGCCCCTATCCGACGTGTCAAAGTTAGACATAACCCTGCACCATGGATAACGCTACAAATTAAAGAGCTTATGGCTCGCAGGGATAAAGCTAAGAGCAGATATAAGCGCAGACCTTCAGAGCTGAATCTCTTTTACTACAAATCGTTACGTAACCGCTGCAGGCATCTGTGTCAAGATGCTAAGAGACGCTATTTCCACGACCAACTCAATAACCGTAGTTCTTCCGATGTATGGAAATTTCTTAAATCTGTAGGCATAGGCAAGTCACCTGCCAACCAGTGTAAGGATGTGAACCTCAACGATCTTAATAAGTATTTCTCTCTCCTTCCCTTTTCTCTTGATCCGTCTGTCAAGGCTGCGAAACTGGAGAGTCTTGCTAGTTTGCCGTTACCACAATATTCTCACTTCAAGCTTATAGATGTTACTGAGGATGACGTTAAGAAGTCTATACTTGCGATCACTTCTTCAGCAGTCGGTAATGATAAGTTGTGTTCAAGAATGATAACTCTTATCCTTCCCTCATTACTTCCTGTTCTCACTCACATCTTCAATCACTCATTTTCCTCTTGCTCCTTTCCGTCAGTTTGGAAACAGGCTCACATAATACCTTTACCTAAAACTAACAATCCTACTTTATTAACCCACTTTAGACCTATTTCCATTCTTCCATTTCTCTCTAGTGTTTGAACACATAGTTCATAGACAATTATCATTTTTCTTGGCGTCAAACTCGATAATATTCTCCCCTTTTCAATCCGGTTTTCGCTCGGGTCACAGTACTGTAACCGCGCTTTTGAAGGTGACTGACGACATCCGCTGGGCAATGGAGAATAAGTTACTTAACTGTTCTTGTATTGCTCGACTTTAGTAGCGCCTTCAACTCAGTGGATTTCGACATTTTACTAGGTTTCCTTAAATCTATCAATTTCTCTTCTTCCGCCTTAGCCTGGTTCAGTTCTTATCTTCGGGGACGCTCTCAGTGTGTTCGCCTGGAGGAGTCCTTCTCTGATTGGTGTAGTCTCACTGAGGGTGTTCCTCAGGGTAGCGTTCTTTCTCCTCTTCTTTTTTCAATTTTCATAAACTCTGTTACCAGACTAATATCCTCTAGTTTCCATCTCTACGCAGATGACTTGCAGCTTTAACGAGATTTTACTGTGGCTGACGCAGGTTCTGCAATTGCTGCAATGAATCATGACCTGGCTTGCGTCAGCGTTTGGGCTAAGTCATTTGGTTTGCAAATTAACCCAACTAAATCCCAGGCCATGATCATCGGCAGCAGATTCGTTCGCAATGTGGCTGATGTTACATCCCTCATGCCTTTATATCTCGATGGTGTTCGCATTGACTATACGGAAACCGCTAAAGATCTGGGTGTAGTTATTGACTCCAATTTTTCGTGGCGTGCTCAGGTCAATGAGGTCAGCCGAAAGGTACATTTCTCCTTTCATTCGCTGAAATGCCTTCAGGGTCTTCTGCCCTTGAAGACTAAAATTTCTTTGGCACAAACACTTATTCAGCCGATTATAGATTACGCCGCCGCCTGCTACCTGGATGCTACTGAGGAGCTATTAAACAAGCTTGAGCGCTTGCAAAACCTGTGCATTCGCTTTGTTTTCGGTCTTCGAAAGTATGACCATGTTTCACACCTTCGCAAGGAACTCAAGTGGCTCCCAATCCGCCTTCGCAGGAACACTCGGATTTTATATCTACTCTTCAACATCTTACACAACCCGTCTTATCGTTCCTACCTGCGTGAGCGTTTTTCTTACGCTCCCTCTAGCGCCGCACCGTGTAGATCACACCTAAGATCCATCCTTAAATCTCATCCTCATAAAACGAGCTACTATTCTTATTCCTTCTCAGTCCATGCTGTAAGATTGTGGAATTCACTTCCGCCTAGCATTCGTGATTTAAAAACTATTTCTCTATTTAAACGTCGATTAAAAGAGCATTACCTTTCCTCTATACCGTGAGTATTTATATATATATATATTATATGTTTACATATTTTTGTATTATGTATTTATATAAGTGTACTTTTATATATATAATTTGTTTTGCATTATTTGTGTAGGTATATTTAATATTTTAATATTTTTAGACTTCACAAATTCATATTTTTCTCTTCTTGTTCTCACACACTATTGTCTACATTTCTTTTTTACTTCTCCTTTCGCAGGTCTGCTGGAAGAAATTTCTTAAGAAATAAGCAGTACCTTTGTACTCACATTATATCTATGTCATATCACTATGTATTTTACTGTGTGTACATAAATAATAAAATAAATAAATAAATACATTACATGCTAAAAATGTGTGCCATAATGTGGACATTTTAATTGAACATATCGAACATGCCCTAGAAATGCCTCAAATACCGGAGACCAATATGACATCTAAGAAACTACACAGTAACTTCAATAACACAGGTTTATCCACCAATAGTATGGATTTTTTTCAACTCAGGATGGATGAAATGGCGACAGGTCACAGGAACAACTTGCGACCCACGGATGCCCCTCAAGTTAAAGGGGAAAATTTATAAGTCTGTGATAAGGCCTGTCGTACTGTATGGGTCTGAATGCTGGGCTGTGAAGAAGACGGATGAAAGAAGATTGCATGCAGCGGAGATGAGAATGTTGAGATATATGTGTGGAGTGACGAGAATGGATAAAGTAAGAAATGAGTATATAAGAGGAAGTTTGAAAGTGGCGCCAGTGACAGAATAGTTGAAAGAAAATCGTTTAGCTTGGTATAGGCATGTGATGAGAAGGGACGAAACGCATGTGACTAAAAGAGTGATGAATATACATGTTGATGGATGGAGAGGGAGAGGAAGGCCGAAGAAAAGATGGATGGATTGTGTGAGGAATGATATGAAAGAGAAGGGAGTGAATGATAGCGTGACGGTTGACAGGGGAGAATGGAAGAAGAAACGTGTTGCGCCGACCCCAAGTAATATGGGATAAGGGCAGGAAAATGAAAATGAATGAGTATGGATTTTTTTCGTACACAATAACATACGAATTCTACATCAAAATATCGCCGGACTTTTGAACAAGGCAGATTTACTTACAATCCATCTACAAGAACTAGCGATAAGTCGAAGAAATATAGATGTTATATGCATAACCGACCACTTTATTATGCACAGGTGTAATCGAATGTTGTGCTATTGAACTGGTACAACATAAATTGATAATTGTATGTATTTATAGACCAACAAAGTCCAGTAATTTAAATGCTTTTTATGATAACTTAGAAATAATTTTAAAAAACACTATGTACAGTCGGCGTCATAGTAAAGGTATCACCCCAATACTTAAAGATTATCGCCCGAGCGACGGCAGGCGCGTCACGTGACTCTGGCCCCGAGCAGCTACCTCCCCTGCCGCCGCACCCATATCTGGCCGAGCATCCACCGATCCACCGATCACATATTATTTGCATGTTTTTAATAATATGGTATTTTTTTGACTTCTACCCGAACCAAATACCAAGAATAACTTTCAAAAAGACACTTTACGTACGGTTGAGGATACGAACCCGCATCATCAGACGCCAGCCGATCATTTAGACCGTGCCTTATACCACTAGGCTATTAACTCAGTTGTCAATCTCAACGAAAATTCGAACAGCATTACTCCTTTTATCGAACAAGGTTGATAACGACGTAATCTTCGAGGTATTAAGGTTTAAATTTCAACATCCACGTAACTCCTCAATTAACTAAAAGATAAGGTTGAAATTAGCATAGATTTCTTGTTTGGTTGAATAGAATGTGCTTGATTCCGATTGTTGCACTACCGTCATTTTACTTCAGAAACTTAATTGCTGTATGAACTGCGAGTTAAGGTTGAATTTAGAATACTTCTTCGCCTTATTTACTAAACTGTGATTGAGGGTATTAGCGAAGGAGGTGGCTGAGAGGCTGAGGGAGAATACCTCACGCCTCAGCCGCCGCGGGAGACGCTCCGGGCGTCGGGAGCCGCGTGACGGCTCCCGGCCACCGTAGGCGCGGGCCTGCGGGCGGTGAGTAATGGGTAGCTCACCGTCCGATCAGGACCAGGCCCGTGCCGGACGGCGCGTTGTGTTCCACGCGCGCCTCAAAGAGATGTCAGCAGAGGACGGGGCCCGACAGGGCCGAAGCCTGCCAGGGCGGCGGGATCTTCCGAAAGGTTAACCGCTGCCCAGGAACAGAAAGGGCTAAGGAAGGAACACGGGTGGGTTTTAGTCAGTAAAAGTCTGACACTCCCTTCCGCTCCACCCAGAGCGGGAGGGGTCTTTTGATGATTTCCCATCCACAAAAAAAAAAAAAGGGTATAATTACTTTACAAATCGTTTCGTTTTCGTGCCGTTCCGCTTGTGTGTAATATCTTCGTCGTAATATTATCCGATTTATTAAGTTTTTTAACAGTCGATTTCATTAACCGATAGTATGGTGCGATGCACTACTTTTTTGAAGGCTAAAATTGTTGTTCTCTGAGAACAGGAACAAAGCATAAAGAAAATAGCACGAGATATGGGCATAACGGTAAGATTTATTGCACTATTACTTACAAGTTGATTTTTTTAATGTATTTCTAATATTATCATTTTCATTACAGTGAAAAACAGTTCGTAGATGGATACAAAGGTATCAAGCGACGAATGATTTGAAATGTGATCGCCAAGGCCATCGCCCAATTGCTTATACTAATGAACTGGAGCGACACCGTAACATTGTGGAAGTTCACTCGGTGGAACCCTTCAAAACTACGCGTTCAAGTGCTGAAACTTTTGGAGTGTCGCTTAGCACTGATGTAGCGTGTGATGTGCTGCATGCTTCAATATAGTTTCGGGCATGAAAAGTCGACTTCAAGAAGTGATAGACAGTGACGGTCATCCTCTTCGTTATTAATAGGCATTTTACTCAGCAGATTCATTGTGTAACTTATCTGATATAAATTCATTGGAACATGATCAAGTGTTAATAATTCCCAATATTTGTGGGATCATTAGTAGTTAATCAAAAATAAACAACCTTTATTAATATCAATCCAGTTACTCCTGTTTACAAGTAGTCTTATAATGTGTTAACGATGCACCATCTGACCTCACATATTTTTCTAATATTGTGTTAAAAGGGTTATCAGAAAATGTGATAAAAGAGAAAGATGTATATTGCTATACTGTATAGTTTAGCATGTTGGTTCTTCCTCTGTAATTCACAGGCACGAATGACAACATTTAATTTTTTTTAACAAGGGTTTTTGTCCCATAACATTTTATTTTATTTATTCGGGAAAATAAACAGTTCTACATTATAATCTTACACTAAGTTATAATTGTACAAGGTTTATAAATGTATAACCTACGACATTTTCCACAACATACTAAAAGTTATATTAACAGTGCGCTATTCTAAGATTTTAAAGCAAAAAATTACTTAAACATGAACTTAAACGTAGACAGGCATGCAAGATCATACAGAGTATAAAAAAATTATGTTTTCACAACTTTAAATAAATAAATATTGTAGTTGTTTCTAAAAATATCTATAAGCGAACCATTATACCTCACCCATTATACCTCATTTTGTGTTTAGTTAATATTCTAAGTAAATAACCCCAATTTAACACAGATAGAAAACTGTATACTCAACCAGGAAGTGGATTCCATGAAGTCCTAGAAATGTAATTAGAGAAATAAATGAATATTGTTTATGCAACATGCCTAGCTTTTCTTACAAACCTGATTCCTAATTTAACATTTGATTTCTTAAATAATAATTAACGAAAATCACAAAATCACTTAAAAAATAAAATAATAAATAAATAAATAAAGAACTTAAAATAGGAAAATATCAATCGTCTCGTTCGCGGATTTGAACTCGTGACCATCGCATTGCCAAGCCGCAGTCTTAACCTCTAGACCAACGCGTCATTTATGATAGGATACAAAAAACTTAAACGGTTTGATGTCATTAACAAAGGGGGTACCTTTACTCTGAAGCCGATTGTACTAACCATAAGAAAAAAATTGTTGTTTGCGGAGACTTTAATATAGACAGGTTAAAAAGAAATAACTTTAGTTTAGACTTTGAATATTTTCTGTTAGGATTTAACCTCAGACTAGAACTTGATCAACCAACCCGGCTATCTAGTAACAGCTGTCTGTATAACAGCTCTCTCACGGTCACTTTATTAAAACACATCTTTAACGCATGGGAAGAGGCACAAGATGCAATAGGTATCTTTTGTGACCTATCCAAGGCATTTGACTGCGTTAATTACGAAACACTGCTTTGGAAACTTGAGCATTACGGACTGGGTAAACTAGCTCTTAACTTAATAAAATCATATTTAAATGATAGATTTCAGCGAGTACAAATAAATGGTGTGAATTCATTGGGGTTAAAAGTCAAAATGGGTGTACCACAGGGCTCAATATTGGGGCCGTTCCTATTTTTAGTATATATAAATGATTTACCTCATTTACTAAAAACCCGACCACAAATGGTGTTATTTGCTGATGACACATCACTGATTTTTAAAGTAGACAGACGTGCACAAGAGCTTGACGACGTAAATAACGCTATGCTTATGGTCCATAATTGGTTTACTGTAAATAATTTAGTATTAAATGAGAAAAAAACTAAATGCATTAGATTCGCTTTACCGAATGTTAGAAGTAGTTTATGTCACGTTGTATTGAATAAGGAGATACTTGAATTCGTCGAAAATACGGTTTTCTTGGGGATCACGCTTGACTCAAAGCTGCAGTGGGGTCCTCACCTAACATCACTTGCAGGGCGGCTAAGTTCAGCCGCATACGCTGTTTGGAAAATCCGTCAATTAACAGACGTGGATACCGCGAGACTGGTCTATTTTAGTTACTTCCATAGCATCATGTCTTACGGTATTTTGCTGTGGGGACGAGCTGCAGATATTGATTCTATCTTCATTCTGCAAAAGAGGGCTGTCAGAGCCATCTAAAATCTCAGCAGACGCGAATCTCTAAGAGAGCTGTTTAAAAAAATTAACATCATGACGGTTCCTTGTCAATATATATTCGAAAACATTATGTACGTTCGAAAAAATCTACATCTTTTTAGTAAGATAAGTGACAGGCATAATTTTAACACTAGGAATAGGAACAAACTAGATCAACCGCGCTTCAGATTGTCTAAACCACTCGATATTCTTCAACTAAATGAGAAGAAATTTAAAACATGCATTAAACGCACACTATGTAGACAAGCATATTATAAGTTGGATGAGTATATACTAGATAAAAATGCTTGGCTTAATGCTGGTCCTGCTCCACAAGCACTTGGGCTCACTGGTTGATCACAATTTGTATATTTTGGAGGAGATGCTTCCCCTTTTTTTTTGTTTTTTTTTTAGTGTTTCTGACATTATGAATTTAATGTTTATTTTATTCAATCAGGATTAATTTTGAATACTTCAATATTAAATACCTCTTCCAGATTGGTAGTAACTTTTTATATATTTTTTTTTTCTTATCTGTTATGAAAGTTGCAAACTATAGTTTTGTATAATTTAGAAGCATTTTTAAAATTTTGTAAATGTAAGAACCATGGATTCGTTTTTTATGATATTTTGATGTTGACTTGAAAGAGCATGGCAGTTGAGAATATGTCATGCTCACTTAAATGTCTCACTGATGGTGGCGCGTGTGTTGGATCATTCGGTTCCCTACAAAATGGTTGAGCTGGGTGGTGCTGATCCACGCGTCATGTTCGTGAACGGGCGCCGTTGGTTGAGACTGGTCATCTCTTAACTGCCAGGGCTTATTTGTAATGTTATATTTTAAATTGTTTCTTTTTTTACATTGTTCTCACATATAGAAGCAATATGAATAATGTACCCAGGATTTTGTAATAATATCTTGATTTAAAAGAGTGTCCGTGGAGTTTCTTGCCCGTTCTTCTCCATAGAGATCTACGTTTTTGGAATGGGCGACTAGCTTCAACTTTCTGACTAACTGACCGACTATTTAATTTTGACAATTCAAAAGTGCCTGTAAATGGTTTAATTGAAATAAATGATTTGAGTTTGAGTATATAAACTCTGTTTTCCTTTGAAGTCATTTAAAATAAAACTAAATAAAAAAATGAAGTGGATTTCCAAGGGAATACGATTATATAGTAGGAAGCAGCGCCGCCTTCTATGGGAACACAGACTTAGGCCATCAAATGAAAACAAACATAGTTTAAAAAAAAACTTTTTTACAAAAAAAAGTGTTGTGTTTTTATGGAAGTCGGTTGTTTTTTTTGTAAAAAGTTTTATTTTGCACTATGTTGTGATATTTTTGTTTATTTTTCAAAAACCGCTTGTCCGATTTTGATAATTTATGGGACCATTTCAGAAGTATCTCCTTTCAAACAAAAAAATAATTTTGAAAATCGGTTCACTATTGGCGAAGTAATTTTTTCTGTCTTATTGTTGTTTTTTTTTATTTTTCTTATTATATACACTTTGACATTTGCTTACTTTGTAAAGTATTCTATTATTTTAATTATTGTGAATGTGAAGACTATATGGGTCATTTTATTTATATTATTTTTAATTTTTCTCTGTGTTCTGTTAGTTTTTGTCATGGTCTGGCAGTTTGAGTAATTAATGTGGCCTACCCAAATGTCCTTTCTTTGGTATTGTTCGTCGAATCGTCGAGCTCCTCAAGTTTTGAGTTGAGCTGCACGATTTCTGACAAATGCGTGCACTGGCTGGACAGGTCCTCTCAATCTGTGTGGTTCTTTCCTCAAAAAACCATCTCAGACATCGACCTGCATGGTCTTCATAATTATGATCTGACCAAGATTATGTCTGGACTTTAAAAGAGACTGTGACCTCTGAGTTTGTTTCGGCCTTTCTTCTCAGACTAGTCAGATAGGAAACGCCGACCTCATCTAGTTTTAAAATATGATTGACGTGTAAAAGTGTTTGTACAAACCTACTTACAAAAATAAAATCATTTATCATTTATAAATCGCGTAACAAACACAAAAAAAAAAAAAAACATACCGTCAAATTGAGAAGCTCCTCCTTTTTTGAAGTCGGTTAAAAATACTCTCAGCGATTTATGAAAATCGTAAAATTAACTCAAAAGGCTCAAAATAACTATTGTATCAAGAATTCACTAAATAAATCAAAAGTGTCCTGGCAGGTTACTCGTATCTATCTATACATATATATAAAATTCAAAGTCTAGAGACATGAAATTTGGAGGGTGTATTCTTCGTGAAGAGTAGGTATCCACTAAGAAGGGGTTTTTCGAAATTCCACCCCTAAGAGGGTGAAATGGGGGATTTAGTTTGTATGAAAAATCTTATTCCTTGAGTTAATAAACTTGAAACTTGGCACGAATACTTATCTAAGTAAATTATGAAGTTGGGCATTTTTTGTTTTTATAAACTACCCCCTAAAAGGGGATTGGGTTTCAAAGTTTGTATGGAAGAATTTTAGCGCGCGGTCCGATTTAATGGAAACTCAGTATTTATACCTAAAATTGAAAGGAAAGAATAATGTGTAGCAGGGTTTTTCGAAAATCTACCCCGAACGGTCTGAAAATATAGGGGTGTTGAAGTTTGTGTGGAAGAAATTGAATGCGCGGTCCGATTAACTTGAAACTCAGTATTGATACTTTTGACAGAAAATAACGTAATAGTTGGCATTCTGGGGAAGCACATACTTTTTATCCTGGTAGCACGTTCCCGTGGGATAATTTCCGACATCCACGCGGGCGAAGCCGCGGGCAGAAGCTAGTCAACAATAAAATAAGTACTTATGAACCCATTTCTCATATTCAAATAAATAATACAATTATTAATAATCTTAAAGAAATTGCAGACGCATTCAACAACTACTTCATAAATCAAATCAAAAACTCACCTAAAGCATCACTCGAAAGAAGAGGCTTACACGAAAACCCTCACACGATGTTTATGAGCCCAGTTGTACCTCAAGACGTACTCAGTGCAATAAAATCATTAAAAAATCAAAATAGCGTTGGACATGATGAAATATCAACAAATGTCATAAAATTTGTATCAAAGGACATAGTCGTGCATATTCGCCATATTGTTAACTTAGCCTTCGGCACCGGTGTATTCCCTGACGGTTTGAAAACAGTTACAGTCAAACCGATTCACAAAAAAATGGCAAGAAGGATATAGTTAACTAATTCCTGTGTTCTCGTGATAAAGAAGATAGAAAGTGTTATAGAAGATTATATATGAATTAATCAATAACTTTCTGACAAAATACAACATTATATGTGATGAAAAAGCAGGATTTAGAAAAAATAAAAGTATTAATACAGCAATATATGTATGACTTTTTAATACTAAATAATGATAAATGTGGATAATAAAACACCGATCTGTGCCATTTTTACAGATATGACTAAAGCATTTGACTGTGTAAATCACGATATTTTATTAAACAAGCTCAATAGCTACGGTCTGAGAGGAAATCTGCTGAATCTCTTAAAATCCTACCTCAGTAACCGCACACAATATACGGAGATATCTAGAATCTGTCTTAAATCAAAATGTGAACAAAAATATCAATCTGAAGGTCAAGTTGTTAAATTCGGTGTACCGCAAGGTAGTGTTTTGGGTACCCCGCTGTTTTTGCTGTATATAAATGATCTGCCTCATCAGATACCAAATCCAATGGTTCTATTTGCCGATGACAGCACAGCACTGATAAAATGCACAAATATTAATAATTATGAACAGGACATCAACCTAAACCTTAGAAACATTATTGATTGGCTTGACAAAAACAACCTGGTGATGCATTTTCACCAACGCATAATTCCACCGAACGTACATACACAAAACAATACAATACAATACGCGATACAATATAATGGTCAAGTCATCAATCAAAGGTCGCGAAATTTTTGGGAATTCATATCGACGATCTATTAACATGGAAACCGCAAGCAGAAGAGGTATGCAAAAAGTTAAGCACTGCAGCATAATGTTATTTTTAACCTGGCAAAAAAAGCTGATATAAAGACTGCTTTAGTAGCATATCATGGTCTAGTTGCGTCGGTCTTAAGGTTTGGAATATTTTTTTGGGTTAGTTGTAGCCTAAGAGATAACTTATTTAAAGCCCAGAAACGTTGTGTTAGAGCTATGTGTAGTCTAAAACCTAGAGATAGCTGTGAACCTCTGTATAAGTCTTTAAAAATTCTTACTTTTCCATCCTTATATATATATTTTAGAGATGGCAATTTTTGTAAAAAGATATAAACATTTGTTCGCTAAGGTCTCGGACGCCAAGAAAGGTCCCGTAAAAAGCCAACACAAAAAACCTCTTCATTGTCGGTAGTTATAAAACAGCACTACTTATAAAAAAATGAGTATGAGAAAAATGCATGCGTTGCATGGGTCCAATAATATTTAATAAACTACCAGACGCTATAAAAAATTACACCCTTCAACAATTTAAAAATAAACTTAAGGTTATTTTGATACAAAAATGTTATTATTCGTGAAGTGATTTTTTGAATGACCCTATGTGTGACATTTCAACATAATAATATTATTGACATTATAAAATAACTACTTTTTCACTTAACCTGAACTATTTTTAAATAATTTTCTTATTAATTTTCATATTATACTTATGTGTGACATTTCAATAGAATAATATTATTTGACAATCTTAAT
Source organism: Apamea crenata (assembly GCA_949629185.1). Taxonomy (NCBI): domain Eukaryota; kingdom Metazoa; phylum Arthropoda; class Insecta; order Lepidoptera; family Noctuidae; genus Apamea; species Apamea crenata. The sequence continues at coordinate 287,453 of OX451359.1, forward strand.
AATTTAATAGTATTATAATCATTTTCTTTATTATGAAATTTCAATTTATGTTCAATCGCATTGATACTGATACTGCTACTATTTGTAAAATGCTGCATGCCAAAACTCTGGCAGAATGTACCCGGCTGATGATGAAAAGATGATAAGTTTTCCAAGTTTGTGTCAAGTGATTCTAACAATCTGTCCATATTTTGAGAAGTATATGACTATATAATAGCCATGACTACTATATCGGGAATAATTTTAATTATTAAGCAATTGCTATCTTGGGATACCGGTTCTTCTTTAATTTTATTGTACTTGATTATTTTTAAACTACTAATCTATCGTTTTGGTTTATTTTTCTCTCAGTTTTGTATGAATAATAACCGTCCAGAGATGGTAAGTTGACCGTCTGTTTTGACAACCAACATTCTGTTAGGACCATTATATCACAGCATAAGTCAAGATTCTGTAATAACACTTCAAACCCGGTCATGTTTCGATTTATGCTGCGAATATTCTGTGTGAGCAGGGTTAATGTTTTGTCCTAGTAGAGAGAAGATGTTACAGTCCTCAACATTACAGATTATGGATTCAGATACAGAAATACTATCCAGATCACAAATGAGCTGTCATGATCGTTACAAACTAAATGGAAATACAATAGAAGGTAAACTACCTGTTAATGTGCTTGCTAAATAGAAAAATTGGTGGCGCTCTTCGGCGCCTTCATAATCTATTGAGTTAATATAGTTAATATAGTTCATCTCTGCATATTTGCGCGCCGGGCAACTAAAATCTCCAGTTTGATGGTCACATTTCCTCTTGAAGCGTTTGCACGTCGCACATTGAGGCGGAGAATATTTGCTGCTGCATTCCTTGAAGGAGTGTCCAGTCTCTCCACAGTTTGCAAATAGGACTAGTTTCTCGGCAAAACTTGGCTGTGTGTCGAACTGCTGGCAATTGAAGCACCTGGTGACGTTCGTGAAATCTCTCACCGGGCATGATGTCCAATTATTAATAATTCGGCTTTGATTTACTAAGATTTTACGTACGCTAGCGGGTAGTTCCAAAATGTAGTTACATGTAGGAAGGCCTTTCTTACCCGATTTAAGGCTCAATTTGATGCTCTCAAGGAAGGACTCACGAGTTATATTTGGCAACTTGTCTGAGAGGTTTTGCTCCTAGATACAGTCCAATACCTCCATCTCGGTAAGGGTGACGGGGACACCAATGACAGCGACCCTCGGCCGGCGTTTCGTAGGTTCTTCTAATGTAAGGCCCGATGATACTAATTCTTCCGATTTCTTCAGTTTTTGGAGGTAATGAGGAACAGGGTGTAAAGTTCACTCATCCTCCATTGAAAAGGGAGGATCCTCCAACCAGACGGGTGTTGTGTCTGGCGGGCAATTGCCCAATGATTGATATTGGGAAATTGTATCTATGCTAATTGCACGGTAAACTCTGCTTGCGAGATGCAGGATTTGCGTGACGTCAGTATGACGCGTTGTTCGCATGTGGCGTTGTAGATACCGCTACAAGTTATATCGATAGTAAAATATTATACAAATAACAAGAAGAAAATTATCTTCTCACAAACATAACGCTTGCGTTGGCTAAACTAACTGAATCAGTATTTTTCTTATTATATGGTAAGTATATATAGTCCTCTTCACCGTATCCGGCGACAGCGACCCCGACTACTTCTCTTTCCTTTCGTGAGCTCTCTGATGACTAGCAAAACCAAATTTGGTCTTGAAAACCCGGTCACACCGTATACAGAAGAGCTGATCAGCATCGTTGGTTGTGTATGCATAGGAAGGCTTTGGGCGGCTTTTGCGTATTTGGCGCTTATTGTCTAGGTCTTCAAGACGATTTGTTTCAAAGCATTCAGTTGCTTTGTGGATTGAGGTGCGCCACCTCTCTCGGTTTCGAGCAAACTCCTGCCACCGATCAACGGGAATACCTATAATACAAAGATGTTCTCAAACGTCACCTTACGACCTGTGGCATGGTAAGTAGGTAGGTACTCCATAAACATTGAAAATTTTTACTTTCGGAGTGAGGCGATACGGGACTGAAAACTGTCCATGAGTACGAGAAGATGCACCGAACAAGTAAAGACATGTCTATTTTCAACATTTACCGTGTCTCTGAGGTAAAACCTAAGATTTACCGAGTGAATGGTGGTATAAGTTCGAAATGAAACTAGAAAATCTTTAAGTTCTCCTAAGTTCGGGCTTTTACAGTAAAAAACAGGTACACACCCAAATGGCCTTCTTTCGACCCTAAGCATGGAGTAATGTAAAGTAATGCAAAATAATTTGTTTGGCATCCTTCACTGTGTATAAGCAGCAACGGTCCTGGTGCCGTGCACAGCGAGGCTCGGGATTTTCTGAGGCAGTCAGCCCCTGAGATATGTTCTGACCGGCGTTGTCCCCAAGTTCAGATGGTACCTATTGGCTAGGAGCCATGAACTGGTTCATGTGTGAGTCATTACATGAGCTAGTCGGTGCTAGTGCCTGCATAGTTCACTAGTGAACGACGAGCGGGGCCGGCGCGCGGCGGTAAGGTCACAGTTAATGTGCGTGTAATAAGGAGACACCTCACGCTACAACTAACTTCATCCTGTGTCTAACAAGCTGATACTTCCAGTGTGTGTGTTTGTATTTTCCATTAGGAATTTCTAAAAAGAATGGATTGGTAGAGATTGCCCGCCCTCTATTACAAGGGACTTAAAGATAACTGGCGACATGTGGGTAACACCTCTGCACTGCCTCTTCGGGGAACATAGGCACACACAGGCGGTGAGGCTAACGATAGTTTTAGTAGGGTGAAGTTAAACAAATGGGTTCCGTGTGTAAAACTTTCTTGTCTAAATATCAAGTTAAATAATCTATAACTCAACGTTCTGATGATGACTAATATGCTCCCGACAGCCGACACGTTGTAATAGTCGAGAGTGTGCCGCCTCTTCATATTTAGAGGCGCTAGCTGCTAGAAGTGACGTGTTACATCGTCGTCATCGTTATAATCGCGCGTCTTCGCAGCTCTACAGCAAAATAGTGTCATCTGTGCTTCTTAATATATGCGCGACTCATTAACGTGTAGATGCTTATAGCTAGCGGCTACACGTTGTTGGTAAAATGTGTCGTGTGTTACCTGCCTAAAAATATGAACAATAAGGTTCTATATTGTAAGATTATTATCGTATGAAAGATAAAAAGGTAAGAAGCGGGTGACTACTGATGAGATAACGGCTAATAGAGCTGAGTTAAAGAAAAACACGTAGATAGTAGTACCTACGTGTTTTTCTTTAACTCAGCTGACCCCAAATAAAATGAGACAGGAGAATTATGATCAGCTACAAGCACTGTGTGGTGACAGAGTCCCTTTGTGTACAAAGCTGAGTGCTTAGACACTTCCTTGGTTATCCTATAAAAGCTATGATTAGCAATCATTTAAAATCAGCCTGTGACTCAGCCTGTGACTGTGTTCTGGTGTATGTCGCGGCGTCTGTCCCCGGCGTTGTGGACGCCACTTAGCTGCTCCTGCAGTACTTATGTGCTAGACGCTTCAATTAGCTGCGATAGTCACAGTGGATTGTATATACATAACTTAGCGTTACATTACCTGAGTCCCGCTCGTCTATAATTGTTTGCTCGCTTTCCCAGTCTGTCGGGGTAATTGGGTTCATTCACCAACTCGACACGAGAGACTGGACACACGTGTGTCCAGTTGGTGAAACCCAAAACCAGTTTCGCTTATTATTTCGTCATCTGGAAGCCAAGATTTTTACGCGTGTCCACACAGTGTTTTCGCCAACTGGACACACCCAGTTTTTTTTTGCAAAAAAAAGGTACAGTCAGGTTAATAATCACCTCGTTCAAACGAGGCGATTTCATGAAAAAGCTGCCTCACTTTTTTGGTTGAAAACCTTATTAGCTTCTATTTAAAACAAATTTTGAAATAAAACAAATATTAATTTATACAATTTAATAATATTTATTAATATGAAAACAAGTATACTTAGCTAATGTTTTTTTTTATTACCTATAGGTAGGTACTTTTATTACAATAGCGTGAAAATATTCAATATAATCTAAATATACCTAATAATTTTAAATCATCACTTCGAGTATCACTGAAAAATTAAATACCTAACCTATGTACCTATATCCAGGTACATAGGGACATACTCAGAAAAATATAATTTTGTATTTTTCAAGGTTAAACGCAATGACTTTTTTAACCTTGAAAGATCGTTCTCACTCTCTCACTCCACTCCTATACAAACTTGCAAAGCTTGCTTGATGCTTACTAAGGGTGAGTTGCATCAAAAGCTCCGTTATAGTTATGTCAAAGTTAATTTTAATTTTAACAATAAGTATGACCATATTATAATCTAACTATCTGTTGTTGCACCATCATGTAAAATGTAAAAAGTTAAAGTTAAAAGGGTGTCAAGTGATAAGACGTCTTATTTCCCCGAATTAATGTTCGGAGGTAATTTTTTTGACAGGAACAACACTTCAGCTTGTAGTCATCACACTTTCAAAAATAACCAAGATCAAACTTAGTTTTTCGGCGGGATTACTGGTTAAACGCAACGTGTTTTCAAATATGAAAACATAATTAGAATGTATAAGTCACAGTCTGAGGTGGTAACCAAAACTGTTTTTATTAAGTAATAAAATAAATAATAGTAATACTAATAATTATAATCTATCCATATTCATATTTTTTTTTTTTAGCCCTATATCCTTCCAGAAACTCTTTTCGTTAAAGTTGGGTATTATTTTTGACAAGGGCAACACTTCAAGCTTGTGGTCATCACGCTTTCTTTTGTTGGCTCTAGTGATGTTACTCAGTCATAAATGGACTCGATTGTCTCGATTATGTAATTCGAAAACTTAATTCAAGTTGGTTGTAGGTACAAGAGAGAGGTTCGCAGCAGCTTCGTACGTTTGAAACGCACACAAAAAAAACTCCAAGAAAAGAATTATAGTAAGATCCAAAATACAATAACCGTTCTATATTGGTACATCGGTGTGACATTCGGCTAAGATTGTCTTTGTTCGACTTTGTAAAGAGTGTCCTACTCAGATTCCACTGTTTTTAAGTTTGATCTGATAATTAATGACAAAATATTACAGTTTCTCAACTAACAGCAATAACCCACAGAACATGTATTTTGTCTTATTAAAACCGCCAAACAATTGCCGCGCATCTGCAGCAGTCTCGGGCAATGTCTATGTCGGGGAAGCTTAAATACCGCACGCTCCACATTACATGTGCACAACAGCCAACAGTACCAATGTCTGCCCGCCAAACAATTGCCGCGCATCTGCAGCAGTCTCGGGCAATGTCTATGTCGGGGAAGCTTAAATACCGCACGCTCCACATTACATGTGCACAACAGCCAACAGTACCAATGTCTGCCCGCCAAACAATTGCCGCGCATCTGCAGCAGTCTCGGGCAATGTCTATGTCGGGGAAGCTTAAATACCGCACGCTCCACATTACATGTGCACAACAGCCAACAGTACCAATGTCTGCCCGCCAAACAATTGCCGCGCATCTGCAGCAGTCTCGGGCAATGTCTATGTCGGGGAAGCTTAAATACCGCACGCTCCACATTACATGTGCACAACAGCCAACAGTACCAATGTCTGCCCGCCAAACAATTGCCGCGCATCTGCAGCAGTCTCGGGCAATGTCTATGTCGGGGAAGCTTAAATACCGCACGCTCCACATTACATGTGCACAACAGCCAACAGTACCAATGTCTGCCCGCCAAACAATTGCCGCGCATCTGCAGCAGTCTCGGGCAATGTCTATGTCGGGGAAGCTTAAATACCGCACGCTCCACATTACATGTGCACAACAGCCAACAGTACCAATGTCTGCCCGCCAAACAATTGCCGCGCATCTGCAGCAGTCTCGGGCAATGTCTTCGCAAATTGCGTTGAAATCTTACTGAACAATAATAACACAACATCCTTCTGGAGTAAATGCTGTAATGCACCTTCCAATAATTCAATTACATAAAGGAAAACAGAATTATCAATTTCATGAAATTCGAATGAAACGGAAAAATAAAATGAATGTTATTCTCACTTGACACGTCTTGTCCTTCTGACAGTGTCGGATAGTGATGCGGCTCGATTGGAGTAAATAAAAGTCCATTTTCTCTCAATGTGCCACTCGATTTAGTCGCGATTAGATAAATATCACCAACACTGCCACACTAGGTAACTGTCATTCTTGGATAATAAACCAGGGAATAGATATATTTCGTGTAATAAAACGTTAAAACGTCACTGTGATGTACAGGGTCACAGAGTTTTAATAAGACAAAATACACTTCGCTATGGTATAATTTTTTAGGGCAACTCCTGTAAAAAAACCTTTGTTTTCAAGGCACAAAAACGTTGTTTAAGGTCCATATGCAGTTTGAAATCGATAGATAGTTGTAAGCCATATTTTATTGAGCTCAAAATATTAACATTACCATGTCTACATATATATGAAACCGCAATTTTTGTAAAGAAAAATATTGAACTATTTCGCAAAAAAACAGAACATCATCCTAAATCAATAAGACAAGTTTATCGTCATGAATTGTACTTAAGGCCTTCAAAAACCGCCCTCATGCACAATAGCATACTGTGCATGGCACCTAAAATCTATAACAAATTGCCTAATTCTATTAAAGATTATAATTTATTGCAGTTTAAACGAAAATTATATAATTTATTAATCCAAAAATGCTATTATTCAATTACTATAATATTATATTATATTTAATTGACAATTTGATTATTTATTTATCTGACATTACTTTATATAGCTTCATGTACTTTGCATAATAATATAATATATCGACGCTGGATAGGAAAAATTATCCAAGCGACATCAGACTAACTTTACAGTAGAGCTGTTTAAAGTTTGAATTTTCAGAAAAAAAATCGTGTAAATTCTTGTAATGGTCCAAAAAGCCTAATTCTTAGAAATTTATTTGGATATTTTTTTATCTAAATTAAAGTATACATAACTATTAAAAATAATGCTTAGTTTTAAAGTTAGTGTCGCTTAGTAAAATTTTCCCTAAAAGTAAAAACGGGAAAAATTGACTAACCGACAAGCTTTGATTAAGGAAGGTACGGTAAAAATGTAATATATATATTTTTTTAGAATTTATATCAGAGTAAAAGTTGCCTTACCAAAATACACACTTAATAAATGATTTGATTTGACATGTTCTGTGGGTTATTGCTTAGTTAGTTGAGAAAGTGTAATAGTTTGTCATTAATTATCAGATCAACCTGATAATCAGTGGAATCTGAGTAGGACACAACGCTCTTTATAAAGTCGAACAAAGACAATCTTAGCCGAATGTCACACCGATGTACCAATATAGAATGGTTATTTTATTTTGGATCTTGCTATGATTCTTTTCTTGAAGTTTTTTTTGTGTGCGTTTCAAACGTACGAAGCTGCTGCAAACCTCTCTCTTGTACCTACAACCAACTTGAATTAAGTTTTCGAATTACATAATCGAGTCCGTTTATCACTGAGTAACATTACTAGAGCCACCAAAAGTGAGCGTGATGACAACAAGCTTGAAGTGATGCCCTTGTCAAAAAAATTACCCAACTTTAACGGAAAGAGTTCCTGGAAGGATATAGGGGTAACAAAAAAATATATAATTTTTATGTATATGGATGGATTATAGTATTACTATTATTTATTTTATTACTTAATAAAAACAGTTTTGGTTACCACCTTAGACTGTGACTTATACATTACAATTATGTTTTCATATTTGAAAACACGTTACGTTTAATGAGTAATCCCGCCGAAAAAATAAGTTCCTTTGATCTTGGTTATTTTTGAAAGTGTGATGACTACAAGCTGAAGTGTTGTTCCTGTTAAAAAATTACCCATGAACATTTTGGGGAAATAAGACGTCTTATCACTTGTCACCCTTTTTAATAATAATAATAATAATATGTATTTGCTTAAAACACGGTATTATGGTTGTTACAATACAAAATAAGATCATTCATGTTTTGCTTATAATTAAAGCATGCAAAATTGTGCTGTCAACGTTAGTGTTCTAAAAACTCCCTAATACTATAAAAATTATTTTCATTCAACCAGTTACACAATTCAATTTTAAATAGTCTACAATTCAATACTTTTAATGTCTTTGGTAAATTATTAAATATACGTACACACATAGCTACACAATTTATATTATATTTAGCATACCTAGGCAGCTCGTCTAGAACAAGTGTGTATTGGTCACGCCGACTTCGTGAACATACCTCTTCTGCTGTTTTAAACAATTCTTTGTGTTTCATTACAAACATACACACTTCATATATATATAATGACGGTAACGGTAGCAAACCAAGCTTTTTAAATATCGGTTTACAAGATTCATCGGACGGAATCCCGTATAAGGCACGTATACATTTTTTCTGGGCGATAAATGCTCTATTGTGGTCGGTACTATTTCCCCATTTTATTAGTCCATACCGCAACGAGGACTCAACGTATGCTCGATATGACATTACTGCCGTTTTTATATTTGTTACCTTTTTTATTTGTCTAAGGGCATATACAAATTTATTTGTTTTCTTGCATACATGCTCAACCTGCGCCTTCCAGTCTAAATGTTCGTCTATTATTACACCTAAAAACTTAGTTTGTGTCACATGCGTGATTTTTGGTATGTCCATTTTAAAATTAAATTTATTATTATAATATTTGTTAAATTGTAAGTATACAGATTTGTCAAGATTAATAGATATTATTATTAGAATAGATATTATTATAAGATAGAAGATATTATTATTTAGCCAATTAATTAGAATGTCAATTATATTATTTATGTCAGTTTCATGGTCGGTAATTGAATTATATTTTTTGTCAGCAGTTACAACTATGGAAATGTCATCCGCAAAAAGAAAGCATTTGTGATTAGTCATATCAACTATATCATTTATGTAAAGTAGAAACAAGATGGGGCCCAATATGCTACCTTGAGGCACACCGCGCTTTACATATTGATATTCAGACGTATGCATTATCATGTCCCTATTTGCGTCCAGTTTGGTAACAGCGACACACTGTTGTCTATCAGTTAGGTACGACGATATCCATTGATGTGGCAGTCCTCTGACTCCGAGAACTTCTAATTTTTGTAATAAGTTGGCGTGTGTAACTAGATCGAACGCCTTCGATAAGTCAAAGAATAGTCCCGTTACCAACCGGTTGTTGTTTAAATTGTTTAGTATTGTTTTTAAAAGTGAGAATATGGCTAACGTTGTGGATTTACCTTTTTGAAATCCAAATTGCTGTTTTCTTATAATGTTAAATTTCTCGCAGTAATTTATTAATCTGAGATGCATACATTTCTCGTATATTTTTGAAAGTATGGGTATTAATGTTATAGGGCGATAATTGTTCATATCACGTTTATCACCCTTTTTGAGCAATGGTTTAATAATGGACAATTTTAACGCTTTTGGGAATACTCCTTGTGAAAAAGACAAGTTTATCAAATATGTTAACACTGTACTGATTTCATTGGTAGATGTCTTAATAATTTTGGTGTTTAGTTCATCGTAACCTTCAGAATTTGTATCGTTCAATGATAGTATCTGTTGCCTTACCTCACTTTCAGACATAGGAGTGAGGAACATCGAGTTAGCAATTACGCTTTCATTGAGACAACTATTTATTTGATCTTGTGTAGGGATACCGTTTATGAAATGATTGTTGAAGGCAGAGGTTATTTCCGCTGGTTGTTTTAACTTTAAATTTTTACATTTTACATGATGGTGCAACAACAGATAGAATCTATGGTCATACTTATTGTTAAAATTAAAATTAACTTTGACATAACTATAACGGAGCTTTTGATGCAACTCACCCTAAATGTAGCTGCAGTAAAATTTGAACGAGAGCGGAGTAGAAACGTTCAACCTTGAGTAGCCATAGGTGACATAAAATAATGAAATAAAATATCAAAATAATCATCAATAGAGTACACTTATGACTTCATTCTACATAACTCTGTGACAACAATATTTGAATCAAAAGTAAAACATAGAATATATAAAACGATATAAATATATTTTTATTTACTTAATTTTTTCGATATAGTGACCACTGCTAATTTCTCCTGATTCAAACTCTCTAACAGTGGCTGCGATCATAGTATTTATTCTGATAGTTTGAATTTTTACTTATTTATTTATTTTATTAGGTCTACCAACAGTTGTTCACAATGGATACAGCAACACAATTCATTCTTAAAATTAAATTACAGCGCAGCAATTATTTATAGGTAAACACCACATGCACAAAACAATAAATTCGGAAAATTAGCTAACTTACTAAGTACTAAGCGCAAATATTCAATTAAATAAAATTAAAATAGGAAATAGTGAAATAAATTGATTAATTTTCCTGATATTGGTCCGTTCATCATAACCCGACCAGGGAGCCCAATTCTCACGCATCTCGCGTTCGTTATTGCCATTCGAATCGAACTTTTCCCTCGAAACAATCAAGCCGAGCTATTCTCGCCATGGCGATTCGAGCATTTCACGCAGGAAAGACACGCGACATGCCTTAGTTTACATGCGACTTGCAACGAGTGGTCATGACCAGTCGAGACGTGACGTATGACTGTGTCGACCTTCGTGCGAACGTCAAACAGTGGCTATGTCAATCATGTTCAGCTTACTTATAATATCATTAGCAGTCATTCTGTTTTATTTCATTACCTATTATGTAGACCAATGTAAACAAACAACATAAATTGTATTTTGACTTTACTTTGACGTGACAAATATCGATGACGTTGACAAATCAACATCAAAATCAAAATCAAAAAATCAAAAGTCATTTATTCAAATTAGGCTGAGAATCAGCACTTTTTGAACGTCAAAATTACAAAAGACAGTCCCCCAAAAACGCCCGCCCTTCACCACTTCCTAGTGCTATTGCTGGGAAGAAGAAGTGGCGCAACAAACTCCCCAGCAGCACAGCTGTCTGTTCAATTTAAAAAAATACTTGAATGTATACAATACTAGGTACTTATGTTCGGTAATTAACATTACAAAACCAGAACATAAAATTTAATTATTTGCCATAATATGTCAGCTAGCCACGCCAATATACCAACAAATATAATAAAAACTATACGTACTCAAGCTAAAAAATAATTAATTAAAATGTAAATTAAAAAAAAAAAAAACTTACTACAATAAAAGCCTCCAGGCATAAAGGGCGTGACAGCTTACACATTTATGCATTGCTGGGTTCTGCAGTAAGCTAATTCTGGAGAAGGAACATAAACATTGTCTTGCGTTAAACTAGGGTGACCAACTATTCTTATCGTCTAAGTAGTCGTTGATAGAATAGTATGCCTTTGAACAAAGGTTGGATTTTAGTTGAGCTTTAAACGCATTAAAAGGCAAGTCTAGAAAAGAAGAGGGTATCTTGTTATAAAAGGTTATACCAAGCCCAACAAATGAGTTATGAACCTTATGAAGCCGGTGAAAGGGGGCACGTAGTTTGTCCTTATTTCTAGTGTTAACACTGTGAATATCACTATTTTTAGTGTACAAGTGTAAATTTTGCCTAATATATAAAATGTTGGCAAGGATGAATTATTGTGATGCAACCGTGAGAATACCAATATCTTTAAAGAAATCTCTTAGAGAAACTCTGGCACCTAGCTGGTAAATTGCTCGAACAGCTCGCTTTTGAAGGACAAATATATTTTGTATATCAGCGGCTTTGCCCCACAGCAGAATACCGTAGGACATAACGCTGTGAAAATAACTAAAATAGACTAAACGAGCTGTATCAACGTCAGTATATTGTCTTACTTTCCTGACGGCGTAGGCAGCCGAACTGAGCCTTCCTGCTAGACTTGATATATGAGGTCCCCACTGAAGTTTGGCATCTACTGTTAGTCCTAGAAAAATTGCCGAGCCTACAGTTTCAAGCACCTCTTTATCTAAGACGATGTTGGGTCCTAGGTTTCTAACATTCGGTAAGGCGAACTTTACACATTTGGTTTTCTTGGCATTGAGAACTAAGTTATTTGACGTAAACCAATCTGTAACTATTGAGAGTGCACTGTGCACTCATCATCATCAACATGAGCTATGCTTTCCGTTGTACGGAGGCCTTATATTATATCAATGTTAATAATAAAATAAAAATGGAGTTACGAAAACAATAATGATTATTAGATTGATAAATGTTAATGAAATATCTTTATAATGCTGCTCAAAATATGTTTTTGCCTTAAAAATCATTTTTTAAGATGGTCAAAAGTACATTAACGACTACGACAAAAAATCGCATCGTTATGTGGAAGGGATTACTTCGTGGGACGCATAATGGCAACATTATTGTCCCTAGACTCGTGATTTCTGATCGACTTGTAGTGAGAATAGATATTTCTGGATATCTCACCGTTTTATAAGCGACATACGCAGACGAACGGCAAGGATTTCGTGTGAGACGAACGCGAGTTGTGCGAGAATTGGGCTCCAGAAACTGTACTATATAATTATTTGGTTTCCGTTTAAATTTTTTTGGCTATTCCGGCATTCCATGCCTCTACAGAATAATTATTAGTAATGTAAAACAAGAAAGACTGTTTTACATCATGCGTGTAAGTTCAACTGTAGCAAGATAGTAATGGAAGAACCAAAGCTGCCAATGTTTCAGTCATATTATGATATGAATCAAAACAAGAAATAAATTTTTTTTTACATACTATAGATAAAAGTCTAAGTAACGTAGTACGTGCAATTCAAGTAAGAAGAAATTCTCACATGTTGTATTTTTGTTAAATTGTTTTATTTCAAAATTTGTCTTAAATAAAAACTAATTAGGTTTTAAGGAGCCGATTATTTACCTGACCGTACACTTTTTTTGCAAAAAAAAAGCTGGGTGTGTCCAGTTGGCGAAAATATAAAAGTGATTTAATTTAAGTTTCACTATGTGGACACGCGTAAAAATCTTGGCGTGTCCAGATGACGAAATTATAAGTGATACTAATTTTGAGTTTAACCAACTGGACACACGTGTGTCGTCCCTCGTGTCGGGTTGGTGAATAACCCGGTAATTGCGTAACACACAAACAGCAGCAATGGCTTTCATTTTGGCAGTTCAGCAACATTCATTGCGTTATTTACGTTGTTGAGCAAACAAATTTTTCGGACATAATATAAAGTACCTAATATATTAGCAATATCCTTCAAAATGAGTAAGATTGTGATTGATAGTCTGTTACGCAATACGGGTGCGTACCTATTTAAAAGTGCAAGGTGTTTTTTCTAGTATCTATATTATTATTTCCTAAAAGACGGATATTGCCGTAACTAAGCATTAAGTCATTTAAGCTCTATTTAAGTTTTCTTGTAAACTTTACATGTACCTAAACTTAGAATTAGCATGATTTAATTTTGTTAATGTGGTTTGTTTATGATGTTAGTTTTTTTTTTTTTTTTGGGTGGGAATTCATCAAATGACCTCTCCCGCTCTGGGCTGAGCGGAAGGGCGTGTCAGACTTTTACTCCCGTGTTCCTTCAGTTGCCTGTGCCAGGGGCCACGGTATCCTTTCGAACAACCCGCAGCCCCGGCGGCATCGGCCCTGGCGGACCCCGTCAGTTCGTGCTGACATCTCTTTGAGGCGCGCGTGGAACACAACGCGCCGTCGACCCGGGCCTGGTCCGTACCGGGCGGCGAGCTGCCCATTGCTCGCCGTCCGCAAGCCCGCGCCTACGGTGGCCGGGAGTCGGCTGTTGACTCCCGTCCAGGGCGTCTCCTGCGGCGGCTAGGGGCGTGAGGGCACAGAGATTGCCTGTCCCTCACGCGCTCCGCCTCCTCCTTCGCGAGCATTACTACTTCGCAGAAGGAGGTAACGGCCTCCCATTCACTCTCGCTCCGTACCATGGCCTGGACCAGGGCTGGACGCGAGAGATCGCCGCCGCCGATCGCCGCCACGAGGACGCGGCGGTGCTCCGCCCAAGCCGGGCAAACCTCCACCGCGTCCTCCTGGCGATCCACACAGTGGTGACACCCTGGCGTTTCCTCCCGCTTTATCCTGAACAGGAACCTCCCGAAACAACCGTGTCCGGTGAGGACCTGCGTCAGGCGGAAGGTGAGGGCGCCGTGGCACCTCTCTAGCCACTCCTCAAAGAGAGGACTTATCGCCGCTATTGTGGCGTGCCCAATTGTTGGTAGTCCTAATAAATAAATACTTAACTAGTGAGCCATTATACACAAAGAGGTTTATAGCGCTTGTACACTGTATAGTCAGCGGTGGTTATGATATAAACAAAGTGCCTGCTAGCACTTGTACACTGTACAGTCAGCGGTGGTTATGTATATCGACTTTTAGAAACAGTTCGGCTGTTAGAGTGTCGTCTGATACCAGATTGTGACAGTCTCCGTTTAGAACTCAATGCGCCCAGGTACTACTGCAGGTGCTACTGTTAATTATAATATCGTTGCGCTTTACTTTTATGAGTTTTAAGAAAGCGTTAAGAATCTCACATAAGTGTTACTTTATCTTGTGCTGCTGCGGAGTTTGTTGCGCCACCTCGTCTTCCCAGCGATAGCACTAGGAAGCGGTGAAGGGCGGGCGTTTTTGGGGGACTGTCTTTTGTAATTTTGACGTTCAAAAAGCGCTGATTCTCAGCCTAATTTGAATAAATGACTTTTGATTTTGATTTTGATCTTTGGATAGCAAGCCACGTAAGTATACAATTGTACACACATGTTACAATAACGCGTGCTCCGTCGCAATACATATATCTTATGATAGTGGTGCAGCACTCAACAGACAGCGAACACCTGTTCCCGCCGCGCTAAGTGAACTATGAAAGTATAATGCCGCGTAAGAATAACCGCCTGTAAGCAACACTAGGCATGCTACACTTACTTTCTGTAGACTAGGTTACACGTGGAATGCCACACATACGTTGTGTTCTGCAACATTGTTTGATTTAACTCCGCTTTTATGCCGTGTTGAGCAAGATTTTTCAGTGTTAGCACTTACATGATTTGATACTGTAGTAAAGGATAGAACACACGCACAGTTACATAAAAGACTACATTTACTCTTGTTACGTTCCTCGGTAGTTATTTTTCGCGTATGAATGTGGATAGCCATAGGAGAAGACCAAAGATTCTAAAAAGGAATTTGCGAACGATGATATAATAATTATCTTGAAAGGAGGTGACTAAACGTTTTTAATATTCAAGGCACACATTCGGCATAATATCATTTGGCGTGTAAACTTATACAAGCGTATTGTATACGTACCTTAAAGAGCTCCGTTATCTTGTGTTTGAGACGAGCCGCGCGTCGCTCTGTCGGTCAACGTTGTAGGTGTAGGCTGCTCCGGGATTTGTGCTTCAGTTGGCGGGAATATCTCATATTCTGTTTCAGTATACCTCGTTATAAAGAAAGCAGGAGCCCAATTATCACGCATCTCGCGTTCGTTATTGACGTTCGACTCGAACTTTTCCCTCGACCAAATCAAGCCGAGCTTCTTGCCATGTCGATTCAAGCATTTCTCGCAGGAAAGACACGTGACGTGCCTTACATGCGACATGCAAAGAGTAGTCATGACCAGTCGACACGTGACGTATGGTATGACCTGTGTCGACCACCGTACGAACGTCAAACAGTGCTTATGTCAATCATGTTTGTGTCAATTGCGAAAGAAAATAGTAAATATGTCGGAGACGGTATGTGTGTCTCTCGTTAACATCAGGCATATTTTAATTACTGTGGGCGTACTATGGGTAGTGTTGGTTATAGCACAATAGAAAAACGGTTTGCAGTTCAAATCAGATTATAATTTACGAACAAGTTAGTCACACTAGCGAATCACACACTGTAGGTTTCACGCACACACATTCAATGATACGGAACGCTGACAGTTTCTGAGTACATGTTGTTCATACGATGTCCAATGTTTCGATCACCCCGAGAGCTCTGCTCACACCGCTTTTGTAGCTGTTGCTCTCGACCCCCTCACGAACTCAGGCCAGACTCTGTCTAGCGCCACGAGATGGCACTAGCGTTCTGAATAGTCAAACGAATGACTCCGACAAATATATTTTAACAAAATGTGTTACGAGTTCATAAACATCTTAGAAGAGTCTGCGACCGTCATAACAAGGACAAACACGAAGAAAACTTCAGGCTTCCGCCAAAGTTGTCAACAGTGGATAGTTGTTGCTTGTGTAGCGTCGATGAATGAGACACTTAGGATACACAAGCGGAAGGCGCCGGATTTAAAACCAGTCAAATGGACAAGGACGGCTTTACCAGGCTTTACTCTGGTTGAGGGCAAGAAAGGTCGATCGCGTCGCAACCACAACAAACGCGGTACTACTTCTGCAAGCGGGGATTTTTGAGCTGTAGTGCCCACTTTGCTCCCGTACATTTCCCGGTTGGATCGACAGATATCGAGAGAGAAAGAGCCAAGGTCTTATCAGTGCCGAAGGAAGGCCGATGCAGTCGAGCTAGACTACAAATTTTGACCGGCTGGAGTTGTGGTTAGATGTTACAGAGAAGCATGACCAAAAGTAAACTACCATGTGTGGTGTGATAATAATTATGTTTCTGTGGTTTATACTTGGATGTATTTGGAATGGGCGACTAGCTTCAACTTTCTGACTTACTGACCGACTATTTAATTTTGACAATTCAAAAGTGCCTGTAAATGGTTTAATTGAAATAAATGATTTGAGTTTGAGTTTTGAGTTTGAGTTTGAGTATATACTGAATTTATTTATGAGTCTGTAAGGTATTCCTATAAAGGTTCTTTTGTAACTAGAAATAAAGTGTTTCAAAAGCATTTCAAACAATAAATATTTCAAATGTCTTTATTTTATTTTTTTCAATGTAAAACTTAGCTAAGTAACAAAAATAATATACGCAAATAATTGTAGGGCTTCACAGTTAGGCTGCGCTGGCCGTTAACAAGTTGGGTTAGGAAATAGAAACACACAAGCAAAGTTCATATGTATAATCCTCACTGGGTGACAAATTTACAATAGGTAGGGAATGTAGGGATAGATACGTAGTAGTGGATAGGTGTGCGTGCAGCGCCCAGTTAAACGCCACGTGCAGTGCGAAGCGATTGTCCTGTCTTAAACCTGAACGTAGAATCCATATGTAGAACCGGTACGAAGAACCTCTAGATTTGGGTTATACCGTATAGTGAGGGTCAGGGAATCACTCCTGCTAGCAAGCGGATGTTAAACTGACAGAGTGTGCAAGTGCTCAGGTCCGGTCAGTGTGTTAGGTTTGGTAGGCTAGTTAGAGTTGGGTGCCACTGTGACGGCTAGAGCACTTGCACAGTCTCGCTATCCATCGTAGCGGTTTAGTTAATAACGTTTTCTACGTGAAGTACTGATAGCTATCAAACTAAAATAAACCTAAATCTGTGATAATAATAAACACACACAACAACACAGTACAGTGCAGCACAGGACAGTATATGATCACTAGTTTACACGAACGGTCGGCGTGATGAGTCAAGCGTTGTCCGTTAGCTTAGGAATCGGCGGACCACTTCACGTTTCGCCCAGTCTTCATGTTTGTGAGGCACTTTGACCACAAAGAAATTTGAATTCGTGTTGTGACGAGACTCTTAACGTTACCCTCAGGGTGAAATCTGTTTTCGCAAGGATTTCCTAACAATTTTTTGGACCTTTGTAAAGTAATGAAGCCAGGACACGTAGGTACCAGCGGGCTAGCGTCGTTGGAAAAGCGTGTAGCAGGACGGTCCGGTTGGTGCAGTACCGCACTCTTTAAAACAACAACCCTTCCTCCTCTTCTTCTCCATCTTGATAAACTTTTATGTTATTGTGCTGTTCATGAGCTTACTTATAATATCATTAGCAGTCATTCTGTTTTATTTAATTACCTATTATTATGTAGACCAAAGTAAACAAACAAACAAACAAACCAACCAACAAACAAGTAAACAAACGACATAAATTGCAACAAATAATTTACTTTGACGTGACAAATATCGATGACGTTGACAAATCAACATGAGATAAGCATTCCGTTGTACAGAGGTCTTATATTAAATAAAAATTGAGTTACGAAAACAATAATGTTTATTAAATTGTTTTTTTTTTAATGAAATACCTTTATAATGCTGCTCAAAATATGTTTTTGTCTTAAAAATCATTTTTTTAGATGATCAAAAGTACAATAACGATTACGACATAAAATCGCATCGTTATGTGGAAGGGAAACCTAATGCGATGGAGTGGTATTTACATATACTTACAATATTAAATTAACCTATAAGGAGCTTCTATAACATACTACTACTTACTTCGTGGGGCGCATAATGGCAACATTATTGTCCCTAGACTCGTGATTTCAGATCGACTTGTAGTGAGCATAGATGTTTCTGGATATCTCGCCGTTTTATAAGCGACATACGGAGACGAGTGGCAATGATTTCATGCGACACGAACGCGGGATGCGAATGATTAATTACTATCGAAAAATCATGAAATGAAAACGTTACGAATTGTAAAATTGAGCCTATTAGAAGCAAACATTTTATTGAGTAAGTTTCCTACGATTTATAGACCGTATTAACGAGCAAAGTAGACGAGCAGTTTCATAAGTTTCTTGTAGATAAATAAGCAATCCAGCACAAATTTATGTAAGTACATCTTTATTCTTAGATAGGTACTCGTATCTTAGTATCTTTCAATAATAGAAAGCTAATGTAAAGCGGGTGTCGCACCACGGAAGCCATCACTCCAAAGGGACACATAATTAACACAAAATGGCCGCCATGTGACAGGAGGAAGTAAAAGCAAACAGGTTCATATTTACTGCCTCCGACGCACCAGCGAATTAGATCGACTATTATAGGCATGTTTAATGGGCACGGCCATATATCTGCATATCACGGTATCAGTAATTAGAACTGTAATTACTAAACAAGAAATCTTAAGCCTCCGATCAGTTTGCTCCAGGAATTTAAACCCTATTTGAAATACGATGAAGATCCAAGTTAGCCAAGCCGATGTATGATTGAACTCATAAGTGCGCAATGTACACTGCTGCTCGTCGATTTCCGGCGAACTGAACTGATGTTTGGCTGAACTTGGGCTACACCAGCTATCCCCGGCGTATGGATCTATGTTCGAACTTCAATTTAGCAAAGATTAAGATCAGAAGTATTCATGAGTATTACATCGTTATCCTTAAAGTTTCTTGCCATTTCTCCTCCATCAATGGAAACCAATAAACCATACACCTTGTTACATCCGTAACCACAGAGATCAAGTCCACAAGATCCCATTAGTATAAGACAGATAAATTAAGACCTTTGCGGATTACAAATATTTATAGTATAGTCCTTAAAGTCCATCTCAGTGGTATCTATAACGTAATCTGTCAAAGTGATTTACAACCAGAGAGATTAGCATTATCGTCACGACTCATCTGGGAGAGACTTTTGAAAAATTACACGGTGCGAAAATACTTAACATTAAGTTAAGGACTGGTCAACTTTTTGATACTTTCTAGGTTACCACACACTCTTACAGCATATGGTATCTTCACCTGATACCAAATAACGTATCATATTAAACAGCAGTTATCAGCTCACGGTATCTTATATTCTGCATTACAAAGCCTCCTCCGAGGTGTCTCATTTGTCTTTCATAATTATGTTGTTAAGTAGATACTTTATCATTACGTGCTCGTGTCTGTTGTAAACACGACTTTTACGCATAGGCTATTATTGTGTGTTATTTATGGTTCATAAGATGACTTGCTACTCCTCCAAGTATAACATTATTTAAGGCTTTCTGAAACTCTTTAATTGCATTTTTGAAGTGACTCTTGGCTGCTTAACTGGGTACTGAGTCCATTTCACACATGCACACAACTGAACCTCGGGTGCTATACGCGAACACACGCCACGCATAGCCACGGGCGAAAGCAAAAACACTACAATATTGTTTAGCGATATAATTAGTATTTTTTCTCCGACAGCTGCGCACTAACAAAGCCTATCACAAAGTCGCGTCGTGTTCACGTGAGGGTCGACTCCAGTAGTGTCGCACAATAGGGAAGCTCAGTCTACCCATACGAAAGCACTTTAAAACTCCGTCAAAGTTTAATTAAATACTCTGTTGAACTGTTGAACTGAGCGCGGAGAATAACAAACGAATCAGATCCGTGTGGGATTGTGGGGTGTGTGCGGTTACCTCCGTTATGTTTGTGACGTATATTAAATGCGTGTGTTATGCGTAAGGCTGCTCATGGTGGTTGTACGCGGTGGGGATGTCAACTAAGTTTGTATAAATAAGGGCTTATTTTATCAGTCTACACCCATATCAGACTAATCATTTTATGTATGAAATTCTAATTACAAATCTTACCTGACCTGATCTGCGTTACACTTGAAACGCACCAAAAGAACTTTTAGTGAATTACTTTCACAAAATAAACAAAAGTGTACAAACGTAGAATCCATCTGATTTCCTAGATAGCATCCCGATTTCCGCCTTACTTTCCACCTAGGCGAATATTCAAAATTGCTCGCTACACGCAAAGTCCGGAAAATTGCTTCCTTAGGACATTCAGTAAACGTGGCGTCGAGATCTTCAAGAGCTATGAAAGTTGAAGAAGTTCAACTAAGTACATAATAACGAACTCAAACAATCAAGAGAAGTGATTCCCGAAAAAAGCTTTACGCCCTGAAAATAATTTGCTCTGCGTTAGAACGCAGGGCAAATTATTTTCCGAACTCAAGACTCCCTATTCACTATTCATGTTCTAATATGAACAGTGAATAGGCTGCTGTGGATCAGACCGTCACCTATTCACTGTTCTTGTTCTAACATGAACAGTGAATAGGCTGCTGTGGATCAGACCGTCACCTATTCACTGTTCATGTTCTAATATGAACAGTGAATAGGCTGCTGTGGATCAGACCGTCACCTATTCACTGTTCTTGTTCTAACATGAACAGTGAATAGGCTGCTGTGGATCAGACCGTCACCTATTCACTGTTCATGTTCTAATATGAACAGTGAATAGGCTGCTGTGGATCAGACCGTTGCCTATTCACTGTTCATCTATATCTATACTTATACTTATTTCGTATTTACATAATAGGGTCCAATGTGTAGATGTTAATGGTGTGAAGTCATCCGGGCTACCAGTTCAGTTAGGTGTTCCGCAAGGCTCAATACTGGGTCCATTCTTGTTCTTAGTTTACATTAATGATTTACCATTCCATTTGACGGGCATCTGTGATGTTGTACTGTTTGCAGATGATACCTCTCTTATTTTTAAAGTAGACAGGAATAGACAAGATTTTGACGACGTAAACAGTGCACTCTCAATAGTTACAGATTGGTTTACGTCAAATAACTTAGTTCTCAATGCCAAGAAAACCAAATGTGTAAAGTTCGCCTTACCGAATGTTAGAAACCTAGGACCCAACATCGTCTTAGATAAAGAGGTGCTTGAAACTGTAGGCTCGGCAATTTTTCTAGGACTAACAGTAGATGCCAAACTTCAGTGGGGACCTCATATATCAAGTCTAGCAGGAAGGCTCAGTTCGGCTGCCTACGCCGTCAGGAAAGTAAGACAATACACTGACGTTGATACAGCTCGTTTAGTCTATTTTAGTTATTTTCACAGCGTTATGTCCTACGGTATTCTGCTGTGGGGCAAAGCCGCTGATATACAAAATATATTTGTCCTTCAAAAGCGAGCTGTTCGAGCAATTTACCAGCTAGGTGCCAGAGTTTCTCTAAGAGATTTCTTTAAAGATATTGGTATTCTCACGGTTTCATCACAATTCATCCTTGCCAACATTTTATATATTAGGCAAAATTTACACTTGTACACTAAAAATAGTGATATTCACAGTGTTAACACTAGAAATAAGGACAAACTACGTGCCCCCTTTCACCGGCTTCATAAGGTTCATAACTCATTTGTTGGACTTGGTATAACCTTTTATAACAAGATACCCTCTTCTTTTCTAGACTTGCCTTTTAATGCGTTTAAAGCTCAACTAAAATCCAACCTTTGTTCAAAGGCATACTATTCCATCAACGACTACTTAGACGATAAGAATAGTTGGTCACCCTAGTTTAACGCAAGACAATGTTTATGTTCCTTCTCCAGAATTAGCTTACTGCCAGGTCTTAGAACCCAGCAATGCATAAATGTGTAAGCTGTCACGCCCTTTATGCCTGGAGGCTTTTATTTGGGTAGTAAGTTTTTTTTATTTACATTTTAATTAATTATTTTTTAGCTTGAGTACGTATAGTTTTTATTATATTTGTTGGTATATTGGCGTGGCTAGCTGACATATTATGGCAAATAATTTAATTTTATGTTCTGTTTTGTAATGTTAATTACCGAACATCTAGGTAACCTAGTATTGTATCCAATCACGTATTTTCTTTTTAATTGAACAGACAGCTGTGCTGCTGGGGAGTTTGTTGCGCCACTTCTTCTTCCCAGCGATAGCACTAGGAAGTGGTGAAGGGCGGGCGTTTTTGGGGGACTGTCTTTTGTAATTTTGACGTTCAAAAAGTGCTGATTCTCAGCCTAATTTGAATAAATGACTTTTGATTTTGATTTTTTTGATTTTATAATAAAACTGTAGAAGTGAAAATTCTGTACATTGAAAATATCAAAAAAAATAAATGGCAGGGGGTGTTACTAGACCGACACCGAACCCAAAAATGTGATTAAAAAAATTTTTGTCTGTCTGTCTGTTTGTTCAGGCATCACGCAAAAACTACCGGTTCGATTACGATGAAACTTGGTATAATTATTCTTTAATATCCTGGGCGCCACATTGGGTACTTTTTATCCCGGAAAAGTATACACAATAAAAAACAAACTTAATTTTGCGGTTCGATCCCTAGATCTGATTACTGTACCAACCGCAAATAATAAGTTTGTCGTAGGTTACGTCACCCGCAGTGGAGTTCACAGAAGGTAGCCATTGACGATACGTCCATCAATCCAAATGGAGTGGACGTCTTCCAAAATGGTCTCGTGAATGTGATAAACGTATGCCAATCAAATGGACGCCTTCCAGCTTTGGATTTCCAAACGGATTGAAATCCATGCATCCAATCCAAATGGACGTCATCCGCGGCCGACTGTCAATGTCAAAAACGTGCGACACGCAATTTGGAAGCCGTTCGAATCGTCTGTGAATGGGCAAAACCACGTCCATTTTTTTGTAAATTTTGTCTCAGTTTTTGCTATGTGTTGACGGGGGGTACATGTGCTACAGTGCTAGAAAGAGCTGAGTCTATGAAACCAGGACGGTTTTATTTGTAAATGTTCATTTTCTCCTTCGTCTTTTTAACCGACTTCTAAAAAAAGGACGAGGTTCTCAATTCGGATGATGTTTGTATTTTTTTTTTTTATGTT
This sequence comes from Apamea crenata, assembly GCA_949629185.1. Lineage (NCBI taxonomy): Eukaryota > Metazoa > Arthropoda > Insecta > Lepidoptera > Noctuidae > Apamea > Apamea crenata. The sequence continues at coordinate 310,956 of OX451359.1, forward strand.
TGTTCGCGCATAACTCCGTCGCTTGCCAACCGATTTGAATAATTATTTTTTTGTTGGAATGGGTATACTTCCCAAATGGTCCCATGAATTTTATCGAAATCGGACAAGCGGTTTTTGAAAAATCAACAAAAATCAAAAAAAATATCACAACAAAAAAGTGAAAAATAAAAAGTAGTTTTTATTATCGAAATACACACTGCTGTTGCCACCATTAAAAAATCCATTGTCAATCAATAATTCTTCCGTACGACCAAAGAGATTTAAGATAAGTAAATAATTTAATGTCTTTGCGTACGACGTCGACTTGATAGCGAATTTCTTCGAAGTGGCGGCGCGTACGTCCAAATGGAAGTAAGTCAATGTGCCTATAAACTGAAGTACATCCATATGGAAGTCTTCCATTTAGAAGCATTCCAAACAGACGTATCGTCAATGGCTACCTTAAGGGGCGCTGCACACGGCTAAGATACTATAATATTTTATCTTAAGATATAATATCGCTCGCCATACAATTCAATGGACTATCACACACGACGAAGATAATAAATAATATTTCATATTTCGTATCTTACGATGAATTTGTATGGCGAGCGACATAAGACCTCTGAGTTTGTTTCCGCCTTTCTTCTCAGAGATAGTCCTAGGAAACGCCGTGCTCATCAAAGCAATAATAATATTAATTCGATCCAGCCTGTCCCTTTGCTGCCCTCTCCCAGCGACGCTCTAAGCCGAGGTCCGTACCCCTCAGAGGGTGCCCTTAGAGCCCTGGCTGGAGGCTTTAAGTTTTCTTAAGGCAACCACAGGATAGTCCGGTTAAGTAGTCACGACCTCTCAAGGTCAACTACGAGATGCCATATACAAAAAAAAAGCGTTCATCATACATTTTTTTAACTTTGATTTAAACGGACGTGTCGAGTGGCGAGCGTTCGTTCTTATTAGCATTCTATAAATTGTATGTTTTAACTGCTACTTGCAATTCTAAACCGTGCTTTTCAGTGCGACCTTTTTATTCCTTTTAGTTTTTACTAAGTACAGTTTGAGGTAGAGTTATTTAGGTTTATTTTTATATGTCGTAGGTATCGATTTTAATTTTAAAGGGAAAATAATAAAGCTCCCGAAAAACAACTTAACTTCCAGCGATCTGTGGTTGACTGCTAACTAAGCTGTGTTAAAATGAATTACCGAAAAGTTAATACAAAATTAACCGATAAAAAATGTTGTATTTAACAAACAAACATGAAGCTTATTCAGATTATAATTTTACGAAAAATATTCTATACTTTCAAATAATAAAATAAAGGACATTGCCACCAGGCAGGTCCCTTTTGTGGTATCGTGTGCCTGATTGGAATAATAACCTAAAAATATTATTTATTTTTTTGTTTTCAAGTTATTTTTTATACAATTTCTTTCACCCTGGGAATAAAGTTAAAGTTAACTAATAGTTAAACATTACGTCGACATCCGTTTGCTAAGTATACAAAAAAAAGTTGCCAGATATCGAATAACTATTGAAAATGACGTATTTTAATCAATGGAGTAATCGATATCAGAACAAAACGATAATTAACAATAAAAAAAACAATTATTTTTAATTATTAAAACTAGTTTACGTCTGAATATTTGACAACTTCAAAGCTACTGTTTTAGCATTATGTTTTCACGACGATGAGTTAGAATGGTATTAACCCTGTCTTTTTCATAGCTACGTATTATTGTAGCATATTATATCTAAAATGCACAAGGATAGGTGTAGGCCAAGTATAAAATATTCATGATGACGTAAACTAGTGGATATACGCTGCTTATAGTCGATGCGAGTAATAGCGATGGAACGATGACAACAATAGGTTGCTTATATTCTTAATAAGTCTACATTGTTGAATAGATGTTCATAAAAGCGATTTACACAAACATAAAAGCCTTACGTATTTTGGAAACGCCGTATTAACAAAACAGTTTTAACCGATGAATCGATAAAAAATCTTAAATCGATTTATTAATGATTAAAAATAATTGATCTGGCAACATTTACTTGCGCATGTCACAGCACTTTGTTCTGCTTCTGAGGTTCGTTACGTTCGTGATTGCTTTGTATAAATACGTTGAGTTTTGAATTCCGTATTTATTTACATAGTTATTATTTACGATACGTGCTTCTTCTGCTACCACCGAGTTGAGCTAATAAGTTCCTCGAGTACTGTATGTTTTGTGAGATAATTGACTCTTGTTTGTGCTGTTCTTTGTGAGATATTTGACTTTAGGTGCTATCTTTGGTGAGATATTTGACTCTTAGTGCTATCCTTGGTAAGATATTGGACTCCCGAACAGTTTTTTGTCAGAACTATGTCTACCCCAGCCAGAAGTCGGGCACACCGTCTGCCTTCCCGACGCTGTATTAACTGTTCGATTTTATTAGCGCCTAATTTACGCTGGTATACAGTTGAGGAGTTGAACGGGCAAATGACAGTTCTTCTACGCACTTGGACAATGCCTACACCTGTAAGTTATCGTGTGCTTATTACAATAATAATTATTGTGGACTATAGTGCCTAAATGCATTGTGCAAACTCAAAATAATAATAATATTCCATGCTCATAGTGATGTATAGTATAGTCTATGTCAATTTCTAATTTTATTATAACCTAGATTTTTAAAACAGAAAAATAATGATATCTCCTGAACCAGGGTGAATAAATGAAAAAAGGTTTCTGATTAGGAAAATGCTATGTTTTTACTATTAGGTAAAATAAAAATCTTCAGGGCACAAGCATTTTCCACTGGGACCGAACTTCCTTTACAAAACGGGCAATCTCCTTTCCAAAAAAATACTAAGCTTATGAACTAAGTTTCCGAAAAGTTATAGTTTAGTGAAATTTGCAACGTAACACGCATATACCTTTTTTAAATCGAAAAGCTAGGTTAAGTTAGGTTAGAACTGTGAACCATATAACGTCGCCAGAAACATATTTTTGAATGTAAAACCAAACCACACAGCCACAGCGCCACAGTTATAAAATGTGTAAGATTGATTCTAAATTTATAACATAAAATAGGTAAGTAACGATAAAAATGATGACCAGTAGATTTCGGTAAAACGCAATTTAAGCTGGTGGAAAAATATAACGTCAGCAAAATATATTGTATTAATTTTTCGTAATTTTCAGCATTTTTTTCGGTCGTTTCTTTATTTATGTTCGCTTATAAGTTGTCGAAAAGTTAGTATTTAAAGCAGTAAATTTCACATTTTGAGTATGCTCATATATTTTAAATTTTTTTCGAAGCTTTTATTACTACCCATTTTAAAGTATATGTAGTACTAGCTTCTGCCCGCGGCATCGCCCGCGTGGATGTCGGAAGTTATCCCACGGGAATGTGCTACCAGGATAAAAAGTATGTGCTTCCCCAGGATGCCATCTATCTCTTTGCCAAATCAGAAGTGCAGTGGTTTAGGCGTGAAAATGTAACACACACACACACACACACACACATACAGTTTCAAGTTCAAATCCTCCCCTAAAAACCGAATTACCCCTTTTTGCCCCGTCAGGGGTCAATTTTCGACAACTTTACATACTTATTATTAATTATTTTCTGTCGAAAGTATCAATACTGAGTTTTTTTTAATCGGACCGCGCATTCAATTTCTTCCACACAAACTTCAACACCCCTATATCCCCCTTTGAGGGGTAGTTTGAAAAACATATAATGATAAACTTTATTACTTACTTAGGCAAGTTTCAAGTTTATTAACTAAATTAATAAGATTTTTCATATAAACTGTATCCCCGCTTTACACCCCCACAGGGGTGGAATTTAAAAAAAATCATAACTTGACTCAAAGATTATTTTTACCAATTTTATAATTAATCAAGCCATTTATTATAATCCTCCCCTGTAAAATTAACTACCCCTTTTCACCCCGTTAGGGGTAGATTTTCGAAAAAACCCTCATACGTGTTATTTTATTTTTAGTCTCAAGTACACACACAGTACACTGAGTTTCGAGTTAATCGGACCGCGCGTTCAAATTCTTCCACACAAACTTTAACACCCCTATATCCCCTTTGAGGAGTAGTTTTGAAAAACTAATAATGATAAACTTTATTGCTTACTTAGGCGAGTATTCATGCCAATTTTCAAGATTATTAACCTAACGAATAAGATTTTTCATTTAAATTGTATCCCCGCTTTTCACCCCCACAGGGGTGGAATTTTGAAAAATCATTAGGGATGTGTTCATAACTTGACTCAAAGATTATTTATACCAATTTTCGAGTTAATCAAGCCACGCTGTAAAATCTTCCCCTGTAAAATGGACTACCCCTTTTCAGGCCGTCAGGGGTTGATTTTCGAAAAACCCTGATACACATTATTCTTTCCTTTCAATTTTAGGTATAAATACTGAGTTTCGATTAAATCGGACCGCGCGCTAAAATTTTTCCATACAAACTTTGAAACCCCTTTGGGTAGTTTATAAAAACAAAAAAATGCCCAACTTCATAATTTACTTAGATAAGTATTCGTGCCAAGTTTCAAGTTTATTAACTCAAGGAATAAGATTTTTCATACAAACAAAATCCCCCCATTTCACCCTCTTAGGGGTGGAATTTCGAAAAACCCTTTCTTAGTGGATACCTACTCTTTACGAAGAATACACCCTCCAAATTTCATGTCTCTAGGACCAGCGGTTTAGGCTGTGCGTTGATGTCTCAATCAGTCAGTCAGTCAGTCAGTCAGTCAGTCAGGACTTTGAATTTTATATATATAGATAGATATTTGATAGTGTACGTAGTGACAGTAGGTTATTTTATGATAAATACTGTTAGGTAGGATTAGTCATTCGTATAGATATTAGTTTTTAGGAATTTTGCTTATTTATTGAGTTTAGATTAGTTATCATCAGAAATAGGTTTATTTAGGGAGGTAGGTATTTTATTTTCTGTTACCTATTGAGTTTATTTTTTTTTAAATTAGGTAGGTACCTACTTAGGTTTACTTTTATAAGGCGTAGACCGTATAGATTTTAATTTCAAGTATAGGTAGTATATTTGATAGTGTGTAACGTAGGTTATTTTTAGTACTCTTAGGTAGGATTAGTCATTCGTATATATATTAGTTTTTAGGGATTTTGCTTATTTATTGGTATAGCACTTTACACAAAAAACTCATTGATAAGTTTCGACATCCACGCGAACGAAGTCGCGGGCACAGCTAGTGTTCTAATATGAACAGCGAATAGGCTGCTGTGGATCAGACCGTCGCCTATTCACAGTTCATGTTCTAACATGAACAGTGAATAGGCTGCTGTGGATCAGACCATCGCCTATTCACTGTTCTAAATGAACAGTGAATAGGCGACAGCGAGTTCACCCATCACAATTGTATGATAAGCACAGATCTCCTCTAAACGAGATGCTATGCCATATTGGCACCTGAGCGATCTCGGCTATTACGTGCATTATTGAGCGTACTATGGCGAGCGCCGGTCACGCGCGGAGAATGCATAATGCAATAATGTGAGTATTAGCGGCGCTCGTGCGGTTCCGTGCGACTTTGTGCTGTTTCGTGCGATGAGGTGCGGGCGGTGCGGCGCGATTTACATGTCAAAGCTCGCCTCACCTCACCGCTAACGCGATTATGCTAAGAAACAACGCGTAGTACGTGGTAACTATTAATTTGGAACTTGACTATAATATACGCCGATATAAATACCTATACAACAGTTATGTTCCTTGTTTTGGAATACTCAGCTGGCTTTATGTTGAAAACTATTACTCCGGGAAAGTTGCTAGAAGGAACATTGGCTACTTCTTTTGTTTAGTACTAAGACTAACTACTTGAATAATCTCCATTTTACAGCTCTCGTTTACAAAAACGTTACTCTTCTAATAATAATATTATAAAGTTCTCATTTATTTATTTATTTAAGGACAACCAACGAAGCATACGCCATAATACATGCGAAAGATTCCATATTTTGTACATTTTATAGTGTAGCCTTAATTAACGCTGCCACGGCATGCACTAAACATAGAAGGAGAAAAGCAAGAACAAAAGAAGCAGAAGCGTAAAGTCAGGTCTGTCTTGCATAGGGCATTATCACAAAAATGAAAAAAAGAAAAAAAAAATGGTTTCTTTAGCCTTTTTCATTTCCATAAAGATTTGGAAAACTTGTCTATTATCAGTTGGCGTCGAACAAAGTGTTTAATATTTTAGGTAAAAATTAGTAAGCTTTCATTTGTATTTGTATGATGGATTTTATTGAAATTATCATGTATCTGCATTTATAATTTACTTAACACGTTAGCTGCGGCACCAATTTTTGCAAACTTTCCGTTCCTGCGGCACGAGGTATTATCGGCCCGCACCGTGACCAGACGTTAGGGCGACACGCGGTCTATTAGACCCCACCTCCTTTAGCAGACTAAAATCCATTTTCTGGCGTGAAATCAAAGATAAATGAAAAATTTTGGTCCTTATCGATATAGACAGTGAATTGGTGAACCCTAATCTACCGTCGCCCCGGGATCTGATAGCTAGTTTAGGAATTATTGGCAAAACAAAATATTTGGGATCTTATACACCTCTTAACGCACTGAAATAGGGTCAATTTTCGCTAAGATTAGTGATGGGAAAAATAATATTGACGCAACGACGTTTATCTATTTTTGTGTGAAAATCTTAATGCGATTCACAGAATAGAAAAAAAAGAAAACCAGAAGTAGAAAAAAAACTATCCTATGTATTCTGCCTCGGGCTTTAAAAATACACTTATTAGAACTTGAATTAACATAAAAAAATCAGTAACAATATACTTTTTTTATAAAAAATCGCAATATATATTTTGTACTTATAAGAGTGTTTTTCATTGAAACAGGGTAGACAGTAAGATTTTTTGCACTGAGAGCACTGAATCAAAATCTTTTTGGATTTTTTGTCAGCTTCACGAGATGGTAAAAATGTGCGTAGTTTCTGGTAACAACCAACACATCTTCTTCTTTTTTCACCCTTTTGGAGGCAATGACGACATCCGACAACGTTTAGACATGTTCGGCGATGTCAAAGGACGTGCTCTCCAATCGACGTGATGCACAACACTAGTCGCGGGAAGCTCGCGTTGGGTGCGGTACGAGGTCCGGGGGGATATGGGACGTTTTAGCCTCGTTCCGCACTGCATTAAAATTATATTAATTCAGTGCGGTACGAGGCCTAAGACATCCGGTACCAAGGTAGGTATACCACCGAGTCCGGGACCATTAGCGCGTCTCAAATATACATTTATCTCTTTTCTATACTGGACCAAACCAAAGCTATGCCCTTCGCACGACAGAGATGTTCACGTTTTTCCTTGCCGCACCACAAGGAAGTTGCATGAGGGGTGATTTAGGCCTCGTTTCGCACTTAACGTGTTAAACAAACGATGACTCGTCTAGAGTACTATCAAACTTATTAATTTAATAATATGTTCTTGAAGAAGGTTTGAATACCGCTTAGTTAATTAGCAAAGGTATGAAAGAGGTGCTATACAACGAGTGGGCTCATGTGCGTGTCGAGAAGGCAGCGGCGGTCTATAGACTGATTAATGACGAGACTATCGTTTTAAAGTATCGTTCTTTCAACACCAAAATAATAAAACATTAAACAAAATTGAGTTTGAATGACAAGCGACAAATCAAAGTTGTGTGTACTGCTGAAAATAGACATGCTATAAGAATATACCACGTAACGAATATAGAACGCAATGAAATAGTAAATTTTATTGAACCAATCAATGTTGCAATTATTACCTTACTAGCTGCGCTCCGCGATTTCACCCGCATAAGTTTCGATCCCGTGGGAATATCGGGATAAAAGTATCCTATTATGTTAATCCTGGTTATAAACCACCTGTGTGAGAAATTTCATCCAAATCCTTTCAGCAGTTTTTGCGTGAAAGAGTAACAGACATCCGTCCATCCATACAAACTTTAACGTTTATATTATTAGTAGGAAGGATGATTAACTTAACGTATTGTCGTTTTGTAACTGTTGGCGACATATGTAGATATATACTTCATATGTAGATATATACTTCATATGTAGATATATACTTCATATGTAGATATATACTTCATATGTAGATATATACTTCATAATTATGTAGATATATACTTCATTTGGATCTTTACGGCGGACCCCAAACTAGGCGGTGCCTGTATCTTGAGGACCAGAGTTGTGATTTTGTGATATATAATGCTATTTACTACTAGAGTTTATGTGAGAAAAGGTAAGTAATAGCAAAGGTAAATTAATATTGAGATCAAACTAAAAGTGAAAACTTAAATCGTACACAAAAATAAGTAAAGCTTCATTTGCACTGAACAAAGCACAAAACTAAACATATTAAATAACTAAAAATAGAATGTTAAACAGTCAAAAATAAAATGTTGGACAGTCAAAAATAAGGGTGTGTGCGCGTGTGGTGTGTAGGTGTCAGTATCTGTGGTAGGAGTAGGATTCCGAGTGTGAGTTGAGTGATGTGGTAATGTTTTCCGATTCATCGTATGAAAGACCTAATAGCCATTGGAGAGGGAGAGTTCTTGTTGTGTTGTTGTTGAGTTGTCAGCTTGTTATAAACAAAAGTGTGTAGGTAGGTGGGACAGCGTCTTGTTAGGAGAGATGTGGTTCGTTGCAGGGGGATGTGTAAGACTCGTTTGGAAGTCAATGAGTTGTAGTCAGGTCGGATTTATAAGGTTTTGTGTATGCATTGAGAGTAAATAGTTGGCGGACACGTAGAACTTGAACCTACAGTCAGCGAGGTAGAAAAATGGTATTTTTATTAAGAGAACTTTTATAACAGCTCTCTGGGCTCTTCCAAGCTCACTATCGTTTTCCCAAATTCACCCCAAATCGACTCGCCATATTGTATAATGATAACATCGACTCATACAGTGTTTATCTCTTTTTCTCGTATGCATAGTGCTCCCCATACAGGGAAAGAAAACTATACCTCAATCGAATCAAAGGTCACATTGAATGAGAAAATTAAATCGCGAATTAATGCAGTTTTGCACATAATACGCGATTTAATTTTCTTAATTACTTATACCTGCCCATTCAGTGGTCTTTTGAACTTGTATACATTCGATCGCCAGGTTCGTCCATGTAATCACGGATCAGAGCCGGGAGTGCATTGAAGCCCAGATATTGAAGCTCAATGAAATGACAAAGTCTAAAGAAAGATGTCTTAAGTATAAGGAAAGATGTCTTTGAACGCTTTTGTTGAAGATGTCGCTACAATGGCGGCTTTCTCTTCGATCCACGAAGACTTAAGGACAATGAGCGTAGATCTAGGGTAAGTCTTAGAATGGATTGTCCCGTGGATATAAAATGTATATATTCATTGTAATCTAGGTCATATCATTCGATCGGCGAAGTTAGCTGCTCCCTACTTTGTTGAGAACAGATCATGATGATGATTCATGTGTATCTCCTGGTAAAATCTGGTGTTGAAGCACTTATGTATATGTAGATACTTTACAGTACAAGGGATTAAGACTAATAAAAATATTATAGAAGAAGTAGAATTAGTTATGTTAGAGTACACGTATAGGTGAACAAATTAAATTGAAACAAATAATATGTTAAGGCCTCATATTTGTAACAAGATAATCTTTCCACGTTGTAACTTGCTCCCTCAAGTAGTAAAATGTCTGCCTCTCGGCCATTAAACCTCAGTTTAACTACTAAATATTTGCACCGGAGCGCGCCATATAATGTTACGCACTGTTATCCCTCGTATCGTCGCATGAAGACATCAGAACTATGTATATCAAACGCTAAACCAACAGCAATAATACGCCATACGTTCACTCATTTAGAATTACCGACAAGGCAGTAATGTGCTAAATAGCTTTCAAACAACATCATAACTGGCACCCTGCCATGGTATAATGATCCTTCTGTGTATGTGTGTAAGGTTGTGTGTGGTTGTTGGCAGTAGGTGGTGATCCTTTAAGTAGGGTGCTCGTAAAGTGGCAGCGAGCCCGTTAGGCACGACGACGCCACTTTGTGTTGCTAGTTCTGTAACGATGGTATCTAAATATTTCTGACCTTATCGCTGCTGTAAGATCGATGGGTTGACACTGAGTTTTGGTGAATTCCATAGTTGATTGAAAAATCGAAAAATGTCCGGTCTTTGTTAGAACACTGTGCTGCAGCTCACCACCTAGATAGACTTTTCGAGTAAATGGGAATAAAGTGACCCTCCGTGACATTGGAATAAAGTGACCCTCCGTGACATTGGAATTTAATGCCACCATTTAGATGTATGACAGTGAACCTGGTGGCGATATTATCATAGAGATTCTTTGTTCTAGATAACGAGTAAGTGTTAGTAAGTATTACACATAAAGAAAATAAGTAAAAAGGAGCACATTTACAAAGTCAATTTAGGTTATAAAATCAAAGCAAAGGTTAAAACAAATAAAGTCTGGGAAATAATTTATTTTTTATTTTTGTTAAAGCTTCAAAGCGAGATTGTGTAAAGAACTGTGACGAACATTTCCTTATTACATCGTTTACTTTACATAACAATTATTCTTTCAAAGTATTTCAGCTTCACCTAACAGTTTCGTGTTAGTATCGGTGTAGGCTGTAAGCTGTAGGGCATCAAACTGAAGGTGTACGAATCACGCCTTTTGTTGGTGTAAGCAAGTATTCATCGGCAATCAACGTTTCGTCGCACGCACGACTGGCCGACTGTACACTCTGCCAGCGGCCGTAATAGGCGGCTCGCGTGCAAATCAATCAGCCGTCGATCCGACACCTGTCGGTACACCCACACACTACTTTGTATGGGGTAAACCCCGAGCTCAAACTGCCGACGTATCACGTCGATATTAGAGTAACTCGGAGTTCACAAACCTTAAATTTTGTTGATGGTTCGAAGGGTGTAAAGTAAGAAAGCTATCGATAGAGCTATGAATTGTATAGTGTCAACGAAATAATATAACTTGAAGGGCTTGTGGCTAAGTAATAACAGCCGCACGGGTCGATCGATCAGGTTAAACTACGCTTGCCGCGGTTGGCCTGTGGATGGGTGGGACCATCTTTACATATCCCTCCGTGCCTTGGAAAGTACGTTAAGCCGTTGGTCCCGGCTGTCATTCGTGGATCTCTGGCAGTCGTTACGGGTCGTCAGAAGCCCGAAACTCTGTCAACCAGTCTATCATATAATTATAACCAAGGGGTGTCGTATTACCTAGTGCCTGGGTTGTGGAGGTCAGACAGGCAGTCGCTCCATGTAAAATACTGGTTAGACTGGAAGCCACTGGTGGGACTGGAGGCTAGGCAGATGATAAAAGAAATAATAGAACTTAATCTGTGAGTAAAATGAAGGAAGTAAACAATATCACAGGAATCTGCTGGATGTGAGGAGCACAGGAGCGGTTGGTGTGGCGACGCTTGAGGCCTCTTTGGCCGATGCCAAGCAGTGAACGTCTGGCACTTAAATAAATAATGATCACGAACTGAATTCGTAAATAGGGATTACCCCTAGTTTGACACTTTAATTCGCCAATAGATACCGTCATTTTTGCTGTTTCGCAAGCACAGTTAGATACGTGCACAGCGCCCAGTATTACCCTACATTCGTGTCCATGGAAGGCAAAATCATTAACACCAGATCGTGATGAACGTTTACCTAGCTATATTCGTCAACACACGCGCTGCGTTTACAGGATGTTCTACACGATGCTTCAACACGATGCCTCCGCGGCAGGTAAATTAAAGGTAAACTATTAGCACCGTGCTACCGGCGAGGTGCTCACGATGCTATGCAGCGTCGGATTATTCTGGGTGCTATTGGGTGTCGGATAATGTGGGTTAGGTTGAGGGCTATGGAGGTAAAGGCTATGCCTATTCCCGTGGCCCTCCCTTCACGGCGATGAGGGAACACCGCTGAGTTTTAGTGGGTATACTGTCATTCCGACAGGGAGTCCCACATACCCCGTCTCGTCCCCCGCGAGGCGGGCATGCATAAAGCATTTCTCAGCAACAAAAAAAAAAAAAAAAAAAAGTAACGTAGTGGCCTACTCATTGCGCTCCGTATTCACGCCGCGCGCCGCGACACTACTTGGGGTCGGTGTCGAGGCACACGTGACACGATCACTACAAACTGAGCTCAGAAAAGGTTGTAGTCTACGTATCATTAATTTATCATTGATCTACGAGCCCTCCGGAGTGAGTAAAATACCAAATTGAATGTTAGTTATTTAATTGCACTAGTCACTGCTTAGTAGTAGGTTTCAAGACATAGTATAATATGCCAATGCCATGTCAGTGTAATACAGAACCCTGAAAGTCTGACCACCAGTCTTACCAAGGGGTATCATATTACCTAGTAACTGGGTTGTGGAGGTCAGATAGGCAGTCGCTCCATGTAAAATACTGATATTCAGCTGCATCCGGTTAGACTGGAAGCCGAGCCGACCCCAATATAGTTGGGAAAAGGTAAGGTAGATGATGATGATGTCAGTGTAATACAGAGATATCTTATCAATTTACAGGTAAAGCGTTTCTAAGAAAGAGTCAACACATTCTAGTTTGATATCTTACGAGCTGCTAACACTAATCTATTATGTTAATAATAAAATAAACAGTCAGCTCGGTGGCATCTGTATAAATCTTGACTTCTGCTAATCTAAAGTCTGACATAAAAAGCGCCAACCAAACGTAATGTGTCATCATTTATCTTTTGGATGAGCTTTATCTGATATAAAGTCATAACTTTGTGTTTACTGTGTGTCGTTATCTTATCTTTTATTTCAGAAGCTTGGCTGAATGCATGTAGCTCAATTTTACAAGATTGATGTAGGTTTTATATAATAAAATAACAAAAATAGCATTCAAAGTTAATTCAGCATGAATGAACAAGGGCCGAGAATTTTTGTTTTTGTTTTTTCACTCAATGTTCTAATTCTGGTGTTAAATGAAAAAAAACTACGAAAAAAAACAACCGACTTCCAAATTAACACTACAATGTTAAATAACTTTATTGTGTGAAACCACCAAAGCTTACCAAATGACAATCGGTCCACAATTGATGACTTTTTTTTAATGATATAAACAGTGCTTAACTGCGGTCCCGCTCGATGGAAAGCAGTGATGCAATCGACGATGGTAAAGCGCACTAATTTATTATGTGCCTGTGCCCGGAAGACCGCTGCGGGCAATAATATCGATGAATATAGTGTGCCGATTAGGTTACAGTTTAATTGAAACCACGTGTTCTACATTACCTAGGTATTTTAATACATTTACAATAACACAATTAAAATAATTAATAACAATTATTGAACGGTCTCATCAACCTAAATGGACTATTATGGCGTAAGAGGACAGGTTCTGGCGCTTTTTCGTTCGTATTTAACGAATAGGAAAATGTATGTAGAGTTGAAGGATTTAAATCAAGATAATTTTCATGAAGTCTCCCATTCAAAGTTAAAAACGGTTTTGAGGGGTGTCCCACAAGGCTCTATACTAGGTCCAATTTTATTCTTAATTTTTACGAACGACTTACTTAACCGAGCAACAAGAATAAATTCGAATATGAAATTAATAGCGTTTGCAGACGATACAAATGCTGTTGTTAGCGAAGCCACTGTAGAATTATTGAGCAACACAATAAACACGGCTCTTTTGGATTTTCAATTATGGTTTACGGCAAATCAATTAATTGTTAATTCAAAAAAAGCCTACATAATATTTTTTAAGACCACATCACGCGATAGGGATAATTTGGATGTAAAACTAAATGGAGACCAAATAAATATTAGACTCAGTAAAATTTTTAGGAGTTTATATTGACCGTTGCTAAATTGAAAAAATGAACTCAAAGCCATAGATGGGTCAATATCTTCAGCATGCTATGCCGTCAGGAGCCTACGGGATGAACTTAGCCTAACTATTTTAAAATCCGTGTACTATGCATTAGTGGAGTCACGATTGAGATATTATAGTATAGTGTATTGACGGCACGGTTGGCGCAGTGGTTAAGCGATTGACTGCTGCGCTGCGTGTCGCGGGTTCGATTCCCGCACGGAACAAATATTTGTATGACCTACATGTATTTGTTCCGAGTCTGGGTGTTTTTCTATCTATAATATGTACGTATTTACAAAAAAAAAAAAAATGTATATAAGTAGTTTATCAGCCATCTTGTTACCATAACACAAGCATTAGGTTGCTTAGCTTGGGACAAATGGTGCTGTGTGAAATGTCCAGGGATTTATTATTATTATTTCCTTTATTTAAAATTAAACATATAAATTATATTTTTAAATATTTGCATATAAAAATTATAAAAACATTTAAAAATATAAAAAATAGTAGCCCACCGGTATCGGGAATAGGGTCCAAGCTACCGGCGGTCAGGGCTCCAGAGAGAGGAACCTCCTGACAATACGAGCCGTGTCCAGAAGTACCGCTTTCTGAATCAAGCCCTTGATCCAGCTGCCCAACGAGAGCCTCCTCAGGTGTTGGTCGAGGCTCTTGGCTATTAAGCCATTGGCGGTCACGACTATCGGCACAATGATCGCTGAGTCCACATCCCACATGTCGACAACCTCGCGAGCCAAGTCAAGATACTTGATTTGTTTATCTTTCTCGGCCTTCACGAGGTTCTCATCATGCGGGACGGTTATGTTAACAATCATTGCGCGCCGCTCTGATCGATCCACCACCACTATATCAGGCTTATTGGCAACAATAGTCCTGTCAGTGATGATGGATCGATCCCAGTACAATGTGATATTTCCATTTTCGAGAACTGGGTCGGGCACATACCTGTAGTACGGCACCTCAGATTCCACAAGGCCATATTTCAGAGCAAGTTGCTGATGGATTATCCTGGCTACAAGGTTGTGTCTATGCAAGTACTCTCCGTTAGCTAGACGAGAACACCCGGAGATAATGTGTCTGATTGATTCTCCCGGTCGGTGGCATGCCCGACAGATGTCAACCGTACCGTCTTTCACAATAAATCTCCGGTAATTGTTCGTCATCATAACTTCGTCCATAATTGCACACACAAAACCCTTCGGTTTCTCCAAAGAGGTCACCGAAACGTAGCCAGGCTACGGACGCTAGTTGATCTACATCGGGTCCATTTAGGGCCCGGTAAAAGCGTCCGTGAAGCTCCTTACTCTGCCATACTTCCATGCGATCATTGGTGTCAAGCACTACTGGCTTGCGCCAGTTCTCTTTAGCCAAGGAGAGCGGGGTGAGGCCCTTATCCACTGCGACTACATCTCGATGCATCCCCACGTCGGTTTTAGGAAATATTCCCTGAGACTGCATATCTCGCGATTGTGGAGGGTCTTAGCGTTTAAAAAGCCTCGACCTCCACACTTTCGCGGGATATACAGCCTCATTACCGACGACCGTGGGTGATGCATTCGATTTGCAGTCAGCAGCGTCCGGACCCTCCTATCCAAGGCGTCTAGTTCGGTTTGAGTCCATTTGAGTATGCCGAAAGAGTACATCAAAACCGGCATGACCCAACTGTTGAAGGCACGCACCTTGTTTCCACCTGATAGAAGACTGTTAAGTACTTTTTTCAGGCGGTCAAAGAAGCGCTCCTTCAACGATTGCTTCATGTCAGTAACATTGATGCCTAACGCTTCCGACATACCCAAATACTTATAGGTTTCGGATGCGGAGAAGGCTCTAAGGTTTGTGGAATCCGAGAGTTGGGTTCCCACGGATTCCACAATCTCCCCTCGCTTTACATGCATGACCGCACATTTGTCCACACCAAATTCCATCCTGATGGCGCTACTGAAAGTTTCAGTTACTTTCAGTAGCTCCATCAGTTGCAAATTGTTTGGAGCAAAGAGTTTCAGGTCATCCATGTAGAGGAGGTGCGATATAACCTGACCACCTCTCCTCAGCCGATAGCCTAGACCTGAATCCTTCAGCAGTGTGCTTAGAGGATTCAAGGCTAAGCAAAACCAAAGCGGACTCAAACTATCGCCCTGAAATATGCCTCGCTCGATCCTTATCGGTTCGCTGTTCCTCTGAATATTTCGACATCCTGGATAGCGAAGGACCGTCCTCCATTGCCCCATACACGACATCAAGAAGGTACGCAGAGTTGCATCTACTTTATACAACTCCAGCACCCTCATGAGCCATGTATGTGGCAGCGAGTCATAGGCCTTCTTATAATCAATCCAACATGTCGACAGATCCTTTCGGGAACGACGAACCTGTTGGCTAATGGCCATATCAATGAGGAGTAGCTCCTTAGTACCGCGGGACCCATTCTTACATCCGTTTTGAGAGGCAGACATAATGGAGTGGGTGTCTATATGTTTGTTAATTTTAGCTCTCAAAATGGATGTAAGAACTTTATAGACCGTCGGTAAACACGTGATCGGCCTATAATTTTTGGGTTCCGCGGTGCTACCTGATTTATGGAGCAGGTGGGTAACTCCTGTCGTTAGGAATTGGGGTAGCGAACCAGACTCCAAAGCAGTCTGGAACTGAGATGCCAAGCGAGCGTGCGACCTTGTAAACCATTTAATCCAAAAGTTGTGCAGCCCGTCCGGCCCTGGAGACTTCCAGTTAGGTAGCGGACGGACTGCACGAGCTACATCTTCGGGGCAGATGGTAATAGCCTCCATTTCTGGTATTGGATCACAGGCTCGCTCGACTTCCCGAGCCCAATCACCTTCGGTGTGACTGACAGGCGCCGACCAGATACTACGCCAAAAGGAACTTATTATTATTATTATTAGTATTCAAGTATGGGGAAACAGCTTCAAATATAACTCTAATAGAGCATTTATATTACAGAAGAAGGCAATCAGAACAATAGTTCGCATTCCCCAAACCGAGTCTTGTCGGAAATTTTTCCAAGATCTATCGATACTTATAACAGTACCAAGCCTATACATTTTAACAATTTTGACCAGCTTGGCAAAACACACCAGCTTGGCAAAACACGTTAGTGATTATGAAACAAATAACGGAAGACACCAAAGGGAAAGCACACGGAACAAATACTTAAAGCATAAAATGAATACTAAATTAAATATCGTGAAACATTGTGTGCAATATCAAGCGGTCAAATTATTTAATTGCCTACCTAAAGACCTCAAAGAGTTAATATACAAAATCACCCCTATTTAAGCATAAACTTATAAAAAAAACAACAAAACTTACATTATAAAATGCTACTATTCAGTTGATGAATATATGACTCAGAAATAATATAAGTGTGGTAAAATATGAATTTGGTTGACATTTTTTGAACTTTTACTTTAATATATTAATTAGTATAGATATTTACATTAAATAAGCTAACATTAAAATAATGATATGTTCATGGGAAAAAATAAGCAAAATAATCATAGGGCATCAAAAAATTCGTCCGCATCGCTGTTAACAGGAACAGTGCCTAAATAGGCTGGCAGCATTGATAAATGATAAATGTTTGCCACGTTGTATGGTGATACTAATTCTTTGGCCAAGAAACAGGCCAGCCCTCTGGTCATGTGAAGAGTCGACTAACCACTTGTTGACATTTTTGGATTATTTAATGTTTTTTTTTTGTAATATGATTTTATTTTTGACGATAGACGTTTATTTTAATTTTAGTTGTTATTTTTTATTATGAATTATTAATGGACATTTTTATTATTATTATTATTTTTTACATGTTATTGGCCATAAAAAATATTATTCCATTTTATTCATATATTATTATTGGACTACAGATATTATTATTGGTGAATTGGTTATTATTATGATATATCTATTGTTGACATTGTTGATGACATTTTTTTTTAAATTTCTTATTTAGGTTGTTTTTATGAATTCGTTATTATGGACATTTTTTAATTACCTATTGTGTTATGATCATTTTGGCTGAATTTTATATTTAACTTTTTTATTTGTAAACATGCAGATACAATATGTCTTGTTATTGAATAAATGAAATGAAAAAAAAAAATGAAAACCGTACATTTACTTTGCGAACGCAGCAACCTGCTTGGATGTCGTGCGCCACAAATATTTTGCTATAATTATAACGTTTTAAGCAATGCACGGCGAGTCAGACAATAACTGTGGAATTAACCACTTATCAAGGGAAAGAATTGCTACCACTTTAACTTGTTAACCTTCTACATTATAATATATACTTAACTTTAAACTCAACTTGTGGTTCTTTCTGTGTGCTCCATAACTAAACCAACATTAACAAAGTGATAGTGTACGGTGCCTACAACCATTTGCTCCTACATTAAATGGTCCTTCGAGCGGATATTTATTGTGTGTGGTGTCTCTATTGACGATAGCAAATCGGTTCAACTGGTCTCCCACAAGCGGGTCGCCCCAGTTGGATTGAGAAGGCGCATTATATCGTACATAGAGTGCGAACGCAATAAATAGACGCCAAACGACAATTTCAAGACGCTAAGGATTACGCAACTCTACTACAACTACGAGAACGATTCCGTGGAGACTTGAAAGAAGAAGCCTGCAAACTGTGGACTTCGTGTCGTGAACTTACGTCAAGCTATACGTCTATTACCATCAACTACGTGCTGGACTACTGAGCTACATACATCAAACTAAACTGACCTCTTTTCGACAATTTCGACAACTAGAGAAGAGACATCACTATGGAGAAGCTACAACTTCAACAAACGTGCTTCGAAATCATCAAAGCTCTGTACTCTAACTATAAAAAGGATAGCCCCTCAAGGGAAACTGAAGAGTACTTAATCAAACGTCTACGAATCTCTCGAAGCACAGTGGAATGACTTCGAGGAACGAGATGCGATTCTGGAGCAAACCTTAGAAGAAAAGAACATCAACTACTTCGTGGATAACGTGTACAGCAAAACTTAAGCGCAATACGAATCTACAAAAAGAGACATGCTTAACTTACTGGAACAAATACAGGGAAAAAGGTTTGTGCAGTTCGACTTAACTGGGATGCTGGATCGAGATACTGACGAAACCACCAAAATATTGCTGAGTAAGCAAGAGTGCAACTTTAAAGCCCTCGACCGCGCCATGTCGAAAATTGACATAAAAGCTGTCACGGAGAAATGGGAGCTGGAAGACCATCTTTCCATTTTAAAGGCGAAGTGGACTGTCATCGACAAACAACACTGGGAGCTGGAAGCGTTACTCAAAGGCTCCAACGGTAATAACTACAACATATTCGTTGATATGGAGGACAAGTACGATGAGCTAAGGAAAAACTTGAACAGTAAGATCTGGTCGACAGTGCACTACGAAAAGTCAGCGCCAAAAATTGAGGTTCCTGAATTTTCGGGCTATAATCAATGGATTTCTATTAAAGATCTCTTCATGGAAACTATCCACAACAACCCGATGATTAACAAAGCGCAAACGATGCAGCATCTGAAAACGAGGTTGAGAGGTGAAGCTGAAAGATTAGTGCAACATCTCAGCAACGGCGCAGAAAACTACACATCCTGTTGGGAAATACTGACTCAGCGTTTTGACAATCGAAGGCTGCTATTTACGTCATTCCTGAACACCATGCTCAACCTGCCTGCTCAAGATGCATGACGTCATAACTGAATGTACGAATGGACTATCAAACATTGGTTTAGACATCGCAACTTAGGACCCAATTATCGTACACTTGATGTCGCAGAAACTTGACACGACTACGTACAGCGAGTATATAAAGGAACTGCGAGATCCTAGAGACGTCTCGAACTTGAACGAGCTATTATACTTCCCGGAAAACAAGTTCATGGCGTATGAAACCATGAAAAATGCGAAAAAAGAAGTACCTAACCAGCAGAAGCAAGTCTCGACCAAGTCGTCTAACAAACATCATTCTGCAAACCTAAGGTCCGACCAACCACATCCACACACAAACAAAGCTCCAACCATATATCTACTAAAGATATGGAGGTTTTATTAACAACTGTGCAGCTTCAAATAAAGTCTGCAAATGGGGATTACATTACGCTTCGAGCACTACTAGACCAAGGTTCGCAAGTAAACTTGATAACCGAGAACGCTGCACAGGTGCTACGACTCCCAAGGAAACGGCTGAATGCAACCATAACGGGAGTGGGAGCTGCACCTGGAAACTGCAAAGGACGGCTTCAGCTTACCTGTAAATCGATTCACTCACTACGCATTCAAAACTCAGGCACTCATCATAAGCAAACTAACAAACAACTTACCCAATTCATCGTTCGAAAGGCTAACTGGCCACACCAGGAAAATTTAAAACTAGCAGATCCAGAATTCAACATGTCAAGTCCTATAGATATATTACTTGGGACAGACGTTTATCCCGACATCATCCTTGACGGAGTCTTGAAAGGCCGTCAACAGTCTCCTGTAGCTCAACAGACGCACTTAGGCTGGATTCTATGTGGCAAACTGAAAACGTTTAAGTGTCACAACACTGGTCGACCTAAGCGAATTAACCAAGTTCTGGGAGAACGAACACATTACTATCAGCAACCATGACATGCCCAAGGATAATCAGTGTGAAGAATACTACACCAAGACAGTACAACGAGACGCAGATAACAAATACATCGTTAAGATGCCTATGAGCTCTGAGTTGCAAAACAGACTAGGCAAATCAAAGTCAATGGCTATCTCGCAATTTCTCCAATTAGAAAAACGCCTGGGAAAGAACAACAAACTTGCAACAATGTACCGGAACTTCATTAGAGAATATAAGCAACTACAGCATATGAAACTGGCGTCTCCAATATTAACTTCTATGTCTGAATGCTACCTTCCGCACCATGGTGTTCTGCGAGAACAACCCACTACTACCAAACTAAGGTTAGTTTTTTTAGTAACTGGGTACAGCTTGAATAGCTTAATGGAAAAAGGTCCAAATCTGCAGAAGGACATTCAAGCCCTCATACTAAAGTGGAGAGCCTACCAATACGCTTTTACTGCCGATATAGAGAAGATGAAGCTGAAGATCAACAATCACTTCAGAAGATAATATGGCGCGACTCTCCTGCTGAAAGGTTACCAGAATTTCAACTTTGCACCGTGACATACAAGACCAAGTGCGCGCCATGGTTGGCTATGAGAACTATGAAGCAATTAGCCCTAGATGACGGTCCTGGGGTTTTGTGATGCGAGTGAAAATGCGTATGCGTGTGTTATATACAGCCGAGTAAGGAAAGAACAAAATGCACCAACGGTTACTTTACTCGTCGCTAAAACCAGGGGGTATACTCCGAAGTAGTATCGGCCGAATATTCAACCGCTTCCTGCTACGAAGTTACTATTTGGTTCGGTCGGTCCCGATCCTACACTCCTACACTCTTTCGAATATTGATTATGGTCCACTGGGTGGGTAGGACACTTCGATCTCTGGTGGCAAGTTCCGGAATTTCTAAAAAATGCAGAAGACTCTGGCCTCATGAGAAACCCCACATGCTTGTTTACAAACAACCAGGAAAGTGTCAACTTAGCAGTGGCAACCACAACGATGCCGAAAAACAATGAACATTTCATGCTTAACTTATTACATAAATATAGTCCATTGACGCAAGTAATTCGAGTAACGGCTCAGGTACTGCGCTTTGTCGCGACAGCAAGCTCCAAGATGAAACATGAAACCAACTACCTAAGTGTGAGCGAACTCAAGCTAGCAGCCGACCGAGTAATTACATATGTGCAGAGTACTGAGTTTGAATATGAATATAAACAACTGAAAGCAAACGGAACTGTAAACAAAAAGAGCATACAAATTGAATCCTTGTATTGTTACAAATAAATATTTGTGGCTCATATGACAAGCTAAGTAAACCCTAAAGGAAAGGTGGTTTAGTATCAGTTAAAAAGGAAACAACAAACCCCCTTAAAAACTGTATATTTAATAAAATTATAACTAAAGGTATTACTGAATGGGTAATAATAACTTTTCTAGTTTTATAAAGAAAATTTTCATTGTTCCGTCAAGCCATTTTAATTGACAAGTCAGTAACAAAAGAATATCAAAAATAGATAACAAAAACATAAACAATTTTAAAAAGGCTTCAATCGACCACATGCTCCCCTTTTTTAAAGAAGAACGACTTTCCTTAATGGTCGCCTCAAAATGCCCGCTTGGGTCCGAACATCCACCACCCTTACCACACCATCACGGCCCGGGTGCAGAGCAGCGATCACGCCTCGTGGCCAGGTTCCCCTCGGCAAGTTCCCGTCACCGATGAGAACCGGGTCCCCGACCTTGACGGCGACATCTTCTCCCGGCACGCGACGGGGCGCCAAAGCTGGTAGATATTCGGTGACCCAACGACGCCAAAAGTGATCACACAGCCTGAGTGCCCTTCTCCAGCTGCTCCGGCCAATCAGTGCGGCATCCGTCAGGTCTGTAGTTGGGAATGGACGGCCCGATGAGTCTCCCAGCAAAAAATGGTTGGGGGTAAGCGCCTCCGGGTAGTTGCTTTCGGGGGAGATGTGCGTCAGTGGGCGTGAGTTTACCACTGCCTCAGCTTCGACCAGCAAAGTTGCCAGAACCTCTTCTCTTGGAGCCTGCTCTCTCAGTGTTACCTTCAGCGCGGACTTCACTGACCGAATCAACCTTTCCCAGGCCCCTCCCATGAAGGGCGCCGATGGGGGAATAAAACGCCATTTTATTTTTTCATCTGCTACAAACTGTGGAACGGCGGCATCATAAAGAGCTTTTAGCTGTCGGTTTGCTCCCACAAAAGACGTCCCGTTGTCGGAGAATATTTCGCTGGGCGTACCACGTCGAGCGATGAAACGTCGCAAGCACATAATGGCAGATTCTGCGGATAAGCTGGCTACAATCTCGAGGTGGATAGCTCTGGTCACCATGCACGTAAATAGGGCGACCCATCGCTTCTCCCGCCTGCGTCCAATAGAAATTAATACGGGGCCGAAATAATCCACACCTGTATAGGTGAAGGCACGTCGATGATGGGCGAGTCTCGCCTCTGGTAGATCTCCCATGGGTGGTTGCAAGGTTGTGCTTTTCAGCAGCTTGCACAACTGACATCTATGGACCACTGACCGCACGGCGTTCCTCAATCCGAGGATCCAGTACAACTGCCGCAGTTCATTAATTACAGTTTCTGTATTGGCGTGGGCAAACTTGACGTGATAATGGCTGATCAGAAGACTTACTGCTGGCTCCTTGCCATCTAGAATAATGGGCTGCCTATCGGAAACAGCAGAAGTTCTCCCTGCGAGATGTAATAATCCGTCTCTGAGTTCTGGGGACAAAATGGCTAAACGACTTTTCTTGGGAATGGGCTGCCCACGTGTCAGACAAAGAAGTTCCTCTCGGAAGGCGCTAATCTGGCTCCTACCCAAAATGTGCCGCTCCGCGCGGATGATGTCCTCTGAGACTAATGGCGCTGGAGCAGTGAAAGAAGAAGCATCAGGCCGCGAATTGCGCTCCGGCGCATTTACAGACTCACAAATTCCCCGAACCCAAAAATTTTGAAAATTATGACCCCGATGTTTGAAAATAGAAGCAATGAATTGATGAGTCCTGGCTGTTGCCCTTACCAGTCTAATCCAAGAACTAAAATGAATGATGTCAGCTACAACTGGTAAGGCTAACTGATGTGAATTGATAAAATTAATGCACTCTGCGACACGGGATGGGTGGTTTAATGATTTTGAATGACGAAGAGATGGCTTGAGCTCCTCCTCTGCAAGAGTTACTGGCGTTGCGACTTTGGGTTCTGATGGCCACTCAGAAGCGGAAGCTAGGAGGAAATTTGGGCCAGAAACCCAGCGTGGTTCAATACTGGCTTTCCCCCGCGTTGCATCGTCAGCTACGTTAAGTTCGGTTGGAACCCAATGCCATTCAACTAAACTAGTGTATTCTAAAATCTCTCCCACGCGATGAGCCACAAAAGGTTTATAGTTTCTCGCATCGCTGCGTAGCCACCCCAACACGGTCATGGAATCACTCCAGAAAACTCGTCGGTTAGGCTTAAAGCGGTGGGCCTCGCAAATCTTAGTGGCAAGTCGAGTGGCTATCAAGGCGCCTTGGAGCTCCAGGCGTGGGATCGAAACTGGCTTCAAAGGAGACACACGTGCCTTGCTAGCTATTAGTGCAAGTTTAACGTCACCGTTGGGAAGCACGAAACTCCAGTAGGCCACGGCGGCGTGTGCCAGTTCGCTAGCATCACAAAACACGTGTAGCTCCAGTTCGGAGAAACGGCATAAATTGTAGCACCTTGGAACTCTCAGTTCCGAAATCGATTTAAGGCATTCGAACCATTCGAGCCAAGTTTCCTGGTCAACCTGTGATAGCCTTTCGTCCCAGCCAAGATTCTTACGCCACAAATTTTGAAACATAATCCTACCTCTTACTACAATGGGGGCTAAAATACCTAGTGGATCGTAAATCCGCATGACCTGGGATAAGACTACGCGTTTTGTAAAATGGCCTGAAATATCCTTGAGGCCCGGGTTGAAACCTATGATATCTTGAGCAGGTTTCCAGATCAAACCTAGAGTCCGTGTTGAAGTGGCTGAGAGTGGTAAACTACCCAATTCTACACTAGAACGATTGGCTAGTGAAACGTCAGACAACAGTTCGTTTGGCAATCGATTGAGTGCGCCAGGCTCATTCGATACCCAGCCGCGCATCTCGAATCCTCCACGCTTATGAATCTGTACAATATCGGCTGCCAAACGAGCCGCGTCCTCCATGGAGACATCTACACTTCCGATGAAGTCGTCCATGTATGTATCGGACGTAATAGCTTCCACAGCTTGTGGGAACTCGCTTGAAAATTCCGATGCGTTTCGGTTGACGATGTAAATAGCCGTTGATGGGCTGGAGCACGCCCCAAAAATCATAGAAGACATACGATAGGTCTTTATTGGTCCCGCAGGGTCTTTGCGCCAAAGAAATCGCTGAGCATCTCGGTCGCACTCTTGAATTTTCACCTGCGGGAACATCTCCTTGATATCGGCGGTCAAGGCAATTTTTCCCTCTCTAAAACGCATCAAAATTCCTAATAGCGGTTGTAAAAAATCAGGACCCGACAGAAGCATAGAATTTAATGATACACCCTGTACTTTAGCAGCCGCGTCGTGAACAACACGGAGTTTTTCCGGTTTGTTGGGATTTACCACACCAAAATGCGGCAAGTACCAACAAACTGATGTGGGTGACTGTCCTTTACACTCCTCAGCATAACCCTTAGCTAGCATGTCCTGAATATTAACCTTGTAACGTTTGGCGTATTTAAGGTCCTTTGACATTTTCAGTTCAAGGCTTTTATACCTAGAAAGTGCCAAAGGATAGCTCTCGGGAACAGTAAGGTCATCCGCCTTCCACAATAAGCCGACCTGGAAGTGCCCATTTGGTAGACGTCGGGCTGTATCCTCTAGAATTCTGATAGCGCGCTGATCGCCTGCACTGCGAGGCTCATGTTTCGTGATACCGATTGCGTCTAACCTATATTGTTCCTTGATGAGAACTTCCAGGTCATGCTGCGGAGGCTCACGAAAGGATACGTGGCAGGCAGTCTCCACTAAAGTTGTCCGGCTGCTAGTAAATCCGAACAACACCCATCCTAGCGATGTTCTAATGGCGACGGGCTGGGACTTCGTGCCTTTCCTGACCTCGGATGCTGTTATTAGGTGCCAGTTATCGATACCTATCAAAACTGTAGGCTTTGCTTCGGAGTAACACAACTCCTCAACTATACCAGACAGGTAGGGGTAGCGACGTAAAGAATCGCGGGTGGCCGATTGGCTTTGCAGCCCTAAGTTTTTAATTGCTCTTGCCCGCTGGATTAAGAAACTCTGTGAGGCTAATCGGCCTTTTATCTGAAAGTCTACAAACTGCACGCTGCTATCCCTAGATAACCCTCCCACACAATCCAAATGTAGGTTGCCCTCAGGACCCTCAGCACCAATTTTGGAGGCGATGTCGGCATCTATGAAGGTAGCCGTCGACCCGTCGTCCAGAAGGGCGAATGTGTCTACACTCCCAGCCGGCCCGGAAACTATGACGGGTGCTACTTTTAATAGTGGAGGAAGTGTAGGATCAATTTGAAAGTTGTTGACAGCGACGAGAACCTGTTCAGTTTGTTCAGCATCAGTTTTAGACCTAGGTTCAGGTTTGACCTCCTCCTTCACATGAGCAAATGCTACAAATTTGTCATTATGCAAAATAGTGTGATGCCTACGATTACAACCAGCTATTGTGCAACTAGCCTTATTTTTGTTACAAAACCTAAAATTGTGTGGAACTTTTTGAAGACAACGGTAACAGACTTTGCTATCTTTGACGAAACGCCATCTGTCATCGACTGTCAAAGATGTGAATGTCGGGCAATTTAACAATTGATGTTCACCTTTGCAAAATAAACAATTATTTTCCTGATCCGATGTTTTTGCAGGCTTTGATTTCGAATTCTTAGGTGAAGCTGAAACCCCCGCTCCCGAATCTGAAACGGCATGCGCTCGCTGCCTCTGTAAAAGGGTTGATGAAGGCGGTGTTACCTCGGAGATAGCACCGAACTTCATCACCAAATCGACCTCACGGTTTAGGAAAAGCGACAACAATTCCACTCGAGATCGGCTTAGGTCCTCGTGATTAGCAGCGAAATCTAACCACCGCGCGCGCAATAATGGAGACAGTTTGCTAAGCAGCGCTCCAAATAGTTCAGGAGAACGTAAATAATCACTGTGCTGCAATAACTTAGCAACTTCGACACAATTGTGCACACGGGTGGTGAAAACATGTAGATCTCTTACCTCCGACCCAAGCTTGGGCAGAGCCTTGATTGCGCTCACCTCCTGTAGCACAATTTGTTCAGGCCTTCCATAGCGACGATCGAGGGCTTCTATGACGTCGTTGGCGTGAGGTGCCAACACTAACAGTATGCTGACAGCTTCACGCGCCGCACCTTTTAGGGCTTGGTTTAGGCGTCCTAGGTTTTCCGCATCTGTGAAAGCACCTACCGTATCCTGAAAGGCCCGCTTGAACATAAGCCAATCAAGTGGAGATTTACCATCAAAACATGGAAGTTTTATAAAATTTTTATTGTTGTTGGGGCCGTTACTCTTCGCAAGTGCCTTCAGGGCCCCCACTAGCTGCGTAACTCCAATTGAGTTGTCTTCTCGATGAATATCAGTGGCAGCAGCCCTGTCACCCCCGCTAGTACTGTGCTGAGGTAATAGTGCAGGACTCTGTGCTGCGATACTCTGAGAAACGACGACATCGTTACGTAGTGGAAGTTCCTGAGAACACAAGATACGAGTAACGTTAGCATTACTAGCCCCTACCTCACATTCATTGTTGAACTGAAAACCTTTCACAGATGGTTCTCTCTCTTGATGCGAAAGTATTTTAGTAGGCAGGGCCGTACTATCTAACCATTGTTTGACACTTGCACGGCTCCACCCACTGCGAGAACCGTGGTCACTACAATCTGCTTCAATAGCGGCGAGCTCAGCCCGATATTCCGCTTCAGCAGCTTTGCGCTCTAATTCCGTCTGCCTAGCGTCTAGCTGAGCGCGCATCTCCATTTGGGCAATTTCTAACTGAGCCATGCGACGAATGTGTTGCGCTTCCGCAGCAGATTTTCTAGCTGCGACCATCACGGAAGCGCGACTGGTGCGACTAGTGTGAGTGCCAACAGAATGAGCGCTCGAGCAAGGCTCTAAACCAGAAGAATGTACCTGTGAATTCCCTGCAATAGTATGTGTAGGGGGTTCTGAAACGGCCTCACTACTCGACTGGGTAGGTATAGTAGAGTCATTTTGTGGCAGTTTTGTCTGTGACCTCGTCACAACCATTTTTTTTTGCTAGAAAAAATGCTGAAAAAAAAGAAAAATCGAAATTCCTGTGGACTAGTCTTACTAGACACCAGTTCGATCGGTAGAAGGACCACTTATATTACTGAATGGGTAATAATAACTTTTCTAGTTTTATAAAGAAAATTTTCATTGTTCCGTCAAGCCATTTTAATTGACAAGTCAGTAACAAAAGAATATCAAAAATAGATAACAAAAACATAAACAATTTAAAAAAGGCTTCAATCGACCACAAAAGGTAATAAAAGGTGAACCTTATAAAATACTTAATTTACCTTATGTAAAACCATAATTTAGTTAGGTTTAGCTATGTCCTAATAATTGCCAGCCAGCTAAAATCTCAGTATAAAGAGCTAGGTCGTGGGGAGTTGGAAATAAACCCAATACTGTTCCGCTGTAAACTATTATGTTAAGTAATCTAAATATCCAATATAAATCCTAAATCCTTCCAGTTAATTTGTAGGTTATTATTTAATAAATGGGCGCCAGGGACTCTGAGGGTCCCGGATCCTGGAGCCGACGAAGATGTTCCATACTCTTCCAGATGAACGTAAAGAGTCGAACCCAAAGATTCTCAATTTAAATCAAGTTAAAGACCGGCTTCCTTTATTGAAAACCGGAGTAAGGTTATCAACCGGTTCAAGTTATTAAAACCGTATTGACATGTATAAATCTTGATGTGATAGTATTATTGTAAATAAAAATAAATAAATAAAAAACCGTCCCGCCTGCGCTCTCGCTTGGCGGACTCCAACAGCCGCACAGTCGTCTCCCTCAGAGGCTTTGAGTTGACCCGAGGAACGGGTCTAGCGTCCAGGCCCCAGACGCTCTTCTAGGTCCTGGCGGCGAGACGTGTCTCTCGAGTTGCCTCCCGGGAATGACCATGTGGGGTTCTAATTATATAAGGAGAAACCAAAGCTAAAACACTAGCCGGTTAACATGGCCCTCAACTAGGAACAAGGGCCACACACGTGGTGTTCATAGCCACCGCGGAGAAATGAAACGCGATGAAAAGCAGATAGGGGATTAATACTCACGATTGGTCTAGACAGAGAACTGTTTGGTCGACTATAAGGGTCTCCGCTGGCTTGGAAGCCGACAGCACAAGCACATTTCAGAATCCTGTAATAAATATCAATTTATCACAACAATCCTTTTTTAACAGCCAGAGAAGGGCTCACAGCACATTTCACAACACCTCTTTAAAATGCTCACCTCTTATAATTATCATGGTACAAGGTTTGAAATGATACCCAAGCACGTTCAAAGCCGAAAGAAAGCCATTTTTTCAATAACCTTGTTCGGAGATGTCAAACCGGAACTAGACGTAAACTAGACGGAGCATTATTAAAACCTCCCCGACTTCAGGGAACCTGATTGAAGAACGGGAGCGGATAAGTACAATGTCAAGACACCTAATTCTTCAAAATCACTAACAACTGTCCAAGGTGACGTTTACAAGCTGAAACAAGAAGAATCCTCACGATCCAGATTAACTAAAATACTTCTCCTTTCAATATCCTTACCCTTGGAGCAACTATCCCAGAATATTAATTCCAGCAAAATTAGAATGTTACTTGGTCACACCTTGTCACAGATTAAACAATGGTTTCATTTGGCAACGAAGTATTACACTTCCGTATTAGACTAATTAGTTTATAATGATTTTTTACTGAAAGTTGAAAATTATTAGGGATTGCTCCATTCGATATTAATTCGATGGTTTGCAATCATTATGTTAAAATATTGATTAAACTACAACTGTGAATCGGCGACCACTAGATGTCGCCCCTATCGTTTTTTAAGTAATCTGTGACCTTTAACTGTCAGAACGATCGACTAAATGTCATTCCAATACGTAAACATTTAACTAGGTTATAAAATTTGAATTAATTTATTGTGCAAACTTGTTTAATAGGTTTTAAAAGTGATTTATTGTGAAAAAGTGTTAACCAAACATTCTAGTGACGAAATACAGTTGAAGGAATGAGTCCTTCAATGAAATGCTGGCGAAAGTCAATAGCAGGTACCAAATAAATAATGTAACAGTATGGATGAAAAAGGAGTCATAAGAGTCGGTGGAAGACTGAGAAATTCCTACCTGCCCTTCGAGATGAAAAGTCCTATAATTCTTCCTCGAATGGGACGACTAACGCAGCTCGTAATTGAACAAGCACACCTTACAACACTTCATGGAGGTGCGCGTCTGACACTAGCCCAAATCTGACAGCGATACTGGATTGTCGGAAGCAACAGAGCTGTAAAAACTCAACTGCGACGTTGCATGCGATGCCACCGCTACAAACCAACAGACAACTACCAACTTATGGCGGACTTACCTCAACAGAGAGCTATCCCATCCCGACCATTTACACATACTGGTGAAGACTTCACTGGACACGTGCCAGTCAATTTAAACAAAGGAAGAGGAGTAAATACTACGAAGGGGTACATCGCTATTTTCGTGTGCATGGCTACTAAAGCTGTACACATTGAACTGGTGTCTGATCTAAGCACCGAAATGTTTATTGCCGCTTTCCAGTGCATGTGCGCTAGACGCGGTACACCAAAACATGTGTACTCAGACTGCGGCACTAACTTCATTGGAGCTTCGAAGATGTTGCGCAATGAATTTGAACATTTTAAACAAGAGCTTTCGCCGGACTTCTTCAACGAGATCGGAAAAATGGAGGTAGAATAGCACTTCAATGCTCCCGCGTCGCCAAGTGCTGGTGGTCTGTGGGAAGCGGCAGTAAAATCAATAAAACATCATCTCCACCGTGTACTAGGAGATCAGAAACTAACATACGAGGAGTTCACTACGCTACTGGCAAAAATAGAAGCCTGCATGAACTCAAGACCCCTTTGGCCACTCACTGAAGATCCCGATGAATTTCAGAACTATCTAACACTTTCCCTCACTGGAAGCCCAACCATGTCACTACCAATATCAACGTACTGTGACGTAAATAACGTTAAGTTACGTCAACGATGGCAGCTAACAGAGCACATGCTGCACCAATTTTGGAAAAGTTGGTCGAGTGAATACTTAACACAACTCCAGATCAGGAACAAATGGAACAAACCAAGAAAGAACATCCAGGAAGGCGATATAGTCTTGATCAAGGACCACAACTTGCCACCAGGAAAGTGGGCCATGGGACGCGTACTTGAACTGCATCCCGGTTCCGACGGCTATGTTAGAGTGACCACGGTTAAAACTCAATCTGGTGTCATCAAACGTCCAGTCATGAAACTGTCACCACTTCCTATCGAGAACAGCGTCCAAGATCACTCAGAAAAGAAAACCCCAACCATGCCAAAGACAGGCGAAAATAAATGTTTTTTCACCTTTCTTACAATGTTATTAATTGTATTTACGTTAATAACTGGGTCATATGGCAAAATCGTGACGACTGGCATTCAAATTACTAACTTCGAACTTGAGCGGCCGATTTATTCAATAGGAAACGTACAAGTGATTTTTTTTTTCATGACGAATGGACTCTACTTATGTATACAAAACTTAACAACTTATTGGCACGGAGTACGTCGAATTGAAGCTTACTCAAGGGATTTAACGAGCTGTGCCAAAAAACTATATACTGCAAGATAACTTT
Source organism: Apamea crenata (assembly GCA_949629185.1). Lineage (NCBI taxonomy): Eukaryota > Metazoa > Arthropoda > Insecta > Lepidoptera > Noctuidae > Apamea > Apamea crenata. The sequence goes on from OX451359.1 coordinate 342,420, forward strand.
AGAACAGCTTAACCATGAAATAGAAATACTGAGCTATTACAACACTATACTCGTAGCTCCTCATAAGCACTTGTGTAGGCAAAAATGTGGACTGTATTTAAAATAGGTCAATAAAATTACGAGTCGCTGACACAACTGACATTTATTTTTCTTCCACATGTAAAAGAGTAAAAAACCATAAACATATATAAAAAAGGTCGCAACACCATCCCCCCCGTGCAGCGATGCTGCAGCAGCTACTGGAGCCCTTCTAGTACAGCTAACTTTCTAGCGGGCCTCTTCAGTGTTCCGCCTTTAGTAAGAACGTCAGCTACGCGCACAATAGACCGACTTCGAATCTACCCGATGGTAAACGCTTGGCTGTAGATTCTAATATTCCTAGAGCATACTTATCCTGCTTGGAACACGAAGTTTCTAAATTTGAGATTCCTATGGCATCAAGACGAAAGTAGTCTTTGATTAAAGTATCTAAGTTGGAACTATAATTGTCATCGAGAGAAACGTGGTTCACGAAATGGACAGGCTTGGTCCATCTGCTACACTTCCCGTGCAATACCCAACCTAAAGCTGTGCGGGTGGCTACAGGTAGATTTTTAGGACCTTCTCTCACATCACGACTAACTGTCAAATACCAATGTTCAGCCCCGAGAAGAATTTTGGGTGTCGCATCTACGAGTGTGAGCTGATCAATTAAATCTATTAAATGAGCACAGTGATATAAATCGTCTCGGGTAATAGTTTGCGAAAATAACGATAGTGTGTCCATAGCTTTAGCGTTAGTGATGGAAAATGCATCACTACAATTTTTACCTTTGATAGAAAAGCTAACATGTTGGATAGGTTTGTGGGTTGACATTCCAGCAACACCGTCGACTTTGATTGATTCCACGGGTCCTGTCGCACCAATACGACGTGCCACATCTGAGTCAATCAAGGTTGCCGTGGATCCGTCATCAAGTAATGCGTACGTGTCATATGTTCCACTAGGGCCGGTTACCTCTACGGGCACGATTTTGAGAAACACACGGGATTGAGGTATATTTTTACCCAATAAAACAGTCTCAGTAATGTTGGAAATGGTTTCGATTGGAGCCCTATTATCAGCATTAGGTGAAATACAATTTGAACCAGTGGAGGCGTCATTGACAGTATGGGTCGTATGTGTAGACGACGCTGAATGCAGAAGCGGATTATGAAAGCGTTCGCAGCCGTCGACGCCACATCGAGGGATCCTGCACGTCTTCCATCGATGAGCCTTGGATTTAAAACACTTGTAGCAAATCCTAACATCTTTCAGCCAACGCCACTTATCATCTAGAGGTAGAGCCTTGAAATCTTTACATTCGTTCAATTCGTGCTTATTCTTACAGTATCGGCAAATCCCTGTACTAGTACTACCAGTTGACGTGACGTGCATGCTTTCACGTCGAACAAAATCGTCACCATGGTGAGCATTAGGACGTTTGGCGAAATCTGGAACTAAACCAAATCTTTTCTGTTTATCGGCCTCAATATCAAGAAATGTAGACAACACTTGTAGTTTTGGTACAGACCGGTCGCTACGGTAAGCAAAATCTTTCCACTGACTGTACATTATTGGAGTTAATTTACTAAGTACAGTATGAAATATTTCAATAGAATACAGATATTCCTTTTGGTTCAAACTATTAATGACGGCTATGCAGTTACGCAATCTACATGCAAAAGAATTGAGCTCTCTTTGGTCATGGCTTATCTTAGGCAAATTCCGGACGAGGGAGATCTCATATAGCACAATAGTCTCGGGCAGCGCGAACGTCTGCTCCAGCATATCCACCACTGCTTCAGGACGCTCGGCAGTGTACAGCAACGCAGATACGCTCTGTGGCGCGCGCCCGCGTAGCGCGCAACGTAAGCGAGCGAGATTTTCTGTAGGCGTAAACAGATGTTGAGTGTCGTGATAAGTGCGTTTAAACATTAACCACTCAGTAGCTTTTCCGCTAAATGGCATTAATTCTATATACTTATGAGAAAACCTGTGTGAATTAATGTGTGTGGGATTCATTACAACCTCAGGTCTTGTAAATTTTTGGTGTGTTGTTGCAACGGGCCCAATTGTTGTACGAAGATCATGATTCGGTTCCATGAAATTAATTTCTCCAGTCAAAATAGGGTGATCGTGGGATGTCAACATATCTTTTTGTTGTGGGTAATTCTGTGGGAATTGACGACTGTCGTGAACCCAAGATTGCGTACGAGATTGACTCACCGAACGAATTGACTTTTCATCAGCCTCCTGCGATGCCAGGTCCGCTAACATCTCGAGCTCTTCCACTCGTGTAACTTTTTCAAGGAGCTTACGGTCGCGAGCTAGCCGCTGTTCGGCGAGCTGCTGCTCACATAGCAGCAGTTGTTGTTCCCTTTCCAGCGCTTTTCTAGCTAAAAGTGCCTCTGCGGTCAACTTACGTACCTTTGTAGTGGCTGATGACAGTGAGGAACCTGACACACCAGATCTAGAACTGGATTTAGCATGTTCAGAGCAAATAGTGGGATTCTGGTGAGATGCTACGGAGACCGGAACGACGGCCGCGGGTGTACTCGTGGCTTCGGTCATAAAGGGGTCCGATTCAGGGGACCGACCGAGCCCACCTACGACGGGCGTTTTCGACTCCGAATGCATTTCGCCAGTATCCCGGAGCTGTGTCAGCTGCTTCGTTTTGGATCTCGTGTTCATCTTACGGCGAGATAGGACCAGAAAATGTAGGCAAAAATGTGGACTGTATTTAAAATAGGTCAATAAAATTACGAGTCGCTGACACAACTGACATTTATTTTTCTTCCACATGTAAAAGAGTAAAAAACCATAAACATATATAAAAAAGGTCGCAACAACTTGAGTAATCGTAAGAAACGAGGACTGATTGATGGAATGGGATACGTTGCTAACAGCCTCTTTGGTATTCTAGATCAACGGTTCGCAGATAAATGCCATAACGACATACAAGCTGTCCAGAATTATGAAAACTATCTACTTGATCTGATAAAAAATCAAACTTCAATAGTAGAACTTCAAAACAATATGCTGAAGAAGAATGAACAAAATATTATGCGACAGTTTGGTTTAATAGACGACTTCATGGCGCAAACTAACACTAACTTAGCCAAAATGGAGTCTGAAATGGAAGTAGTGATGGCTACCTACTACCTATTTCAACTCGGCCTCACTAACTAAATCAGCAAATATATATTATGCTGAATAATTGTCTGGGCTAGGCAAGTAGTTAAACATTATCGATTCAAGTGATTTGCCTAGGCGCGATTTAGTAAAAAGACTAGGACAAATTGAGAACCTACTCCTCTTGAAGTCAACGGGCTTCCTCCCCATCCTTCCTCGTCCATCGTCGTCGTCATGGGAAGCGTCGTAAAATCCTGTTGATTCCGTATTTAAGGTATTATCACTATACTGGCTCACTCTCACACCAAGCTTCTCTTGCAGGGCCGCCTCGCTTTTCACATTGTGCTGCTTTTTTTAGCATCATAAAAAACTAAATTGTTGACAACTTTAAATAAAATGTTCTAGCAGAATTTCTTTTGCTTATGGAAAAAGATAGTAAAGGTAGTATATTGTTATACATATATGTGTACAGCGATATCGGAGATTAGGAGACGTTCACCTTCACGATATTTATGACGGTGCGCGGGACCTCCGAGGAGGGAGCATCTCTGCCAGGCTATATGTTATAACGATAATATTAAGAAATATAAACGCCACGCTTGAATGTAAGTACAGATGTTAGGTACGACAACGAAACCCTCTAATGGTTTTTCTTAACTAGATATAATTATAGTGAAAGCTACATAATCAATGACTCAAAAGAGGTTTCGATAGGTAGCTTGTTCACACTCCAATAACTACACAAGATGAAGCGGTCGACGCACTTACGAAGAATTTCATTTATTGCATACCAACAATATATGAATGAATCACGGACTCTCTACTATTTATATTATTTTCAGTTTCATACGAACTGTAAATTGTGATGTGGCGATGAATTTAAAGTACTTGTAGTGAGTGTATTGAATGATTCACGAGATCCGATAGCAGTGGGAGCCGTGAAGATGAATAGCGGCACGACGTTAGTACAATGTACTTTATTAATATTGATACGAGGTTGAAAAAGACAGACACGTCGGTGCAGATGGAAGCTTGGCGGCCGCTCAATTACTGCAAATAAGAATTTAGTTTGGTTTGATTTAGCTCCGGGGCGAACGTGAGCCGTGGTTAGTTACAGACATCATTTATGTATATTGGTTTGAAAATTATGATTGGTGAACAATATGACTTTAGATAGAGTATGGGTATAGCTAAAGTGATGTCAATGTTACAAGTCCGTGTGTTGCTTTTCACACGTGGCAAGAACCGGTTTCCTATTCGGTTAATTCCGTCGGTTACAGACGGATAAGTTTGATCCAAAATTAGACTATTTAGTTTCACGTGTAGCTTTCCAGTGCACCGATAATATTATACAAAACAAAGTATAATAACCGCGGATGATGGCTCACTCGATCGAACATGAACGTTCGCTGTAGGTCAGGGAAGAACATTCAGAGGTCAACTTTGTTTGCCAAAAAGTGTAAAAATGAGAACAGTTTTAGATTACGTATTTTACGGATATATACGTTTATATTACGGATTACGTATATTTGGAAGAAACCTAGACAGATAAATATATTTTAAGTGTTTCTTTAGCCTTATATACCGGTAGCTTTGTTTTTTGTAATAAATTATAGGTATGTAGTACAACTACGAACAAGTTGAAGAAAGCAGAAGTAAAAGGACGTAGGTACCTAAAGATGCTCTTTGTAGAAATCAATATGTCTAAGCAATAAAACTGCATTATTCCAATATCTCTGACACCTCTGTTTTGGTTTCCTAAGCCTCAACCGGCTCGGAGGTGTTAGTACACAAACTTGGTGGAGAGCTGACGAGCTGGCAGTGAGGTGGCCATAATATGCAGAAATATATGCGAAATATAAGCAAATCGCGCCGTTTGGCACCGCTGCACATTTCACGAGCGCGCAAGAAGGGGACGGTAGCGTCTGGCAACATATCGCCATACAAGACTTCACAAGAAAGTGTGAGGTACGAAGAGAACCAATTGGAACAAAGGCCCGGCAAGCTTATGACTCATAAGGACTACTCGTAATCGCTACTCTAGAACTACGGAAACATTCTGTACAAACCGCAGATGCATGCAGCTAAACACGCTGTCACAATATTTTTTGACTGTACAAAATGGCGCCTAAGAATACATTATCTGTTCCTACCTCGGTATGAAGTCGCTGTTAGATAAGCCCAAGTTTGTGCCACTTTACCGCACACAAACCAACTACATCGTTGTTTATCACAATTATTACTCAACAAACACTGTCTGTTAACATTACACAAGTGCGTTCAAATTAAATAGAATTAAGAAGTAGTCCAGGTCATTGATACGCCATTCGCTGGTAAGTTCTACCGATAGATTAGCGCTTGTGCAAGCGTAGCGTCTTATCGGACGCTCGATGTTTGAACTGCGTTAGGAGGACATAATAAAATTGTTGACATTGGATAAGGAGTTCCTTTCGAGTCAATATAGGCAGTTATCGATCAACAAGATTGCCGAAAAAACATGGGCTTCACCTCACGTCAACCATGGACTACAATCCACAAAAATAATATTCAAGAGCTGAAAAAATATTAGTCTCCGGTTGATGGTCGTGTATATTAAGAGCCTTCGCGGTGAACATCCTCAACTACTTCTGGCGCCAGTGAGCAATAATCTCCATTAACATTCAGCCCTAATGTGCCATTTGCAACACTTGTATGCAGCTGACGTTTTTTTTGGAGGAGGAAGCTTCTTTTTTTTAAATCCATCTCCGCATTAATATTATTGTGTTTCAAATAAAAATCTAAATCTCCTTCCTTAACTTACCTACTTGTAATCTATAGTAAACTCACTAGGAAAATATGATATCAAAGAACGCGTGTGGGGCCATCACACGATACACTGCGGTCATTTTTCAGTGCAGTTAGTACGGCTTGCGGATGGCCAAATGAATATAAGATCTTAAATAAGGTTTTGGCGTGATAAGAAATTATTTTTTGTACAACTTTGACTTGCTATAATTTTGGTTTACCCCTTGGGTGAGGCGACTAACTCTCAATCAATGTTTAGTTAATTCTTGTATGTTGTTTATCCTAAGAATATATTTTTTATTGAATATAAAATACATCGCAAGAATTGTTTAAAATTTCTGTGTGAATAGTCAAAAGAAAAATGTTACGTATCCGACATTGTGCAAAATTATTCGAGCTCGCTTTCGTTCGCTCTTACATTCTTATGCGAATTGAACAAAGTATAAGAACACTCCCGACTAATTCACCTTTCAAACAAAAAAAAAACAAAATCTAAATCGGTTCATCCGTTCGGGAGCAGCGGCATGGTCATGACGACATCATCATTCAGTGCAATTTGACTAGGTACCGCAAATGATAAATATTATGATGGATCTTACAGCATTATTAAGCTATTCTTACCTGTCTCCCCTACCAACGAGGCTGGACCGAGCCAGCGAACATAAATACGAGCGCAACACGAGTCTCGAGCTCACTTTCTTTCCGGACGTCGCGCTGTTAGGACGTTACGATTATCATATTTGGTTATGTATATTGCTGTCAGGTTTATTTAATGTGTTTTGGTCTAGTTAGGGATAGTTATAGTTTGCTAGAAGTAGATTACTTGTGATTAGAGTTAAGGCTTAACTTGATTTAAATGTTGTGATTTATATTGTGTAGTTCATTATTTTCCTTTAAAAAAAATTAAAAGTCTTCTTAGATTGTAAGACTATCTATACGTTGTCTTGTCAGGCAGCGCTACGGTAATACGATGTAACATAATGTACATACTCACAGTTATTTAACATAATGTACATACTCATAGTTATTTTCATTCATTCCTCCAGATCAGAATAAGCATTCCGTTGCCGTTAGGCGCTGATCTGATTATTTCCCACGACACCAGGACACGTTTTATCCACAATTAGTACACAGACAAACTTTAACATATTTATGACTACAAAGATTTAGTGACAACCATGAGTTGGTAATTTCGTCCACATTGATTCATATAATTTTTCCTATAAACACTATACTTTTATTACAAAATAACTATAGATTTTATTGTATTTTATTAATATATATTTTATTATGACAGTTCTGACATTTGATGTTTAAAACGTCGCCATGGTAACCTTTACTTTCAAATCCTAACTGCCAGTATCTTTTTAGCTAAATATACATTTACAAATTTATTTCGTATTTACAAAATAGGGTCCAATGTGTAGATGTTAATGGTGTGAAATCATCCGGGCTACCAGTTCAGTTAGGTGTTCCGCAAGGCTCAATACTGGGTCCATTCTTGTTCTTAGTTTACATTAATGATTTACCATTCCATTTGACGGGCATCTGTGATGTTGTACTGTTTGCAGATGATACCTCTCTTATTTTTAAAGTAGACAGGAATAGACAAGATTTTGACGACGTAAACAGTGCACTCTCAATAGTTACAGATTGGTTTACGTCAAATAACTTAGTTCTCAATGCCAAGAAAACCAAATGTGTAAAGTTCGCCTTACCGAATGTTAGAAACCTAGGACCCAACATCGTCTTAGATAAAGAGGTGCTTGAAACTGTAGGCTCGGCCATTTTTCTAGGACTAACAGTAGATGCCAAACTTCAGTGGGGACCTCATATATCAAGTCTAGCAGGAAGGCTCAGTTCGGCTGCCTACGCCGTCAGGAAAGTAAGACAATACACTGACGTTGATACAGCTCGTTTAGTCTATTTTAGTTATTTTCACAGCGTTATGTCCTACGGTATTCTGCTGTGGGGCAAAGCCGCTGATATACAAAATATATTTGTCCTTCAAAAGCGAGCTGTTCGAGCAATTTACCAGTTAGGTGCCAGAGTTTCTCTAAGAGATTTCTTTAAAGATATTGGTATTCTCACGGTTGCATCACAATTCATCCTTGCCAACATTTTATATATTAGGCAAAATTTACACTTGTATACTAAAAATAGTGATATTCACAGTGTTAACACTAGAAATAAGGACAAACTACGTGCCCCCTTTCACCGGCTTCATAAGGTTCATAACTCATTTGTTGGGCTTGGTATAACCTTTTATAACAAGATACCCTCTTCTTTTCTAGACTTGCCTTTTAATGCGTTTAAAGCTCAACTAAAATCCAACCTTTGTTCAAAGGCATACTATTCCATCAACGACTACTTAGACGATAAGAATAGTTGGTCACCCTAGTTTAACGCAAGACAATGTTTATGTTCCTTCTCCAGAATTAGCTTACTACCAGGTCTTAGAACCCAGCAATGCATAAATGTGTAAGCTGTCACGCCCTTTATGCCTGGAGGCTTTTATTTGGCTAGTAAGTTTTTTTATTAACATTATAAGTAATTATTTTTTAGCTTGAGTACGTATAGTTTTTATTATATTTGTTGGTATATTGGCGTGGCTAGCTGACATATTATGGCAAATAATTAAATTTTATGTTCTGGCTTTGTAATGTTAATTACCGAACATAAGCACCTTTGTATACAATCAAGTATTTTTTTAAATTGAACAGACAGCTGTGCTGCTGGGGAGTTTGTTGCGCCACTTCTTCTTCCCAGCGATAGCACTAGGAAGTGGTGAAGGGCGGGCGTTTTTGGGGGACTGTCTTTTGTAATTTTGACGTTCAAAAAATGCTGATTCTCAGCCTAATTTGAATAAATGACTTTTGATTTTGATTTTGATACATACATACTTAGCCAAAAAATAACCCTGACCACAATCATAATATTTATCTCAAATTCATATTTTCTACATGATGTTGTTCTACGAGCTTACATTATAGATCCACGCAATGCAGTGGTCAGTTCGAGTTTCGCCTCTAAAGCGAACACTATAGATAAGGCCTGATACTCTAGAGCCGCCTATCTGCTCGGGTACCTGACGGACCCTAGCTACGCCTCGGTCCTCCGTCCTCCGTAAAGGCCACGTACCTGAACCTATCGGGCCGCATCTCATCTGAGGCCCACCTTACCTGGTGGGCTGAACAGCGTCCTAGCCGTGCCTCTTCCTCCTGCTGCCGTGCTGCGACCTGTCTTGCTGCGTGAGCCCTCCTGCGGGTGCCCTCCGTGCCGCACACGCATCAGCATCTGAGGGCCGCCTCACCTGATGGGCTGACAGCATCCCCGCAGTGCCTCATCCTCCTGCTGCCGTGCTGCGACCTGTCTTGCTGCGTGGGCCCTCCTACGGGTGCCCTCCGTGCCGCGCACGCATCAGCATCTGCCCTCACCTGTACCTGCATCGGCACCCGGATCCCGGCTTCTGTACCCGCATCTGTTGCCAGCAACTGCTCCACCTCAGCCTCCTCAACCCTCCTATCACTCATCATCATCATTACACCCCACCTGCACTTACTACACACCCACCACTCTTCAGTCCATCTCCATCTTCTAATTGTTTATAAATATAACTTTAATTGTTCCCTTTCTTTCATTTCATCACCCCTGACTTTTAAAGTTTAATTTTACTTGTCGCTACACGACAACGACTACAGATTTTTATCGTAAAACAACTAATACATCATGTAATTTTATTTTAACTTTTTCTAATATGTACAGTTTTCTGTCTGTTTCATTTACATAACCTATGTCTCTTACATAACATACCTATGTCTTTGTGTGTATCTGGTGGGACTTGTATTTTTTTTTTTGATAAGTATATCTTTTTTCATTTTTTTTAATATAAATTTTGACAATATAATATGTTATCAATCCACTGCCACTGGTCACTTTGACATTGTAACTTAATTTTAATATTTCTACATCGGCAACGGTAGTGTATATGAAACTGACCTTAATGTACCATATACTCAGAAATAAATAATAATAATAATTATTATTAATTATTATTATTAATTATAATATAGGCAAGCGTTTATATACCTATACCTACTTAGTGTAAGCTTATTTTGTATTTTAGATAAATAACAGCGTAGGCACTTTGTCGTATGTATGTACTTATGCACAAAAGTAGGTAGTATTACCTATTTCAATGAGGTGTCATCTACTTGGTAATTGTGCACTAATCTTATTTTTGGTGCAAATAATGGTGGAACTATAATGATAATAATAATGTGTGAACTATAATTTCTCAAGATTCCTCACTCATTAACAACTAATGTACTGTCTGTACTGTACTGTACTGAGCATACACATCGTTAGCCACAGAAGATGAATAATGTACCTATGTACATAAATGTGCTTCATGTACATCAGTATCAAATCTCCAAGTCGTTATGTTCTGTGAAAAAAATAACGCATACCTACACATTAGCGCGCAATGTAAAGACAAATGCATTCGATCAGTGTCAACTCAGCATAGAAGTCAATCAGAAAACATCGACTGGGAAAATCTATGCTTTAATGACCGCCCTGTCCATCGCAGGACCTCCAATTGTAGGTTTGATAACTGCACTCTGGTGCTTAGTGTAAACTTGATGTTTTTTCATAGCTCTGGAGTTGTACCTCTGTTATGTTCAGACAGCTGACTAGATCACATGTTTACTAAAGTGGGTATACGCATCTTCACATGTGTAGGTACATCGTTCCAAAACGCAGGTGTCATGTGCCCGGTGCGCCGGGAGCGTGTGGGGCGTTGACCCGACGTCCGTGTCGGTCTAATTCGACGGCGCTTTGAGCTGCAACAGTTATGAATGACACCGGTCGTAAACCACGGGCTTTATGACGTCACACATGCTTTGATCTTGACGGATCACTGCGCACGCGGTGCGGCGCGGCACGACGTTGTATGGCCTTAAATCAATCGGTGACAATATCACGTTTGTTTTGTTTAAAGTGTATTGTTTCAACGACAGTTGGAAATTGTGAAGAAGAACAGATCTTACTGACTATAAGGTACTCGTCGGTACCGGGAGTCCTGTAAGAATTTTTTTTTCCATCCTACTTACCGAGTCCTGTAAGCATACTGAAGCTTGTTCTTCTACACGCTATTCTTCGCAGGAAACCACACGGTCAAGTGGGTCATAAATTGTCAACACATACAATAGCAGTGGGTCATAATGCTAGTGAATTAGACTTGTTTCCTGTGACTTGGCTCCGCCTTCCGCGAACGAACTAAATCAGTCATGATAATTATAGGAAACAATAAATATTGCGTGCCGACCGAGCGAGCGCCATGCGCCATGCGCCACCTCGTCCGTATCCATGCTGTTTGACTTAAGAATTAGCCACAAACGTCAACGGAACCAGCAGCGGGAATTATAGACAGAAACCTTCTGCACATTATAAGTCAGACGGAACTGTCAATAAATCAGTGTCCAGAGGAAGCCCAAACAAATAAGAAAGAAATGTGTTTGTTCAAAGTCAAATCATTTATTTCAAGTAGGTACAAATATGTATATCCTTATATTAAAATAAATATTCAATAGGTACAGAAACGGCACTTTTGAACGTCAAACATTAAATAAAAATTGATTCTAGTCGCCCCTTCCAAAAGGTAGTTTTCGTATGGAGAAGAACGGGAAAGAAACTCCACCGTTACTCTTTTAAAATATTTTACAATATTTTGCATACATTAAATATATTAATTATATAATTGTTCATCAACTAAGTGGTCGTGTAGAGTTATGACGCGACGGGACAAAGGCTGCATGATACATAGTTACGAGTAACGTCGGGCAATCACGGAAACAACTAGCCGACGAGTGTTGTCACAGTAAGTATATAGGTCGCATGTGCATACGAAGTACATATATAAATAATTGTGCGAAGGTATAACTCGGTAAAGTTTCGAAGCCATGCAGCCTTTGTACGCTTACGTTTAATTTGGCCTCCTATGAATGAATCTACTGAAACTTCCACGTAGCGTAGCGTGACGTCAGATGCCTTCGGCGGCGTTGCAGTGATATCATCAATAAACACAAGCATGAAGCAAACGATACATCAGTCTGCAGAACCACTCGAAACTTAAAGGACATTAAAAGAATATTAGTTTTAAAGAGCGGATCGCGTGCGACACTCACCGGCAGATCGTGGGCCGCATGCAATCTGTTCTCGTTGCAGCTGTAATATACTTTCCGATCGCAAATCGACACATTTCGTATACAGAAAGAAAAGTTTATAAATAAAGCATTATGGACACGCATATTACGTAACATATTGAGTAAGTAAGTAGATAAGTTACGACTCGCACGGAAGACGTAAGAACGTCCCGTTGCCGCGTTGTTAGCGAGTCGCGTGTGTTTCATCCGAGTCGCGTGCAATGAAATGGCGCCTTAAATCGAGCGTTCGCAAAACTTTATTAGCTAAATATGGACTATATGGAGCGCGGTGTGTAAGTACTGTACGTACAATTTATGGCGACAGACGGGCTAAGTTTCTAGACTAATTCCGAGCTTCGTAAAAACAGACCTTATTCAAATTTTATAACAACAGAATAGAACTTTTAGTCTGTTTTGTGGAACGCTTAAAAGTTAAGTGTTGGTAATCCGGTCAGTGGTGTGTTATTTGTGACACGGAGCCGTAATGGCTTAAGAGGACATGTACCGTCTGTCTAAGCGCTGCCTCCACCGCACCGCACCACATCGCACTACACTGCACCGCACCGCATCGCACGCGACTCCGGCGGACGGTGATCTAGTTACGAGCTCCAGATTTTTGTCTGCGAGAAACATTGCTTTATGATAGCATCTTCTAAAACTACTTACGGCTAAAGCTCAGCTTATGAAGGCGAGGACTGATTGATGAGGTACTTGTGCTCTTGCATGACAAGACAGGTGATTACGTATGACGAGAGCATTGACCCGGTGCTGTCGTGCTGGCGGGGTTCGGCGCAGGCTACACAGAAGAGACGTAAGACGCAGACGGAACGTAGACGCGGCGATTTCACGTATCTTCATGCAAAACGCGATCTGGCACAAAACGTACAGAAGGGACAAGACGCAAGCGCAAGTCGCTTTTTCATTTGCATACTATTTTCCGCGTGTAGAGCTTAGTTGGCCCTAAAACAGCGAGGCGACTAACTTGAAGAAAGGTAGAAAAAATATCTATACAGTTTGAGTCTTCATCATGTGCACGTATTGAAATGTGAGAAACTATGCTGATTTGACTGACGGAGGAAATAGTCTTTTGTAGTGATGGTTGTATTTTTTGTTATGTATTTTCTGGTGTACATACAATAAAGTACATATACTTAAATAAATCGAAAAAAAAAACGTTCTGCCTTCTAAATAAAAAAGGTAGTTAAAAATACATTTTACAGTTGTTGTTTAAATTGATGAAAAAATCCAAGATTTTTTCTATCGAAACACCTTAATGCTCAAATTGAGGGCGGCTTTTTATTATTATTTTTTATAAGGACGCCCTGTTGTTTCCAGTCTTTACTGAGTTTTTTTCATCGTGATTGATCTTTTAGTTTAAAAGGTAGGTATGTCGTTTTGTTAGCACGGGGGTAAAAAAAACTATATTTAAAAAAAAACCGTCTATAAAATTCAGCACAGTTTCCGTCATTTCAATATGTGCACATTGTAAAGACTCACGCTGTATTACTAGACAGTTCGACTAACTAAATCCTCAAAAAAAAAAAATACAATTTATAATAGTCCGAAATGTTTTGCACAAACAGTAGTTCAGACTTAATAATAAAATCTTCACAGTTGTTCTCCGATATTCCCCGAAACTGCGCAAGTCTGGTCTCATTATAAGTTGTCCAAGTGAAAGGACCGGCCACAATAAGCATGCTTACCCACTGTCACGTTTCGAAGGCACGTCGTCGTCGCGTCCGTGAACCAGTAATGTTCGCTCAAATAAAACTTGGTTCAGCCGAACGCCGCGCGCAGGCCAGCGAGCGCCCAGCGGGCGGGCGCGTCAAATAAAACGAAACAACAAGTATACCTAATTGCTCGAAATAAAAAGTAATGTAAATATTATTTTGTTCACTTTGTTTTCGAAGTATATTTCCAAAAGCAGCTAACGTTTATTTTAATACTTATGTGATTATTTAGACGTTGCGAAATACTGACAACAGTTTTGATTTATATAATTTATTTTAATTAGTCAGAATATTAAACTGTTAGTATTATGACTTACCTACAATTAAAACGAGGTACTGGTTTATTCCTCAGTAGGAATGTTAGAAGCAAAAGCACGAATCATAACTTGAATAGTAAACTACCCGTCACATCCTGACGCACAAATACTTCAAGTTGTAGACATAATATCCGGTGATATTCGCAGCTCGATTAATTGCCAGCTTTCGAAGTAAAACCGCACCATGCAGAGTGCGGTTTATGTAAAACATAATATTTTGAATTTGAATGGGAGGAAATCCTGCTTACGAGTCCTAGACTCAGCATCAATAGTAAATAGTTTAAACTTGTAGTAGGCCGATGTCTCCCACGCAGAAAATCACACAACTTCAGTTTTATCTTTGTTTAATTGACTTTTAGCAAAAAGTTATATTTTTATTCTATTACCAGATCAGCGAATACGAGTAAGTAATGTTTATAAATACTACGTGTATTTATAAACATTACTTGCTCGTATTCATGCGAGACATCGGCCTACTACAAGTTTAAACTATTTACGGAACTATCATTGTCTCCATGTACGCGCGGGGTGTCGTCAGTAAATGGCAATATTTGCGCTTGTCGAATGTGATCGCGTTATATTGTGCAAACAAGTTCATTTGTTTGTTTGACAAAACTATTGAGCATAAAAACTGTGTGCCGGGCGTGTTAGTCATGCAAACACACAGACATACATACAAGCACGCACACAGGTAAGCTTTTGACGTGGATCGTTTTCATGTAGGTCTATTGCCGTTAGGACAGCTACGCACTGCGGTGTAACAAGCAGACGGAGATTTTTGTGGTTGCGTTTGATAGCTGCACATCGAGCTTCTTCATCGATGAATGTATTTCTCCACACGGAGGTTATTTCCGTGCTAAGTTCACAAAACATTACTGTGGTGTTAATTCCTGTCCAGCATCAAATATTTAAGAAACAATTGTGCTTGCCGAAACGAAACTCAAAAACGAAAGTACCAGTCTATTCTTAGCTGAAAGTTCTCGGTAACGTTATATAGGTTAAATATAAGTACAAAGGAGAAAAAAGCTGTTCTCAAAGTATGTGTGTGAAGTGAAAGAAAAGTACAAAGTTGAAAGAATTCTCGACAATGTGGAGGTACTGAAACCTCGTGCAGAGAGAATATTTTACCATTCATTATGTGTTCTTTATTTGCGTACCTCGTGCTCTAAAGTGTCATGGGACTTTTCTTTTGGAATTTCAATCACGAAAGCAATTTTTTCCCTTTGAAGATGTTTCATAACTAGAACAAAATTAAGAGCAATATAAATCTGTATTGATACAGAATTCCAGATATTGGAATTCATCATGTATGTCATTGTCCGCCCGCTCTGCTCGCCGCACACACTTTTAGTGTGCGTAAGCCTTTACAACAACAATCTAAGCTAAATTCAGTATAATTTAAAATAAATAGCGGTTGATTTAGTGTGTATGTGTACACATACAGTGTATATTTACACGGCGCGTGCGGCGCGGCAGCGGCCGGTGTGGACTGCGCCTATTTGTGGCCACGTGCACCTACTCACAGAATCGCAGATAGTTAGGGGTACTCCGTACTGCACATCGGCGATAACCGTCGAACTACTAAAATACCTTGATCGTTTATACATTTATTTAGCCAATTATAACTAAAAATCTAAAATAATTCCTGCACGGATGCAGCGATCCCCGAAGAAACACATGTTCAGCGGGCGTGGGATGACATAGGGGTGGGGCTGCTCCAAGAGCAGTTGTTAGAAGGTGCGTCAGGAGTCATTAAGGAGTCGTTTAGACTACGAGCAGTTTCGCAACCTGAGTCCGGCGCGTGGTTACAGGCGATTCCTTCACCTCACCTGGGCACTCTACTGGATGATGACTCTTTGCGTGTGGCGGTGGCTCTCCGCCTGGGCTGTAAGGTATGCGAACCCCACATATGCACCTGCGGTTCCATGGTGGAGGCCGATGGCCATCACGCACTGAGTTGTCGGCGTTGCACAGGGAGGTTCCCGCGTCACCATGCCCTGAATGACATAGTCCGTAGAGTCCTTATATCGGCAAACGTCCCCTGCGTGCTTGAGCCTTCAGGTCTTAGCAGGTGTGATGGTAAGAGGCCGGATGGGCTAGCTCTAGTGCCATGGAAGAACGGAAAGTGCCTGATCTGGGACGCAACTTGCGTCAGTACTGTCGCTGCCAGTCACCTGAGTGGCACCACGCACACTGCCTCTGCCGCAGCTGAAGACGCCTGCTCTTTAAAAAGGCTCAAGTACGCTTCCTTGGAGCAGCCTTACTATTTTGTGCAGGTAGCTGTGGAGACCCTGGGTAGCTGGAGTAGGGCAGCGAAGGTTTTTGTGGCGGAATTGGGCCGTAAGCTCAGGGAGGCAACCGGTGAGCTCCCGCTCTGGGTCGTTCTTGGTGCAAAGGTCATCGCTATTCAGCGAGGCAATGCGGCGAGTGTTATGGGCACCTTTCCGCCAGGAGCGATCAGGGGCGGGTTATTTTGTGACCTTTGACTGTGTGTTTATTTAATTTACACTATCATTTTATGTGTTTTTATATAAGTCATTGTAGTTGAATAATTCCTTATACGTAATTTAACTCGTTCTTACCAAAGGTACGATGTTACAAATGGGCTCTACTCCTATACGAGTACTCCTAACACCGTGTTACCTCGCCGCGGGTCGATGACCGATTACACGCACGCTTGCGTGGCTACTTCATGAAACTCGCCACGTCGATAAGTAACGTCGGTGGTTGCAAGGCTTGGCGTACGTCCATCACGACTAAACACGCTCGGGGACTGACAGAGGTCTTCAGTGATCGTAATCTGACTTGATGATTAATCTTCAAAGATTAATCATACCGTAGCACTCAATCAAATATTGGGCATGTTACGTTTTGGACGACCCGATCAGGCTTTTATTTTCAGTGGAAAAATGCTTTACTTGTTTTGTGTTTTTCGTCCTAACGGAACGCGAAAATCATCAAAGCAGAAAACACAATCCCTCGGTAGCTTTACGAAATAAGTAATATACAGTGGCTGATGATAAGTGTTAGAGAATGCAGCTTTTTGTAATCTATATATTATTGGCGGTTAATATCAATTTTATTTAAAAAAAAACAAACGTAATGACTAAATACTAAAATTTAATCAATTTTTAACAAATACGATTTAAAACTTAAAAATATACTTCCTGATACAAAAAAACAATTTTAAACGATATTGCAAAACGATGTTATCACGACGGCTGCTTGAGACGGAGTGAGGGGCGAGTAGGTACTGGCCGCACCCTCCTTTTATAGACAGCGCCGCACGGTAGTTTGACGTTTTTGAAAATAACGTTTTCACGCTAATACGGCCTCTCCTGACGTGTGGCTGTCCTCAGCCACATTGTCCAGATGGTGGTCCTTGTTCGCTGCAGTCACGATCCTCGGCAAGTGGACTCGGGCGACGCGAAGGGCTCATGTCTTCAATAGCTGCATCAGTAATTAGTGGACCCTGGTGTGTGTCTGCATCTCCACGACTTGCATGGTTTTCACAGCTAGTTGCACTGGTCGATGGTGCTGTAAGACTATCCTCTTCAGCTAAAAAAATGAGAGAATAGCACTTATTAGTAATATCCTTATTACTGTCTGTTGATGTAATTAGATGCAACACAAATCTAGACGGAGGCACCCAGTTAGCTCGTCTTGGCAGAGACGCGTCTCAATGCCCTTATGAATAAACTGAGATGGAGGCACCCAGTTAGCACATCTCTTTAGGCAAAATTACACTGTAACTCAATGCCCTTACAAATAAACTGAGACGGAGGCACCCAGTTAGCACGTCTCTTTTGGCAGAATTACACTAACTCAATGCCCTTACAAATAAACTGAGACGGAGGCACCCAGTTAGCACGTCTCTTTTGGCAGAATTACACTAACTCAATGCCCTTACGGATAAACTGAGACGGAGGCACCCAGTTAGCACGTCTCTCGGCAGAGACATCTCTCAATGCCCTTACAACCACTATGCACGTACACACGACTCTTTCAGTCCATGTAATCAAACACATTTGATATAATACATGATCATGCATGCTTTAGATAGCAAAGTTAATACAAAAATTTGCTTACTTTCAAAAAACGTGGCACACGTCTCGGGGGTCCACTCTCCTCGCCAAGCAACCATGTGCTCAGCGGCAGCCTGAGTGACTTTGCCATACGAACCAGTTAGAAGCTGTAGCTCGTATCGATCGTGGGGAAGGATTTTCACCACACGATATGGCCCTCGCATCCCCGAGTCCAGCTTGCCTGTAACTTGAGAAGTTTTTATTACAAACACATTATCATTTAGATTAAACGTACGCTTGACTTTCCGATTCCTATTAACGTACTCATCTTGTTTACATCTATTCTGGTCCAGCAGTTCGCTAGCGCGCTGTCTTTGTAACTCCCTTAACCCCTCGCGATTCGGTCGGACGTCATTAACAGCGATATCGCGAACAAGTGATCTTATAACAGGCGTGACAGCTTCAACACCAATAAGCAATTGCAACGGTGAGATCTGAGTGGTCTTGTGTTTAGTGCAATTGATAACGAGCTGCATTTCCCACAAGGAATCGGACCATTTACTCTCTGGTTTAGAAGCCTCTATACGTAACATATTGAGCAAAGTACGGCAGTAACGTTCGACTTGACCGTTTTCACTATGCATCTCAGGTGTTACAAAATGAATTTCGCTACCCATTGCAGAAACCCAGCCCTGAAAACTAGCACTTTCAAACATTCGCCCTCTATCACACACAATTAGTTTGGGAGTACCGAATAGGGAAACGGCGTTTGAAAACGTTTGTTTTAATTCGTTTGAATCTTGCCTTTTTATCGCATAAAACAAACAATACTTAGAGTAGGCATCTACAATGAGCAGTACATACTTGTTATCATTTGAAATAGGTAGTGGACCTAACACGTCCATGTGGACCGTGTTAAATGGAGTATCTGGCTTATGCCATGATGAAATCGGGTAATGAGGAGCCCTAGGAACTTTCTTGGACGAAAGACAAATCAAACAATGACCTACGTATTTCTTTACAAAGGCATAGAGCCCTGGGAACCAAAAATGACGCAAAATTAGGTCTATAGTCTTGTCGGCACCTATATGTGCATGCTGGTCATGAAAAATTCTTAAGAGACTTAATCGGTGACCTTTGGGTATGAAGCATAGTAGCTTTGGCTCCTGGCCCGTGGGGGTGTATTTATAATACAATAGATCGTTACGAACAACATACCGGGAAGAGTCTAGCTCGTTATTGTTGACTTTGTCAATTAGAGTACGAGTTTCCTCATCCGCAGATTGAGCAATCTGTGCCCAGTTTTTCGGCCTAGTTATTTGGAGGACATCAACAGGATTTCGACTTAGATAATCAGCGTGTTGCATCATAACGCCCTTTCTATATTCTATCGTAAAGTTAAAATCCTGCATGTATATCCACCAACGCGCGACGCGTGGTAAAAGATCTTTCTTACGTTCCGTTAGTTTAAGCGCATTACAGTCAGTCACAATTTTAAAAGATATACCCAACAAATAGTGGCGAAAGTGTTGCAAGGCTTTAATGATCGCGAGCGTCTCAAGCTCATAAGAATGATATCGTGGTTCGGCACCTTGTGTAGTTTTACTAAAGTAAGCCACTACTCGTCGTTTACCATTCTCATGAACCTGAATAAGAACTGCGCCGTAACCGATAGAACTCGCGTCCGTATGTAACTCGGTTGGTAACGACGGATCGAAAATGGCAAGCACAGGTTCGCTTGTAAGACAACGGATTAAGTATTTACGCGCGTTTTCTTGTTCCTCGCCCCAATGAAATTTAACGTTACCTCGTGTTAAACTAGCAATGGGCGCCGTCTTAGATGCATAGCCGGGTATGTAGCGACGAAAATACCCTGCCAAACCGAGTAGCTGTCGAACCTGCTTTACATTTGTGGGCACAGGGGATTCAATTAAAACCTTAATTTTTTGCTCGCTCGGTCTAACCTGACCTTCAGAGATAGTTCGACCTAGATACTCAACCTCTGTGGCCACAAATGTACTTTTCTTTAAGTTAATTGAAAACCCCGCAGAAGTAAGTGTTTTTAATACTTCGCGTACGTTCTCGATTGCTTCATCGATAGAAGAGGCTAGCAATAATACGTCATCGATAAAAGTAAGGGCTTTACCAGACTCTATTAGCGATTTAAGCGTATTTGTGATTATTCGTTGATATACGACCGGCGCGTTCGCGAGACCAAACGGCATTTTTAAATATTCGTAATGCCCTTCTGGGGTCACGAAGGCGGTCTTCGCTACAGAGTCGCTATCCAACAAAATTTGGTGGAAGCCTGTTGCCATATCTAAACAGCTGAAGAACTTGCTCTTACCAAGGCGATCAATATGATCTTCTATCAAGGGTAATGGATAGCGATCTTTCACGGTAATCGCGTTCAACGCACGATAATCAACGCACATACGATCCTTTCCGTCTTTTTTCTTGACAAGAATAATCGGACTTGCGTATGGAGAGTTGGACTCGCGGATTATCTTCTTGTCTAGCAGGTCTTTTACGATATCACGCACTTTACATTTTTCGTCGATTGAGAGTCTGTACGGCCTATAACAAATCGGTGTCTCACTCGTCAACTCAATATGCATATTACCGGTTGTGACTGTTGTTAAGGCAGTCCCAATAATAAAGAATTCCTTAAATTGATTTACGACTGACATTAATTTTTCACGATCGCTGCCTTCAAGTGGCGTGTTAACTGAAAACTGTTCACTTGAGTTGATGAGCAATACATTTTGAACAACCGAACTAGGAATTCGAGTTATACGCTGCTCATTGTTTGCACGAATGTACGTAACCCCCTCACGGTTCAAAACATCGGTTCCTATTAGTACTGGCACATTTAGGCATTTTAGGGGAACAACAAAAAGATCCACCTCTAATGAAATGTCGCTAAATTCTACAACTAATGTTACGCGGCTATTACACTCAATGTTTTGATCACCTATGCCACGTAATACCTGATATGTGGGTAGTCGAGTACACTTAAAATATTTAAGCACCGTTTCCGAAATAAGTGACACGCGCGATCCGCTATCTATCAGCACGTCTATAGGTATACCCTGTATAACGGCCGTTGTGACGTCACTGTCTGTTGACGCGCCTTTCAACTCAAAACAAAAATTAACGTTGTTTTTATTCCGCGCTTCAGATCTTTGTTTAGCAAAACAGACGGAGGCGTCGTGACCTGGCTTTTTACAGAATGAACACGGCCCATTTGGTTTCTTATTAATTGTTTCTGTCGATTCGTCAGATTTAATCGTTTTCGATTGTTTAGGACACGTGCGCTGCACATGACCCACAGTACCGCACGAAAAACACGTAATTTCGCGATTTTTATTATTATGTGGACGTTTTCTAGAGTTTCGGTCAAACTGTTTACTTTGGGAAGATTTCACTGAGGTTACGGATGAGTTGGAATTCGGTTTAGTATAAATAGAAAAGAATTCAACAAGATCTTTGGTCGTTAAATGAGCGTTAGTCGCAGCAGCACGTACTTGTGCGTCAGTTACACCACGTATGACAATCGCGACCGTTAAATCATCGCTTAACCCTCGAACAATATTTAGTCTCAAGACGGAGCGCCTAGCATATTCTGCGTACGTGGAATATTTGTCGGAATTAGTACTCATGACGTCAAACAAAATATTTGCAACATCAATTCTTCGTGAGCAAAGCGGTTTAAACTCAATCTTAAAGTTAGACCAGGTGCGGTCGTTCGTGACCCAGTCGTTTAACCAACTACGAGCATCTCCCTTCAGGCAGTTAGCGATCCGGGATAAACACTCATTGTCATCCCATCTATTAATATCACGTGCCCTTTCAACCTCCTCACACCAAGAATCTATATCATGTATGCTAGGATCAAAGTTTGATATATAATAATGGTTGGATCTGACCTTGGTTAACGCACTCAAAGCTCCAATGAGGCGATCTGTAGCATCCAGTGACGTGGAAGTACTTGCAAGCGATTCTCCAACGATGCTGGTGTTCGACTCATGCACGGCTGGTTGTGGCTCCTGCGGTGAAGACGCAATGATCTGCCCAGGCGCCACAACGGCACGCGCTTCCGGAGTTGTTGTCCTCAACACGGTGCTAGTTGAGGGTAGGCTGGTATTTTCTAGCGCGGTCAGGCGCGCCAGAATAGCTCCAAGAGTTTCTTGGAGTTCGGCTGCATCACTATTTTGATCACGCCTATTTCTACCCCTATTGCGAGTGGTAGCTCTTTCGGACATAATTCAAAAACTTTTCGCACGACACAGAAAAAAAGATAGGCAATGGAGCCTATCCCACTTCTGATATTGGCGGTTAATATCAATTTTATTTAAAAAAAAACAAACGTAATGACTAAATACTAAAATTTAATCAATTTTTAACAAATACGATTTAAAACTTAAAAATATACTTCCTGATACAAAAAAACAATTTTAAACGATATTGCAAAACGATGTTATCACGACGGCTGCTTGAGACGGAGTGAGGGGCGAGTACTGGCCGCACCCTCCTTTTATAGACAGCGCCGCACGGTAGTTTGACGTTTTTGAAAATAACGTTTTCACGCTAATAATATATAAAATTCAAAGTCCTGACTGACTGACTGAGACATCAACGCACAGCCTAAACCGCTGGTCCTAGAGACATGAAATTTGGAGGGTGTATTCTTCGTGAAGAGTAGGTATCCACTAAGAAAGGGTTTTTCGAAATTCCACCCCTAAGAGGGTGAAATGGGGGGATTTTGTTTGTATGAAAAATCTTATTCCTTGAGTTAATAAACTTGAAACTTGGCACGAATATTTATCTAAGTAAATTATGAAGTTGGGCATTTTTTGTTTTTATAAACTACCTCCTAAAAGGGGATTGGGGGGTTTCAAAGTTTGTATGGAAGAATTTTAGCGCGCGGTCCGATTTAATCGAAACTCAGTATTTATACCTAAAATGGAAAGGAAAGAATAATGTGCATCAGGGTTTTTTGAAAATCTACCCCTGACGGCCTGAAAAGGGGTAGTCAATTTTACAGGGGAGGATTTTACAGCGTGGCTAGATTAACTCGAAAATTGGTATAAATTGGTATAATAATCTTTGAGTCAAGTTATGAACACATCCCAAATGATTTTTCAAATTTCCACCCCTGTGGGGGTGAAAAGCGGGGATACAGTTTATATGAAAAATCTTATTAATTTAGTTAATAAACTTGAAACTTGGTAACAATACTTGCCTATGCAAGTAATAAAGTTTATCATTATAAGTTTTTCAAACTACCCCTCAAAGGGGGATATAGGGGTGTTGAAGTTTGCGTGGAAGAAATTGAATGCGCGGTCCGATTAACTCGAAACTCAGTATTGATACTTTCGACAGAAAATAATTAATAATAAGTATGTAAAGTTGTCTAAAATTGACCCCTGACGGGGCAAAAAGGGGTAATTCGGTTTTTAGGGGAGGATTTGAACTTGAAACTGTATGTTACATTTTCACGCCTAAACCACTGAACTTCTGATTTGGCAAAGAGATAGATGGCATCTTGGGGAAGCACATACTTTTCATCCTGGTAGCACGTTCCCGTGGGATAACATCCGACATCCACGCGGGCGAAGCCGCGGGCAGAAGCTAGTCGTATAATAATCGAAAAGATATTCTGCACACTTCACAGTGTGAAAGTTTGCTAAAGCTAATTTTTCAGGTCATAGTAATATCTGGTTAATACCTATTATAATTTTGATTATAATAACGCGTAGAAACCTTGGCGTACTCAGGATTGTTTATTAAACATGTTCATTATGGGTGCATTTTTATTTGCCGTACATTGTTCTAGACAGCAATATTGTATCTCATTATCAACATATCGACTTCCAAGAAAATTGATAGTTTTCCGATAAAGGGCCAGCCTCCTTACGGGGTTGCTCGTGTGACGTCCGCCTGTTACGACAGGGTTTACATTAAAGTAATTGATAACAAATAAAAAAAAGTTTTGTATGGTGCCTACAAAGCTTTCTTACCTTATGTGCAATTAATTTATTATGATTTTGTATGGTTGTATTGTTTCAGTGCAATGTGACTAAATGTATTACTTTTTACTTTGTTTTGTAATCTAATCATAATAATTATGTAAAAATTGTATGTTTTGCTAATATTCTAATAGTTTAATATTTTAATGAATTATTTTTAACCTTTTAATGTGAATGTTGTGCATGCCTATAAGTGATGTATTTACACAGAATTGAAGACTCGTGATTACCTATTGTTACTACCTTGTAAATATATCGTTGGTGTGCCTTTCTTAATAAATAAATAAAAATAAATAAATAAAGCTCAATTTCTGACGATGAACACGCGGTTAGACAAAATGTAGAGAATGTGAAAGCAACAGACGACCGACATCGTATGTCTGTAAGCAAATGTGTATCAAAACATAGAATATCGAGCGATACTAAATATTGAGCAAATATGTAGGCATGAAGCAATATCTTTCTTGAAGTTTAATTCAGTATTTAAGAAAATAAAACGTTCTTGATTATAATGTTATGACGACCAACCAAATATCATTTTGCTACTGAACCCCAAAAGAACTCTTGATTCTTGTAAAAGTAAAAATGAATATATTTTGTGCCCTCTTGAGTTGTATCCATCATTGCTTTGAATCATGATCCATGAGTAATCCTGGTGGTATCGTGCCACATTAGAATACTTGTCTGTTATAAAGTTGTGGTACAACTCTGTGTTACTCTGTAACGTTGGCATTAAATGGTGTTGCGGATAGTCATTGAGTCCCACTGTACATAGTTAGGCCCAGTAACGGGCGGTGGCACAGCCTATACCTACTGTAGCGTTGTGAGGGTCTCAACGGCAAATAGTCGACTGATAATTGGTAAGTTGTAAGTCACATCACCAGAATCACAACACTAATTTCCTAAGAACACTCTGATTTTAACGTCCGCTGGCTTAGCTAGCAGGAGTGATTCCCTGATCCTCAAGATACTTGTACCTTGTCCTTTGTCCTACGTACCGGATTCTACGTCCAGGCTAAGGACAGGACAGCGACAAGACAACTGCGGACTACATGCGTAGCTATACTGTGCGCTGCACGCACACCTATCCACGCGCTACCGGCGTCCTGCTGACGCGCCGCTGACTGCGGCCTACTGAGGGCCTGACCGGCCTGCTGGAACCGTGCTGGCAAGCCTGGCTCCCCGGTGTGCAAGCCTCTGCAACCAAGGACGGTACCTTCCCCTACCTTACCAAGTGCTAGTGCTCAGAAAGACAGTGTGTCCTTACCCGCGACCTAGTCTACAACTACCTATCTATGTAACCTAAACTTGAACATTATACATAATATGAACCTTTCATAAGTGTTTCTATTACCCTACCTATTTGTTAACGCCCTGCGCAGCCTAACTGCAAGCCTTAGCCGTTACACTACTGTTGAAATGATTACTATTTGTTAACGCCCTGCGCAGCCTAACTTCAAGCCTTAGCCGTTACACTACTGTTGAAATGATTACTATTTGTTAACGCCCTGCGCAGCCTAACTGCAAGCCTTAGCCGTTACACTACTGTTGAAATGATTACTATTTGTTAACGCCCTGCGCAGCCTAACTGCAAGCCTTAGCCGTTACACTACTGTTGAAATGATTACTATTTGTTAACGCCCTGCGCAGCCTAACTTCAAGCCTTAGCCGTTACACTACTGTTGAAATGATTACGTTATAAATTACAGTTATTGGATTACTGTCATATTAATTGTATATAATATTAAGACTAGACAAATATTGGTTGCGTTCCTGTGGTATCGTCCGTAGTTAATCTCAAATGTGTATGATAGTCAATTGTTTACGTTCTCCCAGCCACAGTGCACTGTCACACGTGTTTCTGTTTACCCGGAAGTTGCAGATGTATACCTAGTGAGTATATGTACATTACACATCCCGGGTGAACTATTCGTTCAACGTAACATCGTAAACAAAACCTTTTTCTCCATTGATCGACCTTCTATAGAATGCCAACGTCCCCGGACATTGGACTCCTCATATGAGGATGTCTAGTGATAAATAGATAAGTTTCAAACTGACACTTAGAGCAAAGTTTGTTCATCAATCTCGTCAATATTGCTTGAAGATTTTCCCGCTCGATGCGTTCAGTTAATACAGTTTTTAGCGGCGCTCAATATTGCTGGCATGTGTGTCAATGTCGTGGCAAGTATGGTAATATTCCCAAACTTTGCCAATAAAGGGGAGCTCGCGGGGGTGCAGTGACGCGCGGGGGGCAGGCCCCCTCCCCTAGGAGCGTGTGTTTGTCCAAGGGCTTACTGCGGCATCGAAAGGACGCTGCAGACCTCGTGTCTCCTCTCTTGGAATAAAGACTGGCTGACTGGCCGGGTTTCTTTAAGAAAATATGTTAATTAAGTCCGTACCAAAACATTCGCAACATAGATTTATAAAGATAAGCAATATAGTGATTTGATTTACGCCTCATTTAATGCGTACCCATTAGCTTCAGGGGAAATGAAAAAAGCCTAGAAGCGAACTAGACCAATACGTGCTTGTAATGTATTACATATCACCAAAACTAGACAAATACGTGCTTGTAATGTATTACATATCACCAAAACTAGACAAATACGTGCTTGTAATGTATTACATATCACCAAAACTAGACAAATACGTGCTTGTAATGTATTACATATCACCAAAACTAGACAAATACGTGCTTGTAATGTATTACATATCACCAAAACGCTGCGTGTTATGTATGAGCCTGTGTTTCTCGTACCGTATCGTCAATGGAGCGTGCGCATTCTCTGGACAAACGATATCTACCAGTTCCAACAAAAGTTTAAATATAGTTACAGATCTCTCATCGGAATAAAACTGTTTCCGACTGCCACATATTCCTATTACGTACCATTTCAATATTTGGCGACACAGCGAGCAGTGCGAGCGCAATATTTTATTATTATGCTCATGTTCAAGTTTGTGCTATCATATTATCGAATTTAGTTCTGTTCAGGGTCATCGCTTCTCGGGGTTTTGACACGTCACGCTTCGGGGATACAATGAAAATTTGATACAATTTGGGTTTATGCCACTATCACCACTTGTACGTACTACCCTGTTCATGTCGGCTGTTATTCATAATATTATGTTTACACATTTCGAGTGAGTTGGGTGAGTGGCACGATGAATAGATGTTGTTAATGGCATCGTCGCTGTTACCGATATATAAAAAATATATATATAAAACCAGAATCACGTTAGCACCGAGTAGCCTGCAATAGAGAATGGTGAAAGGTTCAAGTAAAAGCTTTTTGTCACAATAGGGCGATACATATTGAATGACACGGGTGACAAAAGAACAATGGTTGAATAGTTACGGTAAAAGTAGCTAAGGCAATTTCTCGAGAGGTGATACAAAACAATACTTTACGAAAACTTTCAGTGATAAGAAGGAAAGAAAAACGAAATCCGTTCTGTTGAATGTAGCATATAATTATGTACATATGTCGTCGTAAATTAATCCTAGTAGTAATAGGTTAATTTTCAAACAAGTTTAACTTCTGTAACCAAATCTACAACTTAGGCATAGGCTTCCAGGTGATGGCTAAATTAGGAAGAAACTTTCCAATGACAGTGTAACTCTTAGCACTAATGAACCAGGTGATAACATTATTAAGGATTTCTTTCCATTTCAAGGATTTCTCTTAAAAGAGGACCCATCTGTCAGAAATAAGGCATTAACAAAGCCAAACCTAAAAACTTTTTCTGACTACGTAGATGATTGAAGTGACGCTGATAATATTTAAGTTGAAAATATTTGCACCGTTGTAGCAGTGTGTAAATATAAATAAACTACTCAATATTCCCACAGACATAGGTACAGTATAAACCGTCTGGCCGTAAGACGATCGCGTATTCCCGTCCGAGTTAGAAACGAACAATTATTTTGGTGAAAATGATGATAAACTTAGTTAGCGGATATTTTGGAGAACAGTGTTTGTATGCCGAGCTTGCAAAGCTGCGGCTTGAAGAAAAACAGATGGTGTCAGCAGCTGGCGTCGAGAGAAACTTTACACTGATGAGAGAGAATTATTGCATTCCCAAAATTATGCAAATTTGTTGTTGTTCAGTAGTGTACTAATTGGGATCCTGCCGTTTTACCGAAAAGATTTTGCCAAAATTTCACTATCCAAACTTTTAGGAACCTTTTTTTATACCTATGCAATGTTTGGAATGATTTTAGTACGCACATTTTCATTTGGTCAAATTTTTACTTGACAGAATATTATCAAGGATATTGTCATTTAGGCATTTGGTCTTTAATCAAATGATTTAATACAGCAAACAATCTTTAGACAATAAACGTTTGGTCAAAAGATTTGTTATGACAAAAAATATCGAGGCAAAATTAAGATTTTTTGGGAATTATATAATTAAAAATGCAATTTTATTTTAATATAATCATTTATTTAATACAAAATACATATTAGTAACTTACAATTTTAAAGTTTTTTGCAATGTATATTAGCAATTTAAGACTTGTGTTGCAGAATTCGATTAATTCTGTCGTTTTTATCCATATATTTTTTTGTGGCGGTTCACTTAACTAGTAGTAGTAGTAAAAGAACTAGTTAGACGAGGTTAATATAAAAAAAAGGCCGCGGCAGCGGCCGGCGAGTGCCAGAAATGACTAGATTATATAGAAAAAAAAACAAGCTACTTGAAACTGAACTAGTTAGAGAAGACTAATTATTTTAAAAAAAGCTATACCTACCAAAAAAAACTACTACCAGAATAGTTAATATTAATATCTCCTTTATTTGAATGTAAACACAAAGTTATATTTTTAAATATTAGAAAATAAAAAGTATAAAAACATTTAAAAATATTAAAAATAGGAGCCCATCGGTATCGGGAACAGGGTCCAAGCTACCGGTGGTCAGGGCTCTAGAGAGAGGAACCTCCTGAGAATGCGAGCCATGTCCAGAAATACCTCTCTCTGAATCAAGCACTTGATCCAGCTGCCCAACGAGAGCCTCCTCAGGTGTTGGTCGAGGCTCTAATAATATATTAATATCATTATTACCTGTTTAGAGTTGGTCCCAAATGAAAAAAAAAACACCCTTGTAATAAAACGTCTTCAAAGTTATAAATGGTGAATTGAAGACTGACGATACTAAATATTTGGCAAATTTTATTTTGCGTAAAATGAGTTATTCCAACTGAAATATTTGACTACATAAAAATTGGTAAAAGTACTAGTTGGTAAACAAGTCATTGTTTAAACGATTACTTGCCTAACATTAGTTTGCGTTACGATTATTTGTGAAGAGATTTTTTACTAATTAATAATTTGGCAAATGAAATTATGCGGATTTTTGTTTGAGAAGTGATAATTTGGCAATTTCTTTTCGATGAAACAAGGGAGACCCGTATTCATTAAAACGATATTAATTTCCGGAAGTAACGCGGCTTAGTGCAGCTGGATTAAGGGATATAGTGTAGGTACTTAAGTCTAAAGTAGTTATATTATGAACTTTGCAACTTCTGTTAGATTAGTTTTCGTACTCCTACGATTCGAGGTCCTAGAACTGAAAGTGCTGTTGTCTTAGAGATGAACTTGCTCCTTAAGGATTGCAAGTTCACTTAGAAGATGTAGGTACTTACAATTATGCCATAATTATGATTATCTAACATAGTGCAGATATTAATTGATTTGTATCATACTTAATACTTTTCAGTATACTTAGTTGAAGAGCGAATAATAAACACTTACATAATACTAAGAATGTTGGTAATCCCGCTCACTATGCTAAAGACGACTAATATCAGAAGCGCTTAGCGTTCAACTTGAGCACATTGCGACGGCTTATAGAGACATTTCAGTTTCAACGAGAAAGAATTTTTAATTATAATAATTATCTTAGCTAATAATAATAATGGACCGTAAATTCCAGATTTAGTCGGTACCCAACTCCGGAATTATTAGACTTATTACTAGACTTTTTAGCAGCTAAAAATTCAGTTTTATGCAGAGTTGAAGTGCTTAGCACGAGTTTTGTGAAGGACGTTGAAGCGACACGTCCAAATGTCTTCAGCGCCAAGTATTATCACTGAGTAAATATTGGTTGTTTTATGAAGTTTAGTTACTGTGAAAAGTCACCGAAAATTTTTTTGTGGCTTTCTTAGATCTGAAAGCCAATTCTCGTAATTTAAAACGTTCAAAATCTAGTCGCAGTCTCATTTCGGCGACAAACAAATGTCAAAAACTTGTCAAATATGTAGGGAAATCAGAGGTATTTTTAACAGATTGAGACTGAGATCAGATTGTGAACGTTCTTAACATTATGAGAATTGCCCCTCTGATGTTAAGGGTTTATTGCAGTAACAATCTGTACTAGACATTTAAGTCTAGGTATCTTTATCTTTTTCGTTATGTGTGGCAAGTTCACCGCTTTGCTTGACTTACGATTAGACGTCCAATTTACTTCCCACGGGTGTTGTAAGAGGCTACTAAGGCACAATATATTGGGATCGCCACGCCTTTCAAGCATGGTGTTATTACGGCAATATCCTCTAAAGATAGTTCGTTATAGCCGTCTATGGGAGAGGTCAATATTCAGCAGTAGGCAGTTTGGAATTGATTTATAATCATGGTGGCACTTTTTATGTTTCAGTACTTTTTAAATGGAATATAATATATCAGTAATGTTATAGTATCTCGATACAAAAGCATCTGATATCGACACATCGCTTTTTATGATCGGAAATGTGATTCAATCATGGTCAGCAAGAGACAGACGGAACAAATCGTAATCGTAACGTGTCTTGTGAACGATCGACTAATTATTTTTCGATAAATTGCAACAGTCGAAGAGAAACCTGTTGCCAACTGCTCACGTTTATCACCCACAGTTCATACTTCCGCTGTTTTTATTAAATTCTTCATAAAAACTCTCTCTTTTTCCGCCATATTTTTCCGCCAACGTATCTCAAAAGGAGACAGGGAAATATTTTGAAATTCCCTACATTGCTGCCGCGGTCCTGAAGTTTTCTTTTGTTACAAATCGTTTTATCATGAAGCGGATAAATTGTTTATTGAAACAAGGAAATGTAGGTACTTACCTATAAACTTTAAACTTTTAGATTGAATCATTAGTGTGAATTGTTTATACCTACTAAATAAATGACATAATCAAAATCAAAAGTGATTTATTCAAATTAGGCTGAGAATCAGCACTTTTTGAACGTAAAAATTACAAAAGACAGTTCCCCAAAAACGCCCGCCCTTCACCACTTCCTAGTGCTATCGCTGGGAAGAAGAAGTGGCGCAACAAACTCCCCAGCAGCACAGCTGTCTGTTCAATTAAAAAAAATACATGATTGTATACAATACTAGGTACCTATGTGCAAGGCCGGCCTTAGCCATGTAGGCGCCCTGGGCAAGTCATGCCTTTGGCGCCCTTTTAGGTATAGGTACTTATTTAATTACAATTAAAAAAACTTATTTAGGCTTTGTACCATATTTTTTATTGAATTATTAGAAAACTACAACATCACATGTATTTATTTTTAATAACAATAACATTATTTTAACCATTAATTCTCTTACCTTACCTATCTATATTGTCTGTCAGTCACGTCACGAACCATAAAAAAAAAAATTAAATCCACATCTCCATCAATATCAGATTTAACTTTTAATTTGACCGTTAACTTTTCTTGCAGTAAAGAACAATGTCGCTTTAGTTCTTCTTTATTTTATTTTTTATATTTAACAAGAAATTCCATATGTTAGAAAAGCTTTGCATCTGTTGAAATCTTTCCTTTATAGATATAATAATAATAAAACTTTATTTCAGACTATAAGGTCCATAAATGTTAGTATTTTGGTGTTAGTAACAATGGTGCTTAAATAAGTAGGATAGTATTGTTAATTTTCACAAAAAAAAAAAATATTTATTTAGACCTATGACTGTCCCCACCCAGTGTCCTTGAAAGGGACAAATCAGTCTGGCAGCTATCATTTTCAGGATGTTGTTGTTACTACCATGCAAGCGCTGTAGTAAGGAGGCCGCTTTCTTTCGCATGATGGCATGGAAGCCATCCGTGCGAGCCTCCGTGAACATTCCTGAAGCGCTACAACGCCATGGCAGTCCCAACAGCATCCTAAAAGCATGATTAAATTGAACACGCAGGACGTTGTAGGCTCGGCGCGTGTATGATACCCACAGGCCACTCGTGTAAAACGATTGACAGAACGCCTTAAAAAGGGTTATTTTGACGTCTGTAGTACAGCGAGCGAACCTGCGGGCAATCATATTGCTCCTCACAGACAACGCCAGATAAGCACGGTGTCCAAAAGAGTATTAAAAAAGTCGGCTTGAAACTTTTTTTTTGGATCACTTATTGGTTCATCTGGGTTCATCAGTAGCCTCTTCGCCCGCACCCTAATTCCCTAATTGCGTAACACACAATCAATCTCAATCTGAATTATTTTGAAGGATATTGCTAATCCATTTGCTTCAGTGAAAATTTATAGTCTTAAAGAATTTATGGAAAAGAAATTCTCATGTTAGTTTTAAGTAAAAATTTGCATGCCAAGTACAATTCTGGCAAAACATGTAAGCTCTTTATTGTAATTATTGAAACACCATGTATACCATGTTTTTTTTTGCAAATAAATACTTTATTATTACTTTATTATTAATAATATGTTAAAAAAATTTCAACATCGTAAATGATAAACTAAGACCATCGAAGTAAAATAAAGGCCTTGGCGATTGTGCACCAGTATACGATACGACTCGTTCAATAAAGTCGACACGTATTTGCAGCCACAAACGTAATGTGTGGCTACGCGTGAATATTGTAATACACTGAGATGATTGCAGGCTGCGCTCCACGGAACATATCAAACATGATTGTGTGTCTGACGTGCGCAGTTTATGGAACAGATTGAGTAATGAAATTGGGGCTATGCAACCTACGTTTATAGATAGCAAGCAAGCTTCACCTACATTTAAGCAGAAGCTTAAATGTAGGTCACATAGGTGTGTCTGTGCACTATGCAGCCATACATAAATACAGGTAATCCAATAATCATTAGAGTACTAATTACGAGTATTAGTACTCTAATGATTATTGGATTACTATTATAATTTATTAAAATTAATTAAAAGTTAATAAAAAAAAAATATATCCATGAATACGAGTCCGGGGAAGAAATAATAGCCAGGGAAAACACTCGTAGAAAGGACTTTAAAAATAAAGTTGTACCTAATTTTAACATTGTCAAGCATAGCCTCATTACCAAGCTGTACAAATATTTAATAGACGGGCAGCGGATTTGAGGAGTTTATTAAACACTAGCTCTTTTAAGGCTAAGCTCAAAACATTTCTGTTGGATAAAAACTTGTACTCAATGGACGAACTGTAATTTAATAATAATTATTCCAATTTTCTATAGAAAACTAAAATTGCTATTTATTAATTATTGATCGACACACATGTTTTTTTTTATTGTTATTGTGCATGTTCACTTTTAGAATTTATATCAATTTTAATTAAATATGATGTATGTACTGTAAACTAATGTATCATACACAATACCTATAAATAATTGTTCCTGATAAATAAATAAACGTAACGAGATCTTATTAATGGATTCTCAAGTATGGCTTCAACATCATGGTAAATCCTTTTTGATTACACAAATAACGATTAACTTAAACAAACAACACCATTATGAAGATTTATGGATAATCCGTAAAACTGAAAATAATATCCATTTTCAAAAGTAAGGGGGCCGGTACGCTTCCCTGTGGCATCCCAAAATCGTTATATGTTGAGCAAAGCTGAATACAGCTTAAATTTCCCCCGCAGGTCATTTAAATAGTAATGTGTAAACAGTCCTTTATCGTAAGTATTGTATAATTGCTCGCGTATTTTTGCCGCAAGTATCCCGATTGCACTTTTATTACACAATGCAAATTATAATTTATGAGCAGTAGGTTACGTTACGGCGGCAATTAGGCTGCGTCACGCTGAGGACGCGCTGCGACTTGCGAGAGGCTTTTGTTGGTATTTGTGGTGTTATAGGTATGTCTTTGAAATTTAAAAATATTGTGTTGTGACATGCTTTGTGCCGCAGGGAACGAGTGTCATGAACCTAATTTGTTACAAGCGAAGCATACATAAGCCCTCGACACAAATATGTATTGTTGGGAAAAATAGTTTGAAAACTTCACAATAGTATGAAAAACAATCGAAAGTCAATTTGAATGTTTGTACTTATATGTTTTTTTCAACATGAAAATATTTATTTTGCAAACAATGATCGAGTTTTTCATTCCCACAACGTAGCCGCAACGTAACCGGTACACAAACAGGCGCGAATCGAGTGTTTGTTCATTATAAACTGTTGCCGACCGACGACGCAGCCAAAATGTAAAAAGTTACAATTGAAAGCTATGGTATTGCCACACGGGTTTTTCGTGTTTCTCCCAGTTGGTAAAAAGAAGGTTGGATATAACTAACGGCTCATAAACGTTGAGTTTTGTTTCTGTACACGCACGGGGATGCACCCCTCCGACCCACGAGCCACGAGCCCCGAGCCACGCGACTGAGCGGACAAAGTTTTTATTCATGGAATGGAAGCGAAGGCTTTGTAGGGAAATAAAAATAAACAATAGAAGAATATTATGTTGTACCCCATCTAAGTTATGAAACGCTGAACGAATAATTTGACTAAAGCTTTTGTATTTATAGACTTTGTTCTTATGGAACTGTATTGTGTGGGTTATGGAGTTTTTTAGTTATTAAGCAGGTAACAAACGGTCTTTAGGTATGCTGCTCGTATAAAATAAGAAGCAAAGAAGTTAAATGATTGTCGGTGAAGATTTCTTTCTTCACATAGATTTAATATCTAACTCAAACCAATGCCGGTATTTTTACTTTTTAGCTAAAAAGTTTATACTGCTAAGCTTTTAAATGTTAGCATACTGTGAATAAATAATAATAATAAAGAGAAATTTATTGACATAAAAAATGAATGAATGAATGTTAGCATACAGTGAATGTTAGCATACAGTGAATGTTATCATACAGCGAATGTTAGCATACATTGAATGTTAGCATACAGTGAATGTTAGCTTACAGTGAATATTAGCCTACAGTGAATGTTAGCATACAGTGAATGCAGCTGACTTCGCCAATTCCTAATAACCGTTCGTTAACGACAAAAGCTATCCGCAAAGTGTAATCGATACTCAATAACAATATTAGCGTAGACCAGATAATACCGGGTATAATATCTGGGCTTGTCTCACCACCCGAGGGAATGCGCTAAAAGCAAAGTTAGTCCACGTGATGCCACCAGCACATACATTCAGAAGAAACATTTGGAACAGTTAGCAATGTAGCTGGCAAAGAATTAAAAGAACAGTCTCGAACAACCGTCGCAGCAAATTCAGAAACATGCTTTACTCGTCTTGACAAAATAATTGGAAACAACAGTGAGTTGTTACTAAATAATATCAAAATAGACAAATGAGGAGAATTTCTTCGCCTGTACGGATCTCTACGGAAAACTGAGCAGTAAGTCTGCGTTGAGCAGAGGTCTGGTTTCCAGTTGTTAGCTTCTTGGGCACGTTGTTTAAAGTTGATTTTCTGAAGTTATCTATGTTGTGGCAATACCGCGGCATGAGCCGATCGGTTTCGATATACCCTGCAGAAACTTGCGAACTTTTTAATGGATTGTATCCTTTTTTTCTTTCAGTGCTGACGATGCAAATAATGGACCGAAGTTCTGCTGTCGCTACTTATCGGCTTCCAAATTATGTTCGGTAATATTTAAAGAAACTTAGAATCCATATCAATATAGATTCGGTTTGGGATATGTAAATTTTAGAGCTAGACGACCAGCAGAAGTTTCCAACTTCCCCGAAGGCTTCTAGTAAAGTTACATGAATAAGCTAGTTAAAGTGCGCATGCAACTTTCACGGACCAATTCCGAGCATAACTTACATAGTGTACCCATATGTTAGAATAATGTTCTCAGAAGACGTCGTAAGGATCACGTAGCGGTAACTCCTAATTTGGCTGTCTGACAAAAATAATAAGGACATTGTAGTAGAGACCGCTAAACTCGGCTAATCCGACAGTCAGATACGTGAACATCGCGTTACAAACATGTTTCGTGATAATCAGGAAACAAAACACTCGCTATCTCACATACATCGAATTACCTGACGATTGTGGAGACGGTACACGACTACATGCTTCAAGTGTATAAAGTCGAGAATTCCTGGAACATCTCTGTTAGTGGTCAGTGTCTGAAAATTCGGTGACAATTCAGGAATTTCAGACTTCTGGACGACGAAACTTAGTCCCTTGGGCAGAGCACAGGCGGGAAATAATGTCGTCTGAAGACCGTGCTTATATGTACTAAGGGAACATTTGGAGAAGGTTCGTTCTAATGACACGTTATGAAACTAGAGTACTAATAGTAAATACTGCATAGAATGGGTCTGTAGTTCTTGACAAAGACGGACTACTCCTTTTTGTTTCTCTGGTTGTCATGAAAAACTCTAACATTATTTTAGAAGCACTGCTCAGTAGCTATGCTTCTAAAATGACTTCTTAGAGTGTCACTAACATCAGTATATTAAATTAGTGATAAGGAGTGATTTGTAACCCAGCTATTATACTCTGAAACAACTGCTGTCTATAATTTTGTTTGCTCTCTGTAAGTAATTGTGTGGCCTTGTGTGATGTAAAGAGCAGACCTTCTGTCAAGTGTACTAGTGTGATCCAGTAATGGATCTGTAAGTGAAAGACAAAGTGTTGTGTATAGACGCGGGCCGCTAGGACAGGCCGTATTGTTCGCCAACTTCATAGCTAAGAGGTATGTTCCATCGATTTGTCGCGAACAGCGGGCTTACTCTGAATGTATGACAGGCTCAGTTGTGGGAGCCGATTAAGATTTAGTACGAGCCGGAGGAATATCTTGTTCTAAATCTTAATCGGTTTCTAGTGTGCGCTTGAAATCAATTACCTCGTGTCAACTACAACCAGTACATGTAGACATTATTATTCCTGTATATTGGGAACGACTAGTAAATTTGAGTACAAAATCTATAGCACAATAGATCACACCGGTTTTAGCACCCATTTGAAACACTTTAAGACTTACAATGTTTTGTGTAACAGTGCAAATATACAAAGAATGTTTAAGTCATACCATATGGTGCAGTGCATTTCTTTTGGGGAAGGCACTGCACAGCAATTAATGCAACCTTGCCAGAGTTAAGACTATTCTGGATCCAGTATGCTAAACAATCAGTGCAAACATTGGAATATCCACCGTTAACATTCACGTAAGCCTTTCGCTAGACCGTTAACATTCACGTAAGCCTTTCGCTAGACCGTTAACATTCACGTAAGCCTTTCGCTAGACCGTTAACATTCACGTAAGCCTTTCGCTAGACCGCGTGTTGTCAAATATAATTCTTTTAGCATGTCGCGTAGGTCTACAACGTTTCATATTTGTTCGTCTAGCGAGTAATGTGGCAGATTGTTTTCGTGATCCGAATAATCCGCGATTATTAGATTGTATGCTTAAGCAGCGATTTACCAAATTATACAGATATACGTCAGTCATTTTGCGGCGAGATGTATGAGATGTGATTTTCAAGACTTGCTTTCTCATTTAGGCCGCGTGTCCACGGCAAGAAAAATCACCGGGTCTATGCATGAATTCGTGTCGTTTCTACACACGACTAGTGTACACTGCGTCGGC
The DNA here is from genome assembly GCA_949629185.1 of Apamea crenata. Lineage (NCBI taxonomy): Eukaryota > Metazoa > Arthropoda > Insecta > Lepidoptera > Noctuidae > Apamea > Apamea crenata. The sequence goes on from OX451359.1 coordinate 380,454, forward strand.
GCTGCACAAAACAAAAATCTTGTCAGCGCCAGACAAGATTTTTGTCTTTTTTCTTGTCGATTTTTCTTGCCGTGGACACGCGGCCTAAACGGTGTATTTTTTTTTTGTTTTTGGGGCCCTGTAACCAGAGGGGCAATTCTCGTAATTTGAAGAACGTACACAGTCTGATATCAGTCTCAATCTGCCAAAAATACCTCTAATTTCCCTACATTTTTGATAAGTTTATGACATTGATTGTGAAATGAGATTTCGACTATATTTTGAACGTTTTTAATTACGAGAATTGGCCTTCTGACTTCCATTTGGTTAAAGCTAGACATTTTTATATTCAAAAGAAACTACTGAAAGCAAAATAGGGAAAGATACAATAATTCCCGTATGCTTAACATGTTCCGCAGCACATCACGTATAAATATTTTCAATAACAAACCCTCGTTAGTAAAGAGCTCACATTTTTTCAGCGCCACCGCTGTAGCGCTGCATAGCGCTCAGCGCTTGACAATGAGAGCCACAGGTGAGATCTGTAATGTAATTGCTGTTTTTGCGACACACCACGTATTGAAAGTTAGGTGATGTTGAAAAGAGTGCTGATATTTACGAACAGTACTTGTATGTTTTTCGTTGGTAAGAAATAGTGTAGTGAAAATGTCAGGATTTTGCTACGGGATTTTGCATTCAAATACGTTACTCATAACAAAAAGCAAAATATACGAAGATTGATTCTTCTTATATTTTGCTTTTTTTTCACACATTAGTGACAAATGTTTGCACTAATGTGTGGTTCTTTCCTCAAAAGCCCAACTCAGACACTAATCTACATGGTACATCGACCTCTAGTTTTATGATATTACTAGCTTCTGCCCGCGGCTTCGCCCGCGTTGATGTCGGAAGTTCTCCCACGGGAACGTGCTACCAGGATAAAAAGTATGTGCTTACCCAGGATGCCATCTATCTCTTTGCCAAATCAGAAGTTCAGTGGTTTAGGCGTGAAAATGTAACATACAGTTTCAAGTTCAAATCCTCCCCTAAAAACCGAATTACCCCTTATTGCCCCGTCAGGGGTCAATTTTCGACAACTTTACATACTTATTATTAATTATTTTCTGTCGAAAGTATCAATACTGAGTTTCGAGTTAATCGGACCGCGCATTCAATTTCTTCCACACAAACTTCAACACCCCTATATCCCCCTTTGAGGGGTAGTTTGAAAAACTTATAATGATAAACTTTGTTATTCTCTTAGGCAAGTATTGTTGCCAAGTTTCAAGTTTATTAACTAAATTAATAAGATTTTTCATATATCCCCGCTTTTCACCCCCACAGGGGTGGAATTTTAAAAAAATCATAAAAATTCATAACTTTACTCAAAGATTATTTATACCAATTTTATAATTAATCAAGCCACTTATTATAATCCTCCCCTGTAAAATTAACTACCCCTTTTCACCCCGTTAGGTGTAGATTTTCGAAAAACCCTTATACGTGTTATTATTTATTTTTAGTCTTCAGTATACACACAGTACACTGAGTTTCGAATTAATCGGACCGCGCGTTCAAATTCTTCCACACAAACTTTAACACCCCTATATCCCCTTTGAGGGGTAGTTTTGAAAAACTAATAATGATAAACTTTATTGCTTACTTAGGCGAGTCTTCATGCCAATTTTCAAGATTATTAACCTAACGAATAAGATTTTTCATATAAACTGTATCCCCGCTTTTCACCCCCACAGGGGTGGAATTTTGAAAAATCATTTGGGATGTGTTCATAACTTGACTCAAAGATTATTTATACCAATTTTCAAGTTAATCAAGCCACGCTGTAAAATCCTCCCCTGTAAAATTGACTACATTGAAAAACTCTGATACACATTATTCTTTCCTTTCAACTTTAGGTATACATACTGAGTTTCAATTAAATCGGACCGCGCGCTAAAATTCTTCCATACAAACTTTAAAACCCCCAATCCCCTTTTAGGGGGTAGTTTATAAAAACAAAAACTGGCCAACTTCATAATTTACTTAGATTAGTGTTCGTGCCAAGTTTATTAACTCAAGGAATAAGATTTTTCATACAAACAAAATCCCCCCATTTCTTAGGGGTGGAATTTCAAAAAACCCTTTCTTAGTGGATACCTACTCTTCACGAAGAATACACCCTCCAAATTTCATGTCTCTAGGACCAGCGGCTTAGGCTGTGCGTTGATGTCTCAGTCAGTCAGTCAGTCAGTCAGGACTTTGAATTTTATATATATGTACCTATATAGATTGACACATACTTACAAAAATAAAAAATATTTATCACTTGCACATTGTCCGGACTAACTTTTTATATATAACAAGAAGTGAGTCTTCAACAATTATTAAGGTGAAATTCCATTACAATTATTGAATGTTGCTGATTACCGGGTTGCCGTGTGGTGCTCGTAAACGCTCTGCAGTCATTTGTCAGCTGGGGGTGCGGGGTCCGGGGTGCGGGGCGCGGGGCTCGCTCCTCAGACAAATGGGCTAAATTAGCGACCCGATACCGCCAACAACGTATGAGTAATTGATGTCCGGCTAACGAATACCGGAGTTTTAGTAATGCTGCTAAGTACTTCTCTGCAGATAACGGTGGAAATGCCATGATGGAAAAGGGGACGAAATATACAATAAAGATCAGAGACACACAGTAAAGGACTACCTGCTTGAAATATGGATAACATCAGTGCGGTATATTTAGGTACCTAATTCATAAACTAGCATATTCGTGAAAATAATATTAGCCAGCCGCCGTTTTGCGTGGATGTGACGCATCGTTTCCCCAACTTGTTGTGTTTGTGTCCTATACCTACTATTTTTCTTTATGCGTCTCGTTCAGTGCAAATAAATTAATGTATTTTCTTCTTTTCTTTTTAAAAGGTACGTGCGTTGGTACTGGGAGTGAACTACGTTTGGTGAGCAATAGTGACAGTGATGGTTTCAAATTACATCATTATAGTTTCATTGTTTCCTTGTTACTGCTATCTATATATATAAAATTCAAAGTCCTGACTGACTGAGACATCAACGCACAGCCTAAACCGCTGGTCCTAGAGACATGAAATTTGGAGGGTGTATTCTTCGTGAAGAGTAGGTATCCACTAAGAAAGGGTTTTTAGAAATTCCACCCCTAAGAGGGTGAAATGGGGGGATTTTGTTTGTATGAAGAATCTTATTCCTTGAGTTAATAAACTTGAAACTTGGCACGAATACTTATCTAAGTAAATTATGAAGTTGGACATTTTTTGTTTTTATAAACTACCCCCTAAAAGGGGATTGGGGGGTTTCAAAGTTTGTATGGAAGAATTTTAGCGCGCTGTCCGATTTAATCGAAACTCAGTATTTATTTAAAATTGAAAGGAAAGAATAATGTGTATCAGGGTTTTTCGAAAATCTACCCCTGTCGGCCTGAAATGGGGTAGTCAATTTTACAGGGGAGGATTTTACTGCGTGGTTTGATTAACTCGAAAATTGGTATAAATAATCTTTGAGTCAAGTTATGAACACATCCCAAATGATTTTTCAAAATTCCACCCCTGTGGGGGCGAAAAGCGGGGGGGATACAGTTTATATCAAAAATCTTATTCGTTAGGTTGATAATCTTGAAAATTGGTATGAATACTCGCCTAAGTAAGCAATAAAGTTTATCATTATTAGTTTTTCAAAACTACCCCTCAAAGGGGATATAGGGGTGTTGAAGTTTGTGTGGAAGAATTTGAACGCGCGGTCCAATTAACTCGAAACTCAGTGTACTGTGTGTGTACTTAAGACTAAAAATAAATAATAACACGTATGAGGGTTTTTCGAAAATCTACCCCTAACGGGGTGAAAAGGGGTAGTTAATTGTACAGGGCAGGATTATAATAAGTGGTTTGATTAATTATAGAATTGGTATAAATAATCGTTATGATTTTTTATGATTTTTTTTTAAATTCCACCCCTGTGGGGGTGAAAAGCGCGGATACAGTTTATGTGAAAAATCTTATTAATTTAGTTAATAAACTTGAAACTTGGCAACAATACTTGCCTAAATAAGTAATAAAGTTTATCATTATAAGTTTTTCAAACTACCCCTCAAAGGGCGATATAGGGGTGTTGAAGTTTGTGTGGAAGAAATTGAATGCGCGGTCCGATTAACTCGAAACTCAGTATTGATACTTTCGACAGAAAATAATTAATAATAAGTATGTAAAGTTGTCGAAAATTTACCCCTGACGGGGCAAAAAGGGGTAATTCGGTTTTTAGGGCAGGATTTGAACTTGAAACTGTATGTTACATTTTCACGCCTAAACCACTGAACTTCTGATTTGGCAAAGAGATAGATGGCATCCTGGGGAAGCACATACTTTTTATCCTGGTAGCACGTTCCCGACATCCACGCGGGCGAAGCCGCGGGCAGAAGCTAGTTCAAGATATACCAATACACTCAAGTATACCTTGATTTCCAATAGCTATTGTACATATTAACAAGTCAGCACCGCCGTGTTCGTGTATTATTGCAACTAATAGAGCGAGCCCGTGCAACGTGTGCCTGGGCGCCCAATGCTGTGTAAACTATAATTGAATGCTTGTGTGCTCATTCAGTGCGTGATTACATCGCAGATTCGCAGCTGACTTAATTACCGACCTGACCAGCCAGAGTTGGCGTCTTGGCTACCTTAGACGGAATGCATGACCTATATTATGCATGATTGTGCGCTAGTACAGTAGGTAACCAGCGTTAATTGGCACATCGAATATTAGATACCTACTATTCGGCTTACTAGAGCGTCGCTCATCGCCGTCACTCGTACTCGTGGGACAGTCTCTTCCCAAAACCCGATAGTATCAGTAATTATATTAGGAAAATTGTTAAAAGCTAATGTTTTCTTTCCTAAAAACTTCCTTTTGTTTCTCTACATCCAGATAAAAAAGGAACATAGAATTACTTTGTTGTATGTACCAAGTGCCGCCACAGGGACGATTCTTTGGGGCCTTGTTATTCCGGTTAAAAACCTAAGACAAACCGCAAAACGCTGAAAGCTACAGGCTACATGGGATGGCTTAGCAAATAATGAATGTTTGTAGGTAATATAAGAATAATTCGTAATGCTGATTGTGGCACAATTTAGCACACAACACCACATTGGTGTTGCAAATGCCAGCTCTAAAAGCTGCCAAACTGGAGTCCTTGCATCTCTCTTTCCATTTTTCACCGAGTTCTGAGGTTAGTTCTTCAGATGCGAGTTCAGCTCATCTTTCCGTTTTATCAAATTAAATCATTTATTGGTTTGCAAACATGGGTATGTAGTACATAGATGTTTTATTATTAGAGTCATCCATGCTCTACCGACACATGGGCATGCAAAATATATTATTATTTAATTTACACAAAATCTATATGTCGGAGATGGTATGTGTGTCTCTCGTTAACATCAGGCATATTTTAATTACTGTGGGCGTACTATGGGTAGTGTTGGTTATAGCACAATAGAAAAACGGTTTGTGTTCAAATCAGATTATAATTTACGAACAAGTTAGTCACACTAGCGAATCACACACTGTACGTACACATTCAACTTACTATACTCTTTGTATTCAACGATACGGAACGCTGACAGTTTCTAGGCACATGTTGTCCGTACGATGTAAAATGTTTAGATCATCCCGAGAGCTCTGCTCACACCGCTTTTGTAGCTGTAGCTCTCCGTCCACCCCCACGAACTCAGGCTAGACTCTGTCTAGCGCCACGAGATGGCGCTGGCGTTCCGAATAAACGAATGACTCCGACATAATATAATATACAAATGTATATACAATCTATCTATATATATAAAATTCAAAGTCCTGACTGACTGACTGACTGATACATCAACGGACAGCCTAAACCGCTGGTCCTAGAGACACGAAATTTGGAGGGTGTGTTCTTAGTGAAGAGTAGGTATCCACTAAGAAAGGGTTATTCGAAATTCCACCCCTAAGAGGGTGAAATAGGGGGATTTTGTTAGTATGGAAAATCTTATTCCTTGAGTTAATAAACTTGAAACTTGGCACGAATACTAATCTAAGTAAATTATGAAGTTTGCCATTTTATGTTTTACTAAACTACCCCCTAAAAGGGGATTGACGGTTTCAAAAGTTGTATGGAAGAATTTTAGCGCGCGGTCCGATTTACTCGAAACTCAGTATTTATACCTAGTATAAAAATTAAGAATAATATGTATCAGGGTTTTTCAAACATCTACCCCTGACGGGCTGGAAAGGGGAAGTCAATTTTACAGGGGAGGATTTTACTGCATGGCTTGATTAGCTATAATAATAAAAAATAAAAATCTTTATTGCTACAAAAACCTTTGACATTGCTTATGACTAGGACACATAGCTTGGTTAACTAAAGGTCATACGGATAAGGTAAACCCTGACTCTTAAACTAGGTGATCCTGTGACTCAGGATTCAGTGTTCTGCTGTCACTGTGATACCAAAAACCTTTTATGTTATGTTATTACATTACAAAATAGTCATTGACATTGCCGGTTACAAAATATGTATATTAAATTAAAGTAAACAATTTTGAGATAATTATAAGGGATTTAGAAACGACTTCTGAGGTGTATATGTGTGTGTATGTTAGAGTGGGGGTGTATATGTTAGAATGAGGGTATGTATGTGAGGGTGTGTATGTTGAAGTGTGTGTAGTAGTATTTAGTTAAACTTAACTCCAAAGTAAACTCCCAAATTAGTATAAATAATATTTGAGTCAAGTTATGAATCCATCCTAAACGATTTTTTTAAATTCACCCTTGTGGGGTTGAAAAGCAGGTATACAGTTTATATATGAAAAATCTTATTCATTAACTTAATAAATAGTTATACGTAATAGAGTTTATTATTTTAAGGTTTTCAAAACTACAACTCAAAGGGATATAGGGGTGTTGAAGTGTGTGTGGAAGTAATTGAATGCGCGGTCCACTTAACTCTAAACTCAGTAGGTATTAATACTTTTGATAGGAAAGAAACGATGATAAGTTTTTGGGTCTTTCGAAAAATCGACCGCTGACGGGGCAAACAGGGGTAGTTAATTTTTTAACTGTATTTTACTACGTGGCTTGATTAACTCAAAAATTGGTATACATCATCTTTGAGTCAAATTATGGAAACATCCCAATATTTTTAGGGTCCCTTATTCAACAAGGAACCCTTATAGTTTCACCATGTCCGTCTGTCTGTCTGTCCGCGGTTTAGCTCAAAAACTATTGGTACTAGAAAGTTGTAATTTAGCATGAATATACACGTTAATGACGCCAAAAAAGTGGTAAATTAAAATTTTGAAAAAAACAATTATTTAGGGTACCTCCCCTACATGTAAAGTGGGGAAGAAAATTTTTTTTTCGTCCTTCCTATAGTGTGGGATATCGTTGGATAGGTCTTTTAAAAATATTAGGGGTTTGGAAAGACCGTTTTTTGATTAAGTAAACCGTTCGTGACTTATCAAGCTTTAAAGTACCAATATTCTTTAAAGTCAAGTGTCCCCCCCCCTCTACCAACTAAACTGTTGTAGTTAGGAATTCAAATGTCACGGCAGTAGTACCTATATATTATAACGAAGTTTAAAGGAAAACTATCACACTTAAGTGGGCTTTACAAGTTTACGAGTAATAGTCAACCAATTGTATTTGACTCGAAAATTTCGAACAACTCCATAGAATTCCTCAATTTTATTTTTTTGTGACGAGTGCGTAGTGTAGCTCTGTTTCCTGCATTTAAATTCAAAACACCGGCTATGACAAGTCTTATCCAAATCTCAAAAAAAAAAATTAAACCTTTCCGTGTAAAATGGTTGGATCGGGTGAGGATTTGTATAGGAAGTCAAATTAGTGTAGTCAATGTTTAGTTAGAGCATGGTACGAAACTATCAGTCAGCGAATACGACCCGCACTTGGCTGTTACAAAAACTACGGAATCCTACACTGCGCGTGGCCCGACACGCACTTGACCGGTTTTTTTGGTTTTCTACGCCAGTGAGGTGAAAAGACGGGATAAAGTTAATATGAAAAAACTTTTTCCTTTGGTTAATAAACTTGATACTTGGCAATATTTGCCTCATTAATTAATAATACAGATGGTCACTTTTAGTTACAAAAAATACTCACAGAGGCTTCAGGGGGTGAAAAGGTTAATAGGTAAGAAAAAATATTAAACCGCTCGGACGGATTAACTCGAAACTCGGTACTAATACTTAAAACTAAAGTACCTATGTGTTTTAAGGGTTTTTCAAAAATCTTCTCTTACTGGGAAAAGGGTAATAAAGGTTAAGGGGTTGATTTAACTGCTTGCTTCCATTAACTCGAAAATGGGTATAAATAATTTTTATGTCATACAATGGGAACGTATTAAACGCTTTTTTAAATTCAAAGCCTGTCGTGGTAAAAGGGGACGACAAGGTTTATTTAAAAAATCTTATTTATTTGATCTGTAAACTTTAAAATTAACCCGAATTAAATAAATAAATGATAAAGATCGTAAACATACATCTTCGAAATTTTTAGAGTTTAAATTAAATTAGTTTTTAATTTTTTTTACACGCGGACGAAGGCGCGGGCAAAGTGCTTTACTATATAAAATTATAAATTCTGCCTGTATGTTACATTTTCACGCCTATACCACTGAACGGATTTGATAAAAGTGCCTGCCAGCAGATGCCAAAGGGGTTCACTTGTTTCATCAAAAAGGAATTGCCAAATTATCACTTCCCAAAAAATTTTCCGCATAATTTCATTTGCCAAATTATTACTTAGCAAAAAATCTCTTCACAAATAATCGTAACGCAAACCTAATGTTTGGCAAATAAATGTTTATTTTTTTATGGTAGTACAGCAGCACGTAATTGATGATCTACCAACTCCCAAACTAAGTCAAGCTTGTATATTGGGAGTTAGTGGTCTTAAGATGCAGGGCTTACCATAGACACAACTTTGTAGCCTAGAAATAGACTTCCAACACTTTACAGTCAAAAAAAATAATGACTTGTACCACCTACTACTTTTACTAATTTTTATGGAGTCAAATATTTCATATGGAATAACTCATTTTACGCAAAATAATATTTGCCAAATATTTAGTATCGTCAGTTTTCAGTTTACCATTTCTACATAAAACACTCTTCCACATGGACATCGCGGCCCGCCTCAGGTAGGTTGCGATGTCGCCCAAGCGGCACCGCAAATATTTATTACAAATATTATATAGTTACAAATATTTTGTATTAAATAAATGATTAAGTATATCAAAATAACATTGCATTTTTTTATTATAAAATTCCCAAAAATTCTTATTTTTGCCTTTATATTTTTTGCCTTAACAAATCATTTGACCAAAAGTTTAGTGTCTAAGAACTGTTTGCTGTAATAAATCATTTGATTAAAGACCAAATGCCTAAATGACATTATCCTTGATAATATTCTGCCAAGTAAAAATTTGACCAAATGAAAATGTCCGTACTAAAATCACTCCAAACATTGCATTGGTATAAAAAAAGGTTGCTAAAATTTTGTTTGGGTAGTGAAATTATGGCAAAATATTTTCGGCAAAACGACAGGATCCGGATGCCAAAGGATGGCATCCTGGGAAAGAACATACTTCTTATCCTTTCCGACATCCACGCGGGCGAAGCCGCGGGCAGAAGTTAGTATATATTATAATTTTAAATAACAATTAGTAGAATAAAATAATGCAAATCAATGTCAAATCGTTTGAATCACAGTAAAAATGTCACAGTAATACAATAATGGCATGTCACAGTAATACAGTAAAAATGTCACAGTAATAAAAAATCAAAAAGAAAAGTTTAAATGTCATTTATGTAACAATAAAAATAAAACAAAAAATGTCAAATGGTATAATAATTATCATGTGAATCAGTCAGTAATTCATCATTAAGGAAGTCGTCAATTGTGTAATAACTTTTTCAATTAATATTTCGATTAGTGCCCTCTTTAATTTGAATACAGTCATAGTTTTAATAATATAATTAGTACTCTCCAGAGGAGGGTCCGGTAACGGACAGCCGCGGCGGGTTCACGGATGAGTGCTAACGCGTGCCCGTGTTCCCGCCGTAAGCGGCAGAAGAGGACACCGTGGAGTTTTAGTAGGTTAGAGTCCCACATAACTGCACTATCTCCCCGTGGTAGTGCAGAATGCATGAGCATTTCTCCACGATAAAAAAGCTATCTGTGGTCTTAAGACCATACATTGACCTTATGCATCGCTTTTGCATCCTAAATACAAGCAAGGAGCTTGTATTTAGGATGCAAAAGCGATGCATAAGGTATCAGTAGACTACCCCCAGAAAATAACACCATACCGCAAAACAGAGGCAACTAGTCCATGGTATGCCGTTAAAAGGGCCTGGCTGTTGACTTTCTTTGAAAGTTGAAAAAGGGCATAAGCGGATTTAATAAGTTTTTGTTCACACTTCTTCAACATGAGGTTTCCATGTTAGTTTGTTGTCGATCACTATACCTAAGAACTTAGCTTTAATTGCTTTCTCAATGTCACAGCCTTGATAGGTAATGCTAACGTTTGGGTTTTCGCAGCGTTGATTAAAGTGCATAACGTATGTCTTAACTAGATTTTTTACATATCTCGGGACCCCGGGGAGCCGGACCTTTGGAAGGCGTACCAGGGGCCGAAGTCAACTCGTAGAAGCCTCTTAGACAATTATTATTTTAAATGATAAGGAGGCACCAACCGATAATTATCCCTGTATGCACTATGCAAGTGCCCCCAAGGACAACCCCCGGTTGGTGCAGGACTATTGCAGAACATGGGAAGAAAATATATTGGGCTATGGGTTTGGGTTGGCTATAGGGACCGGTAACCTTGAACCATAGTTCAATGTTACCGGTCCACTATACGGATGGAAGGACTACGTCCCCTGCCTGACCAATGATAATATTATTGACAGATAAAATGGCAGGGCGTGACTTCCAATTTCTCCGAGAGCTTGTCATCTATTCGGGAGACAGTAACCTACGCAAACCTCTCCTTGCTTGTACCTCGCTCTAGTCTCCATAGCCTGGAAATAGAATGTTGGCTTCGATTTATTTAAAGTGTCACGGAATCGGATAATATTATGACTTGTAGCGTTTTAAACGTGAGTGTAGCAGCACGACATGTGTAGAAGTTTACGTAGATAGCCCAAGTAGCACAGAACTGCATTATAAATTTTCACGTAAGGCCCACAGCGTCAATCTAAGCATTTATACCGACTTATTTGAGTTCACCCAGGCAGCAACAGCTGTTTAGAAAAAGGCGAGGCTCACTATAACGCTTTCTTCTGTACTGTAAATCTATTAAGCACCACAAACACGCCACAGATGTCACTGTTATTCAGCGTTTAGTAGTGCAGTACCCTATCAGCTGCATGAGCGCATGGTTGTGAACACAAATAATGCAGTTTTCTGAATAAAAACCCAACCGTGTACTATAAAACCGTTGCATTTTAAGAGAGAACATATCAACTTCTATAACGTAAGCAGTTACTTTGTAAAGTTATTTAACAAAGATTTAATGCTTTATGCTGCATACAGATAAACTTTTACCCCATTAGCCAGGTTTCGAATAACAGCATTTATTTAGGCCAAGACAGAACTTAAAGTGGACTTTTAAGCAGTTAAATAGCAGCAAACCTGTCAGCCATTCTGTCTTGGGCTGAATAATTTAACTTTCGTAGGCATTTAATTTGCTGATTGAATTATATGTAACCATGAAATGAATATTACTACACCAGGCAATTTTGACAGTTTCTTGGCGTAATATTGGAAAGGAATATTGGACAAGACGGGTTCCGTATGTAATACTTATCCATTCATAAGAAGTTTCCAGTTGAACAACAAAGAAGAAGTGTTTGCCTATCCAATAAAATCATCCCGATTTGGAATATATATATCTAATAGAATAAAACATTGCGATACCTACTAGTGTGGTTGCGTTAAATCATAAAGATATAAAATGTAAATTTGTGTGTATTCCTCCCTCATAAAGAATACCACTATTTCATACCGCTAGGACATACTGTTTGAAAATAATATACACCATTGCATGCCAATTGTTTTAACTTTTATTTTCAAAAATATTTTGCACATTGCACATTGTGTTTAATCATTCCTGACACATAATAATATAAAATACATTTAAAAAATCTTCCGCAAATACTGAAAATACCTGGCATAGATAAATTCGTGTAAGTAACGCCTCAGTAGAGCTTGCAAAATAGTACGGGCTATTCGCTGTTAGCATCTTCATAGGTCCGAATGTTTTTTTCTTTTTAAAGTAGGTACATTTTAGGGTATCCCACCCTGGTCCAGGTCTTGAATTCTCATCTTTTAATAATTACATGGGGTATTTAGTACTTCTCGGTGGCCACCGTAGAAGTCCCTTAGTTTCCCACTGTGCAGGAACGACTGACAGAGTGGCAACACCTCCCTCTAATCTCTATAGTCTGAACGATTTTGTAAGGCATGTTCTGTAAAAAAACAACAAAATCATACTTAGGTATTAAATAGTTAATGTATTTTCTATTTAATTAAATTATATTAATAGATAGCTATTTAAATTAAAATTTTAACTAAGTACTTGTCGTCGAGTAATTACTAAAAAGGGAATAAAATGGTTTTAGCAGAACCACAGCGGGACCCTAAAAGCTTGGATCCATAAAGGTTATCTGGATAACTGGCGCAAAATGTGAACCACTACTACTCGTCATATCGATCCATGGCTGATTTGTTTCTCACAAGTGCTTAACTATTTTACTATTTACTGAATTATAGGCCACATGAGAACACCTGTACAGACCTTAGCATTAAATTAAGATTAGAACTTTTCACTTGCCATCCGCCATTTTTCACTGCGTGACTGTGAATTATTGTAAAATTGTATCTTCTTATTTTGCTTTTATTTTAGAAGATATCGATTGGAATTGATTTGGTTTACAAATTATTTACATGTAACCAGCTTTTTATCAATTTCTTTGTAAAAAACCATAATATTTACTTCGTTTACTGTCCATTTAAGTTAAGTTTTTTCTTTTATTTAGTGGTATTATGAGAGCGCGTGAAAATTTTGAACTAAACATGTATGGTATTTCACAGTAAAGTTAACTCCCCAATAAGATTTCAAACATAGTAGAAAGAAATCGAAGTTTTGCTTACCTTATATTATATTCACAAATGACACTTGAGATCTTGCACACAAAACGTACACATCATGTTTAACAAATTGACAGTTCATATTAAAGAAAAATAAATTATAATGTTAATGCATTCCACAATTTCGCTCAGAGTGTACTTTCAAATGTGTAGAAGCATATAAAATGTACACATTCGTCTTTCGTGCTGTATTATAGATAACACGTGGCTTGTTAATCAGGCAATTTTTAGCTCTTGGGGTGATTGTTACACACATAAATGCTAATATAATGTTGATATAATTCAATTATTTGATAATGGGAATTCTTATACAGCTATGTGCTGAATTATTTGTGCCCAAATTAGAGTTATATCAGCAGAGGATGCGCTGTCTACGCTGTTATACAGCAAGTTTATGCAGCCAATGTTTTCACGGTGCTCTGTGAAAATGCTGTTATAAAGCACTTTTGTGCTACTTGGGAGTTCTTTCGTCACTTCACCTACCCCAAGGTTATGTGCTTTGGCATAATATAAAAGCTTACCGGAGGGCTACAGAAACCGCGCTTTCTTTGGAAAGCGCGTAATAACAGTTTGCAACAAGAGCCGTAATTTCTTCCACTTTCAATATATTTGCCGAGGAGTCAGGTGTAAGACGGAACAATTGCCAGGCTTGGATAGTAGCGGTGCCATCCGACTCCCTTTAATCTTACAAAATTTCATGTTGCACTGGCTACAAAACAAACAGGCTGACTTTGAATTTACGGGCAAGCTTTCAGAGGGTAAAAACACTCTTGGATTTACTTCTTTTAACAGAACCGACCAACTTTGAATGAGTAAAAACATATAAAAAAGCAATATCTATGACAACCGCGCAACCTGCAACCATGGATTCAGTACATGATTCGTGGCCCTCCTGCCTAATTTTTTTTTTCTTGATTACTGACAAAAAATTTCAACGCTAGGGGGTCCAGAATTATGTGCTGAATTCATGGTTACAGTTTGCGTCCTTGTTACCCTGTAAAACCTGTTGAAATGTATGCCTTTCTCTTTTCGCTATTTCAGACTTGGTCACAGTGTACAATTTGGTCTTAGTGAGGAATTTCACCCCCCGGCAGTAATGCAGGTGGTTATAAGTCAAATACAATTAAGCTTTTCATCGTAAAAAACCTTTCAAATACCTAAATCCTATCAGTAGGTACATGTCTTCAAACGTGACAAAAAAAAAACAAATTTAGAGAAGGTTTAGCTGCGTCTTCTAATACGGTGGGCATGAATGTATTTACTAAAATGATGCTCACGATATTCCTTCCCGTTTGTAACACATCCTATATCCAGTTTCTTGGTCCTGAACTAATCGCAAACAAAAAGCCCAGTTTTCTCTAGAAAAACATTGTCGATAGCAATCAGAAAATAGTTTAAGTGTTCTCCGTGAATTTAAATAAGTCAAATACTTATTAAAAGGAAAAACAATATACTGACAGGAAATCGCCGTGTGTGTGTGGGGGGGTGTGTCGGAGTATCGTTACACCCCACAAACACACACGCACACACCCCGCTCTCTTGACTGTAGGGTGCAGGGCTACCACATACCTGTTGACCTTAATTATGTTATTATTATGAATACTTTTCTTAGGATGCTGGTGCCGGTGTTGTGTTGTTGGTGCAATACAATGTTTCGTAACAAGGAAGCGAGATACAGTTTGTGAGAGCTCGTGGGGTTTGTGTAGTGGTAGGCAGAGGTAGTAAAAAGTGAACCCTCGTGTGTTTCAACTTGAGTGATGATCTTGATCTCCCATGATTGATATAATCATCTTAGTTTTATATCCAGGGAATGATTTCCTTCACAATCTCAACCGCTCATGAATATGTACAGATATACTTTATTTTATAATAACACGCGCTTTTCATAAAAAATCACGAAGCATGTAATACAAAATAAATAAATGTTAGCTAAACAAGGACAATGGAATAAAAATATATGTTACAGGTGCGGCGACGGCGACGCGCACGTTACCGCGCAATGTGTTCAGCTTTCCTTTCATTACTCACTACCATGTATTCGTAACTGTAAACATTCATAAAACATGTTTAGTATATAAATTAATTCTTTTGAAGGATGTCTAGACGTAAATAGTACATTCGATGCGAATAATTAATTTCATTCGCTAATTAATTTAATTAAATGCTATCTAAAACGTAACGTCTTGAAGGTCTGCGTTTGAGAAATAAACGAATTCGGCTAGGTACCTACGAGTACGTACCTACTTCTCAAAGAAACAAGGTCAGCACACAAAGGCAAGATATTATTTGCTAACAAATAGTTTTCATGTAATCATACGAAATTATGTTTGCGTAATCTCAGGAATAAACTTAATAATTATTATTGGGAAAAAAACGGGAGAAAAAATCTTCGATAGCTTTCTCGAAGTTTACATAATACTACGCTCCAGTTTAGCAAAATACGATATTATGCAATAGGTATAACTATCTATATTAGTCTATATTCATAGTAATAATAAAGCTGAAGATTTTGTTTGTTTGTATGTTTGAACGTGCTAATGTCTAGAACTAGGTACCTACCAGTCGGATTAAAAAATACCTTTTTGCATTTGACAGCGCAATTCTTACGAGTAGGAAGGTAGGGTAGAAAGAACGCTAAGCGAAAACGAAGTAATAGTGTGATCGGGCGATGCGATGCCACGCGTTGGGGTAACAAGATATTTCATGTGGCCGAAGTCGCGGACAGAAGCTAGTAGAATTTTTAAAATCATGAAGTGCAGACCCTAGGTGCTACCGGTAGTGTCGGTGGCGTCGGAAGCGCGTTGTTCTGTGCCGCTGCCGCACCGCGTGCCGCTTCCATACCGCGTTCGTACCGCACCAGTCCCGCACCATTGTCGCACCGCGCACTTGACTCTTATCCTTTCATCTAATAATAACACTGCAAGAAACACAATCGGTGTGTTGATGGAAAATACGATTATTTTTTATTGTTAGCCAATATTGTTGAATATTTTCAATGGAAAATAATATCGAATGATTTTTTCAAAGCGTGTCATTTGCGTAGGTACTGCCACGGCACCTCTATTGGAAACTCGGAGTGGGTCAGAGTTTTATTCCGGAATTTCATTACCGTTTTAATTAACGTTAATTGAATATTTGGCAGAGCATTATTTACCTTCGTATCCTGTGTTCGCACTGTGAAATTTATTGCGTTAAAGTATTTTGGTATCACATTTATTTCCTCGACAACTCTGGTGATGTAGCTACATCACCAGAGTTGTCGAGGACTACTACTTACACGATTCTAAGGGTCATATTTAATATCTAATGTCACAGTATCGTATTGTGTAGGTCTGTTCTGAACACACGAGCCGTGAACAACCGTTCGCATTTATTACATAGTCTGACGTAAGGCAGAGCGATCAGTCAGGGCTAACTATCAGTTAGCACAGTTAGGTAAACAGAGTGCGACAGTGTCGGCACGACAATACTCGACTGAAGCCAACTGCAGCCAACTATGCGCGGCTGGAAGTTGGTTAATTACTTGAAGCCGCAATTTGGTGGCAAAGTGGCTCATCGCAATCACTGCGTCCTTCTGTGCTCTGCACCCCAGACACTGTCTTATGTAAGATAATGTGATGCGATGTGACACCAGATAACAAAGGGTCATAAGGGTAAACTATTTACACGACAACAGATCATAGCGACCCTTTGATCGTAACATGACTTATATGTCAGATGATACAGGTCTTGTACTCTTGTAGAAATAGTTTATCATAATAATCATGATATAAAGAGTATTACAGTTGAAATCGCATATCGGTAAGCTTAGCGCAGGACGTGCAACAAATTCCTTAAAAAGGCTGCTGGGACAGACTGGATGCGAAAGGCTGAAGTGTTCATAGTATGACCTGTACTTACATAAGACTTCACCCGTAGCTTAAACATCGTCTTTTTTCAGCTTAGGTATTCTAGCTTCTATTCGTTTGAAGGCATACCGCTAGCACACGTAGGACGATGATAATAATCTTTTGAAAGATGGTTGTTGGTTGGAAAGGTAACGAAAGATTTTTAACACCTTTGTAGGGACATAGGTAGTCTGTTTGCCTAAGAAATGACGTTGGTAATTAGCATAGTGGCAGCAATGTGTTGTAATTGTAGTGTTTCTGAAAAGGGGCGCAACTAACGATTCCGGACCTTCACTTGTTTCATGGTGTTTAATGACGTGCTGACAGTTTGTTTAGCAAAGAACGACCCGCAACAGATACTTAGTTGCCACAGTGTCCACTGACCACATACTCGTAGATGACAATGACTGCAGTTGCGTACTCCATTCTGCGGCTGCAAGAGCGGTGCCTACTGAGATCACGGCTAATGGGGACATATGGAAGAAAAATACTTGCTGAACGAACTCAAATAAATGCAGACAAGGCAGGATGATGATGATGAGCAGACTATTACAAGTTATAACTAGTGAGCCTTCTGTGTCGTTGTTATTGATGAATGTTGAGAGTACCACACTCATAGTGGAATGTGTACAGTTTCATGAAGTTTGCGGAGTTTGTTGGCAAGCGCCGGCGCGCGGTGTATAAACCGCCTACTTCCACAGAATACTTTGTCATCGTTACGAGGAGCCTGATTTATTTCTGCTCAAAACCTAGCGCACTTAATGTATTTGAAATTCCGCTTTTATTTTGTTGCTACTAATTTGGAAGTCATTTGCAAAAGTTTGATCACAGGTAGGTTAGGTTATCCAGTGCTCGCGGCTGAAAATTTGTCATTTTCTTAATTTTCCGGAGATGGAATTTCAGTGTTGGCAATAAAAACTTTTTAAATGACAATACTTCAAAGAACTTGCTTTTTTTAATTCTAGAAGACCTCAATGATATACTTGCTTGGTACTATGGACAGTCAGGGAAAATATTATTGTTTACCTTATGACTATATATATTGATTTATGTTATGAATGTGCCTTCTCAATATATTTATGAAAATCTTTTGTATGCCCATAAAAACATAAAATTGTTTAAAAAATACAGTGGTAACCATGATATAAATACTAGGAACAAACACAAATTTGTTGCACATATAACAAGGCTCAAGAAAATAGGTGGCTCGTTCAGATGCCAATGTATACGCTTTTATAATAAAGTTCCAAGCCCCGTTCAAGATCTAAGCCTTAATAAATTCAAATCATTCATTAAACGTAAGTTGTGCCAGAAAGCCTTTTATACCGTTAATGATTATATCGAGGACAAAAAAGCTTGGGATTGAGCTGCTTCCAATTTTTTACTTTTTCTGTTTGGTTGTAGTTTTTTTTTTTTTTATATACACTTTGACATCGATGAATTTTATATATACCTACTGACATTTGCTTTCTTTGTAAAGTATTCTATTATTTTAATTATTGTGAATGTGAAGACTATGTGGGTCATTTCTACAACTACTTACAATTTCTACAACTACTTACAAAATAAAATCATTTATCACCGTTCAACGAATAACCCAAAAGGAGGTGTTGAGTGCGTGAGCTGGGACCTAAGTGATTTCTTTAGAAAGTTGTTCAGGGTGCTTGGGGAGTAAACATAGTAAAAGTCTCTGCGTCTAGGAGGTGAGCCGGAATGGGGATAAAAGTTACCACTTTTGAGTTTTTTGGTAATATCTTTGAAATGGTGCATCGTAGAGAAAAATTATCTTGTATGTAATGAAACCTCTTAAAATTTCTACAACTATTATTTTTTACACTTTTTTCGAATTCCTACCCATTTTTGAACTACACGTTCCAGAAAAGTGAAAAATTTTGAAAAAAATACTTTTTCATGCCACTTGCTCAAATAAGTGACATTCTATGCCACAAAAAGCAAACATAACAATAGTCATTTTTAATCTGTTAAAAACAGGGAAAGAAAATTGTTCTGAATTTCATTCATCCTCTAGGGGGAGAATGTGATTTAAATTTG
This sequence comes from Apamea crenata, assembly GCA_949629185.1. Classification (NCBI taxonomy): domain Eukaryota; kingdom Metazoa; phylum Arthropoda; class Insecta; order Lepidoptera; family Noctuidae; genus Apamea; species Apamea crenata. The sequence goes on from OX451359.1 coordinate 399,599, forward strand.
GAATACTTACCGAAATTTATACTGAACTACATCTGTGTTTACACCATTGAGTTTGTATATAAAGCATTATACATCTTTTTGAAAAAGGAACACGCATTTATTATGCAGTTATGATTATTAAATAAAATTACGAAAACCGATGAGGCCGTATGAGCTTGATGCCTTTGCTTTTCTGACAAAAAAAAATTAGAATTTGCCGCGTTTTTGTTTTCTTCAAATACATAAACGTTAAGTTTATTTTTTCGCAAATGGTACGAAAAGTAGAGTATTTTCCTCGGTGATTAAGCTGTCTTAGTCTTGGGTGAACTTCGTCACCCGCGACAGAAGACACTGCTTTATCCCCTTTGTTAATAATCTACTATTATCAAACACTACCTGTGGCCTTCTACTTCTTTCGCGTTATTTCGGGGTAAAAAGTAACCTATATGTTAATCTAGGTCCTAATCTATCTAACTACCAAATTTCATCCAAATCCGTTCAGCCGGAGAGATGAATGGTTGCATTTGACCCACACTGCTATTTCAGAAAATGTGTAATAGCAAACGATCAGAGGACGATTTGATAGAATTCTTGGAGTACGAGTTGGCCCCATTTCCCTTAGCACTGTTCAATGAAAGTAGGATGAGGAAAACCACCAAATTAACATATAGGCTACTTTTTATCCTGAAATAACGCGAAAGACGTAGCAGGCAACAGCTAGTGTTTGATAAAACACAACATTGTAACAATTTTAGTTTTAATCGTTTTATTTTAATTTAGTAACTTGTAAATTTTATCCTAATTGTTCTGTAATTTCTCAGTGTTTAATTTTAATATTTTAAGTTAGTATTTGTTATAACTCACTTTGAATGTTGGTTGACCTATTATTGGCGACTGTAATGTCTAATATTTTTGATACCTATTGTTAAGAAACGCTGCATACATAAGCTGTTGGTTAACCTATAATAAATAAATAAATAAAAGTAATTTCTTCGAAAATTTTCGCAATTCCGGGAAGTGTAGTTCGAAAATGGGTAGGAAATCCAAAAAAGTGTAAATATAGTAGTTGTAGAAAATTTTATGAGCTTTCATTACGTAGAAGATATTTTTCTCTACGACGCACCATTTTAAAGATATTAGCAAAAAACTCAAAAGTGTGAACTTTTATCCCCTCCCCCCAATCCGACTCACCTCCTAGACGCAGAGACTTTTAGTATGTTTACTCCCCAAGCACCCTGAACAACTTTCTGAAAAAATCGCTTAGGTCCCTGCTCACGCACTCTAGAACTCCTTTGTTGAGTGGACTAAGATGACACGACCAAATTCTGTCGTGTTATAGCTATTTCGTACAAGTTCTGCAATTTACGTTGATAGTACATTTGGTAAACAATCCGTTACCGTGACTGTTATAGGTATGTGAAACAGTTCTCCGCCAACATTTCTGCTCCAACTCCCTTACCTGCTCTCGCACTGAGTCTCAGCTCCTGGCGCACGCGCACGCTCACACAGCAGGTAGCTGCTAATGAATCTCAGCACAAGTAGGAGCCGAGCTAATTACCAGCCACAGTGAATGTCCCGCTCCGCCGCAACTTTTATAGTTCTGTTCCAGTTCTGAAGTGCCTCTAACCCGAAGGTTATCTGGAACCAGTAGTGTTGTGCGGTTGTAAGGTAGTTAACTCTTACACAAAGCGAAACACAATACTTAGATGCTTTTAGCACGATAGTTTTCTATCCTAGTCAGTCTTTTTCCTATCAGCTAGGGGAAACAGTATCGTATTGTGCAATGTCAATATTTATTAGAATAGCATAGAATACTCCTTATTAATTGGTTTTAGTTTAAAAACAAGGTGTGAATTCATTTTACTTTATATTTTTATAGCTTGTATTAAAGTTTGTGGTGTTGCGCTAATGGAATAAAGCTGCAAAGTAATCTAATCTTACATTTTGTAGGTAAATCCTGATTTACCTAACCTAACTTAAACCTTAGTTGGCTTTTTAACCCTGACATGTAAATCTTGCAACAAACACCTCAGCAGTACCTGCACGAGGCGTCCTCAGCTCTGGCGACGTTGTAAGCAACGCTGCACCGCTGTGCTCGCGAAACGCATTGTCTACACTATGCTGTAATCATTATATTAGGTACCTAGGTCAGGTGTAGCTACACACGGGTTAGAAGGATGTGAAGCGTATTCATAAACACAGAACAAAATTATAGTTACCTACTATTTCCATTTAACTCCAGCGTCGATGAATGGGGCTCCTTAGCCATAGTTGAGAGACTCTCAGTAACCTCCCTTCGTTTTGTGACACAATCTGAAAACATTTTACACATACTGGTATCTAGCTACCAAAAAATGTCATTGCGATAGTAAACCTCCGCGAAATATACTCCCTATTTATATAACTCTATCAGAATCTGCAATCCCATAAGTAACTTTCGTTCGTCCCGATGGTTACCGCGCGTGATATATATGACATAATAGCAGCTCAGTGGCTCCGGGCTCCGGGGGAGGCGCGCCTAACGTGTCACACGCATTTGTTACAACGATATCACGCCAGTACCTGATCGGCAGCTGACGATAGATTCTAAACTAATTGATGCCTTACTTCCCGCATTTTGTCGTGAAATGCACGCACACACATGCAAACATCTACTGCATGGGATTTCGCGTGAATTTAAGGGCTCTTCCCGGTTTCTGTGAAGAATGTGGGCATGTAAATAGGTAAGAGTTGCGTACGTGAAGTTGAAACATCGTAGGTACAGGCAGGCATTGTACAGCCAAGGCAAAGTAGTGCTTAGGAGATTGGCACTACGGTTTGCTGTAAGTAGTTGGTGTGCCTTTTGTTAGTTGCGTATGCATATACTAGCTTCTGCCGGCGGCTTCGCCCGCGTGGATGTCGGAAGTTCTCCCACGGGAACGTGCTACCAGGATAAAAAGTATGTGCTTCCCCAGGATACCATCTATCTCTTTGCCAAATCAGAAGTTCAGTGGTTTAGGCGTGAAAATGTAACATACAGTTTCAAGTTGAAATCCTTCCCTAAAAACCGAATTACCCCTTTTTGCCCCGTCAGTGGTCAATTTTCGACAACTTTACATACTTATTATTAATTATTTTCTGTTGAAAGTATCAATACTGAGTTTCGAGTTAATCGGACCCGCATTCAATTTCTTCCACACAAACTTCAACACCCCTATATCCCCCTTTGAGGGGTAGTTTGAAAAACTTATAATGATAAACTTTATTACTTTCTTAGGCAACTATTGTTGCCAAGTTTCAAGTTTATTAACTAAATTAATAAGATTTTACATATATCCCCGCTTTTCACCCCCGCAGGGGTGGAATTTTAAAAAAATCATAAAAATTCATAACGTGACTCAAAGATTATTTATACCAATTTTATAATTAATCAAGCCACTTATTATAATCCTCCCCTGTAAAATTAACTACCCCTTTTCACCCCGTTAGGTGTAGATTTTCGAAAAACCCTCATACGTGTTATTATTTATTTTTAGTCTTAAGTACACACACAGTACACTGAGTTTCGAGTTAATCGGACCGCGCGTTCAAATTCTTCCACACAAACTTTAACACCCCTATATCCCCTTTGAGGGGTAGTTTTGAAAAACTAACAATGATAAACTTTATTGCTTACTTAGGCGAGTATTCATGCCAATTTTCAAGATTATTAACCTAACGAATAAGATTTTTCATGTAAACTGTATCCCCTGTATGCTTATTTCAAAAGCACCTCAGAGCATGGCTTATCGAAAATTGTTTTTAAACTATTAAGGAATTTATGAATTCTAGGACAAATGGTAAAGTTGCATGACATGAAATTAAATTGACATTTTGATTTTAAGGTATTTAACAATTTGTAACTTAGTTTCTTTGGTTGTCTTTTGAAAGCTATTATATAAACACTTATTTTGTAATTTAATTATTTTTATTTGACATTTTTGATTTGATTTGTAGACGATCCTTGATTTAATACATTTTTTTTTGACATTTGAATTCAATCATTTAGTTTAAATTGATTTAATTAATTAGAATTATTATTATTGTCACAATATTTGCATGCCGAATTTAGTAGGCGGAATATTAAGAACAATTGTGTGTGTTATCAAATCTGTAAAATACCATATTTCAGGCAAATAAAGAATCTAATCTAATCTAATCTAATCCCCGCTTTTCACCCCCACAGGGGTGGAATTTTGAAAAATCATTTGGGATGTGTTCATAACTTGACTCAAAGATTATTTATACCAATTTTTGAGTTATTCAAGCCACGGTGTAAAATCCTCCCCTGTAAAATTGACTACCCTTTTCAGGCCGTCAGGGGTAGATTTTCGAAAAACCCTGATACACATTATTCTTTCCTTTCAATTTTAGGTATAAATACTAAATTTCAATTAAATCGGACCGCGCGCTAAAATTCTTCCATACAAACTTTAAAACCCCCCAATCCCCTTTTAGGGGGTAGTTTATAAAAACAAAAAATGGCCAACTTCATAATTTACTTAGATAAGTATTCGTGCCAAGTTTCAAGTTTATTAACTCAAGGAATAAGATTTTTCATACAAAGAAAATCCCCGCATTTCATCCTCTTAGGGGTCGAAAAACCCTTTCTTAGTGGATACCTACCTTTTACGAAGAATACACCCTCCAAATGTCATGTCTCTAGGACTTTGAATTTTATATATACCTATAGATTAAAATCTCATCTGCCGATGAGATTTTAATATATCTATACAATACGGATTTAAGTTCCAAGTCAGTCATTTTAAAGTCAGTCTTTTTTCCAGATACCTAATTATATTCAGTGACCTTCGTGGAATCATTTCCATCTTTAAATAACGTGTTCATGGCGGTGTACCGATCAGAGTTAGTGTTTATTGTTTCATTCAGAATGGATCGTAGCTACGTTGGAGCTCTTTGATCTGCTCTGTACACTGTTAGAGTTTTGACTAATGCTCGGTTTGTTTAAACGTGTCTGGTTTGTTTCTTGAAGTGGATTTGGAGATAAAATACTTACTCATTATTTCATAATTCCGTAAGCATCGAAAAAGTTGATTAAAATAAATTGTATTTTATTGGTCTTGCTGTAGAGGCTCGTGGCTTAAACATAACAGTTACACGGGTCGATCAAAGGTTAAGCTACGATTACGGGAGTCGGTTCGTGGATGGGTTGCCATCCATTACATATCGAGAGTATCGGCACCTCTCTGTGCTACGGAAATCACACTAAGCCGTTGGTCCCGGCTGTCATTCGTAGATCTTTGACGGTCGTTACGGGTAGTCAGAAGCTCAAAATTCTGACAACCAGTCTTATCAAGGGGAATCGTGTTATCTAGTAATAGGCAGTCGCTCTATGTAACATCCGACCCCAATATAGTTGAGAATTCAGAATAGATTTCTACCGTTTTCCTCCCAAAGACTAAAAATAATCTATATATATAAAATTCAAAGTCCTGACTGACTGACTGACAAATGATAAATGTTAAATGATTTTATTTTTGTAAGTTTTGTACAAACACTTTTTTTTACACGTCAATCATATTTTAAAACTAGATGAGGTCGGCGTTTCCTATCTGACTAGTCTGAGAAGAAAGGCCGAAACAAACTCAGAGGTCACAGTCTCTTTTAAAGTCCAGACATAATCTTGGTCAGATCATATGAAGACCATGTAGATCGATGTCTGAGATGGTTTTTTGAGGAAAGAACCACACAGATTGATAGGACCTGTCCAGCCAGTGCACGCATTTGTCAGAAATCGTGCAGCTCAACTCAAAACTTAAGGAGCTCGACGATTCGACGAACAATATCAAAGAAAGGACATTCGGGTAGGCCACATTAATTACTCAAACTGCCAGACCATGACAAAAACTAACAGAACAGAGAGAAAAATTAAAAATAATATAAATAAAATGACCCACATAGTCTTCTGATTCACAATAATTAAAATAATAGAATACTTTACAAGGTAAGCAAATGTCATAGTATATATAAAATGTATTAATGTCAAAGTGTATATAATAAAAAAAAAAACAACGACAAGACAGAAAAAAAAAATATAAATAAAAACATTAAATATGTCAAAATTGGAAGCACCTTAAACCCAAGCCTTTTTGTCCTCGATATAATCCTTAACGGTATAAAAGGCTTTCTGGCACAACTTACGTTTTATGATTGATTTGAATTTATTAAGGCTTAGATCTTGAACGGGGCTGACCACAGGGGCTGACTGACTGAGACATCAACGCACAGCCTAAACCGCTGGTCCTAGAGACATGCAATTTGGAGGTTGTATTCTTCGTGAAGATTAGGTATCCACTAAGAAAGGGTTTTTCGAAATTCCACCCCTAAGAGGGTGAAATGGGGGGATTTTGTTTGTATGAAAAATCTTATTCCTTGAGTTAATAAACTTGAAACTTGCCACGAATACTTATCTAAGTAAATTATGAAGTTGGGCATTTTTTGTTTTTATAAACTACCCCCTAAAAGGGGATTGGGGGGTTTCAAAGTTTGTATGGAAGAATTTTAGCGCGCGGTCCGATTTAATCGAAACTCAGTATTTGTACCTAAAATTGAAAGGAAAGAATAATGTGTATCAGGGTTTTTCGAAAATCTACCCCTGACGGCCTGAAAAGGGGTAGTCAATTTTAAAGGAGAGGATTTTACAGCGTGGCTTGATTAACTCGAAAATTGGTATAAATAATCTTTGAGTCAAGTTATGACCACATCCCAAACGATTTTTTAAAATTCCACCCCTGTGGGGGTGAAAAGCGGGGATACAGTTTATATGAAAAATCTTATTCGTTGGTTAATACTCTTGAAAATTGGCATGAATACTCGCCTAAGGAGGCAATAAAGTTTATCATTATTAGTTTTTCAAAACTACCCCTCAAAGGGGATATAGGGGTGTTAAAGTTTGTGTGGAAGAATTTGAACGCGCGGTCCGATTAACTCGAAACTCAGTGTACTGTGTGTGTACTTAAGACTAAAAATAAATAATAACACGTATGAGGGTTTTTCGAAAATCTACCCCTAACGGGGTGAAAAGGGGTAGTTAATTTTACAGGGGAGGATTATAATAAGTGGCTTGATTAATTATAAAATTGGTATAAATAATCTTAGAGTCAAGTTGTGACTTTGTTTACATTAATTTACATTAATGATTTACCATTCCATTTGACGGGCATCTGTGATGTTGTACTGTTTGCAGATGATACCTCTCTTATTTTTAAAGTAGACAGGAATAGACAAGATTTTGACGACGTAAACAGTGCACTCTCAATAGTTACAGATTGGTTTACGTCAAATAACTTAGTTCTCAATGCCAAGAAAACCAAATGTGTAAAGTTCGCCTTACCGAATGTTAGAAACCTAGGACCCAACATCGTCTTAGATAAAGAGGTGCTTGAAACTGTAGGCTCGGCAATTTTTCTAGGACTAACAGTAGATGCCAAACTTCAGTGGGGACCTCATATATCAAGTCTAGCAGGAAGGCTCAGTTCGGCTGCCTACGCCGTCAGGAAAGTAAGACACAATATACTGACGTTGATACAGCTCGTTTAGTCTATTTTAGTTATTTTCACAGCGTTATGTCCTACGGTATTCTGCTGTGGGGCAAAGCCGCTGATATACAAAATATATTTGTCCTTCAAAAGCGAGCTGTTCGAGCAATTTACCAGCTAGGTGCCAGAGTTTCTCTAAGAGATTTCTTTAAAGATATTGGTATTCTCACGGTTGCATCACAATTCATCCTTGCCAACATTTTATATATTAGGCAAAATTTACACTTGTACACTAAAAATAGTGATATTCACAGTGTTAACACTAGAAATAAGGACAAACTACGTGCCCCCTTTCACCGGCTTCATAAGGTTCATAACTCATTTGTTGGGCTTGGTATAACCTTTTATAACAAGATACCCTCTTCTTTTCTAGACTTGCCTTTTAATGCGTTTAAAGCTCAACTAAAATCCAACCTTTTTTCAAAGGCATACTATTCTATCAACGACTACTTAGACGATAAGAATAGTTGGTCACCCTAGTTTAACGCAAGACAATGTTTATGTTCCTTCTCCAGAATTAGCTTACTGCAGAACCCAGCAATGCATAAATGTGTAAGCTGTCACGCCCTTTATGCCTGGAGGCTTTTATTTGGGTAGTAAGTTTTTTTATTTACATTTTAATTAATTATGTTTTAGCTTGAGTACGTATAGTTATTATTATATTTGTTGGTATATTGGCGTGGCTAGCTGACATATTATGGCAAATAATTAAATTTTATGTTCTGGTTTTGTAATGTTAATTACCGAACATTGTATATATTATTGTACCTAGTATTGTATACATTCAAGTATTTTTTTTAAATTGAACAGACAGCTGTGCTGCTGGGGAGTTTGTTGCGCCACTTCTTCTTCCCAGCAATAGCACTAGGAAGTGGTGAAGGGCGGGCGTTTTTGGGGGACTGTCTTTTGTAATTTTGACGTTCAAAAAGTGCTGATTCTCAGCCTAATTTGAATAAATGACTTTTGATTTGATTTGATTTGATTTGAATTTTTATGAATTTTTTAAAATTCTACCCCTGTTGGGGTGAAAAGCGGGGATACAGTTTATATGAAAAATCTTATTAATTTAGTTAATAAACTTGAAACTTGGCAACAATACTTGCCTAAGTAAGTAATAAAGTTTATCATTATACGTTTTTCAAACTACCCCTCAAAGGGGGATATAGGGGTGTTGAAGTTTGTGTGGAAGAAATTGAATGCGGGTCCGATTAACTCGAAACTCAGTATTGATACTTTCCACAGAAAATAATTTTTAATTTTAAGTATCTAAAGTGGTCGAAAATTGACCCCTGACGGGGCAAAAAGGGGTAATTCGGTTTTTAGGGGAGGATTTGAACTTGAAACTGTATGTTACATTTTCACGCCTAAACCACTGAACTTCAGATTTGGCAAAGAGATAGATGGCATCCTGGGGAAGCACATACTTTTTATCCTGGTAGCACGTTCCCGTGGGAGAACTTCCGACATCCACGCGGGCGAAGCCGCCGGCAGAAGCGCCGGTAAGAATCGGAAAGTTGATGCTTGGCTAAATTACCGCAAGGAATAGACAAAATAATTGTCCTACTTTCGACTGGCACAATGTGGCATTGAAAGAAGAAAGAAGAATTTTCATAGTAGATACTCAAACTCAAATCATTTATTTCAATTAAACCATTTACAGGCACTTTTGAATTGTCAAAATTAAATAGTCGGTCAGTTAGTCAGAAAGTTGAAGCTAGTCGCCCATTCCAAAAACGTAGATCTCTATGGAGAAGAACGGGCAAGAAACTCCACGGACACTCTTTTAAATCAAGATATTATTACAAAATCCTGGGTACATTATTCTTATTGCTTCTATAATATGTGAGAACAATGTAAAAAAGAAACAATTTAAAATAGGGTAGCAATAAAACGAGTGACTGTAAATTACAATTTTAAGTGTCAAAATTAATTAATTTGGGTTATATAATTAGTAAGTGAGCGACTGACTGTAAGTGACGAAAAATCAACAGAATAGTATCTTACAAACATTAATTTGAGTTACTTAAAATACAAAATGAGCAGCTTCATAATATTTGAGCGACTTAATATTTGTTTGAGTGTCAACGTTACGTCCTGCATTTTTTTCAATATTTGGCAAATGTATTTTTTATACTGAGCGGCATTTTATCTTAAATGAAGTGTTTCGAATACAAAAACCACTTTGAAAAATACACTAATGAGCAGAGTATAAGGCAGTATATCGCAGCGTACAGCGATTTTTCCTATAGCAAAATGTTTCTGGCACTCGCCGGCCGCTGCCGCGGCACCGCTCGCTTCGCTCGCTCGGCTCGTGCGTTATGTGGTCACATTTCTAACCTAACCTAACCTAGCTTTTTGCCCTCTCTGTATTTCCAGTCGCTCACTTAGTAATGTAGTCGCTCGGATAAAATTTTAATATATGAAATGGATTTATCACAATCCACTTTTTGTAAGCTTGTTCTGGATTTTATTATTAATCAATATTCGTCGTTAGTTTAGTTAATTTTTCGCTTACTCAAATTCATACCGCTCAAGTTATTAATACAGTATGTCATCATCAGTCGCAAAGCTTTTTTTTAATCGCTCGTTTTATAATTCCCCTTTAAAATATAACATTAAAAATAAGCCCTGGCAGTTAAGAGATGACCAGTCTCAACCAACGGCGCCCGTTCACGAACATGACGCGTGGATCAGCACCACCCAGCTCAACCATTTTGTAGGGAACCGAATGATCCAACACACGCGCCACCATCAGTGAGACATTTAAGTGAGCATGACATATTCTCAACTGCCATGCTCTTTCAAGTCAACATCAAAATATCAAAAAAAAACGGATCCATGGTTCTTACATTTACCAAAATTTAAAAAATGGTTCTAAATTATACAAAACTATAGTTGGCAATTTTCTTATGAGATAAGAAAAAAATATACAGTATGTAACAAAAACCCTGTTGTTTCAAGTAGGGACGTTTTCAGAATCGATATCCGATGGTAATTACGTAAGTCAATTAAAAAAATATTCAAGAAAAAAAAATCAAAATAAATATTTTATAATAAATATTTGAAAAGTAACACTGATTGCTCACCCCTGCAAAGAGAAATAGGTAGCAACCGGTCGCTTTGTCGCCGCTCGCCGCGCCGCACACTACCATACTGCACTAAGGTCATGAACTCGTCACGTGTCGTTCACATCACTCAGCTGTTTGACTGATAGATAACACTTTGGGAACGTTAGTTTGAATTTTTCAAAAAGTTGGCTTATCAAGTTTGCACGATTGATAATTACAATAAACACATAACCAGGCCTCCGTCACTCCATGTACTGGCGCGCTATAATTACCTACCGCCCGGCCGAGCGGTCCGGGCCGTTTGCGGACCAAATTCAGTGCTGTGGGATCGCGCCAAAGAGTATAATAATAATACGGGAATCGCGCGGTGTGAAGCAATCACAACTGTACGTTTGAGCATTTAGGCACATTTTAACATGCAGCGGTTGCTGACGAGACGGAGTAGGCTATTATAGCAGTAGGTATTGGAAATTTTCTACTAACTGAAGTATCCGTTGCGTAGTAACTATTTAGTCATCTGTGACATAACTAACACTTTAAAAACTAATTTATTAACCCACAGAGCACGTACTTCCGTAGGGTCTTCTTCAAACATCACGAGGATTTCTTCCTCAATGTCATGGTCTCGAGTCCTCGGTTATCCTGCGTCAATACGATGTTGGTCTCGACCGTGCGCAGAGAGACCCAATGTTGAACGTCCGTATGTGGAGACGTTGGGAAGCCATCGTCGACGCAAAGTTATGTTCCTTGGAGTTGCGAAACGTTCTTGGTACACTACAATATTCCTCATTTGAATAAGACATTTTGGAAAAAACGCACACACAGAATTCACTCACAAAATCACATTAATTTGGTTCTTTTTCTAATGCTGTCAACGTACGATACATCCGTCCGGAAGTAAGTTGCGCAGGCGACTGAGGGGCAGTGAGGGAGACAATCGGCTAGTGGCGGTCGTACAAAGGGTGTTTGTGCATGCCGCCTGCTTTGTGTTTTGGCGCCAACCTGTCTTCCTGTCTAGCTATCGCGAATCAAAGGGGCCGCCGCCGGCGGCGGCAATCTTTATCGACCGTAGGCTAGATCCATTAGTACTTGTAAGTTCAGATGTTAAAAACATTTTGTAACAATGTATCGAATTTAAAAACTATCTGATTATGGACAATGTTCGGCCACCATTGTTTTTTTTAAATTATAACTTCAATAATGGTAAGCCTATAGGTATATATATACGCTCCTACAAGGAACAACAGGGTTTTTGTTACATACTGTATATAAAAAGTTACTACCAATCAGGAAGAGGTATTTAATATTGAAGTATTCAAAATTAATCTTGATTGAATAAAATAAACATTAAGTTTGTAATGTCAGAAACACTAAAAAAAAACAAAAATAAGAAGGGGAAGCATCTCCTCCAAAATATAGAAATTGTGATCAACTAGTGAGCCCAAGTGCCTGTGGAGCAGGACCAGCATTAAGGCCCTTCGCCCACGGCGACTTTTTGTAGCAATGCTAGCGCGCGTTTGCATCGATACAGTCGCCATGCGGTCGCTAGCTGTTTGCCCTCGCCCACACCATGATTCTCAGTCACGATGCAAACGCGATACTGTCGCGCTTCTGTCGCGATGTGAGTTGCACTGATGCTCGGTTCTCCACTCACGCGCCACCCTCCCTCCGTTCTCTACCCGATGTCGTCCGACACGGTCGCGCGTTTGCACCGATACAGTCGCGATGCTGTAGCGCGTTGGCATCGCTTCTTTAGCGCGTTGCAAATGCGACTAACGTGCGTTAGTAGCGATCTGTCGCGCGTCCACAAAACGCGCGACAGCATCGCTACAAAAAGTCGCCGTGGGCGAGGGGCCTAAGCCAAGCATTTTTATCTAGTATATACTCATCCAACTTATAATAATATGCTTGTCTACATAGTGTGCGTTTAATGCATGTTTTAAATTTCTTATTATTTACTGCAACTAGAATGTCAGATTTAGTTAATTAACAACGAGGAACCAAAAGTATTTTCTAGAAATAGTGAAACATAATCAATACCAAACCAGTCCATTGTCAATCGTATCCAACAATACGTGAAGCTTCAACAATTGAAAGTTGGTACCGTTCAATTATTTGTCGAGGTACATCTACAATGTGTTCTCGACGAAATAATTGAACGAGCTGTAACAATGTGCATCATTGTGGAGCCCAGCAAAGCAAACCCCCGGCCTGCTTGCTTCCCCCGCCGGGGCCCGGCTCGAGTGCGTGCGGACTGCGGAGTCCGGACCTCTCGTCAATGGAGCAGGACGAGTGTTGCGCCACAGAGCTGCTGAGCTTCTATTGTGGAAGCATCGTTTGTTTGTTTCATTAATGGAAAACTTCTCTTTCTGTTCTTGTTTAACCACGAAATTGACTTGTCTTTTTAAAGAACGTTGGATGTAGTAAGCTTTTCGCGAGGAAAAGGTTAAAACACTGACAAATGACACAGTTAAAGTAAACGGTGAACAGCGGTGGCACCAGCAGTGTGAGTTTCAATTGCAAGAAAATTGCTAGATCACACACTGAAAGTAATTGGGGGCAGTGACGTTAGATTGGCCAGATAGGGATTCCTTCATTGTAGTTGTCGCACTTTGTGTGGACACACTACGGACTGGTCGAGTTAAAAAAATACTGCTGCTACAGCAATACAACGAAGAGCGTCAACAAAATAATCGACGTCGTGTTAACAATGTACCGCATGTCTGTTATATTGTATACTGCCCCGTCCGGCTGTGTGCTGACGGCACCGAGCACTCGAAACAAACTGCATCCCGCGGAGCACACGGAGCGAATAGTCGACTGCAGAGTATTGTGAGGCAGATTGTTAGCTCATCGGTTAGCGCGATGTGACTTTGTCAAAACATACCGATATAAATTGAGGGCATTTCGTCTTTCAGTCTATAAATATACAGGGTTATTTGTAAAACACCAACAACCTCTTAAGAGGTCATTGTACTCATCATTATGAACAACTGTTTCTATAGGACCAAACCTGAAATCGCGAAAAAAAAAATCAGCTGCTCCCTACATTTTGACTTGGTAGGCGTACGTAAATGTAGGGAACAGCTGATTTTTTTTTCGCGATTTCAGTTTTGGTCCCATAGTAAAAGTGGTTCATAATGATGAGTACAATGACCTCTTAAGAGGTTGCTGGTGTTTTACAAATAACCCTGTATATATTTTTTTATATTAATTATTTTCATCCGTGTGGTCCGCATGCGGTATGAATTCTTGCTCGACTCCTTGGCTACTCAGTGTGTTGCTATCAAGTTCTGGTAATACTCATCTATGTACGTCAAAACCTGGGCTAGTACCTTCGGGTCATATTTACCTGTCTAGTGTTATGTTTGAGTGTAAAATGAACTAGAATGAAATAATATTTGGTTCATTGTTTAAATTATATTTGCCAGTCTGTCACGATAGACTTCGCTAAGCTACTTTGCCACAAAATAAATACCATTACAGAAGTAGCATGGAGCGATAGGTACAGGGCACAATATGTTGAACCCTTTATCAAAATAGTAGATTCTGGAAAAACTTCAAAAAGTGGGCTGTAGCAAAGTGCTTCTTGCAAAGGAGCTTGAATACGAGTTACAGTTCATAAGAACTAAAACTCTGATAAAGGTGTGTGAAATACAATACGTGCAAGTCAAACTCAAACTATTTATTTCAACTAAATCAATTACAGGTACTTTTGAACTGTCAAGGGTCGATCAGTCAAAAATATGAAGCTTATTGCCCATTGCAAAGCGTAGTAGGTATGGAGAAAAACGGGCAAGAAACTCCATGGACACTCTTTTAAATCATAATAATATGGTTACAATGTATTGGTTACATCATTCATGTTAAAAATTATGCATGTGAGAACGATGCAGAAAAGCGTCCGTAGTGAGTCTTCTAAGCTATTTTTGCTGAGTGCCAGTACTCGTGAACAATGTTGTACATTGTTAGGGCGAGTCCACAAACGCGAGTTTGCGGCGCCACTCGACGGCTCGCGTGCGCCCGCCGTCCACTGCGGACGCGGACGGCACTCAATGGAAATTGGAAAAATTTCTACTTTGTAATTGTATTGTAAAGTAGATAACGATGATTGTGCTAGAAGTTGTAAATCCGAATTGTCAATGTATTTAAAAAAATAAAGTAAAATTCATCGTTTGATGTCTGCAGACCAATTTTCTTTGGTAAAAGAAAATGCGACTAAGGAATCTTATCCACAGGACATATTTTATACTGATTTCGAGTTGGTTCTTATGAGACAATGATAGTGAGAATATAAGTTCATAAAGTTTGATATAAATGATAAGCTAACTTTTTAGGAAACAGAAATGTATTTCACCAAAACCGATTCGGAAAGTCCATTACGAGGCGATGTTAACGCGACAGTTCCTTCCACGTTCTAGTTCCTCATCGGGTGTGGGTGGTATCCACGAGAAAATACTTATATTTATCAAATTGATACTTATTGTACGATCAAGGACACTCACGTAATCGACTTCAACCTTCAGTAACTAGAGCCGTCCTTTTATCCTTTACCAAATTAGAAATAAATAAACCGTATAGTTTTACCCGATAGTTGTCTACATTCCGTACATAGTAGGAACAAATCGATTCGGTAAAATGTTAGATTGGTATCGAACAAGAACGAGCGAGTGTATTGAACACGCCGCCGCGCGCCGCCGCCGCGCCGTTGTGCACTCTACTTTGTACCAGTAGAAATACTACTGTTTGTAGATGTGCATACACACGCAGTAGCACATAGACCATCAATTTGTGCTTAGTGCGCACCAGACTAGAAAGTTTTAAATGTTGAACACTTCACTAATTAAATGCAGTCCGCGAATGTACAAGACACAAACAAAGCAAAAGTTGATAGTTGATCCCATACCTCCAGATTCTATAACAAGAAATTCATATTGAAAAGTTTGCTCATCTTATACAGTAACCGTCGAATACTTACAAAACAGATAAAGCTTTACAAATACAATTCGGTTTCACAATCACTTGTAAGTTGTAACACAATACTGAGATCGCGAGAAACCATCTTTATTTAAAATTAGCAAAGTTTTGATAACCAAAACGAGTTTCAGGATAAGACGCCCCACTTCTGTTTGTGGTAGGTTGGTACTTAACAACAAAAGTTAACGAATCCTTAATGGTCTTCTATAATTCAAACATAATTTACTAAGAGAGCTCTCTACGCGGCCATTATCAAGGAAAAAATGGCAATTGGCAGCCTTGTTTTCTCACAATTTCTTGGATAAGTTATGAAAATGGAGTCTGGAAAAGAACAAAATGCTTTTATCGGCTTCTGTGATACGGGTGGTGGTGGTGGTGGTGGTGGTGACCGGTGACATAGGTAGAGTCTGGTAGACCTATGCAGCTAAGTAATGAGATGAACTGCCATTGATAAATGGCATTTGTATTTGGACAGGTACCTAAATATTATTATTATCTTAACGGTCAACTATCAAAGCTAGGCTTGGCTGGTCAAACCTCAGGTCTTACAAGAAGTCTTAGTCAAAGTCCAAACCAACAGAGCATGTTTCGATCTTTGACTAACGAATTTATGATCTAAGCCTTGAAGAGACCAACTTGGACAGTCAAACATCGAAACTCAATACTTACGTTTCAATCGGGGTACAGACCTAAATTAGGTACAGGAATGTATAAGAAGTAAGAACGTCACATTTAGCTAAAAAAAAAAAAAATAAGTAGTTCTTAGTACTGGATATTTTTTTGTATCGGATAATGGTTTAATATATTTGTTTTCGTCCCCGAGGCACACGCAACTACTTTAGGAGATTCTACGTTACAAATAATATTCTCATATTTTCGTTTATTCTCCATACTTATGAAATGAACACTACTTGTCTATATTCAAATTAGTAATTTTCTGTATAAACTTCCCTTTTATAGCTTCACTAGCTTCTGCCCGCGGCATGGCCCGCGTGGATGTCGGAAGTTATCCCATGGGAACCTGCTACCAGGATAAAAAGTATGTGCTTCCCCGGGATGCCATCTATCTCTTTGCCAAATCAGAAGTTCAGTGGTTTAGGCGTGAAAATGTAACATACAGTTTCAAGTTCAAATACTCCCCTAAAAACCGAATTACCCCTTTTTGCCCCGTCAGGGGTCAATTTTCAACCACTTTACATACTTATCATTAATTATTTTCTGTCGAAAGTATCAATACTGAGTTTCGAGTTAATCGGACCGCGCATTCAATTTCTTCCACACAAACTTTAGCACCCGTATATCCCCTTTGAGGGGTAGTTTTGAAAAACTAATGATAAACTTTATTGCTTACTTAGGTGAGTTTCATGCCAATTTTCAAGATTATTAACCTAACGAATAAGATTTTTCATATAAACTTTATCCCCGCTTTTCACTCTCACAGGAGTGGAATTTTGAAAAATCATTTGGGATGTGGTCATAACTTGACTCAAAAATTATTTTTACCAATTTTCGAGTTAATCAAGCCACGCTGTAAAATCCTCCCCTGTAAAATTGACTACCCCTTTTCAGGCCGTCAGGGGTAGATTTTCGAAAAACCCTGATACACATTATTCTTTCCTTTCAATTTTAGGTATAAATACTGAGTTTCCATTAAATCGGAGCGCGCGCTAAAATTCTTCCATACAAACTTTGAAACACCCCAATCCCCTTTTAGGGGGTCGTTTAGTAAAACATAAAATGGCAAACTTCATAATTTACTTAGATAAGTATTCGTGCCAAGTTTCAAGTTAACTCAAGGAATAAGATTTTACATACAAACAAAATCCCCCCATTTCACCCTCTTAGGGGTGGAATTTCAGGCGCGGGCCTGTGGGCGGTGAGTAATGGGTAGCTCGCCGTCCGATCAGGACCAGGGCCGTGCCGGACGGTGCGTTGTGTTCCACGCGCGCCTCAAAGAGATGTCAGCAGAGGACGGGGCCCGATAGGGCCGAAGCGGCGGGATCTTCCGAAAGGGTTACCGCTGCCCTGGGTGGAACACGGGTGGGTTTTAGTCAGTAAGAGTCTGACAGTCCCTTCCGCTCCACCCAGAGCGGGAGGGAGTCATTTGATGATTTCCCATACTCAAAAAAAAAAGGGGTGGAATTTTGAAAAACCTCTTCTTAGTGGATACCTACTATTCACGAAGAATTATACACCCTCCAAATTCCATGTCTCTAAGACCAGCGGTTTAGGCTGTGCGTTGATGTCTCAGTCAGTCAGTCAGTCAGTCAGGACTTTGAATTTTATATAATTATATATAGATTATGCACATTTTCAGCCACAACACAGTTTGATTCACTCATCTTTAAGCTACACACCCGGCACGTTCAAGGTACAAATGAATGTATTAGACGACCGCAGAGTTTTGTTAACATCTATATATATAAAATTCAAAGTACTGACTGACTGACTGACTGACTGAGACATCAACGCACAGCCTAAGCCGCTGGTCCTAGAGAGATGAAATTTGGAGGGTGTATTCTTCGTGAAGAGTAGGTATCCACTAAGAAAGGGTTTTTCGAAATTCCACCCCTAAGAGGGTGAAATGGGGGGATTTTGTTTGTATGAAAAATCTTATTCCATGAGTTAATAAACTTGAAACTTGGCACGAATACTTATCTAAGTAAATTATGAAGTTGGGCATTTTTTTGTTTTAATAAACTACCCCCTAAAAGGTGATTGGGGGTTTCAAAGTTTGTATGGAAGAATTTTAGCGCGCGGTCCGATTTAATCGAAACTCAGTATTTATACCTAAAATTGAAAGGAAATAATAATGTGTATCAGGGTTTTTCGAAAATCTACCCCTGACGGCCTGAAAAGGGGTAGTCAATTTTACAAGGGAGGATTTTACAGCGTGGCTTGATTAACTCGAAAATTGGTATGAATCATCTTTGAGTCAAGTTATGAACACATCCCAAATGATTTTTGAAATTGAATGCGCGGTCCGATTAACTCGAAACTCAGTATTGATACTTTCGACAGAAAATAATTAATAAGTAATAAGTATGTAAAGTTGTCGAAAATTGACCCCTGACGGGGCAAAAAGGGGTAATTCGGTTTTTAGGGGAGGATTTGAACTTGAAACTGTATGTTACATTTTCACGCCTAAACCACTGAACTTCTGATTTGGCAAAGAGATAGATGGGGAAGCACATACTTCTCATCCTGGTAGCACGTTCCCGTGGGATAACTTCCGACATCCACGCGGGCGAAGCCGCGGGCAGAAGCTAATTATTGTATAAGCATGCAACAAGGGCAAATGAATTTCCCTTGGTCGCTTCTAGGATAGACTAGGCAAGTTCGAAAAAAATTATTTTGCTTTCGACGTTTGTCTAAAAATACACTAGTCAAAGGCAGAAATTGTATTGTAATCTATTTCGGGTTTTACCGAAAGGCGTTGGTCAAACCTATGATAAACCAGTCATTCCGCGAATATACTACATGTCTTATCGCATTTGACTATAACATAATGGACATAATGGACAGAATAAAAATGGATACTTAAAACAAAAGCGATTACAACAATAAAAACATGTTTTACTCCTTATTTGTGTGTATAATAATTGTGAATAATGTACGGAATTTAGACTTGCCCATCCGCTATTTCTACGTTACCTGTGTCGTAGAATGGCGACACGTCATCGAAACATCTGTTGATCGGTTGCTGTTGTGGCGCGTACGGCGAACATACCAATCCCATGTGTGGCGCTTAACCTCGCGGTAGATGTTTGATTTGCAAACCATATTTTTAACGATATTTTTTTAAATGTTTTAGATGATTGCTTGAGTTTAGATAATGTAGTGTATGAAACTATAATAATAATAATATATTTATTAAAAAAATTGTAAGGCATGAAAATTAGTACAGTTTTGCTTAAATGTAAATTATATTCCTAAGACTTACGTGCCTGAACTAGGTAATCCTGTGTTTCAGGCGTGAAGAGCTAAAATAGTCTTTAAAAAATAATAAATAATCAAAAGTTGACAATAGAAAAATAATTATAATTATGTTGAGTAGCATAACTCCTAGTTTCTAAATTTGATAATTATAATATTTGTATACCTATAATTACTTTAACACAGTTAGTAAATTCTCTGTTTCTTCGTAAGACATACTTTGGAGAGCCTCCTTGAGGATTCTCTTACAATTTGTATAGTTCAGAGAATAAATGTTTGCTTTCGAGTTTAGTCTATTATATAGGAGAGGTCCGAGGTACTGATAAAATTTGGCTATAAAAGCATGTTTTGTAGAATTTTGTGGACAAACTATGTCTTTACGCCTTTTATTAGTATATCTAGTGCTGTAGGGTAGAGCTTTGTGTTGTTTTAATACAATGCCCATAATAAATAGCTGTCTAACTGTTAATACTTCACAAGATTTGTATAGGAGGTTAGTAGGAAAAAGGAAAGGGCGAGAAGTAGACACTTTGAGAATCGCCCTCTGAGCTCTCTCGATGGTTAGTAACAATGTTTTACCCACTCCACCCCATGTGGTAATACAGTAAGTTAAAATCGATTGACATAGAGCAAAGTAAACTTGTTTAACTATTTTTGGATCAGCAATACAGCGTAACTTTTTAAAAACAAATATTAACTTGCGAATTCTATTATTTAAAGCTTCTATATGTTGCTTGAACGAAAGTGTTTCATCTATTATAACACCAAGGTATTTTGTTGTATTTGCCATTTTAATGTTAGGACAAACACATTGCCAGGACAAACAAACTGCTCATAACTGGGTATTAAAACACTCGTACACTCGTTTTTCATAACCTAATTTTTTTTTCCTTTCGAAATATATATTCAATGTCCCTATTAAACTCTCTCACTCGCGGTATCCTTCAACGATTAATAATCGCGCGTCGATTAACACGAACACTCACGAACGCGGGCGGTTCTCTCCGAATTATTTAAAGTCCACTTTTAATCGAAAATACTGCAATCAGTTGGTCGTAATTACATTATTCCGTACTTTATTGTTTTCGTTTTATCCGTAGTACAATTTTTTCCAGAAGGATCGAATACTTTCTACCGGAAGTATTTATAACGAGCGACTCGTTACAGCTCTGCACGGTTTTTACGACTTGACAAAATATCGAGATTTTCTTATTAATATTTTCCGTAATCTAAAACCAGAGTGAAAACTGCATTAAAATTAATTGTGTACAGGTAGCTTAGAAGAACTAAACGGTCACACAGAAAGACATGAAATCCACTTTACGTATGTTTAAAGTTCATATTATGTGGTCATAAGAATACGAAACGGGACACTATGAAAAAAGGACTTAGAAAAATTTCACGAAAGACCCGGTGGGATGTGGGAGTAATAGGGTGGGGGACCACCACAGGACACCTCAAGGACCTCCGAACGACAGATCAGCGATTCTCATTGACCTTGAGGTCAAGGTCTACGGTGCACTCCTTACATCACCGACCTTGACCTCAGGATCAGTGACAGGTCAATTTTCTCGGTACACTCCTTAGGGTCAAGGTCAATGATCCCGACGTTTAATCTCCAAGGTACATTCATTATGGGGTGAAGGTCACTCAGCTTACTGGTCGCCTCCCAAACGCATCTGTAAAAGGATCCCTTAGACATCATTTTTACGACAAACGACTGATGATAAATGTCCATGTACTATTTCCATGTAAATTGACTTTCATTATTCATTGTTAGTGTTGTAGTACAGTCGTACAGACATTCAATTGTGTTTCTGTAATATAAATAACTGCAAACACATTATCCAGTGATTTTATACGCCGCACTTTCTTAATACTACGCGAATTTTCTTCACAAAAGAGATATTTAACAAATTAATGAAGAGTTCCCTTCTCTGAAACAAGATATTAATGTTGGAATGATTAATATTGCTGTGTTAATATCATAACGTTCCATCTAAAACTTAATTAAAAATAATGTAACATCGGATCCTGTTTTAATTTCAATATTTCTATAGAACTTTAGGCAATTTATATATTTACTAGCTTCTGCCCGCGGCTTCGCCCGCGTGGATGTCGGAAATTATTCCACGGGAACGTGCTACCAGGATAAAAAGTATGTCCTTCCACAGGATGCTATCTATCTCTTTACCAAATTTTGTCGAAATCCGTTCAGTGGTTTAGGTGTGAAAATGCAACATACAGACAGAATTTATAATAATATATATTATATAGTATCGCACTTTTCCCGCGACTTCGTCCGCGTGTACTTTACTCTAAAAATAACGAAGATGTACATAAGTGCCTACGCTGTTATTTATTTAAAATACAAAATAAGCTTACACTAAGTAGGTATAGGTATATAAACGTTCGCTTATATTATAATTAATAATAATAATTATTATTTTTTATTTCTAAATTATTTCTTATTATTTTTTTATTATATGGTATGTACGTTAAGGTCTTAATATTAATCAGTTTCACATACCTACACTACCGTTGCCGATGTAGAAATATTAAAATTAAGTTACAATGTCAAAGTGGCCAGATATTAAATAATTGTATATTGCAGTAAAATCCACCCCTTAAACTTTATTACCTTTTTCTACTCCGGTAAGAGACGATTTTTGAAAAACTCTTAAAATGTATTTTTTTTTTTTTTTTTTTTTTTTTTTTTTTTTGTTTTAAGTATTAGTACAGAGTTTCGAGTTAATCCGTCCGAGGGGTTTAAATTTTTTTCTTACCTACCTATTAACTTTTTCACCCCCTAAATCCTCATTGAGGAGTTTTTTAAACTAAAAAGTGACCATCTGTATTAATTACTAAGGCAAATATTGCCAAGTATCAAGTTTATTAACCAAAGGAAAAAGGTTTTTAATATTAATTGTATCCCGTCTTTTCACCCCACAGGGGTAGAATTCAAAAAACAAATATTGGGATATTTCCATAATTTGACTCAAAGATTATTTATATCCATTTTCGAGTTAATGAAGCTACGCATTATAATTCTCTTCTGTAAAATGAACTACCCCTTTTCACCTCGTTAGGGGTAGATTTTCGACAAACCCTCATACCGTGTTATTATTTATTTTTAGTCTTAAGTTTAAACACTGAGTTTTTCGACGAGTTAGTCGGACCGCGCGTTCAAATTCTTCCACACAAACTTTAACACCCCTGTATCCCCTTTGAGGGGTAGTTTAGAAAAACGAATAATAATTTTCCCTAAGGGTTCATTAGAAAACCAGCGTCAGACAGCATATGTCTGGCATTAATGCTGAAATAAACCTTTTTGGCGCAGCCGTGAGGCACACACTATTGTTGTCTGAAACATTATTTGTTATTTTACTAATTTTGTATTTTGTGTTTCACGAACTGTGTCCAAATAAACTTTTTTCTTTCTTTCTTTATAAACTTTATTGCTTACTAAGGCGAGTATTCATGCCAATAACTTGACTCAAAGATTATTTATACCAATTTTCGAGTTAATCAAGCCACGCTGTAAAATCCTCCCCTGTAAAATTGACTACCCCTTTTCGGGCCGTCAGGGGTAGATTTTCAAAAAACCCTGATACACATCTACCTTTCAATTTTAGGTATAAATACTGAGTTTCGAGTAAATCGGACCGCGCGCTAAAATTCTTCCATACAAACTTTGAAACCCCCCAATCCCCTTTTAGAGGATAGTTTATAAAAACAAAAAATGCCCAACTTCATAATTTACTTAGATAAGTATTCGTGCCAAGTTTCAAGTTTATTAACTCAAGGAATAAGATTTTTCATACAAACAAAATCCCACCATTTCACCCTCTTAGGGGTGGAATTTCGAAAAACCCTTTCTTAGTGGATACCTACTCTTCACTAAAAATACACCCTCCAGATTTCATGTCTCTAGGACCAGCGGTTTAGGCTGTGCGTTGATGTCTCAGTCAGTCAGGACTTTGAATTTTATATATAACTAGCTTCAGCCCGCGGCTTCGCCCGCGTGGATGTCGGAAGTTATCCCACGAGAACGCGCTACCAGGATAAAAAGTAATAAATAAATAAATAAAATAAATAAATAAAAATGTGCTTCCCCAGGATGCCATCTATCTCTTTGCCAAATCAGAAGTTGAGTGGTTTAGGCGTGAAAATGTAACATACAGTTTCAAGTTCAAATCCTCCCCTAAAACCGAATTACCCCTTTTTGCCCCGTCAGGGGTCAATTTTCGAAACTTTACATACTTATTATTAATTATTTTCTGTCGAAAGTATCAATACTGAGTTTCGAGTTAATCGGACCGCGCGTTCAAATTCTTCCACACAAACTTTAACACCTCTATATCCCCTTTGAGGGGTAGTTTTGAAAAACTAATAATGATAAACTTTATTGCTTACTTAGGCGAGTATTCATGCCAATTTTCAAGATTATTAACCTAACGAATAAGATTTTTCATATAAACGTTATCCCTGCTTTTCACCCCCACAGGGGTGGAATTTTGAAAAATTATTTGGGATGTGTTCATAACTTGACTCAAAGATTATTTATACCAATTTTCGAGTTAATCAAGCCACGCTGTAAAATCTTCCCCTGTAAAATTGACTACCCCTTTTCAGGCCGTCAGGGGTAGATTTTCGAAAAACCTTGATACGCATTATTCTTTCCTTTCAATTTTAGGTATAAATACTGAGTTTCGATTAAATCGGACCGCGCGCTAAAATTCTTCCATACAAACTTTGAAACCCCCCAATCCCCTTTTAGGGGGTAGTTTATAAAAACAAAAAATGCCCAACTTCATAATTTACTTAAATAAGTATTCGTGCCAAGTTTCATGTTTATTAACTCAAGGAATAAGATTTTTCATACAAACAAAATCCCCCCATTTCACCCTCTTAGGGGTGGAATTTCGAAAAACCCTTTCTTAGTGGATACCTACTCTTCACGAAGAATACACCCTCCAAATTTCATGTCTCTAGGACCAGCGGTTTAGGCTGTGCGTTGATGTCTCAGTCAGTCAGTCAGTCAGTCAGTCAGTCAGTCAGTCAGTCAGTCAGTCAGGACTTTGGATTTTATATATATAGATAATAATAATAATAATGCTTTATTGTAAACGAAGTAAGTATACACAGTTACATAAGCGCACTGCCTCCTGAACTAGGTTGTAAGCCTGTATCTCAGGAGACAGTTCCCTTCCAGTTTACATAATTACTAGATTTTTACAGCGTTCTCAAGTAGTTGAAACTAAACACAAAGAGTAAATTTAATTATAAGTAAGTTACACAGTACAAGGTTAATTTAACTGAGTGTGCACGTAGTGTGGTGTTCATTGTGATAAATGATGTAGGTGTGTGTGAGGGAGTGAGAAGGGGTAAATGTGTATTGGCACTGTTAATATGTGTTCGAATTAGTGTTGTTGTAATGTATGTATGTATGTAGTTATGTATGTATGCATGTATGTGTTTGGTATGTATTAAAAAAATATGCGTAGGTTTGCGATTATACAGTCAGTTTAGATATTGGTTAAGAGTAGGCTTTCCACTTGCTCATAATCTAGCTTGTTTAACCAATCGAGAATACTTTTTCTGAAATCGTGGTTATTTAAGTTATGACTATCCTTTGCTGTGAGTTTGTTATAGATACGTAGTGCGATTGAGTTATAGTGTCGTTTTGCAAAAAAAAATTTTACACAGGGTGTTGGACAAATAAAGCGTCTCTTGCTGGTCGGCCGTAGCTGTGGAATTGTAGTGCGGTGATATCTACGGAGCACCTGCCTTACGTAAAGTTTGCGAACTGATGGAATATAAATTGCCTAAAGTTAAAATATAATAGGTACTCAAAATTTGCAAGCATTCTTCTAATCCCTCGTTTACACCCATTATAGGTAGGTGTTCATAGGGTGTGATACTTGTTTTCAAGACCAGACCAGTCTTTTTAAAGACTTGTCGAAAATATGTCGTGTTTAAAAATTAAAACATGTACCTAGCATTCCTACATGTCATGAAATAACATTGTTTCAGACATGTGTTGTAACCATTTTGGTTACCTTTTTGACAAGTTTTCTACCATTTTTGTGTACAACTAGCAACAACTTTATGATTATCCATCGTAGATTATACCTTAGTTTAATTGCATGGTAATGTGCTACCGATGTAGAGTACTGATGTCTTTGTGTAGGTACTATTATGACGAAGCATTCACTTAGAAAAACATAAAAAGCAGTGTTTTGCATTGGAGTGAGTATTTCATAGAACAACCGACAGCTCAGTCGTGAAGCCGTTCGATGCGAGCGCGATTAGCTGCGATTACGTGGGGAACTGGGGAAGCGGACGCGGCCGGCGCGGCGCAGCGCATGGCGGGGCGCCCACGGCGAGTGGCCTCGATCGCATGCGGCCGTGCAAGTTCACGCGATATCGCACGTCAATGTAAAATACTGCAGAAGGACCAGCCTATTGCAATTATAGCATGTTAATTTCACAAACACGCTGTGAATGTGTGTGTAAGCGCAGGAGCTTTCGGTACCGTGTGAAACCCCCGGGGTGGTCGGAAGTGTGTGCCAGTGTTTGCCACGGAGCGTCACCAAAAAACTTCATAAGACAGTATTTTGTTAACGTAATTATCCTAACTCGATATGCCAATATGTATTAAATTAAAATGCGTGGTGGGTAGCCGGCTTAGCACTACTTGCGCCTACGCGGCCTACGTACCCAGATAGGGTCCTAATATCGAAATTATTTTATAGTAATAATGGGGTTTATTCATAAACGATGACTAAAGTTAAGTAACGCTTAAACGTCAAAAATGTATGGTTAAACAGTCGCTAATCACTGCTTAACTTTAAGCAACGTTTATGAATAAAGGGGTAAGTGTTGAAATATGGTTTTTAGATAACTTAGGTTTAAATCTAGCCTGGACATTGTAAAGAATGTACTATGTAGATAGGTAATAAAGTTATGTTTGAACTGTTTTTCATTTAACACTATATGCCCGGCGCTATTTCGTTCACGTGGTGTCCTACCCCCTACCCCCTACCCCCTACCCTACTACTACCCTACTCTTACACTACTCCTACCCTACTCCTACCCTACCCCCTACCCTACCCCCTACCCCACTACTACCCTACTCCTACCCTACTCCTACACTACTCCTACCCTACTCCTACCCTACCCCCTACGCTCTCCTACCCTACTCCTACCCTACTCCTTCCCTACTTCTACCCTACTCTTACACTACTACTACCCTACTCCTACCCTACTCCTACCCTACTCCTACCCTACTTCTACCCTACTCTTACCCTTTTTTTAAAAGTTTTCTCTGCGTAAGAACCATCCTCGTCTTCAACGAATATTCTAAAAAAAGAATTAGCGAAATCGGTTTAGCTGTTCTCGAGATTTGCGCTTAGCAACACATTCAGCGATTCATTTTTATAATTATTATTGATAGTAGGCACAACTTGTGAACATCAAATGGGTGAGCTATATATAGTCAACTTATAGTATAGTTTTTTGGTACGTCCAGGAAGCCTAGACCGAGACCTAGTACTGGACCTAATTTTGGACAAATAGTCAATTGGGAAGTCCACTTATTTGATGATCACAAGTTGTCAACAATAGCAAAAGTATGTTTTTGCCGACAGACGTTCAGAGGCGCGTCACGCCCTGACAAGTCTAGACTTAGGTTTTAAAATATCAGATTTCATTAATTTGATAGACCTACTTAAGGTACCTACCGACTTATAGAACCAATATACTATACAGGGTGGCAGGGACATCGACGTGCAAACTGTAACCATGGATTCAGCACATGAGTTTAGATCCCATAGCGTAGAAATTTTTCGTCGGTTATCAAAAAAAAAATCTATTTCATAGAAAAGTGCAATACCTACGCGGTCAAAACGTATGGAACAGCAATATTTTTTTTGGTTTTTTTGCATGGTAACTGTTACTTTGCTCTCCACACCGCATCTCAGTGGGTCTTCTCCCCTGCCTGCGAGTTGTATCGCCGACTCCAAGTACTGCGCCCCCGCGCGGCGTGTTACCGCTCGCGTATTCGCTTCCTGCCTCGGAGTAGTTTTTAACACACTTCCTCAGCAATACGAAACCTATTTACTGTTAATGTACGTGTTTTCATTCCGAAGTGGGGTACCGGGTCATTATGTTATCGCAGGTGTAGGCAGTGAACGTTACATTCCATTAGATTTGGAGAACAAGTTTAATAAGGCGAAATATTTCCAAGCTTTGAAAATTCTTTGGAAAATAAACTTTCTTTTAAACCTATAAAAGATAGAAAAGAATAATCTTTGGAAGATAATAAAGCTTCCGAAAAACAAATTAACTTCCAGCGATCTGTGGTTGACTGTAATACTAACATTACTAACTAAGCTGTGTTAAAATGAATTACCGAAACTTAATACAAAATTAACCGACAAAAATGTTGTATTTAACAAACAAACATGAAGCTTATGCAGATTATAATTCTACGAAAAATATTCTATACTTCCAAATAATAAACTAGATTTCCAAAAACAAATACTAAACTTCCGAAAAATATACTAAGTTTCCGAAAAGTTATAGTTTAGTGAAATTTGCAACGTAACACGCATATAATATCTTTTTTAAATCGAAAAAGCTAGGTTAGGTTAGGTTAGAACTGTGACCACATAACGCACAAGCCTAGCGAGCGAAGCGAGCGGTGCCGCGGCAGCGGCCGGCGAGTGCCAGAAACATATTTTTGAATGTAAAACCAAACCACACTAGCACCACAGCCTATGAAATATGAAAGGTAATTTATGAATTAATAGTAGGCAAGTAAAGATAAAAGTTACAAAGCATAGTTTTCAGTAGAACGTAATTTATGCTGGTAGAAAACTATTATAGCAATAAACAGTCATGTTTATTTCTCGAAGATTTCAGTATCTCATTCGGTCGTTTATTCTTCTTTTTTTGTCGGAGCTTTTATTACTACCCATAATCTTTTCATAAAACCTAGCTTTGTTTTCGCGTAGGGTAGGTACCTACAGTCGCTTTCATTATTTTGTCTCTGCTACTTTGGTTGCAGCAACTTCTATTAATATTTATTTATGTATTTAGAGCTTACAACACTCATCCTGTCCACATTCTTACCTCGTTATAGCCTAGTTGGTCCCACAGTTAAGCCGGCACAAATATCCCGACCACAGAATGGGCTATCTTTCTGTAAACATAGCCGTCAGCTATAACGAACGTCGGCTCCATAATTCTTGGAATGCATTCCGAGCTGAATGATTTAGATGTGGCTCTGTTTAGTTTTTGTTTGGTATTTCCGCTTTGGGGACACGCGTGTACTACAGAGTGCGGTCAAATATTCTTGTAGCTACTAGTAGTCATTAGCTGCACAGAGCATAACAAACAGTTTGTAGACCTACTATGCATATTTTTGAAAGAGATCTGAATATTTATAAATTGGTAAGAACAGTCGCAGAGAAATTATTGCAAACAGTATTTCTTCAGAATCTTTTTACAATCACAAACAGATAAATGAATGCCGTCAAACGAAGTATGTTGGAATGCTCTTACCGCCCAACTGCGCTATCTATTGGAGTCGGTAAGTGTCCCCCCCTCCCACGGTCACATATCACCGTGGCGCGGTGTCCCGCCTCGGTGATCAATGATCATTCCAATTGCTTGCCACAATTTAACTTCGTGTAGTACCTACTTTATATGCTAAATGTTTCTGTGTTTTAGTGATAAAAAGAACGAAGAACTGTGATGTAAACTGTAGGTGATGTTTGTGTCTGATAGATATGAGTACTGACTTAAAACTTGTACATACTTATAGGTTATAATATAGCTAATAAAAAAAATCGACCTAACAAAAAGTGCAACCACTACCTTTAAAAAAATTCAAACACTGAATTCCTAACCAAACAAGTTTTCTACACTTAACTATTATCGGAATTAAACTTTATTTCAAGGGTTGTGCAGTTGAAGTTTGCTCGTATTATTTTATTGTGATATTGTTATGTTACATTGAACTTTTACGTTGCAAAATTGTTGTATAAGTAGTGATTATATGTATTTTAATGCCATGAACGTGCAAATGTTATCTGTAGGTCGCTATAAAATGTCTTGTAAGTTTTCAATAACAAGATGACCTTTTTTTAGGGTTCCGTATCTCAAAAGGGAAAAACGGAACCCTTATAGGATTATTTCGTTCTGTCTGTATGTCAGCATGTCAAGAACCTTTATCTCAGGAAGGCGTGGAGGTATCAAGTTGAAATTAATATCAAATACGTACTTTAGTGTCCCTCCTACCTCTTAAATAATCCAGCTTCTAAATCAACGCAATAAAAAAGGTATGGCTATTTATGCGACTTGACAATATGATAATACTCGCATATAAATTAAAACCTATAGGTATGGCCTTTCCGTTGACCTAGAATCATGAAGTTTGGCAAGAAGCAAGGTCTCACAAATATTTCATTTTATATCACAAAATATTTTTTTTGCAATAACAAACTTATCTACATTTGCAGTTGGAGAATTGACCGTGACGTATATCGATGTAAGGGAGAACATGTTTTTCAACTACAATTTTAAATTTGTTTTTTTACCCCCCCAACCCATTCTTCCTACTGAACCCTTCATTGTGTATGGTCCAACACGCACTTGGCCTGTTTTTTTATTTATTTTACCATTTATGTACCTACACACATATAAATAGACAATGAAAAACAGAACTGAAAAAATAGGTACAGAGGTGATGCTTGCATGCTTGCATGCTAGATAGGACAATAGATACAGAGATGTAGACAGCGTGTGATAGAGCAAAGGAGACAAAAAAATAATACAAAGAATCAAAAAAGCAATTCACTTAAAAACTAAAAAAAATTACGAGACTGAACTAACATACCTACATACAAATAAATAATAATAATATCATCATCATCATCTGCCTAGCCTTTTCCCAACTATGTTGGGGTCGGCTTCCAGTCTAACCGGATGCAGCTGAATACCAGTATTTTACATGAAGCGACAAATAAAAATAATAAAATAAATAATAATAATAATAATAAATAATAACCGGCCTGAAGGAACTACTGGTAGTTCCTTCAGACCGGTTATCCGGTAATTAATAAAAAAAATATCTTCTAAATCAGTTGACAAATGGTTGGCCATTTGTGAAATGATTTAGAAGATATTTTTTTTTTAGGAAAACAGCAAAGGGATACAATAAGAAGTTTCACATTTTGACTCGGAATCAGTAAGTTTTAAATTAACTTTAATCTGCTTAGACTTAAAAACGTAAAGAATTTTCTTGAACATTAGTAAAGGATTATTTCGTCGTAACTATATTGCGAAACTAATCAAATCTAAGTAATTTGGTAGTTCTGAAAGGATCAGCTCCCAATAAACTGTTTTATGAGATAATCGCATAATCTGTATTAATAATAATCCCTTAACAACGCTGGGGCGATAACCGGATTAAAGCACTTCGATCACGAAAGGATCACGGCTTTGAGGTAAAATAATGATAATGATTTAATATGTAACTTTACTACACAACAGGGATTTTATTGCGTCATGGAGATTTTTATCTGTGAGCCATTTTGAGATTATTTACATCATTCAACAAACTCTTTAGCCTGAACAAGATCTTGCACTGCAGTCTAATTTGAGGTAAAAAACTGTGTGATTTCCTCTTCTTTATTATGATTTTCTTCAATTTAAAATTTTACGTTTTTCGAACTTGAACCTACATACCAAAATAAATGATCGAACATGACGCAGTTTATTAACTAGTTTACGTTTGCTCGCTCTCTATTCAAACAAATATATTCAGTCGGCTTTGTTCGGCGTTCACTATTTATATCCATTTCCATGTAAATTAATATTGTGTTCCAATCCATTTACATGGGAGTATTAATGTGCTAGCCGCGGGTGAGCGCACTAACGCAATGACTTGTAACGTGTTCGAAAAATATTAATTTATACCAATACGTTGTATTTACAGCGATTCAAAGGTGCTCTAGTATTATTTAAAATCGGGCAATTCTTTATCGCAAAACTATTAGTTGTGTGATCAATCATAATACTACATTGATTTGTTAGCCAGATATGATAGTAGATTAAGTCTGTATTTACTTTAGGCTCTGTCTGAATAGAATCAATCTTAGCCAATATTTGAGTTTATTTATTGAAGGATGAGATTCTTATTGTAACATCTTTCAGACTGTTCGTAGAGGATCCATATTCAACAGTCGACTGCAGTTACACACTGTTGATATATGATGACTAGGCTACTGCATTCCTATTTTTGTTTTCTAGTTACCACCCATTCACATTTGGGTTATTTCCCATCTGTCGAAAGAAAAATAGTCTTTTGAAAGTCATAAACCAGACTAAATGTGTCACACGTGATGTCGTGACGATCGTAAATGATGTTATTTTTAATCATGTTCTTAACACTGGTAAATCTAATCTCATTTATATTTCTCGACGGCTTTACCCTGACTTGAGTGGCAGGCTTCTTCGACATAATCAGTTCATTGTACACGGCACAACAAGTATGTACAACAAAGCACAACCACGCCCTTCACGTTATGACACGATGATTAAAAATTGTTTCAAACAAACAAGGGCTTGTACACTTATTATGAAGCATCCTCGTGATGCATTCTGAGCTGTAGTGCCTCAACATAAAGTTGAATATCGTTTGGGATGTTTTAGGAAACGATAGCAATTTAACAGTGATATCACGCACGTCGAATAGTGCCTTAACAGCAGTTTAATGAACAATCTTCTTCGTAATACCTACCAATACAGTCTCGTTCATGTGTTTCTTCAAGGAGCTGCAAATTTCATTATACGTTCATAATATTCTGTTCGGAGAATTCATTTTTTTTTACTTTGCAGTAAGAGCGTGTGTTCAGAATATGATGTTGTTGCTTCTGCGTTGTTTACTTTGGCCTTATTATCAACAATTTCGTGCTCCACTGAGTGCACTAATATCTCTTTAGTATTGTCTTATGTTGGCAGATCTAGGACTGTTTATTTTAATTTTCAAATCAAATCAAATCATAATTTGTTTGTTAACATAGGTAAAGTCAGTACTGACAGATCTTTATGTTCGAAGAACAGAACGCTATGTTATGCCAGGAGACGTACAAATATGATGTTCACTAAAATATTTGAAAATCATACATAATTATAAATTTAACAATTACATATTATTTGAGGCTCCAATTATGTCAGACCTAAATGAGGAATTATTAAAATGTAAAAAAAATCCATGTCAAAATAATAAAAATGTCAAAGTTATTTAATGTCAATATTAATATATTTTTTTGTTGTTTGCGTTGTTTTTCGTAATGAGTTTCTACTGAACGCTGATAAAAATTTTACTCCGTGTGATTTTTTATATATTTTTCAACATAAATAATTAAAAAATAATATTTAGATATTTTTAAAAAAAAAAAACGTTTCCCCACACTTGGAATTACTCCTGTATTGTGGGTGCGCTTACAAACATATTTTAAACTCACATACACAAACAGCCAGACAACTACCTGTACGCAATACAAATATTTGTTCCGTGCGGGAATTGAGCCCGCGACACGCAGTCGGTCAGCCACT
Organism: Apamea crenata; assembly: GCA_949629185.1. NCBI lineage: Eukaryota > Metazoa > Arthropoda > Insecta > Lepidoptera > Noctuidae > Apamea > Apamea crenata. The sequence continues at coordinate 432,765 of OX451359.1, forward strand.
GCGCCCACCGAGTTGTTACCACGATTGATCCTACACCATTTTTGAAGACCAATATTAGCATCATAACCTTTACATTGGTACTATACCAAGATGCAAGAAAATCAAATATGCAGATGACACAGAGATGCTGACACGAAGTCGGGCCCGACAACTTAAAGTCACAAAATCAAAATCAAAAGTCATTTATTCAAATTAGGCTGAGAATCAGCACTTTTTGAACGTCAAAATTACAAAAGTCAGTCCCCCAAAAACGCCCGCCCTTCACCACTTCCTAGTGCTATCGCTGGGAAGAAGAAGTGGCGCAACAAACTCCCCAGAACACACACCCAACACCTTCGGGTTCGTCGCTCAGTTCCGCCTCGCAGTTGCTGGAACCTGCTCCAGACGTGAGTCCAGTGATACCGGCCGCTGCAGTTGCGTCGAGCTCGAGCGACGAAACTTTTCGCCGCCGGCGACACCACCACCAGTACGTCGACGCGTAAGAGGCCGACCACCGACCAGCTTAGGACTCCGAGGCCAACCGGCTTCTGATAGGGTCCCCGCTGCCGGTGGAAGTGTGCAGCGCATGAGATGGACACAAACTGTCAATGAAAATGTCATGCGCGCATACTTTGGGGCTACGGAGGGGGGAAGTAACTTGACTGCGTACCTTGGTCGGATGCTCTCTCTGTATCAGGTGATTGAGCCAGCTGTCAACATGTCGGCGCAACGACTGTCGGATCAGGTGCGGGTCATCCAGCGTAACCATATGCTGGATGACGTTGTACTTGATCAATTACCGACCATCGCCTGCTTCGTCATTGGTCGTGGTGGAACTGCAAAATTTACCCAGTTTTTCATCGCGACCCAATCGCGTTGATGAAGAGGATGATGATGAGACTATATCCGTGAGTTCCCAGTGCAATGTATGGTGGAGGACCGCTTTGGAGGATGCTTTTCGTGAGTAACGATCTATTCCGCCTGGACTCAGACCTCTCTACCTCGTTTGCCCATGCACAAGAAAAACAAGGCACTGGTATGTGCTCTAGACCCGTAGCTATCAAATTGCTTTAACGACAGCAAAGACCTCACCGATACTGATTCAATCTTGTACTGTGCTGCTGTTGCGGTATGCCGTGTAGCTCATGTCAAATTCCCAAACAGTGACAGAGCCACACGACCAAAACCTGCTGTACCAGCTCTGCAGTGCAGGATTGAGCCCTAGTGTGAGTGCTCTAGTCTCCCCGATACGACATCGCGGAGACTAGAGCACTCATCGGCAAGCTAATATGCTTCAGGGAGGGCAATACTCGCCCTAGAGTGATGCGCTTTGTGAGGCGGGCGTTTTCGGGACTGATATTAGTTCTCGAGATTATTTGCCCCGCGTCACACAGCATATCGACTTCCTGAAGCAGAAGATCTGTGTATAGGCAGACCGTATTCGTCGGTACAGGCGGAGCGTGGAGCGGTACACTCAGAACCGCAAATTCTAGAGCGATGAAAGGTGGGTTTACAGGGATTGGGAGCGACCGGACCAAGGTGTGACTGACACGCACCTACCGGATGATGACGCCATGTGTTCGTTCTGGTGAAACATCTGGCCGGTGCCTGTCAGTCACACCGAAGGTGATTGGACTGGGAAGATCGAGCTAGTGTGCGAACTAATACCAGAAATGGGGGCACTTATCATCAGTCCCCAAGATATTGCTCTTGCAGTCCGTCCGTTGCCGGAACTAACTGGAAATCTCCAGGACTGGACGGGCTGCACAACTTTTGGATAAAGTGGTTTCAAATGTCGCACGCCCCCCCTGGCATCCCAGTTTCAGTTGGCCTTAGAGTCAGGGTCGCTGCCCCAGTTCCTAATGACAGGAATAACCTGCTCCATAAATCAGGTAGTACCGCGGATCACATAAATTATAGCAATACAATAAATGAATTTGAATTTGAATATAGACCGATCACTTGTCTACCGCTGGTCTATAAAGTTCTTACATCCATTTTGATAGCTAAAATTAATAAACATATAGACACCACCTCCATCATGTCTGTCCAAAACGGATGTAAGAACGGGTCCCGCGGTACTAAGGAGCTACTCCTCATTGATATGGCCATTAGCCAACAGGTTCGTCGTTCCCGAAAGGATCTGTCGACATGTTGGATAGATTATAAGAAGCCCTATGACTCGTTGCCACATACATGGCTCATGAGGGTGCTGGAGTGGTATAAAGTAGATACAACTCTGCGCATCTTCCTAATGATGTTTATGGGGCAATGGGGGACGGTCCTTCGCTATCCAGGATGTCGAAATATCCAGAGGAATACCGAGGCGATAAGGATCGAGCGAGGCATATTCCAGGGCGACAGTTTGAGTCCGCTTTGGTTCTGCTTAGCCTTGAATCCTCTAAGCACGCTGCTGGAAGATTCAGGTTTAGGCTATCGGCTGAGCAGAGGTGGTCAGGTTATATCTCACCTCCTCTACATGGATGACCTAAAACTCTTTGCCCCTAACAATTTGCAACTGATGGATCTAATAAAAATTACTGAAACTTTCAGTAGCGCCATCAGGATGGAATTTGGTGTGGACAAATGTGCGGTCATGCATGTCAAGCGAGGGGAGATTGTGGAATCCGTGGGAACCCAACTTTCGGATTCCACAAACCTTAGAACACTCTGCGCATCCGAAACATATAAGGATAGGAGAGTACTGGCATAGACACAGCCTTGTAGCTAGGATAATCCATCAGCAACTTGCTCTGAAATACAAACTTGTGGAATCGGAGGTGCCGTACTACAGGTATGTGCCCGACCCAGTTCTCGAAAATGGAAATATCACAGGATCGATCCATCATCACTGACAGGACTATTGTTGCCAATAAGCCTGATATAGTGGTGGTGGATCGATCAGAGCGGCGTGAAATTATTGCTGACATAACTGTCCCGCACGATGAGAACCTCGTGAGAGCCGAGAAAGATAAACAAATCAAGTATCTTGACTTGGCTCACGAGGTTGTCGACATGTGGGATGTGGACTCAGCGATGATTGTGCCGATAGTCGTGACAGCCAATGGCTTAATAGCCAAGCAATTCAAAAATAGCAATCCTCGCAACTTTACAAAGAGATTCATCATACTCATACTAATATTTTTTAAATTTCCACCCATAATTGAATAGGCGTGGAAGTAACATTATACAGTACGTACGTACGCAGACGCATACAGTCAATTTGACAATTTAATTTACCTATCGCAGGCAGGATCCCATTTCCATGAAATTAAGGTTCAGTGAACTGCAATAATTCGCCCTCACTCCGACCTCACTGTAATAGTTAGTTCAGCACTTTCATTATATATTAGTTTTCATAGCATTAACGAGTTTTTATAATCTTATTATAGACTCATTAAGTACGTCACCAGCACTCGGTGCGGCGCGGCGCGGCGGCGCGTGGCGGCGACATCAAAAGCCAATCTATTGTTTAAAGCAAAGTTAATAGAAAAATGACTCTCTGATAGTTTACGTGTTAGAAATTGCGAAGAAGTTGAATGGCAGGATCACGCTTGTTTAGTAGTTATATTTATTGTAGTTGTGACTTAATTTGGTTGAAGTTATTCATCAAAGTGAGTAGATAATTATGTCCGAGCTCCACCTGCCTTCGTAGACGATCATCCATCATTCATATAGTTAGTCAGACAGAACTGACGCAACTGACGTCATACATCGTGCTTTGTTTAACGAAAGTTCCGTTTGTTTACACTACGACGTACATACCTCTTGCGTCACAGATTACTGAATAGTTACTACGCTTGCGTGTACAATATTTAAGTGATGTCAAAACATTAATGACTTTGTTACCTAAGTACCAGTACCAGCAGTAAATTTATTCAGAATTGAAATTAAATGTATTGCATTGCCACGTTGTATGGCAATGCTCTGGCCAAGTTAAAAGCCAGCCCTTTGGTACTTTGATAGATCTTTAGGAATTTAACAAAATAAGAAAGAAACAAAAAATTATATTTCATCTCTGTATCACCTCCTTACATCCGAATATTAATAACTGTCAAGACTCGCTCCTCGAGTAAAGTGTTCCATATTACAACTCAATCAAGTTAAACCGAAATCCTTCCTCACTTTTGGCCCTCGCCGTGTACGCAACGAGTCTGATTGAATTACGTCATGATTTGCTAATACCGCGCCATGATTGATCGCCGATAATTAATTGGGCTCCGTCTTGGAGCCGGCCGGAGTTGGGAAGCCTTAGGGAGTATTAGTGCTGTAGTGCTGCTAATAGGTTCCACCTGGTCATTGTAGCGTCCAGGAGGTCATTATTGCCTTAGTATTTATCACAGAAGATGCTTAAGGTACCCTTATAAAGGTTAACTTTTAACTCAATCGGATCTTCTAAGATTATATAAACGTAAATCATCTTTGATGTCTAAAAATTTAATTTCATACTGTCGAGACTTAATAGGGGTTCTCGTTAAACTCTTTAACTCAATTACATTTAATCTACAAATTGTCCACGTTTGAAATCTAACATGGTTATAAAACACGCCTGGTGAACAATTTGCGGCCGGCGACCGTGTCAATACAGTTCAATATGGTAATACATGCCATATTTGGTCCCATTACATCGTCTGAAAGTCCCAGATTGTCCCGGCGACCGCGACCCTTCTGGTTCGTGTGTTATTTTTCTATTAAACTTAGTGTTTGTAGAACATTGGCACGTAGGTCGCCACAGTTGGCCTATTGTTTCCAACTGCTCCATATCTGCGGGACGTTCTGAAATTCCAACGGATTTAGAAAGGAAAGGAAAACTTGTAACAGCTGCTTATCTTGCCGTTCAATTCCGAAGAGGGTCTTTACATAAAGAGAATAAAGACAGAAGGTCTACATGTGAGCAATTCTATGAAGTACAATGTTATTCAACAAAACCTAGAAACCTCTCACAATCTTCAACCGCAATCAGACAAGCATGTTTACTTTTATCAGTGTAGTAGTGACAGTTTACGTGTGAGTACCGTATCCTCTACATACACCCCGCTTATAAGACTGGGTCTTCTACTCATTTATATTTTCCTTCTCCTAAATTCCGGTCGGAATGGTTCTCAAAAACTTGTTACTATTTAGGGCACTATCTCAATTTTTAAACCAAAGACGTGTTTGGTTAGAGATCTCGTTATAGTCACTCGGGGCTCTGCTTAGACTAGGGAGAGTGCTCGCTGGAGCGATAGACACAACGGGGAGGGTTTTATGTCTCGTCCCAAACGATTTGGAAGTCCAAAATGATCTACAAGATCCTTGAAATTTCCTTGATGTATCTCTATGTTGAAACCAAATATCTCGCCCAAAGGCGATTTTGAAGTTTGTGACTTATAGAAGATACCTATAGTTAACTCAATAAAGTTAAATGTCATAACAATGGTTGTTAAAACTGCACAACTGAGCCTGACGTCACGGGCGGGAATAACATACATTCTCATTCGTCTCTGTTGTATGGGATATATAAGTAGAAAGAAATCTGACTGAAGGTAAACTGGGAATGTCAACACGCCCGAGAAAAGGTTTGGATGATTGTGACAAATGGGTGGAAAATAAACAGGTCTTGTCTTTGTCAAAAATAAACCTCACGCACACGTCGGTACTGTACCAGCTCGGTTGAGTACATAATATAGACACAGAATCTACGTTATTAATAATTTGAATCAGCCATCACCACCCTGCAGTGCCTATTTGAACACTAGTAGCGGTCTGCGTGGGACGGTGTGTGTATCACGGATCCTTGATTAATTGAACGTAATGCTACTAACTCCGACAGAGCGCACGGTGCGGCGGCTCACCGCACCTAATTATCGCCATTTAATTAACTTTTGCGTGATCCAATCAGCTGTTTCAATCACGTGATTTAAGTAGGCAGTCGAATCCAAGGAGGAATTCGGGCGAAGATCGAATTGAAAGTACCTGCTAGAACTTAAATTACTTTCGTAGAAGTTTTAAGGTCGACGAAGCCGTGAACTGGCTTTTAACAGGAATATAATTAGTATTATGATTAGATTACGAAGGATATTTCTGACAAGTACTGAGTAACAAAGTCGGTCAGGTTTTACAAGAGGGTTGTGTTAGGTAATGTTGCTCTTCCCCCCCGGTGGGTTCCCGCATTGTCGAGGCAGGGGGGCTCAGTAGCCGTGGTGGATTGGGCCACGGTGAAGCTAAGAGGAACCCGAGGAGCGGCCGCTCGTCTAGGCTGTGCGGAAAAGCCGACGACGTAGCGGCCGGCGGGTAGGTTGCGGTGCCGCTTGGGCGACATCGCAGCCTACCTGAGGCGGGCCGCGATGTCCCCCGTGTGGGAGACATTGCGGCTGAGGATTAGAGGCCGCGGCGGGAGAGGAGTGTCGGTGTTACGTTGCCGCTCTCCCTACCTTCCGCGGCCTTGACGGGGCCGCCACCGTTTGATGGCGGACGCGGTGGGGCTGCAGGGGAAGAGGAGTGTCGGTGTGTCGTTGCCGCTCTCCCTATCCTCTGCGGCCGTAGCCCCCCATCCTGGGGGGCATGCGGGGCCCGCCATTCAGGCGGGCGTGGGGGCCAGCGGGCAACGGGTGCGGGGGCACCGTTGCCTGCATTGCACAGGCCTCCACCAGTGTTGGACGGGAATGGCTAGGTGGTCCCGGCCATTCCCGTAGCCCCCCAATGTGGGGGGCATGCGGGGCCCGCCATACCAACTAGGCGGGCATGCGCCGGGAGGGCTATGGAGGTAAAGGCTATGCCTATTCCCGTGGCCCTCCCATCACAGCGAATGAGGGAACACCGCTGAGTTTTAGTGGGTATACTGTCATTCCGACAGGGAGTCCCACATACCCCGTCTCGTCCCCCGTGAGGCGGGCATGCATAAAGCATTTCTCAGCGACAAAAAAAAAAAAAAAAAAAGGTAATGTTGCTCTTCCCCCCCGGTGGGTTCCCGCATTGTCGAGGCAGGGGGGCTCAGTAGCCGTGGTGGATTGGGCCACGGTGAAGCTAAGAGGAACCCGAGGAGCGGCCGCTCGTCTAGGCTGTGCGGAAAAGCCGACGACGTAGCGGCCGGCGGGTAGGTTGCGGTGCCGCTTGGGCGACATCGCAGCCTACCTGAGGCGGGCCGCGATGTCCCCCGTGTGGGAGACATTGCGGCTGAGGATTAGAGGCCGCGGCGGGAGAGGAGTGTCGGTGTTACGTTGCCGCTCTCCCTACCTTCCGCGGCCTTGACGGGGCCGCCACCGTTTGATGGCGGACGCGGTGGGGCCGCAGGGGAAGAGGAGTGTCGGTGTGTCGTTGCCGCTCTCCCTATCCTCTGCGGCCGTAGCCCCCCATCCTGGGGGGCATGCGGGGCCCGCCATTCAGGCGGGCGTGGGGGCCAGCGGGCAACGGGTGCGGGGGCACCGTTGCCTGCATTGCACAGGCCTCCACCAGTGTTGGACGGGAATGGCTAGGTGGTCCCGGCCATTCCCGTAGCCCCCCAATGTGGGGGGCATGCGGGGCCCGCCATACCAACTAGGCGGGCATGCGCCGGGAGGGCTATGGAGGTAAAGGCTATGCCTATTCCCGTGGCCCTCCCATCACGGCGAATGAGGGAACACCGCTGAGTTTTAGTGGGTATACTGTCATTCCGACAGGGAGTTCCACATACCCCGTCTCGTCCCCCGTGAGGCGGGCATGCATAAAGCATTTCTCAGCGACAAAAAAAAAAAAAAAAAAAAAGGTAATGTTGCTCTTCCCCCCCGGTGGGTTCCCGCATTGTCGAGGCAGGGGGGCTCAGTAGCCGTGGTGGATTGGGCCACGGTGAAGCTAAGAGGAACCCGAGGAGCGGCCGCTCGTCTAGGCTGTGCGGAAAAGCCGACGATGTAGCGGCCGGCGGGTAGGTTGCGGTGCCGCTTGGGCGACATCGCACCCTACCTGAGGCGGGCCGCGATGTCCCCCGTGTGGGAGACATTGCGGCTGAGGATTAGAGGCCGCGGCGGGAGAGGAGTGTCGGTGTTACGTTGCCGCTCTCCCTACCTTCCGCGGCCTTGACGGGGCCGCCACCGTTCGATGGCGGACGCGGTGGGGCCGCAGGGGAAGAGGAGTGTCGGTGTGTCGTTGCCGCTCTCCCTATCCTCTGCGGCCGTAGCCCCCCCATCTTGGGGGGCATGCGGGGCCTGCCAATTAGGCGGGCGTGGGGGCCAGCAGGCAGCGGGTGCGGGGGCACCGTTGCCTGTATTGCACAGGCCCCCACCAGTGTTGGACGGGAATGGCTAGGTGCTCCCGGCCATTCTCGTAGCCCCCTTATGTGGGGGGCATGCGGGGCCCGCCATAACATCTAGGCGGGCATGCGCCGGGAGGGCTATGGAGGTAAAGGCTATGCCTATTCCCGTGGCCCTCCCATCACGGCGAATGAGGGAACACCGCTGAGTTTTAGTGGGTATACTGTCATTCCGACAGGGAGTCCCACATACCCCGTCTCGTCCCCCGTGAGGCGGGCATGCATAAAGCATTTCTCAGCGACAAAAAAAAAAGAAAAAAAAAAGGTAATGTTGCTCTTTCATTCCTGTATGAGCATGAGTATTTGAATAACTTGTGAATAGGGAGGGTATTTTTGGATACAGCGCTCCAGTTTCTACTCCACTCAGGAAATTAAAAGCAAATCTATGTATTGTTACAAATTATAATTTGTGGCCTCTTACGGCAAAAGCTAACATAAGCCCAAAGGACAGGTGGTTTGGTATCGATATAGAAGGAAACAACAAACTACCTCAAACACCGTTTATTTATAATAATAAATCTAAAGCAATAAAAGGTGAACCTTAAAAAACTAATTTACCTTATCATTAACAACTTAGGTATTAACAACTTATAGCTATATCTTAATATTGCCAGCCAGCTTAAATTTCAGTAGAAAGAGCTAGGTCGTAGGGAGTTGAAGATAAACCCAATACTGTTCCGTTTTAAACGATTAAATTCAATAATATAAATGTCAAATTTAAGGTATATCCTTCCAGTTATTTGTAGGTTATTACTTAGTAAATGGGCGCCTGGGACTTTGAGTGTCCTGGATCCCGGAGCCGACGAAGGTGTTCAATATACTTCTGGATGAACGTAGAAGGTCGAACCCCAGATCCTCAATTCAATTCTCAATTATGTTGAAGACCGGTTTCCAATGTTGAAAACCGGACTAAGGTAACCAAAGGGTTCTTACAGAAACCGTATTAAAATTAATAAAAATATTATAAGGGATAATAAAAAAAAAACCGTCCCGCCTGCGCTATCGCTAGACGGACTCCGACAGCCGCACAGTCGTGTCTGTAAGAGGCTTCGAGGGGACTCGAGGAATGGGTCTCGCGTCCAGGCCCCAGACGCTCTTCCAGATCCTGGCGGCAAGACGAATCTCTTGAGGTGCCTCTCCTGAAATTGAGAATATGGAGACCTAATAATATAAGGGGAAACTAATTTACTTTCCTTGAGGTGACCGAGCTTTCAAATCTAGAAGGCAAAAACATTAGCCGGTTAACATGGCCTTAAAATAGGAATAAGGATTACCCACGCGGCGTTCATCAACTTCACAACAAGGGCTAGTTGCCCTGAACAACAATTTAATACCGAGGTTAACGCTGAGGAATCCCTGATAAATATTTAGGAGGCGCAATACTAACAATTGGTTTACAAAGAAAACACGTTGACTGCAAGATCCTCGACTGGCTGGATAGTTGTCTGCTTAAGCGCAATTTGGAATCCTGTAATAAATATCCATGGATCACGACAATGGCGCCGATTCCCTTGTTCACCGACTAAACTAAATTTAAGTCAGTGCATCTTTTTCTTTCTATTTCATTAAGAAAAGGACAGAAGATAAATATTAGTTTAGTCCTGTCAAATTAGTCAGCGCCTGACGTAAATTGACGTATTTTAAGTCGCCGTGTTTATAATCACGTCTAAACTGTCTATGGAGTATCTTAATTTGACAGGACTAAACTAATATTTTATCTTCTGTCCTTTTCTTAATGAAATAGAGAGAAAAAGATGCACTGAACTTAAATTTAGTTTAGTTTGTAGACAAGGGAATCGGCGCCAATATCCTTTTAACAACCAGAGAAGGGCTCACAGATCACTTCTTAACACCATTACACCAAATACTAACCTTTTAAAACATGGAATAAGGTTTGTAGTACCTCAAGCGTGTTCAAAGGCAAATGACTTTTGTTCAATAACCCTGTCATGGGATCACAAACCGAAACTAGACAGAGCATTTCTAAAACCTCCCCGTCTTCAGGGAAAATGATTAAAAGACGGAGGCGGATCACAACTTTAAGACACCTAATTCTTGAAAATCACTAACAACTGTCCAACGTGACGTTTAAATGCTGAAACAATAAGAATCCTCACGATCCAGACCAACAAACAAATTAGTTGTGACTTCCAATATCAAAAGTCGTCCCCATGCATTGGGGCAACTATCCCAGAATATTCATTCGGGTAAATTTTGAATGTACTGGCCACACTATGTCAAAGACAATGCACAGATTAAAAATGGTTTTATTTGACAACGAAGTTTCTAGAAAGAAGTCTATATAGAGAAAATAATTTCCCTTCCGTATTCGATTATTTAGTTTATTATGATTTTTTACTGAAAGCTGAAAATTATTAGGGATCAATTTGTTAAAATATCGGTTAAACTACAACTGTGAATCGGCGACCAACGGATGTCGGTCTAACTGTCAGAATTGACGTTTGACTGAATGTCAATGTCATTGGGTATGTCAACACTCAACTTGATTACAATATTTGATCTAAATTTATTGTGCAAACCTAATAGACTTAGAAAAGTGATTCATTGTGAGAACCCTGAACGTACCGACCGATCGCCATTACCTCCATTCGATCCAAAGTAATGGAAAAGGTTATTAACAGCAAGCTGCTGACATAATTTTGACGGCACGGTTGGCGCAGTGGTTAAGCGATTGACTGCTGCGCTGCGTGTCGCGGGTTCGATTCCCGCACGGAACAAATATTTGTATGACCTACATGTATTTGTTCCGAGTCTGGGTGTTTTTCTATCTATAATATGTATGTCTTTACAAAAAAAAAATTGTATATAAGTAGTTTATCAGCCATCTTGTTACCATAACACAAGCATTAGGTTGCTTAGCTTGGGACAAATGGTGCTGTGTCCCCCCCGGTGGGTTCCCGCATTGTCGAGGCGGGGGGGCTCAGTAGCCGTGGTGGATTGGGCCACGGTGAAGCTAAGAGGAACCCGAGGAGCGGCCGCTCGTCTAGGCTGTGCGGAAAAGCCGACGACGTAGCGGCCGGCGGGTAGGTTGCGGTGCCGCTTGGGCGACATCGCAGCCTACCTGAGGCGGGCCGCGATGTCCCCCGTGTGGGAGACATTGCGGCTGAGGATTAGAGGCCGCGGCGGGAGAGGAGTGTCGGTGTTACGTTGCCGCTCTCCCTACCTTCCGCGGCCTTGACGGGGCCGCCACCGTTTGATGGCGGACGCGGTGGGGCCGCAGGGGAAGAGGAGTGTCGGTGTGTCGTTGCCGCTCTCCCTATCCTCTGCGGCCGTAGCCCCCCATCCTGGGGGGCATGCGGGGCCCGCCATTCAGGCGGGCGTGGGGGCCAGCGGGCAACGGGTGCGGGGGCACCGTTGCCTGCATTGCACAGGCCTCCACCAGTGTTGGACGGGAATGGCTAGGTGGTCCCGGCCATTCCCGTAGCCCCCCAATGTGGGGGGCATGCGGGGCCCGCCATACCAACTAGGCGGGCATGCGCCGGGAGGGCTATGGAGGTAAAGGCTATGCCTATTCCCGTGGCCCTCCCATCACGGCGAATGAGGGAACACCGCTGAGTTTTAGTGGGTATACTGTCATTCCGACAGGGAGTCCCACATACCCCGTCTCGTCCCCCGTGAGGCGGGCATGCATAAAGCATTTCTCAGTGACAAAAAAAAAAAAAAAAAAAAAAATGGTGCTGTGTGAAATGTCCAGGGATATTAAAAAAAAATATCTTGAGCAGAATGATCTCCTGAGTGACTCAGTCAATATGGCTTTCGCCACTGGGGATCTTCTGGTGTATGTCACACACTGCTGGGGCGAGGCCATCGAGAAACACGGCGAGGCTCTGGCCGTGTCTCTTGATATCTCGAAGGCCTCTTCTGGGCAAGCTCGTTCCACCGTAGATCTCATTCCTGCCTTTGGGCTGGATTGAGGTCAAGAACGAGCCCATTGTAAAAAAAAAAAAAGAAAGTGTTAACTAAATATTCCAGTGACGAAATACAGTTGAAGGAATGAGTCCTTCGATCAAATGCAGGCCAAAGTCAATTGTACAAACCACAATGCAATACATCACTCGGAAACCTCATAATGTTTATGTTACTTAAATTTCCAGGCAAATGCTACCCCAATTATCAGCAACGCAGCTGTGCAATACCAACCCGTGGTAGGTACAAAAAAAACAACGTAACAGTATGTCGGTGCTTCCACACGTGATTATTATTCGTTGCCGAGTTAGGAGAGCTATAAAAATAGTGTGAATGGCTTAGAGGCACGGGCGCACGGTGGGCTGAAAATCGGCTTTCATAGACTTAGGGATTTCAAATTGCAAGTGCTTGTTTTTATGCCGGATATCGCTTCTATTAGTCATTACTATGTACAAAAATGACACCCGAGTTAATTCTACCCAAAAACGAAGGAAATATAATTTTTTTACGAAAAATTTGTATGAAGCTAGTATGAAAAATCGAATTATCTCCTAAACGGCATGGTTAACCGTAATATCCTTGGAGATGGTCATAGTGCTAATTATTTATGATTTTTTGGTTGGCGATTGGACAAAAAATTTAATGCCGTTTTTTTTTTAAAAATCGTCAAAATATTTTTATTTATTTTTACATGTAAAACGATCCCTTTTAGTGTCTAAGTTAAAAAGTTCGATATGTTATTAACCCAAATATTAAGAACACACGAAACAAGAAAAATAAAATAAAAAAATTGCTGTTTTTGACACATTTATATTAATTTAAATAAAAAAAGATTTATATTGAAGTAACATATGAAGTTATATTTTATACAAAATAAGTTAATTTAAGGAATTAATACTAAGCATTCGTAAAATAAAGTAAAATAAATAAAAAAAATAAAACATATCATTAAATATTACAAAAAAACCCAAACACACTCAAATACAAATTTACAAATATGTACATATATATCTTTTTTACAAATTTTCCTTATCACTCTCGTTGTCAGACTCCAATTCTGAGTCAGCATCCAGATTGGATATATCCAAAAATTCTAACTCAGTTTCCTGAAATTGAATTAAGTCGAGAGTTTCAGCAAAAAAGCTCTGCTTTTTCTTGGCATCTAACTTAGGCCTTTGTGCACTTAGCAAAGGGTCCGAAGAAACAACAAGCATATTTAAAATGTCTTGATTGGAATCCTGCCTGCTTCTTTTCCGCGAATGATGTTCTCGAAACCTCCTAAAATCTTTGTTTCGAGACTCTGAGGCTTCTTCCGAGAGAGTCCCAATCGGCACAATATTATTTTTCTCGATTATGTCAGCCCCATGGATTAGTAACTTATGAACGGTTGACGACATGTAGTACCAGTCGTATAGTAATACGTACTTTTCTGCTGTTTTGCGAGCATAATCTCTAAATTTTATTATATCGATCTGCTCTCCAGATGTAATTGCTTGTAAAATTACAGCAAATCTTTTGATGAGGTCTTCATCCAAACCGGTTATAGCTGCGGTTTTATTAGGAAACTCAAAGAATTTTCTTGCAGTATTTTTATTATTGTACTATAAACCTCTGCCAACTCCTTCGGAAATATAGGAGTGATGCTATTTTATGTTATGTGTAGTTAAAAGTCCGTGTTCTTCAACATAAACACCAAAAGGAATCGTTTCATACGTAAAAACAAATAAAAATATTTTGACGATTTTTAAAAAAAAAACGGCATTAAAATTTTTGTCCAATCGTCAACCAAAAAATCATAAATAATTAGCACTATGACCATCTCTAAGGATATTACGGTTAAACATGCCGTTTAGGAGATAATTCGATTTTTCATACTAGCTTCATACAAATTTTTCGTAAAAAAATTATATTTCCTTCGGTTTTGAGCAGAATTAACTCGGGTGTCATTTTTGTACATAATAATGACTAATAGAAGCGATATCCGGCATAAAAACAAGCACTTGCAAATTGAAATCCCTAAGTCTATGAAAGCCGATTTTCAGCCCACCGTGGGGCGGTGCTGCCGGCCTTCTGGGACCTTGACCTGAAGAAACGGGGTGTTGTCATCACAAATAAAAATATGTATGAGGCTTATAATAGGTATCTAGCTTCTTCTAATTACCATCTGGAAAATAATACTGACGGTTTAGATAAAATAAGACTATTAGAACATTGTTTTTAAAAAGAAGTTTATTCCGAAATGGTCTTATTTAAATTTCGTAAAGATCTGATGATGAGTTTCGGAGACAGACCACGGAACTCTTCAATAAATGCCAGCAATTCAACCGCGATTGCTGCTGTACGCATTGTTTACGCAATCACACAACATAACATCACGCGTAAAGGGGTGGGCAGATGTGTTCAGTTACCGCGGTGGGTGTACCGCGGTATTCATTTCTCATTCATTCATCATTTCTGTCAAAGTTGTTATTTTGGGGTATGTACCTCTAATCTTGCAAGTATATTATGAATTTGTGTGGGGTAGGTAAACACCTAAAAATTAAAAAATAACTTTAATTTCGGAGTCGGTGTCAAAAAACGAAAATGCGGAACCAACGACACTGACTTCCGAAATTAAAGTAATTTTTTACGTAGTCGAAGTCGGGTGTTTGCCCCACACTAGGAATTTCTCCTATAACGTGGGTGCGTTTACAAACATTTAAACTCACATACACAAACAGCCAGACCCGGAACAACTACTTGTAGGTCATACAAATATTTGTTCCGTGCGGGAATCGAGCCCGCGACACGTAGCGCAGCGGTCAATCGCTTAACCACTGCGCCAACCGTGCGGCGTGCCGTATTGCGATTTGTACAACGTGGGCGTTCTGTACTGACATATTATGCTGAACAGATATTGCTGTATTTTCTCCACTTAACGAATGAAACATTTAAGATCGTCCTGTCTGCAAAATGAGGATAAGCAGTTTTTTTCACAAATAAAAGAAAAGCTACACGTTCTGCTAAAACAAAGTCTAAAAAACACATATATAGAGCAAATGTTAATTAATACATATAATAATATCTCGTGTGGCAGGCGGTATAATACGTGCATTTAAAATTAGGCGCTTTGGTGCCGCGCCGCGTGGCGTACGTGCTCATTGTCGCTGACCGCGCTCGGCATGTGCGATGAGATGGTGGCCACCAGACGGATTCCAGCCGGAACACTGCGCAGGGGATAGCCAACTTACAGATGGATTCAGAGACCGTACTTCGACTTTACGTTGGTTAGTATTACTTTACTGCGTCTCATACGAATGTGAACTTTATTTGTTTATGTTCATATTCGTATGTGACAGTTAATTTACTTAGCAAAGGAAAGATAAAGTGCGGCTTGTGAATCTCGCCCTTAGAGCTAGGAATATTTGCTAAAAACCAGCACTCAGCGAATAAATTACGCTTCGCTAGTGTTCATATGTGAGAAAATTTAGTTTCGTTTCTGCTTCTACGTAAGTAGGTACATACTTAGTTTCTTTCAGTGAAAAGTTGTTTATTAAACAGCGTGTTTTAGATTATGTTTTGGTTTTCATGAGTGGTTATGACTTTTTCTCAGTTTAGATTTTCGTGAGTTGGTTGAATGATAACAAGCTAGCTAGTTGGTTTTTCTTACTAAAGGTGATTCATTATCGTTGTATGTGAATTCAGATTAAATAGGTATTTACATACTTTTTCACCTGCGTATTTTATAAAAAACTCTTCAGAAACGTACTGGACTGGTTAATCAACATTGCTAACTTAAACTAACATTTTTATGTTAGTTTAAGTTCTTCAGTTGGTAACTTCTTCAATTTGAGTTTCTGTGAAGCATTTTATTTTCAAGAAAAACTCTTGAACCTAAATTCTTCACCATTTCAAATAAAATAAATTCAAATGCACATTATCTCCCATAACGACGTACATTCAAATACGAATACCAACGAAAAATCCGAAACTTCCAATAGAGGTATAGAGGTGCTCCAATCACAAAAGTTAAATTGACGTCGCAACGACAATACCAATAAGAACATCCGAACTGCTCCGATCACAATACAATCATACGATTGATAGCCGCTCGGTAACATATAGAGACACGCTCGGTGCTAAGAAAGACGCAATTTTGGACAAAATAGCCTTTAGGAGTGGCGATACTAGTGTGTTCCCCTGGGTCAACCGCGCTACCTTTCTCACTGGCAAATATTACAAGTTCGGTCTGTACTTGAAACTTCAAATTCAAAATTCAAATTCAAATTCATTTACTTCCTTTTCTTCTTTATTTTCTTCCTTCCTTTTCTTCCTTCTTCTTCTTCTTCTTTTTCTTCTTTTCTACTTTACAAGAATTGGATTCAAGACTTAAGTAGGTATAGCACGCAAGCTTATCACACAGGATCAGAAAGCCACTTCTCAACAAAATGTAGGTCACAGTGATGAAATTCGTAGTCCCGTTTTATTAAGAGTGGTCTTGCTGATTTTTATTTCAACATTTTCGTCCATACAAACCTTGAAGAGCAATCAAAATCGCAAATAAGTACGTTCTTATTACATCCCGAGCGATTCACGAAATACGACATAATAAAGACAAAGAAAACAGAGAGGATTAATGTGTCGCGTTGAGCTGTCCATTGAGATGTTACTCGCTATTAGTTAGATTGCTACACACATACAGACAGACGATGCTTGGAATCGGGCGGCGAAACATTTCTGTGCTGAGTGAAGTAGCTAGTGAAGTAGTACTTATTGAGATGCCTTTCAGTTCCGTGAAAGGATTCCCTTTTAAAATACTTTTAAAGATCCTAAAATATTTGAGCTGTCTTTGACGTATTTGGTTTTGAGAAAGCCCCTCATTGGAATTAATGTGAGGAGGGAAGATAAAACGTTGTCCTGCAACGGGACACAAGGCGGTTTTTTGACAAGTGACTGACACTCCCGACATTTAGTCGTCAAGTGACTTACACTCGCGACATTTTGTCGTCAAGTGACGGTTAATCGCGACATTTTACCATCAAGCATCAGACACTCGCGACATCATAAACATTAAGGTAAAAGTTGGAGTACATCCACAATGTAACCTGTAATTGGTTTGACCCCAAAAAATCATCATCATCATAATCAGCCTATAATGTTCCCACTGCTGGGACACAGGCCTCCTCTTTTCCGAGAGGGAGTGGGCTATAAAAAAATACATACCTAATTTTATCTCTGCTCCAAGACTTAAGTATCTATTACACTCATGAAAAAAGAAAACTTTCTTGTTATTATAATCTTTATCTCTTGAAACACGTGGACACGTGAAAAATGCGAGGCAGAGTGTCGTTTAGAGTTTATTTAAATAAAATATTGCAAGTTTAGGCGGGAGCGGTACGGAATCACCAGTCGTGCCCGTCTCGGTTATATCTCATAAATGCATTTTGTTTTCACAAGATGCTGCAGGAAGTTAAGATATTGTCTTTTAGAAAATAAATATGTGAAATGAGATTTTGTAAGGGTACATGGATTTGAAATGTTATTTTCGGGATTTTAAAATGAGTGGTTGTTTTGTTTTAAAAGTTTGTTGCGTAACAAGTTTATGTATTTGTTATTTCGATTTATGTTTTTATTGCAATATTTCAAAACTAGCTTTTTGTTGAAAAACCAATTAACAGCTTACTAAAATTCTCACATGCAAGATTTGAAGCATTTTCCCGATAGTGTTTGTAAGTGTGATGTCAAGGGGTCCGTTTCTTTTTGGGGCCTCAGGCCTCAGGCCTGAGGCCGCCAGCCTAAAATCTTCAGACGTACACAAAAGATGTAGTAATCTTTTACTGAAAAAAAAAACAGCGCCTAATGGTAATGTGGAAATATTATTATTATTATTTGAATTACAGGACTCGCCAGCGTTAACAAGATGAGAGCAAAAAATAGTCTTTATATTTTAACGAATTGGAGACAATTTATGGGTCAATTTCAGCAATGTGGTGGCGTGAAAACGCCACCAAAACCACCAAAATTGAGCCACCAAAATTGAAACCAGGCATAAAAAAAATCATTAAAAATAGGGGTTTTAAGTTACAATTAAATTAATATCACTGATTTATGCGTAACCCAAATTACTACCTATAATGTATAGCTTATTATTAAAACACTTTAAAATTAACAGCAAATCGATCCACCAAAAATTGAACAATTCTTGTCCCCCGTGCCACCCAAGAGGGTACTTACGTTTTTGGCGGGAAATCACAGCATTAAACACACACCTGTTACTCGCAAATGCTGGCGCACGACTGAGAGATGTGAAATAATAAAACACGATTGATCGCACGCGCACCAAGCTTCATTTTATAGTAAGTTGAATAAGTGCCACCAAAATTTTGATTTTTGCTTGGACAAACTTTGATTGAGTATCCTGTGCTTTTAAATTAGATTTTCTAATATGGTTTGGTTGTTTTTAGAGAATGTGTTTTATGCATATACTAACGAAATCGTTTATTTTTTATTGTACATTAAATTGTTACTTTGGTGAATGCATTTATATCAAAAAATGGAGCTGGGACAAGCCACCAAACTGGAATTTTATGGCGTTTTTTTTCTCTCTGATTATTTACACACACTTATTAAAAAAAAAAATGTGGCCCTAATTGAACCAAGTTACGTAGTTCACTATAAAAAAAAATAAGAAACATCCTATCATTTAACACCTCGATTCTCAACGTGGACGCGTAAAATTTGCTGCGGGGATATTCACCCTTATAAAAGGGATTTAATTTTAGTTTACTTTAGGATTTTGATTGAAGTAGTTACTGGGAATCGAAAAAGGTTTAAATTTTTTTTCTAGATTTACGATTATTATTTTGCTAGATTCAAAGTACATAAATTATATTTCGTTATTTATTTTACTAGCTGTATTTATATTTTTTTATCTGCACGTCTATCATTTTAATTAAAATAACTCAGTACTCGCCATTCTGTTGATAAAATCTTTCTGATGTTTATTTAAAACATTAGGTAGGTATACAGCAATGGCCCAAAGTTGATAACATTCAGTTATTTAACTCTCCTGTCACGGGTACTCACAATTATTTAACTCACCTGTCACGGGTACTCACAATTACGAGGGTATCAAAACGCGACGTTTGTGGAGACTCGTTATTCTGAGTCGACAATTATTACGATTACCAATCCTCAGTTTTACATTCAAAGCCGGCCCAACTATGACCAATTACCAACTTATCTCATACAGTTTAAAACAACTTTAAGTTTAGACAGATACGGTCGATTTTAGTGTGAAAGGGTGGTTGGTAGTGGTAGTAAGTGTAACTATTTGTTTTTGCAGGGCCGTCCACGAACAAAGGTCCGTGCTAATGAACAGCCGGCCGACGCCCGAGCGCTATTTACGACGCCCTCAATGCCGGCCCCATTCACTGTTTTCTACAACCTAAGTGTTGCTTTTAAAGAGGCTGCATTCTATTCCATTTATCAAAGCCAGTGTCGAAGGGTTCAGGAAAATTAGCTGGGTTTAGCGCTTTTTGTGTAACGTTCGGCACGAGTACAATGCGGCCTTGACGCTTTGGCGTACTATTTTTCTATTTCAATTTATTCAGGAACAATTCACATTATGTTTGAAATCCTTAAAATTAAACTAACACATTCATAATACCGAATAATAATAATAATTATAGAAAAAATTCAATAAAAAAATACATTAACAATAAAATTCAAAAACATTACAAGGTACATACTAATATTATTCAGTCTCTCATTAACTAATAAAATAATCAAATTTTTAAAACGTGGGTATGTTGTCGTCTAAAGAATACAGACATTTCCTCAATAGCAACGCCCTAAGTGTTGACTTAAATGAGCTCTCTTAAATTATAGTTTTTAATTCCAATGGCAACCTGATAAAAATCCGAACTGCTTTATATTGAGGACTATGTTGCACAATATGAAGTTGGGGTATTAACCTGTTTTTAAAATCTTTCCTGCGCGTACTTTCCCTCAACTGTCTCTCCTCATCTGTTTCATACTTATGCAAGTATTTTTGTAAATTCACCAATAGGTGAAGGGCGGGCGTTTTTGGGGGACTGTCTTTTGTAATTTTGACGTTCAAAAAGTGCTGATTCTCAGCCTAATTTGAATAAATGACTTTTGATTTTGATTTTGATTTAATAATACTAAAACATAGAGGCTGGGCACAGTAAGAATTTTTAAATTTATAAAGTGCGGCCGACAGCTCTCTATTTGTGATTTCCGGACCATGGTTTGTATGGCTCTCTTTTGGAGTACAAAGGCTCTCTGGCAGTTATATTTAAAGCTATTGTAGCGGTATCTACAACGCCACATGCGAACAACGCGTCATACTGACGTCACGCAAATCCTGCATCTCGCAAGCAGAGTTTACCGCGCAGTTAGCATAGATACAATTTCCCAATATCAATCGTTGGGCAATTGCCCGCCAGACATAACACCCGTCTGGTCGGAGGATCCTCCCTTTTCAGTGGAGGATGAGTGAACTTTACACCCTGTTCCTCATGCCTCTAAACTATTCCCCCAAAACTGAACACTATAATATTATTATCTCAACCTTGATTCTCTTAGAGCATAGTATACCATTTTAAGGTGTTTTATGTCTATTTCATCCCTAGGGCTGCGTAAGGCATAGCACGCTGAGGAAATATACGAATCAATGGCTTGCAAACAAACCTTGTTCAGATTTTTTTTAAGCAATCACTATACAAAGGAAATTAGTAGCACATTATTACAATGATCGTTTGAAAAAAAAAAAATTATCTTAAAAAACTCAGTAGCAGCCCGAAGCCTGGATTTGTGCCCGGTTAGTGGCAATAGGCTCGCCCCCTATATACCTATGGGACTTAAACAAAACTGGTGAAATGTGGGTACTCTATATTATTATGTAGGTGCACCTCTGCCTAACTTTATATGCGTGGTATTTTAGACTTCGTTCAGGACACTATCCATCGGCAAAGTTTGCACACCTAATGAGAAAAACTGACACACCGAATTGTCCGAGTTGTGGAATAATTGAGGATGTGCAACATTTGCTGATGGAGTGTGTCCGGAACAAGGTGGAGCGGGAGTCGTTGCTGAGAAAGTATGGCATTGCAAAGATGAACGTAGGTATCATACAAAGTGTTCTAAGTGAGCCTACATCAGAAATAGCACAATCATTGTACTTACTAGTGCCGCAGACCCAACACCGACCCCCGTAATTATCTAGTAAACTTATTAGAATAAGTACTTTGATTTATTTATAGTTATAAGGTACAATGGGTTTGATATGTTAGTTATTTAACAAAAAACCCTAAATAAAACTAAATAAAAAAAAAAAAAAAAAAAAAATATGCGTGGTATTATGTGTAAAACTATGAATTGAATTATCATTCAGGAAAAAATAATCTCAATTGTGTGTCAAATTAAAAACAAGTTTGGAGTGATTTAAAGGGGTTTGCAGATCCGTGGCCTACCTACCTGTCCGCCATTTTATTTAAATGGCGGCCATGTATGCACCCTATATAAATCGATAGCTGACATCACACCAAACGTTTCCGACATATTAACGTTCAAAGTTGGTCACGTGACATCCATATATTTTTTAACTTGCTTGCTTGCAGAAATACTTCTGGAACAGTCTATAGGTACCAACGCTGTTTTATTCGAGAGTTGCGGAGACTAGACGGTCTTCGTTTCATGGAAAACAAAATGGAATACCTATATCACCGACAGGCCTGTACACTTTTAGTCATATATCATAGGATCCATCATATGATTGACAGCCACGAGGGGACGGTGAGTGAGTGCGATGTTTTCGCGTTGACATTTCCACGTCTCAATCATTCATGATACCTTTTGTGCACACGCGGTGAAACTTTAACATTTACAATAACAGAGACATAAACAAATTAGATTGGTATCTAAACCCATGGATAGAAATGTAGCGACATGTCTAGCCAAGGATAATAACAAGTTTTGGCTTTGTTGTAATCAGGTTCAAATAATATGTATTATTTCCGAGTATTTGTAACTGTCTCATGTAACTTCAACATGTTAGTAATAACTATTCTGGTAGCAGCCCACAACTACGTAAATACTCGTATTATAACGAAGGGTTTCAAACCTTTTGGTGGCCTTCACCTGCCTTCTAATCGGAACTAGCTAATATTAAGAGTTTGGCTGGTTCCAATAGTAACTATAAATAAATACTGGCTCCGATGTGGATACTCAATCATTTTTTAAATTTGTTGTGGATGTGAAGGCGGTTTTTCTTTAACAGTTCATAGTAACACTTTTTCCGTAAAAATAGAACGAATTGATGTTTTAAGGGATTTAAGTATGATAGATGTGTTATAAGGTATAGGTTCAGAAAGTCTCGTTCTACCTAATGTATTTCGGGACTACAATCTTCACTTACGTATGGTAAGTCTCGTTCTACCTAATATATATCGGGACTACAATCTTCACTTACGTATGGTAAGTCTCGTTCTACCTAATATATATCGGGACTACAATCTTCACTTACGTATGGTAAGTCTCGTTCTACCTAATATATATATCGGGACTACAATCTTCACTTACGTATGGTAAGTCTCGTTCTACCTAATATATATCGGGACTACAATCTTCACTTACGTATGGTAAGTCTCGTTCTACCTAATGTATTTCGGGACTACACTCTTCATTTACGTACGGTAGTCTTCAAATTACGATGTTGTTGTTGTTGTAGGCCACCCGTCAGTAGTAACACTTTGACCAAAAGCTGGCCCATGTAGTGTGGAGTTTCAGACAAATAAGAGGCCAGGTTATACTGGTTTTGTTACTACTGACGTACAGTCGCGGTCTGAAAAGGCTTACCACCTTAAGATGTATAATTTATTATTCGCAGTAGGTAGTCCGGCTACTTTCTAACGACGTCAGTTCTGCAATGCGAGCAGATTAATTTTGAGGCATAATATGAGCTTCCGCATACCGAGTGCGATTATAACGCCATAAAGATCTTTCAATTAATTTTATTCTGACTTAAAAGTTTTTTCGTTGGTAAATAATAATAGCAATCGACCAATTAAAATCAAGCTATTGCCGCGCAAAATTAAGTCGAGCAGTGGTGTGGTGAAGTTTGAGTACCACTTTAATAGAATGATGTCTGTAGTATATATAGCCTCGCTCAGTGCAAAGCTTGTCGAACCATCCGAGGACTCACATCATACACAGCAGCAAAATGACTAGATGGTGTGAAGCCGCGCTCTTCGTATGTCCAACCATATCAGTTATGTATTTGCGCGGCCGTTAGTATCGGCCGTCGCGGTCGTCCTGAATAACTTCTATGGTCAGTGTTATTAACCTTTTTTCGCCATGACACCGAATCCAAAATCTCACGGTGAATCGAGTTATATTGAGTTCTCGAGATATAGCATTAATATTCAAGCCATCTTCATGGTGAATTAATATTTGAGCCCCCTTGTTGTGGTGTTAAAGTTGCCGTTTTATTTCAATCTGTCCATTTTTATTATATTTCACACCTAATATTTTTGATAAATGTAACAAATGCAAGTATGTCAATGTGTCAACTTTTAAATTAAGAAATGAGTTTCATCATCAAAAAGTCATTTATATTCTTCGATCAGTATTGATGGAAGCTTATACTATTTTAGTTAGAATACTTAGATACTTCACAACTATACAAAACAAATAAAACTAGTAAACAAATCAATTCACAATTACTATTCACGACCACATTAAAAAAAAAATGTTTATCCGCTTGTGCATGTTGTCTGAGACAATGTGTTGATCCAATTTGCTGTGAGTCCTGCGTCACATAAATATTTGCTCTCGTTACGCAGTGAGAGTGCACAAAGTGAGAGAATTCACAAAGCCTTCTGCACACTGCAGCCAAACGTCTTTGCGACGCACGAATAAACAACGCCGAGGTTAACTATTCAATAATCTTTGAACATCCTTGAACGAGCAAATTTTTTAATATTTGGTTACTGAAGCTGCGTTTAGATTACAATTTGTAGCTGCTGTTACGAGTTGTAAGATATATGTACGTCTAATTCAAGTAGAGACATGTCACTTTATACCTATCCATATAGTACCCACACAGAGTGGCAGGGACATCGACGCGCAACATGTTACCATAGATTCAGTAAATGACATGATTCTGAAAAATCAGCTTTTCAATACATTTTGACCGCGTATGTATTGCATTTTTCCATGAAACAGCTGACTTTCATTTAGATAACTGACGAAAAATGTCTACGCTAAGGCGTCTAGAATTATTAGTACTGCATTCGTGGTAGCAGTTGGCGCGTCGATCTCCATGCCACTCTGTATACATGGAGTTATCATAACTACTTTAAAGATATGTAGCGTTTCAATCAACATTTTTCATAGGTGTAACCTAGCTATAGATCAGTTGAAACCGAAACGTTTGTAAGCACTTTTACATCCCACACACCACAAAACGTAGTTGAAACTGATACTACAATTTCGTTTTAGCTTCCCTGGCTGCGTGTGTGACCTACACAAGTAAAATATGAGTGACACGTACACGCACAACACACAATTTATCCGGAGGCCGCACAAAAAATCCAATTTAGATTTGCAAAACTGACTTGTAGGAACGGTTAGGTTACACGAGCAACTCAATTACTCAATTCTAGGCAATATAAATTGGCCGAATATGACGTCACGACCACATCAAACCGCTTACTGCGATGCAATCATTGTAATAATTGTTACTAGGAGGATGGAGCAACGTAATAGAGCAATGTGCCTACGACCAACATGGGTAGCTAAAATTGCGCAATTCCTGATTTTTTAAAAATAAAATCTTGAGTTAGTCATAAATAGCTCGGTGTTGCCAAAAATTCGGAGATAGCCAATATTGCTAAAATTGCACAATGAAGTTGTCATATAAAGAATAAAGATGCTAATGAACTAGATTGCTCCACTACAACGGGTACTGCAGGCATTAATTTCTGAAAAATGGCTCGTGTAAGCGCCTCTCTACGTTGAGTACCGTCACGCTTCTCGTTTGAATCAGTAGCTCGGCAGGCGACTGGCAGCGTGGCAGCGCGGTGAACGAGGCCGATCCGGGCGGCCGACGGGTTAATTGAAGATGTAACGGGCCCGCGCTATGAATAATTCACAGGAGCAAGCTCTGGCGGATCGCCAGCCACGTTTAAGGGTTGAGAGCGATCGTAGCAAGGCGGAATGTTAAGGTAATGTGGGGCAGGTTGGGCTCGATATGGGTTAGTACCTATCGGATTGGTACTGTTACTGTAGTGGAGCGACTGGCAAAGACTTGTAAGAACTGTGAGGTTGACATGACAGCAGCGGGAGATGATGATAACGTAAGATGATGTGCCCAGATAATCATTGCTAAAGTAACGTTAAGATAATTTTGATCTTGTTTGTATGTTTTTAATTATTTTTTCACAACCTGTATTAAATCTTAATAATAATATAATGCAACTGATGGAGCTACTGAAAGTAACTGAAACTTTCAGTAGTGCCATCAGGATGGAATTTAATGTGGACAAATGTGCGGTCATGTATGTAAATGAAGGGGAGATTGTGGAATCCGTGGGAGCCCAGCTTTCGGATTCCACAAACCTTAGAGCCCTCTCCGCATCCCAAATCTATAAGTATTTGGGTATGGCGGAAACGTTAGGCATCAATGTTACTGATATGAAGCAATCGCTGAAGGAGCGCTTCTTTGGCCGCCTGAAAAAAGTACTTAATAGGTACGCTGCGGCTTAGGTATGCTGGAAGAGATTTCTCATAAAATAAGCATCACCTCTGTACCTATTTTTTCTGTTCTGTTTTTCATTGTCTATTTATATATATTATGTGTGTACATAAATGGTAAAATAATAAATAAATAAATAATAAAATTAATAGTCTTCTATCAGGCGGAAACAAGGTGCGTGCCTTCAACAGTTGGGTCATTAACCGTTGAAAACAATCATCCATACTCAAATGGACTCAAACGGAATTAGACGCCCTGGATATGAGGATCCGTACGCTGCTGACCTTAATTTGACTCGAATGCATCATCCACGGTCATCGGTAATGATCGCTAAGACCCTCCACAATCGCGAGATATGCAGTCTCAGGGAATATTTCCTAGAAACCGACGTGGGGATGCATCGAGATGTAGTCGCGGTGGACAAGGGCCTCACCCCGCTCTCCTTGGCTAAAGAAAACTGGCGCAAGCCAGTAGTAATGGAAACCAATGATCGCATGGAAGTATGGCAGAGTAATAAACTTCACGGACGCTTTTACCGGGCCCTACATGGACCCCAAGTCATAGCGTCCGTAGCCTGGCTGCGTTTCGGTGACCTCTTTGGAGAAACCGAAGGTTTTGTCTGTGCAATTATGGACGAAGTTATGATTACGAACAATTACCCGAGATTTATTGTGAAAGATGGCACGGTGATCTGTATGAGATGGCTAATGCTTTGTTGATATGGTTGGTTAGACAATAGTAAAGCGGATTGACCAGGACACTACTGCTACAATAATTTAGTAATCATCAATAATCGTTATCATGGAGATTCTTTTATACTCCTGTTGATCTGAGGAGTAATAGTGTAACACATATAAAATGATATAATCGGTCGCCTTCTGACATTTCAGCCACGTTCCATGCGTTATTAAGGTTGTTGAGCAGACGAATTTTTCAAACCTATGACGATGATTGCCATCGATTGCCATTAAATGTGTGTTAAGCAATTACCCGCACGTCTCTAATTGGATATTTCTGATTGTTCAAAATCAGGACATCAATCAAGTGTTTTCAGAAGTTTGAATAATCTGAATTTACACCTTTCCTTTAAGCATTTACGTAGTACATTGTATAAACCTTCTGCATCTAGTTCCTAAGTGTTAGAACAGTGTTGGCGACTTGTTGGAATGACTCAACTTGCTCCGTCTAGTTCGCAACTCCGATAATTGGATTAATAGTCCTCCTTATAGATTTGGGGCTGTAATGAGTCGTTGAGACCGTATTAGTGAAGGGGAAGTTGAAGACGCTGCGTAGTTTTCTGAATAGAATAGAACACAATGTCCAAACTTATCGTGGGATTTTGACATTGAAGATTTGGAATCATATTTTGGGGTAACTGTAGGGAGAGGGAGGTGATTTTTAAGGCCCAGGAACGGTGTATTAGATCTATGAAGCACAGACAGCTGTGAACCTGTGTTTCGGTCTCTGAGGATACTGACTTCACGTTTTGGGCCCGTCAATTGGCCGCCTAGATCGTGTGATCTAACGCCTTTGGACTATTTCTTGTGGGGCCATGTTAAGGCTCATGTCTACAGGGATAAACCAGCAACGATTGACGCACTGGGAGCCAATATTGAAGCATTTATTCGTGATATACCGGCTGATATGTTGGAGAGAGTGTGCCGAAATTGGGCCTTGCGAATGGGCCATCTAAACCGGAGCCGCGGCCAGCATTTGCATGAAATCATCTTCAAACATTAAATTATATTGATCGTTCTATCGATTCCAATAAAGATTTCATCAAATTTTTCAAATATTTTGTGTTTTTTTTTGAAAATCAAATCCTATACCTCTTAAAAAATCACCCGTTATAAATAAATAAATAAACGTTCTAATTAGTCGTGCTGAATGATTCGTAAGAAGTACGGTTACTGCATCTGTCTACCTTATAATTCGTTTATTTAGATTTCCGTGGGTATAATCTTAAAGTTTAACGAATTATGTGAACAAGGCGAACATGATACGGAACTATATTCAATAGCGTGTTTATTCGAGTAGGTAATTTTAAAAACAGTTAAAAAAATTATCACCGCGCGTGAGATTCGAACCCGCGTCTGGCTACGCATGAACGTGCTTACCGACGTGTGATAACCGCTAGGCTATCATGCCATTTAACCTAATGGTTGAATTTATGAACTACAATAAGTTGCAAACGAATGTGAGACTGTGTGTCTATAGTATAGAAATTACTCATTAGAAGAAGGTCTTAAGTTAAACAGAAGTGTCAATCTATTGCTTCGTGACAATGACACTCAACTTTTGACTGTTACTGTACTTATAACATCTTATACCTGAACCTACATTCGAAGCAAATAAAGTTCTGATTCTGACATTATGGGCAGCATTTTATGTGAACAGGCAAAGCAGGTATTTATCGCAAGCATTTCAGTGTTGTCTCTGGGATCTGGGATGGCAAAGCATCTATGATGCCTCTGGGATTGCAGATGTCTCATCCAATGACATGAAAAAACTATTGTCAAGTGTGATAATATAGCTAGTATTGGGTCACATCCCGATGATAGTTCTTAATGATGACTATACATTGCGGAGAGTCGTAGTTAGACAATTTGCCTCTCATATACAACAGAACATCCGCCTCATTACAACTAGCCGTCAATCAAAAACTAGGAATTTCACTCCCAAAAAATTTAAACGAGCTACTTCCTCTCGATTTCACGAGCAACCCGTGAATTAGCGTCAGGGGTCAATCAGTGACCCCGGCGTGACCCATTGCCGCGTGTTCTGACGCTCAAACGAGCATTAATATTAATTCGTGCCATAACTGGCTAGTCGCACTACCGTTAACATGCCGGATGTTAGGGGGGGGGGGGGACACAAGTGCTCTTTGTTTTGGTAGTTCTGTGAATAAGGAAGCTAGCTTGTATGCTGCAGTTAATGATCCTTATATTGCAGCATCTAAAATAAAGTAAGAATGGAATGGATGGATTTACTTTACTTTACGTGCATTTGCTTGTGATTCTTAAATGGAAACTCACTCTTAGAAAGTTTGTTAAATATTTTTAGTGAAACGAGGAGCGAGGAAATAGACGAGCTGCATTAAACTGAGTACACAATCTATTAGGACTTACTACAGCCGTCTATTGTGCAACTCTACCAGGAAGCACAATGTAGAGCTGTAGGCGTTTGCGATCCGACACAGAATTACGCCAGCATGCTAATTTCATGTAGTTGTAGTTGCATACTTCAGGGAGGCAAATTTAGGCCCGTTAGGTCGAATTGTCCGATCCAGTCCATTTTAACACTTGCCCCGTATGTTAGTGGGGGCGCTGTTAGGCAGCGCGTAGCACGTCGGGTATCACTCCTGTTTCGACATATTTATGTCCACTGGACGCAATCAGGGTGGCAGTGTGTTTACAATTCAGGTGAGATGATGCACTTTGTCAGACAATGCTGCAGGCCCTGAGTTTTGAACACAATATATTATGTACCGTGTCTGGACAGACATTATAATGGTCGATGGTAATAATGAAAAGACTTCGTGTCTCTTATTTATTTTTCTATTGTATAATAAAGATGGACCTACGTTCCTCTATTTGTGGATGAATAAGTTATTAACATCTTGGGTTGTTTCATGAGAAACATTTTAATAACAAGGAAAAAAACAATGCTACAAATCAGAAAATTAAACGAACCGAATACACAAAAAAAATTGTTGCAAACATACCTCACGGAACCTTTACCCTGAGAATGTTCAAGGCGTGTATTGTTGTGTAGTCCCGGGCAGGCGGGCGGTGGTTGCGCGAATCAATCGGTCCATGTTTGCACGAGAGTGTCCGATTGTCCATCTACGGATTGCAATCCCGCTGTTTATAAGTTATTCCTCAGGTTGTAAGCAACCCCGCGCTTACGGTTTTACGGTTTTAGACATTTATTTTCTCAAAAGATTTGCAACCACTTACAGAGAAAATACAATATTATAATTAAAAATACTTATAGCCGATTGGCGTAGTGGGTTAGAATGACAAAATTACATTAATATTTCTTAATAGTTAAAGTAGTAGTAAAAGGATAGTTGCAAAGAAGTTCACACGAAACTAAGTGCACGACGTCGCATGCGTATCGCCACTGAGGTGTGCATGAGTTGAGGGATACACAGTGATTGTTTCATTGTTTCATTAATGTTTCTTAATTACATTAAGAAATATTAATGTAATTTTGTCATACTAACCCACTACGCCAATCGGCTATAAGTATTTTTAATTATAAACATTCATGCCTTAATAAACATTCATGTTTATTAAGGCCCATGACACAGTGATTGTTTCACTGCGTTTAAAATACTTAGATGGTTGTTATTATTGTGTTTAACTTACTATAGTCATGACGTTATGATACTAAACCACATGGAATTTATTTATTATTATTACTTGAGTTTGTTTATGTAGGTAGTGTCAAATATAATATATTATTATTTGTAAATATATTTATTTGAAAATGATTTTATGTAGATTAGAATATAGGGTATATTTGTTTTTCTTTTACCTAGATGTATATACAATGTGTGTTAAGTAGTGTGTAAGGTTTTTATATGTTATACTATAATAATGTACTTATGTGTAATAAATTCATAAAATGACTAATTGTTTAATAAGTAATATTTTGAATTGTATGTGTGTTAAAATGTAAATTAGTAATTATTACCACTGAACTTAATACTAAGCTCTTATTAATGAAAAATCCTTTAAAATGTGGCTTTTTAAATGTAAACAGAGATTTTGCTTCTTTTATATTTTTAGGTATATCGTTGTAGTGTTGGGTTCTATGCCTTCCAGTTGATTAGCCTGCCTTGTCATGCCTTTATGGTTTATATCTATACTTATAATAAATCTGTAGAGAGGTCAATTCTGTACATGAAATATATTTCCAAAATAACTATCAGGGGGTGATTAGGGATCGATACTGATGCCAAAAATGCAATCAGTAAAATTTTTGTCTGTCTGTCTGTCTGTATAACCGTTATAGAAACAAAAACTACTCGACGGATTTTAATGAAACTTGGTACAATTATTTTTCATACTCCTGAGCTGGTTATAGTATACTTTTCATCACGCTACAATCAATAGGAGCAGAGCAGTGAAGGGAAATGTTGGGAAAACGGGAGAAGTTACTCCATTTTTTACGCTTCCGTCGCGTGTGCAACCTTAATGGTTAAAGCTACACAGAAATTATGTATGACGGAAATGTTCTCCTTAAAATTATATAAAAAATATCCCACGACAGCATAATATGTCTATCTTTTATGGTTGACTCACAATAACACGTGTAACTCCCGATAGCTTAGCAGTTCGAAGCTTTCTGATTATATTTGTCTACTCTTACATTTATAACACTCTCAGTCATTCTTAATTAAAAAAGTTAACATTATTAACTATTCCATAAAAAAGAATCATAGAAATCGGTATAGAAACACCAAAGTTATACATGAAATACTAATATCGCACGGAAAGTCCAACCTGTAGTATTTCAAGAAATAGCGACAAAGCTAAGGTATTACGTGAGTGTAATTTAATCATATGGGATGAATGTACGATGGCCCATCGAAAAGGAGTAGAATCGGTAGTCAGAACTTTAAGGGATATAAGACAAAATGATCGACCAATGGGCGGCATCACGGTTTTATTTTGTGGTGATTTCCGACAGACCTTACCGGTAATACCACGGAGAACCCGAGCTGATGAGGTTAGGGCTTGCCTGAAAAGCTCTTATTTGTGGCGTGATATACAATCGGTGCATTTGACTATAGTAAACATGCGAGTGAGAACTGGAGATAACCCGGATGATCGTCAATTTTCTGATACATTATTAAAGATTGGTGAAGGTACCTATCCACAACTACACCAAGGAAAACTTATTCTGACGCCTGAGTTATGTTGTATAGTGCAATCCCAACCACATCTTATATCGTCGGTTTACGGTGACGTAACAAATATATTAAATAGGGACAATTCTTGGCTATGCGAAAGATCCATTTTAACTCCTCGCAATGACCAGGCATTTGAGATTAATAACAAAATACTGTCGAATATACAGGGGGAAAGCAAAGTTTATAGTTCTATAAATAGAATGGTCGATGAACAAGAAGCCACTAATTACCCGATAGAATTTTTAAATTCTTTATATATGCCCGGACTTCCTTCTCATGAAATTTGTTTAAAAATTGGCATTCCGATTATTCTGCTCCTAAATTTAAGACCACTTTGCAATGGAACTCGGCTAAAAGTAACCCAGTTGCAACAAAATATAATCGAGGCTCAAATTTTAACAGCTTGCGGTGCAGGAGAAACCGTCTTTATTCCCAGAATTCACATAATACCAAATAATTTTCCATTCCAATTTAAAAGAACGCAATTCCCAGTATCGGTGTGTTATGCAATGACAGTTAATAAGGCTCAAGGGCAAACTTTTCGTGTTGCTGGAGTAGATCTCGGTGTCAGTTGTTTCTCGCATGGTCAATTGTACAGTCGCCAGCACATCAAGTTACCCCACTTTGACCTTGAACGTGTTATGAGCAACAACAGCGAGAATCGTGCGAAAGAGATGTATAGCTTTTTGTCAGTTCTTACTCGTAATATTTCGTGCTGCAGCGCGTACGTGAGGGTGTGTGCGTGTGCGCGTCGTTGTGTAGAATAAGACACTATGCGATAAGAAATAGCGTAGCAGGTTGAATATTTTTGAATTGAATCGAATAGAAATACTGGCATGGTAATAAAAACAGGCGGCCCGCGCAATGATACGATAATCAATTTTTATTGAAATTATATCTTCTTAATCCTTCCTTTTTACATATTTATTTCTATGTATTACCTATAATTATTAAGTAGGTAGGTATTACCTACATTTAAACAGGTAGGTAGGAATGGTATACACCGTTACACAATTATGAATGTTGTTAAGTAGCCAGGTAGGTATAATCCGATGTGAGAAAAACATTATTTTTTTTCATTTCAAGCAGCTTTTAATAACCTTTTCCGGGTTTTGTTACCTACTTACTGGCGGGCTGGCGGTCAACAGTTTTCTTGCGTTCCTTGCTCTTTTATTGCTGAAAGCCCATAACACAATCTCCTTGAAATTTTGAAATAAATATGGATACTTACCGCATCACGAACCTGTGTGAAGTTTAGCCAATTAATTATACCTTTAGAGTCTCGTCAGTCCGCCGTGTTTGAGATTAACGTTACGTCCGCGACACGATCTTATTATCTACTAAAATAATAAGTTTGAACTTAGTAACGTAATTATCTATACCTACCGAAATTGCTTTTACATGCAAGTTCAACCTTATTGCGCTACTAATAAGATACGATTTCGAAGATTATGAATTTTCAAATAAAATTCTAATCTATTATTATCGTTACTTCATCATCATCATCAGCCTATAGCAGTCCACAGCTGGACCTATGTCCAGCCGTGGACTGCCGCCTCTCCTATTGCCGCCATTCAACTCGATTTTCGAAAAGAAAAGGGCAGGGGTTCCCGTAGGAACCTATTCCTATGGGAACTCGGGTGAAGCCGCATAAAATGCGAAAGTGAGTTTGTATAGTTGTTAGTCTTTCAGTTTTCACGCAGCGGCGTAGCTAGCCGTAATGGGGCCCATATCAAACTACCATGGTGGGGTCTTTTACAAAAGGACAGTGACGTTTTCAACCGATATCAAAAAAGGAGGAGGTTCTCAATCCGACTGTATTTTTTTTTTATGTTTGTTACCTCAGAACTCCGTTATTTATAAGCCGATTTCCAAAATTTTAGGATATACTTTCAGATTGGTCCCATATAAATTTCCTCAAAAACGGTTCAGTAGTTTGGTTTTTAAACTAAAATCACTGGTTAAAGTTACAACTTAAAAGTGAAAAAAAAACACTACAAAGTGAAAAATAACTTTAATTTCGGAAGTCGGTGCAGACTTCCGAAATTAAAGTTATTTTTCACTTTGTAGTGTTTTTATGGAAGTCAGTTGTTTTTTTTTTGTAAAAAAGTTTTTATTTTTCAATTTTTTGTTGTGATAATTTTTTTTGATTTTTCAAAAACCACTTGTCCGATTTTGATAACATTTTTATGGGACCACTTCAGAAGTAAGTATCTCCTTTCGAACAAAAAAAGAATTTTGGAAATCGGTTCACAATTGGCGGAGTAATCGCGTAACAAACACACAAGAAAAAAAAACATACCGTTGAATTGAGAACTTCCTCCTTTTTTGAAGTCGAAAGTAAAAACTTTTTTACAAAAAAAAAACCTACTTCCAAAAAAGACACTACAAAGTGAAAAATAACTTTAATTTCCGGTGGCGAACAACGAAAATGCGAACCAAACGACACCGACTTTCGAAATTTATTTATATAATTTTGGAAGTCAATTGTTTTTTTTTTTTCAAAAAAGTTTTTTTGAGTAAGTAATAAATAAATATGCCATCGGGGCCCCGTATAAAGCGCAGGTAGCGGGCGGGCGGGCTAGGCGGGCGAACATCGTTTCACCTTTTTTCATACTTCGGTAGCTTATCTCTGTAGTTCGCGGTGTGAACCCAAGTATGAAAAAAGGTGAAACGATGCCTCGCTCGGCTCGCCCGCCCGCCCGCCAAGCTGGCGGTGTGGCCTGCGCTCCGACCTCTGCTTTTGGCGCCTTAACTACACAACCGATCATCATGGAATTTTGCATACCTACGAGTACCTATCAGAAAAGGACATAGGAATAGGATAGGTTACTACGGGAACGCGTGTGAACGTTCGAAAAAATCTCAAAATAAAATGGGGAATAATAATCTTAATCTTTTTATTTAATATTAATTGAAAACAAATAAACTTATACCTACTCTAAATTTAAATATACCTACTTACAACAAAATTTATAAAACCAAACTATACAATAGATTAAAAATAAGTAGACAATATTTATTTATTACAAGCTTTTAGAAGAATAAGCGTTTGAGAAACAGTGGTTGGAAATACCTTTATTTTGATAAATAAAATAGGTAATTACAATATTAAAATATATCTAACTTATGGATTGTAAAACTGTGCTACTATTTAATGTGAACGGAAACCCGGGTGATTGAAGTGCATTATTTAATAGTGCCGTAGAATCGGAGTTCGTCATCTAATGGTAAGTTTAGGCTACGACACTATACGCCGTGCAGTGTCTGTATGTGTGAACACACAAACTCAACGAATACCTACACCTTGCGACACCGAGTGTCTAAGTGTTCTGACACGGTGTCAGTGTCCGTGACATTGAGTGTACTGCCTATAGTGTTGTAGACTAAACTAAGTTCGCTCGGGTCTTATTAGCGACATAGAATATGCCATGACCTAAAAGAGCCCAAACTTGACCTCAGAAATACGCACCAAGATCGGCCTTTCAGTTGTTATGAAATACTACTACATGGGAGCATAAAGCGTTGCCAAAACAATATAATGATTTGATTGAATTAAATTATAAATAAAAAGTAAATTAACCTCTAATAACCTAACCTAACCTAGAAGATACCTACTGCAAAATTGTAATAACATAACAATACAAATATTTAAGCAAATATAGGTATTTATTTATTAATATTACTATAAAATTTAATGATTGTTGAAATGAAATGAAAATATATATACTTTACAATATAATATAAGTATTTAATATTTGGTCGGACCACCTTGCGCGTCTAAAACGGCAACCAGCCTGTCCTTCATGCTGGCCACCATGTTCCAGCAGGTGTCCTTGCCTCTGAATTGCTCCCATGTAGTATGGGCTTCTCGCCGCAAGTTTTCATTGTTGCGGATTTCTGAAGCATCCTAATCGAGAAACATGAGACCCCATAGATTCTCGATTGAGTTTAAGTCGGGGCTCTTTGCAGGCCATGGTAGGCGGATGACGTCATCCTGTGCCGCGAACCACGCCTGCACCACCCTGCAGGTGTGCACGCGGCAGTGGTCTTCCGGCGTCCATAAGGCGCCTCCTGACTGTGTCCATTGAAATCTAAAACAAAGAAAATTTTGTCAATTTAATACTTACCTAGGATTCCGTAATATGACAAATAGTACGGGCCAATTTAACTAATCTGCATTCGCGATTTATTTGCGAAAAATGTAAACAAATATGAGTTTATGGAAAAATAACTTTAAGTCCTACACTATAAAGTTCAGTTTACGCAACAACTTCAAACATTTTATTACTGCTAGTCTAGTAGTGCTAGTCACTCTAAAATCAACCTAATAACTATTGAAATAAAGTTGATATTTGTTCAACTTGAAATAACATCAATTTGAAGCATTAGTTGAATAGACTATGAGTATGGGACGGTAAAAAAATATTCTTCAAATTATAAACATAAACAAAAAAACAATTTATCGAATTGAGAACTTCCACCCTTGTTGAGGTGGGTTGTAAAGAACTGAAGATGTATCTAATACATAGTAGGTAATAATAATAAGTAGTAAGTAATAACAATTCAGACTGGCCGCGCGGCGCGCGTCAATCCGGTTTGCGTGAGTGCCGAGCGCCCTTCCAACTACCTACTACATGTCTATTAGGTAGTAGGTATGATTTTAATCACAATTTTGTTATTCACTTTTTAAGAAAACCATATTTTATGAAAGTGATGAATAAGTTGAGCTGATAAGGTATGATTACAAGCTACAGATGGACTCACCCTGTACGAAGTTGATGTTATTCGTGTGGTCAGAAAAGGATCGGCAGAGTGTGCGGCGTCTGCCGTCGTACCGTAGTGGATCTCGCGTAGAGTTGGCGACGATGGGCTTCTATGGTTCCGCTTTCTTCCCACCGCCGAAGCCAGAAGTAAACATATTTTTTCTGGAACGAAACAAATAGCTATAGTTTATTTGCCCATTATTACTCAATGACAATAGGCAAAGATGTATTAATACTTATAATTCCCTACACTACAATAATAAAGTTATTAAGTTGTTTAATTACACACAAACATCGCTATCATTACAGGGTTACACCCAATGCGATAACGTGGTAACTAAATTCTAACTAAGCAGGGGCTGCAGTCTCGACATTCAAAGCGATCGCTTTACGACCGAATTCGGTCGCAAAGCCCTGTCACTCCATACATTACACCTGTCAATCCGGGACTTTGCGAGTTGCGACCGAATTCGGTCGTAAAGCGATCGATGAATGTCGAGACTGCAGCCCCTGGGCCCTGGACAAAAAGAAAGTGCGTAATTGCTTAGATATTTACTATAGAATCCAATCACTACCTACTGGATTAACTTTTGTTTAGAATGTGTCATGAGTCATGACTAAATGGAATCAAAAACAATAGTTCATCGAATTCTGTTTACATTACCTATGTATAATTATTTCTCTGAATTTAAGCTTTCACGGTTACTCTACATTTTAGTGACGCTTGGAACAGCGCGCAGCATTAACTAATTTCGAAAATTCTGTATAAAAACACCATTGATACATTTTTTCAATATTAGCCTTTATAATATTATGATTACAAAAAATATTACTCACCGTTATGCCCGTCTGCCGACAAATATCTATCACCCGGCATCCACTCAATCGAAGCGCTATGATGCGCTCTCTTTGAATTTGCGTCAACTGAGGCGCCATTATATTTATAAATTGTTTTAAGAAAGTTCACAGCACAGCACAGCACACAGTACGATTCCAAATCACAGAACTTATATACCCTAACGGGTTCCAAATGCGTACGCAACTGACTGACGTAAACTAACGATGTGAATTGTGACGACTGACGGACGAGTGACTTTCGTTTAATTTCGTGAAGGATCGGGGAAACTCGGGAGCAGCGGCGGACGCGCAGGGGCGAGTGGGTGTGGCTTATTCCTAGTAAAACATGATAATTGGCTCCCAATTTTTAGTATGTGCAACCATTGGGCAATTTTAAAAACGTTGAAAACTCCACCAATCGTGCCAAGGATACTTTCTTTCTAACACTCCGCAGCGCGTCGTAGTTATATTTATGTATAGGGTTTACGTTGACGTGCTGCCGTCTGTACGTCGCTCTTTCCCGGGTTAGCAGTTCTAGAAATCTTTATGTTCACGTGCCGGACGGGTCAACTTTCAACATAGTTTACCCGGAAGCTTTGCGCTGAAGTATTTTCGTTCTATAGGTACATTTTTTTTTTTTTTTTTCTGGATTGGTTATCATCAAATGACCCCTCCAGCTCTGGGTGGAGCGGAAGGGAGTGTCAGACTCTTACTGACTAAAACCCACCCGTGTTCCTTCCTTAGCCCTTTATGTTCCAGGGCAGCGGTAACCCTTTCGGACGATCCCGCTACCCCTTCTATAGGTACTTTAGCCTCATGTGAACGTGATCTAAACAATATTACCAATACATTAACTTAATAACACACAAGGAGTTACACGCTGACGGAGTCGCGGGCACAGCTATTAACAATAATATTGTGCGGTTCCGTATTGCGATATTTTTCAACAGTATTGTAGATTGACATATTATATTTCCCTACTAAAATACGAAAGTTAATCTGTCTGTTACATCAAAACCACTGAACCGTGAGGAAGGACATAGGCTACTTTTTTTACGAAAAACGGCGGAAACGTGGACGAAGTCGCGGGCAACAGCTATAGGTACTATATAAAATTATATATTCTGTCTGTAGGTATGTTACATTTTCACGCCTAAATCACTGAACGGATTTCGATAAAATTGCCTGCCAGCAGATGCCAAAAAGATAGATGGCATCTTGGGGAAGGACATACTTCTTATCCTTTCCGACATTCACGCGGGCGAAGCCGCGGGCAGAAGCTAGTTGTATATATATTTACGTTATGTACAGGTCCCGTCACGTAAAAAGGACGCTGGCAGTTTGTTGTGCAAAAAACGTGTTTGCCTGCGCACTGAGCGATTTATCGATCAAATTGGTAACCTATTATGATTCTACAATAAAACAATTACACTTATATTATAAAACAGTAGCCTAGTACAGTGGCGGTTAGAAGCGGAGTGACATTGTCACGAAGAAATAGATTGACACTTTTGTTTAACTTACGACCTTCTTCTAATGAGTAATTTCTATACTCCTATAGTATAGGTTACACACACACTCTATTCACACACTCTATACACACACTCTCACATTCGTTTGCAATTACTTTGAATAATCACGCTATTGACTACAGTTCCTTGTCATGTTCAATTATTTCTAAAAGTTTATGAATAGACCCACAGAAATCTAAATAAACAAATTATAAGGTAGACGGATGCGGATAACTTACGAGTCATTTAACGCGACTAAAATATCAGAACGTTATTTGTTTTTGGATGGTTGTTATAACTACTTGTTATTGTAGATTAGTGATTTGTGTTTAATATATTAGCGGTATTGTAGTTCATTTTGAAATGCAAGGAAATTTAAGTATTGAGATGAAAGCAGATATATTATCGCGCTGCGTAAAAGTGGACTTAAATTATATCACAGAAATTTGATGAAACCGGACTGAGTGTGAGTATTATGATTTAATTATTTTATCGATTGTTTTTCTAATTAAAGTATAACTGCTGATCCTTTTATTTATTTTTTTAAAAGTTTTATATTTTTCATAAAGCCTAAATAGAAGAAAATAAAATTAATGATGAATATAATATTAAGTATAATAATAATAGATATAATATGTAACATTTCTGTTTTCAAAATAATTTGGTTTCAAATTGGTAATATTCGTATTTTGCTAGTAGCCTAACAGTACTCTTTTTTTGTTTTAGAGAAATACCTACTGTGAATCACAGGGTCAAAAGATATCAGGAAAAGCCTTGCCAGTCGAAAGCGAAGTGGAAGGCCCCAGCTAGTCAGTGAATATGAAACAAGTGGTTTCATACCAACGAGATATTTTGCCGAATTATTCGACACATCTTTACTAACCGTTCGCCGTGCAAATCGTTCGCCCATATTTGATTGAAAAACATAAACAAGACCTTACATTTTGCGATACAGCGATGGGAAGCACGGGAATGAGAGATCTGATGAGCAGTTGAAGTTGCATTGCATGGAAATATGGGAACATTTAAGAGGAACAGATATATGTTTCAATATTGTTGGATTCATGCGCCAGTGTTTACTTGATAGTATTGTCAATAATGGGGGATATACAAAGTGTTAAGTTATAAATTACAAATGGATTTTAGTAATTTAATTAAAATAATATTGTGTCATATCTTAAGGATAATTTTGAGGTTTAGCTTCAATCTTCTTTTCATAATGAAAATGAATACTTAAGCTTTAACCGCAATAAGTCCTAATAAATACGATTTGTTAACTTTGACGTTTGAGATAGGCAACTAAAGTTACAACAAACGAACTGGCAGTAAAAGTAGTACTTCTGAGTAATTTAATTGTATTGTGACAAGGAGTCCGCACTTTTCTTTATTTACGTGGGTAGAATGATGTGCTAGTTGTTAAAGAGTACCCTGTTTTACTTCAATAAATTGTTCTTTATGAGAAAATATTCTGTTTTAACTAGAAGTTTATTTATTTGTAGTTTATAAAATTATAACGAATTAACAATTTGAAATCACTTATAAAACATTTTTATTTTTAACCCCATATTACAATAACAATATTATAATAAAAATATAATAATTTATTATTCTCATTTATTAATCTATCGAATAATAAAAAAAAAACCGATAAAGATTATTGTTGGAAAAGAAAAATAAAAGTCACATCTCGAGATTCGAACCCAGACCTATGCGTTCATCGATCCAACACGTAAGACTATTAGCTATAGGTACTTGATATAACCATTTGAATTTTAGCAATGGTATGAACCAACCAAGGTCAGGCGCAGTGAACGATAAAATTTCGTTCACTGGTCATGCGTAATTACGTATGATTTTGGTTTCGTTCGACGCCAGCTAGTGTGCGAATTCTGAGGTGTGCGTTCTGTGTTGATATATCACTTATACACACAGACGTAGGTTCGGCCTTTACCGCGTGTTCACAGCAATACAGTCGTTAAGCTGCTAATGAATTAATGACCGATGACTGTACATTAGGACGCGAGTATACGCGTCCGCAGGCCCATCCTCTCCACTATCGCTCAGCGTTCTTTTTACGTGACGACAACTGTACCTACGTATAATAATACTTTTCTATTTGTGAGGCTTTTTTAGAATCGCCACATTTAGTATTGTAATTCGAGATCGCTCAATATATTATAATTCGCGATAAAAGTAACGTTATTCTAAAAAACTGAATATCGAATTATTTTTTATTGGTTTGTTTACTGAAAGAAATCAAAATCTGAAGAGCTTTTGTACATGTTCATTTAAATAAATATTATCAGTTTATCAATAAAAACAGCTATTTAAATTTATTAATGTAATGTCACATTATCCAGACTATTCCAGAACAGCGTTGTCTCCCCGGAAATAATTAAACAAGAAATAAGAAAAACATTATCTATTTCCAACATTTTTCATAACAAAAAACACACAAAACGTCAAGAAACTGACAGGTAGGTGTACCTCGCTGCCTCCCCTATTATGCCCGACAATGGCGCCTACACAAAGAGCGCAAATTGCCCGCTCAAATTATACGCACTCGTTTAGCTAGCGATTTGGCACGTGCCGTACTAGCCGACGATTCTTCACATTGTCCGCAATATGAACATCATGGCGCTCGGTAATGGCGCGGCTTCACTGTATTGATTTTGAATTAAAATGGCTATTGTGTGGACTGAGTTGATTTTTGTGATAACAGATTACGGAAAAAATGTCTCTGCACCGAGGTGGTTATTTTTAAGGCACATCGAGGGATCTGCACCTTCTAGTGTTATGCAATGGAACTACCTATCTGAGGAGACCCATGTTTCGTCGTTACACCCCGATAAAATAGTGATAAGTAGTGCTGCGAGACAATTAGTAATGAAAGCAGTTGTTTTTTATGATGTTTACTCGTCGGACCACATTCCTTTGGTTATTGAGTGTAACATAAATTTAATAATACCTAAGTTAGTGAGCAAAACCCACTCTTGTAACAAGGTAATTTGGGGTGAAAGGAATGCTAAACAAATTGATGAATATTCAAACTTCTGTCATTCAAAATTATTGAGATAAATAGATTTTCCTACGGAATTTCGTCAGTGTTCGCATGGAATGTGTTATGATAATAGCCACCACAGACTGTTAGATGAGATGTACGACGCAGTTATAAGTATTTTGAAAGAAGGAGCTGATATTTCATATATATGTAGGTTCTGATAACCTGCGTTGTAATCGAAAATATGTGACTGGTTGGAATGTGCATGTACGTGACGCTCACAGGGACGCTCGCATGCATTATCAGACGTGGTTGTTGCATAGTAAACCCACATCGGGGTGCATTTACACAAATATGTGTAAATCCAGGAAGGTTTTTAAAGATAAGCTAAAATATTGCGAGGATAATGAGCAGCAAATAAAAATGGATATTATAGCTAAAAATCAGACAGACAAGCAGTTTGGTGCATTTTGGAAGGCAACAAATAAATTGAATCCGCGGTCGACTTTTCCTGTGAGCGTGGCGGGCGTTCATGAGCCAACAGAAATAGCAAACTTATTTAAGCAGAATGCACTCAGGGTACTGTTGGGGCTGCCATGGCGTTGCAGTGCGTCAGGGATGTTAGCTGACGCGCGTGTGGATGGCTTTGCCGCTATCGTTAGAAAAAGGTGCGCCTCCTTACTCGCTCGCGTTCGTGGCAGTACCAACACTATACTGGGTGTTTTTACCGATCGGTGGGAGTCCCCCATGCTGCAAAGGTGGGTGCGGCTTCATGCCATAATTTAATTTTGTTGTCAATACTAACATTAGTTTTTTAAGTACATTGTTACTAACAAATTATGGACCTGGTCTGAATTAAATGTTTATTATTATTATATTTATTATTAAAATAGCACGCGAATCAACCTAAGAGTTTATCAATGCCTCGCACATTACAAATGTGAAAGAAACAAAGTAAGGGTATCAATGAAAAAACAATTAAACAAATGAGGAATTCATTGTATGAACCCCAGTAAAACAGAAATGGGTTTATGATAAGTAATTACCCTAAAAGGGTGAATTTATATATCCAGTCAGTCGTGGAGTAATTTGATGTATTGCGAAAGTAAGGCAATTGTAGTACCCAGAGGTGCCGTACCATAAAATTTAGTTACGATTGTGGGGCAATGTAGAAAACTCGGCAATTCAGCATCAAACTATTGTTGATCTACATTTTGTCCCTCTATAAAATAACTACATAACCCAGTTTGGCAATCGTGTAATAAAAATGACTGAACCATTTCTGGAATTACGGTTCCTAAATTAATAGTTCAATTTGGGAAAAACATGAAAATATGTCATTGATTTAAACTTACGATATGGCCGCAAACTACCGATCCGATATCGTTATGGCCAGACAGAATCCGGAATGAATGAGGTTGAGTTCAAATTGAGTTTTTGAAC
The DNA here is from genome assembly GCA_949629185.1 of Apamea crenata. NCBI lineage: Eukaryota > Metazoa > Arthropoda > Insecta > Lepidoptera > Noctuidae > Apamea > Apamea crenata. Next base: position 476,174 of record OX451359.1, read on the forward strand.
ACAAATACGAGTATTATGAAATTAAATCAGTATATAGTATACATATACCGACAATAAAAATATTTTTATTCATTCTATGTGAGCCCACATCGTCACAATTTTGATTGATTAAACGTCGCGTTCTCTTTGTATTCACATTGAATCCCTACTTCAGTATGTAACATCTCATCAACCACTGTCAAATGTAAATTAATCAGTGTGTTTGTGTTAGCGCCTAAACACCGCAAGCCTCAAGGATGCAATAAGGCAGTTACGTCACCGTCTAAGTGGGGCATTAGAGTGGCGACGCATCGTTAATATGCAGCTCCCGGGCGAGGCCCTGAAGTGAGGGGGGCCGGGGGACAGTGACGCTGGGATAATGCGAACAGGTGGGTAATAGCGCTAATATCAGAACACCGGCTACTAATGTGGTGCCATGATGTTAGAGAGAGCGGTGATGCGATCCTGATGAAGAGATTAACTTAGATTCTGAAATTTACTAGTAATTCAAGTTAAAAGCTTTTTTGTTACAGAGCTTACAGATTGATGAAATAGATAGACAACGACAGTAAAGTATGTCGTGGATATGCCTGATCGTTGAAGCCAATTGTTTGATCATACATACTTGCTCGGTTTAAGCGCCATTACAGCGCGAAGTAACCATAAAATCCTTGACCAGTTTGTCATGAATGTTATTAGCACGACATGGCTAACAAAATCCTTGACCAAGTCCAGCATCAAAATTACCCACATATTGATACTTAGCCTGTCGCATTTAATAACTGAGCTCATAATGAACAAGTAATTGCTCTCTAAATTGGGCTATAAACGGTGATGTCGTCCGCACAGGAGACCCAGACGGTCCATTTTATACGTTGCTCTGGAATAGGAGTGGAAGTAAAGTAACACGACAAGCCGAAGACAACAAGACACGGTATTCTTGGTAATCTCCGGACATACCTATATGATATAAATTTAATAGTCTTGTTGTGATTTTGGAGGTAAGAGGAACAGGGTGTAAAGTTCACTCATCCTCCATAGAAAAGGGAGGATCCTCCGACCAGACGTGTGTTGTGTCTGGCGGGCAATTGCCCAACGGTTGATATTGGGAAATTGTATCTATGCTAATGGCACGGTAAACTCTGCTTGCGAGATGCAGGATTTGCGTGACGTCAGTATGACGCGTTGTTCGCATGTGGCGTTGTAGATACCGCTACATGATATTGTATAAAAATAATTGAGAACAAGCTGCCAGCTAGTAACATTAGGGGCTATTTGTGACTGCGACTGACAATAGTTGGAATATTCTCTGTCCGCAGCAGTTATTGTCCGCGGTTCGTTGGATATGATCTCTTGTGCGCGATAACACATTGCATGGAGTGAAGCTTCTGTGTCATCTCTGTAATATGGTCGACTCGATGAACGGTGGTCATTACGCGTAATAACCGAGGAGTTGCGGAACTTGCGATCCCGGCCGGCGCTCGACTGGCCCGCTCAAAGTTTCCTCTCCATACAAACATACGTATAGTTTCCGTGAAAAATTGACAAAGCACCTGATAGGTTGATATTTGATGCCAAACATTGACTACTGCAAATCTATTAGAAGACTCGTTTATTGATACTAATCCTGACAGGAATTACGTTAGTATAATGAAAGAAACAAAATACATTTATTTAGCACATCCTAAAAGGCACCCAACATAATCAGTCTTATTCATAAAACTTTAATCAATTGCTAAGCAACTGATTAGCAAAATTCTTATTCATAATAGCTATTTAACGCTAAGAGGATGCTAAGCAATTGATTAGTAGCTGTCAAAATTAAACACCACCGGATCACTGATAAGAGGATGCAAACAGCCTTATTCATAAAAATCTCGCTAATCACTCGTTAGCTACTGTTTAGCTAACCATTTATTTAGCTCTTAATCAATGCTTAACTTTTCTTTATTCATAAAGACTAGTTAGCAGGTGATTAGTTGCGAAACGAAATGGAGGTGAAATTATGCGTTCGGCACAGATTATAATCAAAATAGTTGACTAAAAAACGGATTTTTTTTAATAAACTTGTCAAAACTATGATTTTGTATCTGTCGTGACTTTGGCAGGTAAAAGTCCAATACTCTTCCTCCAAAGACATGGGTACCATTCTTTACTCATGCCACTCTCATTCCTCATCTTTTTCACGTAGCATGGTCTCCTCCATCGCAGTCTCTGCGAGGTTGAACAGTATTGGTGCTAGGTATTAATAGAGATAGGTATTATAAGAGCTAAATAAAATATGGTTAGCTAAACAGTAGCTAATGAGTGATTAGCGAGATTATTATGAATAAGGCTGAAAATGTAAAAAAAGAAACAAATAGAAAGTGTAAAGTGCGTTATAGTAGAATGTCTATTAAAATCGAGGTTTAAGCAGCATCTTTCACGGTATGGTTTCCGTTTGATGTCACCAGGAAGCATCCAAACAGATGTTGTTAATACCGCTGATTATAAACCTACTGAGAAATAATAATTATAAAAGCTGTTACTAGCACACCTGGGCAGCCCAAAAAGGTCAAAAACACGTCATAGATCACACAAAACCACATCCGCACGGTGACGTCACACGATCTAAAATAGCGTCTCATCCTGACTTGTAGCCGGTCCATTTGTCAACGCAGCGGTTAAAATCTGGGCCGCACCGCGAGCGCATGACGAATGGTAGCCTGCGACTAATTAATGTGCTAATAATCTTCCGAGACCAGCTCGGAAGTATTCCCTCATCAATCTACATTATGGTCTAGTTCGCGTGACTGAATTAGATATGAGGGATTTTTCTTTGTAAGTGAATAAGTGAAGTGGTTTTCTTTGAAGTAGGCAATTGATTGTTTGATGGACACGAGCAGTTAAAAACAAATTAAGTTTTAAATTAAATGTCAGCAACAAACATTAAGCGTGCATTGCAGGATGCCTGCACTCAGCATTGGGTGGCGAGAGGCTGAAGAAGAAAGAGAACAAACATTAAGTACTATCCCACAAAAACATTTCATGTTTGACAGTGCGAGCTACATGGTCTCGTCTTGGCAACATTTAACATGAAATGTTTTTGTGGGATTTCATTTCTTTTTGTAAGATGCTTATGATATATACGAGTATTTTTTCTGTTGTTAATTTTTTCTTTCTTTTGGGTTAATATTATTCGTTAGTACTTATAGGTAATTTATTTATTTATTTATTGACACACCAACGACTTATTCACTAAATCATTACATTAAATATATTCTATATAAACAGCTTTGCGGTGAATTTGTCACTTATAGGTGTGCACAGCACTGTCTTGTATAATCAATAATAAAAATGAAAATGGAAATATATGATCATAACAAAATAAAAAATTTACAAAGTTTACATTGAATTTAAAATGGCAAGTAGTTAAATTAAAATACAGTATAATTAAAAAATTATATATTTTTTTTAAAATTAATAAAAAAAAACATCAGTTAAATTGGAATAGTAAAATAATTATAAATTGAAGTTATAAAAATACAAATAAATTAGAATATTATAACAATTATAAATTGAAACTATAAAAAAGCTTTTAGAAATAACAAATAAATTAGGACATCATTATTACATTAAATTATAAATAAGAATAGGATAAATTAAATGAAATTGTACAATATTAAATTCATTGGATGGAGTCACACAAATACACAGTAACATTTTGTAAAAGAAATAAACAAACAGATCGATCAAGAACTGACTATTGTAGTACTAGTACTGACTATTCTGAAACCATATTATACACTTTTATCCCGTAATGATATTTTTTTAAAATTATGTTTTAATTTGCAAGAAGAATGTACATGTATAATTTTCAGATCTCAAGCATGAAATTAAGTTTGTATGGGAATTTTAAGTTTGTATGGGAAAACCGAAACAAATCATTCCTTAATTTAAAGGGTAGGGGATGATTTACTAAAAATCCTGAAATACATATCTTATTATTTATAACAAGGACCCCCTATATAAATTTTCAAACCTCTAGCATCAAAATTTACGGAAGTCTCATACAAACTTTCACCCCCTAGTTTAAGGGGTTGAGGGGATAAAAGTTTCAAGTTTTAAGATTTTTTTGTTGTTTGTGTACTATTACTAGCTTACATACCAAATTTCTGCTTTCTAGGACTTCAGGAAGAATCTTAAGAATATGGATGATCATCAGTGAGTCAGTGAATCAGTGACAAAATCGGGGTATTTTAGATATCAATAAAATCTAAAGTATAAGAGCTATGCAATTGTAAACTATAGAGGTTTAATAAATCAACCACTGATATCATATCCCGAAAATTTTGTTTATCTGGTATAATCCAAACCCAAGTTAAGAAGGTTCAAAAATACGACGAAGTGCTTCGAGAAAGGGTAGGTAGTGCCCTTGCGCTTCGCTTGGCTCGTCATGGCGGGGGCACTACCGTGCCCCCAGATTACTGCAACAGGGTTAGTTACGTGCCTATAATTCCTACACGAAACAATTCCCTTGTCATTTAAGTTTCCAGGTATACTGCAGTCAGTTCGGGGTTCAATAGTGAACACCTCCATAACGGAGTGTGCACTAATAGGAAGCCACATGCGATGCTTTGCCGTTCTAGCTAAATCGGGAAAATAACCTAATTTAATTGAACATTAATTTACATGTATATTGGAACTTGGAAACTTAATATTAATATTTTGTAAAATAATTCAAATAGCAGTAGATTATTAAGCCTTTTTAAATCGTTCAATTTATTTAATGTTTTTACAGAACCGACTTGGAGTAACTCCAACTTCTGTTACTTGTATCGATAATTTGTCTTCTGCGATTGTGATTATGTAGATAAAGCCATCGTAAATAATCTGCCGTCTGATCATAGTGTCATAAAAAATATTTGGCCTAATTTTATATTTAGTGACTGGGCAACTAGAGGTATGAGTATTAGGGAAAGACTGTTCGAGCTGTATGGGCTTAAGCCTTATATCAACACTGAGACTTTCATAAAGTATGTTGCTATGTATTCCAAAACTTTTAGAAATACCTGCAAGATAGCTAAACCCCTGTTCATTAGTAACAAGATCAAAACAGCAGAAAACAAAATAAAAACAGGTTGGAAAGTTATACCGAAACTAGTGAGAGTAAAATACGAAACAATGATTAGACATTGGAGACTTCACGCTCTAACTTAGAAGTAGCTCAGGAATTTGTAAATTTCTTTATTATTATACCATGTAAAACGACGGAAGCTTTAAATTCCTCACCAGTTGTCTCAATTGATCTAGGTATTAAGAGCTAACGTTTCAGCCTGCTCTGTTGAATTTAAATTTAAACATATCAGTCTTATTCATAAAACTTTAATCAATTGCTAAGAAACTGATTAGCAAAATTCTTCTTCATAATAGCTATTTAACGCTAAGAGGATGCTAAGCAAGTGATTAGTAGCTGTCAAAATTAAACACCACCGGACCACTGCTAAGAGGACGCTAAGAGGCAACATGGCGGATTCTATTTGAATCAGCTGATCGGATCATTGCACTTCGATGTTATTTTGTTCATAATATCGAGTAGTGCGTAAATATGGATTTCGACAATCTTATACTGGATTTCCAAAACGATGTAGCAGAGTTAAATAATTTTGAAACGACGGAGGGAAGTAAAAGAAGGAAGACCTACAAAGCTCGTACAAAACCGCTACCAGAATGATTACCTATTGCATATTCTTCATTCCGAGCTAACAGCTGTATATTAAATATTACACATGATTGGAGTACTAAAATAATAGAATTAACAAATACACTACCCACGACGTTATCCACAAATTTCCATATAAAAAAAAATACTTAGCGTAGGTACTGATAATAATAACAGTAAGGGCAAACTTACAAGTAATCAATACAAAGTTAAAATGATTACTCGGTTTGTTATTAAAATGTATCTCGGAGAACATAAAACAAAGTGAAAAAATCGAATAATATCTGCATCATAATGCTAGGGACAAATTTAAAGGTTTGGAATCAAATAAAATCGGCATGTAAAAAACAAGAGAAAAAAAAATTAATAAAAAAGGACAAACTTAAAGGTACGGTCACCAAAGGAGATAAGTAACCAGGGCCATCGGATATAGTTGAAGTTTGGCAAGAAACCGATGGATGTTTTCGTACCAAATTTAAATTCATTAATAGAAAACAAACTATTGTTTATTTATCAAATTAAATTTCATTCAAAAATATCCAACGGTTTCTTATTAAACTTCAACTATATCCGATGCCCTGGTTACTTATCTCTTTTGCCGACTACTTACATGAGGTGTAGGAATCAAAATTAAGTAACATCAAAAATTATGGCTGTTCCTTTAAAGTGGAAATAATTTGATTTTTGAACCTATTCTTATTCAGAAATATAATATCAATTGATTCAAACTTTTTATTATAAGTGTCGACCAATCGGTGCAGCGGTGAGCGTGTGCCTGAGTTGGTATGGCAGAGATTAGTGGCAAACAAACATCGTGAACGTACTTCTCTACTCTGTACTGTGCGAGGGACCAGGTAGCACAAACTATTCACAAGACCAGAACAGTCAAACTGGTTGCGGCATATACTGAACAGGGTCATCATTTCTAGGAGTGTGCGTCTAGATTGTAGGGTCAGGATATTATATTTTTCGAGCAATGATTGGTAGGAAACCTTTTTACGAAAGCATCTATAGTGCACAGAGCGAAGGTATTTACGTTGGACTAACTCCAATATTTCTATATATTTTTTTTTAAATGATTCCTAATAGGCACTGCGTACTCTAATTGTGGTCGGATTAACGACTTGTATAAATGCAGATAAGTGGAAGGGCGGTGAAATTCTCTAGATGCGCGCATTACGAAGCCAAACATTTGATAAGCTTTATTGACTATATTATTCACATGCGCATCGAGATGGAGCTTGGAGTCTAACTGAACACCAAGATCGCGGAGACAAGTAACATTATTTAAGACAGTATTGCCAAAACAATAATTAAATTTGATAACTAATTTCTTTTTGGTAAACGTAATACTATGACATTTAGAGTAACTAAGCTGAAGTTTGTTAGAAGAGCAGTATGCCAAGAAGCGATCAAGGTCCTTCTGTAAATCTGTACAATCAGATTGATTGGTGATATTTTTATATATCTTTAAGTCATCCGCTTATAGGAGAAATTTCGAAGATTGAAAACAGTTTTTAACGTCGTTAGTAAATAAAATGAATAATAATGGACTTAGAATGGATCCTTGCGGGACTCTAGATGTGACTTGAATGAGGCTAGACTCATAGCCGTTTATCACCACTTTTTGAGTCCTATCAGTTACGTAAAAAACAAACCAGCGGAGCAGATTTCCTCTGATGCCGTTAAATGCCATTTTGTCTAGTAGTAACTTGTGATCGACTTTGTCGAACGCTTTTTGGAAATCAGTATATACCGCATCAATTTGCTGTCTATTATTGAGGCTTTCAAATAGCTGCGATGTATAAATGAGGAGGTTACTAACGTAGAACCTATCTTTTACAAACCCATGTTGTTCTTTTAATATCACGTGGCGCAGGACGGGGTAGATCTCGCTATGAACGAGTTTTTCAAAAAGTTTAGACAGCACCGACAGCAAAGAGATTGGGCGGTATGTAGACACATCATTTTTAGAGCCGCTTTTGTGGACCGGAACAATGTTAGCTCGTTTCCAAATCTCTGGGAATACGCCATTAGTAATGCATCTATTAAATAGTAAGAATAGAGGAAAGCACAGTGCGTCGCAAGTGCTTTTTAAGAAGATAGCGGGAATTCCGTCAGGGCCCGGTCCCTTAGATGCATCTAAAGACTTAAGTTCACTCTGTATCCTATCCAACGAAAAGTGTAAATTGCAAACTAAAGGTTAATATCATTATCAGGAGTAGGGGGCGGCGATTCCCATGAATTATGATCAAACGTAGAGGGTTCATATACCGAATGGAAAAATGTGGAGAATAAATTACAAGTAGTAGTGGGATCATTGGAAGACTGTGGTTGGTAATAGACTGTGGAGTCGATACTGTTACTGGATTTACGACTGGATACATACGACCAAAATGCCTTGATATTGACAGCCACGCTATCTTCCACCGTATTTATATATTTTTTATAGCATATGTCGACGTCTTTTTAAAATTTCGCTCTATAAATGGAAAATACTTCATAGTCGCTAATATTTCCGTATTTTTTCCACTTCGTCCATGCTTGAGATTTCTTTCTATATGTATGCAATAGTGATTTAGTAAACCAATTCGGAAAATTACAGCTTTTGGGTTTATGCGTGGGAGTGTGTAGCTTAATGACATCATAGATTTTTTCGTAGAAAATTGAAACTGCTTCCTTCCTAATTCTTCTAGAAGGCCAAGCCAGTCAACGGCTTCAATTTTGGAATTAATCTCAGCATAGTTAGATTTATAATAAGTGGAATTCGGTTTATGTTTTGATATAAATGAAGGTTTTCTAAATGGTATTCATGCATAGAAGACTGGATGGTGGGAATCAATGGGCAAAAGCGAAATATTAGGAGTATGAGTCACTACATGTGTGTTACAGAAGAATAAGTCCAGGATGCACCCGTTGTCGTTAGTAATACTGTTATATTGGTTCATATCCAATAGTGAGCAAAAACTCAATAGATGACGACTAACATTTGAATAAGTGCTGCTCGCGGCACACGCCATATGAGTTTTAGAACTAATCCAATTAAGCTCAGGTAAATTAAAATCACCTGCTAAAACAACGTATTCTATGGAGGGATCGTCAATTAAAATAGCCAGTGAATCAATAAAGTCAACATAAATATCTTCTGCTGTATTAGGAGGTATATAAGTGGTGCAAAGTAGTAAATATTTATTATCATGAAAGGGGATTTTAATTATTTTATGTTCCGGTAAAATTAGTGGAGGAGACAATGTGAGACATGACGAATTAAAGGCCATGGAGATCGCTATTAGGACGCCTCCTCCATCTTTTTTATTAGAGACAGAACGATTACGGTCGCATCTGTATACTGAATAGCGGCTATCAATAAATTCATTTTCTGAAATATCCGGCGTCAACCAAGTTTCGGTTTATATAATTATATCGTAAGAGTGAGACAGTATGTTAATATACAGTGTATTCAGTTTGGTCCTGGGGGGTGACCACCACCTCTTACAGCAGTATTATTATAATCTTACTTCCGTGTGTGAAAGAGATGGAGCTATACATTCCGTATAGGTCCATCCTTTTCCCACACGAAGTAAGATTAAAATAATACTGCTTTAAGAGGTGGTGGTCACCCCCCAGATCCCTTGGCAGTTCTGATAATAAATACATAAATTATTATTATCTTCAGCTATTATAAAAGCTTGGAAACATAATAGAATTGAACTTGCAAAGTATAGTTAAAAAGTATTGCATTTAGTTTTAAATGGAAAATAATGGATTGTTTACAAAACAAAGAGGTATTCAGGTGTACAATAACGGTTTTAAAGACTAACAACACAGTAATCAGCCGACACATGATCACGTATAATACGCATATTATGAACATTTAAAAACTAGATAAGAACATTTGAAAACAATATTTAGTGTTAAGTAAGCAAGTATGAAATAATCATAAACAAAAATAAAACTTACGTGTCCTACATAAGACAAAGTATACCCAGAACATAAATACCTAAAGTAAAACGCAACATACCCACCTATAACTAGAAACTCAACCCCACCAACCAGTAGCGATAAGCTCGAAGAAACATTAGTTAACAATATTAGGATCTGAAGGGTGAAAATTTGGCTTAATCTTAATTTCATCTTCCGTGCGAATGGCGAAAGTAGAAGAGTCTTCGGATTCTTTGACCAGGACAGTCGCATTCCTAACCCACACGAACTTGAATTTCTTGAGTTTGGCTGCTTCGCGACATTTGCGAAATAAATCCTTGTTACGCAAAGTCAAGTGTTCATTTAGGTAGATGCGACACGAAGTCCCTGAGAGGCCGATGCGGTCAGTAGTAAGTCCCTTTGATAGCCGGTACGCACTAAGGAGATTATCCCTCATTAGCCGGGTAGTAAATTTACCTAACTATAATGTTCTTAGGTCGATTATTTTGTGCATGTGCATGTGGGACACGGTGGATCGATATGATGTCACTTGAGGCTATTGACATATTGACTGCCGAACCAATTGACTCTAATATAGACATCCGGTTCTCACCACGTTTTTCAGGCATATTCGCAATTTCTATATTACATTGTCTAGCCTGTTGCTCCAATGTATCGATCTTTCCTTCCAATAATCTAACAGTATTGACCGTGGAACTACTACTTTGCGATTCAATTCCTTCAGGCGTTTTACGCAGTCTGTATAATTGTCTGAATTAAAGTTAACCGAAGATTTCAAATCGGTCACTTCCTGTGACATTTCGGTATGTTGCATTCTCAAGTCTGATATATCTTTTTCCATACGGGAGTATTCCACGCGCAGTTCCTTAACCTCACTCTGAATCTGAGAAGAAGTAGCTGATAATGTATTTAAATAATCACGAAGGTTGTTAATACATGTATTGTATGTATGAAAATTGGTTATTCATGTCGGTTCGAAGATCCAAAACAGCCTTTTTCAACTCTGCAGATAACGAGTGTATTGCCTGAGTAAGTTCACAATCCGGTTGCTTCCGCTTTCTCATGGTGACATTGGGACCAGGTTCGACACTTGAGTTTGGGTCAGGATTCGACTGGCATTTATTCTTCGGTGAACGCCACAATGACATGGCGTATAGAGATATCACCTGTATGTATTGCCTTTGAATATAGAAGTATTAAGTAGTACCGTAATTGACCGCGCTGTTCTCACTCGCAGTTGGCTCAGTGGCGTAAGGCGCCGCCTTCATTCGTCACTGCGCGCCGTGTCGCCGGTTCGGGCCCCACGATCTGCACGACTTTGTGTGTTTCTTCAAAAATTTGCTCAGCGCTGTCAGGCAAGCTTGAGCGACAGGGACACCGAACTACAAGTTCCAAGATGGCGCAGGCAGTTAATGGCACTTCACACAAGATAGTACGAGAGAGACCGATAAAGTAGGAAATCCAAACAAAAGCGATCAGATATAAACAAATCAACAGCGCGTCTGCCCACAGCTAATTCTCGATACGAACTGATGATGAAAGGATTTATAGGGAAAGCTCAATGAGGTGGCTCAGTAGGTGCTCAGGAGATTTGAAGAGACTGAATTCGTGAAGAAGTTTATCACAGATAGTGATTATTCAATGTGTTATCCCATGTGCCCATGTGTTATCTTATGACGCCAGTTCTATGGTACAGAACTAAAGAAAAGCCACGTCGTGACAGTCACACACAAATAATAAGATACATTTTGTAGAAATAATTTGTTATCCCATGTGCCCATGTGTTATCTTATTACGCCAGTTCTATGGTACAGAACTAAAGAATAGCCATGTCGTGACACACACAAATAATAAGATACATTTTTTAGAAATAATTTATTTTGATACGTAATAAAACTACATTTTTGTTCTAAACTCTATGATAGTTATAAAAGCTTTTCAGCAAATCAAAATCAGATTGATCGAAGATTTATGGGGAATGTCTATCAAAGTTTGTACAGCACCATACTTAGCTTTGATATTTAATTTGTGTGTAGATCAAGGAGTCTTCCCGGATTTAATGAAATACAGTAAGGTTATACCGCTTTTTAAATCTGGGGACAGCAAAGACACCAACTATTATATGTATATATAATAATAATAATAAATCCCTGGACATTTCACACAGCACCATTTGTCCCAAGCTAAGCAACCTAATGCTTGTGTTATGGTAACAAGATGGCTGATAAACTACTTATATACATTTTTTTTTTTTTTTTGTAAATACATACATATTATAGATAGAAAAACACCCAGACTCGGAACAAATACATGTAGGTCATACAAATATTTGTTCCGTGCGGGAATCGAACCCGCGACACGCAGCGCAGCAGTCAATCGCTTAACCACTGCGCCAACCGTGCCGTCAAATTTAAAATTATATATGACTTGATAACGATGGTGAAGCATCTATCCGAAGAGCTTAATTGTCCTATCCAACAAAACGACATAAAGGACCTTTTCCGGATCCCGAACAAACGAAGCGGCGTAACAACTGGACCAATCATCATTGAACTAGTATCAACTATCTTAAAGACAGACTTTTTGAAATCGGATCGAAGCTTCAATAGAACAGAGAAGGATAAGTTGCGTGCAAAGCATTTAAGATACAAGACTAGTGAAGACACTCCCATCTATATATCGGAGCAGCTGACCACTAAGGGGGAACGCTTGCATTTTATCGCCCGCGATCTGGCAAAATCGAAAGGTTATAAATACTGTTGGACTGCTTTCGGCCAGGTATGCATAAAGAAAGATGACCACTCGCCTAAAATAATAATTAAAAATGAAATGCAAGTTAACAAGCTTGTGCAACAAATGTGACTAGCTCTAATTATTAATTGTTCTGCAGGCTTATCGTACATGTATAATCGTGCCTACAGATTAAATTCAAGTAGTATAGAGATTGTAATGAGTAAGTATAAGGTAATTAGTTTAATAAGTATAAAGTATGTAATTCTAACGCGCACTCACACACTAAAAACACACACAAATAAACCTTTCTAGCAAGTCATATTTTTTCACAAAACCACATACACACAAACACTCACAGATACACCGAAATTCCTGAAACACTATCTATTCTTGTATCTACGTACCCAACAAACAATTATGGATACCACGGAGATTAAAAACATTGACTTTACGATAATCTCACAAAACATCAGAAGTATTTATTCTAAGTTTGACGACCTAAACCTAAATCTAGCTAATTTAAATTTAACGGCAGACCTTAGTGCTACCACACTACTAAACATCTTAATAAAGCTGATGGTGTCGTCATCTTCGTTTGTAACAAACACAAGTATAAAGTGAAAGAAATTGAATTGACTCATGCTTCTTACCTGCAAGTAAACATTAAACCCGATCTCAAAGTTTTATGTATATATCGTTCACCGTCTAAAAGAAATGCAGATGACTTCATAAATTCAATATCCTTACATTTAGCAACAGTTGCCTCAAATAAAAACGTCATAATAACTGGTGACATCAATATAAATTTAATTGATAGACATGAAGAACAATCATACGAGCGCTCAAATAGACTCAATTATTTAAATATGTTGGCAATGCACGGCCTACTGGACACTCTCTTCCAACTAGAGATAAAAGTTGTTTGGATCATTTCATTTTAAAGATTAGACCAAGCAAAAAATCTGCATTTATTGGAATTATAGACACCACTATTACCGATCACTTCATGATTTTTCTAAAGCTATCCGATTTGACGAAAAAATACCAAATAAGTAAGACTAAAACAATAATAGACGTAGATAAAGCAATAGAACTTTTAAAATCTAGTAATATTCAATACCTTTTAAACCTAACCAACCCCAACGTTCTAACAGATAACCTAATAAGTTTGTTACAAGAATGTCTCATTACTAGCACTCTTGTTAGAATAATCCCCTAAAAAATAGAATAATTAAACCTTGAATGACTGTAGGATTATTGCGCTGCATACATAACCGCAACAATATGCAAAGAAAACTAAAACTAGACCCATGCAATGAAATTCTGAAAATCACCTTTAAGAGATACCGAAACTACTGCAACTTCATAATAAAAAAAACAAAAACATAAATATGATCGCGAACGACTATATAAGACCCACAAGAACCCCAAAACGTTATGGCATACCATTAACACTATTACCCAAAGAAAGCCACCTAAACAGCAAAACATAGAATTGTTGGAATCAGCCGTTACCCCTAGTGAAGCAGTAAACAACGTCAACAAATACTTTTCTACTATAGGCAAGCATCTGGCTGACGACATATTAAAAAACCCGGAGAGGCCAGCTGTCAGTGACCATAGTGTACCTTTAAGAGATCTAAATCCACCTGTCTCGTCCTTTGTATTTTTCGACTCGGACCCTGATGAGGTTGCTACCGTAATTAGAAACCTAAAAACCGATAGTGCCACTGGCTGGGACAAAATTCATGTATTTTTTTTAAAAACTGCACAGCTAATTATTTCGCCAATTATTTCTCACCTCATTAACTTATGTTTCGACCAGGGGTCTTTTCCCACTGCCCTGAAACAAGCTGTAATAACACCTGTGTACAGGAGTGGGGACAGAGCTTATCCGTCCAATTACAGACCAATATCTGTCCTCCCGTCCTTGTCTAAAATAGTCGAAAGAGTTATAAACTATCGCTTGTTAAGATATTTATCGAAAAACAAAATAATCTCTCCCTCTCAGTTTGGCTTTAGACAAGGCAAGTCTACAGAAGACGCAGTCATGGCGCTTGCCTCCATTGTCACTGAAAAAGTAGACCGTGGAAGTAAGTGCTTGGCAGTCTTTCTGGATCTCAAAAAAGCCTTCGACACAGTCTCTGTTCCCACACTTTTACACAGGTTAGAAGACATAGGCGTGAGAGGGGTACCACTTAATCTGTTTCAGGAATACCTTAGCGGGCGCAGATATGTGGTAAAAATAGGAGTAGCCACCAGTTCCGAAGAAATTGTCACTTACGGAGTAGGACAAGGTAGTGTGCTGGGGCCAACACTGTTCCTTATTTACATAAACAATTTATGCAATATGTCTCTAGAAGATGCTCACATATTCTCCTACGCTGACGATACAGCAAAAGTTTTCTCGGGAGAATCATGGGACAGCGTTGGCCGTACTGCCGAAATTGGTTTGTCTACGATAGCTTCCTGGCTTGATATCAAAATAAAATAAAATAAAAAAGCTTTATTGACACAAAAATATTTTACAAGTTGATTTTGGCAAGCTATAGGTACAATTCTGCAATTGAACACAATTCGAATGACCACTAATACTTAAACTGGACCGTATAATAATCAAAAACTAATTACATCTGTTTCTCCATATATAATCGTTCCCAGCCATCACAAGACTTCCATATTAAAATTAATACAAGCTCTGACTCCTCCAACAACATCTGCACTTGTCTTAAAATTAACAAAGTCAGTAACACTAAATACCTTGGTGTTATGCTCGACCAAAGACTATCTTGGCACTGACATTTAGAATTAATAATGAGTAGAGTTAGGAAACTTATATGGACCTTCAAGTCATTTCGTCATGTGGCTACGAAAGACTTTATCAGGCAAGTTTATATCTCCTTGGGTCAGTCTATAATAATGTACTGCTTACTAATCTGGGGCGGAGCGACAAAAACAAAGTTTTTGGAAGTGGGAAGAGCGCAGAGAGCACTGGGGTCATGTTCTTCAAACCGCTGAGATTCCCTACTGAAAACCTATACTTAACTGCCAACCTTTTATCGGTAAGGAAGCTGTATATCCTTCAGATCGTTTTAAAAAAACACAAATCCCTTCCCTTCATCTCTTCTAGGACACAAACTAGGAGGAAGAACAATGTTGCTCCAGAAATTCCAGTCAAAACTACATTTGCTACGAGACAATATACAAAACAATCGTCACACATATATAATATTGTTAATAAAGAAAATAACATATATTCTATGACATACCAAGACTGCAAAAAAACAGTCACTCAATGGCTGACAAACAAGAGTTACGCCGAAATCGAGTCAATCCTATATGCATTCAAATAATTAGAAACATACATTGACCCCTCACCCACACCCCATTACCCCCTAACTTTTCTTTTTTTTCTGTTTTTTTATTTTAAATATTCTTTACTAGCTGCGCCCCGCGGTTTCACCCGCATAAGTTTCGATCCCGTGGGAATGTCGGGATAAAAAGTATCCTATATGTTAATCCTGGTTATAAACTATCTGTGTGCTAAATTTCGTCAAAATCTGTTCAGTAGTTTTTGCGTGAAAGAGTAACAAACATCCATACATCCATACAAACTTTCGCATTTATAATATTAGTAGGATTGAAATTTAGTTTATTTTAAATAGTTTTATTTTTTTTATTTTTTATGTACTTAGTTAAAATCGTCACTAGTTAAAAATTTATGTACCGCTACTGTAAACTAGAGGAGCGGAACTATATACTACAAGCGCTCTTTTTTGCTTAAAAGTTAGTTCCTAATTTTGTAATGTTACTTACATAAGTTGATGAAATAAACAATTATTATTAATTATTATTACTATAGAACAGTATGCGTGTTGCCCGTATTCAGCAAGGTGTACGAAAAGGTAATGCTCAATCAAATGCTTAATCATTTTAACAACAACAAAATCTTACATGATCAGCAATATGGTTTCACCAAAGGACAATGCACAACTGACGCCGGTGTCACCTTATTAAATCACGATGCCATCGGAATCTTTTGTGACCTCTCCGAGTCATTTGACTGCGTCAATCACGAAACCTTACTTTTTAAACTTGAACAACTTGGAGTAGGTCAACTTGCGCTCCCCCCCGGTGGGTTCCCGCATTGTCGAGGCGGGGGGGCTCAGTAGCCGTGGTGGATTGGGCCACGGTGAAGCTAAAAGGAACCCGAGGAGCGGCCGCTCGTCTAGGCTGTGCGGATAAGCCGACGACGTAGCGGCCGGCGGGTAGGTGGCGGTGCCGCTTGTGCGACATCGCAATCTACCCGAGGCGGGCCGCGATGTCCCCCGTGAGGGAGACGTCGCGGCTGAGGATTGGAGGCCGCGGCGGGAGAGGAGTGTTGGTGATACGTTGCCACTCTCCCTTCCTTCCGCGGCCTTGACGGGGCCGCCACCGTTCGATGGCGGACGCGGTGGGGCCGCAGGGGAAGAGGAGTGTCGGTGTGTCGTTGCCGCTCTCCCTATCCTCTGCGGCCGTAGCCCCCCCATCCTGGGGGGCATGCGGGGCCTGCCAATTAGGCGGGCGTGGGGGCCAGCAGGCAGCGGGTGCGAGGGGCACCGTTGCCTGCATTGCACAGGCCTCCACCAGTGTTGGACGGGAATGGCTAGGTGCTCCCGGCCATTCCCGTAGCCCCCCTGCGTGGGGGGCATGCGGGGCCCGCCATACCATCTAGGCGGGCATGCGCCGGGAGGGCTATGGAGGTAAAGGCTATGCCTATTCCCGTTGCCCTCCCATCACGGCGAATGAGGGAACACCGCTGAGTTTTAGTGGGTATACTGTCATTCCGACAGGGAGTCCCACATACCCTGTCTCGTCCCCCACGAGGCGGGCATGCATAAAAAAAAAAAAGGTCAACTTGCGCTCCCCCCCGGTGGGTTCCCGCATTGTCGAGGCGGGGGGGCTCAGTAGCCGTGGTGAGCTGGACCACGGTGACGCGAAGAGGAACCCCATGAGGGGCCGCTCGTCTAGGCTTTGCGGCTAAGCCGACGACGTAGCGGCCGGCGGGTAGGTGGCGGTGCCGCTTAGGCGACATCGCAGCCTACCTGAGGCGGGCCGCGGTGTCCCCCGTGTGGGAGACATCGCGGCTGAGGATTGGAGGCCGCGGCGGGAGAGGAGTGTCGGTGTTACGATGCCGCTCTCCCTACCTTCCGCGGCCTTGACGGGGCCGCCACCGTTCGATGGCGGACGCGGTGGGGCCGCAGGGGAAGAGGAGTGTCGGTGTGTCGTTGCCGCTCTCCCTATCCTCTGCGGCCGTAGCCCCCCCATCCTGGGGGGCATGCGGGGCCTGCCAATTAAGCGGGCGTGGGGGCCAGCAGGCAGCGGGTGCGGGGGCACCGTTGCCTGTATTGCACAGGCCTCCACCAGTGTTGGACGGGAATGGCTAGGTGCTCCCGGCCATTCTCGTAGCCCCCCTATGAGGGGGGCATGCGGGGCCCGCCATACCATCTAGGCGGGCATGCGCCGGGAGGGCTATGGAGGTAAAGGCTATGCCTATTCCCGTGGCCCTCCCATCACGGCGAATGAGGGAACACCGCTGAGTTTTAGTGGGTATACTGTCATTCCGACAGGGAGTCCCGCATACCCCGTCTCGTCCCCCGCGAGGCGGGCATGCATAAAGCATTTCTCAGCGACAAAAAAAAAAAAAGGTCAACTTGCGCTCCCCCCCGGTGGGTTCCCGCATTGTCGAGGCGGGGGGGCTCAGTAGCCGTGGTGAGCTGGACCACGGTGAAGCGAAGAGGAACCCCATGAGGGGCCGCTCGTCTAGGCTTTACGGTTAAGCCGACGACGTAGCGGCCAGCGGGTAGGTTGCGGTGCCGTTTGGGCGACATCGCAGCCTACCTGAGGCGGGCCGCGATGTCCCCGTGAGGGAGACATCGCGGCTGAGGATTGGAGGCAACGGCGGGAGAGGAGTGTCGGTGATACGTTGCCGCTCTCCCTACCTTCCACGGCCTTGACGGGACCGAGCCCGTTTGATGGCGGACCCGGTGGGGCCGCAGGGGAAGAGGAGTGTCGCACAGTGGATCGACGCCATACAAGCAAACGGACAACTCAAAAATACATGTGTATGTTTTTGAAAAACAAATCATTCCATCGTATAGGCCTACTTATAAGCTGTAAAAAACCTATGAAGCATTTTCTTATCGGAATCTTATATTGAGAGCTATGGCACCAAACGTGATTATTTTGTATGGGAAACGGCATAAAAATAGTATACCTTCTGAGTCCCTTCGTGTTTTGACTTGATTTTTTTTATATGGTAATAAGACATAAATATTTGCTACATTTTCTCCAGACAAACATGGTGCGGCCCTCGCACCCCTTATGAGGTACAAGCGTTGACCGATTTTTTCCTTATTATCTACAAATTGATTCATAAGTTATTATTTCGAAATATTTTATCTCCAAATCTCACTTCACTGGTGACTTACTGATAAATTGTTCAGGTCAAAAATCATTGGTGCACTGATAATAGATTACCAGAAAACGTTTTATTGCACCCAATCTCTGGAAACGATTGTGTTGAGGACCACCTAACCATCGATTCTTGTTAAATTCTGTAAATCGATTTTTATTACACCTAATGAGGCCATTACCTGAGGTCCCCTTATAATTACTGATTACCCCCGGTTTTCCATGGCCCTCCCATCACGGTGATGTGAGAATACCGCTGAGTTTTAGTGGGTATACTCTCATTCCGACAGGGAGTCCCACTTACCCCGTCTCGTCTCCCGCGAGGCGGGGATGCATAAAGCAAAATAAAAAAGATCAACTTGCGCTCAGTTTAGTAAAATCTTATTTAAATGATAGACAACAAAAAGTTCAAATAAATACACTCGAGAGCAATGAATCCGGGTCACTTGAAGAATCCTAAAAATCTCGGAAACTAAAAATGCTAGGTTAATGCAATAAATTGTATTTAATAGACAATGTAATAAAGGAGTATTACATTGTCTAAATGAAGTTATTAAAACTTCTTAGTTATTGTAAAGTTATATCATAAAAAAATCAAATTTGAAAAAGGGCCACTTTCGAAGATGGAACTACGAAATTACAGCATTTGGTTTTGCTTTTGTTTGTAATCTGTCATTTTGGGTACATAAACCATGTTGATAGTGCTCTATATTCATTATTCAAGCTGAAATTATGTCGCTTACGCCTGAAGAATGCACCAGAATACTTACAATGCTGGAAACCGGCCGGAGTCAGCGCGATACAGCCAGGACTGTCGGTGTGTCGCTGTCAACAGTACAAAGAGTTCTCCGACGTTACGAAGAAACTGGTTCTAACCTACGCAGACCAGGAACGGGCAGAACCAGGTGTACCACAGCACGAGAAGACGGATACTTGGTGAACACCATGCTTCGAAATCGCTTTCTCACAGGAACTGAACTCACAAATCAGTTTCGACGCCTCGGAGGAAGTAACCCAAGTGCATGGACAGTAAGACGTCGGCTTGCTGAATCTAACTTAAAACCCCTTAGACCTGCAAACGGCCCTAAACTGGAGCGTGGGCATCGTATTTCAAGACTAAGATATGCCCAGAGCCACGTAAATTGGAGTATTGAAGATTGGTCAAAAGTTATGTTCTCCGACGAATCAAAATTTATGCTCTACAAGCACGATGGAAGACACAGAGTGTATCGAAGACCAGGGGAAAGATTCAAGCAAGCATGCATCGAAGAAAAAGTAGCCTACGGTGGTGGGTCTGTACTTGTGTGGGCCGGAATTTCTTCTGAAAGTCGCACAGAGCTGGTGATCATAGAAAACGGCTCTTTAACTAGCGTAAGATATGTGGAAGAAATCCTCAATGATCACGTTGGTCCATTTATGGTCAATTTAGGTGAGGATGCTATATTTATGCATGACAATGCCCGACCTCATACAGGCAGGATTGTGAATGACTACCTTCAAGAGATGAACATTACTCGTATGGAGTGGCCAGCGCGCAGCCCGGATATCAACCCGATCGAGCATGCTTGGGACGAGCTAGGCAGATGCGTAAAACAACGAAACCCTCCCCCAATCACGCTTCGTGAGCTCAAAATTGCTCTCACAGAGGAATGGGAGAATATTCCCCAAAATCGTATAAGGAACTTGGTGTACAGCATGCCAAACCGCGTAAACGCAGTAATGGAAGCACGAGGAGGCAATACGAAGTATTAAAATTCAATAAAATCGTAATAAAGTTCAAAAATTTCATGTTTCCTATTTTTGTTTTAAGGAGAGATCAGCAGTTTTTTTCTGTATGTAATTTTGTGTTAATAAAATGTATGGTGACTCATATTTTTTTTACTTTCATTTAAGGAGTATTACATTGTCTATTAAATACAATTTATTGCATTAACCTATCATTTTTAGTTTCCGAGATTTTTAACATTCTTTAAGTGACCCGGATTCATTGCTCTCGAGTGTAGTGTCAATTTTCTTGCTTTAAAAGTAAAAATGGCTGTTCTACAAGGCTCGATTTTAGGTTATTTCCTCTTTTTAGTATACATATATTAATGATCAACCCCATTTATTAAAGAACCAACCAAATGGTGTTATTTGCTGACTGAATACTTCCTTAATTTTTAAGATAAATAGACGTGCATCAAATCTTGACGACGTAAATAACGCCCTACTGAAGGTACAAAATTGGTTTACTGCTAATAATTTGGTATTAAATGGGAAAAAAATCAAAAAAACCGAATGCTAAAAGTAGTGATTGTGACATAGTATTGAACAAAGAGAAACTAGAATCCGTCGATAAAATTGTTTTGAAAACCACTAGACTTAGACTGTTTAAAGATATTAACATCATGACGGTACCTTGTCAATATATCTATGAAAACATCATTAAAAAAATTAAATCATTCTATTCAATAAAAGAGGAGAAAGACACAACTATAGGACTAGATTTAGGGACCAATTAGTTCAAAGAGGTTTCAGACTGGCTAAATATTACAATAAAATTCCTCCCCACATACTCCAACTGAATGAAACGAAATTTAATTCTGGTATTAAACGCACACTATGTAGCCAAGCATATTATACTCGTAAGTTAGGGGATTACATCGCTGACAAAAATGCTTGGCTCAATGCTAGTCCGGCTCCACAGGGGCGCATAAACTAATTAGCATTTGCAAACATTGTTGGAGCTGCTGAACATTGGAAAAAAATATATTTGCATTGTATAAATTTAATTTCTTAGTATTGTATAATTGCATAGCACACGTGTGAGCACTACGTACTTGCTATAAAGCTACCATTTACTGGTTACATCTTTCATTGACTTGAATGTGCCCTGGCGGCTGAGAGTAAGTCATGCTCACTTTAATGTCTCGCTGGTGGTGGCGTGTGCGTTGGATCATTAAGTTCCCTTAAAAATGGTTGAGCTGAATGGTGCTGATCCATATGTCATGTTCGTGAACGGGCGCTGTCAGTATGAACTGGTCATCTCTTAGCTGCCACGGTTTATTTTAATTTTTAATTTCTGAATTTGTTTTATGTTTTCTATAACAGACGCTTTTAATGTGCATGTCTTTATACATCGTTCTCACATGGTTAATTTCAACACGAATGATGTAATCAAATATTTTGTAACAATTTCATGATTTAAAAAAGTGTCCGTGGCGTTTCTGGCCCGTTCTTCTCCATAGGTACTAACGCTTTGGAATGGGCAACTAGCTTCATCTTTATGACTGACCGATCCTTTGACAATTCAAAAGTGCCTGTAATAAGTTTAGTTGAAATAAATTAATTGAGTTTGAGTTTGAACATGCTTCGTACTAAAAGGAACCAAACTCACATCAAATTCAATCCGAAAACGTCCGTACGTACGATCTTCTGCTCGACCCATCTGTTTGTGTTTGAACACGTATATTATATTTGGGAACAGCAGAATTCGAACTAACTTTAAGTTGTATGAAGGAGTATTATATTGTCAGTGATGAGGCACAACCTGGGACAGGGATATCACGAGCAGTAGACGAATGTTGACTTATTAATTTCATCAGCATTTAATATTCTGATATTATGCTTGTTCCGTCCATATTCTTTCAGTCAGTTTTTTGTCCATTTTTTTTTGTTTATGGTAGCTACTGGATCAAAGTTATTCAATGTTGCCTTGCAATTCATCCTTGACTTTGAAACCCACAAACTTAATCCTATTTTGAATTAGAAGTTACCCAAGCGTGACTACGGTTTATCCCAAGACAATTTATTATCCTCTAAAACAGTTGAGTTCGAAAGGTATGACGAATCGCATCCCATCTCCCCATCTTGCAGTAATTAATGCCACTGCGGTCTGAAAGCTGAAACATTGGCTCATTTATCAGCGCTGAGACTTCATAATTGCCTATGAAGTTCCCTAGATCGGCCTTGAAATGGTATTAGCGGTGCGGAAACTGTTACAAGTTTTCCGTTTCAAATTAATGGTTGAAAAGTTTAGAGTAATAGCAGTATGTTTCATGTAATCACGTCGAAATACTGTAACTGTGACGAAATTAATCATTTTGTAACTTAGTAATCCGTGTCATTTGTACATACTAGAGGTGCAATTTGTGAGAGAGCCACCCAAAACGAGTGGACAAAGCGGTTTAGACATTCAAGTGTTACGATGCAATCCATTGATTTGGAAACAAAGCGAAGAATCGTGCATCAGCTTCAAGGCGCATCAACCAAGTTCCTGTTGACAAGGAGCTCAGATCGGTTCTAATCTTAGTTTAACTCGTAATTCAAAGGTTATGATATGGCAATTAAACAGTCAGCCACAGCAGCCTTTGGGCTGCTGTGGCTGACTGTTTAATTAATCAAAATTAATTGGCGCCAAATATCCGTGGATCAGACCAGCTGTTGCACCGATGCAACTTATTTACGAACTTCCTTCATTCATCAAAGCAGTTCGAGTTTCGTTACTTACTTGAACTTCAAAGTCATTAACGGGGGTATGTTCTTGTTTCAATACAAGCGCGTTTGTTTTAACAGGCT
This sequence comes from Apamea crenata, assembly GCA_949629185.1. NCBI lineage: Eukaryota > Metazoa > Arthropoda > Insecta > Lepidoptera > Noctuidae > Apamea > Apamea crenata. The sequence goes on from OX451359.1 coordinate 499,539, forward strand.
GATATTGATGATATCCAACATAACTTAGTAATCCTTCGGAGTTAGGCAGAGGTTTACCTATAGTAGGTACACCAACGTTTATGTTTAATCCCCATCTAACAGGGGGCGAGCCATAGAAATGTAAAAATCTTATATCTATGGGGAGAGCCTATTGCCATCAGAAATTCCAGATAAACCCAATAACATTTCACCCGACCCTGGAATCGCTCACAGGACCTCTCGCTTAGCAGTAGCACTTGCAACCACTAGACCAACGAGGCAGTTATAATTAAATCCATCTCAGCATAATAATTAGACAAATCTGAAAAATTAAGCTTGCCTAGCTTTTTATTTAATTTTGTTGTATTCACTAATGCATTAACAACTATCGTTACTATCTGAACGTCACTGTCCATCCGTCTTACTCGGTTTTCCGCTCCTTCATTATATTTGGCCTGGTGTTCATTCATTCTTCATCCATCAGTAGGTATTAAATATTCTGTCTTGTGTCCGTCCTCCATCTACGTCTCTCATCTTCCATACATCTAGCCGTTATAATCGGTTTTTAAATACCCACGAACACAAATGACCAAATATTTGTTTACTCCAATCCCGTAGTGCTATTCTTCCTCGCTCCCATAAGGCTGGTTGTACAATGTACATTGAGTATGACATTAATTAGCGCTTTGTTGTCACATCAGTGTCATGGCCCAGATGTCTGGAGCGCTCAAAAGGAACAAGTGTCTCACGCCTTCTTTTGTTTCTGGAGACACAACAACGATCTGGACCTGACACAACAACGCTTATAAAAGATAAGCAAGTATTGCGTAGTCATTCAACACGTGTATCTGCTAGTGCGTAATTTTAATACGAATTTGTTTCTAATATTATTCATGTTGAACCCAAAAGTGTGACATTTCAGTTTGAAAAGTTTTGGGTCTAACCCTGAAAGTGGAACTATCAAAATCATCATTGGTTTTCCTAAAAGGAATGTCTCCGTGGCATCAGAGTCTGGTTTTATGCCCGGTTTATGACAATTGGCTTACGGGAACACAAAACTTGACAAATGTTAATTAGGTATGTTATTTGTACACTTTACTCCTTAAAAAAGTTCGTATTAGTAAAGTAAGTATTGTATTTTACTCCTTAAAAAAGTTCGGCTGAGTGGGGGGGTATTGTATTATCCAGCAACTGGTTTGTGGAGGTCAGATAGGCAGTCGTTCCATGTAAAATACTGGTATTCAGAAGTAAGCTGCATCTGGTTACATTACACTGGAAGTCGAACCCAACATAGTTGGGAAAAGGATGATAGTGAAAAAAGTTCCTGGCTTTCCATAGATGAAAAGAACATCGCCCGAACAAGAAATGTGAGCTCCATAAAGTTTACCATACCTACAACCCAAGTCCCTTGTTTCAAGCTATTAACCACTCAAGTTGGAGTGTGGCTGGCGTGTGGTCGTAACGTGGCTCGTGTGAGCTAATTCCAGCTTAATGTGTGAAGTAAATACACGTCGGAGGCAGCCCTGACTCCAGACGACCGAGCGTCGCCACTGCACGGGATGAGAAGGTGCGCTTTGTGGGATAGCTAATGCAGTGAGCTAAGGCGAAAACGGAAATAGAAAAACATTTAAAAGTTATCTGGTCAATATGTTCAGAGGTAATTCACGCCTTTTATGGAAAAAAGTATGTGTGTTGTACACAATTTTTCTTTCAGTATGAACCTGATTCGGACTACTTAATACGAATATTTTAAAACAACAAATTTCCAAACTTGTCCATCTGTTCTGAAGTTCTGCGCTTACCAAGGAACAGCATTTCAGTTTTATTAGATTAAGAAGATTATGCTTTTGCAATAAATTCATCTTTACATTCTGGATCGCAGACTAAGTCGCATGCAACAGCCAGTATATAATTATATTAATAATTGTTATCACATTAATTTAATACTTTAAACATTCATTTATAGAATACAATAATTTTTCCAGCAGTCATCACAGGAGTTAATTCCCGTGAGCAAGTCTTTAGAATTTTAGTCGAAATCTCATCATACCCGCTCCTGTGTTGTGTAGGGAAAGTATACATTTTCGTAGCATATTATTAAGACTTAGTCGACGGAGCCCCTCTTCGCGGGGCCCCTATTTCTGTGTGCAGGGTTTAAAGGAACCTAACCAAACCGAACCTCGGGGTGCCTCTGACGTCGAAGACTTAATATTATTGCTTGTCGCACAAGCGTGCATTCGAACTATCGTGAGTCGCAGTACAGTTTTGTCGGACAAGTGTTATTCGCACATCCATTTGTCGAGCTCACGTGGTACACTTCGATACCCCTTCGTAAGACTGGTTGTCAGACTTTCGGGCTTCTGACTACCCGTAACGACTGTCAAAGATCCATGAATGACAGCCGGGACCAACGGCTTAACGTGCTTTCCGAGGCACGGAAGCGAGCACCCCTCCAAAGACCAACCGCGGCAAGCGTAGCGTAATTAATTAGCCACGGAACCGAGTACAATTTTTTTTTTAACATGAAGTCATTTGATGTTATAATATAGGTATAACTAGTGATACAACATCTACCACCTTATTGCGGTATGACTTACTCTTATAATATAAGAAACGCAATGATCGATTACGTTTACCGCTAATTATTAGACCTTTAGTTATCTAGTTGGTTTTCTTACAATATATTCTGTTTGTCATGCTAATTTTTAAAACTTTACGGAAATCATAAAACTGTTTAACTTATAAAACAATACAAGAAAATCCTGAAAAGGTTTATAAGCTGAGTTTTGGTTAAGTCGGCACCTCAGTAGTGTGTATGTTCCTAGCTATCAAGGTAGAGTTGGTAACCATGTAGTTACGTGTCTTTGTTACGTGCCTATGATTCATGTTAATGTTCTTCATTTGAGATCCCCCGCGTCCGATCCACAAAGTCAGGCGTAATGTAATCTGCGCCACACCTGTCCAGCCAGTCCTCTGGGACGCCTTACATTGTATACATAGATACGATTTGGTACACCTACACAATATATCACTGTGAATAGTTAGAGATACATGGAATCATACAAGCCACTAACCATATCATGTGAGACAGTCTTACGAGTTTGGTGAATAATACCGAGAATTAATAATGATATAGAGAGAATTACTTGTTTCGAAAACAGAATATTATCGTATATGTTGAAGCTTGTAGTACGACTTGTATACACACAACATTGGCGCATTTCTTAGTAACAATGAGGGGGAGGCTAATCCATTATTCACGCAATTTGCTTTGAGTGTTAGTATGCAGTGGCATTAATAGTTTCTGTCAACATTGATGAGGTATATTCTGGGAATTCGCGCTAAATGTGTAATACAATCAGTCTGCTTATTCAGTCGTCTCAGTGAATGGCATTGAGATGAATTCAGTCTACAGATATCATACAAATAATCTGTTACTCCGAGTGTAAGCCGATGTCAAAGCAGCGACGTTAACCCGGAGTTTGGACTGGATGTAGTGAATATGTAGCGGGTAAGTCTGCAGCTCACTGAAGCATCGGCTCGCTAAACTTTGCAGCCGTGCATAATTCCAAACCGATTAAGTCAGGGCGACGGCGACACTTCTTTAGCTGTTGAGGAGAAACTAAGTTTGTCATGAAATTCAACTGCTAAATGTAGTTTTCCAGTTTAGTTAGCAGTTCTTTATTCATTCGGTATTTTTAGAAACGCGAGTGAAATGTTAACTAAAATTAATTTTAGACGAATCTATTTTCTGCATTCCCTGTCGTAAAATCACGACGAATAATTCCTATGATCGCTTTAAATCAGAATCTGATATATTTTTCATGTAACAAAGAGAATAAATTACATTTTTATAAAGGAAATGAAAGGCTAACAAAGAATACAAAACCGCATCGTTCTAGATTGTGCTGCTCTGTGCCATTCCGTAAAAAAACAAGTCTGTGTGCGAGCCCAGATATTCGTTTATCCAACATGCCTGTTTTAACTGACGCTTTTTACAGACGTCGTGTCAATTCAGTTTGTTCTGGTCTTGTGAACGTGGGACCTGACAATAAATGATACGTAAACTGTAATCGATTATTGCAGTAGTAATACTGAAGGAGTCTACCACTGCCTAGCTTCTGTGTTAACCACTTATTCTACTGTTAACTGTGGTGTTTTCATAGTCTTCGCTATATAATAACTAATTTTATAATAACTAAGTTTACGAGGCCCAGTGCAGGTCTCCTGTTTAAGAAAATTTCTCACCAATTGGTCGAGACTTCACCTGACTAAACGGCTGGCTCTTTCTTTGGCCATAAAATTAGCATTGACATTCATCGTGGCTATACTGCCAGTCTTCGGGCCATGTTTCCGGATGACAGCGTCCTAGTGTCCTTTTTTTTGTATTTATTTGTATAGTTAGTTATTTTACTTAGTGCCTACTCTACATTGTGGTTGTGGTATATGTTGTATAATTATTAAGCATTTTAATGTTGAAAAAAAAGGTTTACTTGTTTTCCTATTTGAGTAAGGGTTGATTTTTTCATCGCCAGATAACTTTTATTCGAGGAATAAAATTGACGTTTGACAGTTTTTGTATGCAATAACTATCAAAATTTCAAAATTATTCCTCGAATTAAGTTGTCAGATGATTGAAAAATCAGCCCTAAGTGAGCTTCAAAATCCGAAATTTTCAGTGTGTCATAGTTTTCAGCATGTTGCAGAAGATAGGTACAAATAAGTTGTGACAGAATCTCGGAACTTGCTGAATTTATTTATCGTAGGTAAGCCTAGTAGGTACCTAGTTTTTTTTTTATTGCCATAAAATTCTCTACAAGTCTACATATTTGATTATTTCTTTTGTTTTACGTGTAAAATAATGTTTTTATGAGATCAACTCCAAAACGAAGCCTTCGTTATTGCTAAGAAATCTGCGCCTAGTGCTAAGAAACGCACTTTGATTTAAATTCGGCGATTCATTTACATTTGAAGTGTGGTAGTTAGCTGTTTCTGCGAAGTAATTACCCTTTCTAGAGCGCCGCGTGTTCGGGCTCGCGGTCGATCAGCTTACTTCTTATTTCAGTGAGGTAGTTTGAGTTCGAAGGAAAGTAATAATAAAACTTTCCTATTACTTATTACCCTTTCGGCATTTAATCAACATTTGCATGTACGCGCAATGTTTTGAGTAGTTTCTATGTCTAAATAGTGTTCAAATTCAAATTCAAATTCAAATTGTTTATTTCCTCAACCTGAATTGAACTGTTTCCAATGACAACGATAAAATAGTGTCAGGTGGACTACCAGGAATCGTGACTTAATAAACTCATTATCTGTCTGACTTTTCCCAACTGTCGGGGTCGGCTTCCAGTTAAACCAGATGCACCAGAATACCAGTATTTTACATGGATCGACTGTCTATCTGACCAAGACTGGTTGTTAGATTTTCGGGCTTCTGACTACCCGTACCTAACGACCGTCAATATTTCCCTGTTATTAATCAATTTGACGCAGCCGTTATCATTTCACGCTAGTTTTAATTTTACTGGGCCAAATAAACGTTTTTCATTCTTTCTTTCCAAAAATGTTGGTCTGCAATGCACTTCATAACTCTCTCCTGCTCTCTTGCGTCAGCGGGAACTATGAATAATATTGTGGTCTTCTCAAAAATACTTACATTCTAATAGAGCCGACATTTCCTCATCAGCTCGTCCGGCACGTGCCGCGCCGCGCCGGCTCGCGGCACGGCTGCGGCTCCTCCACTTTATTACACTGTCACAATGTATTAAATCTCGCGTCTCTAACTAATTTATGACGACACGGGCTCGTAATGTTAGCAAATTAAACGGGTTTCTTACTAGTTGGGGTAAGACGTGAGGACTTTGTTCTTATTGAGACGTAACTTATGTAATGGGTCTTTTAGTATTCAAGTTGGTTTAATACTTAATTAACCATTATAATGGTTAATTCTACCTGAGACTCTCTAAAACGTCATAATATGACGTTTTAGAGAGTCACAGGTCGAATTTACGTAGTAACGTACGGAGGCGGATTATGTTATGTTACAAGTCACTACTTTATTATACCCTAGTTTTATTATTGTATACATAAATATTGATGCACTGTATCGCTTCTCTCGTCACACGCGCCGCCGTCCACATTGCGCGCTCTGACGAAATCTCTGCGTATCTATAACCGCCTGGTACTATGAGTCGCTCGCCCAACAATGTCTGGCTCGGACTCCGCACTGAACACTCTTAACACAGAAAAAACACCGCCACCTTCATCGTTTGTAAGCCAGTGGTATAAACGCCGCTTAGATGAGATTACAAGAGAAGATTTTGATGAATTTAAAGATGAAATCCGTAAAATGCTCGCTTCTTTTAAGACCAATTACGATAGAACATACTTTATTAAATATTGAAAAGAGCATCTCGTTTAGTAGTGAGCAACAAGTTGAGATGCAAACTAAGATAAAAACTTTAGAAGAAGAGTGTAAAACCAACCAATCAAACATTTTATTCCAGCAAGAAAAAGTTGAAGACCTACAAAGGTGCTCTAAATTGATAACTATCGAACTGAGGAATATTCCCAAAAAAGTCAAAGAGGGTAAACAAGATCTTCAGACCTATGTCACCAATATTTGTAAAAAACTTAATATTGATTTACAAGATTCAAATGTTCGTGATATTTACCGAATTCCCGGAAAACCCGACACCAAAAAACCAATAGTCGTTCAGTTGTCAGATTTATACTTGAGAAATACCATAATTAGCGCCGCAAAATCGTATCACCCATCAAACAAACTAAACCTGAGTCACGTAGGTCTTGCGGGTAGGGATCCTATCTACTTGGCCGAGAACTTGACTGATAACGTAAGGAAGCTTTTTCATCATGCGCGTGAACTGAGAAAGTGTAACAAATTTAAATATTGCTGGACATCGGACGGTAAAGATTTAATAAATAAAGAAAGGGGACGGTGAACCAACAATTGTCCTTAAATCAATAACACAGCTGGAGCAATTTCATACACAAGTATGACTATCCTGCCTATTAATTTATGTTGTTACTGGTGCTTATACTTACTGCATGTCTTTATTTTTTTGCCATAAGCACGAACTTATTACTATAATTTTACCTGTTTACTTGTTTCGCTGTGTGGCTTTATGTTTGGTATCACCTTACTGTAACCATGTTAGACACACATATTGTTCACTTACAACAGTCACTTACTTAAAAAAACACAAAATACATGCATCCTATCAAACACTTAATCATACACAAACTCACGAAATCTTCACATGGGGTTAGACAGAAACCACAAAACGCCAGCGACGATCCCTACTTATTATATCGTTCCTTTTTAACATTGACTGTTCTTATGGTGAGGTTTGTTCCAATAAATCAACAATTGTATACCTTCAAATACTGATGTGCGCATTAAGACACCCTACATCGAAATATGGCTGAATTTACGATGAATTTTAATAATGATTTAGACTCTGTTGCTGTTGCACAATCAGCGACATGTGAAATAGAGGACTGCACGAACCTGTTACAAAATCCCAAAACTTCACAAAATATACGCAGTATTCACCGCAACCTGCCGAGTTTTCAAACGTTATTATCTAGATCTAATAACGAGTGGGAGTATCATTGTGTTGACTGAGTGTTGGCTGACACGTAATCCTAGCATTCCTTTTATTGACGGATACACATCCTTCTCCACTTCTAGCAACCATACGGAAAATGAAGACGTGGTCATTTACTGTAAGAACACCGATTTGTCTACGATTGACGAACCAGAATTCTCTAATGCGAACATTCTTGTGTTAAAAGTCAGTCCAGACACCATTTTAATTGCCATTTATCGTCCATCAAGCAATACAAATATTAACAATTTCTTAATTTCGCTCAATGAATGCGTTCGTAAATATTCGTCGTTTAAGAATGTTATCTTGGTTGGTGATATCAATATTGATATTGCACCCGGTACCCAAGACCAAAGATCCTCCGCCTATCTTGATATGATAGCGTTTCACGGCTTGCTACCAGCCCACACAATACCTACTCACAGTCGTTCATGTTTAGACCATGTGATATTAAAAACAAGACTGACTGCTCATTGCTACGTTGCACAGGCATCTTTTACCGATCATGATTCCGTCATACTATTCATGGACACTAAATCTAAGCAACCAATTAAATAAACATGCGGTCGCATCGATTCGGAAGGATTAAACGAAAGTGTGAGAAGTATTGATTCTAGTCTTATATACAACATGACTGATGTTAACCTAGCGACAGATTGTTTCATAGAATCGCTCTCTAAAGCGATAACCAATAATACGCACAACATTACAATCACCAGACGCAAAAGAATTCTTAGGCTTTGGATAACCAGGGGACTTTTAAAATGTATGAGAAACCGCGACATTTATGTGAAAGCAAAGAAGAATCCTGGAAATGAAATTATTCAATGCACATATCGGAGATACAGGAATTTTTGTAACAACATTTTAAAGAAAGCTAAGATTGACTATGAAAAAGATATGATTAGGAAGGCCGGAAATAATAACAAGAAGTTGTGGGAAACCATAAAAAGCATTACATATACCTCAAAGGAAAAGGATAAACCAACACAATTAATTTGCCCCAACAACCCGTCATGTTCAGTTAATGATATAAACACGTTTTTCGCGGGTGTTGGTAAATCATTGGCAGAAAAAATTACAACTACTCGTAATACGTCACGTACGTCGTATACCACTAATTCATCACAATCAGCAAATAGCTTTGTTAATTCAATAGCGCTATTGCCTACAGACGAATTAGAAATTAAATCACTAATATCTAACCTCAAGAATGATTGTGCAGTAGGGGTAGATAAAATCTCAGGAAGCTTCTTAAAACAATTCTCTGACGTCATAGTTCCTCCTCTACCTTTTATATGTAATTTATCTTTTACCACGGGTATATTCCCTTCTGCTTTTAAAAAATCTCAAATAGTTCCCATTTTCAAAAGTGGGGACAGATGCTGTGTCAACAATTATAGACCTATTTCAATCCTTCCAACACTATCTAAAATATTGGAGCGCCTAATGAACATCAGACTAGTTAAGTTTCTGGAAACAAATCAGCTATTGTCTACATCTCAATTTGGATTCCGCGCACATAAATCAACGTCAGATGCTGTTCATCAATTAACGGAATTTATAATTTCTAAGCTAGATAATAAGAAAAAGACCTTGGCCATCTATCTGGATTTAGACAAAGCATTTGACACGGTGTCTGTCCCCATTTTGATCGACAAACTTGAACACTTGGGAATTAGAGGTTTACCACTAGATCTGTTTGCAAATTGCCTGAAGGGTAGAACACAGGTAGTTGGAGTGGATGACTTGGCTAGTGATGAACTGCCGATTGAATATGGCGTCCCACAAGGCAGTATCCTCAGCCCCACCTTGTTCTTAGTTTACATTAACGACCTGTGTAATACAAACTTGACCAATGGGAAAATAATTACATTTGCTGATGATGCAGTATCATCAGCAAATGTAATTATTTTCCCATATCCCATATTTACTTTTTTATGGTGACACTTGGGACGAAGTTTATAATCACGCCCAAAATGGGTTCAACCAGGTGTCTAAGTGGCTTAAAGACAACATCGTCACCTTAAATGTAGACAAAACTATGTTCATGACCTATACACTCAAATATTTGGGAGTTGTAATAGATAGCCGACTCAATTTCCAGCACCACATTTAAGCATTGGTTCCTAGGATTCTAAAACTTATTTATATATTTAAATCTCTTCGTCATATTGCTGACACTTCCATAATTAAAACTGTTTATTTCGAATTATGCCAATCCTTACTGTCTTATTGCTTACTTCCTGGAGGGGAACTGCTAAAACTCACCTACTGAAACTGGAGAGAGCCCAAAGAGCCATATTAAAAGTTAGTTCTTTCCTTCCGATACGATACCCTACGGTTGATCTATATCAGCGCTGTAAGGTACTGACCGTTAGACAACTTTTTATTATACTGACAGTTATCAAGAAGCACTCGGAACTTTCGTATGACCTTCAAACAATCTCAGGCAAGAGAAGAACCACCGATGTCTGCACAACAAATAGATATAAATTCAGTTTAGCACATAATTTTTACGGTTTCCTGGGCCCATATTTATATAATAATATAAACAAACAGCTGTCAATTTATCCTCTTACTAGGGCAGAGTGCAAGAAAAAAGTTAGTTCGTGGCTTCAAGGTATTTACAACGCAACAGAACGTTTATTAAAACCCTTACGGTAACGTTTATTAGATAATATGGATATACAGTTTACATAACACTTACCCGTCACACCACCACTCTCGCCCTCATCGACACACACCCACATATACTCCCCCTCACCGTCACACACTCACTCAAACTCACCTTCACTCACCGACACATACCCACACATACTTAACTTACCCCAAATCAATTTCAGTAGGTGAGTTTTAGCAGTTCCCCACTGCTAAAACTTACCTACTGAAACTGGAGAGAGCCCAAAGAGCCATATTAAAAGTTAGTTCTTTCCTTCCGATACGATACCCTACGGTTGATCTATATCAGCGCTGTAAGGTACTGACCGTTAGACAACTTTTTATTATACTGACAGTTATCAAGAAGCACTCGGAACTTTCGTATGAACTTCAAACAATCTCAGGCAAGAGAAGAACCACCGATGTCTGCACAACAAATAGATATAAATTCAGTTTAGCACATAATTTAAACAAACAGCTGTCAATTTATCCTCTTACTAGGGCAGAGTGCAAGAAAAAAGTTAGTTCGTGGCTTCAAGGTATTGATTACAACGCAACAGAACGTTTATTAAAACCCTTACGGTAACGTTTATTAGATAATATGGATATACAGTTTACATAACACTTACCCGTCACACCACCACTCTCGCCCTCATCGACACACACCCACATATACTCCCCCTCACCGTCACACACTCACTCAAACTCACCGTCACTCACCGACACATACCCACACATACTTAACTTACCCCAAATCAAAACTTGCTATCTTGTTTCATTCTAGTTTTAAATTTCCATTTTTGTTAGTATTAACTTGTAATCATGTTTTATTATGTACAGACGCCAGCACATCAAGCTACTACAATCTGTCAAAATTCTTTAATAGATTTTCAACTTTATGGCTAAAGCATTAAGGTTCAAGGTTGATTGGGAAAATTTGACAGTTTCGGGTGGCTTGACCTGCTGGCGTCTGTACAACCTGTATGTTCATTTAATACAGTCATAGGTCAATAAGTGAGTGTCCGATTAGAGGGTAAGCCTGGTGATCTGTAATACAGGTTTTACCTACAACAGACACCAGTCTCTATTAAGTGTTACTTTGGCTTTGTACTGTGTTTGTGACAATGAGAGAACAATAAAGAATATTATTATTATTATTTATCGGGAGTGTTCTTTTTTCTCAGCTCTTTGGCTGGTTTTTGCAACATTTACGGACCGAAGTCAAGTAAATGCAGCGTGTGGTGTGTTATGTTAAAGATGTGTTGTGGTTTTTGCATTATATGTGTAGGTATATTTAATATTTTAGTTTTAGACTTCACACATTCATATTTTTCTCTTCTTGTTCTCACATACTATTGTCTACATTTCTTTTTTACTTCTCCTTTCGCAGGTCTGCTGGAAGAAATTTCTTAAGAAATAAGCAGTACCTTTGTACTCACATTATATCTATGTCATATCACTATGTATTTTACTGTGTGTACATAAATAATAAAATAAATAAATAAAATACCTATGTACCTTTTCACACTTGTTATAAATAGGTATACTTTCTGATGACTTAATTTGTTTAAATTAAAATTTCCTATCACATTGGCGTTGTCATAATAGTGGCGACACCAGGCGATAACAAACAGGAAAAAGCAAAGCAAAGCAAGCAAGCAAGCAATATAAAGCTTCCAGTGAGGTAAGTATTTTAATATGCGTTTTATTTCAGGTGAAACGCTTCTATTAACTAAAAATAAATAAACTTCTAGTCAAAACAGTTTATTTTCTCTTATAGAACAATTTATTTATTGAAGTAAAGCAGTTAATCAGTGAACTACGACCCTTAGACTTAAAATATTGTATCTTAGTAACATAATAATATTGTGCTTTAACTACTAATGTGTGTGGGTACTCTAAGAAATCACAACTAGCAAATCTACCCACGTAAATAAAAAAAAGTGTGAACTCCTTGTCACAATACAAATAAATTAATCAGTAGTAGGTAGTAAGTACTTTTTGTTTACTGCCAATGCGTTCGTTTTAACTTTAGTTGCCTATCTCAGACTTCAAAGTTAACAAATTGTATTTATTAGGACTTATTGCGGTTATAACTTAAGTATTCATTTTCATTATGAAAAGAAGATTGCAGCTAAACCTCAAAATAATCCATATTATAGTTATGACACAATATTATTTTAATTAAATTACTAAAATCCATTTGTAATTTATAACTTAATACTTTGTATAACCCCCATTATTACCAATGCTATCAAGTAAACGCTGGCGCATGAATCCAACAATATTGAAACATTTAATCTGTTCCAAATATATTTTCCCAAATTTCCATGCAATGCAACTTCAACTGCTCATCAGATCTTTCATTCCATGCTTCCCATCGCTGTATCGTAAAATGTAAACGTTCTTGTTTTTGTTTTTCAATCAAATATGGGCGTTTGCACGGTGAAAGGTTCGTAAAGATGTGTCGAATAATTCGGAAAAATATCTCGTTGGTATGAAACCACTTGTTTCATAGAAAAATAGTAAATAGAAATATTACATATTATTACTTAATGTTATATTTTATATTCATCATTTTTTTTTCTTCTATTTAAGCTTTATGATAAATATGTCGGAGATGGTATGTGTGTCTCTCGTTAACATCAGGCATATTTTAATTACTGTGGGCGTACTATGGGTAGTGTTGGTTATAGCACAATAGAAAAACGGTCTGCAGTTCGAATCAGATTATAATTTACGAACAAGTTAGTCACACAAGCGAATCACAAACCGTAGGGACACATTCAACGATACGGAACGCTGACAGTTTCTGAGCAAATGTTGTTCGTAAGATGTCCAATGTTTCGATCATCTCGAGAGCTCTACTCACACTGCTTTTGTAGCTGTTGCTCTCGTCCCACCACGAACTCAGGCTAGACTCTGTCCAGTGCCACGAGATGGCGCTGGCGTTCCAAATAGTCAAACGAATGACTCCGACAAATATAAAACGTTTAAAAAAATAACTAAAAGGATCAGCAGTTATACTTTAATTAGAAAAATAGCGATAAAATAATTAAATCATGATACTCACACTCAGTCCGGTTTCATCAAATATCTGTGATATAATAATTATTAAGTCCACTTTTACGCAGCGCGTTTACATATGCTTTCATCTCAATATTTAAACCTTGCATTTCAAAATGAACTACAGCACCGCTAATAGATTAAACACACGTCACTAATCTACAAAAACAACCATCCAAAACAAATAACGTTATATTTAGTCGCGGTGAATGAGTCGTAAGTTAACACCATCTGTCTACCTAATAATTTATTTATTTAGATTTCTGTGGGTATAAAGTTTAACGAATTATGTGAACAAGGCGAACATGATACGGAACTATATTCAATAGCGTGTTTATTCGAGTAGGTAATTTACAAAATATTTAAAAAAATTATCACCGCGCGTGAGATTCGAATAGACTTTTGCTATATACAATTTACAAAATTTATTCTTAATACTCCCTAGTATTAAGAATAAATTTTGTTTATGTACTTGGCTGTTTACAAGTTTTGCCTATGCCTCTTGTATTACTACTTTGCTACTATAACCTTACTTACTAACCTGTATGCGCTCTGTACATGTGCAAGTGAATAATAAACAATTTTGATAAGAAATCCCTAATATTAACTCTTGCTTCTACGTTTTATTGCACAACAAGGTGATTCGTTTTCTTTCTATTTCACTGTAACCATAGTTTACGTGTGTGAGAGCAGGTTCATTTGTTTTCCTGCACGAATTGAACTTAGCTGTGGCCGGTGCCAATGCAAGATGCATTGCGATGCTTGAAGCCACGGACACTAGCAATTTGTTGGATGGAAGGAACACAACCGGAATTTATATTATTTGCATGAGCTTTTTCTCAAATTCACAATGCTGATAGAAAGATAGCTGAAGAGAGAATTCACTAATTAAAAATTGTAATATCTAATTGTTAACGCATTTTTTATTGTTTTCGATATCCTGTTTGACAGCAACATAACATAGCTTATTAAAATAATTAAAAATATTTTCAATTCGTACCTATGTGAATTTGACTGTCATGTATTTTCAGAGAGCTAATCCGGTATTTGAACGCGTTGTCCAAATATAAATGTTAATTAATTTCATCGAACATATCGCTACCGAAACGATAATTATGTAGAATTTGGTTCAGTATTTTTTTCCTTTGATCTTTTTCAACGGTATTTGAGGCAAATTTTCTCTTTGTTGAGCGGTCACCCGCGCAGTGTATAGAAGTTGTTCAGCGGTCACCCTCGCAGTGGACAGAAGTGGTTCAGCAGTCACCCGCGCAGTGGCTATAAGTTGCTCAGCGGTCACCCGCGCAGGGGATAAAAGTCGTTCAGCGGTCACCCGTGCAGTGGATAAAAGTTGCTTGATAGTTTAGGCTTTTTTATTTAGACATTTCTCATTTCACAGCGCCTAAACCTTTTCGAGAATTTGCAACCTGACTGCATCAAGTTATTAAAATTCTCCGTCCTTCGGTATACGGCCTTAGCGTGTTTACCGACACGCGACTAATGCCGCTATTTAAAAGGAATTTCGCCAATAAAGCCTTCCAGTGGAGCACGCACTCTATAAATTTAACCCTTTTGTTCGTTTTCAAATTATCTTTAGAGTATGAGTTACTGGGAGCTACCTTTTTGATATATTGCGCGCTGATACCGATCGCCCGTATTTTAGGAGATATTGTATGAGTAGGTACAGCCGAACAAATTATTTGGTATAGTTGCAGCTAACCCGCAACAGTCTGCTTCCAAGCGTGTCGATGGCCATCTCAACAGAGTCAGCCCAGAATCACCCCATTATTTGTGGAACAGCACTACATTTACACTTCAGTGCATCTCAACGTTTATAGCTAAGAATGACATTATATGTGAAGAACAAAAGGGCTTTCGGAAAAATAAAAATATCAACATGGCAATATTCGATCTCTTGAAAGTAATCATGAATAATGTGGATAAAAAAACCCTATATGTGCAATATTCGCAGATATGACAAAGGCATTTGAATATGTAAAACATGAAAGTCTTTTAAATAAACTTAGCGACTATGGCATAAGAGGAAACGTCCTAAACCGATATACCGCCGTTTGCCCGAATTTTATTTGCCCTAATATCATTTGCCATAATAGTCAACAGCTATATTATATGACGTAATATTTATTTGCCCTACTCTTATTTGCTATATTAGTCACGTGCTAGAAGCTTTGTTTCCCATGAAGTCACTTACCATAACATCATTTGTCATAATCATTGTAAGCCCTAATTAACACGTGCCCTAATTATCACATGCCCTAATTATCACATGCCCTAATTATCACATGCCATAATTATCATAAGCCATAACATCATTTGCCATCGACATTGGGTGTGTAACGGTTGTTATATTAGGAGAAACTGGATGCAATAGGGACTTTAAGGCACCCCGACTCGGATAGGTTAGCGAGCCGGGGTCGTTTGAGCGAGCGAAGCGAGCGAATAGACCCCGCCATCCCCTTCCTGGTTATTTTTTTATAAACCACCCAGAAGGTGCCATTTCAGTTAGGTTAGAACTGTGACTATTAAACTTAAAAGAGAAGAATAAATAAATTTATTCTTATTCATATTATTCTAAACATTACACACCCATCGACATCGCCAGCCAGAAAGCTAATAAATAGGTAGGTATTAGAATTAAAAACAAGTTTAATAATCATACTATATAATTATAATTAGTACAATTTCTTTTTTAGTGCAAATACAAATTTGATGCTAAAGCACGCAAAAAATCTTCTTTTGTATATTCTTCTTTCTTAAATAATATCTCATTGATTTTGATTGTACGATTGATTGTTTGTTTCTTTTTCTTTTTTCTGGTTGCTGATTGAACGATTGTTATGATTGATTGATTGAATGATTATTATGCCGTTTAAATATTTGTCTAATAATTATTATGGCGTTTAAATATTATGTCTAATCATTATTATGGCAATTAAAAATATGAAAAACAATACGTATGGCACTCGTATCTTATAGTATCTAAGTTTCAGGCAATTAAAAGTATGTCATATGCCTTTTAGGGCAAACAAAACATTCGGGTAAATGAAATTCGGGAATATGATGATTATAGTATATAATCTTCGGGTAAACAATAGACAACCTCCTAAACCTAATAAAGTCATATCTCACGGATAGAAAACAGTACACAGAACTGTCCAGAATCTCTACTAAAACTAACCGTGAACTGAAATACCTGTCAAGTTGCAGAGTACGAAAGTTCGGAGTCCCACAGGGCAGTGTACTCGGTCCATTACTGTTTCTACTTTATATTAATGACCTACCCCGTCAAATTAATTCGACACCCAGTGACATTATTTGCCGATGACAGCACTGCTATAATTTAATATATGAATGAGACGAACTACGAAGATGAAATAAACGGAACACTCAAAACAATAAAAGATTGGCTTAATAAAAATAATCTAGTCATAAATTTACAAAAAATTAAAGTCATGCATTTTCACCAGAGGTTACAGCCAAAAAAGTAATCGCTGAATATAATGGCCAAATCTTAGACTTGATTTTGTCACTTACTTCAGTGACAAAATTCTTAGGAGTGCAGATTGATAATAAATTGACATGGAAATCTCATGCTGAAAATGTATGCCAAAAACTTAGTAAATCTTCATATTATGTACTGTATAACCTCTCAAATAAAATAAACATAAATACATTAGTTATAGCCTATCATGGATTAGTTGCTTCATTATTAAGATATGGTGTCGTATTTTGGGGCAATTGCAGTGAGAGGGAAAGAATATTTAGAGTCCAAAAACGATGTATTCGATCAATGACAGGTCTTAAGTTTACTGAAAGTTGTAAACCTGTATTTATATCCCTAAACATTCTGACATTAGCTTGTTTATATATATTCGAAGTTGCCCTATTCGTTAAATTAAATAAACACCTATTTACCTCAATGATTGATATAAGACAACGCACAGCACCAATGAGGTCCCAGTATAAAAACCAATTGTGCACAGGTGGTCATAAAACAGCCTTATTAAAAAATAGCATCCTTTCCATGGGACCGCTTGTATATAATAAATTACCTGAAAATTTAAAAAGACCTTCCCATAAAAATGTTTAAAACAATTAACAAAACTATTGTTGGACAAATGTCCAACAATCCAATCAAAGAATTTTTAAATGACAAAACTATATAGGAAAATGTTATTGATAAATGTACGTTGTCTTTGCAATTTCGAATGTTTTAGATTATAATATTGACATTGTTATTTATTTATTATTTTTTATGGTTGTTGCTATATTGTAATTTGACAAACTGATTTTGACATAACCATATTATGTAAAGATTATAACTAGTAATAATTGTGATTGTCGTTAATGTTTTGGATTATTTTGACATTAAGCTTTTTAAAATTACACATTATGACATATATTCTTCATTATATGATTTGCGAGAGATTTATATTTAATTCATTGATTATTTTGATTATTATTATTTATTTATTTTTTTGTTTTAGTCTGATCTGTAACTACATATTAAATTTGACTATGGCTAATTAAATAATCGCATCGGTAGCTGTATCTATAGTACTAATTAATTCAAACCTAATATGTTGCATGCCGTAAGGTAAAATGTATCGGGACACTTAACACACCTACATTATCAGCAAATAAATGATTTCTTTCTTTCTTTCAGTCATTTGTGAATCTTGCAATAGTTGCAAGTACTTTTAAATCAAATCTTTTAATTTATTTCTTTGCAAACACTACTGTGACTTGTGAGTGTACTGAGTAGTCAGTTATTTTACATCTTAAGTATGTCAGTGTAATTGTATAAGATTTACAAGTAAATACGCACACAACAAAAAGCTCGTTCGACTGTACGTACAATGTAGGTAGTAACAGGCTTGCTGTGATAGGGGCTCGTAAGAAGTGAGTTGGCTTTGTTAGAAGTTGTCCCAACAGTATTGTTTGTGACTCACAGGGCAGTTGACAGGGCCGGTGTTGTGTTGTGTGAGCAACTATTGATAACATCTCGCGTGCGTCTAATCAGCTTCAATTTAACTTCTCAAAACGTTACTGACTTTGACGGCACGGTTGGCGCAGTGGTTAAGCGATTGACTGCTGCGCTGCGTGTCGCAGGTTCGATTCCCGCACGGAACAAATATTTGTATGACCTACATGTATTTGTTCCGAGTCTGGGTGTTTTTCTACCTATAATATGTCTATGTATTTACAAAAAAAAAAATGTATATAAGTAGTTTATCAGCCATGTTGTTACCATAACACAAGCATTAGGTTGCTTAGCTTGGGACAAATGGTGCTGTGTGAAATGTCCAGGGATATTATATTATTGTATATTATATTACTGAATAATTTTCACGATAACCGGTTACGGTCATACATAGTAAGTAGATTATTAACATCGCAAATTTTAATACGTTCAATCAAAGTACAAGTCGAAGAAATAAAATGGGACCTGTCTAGAATATCTGTTCCTGTCATAACAAACATTAAAACTGTGACCCAAATAATAATTTATTTATATTTTATTCCTGGTATTGCTTGTCACGTTAACTATTCCGGAAAATAAAAATAAATAGCAACGAAATAATATCTTTGTCGTTTTTACATCAAAAAGCTTCATATTTTTAATTAGCGAGCCATCATAACTCGACACTTAATCTAATCGTTTGGAATAGAATTCAATCTACTAGAACTACTTGAAGTTCCATAAGTGACAGTTTAATCAACGCTACGACTTTATACAGGGTGTATTATTAGATGAAACGTTTGTTCAGATATTTGTTTTGTATATTCGTTTTGTTAAATGTATATTCGTGAAGGTTATTATAACCGTTCTTCGTTAGTCATTTCGATGTGATTCAATTTTGGGTACCTCAATATAAAGGTCATAACTGAATAATTTCATGGTCGTGAGAATAGTTATGTCGCGGTCGTCTCATCATGGGAATTCCGGAAACTTTCTCTCAGCAAACGTAAACCTAATCTATTCCTGGACATCCCCTGAAAGTTAAGCAACAACACTGATTCTCAGGCATCCACACTTTCACGTCTTTTTGGGTTTTTGTGATATGTGTAACATGTAATGACGCGCCTTGTGGGTCCGCCATGTGAGACCGACTCGTATGGGGGATCGGCAAACGGCATGACACTCATATGCATTCATAATCCTTTCCTGCTATTTTCACGTCTGTATCCCGTGACGGACACATTTTCTTGCCGGGGACTAGACCCGCTACTAAATTGAATGCTAAAAGGGTCGAATCGGAATGACTTTAGAATTTTTGTTAAAAACATCGTGTATAGACAAAGGCAGGTAATGTTTGGTCGTAAATGGCGCGCTACCCTCCGGGAGGTGGTGATCAACTAACACCTATTACGACACTAACTGATAAAGGGATTATCTGAAGTCGCGCGGGTATTACCTAAGTGCGGCGGTGCTACCCGCTGAGTGACTGCGATAATGTTGCTAGTGATGGAGGACGGGCAGGTTTAGATGCTGATACTAAGATTCGAATATTTCGAGTTTCCGCTATTGTTTGTGGTTAATCTGTGAGACACCTGGGTTCCGTTTGTTTCTTGGTCCGAATGTTATTTTCTGAGTTAAATAAAGGCCGTTTAAGTTGAATAACAACGTCGACGTCTCAATTAAAGCTGCACTAGATATAACACAGTTGACGATCAGTTTTTTGGTGAAGACTTTGGAAAATCAGCAGTAGATAGTTTTTACCAAGAATACTGTTCCTAATGTTGTGGAAAGTAGTCAAAACAATATACAGTCGAACGAGAACTAATAATTGCCTTAACACCAGTCCAAGTGCACTAAATTTGTAGATCGCACGAAATACTCAGTGAAACAGATCCCGACAGAAGCGGACTCAACTCTAAATAACACACATTACAGAACATTAAGTAAATAAATCGATTCAGTCCTGATCGCATTAGGAGCATTGTTTACCTCATGAATGGTATTCGAAACCTTTTGTACGCGCTCATTAGGACCGAAGGACCAAATTATTTGCTTGCGCAGACAACGGCTATAAACCCAACTTATTTGTATTTTCACGTCCCAATAATATTGTTTCGTACTAAAACTACTAATCCAATCTACTCGCTTGTTTACAAACAACAGTGGTCCTAACGGTTCCGCGTCCCTTGCTCGTCGGTGACCACCGAACTGTTTCCATGTACAAATTGCGCAGACAATGGAGGTAATAATTGGGTGTTTGTACAATCAATATCGTCCGGGCGTGTTTACATCCTAGGCGTGGCGGACATTATCGTATATTGTTTATCTGCTGATCTAGAAATGGAAGCAATAATAGACACAAACTACAAGCTCAGGCCAATTTGTGGAAGAAAGAAAAACTCCCCGTTCATATTTCACTTTTATTAGTAGTGCAATGTGCTATTAAGGCTTTTAGATCTCTCACATTATAGTTGGCTTTAAATGGCGACGAATACGCCTTTATGAAAGATAATTAAGGGCATTCAGTGACTCTGCCTTAACGTTTCAAACTTTTTGTCCCTGGAAATATTTGGTGTTTTTTCAACACTCCGTTCTTAAGCGGATTGAAAAACGATTAGTTTTTACGAACGAATCAATAAAGGTAACGAATACTGAATTTTGATCTCTGAGCATTTCGCGAGAGGTTCTGACTTGTTTCCGTTATGCAAAAATATTCATGAAAAACACGATGACAAGCGATTGCATTTTCAAGTATTAAAAAGGCGGAGATTTGGCAGATGTTTTTTACCATATAAAAATTGCCAAGCCTTAATAATATAGTTATAATTTTGTACCCACTCCCCAGTTCGCTACCCTATACTAAGCAATGAAGCGGATTTCGTGTGGTAGACAAGATAATAAAAAGTAACACTCGTGAACCCTAACTTGACAATAACACTACACCTTCGTTATTTTTCGGAAACGTTCGTGTCCCGACGAAAACAGCCGTGCGCTAGAGTCCCGATTATCACGCTGTTCTATACAAACAGCCCTCAGTTTATTGTTTATATTAGGGATGGAACAAACTGGGTCAGTTCGGGACCACTTATTGTTATGGGACGCCGAAAGTAGTGTGTTGCTGTTAAGTACTTAAGCCGTTTGCTGTTATGTAGTTGGTAATTTACTTTTCTATTTAGTCTTAGGAATGACGTTGGTATAGTGTAATCGTCTGCTGTCAGTATTAAAACAACTTTTACATAAACGTATGTTTGTACATTTTTAAGAACTGTTTTTTTCCTCTTTATGTTAAAAGCATGACTTCCTAACACTCACGTTTTGTTTTGCAACGGGTGGCTCGCGTCCTTTGCAATGAGTCTTGCTGCATGTCATCCAATCGTAGGTATACCACACATTTGCGGGGCTCCGCATGACCTTAATTAACCAAACAACAACAAAAAAAGCTTTCTTATTCCGATAGTGCTCACGGAACCCCCTCCCCACCCGGTGCTGAATAGTTGAAGACAACAGCTCCCAAGGACGTGATGCGACTGAAAAAATAATCGTTAAGAATGGAAACTTTACATTTTTTATCACGGAAATGTAGGGTTGAAGAACCAGCTAATGTTTTGTATAAAAAGGAAAAAATAAAACAGTCACTTGACCTAAAACCTGACATAGACTCACTTAAAATATGATAATTTTGAACTATAGTGGAACTTTAAATCCGCTTCTTAAATAATATTCTGCGAAATAAAAATAAATTTGTCCTTTATACATATTAAGGAAAATTAAAAAATTTGTCCTTCATACATAAGGATAATTAAAAAAAAAACCAAAAAATTTCAGTAAAATAATTTTAAGGAACTTTCCGATGTTAAATATTTCAGTTATTTTAGTAAACTGTACTAAGATGTTTTTGATATTGTTTACATGTTTTTTGTTTTGTTTGTTTATTGTTATGTATCAATTTATGTTGTACCACAAATTCCTCGATCCAAATAGTAGCATCTAATTCAAATTGATGGTGAACCCGACGACGATGGCGAGCAATATCGATAATAATACCTGTCCGCAATAATTAGTTGAGAGGATGCCTACCTCAACGTTTGTACATTCCCAAGATACCAAGAGATACAAATTAGATCGGTATTTATTAGAGATACCACAGAAACCTTATTTCGTAACTATTTACCTATTACGAGTTATATAAAATGTTGCTTTCAACCAAGTTTGTTATAGGAAAAGGGAAAAAGAATTTTACGAAAAATCGTGAACGGGAAAGTGTAGGCTATGGGACTGAAAATAATGGGCTAGCGAAACCGTCACTTTGGGGTCCCGCAGGACACCTATCAAACTCATCAATTGTACGTTTTCGAGGGTACCTACTCTTACAAAGGGATACGTTTCCGTCCGTAAAAGGATTCCTTCTCGTCGAAAAACAAGTGAACCCTGAACAGGCCGCTCATAGTCCTCATGTATGAAATAACCTTCTGAATTCATACGGAGATATTAGTGAAGTTTCTTTATTCACTAGATATTGATAAGAGAGTATCCGATTTTATGAATTATTTTCTGCCCGGACGCTGAATTAAAAAAACAATGTAGTCCAATTTAATAGGTAGCCTAGGTATAATCTATAAAGTGCAACATTATTATTATAATACCTTGTTTACCAGCAGCGCTACCAGCAGGCAATAATAGAGCATGGCGTGAGGAGTCAACAAAAGCATAGCGCCATGTTGTATAAACAACTCGGTCACCGCGCACCGGAGCTAGCAGCCTCTCTTGCGAGAATGATGGTGGAAGCTCAGTGTCTATAGTTTATGAGCTTTCGCCGTCTTCAACAGAACAGGTTGTAACATAATATACATACTCACAGTTACTTTCATTCCTTCCTCCAGGTCAGAATAAGCATTCCTTTACCGTTAGGAGCTGATCCGATTATTTCTCACGACACCAGGACACGTTTCATCCACAATTAGTACACAGACAAACTTTAACATTTTACAACGATTTAGTGACCACCATGATGGGTTGGTAATTTCGTCCACATTCATTCATATCATTTTTCCTATAAACACTATACTTTTATTACAAAATAACTATAGATTTTATTTTTTTTTATTAATATATGACAGTTCTGACATTTTGATGTTTAAAACGTCGCCATGGTCAATAACCCTGGCCACAATCATATCTCAAATTCATATTTTCTACATGATATTGTTCTACGAGCTTACATTACAGATCCACGCAATGCAGTGATCAGTTCGAGTTTCGCCTCTAAAGCGAACACTATAAATAAGGCCTGATACTCCAGAGCCACCTATCTGCTCCAATACCTGACGGACCCTACCTACGCCTCCATCCTCCGACCTCCGTAAAGGCCACGTACATGAACTTATCGGGCCGCATCTCATCTGAGGGCCGCCTCACCTGGTGGGCTGACAGCGTCCCCGCCGTGCCTCTTCCTCCTGCTGCCGTGCTGCGACCTGTCTTGCTGCGTGGGCCCTCCTACGGGTGCCCTCCGTGCCGCGCACGCATCAGCATCTGCCCTCACCTGTACGGCATCTGCACCTGGACCTGCTTCTGTACCCGCATCTGTTGCCAGCAACTGCTCCACCTCAGCCTCCTCAACCCTCACTCACTCATCATCATCATTACACCCCACCTCCACTTACTACACACCCACCACTCTTCAGTCCATCTCCATCTTTTAATTGTTTATAAATATAACTTTAATTGTTTTTTACCACCCTTTCTTTAATTTCATCACCCCTGACTTTTAAAGTTTAGTTTTACTTGTCGCTACACGACAAGGTATCCTGTTTGGATTTTTTGACTATGACCCTGAACTAGGTAATAAATAATGGCAGGCAATAATCTGGGTCCCTAATAGAATTTTCTACGTTTCCTACCTTTTATCACTGTAACATTGAAAGAGTCACGTCGATAAGGTATCTTGGCATAGTGATTGATTCCAACCTAACATTCAAAGAGTACATAATACACCTATCAAATAGAGTGCGCAAACTAATGTACATAAAACAACTACGCCAATCAGCGGATACTGCTGTCATGAAAATGACTTATCTGGCACTGTGTCAATCAATTCTGGTTTACTGTGTCTCGTCCTGGGGCGGGGCAGCGAAATCTCACTATATTCAGATCGAACGTGCGCAGAGAGCGGTTCTTAAGGTGTGCTGTTTCAAGCCAAGACTTTATCCCACCGTCAAGCTCTATGAATATTGTCAAGTCCTTACGGTTAGGCAATTGTTTGTACTGGCCACTGCTATTAAACAACATACTATCTCCAGCTATTCTCAGCAAACAAATCGCCGTAACCATATAGTTGCCTTGGCTACTCCTCTCAAAACATCTTTCAGTCATAGATTCTTTATTTTCCTTGGACCCTATCTTTACAATAAATTAAACCGAATTCTTTCCCTACAGTCCTTGAACAAACATAATTTTAAAATCACCCTACAAGCCTGGCTTCAAAGCCAAACATATACTGCCACAGAAGCTCTCTTTGACGTATTAGTCTAATCAGACTCATCCACTAACACTCTCTAAAACACACACACACACACACAAACACAGACACACAAAGACACAAAATTATATTCATAAAAACCTCCCAGCATACTTTTATTTTTTAATCGTTTTTGTTGTTTTATTTATCTTTAGTCTAACAATAAGCTCACTAATTGTTTGAAACTTTTATTAATTGCTGTGATATATGTAAGCTACCAAATATGTAACCATAAACAGGTGAGGACCTGGTGACCTGTATTACAGGTGTTACTACCTACCACAGGCACCAGCGATCCACAAAAAAAAAAAATTGTTGTGTGTTGTTGCTGTGTAAAATATTGTTTGAATTGTTTTTTTTTTGGCTTGTGGTGAGAAATAAACACTTTTATTATTATTATTATTTATTATTATATCGTAGGATTAAAAATGGTGCTCAATTTACTAAAAAAAATATATGTTTTGTTTTGGCTTCCTTCCACATTAAAACCTAATAAGAGTGCTCTAACAATCTGTGCCTGTGTATCAGCTGCTGTCAAATGGAGTGGGATAGGTTCGCTTCCCGCTAAATTCAAGTAGGTACTGTTACCCACATACCGATGGAGCCTAATGATACCACTCGTATAGGCGCGTACTATCCTAGTGAGCCACTCACGCCTGATATAACGTAGGTACTAGCTTTTACCTGAGGAATTAGAAAACGTTAGCTCTAAAAAAGACAACAGACTACTAGGTACTCATTTTTACCTACGCAGTAATTATGAGTTAGGATCCTTAGCACCAGGCTCACGGAAAAGGCGAGGAGCCTAAACAAAACAGAGAGTGTCAGGTTCTTATAAGAGCTCACTTCAGAAAGTAGGTCACTAGAACTGACTTGTACATAGGTACTTACTTCTACACAATTATGGCTTCGAATTGCAAATACAAGCTAACTCCAGTTTCCACACTTTAATGTTACAGTATTATAAACCGGCGGGAATACTGGATTCCTATGCATATAGAACGGGAATAAAAGGGGTTACGAATAAAACCAAGTGGTCTACAAAAACGAAACGTAGTGTTTTGTGCGTCGTTTTTAGCGGAAAGTGCGCGTTTTTACCAGCAACTGCGTGTTTTTACCCGTGATAGTGAAATGGTGACACGATTGTAAATTGCACTTTATTACAAATGATAGGTTGTATTTAGTTGCGGGTTCTCTCTACTGCGAGTTTTAATGCGGGAGGTTTACAAAAGTCACAACGAGTTGTCAGACCTGATACACAAGTGTAGTGTGTTTTAAAGTAACGTAAAATTTAAATAAAATGTGGGTTGGATTACGAGGATACCTTTTTATTATATAAAAGAGTAACTTAGTAAATATTTCTTAAGATAAGCAGTATCGTGTACTTGAAAGTTATCTAAAGCCTTGATCGTTTCGACTTATTGCTTAGTTCCGCGCTGCTTGAAATAGTCGGTAACTTAATTTAACCAGAAGTCCTAATTATGTTAATTGGACCACTAAAAACTTAAACCTAGCCCTGAGAAGTACCTTATACCAATATATATAAGCTAGGCATATCAGTTCCAAACACGATAACAACACAGGAATAATAAAATTTCACAGACTGACTGTTGTATCCGAATCTCAGTGAACCGGAAAAAGGCAAAAAAAGTAAAAACCACGTTTGCAATTTTTGCGAATGAAAAATTGCGATACGACGCGGGGCGTACGATACGATACGCCTCGCCCGCGCAGCTGAGTTATTGAGCTTTCATCTAAATTATTATAGCTGCGTACTGTCGCTGGAGACATAATAGATGATGCATGGGGAATCTGGGCTGAGCTCACACAATGTCAATCAATTGGCACGTGTTTATAATGTTGTTATGTGTTCTGTTGAGGTTTTCCTCTGTTTCTCTGTTTTTTTTTGTTGCCACTACGACCAGATGTGGCTGAATTCTTAATTATCTTTTTATATTATTATAAAATGTCCCTATTAATTAATCTCCATCAGCTTATTATGCTTAAGCGCAGCGTCGATAGTAAACGCATAATACTTCATTATTTTTGTCTCATTGGATGATTATATTAATAACCGTTTACAGAGTTGTGTACTGCTTCTAGACTAAGATAACGCAGTGTATACATAAAAGCAGACGTATTTTTAGTACCCACCTAGCAAGCACGGCAGCCTAAAATTTCGGCGACTTTAATTTCGGTGTATTTGCAAGTACAGCGGCTGTTAGCTTTTAGTTGGTCCTTACACGCTCTTTGTCCTTCCACGCTCTTTGGTGTTTCGAGATAGCATGTGACTATTTCTGTGGAAAATTCGCTGACCCTACTACAACATACCTATTAGCAGAAAATCAATTCCATTATTCAAACAAAAAACTATTCTGTTACATTCCTACCTAATTTCGATGCGAGAACTTATAGCTACCGATAGTAATTTCGAGCGAGCTCAAAATAAAACATCTATTTAACGGCATAATAAAAATACCAACATTTATAGCCACAACGTGACTAACACTAAAATGATAAAAATATCGCTAACAAGTCACTCGCTCTCTCAGAGAGTGCTGAACAAATGGTGCGTTAATGCCTTATTACACGGCGACACGGGTTCACGGCACGCGACCGGCACGCGACCGACGCGGGACCGGGACGTGACCGTGACGAAGCCGGGACGAGGTAACGACTCGACGACCAGTTATTAAATTTTCCATACGTAAATCTAGTGTGACAGAAAGTCGCCGCTTTTGTGTGCGCAGAATATTAAATATTCTAGAGTTTAACTTTAGACTCGCACAATGAAGGAGCATTTTATAAAGGTTTTATCTTTGTTGTTGAGCGCACAAATTGTGACGGCAGGTGAACCGCTTCTAACTTTCGCGTTACCCTTTTACGCGTCGCAGTTTATCAAATTATACGTTTTTTATTTGTCGGCAGGGCTGCAGGGGTACAATAATGCCGACCTTTGCTTACTCGTCAGGTAAACGTAATTTTTTGCTGTCCAACCTACTCTCAGAGTTTGTTCCGTAAAATTAACATTTGGTCCTTCGCTCCGTGTGCCGTTACTTTAAATTAATTGTAAACTTTATTTCGTTAACTATTAACATTTAACGTGAAAAGGGAGTTACAGAAAATGTTTGTGTTTGAACCGTTCAATATTCTGCGCAAGTCGTAAAAGTCAACAAATGGAAATAGATTATTACAGTAATCTTGTAACTACATATTTGTTAGAACATGCATTAATTCGTACTGCGTACCGTTTGGGACATTAGTTATACATTTAATGAGTACTTGATGGAGTTCATTGTGATACAGAACAGTCGTGGTTTTCCATCTAATAATTTTTTACTCTGTTTCCTTTCAGGTGAATCATACTCTAGCATATTTTAGGTATTATTTACACACGGTCGCAGCAATTCGTTAATAAAATATAACTTTACTGTCGCTTGTGCAAAATATGACTGAATTTATAAATATGTCATATTTTGTTAACTTAAAAACATCCATTGAACAACAAGAACAAGAATTATACACTAAAAATAAATACAAAAATCTGTCCCGAGCAAAATATAATTTTAATTTCGCCATTTTAATAAGAGCTGGGACCCATGTTACACCGACAGCGGTGCTACCTGAGTAATTTAATTAGCTCAAACACAACGCTGCCCCGACATAGTTTCATAGTTCCGAATACTTCGTTATTGTCTGGTCATTATAACAATAAGTTGCTCGTGAGTGTTAGGAGAGGGAAGACACTCAAACAATAATTATGATTATAATTATTGAAGGTAGGTACAGTCGGGGAGATGTATTGCTCAAATTGACTATCAACTTAAAGTAACGACATTCATTGCCAGTCATATGTATTACGGCTAATTAACGTAGTATGTCATTCTGAAAATCATTAATTTGCGTTATTGTGCAACCGCCATGTCCTAGAACCGAAAATTCGAAGACATTTGTGACATATGCAAAAAATAAGTTGTCAATCTGTTGGTGTAAAAATAAGTGTTTTAATTATTTTATAATCCCTAACACAAAGTACAGAACGTTCTACGAATCGGAATCTGGACTATTATGCTATGTATGTACAAATAAATATTAAAGCAAAATCCCGACCATAAAGGAAGTGAAACACTCAAAGAGCGGCGACGGTGGGACAAACGGAGGACAACCGGGGACAACCAGGGATAACCGGGGGACAAGCGGGGACAATCCGGGAAATCTTTGAAGTGCGCCGCGTTTTGTTCCTTTGTTTATGGCTTGTGGAAAATTAAAGAGGTGTATTGTGGCCATGACTTTGAAAGTATATCAATGTTAATGACGTAATTTTACAACCATGATTAACTGGGGAGTACGCTTAGTTAATCGACATCGCGGCAGGTCCAGACGGAGATGGCGGGATGAGCTGGCGACTCCTTTAATAATGATTTTTCCTTGGCAGCTCTGGCGAGAGAGGAAACAGGACAGAGAGGAAAGTGGAGTACTCGTGGAAAGTCCCATGGGGGTAGGCAGAAACTACAGAACAAATTTTAGTGATGTATATGTATAATAATATATTTATCGTTATATAGTAATACATACGAAATGTTTTACTGTATATGCTTCTGTTTTTTTTTTTCGTAATTGCCATGATTCTTTAGAATAAGTGATAGGAAAAAATATTGGGAACACGAGCACAAGCAATATTTAGGTTGACGTGATGCTCGACTAAACACTTGCCAGAAATACCTTCTACAGCAAAAAAAGCGCTTTAACGTGATTAATTTAAGTAAACCTGTAAACATAACTGTAGTAGATATCTATATCGATCGTTACGGCTCCTAACGAGTAGAGCGAACTTAGTTTGTTCCCAATAAATTGTACTAAATTTGACACGAAACAGACGTTTATGAACAAACAACAACTTTTATTTCCCAATACACGTAACGATTGTCGCTATAATATCATAAAATCTGCCGACGTGCAAGGATTCACCGTTACGCAAAAACAAACCATACTTCCCAGACCTATGTTTCAGAATCTCGTGTGTTTCGTTGTAGGTTGACGTTTTGCAGGCCGGTCGCCGCGACAAGGTGAAGGCGTTTCACAGTGAAATGGCGCTCAAATATAACCGTCTCTTCGACGATTTGATGACATGAATGGCTCCCGATGCGTACAAAGAGGCGATGCTTTACGCTTATTAGGCTGTTTCGTGGTCGCCTTGAGAGCGGATGGCGGAACTTAACGTAAATGACTCTATTATTGCGCAAATAACTTGGTAACTTCTATCGGTTGTTGTGGTGCTATAAAAATCAGGACTGTGTAAATTGATTTTTCTGTGTTTACTCGCTACTTAGAACAAAATTCGGCATGCCAAGGAAACGCAGGCGGATCAAACATAATTACGAGACATTTTGACTTTTTCTGTGGGCGGAGGTGATGATGCATCCGAAAACCTCTTGCAGATGTCTGTAAATTATGGTAGGCCGGGTTTTTATGTTTTGGACCTATTTCAAGGTTTGTTAGGCTCAATGAAAAAGGCAAACCTACTCTGGTTACGGCTACCTAGCTTCCTCACAAAGGAAGGTGGTACTCGAAGTCTACTTCCGAAGTATTTTCCTTAACGTACCGATGTTTTATTGGTTTCATCATAAATCACCGGGTTCCGTGAATGTATTCTGTAATTTATAGGCGATTTTATTAATGGCCCTACATTATTTAGAAATACCTTTTGTTATCTGTATTAGTGGATTTTTCTTTGGATTTATCTGATAATTCTTTACGTTTGTATTCGGTTTATCAGTATTTTGTATCAATCCTATTTTTTTTTTCTCTGAAAGTTCAGATTTGGTGAATTACTATGTTTATTTATCTACCTAAAATTAATTTCATGATCTTTAGTATTAGAATTAGTACAAGAAAATGAAATCCTTCCCTACACGTTGACTGCCAGACAAAACAGACTCAATAGAAAATCTGTTGTTAACGGTCACCGGTGACCGCGGTGGCAGTCAATCCCTTAAGTATTCATGAGGGCAAATATTTAGATTACACAACCATAAAAACAGCCATAAAAACTGAATAGGTCAGTGCCTTCTGACTGGTTAATATCTTCTTTTATGTATTTACCTCCATTAACATTTTTGTAAATCGCAATGAACAGGCGATCATTACGCGCTGACAGCCGACTCACTAAGGGCCACTCAACCCTGACGCACACGCAGTTGTATAACGCGCTTAAAATGAAGCGTTACAAGCTATCGACAAGTTTGTTATCAGATTGGCACAACTTCGATTTCCCATCATTCAATAATGACCACGTTCATTGCCCGACTTGGGGGTTTACGTAAAATTTTCAATGTATCAATTTTTTTTTCGTCATCATTACTTACTAGTGAGCAAAATCCTGCTTGTATAAGTTTTCAACAACGATCTGTAGTTTCTTAGATCTTAAAGGGTGATTTAATCATGGTGCTCTTATTTCTTACAATTCTATTTACTAGTATAGATTAGCTCCACCTAAATAAAGTTATAAGCATAAGCTTATTCGCACTCATTAACAGGTAAAAAATAAACAAAAAAGTAATCATATAGCCTATAACCCGCGGAACAACATCAGAGCTGGTTCACATTAGGTCGGACCGACAGTTTTACCGGCCCGACAAACGTGTCGGATCCATATTGGCGTATGTATGTCAATAGCGCCGTTCACATTAGGGCACCCGACCAAACTGTCGGAGCCGACACAATTACCGTACGTCCAGCCACGATTTCTGTCGGGTCGGACATAATATTGGCGTACTAGCAAGTATGGTCGGGTCGGCGGCGTCTAGTGTGAACAGCAACACCCGGCAGTCAGTGAACGGCAAACTGTCGGTCCGACCTAATGTGAACCAGCTCTGACGCTTCCAACGATATCTCGTTTAACAAACTACGAGTAGCTTAGAAGTTATGAGGGAATAGGAACCATGAACATATAATTATACTATCTACATTCATAGCCTTCTAAAAATCATAACCCTCTTTTGGCCCTGCCGTAGGCCGTAGTCAAGTAAAAAAACCAATGCATTATTAAGTCACATAGCATAAACACAGCAGCACAACAGTGAGGATACCTACATTACAAAATAAATAATTCAATTATGTTCAGATTTCAGTAATTGATACGGCTGGAAATAAATTATTTATTTGCTCATATAATTACATGAGACAAATAACTAATGCAAACAAAATGTTCGGGACAAATACACATAAATGCTGCTCACGTGATGTTTGATGTGTGTCTGTCAATACGGGAGGTACCTGTGCCCGCGATGTGGGATGTATAGTGGGACAGACATACATCCTCTGTCATGTACCAATACTATCACACTGTAATTTGCTCACTTTAAGGTTAAATATGTAGGAAATACGGGCTGGTGTCCGATGCGTTTGGAGAGGGGACTGCTAATGAACGCACCGTGCGATTTTGGTTTAAACGCTTTCGTGATGGAAACTTTGATTTGAAGAACGAACCACGTAGAAGACCGCCCACACAGGTGAATAACAATGAATTGAAAGAGTTGGTGGAAGCCGATCCGAGGCAAACTACCCAGGAATTAGCGGCACGGTTACCTTACCAACAATATTGACTCATTTGCGTCAAATCAATAAAATAAAATAAAAAAGAGAAATGGGTGCCTCATGATTTGAGGAACCGTTCGACAGGAACAGGGACTGCAATTAGAAACCATTCGTCATCCGCCGTATTCGCCAGACCTTGCTCCAACGGACTACCATTTTTTCGTGATTTAGACAATTTTCTACGTGATAAGTTTTCTTCTCAGGAGGCAGTACAAAATGCTTTCACACAGTTTGTCGAATCTAGATCACGAGAGTTCTATCGCAAAGGCATAAATGACCTTGATTAATTAATGATGATTAATGAATGGTAATTATTTTGATTAAATAAATATGTTAAATTTAAAAATAAAACGAATTTCAATTTTTCAGTACAAATCGGCAATTTCATACTTTAACCCCTAATAAAAGAAATGAAATAATAAGGAGTCCCTACAAAAAGCATTAAATAAAAAAAATATTAAAAAACCCGACACAAAATAATAATAAAAATAGTGGGAATGTAAAAAGCCTAAAACAAAGAAATGATTATTAATGATTTTTGATCAAATGAAAGGATTAGACACAATCCTTTCATCACGATGGCACGAACCAGTCTTTCTCAAGACCCACCCCAAACGGTTCTTTTAAGAGCCAATCTTTGGAACTTAACCACTTCAGCCCTTTGTGTTATTTCAATAAATATCGATGGATTTTCGAAAGAACAGGCACAAATTCTCTCAGCGCTCTGACGCACTACCAACTGTCACATACTTTGTTTACAAGAGACACATCGGAGTCAGGATCACTCAAGACCAGAAATACCCAGGCTAACACTTGCTGCCGAAATACCACACCCAAAATATGGGAGCGCCGTGTCCTCCAAACCCAGCACTGCAATATTGTCCACCTCCGTCTCCTCTCTTGACTCAATATAAGTGGTGACTATAGATACTGAACATTGCACCATCACTTGTCAAAAAAACCACCGAACCAACCTTTCAAACTGATCCCAACTGACAACTTTTATGAACGGGATTCCAAAATTGTTGTTGGTGATTTCAACAGTTACATCATTGCTTGGGGCTACCAGGACACAAATTCTGATGGTTTTGCCGTGGAACAATGGGCAAAAGTAGAAAATTTTACCTTACTACATGACGCCAAACTCCCAAAATCGTTTAACAGCGGTCGTTGGAAGCGGGAGTATAATCCTGATCTCATCTTCAGCAGTGATAACATCAGCTGTCTCTGCGCAAAAACAGTGTGCTCATCAGTGTGTTCCTGGATTGGATTCAGACTCATCGAGGTTGCTACAAGCCTACGAATCTTTGTACGTTAATGACCTCCTCTGAAGAAACTGTCACAGCCGACAAGTAGCTTCTTACAAGGGTCAATGAAAACCACAAACAACAGTGGCTAAAAACAGTCGAAAACATTGACATGACGAAGAATAGCAAGAAGGCTTGGGCAACATTAAGAAAACTTACTGGCGACCCCGCCGGACCAACAAACCCAGGTAAGGTTACGGCTAACCAGGTAGCTCACCAACTTTTACTCAATGGAAAGGCCCCAAATAAACTGCCAAAATTACTAAAAGCCACCAAGAACTTAATAGCCTCAGCAGAAATTAGTACCTTGTCGGATATAATCCCGGCTATCAGGCGCTGAAGAATGGTAAGGCGGCTAGACTGGACGACATTACCGTGGAACAACTTAAGAACCTGGGTCCTTACCCTTTTTGCCTGCCTTGAAAGCGCAAGATCCCCAAAATCTGGAGGAAAGCCCAAGTTACAGCATTGCTTAAACCAGGAAAACTGCCAGACAACCCGAAGAACTATCACCCTATATCTCTTTTGTGCTACACGTTCAAATTATTCGAACGACCTTTACTCAATCGCCTGCAAACCGTAATCAACCGTAAATTAATATCTGAGCAGGCTGACTTCAGACCAGGTAAGTCATGCTCCGGGCAAATCCTCCGACTGTTGAGGATGGATTTGAGGCACGAAAGATCACTGGCGTCGTCCTTGTCGACTTATCAGCGGCATATAAATAATACTGTCACTGTCAAGAGATTGTTGGCAAAATTGACTGGCATGATCGACGTCCAGGGTTTTATCCGGGTACTGGGTGAGATGCTGCGTAATCGACGTTACCATGTCCTTCTAAACTCAGAAAGAAGCAGTTCGAGATCACAGAATAATGGCCTGCCCCAGGGAAGTGATCTGGCGCCCATTCTTTTCAACATCTATATGAAAGAAAGAAAGAAAGAAAGAAAAAGTATTTATTGCGACTCGTACAGGATCACAAACTAAACTAAACACAGTTAAAAATAAAAAAAAAATAAAAACGACGAACGACCAACCTACTGTTGAACACTGCGAGAGGTTCCTATACGCTGATGACCTCGCCCTGGCTACCCAAACCAACACATTTGGGGACGCCAAAAATATCCTAGAGGCAGGCTTAGAAGTTTTCGGAAAGTATTACTCTGATAATGCTCTCAGATCGAACCCCACAAAAACACAGGCATGCTCTTTCCATCTCCGCAACCATTCGGCAAGACGCACTCTGAACATTATGTGGATGGGTGTCACCGTTGAACACTGCAGTAACCCTACCTACTTGGGAGTCACCCTCGACAGGGCGTTGATATTTAAGAACCACTGTCTCAAAACTAAGAAAAAAGTCGGTTCCCGTAATAACTTGCTCAGATGCCTAACATCAACCACCTGGGGTGCTTCACCCCTTCTTTGCTTTGCTTCAGGTACTCCGGACTACTGGCCTAGCACTCTGCTTCTCCGCTGGCGAATATGCGTGCCCAGTGTGGCACCGTTCCACTCACGCCAAAGAAGTAGATGTTGCTCTAAACGAAACCTATCGTACGATTACGGGCTGCCTTCAACCGACCCCGGTCAGCGCACTATATCCCACAGCTGGCATAGCACCACCAAAGGTCCGAAGAGAAATGCAAACAGGAATCTGATACCAAACACCCACTATCTGGCGCAAAGGCTAAAAAGCAGGCACAGCTTCTTGAAACGCCAGCGTCTCTGTCAGGAAACCCGGCCGACGCCAGGATGGCAGGATACTCTTCCCCCTCCTACTTACTATTAACCACCAAAGAAGCATCTCCCTGCAGGGTGTAGCCTTCCGTGGTTTACTTGGAAGTCCCTGAACCGTCTCTGGACACAAGTGGGGAGATGTAAGTCCAACCTGGTAAAGTGGGGCTACCTTGACGGAACGGCAGTAGGGTGTGATTGTGGAACTATGTCGCAAACCATGCTCTACCTCCTATCCTACCCTCTGTGTCCCAAAACATGCAATCAAAGTGACCTCTGCGCTACCACTGACGACGCCGTGGAAGTGGCAAAGTTTTGGGCCAAAACTATTTAAAATTCAGTCGTGCCAGCGAAAAGAAGAAGAAGAAGTAATAATTGAGGGGCTCAATAATAACAGCCACACAGGTCGACCGCAGGGTTAGCTAAGATTTCCATTCAACACATATCGACACCCTCAGTGCCTCGAAAGGCACGTCCTACCAATAAACACTTAAAACACACTTTAAACTAATATCACTCATATTAAATGTTTATAAACTTTAAGTCACATTACTAATATTAAATTAACAAAATAAATCGAAACGTTGGAAATACGTTCATAAATATCACGCCACGAACGAGTCTCTGTGATCAGCTGTGATGGCGTCGTGGCAATAAAATCCAGAGTGGGGACGGAGTAAGAGAGTAAGAGATAGAGAAAAAGTGAGAGAGAAGTAGAAACGCGGAGAGGGAAATATAGGTATCACTCAGCTGCACGCATTAAACTTTATTGACGATTTTTTATCATTTCGGCTTGCGGAAATCGTCAGATTATATATTTTTCGTTATCCTTGAATTATTTCCTTCAAAATAAAAAAAAATTTGGCTACGCTCGAGAATGTCGAGATGACGTTTTTTTTTTACAACTTTGCTGCCCTCCCCTTTCTTTACGTCACTCTCAAATTGTCAGATTAGTGGAATATACACTTTTTAGTATGTAATTAACTCACCCTACCTTAATCTGACGCGCTCGAGAATTTCTAATGATCAATTTTTTTTTACTAATCTGATCCTTTATCCTTCACGGGCGGCCTTATATATGGGGCTCATATTTGGTGGAGGTACTTAACCGGATACAAGGTATCGCCCTGTACATTAATCTGCCGCGCTTTAGTAAATCCTGAAATCCCCGCTTGGGCTCCCCTACTACAAAGGGTATCATGTTACCCAGTAATAAATACTAGTATTCAACTGCAACCAGTTAAACTAAAAGCCGACCCCAACATAGTTGGGAAAAAGCATGCAGATTGTGATAGTTATAATGACAATTGATTAGGGTGATAATTATGTAAAACAATTCACTAACTTTCATAATGCTTAGAACTACTTTAAATAGCTTACTTAGAACTACTTTAAATAGCTTACTTAGAACTACTTTAAATCGCTCATAATATGTACGAGCAGTCAATATCATTACCTGTACAACAGATTATATCTCCGTGATTGAATGACACGGAGGAGGAAGGAGAGATCTGTTGAACCGAGAAAAATAAGATTAATGTCGGCGGCGAGGCTTTGAATAAATTTAGGAGGAAATACTCTTACAAATAGGTTGGCTCATTACGTTATTATGTGATGCTGATGAAATGACCTGAGGGTCTCCTCGTAATTGAAATAAAGGTATATTCGCTATATCCGGATTTCAAAGGTCTAAAGATCCATCTGTTACGGGGTTCAATATTTTGGGTCGTTGGAAATGAAAGAGATATTATAATAAAATATTTTTTTCTAAAATTGCTCATAGATTATGTTGTTACAATTCCCGTTTTTAGTTAAACCTAAAAAAACACTGGCTGATGACACGTGCGTGAAACAAACAATATATATTAATTTGTAGCTTTTTGTTGGGGGTTTTCCTTTTTGAATATTATAGAAATACATAGGAAAAGTTTTTTCACTGTCAGTGTTGTAAGGGCTTATAATTGCCAGAGTTTTTAGTTTTTGCTCGAAGTGATTTCTATTTAACGTTCAAACTTGGTCCTAGAAGTTGACACTGTTTATATTTTTTTGTCATATTAGGTCGTTCTAATATGAATGAAAAATAATATAAGCAGTGTTAGATAGATACATACCTTAGCGATTTCATTTCTAACAAGATTAAGCTGACCCAGTTTTAGTAAACAAAACATATAAATACAATATGTTTTGAACGCTTATCGAATGATCGAGTTAGGAACAAAAGTTTGCCGGCCTAACCACGTAGGTATAGCATGGGAGGCGAGTAGGTCAGCAAGTTATGACAGTGCACTGGAGCAAGTTTGAAAGGTCAGTGGGTTAGTGGATAGTGCATAAATAGTTAGTCACCTTGAGGTATCATGTTATGTTCCAGTGGGATCTCATGGCGGCATGGAGGGTGCGATTGTCGCAACCCAGTGCTTGGCACGCCACAATTGCGGCGATAAGTCCCCTCTTTGAGGAGAGGTGCCACGGCGCCCTCACCTTCGGCCTGACGCAGGTCCTCACCGGACACGGTTGTTTCGGGAGGTTCCTGTTCAGGATCAGGCGGGACGAAACGCCAGGGTGTCACCACTGTGTGGATCGCCCGAAGGATACGGCGGAGCATACGGTGGAGGTCTGCCCGGCTTGGGCGGAGCACCGCCGCGTCCTCGTGGCAGCGATCGGCGGCGGCGATCTCTCGCGTCCGGCCCTGGTCCAGGCCATGGTACGGAGCGAGAGTGTATGGGAAGCCGTCACCTCCTTCTGCGAAGCAGTAATGCTCGCAAAGGGGAGGCGGAGTGCGTGAGGGAGAGGCAATCTCTGCGCCCTCACGCCCCTAGTCACCGCAGGAAACGCCCTAGACGTCGGGAGTCAACAGCCGACTGCCGGCTACCGTATTGCGGGTGGCGAGCAATGGGCAGCTCGCCGCCCGGTAAGGACCAGGCCCGGGTAGACGGCGCGTTGTATTCCACGCGCGCCTCAAAGAGATGTCAGCACGAACTGACGGGGTCCGCTAGGGCCGCGGGTTGTGCAAAAGAGATACCGTGGCCCCTGGCACAGGCAACTGAAGGAACACGGGTGGGTTTTAGTCAGTAAAAGTCTGACACGCCCTCCCGCTCCATGTATCGCGTTATAAACTCTGTGTAGAAGGATGGAGTGGTCATCGTCTCATTTTGATCAGATAATTGTTTACTACCTTGCTAATCATCCTAGTCATCTAAAATGTAAGCTTCTGCCTGCTGTGTGACACAAAATGACGATTTAAAAGCCACTCTTCCCAAAAGTCTCATAAAACAAAATGAAATAAAGCGTCATAAAGTAAATCCCACGAACTGAGATTATATGGCCAATGTATTATTCATTGCAGCTCATCATAAAGAAATAGCCCAATAAAATATCTTGTAAGAAACTACACTTTCACAATATTTTTAAATTCAATTCTTATATCAATTTATCGGGTGTCGACTGCGGTCCCTGGATAGTTGCATCAGGATCGCCATCAGATGCGACATCTACAAACCTTATTCCATTGCAACAAGGATCATTTTCGTTCGTGACGGGTTTAACGTAAGTGTGCTGAGTGGGCTATGCAGTTACTTGTCAGTTGATATCTCTATACCGCTGAAGTATAGCCCCCGAGGGGTCGCAGGAGAAATGGGACATTCAATACCTCTCAGTTAACAGTTAGTGAGCAACCGACGAGCATTTGGATATACGGGGCTATTATAGACCAATCTATCTATTATCATGTATGTTTGTATGTGTGAGATTTGAGTGGTAGTCATTAGTCATTTATTCATAAACAAGAAATTGTATCTGAGATTACATAAAAAATTAAAATTACAATTTCACTTGCTTGGAGCTTGAGTAGATAGCGCTTTTTATACATATGTACTGGCAACTTATTAAATAATATAACCGATTGATATCTTTGACTGTGCCTCACAATATTCAAACTTGGATTGTTGTACGGTATAATGTCTTGTCTCCGAGTGCCTTCTCCAATTTGTCGTTCTTCTGCTGTCTCATATTCATGCATAAATTTATCAATGTTACTTACAAGCACAAAATATACCTATATGCTCGGCACTGTAAGTGTACTTAGTTTTATAAAATGTTCACGGCAACTCTCTGATCGCGACGATAGGTCGTGGTGGAGCAAACTGAAATTGAAGCGGACTGTATAACAAGTATAATGAAGTAGATAAAGATATAAAATTACAACGGTCGGTTAAACATTTAATCAAGAGCGACTAAGACGCGCAAGCGCAGCCGTGCACGAAGGAGAGCAACAGCTGACTGTCGTGGCGGTGTGGCGCGGGGGCCCGCGCTCGGCCGTCAGCCGGCTGGGTCTCCGCTGTCCCTGCACCCCTCGTTCACTGCCGCCAGCGCGCGGCGATGTTGAGTGGAGCGCGAGCGGTCTCAACACTCTCTCTTTGCAGGATACGGACTATTGTGCGAATTACGCGTTTTTGTAACACAAAAGCTCTTTTGATATTATAGTCATAACTGTTTCCCCAAAACATTATGCTATACATATACAGGGTGGCAGGGACATCGACGCGCAAATTGTAACCATGTCTTCAGCACATGAGTTTAGACCCCATAGCGTCAAAATTTTTCGTCGGTTTAAAAAAAATATATTGCTGTTCAGTACATTTTGACCGCGCAGGTATTGCATTTTTCTATGATTATTTTTTTAATAACCGACGAAAAATCCATGGTTACAGTTTGCGCGTTGATGTCTCTGCCACCCTGTATAATCTTTGATTCTACCAAAGCGAAATATACCATCTTCAATTGCTCAATGTCAATTTCTGTTCTAAGTGATCTCAAAGTATAACATGCGGAACATACTGATGCATTTATAACATTTAATTCGGTTTTCCAATTTAGCTGTTCGTCCATAATATGTATATTTAAGAATAATAATAATAATATCCCTGGACTTTACAGTCTCTATTAATTTATATATGTCAGTTGCTGCTACTATGGCATTTGTGTCATCTGCAAAAATTAATATATCAATGTAAGATAAAATTCTATTCATGTAATTGATTAAGTCATTAATAAATAAAATTGGTCCCAATATAGATCCTTGCGGGACGACAGTCGTAAACTTTTTAGAGCGTTCTTGCATTTTGTCCATTTCTACGAACATTTTTCTGTTTTTGAGATAAGAAGAGAATAATTTAAAGGCCTTACCTCTTATACCATAATGCGTCATTTTTGTAAGAAGTAGTTCGTGATCAATGGTGTCAAACGCGGAACTTAAGTCAAGAAAAATTCCGGCTACTCTCATTTTATTATTGATTTTTCCTTTAACATAATCAAGTAAGGTATATATGGCGTCAGGTCTAACACTATTTACACGCAAGTGAGCTAATAGTCGTTTTTTTATGATCATTTCAAATATCTTTGACAGGACTGGTAGCAGGGAGATAGGCCTGTAATTTTTAGGATCAATTCTACTATCTTTTTTGTAGACCGGTATTACTTTGGCTATTTTAAGCTGGTCTGGGAAGATAGATTCCTCAATGCATTTATTATAAAATTCACATAGAGGCTCAGCTATTATGGAAATATGTTCCTGAATTACAGATATTATACAGAAGCTCTTCTGGTTTATCATGAGTAATATAATCACACACCATAACGTAACACAACTCACTCTACACCACACACTATACTACACCTCACCACACCACACTACACCATACCCCACACCACACCACACCACACTGCACCACACCACACACCACACCGCACATCTCATCAGGTCACACCAAACCACACTACATCTAACACAAGCGGCACACTTAACTAATGCACACCACGCTTCACGTGATACATACTCAAGATATTAGATTAAATAAGAACAATATGCTGTAACATTATGTAACTTATATCTAAGATATGGAGGAGTGGAGTCTCCTAACACAGGCATTGTTTGCCTAAAAGGAGGCTCCAAACACAATTAATTGTATATGAAGCATTTTGTTTAAATAAAGATTATTATTATTATTATTATTGGGATCTCATCATAACCACAAGAATACTTGCTCTGCATACTTTTAAGGTAGCGTCCAGAACCTTGGAAATTGTTGAAAATGTATTGAATTATAATTTATCTCGAATCATATTGTGGACGTGGTTGTCTGAGTAAATATGTACTTTATTAAAATACCGTTAACTTTTAGATAATATGGATTTGATGGCTTTACTCAGACAATATCACAATGAAAAATGAAATCAAAAGAAACAGAAAAATAGTTTTAAAAGCCATAACTTGCTTATATCAATGTTCATTTATAAAAGATCAACAAAGAATATTTTAGAACAGATTAATTAAGTGCTAAACTGTCTCACGAAGTCAGTGATAACAATCAGTGGATCTCCATAACATTGCTTGTAATTTTGTGATAAAAACAATAGTATAAGTACCTACCTTAGTACATGGGCAGAATAGAATAGAATAGATCTTTATTTGCACAGAAAGTTATTTTAATTACTGTGGGCGTACTATGGGTAGTGTTGGTTATAGCACAATAGAAAAACGGTTTGCAGTTCAAATCAGATTATAATTTACGAACAAGTTAGTCACACTAGCGAATCACACACTGTAGGTTTCACGCACACACATTCAACGATACGGAACGCTGACAGTTTCTGAGTACATGTTGTTCATACGATGTCCAATGTTTCGATCACCCCGAGAGCTCTGCTCACACCGCTTTTGTAGCTGTTGCTCTCAACCCCCCCACGAACTCAGGCTAGACTCTGTCTAGCGCCACGAGATGGCGCTAGCGTTCCGAATAGTCAAACGAATGACTCCGACATACATATTTTATTAACACATTCAATTAAATAAATATAAGTTTACCATGTCAAGATGAAATTCAGTACATAATTTGAAAGAGGCTACACAATACACAACGTCAAGTTTAATAAAATGGGAATAAAAATTGGTTGAGTTCAGGGTCAATAAAGTTAAATTGAAAATATAAATGATTTAGTACAAGTCATAATTATCAATTTAAATTCTTATCGGTCAAAAATTCGCCAATTGAGTAATAATATTTATTAATTAATAGATCAGTCAATTTCTTTTTGAAAAGTGGTAATGTCTCGTTTTTTATTACGTCAGGTATTTTGTTAAAAATGATCGGACCCCTATACATTTAATACTTTTCTTTAATGTGGCGGTGTCGGAACCACTAACAATTAGCAAATTTTTATACTGTCTCCTAATTGGCCTCACTTTATTAAAAAGATGCATATTTGACTTAACAAAAACCGCCACCCTAAAAATATAAAGTGATGGGAATGTTAATAATTTTAGGGACTTAAATACATACCTGTATTTAAGTCCCTAAAATTATCGCAGCTATCTGTTACTATTAAATTGCACAGCCCTTATATTAATCATTAAATTATTTTGGTCAAGCCAGCGTGTAATGTTTATTAACGTTTCATTTATGTCGTATGTTTTTTTGTCAATACATTTAATCAAGGCAGTACTATCGTCAACGAATAAGACCATAAGATGTTCAATGTGGCGAGGTAAATCATTAATATATAGCAAAAATAATATAGGGCCCAGCACACTGCCCAGTGGTACGCCATACTTAATAATTCTTGCCTTTGATAAATATTTTTCTTTGTGCTTACTTCTACACTACATCAGTACTGGAGTATTTCCGGATAGTTTACTAACTAACGGATAGTATACTTAACTTATGTATCAACATAAGTTATGTATATGACATAGATGCAAGGCGATGTCGCCTGATACGAATTTTACAACCTTTGATATACCATCATATCCAGTGCTACTTTTATTTTTTAATGATTGTATCACTCTCTTAATATCCGCAGCATTCGCTGTTAGAAAAATTCGTAATTACTCTGATATAGAGACAGCCCGTTTAGTGTACTTTAGCTATTTTCATAGTGTAATGTCGTACGGTATTCTATTGTGGGGAAATGCCGCTGATATTCAGACTATCTTTGTTTTGCAGAAGCGAGCTGTTCGATCAATTTATAAATTAAGTCCGAGACACTCGCTCAGAGACAAATTTAAAGAGATTAATGTTATGATTGTGCCTTCTCAGTATATTTATGAAAATCTTTTATATGGCCCATAAAAATATAAAATTGTTTAAAAAATACAGTCATATCCATCAAATTTGTTGTATACCTATAACAAGGCTCAAGGAAATAGGTGGCTCGTTCAGATGCCAATGTATACGCTTTTACAATAAAGTTCAAAGCCCCGTTCAAGATCTAAGCCTTAATAAATTCAAATCATTCATTAAACGTAAGTTGTGCCAGAAAGCCTTTTATACCGTTAAGGATTATATCGAGGACAAAAAGGCTTGGGATTAAGGTGCTTCCAATTTTCACATATTGAATGTTTTTATTTTTATTTTTTTTTTCTGTCTTGTTGTTGTTTTTTTTATTATATACACTTTGACATTAATGAATTTTATATGTATACTATATTTGCTTACTTTGTAAAGTATTCTATTATTTTAATTATTGTGAATGTGAAGACTATGTGGGTCATTTTATTTATATTATTTTTAATTTTTCTCTCTGTTCTGTTAGTTTTGTCATGTTCTGTCCGTTTGAGTAATTAATGTGGCCTACCCAAATGTGTTTTCTTTGGTATGGTTCATCGAATCGTCGAGCTCCTTAAGTTTTGAGTTGAGCTCCACGATTTCTGACAAATGCGTGCACTGGCTGGATTGAGAGGACCTGCCTCTCAATCTGTGTAGCTCTTTCCTCAAAAAACCATCTCAGACATCGATCTACATGGTCTTCATATGATCTTCTAGACACTTTCAAGGCACTTACTATTTCCATAGTAAGTGCCTTTGTTTTCTACTACCCACTCGGATACCATTTGAAACCCATTTAATATTCTTGTTAGGCTTAACTGTTATTAATTTGTAAGGAAAACAAAGATCGTACAGCATGCGAAAATTCTCTAGAAAATAATCGCATGCTTCTTTGGCATTTTCGGTTTGGTAGATTTCAGAGAAAGAGAGACATTTTTGATAGTTTTTGAATCTAGTCATATTTTCACTAGATAGTTCGCGTTTTTAAATCCGCCATGAATTTATTATACATGATTTCATAACCTTAACTTCCAATAGCTGTGCAGTGTGATCAGTTAATGCAAAGTCCAATACATCAGATTTACATTTTAATTTAGAGTAGCATGCAAAAATTATCCAAACAAGTATTACTGACTAGCCTGGTGGGCTGTCGTAGTTCTAATTTAAGATTGTAGCCTAAAAAGTGAAGATGCTTGGCATGCATACTCTAATCTCTCAGAAGAGTTAAGAAAAATAAATGAGGATGGATGATGTCGTAACTTTCTAGTCCTTGCAAACACAGTAGAAACTTTAAAACGTTAGAGCCGCTTTTTTGATCAAATAAAAAAAAAAACAATTTTTATCCTACAGTAACACCCGCCCTTACCAACTAAACATTCATTTGGTTTTGGAAGTTATTATTATAAAATATTATGCGTAATACTATACTAT
Organism: Apamea crenata; assembly: GCA_949629185.1. Taxonomy (NCBI): domain Eukaryota; kingdom Metazoa; phylum Arthropoda; class Insecta; order Lepidoptera; family Noctuidae; genus Apamea; species Apamea crenata. The sequence continues at coordinate 544,538 of OX451359.1, forward strand.
ACGTATTATTACTAAAGAGGGATCAACAACCATTATACCATTGTAGTGAACCGTTAGCGACCGAATTATGTCCCGCTGAGAAAGCGGCATTGTGTTCCGTTAGTTCTTACTGTACGAGTGTTTTTAATTAAATTAAATAATACTGCTATGGTTCTGACTAATAAAATGTCTAAACATAAAAATCTTGATAAAATAAATAAAGCTGAAATAAAATTTATTTCAGCTTTGTTTATTTTATCAAGATATACGAGTATGGCGTTGTTTTTAAAAATAGAGCTCTTTTATCTGCATTTTTCGACAATGATTTTTTTTGACTTTTGCAACAAACGATGTAGGTACAGACGGCAGCACGTCAACGTAAACCCTATACATAAATATAACTACGACGCGCTGCGGAGTGTTAGAAAGAAAGTATCCTTGGCACGATTGGTGGAGTTTTCAACGTTTTTAAAATTGCCCAATGGTTGCACATACTAAAAATTGGGAGCCAATTATCATGTTTTACTAGGAATAAGCCACACCCACTCGCCCCTGCGCGTCCGCCGCTGCTCCCGAGTTTCCCCGATCCTTCACGAAATTAAACGAAAGTCACTCGTCCGTCAGTCGTCACAATTCACATCGTTAGTTTACGTCAGTCAGTTGCGTACGCATTTGGAACCCGTTAGGGTATATAAGTTCTGTGATTTGGAATCGTACTGTGTGCTGTGCTGTGCTGTGAACTTTCTTAAAACAATTTATAAATATAATGGCGCCTCAGTTGACGCAAATTCAAAGAGAGCGCATCATAGCGCTTCGATTGAGTGGATGCCGGGTGATAGATATTTGTCGGCAGACGGGCATAACGGTGAGTAATATTTTTTGTAATCATAATATTATAAAGGCTAATATTGAAAAAATGTATCAATGGTGTTTTTATACAGAATTTTCGAAATTAGTTAATGCTGCGCGCTGTTCCAAGCGTCACTAAAATGTAGAGTAACCGTGAAAGCTTAAATTCAGAGAAATAATTATACTTATGTAAACAGAATTCGATGAACTATTGTTTTTGATTCCATTTAGTCATGACACATTCTAAACAAAAGTTAATCCAGTAGGTAGTGATTGGATTCTATAGTAAATATCTAAGCAATTACGCACTTTCTTTTTGTCCAGGGCCCAGGGGCTGCAGTCTCGACATTCATCGATCGCTTTACGACCGAATTCGGTCGCAACTCGCAAAGTCCCGGATTGACAGGTGTAATGTATGGAGTGACAGGGCTTTGCGACCGAATTCGGTCGTAAAGCGATCGCTATGAATGTCGAGACTGCAGCCCCTGCTTAGTTAGAATCTAGTTACCACGTTATCGCATTGGGTGTAACCCTGTAATGATAGCGATGTTTGTGTGTAATTAAATAACTTAATAACTTTATTATTGGATAGGATAGGTAGGGAATTATAAGTATTAATACATCTTTGCCTATAGTCATTGAGTAATAATGGGCAAATATACTATAGCTATTTGTTTCGTTCCAGAAAAAATATGTTTACTTCTGGCTTCGGCGGTGGGAAGAAAGCGGAACCATAGAAGCCCATCGTCGCCAACTCTACGCGAGATCCACTACGGTACGACGGCAGACGCCGCACACTCTGCCGATCCTTTTCTGACCACACGAATAACATCAACTTCGTACAGGGTGAGTCCATCTGTAGCTTGTAATCATACCTTACCAGCTCAACTTATTCATCACTTTCATAAAATATGGTTTTCTTAAAAAGTGAATAACAAAATTGTGATTAAAATCATACCTACTACCTAATAGACATGTAGTAGGTAGTTGGTAGGGCGCTCGGCGCTCACGCAAACCGGATTGACGCGCGCTGCGCGGCCAGTCTGAATTGTTATTACTTACTACTTATTATTATTACCTACTATGTATTAGATACATCTTCAGTTCTTTACAACCCACCTCAATAAGGGTGGAAGTTCTCAATTCGATAAATTGTTTTTTTGTTTATGTTTATAATTTGAAGAATATTTTTTTACCGTCCCATACTCATAGTCTATTCAACTAATGCTTCAAATTGATGTTATTTCAAGTTGAACAAATATCAACTTTATTTCAATAGTTATTAGGTTGATTTTAGAGTGACTAGCACTACTAGACTAGCAGTAATAAAATGTTTGAAGTTGTTGCGTAAACTGAACTTAATAGTGTAGGAATTAAAGTTATTTTTCCATAAACTCATATTTGTTTACATTTTTCGCAAATAAATCGCGAATGCAGATTAGTTAAATTGGCCCGTACTATTATTTGTCATATTACGGAATCCTAGGTAAGTATTAAATTGACAAAATTTTCTTTGTTTTAGATTTCAATGGACACAGTCAGGAGGCGCCTTATGGACGCCGGAAGACCACTGCCGCGTGCACACCTGCAGGGTGGTGCAGGCGTGGTTCGCGGCACAGGATGACGTCATCCGCCTACCATGGCCTGCAAAGAGCCCCGACTTAAACCCAATCGAGAATCTATGGGGTCTCATGTTTCTCGATTAGGATGCTTCAGAAATCCGCAACAATGAAAACTTGCGGCGAGAAGCCCATACTACATGGGAGCAATTCAGAGGCAAGGACACCTGCTGGAACATGGTGGCCAGCATGAAGGACAGGCTGGTTGCCGTTTTAGACGCGCAAGGTGGTCCGACCAAATATTAAATACTTATATTATATTGTAAAGTATATATATTTTCATTTCATTTCAACAATCATTTTATATTAATAAATAAATACCTATATTTGCTTAAATATTTGTATTGTTATGTTATTACAATTTTGCAGTATCTTCTAGGTATAGTTATTAGAGTTTAATTTACTTTTTATTTATAATTTAATAATAATAAATGTATTGTTTTGGCAACGCTTTATGCTCCCATGTAGTAGTATTTCATAACAACTGAAAGGCCGATCTTGGTGCGTATTTCTGAGGTCAAGTTTGGGCTCTTTTAGGTCATGGCATATTCTATGTCGCTAATAAGACCCGAGCGAACTTAGTTTAGTCTACAACACTCTACCATTAGATGACGAACTCCGATTCTACGGCACTATTAAATAATGCAATTCAATCACCCGGGTTTCCGTTCACATTAAATAGTAGCACAGTTTTACAATCCATAAGTTAGGTATATTTTAATATTGTAATTATTTTATTTATCAAAATAAAGGTATTTCCAACCACTGTTTCTCAAACGCTTATTCTTCCATTGCTCGATTTGGGAAAGACGCCAGACATGTCGTTCGTTGATGTTGTGTCATAATAAACTAGCTTCCTCCATTGCCTGCCCCAGGCTTCAAACTATCTCCATAGTTTTCATCACAATTGCCCAGCGGTTTGGCAGTGAAGGCGTAACAAACGGACAAAGTTACTTTCGCATTTATAATATTAGTATGGATAATTCTTCTAATAACGTGATAAAGATAGTGTAAATTGAAATTTCTTTTCTTTTCGCACCATTGTTATATTTTGGAGCATTTTTCCTTTAAGTACTAATTTGTTAGTGATCATTTAAGTTAGGGCCGTCACCCACTGGCGGCATGGCACGACAAGGGATTTTAGTAAGCGCGAATGATTTGTGATCTCATTTTATCATGGTTAGCATTCACATTTCGGGATGCCACGGCATGCTAGAACGTGTCCGAAGGATGCCAAAGCAGGCTGTGACATATCAATGAAATTTTCGTGCCGCGCCGCCTGTGGGTACGGCCTTAAACAGCCCAGTCAAATTATATTAATCTAGGTAAAAGCTTACTTTTGTTTGGCGGCAGCATTTGATTTTGATAGAGATGTAACTGTAGGTATAATTAATCTGTTACAAATATCAATAAAACTAATACAATTTTTTTTTTGTGTTTGTGTTTCTTTTCGCGTCATGTTTACCGAACATAAACGTATTTTCTTTCTTTCTAAAAATAAAAGCTTGTAATAAATAAATATTGTCTACTTATTTTTAATCTATTGTATAGTTTGGTTTTATAAATTTTGTTGTAAGTAGGTAGGTATATTTAAATTTAGAGTAGGTATAAGTTTATTTGTTTTCAATTAATATTAAATAAAAAGATTAAGATTATTATTCCCCATTTTATTTTGAGATTTTTTCGAACGTTCACACGCGTTCCCGTAGTAACCTATCCTATTCCTATGTCCTTTTCTGATAGGTACTCGTAGGTATGCAAAATTCCATGATGATCGGTTGTGTAGTTAAGGCGCCAAAAGCAGAGGTCGGAGCGCAGGCCACACCGCCAGCTTGGCGGGCGGGCGAGCCGAGCGAGGCATCGTTTCACCTTTTTTCATACTTGGGTTCACACCGCGAACTACAGAGATAAGCTACCGAAGTATGAAAAAAGGTGAAACGATGTTCGCCCGCCTAGCCCGCCCGCCCGCTAGCTGGCGGTGTGGCCTGCGCTTTATACGGGGCCCCGACGGCATATTTATTTATTACTTACTCAAAAAAAAAAAAAAAACAATTGACTTCCAAAATTATATAAATAAATTTCGAAAGTCGGTGTCGTTTGGTTCGCATTTTCGTTGTTCGCCACCGGAAATTAAAGTTATTTTTCACTTTGTAGTGTCTTTTTTGGAAGTCGGTTTTTTTTTTTGTAAAAAAGTTTTTACTTTCGACTTCAAAAAAGGAGGAAGTTCTCAATTCAACGGTATGTTTTTTTTTTCTTGTGTGTTTGTTACGCGATTACTCCGCCAATTGTGAACCGATTTCCAAAATTCTTTTTTTGTTCGAAAGGAGATACTTCTGAAGTGGAATTAGAATTTTATTTGAAAATTCATAATCTTCGAAATCGTATCTTATTAGTAGCGCAATAAGGTTGAACTTGCATGTAAAAGCAATTTCGGTAGGTATAGATAATTACGTTACTAAGTTCAAACTTATTATTTTAGTAGATAATAAGATCGTGTCGCGGACGTAACGTTAATCTCAAACACGGCGGACTGACAAGAGACTCTAAAGGTATAATTAATTGGCTAAACTTCACACAGGTTCGTGATGACCGCATCACGAACCTGTGTGAAGTTTAGCCAATACTGGATACTTACCGAAGTATCCATATTTATTTCAAAATTTCAAGGAGATTGTGTTATGGGCTTTCAGCAATAAAAGAGCAAGGAACGCAAGAAAACTGTTGACCGCCAGCCCGCCAGTAAGTAGGTAACAAAACCCGGAAAAGGTTATCAAAAGCTGCTTGAAATGAAAAAAATAATGTTTTTCTCACATCGGATTATACCTACCTGGCTACTTAACAACATTCATAATTGTGTAACGGTGTATACCATTCCTACCTACCTGTTTAAATGTAGGTAATACCTACCTACTTAATAATTATAGGTAATACATAGAAATAAATATGTAAAAAGGAAGGATTAAGAAGATATCATTTCAATAAAAATCATTGCGCGGGCCGCCTGTTTTTATTACCAAGCCAGTATTTCTATTCGATTCAATTCAAAAATATTCAACCTGCTACGCTATTTCTTATCGCATAGTGTCTTATTCTACACAACGACGCGCACACGCACACACCCTCACGTACGCGCTGCAGCACGAAATATTACGAGTAAGAACTGACAAAAAGCTATACATCTCTTTCGCACGATTCTCGCTGTTGTTGCTCATAACGCGTTCAAGGTCAAAGTGGGGTAACTTGATGTGCTGGCGACTGTACTTACAGATCATATGACAATTTTTAACCGACTTTTTTTTTATGTTTGTTCGCGCATAACTCCGTCGCTTGCCAACCAATTTGAAAAATTATTTTTTTGTTGGAAAGGGTATACTCGTACTTCCCAAATGGTCCCATCAAATTTTTATCAAAATTGGACAAGCGGTTTTTGAAAAATCAACAAGAATAAAAAATATCACAACAAAAAAGTGAAAAATAAAAGCTTTTTTACAAAAAAAAAAAAAAACAACCGACTTCCAAAATTAAAGTTATTTTTCACTTTGTAGTGTTTTTATGGAAGTCGGTTGTTTCTTTTTTGTAAAAAAGTTTTTATTTTTTAGTCCTACTTACATTATTTGACTACGTTCCAAAGGAATTACGATGCAAACAACTGTATACACTTCAGAGATTGCCTTTCGTAACAACCTAAACAGACACGTTGCGATCGCTAACTAAATATAAAGCAAATCTAAACATTATTCCGCAGCTATTCCAGCATTCAATTCTGAAGCACTTCAGAAAGATTCAGAACTCAGCGGTTAAACATTTCTAAGCCACTTTGTATGGCGCGTATATTGGCAGTCACAGTATGCGACCTCAGCGACCTCTATTTCCGCGGCTGCAAAGATTCTCTAAAACGCCATTTTGGTTGAATAGAGCGGTCCCACTTACGCGTGTCGAACGAACAGCGCCGTTTTGCGCGCGACAAATATTTTACTGTTATTGTGCGATCCCATCCCCTCTACGAAATCGAGCGGATTTCCTCGTGATTTTTAATGGCACTACAATTTCAGTATGTATGTAAACGCTCCATTTTTAAAGGCAAAATGTAACTAAAGTTTAGAGTGCAAAATTGAAGCAATTTTCTTTAGACGCTTCCGTAGCTTGTAAGTTTAGCGTAATATCTACTTCATATTTCTCTCTTTTGGGAGCGTATCTTAAGAAATTCTTAGCGCTTGTTTTTGCGGGTATGATTAATATTAGGAATTAAGGAGCGGCTTCTATCTGCCGTCCGCTGCGAAAGATGTATGAGGCGGGTAATAACCTATGCGTAAAATATAAGTGCCTACTTACATACTAGTGAATCGATAATACTTTTAGGAAAAAAACATAGAGATAGGTACTGTTTGTTGCTGATCTCAATAAACCACTACCTACCATCTATCATCTATCCATTCACAATGCTCATGACGACAATGTCAAATCCACTTATGGTGTTTAATTTTGCCACTTAGCGATGGACTATTAATTACTCAACTGTGGCCAAATTGCTCACAAAAACAAGCAAAATGCTTGTAATTTATACAGCAGTGTGATTGCCTAAATGTGTTCGGTGTATAGCATAACATGAATGTTTTAGTCATTCACAAACGGTCCTTAGCAAAAATTAAGCAATTTGTATTCGGAATTTAGTTCGTTTTCATATGAAATGCGCAAACAATAAATTATTATGAGTGGAATTTTTATATTAATGCTGGTTTTGGGTACGTAGCTACTTTAATTTTAATTTTTTTTTGAGACCTCAGTACATACACGGTGATGCCAAACGCATATGTGTTAATTTTATTTCATTACTAGCTTCTGCCCGCGGCTTCGCCCGCGTGGATGTCGGAAGTTATCCCACGGTAACGTGCTACCAGGATAAAAAGTATGTGCTTCCCCAGGATGACATCTATCTCTTTGCCAAATCAGAAGTTCAGTGGTTTAGGCGTGAAAATGTAAGATACAGTTTCAAGTTCAAATCCTCCCCTAAAAACCAAATTACCCCTTTTTGCCCCGTCAGGGGGTCAATTTTCGACAACTTTACATACTTATTATTAATTATTTTCTGTCGAAAGTATCAATACTGAGTTCCGAGTTAATCGGAACGCGCATTCAATTTCTTCCACACAAACTTCAACACCCCTTTGAGGGGTAGTTTGAAAAACTTATAATGATAAACTTTATTACTTACTTAGGCAAGTATTGTTGCCAAGTTTCAAGTTTATTAACTAAATTAATAAGATTTTTCATATAAACTGTATCCCCGCTTTTCACCCCCACAGGGGTGGAATTTAAAAAAAATCATAAAAATTCATAACCTAGTCTCAAAGATTGTTTATACCAATTTTATAATTAATCAAGCCACTTATATAACCCTCCCCTGTAAAATTAACTACCCCTTTTCACCCCGTTAGGGGTAGATTTTCGAAAAACACTCATACGTATTAATATTTATTTTTAGTCTTAAGTACACACACAGTACAGTGAGTTTCGAGTTAATCGGACCGCGCGTTGAAATTCTTCCACACAAACTTTAACACCCCTATATCCCCTTTGAGGGGTAGTTTTGAAAAACTAATAATTATAAACTTTATTGCTTACTTAGGCGAGTATTCATGTCAATTTTCAAGATTATTAACTTAGCCAATAAGATTTTTCATATAAACTGTATCCCCGCTTTTCACCCCCACAGGGGTGGAATTTTGAAAAATCATTTGGGATGTGTTCATAACTTGACTCAAAGATTATTTATACCAATTTTCGAGTTAATCAAGCCACGCTGTAAAATTCTCCCCTGTAAAATTGACTACCCCTTTTCAGGCCATCAGGGGTAGATTTTCGAAGAACCCTGATACTTAGTATAACCGTACTTAGGTATAACCTTTTATAACAAGATACCCTCTTCTTTTCTAGACTTGCCTTTTAATGCGTTTAAAGCTCAACTAAAATCCAACCTTTGTTCAAAGGCATACTATTCTATCAACGACTACTAAGACGATAAGAATAGTTGGTCACCCTAGTTTAACGCAAGACAATGTTTATGTTCCTTCTCCAAAATTAGCTTACTGCAGAACCCAGCAATGCATTAATGTGTAAGCTGTCACGCGATTTATGCCTGGAGGCTTTTATTTGGGTAGGTAGTAAGTTTTTTTATTTACATTTTAATTAATTATGTTTTAGCTTGAGTACGTATAGTTTTTATTATATTTGTTGGTATATTGGCGTGGCTAGCTGACATATTATGGCAAATAATTAAATTTTATGTTCTGGTTTTGTAATGTTAATTACCGAACAAAAGTACCTAGTATTGTATACATTCAAGTATTTTTTTAAATTGAACAGACAGCTGTGCTGCTGGGGAGTTTGTTGCGCCACTTCTTCTTCCCAGCAATAGCACTAGGAAGTGGTGAAGGGCGGGCGTTTTTGGGGGACTGTCTTTTGTAATTTTGACGTTCAAAAAGTGCTGATTCCCAGCCTAATTTGAATAAATGACTTTTGATTTTGATTTTGATTTTTGACTCATTATTCTTTTCTTTCAATTTTACGTATAAATACTGAGTTTCGATTAAATCGGACCGCGCGCTAAAATTCTTCCATACAAACTTTGTAACCCCCCAATCCCCTTTTAGGGGGTAGTTTATAAAAACAAAAACTGCCCAACTTCATAATTTACTTAGATAAATATCTGTGCCAAATTTCAAGTTTATTAACTCAAGGAATAAGATTTATCATACAAACAAAATCCACCCATTTCACCCTCTTAGGGGTGGAATTTTGAAAAACCCTTTCTTATTGGATACCTACTCTTCACGAAGAATACACCCTCCAAATTTCATGTCTCTAGGACCAGCGGTTTAGGCTGTGCGTTGATGTCTCAGTCAGTCAGTCAGGACTTTGAATTTTATTATATAGATGATTTGTTACTTGTTTTACAGATTACTCGTATAGTGAGCGTATGCTATTATTACTGTGAATTAATTTTATCCTTAAAGCTAACGACTGTTATTTTGGACAAAAACGAACTTTCAAATAATCAATAGAGTTTTGGTTGTAGTGGAACTGTAGTTCATTATTTCTCAGAAAATTATAATTTCAACTGTATCATCGCTAAAATCTGTATTCGTGAGCAAATTCTTTTCTCAGTGCCTACTATTTGTTTCATTGCTTAACTAGAACCTACATCTCTTAAGACTGTTTTCCGGAAATTGCCCGTGTTTATCCCGCAACCGTTCTGTGAAGGCGCAGGCGGTGTCGCGAAGGCATCGAGTTGGCGGCACAATTAAACTCAGTCGCAGCGATCGGCAAGCAATCGGCTTATTCCGGCCATCGCCTCCCAACCGATATTAACACAACGATTGAACACAGAAGGTCCACTCAAGACCATGCAGCTGTTTCGAATATTCTTTATAAGTATTTATTCTTTTTGATTTCAAAGTTTTTAGACACCACGAAATTGACCAAATGAATATTTGTTGTTTGAATGAGTGAGTAAATAATTGAAAACATTAATTTGTAAAATATAAATTTGTTAATTGCATAGATATAAGAAAGATGGTGATACATTTCTATGGTTAATTGATTGGTTTCGTTGGTTGAATAGTATTTTTTAAACCCAAAACCATCATGCAGAGTTGTGGTCAGTCAATATTTTTGTCACACCGAAAGAAAAACCGGATGATTTCTTGATCATGGTTCATATTGAGTTGGTCTACTGCACTATTTTCTTCTATGACATTAGTAGCTGCCAAGCCACAACGTCTTCACCACTTGATTAAAATGTTCCCAACACTCCTTTATAAAGTACTTTTACAGGTTTTTGTGTGTATATTCGCTTTTTTCAGTATGTCGGACGAGTCGCGGTTTGTTACCGTATCTGCATGGAAATGGAAATAAATCCTTATATAAATCCAAAAAAATCAAAAATCTTAAATACTTGGGTAGTTTAAGAGATTCCCTTTTCCTGAATTTTACATATTATTATTTAGGTGCGCTAATTAAATATAGTTATGCACTATTTTGCCTATTGTGATAATTCGATCAACAGTCATTATAACTTGCCAAATACAAGAATTTTAAGCGATGAAAGATTATGATTTATGACTCTATTGAATAGATTTATATTCAAATAGGTAGGTACCTACAAATGTACCTACCTACCACAATGTTCAGTAAGTTGACAAAGTAGGGTATGCATGTAGGTATGTGCATACGTTTAACTTAGTAACAATAAAGGAGAACTTGATTGACCTAAATGTTATTACGCTAACGTAAATTAACTATGGATCTAATTACCTACCTATCAGTCGGTCGTCGAGTGTCGAGTATTCAGATCCTCCAATTGTTATAATTATCATAACTTAATTAGATTGAAGCTGTTAACGTAATTACAGGCCGTTTATTTATTCAACTAATAAGTACAATTTGATATTTTAATGAGTGTGTTTTAATGTGTTACTGAAAGTCATTGCGGAGACAAACCCTCCTCAGATATAATTAAGGTCTTTGAATTAGAATCTATTCAAGCAAGATGGTTAAATCATGCGTGGTTGCTTTATATTATATTTTTGACGGCACGGTTGGCGCAGTGGTTAAGCGATTGACTGCTGCGCTGCGTGTCGCGGGTTCGATTCCCGCACGGAACAAATATTTGTATGACCTACATGTATTTGTTCCGAGTCTGGGTGTTTTTCTATCTATAATATGTATGTATTTACAAAAAAAAAAAATTGTATATAAGTAGTTTATCAGCCATCTTGTTACCATAACACAAGCATTAGGTTGCTTAGCTTGGGACAAATGGTGCTGTGTGAAATGTCCAGGGATATTATTATTATATTGGTCAAATTATTTGTAGGGTTACGTAATCACTAGCTTTATAATATTAATTTATTTCACTTCCTAAGTTCACTAATTTATAGTCTACAATTATTTATAAGGACATAAGCTAAGCGTACATTTGTAATACATAGTTCTACGGAAATAATATGCAGTTGCATTATACATTAATACTGCTAATTAACTGGCACACACAACGGCATTAGCATATGAATGACTTAAGACCGACAAACTTGGGCTGCATTAGCCGAGCCGCAGCAAAAGTACTAATTACCCCCCCCCACACACACACACACACCCTCACACACAATACATAAACTGCACTAACTCACTTGCGTATAACGAAGCTTACAATTTAGTTCACGTGAGCTACTAGAGAATTATATTACTAAAGGAAAGTGGACTTTTAGTAGTATGCACATCATACAGGCGTTGAAAATGCTCTCTTCAACTTTTCAATAATGTCGGTGGATCATAATTACTCATTTTAGGACAGACATTCTACTGTACAACAGTTTCTATGAAAACTTTTAGCGAGTGTACTTTGTTCGCTAAGAAATGTAAAGATATGGAAAACGTATGGGCTTTAATAGACGTAATTTTGTAATAAAATTATAATAGATTGGGCGTTCTAAGAAAGTTAATATTATATTAAAATGTACATCGAACTACTTCAAACTTAAAATAATACCTTATCCTCTTGAAAAAATATAATTGGCTTTGTATTCAAAACTTGAAAACATAACAAGGCAAAACCTTTTCAAAGTGAATTGAAAACCCTTTCTAAGTTATTTCTTAGTTCTATATATAATGTACCGATATTGTTCGAGTTTCACTTGGTTCCCTCTAACAAAGGGAAAAGGGTTCCACTTAAGAGTAGGTACCTGTTGCAGACGATATGTGTACACATTATTTCGTTGAAAAATGAACAAATAATAAAGTAGCAGATGTGTTGCACGACACTGGGGGATCAAGAACCGAGGAAGGTCAACCCAAGGGCATGACATTTGCAGATACATAGTTTATATGGGTAAGTAAGTTGTTCGTATTTACCCAGTGGTTCAACGAAAAATGTTAAGATGGTCGGTATTATGGGCTTATGAACCCTAAACTTGTTTCCTAAATACGAAAAAAAAACAAGGCGTGGTGTTATGTTATGTAGATCTACATAACATAACACCACGCCTTGTTTTCCCGAAGGGTAGGGCAGAGGTATACCTGTGGCACAGCCACATTCGCCAGTTATGTTCCACGTAATACGAGTAGGGGCCTATTGCCATCAACCGGGCATAAATCCGGCCTCCAGGCTGGCTACTGCTACTGCTACTGCTACTGCTACTGCTACTGCTACTGCTAGTGAGAAATTTCAGATGGAAAAACCCAATAACACTTTGCCCGACCCGGAAATCCCAACCGGGAGCTCACACTCAGCAGCAGCACGTGCGACCACCAGACCGACGAGGCAGCCGGAAATATAAACCTACATAAGCCGTAAATGTTTTTATGATTACAATTTATGTTTATGTTTCGCTACTGCTACGCTACTGCTTAATCGCTACTGCTTTTTACTGCTACGGCGTTTTTTAGTTTCTGTCATAAATGACAGAAACTTAAAAACGCCACCTGCTACAATATGCTACCTACTCTATGTTATATACTCCTTTTTTGAGATCTTTTATGATACAATAAAATTCAAGATTATTAGAATCCTATAGAGATGAAAAAAGGATAGTTGAAATACATGAAAACAAAAGCTACTTAGCAGACGTGTGTTTTTTATTATTATTGGTAGACTCGCGCTGATAGGTAGGCCTAGGTTGGATGACCGCTCTATAAATGATAATGTTGATATCAAATACATAATACCAACAGTGTTTGGAAGTGTAGGTGGTGCAATATGTTTAAAGACCTTCTGGCCTGTTTGTTTTGAGCTGGATCGGGCCGAGTCATTATAGCCGGGACAAAAATAGCCGACTCCAGTGTGACCTGTTTATTTTTATCTCCACACTCCCTAACAGTGACGTCATTCGCTTTTGCTTTACAAACAAAATTACCTGGTAAACATAAAATAAAGAGTATGTGTGTGTTTCATTAGTAAAGCTTAGAGGATTTTCGTAGAAAATAATAATGTTTTTGAGATCATCGTATTCCTCTACACCCACGGTTCAGTTTATTATTGGTTATTCAGTTTATTGTTGTTTGAAAGAGCATGGCAGTTAAGAATATGTCATGCTCACTTAAATCTCTCACTGATGGTGGCGCGTGTGTTGGATCATTCGGTTCCCTAAAAAATAGTTGAGCTGGGTGGTGCTGATCCACGCGTCATGTTCGTGAACGGGCGCCGTTGGTTGAGACTGGTCATCTCTTAACTGCCAGGGCTTATTTTTAATGTTATATTTTAAATTGTTTCTTTTTTACATTGTTCTGACATATAGAAGCAATAAGAATAATGCGTGAACCCAGGATTTTGTAATAATATCTTGATTTAAAAGAGTGTCCGTGGAGTTTCTTGCCCGTTCTTCTCCATAGAGATCTACGTTTTTGGAATGGGCGACTAGCTTCAACTTTCTGACTAACTGACCGACAATTTAATTCTGACAATTCAAAAGTAAATGGTTTATTAAAAGTAAAGTATAAATGGTTTAATTGAAATAAATGATTTGAGTTTGAGTTCATCTATACCTAAATTAAATATTCGTTTATTTCATTTCTACATTAGGTACTAGTTTTTTCCATATTTTTTTAGGGATTTATTGTTTCTTATTAGTATCTACCTTAATTTTAGAATATATTATTGTGTTTTTGCTTCCATAAAAGTCCAATTTTAGTACATGCTTTGTAAAAAACTATACAAAAAAAAAATACTACTGAATATTATTGAAACTAAAAAATGGAATATTATTAAAACATGTTAGTCTAGTGTTATCAACAGTGACTGATCCGAACAAGTGGTGTGGCCACAAAATGAGCGACATGTGGTGCAGGTTTATTTACACGTGCAACCGCATGCATAGTTAGTGGATGTTATAAATCTGCTGGAGGGTTGCGGATGCTCGACGCGGCCAGGCGTGGCCACCACTATTGCTGTGGTTTCAATGGTGAAACATAATTGTTGTGGATTGCGTCTGGGTCCCTTGGTTGACTGATAGAGGATGCCTATGGTATTAAGTCCACCTTGGTACCTTTTTGTGTGCGAGAAGTTTAAATAAATAAATTCACACACACACAGATTATTAAAGATCGGTGGCGCGTGAGTCGTTGCCCGGAATGTTACCATTTATAAATTATATGCTTATACCGAGATTTAGAACTGGGTATTGTATATTTGATTGTTGTTTTTTTTATGTTATCGTATGCTGCCCCGGTTGACGTCATCAGGTCAACGCCGGCTGTGGCTGAAAACCAACGCAGGGGCCAGAGCCCCTGCGTTGGTTTTCAGCCATAACCCTATGCGAGACAGATCTCGCATAGGGTCTTAGCATTTTAAGCATGTGACGCATATTTTCCCACAACGTGTTTTTTTAGTGTTTGTGTTCTTTTCGTTATGTGTACCGCAAATGATAAACGTATTAGCTTTCTTTCGTCCTTACCAAAAATTCAAATATTATTGTAGTATAAAGCCTAGTCACTAGGAGACAAATGTCACGCAACAAGTGCCACTAGACATGTCGTACGACATCGCCCGACGTCGTTCGACTTAGAGCTGGTTCACATTAGGTCGGACCGACAGTTTACCGTTCACCGACTGCCGGGTGTTGCTGTTCACACTAGACGCCGCCGACCTGACCATACTTGCTAGTACGCCAATATTATGTCCGACCCGACAGAAATCGTGGCTGGACGTACGGTAATTGTGTCGGCTCCGACAGCTTGGTCGGGTTGCCCTAATGTGAACGGCGCTATTGACATACATACGCCAATATGGATCCGACACGTTTGTCGGGCCGGTAAAACTGTCGGTCCGACCTAATGTGAACCAGCTCTAGCCCGACATCTCTAACGACACGCATTGCGGGACTTTTGTCTTCTAGTGAATAAGAGGATTAAAGTTCAGAGTCGTGAACTTCTGCTTTAGAACGCTTCGTTGCATTATGTGCGTCTATGTATCACTACTGCACATAAAGTTTAAATAAATTGTGTTGGCAAAGATCATAGAAATATAATACTCAAGGCTATTTTCTACTGTCTAAATACTTTATTTATTTATTTACATAAAATAAAAAAAGCCTGAACCTTTCGCCAAAGGGTTTGTTCCTACTTTTAGCAAAATCAGTGAACATAAACCTGTTAATAACCTGCTAACAATAGTGTCGAGGCTATTATCAATTAACATAAATGCAGTAAGACCAGACAACGATGTGTCCTTACGTCACGAGGCGTCGTTGTAGTTACGTCAGCAAGGTGACGACGTCATTGATGATAGTCAGCAAGACGTGTGAGGCAATCTGTTGAGGGTTTATGTTATCGTTGTCCGGTGGGTTTGTGTTGGAAGAGGAGTGAGTTACTAGGGTGCGGAGAGCTGTAGGAAAAACACGTATAGGATTATAATGTGTTGGAATTGTTACAAATTAAAATTAATGGCCTCTTACGACAAGCTAACATAAGCCCAAAGGACAGGTGGTTTGGTATCAATATAAAAGGAAACAACAAACTACCTCAAACCGTATATTAATAATAATAAATCTAAGACAGTAAAAGGTGAACCTTCAAAAAACTAATTTTCATTATCATTAACAACTTAGGTAGGTGTCCATAGCTATGACTTAATATTGCCAGCCAGCTAAAATTTCAGTAGAAAGAGCTAGCTCGTGGGGAGTTGGAAATAAACCCTGTTATATAATACCTACAGTTCCGTTTTAAATGATTAAATTAAATAATATAAATGTCAAAAAGATACTTATATCTATCAGTTATTTGTAGGTTATTACTTAGTAAATGGGCGCCAGGGACTCAGAGGGTCCCATATCCCGGAGCCGGCGAAGGTGTTCAATATACATCCGGATGAACGTAGGAGGTCGAACCCGAGATCCTCAATTCAAATTAACTTTCCAATATTGAAAACCGGACCAAGGTAACCAACGGGTTCTTATAGAAACTGTATTGAAATTAATAGAAATATTATAAGGGATAATAATTTAAAAAAACCGTCCCGCCTGCGCTATCGCTAGACAGACTCCAACAGCAATGCTGCACAGTCGTCTCCGCAAGAGGCTTCGAGCTGACTCGAGGAACGGGTCTCGCGTCCAAGCTCCAGAAACTCTTCCAGATCCCGGCGGCGAGACGAATCTCTCGAGGTGCCTCTCCTGAAATTGACAATACGGAGACCTAATAATATAAGGGGAATCTTTGCTTTCCTTGAGGTGACCGAGCTTTCAAATCTAGAAGGCATTTTAAATTTTAAAACATTAGCCGGTTAACATGGCCTTCAAATAGGAAAAAGGATTACCCACGTTGCGTTCATCAACTTCACAGCAAGGGCTAGTTGCCCTGAACAACAATTTAATACCGAGGTTAACGCAGATGAATCCATGATAATTAGTTAAGCGAGCGCAATACTCACAATTGGTTTACGGAGAAAACACGTTGACCGCAAGATCCTCGACTGGCTGGAAAGGTGTCCGCGTAAGCGCAATTTGGAATCCTGTAATAAACATCCATTGATCACAACAATATCCTTTTAACAACCAGGGAAGGGCTCAAAGATCATTTCTCAACACCATTACACAAAATATCAACCCCTTAAATCATGGACTAAGGTTTGTATTAACACCCAAGCGTGTTCAAAGACAAATAGAATCACCTTTTTTCAATAACCCTGTTATAGGTCGTACGTTGATGATTCGCGACCGTAACAAGTATGTATTAACAGAATTTTATTCATTAAAATCATCAACACAACCCTATCCGTCTTATTACAAAACGAAACCTAACTTTAGTTCTAGCCTAAACTATTGAGCCAGTACTTGTATTTCGAACTTTATTTCGATTTAGGCAAAGTTCTTAATACTAAAATGACAACTTAGCACCGAACTAAGCTGTCATTTTTGTATAAAGAACTGCATTTCTCTATCAGTTGGATTCTTAATTCAATAACTGGGTCAGTGGTTTAAACCTGATCGAAAGAAAAACCTTGTTTTGTAATAAGAGGGTTTAAGTTCTGAATGACAACGGATGTCAAACCGGAACTTGACGGAGGATTTCTAAAACCTCCCCGGCTTCAGGGAAAATGATTAAAAGACGGGAGCGGATAAAGCACAACTTTAAGACCCCTAATTCTTGAAAATTACTAACAACTGTCCAACGTGACGTTTAAATGCTGAAACAATAAGAATCCTCACGATCCAGATTAACAAACAAATTAGTTTTGACTTCCAATATCAAAACTCGTTTGGGGTAACTATCCCAAAATATTCATTCGGGTAAATTTTGAACGTACCTGGCCACACTATGTCGAAGACAATGCACAGATTAAAAATGGTTTTATTTCACAACGAAGTTTCTAGAAAGAAGTCTATATAGAAACAAAAATTACACTTCCATATTCGGTTATTTAGTTTATTATATTTTTATTGAAAGTAGAAAATTATTAGGGATTGCTCCATACGATATTATTTCGATGGTTTGCAATCATTATGTTTAAATATCGATTTAACTACAACTGTGAATCGGCGACCACTAGATGTCGCCTTTAACTATATTAATCTATGCCTTAAACTGTCAGAACTTAACGTTCGACGAAATGTCATTTGAAATAGTTATGGAGGTATGAGGAACAGGGTGTAAAGTTCACTCATCCTCCATAGAAAAGGGAGGATCCTCCGACCAGACGGGTGTTGTGTCTGGCGGGCAATTGCCCAACGATTGATATTGGGAAATTGTATCTATGTTAATTGCGCGGTAAACTCTGCTTGCGAGATGCAGGATTTGCGTGACGTCAGTATGACGCGTTGTTCGAATGGGCTTTGTAGATACCGCTACATCACTCCCCTCCGGAGACCGGAGGTCGATAGTGGGCTGAGTCTTGTATCTTGCGATGCTTGCCAGGCCAACTGAGGTTCCAGTGAGTCGGAACCGGTTGCCGCATAGTTCACGGTGAGTCGAAACTGTCTGCGGAGATGTCCCCAGTGAGTCGGGGTGGCGCATAGTTCACGGTGAGTCGGAACTGTCTGCGAAGATGCCCCAGTGAGTCGGGGTGGATGGCGCTGCGTTATACTCCAGTGCGTCGGATGTCGTTCAGCGCCGGGTTGAGGCTGGCTGCTGCGTCGACCAGGAGAGGGTGCTCTGCTTGTTGACCGGCCGAAAGGGTAGTGTGCTGTGCCGAGGTTGCTGATGAGGCTGAGGGTGATGACCAGGTATGCGCGGTCGCTGCATGCTGGTGGTCAGGATACCCGTTGAAGCTGTGGGTGCTGGCTGGCTGGGTGACGCGCCGCTAAAGCCCGCGGGAGTGATGATGATGACGTCACGCTGAAGTATTTGCACGAAGGCTGCGCTGACGTTCATGTTCGGGGTCACCAGCCTAAAGGCATGAGGAACAGGTTGTAAAGCTCACTCATCCTCCACAGAAAAGGGAGGCTCGTCCGACCAGACGGGTGTTGTGTCTGGCGGGCAATTGCCCAACGATTGATATTGGGAAATTTTATCTATGTTAATTGCGCGGTAAACTCTGCTTGCGAGATGCAGGATTTGCGTGACGTCAATATGACGCGTTCTTCGCATGGGCGTTGTAGATACCGCTACATAGTAAACAATTTTAACTTGGTTACAATATTCTATCCAATCTATCTTGCAGACCTGTTTAATAGGTTCAGGAAAGTGATTTACTGTGAGAAAGTGTTAACCAAACATTCCAGTGACGAAATACAGTTGAAGGAATGAGTCCTTCAATTAAATGCCGGCCAAAGTCATTAGCAACGCAGCTGTGCAACACCAACCCGTGGCAGGCACAAAAAAAAAACAACGTAACAGAATAAAACAAATAGCAATCACGTTAATACATAATAATGTCTACAAAATCAAACTTTGTCACAAACTTTTACAGTAAATAACGAAAACTTTTAAATTAGAGTCTAATTTATTTGAAATTCATGATAGTACACATAAAACATTAAAGTGTTCTGTGATATCTGTGCTCGCGACGGGTTTCATACTCATATTCTCCGGAATTCACGATAGCTTCCATTTTCCATTTAATTTAAACCTTCAAATTCATAACTAACAAAATTTAATTCCAAATGTAGATCTCGGAATTCTACTTAGAACACACACACACCCATACGCTTATATTACACAATATACATGTATAAACAGGTATACACGTTAAATTTGCGTATATGTATCAGATTGTATACAACGATAGTGGAGGGCAGGCTTATTTACATAATAGAGGCATACATGGCGAATTGTTGCCGTCCTCAGCCAAAAGGCTGTATGTTACTTTGATGTAGCGAAGAGGAAATCGCAGTTTTATGCTTTAGGTTGCCGTAATATAAAACTATGTCATGCATATTTTATACAGAGAAGTTTTACCTGGCCTTAGATGGTTTTAGTTTATTCCTAACACTAATTTATTTGATACGCGACCCGCTCGTGCTTTCCACGGTTTTTACGCCTTGACAAAACATCAATTTCTTTATTATCTATTATCTATATTATATAAAATTCAAAGTCCTGACTGACTGACTGACTGACTGAGACATCAACGCACAGCCTAAACCCCTGTTCCTAGAGACATGAAATTTGGAGGGTGTATTCTTCGTGAAGAGTAGGTATCCACTAAGAAAGGGTTTTTCGAAATTCCACCCCTAAGAGGGTGAAATGGGGGGATTTTGTTTGTATGAAAAATCTTATTCCTTGAGTTAATAACCTTGAAACTTGGCATGAATACTTATCTAAGTAAATTATGAAGTTGGGCATTTTTTGTTTTTATAAACTACCCCCCCCTAAAAGGGTATTGGGGGGTTTCAAAGTTTGTATGGAAGAATTTTAGCGCGCGGTCCGATTTAATCGAAACTCAGTATTTATACCTAAAATTGAAAGGAAAGAATAATGTGTATCAGGGTTTTTCGAAAATCTACCCCTGACGGCCTGAAAAGGGGTAGTCAATTTAACAGGGGAGGATTCTACAGCGTGGCTTGATTAACTCGAAAATTGGTATAAATAATCTTTGAGTCAAGTTATGAAAACATCCCAAATGATTTTTTTAAATTCCACCCCTGTGGGGGTGAAAAGCGGGGATACAGTTTATATGAAAAATCTTATTCGTTTGGTTAATAATCTTGAAAATTGGCATCAATACTCGCCTAAGTAAGTAATAAAGTTTATCATTATTAGTTTTTCAAAACTACCCCTCAAAGGGGATAAAGGGGTTTTAAAGGGTGTGTGGAAGAATTTGAACGCGCGGTCCGATTAACTCGAAACTCGCAGTGTACTGTGTGTGTACTTAAGACTAAAAAAAATAATAACACGTATGTGGGTTTTTCGAAAATCTACCCCCTAACGGGGTGAAAAGGGGTAGCTAATTTTACAGGGGAGGATTATAATAAGTGGCTTGATTAATTATAAAATTGGTTTAAATAATCTTTGAGTCAAGTTATGAATTTTTTAAAATTCCATCCCTGTGGGTGTGAAAAGCGGGGATACAGTTTATATGAAAAATCTTATTAATGTAGTCAATAAACTTGAAACTTGGCAACAATACTTGCCTAAGTAAGTAATAAAGTTTATCATTATAAGTTGTTCAAACTACCCCTCAAAGGGGAATATAGGGGTGTTGAAGTTTGTGTGGAAGAAATTGAATGCGCGGTCCGATTAACTCGAAACTCAGTATTGATACTTTCGACAGAAAATAATTAATAATAAGTATGTAAAGTTGTCGAAAATTGACCCCTGGCGGGGCAAATAGGGTAATTCGGTTCTTAGGGGAGGATTTGAACTTGAAACTGTATGTTACATTTTCACGCCTAAACCACTGAACTTCTGATTTGGCAAAGAGATAGATGTCATCCTGGGGAAGCACATACTTTTTATCCTGGTAGCACGTTCCCGTGGGATAACTTCCGAAGTCGACGCGGGCGAAGCCGCGGGCAGAAGCGGTTAGAAGCGGAAGCGGAGCGGGAAGGTTTATACACATAAACCTTCCGAACTAAATTTTCGAAGATATGGTGAAATCCGCATCATATTCCGTAGTGAAGTTTCGAAATACAACGCGGTATCTGACGGACATAAAAACACGACTCAAATTTGTAATTTTTATATAGATTACAATTTATTATAAAAAAAGGTTTGTAAAATTTAAAAACTTGAAGTTTAACTCTTAACTTCACTCTATAGATTGGCTACGCTCGCCTTTGACCCGGTTTGTGGTTTCGTAGCAATGTAGCGCTACACTGCTACGCCGTAGAACACGTAGGGTGATAATGCACTCCTCATTAAGGCAACTGCATCTTGTGGTTAAATGTGCTTAAAATGGGTCTGATAAAATAATGAGAACGTGTTAATGAGCAACTAAAGCTTAATGCACATTAAAGAATAAATTAAATTCACTCTTAAGTACTTAGCCATTTCATGTAGCCTAGCTTTCAATTACTACTACTGGGTGAATAATCTGACCAACTGAATATTTCAAAGCTTGACCCGTTATAAATTGGACTTTGGGTTAAGAACGTTTTGACGTATGTCAAACAACATCATATAGGTCCGACGCCGGTTTGACAAGCTTTTTGTGGAGCAGGGTTGTCGCTAAAAATAAAGAATATTTGAAAGAACCAAAAATATATTTTCCAATTAACTTTTCCGATACAAAACAATAAAACCATTCCCCAGGTGGCCACTATCCCATACGATTCACATAAAAATGTATTTCTTGAAGTAAAACAGCAGTAAAAGAGATAGATGGATCGCAATGAGCTATCAATTTTATATAAGATCGACAAAGATGGCCGGTCAAATAGCACGTGTTTGTTTTATTGCAGACTATCAAATATAATACCATGAAGCACAAGGAGAATGTTTGCTCGGAATGGTCTGCAATACGTTGGAATGAATTACTACTAAGGATAAGGGCATCGCAATTTCTGTCGGCAGAAAACAGCTTATTGGACTGTGTGTAATTGCAATAAATGCAAATAAATATATCGAATATATAATAAAAGCACTAGTATCCGCAGCTACGTGCGGATGTATTCTGAGGATTACCACAATATTCTTGGAATGTATATCTACACTCAACAAAAGCACACTGTACGAGCATCGCCACATGAAATATATTGTGATAGTTTTTAGCTTAGCAAGAATTTGCTTATTCGCCGATTACTTGCTTACATTCGCCTAATAAGCTATCGCGTCCACCACAAGTAACCTACTTTATGTATATAATAATTTAACATTTTACCTAATAAATCGATCAATCAGTAACGGGCACAGAACAGTGATTTTATTTCCTGTATACATCCGTTAAGACGTTGGTCCCGGCTGTCATTCGTGGATCTTTGACAGTCGTTACGGGTCGTCAGTAGCCCGAAAGTCTGCCAACCAGTCTTACCAAGGGGTATCGTATTACCCAGTAACTGGGTTGTGGAGGTCAGATAGGCAGTCGCTTCATGTAAAATACCGGTATTATGCATCCGGTTAGACTGGAAGCCGACCCCAACATAGTTGGGAAAAGGCTAGGCAGATGATGATACATCCCGTGTGATTCGTATCCATCAACAGTCTACATACTACTTCTCCCTGTACGGACAAACTGCCCGTACATTTTGTGTCGGAGGAGTTGAGCCGGAGCAAATGCTAAAGGTAAAAAATAACACAATACATTTCATGTGGCGATACTCATACATCCTGCCAACTACAAAAAACTACAAATTAGAAGTGAATCGTATTATAAAAAGTAAGTAAAAATATGTAAAGAAAGTTAATATATTATATGTTTCCCGCTGAATGGCATTGGCAATGTTTCGCTGTCCACCTTGTTGCTGTGATGTCCGATAACCTCTTCTACTGTCTGTTCATCTGCCTTTGTTTATCTATCCTAAGGAAGATGCTGTTGAGTATGTACCGGTACCATGTCAATATCTTTGTTGTGAGCTTGCGTTGATACTCTGCTTACTTGAGGTACACGGAGGCAGCGTGTTTTTATTTTAAAGGCTACCCATGTACCGAATATTATTACACAGGTTATTATGAAGCCGTATTGGAATTAATAGAAATATTATAAGGGTTAATAATAAAAAAAAAACTGTCCCCCTGCGCTATCACTAGACGGACTCCGACAGCCACACAGTCGTCTCCGCAAGAGGCTTCGAGCGGACTCGAGGAACGGGTCTTGCTTCTAGGCTCCACACGCTCTTCCAGATCCTGGCGATGAGACGAATCTCTCGAGGTTCCTCTCCTGGAATTGACAATACGGAGACCTAATAATATAAAGGAATCTAATTTACTTTCCTTGAGGTGACCGAGCTTTCAAATCTAGAAGGCTAAAACATCAGCCGGTTAACATGGCCTTCAAATAGGAATAAGGATTACCCACGTGGCGTTCATTAACTTCACAACAAGGGCTAGTTGCCCTGAACAACAATTTAATACCAAGGTTCACGCGGAGGAATCCATGAAAATAGTTAAGCGGGCGCAATACTCACAATTTGGTTTACGGAGAAAACACGAAAATTTTCTGCGTAAGAGCAATTTGGAATCCTGTAATAAACATCCATTGATCACAACAATATCCTTTGAACAACCAGGGAAGGGCTCATAGATCATTTCTCAACACCATTACACAAAATACCAACCTCTTAAATCATGGAATGAGGTTTGTATTTACACTTCAGCGTGTTCAAGGGCAAATAGAATGACCTTTTTTCAATAACCCTGTTATGGGATGTCAAACCGGAACTAGACGGAGCATTTCTAAAACCTCCCCGTCTTCAGGGAAAATGATTAAAAGACGGAGGCGGATATACATAACTGTAAGACCCCTAATTCTTGAAAATTACTAACAACTGTCCAACGTGACGTTTAAATGCTGAAACAATAAGAATCCTCACGATCTAGATTAACAAACAAATTAGTTTTGACTTCCAATATCAAAACTCGTCCCGATTGGGGCAACTATCCCAGAATATTCATTCGGGTAAATTTTGAATGTACCTGGCCACACTATGTCCAAGAAAATGCACAGATTAAAAATGGTTTTATTTGACAACGAAGTTTCTAGAAAGAAGTCAATATAAAAAAAAATTACACCTCCGTATTCGGTTATTTAGTTTAATAATAATAATAATATAATAATATCCCTGGACATTTCACACAGCACCATTTGTCCCAAGCTAAGCAACCTAATGCTTGTGTTATGGTAACAAGATGGCTGATAAACTACTTATATACAATTTGTTATAGATAGAAAAACACCCAGACTCGGAAAAAATACATGTAGGTACACAAAGTCAATATAAAAAAAAAATTACACCTCCGTATTCGGTTATTTAGTTTAATAATAATAATAACAAATGTGCGGTCATGCATGTAAAGCGAGGGGAGATTGTGGAATCCGTGGGAACCCAACTCTCGGATTCCACAAACCTTAGAGCCCTCTCCGCAACCGAAACCTATAAGTATTTGGGTATGTCGGAAGCGTTGGGCATCAATGCTACTGACATGAAGCAA
The DNA here is from genome assembly GCA_949629185.1 of Apamea crenata. Lineage (NCBI taxonomy): Eukaryota > Metazoa > Arthropoda > Insecta > Lepidoptera > Noctuidae > Apamea > Apamea crenata. Next base: position 569,497 of record OX451359.1, read on the forward strand.
TCGTTGAAAGAGCGCTTCTTTGGCCGCCTGAAAAAAGTATTTAATAGTCTTTTATCAGGCGGAAACAAGGTGCGCGCCTTCAATGGTTGGGTCATGCCGGTTTTGATGTACTCTTTCGGCATACTCAAATGGACTCAGACCGAACTCGACGCCCTGGATAGGAGGGTCCGTACGCTGCTAACTGCAAATCGAATGCATCACCCACGGTCATCGGTAATGAGGCTGTATATCCCGCGAAAGTGTGGAGGTCGAGGCTTTTTAAACGCTAAGAACCTCCACAATCGCGAGATATGCAGTCTCAGGGAATATTTCCTAGAAACCGACGTGGGGTTGCATCGAGATGTAGTTGCGGTGGATAAGGGCCTCACACCGCTCTCCTTGGGTAAAGAGAACTGGCGCAAGCCAGTTGTGCTTGACACTAATGAACGCATGGAGGTATGGCAGAGTAAGGAGCTTCACGGACGCTTCTTCCGGGCCCTACATGGGCCCGATGTAGATCTACTAGCGTCCGTAGCCTGGCTGCGTTACGGTGACCTCTTTGGAGAAACCGAAGGTTTTGTCTGTGCAATTATGGACGAAGTTATGATGACGAACAATTACCGGAGATTTATTGTTAAAGACGGCACGGTTGACATCTGTCGGGCATGCCACCGGCCGGGAGAATCAATCAGGCATATTATCTCCGGGTGTTCTCGTCTAGCTAACGGAGAGTACTTGCATAGACACAACCTTGTAGCTAGGATAATCCATCAGCAACTTGCTCTGAAATACAATCTTGTGGAATCGGAGGTGCCGTACTACAGGTATGTGCCCGACCCAGTTCTCGAAAATGGTAATATCACATTGTACTGGGATCGATCCATTATCACTGACAGGACTATTGTTGCCAATAAACCTGATATAGTGGTGATGGATCGATCAGAGCGACGCGCAATGATTGTTGACATAACCGTCCCGCATGATGACAACCTCGTGAAAGCCGAGAAAGATAAACAAATCAAGTATCTTGACTTGGCTCGCGAGGTTGTCGACATATGGGATGTGGACTCAGCGATCATTGTGCCGATAGTCGTAACAGCCAATGGCTTAATAGCCAAGAGCCTCGACCAACACCTGAGGAGGCTCTCGTTGGGCAGCTGGATCAAGGGCTTGATTCAGAAAGCGGTACTTCTGGACACGGCTCGCATCGTCAGGAGGTTCCTCTCTCTGGAGCCCTGACCACCGGTAGCTTGGACCCTGTTCCCGATACCGGTGGGCTACTATTTTTTATATTTTTAAATGTTTTTATACTTTTTATATTCTAATATTTAAAAATATAATTTATATGTTTACATGCAAATAAAGGAAATAATAATATATTAATATCCCTGGACATTTCACACAGCACCATTTGTCCCAAGCTAAGCAACCTAATGCTTGTGTTATGGTAACAAGATGGCTGATAAACTACTTATATACAATTTGTTATAGATAGAAAAACACCCAGACTCGGAAAAAATACATGTAGGTACACATTGGGCATGTAGTTTATTATTAATTTTTACTGAAAGTTGAAAATTATTAGGGATTGCTCCATACATTATCATACATTTCGATGGTATTATATTAAAATATCGATTAAACTACAACTGTGAATCGATGACCACCAGATGTCACCTTATGCCTTTAACTGTCAGAACCTGACGTTGTCGAATGTCATTCGAAACGTAAACAAATTGATTACAATATTCGATCCAAAGACATTAAATTATTACTTGACAATAGACAGGACATTGCGAACAAAATCGTAATCCGATACATTTGTCCTAGTGGTCAAAAGTCACTCAGTCTAGTGTCGTACGCCTGCGTGTCAAGACGCATTCGTGTCCACCAAAAGAAAAATAATTACTAAGGAAATATGCCAAGTTGCGCATTACGATATTGCAAATCTTGTTACAGTAAAACGACTGGACCTAACTTCGGTTTACTTACGAAGGAATTATTTATATTTACTCAGTAATTAAAATGAAATAATTTTAATAAATAAATCTAGAAAATTTGCTATTTTTTTAATAAACGCCCTCTATTGCTGAGTAGTTTTACTACTGCCTGGTAGAGATGTGATGTTGTTTATCGATTTTGTTATCGATAATATGTATTTAGGTAAGTAATAAATAACACTTAAAATATAATACTGTTTGAAAATAATCATGTCATTTTATTTAAATGTCAATAAATGAACAAGTACTATTCGTTAGTAAATTATATTTATAATATAATATACAGAAACTATAGGTTTTTGTTATTCTGGGACTTAATTTATAAATTGAACGAATTGCCCTTTTTGTAAATCAAAAATAGTATGAATATCGGCGGCATTTCCCCACAACATAATACCGTACGGACGGCTACACATCAAGCTATACATAACCGGTATAAACTGACTTCTGATTGTACAAAAAACCTATACAATGCGAGGTCAGCAAAAACTGGAAATGTATAGCTTGATGTGTAGCCGTGTGTACGCCTGAACTAAAATATACCAAACGGACTGTCTCTAAATCAGTTAAATCACATTTTTTCTAACGGCATATGCTGCAGACCTAATCTTTTTTGACAATCTATACTAGTAGTAAAGCTGAAGAGTTTGTTTGCTTGTTTTTTTGAACGCGTTAATCTCTGGAACTACCAGTAAGATTTAACATTACGCTAGGACTCTTAGAAGCCGAGCAAAAAGAACGCGATGTGAACGCGATGCTCTGTTGGTGGTAGTCGCTATCATTATTTGATCGTTCGTCAGGTATAAGATTTTGAAGTAGAACCACAGAGTAGAACTTCCGTAATTTCCTCAATATAAGTGTTTTGACTTTTAGTTTTGTACGGACGCAAGGTCGACTGATCTGTTTGCTTCAAATTTGCAGAGCAGAGCTTGTACTATGGGTACTCAATAATGAATTTAATATGGATCACTAGACCATAATAACGATAATTTATTCATTTGTATGTAAAAATATTTTTATAGATAAATAACTTGTAAACATTGAAACTACTAATCAATTTATTGCTTTCCTAATATTTTGGCACTTTTTTAAATCTATTCAAATGCGAAAAAAAAAATAGTCTTGTAACTTCTTTCAATATTATCGATACCTTTATATCTAAATGATAAAATCCCTACCACGGGTTTTATAGTTTCTACTTAGCGTCCCCGCATTGCCAGACCCATGAATTTATCCATAGATCAGGGACATTTGGACCTCACCTTGGGTAAACGTATATTGATATAATAAGACAAAAATTTGCAAAAGTATAAAAAAAATTTTGCTAAAAACGAAATGCAAACAACAATTGCAAAAAAAAATGCATTTTATGAGTATGACATAATAGGTCTACTTTACACAAAAAGCGTAATATTCTGAGTGCTATAATAATTCGGAGGCAAAGTACATTTAAAATTATTTTATTTTAAAACGTACATAAAAACGCACACTTGAACCTGCACCCTAATTGCGTAACACACGATCAATCGGAATCGGTTTCATTTTGACAGTTTAACAACATTCATTGCGTTATTTACGTGTTGAGCAGACAAATTTTTCGAACATAAGAAGCAATGGATTAGCAATTTGCTTCAAAGGGATTCAGATTCCGATTGATTGTGTGTTACGCAATTGGGGTGCTGATACCTAGCCATAGACGGGGACGCGGACAGTGAATAGTAGCGAATAAAATTCTAAAATAGTTTTACTGTCTGAGACAAGTTTTGATTAATTTGTTTAGTTTTCAATATTTATTTTCCCGATTTGAACTTTATTAGGTTTTTCAGGCTTAATCCACGGGTTGAAACCCGTGTCTGGCAACACTGACCACACTGGCCACCTACCGAGCGATAGCTGAACATATTTTAATAAATTTAATTCATTTTTATGATATGATATTCCCAATTGCCGCTCTAATTTTGCTATATTATGCTAGATGGCGTCACTGAGACATGGGATCACAGTTTTTCTATGACATTTCTTTGCATAGCCTCTCTATTGTACCTATCTTAAATCTCTTTGATTCGATCCAATCTATCTTGCAGACCTGTTTAATAGGTTCAGAAAAGTGAGTTATTGTGAGAAAGTGTTAACCAAACATTCCAGTGACGAAATACAGTTGAAGGAATGAGTCTTCCAATCAAATGCAGGCCAAAGTCATTAGCAACGCAGCTGTGCAACACCAACCCGTGGCAGGTAAAAAAAAACAACGTAACAATAGGTAAGTCGAAGTTGCATAGCAGCAGCTGATTTGTGTTTACTTGGGTGCATGATGACATAATGTATGTTGTTGGTTCAGGAGTATCATCATGTCTATTTTCAAGTTCACGGCGATGTATTTTTTTGTAGGTGTTATGTTAATCATGGAGCCTCCCTTTGTGTTACGGGTTGGCTCGACGTTGACGAGTTGTTGCGTGGTCGGTCAAACACATAAGCATGAGTACGAGTAACGTGCTTAGGCACGTGCTGACAACACTCTTCCGTTGCAGTCTAGGTCTCAACCGACGTTGTCTTTGTGATGTCGAGGAAGTTGACTCTGGTTTTTTATTGTCCGAGGTTTGTGTTGGTGTCTTCGGCGTTATGCCTTGTTTCAATGGGTAACCGTGACAATTTTGTTATGGGCCTCTTCAATAGGTTGGAATTAGTCTTGAGCGTGATGTAATGTGCGCCGTTGCACACCTTGCATCTTTTTTGCGAGTTGCATTTCTGTCCGTTGTATGAATATATGCAGTTCTTGCAAATGTCCGATTGCTAACTGTCCTTATTTTTTTATAACTGGCGTCATCTCTTGGAACACTTTACAATTGAGCAAGATGTGGCTTGTTTTACAAACGGGACAATTTATTTTGGAGCTTGTATGGTTTGCTTTGGGGTAGCGTCTGTATCTGTTGTACGCATCCCTTTGTGCTGTTATCGTCGAATTATCTTTGTTCAGAGAGGCATCGGCGGCATCTGTTTGTTTGAGAAGTTCTTGTTGTTTAGCGTCCATAGTTATGTGTATGTGTTTTGTTGATGAACGCTAACCCTGTTTACTTCACTGTTGAATTGTTGTTAAGACGTATGTACTAATAGCTTCCGAACCACCAAATGTTGATGTTTCCTGTCAGGGTGATCACAGGGTCCGAAAGAATCTCTACGTACGATATTGTGCGCCTTCTCAATCTGACTGGGGCGATCCGTTTGTGGAAGACCAGCCAAATCGATTCGCTATCGTAAATAGGAACACTTCGTACCCGTGAGGCTTGCAGGACTATTTGTTCCAGTAGCGGCGATCCTGCTCGAAGAACCAAAATGTACGGGCAGTTTGTCCGTACAGGGAGATATAGTATGTAGACTATTGATGGATACGAATCACACGGGATGTATACAGGAAATAAAATCACTGTTCTGTGTCAGTTACTGATTGATCGATTTATTAGGTAAAATGTTAAATTATATACATTAAGTAGGTTACTTGTGGTGGACGCGATAGCTTATTCAGCGAATGTAAGCAAGTAATCGGCGAATAAGCAAAAGCTTGTTATGGTAAAAACTAATACAATACATTTACACACTATTGCATTAGGTGTGTGTAGACACACCTGATGCAATAGTGTGGCAACAGTAGGCATTTAATTTCCAGTTTCAAGAGGAACCTATTTTGTTTCACTATATTATATAAAGTAATCATCCATGACGACATGATAGATATTTTATCTACCGAAATCTTCCAAATTCCACCGCGAGTACGGTCCACAGAAACGTGTGTTTAATCCTTAGAAAAGGCGAACATCTTTTCAGCGCCTTCGTATCTGTTGAGCTTGTCCGACATGAAAGCAAGTATATTAAAGTGGCGGAACATATGACTTTCAGCTCAACTCGGAATTTGTCCTGAATAGCTGACATTTTGATAGAGATGAATTAGAAAACCGTCAGGAGGTTTCATGTTTATGAAAGAGTCAAAGGAAAATTAAAAAGCGCAGTTGACAGATAGTTTATTTGCGTTCTGCGATACGATTACATGAGTCAGTAATTATACTGACTCATGTAATCGTATCGCAGAACGCAAATAAAACGGAAATTGCTATTAAGCAATTTCCGTTTTATTTGCTATTTACATCTAGAAAAGCTTTTTATCGTCTCTGCACATATTTTTTGTAATGATTTTCTGCAGGGATTTCTATCTGATATTATCTAAGAAACTAGTTTGTCAATTCAGACAAATTTACTTAATATCTAGCAGAATTTTAGCAATTTCTATGAAGCATTTATATCAAATACAATTATTGTATACAAGTTGAGAAATTTACTTTTTAAAACTTTAAACTATTTATATGACAAAAACAATAAATGTAACGAATCCCATACTTTTGCTGTACTTTTATTAATTTTATTTGACCTTGATGTAGTATTTATAACGTGAGCTATACAAAAATCCCTTAGAAGTACAGGCGTGACGTATGTGCTTATTGTTTTGATAGGATGTAGGAAAATAGTATGTATCCTATTATATACTATTTTCAAATTGATACGAATCCATTCAACGTTCTGGCAAGATATTGTTTCCATAGAAGAGACATGATTTCCTACGTAATGAGGCTGCAAACAATGAACCCAACAAACTGTTCATGTAACCTTACCTCCACACTACGAGCGAGTATATTGAACAGTTTGTACGTAACTTGCTGCCATTTCCAGCGGGGTTGTGTTCCGAGACTAAGTGCGTTCGATGGGCGTATCGGGTGACTTGAGAGCTCATATGAATAGTGTGAATGAAGGAGCCTTGTTTACCTTATTAAGAATAGAGCTCAATTTATAAATATGATGAAAGATCTGGAAAGGTTGAGATGTATTTTCGTCCATAAAGGTTGTGGGTGGTTGTGGCTGGTTGTGGCGATCTAGCTTCAGACTTAGACTATAAATGGCTTACATTGTGATTAATTTAGTTACATCTATTTCAGTTTATTTAGGTATCACTATCAGCAACGTTTATTGCACAAATACGTGGCCACACATCCATTCTAATACGTTACACTTTTCAAAAACAAAATACTTGTTACTATTAAGTAAACTATATCTAATCATGTTATCAAAAAGTAATTACAACACCAAAAATAGAGAATATTAATACACAAAGTAAGACATACTCATTTTATTATTCCAAGCTATATAAAGTCGTGTTAATTCTATATAAAGACGTAATGATCATCTCCACACTGTGATACTGTAATAAGAACGTTAATTAGCAGAACGTCGTCGTAATTAAGTACATACTCGTCACCGAGTATCGAGATTATGAGTCGCAAGTGTGTTCTACGCTTTTTTTATTTTATTAACGTAATTACGACACGATTTACATTTTCATTTCATTTATTTTGCTTTTTAGCTACATAAAATTAATCACTGTTTGTGCTCATTAACTAGATCGTCTTTTAAGGGTCTTACAATATTAATGATAATATTGTTGGGCTAATTGTATGAGGCTCTTCGCAGGCGGGCGCTGTGGCTACCAACCAAAAGCGCCCAATCAACATTATATACCTACGCTTTCAAGTTGTCTAGAAGCTAAATATAGTATTACAGTGACGGCAGTCTTCAACGCCGGTCACGCCTCGTAGTAGGTAATAAGTGTTACAATATACATATTAGAGAAGCTAGATAACTTTTATGTATATTGTAACACTTGTATATTGTAGCGCTTTATACTACATAAAGCGCAGTGTACCATTGTTAATGGTTCGATACTAGCGTAACGCTACACCCTTAAGCTAGCACTAATAGTAGTAAGTAGATTGTGCGTAGTTTCTGTAGTAGTAGGAACATTGTCTGTTTTAAATCACAACATCATTCTTTGTCATTCGCATGATACGACTATAATAAATCTATACTAATATTATAAAGAGGTAAAATTTGTTTGTTTGTTTGTATGTAGGGGGTAATCTCCGGAGTTAATGATCCAATTCTAAAAAGGTTTTCACTGGTAGAAAGCTACATTATGTGTGAGTGCTATAGGCTATAAATTATGTTTACATCATGCATTTTAGCTGAGCTATCACAACTTTTGTCTAGCAAGTCTGAAAGAAATATTACATTATTTAATTTTATTACTTGATTTCAAACAACATCTTAGGAGATATCATAATTTTAAAATAACACCGCAACAAAATCTATATCGACTTGATTTGTTTGTTTGAACGCGCTAATATCTGGAACGACCAGTCGGATTTGAATTTTTTTTTTTACATTTGATAGCCCAATTCTTTAGAAAGGCTATAATAGGCTATTTAACATCACGCTAGAACTCTTAGAGGCCAAGCATATAGAAAAAAAGTCAGAAAACGAAGTAGGTAATAGCGCGGGCGGGCGATGCGATGCGACGGGGTGGATCGGGGGAACAAGAAATATCGCGTGGACGAAGTCGCGGGCAGAAGCTAGCAAACAATATAAAAGCGTCTTTATTTAATGCAAACAATACAATGCAGTGATTTATAAAGTTACCATTATGCCAATATTACATGCATTAGGATAAGGAACATAATTTATTATCGGGTCGACCCGAAACTCTCGGGGCATGGGACCCGAGTGCGCGTCTCCTTTTTAAGGAAATTTTTCGTCGACTGGTCGACACTTCACGTGACTGGGCTGGGTCGCTCTATGGCCAAAGAATTAGCATTGCTATTTAATGTGGCAATGCTGCCAGTCTTCCGGATGACAGCGATGTGGACGAGTACTTTGAAGCTTAAGTCTCCTTTTGTTTTTGTATTTATTTGAGAACTTGATTTTTGATTAAACTAAGTCAATCATTATGAGGTTATTGACTTAGGTTCATCAACAATCAAGTTCTCTGATTTTACACAAAGTCTTCACAATTTCGCACGACGACTTCCTATTTCAAGCATACCTGCATATCGAGTTATCTGGCTGACATCACATAAATCATTCATAGTGCGCAGTGGCCTCCCGTAGTCTTATGGAAATAATAAAAAAGCTGAACTACGGAGCCGATCGTGACGAGGGTGCAAGTACGCCGGTGTTTTACACGGCAGGGTTGCTGCCCAGCTAAATTTGTTATACATACCTTGGACGTTTTGGCAAGGTACCGAATGTTTATCGCATTGAATTGGCGTTTTTTTAGAAATTTAGACTCAACGCTATTGCAAAATCTTGTTAAAAAATATATTGAAGGTAAGGTACTCTGCGTTTAGAATAAGATTCCTGCCTAGAACACAGCGCTTATTATAAACAGTGTAGAGACCTAGTTTCTAGATACTACTTCATCGATCCTAGTTTATAATTTCGTTCTACCTTATCCAGCAGTTTCTGTGCAAAAAGCAACACACCAGTACCTACATACAAATAAACTAATAAGTTGGACTTACCAATTCCCCAAAACGAGCCGAAAGATACCTGTAAAAACCAACATTTATTTAAAAGCACATTCATTGAACCACACTAGGATTAGCGGCCATCGGCTCACAGTACTAATGGCTATTAAAAAACGCAGGCGACCGCTCGCGACACCGCAATACGAGCAAAACACTGTTGACATTCAGGCGAGCGAAAAAAGTGGAGACAAAGCCTCGCAGAGAGCGGAGCGCACGGAGCGCACGGAGCGACGGACGACTAGCTTTGAGGCTTACAAGTTACAATTACACGTTTTACGAATGACACACGAAGCGACGTTTTAGACAAAATATGTTGAGGAAGGCCGGCTTTAATTTTGTGGCCTGTAATGTGGCCTGTGTGCTTTTAATTTATGACTTTCACGACCTGTTCGAATTTGTGTACTGAATAGAGGTTCTCGGCTGAAAATTAGTTTTCAGCGTTCGCTGTGTATGGGGAAAACCAATTATTAATAGTATTCGCTTACAGGACAATTAGAAACCTGTTATATGTAGATATCGAAAATAACATTTTGAGTTACAAGATTAGATTTCTAATACTTACCTCGAAAAGTCCCGAAATCTATATCTATTAATTCTACTAACAAGCTGTCTATTTAACTTTGAAGAAAAATTAACTTTTCAATGTGTCGTGGGTAGTAAGACCAACATGAGACTCCAAGCTTCACGTTCACCACAAGGTGATTATTTTCTGTAAAAGAGATTCTGCGAGGAAAAAGGAATGAGTGGTAAGAATTCGCTCACAAAACGGTCTCAGGAACGCTAAGCTCACGAGACCAAGAATAATATTCTACGAAGTGTTTTTGTAAGGGATATGAGTAAGTGTCATGACGACGAAGCTGTTTTTCTAAGAAATTGAATATTATTTAGAAGCCCTTTTGGGTGAGATCGATGGGTCGTCCTCTACGAATATGGTATATCGATGGGGCATATTTTTCCTTAAGCGTCGCTTTCCTGAAGGAAGGTGGTTCGTTGAGTCAGTTAACTTGTTTAAAAAAAAAAAAACTATTGCAGCCAGTAGCTTAGAGTAAGATGCTGCTATGAAAAAATAATGGAACCACCGAACTAGAGGATTATATAGGGTATGGTAGAGGATTTTATAGGGTACGCCTTACGAGTACTCGTAAGACGTACCCTATAAATCCTCTACCATTCTTAAGCGGTTATTTCATCAAAAGTATAGCGTAGTATTAGTATAGCATAGTCTTTTCGTTGTGAAAATGTCAAGTGATGATGATGAAGTGATTATAGCATACCACTTTATAGCATACCACTTTATTATAGCATACCACTTTATTAGAAGACGACGAAACCGGCGAAGAAAATGCTGGATTCATCCATACATCGAAAGAAATATAAACTGTAGCTTGTTTGTCGCTGCCAGAGAGTTATCAGAAGATGATTCTGTATTTCAATCATTTTACCGAATGACTAAAAATACGTACCAAAATTTATTTTGTAATACAAAACAACAAGTGTGCGTCTCGCGAGTCGGTCGAGATGTGACATGCTGCCGCGCGCACCGCATGATGAACGCATGACGAGAGCCTGACGCGACGTTGCCGCTCCGTTGAGACAGTTTTGATTGTTTTTACGCAAGATGCAAGCATTCGTCTTGCAAGCGTCAATTTATTGACGAAAGCGTGCGCATGACGTGCGGTTTGCATGGTCAATAGGGCTAATTCTTTAAATAAACAGCAATTTAGACTGAAAAAGTAACTTCAAAAATAAAACGAGTCTTAAGGCCAAGGTTCAAATAGAATCCACTGACACGATAACCTAGTTGTATCCAATAAAAAACTTTGTATGTCACATAATCGAAAAATGGTCGGGAAGTAATTTGCCTGTCAGTAAATTACCCGCAGCGCGTTATACAATGAAGTGTGCGGTAGAATGGAGTCGGATGAACGCGGCACACGGCGCGCATTGGAGCGTGAACATTGCGTAACTGACCATAAAAAGATTCGCGCTCGGAGTGAGCGCACACGCACGATAGTGTGCAGATATGTCGCGTGATACGTTTAGTTGAGCTTCAGTGGAACGTAACAATAATATTAGGCCAGCTCCATTACATTCGTATCCCTAATGTAATGGAGCTGGCCTGATATTATTGTTATTTGATGTAAAGATTTTAAAGGTTTGCTCTTAGACATTTCAAGGTTAACTAAATAGGTATTCGTGGATTAATTAATTCAGAGCCCTAGCTGAAGCTAAGGTTTATGGGTTTAAATACCTGATCTCTAGCATTAGGCATTTTTGACTCTAGCTGCCGTATCTGCTCGGCACCCCCGAGTCCGGCCCCGGTCTGTCTTTAATACTATGCTTTGATTGATAGACCATATTATAGTCTGCTTAGAACTCTACTTCGGACATAAAATAGACATGTTTATAACACATAAGCTTCATGACAGCCAACAGCTAATGCATCACAGTATTAGGTGCTATCTCATCCAATTTAATAGAACATGCTCATAAAGAGACTTTATGTGATGGACGATGCCGCCGAGGTCGCGTGCTGTATACTGTGTATACTGGTCACTTAAACACTATCAATTTATTTTCTAACGACGTCATTCGGCGGTATAACCTTTTACTTGATATATTGCCACCTAAATAAAAATTTGATTGAAGTGGTTTCTTTAACGTTGCCACATTGGTGTGTTATTTGTCCTTTTTTGGGACGTTTACTAAGTTATTATTTCACATTAGGCACAAATACCCGACCTAGCTTGCATTTGTAGACAATTCAAAACATCAAGTTATTTACATATATTTTGAATATATTATGTACGTATTATGTTACGTTATGTATGTATTATGTTTTTTCCCTTACAAAATAAAATAAAGATAAAATATTTTTTTACGTGCGGAAATCGAACTCGGGACACGTCGCGTCCTTATAGAGAATGCCAGCGAGATCTAAACAGAACTTTTTCACTTTGCCATCGCATTATTTGTGCCAAATCATCCTTGCTGCCTTAATAAAAATAAACATGTACAGCACAAAACATTGTCCTTGCCCCAGTTCTCGATTCCACACGAGATTCCCTTAATTATTGTAACTAGGGTTGTATACAAATTCTCTACTTATGTAAATACAACTACTATATGTACGCAACTCAAACACAAATATAGTTGCCAAACAATAATTTGTTTACATTTGCCTCGCGCCAGAACACAGTAACTGACTACATTATAACCTCCCCTGTCGTGTATTCATCACGTTTATGTGTAGAGACCCATCACATATAACATTGTCTTGTTAAATATGCAGTAATGACAACAGAACTATAGAATCGCTAGACAATTTTATGGTCAGTGTAACCAGTTGCGTTTTGTAATTATTGGTACAGAGAGATTTGTCGATTTTGTTTGTTTGTGTTGAACGACCTCTTCCTACTCGTAGATGTCAGGAAAGCCCACATGCACGACGCTAGGTAAGTGACTTGGGGTCTATAAAGCCAGCACTGTCGAAATGGTAATATCGTTGCTCAAACTCGGCTATAGGATTATTTAGTAATAGAGGATAGCCCGCCGTTCGGTTATCCTGTCTAACAAACTTCATGTGAAGTTAACGTGCTGCATACAACGTCGTTCATATTAAACTTGTTTACGTAAACGTAAACTAAACTATTTGTACGACGAGATACACGTCACGACAAGTGTCAGTTCCTTTTAGTGAACGTTCCATAACAGTCGCATAATAAAGCTGTTCCCATTCTGTTTACATCCGTAGACTTAGTAATTTAACTTTTCACTGAAATGAAATGTCCGGTTAGCGATGACCGGTGTGTTTTATCGCCGCCGGCCACCGTCCGGGCCAGTCGGACAACCGGACAAGTGGCTGCGTCCCAGCAGATAAAACGTTAAAACCACATACCGGGTTGCCTGGCACAACAAATAAAAGACCTTTGATGCCAAGTGTATGTTACGACTTATTTTGCTAATTAATTACAAAAATTGAGAATTTTTACGTGAGTCTTCTTGGGCAGTGGTCACTGACCTATATTATACAAGTACGCTGGACTAATATAGGTACTATACGAAATGACAGTTGTTTTTTGTGCCGATTCGAAGCGCCCCGCTCGAGCGACTCAGGAACTAAAATTGACACATATTAATTATATAGAATATATTTAGTCTGAGAATATGCGCATCTTGTAAAACTAAAAAAAAAAAAATATGAAAAAAAAAAAAAAAAAAAAAACAAAAAAAAAAAAAAAAAAAAAAAAATACAAAAAAAAAAAAAAAACCGCCGGCCGGCTGTAAAAATATTAGTTCCACGAATGCTCCCGTTGCTCTTAGCACCAAATGGCGAAAATCAAATATCTTCATTTTGTCATTGACAGTATGAAGTCCAGCGTTTTTTTTTATATTAGCCTATATTTTGTCCTTCTGCTGGGCAAGGCCTCTCCTTCTGCTGGGCAAGGCCTCTCCTTCTGCTGGGCAAGGCCTCTCCTTCTGCTGGGCAAGGCCTCTCCCTTTTCCTTGTAAGCCCGCCCCACCCCTGTCTTGAGAGATCTCTAGCTATGTTTTATCTTTGACTATGTTTAAATTCGGAACTACACATTTTACCTTGTACTGATTATTGTTTTAAATTATTATTGCTCGTGTAATGATTCTGAACCCATGCGTGCGATAGTTAATTAATTTTATTAATTCAGTGTTCTGCAAATGATTACCTGTTATTGTGTTAAACGGATGGTTTATTAAGCATTTCATCCTACCAAACAATAGAAAGCCATACCGAGGTACTTTCCTTTACGTACTTTTCACCATAGCACAATGATTTAGTGCTGTAGGGGTTTTATTTTAAAGCTACGAGTATAACATAATATTAATCAACAAATACCAAAACACAAATAGCGGACGTTGGCCGCTCAGCTGTTGGACTAAAGTGGAACTGGGTTTGCCATATTTGTCGCATGTCAGAGTAGCAAGACGCAAAAACCACTACTCAATGGATCCCCAATGGCAGGAAATGACTGCGCGATAGTCCCAGGAAGAGATGGCGGGATGAGCTGGACTCCTTAAAGGATTGGCCCACAATCGCAGTGGAGCGGGCAAAGTGGTAAGAGGGGAGGGAGGCCTTTGCCCTGCAGTGAGACAACACAGGCTTATAAAAATAATAAAATAATACTAAAAAAATATATACTAAAGATGTTTTCTACATCATCGTTTCAATACGGTAGCACAATCAAACACACACAAATCGTCTTTAAAGTAAAAAAACGGACAAAGTTGCGGACAGAAGCTAGTACATAATATAAAATAAAGTCACTTTTCGTGTTTTTGTGTGTGACCGCGTTGTTCTTCTAAACTACGCAACGGCTTTTGAAGCGGTTTTCGGCATCATTTTTGAATGTATTCCGAAAACCGTTTTAAACGTGTAGCCAACGTAGTCCTACGTAATAGACGCGACAATAACCAAGTGTGTTCCCATCCCGCCAAAACGGCACTAATGCGCAGGAGTGTTCATACTGCATGGCTCCCGTCATTTATAATAAATTACCTAAGCAATGGAAATAATTGCCGCTATTATTGTTTAAAATCAGGCTCCAAAGCTCTTTAACGCATAAAGCATTTATTATATTGTCAGTGAATTCCTTACTGAGAAAGAATTTTGTGTATTAAGTATTGTGTAGTGTTTTTGTTAAGAATTTTGTATATATAAATTGTGTGGTAGTGATCTATATAAGTTGTGATTTATTATTGTATAAGTACTCCATAAATTGAGTATAATGTTTGCTGAAGATTTTACTCACCTTCCCACATCGTCTGCGCTCAGAACCGATACAAAGTCGTCAGCTCTCGGCGGACAGTGAATATTATATCAGAGGTGCCGCCGTTATGTGTCCTCGATAAACCTATTTAAACATTTACATACAAAAGAGGAGGCTGGCTAATGGGCTGAGGTAGGGATGACATACTTTTAATTGAGTGGATTATTTATTTTGAAGTTCTAAAAAGGTTCAAAATTGTAAGTAGCAAATATAAACTCTATATTATTATCATACTCACAATAAATACCTGCCTCACTAGGTATTTGTACTCAGCTGTGCAACAATTTTGAGAAACCAGATGGATTTTCACACGAAACAATGAAAACGATATTTGCCTTTGAACCTTAAATTACCTTAAAGTCTTTTTCCTCTTCTTGTCGCTGGCACGACTGTATTTCAGATCTTGTTGGACCTAAACGTTGCCACTTTCACGTCGTCGTCGGTGCCAGCGCAGAAGTCACTTTAAAAGCATGTTTTGGGGCACAAAGGGCAGGATATGAGGTGGAGCATAGTTTGCAACATCAACCACCTACTGCAGTTCCGTCGAGGTGGTAGCCCCACTTTACCAGGTTGGAGCTGCATCTTCCCATTTGTGTCCTGAGAGGTTTCAGAGACTTCCAATTGGACCACAAAAGGTAAAATGTAGTTATTTTCTGAAATCACCTGCCCAAAATAAAATAATTTATTAACTAAGAAACTTCACAAATATCTTCCTAAATGAATTATGGCGAGTAAAACCTTAACTGACAGCCCTGCCTATCCCACGGGAGTGAAGAAGGGAACGTAATTTATTCGCGGCTCGCAAGACAGACGTAGGTATGTAGTTACCGTAATAAAAGATGTAAACCGAGTTATATTACTTACTGTCCTTACGTTGGCAGAATAAAATTTGATGAACGTTCCGCTGGAAAATTTAAGGTTATGTACCTACTTCTTTTCTACACAGTCATTTTTTTGATGAATTACCAGTTGTAGGCCGTGGGTTTGAGCTCAGGCAGGCGCTTTACTTTGTGTAAATAATTTCATCACCACTGCTCTCAAAATGGCGAGGAAACCGGCATGTCCTAGAATCAAAAATTCGAAGACATGTGCGATAACGACCCACTCGCTCTCACCGAGAGGACGCCTGTGTCCCAGCAGTGGAAACGTCTTAGGCTGATTACGATGAAACTACAATATTACGGTATATAGCCGTGCCTGCGCTACGCCGTAGCACTGTCTGAGCTACGCCATAGCACTATATAAACTACGCCGTAGCACACCATGCTACTGGCGTGTGGGCGGTAGAATCATTATTGTCATTGGTAATACACGAACCATTTCTTAAGTATGTAAAAGTCTACTGGACAAGATCTTCCCAGCTATAAACGGTCCGATCCCATGTTTCTATAGTGCAGACAGCGACAAAAGTCGATTCGTTTTTTTAATCTTAATTATTGAGATAAATATTTAATTAAAATGGAAACAGAAGATTTATTAGTAACTTTTAGGATATGAAATGCTATTTTATAATGTATCAAATAATTTATGTGTTAATTTAGATGATGTGTAAAAGTAACTGTGAATAAATATTTCCTCTTCTATCAAAACATAGCGAGACGGCATGGTACCATAAATAAATAAAATCAAACGCTTTATTGGCTCGACCTATATCTACTCGCTCGACCGCTGTCCGCGGCAGGGTTCGTTTACTGCTGCTGTTTGTGGATCTACGTATTGTAATCGAAATGTGTTGGTTTCACGAAGTATCTTTAATAATAGAGAGAGAGAGGGAGACGGAGAGGGCTTGTTTTACTACCTGCAAAATAACTACCCATTAATTTACTTGGCAGATAATCATACTTAGAGCTAGTTTTACCAAAGTCAGATCTTTTATCCGTAGAATAAAATTGACGTCTGACAGTTCTAGTATGGAAAAACTGTCAAAAATTTAAAATGTATTCTCAGTATAAGACTTATTCTATCTATAAAAGTGTTGTGGAGTGCGCCCTAAATAATTATTATAAATGCGATAGTAACTCTGAATGTCTGCTTCCTTTTCACGCTTTAACAGCTTAACGGATTTAGATGAAATTTGGCACACAGCTAGGCCATGACCTGGATAAGGATATAACATACTTTTTATCCCTATATTACATTCCCGTGGGATATCTTCGGTGCGCCACGCGAGTAAAGTCGCGAGAAAAAACTAGTTACACATAAAATCAGTCCTATTTTTTTAAGTCTTTATCAGCTTTTACCTGGTGAATACTGACTATGCGAACATTGTACATCAGGCATTGAGAGACGCACATAGACATAGAGCACGGTTGGTTTTACGACCGAATTTATTCTGTCTTGTAAAAGTACGCGCGTGTTCAAGAAGTATGAAGTAAAATGCGATTATTAGTAGATACTTTAATGAACTTAAACTACTTCATTGGTCTATTGGTCGCGATTACTGAACGTGAGGTCCTGGGTTCGATTCCTGAGTGGAGCAACATTTTATAGTGTTGTACCGTCAGGAAGTAGCAGCCTGGAGTCTAGATATTTGCCCGGTTGATAGCAATAGACTCGGGCATGGGAATGAAATATAACTGGCAGAATGTGGGTGTACTCTACGTACACCTCTGCCGAACCCTTCGGAGAAAACAAGCCGATGCTTGTTGTTCGTCTATTGGATTGGTGTCGATACAACTTTTTGTCATCACATCGTCTTAGATAAAGAGGTGCTTGAAACTGTAGGCTCGGCCATTTTTCTAGGACTAATAGTAGATGCCAAACTTCAGTGGGGACCTCATATATCAAGTCTAGCAGGAAGGCTCAGTTCCGCTCCAACGCCGTCAGGAAAGTAAGACAATACACTGACGTTGATACAGCTCGTTTAGTCTATTTTAGTTATTTTCACAGCGTTATGTCCTACGGTATTCTGCTGTGGGGCACAGCCGCTGATTTACAAAATATATTTGTCCTTCAAAAACGAGCTGTTCGAGCAATTTACCAGCTAGGTGCCAGAGTTTCTCTAAGAGATTTTTTTAAAGATATTGGTATTTCTCACGGCTGCATCACAATTCATCCTTGCCAACATCTATCTATATAATATAAAATTCAAAGTCCTGACTGACTGACTGACTGACTGAGACATAACCGCACAACCTAAACCGCTGGGTCTAGAGACATGAAATTTGGAGGGTGTATTCTTCGTGAAGAGTAGGTATGTGGATACCTACTAAGAAAGGGTTTTTCGAAATTCGATCCCAAAGAGGGTGAAATGGGGGGATTTTGTTTGTATGAAAAATCTTATTCCTTGAGTTAATAAATTTGAAACTTGGCACGAATACTTATCTAAGTAAATTATAAAGTTGGGCTTTTTGTGTTTTTATAAACTACCCCCTAAAAGGGGATTGGGGGGTTTCAAAGTTTGTATGGAAGAATTTTAGCGCGCGGTCCGATTTAATCGAAACTCAGTAGGTATTTATACCTAAAACTGAAAGAAAAGAATAATGTGTATCAGGGTTTTTCGAAAATCTACACCTGATGGCCTGAAAAGGGGTAGTCTATTTTACAGGGGAGGATTTTACAGCGTGGCTTGATTAACTCAAAAATTGGTATAAATAATCTTTGAGTCAAGTTATGAACACATCCCAAATGATTTTTCAAAATTCCACCCCTGTGGGGGTGAAAAGCGGGGATACAGTTTATATGAAAAATCTTATTCGTTAGGTTAATAATCTTGAAAATTGGCATGAATACTCGCCTAAGTAAGCAATAAAGTTTATCATTATTAGTTTTTCAAAACTACCCCTCAAAGGGGATATAGCACCCCTATATCCCCTTTGAGGGGTAGTTTAAGTAACTTTTTGTGGATGAATTTGAACGCGCGCCGCGGTCCGATTAACTCGAAACTCAGTATTGATACTTTCGACAGAAAATAATTAATAATAAGTATTATGTAAAGTTGTTCAAAATTGACCCCTGACGGGGCAAAAAGGGGTACTTCGGTTTTTAGGGGAGGATTTGAACTTGAAACTGTATGTTACATTTTCACGCCTAAACCACTGAACTTCTGATTTGGCAAAGAGATAGATGGCATCCTGGGGAAGCACATACTTTTTATCCTGGTAGCACGTTCCCGTGGGATAACTTCCAACATCCACGCGGGCGAAACGCGGGCAGAAGCTAGTCTTATATATTAGGCAAAATTTACAGTTGTACACTAAAAGCAGTGAAATTCACAGTATTAACACTAGAGATAAGGACAAACTACGTGCCACCTGTCACGCCCTTTATGCCTGGAGGTTTTTATTTGGGTAGTAAGTTATTTTAATTAATTATTTTTTAGCTTGAGTACGTATAGTTTTTATTATATTTGTTGCTATATTGGCGTAGCTAGCTGACATATGGCAGATACTTTAATTTTATGTTCTGTTCTTGTAATGTTAATAACCGAACATAGGTAGGTGCCTAGTATTGTATACAATCAAGTATTTTTTTTAATTGAACAGACAGCTGTGCTGCTGGTGAGTTTGTTGCGCCACTTCTTCCCAGCGATAGCACTAGGAAGTGGTGAAGGGCGGGCGTTTTTGGGGGACTGTCTTTTGTAATTTTTACGTTAAAAAAATTCTGATTCTCAGCCTAATTTGAATAAATTACTTTTGATTTTTTGCTGTTTTGCTACAGAAAATAATAAATTCAAAGAAAAAATTAAAAAAAGGAAAAAACATGTTTATTCTGCACAAATAAGACGCACATTATAAAATACACATACTAATACAAAGTAGCCAAAAGCGTCGTATTCGACAAATGTTTGTTACATTTGTCGAATACGACGCTTTTGGCTCAATCAAATCAAACTAAAGGAGAATTTAAAATGTTAAAAGTTTTACAATATGGTCTAAAAAGCTTCCTTTATTTCAAAATTACCTGCATATCAACGCCAAAAATCACAATCACACACATACATACATATATTATATTTCCCTTCCCACCAGTCTACCCATCCTACCTGTAAACACACATAATCTACAGTTAGTAAATAATTACCGCGAGTAGATTGCAGCGAACTGTTGACGGCGGCGGCGCGTGTCCGCAAATACGGGCGCGCACACTCGCTGATTGATGATCTGATCAGTCTGATCACACAGGCGCGATCGATTGCGCGCCTGATCGCCGCTGATATCTGTGCTGAGCTCTGTGGCTGAGATGTTGCGATGTCATTTGTTTGGTTTGTTGTTGGTTTATTTTATTAGTAGTATTTTTTTAAACTTGTGCATTTTAGTCTCAGACTCAATCTGTGAATATTACATCCAATTTATCTACATCAATTTGACAAGTTACCGACGCTAACTTTTATTTACTGCCTGACTTCATAGATTACCAAAGTATGCTGGAGGAAAAAATAAGTAGAAACAATAAACTGCAAGCTAGTGTGGGATGTAGGTGTACCTGGTATTTGGAAGGCCTAGTAATATTACAGTAGGTACATAAGAAATAACCTAGTAGGTTACTATTAACCAAAGCAGTATACGTCGAAAGATAATTCCCTGCAATTAAAAGTAAACATTGCCATTGACTAGTAACCCTTCGGAAGAAACCATTAGCATGACCACATACCGAACCATTGCCTGCACGTGAATAAAATTATCAGCATAGTGCGGAAGACCTTTTACAAATTCACAATTCTGTCTAAGTAAAGTAACACCTACAAATATTTGCTAAAACCGTCCGAAATAATATCTCTTCAATAATTATTCTTGTTGGGGCGAAGTACAGTGAGCGATCAATTAGTGGAATTTATTGCCGTCTCAGGACCTTTCTTTATTTATCCATCGTTTGTCAACGTCTGCAGACGGCTGTAATTGCTAATGCTACTTCATTCGGTCTGCAATGAAAGCGATTGTTTCTGATAGCGAATGTATTACAGTTATAGTATATAATAGATTAATTTGTAACTACATCTATAAATAAATACGTCATCTATTATTTTATTGTGAAAATTATATAATTATGCAACTATTCTATTTGTCTATTCTTGTGCCAAATTTCCGAATCCTTTGTCCCATTAAAAGGTAACGGACACCCAGACCGACAGAATTAAATTATAACATTAGTATAGACTACAGAGGATAGGTTTTCAGAGAGTTTTCACCTTTCAACAGCGAGTGTCGACGTAATTACCGCGAGTCCCAGTTGAACAGCCGCTGTGCGGGTGGCCAGTGTTGCCACTCAACATGTAAAAAAAAACACGTTGTTTTTCTTCCATTTCTGAACAAGAATAGAAAATATGTGCCTACCAATATTTTCTACGTACGCATCAAACATGGCGGGATGGCGGACCAATATTATTTTTATCAATATTTTCGTTCAAACTTCCTGCAAACTGTACGTGAAAAATATTTTTTGAGCTCTGTGGCATGGTGGGAACGTACCAAAAAATGATAGTTTGGCAGAAACTGCTACAGAATCAATATTGAGGTTAGACGAGAATTAGCTTGAATTACAATGTATATTATATATATAATTACTTACTTACATTACAGTCAATTTTTGAATTAATTATTAACTTTCCTAAGCTTTCTAAAAATAAACAACTCAAATCGAATGGTCAGAATGATTGCAGTCACCGTCACGGGCTATTAGGTTTTAATAAACGGCGGCTACAAATTATTTTACGCTTATAAACGTGAACCGCCTAATCCGTTTTAATGTAAATGTCAAATGGTCTGTGAACTTTATTAGTGAAATTATTTCGTTTCCGCTTTGCAATAGCACAGAGCATATTAAGATAAATGAACCGTGCTTGTTATAAGTTTTAACTACGGTTAGCTTGGCAAAAAAAAAAAATACTATTCATTAAACGCTATGATTATGTTTGTAGAGTTAGCAACAAAAGTCGATCAACACTTATTTTTAAATCATAATCTTTGAGCACAATGGTTAAAATCTGAACAGGAACATTTTAAGAATATGTTACTCCTAGCTATGATGTAAAAAGTTAAAAAGCTGTTTATCATAACATTTAGTGTCAATTTTGATGATAATGGTAATTATTATGTAAAAGTGATGACAAGACAAAAAGGCAGTAAACCAGAGGGATTTTTTGACGTGTTTATTTGACTGATTCATTTATATTCCATACATCTCAACCCCAAGCTATAAAATATCTCCGTTCTATTACAGAAAAAAACATATTCTTCTTCAATTTATCTTGATACGTACGAGAAAGATAAAAGACAGGGTCTCAAAATACGGCTTTATTACTGATGTATTGACCACAAAAACGTGCGCTCACCCCGATAACCCGCCATGATGCATCGGCGTGGCGACAGTTATTGCTGCCACAGATTATATCCCAAGATGGCGGACATTTTTCATTGCGACACCAGCGCTGTTGTCTGACACATTGATACAATGATGTGATAACAATATATTAAGTCATTTAATGGATATTCAATAATGATGATATAACACATATTTTTTTAATAATGTTTGCGACACATTTTATTGTTCCGTACCTCCTAAAGGAATAACGGAACCCTTATAAGATCACTTCGTTGTCCGTCTGTCTGTCCGTCTCTCAAGACCATTTTTCTCAGGAACTCGTGGAGTTATCGAGTTGAAATTAATATCAAATACTCAAGACTGCAATCCATTGAAGCAATGAAAAACCAAACTTCTAAGTCAATGCAATCAAAACATACGGGCGTTTATGTTTCTTTTATGCCGTATATATTGACACTAGCAAGAGAA
Organism: Apamea crenata; assembly: GCA_949629185.1. Taxonomy (NCBI): domain Eukaryota; kingdom Metazoa; phylum Arthropoda; class Insecta; order Lepidoptera; family Noctuidae; genus Apamea; species Apamea crenata. Next base: position 592,408 of record OX451359.1, read on the forward strand.
TCAAAACCTATAGGGTATTTCCCGTTGACCTAGAATCATGAAATTTGGCAAGAATCAATATGTAAGTAGCACATGTAAAAGAAAAAATCCGAAAACACGGGAAAATATTCGAGACACGATTCCCGTGATAAACTATTTACATACCTATAAATTTGAGTGGAACCCTCAGTGCTCGAGTCCGACTCGCATTTGACCGATTTTTTTTTATTTAAAGTTGACTATTTGTAATTTTAATCATGGTTTCCATTTTCCATATCAAAATAATAAAAAAAAATATATAAATAAATAAAAAATATAATTTTAAGTATGTTTTCCAAAGTTAAGTACCGTTTGTTAATAATTTAATAAGCCCGATTTAATAACAAAGCGGTTGGTGTTGGTTATTGTCCGCATCACCCGTTGTTAGTCAAAAGCCGCACTCATTAAAGTTATTTCGCGTAATGGCCGGCGATTGTAAGTTGATCACTAGACCAGTCCACAACATTTATTTTAAAAGCAAGATTAATATGCCGTAGCACTGGTTTTAGTCTACACGAGGGAAAGAGATAGAAATATTTTTGCGATAGAGTGAAAGGGTTGAAGTTATACAAAGGAATTGTCTCGCATTATTTCATAAGAACGGACAACACAATATAACTTTTATGTGCCCCTGTCTCCGCAGTTTTAATTTAGTGACATAATAATTTAGTGTTAGCTAGATAATAACGTTGTTCTTGCATGCAATATACTTGCAGTTTTATTATTTGAATATTAAAATGTTAACACTTTCCAAGTTTTTGCTAATAATGCAAGTTTTAATATCAAAGTATAAAACAACAAATAACGGGATTGATGTATGGACAAATGAAAGGCACTGGTTTACATGACGAGTTTATAAGGATTTTAGTAAACAATCGTAAACAAATGTTTGTGAGATCTCTACGTGGCAGTAATCGTAAACAAATGTTTGTGAGATCTTTAAGTGGTAGTAATCGTAAACAAATGTTTGTGAGATCTCTACGTGATAGTAATCGTAAACAAATGTTTGAGAGATCTTTAAGTGGTAGTAATCGTAAACAAATGTTTGTGAGACCTCTACGTGGTAGTAATCCCAACAAAAATCATAATCATCATCATCATTTCAGCCGAAAGACGTCCACTGCTGGACATCGGCCTCCCCCAAGCACGTCCACTTCGGCCAGTTCTGTGCTTCTCGCATCTAGCAGGGTCGTCCCATTTTAGTAATAATTTTTCATCCCACGTTCTATGAGTCGACTTAGCTTATACTGAGGGGTTGGCAGCCATGATTACTGTGGCCAGCAGGAGATATGATTACTAGGTGTTATCGAGCCGTGTGTACACAATGCTTGTTGTAATGACTTCGTCGTCACTACTCCCCCCACGGGGATAGCGGGCAAGTGGTAATCTTATAGTGGGATTGTGATGTATTGTGTTGATGTGGTGAAACTGGTAAGTCAAATATTAATTTTAATAAAGTTTGCCTTTGCAAAACCACAACGAAAGTAAACTTTTACTATTTTTGTATTCCTCCAAAAAAAAGTGTATTTCTGTACCTACACGAACAGCCGAAATCTTTTATCATACTTTGGTAACATTATACAGTTTCACGCCATTACCATGTCGTTCTGTTTTAATCTTGCATACATAATGAGCACACAATGCACGTGTGCATAACACCCCATTGATTTAATGTGATCCTCTGAAAAACGCATTCACAAAGCCTATGAAAATCTTTAACAAAAAGTTGCTGACAATCGTTATTACCGCGCTGCAAACAGAAATATTGAATCGAGCGGTCATAACGGAGTACTAGTGCCTCTCTGTATGATCTGCTACCATAAAAATAACCGCTTTTGCGAAAGTACACACCATTCCATTTAAAACGGCCGATACGTATCACAGTTAAATTTAAAGCGCTTGAGACTATCGTTGGATTGCTGAATAGTGCTGATTTTAGTGCCTTTTTATTAAAGTTTGATAGTGCGATGCAGCGAAAATGGTGATTTTGTCCATTAAAGTAATTACCTGACCCGAGTTAAAAACGATTATATTTATTTACTGAATCTCGTAAAAATAAAAATATTAACTTTTGAACCGTTTAAGCTGGGGCGATTTCAGTATATTTTTATGAAACGAGGTGTAGTGGTATAAAACTGATAATTTTCACGACTATACAAGTAATCGGATATACATCGATTTCCAGTCAAAACGTTTTAATAATCGTTCAGCAACACTCGTTCAACCGTTAAGATTAAACAAAACCATTTTCATTGATCAGACTGTATCTCCGTCGTGTAAGGAACTAACCGGCGCAAGGTTCACATTGCGCTGCAGTGCGGTGCAAAGCGACGCGCTCCGCAAATATTTGAGCAGCCACCATCGCGCGGCGGGAGGCGAGAGATGTTGTAAGATTGCCACCGACCGCGGCCGGGGAGGAACATTACTTAACTCGTCAACTTAGAACTGGATTAGTTTCTTGTGCGTAAGTTGTTTGAACGTCGGAAAAATACAGATATCTGTGAATTTGCCTAAAAAGGGTCCATTAACTTGCAAATGGATAGAGCTGTCCTTTGTGTGTAATTAACTGATTTTGTTCTTTCTTTTCGCTCTAATTGTTAGAAATATATACTAGCTACGTCGCGAAACTATGATTTTGTTTTAATATTCAACAATAATAACATAATAATTTCAAGGTTTATTTGTACATACGATTATGAAGTATTATGGCCTATACAGCGCGACTTTGTTCACCGTCCTTCATATATATATTACGACGCGAACTCCTCAATGAAACAGTTCATACGTAGTTTTTGGTAAATACAACGTCACACTGAAAGTTACGAGTATGTTGAGGGAGAAAGTTTGTTCGCCGAGATCGTGATACGAAGCTTGTTGGTATTTCAAAGATTTAATTAAACTATTTAGTCACACGTAGCTAGGTATCAGGGCTTTGTTAGATTAGACTCGGGTGTTAAACTTTCCTTACCGAAATTATTGTATAAATAAGTTAAGAAAAGTTTTGTAAAGGAGAATGCTCAAAAAAAAACCCAGCTCAGGGGTAAAACAGATGTATCTCAAAATATCAATAATAATAAGTAATAAAATAATAGCTGGTTATGATCGTGATGCTTACTGGCATATAACATAATTATAAAAAATGCCAGTTTTATAATTCAACTGTTGATTTAAAAAAAAATAGTTCAATTAATTATTCAAAAATATGATAGGTATTAAAATGCTTGGTGAAAATATATGCAGTCTCAGAAATTTAACTCGTAACTGAAGGATTATTATTGACGAGACAGATAACGGCTCATTCATAGTAAATAAAAAAATGTTATAAATACACTGGTTTTATTTCACCTCTACTGCCAAAACTTCAAACTGGTGCCCATGAATGATTAATAATCATGCGTTGTGGTATTTTCATATTGATATTTCACTATCGATAGTTAGGGCAAAACCAGTAATATAGAAAGTGTCCTCACGTGATTATATTATTGATAGTATAGATGGCGCTACCAACTCCAAACTATCAAATCAATATCATAGTATCGCTGTTAACAATAGTATTTTCACGTGACGATGCTTTTAAATGCTGACTATTTATTAGTCAAACTCTCAAAGTTTCTGTTACAATAAATGTAGGTACACATAGTATTTTCAACGACTTTAGGCATTGTAAAAGATATAAAATGAGCCAAGCTCGCATTTTAACATCATGTTTTTGAATAAAGTAATTAAAATAATTAATTAAACTACAACGGCAATTTATATATGTTTGCCAGTAAGGATCACGATCATAACTGGTTATTATTTTATTACTTATTATTATTGATGATTTGAGATACAACACTTTTTTTTTTCTATGGAGCCTGAGTATTTTCCTTTTTTATTTATATTACCAATATATTATATACCAATACCAATACCAATAACCAATACACCACCAATACCATACCAATACCATAACCCAATACCATTACCAATATATTATTATTATGTTATTTTTTATTATTATTATTTATATATTTATTTTATTTTTTATATTGCTGACGCGTCAAATATTTTAGACACTTTGAATAATTATCATATAAACACAACAGTGTAGATAAAACTAATTTGTCATCCTACAATTTACCAGAACATAATTTCCAAAGCGACCAACCTATTCTATCTGCCATGCTATTTACATAATAATCAAAGGAGCTATCCTGACACCGTCCAACCCGGGATTATGTTAAACCAGTGTGACAGTAGTTTGCAGATGTCTTCAAATGTGAGTTATTTGCCAAGTAAACGCTCCGAGATATCTTAGCTGGCTGTGGCCTGATTTGTGTTGCACATGTGGACTTTACAACTGTGGCTACGAGAGCGAGTGGACGCTCGAAGAATACTTAGTTTATTCGTTCTGCTTGAAGATAGTTCGTTACTCGCCCAACTTCGGTAGGCTAGAGTTGGACTGAGTTAGTGTTTGCACTAGTAGTTAGGATTGGAATTGTACTCGAGTTCAAAGCCCGAGTAAGTTGGGTTTGTAAAATTTGGTTGTCGAATGTTTAAATTGATGTTTCTGTACATTTTGCATATAGTGTTCTCTGTCTGTTGTCTTCGAATATTACCCTAGATCTAGACTTAATGTGTAAATCTAAAAACTATGTATTTTATTTTTTTATTTTATGGTCTTTGGGTGGCTTACAGCTATCATATACAGAATTAGTAGTGAGGTGATTGACGACAAGCTATTTACAAGCCTCCACAGTTAGCAATAGAGTATTGTTGTACACATTTTCAAATTGACTGACTATTCGTTAACTATAACACTAAGCATAACATTAAATTACTTAACGAATTAATTAAATACCTGTAACAGCACACACTACAACAGCAGCTGCACATGCATCTGCCATGCATGCGCAGCCGCTGTCAGAGTGTATCAGAAACAATATTATACTGCTTAGATAAAACAGTAGTAATGAAGGCTAAGCTGCTTGCAACCAAATCGATTGAACGGTGCTTATTCTTAATAATTTGGTTAAAAACTTTAACTGAGCGAACCATATAAGAATTGCTACAGTAAACTGTGCGAACATAAAGAGCATGAAGGAGATGTAGGTATCATTCTAGTGAAATCACTAGTATATGTTCTATGTTACGGGTTTCCGCACTTAGTCCTTCAAGTGGACCATTGTGCGTGGGCCATGGCGGCCGTCGGTGGTTATTCCAACCAGCCCACCTCCCTCCAGAAGCTTATTAGGTCTCCTGGTCTATTGAGAACATCTGTGTAAGATCTGGGTGTTCCGAGGGTTTCCGACCTAATCTGGGTGACGCCTGTGCACTCAAAGAGCACTTGCGCGACGGTCTCATCAGCCTCCATGCAAGCTCTGCACAGGGACCGTCCGTTATGCCTATCGTGTGGAAGTGTTTGTTTAGTGAGCAGTGTCCCGTGATCGTCCCCGCAATCAGGCGCAGGCTTTTCCTGACCAGGCGTAGTAATATTTTAGTTAGCTTGTCATCTAATGATGGCAAGGCTTCCTTGGACTGCCTGCAGCCCGGTGACGAGGACCACCAGTTCTCTGCTTGTGTGTGGGTGTTCTTCTGTAGCCACCTGCGTAGTTGATTGAAGGGGATGGGCACGACTGGTTCCGGTCTGTAGACTGACGTGCTGGATGCCCTTCTGGCCTGCTCATCAGCCGCATCGTTACCTGGTGATGAATGAATCACTAGTATATAATAAATGACTGAATACTTGAATCAGCCTAAATGACTACTAGCTTTTACTTATTTGGTCCAGACGGTCTATAAGGTAATATAGAGTCTAGTTATATATACATTTTTTAAATATGTTTGTCCGTTTTGTTTATGTGTTGTAAAATAAAATATTTCGTCAATTAATTAGAAAGTTTACCAAGACCCACTATCTCTCAAAGTCAAAGTGATCTAGAACCAAATTCCTGAAGTTTCACAGTTTCGCAATTCCAAAACATCTAGTCTATTATTAACAAACAAACACCACTAAATCCCCATACAAAACTCAATTTAAACTTAAACCATGAGCAACTGCGTCAACAATTAATTTAGTGAACGCGCTTATCGGCTCGACTAAGTGACATTTTAATTTGTGTAATTTAGTCGCTCCTCGGCTTCGGTAAACAAAGCTAAGTTCCGCGCCGCCAGTTTTTGTTCGCGTGTGTTTTGCGCGCAAGATAAACGCGTCAAGTTTACCGTATGCCGGCCAAGTTACGAGAGATCGTATCTGTGTTGCCATGGGAATTAATAAAACTTGGCCGCATGGACACTGCCGAAAATGTGGGAGTTGCCATTTTTTGCTTGTTTGTTTATTGGTTTCTTTTAAATCTTTTTCTAGCGTTTCGCAAAAAATTAAACAATTACTAATCAACATTATAATATATTTTTTCGCTTCAGGATTTTTTGCTACAGATCTCAGTAGAAATACCCTGAAGTTTATTTAAGACCTAAACTTACAAAGTGAAGCAACCACTCCGTTTCATTTGTAGCGGTATCTACAACCGTTTATTCCCGTTGTCCCCGTATGCCATATCCCCGTCTACAACGCCACATGCGAACAACGCGTCATACTGACGTCACGCAAATCCTGCATCTCGCAAGCAGAGCTTACCGCGCACTTAGCATAGATACAATTTCCCAACATCAATCGTTGGGCAATTGCCCGCCAGACACAACACCTCGGAGGATCCTCCCTTTTCTATGGAGGATGAGTGAACTTTACACCCTGTTCCTCATACCTCTAAACATTCACAAACTTTATTCCGAATATATGTACATTGCCACCTAACCGCGGGATAAACTCTTATACCCCAAGTTCGCAACTTGTGTTCCTACCTGTAAGTATGTGGGGGTGTGTGTGTGTGTGTGTATGTGTGTTTTAGTTTATGTGCGACCAACGAGGCGTGTTATTTATTTAGCTACAGTACACGTAATGCGAGGCCTGCTCTGAGGTAGGACCTAATGTCGCGCTCGTAAACAACCGCCAGCAGCTCGCTTTTTGTTTACACTCGCAAATTTTCTCGTGGTCAGCAACACAGGATTAGTTTCTCGAATAGGCCATTAGCGAACAGAGATAAAATTGTTGAATCGTAAAACACGCAAGGACACTGTACAACAATATGTCTTTGGAGATTTTAAATCACAGTTCGAGAATAACGATACTGGATATATGAAATAACTAAAGGGACAAAACTAAGGTTTTCAGAAGAGCAAAAATAAGATATTTTTCTTACAAATCTGACTATAATTTTTTAACTATATTTTTTATTTAAAAAGTGTCTAGGACAAAGTTTCTTAGATTTCTTCATTCTTTGAAGCTAAAAAAGCAAAAAAACAAAAAAGCCTATATTAGTTTTAAAGATGACATGTCCCTTACGGTACATAATAATGAATACGAATGATATACGCTAACAAAATTTTAGATGAAAATGAACAGCATTGATGTATGGGACATTAAATGAAATAAACATTTAGAGTTTTTAAAGTAAAGGTCTCTTAAAGGTATACTCTATATTGCTTATGCTGTTAAAAAATAAAAAAAATAGAATTTTATGCAGTATTTGTACCTATGTCATAGTTAAAAACTATGTACTGACATAAAATGATAGAAAATAAACGAATAAAATAGATCAAAACTTTTATTTTTACTCACTAATCCTTTTTTATAAACACAATTATTTACTCTCATGAATTATTATGTAAGTACAATTTAATTATATCCTTTTTAAATCACAATTAAAAAAAGCTATTTTGACTTACTAAAATTAGACTTATAGTCCAAAGAAAAAAATATAAATTCTCATTAAAAAACAAACAACTATACTCTTATAAGGAAGATTCAAATATTCATTATGACACCTATTTGGAATTATACCATTAGGCCAGTCTTATCTAACACTAAAAATCGCAAACTGACGGCTAGTTTTGTTTAATATGTGGTTAGGACCACTACCAGTAGCGAATATCCAAGTTTGCAGCTTCAAAATACCTGTACTAACTTTGCAGCACTCAAAAAACCGTGAAATTTTCGCAGGTTTTTTAGTATTCTCAATATAAGTTCTGAACTATGCGTTTTTTATTTCAACAAAATCTATACAATTTGAGATCAGAACCAGCTCTGTAGGTTCAATACTTACCAAGATACAGCTCTCCAAAAATTTACAGCTATTAATATTGTAAATATTTACTAAGCATATTTTCAAGGCATTACAAAGACATTTTTTTTGGTTAGAATTGTTCATTTGAACGCTTCATACAAAGCTGGTTCTGATCTCAAATTGTAGAAATTTTAGTCTAATTTAAAAAAGTATCGATAAAAAAGAAACGCTACGTTTAGGACTTATATTGAGGATACCAAAAAACGTGCGGAAATTTAGCGGTTTTTCGAGTGCTGCAAAGTTAGCACCGGTCTTTCGATGTTTATCGCAATATTGCGGAAACCGCAGAGAGCCATGGCCGTCAGAGTCATCAGGGGATATCGCACGATCTCCTACGAGGCGGCCTGCGTACTGGCTGGCCCTGGGACCTCGAGGCGAAAGTACTCGCGTCATTGTATCGGTGGTGCGAGCAAGCGAGGGCGCAGGGTGAGCGACCGATGCAGCGACACATGGAGCTGCGTCGATCTCAGCTTCGCGAGGTCCTGGTGGCGGAATGGCGGGACAGGCTTACACGCCCTACCGCTGGCCTCGTCACCATCGAGCCGGTCCGGCCGATGCTCGAGGGCTGGCTCGGGAGGAGGCACGGCTCCCTGTCATTTCGGGTGACGCAGGTGCTCTCGGGGCATGGTTGCTTCGGAAAGTACCTGTGTCGTATAAACAGGGAGCCGGACGCCTGGTGTCACGACTGCCGGGAGGACACGGCGCGGCATACGCTGGCAGAGTGTGCCGCCTGGGAGGAGCCGCGCCGTGCCCTCATTTCAGAAGTAGGCAGTAACCTGTCACTGCAGACCGCGGTCGAGTCGATAGTCGGCAGCGAAGAGTCCTGGTACGTGGTGGTTTCCTCCTGGGAAACAATCGTCTCGCAGAAGGAGGCTGCGGAAAGGGAGAAGGAGATCTGGTCCACTCACCCGGCCCGCAAGAGGCGCACCGGGCGTCGGCGTAAGGGCGGACAACGCCCTCTTCCAGCCTCCCTAAATGGGTCCAGGGGCGACGGAGTCTGGGACATCCGTCGCCCCCCACACATCAGGACCCGAGGTGGCGGCGCGTAGTGTTCCACGCGCGCCCCTCTTTGACGTCGCGGGGAAGTTAGACACCTCACTCCCCTCCTGACCCGAGCAGGCCCACGGTGGCGAGCCGGCACCAGTCGGAGGTTGCGGAAGGATCGTACGTTCCCGCGACCCCCGGCGTAGGTGTGAGATGGAACACCGGGGTGGTTTTTAGTCAGTAAGAGTCTGACAGACCCCGCCGCTTACTTTCAATTTGGGACAAACTACGTTTATTTTGTCTGCAACTTTATCATAAAATCGATTTTAGGTTCTTTAAAAGTTTATTTATATCGGCGGTGTCTAACTTATTTATCTAGGTAAAACCTCGTGTTTTTATGAGCTTTCTGCGGAAGCTAGAATTTAATTTCACCAAGTGAAGAAGTTATTTTATACGTTGGTATATCCCGTGTATGCTAAGAAGGCAGTGGATGAGACCGGTTTATGACCGGAGATGTGCCAAGCAGAGGCGGGTGGAAATAAATGAGAAATGAAAGTAGCTATACTTAGGTACTTGTATGCACGTAGGTTTATTAAGAGTGACTGAATTAGAGTGACGATAATGAATAAATAAAACTAAATTTATCTTTATTTTATTGTCAGATTTTACGGAATAGTCTGAAGAGGAGACAGACGAAAATAAACCACATATGAAGCAGAGGTGTGGCCATAATTTAAATCACGGATCTAATAGAGCATTCCAAGAAGCCACTTAACCTATTTATAAAAGTAAACTGTCTTATTTCCCCTTTCACTAACGAATATAAGCTGTAGACACACTTCATAAATCAATGTCACGTAATAAACGTCACGATAAATGTATATTTGTCGCCCGTCAAACGGTGGGAATCACGAGAAAATGCGTGAAAAACCCATACTGTACAGAAAAAAATATAGCCAACCAAAAACATACCCTAAACATATAGTATAGAGTGCTGTATCCAGTGGAGGCGGTAATAGAAATACGTTAGTGAATATCGAATAAGGTCGGATCAGTGATTGATATCACTTTTCATGCCACATATATAGTAATATCGGGGATTTACGTATATAATATACGGACTAGTAAACATAAATAAAAAGGGGATTGAGATCTTAAGCCAAACACGGACGTCCGTCGACTGGATCTATGGTGAGATATATGGGGACACTGATAGGCGGTATTTGTCACAGGATAAGAGACACCGTCCGTATTCCTTAATAACAATAATTATGAACTAGTTAGTCATTAGCACTAGGAAGTGGTAGTGGGCGGGTGTTTTGGGGGACCGTCGTATGTAATTGTTGACGTTCAATAAGTTTAGTGCTTATTGTAAGCCTAGTTTGAATAAATGACTTAACGCATTGATGGACACTGAACGAGACACAATAGAAGTTTTATTGTTATTACGTCGAGGGGCGTTAAGTGTACGCAAAGGATTAATTAATGGTAATAACTATTAATATCTAAAAGTTGTTAATTGTTTCCTAATATAAAAGCTTTTTTCTGTGCCCTGCAGGGTCCGTCATTGTATATTGTGAGATCCCTTTATTCCCGTTGTCCCCGTATGCCATATCCCCGTCACGGGGACAGCGGCACGTGATTAAATTTAAGAGAGATCTTGTTATAATTATGGAACGAAAGTAAGAAACAGACATTCATGTCTATTTCACTTGGTATGCCTGAAAAACCGGGACGCTAAAGCACACGAATATAAATACAGCTATAAAAATGAAAACAATTTTGTATTAATTTTAATTCGACACCAATCAGAAACTCCATATCGGACTATCTTGGCTGCACAATCAGGGATCAATCGAGAATTGCATCCTTCGGATACCGCAGCCGCCGCGACTAGCAGCGACGTCTTGGCGACACGGCTAGTGCCTCCAGCCAGAAGCAATTTGAACCTTAACTTGTATAGCATAGAGGTGAGACGGACTGCAGATGTAGTTGGTCTCGGGTAATGTGGACGTAATTGTGTGTCAGAGCCACACATATCCATTACTGATCCACGTAAACTCCACGGATTAGTTTTTGATATAGACACGATAGTAAATTGAGGCCAGTGTCGTTAGACGAGACTCTTCACAATGTTATTGACGGTCCACGAGGTATAACAATTGCTTTTGGAAATGGAATACTTGTCTCTTGTCAGATGTTGTAAAGATATTTGATTTTTCTTTATTATTTGGAGAATTGTTCTTCTTTATATAAAATATTACTTTTAAATGTTATCGATACTTAAATTTTTTTATTAAGAAAGATTTTTTCTTTTATTATAGTTCTAAAACCTTGTTAACTTTTGATTGGACCTGAGGGAATGATCGGATAGTTAGAAGCGAATCGTCTGAGCACCTCGTATTTGTGCTGCACTGGTCCGAAGATATCGACCACGGCACTGGACTCGATGTCTAAGTCCGTACCTATAGGCAATCTGCGGAAAATTACCGGAGTTACCAGCTCCCGCAGTGCCTTTGTCAAATTCAGAAACATGGTCTACAAGTACAATAACTGACCAGTATTCCTGTGTCATGATAAGAAGTAACTCGGTGCCAAAACACAGTGACGAACAATTCAATAAGTTGGGCATTAACAGCATAAAAGGCCCGTAGAGTATTTTCAAAGGAAAGGTTTGGGGTCCAAAATGATTCGATAAACCGTACCCGCATAAACAATCTCCATTGCTAAGTACGAACCTACACAAGCTAAAAGAGTATGCCAACACAACATAAAGTACTTGGGCATGTCATTGCGTTGACAAGGAATCTCAATCACGTGTTGAACCCAACCCTTCAACCCTTCGCCGGAAACCTAGTGATAAATTATTCAGGCCTATAGGTCTCAGATCTAAGTACCTAGGTACCTTTTTGACCTCACGAGGGCTGGTCCTCGCCGTAAATTAAATATGCCACGCCATTACTCAATTTTGCCAGAAACTGGGACTTAGAGAGCCAGAGGGCCCCTTATTAAACTTTTTACGAGTCAAGTTGGCTCGAACATTAAATATATTGGTTTCGCTTGGCCGAAAGGACGCCTCCTGTTATGAAACGCTGTCTATTTGCAGAGTAGTGCGAAATGTTAAGTCTTAGCTCTTCTGGAACAAATATTGAGTATTTTCATACTGATATGAGATAAGTAAATGAGGGCTTGTGGTTTAGTAACAGACGCACGGATCGATCGATCAGGTTAAGCTACGCTTGCCACGGTCAGTCCGTGGATGGGTTCATCTTTATTAATCAAAACCTGTTCGCGCCTCGGAAAGCTCGTTAAGTTGTTGGTACCAGCTGTTATTCGTGGATCTTTGACCTCCTTGACGGCACGGTTGGAGCAGTGGTTAAGCGATTGACTGCTGCGCTGCGTGTCGCGGGTTCGATTCCCGCACGGAACAAATATTTGTATGACCTACATGTATTTGTTCCGAGTCTGGGTGTTTTTCTATCTATAATATGGATGTATTAACAAAAAAAAAAAAATTATATAAGTAGTTTATCAGCCATCTTGTTACCATACCTAACACAAGCATTAGGTTGCTTAGCTTGGGACAAATGGTGCTGTGTGAAATGTCCAGGGATATTATTATTATTATCTTTGGCAGTCGTTACGGGTAATCAGAAGAATCGTATAACCCAATCACTGGGTTGAGGAGGTCACATATGCAGTCGCTTCATGTGAAATATTGGTATTCAGTTAGAGTGGAATGCGACCCCAACATAGTTGGGAACAGGCAGGCAGATGATGATGATGATGAGAAAAGTAAATGTTGTCATTCATATTTTTCTCTTCTTATTCTCACATACTATTGTCTACATTTCTTTTTTACATCTCCTTTCGCAGGTCTGCTGGAAATTTCTTAAGAAATACGCAGTACCTTTGTATTCATATTATATCTATGTCATATCATTATGTATTTTACTGTGTGTACATAAATAATAAAATAAATAAATGTTTATTTTATTTGCACAGTCAGTGGAATATAGTGCAGATTTATACACCAAACAAATATTAATAAGAATGATCTTACGTTCTATAAATATATAATTTTTTATATAGTGTGTCATCCTTCAAAGCGTACCCCTGGTATGTTGACCTTTACATAAATCTCATGTAAGCTTCCCCATTAAGAAATTTGTATAATTTTCTGTGATACCTTCATTATCAGCGTATAATATATATTCTTACCATGATGTCGTCGTGTCGAGCTAGAATGTTGAAAATAACTTACACCAATTTCGTAGCTGGTATAAGCCAAACGAAGAAAGGAAATGTTGCAGCCTACGATTGTTATAAATAAAACAATATTATTGGCTGGGATACTAAAAGTGTACAAAACAAAGTGGGGTTGGTAACAAAGCCTGGCATCCATTGGTCTGTCACAAGCAGACAGCGAGGTTGTTACTGGTGTCCCAGGGATGCCAAACGACTTTGTTTTTCACAAACGTTTTTGTGGAGCAGCGAGTTTTTTATTCCGTCGGGATTGACTTATTTTTTAGTTTATACACAGTGTACGTTTTTGAATGCGAGAGATATCAAACGGGTTGTTTGTGTGAGTGATGCCGAGGGTATGGGGATTGCGGAAAGTGAAATGTTTTTACTTGTGTTAGGTTTGGTTATGATTTCTACAAAAAAAAAACTTTACGTAACGTCCGATACCTAATTTATTACTCAGCCGATAGAAGTCATGTATAAAAGATGTTTTAAATAAAGCTGTTTTCATCAAAGCGTATTTCAAGGTAGCCATTTTCAGCTAATATTGTTGAGGTTGCCACATTTTGTAGGTCTTTCAGAATTAGCGTTAAACGGAAAAGTTTTATGGTTTCAGTACACGCTTTGACATTGTTGACAATTGTTTAGTAACGGGGAGCAAGGTTTATTTATTTGTAAACGTTGTATAAAGACGAGAGACGTTAGGAGACGTTTAAACGTCAAAAAAACATCAGCCAATCGGATCTTTGCTGAACTTGAATTTAATTTTGACGCGTCGTTATTTTCGTTCCAGTAACCGGGTGTAAGCAGCATTCATAAATGAACCCCTGTGAGCTTCAGATGCCAGAGATAGCGATTTTTTTAAATTATAATTTACAGTTTCCTTAGCTGCCTATCATCTTTCGCCTAACGGCCTCATCGATGCATTTTCCCTGCTACCTTTTCCTTGGCAGCCCTACAGTCTTCGCGGGGGTCTCGGTTAATATTTCCGCGAGATGGAATAATCAGTGAGTGACGTCTTCGTGGCCTACTGCACACCATATCGTTGTCCTGAGGTCGTCAGCTACAGTAGTTTTTTGTACAGTACAGACATACTACGTAAATATTCGCCATGTTATAGCCATTTCATACAACTGTCAAAGACTGACAGTTGTAATTTGAATATACGGACAATTTAAGTTGGTAGTTATTTTGCAACACAATTAATTTACCTTTGTCTTCGTGCGTAATGTTATGAATCTCTCCTGTTACTATACGGGTCACTAATGTAGGAGTCAAACTCAAACTCAAAACTCAAACTCAAATCATTTAATTCAACTAAACCAATTACAGGCACTTTTGAATTGTCAAAGGGTCAGTCAGTCAGAAAGATGAAGCTAGTTGCCCATTCCAAAGCGTAGGTACCTATGGAGAAGAACGGGCAAGAAACTCCATGGACACTCTTTTAAATCATAAAATTGTTACAAAATATTTGATACATCATTCGTGTTGAAATTAACCATGTGAGAACGATGTAGAAAGACGTGCACGTTTGAAGCGTCCGTTATAGAAAACATAAAAACAATTCAGAAATTAAAAATTACAATAAGCCGTAGCGGCTAAGAGATGACCAGTCCCTACTGACGGCTCCCGTTCACGAACATGACGTATGGATCAGCACCATTCAGCTCAACCATTTTGAAGGGAACTTAATGATCCAACATACACGCCACCACCAGCGAGACATTAGAGTGAGCATGACATACTCTCAGCCGCCAGGGCACATTCAAGTCAATGAAAGACGTACCCAGTAAATGGTAGCTTTATAGAAAGTACATAGTGCTCACACGTCATATTGGGCAATCTTCTTGTTGCGGATACTTACATACAGGGAAGAATTGGGGCGATACCTATACTACGAAAGTGTTCAAATAAGTATTGCAGCCAGTTGCAACATGCAGTAACACAGAGATAAGCACAGAAAGTAAGACGGATTGAAGATCACAGATCGGTAAGTAGTCATAGTTCGTAAGCGTAGAAGCCGAAAGTGAAAGTACAGTCAGAAACAAAAGTCGATCAACAGTTTCCTAAATCTAAATTATTGAGTAAAATATTTGATTGAAATCGGAACAGAAGTAGAATCTAAGCTATTTTATGAAATTATGAAAAGTAGGATAACTAATCGTTTTGTAACAATTTAGTTGATGTGTAAAAAGAGCAGTGTTTTCGATTCGAGAGATCGAGATAGTATTGCTGACCGTAATAATATACCTATACATATAGGGGTTTATTCATAAACGATGACTAAAGTTAAGTAACGTTTAAACGTCAAAAATGTATGGTTAAACAGTCGCTAATCACTGCTTAACTTTAAGCAACGCTTATGAATAAGGGGGTATAAACATGTAAATACTATTTATATTAATTGATATAATTGTGATACGAGGTGTGATGGAAATGACTGAAAACAATTGGATATTCATCAATATGAACGAACTTACTAAGATAGCAAGCTCATCCAGACCTTTTATCGTGATATGCGAACCTGTTTTTCATAAAATAAAACAACTCATGTATAAACTACTTTAACTTACTATAACATTTCTCATAAAAATCCAGCCAGGAATTCAATAAGTGTGTTACTTTAAAATAAGTTTGTTGGCACGTAGAATACCAACCAGCCGGCAAGCACGCTCATTTCTCATACATTGTACAAACGGACAAACGGCTTAACTCGCACATCTCAGCCACTACATACGCTCCCAACAATGAATATCACCAACACTGGTCTAACTTTGCAACGCCTCGGGCGAACTCCACAAAGGTGTAATACCTACCCGCAAGCGTGTGCATAACATCTTAACTTTTTACTATAACCCATTCCAAAATCAACCTTGATGGTTCTACACAAGGTAGCAAGTTCTCTGGCGAAGTAATAAAAGTGCAATTTTCTAGAATGTTTCCAAAAGGTTTTGAAAGCGCGGTCTCCTGGCAGGCGTGTTTACTCTGGCTCTCTGAGGCTGATGTAAGAATGACCTCAATAGCCAACGGATCCGCTTCTTGTGCTGCACTTTGCATTAAAGTGTATTAACACCTGATTCATGACGTCACACTTATTAGTTAATCTATGCATTTGTCATGAATGTTATGACGGACGCGGTGGCGGCGAATTTTAGTGCACTATAACTGTAAATATTTGCGCACCAACTGCAAACATTAGTGTTTGGATGCATAATGGTTATGTTCACGTTTGGCTAGCTGTTCTGCTTCGATAAGTTTTAATTATTCAGGCTTGTTGTTTAGTCCTTAGTGAGTTTAGCTGTTTAGAATGTTTACGATTAATTTACGTTCATTAGGTCTGGCTTTGATCGGATGCATTCTAAAAACGTTTTAGGTACAAATTGCAACATTTTCAGAAAAATTAATCTCATTATCACAAGCTTTTATTTAGTTTCACCTGTCCCGTTGTCTGTCTGTCGGTCTGTAATCATATCTTGCAAGTTAAATTTGATCCACTTCCCGGTTTCCAATTAAGCTGAAATTTTGTATACATGTATAAATCGGATGACAATGCAATATTATTACATATTGACATAGAGCTGATCTGATGATGGAGCTGGAAGGTGGCCATAGGAACTCCGTAATTAAACGACGCAACCCTTACGAGTTTGGACTCGTTTGATTCGTTTTGATGAGTACTTTGATACTACATGGTAACCAGGGTCTGATGATGGAGCTGGAAGGTGGCCATAGGAACTCCGTAATTAAACGACGCAACCCCATCGAGTTGGGACTCGTTTGATTCGTCTTGATGAGTACTTTGATACTATATGGTAACCAGGGTCTAATGATGGAGCTGGAAGGTGGCCATAGGAACTCCGTAATTAAACGACACAACCCCATCGAGTTTGGACTCGTTTGATTCGTCTTGATGAGTACTTTGATACTACATGGTAACCAGGGTGTCTGATGATGGAGCTAGAAGGTGGCCTGGGTGGTGGTAGCACCAAAGCACTCGTCAAGACGAATCATACGAGCCCAAACTCGATGGGGTTGTGTCGTTTAATTACCGAGTTCCTATGGCCATCTTCCAGCTCCATCATAAGACCCTGGTTACCATCTAGCACCAAAGTACTCGTCAACACTAATGATAAGAGCCCAAACTTTCAAAAAATACAAAAGGAAACCGCGGATCTCCTAGAAATCTCCTATGAAATCTATATATTACTTGCGCAATCTGTCATAGTTTACTGCACACCTATGTATATCCGGCGCGGCTAAAACAAAATTCATCAATCTAGAACGGGCTCAGCGATTCTTAATAAAAACAATGTATTTTAAAAAGATGAGATATCTACTGAAAAGCTTTACAGAATTAGTGGTCTACTTTCAGTTAGGAAATTGTATATTACATCCACTATCCTAAAAAACATAGAACTCATTCATATGATCCAAAAGTAAAGTCGAAAAGGCGAAAAGACTTGATTGCACAAATAGCATCGACTAAAACGAATTTCACGGCTATACAATATCAACATCGATCTGCTCAACTGTATAATAGGGCAAACAAACAAATATTATCATACAATTATAGTGAGTCTCTCCTTCAACACATGAACTAAGATACATACACACGCACATCCCACACACACACAGCACACACAGCCACACCACTCACATCACAACACTCACATCACATCACACAACTCTCAGACTTACACCCCCCACCCCTCCTATTTCAAATGCGAACACAAGTAGTATAAAAATATCTTTTTTAAATGTCATAAATAGTTTTCATAACATCTTTAGTCTGCCTGAAAGAGCGGCGTCTTTAACACAGGCATTAGGTATCTGCCTAAAAGTAGGCGCCATTCACCAACAAAATGTAAACAACTAATAGTTATGAAATAAACATGTTTTTTTTTTTTTTTGTATCCGATTTACATATGCATGCAAAATTTCAGCTCAATCAGTAACCGGGAAGTGGATCAAATTTAACTTGCAAGATTTGATTACAGACAAACATCGTGTAAGACTTCCTTTATAATAGTTATTATAATCTTTGTGTAAGACTAACAGTATTATATTCACGATTTAGGTTATACAATTGTTATTATTTGTACCAGTGACAAGTATCTGTCAGCTGTCATAGGCACGTAAACAATCTTGTATTTGTCATCTGGGAACATTGACAGAATATACCCGTCACAAAAATAGTAAAATTGGTTTGAATTTTGAATCAAAGTGTCATGTCTTTTCTCTTACTGAGACTTCATTTGAAGGATTTTTTGGACACACGACGGTTGTTAAATATATTATTTTTCTGCTTTCACAGTGAAATTATGTCTATAAATATTTAACGGTTAACTATAACGGTTTGAACAACCGAGTTCTGTGCGGTCATCCACTGATCTAAGGGCAGTGTTCCCAAAAAAAACGAATTGTATTACTCAAATATACACATCACTAAAAAGTTGTCTCGAGGCGAGTCACATTTCTTGAAGACTCGGTATGTAATTTAACTTTTCTTCAGCTATTTTGTTATAAACGATTCTGCCTGCGTCTCGGATCATCATTCTACGTTATTTTCTGTAAATTTGTCCGAAGACTGTTGTCACCCACCCTAGTACCAGACACCTACCTGCTTCCTGTATTGCGAGCTATAAGCTTTCTGTTGGGAATCGAACCCAACATAACACCTTGCGCGCGGCCTGCACGCTTAGGAAGATTCAGATTCCGGTCAGCGAGGAGTCTTCCGATTCTCATCGTGCTCAGCCTAGGACCGGTTTTTCATATATTTCGTAGTTTAGTTTTTAGTAGAGCCTATTACTTGATATACCTACTACCAATTAGCTGTATATTACCATTGTTAAAATTAGATCAAACGGTAATTTAAATTATGATCTTACTTCCTCATAATGAATTGACTTGGTGCCAATTACCCATTTAAGACGTAGATACTTGTATTTATTTAGTTACGAGATATACGTTTGCAAACGAATCGACGCGTAAGAATAATACACTATGTCAATTTAATACATATAGGGCTCGAACACCAAAGACGTTCAGTGTACAGTCAACAGCAAAAGTAGATGATCAAAATCAGAAATTCAATACTAATAAACGGAGTTCGCGTCAGAACTGTGTGGCGTCGAAGTGATTCAAAAGTATGACACTGAGTCTGACATACTTTTGAATCACTTCGACGCCACACAGTTCTGACGCAAACTCCGTTAATTAGTATTGAATTTCTGATTTTGATCATCTACTTTTGCTGTTGACTGTACCTTTTTAATATCAATATTCGTTGTGTTTTCCCTTTGATAGGTTTTCTATTTTATTATTAGTTTGTGTTATTTTATTTTACCAACTAAATTAAAACGTGTTCAAGCGAAGATTCCTTTTTTTTATTTCGCTACAGTAAGTATTACGTGAAGTATGTAGGCACAAGATCACTGGCTCATTTCCCCCGGCGCGGGTTACGACTCCCCGGGAACATGACTACGTGATAAATTGAGATTAGCATGCGAATAACAAATTTATATTCATAGATTTAACAAATCAGGACTTCAACTATTCAGTCTGATCCAGGAGTAAGGAGAATACAAAGTATATTTCATGTAAAACAAGTTGTTGAAAGGGATCAAAAAGGATCACTTTGTTTTGTTTTCAATTTTCCGGAAACTAATAATGATCATCTTCATTGTTAGATGTTTTGTTGTGCCACTACATCTTTCTTGAAATGTTTACACAAGAAGAAAATTCCGGTGTTCATTATTTGAATAGGGCTTCGCTATAGAATCAACTAAAACTAAATGATTTTATTGAGACTTAACTGTATCTAAATGTTATTTCCTCACAAATAGGTATCGTCGTGAAGTAAATCTATCATCAGAGACTCTTCAACGGAGCTTAGCTAGAAGCCACCTTATCCACTGAGACCCCGCGGCACGCGGTGCAACCCAAGACGGATACGTGGCTAGTAAACAGATAAACTCTCCGTGCACTGTCTGACGGGCACTTTTATTAGGTAACAAGTACTCCGGTGATTAATTGGATATTATGTGTTAAATGGCTGCCTATTGACGAGGTGTGTTTAATTACTTCCATCGTTGATGGAAGGAATGTTTATGGTTTCTGAATTTTTGTAAAATGGAGACTCAATTAATGGATTTTTTGTTGTGCATTCATATCATTTTCTAATCATAACGTTTGTGTAAAGTTAACAGAGCTATGAGCTAGTTCACTTATGTACCTGTTGATCGCACTTTTTCCAGTTTGGTTTAGAATTCATATAAGGTTATTGCATAATTAAAAAACCAGTACGTAATGCCACATTATACCATGTTGTACTCAGAGAGGCGACCACTACGAATTAGAGCGCGTTCCCCGCTCGCTAGTAATCTCCAAGCTTTTGTGAAGGAACCGACCTAGCCCTCCTAGCTGAAGCCATCACCCGAGCTGTCAGCGCCGCATAGCGACCCAAATTCGTTAAATTACCGATTTTCAGTGGGGCTCATTAGGAGCCCTTCCGCGCTGCCATGAAAACCATGAAACAGTCAGCGGGCAGCAACAACAGGAAGAACACGAATAAAGAAGAACTACTAGGAAGAATTCTGGGCTTTTATTCCCCACCAATCCAGCAACTGAGTGTGCATACTGCACATTAATTTGTTGTGTTAATGAAATTGTACTGTTTAATTAGGCAATATAACTATCAAGATGTACCAAACCGTCTGTACTTTCATTTATGCTACGTTTATCAGAACTTTTTCTTTTCCAGTTATACTTTTTGTAACACCAGTGTTATAAAAAGTACAACCGAATAAACTGCATTATAATGATGTCATTCCTCTTATTACTACCCTATGTGCTGTTAATACAAATTCTAAAATACAATATTAAAATATGATGCTGCCTTTTTTTTTTTTTTTGTGGATGGGAATCATCAAATGACCCCTCCCGCTCTGGGTGGAGCGGAAGGGAGTGTCAGACTGTTACTGACTAAAACCCACCCGTGTTCCTTCCTTAGCCCTTTCTGTTCCAGGGCAGCGGTAAACCTTTCGGATGATCCCGCCGCCCCGGCAGGCTTCGGCCCTTATGATGCTGCCTGACCTTGTATTCCAAGATAATGTTCTAAGGAGGGGTGGCGGTAACGGTATTCTAATAATACTGTCACACTCGCACGTGCAGCTGGAGCCGTCCTCTAAAGAAACCTGGACACCTTATTTAATTATGGAACACTAGGTTCTGCCCGACTGTTCGTTTGTCAAGCAAATGCTTTTGCCCTTTAATAACTCTTTTTTAAGCAGTAGTGATAATCTTCACTGCCAAATGTGTTTGTAGATACTATATCGTGGAAACATGCTAAGTGCAATGCATAGACATCTTGCACCGCATACCTTGTCACCTGCCCACAACCACCAGCAGCTGATGATTATAATACTAATATATACTGGACGCTTTTAACGTGTACGTCCTCTTTAAATCGTTCTCACATATAATTATAAATTCAATATTAATGATGTAACTAATATTTTTGTAAACATATTATACTAATTAATAAAAAGATTGTACATAATATGGAGTTTCTTGCCCGTTCTTCTCCATAGGTACCTACTACGCTCTGGAATGGGCAACTAGCTTCATATTTCTGACTGACATCTCAATCTCCATGACAATCCAAAAGTGCCTATAAATGGTTAATTTGAAATAAATGCTTTGAGTTTGAGTTTAAGTTAACCTATATACCTATCACTGTTTCAGGAAAAAAACATAACAAATTACAAACATTATAACAGAATATCACACGTAATTTTCCGTGCACGTGCACAAATCTAACAATAAGTCATAATCACTGAACATTACATCTCTAGTTGTTATTCATGTCAGGAGGCGGGCATTAGAGCCTAGGCTCGGCCGAGTTCAGAACCTTTCGAGCGAACTCAGATGAACTTCGGTAAAGTTCGTCGGTGCTCGGGCTTAGTCCACCTATTCGCACGGCTTAACGTTTATCATGCTGGTCTAGGGATCCTTGTTTTTTTTGGGTATAGGAGTCGATTCGTTTCTGGTGTCTTTAGCTTAAAGCCAGTCCAGTGTAAAAGCTGTTGGGCTTTATGACAGTAGGTACTACACATAATTATGATCTGGTTTCTGGGGATTTTTTCCTGTAAGCTGGTTCTGGTTTTACTGTAATATCATTTATAATTCTAATGATAATTAATGAACATTATAAACCCTAACTAACTGAACCTAATTTACTTTCGTCAATATATATTTAATTTATCAAAAACAAACCGGGAGATCATTTATTATGTACATTACCTTTGATTTTCGGTTTTCAGTGGAGGATCAGAATTGATTCAAGGACCTTATATTAAGGGTTGACCCGACAGTTAGATACGTTATCGAACAATCCAACTAATTTTGCTGACAAATGAGACCGAAAATCTCCGCTCCATTAGGATGATTTTGCTCCTCAATTTTGTTTGCGTTTCCGGTTTAATTTGTATTTGGATCTGTCTGAACTAAAATAAGAATTTTACTTACTTTCAAATTATTTGTATGTTGGTAGCTAAACCCACCCATAGCGTAGATGGAGAATTGACTCAAACATTTACTTCAATGAAACCGTTGACAGGCTGTCGATGAGTTTCATAAACAAAGGAACTGGCATTTCATTTGACGTTCCACGATTTTTGTCAATCAAGTTTATACAATATATCTCTTATATTAACTATAATTTCGCATAAGTTACTGAATATCTGTCGTTTTGGTTAAACAGCACTTTTAAATAACTTTAAGTTTTTTCAAATAAATAGATATCATTTTATTATTTTGAGAAATCATGCCTCCTCTTGAGATATTGTTTCCACTTCAGCTAATGCTCAGAATCTATGCAGTCGAGTGCTTACGTCTTAACCGGGTTATATACTAAGTCCACTGAGCGTTATCTACCGAACCACTACAATTCACTTCAGTTATCAGTCAGTAATAGCTGAGACATTATCTATTTATATCAAACTAGCTTTTGCTCGCGGCTTTATTTATAGATAGTTATAGAAATATGATATACCTATAGTTACGTAGGTAAGTATGCACAAAGGGTCTTGAAATATAGTATCTAACTGATAGGATATCTATACCAAAGAGATTAGTATCACAAAATTGAATAATAGTTAATTTAGTAGCAATTATAATAATTCCATGAAATTCAATCATGTTCATTTCTGTAAGTCTGTAGGTAGATATTTTGAGGCAGCGGCATGTCGTGGCTATCGATGCTGTAATATTTATGTAGCAGGCTTACAAGAAGTTATTCAACCAGCGCCTGTGTGACGTGATGCGGCTGTACCCTGTAGGATAACCTGCGTCGCAGCCGATGCCACGGTACGTCAAGGACACCAGCCCCACCTACAGGCGGAAAACAAAGAACACAAGCAAATTAATTATATTCACATTTCATCGTCATTTTCCTACCCCTATCTCAACAAAGGATGGGTGCAGCACTTCTTTCCTCGACATATTCTACTCGCCATCTTTTCAGAACTAACTTCAGCCATTTTCAACTTTCACACAATCTACTGATCTATTCTTGAGTGCTTGTTTGTTGTAGCTATCCACATTAATACTCAACCCCTTTTCTTCACATCACATAACACAGAAGATAGAACCCAGGATTCCACTCTCAGCGGTCGGTCTTGCCACCACTATACCCATGAGGCAGGCTTTCAGGGCTTCCTACTGATTATAAGAAAGCTTACCAGCATGTCTTGCCCAGAGCTGTATCGACTCAGGACCAAAGGGCCGCCATAGTCTCCTGCACAAGCGCCTTTCCTCTTATCTCCGCTGGTGCACATAAACTGTCCAAACTCCTTTACATAGGATCCATAATAAGGGTCGCATTCAGCGTTACTCATGACTCTGACGTAAACATCGCGAAGGTTCGAACTCATGTTATATGGGCCACCTGAAGGTGAAAAAAATTTATAAATTCTTTAACTCTCTCTTAGAGGCATGGAGATCAGTTCTTCAATAAGTGCCTGAGAGTACGCCTTGAGCTCCGATGAACGAAAGACCACATTGAGCAAGCGAAGGTGCTGGGGAGTTTGTTGCGCCACTTCTTCTTCTCAGCTAAAGCAGTAGGAAGTGGTGAAAGGCGGGCGTTTTGGAGGACTATCTTATGTAATTTTGACGATCAAAAAATGGCTGATTTTCAGCCTAATTTGAATAAATTGCTTTTGATTTTGACAGTAATTTTCTGGTCAGTGATTTTCTGAGTGTGAATGTTAGCTACAATTAAAAATTACAACTTACCCGGAGATGTCTTTCCCAAACCAATTATTTGGGCCAAGTAGCCGTCAAGTGATTCCGAAAAGAAAAGCGATGGCAAAGCAATTGGTCTTATGAGATCTGAAACTGATGGAATTAATTAATATAGCTGAAACCTCTATATTTGAAAACTTCGTAGAATTTAGCACTAATAAATAGAATACCTAAAACTTACTATTCAGTTTAACAGAAGGTATTCGTGCAACCGCCACGTCGTTGACCAGCCAGTCAGGGTTGTATTGTGGATGCAAAATGGTCCAGATTGCATTATTTCGTAGTCCTCCGTAATTCAACCTATTTGAGCCTAAAACAACCTAAAAATAAAGAAAATCAAATATTTAAGACGTATCTGTGGACGTATCTTCCAAAAAAATCCAACCTAGACATCCTCATTGGTCTGGTGGTCACAAGCGAGACTGTTCCTGGGTTAGATTCCGATGCAATTTTTATCAATTCTTAGTAACAGCCTGGAGTAAGGATTTGTGCATGATTGACACATGCTACCTACTGCAGGCTTAAATTTACTTAAAACTATTAAAGTGTGGATGTAGGTACGTCTGTCCGTCTGACCTTCCGTCCGGATATCACACAGATATTTTACTCGGAGACTATAATTTGCACTTTATCGATTAAAATTGAAAGTGTGTTCTGTGCACCGCTAAAAAATGGTGTAGCGAAATTATAAAAAAAAAGAAATGGGGGTATGACTTACCATACCTACATTTAACCGAGGGATGAAGAAAAATGTCAATGTATATAAGTCAATAAACGTTTGGCACATGATGTTTATACTCCAAACGCTTGTTGGATTCCATAATTCAAAAGATTATGATGTATTTGAGATACTTCTGGTTTATAGCGCGAAAAAAAAATCAGCTGTTCCCTACATTTATGTTCGTTTAATAACTTGTCAAAATGTAGGGAACACCAGATTTTTGTTTCGCGATTTCGGGTTTAGTCCCATAGTAAAAGTTGTTCATAATGATGAGTACAATGACCTCCTTGAGTTATGGGATGTAAAAAAAAAGTTGTATAGTCACCTCGAACTGCTATATAGTCACCTCGAACAACTCTTTACTGTGCATGGTCGATTATTTAAGCTTAATCAGCAGCAGGTGCGGAATCATGCATCAATCAATCAAATCGAGTAAAATTAATTCAAATTCACCTGCCATGATACTGATCGAAAAGTATTTGTTAATTACCAGGGAAACCGCCCAAAGCTCCTCTGGGATAAGTTTCAGTGTTTACTGTGGCTACGAGCCTAGTTCCTACGAGTAACTATACTTGTAGCGACAGAACATACTTGCGTGAAGTAAGTGAAGATTGCAATTCCATGCAGGTGAAAAGAAATTCAATCACTCACCTTCATTGTTTTGCCCATGGACTCACCGTCGTACCAGCACTGTCCAATAGTCACAACATTGATATTGCTTATAAGAGCCCCCCCACACACTGATACCTCTCCCGACTTGAGCGTGATTAGCAGCCCCGCCTGGCGAACAAACATGAATCGTGTCATAAGATAAGCAAGTGTAGCGACCGATTATACGTCTGTGGTCCGTGTAACAAGATCATGTTACAATAGACGACGAAGAATGTAAGATTGACATCTTATTGAATATGTGAAAAATTGCATCACGTAACAATACCTTGTAGAATGCAAATAAACGAATATGAATAGTACATTTATTGATGCCAACAAAAATATACTCACAAAATATGGATGTTCTCCTGGATAAGAACCGAGACCGCCAGCGATTCTCATGGAGCCCTCCTGTAGCCTGATCTTCGTAGCCGTGGGAATCCCCACACGCTTGTGGTATCTCTCCGTGGCTGTCACCGCCAGAATACAGACTAACAGCAATACAGCCTTCATAGTGGCAGAGAAGGATGGACAATGGTGACGGAACGACGACGTAAACATATTTATATTGTTGATGTGAATTTGAAGAAGTCTTCAGATAAGTTAGAGTGCCACTTGTGAATAGGAACACTACACACACAAACACACACACACAAATTTCCCTCTAGTATGAAACAAAGTCACTTTCGTGTCTGTTTGATTGTCTGCTCTATTTTGTTTTCTATAAGAAATGCATGGGTTTAATGCGGTTTTCATTATCATTTGGAGAATATAATAAGGATAAATTCTTTTGAATTTCTTCCTTCGAAGTTAAATGTGTCAAGTGGCTGTAATTATTCCGGCCACCATAACCCTGGTACTAGGCTAGTTCGCAGTATTTGAGAAAAAAAATAGTTACGTTCCTTGAGGTTTATTTACCTTAAAATATGAATATTCCAGCGAAATTTTAACATTAACAGAACTAACTTTTCATTTTTATAACGTATTTTAATAGACAATCAAAATTAAATTACGTTATCAAAATGACACGGTGCATTCTGACATGGCGGCTGGAGTCACTTCAATACTTCATTAATTAATTAATTCCTAAAATCTTGTACCTTCTCATTTGGAAGTTGGTTCCTCTTTCTAAGACAGTCGATAGTGGTTTGGCATACTTATCCTTTAATGTATTGCACAGTTCAACAAACGATGTTTTCATTGGTTTGACTGGCGAACATAAGTATGTCAATGTTTCAAACACTTTTGGGGTTACTTTTGTTATAAGTAGTGGAACTTTTTTGTTGTTCAGAAAATTCCCATTTTTCACCATCAAAAGCCTTAATTTCGCCGCAAACCGACATATTTGATTCTTTAATTTCGCCCAAAGAGATTTAAGATTGTCAAGTAAATAATTTAATGTCTTTGATTTCGCCTTTTAGTTTAAAAAAATGCTTTGTCTTGTAATTTGTTACTCAATAGTTTTCGTATTCCTTCGATATTAGGATATTTCAATCCCTCTTCTTGAAATATTAGCTGTAGTTCCTCTTTAATGAATTTTTTTTATTTTTATTTATTAAAACTGATAATTTACCTTTGCAAGATTACTGCGTATTGTTAAAATTTCCAAATAAAAACCGATTCTTCAATGAATGTTCGGCAATCGGTTGGTGCACGTTTAGGCGGTTGATATTTAAATGTTGCAGCCGTAAGTCACGCGCACAATGCTGCCGCAACGGGCCGCTGCTCAAAGCATTCTCATACAAAAGAGTGCGGTGCGCCTGTTATGTAGTGTGCGTTGGTTCATAGACAATTTACGAAAGGGATGAAGGAGTATTCATGCAATGCTATGAGTTGCAGCGCGGCCCGCCCTAATCTGTTTTAGCCTTTACAAGAAGCGATTGATCCACCGCAGGTGTGAAGTGATGCTTGAAGAAAGAATAGTACTCTTAGGTAGTTTCACGTCAAAAAGTTGCATTAATATATTCACATCACATCCTCATCCTTGTCACAGCCACGTCGTGCTGATGCCGACTATTTCTGTTCTGTGCTCGTGATTATAGATTTGTTTTTTTTTAAATATTTTATTCTAGAACCTGGCATTGTAAGATCTGATTAGGCGTACTCTATAAAACTCATCAAAACCAAATATCAGAACTAACATAAAATAATGATCAAACATTTTTTTTTCAAGTCTACGTGGTGATCTAGCTTCATACGTCACTCTTATTTATTTGTTAACCACACCAACTAAATACATACACAAGAAGACGAAGGCAAGACGCAGGATAAAAGGAAAGGAAGAAGGTAAGAAGGCTTGCCAGCCTATCTTCTCCAGGGGCCCCGATGTATCGAAGGAGGATCAGAGGCCCGCCATAGTCCCCTCCACAAGCACCCTTGCCGTTGTCTCCACTGGTGCACATGATGTCGAGGGTCACAACGTACCCATAAACCTGGCTGCACTGAGCGTTACTCAAGACTTTGACGAAAACGTCACGGAGGCTCGAAGACCCGTCTAATGCTCTCAGCTGAAGTTAGAAACAAAGTTATTTTTGAATTTTTAATAATGGGTGCCAAATTCCTTGTTCCCAAGGTTTAGGCTATTTCCATCTTTGTCTTTCTTATAAAACAAGAATGGGGCTGACATACAATTATAATAGCTGATATTCTTATACAACTGACTGAGTTGTAGGACACACCGGTTTTTTAGAGCAGTGGTGATGAAATAATTTACACAAAGTAAAGCGCCTGTCTGCGTTCGAACCTACGACCTGCAACTCGTAAGACGCAATCGCTACCACTGCGCCAGCACTGGTCCCTCGTCTATTGACCTCACTTCAAACATTGCTCGTATCCTGGCCTCTGATTAGCAACGCAGATAACTGTTAAAACTGCCCCTTTACGGCATCATTAGGTGCTGCTCGTTTACGACACACTTTGATATGAAGGCGATAAGGTTTATGACTTTGGATATTGTATTAAATTTCGATAGATCGTAAAAGGTTTTAATGGGAAGATAGTTAAATGGTGTGTTATAATTTATACGAGTCATGTTGTGAATTGTTTTGATAAACGTGACTAGACGCGTGTTTTTGACTACCTACGTTAAGTCTAAAATAACTTTATACAAACTGCAATTGTCATCATCATCTGCCTAGCCTTTTCCCAACTGCATAACATATCTATATATATATATATAAATATCAGACAATGATATTAAAAGATCTTATTCGTATGTATAGTCAAGGAATGAAAAATCTTAAGCACCTTGACGGTCATAATGTACTTGCACGCCATTGTTCTTTCGTCACGTATCGCCATTATTTGTAATAATAATGACAGTTCAAAATGGTGATATGTACCCGCTTTGGAAAGGATTTATTTGAAACAGCTACCTGAATAACTTAATTTTCTTGAGATACCTAATTCACACACAACTTTGAGAAAAAGCCGACAGAAGGATTCAGTTGGGTTGGGCGGCATTTGGAAAACTCTGTCAAATCTTCTCGTCGCCTATCCCACAGTATTTGAAAACTAAGGTCTTCAACCAATGCGTCCTGCTCGAAGTCTCTTTGAAGGATAGAATCAGGAATTAAATTATCCGGAAAAGAACCGGAGTTACTGACATAGCGCGCAGAGCAAGCAAACTGAAGTGGCAGTGGGCTGGCCATGTTTGTCGAAGGACCGATGGCCGGTGGAGCAGACAAGTCCTGGAGTGGAGTCCGCGTTTCGGCAAGCGTAGTGTGGGACGCCCCCCAGCTAGATGGACGGACGACCTAAAGCAGGTTGCTGGGGCGGACTGGATGCGGAAGGCGTAGGAGAGGATGTTGTGTCGCAGCCTGGGAGAGGCCTATGTCCAGCAGTGGACTGCGATAGGCTGAGTTGATTGACTTAATTTACGTATTCCAATAAAATACCTATTTAAAAATCCAGTTATATAACTTTTAATTATTCATAAGTTTCCTCCCGTACGTAATGATTGTGTAGCTATTAGCTTCCCTCACTTTTTGACATTTACGAGTATATAATGTTCACTGGGGCGTGTGAGGGTGTTTTATTACCACATTAGTGATACAACTTTAACAATCACGTTGTTGTTGGTCTGCCGCGCGAATTGGTATCCAACTTAATAAGTACCTAACGTAAAAACTTTATAATTACTACATAGTTCGGGAACATTTGACCTTTTGGATTGGTAAATTCTAGAATTCAAATAAGAATATTTGAATTCTAGAAAGCTTTGGTTGAACATTCACACAACTTGAACATTCCAAAGAATAATAAATTCATACATCTTCAAGACTCTTCACCATACACGTTTTGTAATGACGGTGTGTCTTGAAAATTCTTGTAGATCTGCTGAATTGAATCAGCCTTAGTAGGTACAGAGGTTCTAAACAGGTACAGAGGTCAAGAAACAACATTGCCCTCTGATGAAAATAGTAGGTACTTACTATATTATATTGTCTGTCTAAAATATCTGTTCTGTGGTCTAAAAAGTAATTTTGAGCATAACCTATATTAAGCCATTTTCCCTGGATACTCAAATGATGATGTGTTATCTGAATCTACTGTGATTATGTTGTTTTTTTAAGGCTAATAAGAAAAAACCTTTCATAGACGACACAAATTTATTTTTAGTAGATGCTATCGTTCTTCATCCCTCATGAAAGCTTGTGTGACATTGTACATACGAAAATACAATCATTAGGCTAATGATCGGCGAAGGTTTTCTCCAAGTTCATTTCATGTACAGAAAGAAATACGAATACGAGGAACATGTCAATAATAAATTTCTTTAGCCTTCGTAAACATATCTGAAGGGATATTGACGTGTTTTTATTTGAGGCTGGTTAAATTTATGCTAAGTCGGTGAAGGTCAACCGACGTAGGCAACTTTCGTCTTGTCATGCTTGTTTTTTGTTTTCAATATTATGCAGCGCAATTTTTTTTAATGTTATTCATAAAACAATGCATCATCATCATCATGCAATAGGTACTATTTTGCGTACACTGTTAAAACGTGCTCAATAATACTTATAGGTACGTGAAAACGAAGCACCTCTAGTCTGTCGAAACATGTATCAGATGTTGCTACACTTAACGGGAAATTCCATGTTTCATTAATTTTAAAATTTTCCGTCTCCAATAATACTCACTCACACGATAAGATAAACAACAAACCGCGTTATTATTGTATTCTTAGAATACTGTAATTGCATTATTAGTCATCCCTACACGACAACGGTCACTCGAACTATCCACTAAACAATTGAACCTTTCAAAAGGACGCAACATTATGGCCGGTACAATCGACCACGTAATAACTTAATAATGAACCGAAATGAAGTAATCGCGATGTGGTGAACCGCACTGCACGCGGATGTACCTCCAATGATTGTAGGTTAATATTAAATTTTATTAAAATGGCCTCTTGCGGATTGCAATGCAGTTGGAAATTCGAAAATGTGATCTGTATCAGTTTTCAGCGCTCGGTCCGAACTTATGTAGGTAATTGCTTCAGTAGGATATGGGCTCGATGTCAAACTATCTCAATGATTGTCAATGGAGCAATAAGAAGAAAAATATTAGGATCTTATGAAGGATGTGTATGGAACAGTGTTTTGGTTTGAAAACTGTTAGGGTAATATCACTTCCTTGGAATTTGTAACAGCGTGCAGTATCTCGCTTTTGCATGAAGGAATACATTTTGTAAAACAAGTTCGCCGCACACTACAGGAAAGAGGAAAGGTTGTATAAAATCACATTTCTAAAATCATCGTAAATCTGCTCAGGATCTTCAAATACCGCTCTTGTTGTATTATCTGAAAAAGCGAATAGTAGTAGGATCAAAGACCGACTGCGGAAGTGGAGTTGGAGTTTTCTCACAAGACCTCAACATAAACATATCCAGCCCGCTAGGAATGCTCAACACGGTCTACCAAACAGAGTGTGTCGGTATAATAATAGCGGCCCATGCCATAGCAGCCAGGAGAGTTACGGACACCCATGTTCGTATACTCTCTGACAGCGCCTCAGTCCTCCAATCCCTAAAGAAGGGATGCATCACATCAAATCTTATACTAGAATGTCACAAGGCGCTTGAACAGGTAACTGTATCGAACCACAACACAATGACACTACAATGGATAAAAGGCCACAGTGTGTCACTAGGTAACGACGCGGCTGACGAGCTGGCCAGAAGGGCATCCAGCACGCCAGTCTATGGGCCGGAACTAGTCGTACCCATCCCCTTCAATCAACTACGCAGGTGGCTACAGAAGCACACCCACGCACAAGCAGAGAACTGGTGGTCCTCGGCACCGGGCTGCAGGCAGTCCAAGGAAGCCATGCCATCATTAGATGGCAAGCTAACCAAAAAATTACTACGCCTGGACAGGAAAGGACTGCGCCTGATGACGGGGACCATCACGGGATACTTCTCACTAAACAAACATTTCCACACGATAGGCATAACGGACAGCCCCCTGTGCAGAGTTTGCATGGAGGCTGATGAAATCGTCGCGCTTTGAGTGCACAGGCGTCACACCAGATTAGGTCGCAAACCCTCGGGACACCCAGATTTTACACAGATGTTCTCAACAGACCAGAAGACTTAATAAGCTTCTGGAGGGAGGTGGGCTGGTTGGAATAACCACCGACGGCCGCCATGGCCCACGCACAATGGTCCACTTGTAGGACTAAGTGCGGAAACCAAACCCGTAACATAGAACATAGAAGCGAATAGTAGGTATCTGCCGTCCCATTAAATATTGGACATCAAAGTCATCCCCAGTTCCACATAGAAATAAAAGCCCCTCAACACAGGTATTCAATTCGTTCCATTATACGGCACTAGCGTTCATTAACACCAGCGATGCTCAATGGGTCGGACAGGCCCCTCCCCCGCCCCTGCGTCCCGCACGATCCCGCACGCCTCGTTAACGACAACCTTTCATCTGATTAACTGCCAGCCTTTTAAATACCCCTCTGTTTCCCAGTTTTATTGGCCGGATTCCGAGCGCGACGTGTCACGTCATGTGAGAGATGCAATGAAACAGCTTTATTGCATCCCTATTCCCAGCTCTGAATAATTATTCCAATAAAAATCAATGTATGTATGAATAATTATCGCTCCAAATTGAGGTTTGTGTTTCGGTAATGCGTGGCCATTGTGGAAATATATGGCTGTTGGCGGCTAATTGGATTGACTGTCATTACTCAATTAAAACATTCAAAACAACTCTGTTAATGCTTTTCGACCGATATTATCACTGAAAATACATCAAACACAATATATATTGGCGCCTAGTAAAGGCAAACAAAACTAAATGGTATACATAAAACAAACTGGCTTATTTTAATAAAAGCAAATGTTTTTCCAAAAATTTATTACTTTGAATACAGAAACAATTTTAGAAATGAAAAAGTGATGTTTATTCACCGAGGTATCTTTCATACCCATTACTTTCTTAAGGGTTATATCGCATTTTTATGATCGACAATTTTCTTATCTAAAAAGGCGCTAGACATAAGGAAGTGTATCGTAACAATGTGCAATAAAATTGTCAGTCTCTGAAACTTGTAATTTCAGCAAAAAGACATGTTAAACATTTAGCGAACGAGCGACTCGCAAGAACAGAAGACGAGATTTTTGCTACTAATGTCGCTATTATCACGCACGATCTAATGAACATATAAAACACCTTATAAACTAGAACGACCCAAGCTATCGTGTAACCTAAAGTCAACAACATAGAGTTTAATTTACCTTGATGAAATGAATCGGTTATTGAATTTCTTGTGCCAACTGGGTCCGTTCACGTAATTCGTTCTCACAGTTTGTGAGATGTTTCCACGGCTATTTATCTAATATATACTGGTGGACGCGATCTAATTAGGTCGTAAGCACAAGTCATTACAATCGACGCGAGATATGTTTATGGACTGATTTTGATTTGATAAAGCACGTTTAGTTACTCGATATAAAAAAAGCATGTTTTCTCAGGAAGAACAATAGGGGCAGCAAACAATATACTTTAATTTGAGTATTTTAAGTCCCAGGACTTGTTTCTCAAGTCATAAGTTTTAATTTGGAAATAGATATTTTTCCAAATTAAAACTTACGACTAGACTTCCAACTTATGAAATAAACTACTAAAATAACAACAAGAACAACAGTTAAAAACATTAATTAAAACACAACTCCCAGACACGATATCCTTAAGTTTATTCCCGAAAACAAAAGCGTAGGTACTTAATCGTAATACCTTTTGAATTACAACTAATGAGAGATAGGATCAGGAATAAAACAAAATTAGTCACGTACTGTACATTTTATGTCAGTTGTCATAGAATAAAAATGTATACAAGCGAAACACACGCAGTCCAAACGGATTATAAATATCTACAGTTCCGGGAAAAATATACGTTCAACCAAGCCAGGATTATACTGTCAGTTGTTGTCCATATTTGTGACGGACCAGACACTGTGGCCGCGATAATTACAATTGACGCTTATGCCACAGAGTGATCTATCTCAAGGCCTGCGTCCACATTAAGTGTGACTGCTACCGGACCTTTGTCCGTACAAAGGATTTTGGAATGTCACAGCTGGTACCAACGTGGGTTATAGCTACATGTTAAGGAGCGGTAGCTGATTATTTTCAATGTAAAGTATATAAGTTTCGCTTCTGCCGTGTTATTATTGTTCTTTGCAGTTGTTGTTGTAACGTCGGCACACGCCACCCCTATCAATCTGAGATCGTATCGTTTTGATTGCTGTTCAAACTAATAGTGCTTTTCAAACTACTGTTTGTTGCTGTATTATATCGCACAAGTGTTGTTTTGTGCTCGAATTTCGTTATGAATTAGTCTAGGTTTTGCATCAAATTCGCTTTTAAACTTTGGGTTAAAACATCAGTTTACTCAAAGATAAATAAATACTACGAAATGTCCGATAGCGGTCCACACGAAGCCCAGTTTGTCTTGATATAGCAAATTCATGATCATTCATTCTTATGAAGATAGTCCAATACGTTTAAAAACAAAACCTTATTCTAATTTTGTGGAAATACGAAAATAGAGATGAATAGGTAATATTATTTTAAGAGCCGCGTGGAACTCGGAGTAAGATAAATTACTTTACCAGTGGGTGTTGTACACGTGCTGCTGCTGTTTATACGTATGTCTAAAACTTTGGTTTCCTTATAAAGCGGTGAACGTTCTCACAACAACGGCTATCCAAATACAGAGCGTTTTTTCCCAGCTGGTGAAAATGACAGATTTTCATGACGCCGTTGTACTATGACGGAAACAATTTCCTAGGCAATCAAAGCCTAGGTAGGAGACCTTGGCGCCAATAAACGTAGGGTAGACTTTGTGAATAATATTAAAGGCAGTACTTACATTCAACACACTACACATACTTACCAATGCAAGTATTTGATTAGTTTTTTTTTTTAAGTTGTTCTAGGAGCGTTAGAAAGAAAAGCTATTTTATAATTTTTTGTGGCTATAATCTACTAATGGTTTTCCAAAGGGCAGGCATATGTAGCACTGAGTAGAGTAATAATACACAACTCAGCATTCAAACTGTGAGTAAACAATAAATCACCCTTTTTTACACCACCCTTAGGGTTGGATATTTTTTTCCAAATTTATATGGGACCAACTTTGGGGTACCTATATATACCCTTTCTAATAAAAAAAATATTATCAAAATCGGACTACTCTGTAAAAAGTTATGCGTGGTCATACATAAATATATATATATATGTATACGCGTCGACTTAAGACTTAAGAACCTCCTCCGTTTTTTTTCGTCGGTTAAAAATACCGAACTCACAAACAAATTTCATTAATCGGCTCAGGCACCTATAATATTAAAACGACGATTACATTTAAAGTAATGACAAAAATGTCCCTCTACTCTGAATAGTACCCGCGGCGCAAATCGAATTCAAATACAGGTATTTTTTTAAAACCCTCATCTATGGAGTCCATTTGATCGGGATGAGAACATCCTTGAGAAGTGCGTCGGATAAGGAATTGTAGGCTAAGTAAGTAATGGATTATATTGATGATATTATGTGGAGAGGGATTTTGGTCGGGTATATTCGGGTCGCTTCGGGTAGGGCTTTCAGGATTTTGCTAAATTGTTTAGGGTAATTCTGAGCGTTACTCATTCGAAAAGGCTTTGAATGTTGTTTTTATTATTAAAGTGCTCTACTGATTTAGGGATTGTATGTTTATGATCTTTGAATTCAGTAGGATATCTATTAGTATGAACGTAGATAGGAAAGTCTTTTGAATTGTTGTCTAAATCTGGTCTTATGTTTATTACCTCATGGAAAGCCTTTTATAGATTCTTATCTTAACTATTAAACGACAAACTCCAAGCTGAACTACTAATCACAATAAACTACTTCCAATTTTCTCAAGATAACCATCATTATTACAAAAGTCAAGTACTAAATCATGCCAGAAACCGGAAAACCCAAAAAATACGTGTTTATAAAATTCAAACCGTCAGAAGAGGGATGTCCGTCCGTCACATCCGTTCGCAATAAATCGTATTCCGTCGCATCCGTCACCGTGCCGGATCGTGTCGTGACGGGCCGTGTCGCCGGCGAGCGTCAATTATTTATGTGAAAAAACGTGGAGCTAATTGTGTTATGGACACACACTCATGTTACTGCTGACAACTTCATATAAATGAACATGTTTTTTTGCTCCGAACATCGTAACTCAATGGCTGATAGAATGAGAACAAAATTGTGCATGATGGCTCACAGAATTCATTTCAATCTATGTTGTCTATAATTTATTACATTTTCCTGTTAAGCCAGTATTCGTAAAACACTCCATGAAACGCGATACACAAATAATGACTTTACATTGTATTGACCATGGTAATCTCGTATTAATTGTTCACGTTATTTCAATTGAACACAAAACCAAATTATATTATTTTAAACCGGAGGAAAGCTCCACTGTTGACAAAAAAAAAATCCTCTTTGTAACTTTAAACGCGTTTTATTCAAATGCAAATCAAAATAACGTAAATATACGACTAACTATTATTTATATCCGTTGCTTGACGTCACAGCGGCGGTTATACAGGTAAATTAACGTTAAATCATTTTCAACTTTCAGTAAAAATCCGAATACGGAAGTTTAATTATTTTTTTCTATATAGGCTTCTTTCTAGAGACTACATTGTCAAATGAAACCATTTTAAATCTGTGTATTTTCTGGGACATCCTGGCGTGGCCAGGTACATTCTAAATTTGTCGGAATGAATATTCTGGGATAGTTGCCCCAAAAGAGTTTTGATATTGGAAGTCAAAACTAATTTGTTTGTTAATCTGGATCGTGAGGATTCTTATTGTTTCAGCATTTAAACGACACCTTGGATAGTTGTTAGTGATTTTCAAGAATTAGGGGTCTTAAAGTTGTGATTATCCGCCCCGTCTTTTAGTCATTTTCCATGAAGACGGGGAGGTTTTAGAAATGCTCCGTCTAGATCCGGTTTGACATCTCATAACAGGGTTATTGAAAAAAGGTGATTCTTTTGCCTTTGAACATGCTTGGGTGTTATTACAAACCTTGTTCCATGATTTAAGACGTGAGAATTTTGTAGATTGGTGTTGTGAAATGTTCTGTGAGCCCTCTTCCCCTTCTCTGGTTGTTAAAAGGATTTTGTGGTGATACATTGGCGCGGACAGCTTTCCAGCTAGTCAAGGATTTTGCAGTAAACGTCTTATCCGTAAACCAATTGTGAGTATTGTGCCCCTAACTGCTTTTCATGGACTTCTCCGCGTTGGCCTCGGTATTAAATTGTTGTTCAGGGCAACTAGCCCCTGTTGTGAAGTTGTTGACGCCACGTGGGTAACCCTTATTCCTATTTGAAGGCCATGTTAACCGTCTAATGTTTTAGCCTTCTAGATTTGAGAGCTCGGTCACCTCAAGGAAAGTAAATTAGTTTCCCCTTATATTATTAGAACTCCGTATTGTCATTCCCAGGCCAGGAGGCAACTCGGGAGAATCGTCTCATCACCAGGATCCAGAAGAGCGTCTGAGGCCTGGACGTTCCTCGAGTCTAGACCCGTTCCTCGAGTCCGCTCGAAGCCTCTGGAGGAGACGACTGTGCTGTCTAGCGAAAGCGCAGGCGGGACGTTTTTTTTATTTTTTTTTGTTTTCATTATTATCCCTTACAATATTTCTACCATTTCGATATGGTTTCTATAAGAACCCGCTGGTTACCTTACTCCGGTTTTCAATATTAGAAACCGGTCTTCAACTTAATTTGAATTGAGGACTTGGGGTTCGACCAATGTACGTTCATCTGGAAGTATATTGAACACCATCGTCGGCTCCAGGATCCGGGACTCTCAGAGTCCCTGGCGTCCATTTATTAATTAATAACCTACAAATAACTGGAAGGATTTATTTTAAATTTGTTATATATATTATTTAATTTAATCGTTAACAACGGAACAGTATTGGGTTTATCTCCAACTCCCTACGACCTAGCTTTTTCGACTGAAATTTTAGCTGGCTGGCAATATTAAGATATAGCTATAGACACCTAACTAATTTGTAATAATATTGATAAAACAAATGAAAACGAATCGTCAGTTTTGTTTTCCGTACAATTATACAGAAAAGCTCTTCTACTGAATTACATTCATGAAATATGGAAACAAGCAATTATTCCATGATACCAAAACTATTCATGAATCCGCTTGTTAATTCACATAGAAATATCCAGTTCGTTAACAGGTTGTCACCCAGTCTATTCAAATAAAAGAGCCGTCAGTAATCCCCACATGACCTGGACCCCGGAACGTAATAACAGATTTTGGTCTAAATTACTAGATGAAAGATGAAAGCTTCACTATTCAGCGACAATAAGGCCACCACGACTTGTGCTAGCCAATTTAATTCTACCACCGAGTCAACACAAAATAACCCTTAAGGCTCTATTTATAAAGTTGGAGCGGGCTGAACGCGTTAATTGGCGGGTCTTTAGTTCCAGGATAGTGATATTTTGCCGGCAATGCATCACGCTGATATATGACATAATGAGGATAGGAATTTAATGTCATAAAAGAGCTTACTCGGACATTATTACACGGACATTCGAGCCGAGTTTTATTCCGAACTACATTTAATATTATATTATGCTCATACTTCTAACAGAGAATAATTAAAACGTTGGAGTTTTACAGAATTTAATCGCATTTTAAGCGTGCTCTTTGTGTTGAAACGAAAATTCATTATTTAATGTTATTATTTCATACTGTTATGAGTGTACAAAATGAATGTGTTTTTTTTATTTGTTCATAAAACTCGTGTTACTTCAAATGAATGTGTGAATATTTTAAAAACAGAATTTCACTTTTGCTCGTTCATGAATTTTCCTTACTTCTTGAACTTGCAATATCGCCTGACGGCACAGTCAGCAAAACGTGTAGAATTTTAAATTGCCGTGTGGTTCCGGCCGCGCGCAGTGTTGGGGCCGCCGTGTTCCCGCGGGTGACGTAAAAGGAGTATGTGATTCTATCAAGTTTGCTATTAACAATAGCTGCATTCAGTTCGGTATCAATAGATATTCAATTCTGATAGAGAGTTAATAGAGTGTGTGTGTGTGTTATGTAGGTACCTAGGGACACAAGTGAAACTACTGACAGCTAAAAGCACACTGTTTTATTATAAGTTTAGAGTAACCTTTTTTTTTTTTGTCGCTGAGAAATGCTTTATGCATGCCCGCCTCGCGAGGGACGAGACGGGGTATGTGGGACTCCCTGTCGGAATGACAGTATACCCACAAAAACTCAGCGGTGTTCCCTTATCGCCGTGATGGGAGGGCCACGGGAATAGGCATAGCCTTTACTTCCATAGCCCTCCCGGCGCATGCCCGCCCAGATGGTATGGCGGGCCCCGCATGCCCCCCCCCCGTTGGGGGGCTACGGGAATGGCCGGGAGCACCTAGCCATTCCCGTCCAACACTGGTGGAGGAATGTGCAATACAGGCAACGGTGCCCCCGCACCCGTTGCCTGCTGGCCCCCACGCCCGCCTAATTGGCGGGCCCCGCATGCCCCCCGTTTGGGGAGGCTACGGCCGCAGAGGATAGGGAGAGCGGCAACGAAACACCGACACTCCTCTTCCCCTGCGGCCCCACCGCGTCCGCCATCGAACGGTGGCGGCCCCGTCAAGGCCGCGGAAGGTAGGGAGAGCGGCAACGTAACACCGACACTCCTCTCCCGCCGCGGCCTCCAATCCTCAGCCGCAATGTCTGCCACACGGGGGACATCGCGGCCCGCCTCGGGTAGGCTGCGATGTCGCCCAAGCGGCACCGCAACCTACCCGCCGGCCGCTACGTCGTCGGCTTAGCCGCAAAGCCCTGACGAGCGGCCGCTCCTCGGGTTCCTCTTAGCTTCGCCGTGGTCCAGTCCACCACGGCTACTGAGCCCCCCCGCCTCGACAATGCGGGAACCCACCGGGGGGGAGAGTAACCTAACCTAACCTAACTTAAGGACGCTGCCCACGCACATATACACAGTATTGACACACACATATATAACAGAGTAAAACGAAATTGTCGTATGAAAGCACACAAGCGACAGTAGAAATATCAATTTCTGAAATTCATTAAGCTCGTAGCACTAACACTACATGTGGAATAGCTTGTGGTTTCACAACAATGATTTCCATGAAGCAACACACTGGAAAAGCTCAATACAAGAAAAAAAAACCGCATAGACTCAAATTCCTCACCACATAATAGTGAATATCGCATGCACATTAGAGGTGACATAAAGCCGGCCAACATTACCATTCACGCGGCGCCTTGTGCCTGAGCGTGTGAGCGTTGTGAATGCGAGGAGTTTTTAATAAAGAGCTAGCAGACGATATGCATGCCATGCGAGCTTGTGTAGACGCGGGCCATTTATAAAGATAAATGGCACTGCAAATAATAAAATGGATTGAGCTAATCTATACGGACAAGGAACTAGAAATATGTTTGGAAAAATAGGCCATTATTATAGGATTTGAAAAGATTCGAACTACAAAAGTTCTTGATCCCAATTTAACTAGACATGAAGGTTTTTTTCCGAGAAAATATTATTCAAAGTAAGTCATTTTTACGGGTATTTTATATAACGCCTACAATCACGTCCTTTAAATAGCATGATTTTTACGTGGGAAGAGAAGTAAACACGGTAAATTCACAATAAAAGGATAAAAGTATCGATTACAAATTAGGTTATTTTCATGTTTTATTTTATAATAATTGTAGGTATTATATGTATAGTATACGTAATTACGCAATAGTAGGTAATGCTACGAGAAAACCACCATCGTTAATTTAAAAACAAAAATATTATATTCTTCTATAATATTGTATTCTCGCGAACAGTTCATACCATGTCCTATTTTAACGGATTGCTCAAACTTGCCTAAGTACACAACTAATGAAACACGAGTATCTAAGCAAAGGAATATGAGGGTAACCCCATTCGTTAATAATAGTCGGTAAACGTATGATTCCCCTGGAGGCGTGTTATGTAGCCAATTGTTCCGGCAAGAGATACCGCCGCGGAGCCACAGAATAGATCGGCACAGAAGGCCGGCTTCATACAACGAAAACAGGGACACACACACCTAGACGAGTACGTACGACGCCGACTATCTCAAACAAATGCTGATACACGTTACAGTAGTGATAATACACGCACACATAGACATGTGTGCGTGTATTATCACTACTGTATGAAGTCGGAATTCTGTACCTACGTAATGTTACAGAGTACAGTACAATAGTAAGTAAGGAGCTTACTATACATCACTATGAGTGACACTCGATTATCTCTGGCAGCCTCGGGGGAAATTATCGTCATTATACTTTACTTATTAGGTGATACTGTTTTGTGCTACATATTTTTGTAGCGATAGTTCCCATTGACGGATTCTGCATTGACATTTTGCCCAATATTTTATTGGTAGTGTAAGTTCATTCTATAGTTATTGTAGTTATTTGTTGTTAAAGCTGGTCTATAAAGTTGGTTGCATTATCAGTGCTCTTAAGAGAGCACCAGGCTGACAACAAACTGATACCAAAGTTTTACTGAGAGCTACCCACCATTTCTTGAGTTTTCGTTAGTTGAGTTAGTGTGACTTACTACCACTAGAATCTGACTCCGACCGAATTTACTCATTCTTAGCTGTTAAAAAGGCACATAAAATAAGGAGATGAGCATATATATTCGCCTTTCCTTATTGAGATCGGAAGTTTTTTAATGTTATTTTTGATTTTGTAGCATTAATCTAAGCTCACGTAAAGCCATAAAACTAAAAAAACACTATGTTGACCAACGGACTCGTGGTGAGGAGTCTTGTCCTATATAATGTCCCTCAAATATTGACGCAGGGACCCTTGGCTCAAACATTATTCTTTCATTGAGCCAATGTTTGTTCACTATCCTCGCTAAACAAACTAGCCAACGTTTTTCAATGTCCCCTACGAAATCTGGTGACATATGAAGCGTGAAATTGTTGGTAAAATATGAACAGGTTCTGGTAAAAGGTAAACGTTAGGATTAAATGGTGTGTTGGATATTTTCTGTATGTTTGCTCCTATAATATATTTGCAGTAGAGGTTACTCTGAAGACGAAGATGTATTTTGATTTAGGTACTTGAAAGTTCTATTACGTTTTCAAACGATGGAACTTTTGAAAAGAAAAGTATAACGATATTTTTCATAAAAATCTTAATAACAACGTCCAAATATTTAAAAAGCAACGTCAATATAGAACGAACAGCGGAAAAGATAAATGTCAAAGAATTCACGTCAGTCCGTGGTTTCAAATAACGTCACGTCTGACGGCGGCCTATCAAATGTCGGCGCGCGATTGACGTAACGCACGCGCTCGAGCCGAGTCTTCGCACCCCTTTGATCTCACTTCCTGGGGAAATGTAGAACAAATTCAATAACATTCGGCAATTTGATTCCGATTAAATTAAAAGTTAATTATTTTAGGAAATTTGATTTTTCAAATATAAATCACACTAACCCATTTTTAACTTTGTACAATTCGTGCCTGTTGTCTACATAGCTTTGCTATGTAGATTAGGATACATGCTCATTAGGATCCCCGTTTGACGAGTTTTCGACTTTTTCAGTCCCACACCCAACCCGTTCAAAATTTCAGATCCACTTTATAATTTAATACAGCACGCAGCCTGCCAAGCAAGGTCGTGGCACGTGGCTCGTGGCTCGTGGGCGTCCTTTGTGCCGCCAATAAATTCGTAAAGCCTTATGTTTGGCGACGATCAATCACGGAGGCATTAACACGAACCCGGATTGCCTTTTATTTCATCGATGACCTATAGAAACTTCAAAATATTCAACCAACCTGTCCATTCGAGTTTGAACTCTTTGGTTCGAGGTTTAAGTTTGAAATTGAGTTAGAGTTTTGGTATATTTTGAAAGCTGACTGTATCAGAATTCAGAAGTTTGAACGTACGACGCGAAGTTTGTGCCCAAAAGAGATAAACTGCTATTCAATTTGGTCCGGGAAATGTTCCGCTGCGGTTGATACACATATTATGAGCAACAAGTTACTTGTACACAATTACAAAGTTTACCAGAGTTCTATATAACATATTCGAACAATATCGATCTGTGGAAAGAAACACGAGCATACGTAATTGCTCCTTGGCTGCGCGCCAAAGACCGGACACGTCGTTTTGACCTAACTTTGATCGATCAAAGAAACTTTATGCAATTTCAAGCCTTTGTAAATCTATATTGAAAACAGAAAATGCAGCCCTTTTGAGTTCGTTTGAATATTCCGAATATTTTAATACAAGCTTCTTTTACTGTGGAATATTAGAATATTATCTGCATACCTCGCAGATGTTGTGCAGTATGGATGTATTCTGTTTCACAGAGAAGCGCTAAAAATTATTACGTAAGAAAACTTTTTCGTACCTATCTATTAAAAAAACAGGAAATTTACTATTGTTTTTGATTTGTAATGGTTAGCTGAAGGAGATAGTGCAAGTTTAGTGTTAATAGTTATTTATAAATTAGAATTTAGACAAAGATACTAAACAAAAATGTAGA
The DNA here is from genome assembly GCA_949629185.1 of Apamea crenata. Classification (NCBI taxonomy): domain Eukaryota; kingdom Metazoa; phylum Arthropoda; class Insecta; order Lepidoptera; family Noctuidae; genus Apamea; species Apamea crenata. Next base: position 636,613 of record OX451359.1, read on the forward strand.
ATAATAAAACTCCACACCTAAGCTATCTTGTCACGTTTGCAATTTCCAACAAAACAAGATAAAAACAAAGTAAATTAGTAACATTTCCAGCTCTCAAAATACGTTGAAACAATAAACGTCGCTTCGGTAGGTACACGATCATTACACGAACACTAAGTATTTGATCCCAAACTGCTGACCTGTCGTTAAACCGGGGCTGAGCGACGCTCGTTAAAACTTGACTTTTGACCTACACTCCAAGACTACAACGAAACAAGACTTCAACGAAATATTACCAAATATTTCGCTTGACATTTTTGGTAGGTACACTGCGTTTTAATTTCATATTCCTTTATACAAGCTTTTTATTAGCTTGCTTCGTTCGTATGTGTATGTACCAGGTTATGCAGATCGTGATAGACTATATTGGAAAATATGTGTTTTTTTTTAATTACTTTTGTCGTAAAAATGCTGCAGAATGCAAGTTGTACAGTCGGCTTCCAAAATTTACACATCATGCTCAAACATCACAAACTGTAGTTTGTGTTCCATAATACTGTATCAATATCAGCTAAGCTACAGTTACGTACCTAATGTGTAATATATTGTGTGGCTACACATTGATACGATATTCTGTAACAAAGATTGTAGACAATGAAATGAGTACGTACCTACACATCTTTTGAGGCTGCCTGTACATACATGTGTAAATCTCAACTATAACTCAATGTGCCAAACATCTACCCGGTGGGTAGACATAACATAATGTCACGCCTGTAATCCCCGAAAGGTTAAGCAGAGGTGTATCTATAGTAGGTACACCCACATTTCGCTAGTTATGTTTAAGCCCTATGCAAAATCAAGATCAAAATCAACAGTCATTTATTCAAATTGGGCTGAGAATCAGCACTTTTGAATGTAAACTTACAAAAGACAGTCCCCCAAAAACGCCCGCCCTTCACCACTTCCTAGTGCTACCGCTGGGTGACTCGCCTCGTTTCAAGTTTATTAACTTACCATACAAACATAATCCCCCCATTTAACCCTCTTAGGGGTGGAATTTCGAAAAACCCTTTTTTAGTGGATGTCTACTCTTCACGAAAAACACACCTCCAAATCTCACCACCAGCGGCTTAGGCTGTGCGTTGATGTATCACTGATACATCAACGCACAGCCTAAGCCGCTGGCTGACTGACTGACTGACTGATACAGTATCAGTCAGTCAGTCAGTCAGTCAGGTCTTTGAATTTTATACATATACATAGATACAGGGCTGGTTTGTTTGACGTTTAAATTATAAAACACAAACTTTCCTAGAAATTCCTTTTATCCTGCTAGAGGAAAGTAGTGCGATTATTGTATACTTACCGCGTACGACCAACATTCTGAAACTTTAATTTTCTCGAGAACAGTCAGGTTTTAAAAAAATAAGTATCAGTATATTTAAAGTATATAGGTACTGTAACCTCGCTGACATATACCATGGTCCATAAAATATAAATATAATATAATCATGAACGTTGAATTTAGACTTCCATTTTATTTCGCAGTAATATTCTATCTACACATCTGTGAAGTTAAAAACAGCTTTAATTTGGGTTTTATTTCATGGCTCGTATTTTCTCTGGAGTTGAGCACTGGCAAACCTTTTTAACTTCCTAAAATATAGTCGCTATTAACGTTACACACCATTTCAGCAAAAGTGTGTAGCTTAAATTAAAAAACATTTATCATTAATATAGTTCCATTTATAAACAAAAACATAGAGTATAAACCCTATGACTTTGTCATTGGAATATAATACAATTGTACCTAAAAGCGAAAAATCGATCTAGCAAAAGCAGCCAATCTCTGAAGTACTTTAAAATTCAGACTACTGAAGTTAAATAACGGACTTCACAAGAAAAATTGATGAAAAACGCTCCAGAGAACTTGTTCTACGTACAGAAATCTCGCAATATCTCATACATTTTTAACTGTGCCAGTTTAATGCTTCTCTTCATCACAGCCTCTGAATCTTTAACGCAGACAGATAATTTAATTCCTCGTTGTTGCGAATTATTAAAGGTAACGCCTGAAAAGATTGTTGCGTTGCTTGTGTTGCGCGGATTATTGTCTTAATCCGGATGTTCAGTCCCTGTACTGTGGATAACACTGTGTTTCGAGGGCTGGTTCTGTTCGGAGTTCAAAAGGTAGGCATAGACGAGCATGTTTTATTTTGGTCGTTTTATGAAATGTCTGAGCGAATTGGTATTTTGGAACGCAGGTATTCGTTTGAACAATATTAATTAGACAACAATGGTGTTCAGACTTATCTGATTAGATTAGAGACTATTACTTACTAATTTTGACAATTTACTTTTTTATATACGGCCCTTACCTTTGTAGTGTTGCCATTTAGTAGGTATTATTATTCATGACCAATTGCAGAGCTGCAGTGTTCCTGTCTGTTATAACTCACGGAACCTAAACGTGGACAGTCGCGATGTGGCTTGTCCATCAATTCAAGGCCGCTCAGTAAGCTATGGAACGGGCTATGCTCGGAGTCTTTCTGAGAGATCGGATCCGGAACGATGTGATCCGGCAGAGCACCAAAGTTTTGGCTTAGCTCACATAATAAGCAAGCAGAATTGGCAATGGGCCTGCCATTATAACCGTAGAACCGATGTCACCGTGTGTTGAGGCAGACGCGTTTTAGAGTGGAGACCGCGAATCACCTAACGTAAGGTGGGAGACCCTCAGGCTAGGTAGAGCGACGAACTTCACAGGGCGGCTGGTAGCAGCTGGATGAGAGTTGTCGACAATCGAGCTGAATGACGTGCAGTTGGAGAGGCCTATGTCCAGCAGTGCACTGCTATAGAATGATGCTGATGATGTCATGATATCTTTTAACACTTATCACAAAACTCACAAACACTGTTCACAACAGCTCTAGACAACAATTCGCCATTATTACCCTATTATCCATCGCGTAATATTTCGTAACACTCACTGGCAAGAAAATCAAAATATTATAAAATGTCAAAAAGTCTCTTCTCTGAGATAGGTGTGCCACAGATGACACTTTACAACTTTTACTTTACTATACTTTTCCTTTAAAATATTTTGATAAACTAGTTTTTCCAGGTACCTACTTTAATGCTGCACCGATCGACGTCATCAAGTCACCGTCTTAATTACCATGACCTACCTATGCTGAGTGATGCCCGGCTTGCCCGGATTGACGTATATTTTTCTGGTGTTTGTAATTTCATATAATGTACTCGTTTTTTTATTTTTTTTATTAGCCGTTAATGTCCCACTGCTGGGCAAAGGCCTCCCTACTCTCTTTCCACCTCTCTCTGTCCAGAGCTGCCAAGGACCAATCTTTATGAAAGGAGTCTAGCTTATCCCGTCATCTCCGTCTGGGCCTGCTGCGATGTCGTTTGCCATTAAGCGGGACCCACTGGGTCGTATGTCTGGCCGGTTGATCGTCTGACATGCGGCAGATGTATGCAGCCCGATTCTATTTAAGCGTGGCAGCTTTCCAAGTGACATCAGTTATTTTAGTGATGGAACGGATTGTTGTATTCTTAACCCGGTCCACAAATTTAATACCCAGAATACTCCGTTCCATAGCTCTCTGGCAAACCTCGAGGGTGGACCTCTACTGAATTGTCAATTACCTAATATGCGTCGTGTCCAGCGCAAATTAACATATCATTTTCTTTGTTTTTCGTTCAAAGATCACGAGTACTGCACGGTTCGATTAATAATTGAAGATACTTATTAGACGTGTTGCGGCGGCAACAATTGTTCAGACTTCTATGGAATTCATCACATCTTTTTTTTTGCGACGTTTGTAGTTTTTCTTTCAGCCCCTCCTTTTCGTGAGAAAGGTACTTTGAAAACTTTAACAGGGAGAAGGCGTGTTCGCCCAGTCAGGTGACAACTGGTCATCATATTCGTTCTCAGACCCCCCGTGCAAAAACTTCGCCATTAAGGTCAGAACAAAGGCAGAAAGAGCAATAACAATTATAACTCTTAATCAATTTTAAGAAGGTCCATTTTCTTTTGTAGATATAAGTCTCCGTAAAGCAATCATCTTTTAATTTGTTCTGTAACTTTTTGGAAACTACAATGGATGAATCAAATTTATTCGAAGAGTTTCAATTAAAAACAGATTTAAGGGTAAGGAAAACTTGTGAAGCTGAACCAGAGTAACTCCTTTTAAGTTAGTTTCGGACAATGTGTAATGATGACATCCGAATGATATTCAGTACACAAATTCAATCTTTCCGTGCGAAGATTCGCACTGTGCGCTATGGTGATCATTTTTATTCCGACTGTTTTCCGACTCTTTTCGCTCCTTTGATGCAGCTAAAGCTTTTCGTTTCTATCTTCATATTTTTCCTCAAATAATTTGTATTAGAGATCGAAGATTGTCCTTATCGGATTTGGGATACAATACCTACGATACATACACACAGTCATAATTATCGTGATATAAAACCTTCCTTTCTAGCTTCAATGTGGTTTAAATATTGCAATTGTGCACAAGTAAAAGCGTTCTGCCCGACTTTACGAGCACAGTGACCCACTTTCCTTTTCCGCGGGAACAAACAGCTGATAGACTATTTTTTCCTGCCGAAAATCAACAATAATACAAACAAATACGTGTAATGTTAGACCATAGTGTCTTTTTTATCACAAGCACTTGATACTTTATCGTCAACTTCGTAGGAAGTAATAAAACGAAGTTTCTCCCTAGCCCAGTTTAGTGTCGTCTTCAATAAATAGTCCTCACAAATAAACAACTTGAAGACAAACTTTTCGGACCCAAAGTTTCTTCTAGAATATTTGATGTGTTTTGATTACGTGGGATACAGCTAATGACCTGAGTTTTTCGTCTCGTTCGTAGTTGTTGCTGTGATTGATTCGTAAGGAGAAAAAACTTTATGTGTGTTCGTTCCTACGACTAATTTGTTTTCCTTAGGGCCCGACTTACCTGCCTCATTTACTCGCAGTTTATCAGATCCACCCTGTAGATTCTGTGTAATTGCGGCTTTGTTCTTAGAAAACATTTCCTGAAAGGACTTCATAGTAACTTTTAGTTTCTGAATAAAACAACATACAAATCTGTATCTACATCGCCACTAGAACAAGTCAACAATAGTGTTAGTCAAACAAGTTTGCAACAAAGGCTAAGCGTCACCAACTTGCCTCATCGCTGTGATATGAACAACCTTTGCTCTGTGCTGTCACTAAATAGATAAGTACAGAAGGCCGGCTCCATAGAACGAGCGAAAACGCACGCACACATAAACACGAGTCCACGTACAGAGAGTACAAGCGCACTCGCGAGTGGCATTTTTTTCAGAACCTCTTAAGTACGCGTCTATGTGTGCTTGCGGCTATTTTCGCTCGTTCTATGGAGCCAGCCTTCTGTACCTATCTATTCAATGGCACTGCTGTATCGCTTAACATCCGAACTATATACATAGTTCCGAGCTTCGTGCGTGTGTTCGAACAGTTCCAGCGAACTAATTAATAAGGCAGACAATCACAACTTCTGAACTCATGTCACAGTTGGTTAGTATTGAAGTACCTATACGAAATATGCGAACATATATATGAATTGTGGACATAAATAGTAACTTTTGGTGAGTTATAATTACAATATTTTATCGTATAATCATAACAATAGGATCACAATAAGGTAGGCTTTGGTTGTGGTCTTTACGCCTTCAAAACTATACAAAAAATTACAAACACCAAAAATATGATTCTTATCATTTCAGACGTTTGTTTAATTGTTGCCTCTTTGTAAGAAAAAGACCAGAACTACATTAAAACAAGCGCACAATCTCCAACTAATTACCAGCACCGCAAACTTTCCCGCTCCATTATTACAACAACTCACAAACAAGTTGTCATTCGACAGTTCATAATATGTAGGTAGAAGTCAGGAGCGGCGCTCAAAGCCGCAGTAGTTGTACAACGATGCATTTATACAAATGGCGGCCGCAAATCTGATAACCCGCGCTTACACCGACGGGTAATCGCTTTCAAAGCCACTGTACGAAACATTTGCAATTTCATTAAATAAGCTGAAAAGTCTTTAAATGTTTGGCTTGTTCGAGAGTTCTGAGTTGTCAAGGAAGAGGATTATGGTTGTTCGAAATAAGCTAGTGGCTTTGCCACTATACGTAAAACTAGCTTCTGCCCGCGAATTCGACTGCGTGGAATTTTTATTTATTATTATTTATTTATCCTCACACTGGAACGCCCTATAGCAATTACACCAATGGAGCAAAAAATCACTTCATGTGCTGCTTTCCATCCATCCTGTGCGCGGTGGACATCGAACGAGTGGCGATGGATCACGCACGCTCTCGCAGCGTGCATGTGCAAAATTTCCCCATAGCCCCCCATCACTCCTTCCATATTGAGCACATTCATTGCAAATTTTGAAATGCAATGATCTTTCAAAGTAAATACATTATAAATTGAAAAAAAACGGAAAAGTTTGGTTCCTCCGGCCCGACCCGTCGCAACGCGTCACCTGCCCGACCCGTCGCAAAGCGTCGCCTGCCCGCGCTATAACTTCCGTTTTCGCTTAGCGTTCTTTCGAACTTTTTTTCTTTCTGCTCGGCTCCGAAGAGTCGTAGCGTGATGTTAAATAGCCTTTCTCAAGAATTGGGCTATCAATCAAATGCAAAAATATTTTGTCATATCAGACTGGTAGTTCCAGAGATTAGCGCGTTCAAACAAACAAACTCTTCAGCTTTATTATTATTATTACTTCAACTTGAGATAGTTAGAAACAATAGTAAACCAGAATTACGAAGAGGAGAAGGAAAGAAGTATTTAAAACAACCAAAACCAATAGTAATCAATAGAACGACCTCCAACCAATTTACATCACCCAATGACAATTAACCGACAATATCATCAATCCGCTAGTATGAACACCGCTAGTCAGAAAAATGACGTATTTGTGCAACGGCATCTACGGGTAAATGGATAAAACGTCTGCACAAATCATGTATGAATGAAAGTTGTATTCGTGAATGTTTTAGCGGCATTTTGTGTTTTAGTAATTTTCTATTATCTCCGAAACTATAATGACCAATTGACATACTGTAAAGGGCAAATCTTATCTCTATAATGGATCATCTCTTTGTGAGCATACAATAATTTATTTTGATAAGGATTCATATTATTATTTAAAAATTATATTTTCATCCAAACGTAAGCATATCAAAAAAATACTTTTTCATACCACTTGCTCAAAAAAGTGACATTCTATGCCACAAAAAGCGAACATAACAATAGTCATTTTTAATCTGTTAAAAACAGGGAAAGAACATTGTACTGAATTTCATTCATCCTCTAGGGGGAGAATGTGATTTAAATTTGGAATACTTACCGAAATTTATACTGAACTACATCATCATCATCATCTACTACTCATAAACTCAATGGTGTAAACACAGATTCTGTGTTTACACCATTGAGTTTGTATAATTATAAAGCATTATACATCTTTTTGAAAAAGGAATACGCATTTATTATGCAGTTATGATTATTAAATAAAATTACGAAAACCGACGAGGCCGTATGAGCTTTTTGCCTTTGCTTTTCCGACAAAAAAATATTAATCTAGGAATTTGCCGCGTTTTTGTTTTCTTCGAATACATAAACGCTAAGTTTATTTTTTCGCAAATGGTACGAAAAGTAGAGTATTTTCCTCGGTGATAAAGCTGTCTTAGTCTTGGGTGAACTTAAGTCCCTCGCTACACTCAGAACTCGTCTTAAATCCCTCGCTTCGCTCGTGATTTAAGTTTTTAACACCCCCGCTACGCTTGGGAGTAAACCTCAAGTCCTTCGTTACGCTCGCGATTTAAATTGTCACCCGTGACAGAAGACACTGCTTTATCCCCTTGGTTAATAATCTACTATTTTAAAACATAAAAGTGATATTAAAAAATAAAATATAAAAGATAGAAATATGGTGTCGCGGACTTTTTTGTAGAACTATTTAAGGCTAAAAACAATGTGTGGCAATCGTCTTTAGTTATATGCAACTGTTTAGGCAGCGCATGCAAATAATTCTATTTTAAGAGATATTTCTGATCCGACTCCTAGACTCCGACTCCGGTTGCTAGACAAAAGTCGTCATAGCTCAGCTAAAATGCATGATGTAAACATAATTTATAGCACTCACACATAATGTAGCTTTCTACCGGTGAAAATATTTTTTCATACCACTTGCTCAAAAAAGTGACATTCTATGCCACAAAAAGCGAACATAACAATAGTCATTTTCAATCTGTTAAAAACAGGGAAAGAAAATTGTACTGAATTTCATTCATCCTCTAGGGGGAGAATGTGATTTAAATTTGGAATACTTACCGAAATTTATACTTAACTACATCTGTGTTTACACCATTGAGTTTGTATATAAAGCATTATACATCTTTTTGAAAAAGGAACACGCATTTATTATGCAGTTATGATTATTAAATAAAATTACGAAAACCGACGAGACCTTGATGACTTTGCTTTTCCGACAAAAAAATATTAGTCTAGGAATTTGCCGCGTTTTTGTTTTCTTCAAATACGTAAACGTAACCTAAGTTTATTTTTTCGCAAATGGTACGAAAAATAGAGTATTTTCCTCGGTGATAAAGCTGTCTTAGTCTTGGGTGAACTTAAGTCCTTCGTTATGCTCGCGATTTAAATCGTCACCCGCGACAGAAGACACTGCTTTATCCCCTTGGTTAATAATCTGCTAATAGAATTGGATAATTAACTCCGGTTTACCCCCTACATACATACAAACAAAACCTCTTTATAATATTATTAGTAGGTAATTAGTATTAGTATAGATTGGTACAGAATTTTGTATCCAAGTTCTTCTAAGAGGATTTGCATAGGATTACCAGACATAAAGTAGAACAGAGGTAGTTCGATTGTTTCTGATAATCCTATGCAACTCTAGTCTAAGTCTTATGTAAATTCTGTTCATATGACCACAACAAGACTGTACTTAACAGGCAAAATACGCATCTACATAGTCATTAATACCATAAAAAAACCACCATAAAATTATTTATCATTGAATGTTGATTACAAAAGGAGTCTACTTTACAGCTGACCTCCATCATTCAAAAGTTGATAGTTGATATTAAAGATATTGCGATATCTATTCATCCTGTAGACATCAGTAGGCATATTTCCTGAATCTGAATCTGAGTTTGCGAAATCTTTCAACCTCTAGTTGAATACAAAACTAAGAGCAGATGTATTGCAGATGTATAGAGAAGGAATATGAATAAGAAATGGTTTTCCAATACCTGTGTTATTTGGGAGCTGGATTATTTAAATGGTGCATTTGATAAATTATGTTCTGCTCTAAAAGGCTTTCTCAAAAAGACTGTATCCGTTCTAGTTATAGTTACTGTTACATTTCCGGCTTACTGAAGTTGTGTTGTTTGTTTTGTTGTAGTGTCTAAATTATTAAAGATGGTAAACACAAATATGGTTTTGGTTAAGAATAGACTTACCTAATTAAGTACGAATTCTATTCTTTCGGTTTTGTAATTTCTCCAATTTAAGTCAGCAGAAACATTAGATTACAACAATAAAGACAAAGCTTATCGTACGTAGGTTGGTTTTTATTTGGCGACCCTTTCGTTCCCGAATATGAATTCCTTTTGAAATACACTGACAGGATAAATACTTCTATTCAAACAATATGGAAAGCAATACATTTATCGGGACATTTGATCGCTGGCATTTCAAGTTGATGAAACATTTTACAACCAGCTATTTGATTCTGTGTTCTGATATCTTGTTTGAAATGTTTGATATAAATACAAAACATAAAGAGCTTCGTACTTAGAGCAGAGAACAGAAAACGTAAAAGTGCAGGAAATCGGATTGCGGTCACTTGCGGTCGGTCTCGGAAATAGGGAGCGATACCGACGGGCGCGGTGCGAGATATTATTGTGTTTACTTTGTATTTTACAATGTTTTTATTGATTTATATGTCTAGATAATAATGTTTGTAAAGTCAGAGGATTATTTAGGAAATGGACTAGCTTAAAAAAATAAAAGGCATTTTTTATCCTATACCGTGTGGGATGGCTGCAAAACTGCAATTGATGTCTGCTTAACCATAAATATATTTATCTTCCTGGATATATTTAGTTAGACTACAGTAACATGTAGATAGTAAAATACGACATGTGTGTGAATTGCTTCTATCGATTAATAGGCGCTATATTAGTCATGTTCAATTTACTTCCAGCGCTTAACTTCAGTTCACAAAAAGTAAACAAACTCACACTCATGAACACAGAAGTGACGTCTCGTTAAAGTGTGACATAACTTGTATCATATCTTAATAAGGTACTAACTCTGTTCATAAACTGTGCGAGTAGTTAAGTTTTACGTGGAGCCGTAAGCAACAGTGTTGCTAGTACATTACTGTTACTGCTTCTATAAAAACGAACTGCAAGTCAGTTCACTGCCACTACATTATATTTAATGCGTGTCTGTGTGGTCCAGACTGCGACAGACCATCACGTCATTTCCCCTGGGTGCTGTAAAAGAAGGAATTATTATCTGGACAGGATTAGTGACTGGAATTGGCGTATGACGATACTAAATGTCGTCACTGTGACATAATATATCAACCTTGCATTCCCAGAGGGAGTAGACAGACACCCATATTTTGCCAATAATTTTGAAGTTCTCCGTATGTACAAGGGGGCGCACTTATTGCCAATAATCCAGATTCTGGGCTAAGAAATTACCGATTTTTTTTTAAGGTTTCAACTTTGTATGTCACCAGTTTTTCCAATAATTATTGTTTGACCAACGCGCAACGTTATTAAACTAGCTATAATAATTGAAAAATCATCAACGAGAATTGAGGTTACATAAATAACCTCAATAATAATTGTCAAATGAAAAACATTTTAATTTGATTTAAAATAAGAATTGCCGGTTGAAGTAGGTACTCCAATTATCAAATCAACCCAATAATTCCCATCTACAGTTACGTTTTCTGATACATTTGTTAAATTTTTTATCAGATTCTTTTTTAAACAGACTATAAACATTAATGCTGTCCACAATTGAATTCATACACCTAGACGTAGTGACGTGTCAAACTGCCTAGAGCACACGACTAGTGAGGTTATACGACGTCAGAGATACGTCACGTGCAGACACCCCCCACGCCACTCGGTTACGGGAGTGTTGTCGTACACGGAGTGACGGCAGTGGCATATAATGCTTAACGATAACAGAGGCAACATCCATCACATCTTATTGAGTGAAACCATGATGGTAGGTAGTCGAAGTGTAACAAGCAAGTTAATAGTAGTTTACTGAACAAAGAAGACTTTAAATGTCTATCACTTGGTAGCAATAATACATTTTGTTTTAGCATAGAAATACTCATTTACATTTTCGTGCTGTTTGCTGTCATTTCCCACCCGTCAAACCTGACGTATGACGTCTCAGGTTCGACAGATGAATTTGAACGTTGTTGCTGCTCTTATTTCCCCCTGTTTGATGTTTGGATGAATTTAAACCAATTACGTAGATTGCTTTACCTAGGTGTTTTTTATTTTTTTATTTTTTGTAACATCACGCCTTGCTTTTCCCGAAGGTTTGGGCAGAGGTGTACCTACAGTACGCCCAAATTTCGCCAGTTATCTTTAAGTCTTATCTAATAGTGTTAAAAGTGCCTTTAATGTAGCTATTTGAAATAAATGATTTGATTTTGACTTTGATAGGGCGTAACATTCCAGATAGAAAAACCCAATAACACATGGCGTGACCTGGGATTCGAACCCGGGACCTCATGCTCAGCAGTAGCGTTTGCGACCACTAGACCAAAGAGACAATCACTACACCAACAAATGAACGAACAATATTTTTTTTGTTGTTGAATTAAAGTAAATCTATTATGTACCACTATTATGTACCACTAATATGTACCACTAATATGTACCACTAATAAGCTATCATCGTCTAGTCTGTCGGTGGCACTAAATCTGGTCCTTTTAGAACTGATACAAGGAAATATTGAGGGAATTTACCTTAGACTTTTATTTTCACAGAAAATAAAGTGTTGTTAAGGAATATTAAAGAAGCCAGCCTCGTAAAATCACCCCACTTCCCTTAAATTAAAAATATTTTGCAGCATCATTATGGTATCGAACACAAAACCATTGTCAGGACCCCAAGCGAGAAATAAAGGGAACTCAACCTAAAAAGTAAAATAAAATTTTCCGCTTAGTCACCGTTGAGAGGGGTTTCTAGTAGAAATTCTATTATTAAAAAGCTTAGAATAATTCCATTAAAAGAGCTCTCACAATAGAAGTATCAGGTTTGGTGGGTGCAACTTCAAAAATAATTGCGTCACAGCTTAAGTACCGCACCGAATCATTTAAAGAAAATGAAGGGGAAGAGAGCAAAGAAAGCCGAAAGCTATATAGGAAGATGTTAGACTGTCTGGGGAATTGTGCAGATAAACTGTGGGAGTGCAGGGGTGGGCAGCGACGCGTGCCTCAGAGTCAATTAAAAATAAATTAAAAGTCATACGAATCTCCGAGACCTTTCCGACTCTCTAGAATAAATTGCTATAACATTGAAGAAGCTTATTTGCATAAATAATTGTGTTTTTCTTTCCAATTATGAGAAGTAAAGCGGTTGACTTAGAATGTTTGTGACTTGTGTCTAAAAATAAACGATTTTTTTAATTTTTAACAAGCTTTTCCTACCTAGTTGTGTATACAAAAAGAACTAAAAAGTTAAAAATAAAAAAAAACTTCATACCATAATTATTATATTCAATTTTCTCAAGTTGCATCGTCATCTGACTTACATATGCAGCCCCAATCAGAAACCGGGAAGTGTGTCAAATTTAACTTACAGGATTTGATTACAGACAGACACCGGAACAGCTAAATAAAAGCTTGTAATAAAATACTTACCTTCTAAGCAGAGCCGATATTACAAAACACACCAGCAGATGCGATATCTATTACTTTCATGTTCCAATCATTATCATATTACCCTGCTTTACATTCATAATTGTTGCAACTTAATAGTAGCCCGTCCCCAAGGATCGTCACTGTTAATAGCCACGTTTGCAGTCTCAATCGCAGATTCAATAAAACGTTAGCTTCATGCTCGGTCATGGACTTACCGGGTTCAAGGCAAGAATGTAACACATCGACCTTCACACACGCTCGCACCCTTCTGATGCTATCACACTGACTGTGATAGATCGAGCCTCACAAGTCCTCGTCATTCATTCAATCTGAATACTGATGAGGCACATAATACACGCGATTGATCAATGGAAATGCAATTACATATCAGTACCAAATTTGAATAAATTGCTTTGAGAGAGGAAAAGTTGAAACGGATGGGTCAAAATTCTTCTGTGGATATAAAGGAATATGTTATGTTTAAATATCTATCTCTATAATATGAATCCATATCCACACTTCCCTTCTTTAATATAATATTATAAATCTGAAAGTAACTCTTCCTCTATGTCTCTTTGAAATTGGGCCTACTGGCGAATACAATGATCGGGGTTAGTATAAAAATTAGGTATAAACAATTTAAAAGTATCCTATTTACTAACATGGGATACTTTTAATTCTTTTTATACCAGTAGTACTTTCCTGTGGGATAATTTCCATTCTCTACGCGGGTGAAGCCGCGGGCAAAAGCTAGTGTATTAACGTAACTGACTGCAAACACTTCATTAACAAGACGATTTAAAAGCCTTGTGACACCAAATATTAAAGTCTTACATTATATTTCACTGCAGCATTGAGTGGATTAAATACAACTTTGATGAAATCGACGAACCGATAATTTATTTTTCCGCAACTCCGAAAGATCGTCATTGGACGGATTCTGTTTAATATTTAATGTACACAGCGCTCTTGGAACGTATTAATATTTCCCGAATCAGAATTAACGGAGGCTTTTGTTAAATTATGTCAAAAATTTGCATGTTCGTGTTGTTGAATTAAATGAAATAATACCTCGTACTCATAGAGCGGGGATGTTTTGAATTTCATCGTGACTTAAATGTTCGCTTAATAATCTTAAATCGAAAATGAAATTACTTTTCGCTCCAGTTATTTCGCGTTTCATTCCGTCCGTCCGAGATCGACCGAGATTTGAAATTCAGTCGTGCCAGAGACACAAAGAAGAAGAAGAATCGAAGCAAAACTCTTGCGTGTTGTTAGCCAGAGCATTACATTGTTAGCCAGAGCATTACATTGTTAGCCAGAGCATTACATTGTTAGCCAGAGCATTACATTGTTAGCCAGAGCATTACATTGTTAGCCAGAGCATTACATTGTTAGCCAGAGCATTACATTGTTAGCCAGAGCATTACATTGTTAGCCAGAGCATTACATTGTTAGCCAGAGCATTACATTGTTAGCCAGAGCATTACATTGTTAGCCAGAGCATTACATTGTTAGCCAGAGCATTACATTGTTAGCCAGAGCATTACATTGTTAGCCAGAGCATTACATTGTTAGCCAGAGCATTACATTGTTAGCCAGAGCATTACATTGTTAGCCAGAGCATTACATTGTTAGCCAGAGCATTACATTGTTAGCCAGAGCATTACATTGTTAGCCAGAGCATTACATTGTTAGCCAGAGCATTACATTGTTAGCCAGAGCATTACATTGTTAGCCAGAGCATTACATTGTTAGCCAGAGCATTACATTGTTAGCCAGAGCATTACATTGTTAGCCAGAGCATTACATTGTTAGCCAGAGCATTACATTGTTAGCCAGAGCATTACATTGTTAGCCAGAGCATTACATTGTTAGCCAGAGCATTACATTGTTAGCCAGAGCATTACATTGTTAGCCAGAGCATTACATTGTTAGCCAGAGCATTACATTGTTAGCCAGAGCATTACATTGTTAGCCAGAGCATTACATTGTTAGCCAGAGCATTACATTGTTAGCCAGAGCATTACATTGTTAGCCAGAGCATTACATTGTTAGCCAGAGCATTACATTGTTAGCCAGAGCATTACATTGTTAGCCAGAGCATTACATTGTTAGCCAGAGCATTACATTGTTAGCCAGAGCATTACATTGTTAGCCAGAGCATTACATTGTTAGCCAGAGCATTACATTGTTAGCCAGAGCATTACATTGTTAGCCAGAGCATTACATTGTTAGCCAGAGCATTACATTGTTAGCCAGAGCATTACATTGTTAGCCAGAGCATTACATTGTTAGCCAGAGCATTACATTGTTAGCCAGAGCATTACATTGTTAGCCAGAGCATTACATTGTTAGCCAGAGCATTACATTGTTAGCCAGAGCATTACATTGTTAGCCAGAGCATTACATTGTTAGCCAGAGCATTACATTGTTAGCCAGAGCATTACATTGTTAGCCAGAGCATTACATTGTTAGCCAGAGCATTACATTGTTAGCCAGAGCATTACATTGTTAGCCAGAGCATTACATTGTTAGCCAGAGCATTACATTGTTAGCCAGAGCATTACATTGTTAGCCAGAGCATTACATTGTTAGCCAGAGCATTACATTGTTAGCCAGAGCATTACATTGTTAGCCAGAGCATTACATTGTTAGCCAGAGCATTACATTGTTAGCCAGAGCATTACATTGTTAGCCAGAGCATTACATTGTTAGCCAGAGCATTACATTGTTAGCCAGAGCATTACATTGTTAGCCAGAGCATTACATTGTTAGCCAGAGCATTACATTGTTAGCCAGAGCATTACATTGTTAGCCAGAGCATTACATTGTTAGCCAGAGCATTACATTGTTAGCCAGAGCATTACATTGTTAGCCAGAGCATTACATTGTTAGCCAGAGCATTACATTGTTAGCCAGAGCATTACATTGTTAGCCAGAGCATTACATTGTTAGCCAGAGCATTACATTGTTAGCCAGAGCATTACATTGTTAGCCAGAGCATTACATTGTTAGCCAGAGCATTACATTGTTAGCCAGAGCATTACATTGTTAGCCAGAGCATTACATTGTTAGCCAGAGCATTACATTGTTAGCCAGAGCATTACATTGTTAGCCAGAGCATTACATTGTTAGCCAGAGCATTACATTGTTAGCCAGAGCATTACATTGTTAGCCAGAGCATTACATTGTTAGCCAGAGCATTACATTGTTAGCCAGAGCATTACATTGTTAGCCAGAGCATTACATTGTTAGCCAGAGCATTACATTGTTAGCCAGAGCATTACATTGTTAGCCAGAGCATTACATTGTTAGCCAGAGCATTACATTGTTAGCCAGAGCATTACATTGTTAGCCAGAGCATTATATTTGGGATTTACAACTCTCTCTAGCCTTTTATTAAATTAATTCGTACATTTTGTTGAATGTCTACGAGGATTTGCCGACACTTAGCAACCATGAATGTTAATCGTAGAAAACAATTTATAATTAACGTAGTTTTTGTAAAGTATTTTTATTCTTGTATAATTTTGATCGGATCGTTTTACCGCTCTAATATTATTTGGATTACTATTTTCATATTAAATTGTGACTTTTGGACACTTACATTTTTACTAATCATTAACGCACACGCAGCACTTGATCTTATAAAACTCAGTTGCAATTCACCAATTTCACACTTAAAATCTTTAAGATTTAGAATCTTCATGATTATAGAATATGTAATACTGTTACGTACATTTACATGAAAGATCGCTTAAAATTCGGAATCCTCCTAAAACGGATCCTGAAACTCCTACGCAGTCTGCTTTTTGTAGGTTATTTGAAGTACGTGACATCAGTAATCTGCCATTATGGAGAAAGTTTTGCGTTTTCGAGAAAATATGAATTATCTAAGTGAAATGAAAGAAAGCGAGCACACGCAGGCGGTTTAGAGAAAAAAAGGCCTTTTTTCCTTTTTTTATCTTAATAGTAGCGTATATTGGTGTTATAAGCTATACTTTTAGCGTCGTAAACATTTTATTTTGATTGAATTACGATTTACTGTATGAAATGAATGTAACTTACGCTGACCATATTGTATTTAATTATTTAATAAACAAATGAACTCTGTGATGATTTGAACCCATCCATGTTTTGATTGGCCGATACGATGCGCGCCATTAAGTTTTATCCATTGACATTGTAATCTCAAAACACTCCTATAATGACTTACGCACTGTTAGAACTTCAATGACGATATGATGGTAGAGGAGCACCGATCAGAATAATGTTACTATTGTAGCAATCCGCTAATGTTACAATAATAACAGAAGGCACTTTACGTTTAAATTTATTTAATCAACTCTCCCAATCTCCGAAGATGACCTACAAAACTGTGAACCCTGCCTTTATTCCAAAACCACCATACAATTCCGACAAACAAGTAGCATTCCCCAAAATCCCTCAAGACAATTCACCCAGCGATAAAACATTGTCTAATGTAGGATAAGCACACGAGGAAAACGCTGAAGCACAAAATGTTGGCAAACAAACGTATGTGGAGAACTTCGAATGCTTTTTATTCTTTCTGGAGCTCGTCAATTACCTTTTTATGGAAAATTACAGTGCAACGAACGAATTCGGAAAGTTGTCGTCTTTCGGTAGACTTATAATGAATGTTCTTATCATCCCTGAATAATGTGGTTGGATCCTGTAATGTGCAGGTTCGGGGAAAACGTTTGTTTTATGTGAAACGGCTTCATTCGGTTTTTGTTTCGTTTCAATATGGTAATTACGTTGGCTTTGATTTTGTTAGACTAAAATAAATTTGAATGGAAGGGTTTATTATTTTATTTTTCTATTTTTTTTAATTAAATCTTTATTTTAATAGTAATAAATATTTACAGGGGTATTTAAGGGTTTATTAATTTCGCGATTATAAATAAAAATGAGGGTAAAATAAAGTTAATTTTTAAATATAAATAAACTTTATTAATTTAAGCATTTCATGCTTTTAAGTCATACGAATAACCAAATTATGTTACTGTAATTTTAAGGAAGAATTTGAAATACGTTTTAGCGATTCATCTCCTTAGTCAATTTGATTTGATTGAATTTAGGTGAAATTGTATGAAGCGGCAGTCCCGACAGCATTCCGCACGTATAACTTGAGGAGTAAAAGGAAATGAAAATAGAATCTGTTTGAGAAGTTTCCGGTTGATAACATACGAGACGTCGGTACAGATAATGAACTAGGAAGATTCGTCATTCGTCTTCTTAGCGTATTGATGGCAAATAAGGATTCCTTATTTGCCATTTGATTAGAAGACAACAGAGGAACAAAACCACTGATTTTCGTTTGAGATTGAAAAACAATATTAGGTATAATTCTTTACACAATATACGAAAATTAAATCAATGGATATGTTCGACTGATGATCGTCATTATTCTCAACCAGTAGGTACCTACAAAAAAATTGCATCACCAAAATCAAACGGAAATCCGTTCCTCCGAAACCAGTGGGAAAGCGGGTCTCACGGCGGATGTAAATGGCAAACATTGTCGTTACCCCACCGTATCCGCATGTTACCCCATCGTATCCGCATGTTACCCCGCCATATCGGCGTGTTACCCCGCCGTACTCTTATATTGTATCGTCTTTGATCTGACGCTCCACTGATGTAATGCCGAATGCCAAATATTTGAACGATAACTTCGATATTATCTAAATAGTATCTTACATGGGTAAATAATTCCCGTAATACGTGGGAGAATTCACAACTGTTCTTGTGAAACAATACTATTTAATTATGGGTAAACTGTCAACAAAGACTTCAAAGATTACCAAGTCGCAGAAAAATCAACATTGTCCAGGAAAACACTAGAACGCCCAAAATAAAAATTTCAAAAAATGCTTACCAGAACTAAAAAATAGCTTTTTGTTGCACTGAGGGATAAATAAACAAAAGGAAAAGTTATTTATTAAGTAACTCGTTCGTGTTTGTAAACTCACAAAAAGGAAGGCCTATTGAGACGCAAGATAATGTCTGCTTCCCTTACTAACTAACTAACCCTATCCTGTGACTCATTATTTTAAAACCTGACATAAACGTGTTATAAAAGGCTCAGTTTACAACACCAGAGCGAACTCAGAAAGTAAGTGGCCATGTTGTGCCGTAACGAGAATAATAAATAGCATATTTGACAATACACACTTAGGCCAAAATTGCCAAGGCCTCATTTTTGGTCGTGATTTATGTCCAGACCGGGACGGCCTCTCGTCCAGATTTATCGCCGCTCTACGAACACTTTATTTCTCCGCATTATAACCAACAGTCTGTTTTGTACAAATTATCATACATTACAATTTTTTGTGACTTCTGGCATGACTATAAATTTATTCTTACTTATGTATACCTGTTGCTGGAATCAGAGCAGGTAAGAAACTTTAAAAAACCCTCTTAAATACCATTCTAAAAGTTTTATACGAGAAAGTAACATTTTATCTAGTGCGACATCAAGATAGTAGACAGAACATAATATATTTCCGTCGTATACGAGTATGTATAATTGTCCGTAAATTGCTGAAACCAACAAAATTTATACATAATAATAAATTGCTGTTCGTTAGTCTCGCCAAAACTCGAAATTGGCGCGACCGATTGTGATGAATCTTTGTTAAGTAGTTGTGTGCGCGCCGGAGAAAGTTCCTATCAAAAAAAATAGAGAAAGGCTTTGCAAGGCGTTAGCTGGTAAGCGATGAAAATAGAACGGGAAGTCTTACTAAATTTTAATCTAAAAATAATTTCTCTCTCCTCGATTTTAAGGTATTATAACAATTACATTGTTTTCAATTCATCATCGGAGAATATCTTTATCCTTGAAGATTCTGTAACAACGTAGCCGGAAGCGTTATTTGGAATTACGGCGTTTGTGTTCACTACATTATATTGAGAGGAATAGATATTGAAATTTTCTTATAATCTTGTCTCTATTTCTCTCATAGATTAACAGACAGGTCAGGTTGATTCTTAGACATTGTTTATACAGAAGCTTCTGTATAAACAGAAGCTTATACACAATTAAAGTCTTATAAAATTACAATTATTTTCTGTGAAGATTGGGCAATTACTAACGTTTGTGATTTGTTCAGAGATTTGTTAGTCATTATATCTATATTACAAACATTACGAGACATTAATTCTGCATTCTGTTTTATCTTTAGGATTCCTAAATGCGCTTTCATTCATGTCACTGGACTTTTAATTCTCACTCAACTCACATTATATTCCATATTTAAACTTCCTAAAAAACAGCTGTAAAATATCCGTCTATCAAAGTGAAAGATAAAGCGGTTCACAAGTTCGGACAGTTTAACGAGCACATTAGACTACTGAGCTCAGATGATGAGCCACGTTATACAGCCGTCAACCAAACAACTTCACTGTGAGTTAGGCGAGGCTAATACCCTTTTTCAATAACATTAGGCGTCACCTAAAAATAAACTGCGCACTTTTATTTAGAGTCAATTTCAGCGCTGAGCCGAACGTTGGCATCAGCATGGCAATCGGGCACTTTCATTATAATATGACTCAGGCAATCAGGTCCTCTCAACTGGTCTTTTGATCCAACATTAATAAACGTCCAACAAATTCTTTGATTTGAAAGCACTAAAGACATTATGAAGTTTACGTAAACGGAAAATTAAATTATCTTCATAATCAAATTATTCACTCATTTTCAAAAGCAATCAAAGTTTAGAAACCTACATCCTAAAACTTAGTTTTAATTTCAATTGGTTAGTTGATTAAAATGTAATTGGTAAAATTATTGGTACTGGAATTAATATAAAATAACCAACGATTTAAGAAAAGAAACAGAAATTTTATAAGAAAATAATTCCTCCATAGTCTCAATTACATGATTCCTTGTTCTTGAAATGATCCCTTTATACTAGTGTAGGATCCCAAGAACCTCTAGCTGGCGCTTGTTACCCGGGTTGCCAGGTGAATTAGGTAAGGCCCAGATAAAGGTAGGCAACATAACCTTTACATGTTCTTTAGGCTTTATACTTTCAATTGGAATTTAACTCGTTTTGTAAACGGGTCAGTAAAATAGGTATTTTTATCAATTATTATTTTATTTTTTATTATTATGTACATATTTAATTAGGCAAGCCATTTTCAATAAGTAAACATATTCAATAAACTCAGCCTACCCCAGTCCACTGCTGGACAGGCATGCGCCACAACATCCTGTCCTCCGCCTTCCGCATCCAGTCCGTCCCAGCCATATTCGTAAGGTATCTAGCTGGCGGGCTTCTCACGCTACGCTAATGCCAGTACGCGGTCTCTACTCCAGGACTCGTCTGCTGCAGGGCCATCAGTCCTTCGACCACGTATTATATTTGATAAAAAAATAATTTTCATCCGGTAAACAGATGGGTGAAGGTCGATCGTGCCTTGGATCTTAGATTATACCAATTAATGTAAAAATATTGTCATAAATAATGCTTAACGATGAAAGATCCTCCACGACATTAGAAATCTTATTTTTCTACGTCCTTCTTTGTATCTCCTCTTAGTTCCCTCTCTATTTCTTCTACAGTTTTGCCTTTAGTTTCAGGCAGTACTAGCAGGGTCACCGTAGCTCCAATCACGTTGATAATGACGAAAACGAAGAAGCTGACGTAAGCCCCAAAGTTGCTGGTGAGAGCACCGAAGGCTATAAGTTGTACGAAACTCATGAACCACGCTAACATCACCAAATATCCCATCAATTTTGCTCGAATCTGGAAGAAAAACAGATTATTTAGATACAAGAAGCTAAACTGCGCCATGTTTATACACGCTGGAATTTTAATGGTTGTTTTTCCGCGGCAGAACAATTTGCCTTCAATAGTACTATCGAATATAGAGTTTAATTAAAAATATAAAATAATAAAAAAGTATGCGTCAACTCGAAAACGAGAGAAACAATAGTAATCTACTGGTTGTTACGTATTACGTAGTAATACCACAGATTACTAAATGTACTACTCGCACCGCACGTGCCACCGCGCCCTGCCGGCTAAGTGAAGAGCGATTCGTAAATGTTCAGACCAAAATAAGCTGTCGCGAGTACGTTACGGCATAATCTAACCCGCTAGCACGCGGCAAGCGCCTCCCTACGTGCCCCTCCCTGGCTCTTGCCGCCGCCGCCCCGCACACATTCAATGTCCTGTGAACGTCATACGCGCAATTAGTTATCGTTGCAAAAATGAATCGACATTACGATTATTGATTAATTTGGAGTACGCCGCTTTGGTGCAACTGTACGCTAGGGGTAGTTATGACTCCCATGCTGCCCGGCTACTTTTTGCAGAGCCGCAATAGAAAATTATGTTTTCTTTTTTCTGTTTCGTGTTCAAAGTTGTAGGTAAAAAGTATTTATGACAGTCCTAAGTCCGTAAAACTATGAAAGGAACATTGGAAAAACTTTTAGGTAATTATTGTGTTTCGATAACTCAGGAGCAGATCAGGGGATCAACTGTAACACCGGTCAAAGACCGCAGGCCACTGGCGCCAACCTCACGCAGTCGGCCGCTCGTCGCTTTCGAGTTTGGTTTTTCAGTTGTATCTGCCTTTTTTTAATCCCATTTTATGTTTTTATAAATCGATTGTTCTACCAAAACAAAATCATTTCGCTACGGGAATAAAACCACTAAAATTTCAACGTGTATCATACGCAAATAATAGAACTAATTCTTACCTGAAAATTGAATATTTCAGACAGCAAAACGAATGGTATGGGGGAGACACCTCCACCATAGAAGCATACTGCTATCATCATCATGGTCACGTTGATCCCGCCGGAATTGCCCCACCCGTACTGTTTCAGCAGTGTTGAGATCGCTAAGCAAGCGAAAACGATGGCAGTGGCTCCAAAGGCTGTTCCCAAGATCGGCTGTGTATTACAAAATAACGTTTAGTTTTAAAATTGAACGCCGAAGACATTTTGTGACTTGTTTCGCCACTTCCGGATAAGATTATTTCATACAAGTTCTGTTCCATATTTTTATTTATCTGATCTCACTGGGACTGAGAAATAGGCAGGCACAAAGATGCACTCTCAAGACTATAGTATTATCGTCGCTGCGCTTTCCATAATCGCTATGTGTTTTTTACACACTTTACAGGAGACGCAAAAAACTGATTTTCTCAAAAAATACCAAGAGTATTCAAATAATTTACTTTTACTTTAATACATATAACACATTGACGTAGTTTTAGATTACTTTTGAATAGATAACATTATTAATAATGCGAAAATTAAACATGACAGGCAAATTTGACACACATAGAGATATTTATTTGAGTCGTAAATAAAAGCCATGTGCAAATATATGACATAACTACTTTATATTTCTATGGAATCTTATTGAAACTGGCTGTACGATGTCACTTAACTATTCTTTTAGAAATAAATAAGTACATATTTGAAAAACCAAACTTGACCAAAAAAACTCGCTATGTGCCGTGAAGCACACATCGGGCGCTATTTTTGCTTTCGCTTATTAGTCAACTTATTTTGGCTATGTGAAATAAAACACTTAGCGTGTTTAAATGGAACTTTCGATGTATGAATGTCACAGAGCTACTTCCGTAACTCTTTAAATATTGAATTTATCACATAGCTGTTTTTACAGTATATGTGTATTGAAATAACGATTCAAACTGTATAAAAAACCGAAAATCACGAAATAACACATAGCGACTTTTGCACGCGCAACGACGTTTTCAGTTGTCTATAGTATTTTTTTTGTTCATATAATTTGATATTGTTTTTGCTCACCTTCCTTCCCAGCTTGTCTATACTAGCCATAGTGATCAACGAGCCCACTATCATGCATATAGGAATGCTGAGGGCCTGCACATCCGGACTGATCTCGACTCCCGAGTCGGACAGCAGAGTTGCTGCATAATTTAGTATAGCGAAGCTTCCGTTTGTGGCGTGGGCAAAGACCACCAAGATCATAATGAGGAATGCCTTACGCCATGCTTTTGTTTTGACTGTGAAGTTGAAAAACTTTGTTTAGATTTTTGCATGTATTAGTAATTTGTTAAATATATACCAGCAATACCGACCTCAACTAGTTTTTAAAATATGATTGACGTGTAAAAGTGTTTTTACACGTCAATGTGTACACTGTTTTACTTACAGTTAATAAATCATTTGTAATTTTATCAATATCTATGAATAAAACTAGGGTTTTTTACTCACAAACAGTAACGATGGAAATATTGGGTATGAATTTAAAATATTCATCATCTCTCTTGATCACAGCAACTTCTTGCTGAATTTCTTTGTCATCGATATCCAATCCTCTCAATAATGCTAGAGTTGCCGCCGCTTCCTACAATTTAGAGAATACTCACAATAGGCACAACATATTTAACCTGTAAACAATACAAGATAAAAACATGTTTTGAGAATGTGCAATTTGATCCTGGTTAAATAGGCAATGAAATTAATATAAACTTACATTTGTCTTTCCCATCTTTACTAAGAAAGATGGCGACTCAGGAGCTTTAAAGAAGATTCCAAAAGTCACGATTGGGAGTCCAACAACAACCCATAGCACCGAGTGATAGTCCAAGAATCCTCCCAACATATACATAAGAAGGATTCCAGTACTTTGAGCCAACGCACCCATGGATGTTAGGGCTCCCCTTATGCTATCTTGGGAGATCTCTTTGACATACATCGGAATAACGTGGAAGCAGCCACCGCCGGCAATGCCACAGAATACTCTGGCTACGATGAGGCTTGTTGTACTAGCAGGTAGCATTGTAACTATCCAAGACATCTGAAAGATTGAATCATTTAAAAATAGAAGGTAAATGAAGTTTTTGGATGCATGAATTATTTGTTATATTCGGTAACAAAGAATTACATTCAAAGGGATGAAATAGAGTAAACGAGCTAACAAGGTAGAATGGGAGAGAAAATGATAATTATAATAACGACCCAACAACCGGACCAAGTGACAAACAAGGGCACAACAAAGTAAAACGAAGATTTTCAGGACTTACCGCTTGGAATATAGTCATCACCATAATACTAATTTTCCTCCCATATCTATCTACAATTTGCAGGAACAGGAGGACTCCAAGTACACCCGCCAGGGATGGTGCACTGGCTATCCAGGATATTTCACTGTCAGTAAGTGGTCTCCCAGTGGGAGATTCTTCCGATTGCAGTACTTTTGTCATGGGTGACATCCAGCCGCATTGGAGACCGTACGTGAGAATTGACATATTGCCTGAAGATAAAACACAATCTTGAATGTTTATTTTACAAGAGCTTGTGCAGCAATTTTCATCGAATTAGGTATAGGAGAAAATAAATACTTAGCAATAATTCGCAAAATCACACAAAATCTTGGCCTTTGCTGAATGACTTTGAGATCCATATTGCCTTGAATTACTCACTTAAAAACACTAAACTTACATAAAATTGTGACCGCCCATTGCACTTTTGTGTGTCCTTTAGACTCTGAGATTCCACTGAAAGTCATTTTAACTATTTCGATTGCAAACTATGGATATAAGTAGTTGAAATGCTACATTCTCGCGTACGACTCACACGGAACTGGTACAGATAAATTTGCGAAAATGCTTTTATTAAAAACAGAAGTATACCTTTATCCCGACGACTATTGTTTGCTGATGGGTGATACCCATATTAAAATGAAATGTTTGTTTTAGATTTCAAATCAAACACTTTCGTGGACTGCGTAATATAATTTTGCTTGGGAAGATAATGTTTCACGTTATACGTTGTTGATTTTATTTTAAAAGCTGACATATTTGCTGATGATCTAGATTATGCAAAGGAAAGAAGTAAATATCGTGTTTTCTGCTGGATTGTCAAGAAATTCAGCATCACAGCAGCAATTGCGTATTAACAGGAAGCTGCACTTACATCGTTTTAAGAAATACATTACCTACAATTTCAGAAGGCACTTTTCTTTTTTCAGCGGCGAAAAAATCAATAACTTTAACGAAATTTTGGACAGACTCCAAAATTACATCCGCCTGGAATACTACGCGCCGCCACCTCGGGTCCTGATGTGTGGGGGGCGACGGACGTCCTCGAGTCCGTCGCCCCAGGACCCATTTAGGGGGGCTGGAAGAGGGCCTTGTCTGCCCTCCGCTGACGCCCGGTGCGCCTGCTGCGGGCCGGGTGGGTAGACGAGATCTCCCTCTCCCTTTCCGCAGCTTCCTTCTGCGAGACGACTGTTTCGCAGAAGGAACCACCGCGTCCCAGGACTCGTCTCTGCCGACCATCGACTCGACCACGGCCGGCAGCGACAGGTCACTGCCTATTTCTGAGATGAGGGCACGGCGCGGCTCCTCCCAGGCGGCACACTCTGCCAGCGTATGCCGTGCCGTGTCCTCCCGGTAGTCGACGCAGTGGTGACACCGGGCGTCCGGCTCATTGTTTATGCGGCTCAGGTACTACCCGAAGCAACCATGCCCCGAGAGCATCTGCGTCACCCGAAACGACCCCACCGTGCCTCTTTCCGAGCCAGCGCTCGAGCACTGGCCGGACCGCCTAGATGGTGACGAGACCAGCGGTAGGGTGTGTAAGCCTGTACCGCCATTCCGCCACCAGGACCTCGCGAAGCTGAGATCGATGCGACTCCATGTGTCACTGCATTGGTCGCTCAACCCGCGCCCTCGCTTCCTCGCGCCACCGATACAATGACGCGAGTACTTTCGCCTCGAGGTCCCAGGGCGGGATCCAGCCAGTACGCAGGCTGCCTCGTAGGAGATCGTGCGATATTCCCTGATGACTCTGACGGCTATCGCTCTCTGCGGTTTGTTCTGACCTGACGACCGGCAGTATCGCAATACTGCGGGTATTGCGATACTGCCGGCCGTCAGGTCAGAAGCCCACACCGGGGCCCACGATCCCCACATAGAGCTGCCTACAGGCGGCGCTCGGGCCCCCCAAATTGGGAAGCAGCATTGATAGCGCCCCAGCCGCGCCCAACAAATTGGGCGCCAGCCGCCGGAAGTGGGGGCCGAGTCCTACCGGCCGGCTGTCGAGCACCAATCCCAGTGCTCCCGTACACAATAAACTACAACACCGCTAATGGATTAAACACACGTCACTAATCTACAATAACAACCAACCAAAAACAAATTCTGGTCTATATTGTTCAACGTCATGTCTTGAGCCACCCTTATGCACTGGCGTAATGTTAGCCCGCTTCCATATCACCGGGAACACACCTTCATGCAGACATCTATTAAAAAGGATATAGATCGGCTCACAAATATTATTAGCCGTAGCCTTAAAAAAGGCCGCCGGAAGACCGTCAGGTACTGCCCCCTTAGAGGGGTCCAATCGTTTCAACTCGCTGAGTACTTTGGATTTATCGATATGCAAATTACTAATTAATCTACCATTCTCTGCGCACTGCTGCGGTGGACCCCACGTCGTGAGCGTTGGTGACACTGGCTCAAATACGGACAAGAAAAAGTCCAAAAACATATTGCAGACAACATCAGGATTACTTGATTTGGCATTCTGGTACTGCATCATGGACGGAATGCCTGACTTACTTTTACGGTTAGAAATATAGGACCAAAAATGTTTTATGTTACTAGAGAAACTATCTTCAACTGAGTTAATATAACTGGAATAAGAGGTTTTACACATATGTTTGAAGATAGATCTACATTCGGAAAAGTTATTATAGTCTTTGACGTTGCTGTATTTTTTCCACTTTACCCAAAGACGTTGCTTCTTTTTAAATAATTTAACTAATTGTGGCGTAAACCAGATTGGGAAGTCAAGCGATCTAGTCCTTGCAAGGGGGACTAGTGGGCTAATTATGTCACTCAACATACCATAAAAAGCCTCCACGGCCTCTTCTGAAGATAGATTGTCAAACAGCGTAGACCAATTGACCTCTTCCATGTGTTTATTGATGAGATCGTAATTAGCTTTATGGAAATTATACTTATTAATTGGTTTTCTCTTCATCATTTGTGTGGTGGTAACAGGTGCGGTTATAACAAAAGGGAGGTGATGGGGTCGACTGGTAATAACGGATCTTTTAGGTGGCTAGTCGAACAGCAGGTGTTCGAGATAAACAAATCCAAGGTCTTACCTCCACTATTAGGCGTGCTGTTATATTGATGAGCATCTAGCGAAGACATGAGGTGTTTCAGTTCCGAGCATATAGGGAGTGTACAAACACATGCCGCACAGGCCTCTTCCCCCGCCGTTAAGGTGCTCCACGCGACATTTGGAAGATTATAATCACCGGCGATGTAAACATTCATGACGTTAGGTGCATTTAAGGTGTCCTGTAGAAGGTCAAAATGAGATGTATAGACGTCGGCGCTGGCCCCGGGCGGGATGTACACTGCGCTGATGACATGTAACTTATGTTTGTCGTTTTTGCTAGGCAATGCAACCATGAGGTGCTCAATACACGCCGAGGGCTTATAATGTGGGCCATTGAGAATATCGAGTGAGGCCGATTGAAGTTCACGCAGTATTGCAATGAGCACCCCACCCCCATCTCGCTTCCCAGTAGCGTCACGATCCCGATCACAGCGGAACACAACGTAACGAGGGTCAATAAACTCGCTATTTGCTATTTCTATTATTTAGATTATTTAGATTACCGTGATTACCTTTAGGTTATTTAGATTACCGTGGGAATAACCAGAAAGATTGCTGGTGCTGGTTTGGTGGTGGTGGTTTGTTGGTGCTGTGTGGAATGTCCAGGGATATAGGGGTTTATTCATAAACGATGACTAAAGTTAAGTAACGTTTAAACGTCAAAAATGTATGGTTAAACAGTCGCTAATCACTGCTTAACTTTAGTCTTCGTTTATGAATAAGGGGGATTATTATTAGTTTAACGAATTATGTGAACAAGGCGAACATGATACGGAACAATATCAAACAATATATTTATACACTACCGACTATATTCAATAGCGTGATTATTCGAGTAGGTAATTATAAAAACATTTTAAAAAAATATCACCACGCGTGATAACCGCTAGGCTATCATGCCATATAACCTAATGGTTGAATTTACAAACTACAATCATCTGCAAAAGAATGTGAGAGTGTGTGTCTATAGTATAGAAATTACTCATTAGAAGAAGGTCGCAAGTTAAACAGAAGTGTGTAAAGTGGCTATTGCTTCGTGACAATGCCACTCCACTTTTGACCCTTACTGTACCTTATGGAGAAGAACAGGCAAGAAACTCCATGGCCATTCTTATAGATCAAAACATTATGTTACAGAGGTTTCTTGTTCGTTAATTACGATTTTCCATTATGATAGATAGCTCACGATGCGATGGCGCGAGCGAACAAACGCGGCCATCGTGTTCTCCCAAAGTGGGCCGCGCTTCTGCTACCATATTCAAATCATATTACTTAATTACAAACATAATAAGATGCATAGCAGTTAATTATTTTATCATTACACTATGCAAAATTCAAAAATGCAAAGGCGTTTTAAGATGAAAGTTTAATTAATAACTTCATCATTTTCACAACTCAAATTGACAACATTTCCGGTAGTTACAGGAATTTAATCAAACAATAGGTTTTCATAAATAAATGTGTGTGTAAAATAAACTTACTGTGTACAATAACAAGTTTATTTCACAAACACATTTATTTATGATAGATGATGAGTTTCGATAGTTTGTAAAATTTTATTGAAGCTGATTTAGTTCTTGTATTAAATTAAAACATTGAGGTATTGACCATGCAAATGCAATCGCCGCCATTTTATGTTGCTGACGGCATATCATAAACAGTAATTGTTAATGTGACTTTAACCGAAAATTTAATATTCCCTTTTAATTTTAACTATA
The DNA here is from genome assembly GCA_949629185.1 of Apamea crenata. NCBI lineage: Eukaryota > Metazoa > Arthropoda > Insecta > Lepidoptera > Noctuidae > Apamea > Apamea crenata. The sequence goes on from OX451359.1 coordinate 666,481, forward strand.
GGTTTATCTAGAAAATCAGAATGAATTTAATAAATAATCTTAAAACAATACTAGGTGTTTCTAATACACAAGAAGCCAATAGACGGCGTCGATATCTTACAGTGGTCGATTATAACACAGAGGGCGCAACTATCAAGATTATACATACATATTATATTATTGTTAGATTGTATAGTGTATTTAAGGTTTCTTATTAAGCATGTAAATAAATGTTAAATCTTAAATCTATACCTATATGTATATAAAATTCAAAGTTCTGACTGACTGACTGACTGATACATCAACGCACAGCCTAAACCGCTGGTCCACACCAGACACATGGAATTTGGAGGATGTGTTCTTCGTGTAGACATCCACTAAGATAGGATTTTTTTAAATTCCACCTCTAAGAGGGTGAAATGGGGGGATTATGTTTGTATGGAAAATCTCATTCCTTAAGTTAATAAACTTGAAACTTGGCACGAATACTTAACTAATTAAATTATGAAGTTCGCCATTTTTTTTTATAAACTACCTTCTAAAAGGGGATTGGGGAGTTTTAAAGTTTGTATGAAAGAATTTTAGCGCGCGGTCCGATTTACTCGAAACTCAGTATTTATACCTTGGATTGAAATTAAAGAATGATGTGTATCAGGATTTTTCCAAAATCTACCCCTGACGGGCTGACCAGGGGGTAGTAAATTTTACAGGGGAGGATTTTACAGCGTGTCTTGATTAACTCGATAATTGGTATAAATAGTATTTGAGTCAAGTTATGAACACATCCTAAACGATTTCTCAAAATTCCACCCCTGTGGGGGTGAAAATCGGGATACAGCTGTTTATATGAAAATTCTTAACTATTCAGTTAATAAACTTGAAAATTGCCAAGAATACTCGCCTTAGTAAGTAATAAAGTTTATCATTATAAGTTTTTCAAAACAACCCCTCAAAGGGGATATAGGGGTGTTAAAGTTTGTGTAGAAGAATTTGAAAGCGCGGTCCGATTAACTCGAAACTCAGTGTTTATACTTAAAACCAAAAATAAAGAATAACATGTATCAGAGTTTTTCGAAAATTTAGTCCAGACGGGGTGAAAAGGTTGGTTAATTCAGCAGGAGAGGATTATAATGCGTGACTTGATTAACTTGAAAATTGTTTCTTTGAGTCAAGTTATGAATACATCCCAAATGAGTTTTCAAAATGTCACCCTTGTGGGAGTGAAAAGCAGGGATACAGTTTATGTGAAAAATCTTATTCATTCAGTTAATAAACTTGAAACTTGGCATGAATACTTGCCTAAGTAAATAATACAGTTTATCATTATAAGTTTTTCAAAACTACCCCATAAAGGTGGATAAAGGGGTGTTAAAGTTTGTGTTGAACAATTTGAATGCGCGATCCGATTAACTCGAAAGTCAGTATTAATACTTTTGACAAGAAAGATAAGTTTTTGGGTCTTTCGAAAATCAAACCCTGACGGAGCAAAAGGGGTAGTTAATTTTTTAAGGGGAGTTTTTTACTACGTGGCTTGATTAACACAAAAATTTGTATACATCATCTTTGAGTCAAATTATGGAAACATCCCATTTTTTTTTTGTTTTCTCCGCCAGTGGGGTGAAAAGACGGGATACAGTTAATATGATTTTTTTTCCTTTGGTTAATAAACTTTATACTTGGCAATATTTGCCTCAGTGGCTGGGATAGACTGGATGTGGAAGGAGGACAGAGTGTTGTGGCGCAGCCTAGGGGAGTATGTCCAGCAGTGGACTGTGATATACTGAGTTGATTGATTGAATCATTTTTATGTGATAATTGTATTTAATTTTTAGGCCGTTACTACCGAGTAGAACTTTAAACGTAAATTGAAGTCACATGTTTGGTTGGATTAATTAATACAGATGGTCACTTTTAGTTTAAAACAAATCCTCACAGAGGCTTCAGGGGGTGAAAAAGTTAATAGGTGAGAAAAAAATATTAAACCGCTCGGACGGATTAACTCGAAACTCGGTACTAATACTTAAAACAAAAAGTATGTGTTTTAAGGGTTTTTAAAAAATCGTCTCTTACCGGGGTGGAGAAGGGTAATAAAGTTTAAGGGGTGGATTTTACTGCTTGTTTCCATTAACTTGAAAAAGGGTATAAATAATCTTTAAGTCATACAATGGGAAACTATCAAACGCTTTTTAAAAAACAAAGCCAGTCGTGGTAAAAGGGGACAACAAGGTTAATTTCTAAAATCTTATTAACTTGATGTGTAAACTTTAAAATTAACCGGAATTAAATAAATGATAAAGATCGTAAACATACATTAGAAATTTTTAGAGTAAAGTACTCGGACGAAGTCGCGGGCAAGGTGCTATACTATATCTATATATAGAGTTGATATGACAGGGAGGCATTAAATTACATTACGTATACTATACGTCTTTAGTATTAATTCGATACGGTATTAAAATAAAAAGCGCCAAAAATGAGAAAATATTTTTTTCAATCAAACTAAATAGCTTACAAATCAGAATAAAACGCAACCACCCCTTGTAAATAAATTTGATTGACCTTAGATACCTAGGTAACAAAGTGGCAACGTCTTTATCGTTGTAAGGTGCATGACCTGTACTTAGACATTATCAGCTGTTAGGAAAGATACATCGTGTTCAAACGCTGCAAAAATTTAAAAAATCATTTGCGACTAAACTACTGCTCCTATTTAATTGTTTTTTGGTACAGAGCTTGAAAATGGTACCTAGTATAGGTAGTTTAAAGGAAAGCCTCTCTGTCGTATCAACTTTGTATTTAAAAATCAATGCCACTTTTCGTTGTAATTTTATAACTCAAGAACGGCTGGGCCGATTTAGCTGGTTTTGGTTTTGAAATGTTTGTCGTAATCCAGGGAAGGTTTAAACGGTCAGAAAATGTGGAAAAAGGAGTAGTGTAGGAGTAGTGTAGGAGTGGGTTAGGAGTAGGGTAGGAGTAGGTTAGGAGTAGAGTAGAAGTAGGGTAGGAGCAGTGTAGGAGTAGGGTAGGAGTAGGGTAGGGGGTAGGACACCACGCGAACGAAGTAGTCCTGGGCAGCTAGAAATAATTTATATATGGCAAAACAACGTTTGCCGGGTCAGCTAGTAAAATTATAAATTCTGTCTGTATGTTACATTTTCACGCCTAAACCACTAACTGGATTTCGATAAAATTGCTTGCCAGCAGATGCCAAAGAGATAGATGGCATCCTGGGGAAGGACAGTCTTCTTATCCTTTCCGACATCCACGCGGGCGAAGCCGCGGGCAGAAGCTAGTATTATATAAAAAAAAAAACATTACGATAACAATCTACAAATAATCCCCCATTCCTCGATTTCAAGGTATTATACAATTGCATTATTAGCAATTCATCATCGGAGTTTATCTTTATCTTCGAAGATTCTGTAACAACGTACCTAGCTGGAAGCATTATTTGAAATCACGGTGTTTGTGCTTATCACATTGTATTAATAATAATAATAATTTCCATTTATTTCGGACAGAATCCATATAAGTGTTAGTAACAATTTTCTTAATATCTATGTTAGTAGGAATCTAAAACAAAGTCAACTAAAACAAAGTGAACTAAAAAAATTAAAACAAAAACTTAAACATTACAATTTTCCCGTTACTATTCCCACCCAGTGTGCCTGTATGGGACAGTCATAACGGGACGCAATCATTTGCAAAATGCTGTTGGTGCTACCGCGCAGTCATTGTAATGATGACGCCACTTTCTTACGCATTACAGCGTGGAAACCGTCAACTCGCGCATCTGCGAACATTTGCGACGCACTGCAGTGCCGCGGCAACCCCAACAACATTGTGAACGCATTATTCTAAATACGCAGGATGTTGTAGGCCCGTTGCGTATACCGAACCCACAGGCTGCTCGTGTAAAAAGATTGACAATATGCCTTAAAAAGTGTAATCTTTACTTCCTTAGTACATCGAGCGAACAGACCTAGGGGCCAGCATATTGCTCCTAACCGCCAACGGCCTGCGTTCTCTTTCTATATCTGGGTCATCTTTTAAGTCCTCCGTGACCAGATGACCCAGATATTTAAAGTGTTTCACAATTTTTAACGCCGTTCCATCAACCATGATCGGGGGCACTGTACTAGGCGTCTGTTTTCCTGCCTTAAAAATGAGTACCTCACTTTTCTGCGAGTTGTACCTCAGACCATGCTCGGAACGTAGCGTTCACAAATCTCAACTAATGTCCTCAAGGCGTTGACCGAGGGGGCCAGCAGGACCATGTCATCAGCATAGCTTATGTTGTTGACACATGTTCCGTCAATGTAGCATCCGACATGCGTCCCGCTGAGCTCCTCTATCAACTGGTTCACATAAAGGCTGAAAAGGCCGGTAGATGTCAGGCCACCCTGCCTCACACTGCATTCCAACCTATATTCGTCAGATAGTGTATCCACCCATCTCACCTGGTTAGTTTGCAGAACCTAAGAATTCCCGTTGGCAAACCTGTTTCCGATAGCTTTCGCCACAGTATGTCATAGGCCACTGTGTCAAAAGCTTTTAACAAATCGAGGAAACAGGCATATATCGGCGTCTTTCTCTCCGTGTAATACCCGACAGTATGCTTAAGGCACAAGATAGCGCTCTCAGTGGATAGTCCCGCCCTGAAACCAAATTGTGCGTCATGTAAATGTAAATACCCACTGAGACTCTGATTAAGCAAACTGTCAAGTATCTTCGCTGCTGTTGTAGCAAGTGAGATGGGCCGATAATTTGCTACATCTGACACATCCCCTGTCCTGTTCTTAAGAATGGGTACAACCAAGGTTTTCATCAGCGATTCCGGCAAGTATGAGTGACCGATACACAGTGTAAAAAATATAGCCAGTACACGCGGCAAATGTACACCTGCATGCCTGTAATGCTCGATGCTGAGACCGTCATACCCCGGAGACTTACCCCTCTTCATCCTTTGAATTGCCGCGACAACTTCTTTGGCCGAAAAGCAAGTCGGTCCCCCGGATACACCGGCCCCAGCACCGCCTGCATCGGTCACCGCTGGCCCTAGGAGATCTTACCATAAAATGATCCCTAAAATTATTGGCAATGCCTTTAGGATCACTGATGCCGCCAACGCTCACAGGAATACTTGGCTTAGGGTTCATCTTGTTTGTATTCTTCCAGAAGGCTGAAAAATTCCCCGCTGAAAGATTCAAGGCAAGAATATCCATCTTAATTTGTTCCTGCCTGTTCCGACACCATTTCAGCTTAGACTTAAAATGCCTCCGGCTTTCACACATTTGTTCATAAGCAGTACCATTTGGTGGTCTACCAGCTAACACCCATAGCTGGAACCCCAGCCTAGCCTTTCTATATATTAATATTAGAAGGAACATTATAATTTCATAACCACCTGGTCTCCATTTTTTTCATAGATAATTACATTGTAACTAGATAGTTACAATGTAATTATCTATGAAAAAAATCCCTGTTCCTGTGTATAGATATACACAGGAACATAGGTATAGTCTAATCGAGTGGCATTGTCACGAAGAAATAGATTAACACTTTGCTTTAACTTACGACCTTCTTCTAATGAGTAATTTCTATACTCTATAGTATAGATACACACACACATTCTCACATTCGTTTGCAATTACTTTGAATAATCACGCTATTGACTACAGTTCCTTGTCACGTTCGCCTTGTTCACTTATTCGTAAAATTTTATGATTATACCACAGAAATCTAAATAATCAAATTATAAGGATGCAGCTGACATATTATGGCAAATAATTTAATTTTATGTTCTGTTTTGTAATGTTAATTACCGAACATCTAGGTAACCTAGTATTGTATCCAATCACGTATTTTCTTTTTAATTGAACAGACAGCTGTGCTGCTGGGGAGTTTGTTGCGCCACTTCTTCTTCCCAGCGATAGCACTAGGAAGTGGTGAAGGGCGGGCGTTTTTGGGGGACTGTCTTTTGTAATTTTGACGTTCAAAAAGTGCTGATTCTCAGCCTAATTTGAATAAATGACTTTTGATTTTGATTTTGATTTTGCAGTTAACTTACGAGTCATTCACTGCGACTAAATAGAACGTTATTTGTTTTAAGTTGGTTATTATACTTGTTATTGTAGATTAGTGACGTGTGTTTAATCTATTAGCGGTGTTGTAGTTCATTTTGAAATGCAAGGAAATTTAAGTATTGAGATGAAAGCAGATATTATCGCGCTGCGTAAAAGTGGACTTAAATAATTAAATCACAGAAATTTGATGAAACCGGGCTGAATGTGAGTATTATAATTTAATAATTTTATCGATTTTTTTCTAATTAAAGTATAACTGCTGATCCTTTTAGTAATTTTTTTAAACGTTTTATATTTATCATAAAGCCTAAATAGAAGAAAAGAAAATTAATGATGAATATAAAATATAACATTAAGTATAATAATAATAGATATAATATGTAACATTTCTATTTTCAAAATAATTTGGTTTCAAATTGGTAATATTCGTATTTTGCTAGTAGCCTAACAGTACTCTTTTCTTGTTTTAGAGAAAATAAATACCTACTGTGAGTCGGAGGGTCAAAAGATATCAGGAAAAGTCTTGCCAGTCGAAAGCGAAGTGGAAGGCCAGTGACTATGAAACAAGTGGTTTCATACCAACTAGATATTTTTCCGGATTATTCGACATCTTTACGAACCGTTCGCCGTTCAAACCATTCGCCCATATTTGATTGAAAAACATAAACAAGATCGTTTACATTTTGCGATACAGCGATGGGAAGCACGAAATGAGAGATTTGATGAGCAGTTGAAGTTGCATTGCATGGAAATATGGGAACATTTAAGAGGAACAGAATGATATATGTTTCAATATGTTGGATTCATGCGCCAGCGTTTACTTGATAGCATTGATAATAATGGGGGTTATACAAAGTATTAAGTTATAAATTACAAATGGATTTTAGTAATTTAATTAAAATAATATTGTGTCATATCCGTAATAAGGATTATTTTGAGGTTTAGCTTCAATCTTCTTTTCATAATGAAAATGAATCAAAATCAAAAATCAAAATCAAAAGTCATTTATTCAAATTAGGCTGAGAATCAGCACTTTTTGAACGTCAAAATTACAAAAGACAGTCCCCCAAAACGCCCGCCCTTCACCACTTCCTAGTGCTATCGCTGGGAAGAAGAAGTGGCGCAACAAACTCCCCAGCAGCACAGCTGTCTGTTCAATTTAAAAAAATACTTGATTGTATACAATACTAGGTACTTATGTTCGGTAATTAACATTACAAAACCAGAACATAAAATTTAATTATTTGCCATAATATGTCAGCTAGCCACGCCAATATACCAACAAATATAATAAAACTATACGTACTCAAGCTAAAAAATAATTAATTAAAATGTAAATAAAAAAAACTTACTACCCAAATAAAAGCCTCCAGGCATAAAGGGCGTGACAGCTTACATATTTATGCATTGCTGGGTTCTAAGACCTGGCAGTAAGCTAATTCTGGAGAAGGAACATAAACGTTGTCTTGCGTTAAACTAGGGTGACCAACTATTCTTATCGTCTAAGTAGTCGGTGATGGAATAGTATGCCTTTGAATACTTATAATAATAAATAAATAATAAATCCCTGGACATTTCACACAGCACCATTTGTCCCAAGCTAAGCAACCTAATGCTTGTGTTATGGTAACAAGATGGCTGATAAACTACTTATATACAATTTTTGGAGTTTACTCCTTAAGAAACGATTTGAGTTATAAGGCCCGGTACGGAAATTTTATGAGGAGTAAAATCAAGTGTAACACGAAAAGTTGAGGCGTTACGTAGAAAGAGACAAACATATATATCTGTAGGATTGAACGTGTAAAAGAATGAGATGGAATACATTACACAGCGTATCTCATTCTCGGGGTCTCCTCTTTGTTTACTTTTTATCAAAATAAAACCTTTTTTGAAAATAAATGCCAGTAATATACTTTTTTTATAACTTGAAACCTTATTTTAGTACAGTGTTTGATTCCACTGCCACGATTTTTACAACTAGGTTGAAGTATTAGATAAGCTTACTACAGGTACTAATATTTTTTATGTACGTCTAAGATTTAGAACTAATATAAATAATCCGAATAATTACAGATATATGTTTGTTTCTCTTATCATTTTAGCAGATGCGTTCATTTACCCTTTTTTTCTATTCGATATATATCATAATTATCGTTCGTAAGGAGTAAACTCCAATCGTGCGTCGTAGCTGACACACAGGCACTTTTTTTTTTTTTTTTATAAATATATACATATTATAGATAGAAAAACACCCAGACTCGGAACAAATACATGTAGGTCATACAAATATTTGTTCCGTGCGGGGATCGAACCCGCGACACGCAGCGCTGCAGTCAATCGCTTAACCACTGTGCCAACCGTGCCGTCTTCTTCCGTTCTGTGTTGATATATCACTTATACACCTGTGTGTATAAGTGATATATCAACACAGAATGCACCGTGCGCGCCGCGCGCGGCCGCACCTACATCTGTACGTAGGTACGGCCTTTACCATGTGTTCACAGCAATACAGTCCTTAAGCTGATAATGAATTAATGACCCCTGACTGTTCACTTGTTTTCTATGTAACTGTAGGTATTATGCTAACTTGATTGTGACTGATAATTTTCGTTATTTGTTAAGAGATTTGTTACTTATTCTTACATTTTTGTAAGCCTTCATACAATACAAACGTAAGAAATATTAACTTAGTAATTGTTTGTTTTATTTTTAGGACAACTAAAAGAGCTTTTATTCACTTGTCTGGAGCTTTAATTCTCACTCCATCAAGTCCCATATTTAAACTTCATAAAAAAAACCGCCGTAAAATTTCCGTATACCAAAGTGAAAGATAAAGCGGTTCACAAGTTTGGACAGTTTAACGAGCACATTAGACTACTGAGCTCAGGTGATGAGCCGCGTTATACAGCCGTCAACCAAACAACTTCACTGTGAGGTAGACGAGACTAATGACTTATGATAGTAGCCGATACATAAAGCTTACGCCCGTTTTTACTAACACCAGGGGACACCTAAATTCTTGCCAAAATAAGAGCGCGCTGTTGAATTTTCTGCTTCTGGCGCTGAGCCGTGCGTTGAAAATTCAACAGCGCGCTTTTATCTCGGTATTGACTTTAAGTGTCACCTGGTGTTAGTGAAAACGGGCACAAACTTTATGTATCGGCCACATTCATTATGATATGATGCAGCCAATCAGACCCTCTCAACTGTTCTTCAGACATCCAAGATTCATAAGCCTCTCTAATTCTTTGATTTGAAAGCACTTAAGAAATTATGAAGCTTACATAAACGGAAAATTAAAATATCTTCACAATCCAATTGTTCATTTATTTTCAATGGCAATCAAAATTAAGCCACATTCTAAGAGTTAGTATTTGAATGAGGTAGTTGATTAAAATGTAATTGGTAGAATTATTGATGATGGAGTTAATTTAAGTAAATAAGCAACAAATAAAAAAAAACAACAGAAGTTTACAAACATAAATATATAATTTATCAGAAACTTAAATTTTTATTAAACCTATACTGTCCTACTGCTGGGTAAAGGTATCCCCCAAATTTTTAAAAACTTAAATTACGAAAATTCTTCTGCAGTCTGAAACTTTTCCCTTTCATACCAAATAATAAAATAATGCTTTACGGGAAAAAATCATCCACGACATTAGAAATCTTATTTTTCTACGTCCTTATCCATATCTCCTCTTAGTTCCCTCTCTATTTCTTCTACAGTTTTGCCTTTAGTTTCAGGCAGTAATAGCAGGGTAACCGCAGTTCCAATCACGTTGATAATGACAAACATGAAGAAGCCGACGTGAACCCCAAAGTTCCTGGTGAGAGCACTGAAGGCGATGAGTTGTATGAAAGAGATGAACCAAGCCAACATCACCAAACATCCCATCAATTTTGCTCGAATCTGCAAGAAAAAAGACTCTTAAGGTACAAGAAGGTAAACTACACAATTAAGCAAAATTGGGTATTATAGATCAGAGGGGCAATTCTCGTAATTTTAAGAACGTTCATAGTCTGATCTCAGTCTCAATCGGTCAAAAATACCTCTAATTTCCCTACATTTTGACAAGTTTTTGACATATTTTGTTTGTCGCCGAGATGAGACTGCGACTAGATCTTGGACATTTTAAATTACGAGAATTGACCTTCTGACCGACACTAAGTGTAAGTGTGGTGCTCCGGATCAAACTACACTGGCCTGCAAAAGTAAGTATCACACTATTAAAATTGGAATAACTTTTAAGTTTTACTAAGTCTAAAGTACACAAGATATACTTTCGAAATAAAAAGGACTCGAAAAAGAGTTTCATTTTGTATATAAAAACTTCATAGTCGAGAACCTTCTTTTAAGAAATGGCTGAAAAAAGCTTTAAAAGCAAAAATAATCCTTTTCTAATTACAATTTTACCATTGATTTTTTTGTTAATGTTTTTTTTTTTCAATTTTTTTCTTGATCGATGAGTCTTGTTACAAAAGCTAAGTTAGACAACAGCACATACATTTTATTTATCATATCTCTTTCACCAGAAGAATGTGCTAGGATCATGACTATTCTAGAACTAGGCATCAGTATGCGTCGTACTGTAAGAATGGTGGATGTGACGTTACGAACGGTCCAGAAGGTGAAACGAAGGTACGAAGAGACTGGAAACCATCTGAGGAGACCCTATAATGGCAGACACAGGTGTACTAGTGCCCGAAAAGACCATTATATTGTTTCCACTGTGTTGGGAAATCGCCACCTTAATGCATTTGAAGTCTAGCAACAGCTTCTTCACACTTGAAGGGACTACATTAGTGACAGTACAGCGAAAAGAAGACTTGCTGAAGCAAACCTGAAACTCCGAAGACGAGCGAGTGGCCCCAAACTCGAGAGAGCATCGAGTAGCGAGACTGCGATACGCCCGTGAACACATACAGTGGGATTGTAACGTTGCACCTAGCAAGTTACAATTTAAAAGAGTCTAGTCTAAGTATCCTTAATAATAACTAACCTATGTACACATAAAACTATACTATTTACACATAAACTTTATAAAAACAACCTAGTATAATATTTATAAGTAAACCTAACACTTAATAAAACATTTAAAATTAACTAATATTATACGGAACCATCGAGAGGTTATTAACTTAAAGGGCCTTCATTCTATGCGCCCGCGCATCTCTAAAACGATCATTACCGAGCGTTGTCGATGAGTGGCGACTCGGTTGGGCTCGGTAAGGATAATGACTAGTCAAATTGAGAGCGCTTGAGGTGAAGGCTGTGTCGTTCGCTCCGACCGTACTTAAATATTCTTGCTAAATACGTCGCGAAATCCCTCTAGGGTAAGGTTCCATGTATTTCATTAACGGTGCTAACTGTAAGGTGTCTCTGGAACTTCTTAAAAGTAGTTTTCTGCTGTATTTCTTCCTACCTTCCTATCTGGGACACTGTGACCTTTGGACCTACGAAACATGGTTCCGACAGCTTGCTTACACTTCCGTTCTGTCTGGATTTCCAGGATTTTAGTCTACCCTTCAACCCTTCCGCCACGTCGTGGTGCCGGCGTCGCGTCGAGGAGGACGCTTGGAAGATCCTCTGTTGCAGAGTGATTCACGTCCACCCTACATTGAACACAATTATACAGAACCTGGACTGGGGCCGTCAGTTGCGGGAAAAGTTGAGACCGGACCATCATCACCTGGAGACGGTTCAGGCCAGTGTTCCCTACCCCATTACTACCCTCTGTAATCAGGATTTGAGATGGCCACGGAAGTTTAGGCAATAAATAATAAGTGTACTTAATCTTCGAGCTCTTATTATTTCCGAACCTCCTACATACCTACCTGCTGGCAACCCCCCTAAGGGGAAGTGTCACAGGATGAAGAAGAGTGGTCAAGAATTTGGTTCACAGATGAGTCTCGATTCTCACTTTACACTTCTGATGGAAGGCGAAGTATCTACAGGCGGCCTAGTGAGCTATAGGTTAGAAAAAAATGAAATTTTAAAAGCGTAGTACTTAGTTTTGCAGGCCAGCTTATAACATAGGTAGTTGTTGAAGAAGGTACCCGGAATGTCTGTATAGCTACCACATTTGAGGAACTTATAAATGCCACAGCTGATACTGCGATGAACATGGCCATCTACAGTGTTTAAGTAATAAGATAATATCATCACTCGACAAGAATAAGAATCCCGAGGTTTAGTTAGAAAGTATTATATCATATATTCAATTATTAAAATTGTATTTTTTTAGCACAAACTAAAGGCCGATACACAACACGACTATAATAATATGAAAACTGCAGGATCATCATAAAACGAAATACCTGGAAATTGAATATTTCAGGCATTAAAACGAATGGTATGGGGGAGACGCCTCCACCATAGCAGCATACTGTTACCATCATCATGGTCACGTTGATCCAGCCAGGAGTGGCCCATCCGTACTGCTTGAGCAGAGTTGAGGTCGCCAGGCAAGTAAAAGCAATGGCTGTGGCTCCATACGCTGTTCCCAGGATAGGCTGTCGGGTGGCAGAAGTACGATAAATATAAAAATTGAGGTAGTAGAAGACAATTTGATTTATGACTTGTTTTGCTACCTCAGGAAATGATTCGGCCCAACTTAACTGAATTGTTGTTTCATACAAGTTCCATTTCACTTTTTTATTTACTGATCTCTATGGAGACGGCAAAATATTCATAAAATAAATATGCACTCTTTCAAGACTGCTATAGATTTTCTTTCGTATACTTTGATATTACTTTTGCTCACCTTCCTTCCGAGTTTGTCTATACAAGCCATAGTGATCAATGAGCCCACTGTCATGCATATAGGAATGCTGAGGGCCTGCAGATTCGGACTGATCTCTATTCCCGAGTCAGACAGGAGTGTTGCAGCATAATTTATGATAGAGAAGCATCCGTTTGTGGCGTGGGTAAAGACCACCAAGATCATGATGAGGAACGCCTTCCGCCATGCTTTTGTTTTGACTGTGAAGTTGAAAAACTTTATTTAGATTCTTAGTTCGATTTCCTGTAATCAGCTCTGCGTAATTGCTTTATCTAATATCTAGGTACAGACGGCAGCACATCAAGCTACTACAATCTGTCAAATTTCTTTAATAGCTTTTCAACTTTAACGTTAATGCATTAAGGTTCAAGGTTGATTGGGAAAATTTGACAGTTTCGGGTAGCTTGACCTGCTGGTGTCTGTACATCAACAATACTATGAAAACTATAAGGGTAATACTCACAAATAGTTACGATGGAAATATTAGGTATCGATTTAAAATATTCATCATCTTTCTTGATCACAGCAATTTCTTGTTGAATTTCTTTATCATCGACATCCAATCCTCTCAATAATGCTAGAGTCGCAGCCGCTTTCTAAAATTTAGAGAATACTCACAATATGCACAACATAATTAACCTGTAAAAAATAATAGAGAAAAACATGTTTTGATAATGTGCAATTTTAATTGGCAATAATTTTCTAAATGTAGTAAAATAAAAAAATGCTTAGTGGGTAACAACTAGTGGGTTAGTTGGTGACTATAGTATGATATAGTATGAATATAAACTTACATTTGTTTTTCCCATCTTTACTAAGAAAGATGGCGACTCAGGAGCTTTAAATAAGATTCCAAAGGTCACGATTGGGAGTCCAACAACGACCCATAGCACCGAGTGATAATCCAAGAATCCTCCCAACAGATACATTAGAAGGATTCCAGTACTTTGAGCCAACGCAAAAATAGATGATAAGGTACCCCTGATGCTGTCCTGGGAGATCTCTTTGACATATATTGGAACGACATGGAAGCAGCCACCGCCGGCAATGCCACAGAATACTCTGGCTACGATGAGGCTTGTTGTACTAGCAGGTAGCATTGTAACTATCCAAGACATCTGAAAGATTGATACATTTAATAAAAAATAGACGAAGTTTTGGAATGCAAGAATTATTGTAATATTCCACAACGAAGAATTAAATTAAAAGGGACGATATGAATGAAATAGAGCAAATGGACTGACAAGTCAGAATGGGAGGGAAAAACAAATTGTATTGACCCAAAGTAAGACAAAAACACACAAACAAGCAAAAGAAAAGACAAAAACTGGTAGGAAAAAGACTTACCGCTTGGATGATAATCACCACCATAATACTAATTTTCCTCCCATATCTATCTACGATTTGCAGGAAAATGAGGACCCCAAATACACCCGCCAGTGATGGTGCACTGGCTATCCAGGATATTTCACTGTCAGTCAGTGGTCTCCCAGTGGGAGATTTTTCCGACTGCAATACTTTTGTCATGGGTGATATCCAGCCGCATTGGAGACCGTACGTGAGAATTGACATGTTGCCTGAAGAAAAAACACAATCTCGAAATCTAATTTTACAGTGATTTGTGCGGCGGACATCAAATAATCAAAACCTTTACGAATCTTGACGACCAACTGAACCAAATACCTAGTTTTAAACTCAAAATCAGTACATTAATTATTATCATTATCCTAAAATGTTCCCTATGCCTAAAAAGTACACAATTGTGCAAACGCACATTTTTCTTTTTCGTTTAACTTTAGAACACCAAACTTACATAAAATTGTGACCGCCCATTGCACTTTCATGTGTCCTTTAGACTCTGAGATTCCATCGTAAGTCATTTTTAATGAGTATTTCAATTAAAAACTATGGAGTATTAGTATAATTATTTGAAAGTGCGTATTTGTGAGCAAAGTCAGAAATGCTACATACTCGCGTACGACTCACACAAAACTGAATAAGAATGGTACAGAAAATTTTCCGTTATTTATGATAAAATCAACAACGTATACCGTTGTTGATTTTATTGTAAAGCTATCACACTTGCACACACAGTGTTTTCTGCTGGGTTGTCGAAAGTTTCAGCTTCACGCGAGCAATTGCGTATTACCAAAAAGCTGCGCTTGCATCCTTTTCAGAAATGCATAACCTCAACTAGATGTTTTATTTTAAATTGTGCAGTTTTCGTGTCAAATACTAAAGTAATAAATTAAAAAACTGCAATATCTCTACCAGAAAGACAAACATTTTATGCACGTAATATATTATACAGTACTTGATTGCATAGAATTTTTGCCTTTGCTATCTGAGGTCAACTTGTGATTTAGTTTTAAACAACAAGGTTGGCTTTATAAGCCAACCTTGTTGTTTATTTGGCAATTATCGAAAGCTAAGTTCAATTGATTGGTGTTCGGAAAAATGTAATCCATTAATAATTTATTGTTACAATATATTACAATTATTTTCCGTTCACAAATCAAGTTGAATTAGTTTTCAATAATTGCCAACCATGACAAGAAAATTGATATTTTAAACTAAAATTAACCAAGTATTGATTCAACGTAGCTGACACAATATTTAAATAAACCGAACAAAATCAGAATGGCTGTTGTTTTCATTATTTTGCCCTTATCTTGTTTGTTCTTAGCCAATAATTGTAGGATATCACGCAATGAACTGTTACCATTAATACCATTTCAACTTTGGGATACTACGTATTATGTCCTACGATGACATTTTAAATGTCATCAAATTTTCAAAAGACTAACAAGCTACTTCGGATCATCGTCACTGTCTATTACGACATAAAGGTGTGAATCATTGGGAATTTGGTTTCTTCAAAGATTACTTTAATGAACTTTTGGAAATTTGGTTTATTAAAAATTACAGAGGACAAAAAAAATATCGACTGTTCGTGCGGTTGACCAGTTGCGAAGTGACGCGTAGGTAGGTACAGTGGCGGTTAGAAGACGAGTGACATTGTCACGAAGAAATAGATTGACACTTTTGTTTAACTTACAACCTTCTTCTAATGAGTAATTTCTATACTCTATAGTACAGGTCACACACACACTCTATTCACACACTCTATACACACACTCTATACACACACTCTCACATTCGTTTGCAATTAGTTTGAATAATCACGCTATTGACTACTGGGGGCTTACCACCAGCTCTTATAGCAGGGCAGAAGTTGAACTGCACTGCTTTTTTGTTCTATGACTTAATACAAAAAAGCTGTGCAGTTCAACTTCTGCCCTGCTATAAGAGCTGGTGGTAAGTCCCCAGTTCCCTGTCATGTTCACTTATTCGTAAAAGCTTATGATTTTACCCGCAGAAATCTAAATAAACAAATTATAAGGTAGACGGATGCAGATAACTTACGAGTCATTCACCGTTGTTATACTTGTTATTGTAGATTAGTGATGTGTGTTTAATCTATTAGCGGTGTTGTAGTTCATTTTGAAATGCAAGGAAATTTAAGTATTGAGATGAAAGCAGATATATTATCGCGCTGCGTAAAAGTGGACTTAAATTATATCACAGAAATTTGATGAAACCGGACTGAGTGTGAGTATTATGATTTAATTATTTTATCGATTGTTTTTCTAATTAAAGTATAACTGCTGATCCTTTTATTTATTTTTTTAAACGAAAAATTTTATATTTATCATAAAGCCTAAATAGAAGAAAATAAAATTAATGATGAATATAAAATATAACATTAAGTATAATAATTATAGATATAATATGTAACATTTCACATTGTAACATTTACAAGCTTCTGTTTATAGGTATGGTAACATTTCTATTTTCAAAATAATTTGGTTTCAAATTGGTAATATTCGTATTTTGCTAGTAGCCTAACAGTACTCTTTTTTTGTTTTAGAGAAATACCTACTGTGAGTCGGAGGGTCAAAAGATATCAGGAAAAACCTTGCCAGTCGAAAGCGAAGTGGAAGGCAAAGTGGCCAGTCAGTGAATATGAAACAAGTGGTTTCATACCAACGAGATATTTTGCCAAATTATTCGACACATCTTTACGAACCGTTTGCCGTACAATCCGTTCGCCCATAATTGTTTGAAAAACGTAAACAAGAACGCTTACATTTTGCGATACAGCGATGGGAAGCACGAAATGAGAGATCTGATGAGCAGTTGAAGTTGCATTGCATGGAAATATGGGAACATTTAAGAGGAACAGAATGATATATGTTTCAATATTGTCGGATCCATGCGCCAGTGTTTACTTCATAGCATTGACAATAATGGGGGATATACAAAGTATTAAGTTATAAATTACAAATGGATTTTAGTAATTTAATTAAAATAATATTGTGTCATATCCGTAATAAGGATTATTTTGAGGTTTAGCTTCAATCTTCTTTTCATAATGAAAATGAATACTTAGGCTTTAACCGCAATAAGTCCTAATAAATACGATTTGTTAACTTTGACGTTTGAGATAGGCAAGTAAGTTTGTAACATAATGTACATACTCACAGTTACTTTCATTCATTCCTCCAGGTCAGAATAAGCATTCCTTTACCGTTAGGCGCTGATCTGATTATTTCACACGACACCAGGACACGTTTTATCCACAATTAGTACACAGGATTAACCTTAACATATGACTACAACGATTTAGTGACACCCATGGGTTGGTAATTTCGTCCACATTGATTCATATCATTTTTCCTATAAACACTATACTTTTATTACAAAATAACTATAGATTTTATTGTATTTTATTAATATATATTTTATTATGACAGTTCTGACATTTGATGTTTAAAACGTCTTCATGGTAACGTTTACTTTTAAATCCTTAGCTGCCAGTTTCAAATCCTTAACTGCCAGCTAAATATACATGCATACTTGGCCAAAAAATAACACTGCTCACAATCATATCTCAAATTCATATTTTCTACGTGATACTCGTATTGTTCTACGAGCTTACATTATAGAGCCATGCAGTCGTCAGTTCCAGTTTCGCCTCTAAAGCGAACACAATAAATAAGGCCTGATACTCCAGGGCCACCTATCAGCTCCGATATCTGACGGACCCTACCTTCGCCTCCGTCCTCCGTAAAACCTACGTACCTGAACCTATCGGGCTGCATCTCATCTGAGGCCACCTTACCTGGTGGGCAGACAGCGTCCTCGCCGTGCCTCTTCTTTCTGCTGCTGTGCTGTGACCTGCCTTGCTGCGTAGGCCCTCCTACGGGTGCTCTCCGTGCCGCACATGCATCAGCATCTGAGGGCCGCCTTACCTGGTGCGCTGACAGCGCCCCACCGTGCCTCTTACTCCTGATGCCGTGCTGCGACCTGCCTTGCTGCGTGGGCCCTCCCGTGTCCTCCGTGCCGCACACGCATCAGCAACTGCCCTCACCTGTACCCGCATCTGTTGCCAGAAACTGCTCCATCTCAGCCTCCTCAACCCTCCTATCACTCATCGTCATCAATACACCCCACCTCCACATACTACACACCACTTTTCAGTCCATCCTCATCTTTTAATTGTTTACAAATATATTTATAATTGTTTTCTACCTCCCTCTCTTTAATTTCATCACCCCTGACTTAGTTTTACTTGTCGCTACACGACAAGTTAAAACGAACAAACTGGCAGTAAAAGTAGTACTTCTGAGTAATTTTATTGTATTGTGACAAGGAGTCCGCACTTTTCTTTATTTACGTGGGTAGATGTGCTAGTTGTTAAAGAGTACCTGTTTTACTTCAATAAATTGTTGAATGAGAAAATAAACTGTTTTAACTAGAAGTTTATTTATTTCTAGTTTATAAAATTATAACGAATAAACAATTTGAAATCACTTATAACACATTTTTATTTTTAACCCTATATTCGATAACAATATACTAATAAAAATATTATAATAATTTATTATTCTTATTTATTAATCTATCGAATAATAAAAAAACCGATAAATATTATTGTTGGAAAAGAAGAACAAAAGTCACATCTCGAGATTGGAACCCAGACCTATGCGTTCATTGATCCAACACGTAAGGCCATTAGCTATCGGTACTTGATATAACCATTTGAATTTTAGCAATGGTATGAACCAACCAAGGTAATGCGCAGTGAACGAAGAAATTTCGTTCACTGGTCATGCGTTATTACGTACATATTATAGATAGAAAAACACCCAGACTCGGAACAAATACATGTAGGTCATACAAATATTTGTTCCGTGCGGGAATCGAACCCGCGACACGCAGCGCAGCAGTCAATCGCTTAACCACTGCGCCAACCGTGCCGTCAAACGCTTATACACACAGACGTAAGTACGGCCTGTACCGCGTGTTCACAGCAATACAGTCCTTAAGCTGTTAATGAGTTAATGACCGATGACTGTACATACATCATCTTTGAGTCAAATAATGAAAACATCCCAATTATGTTTTTGTTTTCTTCGCCATTGGGGTGAAAAGACGGGATACAGTTAATATGAAAAATCTTTTTCCTTTGTTTAATAAACCTGATACTTGGCAATATTTGCCTCATTAATTATTAATTCAGATGTTTAATTTAATTAAAAAACCATCCTCACAGAGGCTTCAAGGGGTGAAAAAGTTAATAGTTAAGAAAAAATATTAAACTGCTCGTACGGATTAACTCGAAACTAGGTACTAAAACTTAAAACAAAAAGTATGTGTCTTAAGGGTTTTTCAAAAATCGTCTCTTACCGGGTGGAAAAGGGTAATAAAGCTTAAGTTTAATTTTACTGCTTGCTTCCATTAACTCGAAAATGGGTATAGGTAAATAATCTTTAAGTCATACAATGGGAACGTATCAAACGCCTTTTTTAAAAACAAAGCCTGTCGTGGTAAAAGGGGACGACAAGGTTTATTTCAAAAATCTTATTAATTTGATGTGTAAACTTTTAAATTAACCCGAATTAAAAAAATAAATGGATGGAAATAATTGGAATGGTGGATAATAAAGATCGTAAACATAGATCTTCGAAATTTTTACAGTAGAGTACATGCGGACGAAGTCGCGGGGAAAGTGCTATACTATATAAAATTATAAATTCTGTCTGTATGTTACATTTTCACGCCTAAGCCACTGAACGGATTTCGATAAAAATGCCTGCCAGCTGATGCCAAAGAGATAGATGGCATCCTGGGGAAGGACATACTTCTTATCCTTTCCGACATCCACGCGGGCGAAGCCGCGGCAGAAGCTATAGTTGTTCATATTATACAAACTACGTAACTCGTAATTACTAACAAGTAACTTAAAATCGATCGGCTGAACTAAATAAAGTAGCAATGGTTATTCTGATTAAAACGAAAAGCATACTAAACTTAAGGGTGGATTACTGAGTGGTCCATCGTTAGATAGTTACGAAAATAAATGGTATTCAATCCAACTGCAAGAAATTAAATGTTCGCTAAGTGCGCCAAGAGCTTTCTTGTACAGGATTGGATTACTATTGATCGTCACTTTACATCCGTTTGACTTGCTACAAGTTCAGTGTTCATTTGTTCCCGAGAATCTAGACGGGTTTACAATCAATAACTTGCAATACGAGTATTTAGCGATGCTAGCCAAATACTGGTTTTCAATAAAGTTAGGTATTTATGTAGTTGTAAACGTTAATGAAAAGAGAAAATAAGAAATGTTATTAATACCTACTGAAAACAAATTCAAACTTATAAAAAATAATGTTCAACAAAGATTGATTATGCTGCAAAAAATAATGAACCTAATACAGAGTGTGTTTAAATCCAATAAGCTAAATTAAATAGTGATAAGATACTCATAAGATTCAGGATTATATACATTAAATTGAAAGCTAATCAAAATATTCGTTCAGAGAACCTACTTGTTAATTTTTAACAAATAAAACATTAAGGTAGTTTTAATAGTCATTTAAGAAATGTTTAAATTAGAATATTTTAAAGAAGAGTTTCTTTGTTTAGTTTAAATTATACTCGTAGATACTTTCATTTTTATCAATTTGTAAACACTCCTTGCCATTACCGGTTTTCCTCGATTTGTTATCATATTTCGGAATGAGTTTCATTATTGACGACATTGGTGTTACACAAAATTCTAATAAATAGATTTTATGATTCTATTTTTGGTTAGTTATAATACTTTTGCCATTATTTTTCTTTTTCACAGAACCGTAATCCCTACATTTGTACGTATTAGAAAGTAATGTAGACGGGATCCTCCCGTTTTGCCGAAAAGATTTTGCCAAAATTTCACTACCCAAACAAATTTTAGCAAACTTTTTTTTATACCAATTCAATGTTTGGAATGATTTAGGTACGCACATTTTCATTCGATCAAATTTTTACTTGGCAGAATATTATTAAGGATAATGTCATTTAGGCATTTGGTCTTTAATCAAATTATTTATTACAGCAAACAATCTTTAGGCATTAAACGTTTGGTCAAATGATTTGTTATGGCAAAAAATATAAAGGCAAAAATAAGATTTTTTGGGAATTATATAATTAAAAATGCAATTTTATTTTAATATAATCATTTATTTATTTTTAAATATTCAGCGATGGACATGAAATTCGACTAATTCTGTCGTTTTTATTCATATATTTTTTGTGTTAGTTCACTTAACTAGTAGTGGTAGTAACCGAACTAGTAAGACGAGGTTAATTTAAAAAAAATATTCTAAGGTTACGTTAAAACTGTGACCTTCTACGCACGAGCCGAGCGAGCGAAGCGAGCGGTACCGCGGCAGCGGCCGGCGAGTGCAGGAAATGACTAGATTGTATAGAAAAAAATATGCAAAAAAGAGATTATTTTTAGCAGGCTGTCGAGAACCGAACTAATTAGACGAGGTTAATTAGTTAAAAAAAAATGCTTAGGTTAGGTTAGGTTAAAACTTTGACCTCCTAAGCACGAGCCGAGCGAGCGAAGCGAGCGGTGCCGCGGCAGCGGCCGGCAAGTGCCAGAAACGACTAGATAATAATATATAGAAAAAAAATATGGAAAAAAACAGGCTACCCGAAACTGAACTAGTTAGACGAGATTAATTATTTTAAAAAAATGCTACACCTAAATAAAATATACTACCAGAATAGTTATATTAATATTATTATTAACTGTTTAGAATTAGTCCCAAGTGGAAAAACACCGGGTAGCGGGATCGTCCGAAAGGGTACCGCTGCCCTGGAACAGAAAGGGCTAAGGAAGGAACACGGGTGGGTTTTAGTCAGTAAGAGTCTGACACTCCCTTCCGCTCCACCCACAGCGGGAGGGGTCATATGATGATTTACATCCACAAAAAAAAATGTGGAAAAACTCCCTTGTAATAAAACGTCTTCAAAGTTAGAAATGGTAAATTGAAAACTGACAATACTAAATTTTTGGCAAATTTTATTTTGCGTAAAATGAGTTAGGTTGTATTCCAACTGAAATATTTGACTATTTGAAAATTGGTAAAAGGACTACTAGTTGGTAAACAAGTCATTGTTTAAACGTTCACTTGCCAAACATTAGGTTTGCGTTACGATTATTTGTGAAGAGATATTTTCCTAAGTAATAATTTGGCAAATTAAATTATGCGGAATTTTTTTTGGGAAGTGATAATTTGGCAATTTATTTTCGATGAAACAAGGGAGACCCAATGTATATGTTTATTAATAATCCCAAGCATACGAGATTGCATAAGCAGACTTTATTTTATGATCATGTTTGTAGTTGGAGCACTTTTATGGTTATTCATACTTTGAATTCACATTATTTACATTCAAAACTAAATTTAAGTACTTACCTATTTAATTTTATGCTTTTTACTATCTCTAATTTAAATTTTATCAGTAACTAGCTTCTGCCCGCGGCTTTGCCCGCGTGGATGTCGGAAATGATCATTTCCCAGTAAACTTGTCCCGTCAGGGGTCAATTTTCGACCACTTTATATACTTTTTATTAATTATTTTCTGTCAAAATTATTAATACTGAGTTTCAAGTTAATTGGATCGTGCATTCTATTACTTCCACATAAACTTCAACACCCCCATATCCCCCTTTGAGGGGTTGTTTTGAAAAACTTATAATAATAAACTTTATTACTTGGGCGAGTATTCTTGCCAAGTTTCAAGTTTATTAACTAAATTAATAAGATTTTTCATATAAACTGTATCCCCGCTTTTCATCCCTACAGGGCCGCAGGGGTGGAATTTAGAAAAATCGTTTGGGATGTATTCATAACTTGATTCAAAGATTATTCATACCAATTTTCGAGTTAATCAAGCCACACATTATAATCCGCCCCTGTAAAATTAACTACCGCTTTTCAACCCGTTAGGGTTAACTTGACCGCGCATTCAAATTTTTTCACACTAACTTCAACACCCCTATATCCCCCTTTGAGGGGTAGTTTTGAAAAACTTATAATAATAAACTTTATTACTTTCTTAGGCGAGTATTCTTGAAAAGTTTCAAGTTTATTAACCTAATGAAGAAGATTTTTCATATAAACTGTATCTCCGCTTTTCACCCCCGCAGGGGTGGAATTTAAAAAAATCTTTTGGGATGTATTCATAATTTGACTCAAAGATTATTTATACTCATTTTCGAGTTAATCAAGCCATGCAGTAAAATCCTCCCCTGTAAAATTGACTACTCCTTTTCAGGCCGCCATGGGTAATTTTCGAAAAACCCTGATGTACGTTATTCTTTACTTTCGATCCTAGGTATAAATACTGAGTTTCAAGTTAATCAGCCCACGCTTTAAAATTCTTCCATACAAACTTTGAAACCCCCCAACCCCTTTTTACGGGGTATTTAAGGAAAACATAAAATGGCAAACTTCATAATTTACTTAGATTAGTATTGGTGCCAAGTTTCAAGTTTATTAACATAAGGAATAACATTTTCCATACAAACAAAATCCCCCCATTTCACCCTCTTACGGATAGAATTCCAGGGCCTGCCAGCCAGGAAGCCTGGAAGCCTACCAGGGCGGCGGGATCATCCGAAAGGTTTACCGCTGCCCTGGAACAGAAAGGGCTAAGGAAGGAACACGGGTGGGTTTTAGTCAGTAAGAGTCTGACACTCCTTTCCGCTCGATGATTTCCCATCCTCAAAAAAAAAAAAAAAAAAGGGATAGAATTTCGAAAAACCCTTTCTTAGTGGATACCTACTCTTCACGAAGAACACACCAAATCCAAATTTCATGTCTCTAGGACTACCGGTTTAGGCTGTGCGTTGATATACCAGTTAGTCATTCAGTCAGATACACATAATATATAGATAGATAGATGTTGTATTTCATTCATATCAATGTGGAAATTATCTTTTAATGTAACTTGCATCTTCTCAGTACAAACATAACATCAAAGGTATCCATTGCATTTCATTATAATGTCATGGAATATCCATGTATTGTATATCAACTGTAAGGCATTAGGAGATGGCAACAGGTCCTACACATTTGTTACACTACAGGGACATTGCTCTCTGATTGTATGCAATTAGTTATGATAATAATCTAACACACTTGTTATTGATTATCAGTCATCCATACGCTATTTTAGTTCCATTCAACAAAGCATACATAAAATACTTGAGATCATTTCTAAGCCAAAGAGTACTACAAACGTATGCACATAACAAAGATTCTGTTAGCATGCCTGGTTTCTTCTACAATCTGCCTATCTTATGAACTTCTTTGGAAAATAGTATGTCAATGATAACACTTGATAAGCTTAGAAAGAGATAATTTCAATTGTTTGCCTCCTGTTCTTAGTGATTTCATTTGTAGTAAAACTTTCCAGTTCTGCAGTATTGTGATGACGCACATCAATATTATTTATTTAACTTTGCCCACGTGACATAGCAACCGCTTTGTCAATATAACTACTCTTACGCACTAGTTACGTGATTATTTCTAAAGATACATAATGTACCTATTTGCTGTATGTAAATATTGATACAGATCTGGGGATTGTAATATGTCTTAATAAATATTAACTAACTGCCAGAGGAATGATATAGCTTGGGTAGAAGTCGGCAATGGTTGGAGAAATTAAATTAGGTACTCTCTGTAATTCCAAGATAAAAAAGGTATTTAACTAGTCTTTAATTAATTCTCAAGAGGATAATGAAAAAGGATTCTACTGTTTAGTTAAAAACTAATTTAAGTGATTACACAAAACGACAAAAAACTAAAAAAAAACAGACAAACAAAAACGACAATGACAGAAAAGGATACAGGACGTAAGGACTTATCGACATCGACGCGGGGGAAGCCAACAGCGCGGAAAGTGCCATCTCTAGATACCTCAATTTCTTTCAAGGGTACTCCTATTTACTGAATAGAAAATAAAAGAGGTACCTATCTATCAGAGTCTGCTATCAAATGTTAAAGGTAAAGTTATAATTAATTAGGTAGCCACATAGATGTCCGAGGAAGCCATTACATACCATATCTTTTACTTCGTGTTTAAATACTGCATAGTTTCCCAATTTTTTTTCCCAGGTATGCATTCACAAATCACCATCGAGATTAATCAAATAACTTCATCATCCATCGTCGTCCGCGCAAGCTCTGCGCGCACATGTGTCGTTGCGCCACCACCAATATCCCGCTTTCCCCGATTTCCCTCATAATTTCCGGAGCACCGGAGTTGCATATTGCAGACGTGGGCCGGATATCATGAGCACATCACGTTACGTCCGCAGGAGCCACTTTTCATGTAAACTGTTTGGAGTAGCTCTTGATGGATCAAAGGCGAACCTCGAGAGTTGAGGAAAGGATATAAAGGATTTTATGTTTCCTTATTTACAGTGTGGAAGGTTTTTTGAAAAAACAACAATTAAAAGAAATTATATTACTTTTTCGGATGATGAAAACTTACGTTAAAATGATTTTATCGGTTTTCGCGCAATGAATTTCAAGTAACGTTATTAAAATATAGAATAATTGCAGGAAACAAAATAATAACAACTAGCGTGTCAAAATATTGAATAACTTTAAAAAATAACAGTCGTGTTTTTCCTGCAGTATAATAATATGGATTTCACTGAAGCAGGAAGTTCCGAAATTGACTAAATTAATAAGGATTAAGTTCCCTGGGCGCGGGCGTCCGCCGCAGTAACTGCATTGCGACAATATTCCGAGATATCGGAACGACAATGACGATCCAATTTATTATAAAGTTTTAATGAATTTATCGCTGAATTTCATGTTGTAATTCGAAAATAGGATTATTAACTTAAGAAACTTAAGCAAATCGTATAGCCTGTTATTGTGTCTCTTACGTTCACTTGAAGACGCCTTTAAAACTTCGTTTTGCTTCTGTCATTCGTTAGAAAATTAGAGAGTCAAATTTACACGCATGTAATTATTTGTGGTGCAAGTCGGCCTTAATGTGGGTATTAGATATATGTGGGTTAGTTCGGGTTTAGCCTTCTATTAGAAGCCTTCCTTCCAACCCAATAACACTTCTATAATCAACGAATAACGACTGTATCGCCTAACGTGTCCGCACTGCTTATGCATCGCTGTCAAATTGGTACCCTATAAAGACAAAAAGAAAATTACTTCATATCCTTTTACGATCTACTCCCAACCAGCTTTTTAAACCCCTTTAAAACCTTCAATCTTTACTTATCTCTATAAAAAACAAATTTCATAAGTTTAAAATAAATGAGAACTTTGTAATCTAAGCCACTTCACCTACTGTCCCCTAGATTCATAAAATAGTAGGTATTAACTACAAATCTATTCCTATCTCAGCTCTTAGTATAATTTATTTTATTTATTCATTAAGGAATACAAATGAATCTTCCTACACAACGTAATTACACTTCATATAATTGTTTGAATGATGAGTTTTTAAGTGCAATTTCATCACTTGTGAATAAATTGACTACTTTAGAAGTGTTTGTTTTGAGACGTTGAAGAAATATCAATTAAAACTTTATACTTTTAGCGTACTAATTAACATTCACTTTGAAGTGGTAAGGTAACATTTATTAAAAGTTATGCGAAATTGATTTTGAGGACAAGGTAGAAGTTGAATTCAGAGGAAAAATAATAGAACACTCACAACAGCTATAGGTTCCATCCTGTTTGGACACATACAAAACAAAACATCCTCCTATGTGTTTAGACACATACAAAACAAAACATCCTCCTATGTGTTTGGACACATACAAAACAAAACATCCTCCTATGTGTTTAGACACATACAAAACAAAACATCCTCCTATGTGTTTGGACACATACAAAACAAAACATCTTCCTATGTGTTTGGACACATACAAAACAAAACATGCTCCTATGTGTTTGGACACATACAAAACAAAACATCTTCCTATGTGTTTGGACACATACAAAACAAAACATCTTCCTATGTGTTTGGACACATACAAAACAAAACATCTTCCTATGTGTTTGGACACATACAAAACAAAACATGCTCCTATGTGTTTGGACACATACAAAACAAACATCTTCCTATGTGTTTGGACACATACAAAACAAAACATCTTCCTATGTGTTTGGACACATACAAAACAAAACATGCTCCTATGTGTTTGGACACATACAAAACAAAACATCCTCCTATGTGTTTAGACACATACAAAACAAAACATCCTCCTATGTGTTTGGACACATACAAAACAAAACGTCCTCCTATGTGTTTAGACACATACAAAACAAAACATCCTCCTATGTGTTTGGACACATACAAAACAAAACGTCCCCCTATGTGTTTGGACACATACAAAACAAAACATCCTCCTATGTGTTTGGACACATACAAAACAAAACATCCTGCTATGTGTTTGGACACATACAAAACAAAACATGGTCCTATGTGTTTGGACACATACAAAACAAAACATCCTCCTATGTGTTTGGACACATACAAAACAAAACATGCTCCTATGTGTTTGGACACATACAAAACAAAACATCCTCCTATGTGTTTGGACACATACAAAACAAAACATCCTCCTATGTGTTTGGACACATACAAAACAAAACATTCTCCTATGTGTTTGGACACATACAAAACAAAACATCCTCCTATGTGTTTAGACACACACAAAACAAAACATCCTCCTATGTGTTTGGACACATACAAAACAAAACATCCTCCTATGTGTTTGGACACATACAAAACAAAACATGCTCCTATGTGTTTGGACACATACAAAACAAAACATCCTCCTATGTGTTTAGACACATACAAAACAAAACATCCTCCTATGTGTTTGGACACATACAAAACAAAACGTCCCCCTATGTGTTTGGACACATACAAAACAAAACATCCTCCTATGTGTTTGGACACATACAAAACAAAACATCCTCCTATGTGTTTGGACACATACAAAACAAAACATGCTCCTATGTGTTTGGACACATACAAAACAAAACATCTTCCTATGTGTTTGGACACATACAAAACAAAACATGCTCCTATGTGTTTGGACACATACAAAACAAAACATCCTCCTATGTGTTTGGACACATACAAAACAAAACATCCTCCTATGTGTTTGGACACATACAAAACAAAACATGCTCCTATGTGTTTGGACACATACAAAACAAAACATCCTCCTATGTGTTTGGACACATACAAAACAAAACATCCTCCTATGTGTTTGTACACATACAAAACAAAACATGCTCCTATGTGTTTGGACACATACAAAACAAAACGTCCCCCTATGTGTTTGGACACATACAAAACAAAACATCCTCCTATGTGTTTGGACACATACAAAACAAACATCAAATCAAATCATTTATTAATTTGCAAACATGGGTAATTAGTATACATAAAGATGTTTTATTTTTATAATAGTGCTCCATGTTCTACCGTCACATGGGTATGCAAATCGTATTATAATTTTAAGTAACAATTAAGAAATGATGATAGTACAAAATACAAATTAATGTTAAATCGTCTGAACTACAGTAAAAATATCATAATAATTCAGAAATGTGGAATCGTTAAAATTACAATAGATGTCAAATCGTTTGAAATACATAAAAAAAATTATACTAATACAAAAAATGTCAAATCGCTTAAATTTCAGTAACAATGTGTCATATTACTACAAAAATGTCAAATATTATAAAGGTTGCATGTGTAATTAGACTAAAACACTGTCAATATGAAAAATTCTAACAATATGGTCAATAAAATAAAATAAAGAACTCAAAATGTCAGGATTAGTTATGTAACTATACAGTTTTATCATTTAGAAATTCACAAATGGAGTAATAACATTTGTCAATTAGTAAGACTGAAAATTTCTTTTTAAATAGTGGAATGGACTCGTTTTTTATTCCATTGGGTATTTTGTTAAAGATAATTGGGCACATACATAAATATAACACTTTTCATTAATAATGCAGTGTTATGTCCACTAACATGTAGCATGTTTGTATATTGCCTTCTAAGTCGTCGTGTTCTCTGTCAGACGATTTATTAAAAAGATGCATATTTGATTTTACAAAAACAGCTATTTTGAAAATAGCTGTTTTTGTATAGTGGTGGCAATGTTAGCAAATTTAGTGCCTTGAATACAGGTACGCAACTATCTGTTACTTTCATGTTACACATTGCCCTTATACATCGTTTTTGTCGTTGCAAGCCGTGAATATAAATTAAGAACAATAAAGGGCCCAACACAGTGCCCTGTGGTACGCCATACCTAATAAGTCTATGTCCCGATAAGTATTTTTCCTCACGCTTAGTTTTTAAACATATTTTTGAAATTTCTGTGTACTGTTTTGGTTGCTGAGATATGATCTTAAGAGATTATGCATATTTCCTCTGATACCTATGATGTGTTATTTGTGTAACAGAGCTTCATGGTCAACACAGTCGAAGGCCCTCGTCACATCAGTTAAAATTGCACAAACTGGTACTTTTCCATCGACGTTTCTCACTATAATATTCATTACATCATAAACGGCCGTATTTATACCTTTACTTTTCCTAAATCCCATTTGTTCTATACTCAAAATATTATATTTCGTTAAAAATGTATTTATCGCGTCATAAATTATTTTCTCCATAACCATTGAAAAAATTGTGATTAAAGCGATAGGCCTATAATTTCCCAAGTCTTCTTTAGAGATTTTCTTAAAAAGTGGCTTAACAATAACGGTATAACATCCTCCTATGTGTTTGGACACATACAAAACAAAACATGCTCCTATGTGTTTGGACACATACAAAACAAAACATTCTCCTATGTGTTTGGACACATACAAAACAAAACATCTTCCTATGTGTTTGGACACATACAAAACAAAACATGCTCCTATGTGTTTGGACACATACAAAACAAAACATCTTCCTATGTGTTTGGACACATACAAAACCAAACATGCTCCTATGTGTTTGGACACATACAAAACAAAACATTCTCCTATGTGTTTGGACACATACAAAACAAAACATCCTCCTATGTGTTTGGACACATACAAAACAAAACATCCTCCTATGTGTTTGGACACATACAAAACAAAACATTCTGCTATGTGTTTGGACACATACAAAACAAAACATCTTCCTATGTGTTTGGACACATACAAAACAAAACATGCTCCTATGTGTTTTGACACATACAAAACAAAACATTCTCCTATGTGTTTGGACACATACAAAACAAAACATCCTCCTATGTGTTTGGACACATACAAAACAAAACATGCTCCTATGTGTTTGGACACATACAAAACAAAACATGCCCCTATGTGTTTGGACACATACAAAACAAAACATGCCCCTATGTGTTTGGACACATACAAAACAAAACATGCCCCTATGTGTTTCCCCACATTGTTGTATGCAGTGTGTTTCCATATTCATCGATAGAGGCACAGAGTGACAAAGGTTCCCAATACCGTACCATAACTCTGGTATCGCGCGGACAATCGCGGCCAGTCCGCATTGTTATCAAATAACAATCTGATTGATTTTATTAACGCTTTGCACGGAACTGTACGCGTATCGCGCTAATCAGTACTTTATTCTGAAACAATGTTGGACACGATATTAATTTAAATTTGAGTGTGGGTCAATTGTGGGCTTTGGGAATTATTGTAATATTATTTCTGTAAATAAGGTAGGTGCTGAATTGTTTTGCGCGAGGACATTTACTTCAGAATCCAGAATATGAAAACCACCACCCATCATCATTGTAATTCCTGCTCTCACAGTCTACTGGAAATACATCGATGTGGCCAGTCAGATATCTTTGTGAAGCGATGAGAGATGATCCCCAAAGAAGTACTATATCATTTCTATGGACACAGACCAGAGCAAGCTTTATTTTCAAAGGAAAATATTCCCCTTAGATAGCTAGTATATTTGTAGAAAACCCGGATCCCCATATGATGTGCCTCCTGCATGCGTCCACACACCAATCAAACAATGACATTATCAGGTTACTACGAGTACATAATAATTATATTTATGCATTCAGTCAATAGAAGCAGACGTCCAGACGAATTGTATTGGTTCTATTCAAGAGCATGTAAAGGAAAACGTGATCCTGCTCGGGTGAGTAACAATACTATCTTGCAGTTGCTACCATGTTCTGAAGCTGTTTGTTACGACTTCAATGATCAGCCATGATATTATACACTGTTTTTTTGTGACGCTGTTCCAAATATAGAATTACTCTTAAGTCAGAAATGTACCTACATTAAAAAAATATTGAAAGGGTTTATGACTTTCATTAGAAACAATTAATAAGTAAAAATTCCTAGAAAAAAATAATTAAAGTTTTTACATTTTTTTTTATTTCTTAGAATAACAGCTATTACAATAAGTTACTTATACATGAAAAAATAGTTTCAAGAATGATTTCGTCGTTCACAACTAATTAAAATAACTTATTTCGATTTTTTCTAACAGCAAAATAAAAAATAACCTTGTTATGAAAAAACAACTTGCTATAGAAGTTCTTTCAAAACAAAAACCCAATAAAACAGTTCACCAATAATATTGTCGGAATCGTAACGAGCGGTATAAAAGTCGACAATTACAACAACAGGGCCGGAAGGGTCGCAGCACGCGCTGGAGCCGCAGAGCCCTCGATTAGTGTGTCCTCGCTGTAGGGGCCATGTTCCAGTTCAAACTATACTTCAGTTTGTTAGAAATGGATAAACTTTGAGGAATTTTTAGAAAATTTAAACTTTTTAGTTTGCATTCTTTTAAGTTTGAATTGTTTGTTTATCAATGCGAAAATAATATCAAGTACAAACCTGCTAATCCTAGTTTATTTTTTATTTGCAGGTTATCACACAATAATGACAAGTAAAATTAAAAAAAAGGACATTGCAGAACTCTGTCTTGAACTCCTAAATACAATTTAAGTTAGAGCAACAAGTTGTTACCCCAAGTTCTGCATTTCAAGTAAGTATACAGTAGGTATCTTATTTCACTTGAATATTGACACTTTTTGCTCGACGACAAGTAACCGGCAGAACATCTGACGGGATAGCTGTTTGCTCACAAACTTGGGAGAGAAAAATTGAGATTTTAACATATTTACGATTTATGTCTTAAACATTGTTCAAATAAATGATGTTTGCTTTATTCACAAGCTTTTTGCAGCCCATCGGGTATCCACAAGATTGAAATACATTCAATTTATAAGTGCGTAATGAAAGTGCAACACTTTGAAATTAATTCTAATTGCATGGAAGATTTTCAGGGTCTTGCATTTTCATAGTCTTTTTATTATGGAAAACATTAATATTTCATGAAATGATTTATTTCTTCCATCACTTTCACTGCTATATTTCTGCCCTCGCTGCCACTACTCCACGGCCTGAACAACGTAGTATCCAAACAATAGCTCGGTAATGTGTACGGCACTCCCGACTGGAATCCTTCGCGGCTGCGACCCCTGCCGGGGCGGACAGTTCAGCGGCTTATAAAAGTAAGCCATGGTATTCAAACTCTTATGGTATAGTTTGCTGCCAGCAAATATTTAGAAATGTTCCCCAAAATGAGTGAGAGAATCTGAAGCATCATAAAAATAAAGTGATATTCAAGTCTATAAAGATCACAAGACCGTAAAGCTCCAGACGGAGGCGTAAAATAAAAATAGTGGTAGGAAAGCTCTGTTGACAGCCCGATGCACTTAAATAAAAATAACGCAAATGGAAAGGAACGGGGAAGTGTATTTTCATCCTGAAGTCCTAATAAGATTCTGCAGTCTCACAATAGAATTGAAAGGATTTGTGAATTGAGAAAATTGAACAAGACACGAATTGGACAGGATAATCTCAAAAAAATTACGAATGCAAAAAGAAAGTAGGAAAAAGTATTAGCGCCGATACATTTTATTTTTAATTATATTACCAACAGAACGAGCCACGAAACCAAAATAAATTGTGTGGGGATTATTTACCAAATTACATTACACACAAGAGAATTACTTCCGTGTTTATTCCACCGAATTCGGCGTACAAAAAATGAGATTAAACGAATTCTCATAGAAATCGGGTTAATGGGAAAAAGTAGGAATAATTGAAGTAAACACAGACGGAGGCAAGAGGAATTGCGACACTTAATCCTTTTACATCTTCAGAACACGATTTCCCCTTATAAACGTCTTTAGGGAATAAAACAGCTTTGCTTTTGATTGAATTTTAGAGGAGGGAGTTGTTTTCGAGGCAGTGTATCAATCTTGGAGTATGAATTAGATAAGCTTAGTCTAAAGCACTATGATTGAAGCAAAATTGACTTGAATAAATTCAAGAAACATAATATTCACGTTAAATTGTAAAGTTTTCACCAATTACTATGATAACCGTAATAGGTATTCAAAATTCAGTATCAGTAAATAAATACAATATATTCCGGGTTGGTTGTAAGCTGCAGGCAACATTTACCGTACCTACTGAATCAGACATATGTCTGAAGTCCCCTCCACTGACGTAGGGTGCTGAGACGTGGACGCTCACACAGTAGGCTGTTTACAGAGTGAGAGTTGCACAGAGATTCATGGAGCGTTCCATGCTTAGCGTAAGGCTTATAGACCGAGTTCCAAACGTCAAGATCCGAAGACATACGAAGGTTTTCGATATCGGAAAACGAGTTATGGAATTCAAATCGAGTTGTACTGGACACCTGGTAAGGCGCAGTGATGGCAGATGACGTAAAGCAGAGACCGATTAGCGTCCAAGAACTAGAAGACGGAGTGTCGGTCGTCCGGTGGCGAGATGGGTGGAAGATATAGTTGCCATCACGAGTAGAACCTGGATGAGGCTGGCACAGGAGCGTGGAGATTGGATATGAAAAGTGACGCTCAGCAGTGGGTGAACTCGGGCTGTGGATGATGACTGAATCAATGTTAAGTTAGACTCTGCTTGTCATTATTAATACCCAAGGCATTCAAGTCTAGGAGTGACTTTGTGCAGAGCTAAGGGAGTAAGTTTTATCTGTTCGTCGACGTCAAATGATTGTCCTTGTGACGTCACTACATCTTGTATTTTGGAGACACTCTCAGACTATATTAGATTTGTGAATGTTATGATGTTTGTTATGATTTTCTCTTTTTCTTTATTGGGTAAGTAGACGGTAGGTATGGTAATGCTGCGTAATTCTTTCAGTGATAGTGAAAACCTATTTTGTTACCAGCTAAGGTAGACTGACAAGGAATTTCATTGCGATTAGGTCCACCTTTAAATCATCAGTCACTTGCCCTTATTCTAGTTTGTTTGCGGCTCACCTGCCATGTCTTAGTCTTTCATACGTTTCATATTAGCCGTCATCTCAGTATCCTCTCTGTGAAAATCTTTCACACAACTTGTCCACCTTTTCTTTCGTCTTCCTCTACCTATTTTTAAGCGTTGAAACATGATTCTTACAACACATATTACCGCATACCACTTACTTCCTACCACTTGTAACGGAAGCCAGAAACCCTAGACTTTCACCACAAAAGGAGCAATCTAAATGACTCCCACCTAATTCTTCAGGAACTCATATAAAAACCGGTTTTACCGTCGGACGTGATAAAACGTTAATTGCGTCTATTGTAGCTCGTAAAAATTTGTGGAGCCCTTTGTACGGGCTCCGTTCAGAACCGTTTGATGTGGAACCCTGTTGATACAAGTGTCGGGTTCTCTATGAGTTCCTGTTTGGTTGAAAGCATTGTTTATTGGGAACAGATGCATCGGGTGGGATGTTGTTATTGTTTGTTTTTGTTTATGGTCTGAATTTTGTGTTTTTGTTCAATACGTGTTTTTTTTTGTCTATTTATCCTAAATGCTTTGTGCCTGTATTTTTCAGTGTTCAATTCGTAATTTATAGAAACTTTAACACAAAAAATTTAATTTAAATTCAAAACAATTAAACTTATTTATTTTGTTCAATGAAGGTTAAAATAACATCGTAGCAGATATTATAATATTATTAAATTATTTTCAACAAAAACTACTAACTTTGTTCTGTATGACTGGCTATTTTCAACAAAAGCATTAAGTACCATACTTTCATAACACTTTCTGCCACCCACTACTACCATTCCTCAAGGCCAGAACCAGAGCGGGCAACCCCAACACTCACACAATCAAACTCCACCAAACAGATACGAACACCACTCACGTCCGCTCAATCGCGACCCTCCTCACCAGACAACTCGACATTGAATTATTTAGACAGATACCTCCACAAAGACCCTCAAATATACATACAAAAGGTCAGAGCAACAAAGAGGCGATTGTGCCCGCTGATTACGTCACGACATGACCTAACAATGGCCGTCAAAAGAGTGCTCGATAAGGAACCAGATAGAAGTGAAATGAATTGAAGAGAGGTCCAGGAAAAGGTCCGGTGAAGTGGATTGTGATAATTAACACCTACTTTTTATTGGGGATACTATAAAACCTTGTTTTTTTATCTTTATTGTAGGTTTTGGGGTTTATTGTATTGTGGCAGCAACGAAGGCTGTCCGAGTCAGGTCGTCTCTTTTGGTGTCGTAAAAGGTGACCTAGCCGAGGCGGGTAGTATCGTCATCAAAGCTGTTATCAGCTTACTATTGCGGCTATGAATAAGGATTATTCTAAATGTGCTATTAATGCTTATTTGATAGTTGATCGTAGAAATAAGGATTTTAGGAATGATTAGCTGTTGTATCCGTTTTTGCCATATACAATACGACGCATTAGCCACGCCTATCATTATATGGCCAAAGTTGAAGAAAATTCAAGTTACTTCGATACTCCAATTTTCTTCAAATTAAAAGGATTTTTTTTTAATGTAAAACTTATTTATTAAAATTATTATGACATCTACATATTTACATTACTTAAAAAAAGTAATGAATTATATTTATTTTAGTTTTAAAATAACAAAAATAAATAAACAGAAACCTAACCTAACCTTTGCCAGAGGCTAAGCATTGCCATACAACGTGGCAATGCCACCAGTGTCTTGGGTACATTACCAGTCGACAGCGATGCGGATGAATTTTTCGACGCTTTATCTTAGTTTGTAAATAGTTTTAGTTAATAAGATATATTTTTGTTATTTTAAAACTAAAATAAAGGAATTGTTATATTACATATTATCGATTCAATATAACCTGCCGAACGTTATAAAACATTTCGGTTTAGTTGTAAAACGTTATAAAGGAAACTAATTTAATGGACCCTCGATAAGTTTTCCGTGTTCATAGTTCATTATAATTACGTCGGGAGTTGCGACCGCACGAAATGTCACGAAACCAAAATTAAGCTAATGAATTGATTCGAAGATTGCTTTAATTGAATACGGCTTTCGTGTTTTATGAAAATTTTGCCCATAACAGTTTTTAACAAAAAATGGAGAAAATTAAATGTTTTTTTCTCTCCGTGGTTAACACAGGTACTTGGTACCTTCGAGAATTATTGTGTTTATGGTTTTATCAGTAACTAACAATATCACACACATAACATCACGCCTGTAATCCCTGAAGGGTAAAGGGTAAGCTTTTTTTGACTGATACATCTTTTTGGGACTGTACCTATAGTATATCCAGATTTCGTCAGTTAAATATTAAATTATGTTTTAATTCCATGTTATATGTCGCGAGCCTATTGCTATTAACTCCAACCTGCTGCTGTTACTGCAAAATTCCTGATCAAAAAACCCAATAGCACTTCGCCCGACTTGGGAATCTAACTCATGACCACATGACCGACAATATAAGTCACTTTCAAACTCCTCACCAACTCCCTTGCAACGGTTTGAGCCCTTCTAATACCATTAAAGTGAATAACGAGGTGATTAAGAAACCACGACAAGTGTATTACGTAGGAACTACATGTCGGGGTTATTCAATAAGCAGCCTGATGACACTCAGGGGATGTGGCCCTAGTAAAGTTCACATGAACTGTCTCCTACGAAACTGTTGTCACTACGTTTATTGGTAACCGTTACTTCAGGAAACATACTCAATTGTTCTAGTACTTTAAATACGGTACCTAATTATAGCAAGTGGTCGATATATTAATTAAGTTTAGTAAGTAAATAGTTGGTTATTTTACTAATACACTTTTAATATGTTAATTTATTTTTAATCATCAACTCAAAATATTTGATACTAAAGTCAAAGTCAAATCATTTATATCACAATAATAGGCGTTCAAAAGTGCCTTTTTTATCTGAAAAGGCACTTTTGAACGTTAAAATTTACAAAAAAATAGAATTGATTCTGTTTGATGCTGCCAACAATGGATGAGTGGCTATGTCACAAGCGCGGTGAAAGGTAGCCATCAATAAAGTGCCAGGAGCGATGGCAACTCATATATTTCAACGAGGAGTCAATAGGATCGGAGCTGACCTACGGCTACTCTCAAAATGTATTCTTTTTCTAAATTGAATATCCGTGTTTCTACGGAATTTGATCATTTCTTTTTTTGGAAGAGGAAAAGAAAGGTGGGTTAAATAATGACCTGCTTTCCGTGTGATTTCCGAAACGCAGAAAAATACAAATAAAACTATTTTATCAAATGTACTTATAGATATGTATATTTCTACCTAGAATGGGCTTCCACCGGGTAGTCATCTAGTAGGTATGAGTTCTGTCTTATATCATTCAGTCTTTCGTCATTCGGTGTAACATAGGGAACCCGCACTGAAGTACCTATAGAACCACTAATTAGTTCTATTACAAGAAGAATTCAAATAATCCTAAACTACATCCCATCAGATACATCAAACATTCACAATGCACACTTTCACTCTTCCACAAAGGCCTACTTTCACACTTCCCGACCATACATAGCAATAATGATAGCCTTGCAGACTGCAGCCCTACATGAATAATGCCCCATAAAGCCTTACCGAGCCTAGAGCCTTTCCGCTCGTATTTGCACTGTCTCCCCAGTCTAGACGACTCACGAGGCTCTTCACTTTACCAAGAGCCTGATATTAATTTTTCGCTAGAGCTGCAAAAGGGAAATTATTTTCCCCTCTTAAGAAAGTTTAGAATTTATAGTAAAATGTTGGCTGCATTTATGTTTTTGAGTTGTGTTAGTGAGCTTGTAAAGAATAAAATTTTGTTTGTGAGGTATAATATGGTAAAGATATCAAAACTGTTGCGGGGATCTAGCCGTTGTATGAACTTAAATATAGTAACATTATCGTACGAAAAAGTTACTGCACCCTATGAAGTTTAAGATCTTATGATCTGACACAATTTTCGTATCGTTACATGTTATACCTATAAAAATCCTCAGGTTAATATTAACATACGTACCTACTCCTATTTTATAGTAAAACAAATAATCAACACAGTTATTTATTTAGGCATCCAAGACGTATTGCATCACCCACATTTATTTTGGTAACCAAAACATAGACCACGACCTCACTAACTCACTGAATTTCCTCCATGTCACCAAATTGCCCAATATTTGTAAAGTCACATATGTACATAGATAAGTAGAACTTCTTTTTATTTTATAAATAACTAGCTTTTGCCCGCGACTTCGTCCGCGTAAAGGCACTTTCTTATATTTTTTCCGTAAGAACCATTCTCGTACTTCAAGGAATATTCAAAAAAAAGAATTAGCGAAATCGGTTCAGCTGTTCTCGAGATTTGCGCTTAGCAACACATTCAGCGATTCATTTTTATATTATAGAACACTAGCTTCTGCCCGCGGCTTCGCCCGCGTGGATGTCGGAAGTTATCCCACGGGAACGTGCTACCAGGATAAAAAGTATGTGCTTCCCCAGGATGCCATCTATCTCTTTGCCAAATCAGAAGTTCAGTGGTTTAGGCGTGAAAATGTAACATACAGTTTCAAGTTCAAATCCTCCCCTGAAAACCGAATTACCCCTTTTTGCCCCGTCAGGGGTCAATTTTCGACAAACTTTACATACTTATTATTAATTATTTTCTGTCGAAAGTATCAGTACTGAGTTTCGAGTTAATCGGACCGCGCATTCAATTTCTTCCACACAAACTTCAACACCCCTATATCCCCCTTTGAGGGGTAGTTTGAAAAACTTATAATGATAAACTTTATTACTTACTTAGGCAAGTATTGTTGCCAAGTTACAAGTTTATTAACTAAATTAATAAGATTTTCCATATAAACTGTATCCCCGCTTTTCACCCCCACAGGGGTAGAATTTAAAAAAAATCATCAGAATTCATAAATTGACTCAAAGATTATTTATACCAATTTTATAAATAATCAAGCCACTTATTATAATCCTCCCCGTAAAATTAACTACCCCTTTTCACCCCTTTAGGGGTAGATTTTTGAAAAACCCTCATACGTGTTATTATTTATATTTAGTCTTAAGTACACACAGTACACTAAGTTTCGAGTTAATCGGACCGCGCGTTCAAATTCTTCCACACAAACTTTAACAAACCCTATATCCCCTTTGAAGGGTAATTTTGAAAAACTAATAATGATAAACTTTATTGCTTACTTAGGCGAGTATTCATGCCAATTTTCAAGATTATTAACATAACGAATAAGATTTTTCATATAAACTGTATCTCCGCTTTTCACCCCCACAGGGGTGGAATTTTTTTCGTGTCCTCGTAGAGGCGATTGGCAACGGCGGCGACCTCTCGCGTCCGGCCCTGGTTCAAACCATGGTCCGGGGCGAGAGGGAGTGGGAGGCAGTCACCTCCTTCTGCGAAGCAGTCATGTTAGCGAAGGAGGTGGCGGGAAGGCTGAGGGAAAACACCTCACGCCTCAGCCACCGCGGGAGACGCTCCGGGCGTCGGGAGCCACGTGATGACTCCCGGCCACCGTAGGCGCGGGCCTGCGGGCGGAGAGTAATGGGTAACTCACCGTCCGATCAGGACCAGGCCCGTGCCGGACGGCGCGTTGTGTTCCACGCGCGCCTCAAAGAGATGTCAGCATATGACGGGGCCCGATAGGGCCGAAAGGGTTACCGCTGCCCTGGAACAGAAAGGGCTAAGGAAGGAACACGGGTGGGTTTTAGTCAGTAAAAGTCTGACACTCCCTTCCGCTCCAACCAGAGCGGGAAGGGTCATTTGATGATTTCCCATCCAAAAAAAAAAAAAAGGGTCGAATTTTGATAAATCATTTGGGATGTGTTCATAACTTGACTCAAAGATTATTTATACCAATTTTCGAGTTAATCAAGCTACGCTGTAAAATCCACCCCTGTAAAATTGACTAATACCCCTTTTCAGGCCGTCAGGGGTAGATTTTCGAAAAACCCTGATACACATTATTCTTTCCTTTCAATTTTAGGTGTAAATACTGAGTTTCGATTAAATCGGACCGCGCACTAAAATTCTTCCATACAAACTTTGAAACCCCCCAATCCCCTTTTAGGGAGTAGTTTATAAAAACAAAAAATGCTCCACTTCATAATTTACTTAGATAAGTGTTCGTGGCAAGTTTCAAGTTTATTAACTCAAGGTATAAGATTTTTCATACGAACAAAATCCCCCCATTTCACCCTCTTAGGGGTGGAATTTCAAAAACCCTTTCTTACTGGATACCTACTCTTCACGAAGAAATCACCCTCCAAATTTCATGTCTCTAGGACCAGCGGTTTAGGCTGTGCGTTGATGTCTCAGTCAGTAAGTCAGTACTTTGAATTTTATATATATAGATAGATGACCGATGTCAGAGAACAGCAAATATGTATGAGGTGAAATAAACAAAAGAAAAATGGTAAGCTTTTGATAAAGCAAGTCAGTGTATATACATACACTGACTTGCTATCAAACATTAAGTAATATTAATCAACATGAGTAGTAAATATTTGATGAGACATGGGAGACGTTTGCGTATCTCGGCCAAGAATTTAAAATTATGACTGATAAGGAATGGCAAGGACGTATTTGATGCTCATATAATATATTTACTTTATCCTCTATTTGTTTTGTACACAAAGTTTTAACAATAGGCCTGAATTTGTTTTGTTTTCATTTGAATTTTGCTAACATTTGCTGAAAAGGTATTATTTTATCTCTTATTTTATCTCAGAATGTGTGAGAGTTCAGCGCTTTCTTTAATAACGGTAAGTCCTATTACAAAATCTGGCTAATCGGTATCAGAACTTACACTTACAAGGAGAGATGACTTTAAAAAAATCTGAACAAGAACAAAAATATTGCAATTAGGCAATGTGTGAATACACTCAAAAGCGGCTTTATACTTTATACTTGATAGTTACATAATTATCAACTTCCCAGCCATTGTCTTTAATATTTTCCATGTCACTACTTTTTTTCATATCACGTTATTCATATCAGTGTTCGAACTCGTCCACTTCACCGGTAGTGAGCGATTCATAACATCCACTCCTACATTTTTAACAACTCTCGATCCTCTATCTCGATGTCGAGATTGAATCGAAACTCCAATAATAAAACTTTTTATTGATGGCTGAGTAGTTGGACTTTCAGAGGTCTAACAAAGGTCCAGGTCTGGCAAAGGTCTGAATTCTTGAAATCTTTTCTTTGTGGAAACTTTCATAATATTGAGTCGGTTCTTTGAGATGCTTTTTGATTCAGATTGGTTGGTTTTTGATTTATAAATTTGTTATGCTTTTACTTATATCAAATACAGCCAAAGGATTGAGGTTCAATTTAGTTTTTATAACAAAAGTATGAAATCTAAAAATGTTTTGTCCCTACTCATATCAGCAAAGCTTGTAGAAACCAACGTGGTTTAAGTCAGTTTTTTTTTGTTGACTGTACCAACAGCAGTGTATGGTACGTACGTACAAATGGAATTATTTTCCGAGAACCCAGTAGGTAGTCTCGCTAATTCAAATACGCTTTAAGCACTAGTTTTCCGAAAAACAAATCTCCGAAATTCTGGATCCAGCTCCAAAGTAAAGCAACGATCGGATGTCCAAACACGGCTCACATAAGGATAGTTCCAAATTCAAACAGGTCGGGATGTTTGCCGAAGTTAGCCGAAGCTAAGAGTAAACCTCGTGGAGCACCTTGCTGCTAAACGGGATTCCGGGAACTAAAAACTCAATTTGTGTTGCAGGTGTTTAGCTAGCTGGGAATGTATTTGTTTGTATTTGAAGTTTGTTTGTGTAGTTTACTTAATTCGTACTGAAGGCAATAAAATCTTTCTAATATGACCGCCACATCGGAAAAAATGTTATTCATAACATTTGGCAGACTAAGTGCTGATTTAGTTATTCTTTAAGTTAATATCACCAGAGTAGTCAACAACGTAGAAACGCCGACTTGATCTAGTTTTTAAAATATTATTTACGTGTTAAAGTGCTTGTACAAACCTACTTACATAAATAAAATAATTTATCTATAATTGCATTATTTTTAATACTTCTAGGGAACATTTTGAGTACAGATGTACTTAGTCATACATAATACATCAATTTGTGAACCAACTAGGATCTACCAGACTACACAG
Organism: Apamea crenata; assembly: GCA_949629185.1. Classification (NCBI taxonomy): domain Eukaryota; kingdom Metazoa; phylum Arthropoda; class Insecta; order Lepidoptera; family Noctuidae; genus Apamea; species Apamea crenata. The sequence goes on from OX451359.1 coordinate 709,261, forward strand.
TAGGTACAGTCTGATCTCAACATTAGTTACCAAAGCTTTGAAGCAATCAAACCAAGGTCTTAGTATTCATCGTATAGTACTACACGCGCACTACCCCAGGTAAGCTTCTAAGCGTTACTCAGCTAAATAACTAAATCGATTACTGAACCGCTTAGTAAGCCACTTTGATTGTTCTAGAAAAATATAGTTTTGTATTAAAGATCAGATAAATCTCTCGGGAAATAATAGTCGATAAGCTGGGTTGAAGGATATAGCAGTCGTAGGCCTATCCTTTGGAGGATTATACTCAACAGAGGGTTTCGGACTGAGGGTGATGACGGATGATTGTAGTCCTAATAAGTTCCTTATTTGTAGAAGCCTATGTAGTAGACATATATACTAATAAGTTTCGGTTGTCTTTATCAGATCGTTTAGGTGCTAGGTAGAGGAGGAGGATTGTGATAGGCCGGCTTGATGATGAACGTGTAACCACAAAGCAGAGACAAAAATTTATTGAATTACCATCTTTTTCATATTTAGTCCTACTATTCATTCATATAATTAGGTACTCTTGTTAGGTAGACTTTAGACATTTCATTTAAGCACCTCGTTTAGTAGTTTAATATTCATTCTATGTAATTGCGTTCCACGAAGTTTAAGTCCACGTGCCCTCTCAAACTTTTCACTTCGTCTGAGCTTATACGGAAATATGTATAATACGACTAAACTCAAGCATTCAATCATAAAGTTCAAACCATCTATTTCAAAGTATTCCTAAATTTTAGCCTACAAAAGAGCTCTTCCGAAAATAGCTGATGCCTAATAATATTGTGAGAAAATATAATCAATCAAACAAATTGCTTGGAGCCGTCACCCTGTTAATGGGTTCCATTAAAAAGCTTCGGATTATCACGGCGACACCTGCGAGTAATGGGGGTAACGACATCCAGAGTTTAGGGGTAAATTAGTGGGTGAACTGGTACCCGGATTAAGATTCAGCCCTTCAGGCAATATTTTACAAATCATCAATCAGCCCAGACTTGTTTTAAGGAATACTTCTTTCACCAATAAAAACATACTCAACAACATCGCGCATGTTCTACCCGGAGGGGTAGGCAGAGGTGTGCCGTTAGTACACCCACAAACACCCTGTAACTGGCGACAAACGTGTGTGTACACAGTTTTCTGCCTGTCAAATTGCTAATAAAGTTGTGATTGCAGTTAGGCTAGGTATCGTACTACCTATCCTCTTAGTTAATATTATATTCATACTAAAAGTTCTGAAGGACTTCAATCGTTTAGTTCTTGCAAACAGTTTAGTACCCCGTACGGATATTAGTATTCTGTAAAGGCGTATAGATACTTTATGCGGCGGAGCGCCGATTCTTCACGTAAGCGTTGCTTTTATTACTCATATTTATGTGTGTCGTAAAACAAATAAGATATATTTCAGACTACGCTTCGGAACATAAATGGGTATTATTTATAAAACACTTCTAGCCTTCTCGCATTGCCATGGGAGTTCTATTAGGAATTGTTAATCAGAATGAATGCTTGTTTGAAACGGGAAATGTTTATTTTCGTTTCCGGAGCAATACCTATGAGCTTCTACATCGACGTGGCTTTCAGAGTTTCAGTTACCTGCCCCGTTCTTACCTAATCATAGTTTCAGTTACCTGCCCCGTTCTTACCTAATCATAGTTTCAGTTACCTACCCCGTTCTTACCTAATCATAGTTTCAGTTACCTGCCCCGTTCTTACCTAATCATAATTTCAGTTACCTACCCCGTTCTTACCTAATCATAGTTTCAGTTACCTGCCCCGTTCTTACCTAATCATAGTTTCAGTTACCTACCCCGTTCTTACCTAATCATAGTTTCAGTTACCTGCCCCATTCTTACCTAATCATAGTTTCAGTTACCTACCCCGTTCTTACCTAATCATAGTTTCAGTTACCTGCCCCGTTCTTACCTAATCATAGTTTCAGTTACCTGCCCCGTTCTTACCTAATCATAGTTTCAGTTACCTACCCCGTTCTTACCTAATCATAGTTTCAGTTACCTGCCCCGTTCTTACCTAATAATAGTTTCAGTTACCTACCCCGTTCTTACCTAATCATAGTTTCAGTTACCTGCCCTGTTCTTACCTAATCATAGTTTCAGTTACCTACCCCGTTCTTACCTAATCATAGATTTTTTGAAGTAGGACCTATGTGACGGTTGGGGCCCAATACCCGATTTGAAATGTAGGTATTTTAAAGAATCTTTAAAAAAGAAGTAGCCTCTTAAACCCAAAAAAGTTATATCAACATTAATTTCCCATTCGTCACCCACTTTGTCAAACACATACATGTACCTAACTAACCTTTTTTCAATACCAATAAACATAAATAAATACAACGAAAATAACACATCCGAAAATCAGTTTTGATCCAGAAAACACGACACAAATACGTTGGGTAGTAGCTACTCGTACTTAATACCCATCCACACGATCCATCGGGATTACAATTGTGTCCCCGTTCCTTCATGATAAAAATAAATAAGGCCAATGTATGGAGCGGCCGGGAATTTCATAATGGGGTTATCATTCCATTTTTATTGTATCTGTAATGGAATGGTGTAATCTAAATTGAAATCTGACGCAAGGAACGAGATGTTGACGGGACGACGCGACGGCTGGACCAGAGTAGTGATGTGTGAGGCGGTGAGAGAGCGCTAGTCTTTATGTTTTATTAAGAAGCCTTGGTCATGACTATAATTATGATGGAAGACCTAGTTTTGTTTGAATGTTTGACTGAGCCTTTTACGGAAGTACAAGATAATCGCTGCTAAATAGAATATTTAAACGAGGCTAATAATTATTATTGAAATTATCTACTAAGCCAGTTGATTGAGCCATGGGAACGATTTATTTTATAAAATGGAAGGAAATTTATTTTATCTGTAAGCGTTGTTAAAGGTATTGTCACAGGACCGATTGTTGAGACCCCCGTTTGGAAGAGCCTATTGAGAGGCAGATTATCAATATAGATTGTTGAGACCCCCGTTTGGAAGAGCCTGAGAGGCAGATTATCAATATAGATTGTTGAGACCCCCGTTTGGAAGAGCCTATTGAGAGGCAGATTATCAATATAGATTGTTGAGACCCCCGTTTGGAAGAGCCTATTGAGAGGCAGATTATCAATATAGACTGAGCTTGAAAACACAACGTAAATATCTAAACCTTTCATTGGTCCTTTACCGTGCCAGTCAACCGTAACCGACCTATTATATTATCGAACGTAATAAGCCGTTTACGCAGTGTACCTACACGTAATGTTGTTACAGCAATAGGCATTCATTGAGGAAAATGGCTAGTTATCGGTCGCGATGGTAACCTCGCGGTACGAGGGCCTTGTTACTGACATTAGTTCATATGTTATTGTTAAACTTAGGCGGATCACACACTACAATGCGCCACGCGACGGGCGCCGATAACGCTTGATTGTTTACATACTCATGCAATAAAAACTTGCTTTCCCGCGCCCCGTCGCGAGGCGCGTTGTGCGTTCCGCCTTAGAGTGGTACCGCACTACGTCCGATCCGAATCCGAATTGAAGATACGAGTTCAATCCGATATATTTACTTATAACAATTCATGGTTCAAATGATAAGATTATCTTACTTTGTTACACAATTAACATAAACTTGATGCCTACCGTGTAGATTCATAACTTTCCACCTACTGCGACTATGTATTCAAATCACGAACAAGTAATCAGTAGCAAGCATGCGACTACCGCCAGATCCGTGCGATTAGACGCGGAACCGGACGACCGACACCGGATAGAGAACGGCATATTTTAGTGGCACCGGAATCACCGTGCACAATTGAGTACCCTTGCAGTTTTGATTGCACGAAATATAAATGAGGTATGAACGAAATGGGGATTATGCACGAAACAGTGAATTAATTGACTGCGATTATTTATACGATGTTGAATAATAACAGGCTTGTTTATAAATACACAAATTAAATGTAGAAGGAAAACTTGCCAATTTCAGCTTTAAGTTCTAGTAAAGTGGGTTAGCTAACTTGCCTTTTTATTCGGTAAAATACTGGCATGAACCTTATTTCCATCCTCGATCGAAAAAAGACTAATAAGTTCCCTGAACCAGTATGTAATAAGTTCCCTGAACCAGTATGTAATATGTTGTTGGGAGTGGCACACGGAAGGTTGAGGAGGGTAAATGCCACTTAATGTGGAGCTGACCTTTTTATATACCTGGTTACTCTTTTAACTCATTATTTTAGGGATGTGAGGACAAGCTAAGGATAAATAAAGAAACATTCTTTAAAGAGTTTCACTCCTATAACGAATGGGTTCGGAATTCGTTTTGTACGGGAATGGTTTTGTTATTTAATGAAGGGGCTGTGAAAGGGAAATACATTTGTAAATAATGTTCTCAATTCCTAAAAATCAATACATTTTCTGCGTTCATTTAAGCAATAAAAGTCCACTCACATGTGTTGAGTGGTTCTATACGTAACATAACATCACGCCAGTATTCCCCGAAGGGTTCGGCAGAGGTGTGCCTATAGGTACATCCTTCCACATTTCGCCAGTTTTCAACAAAAAAAAAAAACATAATTTATCTAATCTTAGAAACTATATTTAGGGTCTTCATTTGATCCAACCATGATAACGTCCCAACTTTAAAGGAGACTGTGACCTCTGCATTTGTTTCGGTGTTTATTCTTGAGTCGGATAGGAAACACCGAACTGATTTAGTTTTTACAATATTATTTACTCGTAAAAGTGTTTGTAAAAACCTATTTAAAGAAACAAATAACATTTGTCATTTAAAAGCTCAGCTCACATTTCTCTTTTTCAGGGCATGATCGTGGAAGTAAAAAACGAAGAATGTTCAAACCGGCATGGACTTCCATAGAGATCACTACAATTTTTCACAAACACTGCCAGGCAACAAGGAAACAAATCCTTTCTTGAAAGTAAGTCCTGTAATGTAACAAGTAATTCTTTACACACAACAGTAGTCAAATTTAGGGTTCATTTGCGACAGTGGCATAATACGCAGATTACGGCTGCTGACGGGACACGGCGCGCGTTTTCATTAGGATGCGACTTTCAGAGGATTACCGAACAGTGCATTGTTCGCCGCACAAAGACGGCTCCAAGATGGCTACAGGGAATACCTAAGCAGTAAGTCAAGTTGAGTTTGTCAGTTTGGAGAGATTTTTTGTTAAGCAAGAGTCGTTTCATTAGAATACCGTACATACCATGGAGAAGAGTTAGTAATAATATTGTTATAATTAATGTAATTTAATTCAATACGTTTATTTACATAAATTCTATTATTAGAAAATGTTGCATGCCGTAAGGTGAAAATCGGTAGGTACTATTAGGTACTATAAAAAATCCATCTTATCTGTGTACAGTCACGAGCTAAAGTATGTATACACTCGGCTTTATTCAAAACCGATTCACTCCTTTATTTTTTAATGAATTTTTATGTTGTTAAGAACATAGCTTTTTATGTAATGTGTCGTATTTCAATGTTGCATTCATTATTTCACGAAAAAATCGCAATTGAAAGTGGCCAAGTATTGACATATAGTGGTGTTCGTGACTGTACCTACATTATAAGCAATAAAGCAAGTAAAATATTTCTATTTCAATAGCATTTTTGGGTGGAATTTTTAACTATAACGGCGAGTTGTTACAAAATAATATTTAATTCCAGGTATGTACCTACATTCTTCCATTTGGCAAAACTTGACTATTTAAATTTTTTTTATTTTTTTATTTATTTATTTACTGATATTCTAATACAGTGGTGGTAACATAATTATAAACTCGCCAAACTTTTACGTTTGATGGCATGTAAAAAAATAAATGATGTACGTTCCGATTGTCTTAGCTTTGGATGTTGAATTTACTACAACATAGTAGGTACAGATGAATGAGTTACAAGTTGTAGCGAAATAAAAAAAGGAAATCTTCGCTAGAACACGTGTCGTTTTAATTTGGTACATAAAATAAAATATCAAGATAAAATACCGAATATTGATATTAAAAAAAGGATTCTGAACGTCTTTGGTGATCGTACCCTATTAAATGTTCGTGTATTGTTGTTATGCGTCGATTAGGATTCGTTTCCAAACGTATCGTATTTCGTAATAAAATAATTTATTCACACATACTTTGATTGCAAGTCCAAGAAAAAAAAATATTTTTCACTAATATCGTGTGTCAAAAAAATCCTTCAAATAAAAATATCGGTAGATTCACAATTTAAACGAATTTGAAGAAAAAATAATTTCTGGTCAAAAATAAGGTTAAATTTGTTATAAAAGAAGGTTTATAGTGATAAGATTATAATGTAGCATTTGCTAATGCTGCAAACGCACCAATTTTAAAACTTTTCAGACATTATTGCTATTTTTTTTACAAATAATCTACATTTTTTAGGAATATCTAGAAGCGTAACGACCAGATACCGAAACAATATAATATTTAAAAAAAAATATAATTGATTAAAGCAACATTATAAGTAATTAATGTGCACACGCCTGCTGTAACTCTTATAAGCCAGGGTTCACAGTAATTAACAACAGGAATTCCAACCAAGGATTTGCTACCTGTCTGGGTATCCCGAATAAATCCCGAGTATTTTGTAATGAAGTAAGTTGATATGTGTTATTTGTATACATAGATTAACAATGTTAAAAGGTAAAACATTTCGTAATTCAAACCAAATTTGGTCTAAAATACCTAGCTTGAGCTAGCTTGATACCTAACTTAATAAATAAAATAAATTGTTTATTCATCAAAACAGCATTCTATTACATGGTAATTTATAGGGTTGACCAGTTAGTGTACTAAAACTGCAACTGAAATGGTGTTGAGGTGCTGCATTCCCACCTAGGTTATAGAATAACCTGTATAAGGGAGCACAGTGCCAGTCCCCATTGGGTATTATAATTAAATTGTACACAGTATGTGGCTTAACACTAGTCTTCTACTACAATTTTATTATTATTGGTGACAGTGTAACTAAGGGTAGTACAGAAAGAAAAATTACATAATAAAAAGTTAAAAATATTTGCTAAAAGGTAAGAGAGTGTGATAGTATGCATGTGTGTGTCGCTTTTACTACGTGAAAAACGTTAATTATTTCCAAAAATATTCAAGAAGAATAAAATATACAAACAACGTTACTACAAACTCAAGCTGAGATCTTTGATGACAATGGCAATGGTTAGCATGGTGAGATCTTAACACAACGTTGAGTATCGCGACAAGGAGCTTAGTGGGGGCTAGATAATGAAAAAGTACAGCCGTATTTTGCCATCGCTGTTAAAGAGCTTTAACGTCGCGTCGATTGATAAAAATAAACGTTACTACAGAGTAAGAGAATTAGGGTAGCTAGTCATTAGCCAGTCTAGCTAAAAAAACATATTGAGCTGGGTTTTAAAAGTTTAAAAATATAACAAAAACAAAATAATAAACGTTCCATTAAGCAACCAGTCTTATAATATAGGTACCTATATCTTATATAAGAATCTGCATTCATAACGACCATATCCAAATTTCAAAGACGACCTGCAGTAAAATTACTATGTAGCACTAGACTGTGGTATGCGCTTATAGCTAGTTGCAATTACATCTTGTCTCGGTTGACTGCCCCTCTGAATCAGCTCGAGTTAAAACTTTAATTTTATGACTCGATCGTTAAGAAGGTTCGAGTTCACGGTGTTACGAGCTTCGCCACTAATTGAAATTACTTTGTTTGTCTGTAGTTAGTTACCTCGATGTAGGTGGGAATGTACCAGATATGCTTGAGGTGTTTTAGTTTGTGTCTTGAAGTAAAAGTAAGAAAAACGTTAGGTATACAAGACAGAACGTATTGTACACCTAAGGAGATTGTTCTACGCCCATACATTGTTCGCCCTGGAGCCAACTGCATAGAAAAAATCATTTTCTATTTGTAAATTGCCCTTAGTAACCCATAAGAACAAAGTTTCTTGACGGACACTTTAGAGAACAGATTTATTTTAAAAAAAGGAACAGATTTTGAGGTTATTTTTAATAAAAGATAACTTAAGTAATTCCTTCTAAAATCGCTATTTCTGGTTCCTACAAAGGATTAAACTTCAAATACAGTAAAATATTACTGTAATTACAGTTTTATTATGCCTTTTAGGTACAGTTATTATTTGTTGGTTGAAGTTGTTATTATTGTTATTATTTGTTAGTCGCATACTCCGACCAGACCAACATCAGGTTTTGTAAGTAGCCATATACATATTATGACATTCTCATAGTTAAGAACAGAAATAAAACACTTATTTTGTATTAGGTATTACAGTTTTATTCATTTTCATTATCTTCTACATTTTCTATTAAAATATAGTCTAAGAATTGTGCAGGTGGGGCGATGTTGCCTTCATATCGGGCATAACTTAAATACCATACATATAATGGTCATGATATGCGCGCAGCATCCTATGGTCCTGCGCCCAACAATGCAGTTGCAACAATATTGTATTATGGATTGTCTTCCAACTTGACTTCTGTCTAGCACTTGCGGTGCAACACGTTGCTGTATTTGCAGAAGAATGGCATCATCATTTAGTATGTGCCTTCTCATTCTTATTAAATTGATACCACAATTGGCACATCGCAAGGGATTGCTTCTTGTTGGAGTATGTGTAGATGATGACGGTTCTGAATAATGCCTGGCAGCACGATCTGCTCTCTGCCAGCAAGGATGGCAAATATGGTGAGAAGCACGTACATCTAAAATAAAAAGTACATTTTGAGCTGGTATATCAATAAGATATTTCTAAGTAGCTTATCAGAATTAGACAATAATATACCTCCAATGGCATTAATCTTTCTGTATTCTTGATATTAATATGGTGCTGTGTGTCAGTTCTCAGAGCAATAACTTGATGAGAACGAGTTCGACGTCCTAGTGTGTTATGGCATAGTGCACAATTTCTACCAATGTATTCTGATGTTGTTTGTATGCTTTGTTGTGCCGAAGTCCAGCATATTGTGCATATAATATCACTTGCTTGAATCTGAAAGAACGTATACTTACTTAAAATGTAGGTATATTTATGATTGCACTAAAAGCATAAACAAAAATAAATAAACAATTTAGAAAAATATTACACGTTATGTCTTCTACAAAATGTCGTTATGTTAAATACACGTTAACAGTTATTTACCGAAAGTAATGGAGCCCTTTCCTGAATCTATCGACGAATCTGTTCATCTTCCAACAACATACAACCACCAGCAGAGCCACAGCTGATACAAAATCCACTTTCCATTTCGTAAGCGAAGTCCGTTATCCGTTATCAAAATGCCAAGGTGTCGTTTAAGCAGATCACAGAATCAGTTATTCGAAGCCAGGTCACGTTGAAAGCAATCCAAATCGTAGTCCGTTAAACAGAAACAAAATTGCAACACAACAACACATCTGAACGTCTGACGGACTGACGTAGTGACGTAGAGATGCTTTTCGAAGATCGATCATTGTATATCGATTATCAATGACCACTTATTTAATCTGTGATTTTAATTTAGTAGACCAAAATGACAGATCAATATGTCAAATGTAAATTAATTTGTTCCGTTTCAAACATAAACACGTTGTTGCTATGATTCTACTTCACATTAAATAAAATATTTTGTTCCCAACGAACAATGTGAAACGTTTTAGTATGCGACATTTAAAAATAGAGTTTAAGTACTTAAAAAGTAAAAATATGGCAATTGAAGTCGTGGAATCGTTATGAGAACAATTCACTAGAGTTGCGTCGTAAATGACATTTCAATCGTTCAATGAGAGATTTTCTGACTAGTGAAAAAACATAGTTCAATAGATGGCGTGGGTAAAAAATACGTCTTTGTTTTACTGGCTACTGATAACAAAAATAAGATCCGTTAATAAGAAAGCTTATTTAATGTCAAAAACCAGAGACAGTGACGTATTTTTTACCAACGCCTCTTTTGTTAAACTAATATTTTCTCACTTGTCAGTCATTCGACTAGTAAGTACATTTTGTGAGTTTGTTTTTTGCATTATATTTTCATCATAATCGTGCTAGGCCATATTTATCATAAGTCCCATTAAAATGATCACGGAACTAATTCCATGAAAAAAATATGCATGAAAAACTTTTATGTTGCACATTTTCAATGTTTTGGAAGTGATAAATATCGAACATCTATTATTTATCACTAGATATTATAGACATCGTCGCCGATATCGATATTTATGTAATATGAGCGAGAGCGACACTATCAAATCTTTTGTGACATTCACATTGACAATTCCATGAAAGATGGCGGGTTTGGTTGGTAATAAAATCAATGAGGTCACTTTTAAAAACCTATTAGGAATTAAACAGTGTCCGCTTGAATTTATTATTTTTAAAAAGTATATTAAAATATAATTAAAATTAACGTACACGTCAAATGTTTGTTGGTTATAGGGCGGTCTAGAACAATCTCCTTTCTTTTTGAAGATTTTCTAGTGTTAAGACCACAATTTATTAGGACTACAATTTAAACTAATATTATAAAGAGGGTTTGTATGTAGGGGGTAATCTCGGGAGTTAATGATCCAATTCTAAAAAGGTTTTCACTGGTAGAAAGCTACATTGTGTGTGCTATAGGCTATAAATTATGTTTGCATCATGCATTTTAGCTGAGCTATCACAACTTTTGTCTAGCAAATCGGAAAGAAATACCTCATAAAACAGAATTATTTATATGCGCTGCCTCAACAGTTGTATATAACTAAAAACAATGTATGGCAATCTTTCTACAAAAAAGTCCACAACATCACATTTCTATCTTTTTTATTTTATTTTTTAATATCACTTTTATGTTTTAAAAAGTATTTTTTTCACATGCTTACGTTTGGATGAAAATATAATGTTTAATTATGAATCCTTATCAAAATAAATTATTTTATAATCTCAAGGATTTCCTTGAGATTAAAAAATAATTTGCAATAATTTGCAATTGACATACTGTGAAGGGCAAATCATATCTCTATAATTTTATAGAGATATGATTTGCCCTTCACAGTATGTCAATTGGTCATAAAGTTTCGGAGATAATAGAAAATTACTAAAACGCAAAATGCCGCTAAAACAGTCATTCATTGACGAACATGCCGAAGAGGAGGGATGGGCACTTTTTCACAATTTAATGCATAAAAACAGATTTTATAGATAATCAACATTTATTTCCAATTCTAATTCCACCACACATTTAGCTAGATATCTTAAAAATAACTTTCTTAAAATTATAATCAGTCTCAACATTACGAAATAATTTCAGAAATTAGTCAAAAGTACCCAATGCTTCCTATGGCAGGGAGGTTTGGACACACCCTGTGTGAGGCTTGGGCATGGCCTATAAAACACTTTATATCCATTAATAGAATCCAAAAATAAAAGTTAACAACAAATAAAAAACATCTTAAATAGTATCTTCTTAACTTATCTAAGATTAGGTACTCGTATAACCCACAATGGTTTATCAAATGTGTACTTAGAGCTACCACGTTTGGTTTTATTGCATGTCTTTGGAGCTGGCAGTTTAGTTTTGATGTCGTCTAGTGGGATACTAGCTATGTCTTCTACTTCAGGAAAAAAAGGTGTTTCTTATCTTACTCAGCCTCATAAATTTTATTGTAGCCATGGTATGACTATTGTCTTCGATTCGACATAGTGCACAGCAATCTTTTTTGTATTAAATTTAACGAGCACAAAATCATTCATTTGAAAATTTCTGTCAATCGTTATCACATCATCTTCATCTAACTCTTCTTTAGACGTTTCTTCCACAAATGATCTCTCAGAACTGTCAGCGTCACAACAAAATATTTACTTTTAAGAGCGCATAACCTTCAGACGTGTCTATGTTTAACAACTGACAGAAATGACAGATAGTCTATCGATAAACAGTGTTGCCAGTCGGTAAAGTAAACTACCAAATTAGGAAAAAAATAAAATCTGTGACCGGATCAGAAAAAAAGGGGGGTGCCCATGTCTCTCGACTGCCCGTCCCTCCCCTGCCTCCCCTACTCGTACAACTACACAATGCTTTGTGCATGTTTTATCCATTTACCCATAGATGGCGTTGTACAAATACCTACGTAATTTTTCTGACTCGCGGTTTTCATACTTTACGCGGATTAATGACATTGTCGGTATTGCCATTGAGTGAGATTGAGAGCGTTGTATTGTTTTTTATTGGTTTTGGTTGTTTTAAATACTTCGTTCCTTCTCCTCTTCGTAAAATTTCTGGTTTACGATTGTTTCTATCTCAAGTTGAGGTAATAATAATAATAAAGCTGAAGAGTCTGTTTGTTTGAACGCGATCTCTAGAACTATTTGCAAAAAAAAGTCCGGAAGAAGAAAGAACGCTAAGCGAAAACAAAGTAATAGCGCGGGCAGGCGACACGTTGAAAAATTCCATGTGGACGAAGTTGCGGGCAGAAGCTAGTTATACAAATAAATATGTGACAGCATAAGCTACCGAAAAGCATAAGTCAATCCTGTTGAAAGTAGTTCAAATACAAAACACTTTGAAGACGCTTGCCACTTGTTATGGCCCTCTGGGCATGGTTTGAAAAGTTGGCGAACAGAAGTGTCTGTCGCGTGTCTGCCTAAAAAGCGATTACCACTTGAGCAAGTGAGTCTATGAGCAACACGAATGCAGCTAAACCTTGGACCCTGGCAGGGGCAGACTGGATGTGGTAGTTGTATAAGGAATACGTGATGTGGCACAACTTTTAAGAGGCAGTGGACTGCCATAGGACTGACATAGATACTCTAGATACCATTACACCCACGTTTGCATTTAAATATAGGAAATATCTAATTAAATCCATCTCAAAACAGCTGTAGTTAAACCACTTTTCACAAACAACAATAGGAAAAACATGGAGTGCTATAGACCGATTGCGCTCATACCAATTTTTTCAAGTCTTTGAGAAATACATATAGGAACAACTTTACAATTTTATTGACAAATGTAACATTTTAACCGAGGAACAAAAAGGCTTCAGGAAAAATAAAACCATTAACATGGCTGTCTACGATTTCTTGAATAAAGTCATCACAAATTAATGTTAATAGTAAAATACCTGTGTGTTCCGTATATTGCGATAAGACCCAAGCCTTCGACTGTGTGGACCATAAGATTTTGCTTGAGAAGTTAGAAGCATATGGAATTTGAGGAACCATATTATTAAAATTGATAGAATCATATTTAATCAAATATAGGAATCAATACGTGGAAATTTCGAAGATAAATCTAAAGACTAAATCCAAAAATTATATTTAGATCAAATAAACGATCAATTAAGTACGGTATACCACAGGGGAGCGTGCTAGGTTCCCCGTTATTTTTAATTTATATCAATGATTTACCAAAGATAACCAGTCATCATATGTCACTATTTTCCGACGACAACACCGTAATTATTAATAACATTAACGAATTGCAATTAGAAAATTAAATCAACAAAACTATGCAATCAATAATCGCATGGCTAGATAATAATAATCTTAGGACAAATATTGACAAAACAAAATTAATGTTGTTCAGTCAACGGCAGGCATCTATATCAAGGTATCTAATATTATGTTAATAGAACACGGTAGCAAAATTATTGAAAACGTAGGTACTACCAAATTAGGTTTAAATATAGATCAAAGACTGGATTGGAAAGTACACACAGAGGAATTACGCAAAAGAATAAGCAAATCTACTTATGGTCTTTATTAACTGTCTTCGATCTTAGGTACCGACTCTTTGCTCACTGCTAATATCATGGCATCGTTGGCTCAATCTTAAGATGCGGGGTTATTTTTTGGGGCAACTCGTGTACTAGAGAACTAATCTTTAAGTTACAGAAAAGGTGTCTCAGAGCGATGTTTGGACTAATATGTACTGATACGTGTGAGCCATATTTAAAAAAAATATAAAAAATGAAATATTAACCCTCCCGTCATTATACATTTACGAAGTGGCGGTCTTCGTTAAAACAAACCCAAAACTATTCAAGAAGCTACCAGATACTAATACCCGAAGTCGACGGGATTATAGTGCATTGTGTGTAAGAAAGTCCAATACAGCACTGATGCATAAAAGTGTGTTCTGCATGGCGCCAAAGATATTTAATCACATTCCAACCCACATTAGAGAATTGAATATTCACTTATTTAAGAAAAAATAAAGAACTTTCTAATTCAAAAAGCCTATCATAATATTTCCGAGTTTTAACTGACAAAGTATTGATATAGTTTTATTTTTTATTTACATTTTGTTTTAGTATTTGTTTTCATGTTTCATTATAATTGATGTTGTGTATAATATTTAAGTAAATTAATCTGACTCGTGTCACATAAATAATTCAGATTTTTATTCCCAATTACTCTGATTTTTGACTGGCAAATTTTTATTATATTATACATTTCGATGACGAGTTTTTTACACTATTGTGTTGTATATTTATTATAATTTTATTGATTCAGATTGAATTTGATATGTTAATTGCTTTGAATAATGGACAAACCTACTAATAAAAATAACCTACCTGTTTATATTTGTACGCCGGTATGGCAAAACATGACTGTGCTATAATTTTATGTAACATCTTGCAAGCCATAATGTGTGCATATACTTATGTTTTGAACAAATAAATGTTTTTTTTGCAATTCTGGCTTAGTTTGTTTTAGGTTTGTTATTTGAGAAAATTAAATTATCGCCATAGCCTCAAGGAGGAGCAGAAAAAACCTCAATTTTCTCATTTTCTTTCAGAACCCCTAGAGACTATTTCCATCTGCTAACCACTTAAATCCTTGATTTTGGTAAACACCGTCTAAAAATACTCCTTGGTAATATAAAACGTAATACCTTCATCAAGTGTTCCATTCTATAGCATTTTTCCGATCGCTGAACTAATGAGCGCGTATTATTCACGTCCATTGTGGTCCGACGCGGCAATTAGGACATTATCGACGCTCGCTCCGCTACGTATTATGGAAATCAACGATTTTATTCGATGGTAACATTTCAATATCGAGCGTGTACGATGAACGATGGATATTGTATGTTTAAGATCTTTTAGATGATGTAAATAGAGGAAATGTTATTTTTAAATCGAGAATGGTTATCATAGGACAAACCATCATCAATATAGGTTGAGTCAAGCTTTGTGTAAATAGTATCCAGGGATTTACAATGATTATAAAATAAAGTTAAAAGTGGTTTCCATACTATTCCTCGTAGTAACCATAGTAGGCAGTAACATCAAGAATAACTAATAATACTCCCAGTACTATTAGTTATTCTGTGGAATAGGCTTATTTATGAACTAGCTTTTTGCCGCGACTTCGGCCGGGGTTTTTTTGGAAAATACCCAACGGGAACGTACTACCTGGATTAAAGGTAACCTACGTGTTAATACAGGCTATAAACTGTCAGTGTCCCAAATGTCATTCAAATCTAATTTGCTGTTTTAGTGCCAATCCGGAACATACATCCAGACAAACGGACATAAACTTATATCTAAAAACTATATTTTCGGCATCACACTCGTTCCCGATAATCCGATCGCACCCCTCGCAGCAATTACCTACTATTTTTCAAAAATATTCAATGTCAGGTTTTGACTTCATTACTAAGTTATTATAATTATGTATAAATATCGTCTTCTTATACCAGTGTTATCGTAGTTCTATTCTTACCTTTTGTTTCAAAAAGTCACACAGAAGGGAAAGTAAAATAAAAACCTTATGGTGACTTTGTCTAGCGCTGTTTACTTTGGGCTTGTCCTAATGTTGTACTTCCAATTTTGTTTCTTACTCAAACTTTATTCTCTGGGTGTAAAATTTGGGTCAAACGAACAAATATTTATTTTTAGTTTTGTTACATTACTTACACATAACTTTGTGGACTCATTTCTTAAGCATAAGGTTGTGAGTCAATACTTAGGTCTACAATAATATATTGCTAACACAAAGATATCACGAGTGGTAATCAATACTCGTTCCTTCTCTGAATGACAAGGCCTCTTGCCTTTGTCCTGCAACAGTCTCAGTTACAGGCTGATAGTATTACTACTGCGACTACTACCAGACCGTTCTCTTAATTACGTATTAAAAATACAGCATCATTAATATTATAATTATAATTAGTCAACATCGTGATAATTAGTACTTACGACGAAGGTAAATATTATCTTTTCATACGAAAAGCGGCAAAAATATCCAGCTCAACGAACATTGCTATACACAAAAGAAATTAATATAATTTTTATTACTCCCGAAATTCGAAAAAGATGTAAAGTAATTCGTTTACTTTGTGTGCTTAATTAAGGAACATTGAGATCAGTTTCATATCGCTTTAATATTTGTGAGCACGACGCCAAGAGGTTTCAGATCTCTCAAAATGTTGTTCCAAACCAAAAGATTAATTAGTGAATATTACTTAATTAATAGAACGAGTAACAGTTATAGCTTCGTTAAATCAATATCGTTACTTTATTACCTGATGAAGATATAAAGCCTATTAGTATTGGGTTTGGGTGAAAATTGATTAACAAACTTGACTTTAATTAACCCTTCGCCATATTGTTATAACTAACTTAAGTAACTTAGTTGTGGTTAAACGGCACGCTAGAAGAGGTAATCTTTAGTATTATTTTGTCCGATTTTACTAACTATGTCTATTGAAAATACCACATTACGAGTGACCAAACACACCTATACACTCACGATTTGATGAATGCAATCAAACTTTGATATCCAACAGAGCTGCAGGCCCCGCGATCTCCGTAGTCTGCTTAGGTGGTAGCCGCTCATCTAAACTCGTGGGTGTCGTAAAAAGCGACTAACGGAAAACTAACTAACGGGCTTTGACATAAACGAAGAAAAAAGTAGATGCGTGCGCTCGTACATAAGTATCGTAAATTTTTCAAGAACCTATAATATAGATAATATTCCACAGCATTCCCAATAATAATGTTTGTTTGGTGTTTAACACTAAATAGCTCTTCGCTATCAGATACTGCCTTACTTTATAGGTACAATTTACAAGTAACAGTATAACGGTTCTAGTTTCTTAAGTTCTTACCTAACAATAAACACACTTTATGGTTTTCTTCCATTCCACAGATAGTGAATGTTTAGTTAAACGAAGAGTGTATATTTTATTATTATTTGTGTACTTCTTGTAACCAAATCCATGATTATTCCACCGGCTGCCTGAAGATCAAGTTGGCTAACGCAAATGTGTCAGGATGGCCGATCATTGTCACCATAATTGTTGAATTTGACAATTTTGGTTATTATAAAAGGCGTAGTTATGATTTTCCGATGGCACACCATTGGCACTGACAGTCCATTGGTTTTTTACAGTCCTATTCTGTAATATAACTGGCTTACCAGCTTCAAACATTTTTTTTTCCACTTTCATAAGCCCTATGAGTATACTTTTCATTCTGCGTATGCATGGAGTGTTCGTATGCATGGAGTGTTCGTATGCATGGAGTGTTCGTATGCATGGAGTGTTCGTATGCATGGAGAGTTCGTATGCATGGAGTGTTCGTATGCATGGAGTGTTCGTATGCATGGAGTGTTCGTATGCATGGAGTGTTCGTATGCATGGAGTGTTCGTATGCATGGAGTGTTCGTATGCATAGAGTGTTCGCTCCGAGTGTGGGAGGATTATGAATCAAACTCGCGTGACATCGTAATGGCGGACGTTTAATTAAGCAAACTGTGTTACGTCTGGTGGCACAAGATTTACTTCTGTATGCAAGTGTTTGTGTTGTTACTTGTAGCAAATTAGAAATGTTTCTTGTAGCTAAACGTCTTCGTTTTATTAAGAATGATTAAAGTTACGAGTACATAGTGTAACTTCACAAATTAATTAAAAAGATCTAATTAAGAAAAGAATGATAAACTTTTTATTTGCAAATAAATGGTGTAATAGATCTTTGCGACAAAAACCGTAAGTTTTTATGAATCGTTCTTTAAAAATTGATTGAGTTACAAAAAAAAAATCATTCACATCCCAAATCTTAAAAACAAAACACTTAAATATCTTTCACAATAAATCAGCAGTAGGATTTATATTTTATCTCAGCTTTTCTGTGGTCCTTATCGACTAGATTTATTGTGGCTCAAGCCTATCGGGCTAGCTTTCCGCGTAAACTTTCATTTTGGCGCATCAATTAAACGCTTAGACGAGATAAATCTGGAAAAATCTACTTCATTATTTATTATACCGATAACAATGTTATATTAGCTCTTCCTAGATTCTGGGATTATTTAGGAACTTGATAACATATTGCATAAAGCGTTCTATTATCACAGTCGCAATATCTGTTTCAGATAAAAAATTAACACAGACAAATATTAAAAAAAACAAACACGAGTGTTGTTTGATGTATTTATATCCAGTCTTCTTGTTCACAATACTAACTCCTTGGAGACTTGTGGGTTGAAAGGAGTAAAAAACGTCTATGTGACATTCTATGTAAATTAATAATTGAATGTATCTAAAGCAATATATATTTACGTAACATTGCTAATTTTAGAACTGTCAACATTGTTAAGCCAATGTCTGTCAAAATTATCATGACAGAGTAACACAAGATAATCAAAAATCACTCAAATTATCATTCTCTCATTACTTGAATAAATAAATCTCACTTCGTCTATCACAGAGTGAAAGCAAATAATGCTTAAAATATAATTATATACATAAGCATCACAGGCAGATACCGTGTGATGTTTATTTACATAACGTTTCATAGAAATATGATGTCATTTACCTTATTGTGAGTTTTACGCATGGCGCATGCTCGCGTGAACTTCCAGTGATATAAAGTTATTAAATAAGATGTGAAACGTGGCCGGGTAAGCAAAGGGGTCTTCATGAAACAAATATTTGAATGGTTTACATAGGATTATAAAGAATGTACTACTCGTAGATTTTAAATTGAAAGTTAGAAAGAATCTCTGAAATCAGCAGAAAATTTAAATTTACATAATAAAAGCAAATGTGAGCATTGTAATTTCTTCACAACATTAAAACAGACGGAAATACTCATGCAATACAAGCTCGCCTATAGTAACGTCTCGTATAATTGAGGTGGTATTTGCTAGTTCAAACCAGACGCTATTGAGATAGAAACGGAGCTGTGTATACAGCTGCATTGTTATCCAATGAAATATCTTGACGTTTTGATAGGAACCTGAGTTTCTAACGATTCTCAAAATCGCAGAATTCTTACGTCATTAAACGTCGCTTAAAATATGGTTCCTTAAGTTTGAAATTAATAATTGGAATTTTCATCGCGTCTTGCGATGCTCACACAAAGCGTCAGAGGACGGAAGATGAATAACACCGCTCTGCCATTGTGACCCAAATGATTATGTGCCTACGGCGCTACGTTGCTACGGCGCTACAGTGCTACGCTGCTATGACGCTACGGTTACACCTGACCACTCACAAATTAGAATCATAACTTTATTTACATAACAATAAAGTTTAATTTTTATTTTCCACTTACGTAAAAGAGGGTTTCTGCAAAGGTAGACCCTTGTAACGACGCTTGAATGATTACATTTATCTTTCTTGTGTTATTATTTAAGCATGATACCAGCGATTATAATGCGTATATGTTATACTTTAGAGACTAAATTAATGTGTACCCTGATTTACCCGAGTAATGGTGTTACACGATGTGTTGTAGAAAATTAAGCAAATAATTGCGTTAAATCGTGGAGACTTAATAAAAATATCGCATGTTTGTAAACCGTCGTTGTTTTGTTTTGATGTAAATTGTCTCTATTTTTTTTGTTCGTGTGTATTTAAGAATTAATATTATTAAGATGTCATTGTTACTTTTTTATGTTATTTGCATAATTCAAGATCTTTTAAATAAAAAATTACTTTGGTACCTTATTACGTCGACCAATAATAATAATAATTATAATTTTTCTTTGAATATGACAAACAAGAAAGTCTGTTTTAGATTCACATTTATACACACACAGGAAGACAAAAACCTATTTATGACCACAAAAAGAGAATCACACTAAAGTTCCGGCAACTTCGTTTGAAGCACAGAGACACGACGCGTGCCGCACAACAACCTCATTAAGTAAGTCAATTTTAACATAAATATTAGAAGAGTTTATTATCAGCGTACGCCTTTAGAATAACACAATGCCAACTGGAGGGGTGCGTACATGTTCCAATTTATCAAAACCTTATGTGGCTCTGTGTTCATTTTCAAAATATACAGAATATCGCATAAATACATTCATATTGTGATGATTTTAACCACTACGAGTATGTGCTGCCCTAATAATAGCCAGAACGTATTTCTGTACACCGCGTAGAAGATGGCGGAACGATGATCTATATTAGCCCTGGATCGAAATAGCTGTAAGTCATGGTGATGGTGGTGTGGTCCCTTGCCCAGCAGTGGATGGTGCAGGCTGATGGTAACCAGTTGATGCGGGAATACAATCCGAAAAGTTTCTATAAAATATATATACAGTTATATATTCTACCATACTCAAATGAAACGAAATGATGATTATTTCTGTAATTTGATCTTTTGTGACACGTTTACAAGTAAAGTTTGTGGTCTTTATTTTAAAACAAGATGGCGCCGATATTTCCTTCCTGAAGCTCAGAGGTGATGGTCTCTTTTTAAAGCTCAAACATTATGCCCAAACCCAAGCCATTACAGTTTTAAGTTGAGCTGTACCGTCGTACCGACGACTTCTTCATAATTCAAAAGTGCCTGTAAACGGTTTCATTAAAATAAATGCTTTGAGTTTAAGGCATACTATATCTTAACACGTCTTGTATACATGGAACATGCATGGCGGGCGTGTATGCTGTTACTGGCCGATAATTGCCTGTTGATTCAATTAATTGCTGGCTTACAGACGTGTTCAGCTCAAAGGGTATTATTATCATGGTAGGCCACAAAGTACACCCTGTCGTACGTAGCAATTAGCAGCTGTTTGCAGTAATTGGAAGATGATAGACGTTATCTACTAATTACTGCGTCTCTCTTTAATAATAGATAAGACAAATGAGTAGCTCCTTTTTAATAATCTTACATATGGCGAGCAAGCATATTAGGGTAATTGGTAACAAACTGGCAGTACCCTTGGCGTTGATAAAATATGTTCACTTAATATTGAACAGTAAGTTAGCTAATATATAATTACCATACCAGCCGCTTGGTATCTATCGGGAATGTTAAAAATATTTATTTTCATTTCCGATACCTAAGGATCGTTTTTGATAAAAATAAGGGTATCAAATAACTTCTTCTTCCCAGCTAAAGCACTAGGAAGTAGTGAAGGGCGGGCGTTTTGTGGGACTGTCTTATGTAAATTTGACGTACGAAAAGTGCTGATTCTCAGCCTAGTAAATAAATTACTTTTGATTTTGATTTTAAACGTAATTAGATGAGACCCTCAAAGAGAGGAGCCTGTGTCCCACCATTGGGAACATAACAGGCTGATAATTTTATGTTATGTTAGGTGACCGCTATCAAATGACATCAATAAAAGAGCAAAATAAGCTCTATCTAAAAAAAAATCAATGTCGCTTTTGATAAAAATAAGGGTGCCAAATAACTTGACAAGGTCACGTTACTAGTAAAGAGATTTAAGAAGTAGATTTAAATGTCTTTTGTTCTTACTATTTACATAAGTAGGTCAACAAAAGGACAATACTGTGGTAAATATGGCAGTATTTTACGCAAAATATTAATTACTGCGAACATTTCCATTGCACGATGCCCTAAAGCAATTTGTATGAAAAATAAGCGACCCTTTTCACGAGATGAGTTTTGGTGGATGCTGCAGAATTCTTATTTGTCTGCGTTTCCCGCGAACTTCGTGTCAATATTTTGAAAGCTGGTTGAGGTTTCACTTTTGGACTGAATGTTAATTCTTTTTAGAGAGACTTTTCAGGTTTTTGTTTTTGCGTTAATGTGGCTTCGGCTTAGTTTTCAGTTTTGTTTACTTTGTTAGGCAAAAGAACTTGATGCTGCTTTTTGCGCCTCGGCTTTTGGTGGATGGTCATTTCCCGGTAACATGTGTTTCTCTTCAACGCAGTGTTTTCGGCTGTTTATCTGGTTAGTTGTGGCCATGACATACTAGTTTGTTTTACGGATACAAATTCAACTATTTTCGTAGCAATGATTTGATAATAACGTGGTACGGAAAGTACTGTGAACGTTTCACCCGTTTCAATAAAACCGCTTAAAATGCTTACCTCGATGAGCGGAGCGAACACTTTCACCGTTGGAATTCGTATAGCGCACGCTAATTGATTAGCTATTGTGCAAATAGCTCCGGCGAAATTACCGAACGATATTTTTTGCTAAGAAATACAGTTTTCCTAACTGAACAGACAGCTGTGTTGCTGAGGAGTTTTTTTTGTTTGTTATGTAGTTTGTTGCGCCACTTCTTCTTCCCAGCGAAAGTACTAGAAAGTGGTGAGAGGCGGCGGATTGAGGGGGACTGTCTTATGCAATTTTGACGATCGAATAGTGAGCTAGTAGAGTTGTTCCAGAGATTGAGATTTGTCTTTGTAGACGTAGTCCTATAGAAAAGCAAATAACGAATAAGAAGAAGACAAGTGAACTGCATTCTTCTTAACTTTCTCCGTCATACATCACACATTTGTCCACAATCAACTTTACCGAGAAAGAACCTTTTAATAGCATCAGAAAACGTAGAAAGACACACATCAGGCGGATCAACACGAAATATAACGTGTTGTTTACGTTATATTTCGCATTGATCCGCCTGATGTTGAAAGCTGAATAAAAATCAAGTCGTCGCCGAACAACTGGCAGGACTTGGATCAATGGCCGTTCGGTACATTTAGTTGGGATTCCGTCGGCCATTCAGCTTTGTTTATAGGGGTGGTACGTAATATAAATTAATTATCTACGACGGCACTTTGCCGACCACCCTCCCGAAAATATCTCGCCGTGAATAAAGAGCCGGATATTAATTTGGGATATCGTTAAAAGCAGAATAAAACGTTAATTGCATATACGTTTTGTGGGTTTTGTTGATGTTTCTGAAGGCGTGTTGGTGAGGATGACCAGGTTTGTTAGGGTTTGTTTACTTATTGTTAAAAGGATGAATAGAATTTGTGGGGCATTTGCCGGTTGGGTGGTTCATCGGAGCTATTTGTAATGGATTTCTTCGTTATACCATTTCGCTGGCTGGGTTTCCTGACCAATCTGTGAACGCTCACGGGAGTTTGGTCGGGAAAGCCGACGCACAAAGAAAAAAAAAACAAATTATTAGCATATTATTCAATTAATACATTCTGAATTGGCATATTATATAGATCAGTCTTGAGATGGTTCCTAATGGCATACCTACAGATAAATTAAAATGGAACGACTTTTGACAAAAAAGATTTACAATGCATGAGAATATAATATGCGAAATGATACCATTTCGCATATTAACGAAGAAATCCACTGCAAATATTACTATATTAATTATTATAATTGTATAGGAAACGCGCGTTTCCTATAAAATAATAATACCTAATATTATTAACCATAAATGGTAGTGCTTAAAAAAGTCATAATCGGAAGCACTTCAGATGAGTTTTCATACAACCAAGAACCACTTACCTAAGTATATACCACTAACGAGCTTCCACCAGTCTTATCAAGTCCCAGCTAGCGATGCAACAATATTGTTTCAAACAAACAAAAAATAAACTCCCAATTTCCATTGGATGTTTTTCTTTTGTTTTGAAACTCGCTGTAAAGTTTTATTATTTCATCATTAACTTCGCGTTTGAGGTGTGTTCGTTAATCACTTATTTACGGATCCTGTTGATGTGGAGGCCGCCTTTGTTTTTGTTATAAGTTGCTTTAGAAAAACACTTATGTTCTTATTAGGGATGGGTAATATAGCTTTTACTCTATATCAAATCGTATGTATGTATCGGTTTAGAATATCGGATATCGCATCTATATATTGTTCTTATTAGCGTAAATATTGAACAAGTTTATTAGGTTACACGTGCCTGAGGGCTTGTTATTATCATAAGTAGTTATTTAAATGTTACATAAATGTTTTTCAACTGCCTCGTTGGTCTCGTGGTCCTGGGTTCGATTCCCAGGTCGGACCAAGTGTTGTTGGGTTTTCCATTAAGAATTTCTTAGTAAAGGAGTTTGAAAGTTGGTGGTTTAATAGCCCGGGCCACAGAAAGCACGTAACGCCGTTGGTTCTACGCCTGATCTCTGCCCGGTCGTGTCGGATTGCCGTCCCATCGGACTATGAGAGTAAAGGAACAGAAAGTGCACCTATGTATACGTACACATTTGTGCACTATAATATTATTATCTCCTGCGTACCTTCCTAATCTCCGTTGAGATTGGTCACCGTGACCGAAATCGGTCGGGAGGCTATTATTACTATCTAAATGTTACTAATTAGTAAGACGTTTTATCGTGGGAGTTGTGAAAGGTTACCTAAATTATCTAAACTTTGGCTTAAACTATGTGAACTAGAACCTAAACATCATCTGTTAAGCATTAATCCTCGCCCTCCGACATCAATCATCGTCCTTTAGTGATCGCCACAATAAAAGGTCAAAGAGGTCATCGCCATAATCACACCCATTTGGAGCCGACAGACAGATTGTCCATCGCAGTAAGTTATCAATCGCAGACACTGTTGCCCAATTTCACCGAATCTCTTAGTAGCATTTTACGATACCCAGTTGGAAATAGTGTGGACTATTTTCCACCTAAACCCGACATTTGTCATTCCTTTTGTTTCCGGGGAATTGGGTGAGAATGTGAAGTAAATTCTTTACATGAATTATTTATGTAAATAATTCAGCTTTTTCTTCATCCACATCTCCAATTACATCGACACTACTGCTCTTCAAAGCGGAACACAGCAACGCTGCTTCGCGACATAAAATGGTGGTATGATTGCAGTATTTCCCCGACTGACCAGCACCCCAATTGCGTAACACACAATCAATCGGAATCTGAATCATTTTGAAGCAAATTGCTAATCCATTGCTTCATAAGTTCGAAAACTTTGTCTGCTCAACACGTAAATAACGCAATCAATGTTGTTGAACTGTCAAAATGAAACCGATTCCGATTGATCGTGTGTTACGCAATTAGGGTGCAGATTCACAAAGAGCTCTACTTCTCATATTTTACTCTAACGTTCGCCATTCACTCTCTATCGCTCGTAGCTTCTATTTAGAAGTGTTTGTACATCATTCAACGGCAAACAATCACAAAAAGGTTTCAGTAATCGACTGACAATGAGCGTTGTTCCTCTCAATAGTCCGCAAACATTGGAGCCAACAAACTGTTTGTTTCCCTTTGTAGTGCTTGTGACAAACATTTGGGCCAAACATCACCCTTTGTGGTCGGTGTTACTTCCACTAACGCTTTTGTGGGAGTTGATTGATGCTACGCGAGATAGAAACTTGAATGTTTTAGTATTGATTGCCAAGTTTTAGGGGTCAAGGATGTATTTAATTTTGTAGTGTGTGAATGAACAACCTGTTGTTTTCCCACTTCACAAGTTTGGTCATTATGCTTTCCTCTTCTATTATTGTGTCTATAAAGGGTAAAATCTTCGTAACCAATTTTCTTGAATGATTTGTTATTAATGAAAACAAATGGTTTTTGTTATATCAGAATATCTGCGATTCATTCATTTGTTTCTGTGACGAATCCTTTAATATCGCTCGTTGTGGATTAAATCCGGCGGAAGGCTAAGTTTCACCAAAATTCTATTCTGGAAAAGGTTTGAAAGGAAACAAGTTAATCCTAAGCTCTTCAAGTTTATTACAAGTCTTGGAACTTAGTAAAGTAATCTCGCCGGCATGAAACATAAGATTTGGTTAAGGTTTTGTCATTTACAATAATTAAATTCGTAAATCTATGTACAGTGAGGGTTTTTTTGATACCTTACGTCAATTTGATGACTCGTGACATGTCTTATGAAATGGATGACAAAGAATGATAGTTGTGATTTGAATATACAATTTAACTTGTGATCAATTTGCTTACCATTTAATTTCCCTGACTTTCTATAGACTTACTTAGGGTATTTTTATGAATGTAATTTCAATAGTAATTTCAATTTCAACATAATACAGACCTGCACTCAGCAGTTGACTACCATAGAGTGTGTTGATTGATTGAACCCATTTATTTCACAGGCACCATAAAACGTACAATGTGTATGAGTTTTAAATAAAACATGAAAAGGCTCTTAAAAAAGCATAAAGCTTGTTTCATTTTTTATAGTCTTTTTAAATCAGCCCCGAAAAGCCAGCACTATAAAATTAAGAACTTTTCTGATTTTATTTGGAATAAAAGCCCAAACGTTCACCACTTGGTATATGTAGTTTCTCAAAGAGACATCAAAACTCGCGACCAGTTGATACAGTTTACGTATGAAAGCTAACTAAATCATGACGTTACATGGAAGTTCGAAGCCGTGGGTAACGACTTCGGAAGTTTTCTCATTTTCGTAATGAACACGCGTGATGCCACCGACTTCCACACGACGCTTCGACTTGAGGTTCTATTTATTTACTGAACTAATTTTAGAATTTGCTTTAATGCAATGTTTGTAAGGACTCATTGTAAGAGTGGTCATTTTCTTCTGAATTGACTTTCAAGGAAACTTACGTTACGTGATATTGCACAAATTGGTAAATCTTAAGTTTATGACTGTTGTTTCTTCGCATGTTACTGTAGGTGTAATTACTTCATCTCTTTCCCTAACCACCATTCTGGATTACTTATTTTCAGAAATATTAGAAACAGACAGTTTCCTAGCCAAATATAACAAATTAGGAATTTGTTAAGTAGAGCAATTGTTTCTTGATGATTTTTTTGTGTTAAATGTGCAGGGATCTCAAAACTACTTCATTTTTCTTCTAAAATATGCCCCTATAAACTGAGATGAGCCAGACGAATGACTCGCTATAAGCCACACATTGTTAGAGATTAGTGATCATAACAAGTTTGTCGCCGCTTGTCTCGTAAACCGCTCAGCGTCGCCCGCTACTTGTTGACTCCAGGGAATTACTGCCTACTATTGTTTTGACCTCATTCTCAGTATACTATTCCTCTGGTTTTATTAAAGCTAATAAATACCTAGCTGACCGTCTTAGGCCGTCAATCAAACTAATTGATGAATTTTCAGGCAATTTCCAAACCTACCTACCATAGGTATGTAGGTACATTATCATACATCATCATTATCATCATAGCCTTTTCCCAACTACATGTATATTGGGCTTGGCTAGTAGTCTTGCCGAATGCAACTGAATACGAGTGCTTTATCTGGAGTAACTACAAAGGATGGTAACGAAATATTCCACAAACCAAAAACCAAAACCGGCCAAATCCTGACTATGAAAACCAACAAAACATTTTTAAGTAAGGGTAAATTCTAACAAATTCTGATAAAGTTCACGATTAATTGGAAAAAAGAAAAAAAACCTAAAGTGAATTTCTGTGTGTTTCTATGTTTCGAATTTTCCCTACTATTATCTTCCCCTACGTATCTATACTTTTCTTAAACAACACAATACTTTGAGAGCATACTAGGAGGGCTCGTATAAGTGACTAAGCTTGTAAGCCTTTACAAGGCTGCTCAGGCCCAGGGGCTAACAAAACTACGCCGGGTCAAAGCCTTTCTTACGCCGCGCGCCGCGGCCCGCAGGGATATTATGTGCTTTTCCATTTGTTACATTAGTATCGGATTCTCATTCGGAAGGTATCATTTGCTAGAAACTAGGGTAATCAATAGATGGTTGTGTTTTGTATTTGGGTATGATATGAACACAAGACCGAAAAAGCCAAGTGGAAAAAAGAGGCAATTTTCTGGGCTGGCAGATGGAATCAAGCATCCATTCAGCGGCATTACATAACATTCATACATACATAATCAGTTTATAATATTCCCACGACTAGGATCCAGACCTCCTATCTTTAAGAGGGAGTGGACCGTAATCCACCACGCAGGCCCAGTTAGAAGATGTCATACGTCTTAAAATTTTTGGTTCTAGGACAGGCCGATTTCCTCATGATATTTTCCTTTAACGTTTTGAGGGCAGTGGCATTCACGGTATTATTCTATATTATCTATGAGATCATCCTAGAAATGTTTATCCCAAGATTGTGAGTGTTAAATGTTCTTGTTGTTCAACCTTGTCAAAATATGGACTAAATAATTGAACACTAAGCCATTTTAAAAGAGTTTAAAATTATGTATATTTTTGTATGTTATTTAAACCTCTGTTTTCACATTTTGTTCCTCAACCCTGACGAATAATTCATTCCTCATATTGTTATTCATAATCGCACTTCCTCCAGGAAAATCTAAGAAAAAACCCGCGCAAAAAGAAACATTATTTTCAACCAGTGATTCCCACACTAGTTTGTATGCGACACTCGTTGGCGACTCAAACAAAACTCAAGTTCTGCTGAGAATCCTAAAGAGCTCGTGTTTGGGATGTGAGCCTAATTATCTGCTGACCTTGTTACCTTTGACGGGCGTTATGAGATTTGATATTTATGAGGCAGAGGGAGCAGAGGTGGTTGACTTTAGAAGACGATGTTATTTTGTTTATTATCTTGGAAGTGTTTAACTGCTGAGTTTAGACGCATGCTCTTTTACCCAAGAGTTCCTTAAATAACGTAGGTGAGCAGTAAGGAAGGCTTTTTTTAAATATTGACTCCATAAAGAGGGTACGAAAGTTTGTATGGAAGTTCGTCATTTTTGCCAATGGACCTCATCGGGCTCACGGCTTGTTATTTTATAGAACAAGATGTCGATAGCAACCTATCGATGGATGTCTATAGAATAGAATAGAATAATGTATTTCAAATAATTAAAATCCATATCTTGTTAGTATATATTAGCAACAATATTAGCTTACAATTATTATGTTAGTATTGTTAGTACTTATCTATAAGAAGACTATTATACAAAACCATTCACTACCCTCACCCAGTGTTTTTGAATGGGGCAGTCAAATCGAGCAGCAATGACTTTCAGAATGCTATTTTTAGCACCCCGCAGACGCTGCAGCAAAGAAGCCGATTATTTGCTAATTATGGCCATGAAGCCGTTCGTGTGGGATTCTGCAAACATTCTGGAGGCACTGCAGCGCCACGGTAGCCTTAACAACATTCTGAAAGCATTTTTATATTGAACCCACAGGGTGTCATGGGATCGTCGCGTATAGCTCACCCACAGGCCATTCGAGTTAAAAGATTGACAATACGCTTTAAAGACCGTCATCTTTACTTGAATTGTACAGACGCCAGCACATCAAGCTACTACAATCCGTCAAATTTCTTTATTAGATTTTCAACTTTATCGCTAAAGCATTAGGGTTTAAGGTTAATTGGGAAAATTTGACAGTTTCGGGTAGCTTGACCTGCTGGCGTCTGTACATCGAGCGAACCTGCAAGCAAGCATGTTACTTCTCACCGCCAACGCCCTGCGTTCCCGCTCTATTTCCCCGTCATACTTGAAGTCATCCGTCACAATATGCCCCAGATATATAAATTCGTCAACCAGCCTTAGTGCAACGCCATTGAGGTATACTGCAGGCACATGGGTAGGACGATGTTTGCCTGCTTTGAAGATCAGCAGCTCCCTCTTTTGGGAATTGTATTTTAGTCCATGTGCTTCTGCATATTGCTCGCAGATATAAAGTAGTTTCCTCAATGCGTTTATCGAGGGACCCAGCAGCACCATGTCATCTGCATAACTAATATTGTTGACACAGGTACCGTCGATATAGCATCCGACATGAGTGCTGCTGAGTCTCTCAAGTATCTAGTTGACGTACAAATTAAACAAAAGAGGTGAACTCAACCTACCCTGTCTGACGCTACATTTCGACCTGTATTCGTATAACATATGACTGCGTATAAAATTATTCTAAATATGTGTAGATAACATACGATAAGTAAGTATAAAGGTTAGATCCAAGAAATAGTGCAATATTTTGCATAATTTGATATATATACATATAGTTTGTGACATACCTAGTAAGAATAATTGAAATGAAATTAAGTCATCAACAATCAAGGAACAACAAGGAGGTTGTCAATTAGGGAAGTCCATAGTTATATTAATACAATGATCCTCCTTCTAACTAATCTTAACTTTGTTTATTACTCAATCACGGATAATTGATACACAGATAGTTTATAACCTGGATTAACGCATGGGATACTTTTAATCATAGTAATACGATATTTTCCGATAACCACGCGGGTGAAGCCGCGGGCAAAAGCTAGTAATACTCTAAAAGTCTAGTCTCTAGAAGTAACAATAATATAGTAGGTACACTCTTTCACTAAAATAAACATTTTCTTTTATTAGACTAGTATATGTACAAGCCAGTTCGTAATACATTTTTAATTTACGTTATTATTTTGAACAGAAAACATAAACAAGCAAAAAGTTACCTTATTAGTAACACATCAAAAGCCTTTATCTTGTGCAACATTTCTGTTTTTAAATGTATATTTATTTTACTAGAGAGAATAGCGTGAGTATGTATGTACCTTACTTGTGCATATTAAACTCAGCCACAGACACTCGAACAACAAATACTACTTTCATTAAAACCTCAATCCCGAAAAGTAAACACTTCACGCTTGACCAGTTTACCCACAAATGAGAATCACGACATTGTTACAGAAAAAATATGTCTGCACTCGGTAACATTTTATCAGACGAAATGGATTTCAGTGAAACCTTAAAAGATTGGGCTGTATTTCACTATAACATCAATCTTTTCGGCTAAATTAAGCAAAGAAATGGTTTAAAAAAGACATGAGGCCTGGTATTTGGAAGAAAGCTGTGGAACCTGCCGAAGACATTTTATTGTTATTCCCTCAGAAGGAAAACCGGCAGAAATAAATGTGCTATCGTAAAATTTTACTATGATAATGTTCATTGCGTGTACCTGCGCCTTGACTAATATTCGTTAGCGATTAGTGGAGCGTTGTCTAGTTTGCTATAGGTAAATTTGTTCATTTCTACCGTGTTACTGAGGCCCACCCACATACATAGTTCCTTACAAAGCTTATTATAGGAGTTATCTCTTGTACACTCATTTAGATTTGGACGCTTTTGCGAACGTTTGTGTGATACAATTAAGAAGAGGCTAATTCAAAGAAATAAAATTAAAATAAAAGATAGCCAATTCGTCAAAATTAAAGATTGCGTCGTCTGGACTCATTTGACACAAAAAATCAAGCGCAGTTTTTAGGAAAAATAAATGTTGCTCTGGAAAGTTCTCTCGTTAGCCGAATTTTTCTTGAAAGGAGAAATTATTACTAAATGTTTGTGCCGACGTCTTTCATGACTTTTCTTTAATTTAATTAAAAGGTTGAATTAAAGAAACTTTGTAGAACAAATATTCATTGCATTACTTTGAGCGACGTTCTAATTTGCTTTAGAGTTGTTGGTAATGAAATAAACGAATGTACTATAGTTATAAGATTTATCTTCTGAAGCAGTTTCTGTTTGTATTTTTTAATATTTTTTCATGAAATTCTGGAGGGATTTAAATGTTTCTTTTTAACCCCCGACGCAAAAACGACGGGGTGTTATAAGTTTGACGTGTCGGGGTGTGTGTGTGTGTGTGTGTGTGTATGTCTGTCTGTGGCATCGTAGCTCCCGAACGGATGACCGATTTTAATTTTGTTTTTTTTGTTTGAAAGGTGAATTTGTCGGGAGTGTTCTTAGCTATGTTTGATGAAAATCGGTCCAAGATGGCCGCCGCCACAAAATGGCGGATTACATATTTTTTCACAACTCCCTCAATATGGGTATCAAATGAAAGGGCTTGACTAGTAGAATACTATACACTATGATAAATTTCAAATCCAAGATGGCCGCCACCACAAAATGGCGAATTAATTTTTTTTTTTCACAATTCCCTCAATATGGGTATCAAATGAAAGGGCTTGACGAGTAAGAAAGAAAGAAGAAAGAAAGAAAAATATTTTATTCTGCACAAACAAAACGAACAACACAACTAAATAATAATAATATTTAAAAAAAATAAGAAAAAAGACTTAAGATACACATAGTCAAAAAGACTCGTACTCAAGCATAAAAATGTTGACACTCTTGTCTATTGCTTGATGTCAAGGCCAGGGGCCAATGACCACTCACATTGACATTCACAAGACAATATTGGCAGACGGCTACAAAACAATAACAAAATAACAATCATAACAAAAACAAAAATGCCAATTATTACAGAGTGGCGAAATAACTAGTTTAACTACTTTTGTAACAAAACAAACAACAATTAAGCCGTGCGTCGCATCTGTGCAAGAGTAGGTCGTTGCTCAGCAAAAATGCTGTGACTTCGGACGAACCTATCGTCAACAGCGCTGATTTTCAGCAACTACCTCTCGAATGACGTAATGACGTCCCACCATGTGAAAAATTGTGAAATTTAAATATGTTGTCCCGTCGGGGGACCGCTGCTATTTTAAACTTTAACAGAACGTTAGGCTAATAATTAGAGTGGTCCCCCGACGGGACAACATTTAATCAAACAATTTCATACGTACTTACGTAGGGTCATAATTTCAAGGTTATTTTTTCTTTTTATATGGTTTCTCGTTTATAACTTTTTGGTTTTATTTGTGGCTATTTTTGCAATAGTTTTTTTTAAATTGTTTTGGGCTTTTTAAATTCATAAGTAATATTTTTATTATTATTTTGTGCCGGGGGTTTTTTAATTTTTTTTTTATTTTTTTATTCTATTATTGCTTTTGATTTTATTAAGAATTTATAATTAATAATTTAAAAATAAATTAAATCTCACAACTACATAATTATTCTATATTCCTGGCTTTGAAAACCACCTATCTAAAGCCAAAGAATAGCTATTGACATCACCGCGACATTCATCACAAGATTTACATACTCCGCGCATGCAATCATTTTTCATCGTCATCCTTACTTTACTTCTATCTCTTTCTACCGTTATACGTTACAAAGAGATGTCTTCAGTATGCAGTTGAAGGGTCTATACTCTATAGCAACACGCGTAAGGACTTAACGAGCTGGAATGAACAATATAAACCACTGATATATGTATTATCCGACAAACGGATCATTTTCGAATCTTTTTGGCAAAAATAAAAGTATGTGTTTTTGGATACAGAAAATTCTGAAGACTAAGGAAAATTATTACTTTACAAATAATTATGTTTTTTTTTCGAACCTTTCATTGATAACTTACTATGATAACTACTGATGTAGTTTGCTGTTGGCGTGCCTATTTTAAATAATTACATAAATCCACGGATGAAAACGTTATCTATGGTTTTGTACAATCCGAAAAAAATCATTATGGTCTTGAACATATTTTGCAAATCACCTTTGAACAGTTTGGCATGGATAATAAATTGCTTGGAAGTTCATCTACATAACGCGATTTTCCTAACGTTTTAAGGACACACCTCGTTACAAGCGGAGCGAGGAGAGCGAACTCTTGGTTTAATATTGATTCAGGCTCTTAATCGACTACACATTTATTCAAATTGAAAAAATATGATTATGTCAAATTGTCGATAGTATTTTTGGATCGTTTTTGGTTGGTCTTAAGTAAGTAAAATAGTATTTAATGACCTATACGAAGCAACAAGAAAAACATTTGTATGAAAATAAATGTTAAAATGAAAACATTACAGCACCTCTTGAAATGTAAAGGACAATCTGTAAATTCATCTCTGAAGTTTGTGTATATTTATCGCTAAGTACGAAACACAGCGATTCATATATGTCAGCTAACAGCGAGACCATTGCGTCGTCAGCCGTATCCAACCGTAACGCTCACGACTGACGAATGAACGTACTTCTAACAAATATCATCTTTCAATACTTAAACCTTGTCATATTTATACGATTCGCTTCGAATTTCTTCTAATACGCGACGGTATCTGTTGCTCCTTTTCATTCCTCTGATCGGGATATTTCTTTGTACTCGAGTTTTGTGTAAGGAATTTAGGGAACATTTTACTGTTTTGAAGAATATCAAATATCATTCATATTCATGAAATGAAAAAGCTTATTTATTTTGTAGAATTAGAAGCCAATAAGATGATGCCTTGTTATACCTAACAATAACAAGGCATCTTCTTGCTCTAAAATAAGTAGGTAATTACCGTAAAACGGGGTGAATCGGGATGCAGGGGTGAATCGGGACGAAACTTTAAAATGGATTTTGGCGCTGAAATAGTATAGTTTGTTGCCAGAAAAGACTCTAACGTGTTCACCGTTTTTTAATTAAAGATTAAGTGTCCTTGTTAGCAACAAACTATATTATTTTAAAATTCAAATCCATTTTAAAGTTTCGTCCCGATTCACCCCTGCATCCATATTCACCCCGTTTTACCGTTATCAAAAAGGAGATTTGCAGAATGCCTTGAAATTATTTCATCAAGATATTATTATTATCATTTATTTATTCAGACTACAAATGCGGTCCATTGTGTTAGTAACAATCTTACTTAGCCTATGTTAGTACTTAATAACTAAAACAGATCCTGGTTCGATCAACTAACGCCCACACAAGCGGACTACCTGCCCGGGCGGCGATCGCGTGCAGAATTATGTTGGGACTGTCACGCAACCTGCGAAGTAACGAGGCTGATTTCTTGCACTGCAGAAGCGTGGCAGTCGCAAAAGCACCCTGAACGCATTGTTATATTGGATGCGCAGAGCGTTGTAAGCCCTTTGGGTATATCTGAACCACAGGGCCCCCGAGTACAGTGATGTGCAATACGCCTTAAAAAGGGCAATTTTAACTGCGACTGCACATCGAGAGAACCTGCGGGCCAGCATGTTCGCCCGAACTGACAACGCTCTGCGCTCCCTCTCTAAATCTGAATCGTCTTTCAGAGTATCTGTTACCAGATGGCCCAAATATTTAAATGTATACACCCTGTTTATTGGGTGACCTTTAAGGAACAGAGGAGGGACCGTAGATGGACATCTGGCACCAGACCTGAAGACGATATACTCGGTCTTTTTGGTGTTGTATATCAACCCATGAGACTCCGCGTACGACTCACACACAGCCAGTAACTTTCGGAGACCATTGATTGAGGGAGCCAGCAGCACCATGTCGTCCGCGTAGCTCAGATTATTAAAACAAACACCATCCACATAGCAACCGACGCGCATGCTGCTGAGTCGCTCGACCAAGACATTCACATAGAGACCGAAGAGCAAGGGTGAGGACAGTCCCCCTTGTCTCACCCCACACTCCGGCCTACATGGCTCCGAAAGCTCCCCCACCCATCTCACCCGAGTCTCTTGGTGAAGGTACCAGTATTTGAGGAGAGATGCGAGCTCTGGCGGCAGTGTTGTATCTCCTAGCTTCTGCCAGAGTAAATCGTAGGAGACTAGGTCAAAAGCCTTGGATAGATCCAGGAAAACCGCGTAGACTGGTGTCTGTCTATCCGTGTAATACTTAACAGCGTGCTTCAGACTAAGATTGGCCGTCTCCGTTGACAACCCTGCCCGAAAACCGAACTGGGCATCATGAATCTTGACATGCCTATTTAGATGCAAGTTGAGCACGCTGTCAAGTACCTTGGCTATGACGGTGGCTAGTGAAATTGGCCTGTAGTTTGACCCGTCCGAAACGTCTCCAGTCTTGTTCTTGACTACTGGTACCACCAGAGTCCGCATCATGTCCGAGCGCAAGTACGAATGAGACAGACACAAGTTAGTACTCGTGGTAAGTGTACACCAGCATGCTGTAGGTGCTCGATGCTTAGCCCATCGTGTCCTGGGGATTTCCCTCTAACCATATTCTTAATTTTGGCCCTGACCTCTTTCGCTAAGACCATCGTTGGTACCTCCTCACCTTTGGGAAGAGCATCGAGCTCCCCGCATGGTGGTCCGAGGGGCGACTGTGTGGTAAACTGGGTTTTGAACAACTCAGCAATATCTTTTGGGTTGGCAATCCCATCGATACTCACAGGAATACCATGCCTAGGATTTAGCTTATTAGTTCCTTTCCAGAAACTTTTAAAGTCTGAATTGACATAGTGCTTTGCCAGCTAATCCATCCTCAACTGTTCTTGGTGGTTTTGGCACCACTTGACTTTTCCTTTTAAAAGTTTTCGCGATTTCACCATTGAGTCATAAACGGGACCCGATGAGGGCTTTCCGTAATTGCACCATGAAATGAAACCCAGCCTGGCATTTCTATGAGCCTCGCTCACATACCTGTTCCACCCCGCCAATGGTTTCCTTCGAGATATGTTTTTACTAATGTAACATTGTTTGTTTTATTGAACAGTGCTTAAAGGATTACCAAATGCTAATTAATTATGAGAAGTATTATATAGTGTGGGTAGTTATTTTAACCGTTCAATAATTTTATCAAGATTAGAGAACTTTCACGCCGTATAGATTATGCTCAGTAAGATTAGTAATAATAGTATAAGTTCAACAGCACATGATGCGACAAAAATTGGTCAATTTACTAATATAGATACCGCGAGGCTAGTCTATTTCAGTTACTTTCATAGTATAATTTATTGTCTTACAGTATTTTACTCAGGGAACGGGCTGCAGATATCGTGTCTATTTTTATTCTGCAAATAAGAGCTATCAGAGCAATATATAGCCTCTGCAGGCGCGATTGTTTATGGAACTGTTTAAAGATATTAACATCATGATGACACCTTGTCAATATATCTATGACAACATCATAATATATGTAAGGAAAAACCAAAATATTTTCTGTAAAAACTGCAAAGATACAATTATAGGTCTACAAATAGGGATCAATTAGTTCATCCAAGTTTGTAGTTAGAATGGCTAAGGTAGACTCATCCTTCATGGGCTGTTTCAAATGTTACAATAAAATACTCCCCACATACTCCAACTGAATGAGACCAAATTTTGTTGGGGTATTACATCGCTGATAAGAATGCTTGGCTCAACGCTGGTCCTGCTCCACAAAAGCGCATAAACTAATTGATTATCATTTGAAAATATTGTTGGACCTTCTGAAGATTTCAAAAACTATCTTAAACATTGTTTAAATTCATAACATATTAATGTCTTAGTATTGTATAATTGTGTGTGAGAACTATATACCTACTATAAAGTTACCAATTACTTACTGCGTACGTCTTTTGATGAAATGAATGTGCCCTGGCGGCTGAGAGTATGTCATGCTCACTCAAATTTCCGTGGTGGCGTGTGTGTTGGATCATTAAGTTCCCTTCATAATGGTTGAGCTGAATGGTGCTGATCCATACGTCATGTTCATGAACGGGTGCCGTCAGTAGGGACTGGTCATCTCTTAGCTACCACTGCTTATTTAAAGTTTTAAGTTTCTTTGTTTGTTTTTTTTTATCTTATTATAGAAAAAGTAGAAAGACTTGCACGAAAAGTGTTCGTACACATTTAACGTGCACGTGTTTCTACATCGTTCTCATATGTATAATTTCAACATGAATTATGTATGTAACCAATGCTTTGTAACAATATCTTGATTTAGAAAAAGGTCGTGGACTTTCTTCCCCGTTCTTCTCCATAGTAACCTACTACGCTTTGGAATGGACCTTCATCGTTCTGACTAACGACCCATTGACGATTCAAAAGTGCCTGCAATTGTTTTATTTAAAATAAATGGTTTAAGTTTAATGTCTTATTACTATGTATTAAATAGCATTAATACTTTTATTATTATTTCCAATGGGAAAATCATTTGACTTTTATTTAAAGATTGTCTTTCCATCATGATTTTTTCAGATAATGAGCATTAAAAAATAACTGCCTACCCCTTGCCCAAATTGATATTAGCTAGGAAAAGGATTGATTAGCCTAGACACTTGCAATAACCCAACATAATATAAAGATTACTCGACTACGTACTAAAGTTCTAACTCTAGTAAGTAAATTGCAAAGCTGCGCTTGCCACAGAGTATGTATTCTTATGCCAACGATACTATAATGAACTGCATAACCAGAACTGCAACAAGCTAATATAATTCATTAATTAAACCAATTTGAATTCTAATAAAATTCGTGTTTACTTTGTGTGTTCCTTGCTCGACCCAATTTGGCTTCAGCAATATTGTAATTGGTCCAATTATGGCTTTAATAATACAGTGATTTTATTGTTCGGCTGCAGTCACATCTTCTTTGAAAATAGTTACTTTGTGTTGCAATGCGGTAACTATTTAGAATTGAAATGTATTCCGGTCATATTCGTGTCAGAAATGGCAAAGAAAGCTGATTGATTTTCATAAAAGTTAATTTATTAAACCATTTGGGTCAGTTTTTATTACGATAATTTATATATCGTAAGTCAAGTAATAAACAACAAGTTATGTCCACTTTAAATCTTATTAAAATGGGCTTTAGTAAGGACTAAAGCCCATTTCTTCCCCAAACAATTACCCACAACGTTCCAACATTCAAGTCTAATATTTCCGACAATAATTTCCTCCATAGTCCTCTATTCCGGCTTGTGTTGAATATAACCCTCACGACAGAGAAATAAGTTATACGATGCCCGGGGACACATTATAACTCGTCTCAACAAGATTTAACTACAAAAAAACCCAACATTTCCAACTCACTCATATTTTATTTCGTTAGAAAGTGTTATATTCTGGAAAGTAAAAGTTTTCAAGGTATGACTTTTAAAGCAGTTGGTCAAAGTCTGTTTCACGAAGCTAGAAGTCAGGTTGTGGCTCATTAGGGGATAAAAAGAAAAGATACATTAATTATTACTAACTTCTAATTAATCTTACGTACAAAAGATTGTATTATAAAAATTAAAACCATTACGGAAAACAAAGGCGGTAAGACAGTGCACAACAAAGATCCAAAAATAATAATTGCCTCGTAGCGGATCGGTTCGGATTGCTACAGGTGTAGCAAGCGTTGTAAACGTAGTAGTATCATTGCGTCAACAATTATTTTTTCATTCAACCATTTTATTTATAATAAGCTTAAATAAATGAATCTATTACAAACGAAACATTTTATGTCACCGGTATTCGGTTCGAAAAACTTTTTTCATCCCTAAATCGGGCCGATAATATACCTCGTAATTTATCAACTTTTTTGTCCCAATTTTTCTTCGTTGTTCAGATTAGGAATTTTCCAAGTCGTTAATATTTTATTTCATCAGAGCCGGTTGACATAAATTTAAGTAATGAATCGTCCGCGGATCCGGCTCTTAGCCGACGACAGATCAACTCGAAAGGATTTATTGTACTTGTTTCAGATTGTTTATACTGAAAATTAGGCTATAAAAGAACATTTTGGAGTTGTATTTTGGAGCACGAATAGGTATTTTTGTCCCTATCCTCATATTATATTATATTTTTATCTTTAATTAGGTTTTATTTTTTGTTTTTAGAGTTCCGTCGCTCAAAAAAAAAACAAACGGAACTCTTATAGGACATAAATTTAAGTAATGAATCGTCTGTGGATCCGGCTCTTGGCCAACGACAGATCAACTCGAAAGGATTTATTGTACTTGTTTCAGATTGTTTATACTGAAAATTAGGCTATAAAAGAACATTTTGGAGTTGTATTTTGGAGCACGAATATTTTTGTCCCTATCCTCATATTATATTATATTTTTATCTTTAATTAGGTTTTATTTTTTGTTTTTAGAGCTCCGTCGCTCAAAAAGCGAACTCAACACAAAAAAACGGAACTCTTATAGGATTACTTCACTGTACGTCCGTCCGTATGTCAAAGACTCTTTTTCTTAGGAAATCGTCGAAGCATCAAGTTAAAATTAATATAAAATACATACTACTATGGTCTAAAAAAATCAAGCTTCTAAAACGAAACAATAACAAAATACAGCTATTTATGCGACATATTTTGATACTCGCAAATAAATCAAAACCTATAAGGGTACTTCCTGTTGGCCTAGAATCATGAAATTTGGCAAAAAGCAAGTAAATGAATTACTTTGCAAAAACTAGTCGCTTATCGCTTAAAGCATGTCATAGATCTTAAGTTATAAAAGTTTGAACCAGTTTCTTCAAAATTTAAGAAAAAACCTTTTATCCAATTAAATAGACTTAAAAATAAAATCGGTCAATTTATTTTATAAAACCACTTCGACCTCAATCTAAAACCGAACGACACAAAGTCAAACACTTTTAAAATACTGAATAAATATTCAAACCATTTATTCAAAAGTAGTTTTTACTGAATAATAAAGTTTCTGTATACCGCATAATTTTACTTGAACAGTAATGTGGGCTAATTAGCATACCTAGGCTATACAGTTATTTATACAACGATAAAGAAATTTAGAGCTTTGAATAACTAAGTTATGGAGGCTTGAACCGGTATAGTTTATTTATTACGACACTGAGAATTTGAATTAATTACGTTTGTTTTAATTTCCTTGGTAGAAGGAATATTTAATATTATTTATCACAGTGCTATGCTTGTCGGCACGCTATTGCTTATCATAGTAACTGTTATAACCTATTTGTAATTCTTCGTTGATTCCTTTAACGCGTCACGAACGAAAATAATGAGGTTGACTTCTTCTTTTAAGTGTGAAAACACCTGTGCCAGAAGAAGCCGAGAATACATTAAATTAGCTTAACAAATGTAGGTATTTGCAAAAAGTATTTACACGATTTTTAAGTGTATGTGCATGTGCGTGAGGGTGTGTTTGTGTGTATGAGGGTGTGAGAATATATAAAGAGATTCAAACATTTTTTTAATAACTTATACAGATATAGGTAAAACCTAAAAATATACACATTACACAGAGAGTACGAATTATATAAAATTTAATATGAACAATTAAATTTTCCGTATCTACGGTGACAGAGTGGCTCAAATCTCTTTACTACGATAAAGAGATTTGAGCCACTCTGTCACCGTTTCTTTGTGTATATGTTAAGAATTTTATTAATGGAGTTATATAAGTGCGAAGATTGATTTGAACATTGGTGTCTATCGAAGTTTGTTTTCAATTTGCGTGTTTTAGCTACTATGTCATTTCGTATTTTTGCTAAAATTCTGGGATCTACCGGAAGCGACTTATGTTTTTTTTAAAATGACATGTAGAATATATAATTGACGCATATAAAGCAGCCCAGCTATAGGGTAAAGAGTGACAGTGGTCAAATCTAAGTTTTTTGAAAAAACATGACTTTGAGAAGTATCCTTTGAGCACGTTCTGCCTACAAAAATTTAACTTTAGATGCTCCCCCCATACTGGAATACAGTAAATCATGATTGACTGTGCCAAAGCAACATAGACTTTTTTTAGAAGTTCAACATTGGCAGAATGTCTAAGATTTTTAAAGATCCAGATCAACTTCCTGATTCTGCTAGCGATTTAATTTAATTTCATTAATTTATTTAGTCAGACAAATAAGATATCCATATAGTAAATACACAATTTCGACGTAACATAAAAATATTAGATAACATAATCAGAACACAAAGAAAACAAAAATAATAATAATCATAATCAAAATAGGCAATTTAAAATAACAAAATAAGTAACTTATAAGTTAAGTTAAGTTTTAAGACCTTTGTAACTAACAATTATTATGAATGTACTAACACTAGTGTTTAAGTTGTGTATGTAGGTATATACTAACAAATTGGATTATATGATCTGAAAATAAATGATGGAATTGAATTTTATACATCATACTAATTTAAAATAACAAAATAAGTAACTTACTATACATCATACTAATTTAAAATAATATAGTCAATTAGATTGATTAAATGAATTGGCAATAACATAATAAATAAATATAATCCAAAAAATAATATTAATAAACAAACATCATCGACATGGCATCCATCATGGCGGCTGCTGAGTGCGACAATAGGCTCATTCACGTACAAATTGAAGAGGTGAGCTCAGGCCACCCTGCCTCACCCCGCATACTCATACCTCACCTGTACGATTCCGACAGAGCTCCCGCCCATTTCACGTTATTGACCTGGTTGCCGTACCAGTGCTGGAAGATGGTAACTATTTCAGGTGCAATCTTATGGTCACGTCGCTTTTGCCACAGCACTTTGTACGAAACCAGGTCAAAAGACCTGGACAAATCAAAGAAGCTGGCGTATGCAGCAGTATTACGGTCTGTGTAATGCTTGACAGCATGCTTTAAGCTCAGTATTGCACTCTCAGTGGACAGCTTGGGCCTGAACCCAAAATGAACCCTACTGGTTGTCGTGTACTGTACTTTATTTTTTTAACAACATAATGTAACTACCCATATTAGCAAATAAATGATTTTGAATTTGAATTTGAATTTGAGAGTTATGACCTTGTTTAAGTGAGAATTAAGCATGCTGTCAAATACTTTCACGATGACTGTAGCTAATGAGATCGGCCTGTAGTT
Source organism: Apamea crenata (assembly GCA_949629185.1). Taxonomy (NCBI): domain Eukaryota; kingdom Metazoa; phylum Arthropoda; class Insecta; order Lepidoptera; family Noctuidae; genus Apamea; species Apamea crenata. Next base: position 751,800 of record OX451359.1, read on the forward strand.
ATTTTTATCAGAGATGTCACCTGTTTTGTTCTTGACTATCTGTACTACAACCGTCCTCATCAGCTCCTCTGGCAAATAAGAATGCTCAAGGCAGAATTGAACAGTATCGCAAGAACACGCGGCAGATGGGGCCAGCAAATTGAAGGTGCTCGATGCTGAGCCCGCCATGCCCAGAGGACTTACCTCTAGTCATGCTCTTAATTACCTTCGCTATCTGTGCTGCAGAAAAATTAGTGCTAGGTTTCAAGACACACTCAGATTCAGCATCCATCACCGCCACGGGCGGATTATTGGACAGGCTTCACACAGAAATGGTTTTTAAAGATATTAGCAATGTCCATATCAGCAGACACGCCATCGACGCTCACCGGCAGGCCAGTTCTAGGATTGTGTTTTTGTGTACCCTTCCAGAAGCCACGAAAATCTTTTCTTGTATGCTTCTCGGCAAGTATGTCCATCTGAATTTGGTCTTGGTAATTAAGACACCACCTCAACTTAGACTTACAAACCCTTCTGCTGTTAACCATGTCCTCGTATTCCATACCGAATTTCGTCTACCGCACAAAACCCATTCCCCAAACCTCTGCCTGGCGTACGGATGAGCCTCGCTAACGTGTCTGATCCAGCCCACCACGCGCTTTCGCGACCCATTACCCTGTCGTTTCTCCCTGCTAGCAATAGCGGCGTCCCTAAGAGCGCAAACAAAATCACGGTACAGGCAATCAATAACCTTGATTGCCCTTTGATTTTATCAATCTGAGAGTGCCAGGACAATCTTTCGTCAATCATGATCCCCAAGTATTTTGCAGTATTTACCTTAGTTATAGTGAGACAATTACAGTTGTCAAAAAAAGGGCAATTGTGTATTTTAAAACTATAGCCGGGGCAAGGTTGATTCCTACTGTTGATTGCAAAACACATGTAATTGGTCTTATTGGTATTTAGAGTAAGCAAGTTTTTTCTCTTTTCTCTCTAGTGCATTGGTAGCCAATGCAGATTCAGCATCCCTTTTAGTAGAGTCCTACGAATTTCCCGTAATCACCATGGCTGTGTCCTTCCTAATGAGAAATAGCGTCGGCCCCAGGACGGAGCCCTGGTTTACCCCGAAGGTCACTTCAGCGTCGGCACTCACAAATTTCCCTACTTTAACCCTTTGTTTCCTCCCTCTCAGATAATCCTGTAGCAGATTCAAAGGCGAAGTTACATATTTAAATAATAGTATGAGTATTTGTTGAACTACAAACTCTAGCTAACATAACAAAAGATTTTCAAGGATATTGCTAACACATGTTTATTTAATTGTCTTGGTGCATAAGGTGTAAGGAATTTCCTAGAGGTCAACACATTACAGGTAAAGGCTTGCGGTGTTTGCCAATGAGATAGTGACATAGGTAATATAAATATCAGGCCTTTATTCAGGGTTACTCAGAGATGTTGTGCTATGCATGTCTTTAACTAAAGCATTTTTTAACAAAATTACAAATATTAAGTTCCATGTTAAAGGGGAAAAGTCTATTGCTACAAGAATAGTAACTCTAACTAATTAAACAGATTGAATTTGAGCGATGGCGAAAAATATCAGCGGAGACCGGTGATTGACGCGGGAGATATTACACAATTATGTACGCAGACACAGGTGCCATCTGTGTGATTACCGAGGCTTGGAGGTCACAGGGTCAGCTTCCAAACTCAGGGCTGTTACTTTCTCACACAAAACTTACATTTAATTTTCATCCAATCAATCATATCATTCGTCCTTTTATCGAGCAAGCTCCATTATTCCAAACGAATATCCCGACAAAAATCAATTTGTCAGATCAGACTTGAACTCTTCTATTGACGGACCTATACAGGACAGTATAGGTCCGTCAATAGAAGAGTTCAAATCTGATCTGACAAATTGATTTGACCATAATTGATGACCATCTAATGTACTTGTTGATTGTCCGTGCGGTTCACTAATCGTCTGATCCCTAACACAATCAATAACATTGCGCGTAATGTACCACTCGGCAAGGCTAGTCCTATAGAGGTGGCATTAAGTTGAGGTTTTGAAAACTATAACATTATTTCTATACCTATAGATAGTTACTTATGTTTTTTAGGATTTCGCACCTGAAGGGTGCCAACGGGATCCTATTACTAAGGGGCGATTTTTTGATCGGAAGTTAAACTCAACCAATTGTTAAAAATAGTAACTAATGGTTAAATTTTTGCAAAATGTGTTTTTTGATCAATTTTTAGTTTATCTAATGGTCGCTAATGGTTAATTACTAAAACTAATAGTTAATTACTTGACCATTAGCAATGATATTAAATCATTAGATAAACTAAAAATTTATCAAAAAGCGAGAATTTTTAACAAGTGGTTGAGTTTACCTACGGATCATAAAATTGGCCCTCAGGCTCCGCCATCCATCCGTCCCTCTGTCTGTTGAAGACTATATCTTTTGAACCGTAATAAAATATAGATACTTGAAAATTTCACAGAGTGTGTACTACTATCGTCGCTAATCAACATGAAGTAAAAATGAAATAAAGTTAAAAATAAAAGAAACGTGTTTTTGTAAATAAAAGTATTTAAAAAATATATAAAGTGTTAAATATTGTACGGTGATACGGAACCCTTCGAGTCTAACTCGCACTTGGCCGCTTTTTTAATAAGTTACTGTTTAGGGGTATTTCAACTGTGGAAAAATGCTACAAAATATCCTGTAATTTTGGCCTTAGGAAAATTCCAAAGTTTTCAAAACAATTCCATAAACCCAAGCACCTAAAAGTTCATAAAAAAAAAACGACTCTGTGGTATTCTAAGTAATATAAACATTTTAAGAAAAGAGAGATTATTTTTCAACAGGTAGGTATTGTATCCTTGGCAATCATAGATTTTACGAGTAATTTAGATTGTGATGTTAAAAGTGATCATAAAAAGCCTATAGAATTGCGAGACGATTAATATTTCAATTAAAAATATTTTGAACATCAGTAAAAGCTTTTTATTAAAAAAGTAATTGTACATTTTGATTGGTTAAAAACTTGAATACTGATCGAGTTCAGAATTCTAAAGGAATTAATGTACCTATTTATAGGCATCAATTCAATAGAATCGGGGATTCTTATATTTTCTGTCAAGCCCTTTATTCATATTCAAAGCCACTTCAACGTTTTTTAAATGATAATTCAACTTTACCCGTTTATCCTTTATACATTAATAGTGATTGATTTCACACACATACTTGCAGAATATAGTCTTTCATTTACTTTAAAACGAAAATACTTTAAATAAACATTAACGAAATGTATGCCACAGATTAAAAAAAAAACAAAGTCAAAGTTAAACCATTTATTCCAAGTAGGCTATTAAAAGTCAGTTTTGAACGTCATTTACTTACAAGAAAATAAAATTGATTCCAAGCGCCCCTTCCAAAAGGTACTTTGGAAGGTTATTTTTTTGTATTTATTTTGTATAATATACATTACATAGGTGGGCGGCGGGATCGTCCGAAAGGGTTACCGCTGCCCTGGAACAGAAAGGGCTAAGGAAGGAACACGGGTGGGTTTTAGGCAGTAATAGTCTGACACTCCCTTCCGCTCCACCCAGAGCGGGGGGGTCATTTGATGATTTCCCATCGCCAAACATTCGGAGACACGTGACATCTACTAGCCTGAACTGGGCCTGCGTTGTGTACGGCCCACTGAGAGGAGATAGTGTCCCAGCAGTGAGAACATTATAGGCTGATTATTCGAATGCTAATAATAATTATATGTGAAGAGGATGTACCTAACATAAAACGAGTATGGGGAGGGTCATTCAAAACCAAATACAGTTTTAGATTTTTCCCAATCCTTTACAACATGCCGTCTCCTTTCCGTCGAACTCAAATTCGAACCCCGACACAATACCACGGCGCCGTCACGTCCGGCCACGGCGCCTCTTAGCTAATCTCACTTTATGAAGAAGTTCCTCACATTCTTCAGGAAATTGTATCATAGCATAGCGTGACGGTATCCCTCGCACGTTGGCACGCTGTGGACTGTAAAGTTTAAATTACGTCTTTCTAAAAAATAAAATTGGTTATTTTGTACTGAAATTATCATGCTTTGTGATTAGAAATGCAAGAATTTTTGATATTTTCAATGTTGTGAATCTTTAATTATAAGTATTACGCATTGTGTGTATGACATATCTCGGGTCCCGGACCTTTTGAAGGCGTACGAGAGGCCGAAATGAGACAGCCAACGACGATTATCCCTGTACGCACTCAAGTGCACCCAAGGACAACCCCATTCAGGGGGTGATTTGAACACTCAATAACGGGTCTCCGGAAACGGTCGCTAGCACATAGTGACGTAGTGGCAAGGGGGCAACATATGTATTCTGAATGCTTGAGAAGAGGAGATGCCACGGCTATCAGGACAATCCCGAAAGTACGGTCAAGATCCCTACCAGGATCTTACTGGAATACTTCCTTCCTCCGAGCACGTCTGTTCTTGCTAATCTCCACGCAAGCCGGCCAATAAAGGCAAGAATGAGATGAGGGCTCAATACCTCGTCTTCTCTCGTCTTCTTCTTAAGTCTTTTTTTCTTATTTTTTTTAATATTATTATTTTTAAGTTATAATTGTGCGTTTTGTTTGTGCAGAATAAAATATTTTTCTTTCTTTATTTCTCCAGACGGCCAATAAAGGCAAGCCAGAGAGAAGAGAGAGCCGGGAGAAGTCAAGTTCATCGGTCGCTTCTGCCCAACAACCCGCCACATGCTGTGGGTGTAAAATTTCAGCAGATTTAATATTATCATACATTTATGCATGTATGAAAATTATCCTTTCCTAGGCCCGCGTGGTGGATCGATTCCTCACAGAGAGGAGGCCTGAGTTAAGACAGCATTGGAAAAGTCACCAGTTGATGGAATTGCATCGAACTGTGTCCAAATAAACTATTTTCTTTCTTTCTTTCTTTCAATAGGCTAATCAAGTTATCATCTCCACTACTTGGCTTCATTACCTATCAGTAGTTTACATCAAATTAAAGGTCAAGTTTTAAACTGAGGAGTTAAATATCTATTTATAGCAACACACCATGAGCAATGATACCTACATAATATATTGTTACTCATTAATCTTAATTAACATAATTCCTTTAGCTATAACACGTTATAGTTCTTATAACATTATTACATAAACATAATTACGGCAGTTCCATGTTGCAGGTTATCACTATGTTATAAGAACATTGTTGGTGTGAACTTAAATATTATGAGCTTAAATAATAACAATATAACTACAGTAGTATTATTGTTTGGTGTAATATGTAATAGTGAATCGTGGCTAAATTGTTAGCATGTTAGTTAATTGTTAGCATGTTAGTTAATTTGTATTAGACCAGTCATGTTCATGACATAAATAGTAAGCTTTACTTTGTATTATTATATGATGAAAACTAGTCATATTATGCAAGTTTGGAATAATTCATTAGAAAACAATCATTCATCAGTTCTTTCAACACAAGAGTGAAACCACTGCAGCAACGTCTGAATATTCTTCAAGAATACACGATTTTCTTTAACACATACCGCTTTGAAATGAACACATTCTTTATCAAACACACGGAGCAAATAACTGAGCCAGTTCCCTATACAAATCTGAGCCGGAATGTGGTCTCGTTGGACCAATGTTTGCTGGACAAACGCAGACCGACTGTAACGTGTGGTTTTATCAATTTACATTGAACAATATTTGCTCCAATGTTGGATGTTTGGATTAAGACTATTGGCATCTCGGATTTTTGTAAGCAAGGTGTGTTTTATATGCTGTGTAAAACGTTGGAAATGGTTGAGAAAGGAGCAATAAAATCTTAGTACGAGGATTCCAGGTCCTGTTAGTACCTAATATATTGCATAATATAGTAGCTACGAAGTACCATGCATCGATGTTTTACTATACTATAAAAACATGGACAGGAAATCGAGCTTACAAATTATTTGAATGAGCGCCATTCTGAATAACTTCCTAGATACCGTACAGTTAAGCCCGGACCATTGGAATTCTAGAAACGTGCAAGATTTTAACGGCGTGTGAATCTCCTTGCAAGCAAACCTGCTTAGAGCTACGACTGGGAGTTATGTTGGAATTGTGCAAGTATTTTCGTACGAGATAATTCGCAAATAAAAGTCAACTGTTTGGGATAAAAAGCTGCTGCAATCCACTTGCTTAGTTCAAAGTTTTGTATAAGATTTTTTAATTGGAATTTTTCAAGGTAAGCAAAATGTGTGCTCTTTGAATTCATTGTGGTTTTAATTATATAGGTTTTTCCTTCGGTTGGTCCTGCATTATTCTTTATGTCTGCCATTATCATTATCATCCCCCTTTCTTTATCTCAATTTATTACGCGGGGTTGGCGGAGTACTTCATCTTTCTACAGCTTTGTTATCCGTTATCAGAAAGTCCCTTCGAGCCACTACCCACTCATTGTTCCTTTTTTTTGTTGCCGAATGTTGTGATCTTGTCCTCGATTTTTGTCTGATGGAAAGCGATGGATGAGGTCTATGATGCAATGAGCGTGCCCAAAGATTTAGCTGCATCCGGTTAGACTGGAAGCCGACCCCGACATAGTTGGGAAAAGGCTAGGCAGATGATGATGACGAAACCTAGGACCGTGCACAATAAACGTAAAATCCAACAAAAAGAACAGATCTAAACAATAACCGCGGCACTAGCGCGCGAAGTTGGTTTCATTTGAAAGTTTTCCGTTTTTCAAGCATACAGCATACAGCCCCAAGTGGGGTGACCTACTCTCTTCAATTCGCGATACGGAACTTTTTTCATCAATAGGTTCGCGATGGAAACGAATATAGTTGAGTTGACGCACAAGGTACTATGCTTTCACTTGAATGGTTATGTTCTTTGGTTGTTTCGCGTGATTTTGTGAATCAGCATGTTTTTGTTATGTTTTTTCTTTTATTTGTTTTTGTAATATTGTTTTGATGAAGGTATCAAACTTATTTATATACATCAAAATGCTTTCCAGGATAAAATAAACCACATCCTTCCTTCCAAGTTGTTGCAATTGGAAATTAACAATTTGAAGTAGGTACATACCAATCCAGTAAGTATCCTAATCGTGATTGTTATATTCTTTGTTCCAACATTGTTGGTACAGTCAGATAAATTAATTGTTGAGCAAATTGACACCCTACGTCAATTTGCTACTTCATACAACAGACAATTCCGTTCAATGAAAGTTGTCATCTAAATATAAGTAGGTACGAATAATAATTTGACATGGTAGTCAATTAGCTTCACTTAAAAATTACATACTGAGTGACTGCACATAAAAAAGGGAAGTGTACAAGTAAAGCAACCAAGTACTGTACAAAGGGTGGTGTTAGCATTTCCTAGAAGGTTGAAAAAGGCGCACCTTACGCAACCTTTATTCAAATATTGATGGTATTACTTAAGACATTTAGCCAAAAACAGGAAAAATTTAACAGAAAAAAATACCTTTTCTACCTTTCCGAGGTTTTAAGTGCCCTTAGCCAAAGTAAAAAGTGTGATCCTTACCTTTTGAAGTTTTCTCTTGGCCGTTATGTTCTCGAAGAGATAAGCCTGGGATATTAATAATGACTTTGGGAGAATATGGCATGGAGTATCCAGATGAGAATGATGGTCGATATCGACTGAAAAATAATGTATTTAAATATTTTTCTCCAACGCCAATAGCAAATCTAAAATTCCTTGGGTTTTACAGGTTTTCCATAGACGAGAATAATTGAAATAATTTCCTTCCATGAAATAGGTATTATCGGCGGTTGTTGGCCTACCTGTGACCTCGGAAACAATACAGATCCAAACTTCGGAAACTCGTAACAGAATGACGATGTAATTCGAATAGAGTGTTAATTTGTTGGTTGTTTAACTTACCAACCTACTGTAAACACTGAATTCGTAGATAAACTTGAGAAATTGTGTGTAAACAATTGATTTCCGTTCACGGAAATGGGTCAGATATTCAAATAGTCACTTAATCCAGATATTTAAACAGGCCAAGTTTTAACAAAAACTTGCAGATTTTAATCATTAAACGGCAACTAATTAATTAGGTACATATTTGAATCAATATGCAGCACATGATTAGGGATTTCCATTTTTGTACCTATAAAACAAGTTCAGAAGTACATAATTATTAGATATACCTACTCGTATTCCACAAACAATAAACTCATCACAAAATAACAGAGAGTTTAAAGTTGAGGAGGTTGGGGATATTTTTTATGATCCCCAACCTCCCCAACGTTAAACTCTACTCAAAATTATTAAAAAAAAACAACCCCTAGGGTCGTACGTGAAAATAAAATACTTGTATCATAACCGTATAATAGAGGAGACGCGGCGTAAATGAATGGCGCTTGTAATATAAATTGATATAAATTGTGTCTCGACGGACTCTGGCCGGGGCTACCACGATACGAATACGAAATTATGTTGGTTTAAAGTGAAAGCTGATCGAGATAGCACGAGGTGAAGCGTTTTATTGCTGCAGTAAATCATACCCGATGCAGAACGGAATTAAATGTTCATTTATGTGTTTCGCATACCTTTTTGTGGCTGCTTGATATTCAAGTGTCGTTGGAGTGCCGAATCATAAATAATATTTTTATTGCACTTTATTTTCATACCTTTCCACTTCCGAACGCACTGCTGAATTTGAAAAACAAGAAGGTTCAATAATTTATTTGAAAAGTCTAAGAACTTTTGTAACGTAGTAAATATTAAAAATACTGTTAGAGGTAAATCCTATATAAAAGACACATCCTTTCTTTTTATTATACAACCTTTTACCACGTTTTACTGGGAAGATGAGTGTCACCATCAGAAGAACACACATAATGATGTATTAAAATTTCATGCACAGGTAAAAAAAATGTTGTTGTACAAAGGTGGATTTAATGCCTTAGGCATTTTCCACCAGTCTACCTTAGGGCGATACAGAGCCAAAATTTTGCAGGTATAATAATGGTATAAAAACAAAACGAAATAAAAAAACAACATAACATCACGCTGTATTCCCCGGGATAGTTAGAGGCACATCTAATAGTACAGCCACATTTTGATAACAGGGGGCGAGCCTAATGCCATCACCCGGGCACACATCCAGCCTCCGGGCTGCTCCGGGCTGCTCCGGGCTGCTCCGGGCTGCTCCGGGCTGCTCCAGGCTGCTCCGGGCTGCTCCGGGCTGCTCCGGGCTGCTCCGGGCTGCTCCGGGCTGCTCCGGGCTGCTCCGGGCTGCTCCGGGCTGCTCCGGGCTGCTCCGGGCTGCTCCGGGCTGCTCCGGGCTGCTCCTGGCTGCTCCGGGCTGCTCCGGGCTGCTCCGGGCTGCTCCGGGCTGCTCCGGGCTGCTCCGGGCTGCTCCGGGCTGCTACTGACACATTCCAGATGGAAAAACCCAATCACACTTTGTCTGAGCCGGTAAGTGGAGCCAGGCCCTTGCGCTCAGCAGTAGCGCTTGCGATCACTAGACAAACGAGGCAGTCGAGGCAATAAATAAAAAACTTTGTCATGAGACATTTTTCATGCTACACTTTTAATTCAATGACGTCATTGACAATATTTATAATCCATCTCGAAAGTCGATAGTGACACATTTACATCATGATAATTGCTCAGCAACAATTAATATTCATTACCTACGAGAAGCCGGCTTCGGTCTATTGATTCAAGAGCCTCGTTCGATCTAGTTCGGGGATCTTTGTTTCTATTGAAGCTCTGTTGAGTCTATTAGAGGTTTACAGGAGGTTCTAGTAGAACAGTGATGAATAGATAGAGGGAGAATGTAGTGGAATGATTTATGGATGGTGGAAGAACGGGTGGTAAGTAATGATTGTTTTGTCATAATATGTCGTTTGGGCTTGTTTCCGTTTTTTATAGGTTGGACTAATTGGTTATTAAGTGCTTGGGGCCTTAGCACACCCCCGCCTCCAAAATAATGATGGGAAACCGAAAAATTACTAAATTATGTCGCGGTTCGAGTAGCGGAACATCATAAGAGTCAGCTCAATTATACCAATCGGAGCAAAATTCTCTTCGCTTTATACCCGTTTTTGCAAAAAAAAGCTTTCTTGTTTGACAAAAAGTAAAACATTCATTCTTACATTCAGAAAAAAATGAGTCATACAAGTGTGTATCTATAATGCAGGAATCGGACTTGCAACAATACCTCAGCCACTGCGTCAAACCATTCTACCTAATTACCAAATAAATAGAAATACTGTCTACCACTCACATAATATATTATCATCTTTATACCCCTATTTATATTATTAACTTATCTTATCATAAGTACATACTATAAAAGGTATATGTATATTAATTATATACAAATAGCAACAGAAAACGTCCTCAGGCTAATACATACTTTAGTGCTAATTGAATTCATTATTGCGAGTCACATACCTACGGAGATAAGGAACTTGTACGTTAATTAGCATTCGTTCAGGTTGAGGTATCGTGTAACTAGATAAACTACTAGAAGCTGTTTATAGTTACTTTTTATCAGAACAGTTAGATACAGTAGCTCTTACTCGTACTAATATAAATGATTTTATTTCTGTAAGTAGGTTTGTACAAAGGCACATCAATCATAATTATTTTAAAATCTCGATAAGTCTCTTTTAAAGTCCAGACATAATCATTGGAAAGATCAGGCAAAGACCATGTAGATTAGTGTCTGAAATTATCTTTTGAAGTAAGAACCACACAGATTTGAGTGGATCTCAACAATTTGTCAGTTATCGTGTAGCTCAGTACTTAAAGAGCGCAACGAACCGGGAAACTTTTTGATCAAATAATGAAATGTTCTTATTTATATGTATAACCTTCATATTATGAAATGTATGCCTATAAATAAGTTTTCCGGTTAAATCAGGACCCGAAATCTGCAGCACTACTAGAGAAAAATCGTGATTTTATCTCACAGATGAGGCTACTAGTGCCTACTACCCATCAAAAGCTCGCGAGAGAACATAAACCTTAACTTTTAGGTTACAGCATCCATCTCAGTTACGTAACTATGACACTAAACAAAGTGGGCACATAAAGTTCCTAGCTGCCACGTGACGTCATAGTGTCCTGTTAATAATTCAGGCAAACGTCGTGCGTCGGAGGACTCATCAGGTCGTAGATTACCTGTGCGAAGGAATAGTTTGAGCTTGTTGGCAGGGGACTGGGAAATTCATTTAGCTACGTTGGTTTAGGGGATGAGAAAAACGTATGGTACGGTCGGTAACAAAACCTGATTAATGAACAGACCTGACTACGAACCTCAAAGCTTTGTAGTAGGCATAGGGGTTAAAATTCCCAAACCAATCTTACTGATTCTCATTTTTCTGTGCGGCAGTTCAGTGCAAAACGTGTTTTATTTATTTATTTAAATGCCTCGAAACTATCATTACAGGTCTTAACCTAATGCGATAGCCAAGTCACACACACAAAATTAAAATTAAAGCACAAAATACATCTCAAGATCATAAAGTTCATCATTTATTGATTTAATCGTTGTAAACCAATATAGCTTATTATGGGTTGTGTTATTTTCAAGCAACTTTTGCTGCCCACAGTACCAAGTTTATTTTCCCAAAGAAATAGTCTAAAATTGGACGACTGAGTTGTTATAGCTTATTACTCGGGATTTGGCACTGGTGCGCCAAATGTTACGCCAAATACGGTTTAAAGGACGCGTAACGTTCCCGTTTGTCATGTTATTATCAGTTGAATGTCCACTGGACGGGTGTTGCTATGCAGAGCTACGTTCAACGATAATTATTGTGGACATTGTCGTAATCATCAGCTTTTATTATTTTTGGAGTGGAAAGTGGTAACTTCATATCGGAAAAGGATCATTGGACAATGTTCACAATATACTTTTCAGTTTTAATAACCTTTTTTGTAGGTAATTTGTTACGCACAATATTGAAAAACTTAGACAAAATTACCAGCTGCCAATTTTCCAAATAACTTTCCTTTACACAAAAAAAGGTGTCCGAAAATTCCTCGCTTTTTCCAAGACATTTCTCGAACATAAAGGTAGACAAAACGTCAATAGATCCATTATCAGAACGCCTGTTCACCGAGGAAGAATTCATAAAACTTCCTCTAAATTTCGCCCAATTGTCCGTGCCCTGACCTCATTCTGGGACACAATAAATAGCCTCAGTACGCGGCTCCTGTCAGCGATATTTTCTTCTAAATCTTCACTGTTTTGTTAACGTTCCTCGACCCGCGATTTGTACACTTAGGGAATAAATGGAGCGTTAAATGCTCGTGCATCGCCCGAAAAAAGATGCACTGCGTTACGGAACAAATCGAGCTTGAAACACTCTTGCGTTAGTGAAGGATGGTCGAGTGCGCTAAAATAGAACATGGGAACTAGTGATTCAGGCGTTTCACTGTAATGTTTAGGTGGGCCAATTTACAATATAATCAAGAAGTAAGAATGTTTTTGTTAGATGAACTCATTTTGTTTGTTTATATTAATTAATTTATAATTAATTTAGACGAGTCTCTGAGGTGCGGGATTTGGGAGTGATGGTCACTCCTGAACTATCGTTTCGCGATCATAATACGGGGATCTGTAAAAGGGCGTTTAGAAACTTGAGATTTGATCTGAGACAGACAAGGAACTTCACTAACATCGCAACAGTCAGAGTCCTGTATGATGCACTAGTCAGAAGTCATCTAGAAGATAGTGCTGTCATATCGGCTCCGCATGAGGCCAAGTAAAGTAAGTAAGAAAAAGTTCACGTGTCACTTGTACAAGAATAGGAATATGGGGTAAATCCGTTTTACCCGTTGATGTACCCCACTCTGTTTGTGCTCGGTATGATCGGTATGATGTACAAACAACTGAGGGTACGACTGGGATTCACGCTTGTCGCGTGTCTGGTTAGGTTACTTCGTGGCATTGACCATAACCCATGAGTACTGTAGCGCCTGAGTCTATGTGTACCAGACCGCTATGTGTGGAGGCGGCGCCACCCGCCACAGCTGGCCGTGCCTGTTGCCAGGACCAACCTTCTCGCCAAAACAGCATTGACCCGCACGATTCGGGTTATTAACGATCTTCACGTGAAGATCGATGTACGAGTATTTACATGTCATTTGAGTGAATTTGTAAAAATACTGATGTTCTTTTTATGTTATAGTGTAGATTATAGTAGGCTATATTTTGTGTTTTTCAGTTTATTTAGGGAACCTAATAAAGTAGTTGTTATTTTTAGATTTTTAGGTAGGTAAGTACTGCTAGTTTTTTAGGTTTTTCATAGTTTTAAATTGTAATTAAGTTGATTTTAAGACCACGCTATCGCATTAGATAATGATAATGTAATGATAGTAATTGGAGATTTTAATAAATAAATACTTAAATAAAATTGTTTATTCTCTATGATTTAGGTTTAAAAAAAAGAAGCCTGAGAGCAACCTGAAGTCTGGTTTCATCCCATTGTTATCCTCAAATAAATACTAACAATTCGCATTTATTTACTCATCAGATACATATACTTACTTATTACAATAAGGCTGATATCCCTTCTACTTCTACTTCCTCGTGTGCCCGTCGACGATATTTCCGCTATATTGCAGACCACTGCTGTGCTAGCATGACTATGTAATGCAGTTACATTACGGAAGCAAAATTACATGGTGGATTTTGTCAGAGGGAATCGCATTCTGATAACAAAATATGTTTGGATATTTGGACGGAACGAAATTAATTAATTCATTGCAATGTCGGCTCGTTTTGTTGTTAATATTATTTAAGACATACAGATAAGTCGTTTCCGGAAGGTCTGTGAGATTTATAACTAAACGCATTCACAATACAGCAGTAATTCCTAGTGTCAGACAATACAATGTTCATGCTAAACCATTTAAGTCTGGTTCCAATATTAGTTTAAAATATTACAGCGCTATATCTCATCAATTTTATTTACATTTCCTACGACCTAACATCTCAATACACTCCGCGTTTTAGTTTCCACGAAGTTTCATTTGATTTGTGACCGCCAACCCCCGCGCCCCGCGCCCCGCGCCTCGCGCCTCGTGCTTGTGCCAAGCCAGAGATCTGTTTTGGCAGTTACCAACGAAACTTGCTATATTTCAAAGTTTTCAAACATACAACTTTGTTATATTTGGAGTACGAACAACTCTCGGCCTGGAAAATACTTGGAAAACTTTGCAGGTGGGTTTTTGGCCCCCGAGAGCCGAGATCCGAAGTTTTTGCGCTAATCGAAATATAGCTATCGCTTATTCTACGAATTCCCAAGTTTGGGAAAATCCAACCTTGTGTTAAAGGGGCGAGAAATAAAAAAAATATAAAAGAATAATTCAGAATCATTTGGAGCACTTTTTGGGTCAAGTAGATAAAATACCAAATCATTGAGTCCCGGCTAAAAGAAATCTGTGGTGCAAAAATCTGATTTTACAATATGAGCATTTGAAACTTGAAATTAATGCTACAAATCGGAATAGCAGCAAAAGACCAAACGAAAGTAAAAAAAAAATGATCGTGGGTGATGTACAGTGTGATACAGAAAATGACCAATTTTGGACTTATTATGTATATGTCGCAGTAAGATAGATAAAGCCGTAATATAGTTATATCCCTAGGGATATAATTATATACCGTAACATAGTTATACGAAAGCGATTCTTTACTATCTCACTAGGAATATAGTTATAAAACCGTCGAAGTTTAGTGATATACTTATATTACTAGATTAAGTTCAGTGTTATAAATATATTAGGGTTTGTCTCAAAAAAGTCATATTGTATCATATTGTCATCATATTGTAGTATATTAAAGCTTATTTATTCTCAAACAAAAAAAAAATAAAATTGAAATAATTTCAAAAGTGTGCCACTTTTTTCAGACAGGCTCATTACTTGATTAAGCTTAGTGAAATAGAAATCTACCATATATAATTAAATAAAACAAAATTTTATTGGTTTTATCTTTATTAATAAATCAACTTTATGTATCCTGCACTCTGCAGTTAGTTACAATACTTTGGACATTAACACGTATTAAAGTACCTAATTATAATTAAAACGATCATATTTTTTGGAATTTAAACATTAACAATACGATTAAAACTAATCAAACATTAAAAATCTTTTAAAGCCAAACAGTTTTGAGATATCTTTATTTCTTATCAACAAGTTGAGATCTTGGTTTCTTTAAAAGTATTTTTTAATTTTTGTTCAGACAAGAAGAGGAATCATGACATCTAGAAGTCAAGTTTTCATTTGGTATAGGATCATTCAAAGTACTCGTAATGTTTGAAAGCTGTATTGCATTTCTGGGTAACCAATCTTTCAGGATACCAACTGAAGTTCCAATTTTATGACTTTCATTTCGCTTTTCTAAAACTTTTCCTAATACATTTTTTTGATCCAATGGTCCACGATCTACCTTTGGTATCTCTATAAGAACTAATAATAATATCCCTGGACATTTCACACAGCACCATTTGTCCCAAGCTAAGCAACCTAATGCTTGTGTTATGGTAACAAGATGGCTGATAAACTACTTATACATATACATTTTTTTTTTTTTTGTAAATACATAAATATTATAGATAGAAAAACACCCAGACTCGGAACAAATACATGTAGGTCATACAATATTTGTTCCGTGCGGGAATCGAACCCGCGACACGCAGCGCAGCAGTCAATCGCTTAACCACTGCGCCAACCGTGCCGACAACGTCAACTGAAGATGCCGCCGATGACCGCCTGTGCCGCACACTCCGAAAGCTATTTCACTAAACTTAATCTAGTAATACGTATAAGTATATCACTAAACTCAATCTAGTAATATAAGTATATCACTAAACTTGGACCGTTTTATAACTATATTCCTAGTGAGATAGTAAAGAATCGCTTTCGTATAACTATGTTACGGTATATAATTATATCCCTAGGGATATAACTATATTACGGCTTCATCTATCTTACTGCGACATATATACCAAACACCACACAAATATGGTATGAAATGGTTTCAAAACCAAAATTACCTGCAAATAAAAATACCAAAGTCAGGAGCAACTTAGCCAAGATTGTGCTCTTAGAATAAGAGGAACATTGTACAACAGGACATTTCAGTGAGGCGTTACTTATTCACACCGTTTGTCGGCGACGTAGTGCTGCTCAAATATTCAATGCCGCCATCTTGTTCTTGTGTTAAGCTTGGCTTAACTACAGCCGCAAATGACGTGAGCAGAATGGAAAATGGTAAGAAAGTGTATCTATATGGGGAACACAAGGCTTGCTCTACTTATAATATAAAATGTTAGATAGAATGCTCACGTGTAATAGGTAAATAAGTTATAGGCATAAATGTCTAAGAGGTAAGTCGTAGCTGTGTCACTTAGTGGTGGATTTTCGTGAATATGTAAAAAATGTTGAGCATTATATAAAATGAAACTAAAAGTGTTAGAGCATAAAAAGAATAATGGAATCTGTAGATTCCACCCCGTGACCAACTGTACACAGTATTGTTTCCATCCAAGATAAGTAACAGCTTCGAATCAATTTTATTTGACAACTCAATTCACATATTTTATTTCGATATCCACTCGAAAGAAAAGTAAATGAAAGATTTTACGACAAATATAAAACGGAGTGAACTTTATATAAGAAAGTGGAGTGTCGTATTTTGATCGTTAAACCTCGCCGGCAACGTATTCGATACAGTTCGATATATTCGACAAGAGACTGGAGTGGCAAGTTTCTACGAACTTCCACCGACTTTGTATGTGCACTTGAATGAATCCTGTAATGCAGTTTTACTCACACCTGCTTTGTAGGTTACTTGTTGGAATTTTGCAAAGGGAATTTAAGTAATAAAATTATTGCTCGTTCATTCCACCTCGTTAAGTTTGGACAGGGTTGTCTGGTGCTGTAGGGATGAAGTTTTAAAATTAAAATATGAGTTTTTATAATAACTGACGGCACGGTTGGCGCAGTGGTTAAGCGATTGACTGCTGCGCTGCGTGTCGCGGGTTCGATTCCCGCACGGAACAAATATTTGTATGACCTATGTGTATGTATTTGTTCCGAGTCTGGGTGTTCTATCTATAATATGTATGTATTTACAAAAAAAAAATTGTCTACCTATAAGTAGTTTATCAGCCATCTTCCATTACCATAACACAAGCATTAGGTTGCTTAGCTTGGGACAAATGGTGCTGTGTGAAATGTCCAGGGATATTATTAATTAAAAAAACTCTCATGGCATTCATTAAATTTACCTGCAAGCGTCATTTTCCTTGACCTACATACACGTACTTTATTGCTACTTGAATAAGATTTATTACTTCCTTACTAACCTTTCCCAAATAATTTCGGTTATCCAGATTTATTTTTACCTTGAATTAGGCAAAACGGCAAAGCATCTAGACAAGCTTGTGAAACAACATCAAAAAGGAAATTAACATTGTCATAATTTGCTTTAAGAATGTCCGCTCAATAATCTTAACACAAATTATGATTGACGTAATAAGAAATTACTTAAAGCTTTCAGAAAGCCTTGTAATAGAATGAAATTATATTCTTTTTATTTTCAATAATGTGAAATCGCCAACCCGTCGTGAGCAAGCGTGGTGATCAACGCTCGTGCCTTCTCTGTTTGAGAAGAGGCCTTTGCCCCGCAGTGAGACAATAATGGTGGTATTATTAATATTGGACAGTTGAGCTTTTTTGAATGAGTGAGCATATTTTAGCAGTCAATGTTTTATGGCTGCTATGTAGGTACATAGCAGCCATAAAACATTGACGTGGCATTGCGCCGCATAATCGCCGGCTTTCGATATAAAACGGCGCTTTGTGAGAATTCCCTGGCATTCGCTCGTCGCTCCAAGCTGCGATATGAATATTATTACATTCTTCTGTCCTATATTTATTATTTATTCTGAATTTGTCAATATTCTGCGTTGTTTGTAGGTCTGTGTGGTGTTCTATATTTAGAATTGTCAGAAGTCACGCGAGGACTTGTATTACTACTGGAGCGTCAGAGCCTCAAGCGACATTATATTTTTGATCGACTTCAATTTTATGAAAGACACACAAGCGGGACTTTCACAAAACTAAAAGATATGGTACAGAAATAGATACAGGTGTTAAGAGTTACAGTGATGTTGATCGGCTATGTCCTGCTTTTTGGGCATACAATACAAATTGTTAACATTATTATTTATAAAATTAACATTATTATTTATAAAATTAACATTACTATTTCAATAAATTAACATAAATTATAAATTAACATAAATTAACAAAGAAAAAAAAATAGGTAACATTACTATTGCAATTTAAGGAACAATCAAATTAACTAGTTAGGTGAGTACTTAGTTACAATCTAATAATACAGCTAAAAATAAACACAACAGATATTTATGCGCTTACTACTCTCAAGGCAAAAATACCTAACATTACTAATTATGTCAAAACTATTGTGTAGTTTATTCATGATATTATCAGAGTTTGTTAATTACATCAACTGATAATACATTATTTTATAATGTTAATACATTATTTCATAATGTATTAACCGTCCATTCAGAACCACTGACAGCACAAAATATCAAACTAATCTGATACATTACCGCCAATCCTCGCAACATCATTGAGCTCTTTACCATACACCAGTCTATTGTTCTCCTAATCACCAGCGTGTCGGTGATAAACGCAGGCATCTCTGATTTACGTCCGAAGCCACGCCATTAACGGTATTACCCTAACACCGGGGAGTTAACTCAGGAGTTACGGCTGATTTGCAACTTGTGCTCCTATGTCTTGAGATATGTTGGATGGTGATAAGTGGGTGCTGGCTTACGTAGAATTGGAGGTGTGAGAAAAAAGTAATAATATTTTTTTAGAAATTGTAAGAGTAACTATCGTCCATACATGGCTTCGTGTATTCAATACGGGGCGGGGAAAAATGACGTCCATAAGTAAAATAAATTAGACCCGAAATTGAGGTTGAATTCGTTTTTCTAACAAAAACAATTGGAGAAACCCGATAAATCCAATTATAGTTATCAGACAACAATTTGATGAAAAACAAAAACGTGATCTAATAAAAAACTTGCTAACAGGGCAGTCCTCAAGCTGACTCTCATAAATGTCAACAGCAAACACAACAAAAAGTAATCTCATAAATTGAATTCCAACAATACACACCACTTAGGAATCTTCAAAAAATAATCCGCGTACTCTCTAAAGGCGGAGTACTAATAAATAATGCATGGCAAAAGTTCCCGGCTGGGTTCATACAGAAGATTGATCCGCGCATTCCGAATACATTTACATGTGGGAATAAATCATAACACAGGAGCTCATGCCTCGTGTCGATAGGTACAACATGAGGTGTAATTTATATTGTTTGGAGTTTCGTATGTCGGAGGAACTGAAGTTACGAATTTTGATACTGAACGTGAGGTCTAGATTAATGTTTTATGCTTCAAATCATATCATCCAAGAACAAAATATAACGAAAAATGTAGGTATTTCTGGAAAGTATAGACTTGAACAGGGATCAGTGACCGCATGACCTATTTTTATTTTTTTCGAAGAACCTAGACCATTCTCATTCCAATCACGTGGGTAACCTTTCCTTCGGCCTAATTCTAAGGAAAATTAGGCTTACCTACCTACGAAAAACCGGTCTTCCATAATAATATAGCTCTATAGTGTTTCATTTCCAACCCCCATCATTGTACTGAAAATCATAAATCACGCCTTCCTCGCTCCACTTTTTACAACATACTAGAATAACAATAGGTAGCGTTACTCCTAAACCTTAAGCTTAGGGTAATAAAAGCCTTACAGGAAAGTACTTCTTGTAGGATGATTTGGCATATTTTTTTACCGGCAAAGTGAATGAGGCGGGTATATTGCTCCTAACTTTTTTCTATTTACTGACAAGAACTTGTACAGCCCGACGAGAGCTGGCTGATTGAAACAATACATTCAAAGGTTCCTTCAAAACTTTGAAAACATCGATAATGGAATTTAGCGAAAACATTTTTTAGCTATCGTATGTCAAAAGAAAACAGCGATGTTATTTTGGCTTGAGTAAGAATAGATGAAAATATTTGAGTGTGAATACCTATTGAACACAGTGAAAGAGGTCTTTATTTATCTTTTGACTAGGTATACAGAATGTTATACTATCAGCACATAATTTCATTACTTGTGCAGGGTTCATCAGAATTTTGTTTTCATATAAATTAATAAAGAAGAGTTTTATATAGCAGCAGCTTCCAGCTTGTTACGATTAATCTAGTTACCAGATATAGCCAGGACGCTGGCGCTGGTAGATATTGCATTAACTATGTACTGTTACAGTTTGAGTATTTAATTAAATTCGTATGGAATTTAATAGATATCAGAATCAGACTCCAATTCAACTGGTTGGAATTTCCCAGCGGGAGGTATGCACAACTTAGATTGGATGACGAACACTGTAATTGCAGTAAGTCTTTCTGAGAAATTCACAGGACAAAGATTTTTGTAGCTGAAATAGCTTTAACATCATTTTCAGCGAAAACTTTTAAGTCAAAAACTCCTTTATTCACAGCGGCTAGTGTTTAAAACGTTTTGTTTCATTACTTCTGTGACTAATTCACGTCGATCCGTGGAAGTAGTGGGCGTGGCTTGTTAGCACAGAATGAAATAAAATTGTGGCATCCATTAACGCGGCCCGCTGTTAAACCGTTATTTTATCAAGTCACACCTTTGGAAATATACTTCACTAAAGTTGGTGTAGGCACGTCCGAATCTAATACCTTGCAATTGCTTGCCTTGGGAGCAGTGATGGCCCCGTGGTGACAATCCCGACTAACGAGTCCTAGGTCATGGGTTAGAACCCAGGCAGGCGCTTTACATTGTGTAAATCATTTCATCACCCCTGCTCTCAAACCGGTGAAGGAAAACATCGTGAGGAAACCGAAATGTCCTAGAACCAAAATTTCGAAGACACGTGACATCTACCAACCCGCACTAGGCCCGCGTGGTAGATTACAGCCCAATCCCTCTCGAAAAGAAGAAGCCTGTGTCCCAGCACTCGGAACATTAAAGGCTGATTTTATGTATGTACGAGTAACGAGTATGCTTGCATTGATATCAAATATGCTGAGTTATCATTTACCCGTATCCTGAAAAAAAGAGAGGCATATTCCTAGTAGCAGACTCGTTCCATACAGATACGAAAGTAGCGCTAAAATACTTAAACCAGAGGAGAGACGAAAATAATATTTCTCACTAGTCGATACCGTTGTCAAGTTTAGAATCCGAAAGAACTCCACACACTGTCTGTTGGGGCCGTCAAAAATTATTCGCAGTACGTTTTCATTGTAAAACATTTATTTAACGCATCTTACATTTTTCCGTCTTTATCTCGGCACCGGAATAAACCGCTCGGATTAGATGATTCGCTTTGCAGCCTTTAGATGGATCGCCCGGTGATTTGTTCACAGAGTTTACTGTTGAAGGATCGTCAAATTAGTTTATAATGAAGTTAATTATTTTGACGAATTTGATTTCAAGAAGA
The DNA here is from genome assembly GCA_949629185.1 of Apamea crenata. Classification (NCBI taxonomy): domain Eukaryota; kingdom Metazoa; phylum Arthropoda; class Insecta; order Lepidoptera; family Noctuidae; genus Apamea; species Apamea crenata. The sequence goes on from OX451359.1 coordinate 773,406, forward strand.
AATTGAGTTTGGAAGAGTTGGATGGGTTTATGTTGGTGGTTGGATTATTTGTTGATGTATTTTCTTTAGTTTGTATTATTTAAAAACCAATCTCTGCTGACCGTATGACGACAGTGATAGATCTACATAGTTGGCCTTTTCCTATCCTGAAATATAACGTGTCTAAGAATGTGTGATAATGATAACTTGTGTGTAACTTATTTACTTTTATGTAACTGGTAGAAACTGTCTATAGCATTACCATTATTATTAATTGTTAAATAAAGTTTTCCTTCATCAAAAACACTATACCTAGGTTGGTATTTTGTGTTACCTACTCCAAGAAAAATACTTGTGAAGCTAAATTACAATGAAACTGAAAGCAAACATACAACTCAACTTACAAAACACTCTAAAGACACGACTAAAACATCTTTACTAAACGCTTTTAACTCCACAGAAACAAACACACACGACGAACCACCAACCAATCCCATTACAAGAAACTGTACAAAACCAGTCCATTTTCTAATTTTCCAGGCAAAAAACAAGGGTTAGGCGAACAGTAATCCTATGCGTGTCTTCATTACCAGCATTAAGGCGATGACTCGACTTGATGAGCTCCTTTGTACCCCGCCTCCCGGGACCCCCGCCACTCGTTCTACACCCTGTGACGTCACTCCGCGAAACATTTTAGGCAAATTGTAAAGATGTTGTTCTTTAATTTTGTTTGTACGTGTAGAAGGTAATTTTGTGAGGGAAATTAGGATCTTAAAGATAAATAATGTGTACGTTTGTAGGTGAGCAGACTAGGTGTAATTGCTCACTTTGTAGAAAAAATACAAAAAGAAACACTTGGCGCAATGAAACGGGGTTAAAGGATCCGAATTTCGAACAAGAAGTACTGGGTTCGAAGCAAAAGGAGTATGTATGTACTAGTATCGTAGCAGGTGGCGTTCTGTAGTTTTTACTTACCCCCATGGGAAGAAGGCGCTAGTGCATGTAAGTTGAGGGTTCCAAACACTTCCAAAAGAAACCAGCAAGAACTGAACTGGGAGTTTATTAATGCTGCCTGTATGACTGCTCTGAATTAAATTAAACCAGAGAAAAGACACTACCAATAAAATAAAGAGCTCATGAACCTAACAAGTGGTTCTCGACTAAGCGCACGGGGCATATACGGTGCATGTTTAACCTGTTTTGTTTGTCAAGCAGGTTAAAACATCCAACAGCATTTAATAAAACAGACTTTTCTAATCAAGTAACAAACCCCATCAATTTAATCGCTGTGTATCCACGATGCGTGCGCACAAACTAGGCAACAGGATTAAGAGCTCAGTCGGCTTACACAAGTTGTAATCGTCGCCGCTCGTCCGAGAGTTATTCGTAGGTATCAGTAATGGTTGGTACTTCCAGCGTTTGGGGATGGTGATACATTGGGGACTGGGATTTTCACGGGAAGATATTTCTGTGAATGGAACTCCATTCAATGTTCTTTTATTTGATTTGTCTTTTGGGAAACGCTGGCGGGGCTACTGTGAATGTTCCGACTTTATGACTATCATTATGGTTATAAGCCAATAGGTGTCCAGAGCTGGTTCATGTATTGCGTTTTGGTGTTCCAGAAAACTTTATGATTACAATAAACGAAATGAGTAAATCTTACGGTTATGTTCATGGTGAGGTCTTTTTCTCACTAAAATGTTATTAGGGTTGAACGAATTTTGAACTGAACTGGATTCTTCGGTCATTAATTGATCAGCTGAGTTCAGATTTCAGAATATTAAAATAGTTTTTTAGTGTTCCTAATCACAGGTTATATTCAGCTATACAATAACAAAACAACCAATTACAACTACAACAACGTCAATAAAAAGCTCAACTGTTTCGCATTGCAGTAGCAGGCAGCAGAAAGTCGCGGACGCAATTATGTACAACGACGTCGCGTGTCAGAGCTCAAATACAAATAGTATATTATGCTAATGGACGTTTTTCAATTTGAATGCAAATCCAACACGAGACTAACGAGGAATGAAGACGTTTACGCTCAAATTGGAACGTTTAGAATATTCCCCTTTATTCATAAACGTTGCTTAAAGTTAAGCAGTGATTAACGACTATTTAACCATACATTTTTGACGTTTAAATGTTACTTAACTTTAATCATCGTTTATGAATAAACCCCAATGTTTATTTTATTTAGCTGTAGGGTAAGAGGAGATATTATTTATCCTTTTTAACCAAGATTTGTGTGTACCTACCTCCTAGTGTTGTTTTTGCGATGATCTTCAATGAACTTTGGCGATCAGAGGCTTTGGCAACCAGGCAATCAAGAGGAAACCGGGTCTCATATGCCTGTAACTATCCCGGTATCCATATGGATACCGGGATAGTTACGGGCATATGAGACGTTTCCCGTTTGTTGTAGTTTGAAGGATATCCTTCAAACTGCAACACAGCACAGCAGAAAAAGTGGTCTATGGGGAATATTATATAATTATTTAATAGTGCAACAGTCAGATTAGTAATGTGACCAAATATCATAACTTACAAAATAATTAATAGGCTAATACATAATTCTATACCATCACGCCACTCATGTTACTTACAAATTGGTCAGTTATTACTGGAATAGTTTAAGATGATATAATCTTCTTCAATAAACCAATATCTGCAATCTGGTCCATCAGAATGATATAAAAAATACGGGTCGGATTCCGATTAATATTGCATTTATACCGACACCGTGACCGCAGGGATTCGAATTAAAATTAAAATGGATCCGATACTTTTGGCGCACTCCAATTATTTCGTTAATTGGGCTACTGGTAGTCGCGTTAATTGTTGTTATAAAGAATCCTTTTTGACGTTGGACCGTGAATATTGGGCTTAATTCCATGTTGTTTTTTTTATCATTAACATAATAGCAAACTGAAACACAGAAACGTGAGGATTCCTACTTACTACTGTGACTCCTGTCAGTTTCACACAAACGAATACGTGTTTTGGAAATTTGATCTTTATTACCTACTAGAAATGTCGCACTGACAGGTGTCAGAAACGCATTCTTGCGACGAGACGGCTGGACTGTAAGTCCACATCGAGGCTGAAAAGTAAGAACGTTGTGAAACAAATTGTCACTTTTGTAATAAGTTGAGCTACGAAAACATTGCAAACGTTGTAAATGTGAATGGGCGAAAATTTAGTTATAAATAAACGCTAAAGAAAATATTCTAGCGTATTTTAATATTTTGCAGACAAGCACAAATAAAAAAATGATTCGATCAATAGTTAAATATACCGGCACTATAATAGTACAGATTGCATTCTTTAACGAAATGAAAATCTCAATCATGCCAACAAATGGAAGGCAAAAATTTTCATTGTATCCAAACTGAGCTACTGCATTCAATAACGAATTTTCTATAAAAAATAAACATTAATATCGATAAACTTTATAGGAATTAATACCAACCAGTATGTCAGATTTTTTCATTTACAACTTCAATCAATTAAATATTCGTATTTTATATCGATTTCTTGACATTTTTGGGTCAGTGCGTGCCAAACACACTGTATTGGATATTTTCGTTTTATTCATGAGCTTCAATAACCAATACACCAATAGGGAATAAGGCACTGTTCTTTCTTTTGTTCATTTATTTATGTTTATTTTTACCCTACTTTGGTGTCTCACTGCAGGGTAAAGGCCTCTCTTGCTCCTTTCCACTCCTCTATGCCTTGCGCTAGTGTGGAGTTGTGGACCAATCCTGTCTGTAGGCGTCAAGCTTCGTCGTTCTTTCTATGATAAAAAATAATATAATTTAATTAGAGAATTCATCATTGGTCTTGTTGCGGTTTCAGCGCCAGGTCGTCGTCGTGTCAGCCTCGTGGGTTGAAATTTTGATAAATTGCAATATCGTTTTTACCTACAGTATGTCATGTATTTTTTCACTATTTATTAATCTAGCGGTTATAATTTGCGTGAGATCGATGACGTGTCACCAAGATAGTGAAAATCCGTAGCGCGTCACTAGTGTCGCGCTGTTGTGCTGGCTCCTACTCCACGCGCCGCCTTCGTCATCGATTGGTATCATTTGTCGCCAGTGAATGGTGCTGTGGTCATCAACCGGTCTAGTTTTTAAGCTGGGCTGAAGGTCCCATCCTTCTTAGCTTTGATTTCCGCAGCGTACAACATTTTAAAGGTTTTCTGTCTGGAAATCTACAGCTATAAACAGCCTGTAAATTAAAATAATACTCGAATATGTGTCGATAGACTTTTGCGGAACGGATTAGAACAACAGAACGAGTGGCTTCTTCTTCTGAAAATGCAATAATCTAATTACAAATATATTAACTTGTTATTATAGCAGTTGTGTAGTCAACTGCGTATAATTCCACACTGAGTCACCTATTGTGCTCTATTGGGACAATAAATAATTAATAATATTTAGTTAAGCCGTTTATTTGCATACTACAATAGCTAGTATTGTGAGAATAATTTATGGGTGTTATGTACGTCAATAAGGGCCTCTCCACATCCGTGACTAGTAAGTGATTTACATACGTAATTACTAGGTGGTGATCCTTGACGGATTAGCAGTAATTAGGGCAAGCAACACTTCCAGTGATATTTAGCATAAATTATAACTACATAAATATGTAGGTAGACAAGAATGTACGCACGGCTGCTGATTACACTGGAAATATCCTCTAAATTAGGTAGATTAGTTTAAAAAGGTTTGAGACATATTTAAGGGGATCCAAAGTGATTATAAGAACAGACCATAAAAGTTTATCTTTCATGAATAATTTACTATAAGGGGGTCAAAGCTGGTGGTTGTCAGCAACTAGTTTTGTTGTTAATGGTTGTCGAGGATTCATTCTTTGTGTTTTTTTCTAAACACAAAACCTACGTTCATGCGGTTTCCACTGATGGACGGCGTGATCCATGGGAGAGGTGTAAATTGGCTGAAGTAGGTATGACGATGATTATTGAAAATGTCGGAAAAAATCATGCTGACTGGGAGCTTTACTGGCGTGCTCCGCATAAACCAATCAATGAAAACAATGCATAAATGGGATTTTTTATAAAATCCACGCAGACGAAGCCGCGTATAAAAGCTAGTAAAACTAAAAACTGTATAACTATAACAAGTTTTGAAAATAATCACTTCGGTACCAGCAAATATAATTATTACGAGAATTTCAGTAAAGCTGTAGGAAACTCATAGAACCTTTAGTGGAAAGCTACTTACAACCGCAAGTACTAAAGTCTTTATAGAAGTACAAAACAAGTGGTTATAATACTTAAATATGTAGCATTCTCTATTCGCACGATAATGTTGTTGTTCTTGAAGCAACCACGAACGCTTCTTCATTCATATTAGATGTCGAGGATGATCGGGGAGGGGAACTTTCTAGACGAACGTAGATAGCTAGTCTACAAAGTTTTTTCCAACTCTCGTCGTAGGTAGGGTACTCAGAATGTGTTGAAAGTTGGAGTACTTTTATTACTACTGCTATAAGAGTGGCTGCTACATGTACTTAGTTGTTTTCTAGTGTGGTGGTGGTGGTGGATGAGAAATTTAAGTTGTAGAAGTTATGAAACGTTTTAGTATTCATGATGTGACTAAGTATGATACTGATGCCATGAGTAAGGACATGCCTTTCTAAATTGAGGGTCGATGGCTTCTCGAGAGGTGGTGTAGTGTCAGTCGCAATAACTGATTGAATAACAACTTCCACCATTGCATTATAATGAACAGAAAACCAGCTCAGCCATAAAATGAAAAGAGCAAAAAGTTTAAAAAAATTCTCATAAACTATACAAAGTAAACAAATGTAAAAACTTGAACATTTTCCAGGGAACCGCAAACCACGGCCGAGTATTTCGATTGATTTTAAAATACGAGCGTTCGCACCGAAATCAAATTGAACAACTCGATTTAAAAATCCAGTATTTCGCACATCAATGGCCAGCACTGGTTCACTTTGTTCGATATAAAGGTTATTGAATAAATTAATACTACCTAGAGCTTTTTGTGGAAATGTAGATTAATAATGGGTATTGCTAAAGTTAGGAGTTCTGCAGTAGTGAGTTTTATTAAGTGGACGGTGGTAATTGGAAACCTCTTTGGAATTATTCATAGTTATGCTTTGTACCGGATTATGGCATGAATGTCCTATTTTGCTTCTGGATGAAGGCAATTTGCCGGTTTGGTTTTTGTCGTCGTTAGGATTCGTTAAAAGTAAAGACAGCTAGATTTTCTCGTATTTGGACAAAGAATTTCGCAACTTTTCATGAACTTTCCATAGTAATGTTGCAATTATTTTCTGCAATATTATGAAAAGTTTTGTGTCCTTCGTGTTCGTGGAACCATAAGAAACTTAATGCAGACCAATAATTACGTTTACAACCCGAGCTATCTTGCTTACAATCCTAGTTTGAACAGTATACAGGAGCAGTTTTCCCCCGTTGTATGCAAGTTTTAGTACCTGGCGTGTTCTGCCAAGCTTCGCATTACACTGCTCACGAGTTTTGGCACGATCTGTTTTGGCAACCATTTTCATACGTTAATCCAAAACACTGGATACTTAATAGTGAATTTTGTATATTTTCTTTTGTTAGCGTAAGAGACAAAGAAGGTATTGTTTTCGAGAATGTCGGAAACGCAAATACTTTGCCTTTGAGATGGAACAGGGAAGAGAACTTTGGAAATACTTTGACCTAGTCTGAGTCTTCTTTACAAAATTACATGATCAGCGAAAAGGTTCATTATAAATATATAAGTCACTTTGGAGGATAATTCACTTAAATAAAAGTGTGTATCCTAGTTTGGGTGTCAGGAGTTTCACACAACGTGCATATACCTAGCCTATTAATATAAGCATATAAGTTATTTAAGTAATGCATTGTTAACCCTTTTCTCTCTCCTTATTGTAATTAGGCTTATGAAATAAATTATATTAAAAAATATTATTATATTTATGTCGTCAGACCAGGGAAGTATGAAGCTTGCATAAAAGTGAGGAGGCTTATTACTCAGCAGTGGGAGGAACACGGCTGCTAATGATGACGATAATGATATCGCATACAGTCGAGTGTTCTGAGTTTAGTTCTTATTATAATTTATCAATGAAATGACTATGATAAGATTTTTTTTTCTCAGTTAGTTTTAAATATGGTCTGGGAGTTTGAGTAATTAATGCCACCTACCCAAATGTCCTTTCTTTGGTATTGTTCGTCGAATCGTTTAGCTCCTTAAGTTTTAAGTTGAGCTACACGACAAATGCGTGCACTGATGGGACAGGTCCACTCAATCAGTGTGGTATATTCCTCAAAAGACTATTTCAGACATCAATCTACATGGTCTTCACACGATCTGACCAAGATTATGTCTGGATTTTAAAAGAGACTGTGAGCTCTGAGTTTGTTTCGGCCTTTCTTCTCAGAGTAGTCAGATAGGAAACGTCGACCTGATCTAGTTTTTAAAATATGATTGACGTGTAAAAGTGTTTGTCCTAACCTACTTGCAGAAATAAAATAATTTATCATTATAATTAAATTAGACCAGTATTCTACTGACCAAAGAAAACACAATCATCTACTAGAGATATCAGTGTCACTTACAGGATAAACAAACATCCAAGTTAAACCAAAACTCACAATCACCATAATATTTTTCAGCGTAATTAAAACAAACATTTTACGCCTAAAATATGGGCCGACAAAAATGGCGGTGCAAATGAAAACGAAGTGAGTTGTCACGTGACGCCGACCATGTTTGCGTCGTAACTGTGATACGGTCGTCATTATGTGGGAAGGCACGTAGGAGATGTAAACAGACAGTGAGGCAAGTGCTTGTCTAGACGATAAGCGATGTTGATGACCTAGGCGAGTTGCTGTGAAAATTAAAAACTACTACTAGAAAAAAGTATTGTAGCAGGTGAGTTTTATAGTTTCAATCAATCGTAACAAAGTATGGTAGGTACATAATGATGTTTGTTAAAACAATTAACCTTGGTTAATATTTTTTCAATCTTGTTAGTTATTCATTTTCTAATGTTTCATTTTATCAGTGTTTACTTCTTCATAATCTTGAATTACTTTGTAAATTTAATAATGGAAACTGCTAACTGGTATTGTTTCATTATTTTTTTTCATATAAAAGATAATAATTTATTCATTTTCATTGCAACTGATAGGCGTCTATGATCAAAATGATAAAGTCACTTCACAATGAAAGATTATATCGACTGATAATTATTTGCCTCACAATATTATTCACCACAGAATCTTCATCAGTGAGGTCACTAAGTCACTGATTGAGGGCGCAAATGATTATGTAAGGTTGTTTACAAAATTCTGTATTTTTATTTTGGTCGCAAGTACCTAAACAACTTTTGTTCTCGCTGTCAACTTCGGTGATAAATTCTTTTTTATCTGTTCTTAATTGTACTTTTATTTTTCGCCTGTTTAAAGTGAAAATAGATAACGAAGTTAACTTTCTCCTCTGAAACCTCTTAACAGTATTTTGATGTTGCTAATTTTGTTCGTTCTTTTGGTCATTAAAAGATAGAATAATTATTTTCTTAAGCCTAACTAATTGAAGAGGGCTTACACTAAAACTAAAGCTCTTAAGACTAAACTGTCTACGAACTTTCCAAACTTCTATTCAATTTAATCAGAATGATTTATCCCCTATAAAAATAAAAAAAATAAAATGAAAAGATTTATTTTAATTTTAATAGGGTAGTAATAAAAGCTCCGAAAAAAAAATCAAATATGAGCATACTCAAAATATGAAATTTACTGCTTTAAATACTAACTTTTCGACAACTTAAGCGAATACAAATAAAGAAACGACCGAATAAAATGCTGAAAATTACGAAAAATTAATACAATATTTGCTGACGTTATATTTTTCCACCAGCTTAAATTGCGTTTTACGGAAATCAGGTCATCATTTTTATCGTAACTTAGGTACCTATTTTATATTATAAATTTTGAATCAATCTTACACATTCATTTTATAACTGTGGCGCTGTGGCTGTGTGGTTTGGTTTTACATTAAAAAAATATGTTTCTGGCGTTATGTGGTCTCAGTTCTAACCTAACCTAACCTAGCTTTTTCGATTCAAAAAAGATAATTATATGCGTGTTACGTTGCAAACACTATACTATAACTTTAGTATTTTTTTCGGAAGTTTAGTTTTGGAAATTTAGTTTATTATTTGGAAGTATAGAATATTTTTCGTAGAATTATAATCTGAATAAGCTTCATGTTTGTTTGTTAAATACAACTATTTTGTCGGTTAATTTTGTATTAACTTTTCGGTAATTCATTTTAACACAGCCTAGTTAGTATTACAGTCAACCACAGATCGCTGGAAGTTAATTTGTTTTTCGGAAGCTTTATTATTTTCCATTTTAATAGGGGATCGAAATCGTATTCATATACGGATGCACTGAAATGGTACATCAAAAGGAGGCTTGGTAAGTAAGCTTGTTGTAGGCCACTTAATACCTTAATAAACCGTCATACAAACTTCAAAGAAACATCCACATCGATCACACATAGTTTACAAATATGTTACTGCACACATTCATGTCCCGATAGGCGCACGACACCAATTTTACTTAGATTACAACGGGCAACTAAGGGGATTTTTTCGTAACATCCTCCATGAAATTCATGAAAAAAATGTTTTTCGTGTGTGTGTGTGAGAATAGAATTACTTTAGTAAGTGAAGTGTTTCTTATGAAACTACTACATCGTTGTAAATATTAAATTACGAAAGATCATCGAGGCACCGATAAAAAACCCGGAGTTACTCGCAGGGTCCTCACGCCCGTCCGTACCTACATTTATATAGCCGTGTTCCGGAATAGTTGTTGTTCACCTTTGAAAGAGTCCGGCTAAGACGGGAGTAAGATACCTAGATAGGATTTTGGGAAATTAAAAAATAAAATTGTATAATTTTATTGAAAACACCCACTCAATCACAATGCTTATATGACTTCATTACTAATCATCGAGGTGAGCGCAAGGAAATCGAATTAGCTACCTACTTAAAACATACCTACTCCATAGTCACCTCCTTGAAAACCTGAACCTAATAAAGCCCATATATGTATCTGCATATGAAAGGTATTTTGCTAATAATCCATCAATACAAAAATCTAAAATTTCCACATGGACCTAATTACCTACTATAAACGTTTTGATTGCCCTTCCAAACTCTTACAATCCAAGACTGAGCATTAAAATATAAATTACATACCTACAACATTTACCTTTTATGGTCTGTCATAATATTAGGTAGATTAGTTCCGAAACTAATCTGTAAGGATAAATTAACTTGTTTTAACCCAGACATACAAAGGAAACACTCATTTTGTGTTCGAAATATTATCGCGTAAGTAGTTACACACTGTAATTAAAACATTATCCATTATTACAAAACCAAATTTCACTTTAGTTCTAGCCTAAAGATTGGAGATAGTATTTTTATTTTTAAATTTATTTCGATTTAGGCAAAGTATTAATCTAAATACAAAAATGACAACTTAGCACCAAACAAAGCTGTTATTTTTGTATAAAGAACTGCATTTCTATAACTCTTAGGCTCGGTGGTTTAAACCTGATTGAAAGAAAAACCTTGTTTTGTTGTAATAAGTAAGGGGGTGTAGATTTATTGATGACTTAAGTAGAATAGTTCTAAATACTATAAGATGTTTATCATTAATTGCGGAAACTGATTGCGTATTACAGTAAAGAAACCAAAACCTGATTTTCAAACCTAAAAGTTTACGGAATCAACGAAATCGACTCAGCCTATCGCAGTCCACTGCTAGACATACATAATAGGTCTCTCCGAGGCTGCGGCACAGCACCCTGTCTTCTGCCATCCGCACCCAGTCTGGCCAAGCTACCTTCTTAAGGTCGTCGGTCCTTCGTCCCTGGGGGCGTCTCACACTACGCTTGCCGATACGCGGTCTCCACTCCAGGGCCCTATACCACAAAACTTTGCAATTACAATTTACAAATTAGAATTCACAAAGTGAATTTTACAAGTTCATGTACAGTCTGTTGTCAACATTATCTGACCCACCCTAAAAACAAACGAATTTGGACCCTCTACCTGTAACATTAAGGTCTATTCAATTTATATGAGCTTAGTAGACAAGTGCTCGAGGACTCGGAGAACAAATACAATAATAATACAGACACGCAAATTTGATCTTTATAACGTTAGCATTAAGTTATATGTTATAACTACTTGTTATAATATAATTAGTGTAATAGCTTATTTTAATGACTACGATCAAGTAATTCTGGTATCGTGGTCTGTGTATAAGACTGAGAAAAACAAGTTGCGAGATCAAATCCTGCGGCGATGATATTGTTTTGCTTTCAATTTAGAAATTATTCCAAAAGTATTTCTTGCATTATTGTAAAGAACTATAGACAGATAATCTTCAAATATAAACTTTCTAAAATTGTAATATTTTCGCATAACTTGTAATAAGTGGGTAGTTGAAAAATAAATATTCGTATTCAGTATAAAACTGGTATTCAAATGCTACTAAGGGTATGCGGTGACTACGCGCAAACATATTCTTGCTTTATAAAATTGCAAAAACAACGTCTCTTTACAATTTTTTATTTTCTATTTTGTAGGTAGTTTTATTTATTATCATGTCGCAATGGAGTGATTATTTATAATAAAAAATAATTATTTGCAGGAGGAGAAGGTTGGCTACTTGTGCTGTGCAAGAATAAACTTTATGATAGTGTTCTATATGGTTCATATTCTTTAGAATATTCCGTCTAGCATTACAACTAAGATCAAATTTCAATACTGCTTATAAGAGTTGAGTTGGTCTTGTGGTCACTAAGGTAGTGCGGTGTTCATCGTTGTCTGCGTTCGAAACCAAGTTTGACCTAAATATAGCTTTTTGCTCTGCTGTTTTTTTTTTAATTATTTTATTACACTTTTTTTACATTTATTTAATGGATGACGTAGGGTCTTGTCTTTTTAAACGGGCAGTTTGTAAATAAATAAAACTAAACAATTGCAAGTTTAAAATGTTTATTATTTCATTACAACACTTAAGTAAGATAAAGTAAGTAAATGCTCATATACATATTTCCAAATTATTATACATATATTAGTATGCCATAATCAAATCTAACCATTTATAAACCTTAAAAAAGGCATGCTTATGCTTAAAAGTTTGCTATCGAGAAAATGAATTCATCTGTGAAATGCTTTACAGATTTATAGCTGCCTATATGTAGTGAATAAACATGTTATTTAAATAGAAAAAATCTATTTGTAACAATAACATCACCACATAATCTGCAACCTTTTAATGGTTCAACTATCAATCCATTGAGCATTTACTTACATGGTGTGTTTAAAAATACCTACTAGATTAATTAGTAGCGGAGTGGCGCACCGTCCCCTGTTATAACTTGCTGTAAGCGGCTACGCATACCGCGCACCATATTCCAACACAAATCTTTGCATCTCATGTGCTCCCAAGTCGATGTCACAATCTCAACCAAGTTGTGTTTGTTTCGGACTTCCGTTGTGTCCCAATTTAAAACCATTTGACCCCATAGATGTCAATGCAATTTTCTGTGCCGGTTTATAATTCCATATCCCAGCAGCATGTAAATGCCTTCTCACTGTTTCCACTGAAATATTGTGGTTTATTGCGCTTACACGAATGGGCAAAAATGGATTTGCGACATGGCTTGAAACAATGGCCCGGTGGCGTTCGAATTCGGGACTATACTTGATGGCTTTTGCTCCTGGATGAATCCGCTGAATGTTGCCATTGTCTCCATAACGTCTTAGCCATAGTCTGACCGTATTTCTCTAAAACAAAAAAAAAATACATTTTTGGAACCGTGTATGTAACTTGTAAGGAGTAAATGTAATGAAATCGCCAACTACACGTTCATTAATCACAATCAATCAAATAAAATAGAAATAAAAAAAACACTTACTGCTATATTAAGTCGACGACCAATCTCTCTAATTCCAACATTCTGCTCATGTAAAAATATGATTTTATGTTTGGTATAGTCATTAAGTTGCGACATGATGCTTTTTTTACACCAAATTGCTTAAAAATATAACAAGTTATGTGAAACGATTTACAAATGTGTGCGCAGTCACTGCTATTAGGCGTAGTGTAACTTTTGTCACTTAGATGAATTTATTATCTACCTCACGGAGCAAATATATGTTTTACTTCGTATCCAACCATTCTTGGTAAATATAAATTCTGTGAACTTAAAGTTTTTTTAATTTACCCACCTGTTTACAAGATAAGTTATTAGGCGTAAATCATATTGGTCGTTCTTTAATAATGTAAGATATATTAAAGAAATGAAAACAAATTAAAAAAGAAACTGATGATAGGTGGACTGTGTTTTCGAACCCAAATGTTGTTCGTCGCCAATCCAGCATCAAACCGCTAAGCCACATGAACTTGTTAGAAATACGCGAAATTAAAGATTCGGTTGTAATTATGAAGTGTGACTTATAAGCTTTTCAACTTTAACGTGAACGAGATAAAGATTAAAATAGCTTAACAAAATGATATATAATGCCGGTGGCACCGACATTGTTAGGTGGGTTTACCTTAGTGTTTCGTGTTAAAGATCAAATTTGCGTGTCTGTATTGTTATTGTATTTATTCATCAAGTCCTCGAGCACTTCTCTGACAAGCTCATATAAGTTGAATAAACCTTAATGCTACAGGCAGAGGGTCCAAATTCGTTTGTTTTTAGGGTGGGTCAGATAATGTTGACAACAGACTGTACCACAAAACTCTAAGTCTCACAATTGTAATGTAAAATCCTTAAAAATGTGTTAATTGTAGTGACAAGTCTACATACTTTTAAACATAGCCCTCATGCTTTGTGTTACGCTATTAAAAATGCGAAAGAATTGTAAATTGTAACTCGTTCATTTAAGTAATTTCTGTGTTAGGCAACTTTTTCTACAATTTAACAATATTGTAGAATCGTAGACATTTAAATTTTCGTGGTACAGGACCCTAGACTCCTCTGCTCTAACAGCCATCGGTCCGTATACTTAATAAACTCTATGAACATGGGACACCATTTTGTCACCTAACCTACCTAAGCTAGCATGTAATTTTGTGTCGACATAATCATGGCTATACATAACTTGTGTTTACTACAAAAGATCCCTACCCTAAGCCCTAAGATTTATAGCCTTACACGTTTAAAGCACTGAGTTACTCAAACATTAGCCATTCACTGCTAATCTACCATCTAGTTCAAAATAATCACTTCAATGAAAATGCTAATACTCCCTCCCGAAGGGTTAAACCTCCCAAATGACACTTCTAATTTCTCAACCCTTTGTGGTTCAAGATTAGTTAGCCACATAAACTTTACAGCTGCCATTACAGATAGATACCGTATAACGTTTTGATTAATACAATTTGTGGATACAAATTGATGATACCCGTCTCTAAAGTCTAAAGCAATTAGCGATTTGTTTGTATCTTCATCCATTTTGATTACTGAATTATTACTTTTGGTAAAGTTTTTGTTTTTGTCGGCTGTCTTATGTTTGTCTTTGGCATTAGGCTTCGGCATTAACGTACTTATAACTTCATTACTCGTATCTGTTCTTATAGCTCAAGATTTATTTGATTCGATTATACCAATATTTCTGAAAATTATGTCACTAGTCTATACATGATTACCTGCGAATGTAAGCTTATTCATAACTTCGGTAAAAAATCTTGGTCTAATTTCTTCTATGGTTCCTTCGTCTCACGTCTCTCTACGTGATTTACTGCCTCACCAAGATAATCTTCTATCTTTGCAAATGTGAGGTCGGCGAGTCAATTATGTAATTATGAAGCTCGATGTTGGCTACCCATAATTATGGCCGAACTTGTTCTAGTAGAATTTCGCTGGTAAACGTCGAAGTTTGAAAATTCTCCGGCATAGTTAGACGTATAGTTATTCGAGCTAGATCTGGCCTGTATTACACTACGGGTTGGAATTATTCATTAGAGATGTTCGTGAGAGCTGGCGAAAGGGAATACTGTAATTCTCATTTGAATAAGACAATCTGGAAATATTTAGGGCGCAGATTTAGTTATATCGCTTACCTATATACTTAGGTTTGCGTTGTCATTGCGTGTAACTTTGGATAATTGAATGTGAATCTTTGTGCACCTAAGATAGCATGGGAAGTTATAATCGTATGCTTTGGTAATGTGATATTCTGCTTGTTGAAACGCAATTAACATAATTATTTGTGTAGCATGTCTCTTACCTTTCGTATATTATTATTAGAAATACTGAAATAATAATTTGAATTGAGAAAATTTTAATAGTCTTCTTCGTAATACAACGCATATAATTATTATTAATTAAATTAATTTAAAATTTAATCATAACGTTAAGTACCGCGAATACTTATCTGTGCCAGTGAGAAATAATTTGATATTTTCATAAATATGGCGGCTTGTCAAACGATCGTCAATAAATTGGAAACCAGTGAAATAAATATTGAATAACAGTTTTAATCTTATAGCGAGAGGCCACAAAATATTCTTTGATGTCAAAAGTTTTAAAGGGAGCGGTCGGAGCCACACAACGAAGTTAATTATAATATTCTAGTCTAACTTTATTCTCTTTGCGAATTCTAATAGACGGCAAAGTTTATAGATAGTTTGCTTTTCATTAGGAGATGAAATAAAATCTAAAACAGCTATGTAAAAAATTATGTAATGACTATACTTTCTATAGTATTGATATAGATCAATACTATAGAAAGTATAGTCAGTGGGTCTAGCACGAACGAGCCAAATAAACTTAACGTAAATTCAAATGATTTCAAAATTGAAAATACCCGTTTCGCCCATATTATTATATGTATTTACTCAGTCTTAGACTTTTCATTCATCGTAGATACTAAGTGTTCTTGTCGCAATTTTTTTTTGGCTTATGTCTAACTTACCACCAGCTAGAGTAACATATAACAGACAAAAATAGTAAATGATCAATAAAATTGAATCCGCATTTTAATGTTAACTTATAACGAAAGTTTTAACATCTCGCTATCCTATTTAACACGCTCAGCGCCAAGCCCCATATGTCAAAACCTAAGCACACCAGGAAAATTCCCTAGGCCAGGGCAACATTTTTTGTATACAAAATGTATGGAAAGTGTGCGCGTTAGCGATACACGGCGCTTAGACTGGAATGGTGCTTGTGTATCAAAAAGGATACACAAGTGTTTAGACAGTGTGTATCGCAAAAGATACACTTGGCGCTGAGCGTGTTAAGCAAAATGACTCCAAATAAATCATGTTCGGTTCTCGACAGCCTGCAAAAAAGAATCTTTCTTTTCCTTATTTTTTTTCTATACAATCTAGTCGTTTCTGGCACTCGCCGGCCGCTACCGCGACACCGCTCGCTCCGCTCGCTCGGCTCGTGTGTAGGAGGTCAAAGTTTTAACCTATGTAGCCTTTTTTTTTCTCGCTGAGAAATGCTTTTGCATGCCCGTCTCGCGGTGGACGAGACGGGGTATGTGGGACTCCCTGTCGGAATGACAGTATACCCACTAAAACTCAGCGGTGTTCCCGCATCGCCGTGATGGGAGGGTCGTGGGAAACCGGCTCAGCCTTTACTTCCACAACCCTCCCGGCGCACGCCCGCCTAGCTGGCGGGCCCCGCATGCCCCCCAAGCTGGGGGGTTACGGGAATGGCCGGGAACACCTGGCCATTCCCGTTCGACACTGGTGGAGGCCTGTGCGATACAGGCAAGGGAGCCCCCGCACTCGTTGCCTGCTGGCCTCCACCTGGGAGGAGTCGGAGATGACTGTCAAACTGACGTCTTCTTCGACCCCTCCTCCGCCTTCGGAGCGCCGCCGCGTGAGGATCGTCCTCCCGCGCGCGCTCCGCCGCCTCCTTCTGAGACATGACGTGTTCGCAGAAGGAGGCGACTGCCGCCCAGGACCCCTCATCCCCCAGCATGGCGTTTACCAAACCGGGGAGTGAGAGGTCCGGTCCAATCACCGCAATGAGACTGCGGCGCGACTCGGACCACGACGCGCACACCTCGAGGGTGTGCTGCGCCGTGTCCTCCGCCGCGCCACAGTCGTGGCACGACGGCGTCTCCTCCCGTCCGATTCGGTGCAGTTACGATTCGAAACAACTTTTTTTTAAATTAACCTCGTCTATCTAGTTTGCAGCAAGCCGGAGACATAACTTAATCTGGCATCATAATACTTTATTTGGTAATAAACCTACATTTTATGGCAATCATAGTGGTTTATTTAGGCAGAAATATTAGTCAATTGATCATTTACTACATTTGGTGTTCGAATACAATTTGAAGTGCAAGAAATAAGGGTATCAAAGCATTTTATGGTGGTCATTATATTTAACCCCATTTTTTTTCCCCAAAATTGTATAGGACTGTTGTTGTTTCGATTAAAAAAAAATATCGAGTTTACGTATTGTTTACGTCGCGGTCAAAATGGTGAAGGGAAACATCGTGAGGAAACCGGTATGTCCTAAAACCAAAAATAAGACATGTGACATCTACCAGCCGACACTGGGCGCGCGTGGTGGATTATGGCCCACTCCCTCTCGCAGAGAGGAGGCCTGTGTCCCAGCAGTGGGAACATTATTGGCTGATTATGTTACGTCTTGCGTTCGTGCTGGAGCCTCAGTACGTATATTCATTTAATTAGGTACAGCTAAACCCAGTCCGACTTTGAACAAAACAAGGCAAATTTTTACCTGCTTTCAAGGAAAAAATATTCATCAAGATGTAGATAGCTAGTGAATCTATAGTACGAATTAACCTTAATCGTTCCTACTGTAGTTAGGGTCGAGATACAATAGACTCAGAGGTACTACAACTTAGGTGCGATAAGATTCTATCGCTACCAAGGTGCCTAATAAAGGCGGCAAACGTAGCGGAAGAATCTATGTGGGATGTAAAATAAAGCTTGGGTTAGCACTAGAGATTAACACCATTAAAGAAGTAAGTAGCGGGCCTAATTAAAATGCTGATTTAACAAGATTGCGAATGGTAATGAAGTGTTACACTAATGGACGAAATGTAATGGAACTAGGACGTTTTGTTGTCTCGCTACTGTTCAATAAAAAAAAACTTAAAGTAGATTATCCAAATTCAGCCAATCAAATTTTATTTGAATTTAATGAGTGTCGAGGTGCCAACTCGTAAAATACTTACGGTAATACTTTATTATCGATGTGAAAGTGAAGTCTTGACTATGTGAAATGATTTTATATTTATGCATTAAAAACAGAGAAATCAGGTCATCGTAGACAGTCTGGTAAACACCTTAAGGGTGTTTACCAGACGAAGCACAGATTTAGATTGTAAAACAGCACTCTGGATTTGCAATCGAATAGAAAACAATAAACAAAGCAGAACCAAGCGTTCGCTTTGTGGGTCAAATTCGATTTAAATCTGATCCTTGAGTTAGTATAACTAGAGGATAGAATGTTTCAAAACCTAATGGTTTATTTATCAAAAGAGTTCATTTACACCGTAGCAAGGGGAATCATAGTCTAAAGTTATAATTGTAACCTCTTCAAGCGTTTTATTACCTCCAAAATATTTTCGCTTCCCAAAGGATTCCTGCAAAATGTTTAATTAAAACTTTGTTTTGTGTAATAAAAGCTGTCGGTATCCAGGTACAATCTGTCAAAGTTGCTACTCATTAGCCGCGAGGTCCTTGGCTATCAGTTTAAAGTTTTACTTATGAAAATTGGGAGCTCCGGGAATTCTTAGACGATGATTTGTGCTAAGATTATGAAAGCAAAGTTGATGCGCTGAAAGAGGATTACTTGATTATGGTTCTTTTTTAATTTTCATTTTGCACCAATATATTATGTGCATTTTTGTACTTAAACGTTTTCACACAATTTTTTTAATCGAATTACCTGCATTTTTAATTTGATCCTTATCCGTTGAGCATTCACTGACAGATCTCGCATTTTAATCAATTTTATTGCATTTTTTAGTTACCAAACCTGTTAACTCATCAGTTAACAGGTTTGGTAACTAAAAAATGCAAAGATGGATTCATCGTCATGAATCCATGATCCATGCACTGAATCCGTTGAAATTTTTCGTCAGTTATTTAAAATAAATACACCAATAATAGTTCGAAACATTTTGGCCACGGGGGTATTGCACTTCTACGAAACAGGTGATTTTTTTTTTTTTGATAACCGACTAAAAATTTCTTCTCTGGGGTGTCTAGAATCAAGTGCTAAATTTATGGTTTCAGTTTGCGCGTCGATCTCCCTGCCAACCTGTATACACCGACTCTTCGAGCCGGATACTTTAGCATAAGCATATGGAACTGCAATATTGCTGTCTATTAAAACACCTCGTAGGCCACATTAACCTGGTATGTGTTCTATGTGTCATTACGCGTCGCCCGTCAGCCAGAGCCTAATCCGACACGTTGCCATGTATGTAATCTCATGTTCTTGTGCGCTTATCCATGACGTGCAGTTCGCAGCCTAAGTTTTAATCCCTATTTCTCTAAAGTAAAATTTATTTTAGGTTAAATTGTTAATTTATTAGTTTATAGTTGCAAAATTCTTAGTACGAAAGTACATAGAATAGACGTGACCCCAACTGTTGTCTTAGCTTAACTTGTTTGAACTATTGATCAATTATGGGTACTACAAAGTTTTCTAATCAGACAATTAGTTTGGATATACTAACAGGATTTAAAACAATATTACATTGAAGTAGTATCTCGGTTTCTGTTTTTTTTTGTTGTTTGTTGTTGTTAACTGTTTGTGCCTATTGTCGATGAGAACTGATTGCCTTTTTAGTATACGCAGTAAATAGACCCTTTACACCTTTACTTACCGTTTTCAGCTGAATCTTCAAATTCCAACACCCTATATTGTTTGAATAAGAGGTTATTTGCAAAATTAATTCATATCGTTCACATATAAATATTCATTGGGGCCGCAAGTAAATTTTATTCAAAGTCAATCCACCCTTTTGGATTATAATAGACGATTCGGTAGCAAAAACTGGGTATTGTTGGAACTGAAACCTAAACAAATGAATTTGCTGTGAGGTCTGGCTATATTGAGGTACTTAATTTTATGATCGTCTTATCACACTAGTTCAGCTGGCTCTTTGTTTCTGTTGTGAAAGATTTACTGGTTGTTTTAGTTTCAGACAGCGAGAACTTTAATTTGCATGACGTATACGTTTACAATTTGTTTTTGAGTTGAAATTTTCTCTCTTCATTTAAGCATGGGAACAACTTTTTATCTCATGATTTAAATGTCAGACACAAAATACCCATACATTTTGATTCAGCCTCCAACAGATTGACAACTGATTGACCTACGGGGTGATTGCGTAACACACAAACAATGGCATTCAATTGCCTTCATTTTGACAGTTCATCCATGTTCACGGTGTTATTTACCTTGTTGAGCAGACAAATTTTTCAAACCTGTGAAGCAATGGATTATGAGTTTCTTTCAAAACTCCGGGATTGTGATTAAAAGTGTGTTACACAATTAAGGTGCTGATTAATCTTATGTCAGATTTATCACCTTCCATTTTATTTTACATTTTGTAAAAAAAATCAGCTTTCACTTATTGTAAATTATGAGAATCATAAATATCTGTAATGAAAAATAATTAACCCCCATCCTTCCTGCCTAACTATTCTCCTAAGCCCATAACTCGTTCCTCCGTCACCGCAGGCAATAACTCTGTAATCCTGTTGTCACCAAGGTCAACATATAAATTGTGCCGATCCTTCCGTTCCCTGTAATATCACAGCACCTGGACTGTGTAATTTATTCCATAAATTAATAAGGCGCTGTGCCACGGTGCGTCGGTGTCGGTCCGTCCGCGCCGCATGCAAACAATTGATAGTTACAAGTTATTGCACTGTGATGGACTGGATTCAAGTTATGTTATTGTGGATTGTTATGTTGGAATGGAATGTCAGGGTTGGGCTTTATGCGTGATGGATGTGGCATGAAATGGGTGTTACTGAACTTAATGTTTATAAAATGGCCACGTTCATTTTGGTTTGGGTTTTGGTTTGTCTTTTACTGTTGTAGAAACGTAGCAAGTTACGACCATGTTTGATAGCTGACATGCATTTTATTTCCAAAAGCAACCTGCGGGGTAGTTGCGTTACACACTAACAGTAGGAATGGCTTTCATGTTGTCAGTTCAACGACATTCATTGCTTTATTTATGTTGTTGAGATATGAAGCAATGGATTAGCAATATCCTTCAACATTAGTCAGGTTGTGATTCATAGGGTGCTACATAATTAGGGTGCAAAATAAAATGATTACTTTAACTGGATACTTTTCTGATATTGGTAGGTAATGGAATAATTTTGTATCTACCTACTACTTACCAATTATAATATAGTGTAAAAGCAGCCCAATTATAAGAAATAAATGGCTAATACACGTACAGGGAATTATGCCTCCAACATACAGTTCTTTAGTAAGCAAAAGACCCCTAATAAAATAAAACATAAAAGTAACATTACCTCCGCGTTATTATTAGCATACAAACTGAAATAAATAACACTTTCCACACGAGAAAACGAGTGTAAGGAAAAGTAACCACTTATTACCACTCAAGTAGTATGTTAATGCCGTAACCGTACGGCCGTATGAAAACGTTTACCGTGGAAATTATTTATGGCCGGCCGTCGTGGGCCGCCACGGCCCGTCGCCATTTTTTATGGTGGCCATTTTTGTCCCGGACATTTGCGGACTAATTCGCCTTGGCCCTTTTGTGTTGTTGAATTAAATTATTATTTTGTGTATTAAGGATGATGTTTGGGTAAATTATTTTGTTTGTTTTTGAGATTTTCTCGGAATTTTGAAAAAGATATTTTTTTTCACTAATGATTTTTATTGTTGAGAGTATACTTGCTGCTATACTATGCTTTTAAATCAGTAAGATTGAAAAGCATACCTAGTAAATTTTTTAGATTAGTATATTTTTTAGGAAAAGATACACTTCTGGGGTTCATGGAAGCGGTTGCCTGTGATACCTATGTATAATTATTATGCCAGTGAATATTAACGTTGTGAAAACAAACGTTAATATTGTTTATAAAAGCTACTCTTTTAAAAATATCGTTTGATGTTTCTGTTGATGAAAATATAGTGCAACTATTCTTTGCCAAATTCTATTTAAAAGAGCTCAGAACAAAATCCAAAAAGGTTTCTCGCTACAAACATCGTCAGCATGTAAAAAATAAGCACGAACAACCAACGCTAACGAAAGAGGACAGTGTTGTATTCTGTGATGTTTTTGACAAAAAGAGAATATTGGTGCATGTGACATCCTTTCACGAAAACATTAAAAACACAAAAACATTCTCGTAACCGGACGTTGGCAAACTTTTATGTTAAAATGAACAAATATTTGTTTAAATAAAAATATACATGGCAACACCCGTGTAGTGCTTGTCATATCTATGTAGGTATGTGTCAGTGGTTCTCAATATTGCGCATTTTATTACTCGCCATTATTGTTCCATGCCCAGATTTCTGTGCTACAGAGCCAACCATAGTGTAAGTCTTTTTTAAACCCTGTCTTATAAGGGCTGATTTATCAATGAAACTGAACGCAATCAGCACATCTAAACTGCGTGCAAGAGCTTCATCAGAGAGCACTGTCATCATTGTTGGGTAATATTGTCACTGATAGCTCTAATCTTGCACTCAGGTTTAAAATAAGAATTACTCTATAGCGTAATTCGCCCTAATAGTCAGATTAAGATTCGTGATCAAATCAGGGTAACTAATGAACAGTTTCGTATTTTACAAGCTTTACAAAGTCGCCAATAAATCAAAGAAAACAAGACGTAATGATAAAAATATTTAAAATTCACCTCCCGCACAAAACTGTTAAGCACTTAAAGTAGGTTTAACGGTTTCAATATAATTATAGGCTAAGATCAGCAGAGTCCCAAGACATAATGCCGTAATGGCTGGAACTTTAAGTCCTTAATGTAAGGGGCAGGACGTGAGCGAAATTTTACATGCAGTCATTCTCTTACTGGTTTTAAAACAAAAGACATGGTTTATTGTTTGAATACGGAAAACGGCATTATCATTATAATGGTGTTCAAAAACTTGGTGCTTAAGTATGTAGGTATTGGGGCTTCTGCACTCTTATTGGTGACTGTTATAAATGATACCTGAGCAAAACATATGATTGCAAAATGTAAGCATGTAAGGTGAACGGCAATGATTGCTGCTAACTTATTATTAGCGAAAATTTAGACGCAAAAACTCACTAATAATGTGTTAAAATTACTAAAATTTACTACAGACCACGAAAAGCCTAAACCGCTAGGTCGCACAATAGTTCCTTTTGTAACGAAGGTCTCGGTAAGAAAGGATTTTTGAAAATTCACCTCTTAACGGGGTTAAATAGATGATAAAAGTTTGTATGGAAGTTCGACATTTTGCCAATGCGAAATACCATAATCTAATTGACTGATAAGATATATTAAGGCCGTGGTAAACATCACAACTAATATAGTCATTATCTTATATTATAACGCGAACCTATTTGTTACCGCTCCCGCCACAATCCACGCGCTTCTGGCGGAAACGCCTCTCGTTCCCGCCCGGCCAATCAGAGCGAGACGAAGCTTCTAGAACATTCTAGAAGTTCTAGAACATTCTAGAAGCTTCCTTAAGGTAACATACGAAGTGCGCCCCTCTTTGACAGAGTCATGTGACGTCCGTCAGCTGGGAGCTGCGCACCGAAAGCGTATATATTTTAGTAACCTTTACCCCGAACCCTATTGTTTATAGTAGGTATATCACTGTGTGTATCATTGTGTGTATGTTATAATATGATTTTAATTTGCAACTTCGAAATCATCATCATCACTGTCCACTGTTGGACATCTTAGGCCTCTTCAATTGCATTTGGCTCGATTCTCGACAACTCTCATCCAGCAGCAACCAGCTACCCTGCGAAGATCGTCGCTCTACCTAACCTGAGGGCGTCCTACCTTACGTTTGCCGATTCGCGGTTTCCACAAGAATACGTCTACCCCAACGGTCATCGGTTCTATGGCTAATATATGGCAGGCTCATTGCCACTTCAGCTTGTTTCTTCTGTGAGCTATGTTGACAACTTTGGTTCTCTGCCGGAGTGTGGTTGGAGTCTGGAATCCGGAATGAGTCACCTCATTCCGGAGTCTCTCACTCCAAGCATAGCTCGCTGAGCGACCTTGAATTTATGGACCAGCCGCCTCGAGTGTCCACGTTTTGGCTCCGTAAGTCATAACAGGCAGGAGCAGGACGCACTGATTGAAGACTTTAATATTTCTAAAGGCTAATTAAGAAGTTTCAGAAACGCTTTCAGTCTATCTGAAACAGTACAAACCAGGTTAAAAAACGTGTTGACAGCTTCACATTTGCATACCGGCGCGCTTCGCAAATAGTTGGACATGTTTTACCTATGAGCTCGACAGAATACTGTACGATACAGAATACGTGAGAGTAATTTATTACAAAGATTTTAACTGAATTTTTAAGTACACAAAAGTTCAGTTAGTTAGTAAAATTTAGTGCATTACGTCTTTTTAGGGTTTCGTGGTCGACAAGAAACGTTTTTCTATGTCCGTCCGTCTGTATATCCACGGCTTAACTCAGAGACTCTTAGTACTAGAAGACTGTATTTCGGCATGGCTGACCGCATATCCCATGGGGATATGCGGTCGTTGGATAGGCCGTGCGTGTGAAATCATTTTTCGATTCATGGATCCGTTTGCAAAATATTAATCACGGCAGTAGTATAATATTAGGTACCGAAGTTGAAAGAAAAACAATCAAAGCTAAGTAGGCTTTACAAGTTAACGAATAATAGCTATTAGTCGACCAACTTACATTTGCAGTTGGAAAGTATGGGAGAAAAAGTTTTTCAACTACAACGTTAGATTTGTAATTGGGATAAACTCATCCCAACTAGGAAATCGTTCATTGCGCGTGGCTCGACACGCACTTGGTTGGTCCGGTACGCCGGTTTTTTTATTAAGACCAAGATAGCTAAATAGAAGAACCGTTGCAAGACTTACTTCTCCTTTCGGGAGAGACCAAACTCAATTTGAGTAGGTACCTACATCAGATTGAGTTTGGTCTCTCCCGAAAGGAGAAGTAAGTCTAACAACATAAAACGTAAATGGTAACATAAAACAAAAAAAACACAATTACCTAATTTGCCGATGGTCGTTTTATGTTAAAGTAAATAAAAATAATCCACGAACCCGCACGGGGCCCGCGTGGTGGGTTATGACCTATTCCCCCTACTCTCAGAGAGAGGAGGCCTGTGTCCCAGCAGTGGAAACATTATAGGCTGATTATGTGTAAATAAATAATCCTAGGTAAACAAGAGTTAGTAATAAAATGTTGTTTCATTCTAAGTTTATATTTTAACAATATTACATTAATCCAGTTTAGAGGATACTGTCATTTTTGTCAATCAAACTTTGTAGTTTTATTTACCGTAGTTGTCTAGTTAACATCGCCTTTCAACAATATTGTGATCCGAATTTATTTCCCAATTGGCTCTCTCAAGTTGCGCTAAAGTAAGCCAGGTCACATTAGAAGGAGATATCTTTTGCTCGCCATTTGCCAAAAAAGCGCAATAAGGAGGAGTCGGTGCCAAAAGTACGTCCTGATAGAGATCTCATTACCCGACGAAAAAGTCGGCTTAACATAATCTTTGGGCTTATTTTCTGGTGAGATAAGTCCGGATACTTAATACTGAGGTTACTTTTAACACCTTTTTTTTAAATAATAAGGTCCGGAAGTTTTATGTGACGTCATTATTTACGGTTTTTGAAGCGAAGAATTTTTTATTAGTGTTAATAATAAAGTCATTCTTTTGTGGTTTATAATTTGAAAGCTTTGCTTGGTTAACTACTTGTTTTTATTTACCAGCCCCTAAACATTTGTGAGTAACGTTTCTCGACTGGAAGATGAATGAAAGTTGAAGGCCCGAGTATCCTTTAAAAATTAAGTGTCGTTCGTCCTCCGAGTAACTTAATGTCGGTTTTTGTTCTCTGCTCTCGTATTATAAAATCCTTAATTTTTGTGGTACCCAAATAAGCGCTGACCCAGACCGCTGGCTTTTCCATTTTCCCCCTTTTCATTAGAAGATTTACATAATGTAATAAAAACCTTTCAGATTTAAAATGATTTAGAAAAATATTTAAAAAAAAATATGCTTTTATCTGAAGGCTTTGGATTTGAGTTGGGTTGAACTCTTCACCACAATATAATTATTATTATATCAAAGGTCCATTTATCTAGATATGGTTTGCCAAAAAAAAAGTATATGAGCAGAACAGTCTACTACATTTCATTATCATTAATGTACTAAGCTATCATTACGAGTATAACGTAAGTACGGCATTGTAGTTATTAATAATTTATCAGATATAAAAAGTAAGACGTTATTAAGTCTAACAAAATGAAAAACGAGCTCGACGGGCAGCCCGAAGCGGTTAATTATCAACATCGTAAAATAAATACTCGCGCGTTTTGTAGTACATTAATGTTGCAAATATTAGTATTAAGTAACAATGATCGCTTTCCATTGTGTAGTTTGTATTAAGCCAGCACTCCGGCGCGGTAACTATGATGGCCACGAGCTACACGCTTAAACGAACTGCGTCTTGCGACAGCGACTGCGGAGAAAACAAAATGAAACAAGTTGTCTAGAATCTACAGCATGCCACGACTCACCGCGACGCGACTTGTGGAGCGACGACGGATGGAAACCGCATCGCGTCGCACATCGCATCGCTCGAGGCGGTGAACGGGGTCTTATCCAGCTGCCTCTGGGGAGCAAACACGTGAACCATACGGCTATGATTTCCCGGGATATGTAATGTTGTGGAATAAAGCGTACGTTGTTGAATATTCGCGTGAATTCTAGGACTGAATTAAATAGAGTGTTTTATAAATATAAGGGTATACAGTACAGATTCATCACATACCCATTGCCTACGCATTCTGTACATCAATGGGACACGAGTTTTATTTTTGATGTAAAAACGGCAGCGCGTAATACAACGCCCGTAAATCATTGTGCTTCTGGGTGCATGCAACGATAAAGGAATAGTGGAGGTATTAAAAGTTAAGTTATAATATAACACTAAAAACTTATAGGTCGGACTTATTATGTTTCAAATGTCATTTGGATTGTTATAAATTCAGTTTATTAATCAAACCAGCCTTTTTCAGTGCCTCAAAATATAGTAGTATATCGGTAGAATATTATTATCAATATTAATATGTTGTTTCGGAGAATATTATACAAATTCATGGACATACAAATAGGTTATAAGTAACTAAGTGTATCTTAGAGACGTTAATACGTATAGTCTGATCCAAAAGTATCTGACGAAAGTTTAAATAAACCCTGTCCCGGTTAAATCCTTACGCAATCTACTCTTCTACATAGCGGACATTATCCACGTAAATATTAAATGGCAATATATTAGCGCAGAAAATGTAGGGCTTTTAAGCTCTACACGTGGGATTTAGTAATGAGACTACTCAAATAAAGTGCTTATTAACAAACTGAGAATAACTGTGCCTTAAAAACGTATTCAACGACAACCTTCAACCTGAACTTATCTATTTTTTCTACACCAAGTAGTAATAATGGAAGCCTTACACTGTAATTGCAATGACGCCGCTATAAGAAACAAGGGTGAGTATGAGGAAAAGAAAAATAAGTCTCACGAGACGCATTTTTTTTATCTAGTTACCTGCGTTTATTTTTCTTTATTAATTTTGCTGAAATGCGCCATTTTTAATTAAGGCGGCGGCAGAATGTTGCTGCTAATTAAGATTTAATTATAAAAAGAGACAATGACATCAAAAAATAAAAGGAGCTCAAAACCGTGTCTGGATTATATTATATTTTACTAGCTTCTGCCCGCGATTTCGTTCGCGTGAAATTTTTTGTTCCCCCGACCCACCCCGTCGCATCGCATTGCCCGCCCGCGCTATTACCTACTTCGTTTTCTGACTTTTTTTTTCGCTAAAGCTAAAGAATTGGGCTATCAAATGTAAAAGGAATTTTTCAAATCCGGCCGTTCCAGAGATTAGCGCGTTCAAACAAACAAATTAAGTAGATACAGATTTTGTTGCGGAGTTATTTTAAAATTATGACGTCTCCTAAGATGTTGATTGAAATCAAGTGATGTCAAGGGCAATTTTGTTCACAATTAAATACTTGTGATGAATATAGTATTTATTTGGAGAAGAATTAATATCATGTTGATAAAACACCTTCGCAAATAATGTATTAATTTTGAACAAAGATTACCATTCAAAAGGTTATAGTGAGTCAATTTTAAAAGATAGACATATGCAGTCGCGGATTTTTTTAGAACGTTTAAGAGGTATTTCTTTCCAAATTGCTAGACAAAAGTTGTGATAGCTCAGCTAAAACGCATGATTTAAATATAATTTATAGCCTATAGCACTTACACATAATGTAGGTTTCTACCAGTGAAAACCTTTTTAGAATTGGATCACTAACTCCGGAGATTACCCCCTACATACAAACAAACAAACAAATTTTATCTCTCTATAATATTAGTATAGATGAGAGTCTGCGATATATTATGTATTTGCTTTAGCATCGTATGGTTGTCTCTAAATGTTTTATTTGCAATACGAAACTACATTTTTTTTTCCATTTCCCCCGTTTGAAAAAGCTAAAATACCTGTTTTGTGTAAAAAAACAACCTCGATAGTATCAACAAGCTTTTGTCCGAGCCTATGTTTATGCAGGTACAGTGCCCGCCAAAAGTTAGTTGACATATTTCCACTTCAACTGTGAAGACACATTATAATTATTGTATTTAAATTTGTAGTTACAAGTGTTTGAACTGTACACTGTAACGATCTTAGTGACTAATTCAACTACTTACTTATGATGAGGGATTACCTGATATACATATATTTTTTATAAACGACTTTTACTTGTCAAATACTTGAATTACAGCCGCCAAAACATAGTTGAAGTTTATAATTTCTGTGGTAGTGCAATATTTACTGGGTTGTAATATTATTTAAATTATAGTTTTATCAAGATGTCAGGAAATCGCCAGGATTTTTGACTTTATTCAGAAAAAATAATGGCTTCGAGGTGAAAATTAACCACTGCAGAAAGAAAAAAGGTGGTGAGGACATGAAATACTTAAAAAAAATAGTTATATAAAATATATTGTTTCAAATCTTCCTTGAAGCGTTACGAAAAATACTAAAAAAGATTTTAGAACTCTATGTATTACTAAAAAAAAAAAACACTCACTAAGTAACTCATTTAAGAAATCGTCGTCAGGAAATAAAAATCATTTTTGTTATTATCGGTCAGATTTGATTGATCAGGTAGGTAATACCTTAGTGGTAGTGTAGCGGTAATTAGTCAATAGAAACGTTATAATGTACAGTTCAAGCATTTGAAATTAGAATTTTAAATCATAATGTGCCATTACAGCTGAAGCGGAATAATGTCGAGTAACTTTAGGAGGGCTCTGTATATGTGTATATTCTTTTGAACAAGATCTGTCGCTCTTATATCATTATAAGTTATCTTTGACGAACCTGTGATGTTATATTGAAGAAATATTCTTACAAATTGACGTCTAGTAGGTACCTACTTTATATTTGTCTGAAGTCTTGTTACCAGGAGAAGCTTCGATACAACTGAAATATAATACTTAACTACTATCAAAAAAAAAATTATGAAAGAAACGTTGATTTTGTGGTAACAAACAGGTTTAAGTAACATTAAATGCAAAATTGGTTTGAAAAATTATAACCAATTTTTTTAAGATAGTTTTCTTGTCGTCTGTTAGTGAACTGCAGGCTGAAATGCGAGAAAAGAAAGTTTGGATTAAACACTGGACAATGTTTACACAATAAAACACAAAGGTAAACACATGGACAGTGTTTACCTTTAGCGGTGTAACCGAAACAAAATAGGCATTGTGCAATATGTGCATCCTACTATATACATAAGGCAACCAGTATTTTTCCAAAAACAACTAAGTAAGGGTCACCCATTTCCCACATACAATAATAGTCAATCGTATCCCCATTTCCTTCACATTACAAATAACGTGAAACTGCATCTCCACAGCTGTGGAACTGCAGCTGCAGCATCAGATCCCGTTCATCCGGCGCTGAGAGGACGAGTCAATATCCGTGGTGGACGCGACCTACTCATTTCCGTGCAGACTGAATGGCCAGCAACAAATAAGACTGCAGAAGGTACACTCGATAAAAAATTAAATGAGATGAAGGGCTGAGTGAGAGGTGTGATGTTCTAAATATATTTGATCTTTTTTATGTAGTGTACAATGAGAAACGAGTTTACGTGCTATCACTTAATACTAGGAAAGTATGGTCAGCCTCAAAAAAAATTATACATCGAAAAAAAATCATTGTGTACATGTACATGTCATACTCTAATGTGTTAGTGTTATGTTTTGGTAAGCCTTCTAAACGTTATGTGTGGTAGTATAAAAGCGACTCAGAGTTTCTTACACAGGTGACATGGAAATAGAGGAAGTCTTTTGTTGTACCGATGTTGAATAGGAATCACGGAAATGGTATGACTCCTGTTTTGACGTACCTACAATTTATGTTATGTTTCATAATATTGTGATGGAAGTAAGCAGAAAACTGAAGAACAAACATTTATAGGGAAATGGCTGTATGCCAGTTACACAGATATAAACAGATTCTTTCCCCATATTCTAAAAACAAGAACACTTACGTATATGTATAATTAATCAGGTTTTCGTTTCATGTAGAAACGAAAACCTGATTAATTATACATACCAGAACCTAGTGATGTTGTAAGACTTCTCGAATGGCAAGGGTTACACTTGCAAAGAAACATAATATGGGATAGCATACGAGAAATATAATATGGGATAGCATACGAGAAATATAAAACGTCAGCACAGCGTAGTAATCGTTCCGCTGAACCTAATATAAGGGTTAGAACTTAGTACTGCCCACAGCGATAGTAAAATGTATGTGTCTTGTTTTACTTCTTTCGCCAAACAAATTAATCTTGCTAGACATACGTTTATATTGGTTTTGGGAAACCTAGACTTTACAATCGTCTTACAATTGTTATACTTGCTGAAGCTTGGAACAACGATAGTAAAATGCCTATACTTTATTAATGTTTCTTTCTATGCACGAATGGCAAGTTTTGAATTGCTTAAAGGCCTGCGCAGACGACGGACTTTTCTCCGCGGCGGAGAAAAAAGTACGCTCCGCGAATAAAAAGTCCACCGCGGATTTACCGCGAACTCAACGCACACGGTGTGCGATAATTTGTTGCCCAGAAATGTAGAGAAGTGCACAGTGCAAAGTCCTCCATGTCCGTTGCTTCGCCTGGTCACACGAGTTCTACTTTTTTCGGGGACTCCCCCGTACTTTTGTTCGGTCCGCTCTCTGCATGTCCTCGGTTATTCGTGGGACTTTTTGTACGCGGTACTTGTAATCCCTCGTTTGAGTTACTCGATACAGTTGTAAGCGATCTATTTTAGCGGATAAAAAAGTCCGCGGACAAAAATCAGTCGTCTGCGCAGGCTTTAAAACTAACTTCATAGAGAAACTAAGGCCCGTATTACAGAACCTCACTTAAGAAACTAGTTTTAAGCCATGCTCGAGTCTTGAGTGAGGTTCTGTAATACGGGCCTTACTGTACTTCTTTCATGATCACAATGTTTATAGCTATCTTTAAGATACATAAATAAATAAATAATACTGCTTAACTCACTACTCTCTTACTAACCTTTCTTTTGGGAGTTTCAGCAACGAAAGTATCTTCAATTTTGACAACAGGTAAAATTAAATTTCTTTCAGAAACAATTACATTGTCTGAACTCTAAACCCGCTTCCTCCGCTCACCGCAGTCAGACCTCTACAAATATAATATCATTAATATTCATTAGACGTTGGCTGGAGTCGAAGGCAGCACAGCTCTGACAAGACTGCTGATTATTGTTGTGTTCACCCCTCTTGTTCGCTCTAATCCCATGGTAATCTATGGAGGAGCAATATTTCAACTTGACTGGCTGTTTTGTTTTACAATATAGAGAGGACATGATAAGAAATGTGCACCTATTCGCCGATGGCTTTAGATTCGGATTAGATGAACCGACTGGACCCCGGAGCCCGACTATTCGGGAAAGCCGACCATCCAGCCATATTAGTAGATGGCGACAAGTCGCGAACTAGTAGATATCTGTGCTTGAAAACGGTTTATTGAAATGAAATCGTAAACTTTATTGTTCATATTTTTTATTACAGCTTCAGCCTTGCAGTGTTTGTAATATAATCAAGGAATATGAACTCTTCCTTTGGGAATCAATAATAAAATTGATCTAAACGAGAGCTTCTACCAACAATTACGAAAGAACGTAAATAAACATATTGATTATTATATATTTTAGAATCACAGTTTCCTTTTTAACCCTTAATAGGTCGCGTGGGGTGTGACATACCCCAGTGCATCTTTGAAGGTTTAAAACAGAGGCACTTTTTCAAAATGTCAAAGACATGGTGTTTAATGACTATGACCACTATGATTATTATCTGCTAAACATGTGAGCAACAAATCTAGTATATATCTATGTTCTTGTATCAAATATACTATTAGTTTGTTTACGTTTAAAATATGATAATATGATCCAATTTGGAGTGTCACCCACCCCACGCGACCGTTTACGTAACCTTTTAGGCGCCCCCAATTAAGGGTTAAATCAAACTCAAACCGAACCCCACCGAAGCAGTGATCGGCTTGGCCGACTAGTCGGTCTTTTTGCAACCTCTCGTCTCTAGTTCGAGTATAAAAACATGAGGCATCACTACAGATGATACATGGAAAAATAAATTATCTTGCAACATAGTGTCTGAAGCTGATTAAAATATTGTATGTATGTACATGATAGCTAAATTGAGGGTCATGCCAAATAATTAAAATAATATAAAAAACTTGATTTACAACTTTTTTATATTACTTTTTGCCTAATAAATCGCTGTGACAGAGCAAATTCAAACCTTAAAAACTAATATGAAAGTAGCATTTTGTATCACAAAACTCCACCATAGACAATGACTCAGCCTTGTCATGGATATATACATCTAACCAAAAATATATCAAAGTCAGACAAAACCTACCTGAGTCCTAAAGGGTATAAAAATATACGATGTAGCAGGCTGCCAACAAAAACCCTGTCGACCTACATCGCAATAAAAATGTAGTAATTTTTGTTGCAAATTAAAAACTGAAACAATTTCGTTGTAAGCTCTTTCGTAATTACTAGGCTTTTGACATAATACTGGCTAGTCCGGTAGCCGTGAAATGTTATTTTTTTAATAGCCCGGCCTCGTCGTCTGTCAAAAATAAAGTTGGACCTGACTGTGTTGTGGCTTTAAATAAATAGGAGCACTTTATAACAGTGTGAAACTTCGTAATGTTGGTATGACATGGGCAAAAAGTAAAGGCCGGTGTTATTTTGACACCTACGACGTCATATTAGTGGATTGCGATAGAATATTTACCTTATGAAGTT
Organism: Apamea crenata; assembly: GCA_949629185.1. NCBI lineage: Eukaryota > Metazoa > Arthropoda > Insecta > Lepidoptera > Noctuidae > Apamea > Apamea crenata. The sequence continues at coordinate 807,112 of OX451359.1, forward strand.
TTTAGTTGTTTCAATAGATTCTTTTGACATCTGCTGTGCGATTCGATCGGCTGGATATTTTTCTTAGGACTGGTTTTCCAATAGACAGATAATTTTTATCCGTGGAATAAAATTGACGTCTGACAGTTTTTATATGGAATAACTGTCAAAAATTCAAAATTATCTGGCGTCGTCGATGGTAAAATCAGCCCTTCATTTTTCTATTCATTTTACGACCTGTTTTTGTACTAAAACTAAACAAAAATACAAAAGAAAAATAACACACAGACCCGTGTGTTTCTTACAACTTGAGTGAGATCATTAACAACTCCACAAACCCCTTCCTTGACATCCCTTAATTAGTTTAGAAACTGGAAGTACATTTTATATACCTTGAGCACAATATTACATAGGTGGAGCAAAGTAAATAAAGTACGGTGACATTAAATGAATGTTTGAAATGAAAGCCCCCTTAGGAAGTCGTCACTTTGACTGACATTTGATGACAGCCTAACAATTTCGTCACTATGAGAACATAAAAAACTTATAAATCTCGGTTCACGGAACATAAAAGTCCCTACAGAGGAGCCCTTTTATTAAAAGCCCTGCTCCACCAAACAAAACCTGTATTTACTCAGTTAAACGTTGCAAAGTAATTCATGTTTCACATTCTCTCTTTAGAGCTGTTAAAATTCAGTCTTTTGATAGACACAAAACGTACAGGATCCATCTTCATTCTCATTCTGCGTACATTCAAGGTTTTATTATGAATCCGTGCTGTACCCACTGTAGGCTTTTTACGATGCCAATTCGCCAAGACATATGTAAACGGTACTGCTCGTAAAAATTTTGCAACCTTACTTTCACACTCCAAAATAAAAAAATTGTGCCTTACTGCCTTGTGATAAATGTGAGTGGAGACGTAAACCTAAGTTTGTATACCAAAGAATATTATTCCCGTTAGCTAAAGGAAGGATTACCGATGGTAGAAGATCGTTAATATCTCGGGCACGGCTTTCTTTGAATAAAATTTGGGAGTTGTGTTAGTTTTGCGACTGAAGTGTCGCTGTTTATGTGGGTAGTTGAATATGTGTATTGTAACGAGTTTTATTACGCTAGAGTGGTGGAATAAAAGATGTTAACGGGGGAATAGCTCTTTTGTATGTTGCGTGAGTTATGTCATGTATGGAAAATAATATGTTTTGGTTATAATAAATTGGAATAGTAGCTTGCTTTTTTAATCATTAATAATAAAAAAAATATTTTCCGTTGCCTTATATTTCATTGAAAAAGCTATTTTGTTTTTATAACTGGCAAGAAATTCAACGCAGGGGAGTCCAGAATCGTGTACTGAATCCATGGTACCAGGTTGCGCGTCGACATCCTTGCCTCCCTGTATACTCACATCTCACTCTTCATCACACTCTTATGTTAATCTCTCAACAGAAGTTGGTACTGTTTGCCTGTTTTTGACCGAAATACTAATTTTCTACGGAGAGAAAAATGAAATTCACGAATAACAAGTTACGGTATATTTAAGATTAATTATATAACGGGCACAGTTACTACAAAGAAAAGAGCACAATTTAGTAGTTAACAATGTCTGAAATTTGCCATAATTGCGTGTCTGAAGGCGTTGTGGTTGTATGTCAGCGCAGTTATGTAACGGAGGTGCGCGGTGGCAGCGTGACGGCAGAACGTATCGTTGGACGCGCACTGACCGGTCGCGCGCGGTCTATGGCTGAAACTGAAGCGGGGAGATGCACTGACTTGATAAAATAGGCACTTACGATAGGTGAGTTCATTCTGTATAGCTTTATTAGGACACCACGCTAGAGTACCTAAGCAGGAAAGTAAGTGGGTTAAAAAATCAAATCAAAATATCATTTATTACTCTACAAAACGGGTAAAACCAAAACATTCATAACAATATCATTTAGTTGTACGGTTACTAACCCAAAAGCTTGCAAGCCTGACTGAAGTGACAAAAACTGATCCTAGAACATCTGTCACTACGAAGTCTGGCAGGAGGCTGTGTCTCTTAAACCGTAATAGCTAGCCAGTTATATTTTTCACAGAATACTCGTGTGCCCAATGCACTGCCATTAAGTCGCGGTCGCTTATAACCTCGTACTGTATCCAGCCTTAATTTTATAGCTAGTTTAGGCAAGCGAGTTCCGGTGATGCATAGCCGACAGGCAATTTTGTAAAATAGTGCGCCTAATTTTTAGCAAAGCCAACGTTTTACTGAGGCTCTAGTAATTTTGTAGCAAGTGGCCGTGCATAACTCTGCATATACTTTAGCAAACAGCCGTCGTAATTATAGGCTTTTCAGTGTTCTCGAATGTAATACACTTTTGGAATATGTTTAAGTTTTATTATTTTGGTTGTTTTGCTGTTATACGAAAAAAATACAGCAATTTTGGTGGTAAACGTTGTAAAATGTTCGTGGAAAATAGCATCATAATGAATTGAGAATTCTCTACATATTTTTAGTGATTTTGATTTCCAATCTGAATATAAACCGTAATGTACTACTGAACAAGCTTATTTATCGATTTTCCCACAAGGGAAGCATTCCCGTTGTCTTCAGGGAAGTTTTCATAAAATATTGCCTAAATGAACTCGTTTGACAGATGAATTGGTGGTCATAAATTTTTTTAGTAAAAGACGATTCCTATCTTTTACAAAAACCGTATTATGTAGAACACACTACTTTTAGACGATACCAACTTTAACACCATTAAAAGAAAACTTATAAAACACGTACCTGAGTGTAATTAACTCCAGGTAAAGTTATGAATGCGGCGCTGAGCCACGGTGGTCGACACGACGGACGGAGAACGCCTCCTTAATTACGAGGTGCTCTTCAAGAGACTGCTGTTTGAGTTAACTTGCAGACGAACATAAAAAGGGGAGGTTTTATTTTAATTTTAATCATTTAGTTTGTAATTTGTTAATGTGATGGGCAATAAGATTGAGATGTTGAAGAAAATTATAGTGAAGAACAGTTTAACCTTCCTTTTACTTCATTGAAGTAGGTAGGTTTTCTTCTTTAGTGGTGTAAGAGGAAGGAAACCAAAGGATGTTCTAAGGATAAGTAGCTTATTCTTTACTGAAAAGCATAGCAAAAATATACAGGATGGCATAGACAACGACGCGCATCCTGTTACCATGGATTCAGTACATGATTCCGGAATACCCGTGCATTGAAATTTTTCGACGGTTATTAAAAGTAAATAAGCTGTTCCATACATTTTGACTGCGTGGTGGAACACCGCGGTGGTTTTAGCCGGTAAGAGTCCGGCATACCCCTCCGTCACCCCCACGATGGAGGAAGTCCATGAGGATTTCCACCGCGAAACCAAAAGGTATTGCACTTTTATAGGAAACAGTAGTTTTTTTTAAATAACCGACGAAAAATGTCACCCAGCCACCCTGTATACAAAAATAAAAAACAAGCGGGTACTGTTTCTGCATCAAAGTGTTTTAAAACTTCCCCACTTACTTCCGTCTTCCTCCGTGTGGAAAAAACTTATTTTCATAATACTTGAAACTAGTCAGAAAGAACTAGGTACGAATGAAAACATGCAAATTATACTTTACGATTTTACTTCGCCTGTTCCGAATTATAAAGAAGAACCTTGTTTCCCCCATGTTCCGCTAATAAATACTCATAACTTTGTAGTTCTTAACTCCGAGGAACACAGATCCTAAGGTGTTAGGCGAACATAATGCATGTAGTTGAGTTGTGGCTGGGTTTAGTGTTATGAAACTTGGGTATTTTTATGGTGATTTTCTACTAAGCCGAGTTAATCTGGAGCGTTATTTTCCTTTAGAGGTTTGTGGTTATTTTAGGAAGCTTTTTGTGACAAATAAGGAAACTGGAATACAAGATATGGATAGACCGTATTAGATTTCCTTATTTTCTAATAATAAAAACGCAGCTGCACTTGCGGTCACCGGTTTATTTACCTACCAAAAGTGAGCTGTGTGTTACTTTGAAAACATATTTTTTTAACCGGAAACTGTTAAGTTGCGGTTATTGGCAGCCATTCAGCATTAAGACGTTGGACAAATAATGTACCATAATTATGATGGTGTATGAAATTGGTGGTAGCGGTCCTGATCAGAGCAGTGGTGGCGCGGTGGTAACGGGACCAATTTACGAATTGTAGGTAAGTGGTGGGTTTTTTAGCAGGCGCTTTACTTTATGTTTATCATTTAAGGCTCTCAAAACGGTGAAGGAAAACATCGTGAGAAAACGTCATGTTTTAGAACCAAAATAACCACGCCTTGGGATTAAATTCTGTAATGTTGTGCATGAATCTTAAATAATAAAATAAAAAAAACTTCGAAGACATGTGGCATCTACCAATCCGCACTGGGCCCGCGTGGTAGGTTACAGCCTGCTCTGGTAGAAAAGAGGAGGCCTGTGTCCCAGCAATAGGGACATTATTCTTTTTCTTAATAATCTAAATGTACTGGACCCATAATTCGGCTACTCGGAACATTATTAACTGCTGAACAAAGGTCTGCCCTATAACAGCTTTCCACTGTTCTTTGTTCCAGTGTTGCCCTACTGATAGAACAAATCACATGTATTCTATATTACTCAGGAAAAGTAATTATCATATAGCAACATTCGAGCTGTGTATATTGCTACATTTTTTGCCCGGATGGCAAGGGTGGGTCTTGATTTATTAATCTGACGCAAAACAAAAGCTATCAGGCTTAATGGGCGCCACGGAACCCCGCTGTGTATTATCAACGTTTATAAACGTTTAATATCCTGTGATTGTGCGTAAATCTTGAAATACCATTAATATCAATAAGAGAGATGTTATTAAATTTCTGAGGTTTAATATAAACGTGTTGAGGTAGGTTTGTAGTGGGATGTTAGTTAGTATTGTGGGGTTGGGTACATACTACAGAGCTATTAAGGCAGATTGTTCATTCGATTGGCTGTATTTGCACAGTTACTTCAACTTTTCAAACAGGCTTGGGTTGGATCAGTCAGTCTTAGTGAGCCTTCAGTCTAGGTTTTATCTAAATATCGCAGTGCATTGAAGCAACGGGACCTGCATGTTTTTGGGTGGAACTCCTATGTAATTTCTTGTGAAGTTTCTTCAGTAGTTTTTTAAACCTCCTCTTTGAAGGCAATGTTTTCAAAAAAACATTTACAAACATGTTTTCAATAAAATGTTTGAGAATGTTTACTTGAGTAATGGCGACCTTTACACAACTAAACATTTTTTAATTAAAAAGTTGAATTTCAATGCTGGCATTTCATTACGTATCCCGCTTCTGGTGTGCCAATTTAATGATTCCGTGAACTATAAAAACAGTGCATATAAATTACGTAATTTTTGGGACACATAAACCATAAAATCAGCCATAAAATCCTACACTATCTTTACTATGTGTACATTTTTGCCCAACCCTTCGGGGAAACAAGCCGTGATTTTATGTTTCTTTAAAATCCCCGAAAAAATATTGAGACTTCATTAAAAGATTTGAAAACATTTGTATATTAAATTCCGTGCGCCTCGACTCCGGAACTCCGTAAATCCGTCATTTGGTACAAATCCTGCTAATGATGCTGTTAGCGGCCGCGGACGTGACGAGATTTTAGACGCCATTCTTAAATCGCGCCTAATACCGGGAAATTAAAATGTTTATGTTTTTTAATCTGATTCTATCGTGGGGGTTCTCGTTTCGGCGTAATTTAAACAAGAAAAACTGTGGTTGACTGTCAAAAGAATTATTTGTATGTAACGCTTGTGTTACGCTTTTTTACGAGTAATAATTATGACGCAGTAATTCTGCAGCATCCAAGTTACCCTGAATAACCAGCCTGTTTAGTTTTCAAAACGCTACAAAACAACAAGCAGGTATTAAATTCATCCGAAACATAAACTGTTAAACTTCAGAGACACCTCCGCTGAAATATAAATTGCAACCTGCAAACACACCCACCAATTAACATTTATGTTTCTGTCTGTGTCTAAATGCAGGAAATATGCACGGTGCACACAAAAACTGTGTGTGCATGTGTGCAGTACATGTTTTAATGTGATTACGACTTCAGACGTATGCACAAACACAGTCGCAGTTCGAGTTAGTTTCGCACTAAAAGCATCGTCGGGAAGTCTTATGCAAATGGACTGCGTGGTCTAAGTCACAGATGTAGGTCGAACTTTAATTTCAAACTTGGGTATTAAAACTATTTAATCGAACACAAAATAATTCCAAACCTAACCCATTTGGTCGAGGTGCCCTAGCTTAGCTACTGCGACCAACGATCGTCACACCAACAATTTTTTTGAGGATCCAAAAAAAGGAGATCTTCATTAGAAGATCAATTAGTTTTTAGAGTATCAATAAAATATTTCCCGTATTAGAATACCGTCCACCAGAGTTGATCTCAATATGAATACTGCATGCTGAATAAGTAATAATAGCCAAATAGTGTAACCAAGGCATGAACTAATCTTTAAGTAATGTTTCGTGACTGCCTCATCGGTTGGTCTAGTGGTCGCTAACGTTACTGCTATGCTTGAGGTCCTGGGTTCGATCCCCAGGTCAGGCAACGTTTAAGGGAGTCTGGCAAAGTGTCTGCATTAGTGCCCGATTGATTGCAATAATCTCACCCCCTATTACATCGGATTTAATCACTTAAACATAACTGGCGCAATGTGGCTGTGCTATGGGCAGTAGGTATGAGTATAACTGTCCAACCCTTCGTGTATACAGGGGTGAAATGATATATTTTATCTAACAGTTTTTGTCGCTACCCAAGAGTAAATCTGTCTAGACTAGTTTGGAAACAAACATGATTAATAGTACGTATGCTAATAAAAGGGAGTTGAAAATAGTTTTTAATAAAAATCAACAATAAGTCCACGTTCACAAGGACGTTAAAATTTCGCGGAGGGATTTTATCGTGCACTGGATTTTGAACGGTATAAAGCCGAGCATTGAGAATCGAACAGAACGCATCCCAGTGCTTTGTTGGATTCGAAAAACACAATGTTGGACTTTCAACTGTCAGCGATAAGCAGTGCGCGTTATAAACCACAAATCACTAAACACATTTAACGCTAAACGAATATTTAAATCATAAAGGAACTGAATTATTCAGTTCCTGTCAATCGTTTGAAGATGACAGAGACAAAATTATCTTTTTAAGACGTAAATGTACTAAGCGATTGGTAGTGGAAGTGGGGAATACACATACAGTGGCCTCCAAAAGTTAGTTGACATTTTTCCACTTTAGCTGTGCGCCCTAATTTAACGCAAGACAATGTTTATGTTCTTTCTCCAGAATTAGCTTACTGATAGGTTATTGTTATTAACTTATTTATTTATTTTACTTCGATGGTTTTTTTTTCTCGATGGTCTTAGTTTATCATTTTGTGACTTCAAGTGACAGTTATGAGAACAGAACACAGCAATGCATAAATATGTAAGCTGTCACGCCCTTTATGCCTGGAGGCTTTTATTTGGGTAGTAAGTTTTTTTATTTACATTTTAATTTTAATTAATTATTTTTTAGCTTGAGTACGTAGTACGTATAGTTTTTATTATATTTGATGGTATATTGGCATGGCTAGCTGACATATGGCAAATAATTTAATTTTATGTTCTGGTCTTGTAATGTTAATTACCGAACATAGGTACCTAGTATTGTATACAATCAAGTATTTTTTTTAATTGAACAGACAGCTGTGCTGCTGGGGAGTTTGTTGCGCCACTTCTTCTTCCCAGCGATAGTGGTGAAGGGCGGGCGTTTTTGGGGGACTGTCTTTTGTAATTTTGACGTTCAAAAAGTGCTTATTCTCAGCCTAATTTGAATAAATGACTTTTAATTTTGATTTTGTGATGCCACATTATGATTTAAAATAATCAGGTATCACTTGATATTTTTTTATGATACGTCAAAGGTAGTTGAATGAGTCAATAAAACTTTTATAGCAGTTCAAATACTTAGATCTCTAGAATTTTAAGTCATAATGTGGTGTGTCAACGCTGAAGTGGAAAAATGTCAGCTAGCTTATGGAGGCCACTGTATGTATGTAGGTCCGCTGCCTGCCATGAATTGCATCGCAGGATCTAGTTCAGTTGTTGCGCACGAGAGAGCCATCAAGAAGTTTTATTTACAATATTATCATGATCTCGTTCACAGCTTCTCGGAAACTTTTACCTATTGATCTTGTAGCTTAGTTTATTAGCTGGTGTTTAGTTACATTACAATTTAATATTATGAGACCTCTCGCAAATACCTCTCACACCGGTTTTCGTATGACATAGTACTGCTGTCGGTAAAACCATACACACATTGTGATAGAGACCCATGGTCATCACAGCGAGACCGTTGGGCTACAAATCAACTGTGACAAAATGAAAATTATGACCAATCGTGAAGAAATACCTAGACCTATGCAGTTTAAACCTTGGCAGCCAGTCACAGACTACATTTACCTTGGACATCTAATCTCAATAAAGTAGTACAGAAAAATAAATCGATCGCAGAGTGAAGAATACGTGGAACAAATGGGCTATGACATAAATTTTCATAGGTCCCATACACACAAAACTGTAAACGAAAGCGATTAACATCTGCCTAACGCTGTTTCTTACCTACGCATGCTAGACGATGTCTCTCAAAAAACCACTCGTATATAAAATATGAAGCTGTCAAAGAAGAATAGAATGGAACTACAAGAACATCAAATTTAAAGAAAAGTTCTAAAACTGATAAGAAAAAGAACAAATGTGAGAGATGCGGTCAAACAGGTCCTGACACTGAAATGGAAATGATCAGGTCATATTCAGAGAGCTATGGATGAAAGATGTCCACAAATAATTTCAAATTGGTACCCAATATATAAAAAGAGAAAGAAGGGTAAACCTTTTACAAGATGGAGTGACGACATCGCACAAATAGCCGAAAACTATTGGCCCAAACGGGCAAAGGATAGAGCCATCTGGAACGGTTTGGTGGAGGCTTTCACCGCAAAAGGCGGCCCTTACACCTAACAATATCAACCTTCTTTATGTACAAAACTAAAATTAAAACTACATGTAAGGGATAAAATAAAGCTAATAATAAATTATGAGACCTTGAATTTTACTTAGTCTTCTCACACACAATTGTTTCAAGGCAACGAACATAGGCCATGGACACTGACACATAGGCCATGGACACTGACACATGGGGCGGATTTCACCAATAAACTGCGGGGTTATTGCGTAATACTAGCAGTAGGAATGGCTTTCATTTTGACAGCTCAACGATATTCATAATTGCGTTATTTACCTACGTTGTTGAGCAAAACAAATTTTCGAACATCTGAAGTAATGGATTTGCAAATTATCCTTCAAAATGATTCAGATTGTGGTTGTTAGTGTTTTAGGCAATTCGGATGCTGAACGCGATCAGCATATCTTAACCGCGTTCAAGAGCTGTCAGTGTCATCATTGCTGTGAAATATTGATTAAGTGACCTTCAAACCTCTATAAGAATGGCGGGGGATCGGACAGAACACTAGAATTGAAAATTATTTTAGATAAAACGTGGTTATCCTGTCAACATAAACGTTTTGTTTGCATACATGAATAAAACGACTTAAATTTCGTTTTATTCATAAATATGCAAAAAAACGTTTTTAACGTAACAAGACAACAGTTAAAAGGAAACAGTAGCTAATACTTCTCGAATGTTACAAAAATTCGTTCTTTTCAGTCATTCTGAATAAATCTGTAAATTCCCCATATTATTATCGCTTACCAATAGAGCACACAATCAGTAAGTTTAAATAATTTAACCCTGGCATGGCGCCAAGATTCATAAGGATTAAGAAGAAATCCCAAAGGGTATTTACAACTTACCTACTTTGGGATTACACAATTTTTTTTTTGTTCCGTAGAATTTACAAAAACGTGTCATGAACAAATAGCAAACGAATCCAGGAACAATATTTTATGATAATAATATTATCATTGATTTAATACCATCGGTTCGGGTTGTGGTCAGGGGCCCAATAACCTACTTCATTGAATCGGTCGGAAACATTTTATCAGCACGATTTGATAATCAAATTATTGGTTACCGGTATAGTTTTGCACAGAGATTATTATTGGCTGTTATTCGTAACAAGGATTTATCAGACTGTAAAGTTTAGCTACTATCTCACCCGGTGGAATTTAAATAAATGACTTAACTAGCGACCCGCCCCTGCTTCGCACACTTTTAACGACTTGACAAAACATCGAAATTTCTTTACTATATAAGTTTAATATCAATGTATTAATTATACACACAAACCTACCAGAACAAATTCTTTAACTGATGACGGATTTCGATGCGGTTTCGATGAAGTTAGTTTAGAAGAACAACGCGGCCACACAGACAGCCACGAAGAGCGACTTTAATTTATAATATTGTATTATAGTGTAGTGAAATATATTTATTTATTAATTGCACACAAATGTACAGAAGGGGATTTACTACCATACACATTTTTATTATATTAATTAATGTATTTTACCTATTGCAAAGATTAATATTGCAATGTTGAATGTACAATTCGAGTCTTTCTGTTCAACCTTCGTACCAAGCATTTACTATCGCTAGATGTCAGTTCGTGGTAAAACTGCAACGGCTAAGATTCCTTTCAGTTAGTCCATTAGCTTGTTACCATGTTCTGGAAATAAATTGTAACAAAAGCTAGCGAAATAACTACACATTTTCTTTTACCGTTTTCTCACGCAGAAATAATGTACCAAATCACTTTGAGAATAAAACTACGCGTTGAATTAAACTCCTCTAACTGAATCCGGAGTTCCCAACAAAAAAGGAATTACAGAATATAAAGCTTTAAGTGTACTCCTAGTTTATACGAAAGCACCTCATTAGGACGATACTGCATGAATGCAAGCACCCACTGCTGTTGAATAAACAACCCTCTCAAGATCGGTTTTGAGTTGAAATTACAATGGTAAAGCTAGAGTATCATTGCCAAGTTTGTGACTAAAGGAAGTTATTTAATATCGATATGTTTTGTAGTTTCAAAAAGGCTACGGTTTTATAATGACCTCGTAAATACTACCTTTATATATTTCCCACGCACATCATCCAAATTAATACCTATTGGAAATCAATAAGAAGTCATCCTAGAGGGCAAGCCCTGCTGGCATATTGATAGCGCTACTAGAAAATCAAAATAGCGGGAATCGACGTAGATGGAATTAATCATCCCTCAATCTAATTCAGGACTATTAGACTAAATACCTATTTTAAAAACAGTAAAGTTATTTTTTTCTTGTACGATATAGCATACAGCCTGCGCTCGCAAATGCGAACCAACTAAAGAATAACCCTACCTCCACACAATAACGTCAGTGTTCCTATTACTCGACAACAACAAGTTTCTTTGTAGCGACAATATAAGTAACTACTTCGTAGAATTTACTGTTCCCAAAGACCTCTTTCATAGAAAATAAAGCACGGCACACATTTCACACGCACTACGAAATAATAAAATAAAACCTTTTCATTCTATCGCACCTTTGCATCCACCATTGTTTGTAACAACAGAGCTGGAAAGAAAGAAATAAATAAAACCCTAGATTTTCCTTTACTACACGTTGTTCCTACATTTCTAAGGAACTTTCTCATTAGATCCATCACTCTTTTAAAAAAGAACACTCTAGTGGTCTGGGTGAAAAATTAAGAGAAGGACAGGGTGATATTTTGCTAGCGTTGGAAAGAGATGAAAAATGCAGGTGACAACGGGTATAAATGTGCAAGCGTGGGGGAAAGAATGTTATGAGTCAGAACAGATGCAGTCGGAGATTTTTTGAGAAGCTTACTTTGAGAGTAGTACTGAGGTTTAGATTGCCTGTTTATAAATTTATGTTAAATATTGTTTTTCTTATTATTTCACTTTTAACGTTTGCAATTTCCTGACATTTGCAAATTGTGAACAATTTACAAGTCTAACCAAAAGAGTTTTTGAATTCTAGCTAAATAAAATACTAAAGAGTGAAAATACAACACTTAACAGAATGTTGCAAACCGAGTAGGTACTTACGTGCTAAGAAAGACTACGTTTGAAAACACTTTACTTTTTCATTACCATGTCCCCCAAGAGATATTTTCGGGACAGAACTCACCGTATCTTATCCTAGACCCTCTATAAATACGCCAGAACACTTAGGCCAAGATCTATAACCGTTACTTAGCGCGTGCTTTTCCTTAGTTAGACGAATCCTCGTCTATGTCTTGCACTTGTAATTTGACACTTGTGCGACATTCACTGGAATAACGCTTATCCGAAAGTCCTGCTAAGTAACATTTATAGATCTCGGCCTCAGACCTTTACCTTCTTCAGCTCGTCTAAGGACGTCCCACACTCCATTTACAAATGCTAACCACGACCACAAAGTAATTCCAAAGAAACAAAACACAATCTTTATTCTGAGACGTGTATTTCAACCCTAAATGAATGAGCATGAATATTTAACTCCATGTAAATGTATTGAGGTTTGTCTCCGTCTTGTGTTCTAACTAAGATGTCTACTGAATGACTATTGTCTAACATAAAGCCTTTGATACTCTTTCTTAGGGTATTTTGTTTCTGTAGGCCCATCATCCACGATTCTACTTCAAAGTAACGTGTTACAAACTCAAATAACGAATGAGTAACCAGAATGTCCGACACCGGACCGCCATTGAAGTACTAGTACGAGTACTGTGACATTCTGGCTACTCATTGGAGATTTAAGTTTGAACCTGGTTACTCTCGACTTTTTTGAGTAGCATTGTGGACGATGGGCCTTATTTGAAGCTCGATACTGGAATGCGAGGCGTTTATTTGGTTGGCAATTAAATTCCAATTGTATTTTCGTGAAGAAATGTGTTCGCTTGGGTACCTAACCTACATATTTATCTTTTTTGTTCATTACATTCAGTCTTTAATTTGTCTTTCTTGGTTAATTAATTGTGTTTAAAAATACCTACTTCTATTTATACTTCAGCTTCGTCCGAAGAGATAAGCAATAAATTACGCATGCGCACCGCATTTAGGTTATTTTAATTTTAATTGTGTAACCCACATTCATGTCTTATTTTTAAGAAAATTCTTGTTTTCTGTTGGAAATAAGTTGCTGTATTCATAATAGGTAATTAAGCTTCATGTATAGGTAAGTTAGTATAAAATAATGATATTTTTTAAATAGTAGGTACCTATGTATATTGATAAGCTTTAGGTACTCAAGTGCTCTTTTTATTTAGTTCATAAGATATCCAGAGACTTGTTAAAAAAGACAAACGACACCACACTAGTTCACTAAAATAAGTAGCTTCCTCTTGTATATACACAGTCTGTAAAGTTTCGCCAATCAAATAATTGGCGAAACTTTACAGACTGTGTACTCGTATATTCCTTTAAAGTAGCGTAAAAAATGAGGTTCAAAGTGTGTACTTTCAACCTCATTTTCTACGCTACAATGTGAACACAATCGGTTAAATACAAGTGTCTAAAAATTCAATAGTAAGATTCGACTGACACATAGTTGTACACGTGAGAGAACCAAACAAACTATTACCAACTATATTTCTTCCTCAACACACAGGTGAAGTCCACTCAATAAAAGCGTGCCGTTTAAGTTGTAGAACTCAAGATTTACACTGACGTAAACCGTTTTACAGGTAATAACCCCTCCGTATGGATTCACTCGACGAACATATTTTAGTGGCGCGTAAATTTTTATCACTTGCAATACGCTGGTTGTAAAACGAACAATACGTCGAGCCTAGAGCGTGTTACTGTTTGAAATTCTGAATTTATGTCTGTTGGGATGAGTTGGGAGATATTAATTAAAATTGTTCGTCTGCCAGTGAACATGGACTCACATTATCCGCCAAAGAATTATATTCAAAGAGGAATTTGCTATGATCATAATTTTTAGCATACCATATTATTATCTGAGTTTTTTTCGGTGTTCTTTCTCCTAGTAGTCTGATAGGAATCACCGACCTCACCCAGTTTTTTAAATATTATTGACGTGTAAAAGTATTTTTTTTTTAACTAATTACAGAAATTATCGTGTAGCGACAAGAAAATCCTAACTTTAATTTATTCTAAATTAGAATAAGGAATTAAAAGAAAGGAAGCAGAAATCAATTAAAGATTTATTTACAAGGTACGGATGGAGATGGAATGGCAGTGGTGTGTATAATGTGAAGGTGGGGGATGACGATGCGCGATAGGTGGGTTGAGAAGGCTGAGGTGGAGTTGCAGATGGAGCTGAAGAGGTAGACCGACGCAAGGTAGGTGCCGGTGACAGGTGCAGGTGCAGGTGAGGGCAGGTGCTGGTGCGTGTGCGGGACGGAAGATACCCGTAGGGGGCCCACGCAGCAGGAGCTGGACACAGAACGGTATCAACAGAGAGCAGGAACGGCGGGGACGCTGTCAGCCCGCCAGGTGTGGCGGCCCTAGGATGAGGCGCGGCCCAATAGGTACAGGAGGGTCTTTTGAGGTGGCCCTCGGATGAGACGGGGCCCAATAGAGGAGAGGAGAGGAGGGTCTTCGAAGTCCTCCGGTGAGGCGCGCCGGTGGTCTGACTGGTACTGGAGGCCTTCAGGGAGGATGGAAGATCTGAATAAACCGCGTAGGGCGGGTCCGATAGGTGGCCCTGGAGTATCAGACTTATTTAATGTATTCGCTTTAGAGGCGAAACAGGAACTGATCCTCGCATTGCGTGGATTTATAATGTGAACTCGTAGAATATTATCATGTAGAAAATATGAATTTGAGATATGTTACTGGCCATGAGTAATTTTTAAGAAGTATGAATGTATAATCCGCTAAATAAATACTGGCCATTAAGAATCTGTAAGAAAAGTTATCACGATGACGTAATAAACGTCGTTATCAAAGCTGTCATGATAAAATATTATTAATAAAATGCAATAAATTCTATTAGTTAAATTGTGTTATAAGTATATAGTGTTTATAGGAAAAAATTATATCAATCAATGTGGGTGAAATTCCTAACCCATGGATGTCACTAAATCGTCATATCTTTGTGTTAAAGTTGGGGCTGTGTCTGTGTACTGATTGTGGATAAGACGTGGCCTGGTGTCGTGAGGGATAATCAGAATAGCGCCTATCAGTAACGGAATGAATGAAAATAACTGTATGAACATTATGTTACAAAATAATCAACATTTATCGTTTATTTATCTTTTACACCATTTTGAAAATGAACGATGAACAGGACTGGCAGCAAATAAACTTTATATTAAAAAAAAAACGTGTGTGGTTGGGGGACCAACCATCCCCCATCAGGAACGAAGTTCCTTACGCGATACTCGCACGCACACATAGTCGTATATTATAGAGCCAGAGAGAGAGAAAATCGCATGGAGCGGGCATAACGCTTTTTCCTTACGTTACGATTTCTACCAGTCAACTCCTACCACAAGCCGCGTTAAGGAACTTCGTTCCAAAAACATGAAAAAAAATTCGATACATTACAAAAATAAAAACAACAACATTATTAATATTTTAACATCTGAATGTAGGTTAGTAGGTCTTGTCCGGTTGCCTTTGACAACCAAACAAAACCTCATCATTACGAATATTTTGTATAAGTTCATGGCATGTTTGATTTGATAAACGCTGGTCATATTTTTATAGATAATAAAAAGAATATAGAGACTCAGCTGGGGGAGCATACAGAGTACTCGTCATGATACAAAATATGTAGGTTGAACTAATAGGAATAATAATTACGAGCTATTTATTATAAACTAGCTTCTGCCCGTGACTTTGTCCGCGTGAAATTTCTTATTTCCCCGAGCCACCCCGTCGCATCGAATCACCTACCTGTGCTGTCACTGCGTTTTCGCTTAGCGATCATCCTGACTTTTTTCTTTTTTCTCGGCTCCTAGGGTCATAGCGTAATGTAAATAGCCTATAGACTTCCTCAAGAATTGAGCTATCAAGTGCGATTTATATTTTTTCAAAACCGACTGGTGATTCCAGAAATTAGTGCGTTCAAACAAATAAACAGACTGTTCAGCTTTATTATTAGCATAGAAGAAACGCCTCTCATTTTGTTGATAATCCCAGTAGTTATTATCAAGTAGTACTCCTACTGTTGCTGAACGTGTACTTAAACCAAAAATGTTATATTAAAGTAGCTGGTAGGTACTTACACCGGTTTTCACAAACCAATTAGAGGATTAAACGTGAAGTTCCCATTACGTCCCAGAGAGAGAGAGTAAAAAGAAATTGATAGTACTCGCCTTCATCCATCTTTGAAAAGGACTCATTTCAAAGATTTTAATGAGAGTTCTTAGTTCAGATGAAATTTTTATTAAAATAAAATCTATTACTTACTGGTATTAACGTGATTTCTCATTTCTTCTTGATGGAAAAGCATTTTCATAATGTAGATCGAAGAATATCAATTTCATGTTATAAGTTTTCTTCATGATTGTGTAAAATAATATAACTTGATGAATGATTAGTTTATGAAAGGCGATGTATTTCTTCTTTTTGTTTTTGGTATAAAACATGTTAATAACAAAATAAATTATTTGCTGTCTACCCTCGTTTTAGTCTGTAAGTGAAACCAATTTACTATCCTTTCACCCAAGCGATTGTAATTCAGAAAGGTTAAAAGAAAATTTATGGAAAATGGAAATAAAGTCCCGAACTGCCGCCATATTGGTCTGTGACGTCACATATTTGGTTAAAGCTCCGCAATCGCCATCCAAAGCTTATTAATTCGTTTGCCATTGATTTCTCTCATTTCCCATTGAAACACCCTTTATCGTTGTTTACAAATTGGTCAACGATGTTTCGAGGGATGACGTTATTTTTTACAAAGGCGTGTGTTTTTGTCCGAAGTTCCTCCGGATTTTGTTTTCTGCTCAATTGATGCTTCACAATATTTTTCGAAAACAAACTCTTTTTGATCAATAATATAAGCTCTTCTTTGTGTCAAATTAAAGGGGTCTTGGCGATGTGAAGTTAGAAGTAATGTTTTCAGAGAATCCAAATAAAGTTACGTTGATTAAATAAAACATCTCCAAAAGTTTAACTTAAAACGCGTATAAATAAATAACTGTAGAAATTCTCCAAGTTTTAAGTACCCATGCGTCTGGTGGCTGGTGGCAAATTGAATTGCCTACATTTTGCGAATGCCTTACAATTTGCATTAAGATATTGCCATCAGGACGTAGTGACGTCACGAGGATGAGAGGCAAAAGTTACGAGAGATGGCATATCTCCTTTTTGGGCATAATTTAATACAGTAACCTGCCAAGGATTTTATGAAATGAATACACGGAAATTTTCTTAAAAATTACTGAAAGTCGTGAATTGGAAGCGAAAAATTTCTATGCTGATTTATGATTTCCTGACGAAACTCCAATCTGACGTAGTAAAAAAAAACAATTATTAGAATATGATGTCATCTGTGCATTTAGTGATGGAACTGTTGCACCTACTATTTACGTGTCTGATAAAATAATATATCTTTAAATGCTTGTTTGATTAGCTATTCCGACAAGCGCTGGACATAAACACTTAAACCAACAATCGATTTACGAAGCTAAAAGCCCACAACATTGAACATGCAACCTCTATCGTACGTCAACACGTGGCACGTTCATTATAATATCCCTCGCGATCGTATTAATAAAGTGAATTTATTTCGAACGCGTTACGCCGAATATCTCATTTTAAATTAATTTTCACGTTAATGCACGTGTGAGCGTTTAATATTCGGTGCTCATTCTCTCTATGTGGAGATCAGAGGCACTACAGCTGCTGGTGTATATTCACCTGCCACGTTAATGGTAATGAGGAGCTGATCAGGTTTATGTGGCTTACATTAGCCTCTTTCTTTTGTGTTAATTTCAAATAAATTAAGTATCCTTTTCCATAAAATGTTACTTAGTCTTTTGTACTCGGTGTTACCAGGTTACAAACACCAATTTTAGTTTTGCAAGTCATCAGAGAGCTTACGAAAGGAATGAACATTACTCTGCGTCGCTGTCGCCGGATACGGTGAACAGGACTATACTTAATTACTGAGCCATCAAGATCGGTATCGGTAATTTATAAAATAAAGACACAACGGGAAAATAAATAGAGCGGCAGACGCACATTTTTATTTACTATAAAGTAAAGATTAAGGATCGCCGTGTAATATTATTGGAAAGTTGATAGACAGATATCCCTATACTCATAGTCAATCCAATCAATAAATCTTTTCAGATATTGGAACCTCAATAACTTGAAATACAAGGGTACAATAGGACCAATACACTGTCAGATCAAAAAAAGAAATACAATCAGTCCTTTCGATACACACGGAGTGTTTTGATACTTTAATTTCAAGTCCGTTTTTTATCCGGAGATTTATACGGTTGTACTTGAGCTACGTTTTAATCTCGAAGTGACAGTTCGGGTCGGATCGATCTGACAGCGGCCCGGGCCCTTATCAAACAAAACATCGCCAAACATTTATACCTACTTGATACTTGGACTTTATTTTCACGGATAATGCGAGTGCGTGATTAAAAGTGTCAAAGAGTTAAGAATTTTAATGTGATTTAGTAAAGTACTCGTGAAAATGTTGCCGATCTGATTTAGAAATAAACTTTTATTTTAGAGACGTAACTTCGTGAATTGCGGTCTGATATTTTCCCTTTCATGTTTACCGCATAGGTGTTACAGAGTCAGCTAAGAGACGTTATTTAAAAACTGAATATTAATGTTAAAACTTCTATTGTGTCTCGTCCAGAGTCTGGAGGTGTTTAGTGGCCCGTAAAGTGTTAAGTAATAAGATCAGTCTAGCAGGAAATCATAGCAGCCACTGCGGATCCCCTCTATTTAAGGCCTGTAATTCAGTTGACGATTATTGTACCTAGGAAAATAACAAGGTTACCTTAAAGCGTAGGAATAGACTAGACACTCCAAAAATAGCTCATAAGTATGAACAGAATAGTTATGATTCGTTAATGAGTAAGCCCACGTTTTGTTATGATGCCTCAAACAAACTAACACCCACTGTTTCTTAACTAAATACCTAATCCTCGTCTGCCTAGCCTTTCCTCAAATATGTTGGGGTCGGCTTCTAGTCTTACTAGATGCAGCTGAATACAGATATTTTACATGAAGCGACTGCCTATCTGAACTTCACAAACCAGTTGACGTAAATACCTAATATACTCACATTTATATGTAAACCAAGGCTCTCATAACATAGGGAGGCTATTTTTGTACCCGTCTAGCTGTGTTGAATATCTTCTATATAAAGTAGTATTGTAGTATTCATGTTCTGTGCCTTGTAGGTAACTACACTTTGATTAACATTATAAACTATCCACGATCTTTTGAGAGTGCAAATAAAACTTTATTTTAAATATTAATTATTATTATTTGCTTCTAATTGAGTTCATTGCCATAGCAGTTATTTAAAAATTAATTAAAGTTAAAACCTTACATTATTCAATTTAATACATAAAATACGTACATTATCGGTGGTAAAATGTCAATTTTGTAACTAATTTAATTAAGTGAAAAAGTTGTTTTTTTTCGTCGAAATCTGTTTGTTTGCTGGCTGGTAAATTTTGCAAAATTGTTCAACTTTTTGCTTATTTTTTCCCATGTACATATCATTATTTTAATTATAAATTGTTAATTTAAAAAAAAATTGTTCAACTTGAAGACGTCTATACGCTAGAATTTGAAGCTTTTCACGTGCAGGCAACTAAGTACAGTGTAGCCTTTAGTATTTGTTTTAAAAAACTTCTTGCTGGTAATAATTTATCTTTTGTGTTATGTTGTCTTTGTCAAAATTCGAACATCATTATTCTGTTCCAGTTTAATTATTTACACTCCTTCCTTTTATCTTTACAGGTTGCTCTAATGAGATATTTAAGTACACATTTATGTAAATCTGCATAAGTACCTATTTATAGTGTTAGGCGAGTGTAGCTGTATAATGTTTGGTAGACTCGATAATACGCGGCCTATACCTACTTTTTGTTGTACGTCATGAAAATTCAAATAGAATAGGTATGAGCCCCGAATAAATTAGAAAGTAAAACAATAGGCAACCCAACTCCATTATCAAATTTCCGACCGATTTGTATCTCTTTTAAATACATTTATTTTAAATCCAGCGCACAGAATTTAATCCACGAGCTAAACAAAACCAATTGTAGAAGTACCTTCAAACGACGTATAATTCTTACAAACAAACGTTTAGGAGGTGAAACAGTCTAAGATAATGAAATTAATCGCGTCGTATTGTGAACGTATAATTAGTTTTCAGAGAACAAGTTTCTAAATTAAATTCTCAGACGTTTTGTGAGATATTTCGGCGCGGAGCGGCTCGCTTGTGGAATATACGGGAGGCTAGTTTAGCGAAACGTTATACATGCTGAGGATTTGCATGCACTAGATTACTGCATATATTATACAAGAAGTGAAGTGTTATCCGAAGTTACAAGAAGTGAATATGTACCATGTGCGGTCTAGTTATTCTGTACCTACCTGTAATCTTGACTTGCCCCGCTCATGCAGTGCCCTGTAAATGATGGCAGGGCAGCCAAGTACTAGCCAACTTAGCTTAGCACAACTTTTTAGTTGTAAGTAGTTGAGATGTCTCGAGATTGCATGCGATCTTCACTCGAACAGATATCCATTCGAATCGAACACGATTGAACAACTCCGAAACATATATAATAATGATGTGTCTCTTATAAGTTTACAGCAAAAAATTCCCGCAAAAATAGATCGGCACCAATTTGCCGAAAATAAATTCAAAATTGTCGATGAATGGCAATGCAATCAATATGGCCATTAGGCATATTGAAAACATGATTGACGCGTATTAGCGTCAACTTGCATCCGGAAGGCAGCGGAAACTCTCCGAGGTCAACGTTCAATAATACATTATTCTATAAGGAAACTCGGACTTGATATTGCAGAGTATAATTTGACAGGTAACATGATATTTCAAAGAGTACTATTGTATAACTAATTTTGGTATTATTTTCATTTTGGCAATGCCCTATTATTTTAAAGAAACTTTTAATTTATTAGGGTAGGTATTCACTAAGATTATTAGGGTACGCTAGTGTGTACTTATTACTACTTACCTTAAGAGTTTATGCATATGTAAACATGAGTTGAAAATTCTTAAAAAAAATCATCAATCTTCTTCTTTCCTGATCTCGAAAAATGTGTGGAGTGTGCTCGTTTAAAAACGATTTATAACGTGTCTGTACCTATTTGTATCCCGTATATTTAGAATCGCACAACTCGGCCAATTGGACGTTTATTAATTAGTGTACAATTTGCAAAATCTAAGTTTCAAAGTTGATTAGTTTTCTTCGTAACTACTTTACCAGCGTCAATTACTCGTATTTACTTTTGCAGCCTAAGTTTGATAGCGCAGCCTACTAAGTTTGTACTGAGTTTTATAGAAAGTAATAGATCTTTGTTTTTAGTTTTATGTAGTAGGTACTCATTCAAACGATGGTAGTGGTCGGTTGTTGTTGTGTGCATTAGTGGAAGATAGTCTTAAACAAAACTATCAACAATTTGTATCAGGATATAAGGAACGGTTTATTAAATAGCCGAACAATATTATATCACTATTCTAGATAGCAGTTTGGTATGTTTATTATCAAAAGTAAAAAGTGTTTTTCACAAAATAATACAAACATTAAACACACATTTTCTACACCAGCCTTAGGCACAGCTAGTAAATATTATACCTACATTAAAAAAGGTAAAAATCGTTTAAAATTACCCAAGTTAATCAATTCATCTAAAAAATTATATCAAAATTGAGAATATAGCCTGAACACTTATAACAAAACAGAAAAAAATGTATTTAGTATCAGGTGCTTGTCGTGCTAGGTAATTAGATAGCGTCAGCTTATTAATTGTTTTACATTGCAGACAAATTGACGCTGCAGGAGGTTGCAGGCAATCTATTAGCCATTTTAATCTTCCTTCAATATCGACAAACGTTCTCTTTATTAAATAACGAAAAACTGAAAGAGAAACTGTTTATTCTGCTCAATAATGCGCACAGAAAAAATAACAAGCCGCAAACCAGCAATAAAAGTAGCCAAAAGCCTCAGAGACGTTATATAAAAGTTTAAGTTTTTAGTTGTTATTGGCTAAATAACTACAATAATCAGCCTAAAATGTTCCCACTGCTGGGACACAGGCCTCCTCTCTGTGACAGGAAGTAGGCCGCGGGTCCAGTGCGGGCTGGTAGATGTCATAATTATGTCTTCGAATTTTTAGTTGTAGGACATGCCCGTTTCCTAACGATGTTTTCCTTCACCGTTTTGAGAGCAGTGGTGATGAAATTTTACTCACAAAGTAAAGTGCCTGTCTGGGTTTGAACTCACGCCAATACCACTGGACTATCACTGCTCCAAACATTATCTGAAGATAAAACATCGGACAAACCTTTTCAGATGAAATCTAGATTCGAATACATTCATATTATTTTTTTGTATTTTGATTTAATGTTATTACAATGTTATATCGATCCACGTCAAAACCTTTCCTCCATAAAATACAAAAATGTTCTTTAATAAAGTTAATAAATCAGAATTCAACAAAACTGTTTGTGGATCGAAGCACAGCGCTCTGTTTTATTCCTGTCGTGATAAAAAACCTGTCCAGAATATTCCTTGTAAATTGAAAAGTTTCTTCGAAACAGGACGAGGTCTGTCCATTGTCTGTTCGTGTTGAGCCACGAAGATGGCGGAAATGGGCAGTATTTTATCATATTAAATAGGTCTCACCCCCTACATGGGAATTAAACATAACTGGCGAAATGCAATAAGGTACATCTCTGCCTAGACCTCCAGGGAATACAGGCGTGATGTTATGTACGTGTATGTTAAAGTAAGGTTAAGTAAGGCAACACAAGTACCGGATACTCTGCGTTGGCTTTGGGCGCTAGCGCGACAGCAACGACACGTCAACGCGGCAATAATTTTTAAAACTCTACGTCTACGTCTCCGTGACATTTAACTCAGCGTTTACCTACGCGACGTCAACCAACGTCAGTCGGAAAGAATTTAAAAAGTGACAAAGATTTAAGCAACTCGACTGTCCTTTATTTTTTAAAGGGTGCGTGCGTGTCGTCAGGGCGCCAAATAAACTTATTATGTACCTATATAACGTTATTTCTTCTGTCTGAAAATGAAAACAAAGAAAACATGAAGAATGATAGCAATAGAGAAGATAAAGTAACAAAAATTCGCTGCTTTCCAAACCCTCCAGAAGGTAAGCTGATATATTCAACTAGGCTTTGTTATTGCTACGCGAACTTTCTGAAACTTGTTCTTACACCATAATTGCGTGCGATTTACATTCGAGCTCGATACTGAACTTAACTAACTAAACAATAATAGTGTTGAAGAGTTCTGACTCTTACGAAAATAAGAGAATACCTGTGCTTGTGATTGTCGTCCTAATATGACCAACATCAGCTTAAACTTGCCAAAATTCTAGTTGTGGGCCGCGTTATTGTTGTTCGTTTCCGGTACAAACTGGCATGCCATACCCCTTGTCCTAACCAAAACGATCGGTCATGCGAATACGTTATCACTGTGTTCATAATATGTCAGTTTTTGCCCGGAAGGCGGCCTTTGTCGTCGCGACCACATACTGGGTTCGCGCGATCTTCGCTTTAGTGAGGACACGGCCTGACATTCCATTACGTATAGCTGCTTTTTAAACCTTAGAACCATGTCGGTTTGCAGTGACAGTAACACAATGTAAAATGATATCATAAGCATAAATGTTGTGCATCTTAGTTAGAAATCGACAGTTTGCCCATTAATAGTGATACCTAAATGCAATGAATAACAACTTTTTCCAAGGAAAAGTCTCTTTTTGTGACAATTTCCCTTTTTTCTATATTCCACTATTCAACCTATTGAAAAACTATCTGCAGACGTTTCCAAATCGTTTGAGGGTAATGAGAGTTGAGAATACAAATTAATCTTGCGTTTAAGAACGTCTGGCTTTAATTGGTTAAGTTCGTGCGCTCTAGTGGCATTGAAAAATTGTGTCGGCTTCTCTTTTACTAAACGAGTGGATAAAGAAAAGGGTATAAAAAATACTTTAAGATTATCTTCAGGTCTCTAGGTATACGTGTAGGAAACGGTTTATTTGTTAATCTTGTTGTAATTTCTAAATGTTTCGCTCATTACCATACCCATATAATTTCAGTCTGGACTTATAACATTTTGATGAACTCTTTAACATCTTACGTATACAATTATTATTTTTAACCTGTGTTGTCTCGCCATACTATACGAAAATATATAATACAATCGCAAAATAGAAACATTCCAAAATTCAAATGATTAAAATCAAATAACATGTTTCATCGATACATACATAGATTTGTTTAGTTCAAAAGTCTACCAGTTCATACCAACCTATATAAAGCGTGACTGCTTATGTACTACACAGATCAATAGTGTCTAGGGATCAAGTACATCTTTAATTATAAAAAAAATATACAATTTATATTTACCAAATCTAGTCTACCAGGCTGGCTTCTTACTTTAATTCCTATGTATAAGTTAACAACTTATCCCTATATTTTGGAAAAAAATAAAAAATTGCAGTTGTGGGAAATTAACCTAAGTTAATGACGACATTAACTTAGGTTAATTTCCCAAAATTTCTTTTTTTTCGTTTTTTGCCATTTAGTTGACGACAACTAAATGGCAAAAATGAGGATTTTTTTAATTTTTAATGTTAAAATAAAAAAATAATAATCTGTGTTTCCACCATTGACGCAAATCACAAAATCACAGCGATTTGGCATGCTTAAAATCAGTTCATCAAAATGACTTTGAGGAATGGTCACCCACGTTCTTTCTAAAAAGTCAAAAAAATTTTGAGGGGTATGCACCGCCGCCATGGGATCTGGAGGCAAAACTCCTCGCCCACATATGGAAGTGGCAAGTGGACGCAAAACGCCAGGGCGTAACTCCGCTGCCGCGAGAAATCACGGTACAGCGCACAGAGCTCCGGCAGGATCTCAAGGCGACATGGAGAGTGCGATTGTCGCAACCCAGTGCTGGGCACGCCACAATTGCGGCGATAAGTCCCCTCTTTGAGGAGTGGCTGGAGAGGCGCCACAGCGCCCTCACCCTCCGCCTCATGCAGGTCCTCACCGGACACGGTTGTTTCGGGAGATTCCTGTTAAGGATAAGGCGGCAGGAAACGTCAGGGTGTCACCACTTTGTGGATCGCCCGGAGGACACGGTGGAGGTCTACCCGGCTTGGGCGGAGCACCGCCGCGTCCTCTTGGCGGCGATCGGCGGTGGCGATCGGCGGTGGCGATCGGCGGCGGCGATCTTTCGCGTCTGGCCCTGGTCCAGGCGACGGTACGGAGCGAGAGTGCATGGGAAGCCGTCACCTCCTCCAGCGAAGCAGTAATGCTCGCAAAGGAGTAGGTGGAGTGCGTGAGGGAGAGGCAATCTCTGCGTCCTCACGCCCCTAGTCACCGCAAGAGACGCCCTGGACGTCCGACTCCCGGCCCACCGTAGGTGCGGGCTTGCGAGCGGCGAGCAATGGGCAGCTTGCCACCCGGTAAATACCAGGCCCGGGTCGACGGCGCGTTGTGTTCCACACGCGCCTCAAAGAGATGTCAGCACGAACTGACAGGGTCCGCTAGGGCCGATGCCGGCAGGGCCGCGGGTTGTTCGAAAGAGATACCGTGGCCCCTGGCATAGGCAACTGAAGGAACATGGGTGGGTTTTAGTCAGTAAAAATCTGACACGCCCTCTCGCTCCGCCCAGAGCGGGAGACGTCATATGACGATGTCCCACCCAAATAAAAAGGGGTAGGCACTGCATCCATACTCAGCAGACCTCTTCTTTGGAGCATATCGCCAGCATGCGAGCATCCATCGGCAAGAGTGCGTGTTACGACTCTAGCCGTTTGTGGACGGGCATTGTCGTGCATTAGTCGAAACGAATCACCCAACCGGCTTTGCAAAGGGATAATCACGTCTGAAACAATCCTCTCCGCATAAATCTGAGCATTGAGGTTGCCCCTGATCCAAATGAGATCTGTTCTTCCACTGATCCAAATACCGGCCCAAACCATTGTTGTTCCCCCTCCATATGAATGAACTTTCTGACAAAATTTCAAACGTTCTTGACGTGCAGAGGTCCTCCAAACTCGAGTACGTCTTGTATTCGGCCTCATACCGAAACGAGATTCAGCATACTGAAACACAACGCCAGTCTTCTTCTTCCCAATTTCTGTGTTTGCGAGCCCATTGTAAACGGGCCCTACGATTGCGGGCTGCTATAGGAGGAACTCTCAGCGGCCTCCGAGAACGCAGACCCAGATTTCAGATGGTTTGGACGCGTATTAGCAAGCCTGAAGAGCTGTGAAGCCTCGTAGCCAACATCATGGCGGTCATGATACGATTCCGTCGAGCAGTATTTTGGATGTAGGTACCGGTCCTGTGTGCGAGTGGTGACGCGAGATCGTCCTCCATGTCGTTCGGTCACGCTGCCCGTGATACGATAGCGTGTCCAGAGGCGGCTTATGATGCTCTGTGTAGTGCCAAAAGCGACAGCCATACATAGTACGTTGCCTGGAACCAGCTTGCAACATTCCGATGGCTCTCATCATCTCTTCTCGTGTCAAATGACGTCGTCACTCCATATCGATGCAATTTTTTTCAGTTCCGATGCGGAAATTGTAATGGTTTTGTAAAATCGCTATTACACACTTTTATAGGAATCCTGTTTGCAGTTGATTTTCTAATTTATATTCAAATGGTGAAATTAACTAAAAATAATCAATAACGATCCAAAAAAGTTAAAATAATAATCCTCAATTGCGGCGATGCTCTAAAACGTACTTGATCCCTAGACACTTTTGATGTGTGTAGTTTCCATAAGCATGTCGACCGACTTCCTACTCTGAGGAAAAAACTTTTTTAACCTAAAAATATCTCCCACCTGTCGATACGCGGTGCACCTGCTGCCGTCAAATTCATGCCGCACCACGACGGCTGCATTTTTACTGCGCTGATTGTCCATTGTTCGACGGATATGAGTCAGCCTGGAGTCTTGTAGCACAATGTGCCTATGTATGTATTTATACATTATGTCACGGATCATTTACGAGACCAAATTACTGTCTTGTTTTGTGTAGACCACTTAAGAGGATACTCAATACTCAATACTCAAAACTTTATTGCATTCCATATGTGTTACATAGATGGTATATACAAGGTAAAAGATCAATATGGACCCTGTCGGGTACAGCAAAATTTAGGAGAGAGGAAGAGAGCTAAGTGGCAATTCAAACAATTAAATATTATTACATGTGCTTAATTAGGTTATAATTATGTATATATATAAATATGTTTTGTGTAAGTATATAGGTATAGTATATGTTATTTTATGGATCTTAATACCTTAAGACCTAAGGTATCTTGGCGTACGTTCCAATCAATTTTGATCGTTGTTTACGAAATATTTACTTGGTTTGTGAAGAAAGTTGTATCAAAATATAACATCAGTGCAGTAGATTATAGACACGATCTTTGAAACAACTGTTTTTCAACATTAGATAATATTTACAAAGAATAAGTAGCTTTGATGTCCTTAAAGCAAAATATCCCACAGATCTGTTTAACTCAAGTCTAAATTCGCGCATACTCATAAACACATGTATCTATATTTTCCCTGGAGATGTATGAGAAAAACTTCGTCCCCATTTCGTCTTCCCCTTTCATTTTCTCTCTGACAAAATTCAGCATCCGTGCCCCGACCGTCAAAGTAATAACATTTCGCTTCTTTGAATAGTACAGCAATGTTAACATTGTGCGCCACTGTACCGACACTGTTGACTGTGGAGATCTCTTTAAACTTAAGAATCTCAACATGTTTCTGTTTCCGCAGACTTCAAAGTTTAGATAGGATAGCGAGAAAGAAAAGCTTGGTTTTTTACAAACAGGGAATGCAGACTCTTTGCTTGTTCTCAGAATATTTGAAAGCTTTGCATTCTGAAATGCAGTTGGATTAGATGGTATAAAATGTCTCGCCAATTCTGGGTGATTTTATTTCGATTAAATTTTCAAGTTCTTAAAAAGAGTACTTGCGAGATTGAGAAATGTGGAGGAATGTTAGCCAAGTAAAAGTGGGTCTGACATATTGTAAGAGCCAGCTCTGAAGAAAATTCATTAGTAAAAGTCTGTTTTTGCAGGCGTGTTGTAAACACAGAATATATTATGAGAGTGTGCATGCAAGTAGAAGCGGGCTGGCCATAAGTATTTGAGTGCCAAAGAACCAATCAATGGTTGGAATGGTAACCGCCAATGAACAAACCTAGGATGAGTCACATGTTCACTTACTGACGACGCCACAAGATACCAAAGTGCAATTTGGGGAGGGGTATGCTCAGAAGCAAATTCATGGGTGCTCCTCAAAGTCTCATCAATTTCATTTAGGTACCGCCTTCACATTTGTTAGCATTTACTTCCCCATACGTCTTCATGAATCTTTTTAAATCAACTATCCCACCATACAGGCAGTTTCATACCAGCGAAAGTGGGTCTTAGTTTTACTGCTATGCTTTAATGCCTCACTTAGATTTATGCACCATTTGCATCACTTTATGGGCCCTGCACCGCCTCTGTCCGAACACTTGAGGATGCACTGGTAATAGGCCTCATAAATAGTGGAGGATCCAGAGGATTCGTTTGTATAAATATTTAAAGGTTGCAAGTTGGGGAGGTGGAGAAATGTAGACGTTGGTGTTAGGTAACTAGCCAGTTTGTAGCTGAGTCCAACAACGAAGTCCGCAAAAATAGGATTGTAAATCCAATAAAGAAGTCACAAAAAAAAACCAATAAGCTTTTTGTGAAAGGCTTGATTCGAGTTTAAGAGGTTTCGCAAAAGTAAAAAAGAAAATCTAATAAAAGGTTTCTACAGACATTTTTGGGTATCAAATAAAAAGTATAATCAAAGCCATTTGACATCAAGGCTCGGCCACAAGACACCATTAAACACAAACCTTTTTATTGCGATGACATTTAAAAATAAAGGCTAATCATGGTATCGTGTGCTCAACTCTTTGTCGA
The DNA here is from genome assembly GCA_949629185.1 of Apamea crenata. NCBI lineage: Eukaryota > Metazoa > Arthropoda > Insecta > Lepidoptera > Noctuidae > Apamea > Apamea crenata. Next base: position 836,290 of record OX451359.1, read on the forward strand.
GAATTTCATGGAATTTACGACCCAAAAATGTAAAGACAAAATTCCGTCAGGTAACAAAATCCCATATATTTCAATTAGCAAAGTTTAATAATTAGAGCTGTAATCAATATCGGGTAACCTCAGGTGTTCCCAGAAGATTTGTGCTCAAGTTAGAGTTGTTAACGTGTTATTTTCAACCAGCTTAAAAGTTTTGATAGAAAACGTCAGTTCGTTTACTTATTTCTAAGTGGAATTAACTTATCTTCGTGGTCGTTTCAGCATCGACGTTGTAAGTGCGGTAAATAATGCTAGAAAGTACGAATTTGAATGATAAAACCAAAGTTTTCTTTGAAAGTACTTACCTACTCAAATTGAATTCAGAGATGTTTTCATCATTGTCCTGCCCTTACCCCAATTTATGTTCAACATGTCTTTTTCTTCCATACTTCTCTATTAGCCGTCTTCTCGGTAGATGATATAGCTAGAAAAGGGATGACCCCTTTTCTAGCTATATCATCATTCACACAGTCCATCGATCTTTTCTTTGTATCTTCCCCTACTCTTATAGCCATCGACATTCATACTCAAAACTTTCCTCAAAACATTTTCCTCATTCCTGCGTATCACATGCCCATACCATGACAACCGATTTCCACACAACTTTTCAGTTACCGGTGCCACTTTTAAACTTCCTCTTATGTGCTCATTTCTTATTTTATCCATTCTTGGTCAGAGAGTAGGTACCGTTGGAGTTTCTTGCCCATTCTTCTCCATACGAAAACTACCTTTTGGAAGGGGCGACTAGAATCAATTTTATTTAAATGTCATTTTTCACGTTCAAAAGTGCCTTTGATGTAAATGCATGTGCATTATTTGAAATAAATGATTTGACTTTGACTTTAGAGATTCTTTATTTATTCTGAAAGAATATCCATAGTTCACTTCCGAATAAATACATAACTAATGGTGTATTATACTATAGTCCAGCAGTTAAAGTAACTTAATATACTGTCAGCAACACTAAGCGGTAAGCACTAAGCGGAAGCCCATTAAATATCTACAGTTCATCTTGTCTATTATCAGTAAAGCCAGAAAAATACCACCAACGCGCACTGGGCCCGCGTGGTGGTTTACGGCCCACTCTTTCTCATCGGGAGGAGGCCAGTGTCCCAGCAGTGGGAACATTATAGGAGAGTAATCTTTAAAGATTTACGACACTCACTCCATTTGACTTACCGACACTGATACTCACAGCAGCTCTAATCCTACACGTGTGTCGGAACTTAGCCCGAACTAAAAGCAAGTAAGACGAATGACGTCACAGATACAACACAGAACATATAAATTGTCTTTCAGTGGAGTGAGTTATGGCTCTTGTTTACAATTTATGAATGTTTGTCTAAAAGTCGAACTTCGGTTTTTCTAGGTAAGTGGTTATGAAGATTGGGGACAAGTTTCTTGTGAGGTGACATTGTTTTTAGAGTCATAACTTTCAAACAATAGAAAACTTTCAAGGGCGTATAATGCTGGAGTAAAATTTCCAAGTAGGCTAGTTATTCTAGAAGGTAAACCGGATAACCTCCCCATGTATTTGAAGTCGGTTAAAATCGTTTCACTTCCACTTCAACCGAAGTGTTAACTATTTATTAGATAAGTTCTTTGTAAGCTGTCTATTGTACTGGGGCTTATGCAGTTTCTTTCACTTGGAATTATAATCAACGAGGTTCAACCGTATAATGGACTACTCCTGCGGCCTTTCTACATTTAAAGTTCGCAATCTAGTAATTGATTTATCAAGTCTTTCTCCCTAAAAGGGTAATACTGTCTATACAATGCCACAACAGCTGCTCCTGAAATACTCTTAAAATATCCAGCTATCCTTGGTGTCATAAGACTCGGGACACAACCACCTATGTCAGTGCTACCCATTACTCGGTCTCGTGTATTCTGGTCATAAAATAGTTCTCTCCATCTTCGTGACGGCGCGGCGTCGTTTCGTCGATTAGTCGCAGAGTGCACTCCGACCGACGTAGATGTCCCTTAACGTTGAGCGCACTACCCTTTTGTTCCATTTCCCTCTAGTAAATATTCTGATTCAAAACGTGTCCATGGACTTTCTTGTCCGTTCTTCTCCACAGGTTTATTTTTCTAACTGACTGCCTCCTTAACAATTCAAAAGCGCCTGTAATTAGTTTCATTGAAATAAATGCTTTGAGTTTATAACTATTTCTAAGAACTTGACCTATGTAGTCATGGAGAACTGATTCCCAGATTATTCACTGTTTCATTGCTTAGACCAGCATGTTCAAGTAGTTCGTGTTACGAAAATAGCCTTATATATCATCGGCTATTCTTGGGTGTAAATAAATGATACATGGAATATCATAATACATTTTGTATTATATAGCTTTTTACCTTAGATATAAGGATAAATAAAAGTAGAACATTTTTTTGTCAACGTTTCAACGTCAACGTTTGACGGCACGGTTGGCGCAGTGGTTAAGCGATTGACTGATGCGCTGCGTGTCGCGGGTTCGATTCCCGCACGGAACAAATATTTGTATGACCTACATGTATTTGTTCCGAGTCTGGGTGTTTTTCTATCTATAATAAGTATGTATTTACAAAAAAAAAAAAAAATTATATAAGTAGTTTATCAGCCATCTTGTTACCATAACACAAGCATTAGGTTGCTTAGCTTGGGACAAATGGTGCTGTGTGAAATGTCCAGGGATATTATTATTTTAAAATGATTGTTATATTTTCTTTCATCAACACTATAAAGCCATTCTATTTTACAAATTCCAAGCCAACGCTCCTGTTAACACACACGTTTAACTACAGCTATTCGTAACCGTTAAAGTGGAAAAGTTAGGCGATACACCAAACAAGGAACAAGTAAAACAATACAGTTACAAATAAAAAAAGGGTCGGTATCAACCGGGGCAGCCATTGTGGCACCAACACAAAATACGTACAGAAGGCCAGCTTCATACAACGAGCGACAATGCACGAACACATAGACACGCTTCTACGTACAACAAGTGGAAGCGCACTCGCAAATGCAAGTCTACACCGTAAGCACGAAATCCGTAGTTTCAGCCAAGTTACGGGCAATTCCTACACCATATCACCTACGGACACAAGATGAATGACAGTTATCCCTGCAGCAATGTGTGTTTGCCCGTCCGAAAAAGTTAATAAATCGGGCGTAGGGTTGGTTCACTTCAATGATTCGAACTACTTCTGGACGGGCCTGTATCTTCGTTGATAGACTTAGGGCTGAGTTTCCTAATTTATATTCGTGGAATAAAATTGACATCTGACAGATTTTGTATGGGAGAACTGTCAAAAATTCAAAATTATTCCTCGGATAATCTCTGGCGTTGGAAAATTTTTGGAAGACTTTCAATTATTTGAGATCACCGTGCGTACGCATCTATGTGCGCGTGCCGTTCTATGGACTGGGCCTTCTGTACCCATCTACATTGTCGTAGCACCGTTCTCACAACATAGGAACACCTTCATAAATTTGTAGTCTTTGTTACGACTATGTTCCTCTAAATTGAACAAGTGGTTTTGTATTAATTTATTTGAAGATTCGATGAAGATTGGGTGAATTCTAGCGTGTACCTATGTTAAGTTGGAGGAATTGGAGGCGAAATTCAACAGATTTTCATTAGATGTCTTATGTCCCACATACTACTCTATAGTAATGTGTTCTATGGTAATTAATACCACTACCCAAAAATAAATCAATTCTTTTATTGTTAACTTACTCTTTAATCTATTAGTAGATGGGAGATGTACTTAACTCTTGACTGTACTAGACTCCAGTCCTGTTACGATCGGCAGAATTTCCCACTTTACGAAACTACCGGACTTTATTCAACTCAGACATTGCATTATTTTTTTTCAAATTGGCCACAAAGTCTTTTAGTTATCATTTAAAGTTCAAGCCATTCCTCCTCTTAACTTAAAACTTGTGACGTGGCCATAACAGAAACCTTTTAAGAAAGCTAGCCCTTAATCTGGTAAAAAGCGCTCGTTAACCTTTTTGTAGACATAAAGAGAATTTATGATTTTAATATTAGTTCGAAGAGATTCCCGTGATGGCTTCATAATGGCGGATAAGTTGGGTGGGGGTGCTGTGCCACTTTTTAAACTATGATGTTAAAATAAAACTTACATTATTATTGGATTTTTCATTACATTATTTTGATGATTAGACCTTTTCACATTTTTTCAAACTATACGAGTATGTATATAACTAGTCCCTGTGTTGAAATTATTACTGGTGATAAGAATGCTAAATTAATAAAAAATTGAGAACAGAAAAATTCCAATGGCCAATTCTCGTAATTTAAAACGTTCAAAATCTAGTCGCAGTCTCATCTCAGCGACAAACAAATGTCAAAAACTTGTCAAAATGTAAGGAAATTAGAAGTACCTATTCTTCGACAGATTGAGACTGAGATCAGACTGTAAACGGCCTTAAAATTACGAGAATTGCCCCTCTGGTATTAGGTTGGTGTTTTAAAACGCGGTTATTAATTACTATGTCTGCAATAAAATAAAACTAGATTTAAAAATCTTTTAGTCCCGCAGATTTTGTATAATACTCAAAGTAAAATAACCTTGCTAGTTTTCGAAGGGCAATAACATTTAACTACTCGTGAAAACATTGCACCGATTTGTAATCCTAAGATTCATAACTTGGGACAGCTTATATGTAACCTGCTAAGACCTTATATGTAACCTGCTAAGACCTTATATGTAACCTGCTAAGACCTTATATGTAACCTGCTAAGACCTTATATGTAACCTGCTAAGACATAATATGTAATCTGCTAAGACCCATGTACGTATCAATTTAAAACTGCAACGACATAATACACTTAAAAATACAACCATAATTTGCCTTTGACACCGGTTAAACTCGCAAACTTAAATAGAAAAACAAAATCTTAAAAAATATACAGGAACAAAACACCACACCATTTTCCTTTACATTATGGGGCGGAAGAATCACACGTTACGAACATAAAGTGGCTAGATCGCACGATTCCGCACCACCCCGCATCGCCCCGCACCGACCCGCAACGCCCCGCACCAAATTGCACCTATTATGAAAATGCAGCGTTCACTTTGCGAAACACCCTCACTTTGATAACGATACTTTATTAGGCATATTTTATGTTACGATATTTTGTAACAACATTTTGCGAATTTTTGGCAGTAACACCCTTAACAGTGTATTTGCATTTAAGTATCAATTTTGTTTGTGCTTTGTGGGCTATGAACTCCTATTAAGTTCATTTTTAGCCATAATCACCAGTATTGTACAGTAAATTCGGACTTGACCTACCTTTATTGCCGTTGTAATAGGTAAACTTCTAATTATTAATAATCATTTAACTACAAGTTGTACAACTAATCTAATTTCATGACTACACCTTCACGCCACAGATTTGAAGAGGCGGAAAAACTGTTTTTGAGTATTATTAATAGTATTTTATTGTTATATGGCTCTGGACTGTCATATGACTCTGGACAATTAAAATTGGAAGTATTAGGTATGAAAATACCCTCATGTCCACACTTTAGTTGGAGAGCCCGTTAGTTTTCCTTATAAAATGATTTATTATATGGGGAAGTTATACTCTCGGACAAAAATGATATATTTCGAATGCTTTCATTATATTTTTTTGTATTTTGTTTTTGGGAAGGAAGGAGTAATTATGAGGATATACCCTCGTCGGGTCGGATAGATAAATAATAAGGGCAAATATAATGTTTTATAGAAGAGGAGCAGAGAGATTTACGTTTGTTACCGGAAAGAAACTAGCAAAGTCTGATATTAAGTCCAATTAATAATAAAATTAAACACTAAAATAATATGTCAGAGCTATCATAAAGCTGACAAAATGTGGGCAGTCTCTCTGCCTAGCCGCGGAGTACAGAAATGATGTTGTGTCATATTGAATATATATCTGTTGACAACACAGCTATTCACCAAAATATAGCCGTTTGACTAATATTTACTGTCCAGATAGTATACCCCTCACAAAGAGATGTGTGATTGACATTACGTTCAGTTTCATACAACGTTGCATGTGATTGCGTTTTGCGCCACATTGCGATTCGGCAAAGGACCTTTGCCGAATCGCAATGTGGCGAAAATTGATCCTTTGCCGATCCATCGTGCAATCGGCTTTAATTTCGATTGAAATCGAGAAGTATATTCATATCATATTCTACGTATTTATTAAGGAAAAAACAATTCTTATTAAAGTTTTAATTTAATTTTTAACAACGCGTTATAACGGGAAGCTTGCGTTAGTTGGCTTTTGTGTGCAAGATGGACGCTTACAAAGCAAACTTAGTTTTTGCTCACATTTACCAACAAAGATAACCTTGTTATTAGTAGTTTATATTCCGTTCATTTTATCCTCGTCTGTTATTTATCGAGTTATTGTTTCTAAAGTTTTATACAAAGTTGATACGAAAGAGGGGCTTTCCTTTAAACTACCTATACTAGGTACCATTTTCAAGCTCTCAAAAAGCAATTAAATAGAAGCAGTAGTTTAGTCGCAAATGATTTTTTAAGTTTTTGCGCCGCTTGAACACGATGTATCTTTCCTAACAGCTGATAATGTCTAAGTACAGGTCATGCACCTTACAACGATAAAGACGTTGCCACTTTGTTACCTAGGTATCTAAGGTCAATCAAATTTATTTACAAAGGGTGGTTGCGTTTTATTCTGATTTGTAAGCTATTTAGTTTGTTTGAAAAAAATATTTACTCATTTTTGGTGCTTTTTATTTTTATACCGTATCGAATTAATACTAAACACGTATATATCAACTCTGTATAAGGGAACTTGGGGGATATACTGTTTGATTCATTTTTTTGCTCCAATTGTGTTGTGAACCGCGTTATCTTTAAACATTTATTGTAATATTTTACTCGCAGATAAAACACGAGAGAAAAGTATTTTTTTCCCCACTACAAGAAATTCTGCCAAAGGAACTATTAATTAGCTTTTTAAAATCTCGTTTGAGTCGAGTCAAGTCTTTTTCTCAGTCGACTTACAGATCGTCCGGATAATAAGTACCTTCATTTCCACGTTTTTCTTTGACTCGTAAGTCTCAGTGAGAGAAAAAAAAAACTAAGAAAAATCTACTTCCATTAACGCGACTATAAAAATTCAACTAGACTTCTTCAGTCCTTACCTTCCTACAATCCAACTTAAACCTGTATAAAACAATAAAAGTAAAAAATGAAGGTAGTATTGAAACAGGTGCTCAGGAACACTTTTCCCTTGGTTCGTGATTTTCCCCTCGTCGTCCGGCTCGCTTTGTTATCATTTTTTGCACCTCTTTTGAATGTTACTTTTTCCTTGAATTGCATGTTGATTTATAATTCTGCTATTTAAAGGTGGAATTTGCTAGTATCTTATAGATGACACCTATATTATATAATATTGTTTGCAGTAATCAGTCGGTTTAGAGAAAACAGTTTTGAAAATAATTAAAGTTTTAGATGTGTAGTATTTTTTTTTAATCTTGTGTACTCTGAATACACCATAACATCATACGGGCTTGACCTAACTGTAACTGTTTATTTTTAAACAGAGTTTTGTTTTAAAATGTAGTTAGACGAAAAATAATAAAACATACCAATGTTTTGCGATCTACGTATATTTATAACTGTTTTGCTTCTAAAACAATGCTAAAAACGAAATATTGTATGCAAACTTACTTTCAACGAAGCACGAAAAGTGAAATGAAACACAGTTTTAGCTTTATTTTTCAATGTTGGCTGATGTTTGGTGTGACCTACTTCAGTAAGTCCCCAGGTACCAGAGTCAGGGGACAGCGAAATGCTAAAATTATAAGGGATTAGGAGAGAAATAAACATTGCTGCATAAAATATTTGCTGTTCAAAGAGATTTATTTCCTAACCGTAAATATTCTATTTTTAAATTCACTAAAAATACTAAAGGTTTAGATTGTCGTTAATTTAGTCAAGCACGTTAGTTAAACTACCAATCAAATCATTAATTTGTAAAAGTAGGTATCTTTTTTTATTCTACTGTAATTTTTCAGACACTTTCACAAACAAAACAGTCTAGATACAAAAACACAATGAAAGAGCTCTCACCTAACTTACTAAGCAAATGGAAAAAAAATCGTTAACATAATAATTACTTTTACGTTAGCGGTACGTTTGGACGAGATTTTTTTTTCATTTGCTCGCCGCTTTTGCTAAAACAAAATTATTATTGAACTTGTGTAGCTGATGAAATACAGTTACGGCTTCGTCATATGACAATTCAGATTAGTTTTATTTCAGATGTAATAGTTACACAATGGGCGGAATGGGCCAAAAAAACGGCATATGGCATACAACCAAATTGTATCAACTAATGACTTGTATCGTATAAACACTGTTAAGACCAATGATACGTCATTGGTTTAGACGGTGCAACTTTCATGTTGCTTCAAGTTATGGTATGCCACACACAGTCAAGTAAATCGTATCGTTTAAATCAGACTTAAATGTTGCCTGTTTCCCAGCAAAAGAACTCGAAGAAGTAATCATCAATTTTTGGACGGAATACGACTTCCTCGAACGACGAACGAATTGATTGCTAAAATAACGTTTTCATATTTTCGTCATGAAAGAAAAATGTTTTGCTATAGTTTTCAAATTGCGGGTGAGCAACGCAAAACGTTGAATCATTTACAAAAAAATAAAATTAATTGGACTCTCTCACTTTTATTAATTCAAACATTGACTCTAACTTATTACTTTTTATACCAACAAGTGAATAAAAAATATATGAACTGAAATATTAATTCTAAGTTTTATTTTCGTTTGGTACCATTAACAGTTATTTTTATAAGCAAATAAATATTACTATGAAACAGTTTTTGCTCGAAACGCTATTTGAATAATAATGGGATGTCAAATAATAAGCTCTAACACTTTATCAAACAGTGAAATATTAATATAAACATTTATTCAGCGGCCGTTTTGCTTAGATGTTTTAAGGATTTAGTTATTTATGTAGTAGGTACTTATTTTTATTACAATAAATATACATCGACATAAATAAATTGAATGGCAAGAGAATTATAATATACATCATCATCATCATTTCAGCCGAAAGACGTCCTCTGCTAGACATAGGCCTCCCCCAAGCACCGCCACTTCGACCGGTACTGTGCTTCCCACGTCCAGCGGATTCCTGCGGCCTTCACAAGGACATCGGTTCACCTTGTGGGAGGCCTTTCAACGCTACGTCCGAATGACGTAGTTTTTATTTTTATTTATGAGCTAGTTCAAGTTTTTGTTTTATTTGAGTGCCCTAGCGCACGGAGCGGCAATGCCGCTCCTTACCTCATCCGAAGCAATAATTTGATGTTTTTGGCGCAAAAACTGTTTTTTTGTTTATTATGTGGAAACTACAAGGCCTAGAGATTTGAAAATTTTGCTGCCTGTGGCAGCTATTATGCCTACATTAACACATTACATTATTATTTTTGAGCTATAATACATAACCATATCAAGGCTCAATACTGGTTCCATTCTTGTTCTTAGTATATATCAATGATTTACCATTCCATTTGAAGGGCATCTGTGACGTTGTACTGTTTGCAGATGATCCTCCAGATCCAGATGACCTCTCTTATTTTTAAAGTAGACAGGAATAGACAAAATTTTGACGCAGTAAACAGTGCACTCTCAATAGTTACAGATTGGTTTACGTCAAATAACCTAGTTCTCAATGCCAAGAAAACGAAATGTGTAAAGTTCGCCTTACCGAATGTTAGAAATCTAGGACCAAACATCGTCTTAGATAAAGAGGTGCTTGAAACTGTAGGCTCGGCAATTTTTCTAGGACTATCAGTAGATGCCAAACTTCATATATCAAGTCTAGCAGTAAGGCTCAGTTCGGCTCCTACGCCGTCAGGAAAGTAAGATAATACACTGACGTTGATACAGCTCATTTAGTCTATTTTAGTTATTTTCACAGCGTTATGTCCTACGGTATTCTGCTGTGGAGCAAAGCCGCTGATATACAAAATATATTTGTACTTCAAAAACGAGCTGTTCGAGCAATTTACCAGCTAGGTGTCAAAGTTTCTCTAAGAGATTTTTTTAAAGATATTGGTATTCTCACGGTTGCATCACAATTTTATTCATCTTGGCCAACACCTTATATATTAGGCAAAAATTTACACTTGTACACTTAAAACAGTGATATTCACAGTGTTAACACTAGAAATAAGGACAAACTACGTGCCCCCTTTCACCGGCTTCATAAGCTTTATAACTCATTTGTTGGGCTTTGTATAACTTTTTATAACAAGATACCCTCCTCTTTGCTAGACTTGCCTTTTAATGCGTTTAAAGTAAGTAAAATCCACCAAAGGCATACTATTCCATCAACGACTACTTACACGATAAGAATAGTTGGTCGCCCTAATTAACGCAAGACATTGTTTATGTTCTTTCTCCAGAATTAGCTTACTGACTGGTAATTGTTATTAGTATTAACTTATTTATTTATTTTACTTCGATGGTCTTAGTTTATCATTTATGACTTTAAGCGACCGCTATGTGAACAAAACCCAGCAATGCATTAATATGTAAGCTGTCACGCCCTTTATGCCTGGAGGCTTTTATTTCTGACATATGGAAAATAATTTAATTTTATGTTCTGTGTCTTGTAATGTTAATTACTTAACATAGGTACCTATTATTGTATACAATCAAGTATTTTCTAACTGAACAGACAGCTGTGCTGCTTGGTAGTTTGTTGCGCCACTTCTTCTTCCCAGCGATAGCACTAGGAAGTGGTGAAGGGCGGGCGTTTTTGGGGGACTGTGTTTTGTAATTTTGACGTTCAAAAAGTGCTGATTCTCAGCCTAATTTGAATAAATGACTTTTGATTTTGATCTTATCTTCTTTCGTTCGGACGATATGATATAAGCAGCTGGGGTGCCGTCTCTCCAGCTTACACATATTTATTGGTTTAATAACTCATAGAGTATTTTGACCAGAGATTCGAAAAATTTGCTGCACATGGCACCTATTACGCCTTATTTTTTAAGCCATAATACAAAATCATATCTTCTTTCGTTTTGAAGATATGACATGAGCAGCTGGGGTGACGTCGCTCCAGCTTACACACACGTTTTTGATCGTAGTTTCAACACTTTTTCAGTATTATCGTTCAGTTTTTTAGGGTTCCGTAGTCAACAAGGAACCCTTATAGTTTCGCCATGTCCGTCTGTCTGTCTGTTTGTCTGTCTGTCCGCGGTTTAGCTCAAAAACTATTGGTACTAGAAAGTTGTAATTTGGCATGAGTATAATACACCTAATGACGCCAAAAAATTGATAAAATAATCATCCCCACTTTACATGTAGGGGAGGTACCCCTACATGTAAAGTGGGGATGATAATTTTTTTTTCGTCTTTCCCATAGTGTGGAATATTGTTGGATAGGTCTTTCAAAAATATTACGGGTTTGTGAAGACCGGTTTTTGATTAAGGAAACCGTTCGTGACTTATCAAGCTTTAAAGTACCAATTTTCGTTAGAGTTAAGTGTCCCCCGCTCTACCAACTAAACGGTTGTAGTTAGAAATTCAAAGTCACGGCAGTAGTACCTATATATAACAAAGTTTAAAGAAAAACTATCACACTTAAGTGGGCTTTACAAGTTTACGAGTAATAGTCGATCAAACAAGTCTTATGCAAATCTCAAAAAAAAATTAAAACTTTCCGTGCAAATTTGTCGGATCAGGTGAGGCTTTGTATAGGAAGTCAAATTAGGTAGGTAGTCATGTTTGGCTTTTAGTTAGAGCATGGTACGAAACTATCAGTCAGCGAGTACGACCCGCACTTGGCTGTTATAAAAACTACGGAACCCTACATTGCGCGTGGCCCGACACGCACTTGACCGGTTTTTCCTTCCTTGTGCAGCTATTATGCCTTATTTTTCTGACTATAGTCCAAAACCCTAACCTCACTGGTTTGTCTGTATTGAATGGGGAAGTTGGGGTGACGTCACTCCAGCTAACACACACTAAACGACTCATATTAACGAAGTTTTTGTGGCAGCTAAATTAAAACTGGGAACTTTGATATGCCTCAAATATTGTCATAGGTAGAATTATTCTAGCACATTATGAGGAAGCTAGAGTTATACACACGCAACCAACTCGATTACAAAATAACAAAGTAACCATTGAAAGTGGACTATTGTTTCACTACAGAATGCACCTGCTTAGTAAACACAACAGTAACTCGATCAGCGACAAACGAAGCCAATCATAAGCTGCACAACCAGGCGCCTGCTCTCATTGCAGGTACAAGTTTCTGAACAAAGCGCGCTGAACAATGAGTGCAGAACAAACGCCTGCTACTATGCTCCAGGATACGCTCTGGTCTGCCTTTAACTAGCCCTTGTGAGGACAGGCCAAGGTAGAAGTGGTAGCGGTTTGAACAAAAGAGGCTGCAAAGAAAGGAGGAAAGAAGAAGTAGCAAATATGCCCCACTTTCGACTGCAAAGATAAGTATCTCAAAAAATCGCTAAAAAATAGTATAAAAAAATGATATACTTCCGGTGATCATCCTTACTGGCTAATACATAAAAAAATTGCTATCAATATTAATTCAGGGGCAGAATACCTGTAATATACTAACTTTTGATTTTTGTTTTACAATAGGATTAAAAAGCAATTAAACACTGTAATAGCTCATTTTAATAATCGATATTATACTAGATTGATGATAATAGATATTATACTCGGTTAATAATATTAACATATTTAAAAAGTATTATTTTAAAGTAACGCTTACTGACTATATGATCTATTTGTTTTATAAAATAATTTCGGGTATTACACACAGAGAGCTACTTAACATATCCCGGCGTCACTCAGGTAGTTAAAAACCGAGGTTACTATTGTTGTTTCGTTCACTCTATGCTCACTTCACCTAACTTTTCACGGTGAGATTTTTACAGAATCGATCGGCTGCACTTGCGTTAGCACTCTTTGGTACTGTGTATATTACGTGTGATTATTTTACTGTGACAAAGGTTACTCTTACCGGACTTGATATTGCCTGCCCCCTTTATGATCGTTAGAGTAGTAGGTATTGCATGATTAAAAGTAAACTATTTTTAAGAAAAGTAATACTGTGCCTGAAATAATATTTGGAGCAATTTATAAGTATGATAGCCAGTAAGGATGACAATCAGAGGTATGCAATTTGATATGGAAGTTGCAACTTCTCCTTTCTGTTTATAATATTACAAATAACGCGTTCAAATAATTTCGTCAATGGTTTTACAAAAATAGAATAAAGCAGGAAATAGAAACCGGCAAATAAAGCTGCTTTGTATTTGTATTTGTACTGACAGATTGATGTAATTCATTAATGTCAGAGAGGTAGCGTGATTCTTACAATGGGTAAACTAGCTTTACACGAGTCGATTTCTAACCCCAATCCAACGTGTCCGATTAACAACAGGTTGGAAGCAATTTACCAGTTTTATGACTTACTAGCTGCGCCTCACTGTTTCACCCGCATAAGTCTTGATCTCGTGGGAATATCGGGATAAAAAGTATGCCTATGTCTATGCTCTAGTCTACCCATTTGTCGAACTTCACCCAAATCCGTTCAGCCATTTTAGCGTGAAAGCGTAGCAAACAAACGTACAAAAATCAAATCTTTTCTCTTTATTAGTTTAGATTTCGTAATTGTAATTAAGAAAACATTGCCCTCATTTTGAGCTCCTCCACAGACGAGTGATATTTGTAAAAGTGATACTAGATAATGCCACTTTATTAAAATTACTATTAATAATGACTCGCTGGATCCCACATCTTAGACCACACAAAAACTGTATAGGAATCGAGTCGCGCGGCTGTCGCGGCGTTTCCGTCGCTTTGCACAGCCGTCTGCGCGCAAACAAACACTAGCTCATTGAACGACTGCCGCTAACTCGCACGTACAGGACATAATAACTGAGGATATTCCCACACAACGTAGCTAAACTCACTCCACAAGCTTTGCAAACCATTCAATACTAGTTTTATTCCTGGCAATGAACAGTATTACTCTGATCTGGTTTTATGTGTCATGTCATGTATGTACAGCCATAGAGACAAAACAAACTAGTTTTCAACAAAGGAATTAAATGTGGGGTGAACTTTGTGAGGGAAATGCGGAATAAATAAACTTAACAGGAATCCTTACAGTTCCCAGTGTCGAAAGGTAGTGTTCATAGGTTTAGGTATAAAGTCGTCGACTTCGATGGGTATGGGTGCAGAAACGCTGTTTATATTTCGTCTTTGGGCTCAGAAAATCACATGTCATGATCGGCAAAACTACAATAATAACAACTTAGAAATTTTTTCACAAATAATAATTCCGTTACAGTATCGTAGAACTCCTTTCTTGGGCAGTCGTGTAAAATGATCGTATGCCTATTTCTGTAAATATCTGCAAGACATGCCCCATTCTCAACGCCTACAAAATACTTTCGTCATCTAAGGCACACGGACCCCCTCGTGCGGTGCGGGTACAATTGACCATTTCACGCCTCCGTGCCAATTGTTGCCAGCCGACTGAGTAACAACTAGCCGCGCGTATTTTCAAATGAAATCCTAGTAAATCCGATATTGGATTGTAAATCGTCGCTGAAATTGTGATTGGTTTTTTACGTAAGATTGTTTACGATTGGGTTTTGTTGTTAAGTAAGCGGAATACCTATATTTTTTTGGATTTTATGGCTAGCCTCGGAAAGGTAGTGAATGGCAGCGGAAGGCAATCTAGAGCTGATGAAATTGCCCTTCCATGTATTCGTCAAACTAGAAAATAAGAGTAGCTGGAATTGTTATTTCGATACTAAACATTATAATAACAATGCTGCTTGGAATGTTAACGTTCGGAAAATACTGCATTCTGCGAAATAACAACAACATGAAAACGCGATAGTGTTTAGATAGAACTTTGTCTTAAAATAAAATCAAAGAAAATGTTCCGCAAACAACCCACAAGTCACCCCCATAATTAACCCTGTGTTCATTGTGCCAGCATACCCGTGGTGCGCCTTCGCTCTGCTATAATGCGCTGAGCGGGCCTGTGGGACCCACTTGCATTGCATCTTTACACAAACTAGTAAATTGCTGTTTTAAGAACAGCTACGTCATCTTGTGTTCTAGTTTTTGAAACATTAGCTATACCATGAGGAGCAGCATTTTTTAAGCTCTCTATGTGTAATATCATTTTCTGAACACAATAACTTCTAAAGAAGTCTTAGGCTACTCAACTAAGTGTCTATTTAGTGATTATCGATCGGTGGAATCCACTTTACTAATAGGTACCAAATTAGGTTATTTGGAATCGGTTTAATTAGATAAGTATTTCTAATAAAGTGTGCAACTTAAAACACTGAAGGCACGTTCCAAATACAATGTGTAAAATGAAGCTTTAGTTGTAATGAAAACGTGGAGTCTTGTGTCCGGTTAAATAAATACCGGGATTCATTTTAACTAAGGTTTCTGTATTGTGGACAAACATCTTGCCTTCCGGGGACTGTCCTGTTTGTTTATTCTTCTAATTCTTTCCGAAAAACAATTGCTTTGTTGATTAACATTCATACAAATATCTTTCCACACTAGATTTTCTTATGGGCTGTCCATTTCATTAGAGCTATCGCAGCAATGTTATTCTCCTGATTGGTTTCCACCTTTCCAATTGTACGATATATCTTCCATCTTCCTCGCTTCTAATAAAACCATTACCTACTGAAATGGATGTGCATTTATCTTAATTAATTAATCAACCAAAAGCCCTAATGGATGAAGCCACATTTTACGACCAACTTCCGTAGTATTATAATACTCAAAGCATCTATGTACTATCATAAATGTTTAATTAGCCATGCATGGCGAACCACGTTTAAACTTCATAATTATTAATAGATCTAAAAGCTTACGCCTCTAGAAGATGGCCTTGATCCAATCCAGAAATAATACTTCATCTCAGATCTTATGACACCCCCGGGACTAATCTATTCCTGTCCAGCTTTTAAAATGAACTGCTGGACGTACGAGGCGTCCTCCATCCCACTAATTGTTACTGCGAGGCCCGCGGGAGCTCAAGTTTTAATTAATATCGTATCCCTTTCATACGCGTCCTTTGGTCCACGCTTTCGGCACTTGTGAAGCCATTATAATCCAGAAAGGATTAATTTGTAGCTCTGATTGTCCGTGTCTCGTATTGTGTGTTTGTATTGTATGCTTTATTCATGGTAATTGGGTATTGATTTTGTTAGTTATTTTAGTGCTTTGAGTGTCCCTGTATATGGTCAATTCTGTCTGGCGAGTCACATTAGGGCACACGCGAGGAATTAATAACTTATAAGGGTCGCCATTTTCAAAATTGATAAAGGACTAAGAAAGTCATCAGAAAGTTATAGTGACTAGAGTGATTTTACAAAGGTAGCCTTTAACAAAATTAAACCTACACTATGTTAAATATAAAGTAAGTATACTTTACGAATGAAACTGGAGTACCTATAGTATTTTTAATATTTTCACATTGTACAATGCTAGGAATTTTATACGCACCGTTGCGTTGGAAAGAAGCAAGTACGATGGCTACACAAAACACAACAATAAAAAAAAGTATATGATAAAAACTTTTTTATGTCTATACGGTGTCTTTTTTTTTGTATTTCGTTTTTCGCCACCGACTTCCGAAATTAAAGTTATTTTTCATTTTGTAGTGTTTTTATGGAAGTCGGTTGTTTTTTTTTGTAAAAAAGTTTTTATTTTTCACTTTTTTGTTGTGATATTTTTTTTATTTTTGTTGTTTTTTCAAAAACCGCTTTTCCGATTTCGATAAAATTTTCATGGGACCATTTGGGAAGTATACCCTTTCCAACAAAAAAAGAATTTTTCAAATCGGTTGGCAAGCGAAGGAGTTATGCGCGAACAAACATAAAAAAAAAAAAAAAAAATACAAACATCCGAATTGAGAACCTCCTCCTTTTTTAGAAGTCGGTTAAAAATCTACTATAATTTTGAACAGAACATAAGTAAATACTACTGTGTATAAAGTACCTTCTGTCGATATGAAAGAAGAACTGTCTATAATTACAACTAGTATCTTAAAGCTTGAGCATTACAGGCAGGGGCAGGGCAGGGGGGGGGGCTTGGACATTGCCTTGACTTGTGCAAAATGGCTATTAACTTCTTTACAGCAGACTAGAATAGTAGACTTTTAAAACCTGATAAAGAAGAAGCAAAAAATATACCAATTATGCAATCTAATCTCATAAACAATAGCTATAAAACATTTTATACCCTTTACCGAGAAACCGAGAACCGTTTTTTCATTATCTTGCCTCTGATAAATAATAATATAATAATTGTATTCTTACAATAGCTTCGTAATTTAATATTCCTGGCTGAACGATAATAAATTATCTAGTCTCCCAGATAATTTATTTAACGTCATCTTATTACGCACAGCTTGAAGGAATATTTTAGAATTTGGGAATATTATTCATCTTTAAATGTCTGATTTACAAACAAGCTAAAATTTTTGTTGGATTGTCTAAAGAAAATATTACTGTCGTAAGAATCACTATGAGCTCATAAGTTTGTGTTAGTTGTTGGTCTCAATTTATTAAAAGAAAAATTTCACAAACATAAAGCTTTTTATATTTAGGTATTAGTTATATTTTTTAATGTTTTTATATTCTAGTGTTTAAAAATAAATTTTGTATGTAGTAGTAGTAGTAGTAGTTACATATTATTTAGTTAATAAGAACAGTTTATTCTTCAGACATCGGTTCCAGAAGATTGTTTTGCTTTTGGTTAGGCCTCTTTCGTATTCTTCCATAGTTCTCAGTCGTGGGTTTCCCTCTTCCACATTGGCCCTGCTGTCGCCTTAAGATCGTCGTTCCATCTTGTATCGGGCGTCCTCTCTTCCTTTTGCCTTCTCTTGGGTACCTTTTGGCTACTAATTTATTATATTTAGGTAGCTAGATATAAATCTGTAACCAACTTCTTTTTTTCCTTGAGTTGGGTTACAGAGTACCAGCACTGATAGTACTACTTTGGATTGTACTTCCTCGAGGGAATCTCAGGAAATAAAACGTGAACGTAAAACGCATTCAAAGTCATTTAAATCCAAATAAGTATTCCTTGTTTCTCGTTAATCCCTTGATAATTGTAAAAACCTGTACGTTTATTCTTTTTTAGAACTAAGATCAGAAAATAGAGAATCCCACGTACATAGATACGCGTGAAAAACATAAACCTGACTTCGCTGTTGCGCAATCGGGTAATTACAAAACTGATACAATTAAAAATGTTACATAACGATATCCGTAATAGATTCATCAATGGAGTATTGTCAGCGTTAAGTTCATACTGATACGACAACAAACAACGTAGTCCATCCGTCAAAAACAAAAGAAAACTGCAGTGCCTCAAGAAAAAATCATCAATCCCATTTACGACATATTCTCACAAATAACGCGGAAAATTGGACCAAAAAAATTATGCACCGAAGTGTTCCTCATTTGTACGAATCACAATTCCATCTTCACTCCCTACATTTGACAAACTGTCACCCTTCGGGTAAAAACAAGCTCGCATCGCCGTCATTACCGAAACAAACAAACGTTCGGCGTGACGAAGTGTGCACTTTCCTACAGGGCGTGTCATTAGCCTTAAGGTTATGTGGGGATTGACGGAACAAGTGTGATATGATGGGACTGCAATGAAAGATAAGCTATGATAACATTGTGTTAAATCTTAGTCTCAATGATTGCTAAACAAATCCAGCTTCAGTGTCCACCTTGAATGCGTGGTCATTTGTTTCATAGCTATATACAATTTATACCTATTGTATACTCTACAAATTGCATTACATATACCAAATCACAACAATATTATTTGATGAATATATCATCATTCATCACTCAATTCAAATGGCCGTTAATATTTGAGAACTAATTTATTGGTTTTTGTCTACGAAAACCGCGTAGCAAGCGTACCACTGCTACGCCGTAGCAACTAAGAAGACAGTGTTTCATAAAAAGGCGTTTATTTACAGTTTGGGCATATTAACCCTGAATATTTTCAGAAATATTTTCTGTATACCGAGCCATATCTCCCTTCCACTTATAACCCCCACTTAAGTGCATGCGTGAACGTGACCTAGAAGGATTGATCTCGTGACGCACTTTGATACAAGTGCCTTAGTTAGGAGAAGTGGACTGAGTGACAATCATCAATCTATATGTATGGCACTTGAACATAGATATAGTTAACAATACATTGAATTAAAACTCAATTTGTAAGTAATTTGTGAAAATGTTCAGCTATATACGAGTACTTAGACTAAGCGTTGCAGTAATTACAAAAATAGATACTTACGTATTCTGATAAGGTTTTTGAATGTCCAACGATAACAGTAGTCATTACCTTTAAAAAAGTCGTGACATGAAACTCTAAAATTACTAGATTCTAGAAGAAAAGTATTAGAAAATTCTCACGTTCAGAAAATGAGTTTTCAGCTATGAGAAAACCACTTTCCAGAATTCTCAACTAAATAAATAAACCTGTTTTCTATTTGAAACGTTTTTATGTACTGTAAACTACATTTGGCTTCTGTTTTCCTACTCAGTGATAAATGTTAAAAGTTGAAAGAATTAATGATAGGCTCGACTTAGGCCGAGCTTAGGTCCAGAAGGTTGTAGGTTTTAGGTCGTCCACGTGATGTATTGTGAGCTTAGCGTAAAATGTGTTGAGGGCAGTAAGCAGGTTGTGCGATTAGGATGTGGGGATTTTAGATTAGGGTGTAGGCCGCAGGAGCTTGGATTATGTTGAGATTTTTTTAATGGGATCGTTGGATTCTGTGGTTTTTGATTATATTGGTTAATGTCTAAGACATAACCTAACAATGGCGGATTCCTTAAATTAATATTGTATTCACAGACACATGCATTTGGAAACATGCTGGTCCTGCTCCATAGGACAATCTAAAGTCTAGACAAAATCAAACTGGTCAAATCTGGTCAATTAACTGGTCAATTTCATTGTATATGTATAAAAAATGTATGGCATAAATTTTTACATTCTGCGATTACTATAACTCACACAGTGCACACACTTGTTAAAATTCTAGGAAAATCATCTACTTTTACAATATTTGTAAATATGTGAGTAACGGTGGAATTTCTTGCCCATTCTTCTCCATACGAAAACTACCTTTTGGAAGGGGCAACTAGAATCAATTTTATTTTTCAAATAGGCACTTTTGAACGTCAAAATTTATAAATTTTGACGTTCAAAAGTGCCTATTTGAAATAAATGATTTGACTTTGACAGACATTTTATAAACAGCACTGGGACAGAAAATGTAGATAAAATTCGTACCTATGTATAACTTCAAGAAAAAACGAGATTACTTTTCTAGTTTTGTATTGTTTTCATAATAATGCCTTACAAAACGTACCATAAGGGAATATTGTATGATTTTACCCTCGCCCTTGATCCAGTTCTCGAGTCAAGATACAAATTGATGGACAGACCGTCCCAACGAAATATGACCCAAGAGGCTATTCCACTCTGTACATGGGGCATGCCGAATGCAAACAAAGGGTTGGCTTGTTTGTGCTATTTCGGTAGGCTATAGTTATCCTAGCACCGTGCTGACCCGGTTCCCAAGGACGAGATTGCGGGTCTGAACCAGTACCGTTGTGATTCATAGAATCTCATTATGAATGTACTTACTTGCCGAGATCAACTTGAGCGTCACTGACTGGCGATCTATTCAAACATCGTCAATATTATTGGGTTTTTCCATAAGAAATTGTATCCGCTTGATGGCAACAGGCTTGCCCCCTGTACATGTACTTAAACACAACTGGCAAAATGTGCGTATAGTACAACTCTGCCTAACCCTTCGGGGAATACATGTACTATGGTGTAAAACATCGTTATTTTCTAGTCAAATTGTTTACCTTTGCTGTGTGAGAAGAGCCTGTAATTTTCATCTATTAAGGGTGAAAAATATAACCACTTCTCAAAAGTCAAAACTTACGAGGTGATAAATATAGTGTGCTATAGTAAATCTCCTTTTAGCACAATATTAAAGCTTATCTTAATAAAAACACATAATTACAGTAGACACAAACTAGAAACCTTATTATTCTATCATAAAGAGCTAACTAGATTTTACAGAACTAATCCAGACTTTCTTTCAACAAGTTAGATCATTGCGTGAATAGATTGCTCATGAGTTTGCCTATAGTTCTATTTTGGGCGCGTTTTAACTTCATAATGAATTTATTTGAAAACCTGCCTGTTTATTGCCTTAAAGGCTTCGTGTTAACGACGTTATTCTAAATTGAAAAAGCGACCCTTTATTAATTTAGCTTTCGGGTCAAGGTGAGTTTTCTTTTGAATCTAAATTAGAAATATTTTTTTACAAAGTATAAAAAAGCACATTTATTTTTTTAAATCTTAGTGAGAACGAAACCTTACAAACATTATCTTTAATGTTATGTTCATTTAAAAGTAATGGGTGGTGTTTGTTTAAAAAATAATCTTAGAAAACCATCTTGTTTTAAAATAGGTTTTTTTTTAACTAATAAGTTTGAAGCAAAATAAAGCATTAAAGTAACTCCACGTTTCCTTTTAATCTGTAAGAAAATATAATAGCTTCATCTTTGCTAGTCCTTTATTTTAACGCCTTGAGACTATGACAAATTCCAAGGAAGCACAATAAAAACACTTTTTCAAAACAGAACTGATAGATTTATGTTCTCACCATGTAACTTCCCTTCGCGGTACGCCCTACAACAGCGTGATGTGAGTGTTTGCGATGTCATCCTCGTGTTTGTTCAATGTCGTTAGTTTTTCACCATAGAACTTGTTCACACACCATGGGACCCTGTTTGCTCCGGGTATAGAGTGCGAAAGTTACAAGGATGTGGGTTAGCAATGGTTTTGTTAACTAAACGCGTGTCTCTGTAAGGGTTTTTGAACACATTGTGCTGAAACTAATCTTGGGTGCTGCTTTTGTAAATCATGTTGTTTATTAGTGGGATAAAGAGTATTTTTTATAGATTTGGTTGGATCAGTAACTGTCTTAAAAAATAGAAAAACAACTTATAACAACTTAATTTAGAAGAAAAAGAACAAAAGACAATTTTCATCATTGTTTAGAAAAAAAATGCTGTATTTGAAAATTATTCTACTAAATAAAATGTGTCTTCAACGCCCTTACCTATATTCTTTTAAAGTTTTTCTAGTTATAATTCAAATTCAAATTCAAATTCTTTATTGCTCAACACAGTACATTATATACATTTCAAGATGTCAAGTTAATGCGCAGTCCACTGGGTTGCACCAATTCAGGCATGCAAAATTATCATTAAAATAAAATTATACTATGTCATAAATTCATAATAATACGTTATACACTTTCATAAATTCAAAATAATAGGTACCATAAGCAATGTCATAAATTCAATTCAATAAGTTCAGTATACAATGTCATAAATACAAATAAATAATTAAGTTATTTCATAAATTACAATTAAAAAGTAAGTAAATTCGGAGTATATAATGTCATAATAATTAAGTAATGTCTAGAACAGTCAACACATAATTAACATTACAAATAAAATAATTTTAATAAAATAAATCGGACCCAAGTACATATTCACCATATTTATATTATATTATGTATTATTATTATACACATAAATTTTTATCTGACAGGTATTCACTAATTGTGTAGTATGTCTTACTTATCATTAGATTATTAAGTTGCTTCTTAAATAGATTGATATCTGTAATACATAACAAAGCATTAGGTAATTTATTATAGATATGTGGTGCCATTCCTAAGAGGTTTTTTTGGAATACAGCTTTTTTGTGTTGCCTGCTGCTTATTTTATTTCTATGTCGTAAACTGTGCAGGTTTTCAAATAGGTTTGTTTTGACAAATACAGCCACCTCACATATGTATAAGCAGGGTACTGTTAAAATACGGAAATTCGCAAAGAACGGTTTGCAGCTTTCCGTGCTTTGAATACCGCATATCGCCCTAACACACCTCTTTTGCGCTCTAAATACTGTCTCTATGTTGGAGGAGTTACCCCAATATATGATTCCGTATCGTAATGCAGACGTAACATATGCATTATATGCCATAACTAAAACCTTTTTATTTACCTCCTTTGCCAGATTACGTAAAGCATATGAATGTTGACTCAGGCGTTTACATACACTGTCAGTATGAGTTTTCCACGACATGTCTCTATCCAGCTCAAGCCCTAAGAATTTTGTAGTTGTCGTTTCTAAAATTGTCTGATTTCCATATTTTATGTCAGGTTTTTTATGATTTGTCCGTTGCTCAAAAGTCATTATTTTAGTTTTGTCAATATTAATTTTTAAGTTATTCGCACCCATCCATTCTACTAATACTTGGAGACAGTGGTTTATCTCTCCCTCAAGTGTAGTCGCATCATCCTTACCACTAAAAACGACCGTGCTATCATCAGCAAACAAAACCATCGGATGATGTGTTTCTCTGGGCATGTCATTAATGTAAATAATAAATAATAAAGATCCTACAATACTTCCTTGGGGTACACCGTAGTTATTAGCTCTCTGACTCGATACATACGTACGTTCGGTTTTTGACGTGATGCAGACCTTACCCACTTTGGTAACTTGTTTTAATAATAAGTTAATAACCCCGACCCCAAAAAAATAATTCTAAACGACACCACTTTCAAAGCCAACAATTACCCTCACGGCACCATACTAGGGGTACTTTTATTTCACAATAATAGTACGCCACCCGTCGGTAGGACGGTCCCTCATTAATTTTATTTTGACGTTATCACAAGAAACAATAACCGCCGATTGGACCCCTGACGTGCTAAAATTAAATGACAGACGCTTACGCCCCCAGAGAAAACAGCCCAGCTTATTTCATTTCGGAAAATCACAAGTAAAATACCCAGTCACTTTAGGCGTTTGTGGAACGTAATTTGATAATCTGACCTATCAGCAGCTGTTTGGTGACTTATAATATTGAGAGAATAACTTTGTGAATTCGGTAAAGAATATTTTTTATTATAAAAGACTACAACTAACTACTACAAAGATTTACTGTAAAAGTTGTACAAGTTTCTCTTTCAATTGACTCGCCTCGGGACTTGTCATAGTACACCCCCATTTCCTCAGTTATGTTACACCTGCGGAGACTACAGGCGTGAATAACATCACGAATATCGTAATAAAAAAACCATTTAGATTCCCTACAGACCTTGTATACCACGAGTATCAAGTCCTCAGGGTAAGACAAATATTTGTACTCCAAGCAACGCTTAAATATAATGCAACAATAAAAAAATTGGCCTGATTACATATTATGGACATATAAACAAGCGTGTATTCAGAGTACCCAAACCAAATGCCAAATACGAACTAGAGCTCTTTTAAAAGTATCATAGGATGCCACTGAAGCTTTGATATAGCACCTACACACACATACAAACACGCACCCTCTCAGACAAACACACACAAACACACCATAGTATACAAGCCTTAGGATAAACCAATATTATTTTATTTTGTGATGAGAATCGCACGAATGTTTTATTTATTTTAACACTTATTTTTTTTTGTAACTATCTAGCATCCTCAAACTGTAATGTAATCAAAATTACACTCCAGAGTCACAAGATACAAGCAGTGCTTAGTTTGTGGGTCACCGAATCCGTCACATTGTATTTTTACTTTTTTTAAGAATAAACTTATTATTATTCTCCATAAAGAAAGTGACGTAACATGTTATAACTGACATTTTATATATGTCATGTCACTTTCTGCTCTATAAACGAGTCTTTTAAGTATCTTCTCTGCCATGGCGATGGGCACATTTACATATACAAACCTCACCTGCACTGAATCATAGTTTGACAAACATTTGTTCTGAATAGCGACACACGCAATAATTTCAAACGTTAGCATTTTGTTGATTCATTTATTTGTCAACAACTTCTGTAATTGTCAGCTTCGTACCAAGTTGTAATATTTCAAAATCCCAAGTAAAACATCCATTCAAGCTGTTTCTATTAAGTAATTTGATTACCTATTAAATGAAAGGAGTTCGCCCTAGATGACGTCCCTTTGACGACGGTGTTCGGTGGATGCGTCATAAGATGGTCGTTATTCATCAATATTTGCATAACAATCGAAGGGGTGTTTAGAATGGAGGCTTGAATATTAATGGCAAGGCTATTATCTGCTTGGTGGCGTTTATGGAGAATTTTGTAGTCTTAAGCTTGACTAAATGTATATCTAGTCAAGCTTAAGACTACAAAAAAACACGTAGGTAGGTATCTACCTACGTGTTTTACACGAAAGCCTTCTTAATAGAGAAGTTTTTTAATGATTGTTAGTCCCACGTGAAATCTGCTAATCAAGATGCAGATTCTATTAATTAAGTTGCCGAAATATGTATGAAATTCATGTAACATTTACATTTTGACAGCTTCTCGTGGGATTCTGATTTCAGTCGCTAAATTGAGAGCTATTTATTATAACACGGACCTTAAATATTACGAATACCTACTACAAATAATACAGGGTTATTTTAAATTGGCTAGCTGAACTCGTGATGGGTATCAATATCTGAACATTATAAAACAAGAAAATAATTAATTTGACTTTTTGTGGGGTCATCGACCGCAGTTATTGTAGTCACTTGAAATATTGGTTTATAAAACACTGTTTTTTTTTGTGTAAACTTCACAGAAGTGATGGGTATCGAAATATAAACACAAAAAACTTATCACATCAGTTTTTCTCAACTTATACTTCAAGTTACAACACTAATAGCGTTCGTTGATTTCCCAAAAAACATCAAATCTTTTCGTTTTTTATTTTATCATGTTCAGATATCTATATCCATCGCTTCTGAGGAGTTTAGCTACCCGACTCAAAATAACCCTGTATGACATATTATATAAACACGAATACCCACTGTATTCGTGTTTATATAATTATGTCCTTCATTTATTAGGATGATGTCAGAGCCTACACTCTCTTCAATGATTGTATCCGTAGCTGTATTTTTAGAAGGCGTTTTGTCTCTGACTGATTGAAAGAAACCAGCCTCAGGCACTGCAGAGTGAAACATGAAAGGAAGATATATTCCTGAAAGGGTGTAGAGTGGTACTGAACAAACATTCTCCAAAATAAACCCCTTATAATTGCCTGTGCTTCAAACGCGAACAACGTCGTAGGTAAAATGTAGCTGGTTAACATTTTGTTCACCTAAAAAAAAATGTTATTCAGAATGCCAAATCTTGTGGCACCCATTAGCACCATTTTAGTATGTACAGTTTGCTACATAACTCCAAAAACACGTTACCAAAAATAGTTAGTAATATAAAGCGTGACAAAGTCTCGTAAAGTCCTGAACGGGCAGCAGATTAGAATGCATTACATTAACTAATGAAGCCTGATAGCCCTTAACGAAGTAGGAGCACATTCGTTACCAGATTCCAATCTACACGAGCAACTACACGAAGATCGGTTGATAACAAAAGTAGAAATAAGTTATAGTAGAAGTAGAAAGTGTGTTGATTTGGTAGTGGTCGAATATCGGAATAAAGTAGCTGATGTAAATCTAGAAGTTATTGGCACCTTCATGGGTTTATTGGGTGGTGGTTTGTGGTTGGGATAAGTATCTTCACTACCTACTTGAAGTTTCTTAGATAATAATAGACCAGCGACCCGCCCCTGTTGCACACGGTTTTTTACGATTTAATTAAATATTGAGATTTCTTTATTATAATAATGTATTCCCGGAATAAATGCTCTGAATGATGGAGCAAACCGCATAGAAAGAAGAAAACCGCGTAGATAAGAAGAACAACGCGGTCACGTAGACAGTCACAAAAGGCTACTTTAATTTGTAATAAGTGTGAAATTCGTTTGTAAAGTAAGTAGGTGGCATAACTACTTACTTTACAAACGAATTATTTCTCGCTTTAACTACGTGGTTGCTACGGCGTAGCGGGCGTAGCCTACGCCAGCAAAAAAAAAAAAAAACTGAAAATCAATTTGCTACGCATTGACTGTGATCAAGAATCAAATCGATTTGTACTTCTATTGAATGAAATTAATGTATATAAAGTTAACAGAAACACAATCTTTTCAAATTGAAGAGAAATCAATAAAGCGAAAGTCATTAAAGTAACATAAATAAGGTGTCTACTGAACAGACGTGACCATGGCTTCGACAATGAATAAAAGCGCCATATTTTAACTTTATAACTCAGTTAGTAGTTCGTCGCACCGGTGAGGAAATTGGCAAGCTCTGCGAACACCTTCGACTGTAGTGCTCAAAGTTGAGAGATTAATTTTATAAACGTTCATTTATTTCTTGAATGAATGACATTGATTTCTCTGTTTAATTTGTTTCTTGGTTGCATAGCTCATGAAGTTCCACTGCTAATGCTAATATCTACTAGACAAGTATTTTTATATTGGTTTTTGGGTTGAAAACAAAAGCAAAGCATTTTCAAACACAGAACAAGGAACCGAACTGGTTTTTCTGTATTGCCAAATGATTCATGTCCATGTTGTATGTGAATGACAACAAAAATAAAGGTGCTTATAGTTACAATAACTCAGTTCATTTCTTTCTACCACGCACCCGACTACTCCGGACCAAAATAATTGTACCGTGCACGAATAGAAACCGTGACTTAAGTATAGCTAAGAACACAAATTGCATTTGCATAACTATTGTTATATATATTTGTTACAGAGGTTACGTGTAAAATGCTGGTATGTACCTTATTCAACTGCATTCGGATGGACTGAAGGCACACCGCAACATAGTTGGGAGAAGACTAGGCTGATAAAAAACTAGAAAACTACTTCTGTGTAAAACTTTGACAGTCGCTGAGGTGTAAGTGAAGCCGCTACAGCTATTAGGAAGCTAATGAGTGTAGCTTGTGAGCTCAGGATTGTCACGCGGGTTCACTAGAGTGTTGTGGTGTCCTTGCCAAGAAATTATTTTATTTTTATTTGGTGCAGCATTCTTCTGCATATTGTCACGTCAAGTGGGAAGGCACACTTTACGAATAATTAAACACGCTGAAACTGATTTTCTAGCTAGGTTTTTAATAAAAAAAGCAAACAGTTCTTGTGAACTAGTATTTTCTTAGAAGAACAGATCTTTTTTTTTATTTATCTTAAGAACTTATATTCTGTTTTGTTCATTAAAACTACTTTCTTGAGATAAATAACTAGTGCTTGGAAAATCTTTTGAGTAGTACGTCAAAATATCTATCAAGCCGTCTCTGGGAATAAAGGCTAATTTTTTTTTATTCTACTCTATCATTCTACGAAGAGATGACAGCCCTAGGATCTCCCTGATCAACACTAGGCCGTAATGCGATCACAGTCTCACAAGCTCAGAAGCGTGTCTTGCGACTGCGCCTGACCTCCTTTACGAGCACGTAAAACGTTTTTAAAATCATTTCGCACTTCTCTGATGCAACTTTATACTTAAGTGTCGAGACAGGAGTCTACTTTGTAACTGGAATGAGAGACTAATTATTTTAATTTTATTTTAATGTCATTGAAAAAACTATATTAAAATAAATTAATTTAACTAAGTAATTTATTTTAATATAGTTTTTTCAATGACTTAGCAAGAATGATTACAGTTTTAAGAAAGTTCGAAGACATGCGATATCCACCAACCCGCAATGTGCCTGCGAGGTGGATTACGGCCCCTTCTCACAGAGAAGGAGGCCTGTTTCCCTTTCCTTATCTCAAACGTTCCGAAACATGTCTCCACTCTCCATCGATACCACTCATCTCCTTTTTAATACAATTCAATAACCCATGGTTCCCAACAAAAGGTCTCAATAAAAACATTCTCCGCAAAGAGAATATAGATGTGGGATCCCAAGGTGACGTGAAAGGGTATCTGCGCACATGAAGGGCCTACAAAGGGCACATAAACAAATATTTACGTCAAAGCCCTAAAATATCCCTAAATTCAATTCCAGTTTTGATAAGTGATCCCTTAGTCCCCGTGGGTAAACCACATCCTCAATTTGAATAATCAATGGCACTTTCTATACGGGACTATAGAATTGAGTGGCTTGTATGTATGGGCTTAGTTCATAACTTAGTTTCGACGGAGCGCGTGAATTCAGAATTTAAAAAATACCATCTAAAAACCAGTCACCTGCGAGTCGGACTTGTATTAGAAGGGTTCTGTAGCTACCTCAAGGCAAAAGACGCCGAAAAAAACAGGTTTCTTGTATGGAGACCCCTAATTTTTAACTTTATTTTATTTGTTTTTGAGGCGACAATAGAAATACACACTTTAGAAAATTTCAACTGCCTACATATCACGGATCATGAGATATAGCTAGCTGACAGTCAGACGGACGAACGGACGCGGATGCCTAGTTATAGCGTTCCTTTGGCACCCTTTGGGTGGAAAGTTGGAAAATTGACTGTCGTTGACATTCGTCAGGCAATATAAAATATTACCTTTGCTTCCCGACTGCGTGGCGCAAAGATTGTGTTATGTTTTTTACGCGAATATGTGTGTTTATATGTGGGATTCTTTATACCCTCAAAGCATCCTAGCGGCTGGATGGATTTAATACGTGAGGTGTTTATCGTCTCGTCTCGGTCGTGCCAACATTATATGGCTATCGGTTCTGTTTGTATAAAATCAATCTGAGATTGAACTAAAATAACTGCGACCAACTGCATCAGACTGCTTAAAAAGTGAGCTTGTTTTGATCTTTTTAGTTGCAGTCGGGTGTTTTTTAGTAAATCAGTACATATCTTAAAAACATTACTCTCTTTTTGGGAAAGTCGGGTAAAAACAAAAAGTATAGTAGCAAGAGCTACTTTTTTACTCATCATGTATTGATGAACTTAGGTAACTACTGTTCCTGACCCGTTGACATTACCAGCACACACGTCATTACAAATGCTAAGCCAATTAGTCGCTTGATTTCTAATCACGAGTTCATTAGCTCGCGTTTCATTGGATTTCAGTGAGCAACACACAGGTGCTAATATGGAATGTGACTGGTTACGACCTAAGTAGTATGTACGTGAATAGATAGATGGCGCTGTAATCACATTCATTTAAACATTAAATGTGGTGGATAAATATTATATTCTGCGATAAGACCGCCCATTGTGTCACCCTTTGTAAAATTACTACATTTATATCTGTAGTTTATATGTTATACATAATAAAGAGTATTATATTCTTGTTCGTATCGCTGGCACCACAGTACCGATCAGTACGATCATGTCGGCTCAAAATTTCACCACCGTCATCGTCAGAGGCAGCACAGAGGTCACTTTGATTGCATGTTTATAAAAACGTGTGCGTTCGCGCCTACGACCAAGATGTCGTCGATTGACCGCAGCTACCACAAGATCGTGACAGTCGTCAAAATGAGCGTGTGTTGGACGGTATGCAATTACCAGATTTACACACAATTTTTGGCCCAGTCTCAACTTGATGTCGATGTTGTGGCGCCTTTTAACAGACCCTTACTCTCAAACCCAACAAACAACTCTCCCTACGTATCACCGTCAAACGAGCCATATATTTGGAACTCCAAAACACTAAACTACGTGCGTGAAACCTTCAGCCATAAATTCCTCTAATACACATTCCACATTTGGTCTACAGAATATGTATTTTTTGCTTTTTGTTCAGGAAACATAACAAACTAGTGCGTGGCACGCGAGATTGTGTTCAGCGCTCGCATAATATACTGACATTAATCACCAGAGTAATGTATTAAATGGTGTTTCTAAAGTAAAGGTAATGCTAAGGGAGGGGATTGAGCTGTACTCGGTTTTATGTGTTTGAAAACAAAAAGTTTCTATTTATCATTGATTTAATTTCTAATATTATAAATGTGAAAGATGGGAAACGGCTGTACGGATTTGGATGGCCCCACAGATAGTTTATAACCTGGATTAACACAGAATACTTTTCATCCTATCTTCTAGTATGTTTCCGTGGGATAATTTCCGCCCTCCTCCTCGCGGGTGAAGCTGCTGGTAAAAGCTAGTAATATTATAAATGCGAAATTAAATGTCGGTGTGTCTGTCTGTAACCTTTTCACGCCAAAACCACTGAACCAATCGTTATGAAAGCAGGACACCTCTAGTAACTGTAAGTAATTAATTGATGCTTGTATTCATATGATTTCATGTTTTCTTGCACTGATAATATTACTTCAGTTTGCGAAATTTTGAATTTTGAGCAACCATAGATATAATAAATTTATATTTCAATGGAAATAGGCAATAGTGTACACATTGTTGAAAAGCTTAATACTAAATAAATAAATAATAATAAGAAACCAACTAATTATTGTCATGTAGCGACAAGAAAATCCTAACTTTAACTTCAAATTAAACTAAGGAATTAAAAGAAATGGAAGTTGAAATCAAATAAAGTTTTATTTACAAGATAAAAAGATGGAGATGGACTGGACAGTGGTGTGTAGTATGTGTAGGTGGGGAAGGATGAAAATGTGTGATAGCTGCGTTAAGAAGGTGGAGTTGAAGGTGGAGGCAGGCAGACTCGACGGTCACGAGCGGAGCAGAGCGCGCGCGCGGCACGGAGGGCACTCGTAGAGGGGCCCACGCAGCAGGACCAGGACCACGGCTGCAGTCAGGCCACGCTGGCCGGTCGACAGGAACGGCGGGCCTGGCCTACGTTAAGAAGGTGGAGTTAAGAAGGTGGAGTTGAAGGTGGAGGCAGGCAGACTCGACGGCCACGAGCGGAGCAGAGCGCGCGCGCGGCACGGAGGGCACTTGTGGAGGGGCCCACGCAGCAGGACAAGGACCACGGCTGCAGTCAGGCCACGCTGGCCGGTCGACAGGAACGGCGGGCCTGGTCCGTAGTAAGTAGTAAGTACCCTGTAGGTTTTGATTCCCTTGCGAGTGTCGAAAATTTGCGGCATAAACGGCTGGATCTTTTGATTGCGTTGGCTTAGAAGTTTGATTTTTTCACAGCTCGAAAGGTCAGTAGACTCGAGGATTTGTTATAAATTCCAGCTTGATACCTCTACGCGTTCCTGAGAAAATGGGTCTTGACGGATAGACAGACGGACGGACGGACGGACAACAAAGTGATCTTATAAGGGTTCCGTTTTTTCCTTTCGAGGTACGTAACCCTAAAAATGATATCAACCATTATAGGCGAAGTTCCCAGCCCTTTGATGTCACTAAGTCGTCATACCTTTGTGTTAAAGTTGAGGGTTGTGTCTGTGTACTGATTGTGGATAAATAACGTGGTCTAGTGTCGTGAAAGACAGTCAGAACAGCGCCTAACAGTAACGGAATGCTTGTTCTGACCTGCAGGAATGAATGAAAATAAATGTGAGTATGTACATTATGTTACATTATCAAATAACACCCTATAGACTGTGCTATAATGATATCAAATTAAACTTAAAGCTGTCTTTAAATTACAATTAAAAGTTAAAGTTAAAATGTTGACCTCCAAGAGCATCGTAAAAATGTGTCCAACATACATCAAAGTAAAATATGAATCTGCTAGATTTTATATTACATAGCTTGGTATTTCTTTCTATATTAACACGGGTATGAAGCTACGAAAACTAATTTTGAAGCCACAGGGAGCTATAAAGTGCTGGATGTTTAATATTACCAAAGTTTATAAGTAGTTACATTAGCAGCTGGTATCATTGGGATATCTACCCAGTATGCTCAAGAGTTATTTTGTAAGGAACTTCGTTTCAACCGCAGAGGCTTTTTATCTTTCTTTCAAGAAGAAAGTAAACGCTGATACTTGAGTTTTTGTGGGAACATTGGAGCATTCTATAAATATTTAAACGAATATTATAAAGAGGCAAAATTATTTGTTTGTTTTATTGGTACGTTTATATCGTACCCCCAGTGGAAAAAAGGCATAAGACGAAAATGGTGATTTTTCAGTATGGCGAAAAAATTGAATTTATGGGCATATTTACTTTATTTTCAAACGAAGAAGAATTATTCTTGTATCAAAAAAAGGAGAAAAAAAAGTTGCACTGCGTGTTGTATTTAAGTTAGTACTAATGTTTATAGTTTATTAGGAATTGTAAAAAAAAAATATTATGCTATTTTTCAAAATGTAATGAAATACAGGATTCTGAGTATCAAAATGTATGCCAGACTTTGCCAGAAAAGAAAAAATATTTCAAAAAGTATGTTGTATTAAAGCAGTAATGAACTTGTAAATACAAACATTTATGCTAGTATAAGTAAGATTACTACATTATTTCCTTTATTACAATTATGTTTGAAATGTATTAGCAATACTTACCCCATTTTTCAATTTAGGGGCTTGCTAAGGTAACTTAAATAAACAAAGATAATTACTTATTCCATTATTATGTTAAAGAAAAGTTAGCTGCATATTAACACATATTACTTAGAGTTAATATTTATGACTAAAGGGAAAAAAAGGAAATGCATTTTTTTTGTTCATTATTTTTTTATTTCAGGCAAATTATAATTATAGTTTTGGCTACAATTAAAGTTCGTACTATCAACAATAAAATTTGACAGTAATAATTCAGCAATGTGGAGTTTCGGTGAAGATTACTACCACTAATGACTTTTTTTTAAATGATTAACTAATCAGTAGATCATTTGTTAAGATTTGTAACAATTAACGAAATAACTTCTTTCTTGGCTCCGTACAACAAAATATTATGTATCTCAATAAAAATCTAAGATAACAAGCAAAAATTATTAACAAATCAAGGTACTTTACACATTGCCAGTACCTTTTGTTTTAAAATAATCAACAAATAAAAATACAAAAAAAAACCTTCTTTAAGCAATAAATCAAAAAATTCTTGTTCCCTTCTACGTTATCTTCGTTCTACGAATTCCTTCATTACCAAACATTCTAGGCTATAGAATGTTTGGTAATGAAGGGATATAAATGTAACAAAATATTATTATTTTCTCAATACAAATCTATGGTAACATGACATGCATAATTTGTTAACAAAATAAGACCTTTGATACTTTCACAGTACCTTTTGTTTTAAAATTATTAATAATCAATATGTTTATACGTATGAATATAAAAATTCAACAAAATTCAAATTAAAATAATAATGAGATCAAAAATACGGGAACTAGTAAAGTTATTCTTCTTCAGATGAATCAAATACCTCCAAATTTGGAGATTCAGTCGCTGGTAACAAATTTCTATAGAATGTTTGGTAATGTAGAGGTATAGCATTTGTATTACACAGGCTAATTAAGTCTTTGAACAACGCGTCAGAAATAGGTAACAATTGAGCATATGCAAGTGGAAGTTCATTAACATCTACAGCATTGGCATTATTTGATTTGCGTGTGCGCGTCGTCGTCGTACGATTTGTAGTGTCTAGTACCAAATATTCACTTTCGAAATCATATTTAAATAATAATTTATTTGGTGCATCGGGACTTGTTTTGATTTCTTTAATTTTTGAGAAAAATACTTTATGCCCGTTTGTGTCTTGTGACCAATTCTTGCTTGTCGTGACTTGACTTTTTAGGTTGTAAAAGTCATTTTGATTCATTTCTTTAATTACAAACTTATTTTGTACTTTTGAATTCATGATTACTTCGTACAGTTGGTCAGGCGAGTACAATGTCTTATTTTTCATATTTTTCTCGATGCAGGCATGCATTGAGTCGCCTTCGTTCTGAGTGTGGCCAGTTTGTAAAAACCTGTGTGTAACTTCTACGTTCAATACACGTGATACATAAATATACATCGCGAATATGAACCGATTTCTGTTCTGGCCCGAACAATTATCTGAATACAGTGAAATTGACTTTATACCCCTGTTAACTTCAGATTTAATGAAGTGTAATAAGCAACTAGCGATTTCATTCGCACCCCTTTTTGCAATTTGTGCATGCCATAGATAACAAAACCCTTGACGGGATATTAAATTGTACACAGTGAAATTGTATGCGGGGTATTTCCTTTTATAATGGAAAATATTCACATTAGATTGCGGTAAACTAAGAACCTTTTCCAAGTCAAAAACAGCTACAGTTTTCACATTAGGATCTGCTGATTCTTTTTCACTATCCTTCATATTTCGTATGATGTTTTTATTTTTTATATGACTGTCATAATCCTCTTTCAGTTGTAATTTACCTTCTTCAGTTGAATTGTCGTATTTGCTACATAAATTGCACAAATCCTTCTTCGGCCGGAAAAAAGAAAGGTTAAAATGTGTATTAAATATTTGATTATATTGATATTCGCTTGCCACTTTAGTATTACGAAAGTTTTCATTTTCTGATATCCAATCTTTGTACAAACGATGCATTTTTGAGATATTTAAGTCTTGTGACAAATATTGACGGCTGGAATTTTGTCTAAGATAGTGAGATTCGATACAAGGAAAGGACTGAATATGTTGAATTGCACTCTGTTCTGTTTCGCTGGCTGTTCTATGAGGTCTATTGGTATGTTTTCCTCGAAGGTCTGTTATTTGGTCCCCATTAGCATATTTATCAATAGCAGTGTAAACTGTTCTTTCTTTAATACCTAGCGTATTAAGAAACATAGTTTTGCACACTTTCAAATTAGTCACAAGGCATACATCGTTTTTTGACGGCAAATAATAAACCAGTGTACGATTTCGTTCACGCTTACGCTGAATTTTCATAACTTTAGGTTCTATAATCTCAGTGTTTTTCAAAATGAATTGCCATTGAGTTTCATGGTTACCACAAGCCCAAAATTGCTTAAATATTACCAACCTCCTGTCGCTGGGTATTTTTTCAAAGCATTTAAGCTTACACTTGCAAGGCTCTTGCATCTGTTTTTGAGGCTGTTGACCTGTATTTAATTTGATTTTTTTTTGTGTTTGAGACCATTTTTCGGGATTACGCTTTCTTTTTCTAGGATTTGTATTAGCTTCAGTTACTAACACTGGACGAGAATTCGTTGCTTCAGGTTCTGTGGTGGAATTATATCCAGCTGGTAGAGTTTCAACGTGGCAGGCTATGATTGGAGGGTCTGAGTGAGGAACTATAGCTGTGGCAATTGAAGAGACCGGTGGAGTTCTATCAGGGCTTGTAGATATAGGTTCTGTTTCAGGTTCTGTGAGAGTATTATGTCCAACTGGAAGAGTTTCGTCGTTATAACATGTTATGGATGTAGGTTCTGCTTCAGGTAGTATAGCCGGGGTATTTTCAAGAGTCTGTGGAGTTTTTGCAAGACTTGTAGATGTAAGTTCTTTTTCAGGTTCTGCGGCAGTATTATGTTCAACTAACGGAAATTCGTCGCGACATGCTATGGATGCAGGCTCTGCTTCACGAAGCATGACCGTAGTACTTTCAAGAGTCAGCAGAGTTCTTGTAGGGCTAGTAAATGTAGGTTCTGTTTCAGGTTCTGCGGCAGTTATGCTCTTTTCAGGAAGTGGTGCATTATACCAGAACGTGGATACGGGTTCAAGATCGGCATCATTCGGCAAAGGATAAACTCCTTCTATGTAATTTCCTGATGATACCGCTAAATTTTCATAACTGTCTTTGTTACCCATAGAAATTGTTTTTTGAGGATTAGATATAAAAACGACAGTAGGTGACGCTATAAAAATTAAATTATTATGAGTGGTGGAAATTGGAGAAGAGAAAAGTGTAGAATTACCTAAGCAATCTCTCAAACTAAAATCGAAGTCATTCAATATTGAAGATGGTAAAGTATTGCCTAAGTCTGCTATCGGACTAGGACTCGAACTTGGTAAATATTCAGATACCGGTGGTGAAAATGGCTCTTCATTCGAAGACTCACTAATTCTGTAATTTACTGTAGATTGTCGTCTGCTACTTCGACTTGTTGACGGCGCGGTGTACATAATATCACCACGACTGACTTCATAATTTCCAGATGTTTGTTCTGCTTCTGTGTCGACGTCTGTAAATAAATTATTTTATTATAAAATGTAATATAAATAATATCATATTAAGTTGTTACTAAAGACGTCTTGCTCACAAAATAAGGTAAGTTAAGGTAAGACATTATTCTTTGTCTGACATCCTCGATGCCACAATTATTAGTGTCTATAGGACGAAAGGCTCCGGGTTCGATTCCCGGTCGGACAAACAAACAAACTTTACTAAACTGACTTGGGTCTGAGTGTACGTACCCCTTGCCAAATCCTTTACAGAATCCTTAGTTTAAGACCAGGTAATTAAAGTGATATGGCTGAGATTTTTAGATGTAAGTATATAAATATAACGCCTCGTTAGTTTAGTGGTATAAGTCCTGGGTTCAATTCCCGGGTTGAACAAACTTTGTGTCGGTTTTTTCGGACACAGATCGATTACTTTTATATAAATATACTAGCTTCCGCCCGCGGCTCCGCCCGCGTGGTACCTACTTACGGGGATAAAAAGTAGCTTATGTTACTCGTGGATAACGTAGCTTTCGAATGGTGAAAGAACTTTTAAAATCGGTCCTGTAGTTTCGGAGCCTATTTATTACAAACAAACAAACAAAAAAATATTACCTCTCTATAATATTAGTATAGATTAAACAATAATACCTAGTTAACGATTTTGAAAGTATCATGTACCTAATATAAATATTTACAAATACACATTTTGTTATAACATCTATGGTATGTCTTTACAAATTAGAAATAAAATTACACGTTAGTAACAGAAATTAATTTTATAATAATAGACAGCGAATCATTCATATAGGTTCCCCTAGTTTGAGACCAGACGATTGCTGTAATTGTCTAGCGCACTTACATACTACTTGAACCACTAGCTGGCGGTAAGATAAAACATCGTGAGGAAACTGCACCTTCATTCATTCAGAATGTGTAACCACGATATTGTTTTGGTTCCGGTTACAAAGGTCGGACGACAGTCGCTCAATGTTATTGATTATACAGTAAACACGTCATTGTGGAATAATTTATTTTTAGCTTTTATAAGAATTAAATCTAAATGTACTTACCTATTAACTTCAAAATTCTTCTCGCCCTACTGTGCTGTGTCCGGTTATACATTTTCAGGTCACTTTACTTTAAAATAAGAAGAAAAACCACTCAATTGTTGTTGTTTTGTTTTCGCAAATGCGTAAACGCAGCTATTACCTTGACCTAGAAACGGGCACTGACTGTCAAGCGCGTGGATACGCACCGCCCCCTCCCCCCTGCATCGACGTATTCACGCTTATGTTCCCGCTGTCTACTCCCGCGCCGCTGTATCAAATCTTACGTCCAATGGCAATGAAAATATTCTAGTGGAAGAAAGAAGTAATAATTCTTATGTTACAGCCGTGCTGCAGTTTGTAGTCTTATGTTTCGACGTAAAGGAAAGTTTTTAGTGGAAAAAAGCAGTAATTGTTATTATTGTAATTTATTTTAAGTTCATAAGAAGTAAACAGTCATACTGCTGTTTTTATTTTTTAAGTTTATTTTTTTGGTTAAGTAAGCGCATTTAAGATAATTTCCTTACCTAGTTAATATAACGAATAAAAAGATAATCGTGTATACAAGACTAGCGATGTAAAAAAAGCAAACGCATTTAAATCATAATATTTGTTACTATTTATTTTCTACATTAAATTTTAGGTATAAACATATTATTAATTAATATGTCATATTTTTTAATTTATTATTTGCGTTATATCACATAATCTACTAATCCTTAAGAAAAAAAGTGATGGAATATAAATTCTCAAAACTATTTTCTTGAATTAATTCGTCAAATTAAACAAGAAAAATATGAAAAAAAAATTGCGTATGTATCTTTAAACGTACTTTTCAAATATGATAAAATCGATGATTCAATGTAAATTCACTTATGCCTATTTTCCACTGAGGGTACGATATGTTTGTAAGAGGTAATCTTTAGAAGAACTGATCCGATTACTAATAAATAAACCAAAAACAAACTTAACTTTGTAGTTGAAAAACATGTTGTTCCATACCACATCGGTATACGTGACGGTCAATTCTTCAACTGCAAATATAAGTTTGTAATCGCAAATCAATATTTCTTATGTGATAAAACTACAAATTAACAAGTTTCCTTTACTTGTGCTGTAAGACCTTGCTTCTTGCCAAGTTTCATGATTCTAGGTGAACCGGAAGTACTCTTATTTATTTGCGAGTACCAAAATAATTATGTCGGATAAAATGGCCGTATATTTTTATTGTGTTGATTCAGAAGCTTGATTTTTATAGAGCTCCAAGAGAATTACGTATTTGACATCGAAATGATTCTATAAGGGTTCCGTTTTTTTCCTTTTGAAGTACGGAACCCTAAAAAAACAAAATCCTTTGAAATCAACGTCAGCTTCAAATATGTTGGGACCAGCTCTAAAGACATGCAAATATGACAGATTGACAGTTTTTTACCCCTGAACATCAGAATCGCAGCCCATATTTACATCATAAAGGTAATCGTTCGTGTGAGAAATTGACAAGGGTTGATTCTGAGGCGCGAAACGTCACGCCAACATTATTCAGCATGATAGCAGTGATATCAGGGGGCTACCATTCCATAAAGCAGATCAATTTTACACGAAGTGAAGTGATATGCGATTGTGTATCTTATATGCACCTAGTTAAGTGTCACCTTGCCCTGCACAATGATTAAGGAAGTTCCCCAGATTCATCTGTTATCATTTTTGAAATCCTATCGTAATGAATATAAAAGTGAACAGAGAACTTTTTCATTCCATTTTTTCGTGAAACTTCCTCCCTTTGATTTGCATTAATAAAGTACCTAAGTTGTGCCTCTAGAATTCAATTTTGAATTTTCACGAATATTTTAACAATAAACTGAGGCCGTTGGAACTTTTAGGTTCTTTTTTTTTGTTCCCTCGAAATACGTCTTTTTGGAAATAAAATTGTACTCTATGCATTATAGATTAAGTTCTTTATTACTTATCTTTGTTATAAAACGAATATTGTATTTAGGCTGAAACTTAATAATATACATTGTTGTTTATAATAATCTCAGATTTGAGTCTTTGTTTGTCAACTAAGAACGTTTTAAAGCAACTACATTATTAATTTTATTCTACGAATGACGAATTAGGAAGAAAATCTTCAAAGTAAATAAATAATTACTCCTTTTCTGCGAAACGTAAATTAACCACAGGTTGATGATGGTAACAGGCTGTAAACGTAACGTAAACTCGTTCAAAGTCAAGTCATTTCATTAAATTAGGCACATGAAAGGCACTTTTGACGTCAAAATTAAAACAAAAATAGAATTCATTCACGTTCGGTTAGATGTTTGATTTATATAATCTGCTACAATACAAGGATCTTGTGGCACTTGAAAGACGTTGACAGGGGGCGCTGTTGGTAAACATTTGTGCAATTATTTTGTTAAAACAAGATAGCGGCGTTAGTTCTCATTTTGGCCACGCGCCAAAGAACTTTGTAGCACTATACTTACTATTGACGTGTGAGACAAGAAACTTTAATGGCTTTTGGCCATCTAGTTTTCGACTTTGTTCTTTTCATTATTGTTATTGTTTTCAGCATAATCAAATACCACTTGAGCCATTACATCGATATTATCCAATACACATCAACATTTAAGGTTACTTGCACAAAGTTTCCCACAACGATTTTTCTTCCACTTTACCTCCGCCGAAACACCCACGCAATAATCTCCTTTATTGCTTCCAATGTAAGGGTTAGTAATGTATGTAAGTAAGTTAGCAAGCATTGACCCGTCATAAATCGGTGCAGATGGGCCATATGTTCGGTGATAACCTTCGTAACTCTTCACAGGACGGATGAGGCGGCGCGATCCGATCGACCTGAAATACCGTTGCTTAGTTTATGTACGTGTATCTCTGACATACTGGCTGAGAAAGTTTCGTGTTTTATAAGAACAGAGAAGGTT
Source organism: Apamea crenata (assembly GCA_949629185.1). Taxonomy (NCBI): domain Eukaryota; kingdom Metazoa; phylum Arthropoda; class Insecta; order Lepidoptera; family Noctuidae; genus Apamea; species Apamea crenata. The sequence goes on from OX451359.1 coordinate 877,340, forward strand.
AGGTAGGATAATAAATAGTAGTCGCATGCCCAGTTGAGGAGCAGTGGTGCGCAGTGGTTGCGGCCCCGACTTACGAGTCAGTTCGAACCCAGGCAGGCACTTTTACTTTTTGTAAATAATTTCATCACCACTTGACTGTTCTCAAAACGGTGAAGGAAAACATCGAAGCCTTGTGACATCTACCAACCTGCACTGGACCCGCGTGGTGGATTACCCTTCCCGAACAGAGGAGGCCTGTGTCCCAGCAATGGGAACATTATAGGCTGATTATGCTACGAATTACCGTTTTCATTAACATTAGCCAACGCCTAAATAAATGCCGAAATAGAAGCGCACTCTGTTGGATAATCAAATTTCGGCACTAAACGTTGAAAATCCAACAGCGCGCTTTTATTAGGCACTAGCTGCGCCCCGCGATTTCACCCGCATATGTGTCGATTCCGTGGGAATATCAGGATAAAAAGTATCATATATATGTTAAATCCTGGTTATAAACTATCTGTGTGCCAAATTTCATCCAAATTCGTTCAGTAGTTTTTGCGTGAAAGAGTAACAAACATCCATCCATACAAACTTTCACGTTTATAATATTAGTAGGAATAGTAGGATTTATTCAGGTGTTGCCTAAGTTAGTGAAAATTAACAGTGAGCGGTCGTCAATTTAATTTTTAAAGGAAATGAAAACATTAGTAAACCAACTGAATCTAGTGCATATACGAAAACGAAAGTCTAAAAATGAACTGCTAAATATAAATATAGGTAAACTATTATATATCGGGCTGGTGTCCGCAACTCCACGTCCAAGCGCGTATATTTCGTTCAATGGATTATAGAACTACTAGCCCCCAACTTCGTCTGCGATCCAGAATAAAAATAGCATATGTCCTTACCCATGTCATGGTCTATCGGTGTGTCAAATTTAATCCAAATCCATCCAACGGTTTTTGCATCAACAAATAAGCAAAACAACCCACTTGCGCGTTTATAATATTTATGTATTAAAGTAAAAGTAAATTATTTGAATACTCTGGGTATTTTTAGAAAATCAGTTTTTTGCATCTCCTGTAAAGTGTATAAAAAACACAAAGCAATTATGGAAAGGAGCAGCGACGATGTGTTAGGATCTCGTAACAGATCACTCAAGTAATATACAGTAGTTATTCAGTTAATTCATCCCAAAATATGAACCTAAACCTAAATTAATAATTATTAGCTCCAAACCAAAGTCTGAACAATCTAGACCTAAATCTACGACCAACTATACTCTATGTCAAACAATGGTACCTCCGTGGGAATCTAAACAAATGTTTCAGTTTATGCTCCACCGATTATAATATTAATCCGAAAGGTATTTCTGTTTATATAATTATGTAAAGACGGAAAGATAACAGGAGTGTCTGTAAACAATACCGTGGTTTAATTTAAATTGAGTTACAAACTCATTTCATTACCATCAATGGTGGCTTATTTGTTGTTGATTGTGTTAATGCCTTTTGTGCTAGTGTTTCAGGTTTTGGGCCACTTATAGGAGTTTATTTATAATTAAACTAAAATAATTAAACTTATTGTTGAAACGGTACCTACGGATAAGGAATAACGGATATTTGGTCAGACTTACCCACCTAATCGATTTTTTGTAAGGGTTTAAATAGCACAAGGATAATCAGCCTATAATATGTCCACAGCTGGCACACAGTCCTCCTCTCATGTTATATATTTAAATGCCATTGGATTGCAATATTTCTATAACACACTTACCTCATAGGTACCTTTATTTTGGTCTCGTGCGCTCTACATTTAACATCAATACAGCTAACACCAATACCCGCATCATGCATTCCAGTCACAATTACAGCACAAGAAACTAAGCAACACAAATAGGCCAGATTAGCAACGCTGCTTAAGCCAAGAATACACAATTGGACGGTAAGGTAACAGGGGAGTGGCAACTCGCCAGCTCGTTGTAAAGTTGACGATAAATTTCGGAGCAGGTGGCTAGTACCCAGATTGGACCAGTTACTGCCCTGTTCCAGTCGCTATGCCAAAAATTATGGACTTCCCCAGGTATGTTTAAATTTTGGTGTTTTGTTTTAGGACCTGGAAGCAGGCGGAAGTGGCTTAGTGGTCAGTGTTAGCGAGGAATAATATTAAGATTTAGCGGATTAATACAATGTAGAAACGACCGCATTCACTGCACAGGATCACGGAGTCACCTTCAAAAAAGAGGAAAGTATGGTACTGAACTAATTTGATGACGCTGTCCTTGCAAAGGATGAAATATTTTTTTTGGGTATTATTATACAAATAACTAGTTTTGTCAAAAAAAGAGAAGTATGTATCCAAAAGAATATTAAACGATAAAGAAAACGTAGCAAACAAAAAAAAATACTTAGCCCACCATTCATAAAAAAGATTTAGAAATTTTAAAACATCCAACAAACCATCATGTTCGACATCAAAACTTTTCCAGCCACCTTCACTACGAACTTACTTGCACCTCGTGAACCATGAACGAAAAAACACGACAATAGAACAGCACTCTTAAGTTCGCCATCAACACCTCACCCCGCGCCATGCCAAGTGCAGACGACCAAAGAAACACACTTTGCCAAGAATTACGTCCGAACTTAGCGGATAAATGGCGTCCGCAATAAACTCGTGTTGAACAAAATGCTTGGAGCATTGTTTGTGTACCAACTTCGCTTGTTTAAGCCAGTTTAGAGGTGAATAAAGTTATGCAAGTTAGAGAGTTGGCTGAACCGAAAACGAATTGTCGGCGTACTCGGCGTACCCGGCTAGTCTGGGCACGGCTATATGCGTTTTTGGCTTGGAAAAGGATTTCGGAGTCACTTTCAGACCTCAAGTTGGGTTGTTATAAAGTTGTTTCGTTATTCAGAAAGTTTTGGATAATGCATTAGGCAGCGAAGTTTTAAAGCAAAGCAGATTAGTGAATTCGTTTGTTGTCTTCATTAGCAAGACTATGATAATAATACATAGTTGCTCTAATTTATAATATAGAACAGTCATATCTACAAGGTGGCCCATCAACAACTCGGTTACCTATAATATCGAATTTCACAGCTGATTATTTGTCAAAGCTTTGTCATCAAACGAGAGATCATCTGAATAGAAAGCAATGTTATTGAAATCTACCTTTATTTGACGTGCACAATTTCATGTCAAAGTCACGAACCTAAACACATACCGAATCCAGCCAGAACCAATAACCTCATCGACTCCGACATCCGTTATTACACAGCCTGTATTCCTATTTAATCATTCAAATACTCCCGTACATTTGAAAGCAGCCGTGTTCAAAATACATATTCATTTTCCCCGTTTACACAGACGAAGGGGTACAGTTGACGTATTTAATCCGAAGTATTTGAAGCGAGGGTACGCGGCACGTGAAGACCTGTTGCCGTTTTGGGGCGAGTGGAAGAGATGTCAATGGAACCATTTAACCCGCCCCTACTCAATAGTTTGGGGCACTTCGGACTCTTTAAGCGATTCGTTTGTTGCGCTGTTAATTGGCATGGTTTGAAATGGCTGGTGAGAATAATTGGCACTATTTGAACATCTGAAGGTCAATTCTCGTAATTGAAAATGTTCAAAATCTAGTCGCAGTCTCATCTCGGCGACAAACAAATATCAAAAACTAGTAAACTTAAAAAATGTAGGGAAATTAGACGGATTTTTGACAGATTGAGACTGAGGTCAGACTGTGAACGTTCTTAAAATTACGAGAATTGCCCCCCTGATTTTTGGTTGCAAGATTTTCAAGTAAACTGTTATCCAACTTTAGTGTGGTTAGGCTGGATCTAGTCTACTGCTCACACAAAGATTACAATACCTATCATCAACACCTGCTGTTGATGTCGCCATCTCTGTTAGCCATTGCCTATCTTTCATGCAGAATCTACAAACCTTCTTACATACAAGGCTCTTTTAGAATAACTCCTTATCTATACTTATAATAAATCTGTAGAGAGGTCAATTCTGTACATGAAATATATTTCCAAAATAACTATCAGGGGGTGATTAGGGATCGATACTGATGCCAAAAATGCAATCAGTAAAATTTTTGTCTGTCTGTCTGTCTGTCTGTCTGTCTGTCTGTCTGTATAACCGTTATAGAAACAAAAACTACTCGACGGATTTTAATGAAACTTGGTACAATTATTTTTCATACTCCTGAGCTGGTTATAGTATACTTTTCATCACGCTACAATCAATAGGAGCAGAGCAGTGAAGAGAAATGTTGGGAAAACGGGAGAAGTTACTCCATTTTTTACGCTTCCGTCGCGTGTGCAACCTTAATGGTTAAAGCTACACAGAAATCATGTATGACGGAAATGTTCTCCTTAAAATTATATAAAAAATATCCCAGGACAGCATATGTCTATCTTTTATGGTTGACTCACAATAACACGTGTAACTCCCGATAGCTTAGCAGTTCGAAGCTTTCTGATTATATTTGTCTACTCTTACATTTATAACACTCTCAGTCATTCTTAATTAAAAAAGTTAACATTATTAACTATTCCATAAAAAAGAATCATGGGAAATCATCAAATGACCCCTCCAGCTCTGGGTGGAGCGGAAGGGAGTGTCAGACTCTTACTGACTAAAACCCACCCGTGTTCCTTCCTTAGCCCTTTATGTTCCAGGGCAGCGGTAACCCTTTCGGACGATCCCGCTACCCCTTCTATAGGTACTTAAGCCTCATGTGAACGTGATCTAAACAATATTACCAATACATTAACTTAATAACACACAAGGAGTTACACGCTGACGGAGTCGCGGGCACAGCTATTAACAATAATATTGTGCGGTTCCGTATTGCGATATTTTTCAACAGTATTGTAGATTGACATATTATATTTCCCTACTAAAATACAAAAGTTAATCTGTCTGTTACATCAAAACCACTGAACCGTGAGGAAAGACATAGGCTACTTTTTTTTACGAAAAACGGCGGAAACGTGGACGAAGTCGCGGGCAACAGCTATAGGTACTATATAAAATTATATATTCTGTCTGTAGGTATGTTACATTTTCACGCCTAAATCACTGATCGGATTTCGATAAAATTGCCTGCCAGCAGATGCCAAAGAGATAGATGGCCTCCTGCGGAAGGACATACTTCTTATCCTTTCCGACATTCACGCGGGCGAAGCCGCGGGCAGAAGCTAGTACTAAATAAAAAACTAAACCATATTCAGGTAGGCACCTACTTAGTTACCAACTCGCCTTTTTGTAATCCCTGCGAGTACATAGAAACGAATCAATCATTTTTAATATGTGCTCCACAATGTCCTTCAACCCTTACCTCGCCTAATCCGCAATTACTTATACATCAATTCCCTCTGCCTAATATAAACCGAAGTCTTCCATTCAGAGAGATAACATATGCAAATCGCTAATATCCAATATGTGGGGAGGGACCTAATCCTTCCTTTGGAAGCCAATACGTTGCTACCACGTGGCCACAGCCTACACAGTGCGCACAGATCCATTATATGCGACCACAGACTGTGGTATAGTCGACCACGTAATATATTTATCACCCTAAGGTTAAAAAAATCACTACAACTTGAAAAATAATAATAATTTCCAAAATATACAAAACCATAGTCGGTAACTTTAGTTCCGACGTTAAGGATATTTATCACCTGTAGGTAGTATGTTTTTTTTACTTTTTTAGTTGTAGTACCTACCCCATACAAATGAGTAACCAACAGTGACAGTAACTTATAGTAACATCATCATCATCAATAGTTTAGGTGATGTGGGGATAGTGGAAGTGTGGTGGCACGTCCACACTTCGCATCTCACGTATTACTCTTATTATACTCACACACAAACTTGCACTCACACTCTCGCACATATACTCCCACATATTCACACATATACCAACTCACCCCCACACATACTCACACACTTACACAAATAGTGTATTTTGTATTTTTTTTTTCTATTATTTTTAAATTTTTTGTTATCCAATTAGTATACGGTATGGAGGAGCGGAGTCTTCCAATACAGGCATTACTTGCTTAAAAGGAGGCTCCAATCACTAATCGGTTTAGAGACTAATTTTATATAGGTTGGAGAAATAAATAATTTTTGATTTGATTTGATTTGATCATCAACATACACAAAGTGAAATAAATACATATTATTGAAGCTGACTCAAAAACTACGCAAGCAAAATTAGTAATTAATGTGGCAACTTTAATCAGCTCAGTAATAACAGACAAAGCAGTATATATTTACTGTATGGTATACATACCATACATTAAAAACCTTTCTTTTGTGAAGACGTTTAAAAACAACAAGGTCTATTTGTCTACGTCATCATCATCCTCATCTTCGTGCCCTTGTCCCATGTTACTTGGGGTCGGCGCAACACGATTTCTATGAAACATATAGATAATTTATACCTTAGTGAGATTCAAATTACTGGGAATTGTTGTTAAAAGTGGTAACCCAATTACGAGATCGACTACACAATATCATAAACAGTTGAATTGAAACGCTCGCTTTGTGCATTTCGTATCAATTCGTTAGTGGAGGATGAATATGTATGTTTCAATTTTAGCGAGGCTTCGGCTGTTTCTATGCCTAGAGCATTGTAGAATCACAAAATCGAATTATCTATTCAGGGTACATTATACATATGCCTAAATATTCAATGTACAGATAGATAATTTCTATTTACAGTACTAGTTGACTAATGTGTGTTGCTTAAATACAAACAAAAGACTTATTACAATATACAAGCTGACACTAAAATATATAAATATTATGTACAAGTACACACACACTCACAACAATAACTTGTAAACCTGCAAAATATTTCTTTCCGCTCATTGGCACTTCAACCCCTAAGAGCCTTGCTTAGTTTGGGGGTCAACGGTCAAAACAAAAACGTTGGTGTAGAAACTGAACTGTGCTAGTAATTCTAGGGCCACTAGTTGACTATGAATGCATGATTAGGTTTGAAAATTGGAGACCTATTTTTGATAAAAACTTTATAAGTGTTCAGAGGATATCTGCTGAGACAGAAAATTAAACAATTCATCACGTCCTTATTACCCATCCATTTCCATAAGCAAGTTCAGAAGCACAACTACCAGGACAGCATGGTTTGTTAGGTACTAATCGTACAAACATACTCGACAGTCCATAAACGTAACAACGGAGTCAGGGAGCTCTCAACTAACCAGTAAACTAGATTTCAACTTTAATTACTTTCTAACTGATTACTGTTTCTCATTACTGCGACTCCTCGATGTCTTCTTTAGTTTTAAATTAAGATTTTCATTAAGAATACTAACTTTATGGACGGACTCCGAAGTCAGGTAGTTTTGTGTTTGCTTAAGTTTGTTTCATCAGACTTCATGTTGAAGAATTTTTGCTGAGTCGTTTTGAAAAAGTGCAGCGAAGTAGAATTCTAAAGAGAAATAATAGTAGTAGTGAAGGCGGTTCTGAAGGTAAACGACTAAACTTAATTAAAAATGTTGCTAAATTTTCTCTTACAGACTTACAAGAAAGACGTGATATATTTTTTTTTTACAACTTACTAAATATATAAAAGTTCGACAGTACTAGCTGAATTCCTTTTATTAAGGCTCCAATATATAATTTAGATGTGTATGAACTCGACACTGTGCAGGAAGTCACTTTTACAATCTCCTATACAAAGTCCCATATCAAATCAATAAATCAAATTACACAAAAATCATCTCCTAAACCAACAACGATTTCTTCAGTATTATTATTATGAACCCTTTTTATTCTGAATATCTTTGCGTTGCGGTATGTTTTCCAGTGATTTACAGAATGTTTCTTAGTTCAGTGTGCGTTTTGGCAAAGGCCTGTTATAACGACTGCCACTGAGTCCTATCTCTCGCAACTCTTCTCCAATTTGAACCCGCCGTGAACATTTACATTCCCATCGTTTATATTGTCTTCCCCTGTTCCTTTTGCCATCTTTGGGGTACCCCATTCTGTCACAACTTTACTCCTTTAATACATCCTGATCCATCACTCGATGTAATGCGTTGTGAACAGCGCGGCTCACGCCCGAACCGCCCTCCGTTCCGCTCGTGACTGCAATAGAACTGCTATTACGAGATAAAATGGTAAGATATCGCATAGGATAGGATTACAGGCACATGACACTTTTAACTTTGTGTCCACGTGGCAGATGCAGTGATATCTAGAGCACGTTCGTAATGGATGCGACATAAGGGGCTATTGTAATGGGACGAGGTAACCGATTAAGAAAAGCAGAGTTGTGTTAATACACCACGCGTCTGGTCGGAGGATCCTCCCTTTTCTATAGAGTATAAGTGAACTTTACTGTTCCTCATACCTTTAAAGAACATTTTATCAAGTGTTACACTAGCAACATGTATGTGCACCAATCCAGTTGCAAGCTTGTGTTGATAAAGGTAGTATTTTTTTAGTTTTCGAACACGTTTGCAGACACATACGCTCTGACCAAGATTCATCATAATCAGACTATAATTTTCCCACTGCCGGGACGCAGGCCTCCTCTCTGAGAGAGAGAGAGTGGGCCATGATCCACCACGTGCGCACAGTGCGGGTTGGCGGATATCACATGTCTTTGAATTTTTGATTCAAGATCATGCCGATTTCTTCACGATGTTTCCCTTCACCATTTTGAGAGCAGTGGTGATGAAATAATTTACACAATGTAGGTAGGTTCGAACTCACGACCTACACAACTCGTAAGTCACGTTCCCACTTGGCCACTACTGCTCCCCAAGATTCCTGCATGATAAAACACTGAAATCAATTTATGGACAAACCTTGTTGTATACAAGCCTTGTTGTATACCTGCAGATACATACAAACCTTGTTGTATAGCTGCAGATACATACAAACCTTGTTGTATAGCTGCAGATACATACAAACCTTGTTGTATAGCTGCAGATACATACAAACCTTGTTGTATAGCTGCAGATACATACAAACCTTGTTGTATAGCTGCAGATACATAGGTACAATTCCTGAAATCAAAACTATAAACACAATACGATCTCGTGATCTAAATAGAACAATAGAACGGCTCATAAAAGCGCCATAAAATATAGAAACAGCGTTGTTAATTTGGTCCATTTACCAATTATACGGTCAACTTAAAGTCTCATTAAAATGAGCACAATAATAGAGTGGATTCGCATAAATTTTATGAAATGCATAAATTTTAATGTGTGCATAATAATGACACTGCAATGCGCCTGAATTTTCGGAGCTATTTCTTTATAACATGGAGTGTTCATAACCCTTTTTACTTACTTATAAGCATCTCTTTGGGAACGTCACAAATCCTTGTAATTTGTGTTAGGCCATTGTGCCTCTCGAGTGAAGGAATGAGCATTATTCACTATAATATAATCTTGCTTGCTTCCAATTGGTGGTTTAAGTTCAAATAGGTATGATGGACCAGTTTCACCTTGCTTTGCTGTGTAAGTTCGAGCAACAAGAAGAATAAATTCGGTTTGCAATACTTTAAAGTTTAAACGTCGCCGTCGCTCAATGGTACCCATATCTTACTTTCATTTTAAAACGCAAAGATAAATATTACCATCATTGAATATTTTCAAGGGTTACATCCTGCTCCCAACATCCAGACAAGATCCAAATGCTCTAACTTTTGTACCCAATCAAGTTTTATTAAGATCTAAGTCTACTGTAACAAAGAACAGAGCTAAACTTCAAAGTTTCAGACAAAACTGTTCGGCTTAGACTGAACTTGGATCTTAAATTATTTCTTTTTGGAAAATATCTTTGAACTTTGTTAAAATAAAATGGGTCGAGATTGAGTTATCGTAACATTTTGAAGATAAGCAATAATAGATTTGTTATTATTTACCGATTAGTTGAGTAAACTAAGGCTTACGACCTTTGAGAAACTATTACTAACGGATGGCTAAACTAACTTTCAAATCGTTATTAATTTTGAGACATTTGTTCAATAAATCTAAACTTGTGAGAGGGTAAGACACTTCGATAAGAACTTGTGAGAGGGTAAGACACTTCGATAAGAACTTGTGAGAGGGTAAGACACTTCGATAAGAAACTAAACTTGTGAGAGGGTAAGACACTTCGATAAGAACTTGTGAGAGGGTAAGACACTTCGATAAGAAACTAAACTTGTGAGAGGGTAAGACACTTCGATAAGAAACTAAACTTGTGAGAGGGTAAGACACTTCGATAAGAAACTAAACTTGTGAGAGGGTAAGACACTTCGATAAGAAACTAAACTTGTGAGAGGGTAAGACACTTCGATAAGAAACTAAACTTGTGAGAGGGTAAGACACTTCGATAAGAAACTAAACTTGTGAGAGGGTAAGACACTTCGATAAGAAACAGACTGGTGTTTTGATGTATTTTTTTTCGCTTCTATATAAAACCAGAAACGTATAAAACACAACAGTGCTAACTAAATCCCTGCTCAAACACAAGTTCAGAATTTAATTCCCTCGCTTTTGTGCAAGTGCTAAAACAAAAAAGAAGCTAGCGTCACGTCTCCGAGTATTCTCTTTTAATCCCGTAAGTGGTTCATCTTACTGATAGTTTCATTTGAATTGAGTTGCAGCTCGGCAGCTCTGCAGCTCTGCAGCTTCGAACTTGCGCTGCTATCAACTTGTTGACAATCCTCTCCCATTAATGTTATTAGGTAGGACAGACGACTGTCTTGGATTTGTTTTAGTTATAAAGTTGGAGTTGCTTGAAGACTGATTTTGTAATAGAGTTTTCAATCATGGTGAGGTATTATTTTGTATATGGAATTTTACTTACATGCATAATATCGGCTAATGGTAGCAGAACCAGTTAAGGTGAGGGAAAAACTTATAACACTAGGCAAAATCCTTCCTAGAATTCATTTCCTCTAAGCTATGCCTAGAGGACACCAATTCTAGGAAGGATGGTAATGGGAACTCAACAAAACCCTTCTGAATTGTGACATCTGTGGCGTTTCACATACCTACTTACAAAAATATCGAACCCATAGAACCGCTATCCAAAATGTGCAGTCAATCATCATCATTCTCCTGCCCTTATCCCAATTTATTTGGGGTCGGCGCAACATGTCTTTTTCTTCCATACTCCTCTATTAGCCGCCATCTCGACAGTCACCCCCTTTCTAGCTATATCATAATTCACACAGTCCATCCATCGTTTCTTTGGTCTTCCCCTACTCTTATAGCCATCGACATTTTGACGGCACGGTTGGCGCAGTGGTTAAGCGATTGACTGCTGCGCTGCGTGTCGCGGGTTCGATTCCCGCACGGAACAAATATTTGTATGACCTACATGTATTTGTTCGGAGTCTGGGTGTTTTTCTATCTATAATATGTATGTATTTACAAAAAAAAAAAAAAATTGTATACCTATATGTAGTTTATCAGCCATCTTGTTACCATAACACAAGCATTAGGTTGCTTAGCTTGGGACTAATGGTGCTGTGTGAAATGTCCAGGGATATTATATTATATTATTATATATTCATACTCAAAACTTGTGAACAGAATGTGCAGTCAATATAATGCAATATAAGGTAGACTTGTTTTTGAACAGTTTTAATAAATTTAGAAACTATTTATATAAATTGTAATTACAACAGCGTCATTTATAAACTTCTCCATATATTATTATTTCACATTTACTGTCACTAATGGAGCAAATGAAGGTAAACATTGAACGCTGTGTACAGTAATAACTGGATTTCAGATTTATGTACCGCATGTTGTCATAACTGTGCTGAATTGTCTTAGTCTGCAGTCTGTCACTGTACTACTTATTAACATTAAATTAAATGGATAGTCATTCATTGAGCTGTGTTAGACTTTGTCTACAATGCTTTGCAACAAATTACCATCATATTTATCCATTCTAACGTCAAAACATATTCCGAAAACATTTTACACTTGTGAACCACAATATTTCCGGCATAAAAATCAAAAGCATCCTCAAGATGGAAGATTGCGGCATGCGCCATAACTCGATAGCTGACAAATAGAACTATTTTCGTGCTCGTCGGTTTGCACTCGTACCGGTACGAGCACGAAATAGACGGCACCTGGGCACGAGTTTGTGGCAAATATTGTGCTAGAGTTGTTATTGAAAGTAAAAAGTTGCAATTTTCGGAGTGAATAGTTTGCGTTATTAGTAGTAGTATTATTGTTAGTTTCCTTTTTAAAAGTTTTGGTTTTTTATAAGACTTACGGGCTGGTTGTTCCTGTGACCTTTCGAAAGGTCACGAAAAAAGTTGCACCCAGTGGCCAGTGTTAAAAACACTTGTATAAAGCTAGACGATGAATTAACTTATAATGAGTTTTTTACTGACAAGATAAGTTTTTAACCTCTCTCCACTGCCGAAAAAAATATAAACTATAAAGAATAGATACAGATTATTAATAGTCGCTCATATTTTTAATGTTCCTATGCTAAAACTGAAAGAGGTCTGAAAGCTCTATTTTGTTCAATATTCCTTTATTCTTCGTTATCAAGTTCTTTTTATTTTAACCGTAAAACGCCTTTATTTTCAGAAGAGGGTCTAGTATATTTTTCGCACTCTCTGAGGGCCGATATCTTATCTCACGCTGTGGAGACTGTAAAATGTCTTCGAAGCTTATAAAAATAACCGTATTTTTTGGTCTTACGAAAACTTTTATTACACATTTTTAGAGCAATTGTTTGTCACAAATTCATTCATAAGGTACCTAGTAATAGTACTCGTACTTATATGCAAATCATTTTATTCAAGACGTCTTTACTGTGTTCTTTAGGAGAACACAGTATTTTTTTCAAGTTGCTAATGGTTTCTTCTGATATATGAAAAGCAGTGAGGTTTAAGCTCTATCTTTGCTCACTGCGTGTTGGCGACCCAGCTTAACTCAGAAAGTGCCTTGAAATAGTCACAAGACATCTTGTACTTATCTACCAAGTTAACAATTACCTAAGTCAAGAAACGAGTTCTTTTGGGAATCCATAACAAGTGCCCTGATGTGAGAATAAAATGAAAATTGACTGATGAACTACCTTCGTGATCACCAGACCTTGGAGGCAGTTCATCGTAAGACATCGGAGGACCTCATGCTGAGCAGTAGCACTTGTGAACATGGGTTCAATACCCAAGTGGAGCAAAGTGTTATTGGGTTCCGTCAGGAAATTTTTCATTAGCAGCGCGGAGTCTGGATTTTATTTGCGCCGGTTGATGGCAACAGGCCCGCCCCCTATTACATGGGACTTAAACATAAAGCTGGCGAAATGCGGGTGTACTATGTATGTATAGGTACACCTCTGCCTGACCTTTCGGGGATTACAGGCTATGATATCTGTCATGTTATGAAAATGATAAATAGATTTTAAAATAAAATAAAAACGTTTACTTAAAGTTCGTTGATACATTTTGCAGAATATCACGTGCCAACCAAACACAAGCTTCAACACTCAATGTCCACCGTGTCCCGTCATTTGGTAACACAACACTCATTTAATCGCGGTGACGTGTCCCTTAATGTTTTACAACACGTTCATGTATTCCAGTGGGCGCCATGTTTTATTCAGAGGGCAGGCTGACCAGACGGGCTAAAGTGATTGAGTTTCTTCATTCTTTACTGATCATTGCGTTGTTGTTTGGTGTGTGTTCAAACATTAATTCGCACAAAAGAAGAACTATGTTATGTAATTTTTATTCAAAGCATTTTGTTTTTAAGTATAGGTATAAGTCAGTTTTGTTTCTATATTATTAATGTTTTTGTGTTGTCATAAAACCACATCCTTTAAAATAAGTCGTGGTAGCTAAGAGATGACCAGTACCTACCGGCGGCACTGGTTTTCCCGGGAGGACACTGGCTCCTGCAACACAGTGTCTTATTTTATGTAAATAAATATTTTATTTTTATTTTGTGGTCGTGATGGGATTTACTATTTGACAGTTGTTGATATTTACATAACTTATCATTTGCCACACCTTAAGGCCTATTCCTGTAATTAAAAACGTTCAAAATCTAGTCTCTCAATCTTCAAATCTCATCTCAGCGACAATCAATGTCAAAAACTTGTCAAAATGTAGGAAAACTAGAGGTATTTTTGACAGATTGAGACTGATGACTCTGAACGTTCTTAAAATTACGAGAATTGCCCCTCTGATTTCCTCGAGGGGTTAACATTTCGCCAGTTTTGTTTAAGTTCCATATAATATGGGCCTATTGCACTGACAAATTACTGATCGAAAAACCCATCATCTACGTTTTATATTGACGACACGGTTGGCGCAGTGGTTAAGCGATTGACTGCTGCGCTGCGTGTCGTGGGTTCGATTCCCGCACGGAACAAATATTTGTATGACCTACATGTATTTGTTCCGAGTCTGGGTGTTTTTCTATCTATAATATGTATGTATTTACAAAAAAAAAAAAAAAAAATTGTATATAAGTAGTTTATCAGCCATCTTGTTACCATAACACAAGCATTAGGTTGCTTAGCTTGGGACAAATGGTGCTGTGTGAAATGTCCAGGGATATTATTATTATTATTATTATTATATCGTTTACATTTTTTAGACAAGAAAAACTTACTTCTTTCTAACATACCTCTTGTTAGCATTTATCTTTTATTTGTTATTGAAGTCACATCTCGTAACTTAATGAAGACCTTGAACATAAAGTTAGATAAGCTTCTGTATCTAAGGAATATGAGAGTCCTCATACATAATTTCCTGCTTAGCCTTAAAAAATATCAGATGTACGTAACATCGTCATGAATTCCGTGAAACTACCTAATACGTACCTATTTGGTATAATATTTTCATAAGATACAACCCTCTCTCTCTCTCTTTACTCTCTCTCTCTCTCTCTCTACTTATTCATTCTTTTGAACGACATGTTTACTAATGATGTTAATTTGAAACGCAAATAACAAACATTATTTGGTCTAACGGTACGCCGTAAATATTTGATTGCTGTTGGTTCCACACTTCCATGAGAGCGTAAAATAAAGCAGAGGGGATTTAGTAATTGATATTATTAAGTTTGGCAGCTACGTTTTGTGTTGAAAATGTGTGACATTAGTTGAAATCTAAATTGTTGCTGGCGGTTTTACTGCGAAGTTAGATAGAAATATCAATGTTAGTTATTAAATATTAGGTAAGCTACGAAGCTAATATAAACTGAAGCTAAAGGCTCTTCTATTTAAAACATAATTTTGATAAAATCATCGTATGGACAGTGAATATAGACTAAATTATGGTTTAAATTAAAGTATCAGTAAATTAAATGTGCCCATCATAAAAACTTCTATCTCATACATACTTGTATCAGCTACAAATTTTGAATCAATTTTCACTAGGCTTTATAATAAGAACTTTTGATCTATTCTCATCGTGAAAACTTAGGTGAAGTGAGCTTGAAGTGAGCTGTCATTCTACGTGATGCTAGGGATTGACACTATTGACAGCATTCTTCAAGCTCACTTTACCAGCGTGTTCACGGTGAGAATTTTTCAGCATAGACCAGCATATTTCAGTAGGATTTCAAATAAATAAAACACTACTTCCGACAAAACTCATAACCTAATAAAACCTTACACTATCCCTAACCTTGTTCTACAGCGGTTGCATTAGAAATTCTACACGAGTGCAGATCGCGCCGCAGCTACATCACACACCTCGAGAGTACGTCCGGTGCTTTAAAACGTATGGCACTTCAGAGGACATTTACTGCCCTCATAAGTCGCCCATTTAGGGGATTGAGTAATCTGCTTGGTCTGTATAATGTAGTGTATCGTGATGTTTGAGATTTGACCGAGTGGGATTACCTACAGCTTCATTTTGGTCAAACCGAAAGAGACATGATCTACTACAGCATTGTAATGGTTATAGGATTGTACGGTTATCGGGAATAATAAAAAAAATTACAAATAGTTATTCAAAAATAAAAATTGGGAAAATACAGTGTAAAACTTCGAAATAATTAATATAAATATTACAAAGTATAACGCCTGTACTAGGATAAACCTGTATCACAGACAGCATGAGTTCTTACGGTTACTATTAGGACAGCTGATTTCTTAACAATATTAAACATAAGTTTTAAGAATAGCGACATAGTTAATTTATTATGTTATTATAAATAAAATTACAATTAACGCATGATAATATAAGCCAAAACCGTGGCTGGAGACGACTGCTGCGCCTACACACCATTACAATTACAAAGCTAAAATAACAGCAGTGTCAGTGCTAATTGCCGCTAAAATCAGAACTTATTCAGCTCGCTGACTTATACATAGAACCAAATACCATTATCCACTCAATACTACTTAAGATAGCTACTTAAGATTCCGCCCACCTATTCTGGGGAATGCATCAACAAAATGGTAATTCCGTCCCAACGGACCAAACTGGCTTTTTAATAGCCATTCAAAACACCATCAAATCGAAACCATATATAACATCATGCGTGTGTTCCCCGCAAGGTTAGGCAGATGTACCGATGGCAGCTACGTTTCGCCAGTTATGTTTAAACCAGTTCCATAATTTTAGCATCGTGAATTTTGTCTTGGTGCAAATGGTTGGTACCGTTATATCATACAGGATCTCAGTCAGCCTCGCTGCTGTAAAGCGTATGTCAGTGGAACGAGCACATTATTTTACAAGCTTCTTTATTATCGTCGCAAGTCAGACGTTTGGGAAGCAAGTAATTTTAGCCGTACTTATAAAGTGGTGGGTTTTTATTGCAATAATTGTACCCTCGGTATAAAGGAGGACAATTTTCTTTTTAGGGGCTTTAACGTTTTGACTAACTTTTCATTACCTACCATGAGTTCTTTAATGTTCCATTCGTAGCATGAGATAAGTACTTACAAAACTAAGGCTGGCACAGTACATGATCATTGCCATAATGACTGCACTTGGCATTGTATTAGTGATGACAATGTCACAATCAGAGTGCATGTTTTAGGATAAAATAAGCCTGCGGGCCGGCGGCTGCGGGTATTAAGGGCGGGTTTAATTAAGTTCAAAATTCTTTGAGGCTCGAAGGCCTTATTTTAAAAGTTGTTTATTTTTTAAGTAAAGGGTCTTCACGTCTCCATCATAAAAATAACACGTCAAATAAATTCACGTTATTTTGGTGTCACCGTACTCGTTGTGCGTGTTCTAAATCCAGCGTTTTAATATCCGGTTCCAAAGGACCACAAACAAGCATTACGTTATATTGTTTATCAAGCAAACCTAGATTGCATAACGTAAAACCTGGCTGAAATTGAAAACAAAACACGACGCAAATTTACCTTCACCGCGCTTTAAATTTAAAAATAACAAAGAGGACCAACCAAATAATAAAGCTTTAAATCCTGGACTCCCAACACATGTCATACGTGTAGGGTGTTCCAATACAGGAATACCTATCAGAAAACATTCGTCATTACATTCGATCCCTCGCCAGCTTTAATAATTTATGAAAATAAAATATGTATGGAGTGGTTTGTTATTTTGCACTCTTGTTGTGAACAGACGTGTCGAAGATTTATTAAAATAAATAAATAAACACTTGCTGAATCGTGACCTGGATCTACCAAATATCCGGTAGTAAAACAATCTGTGTCATACGTAGGCATAATAGGTGTAAATTGTTTACTGTGTGAAAATGTGTAGTGATTAAGAAGTACATAACTTTTATCACAATGGCAACCAGTCCCTTCAGCCGGGGTGGCAGATGTGCTCGGAGCCCACCTCCTACACCCGCGCCCGCACCAGCACCAGCACCTGCACCTGAGCCCGCACCCGCACGTCACCCTCAACCGCCCAGCCAAAGAGATGATGTCATTATAGAAGCGATATCGACGCCGGAAATCCAGAACTGGATGTCATCCATTGAGCAGTGCCTAACCGAAGTGTGCTCTATTGCAGCAGAGGGCAAATTAAATATGGAGCAAAAACTGCGTATAAGTACCCTATGCCGAAAAGTTAGTCACGGCACATCGCAGATGGCCGTTCAGTACCAGTCCCTTAAGATGAATGCCGTCCGGGCCCGCACCACTGTCCAAACACTCGAAGACCAAATTGATCTATCGCAGCAACTGCAAGACCTTAAGCTGAAAATCGGAGCTTCATTGAAACCAGCTACCGGAACTTCCTTTGCTGACATGGTTAAAAAAGGTACCAATAATTATATACAGCCAATAAATTTAAGCTCAGTGGCCATATACCCTAACGACAAACTAAAGTCAAGTGAGGAGACAAAAACACTTGTCCAAAAAATTATATGCCCCGAGCAGATGAAGCTTCAGGTAAGAGGACTTCGTAAGACAAAGAATGGCGGTGTCATTATCAGCACTGAAACAAGGGACGACATTGAGAAGGTGAAAAAATCGATGCAGTCATCAAATTCAGGCCTTACAGTAGACGAGCCCCCAAAAAGGAAGCCTAGAGTAGTGGTTATTGGAGTGCCCTCGTCCATGCAAGAGAAGGAAGTTTTTACTTGTTTGTTCCATCAGAATATAGCCGAGAACCTTCAGGATTGCAGTCTCGAGACCTTTTTGTCCTCCATTAAGTTAAGCCATAAGTCAGGTAAGAAGGATGCTGAGAGCTGTAATTATATAATAGAAGTATCTGCAGACATACGCAAAGCCCTGATATCTAAAGACAGAGTGTTTGTGAATTGGTCGTCATGCCCTGTGAGAGACTTTACTCTAGTCACTCGCTGTTATATGTGCCAGCAGTACGGACATGCGGCCAAATCATGTCGGGAGACCACATATACCTGTGGCCACTGTGGTGATCAGGGTCATTCCATTAAAGAATGCACAAAGAGGGCTGAGGAACCAAAATGCGCTACTTGCTTGCACTTCAAAAAACCCAGCAATCACAAGACAAGTGCCGTTGACTGTCCAGCGAAACTAATGGCTGAAAAGAGGTACATAAATTCTATTGATTATGGAGGCGCCTAAGAGCGCCGTTAGTTACGTATCTTTCTGGCCCTTGTTATTGTTAGTTTTATTGTTATTTTTTATATTTAGTTAAAATTATGATTAATAATTTAATTAATGACATAGATAATTTCTCTGTATCTGAATCCCATGTTTGTGACGTTGAACACTGTAAACAATATCTCTCCTCCTACAACTATACTAGTCCACTAACCATACTAACCCAAAATATTCGCAGTATTTTTAAGAATTTTGACAATTTTTGCATTTTTCTACAACGTCTAGACATAAACTGTGACGTTATTGTCTTAACCGAATGTTGGCTTTCCAAACAATATAACATACCACTAATTCCGGGATATAATATGTATAAAAGTACTATAAATTACAATCAGAACGATGGGGTGATAGTTTACGCAAGAAATCATCTCAATGTGTCTGTCGAGGAACCAAATATGCACGACTGTAACAGATTGTTAGTTAAAATTGGGTCAGAATTAGCAATACTTGCCTTATATCGACCTCCCTCTTTTAGAAATATAAACAATTTTACCGACTCTCTAAACGACACCTTGCAGAACCTATCATCTTTCAAAAATACCATTTTAATTGGAGATATTAATATCAATATTCTTCCAGAAAGTACTGACACATCCGCTGAGGAATACCTTAACCTATGCGCTTTCCATGGTTTGCTTCCCGCTCACACCCTTCCTACACATCAAAGTGGCTCCTGTTTGGACCATATAATATTTAAGTCGAATTTCCCCGCACTTGCCCTTGTAACTAATTCAACAATAACCGATCACAGTGCTAACCTACTTATTTTAAATTGCAAATTACCAAAAGTAGTCACTCGCACAATTTCGCGTTTAAACGTAAATAAACTCGAAGAAGACTTACGTAATATCGAATTTGACCCAGTTTACGATTCTGCTGATCCGCAGTTTTGTATGTTATACTTAATCAAAAATGTACAACATGCAATTCAGAAGAACACTGTCATATCAAGGCTAAAAAACAAAAACTACAATATAAAACCATGGATCACGACAGGACTCATTCGCTGTATGAAAAATAGAGATAAACTGCATATGAAAGCTAAATCCCATCCAGATAATTTAATTTTGCAACTGTCGTATAAACGATATCGTAACTTTTGTAATGATCTTCTAAAAAGAGTAAAAAACAACTACGATAAAACTGCACTAGAAAATGCTGGTACAAATAGTAAAAAAATCTGGAATTTCATTAAAAGTGTAACGTATAACACGAAACAAAATCAGGCTTCTTCAGGTTTATTACAAGCACACTCATCACAGTTAACAACTGCCAACATAGCAAATAATTTCTTTGTTAATGTGGGAAAGTGTTTGGCTGAAAAAGTTCGGGGCCAATCACAATATTTAACAAGAACAACACCATTTACGTGTAGCACTATTTCATCATCCTTTGCATTGCTAGACACTGATGAGGCTGAGGTAGAAACGATAATTAAGAGTTTGAAAGACGACTGTGCAGTTGGCTGGGATAACATATCAAATAAAGTTATTAAACAGTTCAGGCACATTTTGGTACCGCCATTAACTTATATTTTCCAAAAATGTTTATCTGCAGGTGTTTTTCCCGAGTGCCTAAAAAAAGCTGTTGTTGTCCCCGTTTATAAATCAGGCAGTAAAGATCAAGTCACAAATTATAGACCTATTTCTTTACTGCCTTCTTTGTCTAAAATATTAGAAAAAATTATAAATAAAAGGCTTTACAAATACTTGGAGGATAAATTAATTTTGTCTCAGCGCCAGTTTGGATTTAGGCCTAAAATGTCAACAGACGATGCCGTACACCATCTGACTGACTATCTAGCACAAGAACTTGATAATGGTAACCACACAGTAGGAATCTTCCTGGACCTCGCCAAAGCTTTTGACACGGTTTCTATTCCTATTCTGTTGCACAAACTTGAAACCATAGGTATCAGAGGCACTCAGCTGAAACTATTTAAGAGTTATCTAGAAGATCGTATCCAATGTGTAAGGATTGGAGATGTTCTCAGCGAGGATAAAAAAAACACATCCTTCGGAGTTCCCCAAGGAAGTATTTTAGGGCCTACACTATTTTTGATATACATAAACGATCTTTGTAATCTATGTCTAGATCACGGCCAAATTGTTTCTTATGCTGACGACACTGCCCTTCTATTTTCGGCTGACTCAGAAAAAAATGTCTACAAGGTTGCGCAACACGGATTCAATATTGTTAATAAATGGCTTTAACATAATTCACTAACACTAAATGCAGAGAAGACAAATTATATTAAGTTTTCGATGCGCAAACAAACATCAATTGGCACTACCTCGACATTATATGCTCATTATTGCACAATTCCCACAAATAACCAATGTGTTTGTCCTAACATTAAAATGGCAAATACAACAAAATACCTTGGTGTTATAATAGATGAAACACTTTCGTTCAAGCAACATATAGAAGCTTTAAATAATAGAATTCGCAAGTTAATATTTGTTTTTAAAAAGTTACGCTGTATTGCTGATCCAAAAATAGTTAAACAAGTTTACTTTGCTCTATGTCAATCGATTTTAACTTACTGTATTACCACATGGGGTGGAGTGGGTAAAACATTGTTACTAACCATCGAGAGAGCTCAGAGGGCGATTCTCAAAGTGTCTACTTCCCGCCCTTTCCTTTTTCCTACTAACCTCCTATACAAATCTTGTGAAGTATTAACAGTTAGACAGCTATTTATTATGGGCATTGTATTAAAACAACACAAAGCTCTACCCTACAGCACTAGTTATACTAATAAAAGGCGTAAAGATATAGTTTGTCCACAAAATTCTACAAAACATGCTTTTATAGCCAAATTTTATCAGTACCTCGGACCTCTCCTATATAATAGACTAAACTCGAAAGCAAACATTTATTCTCTGAACTATACAAATTGTAAGAGAATCCTCAAGGAGGCTCTCCAAAGTATGTCTTACGAAGAAACAGAGAATTTACTAACTGTGTTAAAGTAATTATAGGTATACAAATATTGTAATTATCAAATTTAGAAACTAGGAGTTATGCTACTCAACATAATTATAATTATTTTTCTATTGTCAACTTTTGATTATTTATTATTTTTTTAAAGACTATTTTAGCTCTTCACGCCTGAAACACAGGATTACCTAGTTCAGGCACGTAAGTCTTAGGAATATAATTTACATTTAAGCAAAACTGTACTAATTTTCATGCCTTACAATTTTTTGAATAAATATTATTATTATTATTATTATATATTATTTTAAAAGTAGGAAAAAAGAGCTTTTGTACTGGCCATTGTTTCAGCTGTTTTCATGAACGACGTAAATTGAATTGTATATTATTAGTATTCATTGTAAACATGCTTTTTTAGGGTTCCGTGCGCCTGAACGAACCCTTATAGGATTACTCGTGCGTCTGTCTGGCTGTCCATCTGTCACAGCCAATTTACGAATCTACGGGACCAATTAAATTGAAATTTGGTACACATATGAATTTTTGTAACCCAAAAACGGTCGAGTAACGTAAATAAATGAATTTTGAATATGGGAGTCACAGAAAAAATAATAATTGGGGGCAAAGAAAAAAATAATAAAAAAAGGTTTTGCAAACATACAACATATCAAATGAACAGACTAGTTGTGTGGGTCTCAAATAATATTGTTTTTATAATTTTAAAATGAATACTTGTAAAGTTATTTAAGAAAATGGACTATTTCCCCTTTATCTCCGAAAGTACTCAGCCTTTACGTATAAATTACAGGAAAACCTATAAGAAGTTTATGGTTCTAAAATAACATAGCAACAAATATTCATAGTACGGAACCATAACCACGCAATTTCAACTCGTACTTATCCGATTCTTTAATATAAAATAATTCAATCCAAAATAAGTTCAATACAAATATTTTTGCCGTTGCATTTATTGTAAACAAATGAAGGTATAGGGTGGCCAACTCGGATTGCACAACTTCAAATTAAGATTATTCATATTACAAACGAAAATAATTCAGGCTTGGTAATTTTATATGGTAAATAACATTCTGCCAAATCTCTACCTTTTTGATACATAAAATGCGATCGCTTTTCATCGTGTTTTTCATCAATATTTCGCACATATTTTTAGGTATCCCACTTACAAAGCCACAAAAATGCTGGTTTTCGTGTTCATGATTGAAGAAAATACTTTCCTGATTTTTTTTTTAGTCAAGACGTGTCGTGAAATCCTTAGTGATTAATATGGTGTTGGTTACTCGTATGAATTTGTTAGAAAAATTGGGTTGGTTTTTATCCAGACTTCAGGATAAAATTACTAAATTTATTGCGGTGGTCGTGGTCTTATGGACAGTGCATAACGAATTGGACATATTTTATTATATTTATTATAACAGACATTAAACAACTGCAAGAGCAATATTTCAAGAGCTGTGGTGGCAGAGTGGTAACGGCCGTGACTTACGTGAAGTACTGTGTCCCATCAGTGGGATCATTATATGAAGGTAGATTATGCTGAACAACTGCAATATGCCCAATATTACAGTTGTCAAATCAAAATGATGGCTAAACAAAATTGTAGACATCCGAGCTGGCCACCCTGTATTTACCTACCGTGAAATATTTGATTGAATGAAAACATATTTGAATATGTTGCATTCGTCGATATGAACTAACAAACCAATCAATCTAACTCGGTGCAGTTTACACAACAATATTGACAATTAGTCATATTTCTTGTCTGCTATAACTATTTAAGTTTACAGCATCCGATGGACGAGGAAAAAATAGTAGATCGTTTGCCAAGGGAGCAAACAACTATTTTGAGAAATAGTGTTGCTCCCTAGACACTACTTTCTATCATCCCGTATGAAAAAATAAGTAAGTGTAACCTAAGAATAAGAATAGTACGTATAATTATTTACTCACAATTAGGAGCAATACATATAAATAATTACAGGCTAATGTTTATATTTGAACAATTATGGAAGTGCATCGAACTTTTTTATTAGGTACTACCATCTGTTACAGTTGTAGATTTATTTACAGCTTGAGAATTAGATATAGTCAAACTCTTTTTTAGGGTTCCGTAGTCAACTAGGAACCCTTATAGTTTCGCCATGTCCGTCTGTCTGTCTGTCTGTCTGTCCGCAGCTTAACTCAAAAACTATTGGTACTAGAAAGTTGTAATTTGGCATGAGTGTACACGTTAATGACGCCGAAAAAGTGGTAAAATAAAATTTTGAAAAAAACAATTATTTAGGGTACCTCCCCTACATGTAAAGTGGGGATGATAATTTTTTTTCGTCCTTCCCATAGTGTGGGATATCGTTGGATAGGTCTTTCAAAGGTAAGTAAACCGTTTGTGACTTATCAAGCTTTAAAGTACCAATTTTCGTTAGAGTCAAGTGTCCCCCCCCTCTACCAACTAAACGGTTGTAGTTAGAAATTCAAATGTCACGGCAGTAGTACCTATATATAACGAAGTTTAAGGGAAAACTATCACACTTAAGTGGGCTTTACAAGTTTACGAGTAATAGTCAACCAATTGTATTTGACTCGAAAATTTCAAACAACTCCATAGAATTCCCCAATTTCATTTTTTTGTGACGAGTGAGTAGTGTAGCTCTGTACTCTCTCTCTCTGTATTTAAATTTAAAAAAACCGGCTATGACAAGTCTTATCCAAATCTCAAAAAAAAAATTATAACTTTCTGTGCAAAATTGTCGGACCAGGTGAGGATTTGTATAGGAAGTCAAATTAGGTAGGTAGTCATGTTTGAGTTTTAGTTAGAGCATGGTACGAAACTTTCAGTCCGCGAATACGACCCGCACTTGGCTGTTACAAAAACTACGGAACCCTACACTGCGCGTGGCCCGTTTCTTTATCATAGAGCCTGTTACTTGTTCATACAATGTTCGTGATTGATCTCTTTGGTGATTGGAACTTTTACTAACAATATCCACATTCCAAATTCAAATCACTTTTATTCCCTAGGGATTAAAGAGCGATTTTAGTCCCTGTTTACGAAGAATACACTAGCTTTTCTTGAATAAATGTGATAAAAAATATTTACTCGTTGAGTTCATAGTATTTAGTCATTTCTTTTTGAACTCACTTTCAGTGAAGTAAGGCAAATGCAGTATAGTATATTTTACCAACAAAGAAAAAAGGGTGTCGTAGATTGTCAAAATTACTGTACAACGGGCATTGCATGTACTTTCGTGTAATACTATTATGCTTAAGCATATCCTGTAAAATTGTAGAAAATTATATGTTATATTTTTTATATTTTAAATAAATATGAAATAATTATGATAAGTTAAACAAGTCGGTTAAAAGTTACTTTATCCAAAAAATTGTATTAGCTTAAGTATAAAAAATGTGTTGTTTTCTTATGAATTATTTGTGATTTACTTAAACCCTGAAAAAATAAATGAATTTAATCGCAGTATTTCTCCTTAAAATTAACAATCTCCCCACGCACCGACTGACGTGATACAGAATAGCGCGCTCACTCTAGGGTTAACTAGAAACTAAGAACAACTAACCCACTCTCACTACATCCAATCTTTTCAGAAGAAATCGTGTGTTGAAACACACGAATTCTTTTGAAAAGATTGCCGTTCTGTGATTTTCAATGTGTGTGTGTGTGTTTCATTCAGACAATCTTTGAACGGATCTTGAACGACAAAGGAGTTTCTTCTTTATCGCACAAACTATGTTGATTTCTCTTTTGTATCGGGCTTTGTGAATTTATTGTACCTTACTCTATTGTGCACTTTTGCTATTAAAAAAAAATGAAAACAAAAAAACGCAATATTTTTTTTATAATATGTAGCTCTTCCCCGCAGCTTTGCCCACGTGGAGGTGGCGAATATCCCACGGGAACGTACTACCGGGATAAAAAGTACCTTATGTCCTAACCCATCGTCTACCCGTATGGTAAACATCGAAATCCCTTCGTACCCCCATCGAAATCCCTCCATACAAAAACCTAACATGTATGTGTTCATCCAAATCCTAGCAGCCGTTTTAGCGTGAAACCCTTACAAATAAACAAACTATTAGTTGAGATTACTTAATAGTATGAATTCAAGAATATTTTTTCTGCGTACGACTATTATAGAAAAATATTCAAATCTTTTCACCATGTCATATAAGACACATTCGAATCACTGACCAAATAAAACCGAATCGTATCCATTCCACTCCAATGCTCGTTATGATTTATCATTTATATTTGTCATCCCGGCGTGACCGGTGGATTTACAACGGTTTTTATAGAGAATCAACAACACAATCGATCATACAAAACGTTATAGACTGTATCATAAAGTAATTTTTATGTGCATTTAATGTTATTTAAGTACGTTAGTTAAACTTAAGGCCGCTCAGCACACTATGGCGCACCATAGCGTGCTGAGCGGCCAACGCTAAGTTAGTATTAAGGATTACTTTGCAAGCTCCGAGTATAGCCCGCAGGCTATACTCGGAGCTTGCAAAGTAAGTAAGATGAAGTGGCAGTGGGCTGGCCATATTTGTCGAAGGACCGATGGCCGGTGGAGCAGACGAGTCCTGGAGTGGAGACCGCATATCGGCAAGCGTAGTGTGGAAGGCCCCTCAGCTAGATGGACAGACGACCTCATGAAAAGTGGCTGGGAAAGACTGGATGTGAAAGATGGAGGACAGGGTGTTGTAGCGCAGCATGAGAGAGGCCTATGCCCAGCAGTGGACTGCGATAGGCTGAGTTGTTTGAAGTACGTTAGTAACAAATACAACATTTAATAACCTACTAGAGCTTAAGAACCTATTAGTAAAGTTATGTTATGAGGGCTGACGTATGTATGGAAAGTTAGTATTTAGGATTAAAACTTAAGCCCGTATTGCCTTGACTGAAGTTTGAAGTACACTTGCCTTTTAGCCATTTACGGTCTCAATTCATAAGCAAATAAAACCACATAAACATCAATCTTCCATCCGCGTCGAGGCTCACAACTACTGCTAACTGTGCCCATACAAGGCCATAACAATCCCGAAACACACGTAACCGCTTCAGCAGTATTTATAGGACATTCGTACCGCAAACCTGACGTGTTTATGAATGGTCCAAGCTCCACCGGGCCTGGTATCCGCAAGAACGATATATTATGATCCTTAGAGCCGTTTCCTTGAAAACAACAGATTCATTAATAAAGTAAGTCCAATGGTTTATGTTACAAACTTCCGGGTGTTTCATAAATATTTATGCGACGTAATAGCTTAAGGCCCTCAATAGATTTACAAATTTTAATAGGGCAATGTTTAATATCCTGAAAATTGTTTCCAGCAGACTTAACTTGGGCCAAACTTTACTACGTTTAGCTAAAAGCCTGGTAGATTAATTAGACAACGCGGGATTCTTCAGCAGTGATATTTTTTGTTTGGATTTCCCACAGTTACTTAGGTTCCATTTCCTATGTGAATAGTTCAACGGTTGGAATCATAGTCGCGGACATTCGCTCGCCAGCCCTATTTACTATTATCATACTGTTTTTTTATCAAATCCAAATAAAATCTATACAAATAAATAAAATTGAAGTGTCTGTTTGTGATGTCAAAAGAACAGCTTTTTACTTTTAATAAATACTATTTTTAAAATGATTATCTGTACAGACAGACTATAATGTTCAAAGATTCGGAGATTAGCCGTACCTAATGGCTCGAGCAATTATTTTGACGGGACTTTCACTGGTCGATAGCTGATATTATAAAGAGTAACTTTGATTTTCTTTTATTTTAGAAAAATAATTAGGGTTCTGTGAAAAAAAATTAAAATCCATGAAATCCAATTGGTAGTATTTCAATAATTGCCAAGCTGCTGTGGCTAGCACTATTTAACTGTCGTATCTCAACTGGCAACATTTACCAACAGACAGTCACAAGAGGCCAGTGATCAGGTAACTCCATTGTGACGTAATCAAAGGTTGGCTCGGCGCTCGGCTCTCGAGCCAGCGCTACTCGTTCGGCGACATCCAACTTTCACGGCTCCAGTCCTTCACACTTCAAATAGAATAGGCTAAGTACACACTGAGAATGACCCGCTAAGATATTATTTATAGCTTTGTAGATTGCTTTAATCAATACTGCAATAAAAAAACCAGTTGACTGCAATTTAAAAAGTTATTATTTTTTTTTATGGCGAGCTGGTTACATATTTGGTACACCTAAGTTTTCACCGTAAAATATTTACAGAATAGACCAGCTGAATTGAATAAACCCAGGTTCAGAGTAATGAAAACATCAGAAGGCCAATTCTCATAATTTAAAACGTTCAAAATCTAGTCGCAGTCTCATCTCGGCGACAAACAAATGTCAAAATCGTCGAAATAAGAGGTATTTTTGACAGATTGAGACTGATATCAGACTGTGGACGTTCTTAAAATTACGAGAATTGCCCTTCAGTCTGTTGTTTCAATAACAATGCCTTTCCTTTCAAAAACAAAATAAAACAAAGTGACTAATAAACAAAGCAACATCTCTCTTAAGAACCACAGTACAACATCACACCAAAATTCAATTTCTTCACAGGAAAGCGCTTGCAGCGTTAATCGCTTTCGCTGTAGCGCGTGCAGAAAATTCTTATAACGCTTGTAGGATCCAGTGCTAAATCAAGTTAGCGGTGCAGCGCTGGAAGATTTATTCGTCCCCCGCCTCCGTTCCTTTGTGAACTTTAAAAATGCTTAAGATTTTACATTTTTGCTTTTTCGAGCGCGCTTTATTTAGTCGTGCGATGTTTTTGCGTCATTGCGTTCGTGTTATTTTTGAAACTCCGAGTTTAATAAACGTGAAATACTAGGTCTTGGATTTGCAACTACTAACCTGCTTATGGAATACTTTTTATTCTGTTTCTTTCTGCTTGTTGAATAAGTTGGGTTATTGCGGCTGTCGAAGGACCAATAAGCGTTGTGTAATATTATTATTCGGGAACGAATGTCATGTCGCCTGCACACAAGGGGGCAGGAAACAATTAAGGACTTACTTGGTGTTTTTGAATGTGCCGTGCTGATATGTAGACCGGCGCGGCGTCCGGTAACTTTTTGTTTCCCTGCTTCTTCCTGGTTTTGTGTCGGCCGACACTCGTAAATTGGTATGTTTCGCGGCGCGCGCGCGTCGCGAAGCTTAGCGGTATAGCTTGCGGTGCGGGTGACTGTTCGATTACAAGTGAAGTTGAATCTCTGTCCCTCTGCTGGAGCGTCTTGATTCCACGTAGCCCGGAAACGGTTGTCGGTTGGCGCTTTCTCTTTCTGTCGCGTATGGACGTAATGATAGGGAGAGGGATAGATGGATAGGCATTTGGCGACATGACAGAATAAAGCAGTTTTCGTTCGGATATTTAATAGAGAGAAACTTGTAATATAGAAACTTGTGTAAGCACTGCTTTTCCCACTTGTTTCTTTAGGTTTACTGGGCTCACGAAGTACTCATATTTGGCAGTAACAAATTGAATTGGTCACTATTAAAGTATGAGACATCGGCAAATACGTGTAATCCACACTTGATAACTGATCTTCAAGCTATGCTCGTAATCTACTTAAATATAGTGAGTCTATAAGCATGGGCTTCTGGCTTCATCTTTTTGATTAACCGACTTCTTTGACAAAACTGTGTGCAAATAAATGGTTTAATTGAAAAAAAAGGCTTTGAGTTTGAGTTTTGTGTTTGAAATTTAGCACAAGAGTTCCCTGTAGGTACAATGAAAGTTACCATTAAGCAAGGATTTTTGAAAATTTATCCCCTAAAGGGGTTTAATAAGGGATGAAAATTTGAATGGAAATTCGTAATTTTTGCCGACGGAACATCCCATGGCACATAGCCTGCCCCTTAATAAATTCAAAAAGAGTTTCCCATTTTATCTAACCACACAGCATAATAAACATTCAATGAAACAACAGCAGAACAGTAAAAACAAAACGTATACATTCCATAAAATGGTTAGAAAGCGTAATAAAGTTCTCCTCACGCTCGGCGGCGGTGTCCTTAAATATTTTATAAGATCTCTTCCTTCGAGCGAATTCTCTACTTATGCCCTTCTGTGTGGATTTATGATATTGATTCTAAGTATTAACCTTGTTTAGGGTAGCGATTTGTTCGTGACCTTGAGGCGTGTTTCATTTTTGTTTTTTTGTTGTTGAACATCTAATGCGGCGGGTCAGACCGGCTGGTAGGGTGGTGATGGTGACACGTCGCCACTTTATTTTCGATATTAATAGAAGGTGTAAATAAAAAATTAAAAAAACTGAGTAGGTACTTTGTTTTTGATTATGCCCTATTTATTTCCTTTAATCAACTGTAATTTCATGCATATTTTCTATACAACAGGTTTGGATGTTTCGCATCTGCCAGGCGTCCCGCAACGTTTAATTTTTTTTTATAAATATTTACACGGCGTTCAGCTGAGTCCCAGTAACAACATGAGGGCTGCTTATCCTTAGATAGTAACAATGGCGCGGTTTTCAGAGAACCTAGTTTGATTTACTGTTGAAGTCTACACAGTCGTTTTAGATTCTGACAATACCTACTCTCACAGTGAAAACGGTATTTTCCTCTCTAGTATTGGTTCGAATACATCCGTCATTTATCGAGTCGGTGTTTTGCAATGCTGTTCTTAACTTCTTACTAGGTCAATAAAGAAGTTCTGAATGTAGGTATTATTTTCTATGAATACATAAGTTAACATTATTATTGCAATAATAATTCCATTTTTTATTGCAGACTAAATATTACATGTCCATAGTTGTTAGTAACAAAGATCTTAAAATTATGTTAGTTAATGCAATGACAGCTATGTCAATATTAGCTTAAAAGATGAAGCTGCTATCTTTCACCAAAATCCGCATAAAAATATACATTTACCCCTAAATAATCTGTGCGAAGTGTTATAAATTCTTCGCTCCATCTCGAGTATCTAGGAAACGATCTGGATGGTTCCCAAGACCTCAGTAAACGGCCGACTTATGGGGAATCAATAGGATGATAGCACCAAACTGTTCCACTTTTACGTAATATAAAGCTTTTCGGAGCGTAATGTAGGAGAGAGATGGTTATTAGTTTATTTGTTCGGTTTTTTTTTTTGTGAAACCGCAATTTTACATTGACTGCAGCACTCGTTAAGTGGTGGTTTTTTGTATGTAATTGGATATTTGGTTTGCTTGACTTGTATATAAAACCCAGTTTTACATCATCTCTATAACTAGCCTTCAACAGAAACCTTCGAGGTGTCGATTTAACTACTACACAACAACTTGATGCCATAGTTACTGTATTACTCTCTAAGAAAAATTCAAGACCATAAAACAAAAGAAGACTGAAAAGGATAACATGGAAACTTTAAAAATACACTGACTAAACGTTTGAAAATAACAGAAATCAAAAATAAACTGTTACCGGATAGCTCGCCGTCGACTTTTTCATAGAACAGCTAAAATAAACAGCTCTCAACTATTTTATCATCCTTTAGAGATAATATTTCATATCTTTTCAATGTTTTACAATACTCTGGTATCTTGCTGAATTTTTATTCAGAAATCAGCGTTAATCATTTGTTAGGGTTCCGTAGTCAACAAGGAACCCTTATAGTTTCGCCATATCCGTCTGTCTATCTGTATGCCTGTCCGCGGTTTAGCTCAAAAACTATTGGTACTAGAAAGTTGTAATTTGGCATGAGTATACGCGTTAGTAACGCCAAAAAAGTGGTACAATAAAATTTAGAAAAAAACAATTATTTAGGGTACCTCCCCTACATGTAAAGTGGGGATGATAATTTTTTTTTCGTCCTTCCCATAGTGTGAGTTATCGTTGGATAGGTCTTTTAAAAATATTAGGGGTTTGGGAAGACCGTTTTTAGATTAAGTATGCCCTTCGTGACTTATCAAGCTTTAAAGTACCAATTTTCGTTAAAGTCAAGTCCCCCCCCCCCTCTACCAACTAAACGGTTGTAGTTAGGAATTCAAATGTCATGGCAGCAGTACCTATATATGACGAAGTTTAAAGATCACACTTAAGTGAGCTTTACAAGTTTACGAGTAATAGTCGACCAATTGTATTTGACTCGAAAATTTCGAACAACTCCATAGAATTCCTCAATTTTATTTTTTTGTGATGAGTGAGTAGTGTAGCTCTGTGTCCTGTATTTAAATTCAAAACACCGGTTATGACAAGACTTATACAAATCTCAAAAAAAAATTTAAAACTTTCCTTGCACAATTGTCGGATCAGGTGAGAATTTGTAGAAGTCAAATTAGGTAGGTAGTCATGTTTGGCTTTTAGTTAGAGCATGGTACGAAACTATCAGTCAGCGAATACGACCCGCACTTGGCTGTTGCAAAAACTACGGAACCCTACACTGCGCGTGGCCCGACACGCACTTGACCGGTTTTTTGTGTTCGTTCGTGGAAATTGAAATGAGCGATGCCACTTAAATGTGGTATTTTATTTTATGAATGTTTCTTTTCATAAAAATCAGACTATACGTTTAAGTAAGTAACAGTATAGTTTTTGTTAGCTTTTCTTTAAAACGGCTCGAATTGAGTGTAGTTTGCTTCTCAATGATTTAAGTAACTTTTGAAATCCATTTACCTTAACAGAAAATGTCCGAAACTCTCTCATTCCTTTACATACACGCCCAC
The DNA here is from genome assembly GCA_949629185.1 of Apamea crenata. Taxonomy (NCBI): domain Eukaryota; kingdom Metazoa; phylum Arthropoda; class Insecta; order Lepidoptera; family Noctuidae; genus Apamea; species Apamea crenata. The sequence continues at coordinate 910,018 of OX451359.1, forward strand.
AAAATATGTACAAGCAAGAAAATCCTTCTTACAATCTTCCACATCATCAAAACCTTTGATTTTCAACTCAAAAGGAAAACCCCTATACTAGAACGGTCCAATTGAATTTGGTGGTAACTGCGCTATCTGCGGCTGATACAATTACGCGATAGACCACAGGCGGTGTGTTGCGGTGCCTCCTGATTTAGATGCCTGCGCTAAATTAAAATGAATCTAGTTTGCCAGTGCTCCCGTTTTAGTCCTTGTGGTTGACGGTTTATAGGTGATAGGGAGGTTAGGTTTGAACGTTACGCCATTAAATAGAAATCGTGTATTGCTTGTGTTGCTCATGAGAATATATTTTATTGGGGACGGTGTAAACAGCCCTCTTAGGAAAGAACTACACTTTGTTCCTTAAAACCTTTTCTAGCTGTAAAAATATGTTTTATTATATAAGAACGTTGTTTAAATGTCCTTGCTGTTAACTTAAGCTTTGTACAAGTGGCGGTACTCAAACCGTGCAAAGCTGAATGGTGTGTGTTCGATCATCTTTATAGGGGACTTACACTAGGTGAATACCAAATCGCGTCACAAGCCAAATCGCCACGCCATTTACACAGTTCGATTAAAATTGGAGGTGAATAGATAATTTTGCATCAAAATGTCGAGTTGTATGCGGCGGGCGATCGCCTGCGACTGAGCATTTTCACGGTCGATTTTAGACACACGCCGCATGTGACCTGTCGTCGCAAAACAAAAGTCGAAACCTTCTCTATGCTTTACCTACTATGCTTTGGAACTTGTGATTTTAGTCACCTACGGCCTAGCCGAATTGCCATTTAAGACAGTAGTTTTTCGCTGTGCAGCAAAAATCGTGCAGCTATGGTCAGGTGACCATAGCTGCACGATTTTTGCGTACACAGGTGTGTACAGCCCGCATTAGTTACACTTTTGACGTCACCTGCTCTATTATAAGTACATTTGCCTTGGTTAGAGAGGGTTAGTAAATAAATAGTACTGGGCGCTTACGCTTATAAAGTTATGAAGCTTTTTGCAATAACAAAGAACTATCTAAGTCGTTCCGCATCTGCTATTGATTATTATTCTTCCTACATTTAACCCACATCATGTCTAGAAGCAAAAAATACAAATATATCCCCAAATAATCTTATCCAAGTAGCAAGAAAAATGATGATATCCATTCAGAAAGCTCCCCAACAAAACGCTTGTAATCTGTAGAGGCTCGGTTCTTAATCTTTTCGAGAAGTGATCCGTGAAATGGGGCACTACCGGCTAAATATAGAAGGAATGAGGATCTTTTGTCTATAAACCTATCGGTTGATCGCGCGTTTGCACTCAATTTGAAAACGGGATTATATTATTATGTACAGTGGCCTCCAAAGGTTAGTTGACATGTTTCCACTTCAGCTGTGACACACCACTTGTGATTTGAATTCTAGTGATCCTAATCTTTGAACTCCTATAGCGTTTTTATTGACTTATCACATCTTATCTTTTCTTGACCTTTGACTTGTCATAAAAAAGAATCAAGTAATTCTCTAGGAGAACCTGATTATTATTTTTTTTTTAAATCATGATGTGGCATCATAGCTGAAGTGGAAAAATGTCAAGTAACTTTTGGAGGTCACTGGTGTAAAGTTACTGGTAGTTGGTAGCTTGTCTTTGGAAACTGTCATATAATAAAAGCTCATTCTAGAACATTACGTTTTTCTTAACGGCCTCAAATGTGTGGGTATAGAAATAATATAATATTTTACTATAAATAAATGTTTCCTTGACTCCGTTGCGTATACCTACTTATTTATGTAAATGACAAACTTTTTACAGCCGTTAGTAGATGGTGTATGTGGCACAAACAACTAGAAAAGACAGTTGTGCGTCACACGCACGGTTAGAGCAAACGGTTCACTTTCATCTAATGTGTGAGCTGCGTGTCGCGTACTTTCAGAGACATAAATAATAATAAAGTAACGTATAATATTACCCAAAATAACAAGGTGAATTTACAGAATTGGGCACAGTTCAGACCAATAGCCTGAAAAGTGTGGAGGTATTACTCTGTTTTCTGTGATCATGATAAACTACCCCAAATCCGTGATCTATATTTCATACAATTTAAGGTTTACAAGGTCAAATTGTAAAGGAGATGATGAATTTATAGACAAATACTGAGCTCCTTGGCGATTGATTTGCGCTTACTAAATTATAAAAACTTATATTCATTAAAAGTAAGTTTATTAAATGATAAAACAAAGTGGGTACTTAGAGTGTAGTCAGGATAGATAGTGATATATGGCGCTGGGTACTCGAACTCCCAGAGTGTCAGATTAGAGGTAGCGGCGGAGGTAGGAGGCACGAGAGCACTACAAGACTTCTCCGCTGGGATTTTTGTAGGAGACAAAAGGACGTGTCATACTGGTGCTTTGTTCTTTCTTAAATCTGTGTATTGTTCGTCAAACAATTATCTACCACAATAAAATAAACATTTGCAAATATTATTACGTCTTCTACGGCAAACACTTACAGAATGATAATTTTCTAAAATTATTTAAATATTTCGAAATATCTCAGTTTTTGTAGTATTTTTTTTTAAGTTTTTGTAACATATTTTAAACTATTTATGATTTTTTTTGTCTAAGAGCACCTTTGGCGCTGCTATACACACACAAATCTCTCCTCACAAATCATCCTTAGACCAACCATAGGAATCATGTTCATAAACACTCTAAATGAAGAAAGTTAAGTTAAAGTTAATGAAGAAAGTAAACAAGACAAAGTGATGATATTTCTCCAATAAAATATAGTGCGGTACAACTAAGAACAATTCCTTAGTTTGGAGGGACCCCGTCACGTGTCGGAGGACGTTCGAGAGTTCGCTAAGCACGCTCCACGCTCCACTGATCTCAGCGTGACACACAGACTTTTCAATTTAGACTATAATAGAGCTGTAAGAGACACTGCCAGTTTGCTGTTTCTTTGAAAAATAACCTTTAGATTGTGTATCTAGAAAGAATAGACAGGATTTTATGTGACCAAATTTTTTTAACCCATGAAGTCGATGCGTAGCAGGTGTGCTACGATTTTGTAGCTGGCGTAGCACTTTCGTAGGCATTGCGTAGCCTGAACATTGATAGTCCTTTTTAATCTGACCCAATTGTGCAATTTTGGCGTACTCCCAATCACAGGTGTTCAAAAATACTCGCTGGATTAAATGAATTTCGGGGAATCCTTTGGTGCAGATGAATTGATTCTGTGGTTACCAGTAGGGCATCAGTGCCTGCTTCAGATTTTGGCAAAGACCTTTGTGCAGTGACCCATGATATACACTACCATTCAGTGTTAGTAGAGCATTGATCAAAGAACGAGGTACCTAATTAATATGCTGATCATATAATGAACTAAATCCCTTGACCTCAAAGTTATTTCAACGAAAACAGTTTTATATTTTTACCAATAAACTGACGTCCAATCTTCAGAAAAACTAATAAACGCCACTCCATCTCACAATTTCATGAACCCTATTAAGCTTGTTTTCCAGTGTAAAACGTTTTGCTATAAAATGTGAGAAAAACTAAATGCAAATCGGTTATTTCGCGATGAAAAATAGATGGCGCAGTGTTATTACTTTGTATGCAGTAAATAGGACGGAGTGAGGGGGAGGGGGGGAGGTAAATTGAATGTTAAGATAGTTGCTAAATAGGGTGGCGGGGGTGAAAATTGTGCCCTAAATATTGGACTTTTATTGTCCTTGGGACCAGGGGCTTACAAACTTTGTTTGGTCTACATTTTTGGGTTAACAAGGTTACCATGTGTGTAAATTGTGTTTGTCATTTTGTGCCACAAAAGGGGTCTGTGTTTAGACGAAGCAAAACTTGCTTGCAATAATTGTTTTGGTGTAAACAGAAGTCGTATGCAATTATTAAATAGCAAAACTTGCATTCATTTATGGCATGTTATTTCATCGAAATCGCACGCGTGTAATCACTTGCATGCAATTCTTGAATAGCAGTAATTGGACGTGCTTTATGGCATGCGCTTTATCAGCCCTTGAATGTTCTAGAAGCTTGCTACGTTTACGGAGGCTTTAACCACAATGTTCGAAGTACTCCAGATTATTTTCTCTCATCCTCGAATATTTCGCCTCTACGCTGGCAACACCAGCACTAACGCAGTTTACCGGGCGCCGGCAACCATTATTAACACGAAGTCGACTCGTTCGCCTGACGATGCCGCGATGGCTGCGCTGGCAACACTGTTGTTCTACGTTGTTACTTGCTCATCGGGACTGTTATTACTATTTAGGTTTATGCTTTAATCTTACAAAGGAAATAGTCTTCAAGCCACGGTTAAGGCTATGCTATTTTCTTTCTTAAGATGAGATCTATCTTTCTGTCTTAAGACGGTAAAAGGTATGGGTAAAAAATGGCTATAAGAATTTCGAGAATGGTTGACAATTTACTTCATTATCTTGGCAGGGATCAAAAAGGGATTCTACAAATTTTTTTTTTCTAAATGGTTCTTTGTGACTTTAACAAACTTCATTACTACAGTCCCTTTCATCCAGGGATTCCGGTCAGTCAAGGGGTTCACGTAACGAAAAGCGTAATGCGTACATGCGTGAGAGAGATGGTCTTTATGTTTTTTGAGGGTGCTGAAGCCGATATAAAGAGGATGAAGTCAAAATGAAAATACAACAACGCAGCTGCGAAATTTTTAAATTTTTCATCACCTATGTCGTTTTTTATGGTTTTTAAGGATGCTGCGGCTGATAGCGAGGTAGATGGTTCTATATTAAAAACGCGAATAAAATTTACACTTTCTCTCTCTCTGTCTCATCCTATTATATACCAGTGTGAGTCCGTGCGAGTATCGCATAAGAAACTTCGTTCATGACCGCGCACGTTTTTTTTTTTGCAATAATTTGACTTGCTTGGAAAGCTACTTCCTTACTTTAGAGTAGCCAAGTGCGAGTCGGACTCGAGCACCGAGGGTTCCGTACAATTACAATTTACAATTTATGACGTCTTAAAAAAAGTACCTACTAGATCTCGTTAAAACCAATTTTTGGTAGAAGTTTACATGGTAATGTACATCATATATTTTTTTTAGTTTTATCATTCCCTTATTTTAGTAGTTACAGGGGGGGAGGACACATTTTACCACTTTGGAAGTGTCTCTCGCGCAAACTATTTTGTTTAGAAAAAAAATGATATTAGAATCTCAATATCATTTATGAAGACCTATCCATAGATACCCCACACGTATGGGTTTGATGAAAAACATTTTTTTGAGTTCTTAGTAAGTATGGGGAACCCCCAAAATTTATTGTTTTTTTTTTTCTATTTTTGTGTGAAAATCTTAATGCGGTTCACAGAATACATCAACTTACCAAGTTTCAACAGTATAGTTCTTATAGTTTCGGAAAAAAGTGGCTATGACATACGAACGGACATACAGACAGATAGACAGACAGACATGACGAATCCATAAGGATTCCGTTTTAGCCATTTGGCTACGGAACCCTAAAAAGAAAAATGTAACATGGATAGCCATAAAACTAAACTATGTACAACAACTAAGTAGGTATATAAATTTAAAGATGGAAATGTAAGATAAAAACACATAGATTTAGTAAAAAAGAAAGTGAAATTCTACCATTCTAGCTAGAGTGTCTTCAAAATATTAATTAATCGAATAGTATCATTTCTGTAACAGTGTCTGACCTAGTTGTTTCTTTACAACTTTCCACTCCACAGTTTTCTATCTTCCATTAATTCCAATCAGCTCCTTAATAGCTGCGTTGTCTGCAATTAGCCGGTGTGTTAGTGTTCAGTTTGGTGCGAGGTAGCCGTCGGTGTGAGGTGGTAGTCGGTAGTCGGCGGCATGCTCCGAGTACTGACCTCGAGATCGCGTGAGGTGCCAAGTACAGTCAGCTAAAACACTGACGAAAGAAATGTAAATGTAAATTCATGAAGACTTACCATTAGTAGGTATACAGGGTGGCAGGGACATCGACGCGCAAACTGCAACCATGGATTCATCACATGAGTTTAGACCCCATAGCTTACCTGTATACTGTAGGTACGATAATTAGGAAAATAACAAGTAAAAAAAATGATAGACGACCAACTTTAACTGATCATCTTGAAAGATATTTTTGGTCATATTCGAGCATAACCTCTGAGTTCTGACTTATCTCTCAGTAGCTTTGTGGTGCAATTTTTTTTTCTTCTCGTCCCATACTCCAACCCTATGAGCAAATATCAGTCTATACATTTAGTTATTATTCGATTATCTCCGCTTCCATGTGAGTGCATTGAGTTCCATTCGAAACAATAATAATTTGAGATCACTATCAAATTCCATGCAGTTCCGGAATTTATTTAATCAAATACCACATCGAGTTCAGTTGGAATTTAGATTGCACCGAAGGATGACAACGTGATGACATTTCACGAATTGCAGCTACAAATAATTTTATAATGGTAGGTATGAAAACCAATAAATTGACCAAAATTACTTGTTATTCGTTCACGTATATTACCTTCTATCTCATAACAAGCGATGATGAAGTGAAACATTCGCATGTATTTTAATTAACAATCCCGATATCTGAATAAATGTATTCATGTTACATTGATATTTGTTGAAGCGATCCGATGGTTCCCTAATTGGCTGCCGTCGATGTATTTATTCAATACGTAAATTATTAATTTTTTATTACTGATTAAATTACGTACGTTAAATTTGAGCAGTGATTTTTAGTAGGTTGAAGGTAAAATGTATACACCCTACGATAGTTTACACTACAATGAACAGTGTGTGTAATTTACTACTCTGTGATGTGGTAGCGTTGACCAATTCTCAGAAAAACAATATGTAGGCCAAGCAACGTCAACCGCAGCCCGCGAAATTCAAATTTTCTTACGTTTTTTGCAATTTGCAGATCCGTGTCAGATTATATGTTAATTAAAATATGATTCGTCGCCGTAAAAAATATTTATTTATAGAATTATAACCACAAAAATCATCAATAAACCTCTCCAAGTTAATAACGCCTATTAATAACTATTTCATGAAATTATAACCTTTTTGAGGTCAATTCTAACTTACGGAGTTGTATTTCTAACGCCGGGGCGTAACTCCTCTGCCGCGAGAAATCACGGTACAGCGAATAGAGCTCCGGCGGGATCTCATGGCGACATGGAGAGTGCGATTGTCGTAACTCAGTACTGGGCAAGCTACAATTTCGGCGATAAGTCCCCTCTTTGAGGAGTGGCTGGAGAGGCGCCACGGCGCCCTCACCTTCCGCCTGACGCAGGTCATCAACAGACACGGTTGTTTCGGGAGGAGGAGGAGGAAACGCCAGGGTGTCACTGTGTGGATCGCCCGGAGGACACGGTGGAGCATACGGCGGAGCACCGCCGCGTCCTCGTGGTGGCGATCGGCGACGGCAATCTCTCGCGTCCGGCCCTGGTCCAAGCCATGGTACGGAGCGAGAGTGCATGGGAAGCCGTCACCTCCTTCTGCGAAGCAGTAATGCTCGCAAAGGAGGAGGCGTAGCGCGTGAGGGAGAGGCAATCTCTGCGCCCTCATGCCCCTAGTCGCCGCAGGAGACGCTCTGGACGTCAGGAGTCAACAGCCGACTCCCGGCCACCATATTGCGGGTGGCGAAACAATGGGCAGCTCGTTGCCCGGTAAGGACCAGACCCGGGTCGACGGCGCATTGTGTTCCACGCGCGCCTCAAAGAGATGTTAGCACGAACTGACGGGGTCCGCTAGGGTCGATGCCTGCCAGGGCTGCGGGTTGTACGAAAGAGATGCCGTGGCCCCTGGCACAGGCAACTGAATGAACACGGGTGGGTTTTAGTCAGTAAAAGTCTGACACGCCCTCTCACTCCGTCCAGAGCGGGATAAGTCATATGATGATTCCCCACCCAAAAAAAAAGGAGTTGTATTGCTGATTCTAATTATTATAATTCAATCATGTTTTAATTGACATACCACCTGACGCTGACCTGCAAATTGAAAAATGACCGACATTGACGTTCTCCGAGTTTATCTTACATCTAATTCACCAGATCACTTAACGATTCCTTACTTCGAAACCACGTCAATTCCTTAGCTTATCCCTCCAATATCGCATTGATTTCGCGCGGTTTCGTTTGTTGTGTCATAGAGAATTAAAGGCCCTGTGCACGTATATTCTAAATAATTATGCATTAGGCAGGTTTCTATACAAAAAGTAAATTAAAAAAAAAAAAATTCTTTACTATGTTTCCACTGCACGACGGCGGTATGTTAAAAAGCGGCAACACGATTATGCAGCCAACTGTAGCGGAAACAATCGCGTACTTCCGCAGCGTAATGTAGGTGCTCGCTGAATTATCGACAACCTTGCTGTGCAGGGCTGTGGTTAGGCCGGGAGCTAGACTCCTTTCATGTTAAAATATAAAAGTCGAAACATAAAATAATATTATTTTGCATAATGTATGTAATAATATGTGATTTGGTGTCTCAGTGAATGGTACTTTATCTGTTGAGATTAACCACGAAAGTCCATGTTGACCACTAAATACACACTGAAAAGGACATCGATGCGCCAGCTCTATCGTGAATTCTAAATAAATCTAAAAAAAAAAATGTATTGTTCCTAAAACCTACACGAGCAAAGTATACGGAACAGCTTTTTTTTATATACCCTTGAAAACTTTGTTGTATCATGTACTGAATTCATAGCAACAGTTTGCGCGTAGAAAACTGCAATAGTTTGAAATCATTCAAAACGTGTAAAAAATCTTATAAGTAACTAGCTTCTGCCCGCGGCTTCGCCCGCGTGGATGTCGGAAATTATCCCACGGGAACGTGCTACCAGGATAAAAAGTATGTCCTTCCCCAGGATGCCATCTATCTCTTTGCCAAATCAGAAGTTCAGTGGTTTAGGTGTGAAAATGTAACATACAGTTTCAAGTTCAAATCCTCCCCTTAAAAATTTAATAACCCCTTTTTGCCCCGTCAGGGGTCCATTTTCGACAACTTTACATACTTATTATTACTTAATTATTTTCTGTCAAAAGTATTAATATTGAGTTTTGAGTTAATTCGACCGCGCATTCAATTACTTCCACACAAACTACAACACCCCTATATCCCCCTTTGAGAGGTAGTTTGAAAAACTTATAATGATAAACTTTATTACTTACTTAGGCAAGTATTCTTGCCAAGTTTCAAGTTTATTAACAAAATGAATAAGATTTTTCATATGAACTGTATCCCCGCTTTTCATCCCCACAGGGGTGGAGTTTAAAAAAAATCGTTAGGGATGTATTCATAACTTGTCTCAAAGATTATTTATACTAATTTTCGAGTTAATCAAGCCATGCAGTAAAATCCTCCCCTGTAAAATTGACTACCCCTTTTCAACCCATTAGGGGTAGATTTTCGAAAAACCCTGATACATTTATTCTTTATTTTTGGTCTTATGTATAAACACTGAATTTCGAGTAAATCGGACCGCGCATTCAAATTCTTCCACGAAAACTTCAACACCCCTATATCCTCCTTTGAGGGGTAGTTTAGAAAAACTTATAATGATGAACTTTATTGCTTACTTAGGCGAGTATTCATGCCAATTTTCAAGTTTATTGCCCTAACGAATAAGATTTTTCTTATAAACTGTATCTCCGCTTTTCACCCCCACAGGGGTGGAATTTTGAAAAATCTTTTGGGATTTGTTCATAACTTGACTCAAAGATTATTTATACCAATTTTCGAGTTAATCAAGCCACGCTGTAAAATCCTCCCCTGTAAAATTGACTACACCTTTTCAGCCCGTCAGGGGTAGATTTTCAAAAAACCCTGATACACATTATTTTTTACTTTCAATTTTAGGTATAAATACTGAGTTTCGAGTAAATCGGACCGCGCGTTAAAATTCTTCCATACAAACTTTGAAACCCCCCAATCCCCTTTTAGGGGGTACTTTATGAAAACCAAAAATGGCCAACTTCATAATTTACTTATAAATAAGTATTTGTGCCAAATTTCAAGTTTATCAACTCAATGAATAAGATTTTTCATACAAACGAATTCCCCCCATTTCACCCTCTTAGGGGTGGAATTTCGAAAAACCCTTTCTTAGTGGATACCTTCTCTTCACGAAGAATACACCCTCAAAATTTCATATCTCTAGGACCAGCGGTTTAGGCTGTGCGTTGATGTCTCAGTCAGTCAGTCAGTCAGTCAGTCAGTCAGTCAGTCAGGACTTTGAATTTTATATATATAGATGAAAGCGTAACGATATCTTAAGGCCATCATTTTTAATAAATTTTTCATCTATATTTATAAACCTTTCATTAACACGCCTTAGAACAAAATTTAAAAAAAAAACAGAAATATATTGTATCTGTCTGGCCTTTTCCCAACGATGTTGAAATCGGCTTCCAGTCTAACCTAATGCAGCTGAACACCAGTATTTAACATAGCGCGACTGCCTGTCTGACCGCCACAATCCAGTTACTGGTTAACACGATACCCCTTGGTAATACTGATTTTCAGATTTCTGGGCTTCTGGCTACCCGTAACGACTGTCAAAGATCAATGAATGAGAGCCGAGACCAACTGCTTAGCGAGCTTTCCACGTGACGGAGGAGCCTCGGTAGGTAATGGATGGTCCGATCCATCCACGCATCCACATACCGACTGGCCGGCAAGCGTTGCTCAACATTGTAGCTCGAACGGTGCAGCTGTTATTATTTAGCCACGAGTCGCGTAATCAACGTATCAACTCAGCCTTATGTCCCACACTGGACTGCCATAGGCTGAGTTGAATCAACGTCTAACTAACTAAAATAAAAATATGTAAAGTTACTTTACAAGACACCTGACGATAAAACTAATTACTTTAGAATATTTAAATTAATCTTCTTAATCTTCGACAGTAATACCTTTTATTCTGCAAAACGACCTTTTATGAATTTAATATCTACAATTTAAACAGAAACTTCGTTAGTTATGGAGATTTAAATGGCAGCTCTCACTTTATTATAATAACAGAATTAAAAATATGAATATTAATATTAGTTTAAAAATAAAGTTAAACAATAGTTGATAAATGCTGGGGTCTAGTCTAATTTTTGTTTTATTAAAGTTAAAATGATTTAAGGGTACTCGTTCTAAAAGAAAATATGTATAAATTAATTATATACGAGTACATAGTTGAAGTCAGCCTAAGGCATTATTAAAGCCAGACATGAACTTATACTAGCTTATTTATATTTATTTAAGTCTAATTTTCTTCAGTAGAAAATCAAATTGATAACACCAACTTGTTTGTAAATCTAGTTTTGCATTATGAATGAAATTAATTTAAATAACTATGTTTATGTTTGTCAGTCCTGTTTAATCTTTTACAACATCGAGTTTTAATAACTAATAGACTGAAATCTATTTTATATTTTTTTACGAAATAAAATTATATTGGAAACTTGAGCGCGGTTTACAAATACAAGCCCAGCTCCCGGTCTAAGCACAGTAACCATGCCTTTCTTTAATGATTGCGGAACTGGGTCAGATAGGCTAAGCTCTCGTCAACGTTTCCACGTAAAGCATCCACTAACACTTACCACGATGCCTTCCTTCTCGGAAACTTCATTATATGTTTCAACACTTTTTACGTCAAATAAATAATAAAATAAATTATTTTGTTTGGATTCGTTGGATGATGGATGTTTGGATGAATCTTTCTCTATTTTCTTTTTTGTTATCTTTATCGATATGGCCTAGTGGTAAAGGCCTCGCCTCTCATGCACGAGATTGTGGCTCCGGGCAAACTATGAATGTGAATTTTTCAATTGGCATGTACTTACTTTCTCAGTATGTCTTGGACTCATAAATTTCGCGAAGACTTATTTATCCTATCTACAATTTATATTAATGTGTCCTTTAGCCACTTCACCTCTTTTTTAACAATAAATAAAATTATAATTATGGTCACTAACGATGTTACTCGTATTATTTTTATTAAAATTACCCCCTACGCTTTTCTAGTTAATTATAATGAATAAATTACTGTTATTAAAAATATGAATAGCACTAGCAACCTAACAAGCTTAGCGACATTGTTGTATGAATTAATAACATTGTAAGTAGGTCATCCCATTATTTACGTCTTCTATATGGACCACTGCATATTGTAAGTAGGTACCCATTAATGGATATAGAAGCAAATCGTCGTAATTAGAGAATTCAAATATTCATTTCCTTCATCAGTCTTCACTCATCAACTGAGTATAAGCCTCATCAAACGCAACTATAAACCAACTTAACTAAACAGTAGGTAGTAATAAATCCAGTCAGAGCAACACTGTGCAACTGACTAATAATACTAACTAACACAGCAGTACAAACTAGTAACGTCACAAAAGTCGGTGACCACATCGCGAGCTAGTTTGAAAACAGTTCCGTGCTGAGAGCGCGGCGTCCAATAGGAAGCGCGGCGATACTGAATAAAAGCGGGAAAAGAGGAAAATATTGAGGACTACCTTTTTCCCGCGGCATCGCCCGCGTGGAGGTCGGAACATATTCCGCGGGAATGTCCTACTTGGATAAAAATATAAATGAGTGCCAAATTTCATCCAAATCCTTTCATCTTTTAAGGCGTCAAAAGGTAACAGAAATATAGACAGACAGAGTTACTTTCACATTAATTATATTATATAGTAGGCCCTATGTATGGATAAAGAAAAAGCGCGATAAGAAAACTTTAATCGCTAGAATAGGTGGTTGCGGCTGTCAGTGCGGCACCGCGCTGGCAGGACCAAACATGCTGACGCAGCTGTACGTGTCCAGACTGCACCACTCCACGAAGGTTGAGGAGATCGTGGAGTACATGCGTGTGAAGACCAACTGGACTTTGAGGGTCGAGAAGTTGGAGTCACGTCACAACACGAACTTCAAGTCGTTCGTGGTACGTGTTCCGACACATCATCTCGAGAAGTTCCTTAAAGAAGAGTTCTGGCCGAAGGGTGTTGTGTATCGCCGGTTTCGTGGCCGGCTTTATGACACCAGTCAGCGAAACACGACGCAGACACTTCGTGTGCGTTAGTTAGTTTTTAGTGTGATTATAATGTTGTATGTATTTATAGTATTTATAAGTTATATTAATATTGTATTGTATGTGTTTTATATGGGCCTTGATGCCTGAATTAAATGGATAAATAAATAAATAAAATTAAAACAAAATTTATTATGAAGCTATAATAGCGTTTCATAGCCTTGTATATTTTTGTTCGTCGTAAAACTTTGTGAAGGGCTATAAGGCCCTTCCTAAATCTAATGTCTTCAAAAAATAAACTCAAAACTTTCGATCGCGGAGTAATCCACTGTCTTACAGCAGATTGAATTTCACTCAAATCTAACGACAGTATAACAAATGCTATATCAATTTGCTATGCCCCAGTTTATAGAACGTTGGATCTCCGTTGGAAACCAGGCAAAATCAGAGTGGTCCGAAACGCGAGTTACCATTGTAGCCGAGTAAAAATTAATGCATAACCCCATAACCCATGATCGAAGAAAGGCGAAGCCACTCAGAAATGCAAAAAAGATAACCAGAAACACAGCAAATGATATTTTTTACCAAATCACAACCAAGCATACATGATGCTGTCACAGCAACACCACAGAGTTACAACAAAATATAGAAATCGCCAGAGCTTAAAACCCGACTGACAAGAAGGGTTATGGCGCATGACTTTGTATGGTAGTAATGCCATAAGTATGTAGGATTCTTTATTCTCTCTAGCATCCAGATGTCTGGATCCATTTTAATGATTTATGTGTCGTTAGGTTTGTGGTGACCGTCCAGCGTACCACACTAACACTCGCAATCTCAAGGATTTTGAAGAACATTCCTAATCCAATAGGTGCAAGGTGTTGTTTCCCAAAAATCAACAAGGCGGACTTTAGAACACAATAAGTAAAGTCATAAAAAAGTTTTTAATACGTCTAAATAAAAGGCTTATGACCCTAGGGTCACCAGGGTCATAAGTCCTTTGTAAATAAGTAAGCAACAAGCATAAAAACAAATACTAAAGCGTACTCTTTCTAACACACAGGATGGCTTCTAAAGATAAAAGAAAAATACCTCCTTCTATGTTAGTTAAAGCTTTACTAATCGTCAATAAAATATCAGGCAGGCAGTTACTAACTATTTAACAGGAAAACCAATAAATAAGTCGCTTATATAACTTCTATTAGTTTTCCCCCAAACTTTACTTAGTTCAAAACTATCCTGTCCAAACTTGTTTCTATTCTTTTCTTAGACTGACCTTACGCCCAATTTTGCGAATATGTCTGTCTTTATTTATTAAATCCAACTTTTAGCGGAGTTTCAAACACGATATTCTGTTGGAGTCCTTCGAAACGAATCTTCAAAAAAAAAACCTTGTCTAAAAGGACCAAACTATAGACAGGAAACTACGTAATAACAACCATTTTTCCTCGTCTTCTTTGAAGATAGTAGTAAAACTTTTGACGCTAATAACTTTTATACAAACGATTAAAATGACTGTACAATTTGTTTGATCTATTGGCGCGTGTCAAAATCGGAACTAACCCGCCATCTTGTTTTTCAATACATACATTCACAAAACCATATTGCATAAATATTTAACAACAGGCCTGTCTACGTCATTCGAGTACCAAAAGATCCTTGTATCAGTATATATATTCTATTCGAACGTGTTCAAAAAGTCTTCTCTTCCAAAACGCTAATCGCTAAGCTACCACCACTATGTCCTCTCCACAAAGTTGTGGTCAAGTGGCTACTGCGAGGAATCTTCTCAAGTACATACGTCGATCGTATCGCGGACCAACTTGTCCTTTTAATGTACAACTTAGTTATCAGTTTGAGATGAGTTATTTCAGAAATAGCATCGCATAAGGAAATTAGAAGGGCCACCTTTTTGCAAAATCAGCAAAGGTATGTTGTCAGGGGAAAATAATGGACGCTTACTGCGTTTGGTTGATGCATGGATCTAGGAAACTCGGGTTTGGATACTTAATTCACCATATAATATACCTATTATTATTATTTTTTTTTAATTTGTCAATTTGCATGGTCCACATATTACCGACGTATGCATTTATAGTCTATTGTATAGTATTTTATAGTCTTTTGCATGTAGGCCTTCGTATGTTTTTGTTTAGTGATAATATGTAGTATCCGAGAGCAGTAGTTTAAATTGAATCGTCATTGCTCCGACGGAATTAGAGCATATAATGTTTTGCTTTACATTTTATTGTAGAATACAGCTTCTGATCGTATGTAAAATAGAATTAAAGGAAGTACTTATATTAAACAGAGATACAATCTATGTGTTAAATAGTAATGGGACCCTTTCCTGAAAAAAAATTATTATAATTTGACTTCACTGCTCTCCAAAGGGTGAAGGAAAATATCGTGTGAAAACCAGCTTGTCCTAGAACCACAAATTCGAAAACATGCGTCTTCCACAATCTCTCAATGGGCCCGCATGGTGCATTATGACCAACTCCCTCTCACAAGGAGGAGATCTGCTGCTATGCTTTAAATATAAACATTTTTGGGGAAAGTTTATCACTAAGGAGACAAAAATTTATATTGCTAACGTAGACACGACAAAATAACGAACGAAAAGACATAAAAAATCGGGCATTCGTTTTTCTCTTTAGTTTCTTTAATATCTCTATTAAAATCACAACAAAAGACTATTAAATACTCCTTTGTTCCTTCGCATTATTAAGTATACAGACTCATAAATTCTTTAGAACCAAACCATTTTATGATGACTACGACAGCGTTAATCTGAGCGTTTTAACTGCTAACAAAATTGAAATTTTACGACAAAAACATTGTATTTGTCATAATAACGGCGGTGATAATAAAAAAGATGGCGGCAGTAAAACTCAGCTGATATTAACCGAGCTTTAATCGTACGTCGACGGCCGATGTGACGCCAGTTAACGTTTGAATGATTCAATTTCGTACGTTTCGAAATTGTAAGTAAATATTAATTAAGCGATTGTTATTGTTTAATTTCCGTGTTTCAAGATCGAGATTTTCCGGCACGTTTAATTTTACACATTCTCCTTTTTAGACGAAAGAAGTCCACTGATGGACATAGGCCTCCCCCAAGCACCGCCACTTTGACCGGTTCCCATCGGTTTTCACATAATAATGTTAATTTATTTAATTAGAAGAGCCGAGTTTTTCCCCTAGAATAGAACTTAATCAAACTAAAAAATTCGCTGATTATTACATTTTGTCCGCTTAGGCGCACTTTTCTATGAAACATTAACGTTGTTTTTTTTTTTAATATGTTCGACGCTAGGAGACATCTACAATAATTCGCTGAATTCATGTAACAATTTGCGCGTCGATGGAGGCCACACTGTATACTGTATTTCTCAGGATATCAACATTACACAGTAAAAGCAATGTCTGCTGATAATGACCTCATTATACACACCTACTTCCTAACTCGCCTATTTAACAGGATCCGTAGCAATTATCCAAAAACGTCTTTACGAAACTCGTCAGACGTACATACGCCTAGGAACTTAAAGACTCATTTTCCCTTTTAATAATGAGTTTAAAGTGAGAATTGCGGTGGAAATGTGGGAGCTATCGCACAATTTGCGACGATGCGACTTTTATTGCAACGTCGGCTGGAGCTAAGTGTGGTCGGCCGAGGGGTCGCCGAGGCCAATGGATGGCTGTTCCGGCTCTCGACCACTATTCGAACGGTGGAAAAAATATGTTTGGATAGGGAGCTTGGGTTGGGTTTTATATTTTTATATTTTCGGTGAATGGATAGAAGAGAGACAAGCAGGTTTTTTTATTATATCACATAAATATTCTTGTGTATTTGTTTGAAAAAACTGTGTCTTTTCGGAATATCTTTTATAGCTACAAAAAGATGAGAAGTGTGAAGTATGGAAATATTCCACTCAGAGCACCGATTTCAACCTTACCTAAGCGAACGGGACAAAAACAAATAAACATCAGTGTGAAATAAATAAAGATAATAATTTATCGGTCGATTGCAAGTAAATATTGACTGGCATTTTATGTCAATAGACGGTATTTCATTGTGTTGATAAATAGAAAACTACTTTTAATCATTTAAGCTGTGAACTAAACTCTCTCTTAGAAGTCAACGTTCGAGAACAATCCAGCTCCTAGCCTAGCAATCTTCAATTCTTATAGTAGGTAAGTATAACTATCCAATCGGGAATTCATTTTATGTCGATTTTAGCTCCGTCGCTGCACCTCGTAGAATGTGGACGCCGCAGTCATAATGTAGGTAAAACAATTTAAAAGACTACGGCATAGCAGATTCTGGGATATTTTAAGTCTATACCTCATTAATTGAAGAACTACTACATAATATATTTAAGTATTTTACAGTAGTTGTTAACTACCTGCAATTAATTACTTAAATAATGATTACAGTTTATTGGATCGTACTTATTCTTTTTCTTATCATGGGGAACATATATTTACATAAATATGGAATAGAAATGGATGAAATTAGGCAGTCAAAAATAAATCAATATGAAACAAAATTGGCTCTCTATTAGGAAATCATATCTACCAATAAAAAAAGGAAAAGGAAAATTCTGCAAAATTCTTGGGACGGTGCTGGTTATATGAAATATGCTAAGCATGGCATCTTGTCTCACCCCGGGGTCAAGGTCACTTGTGCTTGACCTTGGAACGCGAGGGCACTTTGCGTGGTATTTATTAATTATTTTTTTCAGCCTTCGTTATTATAATTATTATTTTGATGCTGAAGAGTGTACCTACTGTTTAATTTAATTTTGTAGTGAAAAATTACAGTTGTTAGAGTTTTGTTGAGTTTTATTGCAGACCTTTTTGCAGTAGCTTTCTATGCTAATTTAATTGATATTTCGTTGTAAATTATACGGTTACATACCTTTTCAAATAATTGAGTAGGTATATACCTACTACAAAGTTCCCTTCAGTTCTTTACCCTAAGTTTTTTAAATAAAAATAGAGAGCCTATTTGCCCTCAAAATATCTAATAGGCAATTAACTTTGACAGGCGTGTGAAGGGCTCAACGTACCTACCGAAAACTTTTTAGTTGCACACATGCAAATATTCTTAGTACGTGTTGGTTGCAGGAAAATTATAAAAAATAGAAAAGTTTCCGTTGTTTTAGTTAAAGTGAGACAGGAGTCTAATTATTTTGGTAAGGTGGTCGCCATCAATTTATAACTCCTATTCAACCTTGCATAGAATTAATATGTTATTTTTCTATATATGCGACTTATAAGTAAGCATAGTTACACACTTATCCTAAATCTCCACTCTTGTATCCAAATCGGTCAGTGGCCATAATCCTTCCCGTCCGTTATCGACACAAGACGGCCGAACTGACCCAACTATTGCATTAGCCCATTAGCCGTGCTTCGTCACCCCTTATAATTAGATTGTATCCAGCTCAATTATTACCATTACTGAGTTCATAAGGTCGGTCCAAACATGGTGCCTGGAGGAACACTTTAGTTAACCTCCAGCTCTATGCTCAGAATAACCGGCTATGGCACTCGATGGCTCTATGGGGAACCCTCTTCATAGAACGCTTTAACTGTTAAGGTAAACAAATGTGTTGCTTAAGGAAGCGCGTGCTTATAACATAGTGATTTAGTCTCTCATTTGCTTTAGGGTGGTCAATGATGAAATGTGTCTCGACGAACTTACCTACTTTTAAAATAACATTTCACATGTTTTATCAACATGCAACGTTTTTTCAATGGTGGAACATATTGCGCTCTAACTCAGGATTAAATTTAATTAATTATTTTATTATTATTATTCAGTAACTACATTAACCTCGAGAAAGCCATTACAGTCAATTTTTATTTTATAAAAGCAAAACTACAAACAAACCAAAAGCACTTATATACCTAATGTTCTTATAAAAAAAAAACATTTAAGCAATTAGAAACTTAATTAAATTAAAGACTACTTAATAAAAATCTTATTTCATTTAAACTTCACCTTTGAACTCGTAAATAACTCCCAAGAAGTTTCACAACAATTAAAACTCTTATAAGTAAGAACGAAAGCAATTAAAGTGATACACGCAACGAAAGAAATTAAAAGGGAATTAAACACGTGAAAGAAAATAAATTACGTCCGCAAAAAGTTCTAAATACCTACTATTGTTTATATAAATGATTAATAGCATATTATCTTCTGATTTTAATTATTACATCTGATGCAGGATACCTTGGTCTAGATTTGTTTGGCCACCAGTCGAGTAATGTCGCTGCTCTTAAATAATAATATCAACGTATCTTCAGCAGTTTTGGATCAAATAAATAAGTAAGATTGTCAGAGACTAGATCCGTACTGCTTACTTAGGTATCTTCATTTAAACATCAAGATCTGTGTATATCTTTTTTTTTATTGACAATGGGCTCACTCTTGACCTCAATCCAGCCCAGAGACAGGGATGAGATCTACGGTGGAACGAGCTTGCCCAGAAGAAGCCTATTCACTCTCGCCCTGAAGAGATTAGGGTTGTATGAACTCGGGAATCTTCTACTATATAACTTATTTAGTGTATAATGTCTATACATTATAAACTAAATAAGTTATATTGTAAGTAGGCAGTTGATCTTACATATCATCTAACTAGTGTTTTCCGTACGTAGTAACTTATAATTCCCCCTTGATTACACAGTGTTACACACCATGATCGTGCTCATCCAATTATATGAAACTACCTGACGTTGTTATTATTATATTATTTTCGTTGTTATTATATTATTCTTATCTTAATATATAACTTATGAACCCGCACAATCAAAATTATAATGAGTGCTGAGATACCGTAATTTTCTATTAATTCTACGAGGTTAAATCTTTTAATAGGTAATCTTGGATAAATATGGCTCAATAGTCAAGCCAAAACACTGGGTTCTCCTCCTTTCGCATCCAGGTTATCCCAGACACGTTTTAAGGTCGTCTGGTCTATCTTTAGCTATTAAGATAAAATCTATACGCTGGAATAAAGGAGAGTATCCAAAAAACATCAATCTAGTCTTTATTACCAAAATTCACTTGTGTGGGCCGATTAATGGCGGCTCCGCCAGCATATAGTTTCCCGAGGGAATGTGAGTAACGTCGGCGATCCCGACTAATAGTTTAATAACACTATCCATGAAAGTTCACAAAGATTACCCTTCGATTTTATGGCGATCTGAGATCGAAAATTCAGAGATCAAAGGAAGTCTTTATGGTGTGTTTATTTATGGGTAATTTTGGAAGCGTTATGGGGATTCTTTTCTTTATTGTATTGTGTAGTTGGTAGTAAAAGTAAGTGTTCTGTGAGGGAATATTGGTTTATGAATAATAATAGAAGGAAATTCCAATATATATCATAAAAAGGGTTCTAAATGTACCTAGAGTCGTCGTAGGTAGGTATTAAATAAACACTGGAGTTATTATAAAATGTGCAAAAGTATATCTTTAATGAAACCGTAATAGAATTCAGTTAAATAACTGGTTCGTGAATATTGCTTCTTACATTGACTCAGAGAAAACTATTTACTAGTTTTCATGTATCGTAGGCCGCACTTCGCTGATAAGAAAACCAGTAAGTATAAGCTGGCCTCTTATTGTATTGAAACTCCGCTAAGCCAGCTAAGTGCACAAAAATACGTAATTCTTATAAAATTATTTTCGTCAGTTTTTAAATTATTTCCATTATCAAACCACGATACATAAAACCATTTGAAGGCCTGAACAGACCCGCAGAGCAGAATATTGCAAAAACAATAAATATTTAATTACCTACTTGAAAATAAAGATCACACCTTTCACTAATATCGAGTTGACATCAACCTTAAGCCTTTTTAATTCGGTCTGATATGGAAAGGCTGACTGTCATTCTGCGGTATTGACATTATACGACCCAATATATACATACAGGGTGGAATTTTGTAATGCCACCTGAAGGGAAAGTACTCTTAATACTGTAGATAGAAAATTTTACTCAAAGAAAACATTCCTTTATTTTTGAATAGAATGAAAACTGCATTCAAAGATTTTCGAAAATTGGCTTGCCACACCCGGGAATCGAACCGACTAAAATCTGTAAAAAATACACCCTGTACTTTTACTGCATTGATCGTTAGGATCAATTATAAGGATGAAATCTCTCTAACAAAATTGATAAATTAAATGATAGGAAAACCATGAAATCTTAAATTATTTTAATTATTTACAACAAATTGTAAATTAGCTAATTAGTTGCTCGAAATGGGCTTCATTTTCTTGGATTTACAAATGTATTCTTCTAACGAATTCATTTCTAGTAACCTTTAATAACGTGTTGTGGTGAATGTTATAAATCGTATTCTGAACTTCAACTCTCAACTCGTTTACATTTGCATAAGATTTAATGTAAATTTGATTATTTGGTTTCGCTCTTGCTCGGGGAAACCATTTAACTCATTTCTTAAGAGATCCAATATTTCAAGATACTTGACAGTGTTTAAATGACCTTCGTAAACGTGGACTAATACAACCATATTTCTCATAATTCCGCACCAAACGTTGAAAGAAAATCTTACTTGATTGTTAGTTTCATGAACACGAACAGGATTCTTCAGAGTACTTTCCCTTCAGGTGGCATTACAAAATTCCACCCTGTATATTATAATGCCGGATCGGTAAAGAAGATTCTATCGCGCAATGAACAGACGAAACAAAAATAGCCCTTAACGTGACATAGATATTTTTGATGGGACTGTTCCTAATGCTTATTTCATTTGAAATCTGTTCCAACCGACCATTGTCGGGAGAACAGGCGTAGGTACAGTGTGTAAACATTGATAAGGTGACGTGTAAGTTAAATGAGTTTGCTTAAAATTTAATAGTTAAAAATTACCTTGCACCAGAATGATTCTGTCTTCGTAGGTGGTACACGTTTTCCTTAGTTTTTTTTTTACTTTGCTTGTCAGAAATCAAAGTAATAGATCTATTAAATTTGGTGGTTACAAATCCTTTTTGGGTAAGTTTCAAACATAAACGCATAAAGCGAAGCGATGCAAGACTCCGAGAGAGAGAGAGAGAGAGAGAGAGATCTTGTTTTATCTACTTTCGTACAATTCGACTTTTTTATACTATTTATAGAAGCAGTAAGAACTAAATATAAAAAGTGGTATTTTTATATTTAGTTCTTACTGCTTCTATAAATAGTATAAAAAAGTCGCTTTGCGACTCTGAGTGACCGCTAAGTTTTTCCAAACCACTCAGTAGATTAGTAACATTAATGTTTCTGAAAACAATCCGTTATCCAGAATGTGCAGCCAATATAATGCAATATGCCCTAAGGTAGACTTGTTTTTGAACAGTTTTAATGAATTTAGAATTCTTTATATAAATTGTAATTACAACAGCGTCATTTATTAACTTCTCCATATATTATTATTTCACATTTACTGTCAATGTCAATAATGAAGCAAATGAAGTTAAACATTGCACGCTGTGTACAGTCACGAGCAAAAGTATGTATACACTCGGCTTTATTCAAAAGCGATTTACTCCTTTATTTTTGAATGAAACTTTATGTTGTTACGAACATAGCATTTTCAAACCCATAGGTTTATGTAATGTGTCGTGTTTCAATGTTGCATTCGTTATTTCACGAAAAAATCGCAATTGAAAGTTGCCAAGTGTTGACATATTGGTGTTCGTGACTGTACAGTAATAATTGGACTTCAGATTTATGTACTGTATGTTGTCATAACTGTGCAGAATTGTCTTAGTCTGTAGTCTGTCACTGTACTTATAAAAATTAAATTAAATTAAAAAAAATTGATGCGGTTTTCGCCAAAAATGTTGACAATTTATTCTAGAAGGTGTAAGTGTATAATACAGTCATATTTAAATTATACATACTTTTATAATAAAGAAATCTCGATGTTTTGTCAAATAAAATATCAACCATACGAAACAGGGGCGGGTCTAGCCCTTTACAAAATCCAAATTGTTTGCGATATCATCCTATCCTACTTCTTACTATAATAATATTATAAACGCGAAAGTTTGTATGGATGGATGAATGAATGGATGGATGGATGCATGTTTGTTACTCTTTCATGCCAAAACTACTGAATGGATTTGGATGAAATTTGGCACACAGATAGCTTATAACCAGGATTAACACAAATAATACTTTTTATCCTGATATTCCCACGGGATTGAACTTATGCGGGTGAAACCGCCAGGCGCAGCTAGTATTTCATATTTTTTAACCTAGTCTAAAAGGTAGGTAGGTATAGGTATGTGTTACATGAGCATATTCAGTCCCATCAGATTAGCTCACAATAATCATGATGGTCGTTTGTAACACACACAAAGCGTGATCCCATGACATACATAGATTAATCTATGGTTTTTTTGTGGGTTATGGGTTTGGCATTGACCTATTATAGAATTTATAGGTAGGTCAAAGTCATAGTTAGCAACCAAAACAGTTGGAGTGATTGTGTTAAAAATAACTCAGTATTTTCTATTAGGTAACAACAAAAAAAACTTTAACTTGGAAGCCAGGTGTTCTTCAGTACTAAAACAAGTTAGTCTGGTATTTCCGATGAGCATATTCAATACGATCCAGTATCTATGTAAATTAATCTATAATTATAGATGCATCATGTGTTAAGTATGCTTGATACGTACCTATTAGTATTTTAGAATCGCGAAAGAAGCACGTTTGCTTTACTTTTACTATTTTAAATTGCAGTTTCTAAAATTCCCCTTATAATTTTATTGTTCTCATTACATACTTTTTAGTGACAAACCGCAGTTTGTAATTATATAATTCTATAGCAAATTCCTATAGGCATTGGGTGAGTGTGGGTTTTTTTATATTAAAAATAATTATGCTAAAACATCTTTCGGCATTCACCATGTGGTTTCATCTATTAGCTTGTTCATTCTCGGTTGGATCTCTTTAGACGAGAAGACAGCTTCAAAATAGTCGCAGGACCATTTTACCAGGTCGTATTTAAAAAAAAAGTTTTAGTGTGTTACTTGTATTATGATAAATGATTTCTATTTCTAATCTTAAATCCCTAAATTCTTAATGAGTTGACATTGAAAATGTTATTGTAGGTAATTTTAGTTGAGTTAGTTTGTTACTTGTATTATGAATGTTATTTTTTTATCATATGAAACGATTTCAAACACAATCAAATCAAATCGTTTATTGCAATCCATAATATACAATTAAATAAAAGAAAATAGAAAAAATTATGGACCCTGTCAGGCACAGCAAATTTTTAAATAGGTAGAGAGAGGAAGAGCGCTTTATTATTATTTTTTGTTATCAAGTTAGAATTATTTTATATCCTATTAATTATTTTATACCTATGTATTTATATTTCAATTCATTCACTTATTCTATTAATATTTTGTATGCTGGTCTATGTATTCATTTATAATTATATTTAATATTGCTTATTTCTCTACTCGCTTAAACATTTTTCATTATTATTAAGGTAGTATAATTCTTAAGTATTGTGTAATAATTTATTTTGCTTATTAAAATATATCTGTTATTCTTATTATGTATATTAGTATTGAATTTATCCATCAGAATTATTTTATATCCTATTATATGTATTTATATTTCCATTCATTTACTTACCTATTTTATTAATATTTTACATTCAGGTATATCTATATATTTATTATTTATTTAATTATATTTAATATCACTTATTTCTTTACTCGTTTAAAAATTGTTCATTATTAATCGGTCCAGCCTCGCGCGGGCCCATTACAATAGAAAAATCAATTGTGTTACAATAGCGGGGTTTGAGCGATTAATCTATATAATAATAATATATATAAAATTCAAAGTCCTGACTGACTGACTGACTGAGACATCAACGCACAGCCTAAACCGCTGGTCCTAGAGACATGAAATTTGGAGGGTGTATTTTTCGTAAAGAGTAGGTATCCACTAAGAAAGGGTTTTTCGAAATTCCACCCCTAAGAGGGTGAAATGGGGGGATTTTGTTTGTATGAAAAATCTTATTCCTTGAGTTAATCAACTTGAAACTTGGCACGAATACTAATATAAGTAAATTATGAAGTTGGGCATTTTTTGTTTTTATAAACTACCACCTATAAGGGGATTGGGGGGTTTCAAAGTTTGTATGGAACAATTTTAGCGCGCGGTCCGATTTAATAGAAACTCAGTATTCATGCCTAAAATGAAAGGAAAGGATAATGTGTATCAGGGTTTTTCGAAAATCTACCCCTGACGGCCTGAAAAGGTGTAGTCAATTTTACAGGGGAGGATTTTACAGCGTGGCTTGATTAACTCGAAAATTGGTATAAATAATCTTTGAGTCAAGTTATGAACACCTTCCAAATGATTTTTCAAAATTCCACCCCTGTGGGGGTGAAAAGCGGGGTTATAGTTTATATGAAAAATCTCATTCGTTAGGTTAATAATCTTGAAAATTGGCTTGAATACTCGCCTAAGTAAGCAATAAAGTTTATCATTATTAGTTTTTCAAAACTACCCTCAAAGGGGATATAGGGGTGTTAAAGTTTGTGTGGAAGAATTTGAACGCGCGATCCGATTAACTCGAAACTCAGTGTACTGTGTGTGTACTTAAGACTAAAAATAAATAATAACACGTATGAGGGTTTTTCGAAGATCTACCACTAACGGGGTGAAAAGGGTAGTTAATTTTACAGGGGAGGATTATGATAAGTGGCTTGATTAATTATAAAATTGGTATAAATAATCTTTGAGTCAAGTTATGAATTTTTATGATTTTTTTAAAATTCCGCTTCTGTGGGAGTGAAAAGCGGGAATACAGTTTATATGAAACATCTTATTAATTTAGTTAATTAACTTGAAACTTGGCAACAATACTTGCCTAAGTAAGTAATAAAGTTTATCATTATAAGTTTTTCAAAACTACCCCTCAAAGGGGGATATAGGGGTGTTGAAGTTTGTGTGGAAGAATTTGAATGCGCGGTCCGATTCACTCGAAACTCAGTATTGATACTTTTGACAGTAAATAATTAATAATAAGTATGTAAAGTTGTCGAAAATTGACCCCTGACGGGGAAAAAAGGGGTAATTCGGTTTTTATGGGGAGGATTTGAACTTGAAACTGTATGTTACATTTTCACGCCTAAACCACTGAACATCTGATTTGGCAAAGAGGTAGATGGCATCCTGGGGAAGCACATACTTTTTATCCTGGTAGCACGTTGCCGTGGGATAACTTCCGACATCCACGCGGGCGAAGCCGCGGGCAGAAGCTAGTGTATTATAATTATATTAAGTATTACCTATAGTATAATTTATTTTTGTTAATTCACTTGTTAAAATAAAACGTGTTGCGCCGACCCCAAGTAACATGGGATAAGGGCAGGAAAATGATGATGACTTGTTAAAATATATCTGTTATTCACAGTTAAGTATTATTATTATTGAATTTATCCGTTAGATATTCTTGTACTCTGTAATAGCTTTTTTTAATTAAGTACTGCTTTAGTTTATTTAAAAATATACGGGTTTTATTTTCTTGTTTTATGTTATCTGGTATTTTATTATAAATTTTTATTGACATTGAATATGGACTAGATGAATGTAGTTTAAGACGGGAGGGGGGCAAATTAAG
This sequence comes from Apamea crenata, assembly GCA_949629185.1. Classification (NCBI taxonomy): domain Eukaryota; kingdom Metazoa; phylum Arthropoda; class Insecta; order Lepidoptera; family Noctuidae; genus Apamea; species Apamea crenata. The sequence continues at coordinate 936,752 of OX451359.1, forward strand.
TCTATTTTTATGGCGAAACGAATAATTTGTTTGTATGTCTCTCCGTGTGCTGTATGACTCTGGATATTTACGAACTAATTTACATAATTCCAAGATATAAATACCAACTAAAGTGAGAATCTTGTGTTTTTTAAAGTAAGGCTTGCAACTGTCTGTTGGTTCTATATTGGTTATTATTCGTATTAGCTTTTTTTGGACGGTAAATAAGGAGGGAGCGTCTGTGATATTTCCCCATAAGATGATGCCACAGTTAAACCAAGCGTGGGCATACGCGTAATATGTAAATTATTTGTGTATAAATAAATGAATGAAATGAATAAACCGGCCTTGTGTGTTTTGGGCTACACATAATGAAAGATTCTGTAGTTGGGATGATCCCAACTACAAAATCATGATTATCCCAAGAACAAACTTAACTTTGTACTTAGTTAAAAAAATGTTCTCCCATACACGACGTGTTCTGACGACACGGTTGGTGCAGTGGTTAACCGATTGACTGCTGCGCTGCGTGTCGCGGGTTCGATTCCCGCACGGAACAAATATTTGTATGACCCACATGTATTTGTTCCGAGTCTGGGTGTTGTTCTATCTATAATATGTATGTATTTACAAAAAAAAAAATTGTATATAATTAGTTTATCAGCCATCTTGTTACCATAACACAAGCATTAGGTTGCTTAGCTTGGGACAAATGGTGCTGTGTGAAATGTCCAGGGATATTATTATTATTATTATACAGTATACGTCACGGCAAATTCTGCAACTGCAAATGTAAGTTTGTAATCGCAAAAAAAAAAATTAATGCGATAAAGCTACAAGTTAACGATTATCGAACTTTTTCATTTACTATTCTTGCCTGTTATGATTTTAGTTAAACGGGAAGTACAGTCAGGGGTCATTAATTCATTATCAGCTTAAGGACTGCATTGCTGTGAACACGCAGTAAAGGCCGTACCTACGTCTGTGTGTATAAGTGACATATTAACACAGAACGCACACCTCAGAATTCGCACACTGGCTGGCGTCGAAGGAAACCAAAATCATACGTAATTACGCATGACCTTGGTTGGTTCATAAAATTGCTAAAATTCAAATCGTTGTACGTAGTAACTATTTAGTAATCTGTGGTTATACCAAGTACCGATAGCTAACAGTCTTACGTGTTGGATCATTGAACGCATAGGTCTGGGTTCCAATCTCGAGATGTGACTTTTATTTTTGTTTTTTTTTATTCGATAGATTTATAAACGAGAATAATAGAATATTATATTTTTATTATTATATTGTTATTGTAATATGGGATTAAAAATAAAAATGTTTTATAAGTGATTTCTAATTGTTAACTCGTTATAATTTTACTAGCTTCTGTCCGCGGCTTCGCCCGCGTGGATGTCGGAAGTTATCCCACGGGAACGTGCTACCAGGATAAAAAGTATGTGCTTCCCCAGGATGCCATCTACCTCTTTGCCAAATCAGATGTTCAGTGGTTTAGGCGTGAAAATGTAACATACAGTTTCAAGTTCAAATCCTCCCCATAAAAACCGAATTACCCCTTTTTTCCCCGTCAGGGGTCAATTTTCGACAACTTTACATACTTATTATTAATTATTTACTGACAAAAGTATCAATACTGAGTTTCGAGTTAATCGGACCGCGCATTAAATTTCTTCCACACAAACTTCAACACCCCTATATCCCCCTTTGAGGGGTAGTTTTGAAAAAATTCTAATGATAAACTTTATTACTTACTTAGGCAAGTATTGTTGCCAAGTTTCAAGTTAATTAACTAAATTAATAAGATGTTTCATATAAACTATATCCCAGCTTTCCACCCCCACAGGGGTGGAATTTAAAAAAATCGTTTGGGGTATATTCATAACTTGACTCAAAGATTATTTACTTATACCAATTTTCTAATTAATCAAGCCACTTATTATGATCCTGCCCTTTAAAATTAACTACCCCTTTTCAACCCGTTAGGGGTAGATTTTCAAAAAATCCTGATACATGTTATTCTTTATTTTTGGCCTTAAGTATAAACACTGAGTAACGAGTTAATCGGACCGCGCGTTCAAATTCTTCCACACAAACTTTAACACCCCTATATCCCATTTGAGGGGTAGTTTTGAAAAACTAATAATGATAAACTTTATTGCTAACTTAGGCGAGTATTCATCGGGCCTGCGGGCGGTGAGTAATGGGTAGCTCGCCGTCCGATCAGGACCAGGCCCGTGCCGGACGGCGCGTTGTGTTCCACGCGCGCCTCAAAGAGATGTCAGCAGAGGACGGGGCCCGATAGGGCCGAAGCCTGCCGGGGCGGCGGGATCATCCGAAAGGTTTACCGCTGCCCAGGAACAGAAAGGGCTAAGGAAAGAACACGGGTGGGTTTTAGTCAGTAAGAGTCTGACAGTCCCTTCCGCTCCACCCAGAGCGGGAGGGGTCATTTGATAATTTCCCATCCTCAAAAAAAAGGCGAGTATTCATGCCAATTTTCAAGATTATTATCCTAACGAATAAGATTTTTCATATAAACTGTATCTTAAACTTTTCACCCCCACAGGGAATTTTGAAAAATTATTTGGGATGTGTTCATAACTTGACTCAAAGATTATGTATACCAATTTTCGAGTTAATCAAGCCACGCTGTAAAATCATCCCCTGTAAAATTGACTACCCATTTTCAGGCCGTCAGGGGTAGATTTTCGAAAAACCCTGATACACATTATTCTTTCCTTTCAATTTTAGGTATAAATACTGAGTTTCGATTAAATCGGACCGGGCGCTACAATTCTTCCATACAAACTTTGAAACCTCCCAATCCCCTTTTAGTAGGGGGTAGTTTAAAAAAACAAAAAATGCCCAACTTCATATAATTTACTTAGATAAGTATTCGTGCCAAGTTTCAAGTTTATTAACTCAAGGAATAAGATTTTTCATACAAACAAAATCCCCCCATTTCACCCTCTTAGGGGTGGAATTTCAAAAAACCCTTTCTTAGTGGATACCTACTCTTAACGAAAAATACACCCTCCAAATTTCATGTCTCTAGGACCAGCGGTTTAGGCTGTGCGTTGATGTCTCAGTCAGTCAGTCAGTCAGGACTTTGAATTTTATATATTGTATAGATAAACTAGAAATAAATAAACTTCTAGTTAAAACGGTTTATTTTCTCATAAAGAACAATTTATTGAAGTAAAGCAGGTACTCTAACAAACTACAACTAGCAAATCTACCCACGTAAATAAAAAAAGGGCGGACTTCTTGTCACAACACAATTCAATTACTCAGTATACTACTTTTACTGCCAGTTCGTTCGTTTTAACTTTATTTGCCTATCTCAAACGTCAAAGTTAACAAATCGTATTTATTAGGACTTATTGCGGTGATAGCTTAGGTATTCATTTTCATTATGAAAAGAAGATTGAAGCTAAACCTCAAAATAATCCTTATTACGGATATGACACAATACTATTTTAATTAAATTACCAAAATCCATTTGTAATTTATAACTTAATACTTTGTATAACCCCCATTATTAACAATGCTATCAAGTAAACGCTGGCGCATGAATCCAACAATATTGAAACATAGCTGTTCCTCTTAAATGTTCCCATATTCCCATGCAATGCAACTTCAACTGCTCATCATCGCAAAATGTAATCATTCTTGTTTATGTTTTTCAATCAAATATGGGCGAACGGTTTGCACGGCAAACGGTTCGTAAAGATGTGTCGAATAATTCGGCAAAATATCTCGTTGGTATGAAACCACTTGTTTCATATTCACTGACTAGCTGGAGCCTTCCACTTCGCTTTCGACTGGCAAGGCTTTTCCTGATATCTTTTGACCCTCCGACACACAGTAGGTATTTCTCTAAAACAAAAAAAGAGTACTGTTAGGCTACTAGCAAAATACGAATATTACCAATTTGAAACCAAATTATTTTGAAAATAGAAATGTTACATAATATATTATCTAGTATTATTATACTTAAACTTATATTTTATATTCATCATTAATTTTCTTTTCTTCTATATAAGCTTCATGATAAATATAAAACGTTTAAAAAAATAACTAAAAGGATCAGCAGTTATACTTATAATATAAAAAAAATCGATAATATAATTAAATCATAATACTCACACTCAGTTCGTTTTCATCAAATACACAGCGTGATAATATCTGCTTTCATCTCAATACTTAAATTTCCTTGCATTTCAAAATGAACTACAACATCGCTAATAGATTAAACACAAGTCACTAATCTACAATAACAAGTATAACAACCAACCAAAAACAAATAACGTTCTATTTAGTCGCAGTGAATGACTCGTAAGTTAACTGCATCCTCTACCTTATAATTTGTTTATTTAGATTTATGTGGGTATAATCATAAAATTTTACGAATAAGTGAACAAGACGAACATGACAAGGAACTGTAGTCAATAGCGTGATTATTCAAAGTAATTGCAAATGAATGTAGAGTGTGTGTATAGAGTGTGTGAATAGTGTGTGTGTGTGTGTACCTATACTATAGAGTATAGAAATTACTCTTTAGAAGAAGGTCGTAAGTTAAACAATAGTGTCAATCTATTACTTCGTGAAAATGTCACTCGACTTCTAACCCTTACTGTACTTAAGGTTTTGCTTTATTTCCGTAGAGCTACATATTTGATATTAGTAACAACTTTATACCTCCACGCGTTCTCGAGACAGAGGGTCTTGACAGACAGACAGGCGGCCGGACGGACGGACAACGAAGTATTTCTATACGGGTTCTGTTGTTTCCTTTTGAGGTACGGATCCCTAAAATTTCGCTTTGGCCCAGGATGCTAAAAACTTCGTCTTTTATACGCATAGATACCACTTACGGCACCTGACAGAACTAGAGCCTCTCTAGTTCTGTCAGGTGCCGTAAGTGTAGGAAGAATTAATCATTACTTTTTAGTTTGTTAAAGAATAAAATATATTTTATTTTAACGTAAGAGGTGATACATCTAAAATGTGAGAAAACTTTTTACAAAACAATCAACCGACTTATAAAAAAACATCTAAATATGAAGTAGAACATACCTTTAGTTTCCGTTTCCGCTTGGGAATCGCCTCAATTTCAGCAGTCCTTAAACAGGCCCTGAATGCAAGGCAAAATAATTTTTAATTGTCATAGTTTTACAAAAATGTCTATTCTTACAGATGATGCGGCGGCTTAACGTTTACCCAATATGTCTACTACTTGGTCTCAGTATTCTTCTTATTATTATTGGGACTCAGTATACTGATACGGCATTTTATCTCACATCTATCAAGAGTCGAAGAAATATCAAGATTATAATAAAAGTCGAGGATGGAGAGGGGACCTACACGCAACAGATACCCATTGTACTGCATGATGGTACCCATGACTCAACTGACATGGACGATATACCCGTAATGACGAATGAAAACCATTCCCATGGACGACACGACAAAATGAATAAACTCACAAATAAACAAAACAGTTCCGCAAAAATCAAAAATATATTAGAAAAGGCAAGGACAAAGATAAAAGATGAACTCTCTAACTATAACTTTTCACAATCTGATGTTAATGGTTTAGAAGATTTAGTTATGGAATCTGGAGGACAGCCCTTGCGAAGCTTAATAATAACATCATGGAGGTCTGGGTCTACATTTCTTGGAGACCTTGTGAATGCAGTGCCAAGTACATACTATCATTATGAACCCCTTCTCATGTATGGTATTAAACAAATCAGGGAACAAGTAGATGCAATCGAAGCCCTGAGCATTGTTAAACGAATGTTTAAATGTAATTTTTACGGTTTAGAAGACTACTTTGAGTTTGAAAGTAAAGACTTGAATCTATTCAGCCATAGCACTAGATTATTTGACTATTGTAAGGATGAAAATAAAAACGAGCTATGTTTTAATGCAGAGTTCACTTCTCGGTTATGTAAGCTGTTCCCGTTCCAAAGTATGAAACTTGTGCGACTCAGATTACGGCTGGTTGAGGAAATATTGACCGATAAAGAGTGAGTTGACGATATCGACATCTATGAAAGCATCAAGCTTTCATAGATGTGGGTAATAAAATCACCTGCAGTCCTTTTACCTCTGATTTTGCATCACTGTCAAAGTCACAGTGATCTTTATTTTCGTAGCAATATGGTTGCTGTTGGGTTGCCGCCAGTCCTTACATATGAAATTGGCGTTTTATATGGAAGAGCAAAAAATATAATATAAAATAATAATAATGGTTTATTCTGAACCTGACCCGAAATCCTAACCCGGTCGCGGGTTAGGTAAGAATTAATCAAAGCATGTAGCATTATTATTTAAGCAGTTTCGCCATTTTGTAGGTTATTTCATTGATTACTTTGCTGAAAAAATGAAAGACCGAGAATCTATAAAATCTTTGAAGGCGGTTTTGACTGCCTCATCGGAATTGATTTGTTTTCCTTGCGTAATGTCTAAATTCCTGAAATAGTGGTAGTCTGTTGGAGCAAGGTCCGGGAAACATGGTGGGTGTCGGAGACATTCCAATCGCAGCTCCTCAAATTTAGCGACCGTCTGTTGTGTAATGTTCGTATTCGTAAATTACTCGATATTTTATGTTTTCCATATTGTAAACAGAATGATATCAAAGGAAAATCAAATGACGCGAAAACAAAGAATCACTTTGACAACCAAGCCTAAATTTGAAATAAATTTGAATTTGGAATTTCTAACCAATTGCCAGATATTTGAGGTCAAAGTAGCCAGTTCGACAAAACGCCAATTTCATATGTAGGAGCTAATTTTACAATTTTCATAAAGCAAACGTATCTAAGTATCAAACAGTTTTTGTTGGTTCTTGTATTGCAATCTTTCCATTTTGAAGAACTGAATGATTTACAGGCTCAACGTGAAGGTAATTCTGTTGGTCCGTGACCCTCGCGGCCTGATGCAGTCGAGACGACACCGGCGCTTCTGCGAGCTCTCTCCAGATTGCTGGGAGCCCCCACTGGTCTGTGCCGACTTGGTCAGCGACTATTTGGCAGCAGGTCAGATACTGCAGCAGTATCCGGACAAATTGATGTACGTTTTAAATTTCTATGGATTAGATATGAGCGAATGAATGAATTTACTACTTGGGTTTACTTGCTTTAGATTTTTTAATTACCTGTGGTAGTTTCAGTTAACCAGTCACGAGATCCCAACAGAGATTTATTCTTCTATCACTAGATCTACTATCATGAGATTTAATACTCGATCAGCACGCGAAGCTTGACCACCGTCCGTAGAACGAAAGACAAAATGACAGAATGTAGAATTTTATTTACGGCAAGATGTTAAATATAAATTTAAAAAAAATGTCACTTTGTGTAGACAGAACTCTACGAGTACAGGCCTGTAGAAAACGAATTCCACAGACATAGCATCATTATTGTTTGAGACCGCTAAGTCGTTAAATGTTACATTACAGGGTAATACGGTTTGAAGAGTTAGCACTGAAGCCTAATGTTACTACAGACCGAATTTTAAAGTTCCTAAAGCTGGATGGTAGGCAGGCGTTTGACGAGTTTCTGCAGTCGCACACTACAGTTGAAGTACCTGGTGTCCACTCCACCTTCAAAGTCACCCGCAATGTTCCTTTCAAATGGAAGACTGCTCTAGACTTTAATTACGTTAATGACCTACAGGTACTAACTTCGATGTCTTAAGATTATTGTAAATCTATGTCCCTTACATGTTTAACATTGCTTAAATCAAAGGAAATTTATACTTGGACGGTTTTCATTCTCTTGACGAAAATACGGATTTATAGTCGATTTTTGCTCAGCTGTATGGCATTATATGCTTGAATATAAAACACAAGCTTGCTTAATACTGACCAGCATCTTTTTCGCCGTCTTTTTTATGCAAATATTTTTATTCATAACATTGCAGATAGCGTGCAGAGAAGCTATGCATCTATGGGGTTACAAGATGGCGCACAACGAGACCCATATGGTAAGCAAGGAATTTAACCCAATTGGGGACTATACAATCTAATAGTAAACGTCATTTTTCCTTCAACATTGTATGTTGAGACACCTAATACTGATAATACTGGTTGAGCTACCTGTTTTACTGATGTTTTGAGTAAATTGGTAAAGGGTCATTACGGTCATTAGTCCGTCCGTCTATTCCGTCCATATGTAACCGTTGAAATTGTACAATAACCATTAAAGAATGATTTTGCTAAAGCTTGTTTTTTAATTACCTACATCATTGTTTCACAAAACAAATTATTTATTGAGGATCTCCAACAAAGTATTCACATATATAATATAATATAATAATATAATAATATCCCTGGACATTTCACACAGCACCATTTGTCCCAAGCTAAGCAACCTAATGCTTGTGTTATGGTAACAAGATGGCTGATAAGCTATTTATATACAATTTTTTTTTTTTTTTGTAAGTACATACATATTATAGATAGAAAAACACCCAGACTCGGAACAAATACATGTAGGTCATACAAATATTTGTTCCGTGCGGGAATCGAACCCGCGTCACGCAGCGCAGCAGTCAATCGCTTAACCACTGCGCCAACCGTGCCATCAAACATCATCAAAAACATATACAATAGAAATGTACAATAATAAAAAAAGGTTATTTTACGTGTGCTCCTTCAATAACAGAAGACCACAGCATGCACATATAACTGTAAATGTACGTGGAAATACGATGATACAAAATAAAAATAAATCAAAAAACCCGACTGCGTAAAAAGTGAACCAAACTAAGTACATAATAAAAAAAACTGAAAAGAAAAAAACAAGCGCTTAGATGTCCGGTGGTCTAGAATTCTATAATATGTCATTGAATGAATACTATTGAAGAAAATAAAATATATTCTAATAATGGAACATAACAACTGAACAGTCGGGATCCATTGAAAAATTAGATTGGCTGTCGAATAATGGATCTCGACTGTTCAGTTGTTATGTTCTAACATCCAAGTGCTTGTTTTTTTCTTTTCAGTTTTTTTATTGTTTACGTAGTTCACTTTTTACGTAATCGGGTTTTTTGATTTTTTTAATTTTTATTTTATACTTTTTAGTTATGAGTACCTAGCTAGCTATTTACCAGACTGGATTTCCTATCAGCATCAGTACTAAATCGCAATTGCACTGGAATTTAACTCCTCGTAATGTAAATCTAAAAACCTATATGTGAGAATGGTTGTTACGCAACTTTAAATCGATAAAGATCCTAAACGGTCAGTCGAATCGAAAAATGTTGAGAGAAAACTAAAAATGATTTTAGAATACCTATTCAACGATACTTGACATAGTTTGTTGACTTTCAATTTTTTCATTTTCACAATATGACGTCCAGTAGTCGCCATATTAAATTTTCACTAACGTCACGTCATTAGTGACACTCGCCAGACTAAGAGGAATCGATTGACGTGTGAATCATAAAAATCGGCCCAGGCGTCTGGTCTGTATAGTGCTTCAAAGGAACATATAAACATACATACATAGGCTGATAAACACATTACCACTCCTTTGCGTCGCGCAGGCGGGTAATCTAAGTAAATTATGAAGTTTGCCACTTTATGTTTTTCTAAACTACCCCCTAAAAGGGGATTGGGGGGTTTCAAAGTTTGTATGGAAGAGTTTTAGTGCGCGGTCCGATTAAATCGAAACTCAGTATTTATACCTAAGATTGAAAGTAAAGAATAATGTGTATCAGAGTTTCTCGAAAATTATCCCTGACGGGCTGAAAAGTGGTAGTTAATTTTACAGGGGAGGATTTTACTGCATGGCTTGAATTACTCGAAAATTAGTATAAGTAATCTTTGAGTCAAGTTATGAATACACCCCAAAAGATATTTTTAAATTCCACCCCTGTGGGGGTGAGAAGCGGGGATACAGTTTATATGAAAATCTTCTTCATTATGTTAATAAACTTGAAACTTTTCAAGAATACTCGCCTAAGTAAGTAATAAAGTTTATCATTATAAGTTTTTGAAAATTACCCCTCAAAAGGAGGTAATAGGGGTGTTGAAGTTTGTGTGGAAGAATTAACGTTGGTACGTTGAGTTGACAGCCGGTTTTGAATCCTCTGTTTTTACGAAATTTTCGCGGCAAAGAACACTTGATAATCACTTTTTAGAATACTTAATACCTAGGTTTGACTATATTACACTAATTTAACTTATTTATAACAGTTTTATTAATTTATTAAATTAATTAACCTAGAGACCGTTTTTTGACGACCGGCTACCAGTGTTGCCAGATCCAAAAACTTTCAACATTACACCCTTGTGGGGATGAAAAGCGAGGATATAGTTTAATATAAATAATCTTATTAATTTAATTAATAAACTTGAAACTTGGCAAGAATACTGGTCTGGAAAAACTTACAGTAATAAATAAAGTTTATTACCTACTATAAGTTTTTCAAAATTACCCCTCAAAAGGGGATATAGGGGTGTTGATGTTTGTGTAGAAGTAATTGAATGCGCGGTCCAATTAACTCGAAACTCAGTATTAATACTTTTGACGATTTTTTTTTCTTTTTGCGATTATACAGTCAGTTTAGATATTGGTTAAGAGTAGGCTTTCCACTTGCTCATAATCTAGCTTGTTTAACCAATCGAGAATACTTTTACTGAAATCGTGGTTATTTAAGTTAATTATAATGAACTCTAGATTTATTTTGTGATTATTGCCCCGTATCTTTTATTATTTTAAATTGCAGGTCAGAAATAAATACATAACGTAGATTATAAAAGTGGAGCGATTATATAATAGTCTCTCAATGGATTATTGTATTAGTACTAGTTTAGTCTGCCAAGCTCGTCGCAGGCATGTTCGATAGGGTTTATGTCAGGGCTTCTCACTGGCCACTCCGTTTGAGGGATTCCCACGTCTTGAAGGTCTTTACCACATGAGCTGTGTGGGTCCGGGCATTATCATGCATAAACAATGCATTGTCGCCCATATTGACCAAATACGGACGGCATTCTCAATGAAAATCTCGTTTATCTCACAGCGGTCAGATTGCCATTTTCTATCGGCACCAGCGGCAGCGCCATGATTTTTACCTTTCGACAAATATAAAGTGTAAATATAATTATTATAATTATATATTAAATATATTGTAATGTAATTTAATTATAATTTTAGTATCGTGGTAACGTTCACGTTTAGTTTTGGGTAGTGTGGATTCAGTGTGCGGATTATTAGGCCAAATATACAACATATCTCAGAATAATAAATTGCTATTATTGTGGATGGTATATTGGATACTTATGTATTCTCTCAGAGGCAGCTTAGAGTCTAGATTTGTGTAGTCTTGATGGCAATAAATTCGCCACCTCACGGGACTAAGCATGCCTGACTGATATCGCAGATTCAATAATCTCTGCTATACGCTTCAGAGAATATACTGGCTTAATGTTAGATATTATGTCTGCTTGTAGTAAATATTTAACATTTTACAAGTTAAAAAAATCTTGTCTTTTCGAATGATTATTTATTTATTTATCAGGATGTGTATTTGGTCTCAATGCTACTATTTTAGATATTGAGACTGCACAACACACTGCTGAAACCGACTGCTGCCGACTGCTGTCTGACTGATCAGACCTCAAGATAATACCCATCCTGCAAGATGAGACGAATTTTTTGGTTTTATTATATTTTTCATCCATCATCACATACCGAAATGAAGCTGGAGGATGTTGGCTTGAAAATCAGCAGAACCAAAACTGAATATATGTTCTGCGATTTCGGCGGTCTCTCCAACTCTAGAGCCATAGCGCTTGATGGCGCGCTTCTCCCAGTCTGCTCCGACTTTCGGTATCTCTGTTCACTCGTGCAAAGCGATGGCGAAGTAGATCGGACGGGAAACCATGGTTAGACCTGCTGTCTTGTATGGATCAGAATGTTGGGCCACAAAAGGGATGAATGAAAGGCAATTGCATGCAGCTGAGATGAGAATGCTGAGAGGGATGTGTGGTGTTACACGAATGGATAGAATAAGAAATGAGTATATAAGAGGAAGTTTGAAAGTGGCACCAGTAGCTGAAAAGTTGTGTGGAAACCGGTTATCATGGTATGGGCATGTATTACGGAGAAATGAGGAAAATGTCGTGAGGAAAGTTTTGAGTATGAATGTCGATGGCTATAAGAGTAGAGGAAGACCAAAGAAACGATGGATGGACTGTGTGATTGATGATATGGTTAGAAAGGGGGTGACTGTCGAGATGGCGGCTAATAGAGGAGTATGGAAAAAAAAGACATGTTGCGCCGACCCCAAATAAATTGGGATTAGGGCAGGAGAATGATGATGATGCATAACATACCGAAATGAAACTAAAATCACATCGTCGCCGATATAGAAGTTTAGTATTGAATTGGGCAAGAAACAATTTTATGTCACTAGAAATAGACGTACTAAATATAAGAATTTCTTACAGCCTCACTCTGCGAAAACAGCACTCCTTCATAAAATCGTGTTTTGTATGGCACCATTAATATATAACAAAATTCCAGAGGTTTTTAAAATATAAACCAGCCAAACTTATTCAAAAAAGAACTTCTGAAGTTACTTACTGAAAAGATGTTACTTTAAAGATTATATAAATGATAGTTTATAATCTATTTGTGTTATAATTTAATTTTGTTATGCTTTTTTTCTGTCTTATTTGTGTTATATTTCAAGTGGCTATACTTTATTTTGTACGCCAATGGTGACAAAACATGTTGAAACTCACAGATTTTCACTTTTACATCCACATTTGCATGTATAATGTTACACATGTTTTAAAATAAATATATCTTTATCTTTATTATTTACGTAATTCTGCTCAAATTGCGTACCCAATGAAATGTATTAGCGCACATAATTGGCTCCCTCTCCCAAATCACTAGTTAAACCCAATAAACTAGTTCTGAATCACATGTGGGTAAAGTATTCTGCTTTATCACGACTTTTATAGTTTATAATGCTATGTGGATTGTAAAACTGCTATATTTATTATGTTTCCATGTTTAATGCAGACAGCCAAAGAGACCGACCATATCCAAAATATGCAACCGAACGTCCAGTTGCAAACCTGCGTCAGGCACTAGTGGTCTGGCATATATGCTGAACTGGGCCTATTTGGCGCAGCCGTTAGGCACACCATACTTACCATTTTAGGTATTTTTTCTGTTTTTTTGTGTGAATGTTGTGTGCCTTAATTATTGTGCGTTATTTTTTTTTCCTTCCTTATTAAGTACATTTCTAGATCTTAGGCCCTGTAATCTAGATCCTCTCCTCATCCATTAGTATCCATGTAATTCCACATCCGCCTATCACGCGCTAACCGAACGTGCCCGTCGCTAAATCGCCGCTTTGCAACCAGCCTAAATGGACTTTATATCGTTCACAATTTGCTGCTATTGAAATGCTAAAGCGATGTCGGGACGTTTTGGCGACTGCACTAGAATATTAAACAGAATCAAACTTTATTATTTGGATAGCCAGTACTGATGTGTGTCATTATGTTACTTGTCCCTCGATGTTTTGACAACATTTGACCCTTGAGGGTTTCGACAAATCTTTTATAACAAGAAACCTCTATGAACATTCTTTTATAGCATAATCAGCCTTTAATGTTCCCACTGCTGGGACACAGGCCTCCTATCTTCGAGAGGGGGTGGGCTGTAATCGACCACGCGGGCCCAGTGCGGGTTGGTAGATGTCACATGTCTTCGAATTTTTGGTTCTAGGACATGCCGTTTTGAGAGCAGTGGTGATGAAGTTATTTACACAAAGTAGAGCGCCTGCCTGGGTGCGAACTCACGGCCTACAACTCGGTAAGTCGGGGCCATTACCACTGGGCCACCACTGCTCTGTGTGTAGTCTTAATTCATACTTAAGTAAGGTAGGCATACTACAGGCTAGGTACGGTTTTCAAAATTTAATGCTGTTTGTTTACAAAAACGGTAGCAAGTTAAAAAAAAAATTGTTCCCAAATCTTAATGTCAGTTGAATTGACGAACTGTTGTTACTTTAGTCAACCAGGCAATTACAACAGCTAAAGTGAACGTTGATTACAGATTTAGATACTAATTACAGACATTATCAGTCTTGCAGAACTCGGGTATAAGACCTGACATATCTATACTAATGCTTTATAGCTGAAGAGTTTGTTTGCTTAAACGTGCTGGAACTAACAGTCGATTTTTGATAGCCCCATTCTTGAATCAGACTACATATAATATAAGAATAAGGCTATTTAGCACCACGCTCCCCTCTTAGCAGTTGAGCAAAAAGAAAAAAAAGCCATTAAGCGATGCGATGCGTTGCGGTGAAATTTCATTTAAATAAAATAGATAAAGTTTACAATTCATGAATACAGTAACGTTCACATGCAGATCAGAACCAACTGCCTGCCGCGAATAAGCGGCATGTGTAACCGTAGGCTCTGATTAATGAATATGGAAAGCTCCAGCTTGATTCAAATTCGGAATGATCCCCGCGCCTCTCTAATGACTAACCAAATTAATATCTAGTTAGCTTGCTTTGTGTTAGAACTTGGCTCATTTCTACGTGTGTTTTATTCAAACGATATACAATCTGCACTGTTTATCTGTGGCTGAAATTGTCTTTATTTTTAGCGTTCTATGCTCCTGAAGTAATGTTCCTGCAAGTTAACAAACATCAAATGATTATTTTGTAACATATTGTTTGTTTGACATACATTACATTACATACATACGAGTACCTACATAATTATGTAGGTAAATATTAGCGTTACACAAAATGCGTTATCTTTAACACAAAATAATACTGTTTTTCGTGTGAGCTGCGGCATATTTTATGACTTGCTTTCGGCCCAAATACTTTCCGCTAAGAAACGATGTACCCAAAGTTCGGAAATAAACGGCTTTATTATAATACTGATTTTCAGTCTCTCTCGTAGGGTAGACGAGAGAGACCGAACAGCAGTATTATAACTTAAACAAAGTGCGGATCTGCGACAAAATTTCCCAAAATCATGAACATCTTTTCAATCCAAACACACAGTAGTCGTCCTTCAGATACATAACAGCTTTGAAGCTTTCTTGTAACATTACATAATTTGACACCGTTTGAATAATATTATAAGCGTTTATATTGACGACAGTAATGTAAAGTCTTATTCAAATTGTTTCCTGTCTTTATACGAGGGGTTTGATGAAAATTATTTGAATGAGTGTTTGCATGTTTCACTCGGCAAGTATTAATGGCTTCATTTGAAAGTAAACGTTATCAACGGATGATTTTAAGAAATAAATTGTCAGTCTCTGCTTACCTAAAGTAAAGTGCGTCTGCAGCTATGTTGGATCTAAATGTTAATTAGGGAAGAGAAAAATACCTAAGGTATTTTTTCAACCCAATATTACTGAATGACAAATCAAATTATAAATGCTATAAAAATATTTTTTCATTTCGTTAAGGTATTCATAAGGATCTGACGTAGTCAAAACGATTTCTCATCTCGAAATTATATTCAAACAAGACCATAAATCCACCATTTTCCTCATTCCGACCTTAACATTAACACAAACATTTACAAGCCTCATAGCATTTAATACGATTCTAAACAATACAAGCTGACGAGGAAGAGGAGCGTCCCAAATTACAGCACAGACAATTTTTCTTGTAACAGCTGCCCAGGCAATCCGAGCCTCATCTCGTTCCGATCCTATTTTATTTACAGCAAACAATTCTTTTGATAAATCGTTTTTAATCCGAACAAAAAGCAGGATTATTCCAATTTGACGAAGAAAAAGATTTTCATAATGGAATTAGTTCATTTGGAGTCCTCGTGAGAAGGAAGGCGGACATTGGAAGTCTCTCGCGATCTCGTTAGCATTGGAATATTCTATGAAGATTAAACGTTATTCAGTTTGATTTGAATGCGAACGTGCCTTTTGTTATACCATTGCACTGAATGGCACCGTCTAATGGTCGGGAAATGAGTGCTTTTGAAGTTCCATGAATATGGAAGTCTCGCTCATTTTAGATTCGGCATCAAGTGCAAGGATCTTTTTGTTGTTCCTTGAGCATTCTCTGTTATTTGGATTAGTCTCCAATTTGAACTATGCTGGGAAAATTCTGTACCATCAGTGAAAAGTGATACAAGTCAAAAATCACAGTTTTGAGTAATTTGAAGTTAAAGATTCAAAAAATTCTCATTATGTTTCTGACGTTTTAAAATGAAAAACGGTATGTGTTACGAGTACATAATACCAATAAGATTATTTAGACCTAGGTTTGAATTCATTATTTTGCACGAGATTTAAGTTATTACTGAAAATAGCCAGTTGTATCACTGTACACTATAATTTTCTTTGCTAATTTTTGTGTAGATAGGTCTAAAACAAATTGCATTATTTTACACATTTAGTTATCGTTTGGTGTGAAATGTTATAAGGTTTGCGTTTTGCCCTGTTTTGCTAGCAAACAGTTATTGTAAGCAAAAGTCGTAAAACTAATATGATCAATTTAATTGTCAGCAATCTTATTTCCTTGTTTTATTAAAGAATAGTATGAAAATATTCATTTGTATCCCTTTACACCAAAGATTTTTTTAAAACTAGTTAGTGATTATTGCTACAAGCTAGAATATATCGTAATACATTTTTATACTTCAAAGTGTTTAGTGATACAAGTCACTGATACTTTCAAACGTATTGGTCATAGAAAGGTTAAAATTACGTAAATATCAAAATAAAATAAAACCAACATTAGAAAAGGGTTCCTTTAATAAAGAATTCAAGAAATTAACACAGATATATTATATTGTAGCGCTCTAACTACACGATATAAAACAATATCCTTATAAAGAAAAACATAACTTTTAAACCTATAGCCTTAATCTTGATTATCAGAGTATCGAATCAGTCTTAACTAGTATTAAATCAGTCTTTAAAAACAAAACAACAGATATAATTATAGCACTTTAACTATTCATTACACAATACAATATTATGTATTTGAATAGAACGTAACTTTAAACCTTAGCGATAATCTTGATTAATTTTAACTCTTCGAATCAGTCTTTACTCTTAAAAATCAGTCTCAAAAAACTAAACAATAGATACATTTAAACACTTCAACTAACCCTTTCACAAAACAATATATTTTAAAGTACTTAACATCTATATAAAAAAAACATAACTTTTAAACTTATAGCATTACCCTCTTACTAATAAACACGGCGTTAAGTTACAACTAGGATGATCTCCGGAATAACATACATTTTTAACCGATTAGAGTTGGTGTAACTTTATTTCGCGTTTATTAGTAAGGAGGGTAAATCTTGATTATCACAGCATCAAATCAGTTGTCTCAAAAATCAAATAACAAATGTGTTGAAACATCTATCAACTATTCATTATCAGAATCAATATCAGGATCTACGTCACGCATATTTGAGTTGGTTATCAGATCATGATAAAAATTGTGAACACTTGGGTCAATGTATTCTAACAGTGATATTAAATCTCTTTTCTTCAAAACGCTTATAGGGACCGGTCCATTGTAACATTTTTGTACTGCATTGATACTAACTAAACTGTAGTTTTTATTCTTTTTGTTGTAAGACATCATTGAATAGTCATCACCTTCGTAACTTTCTTTATATTCAAAAACAGGAAATTTTTCTTTACTAAATTTAATAACTCGTACATTCGACCATACAAACTTTTCACCAGTAGAATTAGTCTTTTTTACAGTAAAATTATTTTTTGAAAATAGTGCAAAATCATAAAAATCTGTTACCGCCATTTCAATTACCGAAAATTTATTAGTTCTAGTCGATGCAGTCCTTACCAATTGACACCAATCACGTGGGTGATGAATATTCATTGAAGTTCGTTTTTTTGCTCTTTCAATCAGCGCATGGTCACTATCAACTTCCATGTGCGTATGGCCGGGCACGAGAAATTTCTGTTCAATGTTCAAAAGTTGAGGCGAGTCTTTTATTGCAAATAATAAGGCTGTGCAAACAATAGAATTTTTGTTTTGTCCCGAACATGAATCTGAATACATGATTAAGGTTTTAGCATTTGGGTGAAGCAACGGAAGTCTCACAGTGATAAAGTCGTATAAGCATGAAGCTATTTGATTGGCGCCTCTACCACCACTACATTCTGGCCACATGTAGCAATATGCGTTATCAGACATAAAATCGTGGATTGTTAGGTTGTAGACCCATAACTGTCTTTTATAAAATGCTGACTGAGTATTCAGCATTGGAGTAGGCAAACATTGTTGTAAATCAAATGCAATTACACAAAAATCAGAATTAGTTTTAGCCAAAGCCTTATCTTTGCGTTTTTCATTGTAAGCACTTTCGTAGCTTTCCTGATGTAGTCTCAGTTGCTCCTGTACTTGTCCTATTTCTTCAGCATCTTGTAAATATTGCAGCTTATTTTGTAACAAGTTACATTTATTGCATGTATCTACACTAGGTTTCTTAAATGATAGGTTCATATCTTTAAAATCTTTGGCATATACAGTTTTACAGACAGGGTTACTATTTTCTTTACAATAAAGCTGATACATAGTATTGAGGGATAGGTCAGAGCTAAGGTACTTTTTAGAAGTCTTGGATCGAGAGTAATGGCTTTCGTATGCCGGGAATTTATTGATATGCTGTTTCACGAGTTCTAGTCGCTCGTTAGAGATTTTTCTGTAACTGGCAGCACGCCCCCTTTCACTTTTCGTCACACGACCAAATTTTTTTATTTTTTCACTCACGGTCTGAAGAAAGCGATTACTCTCACCAAGAGTTTTTAAAAGACAACCTTTACAAATCTTATAATCCTCATTAAAATAAACAATTTTATATGTATTAGTGTATTCTCGTTTTAGTTGGCTTCCGATTGTATGAGTTTTTTTATTATTAATTTTAATAAAGCGTTCAGTATACTTAGCTCTTTCATCGTACGAACCCAAAGCCCAGTACTCCTTAAAAATAAATTCTCTTATGTCCTCAGATATACGACTTCTGCATTTCATGCGACACTCCGTTAGTGGAGCCAAGTTTCTTCCAGGCTTCATTTTACCCAGTTTTGTAACATAACTCTTGCCTGCATTGCGTAAAATTAATCGGGACTCTCTCTCTGCTCTTCTTTCCTTTAACGATTTTCGTTGCTTTTTATTTGAATTTGAGCATCCAGGCTCTGGCTCTGTGATGGAGATATCTGTGTCATCAGAGCTTTCAGCAATTATAAGATTATTTGATCTTTTACACCTTTTCTTTGGTCTACTAGTCGACGTGCTAGTTTCAGTTGAGTCGCTTTCACTGTTTGGTATATAATCATCACTACTCCCGGAGCTGAAATCAAGAAATCCAGGCGATAGTACAGTTTCCTTGCCCTGTGATTCATTGCTAATATTTTCTTTATATTGATCGTCTTTTTTTAGTGCGTTTTCTTCTTCATATTGATCCACTATTTCTAGAGTATTTTTTTCACCGATTTCTATTTCTATGTTCTCTCTGGGCTGATTAGATTCTTCGTCATTTATTATTTGTTCATTTCTCGTATTTATTACATCCCTCCTTAGGTGAAGGCCTTCCATAATCTTATCTATTCGTTTTTTCATTATGGACTCTAAAAAAATAACAGTGCAAAATTAATATTATAAAATTACTACCATTAAAAGAAAGACGAGCAGATAAAAAGTTAACATTACTGTTATGCAGTTCAGACAAAATGTATGTTTCAAAATAAAGAAACTGCGTTAAAGTAACCGACTTCAAAAACTAAAAATAAAATCGGTGCCTCGAGTTCCAAACAAAATTAGGTATAAACTGCATTAAATAAATTTGTCCGATTTGTATAACTTGATGCGTAGCCGTGTGTACAATAAATGATTACCTATAGGTGCAATAAAATGTGATTCACACCAAGAAGCTACGCAAATGCTCACAATGGAAAAAAAAACAATAATTTGCTCTATCCCTACACTAAAATACCTACCCAGTCTACATTAATTTATAAAAACGATTTAAAACTCATTGATAGACTGCCTATTTATTATTATTATAAAGACTGTTTGACAATAGGTACTATGATAAAATACTCTACATTTTATGACAAAATTGCGTTATTAAAATCAATATAAAATACATGTTCCTTGTAAACATTTCAATAACAAAAATGTTACGTAATTCGTGTAAAATGATACAAGTCTTACCTTACGCGTCGTTGTCCTGTGGTGTAACGCACGACGCACCTCTCTAATCGCACGTACGAGACTGACAATCACGCGTCTCCTGCGCCCTTTCCATACCCCCCGCTAAGAGGTGCGGGACGGGGTGCGTAAGAGCTGCGCGAACTTAAATCACTTTTTACGTATTTTTCCGCTAATTCAGTTCTAAAATTTGGCGATAGTTTTGATTCTACTATAAAAGTATCATTTTTCACATAAATCTATGTTCTATGTTCCGTAAGTTTATATTAATATAATATGTATTCAATTTATAATCACATCAAAGTTAGCTAGGTAAATTACGTGTAAATTGATTGATTTGCAGTTGTATCATTAGTCACTTCTTTTTATGAAAATAATTTTGTATTTTTATGGTTTATGTACAAATGTACCACTTTGCACTAAACTGCATTGTGTCTATTTTTTAATGTATTATGATAGGATTCGATTTATATCACTTTGTACTAATTGAAGTAAAAACTTTTGAGTCGCGTAAGATGTGGTATCTTGAGTCGTATTAAAATACATTTTAGAAATATTAGTATGGGTTCAGTACACTTTGATACGAATGAAAAAGTATTTTTTTACACAAAAAAATCCAGAAATAAATGCTTACTTATATCACTACTCACAAAAACAACTCGCTCAATTTCAATCTTAAAATAACGGGGATAAGACTGAAATTTAGCTAATTTTTTTTTAAGAAGTTTAATCAGTGAATATGAGAACCGATCTAGGCCGAGATGTATCACTTTTCACTGAAGGTACAGAATTCACCATGCGGCGTGAGGATGAATTCTCATTAGTCTCCTAATATTGCATTCAGCTGTAATGGAATACAAAACACAGGGTTTCACAGTCAGTGGATTGCTTTTCCTGGCTTTAGACTGGAAGCAGACCCCAACATAACTTAAACACAACATCACATCTGTATTCCCCGAAGGGTTAGGCAGAGGTCCACCTTAGTACACACACATTTCGCCTGTTATGTGTAAGTCCCATATCTTAGTACACACATATTTCGCCTGTTATGTTAGTCCCATGTCGTAGTACACATATTTCGCCTGTTATGTTTAAGTCCCATGTCGTAGTACACACATATTTCGCCTGTTATGTTAGTCCCATGTCGTAGTACACATATTTCGCCTGTTATGTTTAAGTCCCATGTCGTAGTACACACATATTTCGCCTGTTATGTTAGTCCCATGTCGTAGTACACATATTTCGCCTGTTATGTTTAAGTCCCATGTCGTAGTACACACATATTTCGCCTGTTATGTTAGTCCCATGTCGTAGTACACATATTTCGCCTGTTATGTTTAAGTCCCATGTCGTAGTACACACATATTTCGCCTGTTATGTTAGTCCCATGTCGTAGTACACATATTTCGCCTGTTATGTTTAAGTCCCATGTCGTAGTACACACATATTTCGCCTGTTATGTTAGTCCCATGTCGTAGTACACATATTTCGCCTGTTATGTTTAAGTCCCATGTCGTAGTACACACATATTTCGCCTGTTATGTTAGTCCCATGTCGTAGTACGCACACATTTCGCCTGTTATGTTTAAGTCCCATGTCG
Organism: Apamea crenata; assembly: GCA_949629185.1. Lineage (NCBI taxonomy): Eukaryota > Metazoa > Arthropoda > Insecta > Lepidoptera > Noctuidae > Apamea > Apamea crenata. Next base: position 958,575 of record OX451359.1, read on the forward strand.
TAGTACACAAATATTTCGCCTGTTATGTTAGTCCCATGTCGTAGTACACATATTTCGCCTGTTATGTTTAAGTCCCATGTCGTAGTACACACATATTTCGCCTGTTATGTTAGTCCCATGTCGTAGTACGCACACATTTCGCCTGTTATGTTTAAGTCCCATGTCGTAGTACACAAATATTTCGCCTGTTATGTTAGTCCCATGTCGTAGTACACACATATTTCGCCTGTTATTTTAGTCCCATGTCGTAGTACACGCACATGTCGTCTGTTATGTTTAAGTCCCATGTAGTAGTAGCTGGGAAAGGGCTAGGCATATTCCTGTGATTTAAAGCTTTTCCTATCCCTGCCAACGGGGTCCGGAAAATGTAAAATGTTTGCCATTTATCAGTTCCTTCATATACTCAGAAAAAGATAATATTTTTGAAAAATCCGCTCACATACAAGAGTAAACATAATTATCCCAAACCCAACAATTCTCAACACACACGTCCAATCCCCCGTTCAAATAAACGCTACAGCCTAAATAAAAGCAGTATGACAAATCTGTGGTATTGGAGCGGTATCGCAGCAGATTACTCGGGTAATCCGTAATCAAGCGGCCGTCAATCCACTGGACAATGTGATTTATGCATTTCTAGAGCTCCATTACGTCAGCATTGATGAATGGGGAAAGTAAATAGAATTGGCTGGCTGACCTGATTGGATGAGTGATTTAGCAAGCCAATTTTTTCGCAGATGTTAACAAATACTAAATATGTTTCTAAAGATGCGGTGATTTTAGCAACCGTTTCTTAGAAGAGCGGTGGCTGCACATGACGGTCGCAGTAATGGCTGCCATAAAAGTGATGGCAACGGCAAAGATTTAAATAGTTAGATTCGCCCTCCCGCTAATTAATAATGCGTGGACATTTTTTCGCATGATAGTAAGGTGAGGGCAAATCTAGCGATGTAAATCTTTAGGCAGCGGGGTGTGACATTGTACGGTGTCAAAAACGTTCTCTAGAAAAACACCAACTTCCTATAACAAATAACATTTCAGTGACGTCATTCGCCGGTATATTCCAGATACTATGTGACGGTTACCGCTCTTCTAGGAATACACAGTCCATTGCTAGGAAAGACATACATAATATCCCTCTCCTGAAACTATTACCATAATAGCTGAGCATTATGACCGTGGCCACTTACTACAATCCAATATATCACTAATTTGATTCCCCAATCAATCATTTGATCCATCTTGTTCATGCCAGACATTGTTTCAATCATGTTAGTGCTTTGTTAGTGATAGACTCAATATAGTGTGCGGAATCATACTCAACAGTAAGGTTAAGACAAACCGGTGACTGTCTGCCATGTAGGTTAATTTATAATCGACATTAAGTACAGTCACTGACTTTATTAGTTCCACATTCTTCTTTACCAAAGGGTCCTAAAAGCTATTTTAGTCTGAAACACAGAATTAAACTTAAAAGTGGTGATGATGATGATGATAACCTCAAGAAATAATATGTGAATATATACAAGTAAATCAACGTAGACTCCAAATCTGAAATGACTGATGAAAATGATACCGTGTTATATAGTAAGCAAGGCGTTTTGACACAGAGCAAATTATCCAAATACCTCAATCGCCATATTCTGATGTTATGAAAAATAAACAGTAAATGGTTAAAACTGAACTTCTTGCGAAACTGCCTAAATTGGAATTTCTTCATGTCCTAATTAAGGCAAGGGAGCGGCATGTTGGGATGAAATAGGATTGTAACAGCATGTTGCATGCTAATGCCATGACTGGAAATCGTGTGTTATTACTTAGGGTAATCATTATTATATGCAGATTTATGGGTTTCTGGTTTCTTTTAATGATAAACTAGTGCTTGACTGCGATCCCGCCTGATGGAAAGTAATGATGCAATCTTCTGGTTCCTCGAAACAGAAGATTTTTTTTTATTTTTTTTTTATTTTTTTCTTTCATTCTAATTAAATTTGAATGTTATTATCTATCAGAATATTCACATACCTACCTTCTTTGAAAACATTCAAAAGTCTTATTCTCTACGTATTCTTGGCTGTGCCAGTCAAACCTCCTCAGGGCTCCTTGATGTGATAGCTGATAAGACTTAGGTAACATTTCTTAGAATGTTTTTGGTTCTGAATTTTGTACTTGTTTATACTAATGGCAATTTTAATATTTTACTATATAATGTCTCGACTCTAACCATTGTGTAAAGTAACATGTCTTATCTAAGAGAGCCGGGTGATCTGTAACTCAGGACTCACCTTTCTCAGACACATTTCTCTATTTAATATTGTGCATTATATTATTCAGTGCCTGTAATATAATAATGTTGAGATAAATAAATAAAATAAAGATATATTAATAATTTATTAAGTTGTCTACATAAAATTGTCTCAGAGTCTCGGCCAGTATTACTTGATTGATAATGTTATTATGACCCGCTTTCCTCAAGTGTCCCCCCGTTTGGCTACAACAACTTTTTTATAAAAATACAATACAGTACAGTTCCCAAGTTAGTAGCAGTATTATTTCCATTTTCAAACCGTGCGCCGACTTCTACCAGCAGTTTAATTTAAATGTTGAACACACGAACTGTGGCTCGCTCTAGTCTTTGAGAGACGTTATTAAAATTGTTTTCCGTTACAACAACTTGCACTAGAAGTGGAATGACGTCATTCTGTTCTTATTTTATATTATTTATACGAGTAGTATCTACACATAAAACATAAATACTCTGGGAGTTCAATTGTACGATTATGGCTATTGTTTTTTGTTGGAATAGTTGCGTTTGTATGATAAATACTTCAAAGATTTATATTTGAGATGTGATGTATTGCCGTGTAGCCACTGACTACTAGTATGGATTGGATGGAAAAGTAATAACATAATCTATTTTAGGAGAGACCCATACTAAGAATAAAGCTGAAGAGTTTGTCTGTATGAACGCGCTAATCTCTGGACCAACCAGTCGGTTTTTTTGCTTTGATAGCCCAGACCTAGAGAGAGGATAGGATCACGTATTTTCACGTCTTATATTTCATTTAACATCACGCTAGGACTCTTAGGAGCCGAGCAAAAATAAAAAAGTAAGAAATCGTAATTATAGTGCAAGACATTTTACGCGGATGAAGTCGCGACTAGAATCTAGTTTTGAATAAATCTTAATATTATTCACCAGGTATTTGATGGCGTGCTAATTCTCACTTAATTAAGACCTTAACGTTGCATGGTAACCAATTCAGGCCCAAACTGATGGTGCCATATTGAGTTCAAAGCATACTGTCAAATATTATACAGATCGGAATACAGCTGTCAACACTTGCCTTCTCCATTTATCAAACAAAGTTTAATATATATAATAGTATAGTATAATTATAGTTTTGTTTTATTCCCTGGTTTTATTTTTTGTTTTTATTCCCTAGCATTAGACCTGGTTTCGTACGAAGTCTTGTGGAAAAAGCTTCTAGATATAAAAGTTACTCCTGAAGAAATCAAGATCTTCCTGCATTGGTACGGAGACCACGTCAATAACGTGAAATGGTCGAGAGCTCTGTCGGACTCGTACAAGTTGGAGTGTGGGATGAGGCAGGCCATGATTGAGTTCGCCAACGCTCTTCAATGTGTACATCAATGATCTAAACTCAAAGCATTTATTTCAATTAAACCATTTACAGGCACTTTTCAATTGTCAAAGAGTTAGTCAGTTAGTCAGAAAGTTGAAACTAGTTGCCCATTCCGAAACGTCGATCCCGTTTACGATCATGACGCGTGGATCAGCACCTTCCTGGAGCCCAATTCTCGCGCAACTCGCGTTCGTTATTGACATTCGAATCGAACTTTTCCCTCGAAAAAATCAAGCCGAGCTATTCTCGCCATGGCGATTCGAGCATTTCACGCAGGAAAGACACGCGACATGCCTTAGTTTACATGCGTCATGCAACGAGTGGTCATGACCAGTCGCGACGTGACGTATGACTGTGTCGACCTTCGTGCGAACGTCAAACAGTGGTTATGTCAATCATAATTGTGTCAATTGCGAAAGGAAATAATAAATAATTATATTTTAACAAAATGTGTTACGAGTTCATAAACATCTTAGAAGAGTCTGCGACCGTCACAACAAGGAAAAACACGAAGAAAACTTCAGGCTTCCGCCAAAGTTGTCCACAGTGGATAGTTGTTGCTTGTGTAGCGTCGATGAATGAGGCACTTAGGATACAGAAGCGAAAGGCGCCGGATTTAAAACCAGTCAAATGGACAAGGACGGCTTTACCAGGCTTTACTCTGGTTGAGGGCAAGAAAGGTCGATCGCGTCGCAACCACAACAAACGCGGTACTACTTCTGCAAGCGGGGATTTTTGAGCTGTAGTGCCCACTTTGCTCCCGTACATTTCCCGGTTGGATCGACAGATATCGAGAGAGAAAGAGCCAAGGTCTTATTAGTGCCGAAGGAAGGCCGATGCAGTCGAGCTAGACTACGAATTTTGACCGGCTGGAGTTGTGGTTAGATGTTACAGAGAAGCATGACCAAAAGTAAACTACCATGTGTGGTGTGATAATAATTATGTTTTTGTGGTTTATACTTGGATGTATATACTGAATTTATTTATGAGTCTGTAAGGTATTCCTATAAAGGTTCTTTTGTAACTAGAAATAAAGTGTTTCAAAAGCATTTCAAACAATAAATATTTCAAATGTCTTTATTTTATTTTTTTCAATGTAAAACTTAGCTAAGTAACAAAAATAACATACGCAAATAATTGTAGGGCTTTGCAGTTAGGCTGCGCAGGCCGTTAACAAGTTGGGTTAGGAAATAGAAACACACAAGCAAAGTTCATATGTATAATCCTCACTGGGTGACAAATTTACAATAGGTAGGGAATGTAGGGATAGATACGTAGTAGTGGATAGGTGTGCGTGCAGCGCCCAGTTAAACTCCACGTGCAGTGCGAAGCGATTGTCCTGTCTTAAACCTGAACGTAGAATCCATATGTAGAACCGGTACGTAGAACCTCTAGATTTGGGGTATACCGTATAGTGAGGGTCAGGGAATCACTCCTGCTAGCAAGCGGATGTTAAAATGATAGAGTGTGTGAAACGGACAACCGGGGTACGTCCAGTACCTACGGTCGTACCTGGGACAGTCTCCCACGTTTTGACGTATGCTCTGATGTACTACTTTCGCTGGTGACATACGTCCCACGCACCCCTGAATGCGTAGTCTGTACAACTACTAGGGAGGGCTTCTTAGAGACGGGCAGCGAAGAGGTGATGAAATAAAAGAAGATTTTCTTGTTGAAGTTTGCTTGCAGATTTCGGCTTCTTGCTTGTAGTGTTGCCTCTTCGACGGCTGAGCTGCGACTGACTTTTCGTCAAAAACTGCGCTCTATTTATACCGGCCTAAGTTCCCTTAAGGCGGACCGTGTATTTTGAGCCCTTTTTTACTTTAATTTTCGCTAAGCCGAGATCTGTCAAGCCCTTGTTTTATTTATTTATCCATATTATATCCTTACAATTTTTACATATATTATTCCTTACGTAATCCTTAACCTAATTACAGCTTAATAATTAACTTAATTATACACAATAAAAAGTTTCTAGAAGAAAAACTGTTCAAAATATCAACTAGGAACATTTTGATTATAAAAATCTCACTATAACTTCTGAACCAATGGTCCGATTTTCATAATTCAAACGGTATTATTGGTTTTATATCTAGACCTTTCATTTAAAACAAAAATTATTAAATTCTACCCATAAACAAAAAAGTGATTTTCCAAGTTACGTAATTATGTAATATACGTAATTATGAACAAAATTTTACTTATTGGAATCCTTTCAAAAACAGTCTTATTCGTTCGGGATACAAAAACTAATAACAAATACTGATAACAAATACTAATTAGAACATAAGAAACATAAAATAAATCTCTTTAAAGTATTAACTATTAACATAGAATTATTTACTTTACGTTTTCTTTGTAGCGGTCCCTCCACTACTTGCGCCCTGGTACCCAGATAGGGTCTTGTCGCCGACAGTGTGCAAGTGCTCAGTGTGTTAGGTTTGGTAGGTTAGTTAGAGTTGGGTGCCACTGTAACGGCTAGAGCACTTGCACATTCTCGCTATCCATCGTAGCGGTATAGTTAATAACGTCTTCTACATGAAGCTATCAAACTAAAATAAACCTAAATCTGTGATAATAACAAACACACACAACAACACAGTACAGTGCAGCACAGGACAGTATATGATCACTAGTTTACACGAACGGTCGGCGTGATGAGTCAAGCGTTGTCCGTTAGCTTAGGAATCGGCGGACCACTTCACGTTTCGCCCAGTCTTCATGTTTGTGAGGCAGTTTGACAGTTTGACCACAAAGAAATTTGAATTCGTGTTGTGACGAGACTAGTAACGCGACCCTCAGGGTCAAATCTGTTTTCGCAAGGATTTCCCAACAATCTTTTGGGCCTTTGTAAAGTAATGAAGCCAGGACACGTAGATACAGAAGCCTAACGTCGTTGGAAAAGCGTGTAGCAGGACGGTCCGATTGGTGCAGTACCGCACTCTTCAAAACAATCACCCTTCCTCCTCTTCTTCTCCATCTTGATAAACTTTTAGGTTATTGTGCTGGTCATCAGCTTACTTATAATATCATTAGCAGTCATTCTGTTTTATTTAATTACCTATTATTATGTAGACCAATGTAAACAAACAACATAAATTGTATTTTGACTTTACTTTGACGTGACAAATATCGATGACGTTGACAAATCAACATGAGCTATGCTTTCCGTTGTACGGAGGCCTTATATTATATCAATGTTAATAATAAAATAAAAATGGAGTAACGAAAACAATAATGATTATTAGATTGATTTGATTAATGAAATACCTTTGTAATGCTGCTCAAAATATGTTTTTGCCTTAAAAATCATTTTTTAAGATGGTCAAAAGTACATTAACGACTACGACAAAAAATCGCATCGTTATGTGGAAGGGATTACTTCGTGGGACGCATAATGGCAACATTATTGTCCCTAGACTCGTGATTTCTGATAGACTTGTAGTGAGAATAGATGTTTCTGGATATCTCACCGTTTTATAAGCGACATGCGGAGACGACCGGCAAGGATTTCGTGCGGGACGAACGCGATTTGCGCGAGAATTGGGCTCCTGGTCAACCACTTTGTGGGGAACCGAATGTATCCAACCAGCCACCACGTTGGATATCATGTTGATGATGTTTGTTTTAACAATACCAGCACGCAGTCGACATGGTGTGCTGAGCGCGTCTATAGGGGGACTCAGAGAGCTCAAGAGCATTTGTAAAGCGTACGCCCATACACACGATATTAAATATTAAGAAGAACGAGCTAATGCTCTTCAAAGCAAGTTCCAAAATGGCTGGAAGCTCATGGGCCGTCAATGCGGCCCAAGAGCTGCGGGGGAGCTGCGGGTATGTTATTGCGTGGAATTAATGGATCGTTTGAGTGCAAGGGCTGATTCAATCATATAGCGCAAACTTATTGCAGGTGTAGGGGCCGCCTAATACTTCTGGATAGATTCTGTTGAAAGCTTTTTGTTAAAATGTTTTTCCATTTTATTCCTACCTTCACTAGGGTTTCGCCTTGTTTGAGCAAAAATAAATAAAATTAGCGAACAAAAATACTTAAAACGCACAAAATAAAGATAAGAGACATTAATTAAAGATATTTGACAGACATTCTAAAACATACGATGTGTCTTCTCCTTCTTCTTTTCGAGTCGATGGCAAAAGTAGAAATATCTTATTACATTAGATGAGAAGTGGGCAAAAGGTGACCACGCCAATCGAGAATTCAGTTTCATTTTGTAGGTTCTCAGAAGTGCAGTAGTGCTATATTTTCCGTAGAAATCTCTCCGTGAAAAGGTAGGGAAGTGAGTTTGAAGTGAGCTGTCAATAGTGTCAATCCCTAGCATCAGGTGGAATGACAGCTCAATACAAGCTCACTTTACCTAAGTTTTCACGGTGAGATTTTACCAGAATAGACCAGCTGGTGTATGGACACTTTGGACACTCCGACATATGGGACATGGTTTGACCAGGCGCAGAGCATTCGCATACGCATGACTTATTGATTCGTATTTTTACACGTGTCATCACACGTGTAAAAATAAGAATCAATAAGTTATCGTCTACGCATTCTGTATACATGTTTTGTTATTTCACTTTAGCCAATAACATTTTTCTCTTGTGTTCCATCATCCGTCATCTAAATATTCACCCACTTTCATCCATAACAAAAAAATTACATCTATCCTACAATGTAAGATCGTCTCTATGGAAAGTTAACACTTTGCGGGACACTAAACGCTCCCAGACGTAATAACAATAAAACTTCTATCGTGTCTCGTTCAGCGTCCTTCAACCGATTAACAAAATGAAATGTAACAAACTATGTTTATTGCTTAGGTCAATTTGCATTCGATTAGTATTTGCAAGTAACGCTAACGACCATTTAAATAGTACCTAACAACTTATGTTGAATATTATTTACTCAAATGTTATTAACATTAACATGACAACTGTATTAAATGAAATTGCAAGCCCGGTTTGAAATTATGGTTGGTAGCTTAATTGGAATGGTGTTTAGCAAAGTACACAAAAGACACTGTATTGGAAACATGATTAATATGAATATCATGAAATAATCTATATCTGGTTGTAATTTCTAAATAACAGCTTTTCACTATAACATGCAAATGAAAGAATAAGCTACTTAAAACAAAAAAACAATTTCTACTAAGAAATTGATACTTTACTAAGGTTGAATTGATCTAACTACCGCACTCAGAGACGGCAAATAAAATTACTCAACCATTAAGTTTGATTAACCACCATAATATATCTTGGCGCAAATGTCAACAACACTGACTGTTTTTGACTGACAGCATTCCAATTCATACTTGTCCATTAAAGTTCCCTTCATTTTAAGTCACAACTCTGAGTTCCGGGGTAACTGTGACAGACAAATTATACACCTTGTCATTGTGTAACGTGCAAGTGACATTCAACCTTACGATGATAAAGAATAAGCACAAGGTCAACTATACCTGTCTAAGATTACGAGCGATCAATGAGTGGGAGAGGGCCGTAATCCACCACGCGGGCCCGTGCGGGTTGGTAGATGTCACATGTCTTCAAATTTTTGGTTCTAGGACATGCCGGTTTCCTCACGAAGCTTTCCTTCGCCGTTTTGAGAGCTGTGGTGATGAAATAATTTACACAAAGTAAAGTGCCGAAACTAAGACAAACCGAGAGCTGCTCATCCATTTTCCCAACGAGAATCAAAGCAGTAAATCATAAACTATCATAGCAGGACAAAGCGTAATAAACGTTACAATGGGCGCAAAATAATATTTTTCATTAGAAACATGTCGTAAATAACGCGCGTGACATTATTATAGAGAGCAAATTTATGAGCGGACACTGTTGCTCCATATATTGGGTGCTAAACGCTAATACCAGGTTCATTGTTCCACCAATATTTAGTGCGAAAATTTTTAGTGCCTGTGATATAAATTTTCTGTACCGGAAATGCTATATTTATTTATGAGCTTAGCTTACAAGCATTAGAATTTAGATAAATCTAACACAGGCCTCCTCTCGGTGAGAGGGAGTGGGCACATACATTCTAATGAATTATGGAATCATATAGCACAATCAGCCTATACTGTTCCCACTGCTGGAACATGCACATTCAAATGCCAAAATGAGGGGGTCGTAATCCACCACGTGAGCCCAGTGCGGGTTGGTAGATGTCACATGTCTTCAAATTTTTGGTTCTAGAACATGCCGTTTTCCTTACAATGTTATCCTTCACCGTTTTGAGAACAGCGGTGATGAAATAATTTACACAAAGTAAAGCGCCTGTCATGTGCCTGTGCATGTGCGTTTAGGTTCGCTATTGTAGCTGAGCGAACCTAAACGAACTTAGCTGCGTTCCCAGTGTGACCTGCGCTTTACCCGTTAACTGTATGGACCAGACACAATTGTTAAACTATGACCATGACAGTGACACATTTACATAGGTTAATTATTGGCCTGCGTCAGGATGACTGGACCAAGAGAGATTTTGGAAGTTTGAGCAGTAGGTACCAGGTTTTTGTACTTATATTGGTACAGTCACGAGCACCAATATGTCAACACTTGGCAACTTTCAATTTCGATTTTTTCGTGAAATAACGAATGTTACGTGGAAATACGACACATTACATAAACCTATGGATTCGAAAATGCTATGTTCGTAACAACATAAAACTTCATTCAAAAATAAAGGAGTAGATCGCTTTTGAATAAAGCCGAGTGTATAGTACTTTTTCTCGTGAGTGTACAAGACATCAAATAATTGAATCATGAAGAATAGTAAAAACGTTTAGCTCATCGTCATCACTAATCCTGAAAGTATACTTTACAGTCCTCCAATAACACAAAATAAAACGATCTCAAAACAAAATAATTATTACCTACACACAGTCGTATTTACCACTAACAAAAATTATTGACTAAAAAAACAAAAGAAATACATGCCTTATTTAGGTATGTACCGCATATCTTTTGTTTTTTTCCGTATGTGCTGGCATGATCTCGCTGATCGAAAACGTACGTATTGCGGATACGGCGCGGATACCAGCGGATACGGCGGATATTACACGGAAATTGTGCCGCCTCGAGCCTCAGTCTCAGGTGTAGCTCTGTAATTAACTGTCGCAGTACTCATTCAGGCATAAACGTTTGCTATTTCTTTCGTTAATTATAGTTTATTGATTTGAAGTACTTTCACTAGTAGGTAACTAATCTTTTTTTGTTTAATCGTTGCCCCACACTAGGAATTTCTCCTGCATCGTGGGTGCGTTTACAAACATTTAAACTCACATACACAAACAGCCAGATCCGGAACAACTACTTGTAGGTCATACAAATATTTGTTCCGTGCGGGAATCGAACCCGCGACACGCAGCGCAGCAGTCAATCGCTTAACCACTGTGCCAACCGTGCCGTCAAATCTTTAATTTATTTTTTAGCTAACCGGTTTTTCGAAACGAACTTACGCAACTCGCGCTACCTTTTTTTTTGCTATTCAACTTTGGTGTCTCATCTTAGGTAGGTATACGCAGCATTCAATCTTTTCTTTATTCATAACTATAGCTCCTGCCCGCGATTCTTCATCGTGAAATTTCTTCCCCTGACTCACCGCGTCGCATCGCATCGCCTGCCCGCGCTATCAATTCGTTTTCCCTTGGCGTTCTTTCCTACTTTTTTCTTTTGCTCGGCTCCTAAAAGTTCTAGTGTGATGTTAAGTAGCCTAAAGCCTCCCTCAGAAATTGGGCTTTCAAATGCAAAATTTAATAAATATAGGCTTACAAACAAACAAATCTTTACAACATTAGTAGTTAGCAAATACTTGAGAGTAAAAACTTGTTTGTTTTTGCGAAGAAAAAATAGGTAATATTATGATTGCCAATAAATATGATCAAAGACCTATATAGGTATGTTAAGAACTCACTTTATCGCAAAATAACTTTTAAACATTATAATACATATATTTTATGTTCAAGATGTCTACGGAAAACAAGCACACGTTATTTGCGAATATAACTCAAACATAAATTCTACTTACGTGACTTATGTAAAGCGTTCCCATTAGTATTCCAAAACAATTATTTTCTAACACAACAGATGCCGTATTCGTAAACAATTGTTAACAGTGAGTTTAAAACATTTCAACTGTTACCAAAGTTGTATAACATTACTTTTTAAAGTCGCACAACGTGATGTAGATGCTGCCACGAAGTTATAAAGTCTAAGCATAACTTTGTGGCGGATCTACAACTCCATATGCGAACTACGTATCACATTTGCGTCAGCCAAAAAATCTGCATCGCGCAAGCAAAGTTTACCACGCGACTAGCATATACAAAGTATATAAACAGTAGTGGTTCTAATAATAAAAAACAAAACCGGGGATCCATCTAACCAGCATAAATTACCGCCCGATATCATTGGCCACAACTATGGCGAAGGTCCTTGACAGTCTCATGAACGCGCAGCTGAGTGAACATCTTCAGATACATGACTTGCAGTTTGGCTTCAGACCCAACCTGTCAACGGAAATTGCAATTATGTGTCTGAACAAACTGTGTGGTACTATACCGACAGGAAAACACCAGTATATGCGTGTTTCTTGATCTTTCAAGGGCCTTCGACCTGGTGTCTTATGATGTTCTTTGGCATAAACTGCCTGAAGAGACCACTGTGCCAAAGGAGCTGGTATCTCTCCTTAAATATTGGAACAATAAACAAAAGAATGCTGTCAGATGGGTCAACACACAGAGTCAGGAATATTATCTGAAATGTGGTGTTAGGCAGGGTGGGTTGACGTCCCCGAGTTTGTTTTACCTGTTTGTTAACCAGCTGATTGGGTAGGCTTAGCGGAGCCATGGTCATTTGTTCAATAGACTGAAGAATGGTCAATAATATTAGTTATGCGGACGACATGGTTCTGCTGAGCCCGCAGTGAGTGCGCTTAGGAGACTTCTGGGCATTTGTGAATCATTATGTCCTGTCACATAGACTCAAATATAACGCTAGTAAGAGTGTTCTCATGCTATGCAAAACAGGGAACAGGGCTCCCTAAACGTGCCGGCAATTAAGATCGGTGGGTCGGAACTAGGGAGGGTGTCTAAAGTAAAATATTTGGGTCACATGCTGATAGATTGGCTACAGGACGATGAAGACCTAGAGAGGGAAAGGAGGGCGTTGGCAGTCCGCTGCAATATATACGATTGGCCCGCAGATTCGCAACATGTACCACAGAGGTAAAACTGTTACTTTTTAGAGCCTTCTGTCAGTCTTTTTACACGTGCAGTCTGTGGATCAACTTTACGCGGCGGGCTTACAACGCCCTGCGTGTTCAGTACAATGACGCGCTGAGGGCAGTGAAGAGAAAACCCCGGCACTGCACAGCAGTGCTTCCGCAATGTTTGCGGATGCTTCCATCGATGATTCTTTTGCATCATTAGGAAAAAAACTGCATCGATGATGAGCAGGGTCCGTGGTAGCACCAACACTGTCCTTAGAGCGTTAGCGTGCAAAATAGACAGTCCGCGTATTTTGAACGCGTATTGGAAACTGGTCATAAAGTAAACCACAATAACAATGCCTCCACTAGCGAAAAATGGGAAATTGGCAATTATAAATTCCATTTTTAAATTCATTTTCAGACTACGGTCAATCCATTTTAGGTGAAATTAAATTCATTCTATGATGGAGACCGAATGCAAAATTCTTTAATACGATTGGTAAAATAGGCTGGGAAATTCAGCATACGCTTGAACTGTTAACAACTGAAAAAAGCGTAGGCTTATTCAATTGTATAACAATATCGCGCTAAACGTGTTTTTTTTTTAACAAAACTTTTTAACTTGGAAATCCGTCGATGTATTTTTTTATACTTGGAATGCTAAGAGGGATGTGTGGTGTTACACGAATGGATAGAATAAGAAATTAGTATATAAGAGGAAGTCTGAAAGTGGCACCGGTAACTGAAAAGTTGTATGGAAATCGGTTGTCATGGTATGGTATGTGTTACAGAGAAATGAGGATAATGTCATGAGGAGAGTTTTGAATATGAATGTCGATGGCTTTAAGAACAAAGAAACGTCCATCGTTTCGTTACCGAGATGACGACTAATAGAGAAGAATGGAAGAAAAAGACATGTTGCGCCGACTCTAAATAAATTGGGAAAAGGGCAGGAGAATGATGATATTACTTGGAATAAGTCAAATGAATAATAACATCATCCTTCATTCAGTGCGGATAAAATAGCAAGTCAAGTAACTAGTTTATAAATAGAGCATTATTAGCTTTAACTTTAAGAAATTCATATTTGAATTGTTTAAAATTCGTGAGATTCTATTTTTCTTATCAAATCTCACGAATTATTAACACTTTTAATGAAATAAAAATATATCAGCTGTAATGTATAAAATCCCCCAGCTAGATGGACGAACGACCTTAACGAGGTGGCTGGGACAGACTGGATGCGGAAGGCGGAGGACAGGGTGTTGTGGCCCAGCCTGGGAGAAACCTATGTCCAGCAGTGGACTGCAATAGGCTGAGTTGATTGATTGAATTTATATATGGAGCACATATGTAATGAAGATGAAGAATATTCAAATTATTTGTCAAGTCTTTGTTACTTGAATAAAGAAAATTATATTCTATTTATATCAAATAAATTTAAATCAAATCAAATTTAAATTTATATCAAATAAATAAAAGGTACTTTTGAACGTATGTATCTAACAACGAATTTTCCCCGAAAACGTAAAAAAAGACAACAAGCTCACATGAAAACAAAAACAAACAGTATTCTGATTCACAAAACTCATCGAATTGGGGTTTACTCCTAACTTGATGGCCTCAGGCCCCCGGGCCGTGTCGCTCGGACCAAAACGCAACTAAAAATAATGCAATAAAACGTATCATACAGCCGCACTGCGCACACCGCACATCTAAATGTATTTTAATGGAATAGCACCGCACTATGTATTTAATAATGAATAGAAAAAAAAGACATTTTTTAGAACAAATGAACGCTGCTTCTGTTTTGGTCAATTTGTATAAATGGTTTTTGTTCAAGCTAAAAGCAGTTTTGATGAATACGTATTAATATAACTTTCCAATGTTAGTTATTTACAATATTGTTTAAGGGTAAGAGGGTACCATGTACATATTTTGAACTGAAAATATGAGTATTAATTATTCAAAACGAGTCAATAACGCATTTGTCATCTTCAATCAAGGACAAGGAAAAATTACGAACTGTGATTTGAAAAAAAACAACCCTCTCAATTTTCCCGGACCGCAGTGTGTTTGAAAACCCGCACCTTCCAAACACCGTGATCTTCGGTGGGACGTGGGGGGTTCCAATTTGCATTTAAACTACGGCCTTTAGCCGCGACTTAACTTTCTTTTGCCTCGAATTTACTGGCAGGTCACTTCAACGTTGATACTTTTTGTAACCAACTTTCGAGGTCTTCGCAAAGTATGTTTTATAACCAAAGTGGTTAAGTTAGCTTCTTCAGACTTATTATGCTGTCGAGCTTTAGACGTCAAAGATTGGCTCTAAGTATTGGTAACTTAGTTTTCAATCGAGTTTGTGAGTAGCCGAAATGTTGGATCGGTGATTTTGGGAAAAACAAAGGATGGTTGGATTAGGTTTCGCCTGGGGGCTGCTTTTTATGTTAAGTTCTAAAAAGCTATGAATTTGTAAGTTAATCCATATTGTTATAAGTTTTACAAAATTTTCTGAACCTGACGCTATTGTTTTGAAAGATAATGTAGATAGCTAAAAATCTGAATAAATCACTAAAAAATTCTCCTCTCTGTAACATCAGGTGGAAAAAATCAACCTTCTTACATACACTAAAACCAAACTGTGCTGAAAACAAAAGTGCTTATAGACACAACTTGAAAATAAAACTGGACTCGAAACTTTTATATTGGTGATGCGAGTTTTTCCATATGAGGTCATAAATCGCGGGATACAGTGTGCTTCAGAAACTTGCCACTCTTTCGGGTCACGCTGGCGTATAACTTGGGTTCGAATAAAGATAAAGTTTCTCGGACTTGAAAACATTGTCTTATTTCAATGGTAAGTTTTCAATAGTTAGTGTGCAGCTTTGGTTGTAATTTTGAAGCGGCAGATATATTATTACAAAGCATAGCATAACATAATCAGCCAATAATGTTCCCATTGCTGGGACACAGGCCTCCATCACGCGGGCCCAGTGCGGGTTGGTGGGTGTCAAATTTGTTCTAATTATAACCAAGAACAAATATTTTGTATATTTCCCTTTTCTTTCATATCTATCCCTTTTTAACCTATTCCATTTAAAATTCAGGGCAGATTTTGGTTCCTGCTATCTGCGGTTAACTATAAAAATCTTATATAGAATACGTGAATAAATGTTTGTATATCCTAGAACAAAACTTCGAAGATATATGACATCTACCAACCGCACTGGGTCCGCGTGGCCCACGGCCCACTCCCTCTCACAGAGAAGAGGCCTGTGTCGGAGCAGTAGAAACGTTACAGACTGATTATGTATCTGTAATGACGTTCCCAGTCTGCATACAAAAATTCAAACAAATATTTCCAATAGTTTAGTCAAATATTGGCAAAACAGTCGGCCCATCCACTATTTAGTTGTTTTTTTTAATCACTTTTTCAATTTCAATGTTAGGATTTCTTGGATAGTTTCAAAATAATCCTTTGCATTAATATTGTCAGTGTTTTCATTTATTGCCGTATTGTCTACTCCACATTGTCAATGTATTAACGTTACACACGTTGTTGTCACTCTAATATTAGCATAAACGTTCTCATTAAAACTAATATCATCAATTCATTCCAAACCACTCGCACAGAACCCAAGTTGATAATCACGTCGCGGCAATCGAACAATATTTGCCATTCCGTGTTTGCCCACGACCCAATAACTCGCCGCGCCGATGTTAATAGCCAATTTACAATATTCCTAGCTACACGGCAAGCACACACGTGCCACACATTCGAATAGAGACTTTATAATAACATCATTATGGACGCTTTATGGTTACGTAAGAAATGACAGTGCCGTTTTGTAAAGGTACCGATAAATTTGGTCTGCTAAAAACATAGTTTTCTTTTGGATACTGTATCGTGGGATGCCTATCAAACGCTCGTTACTACACAGAGTTTTCTGCAGTAAGTGACGATGTCGATTCGAGCAATTTACCAGCTAGGTGCCAGAGTTTCTCTAAGAGATTTTTTTAAAGATATTGGTATTCTCACGGTTGCATCACAATTCATCTTTGCCAATATATTATATATGTATTAGGCAAAATTTACACTTGTACACTAAAAACCGTGATATTCACAGTGTCACACTAGAAATGCGTGCCCCCTTTCACCGGCTTCATAAGGTTCATGACACATTTGTAGGGCTTGGTATAACCTTTAATAACAAGATACCCTCTTCTTTTCTAGACTTGCCTTTTAATGCGTTTAAAGCTCAAGTAAAATACAACCTTTGTTCAAAGGCATACTATTCCATCAACGACTATCTACTTAGACGATAAGAATAGTTGGTCGCCATAATTAAACCCAAGACAATGTTTATGTTCTTTCTCCAGAATTAGCTTACTGACAGGTTATTCTTAACTTATATACCTATTTATTAAAAAAAAAAATTATTTTATTAAAATGTATTTTCTTTCTTTCTTTCTTTCTATTTATTTCACTTCGATGGTCTTAGTTTATCATTTGTGACTTCAAGTGACAGCTATGTGAACTGAACCCAGAAATGCAAAGATACTCGTATGTAAGCTGTCACGCCCTTTATGCCTGGAGGCTTTTATTTGGGTAGTAAGTTTATAATTTACATTTTAATTTTAATTAATAGTTTTTTAGCTTGAGTACGTATAGTTTTATTATATTTGTTGGTAAATTGGCGTGGCTAGCTGACATAATTATGGCAAATAATTAGGTACCTAGTATTGTATACAATCAAGTATTTTTTTACTGAACAGACAGCTGTGCTGCTGGGGAGTTTGTTGCGCCACTTCTTCTTCCCAGCGATAGCACTAGGAAGTGGTGAAGGGCGGGCGTGTTTGGGGGACTGTCTTTTGTAATTTTGACGTTCAAAAAGTGCTGATTCTCACAGCCTAATTTGAATAAATGACTTTTGATTTGGATTTTGACGATGAGGATCTATTAAAACAGCTTCGTTGTTTCGCAACCTATTAACACGGACGTTCTCTGTAACAATTCCGAGAATGTTAGCCTGGTCATCACAGAGAACTACACCATCTGCAAATCTTGATACATACTGGACTGACTGACCTTTCTGAAATTCAATACTTAATTTTCAATAGGTAGGTACTTCAACGTTACTGACCGGATCCACAAATAAACGTTAATTTCCGACTACGGGCAAGCGTAGTGGATAACTTTTTATTTAAAAATGGAACGCATATGCAAAAGGAAATCGTATAAAAGAACCATGCATTCAGTGAGCACTAATTATTACTTCTGCAAACAAAGCCCCGTTTGGAAACGTTAACTGAAATAAAATTTAAATGATAGCACGATAGAAGCCCAGCTTTATTTTCCATATAGATTTCTCTTTTCGTTTTTAATTGTAGCCCCTTTTTTAAGGGAGCTTATCTTGCTATACCAGCTACATGACCTCAATTCCTGAACAACTATTAAGTTGCCCAAACAATACTTATACGAGTAATATATATTTCCTTATGAAGTTAATCTCATAGTTATATATCTTTATTTTCATTGACTCAAAATAACGTCATCACTAATTAAAAATAGCAATGAAGACACACGAATCCAATATGGCCACCTAACCCAATAATAACGAGACATTACATCTGAAATTGCAAATAGCCGCCGGCCATCGGACACGCTAATCAGAACAACTGGATCGCAGCGCGCTAACCTGAAATTTAGTTCTGCTAGTTAAACCTCTACTGATGGATCTCGATTCAGAGATGATAGATCTAAGTACTAATATTTTGTATCAATAGAATTTAAGAGAGTA
Source organism: Apamea crenata (assembly GCA_949629185.1). Classification (NCBI taxonomy): domain Eukaryota; kingdom Metazoa; phylum Arthropoda; class Insecta; order Lepidoptera; family Noctuidae; genus Apamea; species Apamea crenata. The sequence continues at coordinate 977,243 of OX451359.1, forward strand.
TCCATGGAGATTCTTGTCCGTTCTTCTCCATAGGAACCCGCTCCATAGGAATTCGCTTTGGAATGGGATAACCAGCTTCATCTTTCTGAATGACCGACTTCTATGACAATTTCAAAGTACCTGTAAATAGTTTCATTGAAATAAATGCGTTAAGTTTCAGTTTAACAGAGTAGACAATGCATAACAGCAACCGCAACTTGAAATGTTGCCAGTACCAGTTTCTAATAAGACTTTCAAGAAGAATAGGCAAAATAGTCAAACGGCAGGTATATCAAGGAACTGATGTGTGTAGTGGGAGCAGTAATTAAACTGATTGTTTATTGAAAGATAAGGTTTCTTTTCGAAAATAATTATAACATTTTAGCCAAAGATAATTCTAGAGTTGGTTTCGTAGTACCTAAGTACCCGCAGATCGATCAATTGGACTAATTGCACGGAAGTCGAATCTATCTCGGTATTGTTATATTGAAACCGCTATTACTGCCCTCTACCAATTGAGGAGGAGTGAATAGGAGGATGATTAGAGGCTTGGGACGGAAGCAAATGTCAGGGTTTGAAAGTCCATTATCTAATAATGACTATTACTTTTGTCGAGTTAGTTTTACATGAAACTACACATTTTTTTGTATGTAACCAATCCCAGCACGTTATACTACACGATAAAGAAAAACAAAAGATAACTATATGATTTAAATAGGTACTCGAAAGAAAGTGCCACAATGATTCTAAATCATGATTCAATAATTAACAAATATTTGTGGCACATAAATCGACAGAAGATTTATTTATAAATATATACACAAAAGAGAATAAGTTGATGCTAATCTAACCGCGAAGCACTATTAAGAATAAAGTCTCAAAAGTGCAAACAACAGAATAAAATGTTGAAGACACATTGAATAACTATAAAATACTGAAACGTTCCATCTAAATCAAAATGCAGTAGACACACTCGTTAAACACAACGACAAGCGACAAGACATGCTCAAACATGTCATGAATCAGAGAACACCGATTGAGAATAGCGATTGAGAATCTAGTGAACATTTCAGAATATACTCCATTCCAGTTTGACTTCAATTGGATACGAAGACAGCATGTTTTATTCGGATACTGAAGAGATTTGAATATTATAATGTCCTGTGTATTTTGAAATTCTGATCTTGGAGTGAATATAAATTTCGAGCGCTGCATTCAATGCTCTGAAGATTTTGTAGTAATGCTCTTCTATTTGCTTAATATCGACAGGTTGAATCCTGGAAATATTTATTGTAATTTTATTGTAATCTCGGACAGCTGCATTTAATTCAAACAAGGCTGTATGAATCAAGGCCTCCATTATTATAGTGACGGTTGAGACGCAAAATGTTTCTAGATTTCAATAAAAACCATACGTAAGAGTATTTTGGGCTGATTTTTAACAGAACAAAATGTTAAAATTCCATTTTCGTTATGTCCACCCAACGCCTAAACAATGTCACGATAAAACTAAATGCGTTCTAAACCTAACAACCCTTTACAACCTTACATCCGCATCTTTTATTCAAACAGGTTATAAAAATCCCATCCAATACCATCCGGGTAAACAGGCCAGTGGCACTTCACATAAGGCACTAAAAATTTTAGTGCCACTAAAACTAAGCCCAGTGAAATTACGGCATTAGTGCGACTTGATCCCACACGATTATTGCTCGACCTAAAATATTGTTGTTATAGCAATAAAGTAGGATTGATGTGATCGCTTTCAAATTGGGTTTGTGGAACGTGGGAGGATGCGGGCGAAGGTTAATCGCTTCAAGATTTTTGATGTATTGGAATATTGATTACTTTTTATCTTTCCAGCAGACGGTAACAGCCATTCCCGACATGTTAATCCATGTCAACATGACTACCAATAAAGCTCAAAATACCATTTAGCCGAGTTACAAAATCATTTCAAACGTATTCCACAGAACCAGCTTCCGACTTCGGTTAGTTCGAAATATTCCATCCATAAATAACTCCAATCACTTAGCCACCACACGTTTTAGTTCCAGATACAGCCAATCCTGCAATAGAAAACAACCAGAATAACACACTAACCTACATAGAAAGCGGTAATCCTTCGAAAAGGAATTCGTCTGAGCTCAATGCTCGAATGCATTCAAATATTTGTTGGAGAGGCGTGGACTGGAACGGAGTTGAAGTGAGGAGTCAAATGCAGGTGTGCAGGAAGCCGGTCGTTATCGGGGTCTCACGCCAGGCGGGGGTGGCTTATGTGGGGAGTAGAGCACACCGGAGTCTAACAAATAAGCTAAAGCAATTCAAATTCTAAGTTACGTCGATGGTCTATGGCAGCCATCTGCCCGTCTGACTAAAATAAATATGTTGTTGTTTTTGCTGTTGAAAAACACGCAAAAATGATTTTGAAAAAGATCGTGGTTTTGTTTTGGAGAAAATCAAAATTCTAAACTTGTCTTCTATCTTCTTATTAGAATCCTACTGCGTATCATACTCGGATAACCACAAAAACACAGTAGACTTCAACAAATGATCGCCAAATCATATCTTATTCGAGTACTGTTTTAATCAAAATCAATATCATGAGCTATCAAGCCTCATTAATTGCAATTCGTGTTTGATTTGGCATGTAACGATCGTAACATATCGCAGTGGCATCTAATAAAGATAAATTGACGTAATTATGATCTTATCATGGACCATCCATAACATTTAGTTGGAAACTAATAGTAGTAGAGAGGCCATATTTCATTAATGGTTGGAACATTTTCATTGGAATATTGTTAATTTGTTTGTTATTGAATTTGTCTGTCTGTGCGTTTATTGTGTCATTTTGGTTCTTTACTAGAAATTTGGTCTGCTCATGACTTGTATACCTGTCAACCCTTTTAAAAATGACCCTTAGATAATGCAAAGTTGATTCCCTGGACTTACCATAAGAGACTGTTCTCAAATTTCATACACATAAATGACATCTGTAATCCCCGAAGGGTTAGGCAGAAGTGTAATACCTATAGTACACACACTTCGCTAGTTATGTTTAAGTCCCCTGGAATAGACGGCAAGCCTGTTGCTATCAACCGGGCATACATACAGACTCCGGGCAGCTACAGAAATTCCCGATGGATTCAATGATAAATGATTTGTAGGTCCGCACTAACACAATTACACGTCAATCATATTTTTTTTTAAACTAGATGAGTACGGCGTTTCCTATCTGACTACTCTGAGAAGGAAGGCCGAAACAAACTCAGAGGTCACAGTATCTTTTAAAGTCCAGATATAATCTTGGTCAGATCACGTGAAGACCATGTAGATTGGTGTCTGAAATGGCCCTTTGAAGAAAGAACCACACAGATATGTAGAGTGGACCTGTCCAGTCAGTGCACGTATTTGTCAGTAATCGGACAGCTCAACTCAAAACATTTGTACGCCATAAACGTCATGACATAGCGTTCACTTTATTAATATTAATATCTGTACTTTTTGTTTACTTTTTAATGCACAAATAAAAATATTTGAATTTGAAAAACCCAATAACACTTTGCCTGACCCAGGATCTCATGCTCAGCAGTAGCGCTTGCGACCAGATCAACGAGATTGAGACAGTTCTCCAGTTTCTAGATAAGTTAATAAAAGATCACTCAGCCATTACATAGAAAATGTTAGCGAACTTGAAAATGTAGTTATTGCAGATAAACGAAATTACAAAAATAAGAACATTCATAAGATATTTTTTGGGTAGTTACAATACGGTGTGACAGGATCCCAAGTTGCGTGCACAGGATTTCCTTATGTATATTGTAAGGTGGTTCAGGAACACATTTGGTTGATGTAAATTCCTAAGAAAAGCCTTTTTATGCGGTTGTTAAAATAAAAGCTGCTGCATCATGAGCCTTCCGTGTTCCTTCTAACTTCCTCATAATAATAACTAGGGTTTTGTGGGGAGTCCACAAAACCCTTATTATGGTGCCTTTTATTTATTTTTAAGTTCAGTTTGTTTCTCGTTTTGAAAGAGAACTATTTTAAAAGTAGAGTACTCTGGAATCTTTTAGAAGACTCGAAAGCACTTTTGTGATTTTTATTTTCACACCACTTTAGTTCATCAATGCTCGGTTCCTATAAACAAAAATGGATCGTTTTGCTTACAAATGATAGCTTTTTTATTGCCAAACTGGGTATATAAATAGATTTATAAGCTAATTTCACCTATTAGCTATTTCCGTATGACCATGGTCATCAGCTAACCTTACCTTAAAGTAATTTATTTATTTCCGAAAAGTGATTAATTGATACTATCGACTCAATAATAATCACTACATAAAATAAAACAATTCCCCGCAGCTCAAAAATTACCGAACGGATTTTCATACGGTTTTCACCAATGGAGTGATTCATGAGGAAGGTTTTGTGTAAATTGGCTGAAATATGACGATGATTGTTGAAGATTTCGTGGCGTGCGCCACGTAAACTAATAGAGTTGTTTACGGTATGAATACATGGTTTACTCTGATTAACACATATTGTCCTTTTAATCTTTCCCGTTAGTAGGTACGTTCCCTTGGGATATTTTTCAATAACCGCGCGGGCAAAGCCTCAAGCAAAAGCTAGCAATTACTGTAATTTAGGTAGGTACAACTTAATAGATCACAAAACGACTCTTCATTGTTATACCTAGTGTTAATAAAAACATCTCAGATATAGGAACTGCGTGACGACATTCTGAAATTAAAACAAAAACTTCTTTGAAATGTAAACTGGATGATACTATCTGTTATTGCAACAATACAAGTGGAAATCTTGAAATATGGAGGATAAGACATGCATAATTATTAATATTGGTTTAAAAAATGTTAGTATGGTAAACGATATCAACCAGTCTTACCAAGCGGTATCGTGTTACCCAGTAACTGGGTTGTGGAGGTCAGATAGGCAGTCGCTTCATGTATATAAAATACTGGTATTCAGCTGCATCTGGTTAAACTGGAAGCCGACCCCAACATAGTTGGGAAAAAGTTAGGTAGATTGATTGGTAAACGACATCAATAAACCATTTTTTCACTAATCTGCTATTTGCTTGTTGCATTCTGCATCCTCATTTTGTGTTTTGATTATATTGAACTCAGATCGAGTCCTTGGACTGGAGTAATGTATTTTGTTGTGTGTATTGTATGTTGTGTTATGTATGTTCTGGTATACAATAAAGTATAAATGAATAAATAAACAATGTCGTCATTTGAAAGGGACCTTTATAATTATTTAACACAATGTTAACATCTTCATGTTTTAGAAAAACTCTAAATAATTAATTTATCAGAATAGAAGCATACTTTCTCCATCACTTACCTAACACAATTACCATATAAGACTTCAATGTAAAAAGGGGTCAGCAAAAATCTTTAAAATACATACATTTTTATTAAGAAAAAGTGGCCAAAATCCTCTTGGCATATCCTCTTATTTCTTTAATCCACGCCAAGAACAAACTCGTAGTCAAGTTCTCATTAAATAGGATTGCAACACGGAGTGGCCGAGGTAAGTGAAATTACTTTCTTACCTACTTTTCGCAAGCACTGCCGACTTGTCCTGCCGCGTTGAAACTTGGCTGCTAGTTCGAATTAAAAGGGTATCAGATGTTTTACTTGACTGAGCTGTACTGGAGTAGATTAGTTACTTCTAACTCATTTTAAGTTGAGTTGAGTGGAAATCCTAGATTTAGTGAGACGTGGTGGCACTGTTTACAGTTAAGTTGTGCGGTACCTGACAATAAATCGTTTTGAGGTCTCGAAGTAACAACTAAGGTATAGGAAGGTTCATGAGTAACATTTGCGGTAGAACGAAGCATTAATTGGACCGTCCTTGCAACAATTAATTGGCTCGTCCTTGCAACAATTAATTGGCTCGTCCTGCAACAATTAATTGGCTTGTCCTTGCAACAATTAATTGGCTCGTCCTTGCAACAATTAATTGGCTCATCCTTGAAGCAATTAATCAATAAACTCATTCGCAGTCCACTGCTGGACTAGGTAGCTCTCAAGCTACTGCAGTCACCTTTTGAGGTATGAAGCATTTTCGAAGAACAAAATAAAGTTAAAAAAAAGACCTTGACCGGTCAATGAATAGTAGGAAGAAGAAAAAGAATAGATAAATCAAAAGTACTGGCATACACGATTGAAATCCTTTTGCAATTTTAAAACACTTCCCGCGATATTGCACAGGAGACATATCGTTTTACTTCAGTGTTCGATAAACAGGCGGTGGACACAGCACGATTTATTGGCGCCACCTCGTAACGGAGCCGGCCATCGAATGCTGCTGTATTTTATTTCACAGATTTACTTCGAAGCACTTATTCAAGAGGGAAATAATAGCTCGTATCAGGTTTCAAGGAGTTTGCTCTGGTGATTCTTTGAATTCTTGTGATATTTAATATCTAGTAGATAAGCAATATAATGTTAACTTTAAGTACCTAGCTATAAGATAGATGCCGCTGCTGCTGGTGTTTACCTGCTGCACCCTAACAGGGATGTGTACTCTTAAGTTTTAGCTTAGTCTGTACATAGCTGTATGTACATTGAGCAAATAAAAAATATATTTTGCTTATTTGTTACCCACGCCGGAAAGGGAAGGTGTATGCGTTTAGAGTGAGGGGTTGTGTGTGCAAAAAACGAATGTTTGCCGTTTATCTCCAAAACGGTTTGTCTAATTTAAATACGGTTTTGTTTTCAAAATAAAAAATCCGCTAGAGGCTGCCAATCCCTGTCCCAAAATCAGCTAAAGTTTTGCAATTTTATGAGTTAGTGACTAATTGAAATTGCGTTGGGTACGTAAATAAAATAATGTGGTCTCTAATTGATCTAAATTGCTGCATCCCTACGAGACACATAATAGCGTTTCTACACTGCTATTATATTTTAATTTAAATCGGGAACAGAGATTTCAGTGGTAGCCCCAACAGGATTTTTTATTTTTATCTTTCGTTACTTATTTCCATTTAGTCGGGGATTCTTCAAAATATTATTATATCTTTTTTCCATTACAATGTTTGCATCCTTTGTGGGTTTAAAAATATACATATCTTGTTTTTTTATATAGGTAGGTATCCATTAGAAAGAAAATAAGTGATTAACAATCTTTTATGTAACGTTTAGATCGAATATCTTTATGAAATCTAAGGCCCATAAACTTTACTTAGAATGTACTTTGGCTAAGCGTTATTCCTGTCACTGTCAAACTACAAGTGTAAGATAGAGACGGAAAATGTATTTCAAACTCGAGGTAATTAAGTACCGTTTATATATATCGGCGTAAAAGTTTAATAAACGTTACAAAGATGAAAATAAACTGTGACAAAACGTATATTCTGCTACCTGCAAATAGACGTCTATAAACTAGTTTAGAGCCACACCGGTAGGTATATCATGCACACAAAGAATATTTCGTTAAAAAAATACATCACAGTGTCAGGATATGAGCTAAACTAAGTTACATTTTTATCTCTTTGAGCAAACATCAATAAAAAATAGCTGTACGGGCGTACGGCTAGTAATGGGAATTTCACACAAAAGAGGTCCGTAACAGAATAGGTTATAAATCTAAAGAGACGGGATATTAAGCATTTTTTTCCAATCACGGTGCCCGGGATGGTTCGAGCAAAAACGTTGTTTTAATACTAATTTTAGGTGGAAAGATGAATAGCGGAGCGAGTTTCTGCTTCGTTTTTGTTGAAGTTAATCGATTTAAAGTTTGTCGATTGTATGATGAGTTCAATAATGGTTCGTTGTATGCGTTGTTGAGAGTTGTGAGCCTCTCAACAACTAAGTTCATTCCAAAACACAAATAATAGGAGTGCAATCAATTAATCCTAAAGTGATCCCTAGCCGTAGTCTTATTTGTTGAAAAAATAGGTACAATAAAACTTAGTAAACAGTTTCTTATTTCAATCTACTCAACCAATCGCTGTATACTGCTGGACAAAGACCTCTCCCATGCTGCGCCACTACCCTCTGTCCTCCGCCTTCCACATCCAGTCTGTCCCAACCACCTTTTTAAGGCCGTCCGTCCACCTAGTTTGGGCCCACACTACGCTTGCCTATAAGCGGTCTCTACTCCACGCCAGCTCCACCGGCCATCGGTCCTACGACAAACATGACTGCCACTTCAGCTTGCTAACTCTGCAAGCTGTATCGTTAACTCTCACTCTGGTTATTTTCCGGATAACTTTGTTCTATATTTACTCCGTAACACATTCAATAGCACTGTAGCTATAACCCTTCAGGCTATAAAACATCTTCACAATCAAACACGAAATTATTAAGAAAGTCTTGAAAGTCCCCTTACTTGTCAGCCTTAACATCAATCGCTCATTACCATTTCCAAATAAAGTAAGCAGTAATTGAATAAGAAGTCTCGTTGCCGATTGGTGCATAAACGTGGAGTTTACGACGCCGTAAACATTTTACAGGTAATGACAACCTTCGCTGCGGGTTGAGCGCTCCATCAAATAGAAGACGGTATTAAATGCTTTGTGGAGTTGTTAAAACTCTGGGTTCTGTACTTACTGAGTTTTAAACGTGAACTTTTTTATTGGGTTCGTTTATTCTAGTTTTTTTATCGTTAGTGACTGATTAAGAAAGTAAAGGGAATAGTCTTATTTCACTCATCTTATCATAAGATAAGACATCGACGTCATGTAAATGAATACCTAAGTAATTTAAACAAAATATTAGTACTTAACTAACGAGCTTCCCGCCCATTCTTTCCCATACGACACTGCCATTAGAAGATTCAATTCTTCTTTTTTCTTGTAAATGACATTCAAAAGTGCTTTTTAATGGTCTTATTGAAATAAACGATCTGACTTTTATCGTTGGATGGAGCCTTTTGACATAAGCTTTTGGGATATGTTTTAGTAAAAGCTATTTTCTTACACTCTGTATTTGGGCCTCGGAAAACAGTTTATGGGTTCTTATCGTGTCTATTGACAGCGCCACTGCTCTAGCGAAAATAAATATAGACTCCTGATTCAATACTAAACTCACCCGAATAACTAATACAAACAACAAGCTACGGACGATAAAGGAAAACAACTTTTAGATTGAAATAGAAACAACTTGCAAGCGTTCATTAAACTAGTTCATCGGCTAAAACACTTACGACTGGTTTCTATAGCAACACAATGGACATTGAAGCGCTTTCTATCTGCTATCTTGCGAGCCTCTTTTGAGAGCTTTAGGAACGTTAGAAAATACGTATCGATAGTCGATAGAAAGTATGTTACTGTTCCAATATTATATGAATATACGAGTCACTGCCAGGGGATATGGTCTGGTGAAATGAGAACCCACTTTTGATCCTGCTGGAACTACTACACGGCTGCTACGACGTAGCTTAAGTCATGCTACGCGCTACGCCGTAGCCGTTCTCTGCAAATGTTTAGATCATTTATCTGAATATTTCTGAGTAGTTACGCCTCTTTACACCAATCATTTTGCTGCTAAAGTGCTGGTAAAGTGTAGTCAAATATCACTTTGCTCACTTGTTAAAGTATTGGTCAAATTTTAGTAGTACTTAGTAATCGTTTTTTGTAGTACAGTATTAGTAGTAGAACTTTTGTCAAAGTTTTAACAAGGTTGATCGGCTATAATTCTGTAAGTAATGGTAGCTACAAAGTAATTTTCGTCTATCGACAAACGTTATGGCCCAGTAGCTAACGTTTCGCTACTCATGCTCGAGCTTGTGGGTTCATTCCCGGGCAATTACAATAATAATATAATAATAATAATATTTTATTCAGTATTAAATTGGTAAAAATATTTACGTAAAGTCTTAGAAATAACTTACAAAGGTATAATAATGGTGTATATAATAATGTTAGATGCCTGTACTAGGATAAACCTGTATCACAGGCGGCATGGGCATAATTTATGGTAATTGTAGGACAATATTTAACATTAGAAGTCTGATTTAATGACAAAAATGTATTAATAATAATAATAATTCATTTATTTCAGGTAAATATAACCCATTAGAATCAAACACATATTAAAATCAATAAAATCAGATAAAATTCAAATAAAATAAAATCAACACAAATCAAATTAGAATAAAATAAAATAAAAATGATTAATAGTAATAATAATGATTAATAATACGCCTGCCTCTGAGTCATTTGCTTGTTTGTCATTACATTAATCATATAACAATGGTTAATGTACTGACAATCAAACCTGTTCGCAAATACGCTCAGGATAGTGTTGGAGGTGATCCAGAGCCTGCGCCCCAGAGATGTGCACCGCTTTCGCATCGTCGTGTAGAAACAGTCGACACGGGCGTCGGCGAACATCCCCGACGCGCTGCAGTGCCGGGGCAGCCCCAACAACACCCTGAACGCATTATTATACTGAACACGGAGAGCGTTGTACTGCTTCTGGGTATATGACCCCCACAGGCTGGCTGTGTACAGGGACGTACAGAAAGCTCTGAAAAGAGTTATTTTGACGGCCCCCGAGCAACGAACAAACCTGCGGGCGATCATATTGGCCCTCACAGACAACGCCCTCCGCTCTCTATCGATGTCCGCATCGTCCCTCAGGTCAGAGGTCACGATATGCCCGAGATATTTAAACTGTTGAACTCTTTTTAACTTGACACCGTTCAACGTAATAGGTGGAACAGAATCCGGGCAGCTCCGACCCCTGGCCCGAAAGACCATGCATTCACTTTTCTTTGCGTTATAGAGCAAACCATGATCCAGCGCGTAACGCTCGCAAATGCCTAGCAACCTGGACAGACCACACACCGAGGCGCTCAGCAGCACCGTGTCGTCCGCGTAACTAATATTGTTGACACAAACATCGTCAATATGGCAGCCGACACGGGTACTGCTGAGCTCCTCTATCAGTGCGTTCACGTACAGGTTGAAGAGCTTCGGCGAGGTCAGCCCTCCCTGCCTCACCCCGCACTCCAGCCTACGGCTCCGACAGAGCACCCGACCATCGAACGACGTTGACCTGGTTAAGATACCAGTACTTGAAAATGTCTACCAGTTCGAGAGGCATTGAGATGTCATTTAATTTTTGCCATAAGATGTCATAGCTAACCAGCTATTAATTCGTTATTTTATACCTAGTTTACTTAAATACTATTTACCTTAAATATCAAAATAACAAAAAGTCTTTCATACATAATTATTTAGCTTGCATAAAATAGTTTCTAGCACTTTATAACCTAGGTAAACACACATGATATGATTTTGCGTCAGCAGAAATTGGTAAGTGGGCTAAAGACAATGTTGCACAAGGTTAAATCACGTTCGAGGCAATGTGTTTATTCGAGCTGCGGGCGACTAATGTGCTTAAATATCAAAAAAAAGGAGTGTTTGTAGGCCAGTGCAGTGTTTAGTTGAGTTAGCAGCAGGCATTAATCACGGAAGTCTGGCCTTAAGCATGACGCTCTAGGCCTCGCCCTCGTAGTCGATAGAGTTGATGTATGTATGTGGTGTATTCCGCTATTTTCCTAGCAGGGTACTCAGCATCTCCCATTTTGTGGTTATTGGGCTTTTTAAAGCGAGAGTAAGTCGCACATTTCAGTGGGTCAAGTTTCTTCGCGCGTTCTGACATCGGGTGTCCTTCTTCACCGCCGTGACCACAAGTAGATTTAAGCTCTCTGCATGTTTTTGCTGCATGACCATATTGTTGGCATTTGTAGCATCTGGTAACCAGGGTGAAGTCCCTAACAGGGCATGACGTCCAATTTATAAAAAGCCTTGATTGGGATAATAGGGCTTTACGTATATTAGCTGTAACTTCAATGACGTAGTTACAGGTCGACGCATCTTTTTCCCCAGATTAGTGGTTAATTTAACCACGCTCAAAAAGGACTCCATAGGCATTGCTGGAAATTTGTCGGCTACGTTCTGTTCATAGATGCATCTGAAGACTTTAGTTTCAGTCAAAGTAGTCGGCACACCTACAACCACGATCCGAGGTTTGCGCTTTCTTGGTTCGTTGGCGGTAAATCCGGATGTAGAGAGCTGGACTGCGTCCTTGAGTTTGTCAGCATCATGTTTGTTCTCTGTACTAATAATAACGCCTCCATTTCTCGTCTTTCGGACACCACGTACGAGCTTCATTTGATCAGGGTGAACGATTTTTTGCACGAGGTCTTTTGTTTCGTCACTTCACTTCAATTTATCGTTAGGATAAATAGCTACAGAGCTTAAATTGTTTGGTCGAACGAAATCATTTGCCCCTTCTTCACCATATCAGCAAACGAAGCATTTCCCGCAGAACCAGAGTCCTTAACCGTCTGCTTGAGCTCCGAAATATGTTCCGTCAGGTCTTACTTTTCCTGAAGGGCATCAACCGCGTTATACGCGTGAATGGCTTTCTGCTTGAGCGACTGGTATAGGACTGCCATTTGTGAGGTTCCAGATCCTACTTTACGGCACAGGATAGAAATTTTCATTTTCTGCTCCGAGTTGAGTTTGCCATCCGCGGCAATAGCGCAAATTTCATTTAAGTGCTGTTCAATGGCTGACATCCATTTTTGAATCTCGGGCGTTGAAAAAACATCAGCCGTAACCGACTCAAGGGCTGGCTTCCACGACGTCGTCTTCGACGGCAAGGAGGGTGTTATCCATTTTGTAATTTTTACTAATTCGTGTCCATTATTCAATGAAACTACACACTAAGCCAATTTACAGTTGCATTACGTTGGTAATGCAATAAAGGAGGTCACTATTTTTAAAGTAGGTGATTACTAAATATTGCTAACGAGCACGTCTGTACACTGCGAATGACCACGACGCAATCATGACAATGGCAATGTGACTTTCTGAGTTTATCTTAGACATTAGTGACATCGGTGATGGAAAAATCGTGAGAAAACCAGCGGGGTAATTGCGTAACACACGTTAGTGTGATTTTGACAGTCCCACAAAATTAATTCGTTATTTACATGGTTGAGCAGACAAATTTTTTAAACATGAAGCATTGGATTAGCAATATCCTGCAAAATCATTCAGATTGTGATTAAAAGTTAGTGTGCTGGTCTTGTAGATAATGCAAGTCTAAAATCGCCAACCCATCTTGAGAAAGCGTCGCCGTCGTGACCAATGCTCGTGCCTTCTTTGTATCAGAAGAGGCCTTTGCCCTGGGACAATAATATGCCGGTATTATTTATCGACAATTGACAAACGTACCATCCCTACCAGCCGAGACTATTGTCCGAACATTACAATGAGTCACGAGCATGTGTAGCGTGCCTTATTTATAATTAAATACCGTTTGTCTGACAACATGTCGGCCATCTTGAATACTATGAATGGAACTGAATAGAACAGCCTACTTTGTTTTATGAATGGAAGACCTCTGGGATTTTATTTTGAAGGATTCTATAGCCTAGAAATGTAGACCATGACCAATGTGGTATTATCATTATTAGGGCTGATTTTTTCATCGCCAGATAATTTTATCCGAAGAATAATTTTGAATTTTTGACAGTTCTTCTATACAAAATCTGTCAGACGTCAATTTTATTCCACGAGTAAAAAACATCTTTAGCTTTGATGAAATATTTAACATCTCTGTATATAGTATTAATTTGTAAGATGGTTTTGGGGAAAGGGGAGGCCTAATACCCCGCAGTGGGTGATTTCGGACTGAAATTATGATGATGATGAAGATGCTTTTTCTTGTTTTTATTGAATTTCATACTAATTGTAAGTCACCGATTGCAATTAAATCTCTTCTTGCTCTGTCCTAATATTTAACGTTTCCATTTCCCCACGTTTAACGAGCAATAAAAAATTAAGTAAATCATTTATATAATTTATTTCACGAACCAATCCAACCTTCTTCTTAATCATGTTCCAACTTACTCAAAACAAAATTGAGCAACATAATTACAATAGGCCGGTTTACCACGAGAGTGAGTTTACCCGTCAGTTTTCATGATTACTTACGTACTTACTTTTCTGTTCTGAACCGACGTGTTGCAGTCAATTTATGTAGATGATGTTCTGAGGAAGTTATTAAGAACACGACTGGCGGAGAAGGGAAGCGAGTTTTTATAAGTGGGCTTATTTGTTTTTGTAATGTTTTTTGTTTCGTGGATTTTAGAGTTCAGGATGAACTTTAAATGGCCCGTTTACACCACAAATGGCTGAAAACGTTCATTTCATTCAAACATTTTGTCACTGTCAGTTACTAGGTGATTTGTGGTGCAAATGTGCCGCTTTTAAACCATGAAAATTAATAAATTTACTATGTAATATGGACTTATCCATCAAAATGAAACGTTTATATTTTGTATAGCGCGGAGTTTGGAAGTTGGCGGTGTGATACGCCCGTGCCTCAGAAAGCACGTTAAGCCCCGGTCGTGTCAGATTGCCGTCCCATCGGACTATAAGAGTAAAGGAAAAGGGAGTGCACTTGTGCACTATAATACGTATCTTCCTCGCCGAAACTAGTCTCCGTTGAGATTGGCTGCCATAACTGAAATGCGGTCTGGAGCTTTTTACTTCTTAGCGTTTCGAGTGCATTATTCTCTTTTGCTGTAAAAATAACTTTTGAACACCTTCTTTATGATTTTAATTAGCAAGAACAAGAGATCTAAAAGCAGTTGTGACTAAAACATAGTGCTATAGTAGTAGTGCTGTAAGTCAGCTGGGAGTGGCTGTTGCCAACGAATGCTAATGAATATTAATGTTTGGGATGCTGTCTTGGTGGTGGTAGAACAGTGTTGTAGTTGGGAATAGGAGAACCATCGGTAGCGCCTTTAGCAAAAAAAACAAGTATTTAAATTCCAGTTACTACAGCCAAGACCATCGTTTCGATTTATGTGGATATCAAACAACATTATTAAAACTACTGTATCATCAAGAAATTTTATATGCTTCAACCATCATACAAATTATCGAAGGTCAGACAAAGTCAAGAGGAATCCCAGGCCTACCTGCGATGAACCTTCCTAGAAAACCGGCTTAGGATAATAATCCTACTAATAAATATTATAAACGCAAAAGTTTGTATGGATGGATGTTTGTTACTCTTTCACGTAAAAACTTCTAAACGGATTTGGATGAAATTTGGCACACAACTAGTTTATAACCAGGATTAACATAATTAGGATACTCTTATCCCGGTATTCCCACGGGATCGAAACTTATGCGGGTGAAACCGCGGGGCGCAACTGGTAATAAATAAGGTGGAAACTTCAAACTTGTCCCCGCTTGTCGCTCTGTCCATCACCAAGTCTCACCCTTACAGTTTCTGTTATCTTACAGAAGCGTAACGCCGCTTTCCTCTGTGAGTATCCAAATGTTTATCGCAATGGAATGGCCCTGTGCCTCCAGAAATGCTAAACATAATAGCTAGAACGATTATTATTTAGGATTTATTATAAGAACGTGGAAGGCAGAATTATAAATATTGTCAAAAAGACACGAAGGTCAACGATTGGTTAAAAAGAAAGATCATCATCTAATTACATTGAGAAACATAACCCCACTGATTAGTTCTCAATTTCATTATTGCAATAAGTCTTTGTTTAATAAGTAGGTAGGTACTTCCAGAACAAGATAACTATCAATGTTCATCCTTATTTTAAACAATCGGAAACAGACATATTCATTGAAAACATAGATTTTCATTTTCAAGACAGTCTTTATTGCAAATAAATGCCTCGGCAGGGGTTACCTCCTCACCACGGCCACCTGTTATTTGTTTGGCACTTTTGTGCACTACGTATTACACTAACGTCACGCAAAATCCTAAATCGCGCAAACAGTTTTTGTGTGACGTCATTGTGATGCGTAGTTCATCACTCCCCTCCGGAGACTGGAGGTCACATCAGAAGATACAAGACTCAGTCCACTATCGACCTCCGGTCTCCGGACGGGAGTGATGTGGAGTGATCTACATCGCCACATGCGAACTTCGCATCACACTGACGTCGCGCAATATCCTGCAAGCAGAGTTGACCGCGCAACTAGCATGTATACCACGTCCCGACATAAAGACGTCAGGCAGTTGTCGGAGGATCCTCCCTTTTCTATAGAGAAAGAGTGAACTTTACACCATGTTTATCATACTTCTCTATAATTCATTACCTATGTACCACTACAATATCAGCTATTTTTCCCCAAAGTCTTCATTTAGGTACACCGTCTAACGACGGTCTAAATTGAATTGAATGATTTTTCATATTCATGCTAGCCTATTTTTAGCTCCTATACAAATACATCTTGTACCGTCGGTCCTTACAAAGTCGCCCCCAAGTCATTACAGAATTCAATTTGTATCGAGCCCAGCTTTGTGAAGACCGTTCAGTTCAGTCGAATGACTTGCGCTTTGCACTTTTTAAACACATTGTCGGTACTAAAATGGATCCTTTTTACGTGTTCTGAATAGGAATGGAAGGCGATACTTGAAGGCAAATGGAATGATAATATTGTAAGTTAAATTCTGGTGTACCTAATTTGAAGGGAATCCAATTAGGAATGAAGTAGCAGTGTACCAGTCATTCTAAAAGCATAATGATAATAAGAATATTTTTAAAACCTTGCTTTTTTATCAGAATGGTGAAGTATTTTATATCCATGAAAACGTGTTAGATTTTAAGTGTAATAACAATTTAAAACGACAGATCTCAATTCCTCTATTATTGCAATACTGAATATGAATTAATCGCAATATTTAAACTGTCACCACACTACCTACATTAACCTCGCCCGTCAAGGCTATAAAAACTTTATTCCATAAAACACGAAGCCTTAAAACATCAATAATGGCAAACATTAATACCTACTCAGTTGCTCAGCCGAGCCACTTTCGTACATTACTTTAATGTACCAAATACACAAGTAATTTAATTTCAATACTCGTTCGGGCCCAACGTCGTTACCGAACCATCCCTAACAGCATACTAAAACCTAAAAACAGAATTTTATTTGGGCAACTAGGCCAAGTACCTCGAAGCCATTAATTCGGAGGGTGCACCTAAATATTAAGTACATGGAGTATAAATATTAAATGGTATATCTGTGAAAAAGTCTAGTGGCGTTCGGTCAGTAAATTGGCTTTATTGGACGAAATACGTAAAAGGAAATAGCGGTGTTGGAAGCGCAGCACTGTGGCACACTGAATGCTATACGCCACATTGGGGAATTGGACTAAGGACTTTCTATACATACCTGAGAATGTTTTTTTTTCGCATTTTTCAATTATATTCGGTTCGGCCATGTGTCGGTCCGATCCGAACATTCGCACTTCGGAGTAGACCCCCAGACTCTTTGTCTAAAAATGTGCTGTTACTTATTCTAAGCTTCTGTTTTTTTTAAGCCGCCCGCTCTCTTCCTTTCTTTCTTTCTTTCAGTATACTAGATGGTTTCTTTTCCAGAGACGTATCAAAAATAAGTTGCAGTTTAAAATATTTCAATTATATTACTTATATCTAATTTCTTAGACGTAAAACAGCACACTATCCGGATAATCAATTGAAACTTCTTACAACTTATAACAAGCTAACAAGCGAACAAACTGATAGCTGTAACTTCAACATAGTTGTTATCTTCAGAAAATTTATCACATTAAGAAGTAGTTTCTCATCAATAGCAGCTTTTTTGAACTCAACTCTGTTTAGATCATTAGGACTAAACTCATGCGAACTTTTCTCAATTTCGGATAAACTTATTAAAGGCTTGTCTGATATAATATAGTGGAAATTTTCTGTAGCTGTTGATACGACAGATGCTCTTCAAAATTCTGTCCCGATCCTACGGCTACTATTTTCAATCGTCATCAACAAATCCTACCAAAAGTTAAAATTGATCTAAAAAATTGTAAAGACAGCGATATCGATTAAAGGAAGGAAGTCAAGACGTTCAACTCAGTTCCATAATGAATTCAGGAGCCATTTCACGCTCTCCAAAACTTTTTATCACGCCGTTCCTTTTTACTGTCGCAGAAGGAATGGCCGATTCCGATCCTCTTATTGACAACGCTTATTCTGCGGGTAATTTATGTATTGTTATTGGAGGGGTAGAGCTGTCAATGATTATGCGCAATTTGTAACCGTTTGAGACTCGCTGCTTCGGCTCCTTCGAGTTCAGATTCAATTGAATATGTATTTCCAATTCGCTGTTTCGAGGATAATGGATGCTGTATAGTAGATGGTGCTGTTAACTCTTCTGTTTAGCATATATTTATTTTGTGGGTTTTCTTTAGTTGTTGTCATTTTTATCTTAATTTATTTTGGGGTTTGAGTTCTCAACAACAGGACATGGGACTCCCCAAAACTCTTACTCTCTGATTTAAATTTTTCGCCATAAGTCTTCCTTTATTTTTCTGCTTCCTTGACTTTTGTATTATTACATTATTCACATAAAATCCCTATCAAAAGCGTCCCTAGTAAAATATCCATCAAAAGCGTCGATAAAAAAATTAAACCAAGGACTACAACATGAATAAAATGAGAGCAGAGATTTAAACACAAGAAGTTATTACACACAAGTAGATAAACTTCACATCACCAGCTAAAAACAGTTCTCAAAATCCTATCTCTCAGTACACCACAAAGTTTACCTAGCTCGGATGATCCAGTTATGCCGTCCAATTATTTTAAAATCGGCCCAAAAGCGGTGCGCGCGGCCCGCACCGGCCACCTCTAATGGAATAACCTGGCCGGCCGGAGGCCACTTTAGTGCCCACGATGTGCTTAGCCAGTTAGGATTTAAGAAAGAAGGTCGAGTGATACTCCTGAATATTTTAAAAGAGGTGGTTCGGGAGATAATTTAAGAAAGAGATCGAGAAATAAACTGAGGCTCGCATTATTAAAAATCACATCTTCCTATGACTACTTTCTACTTTACTCTAAAAAGAATGTTGGTGAAAGTTAATTTCTTATAAAATCTTTAGAAGAAGTCATTGAATTCAAAGTATATACCTATACCAAATCTGATTAGTAGGTATGCATATAATAGTCAACTCAAAAAATTCCAACGAATGCTGATAAAAAAACTATGTTCAACAAACCATGTAAGGGTTTATTTATAAACATTGCTAAAAGTTAAATAATGATTAGCGACTGTTTAACTGACTGTAATACATTTATGACGTTTGAACGTCACTTTACTTTAATCATCGTTTTTAAATAAACCCTGCAGTACTTAACATGACAGGCTAGAAAAGTCTTGTAGTATAAACGTATGCTTGGTGGGGTCTCCACCGAAAAGGTGCTTTCTCCATGAAATGCAAAATTGATTGCGGATGGAGGACCGATGAGAATTAATTTCGTTTCTGTTTCACTTCTAGAGAAAGTCATGCTAGACCGAACACAGTACCTAACCTAGATAGTTTTAATGATACTAGGAAAACGTACGAAAGCCTTCGTCTCTCAGCTGAAAGTACACACGAAAGCTAGGCGTTTACGGAGAGCTGCAAATCCAAATTATCGTTAAGTGGAATCTTTTATCCTTTATCTTCCTTTATCCTTTACGAAAGCAATTCCAAAATGAATTCTCTTGTGCTGCAAGACGTATTTTGTCTAAAGACTTACAAAGTGCTGATAAAGTGAACTAAAGTAGACACAAATATTTTATGGGATGAATTTCATGAGAGCAATCTATGGGCACGGACGTTTGAACCTCTGAACCATTATGCAAAAAAACGAGTAAAAATAATTAAGTATCTTAATACCAATTACTAGACCTTATGCGTCGAGAAACCTACAATGAAGCAAAATAATTAGGGGAAACGAGCAACATCCTATCATAACTTAAAAAGTAAGCAAGGAAGTTAATGAAAAGTTTGCACAAAAGATTGATTAATATAAACCTTTTTTTTAAATATGAACCAAAAGCCATCAAAGAGTTTTTCATATTCAAAGTTCGTTTTTATGGGAGCCGTCTTGAATTATTTTATTAAAATTCGGCTTAGGCTTGGTTCATAAAAGTGCCACTTCGTAGGCCGCTCGGACCAAGGTACTTTGGCAAAATTTACATTTATATTGCGAAGGTATCTTATGTTTAAGCTTGTTAAAACTTAGGGGTGCGTTCAGAGTTTTCTTGAAGAGATTTGGTGATCCATACTGTATCATGATTTACTGGGTAACTACTTTTGGAGGTATGAGGAACAGGGTGTAAAGTTCACTCATCCTCCATTGAAAAGGGAGAACCCTCCGACCGGGTGTTGTGTCTGGCGAGCAATTGCCCAACGATTGATGTTGGGTGTTGGGGATTGGAGTCGGGGTGGATGGCGCTGCGTTATACTCCAGTGCGTCGGATGTCGTACAGCGCCGTGTTGAGGCTGGCTGCTGCATCAACCAGGAGAGGGTGCACCGCTTGTTGACCGGCCGAAAGTGCAGTGTGCTGTGCCGAGGTTGCTGATGAGGCTGAGGGTGATGACCAGGTATGCGCGGTCGCTGCATGCTGGTGGTCAGGATACCCGTTGAAGCCGTGGATGCTGGCTGGCTGGGTGACTTCGCCGCTAAAGCTTGAGGGAGTGATGATGATGATGATGACGTCACACTGAAGTAGGTGCACGAAGGCTGCGCTGACGTTCATGTTCGGGTTCAGCAGTTTAGAGGCATGAGGAACAGGGTGTAAAGTTCACTCAACCTCCATAGAGAAAGGGAAGATCCTCCGACCAGACGGGTGTTGTGTCTGGCGGGCAATTGCCCAACGATTGATGTTGGGAAATTGTATCTATGCTAATTGCGCGGTAAACTCTACTTGCGAGATGCAGGATTTGCGTGGCGTAGGCGGTCAGCTCGACGCTGACTACCTACAATGGTAGGTAGTCAGCGTCGAGCTGACCGCCTACAAACTGTTGGATCTAAAACTGCTTTATACAAGAACAGTATTTTCGTAATGGCTCCAAAATTATACAATAAATTGCCAAAGTGTATCAGAAGTGAGGAAAATGTCAGCCATTTTAAAAAAAGTTGTTCCTGTTTCTAGTTGAAAAGACGTATTACTCGATTGAAGACTTTTTAAATGACAAATTATGACTAAATTTAATTTTCTTTGACATTCCTAATAATTAATAATATAATTCAATTACTTTATTTTATGCGGCTCATGACATTTTTCAATTCCTTCATTTCTTTTATCATAGACTTTATTAATTATGATAGTAAAAATAACCTGCTTACTAATATTATATTTGTATGCCGATTATTGGCCGAACATACAGATCAGCTAAAATGTATAAATAACACCTTTTTGTACTTATGTTCACAAATAAAGATTGATTTGATTTGATTTGATACCGCTACATACTAATAGATCTTAGCAAGAAAGAAAATG
Organism: Apamea crenata; assembly: GCA_949629185.1. Classification (NCBI taxonomy): domain Eukaryota; kingdom Metazoa; phylum Arthropoda; class Insecta; order Lepidoptera; family Noctuidae; genus Apamea; species Apamea crenata. The sequence goes on from OX451359.1 coordinate 998,553, forward strand.
GCAGACGTGTAGTCAGTGCGGGCGGGGTATATTACTCGCAGAACTGATAAACGATGGGGCCGAAAATTTCTGGAGTGCTGACAGTTTACCGCTGTGCCTTCCGCTAAACTGTCCGAACTGCACAATCAGCCATTATATTCTGTAAAAACTTAGGTGACGTAAGCTTGAAAGGAGCTGTCAATCCTACCTAGTGTCATTCCCTAGCTGATGCTCACTAGCTTTCTTTTCTCCTAGTGGTGGAAAGACAGCTTTACCTACGTTTCACAGGGAAATGTATCAGAATCTAGCCCGTGAGCAGTGGTGGTCCAGTGGGTGAGCAGTGGTGGCCCAGTGGGCAAGCAGTGATGGCCCAGTGGGTCAGCAGAGGTGCTCTAGTGGGTGAGCAGTGGTGCCCCAGTGGGTGAGCAGTGGTGGCCCAGTGGGTGTGCAGAGGTGCTCTAGGGGGTGAGCAGTGGTGCCCCAGTGGGTGAGCAGTGGTGGCCCAGTGGGTGAGCAGTGGTGGCCCAGTGGGTGAGCAGTGGTTGCACAGTGGGTGAGCAGTTGTGGCCCAGTAGTAAAGTGTTTCGAACCTACACAGACGCTTAAGTTTGTGTAAATCATTTCATCACCACTGCTCTCAAAACGGTGAAGGATAACATCCCGAAGAAACCGGTGTGTCCTAGCCTAAAATTCAAAGACATGTGACATCAACCAACCCGCACAGGACCCGCGTGGTAGATTGAGGCCTGTGTCACAGCTGTGAGAACATTATAGGCTGATTATGGTTATGATAGCTCGTGATGGTCGCGTGAATCCGGTGGATAGGAGAAGCACACGACTGGTCACTGTGACGATGCTTAGAGGGAGGCCTATGGCAATGACTGAATGATGAATTTCTACTAAGACTTGATAGAACCGATTTAAAAAAATCATTGAAATATTCCGAATGGCTGAACGTAAATAACACCATTACAAAAGAAATTGAATTGACGACGTGCCATTCAATGTTTTTTGGGGAGGCGCCGATAGGTATTTAGAATACCAATTCCTATCTACTTAAATATTCATCGATCAATAGTCTGTACACGACCAGCTCTTAGAAAAGGAGAGTGGCAAATAGTCCAAGAAACGTGAGGGCGGAAGATTATTACTTCAAAAATATATAGGTACCTACGTATCATGGGTAGAAAAAGATCAATATTTCGACGAAAAGCAATTTTGTTCTGACTGCCTTCTAGATATTGAACACAATAACGAATATTCTCAATGCCTGTTTTTGAAAGCGATTTGTGTGTCGAAGTGGATTTGATTTGCAATTATTATAAACCCTGAGGGTCCTTTCGCGTCCCGAGGGCCTGCAAATACCTATTGCTTATTATGTAAAAACTATGATATCAGCCTGCTCCTGAATATATTATCCAAAAACAGTAAGGTTATGTAAAAGGCGACATCTTGACAGGCATTGTTTAAAGACTTTTTCCAGTATATTTTGTAAAAACCTCACTGTGAAAACTTGGGTGAAATAAACTTCAAGTGAGCTGTCATTCCATCTAATATAGGGATTAACAGCTCACTTCAAGCTGTTTTTAGGGTTCCTTACCTCAAAAGAAAAAAATATACGAAAAAAATAATAAAATTAACGTATCCCTTATAGCATCACTCGTGTGTCTGTCTGTTGGTCTGTTTGTCCGTCTGTCTGTATCTCTGTGACGGCCAATTTGGCGGTGGCGAAATCCTATAGGGTGCACTTTGGTAAACGTGTACCTAGTGTTGGTAAAGCTGTTCATGAATAATCATAGGTAGGTTCACCATGATTCTTTAACACAACACAACAAACAAAACAAACCTACTTACGAACCAGCTTTAAACAGCCTAGTAGCGTCATCTGTACCATATATTTTGAACTATCAACACTGTCACTGGGTTTCAATTTCAAACGTTTTCGATAAAGATGATAAAAACTTTTAATATTTTAATTCATTTAAATAATGGCTTCAAATATATTGAAAAAAAGAGCAATTTTATAACAATTGCTGTTTTCTGATAATTTTAACAACAATAAATTGTTACCAAACTTTAATTTTTGAACGGTTTCTTATTATAACTCTGACACTGACTCACTGACATGAATTTGACTTTGACGTTCAGCAGACGTTTTTCAAGCACAGAACATTTTCAAGCAAGTGTTATACTTCCAGTGTAAACAGAAAGTGTAATGTTTATTTCGTGTTTTTTTTAGTATTTCAGTGTTAAAATGAGTGAAACCGAGGAATATAAATGTGTGAACTGTGGCACAGCAGCCGCTGCGCTATACCGGACGTACGGACCATCGGTATTGAAGCTGACTAAGTGTGTAAGTTTAAATATTTTCAAGTGCTGAAGTGCCTTGTCTTATCGAAATATATTACCTAAATTATAAACGCATACATTACTTTAACGACCTAGAAATTTGTACCTTAATGCTACTGAAAGCTGGGAGTCTATCGGACACCATAATATAATTAATTTGCTTTGTTCAAAACCAATGATAGAAGGCGGAACATCGCTTTTGAGATTTGAAGATTTGGTATTCCCCTTTTTAATACGATTTGTTACTTACATATAGAACCACAAGCTACACAAGAGATTCAATAATGAATATTTTTTTAAACATTTTGTTTCAGGAGAAATGTAAAGAGATTGTGGATAAATACATAGAATATGATCCAGTCATAGTAATGATTGACCTGGTACTGATGTCTAAAGAAGCACAGAGGCATATCCTGTACAATACAGAGTTCAAGGTAAATAAATACCTACTAGTTATCAATCATTTTAACTATAGTTTCTTTTAATGTTGTCCAATACTAGTAATTGCTCACAAATCTCATACATTATTATACAAATACTCAAAGCCTGTTAAAGTATGTGTAGGCAATTCAAATAATAGTCCTCCTATTTGGGAAATGAACTCGGAACTAATAGGTATCTCAATTCCAAATCAAATAATGTTTTTTTTTTAATTATAATTTCAGTTATTTTGGAAGCTAGCTATAATACTGATAATGCTTGAAGCATATGGAGTGTGGCGAAGTGATAGCTTGTTCAGCTTAGGTGTGAATTCCATCTGCGGTTTCGCGAATAATTCTACAAATCTGTAAGTACGTAATAACATTATCTTATATTATTTTGTACTAGTGTTTTAAAGCCATCTAGTGTATGAATCATGTAGTTTGAATGCTTTAATAATTTTTAGAGCATATAATAACAGCTAGTACCTACCTATTGTGTGGTGCCTGAAAAAAAATCAAAATCAAAAGTATTTTATTCAAATTAGGCTGAGAATTTTCGAACATTTCAAATCAAATCATTTATTTGCTTGAATATGGGTGGTTACATGAGGTTATACATAATTACAAGTTCTTTAAACCATTTCCTAGTGCAAATATCAAATAAAATAAAATATACACATACATAAACACAAGCCTTCTTCCCATGTGGTTAGGCCTGGTTAGGCAGAAAACTACAAAAACGCCACCTGCTACAATCCTTACACAATACTTCGGACTTGTTTATGTTTACAAATTGTACGGTTGTGAGAAATATTTATTACATTAATCTATGGTTTCAATACATAGATGACATTAAACTTATCTATACCATATATTGACATTTATTAATTATTACATTTTTATTATCATTGTTTATTTAAAAAAAATTATTACATTTATCATTTATGTAATCATTAACTTTTTAATATGCTCTATTGATCAGAAAAAGCTTTAATCTATTTTTAAATTATATAAAATAGTTGCTTCCTTTGTTTTTCCTTTTATTGGGTAATCTATATATATAAAATTCAAAGTCCTGACTGACTGACTGACTGAGACATCAACGCACAGCCTAAACCGCTGGTCCTAGAGACATGAAATTTGGAGGGTGTATTCTTCGTGAAGAGTAGGTATCCACTAAGAAGGGATTTTTCGAAATTCCACCCCTAAGAGGGTGAAATGGCGGGATTTTGTTTGTATGAAAAATCTTATTCCTTGAGTTAATAAACTTAAACTTGGCACGAATACTTATCTAAGTAAATTATGAAGTTTGGCATTTTTTGTTTTTATAAACTACCCCCTAAAAATTGGGGGGTTTCAAAGTTTGTATGGAAGAATTTTAGCGCGCGGTCCGATTTAATCGAAACTCAGTATTTATGCCTAAAATTGAAAAGAAAGAATAATGTGTATCAGGGTTTTTCGAAAATCTACCCCTGACGGCCTGAAAAGGGGTAGTCAATTTTACAGGGGAGGATTTTACAGCGTGGCTTGATTTACTCGAAAATTGGTATAAATAATCTTTGAGTCAAGTTATGAACACATCCCCAATGATTTTTCATTTCAATTCCACCCCTGTGGGGGTGAAAAGCGGGGATACAGTTTATATGAAAAATCTTATTCGTTAGGTTAATAATCTTGAAAATTGGCATGAATACTCGCCTAAGTAAGCAATAAAGTTTATCATTATTAGTTTTTCAAAACTAACCCTCAAAGAGGATATAGGGGTGTTAAAGTTTGTGTGGAAGAATTTGAACGCGCGGTCCGATTAACTCGAAACTCAGTGTACTGTGTGTGTACTTAAGACTAAAAATAAATAATAACACGTATGAGGATTTTTCGAAAATCTACCCCTAACGGGATGAAAAGGGGTAGTTGAATTTTACAGGGGAGGATTATAATAAGTGGCTTGATTAATTATAAAATTGGTATAAATAATCTTTGAGTCAAGTTATGAATTATTATGATTTTTTTAAAATTCCACCCCTGTGGGGGTGAAAAGCGGGGATACAGTTTATATGAAAAATCTTATTAATTTTGTTAATAAACTTGTAACTTGGCAACAGTACTTGCCTAAGTAAGTAATAAAGTTTATAATAATCTTGAAAATTGGCATGAATACTCGCCTAAGTAAGCAATAAAGTTCATCATTATTAGTTTTTCAAACTACCCCTCAAAGGGGGATATAGGGGTGTTGAAGTTTGTGTGGAAGAAATTGAATGCGCGGTCCGATTAACTCGAAACTCAGTATTGATACTTTCGACAGAAAATAATTAATAATAAGTATGTAAAGTTGTCGAAAATTTACCCCTGACGGGGCAAAAAGGGGTAATTCGGTTTTTAGGGGAGGATTTGAACTTGAAACTGTATGTTACATTTTCACGCCTAAACCACTGAACTTCTGATTTGGCAAAGAGATAGATGGCATCCTGGGGAAGCACATACTTTTTATTCTGGTAGCACGTTCCCGTGGGATAACTTCTGACATCCACGCGGGCGAAGCCGCGGGCAGAAGCTAGTATCCATATAATGTGCTGAGACATTAAACTAATGAATCTATTTTGCCCAATGCTCATCATTGTGATTGAAGATGTGTGAGTGGCTTGTGGCTAAATAATAACAGCCGCACAGGTTGATCTTCAAGGCTAATCAATGCATGCCGAGGTTGGACCGCGGATAGGTGACTATCCATCACATACCGAGACCTCTCTGTGCCTCGGAAAGCACATTTAGCAGTTGGGCTCGGCTGCCATTCGTCGATCTTTGACAGTCATTACAGGTACTCAGAAGCCCGAAAGTCTGACAACCAGTCTTGCCTAGGGGTATCGTGTTAAAAAGTTACTGGGTTGTGGAGGTCAGATAGGTAGGTAGTCACTCTATGTAAAATACTGGTATCCAGCTGCAGCCAGTTAGGTTTGGAAAAGGCTGATTGACTGCTCATCATTGTGATTATGGGCATAAACTCAGCTTACTTTGCAATATTTTGTAAATTTTAGTTATGTACAATCTCATGCATTAATAAGTATATAGGTACTTAATCAGTCCATGGTATATCCATAAATTATAGTCATTAAGAAACCGTGATCTCAGCAACGCCTTTTAATAATTAAGAAAAAATCGTTTTTAATTTCAGAACTATACCAATCAACATATCCCAGTCAGTCCCCGACTCCTGGAAGGTCAGCTGCTGGGCGTGGACTCACGTGGAGAAGAATGAAGAAGACAATGATCTGTTCATATGGGAAAAGGACTTCTATGTGCAGTTCTCGTCTATTACTTGTGGTTAGTAGTACTTCCTGTACCTGTCTACAAAAAACAAGGAGCTGAAATCTAGCTGCACAACGCCTAAACGTTACGGAGAGTACCTATGATGCGCCCAGTTTTGTTATTTTACGAATACTTCTTCCTTCTTTACGAGTTCCTTTCATTGCTATTTATTCCTCCAAATGGTAAAAGACGTACAACCGACTTGTCAAAATTTACTGGTAAACTTTCTACAACTGCATCCCTAATTCCCTACTGTGGTTCTACTATAGAAAACAGGAGAGTGAGGGGGCTTGTCTGTGTCGTCGCGGTATGTTCAAAATGACCATGTTCTAGTCAAATGGCCGTCTCGGCGAACTAGTGCGCTTTCGACCGTGATCGTGAAATATCAGAATGCCGTGTTGGTGAGTGGTTTCTTGTAAAAACCGAAGCCAAAACCAAAACTTTGTAAATCATGGAATCACTACACTACTATATACAGGGTGGCAGGGAAACGCTTCCGAAAACGAAGACAGGTGATAGGGCTACTGATTCTCGATACGATACCATAAAAAAATGAGAAAAAAAAATGAACAATTTTACCTATTTTTTTTAGCATTTTTCGTACACTATGCTGTGAGAACAGTTAAATTAAACCATTATTTGCTATTAAACACATTTTTTTTCTTTACAACTCTAACAAGCAATGTATTCGTAAATAAATATCATCTGACGCTTGCGCGTGACCTCAAGTTCAAAGTGCGCGCGCGCTCGCCGACAGCTGTGCGGCTGACGACCCCAAGTCCACGTGACGCGCGAAAATAATCAATTTCAGGCGAAAGGTTAGTGGTATCCGTTTGCATAAAGGTTGTATATAATCTACGTTCTGGCTTCGGAAGCGTTCTCCTGACACCCTGTATAAATAAAAATATTTTACCTACTATATAAGTCTTTAAAATCATTAAAAACAACAAATTGTAAAATAACTCTTGCTTTTATCACGTTAATTTTGTTTTCAAATATCGCAGCGACTGTACTATTTTCGCAGTAAATACCTACATTGCTCCTTAACCACTACTTAAGTATGTCGCTAAGTGACTAGACAAGCAATGTTAAAATCACAAAACGATACTTTATTTATGCGGTGCAGCCCATGGTACCGCCGCTGCTTTTTGCGACCAGCTAGTGATGTGGCTATGCAGACCCACTAACGTAGGCTATCGACAACAATGTCGATTACCCAACGAATATACAACATATCCCGAAATTAACGCACACCACTAGACACCTCAATTAGAAAATTATGTTTTAATCATAATACATACCCTGAATTTTTATTATTATGTAAAAAACATTGTTTTTTTTAACTAATTAGATATACTGAATGTGGGAGAATATTATGCTCACATTACAAATCTACGCATGCACACAGTTGCACTCGTATAAGGGTCTAGCTTAGTGGGTAGGTATTTCATCCATTTTGGTTTATTTTGACTGTACAGCGGAAGTGTGACAGTAATTTACATAGTTTTAATTATTTTTGGGATAAAATATGACCTAAGTATATTAAAAATTACAGAAATCGATTCAGTAAAGGATTCTGAACAAACTACTTTCATAATGTGCATTAATTCGGTAACTACCGAACCGCTTGCAGTTCCTAAAAATATTGTTAAGTACAATATTTTAATGAGCAAATATGTTTTACTTGGCATGCTGGTTTTTAATATTTTGTTATGTTTTTGTTGCAGGTATATTAATATTTGTAGCGACAGCACATCTTTTAATGACGATGGTAACACCATTCTCAACAGGAAATAAAGGTAAAAACACCTTTTTTTTTACCGCATGGATCAGCTTTCAGTGTTAAAGAAAGAAATAAAGAAAGAAAATACATTTATTTAGCACAGATTAAAAGACACACCATACACTAGATAGGTACATACATCAGCCGGTCGATTCTGTAAAAATCTCACCGTGAAAACTCAAGTGAAGTGAGCTTTATGGGGGTCGTCAGCAGTGTAAATCCCTAACATTATTTGGAATGACAGCTCACTCCACGCTCACTTCACCTAAGTTTTCACGGTGAGATGGTTACAGAATCGCACTGCTGATAGGCACTCATGTTTCATCTGGCAAGCATAGTTATTCACTAACACTCGATACGCTTCTGTACCGTATTGAACATCAATCAATGTTATCGTAGGAGTCTTCTAAACGCTGTTCACAAGTCCAAAACCTGAAAATGTTATCATTTTAAATCAAACAGACGACCGCTATTCTTCAGACAGCTATTTGCTGTTGGGGGCAAGGCAAATCTGGTTATCGAAACGTGTCAGTTTCGATACGAAGGCCTGTTGGATGGTTGTGAATAGCTATGAAGGTCGCGCGATGTTGACTGACATGTTTTGAGAGTCCCATTTATCATTCCTGCCCTTGATTCGCACGGTTTTTACGACGTGACAAAACATCAAGATTTCATTGTTATAATGTTAATTTAATATTAAATGTTGGTGCCGAAATCGTACCAAAATCCGTTGAGTATTTTCGAAGAAAAACACGATCACACACATACAAAAAGCGACTTTATTTTATTACATTTAGAGATGTAGGTATAGGTGTTCGTATAACATATGCTCTATAAACATTTATGTGTTCTGTATTTCCAGTAGACATAATGCGAGTCCTAAAAGCGTTCACCCTGGCTGACGTGAGCATACTCTTCACCTTACCTATGTTGGTATGGGGCTCTGACACGTCCGCAGATACAAGGACCATTCACTTCGTTCTAGTCTACATATACAGCTTCGTTGTGTTCCTCAATGTTTTTAGTGGTGAGTTTAATTTTTTATAATTGACCTAATGTTCACCACAAAATGGCCATCGCCGCTGTCCTAAAGAGAGTGGCCATCCATACTAATACGTATTATAAATGCGTAAACCGCTGAAGTGATCGTTAAGAAAGAGGTTTAAAGATTTTTATACCACTTTCTTGCCTGGCATACCTACCTATTTACAAAATGGCGCGACCATTTTGTAAATGGCGGCCACGCATGAGACCTATATACATCGATACGTGACATCAATGCTAACGTAATTCCGATCCAGCCTGTCCCTTGCTGCCCTCTCCCAGCGACGCCCTAAGTCGAGGTTTGTACTCCATAGGGGGTGCCCTTAGCGTGTAGTCGCTTAGTTTTTAAGTTTTATAAGCCTTGGCTGGAAGCCTTAATTTATTGACGCATCCACAGGCAAGCCCAGTTAAGCAGACGACAACCTCATAGGTTGAACTGCGAGAGCATCCACAGGCAAGCCCAGTTAAGCAGACGACAACCTCATAGGTTGAACTGCGAGAGCATCCACAGGCAAGCCCAGTTAAGCAGACGACAACCTCATAGGTTGAACTGCGAGAGCATCCACAGGCAAGCCCAGTTAAGCAGACGACAACCTCATAGGTTGAACTGCGAGAGCATCCACAGGCAACCCCAGTTAAGCAGACGACAACCAACCGAAAAAAAAAATCTTTGCTAACAGAAAACATAATAAGATCAATTCTTGTAAATTGTCACGTTTCCGAGATATTAACGATCAAAGTTGATAACATGATATCCGTTTTTTTTTAACTTGCTTACATCTTGTTGCATTGTAGATGTTTGATTTGTATTTCAGTGATCATTGCAAACATCTAAGCAAATATCTGGGAGACGTGACACTTTACGGGGTTTGGTCTTATAATGTCTTGTTTGCATTTGATGTCAGCTATCGATTTATATACCTAGGTTTCATGAGTGGCCGCGATATTGAAAAATAAATAAAATGGCGAAACAGTAGGTACGAGTATGTCAGGCTACATATAAAAATCTTCAATCCCGTTTGTGTATGTGTAGGTGTACATTCTGCTCATCCTTTCAGGGAAGAATACAGGCTTAATTGACATTTTTACCACCTTCCAAGAGTGGTTGAGCAATCCATTTATCCATTTCTGGATAATAATAATAATAATAATAAATTGTTTATTACCACAAATTTCAAGTACATTGCACTGTATACAGATTAAAGATCTTAATTTAGCATTAGGTAGATAAGTACAATAGGTTCAACCCTGCCCCGAAAACTAGGCTAGGCCTGTATCTTTGGGGGCAGTACCCGGCTATAAAATATCCAAATCCAATATCACAAAAATGAATATGGATCCAGACTTCTTGTTCTTCAGATATGCACATGTCATTTCACACATGCTTAAGGTGATTTTTATGTCTCTTTCCAGTGATATATGAATGCCCAGTTCTAATAACATCATTCATTCTAATATTGAGTAACGTGACGAAAAACATAACATGCTACCATGCGACGCCGATCTTTAGGAAAATATTTGGATATTGAAGACATAAAGAGACATGCAGATTAACCAAAGATAGCGTTTAAAAGGTTGTAAATCGGAACATCCTTTTAGAACAAAAATATTTTGCTGTCAGAGTTAACTGGAATATATAAGTAAGCAAATATTTATTATTAGTTATTTATGTTTTAAGTAGCAAAAAATAATAAACACTTTCACAGTATCACAGAGTATTTATTTCAAAAATATAACCTCAATATTTTGCTATTTATGAGTTTACTTAGCTAAATACACGATAATATACATTGGAGTAGTTTACATTATATTTTACACTTATTTAGCAGAATAATACACAGAAAAAATATAATGCATGGAGTAGAGGATACTTTATGTAATTATATTATTATGAAGAACATAATTATAAAAATTCACAATAGTCATAGTTGTAACAGGTTCTAAGGTAAAATTATAAGCCAAAATTCCAATTGTACCCAAAAATTATAAAACATCTATAAGTTACAGATATTTGTAACATAGTAAGTGCTATTTTACAAATTTCTGTAACTTTTATGTATAAAAAGACTTAATGCCTAAAAAGTGATTTAGAAAGGACAAAAGAAAATGCCTATATTTAATGTTTCTATAGAAAAATATATATCTAGGAATGTATGTTCATATGGGTACTTATCTGATTTTTTTACAACTACATATTTATATATTTGAGGGCTTTGAGGGCTTTTTTCGAGAACTACATTTTGTATTTATTGATATACTTAATTATGAAAAATTTCGTAAGAACTAATGCTAAATTCAATACTAAATTCGCAAAGTATTCACTTAAGATAAACTAAATGATGATGCTGTGATAATTAGCTGCTTTACACACAAACATACATCAAATTTTTTAATAAAAATAAACTAACAAGATATTAATAACGAAACAACTATTAGCTATTAACCAGCTGTGATAATATAATATGTTGCTTTGAATCTAAAATGAAAAGGTTCTAGATATTATGCCTGAACAATAACTCAAGGTATATATTTTTGACTCTTCATGTAAAGTTGTAACAAAGATTATTTTTATATAATTAATAAAGGTTCAAGTTATGCCAAATATCTTTACTATATTTCACTGACGGGTAGAAATTACTGTAAAGTACGACAACCCAATGTATGTTAAATTGTTTACATAAACAATATTAATTTGTCAGTTTGATACAATAAATAAATAACTCAAATAAACATATAGAAACCCATTAACCCTTTGGTAAATACATAGTTATGCTTAGAAAATAATTTGACATATAAAATTGAAAAAATACATGCAATTACTGTAGGTATTATTTTAGTCTTGATCCAATATAATTTATAGAGTTGGTACACACTAGCCCGTATCATTTTACGTAGACATACATTTTATAATAAACTACTGCAAAATATATAAATAATAAATTGTGAAATATTATTTAGTTTATAACTGGCAACACCATTCAGTCTTTGGCTAAATTGAGCAGAAGCAAAATCTAAACTTGATCTAAACTAAAATAGAATACAATGATTTTCAGTAAAAAATAAATATTGCAACTTATACTGGCTAATGTCATGCTTAAGCTAAGTAAAAGAAAATACAAAATAGATGTTAATTATTTTATAACAATAATAATGAGAATTTTCTGTAATGCTAATGTAATTCATAATTATACATTCACATTTTATATTTTTAATTCAACTATAATAAGACAAATTTGTGCTACAGGATAATCCTAGATTGCGGACTGTTTTTGTTTGTTATCAAGTAATGACGACTCATTATGACGTATCATATTATGACGTTTAAAGTTGATAAGTGTCTGCAACTGCTGGCAAAAACTTGAGAACACCACTATTGTCTACTGTTATCCGATTACCAACATTGTGTGTATAAAAATTCAATCTTATGTTTTGAATGTTCTGTTGCAACTTCTTTTGCAACTATAACATCTAATATGACCTTTAGTTTCTTCGTGAAGTATGTACAGTGATATTGAAACGTTATCTTAGATTTGAAGCAAAATACATTTACATTAAAAGGATAAAGATAAATATTGGCATGTTCAGACAAGGATAGTGATATAAGGTAGTCTTTAGAAATTATGTACCTAAATGTAGAATAAAATCTGTAGGAGACATAGGAAAATCTTGCTAGCATGAACTAATTATCAAAGAAATTGAACTGTGTTAGTTCCAATGTTTAATAAAACACAATCCCATGTTTTAATTTTTGTGGTGTCCGTAGGTTCTAATTTTCAAGTAACCCTATCCCTATCTGAACACACACTTTTAACAAGTTATCACATAAAGAATCAGGGAGTGAAATAGTATTGATTATTGAAAACTATCCTAAACATTATCATAATTTATAGGCATCTGTTCACCTATACATAGGCAAGGTGATTCATCGCACATAAAGGGTGAATTTCTTATGCACATATACAAAGGCCACACACAGAGCAGCATGTTGTAATTATGATGTCACAAATATTATCAGTTGGTATTTTTATGTTTTTTCTTATGAACAAAGAATCCTTTTGTTTCTATCTGTATTATATAAGAAAGGCTTTATTTGAATAGGATAGTAGTTCAATGAATATAGTTTGATGAACTTTAATCTAAAGGGGTTTTAGTATTTTGTTTGCATCTTTCTTTAGCTGAGATCAAAATAATACACAACAAAAACAAAAGACCATATTATAGCATAATACCAACTACATTATAAGTCTGTGTGACATTTGTCTGTGTGCAAAAGAATCTTAAATCACCATAGACAGTATATTTTTCCTTACATTGTCTTATGGTAAACAACAGGTTATCTACGCAATACATATACATACACTTTTAACCCTTTGTATATTGGAATGTGGATCCTCACAAGACTTTTAAATTGTTTTTGTAATTACGTCACACAACTAAGTTAGGTATGAATGTCTTGATCTTTGAAAGAAACATTACATCAAAAACTGTTTGTAATTTACTATAAAAACGCATACATTTTCTAAATCTCAGTCTGTCCATATTTGTTTACCGAATAAGAAAAGTAAAGAGAAATACACTTTAATACACATAGCTAACAACAACATAGAAAATATTTATTTTTAATACACTTTAACATTTAGTACTTGGATGTGGTTTCTTTGACCTTTCTTGATTATATGTATGTCAGATATAGTTTGGTCCAATGCCAATTTCACTTTCGCTTAATTTAACACACTCACTTAATTTGAGAAAAGCATTGTAACAAACAAATATAGAAAATAAAAGTAAAATGAGAAATATAGTATATCTGAATAAAAACTAACTTCGTAATGTCTTGCCACTTAACTTGTTTAGTTGTAATCTTTTAGCTAAAAGTGCTTGATAGCCAAAACCTTCCCATAAATTGTTACTTTCTAAAACAGTTCTATTTTTATCTAGAACCTTTTTGTTTTATAACCACATAGGAAACTAATTGGTAATGTTTAGGTTTGTGTTGGCCATGTACCAATGGTACATGGTTATATGCCACTCAGTTTGAATTGCAATACAAATATTTTTGTATTTGTGGTTAATGCATTTTCTACTTAAAACATGATTCAAGTACTTTGTACTAAAACTGTATTTTTTTCCTGTTAGTCTATAAGGAAAACAGAACAGAAATGTTTTTCGAGCAGAAAAAGTAACAATAATATGTTTTGAAATTGCTATAAAAGCATTTTGGAATACTGCGAACCCTAGAAGAGAGATGTAAATTAGCTTCTATCATAAATACTCTAGTAGCTAGCTTAGTTAAACAGTAGCATCATAACAAAACACATCCAATAGGTACCCATTCCTTTAAATATAACAATTACAAGCTACATAAATAAATTACAAACGGCAAGGCAACTAGGGACTGAGTGGTGGGTCGTCATTACCGATCATAACGTCTTCATACATGACATCATGTGTCCGTCTCGCCTCAATTTTCTGACGGACGTAATCAACTAAATTGTACTTCCTAACTACCAGCACGACGCCTGTTATGAGCAGAGCAAGCGTGAATATCGTTACTATAGCTACCGTCGCGCCATTGTGTGACCCTGCCGCGTCGGCCGGCGTCTCGCAGTCATCCCCGACGCGCACAAACCCTCCCAGGCACACACACTCATGCGAACTCGCATTACACTGCTGGTGCACAGGGCACGGATTCAGAACCGTTTCATTGCAGGACAGGATGCGCTCTGTTAAAAAGAATAAACTCTGTAACACAGAATAAATTGATTCAATTAAATAATCGTTGGCTACTTACAACTTACCCGAGTAACCGTATTGTATGAGATTTAGGAGCAACGTTGCCAAAATGTCGATTGTTTTCAGCCCCATGATGTTGTAACACCGCGCCAGGGTATATTCACATCACAATTACTGCTAAATATGCTTGAGTTTTTCGTCTGTTTGAAAAAGCGAACAATACCCACAATACCTTTCTACGAGTAGCGCAACCAAAACAAACGTCAAAAATATTGTGCTGTCATACTTCAAATACGTTTAGTAGCTATGTTTTATGAACAAGTACACAATCCAGTAATCGTGACAACAACCTAATGATTTTGTGTCCTAAAAATAACAGTAACCGATAAAAAGGGTGCAATAAATATTTCTAAGGTTTAGAATTACGTCAAACCCTGTTTCATAATTTTTACAATAAAGAATTTTAGAAGATGGTTGATGAAATAACAAAACGTGATAGTAACGTTCCGTTTAGTGTATTTGAAAGATACTAACGGTAAAAGTTTTGTAAAGAAATAAAACATTGTTAAATATTTGATTTTTTTATTCACTTCTATTTAAAAAAATATTAATAAGTAAATCACATTGAATACCCAACTCAATAAAAGATTGCACATTATTATACGCCCTAAAAGTGCTAATACCAGCTAACAGATGGCGTACTGTCATAGAATTGAAAAAGTAAAAACATAACCCTCCTTTTAGGGTTCGCCGCAATAGGGTATTTTTTTTCTACAATCAATACAATACAAATACAATACAGTCTAGAAATATCACATGGAGTGAGTTTTTTCATTCTGCATCAGCTTCGCCCCACGTGTATTTTTCGGGTAGGACATAGTCATTTTCATCATGGCCATAGGCTTCGACACCACCATTGCCATCGTCAGCCCCCTCTCTGAAAAAAATAAATAACACGTTAATAATGACTGCCTCGTTGGTCCAGTGGTCTCGAGCACGACTGCTGGGTTTTCCATTACAAATTTCTCACACACCCCCTTGTCTCGGAAATCACGTAAATCTGTTGGTCTTACGGCAACTATATTTATAATATATGAAGTTCTTACCTACCTAGGTCATCATTATTACATAACCGTACCTATATTTAATTCCAAAATTATAAAGGTCATCGCTTACCTCAGTTCTGAGTGAGATTCATCTTTGCGTTGTTTCTGCTTCCTTCTGGGGCTCTCTTCCTCCTCATCTTCAATCTCTTCGGGTTCTCGTTCCTTTTCGGCTGTAAATATATAACGTGTTATAACTACATAAAAGCAAAAGTTGGGAAATAAACTAATTCTCCATTAATTACTCATTCAAATTATTTTTTATGCTAGAGGCGGGGTTCAATATGGATTATATTAAATTCGGCGGGGTATGGCAATTCAATGTTTGTTCATTGTCTAAGTTGACTTTCGTCACGCTTTAATTAAAACAGCATTTTGAAAATCCTTCTCAAAATCTGCCGTGGTTTATATAAGCTTTTCAGATTCACCTAGTTTTTCATAATTGTTGCTGTAGGCTCCGTCCTGACCCTTCTCTTCTTGTCCGTAGGAGTCTTGCTTTTCAAACTCGTAATTGTCTCCAGCCTTCTTGTGGAAGGAGTCAAAGTGCTGGTAGCCTTTCTTTCCACCACCGGTCTTCTTACGAGAGTATCCGATCTCGCCGTCACCTTCGTTTTGCACTGTTTTGTGCCAGTCATCCGGCTGTGAATGATTAGAAAATCAAATTGATGAAATAATCGAAAAAACTACAGCGCGATAAGTAATGGGAAATCAAAATTACTCTAGGTTTAAAGTGTGTCTTCTCCGGATTTTGATTACTTTACCACTCATGTGAATATTATCGTGTCCCAACTTACCGCAGCAGCCCTAGTTTCTCTGACGTATGATCCAACCGATACGGTATCATCGACCATCAGGAGGTCTTCAAGAATGTTGGCAGGGTTGGTCGGCAGAGCCGTGGCCAGCTGGAGCAGGCCCAAAGCAATCGTCGCGAATTTTAACGCCATTTGTAAATCTGAAAATGTTGTCGATTTTGATTAGGTGTTGCAGAATATCGATGTGTTAGCTTGTTAGTCTCGATGTATCATATACAAAATTAAATAGCTAGAATTTTATTATTTTCGGGATTTGTTTCTATTTTTTTTTACTTAAGTATGTAAAGTACACGGTTATTCAGTGGTTTGTTAGGTGAAATATTGGGCACAATTCGGGATAGATTAAAACTTTAAGGAGGACCAAGTCCATCCATAATCTTCATACAATTTATTTAAACAAGATCACCATCTTTAATTACCACAAAAAACCAATCATGTGCAAAAAATAGAACAGTGTCGTTACTTAATAATGTTTTTTTACCTTACGTTACACAAAAGTACAGTTGCTTTGACGCGTTCAGTTCAATAGCAACTCAACACAATAATTCAAATCGTGTCTATTTTATATAACACGATATTGCAGTCGCCTGGGTCTTTCACAACGGCTGGCTGACCTATGTTCAGTTCTTCTCGAGTACCTTCGAGCAGGTTCGCACTTTTTGTGGTCATTTCATCAAAGGTTTCTTTCAATTTTCTTTTGAGATTGACGGCGTGTGTGGCGACTCGTGACTATAAACATTCCTTTGAAGAGTTGTCTACTAGCGAATCATTACTGTCTTTATTGAGACCGCGCAGCACAGAAAACGTCTTATTCATCATCATCTTTCTATAAATGTCCAAATTCAAGTAATCCTTATATTTATCAACGTTTAGTTTACCAATGTAATTACCAGCATCTTAATTAATTTCTTTTACAAAGTTTCTATAACCTTCAAAGATTTAGTAACGTTGGTAACTTGGCAGAAAATTAAATGTTTCATGACTTTAAATGCTACGAGTATTTCAATAGTTCATGATAAGTCAACACAGCATGAAATTGAGCAAATACCGCAGACTTGAAATGAACTTGAGAAACTGTTCCGATATGTCGTCGATTGAAGTTGATTCGATTATGAAACCATTGATTGTATGAATTGAGAGCATAAAGTGCCATTGGTATAATAGCTCACAGCCTTTGTGATTGATAATCACTTTTGTGGCTGAATTATTTAGTGCATTTCGTAAAAGTAAAACATACATTATAAACGAATTATTTTGAAGTTTTATTATAGGTATACAGTATCTAAGCTAAGTCAATAGTAAAACTATTTGACGCTTACGACCCTCCGCTTGCCAATGCATGCGGTTCCCTACCTACAGTGGCGTGCATTGGTTTTCAGAATAGGTAGGCAGGAATTTAATTTCGTCGTAATAACTTGAACGAGCAAAGACCAATGACAGTGTGCGAATAGTACCTACGGGAGCCGAGTAGGCCGTCTGGCGACTGCCTAGATACTGCCGCGCGTATTTGTATGAAGCTTTTGTTTTATGTTAGGTATGATAATTTGCAAATGCATTATTTGCAATTTGCAAATGCATCTCGCGGAAGATGGAAGGAGTGGAGGGAGGCCTTTGCCCAAGAGTGGGACAGCGTAGGCTAACATAAAAAAAAGATAATTTAGTGAGTTTCCTAATTGTGGGGCACACACACTAAAATGTAATTGAAAAAAAAATCACCATAATCCTGATTATGGTGATTTTTCGAGGTAGGCACTGCTTATATGCCTTTATGCAATGCACGCCACTGCCTACCTATTTATGCTTGTAGGTATGTAGGTATTCTTCTTGTTAGCTAGCTACTGATACTGCTCAATGTTCTCATCCTTGTAAGTCTGATATAGCCTTGGGTAACATGTACGTCAGGCTGGCCCGGCCCCATGGAATTTAATAATGAGATTGTTATCAATCCAATGTACCCGGGTATACTAATATATGTAACACCTTCATTTTCAATGTAACTCTTTTTAAAAGAAATTACGTGCACTTCTTAGTGGCCGGGCCAGCCTGACGTTTTCAGCCCGGCCACCTTGTTTCCCACTAATCTACAAAAAATACTGGCAATATTGTGCTACAGATGAAATGTACCCTATAATTTATGCATATGTAACACAAAATCGAATCTTAAAATGCAATAGCATACGAAATATTAGCGGTTGCAGGTGGCCGGGCTGAAATTATTTCGTTAATATAAAACAGTAAAACTGCAACACCTACCAAAAACTAATACCAGTACATAATGAGATATAGAGATATAGAATACATGTAACGCTTTCATTTTAAATTATAATACATATTTAGAAAGAATAATCACTGAAATTATATTTCAGCCCGGCCACCTAAAAGCGGTAATATTCCCTAAAATCTTATGCCAATTTGTACAGTAAAACCTGATACAGCTATGAAATGAAAGTTACATTCGTTTCGTTTTAGTCGTATACCTTTAAGCCTTCTGTTTGACTAGATTATCAAAATCTGAGAAACTTGCCGAAGAGTGACTATCATTTATTAACTAATTTCAGGACATTTGGTTTGTTGAGTGAAACAAAATGCGTTACTATGATATTTTTATTAATAAACTAAGTAGTATAAATCACACATAATAATTGTTGGATACATAATACCTAAACCTATATATATTTTCTCCGTTTTTGGCTTCACAACATAACCATACAAAGATAATAGTTCACAGACGCTACCACCGATTTTTAGACGGCGCCTGTGTCGCGTCCCAACCTAAGTCGTAAGATATTTTCCCCGAGTAGACAGAATAGATGCGCAAGAGCCGTGTAGTTATCAACACTTCTGACATAATATTTTACGTTTTAATATTACTGTGAGTGTAAAATTTGATCAGTTGTTGCAGTGTAGTTGTTTGTGATGTGATGTTTTTAAGGTAAGTCATAGTTTTGATAAATTAAAATATATCGACAAACAATGTTAATGGGTAGCTAAGTAATTATTTAAAAAAATATACAGGTAAAGTAAAGTAAATCTAAACACTCATTTACTTAATAATAAAACTCCATACAATGCCATCAACTAAATATATTTTATCCTTTCGTTTATAGTCAATAGGTAATAATTTTGGTGATTTACTAACAGTAAGTGTTTAGTTTTTGTGAATCTTATTGTTGTGTACCTACCCTATGTATTTACTTATTATTATTGTGTACTTATTTATTTCGTGAAATCAATAATTAATCAGTTTCTTATTAATTACTGTAAGATTTATATATTGGATTTTAGTGAATTATTCATTGTAATCAGGCAACCGTCGACGGTGTTCGTCTGTACCCGCGCTTCTTGTAACTCCCCCTTGTACGGCCTGCCACAGCGATCCACGTCCCTCGCTCACCGCATTCTTTTCCTCGTCCCGCGACACGCGCCCCTCTCCCCATCTCTATTCTATCTTATATATTTCTAATGTCCCAAAAGTTATAAGTTTTGTGAAAGTAAATTTGATTCTTATGAACATTCTTTGCTTTCTTTCTTTCTTTCTTTCCTTAGGTGCTAAAATATTTTTTAATAGATTTATGTATATACTTGATAATGCATGCAAATGTTACTGCATACACTTATCTTTTTAGGGAATTTGTATTTAAATAAATATTAATGTAGTTATTTAGCCTACATGAATATTACAACCATAGTATAGCATTACAATTACGAAACCATAGTTAAAATGAATATATTTTATTTCAGTTGAGCGTGCCTACACCATGGGAAAACGTAGTGCGTTAGATATTGTGGCTCAAAAACAAATATTTGAGAAACATAAACGCTTGATCACCACGACAAGATATAGTTCTATTATATACAATACCATAGCAAAAGATATAAACTATGTGATGTCACCAAAAGCACTATATCTCAGCTTTAGAAGAAACTTTTTAAACAACCAGAACTGTTGTAATAATTATATTAGCATAATTTTAATTGAAAGTTTTCAAAACTTTAAATTCAAAGTTGATGTAAAAATCATTATGAAAATCTGTGATTTTTTACCAAGGTATAATAAGTATTTAACCAAAAATTATCTTCTAATATTCTGAATGAATGAATGTTCGATGTTAAGGTAATATTGATATTACTATAATTTTTTGATAACTGTGTTATTATCAATGTGTAACCTTTTTTTACATTATTTATAATTAACAATTGTTATAGTACCTAATTAATATAAGTACAAATGTTGTCTAACTAATTTCAAAAATGATTATTAAAAAAATATGACAATTACCAATTTTGTTTCACTCAACAAACCAAATGTCCTGAAATTAGTTAATAAATGATAGTCACTCTTCGGAAAGTTTCTCAGATTTTGATAATCTAGTCAAACAGAAGGCTTAAAGGTATACGACTAAAACAAAACGAATGTAACTTTCATTTCATAGCTGTATCAGGTTTTACTGTACAAATTAGCATAAGATTTTAGGGAATATTACCGCTTTTAGGTGGCCGGGCTGAAATATAATTTCAAGTGATTATTCTTTCTAAATATGTATTATAATTTAAAATGAAAGCGTTACATGTATTCTATATCTCTATATCTCATTATGTACTGGTATTATTTTTTGGTAGGTGTTGCAGTTTTACTGTTTTATAGTAACGAAATAATTTCAGCCCGGCCACCTGCAACCGCTAATATTTCGTATGCTATTGCATTTTAGGATTCGATTTTGTGTTACATATGCATAAATTATAGGGTATATTTCATCTGTAGCACAATATTGCCAGTATTTTTTGTAGATTAGTGGGAAACAAGGTGGCCGGGCTGAAAACGTCAGGCTGGCCCGGCCACTAAGAAGTGCACGTAATTTCTTTTAAAAAGAGTTACATTGAAAATGAAGGTGTTACATATATTAGTATACCCGGGTACATTGGATTGATAACAATCTCATTATTAAATTCCATGGGGCCGGGCCAGCCTGACGTACATTGGGTAACACAAAAAATATATTATGAGACAAGATTTTTTTTCTGTTTCTAGATACTTACTCAAATAAAATCTGAGTAGGATTTACTCTTGACGTCACTTTTCCATTGTTGTTTTTTAATGATTGTAAATATTCGACCGTGCCTTGACCACGATTTCAATTTGATACTAAGGCGGCGGCTCAAAAATCATTAACAATTACGTCTAAAGTCTTGTTTATGATACCATCATCATCTCGTTAGAGTCAGCCTCACTGATTCGCCGAGTTCGAGGAAGTGGCAACGGAATCCTACGGATGATTGCAGACAGACCAGATTCTGCAGCTGTGGGAAGACTCATCAGGCTGCATGTCATCGGATTCTTTCATAATCAATTTCAATTTAATTTTCATTTTAGTCCATTTTAAATTATTTATTGGCTCGATCTCAGAATTTTTCATTTAAATTTTTTATTTACTTTAAATTATTAATTTCAATGTCATCAAATTTATTTATTTTTAATTATTTATTTAGATATAATTTTAATTTATGTTCTATCATTTATTTCGATTTTTTATTTACTAACTTAGTTTTAAGATAATGTAATTCCAACAAAATATGCACATTTAAATAGTGTGAATTAAACGAATTTTATTTTTTTCAGAATCGATCGGCAGATCCCTAGCTGGCGTAGAACTAAGATAACGCAAGGAAATTTTGTCAGAATTTTTTTCTTTTCGCTAAAGTTGGTTTGTTTTCCTAGAGAGCGTTTTTGACACCCAAAGACTAGACTTATATCGCTAGAATCCCCGAGTCACGCGAAAAAGTGTCCTAAGGGAGAATAGTGAACTCAATAAGAGGTGTCAAAACGAAACAAAAGATTTTGTTACACGGTAGGGCATATCCAGCGATTTAAATCTTTGCCACTGTCATCATTTACATGACAGTCGTCATCGCCGTTATGTGCGGTTACCGCTTTTCCAGGGTACCCGTAGCTTAACCGGTTGAATGCCGTATATTAGAGAAACAATTTATTATAAAGCCACTATGTCTCGCGTGGATCCACGTTCCGGCCGAATTTTCGAGTAGTTCGGTGCGACCGCTAGAACTTGGCACGAGATGGTAACCGGCCGCTGTGATCTTGTTCACACTACCGTCGTACGCTGCCGTTCGCCCGGTTTTAATTTCGTCTATCATAATATGCTAAACCGCCGAGTTCCGTCACGGTGGACAAACGGTCGCGGATGGTTTCGAGAAAAGAGATTATTCGGTTCGAATTATCTCGTTTCTTTTTGACGACCCAGTGACGGCTGCGGTGGACAAAAGCCGTAACAGTTAGGTTGGTGATCTACAACTTAGTAATGAAACTAAAACACAATCTTCATAAACCTGTTTACTTTACAACTGTCAAGAACCTGCCATTATATATCTTATTCTTAGTTTCATTGGCAATTTTTATTATCTGAACCTTTTTCTGCAACGGACGTGTATACGGCTATGAAGCTGGGTCCCGCCAACTCCGTATTCGCTTTCGGTTCGTCTGTGCCTGTTGAATTCTCTGTTAAGCGCTTCTCTTTCAGCGACTCAGGAAGTAAATCGTACATGAGTTGCCATTCTTTTTTCAATTTCAGTTGCTCCAAAGCATTTCCACTGGAAAGTAAAAAACAATATTGAATACAAAAGAAATATTTCTCTTAACAATTTTGTTTATGCCTAATGGTGCTGACAACAGCATTTTTTTTTCATGTTATGTGTAATAGGCTCCTAATAAAGTCCACAAGTTTTAGCGGTCATAGAACAAAAGTTGTTGTTAATGATGTTAGTAATCCAATCCTGCAAGGTTGTTAGTGTTTTACCAATAACCCTGTATATTATTTACTTTATAAACTTTATTAACAAAATCAACTTACACAGCATCATTAGTGACATCGAACCGAAGAACTGGGAAGCCGACGTCGCGACCCCTTTGTATCGCATTTTTTACCAGCACTTGAACTATCTCCGAGCTTCTGGGACAGTTTTTAGGTACAATCAGGATTATCTGAGAAAAAAATGTTATAAAGTACTTTCGTTAAAGTTACGACTGTTATTGGATTTTCCCTTCCGGAATTTTTCAGTACCAGCGCGGAGTATGTATTTGTCTTGTGACTACCTAAGTATAGCTTAGGTACATCTCTGATTAACTCTTCGGGAATATAGGTGGGCTGTTAAGGCGGAGGCTTTTTTGTCTAGCTAGAACTTCGCCGATAGGAAATCTGAATTTCAGATCTAAATTGTAATTGTTTATTGAAATAATTGATTTACATAAAAATTTACAAAATTGGGCCTAAAACTAGAGGTAGGGAAGAAATAATTGGATTCTACCTGAACTAGGAATAAACCTGTATCTCTGGTATCTCACTCAAGTGCTTATACATAAGTATTATCTAAAATTCCTACAAATAGTTAATAATTTATCTACTTTAATTATGGTTATATACAAATTGAGCAAAATAGTATGCTACTTGCATCATCGTAAGACATTTTTGCATACACATTCTATTATGATGAAAATAATGTAATTACAAATTGGCTAACATTAGAACTTTCTGAACATTGAACAGCAAAAGATTGTGACTGGTCCTCGTCGTCAGTTAGTGGTCACCAATGAATTTGTGTCTCTATTGTCATTTGTCACGCAAAGCACAAAGGAATCGGTTGCGAAGAATAAAATTTGTGCTTTGTAGGTACCATTGTCCTTTTCAATACCTACCCCTATTTATAATATTACTTAGGATGCGACAGTAAGTTCAGTATGTTGCATATACGTTGTCAGGGGTATACAAAAGGACATAGGGTAGGTAAAATTTATAAAAAAAAAACCAAGAAAAAGAACAATAACTTTCGATGGTCATAATTGCTTTAGGACGCTAGATGGCGATACGTGTCTTTCGAATCAGCAATCGTTGAAATATGACCCGACTTTCTGAGCAGTATTCTAACAAAAAGTACTAGGCTTGCATGAATTCACGATAGTATTTCAATCATTAATATTATGCTTTTAAAAGGATTTGCATGAAATTTGGCACACAGTTTATTATAACCTGTATTAACACAGGGTACTTTTTGTCCCGATAATACGTTTCCGCGGGATAATTTCCGACCTCCACGCGGGCGAAGCTGCGGGCAGAAGGTAGTAGGTAAAGAATAAAGGTTTCAAAACACCTGCAATATGTTGTGCACACGGTATTTGTCGTGGAGGGCTGGTGCGCGTAGGCAATGTGCGGTGAAATGCATCAGTCTCCGGGATCGAGTGCATCGCACGCAACGGGCCCACTTCTCAAGCATGGTTGCGTCCCACGGACACACTGACATGCCGAGAGCCAACCCTCGGATTTTTGACCAGCCTCGTCGCGATTCTTGTTGCTCTGCTAGCATTGAGTGACCTGGACCAGGAGTTACAAATACGTTTGGTAATCTTTTCAACCACGTTGCTTTAGTTTAGGTAAGTACTTTGTGTTTGTAGTTATGTTTTGCCATACCAATAATATATAATATCGAGAGAGCCACTAAGTCAGAGCCTCCCTTTTTCTACCGTAAGTAAACAAGACATCTGATCAGTGTTTGTGTTTGTGCTTTCGTAGAGTATCCATACCTTGTGCCAATGCCCTAGCGACATAATCGCACATGACTAAATGCGTCGCAGACGGGGGCGTGACGATGCCTGGCCAGGCGGACTTTGCGTGCTCACGCACGAAGCGCAGCACGCGCGGCACATCAGCGGGCCGCGCTCGTCGCACGCGCACGCGCTCCTCATTCTCGGTCCCGTGCACCTACAAATAAAACCTACTCATCATCTGCCTAGCCTTTTCCCAACTATGTTGGGGTCGACTTCCAGTCTAACCGGTTGCACAAATAAAACCTACTATAATCACTTATTAAAACGGACAGTCTTAACCATCATCATAATCATTCTCTTGCCCTTATCCCAATTTATTCGTGGCGGGCGCAGCATGTTTTCATCTTCCATAGGTACTTCTCTTTTAATCGTCATCTCGGTAGTCACCCCCTTTACAGCCGCCGTATCATCTTCTACACAGTCCATTCCTCGATTCTTTGTTCTTCCCCTACTCTAATAGCCATCCACATTTATACACACAACTTTCCTCCCGACATTTTCCTCATTCCTCCCCATCACATGCCCTTAACATGACAACCGATTTCTGATTGATTGACTGTCTTAACCACCTACAAAAATATATTGAGACTACCCGCTGCCTTTAGATGTTTTTCTTTCATTTCCATTTGGCGAAATCGTTCGGAGCAATAAAGCTGCCCTTTGTAAGTACACAGATGTCGTACTCTGCGTATTTATTTAACACACGAAAGCTGCCTAAATCCAGCACAAAAAAATGGAATTAGGAACAGTAGATATTTCTATCATCTGAATTAGGTTTTTGGATCACCAAACTTTGTACCGCACCCTTTACTGCTACAGACCGACCTAATTGTTTGTGACATTCACTTAAAAAATTCCGCTCTAAAAGATTTTCAAGCAAAGTATGTTTATGTACTGTAGGTAGGTACTACACAACATCCACGGGAACGGCATACATACCTACACCATTTACACCAGCCGAGTGTTCAATTTCACAATTTCTATCTACATATCTATACTAATAGGTAATAGTAAATGCCGCTAGAACCTGTGATTTAACCACGACGCGCTTCGTAATGTCTGGCTTGTCGGAGCAACTCCTCCTGGGATGCCCACTGAGGCAGCTAAGCCCAACTTGAGGTTTCCTTACGGTCTGTATCGCCGTAAATAACTTGAGAAAACTTGACAACGCGGACATAGTGGGGCATCCGAGAATGATCACTTTAGTTTCATGTAATTTCTGAAATCTATTTACGCCTGTTTAGCATGTTTAGGTTTTTTTATTTAACTTTTATAATTTAATAAAAATAACCAAAAATATAATTTGCTGGCATAATGACGGCTGCTGTGACAGCTTGTTGGTTCGCGTCACGGTTTCTGAATTTGAAATGTTTTTCCAGTGGTCTGGTTAGGGCGGAAAAGTTTTTAATACCTTGTCTGTTGTTTTTACATAGTACATACTTAAACACCTTCTTCCCGTGGGAGTAGGCAGAAATTTCAGAACGCCACCGGCTACGATCCTTACATAGTCCTTTTGCCTCGTTTACATTCATACATCTGGTCATACACGCACACCTGTTGCGAGTACTACGCACCTGACCTTTCTGAAGAACCAATAAGGACTCTATTTATGTTCTCCTAGGGCGACTGTAGTTTTTAATAACTGTTGTTATCATACTGAGTTGAAAAAAAATCGTCAAATGCGTGTCTAGCGGTGGGAAGACCGTCAGCTGACGCAGTAAAGATACAGATTACTCGAGCAATGTACAGTATCTTTCAGTGTCCAACTGACAGAAAACCCCTGCCCAGCTGACTGATTGTTTTTGCAAACGTAACTATTAAACTACCAAAATATTTTGCTTTTATTTATTTACTTTTTTCTTGTTAGAGTGTGAAATATAAATAACATAAACTAATATAAAGGTAATATAAAAAAAGAAATTGATAATTTTGCAGGAATTATTCGTTTATCAATGGTATCGCTATCGTAATCGTTTTTTGATGAATCGTCATCAGAACTGTCGTCTGCTAGATTACTACTATAGATTACTATACTCTTCATCTTTTTCGTTTTCTTGACCTCGATCCTGTTCTTCATCATCTGTAAATGAACATGTTAATCATCAAAATTACGCTACGAGAAATAAGCATGCTCAAAGAAAGTGTCGCCGACAAAAATTCCATACCTGCAATATTTTCGCTGCTATCCTTTATACTGTTGACTGATAGGGGTACTTGGTCTCCCTCAAACCATTTGAAAACATATTTCTCTTCTTTTTCTTCCCATCCCCAGTCAGTGGAAGATAATTGAGAATTCACTTGAATTTGTCGTGAAAAGTCAATAATATGTTGTGCTACAAAAGTTATTGACAGAAACGAAAAACGCTGCAAAACCGACTTCACGTAGTCGACAAGACTACGTGAAGTCGGTTTTGCAGTTGCAGCGTTTTGCCCTACCCCTAGAGTGTAATTTAAATCCACGTAGGCGCGGCAAGCCGAAGCCACGGTGGTGAGCCCTAAAACCATCTGCGACGATAAGCTCGCGTGGGACCGCCGGAGCCCCGCAGCGCCGGAGCCGTGACAGAAACCATGCCTCCTGCATGTTGCATGCTTGCTTGCGTGCTGCATGCTTGTTGCATGCATGGTGTATGCTTGTTTGCATGCTGCATGCTTGCGCATGCATGGTGAATGAATGAATTAATGAATTTTCTGTAATACTTATGATAGATGAGTCTTTCAATATTACGGATATGAAATGTATGCCAAAAGACGATTCTGACTCTTTCTGCGAAATGATGGTTCTACTTTTAAATTATTATGGATATGAAATTTATGCCTAAAGATGATTCTGACTTACAAAATTATGAGTTTTGAATGTATGATAAATGAGTGTTTGCCAAACGATTTTCTGCGAAATGAAGTTTATGCCATGCGCTGTTATGCAAAATAATATTATGACTTATAAAGTTCTGCTATAAAGAGTGTCTACTCTTTATAGCAGAACTTTATAAGTCATAATATTATTACCCCCACACCCAGCGCTACTTGAGCAGCTGACGGTCGGTACCTACACTTATTAGTCATATAAGATGAACTATCAATGTGGAACTACCGATGCCCGGAAGAAGAAAAACGAAGGAATAGTAGTATTCCTTCGTTTTTGCTTAGCGTTTTTTCTGATTTCTTTTATTTTTGCTCGGCTCCTAAGAGTCCTAGCGTGATGTTAAATAGCCTATAGCCTTCCTCAAGAATTGGTCTATCAAATGCAAAAAGAATTTCATTTCATTTCAGACATTACCGCGTTCAAACAAATTCTACAGCTTTATTATTAGTATAGATCCATAGATTTTGAAGTATGTAGGTTCGTAGTGTGAAAATCTTGGAAAATTGTGTAAATTTATAAAAAAAAAATCTTCGATTTCTATTTTAGCAATATATGAAACAGTTATGAAATATGTCATCCGTCATAATTCTGGAATTCAGTCATTTCATTTTATCTCCCAAAACCATGTAGTAAAATAATTCTCCAAAATCAAAACATACAATACAAAAGCAAAATTATCCGGTAATCATGAAATAGGTACAGAGAAAGGGTCAAAATGCAGTGTTTGAACACATTTAGGGTCAGTGCACTGAAGTTGTCTGGTACGGGTCCCGTGCAGCCTCACATCAACGTTCTCTCTAACTGGTTCAATAGAAAGTCTACATACCGTTATATACCAAAGGACAAGAAACCGGTAAGTATCACTAGCTTACTGAAGTTACCAGCCAAGAGCCCATCACAACTCTGTTTATGCTCGCTGTCTATCGCTAGATCTTTACAGTTACCTGCATTTAATTGTCTGTCATGGAACGTGAAAGCACAAAAGCAACAAATCTGAGTTGAAATTAAAGTTACCTTGAATTTTACATTGTTGTATTTGACATCCTTATTCAGATCATTATGTACCCTTTTATTTTAAACCTACGTTTCTAGTGTTTCGACATGCGCAACGTGTCCATCGTGCGAGGGAATGACAGCCACGCAAAATTGATTAGTTCGTTCATGAACATGCACTACTGGCCCCGCGAACCCAGTGTCATAGCGTTATGGATGCCCCTCGATAGCCCATATCTGGAATTTCTTACCGGAAAATTTTCTCTTATTGGTTAGTATACCATTTAAAATATATTCTAGACCGGCCATCATCAGTCTTAGTTCCCATACATTATGGCGACAAATGTCCTGCGCAACGTATCTATAAAGACATCGTGCCGAGAAACAACTTCGGCTTCGAGCGTCGTCAGCCATCTTTTCCTACGACTTTTAGATAGTTTTCTATGTTGCCAGATTTGATTGCGATCCTTCTGAATACATGGCGTAATCCTTCATCATTTTCTTCGTACAGGGGAGCGGCTCCTGGCTATGGAGTACCAGCCGCGCATACGCGAGAACAGGATGATCGGTCTCACCGTTGCAAACAGGGTGTATCCGTGGATGATCGGCGAGCTCGAACAGTGGGGCCATGTCACGGACTCAGTGCCCGAACGAAACCGGATGTATTTCTGCGCTCATTGCCTCAAGAGTCCCAATTTGTTTAAAAAATACAATGTTGATTATATTCACGACGTGAGTATTTGCGCGTTCATTCTTTTTTTTTTATCTCGTGTTGCCACGAACTATATGAGAATAAGTAGTGCCTAAATACCTACGTGATTCAGTGGCGCCGATTCCCTTGTTCACAAACTAAACTAAATTTATGTTCAGTGCATCTTTTTCTTTCTATTTTATTATGAAAAGGACAGAAGATAAATATTATTAGTTTAGTCTATAGCCGTCGTATAGCCAATCATGAAACTCAAAAAAAAAAAAAAGTAAGTGTAAGCAAGTTGGTAGGTAATACGGTAGATACCTAATGTCGGCAATATAAATTAACCCCTCTGGGGTTTTGAACCAAGGAGACATCATACCTACTAACTAGGCCAGTCATATCGAACATTAAAATCGCAAACTAACGGCTAGTTCTGATTTTTTAATATGTTGTTAGAAACAAATAAAAATTATTAATTCATAAACTTTTATTTAGTAACATGTTACACTAATTGTAAGATATAAATGAGCGGTGCTTCCTGACACAGACATCTAGGTATATGCTTAAAAGGAGACGCCACCAACTGTACCTATAATGAACGTGTAATATTGAAATAAAACATTTTGATTTTTTTGATTTTGTTAGGACCACTACCAGTAGCGTATATCCAAATTTGCAGGTCCGAAAGACCTGTGCTAACTTTGCAGCACTCGAAAAACCGCGAAATTTTCGCACGTTTTTTGATATTTTCAATATACCTAAGTCCTGAACTAGGTATGTTAAAAAAACGAACGTTTTTATTTTAAAACATATATACCTACGTTTTTAAAGTAGACTTAAATTGCTACAATTTGAGATCAGAACCAGCTCTGTAGGTTCAATACTTACCGAGATATAGCACTCTAAAAATTTACGACTGTTAATTTTGTACATGTACATATATTTATTAAGCATTATTTACAAGGACATTATTTTTAGTAAGAATTGTTCATTTTGAACGCTTCGTGGACGGTTCATAAACATTGTCTGATTCAGTCTAAAAATTCGGCACAAGATTGTCGACGTCGTCTTCTCTTTCTTCGGCAATTTCATGAGTGGCATGTTTTCCCACCCCCAACTACTTCTGAACTTGGTGGTGAGTTCGATAAGCGTGCAGTGTTTGCACCATCTGCCGTTGGAGGCAAACGGGCGAGGTCAAACTTAGCTATGGCGGCTGTTTTTACATTTTTTTTCTAGCGCTGGTTGTGGAGGGTATCTTCAGTGTAGACTCGTCCATACAGAGCTGCTAGGAACTTCGCTCCGGCGATCTGCGATGGTTTGATGGGCTGAATTAGGTTGGAGGAACACTTCAGCTGTGGTGATGAGTTCAACGTTTTTCCGAATTGCGTTCCACAGTTTGTTCTTCCCATGCCAAAAATGGGCAGAGATGGTGTCGCGCCTAGTTAAGGCGTGGAGAAACAACTCGAATCCTGGGGGGACTTCCAAATATCCACGATTGAATGAGGTTAGAAGGCCAGTCACCACCACAGGCTGAATCAGACAATTTTTATGAACCGTCCACGAAGCGTTCGAAATGAACAGTTCTAACCAAATCAATGTCCTTGTAATTAAATATGCTTAGTAAATAATATTTACAATATTAACAGTTGTAAACTTTTGGAGAGCTGTAGGTATCTCGGATTCTCGGTAAGTATTGAACCTACTCGGTAAGTATAGATCCTGATCCCAAATTTCAGCAATTTTAGTCTGCTTTAAAAACGTATATGTAGATTTTTTTTTAATAAAAACGCATAGTTCAGGACTTATATTGAGAACTAGCTTCTGCCCGCGGCTTCGCCCGCGTGGATGTCGGAAGTTATCCCACGGGAACGTGCAACCAGAATAAAAAGTATATGCTTCCCCAGGATGCCATCTATCTCTTTGCCAAATCAGAAGTTCAGTGGTTTAGGCGTGAAAATGTAACATAAACGTTTTTCTTTCTTTCTTTTCTTTTTATACAGTTTTAAGTTCAAATCCTCCCCTAAAAGCCGAATTACCCCTTTTTGCCCCGTCAGGGGTCAATTTTCGACAACATCACATACCTACTTATTATTAATTGTCTTCTGTCGAAAGTATCAATACTGAGTTTCGAGTTAATCGGACCGCGCATTTAATTTCTTCCACACAAACTTCAACACCCCTATATCCCCCTTTGAGGGGTAGTTCGAAAAACTAATAATGATAAACTTTATTATTTACTTAGGCAAGTATTGTTGCCAAGTTTCAACTCGTATTAACTAAATAAATAAGGTTTTTCATATAAACTGTATCCCCGCTTTTCAGCCCCACAGGGGTGGAATTAAAAAAAAAATCATAACTAGACTCAAAGATTATTTATACCCATTTTCGAGTTAATCAAGCCTCGCATTATAATCCTCTTCTGTAAAATTAACTACCCCTTTTCACCCCGTTAGGCGTAGATTTTAGAAAAAGCCTCATACGTGCTATTCTTTATTTTGAGTCTTAAGTACACACACTGAGTTTCGAGTTAATCGGACCGCACGTTCAAATTCTTCCACACAAACTTTAGCACCCCTATATCCCCTTTGAGGGGTAGTTTTGAAAAACTATTAATGATAAACTTTATTGCTTACTTAGGCGAGTATTCATGCCAAGTTTCAAGTTTATTAACTAAATTAATAAGATGTTTCATATAAACTGTATCCCCGCTTTTCATGCCCAAAGGGGTGGAATTTTGAAAAATCATTTAAGATGTGTTCATAACTTGACTCAAAGATTATTTATACCAATTTTCGAGTTAATAAAGCCACGCTGTAAAATCCTCCGCTGTAAAATTGACTACCCCTTTTCAGACCGTCAGGGGTAGATTTTCGAAAAACCCTGATGCACATTATTCTTTCCTTTCAATTTTAGGTATAAATACTGAGTTTCGAGTAAATCGGACCGCGCGCTAAAATTCTTCCATACAAACTTTGAAACCCCCCAATCTCCTTTTAGGGGGTAGTTTATAAAAACAAAAAATGCCCAACTTCATAATTTACTTAGATAAGTATTCGTGCCAAGTTTCAAGTTTATTAACTCAAGGAATAAGATTTTTCTTACAAACAAAATCCCGCCATTTCACCCTCTTAGGGGTGGAATTTCGATAAACCCTTTCTTAGTGGATACCTACTCTTCACGAAGAATACACCCTCCAAATTTCATGTCTCTAGGACCAGCGGTTTAGGCTGTGCGTTGATGTCTCAGTCAGTCAGTCAGTCAGGACTTTGAATTTTATATATATAGATACCAAAAATCGTGCGAAAACCTCGCGGTTTTTCGAGTGCTGCAAAGTTAGCACATGCCTTTCGGACCTGCAAACTTGGATATACCTACGCTACTGGTAGTGGTCCTAACAACATAATTATTAAAAAATCAGAACTAGCCGTTAGTTTGCGATTTTAGCGATTTTTATGTCAGATACTCGTATATGACTGGTCTATACCCCTCTCAGAAAAGGGCACTGAAGTGGAAACTGAAAGTTGGGACATTGATGTTATCTAATTATCTTTTTTAAATGTTATCATCACAGATTGAAGTACTGGGCACAGCAGCAGAGGTAACAGGGCAGGGTGTGGGCACACTTTTGCTAAAAACGGCATTAGATAGCGCGTACGAAATGCGACATCCACTCGTCCAGGTAGTCGCAGTCAGTAAATATGCGTAAGTTAATCAATTCTAAACCAAATAATATATTTTATAATTCATTTAATTACTTTTTCTTACATGATACACCAGATAATTTTGACAAAGTATCTATAAAATTATGTCCATTTTCAGTGCAAGAATTTGTGAAAAATGCGGAATGAAACAGGTTTGGACAATGCAATACAGAGACTTTGTTGATAAATGTGGTCAAAGCGTTTTCTTCCCGCGAAGTCCTCACCACACAGTTGCCATTTACGTCAAATACTTTCCACCAATTAAAGGAGGAGAGTTCCCATGCAAGCCAAATTTCTAGCACTGCAACCATTGTTCAAATTATTCGGTCCATGTATCACAAACTTTGGCACGTACGACATAAACAGTTCATTTCTTGTACAAACTCCGTTTCAGAACTAAACTAGTTGTAGGTATCGAAAATGGTCATACATTAAAAAAAACTACAAAATATATGTTTCTTTTAATAAAAACATTACAAAATATAATATAAAAGTTACAAAAACGCTAACAATAATAAATAATACGATAACTGCTCTTAACTAACAATAGTTGAACCTAGCAACTACAGCTGTGTTCAATTTTGGTATTGTTATATTCTACGTCTAATGCGGTAACATAATACCTAAAAATAAACTCGAATCTTTACAAATACACGCATAGATGTGCTCAATCTGGGGTAAAAAGGGTTACGGAATGATGACAATCCCGAGCAAGCAGCACATAATAGGTACCTTGTTTGGAGAGACGTCAACGTCCTGAGCGCAAATATATACCTATACACTCCAATATTATAATGTAACTGGTAACAGAAGATTAACTTCTATGGAATTAATCCTATATTACACGACAACGAAACCACTCTTTTAACCAAGTGTCCATTTATATGTCACAAACGAAATATGTATACAGTATACCTGAATATGATAAAATGACAAAAGCATATGTATATGTTACCATGATAATGTTGAAACGTCACCTAACGATATATTTATAATATGACATATTACAAACGCTTCTTATCTTGTAAAGCAACAAGATTCAAATAAAAAAGAAATTGATCAAGACCTCTCAACCTCAAATGACGAAGCAATAAAGTAACCTACTGAAATAGTTTGCCAAATTAAAGAACTCACAAAAAATGAATGCACTAACAAAAAGTCTTGCACTATTCATGGGACAAGTTCGATTGGATACGCTAAGTTACGCAAATCAATGTTTGTGTTGCGGTCAATGTTTTGGTTAAAGTGAATATTAAAGCTATCTAACTTAGAAAGGTGATTGGAATTTAAATGAGCATGATGAATTTTAATCAGCCTAAAATGTTCCCACTGCTGAGAGAGAGGCCTCCTCTCTGTGAGAGGAGAAATTAAAGAATTTTATTTATAGTATGCACCGAGAAATGAAAAAAATAGATACGAAATAAAAGAATGAAGCTGAAGTAGAAATTTAAAATAAACAATAATTACGCATAGAAGGAAATAATTAAGATAGTAACTCATTTCGAGAATAAAAAACAAAAAAATAAATAAATAGCAGAAAGCAAAAAGAAACTCACTTAAATTTATGTTAACGCAAGTTACGTCTTTAACATTATGGCAAAAATCTCTATAGAAATTAGGAAATAATCAATTTTATAGAACGAATGCTTCGATAATGTAATAGAAGAAATTATACACAGTTCATCAAAGCACTTTCCATTTACTGTTGTGTAAAGCCCTTGTTAGATTATTGAGTGGAATGCCATATTTTTAAGTTATGTAGGTTTGGAATGCTCCAGAAGTTAGTGCTTTGTCGTGAAATCAAGCATTGACTGCAACTTGTGACACGATTTGGTCAGGTCAATTTAAATCGCAGTTTATGTCTACTATGCGATCGTTAAGAAGCCATGGAAATAATTAGCTGTAATATTACACCATCAGGTCAAATACGCAACTGAATAATAATGATTACCATAGGTTTGATTCTGATCGTGCTTTTTTACCTATTGGATTGAAAGATGGGTCGGAAATCGTCACTAATGACATGGGTCATTAGTGACATTTCCTACCCATATTACAATACTACTCTACAATATTACCAAATGATAATTGTATGGATAATTAATTCAGTCATATTCCCGTCCTGCACAAAACTAGACATAATTCCAGAAGAAAAATGAACCAAAACCCACAAATTACATTGACATCGAACTTTTAATCCTTATACCAAACTATAAAACAACATCCCTAAATGGCATATAACGCAACAGAATCCCACAGGAGACTGACTTTTAAAACCTAAGACGTACGACCTAGTTTTTCTTGTAGCCCCACTGGGACGCGCCTTCTTTGCCACCTTTCCTGCCGTGTTCTGAGTGATTTTCATGGTGATGTTCGTGACCATGCTTCCCGTGGTAGCCTTTGTGATCGGCGTCCACGTGGCCTTTGTTACTGGAAAATGAAACGATTTTGTTAATACATAGTGAGTAACAAAGTTAGAAATGTAAAAATAATAAATCAACTAATTTTACAACCGCATCTAACTATCGTTGGAGAACAATCTCCGCTGATTGAATGAGTAGGAAGCCACCCATACGATGAGACGCAGCATCCTGTAGTATGTTCTAAAGATATCTTTCAGCTGTGCACTTCCTTCAATTCACATAATTATCAAGCTGGTTCAAGATGTTTGATAACTTGAAAAGTGCCTATAAATGGTTTATTGAAATAAACGGTCTGACTTTGATTCAAGAGTGTATATATACTCGTAGACTAAGTTTCCTTTGATGGACATCGGCGTCCCAATACATTTTTGAATGACCTACAACCTTGCCAATGCCGTTCTCCTCATCTGCAATACATGCCTGTTCGCACCATGGCTCATTATCACTTCAACAGAAGATAATTTAAAACTTACGAATATCCCTTCTTTCCTTTCTCAATGAAGTCGTGTCCTGCGTTGACGTGATGTGCCTTCTTCTTCCCGCTCTCGTTGCTGGCATGCTTGGCATTGAACTTGCCGTACCGGTGGTGTTCACCGCCCTTGTGGACGTCATCGTAGAACTTGTGTTCTTTGTGGAATTCGTCCTTGTGGTACTTGTTGTGGTAACCTGGAATATAAGAAATATTACATGAAGATTTTTTTAGGTAGAAGGTATCAAGTCCCTATCGTTATAGGCTTTAGTGTTGAATATTGGGAAGACTGCAGTTAATAAGAAGGAAGCCGAATGGTGTTGTGAGAATACCAGCTGAATTATTTTATTCGTAAGAGAGAGGAACTACAACCTTGCTAAATTGTGGTTAATACTGATATTAGTCAGGAAGGTTTGCCTGCGGCTAGTGCTTAGAAAACGCTAGTTACCAACAGTAATTGCCACTAAGGTTAATTCGGATATTAGTGTAATACACAACAAACGACGTAATATTTATTTATTGAGGGCAACAGGTAAGGTTACGACAAACTGTAACAAGTAAGGTTACAACAATGAATAGCTTTTATAAAAGGATTACATTCAAAGTCGTGACGCTCCACATTTTGGACACATTTTTTGTCATACAATATTTCAGAAATGAGCTTGAAGACAAATTAAATAGAATTTTAGTCACGTACACTTGCAAACGAATTTCAGACTTTGTGCCCAATCTTTTTGATTATGACAGTGAAAAAGATCTTGAAGTGCGAACTCGCGAGTTGTTCTTTGTAAACGAATCAATGGAAATTGTAGTATTGCGGTTGAGGTCAATTCAAATTGAATTCGAATAACAAATAACTTTACGTAACTTGGCTTTCACTTGCCGCAAATTGTATACGCAAATTGTATAAGTACATTTTCTATTATAGCAGGTGTAGTTTGGTCTTTGATTATGCCCAAATAACTGTTTCATTCTAAATCAATTTCTGTAGTCAGTAATGGAACTTTACATAATACATGTTTCATTGTGTCACTAAGCCGTTTCTTCTCGTTCAATTATTAATGTCTTTGTATTTTTTTCTTATTATTCTGTTTGTTTCGTTTTCGCCCCCAAGCTTGTTGAGAAGAAGCAAGTTGCTATTTTGTAGTAATATACTATTGTGACTGACAAGCATTTAGAATTGATTATCGGAATGTAGTAAAGCTTCGTAATATTTTATTGCGTTGGTATTTCGATTGGTTTGATTTTGGTTAGGATTGGTGATTGCATCCCAAATCATCTTCAAATAAAATTGCTATAAGATCTAAGATAAGATTTTAGGTTGAAGGTTGAACCATGTAAAAACAAATAAAAATTTCGGTATACGGAATCACATGGTCTAGACTAGAAATTGCGCAATTAAAGGACATGTGACATCCATCAACTCGCACTGGGCCTGTGTGCTGAATTCCGGCCCACTCCTCAGAGAACTATGTCCCGAATCTTGACTATATGAACATTACACGTAGATTATGTGCGTAGGTATATTATTCTGTACGAGAAAGGTTTTCGAGTTAAACTTACCCTTAGTCTTATGTCCCTTCTTGTGCCCCTTCTTCTCATCGAACTTAGCTCCTCTGAGTCCAAAGGCCTCTTCTTCATGGCTGCCCTTATGTCCAGCATGGTCGTGGTGCTTCTTCTTCTTCCCTTCAGCTTCCTCGTACTCTTTCCTGTGATGCTCATCAGTCCTGTAGCCTTTGCCTCCCTTGTCTAAGTGGTGGTCGTGGTGGTAGCCTTTGGAAGTCTGTAATGCGTCAAATTGACTTTTATTATATTAGTGGTGGCTCGACTGAGTGATCGAAATTATGATTAGGGATAGATCCCCGTGGATTATTTACTTTACTACTACTTCCGTTCATAGAAAATAAATTGGTCTAATATTGACAGAATATACTGTACCTAAAAGAATTAAATCACTAGGTTTCTAACAGTAAAATATAGACAATTTACATGTTTTCAAAATTCAAGGTTGAGTTGAATGGTTGAGTTATTATTTCTTACTTATTATTTTTCCTAAAGTAATAAAAATGTTAATTATATTTTATTGGTAATTGTCTTGTAAGTACTTTAACAATCTTCCGCCAGATTAATTAACCTTGGAATATTTATTTCTTAGGTACCTAATTAAAGTTTAGAGCAATAACCTAATGCTCTAAAACACTCGAATATGTTTGTATACTAAATTGAGTGCATTACTTCACTTAAAAACTCAATAGTATTTAAGTGAAATAATGCACTCAATTCATAACATAATCTGGGATTGCTTATCGTAGTTTTCTTGCCATCATTGTTTTCAGAAAAGTCTTTTACCTACTTATATCCTACATTAAAGGTTTATTATATTCTCATCGCTTGGTTTCTAAAAACGACATCATCTGCTTATGCTATGATGATTAAGGGCCGATTTTTCAATCATCTGAGAACTTTTGTTCGAGGAATAATTTTGAAATTTTCATACAAAAACTGTCAAACGTCAATTTTATTCCTCGAATAAAAGAATGGACAGATAATTTTTATTTGTTGAATAAAATTGATGTCTGTCAGAGTTTTTATGGAATAATTGTCAATAATTCAAAATTATTCCTCTGATAAAATTATCTGGCATTGGAAAAATCTGCTCTAAAACAAACATCACTTATCTACATGCCTAGGTATCTATAGCACAATGCTTGGTTCTATAGCCATAACTAATGTTCTACGACTAGGTAACGTTGCAATATCGGTTACACACAATATCCAATATGCTGTTGTGGTTGGAATTCTCTAACTTAACATTTAAAGGTCAGCAGCCTATTTTGTACGGCTAATTTCTACATTCATTTTTTATATAACCAGACGTTCTTCTTACAAGGACGTCCGCTTGCCCTTCGGAAAAAGAAAGTTCTCAAATGAAGACAGAAAATAAAAACATTTCCATTTGATGAGTTAACGCATTAACTTAATGATAATAAAGTATCATCCTACAGGGTGGCTGGGACATCCACGCGCAAACTTTAACCATGACATCAGCAGATGACTCTATCCCTCCGAGATTTGAATTTTTTCGTCGGTTATCAAAAACAACCAGCCGTTTCATAAAAAAGTGCAATACTTATGCGTTCAAAATGTAAGGAACACATTTTTTTTAAATAATGGACTTCTTATATATATTTCAAGGCACGAGGGTTAGAATCATGTACTGAATCCATGGTAACAGGTAATGTCCCTGCCACTCTGAATAAACCAGTGTGGGGAACATGGGCTTTGCGAACAACAAACGGTAAAAAATGAAGCTGCTCCCTATCTTCTTGATTGCATCCTTTTTACCCATGATTGGATCTGTGATTGGTAGAACCTTATTTTAACCGAAAACCATACAACACTATGTTTGTGTGAGCTATCAATATTTAAATTAATTTTTTTTTTAAATAATCATTTGTAAATAGGCGAGTCATTCGTACCTATAACATATATCTATACATACAAATAAATAAAATTGAAGTGTCTGTTTGTAATGTTAAAATAACAGCTTTAGAAATGCAATATTTCTAAATGAAAGTAAATGAAATGAAAGTAATATGAAAGTAAATACGGTACTTTTAACAAGAATAACATTTTTTAAATTTTTGTCTTTCCGACTAATCTCCGAATCGGCTGGACCGATTTTGACGGAACTTTCACTGGCAGATAGCTGATGTTATAAGAAGTAACTTAGTTTACTTTTTATTTTAGAAAAAGAATTAGGGTTTCGAGCAGAAAAATTAAAACCCATGAAATCCAATTTGCTTACGCGAACGAAGTCGCGGGCACAGCTAGTTATAAATAGACAGTGATCAAGATTATGCGAAGATTATACACATTCAACTGCATCATGCTGGTTGTTATTCAGTGTTCTAACATTAGGTATTCTCTCTAGAACATCATCGTAGCACAAGCTAGTTATACTTTAAATACATAATTATCTACGTAACGTCTGTGCAATGCATGAGTTTTAAGAATTTATAGAAATGCCTCATGGGCACAGGGTTTCCTGTAAGCGGTCTTTATTACATTATGTTATTTATTATCATGATAACCGATCTTGTTGTTGACACTTGCTCAATTGTCACGCGTCGTGATTTCCTTGGATTAACGTAGCAAATCACTTACAACATCTTAACATAACACTAAAAGTGTCATACTTTCACCCCCTTTATTCATAAACGTTGCTTAAAGTTAAGTAGTGATTAGGGACTGTTTAACCACACATTCTTGACGTTTGAACGTCACTTAACGTTAGGTACTTGAGAATTAATTTAATTTTACGTAGGGGTAGTGCCTACAATAAATACATAAGGTGTTATTCTAAAACTAAACTGATAGTCTGTTACCTGTTACAAAATGTTTGCGACCTTCAGAAAACAAAACAATTATACCATTTATACCCGTAAGTGTCGTTAAATGTCACATGAAATGAGCCTTGCCGACTCGTAGTCACACCAGATTGTCACACCAGTATGACAAAAGGATGAACAGCTAAATATCTTCCTATCAGTCTACTAACATCAAAACATTGCGAGCTATAACCATTATACAATAAGCCGTTGACGACTTTGTAGCAGTCATTCATACTCCGCTGTAGAACCGTTGCACAGAAATGTTATAAATAGCTGTAAACTCTTACCTGCCCACCATGCTCTGCACCGTATCCTCCGTGCTTCGAATGACCTCCACCTTGAGAATATCCATGGGCATGCTTCGAATGATGTCCAGTCGAGGCGCCATGCAAGTCTCCTGAAGCCAACTGCTTAGGAGCTTGGATCAGCGGCTCTGCAGACACCGGCACTGGGAGAGGGTTCTCAGCAGGAATAGGGTTCGGAGCCAAAGGAACGGCCACTGGCGGACTGGCTATGAACTGAACAGGTTGCACAACAGTATCCACTGGAGCAAGCTTCGCCGCTTCAGCAATGTTAGCACTGTTTACATCAGTTTGCAAGTACCGAGGCGCCGGAGCGTACACTCTGTGGTAGTGATTCGCGCTCGCTGCAAGCATCTCCTCGTAAGGCGGGGATTCCATCTCCCCATCATCAGTGAACTCGTGGACTTCGTACTGGTGTAGCTGACGAGGTACGCGCACATATTCCGCAGCTCTCCGTGCTCTCGGCTCACAACACCGCTTGACACGAATATGCTCGTCAAAGGGTCCTGCATCATGTACATCGCGCCTGCTCCTGGACTGCTCATAGTCATCATACGAGTCGTCTACATCTTCCTCCTCCACCCACGGCTCCTCCACCACTTCAGCTGCCGCGATCGCCAGCAACAGCAGGATGACCACTGGCCGCATTTCGTTCTTTAAATGATCTGAAACTGTTCTATTTTTTTGTTTTATACTTCTGAACCTTTCACCGTTGACTAAGAAAAGGATCTTGCTAAATGCAGTTGCGTTGATATCAGCGTTTTTATATGAGCCGGTGGGTAAATGTTTGTTGTGTGGCGGCCGGGCGGTCGCGCGCGCGGTACGGTCAGCACTGATGGCAGACGTAGCTCACCACCTAGAAAGCGTATAACGACACGGAGCAAATTAGTTTTCCCGGTGCATTATTTTCGCGATTTTTCGACCGCAGTGAAAACAGCGGCCGTGAATTGAATTAAACTTTTTCTAATAGACTGGCCGTGAGATCCGGTTGCGTAAGCAATTACGAGGGGAACTAAATGATTTTATATGCGTGAACTTTGACGGAAGAGGTAACTTATTGTACGCAGGTAGTCGTCGGTAAAAAGTTTTCGATCTACCCGATATTATATAACAAAATAATGGTGGATCCTGTTATACATCATTGATATTGATACTCGTAAAACATACTAGTTTATAAAATTATCTTCTAGGTATCTATGCTTTTGTTTTATTTTATCAATTCCTACAAACTGCAGGTGGTCACTTCAAGAAAAAGTGAGCAGTTATCGTTTCGATAAGAATTGCTCATTACCTACTCTTCATTCGTCCAACTATTTAGCACAGTTAAATTTTACTCTAAATCAAAGATTAATATTAGAAAGCCTATTTTGCGTACCAACAAAAACAAATAAACAGCAGAGATGCGTAGACGCGTGTTTGTATGAATCACATTCTGTTGACGGAACATCAGTGAGTGTTATCTTATCAAAATATTGTCCTCGTTAAGACGTCAATGGCGGTAAATACGGATTCACTTCAAGCTAAGGAACTTTATTTTAACTGTGTTGCAAGACTAGTAAACACTTAACAGAAGATGACTTTATTTAATCCTACATCTCCCTACAGCAGTCGTAAATAAGTTAGTCGGTAATTTGGGTAAAGGCAATATGACTGGTAGGGCCAGACTGATTACGATAATGTAATCAAAAAAGCAGCAGTATAAACTATGACCTCAACATACTAAGCTAAGATCTGATTCAGCGAGGGGTTCCGTAACTCAGCCTCTCCTTGACCAAGATGCTGGCTGCTACAACGAGTTTTTATTAACAACGATTATTACCTATACCACTACTTCTGATTGGCACGTATTCCTTAGCACAGGAATTTGAATGGAATTGGTGAAAAATAGGTCCTTGATTGAACAGCACCTTAATTGCGTAACACACTTTCAATCACAATTTTTAAGGATATTGCTAATCCATTGCTACATATGTTCGAAAAATTTGTCTGCCCAACAAATTAAATAACGCAATGAATGTGGTTGAACTGTAAAAATATAACTCATTGTTATTTTTAGTGTGTAACGCAATTACCCCGCCGCTTTAAGTATATTGTTGTTGTCTTTCTGCATCTTAGAAAGTGTCATCGATTGAGGACCTAATTATAGTCATCTTCACCTTATTTAATCATTGCTGATGTTATAATAATTGGTATATTTCATTTAGTGTATTACTGCTTTATAGGTATTTGTTGAGCTTATTAGAAAATGCGTACCAGCCTATCGATTCTGTAAAAATCTCACCGTGAAAAGTTAGGTGAAGTGAGCTTAGAGTGAGCTGTCAATCCCTAGCATTAGTTGGAATGACATATCACTCCACGCTCACCTCACCTAAGTTTTCACGGTGAGATGGTTATAGAATCGCACTGCTGATACCTGTCAGTGCGCCAATTCTAGTAGCGAAAAAAGATCAAATTCGCAAAAAACGTATTCGTTTGCATTGAAACTGACAGGTATCAAGAAGGCATTCTCTCGTCGGCCGCACTGTACCTTACAGAATAGGTCTGCGCAGCCGGCGCCGGCGTCTCGCACGATCGCTCGCAACATTTAAGTAAATAGGATGAGTACATCTCTAAGATGACAAATATTCAATATTCGTCGGTGAATGTAAGTCGTGATCATAGATTGCAATGGTTAAGGAAATGTCGGTAACGTTGGTCACGATCAGAATTACAGTCGGTTAGCAGGTTGGATGCTGCAGTGTTACAGTTGTTGCTTTGAAAAATGCTATCGGGGTTTTCTGACTAATCTTTAGATGTTAGTGCAACGGAAGAATCCGCAAGAAGGAAGCGAAGGATTCGTTGTTTCCTATCTTCTATGTCCTCTTTAAACCAATCATGATGACATTCAAGTACGTAGACTGTTGCTACGATATGTATTTTACTTAAATAATTTGACTTTACAAGTCTGTTGGCTGTATTATTAAAAACCGGCCAAGTGCAAGTCGGACTCGCGCACCGAGGGTTCCGTACAATTACAATTTATGACGTATTAAAAAAAAACTACTTACTAGATCTCGTTCAAACCAATTTTCGGTGGAAGTTTACATGGTAATGTACATCATATATTTTTTTTAGTTTCATCATTCTCTTATTTTAGAAGTTACACATTTTACCACTTTGGAAGTGTCTCGCGCAAACTATTCAGTTTAGAAAAAAATGATAAATTATTAGAAACCTCAATATCATTTTTGAAGACCTATCCATAGACACTGGATTGGGTTTGACGAAAAAAAAAAATGATTTTCAGTTCTAAGTATGGGGAACCCCCAAAATTTATTGTTTTTTTTTCTATTTTTGTGTGAAAATCTTAATTCGGTTCACAGAATACATCTACTTACCAATTTTTTTGGAAAAAAGTGGCTGTGACATACGGACGGACATTTTTTGCCATTTGGCTACGGAACCCTAAAAATGTACTAATGGTCTGTTCCAAAAGTATCTGTAGAAAAGGTAAACAAGCATCAAAAAACGTAACTGTGGATGCCATGTTGAGTTGAGCGATTGCGTTTAAAGAATTCAACCTGAACAAGGTTTGAAACTTTCAATAGGTACTAGTTTAGCTTGGTATAGCTCGATCGTCTAAACTACGCACGAATAAC
Organism: Apamea crenata; assembly: GCA_949629185.1. Lineage (NCBI taxonomy): Eukaryota > Metazoa > Arthropoda > Insecta > Lepidoptera > Noctuidae > Apamea > Apamea crenata. Next base: position 1,043,169 of record OX451359.1, read on the forward strand.
GATGGCGTAACTTAGGACACTTTTTATTTTATATTTCGAAAACTAATTACCTTTCTCAAGAAGCTAGATGTATTTAATTGAAAGTGTATTTATTAGAGTAGCCAATTATTACTTCGGCAGCATATCGAATTTAATATTACAATGACGACCTCTTAACTTTTTTGTATAACATAAACCAATTACCTACTGTGGTGTTGATGTTGTAAAAGGAACCAAAGGTGTTTGTTAAGAGGACTGATGGACCGCCAGTGACAATGAAATATTATACGATAATTTTTAAAGTACCTATTTAATCGTTATTTGACAGAATAACCATTCATATGGCGCTCGTGGCTAAATGTAAGTTGTAAGTTAAGCAACGCTTGCCGAGGGTGATCCGTGGATGGGTGACCATCCATTACATACCGAGATCCCTCCGTACCTCGGAAAACATGCTAAGCCGTTGGTCCCGGTCGTTCGTACATCTTTGACAGTTGTTACGGGTAGTCGGAATCCCAAAAGTCTGACAACCAGCACTAACTGGATTGTGGAGGTCCGATAGGCAGTCTCTCCATGTACAATACTGGTATTCAGCTGCATCCGGTTACACCGGAAGCCGACCCCAACATAGTTGGGAAAATGCAGGCATATGAATAACCATTCTAGAAAAATATATTTAAAAGAGTCTGGATTCGTGCCCAGTGGATGGCAATAGACACGCCACCTGGTAGGTGGTATACATGGGACTTAAAATTTAACTGGTGAAATGTGGGTGTACTATTATTAGGACCACATCTGCCTAACCCGTCGCGAGAGGACTAGTGGACTGTCTCATGATTTGAAAGTTTGGTTCTAGAACATGCTGGTTTCCTTACGATGTTTGCTTTCATCGTTTTGAGAGCAGTGGTGCTGAAATAATTTACACAAACTAAAGTGCTCGTCTGGGTGCGAACCTACAACCTACAACTCGTTAGTCGCGGCCGTTTCCACTGGGCCACTACTACTCTATAAGAAGATGCAGGATCGTCTAAATTATTACCTATTGCTTTGGTTTGCAGGCATGATGAGCCTCAAGAATTAAACGGTCACAGTTAAAAAGAGATAGGCTAGGTTACTCGAAGGTTGATATTGCTACAGTTAAATTGATAGACAATTACAATAATTAATAAAAAGCGAAGAAATACAGTGTAAATAATAATATATTTCTGTCTTTTTAGATTACCTTACCCTATTACACTTACCTTATTTTTTCTTTAAAAAAATAAGGTAAGTGTTACAGCAGTCATAATAATTATTTGCACATTGCGTAAAATGATCTTGTCCGAAATCCAAATTAATTTTAAATTAAATTTCTATTATATTTCATTGTCAAGTTGCACAATCGATATCTAGTTAGCAAACAATGGAAGTAGGTAAGTAATTATACCTAAGATCTTGAGTTTCTCTGATCATGGTTTGTGTGGAAATTTGATCGGAAGGAACAATTATTTAGTCAATGGCGACGGAAGAAAATCATCAAGTTTGATGGTTAAGTTTTTGCTGTGCGTTTTTTGCGTAGCTACCTACCGTGCTGCTCAATTAGACATCGTTACGAAACATACTTTTGTTTCGCTTTGTTATCGCCGGATTTGAGATAAATAATATTGTTTTACCTCCAATCTCTAAATTCCAATAGATAATTAATGTAAAATTTGGAAGAGGTAACACATTTCTTTGAAGCCGATGTAGCATCCTATATTTTGATGTCGGTTGTCTCGACGGATAGATTTGGTGCTCCTTCGATGTCACATAATATATTCTTGCTGGCACTTTGCCGCCGTCTTGACGACAGATATCAAGAACTCAGATATTTTTGCCGAGCTGTTCATAGTCATATACTTATTTATGCTCATGACAGTAGGTACGAGTACCTTAAGTAAAGAAGTGTAGAAAAATCCAAAAAAAATGTCAATAATTTTATTTCACCATGTTAGTAAACAAATCGATACATCTAAAGCAACAGAGTGCGATATTTATGTTAATCGTAATACCGTCCAACTTACTATTTATATTAATTATTATTTACAATAATACACACACATGTGTACACTTAGGTAGGTAAACTTACTTTTTACTTAAAAATTTGCAAAAAAAATCAAACAATTCGCCTTTATTAAAGGAACTTACTAATCGTGATTGCAAAACAGTTTAAGATGTTTTCGCTTTAAAATATTTCTTCCACATACCTACTTTAAAGAATTATAAAAATTAATTACAGTTTTTTTTATCATCGTTCGCAGCTATAAATCATTACTGTAAATAAAAGTAAATAAACTAAAAGTTAGTTTTATATCTTATACTATTATATATGGCACAATCATTAACGACTAAAGTAGTTATTAGATACTTAATAACTTTCAAAAGTCTTTTATTTTTCGTTTAAAAATAGTGTGTACGGTGATGTACATTTTTGTGTTACATAAATAATTATTTTTAATAATATAGAGTAGGTGGTAGTAATTATTAACAAACATAATTTTAAAATCTAAAGTAATATCAGAAAAATAACTTTATTCACAAACTAGACTCAAATTACACAGTTAGGAAAGTGTCACGCGAGATAACTATTTGTGTAACACAAAACATCGTTACCACCAATAAAAATCTAACTTACAAAACTAATTAATAAGTCTTTATCAAATGGTCTGACACAAAAGGCGTGAACTCTGGATCTTTAATTTTCTTTTTCTTGTGTAAAGGACAACTCTTCTGCCTTTGTCCTGTTTCTGATTTATTATGCGTCAATTTAAAATGTCCGGATAACGAAACACTTTTTTTCCTATGTTCCATTTTTTGGCAATTATTTTTATCTACAATTTTGTCCGCGCCGTTCGCGGCTGATCCACTGGGCAATGTATTTTGTCCTAATATTCTAGAGTCTACTTGGTTTTGTTTTAAATTGTTCGTGTAGTCTGCTGACACTTCCAGCTGGCTGTGATGCAAACACGTTGATGTGATCTGAAAATATATTGATGATATTATTTTCTAAGCATTGTAAAAAGTGGCGCAATACGTGGCACAATAAGTGTTAAGGTTGGTTCATCATTGACTGACAGGATGAGGACTGAAAAAGGGAGAATTTATATATCTTTTGAATTTGATACCGACACAAATAACACCACAAATTGCTGCCTATATAGGAAGGCACCTACTTAGGAATCATAAGAATGAGATTAGATAAGATTTTTGCAAGCATAAAAATAAATATAATTAGCTTATATCATTCCCAGTGCTGGGAAACAGGCCTCACCTCTGTGAGAGGGAGTGGGCTATCTCCATCTATCCATCAGACGGGCCCAGGCGGGTTGGTGGTTATCACACCTTCAATTTTTGGTTCTAGGACATGCCGGTTTCCTCACAATGTTTTCCAAGTAATCAATTTTAAAACAGCGCCAGATTAGCATCAAGGGTATCCAAGGACAGGAAAGGCTAGGTACTCACAGGAGTGGGCTGGTGCCTCGGCCTCGCGTACAGCGCAGCGCGCTCCGCCAGCTCACTGCGCAGGCGCCACGCGCGCGCCGCCAGCAGGCGCCGGCTCGCTGGCTGCCCGTCGCCACGGACGCCGTGCCATCTGTAATCCACAACAGAATGTTCATTAATAAGAACCATAACATTATCGATGTGTGGTGTTGCGTGGATAGATTAAATTAGAAAAGAGTACTTAACTAAGACTGAAAGTGAGATGCGGAGGAATGAGAAACATGTCGTAAGGAATGTTCTAAGTATGAATGTGGGCTGGCTATAAGAGTAGGGGGACGAAAAAAATGATGGACGAATATAATAAAGACGATATGAATAATTGGAAAGGGGGAGACTACTGAGATGATAGCTCAAAGATATTTGGAAGAAGAAAGAAAGAAAGAAAGAAAAATACATTTATTTAGCACATACCAAAAGACACACAATACATAAGATACATACATCAGATAGCAACTAATAAAGAAAACAAGTAGAAAGTATAAAACATATTATTATGTAAGAAATTAGCAGGAAAGTGTGCCTCACGGCTGCACCAAAAAGGCTCAGTTCAGCAAAAATGCCTGACAACTAGTGCCTGACGCTGGTTTTCAACTGAACCTGTTGAGTGAGGTGACGGATGTAAATCAGTTTTACACTGCAACGTGACGTGTGTATGCATACTTAAATAAGATAAATATGTGAGAGATAAAAAATAGTAACGAATATGTACATAAATAGTGTGAGTTGGGTAATATTGCAAAAAATAAATAAATAAACCAAAAAAAGCACTGCTGAAGACGTGCTGCGCCGATTCCAATTCGATTCAATCGGGATAAGGGCCGGAGAATGAATGTGTTGATCGAGTGTTATCTGTCGGGAAAGTACTGTAGAGTGTTACCTGACGAGCAGCTGCAGCAGGCGCGAGTACTGCCCGGCGGAGCGCAGCGCCAGGCAGGCGGCGCGCAGCGACACGCCCTCGCCGCGCGCGCTGCCGTGCGCCGCGCTGAACGATAAACGCATCGCGCGCGTGTAGTACTCTAGGGCTAGTGGGAGGAGACCTGGAACGTAAAGCAGGACTATGATAATAACTATAGGGTATAAAAAAACCCACGAGAGAGAGAGAATGTACGTGACGGCTACATCGTCGCGAACAGAATGTACGTGACAATGTAACCGTCACGTACACCAAGCTCAGTAACATTGAGTAAAAAATATTTCTGGGAAACGGCTTTTATTTTTAACATTAAACATTGTTTTCTTAAAACACATTTTTTTAAATTGGGACTTCTAACACTAAAAGGTATGGTCCAGTATACAAAATGACCACAATAACGGGAACAATAAATAACTGTCAGCTTTGTTAAGACTCTTTTATCATCCGATATTTTCTCACGATCAACACGAATATGGGTATTGGATTGGGTCCAGTTCGATGCTAAATAAAATTTTACCCTGAAATACTGAATCAAGCAGTTTGATGGGAGTTTTCGAGTACATCTACACAGGCGAGGCATGCGCCGCAAATGCATTTATTTATATTTATATAGGTGAGATGACTCAGCCTACGTCGCAGCTTACCGTTAGAAACAAGTTCTCGCACTGTGTGGACGCACCTTAGTGGAATTTGACTCACCCCTGTCCTTAAACCAATTGCCGTAAAGTAAGTAATGTTCCCAATTCCTCGGCTCCAATTCCAGCAGTTTGTCTAGAACTCCTCTCTTCTCGTCATCTGGTTTGAGCAGCAGGAGCTCAAGGTACGCCTGGACAAACCGTGGCTCTAAAGATATGCAGCGTTCCAGCATCTTCAGAGATTCTGCTATCCGATTTTTCTTTCTGGAACATAGTGGACTATTGTTTAAAATGGTTATTTGAAATTTTGAATATCAGTACAATGTTGGATTGCCAACCCGCACTGGACCCGCGTGGCTCATTACGGCCCACTCCCTCTCACAGAGAGGACGCCTATGTCCCAGCAGTTGGAACATAATAGGCTGATTATGCTATTGGATTAGCATAAATGACGGCACGGTTGGCGCAGTGGTTAAGCGATTGACTGCTGCGCTGCGTGTCGCGGGTTCGATTCCCGCACGGAACAAATATGTGTATGACCTACATGTATTTGTTCCGAGTCTGGGTGTTTTTATATCTATAATACGTATGTATTTACAAAAAAAAATTGTATATAAGTAGTTTATCAGCCATCTTGTTACCATAACACAAGCATTAGGTTGCTTAGCTTGGAACAAATGGTGCTGTGTGAAATGTCCAGGGATTTATTTATTATTTATTTATTTATTTATTATAAACTAGCTTCTGCCCGCGACTTCGTACGCGAATCCAGCCCCTTTCTCGTTCCGATAGGAATTTCCGTAAGAGTTTGAACTGTGCGTTGATATGTCAGCCAATAATAAATCAATCAAAACCGATGGAGGATTTCGATTAAGTTTGGTATAACTAAGATTGAGTGTTGTAGACTGGGTAGGTTATAACTTCATTAAAATATAAAGGTAGAATTATTTTAATTCCGAAATTATAAAGCGAAATTAATATTAATTGATATTAATTTTTATTAAAATTAATATCAGTTAACATTACTATTTTTTTAAAAATCTTTATAAACTATATTGTTGGTTTTTCCGTATTTGAGGAACACCAACTTTGAGTCTTATTTTATGAGCAGGGAGACCACTCATCGCTGTGAGTGAATTGAGGAACTCAACTGGGTAATTGGTGACGTCGTCCTGATCGTCTACCTTATCAAAAGAAGTGTAAACGACTTCATCTCCAATAATTTCCCCCAATTTTTTTTCATTTATTGATGCAACTTGTTCGTTTTTTTGGGGTCGTTATAGCGCGTTCACATAACCACGATTTTTTCTGGTTTCTTATGCTCTGAATGTCCCCAAATACTGATTGTATAAGTTCCTCTTCGGAGGCAACAACTTTTCCAAGTATATCAGGAACAGTCACCAGACCTGTGCAGGAAGGAGACCTTCTCCAACTTTTAATAATGTTTCTGAAAACTCTTGGGCATGTGAATTACCACCAAGCTGGGCTCTCATATTTATTGTTAAAAAAAAAGTAAGGCCATAGATACGAATGTTTTAATGAGGCGTTAATCTCATCTGCCCCAGTTATATTAGTATAAAGTGATTTCCACATCAAATGTTCCTGATCCTTGATTTTTATTATCTCGGCGGAAAATACTCATCAGACCAAACAAATTTTGCTAAAATGTCATGTCTGTATATGCCATAGTTTAGCTGTGCTCTCCGAGTTCCACATCAGATGTTTCAATCTTCGAATTTTATTCTCTCAGCAGAAAATACTCATCAGACTGAACAACTTTTGCAAAGATGTCAATCTTATATATGTTATGGTTTAGCTGTGCTCTTAGAGTTCCACATCAGATGTTCCAATCCTCGAGTTTTATTCTCGCAGCAGAAAATGCTCATCAGACTGAATAACTTTTGCTAAGATGTCAAACCTATAGGTATATATTATAGTTTAGCTGTGCTCTAAGAGTTCCACATCAGGTGTTCCGGATCTTCAATGTTATTCTTGCAGCAGAAAATGCTCATCAGACGCAACAATTTTTTTAAGGCGCCATTTTTGTGTCTTATAGTTTAGCTGGTCTGTTGCAGTTCTGCATCAGGTGTTCCAGTTTCCAAAATCAATTATAGCCTATATGTTGCCCAGGTTTAGTAGCTACATAACAAAAAAAGTTTCATTCAAATCTGTCCAGTAGTTCCGGAGATTAGCGTGTATAAACAGACAAACAGACAAACAGATAAACAGACAAACAGACAAACTTGTTTTATTAGATTCGTGTTCTATTACTGTTTCTTAACCCCCCTCAATTATTCTTTTTTAAATATATTCAATGTACAGACACAACTTTTTTACATTCTTATTATAAGTATAGATAGATATCCTTATCATTAGCTTTTTTATCATCGCTCGGTAAAAAAAGAGTTTCTTGGTAAAACGTTAGGTACCTATCTATAAGCTGTCATTAATTTATTTCCACTACTACTGGGTGATATAAAATCATTAGTTAAATTTATTTTACAGAGGGTAGGTAAACCTTAAAAAAGGGGTTGTAGGTTTGATTCCCATCCGAGACAAATATATGTGATGAATAACCTATGTGATGATGTCAAATATTTATTATTGTTTCCCTCAAATTAAAAACATTTTTCGCTGTAATTGATCTTTGTGTAATATTTTGATAATATAATAATTCGAGAATATAATATTTTACGAATGTAATAATATGAGAACAAAGGTTCCTATACTGATAGACCAGAGTCGATAATTTTTTAAACCTAAAAAAATAATAATAGGAGGATGAAACCCATTGGAAAAGGAAGGGAATATAATACAAATGAAAGGAAAAATAATTTACGGGCGATCTGAGGTCGGGAAGGGGAAGGGGGGTGAGTTTTTAAGAGTAAAAAACGGTTTATCAAGATTTCCGGCAAAACTACAAGTCCTATGGAAAACAGTCAAATGGCAAAGTTGTAGACCGTAATAAAAAGATATACTTATAACTTTTGTATTTATACTTTTTTTACATAACCTCAAAATGTAGGTACTTATGCAAAAAATTCAAACAACCAAGTTTTTGGTTTTTTATTTTTATCTTTACCAATTTTTACGAAATTTGGTGAAAACTTACTTTTTTATGTCCCAAATACACTATAATTTATTTGATTTGAAATATTTATTTTTTCACCTTATTTTGACTTAATATCGAAAAAGCACCCTAATTTTCAATCGAAAATTCTTCACCCTACTATTATTTGACGGCACGGTTGGCGCAGTGGTTAAGCGATTGACTGCTGCGCTGCGTGTCGCGGGTTCGATTCCCGCACGGAACAAATATTTGTATGACCTACATGTATTTGTTCCGAGTCTGGGTGTTTTTCTATCTATAATATGTATGTATTTACAAAAAAAAAATGTATATAAGTAGTTTATCAGCCATCTTGTTACCATAACACAAGCATTAGGTTGCTTAGCTTGGGACATATGGTGCTGTGTGAAATGTCCAGGGATTTATTATTATTTTTTATTTTTTTTTTCACTTTTTATCATTTTTAATGGCTTTTACCCTGGTCTATGACATGACATCAATGTTTTCTTCTTGAGCAGTTGTTCTTCTACTAGTGAGTTTCAGAAGATATTCACTGTCCCTAGGCATGAAAAGTATTAAGTATTTTCAAATATACGAGTACATACCTGTATAACTTAGCCAGATTATAATGAGCATTAACATGATCCCTGTTGTACTTGAGAGCTTGTAAGAAGTGGTGTTCAGCCCGTCCTGATGCCAGCACCAACGTGCCCAGGTTGTTGTGAGCACTCGCGTAGCTTGGCCATAACCTGGAATAATACAAATGTAGATAATATGTATCGCAGTCCGTAAAGCTTGTCTTTTTAGGCGGTAGATATTTTAACAGTGATACAGATGGCAGCATCAGTACTCTATTGCTGAGATATGCCAAGCAATGATGAAGAGACAGTAAGGTATGAATATGTGATTGGTATAAAATCTAGTTTGCATAAATTACTGGAAGACTGAAGAAAAAGTATTACTGCACATATCCTCTAATAAATTGGATTAAAAACACACCACTAGGATGAAGATGATGAAAGCATATATGATGCAATCAACTTTTTAGTGATATAATTTTCACTGAAATTATGTTTGCGAGCAAAAAATACTTACTTCAAGGCCTCCTTGTAGTGTTTGATGGCGTTCTCTTGTTGCTCAATATCTTTCAGGAAGTTCGCGAAATTGTAATGCAATTTAGCGTTATGCGGCAACACAGACAGGTCAGCTCTGAAAAAACAAACAAATAACCATTTCAATTAAAAGTCTACATTGCAAGGTACAATCGAATATTGTGAACGAAACTGTGTAAGCGAATATTATTTCATTTATTGATTGAAAATCATCATCAGGCTGAGTGGCGTAGTCACATCTCGATGTTGGTGCATTTTTAGACTAAACAGACGTGTTTGAATGTTAGTATTTTTGGATTAGGAACGACTATTATTTCCCATTTATTCAAGTTTAAACTTCAATATTCGAACCAATATAAATTGATGACAGAGTTTGCCTTAACCTGTAAAAGAATTCTTCTACTTCGGGTGTTGAGGGCAATCTAAATGTACTCGGCCCAGAATTCGGCTACGTGTTTGGCTCCATCAGTAGCGGCCATCAGTCTGTACTGACCTTAGCAGCGTCTCCCTGGTCCTCCAATCCCTATTCCGGATGTGTGACCTGGCGACTCCACCAGCCACCAGTACGGCTACTCCAAGAACTAACAGTCTGCTACCAGAGCTGCGACGCCACATCATCTGGATGCCGTACACGGTGATTATTACTGAGCCCACACTGAAATAGAAATAGAGATTAGAATATTCATTACTCAGGTAACACTAAAAACAAGTAGGTAGACACATTTATTTATAGTGAGTGGTTTAAAAATATAACCTATATAGGTACAGCTAGGTTGTAAAAGTAGAACGAGAGAGTGAGAGTAGTGGTTGTACAATAGGTATGTTAAAGAAGATATGGCTTATGGGCTCCTTATTGTCAAATTACTTAAAAACTTCAAGAAAATAAAAATAATTATTTAAATTATTTTGTTGTTTTTACTAAGCAAGTCCACTAATTTCGTAGCAAAATTACAATTGGTCGCATTTTCTTTCATTTTGACGGTTCATTGCATTGTTGAGCAGACGAATTTATTAAACCTATGAAGTAACGGATTAGAAATATCCTTCAAAACTCTCGAATTTTGATCCAAACTGTGTTACGCAATTAGGGCGCAGTAATGTTCATTTGTTTGATGGTGTCTACAGAAACAGGTGACAGGAAAAAGTGTATGTAGCACTAACCTGGGTATGTACAGCACCCGCTCTGCCACCACGAAGCCCACAGTGACGAGCAGGTTGGAAGCTGGGAGGTACGGTATCACCAGCAGCATCAACCCCACTACTGCGGGTGTGTGGCGTTGGAGCTGGAAATAGTATTAAAATATATATTGTTATTATATTGTCACATCACGTCGGGGTCACCAGTTTGGAGGTGTAGCGGTATCTACAACGACACATGCGAACAACGCGTCATACTGATGTCACGCAAATCCTGCATCTCGCAAGCAGAGTTTACCGTGCAATTAGCATAGATACAATTTCCCATTATCAATCATTGGGCAATTGCCCGCCAGACATAACACCCGTCTGGTCGGAGGATCCTCACTTTTCAATGGAGGATGAGTGAACTTTACACCCTGTTCCTCATACCTCCAAAATATTATTAGGTATTAATATTTAGGGATTCATAGTTGTTAATCAGTCCCGGTGAAATAATAAATAAGTAGAAAGTAGTGTATTGCAGTTGATGAGTCTTAGTTTGATTTTATGTCATATTGCTATCCATAAGGTACCTTGATACTTATTTATGAAGCTTGCCAGTTATAACATACCAACTTTACACTAGTTATTTATGCAAACTTACTGTAATTACTTACGATTTCTTGACGAGGTAATATATTTTTTTTTACTTTTTTTTCTGTTTACTGTACTTTTTCTACCATCAGCACTACAAATAATAAAATCCACTTCATACCTCTAAATCCACTAGGCACCGATACGACAGCGCCAGCAGTGCTATGAAGGCTGCACAAGTGAGCAGGTTCCTCGGATCCCAACCACTGGTGATGAGAGGCACCGAGCCCATCTGCCAGTCGTGGCTCAGCGTCCACGGACACAGCAGTAACCACCAGTTGAACGCTGCTAGGTAGCAGAAGGTCATCAATCTGTCAAAATACGAAACCGACATTTAGATTATCACTTGGAAGTGAATATACATAGAACAATAAAACCTGCATTCTGTTCACACATTTTTGAATCGTTCGACATAAAAGATTTATGTTGCGATACGACCGCCCATTGTGCCACCCTTTGTAAAATTTATATATTTATATCTGTATTATTGTGTAGCGGTATCTACAACGCCACATGCGAACAACGCGTCATACTGACGTCACGCAAATCCTGCATCTCGCAAGCAGAGTTTACCGCGCAGTTAGCATAGATACAATTTCCCAATATCAATCGTTGGGCAATTGCCCGCCAGACATAACACCCGTCTGGTTGGAGGATCCTCCCTTTTCAATGGAGGATGAGTGAACTTTACACCCTGTTCCTCATACCTACCCTCCAAAATTGATATGGTGTACATAATAAGAGCATTCTACTCTATGTTGGTTTTTGTTTTTTTTTGAGTCTTAATATACTCCCTTAACAATTGTAGGTGTATGAATATGTTATACCGCAGTATGATCTTAGATGTTGGAGATGCCTATGTCCATAATTTCTTGTAAAAAAGTGTTGGTGATGATGGGGTACTTTAAAGAGTGCCAGATTTGATTTTGGCTATCGCGATAATGATAATTCTACGACAGTAAATCGTTTGAAAGAATCTGACGTAGTTGCTGATGTCAGGATTCGTAAGTTACGGTGAACCGGTAACAATTTGCAGTGACGAAAAAGAGGCTCTCTAGCTGCATCTGCATATGTATAAACTAACCGGACACTAAATGATGGATGAAAAGCAGGCGGGTTATCCTGTGGTGAGAATGCCGGCAGGGAGCCCTGCAGTAACGCCAGCCTGGCTCCAGCTAGCAGCACCAGTGCCGCTAATGCCCGAAGCACCCGACCGTAGGAGCTTTCACTTCGCCATCGCCATTTTATTGATGTCGGGAATCTGGAATAGTTGGTAAAGTTACATTACTTTTATGTCAAAATCAAAAATATCCTAGGTATTGTTTGATCAAGCAAATCAAGCAACTCACCTACTTACTGAGGCTAAATACTATAGACATTTTCTACAAGATGACCTTTGGGAGATGCAAAATCAAATAGTGGTAGGTCACCTACCTACTGGTGGATTTTTATTTTTAATAGAGATTTGTTTTCATTACTTGATAATTTGTTTATATTACTTGGTACATACTCAGTAAATGATAAATACCTACGACTGTTTCTTGTGTATTTTCGTCGAAATCTAGTTATTTCCAAAAACAAATGCCACGCTTTGGGTCGTTTAATTTCAGTACGGGAATCATTGGCCTCCACATCCTTCACAGGAGTTCTTAGATCGTGTACCTGCCTAAACACTAATAAGTAGGTATGTAAGCAAGTAGGTACCTATTACACACAAAATGATGATTCATAAGTTACCTGTTAGAAGTCCAGCACCTGTAGAGATCGAAGGCTACGTTGAACAGTAGCGCGGTAAGTCCGGTCTCCTTGGCGAGCATGCTGAGCCCAGCCAGGGCCACGCTCGACCACACGCGGTGACGACCTGATGACCTGGAATGTGAGGCTTTTAGTTGATGGACCTTGAGTTTTATTTAATTTTTGAGTACCTAATGCCAATAGTGTTCTCTCACAAAAAATGTTAGATCACATACGGTACCTATACCAATCATTTAAACTGTTGTACCTATTTCCTATTCTTATCTATAACTTCTATAAATACACTAGCTGACCCGGCAAAAATTGTTTTGCCATATAAATTATTTCTAGCTGCCCGGCGCTACTTCGTTCGCGTGGTGTCCTACCCCCTACCCTACCCAACTCCTACCCTACTCCTACCCTACTCCTTCCCTAATCCTACCCTACTCCTACCCTACTCCTACCCTACTCCTACCCTACTCCTACCCTACTGCTACCCTACTCCTACCCTACTCCTACCCTACTCCTACCCTACTCCTACCCTACTCCTACCCTACTACTACCCTACTCCTACCCTACTCCTACCCTACTCCTACCCTACTCCTACCCTACTCCTACCCTACTCCTACCCTCTAATGAAATGACGATTGATCAGTTTTCGAGAGGAAAAATGATTAAATTACTAAAATGGCTATTATAAAATAAGGATTGATCGTAGAAGGGTGAAAATTGAGGATTGTATGTATTTTTGTATGTTGTATCATAAAAAAATAGAAATTAAAAATTTTGTCTAAAACTTAAAAAAAAAAATTTAGGGGTGGACTACCCCTAACATTTAGGGGGATGAAAAATAGATGTTGGTCGATTCTCATAGATACCGGATAAGCACAAAAAATTTCATCAAAATCGGTCAAGCCGTTTCGGAGGAGTATGGCAACGAAAACTGTGACACGAGAATTTTATATATTAGATAATTATAAATTAAAGTCGCTTTTCGTGTCTATCGATGTAACCGCGTTATTCTTGTAAACTGCGCAATGGGTTTTGAAGCGGTTTTCAGCATCATTTAGAGAATTAATTCCGGAATGTTTATGTGTATACTACATTATTACTAAACTAAAATTTTGTACAGAAATCTCGATGTTTTGTCGAGACGTAAAAACCACATTTTTTTTTTTTTTTTACATTTCACACAGCGCCATTTGTCCCAAGCTAAGCAACCTAATGCTTGTGTTATGGTAACAAGATGGCTGATAAACTACTTATATACATTTTTTTTTTTTTTTTTTGTAAATACATACATATTATAGATAGAAAAACACCCAGACTCGGAACAAATACATGTAGGTCATACAAATATTTGTTCCGTGCGAGAATCGAACCCGCGACACGCAGCGCAGCAGTCAATCGCTTAACCACTGCGCCAACCGTGCCGTCAATTTTGTCGGGACATCATAGGTAACTCGTGTAATTTTGTTTTAAAGGCTGATTTACGATCGCATTCGTTAAGTAGACGTCTAACGTGACACTTCGCAATGAAAAACAGTCTAACCAGATGCAGCTGAATACCAGTATTTTACATGGAGCAGTCGGTCCATCCACTAACTGGGTTGTGGAGGTCAGATCGTGCTTTAAAAGAAACGTACCGTCCGCGGACCAACAGCGGCAAGCGTAGCTTAACCAGATTCATCACGATTTGACGGCACGGTTGGCGCAGTGGTTAAGCGATTGACTGCTGCGCTGCGTGTCGCGGGTTCGATTCCCGCACGGAACAAATATTTGTATGACCTGCATGTATTTGTTCCGAGTCTGGGTGTTTTTCTATCTATAATATGTATGTATTTACAAAAAAAATTTGTATATAAGTAGTTTATCAGCCATTTTGTTACCATAACACAAGCATTAGGTTGCTTAGCTTGGGACAAATGGTGCTGTGTGAAATGTCCAGGGATGTTATATTATTATTATTATCAACCCGTGCGTCTGTTAATTCTTAACCACACGTCCCAGGTGACGTACGTTTACCTCCTATTTGATTCAAAACTGAAATTAATCCTAACCCTTTTTCATAATCTGATACCTACATGAAAATGACAGCTCCAATGTAATCTCCGTCCTTTATTGATAAAATCCTTATTTACGGCAGAGGGCGCCACTCTCGTTAGCAATCTCACCGTTAATCATTATCAACAGCGATCCGATTCCCCATCGAAGATATTTCATATTCTGATTCTCAACGAAACTCATTTACTTATATCAATTTTATTTTGTATCTTCGGAATTGAATATAGCTCGAATTTCAGTTTATTTCCGACCTATGTAATTAAATATTCATGGCGTTGAAATGGGAAAATATAAATGGATATTCGCTGTACAGTCAAAGCCTAAATCCAAACCTACAAGGTAAAGGTGAATGCTTGATGTCGGTACCTATCTACATAATGCAGGTATCTATGTGTGTTCAGGACTGCTGACACGTGTGTCGTTGTTAACCTATGTAGCTGTATTTATAATGTTCCTGCTATAGAGGTATAAGAGATGAGTGTTGAGGGTAACAGGTCGCTCATTCTCTACAGATAAGGGAGGATCCTCCGACCAGACGGCTGTTGTGTCTAGTGGGCAATATTTTTGACAAGTTTTAGATATTATCGCTGATAATATCAGCGACAACGCAGACTGTTGTCAATTGCGACAACGCAGACTGTGAATAGCCTATGTTCATCTAGTAATAAAGGCACGCCAATTACCTACACTTGCTACCTCGAAGTTGATAGAAGACTCATACTTATGTCAAACTTGCGAACATATCCTCAAAACTGGAGAAATTGAGGGTGGAAGCAAAGCTGCCAAAGTATCAACAACCCGTCTAGAATAACTTGCTGAGGTCTAAGTTATATTATGACGTCATAAGTTACGGTAACATGTTGTGTCTTTAACTTTATGTGGAGAAAACATAAATATTTTTAAGTTTTTATAAAAATCTATTTCTTTGTTAAATTGCTGATTAAGAAGGATTTGGGGATGGCCTTTGCCCAGCAGTGAGACAGTTAAGGCTACCAAATATTATTGCAGAAATTCAAATTGAAAATATTTTTTACATAAACCTACATTGGCGCTTATGAAACGTCAGAAGCTGTAATTGTTCGTTTTCTTTGGAGAAGAGCCGGCAAGAAACTCGCCTGGCGAACATTAGTCTGGCTTGCACTCATAGTTACCTGTGATTTGTACGGGAAACCGATCCAAATAGATAAAAAAAATACAGATAAAACGCAGCAGTTACAGACAGGGTTGTCTTACAGCCCTATTGTAATGTGTATGGAAAGAAGGTAGAAGAAGATTAGAATTAAATATTATGTAGCAAACTTACCCATGATATAGTAGAACAGAACAGAGGAAGAAAAGGCACGCCAGAACATCAGCTCTGCCGACTACTCCAGCCACCTGAAACAAAGGAAATGCACCCTTAAAATATTTATCATTAAGTCAAAATAATCGATAAACCATGCAAGAAAACAGATTAAAATTACAGTATCTAAATTTACTATATTATGCGACCTATAACTGTGCTGCGACCCTTCGTTTATTTTAATTGTATTGACATTTTATTCTATTCTGTTGCAGTATTGTGAAATATCTAATATTAGTTTTGCCTGAATTAAATCCCCCGAACCCTCTCACTGAGAAGAGGCCTGTGTTCCAGCTGTGGGAACATTATGGGCTGATTATGCTTATGCTGAATTAAATGAATTATATTTATGTAAAGCCAGGAAAATTAAATGGTTAAGCAAATTGACTGCCAAGTTAAATAGTCAGTGTATTCAAATCACAATTGTCATTCTTTGACTGCTCTATGAAATGGCTACAACTCTGCAAATCGACGTACTGTGTCAATTTAATTATTAATTAATTTCCCGGACCGTACACAAGCAACTGCAACGGTGAGCATGTTCCAATTTCCTTCCTTACAAAAAAACCTAATCTCGCCCTCTAAATATCTGAAGATCTAATCTTTGTCACATTAGGTCTGTATCGAGTAATTAAGGGGCTTCTAACTTCATTAGGAGTCCATTTATTCGTTTTAAACGAGAGTGCTTCGCCTTAAGTGTCCATTATGCGTATAATCGAAATGGTGTACGTCTTAAGTGCGTGGTCCAAGTGCAGAGACTGGAGCGGATGGATCAATTGGTGCAAGTTAAGAGCATTTTGATTTATCTTGCTATTAATAAGTACTCAATACTCAAATCTTTATTGCATTCCATACGTGTTACATAGATGGTAAATATGGTATATACAAAGGTAAAAGATCAATATAGACCCTGTCGGGCACAGCAAAGTTTAGGAGAGAGGAAGAGGGCTAAGTGGCAATTCAAACAATTAAATATTTTTATTTATTTATTTATAAGATAACCGTTTACATTTAAACAATACATACATACATAAGCTATAATATTTTAAAATATTTAATATATGACTTACTAGCTGCGCCCCGCGGTTTCACCCGCATAAGTTTCGATCCCGTGGGAATATCGGGATAAAAATCCTATGTGTTATTCCTGATTATAAACTATCTGTGTGCCAAATTTCATCCAAATACGTTCAGTACTATTTGCGTGAAAGAGTAACAAACATCCATCCATCCATCCTTACAAACTTTCGCATTAATTATATTAGTAGGATATTTTATAAAAATTATATATTAAATTATTATCTATGAAAAAGGGATACTGTTATTGTATTAAATGAAGTAAAGACTTTATATATCTAAATTAATGGATCAAAGTGGATGTTTTTCTAAGTGTATATTATGTGTACGGACGCCAGCAGGTCAAGCTACCCGAAACTGTCAAATTTTCCCAATCCACCTTGAACCTAATGCTATAGCAATAAAGTTGAAAATCTATTAAAGAAATTTGACAGATTGTAGTAACTTGATGTGCTAGCGTCTGTACAATGAAGAAGTAGTGTAAACACACCCACAACATAAAATAAATAGTAATGTAGGTAAACATTTACAAAGTAATTTACTACAAATTACTTCAATTATTTTAAAGCGAGATTCTTTGAATTTATGTAGCCAAGAAGAAACTTGATTCTTTTTGTAAGTAAATGAATGAGAAAGCGAATTACAATTACTAAAGAAATGAAACTTTTTAAGACTTTAATGATTGTCTGTTACAATGGTTGGCAAAGAAATTAAGTAGTTTCAAATAAATTATTTTCATTAGAAATTCGTTGAAGCTGTTCTATTATTAGCATTAATTAGTTCCTTTCTAAAGACCTTTGTGACTGAATATTCGCGAAAAACATGAGAAGATGGGTAGACAGTAAGTATCATCTGACTATTTTAATTTTCATAGACTGCTCTTAGACAAAAGAATGGCTTAGATGGGTTTAAGAGAAGGGTTACTAACAAATTCATGCTAATAAATGTAAAAGTAACCCTGTCTGTCAGACCTGTGTCACCTTTTGAGGCCTTAACGGCTGACTGGGTCAGTCTATCGGATAGACCCACCACGACCTAGGTTAGGAGATAAAATACTTTTCTTCCGGTAATACGTTCTTGTGGGATAATATCCGACCTCCACGGCAATAAGCTTGTAGTCAAAGAATTTTTGTAGATTTGCCCTCACTGTACTTATTTTGCTCACTCTAACGGAGAAGAGTAAGTTCACACATTCCGTATAAGGAATGTGTGAACAACGTAAGACCCTTTTCACGGCGACTGCGACATTGTGTGTGCCAGAAGTGTCAAAACGAAACAGAAATGCGTCCATCTTTCAACGCGGTAGGGCGAATCTAACAATTCAAATCTTTGCTTGTAGGGACCATCCGTTACCTCATCACTTACACCACACGAACTACCAATATAAAAGGGCAATTTTTGAAGTAGACAGTGCGCACCAGATCGGCCTCCGTTTTAATATTTAATTAATTGACAATTAGACCCTTATCAATGAGAATTGTTATTGGAAAAGTTACGGGTCTGCTGTGGTCCAATGGTTATGTACCCATAATAAGGCCATTGCCCGGATTTAGGGGGCGTCTGGGCCCAACCAAATATTAGGTAAAAAGTTTGTGTCTTAAGAATTTATCACTTTTAATTTTCAGAAAGGATTTGCTGGTGACGTGGAATGAAACACTTGGCCAACCCATTATAAACATAATGTATGCAGTTACATCTATTTTGGATCGACATTGCAGGAATTCACATCTTTTGGCAGTTAAATGGAGGAAATGGCAAAATCCGTTTCAACCAATTGGTTCCAAGACCTTCGAAAGGATAGGTCAAATGAAGATGAATAATAACGGTTAGGTTAGCGTGACACATGGCGTTTCCTATCGTAGTTTCAGGTCATTAATTTTTCTAAATGGGTTATAAATCGGTTATCAAACAAAAATCCGCTGTTTCATAGAACTACTATTTTGACCTTAACACGGTCAAAATAGGCCAAGGAATAGATAATTTGTTTAATAACCGACGAAAAATTTCAACACAGGGCCCAGGGGCGCGCGGCCGTTCAGAATCGTGTACTGAATCCATAGTAACAGGTTGCGCCTCGATGTCCTGCCACCCTGTATACTTATACATATATATATATACTTACATTTAGAAAAATATATAAAACTATACTTTACTCACTGTATACCCCCGGGTCTTATAATAGTAGGTATTTGCATTCAGGAAAAAGTGTGTATCGGTCCAGTTATGGGTTACGTTAGTCTGCCAATACAATTGAATTGGTAAAGAAAGAAAGAAAAAACATCTATTTAGCCCACACTAAAAGGCACACAGCAGATACAGGTTAATTCATGTAACTATTGGCCAGTAAAAGACAGTAGGTAGTCGTAGAGTAGGTACGGCGACATATCAAGCTGTACTTTTCCAGTATAAGCTGACTTCTCTCTGTACGAAAAACCTATACAATGCGAGGTCAGCTAAAACTGCAAATGTATAGCGTCTTATGTCGCCGTATTGTGCTTTTAAAGAAAAGAACTGCTACAGCCTCCTCCCAAACAACAACCCAAATCATTAACACATAGATAAACCCTTATACTTTTAAAATAAAAACTCATTTACATATAATTAGTCACACACCAACTCCCCACAACCCATTAATAACATTAAAATGGCAAAAAAACACACAAACAAACAGAATGCTTGGCGCTCAAATTAATTCATTCGGCCGACTGTACTAATTAATTCAGCAGCCAACTGTACCAGAGGCGACACCAATTATTTTCGCACCGACAACTCTCACAGCAATTTGTACATAATTAATTAATACCCATCCCTTTTGTCCGGCATTCTATCTGTTTCACTATAAACGGTCTGTGGAGTGTATAGCCTATTGAAAATATTATGGAGGAAACAATTATGCGCCGTGTGGCCTCGACTGTGAATAGATCACTTCCCTGGTTTTAGACTATGAATGCTATTTGGGTGGTGACTTCGTGCACAATTTAATAATTGGTCCTTGGAGGCGTAGGCGGGAGACAAACATGTTACTTACTTGAAAGCCGCCCGCTTTCAAGTAAGTCGCAGCACTTCACGAGTGCGTGAAGTGTAAATAACAAAGGCGAGGTGTAACATCGGGTGAGACAGTGGTCTAAAGCAAGTTATTAATAAACTTAAATCTTTTGCTAATAACTTTCCTATGAGTGGCACCTCAACTAACAAGTGGTTTTGCTTAGGCACCTCTATAACTGAAGGTTACCTGAAGTTTCAATAACTAACAACTTGGTTAGAACTGTTAATGATAGAACTAGGGCATGTGGTCTAAGCAAACAGAAAGCGCCTGACCGATATAACTTAGCAATATGATGACGCTCTTAAGTCTAAATTAAACCTTTATGGAAAACAAAAACGAGATAAAAGGAGTACGAAGCAGGTGGCATTATGTAGGTTCTGCCTACCCCCATGGGAAGAAGGCGTGAGCTTATGTATGTATGGTATGAAAACCAAAGAAGGCACAACTACTAAACAAAACTCATTAATGTTTTGTTGATTGAAAATGTTGACGCAGAACTAATTTAAAATTACCAAACCTGTGTAAAAATTTACTCAATCCTACCTATTGTTTTAATTGAGTTAGCAGTAGTTTAAAACGAAATTCAAATAATAATTAATTAATGTCCTAATTAGGTGTTTTCATTTCAATAATAAATATGAATCCATTAATTTACACGGCTATTCAAAGCGGCTTTTAACTTCATCGTCCATCAGTGCCATATTAATTAATTTACTTATTATTTATCATTGAAAAATATGATGTTTATAAATGCCTTATTCATAAACATCATCACAACCAAATAATATTATATTGGTTTACATGGAATTCAGTCTACCTGTTTATTTGTTTCAGAGCTTAGAAATTAAAATGAATTAATTATGTTTTCAGAATAACTGTAATCTTCAATTTGAGGCTTCTATAATTATAGAAATAGTTTATCAACGAATTCTAAATAAAACATGATTTTGTTCTTAATATTCTTGGCACCTTGAACTGGCAGGTTCTTTAGGAACAAGTACTCTAATTGCATAATACACTGCTTCATATATTAGTAAAACTTGTCTGCTAAATAACGTAATGACTATTGAACTGTTAAATTTAAAGCAATTGTTACTGTGAGTGTTTTACGCAATTACTATGCAGATTTTTTTACGAACACTCGAGAGTATCTACAAAAGGGTTAACATTCCCCTTGATAAAATTGCCTAGTATGTAGGCACTTATTCCTTAGCATGCCCACAGGAATCCCATGACCCCATACATCCGCCACATACATAAAACAGAATGAACAGTAAGAACAAAAAGAGCTTGAAATAAATTGCATAGAGAAACTTTTCGAATTAAAAGACTCGCTCCTCGGCGGGCAATCAGAGATGTAATAGGAAAAGTTGCCAAGATTATTGCCTTCCAATATCTTATGTTACATGGTACCTTTAGTACCTTTGTTTGTGGAGCTACAGGTTGGATGACGTCATTATGTACCTCACAAGAAGGTTTGTGGGTACCTTCTAACGTGTCGTCTTTAGGAAAAAGATTCCTCTATCTGCTAGTGGCTTTCGTAAATAACAGTTTAGGGATTATATTAGTGAAGCGGCCTTGTTTATGTTTTACAGTGGGCGTATACAATAACTGTGTCGTGTGTTCTGTTTAAATGGATGTCAGGATTTCCCACGGGATCACGTGAGGGGTGATCGGTGTTGTTACGGGCGATTTCAAACAACGTTGTTTCATTACGATAACCAATCATTCTAATATCACATGGTGATGTGGTAAAGAAACCAAAGTATGTACTAATTGTTTTGGCAGTTGCTCAAAGTTATTCAGTTTGATAGATGCATACCCAAACAACGTTCTGCTGCTGCCAATAATGGAACGAAATCAGTTCATTCTAAAACAAAACCCAGCACTTCCCATCTCTTGTTGTATTAGCAGTATCGCGTTTGGATCAAGTCATCGCCTGTCGTTTGCCGTAGGGACGGCACATCACCCGACAAGCACTGACGCGGAAATTTATCACTGCAAGGGATTGAAACGGACGACATCAGATGTCCGTACGATATCGCCCGAACGCACACGGATACGGACGTTATTTCGGATAGATTTCTGACCTGAGATTATAGACCGAAGGATCCCAGTAATCTGCTTCTAGTTAATTGATTTACGAAATCAGTTTATTAGAGAGAGGCTTTGTTTATTAAACTTGCATTTAATGTAGAATAATGTATCATTATTTTTTTTATTTGTAAATATCGGTATAATAAAGAAGGAATAAGGAGGAAGGAATAATAAAGAAGGTTTTAAAGTTTCTACTATGCGCAGGTTATTACAGTATTTCATCCTAAATTATGAAAATAGACAAGAGAGAGAGAGAGGTATGAAACTTGACAATTTATGACTAAGTTAATTGAGGCCAGAGTACTTTAAATCTAAAACAGACAGTTCCAATGAAAATTATTTTCTACCACAAAGTCGGAAGCCTCTTCAGCTCTCTTCAGTCCTAAAACTTTTAGACTAGAAGGACCAAAAATAAATGTAATCTAAGTTTTCACCGCATAAAACAATAAATAAGAAATTTTCACACAGTAGGTACCTATATTTTCTGCCGAAAAACACAGCAGTAACTTGAACTTAGTGAACTTGTGACCAATAAATTGTGTTAATAAATTAATTTCTAACCGATCTGAGGGGAGATCGTTAATCAAAGGAGTGGAGTTTATCGAGCCACCCCTCGTCCTCATCAAGAATTTGACTCACGGAACGGAAACTGTAAATTTAGGAGATATTATTATTTATACGCTTGCGTGTGTTGTGACGTAATGTATTGTGTTAAGAGAAATGTGAAGGGTTTATTAAAATAGTTCTGAGTTTATTACTATGTGAGTTCATTTTAAAGTAGCTAAAGAATGTATTTTCGTGCGTGCTGTTTGTAAAGTTTTGAATTGTATCGCGAAAGTATTTTCGTATTCACATTGAAAGCTTATTTATTTTTATTTTGAAAAGTTAATATAGGTTAGGCGGACTTAAAGCCATGCCATAATTCACCACGTAGGTAGCGTATTTGAATACATTCTAAGTTCAAGTTATAGGGGTTGTTCAAACCAAACATTGTGTATCAATGAACTAATGAAAAGAAATACCTACTATATTTATGTTGCCAGTGTTTTTATCTCCCAATCTATCAATATCTCTTCAAGGTTAGTGGGTATACTGATGATACTGAAACCGCAGTGACTTTGGCCAAGGTCTTCACAGTCGCTTGCCAAGTTTGCCAATTTCATGTAAGTACAACAGCCTCATCTTCAATAAAATATGAGGCAGCAAAATTAAAAGCCGTACTCACACACAGCACATAAACTATTTACCTCTGTGCTCGCATTTTATTAGTTTTTATATTACCCGGTGCACGGCATCGTAAAACTTGATGGCTTCTATCTCCTTACATCGTTCTTATCATATAGACATGGATCGATACAGGTTTATTGTTCGACGGAAATTTTGGCGGTTTTGTAAGTGTTTTTGTTCCGACGACCTTTCATTGAGGCGAGTTTTCTGTTCCAATCGATGTATAAGTCGAATTCATATTACAATGTAGTCAAATTAAACTAAAATGACTGTGTAACTCACTTGATAATCATAGGCCTTCTGGGTCACAGGAGTTCCTTACAACTAAAGTTATCTGACAGATTCATGATAATCTAAGCATGAATTTAAAAGCTATTGTGGCTCATTCTTGTTCATTTCGATTTTAACCACTTCCATGTCTAGCAAGAAGCGGCGGGCTATCCTTTGCCAGAAACAAATAGATGTTGGTGGAAATAGACGATTATTTATTGCCATCAGTAACCTGACGCAAGCATGGAGCATGTATGTATTTAAACACATCATTACCAAGCTTCAAAACGGGAGAAAACCTACCCACTCAGAAAAACATACAAATATTTCACCTGTCACAAAAAAATATTTCTGAAGAAAAATTGATAGAATTTTTCGATTTCGCTTCAATGACTGCCGAAGCCTTTGGAAAGCCAGTAATTACATTTTTTGAGTCAACAAAATTACTTGGCTGAAACCTCCAACATACCTTTCCTGGGAATAGC
This sequence comes from Apamea crenata, assembly GCA_949629185.1. Classification (NCBI taxonomy): domain Eukaryota; kingdom Metazoa; phylum Arthropoda; class Insecta; order Lepidoptera; family Noctuidae; genus Apamea; species Apamea crenata. The sequence continues at coordinate 1,067,512 of OX451359.1, forward strand.
TGAAAGTTTCAGGAAGCGCGTGTCAATCTGCCTGTCACAGTTTATATACTTTTGATTAGTTTGACTCTGGGGTCCTGGTTCATGTCTTCGCGAAGTTTGTGCTTTAGTTAAATTTAATAGAGTATGCCGTAGTGTGGTCTTTGAAAAGTGGGCTATGTTTATTTTGCGCCAGATTAATAATTGTAGATCAATATTTTGTTTTGGAATCATAAGGTTGTTTGTGAAATTATCTAACGAAAAAGGACCAAAAATAGTAAAGAATCGGAAACCGTGCCGTAGTGTATGAGCGTAGGAAGAAAACCACACCTCATTCCTTTATCATAATATTCATAAATAACTCGAATATCTTGCAAAACTACAGAATAATATACTGTTAACGTCCATTATTCATGTTTATCTCAACGTCGGTCTTGAATTCCTAGATTTTTACATTCCTACGAGATAGTTACGTATTCATTTACCTGTTTCAGTAGTTGTAAATATTTAAAGCAGCCGCTCGGAAAGCTCGTATGTACCGAATAACCTGTTACTAAAAGTATTAAAGAATCATTAAGTTCTCGTTTTAACTCTTTTCGAGTCATTTTGATATTTGATGTGTGATGTTAAATGGAACAGATGTGACATAGACGTGATTCTTACTATAAGAGGATTCCTAAATTGAAATAGTTACTCACTAAAAAATTAAATAATATAAGCAGAATGCTTGAGCCGTCAAAAGCATCAACGGGAATTATTTGTAATTTAAAGAAATATTGAAACGTTTACTTAACTTTGTAAATTATTTACTACCAGAAACATTTAGTGCCAGTGACAATTTCAACTTTTTTACAGCATTTTTTTTCATTCCGTCTTGTGCAGTTTTTTTCATTTCATCTGGTGCAGTTTTTTTCATTCCGTCTGGTGCATTTTATTTCATTCCGTGTGGTGCATTTTTTTTCATTCTGTCTGGTGCATTTTTTTTCATTCCGGTGGTGCATTTTTTTCATTCCGCTGGTGCATTTTTTTCCATTGTTCCTTGCGCGGTTTCCTCGGCATACTTAGTAATTAATCTACAGGTGACCAATGTGGGCATCTCCTTATAAGTACGATGTCTATGCAATCAATACAAATAAGTCCAGGGATATTATAAACAACCCAAAACTATATTCTCATAAAAGTAGAAAACCAACAGCCTAAATCTGATGAGCAGCAAAAGTTAGCTCCACAACCAAATCTGATCCCCAACAGAAACAACGCTTGTGCTGGTTGAATTTCAAATTCAATAAGTCAGACAGTAACAATAACCGTTCGTTCTTCGTTAATTATACGAGCCGCTCCTAGTTCCCGGCTACAATGAACTGGGTAATCTTGTTTAGTAGAATTTTGCCAGCGCACAACTTTGCCTGATGCAAATCTGGTGGCTATGAGTTATGAGCAGTTTGCAATCTTGTTTAACTTGGAGATTGATGTGCGAAGAGTTGTATCGGCTGATTGGCGTTATAGAAATACATCGGAGAGTTTGTTGCCTACTATGCACATGCATTTTAGTTTAAATGGACGCTCATTACGTGCTTCTAAACATCTGATACTCAATATTTATGATATCCGAGAGTAAACTAAGTTGAACTCAATGTTGAAAAAATCACGGCTAGGCACAAAGAAGAGGTGCATTAAGAATATATCTACCTATGAAGCCCTTTGTGCGCGGCATGGTTTCTTTACGGTACCACGTATAAACCGTGCCGTAGAAAAAACGTTTCAGTCATCAAGCTTCTATAGTGATCCACATAACACTGACGACCGTGCCTACACGCGGCGAAAAACTCGTAGTTGTTCACGGTAAGAAAGACGCGTGTGCACAAAGGGCTTTAAAAACCTCAGCTAACAAACTCGTCACTCCACAACCTTTATAGTTACACTGAATTACTGATACATACGAACACTAAAAGATACGATACGCTTTTGATAATAAATCAATGTTATTTTTCGACACACACGCGACATAAAACGAAAATTTACCTCCAAAAATATTAGTGCACTCGCTGTCAGTTCACATTTGACGCCCGACCGCAGCTTGGCGCGCGGTGTCAATACGATTTTCCGCTACCTTCTAACTATTTTATTCGCTGTGGCAACACCGCTGATTTTCTAACTAAAATCTGTTTGGCACAACTTTATCTAAGTTAAAATTAGACAGTGTCGGCCCCACTGAATATTTTGAGGGTTAAACGGAGTATTTTTGCATTTCAAGTCGAGCTTTTTAGCATTAAGCGGAGCTTTAACGGATCATTTTGTGTTTAAGTACATGTGTTAAATCGGGGTTTATGAGCTTTGAAGTGTTAAATAGAGTCACAAAGGTACTCGAGGCAAATGTTTTGCTTGAAATCATTGGGAACTAAATTGCACAATATTTAAGAAAGAAGCCTTTGGCTGATTTAAGGAAGAATCAATTATGAGATAACATTGCAGCATTGTTTCTAATAATAACCGTCACATACGTTTTTAGCAAAACGAACCTCGTAAAGATCTTTTTGTGTTTTTAGGTAGGTATACCTACTACCCAAATATGCATTTAGTATAATGTTTTTTTGGTAGATACTACCCAAATATACATTATAACTTTCATAAGATTAGAATCGAGATACAGTATTGAGTACCGTTCTAGATTTTGGCCAACATTAATGAAGACTAAGCATTCATAAATAAATCTCGAGACCAATAAAAATAAGCAAACCCAGCACAATCTCATCTCCGCTTACGGCACCAATAATCTATCTAAACAAAACACTAAAGCCTTTACGATTCTCGGAGGCCGCAGTGTCATAAAGTTTTGATAGGAGGCCATTATGAAATATAGCCGATGACCTTCCCTCTGCCAATCCAGATAATGGCGCACAATAATAATATTATTCTCAAGTTAATGATTAAATACACAAGTTTAGAAGTAATTTGTGAGAGAGCTTCCATGAAAGCTGATGTTGGTCACTGTGGATATGTGATGATTGAGATTGAAATCAGGATGGATGACCAAGTTGAACGGGGTTATGAAGGCGGATATAGAAGAAGAGGACAAAGTTACATGGTTAAATAAGTTTTTACAGTGTTATTAATTGGGTTTGATATTCATTATCCGCTTAATAAGGAATGAGCAAAATATGAAGGAGATGAAAGTTTTTTTACGCTGGGTCTAATGTTGAGAACTTCGGCTTGGTTGTAAAAAATGAAAAAAAACCATATAGTTTAAAATGTTTTTTAGGTATGAAGGTTTTGTAAAATTTTACACAGCCTAAAAGAAATAAAAAAGCAATTGAATTATCGTGGTCCCGGCATCCTACTTTCCTTTGCCAACAAACGAACCTCACCACTTCACGTCACAATCACACTACGATCCCTGTCCACTAAGAAGTACCACTAAACTCTAGCAACAGCACTTGTTGGCCGGCTCGACTGCTTCAAGAGTTACTAGGTTTTTCATAAAGATTGGCTTGTTTATTACTTTCCAAGTTGTTTTAAAGCATTCTGAGTAGTCCCTTGAGTTCTCAATACTTTTGTTCGACTTAGGGCTGATTTTTCAATCATCTGATAACTTTATTCGAGAAATAATTTTGAAATTTTGACAGTAATTTCATACAAAAACTGTCAAACGTCAATTTTATTCCTCGAATAAAAGTTATCTGGCGATGGAAAAATCGGCCCTTACTTTACTTTACTAAGTACCTGCTATATTTTCTACTAGGTACTACCTACTATTTAATTTTGTTGTGTGCGTTTGTAATGTTTGTGCTGTTCGCAATTGTGGTTTTGTAATTGTTTGAGCTTTGGCTTTGTTTGTGGTGACAAGTGGCTGTGGGTTGGGGATCATACCATACTTCTGCTAACTGTGTGAATAACTGATATTTGGAATTAAAGCTAGACTCAGTGCTGCCACAGCAGTAAAATCTAGTTCAAACTATGTAGTAGGTACTTATTTTTTTCCAAATTTTCTTTATCTGAGGAGGTTAATAAAAGTCTTACTGTTGTTAGACCCCGACTTACGAGCTGTAGGTCGTGGGTTCGAACGTAGGCAGACGCTTGACTTTGTGTAAATTATTACATCACCACTGCTCGCAAAACAGTGAAGGAAAACATCGTGTGAAAACTGGCATGTTTAGAACCCAAAGTTCGAAGACCTCAGACAGACAGACATCTACCAACCTGCACTGGGCCCGCGTGGTAGATTACAGTCTGATCCCTCTCGAAGAGAGGAAGCCTGTGTCCCAGCAGTGGGAACATTATAGGCTGACTTCACATTCTGTCGGAAACCAATAAATGATCAATAACAACAGAGGATTCCGGCAAACGACCACTTAAAACTGAAGGCTGCAAAATGTCACTAATATCGTCACCTATCAAAGCGCCCTAATCTGCTCCGTACAACAATCGTCACTACTAAATAACCATAGTGCAAGTTCGCTCGTTAAGGCTAAAACCAGGCCAAGTTAAATTGCCGGGGGCCCAAAGTCTGAGGAGCGAGCCATTGATTGCAACCTGTTACAATTCGCAGCCAAGGTGGTCCAACACTTGATCAAACTTCCTGATTGGCTCTAAAATAAAGTGGGTTTGAGAGGAATCGAATGTACTTCGAAGCTTAGTTTTTAATACCCGGCAAACTGTGCAAATTTTTGCAGTTCACTTGGTGGTTTTTAATGCAAAAGGGGTTTTTAAACAAATGAATGTCTACTTTGAGTTTAAGTTTTAATTAAGGAAACTGTGGTGTTTAATCAAACTTTACTTATTGGCCTCTTGAGTAAAGTGGACTTAAGAAACAAACTTGGATTTACTCAATACGGAAAGCCGAAGTAAACCTCTTAGTTTTCGCAAAACATTTTAAGACAACAGATGTATTATCTAGTGTTTTAATGGCTTGGTTTAACATTTTAAGTTTATCTTCATAAGGTTCATAGTTAGGAATATCGTTAGACCCTCCTTGAAAGGTTTAAGTGATCATCTACATTGACCATTTCCTTCGAAACAGGATCTTTACCACATGGCTATACGATACTCACATATTCCTCTATCCAGCTAACGTATTTACTTCTACAAGTAGCCCTGTTGTGACCGAGAGCCTCTCAAACAGTTTGCTCAGATGGCTAGACATCCGTTACCGCATCCCCTTCGACATAGCCATTGGATAGACAGATACAGAAGGCTGGCTTGATATGACAAGCGATAACGCACGCACACATAGACACGCGTCTACATACTGCGAGAGCTAGCACGCTCGCGACTGGCATTTGTTTGAGAACACCTTACGAACGTGGCTACGTGTGCGTGCGCCTTTTTTCGCTCGTTGTATGGAGCCGGCCTTCTGTACCTATCTATTTTATGTCACGGTCCCCGATCACTGCCACTTTGAGTGTCTAATCTTTAGAGCTGTGTTGAACTTGCTCTGATGTGGGCGTTCAAATGTAGTTTAAACGGATTTCTGGGATCGTTTGAAAGGTCTTGTGAGTCCAATTTGATTGATTGCATCTCTTGAAGTTTTTTATTGGGGTAGTTGTTGTATTTGCGGTGTTAGAAAGTGGGATTATTATGTATGTGGGATTATTATAACACTAGCTTCTGCCCGCGACTTCGTCCGCGTGAAATTTCTTGTTCCCCCGACCCACCCTGTCGCATCGCATCGCATGTCCTCGCTATTACTTCGTGTTCTCTCAGCGTTCTTTAGGACTTTTTTGTTTTTACTCGGCTCCTGAAGGTCCTAGCGTTATGTTAACTAGCCTATAGCCTTCCTAAATATATTATTTTTATTTGTAAAATTATTTTTGCATTTGTTAGTCCTTTAATAACCAATAAGATTTTTTTAAATCCGACCGGTAGTTCTAGAGATTAGCGCGGCAGCCAGCCAGCGTCGCTCCCCTACGCCCGCCTTGCGCGTCATGTGCGCGTGAATTGAACCGACCGACCCGACTGTTATCATACCTATTTTGTTGCGAAGTTATTTTAAAATAACTAACTTTTGTTTTTTTTATGTATGTATTTACAAAAAAAAAATTGTGTATAAGTAGTTTATCAGCCATCTTGTTACCATAACACAAGCATTAGGTTGCTTAGCTTGGGACAAATGGTGCTGTGTGAAATGTCCAGGGATATTATTTATTTATTTATTTAAAATTATGATATCTCTTAAGATGTTGATTGAAATCAAGTGATGTCAAGGGCAATTTCGTTCACAATTAAATACTTGTGATGAATAACGTATTTATTTGAATAAGGATTAATCATGTTGATAAAACACCTTCGCAAATAATGTATTAATTTCGAACAAATTTGATTACCATAAAAAAGGTTATAGTGAGTCAATCTTAAAAGATAGACATATACTGTCGGGAACTTTTTTTTTGAACTTTTAAAAAGAAACAATTCCATAATAGACGATTTTAACTGTTTCCGCAGCACATGCAACGGACGCTCTCAAACAGGAATCATTTTTCCGGTTTTTGCAACATTTTCCATTGATGCTCCGCTCCTATTAATCGCAGCGTAATGTTATACCGCTTCAAGCCTTCCTCGACAAATGGACTATCCGACACAAAAATATTTTTTCAATTCGAACTAGTAGTTCTTGAGATTAGCGCGTTCAACCAAACAAACTAACAAAAAAACTCTTCAGTTTTATAATATTAGTTTAGATACCTACACAAAGTCTGCCAAACGGCATAACAGTTTGTTGGCACTTGTCTTTTAACAATGGATTACAATTTTTGATATTTTTACAGAATAACTGTGCTAGTATGTTATAAATCACGCAAAATCGGCTGAACGGATTTGGATGCAATTTGGCACACAAATCTTTTATAACCTGGGTTAACACATAGAATACTTTTTATTCCGGTAGTGCGTTCCCGTGGGATAAGTCCCGACCTCTACGCGGGCGAAACCGCGGGCAAAAGCCCTAGTAATCATAATAAATATACAGTAGAAATAAAAAAAACTTCTTTTTAGATCCATGAACAATTGCCATTTATGTCCATGGATGCAGAATGCGAAGCTTGTTACAAAACAGAAATGGACACAATAAAAGATAGGTAATGTTTCTTTTGATCTTAGTTTCAAATGCAGCTGTTAATAATTGTAGTCAATGAGACAGTATTATCTCATAGTTAACATTTTTTTTAGTACTTATGTGGGATAGACGGCACGGTTGGCGCAGTGGTTAAGCGATTGACTGCTGCGCTGCGTGTCGCGGGTTCGATTCCCGCACGGAACAAATATTTGTATGACCTACATGTATTTGTTCCGAGTCTGGGTGTTTTTCTATCTATAATATGTATGTATTTACAAAAAAAAATTGTATTTAAGTAGTTTATCAGCCATCTTGTTACCATAACACAAGCATTAGGTTGCTTAGCTTGGGACAAATGGTGCTGTGTGAAATGTCCAGGGATATTATTATTATTATAGGTAAAACACATTAAAAAAATGTCATATTAACATTCATCTCATAGGTAACATTTTTTTAAATGTGTTTTACCTAACCTACATAAGTACGTGTCTCAGTTTTTAGTTTGTAAATGGTTCTGTACAACGCTTTCGGATTATATTTTGTAAGATTGCGCATGAAAACTTATTGTACAAATTATGTACTTATTACATTATTATACAAATAAATAGTCCAAATAAAATAACTGCATCATTATTATCGAGTATTTTTGTCAAACCCACTCATAAACTTTTATTTCCAGCTTCCACACACATCGAGACAATGTGCCGCCTCTTTATTTTTATTCTGACAAAAGAGAACAACGAGTCTCAGTGGGCACGTCTTCGCGGTGCGATATTATCTGTGCACGGATGAACGCTGCTTATTCATCCGATATAATTACTCATTTCTTACAGAAGCCATGACAGGAGGTGGCGCTTTTGTGAGCTCAGCAGAAATAAAATAAGGCCCTTTATATTAAAATCCTTGAAGAATAAGCACGATTCTCTCTAACTCTTAGATTGGCTCACTCATTAAGAAAGAAAGTTGTCAGATAATTCCTGACCAGTTTACTCGCCAACAACTTGAACATCTTCATCCAAGTAATTAACGTGCGAAGTACAGTCTATCGACAGTTTTCAACAGCCATCAGCCGGCACACTAGTCAGGCGACTTCATTAAATTAACGCCCGCGGGTACCCACGCTTAATGAGCCCCATAACACTGATAGTCCAACTTGGCCGACTAACTGAGAGGTAATCACACTTTATGTTTCGCGATACCATCGACGAACTTCCTAACACCTATAAAACTGTGGACCAAGTTTAGCACAAAAATATCTTGGAATTAACAAGTCTTTATATTTAATAGAGGGATGTTCTGGAGTTTTTACGACCTGGTAATTCAAGAGAAATTGTGTAACGGCTGCTTGTCTCAATTTAAAAGTTTTAAGAGAATTTGTTGGCAGGAGACGCTTCCACTTTGTCTCTGGAGTTGTCTTATATACGAGAAATAAATACTTTATAAATGTAGTGAAGAGTGCTTCTACAAGTAATAAAAGCTAAATTGAAAACAGTACTTACTTTAAGAGAGTCGAGTAGCTAATATATAACGCAACCATTATTATCATCTGCCGAGCCTTTTCCCAACCACGTTGGGGTCGGCTTCCAGTCTAACCGGGTGCAGCTGAATACCAGTACTTTACGTGGAATGACTGCCTATCTGACCACCACAACCCAATGGTAATACGATACCACTTGGTAAAACTGGTTGTCAGACTTTCGGGCTTCTGACGACCCCTAACGACTGTCAAAGATCTACGAAAGACAGCCGGGACCAACGGCTTAGCGTGCGTTCCGAGGCACGGAGGTCTTGGTATGTAAAGATGGTCACCCATCTGGACCAACAGCGGCCCTACTCTTGCCGCGGTAGGCCCGTACATGGCTTAACCTGATCAATTGACCCATGCGGCTGTTACTTAGCCACAAGCTACTCCCCTAAAATGTTACGCAACCATGATGATAAATGGAAATATTTTATTTCATTTAAAATACTTTCAGTGCAACGCAATTCAAATGTTTAAAAATAAATTGGGCCGCCTCCAGCATCGAATTAATTAGGAAAACATTTGCTCCGTATTAACAGCATTATTTTTAAATAAAACAAGCCATAACCACAGAACATACGATGCCGGTATTATTATTTCTTAAGCGCAATAAAAACGCCTATTTTGACATACATTACAAAACATAGCGACTCTCAACAGGGTTCACCTTCATCAGCCAACCTAATAAAACTTTAAGCATCCATTGCTTGCCCAACCCCGCTTCACTTTGAAGAGACTGTCCGTCACCCTTCAGTGGAAAGCAAACATAATTAACAGTTAATTTCACACGCTAATTATCCCTGAACTTTTAGTCTGGACATGTGGACGAACCCTCGTCTTGTTGAGGCTTGTTTAAACAGAGATAAGTAGCCCGGCAGAAGTATATAATAATTTTAATTAGGTAAGGATGCCTTGGAAGTTTGTGAAACAGAATAGATAGATACAGAAGCTCCATACAATAAGAGAAAACAGAAGAACACACACAGAGACAATCGTGACAACGTGCGGCAATCTAAAACAACTGCACTTGCGGTACTTGCTGCACTTGCTGTACGTAGACGCGTGCCTATGTGCGTGTGCGTATTCGCTCTCGTATGGAGCTGACCTTCTGTACCCAATTATTTTGTGTTTGTGAGTTGTCTGTAGAACGTGGATATGTTTGAGTTTGTTGCGTAAGTTTAATTGGAGCTGTTTGTCATTGAGTGTAGGTGGGAGGGGATTTAGGTGATTATGATAAGCTGTGTGGGAAAGGCAGGATACTATGGTTAGCAGTAGAATACATCTACAGCCCGCCAAGGCTGCTTATGAAGGAAGACATACAAAACCTGACAAATCCAGTACATTTCATGTTATTTTTCTTTTGTCACGTTCATTTAGATTCAAGTGTTTCCATAAAAAATATGAAAATTAGAAAGTAGAAACTTTTTATTTTGTTACTGTTATTACGATTGCAGTAAGTAGGCTATGTTCAGAAGCGGGTATTTAAAGGCCAATGATCGACATAAAAGACAATGATACAAGTATTGGCGCTTACACCAGAATCCAATCAGTGACGTGGCACAAAATGGACACCTCTATTATTCTACTCCTAGATAAAGCCAGTGACTCAATTTCCGAAATTACCATCCCATCATTAATCCTTCAAAATTGAATCGCTTAAATGACATGAATAGGGTTTTAGGCCTCCATTGTTTAGTGCGTTGAAATGCACCGAGGCTTTATCGAATGCCTTTGTGGAACCTGATATTGTCATAGTCGCTCGAGATATAGCGGCCCACCGTCCTTTTGTATGAGCCTCTAATGAAAGAGTACCTACCTATATATTACACTATGGGGAGTATCGATTTCTGTTTTCTTTTTACTTTAGTTATGTACATTTTTCACACGCTTGTTGTATGTGGGAGTCTTCTCACAGTTGCGTAAAGTTTAAAATAAAATCGCAATTGGTGAAAATTGGTTCCTTTTATCCGCATTTGAAAATATACAAAAAGGCTATCGCGACATCAAACACGCATCGATGTTAATCGCAACAGGAAAAGAGCAAGTTGAATTATATTCCATAAAGAACTAAGTACTTATTGTATTTTATTTTAATTTAAAATGAAAACCAATTGTTTTTTTTTTCAATAATTATGTAAATCAGTGTTTTAAATTCACACGTAATCTGAAAAACCTCATTTAATATTTAGTGTGAAAATAATATTTAACAAGCCTTTACATAATTACTACAAACTCAAACTCAAATCATTTATTTCAAGTAAACCAATTACAAGCACTTTTGAATTGTCAAACGGTCGGTTAGTCAGAAAGATGAAGCTAGTCGCCCATTCCAAAGCGTAGGTACCTATGGAGAAGAACGGGCAAGAAACTCCACGGACACTCTTATAAACCATAAAATTGTTACAAAATATTTGATTACATCATTCGTGTTGAAATTAACCATGTGAGAACGATGTACAAAGACGTGCACGTTAAAAGTGTCCGTTATAGAAAACATAAAAACAATTCAGAAATTAAATTAAGCCGTGGCAGCTAAGAGATGACCAGTCCCTACTGACGGCGCCGGTTCACAAACATGACGTATGGATCAGCACCATTCAGCTCAAAAATTTTGAAGGGAACTTAATGATCCAACACACACGCCACCACCAGCGAGACATTAGAGTGAGCATGACATACTCTCATCCGCCAGGGCACATTGAAGAATCAATGAAAGAAATATGAATATATTAATTCTGAAATGTCGTGTATAAAACAGTAAACCGTTTTTTCTTTAGTTTCTCCAAATAGTGATAGTTCATTTATTTGTCAGAATATTGTTACAGAGATGTTACATCGTTTTTAAAGTTCACAATACCTCGACGTGAATAATGACACTGTCAGAAGATCTTGACCTTTTTTGTTCAACAATGGCCTGCGGCAGACCGAAATGAAGAAGTAGGACTGCTGACTTGTAATAATACTCGCTGACGTTTACATTCATAGATAATAGGTACCTACACAATTCACAACCTATAAAATTTGGTTTACTGCCACCAATATTTTTTTGGTCTTGATAGGATCTCGTTACTAAAGCAGCTTTCCAGTCATGAAGAGTAACGAGATACCTTATAACTAAAATGTAACAAATTGATGATAACGAATCTGGTTTGCCCGATAAGGACAAAAATGTCTACAATATTAACGGCCTCCTAGATATTACAAAATCCAATTTACAATAACCTTTCAACAAAACAGTAATAAAGATAACTCGCAGCATCCCGTGATATAGTGCTGCTGTTCATCCCGCATCCCGGTACTGACACTACAAAATTTATGTTCCAATTAAAATTTAAACGCGATATTATCCGGCAAATTCAAAAAGCAACGAGCTGCTCACGAATCAATTAATAAATAAAACGCCGACATAAATCAAAAGGGTTATACGAGTATGATGTATTTTTTATCGTGGAATATGTCATATTACTTTCGAAACAATGAAATGTAAAATAAATACAGGGAAGTTTAATTAATTTTAATAAAAAGTTGTTTAATGCACCTAACCTACGTAATGAAATGAGTAATGTAAACGTTTTTAAATTACATATCTCCCACGACGTACCTACGTTAAACGTTGTACATGACACAAACAAATTCAAACAAACAAAGTCTTCCAAACATCAATAACAGTACATTTTTTACAAATTCTGTATTAAACATTTACTGCCCTACCTGGTTTGACTGGTTTTCTCAGACAGACGCATTGTCACAATAGTGGCTCAAAGCACCTAATGATTTACCTAAGGTCTTAAAATTCAATAAACTGCTCGGAAATATGTTAATTTTCCGAGCATACGATTAAATACTGCTTAATAATCTTCATAAATAAACAGAAGGCAAGTGATATCACAGAGTTAGTACCACTGAAGGCCATAAGTAGCAATAACACATTATTATAACGGCAGTAATAACATAAAATAAAACTGCTGACTCAGATCAGTATGGATGTTAGCCGTAACTGTTATAATAACACTAAAGCGTGAACTGCTAAGAAAACAGATTACTTATACATTATGAATAACAAAAAAAACAACCTAGCGTCTAATACGACAATTAGAAACTTGTGTTACGCATCAGAGCCTATCTGTAACTGTACTCTCATATTTTTTGGAGTTTCTTGCCGGCTCTTCTCATTAGGAAACGACCAATTAGAACCGTGCTAGGTGCATGGTTTTTTTTTTCTTGGGAAATCATCAGATGACTTCTCCCGCTCTGGGCGGAGCGGGAGGGCGTGTCAGACTTTTACTGACAAAAACCCACCCGTGTTCCTTCAGGTGCCTGAGCCAGGGGCCACGGTATCTCTTTCGAACGACCCGCGGCCCTGACAGGCATCGGCCCTAGCGCGGACCCCGTCATTTAGTGCTGACATATCTTTGAGGCGCGCGTGGAACACAACGCGCTGTCGACCCGGGCCTGGTCCTTACCGGGCGGCGAGCTGTTCATTGCTCGCCACCCGCAAGCCCGCGTCTACGGTGGCCGGGAGTCGGTTATTGACTCCCGACGTCCCTGCGTCCTGACGTCTCCTGCGGCGACTAGGGGCGTGAGGGCGCAGAGATTGCCTCTCCCTCACGCGCTCCGCCTCCTCCTTTGCGAGCATTACTGCTTCGCAGAAAGAGGTGACGGCTTCCCATGCACTCTCGCTCCGTACCATGGACTGGCCTGGACCAGGGCCGGACGCGAGAGATCGCCGCCGCCACGAGGACGTGGCGGTGCTCCGCCCAAGCCGGGCAGACCTTCACCGTATGCTCACCGTGTCCTCCGGGCGATCCACACAGTGGTGACACCCTGGCGTTTCCTCCCGCCTTATCCTGAACAGGAACCTCCCGAAACAACCGTGTCCGGTTTTATTGAATTTAAGTTGAAATTGAAACTGTAAACATGAATGGCTTGAAAATTATAGAAACTTCAACATAATAAGTAACTCAGAATTGAGACTAGAAGAGATATGAGACTTGGGACATTGTGTATTACCCGATATCTTGAACAACATGTAGAAACATTATTATTTCAACGTCCGCCAATAACACCAGGAACCATAACCCCCTATCGCAGAACGCATAGTTTAAATTGAAGCCTTTTGTGTGATGGCCAGCATTCCCTTTTAAATGAATCCCCATCGATTCACAACGATACAAAGGACAGCAATTTCAAGCCATCGAAACGGTTTTCCAATCGTAACTAAAAAAGAAAAATATATCGCACCCAGTTTTCAATCTAACCCTTTGAATTCTGAATAGTTTTCAATGTAGCGAGTTTAGAGGGTTGAACGTAGATGGCGTCTTGATTCACGCAGAAGTGAGGTTTTGTATCAATGTCGAGGTAAAAGGAAGCTGGGAATGTACTGTGACCTGGCTTCTGATACAATACATATCGATCCGATACTGTCATGAGGTAGGCATTGGTTATGCCAACAGAAATAGGAGCTTGTAGCGGTATCTACAACGCCTCATGCGAACAACGCGTCATACTGACGTCACGTAAATCCTGCATCTCGCAAGCAGAGTTCACCGCGCAATTAGCATACATACAACTTCCCGACATCAACCGTCGGGCAATTGCCCGCCAGACACAACACCCGTCTGGTTGGAGGATCCTCCCTTTACTATGGAGGATGGGTGAACTTTGCACCCTGTTCCTCATACTGGTGACCCCGAGTATGAAAGTTAGCGCAGCCTTCGTGCAAATACTTCAGCGTGACGTCATCATCATCACTCCCGCAAGCTTTAGTGAGATAGATAGATAAATCATTTATTTGGCGCACATAAAAAAGACAGCACAACACACAAAAGTACACTATTAGATGATAACCCAACTACCCACATGATTATAATATAAAAACAAGGTGCCGATAAAAAAAACAAAATGGAAAACACACAAATATGGAAATAAAATTGACACTATGACGAATAAAATTAATAACAAAACATACACAGTGCGGTGTGCGTCTCAAGGTAGTGACGAGTCACCCAGCCAGCCAGCATCCTGTATCCTGACCACCAGCATGCAGCGTACGCGCATTCCTGGTCATCACCCTCAGCCTCATCAGCAACCTTGGCATAGCACACTGCACTTTCGGCCGGTCAACAAGCACAGCACCTTCTCCTGGTGGACGTTACCAAGAACTATTACCTTTTTGTCCTTCTTTCCACAAAAAATTGCACAACCCATGCGTGATTTTTTATTGCTATTTCAAACCAAAATTGTAATACATGCCATTCGCGTATAATTTATTGAATTTCATAGTTCACATAGCTAGATTGATAAATAATATTCGTCTGCTTAGTTTGGAATTTTAAGGTCGGTTCAATTTCACACTTCAAGGGAATTGAAACTAAACTTCACACATACATGTCTGTATTATCGAGGTAGAATAGTATATAGACCTAGCTATATACTCAAGCGCCTGGCTTTCGGAACAAACAGAAGTTTGCTTAAACCAACGCATAGCCGCTGTGATCTAGTATTTGCATAAAACCACATATGAAGGTATAACGGTAACTGGAATATTTATGGTCCTGCAATAGGATTTTATAGTTTATGATGTTTGATATTCTGTCTTCTTATTTAGATATTGACCGTATTTAAAATTTAAGTATGAGATTAATATAATCAGATGTTAAAATTACTGAAGTAACTGTCAACTCCCTTGTCAATTCAGAAGTGTCTGTAATTGGTTTATTTAAAATAAATGCTTTGAGTTTGAGTAGAAGCTCAACAAAATACACTCATTACTCACACCGTCCTTGACGAATAAAATTCTTAACAAACTCTTAAGAAACACTTCGCTAGTAATAATAACTTCAAAACCAATCAACTCGACGAGCGAGATGATTATGTTAATACCAAAACCTCTTGTATTTTTAGGGAACCCTTCAGAACTTACAGGCCATTATAATTTCAACCTTCATTTTTCATCCATTACCTCTAAGCGTCCATCAGGAAAACATAAGCCGCCACCAATATTGATGCTCACAGCCCATCTATAAAATGTACGAGAAATTCAACTCTTAAATTGAGATTGTTGAAAAAAAAGCAAGCAACCGATGAATATTCATAGGCAACACGCCGACGAAAATGCGGAACCTATTATTGGATCACGGAGGATCGTGCCTCTCGCGAGGAGAGGGGGCTATACTTTTAAAATTTCTCGCGTAAAAGAGGGAAAAGATTTAAGAGAAGGGCCTGAATATAAGGCAGGCGACAAGGGCAAAGGAATTTAGTTACACAAGCAAGGGCTGTTGACTAGTTTAAGAGCTGGGTTGGTTGTGGATATCTAGACTGCATGGATTGTGGGTTGTTTGTTCGAGTTTTAAAACTACAAGATTTAAAATCACTGAGCATTTATAATATAAGTTATTTCACTGTAATGGAAAAACCGACTGTAAATTAAATTGTAAACTTTTGAAGGTTACAGAAACACTACATAATTTAATCTTAAGCATTCTTAGCGTAATGAATAGTAACTGCTGAACTAATACTTTTTTTTCTCTCCTAACTGTAAGCAACGTTTATAAATAAAGGGGATTATGTTTTGACAAAATGGAACTTTTTTCACTTGTTAGTTTTTATTAATTGTATTTGATGAGCAGTTGTCGTGCTATCGGTCCTAATGGACAAAATTAAACAAACTATTCGGATCAAAAGCCTATTCAAAAAGTGGGCCACAAATACAAAAGAATATTTTGGGCAAAAGATCACATTGGAAATAAAATATTACAGTGCCCAATTACTGCCTACAGTAGGTAGGTACTGCAGTATTATTTTACATTTTATATGAGTTTTCAGCATATTATTGTGTTTTCGGTGAACTAGCACGGGGCGTAAAAATCGTTATTTCCCGCAATTCACTTTTTAACCGTCGTATGTAAAACATGTATCGCATATTTTTTTATGTAAACGTTTCTGTATTTTTATACACATCACGTATGTTTTTATTCGCCTGGTGTCTGTGTCTTAAAAGCCGTTATTGACTTCAATAAAATCCGTTTAAAATATTTACTGGTGATTTTTTTTTTATATGTATGGCATCTCGTAGTTGACCTTGAGAGGTCGTGACTACTTAACCGGGCTATCCTGTGGTTGCCTTAAGAAAACTTAAAGCCTCCAGCCAGGGCTTAAAACTAATTAAAATTAAGCGACTGCACGCTAAGGGCACCCCCTGTTCAGCCGTTTAAAGAATATCAGCTCTTTTCTAGTTGACGAATGGATGTGATTATTTTCCACAGGTCCGATCGAGTCAAAATTTGGTACTCTGTTACTTCTATAATATTAGAAGAACATAAGTAACCTTGAACTGATGCTGCAGCATCGCCTGGAACTTGCAGGATACCCAAATCCCTCACCAACTTACAGCAAAGGTATCGTGTTTGGGCTCATCGGAATGGGCTTTATAAGTTATAGATAATAGGTTATAGATGTTGATCATGTTCTGATGATGGAGTAGGAAAGAGAAATGAGGATCAATTGCTAACTCGCTTAACTGTGTAAATAGCAATTTATTAAAGTTAAAAAAGCAGAAAATAAAACCTAAATTTATATTTTTAAACACCCCTGACGTAAACAAAAACCTCCAAAAAGTAAATCGAAATGTACTCGTATTAATGTATTGGCCGTGTAAGTTTAATATAAGGTACAGGTAATTAAAAAACAAGTCGGTTGGTAAGTAAAACGTAAACGTAAAAAAGTAAGTAGTTCTTACTCATATACACTGACTAGCTAATAATAATATTATACTAGAATACAAGATTAGAAAATAGCCCAATAATAATAATGATAAACCGTGATAAATACCAGCGCAGAAGGAAGGTGTCTTAACCTTATTCCGCAGCCATTAAAATCATCGTTAATACAAAGACCGGCCAAAGGGTAAGTGGGGGCTAAGTGCACCATTCTCATTTACCGACGAATGAAATTTGAATGCAATAAAAGTTAATTGGTCGTTGTGTAGCAATAACTGGGAAATTAGCGAAGCAACGTACAGAGGGCGCGGGCCGCCACAGTTATTAGAAAACGCTATTGCGATTTATGTTATTTCGTTTATTTTTACATGCTTTTAGGTTGTTTTTTTGTAATTACTATGAGGTCATGAATAAAATTACCGTTGTTAAAGAATGTACCGTTTTATAGTACTACATTATAACTAGATTAAAAATATGAAGTTTTCTTCAAATTACATGGTTTTAATTGAGTTCCCAGAAGTTATTTTTATGTGCTCTTAGCCCTTTAATGGGAAAATTACAAGTTGCTATTATTTTTTGATGAAGCTTTTCGTTTTTCGTTACCAATAAAAATAAGCTGGCAGGAAATAGAAATAATTACCAGGCAGTTTTTATTAAACAACAATGGCTGTTAACTTAATTGGCCACTGCTTTTGTTATGTTCCTTTCACAATTTCATTTAATAAATTCTCTGTGCGACACACATATAATTTAGAACTTGTTATTATGGACGGACCTAACGAGGTTTGCTTTTATTATGAAACCTGTTTTAATATCGTATGTTTCGTTCGCAATTTGTTTAACATTCACGTTTCGTACAAACACGTACCGTACAATTGTTTTAACCACCTAATCACCGTCTCTCTTCACTTTGTGTCAGAATGTTTGTCCCGAATTTTAGTTTGCAGGCTATGTTTGGGTTGCTTATTTGGTAACTCGACAATTTTGTTTAGTCTATATTTATTCATGATTAAGTTATATTTTGGGTCGTGCTAAGTAGGTAATTTGAGGTTTTGCTTTGTCAGTGTTATTAAGTTCAAGCGTCCTAGGCTATTAAGTTCTCTGTGGTGTCTTTATGACAGTTTAATGGCGGCTTACAAATGGCGATATAGAAATAAAGTCGTATTTTATAGCCTTTCATAGAATTGCCCACATAAGGGCGAAATACAGAGGTTATTGTACAATTACTAATTTATTATTATTATTAATTTATATGATTATGATTTTTATTGAAATATCTACTTATTTAAAACAATATTATTTTATCGCTTACGTTCAAAATTCATCAATCACTCCAAGAGTACCTAGCTATGAAGTTAATTTCATACTTAGCTAACTAGAAGGTGCTTTTTTTTTAATCTGTATTTTAAGGGACTTTTGAACACAGTTCATGCCAGTCCCATCATGAACTAATCTTATGTTACGTAACAAAAACTACGACTAAACAAAAACAGTGCATAAATAGTAACTAATGAATAAATCATTTTAGCCTCACGGGACATAGGCTGGGCCAGAAAATGATTAAATATGCCTAAGTCTAACCTATTTATTTTTAATTCTCTAATAATATATTTCTCTCCGCTTCGTTTCTAACACACTCCACCAAAAGAAGTTGCACAACTTCTCTTTTATAGCAAACCTCGCAATTAGGCGAACTAACTTTTTGCATCAGATACGCAAAAGCTCTCAGCGGCATGTGTCCGGAACGAACCCAATGAGCAGTTACTACAGTACCACGGCCAATGCCATTACTATCAAACCATGGGATACGAGGAGGCTCTTTTTGTATAATTTTGGACCAAACCTTTTAGATTAGATTGTTCATTAAAGCAATATTTCCATTTATCATAACAATAGTTCTTAAATTTTCGTAATATTTCTGAATTAATAGGAAAAATATAAATTTCAAAACCCGAAATTGCCGCCATTTTCGCTAATCTATCTGCCTCCTCATTTCCCCTCAAGCCAATATGTGACGGGATCCACTGCAATACTATGTTGATGTTATCTAAAAGAAGTGAGTATATTTTTCTCATCACATCATAGGCCTATGTCCTGAATCGATACACCTCTGTGTCCAGAGGCGCATCGTGCCAGATGCTGAAGAGCAAGAAGGTGCTTGATCTCTGACATTTGCTAATTAGTGTTAGTTCTCCCGGTAGAGGTCGCTACTGCGGCAATATCGATATGTTTTAGATTAATACGATTAATTGGATGCGGTACATGATAATGTTGATAATGTTCGTCCAGGATTTCTGTGCGTGTTTGACATGCTCAATTAATTATTAATTTTGGTATAATGAACCTGTACGTTGATGCAGCATAGTTCGTTTTATTATCATCACTATTGTCAAAGTTAAATCCCCCAAGTCATCAAAATAAAGCTATTATCTACAGTGTCTGGAATTAATACATCATTTCATTAGGTATTATTATGTGGACATATGTTTACGAAATCTTTATACTTTTATACAAAACCAGTATTTATCGTACATGATTAAAGTTTAAAACCCATATGGAATTTTTGATAAAAATCGAATTATAACCGTAGATCAAAAAACTTCTCTCGTATTACGTAAAATTCCACATGAAAAACTCCCATAATCACAAGCAATTGCACGGCCCAATTCAATTTGCAAGGGACCTGATTTCCCAAAATCGTTTCAAGAAATTGAGAATGCGAACTGTCCGAAATCCTCCTTTACGGTTTTTTTTTGTACTAGGAAGCGCACACAATTAGTTGTCCCTATTCGCCCGACTCACTCGACAAATGAAAAAATAAGGTCCACCGTAAGTTTCTGCCAGAATTCAGTATTTAGGTTACTTGAGTGAATAAACTGTCGACATTGTCATTTGTCTATAGTATGTATACCTACTCGTACGTATGCAAAAAGTTTATACGTCATTGGTGATACTCTTAATAGCTCTCAGCAGTGCATTAAATATTTTTCAAAAAAAAACACGGTTTCCACAAAACACTACAAGTGTAGTGTTTTTTTGGAAGTCGGTTGTTTTTATTTGTGAACAAGTTTTTATTTGTCGCTTTCTTGTTACCTACCCACCTACAGCTATTTGGATATTTTTTAATTGTGGTAACCAATTAAAAAATATCCAAATAGCTGTAGGTGTGCCTATTATATTTGAAGAGTTCCCTCGGTTTCTCCAGGATCCCATCATCAGACCCTGACCTTATGACAATGGGACCACTTGGGAAGAATACCCGTTCAAACAAAAAAAAAAAATTTCCAAATTGGTCCAGCCGTCTTCGAGTGGATAATTAGGGAATACTGCGACCAATTATATGAAAAAAAGATGCCAACGAACTGAGAACCTCATCTTTTTTTAATGTTGGTTAAAACTATCGCCACTCTCCCGAGGAGGGGTGAGTGGCGATAGTTTTATGTACTGCCCTGGAAAGTCAGGCTTGCTACAATCTTAATTGCTGTCTGGCTAATATTTTTATCACAGCATATAAGTAGTTAGGTGTATATAATTCCATTTATTTCATTGCATTTTTAGTATTGTTGGTGAATTTAAAAAAATACCTGCATAAGTATGAAACAGATGAGGAGAGACAGTTGAGGGAAAGTACGCGCAGGAAAGATTTTAAAAACAGGTTAATACCCCAACTTCATATTGTGCAACATAGTCCTCAATATAAAGCAGTTCGGATTTTTATCAGGTTGCCATTGGAATTAAAAACTATAATTTAAGAGAGCTCATTTAAGTCAACACTTAGGGCGTTCCTATTGAGGAAATGTCTGTATTCTTTAGACGACGACATACCCACGTTTTAAAAATTTTAATATTTTGTTTAGGTATCATTACTTAACAAAATAATCAATTTTTTCAAGCTAACACACGAGCAAGCGAGCACTTTTGTAGTTTATTGTATTATGAATGTGGTAGTTTTATAATGATTTCAAACACAATGTGAATTGTTCCTGAATAAATTGAATATTAAATTACACTTTTAGACGTTTGATTATAAAACATTCAAAAATATTATCCATCTTTCTTATTTCTTATTAAAGATTAAGAGGTAAAGTTATGTGTTTGTTTGTAAGGATTAATCTCTGTAAGCAGATACCTACTTACACGAAGCCTTTTACAACACTTTTACTGATAAAATGCTGCACAGTTGTCGAGTGCCATAGGATAATACTCGTAAATGATGTTTTACGATATAATTGACTTCCACGTGGACGGAAGCTACTATCGCCGGCAGAAGATACTGTAGTAATAAGCTTAAAAACTAAAACCACTTAGTCTAAATCGAAAGTTTTTGATCTTCACAAGTACTTCAGGTAGGTACAGTCACGAGCAAAAGTATGTTTACACTCGGCTTTATTCAAATACGATTTACTCCTTTATTTTTTAATGAAATTTTATGTTGTTACGAACATAGCATTTTCGAACCCACAGGTTTATATAATGTGTCGTATTTCAACGTTGCATTCGTTATTTAACGAAAAAATCGCAATTAAAAGTTGCCAAGTGTTGACATATTGGTGCTCGTGACTGTACCTACTTGTTTTTATTCAAAATGGCTGTCTTTTTTCCCAAAGGCTGAGCGAAAGGAGTGGATCCTTTCGCTCAGCCTTTAAAATAAATCATTAATCAACATTAACAGTAAGTTTTGAGCGCCTCTCCCGACGCCGCTAAATCTAGAATTAGGACATCAATAATATTTATTTTATGATTATGCAATGATTCTTGATTACCTACGATTTGTTTCGTTTCATAAATTATGAAATTCAAATATTTCTGAGTGTTGTTTATTTTTGGAGAATAATATTGTTCCGTTTTGTACCATTTGGCACATGAATGATGATTGTCGACTGAGGGCTGATTTTACCAAAGTCAGATATCTTTTATCCGTGGAATAAAATGGACGTCTGACAGTTCTAGTATGGAAAAACTGTCATAAATAGAAAATTTATTCTCAGGATAAGACTTAACCTAGGTATAAAATGACTTATTAATCTCACGAAAGGCACCAAAGAAAGAAGAAAAAATCTCATGAAAGGGATCAAAGACTGAATTTTAGTTCGGATTATGTTTTAATTTTAACACCGATAGATTTATTATTTACAGAACTTTAAAATACAAATTCAAAATATTTTATTTTGAAACGTCAGAATCTAGATACACGGCTCCAATTGGTCGTTTCCTATGGAGAAAAACCGCGAAGAAACTCCACTTTTATAAAATTAATAGGCCTTAATGTTTCTAAATAACAGAATTAATGGGTTATGGGAGGACACTTAATTTTTAAATGTCGCAGCAGCGATAGGAACTCATTGGCCTCGTACAAGACTTTCAGTTTTTTACTTTGTTATTATTTGTATAATATAGCTTTTTATATTTTTATGATTGTGCTTAGTAACTTGTGATCTAAAATAAATAACAATGTACCTTTGGCTATGGACACACTGAAACCTCCCACAGGAACGTCAACTCCAAAACATCATGCGCACCAAAACACCATTTTTTATCTTGCTTCTCTTCATCGAAGAAGTATCCGTGTATGTTGTAGCAACCCAATCACGTGTCGTACAATCTCTTATATCTGTTGAACGTGAAGTCACGTCGCACCCTGCTCAGCGATCTCGAGTGATAACCGTGACGACTTCGATCCACGGCTTGTCTTTAATTTTCCAATATTTATGCGAGAGTCACGAGACGACGTGTACCTACAAGGCTTTTGGAGGTTCGATGTATGTATTGGATGAGTTTTGGAATTGTTCTGTTTTCTTGTTAAGTGAATGTGTTAATAGCTTGTTGTTGGGTTTGTCTTCAAACCGTGGTAAGTACTTTGTTTTATTAGTTAACGTTACTGAGAGCAGTTCCATGTATTTTGTGTATTTTATCAAGTTTCAACATGGTGTTAAGTTCTCAGAATCATTGCCTACTAATACATACAATCCAATCAAACAGTGAAGTTTATCGTTGCCAAATCAGAAGAAAAACAACTTAAACACACCAAAATCATAGACTAAATTTAGATAACATATGTACTAAGTTGATAAAATACGAGGTTAATTCTTAAATTAGACTGTCACTTGTCTCTCAATGTCAGAGAACCTTTCCAAAAATACTCAGAGTTTAGTCAACCGTCACCGTCCGTCCAAACCGTATTAGGACGTCCAAGAAAAGTAATGACGGAAATTGGACATGCCTTGTCACATGTCAATCAAGAAAATTCCTAAAGAGTTGGAGTATCAAATGCAAAAATATTTTTTCAAATCCGACCCGTGGTTCCAGAGATTAGCGCGTTCACACAAACAAAGTCTTCAGCTTATTAGTATAGATATACATAGATAAATGCAGCCTTTGATTTGGGCAAAAAGATGGCTCTGCTTGGTTAAGGATCTTAAGACCAATAAAATAACGGAATTTAGTAGATTCTATAGACCTTTGCTCTTTCAGCTTATTCAGCCACGAACATAAAGGTTTCAAGGTAGTTCGGTTTTCTTCTGTATGGTTTAACGTTTAGAAATTTATTACAAATGAAATAAGATAAAGTTCATATCCCTCTTAAATCATTGTGGCTTCTTCTGATGACTTGGTTTAATTAATTTTTGGTTTAGTGTAACAGACTTTGCGGTAAGTATCATAATATTCACAAACATTAATTGCTCACGTAGCCATACAAATGAATACGAAAGTATAAAATAACATGCAGAAAGTTTAATTTTGTTCCAGTCTTGCCCATAAAGACCATAATAGGTTTTATTTGAAAGTAAACATTAGGTAAAACTTCCTTATTAACAATCGTTGGAAAAGAAAGCCTTGTACTTGATCCTGTCGAATCAAAAGACCACATCTAACATAATAACAAAGAGACCTTTTCCCACTCATCCGGATTGTCGTTAGGTACATAGTGCCACAGAATTAGACTCTGTTAGAACTGACATACCCTACGTCGCCTGTGTTGATATATATCAGCTTTATTATGTCACTCAACTGCCTTATCTAGTTCTTATTAAGTGTGAGAGTTGTTGATTTAAGTTTGGGTGGGAACAGGATAAGTTTGATTCTGTTAATATGGATAATAGCCAGACACTACTACGTAAATATCAATTCAAACATGAACATTGTGTTGGAAATTATGTCTACAATAAAGATTAAGAAAGAAAAAAAAAAGAATAAGAATGAACAAGTTTCTGTTTGCTGAATAATCATAAATATCGTCCAACCATTTGAATGTACTTATGAGAAGAAATATTTTTCTTGCCGTTTCCAGCAACTTCCTGCAACAGTTATTTTTAAGCATTATAGGCAAACTGCATAAAAAACGAAGTGTACATTTGAGAGCTTTGAACTATCGAGCTCGATATCATTTACGAATATTTTATTGAACACCCGAATCGGAATACTATATTAGTGTATACAAAATAATGTAAAAAAAAAATTAAAAGAGTAACGGTGGAGTTTCTCGCCCATTCTTCTCCCTACAAAACTACCTTTTGGAAGAGGCCACTACAATGAATTGTATTTTACTGTAAATTTTCGCTTTCAAAAGTACTTTTAATGTGCCTATATGAAATAAATGCTTTGACAAGAACTTTCAAGACAAAACGTTTCAAGATCTAGTCTTAGTATTTAACAACAAGGCCCAACTTAAAGCAGTATCTCCCATCAAAATGGAACTAACTAAGTACACCAAATAATTGAGCACACTTTCAGCCAAATTCGTACAAGTCCGGAGTTTTCGTCCGCACGTTAGAGTGCGAAATATCCTGTGAGAAATTCTACAATTTCGCAGTTTTGCAGTGTGAGAACTAAAACTGTGAAGTTTTGCTCCACTTGCCTAGATTGTTCGCTGCGAAGTTTCGATACTTGCCTTAGTGTTATGTAAGAGACTGGATTCTCTATCTCGCCTTGTATAAATAGCAGATCGTTAATTTGTTTATTATAAGCAAGTTTACAGCAATCGTTTTGCTGCCGGTGACGAGGCAATCGGCGCAGTGGCTTACCTACCACTTGTTATCTGAACTCAAGTCGTTTGATCCCAGTCTAGTGCAGTTTGAGAATTTAGTGATAGTTTTAGAAGCATACTGCTGCATTACAGCTATCTATATTTTCAAGCTTAGTCGTACTTAACTCATAAGCAGGTAATGAGGATCATTCTAATCTCATTTGTTAACCAGATACCAGGCTTGAACATTCTAAGAAAATACCTAATTTAGTTAGAGGATCTCTTCGGGATCGGCATTCAGGCATGACTTCATTCAACCCTAACTTATCAAACTATATATAGCGATGTAACATAATATTGTATAATGTAGGGTACATTATACAATATTATGATACATCGCTATAACAGACCGTCAAACCATGACCCCAACACTTGACGCCAGGGTCGTCCCGAGTTAATTGCTCCAAAGTGAATTTAACTGATAAAATCTGCGAGCAACAACCCTGATTTATCGTCAGGTCGAAGATTAACTAGATGTGTTTCGTTTACGATTTACGATATCGATGGAGACGTGTGACTAACGAGCGGAGTAGGAGCCGCGGCCGATACATTATTTTTGTGGGTGTTTTATTAGGAGAAAGGAAATATTTATGTACAGACAAAAGATGATGGTCTTGACGAAATGATTTCTTTATTTTAATTAAATTACATCTTTTGAAGTGAAAACTTCTTCAGCGGTGTTGTGCACTTTTGTTGTGATGGGTAAAAAATGTTAAACTCGCGTCAGGACACGTGACCTGATCGAAAATTCGTAAGACGGAGCTCGGGTCAGGACAGGTGACCTGTTCGAAAATTCGTAAGACGGAGGGAGAGTAGACCGCATTCCAAAATATCAAAAATGCAAAAGTTTTCACTTCTGCCGGCACTCTCGGAGTGCAACCCGTTTTTTATAAAATTATAACTTAAATAATCATTTGTGTACCCACTATTTCAACAGATTAAAGCCCTCTTCCTCTCTCCTACTTTGCTGTGCCCGACAGGGTCCACAATAATTATAATATTATCTTTGTAAAACCTCAATTCAATTCAATACGTAGCTGTAGCTTCTAAGAACCGTTTAGTGCAGATTAGAAGATTCAGTTGACGAAAACAATAACACAGAAGAAAAATCTACTCAATAAATGTCTGCCACACAGCAACTCTCAAACTTTCAAAGCAAACAAAACTACAATCAAATCACTTCTAAACCACTCTGATAAATCTGGACACACGAAGAAACTTCTATTGAATCGAAGTAAAAGCGGCTCCATAATAAAACATTACAAATTGGCTTACAGCAGGTCCGGCTAAGTGCTTCCTTAAAATATTTATTTGTACTTCGCTTTTAGCGTCCGACGTCCACTCAGCTCCGGAAATACATTTGAAGTGAAAACGCGAAACTGTTTCTTGGTCGTCGTCACAGCGCGCAGTTTGTACGTAGTTCTGCTGATTTCTTATTTGGGAGCTAAGTGAGAATTAAAATGTAATGTTTCATTTTGTTTTTTTTTTGGTCCTTTTATACGTATTTAAATCACTTTAGCACATGTCTATTTAGATTTTATATTAGGTAATTACGCTAAACAAATGAAAATGAAAATCTCAATTAAGATACGTTTGTTTTCAAAGTGTTCTCACATCCCATAATATACAGGATGGCATCGAACCGCAAACTGTAACCATAAATTCAGCACAATAATAATATGATTCTAGACTCTAGAGTAGAAATTTTTCGTCGATTATAAAAAAAAGGCTGCTGCATAGAAAAGTGCAATACGTGCGCGGTCAATAATTATACTGAAAAGATTTTTCTTTTTTAATAACCAACAAAAATTATAACGATTTTTTTTCCAGAATATTATACCGAATGTATGGGAACGGGTTGTGCGTCAATGTCCCTGTCACTCTGTATTATTATGATATCAAAGTTTATAAATACTTATTTTAGAATTCTTAGTTTTACTATTATTTTTTAGTAAATGACATATTAATACTTCTCTTCGCTTTTTTTCTCTCTTGTTAGTTCAGCAAGGTAACCGCTACAGCAAGGCAACAGCCTAATTGTGCCGGACGTACATTAAGTATCGTCGAGGCTCTTAATGCGTCCCCACTTTTCTTAGCTCCACTATAAAGGATAGCTCCTCACAATTTTACTGAAACATTGCACATTCATCCAAGCATGATATCTATCAAGTTGGTATAATAATAATTAAACTACGACAACATAGAGTCAGTGAGGCTAACATCGTTAAAACTTGAACCTTCTAGTTAGATCCCCAGTTTATCTCATGCCTGGTTTCTTGCAAATGTTTAGGTTACTACTGAAGAGTGAAGTTAGTTGACTGCAGGGTAATAAGTGCTGAAGGCCAATTCTCGTAATTCAAGACGTTCAAAATCTAGTTGCATGTTCATCTGGGCGAAAAACAAGTGTCAAAAACTTGTCAAAAATGTAGAGGTATTTTTGACTGATTCAAACTGAGATTAGACTGTGAACGGTCTTAAAATTACGAGAATTGTCATTTTGGTTTCATTCTATTGTCAAAGATAAATTACAAAATCATAAATGATTTTATTTCTGAAAGTAGGTTTCAAACACTTTTAAACGTCAATCATATTTTAAAAACTAGATGAGGTCGGCGTTTCCTAACTGACTATCTATTCTATATCTTTTTAATCCTAGATGGATAATGACGCCTACATATACGATTTGACTTATAAAAATTGTAAGTTAAAAATAATTTATTTAAAAAGATTACTTAATATTACATCCATTGTAAACCACACATAATATTATCTATAAAATGCGCCCTTGAGTATGACGAGGATGAGAAAGATATTCGTATAATGATCTCAATCAGTAGAGATCCCTCAAAGCATACACCTGTAGCAAAAACCACCGATACTTGAGCAGGAAAATACGTAGACGGCCTGCAACCGTTCTTACTTCCCTAATTACCTTGACCTTGGCCGAGTAATTATGCGAAAAAAAAAAGAAATTATAAAAGAGTTTCTTAGAGGAAGTGACCATTAATTTTATCAGCTTTAATTTAGAGAGTTATTATTAATTACTTTACTGCTAACATTCATTTTCGTGTTTCTATTTTTCGGTTTTTTGCAAAGTTATGTATTTGGGAAAGGGTTATAAAAATGTATACAGGATTTGATTAATTGTTTTTTGGTTTCCGTAAACAGTAGTTTGAAAGAACGAGCGCCATTTAATTTAACGTGGTCTGAAAAATGAGCCACTCACAAATGATTTCAGTTGTTTGGACTAGTAAGTTAGAATGTTACAACAAGTGCTAAGTTTCGGGGTTCGTATTTTTCAAGTTAAACTTCTGTGTAGTTCGTTTTTCGAGATGACTATGGAATGAAAATTGCAATGTCATGTCGAAAAACGTGAAGTCTTCCGAGAATTTGGGACGCCGTTAATTAAACAAAGAAAAGCCTTTCTTGATTTAGTACGAGATTTAGTACCCACGCTATTGTTAGATATTTCAATCATAGAAATAAGAATTTTGCGGATCGAAAGATCAAACCTAAAATAATGAGAATAAAAACTAATAGTTTCTTCATCATTTGATTTCAGTAGCTATGACTTCCCGACTTTCCTGCTTTGTTGAACAAGGAGTGCAGAAGAGTTGAGTTTTAATTGAGAGATGTAATTATTGTGGTAGGTACATACACGCTACTGTATTTTAAATATTAATATTATATTAATTATTATTATTATATAGGTATATATCACATAATGGCAATTTCAGCTCTGTTTTCTTTTGGGAATACGAGGCATACGGCATTGAAAATGGATACGCTATCAGTAAATAAAAAAAATCCATGAAGACATACGTTCCTGAATGAACTAGTGAGTGTCGATATGATGTATGCGTATAGGCTTCACGGTTATGACGTAATAAAACAAGTCCCAAGTGCCAGCTCTGTACAAATAAGCAGTAAAAACACATTCAGCTATAACGTAACGGTATCCGCTTATGTAGTAGTAAATAATAACTGTTTGCTTCAGCCTATAAAGTTTTCCGAGTAGGCCTTTGGTACTTTTGTGGAAATTAAGAGATATATACGGAGAATATTTGGGTTGTAAATATTGTTAATCTAGACAGGACTTAGTAATACTCGTATTTGGTAGCCTTGATAGAATGTTTTGTATTTCAGAAATGAAATTCACAATATGTACTACTGGGTACCTTCTAACGTAAACTAATTTCCACATACTTAGCAGCCGAAAGTATCTGTACTGCCATCATAACAAAAAGGGTAAGTTACGACAGCCATTAGTAACGACTAATGACTAGTTGAACAGGCTGGCCGTAGGTAAACCCAGATGGAACATTTAAAAAGATTTTAATTCCTAATTCTTTGACGATTTATCACGATAAATGTAATAAATAAGTACGTAATCACAATGAAACCCTCAGCTCTGGACACAACGAAATTCCGCAAAATACTCTGACGAAAAATCGATGCGTACCGAGCAATTCCGATGATCACAGATAAACAGAACACATTTGCCACGCAAGCTATTTTCGGTAACGCATGCTCCCGAAAATGAAACGTCGACCTTACACATCAAGTGGTTTTTTCACATCGCCGTTTTTTCTATCAGATTGGAGTGTTCGGAAATTGGAGATATGTTACAGACGGTTCGCACAATATTTACTTGTTGGTACTAGGAAAATATTTGCCTTCATTTTTTCCGATATAGAAAGAATTGTGACAAGCTTAGCTGTGTGATTTGTGTCATGTTTAGGTATGTTTTGTGTTTCAATGTGCAACATGTCATCTTCATCATCATCAGCCTACAGCAGTCCACTGCTGGACATAGGCCTCTCTTGCTGCACGCCATTCAATTCGAGTTTCGGCCAGTCCCATCCAGCTGCTAACAGCCACCCTTCGAAGATCGTCGCTTCACATTTTGAAAGCGTCATTCAACTCTTTGAAAATGAGTACCTAAGTGCGTGCGGAAAGAGAACACGTCTTTATTCAAAGTATATTATTATGTAATGTGTTTATTGTGTCAAAAGTGACGTGAGAAACACGACGATTTCCTCGTAGATAGGTGCCCATCCAATTATATTTTAAGCGTTATGAACACATTTTGTGTTACGGAGACTCGAAACACATGTCGTAATTTAGAATGGGAAATGGGACTCGAGAGTAAAAAGCTTTAGGCAGACTAACCCTTAATTACTTTTGCTTTGTTTAGGTGCGCGTTGGTCGTTTTAGTACGAATTAAAACGCTAAAAACCGCTGAAAACCGCAATACATGCTTCATAAAAACTCGTTAAACAATAACCTGAACTTTTGAAACCCTATTTCCAAATAATGTTCGCATAATAATTCCAACTGTTATCCGCACAATCACAGCACGTGTCAAGCATAATATTTTACAATAAATAAACAAAATGAAACAGCATTTAGTTTCCGAAAAGGCAACATTTCCGAAACATCGTTGTGTATCTCTATCTCAAGAAAAACGTAAACGATAATTAGCACTTATCTGTTGCGCGGTATGGCTTCAATTTTCCGCCGATTTATTTGAGAACAAAGCGGCCCCCAGCGACGGAACGTTATCGGGCGTTATTTATCGGTCCTGGGCCGAGCTAAACTCGTTAACACGGTTTACCTGTCCCTCTATAATTCACCCGTTTTTACTTAACGAGCGGTTTGTTGGCCGCGAATTAATGTTTTAACTCAGTGGCTTTTAAACTTGTTTAAATCATCGCCCTCTTTCTTATCTAGCGCGCTGTAAAATGCGAGCGTTAGTTTTGGGTGATTGAATTTTAATTATTTTTTGGGATTTTTTAAATCAATTTTAAATATTTTAGTAGTTTGAAGGTCGGAGGGCAATAAATTAAATTGGAAAAAGTATGTCTAGATGATTTCAGTGGAATATGGTAATTATTAATATAATCGATTTGTAACGAAGACTGTATGTAACTTTTTTCATTTGTATTTTTTTTTGTCGTGCAACATACGTAACGTAAAAACACTAAAAATGTACGCAGAGTGTTTTTAACATTGAGAGCCGCTGTTAAAAACGGTTGTAATGTAAAAATAAACAAATGTACCGTTTAGATGAGGACGGGAATTTAAATGGGTGTAAAGCTTTGTTCAAGTGGAAAATGGACGAGTTAAAATAAGCAATGGTCCTTTCGGAATAAATTATACATGATAAACTTTTACATGTGTTTGTCAGACTACCATAAAGTGCAAATCAAATCAAAAGTCATTTATTCAAATTAGGCTGAGAATCAGCAATTTTTTAGCGTCAAAATTACAAAAGACAGTCCCCCAAAAACGCCCGCCCTTCACCACTTACTAGTACTATCGCAAAAAGTACTAAAGTATTGCTGTGTTTTGTCGTGCTTATGTATATTTTTAAACAAAACAAGATTTACAACGGTATGGAATTATCTCCGGATTTAAGGTCCAATATTTGTTTAGTTGTTTGTTGGTACTGACAAAAGAATTAAGCAAATGTAACGTTTGCAGGTAGGTACTTTTTGTGATAGAAAATCTCCGACTGTGACTAATACATACAATGCAATGTATCAATTCGTATTTCCTGAAACCTAGTAGGTAAAAATTGCTACGAATAAAATTGCTTATACAAGGTAGGTACCTTGGCAACCGTATTTAATACGTTATCTATCCACGCAAGCTGGTATGAATCCTTTAAATAATTATAATCCTCTAATCGCTCACATCCACACATAGAAAATGATTAACTTCTCACATGGCAAATTAATATACTCAAAGGAGCATGCATATATAATTCAATGTGTTCTCTATATCAATCTATCTATCTATCTATATTTTGACAATTCAAAAGTGCCTGTAAATGGTTTAATTTAAATAAATGATTTTAGTTTTGAGTTTTTCAAAGAAAATCTTCTTGTAAACGGGTCTTAAGCTGTCAGATGATTTAAACTGGCTTTAATTAAAAACAGCTAAATCTGTCGACAATACATAGAAGCCATGAAAGATTAAAGTTAACTGCGACTTGATAACTTTATTCCCCCGTCAATAATTACAGAACGTGTAGTGGGTGGATTTCCGTCGTGTGGGGGCTCACTTGGAGGGGAATGTGGAACAATCCGGATTTCAATTGGCTTATTCATTACCTACAGTGGCTGCAATTGATCTTACTTAATATTAAAATGAAATGTTAATTTAAGCAAGTAATCAGTATTTATAGTTTTAAGAGAGATTTTCAGTGTCCGTTTTATTACGCAAATTAAACAATGGAATAAATTCAACATTAGTTGTAACTGAAATAAAATAAAACTAATTGTCTGACAACATTTTTGAGAAGCCGTTTAAGGAACGCCTTCTTAAAAACGTAAAAATTAGGATTCACAAACACAAAATCCATCCCTCCAACCATCCCGTCCTCCCCTTAAAGTACACCTTTCCTACAGGTAATTACGAACACATATGAAAGTAACGTTCAAGCCTTAAAATATTTACGTCGCGTTCCCGTGCGAGAACTTTCGCTCGGAGAATTTTAAATATTTACTGATCGCTCCGCTCTTTGCGCTTTTGCTGAATAATCACATATACATACGACGACGGAGGAATTTCTTTGAGATTACTTCGATACAGTATGGAGTTTGCTGGTGATTAAGTTGTGTTATTTAGAGACCGATGGTGATTGGCTTTGTGAATTTTTTTCAAGTTATTGGACTCATTCGGGGACGCACAGGCAAACCTAGTTTTGTAAAGAGTTTGCGGTTATTTTTATAGTATTGTTACAATATTATTAAAACGTTTTATGTTGAATAGATAGGCGAATTTTCCTTTAACTAGCGATGTATTTTTAAAAAGTAGAAACTCACATAAATATAAGAAAGAAGTCGGGTCCTTTCTCATCGTTATCCCAAATATCAATCATTCTCAGAAAACATGTGATTGCAAAAATTACAATATTTTCCAGAATTACCGGATATCGAACAGATATACCGCTTACGAAATAATCCGTAGGTAATGTAAAATTTTTCTCCGACAATTTTTCAGGTCAGGTGGTAAAGTGGAATTTTTATGTGTGAATACATTTCGCGTGAACCGAGAAGGCGCAAAGGTTGCTACTTTTCCAGCGATGTATGGATCTGTGATCACGCGATTGCGTCGCATCGTGTCCAAGCGTACGTAGTGGGAAGTGAGCAGCTTGGCACAATCTGTTTGATGTAACATATAATACATTCTGCTGGTGCATTTTACGAGGTCACGTATTTTATTTGAGAACGTTTAGTGTAAGTACTGACTAAACATCTGGATGCTATCTACGCTTGTAAGTATAGATTGTCATAGCAAGTTTATCCTTGGAAATGGGTACGGTTCAGAGTAATGTTAAAATGCAGTGATACGCGAGTCATCTAAATATATATTACTTTAATGTGGACCAACCAGAGACAATGGCTGCGTATCTGAAGACCAAATTAACAATCGCTTACGTATATTGACATTACACTGTTCATTATCTCGCTACTGAACACAGACTAGAGTGCGCTCCATATTTAGCCGCAAACGTCTCCTGCTAAACACGATTTTCTATAACCATCTGATAACTCTAGTAGCGTGATGCTACGCAAACTGATTTAGAAAAGGAAGATTTTGGTGACTATTCTTATAAGCCCTTTCATAAACCTTCATGAAACGAATGCATCAACCAGTAATAAACGGCAACATGGCAGACCGAGGAGGAAATGGCGCGACGCACTCGACCTTTTTATACAGATTGGCCACATTCAGCAAAATTATAGGGATATAATAGCTAACAATAGTAAAACACGAAAAGATTAGAGACTCTTCTTTGGCAAAATAAATCTAAGCGTTCATTATAAACTTTTAACTCACAAATGTGTCCGAGTTCTTTCTTGCAAAAAAAAAACGCTACTTAATACATCTCCAGTGACACAACAATACAACGTTTCATTCTCTCACGACTTGCCCCCCCCCCCCACACCTCCCATCCAATATACCGTCAAAAACGCACACGTACACTAATTAAAACTCAATTAGTAGTACAAAAACATGGCGCTTTGTATCAGGCAACAGTCTGCTTAGCTCACAAAGCCTTGTGATCCCTTTATCATGTAAAGCTTGTGAGCGAATTAAAGAGAGAGCCAATTTCCAGCTCCAATATCTTATTAACAGAGATAGTTCGGAGGAAAAGGATGAAGTCAGGAAAATCTTTTAGAAAGTCCATGAAATGATGCTCACTTTTCTATTTATCCTACTAATATTATAAACGTGAAAGTTTGTATGGATGTATGGATGTTTGTTACTCTTTCACGCAAAAACTACTGAACGGATTTGGATGAAATTTGGCACACATATGGTTTATAACCAGGATTAACATATAGGATATTTTTTATCCCGATATTCCC
Source organism: Apamea crenata (assembly GCA_949629185.1). NCBI lineage: Eukaryota > Metazoa > Arthropoda > Insecta > Lepidoptera > Noctuidae > Apamea > Apamea crenata. The sequence goes on from OX451359.1 coordinate 1,102,181, forward strand.
ACGGGATCGAAACTTATGCGGGTGAAACCGCGGGGCGCAGCTAGTAAGAACATAAATGATAGGTTGTTAATCTTGTGACAAAGCTTGGTCTTTTGTAGAACAACGAGTTGGTGTTTAGAGTGATTTCGGGATTAAAGAAAATTAGAGTTCAATTAACATCTAGTGAGCTAAAGAAACAATGTGATCTTGAATTTATTACTTAGCATTGTTTTGCCGCATGTTAATTACCAGTTAAACGAATGCTACCTCTTTTCTGAAAAAACGTGAAATACGTAACAGCCAAATGTAACACAAAAATTCCCTAAAATTTCAAACGTAAACTGGCATCATTCACATTAAGCGTTTGCATCTCATTGTTTTCTATATTTTCGTACAATTTCAGCAGCTGTGCTCGTAAAGATGCAGCGCGCTGCGGTTTGTGGCGTATGAATGGAAATTATTTCACAAGGCAACCGCCAACCGCGGCCGGCGCCTGTGCGCCTAATTTGAAGACAGCCTCAGCATCTGCCGCTCTCTTTAATGTGCTGCATGTGTTGGTATTAGTTAGAAATGTGAGGCTCTGTGGATCTCACTTGACTTCTCTTTGTCTATTTCAGTTTTTGATTTCTTGGTCCTGGTTCTGTTTGATCCTTTGTGTCAGGTTTTTAACCTATAGATGTGCAGACTGCGGTATGCGGTACGGTATGCAGTACAATTTTATTTATGTATTTTATTTATAAGACCGCGTACCGGAAGACGTAGCTTTGGAAGGTCTCATACGGTGGACCGATCACTTTGTGAAGACCGCAGGAATTCGCTGGATGCGAGAAGCACAGTACCGGCTGAAATAGCGGTGCTAGGGGAAGGCCTATGTCCAGCAGTATACTTCCTTCGGCTGAAATTATGATGATAACAAGGTGCTCATTACAATACAACGTACAGCGTTGGGTATGTACCTACAAACATGACACGTTTAATAAATAATCTGTTTCATTACGATTGGTTTCGGCTTATAGAATAGTTCATTACTGAAAAGGTCTACATTTTCATTCCCAACTCTTCGGAAGTAATAAATAATGAAAATGAATAAATCACCAACAAAGAGATAAACAGATAATCAATTACCAGACTCTATAAATAAGATTATTTATTACAATTGAATACTTAACGCCATTTTAATTACGTATCAATCGGAAACAATTATTATCGTCGATGCAAAACCGTTACATTTTTAATCACTACTCGCGATTGGTTGGTTACATCATTCGGGAGCCAATGGGAAGCGTTCGTCGTTCGCCATTTTAATTATGTTTTGTTTGAATTCGGAATGGATTGCAAGCGTTAATCAAGGTCGGTATTTTATTAATGCGTATACTTTGGTGGGGAAGATTAATTATGTAAATTGGTTGACATATTCGGATGGGCTGCGGTTGCGACCGTGTCGACGGATGCCGAAAATGGTTTTGAATTATTAATTCCGTTATTAATTACTGAAGTGGAGTTAATAATTTATTTTTCTCGTTTGAGCCGCTCGAAAGTGGTGTTTGTTGATCCGATGAAAAGTTTATTTTGATGACATGATGTCGGGGATTTACTGAAGCTACTTGGAAATTGATGAAGTTTTTGAAGCGTGTAATATTGTTGTGGTCCATGGCTACCCGAAGGGTTATAAATTCTGCACACTGCGCAGCATATTGCTAAATAATATGTTCATAAAATTCCTGGTATCCATTACAGGCAAGATATAGAATAGCTTTTATCATGTATCTAACCAAATTTCTATACATGGCACTGAAACTTTGCCTAATAGGTACAGACAATGTAACTAAGTTATTCATTATACTTGAGTGATTGTGACTAGGTTTAATTTGTTCGTATAAAGTAGTGGAACTAGTCCTGTACGTTGAATAATTTATGTGGGGACAATTTTCTAGTAAAGTGGCCTTGTACTGTAATTGCATGTGTAAAGTGGCTGATAGCCAGTTTTTGTGTTGTTAAAAATGCAATCTAATAATGAAATTACGTGACCATAATGAAGAAATAGGAATAAATTAAGGATATGTAAAATAATTTTTTTTTCAAATTGAGGCTAGAAGCCAAGTTCTCGTTGATGAATATATACCGCTTAAAAGTTAAGAATTTTATTCATTGATTTCTTACCATGAAATGAGTTCTTATAAAATTAATACAAATGACGCCTGCTATTTTGAAAAAAAAACAAAAATACAAAGTATAGAAAAGTGCTCTTAGAACATCACTGGATGGTATAAAATACTCCCAGCAGTAAACATCAAGCTCTTACTTAAAACAACTAATTTTTTACACTACGGCTTTGAAAAGTAAATCCTTTTCAAAGCCGTAGTGTAAAACAATATTAAGTCAAGCAGGCAAAAGTTTAATATTCAGTCTTCAAAGTTACACCAACTTCGAAGGCATTATAATATTATAATACCTATTCTTACATATTAGATAAAGCTAGGTAAGTAGGTTGCGACCAGGATTGTGAGAGCGTCACGTTATACCTCAAGCTTATATACCTTCTTATCATCGGAAAATGGAATCTAGGAATGTTTAGAAGTTAATCGGTAGTCATACCTTGAGATGGATTATAACTTTAAAATTATTTGATACCCAATAAGGTCGTTATTACAATTTGAGAAACCCGATGGAGTTATCTGACGAGAGCAGCAAATGTGTCATTAAAAAAACTCTTTGACCATAAATCTATCTAACAAACGCTTATTTGACCCCTCAATCTACCAAGATTAATATTCTAGGAGACGATTTCAATGAAAAATTGAACACCCAGAAAAAGCCATCGGGTTGTACGCAACCGATTGCACGCTTTGCACAGATGGGTTGTAACTTGCACTATAAAATACTTCAATATTGCGACCGCGGGTGCTATAAATCTTCGAAGATCTAATCTTGAGACAGACGATATCTGATTACGTCAGAAAACGGCACCGCTTACTGCTTTATTCAGTTTATTCTAGACTTTAACAGTGAGGACTAGATAATAATTTCAGTCTGAGACTGTCCCACCCTAGAGCTAAAGTCTCTTTTTACACTACACCTTTTCACTGCTTGTTGACGATTTTAGTATAAGCTTTAGCTACGATATGGTGACATATACTACGGAATTTTGCATAATTACTAAATTGTTCATTGAAATCACGTAATAGGCTCCTCTGTATCTTATTCCCATTTCTCGCGGAACCCCTCGCGATTTTCTGTAAACATAGAATACGCGCTCACGGTGACATTATTATACACATATCTAAATATACTGTATAAATATAACTTCCTTCATTAAGGCGAGGGGAGGGTGACGTACAAATGACTTTCAAACCTGTTTGCAATCATCGCAATAACACGGAATTTAATATTTGCCATATTCGCTGCCTCTGACTTACAAAATTAATTTTCCTTTCAGAATAGCAAAGTACAAAACTTATTCGGAATATTCTTCATCCAAAATATTTTCTGAATAGTCGTAGCAGTCTCAATGGTGATATTATTTACGAGCTCTGTAATTCCTTCAAGGTTGGAATAAATCAGACATTTTCCCAGTTCTTATTCGATAAAAACTTTCATACATTTCTAGTGTTCCGTGCGGACGTTGGAAATCCGGTACATTTGAATCAATTGGGTTTCTTTCTGGCTCGGAATTTTATATCTTACTTTGTGGTCTAAAGGATGAATTGATACGAATTAAGAGTTCAATCGTTTTCTCGGTCTATTGCCAGACCCGCTGTGGATTCTGGGGAATAAGAAAATTTTACAATGGCATTAGTACCATAAAGTAAACTGGTAAGATAAGTCTTTCGGTAACTTCATTTTCCCATTTCTTTAACTTAATCCCTAACTCACCTTCCACAACACCACAGTAGGTAAGTCACGGAATACAGAAACTATTTGTTACAAACCCAATTTATTACCTTCTATTTCTGAAGGAGACTTTTCTTACTACGGAACACTTTTGTCACAATTTTGGCGGAGCCGTCCAGTTTAGTAATTGTGTTATTGGAAGTTCGCCGAATGATCCTGGAATATGAATTGTGGGAACTGGGTCGTACTGTTTTTTTTTAGGAAAAATGTTTCTAAGTATTATTAACTAAACGAGTCAGAAAAACTCTCTGGTACAATTTGGTCCTTTGAGCCGCGGAGCTTTGTGAATATTTTCTATCATCTTATATTTTTGCCTTACAAAAAGTTGTTAAACTAACTTAATGCTTTGCAGAGAGTAGGTGATATTGTCTAACCATTATTTTTATGTGCTCCCACAATCTGTAAAATTTCACTGCTGAAAGGGGCCTCCTCATATATCACTCGTGAAATATGTTGAGGTGCCACAGTGGAAATACCTTCCTTAGTAGAGTAGCATTATCCTTTCTACTTTATTTTCCTATGTTTTTTTTTTAAACCTATCCTTAACTGTATTTCTCTGCCTACCACTCCGTCATAGAAGTAAAGTACCATTTCTTGTACTACTATGTGTATCAGAAATGTGTGGTCATATTTACATAGAACTTCAATATCTTGTCGACCCTAATGTATGGGACGGCTGATATTTTTTCGCGTTAACAATGTTGGTCCCATGGGGAAAGTTGTTCCGTTTGATAGTCTGTACTACACCCTTAAATATAACTACTGGTACAAAAGTATACATAATCAAGATATACAATTATGTATAATAAGCCTATAAATGTTGCCACTACTGGAACACCTGCTTCCTCTGTTCGACTGGGAGTGGGCCGTATAATTTAAGTACAATAACAAAATCTTCTCTCTAAGTGTTATTATTGCAAAATAATGAACTTATATTTTCACGTTCATTGTTTAAAAAATATTTTCCAATGTTTGAAGGAGGCACTTGGGTTGTAATCTCGCGAAGACTAAGTTTGGAGAGTGCTGGTGGTCGAAATATTGAAGCTACGAAGCAACGGAGGCAAAATAAGCTGAAAACTTGGCTTTATTCCAATTAGTTTTTGTTATAACAATAGTTCCTATCCGGATTTGGAAGCACTACAAAGTTCCAGATATGGTTTTAAGTGGTTTTAAAAGATATTTTATTGGATAAGTTATTTATTGGGCGATTTTGTTTCACAGGTTCTTGAAAATAAAAGAAAATAGAGGATGGTTATTGAAAATAGACTATGGAAACAACTATGTTTAGTAATAACAAGGGAGACTCAGGGCAGGATAACTCTTCATAGTTAATTATGAATATTGATGAAATAGTAAGTATCATATTAATCGTTAGCCTCTGCCCGGGATTTCGACCATATGTAAGCCAATTGTACCATAAAACGTATCCTACGGCACTCGGCAATAATGTAGTTCTCTAATAGTGAAAGAATTTGTGTAATTGGATGAGAAATTCCAGAGATTACCTCTTATAAACAAACAATTAATTTTACCTATACTAGTTTAGATAAATAAGCAGACGTGACCTTAACATTAATCTAAATATATAAAAATCAACGCCACTTTTCGTTGTAATTTTATAACTCAAGAACGGCTGGGTTAAGCAAAGCTAAATCGTAGCTGATTTTGGTTTTTAAATGTTTGTCGTAGTCCAGGAAAGGTTTAAACGGTCAAAAAATATGGAAAAAGGAGTAGGGTAGGAGTAGTGTAGGAGTAGGTTAGGAGTAGGATAGGAGTAGGGTAGGAGTAATGTAGGAGTAGGGTAGGAGTAGTGTAGGAGTAGGGTAGGGGGTAGGGTAGGAGTAGTGTAGGAGCCTACTCCGACCCTACTCCTACCCTAGTAGGAGTAGGGTAGGAGTAGGGCAGGAGTAGTGTAGGAGTAGGGTAGGAGTAGGGTAGGGAGGGGGTAGGACACCACGCGAACGAAGTAGCACCGGACAGCTAGAAATAATTTATATGGCAAAACAACGTTGGCCGGGTCAGCTAGTATATTTACAAATATATATTGCACAAATAAGTTATGATGACCTATTTCTTAACAAGGCAAGGCAGGCTTTATTATTGTACAAATGTTTAGGCCGATTAAGAAAAAGCTTTAACATTGCATGATCTCTTAAACGCTCGTCCAACAGTTTGTCACTACATAACTAATGCACAATAGTAATCCTTAACCCCTTCAGCGTCGCGACTTCAAACACTTAAACAAACCTAATGTTGATACCTTGGATTTCATTCAACCCTTAACAGAAAAGATTAGCAACGTCGTTCAAAATCGAATCCTAAAGTTGTTGTTTTAGAGTCGAGATTTTAAAAGCAATTTTATGAGAAATAGCAATAGCATTTACATTTCAATTATTTGATGTTTTTCTAGTTAAACGAGGGGTTAGTGAGGTACAAATGGATTGTTTATCGCGACAGTTAGCTGTTTACCTTGTTGTTAAAGTCGTTATGATTGGTTTATGATAGTAGCATTTATTTCTTTGTGGTTTTTAAGGAATTAAAATGTGTATTAAGTAATTTTCTAAGCATAATTGGTGATAAACGAACTTACCTGTAAGTGGAGTTCTATCATGATTAAACTGACAGCGTGAATAAGGCATCAGACAAAAAAAAACTAAAGTGCATAAGAGCCGACATTATAATTATGTGGTACCTACTACAAGAAGTGTACCATGCCGATATCAGAATCAGAATCAGATTCAGAATTTTATTTGTCAAACATAGGTACATTGGGTTCTTGCATTACATATTTATATAGGTCGCTATGTTTTGCCATTACAGCATACAAATATTTTAACATAACGATTGTTCAAAATAACAATTGTACTCAATTTAATTACAACACAATTAGTAATATAAAATTAAAATTAGGTTTTGAGAAATTATAATAAAAATAAAAATAAATAATACAAAATGTCATAAAAAGTAAAATAGGTGGGTACATATCTTCAGACGAGACTAAAGTAAATGATAAATGATAAATGATTTTATTTTTGTAAGTAGGTTTGTACAAACACTTTTACACGTCAATCATATTTTAAAACTAGATGAGGTCGGCGTTTCCTATCTGACTACTCTGAGAAGAAAGGCCGAAACAAACTCAGAGGTCACAGTCTCTTTTAAAGTCCAGACATAATCTTGGTCAGATCATATGAAGACCATGCAGGTCGATGTCTGAGATGGTCTTTTGAGGAAAGAACCACACAGATTGAGAGGACCTGTCCAGCCAGTGCACGCATTTGTCAGAAATCGTGCAGCTCAACTCAAAACTTAAGGAGCTCGACGATTCGACGAACAATACCAAAGAAAGGACATTTGGGTAGGCCACATTAATTACTCAAACTGCCAGACCATGACAACAAAAACTAACAGAACAGAGAGAAAAATTAAAAATAATATAAATAAAATGACCCACATAGTCTTCACATTAATTATTAGTATAGGTCCTTAATGGAAAAAATGTATTGAGCAAAATCATAGTTCTCCACCTGTTTACGAAATCTATTTGTTTTTTAGTTAAATGGTGTGTTGGTGTGATTATTTTATATACCTACCTACATAAATCAATGAAAAACGCATTCAAAGACAGTAAAAAACGAAAACATATTAATTTTAGAATTAACGTGTTGACCATCACGCCTGTATTCCCCGAAGGGTTAAGCAGAGGTGTATCTATAGTACACACATTCCTCCAGCTGTGTTTATCTATAGTACACACACATTCCTCCAGCTGTGTTTAAGTCTCACGTAATAAGGGTGAGCCTATTGGCATCACCCGAAAAACCCAAATCCAAATCTGCTAAAAACTCAATAACACTTTGCCCGACCCGGGAATAAGTACCAAATGCTAGATATAAAAGACTATCCATATCTTGTATGGCCCATAGAGAACTATCAACAAGTTCAGTTCACAATATCATATTCCTAGTTACACATTACCGTATGGTCCGTTTGCCTGAGCTGGACGGATCCCGGACGCAAATCGTTTACGATTCAGTTCAGTCGGTGTCGTTCATACGAGCCCCGGCTACGGAGAGTCTATCGTAGAAAATTATATTGATGTAAAGAAAATAGTAATAGAGAAGAGACTGACTTGGTGTTTAAACAAACTGTTTCAAGTACCTACTATTGAAGGGATCATTAAACGAGACTCCACGTCGTTCCAGCTGTCTGACCAGTCTTACCAAAGGGTGTTGTATTATTCAGAAACTGGGTTACAGAAGTCAGATAGGCAGTCGCTCCACGTAAAGTACTAGTATTCAGCTGCATCCGGTTAGACAGGAAGCCGACCTCAATATAGTTGGAAAAGGCTAAGGCAGATTGGTTAGACGAGACTCTACGAGTAGCGAACGACGACGTACACCCTAGACCCAATACCAACCTTGCAGATAGGAGTATAACACACTTCAATACATACACACATACCACCACGCCATTATACAGTGTAATGACTAATGACACACCCTCATTTCACCAGTTATGTTATAAATCCCATGAGGGCGATCCCATTAACTGGACACATATCCGGATTCCAGGTTGCCCACTGACCATTTTCTAATGGAAAACCCAAAAACTTATTTTTAGCCGATCTTGGAATAAAACCCAGAATTCAGCTGTCTGTCAGACTTGTGACCACTAGACCCACGAACCATTCTTTGCTACCTACCTAAACATACATATTGCTACAAAACCGACCAAGTGCGAGTCAGACTCGCACACGAAGGGTTCCGACAAGGCGTAAAACGCTGAAAAAAACACATTCTTCTCGTATAAAATGTAATAAAGTAAAAAATTAAAGGGGTCTCCTTTAATTTTTTACTTTATTATTTTTTTATTATTTGTTGCAATATATCAATTTTCACAGGGTGGGTAATACTATTGCTGCTGCAATAGAATTACACTGTACACAGCCTGTGAAAATTTCAACTGTCTATCTATTACGGTTCATGAGATACAGCCCGCTGACAGTCAGATGGATGGACGGAAAGCGGCTTAGAAATAGGGGCCCGTTGGCACCTTTAGGGCACGGAACCCTACAAAGTACGAAAATAACATAGAAAAAGATGAACTAATAAACCTTATGAATCGAACAAAAATGTAACGTAAAAAAAAAAAAAAAGGTAGCGTTATATTTTTGTTCGATTTTACCTCGTTTTACCTCGGCACTCAATAAATAAAATGTCCTATAACTTTCTAGCTGCACGTAACATACCTTAAATACCTCTGTACGATCCAATATGGCGGTTTTATTGGTCGTTCTGTCCCGATAGAAATCTATAAATGTGTTTTATTGTCTTGCGAGCTGACACGGTGTATTGCACGGGTATTCGTTGTAATATTCTTGTTTAAAACATCTTTGAACGCGGGTTTGATGTTTTTGGTAAGCGATTATTGTTTCTGTTTGTTAATTTTATGCATGTATTTATTTTGGAAATCTGAAATTAATTAATTAAATACTAAGCATGAGCAAACAGTATGTGAGGAACGTAGCAGGTGGCGTTCTATAGTTTTTGCCTACCCCTGTGGGAATATTACGTGAGTTTGTGTGTAAGTAATACCTAAACATGGTGAATGTGAAACGAGAAATTAGTATAGCTAAAAAATGGTATTCTGTACCATAGCATATAGGTTGGCCTGAAAAATCCAATGAAAATAGCCAAACTTTTTTCATGAGTATTTTGTAATAAGTTTCTAATTTTATTGAGTAGTTCTCATCGCTAAAACAGATCCAGTTAAAACCCAGCGTCAGGCACTAGTTGTCTGGCATAGCTTGTTGCTGAACTGAGCCTTTTTGGCACAGGCGTGAGGCACAATTTCCTGCTAATTTCTTACATCGGAGTTTACACTTTTTTAATTTGATTTTCATTTGTTTTTATCTGATGTGTTGTGTGCCTTTTGGTCTGTGCTAAATAAACGTTTTTTCTTTCTATATTTTCTTTAAAAAAAAAGCATTTTTGACGAAGTTGAACCATTATGCTCTGTAGGTACTAACAAAATTCTATTACAATCCATTCTTGATCACAAACAAACCCACAATCACTTACTATCCTCAATTCATATTTTATTTCCAACCATAATTTCATGTCCATATATCCGCAAACTGTCAGCTTATGTCAATAGGACGGGTGTAACCAATCGATAGGTAGGGCGGAGACACAGAATAGATAGAGGTACAGAAGGCCGGCTCCGAGTAAAAAGTCGTGTGAAAATAGGTAGCTGTACAGAAGGCTAGCTACGATTAAAAATTCGTGTGAAAATCGGTTGTCTACGGTCACCAAAAGTGATAAGTAACCAGGGTCGTCGAATATAGTTGATGTTTAATAAGAGACCGATGGATGTTTTCGAATAAGTTAGACAGAAGGCTAAGCGAAAAGGAAGTAATAGCGCGGCTAGGCGATGCGATACGATGAGGCGGATCGGGGGAACATGAAATTGCAGAAGCTAGTCTTACTAATAAAATTTGACAAATACTTGACATTTTAAATTTCAACTCAGCCTATTGCAGCCTCTCCCAGGCTGCGCCACAACACCCTGCCCTCCGCCTTCCGCGTCCAGTCTGTCCCAGCCACCTGAGCTGAATTGATTGATTGATTTTAAATTTAATTAACTATGATGTATGTACCAATTTTCATAGCTTTATTTATTTAATTAACTAAGGTAATCAATAGTTTTGTGAGCTAAGTTTAGCTAATTAACTTAAAAAAAACAACCATCTGTAAAGTACTACAATTCTTGCAAATAATTCCATTTCATTTCGTTTGTATTGAGTTGGCCTTCTGTAACTGCTTATTCTGTGTCGATAGGTTGGGTGGACTGACGTCCAACCGGTCATCATAACCCGTCCCTCTATTGTTGGCAAAAGAGGATTATTTTTAGATGGAAGGAATGTTGGAATAAATGTTTTCGTTCCCTTTGAGGTAAACGTAGGTATTTATTGAGTGTTTAGGGTTGTAAATATTTGCAATGTTATGTGAGGTATTTTGACACGGTCAAGCTGAGAATTTTCGATGGTTTGGATCAGTGATCTGAAGATATTCAACTCAAATTACAAGCTACAGAGAAAAGACCATTGAAACGAGTCAAAATACCTCAGTAAGGCAAATTCCTAAGAACGTTCGCATTTTAATCTCAGTCTCAATCTGTCAAAAATACAATCAATTCACATACATTTTTGACAAGTTTTTTACATCGATTGTCGTGGATGAGATTGCAACTTGAATTTGAACGTTTTTTAAGTACGAGAATAATTGGCCTTCAGATCTAATGTTAGATGATTAACATCATTCTTCTTTTTTTATTTCATTCAATCAATCAATTGGCCTGCCTTTACCCTACTATATTGGGGTCGGCTTCCAGTCTAACCGGACGCAGCTGAATACCAGTATTTTACATGGAGCGACTGCGTATCTGACCTTGACAACCCAGTTACTGGGAAATACGATACCCCATGGTAAGACTCGTTGTCAGAATTTTGGGCTTCTGATTACCCGCAACGTCTGACAAAGATCTACGAATGATAGCCGCGACCAACGGCTTACCGTGCTTTTCGAGACACGGAGAAATATGTAATGTATGGATTTAATTCAATATGTGCATACTAGTTATTCACAGCATCTCGTAATAAAGCTCGCACCTACTCATCGCAGTTTAATGTAGATAATTACGTCTACTTGAATTTACGACACCTACGACCCTTTAAATTGATAGCTCCTAAGACCAATGTACCACCCAATTACTGTTTCCAACCACGTACGAAAAGCAACAAAATTGTATAATGTACTGAAAATATCTGCCATATAACATGCTCCCCACATCTTTATAACTTCCTTGGCTTTAAAGTGCCGCCTCGGAAGACCTCACGCACATAGAATCACTCGTAAAAGTCGAAAAGCCGCGACAGTTCAACGTTCTTGGGAACCGAGCGAGAGGCACAGAGTAGTTAATTACAGAAGCTTAACATACTTTGTGTAACTTAGTCTATCGGCATTCATAAGGCCCATGAACGTACAAGTCTTCTGTTCAGTGAAGAAATAATATAGCTGCTATAAGTCATTGACTTTGTGGAACAGATTGATAAATCGCAATGTGTTAGCAAACCAGACACCCGAGTTTTATCAATATAATATTACACACGGGATGCATTAAAATAGCCTTCACGAGAGATGATACTTTGTTGATACTGATGATACTTAATGAAATTATAACTCACTACCAAAAGATATAAAAAATACACAATCGTTATTACTATTTGAAAACTACTCAAATGCCACATCTTAAGTATCTTAACGGGTCATAAAATAAAATAACTAATTTAACACAAAACTTAACTAATTTAACTAATCTAATTAATTTGCTTGTAGTGTAAACGAGTCTTTAGGTTTCAAACAAAGGTAACGAGTCACCCGACGACCGCATCAACGCGCCGTACGGCGGTAGACAACACAAAACTTTAAAAAACTCGTAACAATTACCTTCTTATATTCGTAATGTTAACACTACAAGCTCTTACTACTCCTGAACAACAAAAATGTAATAGATTAAGTAATTTTTTAGTATTTATTTCTGTACAAGTGATTTGTAATCTTTAGAAAAAAAATAATTCAAACCGTATACCGTAAATTCCGGCACACCCTGAGTATACCCTGGTATCACATGGTTGGCTGGCTACTACATGAGCAATTCTCTATCTTTTGTGTTAATACGGAAGAAGAATAAATTGCATGTAATTTTTTTGCGTCATGTCTCAATCTGATGTTGCTAGAAGTGGGTTTTCTGAATTCTTCCCTGAGTGGTCTGCAGTTAGATAGTCACGTTTGCCAAGACTTTGCTTTGCGAATATTCACAGCACATCTCATAAATAAGGTATCACGTTCAATAAATGTTATGGATGAGGAGAGTTCAAGCTATGTGCGAGATTGTAATGTTATGCAAGTTAGTATAGTTTAGCACTGTTTAAAAAAAATATTGAAAGAGAAAATAATTTTTCTACGGGCAAATAATTTTTTTTTTTTCTTAATACATAATACAAGTGCCTATTATTTCCTACATATTTGTCAGAAGCGAGACGTGTAATAGCTTGATTTACTTCTTGAAAGAACCCAAGGCAAATAATTCCGTTTCTTCCATTTTAATATATATCAGTACAAGAGGAAAATAAAAGAAAAAGTTGTCATTTTTATTTCAAAAACATTTTCCATGTAATTCGCGGAAATACAACTTTAAATTTCTGTTTCCAGGTAAGTAAAGCAACGTCAAATCAAAGAAAAATATGGTTGGTAGCAAGCGATGTATTTATTACTGTCGCATCGCATAATATATGTACATTGAATTATTCATACGCTTGTCGCTGGCCCGTCGAGAATCGTCTCGTACTTCAAGAGTAATGGAAGACCGACATGTGAAAATATCGTACGTTATGTCGCGATTCAGTTATTCATAAGACTACGAGCAAGACCGATTTGTTTGTCCTTGGATTTTTAAGAGGGTTCAATGTCCTTTTGATTAGCTTTTGGTATCTTGAGAGAACAGCTGATAATTTCTACCTCAATTATTTTTTCTAAAACTATTCGGTTTCATTCCAAGCATGGAATTAGCTCAGCTACAAAAATCCGAGAAAATAGAGAAAAATAAAGCCCACCTTTATTGTAGCTACGTTCTTGTTATACCTGTCTAAGATTACAGTACTAAAATATTCAGAGGAACTAGTAGTACAACTAGAACTCTTCGTAAACATCGAATTATTTTCTTTGCCCAACGTTGCGTGCGCAAGCTTCTCCAAATCGAATTGAGAACAGACAATATGGTGCTTTTAGACATTCTTAGGGTAATTCGACGAAGGAACTGGCCGTAAATAGTTTTCTTTGGAACGTTCATTAAGTAGAAGAAACTTGTTCTTATGTGAAAGGTTGGTGGCAGTTTATACAGGTTATTTATAAAACACTAACAACCTCGCAGGACTATAATACTCAGATCATAAATAACAACATTTGTTCTATGACTTTTAAGTTTTTTTTTCATAATATAATTAAAAATATTTAAATTAATCGCTCTAAATGTGAAAAGCTCCACGCGGTACCAAATTAGACCACTAGATAAGTAAACAAACAGTGCGTTGCAAATGCAGGGCGGTACTGTAACTTACTACAAAATACAGATTTAGAAAGTGTAAATATAACAAAAACTTGACATAATCTTTAGTAAATTGATTAAGTGTTGTAAAAAGTCATAGAGAAAAAGTTGTTGTCTATGATGTTAATAATATAGTCCTGCGAGGTTGTTATCTATTGTTTTTAAAAATAACCCTGTATATTTATTGGAAATTGAGTTTATTTGGTTGAAATTTGTTTGTAATTCCTTTTTGTAAGAGTAATAGGTACGAGAAGATTTAAGTGCCCGTTTGTCGAGTGAGATTTCTTTAATTTCCAGTAAAAAGTCCTCCAAATTTCACCCATGGCGACCAATCTCAGCGGAAACCAACCTTCGGCACGGGAGATATAGTGCACAAGTATGACAGACACAGTTGCATTCTCTTCCCTCACTCTCATAGTACGATGGACGGGAATCTGACACGACCGGACAGAGATCAGGCGCAGGGCCAACGGCTTAACGTGCACACCGAGGCACGGGGTACCACTCCGCTAACTTCCAAACTCCAGACTGTTACTAAGAAACTACTGGGAAACCCCAAAAACACTTTGCCCGACCCGAGAATCGAACACAGAACCGCAGCAGTCCCGACCAAGCCACCAATGGGGCAGTTTTAGTCTTTTATAGTGTTTAGTTTAATTTTATGGATAGGGTCAGTCAACACACAAACACACATAGGTACCTACACTTATTTTCAAAAACAAATATGTTTAACAACATAAATGTTTTAAAGACACAGTACCTAATGCACGAAAGACCCGTTTCTCGGACCTCAGGAAGTCAGGACCATTTCTGGAAAAATACGTAAATTCACAAAAAATACTCACCGGAATTTATTCTATAGAGTTTTTACTCAAAGAATACGTTTCCAAGAAAGTTCACTTAAATATGGTTCAGTAAGTAATATGGTTCTCGTGCCACGCAGAATGTGCTGACAGGGCCCGGTGTTCAGAGGAAATGTCTGAAATTGATGCGGTTTCAGAGTAGCTCATTCTTATTCATAGCTTTTAACGAACTACCCTCGCATGCTCGCAGCATAAAACTAAATTTAATTACCTTGCTGAGTCTCTTGCACTTTACGCAGCGTAATAACTGTTATTTTACTTTTAATGGTAAATAGAAACAATAGTAAACTATCTTAAAATAAAATAAATGGCTGATTTTAAGTAGCCCGTATCTTAGGACTTGTTTATATTTTGCTTTATTTTGTACAGATTAGCCTCGGTCACAGAATATAGTATTTTATGTAATTTTTTAATCCTTTAAAAATAATATTTTGCGTTTGACTACGTTTTTGTTTACCTTGTAACTTTATACAAAAAACTACCTGAATTGTTTTTTTTTTTCATTAAGTATTCGTATACCTATAGTAAACGCGTTTACGCGTAAACCAAACTGAATTTTATTATTACACTTATATATGAAACTTACCGCCTCAGTATGTACAGGGTGCACAGCGAACAACAACGCTGCAAGTGCGGCAAACGGTCGCTGCAACCGCGCTACCACCGCACCGGTTCGTGCAACCAGCGCGCAACACGCAGCGTGCAACGCAACGTTGCAGACGTGCCACCACCACGGCGAGAAGCCGCAGAGTTTGTAGTTAAGTCTGTAACAAGGAATGACAAAAAGTTATTATTATGCAAAGTTAGGTATACCCATAAACAGTTTAGGTACCCATATACACATACCCAATAAACATTAGGTATACCCATATTTCACTATTGGCATCATGGCACTCATGGCATCAACTGGGCACAATTATGCAGTCTGGGCTGCTGCAACTAGAGAAATTCCTGATGGAAAAACACACACACACCCGAACTAGGAATCGAACCTGCGAGCCTCGTTAAGCATTCGTGCTAGCCAGGGCAAAGAGACAGTATGCAATGTAACTTACACAAAACTCAAATGTTATGCCTATATGAGACATGTTGTGTGTTACGAGTACATTCAGATTAAAATCTGTAAAATCCAATAAAATTGCTAAAAGCTCACACAAACTGCGAACATGGATGTCACTATAACCCATTTTATTGAGTACTTTCATAGTTACGAACTATTCATAAAATGTTTTGATGAAAACGGCAAAAAAGGAATTTTTAAAATAGAGTGTTAGAAACGTAAAACCAAATCAATAGTTGATAACTGAGTTGTATAAACTTGTTGGGTGATATCAATACCGAATACAATACATATTTTACTTAACGTGGGGATCGAACTTAAAATCCAATCTGAACAAAGTAAAAGTCAAATAAGTTAGTTTGTTTTGGCACATAAAAGGCACTTTTGATCAGGGTTAGTACAGTCACCCTTACAGCCAAAGCAGTTATTATACTCAGTAGGTAAGTCAGACAATTCATCAAACTGTTCTGTATACAAACAGACACAGTTTCAAACTGCCAAGTAAAACCAATTCAAAACTACTATAAGATAAATACGCACAGTATAAAGCCAGGGTACACTCGCTGTGCACAAAGTTATGTCACGACTATGACGGAGGGCTCATGCACAATGGGGCTAATTGTTTCCTAGTGTCCTGCCTTCAGGCTAAGTCGTCTTAGTCTTGTCTACACTGAAACTAGACGAAGTAGTTTGACCAAAAACTTTAGATGAGAATGTTGGTTTTGTTTACAACAGGTGATAAAAAAAGAAAGTTCAAATTATTACGTAAAGTTTTTGATTTCCTTTCCATGGCTCCATGTCTTTTCCATCTATTAGATATTTCCGCAGTAAAAACGTCATTATTTTATTTCTGTAATTAATTTACATTAGTGAAAGCTTAACATTATAAATCTTGAACTTAGTAGTTAAGTAGATATTTATATGTCGTAGTTATTCGTTTATTCGGAACGCCAGCGCCATCTCGTGGCGCTCGACAGAGTCTAGCCTGAGTTCGTGGGGGTGGACGAGAGCTACAGCTACAAGAGTGGTGTGAGCAGAGCTCTAGGGATCATCGGAACATTGGACATCGTACGGACATATGCTTAGAAAGTGCCTCGCGTTCCGTATCGTTAAGTTGTGTACCCACAGTGTGATTCACTAGTGTGATTAACTTGCTCGTAAATTATAGTCTAATTTGAACTGCAAACCGTTTTTCTATTGCGCTTTATCCAACACTACCGATAGTACGCCCACAGCAATTAAAATATGCCTGATGTTAACGAGAGACAGACATACCTTCTCCGACATATATTTTATTTTATTGCTTGCTCGCTATCGTACATTGCTGAAAATGCGAAATAAAGGAGCATTTTATTAACCGTTAATAATTTTCAAGTCACGAGTAAAGTTCACATAAGAAAGAAGAAAGAAAACATATTTATTTGCGCATTAAAAGAACACAAAAAAAATAACAAGTTGGGGGAAAACTTGCGTCATATCCACGCAAACCGGCCATCGCTCAGCATAATGCTAAGACCACATAATACTTTGCTGTCTCATGTTCCCTAAGCTTTATACATGGGCTGTTTCTAACCACAGAATATTTGGCAAATACATGCTGTGAGATACTTGGCATGTAATATCCACAAGTCACAACAGGCAATATACGTAAAGTTATGGACACAAGCACGACAGTAAGGCAAGCACACAAAAGCTAATTGTTTCCTCATGTTGTGCTGCCGGCGATGTATCCGTGTCCTTACTATAGTTGACCATGTTCACAGATTCGGGGTATTATCACGTGCTTGAATTACACAGAAGAGAACATGCTTTGAGGGTATGCTATGTACTCTGAGTAAGAAATGTTTGGTATCCAGTTATTAATAATTTACATTAGCATCTAATTAAATGTTTTTTTTCATTATTAACTACCAGTGTTGTCCTGCTAATATATACATACATACTACTTAATATAATGGATGGATGGATGGATGTTTGTTACCCTTTCACGCAAAAACTACTGAACGGATTTAGATGAAAGGCACACAGATGTTTTATAACCAGGATTAACATATAGGATATTTTTTATCCTGATATTCCCATGGAATCGAAACTTATGCGGGTGAAACCGCGGGGCGCTGCTAGTAACTTATAAATGTTCAACGAAGCAAAAGGAGTACGTAAGGATTTTAGCAGGTGACGTTCTTATTGTTAAACGTTATCTTACATTTTCATTTGATTTGACAAAAGGAAGAAAGAGAGATATATAGGTAAACAGTTTTCAAAAATGTTATAACAACACTAATAATTAAACTTTACTAAGCAGACAACCTTTGAAACATTGATCAATGTTTCGACGTTCGAAAAGTGCCTTTTATGTGGCTGTTGAAATATGAAATAAATGATTTGACTTTGACTTCAAAGCAGCAGGGTAACACACGATCAATAGCAATTGGTTTCACTTTGAAAGTTCAACAACATTCATTGCGTTATTTACGTTGTTGAGCAGACACATGACACATTTTTTGAACATATGAAGCAATGAATTAGCCTAATAATATAATATCCTGATATAATATCCTTCAAAATGATTCAGATTGAGATTGATTGTGTGTTACGCAATTAGGGTGCTGGTCTGCATACCTATAGTAAATAAAGCCTAAATAAGTGGGTTTTCACGCGAATTGCTACTAACATTATAGTAAAAAAAACACTAACATTTTATATTGATAATCTTAGAACTATAATAAAAAGTGCCGTTCTGTAGATTCTGCCTACCCCCATTGGAAGCACACGTGAGTGTATGCATGTATGTATAACAACAACGGCGACATAATGATGCAGACTAGTTCATTGTTTAACTAGGTTTAATAACCCTCCAGTGATTTTCTGCTTTGTGTCCAAACAAGAACTGCAAGCGAAGCATCCCTGTTTTTGCATTAATTTTAGGTTTTGATACAAAGTGTAGCTTTCTAAAAGCTTAAGAGGTGAATGTTCTGTGAACTAGGTGGCCTTACTGTACCTATTTTATAATGATTTACGATAACATAACATCGTGCCTGTATTTCCCCGAAGGGATAGACAGAGGTTTACCCCAAATGTCGCCAGTTATGTTTAAGTCCCATGTAATAGGGGTCGAGCCTAATGGCATTAACCGGGTACAACTTCAACACCGGGCTGTTACTGAAATTTCTGGTGGAAAAACCCAGTAACATTTTGCCAAATTCAGGAATCGAACCCAGGACCTAATGCTCAGCAGTAGCGCTTGCGACCACTGGACTAACGAGGCAGTGATTTTACTTGAAACAAACAATCCGAGTGGTGTCAGAAAAAGATCGGGAAAAACGTCATGAAAACAAATACCAATTCGTTTGCTAAACAATAACGGTGTTTTGCAGTAGGATTTCCGGTTTGATGGCTCTAAAACCAAGTTACACACGATCTTGGAAAGTTCGATAATTCTTCGACTGGAACAGAACAAAAGTCACGCAAAAGAAATATTTATTGATGAAAAAAATACTTGGTCGGTTCATCGTCCTAACAAAACGTAACGCGTTTACTCATGTGAATAGGTATTCTCAGAAAGCATTTGAGGCTAACGGAGGACGTTAAAGAGAGCTTCTATATCGCCTATATATAGCTCTTATACAGCCGTGTAGCCTTGTAGGGCTTATGGGGAGATAGTGTCGTAAAGCGAGATGGTTTGACAAGTAATTTGAGCAACTGCCGGATTTTGTAAGTGCGAGTTTTTGGGTGCGAGACCGGTCTGAAGAGAAGAGATTTTACGTGTTTGTGCATTGAAAAAGAAGATAATGAGAGGTTTGTTCAAGTTATTTTGGCGCGAATGAGTTTTTTAATGTTTTGCATAGAAGGTCAACACTCATGTTATTGTTTATGGTTATAACTTTTTTCTTTATTCGCTACGTTGCTCACAGGTACTGTACTTCAAATTTTGATGTAATTTGTTTGTTAGTGAGTTCTCTCAATGTTAGGTACAATTCAATAGCCGGTCTATGGCAACAATTTGACAGTGACAGTGCAGTAGCAGTAAGGGAACTTGGTGGTTATTAACATCAGTAACTCATCCAATATCTATGTGCTAGCGACTATATCCGGCTCAAAGGACCTAAACTATTCGGGCACTATGAAATCGGGCATATAAAGAGTCCCTCTCTTTAAAAAATACTGGGTAGGTATGTACACTTTATAAAAATTACCTTCACGGCGAACACAGAAGGAATTTGCCAGTCATCCATTAATTTAAAAATACTATTCCTACTATCAAAAGCCCACCGAGAGGAGGCCTGTGTCCCAGCAGTGGCAACATTTTAGGCTGATTATGGATTATTATGGAACTATAAAAGTACCCAAAACAAATATTACCGCACACAATAATTACCAGCCTTTTGTACTAAGCTGCATACTTAGCGACATAATAGACGAGGCATTAGCAACCTGTCAGTACCTGCATACAATTGCTTATTGCGGTGACACTAATTGGGTTATTGTTCTCCCTCTAGAGTACCTACAGGCGCTACAGTAAACCGCTAAGCTGGGTTTACAACCAACTGGATAGATTTGGATTGGATTGGATTAAGATGAGTTTGTAATCTATACTAATAATAAAGCTGAAGAGTTTGTTTGTTCTTTAGACGCACTAATCTCTGGAACTCCCAGTTGGATATCGATAATTCTTTTTGCATTTGATGGCCCAATTCTCGAGGAAGGCTATAGGCTTATTTAACCTCAAGCTATGACCCGGAGACGAGCAAAAGATGAAAAAGGCAGAAAGAACGCGGAAGCGTAAGCGGAAACGAAATGATAGCGCGGACAGGTTATGCGATGCGACGCGGTGGGGCGGGGGGTCAAGAAATTTCACGCGGACGAAGTCGCGGGTAGAAACTAGTCGTGAAATAAATTGCAGAAGGTTTCATTTAATTGAATAACAATTTTACAATTTTGGTATACAATAAAGTAAATTGTATCTATCTATCTATTTATCTTGTTTTAATATCTGACCATATCAAATTGCTTCATTATTTTATCCTATGTAATTGTCAGGAACATTTTTTTAAATCGATATGAAATTCTTTAAAAACTTAAAAGGAAGACATTCTCCACCACGTTCTAGCTGCGGAAAGTTCAATCCAATCGCGCAAAGTTAATTCGGATTGCTTTTAGAAGATTTCTCCGCTGGAACCAGGATTAGCTCTAGCCAATAAAACTAAGTCTATCGTTCAAGATATCTAATTCAATCACCATTGCTGTTTGTTAAGAACAGCTGTCCAAATAATGACAAATTTTGTCTTGCAAGTTTCAAGAGTGTTACTGTACACGCAGTAGTTGATACATACCTACAGCTTTAGAAAAAAAACATGGGCAGTCATGAGGACTGCCGACAGAAGTGAAAACCTAAACTAAAACATGCTTTCACTGCTTTTTCTTCTTCTACATGTCGCTCTGGTACGACTGTATTTTAGATCTTGTTCACTTAAAACATCGCGACTTCCACGACGTCGTCAGAACAAAAAGTCACTTTGACTGCATGTTTTGGGATACAGAGGGCAGCATAGGAGGGTTTTTACTGCTGTCCAAGCGCAACACGTCAAACTCATAGCTACAGATATACTGTTAATGCTTGTCAGTATCGCGTACTCGTAAGATTTTCCCCTTTCAGAAATCGTTCAACGCGCCTAAAGTTTTCACTTCAAAGTTTGACACGCAAGTGTAAATGATTCAGGACCAAGTTACTGCATAACATAATCAGCCTATAACGTTTTCACTGCTGAGACACAGTCCTCTTCTTTGTGAGAGGGAGTGGGCCGTAAACGACCACGCGGGCCCAGTGCAGATTGCCGGTTTTCTCAAGAGGTTTTCCATCGCCGTTTTGACTAAGTAAAGCACCTGACTGGATTCGAACCAACGACCACGAGCTCGTAAGTTGATCGTTTCCACTGGACCAACATTGTTCTCACCACTGCGTAAATACTATTCAAAATGATCACCATTTTTCCTTTACGTTTCCCAAAAATACAAATATTCTCACAGTGGTAATAACATCGTCAGGTCCAATGCCGATGTTTGGCCGCCACGCTATCACGGCTTACCGTAATATATGGCGCGAGCAAGCCAGGCCAGGCGATGTAATAAGATGCCGCTGTAGCTCGTGGGGGACAGTTTTACTATTATTTGGAAGCCTATTTGACTTTGTGTTGTTCAGTATGTTTGGAGCTGAAGAAAATATTGCTTATAATCTTCGTTGAACACCATTCGAAGTTACTTGCGAAGTCGAGAATGGTTTAATTAACTGTTTATAGGTAAAAGTTATTACTTTAATTATATCAGAGAAAACTCCATAAAGGTTACATAATCACATCACAAAAAATAATGAAAAAACTGTTAATAGATAATCCTACTAATATTATAAGCGCGAAAGTTTGTGTGGATGGATGTACCCACCAAAAGTACTGAATGGATTTGGATGAAATTTGGCAAACAGATAGTTTATAACCAGCATTATTATTATTTAACACAAAGGATACTTTTTATCCCGATATTCCCACGGGGTCGAAACTTATGCGGGTGAAACCGCGGGGTGCAACTAGTGTATGAGTTTTTTGGGAAAAAATTATGGTAGCATGCTATTTATAATTCAATTTAATACTAATGCATATCATGGATATACCTACTGTTGAGCCTAAAAAATATGTGTAAAATAAGAACAAATGTATACAGAATGCAATATCTACATATATATTATTATGTCGGAGATTCAAACGGATTAGCGTCCTCGTGCTCAATGTTGGTATCCGCCATGTTGATGTTTTATCAATCAGTGCGCACGTCCGGCGCAGGCGCAGTCTCGGGAGCAAGAGAGCGCTCCAAAAGCGAACGCACTACTGATAGATACAATTGACACTGACAGCCTTGACATTGACGGCCTTGACATTGACAAGTTTCGAATAAATTATACAACTATTAAAATAAGTGAAATCGTATGTTCATGTGCATTATTATCTCTAACATATATGTAGGTACAATATCTTTATTAAATCACAAAATTTGTGTGTAACAAATGGTAAGTACTTATGTATTAAAACATAAATTATATTAGTATTGTTAGTACCTATACTTAACCAATGCCTGGCTGTCCTTTAAAGCTAAAATCAGATTCCATAATACTACAGCTTATAAATACTCGTAAATAAGACAAAGATTGAAAATGGCAAAGCAAAACACAGCTTAATAATAATAATCCCTAATAAAAAAATCAATGAAATCAAACCAATGAACAAAATTGTTTTCAGCAATTAATACTTATTATTATTATGAATGTTCAGTATTTAGTTAATAATCTGAACATAGTATAAAACAAATAATACCCTCATCTTACAGGCTTCAGATAAAAGGAATCCATATCGGGAATAATACGGCTTTTTCAGAATAAAGCCCCGATAAATAACGAACCCGAACAATAATACCTCTCGAGGATATAAAACAAAATCCGAAAAACACCTTTTGTAACTATCCCAAGCACATTATACGCAAAATTCTATCAAACTTATTATTCCAAAGATGTTTTCCCGAAAGACATCAAAAGATTATGTCATGACGGCTTGGGAGCATCTTTCGTGTATATTCAGCGTTTAACTCGGCGTCTCTTCTGAGACCGTCTACAAACTCGTACGGGGATGACAACGCTTTGTAGTCAATGCCGGAGGCATCCCATGCAGTGTCTCTTACTTGTAAAGAAACACATTTTTTGACATGTTCTTGTTCATGCAGTGTTTAGAATTCTTGTGATCCTTTTGAATAAGCGGTTCCTACACTTGTAGTGTGTCGCGGTTTTCAGAAGTCTTGTCCACCTCATATTACGGCACTTAGTGTTTATTTCAACGACTATACAATAAATTGAAGAGATGTTTAATACGGTCCATCCATTATAATAACAATACGTGCAAAGCATGAGACTTCAATATTAATTGCATACCCAATTATTGCGTGACAAATCTAGTTTAGTCTAAATCGGTTAGATTGAGTGAGATAGTAATCCTATCATAAAATGAATATTTTGGATAAACCTATACATTGTTTTACATAACAGTGACAAATTTTGGCTTATATAATGTGATAACGACCTATAATGAGCACAAATCAATAGTACAAGTACTATGATCGCTTCTCGGTCATACGCCTCTTGACAAATAATCGTGATTTCCGGAAGTTTCCATTTGATATTAGATACGACAAAATGTCTCGGTAAATGTACGAATAGTTACAAGTCTTTGTAACTTGTATGTCCCGCTGCGCCGGCAGCGTTTCTTGCACTTTGACATCACATGTCTGAAGACACCGTTTGGAGTCAAAAGCTATGTATTGGCGACTAGTGAAGTGAAATAATTCTTGTGATCGTTTTAATATTAAAAGAGTAAATTCTGCTGGCATTGTGGCTGTATACGTTACGTTACTGTTACGTTGTAGAAAATGTTCCTTTGTTTGGACATCTATAGAAAGTTGTTCAAGTGAAAACTAATTATTTTAAGGAAACGATTCGAATTGACATTCGTGTGTATTGGACTTTAAATATAAAGACGTGGGTTGGCGTTATTTGATTGAGATGTTTGAATTGAATTTGATATTAAATAATGTTGTAACAAAAGTGCAAGACAGTTTTTCACACTTGTTAAAACCCGCTTCATTTAACCAACCTAATATCTGTAGTTATAGCAACAAAGTAAAACAATGGTGTGCGTGTTTGTATAGCTGCTGAAATCCCTGAATAGCAAACATAGTTGGCAGCAGTACCTACAGAAAATTAAGGTAAATACCAATTTGATATTGTTTGCTCTTCGTAGCTAACGCTTGTTGTTGTATTGTAAACATTAATTAGCAATTTCAGGTCGCTACACACTAATTCAATGAAATTCAATTAAATTAGTGATGATTGTGAACAATTTGTTTCAATAACACAATGACTTTGAGTAAATTGTTAAAGGCACTAAAACATATCAATTTCTAGACACTCATTACGGTTTTAATTTAACTGAAAGCTGTTTTAGTCATTTAGAGAAAAAGCATGCACGTCTGTCACTAGGCTAATTTTATATTCCAGAGACGAGTTAATTTCTGTAGGAGAAAAAAAAATCGATCGTCACGAACTTAATCATAAGACCGCCCATTGTAAAAAAATATATATTGATGTCTGTAATTTATATGGTGTACATAATAAAGAGTAATCTATTCTATTCTATTCGTAGTGAGTTCAATAAAAACATACAAAAATAAGCCAGGAAGACGTGAAGGCTAACAACAATAACGACGAACATACTCATTAGATCATAAACCAGATTCTGCCATCTAAGATGAAAGGCAATAAACGAGTACCTACCTAAGTACAATAGAGATCGCGATTACAAGCTTAACAAACTGCGCCATGTTTAGGAAACCGACACATGTCAGACGGAAATGCCAACATCTGACAGGCATGCGGTTGGGACCGACATCACCTTAGGCTTGTTACATAAAATTGTTATTTTATAAGCGTTTCGAGATGTCAGATGGAATTATTCTGAGTATGCGAAATACATAATACATCGGATGAGTTGCTTTATGATGTAGATAATTGTTATAAGGTTGACAGTACTTAATGTTTTGTGAATTCGAGGGAATCATATCGTTAGAGAAATCGTCGTAATTAACAGAAATCATTCACAAAATTGAGTCTATCAAAGTCTCTCTTCTTCCACTCGTATTCACCCATTGTTGAGTCTACTCAGCTGCGTCTTTCCTCTGGTTTTCATTAACTGCACGCCATTTTTTCCAGTGTTGGGCCTTCCTCTACTGATCTCTTATTATTTCCATAAACTCGAGTGTACTTGAATTGTATTTAAGATTAGAGGCAATACATATGCACTGCATACGCAAAACTACAAACTACATTCCGTTCTCACAAAATTCTCACTCTAGTTTCAGCATTTCCATCTTCTGATAAAACTTTCCTACAAACTTTATCTCGTGTTTCTATTCGGCCACGCAGAATATTCTAACTTTTCTTTACGTGCAATTAATACGGACAATCTTGCATCCATTCATTATGCAATTTCCTAGAATCCTTGGTACGGCAGCCCACTATCTCCACATTAAGCTGAGCAGGATTTATCTGGAGAACGGTGAGACCATTCTTTACTATTACCAACTAGAAACGGCTGGGTTTTACGTGTGCCGCGAGTTATTGACTTTGGCGGTGGGAGGTAAGCCGGAATTCTACGAAAATATTTTAATAAAACCAGGTGCTAGCTAGCAACTAAAAAAGGACTGAAAGACCTTCACATCTCCACACTTCACACATGTCGGCTTACATAACATACAGGATAACAATCACTGTGATTAACAAGCAAGTTAGTTTTAAAGGGCATTGAAAGAATTTAAAAAGTAAGGGCTAAATATTGTTGCAACGTTATACTTAATACGTCACGTTCAATAGTGAAAAGAAAATCATTGCGTGGAACACAAAGAAATACATAATGCAAAGGTATACTCAATTAACAACAAAATGCGGGACATTAATAGCTACTACTACACTAAAATAATACCGGAACACTCTGAACTTCAGAAAAAAGTTAAGATGAAACATTCAACAAAGCTTACTAAAGGCGCTGGCACCACAGTCAGTCGTGTCAGCCTCGTACCGAGCATAAAAAACTTAAAAGAACTACTACATTTTCCAGACCATGAACCATTCACAAAACTACCTCAAAATATCCGGAACTAAGCAACATTACGGACGAAGTCACGTACTGAAACTCATTTGACTTCATTGTTATTGGATAAGTAGGCACTCGGCAATAAGGCACCCTAAGCCAGATATAAGGGCCGCGGTTAATTTTCAAGTAAATTACTAAACGACTTTAATACGCCGAGTAATACAGTTAAATGTGGAGTTTCATCTAAATTGGCAGTCAAATCTTGCCGCTGCGCACATACAAATGAACTAGGTACGCTCTTATTGCCTCGATATTGCATTTAGGGAAGGGATTTCGTCTTTAAATGCAAATGTAATGTAAATAGCGGAGATGGGTTTGGCCGGAAAAAAGAGGCTGCAATAGGCAATCTGTAATAAAGACGAAGAATTTAGTAGAGGATTCCATCATGTTACTACACAATTTACTATACTGTCTTCAGCGCATCAGCGTAATAAGCTAGTCTCGCCAATTCATTCCCCAAGTACTTTGACAACCACTTAAACACTGGAAGTCTTCCAACATTTGGAAATAAGTCGGCAGTTGTTAGTGAGTCACACATGGTCTACAAAGACGATGCGATATTGATCGCTTGCTTCATGCAAAACATAAAAATCCACGGCGGGCACAATGCTTACATAATGCAGTACACAGTGGTTCGTAATGTAAAGACTACTAGTACCACTTACAGGTACTTTACGAGTACCTGTTTACATTCCCCTTTAGTCTATGAAATTACAGGGGCTTTGATTTTAATTGGAAGAATTAAAATAGATAAACTGTTTGTGTATAAATTGAAGTCACTGGAAAATCTAAATACTGTTACGTATTTAAACTTAGAAGCAGTATTAATGAATATCTGAAAGTTCTATAATCTACCGGCTAGTCCCGCGGGTGGAGTGAGCAAGAATCTAAGTTACCACGAATCTTTGTTGTTGCTTTAAAACTTCTTCATTATATCATAGCGCGCATACCCGTGGGAAACCAGGGCAATCTCATTTCGAAGTAGGTGAACGTTTCTGCCCTGCTCCAGGATATAATCCCTTAGTCACCTTTTACTACTCGGATGGGAGGTGGTGGGTTGGCTTGTTTAAGCTCTGTACAGGTAGAAATAAATGCTTACCAGTGTCACTTCTATTACGTTGATAAATTCTACCTTTGCCAAAAACTAAAATAATAATGCTGGATACTTTTAAACGTAGGTACTGCCAAAGTTTCTCACAAAAATAAGTTCCCCTCGCAAAAATACAAAAATATATTTTTCCTGTATACAATATTAATGCACACCTATCACGTAACAGGAAGGAACCTCCATAATCTGATTCCCAACATCTCGCGACATGTCATGATTGGCACAAGGACAAACGAGTGCGTTACGCAGTGTATACTCAGTTGGCGCGCGAACGCTACAAATTTTCATACCAAAGGAAACTCAGACGTAAAATGTATTTTTAGTGGAAACACGAACAAGAATTCTGGCAATAAAATTTTATTCGCCAGCGCTCCGGGTGTAGGCATATTCTGAACGCTGTACGTGGAGCGACGGCGTTAATCTTAAGTAGGCCCTAAAATTGGAACGTAAATGAATTTAGGTATTTTGTTAAGAAAAGAGAGTGATTTGTTTTTGTCTGAATAGATAGGATTCTGACGGACGGTGTTCTCGAATTGGAACGTTTATTTTGATCTTGTCTACGATTGTGTTCGGATTCTAAATGGATGTTTTGAGCTAATTGTTTCAGTTTACTTGCCAACATTTTGTTTTAAAAAGCCATTGTTTCAAAAATGTATTTCATTGTTAAAGACAACGGCAGCATTGTACAAGTTAAGTTCTTTGTAGTAAACGTTTTCATTGCAGGAAATGCTTTCATTGTAAATTAACAGGCCATGGAATTTCCTTTTACTGTTCCAACTATTGTGAATTCAATTCTTTCAAAGGAGACTATAGGAATTTCTTCTCATAATCTAGGTATAATACTTACTACTAATACTATACCTCTGTCTGAAATAAACTGAACGGTTTCTCGACTTATTAAACTACATCGTTTAATTACATGAGCTTCTTATAACGGTATATTACCATAAACCACAAATAACTCACCATTTATATTTTCAACCCCAACCCCAGGTTGCGGAATACGTCCCCAGAGATTAACATACAACAACAGTGTCGCAGCCTGGATATTCGTGACACGATCTGATTTTGTTCCCGGTATCGCTGTTTTGAAATACATTTATGGAACCTTACCGCGAATGGCAGTACAAAAATGGCAGGTGACTGGATAACGTGAAACAAAAATGAAAACCTTTGTAAAAGATACATATAAAAGTTATCTTTATCAATTTTTTTTTTCTTTTCACAGCTATGTCGGGATTGTGTGCTATATGATGATAATGATAATGAAAACAATATTGAATAGACAGCCATCGTAACTACATGGAGCAACATAAATGTACAGGTATATTTTGCTCCACAAACTCCAACTTACAGAAGTTTGCTGTAGTAAGTTTTTCATTGCCACTAAGTAGAATGATTGACTGTGGTGATAAATCACACCGCGCACCGGTGAGAAATTAGATACCTGAGGAATATTATGAATAATAGAAAATCTAAGCTTATTTGTACATCAACATATATAAACTCACACCGTCTTCCCATGGGGAAACTACAGAACGTCACGCTTCGATAATTACATACTCCTTTTGCTTCGTTTACGTTCATACATGAGGTCATACACGCGCGCTGGTTGCGAGTACTACGCACCTGACCTCTCAAAGAACATCATTAATAAGTATCACTGTAATATCCTTCTTAGGTTTACCCTCCCGGCGCAAACCTTTTGTTAGCTGCCTTTCTAAGCTTATTTAGAAACTAATTTTCTTCTTAATATTATTACGGAGCAATTACTAACTAATAAATGACTAATTAATTAAACACATCAAGGGAAATGGTATAATTTTCACGTTGGTAGTACAGTTTGTTCAAATATAGTACCGAAACCCAAAACGGAAAACAAGTTTCCAACTCCGTCGAACCATTTTCTAGGCCACTGGAGGCTATTTCCAAATAGGCTGGCAAAGTTAATCTAGACGTGCTGAATTTCAGCCACATTTACAATACACCTGGATTGAACTTCGATCCACTTGAATAGCATAATCAGCCTATAATGTTCCCACTGCTGGGACACAGGACTCCTCTGTACGAGAGGGAGTGGGCTGTAATCTACCACGCGGGCCCAGTGCGGGTTAGTAGATGTCACATGTCTTCGATTTTTTTTGGTTCTACGACATGCCGGTTTCCCACGATGTTTCTCTTCACCGTTTTGAGAAGAGTAGTGATGAAATTATTTACACAAAGTAAAGCGCCTGACCCTGGCTTTTTCCTTGGCCAGAGGCTAAGTATTGCCATACAATGAGGGAATGCCGCCAGTCTCTTGGGTACAGTACCAGTCGGCAGCGATGCGGAGGAATTTTTCGACGCCATTTTTTAGTTTGTTAATAGTTTCAGTTAAGTTAGGATATTATTTTTTATTTTAATAGTTTGTTAGTTTATTTTATAGTATTAGAACTTTAGCCAGTGTATAGGTTTGTATCCTCCTACAATGACTATGTATACACGGCCTACACGTGTCTCACTGCTGAGCCAAGGCAACATCCTTGGCTCAGCAGTGAGACACGTGTAGGCCTCCAAAAATATGGTCTAACAAAAATAGAGTATTTCATTTAAGGTGATAAGGTCATTTATTAGTAATTTCATTTCTAATATTCATCTTTCATCAGGAAATCCATTCATCATGTTGAAAATCAACTAAATAAGTGCTTATTTAATTCCTTCCCAATTCCCTAATCCATAGTATCAATGAAACACCCCATAAAGCTGAACACCGACATAATTTGCTCACACATCACACAAATGAAGGCTCAACTTTATAGCATCATATGCATAATAATGTAACCGTTAAACCTCTTCGCAACGCGGCAACGGGACCACAAACTATCCTCCGAAGGGATTTCGGCGAAATCTTTCACAAACCCCATAATATTCCGTGGGGACTATTAAAGAGGCCGTATGGCGGTGCATGGATAAACAATGTTTGGAATTGTTTTCGTCGGACCCTCGAATAGTTGGGGCTGTTGGGGCTGCTGAGGGTTGTTGAGGGTCGGGATAACAAGTGTGTCTTGTCCGGGGTTTAAGGAACTTTGAGTGATGAGTTCTTGCTTGAATTTGTGTTGTATTTCTAGAGAATGTTTGATAAGAACGAGTAGGCGTTGTGTCAGCCTGCGGTTACAGGCGTGTTATTGTAGTCCCTTCTTGTATCATCTACATACGTAGTCTTGGTAGATGTATAAACATTTTGATCAAGTTTTCGAAGTTGTCAATGAAAGTAGAATATTACTTGAAAAAATATATCATAAAATAAGTATACTGCACCAGTCTTCTACTATACGTTGCTAAAAATAAATATTCATTCATCGAGATGAAAGATTTCCTGTTTATTAACATCACACTACTACTCGTATAAATAGATAGTATGCGGAAAGACTTCCGTGTAATACCATCTATGTATCTATTATATGAGTTATTCACGTTACACGTAGAATAACATTAATAAATTAATTCATACACAGTTTACTTAAGCAAGTACCGTAGAATATGAAGTGTGAATTTATTAAACCAATACTAATATTAGGTACATACTAATATTATAAAGAGGAAAATGTTGTTTGTTTGTTTGTATGTATGTAGGGGGTAATCTCTGGAACTACCAGTCGGATTTGAATAACTATTTTTGCATTCGATAGCCCAACTCATGAGGAAGGTTATAGGCTATATAACATCACGCTGCGACCAATAGGAGTGGAGTGTTGTTTGTTTGGAGTGTTGTTTTAGTTATGCAAAAATTATGTATGATGGAATCGTTCCTCTTTAAAACTCACTTTTTTGGCGTCATTAATGTGTATTCATACGTACGTGTACTCATGCCAAATTAAAACTTTCTAGTAGTAATAGTTTTTGAGCTAAACCGCGGACAGACAGACAAACGGACATGGCGAAACTATAAGGGTTCCTTGTTGACTACGGAACCCTAAAAAGTCCGGGACAGCATATATGTCTATCTTTTAAGATTGACTCACTATAACCTTTTTTATGGTAATCTTTGATAGAAATTAATGCACTAATTTGATTGCGAAGGTGTTTTATCAACATAATATCCTTATCCAAATGATAATCCTTATCCAAATAAATACGTTATTCATCACAAGTATTTAATTGTGAACAAAATTGCCCTTGAAATCACTTGATTTCAATCAACATCTTAGGAGATATCATAATTTTAAAATAACTCCGCAACAAAATAGGTATGCTAACGTTCGGGTCGGTTCAACATCACGCTAGGTCAAAATGAATACAGTCAGAAAGAGAACTAGGCAAAAACGAAGTGATAGTAGATAGATAGGTGGGGGAACAAGAATTTCATGCGGACGAAGTCGCAGGCAGAAGCTAGTCCCCAATAAAAAGGTATAAGGGCGGACTTAATGCGGTAAGTAGGTATTATTGCCACCCATCTACTTCTTTAGGACATCATTTCTCGACCGCCCGACCCGCATCGATTACCAGTAAATTAAATGACTAACTAAATATACAAAAACACACAAAACCAAAAACAACATACAAAAAATGATTTTGTTTTTTGCTCACAGGACACAGGTACTCGTCCGCATCGCTGTCATCCGGAAACAAGCCCAGAAGACTAACAGCATTGCTACGTTGAACGGCAATGCAAATTCTTTACCAATAAATGACATAACAAATCTATGAACTTAGACTAGGTATATTTTTTTAAATATTGTAAGTCAATGAAGTACACAATTTTAATACAATCTTATCTCTGCTCCCAACTCTTATTTAACTCTGTACCACGCTGCCACGTAGTCTTCAAAATAAATGGATATAATATACAAGCAAAGGAACATATTAAAAGGTTCGTTGAAAAGGCTCGATGGGAAGTAATGTTGTGTTGCGTACTTTCACGAATCAACATTTCTAATGTAGGGACGGAGCGGCATTGTCAGGCTATATTGAGGAAAATATCTTCAGAAACCTTTATTTTTTGTTCACAAAGAATATCATAATAATAGTCATAGTTATGGAGGATCAATAGTATGGGAGGGGGTCCGTGCGTAATTTTTATGTAAAAACTGTTTAGTTTAATATTTAGTCTTGACGATATTACATTATGCATATGAGACCTACTTACATCGGTACTGTGTCTTGTGTTCGAGTCTGAGAAGTATCTTGATATTTTTTGTTTGTGTTTTTGTGTAGTGATAAATTGTGAATAAAGCCTTAAATCCTCTGTCGTCAATCAGATAGATAGCCAAAAATAGCTACTACTACAAATTGAATGATTTATATTTTTATTGACTATTTTATAATTTGATACTCGTTAAATATTTGATTTTTTAAGATTATTTCAATATTAATTCTACTATAAAAAAATTTTGCATGCCTCACGGTAGAATGTACTGGATCCTTCTCTTACTTAACACCATACTTTTGTACCTACATTCATAGCAAATAAATTATTTCATTTCATTAATTCATTTGAGTTCTGTGTACTATAGAGATTATAGCCTATTTAGTACTTACATGCAACCTTCTCGAGTCTGTGAAAAGTTATTGGCAAGAAATACGAAACAAACATTAATTTAGTTTAAGATTATCATATAAAACAAGTATGGGTCTGTCTAGCTGACAAACGGGAACACAGAAGATGAAGAAAGATATAAATGTACGAGTATTTGTATATTCGTAAATCCATTCTAGTAATGAAAGAATGTTAGTAGTAATAGTTTTAATTTGATTGCGAAGGTGTTTTATCAACATAATATCCTTATCCAAATGATAATCCTTATCCAAATAAATACGTTATTCATCACAAGTATTTAATTGTGAACAAAATTGCCCTTGAAATCACTTGATTTCAATCAACATCTTAGGAGATATCATAATTTTAAAATAACTCCGCAACAAAATAGGTATGCTAACGTTCGGGTCGGTTCAACATCACGCTAGGTCAAAATGAATACAGTCAGAAAGAGAACTAGGCAAAAACGAAGTGATAGTAGATAGATAGGTGGGGGAACAAGAATTTCATGCGGACGAAGTCGCAGGCAGAAGCTAGTCCCCAATAAAAAGGTATAAGGGCGGACTTAATGCGGTAAGTAGGTATTATTGCCACCCATCTACTTCTTTAGGACATCATTTCTCGACCGCCCGACCCGCATCGATTACCAGTAAATTAAATGACTAACTAAATATACAAAAACACACAAAACCAAAAACAACATACAAAAAATGATTTTGTTTTTTGCTCACAGGACACAGGTACTCGTCCGCATCGCTGTCATCCGGAAACAAGCCCAGAAGACTAACAGCATTGCTACGTTGAACGGCAATGCAAATTCTTTACCAATAAATGACATAACAAATCTATGAACTTAGACTAGGTATATTTTTTTAAATATTGTAAGTCAATGAAGTACACAATTTTAATACAATCTTATCTCTGCTCCCAACTCTTATTTAACTCTGTACCACGCTGCCACGTAGTCTTCAAAATAAATGGATATAATATACAAGCAAAGGAACATATTAAAAGGTTCGTTGAAAAGGCTCGATGGGAAGTAATGTTGTGTTGCGTACTTTCACGAATCAACATTTCTAATGTAGGGACGGAGCGGCATTGTCAGGCTATATTGAGGAAAATATCTTCAGAAACCTTTATTTTTTGTTCACAAAGAATATCATAATAATAGTCATAGTTATGGAGGATCAATAGTATGGGAGGGGGTCCGTGCGTAATTTTTATGTAAAAACTGTTTAGTTTAATATTTAGTCTTGACGATATTACATTATGCATATGAGACCTACTTACATCGGTACTGTGTCTTGTGTTCGAGTCTGAGAAGTATCTTGATATTTTTTGTTTGTGTTTTTGTGTAGTGATAAATTGTGAATAAAGCCTTAAATCCTCTGTCGTCAATCAGATAGATAGCCAAAAATAGCTACTACTACAAATTGAATGATTTATATTTTTATTGACTATTTTATAATTTGATACTCGTTAAATATTTGATTTTTTAAGATTATTTCAATATTAATTCTACTATAAAAAAATTTTGCATGCCTCACGGTAGAATGTACTGGATCCTTCTCTTACTTAACACCATACTTTTGTACCTACATTCATAGCAAATAAATTATTTCATTTCATTAATTCATTTGAGTTCTGTGTACTATAGAGATTATAGCCTATTTAGTACTTACATGCAACCTTCTCGAGTCTGTGAAAAGTTATTGGCAAGAAATACGAAACAAACATTAATTTAGTTTAAGATTATCATATAAAACAAGTATGGGTCTGTCTAGCTGACAAACGGGAACACAGAAGATGAAGAAAGATATAAATGTACGAGTATTTGTATATTCGTAAATCCATTCTAGTAATGAAAGAATGTTATATAACAACTTATTGTTTAATTTGCTCATCCCGGTATGGAGAGCTCGTAAAGAGTTCTGAGTACCTACATAGTGATAAGCCTGGCTTCAACTTCTACATACACAACAACAACCACAAACTCTAATATTTATTGCTACTTACTTAATTCTTGGAAACCCAGCCTCATAATCCACAACAAAACTCCATCTTACTTTAATTTCGTCCAAAATCCGTATTCACTTATATTATAATACCCTCTACACCACCACTCTGGAAGCAGTACATTATTACCATAAAACAAACTAGCCTACATTCCGCCGACTTAAAGGATTACAGTCGCAAATCCACGAAACTAGAGAAAATAATGCGTAAATTAATAAATAAACAAGTTTACTCGTGTCGGGGGTTCCCGCCCGAATAATTGCTGGGAAAATAATCTTTCCGCTGGTTATTGGGCTAAATGAGCATTCGTAGGAACCGCCATTAACTTTCATGAGAGCACCGGCACCGGTACCAAGATGTCTGTTGATTAAATTAGACCCTCACATTAACGCGCATATGGCCGCACTATTTGTTACCTAGTTGTAGTTGCTAAATTAAATTCGTTGGATAATAATTTGTGTTGTTAATCTAAAAGTTTTGACGTTTGTTGGGTAGTAATGAGATGTGTGTTTATTTAAAACTTGAAGCATAATAATTGTGATAACGATTGTTACGTTAAATGGAACAACAATGTAGTTGTGTTTGTATTTATTTACGATTTCTAACAGCCTCTATTATATTATTTTCTTACTAAAGGAACATATAAGAGAAGCGGGCCAATATTATGGAGTAAGAATACCAGTAACATAAGTAAGTAAACAGGTATTTTTCACAGAACACGAGCTTTTTCTTGCCTACACATGCTGGTCTTACATTGAAAAAGAAAATACATCGTTATAAGTAGAAAATGTTAATCCTTTTCCCAAATCCTTTTACCTACGCCTGCTCTCTATCGGGTACATCTCTAGTGAATACAAAAAATGTACAGAAATGGAGAGATATTAAATATTTTCTTTAGTGCTCGATGTAATCTACCTACAGGGAGGAACGTTTCTTTAGCAAGAAATATGAAACCTTTTACTAGTCTGAAACATTAATAACATCAGAGGAAAAAAAACTGTCTCTAAATTAAATGAAACCAAGGTACAGTATCTGAGAAGCAGAGCAGCTAAAACAAATAGAGTAAAAGATAGAATCTTTATGAAAGTTCATCAGGACATTCTGCAATTACCCACCTCGCCTTTCAGTCTGCAGGAAGGCAATGGGCAACGAACTCATCTAACTTTGAACTGCTCTCACAATCCTCTTTGGAAGAACTTAAATTAATTTCTCAGATACAAAAATAGTTCCGGCAATATTAAATTCAAATGCTATTCATAAATTGGTGGAAGGATTCTGATCTTTGAGAGTTGAAATTATTTTCCAGTTGACCTGATAATAGTCATGCGATAAATCTGGCTAATAATCTAGTCACATTCGTTAAATTTAAATTGAAAAATAAAAAAAATCGACGCAGGTTAAGGTACACAATATTTTAATCAAAGACAACAGAAAAAACTGAATAACATTTTTGACAAGGAATAAAATTAAAGTAATCTGTACCGCTTAAGAATATATTTTGAACATGCAAACTTAAAAGAATCATGGGAGCCATCAGCTGTTTATCTTAAAAGCATAACTTATCTAAGAAACACGGCTCTAGTGTTAGCAAAGGCCGTAGCTTATCATTTAAACTGGTGGGTTTCTAGCCTTATAAATCAAATTGTTTTAAAACCTAAACCCTGTTTTAAAATTCAAATATCTGTTTTGGGAGCCACAGTACAATTTAAACTGTGAAATAACTTTACTACTGCGACGAGCAAAACTTTTAAAAGACAATCAGGACTTAAATGGAACTATCTAAGTTCTATCTCCAATTGTATGAGTACATTTTGTGTAATCTCAACTTTTGGAATACGTTACAAACGTATTCCAAACGTATGTGGGTAATATGAATGTAGTTTAGGCAGTCAATCTACCTAATCTATTATTTTTAAGATTATACAGCGTGGCGATCAGGTTTAAGTACAACAGCAGTTATTGTAAGTTGTTATCAGTCTGACAAAAAAAAACAATTTAAAAAATAGAAAACTGATTTTTTCAAACGAACTATTTAAATAGCGTAAAACTTGGCACGTAATACACCACCCTTGATAATAAGGCACTAGACAGACGCGGGGTGATGGTATCAACTATTTATTCAACACAAACGTTATTGTTTCCAAATAATCACAAATTAAGTTTAATGTTGTTATATATTATAAAAAAAAAACAAGAAAGAACGTAAGAATTTAGCAAAAGAATTCTTTACAGATTTTCTCTGTTATACACAACCATTTTTCCATCAAATTGCGGATTTCAAGTTGTTGGTAATCTTTTGATTTTGCTTAGACATATACGTGTGGTGAGGCAAAGGCAAGGCTTCTTCTGCCAATACGGATTTGTGTCGGCCCTAATGTGATTGCGAACTTCCCGGTTTTCGAGAGCTAGAGAAAATAATATTGATATAAGTATGGGTGCTGAAGTGCGAAATTGGATTTCAAATCTTTTCAAGAACTTTTATGGATGAAAGAACCTAGAAACTGGAAAGGCAGGCTTCGTATTAGTTTAACGTAACCTTTACACGGTGTATAATAATAGAACTCTAAATATAATACAAAAACTACTTTTCGTATTTTCACAATTCGCAGAAATACGGCCTCTGTAAGACATGATGTCATCGGGATGTACATACATACACTCACACCTTCTTCCCACGGGAGTAGGCAGAAACTACAGAACGCCACCTGCTCCGATACTTATATACTCTTTTGCTTCGTTTACGTTCATAATATCTGGTCACACGAACGCCGGTTGCGAGTGCTATGCAACTGACCTTCCTGAAGAACATCACCAATAAGCTCACTATATGTATGTCCTCCTAGGGCGACCCCTCCCGGCATTTCTCTTCATATCTGCCTTGTCAAAACCTTTTGATACTAATCGGGATTTAAGAGAATCATTTTAAGAAGGTTGCATGACAATTAATTCAATAGTACCTAGTAAATATCGCTCGCAATTATACTTGCTACAAAGTATACGGTGAAGAAAATTAGTGATACAAAGAAAACTTAAAAGAAACTTTGAAAATCTACTTAACAGTAGATAATTCTCCAAGACATAGATAAATATGGCCTTTCACTGTGTTTTCATAAAATGTACGACATTGTATTTTTATGCGAAACTAAGTAAGCAAGAGAGGCAGCTGTCCTGTAGGCG
Source organism: Apamea crenata (assembly GCA_949629185.1). Taxonomy (NCBI): domain Eukaryota; kingdom Metazoa; phylum Arthropoda; class Insecta; order Lepidoptera; family Noctuidae; genus Apamea; species Apamea crenata. Next base: position 1,140,699 of record OX451359.1, read on the forward strand.
ACACCTGCCGGCACCAGTTGAATATCAAACGAGCCATGTCCGGGCGCTCGCCGGCCGTCCGGTCCGTAAAAACAGACGCAAATGAACTCAGCACGCGCGACGAGCAATCTGCGAAGCTGAACTACTTTATCGTCATTATTTTATATGGATCGAGAATTGTATTGCATTTGTGATATCAGTGTCATCTTGCGCTTAGGTCAATATCATTTTGTTCTAAAACTAGAATACGAGACTTGAGGTGGTTACAAAGAAAATAATGAAGCATCATTGAAAACGTCACAATAGTAGAAGTTTCAGTTGTATTTACAAAATAAAATAACTTTAAAAAATCATGACATTTTGCGAAAATGGAATACTTCTTAGTTATCTATGTAAGTACGTCGTCACAGGATTACCTACCATAATCACGAAACATAAAATCAGTATCTTTCTTTGTAGGAAAATATGCCACAAGGAACCATCATACTCTTGCTATCCCTTTACTATAAATCTTACAATCCTGTTAAAATATCCAGCTGTCCACCAGTTCCCTGTATATGACACCTGTGCTGTGCAGACTACAGTGAATAGCAAACGAACCGACACCCACAGTCGTTCGCTCGGACGGTCTGACGCTGCGCTACTTAATTGTATGTGGCGACGACGGATTGGGGCAAAAAGATTTTATACTGGCAAACGTTGATGTAAATAAGTATTTAATGATTTAGAATAAAATGGAGATAAATATGAAGAAAAAGATTCAAAAGATCCCATTACCAAAACGGTAACAGCTGAGACAACCAAAGAAGGAAGAGGTTCCAATTCCAACATTGAAGACTAGTAAATATTAAGATATGAGTGTCAGTCAGCTACTAGCTCAAGCACACAAGCGCGCTATGGCTATTCAAATACCTTGGAGTTTCTTGCCCGTTCTTCTCCATAAAGATCTACGTTTTGTAATGGGCAACTAGCTTCAACTTTTTGACTAACTGACCGACTCTTTGGCAATTCAAAAGTGCATGTGAATGGTTTAATTGAGATAAATAAATAAATGCTTTGAGTTTTATAGCTCAATAAATTTGATATTTACTTCGAAACAAAAATGAATGATAAAGGCTTCCCGTACACAGAACGCTGGAGATATTATTATGTTTATTAAGTTAAAAATAAAAAAATAAAAAACAATTTCCCCATTCATCACGAACCTGACCTTACGTACGCATCACTTTGTGGCTGTTACAGTCCTTTACGAGAACCATAACATTTTGAATTATTCATACTCACAGTACCTATTCACTTCCTTGTTTTGTTTTTCGAACAAATAATAATATACTAGCTTCTGCCCGCAGCTTCGCGTACAAAATTATCCCAGGGGAACGTACCTACTAAACATGAATTCTATGTCCTTACGCAGGTCATAGTCTCCATGTCCCCTTGTGCCCTTCTCCAAATCCGTTTAGAAAGGTAACCGACAGGCAAACAGTCATAAAAACTGAGAGAATTCCTTTAGTATTTATAATATTATATAGTATCTATATAGACTGTGTGAGATCATACTTCAAGGTACGGAAGAGGAAAGCCATCGGGGTAAGCGGTACCTCGGCTCAGTGTCAGGGTCAAGTTTTGTGAACGGTTCGGGTTAAAGGGGACCTTTTTCAAGTTGAATTCGATTGAGGGCGTTGTTTGATTTTTTTCCGTTTTGATCTGGTTAGCAACAAAAACCTCAATGTATCATTTTTGTGAGCCTTCTATGTATTCATTTTCATACTTATTGTGCTATGTTTTGCTTTGTTACGAGTATCACAATATTTTTTATCCTTTATTTCATTGGCAGACATATTGGTCACCCATATTATGAAATATTTTTATAAAAAAACATTTAAAATATAGAAAAATAGTAGCCCATCAGGAACAGGGTCCAAGCTACCGGTGGTCACGGCTCTAGATAGAAGACCCCTCTATGCGTGTAGTGTTCAGGAGTACCTACCGCTTTCTGGATCAGCCCCTGAACCAGCCGCAATGAGAGCCTCCAGAGGTGTTGGTCGAGGCTCTTGGGTATTAGGCCATTTACCGTAACGATCATAACATGTCAACAACCTCGTGTACTAAGTCAAGATATTTGATTTTTTTATAGAATCTCCTGAAAGCTGAGAAGCTTTCAGGAGATTCTCGTCATAAGGGACAGCGATATCAATAATCATTGCACGGCGCTCACGTCTATCAATGAAGCTTATTGTTTACAATAATCCTATCAGTGACAATAGATCGATTCCAGTACCATGTGGCTTCTCGAGAGCTGGATCGGGCACATATCTGTAGTATGGTACTTTGGAACCCAGAAGGTGGTACTGCACGGCAAGTTGCTGGTGGATAATCCTAGCCACTAAATTGTGTATATGAAAGTACTCGCTATTAGCAAGACGAGAACAACTGGAAACTTACTGCGCCTGGACAGGAAAGGCCTGCTCCTGGTGACGGGAACCATCACGGGACACTGCTCACTAAACAAACACTTCCACACGATAGGCATAACGGACAGCCCCCTGTGCAGAGCTTGCATGGAGGCTGATGAAACCGTCGCGCAAGTGCTCTTTGAGTGCACAGACGTCACCCAGATTAGATCAGAAACCCTCGGGACTCCCAGATCCTACACAGATGTTCTCGACAGACCAGGAGACCTAACTAATAAGCTTCTGGAGGGAGGTGGGCTGCTGTGGGCTTCTGGCTGGGTTCCAAAAATTAATTGACATGATAACTTCATTCATAATCGCACAAACAAAACCTTCGGTTTCCCTGAAGTGATCACCAAAACCCAGGCAGGATATAGATGCCAAAAAAGATCTACATCAGGCCTATGGAGGGCCCGGAAAAAGCATCCTTGAAGTTATTTGCCTTGCCATACTTCCCTGCTCTACGATCGTTATTATCAAGTACTGCAGGTTTGCGCCAGTTCTCTTTCGCCAAGGAGAGCAGCGTGAAGCACGTGGTCCACTGTGACTACATAATATTCCCTGAGATTGCAAATCTTGCGGGTTGCGGAGGGTTTTTGCATTTAGGAAACCTTCCGTGGGTTGTATAGTCTCATCACTGATGACCGTCATCACAATATTATTATAATGATAGTGAATATTCATCAAATTCCCTTTAAGACCTCATTTTCTTCCAGTTCTATCCAGATTTCTGGTGTAAGACTCTAAACTATAAAACAGGGAAGTGTTTCTAAGCCAATTGGATCTCATTTCGACAATTTGTATCATCAAAACAAATTCTTTCTCTAATGGTGTTTTAATGGCAACTGCCACTTTACCATTGAAGGTTACGGTCCTAAGCTGACAGCTTGTGTTTTCTTTACAATTCGGTATATAAATCTACATATAACATTTAACAGGAACATGTACGATTTTTATAAGAAAGCTCACGCTCGTCAGCATTATTGGTGTTTAAGAAATGATTTGTAGAAACGTAATCTAGCTGGAATAAGTTACGTAGTTTTACAAAAAGAAAATTTCAAAATCTAAATGAAAGTGTTGAGAGAGCTTTCATTAATGCAAAAACGGCTACTCCACGTGCTTTTTCCAAGTATTTAGGTATAATGCGAATTTCTGAATAATTCTTCACTGAATATGGGTCGGAGAGCTAGAACCAAGGATTTACAAATTACACGCCATGACACGCTGCTTTCAGCATTCATGTGAAGTTACTTTATTTTATTAAAACAGAGAAGACACAAATGGTGAGATTATAATAGCGTTGCTTCTGCTGAACATGATTTTTCAAAACAACTTTTTTAAGAAACAGAAGGAAACATAGTTCTCGTATAAACAAAGTTGGCTTGGTTTTTTTTAGTATCGTGACTAAATCAATGGATATTGCTCCGATGAAAGCTAATACGGGCAAAGATCTATTATTAAGGTAGGAGAGCTGCCCAATGTAACGTAATGATGAATAAAAGTCACAATGACACCCCCACCAAGGCCAATTCCTATAATTTAAAACGTTCAAAATTTAGTCGCAATCTCATCTTAGCGAAAATCAGTATCAAAAATATTTACCAAAATATAGGGAAATTAAAGATATTTTTGACAGAAAGAGACTGAGATCATACTTTGAACGTTCTTATAATTACAAGAATTGCCCCTCTAACTGATAACGTTCTAAAAAATTACTAGAATTGCCCCTCTAATGGAACAAATCCACGTAAAGGAACGATGCGGTCCCCCCTTTGCAGAATGCATACAAAATTCTGCTATCATAATAACAGGAGAGAGAGGACAAAATAAAGCACTCAAGATAAAAGCCATATACGGCACATAACACATAACTCAAGTTATTTTTCAACTAACTCTCCATAATCAGGATGGAGCATCGTTCCCGTTCCTAAATAATGATTCGGTCCAGTCGGCCATTAATCCTTTCTGTTGAAATTTTCATGCTCTATTTGAAGGGTTGGAATGGCCTGGACCCTTTACTATAACAAGTGGTTTTTGAGACCTCTTACGTATGGGTATTTTGGCATACTGTTTGTGTGGAGTCATTTTTCTTTATCAAAGAATGTTGGCTATCATGATGTTTTTACCCTGAACTACTTACTCTTATAATTTTTCCTTTCAGATTAAACTTTCAGATATAATGTTTTTTTTTTACTTTAACGCAAACGCAAACTCAGGTATTACTTTGAACCGTGTGCCCTCAAAGCAAGAGCAGCCTGAGCGATAAACACATACTTTAACGTGTAATCCGGAGCCAATCACGCGGCACTCGCCAAAAGTCACGTTCACGTTGAAGTGGCTCAAAATAAGCACGCTTCACGGTATTGATTGGAGTGGAATTGACATTGCCGTATTAACTTTACTTATAGTATACGAGTATGCTGATTTTCAGTAAAATAGCACTTACATGTTGCGACTTGTAGTAATATTCCGATTTTCAGAGAAGTAAGCGAGCAAAAGAGAACTAGAGTGCAGGTTCCTGATCAAGGTATTAGTGTTATGCAGATATAAAACTACATAACTACATTGTAACACACAAACATTCAGTTATTGTGGGCTGATTGGAAAGTTTTATGTTCCTATCTCCAATTTTTATACGTACCAACTATACATATACATATGTATGCGTAATGAAAATCCTGGCTATAATGTATTCTATTCTTATCATTAATCAATACCATTCCGGTATCTTCTATATCTATTCCATTTATAGTATAAAACAAAGTAACTTTTCGTGTCTGCCCGTGTGACGCTTAGATCTTCTAAACTACATAATAGATGTGGTTTTTACCATCGTCTTGAGGATTCATTCTGGAAGGTTAATGTGTATAATACTTTCTTATTTAAATTAGACACTTAAGCACAGGAATCTCGATAATTATCACGATTCCCACCGTGCGAAGCAGGGGCGGGTCACTAGAGTGTTACATTATTCACCTAACGTTAATTCAGAAACAGTTTTCAGTTGTTTCGTCTAAAACAATAGCGTTAAAACTGAAAACAGAATACAAAACTAGCCTGCACACTGCACAGGTAAATACAATAATACGAACCGTCTAGGAATTAGTTCAGTATTCGCGGCGCTCACTACATTATACAACAGTTTGGACTTGGAGACAGTTAGGCAGGCTATTGCTGACGTCAGCGTACAGATTTAGTTTTACTGTGGAACACACGTTTATTAAAACCATACTATCGTGGTTTTATTCCTCAAAGGGCTACACAGTGTAATTAATAGACCTACATTTCCCCAGTTCTATTATAGGATCATGTGAGTAATAGAGAGTGAGTCATTGACATTAACCAGATACAAACATAGACTGGGCTGCTACTAAAGCATAGAAAGAGGCTGTTATTAATAAAGAAAAGAAAGAAAGAAAATTTGTTTGTTTGATAGAAAATTTTGTTGAAAAGACGCAGTCTACTTTTGAAAATACACGTTGATCAAAAACAAAACCTAATCTTTCAAAATGAACGGTAAGGCAAGCTAGGCACTACGAAACATTAAAGGAAACTAAGTCCGATGACACACTTTACCGCATAACTGAATACTGCCGCCTTTTCATCCAGAAATACAATTCCTAACGTTTCTCAGCACGCGCCGGCAGCATCCCCATTCTCAGTCGGACCCACACCTCGCTAACATATTCAGGTAAACCAGACAAATGTGGAGAAACAAGGGATGTTCTAGTTATTCGTAGCGCGCCGTTCCATTTAAATTATGCAACGTTTTAGACTCGCAGCCGTGTGTGTTTCTCAGACATTTATTTACATCCTAAAGTCAACTTCACGTTTCACTACTGAGAGCTGGGATCTGCCCTTCAGGAAGAATTAATTGCTGTGATTTGAGGAATTAATTATTCGTTAGCTACTGCATCCAGTGTGTGGTTAGTGCCAGGCTTTGCAAACACCTGGTTTATTTTAAAGTTAGTTACAATATTTGTTCTGTGTGCCTATAAAAGTATGAGGAATTTGTATCTGTTATTTGAATGAATTTCCAAACAAAAAAAGAGCATTCAAAATAAACATTTTAAGCCCGCAACAGTTGTATTTTTAGATTTTTTTATTAGTCCTCTTCGACTAATTGGAATGCTATGCTGGGAACTGCCTGACAAATTGTTATGAGTTTTTTTTTAATTCATAAACATTGTTGCATTTTGCTCTATTTTATTTAGGTGACGCAAGTAGACGCAGCTAAATTTAGTGTCATATAAAAGTTATAGATGTGTTCTTTCGAAATATGTAAAAAAATGGATTGAGTGCAATTGAGTATGAACTTTTTCATTATGTAAAAAAAAATAAACTGCTAAAGTATAGCCTTGTATTCAAAACTATATACATCTATAAAATCGTAAGTAATGTAAGTGTTTTAGTTATTTAGAAATAATATATTAACCTGAAGCTATAGACTCCATTATGTTTTACACCTAATATCAACTAAATAAAATTTAAACGTTGTTTTTAAAACAAATGTTCAAAATTGTAACAAATTACCTCATTAGCAAAACTGTTTAAATCGAGTGTTGTGGGTGTCTGAATAATAAGTGTAAAACGTTTTACAGACCAATAATAGATGGCGTCATAATATGTCTTGTCCTAAATTAGGTTACTATTTTTGAATCGGAGTAACTTTGTTTTTTTCAATATTGGCCATAAATTACATAAATTTCACCTGTGTGCAAAGTATCGATTTCTGTAGAAAGTTATTTGAAAGCCAAAATGATTGAACCATGTGCCCGCCAACTTTGCCTGCAAATATTCTATCCACAGAGCCGAATAAAACCATGCCCTTATAGACATGCACATATTAATTAAAAAACACACTCACAAACCGCCACGTCACATGATTGACGCGGCCGCGCCGCAAAACTCCGTGCAAAGGGGTTTGATTAATTAATTTAATTAAAACCTTATGGGATCGAGATAACTTTCACGTGGGGTTCGATGTATTCAGAAAAATGGTCTCCTGCAATATTCTGGTGTGGATTGCGATAAATTAATGAGGTGCAGGTGATGTTATAAGTATGTTTTGTGATTAATTTATTTATTTAGATTACTATTTAACTCTCTAGATGATGATGAATTCAAGATATTGCAAAGAAGTAGCAGAATGTAAATTACAATAAGTTTCGAAATATTTAGATTTAGGCCAGGCGTACTTTCTGCGAAAGCGACAATTTTATAAAGCGCTGAAGGGCTGACGCTGGCAAAAACAAGCCTTTTCGCAGAAAGAAGAAAAAATAGGGTACTTAAAGAATAGCCATGGCAAAGGACAGGTAATTTTCTGAAGAAAACAGTGAAAGATATATACTATAAGATACTTCACCTGACTCATTTCACCACAACCTACAGTACCTATCACCCTTACACGGTAAACAGCACTTGTAATTCAAAATGCAGGAAGCAAAGGTTACCGAACAAACCTTAATTCATAAAGTAAACAGAACTTTGTGTTGACCTTGGCACGGTATCGGTCAGAATAAATAAGTCCAATGTTGAAAGTTTGCGAGTTGAGGACTTATTCCGGGAAAGCCGATTCATTTTGCGATAAGTTTACTGCAGTGTAAGATTTATTCTGCTGTTTTGATCCATAACAAATATTTCAGAAGGATGAACTTATATACCTAGTATGACTTTAGAGGTCTTCCGTAATTAGGAATTGGCTCCCGGGACGTCTCGTGTCTCGAAATCCCGGGATTTTACCTTAAATTTAGTTGTTCAGTCGAGAATCGAGATACTTACTGGCCACCACAGTTTACAGTCCCAAAATATGGATTTTCCTACTTCGATTTTGACTAAAACTGCACTTAAGTATTGCTTTTGCGGAAGAACTGTTACTATTGCAGATTTTTTGAAAAAGGCCCTCGTATCCTATCTCCGCATTTGGAAATAATGGACGTCGAAAATAGAACCAGTATCTCTATAGTACACAACGAACCCAAAGTGTCGTTTCAAAGAAAAATAGAACAATCAATCAAAAAAATCGAAGAAGATGTACTCGAAATTTTTACAAAAATCAAGGAGCTGCAATAAAAGAGGAGTTCCAGTTGTTTGAAGCAACCGTAACACGTACTGGAAGTTTGGAACTACTTTACAAAGCTTTAAACACAATAAACCCGACATTTGAGAAAACGAGCGAGTGTTCACCTTGTCCGGTAGCGTTATTACAGAAATCACAAAAAGTTTTTTTATTGACACATCTGGCCCAAAATTAACTCGATTCTAATTTCGTTCTGAGAATTCTCGAGTCCCGGGACGGCCCGAGACTTTGAGACTGTCGAGACCTCCCAAAGCCTATCCGTAACCTTACTTTTAGAAAAGAGTTAACCTTTGTACATATTTTTCTGTTCTTTTCTTCTTGTGTTTATGTGCACATAAATAATCAAATAATCCATAAAAAATATTAAATAAGATTACGATGAAACTGAGGATTTATTTACTACACGTGAAATGATGACACTTTATTAGATGACATGAATACTTTGAATAACTCCCAAGTACTTTTGTATAATTCAAAAGACATAATAAAACAAAAGTTTCCACGGCTTACTACCTACTTATAAGAATGTGGGTTCATGCAAAATCAAGGGGTTAGTTGATGCACTACCAACCTGTATTATACTACACCTCGCAATCTTGACCACAGCAATCCGCAGGAAAGCATGTAAGATATGGTAGTCGTCATTTTATGTTTTTCTTTAAACTTTTATTTATCACCCGACTGTGCGACACCAAAGCCAGGGTTATGTTTTTCAAGTTTACATATCTGTGTATCTTTGAATGTGGTTTGCTTTATACGCAGTGTAAGCACGTAAGCATACTGCTAGATGGATTTTAATAGGACGAGGTGTCCATCGATTTATCTAGGTCGTGCAATAGTTAAAGGTCAGGCGTTGCTTAAAAAAATCTAAATGGTAGATTTTAGACAACTATAAGTAATCTAATCTCTTCACGGGTTGCCCTAATGTGATATAAAGACAAATAAGAACTCCATTCTCCCACCATCGATCACCCATACATCCGCCACTATCATCCTTGTGACAATCACGACCGCGCTCAGGGAGGCAGGGTAGAAAGGACCTCGTATCAACGCATCGGTAGGCGATGAAGCGGACTGTAATATTGCAGATAAAGATTATTGTTTAACGCGGCTCACAATAGCGCAAGTTATGGATACTCACAATGGATTACAGCTTTATTGGAGGCTCAGAGCCCCAGTGCGGGTATGTGGGGATATTTTAGAACGTTATCAGTAAGGTTTAGTAGGCTACTAAATTAAGCTTCTATCTTGAACAGTTCTAAAGGGATATTGATGGAATTATCAGGAATAATATTATCATATATGTTCATCTTTGTGGCATTTCTCATCTGCATTGTAATAATATATTTTGGGATATGGAGACCTTATTTTAGATCCTTATTCCCGGTTTTCGAATTGAGAATTTGCAGTTGAGAACTTGTCACTTTGCAACAAACCTAAGAAATTTTGAATTTTGCGAGCTAAGTAATGTTAGAGTAGAGTTTGACAAAAAGGCCAATTCTCGTAATTAAAAGCGCTCAAAATCTAGGGTCAATCTCATCTCAGCGACCAAAAACATCTATGTCAAAACTATGTATTTTTAAGACTGAGGTTAGACTGCAAACGTTCTTAAAAATACGAGGACTGCCCCTCAGTTCTCAAGTTCAATTTCTTAATTCGAAAACCGGCCTATATTGACAACTTTAATGATAAAATATTCTATGCTTAGGATTAAACGTGATATCATTTTTGTTACTGCATCACGTAAAATTATGCACAGTTAGTTACAATATACATACATATATGTATAAGTCTCAATGAACTTCACTTGAATCTTGCAATAAAAGCTATTTCGGAAATGAACCGTTAATATTCCAGTAACATAAATCAAAAGCTGTTTTAAACGAATGTTGTTCAATAATGTATGAAGGGCTGTACAAACACTCCGTGATTTCCGATTCCGAATAAATTTTTATTATTGACAGCCTTGAATTGTGAATTATTTCTGTTATTTGGTTTTTAAACTGGTTTTGGTTATTTGGTTTTAATAACTTTAGCTGTTGTGCTATTCTGTGAAAATCTCACCGTGATAACTTAGCTGAAGTGAGCTGTCATTCCACCTGATAGGTTCCACCTAGGGATTTAAATTTAAATCTTTTCAGTAAAAGAGGTGATAGACACACATATTATAGAACTAGAAATAGGGAACAATTCGTTCAACCAGGTTTCAGACTGGCTAAAATAGACTCTTTCTTCATGGGGTACTGTTTAAAATGTTACAATAAAATACCTCCCCACATACTCCAACTCAATGAAACGAAATTCAAATCTTACATAAAACGCACACTATGTAGCCAAGCATATTATAACTTGGGGGATTACATCGCTGACAAAAATGCTTGGCTAAACGCTGGTCCTGCTCCACAGGAAGCATAAATAAATTTATTAGCATTTGAAAATACTTCACACACGCCTACCCTACCTACATACTGTTGGAGCTGATGAAGATTTGAAAATACTATTTTTGCATTATATAAATTCAATCTCCTAGTATTGTATAATTGCACACATAATATGTGAGTACTATGTACATACTATAAAGCTACCATTTACTGGGTACGTCTTTCATTGACTTGAATGTGCCTTGGCGGCTGAGAATATGTCATGCTCACTCTAATGTCTCGCTGATGGTGGTGCGTGTGTTGTATCATTTAGCTCCCTTCAAAATGGTTGAGCTGAATGGTGCTATGTCACGCCGTATATGGCGCCGTCAGTAGGGACTGGTCAACTCTTTGCTGCCATGGCTTATTTTTTATTTAATTTTATATTAGAATTGTTTTTTTTTATATGTTCATTACGGACGCTTTTAATGTTCTTCATCGTTCTCACATACATAATTTCTAACATGAATGATGTAACCAATACTTTGTAACCATATTATTCTGATTTAAAAGAGTGTCCGTGGAGTTTCTTGCCCGTTCTTCTCCATAGGTACCTACTACGCTTTGGAATGGGCAACTAGCTTCATTTTTCTGACTGACCGGCCCCTTGACAATTCAAAAGTACCTGTAACTGGTTTAATTGAAATAAATACTTTGAGTTTGAGTTTGGATTGACACTATTGACAGCTCACTTTAAGCTCACTTCACCTAAATTATCACGGTGAGATTTTTACAGAATAGCATTACTGTATTTTATAATTTTGTGAATGTTTTATACTATATTTATCACTACAAATCTCTTTCATTATAAGTTATGTTTTTTTATTATTGTTGAAACGTAAATGGACGGTCGGTCGTTTAACGCTAAATCACCTTTTTTAACGACAACAGACTCACTTTAATCAAATCTATTAAGTTGTAACATCACGTAAATACTTTTTAATCTAAAACACAAATTCTTCATTTTAAATAAATGTCACACCACATCTTTCACGTTCTCCCTACCGTGAACATTCCCCATCTTTACTGCAACGCCAAACAATTCTAATAATGACGTGTCAGTACAATGACATGTGTCAACACGTGTCATTTGTCACATGTTCGAGAGACGGCGCACGGGATTTGAGCGAGCGAGTTGTGAGCCATCACGAAATGAAAAACAGAAAAGCCATGTTCTTGGGACATGGGATTAAAACAAACTATTAATGGTGGCGCTGACACAGGAAATCTAGTAGACAGGCTGAATGAAACAGCAGATAAAGCTAACGATTAGAAAGAATCACACTGAGATAGAGAGGAGAGGAGATATAAATATGGCATTGTGTAGCTTGAATTAAGCAAAAGATAATGTATGGTCCAAGAATAAACATAGGATTGGAATTTCTGAAAACTTTTTGTTTAAGAAACGACCTATGACAGCCTATGACTATAACTCTATGTAGATATACCAAATTGGTTTTAATTCATATTTATGCGATAATAACTCAGCCATTAAATACCATTTTGAGCAACGACAAGCTGCTCTTAGATTATTGTACATAATGTGAAGTAAACCTACTGATTCCATCAATATGGCTGTGATAGCTGAGTGAGCTGCGGTACAATAGAGCGCGTCTTCGGCTGGTCGCGTGATAGATGAGCGTTGTCAGAATTATGTTCCACTTTATTTCCCGATTAAACTACTTTTACGACTTCTTTAGCGTTCCATCCAACGTCTTTAGCATTCCAAATGATGATGGCTTTATTTGCGTGAATAATGGCATTTATTATAATGTGTTCATCAATATAACAGTTTGAACTTTTTCTAAAGAACTGGGTATGGTTATCAAGAGGTATTTAAATAGCAAAGTTAATAGTATCTGCTGATAGATAAGTAGTACTACGGCAGTCGACGGTGACGGTACTGAGTACATAACAGTGTCAAAATATTTTTTACGTATTCTAAAAAAAAACAAGTGCATACTTTTTAAAAACTTTATTTTGGAAAGACATTAATAAGTGCAAGTTACAAGTGACGCTATTATCTAGTGATTCTGTGCTGTGTACATCATAAAAAAACATCAAAAACCGTAATCATTTTTGGGAACTAATATTTTCTACCCTATATGTACAATTAATAACGGACTTTTTTACATAGTTGCTGAAAATACTGTGTGACTAACTATCAGTGTGTGCGCATCCTTACAGTGACGCTCTGTTTCGACTTATGGTGCTCCGACTTGCCATAACACCGTGATAACTGCCATAAACGTATTTACTGAAAACAGCGCCATCTAGTGATTCCGGAGTGAACTGCTTTGTGGATCGATTGCGCAAACAAGATCGAATAATTCACTATGGTTAAGTGTGGTGGCTGCGGTAAATTTCTCGCGTCGGCGGATGCGGCTAAATGCGACAACTGTCGATCTTGGTATCATCACCAGTGCGTTGGAATACACGAAATAGGCCTTCTAACTTCCCCCTGGCACTGCCCGGAGTGTAACAAAAACGTTGTGCGGGACAACCGGGCCGAAACGCCAGTTAGGGGCCATGCAAAGGCACCGCTGGAAGTCAGTATGAGTAATCTCATGGACACGGACACGAGTCCTATAAATTCCACCGCAGTGATGGACGTGACACATGATGTCACTCAGGACATCACTATTGAGCTGAGAAAGTTTAAGGAGGAGTTCATCAGCACGGTACGGAGTGAATTTCAATTACTGCGTAATGATCTAGCCGACTTGAGATGCTCATTAAAGTCCACTAATGATCGTATGAGCAGTTTGGAAGAGAGAGTGGCCGTCATGGAGAGTCAAAAATTGGTACAACCCCAAGTCTCGCCGGATGTGCACAATTTAATTGCCCAATTGCGGAGCGATATAAATGACCGTGATCAGGAGCTGCTAGCCACTGACATACAAATCTCAAACTTGCCAGAGCCGAGTGGTGAAAATCCCATACACACGGCTATGCTAGTGGCGTCAAAGATGGGCGTAAAAATCGAGGCGCGCGATATTGTGAGTGCCGAGCGCGTTGGAGGCAGACGCATAAATGCTACGCAGCCAGCGCCGGTGGAGACCCGCCCTCGTTTCCTCGTAGTGCGCCTCGCGCGCCGCGATCTACGCGACGAGATGTTGGAGGCCGCACGAGTACGTCGTGGTATGACTTCAGCGGATCTCGACATGTCCGGTCTGCCGGTGCGATTCTACGTCAACGAACGTCTTACGAAGCTGAATCGTGAGTTGTTTCGGACGGCGCGGGAGGCCGGGAACCGACTTGGTTGGCAATTTGTATGGTGCAAACGAGGCCGTATACTTGCCCGATACAAACCCGGGGACGCCGCTTGCCAAATACGCTGCGAGGCTGATGTGCAGCGCATCTTTGTACCCATACCTGTACCGGTTACCGACGGCCAAAATATGTCCTAAATATTTTTGTTTTATTATTAGCGCTATTTTTTATTATTTCTGCCTTTTTTGTTTCAATTGTCACTGTATATTTTTAGTTTCTAACATACCAATGACGATTCTATTGTATGTTGCAAAAGTGTCATGGTCTCATTATTATTATCAGTTGTTTTCGTTCTGCCCGACCCTCTGGGGAAACAGGCGTGATATTATGTTATGTTATGTTGTTTGTCTCTCGGCTGCGGCGGCGGCGCGGGCGGCGCATATCAGTGGGCTTGTGGACCGGTTTCGACATACTCATATTATTATATTTTTATTATATGATATTACCCTACATCTAGCAATATTTTCAATCCTTATATCTCTAATTACTATTAAAATATTTAGTTTATTACATATTCACATTAACGGTCCAATATTCGCAAATACTAACAAATTGTTTTTATTTAATTCAGAGTCAATAATATTATTTAGGAAAACTAGGGCTATAGAAACTGTTAAGATTTTGAATCAACGCGCATTGAAGGTGTTAGCAAATCAAGTGATACTCGTAACTGCAGTAATTTTACATTATAGACATGATGCCTAAAAGTGGGAAATATCTTAAGGTTGGCTTCCTTAATGCAGGGTCTCTGGGTACAGGCCATGATGACTTGATTTGTGCAATGGACAGATATAATGTTGACATAATGGCTTTAAACGAAACTTGGCTTCGGCCGGGGGAGGAGGGGCGCGCGCCTGTCGTACCCGGTTATCGTCTACGTCACACTCCGCGGCCGTCAACTGTTTGCGCGGGACGTGGTGGGGGCGTTGGGTTTTATCTGCGGCGAGGTCTGAGCGCGCGCATCTGTACTAGCTTGGCCGATCCCAGGTTCGATTCCGTCGAACAGATGTGGCTGTCAATCTCGTTAAGCGGGAAAAAAATTGCAATTGGTACAGCTTACCGGCCACCGTGGTTTGACATAGATCTTTTCCTTGACGCCATCACGAACACCCTTGCTACTTTGGGTAACTGTGATCATTATATATTGCTCGGTGATTTCAATGTGAACATGCTCAACGTAAACGAGACTAAAACCAAAAAAGTACAAGAATTT
Organism: Apamea crenata; assembly: GCA_949629185.1. Lineage (NCBI taxonomy): Eukaryota > Metazoa > Arthropoda > Insecta > Lepidoptera > Noctuidae > Apamea > Apamea crenata. Next base: position 1,156,113 of record OX451359.1, read on the forward strand.
TTAAATTGCATAAGTCTCGTTCAACTTGTCACTATGCCTACTCATTTCACAGATACGAGTGAGACTCTTATAGACCTACTGTGCACAGACCTTAGGGCAAGATACACGACGGTGGAATCGATTGGTTCAATTACAGGTCATTCAATTATAGTCAGTGAATTTCACATAAAGCGGGATAAATTTATACCATACGTAATCAAATTTAGGCCGATGAAGGACATAAGGGATAATTTTTATACGGATTTGACACAATTAAACATAGGTCGTGTTTCTGAATTCGCCGACGTGAATGACATGGTGGATACTTTTAATCACCGTTTAATATCACTGTTTGATGTTCACGCGCCAATTAAGACTTGTCGTATTAGGGAGTTATCGTATCCCTGGATTACGGACACTATCCAGCTCATGATGCGATTACGGGACAATGCATTAGCCAAATATAGGTACACTAAATCGGGAACAAAAAAGGACTACTATAAACAATTAAAATCCTTAGTAGAAAGTTCCTTGTATCATGAAAAAATTGCATACTTTAAACACAATATAAATAATAAAATAAATAATCCAAAATTACTATGGAAGAACATTAAATCCACGTTTGCACCCTCAAAGCAAGGGCAAGACCTTCCCCCACATTTTAGAAACCCAGACCTCATAAATAACGCATTTTTGAATGTCCCTGGAAACCCGGTAGCTAGCGCGTCACTTATAACATTTTATGAGACCCACAGATATAGTGAAGCAATATTCACAATTGCTCCAGTGGACCAAGATGATATCTCCCGCATTATTTCTGACCTAAGGTCAAATGCTGAAGGTTACGATAATATAACCTTAAGTATGCTTACTCTAACTTTGCCGCACACCTTAGAAACTATCACCTACATTATAAATTATTCCATATGGACATCAAAGTTTCCTTACCAATGGAAAATTGCTACAGTTAGACCCCTTCCTAAGAGTCCTAACCCTGTAGAAGTTAAAGACTTGCGGCCGATCAGTATTCTCCCCTGTCTTTCAAAAGTAATGGAGAGGGTAGTGTGCCGTCAATTAACTGTGTTTTTAGAAGAGAACGAAGTGTTACCTGATTTACAATCCGGTTTTAGGAAACAGCGCAGCACTTCCACGGCGTTACTAGATGTTACGGACAATATACTATCAGCCCAAGATAAGGGCATGTGTTCACTGATGGTACTACTCGACTTTTCCCGTGCATTTGATTGCATTAACGTCTCGCTATTGTTGTCAAAGTTAAAATACTACGGTTTTGACGACAATGCCATTCAATGGTTCCACAGTTACCTCAGTAACAGAAAACAACTTGTAGAATTGCGTTTGTCAGATGGTACTACCTTAACTTCGGCCCTAACTTCTATAGAAAGAGGCGTTCCTCAGGGATCAATTTTAGGTCCAATTCTCTTTATTATATACTGTGCAGACTTAATAAAGTGCCTTCAGAAATGCAAATATCATATTTACGCAGATGACGTACAACTGTATTTATCTTTCAGTCCAGTCGGTTATGAGTCGGCCATTAGAGACATAAACGACGATCTAGAAAGAATCGCTGCCTGGTCAGACGAGAACTGTCTGGCATTAAACCCATTGAAAACCAAGTACATGTTGTTTGGCACCAGGCAGCAGTTGAAGAAGATACCTTTAAGTCTTAATTTAACTCTAATGGGTGAGCTTATTGACCGTGTGGATGAGGCGCGGAACCTTGGGTTATGTATGGACAGCAGCCTCAGATTTGAGAAACACGTTGCTGACTCCGTAAAAAACTGCTTCTATCGTTTGAAACTGCTTTACAAGATGAGGCCGTTCTTATCTGAAAAGCTTCGTGAGCAGCTAGTCGAAACCCTTGTTCTGTCTAAATTGAACTACGCTGATACAGTTTACGGCCCTCGCTTGCTGGCTCGTACCGATCGACTAATACAAAGAGTTCAAAATGCATGTGCGCGCTTCTGTTACTCGGTTCCCCCTAGAAGTCATGTCACCCCCGTTCCTAACAAACACTTTATTCTCAAGATGAAGTCGAGACGAAAGTTACATCTAGCGTGCCTGCTTTTTGGTGTCGTTAAATCTAAGAAACCGAAGTATTTATACGACAAGCTTAGTTGGATGGCTAGTAGACGAGATTGCGCGCCCAGGCAATGTGCACAACAACTTTCAACACAGTCTCATAGAACAGCAGCTTTCAGAGGCACTTTCCGATACGCTGCATCTAAGGTGTGGAATAATATCCCACCACCATTAAGGGTACTGGGCACTATCCACACGTTCAGAACACGTTTACGGCAGTATCTGATAGATTCGCAACAGAAATTAGATATGGTCGCCCTAAATCTTTCACTTATATGAAATGCCTACAGTACTTAGCTTAAACATAATCCCTGTTGTATCACGAACGCATAGAATGGTGTATGAGTGTGGTGGCACACTCGGTTTTTTCCCGTCCTTTGCTGTCTCAAACATCCCCGGCTCGATGGCACTGCTGCAGCGCCTAACTGCCTAACTGCCGCCGCAGTGGTGAGACCTGTGGGAAACATAAACGGACACATTATTTCTCTTTGTCACCACAATCTCGTACTCTGTTAAATCTTAACGCGTTGTTTTTCGTACTTACACATTGTGCCTTGCCTACTTGCGACTGTGACGCACAGCTGGTGTCGACACATCCTTTTATTTATTATTTATTCTTCTGTTGGAATCTTGGCTGAAGACGGTACTTTTTGTTAATGTGAACACAGGGTGTGGCATCATTCGTAAATGCATTACTAAAACAAAAGAGGGTACATAAATAAATAAATTTCACGAAACTCAAAATAACAATGCTGAATATGCTGATCCGTTTAAGCAAACTATCATAAGTATTAAATAACGCTTACCTTCTACTAACATTTGTACCTACTTCATCTATTGTTGTAGGTAGGTACTTCACTTTCTTCGAATAACATTAAATTAACTGTTTATGAGTCATTTTTGAGCGTTTGTTTAGCCGAAAACACTTTTGATGAATCAAGTGAGTTTATCTGTGGTTTAGTATTTAGCGGAAATAGCTAGGAGGACGGGCCCGTGGCTAAGTAATAGCAACCGCACGGGCCGATCGATTATATTAAGCTACGCTTGCCGCGGTTGTTCTGTGGATGGGTAACATTACCTCTACTGGAACTACCTTTACATACTGAGGCCCCTCTGCAAGTAGCCTCTGAAAGCACGTTAACTTGTTTGTCCCGGCTGTCATTCGTGAATCTCTGATAATCGATATGGGTCGTCAGAAGCCCGAAAGTCAGACAGGTCGGATAGGCAGTCGCTCTACGTAAATAAATGTATTTTCTATCTTTCTTCTTTCTTTCTTTACGTAAAATACTGGTATTCAGCAGCATCTGGTTAGACTGGAAGCCGACCCCATAGTTGGAAAAAGGGTAGACAGAGATGATGAACTACCAAAATCGACGAATACATATTGGGCTCTGTAAAGCTCAAGCTATACCTAGTTATATACGAGTATGTGTTAACTACTCGCTGCTGATGTTTTAAGCGCAATCGAACATTTGTGAATGCGATGAAAACTAATGTGTGACGTGAATTTAGGTCAGCACCAGCCGGTCTATTCTGTTAAAATCTCACTGAGAAAACTAAGGTGAAGTGAGCTTGATGTATTTTCTTTCTCTTCTTTCTTTTTATATTGACAGCTCACTTCACCTAAGTTTTCACGATGAGAAATTTACCGAATACCACTGCAGGTAAAGCATCATTAAGATCATCTCGTTTCTTAGTAATCTGCCGTTTTATTCTATTACTACATATTGTTACAGCATTTCTCACTTTCTCATCACACCTTGTTTTGACAAAGACAGAGTCAAATCATTTACTTCAAGTAGGCCATTAAAAGGCACTTTTGAATGTCAAAATTCACAAGAAAACAGCCGGTCGATTCTGTAAAAATCTCACCGTGAAAACTCAAGTGAAGTGAGCTTGATGCGAGTTGTCAATAGTGTCAATCCCTAGTATTATTTGGAATGACAGCTCACTCCACGCTCACTTCACCTGAGTTTTCACGGTGAGATGGTTACAGAATCGCACTGCAGAATTGATTGTAGGCGGGCGAGGGCTTGCAAAAGGTAGTTTCGTATGAAGAAGAATGGGCATGAAACTCCATAGTCACTCTTTTAAAATATTTTACAATATTAAGAATACATTATTTATAATAATATGTGAAGACGATCTACGTAGAATAAAATTTCTTTATGTACTATTATAGGTACAAAGTATAAAAAATTAAGCAATGCCAGATGAATTAATTATGTTGATAGATACATGGTGCTCACAATATTTACAAATTTTGCCACCGTAGATGATTTTTCATAACATTGGTATTAAATGACCTTTTGTTCATAGTATTAAATTTTTCTCAGAAAACTTTAGAACCGAAATGAAAGTAAATACCACGAATCCGAAATTCGAAGAAAGAGGGTTAAAGTACCATTAAAAAATAAAAACTAGGCCGCCGCATTTTGAAATAAATTGGGCATTTTCAAAGACATGTATATAATTGAACAAATATAAAGTAAAATATAACGATTGCACCTTTTATGTACCTCAAATGATTCCTATTTTGGGGTCCTAAAAATATTAAATAGCCATATAACTGCGACCAACTTGGATGTAGTCAACGTGGTTGGTCACAGTTCTTGCCTAACGGAACCCAGCCGAAACCCGGTCGCGGTGACCTAACTTAGTGACTGCGACCAACTATGATAAATAAAAGCTGGCTTTTTGTCATAGTTGGTCGCAATCACTAAGTTAAAAAGAGGCTCAATTATTTAAAAAAACCGGCCACGCATAGAATAAGGTTCCGTAGTCACCCATAGTGGCACTTTACAGGTTAGGCCTCTATAACTCCCGAACTTACAAAGTTATCTAAGCCGTTATAGTTTTCCTTCAAAGTTCATCACATGGACTGCAATCATGAACTTTTTTAGATTTTTACAAATTTAACTTTTTCTATTTTAACAAAAAAATGCCCTTTAAAGTTGAATATCTCGCAAACCTACTACCTAAATCAAAATCGATACCTTAATCAAAAAATCATCTTAGCAACCTCTCAATGTTTTTATAACTTAAATACCTATCTGATGATACCCCACACTATGGGGTAGACGCAAGAAAATCAACATATCCTTGCAAAGTTTCATCTTTCTAGCACTAACCGTTTGGAAGGTATGCCGAGGACCGACGGACGGATGGACGGGCGGACATGACGAAACTATAAGGGTTCCGAGACGTGAACTACGGAACCCTAAAAAAGTGTGCATCAGTAGAAGCGCAAAACAGTTTTAGAAGGTTCATTAATTTAAAAAAAAAGTGTCCATCACCAGGAGGTTAATAAGTTTTTATTTACCATTTTAAAATAACAAAGATCAGTGCATATGACAGCAAAATATTGGATTCCCGTAATTACGTCACTTTTAAACGACATTGTGACAAGTAATTCTTTATAACAAGATAAAATTCGCCCCGGAAGGCATATCTACGAACAAAAAATCGGGAAACAACAGCTGAAAAATGGTTCGTCGTGAGGAATACCAACCGATCATATTTTATACGATATAATTATGGAGAAGCCTTCCTCTTCTGCTTTGTTTATTTATTTGCCGCCATTCTTGTTTTCAGAAAAGTATTAGGTGTCTTTAGAGCTTCGATACTCGTTTGAGTAGCTTTGAAGCACGCGTGCGCTTGTTTGAGTTGTAATACGACACGTGTTTTACTAGGAATACCGAACCTTTATACAAAATCCAAACACATTTCTTGCTAACACTGCCAATGTTAGCAAGGACTGTGATCGGATTTATTATTTCCTAGATTTCTGATTTATTAGCCACAATAACACCAAACTGAAATTACTAGGTACAGAATCAATGCCTGTTTAGGTACAAGGATGCTAGTAGAGGAAACCAAAAATATGACTAAAAGTATCTGTAAGTGTATGTCCGTGTGTCGGATTATTCCTACCAAACGAATAAAGGTACCGTAACTTTACAGTGGGCCTAGCTAGAACGCGTGGAGTAAACGCGACGTTAATTCGAACGATTTTCATATATATATATATATATATATGGGTGATACTAAAAGCGTTTGTAGCAAAAATTTAAAGTAAAATGCTATAGAATTTTTGATTAGAAAACCGTTCGTATTTACGCTATGATTACGTCACACATTCCCGCTAAGACTCAAAAATCACAAAACTCAAAACATTTATTTCAAATAACCCAATTACAGGCACTTTTGAATTGTCAAGGGGTTTGTCAGTCAGGAAGATGACGCTAGTTGCCTATTCGAAATCGTAGTAGATACTTAAGGAGAAGAACGGGCAAGAAACTCTACGGACCCTCTCTTAAAATCAAATTAATATGGTTACAAAATATTAGTTTTCTACCTCAGTTTTCTATCTTCAATCAACTCTTGTACCTAAATAATGCACATCTAATCCACCTCTTCTTTCATCCATAACCAAACAAATTACAATATTAAAAATCCTGCGCCGTACAGCACCCTATGTTTGCACAACGAACCTCGGATCGAGCTGCCAACTTAAATTATTCACCAGCGGATATTGCAGTGCAGTAATAAGGCCGTATCACGCGAACGGTTTCCTTATTTCATTTCCCGGCTAATAGTCTGCAATACACTTCATTTTGTATCGTAATTATGAGGATTTCGCTTTGTGATGCTTTGTTTTGTCAACGGGGATGTTTGTCGTGCTGGAATTCAGGGATTGAGACTTTGCTCTGCATTTGCTGGAATACTGCTCAAAAGTCTCAATGTAATTTTGAATGGAGAGGTGATATAGCGATGAATGTGATGGTCTAAGCTTTAACTGTTTTATTTTGTAAATACATTGTCGTTTTCAGATTTTTTGGATTTTAAGTTTGTTACTTTGATAATATCATAAAAAGGTTTATATTGAAAACAACTATAATAGATTTAGTTTCATGGAAAATTGATTGATACATACGGTTGAAAACCACGTCAATAGTGTTGAAATGGAATGGCAAAATTCTCGTTTGAAATCTGTGTTGAAAGTGAGGCAAAATGTGAATGCATTGGCAACCACTGATTTTAGCTTTACATACATACGTCGACTCTAATTTCCATGAATTTTAAACTAGCCACTGAATTCATTCGTTGACGGTCTAGAGAACATTCAACATAATGACAATTACTTACCCGAGCAGCTTCAAACAGACAGACAATAGACACAACACAAACACTTTAGACCCCTTCAATCCCAGTTTAAATCCCGAAAAATGGACCTCTCTAAACATAATTAGCGAAACGCAATTAAAAATGTAAGAACTGAAGCGCTCCTAATCTGTGTTTTATTTAATTTTCTGATTACAAAGGCAGTACTTTTCTGAAAATAACGCAAACGTTGTGTTTTTTTTACTCAGATAATCTGATAATGTCGGCAAACCTCCGGAGAGGTCTCTTTGTCTCTTACTTTGAAAAGTTCAATTAGAGGGCAGAACGCGAAACCGAGGAACGCAAAAATATACTAACGAAATTATGCCATTATATCTAATTTATTTACTTCTAATGGGCAGTGATTGTCTGTAATCTTCTCCAACTTAAGTTTAATTTTGGAGAATATTTTTCATTTTCGTGCTCACAGGCATTAAACTGACAATACAGCATAATCGCAGCATTCACACACGCGATGAATTTTTCCAGAGATACTGCGCAGCGCTCAGGAAAGCGCGGCTGCATCGCGGCACGAAATGAATTGACAAAAAGAGTTAAAAGTTTAAAACTCGTGAGCTACTGAGTCGATTCGAAATTCCGTCTCTTTCGTCTGTTTTGATTTATTACAAAACAAAGTAAAATATTACCCGTCCGTGAGAGAATTTCATAGTGCAAATTGATGATTTAAATGTGTGTCTTTGTGTGACTTTTAAGTAAATATCTAAAGCGATCCACCATCTTGGGCCATTGTCTACAAACAGCCCATTACCGTCAACTATCAAAAGAATGACGTCAATTAACCACACAGCTGGCAAAGTGACAAAGTTGAGCGTCCCTCTCAAATAGTTGAGCACGTCTCTTCTATCATTAACAAGTTTGATAGCAGCCATCAATCTGGACCCGCGGTCGCGCGCAATATAACTTAATTACTTTCATCTGTTTCAGTGCGGAATTTCACTATTAGGTGCCTGGAGCTATTTTTGGGAAGTCCTGATGCTGAACCTTAAACAAAAGTAGTAGTTGCAACTAAACTAGCATGTCATTATTTTTAACACAGAAGCCTAAGCTTCAAGAGATTCTAAATGAAAATGGTATTGTAAACTCAGTCATTCAACAAACATCGACTTTTTTGTCAAAAAAAAAATACAGATCAAAAGATAATACCTGTCATAAAACTAAAAAAAATATTCACACTGAATGTATTGTTACTTATTTATGCACACTTTTTGGATACTACTAGAAGCTTTTATGTTCTTTTTTTTCATTTGTGCTTCTAAAAGCAAACCACCAAAGCTCTACTCAATCTTGATTTTCCTCATTGTGTTATGCTTAAGATACATCATATTTTAAAATAGAAAGTAACATTGGCGTCCATTAAGTCACTTTACGCCAAGACTCGAGGCGCTAATGAGTATCCATTATGCCTTCTTTCATCCATGAAAAGGAACATGACATGACTTTCACGTTTAATTTGGGAAAATTTTATGAAATTACACGAGAATGTCACATCAGTTCCGTACTGATTTGCAAGTGACAGGTAAATAGAATTTATCAGCTGGCTTTTATCTTCCTCGTTTCAGTTTAACGGCGAAATACGGAAATTAAGTTTTTTTGAATGCTCCAAAATGGTGGTGGCATGATGAATAAGGACGAAAATATATTTTTAAATGCTGGTCATGTTGTATTTCAGAACGTGGATTTTGGTTTGAGTAAAATTAATACTTGACTTGTGAAGGAGACAAACGAAATATGCAAAAGAATAATCAAACGAAATACATTTAAAAAAATCGAACCCATAACTCAATCATATCAATTTCTCACTTCCCCATAGCATAAATCATACTTAAAGAAACCATCATCATTCATCTCAAGAATAACATCAACTAAATCCCATAGTGATACCCTTGAACAAGAAACCTTAATAAATACTCATTCAATTCACGAAATTATATTTTTCTCTCAGAAATCCTGAGTGGGGTCGTCATCAATCATTCCGGTCCCCTTTTAATTTACACCGAAGCATTTTTCAGCTACTCATCTCTGTGTCGTTTATCACATTTGCCGGCCTCTGTTTCCGCCAGCTATTGTCTTTAGATTCAGCACTGTGACCTGGTTTTGTACCGTGTTCTGTACGTGTCCCAAGTTTGCGAGAGACAGAACAAGTTTTTAGGTTTATGGAGGATTTGAAGCTGAATTGGGTGCTTAGAGCTTGAATGGCTGCGGGTTTTGTGTATTTAGATTTGTGATTGGTTTAAGTTTTTAATTTAATAAAATGCAAATTTTAATATTCAAATCTATGGGGTTACCAAATACAAAACCACAGTGAAACACACACGCATTGTCTGTATGAGAGGTCTAATTGAAGAAGAGCACTGCAAGTCTCGACGAGTTTTAAGAGGCTTTTCTTAGCCAGCGTTTTTACTGAACTAAGTGATTTGAGGCTGTTCTGATTTGTAAAATTAAATATTATTTCAAAACATGCCCATATTATAAACAATATGAATCATCAACTAGCTCACTTACAAAACCGACACCTCCGTTACTTTACCAAAATGAATACCAAACATCCCAAATTCAGGCGCCTCCCATCCAAGAGCAAAGTCGTTATATTCGTAAATTACATAACACAACCGTCGTAAATTCCTTTGTGTCTAATGTGAGCCCACCGCAAAACTTCTTTGAGCCAGTAATGGCGGGAAAGGTGAGAGCGTCTTGTATACATAACGTTAATGCGCAATTTAGAAGCGGATCCCTGCAAGGAGCGTCTGAGATATCATACGGTACAGGGCCAAGTATGCTCCCTTGGGTTACACCTTGTTGACAATTGTAGGTATACTTAAGGCTTGATTGAGTTTTGATGGAGTAATTGCTAAGCTCGTTGCAAATAGCCCATTAGATGGTCTAATGCCAGAAGATAACGTCCTAAAGAGGCTGTTACTTTTTATTTTATTTCCTGATAGACTTTAAAATTATATTAGTGTTGTCAATGGCCGATGGGTAATTACAGACTGATGCTTTCTACGAATGTCTCGCAACAAGTAGGTAATATTTTTTTATATAGTACCAACGCAGACGAGTTCATCTTGATGAGATCGAAAAAAAGATCACACAAAACCCACAATACATGAATATACTAACCCTTGAAAATTGAGAGATAGGCGAATCGATTTTGCTCCATTAAAGGCCGCACAATAATAAGTGTAACACAACAAATCTACATATCACACGTTCCATTACCCTCTCATCCCGTAGCAACTTCGATGTATCCAACAAATCGCTATGTACAACAATCAACCTTAGATCCAAGAAACAAAGTTCAAAATTGAATGTGACAAGGTTTTGATGTGTTAAATTATTTTCGTGTTACAATATGCCTTTTTCGTATGATAGCGAAAAGGCCTGTACGAACACACTGTGGGAAAAGAGTTCATATTGATATTCGATACAGCTCAAGTGATTCTTCTACTTTATGGGTTTGGTATTGACTGATCTTTCTACATGGGATAAGTGGAAATCCAGCTCGTATCAATGCTATTCATATCACACATTACGTCTGCATAGATCAACTATACTATTTGAGAAGACAATCGGTCATGGTTCGATTCGATTCGCAAATCCTAGTCAAGCAATGGCTTGAATAAAGAAAAAGGTTAAAGGATTCCCATAAAAGTAAATATTTATCAAGAGAGGAGATTCGTATTGTTAACATTATATTCAGTCGTATTTGTTATTTTAAGGATTTGTTGTTTTTTAATCAACAACGTAAACTACGTCTTAAATATTGTCATATTGTGTACCCATTCCTCTAAAGACAGTACGACCAATACCTCTAATTACGACGGTGAGTAGGCACGTTCATCGAAGATCGATGACACTTAGATATTCTGGTGCGACCGGATTTAAACCTCAGTTACATAGTTTATGTTCAGAAACATAAACTATGTATGTAACATAAACTATAGGCTTTATTCGTAACCATATATAACCATGTACGAGTACATATACATAATTGTAAGTACTTTTTTAACGTTGAGGCCTCGGTGTTTATTATTTTGTAACCCAACGTTTATCAAGGAATATAGTAATATTCATCAATCATTATGCTTGTTTGTTTTTTCACTAAACATTGTAGCTAGCAGATGTTTACTGTGTATTTTCAGATTAAGTTTTTTACTATGTGCTCTCTATTAGTTTGACTTCTTGGAAAATTTAGATCTCATAGGGCTTTCTGATCATATTAGTGCCAATTCTATTTACTCTAACTACTCACCATAATCATGATGCTATCTAAACTTTCATAAAATAGTTTGCTACTAAATACTGTTTTTTTTTTTGTTTTGGAAACAATGATGGTTAATTGTTTCCAAAACCAAAAAACAGCATTTGAAGCGATTCAAATTAGCGTGTCTATCCTTCATTACCTTGCCAGTCTAAATGGTATTCGCATCGCAAGCCTCTCCGTAACGTTGGAGGTATGACGGCGCTTTTAAGGCGAGACGTGATTTATTTACAGGATTCCACTATTACACAACGTTTTATTTGGACTTTGGTGTCTTTAATGGTAGTCAGTTGTAGTTGTAGGAAGAATTAAATTAGTCTGTAATTTGACGGCAGCTTGTATTGTATTGATTTATTTTTAGAAGTTTTGGAAAGGAATATACTAAAGCGTACTATCTTCTTCTCTTCTCAAAATGATTTTTCATTCCTGTCCCACGAAATTAATGGCAGAAATACCCAATCCACCACACTTGGCTGACAGATATTCACCTAAGAGGATCCATCGTAAGAAAACTTTGGGTTGTTTAATAATCTTTTCTAATAAATGCGTCCTTAATTCGATCGTAAAACCCCAGGCAAGGAACATTCCGCTGATGAGCCAAGCTGTGAAGCCTACTAAAATCCACCACCCACATGATGATTTCGAACGTACTATATGTATGTAATCTCCTAAAACTCGCCTAAAGACTGTCTACACCCAAACTATCTCCGACCCTTATGTACAGTTACATAAAATAGCCGTTCCCAATACCATTATTTAGCGAGCATTCGAACCGTTTCCCATCGAAGAGAAAAGAAGTAAGCACATAGGCGAAACGTAGATACATTGGGTGCCGACTCAATAAGATAAATTACTCTGTTATCTAGTTATTTACGGATCTTATTTCCTAGTTTAGCTCTTGGCTTCGGACATATAGAAATGCTTATAGTGATTGTTTTAATGTAGGTTTGTATTTTATAGGTTTTCATAAATTGAAGAATTGTTAATACCACAATTATTCTACAACAGTGCAAAAGTCGAATTCAAAGCCTTTATTTCAAACAGGCGCATAAAGGCACTTTGAATGGCCCCTTCCAAAAGGTAGTTTCGTATGGAGAAGAAAGGGAAAGAAACTCGACCACTCTTTTTAAATTTTAAATAATTTGTATACATTAATTGTATAATTAATTATATGTGAAGATAATTCTCCTGGAATAAAATTATATATATACCACAATAGGCAAAGAGAATTAAAAATGAATCAATGACAGGTAAATTAATTATGTGACAGAAATATTTACAAACATTTTAAAAATGGGCGATTTTCCTCAAATTTGAACAAGTAATAAGTCAGTTTATTTATAGTAGTTTATTTCCACAAAACGGCACTGGAATGCATACTTCGAAGACACGAACATCGGAGGCGCCGCGCACTCAGTGTGTGAGTTAAAGTATATAATGTAAATTCTATATCATAAAAATTATACAATTCAATTAGCAACCAGTTTGATTTTGTTTAGCCACTAGATTGACCTATGGAGCAGGCATCTGCTAATCTGAAACTGGTTGATATATTTTATCTGTACTTCTAGTATTAAAACTATGTTTATCACTCATTGTATTATGCACATAATAATAATATTTTCACTTTCTTAAAACCCGTATAACGTAAATTTAATTTGTTTCAAATGTCGGGCATACGTCTAAATTGTGACAGGTTGAGATTTAAATCACTCCATATCAACTACTAGACAAGAATAATAGACTAATACTCCAATTCCACATTAGATTAAACGGACACTGAATAAAGCTGAAGTTGAATTAAGAGGCACGCTTAATAGTTCAAGCCATCTTTGAACTAAAATCCCTATGCCTCATAGAAAGATATCAAAGAAAAAATAATAATTCGACCCAAATGCCCAAACGCATCTTTTTAGTGGAATATTTGACAACAAAATGCCGTCCTTATCATGAGGGTCGCTTTGCCTTTGTATGTACAGCGATCGTTCAGTCTGTGGAAAAATGTGGTTACTATGGAAATTCTTCTGATATAGATATTTTGGTCTGTGCCACTATACCATTCGGTTTTTCTTGGGCATCCTTCATCATAAAGTAGTTTTTGGACAAAGTGATTTTCATTTTTTGATTCGGATAAATAATTCGAGACGACTTATGACAAAAAAGGAAAACTAAGGTCTAACTAACTATCAAAATAAGGAAAACTGGAATTAATAATAAATGTTTTTGTAAAAGTCAACATGGTTTCCTCTTTTGCCAAAATATCAAGGCAATTAATTTTAATAAAACATATTTTATTATAATTTCTCCAACAGTAAACAGTGACTAACTAGAAACAATAATTAATATCCGAAGGCAAAAACTGGGGCTTCACGAGCATTCGCCAAATGATGCCATGATAGATGACCGACGCGTCATAACAGTAGGGACTGGGAACGAAACGCCATTTTTGTTGAGGCTGATTTGATGTAAATTAATGGCATTTTTTACACAAGGCTCTAAAACTAAAAATACAACTTAATATTATTATGATTAAATACGTATGTCTACGTGTTAAAAAAATGTATATCATTTATTTTCTTCTAAATGTAAAAAACCCATTTAAAAAAATTAAACCTCATACGAAAAAAATCACGACTACCACAAAATAATATCAAGAAGCAAGAACATTTTATCCAAACGCTACGAAACGGCTGCTACGAAATGCCACGTGTCTACGAGTGCTACGACAGTAGCTACGCGGCTACGTGCTACGAGAGTAACCAACCCTTTCGCCTCTACGCTCGTAAATCTTTCCTTACTTACGTATTACGCCGCACCTGACCTTTTTTGAGCACATTACCATTGACCATATTTTGTATGCCTTTCTAGAGATTAATTTTCTTATAGTGCCATGTCGGTTTTATGCCTCAAAGAATTGTTTTGTTAAACTGTCTATTAAAAGCCAGAAAAACTAAACACTATAAAACCCAAGTAAACTTTATCATACTTAGGACGAATTCTATTAAACTTTTATACCTAGTCATAGTAGCTCGTATAAATATGATCCCGTAAACGAATTATGAATTCTGTGTCAACTTTGCCGTGCAAAAATTGTCAGATCTCATTTATTCACAGGTATTATGTATATTCGGTACCTGTAGGCATCTAACACTACTCCACTCGCTTAGGAATCTAAGTTTCAACAACTGTGGTTAATAACGTGAACCCAGTTAGTCTATTAATCATTGTCTACTCATCAAACAAATCGTGCAAAATGAATAAACAACGTAGTTTCCATTCTCCAAACACACCCAAACTACCTAACATCGCTTTATTTAAAATGTATCGCAATATACGAGAAATTTAAAGCCAGATATTTCACAAAGTCAGCTGTCCGATCCTTTATTACACACTAAAGCGCTTAATCCTGCAATCAATATTGAATTTCGAGTATCAGTTGGTGACAAATTAGGCGTGAAATGGCTAAATAGAGTGTGCTACCTAACTATCATGTAGGTTTAGTTACTGGAATTATAAATGTGTAGTACTTAAATCATAAAACATGATGTAATGTAGGTCTTCTTCTTGCGTATCGCCATGCGAATAGATGATATCGTACCAAAATATTAGACAATCGGTAATGTTGTAGCAAGATGGATACTCAGAGTGCGTTGGTACAGCCGAACGGGACTATTTGGCAGCTTATTTGCAACTACTAACTACTTTTGACACAATTTTGTGAGTTACGTGAGTATGCTGAGACGTCAATTCTTTTACATCACTCTCTCAAGTATGTCATTAGCTTAAAAACTTATAACGCCCACTTCCCACAATAAATATGAATATTGGCAGTGTAGTGGAAGGATTAATATTTCTGCCTGTATATCAAATATCTTGTTCCACAGTACATTTATGTATCGCCACTCATGGTGGACATTTTAGAAAATCTACTTTTAATAACAGATAGATAGCATTTATTAGTACAATGTCATTATTCACGAAATAAAAAATACTTACGCAAAAAGAAAGCTGTAGGTAATTAGTCTGGACCATCACTGGAAGAGACTCTCGTTAGGTAGTGGGTCAAACACTTGATCTCAAAAAAAGGTACTCCTAGACAGGTTAGGTACTCTTTTTGTTGGAAGATTTCTTAAGAGCTGTGACTGTAGGTTGGTCTCTCAGTGGTAGTCTATTTATTTATTTATTTGGTAACCGAACAGCATTAAATACAAGGACTTCATAGAAAATATTAATGAAATAAAAGTGATGTTATTAACATCTTATATTAAAGGTATACTAACTATAGCATTTACAATGTCCAGTGTCCAGGGATATTATTATTATGATTATATTATTACAATGAAGACAACAACGTAATTATTAAAAAACAAAATTAGAGAATTGTCTAAGATAGACTACTATCTTCTACAATTCTACTATCAAAAAATAATAGGTATAAAAATAGGAGTATGACTACATACTCCTATTTTTATACCTATTATTTTTTTAACCGCGCTTTTAGGTGGGTAGTGTTCATTTAAATAATGTGCAATGTAATAAGTGAGACATAAAAACGAAGCTCCAAAATCACTAGCGTACAACAAACCGTAGCCTAGCATGCAACCGACTAACCACGGTGGTTGTCACGGCCGGGCAACCGACGGGTTAACTGGCGGGTGGGTTAACTGACTATAATTCGCGCAAGTAACCGACGCGAGCCTTGGTGACACCGCAACTTTTTTGTTCGCACACAAATAAAGGGACAAATGACTGTCGAATAACTCTTGTAGGAGGAAAACTTAAATGGGGATTGAATTTCAGTCGAGATTTCAGTTTAATTACGCTTTGACTTTTAAATTTTTACGGATGATTCTCAATCAGGGAGCATTTTGTTGAAAGTAATAACTGTCAATAAAAATCTTTGATTTCAATTAAGTTACAATCATGCAATTGAAGTGGAATTTCAAGTTTAACAAATAATTTCGTACCGGATATTTAATGTTACTGAATAAAACATTCCGACACAGTATATCGTATTTCAAAAACAGATGTGAGAAAAAAAGGAAACACTGGTGGCAATCGGGCACAATCAATCGTTAATGTCAAAATATTGATCAACAAACAAAACACATGTAGGTATAAATCGTGTAACCCTAAAAAGAAAAAGAATAAAAGCTAAAACTCACCGAAAGGACAGCGTCGTCAGCGGCCGATACGACTTGTGACTATTATGATCCGACATCGGCGTGCCCCAGAAATCGTTCCTGAACACTTGTAGCACATAGCTACCACCATTCACGTCACTGTTGGACACGATCGCGGGGATGTCGTCATGCACGAACTCGCCATTCAAGCTATTCGCATACGTCAGAGCACCCACTGACGCGACGAGCGTGTACACCGCCCACTCACTATCGCATAATGTCCGCCATGACTTCGAGTTTGACACTTCTTCGCGAACCGGCGGTAACGGGCGACGACGCATTTTCACACACTGTTTTTCACTTTTTTGTTCGTTTTATGTTTTTAGTTTTAGTTTAAATTCCGACGGCCCTGTTATATTTGAATGTTTCATGTCAAACATTTTTTTGAAAGCTGTCGAGTTGTATATTGGCAATATTTGAAACGAAATTCTGTTTGATTTTGTATTTGAATTGGATATATAGTTCTAATAAAGTAGCTCCGTACCAATCTGAATATCAAACAGATACGTAACACTTAAAACTCTTTGGAATAGGTACATTAACCCACTTTAGTAACAAACCCGTAATAAAACTTAAACAAACAAAGTCTCAACCGACAGAAAACCTCATCGATTCAATATATCGCTGGAAACTTCATGCATACTCAATTGGCAAACAATCTCAGTTCGATGCACAAAAGGTTGTTACGGACCGTTGTCGTTTCGAGCAAAAGTGTGCCCTGTCTGTTTGTACGTTCAGTTATCCGTAGCCCGTGTGATGGATCACCGACGCCGCATAAATCAACATCGTGGGTCAGCTACGACCGCTGATGTCATATTCATGAGTGCTCCGGATAGCTGGGTAAACGATAGTCCGCGCAAGAACGATGAGCGACGGTCCTTTTTCTTTTCCTATTTCGTTTTTTAATTCTTGGCTCACTTTGGGATGAATGCGTTCGTTTTTTATTTTAAATGCTCGTGATTTATGTGGCAGCGGCTGCAGTGTAACCTGGAACAAAGGATGGATGTTATTTTTATTGCTGAGATTGCTCTTAGAAGTAATGAGTATAATAAAGGGAATGTATTATTTCATGGAGCTCCTGGGAATAGTTTCATAACATTTTTGTTGAACACTGTTCTTATTGTGTTAGTGAAATGTTCAGGTAACACCGTTATTTATTAATGATGTGAAATTCGTTAATTTAGTGTTTCGTTACTCAAAAGACCGAAAGTAAATTAGGTACTTACAGCTGAATTACTTTTGATCTCACGAACCCTTAACAATCCCTACGAGAAGAAAAATACTTCTCCTTCCGTACACACCACCCCTTAACCTCAAGTGCGACACGCCTAAGCCGGGTCCACATCGCTCAAAATTCTATTAACAACCCCAAAATCCGTATGGGCCCGAATATTCACCCAAACTTACAACGACTTGGTTTGAGAAAACAAACGGAACTAACGCGTCATAACTTGGCTAAGAATGTTCGCGTATGTACCGTCTCTAATCTGAATTGCTAATGCCTTCCTTAATTCAGTTGTGGGGCGAATTAAAAGCTCTATGAGTTAATCACATTATCTGTCTGTTTGTGTTTCCTCTTTATCTGGTCGGTGATTATTCTGGATAAGTTTTTGTAAGAAGTCTGTTTCCTTATCACGGACTCGTACTATTGTTGTCTGTGTTAATACACAAGGTTATATATACGACAAGGCTTCTTTCTTAAATTAAGTGATAATAAATAAATAAATTTGTTTCACTCTCAAAGTACAAAAATAAACTTAATCTATGAAGTACAATTTATTAAGATGTTTGATGCAGCACATAATAAATATAGCTCCAACAGGACTTATTGATAATTTTACAAGCTACTAGGTAAATTACAAGAACATAGATACATAGTTCAATATTACAAAGAAACCACAATTTTAACATTTCAATATCCTCTGTACATATAATGAAGCACCAGTTAAAAAGTTCAACCAATTAAGCAGTTTTAACTAAACCAATACCAAATCATTGAACACTATCAACAGTTCCGTCCACTCTTACTAACAACAACTAAGCACAAATATGCCAAACATTTGCACAAACAAGTGTCGACAAACGGCGATCATGGGTCATTAATCACGCCACAATTAGGGGCTCACCCCGTCGAACACGTTGGACAAATATTGGATTATGTATGATTGATTGGCCCCAAGTTTTGTGGCCACCCAACTAATAGAAGAACCAATCGATATGAATTGGAGTTTGGGCGGACTGTCATAGATTAATGACGTGACATGTGGGTCGTAGGGGATTGGGCACAAGTACCTATTGCTGTTCACTTTGTGCAGGTACATTCTGGTAAATACAAAAATAATCTATCGATTTCCCGTACATTTTGAAAAGAAAGCTCATAAATACATTTATCAAAATGTATCCCATCGTAAATTATCTAAGAACCAAAATACTTTTAACTTCACATTATGTTGAACACGAGGCACTAAATAGCCTTGTCCTATATTTCATGCGCGCAAAACCTCGACTTACTGAACCAAAAAACTTAAAGAATATTAATAGCTGATAGCGAAATTTTTACCCCGTCCAAGCTAACAAAAACCCTCGCACATATTTCGCTCAAAAAGTTAGTTAATTTATTATTCCGAAAAAGTTTGCCTTGTATCTGTTCAGTAGTACACTCGCAAATTGTTTTTAAAGTATCGCATATCAAGATAACGTTCAAGTTTTTGGTATTTTCTTTAGCGGAAAAAAAAAGTTTTGTCCCCAAAGATTTTGGTTGTAACATACCGGCATCGTAACGTAAGTACATCAGCGGGGTAACTTGCAATTGCAATGCATTACAGTTTGACAATTCGATAATTGTCAAACAATGATAAATAATCATAATAATTCATTGCGTCATTTACGTTGTCGAGCAGACGAATTTTTCGAAATAATGAAGCAATGGGTTTGGAATTATGTTATGCAATTAGGGTGCAAATCGATTGTATAATCGACTACGATAGTTTTTACAATTATACCCAGACAATTAAAAGTTCACTAAGGTTGAAACTATGTGTTACTATAGACAAGGGGATGGTGATTCTCAAATTACCCTCTCTACCCTACAGAAAATTGAAGAGGTAATCGATCTTCAATTTTTTTTAAGGAAAATCATTTTTCCAAATCAGCAGAAGATCGTTAGCCCATTGAAATCAGTAACAAAAAACATCCTTTTACATGTTACGCAAACAATTTATTCCGTAAGCAATCCCATTGCGTAAAACATTAATTTTCATCTTAAGTACCTCAAGCAAAGTAAAATTGTTTGTACCATTCATTTGATGGAAGTAAATTAAACCACGACACAATAAAGAATTAAGATCCAATGAGAATTCGCCAATAAATATTTACGTAAAGTAAAGTACCATTGTTAACTCGATATCAATCTTTGAAGAAAACGAATTGTTCGAAAATGAAAGAGAAACTAAGCAAGATGATACTGCCTCAGCATTATCTGCCTTGCCTTTTTCGAACTTTGTTGGAGTCGGCTTCCAGTCTACCCGGATGCAGCTGAATACCTATCAGTATTTTACATGGAGCCACTGCTTTTCACAACAACAACTAACTTCTTTCTTGTTCCCAGCGAAAGCACTAAGAAGTGGTGAAGGGCGGGCGTTGTGGGGGACTGTCTTTTGTCATTTTGACGTTCGAAAAGTGCTGATTCTCAGCCTAATTTTCATCACAATTTCTTCATAAGCAAGATGATAAAAAATAATAAAAAGTAATAAAAGAACATACAAATCAACTGACGAAACTCGATAAAGTATCAGACATACCTGATGGTACCGTCAATTCTGTTCTAACCTTGAACAACTAAAGCATACCTAGAAACATTTAATACAGGTACCTACTAAATTATACTCATCATCATACATATTTAATGCCCCACCTGATGGATACCACTCAGCGGTGTAAGTGAAACACTTGTAGGATGTCACTCCAAATGAACTGAGTGTACAAACTAATACCCTTCATGTGACCAAGAGCGGTTACAATAATTTGGTGTTTGTCCTCTTAGCATAGGCACGTCGTTGTTAATGCTATCTTCGTATACTTCCATATGTATAAAATATTACAATAATGAGAGGTTTACTCTTGGGAATCATATCCTTACAAATTCCGGCATGGTTTTGTTTAATGATGCTTTCACAGTCATAGAGACATACCTGTACCCAGCAGCAAGAAGTTTTGGGCCTCTTGAACATTTATTTATTTATTATTTATTTGTTTATTCATTTAACATAATAGTTTATATAGAAAATACGAGTATACCACCACATAGTTCACAGAAATGTGTTTGTGATGTGTTTTAAACATCAGCATCGGATCATGCTCAACTTTCAATCATGAATTAAAACAAAACTCATAGCAAAATCACTTCATTTCTATCGAGTTGTTCGCTCCAATTACCAGCTGCAGTACTGTAGTAGCCCAAAACCGCAAGAGGCGAGTTAATCTTCCGGCGGGTGGTTCGTAATTCGATTAAAGTTGCCAACTCTTGGCCGACTCTTAATTATGTTTTCGGTGTATTCTCTCGCGGGGCTACGTCACGCAAACCTTTGTTGCCTATCGAATTTGTTTGAGTAATGTCGCTCGCCTTAATAGATGTGCTCAAACAGGATGCCGTTTATTTTGTTTTAAGGCTTCAAGAGGTTTGAACTACGTTTTTGTGGTTGAATTTAGAAGATTTTCTTTTGATGTAGGTATAATATTTACATTTAATGGTTTATGAAGATTTTCGTGGAAAAAAAATATAATGTAATATTTGGGGATGTTGATGGTTTAACAGTTTTCATTTTGTATTTTATTGCTACATTAAAAAAGTTCAGCTTTAAATATTAAAAAGAAATTTATAAAAATAAGATTTAACCACTATTAACGGCTTAAATCAAGAGTGGAAATGTTTCTGAAAATGAAACCACAAAGAGCGAGTACAGCACAAACTTATAGTGAGTTCATTCATGAACTCCAAGGTCTTCACCGAAAATCCCAAAACTCAGAAAGCCTTATCCCTTTATTTATTCACAATGCAGGCCATTGTCGACGGCGAGCCTGTTACAGCCACTGTTACTATTAACTAAAGGAGTCTTAGCTTCGTAATCTTGAATGGAATTTGCGAGACTACATTAGCATTTCAAATCAACCTCTCGCCGTCTTTCAGGAGCCTATCTTTTCAACCTTACGGATTGTATTACTGCAGAATTTACTTAACTATCCAACTTGTGTATTCCTCGAAGCTAGCCAGCTAAGAGGCGGTTCGTGTACGCTTTTTAGAACGTGAATTATAAAAGTTAATGAAGCCTCTAGAGGTTGCTAAATTCCGCATACTTAGTGTCTGTTTATCTAATCGTGTTTACGAATTGAGAGACTTTCAAGTATCGTAGTATAAATATCTCTCACCAGTATTACCTAAGTAAACGTCTTTAGAGCAATAGAAACTAGGAATAAAGAGAATCTTTCAAGATTATTCCAAAGCCTCAACGGTCCAATGATTAGGGATCTCCACTCGAGAACACTCGTTCCGAAGGCGAGAATTGTAAAAATATTTTTTCAGGCGTTTCTAATCTACTTTCTCGCAAGTTATTTTCATAGGAAAGTAAAATATATTAACATAATTTGACCTTACTTAGACATAACTATGGAAGGTATTATGAGGCTCTTGTCATCATGGAAACAAAGGAGGTGAAGGCTTACACCGACCTACGTAAAGAGCAAAGGGTAAATGGACGCCGTCTAATTACCTCATGTCTTCATTACTCTACCGCCTTATCAGGCTTCAATCCGAACGATCTGTCGTCAGCTATAAATGGCTCTGATAACGCGGGCTCCTTTCAAATCCAGCTCCTATTCATCACTCTGTTCTCTCGCGATATAAATAATTTAAAACAAAGACTGGCGACATTGATCGTTGTTTACGGCAAAGATCCTGATCTTAATGCGAATAAATTACTTGTTACAAGGATTTGTTTGAACCCCCTTCTCTGGCCCCCTATAACGGTATCTGCAACGTTGATCAATCAACTTAATAAGTTTATTAACGCCGAAAATTTGGGCGGGAAGCTCTTCCTTAATTTAATATCAGATTAATTTGTTTTGAGTGAAATATGTGAGTAATCCCGAAGATGGAATAATATTTATAGATTTTTGATTCAATTTTACGGTTATTTACTTTGTTCGAGTATGTTCGTATTGTGTTTGTAATAAATAATTTCTTGGGTTTTGCCCCAATTTATTCTATATCGCAGGCTCACGTAATGAAATAAATATGACAGGTTCAAATTGATATTTTAGCCTGTCTGCGGAAGGTTGGGAAGTTCTTCGTATATTTTGTTCTTGGAGAAACAAGTATAATCAGAAAGCGGTGTCAACGTTAAAATTTCTTGACTGAGATAAACAGGACAGGGTATTTGTGTAACGCCAAAACCACTCTGTATATCCTTACAGTTGATTCGAAATAATCATATTACTTGATATCTTCTTGAATTCCTAGGAAAATAAAGATAGATGTAAGGCTTTTTTTTTTAATGTTATACGAATATTAAGTTGTTTTCTTAGAAACATTATCACTAAATTTTATATTATCATATCATAAAATATTACTGAAGAATATTAGGTACTAAGATTATAAACATTATAATTTTTTTCCAAAATCATGTTCCCACGCCCCACCAACTTTCAGTAACTGGCTGTCAACAACACAATAACAATATTCCAAGTTATAAAGTTCACAATCTTAGACACGCTCTTTTAGCATCATTGTCGTTTTGAAAACAATCATATCACTCAGTTTATAGGGTTCTATTTCCTTTGTCGATGTGTGGGTGTCGAAGGGTGTGAGCAAACATCTCAGCAGGCGTGATTGATTATGGGCCAAGTTGCTTCGACACTTGTACATAATTTCCGAACTATTATATGTGGCATTATTGTGTTTGTTAGTTTTGTCAGCATTAGTAATATGATCATAGTTTTGTTCGCTTATTGGAAGGGTACTGTGGTTGGAGGACAAGGATTTGATTGCTTGGAAGGAATTCGGGGTTAATAATGTAGAGTTTCTAATGGTAGAGCGTAACGCCGCCGACCTTCCCAACATTATAACGGCTTTATGCTAAATAAACTCAAGCTGTTTCATATCATATAGCATTGATTAGTCAAGTTACACAACATTTTAGAAGTACAGTTGATCTATTCTGTAAAAATCTCACCTCAAAAAGCTCACTTCAACTAAGTCGTGAATACTTACTCGAAGTGAGCTGTTATTCCACCTGATGCTAAGGATAGTTATTATTGACAGCTCAATTCGAGCTTACTTCACCTAAATCTTCACGTTGAGTTTTTTAGGGCATTGACTGGCAGAAATACTCGTATAAATTACTACAGTAATATATCAATAAAAAAATATCAACTAATGATAATCTTGGGAACAATAAACAATACTTGCAGAGGAAGTCAGCAACACATAAATCATAAAGGATTTACCTCGTTTTTTAAATGTTGCCGTCCAAATAAATGTGCTGTTATCATTCGAAGGCTTTGATACATTCTACTTAAAGGAGGTCAAAGGAAATCGTGTTTATTTGATCAATAATGGGACTGAAACTTCTACAGGCCACCTTTTATTCCTACTTTTCAAATAACTATTTATTTTTACGTCATATGCAAAAACACAACATTGCAACATTGTTTAAACAAAAATTATTTTGGTACTTGAGGACCCAATTACAAAACTCGTTGAAAATACAAGTTGTAATCGAAATAACTAAGAACCTGAAAATAGGTCTCTCAATATAAACAACTTTTCAAAAGTTCGGTACATGGAACACTCACTGTAAACTCGAAAGTTCACATAAAGGTATGTGCAAAATGGGTAAAATGTATGGAGCAGCTGATTTTTTTTCAAGATTTTAGAGTTGGTCAAATAGTAGAAGTTGAGCATAAAGATGAGTGCTCACAAGGGTTAAGCACTACCATTCCAGTTATCCCAATTACACCTTGTATGCTATAATGAAAAAATATTGCCGACCTCTGTAGATCACTTTGATAATGTTGAAAATAGACGTTAACAATTCAATAGAGTCTTCGTCTATCCGACTGAACCGATTAAAATTGTAAATGAGCTTCTTAACAGCTTTTGTTTGAATAAACAAGACGATGTAGCTGTTATTTCGGATGTTATTTTCCTTTAATTGCGGCGTTAGATTAAAAGCTTTAAATGTAAATTAAGTTAGTGGCACTTAGTTCTGATTATTTTCTAGATTATTTGAAGAAACAATATTTAGTTTAGAGCTTCTCTATCTATACGAGTAGGGGAAGGCCAAAACAACGATGGATAGACTGTGTAAAAGATGATAATATGCCTGTAAAGGGAAAGACTACGGAGATGAGGACTAATAAAGAAGTATGGAAGACATGAAGAAAGATGGAGACATAATTGCGCCGACCATAGATACATTGGGACCAGCGCAGGAGAATGATGCTGAGCTTGGCTCATAGGTAATACGGGCTGGTGTCCGCAACTCCACGACAATGCGCGTATTTTGCGTACGGGAGCTTGGCTCAAAAATCAATGCATTTTGCAAAACGTCACGTCAGATGAATTCGGTATTCGTTTGTTTTTAAACACAATCCAATGAAACTTTCTCCTCCCAAAGGGACTCAAATTTTTGTCAAGTAGGTACATTGTCTTGAATATCGTCTATCATCTAAACTCACGACATTAGCATGCATGTCGTCCGAAAAATAGAAGCAGCCTATCTGTTCCCTTTGACTGCACAAATCATAAATAAACATCACGTTTGAAGGCAGCTAGTCTGTTGATCTGAGAACGCGATAGCTTAACTTACAAACAAAACAATAGGAGTCGCTACCCGGGTACCCGTGTATTGACGTTCGGTGGCCGCATAAAATGCAGCGTTCGTGGCTCGCTTAGTTTTGCAATTCAAACTTTGTCTCATATCGGTTTACGGACGAATGGTTTGGCTACTGGGCTGTGAGGGGTGTGTAAGCGGAGCGAGCAGCGGTTTGTGCTGTTGTTACTGGAGTAAAAATGAATATTTTCATAAGTTTTTTTTTTAATTCAGCGTTGGGATTCTCTGTATAGAACGTTGAAATAAAATCCGAGATCGCAGCGCCACCTGCCGGATCCAATTGTAAATTTAAACCATCCAGGCACCCACATAAAACACCACAAAAAAATTCATCAAAATCCATCCAGCCATTTAGGAGGAGTTCATTGACATACACGCATACAAACGAATTTGCATAAGCATAATCAGCCTATAATGTTCCCACTGCTGGGACACAGGCCTCCTTTCTGTGAGAGGGAGTGGGCTGCAATCTACCACTGGATCAGACGAATTATTAAGGATAAAAATTATTATGTAGTTTTTTTTTATTTTTCCACAACAAATCCCTTAAAGAAACGATTTAAGTATTAAATTAAAAATTGCATTTCATTATATGTGAACACAAAAATATATTATATTCAAACCCGCCTCCGCTCATACACGGCACTGCCTAACGTATGACTTTCTGATACAGTGGGCACGGAACGTGAATATTTGTGTAACCGCGGC
This sequence comes from Apamea crenata, assembly GCA_949629185.1. NCBI lineage: Eukaryota > Metazoa > Arthropoda > Insecta > Lepidoptera > Noctuidae > Apamea > Apamea crenata. The sequence continues at coordinate 1,182,419 of OX451359.1, forward strand.
GTAAAACATGACCGCTGACCGACTACTGTTGTTTGAGTTATTTTTCATAGCTCAACCAGCTCACCCGACTGTGGTAGATAATGCACGTTGGAATCGCTTTCAAAGCGAACATCAATTTATTGTTTGTTGGGACAAGTTAGCTTGGAAATGTCGGATGGGTTACTATACTATAAACAATGGCTTTCAAACATTTTTTCTGTTAAGTGTATGTTCTATTCTGAGTTGAGCTAAACGATTACTAACAAATGCGTGCACTGACTGGACAGGTGCACTCAAATCTATTTGATTATATCCTCAAAAGACCATCTCTGTCCTGATATGACCTAATAGAAATGACTATTTCTGAAATTTAAAAGAGACTGTGACTTTTGAGTTTGTTTCGGCATTTCTTTTCAAAGTACTCACGTAGTCAGATCACCCGGTGTCTGCGCACACACTTGTGCACTATAATATCTCCCGCGCGGAAGGCTAGTCGTCCGTTGTGATCGGCCACCATGGCCGAAATACGGTCTGGAGGACTAATAATACCGAGTCAAATAAGAAACATCGACCTCATCTGGTTTTTAAACATCATTTATTTTTGACGCGTTAAATTGTTTTTACAAGGTATTTAAAGAAATAAATTATTAATCATTTATGTTTAGTTACTTAATCGGCTTTGATACGGCTTGTTTCAAAAACGGCGCCCTTCAAAAATAATCTCAAACATTAGTTAGCTCACTATATTTAACATAAAATATGTCATCCATTGTTTGGGTTCATTTCTGATCTATAAATAGGTACATATTTTATCGAATTTTACGAGATTTAACGAATCTTGCTTAGGTACGATACATTTTTAGGAACAAGCACTACTAATTACTACTACTATACTAACACCTAGTTAGTAGTCACCTAGACTAGTGTCAAAATCTACTTTAGCATGACTTAATGACGCTACGCGCGCTCTTTTTGACTTAAATTTTATATATTTTATTTATGTTCTGTAACTTTTATGGTGTACAATAAAGAGTATTCTATTCTATTCTATTCTAATGACATAAGTTGACTCCTTTAACATAGAACAAAATTCAAAACTTCTAACGTTTTTTAAAAATATATTATGAATTTCGCGGGAATCACCACCTTAAGTAATGCCAAAGTAAAGATACTAGAACATAGAGAAGAAAAACCGAGCCTTACACAACTATCAGAAAATCAAGAAAAAATACTAACCATTGCAAGAAGAGCCTCCTGATCTTTCTCAAAGTAAAGTCTCAACGCGAACTTACTTGCAAATGGACGAGGCTAAAGCTAAACACTACATATTCGTCAAAGCGGCGCCCGCGGCTGACCTAATTTTCTACGTGACGTTACTTCGTTACCGACAGAACGGAGCATTGGCGTCTGGGGACCAGCGTGATTGTGATATACATACATACAGATATACTACGTAGATGTAACGTACGTGTTTTATTGGAACTGGAGAAAGAATAACATATTGCAGATGTCGGTGATTGGAAGCTGTCTTTGTTGAGTACAGCTATTATGTTATGGATTTGCCGCTGTCATATTTATAATCCGGTTGAAGATAGATGGAAAAATAATTAAGACTTAATTTATTTTTAGGAAAACAAAAAACTTATACTGCGAAATATAAATACATAGTTTATAGTTTATGAGCTATGGAGGGGCCCGTGGGCTAAATAATAATAGCCGCATAGGTTGATCGATCAGGTTAAGCTACGCTTGCCGCGGTTGGTATGTGGATGGGTTACCATCTTTACATACTGGGGCCCCTCCGTGCCTCGGAAATGAAGCCGTTGGTCCCGGCTGTCATTCGTAAATCTTTAACAGCGTTACGGGTAGTCAGAAGCCCGAAAGTCTGACAACTAGTCTTACCAAGGGGTATAGTTAATTACCCAGTAACTGGGTTGTGGAGGTCAGATAGGCAGTCGCTCCATGTAAAATACTGGTATTCAGCCGAATCCGGTTAGACTGGAAGCCGACTCCAACATAGTTGGGAAAAAGCTAGGCAGATGATTATGATGAGTTATGAGCTATAATAGTTTTACAATATGGATATGTAAAAAAGGGGGAGGGGTAGGAATATTGCGACATTAAAATAAAGCTTTAACATTTACAGAATAAAGATAAAACATGCATTTTAAAACAAAATATAAACGAAATAAAAAAATGCGATAGAGCTAACTTGTTTGGTAACGCGTGAATATAGTTCATGTCATAATTATGATATGACGCCCCAAAAATAGAACTACGTAGCATTAGAACCTAATTTTCTAGTTTTCGAGTACAACTCATGCTCAGCACATAATTGCGTTGCCACTCAAATCTGCGGGTACTTACACAGAATTAATCTGTTGTTCGTAGAAGCGACGAGCTCGTATGAAATGCTTTGCTTCAGACTAATTCTTGAATTTAAGTGCAATATGCAACGTCAACAGTAATTTCCAGGAAATCCCTAACACTAAAAGGATTTTAGATTCTAGATAATTTAAGTATACGAGTACAGTGTCAAAATTGGGTAAGTAATATATGATATTTGATATGATTGACTGATGATATGATTATGTCTCCTATAATAGGACTTTCCTAGCATAGGGGACATTTTCTATATATATAAAATTCAAAGTCCTGACTGACTGACTGACTGAGACATCAACGCACAGCCTAAACCGCTGGTCCTAGAGACATGAAATTTGAAGGGTGTATTTTTCGTAAAGAGTAGGTATCCACTAAGAAAGGGTTTTTCGAAATTCCACCCCTAAGAGGGTGAAATGGGGGGATTTTGTTTGTATGAAAAATCTTATTCCTTGAGTTAATCAACTTGAAACTTGGCACGAATACTAATCTAAGTAAATTATGAAGTTGGGCATTTTTTGTTTTTATAAACTACCCCCTAAAAGGGGATTGGGGGGTTTCAAAGTTTGTATGGAACAATTTTAGCGCGCGGTCCGATTTAATGGAAACTCAGTATTCATGCCTAAAATGAAAGGAAAGGATAATGTGTATCAGGGTTTTTCGAAAATCTACCCCTGACGGCCTGAAAAGGTGTAGTCAATTTTACAGGGGAGGATCTTACAGCGTGGCTTGATTAACTCGAAAATTGGTATAAATAATCTTTGAGTCAAGTTATGAACACATTCCAAATGATTTTTCAAAATTCCACCCCTGTGGGGATGAAAAGCGGGGATATAGTTTATATGAAAAATCTCATTCGTTAGGTTAATAATCTTGAAAATTGGCATGAATACTCGCCTAAGTAAGCAATAAAGTTTATCATTATTAGTTTTTCAAAACTACCCTCAAAGGGGATATAGGGGTGTTAAAGTTTGTGTGGAAGAATTTGAACGCGCGATCCGATTAACTCGAAACTCAGTGTACTGTGTGTGTACAGTGGGCGTCATAGTAAACGACCCATCCCAACACTTAAAGATTATCGCCCGAGCGACGGCAGGCGCGTCACGTGACTCTGGCCCCGAGCAGCTCCCTCCCCTGCCGCCGCACCCATATCTGCCCGAGCATCCACCGATCCACCGATCCACCGATCACATATTATTATTTGCATGTTTTTAATAATATGGTCTTTTTTCGGCTTCTGGCCGAACCATATACCAAGAATAACTTTCAAAAAGACACTTTACGTACGGTTGAGGATACGAACCCGCATCATCAGACGCCAGCCGATCATTTAGACCGCGCCTTATACCACTAGGCTATTGGCTCAGTTGTCAATCTCAACGAAAATTCTAACAGCATTACTCCTTTTATCGAACAAGGTTGATAACGGCCTAATCTTCGAGGTATTAAGGTTTAAATTTCAACATCCACGTAACTCCTCAATTAACTAAAAGATAAGGTTGAAATTAGCATAGATTTCTTGTTTGGTTGAATAGAATGTGCTTGATTCCGATTATTGCACTACCGTCATTTTACTTCAGAAACTTAACTGCTGTATGAACTGCGAGTTAAGGTTGAATTTAGAATACTTCTTCGCCTTATTTACTAAACTGTGATTGAGGGTATAATTACTTTACAAATCGTTTCGTTTTCGTGCCGATCCGCTTGTGTGTAATATCTTCGTCGTAATATTATCCGATTTATTAAGTTTTTGAACAGTCGATTTTATTAACCGATAGTATGGTGCGATTAACTACTTTTTTCAAGGCTAAAATTGTTGTTCTCTGAGAACAGGAACAAAGCATAAAGAAAATAGCACGAGATATGGGCATAACGGTAAGATTTATTGCACTATTACTTACAAGTTGTTTTTTTTTATGTATTTCTAATATTATCATTTTCATTACAGAGAAAAACAGTTCGTAGATGGATACAAAGGTATCAAGCGACGGGTGATGTGAAATGTGATCGCCAAGGCCCTCGTCCAATTGCTTACACTAATGAATCGGAGCGACACCGTAACATTGTGGAAGTTCACTCGGTGGAACCCTTCAAAACTACGCGTTCAAGTGCTGAAACTTTTGGAGTGTCGCTTAGCACTGATGTAGCGTGTGTGCTGCATGCTTTAATATGGTTTTGGGCACAAAGTCCTCTTCAAGAAGTGATAGACAGTGACGGTCATCCTCTTCGTTATTATTAGGGTTTTACTCAGCAGATTCATTGTGTAACTTATCTGATAAAATTTCATTGGAACATGATCAAGTGTTAATAATTCCCAATATTTGTGGGATCATTAGTAGTTAATCAAAAATAAACAACCTTTATTAATATTAATCCAGTTACTCCTGTTTACAAGTAGTCTTTTAATGTGTTAACGATGCACCATCTGACCTCACATATTTTTCTATAATATTGTGTTAAATGGGTTATAAGAAAATGTGATAAAAGAGAAAGATGTATATTGCTATACTGTATAGTTTAGCATGTTGGTTCTTCCTCTGTAATTCACAGGCACGAATGACAACATTTCATTTTTTTAACAAGGGTTTTTGTCCCATAAGATCATACAGAGTATAAAAAATTATGTTTTCACAACTTTAAAAATATATAGCACGTTATTTTTCTCTATATACTTTTATTTACATTTTATCGAACTAACACTAATATATACTAGTATATACAAGTATATAATACGAAAAAATATAGAAAAAACTGAAACAACTTTAAATAAATAAATATTGTAGTTATGTTTCTAGAAATATCTATAAACGAACCGTTATACCTCACCCTGGGTATTTATTTTGTGTTTAGTTAATATTCTAAGTAAATAACCCCAATTTAACACAGATAGAAAACTGTATACTCAACCAGGAAGTGGATTCCATGAAGTCCTAGAGATGTAAATAAAGAAATAAATGAATATTGTTTATGCAACATGCCTAGCTTTTCTTACAAACCTCATTCCTAATTTAACATTTGATTTCTTAAATAATAATTAACGAAAATCACATAATAACCTAAAAAATAATAGTAAATAAATAAATAAAGAACTTAAATTAGAAAAAATCAAACATCTCATTCGCGGATTTGAACTCGTGACCATCTTATTGCTAAGCCGCAGTCTTAACCACTAGACCAACGCGCCGCTTACGTTATACTACAAAAAACTTAAGCGGTTTGATGTCATTAACCAAGGGGGGTTCCGTTTCTCTGGAGCTTAGTGTACTTAAGACTAAAAATAAATAATAACACGTATGAGGGTTTTTCGAAGATCTACCACTAACGGGGTGAAAAGGGTAGTTAATTTTACAGGGGAGGATTATGATAAGTGGCTTGATTAATCATAAAATTGGTATAAATAATCTTTGAGTCAAGTTATGAATTTTTATGATTTTTTTAAAATTCCACCCCTGTGGGGGTGAAAAGCGGGAATACAGTTTATATGAAACATCTTATTAATTTAGTTAATAAACTTGAAACTTGGCAACAATAATTGCCTAAGTAAGTAATAAAGTTTATCATTATAAGTTTTTCAAAACTACCCCTCAAAGGGGGATATAGGGGTGTTGAAGTTTGTGTGGAAGAATTTGAATGCGCGGTCCGATTCACTCGAAACTCAGTATTGATACTTTTGACAGTAAATAATTAATAATAAGTATGTAAAGTTGTCGAAAATTGACCCCTGACGGGGCAAAAAGGGGTAATTCGGTTTTTATGGGGAGGATTTGAACTTGAAACTGTATGTTACATTTTCACGCCTAAACCACTGAACATCTGATTTAGCAAAGAGGTAGATGGCATCCTGGGGAAGCACATACTTTTTATCCTGGTAGCACGTTCCCGTGGGATAACTTCCGACATCCACGTGGGCGAAGCCGCGGGCAGAAGCTAGTTATTCATAAAATAAAATAAAATGCAAAAGAAGAACTCCTAGATGTAACACGTCATGTATTTTATTTTTGGCAATAAACTTATCATTATATAATTACAAAATCTCTAATATTTACAAGATATAACAACTGCATCTATAATTTTATTTGATATAATGATCAGGGGGGTGACCACCACCTCTTAAAGAAGTATTATTTTAATCTTACTTCGTGTGGGAAAAGGATGGAGCTATACGGAATGTATAGCTCCATCTCTTTCACACACGGAAGTAAGGTTATAATAATACTGCTGTAAGAGGTGGTGGTCACCCCCCTGTTAATATAATAAACGATTGATATAATTTAAAAGTAACAAATTTTTATAAGCATAACATACATTGAATATAAAATCGTTTGATTTACCACTCAAAAGACAAAACCTATTTAGTCTAATATGATAAAACACCTAGTACAAAACACAAAGATTTTGAACATATGTGGTTTTTATTTCCCTGTAAAAAACATGCAAACAAGCATACACAATACATGCACCATGCAAACAAGCATGCAGCATGCAAGCAAACATGCAGCAAGCATACAACATGCAGCAAGCATGCAACATGCAGCAGGCATGGTTTCTGTCACTGCTCCGGCGCTGCGGGGCTCCGGCGGTCCCACGCGAGCTTATCTCCGCGCCTACGCGATTTTAAATAACACTCTAGGGGTACGGCAGACAAGACTACGTGGAGTCGGTTTTGCAGCGATTTGTCACGCGGCTCCCGCAGCACGCTCGCTTCACTCGTTCGCCTTCGCGCGTTAATGGTCACTGTTCTAACCAAACCTAACCCAAATGATTCACCAACATAGAGGGGACCTGGCACTCCGCTCCGCTCCCGCCTTAACCTTCTAACCTAATAACCCATCCAAGTCAGATTGCTTTGAATCGGGGTGTTAACCATAAAAATGGTATCAATATTATATATTTTAAACGATAGGCCTTATGATTTTCGATTAAATAAACGTTATATCCAATAACATTATACGAAATAAGTTTTAGAACATTTGGTATAACTCACATTTATTATATCTTGTGAACATTATTGAAATGAAAATATACCAAATAACTTTGTATGATATGAGACGCCACCCTACGACAGCCTTCATGGGTAAAACTTAGTTAAACAATTTACATTGTGTTTGAAATAATTTTGTATGGTAAAATTAATAAAATAAAAACATTCTTAGTACAACAAAATTATTTCAGGATTTTTTTTTGTTTTAATCTGATTTTCTAAACTCATCAGTTTAGGTATCGATACCAGCACATCTGTAGACTGTCGCTCGCTAATTTTATTTTACATTGAAGAAATACGACTTACCAGGTTGCAAAAGACCTGTGTATATAATATTAACTTGTGCGCCACCATTCAGGTTTGACCCAGTCCCGGTTTTTGGCACAAAACCCGGATAACCTTTTGAACGATAAATGTTTCATTTGTTTCGCAAACAACCGGCTTCATTCTTCTACCTTACTCGCCTTTTTATTATGGGCTGTCTGAATACGTTTTAGGGCAAATATTCTAGACCTAATTATTTTAACAATGAATGTTGCGCTAAACCGCGTTATTATTATTAAATATAAAGGAGTATCGGCAATAATGTATGGAAGCTGGTCCTGGCTCCAATAACAACCACACATATGTCATTAGATAGGTATTTTATTATTATACAATAACTACTATGGGCTGTACTCATTTAAAATCGCTGTGTGAAAAAAATGTCGATATTTCGTAGGAATGACTGGACGCTAAATAACGGAGGATTATTGCTCCATATTAAAATGCCTATCTAGTGACATATGTTTGGTTGTTATTGGTTGTAGGGACCATTTTGTTCGGTCCTCCATCAAGCAAAAAGAGGTGTTGGTGAAGAGATTGACCAAACCACTCAAGAAACGCGGATCGAAAGTCCAGGATAATATTTCAAATCTAAATGTTGTATCTACCTGGTACATATTATAAACCAGCTGCGCTCCGAGGTTTTCACCCGCATAAGTCTAGATCCCGTGAGCATATTGGGCTAAAAGCCTATGTCCTAATCCAGGCCACGGTCTACCCATGTGCCAAATTTCATCCAAATCCATTCAGCCGTTTCTTTGCTCTTTATAATATTAGTTTAGCTTAAAATCGCTTTTCGTGTTTGTTTGTGTGACCGCATTGTGCTTCTAAACTATACAACAGAGGGGAAATTCTCGTAATTTTAAAACCGTTCACAGTCTGATCTCAGTCTCAATCTGTCAAAAATTTCTTAATTTCCCTACATTTTGACAAGTTTTTGACATTTGTTTGTCGCCGAGATGAGACTGCGACTAGATTTTGACCGTTTTAAATTACGAGAATATTGGCCTTCGGATTTTGATGCGATCTTCACCATCATTTAGATAATATAATAGAAGGGGAATGTGTTTAATAATATATAATAGGTCGTTAATGTGTAAAATAAACTTGCCCATAGTAAAAAAATCACGATGTTTTGTCAGTCGTAAAAACCGTGCGAAGCAGGGGCGAGTCGCTAGTATAATCATAACCCAAATCCATGTCTCAAGTAACATAAAACCAAAGAAAACTGTTAACACCTCTATCAGAACCACTCCTACTAAACACGCAAAGACAACCAACAGATTATATTATCATAGAGTACCTATGTAATAAGACAAATTAGTTTTGTAGAGACGGATCGCGGTGTCGCCGTCCTGTGGGATAACGCAATAAGAGCCGTTACTCTGCTGCTAATTGATCGAGCTCTCTGCAACTCTACAGCTCTATCGATCTCTACATGTATGTAGAGTTAATGGAGATAATAATGAGAGTGTGATACTTTGTAGACGATTAACCAGATTATCTAAACTAATTCTGTTGCTTATTTCAACATCATTTAGACTACTATACCTTGTGCTTAGTTCTTAATATTTAGTTAAAGACACAAGAAATTATGCGGCATAAGAATATATCACAAAAATGACAAATAGATAAGAAAGAGAGATAAGTAATTTGCGACTAACAACAGCAGATGATAAACGTTTGAAGAACTGATAAAAACCAGAAATCACAACCCGTCACACGCACGTGACAGCGACACACGCACGTGACAGTGACACACGCACACGCACGTGACAGCGACACACGCACATGCAGCGACACACACACACGCACGTGACAGCGACACACGCACACGCAGCGACACACGCACACCCACGTGACAGCGACACACGCACACGCACGTGACAGCGACAAAGCAAACCCACAAAAGAACAATCCGTCGTCTTCATTTAACTTCGCGACTTCATCGTCCACATCATAAGCACAAAGAATCACTTAATTTCCCGCTCCGTGAACTGGCGTTATCGCTGATTTTCCGCCAAACCCGACCCCGGGCTTCGGTCCCGGACATCGGGATTGGGGGGATTCGGGAATCACTCTCGCGGGATTCACACCCCGTTTCAGACGGGAAGTATCGGCTAATACTCAGCGGTGGGCGGTCGTTAGTAGACTGTAATAAAATTTAACTCTTCGCCAATCTGCGGATTTCAGCATCTTAGCTTCAGATACAATGATGGCGATTTGGAATATATTGTGATGGTATCGCTTACGATTCTACTTAACGATGTAAATAGCGTTCCGGGCGAAGACGCGATGAGTTTTATGTTACTTGCAGCTTTATTCTTGCCTTAAAACGCCAATGGTGTAGAAATAGTAGTCGTTTTTGTTAGCTTTTGCAAACGAGAAATGTTTTTGTTAGCGTTCAATTTCAATTAACAGAATCAGATATTTCACGAAACAATCACAAAACCTCCAAACACAAACGTATAATTGAAACCGTATCACAATGATATGCATTCATTGAATGATTCAAAATACATGTCTAAATTAACTATCGAATTCCCATCACTATAAATATGTAGTTTAGAACAGAACAATTCCATCATGCTATCAATACAACTAACTCTATAAACGCAAGTGATCAAGCAGAACCATCATTTAGGAAACTGTGGTCCATTTAACTAGATTACAGCACCAAGGTCCTGTTCCACCGACCGAAGGATCCAGAAACTTGAACAATTAAATCCATCTATTTATAATCGACATGCCCCAGAGAACCTTTGCCGGGATTATCAATAAAGGAACATTTAACCATCGTGGAAGTTACAACTTGTCCAATTTTGGTCACTTTATTGGAGCACCGCGTGTTACGTATACTTTGCGGTAATATTCTGGGTAGCGGTGGAGATTTCCTGTGGTGATTCTTTCGCTGTCGTAGGAATAAAATAAAAAATGAAGTATCAAAAAAATACATTTTTAAAAATAAATGTTTTTTTTTTTTTGTAAAGTCCGTCCTAATTTCTGCCAGGATTTCCTCTTCAAAATACATAATTCTATGACTGGCAAAATAATCATTCTATCTGAATCCAAAACTGCTGTAACATATTCTCAATATTCTATAATATTTTTAACAATAAAGTAATCCTCGCCCCTGATCCCTATAATTCAGTAAACCGCCTTCCAATATCATAGCATCCCTGCATGAAGCCCAGAATACCCGTTCGTGTCCAAAACCTCGTTACAAGCGCCCTTTATTGGCCACATTTGGTCGCAATTTGACAAATTGATTCACTCGTGTTCTCCACTCGTACAATTATGGGATCGGATCGGGCCCTCCGATGGACTGGGTCGATATTGCTGTTAAGCCACGCTGTGTAATTGATGCTGTTATTGAGTTAAGTATACATTAATATCGGTCAAGGCCGTAGTTGAATATTTTGGGTGACTAAATTACACTAATAATAATAATGTCACATTATCTCCGGGTGTTCTCGTCTAGGTAACGGAGAGTACTTGCATAGACACAACCTTGTAGCCAGGATAATCCATCAGCAACTTGCTCTGAAATACGGCCTTGTGGAATCTGAGGTGCCGTACTACAGGTATGTGCCGGACTCAGTTCTCGAAAATGGAAATATCACATTGTACTGGGATCGATCCATCATCACTGACAGGACTATTATTGCCAATAAGCCTGATATAGTGGTGGTGGATCGATCAGAGCGGCGCGCAATGATTGTTGACATAACCGTCCCGCATGATGAGAACCTCGTGAAGGCCGAGAAAGATAAACAAATCAAGTATCTTGACTTGGCTCGCGAGGTTGTCGACATGTGGGATGTTGACTCAGCGATCATTGTGCCGATAGTCGTGACAGCCAATGGCTTAATAGCCAAGAGCCTCGACCAACACCTGAGGAGGCTCTCGTTGGGCAGCTGGATCAAGGGCTTGATTCAGAAAGCGGTACTTACTTCTGGACACGGCTCGCATTGTCAGGAGGTTCCTCTCTCTGGAGCCCTGACCGCCGGTAGCTTGGACCCTGTTCCCGATACCGGTGGGCTACTATTTTTTATATTTTTAAATGTTTTTTATAATTTTTATATTCAAATATTTAAAAATATAATTTATATGTTTAATTTTAAATAAAGGAAATAATGTCAACTTACAACAATAGTAAGTAATAAAGTATGTAGATGTACATAATTATACAGCAGGGGGAGAGCAGTGGTGGCCCAGTGGAAACAGCCGCGACTTACAAGTTGTAGGTCGTAGGTTCGAACCCTTACAGGCGCTTTTCTTCTTGTAAATTATTTCATCACCACTGGTCTCAAGACGATGAAGTTCAAAGACATGTGACATCTACCAACCCGCACCGGGCCCGCGTGGTGGATTAAGACCCCTATCACCGAGAGGAGGTCTGTGTCCCCACCCTGGGAACATTATAGGCTGATTATGAACAGTAAGCAAAACATATGACGCAGTCTTTATGAGAACTAAACTTAATTATTATTATTCGCAACTAACACTATTGCTACTACAATATTATAAAAATAAGATTATAATAAACAACATAGTAACAACACACACAAGAAGGCTGAAGCAGTGTCAAACTTATCATCAAGTTTAGAAGGAGCAGATCATAATGAAGCAGCCTGCAGCGTCGCCGTCCGAGGACCCTCTCGACTGTTCCGCAAAAATTAGTATTATTGACACTTGACCCTATTGTAGAACATTGTCGAGCGCACTCGACATATTGTGGGGTCGTATGAAAATCTGTTGTGTAAAGAGTCTTCACAAAGTTTAGATGTCCACTCCGCTACTTCGTTTCGTTTCTGCAATGTTTTCAACTGCTTGTATAACTTTATTTAAGTCTGAGAAGGGAATGAAATTTAAAAAATGCCCTTTACATACTAAGATACTTAAAAACAGTACAGTAGAGTATTTTTGTAAGTACTGTTTTTAAGTATCTTAGTATGTAAAGGGCATTTTTAAATCAACAACTGAAAATGGTAATAAAATAACTATATAATGACGCTAAAATGAGCAAAGTACTAACGTAGATTTTGAAACCCAAAGTTTCATATTCACAGTAATTATTATTTTTCGCTTCATAGAAAACTTATGCGAGTAATGTCCCTAGTTTAATAAAACTGCTACTATACTGTTATAAAACAAAGTTCCAGCTAAAAGAAATATTGTTTTAAAACTTGTAATAATTTTGGTATATTCCCAGTCCCACATGGATTGCCACCAGTTGGCAATCGGGAATAAAATTCCCAGTTGCCACGGGTGGCGACTTGCCCTCACTTCAAATCGCACAGAATCAATCAATCTTCAATCGACACTCATTTATAAATAAAATAAAGTTAATCTAGTTACATAACTGAAATTGAGATGGATTTATTACAATAGAAAATAAAGTGGATTTTCTTATCGATCAAAAAGATACTCAAGTTTATTGAATTACGTTACGTTTTCAATTATTTTTGCACCTTTAACAAAATGTAAGTATATGATTTTTAGGGTTCCGTAGCCAAATGGCTAAAACGGAACCCTTATGGATTCGTCATGTCTGTCTGTCTGTCCGTCCGTATGTCACAGCCACTCTTTTCCGAAACTATAAGAACTATACTGTTGAAACTTGGTAAGTAGATGTAATCTGTGAACCGCATTAAGATTTTCACACAAAAATAGAAAAAAAAACAATAAATTTTTGGGGGTTCCCCATGCTTAGAACTGACACTCAAAAAAATTTTTTTCATCAAAATCATACGTGTGGATAGGATAGGTCTTCAAAAATGATATTGAGGTTTCTAATATATTTTTTTTCTAAACAGAATAGTTTGCGCGAGAGACACTTTAAAAGTGGTAAAATGTGAAAATTGGTTTGAATGAGATCTAGTAGGTAGTTTTTTTTTAATACGTAACGTAACGTAACGTTTACGTAATCGTAAATTGTAATTGTACGGAACTTTCGGTGCGCGAGTCCGACTCGCATCTGGCCGGTTTTTTTTCTCTTTGTAAAACTTACTAATAAGATTGTGATTTTTTAATGGAGACAGACAGCCTCTTACATATATAATTTCTATGGACAGCCTAATAAGTACAACTTAAAGAAGTTGCCTCTCATTAAAACTATCAACAAACGAACTGAATTTATATTGTAATATATATTCCAAAACGTTATTCTTCAACAAAATCGAGCACCATCACATTTCACCCCAATCCACTACATCGTAAAAGAGAAACGCTATCCACATTTCAATACATTTTTGTGTATGAAATTTTATAAGGTCGTCAAAAAGCAGTGTGCGTAGCTCAGTATACCGCTCCGAGAGTGCTGACAATAAAATTGTAGTACCAGCTTAGGGGGCTCCACATATGACGGTGTCAGACCGACTTTATGACGTGTAATCGTATAGCAAGTGTCTGCGTGTTAGAAGTGTGGAGTTACTTTACATTTTTATAGAGTGCCTGTATTTTTCTGTGGGGCTAAGGGACCGTTGACTGCCTCTAGTGTAGCGAATTGCGACCGACTTGCGTCAAGCGCCACGCGTGAGCGTCACTGGATTCCGTCCGTCGCTCAGCAAGTTTGGTCGCGGTGACTCGTGGCATACTCAAAACAACTTCTTTCATTTGATTTCACCGCAGTTGTTGTCGCAAGCCACGGCCACGGCCTCGAGCTACACGCTCAACCAACGCGCGGTCGCTTGAGCGCGTGGTCGTGGATAAATACTTAATTCCCGGCTAAAAATATAGCATGTCAGAAATCATTATTAGGTTTTTGTGCAATTAGTGCCCGTAAGATTACAGAAATTCTCACTACGCATACCTACAGTTATATCGGTATTGTGAATGAAAATGTGAGGCAGTGGAAACGCAGCTCTAACCGCACTACGCCATTATGTCGAGAACCTAACTGAGAGCCTCATGACGCTGTTGCAGCATTAGTATTATTATAATAACTTGTGGAATAACAGTTATAACAGTACATTTTGTGAATGCGATAAACAATGCAGCCGACAGTCAACAATGTCAATATAATGCGTCGATGTGATACTCTAGAGTTACTAGCTAAAGGTCCGTCAAAATAGTTATGATCACAAACATTTAGTCCACCGAATTTTGTTTTGAAAAACCCACACAATACGAGTATTCCTAGATCCTCAAAGAAAAATTCCAACTGGAACGCTTTCTAATACCCGGACAGTCCACATCACGAGGTATTAAGGCATTTTGGTCGAAAGTTTAACCCGAAAATGCCCATGCCTACACTAAAATTCTGTCACATTTACCGGTCGCAAATTCCGCTAAAATAACCCGGTACAAAATCCCGTCCGACTAGGGCTGTTGCGGTCGGTATTTGACTTATTTCGGTCATTTTGGGAAAGAGAAGAGGTCAAGGATTTCGATCTTACTAAGTAATTAGATGTTTGTGTTGTTTCTTTCGCGTTGGTGGTTGGTCAAGTGAGTTTCGTGAGTTGAATATTTAGGGACCCTGTATATTTTTTCCGACATTTGATTTGGTTTAGCATGACGTCACGCATGTCAAATATCAATAGGGTTGGAATATAACTGTATTGTATCCCACGCACTTTTTTCAAAGCAATTACTTATATTTTTAAATAGACTATTGAATCTTGTATTCTGTTTGAATATTGTGTTTATTTAACGCAAATAAAGAATATTAAATCAATGTGCCTTCACTAGAAATGGTTAAAAATATTAAGTAGATTACCTACCACATTTTTATTTCAATACAAATATTAGTAAGGTATTCATTATTATTTCACTAACAACCACAACCGACTTTTTTCTAACCAAATTAGCATAAAACCCACCCTAATGCGAGTACTAAAAATGTTTTCTATTCTTACTAACAGTAACGCGGGCTGCATTACTAATTTTCTCATTAGCCGACTGTACAAGAGCTTCAGGTAACTAATGTGAGCACTAATGACACCTTCGTAATAATTATATTTTAACTTATAAGTATGAATTAATAACTAAGTAAAGTCAGGGAAATTAATTGTTTATTAAATTGACTACTAACTTAAATTGTCCGCATATTTAAATCACAAGAGTGTTCTTTGTTTTATGACAGTTGTATGAATTGATGGTATAGCCTTTTCTTACAACACCGTAAATTGACGTAGTGTGTCAATTTAACAAACATATTATTTCCCTAATTGCGCCTATGGCTCATAAGTCATCATAACATAACGCCTGTATACTCCATAGGAGTAGGCAGAAGTAGAGTAGAAAATAAAAAACTATCTTAACCTTAATCTAAACTAGCAAATGCTAAATAATTGTATTTGCTTTCTTTCTTTCAAAATACTCCAATATTACCGCTAAAATACCACCAAATACCCACAAGACCCACCATAAAGTAAACCCATAAAGTACTAACTTTTTCTGTAATAGAGCTTTCCATGTTTTGATTATGTTTCGGCACTACGCGCATATCACAGAGATTGTTTGCAAGCCCTACAAACCACTTTGCAATACCGAAACACCGCTTGCACATCAGTTTGCGCCTTCCATATTCATTCTAAAAATATTTGCAAGTTGTTAAATGCACTACAACAATGCAAAATACTCGGCGCATATCAAAAACGCTGGGCATCCCACCAGTAACCCTGGCACGCAATTTAACCCGTTCGCTGACCATTGAAATGCGGGTATTACCGCGCATAACGACATCCTCTGAAATGTAGCACTAATAGTGTTAAGCGGTTGTTGTCAATTGTTGTTGTTCGGTGGCCTGGGATGACTTAATTTTAGGATGTTGGGGATGGAGCTTTGAATTTACAGAGGATGGATTTACAAATTCCGCAATAACTACATAATTATATCCAGACTTGCACAGTGCGAGTGATGATTGCATGGGGATATAGGTATATGCGTTGCATTTACGTCGGGCGGGATGGCAGTGCTGTTTATAGCATCCAAGCTTGGATCTAGTGGTTGCCGAATCAAAACATAACATTTACTGTCATGGATTTCTGCGATGTAACGCCTGATTCAAATCAAATCAAACTTTTTTTTTTTTTTTGAAATAGGTATATTATTTTTTCTAAAGATGAGATCTTATAACCTAAATGTCACTGCATTCTGCCTGCCTGCAATTGTTTTTTTAAGTTTACCTACATTATTACTTATTATAGGTATATACTCTGCATTTATTTACCTTTTTATATATATTGTTAATATTTTTAAATACATATTTCTATGTTCCACAAATTTGTTCCGTTACTTAGAGGAGGAGAGAACAAGATATTTACGGTCCCTGCCTGACTTATACTTATATGACCTGTCATATATTCTTTAATTTCTGGAATTCAATCAGTTTGAATAGGTACGCCGTATACAGTCTGTTCACAAGTATTTTACCGCTGATTTTGAATTACTGTCAATATCACAGTGATCTTTAACCCAGTTACAATAAAGTTGCTGCTGTCAGAGAACAAATAACTGTGAACGGACTGTAACCTTACTATTACAAAACTATGTTTATTTATTTATCTGTCTGTTTTTTTATCTGTTGTCTAAGTTAAAAAAAAACTGTTATACACAACATTAATGGATGGAGTTTTATGTCAGACTAACATTAGATACACGTTAAGTCTGAAAATTTGAGTTTCACTACATCCATATTTTTGTTATAAGCTTTTCTTTACCCAAACTATAATACAAAGTTAGCATTAGAAAGTACCTTGCACTGTACACTAAGCTCCAGAGAAACGGAACCCCCCTTGGTTAATGACATCAAACCGCTTAAGTTTTTTGTAGTATAACGTGAATGGCGCGTTGGTCTAGTGGTTAAGACTGCGGCTTAGCAATACGATGGTCACGAGTTCAAATCCGCGAATGAGATGTTTGATTTTTTTCTAATTTAAGTTCTTTATTTATTTATTTATTTATTATTTTAGGTTATTATGTGATTTTCGTTAATTATTATTTAAGAAATCAAATGTTAAATTAGGAATGAGGTTTGTAAGAAAAGCTAGGCATGTTGCATAAACAATATTCATTTATTTCTTTATTTACATTTCTAGGACTTCATGGAATCCACTTCCTGGTTGAGTATACAGTTTTCTATCTGTGTTAAATTGGGGTTATTTACTTAGAATATTAACTAAACACAAAATAAATACCCTGGGTGAGGTATAACAGTTCGTTTATAGATATTTCTAGAAACATAACTACAATATTTATTTATTTAAAGTTGTTTCAGTTTTTTCTATATTTTTTCGTATTATATACTTGTATATACTAGTATATATTAGTGTTAGTTCGATAAAATGTAAATAAAAGTATATAGAGAAAAATAACGTGCTATAGGTATATTTTTAAAGTTGTGAAAACATAATTTTTTATACTCTGTATGATCTTATGGGACAAAAACCCTTGTTAAAAAAATGAAATGTTGTCATTCGTGCCTGTGAATTACAGAGGAAGAACCAACATGCTAAACTATATAGTATAGCAATATACATCTTTCTCTTTTATCACATTTTCTTATAACCCATTTAACACAATATTATAGAAAAATATGTGAGGTCAGATGGTGTGATCGTTAACACATTAAAAGACTACTTGTAAACAGGAGTAACTGGATTAATATTAATAAAGGTTGTTTATTTTTGATTAACTACTAATGATCCCACAAATATTGGGAATTATTAACACTTGATCATGTTCCAATGAAATTTTATCAGATAAGTTACACAATGAATCTGCTGAGTAAAACCCTAATAATAACGAAGAGGATGACCGTCACTGTCTATCACTTCTTGAAGAGGACTTCCTGCCCAAAACCATATTAAAGCATGCAGCACACACGCTACATCAGTGCTAAGCGACACTCCAAAAGTTTCAGCACTTGAACGCGTAGTTTTGAAGGGTTCCACCGAGTGAACTTCCACAATGTTACGGTGTCGCTCCGATTCATTAGTGTAAGCAATTGACGAGGGCCTTGGCGATCACATTTCACATCACCCGTCGCTTGATACCTTTGTATCCATCTACGAACTGTTTTTCTCTGTAATGAAAATGATAATATTAGAAATACATAAAAAAAGAACAACTTGTAAGTAATAGTGCAATAAATCTTACCGTTATGCCCATATCTCGTGCTATTTTCTTTATGCTTTGTTCCTGTTCTCAGAGAACCACAATTTTAGCCTTGAAAAAAGTAGTTAATCGCACCATACTATCGGTTAATAAAATCGACTGTTCAAAAACTTAATAAATCGGATAATATTACGACGAAGATATTACACACAAGCGGATCGGCACGAAAACGAAACGATTTGTAAAGTAATTATACCCTCAATCACAGTTTAGTAAATAAGGCGAAGAAGTATTCTAAATTCAACCTTAACTCGCAGTTCATACAGCAGTTAAGTTTCTGAAGTAAAATGACGGTAGTGCAATAATCGGAATCAAGCACATTCTATTCAACCAAACAAGAAATATATGCTAATTTCAACCTTATCTTTTAGTTAATTGAGGAGTTACGTGGATGTTGAAATTTAAACCTTAATATCTCGAAGATTAGGCCGTTATCAACCTTGTTCGATAAAAGGAGTAATGCTGTTAGAATTTTCGTTGAGATTGACAACTGAGCCAATAGCCTAGTGGTATAAGGCGCGGTCTAAATGATCGGCTGGCGTCTGATGATGCGGGTTCGTATCCTCAACCGTACGTAAAGTGTCTTTTTGAAAGTTATTCTTGGTATATGGTTCGGCCAGAAGCCGAAAAAAGACCATATTATTAAAAACATGCAAATAATAATATGTGATCGGTGGATCGGTGGATGCTCGGGCCGATATGGGTGCGGGGGCAGGGGAGGGAGCTGCTCGGGGCCAGAGTCACGTGACGTGCCTGCCGTCGCTCGGGCGATAATCTTTAAGTGTTGGGATGGGTCGTTTACTATGACGCTTACTGTACCTACAGTACGCAACAAGAGTTGTAACTTCTAGTGGAGTCAGAGACGGATTAGCTCTTTAAATCACGTTGAAGTTCATTACACGCTAAATTATTTGCATTGCAGTCGTGAGGTCTTTGGTTAATATAAAGGAGATCGTGTTATAGATAATAAGAATCATTCTTTAATATCTCTAGAATCAATATCATTTCAAGTGCAAGTTTAGTAAGAGATCATTATTGTGTTATTTGTTACCCGACTGCGCGCCAGCAAAAATAGGGTTTTGTGTCTTATACAATAAACCTGGTGGAAATTTACATGATCGTTCTATGTCCTCATCATACCTCTTTCCAAATACTTAGGTGGGTGCGGGAAATCGTCCAGACTAAGGGTGCCAAGATGGCACCCTTAGTCTGGCTCCCATTTTGTAATTAGTCATAAAACAAAAAATCAGTGCAGCTCAACTTCTGCCCTTCTATAAGAGCTGGTGGTAAGCCCCCAGTCCTGTGTGTCCTGTACTTGACAGGCCAATACACTGGTGCTGGGGACAGTTTCCCACAAGAAAGGTGTTTTAAATAGCTGGATAAAGGAAAATGACATAATAATTCCATTATATAATGATTCTTTGTTTTAAATGTTTCAGAACAAGACAGTTACTCGACTGATATAAGTATTTCACTCATTGAGACGAGAAAGCTCTCTACGTCGTTAATCGAACTGCAGCTCAGAGGCTAAGAATATTACAAAATTACTGTAATAGCAACTAGCAAGTGACCACATAAGTAGTGAAAAAGAAGACAGCGTTGAGTTCATTCTAGCTTTTTTATAATAAATTTATTTCACAAAAACATAGCACTTTGCATTGTATACATTGTTTGAAAATAATATTTAAATTAATATGCTATAATAGACTCTATCTTTTAAACTAGGACTAGCCTGTATCTTAAATGGATCATGCTAAGAACGCTAATTTAAGATGACTGCTAGGTCATTGGGCCATTAAATGACAAAGTCGTGTATTCTAAAATAAAAACATAAAAACTTAAACATAACAAAAACAACACACACACATAAATAAATAACATCACGCCTGTATTACCCGAAGGAGTAGGCATCAGTGTTCGCACGACAACATACCAAGCTATACATAAAAAAAAAAAAAGTATATAAGTAGTTTATCAGCCATCTTGTTACCATAACACAAGCATTAGGTTGCTTAGCTTGGGACAAATGGTGCTGTGTGAAATGTCCAGGGATATTATTATTATTATTATTACATTATGAAAGAAATAAAAACGTTTAGCAGCGCACATTACCAGTATAAGCTGACTTCTCACTGCACGAAAAGTCTATTAAATGCGAGCTCAGCTAAAACTGGAAATAACGAGCCTATTGCCATAAGCCGGGCACTGGCCCAGACTCCGGGCTGCTACTGAGAAATACCACTCGGAAAAACTTTGCCCCACCCGGGAATCGAACCCAAGATCTCATGCTCCACTAGACCAACGATACTTACTTATGACAAAATTACTTCAAGTTACTACTTTTATGTGCAAAATGAACAATTGTCTATTCTGAAAACTGCGAGTACTAATCTTATAACTCAAAGACTGCAGCGATAATCTAAACGCTTTCCACTTAACACACGCACAAATCAATTTCACACACTCCACTTCACCCAATCACCGAACAAACACTTAAGTCAACACAATTTTTCCTTCTCCCCCCCCCCCCTTACTCCCCTCTATTCCTGAAATGAACAGCAGAACTAAAGTGAGGTGAATTAATCTGAAAGGGAGGCCGTATCCGGCCCGTTACCAGAGATTGACAAATGATGCGGGCATACGTTCCCGTTTACCTACACCACTGTTTTTGCAGGGTTGCTAAGACGAAATTTATGCGAAATGTACGCCAAGGGATTTGATACTTAATTTGTGGAAGGGGAAGGACTAATTTTGAGTGTGGTTTATTGGAGCAGGTTTTATGTGGAGACTTGAATGACAGTGAGGTGATATGATCACCGTGTTATGTCGTAACCTTGAGATACTTTATGTCTTGGAATTTGATGCGCAATCAGTGGATTCAGAGCCTGTTTGGACTTATCCTGGCAGAAAATTTCATATAAAATATTGCAATTTTTTATAGCTCCCGGATATTCACGATGTAAATTACATCTTTATTCGGGGAACATGTCAAAAATAAAGAAAAGATAAATAAAAAAATGTTTTGAGTGTTTAATCTACATTTCCTATGAGATTAAACAAAATACAGACGTGATAATCGACGGAATGGACTGGTGAAAAAAATATTTGTAAAAAGTCGTCCTTGTAAAAATTATTCGTGGCTAATAAACAGAAATAATAATAATTTATCATTAACTTAGACAAATATCAGAATAACGAAACGCGCTACTTGGAAACATTACTACGTTTCAAAACAAAACAAAATGTTTTCTATTTTGCCAACCCTCGCTGTCCGTTTCTCGTTACTAATGTCCAAACAAATAGAATTCATGCTCCACGAAATGGATACGGGACGAAACAGATAAATTTACAATTGATTACATTTCGCAATTAGACAAACTAGCTCCCAGCAATGGCAAAACAATTGTGATGATGCCGAACTATTGATTTGTGTTCCAGCCTTAATTACTTGATTAATTGTTTGTTGCTGATTCGCTAAAATGTATTAAAGCATTATTGGAACAATAAAACAGTTTATCACGAATTTCAAGTTTTCAAAATGCTATTATATCAATTTTAGTGAACATTTATCTAGTCAGAAATGAAATGAAATTAAATCAATTCGTTTGACCCGACTGTCGTTCGTCGATCTTTGGCAATCGTTACGGGTAATCAGAAGCCAACTCTGACAACCAGTCTCACCAAGGGGATATCATGTTACCCAATAACTGGGATGTGGAGGCCAGATTATAGGCAGTCGCTCCATGTAAAATACTGGTATTCAGCTTCATCCGGTTAGAATTGAAACCGAACCCTACATACTCGTAGTTGGGTAAAGACTAGGCAGATTGATTAATGAATCTAGTCATGTCCCTCTACTGATTGTAATTGCTTGGATTATCTGGCTTTTTTTGCGAGATTTTTATATCAGACCAGGGTGACCATGTGTTTAGTTTAGAAATATCATTTATATACCGTGCCACAAATGAAATAAAAACAGGTTTTAAATACTTACAGAGAACGAATTGAACGTAGAAATACTCTGGGTGTTTCAAACGCGCACGGAGCGTCATAAAATGAACCATAGAGTTAATAGATACAGAAGTATTACATTATAAGTTATAACTATGAGACCTGAAACTCCTGTGAGTACACACAGTACTCACAGTAGTTACACACACTCACGTCTGTGTGTACTCTGTATGTTGTGTGTGTGTGTGTTGTTTATACTGCGTTGTCGATTTCAAATACTGCTAATGAGTACAAAAGATGTCGTTACGAGGTTTCTATTACCGTAAGCTGTAAGTCACTGTTGTAGTCAGATTAACTTAAAAAGTACTTATTGAATATAGTATTTACTTATTAGTTTTGCTCGGTGCCCGGAATCAGGTTTTCGAGAAGCCATTAAACAATTTACTTAGTAAACTATATTGTACGGTCAAGGATAATGACGAGGGAGGTCAAGGATAACGAGAATGTTAAGCAGTTTTCAAACAAATTTGTTTCCCACATAGCGGGCGCATGTCACCTTTTGGAACTGTAATTTTCATACAAATTGTTGGCAATGACGTAGGAAGTCGGAAAATAATTATGTGCTAGAAAAACACTTTAAAGTGCAAACATTCCTTTCTTCACTGTAGGTACCTGCGCCAGTAATTTCGACTTTTCGTGTATGAGTCTAGAATCTTACATTTGCAAGAAGTTAAACTTCTGGAACTTCTTATTTGATAAACAAACTCGGAGAAATAGGTTACTGCAGTGCTCGTTAACAGTGCAGGCACGGTTTTTGCAGTATTGCCATTTTAACTCAATATGGAGTACGCTTAGGTATGCGTCGATAGTTTTGAATGTATCTTGAAATTACTAGGAGTGTCTTAGAATTATTAGGAGTGTCTGGCTAACTCGGTCAGATGATAATAGAATGTAGGATATACAAAACCAGAGGAAATATTTATAAAGGCTTCCCCCTTTAAGCTTAGGACAAATGGAACTTTGAGTATGCAGATATTATTTTTAAGGCCATAAACAAGCAAATAAGCTCAAGTGATCCTTTGCCTCTCTAAAATAATAAGTACCTAATAAAGTAAAAACTTTGTTGGATCAATCTTGATCACAATCATTTTATTTTAATATTTTGCTGTATGTATTCATCATCATCCACAGTCCGAATTCACACACTGCTGGGCATAGCATAGGCCTCTCTTTTCTAAACAGAGACAAAAAAAATAAATAAAATCATCTCCTCATTTCTTGTTTCAATCCCCAAGCTCCTATGCCTGCCTTATCCAGGTTTTTTCCGCAATGGCAATAATATCATCCGGATTACTGTACCAAATACTACAATAGGAAATAAGACACTATTTAACTACACACCTATTTTAGTATTTAATTGTTTATTTGTAATTTCTATTTAAAAAAAGAATAAATTATTTTCTTGTTGGCTTATTCTATATCGTATAGAATACTCTGTAGGTGTAATTCTTGTTGGCTTATTCTATATTGTATAGAATACTCTGTAGGTGAAATTATGACCCTACGTAAGAACGTATGAAATGTTTTGATTAAATGTTGTCGAATCGGGGGACCGCTACTATTTAAAACTTTAACAGAACGTTAGGCTAATAATTAGACAAAAAAATAATTTTCAAGTTTTTAGTTTTCATTTCGTTAGATAATATTTCTCATTCCCTTTCAATATAGTGTACATTATTCTACTAGTCAAGCCCTTTCATTTGATACCCATATTGAGGGAGTTGTGAAAAAAAATGTAATTCACCATTTTGTGGTGGCGGCCATCTTGGATTTGAAATGTATCATAGTGTATAATACTTTACTAGTCAAGTCCTGTCATTTGATACCCATATTGAGGGGGTTGTGAAAAAATATGTAATCCACCATTTTGTGGCGGCGGCCATCTTGGACCGATTTTGATCAAACATAGCTAAGAACACTTCCGACTAATTCACCTTTCAAACAAAAAAAACAAAAATAAAATCGGTTCATCTGTTCGGGAGCTACGATGCCATAGACAGACACACACACACACACCCTGACACGTCAAACTTATAACACCCCGTCGTTTTTGCGTCGGGGGTTAAAAATACTCAGCATTGTGCTACATAATTATGTAAATGGCAAAAGCAAAATCGGTTACAAAAAAAAAAATCCAAGTCCAAAGTCAAAGTCCAAGCTTTATCTTGTCTAACATTTGGTTATACCCGCAATTTATTCGTGACAAGCCGTCAAGAAAAGAAAGCCCATCAAATATTCTAAACACTTATCAAACTGATATTACTGCTATATTTTTACTACACCAGACATCACTCATACTTCCCCGGGGAACCAAAGTTATTAAGCCCAAGAAAAGGCGTCCGTAAATACAGCCTACAAAATTAAGCCTGTCAAGCCATTGTGCGACGGTAATATGACCATAATAATAAGGACACCATTATTGTACCGCGGTTATTTAGCTAGGCTATGGCTTTAAATAATGATCGTGTAACGGAGATTATGGTGGGAATTAGAATGATAGGGGTCAGATAGGATAGGATAGGATAGGGGGTCGACGGGAACTGGAGCCGGCGAGAGATGTCGTGCGGTGTCCCACAGGGATCGGTTCTGGGGCCGCTCCTGTGGGACATCGGTTACGACTGGGTGCTGCGGGCAGACCTCCCTGATGGCGTCAGTGTAGTTTGCTACGCTGACGACACGCTGGTCCTGGCGCAGGGGAGGTCGCATCAGGCGGCGGCCGACGCAATGACACGCGGGGTTGCGATAGTCGTGGATAGGATCCGGCAGTTGGGTCTCGAGGTGGCATTGCACAAGTCCGAGGCCATGTCCTTTCATGGGCCCCGGTACGGGCCACCTTCGGGATCTCAACTGATGGTAGGAGGGGTTCACATCGGCGTCGAGACAACGATGAGATACCTGGGTCTCGTCCTCGGCAGCCGGTGGAACTTCGTCGAGCATTTCCGACGTTTGGCCCCCAAACTGGAACGGGCCGGGGCCGCCTTAAAGCGGCTCCTGCCCAACCTGAGGGGGCCAAACGCCTCCTGCCGGAGGCTTTACGCGGGGGTCGTGCGGTCCATGGCCCTATATGGGGCCCCGGTATGGGCGCGTTCACTGCGGCTTCGAGCCGCACACTATCTGAACGCGCCCCAGAAGGTGGTAGCCGTAAGGCTGATCCGGGGCTACCGCACGATCTCGCGCGAGGCGGCATGCCTCCTTGCCGGACTGCCGCCATGGGATCTGGAGGCGATAGTGCTTGCGCGCCTGCATGATAGGCGCGCGGAGGCACTACGCCGGGGGGAAACTCTGCACCCGCGGCAAATCGCTGCGGAGCGGACGGACCTCCGGCGCGATCTCATGGCGGAATGGAAGGCGCGACTATCGCAACCCAGCGCAGGGCACGCCGCGATAGCGGCGATAAGACCCCTCTTTGAGGAGTGGCTAGAGAGGCGTCACGGCGCTCTCACGTACCGCCTGACGCAGGTCCTCTCCGGACACGGATGTTTCGGGAGGTTCCTGCACATCATCAGGCGGGAGGAGACGCCCGGGTGTCACCACTGCCCGGATCGCCCAGAGGACACGGTGGAGCACACGGTGGAGGTCTGCCCTGCTTGGGCGGAGACCCGCCGTGTCCTCGTGGAGGCGATCGGCAACGGCGGCGACCTCTCGCGCCCGGCCCTGGTGCAAGCCATGGTCCGGGGCGAGAGAGAATGGGAGGCAGTCACCTCCTTCTGCGAAGCAGTCATGCTAGCGAAGGAGGTGGCGGGGAGGCTGAGGGAGAACACCTCACGCCTCAGCCGCCGCGGGAGACGCTCCGGGCGTCGGGAGCCGCGTGACGACTCCCGGCCACCGTAGGCGCGGGCCTGCGGGCGGTGAGTAATGGGTAGCTCACCGTCCGATCAGGACCAGGCCCGTGCCGGACGGCGCGTTGTGTTCCACGCGCGCCTCAAAGAGATGTCAGCAGAGGACGGGGCCCCACAGGGCCGAAGCCTGCCGGGGCGGTGGGATTTTCCGAAAGGTTAACCGCTGCCCTGGAACAGAAAGGGCTAAGGACGGAACACGGGTGGGTTTTAGTCAGTAAAAGTCTGACACTCCCTTCCGCTCCACCCAGAGCGGGAGGGGTCATTTGATGATTTCCCATCCACAAAAAAAAAAAAAAAAAAAAAAAAGGGGTCAGATAGGGTGGGGTTTGAACTAATATTATATTTTTATGATGTTGATGAGACATGGCAGAAACAGAATCCATTCTTAATTTTTAAAAGAAGAATATTGTTCCATACTAATAAAAAAAAATCCATCACACTGCGACACACTTGTGCACTTTAATACCTCCCGCGCCGAGGGCTGATCTTCGCTGGGATTGGTCGCCATTTTGCGATTGTCGCGATTTCTAAGTCTTTTACTGATTGTGCGGACAGTCATCGTCATAGACTACACTTATAGAGTCATCGTCTCATAATCATAGTTCCACAGATAAAACACCTACAGAGTATTCTATACAATATAGAATAAGCCAACAAGAAAATCATTTATTATTTTTTTTAAATAGAAAGTACAAGAAAACAATTAAATACTAAAATAGGTGTGTAGTTAAAAATGGTCTTATTTCCTATTGTAATATTTGGTTACAGTAATACATATTATAGCAACGGATGAAATTGTTGCCATTGCGGAAAAAACCTGGATAAGGCAGGCATAGGAGTGTGGGGATTGACACAAGAAATGAGATGATTTTATGTCTGTTAAAGTTTAAAATAGTAGCGGTCCCCCGACTCGACAACATTTAATCAAAAAATTGCATACGAACTTACGTAGGGTTATAATTTCAAGGTTTTTTTATTTCTTTTTATAGGGTACGTTTATACCTTCATTGTTCTATATGTGGCTATTTTTTCATAGTTTTATTTCTTGTTTTAGGCTTTTTTACGTTCATACTACATATTTTTATTATTTTGTGTCAGGGTTTTTTTTATTTTTTATTTGAATACGGATCCGACAGACGTTGTCCTGTGTTTTTGAAGTTCATTCGAAATACTTACAGATTCCCAATACATCACATTTAACTGATAAAATTCTTCTCGTGTATGAAAAATAGATGTTAGTATGTTTTTTTTTGTACGGACGATGACATATCAAGCTAAACATTTCCAGTATAAGCTGACTTCCAAGCCAAGCCACGCCAAGGCAATTTCGTACTTACTTGTTTATTTACTCCTTGAGGAACTAAAGCCGTGAAGTTTAATTCATGTTATTTCTCTCATAAAGTTCTTAGCAGTCTACTTTAATTACCTCTCGGTCATTCACCCCATTACATTATTCTTTCAAGTCTCTTTAAGATCTTATTATCTATCAATCAAATTATTCAGTTTATTTTGTTTATCTGTAGCTTTGAACTTTAATACTTTCAAGATAATTGAAGCTCTTAAATGAAGAAATAGATCAAAGGAAGTAAGATTATTGAGATAGGAGCCTAAATCATTTGAGTTTGTGCGAAGGTTTTGTTTTTCTTATTGTTGCTAACTGGTCGCCTGTTTCGTTGGAGTGAGATTTTTTTAAGATTTTGTGTTAGTTTACACAAACTAACGCAAAACCTTAAAACCTACATAACATCACGCCTTTTTTCCCTGAAGGGCCTTGCAGAGTACCAACTGCCAGATTTCACCAGTTATGTTTTTTTAAGTGATTATTTTTTTAAGAAACAATTAATGAATTGTCTCTTACTACCTCAGAGTGTGGTTACTACACTACTTTAAAGAAGGATGTCGTATTTGCAATTAAAATGTTATATAAGATGTACCTTAGGAGTTGGTTTTCTGTATATTTCCAACATACATTTTTTTTTTCCATGACAGTGCTTAGAAATTAGTTTTGCATCATGAACGAAAATTTTTAAAAACATTTTTGATACATCTGTAAAAAAATTAAAAGTACTTTTACCTTTTACTGTTGGACACTACAAAGATAAACAATAAAATATTGTGAAAAGAAACATGATTGCTGAACTATTCAATATTAAAAGAAATAAATATAAAGGTTTTTATCATACCTTTACCAAGGTATTTATGCCTGCCTGATGTTTTCCGCTCTGAACGCACAATAAAACAAAAAGAAAAATATCGATAAAAATAAAACTGAATTCTGAAAAACATATTCCTACGAGAAATATATTGAGAGTATTTTTACTGGTCATTATTTTGTGGCATAAAGATTTTTAATGTTAAAAAAAAATATTTAAAATTCTGTCATGAGTCTCTGCCATGAGCCAAATAGCCTCAGATCATTTTGGGGAAAACTCGCCATTTGGTTAGCACTGCCAAATGTTTGACCCCGAATCAAAATTCTGTTTAAATTACGAGTAGGTACGGACTATGGAATAGAGAAAGACTAGCTGTTGCCCGCAACTCTGTCTACGTTCCAGGATGAAAAGTAGCCTATGTCTTTACGCAGGACATGGTCTATCTGTGTGCCAAATTTCATCCAAATCCGTTTGGCCGTTTTAGCGTGAAAGCATAACAAACAAACCAACAAACCAACTAACTTTCGCATTTAGGTTGGTTAGGAAATTAGGCTATTGTTTTTTTTATAAAATAATAGCAGGTACGTAATATCCTTGTAGAGACGATTTTCTTCCAATTCTGTAGGTGCATTATTTATAACATAGAATAGAATAGAATAGAATACTCTTTATTGTACACCATACAAATTACAGAACATAAATATAATTATTTTTTTTACAAAGGGTGACACAATGGGCGGTCTTATCGCTAAAAGCGATCTTTTAAAGACAACCAACATATTTACAGACATGCGTCATTTTATACGTATGGCACGTTTGGGAGGTCTGTGCCAGTCAAACATGAGTGACAGTCTCTTTCTAAAACTTGATATAACATGGAATATCATGGGAATCCGAAAGATTTAGAAGAAAATTTATAATCACATTGCTTCATAAATGTTAGAAAAATTAGTCTGCTCTACAACGTAAATAACGCAATTTACTCAATGAATGTTGTTGAACTATGAAAATTTCATTGCTATTTGTACGTGTTACGCAATGACCTCTCGGGTACGCGGGGTTTGTAGGCGTTTAGAAAAACAAAACAATAACGTTGAACGTTCCAAAAAAGGCGTCAAATTAAACATTTTTAGTTTTAAACTATTCCTGGAATGTGCGAGAGGGAAGGTTGAAAAAGAAAATAAAATAACGATTAGTTAAACAAGTCAATTGGATAAATATGTTACAAGTAAAAAAAGCTTCTTTATTGCTAACATTGTTTACAAAAAGCGGTTGCTTTATGTGCCTACTATGATATTTTAATTAGACCTCCCACAGGTACTTTTGAAATGTATGTCAGTCCTTTCCGAAAGAAAGCAAAAGGGTACCTGCTGTACTTTTTGTATAAAATTAAGGCAACATAAATACCGGCAAAAAAGAATATTTCGTAAGAAATTATGAACTAACCATCATCAGAAATTTTCGTCAAAGAAAGTTGACCATTTTATGTTCAAAAAGCCCGAAGCCATGGAAGGAAAGTGGTAAAAGACAGATTGTTACAACAACTGTGTGAGTTTCTAAGAATCATTTCATGCGAAGAAGTGTTATCTCTAATGTAATTCCTCTCAGTAAATAGTAGAGTCCAACGTACACAAACTGTTTAAAGGCACAAGTAGCTAAACACACAGTCCTATTCAATTTCCAAGAAAGCTATAATATGTATATTATGTAATGGGAAAACTGAACCCTCGCTTATGAGAAATATATTATGAGCATTTCATTTTACTATGTCCTGCTCTATGTCATGTTTGAATCTATTCAACGCATTTCCAACATCCTTGTACCTACCTCAAAAGGGGAATGTTTATTAACCAATACAAACATGTAGTTGAATAGTAAACGTGCTACGATTGAATTCTTGGTGCATCCTTTCATCTGAGATGGGAAGGCAGCTGTTATGGGTCTTTCGGGGGTCTGTCTTATGTCATTTGGAAATTCAAGAAGTGGGCTGATTCTCAGCCTGATTTGAATGAATGACTTTTGATTTTGATTCATCTTGCTCTTACATTACTCACAGAAAACGTGGAAAAGCTTCATAAGCAAAATATCAAACAATCAATCAACTCAGCCTATCGAAGTCCACTGCGACACATAGGTCTCTCCCAGGCTGTGCCACAACGCCCTGTCCTCCGCCTTCCGAATGCAGTCTGTCCCAGCCGCCTTTTTAAATTCGTCGTTCTATGTAGCTGGGGGGTGTCCCACACTACTCTTGCCGATTCGCGGTCTCCACTTCAGGACCCATCTACGTGCTCCACCGTTCAGCGGTCTATCGAAAAACATGGCCAGCTTCACGCCACTTCAGCTTGGTTAGTCTGCAAGCTATGTCGGTAGGTAACTCCAGTTCTTTTCCGGGTACATTCATTTCTGATTTTATCCTTGAAAGAAACTCCGAACACAGCTCGCTCCATAGCGCGCTGAGCGACCTTGAATTTGTGGACTAGCCCGACTGTCAGTGTCCCCGTTTCAGCACCGTGTGTCATAACAGGCAAGACGCACTGGTTGCATGGTCCATGTTTGAAGACCTTGTTAGTCTTCATACATTACGGAATAGGCGATGAGAAGACTTGACGAAGTTTTCCAAACGCTGCCCAACCCAACCGGATCCTTCTTTCGACTTCTTTCTCAAATAAAATAAGCTATTTGCTTTTCCATTATAATAGGAGTTCAGACAATATCAATGCATTGCGGTCCAACCACTTCACAATTCTTTTCACAACATCATTCATCCAAAGAACACACGACTGTACAATTTCCCGACACACCCATAACCTTCATTAACCTGAATAATTCGTAACGCTGCAGCATGTTTAGACGTTTCCAGAAAACACAGACATACCAGTTGAAATAAGACTTTAATATCTAAACAGCAGTAACCCGGTAGCCGACGTAACCGGGCGTAATGGCGTGTTCAGACGCACGCAAATGACTCGCACGCCTCGCCGAGCTGCCGGGGATTAACTGTTTATTTACAAGCCCCATGCCATGGGAAGGAATAAACATATGAGGTTTATTTATATGGGATGTTATCCGTAGGTACGCATGCTTTTAAATTTTCATGCGTGTCTTTTAGAACTTGACAAGCCAGGCGCCCGATGGGATTTACCATCGGCGAAAATGACGAACTTTCATTCAATCTAGGTGAATTTTCTTTATTGATCACCTTCGTTATAAAAGGAACTCTTGTGCAAATTTCAAGCTCCTATACTCAGTGGTTCACTCAGTGCCTTATCAGTGAGTGAATTAAAGTTTTTTTTTTTAAGAAGGTGGATGAAAGGAAGGAGTTTCTGATAAAGCAACGAAGAACTTAAAGTTTTAGGGAAAACTTCAGTATGTAGTAATGGTTCAGTTCCATTGACTCAAACGATTAACTGATTGTTCAAACGGTCGTGGGAATGAAATCAAACATAAGTAACACGAACTTATAGTAAGGACTTAATCCAATTATATTTGTCGGATCATCAATCAAGCATTTGATTGTTGCAACTTGGTTTCGACACCAGTGCTATTTCTAGTTGTTATATAAATAAACGTTAATCAAATCAAACTGATTTAGAAATTATTTCGAAGCAATTTGCTGTCCCAATTTCCTGCTTCAATTTAATTATATGTAACTATTCTGCTTTTACAATGTTTACGGGGAATTCTAAATAGGTAATAATATTTTCCGAAAGGATCAACAACCTCGTTAGTCATAAGTGTGACTGAAGAGCGTGAGGCCCTCTGGGTTCCATCCCGGCATGGTCGGACAAAATGTTATACAAAATATCCATTAGAAAATTTTCAGTAGCAGTTTGGAGTATGAATTTGAGCCTGGCAATAAGGCTTGCCCCTATTATGTATATGGCACACAGGCAAAATGAGAGTATACTATTATACACCTCTGCCCACCTGTTTGGGGAATACAAGCGAGATGTTATTTTCCGTATAACTCTGATACCAACTATTTCGCAGTCTCCACCCGTGCTAAATTGAGAATAGGTGTCCCTGGGGAGACATATTCGATTCCCGAATAAAAAGAATCTTGCGTGTCGGTTCGGGTTGTTTCCTTATTTTGCAATGATTTAGTTGGAAGCTTAAGTATTTAGCATGCTCTTTGTTTAAGGAACATACACAATTTTTTAACGAAGGTAAAATATTTGAACTCGTTTATCTTTTAAAACAATATCTGGATCAAGTTACTCATTGCATCTTTTCTAACTTGCCTGGTTCATGTGACTTCGACCTAAAATGAATTCAGTATCCATAGATAGCCTTTTTCTTCACGTACTTTATAAAAACCCAAAATGAAGTCATATTTCCAATACACTAAAACACAATACGCCAACATCAAATAAATCATAGAAAAACAAGAAACTTAGTACAATCAATTAAATAAACACAATTGTGGCAATTAATTCCCGCCGTCCTAACATAATGGGAAATATTCCCCAAAGCGTCTCCTTCGCCCATAACTCAAGGAGGATCAATGAGTTATTAACTGAGTAATGGCTGCTCCCTAAACCGGGTAACCGGGTATAACAGGCCTGAACAAGGCCGGAGATAAAGAAACCTATTGAAAAGGGCAGGTACGTAATAGCTTTAGGCAACGTTATGGGTTATAGAAGCATACGGGCAGGTCAAACGAGATCCGCTTAGATTAAAATTATTTGGGGAATTTTAAGGCTGTAGAGATAGAAGATTTACTAGGTATTTTGGGACTAGGGAAGTTTACAATGTAGGAATTTCAGAAGATCAGTGACCAATACATGAGTATACCGTTGGAACAAAAATATATCGTAATATAAGAACGAACACGTAAAAGGCGGGACGAACTGGATAGGTTCCATCAAAGCTGGAAGGACTGCGCGGGGTCGCGAAAGATGGAAGGAGTGGAGGGAAGCATAAACAACTTAATGCATTCAGGATGCCACGCTTTTGTAGCGCATCAGGTATGTTTGCAGACGCACAAGTGGATGGCTTTCAAGCGATACATCGCAAGAGAATTGCGCGGCGTCTCTGATGCGCCGCATACGGGGCAGCCCCAACAGCTTCCCGCAGCTTATTGCAGGGAGAATGGACGTGGATTGCTACTTCATGGAGCATTGGACAAAACTCCATGTACGAGTAGTGCGGTCCTGATCCAATATTTCGATTGTATTGTTTGTAAAAGTTTACTAACTTAGTTTTTTAAGTCATTGTCACTAACATTATATGGATTATGTGTACTTTGTATGTGTAGTCCGAAATAAAAAATATATATTATTATTATTATAAACCAACTGCCTACTTTCAAATTAATAAGGTCAAAAACCATAAAAAAGAAACGCGAACAACACAAACCGTTGTATTTACATACACAAGTGCTTCATTGAAAACAAATTTCATTCAGATGAACTTTCGACCAGTATACGAGTATAAAAGAACAGTAAATAATGCATGACGTAATAAAACCGCAATCGAAACACCACATTGCGCTCCAAAACAAACACAAATCACTGACCTGGATCAAAAAGCTGTAGAGGTGAAGTAGCCATGTTTTCTATGAACTGTGAGCCAAAATGTTCGCTAAGTGGAGGCCTGACACAGCCAGACGACGTCGCGACAGGCTACGTAGACTATCACGCCTATATTCCTCGAAGGAGAAGGCAGAAGTGTAAGTAAGCCCAAATTATGCAATGTAATATGTATTTAAATCCCATGTGAAAGGCGGTAAGCCTATATTGCCATTAATAGGGCACAAATCTGGACTCCGACATGCTAATAAAACTAATACAGGGTGGCAGACACATCGACGTGCATTTTAAATTCATGCTTACAGTTTGCGCTTACCACCATACAAGAAACTCAGTTCAGGAGAAGAAGATGAATAATGACTAGGATGAAGATGGCGGTAATAATGAAACAGTTTGAGTTTTACAACCAAGTTCGTAAACCGTAATGGGAGACCTTCGCCACCAGTGGAATCATACAAACAAAAATCAGGTAACAGGTACATAGTAGAACCTAAAACATCAATACTTATATGTAGAAACTAAAGCAATAAATAAAACAGCAATACATCGCGAACAACACGACTCACTAATTACAGATCTCAGTACATTTCCCATTTATCACAGAGTATTCAATGCTAGTATTCGAGAAACCGACAATGGTCTAGATTTAGCGAATATAACGTTTCATTGAGCAGAAATCAATTCTATCCGTATTGCAACTAACTGGTCCGCTTCGGTAGCTGCAAATGAAAACAACTGGGAATGTTGGATGCGTGTGCTGCATAATTATAGGAGGTTTCATTAAGTTACTCTTATAATATATGTTAACAAGTTAGATGAAAGTAAAACATAGTTAGATGTTTAATCAAGTCGAATCTTTGGGATTTGTTGAATGAAGTTGAATGTGTTTGTTAACCCCTTCAAATAAATAAGTATTTGAAAGGGTTTACAAACGCATTCAACTTCGTTATTCCGTTTGTGTTTCAGAGAGAGATAAAATATTATTTCGATTGAATACAATAAACTATAAAAATCTGATCTTTAATTTGCTAGACACGAATGACAGCTGCGATCAGCCTTTTTGTAATGTTCCAAAAAACGTCGATCGCAGCTGTTATTTTGGGGCTTGTTAGTCGATTCACAGGAATTTACTCCAATTGTCTAATACGTATTTCTGAAGTGGTCGACTCACCCACAAATAAATTACATTCGTGCGAGTCTATAGAAAAAATTATATTATTTAAAATTTAGTAACGATTCGTGCGAATTGACTAATAAATCCATTTTGGTCTAGCAAATAATAAATCCATATTTTATTAGAATCTATATTTTCATTTTTTACAAGTAAACAATTCAAAACACAGAGTTTGAGTGACCTATAAAAATATATGCATGGAAATATAACTTTGTACTATGGAACCTATAAATATGGAAAGGCTGGTGAGCTTCAAAAACCAAGCCTGAAATATAAAAGGAAGACAACCGCTATAAAAATATCAAAGGACTCATGCATAGATTATTCTGTTTATCGATAGAGGTGATTTTTTATAGCACAATTTTTGTATGGAAACCAGGTAGCTATTTAATTTATATGCTGATTTTAAGAGCAAAAAATAATCGATAGGGTTCTTGCTATGTACGAAAAAGAATTAAAATTATAATAACGTATGCACGAAGACTGGAAATGTGCATTTTGTTCTAGACTAAAATCATACAAGTTATGATACAGGCACTGAACAAAATCCGTTGCCCCGAATTTTATTATGGCTTTGTTTACGAATACCAAAGTTCCTTTAGAAAAAAAATAAGTAGATACAATTTTAATTTTAGTGAAACAAAACTCGTAAAAACAACAAGGCATAAAAAGATTATGTTCATCAACTTACGTGTTAGGCCAACCTTTAACAGTCTAAAGAGAAATATGACGGTAGTTTGCGTCCTTTTTTTCTGACATCGATTTTTCAAATTGCCGCGTCACGAGTCAAATCGATTGACGACTCGTTTTGAAATCGCATTACGAGGGACATTGTCAACCCTCCACGAATTTGCTGACGTCACTGCACCTAGCGGATCAGGTGAATATTCCTATAACTTAACTGCGTATTTAAAAAAATAGTCATCCAAATGATAATTATAAATCATAAGATGCTTGTTAGTTTTCAAAGTCAATTAAACTAAACCTCATATTGGACCGGGCATCTGTTTCGCTGTAAACGATATAGGTACATAGTAAAACAGTATTTCAATTAAGTTGATACTCGTACTCTATACTGATATAATTCAGAGTCCATGTTTAATTCTGGTTCTCAGAACTTGCTAACAAAACTGAATCAAAATTTACTGTTTCCGGAGAATTTTGAAACTTAAACAATGTAAACTAAAGTAACTAAAACAAGGGTAGAAATGTTATCCAAAATAAAACAAACACCCGTCAACTGTTCAAAACAAAACAAAGTCACGCACAGTGTAAACCGATGATCGTTCAAAAAGTTCGCCAAACTATTTCCAATTTAAGTCACCTTGTTGGAATAGTGAGAGCCAAAAAACTTCATACGTCATCGTTTAGTGGCCGATCAGGGAGCGCGGTTCACGCGTCATTTGGCTCGCTCCCCCCTATTTTGGGGGGAAACTTTTGCTTTTCATCGTTTTTGCGGCTCAATATTGTGTTTTACGAACGCTTGGCTAAATTTCTGAGGATCACCCTGGAACGATTTGATTTGGAGATGGATTGAATGGTATTCTTGAAAGCCCCTTTTCTGGAAGGGATACAAAGGTCGTTATTGTTAGAGCCATGGCCAAAACTTGAATGGGTTTATCCTGTATGTATCCAATACCAGATTGAAGTTTGTGAAGGAAAATATAATAAGTATACAAAGAAACAATTTTTGGAAAGTCGACTTAAGGTTTGCACTGACATTAATAAAAACTGTTATATAATATTAAGCCCTTTCTTCAGTTTCTTATTTCCCAATAGCTTATTAAATGAAATTATCCAGCATAATCAGCCTATAATGTCCCCACTGCTGAGACACAGGCCTCCTCTCTTCAAGAGAGGGTGCGTTGTAGTCTAACCACGCGATTACCTCACGATGTTTCCTTCACTGCTTTGAGAGCAGTGGTGAAGCGTCTGCCTACGTTCGAACAAACGACCTACGACTCGGAAGTCAGGTCTGTTACCACTGGGCCACCACTGTCTCGAAAAATCATTATTTCAAACATTAATAGATAGATAAGTCGTTTATTAAGTACAACCAAAATAACAACCCACAAAAGTGCAATTAAATGATAAAAAATACATACACACACACATACTCACCCATTTTTGTCATTTACATTAAAATTATATATAATGCTGCCAGTATAGTAATAAAGTGATCTTGACGGAATGGCAGTAGGGTGTGATTGTGGAGCTATATCACAAACCATGCTCCACCTCCTATCCTGCCCTCTGTGTCCCAAAACATGCAGTCAAAGTGACCTCTGCGCTGCCACCGACGACGCCGTGGAAGTAGCAAAGTGTTGGAAAAACAAGATTTAAAATACAGTCGTGCCAGCGATTCGAAGATATATTATGCTCGTTACGTTTAAATTTTTATTTCTTAACAAAACATCACATCAAAAGACACTAACTACTAAAACGAATGACGGATTTTCCTTGATCAACCTTCCAGACAAATCTCTAACATAATTAACACAGGCATTAACTCCATCAATAGAGTCACCTTCTTCCTTATTTATTATTAATCGTATCAGATCAATAGTAACGCATTGGGCAAACATATCGAGTGTCCCATTAGCGTTTGGATCTCAAACAATGGAATCTGAGGGTCGGCTGTCGGGACCAATATTGTATGATGAGGATTAATAAATAGGATACGTTCTTGTTCGGATAAGTACGTTTTACTGTGTTCTAGTTGTTATGTGGCTTTTGTTATATAGCTTGGTTTCGTATTTAATGGGTTTGCGGGTTAGAATTCATTTTTAATTAGGACTAATAAATTCACAGAATAATTTATTTCTAAGACGAAAATAGAGTTTCATTATATATATAAAGGATACTTGAAATTCACCGAATTATATTACTGAAAGCAGCTTGAATAAAAATAAAAATAGAACTACCTCAAGAACAAGAGTTTTACAAGCAAATAAAATTATAAGTCAAGAATAAACAAGCTCGAAAAAAAACATTCAAAACACATACAAAACTTGACGACTACAAGTTTATTTATTTTGAGTATGTTTCTATTAAAGTGAAATCAAGCGTAAAATCAAAAGCAAAGGATTTTGCTAAGCTCGAAGAACACTTACTTAGAGTTCCTCTGATATTTCACTTTGCGATAAAAACAAGAAACTAACGAAACGAAGTGAATTCTCCTTCCCTCTGGTCTGATATTGATGAGAACTTTTCATGTGTTTAAGTTGGTTAACTGCGACCCCTTTATATTCTGCGGTGACTTTGGTAAAAACATGGTGCTTTTCTTTTGGCTTCAAACTTTAAAGTTGTGTTAACTTCTGAGTCAGTGGCTGCGGTTGAGAAAACGAGACGTTAGCGGGTAAACTAACCGTTTATCATTGTTACTTTTCAGTTACTGAACTAGACCAGTAACTGTGTTGGATCTTTTCTATTAAATGACTCACTAAAACCTTAACTTTATGTGTCCTTTTGCTTTATGTGTCTTACAATCGGATCTTGAATAATATCTAACATTTATTATAAACGATTGAGCAGTGGTGGCCCAGTGGTAACGGCCGCGACTTCCGAGTCGTAGTCATGGATTCGTACCCCGGCAGGCGCTTTACTTTGTGTAAATAATTTTATTACTACTGACTGTCGTGAGGAAACCGGCATGTCCTAAAACCAAAAATTCAAAAACCAGTATATCAAGAATCTTCTAGTTCCCGAGGTTGGCACACAACACCTAGGGCTAGGCAAAAAAAAACTAATTTACAGACAAACCGTTTGTGGTCCCGGGGGGCTCAAGCTAGCAAACAGGCCATCATTTATTCAGCCCCTATTTCTACCAGATATAAATCTTACAAGCTTTCATAAGTCACTTACGGTTCTTGAAAATATCTTTATTAAGTTGGTCAAGTGGTCAGAAGCGCTGCTACTTAGCATGAGGTCCCCCCCCCCCCCCTTCAGGTCGAGCAAAGTGTTATTGGGTGTTTACATTAGATTTTTTTTATTTACACAAACAAATGTCAAAAACTTGTCAAAATGTAGGGAAATTAGACTATTTTTGACAGATTGACACAGAGATCAGACTGTGAACGTTCTTAAAATTACGAGAATTACCCCTCTGCTGAAATGTGGGTGTAGGTACTAGCATACCTCTGCATAACCATTCGGGGTTTACAGGCGTGATGTTATGTTTTCTAAGTTATGGTGGTGCGTTAATATTATAAATAAGTTTGCAAGACATGTTTATGATCACGTTTAGAATAAAAGTCGAAATGTTTCAATTTACAATCATCATTACCACCCAAGATATTTTAGAACAACTCGAACCATTTTACAAGAACTATATGAATTCTAGCGTTATAAACAATTTATATTAATGTCTGCTGCGAAGGTATATTCAGCTAAAATAGGCCTATATTACACACTACTAGTATGTACATTGTTGCTTATAATAGATATAATTAATGCTAGACTTCTATATAAAGCCCTGCTTTTGATGCCTCATCTTTGCTTCGTCATGAACAAAACGTGTCTATCCATAAATAAATACCGACCACTGACCGACCATTACATAACATGTACTCACACAAGACACTCCACAGCGCACGGCTCATAGAATCAATGCGAGAGAGAATCAATCCATTTGGCTACTACCTCCTTAACGTACCCATAAACCGCTCTGTTACAAAACAGACGATTCATCCAGTGTGGATGTGAGGATGTCGGGTTTATTGTGGCTTAGATTGATTGTAGCTAACATATTCATCCGTCAATGGATGATAATGTCTTGTGGTTCTTGAATAAGAATAATGCACTCTCATCTCAAACGTTATTTCTTTAAGTGAAAACATGATAGAGGAATATAAAAACAAGTTTCTCCTATGAGTAGTTACAGACATAATTACCAGGATTTGCAAACTGTAACAAACTGCAATTGTGCACACACATTAATTCCACAAAGCTGTAAATGTTGCTACGAAACTGCACACACTTTTGAATTACCTAACTTTACTTTGGTGCCAAACCAAAACACCAGCCAGCAGAGCAGTTGTAACGTCAAAACATTTAAAACCAACCTCTAATACCTACAATTTAATACACTGGATTAGATTAAACTGAAGCAACACGTTGAAAATAGTGTTGTAAGGGAAACTCGGCTCCGCCTCTGCTAATGCGAAACTTCCGCAAGAACTCGTACCTCCGCCTCTGAAGTTTTTAAAGGCATGTATTTAATCAAACCTATAATAATTCCCATTTTGCGCTCCTAAAACTATTATTGAACACTCTAATGATCTCTTTTTGTAAACCTCAAATAATTCCTATTTTGTGGTCCTAGAAATACTAAAGGCTTAGTTATAACTTACTACCTACTTTTCGTCAAATACGTACATTTGTTAAAATATTTAAATTATTATTATTTGTACTTAAATATATTTATTTAAAAATGATTTTATGTAGATTAGAATGTAGTGTATAATTATATATATATTTTATAGACTCCTAACCAAAATGTGGTGGAGATAATAACACGAAGTATTAAGTATTTGTTCCCCTGTCACCACCGCACACCCCCGCCAGATTAAGAAACAAGGGAGTAACTGCTTAATGGAGCCGGTTTAATTTATGAACGACTATTTTTAATTACCCATATAGGTCGATTTCTCTTTCAATAAAATGTTTAGTTAAACTTTTTTTTTTCACCTTCAACTCCGCTAAGCGCTTCCGTTACGTCCCTAGTTGAAAAGAGCTCCGAGTTTTAGTGGCAGTGACAAAGTTGCAGGTTTTACTACATTTTAACGTATCTTAGTGGCCGGGGCCACGGTTAGTGTGCCATAATGTGGGGAGATTCAATTTGGATATGTGATTTTGTGAAGTGCGAGTTCTAAGTGGTCTTTGTGCGAAGTGAATAGTTTGTGGTTTAATGAGGCGATGAAGTAAGTTTGAATTCGGATGTGTTTGGACTTCTTCCCAAGACCACTTTATCCTGCATCCTGCTTCATCTAAAAGATTTATACCTCAACAAAGTATACATTGTACAAAATCAGAAAGTGTAAGAGCGACCTTAGCAAACTATCGAGAAACTTAATGCTAAATAGACTAGTGTGGATAAATACTCTACTACGGAGAGATCTACGAGCAACATAAAACTATTAACTTTTAGAAAACTAGGCAAAGTAATTTATATTATCCTTTGAACCAAGATCTCCTTAGGCGCTTGAAAGGCACTTACAAAGACGTTTCTTAAGAATTCTAGTCGCATCTCTTGAAAACTAGCATGTGTTGAAAATAACTATATTTCTTCCGTAAACGAAGGAATCTTTGAAGAGCTTTCAAACCGCTAAGCGTTTCTCTGTTACCTACATACTGGATGCGGGTGTTGCCTCGTTTAGTATATCCGTGCCGTGACTACTATTATTATATTCTGTAAAAATCTCACTGCGACAACATGGGTGAAGTGACCTCGAAATGAGGCATTCCACCTGATGCTAATGATTGACACTATTGACAGCTCACTTCATCTTAGTTTTTACAGTATAGACCGGCTGGTGTAGGAAATAGACAAGTGAACTGAACTTGGATTCACTTACTTCATCATAAATTTAATGAGATTTTAATGATAAAGTCAGATTTTTAGTATATTAATAACAGCACTAAGTAGGTAGATTTCTCAACAATAAATCGGGACACATTGTAGTCTAGATAAATTGTTTGTGTCTTACCACATAATAATTTATAGGCAGCCCATACCTTTGTGGTATTCCGACATACCTACAGAATATATAAGATCAAGACATCTCCGAATTTGTCATCTGCACATACATATTTATTACACCTTCTTCTTGTAAGGTTTTGTGTATGTTATTTTAATTTTATACGTCACATGAGGTGCAAATAAACTTATTTAAAAAGTAGATCTATGTGACATGTTTGCTACTTCGTAAATCTTGCATACCCATTAAATTTAAAGCCACCAAAAACAAAAAGCCCCAAAAACGTTATAAGCCTCATCAACAAAAACACTCGCCAATAAAAATATCATAAAAGAATTTTACTCCAGTGCTATAAGCAAGTGAAATAGCCCATCCGAACGCTCCACATACTCGTAGCAACAATAAACCCGACACTTTATTTGTGCTAGCCGGCCCGCATACCTCTACTTACCCGCGTACCTAAACTTCGTTCGCAAATCTACATAACATTGCAGACAGAGAGTAATCAAGAATACTTTCAGGCACTTATATAACTTGTAAATACATGTTAAACGTGTTTTACTTTATATTCGTTTCCAACGGATATATTCCGGAAGCGGATATCTGATATTTTATTTAAGGGGAATGACTGAGGAAATGGAGGCGGAAAAGTGAATTTAAGTAGCTAAAGTCTGTAATTTGTTCTGTTGTCATGGTAGCTAATTTCACGGTACCTATCCTAATACATTTTTGTTGATTTTCAGGAAGCAATTTCATACCTTATAATTATATGGTTTCATTGGGCCTGTAAAAAGTGAGTTTTTCCTTAAGGCGTGTTGTGGAAAATACTCGTATTTTCCACAACACGCCTTACTTCTCCCATAAAAAATAATTATGAATGAAGGACTCGTCCTTCATTCATAATTATTTTTTTTAGGCGTAGTATTGCTACTCCCGGGCTTCTTCTTCATTCCTCTTCCAAGAATTATTTTAATAACTTGCGCCGAAGACATACTAGCCACTATCCCAACTTATACCTTCAAACAGTTCGGGCCTAGTTTGGTTAGGTTAGGTTAGAACTTCAGGCACTTGATCACTTGGCAGCCCAATCGGCCTTGCAAAAAAAAGCAACATCAAATAACAAAACAAAACTCATCACCACAAATCACTAAACGCATTTAACGCTAAACGTATTTAAATCTAAGACGAATGAAAGGCGACTAGCAAAAGGTATTTACAAGGCAGATGTGAGTGGAAACGTCGGAGCCACAATAGTAAAGGCAACTAAAACTAACACTGGCCTTATTGGTGTTCTTCAGAAAGGTCAGGTGCGTAGTATTCCCCACCGGCGTGCGTGTGTGACCAGATGAATGAACGTAAACGAAGCAAAAGGAGTATGTAAGGATCGTAGCAGGTGGCGTTCTGCAGTTTCTGCACCCCCATGGGAAGAAGGCGTGAGATATAGGTATCTAAAACATCATTCTGTCTCTGTCATCTTCAAACAATTGACCGAAATAGAATTAGTATGTTTTAAATTGGTTTCAAGTTTACTGTTTGGTGGTGCAAGTGGACCCTAGTCAACCTCCGACTCACACTAAACCTAATGATATAAACCACCTCACAGCAAACAATGGGTAATTTAAACAAAATTAAGCTCAACTGACGCGAGCGCACCGCGTCATCGTGTCACTTCGGAATGTCATTACGTCACGTCCCAAAAACTAATCCGAGTAATAAACTGCCAGATCTCCTATGACTTATTATGATTTCTATTGTTATTACATTCAGTGTATAATTGGGATTATTATGGTAAGCTGTTGGATCGTTTTGAGACTATAGATTATGGTAGTCTATTGAAGCCTTTGAATTGTCTGGGAAACTCGTATCCTGGTGAATTGGTAGCAGGTACGAGTGATCATTTCACAATGATAATACTTGACAGTCGGCAAAATTCATATAATTGTCGGCAACGAAACCCTATCTACGCCTTAAGGAGCAAGTAGTGGAAGCACTGCTACGCGCGCGCTCTC
Organism: Apamea crenata; assembly: GCA_949629185.1. Classification (NCBI taxonomy): domain Eukaryota; kingdom Metazoa; phylum Arthropoda; class Insecta; order Lepidoptera; family Noctuidae; genus Apamea; species Apamea crenata. The sequence goes on from OX451359.1 coordinate 1,226,621, forward strand.
GCTACAACGTTTTGTGTTGCGACTTCGTGAATCAGAAAAGTTTTCTAGTATACACTAAATTTTAAGCGGAGCAAACCAAAACGCATTAGTGAAAACTGCATTCAAATCGGTTAACCCGTTTCTGAGATTAGCGTGCACAAACGTACAGACAAACAGACAAAAATTCTAAAAATCATTGTTTTGGATTCTATTTCGTTCATAAAGCAATAATAGTGTTTCTTAATATCTTCCATGTACAGGCAGCGAACAGTTACGATTTTATTATATGTAGGTATTGATAACACTCCAATTGGATAATGACACTCAGAATAGACAAATAAAAATAGGAGTTATAAGGAAAATGTACCGAACTAAAGTTATTAAGAGTTTTTGTTCTACGAAAAGCAAGCGTGGTATGTGCAATGCTCAGTTCTTTTCTGTATGAGACAATGCCTTTGATCTTGAAGTGAGGATATTAAGTACCGTCTTGTGTTGTTTACTTAGTGCTTTTGAAACACGTCCATTGGTTTCTGGCCATTCCTCGATTGATTTTCTCCCAATCATTTTATGCTCTCTCATTACTAATCCAACCTACCTTCGTAAAAACAAAAGGTTCAAAGGAGATTAGATGTCAATTACATCAGTATTAATTGTCGGCGATTATGCTCGCATTGGCTTGCTCAGCTGTCGTCGCAAACGACTTCCATTACCACTGACAGATGCTGATTAAAACGTTTGGTAATTGACTAGCGGAATGATCATGGTAATGATGATTTTGACACTTTACTGACTTAGAGGTACTTTGGAATATAACGCTTCTAATCGTGATCACAAATTGATATGGCCTTAGATTACGTCCTGTGCGTGTCTCAAATAAATTATTATTTTTCTTTATTTCTTTTATCCGGTTGATTGCCGTAATTACAGAAACAAACAAAAAGCCATTTTATCTCGCGTGGATCCATGTTATGTATATGCATACGAAGGGTTAAGGTCGATTTGAACCAAACGAGCGAATGCATAATTGCACATTGCATTGCGCCACTTAGCCAAATTATTTTTGTGTACCCAGGAATTAGGCATTCCTCCGTCACACTGTCCATACTCAAATGTCCAACTCTTGATTTGATTCAATGATTGTTTTCTACCTTGACAGAATAGAGACAATCGGGTTGATTATTTTTTTAAATGGTTGCTTATCCCTCACACTTAATTCATCATCATAACTATCTAAAGCTTTCCAAAATATTACCACTAATGTGAACTACGTGCTCGACCAACGGAACGGATGGTAATCTAAAGACTAATCACTCTTTTACGTCAACCATTGGTGTATCCACCCTTTACCATGCACCACACTACACTCCATTAAGACATTCCTATTGACTTCCAAACCCAATATACACTTAAACTAAACGATGCCCCAAACAGTTTGCTCGGTATCAGTGTCCGAATCGATACCGATACCGAGTGGGGCAGTAATTAACGCGGACCAGTGTGTGGTCGCGGGCAGAATGTAATCACAACACGGCCGATAACTGTCAGTCTGATGTGTATGAGGACGGGCTGCTGGGGTAGTGGGGAATATGATGAGATGAGGATGGGAATTAAAATGGAATGAAGTTGATTAGTGAACGGCTTTCCCGTGAAGAGGATGGGCAGACGTACGCTAACCAAGCGTGATCTGCTCAAAATCAAAATCAATAATTTATTTATTTAATGATTCAAGCACAGATATATACAGAGGCGGACTTACTGCCATAGGCATTTTCTAACAGTCAACCAGAGTCAGTGATGCAGAGACAAACATTGGTAGGGGAATCATTTATTGCAGATGTTTTTTTTTATTGTTGATGGTTTGTTTGCAGATGTGGCGAAAATAGAGCACATAATATATTAGGATAGCCTAATCTATTTGAACATAGCAAACAATTTTTGTATCTGTTTTAAACTTTTACAGTGTTAGATAGGTACTGTCAGTGTAAACATTTTTCAATACCAAATTCAACAAATAGGTAATCTAGAAATAAGTCAAAGGACATGGATAAATTCTGGCCTATTACAGCCAAAAATTTAATTATATTTAAAAAAATTACTGATAATATTTGAAATCCCACCACAGCTTTCGTTACTTGGCCAATCTGCAGGAAATATTTTAATTAAAAAAAATATTATTTTGATGCACGATGATTTTGAAGTATTCGAGGAGATATTTATGTTGCCAGTTTTAGAAATAACATTTACGTCACGTTTTATTCATTTTAATATAATTAAATATACTTAATCGTTCCAGTCCTCTATCGTAACTTTATTCAAAAGTGACTACGTGACTTTATTATATATCAGCAATCCAAAGTTCAGCTGATAATAATTTCAACAGCTGCACTAGAATGTAACACACATTCAAGCAAATCAAGATCAACGGTGAACCAGTAATGAACGCCACCATTTGGGTCGTGTTACAGGAATTTAATCACAACTACAAGCAATAACTGTCACCGTGATATATGGCAGCTGAATGTGACAGCTTATGGAGTAAGGAGATGTTACTTAAATGGTGGAGTTAATTCTGTTTAGGTTTTTGTTCAGAAATAATTGTCATTGTTCGGTTCTATAAGACTAAGAAAAAATTTGTTTTAATAAATGTATCGTGTGAAATTGTTTTTTTTTTGTTTGTTGCTCCATGGTTGCTCTAGTGGCCTTGAATGTAAATCTATAAATTTCCGTTCTCCTATCTCCTAGGATTCTAAATATTATAATAATTTTAATAGGTTTATTAGATATAGAGCCATAGTTTACTAACTAGTGCAAAAATTTTCCTGAAATGAGCCGTTTTCGAGTGTTAATAGTTGTTGAACAAATATATTACAAACACTATAAATAGATACCTACTTACGAAGGCCTTTAGACCTATCATAATTATGTATTATTTATCCTTATCAAATAAAAACGTTACCTAGCTCAATCATTAGGGTACAACAATTTTTTCTGAGCTAGCGCACTTTTTAGAATTACGCCCAATACAGTAATTACGGCTGATTTGTGGCGGTCAAGTTAAGCTACGCTTGCCGCAGTTTTTCCGTGGATGGGTGACCATCTTTACATAACCTCAGTGCCATGGAAAGCACGTTAAGCAGTTGGTTCCGGCTGACATTTAGAGTCGTTACGGGTCGTTAGAAGCCCGAAAGTCTTACAATCAGTCTTACCACTTACACAGTCGTAACTGGGTTGTGGTGATCAGATAAGTCAGTCGCTCCATGAAAAAAAAAAAAGGTTGCCAGCTGCATCCGGTTAGACTGGAAGCCGACCCCAACCTAGCTGGGAAAAAGCTGGGCAGATTGACAGTAATTACGGTAGACCAGCGACCGTTCAATAGACCGCTCAGTATTATTGTGTAAAGTATCTGTTTCTTCATCAAACACCTGGAAAAATCTTGGAGAGTCAAGTGACATGCGAGTTACTGTGATTAATGAGCCTCCTCGAGATTAACAGCGAGTCACTCCACTACGTGGTTGTGTGATACGAATGTAATCACAACTACAAGTAATAACCGTCGCGGTGACAAGCTCGAGTTACTGCACTGATTAATTGTTTGTCTTGTATTAAATAGCATTGTCACGTGGCTCGTTTGTAGTGGAGTTGATGTTGAATACTGTGTTGAAAGAAAATAGCTACATTTATTTGCAATAAGCGTGATGTATATAGGGTCAAATTAAAGTAGCTAGCGAAACTCCACAGAAGTGATAGGTATCAATTCTAAACATGACAAAACAAGAAAGATAATCTTTGATGATAATATTTTCTTGGAACCTGATTTTTAACAACTCATACCTACTTCAAAAAGTAGCGGTCCTTTCCTTTCTTTTGACCCTAAAGAAAGGATCATAAATTATTTTTTTAGTTTTTTCATGTTGATATATCGATTCCTATCACGTGTGCGTAGTTTCGCTAGCTAATTTAATTCGACGCTTTATAGAGAAGAATCCTAGAAACCTTTCTTTTTCCTGTTTGTTTTATTGTTACTATGGCGATAGATGTGTACTACCAGAACTTTTCTTAAGTACTTGTTGACAAGCCTACACTGTCCTAATATACCTATTAACACTAATATAAAATTTTTTAAAAGCCAATCAAAATCAAAATCAAAAGTCATTTATTCAAATTAGGCTGAGAATCAGCACTTTTTGAACGTCAAAATTACAAAAGACAGTCCCCCAAAAACGCCCGCCCTTCACCACTTCCTAGTGCTATCGCTGGGAAGAAGAAGTGGCGCAACAAACTCCCCAGCAGCACAGCTGTCTGTTCAATTTAAAAAAATACGAATGTATACAATACTAGGTACTTATGTTCGGTAATTAACATTACAAAACCAGAACATAAAATTTAATTATTTGCCATAATATGTCAGCTAGCCACGCCAATATACCAACAAATATAATAAAAACTATACGTACTCAAGCTAAAAAATAATTAATTAAAATGTAAATAAAAAAAAATCTTACTACCCAAATAAAAGCCTCCAGGCATAAAGGGCGTGACAGCTTACACATTTATGCATTGCTGGGTTCTAAGACCTGGCAGTAAGCTAATTCTGGAGAAGGAACATAAACATTGTCTTGCGTTAAACTAGGGTGACCAACTATTCTTATCGTCTAAGTAGTCGTTGATGGAATAGTATGCCTTTGAACAAAGGTTGGATTTTAGTTGAGCTTTAAACGCATTAAAAGGCAAGTCTAGAAAAAAAGAGGGTATCTTGTTATAAAAGGTTATACCAAGCCCAACAAATGAGTTATAAACCTTATGAAGCCGGTGAAAGGGGGCACGTAGTTTGTCCTTATTTCTAGTGTTAACACTGTGAATATCACTATTTTTAGTGTACAAGTGTAAATTTTGCCTAATATATAAAATGTTGGCAAGGATGAATTGTGATGCAACCGTGAGAATACCAATATCTTTAAAGAAATCTCTTAGAGAAACTCTGGCACCTAGCTGGTAAATTGCTCGAACAGCTCGCTTTTGAAGGACAAATATATTTTGTATATCAGCGGCTTTGCCCCACAGCAGAATACCGTAGGACATAACGCTGTGAAAATAACTAAAATAGACTAAACGAGCTGTATCAACGTCAGTGTATTGTCTTACTTTCCTGACGGCGTAGGCAGCCGAACTGAGCCTTCCTGCTAGACTTGATATATGAGGTCCCCACTGAAGTTTGGCATCTACTGTTAGTCCTAGAAAAATTGCCGAGCCTACAGTTTCAAGCACCTCTTTATCTAAGACGATGTTGGGTCCTAGGTTTCTAACATTCGGTAAGGCGAACTTTACACATTTGGTTTTCTTGGCATTGAGAACTAAGTTATTTGACGTAAACCAATCTGTAACTATTGAGAGTGCACTGTTTACGTCGTCAAAATCTTGTCTATTCCTGTCTACTTTAAAAATAAGAGAGGTATCATCTGCAAACAGTACAACATCACAGATGCCCGTCAAATGGAATGGTAAATCATTAATGTAAACTAAGAACAAGAATGGACCCAGTATTGAGCCTTGCGGAACACCTAACTGAACTGGTAGCCCGGATGACTTCACACCATTAACATCTACACATTGGACCCTATTATGTAAATACGAAATAATTACGTTGAGAGCTTCGTTTTGGACACCGTAATGACGTAATTTACGCAAAAGCGTGTCATGGTGCACGCAATCAAAGGCTTTGGAGAGATCACAGAAAACTCCAATAGCATTCTGTGATTTCTCCCATGCGTCAAATATGTGTCTCAACAGAGCAACACCCGCATCTGTAGTTGAACGACCTTTTGTAAAGCCATATTGCTCATTATGGAGGAGGCTATTTATATTAAAATGTCTTAGCAGCTGCTTGAGTATTAACTTTTCAAATATTTTGCTGAATGCAGGTAAGATAGAAATAGGCCTGAAATTGCCAACGTCATTCTTATTACCTGATTTAAATAATGATATGACTTTACTACTCTTCATGAGGTCAGGAAAAGTTCCTAAATCAACACATTTATTAAAAGTAACAGCTAGATAGGGGGCTACGATGTCTATTTTATTACTTATAAGTTTAGTGGAGATGCCCCAATAATCACCGGTGTTTTTAGACTTAAGTTTATTAAAAACATTAACTACATCACGCGGGGTTACATGTTCGAAACTAAATAAGGGACTACATTTAGGTACACTACTGTGCAAAAGGTTTTCAGCTTTAGACGAGGACGAATTTAAGGAGCGCGTCGTAGTTATCGGTATGTTGGCAAAAAACTCATTAAATGCCTCAGCTACGTCAGCTGCTTTATTAACTAATTTGTTGTCGACCATAATCTCAAGTAGTTTTTGTTGTTTAACCGATTTTCCCGTTTCATTATTAATAATTTTCCAAGTGGTTTTTACTTTATTAGTAGAATTTTTTATTGTATCGCCTAAAAATTTTGATTTAGCAAAAGCACTAATCTTTTTGAATAATTTTGAATAAGTTTTGACATACTCTAGGAAGGGAGTATCAAACCTGTATTTTTTCAAACCATATAACTCGTATAGTCTCGCTCTACTTTTATAAATACCGGGAGTATACCGGGAATACAATAATTTTGAAGAGTGACTGTGGAGTTTTGCCGGCTTTTCTCCATAGGAAACGACAGATTGGACCCAATGGACACTTATGAAACGTCAAAAGCTCAGTAAGCTTCTGACGTTTCATAAGTGTCCATTTAGCCAATGTCATTTTGAATTTAAGTTTTGTCTACGAGCAGAGAACATAATTTAGATACGAAATTAGTGAAAAAGGGAAGCAATGAAAATCATCTCCAAGCCTCGAGATAGGATGCTCTTCAATCTACATTGAAGTGATAAAAACTTTGAATAAGAAGTTAGCTTCGTAGTTTCTAATTATATCAGCATATCTCATAAAGTTTTTCTTTCTAATATTCCGTCCTAGTGACGGAAGTTTCCCGACTAAGTTTTATGTAGTTTGCAAGGTCTTATGATGTTTACTGGTGCGTAGAGAGGCACTCAAGAGTAGCATTTAAAAATATTTACAATTTTCTTTGATAGAACATCAGCTAGGTTAGAGTATTTTACATAACCATGGTTTCTCAACTTCCAACCTGTCAGAAACTCGGAACCGTCTCAGAGTTTTGGTTAATTTTGATCTTAACCTTTAAGTAGTGTAGAATACTTTCAATGATTTTTAATAATTGCGGTGTCGCAAGAGAATTAATTATTTTCAAACAAGTAATGAGAAAGCGTGGTGCATAAGAAAAACCAATGGCTCAGGCATTAAGTCCGCCTTTGTAGGGTATTTTTTTTTTACTTATGGATGAAGACTCACTCAAAAACACGCAAAAAAACTATCAGTCGGTCCCACCGTTTAAAAGTTTAGTCACACGCACACGTACAGCAGAATTATATGTACAGTGCAACCTCGATTATATAACAAACCGGAACCTCAGTTTAACGAATTACTTGATTTAACGAATATTACTTGTTCCCAGTAATATTCGTTAAATCAAGTAATTCGTTAAACTGAGGTTTGTTATATTGAGGTTAGGTTGGTCTAAAATTTGTTATAAAGAGGTCAAAACGTGTCACAATCAATCACATACTATTGGGAACGTTATATAGGTTTTGGGTTGACAAAATTCGTTAATTAGAGGATTACACTTTTTTTTGATAGTGGAAAATTCGTTATAAAGAGGTTTTTCGCAAAAACATCTTCGCAATTTTACATTGTCTCTTATGGACAATTCAAGGGGATTACAAAGAATTTGTTAAATCGAGGAATTCGTTATATTGATGTACGTTATATTATTAAGGTTGCACTGTATAAAGATATATATGTAGGCATAATCAGCCTATGATGTTCCCACAGCTGGGACACAGGCCACAGTCTCCTCTCTGTGAAACAGAATGGGCCATACTCCACCACGTGGGCACAGTGCGGTGTAGAAGTCACATGTCTTCGTTGGTTTTTTTATTCTAGAACATGCTTGTTTTTTCACCATGTTTTCCTTCACTGTAGCGATCAAAACTCATTCCATCCCTGTATAACATAAGAAGAGGCCATTCCCCTCAGTCAGACAAAATAAAAACAGTGTCAATATGCTAAAAATAAATCAAAAGTTTGCCTCGTCAAATCCGAAGCGAAAAGCATGGGCGGAACTTTTTTCCGAAGCAGGTAACTAAATTAAAACTTCCTGGTTGACATTAAGTAGAGATACGGACGTTTCATAAAATGCTCAGCGTCTCAGTACCTTATTTACTGAGCATAAAAAAATAAGCACTCTTTACTACCCTTTGAGTGAATCGTAAGTTGAAAGTTAATTGGCATTTCAGTCAAAGTAAAATAATTACCTTGAAGACGCTTCAGAAAGTGGAGGCTTTTTAAGAGATGCGAACTGGTATTTTTCAGTCTAGACGAATTCGTAGGGACTCTGCTAATTTGGGATCTTAATTTGAGTTACTTTTTTTATCTGCCGACTGTTGAAAGTCATGAAGGTCGTCACTTTTTAGGCTTTTCATTTGATGTAGAGACATTTTTTGTTGATGTAATCTAATACTAAATTGATTTTATTTTCAATATTCGATTATGTTAGTATTCGATTATATCATCGAATACTTCTACCTCGTTTCTATAGCGTATACGTATAAGTAAAAGAAGCTGTCATACCTTAATCACGGTATTCGAATTACAGTACTTATGCGGAAGATTCCAGCCCATCTCTATCAGCCTATAACATTCCCACTGCTGGGAGACAGGCCTTCATTCTGTGAGAAAGAGTGGGCCGTAATCCACCACGTGGGCCCAGTGTGGGTTGGCGGGTGTCACGTACGTGCCTTTGAATTTTTGGTTCTAGGACGTTTCCTCACGATGTTTTCCTTCGCCGTTTTGAGAGCAGTGGTGGTGAAACCATTTACACAAAGTAAAGTGCCTGCTTGGGTTCGAACTCACAACTTACAACACGTAATTCGCGGCCAACACCACTGGGCCACAACTGCTCTAATTACCAATTACTTTAGGATGACCTACAACTAAAATCCGTAGAAACCAGACCCCACCTCGATATAAAACGCAACACCCAAGCACACTCTCATCACTTAAATCAGAAAAACAAAACACGATCCTACTCACAACCAACGCCCATATACCTAGCGTACGTCACCAAAATCCTCGTCTCTAATCCAAACCGCAGTGCACCGACACAATAAGAAGACGTGGTCAACTGTAAAAACTCCCGAGTCCATTTAATTGAGTATGCAAAGCGGCTAGCGGATTCAGCGCCTTTGAAGTGCCCTCCCTTTATCTGACGTCAGTCTACCGTGCCGCGTATGCTATGTGTGTCACTGTTTTTTATGATGCATTGGGTGAGACATATGCATTGAGAGGGATTATTATTGAATATTGAACAAGTTACAGTGGATTTACCACTGTAAATGTTCAATATTTACCATTTTGGTAAATATCAGTCACAAATGTGAAGGTAAAGGATGCCCGAAACGATCAATTGCAATTGATTGTCAATCCTTTCAATTGCATTTGGTAGAAGATCAATTTGCGCATTAATGTGTATCGATCACGTACATTATGCTGCTTCCCATATTCAGCAAAAATAGGTAGATGTAGTGTATTGGTGTTATACATTCCTTCACTCGATACTAGTAGTGTAGTTTTATTTGTATAGGGTTGGATAATATTATTCAAGTTTTTCAATCTAAGGCCTGCTTGCAGGATTCAGGATAAAGCGGGAGGAAACCCCAGGGTGTCACCACTGTGTGGATCGCCCGGAGGACACGGTGGAGCATACGGTGGAGGTCTGCCCGTTTTGAGCGGAGCACCAACGTGTCCTCGTAGCGGCGATCGGCAGCGGCGGTCTCTCGCGTCCGGCCCTGGTCCAGGCCATGGTACGGAGCGAGAGTGAATGGGAGGCCGTTACCTCCTTCTGCGAAGCAGTAATGCTCGCGAAGGAGGAGGCGGAGCGCGTGAGGGAAAGGCAATCTCTGCGCCCTCACGCCCCTAGTCGCCGCAGGAGACGCCCTGGACGGGAGTCAACAGCCGACTCCCGGCCACCGTAGGCGTGGGCCTGCGGGCGGTGAGTAATGGGTAGCTCACCGTCCGATCAGGACCAGGCCCGTGCCGGACGGCGCGTTGTGTTCCACGCGCGCCTCAAAGAGATGTCAGCAAATGGAGGGGCCCGATAGGGCCGAAGCCTGCCAGGGTAGCGGGATCGTCCGAAAGGGTTACCGCTGCCCTGGAACAGAAAGGGCTAAGGAAGGAACACGGGTGGGTTTTAGTCAGTAAGAGTCTGATACTCCCTTCCGCTCCACCCAGAGCGGAAGGGGTCATTTGATGATTTCCGATCCAAAAAAAAAAAGGCCTGCTTGCATCACAAATCACTATATCGTTTAGTGCTAAATTAACACTTTGTTGGACACTAAACGCCCCCAGGCGTACTGACAATAAAACTACTATTTAAATATAAAGTTTTTTTATCAACCATTGACAAAGACAGAATTATGTTTTAACCATGTTTATCGTTAAACGCATGAAGTGATTTGTGGTGCACTTGGACCGTAATCCAAGTTTGGACATAACCCATATCGAAGATAATAAATTACGATCTTCTCAAAATCTCATAAGGTTCGAGTATATTCTTTGTTTCATTCTACTCTGACATTTCTCGTTTTATTTCCTTCGTCTATTATTAACCAGTAACTCTCATGTTACAGAAGTAATCTAGCAATAAATTGAAACAAACCAAGATACATGTGGAGGGATATAACAAAATTATTACGGTCCCTAATAGTTGGGCCAAAAGAATATAGCTCGTTTTACTGCGCCACTCGTAAAGTGTGAGAGAATAGTGGATAGGCTGGACAGCTGCTCATCCCTATTTTATGCACTATTGCAGTCTTTATGTCTCACCACAAAACTGAGAGATGCAGAAGGTTTAACCTTGTAGGAGAGATAAAAAGATTGTGAACACAGACACTATATTAAAATCTTTAACCATGACACTACTATTGTCGCTCGGATTGTTGACAGACCTGCAAGATTTGCTATCATCTAATTCATATCCTTTATTGCACTCCATATTGTAAAAAAAGATGTTACAAAGGGCTTAAAGCTAGGTACAAAAAGTATGCCCTGTACGGACACGGCAAAAGGATAAAATTAAGATTACATAAAACAAAATTGAAACTATCACAAATATTTATATTAAAAATGGTATTTAAGTCAATTTAACAATCAAAATTTCGTTCGTGCAAGTATGAAGCATAAATCTAAAGGTAAAGTATTTTAAAGAGCCTTGTTTGGATTTTTAAGAGGGTGCATTCTGAACGTCGCGAATAGCTGTAAAAATATTTCGCTGGTTTGATTAATTTATGAATGACTACTACAATGGGCATTTGGTCATTGGGCTTATTATGCCAATATAATGATGAAATATCGCTCTATAGTGCACTAAATCACTTAAGGATATTGATAGGTACGAGTATGTGGAGACAAGTGCCTTATTAAAGTATTATCATCTTAAGCTTCCGAAATTTACTGCAACGTGCAACCTACAGGCCGGCTGTCGAGTGCATGCGTTCCTGACACCTGTCACTGTGACAATTTCGTACCGAAAAAATACTTAAATACGTAAATTCGTAAAATACTTATTGTAGTGTAAATTCTTTGTATAAAACTGACAGGTGTCAAGAAGTCTCTCGTCGGCTGCACTGTAGTACTCCACATAAAACTGTCAGAATCTTAAACCAGTGTACTGCAATTGATAATCTCAGTTCAATATTCGGTGGACCTTTTGCGTCTTCTTTCTGTTCATCCCCCACTGACGGTGCAAGTGTGACATATGGCGCCATTTGGGGCTGGTTACGAACCAAGTTAAACTTGTGAAAAAATAAAGTCGTCAGCTCGTGAGAACAGAAATAGGGAACATTTCAGTCTGGTTTATGCGTTATACTGTTTTATGATTTTTTTAACAGGCGCTGAGAAAGCAAATATGTTTTTGCCCTGAAAAAGCATCAACAACAGCCTGAATTCAACCACCGCTGAGGACAGGCCTCTCTTTTCTTGTGCCAATCTCCACACTCCTGTGCCACCCTCATGCAGGTTCTACCCGCGATGGCAACTATATCGTCCACACACCTCGCTGCCAGATGACCGACACTTCGACTTTCAGTCCTTGGACGTCACTCGGTCTTTGCCTTAATCCACCTGCCATCATTGCGACTTGCCAGGTGTCCTGTCCATTTGAGATCCATGACTCGTTTTCCGATATTGAAAACGTTCGCGCACGTCTTCGGATCTCGACGTTTAGAACTCGCTCTATAAGCCATATGCCAAACATTGAACGCGCCATGGTCTCAAAAAGGATTAAGCTTGATTAAATTACCTGTCATGATCAGAAATAGTGAGAAACAAACCCAAGAAATAATGAATGCTATCTGCTACCTCATTATTTTCAGATCGCCACGAAATTATTCGCACAACAAAAATACCTAGAATTAATCGTTGGCAGAACATCACTAACTTCATACATATTTCATTAGACCTTTTTGTGGAGGAAGAGTAAAGGGAAACATAATTATCTCGAATAAAAAAAAAAGAATTATTTTCATTACTCCCAACCGCAATGTTTTTTACAACGGCGTCACCCCTGCAAATTACAACCGTCGTAATGAAGATGTAAGGCTGGTTGTATACTTGTGATTATGCGACCAAAGTGGGACAATGGTGACATAATGTGGGATTTGTATTTTCACGCTAAGAGTTAGATCTCCAGACGTAATCATTTGGAAGGCAAAGAGATATTTGTTTTGAGTAAGGGGTTTGTGAATGTACACAAAACCTAATCATGAATGGGGAAAACCAAACAATGTTATCCCCAACTTTTAGGGTAGTTAACTAACTTCGAGCAAGTAATCACCCATTTCTAAGACTTCTAATAATAGTCCTCCAGACCGTATTTCGGCCATTGCGAATTTCCCAACGGAAACTAGCCTTCTGTGCGGGAGATATTATAGTGCGCAAGTGTGGGCGCGGACACAGGAGCACTCTCTCTTCCCTCACTCTCATAGTCCGATGCTGTCCACGTAATCCGAAACGACCGGAGAGAGATCAGGCTTTCTGAGGCTCGGGGGTATCACACCGCCAACTTCTAAGCTCCGGGCTGTTACTAAAAAAAACCAATAACACTTTGCCGCACCTGGTATTCGAACCCAGGACCTCATGCTCAGCAGTCGCGCCTGCGACCACGATACCAACGGGGCAGTTCTACAACACTCAAGTTGATATCTTTCTGAAAAAATCACCCACTTTTTTTATTTGCGACTAAATCGCCGCTGTACAGCCAGCCTGCGCAATATTTCAACGCAGACTCTGAGAGACACTTAGTTATAATATTTAAGCATCGAAGGCGTAATTAAACAAGCAAAGTAAAGGCTTTATGGGTGCTCTGTAATTATTTATGCTGTGCAAATAATAGGGCTGTAAAGTTTTGTTTCAGTAGCCGAGTTAGGGCTGACTCTTTTGTCAAACGCCGATGAACTGTAAAGATTGTGTTTCATTATTAGTCAGGGCAGTTCACAGCTCCAACTTTGAAGTTCTTTGTTAGTTTTGTTCGAATAAAGCTCTAACTAGGTACCCACCTACCTCTTAAATAATTATTTTTTAATAGTCTTTAAGCCACCCATTCAGGTCTTAATCTATATCTTTATACCAATCATATAACTGAAGAGTTTGTTTGAACGCGCTAATCTTTGAAACTACCATCAGATTTGAAAACATATTTTGCATTTGCTAGCCCAATTCTTGAGGAAGGCTATTGGCATCACGCTAGGACCTTTAGATCCAAAAAAAGAGTCAGAAAAACGCTTAACGAAGTAATAGCGCGGGGGACGATGCGATGCGACACGGTGGGTCGGGGAACAAGAAATTTCATGCGGATGAAGTGGCGGACAGAAGCTAGTGGTGCTGTGTGAAGGTAGCTAATTGCAACACTATGGGCGTTGCAAAGCGTTACTGATTTTATATGCTCATATTGTACCTGCCTTAGCATAAAAACCGTAAAAAAACAATGATGTTTCACAGCAGAAACCAGAATACCCTGACCCATTCTCATAGAGAAGGTAGGTATTTTCAATAAAAAGTAGATAAATAAATATCGTTAAATAATTTGATGTTGAACCTACTCAGCTAATCAGTCTCTAATTTACGATGTAATAATGAAGTGGAAAATTACTTGGCTTGTTATCGGCGAACATGTTCCAGGTATGTACGCCTATAACGGTAATTGGGATAATTCTTGGAATTTCCTCCAGAATTTGTAGTTAATCTCATGCTTATTGTATTAGGAAACTTTTAAGTGAAGTTTAATGAAAGGAAATCGGCGTGGGTTGTTTTTTGGTCCTTACTGAGTTACATTAATCTAATAATGAAGCCGATTCGCTTGTTCACATACTAAACTAAATTTAAGTTTAGTGCATCTTTTTCTTCCTATTTCATTTAAGAAAAGGGCAGAAGATAAATATTAGTTTAGTCCTGTCAAATTAGTCAGCGCCTGACGTCAATTGACGTATTTTTAGTAGCCAATTTTTTAATCACGTCTAAACTTGTCTATGGAGTACCTTAATTTGACGAGACGAAACTAATATTTATCTTCTGTCCTTTTCTTAATGAAATAGAAAGAAAAATATGCACTGAACTTAGTTAGTTTAGTTTGTGAACAAGGGAATCGGCGCCATTGTAACAATGGAGATTCTTGTCCATTCTCATACGGAACTACCTTTTAGAAGGGGCAACTAGTATTAGTTCAATTATTTTGTAAATTTTGACGTTGAAAAGTGCCTTTTATGCGCCTATCTATACAACGTGTTTTTTTTTTTATCAAACCCGAAATCGCGAAACAAAAATCTGGTGTTTCCTACATTTTGACGAGTTATACGAACATAAATGTAGGGAACAGCTGATTTTTTTTCGCGCTTTCAGGTTTGGTTCCATAGTAAAAGTTGTTCATAATTATGAGTACAATGACCCCCTAGAGTTATGGGATATCAAAAAACACGTTGTATACAAAAATGAACAAATAATAAAATTGAAGTGTATATTTGTAATTTCAAAATAACAGCTTTTTACTTAATTCATATGAAAATTTGTGCGGTAATTATAACAACTTTTTTTTTTAATTTTGTCTCTTTGTTCAGGCTAATCTCCAAATCGGCTGGACCGATTTTGACGAGACTTTCACTCACAGATAGCTGATTTTAAAAGCAGTAACATACGCTACTTGTTGTCCTGGTAACATTGCCGTGGGATAATTTCCGACAAACACGCGGGCGAATCCGCGGGCTAGTTTGATGTAAATGATTTGACTTTAACTTTAGATATGACGTAGGTGGTAAAGAAACATCCCATTTCAGCACTCTGATCCTACGTGGCAGGTAATTACGTGAGTCTGCGAAATTTCCTGAAACCTTTGTAAATAAGTGCCTCCTAATACCTACTAAATTACAGTAATGAGGAGTTCGTACTAAGGAGTTAATATACAGAACTGTTTTCAGACGAATGTGGGGTAAATAGAAATCATGAAAACTAGAACTAAGCGACTTAATAGAAATAAATGTAGAGACGGCACTCAACAAGTCGTAAATATTATGAATTTATTTAGTTAGTACTTAATATTTATTTGCAGTTAGAGGAAGAGATGAAAGAAGAGAGTTTAATGATGTATGTCATCATCTGCCTAGCCTTTTTCTAACTATGTATGTTGGGGTCGGCTTCCTGTCTAACCGGATGCAGCTGAATACCAGTATTTTATACGGAGCGATCGGCTATCTGACCTCCACAACCCACACACCAGTTACTGGGTAATACGATATCCCTTGGTAAGACTGGTTGTCAGGCTTTCGGCCTTCTGACGACCTATTACGTCTATCAAAGATCCACGATTGACAGCCAGGACCCGGCTAAACGTGCTTTCAATTCACGGAGGGCTCCTGGTAAGTAAAGATGGTCATCCATCGACGGACCAACCGCGGCAAGCGTAGCTTAACCTGATTGATCGAACCGTGCGGCTATCATTACCTAGCCACAAGCCCCTGAGAGTTTATATATATGTATGTGTATGTAATTATGTATGTCATGATTGTCATCAATCTTCAAAAAATCTTTTTCATAAAAACATCACGGTTTCATATAAATACATATTATTCGCACATCAAAGCCTTTGGGACTACTCTCTTATACTTCGTTGAGTAATAATATTCTGACATTTGACAAATTGTCTGACTGTCAAGACCGAGGTCTTGAAGATCTCGTGAAAGGAAACAAATTAGATAGAATGAAATAAAGTAACATAACATTAGGTCTGTATATAATAAATAAACATTCCATTTGTGTTCCAAAAAGGCGCGTCAAATATTATAAATGAAGATTATAACTGACCTGATAAATCCTTTGTTAGAGACTGGTATCTGGACTAGGAAAACACTGTTTGAGTTTTAAATTTTAAAGGTAATAACAAATAATTTTAACCTTTGGTTGGACAAAACAGTAAACAAAAAATAAAGGAAGATAAAAATATTACTAAATTAAAAGTTATTCAAGATTGTGAGTTCCAGTGAAGTGTGGTGTGACGTGTTGTACATCACAACACATACAGGTATGGTGTAGTATAGTGTTCTCCGAAGGGATATGGTAAATGACGACATTTTGCCTGGCGAGCCTATTGTCATTAATTGGGCAAACTTTAAACTCTGGGCTGTTACTCTAAACCGAAAACCCCAAAGACAATTTGCCTGATCCAGGAATCAAACCAGGAATCCCCAACGGTAATAACTAAAAAAAGACCTTGCGTTAAACAAAAACGCATTCATTAATGCCACTTGCACCAAAAACCACTAAATACGTTTAACGCTAAACATATTTAAAACATAACTTTGACTTTGATTTTTTCATTCGTTTAGCGCTAAACGCATTTACTGATTTTTTTATGTAAGCGGACGTAAAAGTCACGAATTACAGCCTACATCAAACAAAAAGACTATCTGTATTAAAATCACTCGTCTATAATTAAATGTTCATGATTAAAATTGCAGCACAAAACAACCAATAACGATCAAGCGATAGCCAGTTCAAATTCTGATACTCTTGAACATTTTGATTGTTTTGAAACATATTCTCGTACAACCATTAGTTGTTATTTAACGTCCATTATAATACCCACAGCTAAAATTGATGTTTACTATGTTAAATGTATTCCAATACTACTTCTTCTTATTCTTAAAGTATGCTTCACATTTTAAGCCACTTCAAGACATCCATGGCATGTCTCGAGGCATGTTTTGTATAGGTAGATGAACGATTGTATACATTGATCGGGAAATGGAATAGGTAAGGAGAGATCCCATACCCTTGCTAAAGCCACCATTAGATACCAAACAATATATCTTTTAAAACCAATCCCATAAACCAACGACACCTACGGGACCCGATAGAACAATCCTATCTTCCATCTACCGACAACCACAGAATCACGCGATTCGATTCACCCGTAACTGAAACGCCCGCGTTCCCGTCCCGACTCCCAGAGGTAACGCGCGTTAATCGAATCCGTATCGTTGACCGAGCGCCGCCGCCGCCGCCCTGACCCACGGAAAGGCCAAGACTTTTTGTTTGACATTTTGCTAGCAAATCATTATGTTACTGTTGATATAGGTATATTAAAATTATGTTTGGGTTAGATTTTGTTTGATGGGCTATTTCACCTAGGGGTTGGAGTGAGTAATAAGATTGGATTTCTGCTAAGTAGGTATACCTCACGGAACCTAGTGAAAGATTTCGCGCTAGTGGGTATTATTTTTTCGATAACATCAATGATTAATATTGTAGAACATATTTCTAGGCGTAATTAAACCTTACGATAGCACAACTATGTTTCAAAGAACATATATTCTTGCTGCTAGTGAGTTAGTGATGTGTCAATGTACCTACTTGTCAGGTTTCAAACCCTGTTGCTGTCCAGCCTAAGGCAACGGAGGACCCGTCCCAGACTGAGAGTTTGTCTCAAGACTGTATCCTTAACCAAGACGTTCCTGATATAGTACAAGATCTATCTCAAGTGGTACAGCTTGAGACTAGTATTTGTCCATCTTGCAGTAGTCATGATTCAGTTATGTTCTCAGATAGTATAGGAAGAGGTTTAGGTAAATTAATTAGTGACCACCTGAGTTATTCTACTTGAAATTATTATATGCCAGGGTCAACCTACAAACAAACAATAGCATCAGTAAAAGGAAATTTATTTAATCCTAAAACATTACTGTGTCAAAAAATATGAAATCACCCACTGTGTAACTCAGTTGTTAAAGTTAAATTGCAGAAAAATAATATTGTGTGCTTTCTTTTGTGCAGAATAAAAAAAAACTTTTTTTCGTTCTTTCTCCTTTCCCATATTTAAAAAAATTACAAATACACAAAACAATTATATTAATATGCTTAATAAGCATATGCACTTTTTAGTTAGTCATTACAGTAACAAGCTTTTATATTTTGCCACTAACAATTTTTTGGAAACTTTAAAGTCGACTAGGGAAACTACTAGGTACCAGTAATAATATTCTTATACTTACCTAACAACAACAAGGTATCTTCTTGCGATAAATTAAGTAAATATCAAAAAGGAGATCAGTACAATGCCTTGAAACTATTTCATCAAAATATTCAAGGTATTTCTTCCAAATTATTAGAAATTCAAATGTTTTTAGAAAAAACAAAGTTTGACATTTTTTATTGTACTGAACATTGGTTAAAGGATTACCAAATGCTAATTAATTATGAGAACTAATTAAAAAATGTTTAAAATCTAAACAACGAAATGACATAGTGGGTTTATCAATTGAACTTTGCATCGAACTGTGTTGAGCTCGATAAGCACGTTGTAGTGTGCGTTTACAGACCCCCTAATTATCAGAACTTTTCGTTATTTGAGTCAATAATGGAAGATGTCCTAGCGACACTTGCAATAACCACTGGTAAACTAACAGTACCCTAAATAGTAAGATAAATGATCTGGGCCATAATATGGATGATGCAAATAAATTGTACGAGGATTTCTTTTCAGTTACAGTATTTGATCCCTAGACACTTTTTTTGTGTGTACCTATATCCTCATTTTACTCGGAGACATACAATATAGGAAATAAGAACAAAGTTTTCAATTGTTTTTCTTATTACAATAAAAACGTTAACATTATGTAGCAAAGCATTTTTCTTCAGAAATACTTCACCTGTAAGTCTTGAAAAACGACGTCTCACAAAGCAATGAGCAATCAATTAGTCTTGTGACTGCAATTCTTTCAGAAGTTCAATAAAATACATTACATTTTATAAATTGATGGAAGTCTCATTGAAATTGAAGAGTTATTGAGACTAAAGTTGTCAAAAAATAAATAGCCCGTTTAGACATTGACAGTTCTAGTAGTTAATAAAGATCAAATTCGCAAAACACGTATTCGTTTGTATGAAACTGACAACGAACGAATTCTCAAATGTCAAAACGGGCCTTTTATTTTTTGACAACTTTATCTAATAGAAGAGCATTCCGATTATTTATTAAATTGACGTGCTGGAATGTTGTGGATTTTTAATTTTTGACTTGTACGAACTTACGAAGCACAAAATTCACATGAAATCTTTTAAACACATTTTATTAATATAAGTTGGTTAGTTAATTAGTTTATTTCGTTGTTAATATAAATTCAATCATTTAAGACACGCAGTTTTAAATATACACCTAAACATGAATGCCTATCTCTTTCCAGAAAACAGAAATGTAAAAATGGTCTCGTAAAAATTAAGTTCTGAAGGCCAATTCTCGTACTTACGACAATCACACCCGTATTCACAAACAGTACTTGTCTAGGTAAAGTAGCAATACTATGCGAAGTAAGGCATTTCTCAACGCGTTCTATATGACAAGCCGTTAAATTCATAAATATTAAGGGACGCATAGTGCCGATCGCCACTCAAGTATTGTCTACGAATAGGTTTTTGGAACCCAATGTGTCCCCGCGCACTGTGAGACCTCTTAGTAATGTTTGTGAATACGGGTATCAATGTCGAAAACTTGTCAAAAATGTAGGTAAATTAAAGTCATTTTTGACAGATTGTGACTGAGGTTAGAATGCGAGCATTCATAAAAATACGGAAATTGTCCTTCTGGACATTAAGAGTTGTGTGACTACCGAATACTCGTAATTTTATATATTATATTTATATATTTTCGCATAATAAACTTATAAAACTACATAGACTCAACACATAGAATTTCAACAAATAACCGTAAAAAACAAAACCAAAACTAATTCCCGAAATAGCACAGTCTAACAACAAGCAGTACATCGAAAACAAAACTCCGAACTAAAAGCATTACGTACAAATCACCTGTTTATTGGTTCGAAAAGATTCGATGCAAATGTACACACGGCAAAGTTTTCGAATAAAGTGGGGTCTCTAAGTCCCCCATCAGTCCCCGACGATAGATACGCAAATATTGTAATCGGATTGTGCATGTCATCTGAACATGTTGGGGGCTTGGGGGAGTCACTTGAGATTGATGCTCGTAAACGATGGGAAACTTGTAAGGACGTTTTAATTTTGAACTTTTTGGTTGAAGGTCGATTCCATATCGATGCTGTCTTTGTAATGGGTATTTTTTGGGTGCTGTTTTTATCAGTCATATTTGCTTCTACTAGTTTTAATTAACAACAACAACAGACTGTTGTGTGTGTGCAAAAAATTTAGCAAATCCGCGTATGCTCTCATCATCAGCATACCATGGATTTGTTGCCTCGGTTTTGTGGTATGGCATTATTTTTTGGGGGCAGTCTACCGATAAGGAACTAGTATTTAGAATGCAGAGGCGATGTGTAAGGTCAATGTGCGGTCTTAAAACAACTGACAGCTGTCTTTCCTATTTTCAGTCTTTAAAAATTTTAATTGTTCCATCTTTATACATTTTGGAAACAGCTCTATTTGTAAAAACCAATCCACCATTGTTTGTAAAACTGTCAGCAGTTCGAAAAAATCCGATGCGGACTAAAACCTAACTTATGCAGAAAAGTTTTTTTGGTATTGCCCCACGCATTTATAACAAAGTACCTGATGTGATAAAAAATATGACTGTAATAAAAATATAAAATTCAAACGGGCACTAAACCTCATATTAATTGAGAAAAGCTATTACACAATTGACCTGAAGTCGTCAATTTTGATAAATCTCTGCATTGATTGATAAACTATTATTATGATTGACATACATGTTCCTATTCTGACACTTTTTATTCTGATTGACACTTTGACATACTTAATAATTTTTTGACATTACTGGAAAAATGTTACTACTGTTAATAGTCTGTTTTCCTTTTTTTTGTAATTCTAATAATTTGACATATAAATTTATTCGGTGTCAATAGAATCTGTTTTATTTTGGAATTCAATATTATTTGCATGTCCATAAGACGGTAGAATATGGAGGACTATATTTTAAGAAAACATCTATGAATTACCCATGTTTGCAAAAATAAAGGATTTGATTTGATTTGACTGTCATTATTGTTACGGGTGTTACTTAAATTAAGAACCCAACACAGCTTGAAAATCAGTTTACTCTCTAATTTCAAATCCATGTAACTTGTCACTCAGCGCCGCCCCTCACGTACAAATTAAATGTTAAGCAATTCGTAAATTATTTAACGGGACCAGTCGTTCAGAATAATGTCCGGTTGTTATTGTTTGACGGCCACTTTCGTTGTTCGCAAGGGCGCTTCAAGTGTGCCTTTGAGATTGTACGAAATTGTATAGGCCTTGTATTCTTGAGAGAAATAATTCAAAGAGCCCAGAGGGGGAGGGGGGACGTAATTCACGACGATTTCGTAAATGAATCTTCACAAACTTGGGACGAGTTTATAAAGGGATACGGAATATGATTGTTTTTTTTCTCTCGTGATCCTATTTCCTTTTCGACGATCTGTTGGGCTTGCAAATTGTAAATTTCGTTTAATGCTTGGTGGGGTAGTAAGTTTAGGACGCGGTGTTTCTGCCTGTAATGGGGGAGAGGAGGCTTTAAATAATGATCGCGCGCGAGCATAACATAATGTAAAGAGTTTTTGAATGAAATTCTAACAGCAATATGAATATTGTGTATTCATACTCGTGCCAATTTAGTTCTATTCATACGTATAAGATAAATCCTACTAATATTTTAAACGTGAAAGCTTGTATGGATGAATGGATGGATGTTTGTTACTCTTCCACGCAAAAACTACTAAACGGATTTGGATGAAATCTGGCACACAGATGGTTTATAACCAAGATTAACATATAGAATACTTTTTATCCCGATATTCACACAGGATCGAAACTTATGCGGGTGAAACCGCGGGATACAGCTAGTATTGAGATAAGAATGAGAAGTCATTTATCTCTCATTATATTTTGTGGGTCTGAAAAGACCATGGACCATCCATCATGGATCCATGGACTTTACACATAACATTTGACTAGCCTACTATTAATAGTTTATATTTTTATTTAGTCTACTCTGTCCCACTGCTGAGAAAGGCCTCCCCCAAATCTTTCCAGGCACCCTTTTCTTGAGCCACCTCGAGCCAACACTGGCGGTATTAATAGTTATTTTTTCAAACTTTATGCACAAGTAAAAAAACTACTGTGCTAAGTCGGACTTAATGCCTGATGCATTTTCTACCAATCAATCTATTAATTACTATTGTGTTAATAGTAGATACTTCGGCACTTTCCCTAAAGACCAAAATAACTTAAAATAAAACCGCAGGGAGGACCTACTTCACTAAAACCCTCGTCTCACTTGTCTTGGATCCTTTAGTTAAACAGGCTGAAACTTCCCGTTGGGTCTAGACTTTGAATAGGGCACCATTGTGGGCTGAAATTATTTAGGTCTGAATTAAAGTAGCCTTTGTAAGTCAAAGCCTTGGTAGTATGGGCTTTGCAGTAATTACGTGTAATGATGCTGGCCCCGGCGTCGCGGCGGTCCAGTCGCAGAGTCAGGATTATTCATACGTACAATAGAACTGAATTTATTATTATTTTCTTTCTAAAGCTAGTCTCAAGGTCAAATTAAGTTAGTGGAAAGGAAAGAGAAATTTTGCTAATGTTATTAAAAAAGTTTGTGATATGGAGAAGTTCGTACCTATATGAAAACCGGTTCGTTTGATATGAAAGTTATGCAATATTTTTTCATTTACCGAAAGGGAATCTACAGCTATAGATAGTATTAACATGAATAGCACAATTTAACATATGAAATATTTAGAGAGCGAGTTTTATATTGGCACAACATACCTCGAAAGTTTTGCTGATTAAAAAGCAAAAATTTGGACTAAGGACTCCTTAAAAGTGGATATAAAATCGAAATAGAGACGTTGCAGTTTCGAAACAGAAGCCATATGCAATAACGTATAAGCTTTAACAAACAACAGTGCTAGTCTGGTGACAGATGGTGAGCCTATCGCAAACCACAATTCTCCCCCACTCGATGAGTGAAATTCACACACAACAAATGAACAAAATTGTTCATTTATTTTATTCGTAAAATGGGTGAAATGTCCCATTGTCTGAGTGGAGAGATATTAGCAAGAAAGATAAAACTAATATCATTACAATGCAATGCAACCAACATTGATAGTGCAGTCTTTGGTGGGTGTAGCCTACACCCACCTAAATGGCCCTCCTCTGGTGAGATGGTCTGCCCGCATGCGGCTGGCCAAATGACTATGTATCGACGCTCAAAGACGAGTTTTTGGTTACAAAAAATGACCGATCACTAGGAAGACTGATACTAGTACGGCATTATGATATGAGAAGTACTTGTGTGAACAGTAAAAAAGCCGACGATATTATCGGCCGGTTTACTAGATATGGCCGGTCAAAGACGTTTTATGGTTACAAAAAATTTACGATCACTAGGAAGACTGATACTATACGGCATTATGGATGTATGGAAAGCAGCACATGAAGTGATTTTTTGCTCTATTGGTGTAATTGCTGTATGGCGTTCCAGTGTTAGGCTAAATAAATAAATTATAAATTATAATATATCCAGTAAAACGGCCGATGAATATTATCAGTTTTTATGGAAAATACTCACTTCATATTTTGGCTGCTGATACCAAAACTACAAACTTAGTCTAAAGGAAAGTTTTATTAACATATGGATGTTCTTTTAGTAAATTGTAGTGTTTTACGATTTCCAAGCGAACGAAGTTGCAGGCAGAAGCTCGTTGGAAATAAATTTAAAATCGAAGAAACCATGTATCATGAAGATAACAGCTATGATCTCACGGTTGCATCACAATTCATCCTTGCCAACATTTTATATATTAGGCAAAATTTACACTTGTACACTAAAAATAGTGATATTCACAGTGTTAACACTAGAAATAAGGACAAACTACGTGCCCCCTTTCACCGGCTTCATAAGGTTCATAACTCATTTGTTGGGCTTGGTATAACCTTTTATAACAAGATACCCTCTTCTTTTCTAGACTTGCCTTTTAATGCGTTTAAAGCTCAACTAAAATCCAACCTTTGTTCAAAGGCATACTATTCTATCAACGACTACTTAGACGATAAGAATAGTTGGTCACCCTAGTTTAACGCAAGACAATGTTTATGTTCCTTCTCCAGAATTAGCTTACTGCAGAACCCAGCAATGCATAAATGGACCTAGTTTAGCAGAAAGGACTTAACCCATATTCTTCCCAATAACTCGAAAATTGCGTTAGTGTATGTAATACAACTTGACTCATAAAAATATTAATATACATATTTGCCCATAAGTTACAATATTTCTAAATATTCCATATACAATACATACACACATACATATTCATTGCAGCAATACACACCTAAACTTAAAACCTCCATAACTCAAAAATTACTTTTTGTGGCTTGAGTCCTTTCTGCTAAACTACGTCCAAATGTGTAAGCTGTCACGCCCTTTATGCCTGGAGGCTTTTATTTGGGTAGTAAGTTTTTTTATTTACATTTTAATTAATTATTTTTTAGCTTGAGTACGTATAGTTTTTATTATATTTGTTGGTATATTGGCGTGGCTAGCTGACATATTATGGCAAATAATTAAATTTTATGTTCTGGTTTTGTAATGTTAATTACCGAACATAAGTACCTAGTATTGTATACATTCAAGTATTTTTTTAAAATTGAACAGACAGCTGTGCTGCTGGGGAGTTTGTTGCGCCACTTCTTCTTCCCAGCAATAGCACTAGGAAGTGGTGAAGGGCGGGCGTTTTTGGGGGACTGTCTTTTGTAATTTTGACGTTCAAAAAGTGCTGATTCTCAGCCTAATTTGAATAAATGACTTTTGATTTTGATTTTGATTATTAGAATTGATTTGCAGAAAAGCATGATTCCAATCATATATATATCAATGATGTAGATAGCATTTCCCTTGATAAATACCTATAAGATACTACTCAATACAGTAAAGGCCCACATAACCTACATTATACAAAGCTTTAACATCGGGATAAATATCGCCTATCAAATAAAACTGAAGCTAGTCATGCGAGCAAACAATGTGACGATAAAGTAGAATAGAAACAGAATAGCAAACATATTGTTTACCTTTATACTTCTGGAGTTGCCAAGTTATTTGCTTTAGCTACGGGAAACATTCGTGTTATGTAAGTAGTGCTTGTATGTGCCACGTTATTGTCATGTTGGATATGTTTTGTATATATTCAAAAAAGTTTCAACAAGGAAAGTAGTAACTCTTCAAAGTCAAATTTATTTATTTACTAGTAACACGAACACCATAGGAATCAGAGCCTCAATGAGCGACTATATATGACCAGGTCCAGGTTACCCTGGGCAGTTAGCACCTACAGAGTCACGTTTTACCACATAACATGAAATAAGAATCTGTTTAATAGACTTTAATGAATTCAAACCACAAACTATAAGTATATATGTAGACCCCGATCAAACACTCGCTGCCTATAGACCACAAACTAGTCCCACTTATAGAAGAAAAGCCTGACACTAACCAAAAAAAAGTTGAAGACGACACAGAAAGACACTATCTCAGAACTATGAAAGCAAAAACCGCAAGTACTAACCACTCAGAAGTCTGTCTCGGTATTAATGAATAGAATCACCATGCATAATAAGCAATAGGAACAAGAAACGGACATGCTTATGCTAATTTTAAGGTAACTTTTATTTTGTTGAGAACGGAAAAGGAATGTTAATTTTCTTCCGGTGGACTGTATTATCGCAATATGGCGAGTAAGATGTTGGAGATTTTAATTTAATGGACTCATGGTTATTATTTTGAGCAAAAAGAAAAGCTTGTGGTGTCACAGCATTTTTTTAAGAATATTCTGATTTAGAGCTGGTTTTTTCTCTTCTTCTTTTCTTGATTCTAACGTTTAGTACATACTCGTATACCACTCTTACGATTTCTAACGAAAGAACGTTGGCACTTTGGGAATCAATGTTACAACACCTACCTCCATCTATTTCTTTGAATCGATATTTCGATGAGTTGTAACACAATTTCCATGTACTAAATAATGAAAGTACGGATATCAGCTTAAAGTAAAAATCCTCCTTCATGCAGACTTCCATGATAAACACCCAACGCATACGTCTCATCACCTTCCATCCACATCTACATGACACACATAACTATCCTGTCATACTCCCCTACCATTACCTTTCCTGCCATTTGCCTCTACTGTCATTTACCTCCCCTGTCATTTGCCAAGCCGTTATCAGCGAACCACAACCGTATCTCGGCGTCACCAACCCGTGAAGGAGGCGGTCGGCAAAAATTGAGTAATTCACAAGGTCCTGCCGTGTCTCGGAAGACCCCAAATAGGCTTTTAGGAAAAAGGGTGAGCGTTTAATGGCGTGTTAATTTGGGAACCCGAGTGAGTTTTGCCCTGATAAGTGTGTGACAGTGGGTTCATTAGTATGTGCTATAGCTGTTCCTTGAGATGTAAGTATAGGTCTATGATGAATCTCGAAGTCTGTAACGGAATTTTGTAAGAAATGGTTGTAGCCTCGTCTGCATTGAGAATAGTCTGCTAACATAATGAACTCGTTTTACAACTCCACTCTCACGTTTCTTAGAAACTGTAAACGATATGCCCTTTTGTTTGAGATAAGAGGACAGGACGGCAATAAACAAAGTGTTCTTTAAAACAACGTCAAAAATTACTGGATAAATTGTTCAAATTCATTCTTGAATTTGAAGAGGTCAATAAACAAAACAGCATGTTTACAGAGGACTGAGAGTGAAGAATTTTGACAAAGAATTAATAGCTTCATAATATCACAACGCATGAATTTGGATCCATAGTAAGTTGAATTTTTAAAATATTTGAATATATCATGAATCGCTATTCAGCCCTAGCAAGCCTTTATAAGGGACTTTTAGTGAAATAAGTAGGTACCTACTTCCAGTACGTATTGTGATTCAGCATTACTTTTGATACTCGTAACATAAGTAGTTGATGCTATTACAAGACCATCAACTTTTCAAGTGATATAAAAGTTTTCCTCTACAAAGCCACATCTGCTCAACTTTCAAGGTTTTATTGTAATATTACCAGCCGATTTCGTTCTAGACTTAGATATAGTTGAGAATAGTATTGATCATTCTATTTGAGAGCAGTGGTGGCCCATTGGTAACGGCTGCGACTTACGAGTTGTAGGTTCGGACCCTGACAGGCACTTTACTCTGTGTAAATTATTTCATCACCACTGCACTCAAAACGGCGAAGGAAAACATCGTGAGAAAACCGGCATGTCCTAGAATAAAAAAATCAATGACATGTGCCATCTAACAACCCGCACTGGTCCCGCGTGGTGTATTACGGCCCACTCTCTCTCATCGAGCGGAAGCCTGTATCCCAGCAGTGGAAACATTATAGGCTGATTATTCATTCTATTTGGGAAAATGACTCAAATTATTCATTTAAAATGTTCAGTAGTGAAAATATTCGGATCTCGTATATTTCATAGTTCTTATTATAATAATGGAATAATAAGAAATGTGAAATGTGTGTTCATACTTTGAGGATGTCCCCACGATATAAAAAAGGTGTACATAGATGTGCTCTTATGAAACATGATAGCAATATAAATATTTTATTAAAGACTCTTTGAGAACATATCGTCCACATTAAATATTATTACAAAGGCAACATCTTCCTTTGAAAAAAAAATTGTGTGTAGAATAAAGCGTATTTTGTAAGACATAATGTCAGAATATTATATTTCTCTTCATTTTCCTTAACATAGCTGAGTACTACAATATTACATGGTACTACTAGGTATATCGATGTTAATGTCATAACGTGATTAATAAAACGTATGTAAAAAAAAGGAACCTAATTATGAACCTTGGGGAACACCATGCAAATAAGCAATACAATGGAAAAGTACAAATTAATCTAAAATCAAAACATTTAAAGATTCTTAATTATAACGTGATAGAGCAATTCACAATAGAAAATACCAGCGAAAAATATTCAGTTTTATGCAATACATATAACTAATAACTTCATTGAAAGCTTTTGAAAAACCGCTGAATAAACAAACACAATTTTTTGATAGAATTTATTGACATAACTAATACACATAGAAATATTATGCATGCTCATGTTTCATGGATACGATTTAGTTGGATGAAAGCAAACATAAAACCGAATATTTATGCAGTAGCTATATCTATGCACGGGTAGTGAAAGCATATTAATTCAGACTGTCACTATTGATAAAATATTGGTGTATTAATTGACAGCTAATTAAAAACCATTGGTATTGATTAAAAGCTAACGAGCAATCATAAATGGCAATTTTAAAATGTTTCACGCCATTCTTGCCTTTTGTAAGAGTAAAACTAAGGTCCATTTTATTATGACGATAAGAAACCTTTATTAAATTTTCATCCCCTTTCATGATTAGGTGGTATGTACTTTGTTCTTTGTATTTTCTCTGTTATCCTAAAAATAATTCTCACGTGGAGACCGCTATCTATTCACTATATACCCTTAGTTGCCTTTAACGATGCCTATGGGAACGAAAGGGTTTGCCTATTTTAGCTGAGGGCCTAACCGACACATAAATTCGAAACCAAACTCATGAAGAGAACAAATTAGAATTAGAAAGTTATGTCATTTACAAAATTTCCTTCTCAAAAGTTAAAAGAAGAGACTGTTTAATAAATTAATAATATTGTTCATTGGAAAGGCGATAATAAAAAATAGCTCTTGCCGTTCCGAATATTAGGTCGTATGGAGAAGATCTGACCAAAAATCAATTGGTACTAAACTTAAAATTAGCCAAAAACCAAGTGAGTAAAAATAACCATAGTGTGTAAAATGCACATAATATATTATAGAAGATAGTGTGGTTATCGAATAAAGTTACATGTCCCAACAAGACCTAAAATAACAAAAATATGTATCATCAATGTAATTAGTATAACAGTTGATAATTAGATAAGGAAAAGTAGTTGAATTCTAAGCAACGGTTTTCTCATCTCCCAATTAGTGCATTGGGAGATGATGATGTAATTAATACACACCTTTTACGTTTACGAAAACCCTTATTCAAAGAAATGTAACATTACTCATTAAAAGTAAACCCTCAAGAATGACATACAGACTTACATACGTGATTTTATATATAAAGCTATAGACCGTTTCCCTGTCATGGATGTTTACGTATAACAAGTCGACGTTGGAAAAGGCAAAAGGGTTTGAGATCGTATCAGTTAACACGCGTTTGTCTGTCAACCTTATACGTGACAAGCCTGATATGTGCGAACGTATTTATTCAGACACATTTAACGTGTTAGCTAAAATGTAAGAAGAAATTGTTAAAGAAATATTTGATGTAATTCTCCTCCTAGTCCTATTATTAATTGAGGCCAAAAACTTAATAAAAAAATTCGTTACGGCTAGGTACTTAAGAATTTACTAGCGTAATAAAATATTGTAAAAAGGAGAATATAATGATGATCATGAATATAAATTTAGAAATCGTTACATTTATTTAAGTACCAATAAAAGCCGTAGTAACCGTAGAGCGCTATAAAAATAATAATTTAAAACGTGTTAGCAACTCACCTTTTAATAAAATATTCTGAAAAAAAACAAATAACCAAGTCCACTTTTTGTTCTAAAGTGACATTACCATACACAACACATGGGATCAAGTCAGAAAGTATTCGCACAACCGCATTCAAAATACGAAAACCGGCGCGACGAAGGGACGCAAAACGCCCACCCCTGGTGACATCCAGCGGCGTACTGCAGAATAAATAGGGTTGGGAACGTATGTAACATCCCGCATCAGAGATACCGCGCATGCGCGGGACGGACTCCGAAACGGGATGTCAGCTGACGGGCGGTAACTAAGGTCACTGTGTCACTGTGGGACGGATTCTTTTTTGAAATAGCACTTAAGGATATAAAGAACCCTAGCCGTGGAGGTGAGCGGAAACATGCCGACCGTGAAGATAAAATAGACGTATGGCCAGATAAAGTGACGGGTATGATGGGTTTGTGTTGAGTCCTTGTTGATAGAGACGTAGTTACGTACAGGAAGTTTGATAACATTTTTGAATGGTTTTATAATTATTTTTTATAAGTTAGGAAATAGTCCTCTTAATGGAAATGTAAAGTGATGACAGCTAGCTTCGTCTTTCTGAATGACCGACTCCTTAACAATCCAAAAGTGCCTATAAATGGTTTAATTGAAATAAATGCTTCGTGTTTGAATTATGACCGTTATACGAAAAGAGCTCAAACGAGACTTGACGATGCGTTGTTGAATCTATGGACAATTTAAAAGTCCTCAAGGAACTAAAATATTATCTTCACCTTCCTAAAAGCCGTAGTCCAGCCCACGCAACCATGCTTAATTCGACGATTGTATTATTTCCTGAAAAAAAGAGCTGTACTTCTAATAACGGTTGTCTGCAATGTAACAGATACTTCAGTCGATTCCAAATATCAGTTAACCAACGTCAGAGCTACCTGATCTTCGGAGATGGAGTGGATGTGTCTATACAATTATTTGGTGTGATGGACGATAGAAGCGTTATCAAATTACGGACAGCCCTGAGGCAATGGGTTAGGATTGAGAGAGTAGGTTTAGATCTCATTACGCTAAATAACTATGTTATTACAGTGTGGGTGGGCGTACCCTTTCTTGTTCCAACGTATAGTTATTCTAAGAGAACAAAATGTTGGAGAGATAGTACCTATTTATTAAAAGTAAATAGTAATAAAAGCTTATACACTGGCCTACAAAACTAAGTATCACACTTTTAAAATTGGAATAACTCTTTAAGTACACAAGATATTATTATACTTTCGAAATTAAAAGGAGTCGAAAAAGAGTTTAATTTTGTTTATAAAAAATTCATAGTCGAGAACCTTATTTTAAGAAATGGCTGAAAAGAGCTTTAAAAACAAAAGTAATCCTTTTCGAATTACAATTTTACCATTTATTTTTTTGTGTCTGTTTGTGTTTTCAAATTTTTTCTTGATTCTTGATTCAATATAGGTACACCATTTTGAAAAACTAGTTAAAGATTATTTAAATTCATATAATCACAGTTGGGTACGTTTTATAATATAAAAAAATACATTATTTATTATGCACGTGTTATTTAATAGAGGAATTTATAATTATCAAACAAATGAAATGCGCATCGATTTGAATATTCATAATCAAAATCGTCCATTAACAATTCCACTAGCGATTATTAGTTCCCAGAATTCTAGTCGGGCAATGTGCCCGATTAGAATTCTTCTAATGCTGCACAATAACATCATACATTAAATACTTAGTTATAATTTTAGCAGTTCGTCAATGTTCGTGGAATAAAGGATCAACTCGATAACTATCGGTAAAATACCAAAATCAAAAGCGTTACGTGAATTTCGCAAGTGAGTTTTCGTGTATCTATGGACTAAAAAAATGCTTTTAGTATTATATAAATTCCGTAAACGTGTAAGTTATGTTTGAGGTAGGTATATGTTATTGCAAAAAAACCAAAGTGATGCTTCCTACAACAGGTTCAAACAGCGGTACACAAAACTTTGAAGCGACAAACACAAGTTATCACCGCCGAACTCCTAAGGGCTACTAAGCACAAAACTAATAAAAGTATGTTGTACCTAAATTGGTACGCAAATAACATAGTTTCTAATTATCTTAAACAAGAGGTCCACGCTGTAGCAGTGCAAATGTGCAAACATACGGGTAAGAAGTCCCGATGGTACTATAAACTCAGCCCGGTTTACGATCGTCTCGCCGTGCTTAGCTATAATTAGAGTTGGGCCGCTGTCCCACTATGTATTCAATCACGGGATTTAGTGCCGGGACCTGAGAGTCCGGGATACCGATGTGGGACTTCCGGCTTAGTCTTTAAGGGGTTCGGACGTGCTTTGAGAGAGGAAGAAAATTTGGTCTTCGAAAAATGTGCAACCAATATAATGAAATATCATGTTTTGTAGCTACAATCCAATTTCTCTTCCAATCGTAGATAATGACAAAGTTCTTCAAGCCATTATTTCTTCATTGAGCCTACTTACGATTAGAAGCCTGTTTAATTATGGATAGTTTTTGGAAACTATTATAATAAACTGAAAGTTGGATGGCACCAGAAGGACAATTTCCTTAATTAAAAACGTTCAAAAATCTAGTCGCAATCTCATCTCAGTGACAATCAATGGCAAAAACTTGTCAAAAATGTAGGGAAATTAGAGGTATTTTTGGCAGGTTGAGATCAGGCTTTGAACGTTCTTTTTAAAACTACAAGAATTGCCCTTCTGCTTTCGTATCTTCCATCAATTCTAACCAGGACTAGCTTTACGTCACTAAGCTGCTTGTGCAGTCTGTTAGCCGTAACTATACTGAGACGTCCTCTAAGTAGTTTACGATATTCTGTCCTAATCTTTTTAATCAACTCAACTAATATAGCATAGTGATAAAGAAATTGGATTACTTATTTGCTAAAATTATTTAAGATAATTCAATTTTCATCAGTTTTATCACACCAGTGCGGCGTTCCCACAAAACCTAATATCATCTCCTGAAATTACCTGTGCTAACACGAAAGTCACGTGTGCAGAGTAAAGAATTTTATATACCGAGCAATATGAGCAAAAATAATCTTAAACACTACGGAAGGAACTAAATTGGATGCTCCCGGACGAAAGGACCAAAATATTCAGATATTTTTTTCGAAGTCGCATGACGTTATCACAAAATGTGTTAACATTAGCACATTCTTGTAATATTTGTGCAGTCTCCAATCGTATCATACCTTGTTATGTACCTACCTGATACTCGCTGACAGGCCTACACTGTCCTCCCATAAACATAAATAACACTTCCAATTATTTTTAAAAGAGTAACCGGGGAGTTTCTTAGCGGCTCTTCTCCATAGAAATCCACCTAGTGGAACCATGCACCTAGCTTTTGATATTTCATAAATGATCAGGCTCAAAATACAATATATTTATCATTTTGGTCAATGTTTGTCCATGATAAGCCAAGAAGTTTTCCCGTCATATTTTCCGATCCAACATACTAATACGTCCACTAAGAAGGAGCACTAAGAATTTTTAAACACCGCGCTAAGTAAAAAAACTATCTGCGTAGCCTTTTCCCAACAATGTTGTGGTCGACTTCCAGTCTAACAGGAAGCAGCTTAATACCAGTATTGTACATGGAGCGACTGCCTATCTGATCTCTACCACACAGTAACTGGGTAGCACGATACCCCTTGGTAAGACTGGTTGTCAGACTTATGGGCTTATGACCCGTAACGACTGTCAACGATTTACGAATCACAGCAGGAACCAACGGCTTAACGTAGTTTCCGAGACACGAAGGGGTCTCGATATATATTGAACGGTCACCCATCCACAAGCAATCGCGGCAAGGATCGACCCTGTCGGCTGTTATCATTTAGCCACGAGTTCCTACGCGCTAAATAAGCCCACAAAAAAAAGGTACGGAGCCGAAACACAAGCGGCGCGAATTGAATTTCGAATATTCGGCAGCCATCTTTGTTTTGTTTGTGCACAATCTCTGTCCAGCGGTGGCCGTTATGAAATTTTTCATTAAGCCCAGTGTCAACTAGTGCCGCCTTTACTGTTTCTCCTGCTGTAGGGTGGGGCACCATTGTTCGAGGGGACGATTCCTCCATCCCTCGTATTGTAGAAGAATTCTCTGAACTCCTAACGGAAAATATTGTGGATTCTAACAGTGGAAGGTTTCTAGGAAATGTTTATTGGATTAAATAGTCGTTTCGTCGTCGTTGTTGTTACAGTGAATATTGTTGGAAGCTCGGGGATTTTGTTATATATTGAGGAAAATTAAGTTAATTTTATTAAAGTTTTCGGAGAAACAGGGACAGGAACTGTAACGATAATGAGCCCAGAGCGTTACGTTCACGATGAAAAATGAGACAGGAGAAACAATGAGAAATAAAACGCTATTTTTGGACTCTAATCATGCATCAACAGACAGGTAGACCACCCATTTTGATTGATATCCAAGTTAAAGACCTGAAGTTAACAGCGGTGCTTGATGACTTTCAACAACACTATTTATGGGGCATTTCCTTTGATTCTTGTTTCCCTGTCCTTCTTCTCTGGGCCCTTCGCGTGCAGTGGGGTGCGACCTCTAATATCGTTAGCGCGAGTTTTCATTAGCACGCCGTTGGCGCAGCGTTTAGTGCTCGTTACGCGTCATAGTGGACAACACGCTTTATTGTTATTATTTTTACCGTCAAACGAGATTGGATGGTATCCGTAATATTTGGGCTTACATTGTTTGGCTTCGTAATTTTCATTGCTATGAATTTTTTTGTAACATTTTTTTAAATTTGATTTTTTGTGAATTGTGTTCAACCTGAAATCACAATTGTTTTATTAAAAATTCTTTAAACATAATAATACCATGAACAATAACTAATTTGTTTAATGTTACAAAAATATTACAATGATAACCATTGATGAATGTATTGTGGCTAGACTGCTAGACATATTATGTAGGTCACGACTTACGTCTAGCAATCTAGACACAATAAATTGCCCTTATAACATTAAATTACTAGAGCCCGACACAATTTTGGTTTTCCTTGTCGGTTTTTGGCAATTTTCGTTTTCGTCTGAAAAAAATAAAATAATGGACCGGCGGAAAATCGATTTTTTCAATTCATTTATTCAGACAATATCTGTGGCCACATCAACTAAAAGCACAATTACTGAGATATTACTTTTCTCGCATTTAATATCAGAAGGTTCGATTATTATTAATAATTATTTCTTTGAGACAAGTGCAAAGTGTCAGTATCTGCTTTAAGTTTAAACTGTTAAATAAAATAATTTGAAAGATTTACACTGCATTACCTTACTTAACTAAACCAAATTTGATTGCTGCCAACAATATGAGTGTACATTAATTGTTAGTGCAATTACCAAAAACTTTGTCTCACGGACGCCGACACCTTTCTCTCGACGAAGTCAGCCCGTACAACTCGACCAAGGTGCGTCAGCTAGAGGCAGGCAATCACTTAGCAGCTCATAAAACTTGCTTCATTTCGGCCGGCTGAGTGACAAGTTGCTACTTCCCTCACAATTACATAAGTTGAGTCGCTACCCTTGGTTGACGCTTACATACTTACAGCTAACTTTGAAAGGGTTTCTAAAGGTTGAGCAAACAAAGATGGTATTGATTTTAGATTATTATTGGAACTTACATCGAAGAAAAAGTACCTACAGAACTTGAATTCGTCATATTTTATTCAGATGTTTAATGATTAA
Organism: Apamea crenata; assembly: GCA_949629185.1. NCBI lineage: Eukaryota > Metazoa > Arthropoda > Insecta > Lepidoptera > Noctuidae > Apamea > Apamea crenata. The sequence goes on from OX451359.1 coordinate 1,262,543, forward strand.
GGAGAGTGGAGAAGAAAGGAGCCTTCAATTTATTATATTTAATTACATTTTTTTATTTTATTTTAGAAGATGGCGGGCGAGCTTGTCGCCTACAGACAGGATTGGTCCACACTAGCTCAAGACAGAGAGGCGTGGAAAGGAGAAACGGAATCATTTGCCCAGCCGTGGGACAACATAGGCTATTATCTATAAGCTGAAGAGTTTGTTAGTTTGTTTGAATGCGCTAATCCCTCGACATACAGGTCGAAATTAAAAAAAAAATGCATTTGATAGCCCTATTCTTGAAAAAGGCTAAATGCTAATTAACATAGCAATTATATTCTTGCAAATAAATTAAAAATATTTCATTCATTCATTCACAAAAAAACATCATCTCAACACACACACACACACACCCCCCACACCCACTCACACGCCCACTCACCGCCCGCCCGCCCGCTCACTCTCTCTCTCATCTCTTTTTTTTTTATTATTATTCAACATCACGCTGTGGCGCTTAGGGACCGAGAAAACAAAAAAGTTAGGAAGCGACCGGCGCGGACATGTGATGCGATGCGACGGGGTAGGTCGGGGGACAAGAAATTTCACGCGGACGAAGTCGCAGGCAGAAGGTAGTAACATAATAAATATACAGTTTTTTATACTTTGCAAATGATTTCAGGGAATACAAAAAATCTTTTAAATCCAGTGGCATTCTCAAAAACACAAAACCAGACAATCCTAATTACTTATCCCAAACACTACTCCAGCTAGTCTACACAGAACACAAAAAACTGTCGCCAAAAAAAATAAAAAGATGCATCCTCACTGCACCACTAAAGCAGCATCACAGTCGAGCACAAATTATACGAATTGGAAAAAGAACTGGTCGGAACTGGTTGATACCGGACAAAGGCGCCAGGCGAGGCTAATCGAACACGAATGGAATGGAAAATTTCTGCATGCCTTTGTTGTTCTTCTCTTGCTCGGTGGAACTCGTTTTCTTTCAGCGCATCCGACGCTGTTAGTGTATTTGGGCGATCTATTGGGAAAAAAAGTGAAAAAACTGCTGAATTTATTAAGGATAGTCTTTTGCAGAGTTCTCGCTTTTATATATTTTTTCTGTTTCTACTCTCGTGTTGCAGTGTCGGTGTTTCGGATCTATTATGTTACTCGCCATTTGTTTTTGAGCAATTTTGTTCGAAATTGATTTGGGATAAAAACAAAATGTGAAATGTATGTTGTGATTAAATTCTTGCTTGCGATAAAACTCTACCAACTGTAAAAGTGAACAGAATTACACTTGGAAACAAGTAATGGGCAATTACGATTAATGCTAAGGGTTAGTGTCATAGTTTTACTCTTTCTAGAAGTACTTAAGCCGAAATTACAATTTTATTTAATCGTTGAGATCATGAGCTTAATTTTATGTATTTATTTTTATTTTATTGTCCATTTCATGAAATGGGTTCTAAAGGTCATGGCACATTATACCGGCACCGCAAAGGCACCGCTCCAAACCAGCATTTAACTTGTCATTCAATTTAGAGCATTAAATTGTGTGTAGTATAATATATTTCATAACGTCAATATGAAAAAGCCAACGGCGGGCAGTCAGCGCATTTGCCGCTACCATACAACTCGAAATGCAGCCCGCGTGCTGCAAGCGAGTGGATCATGTGCTTACAGCGCGTCGACCGCATGCTTATTACGCGCCGACTCCGACTCGCCAGCGAAACAACGTCACTGCGCCGTCGCGCGTCGCCCGCGCACCACCTCCATATACAGGGTGGAATTTTGTAATGCCACCTGAAGGGAAAGTACTCTTAATACTGTAGATAGACAATTTTACTCAAAGAAAACATTCCTTTATTTTTGAACAGAAAGAAAACTGCATTCAAAGATTTTCAAAAATTCGCTTGCCACAGCCGGGAATCGAACTGACTAAAATCTGTAAAAATTACACCCTGTACTTTTATTGCATTGATCGTTAGGATCAATTATAAGGATGAAATCTCTCTAACAAACTTGATAAATAATATGATAGGAAAACTATAAAATCTTAAATTATTTTAATTATTTACAAAAAATTTTAAATTAGCATGTCATGGTCATTTAAACACTGTCAAGTATCTTGAAATATTGGATCTCTTAAGAAATGAGTTAAATGGTTTCCCCGAGCAAGAGCGAAACCAAATAATTCTACAGCAAGATGGTGCTCCAGCCCATAACAGCAGAATCACTACTGCCTACATTAATAACCATTTTAATACCTGGATTGGTACAAACGGCACAATCAGATGGCCTGCGAGATCACCAGATGTCACCCCTTTAGATATTTTTTTTTGGGGATATGTGAAAAATCAAATTTACATTAAATCTTATGCGAATGTAAACGAGTTGGGAGTTGAAGTTCAGAATACGATTTATAACATTCACCACAACACGTTATTAAAGGTTACTAGAAATGAATTCGTTAGAAGAATACATTTGTGTATCCCAGAAAATGGAGCCCATTTCGTGCAAATAATTTAAGATTTTATAGTTTTCCTATCATTTTATTTATCAAGTTTGTTAGAGAGATTTCATCCTTATAATTGATCCTAACGATCAATGCAATAAAAGTACAGGGTGTAATTTTTACAGATTTTAGGCGGTTCGATTCCCGGGTGTGGCAAGCAAATTTTCGAAAATCTTTGAATGCAGTTTTCTTTCTGTTAAAAAATAAAGGAATGTTTTCTTTGAGTAAAATTTTCTATCTACAGTATTAAGAGTACTTTCCCTTCAGGTGGCATTACAAAATTCCACCCTGTATATGCCATATAACAATATTGAGTTCGCAGTGACAGCAAGCTTGCACCTCGTGGCCACCGCGCGGACTGTGAGCTTACAAGTTGCGGCCGGCGCGCGGACTGCGAGCTTGCACCCTGCGGACGATGCGTAGTTAGCGCGCTGGCAGCTAGCCGTAGCCTAAATTCGAGGCGACGAAGTGCTGCAGCTGTGCAGTTGCGGTGCCGGTGTAATGTGCTATAACCTTAAGATCGTCCTAGACCAATTTATTGTCTACGAACTTAGAATACGTTTTGTAATAGGCACGCAGCCATCTTAGTAGGTAATACGGTACAATGTTTAAAAGCAATACCATAAAATGTATTAAGTCTATAACAGTTTGTAGTCCAGTTGTTTTCCATTTTATTGGAAAGATCATCTTTGTTAATATTCTATGAAAGTCTGTGCTTATAACAATGTTAAGAAACGTAGCCAAAGTAAATAAACAACATGAAGTAACAATTGCCTGTATCGAAACTGGCTTAGCTTGTCATGGCCGTCAGTACAAATAATATTTATATTTTGGTGCGGGTAACGTCTAAAAGCTTTTGAACGGAAAAATAAAAAAATGCCATTAAATTAGCAGGATTACACTTATACTAATAATAAAAGTGTGGTCGAATTCGCTGTCAGTGTAATCTTCCAGGTAAAATAGTGCCTTTCAATCACAAAATCGAAAATAAACAAAAAAATAATAAGTCCCTTGTCTAACACTTGCAAAAATCTTAAGAAAAATACTCGAGCACACGTTCACACTATGCAAGTCAAAGCGTTCGCACTCGCCGCACACAAATCACACGTGCAGGCTGCAACTCTAACAAGCCACCCTTACGTTACAGCGCAGTGAGAAGAGGCCCTTATGTGGCAAATCGTCGCCTTACTGTTGAGGTCACAAAAGAGATGTTTACAGAAGATCTACATTACAGTCATCAAGTTTACTTACCCAAAGATGCTGTAGAAATACAAATGTCGCCTTCGTATTTTCAGTGACGCTTGATGACGAACGACGCGCAGGCTCGCGAAAGATCGAAGGAGTGGACAGCGCAGACTAGTAAGAAAAACAAAAAAGATGAAACACGATTTCTGTCATCTTTTTTCTTCAACAGCATCAGTTACAGAAGATTATAGCTACAGCTCTTTCCGCACATCCTTACGAACTTCGGGGATCACGAACATTCTGAAAGATTCCGAAGAAGTCTAATCAAATGATGAGGGTAATATACTTAGTCTTGTCTGAATATTATGAAGATGAAGAATGCGGAAAACCTTTGTACGGACTGAACCTTTTCTAGAGCTTTTATACATTGTTCGCGGTGGGAAATAATGAGCCGTGCTCCAAACAGTTAATGGCTTAAGTGTCAGCGTGAAGGACGCACAAACATGTATAGTTTTACAGTCACCTGCAATTCTCGCGCTCTTTTCCACCGTCTTGAGCTCCATCCACACATGCTCGTCTGCTTATTATTTTAATTTGGGGCTATTTTCTTCTCAGATGTAAAGGTCTTTCCTTTACGTCAGACGTGTAGTAGTAGTACAGGTTGCTCATAGTTGCTATTTTAAAAAATTGATAATAAATAATAAGTTTAATTAAATTAAAATTTAAGCGGCACGCAGTACATTTTTCGGTGACTTTCAATAATATAGATTTGTGCAATTTTGGACGGATTTATTAAATAAGAAGACTATTTACGTTTTACGGTAATCAAAAGTTCGCCTATAGCTTCACAACTATCCAAAAAGTACCTCGCCTATAGTTATAACACTTACTAGTAATAGACGAACTATATCACATTGTGTGGTTCGTCGAACAACATTGTTACTACACTAGAACAATATTGTTGGAATCCTTGTCAAGAATGTTCTTCAAAGTTTCAAACATGTCTAATTATGAAATGTGAGCTTCAATATTCATTTTATAGAGCTTCACCGGTTCACCCATAGAATAGAACCTTTCCTACTCCCCAGGAGGCTCCCTTTCCCATTCCCATTTCTCCGTATAAATCAACAATAGTAATTCATTAACCCGGCAGAGGGGGCCACTAGGCGCCATTCACGGCCAGGCTGGTCTATCGATGACACTCGTGGCCCAACCTGTGCGGAACAAAACGCCTTTGTCACTGACACGGCGTCCACTATACGTGGAAGCGTGAAAGTGATCGTGTCTTTGAGTAATTTAGGTCAATATGGCATGGCATCCTTTGCTTGTGTAGGTAAGCTTGGGTAAAATAGCACAAAATCCGAGAATTTCGTAAAAGGCGACCAAAACATTGCATAAGGCACCCCAACATTGTTATAATCGGGGCCTTATGCAATTTCATTGCAAACAACCTATATTGTTCCCACTGCTGGGAATCGGGCGTCTTCTCTGTGAAAAGAAGCTGGTCATAATCCACCACACGGAGCCAATATGGGTTTGTGGATAACATAAGGTACTAGCGAGGTAATTGCGTAACACTCTAACAGTAGGAACGGAAAACAACATTCATTGCGTTATTTTCGTTGATGAGCAGACACATTTTTCGAACATATGAAGCAATGGATATCATTTAAAATTATTCATAGTGTGTTACGTAATTAGGGTGCAGGGCCTAGTGCATCTTACTTATAATTTAAATTGGTGTAACCACACCTTATATTATATTTTGCCTTTGATAGGCTCGATGGATGGCACTAGTTTCAGCGCACCTTTGTGGAACAAAACACCTTTGTCAGTGGCCACGAACGCCGTCCATTGTAAATGGGGCATAGGCTCTGAAAGTGAGTGGCTCCTATGACCGACATCTTTGTTTTTTTATTCTGTTTAGTTCACGTCTGAATTTAGTATTTTTACGGTTCCTTTGCGACTTACATTTACAGTTGGACAATTGGCCGTGACATATATCGATATTCTCAGCTACAGTGTTAAGTTTGTTTTTGGGATAAATTCATCCTAGCTACGAAGTCCGACACGCACTTGCCAGTTTTTTTTAAATAGTATACTCGTAGCATAACGGTCTGGTGTTCGCAACTCCTTCCTAGTCCAGACGCGTAATTTGCGTACGGAAAAGTTTCCTACCATAGTTACTTGTGTTAGCAAGAAAGTGTTGCATGCCTTCAAAGTACCAGGTTTTCATAACTCGGTAGGAGCTTATACAACATAGATGTGTTATAGAAAACGCTTTATGCCTTCGAAGTAGCAGGTTGTTTATATTCTTGGCCTGAATAATAACATCATCGAAGTATACCCCGAAAATGTATTATACAAGCCAAACCTACATCGTGATCAATCTGGTGTGAAATGGCACAATTTACATAGAAATAGGTAGCAGATGCGAGTCCAATGGAGTTAGTGAAGTGCTCTCCAACGCCATGCGGGGGATACAGCCACCGGCAGCTAACGTCTTCGCAAACTGGTGAAACGTACTCGCCAGACCCAACTAGGTCATAGATGAAGTACCTATGAATATTATTATAACTTACTAGCGGAGAAATAGATTTTGGAAGTGGCAAGAAAGAAGTTTTAAAAGTCAATGGAAATGATTTTGACTTCTTAAAGTTGGTAGAGGGTACGCTAACAGGAGAGCTACCAGCCAGAAAAAAGCAAAGACAAAATAAAGCAATATTATGCTCAAATAATTAGCTAAGATCTGCAATCTATATCAGTGTTATGTATGTATATACATAAGGCCTTGTCAATGGAGCGGTGAAGAAAAGCGATGAGGACAATAATATGACTGTAGTCAATTTTCCTCATTCCTCACCCACATCAGGTGATGGCAGCCAAATACGTCCATTGATATAAGTACTCGTATACAACATGTCCCGGAATTCACGCGCACTACCTAAATTAGAATATTATGTTATAATCATAAAAAAAACACAGAATTTTTATTATTATGTAAAAAGCATTGTTTTAAAAATAAATTAGTTATACTGATTGTGGGAGAAAATTGTGGTCAGATTACCAATCTACGCATGAAAACAGTCACACTCGTATAAAGGTCTAGCTTAGTAGGTACTTCATCAATTTTGGTTTGTTTTGACAGTACAGCGGAAGTGTGGCAGTAATTTTCGTAGTTTTAATTATATTTGGGATAAAATATTATCTATATTAAAAATTACAGAAATCGATTCAGTAAACGATTCTGAACAAACTACTTTCATAATGTGCATTAATTCAGTTACATAGTTTATAGGATATTTCATTTATTTTTACTATGATACTCAAAAATATTATCTAAACCTGAAAACAGCAGGTCACCAAAGTGAATTCTTGAAGAAACCCGCCCTGAGTACAGCTCCATTGATGTATACCTCCATTACAATGTACATACAAAATGTAGCTGTTGACCCAGTTAGCGACAGGGCTGCCATGCACTGCATTACATGTAACTCGGGTTAAGCGCACTTTAATTAGCTAACGTTTTAGCGAAATATTTTTTAAGTGTTGTTGTAGCGCCATTTCCGTAAACGACGGAAATTGCGCAATTGTGGCCTTGTGGTTACAGTGCGGGTAACAACATTGGCTATGTTTTTTTGGAAATAAACTTTTTCTACAACGTATGATTTTGTATGACCATCATTTTGTGCTACAAGAAATTTTAATATTAATCACCGTGATTATCCTGGCTTGAGGTCAGATAGGCAGTCGCTCCGTTTAAAATACTGGTAGTCAGCTACTGGGAAAAAGCTAAACAGATGTTGACAAGGACGTATTCCGTACCTTCGAACACTATTGGAAGATTTTGTCTTTTGCAAACTCCTTACCGAACCTTAGTTCAAAGTTAATTTTTTTTTCGACTTCTAAAGTATTGTCATAATCAAGAAGTATTCCAGTCCATGGTAGCCCTGCGCGCATCACAATTCCGCAGTACTCGTGGCGAGATATCGAGAGGTTCGGCATCGAGTGATCGCCGACCGCTCGAGTTTGTTCGATACTCCTGCTGCTGCAAATTGTTCCCAACTACTCGATACCTAAGTTTTTGTTGAGAACACACGAGTAGCCGAGACTATTGGTATTTGAGAATGTGAATAGTCAAATAAGAATGTGGACTATAAATGTATTATATTTCTGTTGAACCATGTTTGATGTTTGTTCAAGAAACTGTTGATTATACAAAATATTTCTGCGGTTTTATGATGCCATATTATGACTATTGTCATTAGTAATTATTGAAGCAGTTTTGTTAATTACATACCTTGAGTCATCAGAGAACAATCCGTACTTCGTACGATTTACCCCAATGCAATGTTGCAAAGAATTATAATCATTAATATTACAAAATTAATGAAAAACAGTGTAAGCAGAAACACAAAACCCGACAAAGCTACGTCTAAGGCCCTTAACGACATCGCCTGATGAAACTAATTACACTCGTTAATTATCAGCTTTTGTTCCAATTGTTAGGAGCCGTTTTATTTTTATTATTTTTTCGTACTCAGCTGTATCGGCGAGTTCCGATCCATAAACTAATGCAATGATTCTATTACGCTACTATAGTAATGTCATTAATTTCAGTTCTGAGAATGGAAGACAAACGAAGCGAGTTCACTAATTAAAAACTAATTCTAGAATATAAAATATTATATAATACGGTACGATTCTCTGGTATGAATGTTGGATCCAATTCTGTTTGTGTCTGAATTCACCAAAATAACTTTAGCCACAGAACCTACCACCGAACCAACTTAACCATTCAATACATTACAATCAAAGTGGAAATACGGCAAAAATACGAAACTAACTTTTATTAACGTTTAGCGCACGCCCGACTTTTGTCCTTACTTAGTTTGCAAACTGTTGCGTTCCGTTCGCTGCACCAAAATGGCGGAATTTTGTTGGAAATAACTGAAAGAGTAAATGAAAAGAGTATTTCCATACTAGATAGAATTGAGGTTTTTATAACTTTGGCAGGGCCTATCAGAGGTGAGAGAGTATGTCGATATCGTAACTATTATTGTTGGAAAAGTCTCTTATTATATCAACGTTCGCTACCATAACATACTTGTTGTCACAATGGTTCTTACCATTGTGGTTTTTTTTGTTAGCCTATACTGTCCTAGTGCTGTGCAAAGGCCTCCCCAAATCCTTCCAGGAACTCTTTCCCCGCGCCACCTCGAACCAGCTCTCGCGGTACGCGTTCGGGCACTCTTTCCCCACGCCACCTCGAACCAGCCCTCGCGGTACGCGTTCGGGAACTCTTTCCCCGCGCCACATCGAACCAGCCCTCGCGGTACACGTCCGGGAACTCTTACCCCGCGCCACCTCGAACCAGCCCTCGCGGTACGCGTCCGGGAACTTTTTCCCCGCGCCACCTCGAACCAGCCCTCGCGGTACGCGTCCAGGTCATCATCGGTGGCATATAAAACTGAAAAAAAAAAATCTATAGGTTCAGTCTTGATGATTGTCATTATAATTGAAGATACTACGGTAATATATTGTATGTATTTGCTCAGTTCCTTTAGTATCAATTGAGCATCAACTTTTTCCCAAAAAACTGCGGCACTTTCCTCTCAAAATCACATAAATTTAGATAGTCCCTTAACAACTCAAACAGCCCATTTCACAAAAGATCTACGCGAAAAATTCGCCTTTAATACACAACGAGTGAATTAAAAATGAATTCAAAATAGTCCGCGTTGTCACATTTAGCGGGAAATTAAATACTTTCAACGGCCGACCGACTCAACTTTAGATAGAAAAAGTTGTTCGGGGGTGAGAGTGATAAACACAATGAAGGCACCTTCTCACTCGATCGGGCTGAAACTTTTTAAATTCCCTACATCTAACCTTCAGGACCCCACCTTTATTAATCAGGAACTCAATTAAATATCTTTTTCACGCCAGTCTGAGTACATTTTTGTTTACTTAAAGGGGATGTCCGGTATGGAGCGAGATTTGCATATTTTGATGAGGGCTGAACAAATACAGGCTGAAGGAGTATATAGCTACGCTCGGAGAGAAGTGAAAAAGGAAAGTTTTGAAGGCCGCGGAGTATTTGGTTAAACATTCGTAACTGATTTGGAAGGTATGTCTTTAGTTGAAAACATGTTATGAAAGTAGAAATATCTGTTGTAACCATATAAACGTAAAAAACATTTTACCATTGACATTATAAAGTCATTAATAGTACACATGTTAATAATTTACACAAAAGTGTGCAATGACCGCTTTTAGCGATAAGACCGCCCATTGTGTCACCCTTCGTAAAAGGAGAAACCCAAACTTCATAGAAACTTGGGCCTGGCGTTACAGAGCTGGAATTTGGCCATAAAGTAGAGCATTTAGCAAGGTTTCAAGAGCCCAATTTTCACGTCTCCCAGCAATGGCCAAATGGTAAAATCAGACAATAAATAATGTATACATTTTAGGTTATTTTTAGTAGTCGAGTTATTTCAATAAATAATGATATTTTTGAGGCTTTGTTTCCTACGTAAATCTGGAACACACATGCGCTGTGCTGCAGTGCCTGCAGCCTATCACGATGAGGTTTTAGGTACTTATATAAAAAGCGCTAAGGGGGTGACTTCTGATTTAGGTATCTGATTTTACTGAAAACCTCAGCAGAAAACGATGTTTATTATACAAGGCCCACTTACATCACTACTGGCTTGTATTTGTTATGTATCGAGGGATTTGATACAATCTCAGATTACAGTAATCTGAGATTGCAATAATATATTTAAAAAAAAACAAGTAGGTAATTGTGATGGTTTTATTAATTACCTTCTTCATTAGGATTATCATAGTATCCAGAAATTGTGCAGGAGGCAATTGACTACCCTGGTGCCGTGCCCAACCAAGATACCATATTATGCTCATGGTGTGGGCACAGCAACTAACCGTTCTTTTGCCAACGATAGGTACAGGTACAATAATATTGAATTATAGCATCCCTTCCACTTAGAGAGCTGTCGATTAATATATAAACAAAATACATCCTATTACTAATATGCCTCGATTTTATTCTTCCTCTTAAAATCCAGGTTGAATCCGATGTTGACAGCTCTTGCTGCAGGTCACCGTCCACCTCTCTACACACTTCTATGACATATGAGCCATTTTCTCTCACATGCTCCCCATAGTAAGAATGGGCCTGTTTAACTTGGTATGTGCCCAAGGAGACAAGAATAAGCTCGCTGTATGTTAATTCAGGAAACTCGCTAACATTATCTGTTCCTACATCTATTGCTTGGAACTGCGCCCTACGTCGATTTATATTGTTGCTAATAACATAGTTACATAATCTATTTTCCACATGCATATATACCTGATGAATTTTTTACAGTATTTCCTGAGAGTGTACGACTAAACGCCGACAGACACTATGCCGACAGACTGAACACCGACAAGACTTTACTTCGACGGGACTCTTCGCCGACAGGACACTTCTCCGACAGCAGTGCGATTCTGTAACCATCTCACCGTGAAAACTTAGGTGAAGTGAGCGTGGAGTGAGCTGTCATTCCAACAAATGCTAGGGATTGACACTCCTGACAACTCACATCAAGCTCACTTCACTTGAGTTTTCACGGTGACATTTTTACGGAATCGACCGGCTGGACTCTTCGCCGACAGGGCTCATCAGCGACGCAATTTATCTCCGATAATCAGATACTTACTTTGGAAATCGATTACTTATGCTTTTCTTGTAAGTATCAATTCATAAAAATCTTGTCTTAAGGGGGTAGGTAGGTAGGGTAGGGTAAAAAAAAGGTGCATTGCAACGTATGCCGGGCACAACTAGTATATGTAAATCAAATCCAAATCCGCATCTTAAAATAGTTAATGTTTTAGGATTAGGTAGGTACCCTAATTATTATACGTTACAATGTTGTAACGTCATTTATTTTGTATGAATTGTATAATTACAAGAAATGCATAAGTAATCGATTTCCAAAGTAAGTATCTGATTATCGGAGATAAATTGCGTCGCTGATGAGCCCTGTCGGCGAAGAGTCCTGTCGGAGAAGGGTCCTGTCGGCGAAGAGTCCGGTCGAAGTAAAGTCTTGTCGGTGTTCAGTCTGTCGGCGTAGTGTCTGTCGGCGTTTAGTCGTACACTCATTTCCTGAGCATCACTACGGTTTGGCGAAAAAGCTTAAAATCTCGCTTAAACCTACCGTTGACTACTTCTACAACCCATCTACATATTGTAACTGTTCTCGATCTATTGGCTTCGAGAGTTGAAAGTTGAGATTCACCCTGTTGCAAAGAAGATGGAACATATGTTCTATAGCCACATTCATTGAGTAAGGGCAAGGCATCCCGGAAGCACCTATGCAATGACCGTTTGAGGCGCGACCCATTCCTGTACAATTGAAAGAATCATTTCATCTTCCAATCTTCGCCTTCCTATTGTATTGCAGCGATCCGTTGCTATTCCGCAATTAATGCACAGGCTCATGATTTCGTTATTAGCCAGTCGTCAAAAAATCAATTGTAATAAACAGATCCGGTTATCCAGCTAAGGTCAGCGCGGGTGGCAGGGTACAGTGTCCAATGTTCAAGCGAGGGTCAGTCAGAAGGCAATCAATTTCAGAGTCCAGTAATCGAACAGAGGTCATAAGAAATAATAAATCCCGAGAAAAACAGAAAAACACATTCACTTGCGCAAAAATACCATTGAGATAGGAAAAAACATGGAGACGCCGCGTTATTCTATACATACATTTGCTTATACAAATATGAGTGAAATATGATTCAGAATGTTAAATATCGTTATGTCTCCTTCTTTCTAGTGAGATAATCTTATTTGATAAAAGAGACAACTATATTTTAAGTTGTTGCTAATTATGGCAACATTTTCGTGGTAGTTTTGGTTTATTCCGAACCTGACCCGAAATCCGAACCCGGTCGCGGGTTAGGTTAGGAACTTGAAAAAAATTATAGAATGTTGGTTTGTTTTTTGGATTATTGAGATTTTCGAGAAAATAACGAGGATTTTACCTTTTAAAACTGCATGTAAATGTTGGAAAACAGAAATTCAACATGCCTGTGTGTTGTATTGTGAAGTGTGGTGCAAGAAAGAATGAAAATCAACCTCAATTGTCTGTGCACAGGATAGTAGCCGGTTTTCATGCATTAATACATACAATAATACAAATTCGATGATACAATTGCAACGCGATCATGAATTTATGGCTAAAGTATTGATATTTGGGTTAATTTCCATATAACAGGCCTTTTTTATTATATTTGTTAATTCATTCGTTTGTTTAGAAAAATATGTCATAATGGAATAGTGTTGCACCGTTGCCGATTTGCCGTAATAGTTTCCGAAACTAGTTCCTCCGCTGAAACGATATCCGTCGATTCTGCGATGTTAACATAAATAATCCTGCGTCTTATTCGGTCCGAATAACCTAGCTAGGTCCGGCCTGTGGTTCACACTTCACAGCACCAGAATCCATCGTGATCCACGTGATAACTAGTAAAACTCGTATTTAGTATCGATACTCGATAAAGTAACACATATGTTCCTTGATTGACACAACCCTAGCAATGGCAGCCATTTTATGAGACAATATGAGTTGTAGGTATGCACCCTTTTTTTGTAGGTATTTCCAGTCCATACTTTTCTATGTCAATGAAAAATATGAAAAGCGAATGACATTATTGACAATTGACATGACATTACAACCATGACAATTGACAGACGTTAACATTGACATTTGCCGTTTACTAGTGTAATCCATGGTGCAATCGATTTTATCGATTACAACAAATCGATTTTATCGATTATTTATTTCTTTTAATGATTTTTTAATGGCGCTTACGTCAAAAATCAATTAGATTCCAGAGAAAAATAATTTGTACTCAAACAATGAACTATTAGTAAAATATTTTTCTTTCTTCTTCTTTCTATTATTTAATTATTTGTAACAGTATCGATTTCCACTAAATCGATTATATTCTTAGGGTAGGTACGCTCTATTGATATAATATCAGCGTTTGTAAAGTTGGTGACGTATAACGAAATAAGTGTTGTAACGGTTTACAAAGATTGTTTAAAACAAAAAAAATTAAATCTACTTATTTTCTACACTTGGCCATTGGTATTGAGGCTAAGATTTCAATGGCTTAATTAAGCAAAATAGACGATTTTTTTGGTACATATCTGATTCGTGTAACGGTTAGGCCCAGAAACGGGTTTCTCCTTTCTATATTCAATAAAAATAAAAAAAAGAGTATTCTATTCAATGACAAGCATCATTATCATAAAACCACTTCTGACTAGTAAAAATATAACGTGAAACTTGTCACAATAGCATGCAACCTACTTGCATATTTTTTTCACATTACTGGCGTGTGGCGTGGCTTAATAGATTTCGCCTCACGTTAGTCGTATTTAATTCACTCACTCCGAAATTCTATCAGAAGGTTCAGTCTGCAGTCTGCATGTCTGACACATTTGCCTCGAGGCACTCCATTTGATTCGATTTTCCATTCCATGGAGCCTGTTAATGCACGCCGGACACCCTTAGATCAATGTACAAGACCGAGCCGGACCGGGCTGGGTGAAATTGGATTGGCTGGCTAATTTTACGAGTGATAAACCTTAAAACTGCACTACACTACTCGGGAAGTTGATCGAAGACGAGAGTGAGGAAGGGCACTTCGGTTTCTTTTCGTGCAACCTCGGCTCGCCTCGGGCGACTTCCGGCGTACACACATATATAAACAGACAAGAAAAAAAAGAACAGAAAAATAAATACAAAGGTGATGCTTAATATGCTATTTTAAAATATTTTATTTTGTTTGTTACTCGTGTAATTAGAACAGCCTGACGAGCCGTGTTTCTGGGGCCTTTGTGGGTGTGATAAGAAGTGGGCGTCTTTGTAACCATGACGCACTACAATTAGTTTTGAGTCTGACAGCCTAGTCTTGTAATCGAATTTCCACCCACGTGATTTATTTATTTTATTATTTATTTACACACAGTTAAATACATAGGGATATGACATTGTTATATTATGAGTACAAAGGTACTGCTTATTTCTTAAGAAATTTCTTCCAGCCCCTGCAGTCTCGATATTCATAGCGAATGCGATCGCTTTACGACCGAATTCGGTCGCAAAGTCCCGGATTGACAGGTGTAATGTATGGAGTGACAGGACTTTGCGACCGAATTCGGTCGTAAAGCGATCGCTATGAATGTCGAGACTGCAGCCCCAGCAGACCTGCGAAAGGAGAAGTAAAAAAGAAATGTAGACAATAGTGTGTGAGAACAAGAAGACAAAAATATGAATGTGTGAAGTATAAAACCAAAATATTAAATATACCTACACATATAAAAAAAAAAAAAAAGTAGGCATACTTAAATAAGTACGTAATACAAAAATATATATACGAGTATATACAAATACTCACGGTATAAAGGAAAGGTATGGTAGGGTAGGTATGTTTACTAAATGAGTGGAAATTTCGCGCTTTCTGTCGATCCATGGCTGTTATTACTTAGCCACAAGCCCCTCACACAGCTACTCCATTATGTTTGAAAAAACTTACTCTGCTCATGGCTCTTGAAATCTCTCTAAAATCTCTAGAAATATTGATAGGTTGGTTAATCTAAAAATTTAAAATATCTATAAATTATTAATATTTATGCCCAAGTCAGTTAGAAATATCTATATGCTTAGAAAACTCGTGCTTATCAAGATTCTACAAGATAACCTCGGTCCATTCTATCTAGATTTTTGAGCATATTCTAAAAATACTTTGTTGGATACCTCCAACAAATTATTTTAAACCAGGTTTTCATGCCACAACTTAGCTAAAAATAAAATCATCTCTAGGAAAGCACGTATTTAATCAACCTACGCACTATGCTTATGAAACTCGTTGCTTATCAAGATTCTACAAGATAACCGCGGTTCATACTGTCTAGATCCCGTATTCCTAGCAGACCTGCTCCCCCTACGTACTCCAGGGAAACCCAAATATAGCCCTTTGCCAGGAATTAATGAAAGAATCCATTTTGTAGTGACCCCGCGTTATAAATGCGTGCTATTTAGGCGACGCGACGCAGCCAAACAGGCCGCTCCTCGCTAACCTCGGTTACACGGGTTTTTATAAACGAATTTTTTGCTGGCTTTGGCTGGGTTAATGTAATTTTTTTGTAACCACGATGTTTTTTGTTTTCAAAGGTGGGTTAAATGTCGGTTCTCTTGATTGCTGAAAATATGTAATCTTAAAAATGGTACCTACAGTGTTGTCATGGACTAAACCTTTTTTTTTTTGCTGTCCCACTGCTGGGCAAATGTCTCCTCCATAGTTTTATTTTTTTGTAAAACATGAGTACCTACTCATAATTTATAAAAAATAAATATCTTATAGTACATACGTACTACAATAGATTTGTATGGTCTTAAAATAACATTCGGGAACAGGATCTACAATTTTCTTTGTGTTTGGTCTTCTGGGGCCATTTGGCCACCAGTCCAAATCGTCACGCCAGTGTTTCTTAGGCCTGTCTCGGTGACGACACCCGTCTTTAGGCTCCCACGGTGTGACGATCCAGGGGGTCTTCACCCTTAGCACGAAATTCGTCGTTTCGCCGAAGTTACGGGTTTCCTATTTCGTATCAATTACGGACTTATGGTCGTTCGGGGCACGAACTAAGAATGATAGACCACATGATGTGACAGCCGTCTGAAAAATTGAATTTAACCTTCACGAAATTAAAATTTTCGTAGCGGTGCAGAATTTCTGACCTTCAAAAGTTCCTCCTCTTAAAATAGATGACATTCATAGAAGTAGAGACTCTACACTTTAGTTTTATGAACCGACATAAAACCTAAATTGTAAATTATAAGCATTTCTTACGAGACTTAATTTTTTAGCATCTTATTTTAAAAGCACGAATTATTCTTACAGTACTGTCTAGGTATTGTTCTACTAAACTTAATTACCTTACTTTACTACCGTATACCGTACCTTAATTTATCACCATAAGTTCCCTTTAATTACACCTAACTATTAAAATAAGATAAAGCCTATGTATTTAACGCTTGATAAGGTCTAAGCCTACGTATATAAAGTGTTTTTAACAACTTTAGGCATTCTGATTGAATTTCGGTGAAGGTTCAAACAGAGTTGTCTTCTTGGAAAACCTATCTACATACATGTCTACACTTCTCAGACATCATTATAATAATAACTAGCTGACCCGGCAAACGTTATTTTGCCATATAGGTACATTATTTCTAGGAAATATTTATTTTTTGTATGAAAAATAGATGTTGGCCGATTCTCAGACCTACCCGATATGCACACAAAATTTCATACAAATCGGTCCAACCGTTTCGGAGGAGTTTCTTAACAAACATTGCGACACGAGAATTTTATATATCAGATAATAATAAACTTTTATTTACAGACCTTGCAGTCCATAATGTTAGTATTTACATAAAATTACTTAATTAACTATTGTTAGTAACACAAATAATCACAAAGGAAATATAATATAATAAATTATATAACATTATTATAAATTAATCTCAGAATTCCTGTTATTTATAAATTTGGTGTTAATTATACCCTTGGTAACACACCGGTACCTATCTCCCGCAGTGGATCTGCATATCTAGGTATTCACAACCAGGCTATTGTATCGAAAATTACAAATTTCGATAACCTAATTTTATTTACCATACCTCCTACAGCAAACAGCTGTCGGAAGGATAGCGGTCGTCTATTTGAATTAAACTGACAAATTTTTCGGGGTTTTGACTTGTTTACAGCGTTTAGAGAACTCCTACACTAACATTGATTGATGTTCGATACGGGACGGAAGCGTATCGAGTGGTTGTGAATAGCCAAGCTCGTTCGATTAGCTTCAAGTATCTGATAATTGAGACAACAGTTTTCGGCGCTATGTATTGCAGGTTTGATTTTTACAATAATAATAATACCAGCAGTTGAAGTTTAGTAAGAAACTGATAGATGTTTTTGAATGATATTTAATTTGGTAAATAAACTGTGTTTCCTATTATGTAATCAAATTTAATTCGAAAACATTACTCGGTTTCTTGCTAAACTTCAACTATATCCGAGGACCCTGGTTACTTATCTCCTTTGGTGACTGTACATACGAGTATAAATTGAAAAAATCACATTGGTACTGGCCCGGATTTGAACCCACAACCACGTGCATGAGGGGCGAGGTCTTAACCACAGTGCCAACACGACATTCTTTCAAACAATAATATTTGATGAGTAAAGTATAAAACTTTACACAATGCAAAATCCTTGTCATTTACAAAAAAAAACTAATTCTTAGGTTTGTGGTTATTCTACATATGATATTACGTTGTTGAACTTACGGTAGGTATCACAATGTACTGACATAAAGCGTAACTACCTTATAAGAAAATCAAATGGATTTTCTTTTATATTTACACTTTGAGTACAGTTCGAAGTTAAAACTAGGTGGTTATATTAGACATACAGACGCCAGCACATCAAGCTACTACAATCTGTCAAATTTCTTTAATAGATTTTCAACTTTATCGCTGAAGCATTAAGGTTCAAGGTTGATTGGGAAAATCTGACAGTTTCGGGTAGCTTGACCTGCTGGCGTCTGTACATAAAATCTTTTAACTTTTTTCCTTTCATAATCGGCCTATAATATTCCCACTGCTGGGACACAGGCCTCCTCTCTTTGAGAGGGAGTGGGCCGTAATTTGTAATCTACCACTTGACTTTTTTCCTTTACGATGCAACTAAGATAATTTTTTTACCTGCAAAGACCGAAGAGAATCTTCTCCGAACAAGTGTTCATAATCAGCCTTTAATGTTCCCACTACTGGGACACAGATTTCCTCTCGGTGAGAGGGAGTGGGCCGTAATCCACCACGCGGGCCCAGTGCGGGTTGGTAGATGTCACATGTCTTCGAAGTTTTGTTTCTAGAACATGCCGGTTTCCTCACGATGTTTTCCTTCGCTGTTTTGAGAGCAGTGGTGATGAAGTAATTTACACAGAGTAAAGCGCCTGACGGGGTTCGAACCTACGACCTACAACTTGTAAGTCGCGGCCGTTACCTACCACTGGGCCACCACTGCTCTTAACAAGTGTTAGTCCTACTTTATTTTCGTCAACTAAACAAAATGAAATAAAGAGCAGATTTACTGCCCAGAGAGTCAATTGTACTTTTAGAGATCATGAGAAATTCCTTTCAACATTTCTAACTTGTCGGTATTGCCAGACATCGATCCAGTATGACGACATCTATAAGTACGCGATACGTTTTGTTCTCCTCGTGAGGAACAGAACAAAGGCAACTTAAAAAAATATCCAACACATGACGCCCAGTTGTTTTCAAACCCAGGATTAAAATGTATGGGTCCGAGGAATTTTTAATTTCACCCTCTAGTTGTAGCCCCGGACACGGCCGGACATGTCCAGACACACCGCCTGTCCGACGTTTGCGTTGCCTTCTTATATTAGGAACACTTGAATTGTGCCTGATTTGTTTATATTGGATTTATGTAAAACAGCGTAAACTGGAAATATTTGGTGTTTGTATAACAGGGTTGAAGCGTAATTTCTCATGGATTTTCAGCATTTTTTTCATTAATTCGTATTCTAACGAAGCTAGGTAAGTCAGGTTGGGCTTCTGACATTTATAGATTATAACAAAAAACCTACCGTGTCCTTTTAAAAATGCTTTTGTATTTTTCCTTTACAGAAGAATGTCATAAAGGTGTGCAGCAACGATTATTTTACTAGTAAAATAAACAAAGCTCTACTCTTAAAATCGTATGCCTAAACGAAAGATGGCATCTCATAACTGTTTAAAAACTAGGCAGGACCATTACTAACTAAAACCACTTTGTAGACACCAAAAATAAAACACTCTCGCGCAATTTAGCGTGGCGCGAGGATGTCAAGGGGTGACAGACGTCATGCCCCTAATCCCCTGTCCGTCACGCGGGTTAACGCGCTAGCACTGGGTAAAAGCTATGGCCGTCTGTACTTACCTATATAGACACATTCAGTATTCATAATGGACGATAATAAAAGGAAGGTAGACGGAGACGGATGAAAATGACAATTAGAAGTGACCTAGTTATGTTTTTTGATTGCTACGTGTGCATTGTAGGTAAAATGCTGCCATTTTCTTGACGAAACAATAATTGAGACATGTGTTCACATAATCATCATCTGCCTGCCTTTTCCTAACTATGTATGTTGGGATGGGCTTCTAATCTAACTGGATGCAGCTGAATACCAGTATTTTACATGGAGCGACTGCGTATCGGACCCAGGTACCTACTGGGTAATACTGGCTGGTAGTTACTGGGTAACACGATATAGACTATCTACAGAAAGACACATTACTTCGAAAACTGAAGGCTTCTAAAGACCTTTAAAATTGAATTCATTATTAAAATAACCTGAATACAAAACTCTGCTTGCGAAGCCCAAAAGAATCGAGTTTCAAGATATCTTTGTTATTATAAAAGCTTATGTACTCACGAATGTAATTGTATTTCCCCCGAACAAAAGAAACCACTCGGAGTTTATAACAATGAGAATATTTAAAATCATTACCTTCAGGAAGGTTCAAGGTTTACACTGTATTGTTAAAGGGAAGAATTATCTAAATTGAATACAATGAGCTGGAAAAGGGTCAAGATGAAGAAGGTACACCTACTTCTTGAATTATGAAATAGACTGGCAGGGTGCCATTTTAGATTTTTATTAATTTTATTTGTAACTTTTACAAATATCACAACTAACTAATAACACACTACACACACACACACACACACACACACACACACACACACACACACACACTAGGTACTAAATTAAATATAAACAAGTAACTACAAAAACAAAAGGACATCTTAGACGTCGTAAGTACTCGTCCGCATCGCTGTCATCAAGAAACGTGCCTAGAAGACTTTGAGCAGCACGTTGAATGGCAATGCAAATTTTTTGGCCAACGAACAACCCAGCCTAGTCACGTGAAGTGTCGACCATTCGACGAGAAATTTCCTTAAAAAGGAGACGCGCACTCGGGTCCCATGACTCGAGCGTTCCGACCTTTAACTGGCGAAGAGAGTTTTCATAAATGAACATGTTCATTAATGATTCACTAGAAATGACCTAGGAAGATAATTAGGTCTGCCCGGTCCACACCTAATTACAAGAATATTCAGACAACTTGAATCAGGAAATACAATACTGCGATGCGTAGCTGACAAAAGAACCCTATGACCACGAAAAACAAACAGTAAAATCCGATTGCATTTTTATGAAGTGTTTTAACACTTCATGAAATGAAACCGGATTTTATTACAAACCCCGGATTTATTTTGACAAATCAGGGTTTTTTGTATCAATTGACAAGCTTTAGTGGCGGATATCAGCACAAATACAGGTAAAGCCTTCCTATTGGTCAGCTGATGTTTTAAATGACAATGTTTAAAACATCAGCCGCCCAATAGGAAGGATGGACAGCCATAGAATGGAGGATTACCTTGTTACACGTGACACAGTGCCCCTAGCGGAAGCCGTCTGAAAGGGGTTAAATTTTTCATATTCTTTTTGATGAACTGCACTTTTGTTTTCACCATCATTTAGAAAGGACATGGCCAATTAGTTAGTTATTAGTATGGACGTCGGCATAGTTATCAAATTTATGTAATGTGCACCAATGAAATTGGATTGCCTTAATAATAAAACTCAAAGAACTTTTCATTACAACAGATTAGACGTAAACAGTTTCATTAAACTTTTTAATCAGATCTTTGGCAATAAGTGTATACATTATGAGTTTGCTATAAAAAAACTTAAGGCGCTTTAAAGTAGCGACCAGCAGTGCGATTCTGTAACCATCTCACCGTGCAAACTTAGGTGAAGTGAGCGTGGAGTGAGCTGTCATTCCAACTAATACTAGGGATTGACACTATTGACAGCTCACTCTAAGCTCAGTTCACCTAACTTTTCACGGTGAGATTTTTACAGAATCTATCGGCAGTTTTGAATTATTACCGCTAGCTGATATGGTTTTAGTACGTATAATGTATGGAAATCTGTGTGAGGAGAGGCCTCGCACTGACAAAGGTCTCTTCTCCTACAAAGAAGAAATGAGCAGTGACACTTGCTCACTGCGTGTTGAGAGAACTCAAGGTAAACAAACAAAATCTTGAAAACTCCCCTTAAACCAATAAATCTTCATCAGATTACGTAAACACGACACCCCATACAGTGTTTTGATTGTACAGTCAGCCTCAAAAAAATGTATTAAAGATACATGTTTTTGTCGACAAGAATTCATTTGATTGTCTGCAATTTGTGTTCAATAATACTGAATCATTTTAAAAGAAAAAAAATAGGTTTATTTGTTACAGAAACACGCGCATACAAAAAGATGAGTGTACTCAAATAATAATAAGAAAAAAATATATAGAACGACATACTCGTAGTTATAAATAATCACGAGCACAGAACAGAAATAGTCTTCAGGTATAAACAATTAAGAACCCAATGTCTAATACACTTTGATACAATATAAAGGTTATATACATAAACTCACGCCATCTTCCCATGAGAGTAAGCAGAAACCTGTACGATCCTTACATACTCTTTTTGCGTCGTTTACGTTCATATGGATATCTGAAGGCCAATTCTCGTAATTTAAAACGTTCAAAATCTAGTCGCAGTCTCATCTCGGCGGCAAACAAATGTCAAAAACTTGTCAAAATGTAGGGAAATTAAAGGTATTTTTGACAGATTGAGACTGAGATCAGACTATGAACGTTCTTAAATTTCCGAGAATTGCCCCTCAGGCTATACACGCACGCCGGTTGCGAGTAGGTACTATGCACCTGACCTTTCTTAAGAATATCACCAATAAGGTCACTATATGTCCTTCTAAGGCGTCTCCTCTCGGCGTTTCCACTTACATCTGCCTTGTAAATACTTTTTGTCAGTCAGATTTCATTCATCCTATGATAAATGATTTATTTTCTGTAAGTATGTTTGTACAAACACTTTTACACGTCAATCATATTTTTTTTAAACTAGATGAGTTCGGCCTCTCAATATGACCAAAACCATCTAAGCATAGTCTTTTCAATCTTTGGTACAAAGTTAGACAATTAAATGTTATTTCGTCGATGCATACATGTCTTTGAGGCTAACTGTACAGACAAAAAAATAAAACCTTTAAAATTGCTGCGTCGATGTAAACAGTTCCTAAATATCAGGAGAAAATTGCTTTTTTCAAAATATGTTGAATGTTCAAACAGGCTTTGTAGCAATTTTAATATATAGGCTGATTGTATGCTTACGTAAACCGGATCATATTACCTATCGCGTTCAATTAAATTATACAATTTGAAATTAATAGAATTTCCAGCGATATCGAAGTGAAACTGATATTCAATACTGAGGTTAGACAGAAATCCAATATGGTTAGAAAAAATGCTTTTACCGAAGTTGACAATTCAGAGCACTTCCTAAGATATTGTTAATGGAAATAAGTAAGTGAGAGTCAAGAAGCACAAACTCGTTAGTTTACTATTTTTGTGTCAACATTTTTTAGCGCTGATAAACAAATTGCAGTAAATATAAGGACTTATGGACGTATCAGTGATTAATATACATAATTTGTATATTTCTTTGATTGAAATGTCCTATCTAAGAGATCCAAGTGATCTGTAACTCAAGACCCTTCTATCACAGACATCTTTTTCTATTTCAAATTGTGCATTTATAGAGGTATGAGGAACAGTGTGTAAAGTTCATTCATACTCTATAGAAAAGGGAGGACCCTCCGACCAGACGGGTGTTGTGTCTGGCGGGCAATTGCCCGACGACTGATATCGGCAAGTTTGTATGTATGCTAATTGCGCGGTAAACTCTGCTTGCGAGATGCAGGATTTGCGTGACGTCAGTATGACGCGTTGTTCGCATGTGGTGTTGTAGATATCGTTACATCACTCCCCTCCGGAGACCGAAGGTCGATAGTGGGTGAGTCCTTGCGATGCATGCCAGACCAGCCGGCCGGCCGGCCAACCGGTTGCCGCATAGTTCACGGTGAGTCGAAACTGTCTGCGGAGATGTCCCCAGTGAGTCGGGGTGGCGCTGCGTTATACTCCAGTGCGTCGGATGTCGTACAATACTGGGTTGAGGCTGGCTGCTGCGTCGACTAGGAGAGGGTCCTCTGCTTGTTAACCAGCCGAAAGTACAGTGTGCTGTGCCAAGGTTGCTGATGAGGCTGAGGGTGATGACCAGGTATGCGCGGACGCTGCATGTTGGTGGTCAGGATACCCGTTGAAGCCGTGGGTGCTGGCTGGCTGGGTGACTCGCCACTAAAGCTTGCGGGAGTGATGATGATGACGTCACGCTGAAGAACTTGCACGAAGGCTGCGCTGACGTTCATGTTCGAGGTCACCAGTATAGAGGTATTAGGAACAGGGTGTAAAGTTCACTCATACTCTATAGAAAAGGGAGAATCCTCCGACCAGACGGGTGTTGTGTCTGGCGGGCAATTGCCCAACGACTGATATCGGAAAGTTTGTATGATGTATGCTAATTGCGCGGTAAACTCTGCTTGCGAGATGCCGGATTTGCGAGACGTCAGTATGACGCGTTGTTCGCATGTGGCGTTGTAGATACCGCGACATATTAATCAGTGCCATTGTCATTATGTAATACAGGGTGTCAGGAGAACGCTTCCGAAGCCAGAACGTAGATTACATACAACCTTTATGCAAACGGATACCACTAACCTTTCGCCTGAAATTGATTATTTTCGCGCGTCACGTGGACTTGGGGTCGTCAGCCGCACAGCTGTCGGCGAGCGCGCGCGCACTTTGAACTTGAGGTCACGCGCAAGCGTCAGATGATATTTATTTACGAATACATTGCTTGTTAGAGTTGTAAAGAAAAAAAATGTGTTTAATAGCAAATAATGGTTTAATTTAACTGTTCTCACAGCATAGTGTACGAAAAATGCTAAAAAAAATAGGTAAAATTGTTCATTTTTTTTTCTCATTTTTTTATGGTATCGTATCGAGAATCAGTAGCCCTATCACCTGTCTTCATTTTCGGAAGCGTTTCCCTGCCACCCTGTATAATAATAGATCATTACCAATTTATTCGTCCAGATACAAAAAGCGTTTTATTCGTTCTGTAAACATGTTGTCATTGGGCTTGTGGCTAAGTAATAACAGCCGCACGGGTCGATCGGTCTGGTTAAGCTATCCTTACCGCGGTTGGTCAGTGGATGGGTGACCATCTTCACATACCAAGACCGCTCCATGCCTCGGAGAGCACGTTAACCGTTGGTCCCGGCTGTCATTCGTGGATCTTTGACAGTTGTTACGGGTCATCAGAAGCCCGAAAGTCTGACAACCAGTCTTACCAAGGGGTTAATGTATTATCCAGTAACTCGGTTGTGGAGATCAAATAGGCAGTCGCTTCATGTAAAATACTGGTATTCAGCTGCATTCGGTTATGCTGGAAGCCGACCCCAACGTAGTTGGGAAAAGGCTAGGCAGATGATGATGAAACATGTTGTCACTGATTTATTGGATGGCTACTATTGGCGAATATCAGAAGGCCAATTTCTCGTAATTTAAAACGTTCAAAATCTAGTCGCAGTCTCATCTTAGTGACAAATAAATGTCAAAAACTTGTCAAAGTGTAAGGAAATTAGAGGTATTTTTGAAAGATTGAGACTGAGATCAGACTGTAAACGTTCTTAAAATTACGAGCATTGCCCCTCAGGTGTCGTGTGCCTATTAAAGACTTAAAAAAACAAATCTGTAATAGGCACACGACTTTATAATCAATCTTTACGTAATAAGATCTCCCGGCAACCATTTTTAGTCAATGTGATCTAGGATCACCGGTGTGAGATCAGCTGGTGTGCTCCCACAATATAACTAAAGTAAACCAAAAATGTCAGTGATTAAAGTGTCTCAGCAATTAATTACGCGTATAATCTCATGTATATTGGAGATTAGTGACGTCACCGTCGCCCGAGTCGCGATGCGACAGCTCACAGCGGATTACTGCCAGTCGATACAAGCATTAAAATATACTTTATTGTAACGATTTTGGATATGTTGGCAGAACACTCTCGACACATTACAAAACATCACGCCTGCTTACCTCTAAGGGTTAGGCAGAGGTTTCCAATAGGATAGTTTACTGGGTAAAAAAATAATGATTATATTTAGTCCGTAAGTTAGATTATCGTTCGATTATTATTTTGTCAATCAAACAAAAAATTAGGAAGATAACGCGCGTCAAAATTGGGGAATGGGGGGTCGTGACGTCACGCCATGCTAAAAAGTGTCGCAAGCAAGTGACGTCACGCGGAACTTTAGCGGGCGATATCTTCATAATTTTTTAAATAATTGAGAAAAGAAAAAATAAGGGTTCAATATTTTTTGATAATTTCTGACGGACTAATTAGAATTTTTTAGGAAACTAGCCTATTTTACATAGTACCTACGACAACATGCCAGGTATGTTTAAGTCCTATGTAATAGGGGGGCGAGCCTATTGACATCAACGGGGCACAAATCCTCACTTCAGGCTGCTATTGATAAATTATATAACACAACATCACGCCTCACGCCATTACACCGAAGGGCTAAGCAAAGGTGTTCCTGTAGTAACATCCACATTTCGCCAGTTATGTTTAATAAGTTTCATGTAATGGGGGCGAGCCTATTGCCATTAACTGGGCACGTATTAACCGGGCACGTATTAACCGGGCACGTATTAACCGGGCACGTATTATCTGGGCACGTATTAACCGGGCACGTATTAACCGGGCACGTATTAACCGGGCACGTATTAACCGGGCACGTATTATCTGGGCACGTATTAACCGGGCACGTATCCAGACTCCGGGCTGCTACTGAGAAAAACGAAATAATACTGGTCTTGTGGTGGACAAAGGGATCCACTGCTAGACCAACGAGGGAGTCATCAGCAACAGTCGTCCGCATATCTAGTTTTCATTCTTTTTGTTTTTTGTCATGACAGAGATTCAAAATGTTATGTATCTATTCCACGTTCAGTACTCCAATATTGTGTGAATACTCCAATAGTGTGTGTTTACATGAAGCTATATCAAGCATTTAGCTAGCAATTAACAAGGTAAACCAAACCGGTAATCCAACATCATCCTCTTATAGAAACTAAACTGAATGTCTTAACCAACAGCACGGTACAACACTAATGAGTGCCAAAAGCTTTCCAATAATTGCCAGACTGCCAGCAGACCGAATGGTGTTGCCAATCATTATGGCATGCCAGCATTAAAGTCTGTTAAAGCCAGACGGGTTGAACGTACAAACATCGATTTGTTTAGCAAACACTATTCCTGGTTCGATATGGAGGTGCTAATGGCAAAAAGGAAATGAAAATGGTATGTTTATGTTTATTTTTGAAGAGATCCGGATGGAAAAGTCATAAGCTTAGCTGCAGGTACGAAAATATTAGCCTAGTCTTTCTTAAGGTTGCAGTCTGTTCCAAGTCTTTTTATTTATATATTTACATAATTTAAAAGCTAACGAAAAAATTCCGCAAAATTTCTAGTGTAAACCTACCGGGGTTCCTATCCTCGGTCCACAGCACCGAAAAGTTAACTACACGAATCTTGGTTCCTGCTCAGGTTGACTCTGACGTGCCGTGTTTGACCGACGCGGTGAACGCCTGGAAAGTGGCTTGCCCGGACACGGTTCAGCCCGAGAACCCGTCTTCCCAGAAACAGTGGGATGAGCCGCTCTGCAGGTTGGTAGGGAATAAACTTATTAATACGTCCACCAGTACTGCTGAGCGTGCCCGCCTGCTGGCTGTGGGTGAATGGGAGTCGGGCCTCTGGCTTCAGGTGCTACCGTCACCCAATATAGACACTATGTTGGGTGACACCACGCTCCATGCGGAGCTTCACATCGCTGTCAATGCGGTGAAGCAGTCGACTGCCTCAGACACCATGGCCTATCCTGCAGCAAGAGCGCTGGACGGATGGCAAGGCACGCCAGCATTAACGACATCATCCTCATCATCATCATCATCATTTAGTACCCAATGGCTTGGCACGCGACGATGGAAAGAGGCCCGACGGAATGACCATAATGCCTTGGAAGTTGGGTAGGCCTTTGGTGTGAGATGCAACCTGTGTCGACACCCTCGCGCCATCCTATCTTCCTAGGTTCCGAGTGCTCATCGAATTTTTCGGGACATCGCCAAGCGGTTGGTTGACTATTCACGTGACCAGAAGGCTGGGCTATTTTTAGCCCAAAGAATCAGCATTGCCATCCAACGTGGTAATGCTGCCAGCCTTTTAGGCACCTATCCCATTGACAGTGATGCGGACGAATTTTTTGATGCCCAATGAGCTCCTGTCTTTTTCTATATTTTTTTCTTATTAAATACTTGTATATATTTGTATATAGTGTATATTTGTGTTAGTTCGATAAATAAAAAGCTAACAGTTTTGTTATTAGTTTGAGCTAACATGCACATGGTCATGTCTCGTTTCGTCGTTTGATACGTAATTGGACGACAAAATTGTGTCGCGCTCCGTATCATGAGGGCACTACACTAATGTTCGAATCGGAATGATTCGGTACAGCCGGGTGACAAAATTGATATGTAGATACCGGTATTATGTTCGGGAAAAAGCTGCTCGGCTTAACTTGGTTTGTCGAGCTGTCCGGAACATGATTAAGCGAGGGTACATGCCGAACGAAGTCTGTCGCAAATATGTGCAATAATTGCGCGGGTCGGATTTTTTGTGTAATCGAATGTGCCGACCCGAACATAATTATGTAGTAAGTGTAGAATAAGGGAGTCTATGCTGGCCTTGACAACCTAGTTACAGGGCAATGCCAAAAAAACTAGTACAAGATTATCTTTCATATCTTATCGTACTGATTCACATTCACATCATCCAATCCGTGCATATGTGACGTCACTGCAATCGGTTTGCCGGCGCAGAGTCATGCGCACACATAACATCACGCCTGTATTCCGCGAAGTTTTAGGCATAGGCGTATAGTATTTTTATCTCACGAAACGACGCGCGCTTTACTTGTGGTTACCAAGTGTACAAATACGCTGTGAATGTATGTGTAAGCGCGGGAGCTCTCGGTGCCGTCCGAGACAATAGCGAAGTCGGAGGTGTGCGAGTATGTTATGTGCTGACGCTATTCGTCTTCAAGCACACATTCACAGCGTGTTTGTACACTTCGTTACAACAAGTAAAACGCGCGCCGCTTTATGATATAAAAATACTGTATAATCTATAGTGCCTACACCCGCCCATCTTCAGTTATGTTTAAGTCCCATGTAATACCTTTTCTTTTGCCATCCGGGCACAAATTCAGGCATTCAGGCCTTCAGCGGAATCATACAGGCGCAGAATAAAACAAGCCTGCTTGATTGGACGCCGGCGACCGACCGCTATCGAATATTATCGTTAACTATCTTCTGATACGGATTGCATTGAGATCATTTTCATTATATCAGAGGTTGTTTTTGCCTCATTGGATAAACATGAGACTACAATAAAACTTCTGCGGCCTTAATAGCTTATTACAAAACAAGGTTTATATTTAGACCTGCCGATTGATTCTGTAAAAATTCACCGTGAAAAGTTAGGTGAAGTGAGCTTAGAGTGAGCTGCCAATCTAGGGATCGACACTATTTGCAGCTCACTCTAAGCTCACTCATCAGGTGGAATGACAGCTCATTTCACCTAAGTTTTCACGGTGAAATTTTTACAGAATAAACTGACTGAATGAATGAATGAAATATTTATTTGCTGGGATGTTGGGATGTATGGGTTTCACTATATTCGGCATTTCTGCCGTGCAAATATTTAGATTTTACATCTTGGTAATACTTATCGCATGCGTGGCTGTTATTAAGTACCTTGTACTTATTGACAGGCCTATGCCGTCCTCCCGTACCTACTGTAATTTGAAAACATTGTAAAAGCCAATTATTTTTAAAAGAGCAACCGTGGAGTTTCTTGCCGGCTGTTCTCCATAGGAAACGACCAATTGGAACCGTGCACCTAGCTTCTGACGTTGCATAAGTGCCCATGTAGGTTTATGTGAAATAAAATATTTTGATTTTGACCATCGAGCCATTTTTTTTTATTTGGATCTCATTCCGACAAAGCTAAAGTTCGAATTATAAAAATTGGCGTTAAAAAATAAGTCAAAGTTGTCAGTTTACTTTTACCTTGCTCGGTTCAAAATACAGTAACAGGATCGATAGTTTAAGCTTGGACTAAAGTTAGAATTCGTTTTGTAATAATCTACGGTGAAAAGTGATTGTAGCATTGAACTTAGTTTTAATAAATTTTAAGGGAACAGAAAGGGCTAAGGACGGAACACGGGTGGGTTTTAGTCAGTAAAAGTCTGACACTCCCTTCCGCTCCACCCAGAGCGGGAGGGGTCATTTGATGATTTCCCATCCACAAAAAAAAAAAAAAAAAAAAAAAAGGGTTCCGTACAAAAAGGGTGCCAACGGAAAGTGTGCTAAACCTTCGTTGGACGTCTATCCGTCCGTCTGGCTCTCAGCGGGCTGTACCCACAGACTGTGTATTTCTATTGGCGCTATAACAAAAAATAATAAAAATAAAATAAAGTTAACTATGTTATTTTAACCAAAGAACAGCTTTTATCTGTTTTGTGATTTTAACCATACAAGAAACGTGTTTTTTTCGGCATTTTTGCCTTGTGATACAGAGCCCTTCGTGTGCTAGTCCAAATCGCACTTGGCCGGTTTTAGTGTCACTTCACCGTAACTTAACCGGTTGACAACATGAAGACTAGATTTGTGACACAAAATTCTAAGGATGGAGGCGGAGGAAGAGGAGGAATAAATTTATGATGAAAAGATTTTTTCTCCTTTCCGGGACACAACCTAAATAGATTCACGTTTTTCCTAGAACTACATCGACCTAGAACCGACCCAACAAAATATATTAAGAGTAGGAAAATAATTTTCAACATCTCAGAAAAAGCCAACATTCACTTAAGAACTCTATCAAAAACTCCACACTAGCAACTTGTGTCCTTGCTGACAACACTAATAATATCCTCGTTACTAAGGCAAATCGAATCGCTGCAAACGAAACTTTTCGCTTAAACTCCTTGTACGATGTACACTAGGTCCAATCTTATTTACATGCATTACCCATGCAGATTAGTTGCCAACTTGCTCACGACTCAAAGAAAAACTTGCTGGCTCCCTAAAGTAATTTTAAAGTTGACTTCGGACAAATTTCTAATGAAGTACCTACCTACTGCGGAGTTTTGTTCCAATGTGTATGTGGAAGTGCATTTTATATTAGGTGTGCAGCAGCAATATCACTTAATAAAAAAGGAGGTAGGAGTTGGATAACTTGTAAGGAATTGATTGCGTTTCCTGCAATACAAAGGTGAAGTTGAAAATAATACGTAAACTGTTGTTGGTAAAGGAAATTACTTTGAAAGTGTAGAAACCCAAAACACGAAATATTACATTTTCTTTGGCTCAAATTGGTTATTTTACCATTTGCGGAGTTTCGGGAACGCCTAACTGGACCTTTGAAAAAACTCTGAAAGCCTATCAGAAACTTTCCTAAAGGATGAAAACTGAAAGGGTCTGCGACAGAATATTAGTTGGCATAAATGCTGAACATTTTCTTTAGCTGGCTAACTTTTAAAATACCACTTTCCTAAGCACGATTAGTCATAACGATCTTGAATACTACTCTTTATTCACTGCCCCGATTAAGGATCTTATTCTTATTTCTTATGCAAAAACCCAGATCAACTTATCCATATTCCTAACACAACACTTCAACAAACTTCATGTATATATTGTTAGCACGCTGCCTATACCCACTGTGAAAGCGACAGTGTGAGGCGAAGGCCGGTCACGGCGCGGTGACGGACGTTTCCATTAGACCCTTTGTTCGGCCGACGTTTATTGTCCGAACCTATCGCATTTTATTGCCATAGATTGGGATTTTTCTGCCACCATGTTTTGTGGGTACAAGCATGAATATAGCTGTTACAGCCTTGTCAAACTCGATTTGTATGGACTATGTTTTTCGGTTATTTTTGTTAGTTTATTTTTAGGGATTTTTTCGGAAGTACGAAGTTGGTTGAAATTCGAAGATAATGATAAGTGAAAAAAAGCTCTTAGATTAACATACTATTCATTAATAAAAATAACTCCATCAAATAATTAAAATAATAATAGTTTCTCTCAACAAAAATAATCCGATGATTATGCTACGACAGCGTGGCTGACTGCATGGCGTAGCGTCCTGTCGTAGCCAGCTCTCGTAGCAGGCACTTGCTCCACTTTACTTCACTAATAAACTCTTTCTATTACGGATTCCAAGAAAAGTTCGAGCTACTTGAAAAATGAGATATCATAACACACTATGTGCTCAATATTCCTTGAATAATTAAATTGAGTACTTCTGCTTGAAACTGATTCCTTATATCAGTGTGGGGTACCTGTACCTGCAACAAACATTACCGTTTACAGCATGCATGTCCGGTGCCGCTTACTTTAGGTAAGTACCTATTCTGTGTCCGATAAACTGTGATACCAGAAAGATTTCTGAAAAATATACTATGATTAGTACTTTGATAACTACTATACTTAAACCTGTTTTAAGTCTATCGAAACCCGTGACACTTATGCCTGTAATGACATAGAGCTCGCCTTCTATTACGTGGGACTTGGCAAAAGGAGAGTGCTCTATAGGTACACAGTGTGACGATTAGGTTATCACATTAATTGAAACCACGTATTCTTAAAACATACACAATTAAAATAATTAATAACAATTAACATTCTACCCGTGGGACCTTTTTTTCTTTTGGGATGTAACAACATTAAACTTAATTTATGATAATTTGGTAACAGTACCGCAAAGTTTGTGTTGAATTGTTGATACCATCGCCCCGCGCATGTCTCGTACCTTATTATCAAGGGTCGTTTATTTCGTGCCAATTTGTAAGCTATTTTGTTTGAAAAATTCAGTTTTCTATACTTGTAACAACCGCTGTACTGTTTAATGTGATAACCTAATCGCTGCACTGTATACCATTGCCTACCCCTTCCGAGGACACAAGCATGATGCTATGTAGTCTATCCCTTCAGTATAAGATATTCCAATAATTGAATAAGTAGTGCATGCAGATTGTAAATGGCTTGTCCTGAACTAGTTAAGAGTTCAAGTTGGCAACGCGTCGTGTATCATGCATGCAGTAGGTATTTGTGTCCTGTAACTATTAATGCAATTAAGCCGTATTGGCGCAGACGGCCGCCGGGCGCCGCGCCGGCCGGATAAACTGTTTTGAAGTTTACGTTGGGTCGGGCTTATGAACTTAAAGTGTATCTAACGGATAAAGTAATCTAAGGAAAATTATAGAAATTGTTCTCAGACAAGTAAAGTGATTTGTCATTAGGTAATATGTAGTATTTTCCGCTCTTAGACACATTAAATTAAGTTATTCATATTTTTTGTATAAATAAAATAAGTAATTGTAGGTACAGAAAATTAACTTCCAATCTAGCATATCGCAGGTTGGGAACCGTTAAAATATTATTTATATTTTTAAATATCTGCGAAAAAAATTCTGTTATGTGATTTTGCAATTCCGATACGTACACAAGAAACTATTGAACGAGATCAACGGTTCTTAGCCGATTTAAGACATAATTTTACCACATCACAAATTCCCTCAGAACAAAACCTCGAATAACAATAAATAAAACGTAAAGTAAAAATGACAATATTATTTCAGGAGTCATCCGGTTGCAGTCCGTTCGCCGTCCGGCGTCCGGTCGAGGCGCGGTTAATCTCATGAATATTCACCTCACCGCTGATCCCGGTAAACCGGACCGCGCGCTCGGATCATGTATAATAGACCTTAAATGCTGCGACCAAAGGATCTTGATACTTGAGTTAAAGGAGAATTTATTTGGCGTGTGGTTTGTGCTAAGGAACCAAGATAGGGGGGGCGGGGATGTAAGGTTTTAATAGGCAATTAAGGGCTGCTAATGATATGAAGAAACAAAAGCTCTAATGATATGGAGAAACAAAAGCTGAGTTAAGAAAATTTAGTTGAGCTGAATAAGTACGAGTTTAATGTTTTGTGAGATAAGTTTTAAGTTTATAATATGAGCCTTCGTTACATACATACAATGAAAACTGTTTTCAATAGACTGTGAATGAAAAGTCTTCAATACGCGAGTGTGTTTTGTGTTCGTCCCATATTACGTCATTTTGCGTCAACAAAGTTCTACTCGTAATTGTGTACTTATATAAAAGGCTCACTATACGTCTTGAGGTTATTGTTACTTCACAAACAGTAGATATCATAAAGTAAGTAAATAGAAGTGTTTAAAAACTCTAATGCAAGGACATTAATAAATCATAATCTCACCAATCAAGATCTCTCAACCACACTATATTTAAATGTAACCGCGCCGCTAATGTATATGTGCTATGATGATAATTGATACGCGGCAAATTTTCAGCCGCCGCCGAATATAAGCACCGCCTAATATAAAGCTGAAATATTTGATGACATTGTTTCATTAGCTGCTGCGGTGTACCGAGGTCGGTTTATAAATCAGTTATACGCAAACTGGCTAAGGGATCATGGTACTAAGTAGATAATTATTATGTGTAGCTGGAAATTGTTAAAGACGGTCCAATAAATCAGGAGCTGTTGATAAACAGTACATTATGGTTTAATTTCCCGAAGGGGTTGGTAGATGGTTTATTATTGTAGATATTATCACAAATAGCTAGAAGCTAGCTAGGGATTTTACTCCCTATTGCCACTAAACCGTCTGTTTCTTAGTATCTTCGTATCGTAACGCAAAATAACAAGGTTTTAATGATTAAATAAAATGTTTCTGCTTGTAGCGATTAAACATGTATAAAGAAAATCCAAGATGGCGGCTGCAAAAACTTTCAGATTTTTCGTCATGGGTGTAGTTTTCATGGTTTTTGAGGGTGCTTAAGCCGATAGCGAGCAGAAGAGGAAAATCCAAGACGTCGACAATTTTATGAGAGCTTCTAAAAACTTATACTAAAATTTACACTTTCTCTCTCTCTCTTTCTATTACATACGAGTGAGTGTGTGCGTGCGAGTATCGCAAAAGGAACTTCGTCCCTGACGGGAGTCCCCCGACGCACACTTTTTTACCGCGGCATGAGCTGTTAGTTCGTGCCGATACAAGAGAAGCACATAGAGGAATGATTAAAAATCTATTTTTTATATTTTAATCAACTCTCCAGCATAACTCAGTTTCACATTTCAGATTCCCAGTCCACCGTGAAAATTAAACTGATCTTTGACTTTATAGCCTGGTCCTTAACTCCGGCCATTACAAAAGGCATTCTCTAATTCGGCATCAACACCGTCTTTACGACTATAGCGCCAATTCCACAATGTTTACTACAGTCATTGACATCACTTCTCCTAATTCCATTAACTATTGCGAGACCTCTTTTTATTGCTATTGCTATGATAAGTAATTGAGGAGTGAGTTTCTTTGATTGTAATTTTGGTACTTACCTTCTATGTGTAATCATCATCATCATTTCAGGCGAAAGACGTCCACTGCTGGACATAGGCATCGCCCAAGCACCGCCACTTTGACCGGTTCTGTCCTATCCGCATCCCGCGGATTCCTGCGGCCTTCACCAGGTCATCGATCCACTTTGTGGGAGGTCTTCTAACGCTTCGTCTTCCGGTGCGCGGTCGCCACTCCAGAGCCTTTCTGCGAGGAATGTGCCCTGCCCACTGCTATGTGTGTTACATACTTAATCGATATAAAGTATAGCAACGAGTCGTGTGAATTTGGTTAAAAAGTCAAAGTTAGTGTTGGACATGCTACTCGTATGAGATAAATTAAAGTCAGTGACGTTTAAATGAGGATAGTTGCGAGGCGATTTTTTTTTACAACGTTTTAAGTAGTGGTAAGATCTATCCAGGGTTTAAATGTTACTTATTAGGCAACGTTAGATTTACAAACAAGCCATCATCAACCAAATATTTTCTAAAAGAACTTATATATACTTATACATATACTTCCTAAGATAACGATTGACTATACAGGGAACAAGACACCACAAAAAAAATCTATTTCCATCCTTCCTTTCACTACAACCAACACAAAACCAGAACCTCCGTTTCAGCACTTAGTAAACAAACCGGTTTCCTTCACAAATCCTATATTTTCATAATAAGTTTAATGCCCTATTCACGTAGTATTCCCGTCAATAGGCGCCCATTGATTTAGCAATTAACGCGTCCATTTGGTATTCATAAAGGATTGCTTTTAAAAGAAAATGAAGCTTTGAAAGCGCTTAACGAATCATCGCTCGATACTAATTGGAGGATATTGGACGGATACTGTTATGGTAAGAATTATTATATATTTAATGTTTTAAAGGAAAAATGTATTTTGCTTGCGCGTAACTTGCAAACAAAGCAATGCTGTGTTTTTGTAATACTGATCTCAGTAATAATGAATAATTGCTATAATAATTTGTTATTAGCTTGTGGCTAAGTAATAACAGCCGCACGTGTCGCTCGATCAGGTAAACCTATGCTTGCCGGGGTTGGTCCGTGGATGGGTGACCATCTTTAAATACCAAGACCCGTTGAATCCGTGCCTCGAAAAGCACGTTAAACCGTTGGTCCGGGTTGTCATTCTGTCAGGTTGGATTTTTGACAGTCGTTACGGGTCGTCAGAAGCCCGAAAATCTGACAACCAGTCTTACTAAGGGGTATGGTATTACCCAGGAACTGGGTTGTGGAGGTCAGATAGGCAGTTGCTCCATGTAAATACTGGTATCCAACTGCATCCGGTTAGACTGCATCTTTTTCTATTCGGGCCCGGGTAAGACTTCATCGTTGCAGTTATGAATACATTTTTCAAATTACATTAAAACGATTTCGTTTCGAAAAAGGTTATCTTTAGGAGCTCTGAACTAACTTAACAAGTATTTTATTATCAAAAACAATAATCTGTAGCTCAAACACCAATCCCCATCGCAAAAAACAGGTGTACCAACCAAACGAAAGAAAAATAATTCAAGGAAAACTTTCCGCGTTATCTCTTACATCCTGATCCACCGTTTACCAGATAAACCCTAAGTATTGCCTGAATAAAGAGCCTCTCCCACTAATCTCTTTATCAGAAGGGGGATGCGAGGCGAGTCTTTAGCTGAGCCGTTTAGAGGTTGTTTTTTGTAAAGATAAGCGTGTTTGTAGGAATACCATATCGAATTGATGGGGTTAAATAAGTGACGGGTAGTGTTGCAGTCATTTTTATGGGAAAATTGTAGTAGAAAAGAGTTTTTCCAAAAAAAATAACATCGCTTAAAAACTTTTCATAGTCGTTTTTTTGCATTTTCTTTAAGCAACTGATATGACACAAAGCGTTAAAGATGCTTTCGACCATTGAGCCTAGCACGATCACGCGGACTAAACGTAACGTAAGTGCAATCGATTTTAAAATTGTAACAGTATATCCGCATTTCGCACGTAATAAACTCAGAAACTCAAAGTATTCATTTCAATTAAACCAATTACAGGCACTTTTGTTTTGTCAAGGGGTCGGTCAGTCAGAAA
Organism: Apamea crenata; assembly: GCA_949629185.1. NCBI lineage: Eukaryota > Metazoa > Arthropoda > Insecta > Lepidoptera > Noctuidae > Apamea > Apamea crenata. The sequence continues at coordinate 1,299,984 of OX451359.1, forward strand.
AATGAAGCTAGTGGCCCATTCCAAAGCGTAGTAGGTACCTATGGAGAAGAACGGGCAAGAAACTATTTAAATATTGACTAAGTGCCGTTTTTTCAATCGTCAGGTAATTTTATCTGGAGAATTAATATGGTGGTTTGACATATTATCGTCTATACAAAAGCTGTCAAACCGCCATATTTATTTTTCAATAAGGTATCTGACGACTGAAAAATTGCCCCTTAGTCATAAGAGTTATTACATATCTAGGTGTAACTTGTCCCAAAAATTTAAGCGAAAATGCTAAGCATAAGATAAGTTTATTTACGATTTAAAAATCGTTCGAATTTGTGTTACGTTTACATCTTGTTCGTGCTAGGGCCTCTGACTCAGAATATCCGCCATTTTGCTTTTAAAACATTTCGAAAATACCTTCACAGTTTTACACTTCCAAAACACGAATGAAACACGTAACTCCTAAAATACTGCGTAATGATTAACTCAAAAGTAATAAAAGTGCCGCCATTTTAAAGCGTTCTTTTACGATTCTACCCTCATCTCCTGCGTAAAGTCAGTGCGCTTATAAAAATAAATCGACAGGTCTTTGAGGCTCGCGAAGTGTATCGGTGTAACGGTGTACGTGTCAGGAATGTTGAGCGACTATTCGCTTGTAAATTACCTTCCAAATGGAGTATAGGTAGGACCCGTGGGTGGGTTTGAAAAAATTATATGAAAATATTTTTTGTCGTTTGAAAAAATCGCAAGTTGTGCGTATCTCAATATCAAACGTATTAGAGTATGCTATAGTCTTTTAAACTCGTGTAATCCTCTTTATTATGTACACCATAACAATGAACACATAATAGCACAAAAAGGTTTTTGGGTTCCTATTTATTTAATAGGTACCTACCTACTCCCAGCACATATACAGAGGCGGACTTAATATCATAGGCATTTTTCACACGTCAACCTTTGTGAGATACAGAGACAAACAGTGACAAAACAACATAAAGGGTAATTAGTACATCGAGTATTCAAAATGTTACAGATAACATCCTGATTCAGTAAACCAACTTGGTAGTCATTACGTTACCCCCTAAATAATGTACCAGTAAACATTTACCGTACACGAGAGGATGCCTCCGAATAAAATTTTAAATATTAAAAAAAAACCTAAAATAACACACCCATGTCTAACAACCAATAATCTCTAGTATGTATGTATTTATAGTATGTATGTATTTATGTATTTATAATTTTGAATTTGTATATATTTGTCTATTTTAGTGTATTGTATACATAATATTTGCACCAACAACGGTCCCATTTTGTGTCCAGGGAAATCGCTGTCCATACCGAGGTTGCCTGGAAGAGATCGCAGTAATGCGATAAGGCCGCCCATTGTATATTTTGTAGTATCTCATGTGTTTTTTATGCTATGTATTTTTGTGGTGTACAATAAAGTATATATAAATAAATAAATAAATAAATAAATCTCGGAGACACGCGACATCCAAGCTCTATAACCTAATTCTTAAAGCAAACAGACACACACACCCGCCACAACACACGAACACACCCACACCCACGTATAAATTATGCACGTATACTAGAGGCACCGCAACATCAGTCACACGTCGACCCGACTCAGCCCTTAAATATCCGCACGCACGCTCATATCCGCAAATATTCGGACATATCCGCGACACACGGACTTTGGAATTAGGTTGCGGTTACGCCTCCGCTCCGTGATTCGTCCTTCATTACTGCCCTTTTGGAACTACGCTAGATATTTGGAGTGTTTTGGAAAGATAATAATTGTATGTGTAGTGGTGACTACCACTACACATACAATTATTATCTGTTGTTTAGTTTATGGAATGATTTGTCAATTTTGACTATTGACTTGGCATGTTCGGCTGAAAGTCAGATATAATACAGAAGGAAATCTGATTTCAATTTAAATCACTAAAACGACAACGAGTTGGCCATATTGATAATGCTCAGTCTCCTAAAAACATAAAACTTTTTATAGATTTTTTTTTATATACCCTAGATTGCTAATTACAACCCTCCACAGATAAATACAAAAATATTGATTAAGGTACAGCAACATAGTTTTACTTACTTTGTTAAAGTTAGGTTAATTTAAGTTATTTTTTAGTTAAGTTACGAATGCAGTACCACGCTATGTCACAAGAAATTAACTTAACCCGTTTAGAAGAACTTTGATGGTCATGAAATCCTACGTTTCATGTTGCTTATGACTATACTAGCATCCTAATTGCGTAACAAACTATCAATCTCAATCTGAATCATTTTGAAGGATAATATTAATCCATTGCTTCATATGTTCGAAAAATTTGTCTGCTCAACAACGTTAATAACGCAATGAATGTTGTTGAACTGTGAAAATGAAAGGACAACGATGCTAAAGATTGACACTATTGACAACCCCTTCAAGCTCGCTTCACCTAAGTTATCACGGTGAGATTTTTACAGAATAGATCGGCAGAAGTCACAGATAGCTGAAGTCTACCACTTTTAAACAATGTGCCTAACTGAACCCGGCGAAGTCATTAATCTAGTGGAATTGGACTGTCTCAAACACAATTGCCTTTTAAAGTCAAAGAATTGAATTTCCAAATAAAAAATCCTTTGTTTGTGCAGGACAGCAATTTGCAGTGATCCAATGCATGTGTTTACATAAATGCTGGAATCGTAATTTATGAAACTGTTACTTAACAGATGGAGAGGTTTTTTAATAGTATCACACGAGTGTTTTAATACCTAGGTATATAGTTTGATACCCTAATTACGGTATCTAACCGCTTGAAACTTTTTCAAAAATACGATTAATAATATCGTAGATCGTAGGTGCCAAAATCCATCAATCCACCTGCGGGGGTATACGCACAACAGCAGCTCCCACGGAGTCCCACCACCACAGATAAAATAATTGAAAAATGTACTTTAATAAAAAAGGTTATTTTAAGGCATTATTTTGTTAGAGAAAGTGCGTTTTAATAAAACTTTTTAATTTCACGTGGACATTTGGACAAAAAACAAAAAAAAAACATTAAGTTACTATTTTGATTTAATTTTATAAACTTTGCGATATGAGTGTATATAGATAACGGAATTAAATACTTTACATTGAATTAATATTATCTAACTATTGTGATATGAATAGATGAATATTAATTTTGCTTTTTAATTCCAGGTGGTGTGAACAAAATTACTATAAATTGCAAAATACCTATGTGTTACTAGCCAACAAGCACACAACACTTAAATTAGTTACATTACTTGCAAATTGACGGAAAACCACTTCTTTCCTGTGGCCCAGAGCTATCGTGAATTCGTGAACTGTTGAGGTACAGATCTATTTCTTTCGTGTTGGCACGAGCTCAAACCCTGGTCAAGAGATAAGCCAGTCAGTAAGTAAAGCGGGGCTAACTACTCAACTGTTCGGGACATGCTTCAGTGTCACCACTCAAGTAGACTTTCTTTAAACATCCTTTTTTCTATCTATAATATGTATGTATTTACAAAAAAAAAAAAAAAATGTATATAAGTAGTTTATCAGCCATCTTGTTACCATAACACAAGCATTAGGTTTCTTAGCTTGGGACTAATGGTGCTGTGTGAAATGTCCAGGGATATTTATTTATTTACTTATTTTTATGGCTACGTATGACAGATGGCCTGGGCAAGGACATCGCTTTCGAATTATTCAATATTTCTTACTTCGTGGTATTTCTTCAACGACTTACTGTCCTGGGTTGGATTCCCGGATCGCACAGTGTTATTAAGTTATTCCACGTGGAATTACTTAGTAACAGCCTACAGTCTGGATCTTTGCCTAGATTTTTTTCTGCCTAGTCCTTCGGGGAAAACTGGCGTGTTGTTATGTTATGTGACATAAGCTTTCGGTAGCTTAATGTCAATCCAATACATTTTTGACTTTTCCATCATCGTTATCGCTAAAAGAATGCCACTTTGTCTTTGCCCTTAGATGTATGAATGTGAACAGAAACAACAAGAGTATGTAAGAATCATAAACACGGGTTATTCTGCCGTTTCTGCCCACTCCCATAAGAAAAAGGAGTGACATTATGTAAGTGTGCATACTTCACACTCTCACTCTTATCAATTAAGGACCCCTACATGACCATCTACTCGTACCTAATCAATGAAGGGCCACCTGCACTCGTCGCGGTATCGTCCCGCGTCTGCTGCTGTTCGACAAACTTATTACGCGCGTAATTCGCCCAAACAGCCACTAACGGCAGTAATAACTGCGCGTATCCAATAAGTACCGGTCGAACGTCGCGTCGGGTCCAATGGTGTGCGGTGCTAGTTATGAGCGACAGCGATTGGATAGGGAAACATAGCCTTTATAATTTGTTATTGGTAGTCAATTACGTACTCGTATATCCGGTACATTAGAAATCTCGACTAAGGACGGGTTGTTTCACGTCCACTTGACGCATGCGTGTACATAAAAAATGGCGCTAACTATCGTCAAACCAAAAAAACCGTTGTTTCAAATTACAATTACAAAATTATGGCCTTGACATACGTATGTTACGTTAACCAACCGCATGGAGCAACCGGCCCTAAGAGCCAATGCTTATTGTTTTGTCATTCCTTTTTAGCGCTTTGCTACGACAAGTAGGCTTATGGATAGATACTAGCTGAAATCATTATTTTAAACACCACTACTTGATCCCCAGTTTTATTATAACTGGGGCTCAATAAACTGGGGAGTATTGCTTAGGCCGCTTTTTAAAAATATTCATGTTTCAACACGGGGATTTATAAGTTAAGGCCATGATAATTTTAACTTTGAACGTAACCGATTGGTACACTATTAACTGTAACAGATTTAATGTCTATAAAAGTTGCCACCCAAATCTCAGGCCGTTTTCTCGTTTAAAACTAGTGTGGGGGTGTAAATGGATTTCCATTTCATATTGTATAAGAACACTGTATCAGTTAACTGTAACTTTCCTGAATCTTCTTTTTCTTCTTTGGCCTCGCCTGTTCCTGTTACGCGGAACCCCGCGTAACAGGAACAGGCGAGGCCAAAGAGCCAACCGGCTTCCCCAATCATGCGACGCCATTTATTTAGATCTTGTGCGTCATCTTCCCTAAGTCCCATCTCCCTCAAAGAAACTACTGCGAAAGTCCATAAGGACATTGTGGACCTTCGTAGTTAAGTAGTTCTCTAAATAAAAAAATACCGCTGTCGCAACATCTCATGACTTGTCCCCCACACATGCAAGCAACACTAAATCATCGAAGACTTAGTGGATCTCCCACTAATTGTTAGGAGCGACGCGGACATATTGAGTGTGCCATAATAACTAGTGTTTATTGGATTACTGCCCAATATTGTTGCCATGTTCATACTCTGTGGTCACCGGTCATAAATGATGACTAGAGGGTGTTGAAAGGGACTCGGACGTGTTGAATGAAACATAATAACTTTATTAGATTACTGTCCAATATTTTTAGTATGTTGTTCGACTATGTGGTATTGGGTGTTAATGTGGGGTGACGGGACCGTCTTCGAAGTGAATGTTTGTCGTATGCTCAGTGAAGCGAAACGCTGCAGTGATAATCGCTGGATGGAGTAATAATATAAGTCTAATTGGGACTAAAATGTGTTTGTTATTATCATTCATAGCCACACAAAATATTGTCTCATTACCATCAGTAGTATTTTATCACTGGAAAACCTTCTTAGCACCTGGAATAGCATTAATTCAGAATGTTTTTCTCCAGATAGAATACAATGGAATACTTACTCTTTATTTAAAAAAAAATAAGATAGAAAGAGAGAGAGAGTGCAGTCTCTCACTCTTTGCTTAGCTTGCTTAGATTTCGTAATGTGTATGAAACATCACCGGAAGCGCCAGACACTAAAGCAGCGTCCGGGCACTGCTATGCTGATGTTCTACAGAACATCGACAATAGTCTGCATGATCCTTTTGTTAATCATTGTCAATCAATCACCTCCAGGTTCTCTCCAGTCTGCTCCAGGATGTACACTAATTGCTACTAGGTCACGTATCTCCACCACATCTACAGTCATAACAATATTATTGATCAGATTTCTACCTGATACAGTTCCTGCGTCGTCCTTAGTGTCTATAGTGACGTAACAACGAAGAGTGGCTTCTATTTCATCGAAGTACATCTTATTTTCCTTGAGTAGGACTCTCTAGTGTATTGTTGTGTATGTTTTCTTTATTTTGACGAATTTCTATTTACTCAGTTGTCGTCTGGTCTGCTCAGCGCGGTTAAAGTATTCGCTTTGGTACTGTTTCATGTTTGAGGGAAAGTTTCACTATGATGATTTTAATGTGCTGCTAGGGAGTTTGTTGCGCTACTTCTTCTTCCCAGCGAAAGCACTAAGAAGTGGCGTTTTGCTGGGCGGGAGTTTTGGGGGACTGTCTGAAAGTGTTGATTCTCAGCCTAAATTGACTAGATGACTTTTGATTTTAAAATACATTTTTAACAGTAAAGCCAGTGAGTGAAATGAAAATGAATATACGAGTATTTGTAGAATTGGTGATCGTCATAGATTAAATAAGCTGTTCACTTAATACACGCCATGAGACAGGACTTTTCCAAACAATCTCGAAAGTGAGAAATTTAATAAAAACAAGAAAGTAAGACAAACTGTGCAATATTAAACACCCTTATCACAATGACACAGTGATTCATTTGCATCGCTCTCCTAAATTATCGTTGTCTGTACCAGAGTTTCAAATAGGCCAACAGCATTCAAGTATAGTATAGTACCAGTTTGCTCTAAATTATCGTTGTCTTTACTAGTGATCTAAACAGCTAATGCTATTGGACTGTGATCGTAAAGTACACAAATACTATTAAAATCATCCCAACTGTACTAGAAGTCAATACTCGCTTTCACCCCCCCTTGACATCTACTCGCTCAAGATTACGACCAGTTAAGGCTGCCTCTCCATTGGAGCGGAGAGCGATTCCACAACATTCAAATATCCGCTCCGTTTCAGCAGATATAGCTGTAGCGGGAATTATTAGTTTAATTAATCATCGAACGCGGTAAAATTGATACCTGTCGACTTATCCTGGAAAAACCCACTGAAAATTTAGATTGAGATTTTTACAGAGTGCATCGGCCGTAGTTTCGATATGACTGGGGTGTCCACTCACTTCAATTTAAACGGGGACACTCCGGTATATTGATCCCTCGCTCTTCTCTGCTTTTCGCCCGCCTTCAATGAACAGACAACCTTAATACAAGTCCCTAAGGCGATGTTATTTATTGGATTAATACGAGATTGTAACTATATTGTGAGCTGCCCGAGATTTGTATTGACACTCACTAATATTGACAAGTTACGGTCTCAAGAGCTTAGCAAGTCTCAGAAATTGTTGCAAGGACTCGAAGGTTTAAGTATTATATGCATTAGTTTAGTAATTTCTTGACAGACTTTGTTATTCATTGGTCTGGGTCTAAAATTCAATAGCTATAATTTTGACCAAATAAACTATTTTCAAAATACATGAACATAATTTCAGATAAGATCCAGACTTCGCCAATGAGTGTTTCAGATCTGAAACACTCATTGGCGAAGTCTGGATCTCTGTCTGGACTCATTATAAAAATCCTAAGAGACATCTCTCTTTATAGGATTTTTTATACCGAGTTAACTAATCATTTTATATTAATGAATATAAAATGATTGACAGTTTCATCAGAATCCTAAAGTTTATGTTGTTATGTTTATGGCATTTTTTCCTGTTAGTACTGTGTATGTATGTAATCACGTCCAAATCAGAGATTTACTCTAAGATTCGGTCCCCGTGTTATCAAGGTCAGTGACAACACAAATTATATGGAAACTTTGAGCCAGGGCTGACTGTGTCACGCTACGGCCACGCGATCCATACATTTGTCACGCCTAATGCGCTCTGCACCTCTCCTAGGGTTGGTAAACGTATAGAAAAGGACGTAAGCAAATAATTCCAACTATTTCTCCTTTATCTTTCATAACAAACATATTGAAGATTACCGAGAAATCCGAAGATTTTGCACGATGAAGCAATACTTATAGTTGATTTAATATTTTTGAGAAAAATATAAACTTACTGAGGACAAAATTTTGGGAATAATTCATCTTCATGATTCAAGCTTAGGTTTTACCTACGTATGAAAAACCTACAATTTCTTCTTGACATTCGTTCTCGTTTAAAGATTTTTGTGATCTCCTTTTATCTGCGATCGGCTTTCTAGACATAATATGATGGGGTATTCGTTTGGGATTGTTTTTGTGGTATTCCATTGAACATTCACATTATGTGGTTCAGTACGAGACTCATTATAAGTAATAAAAATAGTGTGCCTTAAATCTCTGACACGATTATTAACATCTTTCGAAACCAGCATTCTTCAAGAACTCATTAGTGGTAATCCAACTTCCTTAACAAAACCTTACAAACAGTTTCCCTCAAAAGAAAACCCTTCTTACAACTCTCAGGTAAAGAATCTAACTACAAATAGGTACAAGTAGTGGTGCCCCTAACTACGTACAAATCGTCGTCCGATACGATCGGAGCGGATACAATTAATTACGCGAACAATAGACGCCGTCGTGAAAACTACTGATGACGATCGCGTGAACAATCCCTTGTATGCGGGTGTCGAATAACTTGCTGTTTCACGCTTTCATGTAATTTGGGGGTGAGCGTTGACGTACGGAGTTTTTCTTTTTTTTTTGTTAATAATATTGGAGGTTCAATCTACGGATTATATTTTAAGTTTTATTTATGCAATATAATTATTATAGACTTAGGGCTGATTTTTCAATAGTCAAGGGGGATTCCCCTCACACAACAGACGTAACTCATAACGCAGACATAACTTATCACATTACAGATGGAATTAGCATTGACAAACCACGCCTGCTTTAATGACTGGTCGCTATTATTCCCATCACAACAGAGTAAATGAAATGAATGGAACAAATACAACAATCTGCTTACAAGCCCCCTGCGACCCTGTCTAAAAGTCTGACTTCTTTCATCACTGTATATGCACAACAAAGACCGACAAATAATACCTATCACTCATTCACGCGTCTCTCACAACACACCTACACCCCAGTTACATTCCTCCAACTCGAAGAATGAGAATACCATCGGCGTTTACGAAGTGCTCAATAAACAGACCATTCCAGAGTATTCCCAGTTATTGTGCTGCCTTTTATCAAGAGATACGGCCGTGTACGAAGCTCGCTTGGGAAATAAAATAAAGAAATACGCGTGCACGCGACAGTACGGGCCCCGACATAAATATTAGAGTCGATACGGACTTTTATGAGACTTAAGCTTATGAAAATATATGTCCTGAGATGTATTGTGATTCTGTTTTTGAGTTCTTGGTGTTCATTTGCAGGTTTTTGTTGGTGTTTTCACGGTATTGGTGGTGAGGGCGTTGGAGTTATTTACTGTTACATGCAGGATCTGTGATATTTTGTATTACGTGACTCATTGAGAGAAAAATCCGGTTTTTGAATAATTAAATTAGATATTTGTATTCATAATTTTATTTGCGTTTCATAATGTTAAAATAAATATTCTTCAACACATTTCAAAGTATCGTAAAAAGCTTCATAAAATACAAATACTAGTTCCATAGTGCTAAAGAAAACAATTTTGCATATTTTATCACCCCATAAAAAATAAATATTTTCCCAGAACCCAAATCCATAAAACGATGAAATCAGCGTTATAAAAGTGAAACAATCAATAAAAGTATAAAATTGAATTTAATGCCGCCGACCGTCGCGTTTGAGCGCCATTATCCAAATGACCGAAAACAATGAAACATGAGCTTAAGTGTGCGTGAAAGAGACGGAATGATTCCCCCGCTCTTTTTCGTCAGTTTATCGTTTAATCAGGATTCGGTTTAAGTGCACACATAAATGTTTAGTGTCTGTATGTGTGTCTATTTACGTTGACAATAGTCGTATAATGGCCGATCATTGGCAATGCTCATAAAAGGTAATTGGTATTTTTGCTTCCTGATTTCAGCTTCGTCGTGAAATAAAAATGTTTCTGTATAAACTACAGTTAGGTACATTTATTTTTTCGTGGATATTACTATTTATTTAAATTTCCAAGATAAGCATGGATATTCATATTTATGTATGTACATATTCCAATTACTATGTATTTTAAGACTGTTAGCTTAAATTATGTAAATAATTATGTAGTTATACAGGGTTATTGGAAAAACACCAACAACCTCTTAAGAGGTCATTGTACTCGTCATTATGAACAACATCTAAAATGGGACCAAACCTGAAATCGCAAAAAAAAATCAGCTGTTCCCTACATGTATGTTCGGTTAACTCGTCAAAATGTAGGGAACAGCTGATTTTTTTTTGTGATTTCAGGTTTGGTCCCATAGTAAAAGTTGTTCATAATGACGAGTACAATGACCTCTTGAGAGTTTGTTGGTGTTTTTCCAATAACCCTGTAGTATACATTCTCTCAACTGCCCCGAGTAACTGAATATACAATAGCTGTAAATGACAAACAAGTAAATATTGACCTAAGTATCCAATATTCCGCTTGGATTAATATCCTGTTCCCTGCTGCATAAAACATAACATTCATGATACTGCAATGTGTTTCATTTCTCGTTATCTAGTATGTACAAAAAAATAACACATTCGATGCCTGTTACTTGGATGCCACGGAGGAGCTTTTAAATAAACTTGAGCGTTTGCAAAATATCTGTATTCGTTTTGTTTTTAACCTCAAAAAGTTTGATCATGTCTCCAACTTTCGCAAGATACTCAAGTGGCTCCTCATTCGACTTCGCAGGAACTCTCGGATATTGTGTCTGCTATTCAATCTCCTTCACAATCCTAAAACACCATCCTATCTGCGGGAGCGTTTTATCTACGCCCGTCCTTCAGATGCACCTTGCAGGTCGCATCTTAAAAACCTTCTCAAGTCCCCTCCACACTCCACCGATTTCTACTCCTACTCCTTCACAGTGCACGCGGTGCGATTGTGGAATTCACTACCGCCTGACATTAGGGACTGTCAAACGGTTGCAGTCTTTTTAAAGAAGAGTGAAAGAACACTATCTGTCCACATCATCATAGTTGTGTAGGTATGTATTTATTATTTTGAGTATGATATAATTTTTATCATTCTGGTAATATTTATTTTAGAAGTAGGTATATATTTATGTATGTTTATTTGTATGATATATTTGTATGTTTGATAAAAACAGGTTTTGCTGAGACTCTGTTGATTTGTTTTTTTTTTCTTATTTGTATTTTTATTGATATGTACGTGATTACTAGTTTATTTATTTATGTATAAGTATGTATTAGGTATGTTGAAACTGTGTGTACTCCCCGTCACTTTTCTCTAAGGGTTCATTAGAAAACCAGCGTCAGACAGCACCTGTCTGGCATTAATGCTGAAATGAACCTTTTTGGCGCAGCCGTGAGGCACACACTATTGTTGTCTGAAACATTATTTTTTATTTTATTAATTTTGTATTTTGTGTTTCACGAACTGTGTCCAAATAAACTTTTTTCTTTCTTTCTTTTATTATCGGCTTTACCAGTGAATTTCTCAGTATCAGCTCGGAGGCTGGATTTATGCCCGGTTGATGGCCATAGGCTCGCCCCGATTACATGGGATTTAAGCATAACTGGCGGAATGTGGGTGTGCCTAACCCTTGGGGGATTACTGGAGTGATGTTATACTAGTATTTAATTTCCTTTACTAGATTATAGTAGATTCATGATTTTATAATTCTGATTCCAGTAAAAAGGTAACAAGTTTATAGGAATGAAGTTCTTTAACGGAGCTTGCGGTAGGAGTAAACTTCGAGAAATCAAAACCTTTTTTTATTTTTTTTGTCTCTGAGAAATGCATTACGCATCCCCGTTCGTGGGGGACGAGACGGGGTATGTGGGACTCCTGTCGGAATGACAGTATACCCACTAAAACTCGGCGGTGTTCCCACAGCGCCGTGATGGGAGGGTCGTGAGAAACTGGCTCAGCCTTTACTTCCACAACACTCCCGGCGCACGCCCGCCTAGCTGGCGGGCCCCGCATGCCGCGCCGCATGCTACGGGAATGGCCGGGAATACCTGGCCATTTCCGTCCGACACTGGTGGAGGCCTATGCGATACAGGCAAGGGTGCCCCCGTAAGCGTTGCCTGCTGGCCTCCACCTGCCCGCCTAACTAACGAAAAAGCGTTATTCGATTTTTTTTTCTTCGATCGGTCGTATGTAGAGAGAGGGATCTAGTTTTTATGGTTTTCAAGGATGCTGAAGCCGATAGTGAGGTCAAATGAAAATCCAAGATGGCAGCGACAAAAATTTTAAAATTTTCGTAGCCGCCATCTTGGATTTTCCTTTTGAACTTCGTGCTTGCCGGAGGTCCCCCGACCTTGTTTTTTAATTTAGATCGGCCTGAAGATCTACCATGGTACAATAAATGTCAAAATTTCAAGCAGAAGAAAGTCAGCAGAGCATTTATCGGTCAGGAGTTAAAAACATTGTTTTTTTTTTAACTCCCGAAGTAATGGATGATTGAAGGTGGCTGGACATGTAACTCGAAGGGAAGCGATTACTGCTGCCTGCGATAACTGCCTGTCTTTATCACTGCTCTCCTGGCTGATAATGATAACATTATTGGTAAAATCAAAAAGTTGAATCTATTAACAGTGTTTAGAGACGATGCAAGTCATTTGTTACTTCAATTTTATTGTATGCCACAGGCAAGAAATTTGCTTCGTGAAAATGGAGCTTAAAACTACAAAAACACACTAAAAGCAAATAATAAACCAGAGGAGCTTTGCAAGAATCTTCGTGTTATAAGTCTTTGTGACGGCATCTATTGAATATTTCACCACGGGGCGCGAAGTTATCACAGTAAAAAACTTGACAGAGATGGGTTCCGTCGTTAGGATGAATATTTACACGTGCACAGTATCGATTAACTGATTAAAATATTAATATTTGCAACTGGTTAGACCAGTCTAAAGGGATGCAAAAATCAATATTTTCTCATTTCCTAACTATGTTGGGCATGCAGATCCACCCCAACAAAGTTGGGAAATGTTTATGCAGATTGGTTGCACAGTATCGATTTAACTGCAAAAAAAGTTTGTCTCGAAAAAACTATGAAAAACAATTGCTCTTACTGCAGTTGTAGCCGAAAACATTCCCATATATCTCACAAACTATTGATTAACATATAAAAGTCACTTAGAAACATCATCATCTTTTTCATTATGGGATCCAACGATAGCACACACTCTAAGGTGCATTGATTTTTTGTTTTCATCTCTCGTTTGCATATATGTGGAGAGCCACACATAATTGTTTTTTTTTTTATTTCACTACACACTATTGTTTAGCGATGCACCTTCTTCTATTTTTCATCGATATAGTGCAAATAATAGATTGGAGATGTAGGTGCACCTACATCCGGACAGACAGACGAACATAACGAAATTACAAAGATTTCGTTTTTGCCATTTGGCTACGGAACTCTAAAAGTGAAGAGTGTCCCGAGGGCGAGCAATTTGCCTACTTAGTTCACACATAAGGAAAGAAAACGTAACACTTTGTTAAATAATGTATGGAGCGATTCTTTTGGAACGAACAGGCGCTTCGAAGTTACTTAGTAATCTTTTATTCTTGTTCTTACGTTTATTACATTATGCTGGCTTTATGATGGTCTGAAAGCATGTATTTGCAGTATAGCAACAGTCGGTATAATTAACTTTACAACTGACTCTTTATCAAAGAACGTCTTCTTTTTTAAGTAAAATATTCCGCCCTGAAAGATTTTCTAACATCGCAATGGGTATAAGTGCCTGTACTCATTGGTGGACTATAACGCCACATCGCAGCGACAAAATGTGGGCCAGCAGTTGGTTACGTGTGAATAGTCTCGCTGCAACTTCTTGCAGTTGCAAATATGTATTGAATATTAAGTTAGCCTAAATTCGATTTCAGTAATATATTTTCTGAATGCACACTTGTAACTGTGTCATATGAGTAGGTACATGAAGTGCATAAAATATTCATATTTTACTGAATCCATATTCCATTCGATATTTCCGGTCGTCAATAGTTAAAATACTGAAACTATTGAGTCCACTGAAAGCGCTGGAACTCAACAGTAATAGAATATTCTATTCAACTTAACTTGCTCGGATGCAAACTACTGTATCATGCAGACAGAGATGTACAACATTTTTTGAGATACATAATAGTATAATGTATTAAAAGAAAAATAGTTACTGATGTTGGTGATCTAACAAAAGATTAGTTTTCTGTAAAAAAAAATAGTCATTTGAAATCAGAATCAGCGTCAGTCAGCATATAAAGCAAGGGCTTCGTAGCTGTGCTTACATTATTAACGATACAGTTCACATTATCACCTTCGCAATCTACCTGTTTATATCTTCATCAAGATTTCTGTCTTAGCCTTCGGGGAGACGAAAAGAAAAAAATATTTAAGATTTTGAAGATTTTCCATCTTTCACGAAAGATAAACAAGAACATTTTTTTTTAATAAATTGCCGTACTATTAATACGTTACATGCTATGTACAGTCACGAGCAAGAGTATGTATACACTCGGCTTTATTCAAAAGCGATTTACTCCTTTATTTTTTAATGAAATTTTATGTTGTTACGAACATAGCATTTTCGAACCCATAGTTTTATGTAATGTATCGTATTTCAACGTTGCATTCGTTATTTCATGAAAACATCGCATTTGAAAGTTGCCAAGTGTTGACATATTGGTGGTCGTGACTTACATAGGAACTGGTGCGTAGGAAATCTACGAGTAATAAGGCATAATGCACCTTTAGAATTGCTGTTGTTTGAAAAATTGTTTTTGAAACACCACCCCAAGAAGTTATGCAATATGCAAGAATGGATTGACACAAACCTAAATAAACCAGTTTAATTAATTTATAGTCAGCTATGTTCCGTAAATTCTTAAAAACATATAGTAAATTGAGTACTCGACATTGTAAATCGATGTATTTACGGAAATTTAGGGTGGAGTCAATAGTGACACCTAGATATTGTAAATGGCAAATACTGAACATGAACTATATATATAGGACATGCAGTGTCAGCGTACGTGCTACAACAATCATGTGCGTAAATGTTTAGATTAATGAGCGGTATGTTAGTATTTCTCATTGTAATTTGTTTTATCTGCATTATGGAGTGAATTGGGAGCAATGTTTCAGCTAAATCAAGAGTTAACCTTGATTTAGCTGAGAACAAAAGAGCAGTGTCATCCACATAAGACATTATGACACTATTTTGGAGTGACATGCTGCACAGTTCATTTATGTATATACATAGATTAAAAATAACGTAGGGCTCAAAATGCTACCTTCTGGAATTCCAAAACAACTATTTTGAGTTCAGCCTCTGTATTCTGACCAATTTGTACACATTGATGATGATCGCTGAGATAATCAGAAAATAGAAGAGTCGTGAGTCAGAAAAGTTTTCTATGTCACTAATTAGAATTTAAAGAGATTCTTTCTATGTAAAATTATTCCTAAAGTTATCGGATGATTGAAAAAACAGCCCTTAGTTTTTTAGTCTAGTTTTGTTTATTAGATTTGTTTATTAGTTTTCATATTTTATCTAATAAGGGCTGATGTTTCCAACGCCAGATAATTTTATCCGAAGAATAATTTTGAATTTTTGACAGTTCTTCCATACAAAATCTGTCAGACGTCAATTTTATTCCACGAATAAAAACTATCCGTCGATTGAAAAATCAGCCCTAAGACTGATCAACGTACGTTTGCAAGGCATTTTTGGATAATGTAGGTAAGGAATATCATTTGAAAAGGCGAATTAATATTCACCTTTTCAAGTTAAGTAATTATATAATGTAAATATTTTAAAAGGTCAAAATTAATGCCGCTATAACAAATAAATACAAAAAATGTCCCTTTTCTCCTTAAAAAGTACTGAATTAAAATGTTTACAACGCCTGTCCCAGCCGATGTCTGGGCTTCAGAGTTTCACAGTTTAAACGACGGCTCTGAAATCGAGACGGTATTTTTATACTCGATACCCATTGATGGCTGAATGCATTAATTTCTCCATGCACTCCATTATCGCTTGTTACAGTCCTGTTGAATTAGGGCTGTCAAACGATAGTTATAAATATTTAAATTAATGTTTTGCAATTCAGAGTACAAATTATGTCGTTGATGTTTTATTTTTGTTTTCTGCCGACTGTTATGCCGGAGCAAATAACGTAGGCATGAAAACAGTAAAATTAAAACTGGCTGATTATTAATTCAGAGCGAATGTAAGGATGAAGAGTCAGTTTATATTGAAGGTTAATGTTACAATACTAAATATGTGTGTAGGAAAAGAATATCGCATGACTGTACGAGCAGCCTTTGAATGCAAATGGTTGAATGCTAATAATTTTTACAGCATAAAAGAATTTGTCGACATGACCATTTTGTGATGTAACCTTTATTATTGGCATGCTATGATATAAGCAAAGCATGTTTGCTCTATAATATATTTTAAAACAACTTTATATACCATGTTTTATGCAAATAAATATTATTTCTATATTTTACTCGTCATGTGAACCCCTATAGAGAGCAAATTAGAACCACTATGCTTGCACTATGTGTTGGCGATAGAAGTTATAATAATTTGCTTTTCCAAGAGTCATGAGTGCCATAGACTAGAAGACTGTACACATGTTCGGGTCGGCACAATCGATCCGGCAGTATTAGGTGAATAACAAAGCCGACCCGAAGCAATTACCACACATATTCTGCTTTCATTCGACTCGTAACGAGCAGCAATCCTCGTTCGTCATGTACCCTTGCTCAAACATGTTCGGGTCGGTTTGGCACAATTCAAGGCCGAGAGGCTTTATCGCGAACATATATCGATATACATATATTCTATTTTGCCGCCGCAAGTAAAATGTGGATGGCTATAAGAGTAGGAAGACCAAAGAATCGATGGATGGCCTGTGTGTAGAAAGGGGGGGAAAAAGACATGATGCGCTGACCCCAAATAAATTGTGATAAGTGCAGGAGAGTGATGATGATGAATGGATTTCTCCGCCCGGCTGTACCGAATCATGCCGAGCTGAATATGTCTGTAGCACCCCTAACTAAGAGAGTAAGGACATTGTGAAATGGCGTAAATTTGCCAGATTTTCAACCTGCACACCGGAAGGCACAATGACACTATGTAATTTACTTTAACATTTGTATGCAAATAAAGGGGAACCGTTAACGGCCACGAAACATAAAACAAAATAGGCTATTAACAACCCATATGGGGTAGAACTGGGTGAAGCCATAAACATTACAACCGGTAGTTTTTCACGAACCACTCGTAAATGTCAACGGAGCGCTAAAACCATTGTTAATTATAGACCGGCGAATTGTAAAACTTTCATAACTTAAAGCTAGGAAAACGTAGTCGCGGTTACTGTTCCTGTACCCTGTACTTAGGTACTTATGAAGCCATAATCTTACATGAACATTTAACAAGACTCAGAATTGAAACCTCCCATGAAAAAGTAACATCTTTACTTTGTTTTTCAGTTTTTTCTTTAGCACGGGCGATAGGACAACAATTACTTCCTAGCGGTTAAAATATTCAGGATCTAAATATCCTTATCGAATGTGGTCACTTAGCTGTTAAACACCTACATATATGATATAAATATTATATCTAGCAGTAGACTAAGTTGAAAATATTACTTTAAGCTACGTGTTTCACAAGATTATATCATTCCATGATAAGCAGTCCGGATACCTTGCTGACTACATAGAGACGTAACTTGTGGCTCTTTATATGCCACGTAGCTAAAAAAGTTAAAAAAATTACCAATAGAATAGAATATTCATTTATTTGCTCAGAATGTAGGTACAATAGGAAAATAATAAAACCGAAAACAAATTAACTTCCAGCGATCTGTGGTTGTCTGTAATACTAACTAAGCTGTGTTAAAATGAATTACCGAAAAGTTAATACAAAATTAACCGACAAATATTGTTAAATTTAACAAACAAACATTCATGTTTGTTTGTTAAATTTAACAATTTTTGTCGGTTAATAATATTAGAATATTTAGAATGTTGAATATTGAATGTTGAATGTGTTTATGTTGAATGTTGAATATTTAGAATTATAATCTGAATAAGCTGAAGCTTATTCAGATTATAATTCTACGAAAAATATTCTATACTTCCAAATAATAAACTAAATTTCCAAAAAAATACTAAACTTCCAAAAAAAATACTAAGTTTCCGAAAAGTTATAGTTTAGTGAAAATTGCAACGTAACACGCATATATCTTTTTTAAATCGAAAAAGCTAGGTTAGGTTAGGTTAGAACAGTGACCACATAACGCACGAGCCGAGCGAGCGAAGCGAGCGGTGCCGCGGCAGCGGCCGGCAAGTGCCAGAAACATATTTTTTAATGTAAAACCAAACCACACAGCCACAGCGCCACAGTTATAAAATGTGTAAGATTGATTCTAAATTTATAATATAAAATAGGTAAGTTGCGATAAAAATGATGACCGTAAATTTCGGTAAAACGCAATTTAAACTGGTGGAAAAATATAACGTCAGCAAAATATTGTATTAATTTTTCGTAATTTTCAGCATTTTATTCGGTCGTTTCTTTATTTGTGTTCGCTTATAAGTTGTCGAAAAGTAAGTATTTAAAGCAGTAAATTTCATATTTAGAGTATGCTCATATTTAAATTTTTTTTCGGAGCTTTTATTACTACCCGGTGGTTACAATAACATGAAATAATCCTTGTACATTCTACCATTTTGGCATGCAAACATTGATGCAGTTCATCATCAATCATGTGATTTTGTAGATAATTATTAAATTTAATGAGATTTTCTTTACAAGTATCTCGAGTCTTAGTTCTCCAAGTTTATTAATTAATTATTTTAGCTGCATGATCTGATGGCCCGAAGTCTGTTACTTGAGAATTTCTGTCTAGAATTGTAAGCAAAATTATCTAAACAGATATTACTAATAAGACGTGTCGCTTCATTAATTTCTAAAATAAGGTTGTAACTCAGAAGAAAGCATTTAAATTCCTAAGTTAATTCTATTATTTTTTAAAACGTCTAATGGTGTGATGATTAGTGCATATATTTTTCTTTTAATTATTAAAGAAAATTCTGGAATGTTAAAAAGAGCGTCCATGTTTTATTCCATCACCAACCTCATACACTATCCATAAATCACACAAAGTAATAAAAAACTGATTAACAATAAAATGGAGCAGGCGGCGATAGCATCGCAGTTTATTGTCAAAATGATTGATTCGCTGGGGGAGTAATAAAATTAATTTAACCCCTTTTGATTCGGAACGCAGTTGTCGATGGGCCCGGATTAACGCAATACCGTGGACGCTATACGTTAATCATTATTACTACTGACATACGTACTTATGTATGTACTGCCTTATGTAGCGTAATAATAAAGTTTTACCTCAAATTCTACAGGCACTGTTTTACAGTTTAACTTTCTTGAGAGAAGTTCATGTTTATAGTTTCTGGATTTCCCGACTTGCTTTAAAATTCCTTTGGACAAAAACGAGGACATCTTTACGAAAATAAACCTTTTCAAGCAAGGAAAATGACTCCGATGAAACTCCTGGGACACGCTCAATTCCATGGAGCGAACAGGCTGGCTGATAAAACATCCAGGTACTTATCTCTTATTGCTAAGATAAGATCAGCTGTTTGATAAAGCTTCGACGACATTTGGAGAGGAAGCTGTTGATTTCTGTCATGCTCACTTAAATGTCTCACTGATGGCGGCGCTTGTGTTCGATCATTCGGTTCCCTACAAATGGTCGAGCTGGATGGTGCTGATCCACGCATCGTGTTAGTGAACGGGCCCCGTTGATTGAGACTGGTCATCTCTTAACTGACAGGCCTTATTTTTAATCTTAATTTAGATTTGGTTTTTTTTTTTATTTTTTTCTCATACATGTAGATGCAACAAGGGTGTACCCAGGAGCAATAGCGTGTTTTAAAAAAATGTCCTTGGAATTTCTTGCCTGTTCTTCTCCATAGAGATCTACGTTTTGGAATGGGCAACTAGCTTCAACTTTCTAGTCAGAAAACTCACACTGAATTGTCAAAGAGTCGTTCAGTTAGTGAACTGAACAATTCAGACAATTCAGTGTGAGTTTAAGTTCTAATAGTGGGCCTATACCGACTGAAGATGATGAAAAGTGAATAGATAAATGGCCAGTTGTAGAAACATTGCAAGGACCTTACGTAAAAGCTTTGCTTCAAACTTAACAGTAAAGAGCTTATTACAAAATTAAAATATGAAATTGGAGCTTGAAAGAAGACTTTCAAAGTAATTGAAGATTATCCTTACTCAAATAGCAGTTCTCAACTCAAATAAATTATATCTTTGTATAAGCACAGTAAAAAAGCTTTTCTTTTATTTTTGTTGTTGAAAAATGCGACGTATTCAGAGTTTAAATCAATTATGTCCAGATAGTTAGCTCCACAGATGTTCACAAAAGATCTAGATTTTAATGGGTCTAACCTATTATAGATATGATTGCTTTTTTCTTGAATTCTTTTGTAACAAAATTGAAAGTGAAATTCTCTGTTATTTTATCGCTCTTGCTTTTATTGAACAGAGGGTTTTAAAGAAGCGAATTGAATTAGGAATGGTACATAAATTACATTTTCTTGGAGCTACTTATCAATGACCACATCTATTAGCACCAGAACGCTTTATATCGAGCTGTGTGAAGGTAAAATGGAAAGATATAACTTGACAGAAGTTTTTTAACCATGATCCATACCAACTGGGACTTAAAAATCGAACTACTTAGAAAATACCCTGGTTTAGGGACCATCATGACAAACTCAAACTCAAACTCAAACTCAAATCATTTAATTCAACTAAACCAATTACAGGCACTTTTGAATTGTCAAAGGGTCGGTCAGTCAGAAAGATGAAGCTAGTTGCCCATTCCAAAGCGTAGGTACCTATGGAGAAGAACGGGCAAGAAACTCCATGGACACTCTTTTAAATCATAAAATTCTTACAAAATATTTGATTACATCATTCGTGTTGAAATTAACCATGTGAGAACGATGTAGAAAAGACGTGCACGTTAAAAGCGTCCGTTATAGAAAACATAAAAACAATTCAGAAATTAAAAATTACAATAAGCCGTGGCAGCTAAGAGATGACCAGTCCCTACTGACGGCGCCCGTTCACGAACATGACGTATGGATCAGCACCATTCAGCTCAACCATTTTGAAGGGAACTTAATGATCCAACACACACGCCACCACCAGCGAGACATTAGAGTGAGCATGACATACTCTCAGCCGCCAGGGCACATTTAAGTCAATGAAAGACGTACCCAGTAAATGGTAGCTTTATAGAAAGTACATAGTGCTCACACGTGTGCTATGCAATTATACAATACTAAACAATTGAGTTTATACAATGCAAATATAGTTTTCTTCCAATGTTCCGCAGCTCCAGCAATGTTTCCGATGCTAATTAGTTTAAGCGCCCCTGTGGAGCTGGACCAGCATTGAGCCAAGCATTTTTGTCAGCGATGTAATCCCCTAACTTATAATATGCTTGGCTACATAGTGTGCGTTTAATACAAGATTTAAATTTCGTTTCATTCAGTTGGAGTATGTGGGGAGGAATTTTATTGTAACATTTTAAACAGTACCCCATGAAGGTTGAGTCTACTTTAGCCAGTCTGAAACCTGTTTGAACTAATTGGTCCCTATTTCTAGTCCTATAGTTGTGTTTTTCACCTCTTTTGTTGAACAGATTTAAATTTTTTCTTACGTACATGATGTTTTCATAGATGTATTGACAAGGTACCGTCATGATGTTAATATCTTTAAACAGTTCCCTTAGAGAATCGCGCCTGCGGAGGCCATATATTGCTCTGATGGCTCTTTTCTGCAGAATAAAAATGGACTCGATATCTGCAGCCCGTCCCCATAGTAAAATACCGTAAGACATGATACTATGAAAGTAACTAAAATAGACTAGCCTCGCGGTATCTACATCAGTAACTTGACGGATTTTTCTTACAGCGTAAGCTGCTGAACTTAGCCTTCCTGCAAGAGATGTTAAATGAGGACCCCATTGCAGCCTTGAGTCGAGCGTGATCCCCAGGAAAACAGTTTTATCGACGAATTCTAGTTTCTCTTTGTTCAATACTATGACACATGTCAGATTATTGTATTTGGTCAGGTTATGTCGAAATCAGACATTATATTTTTTGTTTATCTTTGCCTTTAATTTGGCATCTTTCACACGAAGTAAAACGACTAAACTTCAAAATTAAAGTAGCGGGCAAGTGCGAGCCAGACTCGCACACGAAGAGTTTCGTACCAGCGTACAATATTTAACATTACATATTTTTTTTAACATTTTAGGAAAAAAAACAAGAGGGGAGGAATAAAACACGTTTCGTATATACGCCCTTAATTTTTTATTATATTTTATTGTTACAATTTGTTTTTATAGCGACATAAATTAAAAATCCATTTATCAAACTAGACTGATAATCAGATCTTTTTAAACGTCAAAAATATAGTCCAGTCACACTCTGTGTTTCAAGTACCTACCTATTATAGTTTAAAAGATACGGCCTCGTGACAGACGAACGGACCTCGGAGCCTGAGCAATGGGAACCGTTGGCACTCTTTGGGTACGGAACCCTAAAAATGAATTCAAAAGTGGATCGATCTAACGATGTAGGATTTCCGCACTCAGCATTTTTCACTCGCTTACCAAATAATCGAAAAAAAAATTAAAGGAGACAAAAGGGACATCGAGTTTTTCAATAACCGACGAAAAATTCTAACGGTTCTGAATCATGTACTGAATCCATGGTTAACAGGTTGCGCGTCGATGCCTGCCACCCTGTTTATGATTTTGTAGATGTCGTGTGAACGTGGAATGAAACAAAACTGAACCTTCTGATATCGACTTTAGTTCTAATTTGTGCCGTCTTATTAAAGATCCATTTTAAAACCAGCTTAATTTATAACTGACAAAGTTATGAACAATCACGTCAAAACGTTCCTGCCAATGCACAATTTTTGACCTGCTTTCATTTTCCCAGATCGTTCTGGGCCCCATCCCTGCTAATCCTCTTAGGCCTGGCCATCGCGCTGGTGCTGATGACCGTGAAGCGTTACCAGGAGAATCCCACGTACATGGTGAAGATCGACAGGATCCATAAAGTCAAGAAGTTCCCTGCCGTGGTGCTGTGTCCTGAGGTCAACTTCGTCGAGGAGAAAATGGATGACTTTTTGGCTAAAGTGTACTTATGAGTATAATTTCTTATTCCTTTTTTGCTTGTGAAGAGTCGTGAAGTTTCCATAGCCGTTTTACAGTAGCTTATTACTACCTAAAAACTTTTTTTACAAAAACAAAACAACCAACTTCCAAAAAAACACTATAAACTGAATAATAACTTTAATTTCGGAAGTCGGTGTCAAAAAACGAAAATAGTGTTTTTTTGAAAGTCGGTTGTTTTTTTTATAAAAAGTATTTATTTTTCACCTTTAGTTGTAAGTACCAACCTACCCCACACAAATTCGTGTATACTTGCAAGATTAGAGGTGAAAAGTAAAAACAAAACAAAGATAGATGACGTAGCTCAAAAGGCTGCCCAAGTGAAATGGGACTGGGCAGGACATGTCTGCCGTAATCACAATACAGACTAACTGTGGGCCCAAATAGCACAGAATTGGTGCCCTGAGACAGCGAGGCGAGGTCGCGGCAGACCACGTAGGAGATGGCGGGACGAGCTGGATAGGTTCCGTCAAAACTGGAAGGAGGACGCGCGGGCTCGCGGAAGGTGGAAGGAGTGGAGGGAGGCCTTTGCCCAGGATTGGGACAGCGTAGGCTAACATAAAAAATATATTTAAAGCAAATCCGACTATACAGGGCGTCCCACGGCTATGCCAGCCACATGGAGGGAAAGTACCTTGAATATTGTAGATGGAACATTTTACTGAAATAAGACATTATTTTAATTTAAAAAAACAATTTAAAATAATTACATGGTTGAACCGGGAATCGAAGCCGCTACACGAGAAAATAAATTACCCTATAGCTTTATCTTACCGATCGAAAGGCTTCATCATAAGGATTATTTTTTGCTAAATAACATAGTGTCAGAAATAAGAGGAAGACCATGAATTTTAACATTTGATGTGAAATTTTGTTCAGAAAAATGAAAAGCTGACATTGCCGTAAGGACATGTAACAACTGACATTATCATAAGTACCTATTACTAATAAATGTACCCACTTGAGAAGTATGCATCATTTTCCTATTATAATTTAAGTGCATGATAAAATGATAAAGAGATACGTAATTAGTAGGTACCTGGTTGTGCGTAACAATTCGAACCGTATCCTGAGCCGAAAGACGCGTAAATTATTTTGTCCATCGCAATGCGGGTGGCTGATTATAAAGAAATAATTCAAAAATGTGTTCCATTTTCAAACTTTTATTCTTTTGTTTCTGTGATTTTCATTGTAGGATTTTTGCATTGTATTGTGAATTTTTTGCATGGGTAACCATGGCGTATCAAAATACTTTTTGAACCACAAAAACGTAACATTAGCCTTACAATGGCACTGCGAAAGATATCCTGATAGAAATACACCATCTCGATTTATTATGAAACGGTTGGTGAATAATCTTCTTGCGGGATGTTTCGATCATCACTTACCACAACCGCGGCGCCAAATGATAAACACTGACGATGAACTCGACATTTTGATGTATACTTTGAGGCAAATCCTAAAAGTTCAGTGAAGGAAGGTGAAGAAGTACCTAATCGGAATTTCGAAAAGCAAAATACACGGTGTATTTTGCTTTTCGAACTACTGTACTGAAAAAATACAAATTCAAAAGTTACGTAGAAGGACGATTAGTACAAAAATTACTGCCGGGTGATGCTGAAAGACGACTTATTTTCTGCCATGAAATGGAGAGGCTCATCCTAGATGATCAGTATTTTCTAAATAATATCTAGTCAGACGAGACAAACTTCAGCAATAATGGTATGTACAACCGACACAATAATCGCATTTGGTCCAGTGAGAATCCCTTACGTATCCGCGAGACTAATAATCAAGTGCGTTTTTCGTTCAACTGTTGGTGTGGGATTGTAAAAAACCGGGTCCTCTTATTACGTTTTTACGAAGGGCATTTGAATACGGAAAGGTATTTAGAAATACTTGAGATTTTAAGAAATGAGATAAATGATTTTCCGGTTGCAGAACGACAAAACCTTACTTTTCAGCAAGATGGGGCTCTGGCTCATAACAGTCACAGAACAAGGGACTATCTCGATGAACACTTTCATCCCTGGATCGGGACAAATGAGATGGCCGCTGAGATCCCCAGATCTAGTCCCCGTTAGATTTTTTTTTATGGGGTTATGTTAAAAAATTATTTTACAAGTACCAGTATGAAAATTTCCACGAGCTACAAACAGAACTTAGACGTATTATTCTAAATATCCACCACAACAAGATCAATAAATCGACAGGGAGTGAAATAATCAAAAGAGTGCGACTTTGTATTCAACAGTATGGGACTCATTTTGAGCATTTGATAAATTGATTAATTTTGCATTAAAAATGTAAAAAATCATGGTCTTCCTTTTACTTCTGACACTATGTTATTTAGCAAAAAATAGTCCTTATGATGAAGCCTTTCGATCGGTATGATAAAGCTACAGGGTAATTTTTTTTCTCGTGTAGCGGCTTCGATTCCCGGTTCAACCATGTAATTATTAAAAATCTATGAATGCAGTTTAAATTGTTTTTTTTTTTATTGAAATAATGTCTTCTTTCAGTAAAACGTTCCATCTACAATATTCAAGGTACTTTCCCTCCATGTGGCATAGCCGTGGGACGCCCTGTATTTATGACGGAGTTACGAATGAACATACATAAAAATATGTATTTATACATATATAAACATCCGAATTGAAAACCTCCTTCTTTTTTGAAGGCGGTTACAAACCGTTTTGCGTTTGATAATAAGCGTACAAAGTAAAAGTTGCGTATATAACATAGGTACACGAATAGGCAACTGAAAGAAATATCTATCTTTCAATTAGGAGCAGTGGGTACGGCCGCGACTTACGACTTACCGGGTTTACTTTGTGTAAATTATTTCATCACTAGGTACTGCTCTCAAAAACTGTGAAAACATAATGAGGACCGGCCCTAACCCTAAACCAAAAAGTCGAAAACATGTGACATTTACTAACCCGTACTGGGCCCGCGTGGCAGATTACGGCCCACTCCCTCTCACCCCGGAGACGGGCTCTGTCCCAGCAGTGAGAACATTATAGGCTGACTAAACTAAGCTAAATAGACTGACACACATTAAAAAAGTAGCTACCTTACTGAAATACTGTTTATTGGCTCAGTAATTGATTCTTACGCACGTACAAACTAACTCGAATACTACTTAGGTACTTACTTTTGTCCCAATTTGGCCATAATTCTGATACTTTTCTCGAGTGATTGATATACCTGGCAGCGAGTAAGATTGGCCAACTAAGTTTTTACACGAAGCTGAGAACAATACCCACTGATGCAGTCACTCTTGTGCGACGACTACGCATAATGTTGGTTTAGTATCACAAAACGTATGAAAACTCTTGCTTTCACGATCGTCTCCTGTAAGAAAAGAAATAGAAATAGTTTATTGCTCAGGTAATACAGTAAACAGATGCACAGGCTAACACAAGTATATTGATGTGTAAATATGCGTATAAACTGAAACTTTAAATCATGATGACCCCAACATCCGTTTTTATCTAACTTATATGTTTTTAGCCAATACCCTCCGGGCATGAACTCGACCAGAATGCGAGAAATCCTGCCTCAGCTAGCCGCCTTCTATTCCCTCGACGTGTTGTACAATCTGCAGGACCTGCTGCGCATCGAACAGCTCCTGGACTGGAATGGTATAGACGTGGAGACTGCTGGGGAGCTCCTCACAGCTACTTGTGAAGAGACTGCAATCAGGTAAGAATTCATTTCTATTTGATCTGCTTGTTTTTACTACAGTATGAAACACTTTTTTGTAATGAGACAACGCGCGTTCACAGTTTCCCGGCAACAACTTGCACTGTGCCACTGCTGAGCAGAGCCACCTGGGGTCCCTTTACTTCTAGAAGTTTCCTACATATTGAACAAATGAGCGTGCTATGAAATATTTCTGGGCAACTTCCAATACAGGACCTGCCGAAAACTTAGGTGAAGAGCGGATGAAGTGAGCTGACAATAGTGTCAATCCCTAGCATCAGCGGTGGTATTCTGTAAAAATCTCACCGTGAAAATTTAGGTGAAGTGAGCTGTCATTCCATCCGATGTTACGTATTGACACTATTGACAGCTCACTTTAAACTCACTTCACCTAAGTTTTCACGGTGAGATTTTTACAGAATAGCACTAAGACTGCACACTTGATCACTTCACCTAAGTTGTCACGGTGAGATTTTTACAGAATATACCGGCTGTTGTTTTGGTGAACTAGCGATGTTTTGGCAAGGCCTATGTCTACCAGTGACTTCTTCCAGCTGACGATAATAATATGACAATAATTTATCAATATAAACCACAGGTGTCGTTGGAGCCACAGTAAGGTAAACTGTTCAGATATATTCCGAATGGAATTTACTGGGGACGGGTTCTGCTGCGTTTTCAACGGAAGATCCTTGAAACGGTAAGGTGGTCACAGGTTTTTCCAGAAAAGCCTTTTGAACTATTATCGGGAGCCCACTCTTGCATAAAATAAGTTTAATCGAAGAGTTAAGGAGAATAATTTGCATTAGTATTTTTTGAAATTTCATGTATTACTTTTATACTTTACTGGGCAATTGTTAATGAGACATTTATTGCACAGCCATCACTAATAAAAAGAAAATACCAAATAAAATATGCTTTTACAAACAAGTATTTACTTACAAGATAATCTTGAAAGTTCCCGTACACTCCAAGAAGACTATCTTCACGATTTAAACTTACGAATATTACATTAATATATCCTCAATTTCGTTTCCTCTTGCTTAAATATTAATTTCCCAGAAGTAACGTGTAACAACTCGGTAACTTCGCAAAGTAAGTTACTGGAACGCACATGTACAGAAAGTTAAACATTCCTACTAATTGTGGAGATACGGGGTTCAAGCAAATAGTACTTACTAAGACGGTTTTTCAAACACTGCATAATTTTGTCGCAGACATTTATAGAACTAAAAAATTTTTTTAGACTTTAATTCTTAGAATGTTGATTAATGTTCTTAGGTAATAATGATTCAACTCCACTTTTAATAACTTTGATTTTTTCTTTTTTTGTCGGTTTATACAAATAACCATCAAATCTTCTGACATGATTGTATGCTGCCCAGAGAAATGGAAATACATGGAACAAACATAGAGGCAACCCAACCGAACCAACACAAGTACACGAGCTGGTTCGGCTACAGCAGTGGTCTGATGATAGCTGTCAATCAGAGCCAGACACCCACCACCGTTGACCTTTCCTATAAGTGGGCGAGTATGATGTATATTTACCTAAATGTCACATATTTGACGCAGATTCATCTTACTTTGAAGGTCCTTGCGATAGGTTAGATTCAATATGTCTGAAAAGTGAAAGAACCGTAAAATTGATTTACGTGAAGTGGTTGAACAATCCAAGTTAAATGAAGGAGTTACTCTTATTTATAAAGTAAATTAGCAGCTGAATTGAAGCTGAAGATCGAGTTAAATGGCGTGCAATTGGATGGGCATATGTCCAGCAGTGGAGTTTTAAAGTTGATGATGATAATAGAAATATGACTAAAAACAGCAGATGCAGCGGATCTCCTCAATGCGTATCAAACAGTAACAGTAAAGGGGAATATTGCCATGACCCTCACAGGTGGCGACACTGACCAGCCAGCACTTTGTAGACGTCTCAATGAATGGTACAGCCCTCAACCCTGGCTCCGAGCAGTGGCTTGTCTTCAACAGCATTGGCTACCAAATAGGGGTCGGAGCGAGGTCACTCAGACCAGCACTGAGGAAGTGTAAAATGTCCACCGACAAGCCACGGTACTTCCCGATTTATAGCAGGTAAGTGTTGGTTCTTACCAGAATTGTGGTAAGTTGTTGCTTTAGGCAATATCATTGTTCTTGTTATGCATAATAATAGAGATAAAATAAAAAACTGTGGCTGAATTATTGTAATAGATGATAAGCCAAGAAAGAGGGTAGACACTGAGATGACGGTTGATAGAGATTTCTATGAAAGAAATAGGCTTGCTGCGCCAAACTCAAAGAAAATAGGGCAGGGGCAGGCAGATGATCAATGTACACGTACACGTAGATAAACGTTTATAGTGTTATGTAGATTCTAGAAATATTATATACTTTCAGAAAATACTGTACATTAGAAAAAGAGATGGCACACACTTTGGACAAATGTAAGTGTGTCCGAGTGAATCATCCGAAACCACCTGGTGCCTGCCGATGTCGAGCGGCCATGCTGCAGTGTTCCGTCCAGTCCTTGGGTAGCTACATACTTACTTAAATCTATTACTACAGGCTTGAAGCTTTGGCTAAATTGAGGCAAATCCCGCGTTGGCTGAGACGCGAGCACCCGCGCCGATTGTATTAATTAATGATTTAGGACCCGATCACACGCACCACAACCATACCACATCGCAGCGACAAAATGTGGGCAACCAGTGGTTATGTTACGTGTGGATAGTGGCGTTGCAGCTTCTTGCAGTTGCGTTGTGGTAACTATAACATAGCGCGTGCAAGTAGTTGCATTGTTGCTAGTAGTTGCCTACTCCGACTTTCTGTGTTTGCGTTCAAAAATCAAATAAAAAATCAAAATTATTTATTTGCATAAATAAGGTACAGAAGGTTGGGAAAATGTACAAAATTGTTCTCTTATTCTGCCTTTAATTTCGACGTGCAAATATAAAATAAGGTTACATATTTTATTGATCATAATCATGCAGTCAGTAAACAGATAATCCCATTAAAATAGTGTCATTGAATTAAATAAATGTCACTATAAAATTTAAAAAATAATAATCATAAATGTCAATAATAATCATGTCACTAATGGGAGAGATTCGGCACACAATAATAATAACAATAATAAATTAAAATGACCGTACAATTTACAAAAGTTCAATTTATAATCCAAAAATGCATGCACACTATAAAAGCATTTCCCAATTAAAAACCTCGTCAAATTATTTTTAAATCTAGAAAATGGTAGCGTTTTTATAGAATTTGGTATTTTGTTATACAACTGTATGCACATAATATAGCTGTTGTTGCCTGTAAATGTGAGATTGGTCCTCGGTTGAAATAGCTTATTAGTATACATAGATCGTGGTTCATAGTATATATAGTAGCTTGTATAGTATATATAGTGCATATATAGTAGCTTGTAGCTTGCTGAAAAAGTCTATTATGTTTGAAAACAAATATGCAGGATTCTAATATATAAATACATGGTAGAGTGAATATTTTATATTTCCTAAAGAATGGACGACATGATTCTATTTGCTTCAACCCAAATATAGCTCTTAGACACTTTTTTTGCATTACGAATGCTTTATTAATCTACACACAACTACCACTCAGGATAATACCATAACTTAGAGTGGAGGTTATATAGCCATGGAAAGCCGTGTCCAAATCCGTGTGTTGTGGGCGGCAACTGGTGCGCGCTCGCGCTGGTGGTTGCGCTGTGGCTGTGACGTGGCCTTGATATAGTCGGTATCGCCCATACGGTTGATTTGACGGCCAAATGAACTATTACGGGTGTGGCAACACTCGAACTGTTTACATCTCCGCGTATTTAAAATTTGTAAACAATAATAAATAAAAATCTAAATGGTATCAAAGTGGCGCCACTAAGTGCAATAAGGATTTTGCAATAGTGACATTGTTTGTGACAATTTTGAACCAGTGAAATATCAATTATGACAATAGTGTAATACGGAAACTAAAACCAGTGCTAAACGAGTTAAACACAATAAATTGGTGCTTCCTGTAACGTAGCAACGCCAAAAACCTAATATTTGGTATGAATAATGACTTGAGTGGCAATATTAGGAACCCAAGTGACTAAAACTAAAAAACAATAAACAATTAATACCGTTTCGAAAAAATATTTTAAAAAATGAACTTTGGACCCTAAATATTGTATGACAACTACCGCCATAACGACCACAAGTGCTCACTAGGCGAACCAAAATAACTACGCTACTCGCCGCCAGAGGGCCAAAACTACTATTAGTGTTACCAACGTAGGAATAATTAAGTATTTGTACGTATTTGTGCGAATGTAAAGTTGAACACATAAAATAAATAAAAATATTATAATTGATTTATATAATGGATTTCGAAATAGATAACATTACTGTCCGGAAACCATTAAGGTCTAACTCCGTGGACAATATCTTCAATATCAATCTTAGAAATAATTCCACATTACTTGACACTACTATGATGAGCTTGCCAAACACCTCAATGAATGACAGCGACGTAATTGAGAGCTATAAGGACAATATCAAACAGCTCACCGCGGAACTAGAAAGCGCTCATCTGGAGATCGAAAACTTAAATAGCGAAAATTTTAGACTAAAAATGGATATCGGACAGTACCAGAAAGTTATAGAGACATATAAAAAGGTGAACTTACTAGAAACAAAGTGCCTTACACCGAAGTCGGCACGCAAAAAGAATATTATAAGGACCAGTTGTTTCTCTACTCCGTCCAAGTTGATTCTTCCTCCTACAACGGCTCATCAACCTGACACGGTCGTGGTAGTGCAATCCCCAAGCGAGGTCGGAAATGTATCAATCAACACTGCCGGCTCATTATACAGTTTGGAGGGAATACAGCCCACTCAATCACAATCCCCACATAAAAGTACGGAAAAGGACGTTTTAATAGGTTTGATTGACGAACAACAATTCCACCAGAAGAACGCGGATGATGACACTGCAACGGATTTCATTGATCAGCAAAAATCCCGCCATAAGAGCATGAAAGAAGTTGCTCCAATCAGTGTAACGGACAAACATAAGAGAATAATAATCTTCGGAGACCAGCAGGCCTGCGGCCTCAATAAAACTATGACTAATACCAGGTTAGACAAATGGAATGACGTATACAAAATTACGTCTTTTATTAAGCCAAATGCAACAAGTGCTCAGATTCTTAACAGCTGCAATGACGACTTCGTAAAGACATTGACCATTGACGATATTATAGTTTTAGTGATAGGATCTAATGACAAAAACCCTTTTTCATGGATAACTGAGTTGTGTAACGTCCTTTATAAACTGCGAAATAATACTGTATTTATTACTAACGTACAATATAATCCTTACCTAAACGAAAATACAATTAACTACAACCTAGAATTACTAATACAAAATTATAAAAATTGTAAATACATAAAAATACACAATTCAGAATACAAAGATAGCATCAACGACAGGTCTATGAAAAGTTACCACCAGTACTACCTATCACATTTATGTTTGAAGCTGAACACAAGAATTGACTACAAGAAATACCAGAATGAGTTTCTTAATCGATTTAAAAATAAACATACTATCCAGAACAGAACAAACACACATACGCCGCCGCGTAAAACCATACAAACTAAAATGACTGCCTTCTTTGAGAAAATGAAAAAAATCGGTAATGTCACGAAAACTAGGTTTTTTCGGAAACAAATCTAAATATACTACAATCACGGTAATCCACCAAAATATTGCTGGGGTATTGAACAAACAGGAATTAATAGAGTTGGCTATTTCAAATTTACAAAGGGAACTGGGTTCCGTAGATATTATATGTTTAAGTGAAACTTTCCTTAAGAGTGGTTGTGAACCAAACCTTAGACTTAATAACTATAAGCTGGTATCCTTCTTCTCTCGAACTAACCAACGACGGGGAGGCTCGTGTATATTATTAAAAAATAACCTTCAATTTAAAGAAATAAAAAATCTACCCATCCCCATTTCCTTTCAATTCGAATGCTGTGCCATCGAAATAATTAAATTTAACTTAATTATAGTGTGCATATATAGAACACCTACTCGTGATGCCACAATATTTTTGAATAATTTGGAACTTCTTACCAATAAACTATGTAAAAAAGCTAGCAAAAAAATTATCATCTGTGGCGATTGGAATATTGATATACTGAAAACAAATAAAACATCCAATGACTTAAATTCTATACTTGGTAATAATAATTTAATAAACTACATAAAACTGCCTACGAGAAAAAACGCATGTTTGGACTTAATAGTAAGTAACATACACGACGCTAAATCAGCAATTCACTATCTAGCGCTTTCAGACCATGAATCAGCACAATCAATAACGGTTTGCTTAGAGTCTGATTTTCAAGTTAAAGACATTCATAGCTTTTGGTTTAAAAATGTAAGAGAGCTCAGTGACGAAAATATAAGTAAATTTAATAACTGTATCTCAAGTCTATCTTTTTGCGAAGTTTACGAAGCTCAAACAACAAATGACGCCTTCGATAGACTACACGATATAATTACCCTTTTCTACAATCTATGCTTTCCCATAGTTAAAGTTAAAAATATTTGTAAACAAGTGAAAAATAGAGGTCTAACCAAGGGTATAAAAAAATGCTGCATTAAAAAACGGACATTATATTTAAAATACCACCTGTACAAACATAACAAAAAACAAAACAAAAAAATATATGACGACTACACTCAAATACTGAAAAAATGCATACACAAGGCTCAGCAGATTAATAGCTTAGACTATATTAATAAGGCTAAAAATACAAGTAAAGCGGCCTGGAACATGATTAAAACAAACACAAATAATATGACAAGTAACTCTGAAGTTGACGTAATTAATGCTAATAGTAAAGTTTACCACAATCCAAACCAAATATGTGACTTATTTAATGATTACTATATATCCCAAACAAAGACGACCAATAATGCTCATAAAAACATGCAACATGACGTAAAAATAACCACTCCTCAAAATCCTAAAAGCATTTTCCTTACACCAGTAGATGAATCAGACGTTGATAAAATAATTCGCAGTCTAAGAAACACTAACTCGACTGGATATGATGACCTGAGCACTAAAGTTTTAAAATTATGTGCAAAGAGTTTAGTGTCTCCTTTAGCCTACATTTTAAACCTGTCTCTAACAGAAGGAGTATTCCCAACGCGTCTGAAAAGGTCAATTGTCAAGCCTCTTTTTAAGAAAGGTGTAAAAACTGACATGAGCAATTATCGACCAATAACCTTAATCCCAATTCTATCCAAAATCTTTGAGAAGGTTATGTGCATTAAAATGGAGAACTTTTTGACAGCATGTGATATATGTTCTTAAAAAAGAACAATTCGGTTTTAGGAAGGGCAGTTCCACTGCTTTAGCATGTTTCACGCTAGTAAAATATATAACTGAAAGTTTGAATAAAAAATGTAAGACAAGTTGCGTGTTCCTAGACATGACAAAAGCCTTTGATTTTGTTTGCCATAAAAGACTACTCTCAAAGCTTGAACATTATGGAATCCGGGGTAAGGCCAACGACTGGATCAAGAGTTATCTCTCGGAAAGAGTACAATGCGTGGAAATAACAAAAACTTGTCAAAATGAAAAAAAAACCTATAGGTCGGGATATAAACAAAATAATTCTGGCACGCCACAGGGAGGTATCGTATCCCCACTACTCTTTCTAGTCTACATCAACGACATTTCGGACGCGATAGGCAAAGATTGCATACTATTCGCTGATGACACTACAATAATGGTTAAAAGTGACAATAATAAAAATTTAGAATATGAAATCGTCCAAGCTCTTGATAATGCAATCAATTGGCTAGAAATAAATAACTTAAAAATAAATATGACTAAAACGAACATAATACAATTTCAGACATACAATTCAAACATAAATAAAATAGACATTTATTATAAAGATTCTCACTTGACCACTGTCGATAATTGTGTATTCTTAGGTATAACAGTCGATAAAAATTGCAATTGGAAAACACACATAGATAAAGTTGTTACAAAAATAGATCGTTTTATATATGTGTTAAAAAGAATTAGACAAACAGTAAACTGTGAAACTGCAATGCTAGCGTACCATGGTTACGTATCATCCGTACTTAGATACGGCATTGTAATATGGGGTAACTCAGTAGATTTTGACAGAGTTTTTAAAGCTCAAAAAAAATGTATCCGAGCAATTTGTGGAGCTCACTTTTTAGACAGTTGTAAGCCTCTATTTCAAAAACTTAAAATTCTACCTTTGCCATGTTTATATATTTTTGAAATATGTATTTTTGTTAAGAAAAACTGCAATATATTTGAAACCAACACTGACAGGCCAAATAGCCGAGCACGGCATAAAGATAGACTTCGGCTGCCACCAATAAAACTAAAATTATTCAAGAAAAATGTATACTGCATGTCGATTATTATTTACAATCACTTACCAAATACATTTCAAGACTTATCGCTGACCAAGTTTAAAAAAATACTTTTCAAACTATTAATATTTAAAAGATATTATACTATTAAGGACTATCTAGAAGACAAATCAATAGAATCTGTAAGTTAGATTAGGTGACATCGCTGAGTGTGAATACATTTGCACGCCATGTTATGGCAGGATATGCTGAAACAAATTTACTGTAACACCTTATGTACCATATTCTAGCAAATAAATATTTTGATTTGATATTTTGATTTGATTTGATTTGATTTAATTTTCATACAAATTAGCGCCCGTCCAAATGTTGATAAAATTCCAAATTTTAAGTGTTGTCGTTGTGGTGTGGTTGTACTATACGTGCGAACAGGCCATAGGAAGTGTCGCGACTATTCTCGCATTTCGTCCAAGATTTGATCGTATTTATTTTAGTACTAGCTGCGCCCCGCGGTTTTACCCACATAACTTTCGATCCCGTAGAAAAATCGGGATAAAAAGTATCCTATGTGTTAATTTTGGTTATAAGCTATCTGTTTGACAAATTTCATCCAAATCCGTGTAGTAGTTTTTGCGTGAAAGAGTAACAAACATCCATCCACCATCCATACAAACTTTCGCATTTATAATACACTCGAGAGCAATGAATCCGGGTCACTTGAAGAATCCTCAAAATCTCGGAAACTAAAAATGCTAGGTTAATGCAATAAATTGTATTTAATAGACAATGTAATACTCCTTAAATGAAGTTATTAAAACTTCTTAGTTATTGTAAAGTTATATCATAAAAAAATCAAATTTGAAAAAGGGCCACTTTCGAAGATGGAACTACGAAATTACAGCATTTGGTTTTGCTTTTGTTTGTAATCTGTCATTTATGTGGGTACATAAACCATGTTGATAGTGCTATATATTCATTATTCAAGCTGAAATTATGTCGCTTACGCCTGAAGAATGCACCAGAATACTTACAATGCTGGAAACCGGCCGGAGTCAGCGCGATACAGCCAGGACTGTCGGTGTGTCGCTGTCAACAGTACAAAGAGTTCTCCGACGTTACGAAGAAACTGGTTCTAACCTACGCAGACCAGGAACGGGCAGAACCAGGTGTACCACAGCACGAGAAGACCGATACTTGGTGAACACCATGCTTCGAAATCGCTTTCTCACAGGAACTGAACTCACAAATCAGTTTCGACGCCTCGGAGGAAGTAACCCAAGTGCATGGACAGTAAGACGTCGGCTTGCTGAATCTAACTTAAAACCCCTTAGACCTGCCAACGGCCCTAAACTGGAGCGTGGGCATCGTATTTCAAGACTAAGATATGCCCAGAGCCACGTAAATTGGAGTATTGAAGATTGGTCAAAAGTTATGTTCTCCGACGAATCAAAATTTATGCTCTACAAGCACGATGGAAGACACAGAGTGTATCGAAGACCAGGGGAAAGATTCAAGCAAGCATGCATCGAAGAAAAAGTAGCCTACGGTGGTGGGTCTGTACTTGTGTGGGCCGGAATTTCTTCTGAAAGTCGCACAGAGCTGGTGATCATAGAAAACGGCTCTTTAACTAGCGTAAGATATGTGGAAGAAATCCTCAATGATCACGTTGGTCCATTTATGGTCAATTTAGGTGAGGATGCTATATTTATGCATGACAATGCCCGACCTCATACAGGTAGGATTGTGAATGACTACCTTCAAGAGATGAACATTACTCGTATGGAGTGCTCGTACTAATACTATCCCACTTCCTACTAATACTATCCTACTTCCTACTAATCCTGTCCTACTTCCTACTAATCCTGTCCTACTTCCTACTAATCCTGTCCTACTTCCTACTAATCCTGTCCTACTTCCTACTAATCCTATCCTACTTCCTACTAACATATCCAACTTCCTACTAATACTATCCTACTTCCTACTAATCCTATTCCACTTCCTACTAATCATATCCTACTTCCTACTAATCCTATCCTACTTCCTACTAATCCTATCCTACTCCCTAATAATCCTATCCTACTTCCTACTAATCCTGTCCTACTTCCTACTAATCCTATCCTACTTCCTACTAATCCTATCCCACTTCCTACTAATACTATCCCACTTCCTACTAATACTATCCTACTTCTTACTAATCCTGTCCTACTTCCTACTAATCCTGTCCTACTTCCTACTAATCCTGTCCTACTTCCTACTAATCCTGTCCTACTTCCTACTAATCCTGTCCTACTTCCTACTAATCCTGTCCTATTTCCTACTAATCATATCCTACTTCCTACTAATCCTATCCTACTTCCTACTAATCCTGTCCTACTTCCTACTTATCCTATCCTACTTCCTACTAATCCTGTCCTACTTCCTACTAATCCTGTCCTACTTCCTACTAATACTATCCCACTTCCTAGTAATCCTATCCTACTCCCTAATAATCCTATCCTACTTCCTACTAATCCTGTCCTACTTCCTACTAATCCTATCCTGCTTCCTCCTAATCCTATCCCACTTCCTACTAATACTATCCTACTTCCTACTAATCCTGTCTTACTTCCTACTAATCCTATCCTACTTCCTACTAATCCTGTCCTACTTCCTACTAATCCTATCCCACTTCTTACTAATACTATCCCACTTACTACTAATCCTGTCCTACTTCCTACTAATCCTGTCCTACTTCCTACTAATCCTGTCCTACTTCCTACTAATCCTGTCCTACTTCCTACTAATCCTGTCCTACTTCCTACTAATCATATCCTACTTCCTACTAATCCTATCCTACTTCCTACTAATCCTGTCCTACTTCCTACTTACACTATCCTACTTCCTACTAATCCTGTCCTACTTCCTACTAATCCTGTCCTACTTCCTACTAATACTATCCCACTTCCTACTAATCCTATCCTACTCCCTAATAATCCTATCCTACTTCCTACTAATCCTGTCCTACTTCCTACTAATCCTATCTTACTTCCTACTAATCCTATCCTACTTCCTACTAATCCTGTCCTACTTCCTACTAATACTATCCCACTTACTACTAATCCTGTCCTACTTCCTACTAATACTATCCCACTTCCTACTAATCCTGTCCTACTTCCTACTAATACTATCCTACTTCCTACTAATACTATCCTACTTCCTACTAATCCTGTTCTACTTCCTACTAATACTATCCTACTTCCTACTAATACTATCCTACTTCCTACTAATCCTGTCCTACTTCCTACTAATCCTATCCCACTTCTTACTAATCCTATCCTACTTCCTACTAAT
The DNA here is from genome assembly GCA_949629185.1 of Apamea crenata. Taxonomy (NCBI): domain Eukaryota; kingdom Metazoa; phylum Arthropoda; class Insecta; order Lepidoptera; family Noctuidae; genus Apamea; species Apamea crenata. The sequence continues at coordinate 1,338,921 of OX451359.1, forward strand.
CCTGTCCTACTTCCTACTAATACTATCCTACTTCCTACTAATACTATCCCACTTCCTACTAATACTATCCTACTTCCTACTAATCCTGTCCTACTTCCTACTAATACTATCCTACTTCCTACTAATACTATCCCACTTCCTACTAATACTATCCTACTTCCTACTAATCCTGTCCTACTTCCTACTAATCCTATCCCACTTCTTACTAATCCTATCCTACTTCCTACTAATCCTGTCCTACTTCCTACTAATACTATCCTACTTCCTACTAATACTATCCCACTTCCTACTAATACTATCCTACTTCCTACTAATCCTATCCCACTTCCTACTAATCCTATCCTACTTCCTTCTAATCCTATCCCACTTCCTACTAATACTATCCCACTTCCTACTAATACTATCCTACTTCCTCTAATACTATCCTACTTCCTACTAATCCTGTCCTACTTCCTACTAATCCTGTCCTACTTCCTACTAATCCTGTCCTACTTCCTACTAATCCTGTCCTACTTCCTACTAATCCTGTCCTACTTCCTACTAATCATATCCTACTTCCTACTAATCCTATCCTACTTCCTACTAATCCTGTCCTACTTCCTACTTATCCTATCCTACTTCCTACTAATCCTGTCCTACTTCCTACTAATCCTGTCCTACTTCCTACTAATACTATCCCACTTCCTACTAATCCTATCCTACTCCCTAATAATCCTATCCTACTTCCTACTAATCCTGTCCTACTTCCTACTAATCCTATCCTGCTTCCTCCTAATCCTATCCCACTTCCTACTAATACTATCCTACTTCCTACTAATCCTATCTTACTTCCTACTAATCCTATCCTACTTCCTACTAATCCTGTCCTACTTCCTACTAATACTATCCCACTTACTACTAATCCTGTCCTACTTCCTACTAATACTATCCCACTTCCTACTAATCCTGTCCTACTTCCTACTAATACTATCCTACTTCCTACTAATACTATCCTACTTCCTACTAATCCTGTCCTACTTCCTACTAATCCTATCCCACTTCTTACTAATCCTATCCTACTTCCTACTAATCCTGTCCTACTTCCTACTAATACTATCCTACTTCCTACTAATACTATCCCACTTCCTACTAATACTATCCTACTTCCTACTAATCTTGTCCTACTTCCTACTAATCCTATCCCACTTCTTACTGATCCTATCCTACTTCCTACTAATCCTGTCCTACTTCCTACTAATACTATCCTACTTCCTACTAATACTATCCCACTTCCTACTAATACTATCCTACTTCCTACTAATCCTATCCCACTTCCTACTAATCCTATCCTACTTGCTACTAATCCTTTCCCATTTCCTACTAATACTATCCCACTTCCTACTAATACTATCCTACTTCCTACTAATCCTATCCCACTTCCTACTAATACTATCCTTCTTCCTACTAATCCTGTCCTACTTCCTACTAATCCTATCCCACTTCTTACTTATCCTATCCTACTTCCTTCTAATCCTATCCCACTTCCTACTAATACTATCCTACTTCCTACTAATCCTATCCCACTTCCTACTAATCCTATCCTACTTCCTACTAATCCTATCCCACTTCCTACTAATACTATCCCACTTCCTACTAATACTATCCTACTTCCTACTAATCCTATCCTTCTTCCTACTAATCCTGTCCTACTTCCTACTAATCCTATCCCACTTCTTACTTATCCTATCCCACTTCCTACTAATACTATCCTACTTCCTACTAATCCTATCTTACTTCCTACTAATGCTATCCTACTTCCTACTAATCCTGTCCTACTTCCTACTAATCCTATCCCACTTCTTACTAATACTATCCCACTTACTACTAATCCTGTCTTACTTCCTACTAATACTATCCCACTTCCTACTAATCCTGTCCTACTTCCTACTAATACTATCCTACTTCCAACTAATACTATCCTACTTCCTACTAATCCTGTCCTACTTCCTACTACTCCTATCCCACTTCTTACTAATCCTATCCTACTTCCTACTAATCCTGTCCTACTTCCTACTAATCCTGTCCTACTTCCTACTAATCCTGTCCTACTTCCTACTAATCCTATCCCACTTCTTACTAATCCTATCCTACTTCCTACTAATCCTGTCCTACTTCCTACTAATACTATCCTACTTCCTACTAATACTATCCCACTTCCTACTAATACTATCCTACTTCCTACTAATCCTATCCCACTTCCTACTAATCCTATCCTACTTCCTACTAATCCTATCCCACTTCCTACTAATACTATCCCACTTCCTACTAATACTATCCTACTTCCTACTAATCCTATCCCACTTCCTACTAATACTATCCTTCTTCCTACTAATCCTGTCCTACTTCCTTCTAATCCTATCCCACTTCTTACTTATCCTATCCTACTTCCTTCTAATCCTATCCCACTTCCTACTAATCCTATCCTACTTCCTACTAATCCTATCCCACTTCCTACTAATACTATCCCACTTCCTACTAATACTATCCTACTTCCTACTAATACTATCCTACTTCCTACTAATCCTATCCCACTTCCTAGGACTAATCCTGTCCTACTTCCTACTAATCCTATCCTAGTTCCTACTAATCCTATCCTAATTCCTACTAATCCTATCCTACTCCCTACTAATCCTATCCTACTTCCTACTAATACTATCCTACTTCCTACTAATCCTATCCTACTTCCTACTAATCCTATCCTACTCCCTACTAATACTATCCTACTTCCTACTAATCCTATCCTACTCCCTACTAATCATATCCAACTTCCTACTAATACTATCCAACTTCCTACTAATCCTATCCCACTTCTTACTAATCCTATCCTACTTCCTACTTATCCTGTCCTACTTTCTACTAATACTATCCTACTTCCTACTAATCCTATCCCACTTCCTACTAATCCTATCCCACTTCCTACTAATATTATCCCAATTCCTACTAATACTATCCCACTTCCTACTAATCCTGTCCTACTTCCTACTAATCCTATCCTACTTCCTACTAACATATCCAACTTCCTACTAATACTATCCTACTTCCTACTAATCCTATCCTAATTCCTACTAATCCTGTCCTACTTCCTAATAATCCTATCCCACTTCCTACTAATCCTGTCCTACTTCCTACTAATCCTAACTTCCTACTAATACTATCCTACTTCCTACTAATCCTGTCCTACTTCCTACTAATACTATCCTACTTCCTACTAATACTATCCCACTTCCTACTAATACTATCCTACTTCCTACTAATACTATCCTACTTCCTACTAATCCTATCCCACTTCCTACTAATACTATCCCACTTCCTACTAATGCTATCCCTCTTCCTACTAATACTATCCTTCTTCCTACTAATCCTATCCCACTTCCTACTAATACTATACTACTTCCTACTAATCCTATCCCTATTCCTACTAATACTATCCCACTTCCTACTAATCATATCCCACTTCCTACTAATCCTATCCTACTTCCTACTAATCCTCTCCTACTTCCTACTTATCCTATCCTACTTCCTACTAATCCTGTCCTACTTCCTACTAATCCTGTCCTACTTCCTACTAATACTATCCCACTTCCTACTAATCCTATCCTACTCCCTAATAATCCTATCCTACTTCCTACTAATCCTGTCCTACTTCCTACTAATCCTATCCTGCTTCCTCCTAATCCTATCCCACTTCCTACTAATACTATCCCACTTCTTACTAATCCTGTCCTACTACCTACTAATCCTATCCCACTTCCTACTAATCCTATCCCACTTCCTACTAATACCATCCTACTTCTTACTAATCCTATCCCACTTCTTACTAATCCTATCCTACTTCCTACTAATCCTATCCTACTTCCTACTAATCCTATCCCACTTCCTACTAATACTATCCCACTTCCTACTAATACTATCCCACTTCCTACTAATCCTATCCTACTTCCTACTAATCCTATCCCACTTCCTACTAATACTATCCCACTTCCTACTAATACTATCCCACTTCCTACTAATACTATCCCACTTCCTACTAATCCTATCCCGCTTCCTACTAATACTATCCCACTTCCTACTAATACTATCCTACTTCCTACTAATCCTATCCCACTTCCTACTAATACTATCCCACTTCCTACTAATCATATCCCACTTCCTACTAATCCTATCCTACTTCCTACTAATCCTATCCTACTTCCTACTAATCCTATCCCACTTCCTACTAATCCTATCCTACTCCCTACTAATCCTATCCTACTTCCTACTAATCCTATCCTACTTCCTACTAATCCTATCCCACTTCCTACTAATCCTATCCTAGTCCCTACTAATCCTATCCTACTCCCTAATAATCCTATCCTACTTCCTACTAATCCTATCCCACTTCCTACTAATCCTATCCTACTTCCTACTAATCCTGTCCTACTTCCTACTAATCCTGTCCTACTTTCTACTAATCCTATCCCACTTCCTACTAATACTATCCTACTTCCTACTAATACTATCCCACTTCCTACTAATACTATCCTACTTCCTACTAATCCTGTCCTACTTTCTACTAATCCTATCCCACTTCCTACTAATCCTATCCTACTCCCTAATAATCCTGTCCTACTTTCTACTAATCCTCCCCCAATCACGCTTCGTGAGCTCAAAATTGCTCTCACAGAGGAATGGGAGAATATTCCCCAAAATCGTATAAGGAACTTGGTGTACAGCATGCCAAACCGCGTAAACGCAGTAATGGAAGCACGAGGAGGCAATACGAAGTATTAAAATTCAAGAAAATTGTAATAAAGTTCAAAAATTTCATGTTTCCTATTTTTGTTTTAAGGAGAGATCAGCAGTTTTTTTCTTTATGTAATTTTGTGTTAATAAAATGTATGGTGACTCATATTTTTTTTACTTTCATTTAAGGAGTATTACATTGTCTATTAAATACAATTTATTGCATTAACCTATAATTTTTAGTTTCCGAGATTTTTAACATTCTTTAAGTGACCCGGATTCATTGCTCTCGAGTGTATTAGTAGGATAATTATTTCCAATAGGTACCTATCAGTTATTTCTACTTTTATTTCCAGTCGGGTATGCCAGCTCGGCCCACTCCTGTCCTGTGACGTGTGACATGGAGAAGACCTTCGTTGTAGCATCCAGTTTCCAGCTCGATGACTCCGTGAAGACTGTGGAACCGTTCTAGTAAGTATTTTATATGTTCCGATCGATCTGATCCTCAGACTGTGGCTGTTGATTCGGCTACAGTCGTTCCGCATCTTGTACAGATCTAAAGGTAGATTAACCATGTTTGGACGCTTTTACTCTGCTTGAAACCACAATAGTAGGACTTGGAAGGAGGACACGCGGGCTCGTGAAAGATGGAAGGAGTGGAGGGAGGCCTTTATCCAACTTTTGAGGGGGACAGCGTAGGCTAGTATAAAAAAACACTTTTTATCCCTATTCATAAAATTTGTATTTTTTTTTAAATATCTGTCTATCTTGTAATAATGTTTTTGGTGACCACAGCAGGGATTTGGATTTCAAGAAAGTTAGCGTGGTAAGAATCTTCATTCAGAGTCGCAGGCGGCCGACACACGAGCGCTGGTCATACTTCTCCTATTTAGATTTGTTCTGTAAGTTTTAATTTATATCTTCATAAAAAAAAAAAAAAAAATTATATAAGTAGTTTATCAGCCATCTTGTTACCATAACACAAGCATTAGGTTGCTTAGCTTGGGACAAGCTGTGTGAAATGTCCAGGGATATTATTATAGGAATATTATTATTCCCGAGTAACTGGGTTTTACGGTCAGACAGGCAGTCACTCCATGTAAAAAAGTAGTATTCATCTGTATCCCGATAGACTAGAAGCCGACCCCAACATAGTTACGAAAAGGCTATGCAGATGATAACGATGGAGATAGTACTCGTGTTGTTTTTTGTTGCAGCTCAAATAGGTGGAATGTTCAGCGTGTTCTTCGGTTGCAGTATCCTCACGCTGTTGGGGTTGCTGCAACTCGCCTGGCACGTTATAGCGAGGCAATGGCAGAAACTAAAATAAAAAATCTCGCGTATTTAGTAAAACCACGCTTTTTAATATTGAGAGCAGCACAGATTATTGAATAAGCCTAGTTATAATTTTAAACTATAGGACATAATACCTACTACATCTATTGATCATGTGATGTCATTGAACTAATTTTGAACACGTTTTACTAAGCACCATTTTAGAAACACTAGCGCAACTAATCTAGAAACGTCTGATGGTTTACTATGTTAATAAAAAAACAAAAATTGAAGAAAAATTCGTTTACTTGCATTAGAACAAAAAGATCTTAAACCCATGAAAAGAGAAAGAAAACAATGCTTATAATGCCAAAAGGACCTCAGCTGAGAATTATTTATTTTTTTTATTAAAAGGAATAGCAAACGGTTATACTATAACAACACACACCTAATTTAACAAAAACAATTTTAGTAGATAATAGTATATATATGTATATATATATAACACTAGGTATACCACGAGGAGGGGTCAGTGGCTAAATAATAACAGCCGCACAGGTCGATCGATCAGGTTAAGCTAAGCTTGCCGCGGTTGATCTATGGACGGGTGACCATCTTTACATAGCAAGACCCCTCCGTGCCTCGGAAAGCACGTTAAGCGGTTGGTCCCGGCTGTCATTCGTAGATCTGATCGATCTTGACAGTCGTTACTGGTAGTCAGAAACCCGAAAGTCTGTCTACCAGTCTTACCAATGAGAATCGTATTACCCAGTAACTGGGTTGTGGAAGTCAGATAGGCAGTCGCTCCATGTAAAATACTGGTATTCAGCTGTATCTGGTTAGATTGGAAGCTGACTGGTTTGGAGGCTAAAAAGGCTAGGCAGATGATGACTAGGTTTCATCTGCCGTTGATTTTCAGCTGCAACCCACGAGTGCGATACGCACAAAAAAGCGAAAAGTTAAAAGCGATCTATAATTTATTTAAATATTCTGCTAATCTTCCTTTGAAAATAAAGCCATAAGCATTAATAATGCGTCTCGTGGTCGTGTCAGACACGAAATAAATTTGTTTCAGAAATAAATGGCCTGTAGTTTACAGAGTGTTCACAGAACTTCATGTGTGGTCACCACAGCATTAATCTTCCGTTATTATGAATTTATATTATTCGCTGTTTCGTATTGTTGCCTCATATATTATGCTGTATTACATACATTTTGAGGGGCATTGAAATAAATGTTTTCATAATTGAAGTTCAAAAATCTTTTGATATGCTATTTCACTACCACTATAATTTCTAGGAGTGTTCCTGAAAACTAAACAGGGCACTAACTTAAGATCGTCCGTCAGGATTATGACGAGATCACTAGTCTTTGGTAGATTTTAATCAACCTTCATAATATTTAGATAAATATTGTTTCACAAACTGCTGCTTTGTTATAAAATTATGCTCGTGCTGTATTTTATTCTTGGAGTAATTTAAATAAATAATTGCGAAAAAATAAAAACTTGTTTTTTTGCAGTTACAGTCACAATTTTACTATGTTGAAATATACTGTAACTGGATAATATTATTTGTGAAATGAAGAAAGAATGAAAACATGAAAGGAAAATAGGTTTATTTAGCACAGAAACACGAAATAAATACGAAATAGCTTTACTAAAAAGTTTATGGAGTTTCCTGTCGTCTTTCAGACCTAATATTTAGAAAATATCACCAGCCATAAAGGTAAAACTCATTAAACATTAAACGCAAAAAAGCCTTTCAACCTTTGATAAAAGGTACGAAAACTGATCGAAAGTATGTGTGACACGGAAAGTTTCGCGCCGCTCCGAATTGTCTGCGACAACCCTAATGAATAAAGTTAACCATCAGATTGGGAACTCGAACCGTTTAATTAAAATACTCCAGATTATACTCAAACTTAACTATTCCAATGGATTCTGTGTACGTGGAGTTTTTGGAAAAGGTAGGTGTCTGTTTACGTAAGTGCTATTTTGGTTTTTAATGCTGAATTAAAACACGCAGATGTTTTTGACATAGAACAGACCTGCTGTAATTGTCAAGATACCTACCTATTGTGACAACACACCTACCTTTACTCAAAAACCATACCCCGCGCGTCCGTGCTACCGTGCCTACCGATACAATTCATTCCAGAAAAAGGAGCAAATAAATAAACAAAAGATGAAGTTATCTATAGTTATTCTTGTCGTATATATAAAAATTACAAAAGCAAATGAAGCAACAAAAACATGCCAGTTCATCCACGATTCCCAATCCATTCAACATTTTGAAAAGTCACTCCGTATCCGGAACCTATTGCTCGCATAAATCGAATTATATTTTAGCTAAATCACGCCGGAGCAATATATTGCGTTCTCCTCGCCTTGCATCTTGTATCGCATCGCCTTTTGAAACCGATTGTAGCTCGTATCGATTCGAGGCAATGTAAGACATGTGCATTAAGGTATGAGATTGGCAAATAACGAGTTTAATTTTGTGAGGGGTTTGATTTCGGTTGCTACTCGCTCGCGGTTGACGACTTTTGAAAAGACCAGCTTATAGAACGAGTGTTTGTTTTTTCTTCATTCTGAATTATTACAAATAACGAAAAAGAAAGAAACTATGTTTAATTGCCGTAAACATGACGTAGAGAAAGAACAAGCACAAAAAAAAATAACAAGTTGAGGGAAAATATACGAAAAAAGATGTGGAATAAGATTATTGAGCTGATTTATTATTGTAATACAATCTGGTAAACTGCTCATGAGCCATAATATCGCCAGTATGGATCGACCAGATTTTTTTCATCTCTTTAATTTAAAGTTTTTCTTTGGATTTTAATCTCAGTGTGTAGCCGTTTACAACAAAGTACTAAATTGAAAAACCTTGTCATAATTTAGTTACCACCAAAAATAAACGCATACCACTCAAGGTTAGGTACCCAAAAAACATTAGACGCGCAGCGAAACCAACGCAAAAAAATAGCAGAACAAACAAGATAGACTCAAAGGGCTCGTATTTAATGCCACGCATATTACCCTAAACAAATAACCGCTGCTTCCGTTTATAAAGATTGCAGGAGCGCGCACGGAAGTGCGGGGCCAAGTTCATGCAAAAATTATACAGTGGCCCCCGTAGCTCGAGGCCCGAGCATAAATTGTTCGTAAGCGAGCCTGCTCCTTTTACAGCTTATTGTTTTTACCTTGCCACGAATGTTTCCCTTATTGGTGTAAAATATTTGCATGCTTCGCTTTGTGGAGGCCCCAGCCTACCTTTTTGTGCGGTATTTTGTCGTGTGTGCAAAAATCTGGGTCTTGCGTAACGTTGTTTACTTTAGAAATATGATAGGATATAAAAAGATGGCGGTATGCACGTGTAATTTTTGTGGGTTAACTGAGGTGGAAGAGGCTTTTGTTAATGTAAATGGCGTGGTTTTAGATGGTAGGCCTTTTTTTCTTTTTAAAGCGTGGGTAAAAGTGTAGGTAAGTGAGAAAATGAAAACCATAATACTTGTCTAACATAGATATTATGGGTTTAATTTTAATTGTAAATGTAATAAGCGACTTGTTGTTCTGTTTAAAATAGAAAAAGTGTATTCCATGTCGTAGATACAGCTGATACTATACCTTCTTAATAAGAAACGCTTAAGAGCTTAAGAATGGACAAATCTATCCTCGAACAACTACGCATAAAAGATAGACCATCCACATTCTGTTACCAAAGGATTCTCGATTTCTTTGTTCACATTTCCCGTCGGGAACCAGATAATCGTGAACGTGTGGGCGTGGTGGGTGGTGATGGGCAATAGTTGGGAAATGCTCCCAGCCGGTCACCTAACCGCTGGTCAGACACTTCAAATGTCACTTTTAACCGCCCTGAGAGAAGCAGAAGAGAACCGACCGAAGGGAAAGAATATCGTACATAAAGCCACGGAGGTCTTTCAGGGACACCACCTTCAGTAATGAAGTACCCGACCAAGCAGAAAGAAGACCGTTATTTAAGAACTTGAGTGGTTGTAGGTACGGCAACACATTCAACTCCGAGATCATGAACGATCAAATCCATTCACAATTTCCAGTAAGTAAGTATATACCTAATTTAATAACAAAAAGCAGCAAACCACATAAAATCTAAGCCCGGAACTTTGCCATACCGACTTGTCCCATAGTTTCGCAAGACTTAACTTGAAGAATAATTTGTTTCACAAACTCGCCGACTCAAGAATGTACGACCATGAATTCCGCGGAATATATCGCTGAAGTTATAATATCAGCCCGGTTGGACCCGACGCGAATAATAATATTATAGGGATGGGACGAGCTGGTTGCGGATTCGTATTTAATAAAATGGTCGTTTTATAAAGGGGTTTTGTTTTGGTGGTAAATGTTGTTTTAGGGATTCGGACAAAAACATCTAGGTAATGTTAAAATTGTAGGCATAGCTCGCCTCGTATAATTTGAAAAAAATGTAAAAGCTAATTATTTATAAAAGAGTAATCGTAGAGTTTCTTAGCGGCTCTACTACATAGGATACGATCACCATGAAATATTTTATTTTACATAAAACTACAAGGTTTAAAAAAATATGATGTTAATTTAATTTCTACAAAATCTCGAGTTTGTACTTTTTGAACATAGCTTTCTAGGTAGTAGGGTTTCTTAAACTATCATTGCTTGTCTAGTGCACTCTCAAACGCCTGACTGTCAGACAGGATTCTATACAGGAAGGCAGTAGCAACATCTCACAATGTTCAATCCCATCACTAAAGCTCTAAGGAGTCTCGAATAGACTATACTACAAATCCTGACCTGCCTCACTACCCGGAGTTCAGAACTTTCCGTACAAAAATGCGCGCATCGTATTCCGACCATAAATAAATGGATCCCACAGTATATCCACCAACTGAATTTATACAGAACGACTTTGGGAAATCGTTTTCCGTCTTGTTACCGAAACTGGGGAAGTTTTTTAGACTCTGGTTTCATTAAGGTGTAAATCGACTTTCAAAGAATATTTTTTCGCCTCGATATGTTTGAACTTAGATCAATGAAGGTAGAAACGGGTTTTTTGTTCTTTCGTAACTCGTATGTTGGATTTGCATGAGGCAATTGAAATTATTAGAATGGGTGCTTTATTGGTAGCTTTTATGTGAATAGCTTTAATGTTGTAATGTTTTTTAAAACGCCTGCTAATTTTATATGAGTATTGGTATGCGTTTAAAATCAGTGCTAATAAGAATTTTGTACTTTCGAATAGTAGTGTGTTCTCATGGACTTATTATAGAATCTGTATAGTATGTGAAAAGTAAACTCAGTGTAAAAAGTTTGTAAAGGTAAGTTAGCCTTATAACTTGTTCTTGTACATGGTTGTACACCATTATAATAAGATGTTATTGTATACATTTTGTGTTATTGTGTTATTTAAAAGAGTGTCCGTGGAGTTTCTTGCCCGTTCTTCTCCATAGGTACCTACGCTTTGGAATGGGCAACTAGCTTTATCTTTCTGACTGACCGACCCTTTGACAATTCAAAAGAGCCTGTAATGGGTTTAGTTGAATTAACCCGTTGAATGCCGTAATTACAGACACAATTAAAAAGCCATTGTGACTCGCGTGGATCTACGTTCCGTACGTAAATACGAAAGGTTAAATGATTTGAGTTTTTAGTTTGAGTTTAATAATAAAGACTTTTCAAATCAAATCAAAATCGATATTCTATGATTGAATTATGAAGATTAAAGCTGCTGTAAAATGAAAATACTTTCAAAAGTAGGTAACTCCATAAGAAGAGTACCTACAAATGCCTTATCAAAGTAAAATCATGCTTGGTCCCCGTTAACATCCCTCTACGTGATATAAAAGTTGTCAATTCGTACACGTGAAAAGTGTAATACTTACATTTAAATATTCACAGAAAAAACAAACAAATATGCATGAACGCTAAAATTCAGCAAAAGATACTTCGGGAGCGCTATGACTAAAACATTAATTTTCAATTGTAAAACATCAATTTTTCACCAACATTCGATGTCAGTGAAAATCAAAATTTGAACATAGTTCGGAGAATTTGTATACGCGTCGAGTTCTCATACATAAATGATGTTACAACTACATCAGACGAGCTCTCTCGATCGACTAGTTGAACCTTGCTGCTATTTCTGGAGCAGTCTATTTTTACTTGCTTTTAGCTGAACACAGTCGTGTGAAATATTTTAAAATAAATTCGAATGTATTTTTTTTAAGATAAATCCGTCCTGCCGGCAACTAACTGCCTCGCTCGGGTGCCAAGTAATATCAATAAACCGTTAACTTTAATAGAACAGCATCACACAGCATATTGGAACACTGTCAGTCAAAAATATAGCAGCTCAAGTACAATTTTGTTGACATCAACACCTGACGTAGGTATGGTGACGGGTCCGTTCAATATATAGTATTCAACGCGTAATTATTGAAATTAAATCAAATTAATCCAATAGTAAATCTATATCATTTAACATGATGACGCGCACTGAATAGTAGTCATCTACTATTTCAGATACTTCAGACTGAATCTCAATTAACTACTTAGTATTTCTGTAAGATAAAACAGCATCCATCTAGGTTAATTGATAATCTGGTTGGTTAAGAATCTGGTGAATTGAGAATTTGGTAAACTGCTCATGAGCCGGAGAGACTGGAAACAAACAGGGATCTTTATATGACAATTTCCTCTTTGACCTGTCACTATGGTACCATTCAAGGTAGCAGTCAGACGAAGACCTACGTTCTGCAATGCCATGGAGTAGCTATTAGTGTTAAATTTTGTATAAACACAAACAAACATAATGTTATTAATAGTAAGTAGCATTCGGTGTTGGTGGCAAGGCGGTGACATCTACTAGAATATTCTAATACAAGGAGGCGTATTCAGTGCTACTGTAGGTACCTAGTACTATCTGTAATGTAGGAAAATTATCTTTGAAAATGATACTAAAAGTTTGGCAAAATTCCGCCGGTTTTAGAGCAAAAGCGACTTTATTTTCACGTGGCATGGACGACGTCATGTAACCATCAATGTATTCCACTCTGGGGATCCAAGAGCCGAAGTTTTTTTCGGCTTTCCCTAGGCGACGAGTTTTCGTGATCATTTCTAGTTGAACAATAAGGAATACTTACTAAAGTAGGAACTGTTCTTAGACTGTATTTTTCTCTTTCCAGTTTCCACATTAATATCGCTCCTCTTCGATATTAATGGAAAAGTTGAAAAATTACGGTTTTATTTTGAAATTCACAATTTTTTGTCATTATGAGATTTTTTTTCTAGTGTACATAGATCCCCACCCAGTTTCCAACGTCGCCTCCTATAAGCATTTACATTCATTCCATTAACCAACCAGAAATGCAATCACCAAACAACCATAAACTGATCCTCTAACAGTCTAATCACAGAGAATCCGGCCGAAATCAGGCAGCTCCCTAATCCGGCCTAGGCAATCATCATACAGCCACTGAATATGTTATCAGCAAATATTTATGAGTTCCCTTTGTAGGCTGTGGTTAATTATGAACGAGAGTAATTGACGCAACCGTGTGCTCCTGAATTAGTGAGAACTGGGCTGGTTGTACGTGCCTATAGGAGTGAAGGTATTTTTTTTTTTGGGGAGGGGATGAGGTATTGTAATCTAAAAGTTCCAACCATGATTCTTTGGCACTTGAATGACAGCGACAGTGAAAATTTGTGAAATGGTTGGCGAAATTGTATTGAAAAAACAAGGTGGGGGTCATTAGTTCCAATTTTGGACACGCGCCAAAATTATCCTTGTACAACTACAGTTCTTTCATATTTATTTTACCCCTGATTTTGCATCACTGTCCAAATCATAGTGATCTTTATTATCATTCAAATAAGGTTGCTGTTAGGTTGCAACCTAACAGCGGACGGACGGTATAATATGTAATCTTTTTCTTGATTCTATTGTTTATGTCACCACTAACGAAGGTGTCAGCTCACTCAACTCAAGTGACAGCTATGTGAACAGAACCCAGCAATGCATAATTATGTAAGCTGTCACGCCCTTTATGCCTGGAGGCTTTTATTTGGGTAGTAAGTTTTTTTATTTACATTATTTTTTAGCTTGAGTACGTATAGTTTTTATTATATTTGTTGGTATATTGGCGTGGCTAGCTGACATATTATTGCAAACAATTTATTTGTCTTGTAATGTTAATTACCGAACATAGGTACCTAGTATTGTATACAATCAATTTTTTTTTTTTTAATTAAACAGACAGCTGTGCTGCTGGGGAGTTTGTTGCGCCACTTCTTCTTCCCAGCGATAGCACTAGGAAGTAGTGAAGGGCGGGCGTTTTTGAGGGACTGTCTTTTGTAATTTTGACGTTCAAAAAGTGCTGATTCTCAGCCTAATTTGAATAAATGACTTTTGATTTTGATTTAATCAAGATTTTATTTAGTTCACTGCATTGGTCAATGTTATTATTTTTTATGTGTAAGTAAAACGGTTTTTTTAATCTTTCATATTATTATATGAATAATATAATGATCTGAAATTGTTTTGTTAACACAGCAAATGTTTTGTGTTAAATATGTAGTTGAATTAGATACTATTTATATATGTACTCGTGACGCAGATCACCTATTTAAATATCTATGAACGTCAGTACCCTGTGTCTCTCAAAAAAAAAAAATGTCTAAAATTGTCATGTTGGTTCCTTTAAACTAACTTCTCTACCTCTAATAATGTCACATTGGTGAATCTTAACAGATCACCCAGTACATTTTGATACACTTTTTATTTCCCCGGCTGCCGGCAGGTTGCCGTCCCGGGCACAGGAAAACAGAAAAACGCCAATTTTCTAACTGTCCTGTAATTCTGCTCACCTCAAAACACCCTTTAAGTTCAAACTGCTAACTAGTCAAGCGAACTAAGTTATGCAGCTTTGAGCCGGCCCTGTTTTGATTTCATTTGACTACACATGCCGTGCTGTTTGTTTAACGCAAGTGTTCTGGGTTCCATCCAGCCTGAAATGTACCCAGTTAAACAGATATAGGCAGTTCCCGGATAATACACATTACCTACTATGGCTCATCGAGTTGAAGAACACACAGGTATAAGTGGCAGTCTGTTTGCTCTACAATGGCGCCGATTCCCTTGTTCACAAACTAAACTTTTAATGTCAGTGCATTTTTTTCTGTCTACTTCATTCAGAAAAGGGCAGAAGATAAATATTAGTTTAGTCCTGTCAAATTACTCAGCGCCTGACGTAAATTAACGTATTTTTAGTAGCCAATTTTTTTATCACGTCTAAACTTGTCTATAGGAGTATCTTAATTTGACAGGACTAAACTAATGTTTATCTTCTGTCCTTTTCTTAATGAAACAGAAAGAAAAAGATGCACTGAACTTAAATTAAGTTTAGTTTGTGAACAAGGGAATCGGCGCCAATGTCGAACTTTTCCTCAATTTTCTTGATTTGGCATATTATAGTATAATCAACCTATACTGTTCTCACTGCTGGGACTCGGGCCTCCTCTCTTCGAGAGGTATGGGCTGTAATCTACCACGTGGGTTCAGTGCGGGTTGGTAGACGTCACGTCTTCGAATTTTTGGTTCGAGGACATGCCGGTTTCTTCACAATGTTTTCCTCCGCCATTTTGAGAGCAGTGGTTATGAAATTATTTACGCAAAGTAAAGCACCTGTCTGGTACGACCTACAACACGTAAGTTGGGGCCGTCACGGACAACTGTTCACCGAAGGCGATTTTTTTTTACCCAAAATGGAAGAATTGGACATGCCTGACATGTGGTTTCAACAAGACGGTGCCACATGCCACACGGCACGCGAAACAATGGCCCAATTGAGAGCCGCCTTCGGTGAACAGTTTATCTCACGTTTTGGGCCCGTCAATTGGCCGCCTAGATCGTGTGATCTAACGCCTTTGGACTATTTCTTGTGGGGCCATGTTAAGGCTCATGTCTACAGGGATAAACCAGCAACGATTGACGCACTGGGAGCCAATATTGAAGCATTTATTCGTGATATACCGGCTGATATGTTGGAGATAGTGTGCCGAAATTGGGCCTTGCGAATGGGCCATCTAAACCGGAGCCGCGGCCAGCATTTGCATGAAATCATCTTCAAACATTAAATTATATTGATCGTTCTATCGATTCCAATAAAGATTTCATCAAATTTTTCGAATTTTTTGTGTTTTTTTTGAAAATCAAATCCTATACCTCTTAAAAAATCACCCGTTACTAGCGAGAACGCAACTGCAAGAAGTTGCAGCGACCACTGCTTGCCCACGTTTTGTCGCTGCGATGTGGTGTGGTTGATAATATGAAGGGCCCTAAGGTATACTCATACTCCGGGGATAGTGGAACAGGCGACAGATGTCGTGCGGTGGCCCACAGGGATCGATCCTGGGGCCGCATCTGTGGGACATCGGGTACGACTGGGTGCTGCGCGTCAGCGTGGTTTGCTGCGCCGACGACACGCCTGTCCTGGCGCAGGGGAGGTCGTACCAGGCGGCGGCCGAAGCAGCGACACGCGGGGTTGCGACAATCGTCGAGAGGATCCGGCAATTGGGACTCGAGGTGGCATTGCACAAGTCTGAGGCCATGTGTTTTCATGGTCCTCGGGACGCGCCACCGTCGGCGGGATTAACCGTCGGGGAAATAACGGCGGGAGGTGTTGACATCGGCGTCGAGCTGACGATGAAGTACCTGGGACTCGTTCTCGACAGCCGGTGGAACTTCGTGGAGCACTTCCGACGTTTAGCTCCCAGACTGGAACGGGCCGGGGCTGCCTTGAAGCGGCTCCTGCCCAATCTAGGGGGACCAAACGCCTCCTGCCGGAGGCTCTATGCGGGGGTCATGCGGTCCATGGCCCTTTACGGGGTACCGGTATGGGCGCGTTCCCTGAGGCTGCAACCAGCCCGCCGGTTGAACGCGTCCCAAAGGGTCATGGCTGTCCGGCTCACGGTCTCCGCTGAGGCGGCGAGCCTCCTTGCCGGATTGCCGCCATGGGATTTGGAGGCCAAAGTCCTCGCCCACATATGGGAGAGGCGAGAGGAGGCAAAACGCCGGGGCATAACTCCGCTGCCGCGAGAAATCACGGTACAGCGGACAGAGCTCCGGCGGGATCTCATAGCGGCATGGAGAATGCGATTGTCGCAACCCAGTGCTGGGCACGCCTCAATTGCGGCGATAAGTCCTCTCTTTGAGGAGTGGCTAGAGAGGCGCCACGGCGCCCTCACCTTCCGCCTGACGCAGGTCCTCACCGGACACGGTTGTTTCGGGAGGTTCCTGTTCAGTATAAAGCGGGAGGAAACGCCACCACTGTGTAGATCGCCCGGAGGACACGGTGGAGCATACGGTGGAGGTCTGCCCGGCTTGGGCGGAGCACCGCCGTGTCCTCGTGGTGGCGATCGGCGGCGGCGATCTCTCGCGTCCGGCCCTGATCCAGGCCTTGGTACGGAGCGAGAGTGCATGGGAGGCCGTCACCTCCTTCTCCAAAGCAGTAATGCTCGCGAAGGAGGAGGCGGAGCGCGTGAGGGAGAGGCAATCACTGGCCCTCACGCCCCTAGTCACCACAGGAGACGCCCTGGACGGGAGTCAGCAGCCGACTCCCGGCCACCGTAGGCGCGGACTTGCGGGCTGCGAGCAATGTGCAGCTCGCCGCCTGGTAAGGACCAGGCCCGGGTCGACGGCGCGTTGTGTTTCACGCGCGCCTCATAGAGATGTCAGCGCGAACTGACGGGGTCCGCTAGGGCCGATGCCTGCCAGGGCCGCCGGTTGTTCGAAAGAGATACCGTGGCCCCTGGCACCACAGGCAACTGAAGGAACATGGGTGGGTTTGTCACCACAGGAGACGCCCTGGACGGGAGTCAGCAGCCGACTCCCGGCCACCGTAGGCGCGGACTTGCGGGCTGCGAGCAATGGGCAGCTCGCCGCCTGGTAAGGACCAGGCCCGGGTCGACGGCGCGTTGTGTTCCACGCGCGCCTCATAGAGATGTCAGCGCGAACTGACGGGGTCCGCGGGGGCCGATGCCTGCCAGGGCCGCCGGTTGTTCGAAAGAGATACCGTGGCCCCTGGCACCACAGGCAACTGAAGGAACATGGGTGGGTTTTAGTCAGTAAAAGTCTGACACGCCCTTCTGCTCAGCCCAGAGCGGGAGAGGTCATTTGATGATAACCCATCCAAAAAAAAAAAAAGGTATTCTCATACTAATCCTACTCCTACTTATATTATAAACGTGAAAGTTTGTATGGATGGATGGAAAGATAGATGGATGGATAGGTGGATGGATGGATGGATGGAGGGATGGATGGATAGCTAAATGGATGGATTTAGATGAAATTTGGCACACAGATGGTTTATAATCAGGATTAACATATAGGATACTTTTTATCCCGATATTCCCACGAGATTGAAACATTTGCGGGTGAAACCGCTGGGCGCAGCTAGTATTACAGTATTTCTAAGTAAAAACTAACCCATTCCAATTAAGACAGAAACCTCATTCAGAATCTATCCAAAAGGAATATTTTAGTGACCCTTTTCTTCACAATTTTTTTTAACGGCTCTATTTTTTAAAACCCCAATTAGCAAAGATAATAAAATAAAGGCTGATGAAAATTCTAGTACTTACTTATGAAAAGAAAAAGTGGCCTACTTTTTTATTCTACGAAGAACTTAGAGGTTGCGTATAAAGGCTTCCGAGTAAATTAATTAGAGGGTAGGGCGGAGGGGGAGGGGAGGGTATTAACCCTTAAAAACCCGACAGCACCGCTTACTGGTGAAGATAACATATGGAAGGAGGTATTGTGGGTGAATTAGGTGGGTAAGGCAATTAGTGTAACGTTTCCAACTGATTGGGGGCTTAAGAATTTAAAATTTACTGTTTAAACATATATGGCGTTTAACTTATCAATAATGCGAATATACAAAAAAAGTTCTGTTGAGTACAGTCACGGACAAAAATATACCTTACACTGACGCAAGACGGAAAAGTGACTTTGTGTTAGATATTTTATGTGTTACGGACATAGTAGGTATAACCAAAACCATATTTTTTATATTACTTAGGTCATTTTCAAAGCTGCAATTGTTATTTCACGAAAATAACGCTTTTGAAGTGTCTGTAACTGTAAGGTATTTTCTTTGCGATTTTAGAAGAATGATAGATATTACCAAAAAACATATCCTACGAGTAGTTTTATCTAAGAAAATACGATAAAGTATTGGCCACGTAGCCTGGATCTAGTGGTTCATCTCTACCACACGCTGACTTCCTAATACTTCGCTGGCCGCCTCAAGTTTGAACGAGCCCGTCCGAACGGCTGTGACCATACCTTTCATGTTTACAATAAAAAGCCATATTTTTCAATAAAATTTCAAATACAACAAAATATAAAGAAACAAAATAACTTATTAGCGCCTATTAAGATGCATTTCATTTTTCCTACAGTTATGTATAATAAAGTTTGGAAAAAACCTATGGGGAACATAAATCTTTTTGAAATGAAAACAGCAGTTTGGAAATTGAGACAGAATTACACTAGAGTCCGGCCGTCGAGACAATGCGATCTTGACACAATGTCAGTTTCATACAAGCGAATACGTGTTTTGCGAATTTGATCTTTATTAGCTAAGTACTGAAATTGTCGCACAAATTGTCAGGAATTACGAATTTATTATTAATTAATTATATATTTTGCATTTCAATTTAATTATACAACGCGGCCGGACTGTAGCTGGTAATATCAAAATGTCTTCTTTTCACCTAGAAAAATATCAAGCCTTGATCTCACATGTAAATGAGAATTAAAAAGGCTCCTACATCAAAGACTTCATTTCAGACTTGACTTCATCGCGTGGCTCCATTTCACTCAGAACGTCCCGCGACCCACACACTTTATGGTGACCACCCAGCAGTCCAACATTCTAGTCACGCGCCGCCCCGAATTGAAAGGTGGCGAAGATTGAATAAAGATGGCGTCCGCGCCCTCATCAAATCATCCAGCCGGAGTTTGAAACGAATAAAAACTGATTTCGCTATCACGCTTAATTTTGTGCGTATGTATCACGTTGTCCCAGCGGAATGCTGAGGTTGTGAAAGATTTTTGTGAGGTTTTTGTCAACGTTACAATAGGCTTCAGTGTTCAGTTATGTAACTCTCGACACTGGTACTTTATCCCAAAAACAACAACCCATTAATTTAACAATGATGTCCCATCATGTGACACAGCAACAAATTCAAGTACACATCATTATTAATTACAATACACAATCTTCAAAACAACAATAATTATCATCTTTACAACATTTAATTGACTTTTCCTACAATTCTACCAATTAGGGCTCATATTGTTGGTGCAGTAATAAATCATGCATCGTTTGGTACGAGTATATTATTACGTCAAATAAAGACTTAGTAAATATTAGAAACATATAAAGTGCGTAGGTACATACGGGTGGCTCCCTAGTCTCAAGTGCAGATTGTACGGCGACATGAATATCTTATCATATCTCGTTTTTGTATTTCTTCTTTTACAATTTAATATAAATAAAAAATATTAAATAGGTTTGATTTTTCATGAATTTGGTTCGTTTTAGTAATTTACTTACAAAAAATATTAGAGTATCCTACTTTTCCGATTGTATTTCTTGTGTTAATCAAATTGTTGTACAAAATATAGCATATTTTATTTAGCAGCCTTCAATCATAAATTGTCTCCCGCAGCTGCGGCCGCATTAGCAGCGTCTGGGGTAGATGGCGCTGCCACCGCCACCGCCGTAGCCACCGCTACCACTACCAGCACGTCCTCCGCACACATTCCTTGCGAATGCAGCTACAAGCCAGTGTGCGGCTGCGACGGCAGGACCTACTCCAACGAGTGCGTGCTACAGTGCTTCAGTGCGCATGGAGTCAAAAACAACTTCGACCCCGTCCATATCAAGAGCCTCGGCGAGTGCACATACAAACCATGCCGATGCCAAGCCGGTGGCACACCTTTCTGCGGCACAGACGGCCAGACCTACGCTAACGAATGCTACTTTGACGGCGAGAATACAAGACGTAAGTTCCTTGGCCTTGGCCTCATAAAACTAGATTACCGCGGTGTCTGCACAATGCCCACTTGCATTTGCTCTGACGTCATAATCCCAGTGTGCGTAGCGGATGTTACTGCTGGTGCTGCTCGCGGAAGTACGAGCCCGTTTGCGGCAGCGACGGCCGCGCCTACTGGAACAGGTGCTGGCTCAAATGCAACAGAATCTGCAGAAACGACATTGGTCGTCGCCGACGTCGACGACGTCGTGTCGCGCAGAGGCCTATGTTAAATATGCATTAAGCAATTATGCTCTTTCATTTAACTATTTTAAAACAATTTTGTTTTCGTTTCTTACCACGTGTAATCAATGTTGGCTTATCCAATACTAAAATGTGACTGAAATTCAACTTTTCATTCAGAGTCAATATTCTCCATCTCCGGCTTCCTGTCTAAATTTGGATTATTCCTGAAATAAATTTGTTTTTTTTTCTGTTTCGGGACATGACAACTATTCTGCCTTTACCCCTGGCCACGAGCTACAGGCTAGAGTGACGCGCGTCTTACGACAGCGACTGCAGAGAAATCAAAACGAAAGAAGTTGTTTAGATCATGCCACGCATAGATATGATGCCACGGAGCCTAATCGTCGGCATGCTTTGTTCCCGAACATCCCCGAACATCTCCGAAAATCACGTTACTGGAACGCGTAATGAACATAGACGTCTATATTAATATTTAAATTAGGAACCTCTATGTGCTTACTGTTATTTAGAACCGCAAAAGTATAAATCTAAATTCATATTATTAGAATAATAATAGTAAAACTGAAGGGATAATGCTTGAGGCGCACGATTTAAAATCTGCTTCACTGACAAAGATTTTGCTGATGAAATGAAAATGAAAGTATTCTGCCTTGAATTTTGTGCGTGTTATAAAAGTTTTCTTGTCTCTAACTGTTATTGGGATAGCTAGAAACGTAATAGGAGTCACACAATGTTTTATAATTCAGTATTATTGTGCTCCTTTTACCTACTAGCTATCGGTATTTACTGAACTTCAGGAGGAACTCTTCAGCGACGCTAAGTTGAAGCCACGTAAGCGATAGCAATAAACTGTCATGTTTTATAATGCGGGCTCGTACACGATGTTATACGAACAATGCACTCAACCACTCTCCTATGAGCTTGGTTTACGATCACATACACTATTTAATATTTCTCTACTCTCTACTGTAATCTACTGTTATGAGCCTTCGCTGAAACAAACTCCATTTGGTACCGATACAATTTTAATAAAATTTAGGAGAGGCGTAGCCCAGCATCATGCTATCTACCAACCCGCTCTCGGCCCGCTTGGTGGATTACGGCCCACTACCTCTGACCGAAAGGAAAATAAAGCCTGTGTCCCAGCAGTGGGAACATTATAGGCTGACTTTGTAGTCCAACCGGAGGTTCAACTGCACAAGTTTTCGAAACCCACAAGTATTAGGTAAGTCCGCCTTTGTACAGTATTTGTTTTACTTGTGCATAAAGTTTTAATAAATAAATAAAAATACTCGTAGTAGCTTTTTATAGTTTCTATCATCGAATTATTAATAACACTATAGGACGACGTCCTCGACGTCCTCGTAATTTTTTGTTTACTTTAAATTCGAGGATTTCTTTTTTTTTCTTACACCTCGAATAATAAATTCTAACAGCAAAACAACTGCGAAAATATGAAAGTAAAATAAGAAACTACTATTTTCTCAAAGGTATCTTTGATTCTTTTATCAAACAATTCTTGCAACTTCCTGTCATCTTTATTCCTGGAAAGGAATTCAATACGAGAGCTACAATGTCTCAACAGACACATTCTCGTGTCTAGTAGATACATTCATACACATACATACATAAACTCACGCCTTGTTCCCACGGAGGTAGGCAGAAACTATAGAACGCCACCTGCTACGATACTTACATACTCTTTTGCGACGTCCCGTCCCGGAATTCCCACTCACATGTGTCTTGTAGCTTTTGTGTTATTCGCCTTTCATTCATCTTCGTGGAAGTCCCTGAACCGTCTCCACACCCGAGTGGATAAGCGTACCTAACTCCAACCTGATAGAGCGGGGCTACCACGACGGAACGGCAGCAGGGTGCGGATGTGGAGCTATGTCTCAAACTATGCATATCCTGCTCTCCATGTCCCTAAACATGCAGTCAAAGTGATCTCTTCTCAGCCACTGACGACGCCAAGGAAGTGGTGAAATTTTGGACTAACAAGATCTAAAATACTGTCGTTCCAGCGTCACGAAGAAGGAGATTCATCCTCTCAACATGACCAAATGATGCAGGTATACTCTAATACCTAGATATAGCCGCCCTACTCGTACACCTTAGTACAGCCTTGTCTAGGTAGTGCAGTACTCCAGCTTCATAGAAACACTCGGGCTGCACTAACTAGCCGAGGTCATGCAGATAGGTCAAGTTAGCCACTGAGATATTGTACGGGAACCTTGTTACGTAAGTAAACGTTGTCTTGAGCTTCAAGAGTTTTTAAGTTATTATGATACCTACGGACTATCAAAGCTTTTGTAAAAAAATATATTATAGACTGAGTACCTACTATGAGTACTAATATCATTGGTGACAATCGGCCAGATATTTTTTTTCAAGATGTGAACAGAATCTTATGCCTGTGAAATCGGTCCTAAAAACAATTATTTACATAAAAGACTATTCATTATTAAAACGTGGGTTGCGACGTAGATACGACGTAGGTTATCTTATTTTCATTACATTACCTACATATTTGTCGATCTTGTTCGGTATCGACTCGTGAAACTTCTGAAATAGATGAGGAAAATTGGGTTTTCCTGGTCTTTTAATCATTTATATTCATAAAAACGAAACGACATTTTGCTAATCATTTTGCGAAAAGAGAATTTGATTTCTGTTGAGGAAAAAAAATTGTCTATAATATGAATAATAAAAAAGTACACGATTCGTTTTTAATCAGTTTTACTTGATGTTCATAAAAATCCACATAATTATATTAAGAAACTTACCTATGTACCAAATAGCTCAGGTAACCTAGTGTAAAATTAAAAAGTTCCACTACTATGCATCATTTATGATATAAAACTTTTGTAGAAAAACAAACAATAGCCACAACGGCGACTCAGTGAAAGCCATGGAAAAAAATCCGCGGAAAAGCTCAATTCTAGCTCCACAGTACAGCATTTACAGTAGCACAACAATTTAAAATAGGTCATAACGTAAAGTAAATAGAGCTCACACGCGCACTCAATTTTTAATATACTTCAAGTTGCATTCACGCTATTGGGTAGCGTAGGTCTACGCTCCTTAAACCAAAATATACTAAGCAAATATTACAATCTGGTTTTTTTTAATGCATTTCATCCCTTGTTCGCATTAGGACAGATTCACTTTAAGACAGATTCACTTTACGACAAATTCGCTTTAAGACAGATTCGCTTTACGGCAGAAGTGCAGTGAACTCTATAATATCTATATCGAGTTCACTGTATTTATTAATAAACAACTAGCAAAAATGTTATTTATTATTTATCTTACGATACATACCTATTTATCTTCCATTCAGTCTGCACAAGCGTTCTAAACATTCCAGAACAGAAATTTCGCTTTGCAGTGCACTAGTAATAATCATGTAAATTTTTATATCTTTCTCCGTTAACTTTAAACTACGCCATTTTCCTTAACAACAGGTTTCTACCCTTTTTAAATTTTTATCTTGGTATTTGGCTTCCTTTTTAAGTAATTGTATGAACTTAGATAGTCTTTTATAAGCAGCTCGTGTTTTGTTAGGTAAGAGTATATAAATTAAGTTTTGAGAGTACATATATTAATTAATATATCAAGGAAAACTACGTGGAGACCATTTCAACACGATTGTACAATTTCTGCCGTAATGTTGAAAACACATAATCTGGTTACCTTTGGACTCGCCCTTTCTTACGAAGATACTGTCACGTCTACCTACCCTTTTGGAGATACCAGACTTTTCCGTCTGTAGTTTACTTGCGTAGACCTACTGTAAATGTCCAACTACACCGCTGCACCGTGCACTTCGGGTCGCATGGGATTTGTCCCGGAGGCGAGCCGGACGCGAGCTCATCTGGCGCCGGCTCCGGCTACTAAATATTACGTACAATAATAATAAGCGTATAAAATATTACACTATTGCCTCATTGGCTGCCTTTTATTTGGAGTATATTTATTATTTTTTGTAGTGAGCGCTAGCTTCACTTGAATCACTTGTGTAGGCATGAATTTTGGAAACTGAATTGTATGGTCACATGTTTCTGTCATTGACATGCCAGAAACAGTTAATTTAAAAAGGAATTGAATTGATTTTCTTGAATTTAGTGTTCTCTAACATTTTCGTAGTATTCCAGTGTTTTCATCACACTCAATTCTTACTCCCCTGACTGATAGAATTGTCGTACGGCGCGGTTGAGTGCTTAGCTGATGCCTGGGGTTGATCCATAGAGTAAAGTAATATATGGGTTGATCCCCGCACGACTCAAATTATATTTGTTATGTCGTCATGGTACAGATAACGTAACAAGATGAATTTACATAAGAACAACGTAACACAAGGAGAAAGACAGTTCTTACAACGCTGGAAACAGTAAAACCAAAAGCATACAACTTCTGCTTATTTCTGTAAGATGCAGGATGCACCGGATAGCCGGGTAGCTCCGTGTGCGGCCCGGAAGCGAGGCTCATCTGCCGCAGAGAACTAAATTGTTAACTCACAGCCTTTTAAAACATCCCAACTTTTGCCCGGCGGGAACTTGCCGCTATGTGGAGAGGGTGACTGTGGTGTCGTGGACAAAGACGGGATACAGGATATACCTTGAAGGATTCTGCGTAACTATGCTCCCGCCACGCTATCTGCGCGTTTCTGGTGGAAACGCCTCTCGTTTTCGCTCGACTAATGAGGTCGAGTCGAAGCTTCTAAAACATTCTAGAAGCTTCCTTTACAAATATACGAACCGATGCGACTTCTTTTCGACATTTGACGCACCGAAAAGTATTCACTGTTATACAATTTACGAAGCTTTATCTTCACCCCGAACCCTACTATCTACTGTTTGGATATATATTCTGTTACTGGAAATAAAGCACTAGTGCATGTGTGTATGTAAATTAAAATACTCTATTTTACTCTCTATTGTGTTACTCTATCACCACCGTTTAACCACCGTTTTGGCACATGTAGGTAGTGTAAAGCAGAAGGGGATAAGGCTTAAGGCATAGAACATAGGACTCAGCTATCCACGGGTGGAACAGGCTCTCGAGGTGATTGTACAAAATGTACTAGGTATAGCGTTGCAGGAAGATATTTGTAATGCATTGCGATGCGGCGCGGCCCGCCCAAACGTGCGAGCTTGACCTGCCAATCGATTCTGTAAAAATCTCACCGTGAAAAGTTAGGTGAAGTGAGCTTAGAGTGAGCTGTCAATAGTGTCAATCCCTAGCATTGGTTGGAATGACAGCTCACTCCACGCTCACTTCACCAAGTTTCCACGTTGAGATGGTTACAGAATCGCACTGCAGTTTAAAAAATCTAGTAATTTGCTATCTTCTATACTATACTTATAATAAAGCTGAAGAGTGTGCTTGTGGCTAAATAATAACAGCCGCACGGGCTGATCGATCAGCTACGCTTGCCGCGGTTGGTCCGTGGATGGGTGACCATCTTCACATTACCAAGACCCGTCCGTACCTCGGAAAGCACGTTTTTTTTATAAAATAGAGTTAACATTATTCATTCCTTTTTTTTTTCATTGACATTGTACAGCTTTGTGGAAACCGTCAATAAGAAACTACCAGTCCAGTAGAATAATGCATAGTTTCCTCGAATGAAAGTTAACAAAACATCATATTCACAACAAACCAAATTGATAACGTTTCAGTAGGCACTTTTTCACTTCTGTACCTTAATTGCGTAACACAATTTGAATCATTTTGAAGGATAATGCTACGCTAATAACGCAATGAATGTTGTTGAGCTGTCAAACTGACAGCCATTGCTACTATTAGTGTGTTACACAATTACCCCGCGGTTTACGCTAAATAAAAGCAATATTCACTTCCATTGTAATAAATGAATTATTTAAAGCCAATCAATTTTATCACACAATTATCTGACCAATCGCCATTGTGAAATTACGATTGTTTGATTTTGTACGGACTGTCTGTTATTCAACATCGTTGTTTTATCGCTGAACAAATATTGCAGATGTTAATATTAATTATGCCGTAATTAAAATAAAGTATATTGCTTTTATAGTAAAACCTGGCATTTTGTTTGAGTCCTGGGTTTGATCCCCGAGTCAGGCAGTTTTATTGAGTAGGTACTTCGTGGGAGTCCGGATTTGTGCCCGGAAAAAAAACCAAAATAAATAATGAAAACATTGCAAAAGCCAATTATTTAAAAAGAAAGATGCGTTTCTTGCCGGCTCTTCTCCTTAGAAAACGACCAATTAGAACCGTGCAACTAGCTTCTGACGTTTCATAAGTGCCCATGCAGGTACATAAGTTAATGTGAAATAAAATATTTCGATTTTGAATGTCTTCCTTAGTCACCAAATGATTGTCACCGGCGCTTGAAACTTGTAACAAAGTTACAGTAACCGAAGTACGAACTATGTATCTAATTAATAGAAGGCGCACTCGTAAGTGAATTGTTGATTCATTTGCTTGAACTCACTGTTCAAACTCAGAATGTAAATAACTTGGAAAGGCGGTTTCGATTGTGTGGGGAAAAGGAACTAACACGAACGCGTGGAGTACACACGGCGACATATCAAGCTATACTACATTTTCAGTATAAGCTGACTTCTCATTATACGAAAAGCCTGTACAATGTAAGGTCAGCTTAAACTGGAAATGTATAGCTTGATATGTCGTTGTGTGTACCTAAACGTAACTTAAATTCGAACGACTTTAAAATTGAAAATACTCGTTTCACACATAATAAGACAAGACTTCATTCATATCTATGAATGATACAAATGTGTTTTTCACCAAAATGATATAGAACAGTTGTACCTATGTTCGATTAAAAAAGGTCATCGATATGTACATACGAATCCGTCGCTTTTTTGTAGTCATTCGAATTTGGTCGGATAACCAGCCGTTGTTTACATGTTTGGTTTTTTGTTTATATCTACTTAATGCAAAACATTCCAAGCTGAATATTTTCACTATATATTTTTGACTAAACGCACTATTTTTGGTGTACACCTACACATCTTGGGTTGAGCCGGTTTCTTGTATTCTGCCGTCAAAGTTATGACACCGTCGTTTTGAGTTTTAGCAATATTATTCAATAACGCATGCATGTACACTTTTGAAACTTTTTATGGTTATTACAAGGGTCGAGAAGGACCGAATACAGTTTTCAGCGAGCTTATACGTTTTCTCATTTAGGCGCTGCGATATATTATCGGGTTTTCAAAAAAGCGCGTATACCTACTTGAAAATTATAAATATTTTCTTAAATCTAATTCTGTCACAAATATGTAAAGAGCTACTCGTGTATGTTTATTCTACAGGCGCACATACAATGGTTTAAGAGATACACGATTCTGCAAAACGTTAGGTACTCCATCAGGAAATGCAATATCTCGAAAACCTGAAAACGCACATAAATTATATTTTGGGCGCACATTTTTGCACAAATATAAGCTCTGTAGAGCTCTCTAAATGTTCTTTACTAACTTTTTAGACCTATGTATCCTGCCTGTGCGTATAAAGTTTCAATAAAATCGGTTCATGCATTTCGAAAAATAAGGACTTGAAAGTTTGTATGAAATGCCGTACGTTGTAAACGCTCTTAAGCTTTTGTCCATAGAAAACAACGATTTTGTATGGAATGCGTACGCATCCGTTCAGCTTTACGGATGCGTACGCATTCCAAAAGCTGAACAGTGCTGAATAAGTGTGGTTAGTTAGACCCTTAGTCGTCATCTTGGTAGTCACCCCCTTACTAGCCAAAAAACTCCCCAGTCTTTTGAGGCATTTTTTTCGCATTACTACTACGTACCCAAAAAACTTAAAGCTATCGCAAATCCAGTTTAGCAAACTAACTTTATAAATGCAAAATAAATCAACCTTAAAATTACGAACACAAAAGTCCTATTATAAAACAAGTAATTCAAAAGCTATTTATTTCTCAGATTACATATAATTGAAGTGTATTGTCTGCTGCACAAAGGCCCACTTTCAAACTTGTACAGTAATCGTTTTATTCGTGAACACTTGGTGAAGTGCGCACAATGAACGTGCCCTTTTCAGCCTGTAAAAGAATCCGCGCCACGGTTATTATCTGTGAACGAAGTTTGGAAAGTCTGCGCGATGTCCCGGTTGAATAAGTGCAGCTGTATTATAGTAGTTAGTATTCCGTACTCATTATATGTATCAGACTCTAAGAAGGTCGAACGGTCTTGTGTAAAGTGCAATCAACACTAATCTAATTTTTTAATTAATTATCACTTAAAAAGTTAAGTTTAAAATTGCTTATTAGTCTTATATTTTGCTAGATTGTAATTATAAACGGATTAAAAATAAATATTCGTACCTAACTACTTGCCTACTTCAGTATTCTTGAATTACATAATAACACATATACATAAATGTATGTAAACAAAAAAAAAAACAGTTGAGGCACGTTTACCTACGTGCCTCATCAGTTTCAATCGTAAAAGATAATATCGATCCAATTATTTATTATTATTATTATATGTATTATTATCAATTGGTCGACAAGTCTCTCTGTCTTTACAGACATGGAGAACATTACGTATGGGTAGGTAGGAGAGAGGTTATTTACTTACACATCGTTGAAGATAATAAGCTATCTTACAATCTTGTTTATTGTTTGAACCGTAGCGAAATAAATTGTTTTTTTTTATAGGATCTAAAATACTTGGATTAGCATTTTTCGTTACTGTCGCGGCGAACGAAAAAAATTCACAATTTTAGTTGTCAGTTAAACGAAAAGATTGAGGAAAAGAGATTTTTCTTTAAAAATGAGCAATTCTTTTAATCAGCACCCGTCCGCGATAAAACTCCGTACGACTGTGAAATTTTTCCGGAACTTATCCGGGACAGTTTCGACCCCAGGACCCGATCCCCTTAAAACGTGTTTCACAGGATGGGAACGCTGCCCCGGGACGTGTTTAGAGCGCTTTTAAACTTAGAAATTTCCCCTTTTTGAAGTTGTGCTAACGTCCTGCTTCTAGCTATAGGAAATCAAGCGATCCTGTTATTGGTTTTCACGACTAAAAGATAATTCTAAGACAATTGCGACAAACTTCTTTCTTTAAAGATGCGATCACTTATAGTTAACCTAGGATTATTTCCTGCCAATCAAACAACTATTCGTCTACCTATCCGCTGAAGACAGATAGTTACATAATCAGGAAGACAATTAAAACAAGGTTTAGACGAAGCCAGTAACGCTGGCTCCAGTCCTCAGACAAGTTTTCGCTGGCCTGGCCCGTGTTGTTCAGATAAGACTAAACGATTAATTTCATTCCTGGATTATACTTGTGGTGTGCACACGTTTTGTGTTTAAAAAAATGAACGGAGGTCACTAGCTCGAAAAATAAGCCGGCGGCGCTCTATTCCGCCATACGAGGCCAATAACAAGCCAGCGCTGGCTGCCAATTTAACTGGCAGCCAACACTGGCTTCGTCTAAACCTAACTTAAGAGACAAAGGTTTTGCCAATAACTGAATGTTAGAACCAATTTTTACCCCTGATTAAGGAAAATGGTAACGTTTCTATCGAACGAAGTTGCGGGAAACAGCTAAAGTTAATAAAATAAATACACAGATACATCCCAAGAGACTCTCAATGGGTGGCCGGATCAAGGACTTGATGAATAAAGCGGTACTGCTCGATACGGCACGCAATGACGGCAGTAGAGCCTTGGAATGGAATGAAAATTAGGAAATTGATCTGCGTATTTTTTTAAGAAAAAATGGTTTTATAACTTAATATTAATATTGAATAAACATTCTATCCATCATCAAAAACTACCACAAAAGTAACAATATCCAAATAATAGTCTACTGGTAACTGGTTAGGAGAAGAAATAACAGCACTGTCAGTCTCTGCAAAAATCCTATTTTTAATTAATTACCCTTAATTAGCTTTGAATGAAAAGCTTCTTACGGAAGCACCTTTACTTTCCGTAACTTTCTTTAAATATTTCGCTGTCTCTCTACAACAAGAGGACGCAATCATTAACTCCGAGTAATGTTAAGTAGAGAGCAAAAGTTGTTAAACGCCTGCACAAACACAATAGCAACAAGTTTCACCCCGGCGCTCTGTCAGCCATTGTCAGCAGGCGTCCGTCTCGTGCCATTGCATAACTTAGTGCACCCCATAAAGTTCTTTGATTTCACGGCCATTTGTTTTTATAACTTTTACAATAATTATGTTGACTTCTTTACACCTGAATGTAATATATGCCTAGTCGCCGCCAATAAACATTGTAACCAAGATGTCTAAAAAGTTAACACAGAAAAGAAAATGAAATTAATTTTGCAAACAGTTTATCATTTAATCAAAGTGTTTATCTAACAAAAGTACAATGTTATTGAAAGTGTTTTTGTTGGTTATTGTGAATATTTGCGACATAATTGGCGAGGAAGATGATAAGCCTATTGGCGCCACGAAGGAGATGGACTACACTGTGTTAGCGGGTGAAGCAGAGATGCATAAAAGTGACATATTGGACTTTTTGAATCAGTCTCATGTGAGGGAACAATATAAAACATTATATAACTGCCTGTTGTCGAAGTTAATCGAAGGTAAGCAAGCATATTATTGATTGTGCCTTCAATACGCGACACGGTTAGTTAAACATTCAAAGAAACAAATTAAAAGTTACGAACATTCGTTTGAGAACCGATCACGATGTCAGTAATGTTTAATTTAACTTTTAGTATTTGTTAGAAGTTCCTTTCTTGTTTTTTAGACTTTCTTATCTCTTTGCTAACGATAACAAGCGGGATATTGGATTTCCAAATAACTTTGTTTTAGAAATGTGTTTTGCTTTATTTGTCTGATTGAATCTGGTAGATGTGGATGACATGCGAGTTCTTTACGAGGTCTATAACCTTTTTTATATATATAGGTATTATATTTTTTATATAAAAATCAGAAGAAGAATATTAGGACTATGTTTTTTATTCATATCATATCATATTGACCTACTATATCATACACCAACAAAATCTCTAACACACGTCATTCAAAACAAAAAGTTTAATCAATCAATCAAAATATTTATTTAGATAGAATATGGTACATAAGGTGATACAGTAAATTTGTTTCAACATATCCTGCCATAACATGGCGTGCAAATGTATTCACACTCAACGATGTCACTTAATCTAACTTACAGATTTTATTGATTTGTCTTCTAGATAGTCCATTAAGGTATAATATCTTTATAATATTAATAGTTTGAAAAGTATTTTTTTAAATTTGGTCAGCGGTAAGTCTTGAAATCTATTTGGTAAATGATTGTAAATAATAATCGATATGCAGTATACATTTTTCTTAAATAATTTTAGTTTTATTGGTGGCAGCCGAAGTCTATCTTTATGCCGTGTTCGGCTATTTGGCCTGGCAGTGTTGGTTACAAATAAATTGTAGTTTCTCTTAACAAAACTACATACTTATTTCAAAAATATATAAACATGGCAAAGGTAGAATTTTAAGTTTTTGAAATAGTGGCTTACAGCTGTCTAAAAAGTGAGCTCCACAAATTGCTCGGATACATTTTTTTTGAGCTTTGTCAAAACTCTGTCAAAATCTACTGAGTTACCCCATATTACAATGCCTTATCTAAGTACGGATGATACATAACCATGGAAAGCTAGCATTGCAGTATCACAGTTAACTGTTTGTCTAATTCTATGTGTGTGTGTGTGTCTATGTCTAATTAACACATAATATAAAACAATCTATTTTTGCAACAACTTTATCTAGGTATGTGTGTTTTCCGATTGCAATTTTTATTATTATTGTCACTTTTAATCATTATTGTAGTGTCATCAGCGAATAGTATGCAATCTTTGCCTATCGCGTCCGAAATGTCGTTGATGTAAATTAGAAAGAGTAGTGGGAATACGATACCTCCCTGTGATGTGCCAGAATTATTTTGTTTATATCCCGACCTATAGGTTTTTTTTTTTCATTTTGACATGTTTTTGTTATTTCCACGCATTGTACTCTTTCAGAAAGATAACTCTTGATCCAGTCGTTGACCTTACCGCGGATTCCATAATTTTCAAGCTTTGAGAGTAGTCTTTTATGGCAAACAAAATCAAAGGCTTTTGTCAAGTCTAGGAACACGCAAGTTGTCTTAGATTTATTAAAACTTTCAGTTATGTATTTTACTAGCGTGAAACATGCTAAAGCAGTGGAACTGCCCTTCCTAAAACCGAATTGTTCTTTTTTAAGAACATCACATGTTGTCAAAAAGTTCTCCATTTTAATGCACATAACCTTCTCAAAGATTTTGGATAGAATTGGGATTAAGGTTATCTGTCGATAATTGCTCATGTCAGTTTTTACACCTTTCTTAAACGTGAGGCACCTTTATTATTACTGCACACTTTATTACTATTTCGTAAAGTGAGGCAGGCACCTTTATAAACTTAGAGCCGATAGCTACAATGGCCTACGGTGGTCACACTTCGTTTGCTGCAAGATACACGGGACCCTAGTGGGCCATGCTCGCCAAGCACTTATGAATTACTCTAATTAGTTCATCCTCATTAGATCACTGTATTAATGCTAAGTTAATGACAAAAATGATTTGAGTAGAGCTAGATACAGGAGCAGATTTATTATTTATCTTAATTTAAGCAGACATAAGGAATGCCACCTACAAACAATCATTATACATAATAATTGATATGTTGGATAGTAGGTAAACAATCATTGCTTTGTTTCAGATGACAGTCACTCAAAAGCAGAAAGAAGAGGTAATATTTCTGTACATATACTGTTATGATAATAATCTACTACCTCACATGGTCAGGATGATCATGGTGCACCTTATCTGTGACCTTGCCTTATCAAAAGATAGGCTACTATATTAATCATTAATGACGAACCTTCGCCCAAGCGGTTTGTCCGGATGCGTTCACGTATTTATTTGATTTTTGAGGATTTCTGATTGAACCATCTACATGTTCTATGTTCTTGGTTATTGATTTTATTACTTAGTCGCTTCAAGACTTAGATAATTGCTCCTCCTGAGGCAGTAATAAGCATAAACAGTACGGAATACGGTCAGATGGATGTGAAGACAAAAATGAGGAATTGAGGAGCCTCCAGCAAAAAGTTCCACTTACTGGCTATGTGAACACTGTCTATGTATGTTTGCCTTTACAGAAGAGAGAAAACTTAAAAAACACGAGAAAACTTAAACTTTTTAAAGAGTAAGTGTATTTTAGCTGCAACGCCAGAACTGATTCTGCCCAGCTCAACGCGCCGCATCGTGTCTGGACGCAACACCTCCATCGCGGCAGTCCCCTGGCAAGTCTCTCTGAGGGAGAAGACGTACCCCATCTGTGGTGGTTCAGTAGTCACCGACGTATGGCTGCTGACGGCTGCTCACTGCCTGTTGAGGTATTCTTAAATCCGGTGTACTTGTCCAGTACTTTTTCTTTTATGATTGAATGCAAAAGTAGGAACCCCTACTTTGCAGAAGCTTTGTACAATCTCTGATCAGTAAATCTGTGGACAAATATGGCTGTTGTTATTAATGAACCGAAATTACAACTGGCAATTTTAGTAATACTAAGCACTACTTCAGCTTTGTTTACACTCAAGGTTCATTTAACATTATACCATACGACAAGATTAATGACAATTACCTACTATGAAATAGTTACTAAGTAGGGAGTAGGTAGGAGGGGTAGAGTAAATTATGCATTATCCATGAGATTGAACCTAGATTTTAATGTTCTTCATGCTTTCCGGCACGGTTGGCGCAGTGGTTAAGCGATTGACTGCTGCGCTGCGTGTCGCGGGTTCGATTCCCGCACGGAACAAATATTTGTATGACCTACATGTATTTGTTCCGAGTCTGGGTGTTTTTCATATTTCATATGTATGTATTTACAAAAAAAAAAAATGTATATAAGTAGTTTATCAGCCATCTTGTTACCATAACACAAGCATTAGGTTGCTTAGCTTGGGACAAATGGTGCTGTGTGAAATGTCCAGGGATATATTATTATTATATTATATTTCCGAAACCTCTACAAAATGCTTGAAATATTGATTCGCCATTGTATTGAAAAGTGATAACGCCTACTTTATTTTTCACTCATTGCAAACGGAGAATGAAAACACCGCAATTTCGTTACGCACATTTTCAACACAAAGTTAAATTGCAAAACTAAACACGTTAACTGCAGAATTAATCTACCATCGAGCATACACCTCGAGCCCGAAACTTAAACACACAAGAGGGAATAAAAGCAAAAACAATAAACAGTCAACAAAAACCAGCCAACTAGAGATCCGCGAACTACTCGAAATAAATTCAGACAGTACCGCGCAGTTTTTATGGCCCGCCCCTAGCGAATTGCGTTCCTTTCGCCAATTTCAATTTATACCCTAGCGGGGCTGCGGGGCTGAGTTTTTTCCGATGCAAAATAGCAATCGCCAGAGGCCGTGGAACAAAGCAGCCACAGTTTGTTACTGAGGTAGTAGGTCTCCGGAGACTTTACGATTGCTCCGGAGAAATTTATTGTCACCCACTTGGAAAGCGATACGTTGCCGGCAAAATGTTGGGACGAGTTCCAGTTCAATATGCTCCGTATTAGGATTGAGATGGTTGTTTCTTGTTATGTCTTTTGCGTAATGGGTTTATTGGTGACGCTATTATTTACATGGAGAACCATGTGTTGTTGATAAATTGTCAGGATTATCGCAATAAGTCGTTATAATTTTGCCTTTGAGTGATTGAATCTTTTCTTTTAAGCCCAAACAGAATATTTAGGTCTGTTCTTGATGACCTTAACTTTTGTCTACAATTATTTTCGTCAATTCTTAATTTTGCCTACTCACGTCAAAACGCAACGCAATTCGCCCTTTTTTCGATTTCTTAATCACCTACTCAGGGCTAATCCAATAAATGCGCCTTTCAATTTAATAAATCATCATCGAATTTCATCATTCTAATTCTCAATTATCTAAATTCACGTTCATTGATAACAAAAAAAAACAAAACAGTTCCAATTCCTATTTAGTTCAATATTTCTGTGTTTTCACAATAACTCGTGCCTAATTACAAATTAAACGGGTACATGAACGGTTTCAATTACATTTTTATCGAAGGTCGCCTTTTTTACGACAACAGATGTTTTCACAACACTTTGTTCTCGATCGGTGTCGATTATTGCGACAAATATTATAATATTTGCATTGTTATGGGGGGTGACGTCATAGCTAGATCACGCTTTGTACAAGATAACAAGACCTGTAACGTTCTGAACGGTGCCTTTGTCTAATTTATTGTTGGGTTATGGAATGAAGTCGTAATCGTTTTTCCTAATGAGTAGGCAGCTTGCTTGTGTTTTTATTCCGCTTTTGATGGACGCCACTTTTGCACTCCGCCAGTTGTGCGAGAAGTACAGACGTGCACATAAGAACTTGCAGATGGTGTTCATTGATCTGGAGAAAGCGTATGATAGGGTACCTCGGGATGTTCTGTGGTGGGCCTTGAAAGAGAAAGGTTTGCCCGTGAAGTATGTAGAGTTAATTCGTGCTATGTACAATCGATCTCGTACCTACGTCCGATCGTACGACGAGTTCAGTGTGGCTGTAGGCTTGCACCAGGGATCGGCTTTAAGTCCTTACCTCTTCCTATTGATTATGGACGCTCTGACGGCGGACATACAGGAAGAGGCCCCCTGGTGCATGCTGTTTGCCGATGACATTGTTCTCGTCGGTGAAGATGGATCCGAGATCCAGAGCAGATTGGAGAAATGGCAACAGAAGCTGGAGGATGTTGGCTTGAAAATCAGCAGAACCGAAACTGAACATATGTTCTGCGATTTCGGCGGTCTCTCCAACTCTAGAGCCATAGCGCTTGATGGCGCGCTTCTCCCAGTCTGCTCCGACTTTCGGTATCTCGGTTCACTCGTGCAAAGCGATGGCGAAGTAGATCGGACGGTTAAGCACAAAATGAACACTGGATGGATGAAATGGCGGCAGGTCACGGGAACAATCTGCGACTCCCGCATTCCCCTTAAACTTAAGGGGAAGATATACAAAACCATGGTTAGACCTGCTGTCTTGTATGGATCAGAATGTTGGGCCACAAAAGGGATGAATGAAAGGCAATTGCATGCAGCTGAGATGAGAATGCTGAGAGGGATGTGTGGTGTTACACGAATGGATAGAATAAGAAATGAGTATATAAGAGGAAGTTTGAAAGTGGCACCGGTAATTGAAAAGTTATGTGGAAACCGGTTGTCATGGTATGGGCATGTATTACGGAGGAATGAGGAAAATGTCGTGAGGAAAGTTTTGAGTATGAATGTCGATGGCTATAAGAGTAGGGGATGACCAAAGAAACGATGGATGGACTGCGTGAATGATGATATGGTTAGAAAGGGGGTGACTGTCGAGATGGCGGCTAATAGAGGAGTATGGAAGAAAAAGACATGTTGCGCCGACCCCAAATAATTTGGGATAAGGGCAGGAGAATGATGAGAATGATGATTTTGATCTGACTACTCCAAAAGAAGGGATTTTTATTTGTGTCTCCCCTCATAGTACTCCAAAGCCAAGTAACCGTTACTCTATCCCGGGTATGTGGGTCTTTGTGGGTGTAGACACCTCTGCTTAACCTTTTGGGAAAAATAGGCATGGTGTCTATGTTATTATGTTCTGGTAGTTGGTTCTTGGTCTGGCGAAAAACCGTAGGCTCATGAAACTGTTCACATTTTCACTAAGGTATATAAACAACATAATATCAAAAACCTTTCACACAGCTAACCATTTCCATCAAAGGAGTCGACCCATTTCCAAATCAGTAACAAGTCTTTAGCATTTCGAAAAAACTACCTATTTCATTCTATAACCTATGATAACTTTCTACAACACCAGAGCTCGAGCAAGTGAGCTGAGCGTCCGCCTGGGCTCATCATGGAAGACACACGGAGGAGAAATGTACGACGTCAAGGAGTGCTACGTCCACCCACGTTACGTCAGCAAGACTAAGACAAATGACGTGGGGCTGGTGCGACTGTACTCGCCTCTGCGGTTCTCTGCCAGGGTACTACCTATCAGGCTCGTGGCGAGAGAGGCAAGGCTGCCTGCGAATGAGCCCGCTATTGTCAGCGGGTGGGGCAAGCTTAAGGTACGGATTTTAGATACAGCCACGAAATGGTTTCTACCACATTTTTTCGCAAGGTGGAGGGAGAAGATAGCGATAATCGGCTGGATGCGAGACGATCAGGACAGGTCGATTTAGCGTCACTTGGGGAAAGCATATCTCCAGCAGTGGACGTCTTTCAGCTGAAATGATAATCATGAAACCGCAATATCAGACACTTAAAATGTACTAACTTTTGTTTCTCCATGCAAGCCAGTTCGCTTAAAACCTGAACTATTACCAGCACTTTCACCTAGAAGATAAAGTAGATAGACTTAGCAAGCCTTGCTGCTTCTAGGAAGGTGGACCTAGCGCTACATATCTGCAGTCTTCAACCATCAAGACTATTGCCATGAAGCTGTGCCGTCGCTCTGGGCTGGACAGGAAGGCCATCGACCCTGCCTCCATGTTCTGTGCTGGCTCCTTCAGCCAGGCGTCTCCTGATGCTTGTCAGGTAATGCCATCTATTTCCGTAGTTAAGAGGGAAGTCTGGTGGTTGTGTTTGTGTGGTAACTAATATTTGTATACCAGTTAATGGTAAACATTTACGACTATTCTTAAATGTATTCATGAACATCCAAAAGAAAATAAATTACTTGTAGTTCACTTCAAAGAATCAAGTTACCGTAAGCACAATGCAGTGACAACACATAGGCGCATTACGAACATTTCAGAATACCATGGACTCTTTAACGAATTTTCAACTGTTATTAACTTAACCAATGATTTACATGTTAATGTTAGCCTGCATCATCCCACAGCTGGGCAAAGGCCTCACCCCATGACTTCCAAGTCTTTCGATCCAGGGCTAAAGTAGACCACTGGTCGTTTGTTTTGTCCAGCTCGTCCCGCCATCTTCTACGGGGTACTTCTATGATTTACCTAAATAATATTATTTTTAACTAACTACAAGATCAGCAGTGCGATTCTGTAACCATCTAACCGTGACAATTTAGGTGAAGTGAGCGTGGAGTGAGCTGTCATTCCAACTAATGCTAGGGATTGACACTATTGATAGATCACTCTAAGCTCACTTCACCAAACTTTTCACGGTGAGATTTTTACAGAATCGATCGGCTGATCTGAAGATCTGATCTCCCGCAAAAATAGTGGCAAATCTAATAACACATCGTTACTAATTTTGTCACAGCGAGGAGATTTGTGTCCCAGCAGTACGAACGATACAAGCTGATTATTGCATATTGCTAATTGGCTTTCTAGGTTTTTATTGAGCCATAGTCGCGTTTACATGTAATTACAAGCAGTTTCACGACTCTATCTCCTCAATTTCAGGGTGACAGTGGCGGTCCCATCGTGTACGAAGGCGTGCTAATCGGCGTGGTGTCCTGGGGCTTAGGTTGCGCCCGAGGCAACTTCCCCGGGGTCTACACGCGCCTCTCCTATCCACTCATCTACGACTGGGTGCACAACCACATCACCAAGAAGACGGATAACAACACTGCTTTATAAATCAAACAAAAATAAATACATTTAAAAATATATTTTTGGCGGGACGAACTCGACTTTTTTCATAAGAATTGGCCAAAAACAGCAGAAGAAATAGATTTAGTAGAAGGAAGGAATGCCTTATGAACGGCTGATAATAATAATAGTACAGACGCCAGCGGATCAAGCTATTACAATCTGTCAAATTTCATTAATAGATTTTCAACTTTATCGCTGAAGCATTAGGTTCAAGGTTGATTGGGAAAATTTGACAGTTTCGGGTAGCTTGACCTGTTGGCGTCTGTACATTGCACGGCGTTCAGCAGTAGTTGAACTCTTTCGGCCTTATTACAAAACAAGGTTTATGTCTAGAACCAAGTTTAAACAATCGAGCCATTTTTAAATTTCGAATCCGACCTCCGACCGATCTTATCCGACAAAGTTAAAATTCTTATTACAAAAACTGACGTTAAACCCGAGTCTGTTGTCAATTTTGCATTAAGAACTTTACGCTCATCTCACCAATAAGCTGTCAAGTGTCATTGTTGTAGAATATTGACACAGACAGCTCTTGAACGCGGTTGCTGTCGATGAGCTGATCGCGGATTATTGGTCTTGTTCTCCTTCGTGTCGCTTGCACGACAGTTATTCAAATGTGGTTGGCACAAAACTTCGCCACTTCCACGGTGCTATCAGTGGCAGCGCAGATGTCACTTTTGCTGCATTTGTTGGGACATAGAGGGCAAGATAGGAGGTGGAGCAAAATTTGTGGAGCTGAGTTTCATTGTAGAAATCTGCCCTCAATCCCACTCCTACTAATATTATAAACGTGAAAGTTTGCATGGATGGATGGATGGACGGATGTTTGTTACTCTTTCACGCCAAAACTACTGAAAGGATTTGGCACACATATGGTTTATAACCAGGATTAACATATAGAATACTTTTTATCCCGATATTCCCACGGGATCAAAACTTATGCGGGTGAAACCACGGGGCGCAGCTAGTTTACTAATAATTTTCAATATACAAAAGTGGTAAAGTAATGAC
The DNA here is from genome assembly GCA_949629185.1 of Apamea crenata. NCBI lineage: Eukaryota > Metazoa > Arthropoda > Insecta > Lepidoptera > Noctuidae > Apamea > Apamea crenata. The sequence continues at coordinate 1,379,972 of OX451359.1, forward strand.
GAGGTTGACCATACGTTTTATTTCTGCCGCTCTGAAACGTTTCTGTGTTCTGTATCTTATTATGATTCTGCCAAAGTAGCCTTTTTAGGCCCCCTGGCCATTACCATATTTACCATAATATCTTGGTTGCGAGTTAATAATACTTTGCAGTATATGTACGTCAAGAAATTTTCCTAACTTGGAGGCTAGATTAGAATAGAAAAAAATAGAAAACTTTTATTTCAGACAGGAGTCCATAGGGTTATTAACAATTTAACTTAACTTCTAGTGTTAGTAGGTTACAGACACAGATGTACATACAATTAAAAGTCAGCGTGGAGTTGCTTCCACCTCCGCCATCGGGGAATCCCACCGTTCTGCGAATAAAAAAGGGTCCACAGTAAAAGTGCAATGATTTCGAGAATTGTTTATTGAAAATTCGTTTCCACGTATTTGTCCTGGATTTAAAATAATTAAAGGCTTTACAAAAGATATATACCGCGTTCACATAATTATATTCTCACTCGAGTTTTATTTTATTTGATTACCAAAACTAAAGCTAATTTTTAAATAAATTAACAAATTCGTTAAAATTAGGATCATTTTAGGTAACATGATTTAAAACAATTAACATCATGACATCAATTATTGGTAGGTATCTAAAAATTTTAGGTAATTAAAAACAATTACTTAAGATTTTAAAGTTTATGGCCTATGGCATTAAGTCCGCCTCTGTACATAAGTTTCAACAAGAGCTAAACAAGTGTATAAAGATGTTATCTATTCTAATACAGCACTACGAAATAATAATACTAATTACTAACTACATTTCAGTGGTTTATGATTTATGACTTACTATCAATATCACACATCACAGGTCGCTAAAATGATGTTGATGCTAAACTAACCAAAAAAAGGTAACAGTTCTCACTTCTGCTGTTGATTCTGCGTTTTCGAGCGCTGTCTCTGGCCCTAGAGAGAAGCAGTTGGTCCAATTAAAACCATTGAGAGTTCATTCTTAACTATTTTCAATATTTCTAACATCAACAAAACACCAGTATATTTTCTTATACGTCGGGGTCGGAGATGAGGATTAAGATATTTTTGCTACAACGCCATCTGTGACTCAAAAGTGGATCAACTTCTTCGTTGCACGCCATCTATGAACTAAAAGTGGAGACAATAATTGATTGTTCGCCACTGAGATGAAAAAGAATACTAATAGAGTCAATGTTTTAATAGACTCGGTGTGACGCAGTTCCGTCATTACACTGGTAAGGAGTGCCGGACATGGCTGCCTGAATTGTCTACGAAAGGGCTGTTAGAAGGTCGAGCGAAACTGCCAGTTCACTTGTCAGTTTGTTAATTTAATATTGTGACATGATTTTGAAAAGTTAATTCAAGTAAAACTAATGTAATTGAATACCATCTTTTGCTTGACTGAGTTACTCAAACACTGAGGAAACATCCACGTTTAAAAAAGAACATGATTCTCAAAACTAGGCAAATATAAGAGTTGGCAGCATAAAATCTCTCAGTTCGAGGCACCAAACAGTATAGCTTAAGTTTTATTAACAATCTACATTCTAGGTAAATAACAATATACAAAAGTTGTGCTTTATTACTCCGTGCTTAGATAACTATGACATTCAGCACTATGTATAAATAAGTTAGTGGACAACTTAGCAAAATTTTCTTCATTGCAGAGCAAAGGCCCGTTCCTAAACAGGGCTCTTACGAGTAGTAAGACATTCAACCATTTTCTAAATTAATCATTTATTGCCAAAAAAAATATTGGGTATTTTTCTAACAAGTAAGTAACAAAAACACATCATCATCTATCAGACCTACAAATTAAATGACTTATTGTTCAATGTAGTGCCTCATTCCCTACAAAATAGTCACAACGTCGTCGGTCATAGACTCAATTAGAATTAAATTCTATCTTTTTGAGTTTTTTTTTTTTTCGCAGTTTTTTTCCTTTCGCAGTTAGGAGTGATGGTATTCAGAATTGACGAAAAGGAACGCTAATGAAATTTAGAACCACAAGCCGCGTTAAGTGGAATAGACTTATAATTTCTTTCGAAAAACATACTACATAATTTGTTTTCAGCAGTTTGTGCCTGCAGCAAAAATCTAGAAGCAATTATTGGTGTCACATGTTTACATTACAGCAACGTGTACAAACACCATTCTGTTACTCAAGTCGAGGTGTCAAGGTGTCTAATCGCGACACTATCAAGCTGCTTACAGACGGAGTCTAAGCCGGAACTTGTCATCTGAATTCCGTTACAATTACGTAAATCATAAGCTGACAAAATCAGACTGTGTAATAATCCCGATTATGAATTTAGAGAGAATTTCCGGCTGTATAAGACCATCGTGACAGAATAAGTGGTTTATCCAGCAAATAAATATTGCGAAGTAACTACAAACTGTATTATTTTAGATTTTCTCTTCAAATAAACGATCCAGTTGTTTACCTGGATAACTTTTTAGATTAGTTATTTCTTTGCAGAATAGAACACAATTTTTGGAATAGATCTACATAATTATAAATTAATTACAACAGAATGTACAACAGTAATAGATACCTATTATACTATAACTATTGTGATACAAATATATACAAAGATATTATAGATATCATTATTAAATTTTGTATATATTATTGTAAATTATATACAGATTAATAATATAAAAATTTCTTACTATCATGATTTCACGTACTTCTGGGTATCTACATAAAGGAACGTGTAACTAAAAAGTGTAAGCTTAAGTACTATAAGTATACATATATCATAAGTGTTATACTACAGACAGACTGATCGAATTTTACAAAATCATGTAGAAACACGACACTTTACAAAATCACTCGAACTTTAGTACCAGAAGTTGGAAAACTTCATTCCAAACACACAAAACTTTACAACACTGAACATCCTTTCAACATTCACATCTTCTGGTTTTCAGAAGATCCCAACATTAAACAGACACAAGCCTACACAACAGTCAAAATTCATCCCTTCTTCTCTTACGTCAGAAGAGCCAAGAAGACGCTATAACTGTAAAGAATCCGAGGCCGGCGGAGAAAGCACGGCCTCGCGATGCCTAGGTTTTCTTCCCTGGCTGAGGTCTTTTAAGCAAATGCAAGGGATCTTTCCTGTACCTCGCGAAAAGTTCCCTCTTGAATGTTTCGAAATGTTTCCTGTTCTTTTCGTTCTGTTTCTCCCGCCAGAGGGGGCGGTTTCTTCTGGCTTGCAGCCCCCAATGGATGGTGAAGATTGGGGACAGCACCTTGAATTGGTACCCGATTAAGAACATCTCGTATACCTGGAAGTGAAATGCGATTTATTAGAATTTACTTTGTCAAGTTCTGAGAAAAAAACTCAAACTCTTTATTGAATGCCATGGATGTAGAGTGAGACGCTACCTTTTTGAATATACTAATTATTCGAAGATACCAGTATCATCTAGAGGTATATGCTCTCATAGAGCATTGTCATGCATGAACTCTAAAACCGATCTTCGATTTCGTAAAAAAAAGTAATTGTAACTTAGGTACATTTACTACTTGGTGTAAGTAAAGCAACAATCAATACGTCCGGAAAAAAAATTACAAAGAAAACGACATTATTTATAAAACTTTATTTTAAAACCGTCTTTGACAAAAAATAAATAAAACATAACACTTACACAGTCTAGGCAGAGCTTAAGATCGCTTAAAATCGTAGCACGCACAAATTAGACCACTCAAGCTAAATGGTCTAAGACGCACAATTCATTTATTTCGAAGAGGAACTCATACCAATATACTCATAATAAAAAAGAATAAGGCAATGAAAACTTGGAACAAGAACAAAAAGCCTCCGTGCTACAAGTACACTAACTTAATCGAGGGTACAAAATTACAAAAACAATATTTCCTAGAAATCGAAAAGCTGGCTCCAAGCCAGGATAACGCACGCCCTAAGTAACCAGGATAACTTAAGCTCTGCTGGATTCTACATACATTTATCTATCACAGTGTCGCTGAAATTTAAATCTACATGGTTCAGGATAGGGTTGAATTTGGGTTAAACTCCGGTGTTGTCTGTGATCCAATTTCTGAGTGAGGCTATGTTCGTGAAGACGGTCGGTGATAGCGGTAATGCGCATCCTCTGGCGAACGATACGACGCCAAATGCTGTGTTGCGGAACACCGCAGGTCCTCCGGAGTCGCCCTGAAATGGTTATAGATAAGTGAGTTCGATGATTTTCTTTAATGTTCTATATCTTTCTTTGATTGCTTCCGATATGCGTGTACGAATATCGGAAGAAAACCTTCGTAACACCAACAACAAAACATTTTATCGTAATACAAAAGCTTTATTGTAAAGGGCTCCTACTAAACTATAAAACTCTTGTCAATTTTATAAATCTGTTCAAAATCGATTTAGCACATGTCAACATTTCCTGTCCTATTTTGCCACTCACCTGACAAGATGACACTCCTCCGATGAGGAAGTGACCCCCACAGAACATGTGGTTGGTCAGTGAGTCACCGTACGACAGGCGACAGAGCCAGTGCGGTACTACCGGCACGTTTGCCTCCATCATGATCCGCGGGATTTGACGTCCACCTACCTGTGGGGCAGACAAGCGTAAAAAAAATTATCTCAAGGCGAAGACGGTGGGGTACCGAAAAAACAAACAGGGTGAAGCCCTGCAAAGATAGACAAAGTTGACAAAGATTATCCAGAATTGAACCCATCAAAACAATTATTGTCCTGTGTTAAAAAAAATCCTATTTGATGTTTCAATCGAGCAATCACCATCAGACCATAAACCACTACATAGATTCATGTGACGTTCAAATTATAAGTTTATAATTCTCATACTCACAGCAGTAAGACCCCACCCAGTGACAGTAAGCCTTACGAGCGGCACCGCTTGTCCCCGTTGCGGCAGTCTAATAGCCCGTATGTTGTCATTGAAGTTAAGTGGCCGGAGCAGCCTCAACGCGGCTATATCATTGTCGAACTGTGGCCGTCCGTACTGAGGGTGTACCGTCACGTTGGAGACTCTCACTATCCTGCCGCCGGAGTCACGACGAGTACTGCCCACACGCAGTCGGATAGAGCGGGGTGTGGTGCTAAAATAACGCATATAAATAATCACTCAAAATGTAAAGTTATAATATGTAATTGCATACACTTATATACCCTATTATTACAGCGCTAAATGCTATAAATAGACGAGACAGAAGGGGGTGACATTTAATTTAAAAAATTGTATGCCTTGAGTCTGCCAAGCATATACCTATTACATAATAGATCCCCTACGTATCATTGCATAGGCTAAGTATGGTAAAACATGTTTCCATATTATTGGTAGAGACCATTAATATGTTACTACGAGTATGTTGCTATTTATATCCGCTGTCTACACCATTCGGACGTCCGGGCCAAGCAATGTGCCAACTACACAAATCTATATGCCAACAACGACTACAACATACCGCGTTACGTTCAATTGGTTGCTTGTACTGTTACTAACAAGCTGTCTAGTGCATCATCGGAACCACTAAGAACTCTCAGTTAACCAGCGATAGATCTACCAAAGGTTTACGTTAATAAATAAACTTAATACAGTTTCAATGAAGGTTGCGGTGCGGAAACCCAATAAAAAAAGGTTTAAAGAAATCTTAATCAGCGCTAATCGATTTATTTCGAAAACATAATTAAAATCTAGCAATCTAGCTATAACTATTTCCGAACCATTTCTAGGAAATCTAGAAATAATAACTGCAAGGTTTTATGTCTTTTTTGTCTAGCTTTCAAAGAAACTGAGCGAGCGATCGATCAACTAAACTAACTATAATAGACAAACGTTTCGAAAGGTTTACCTAAGTTAATAAAAAAACAAAGATCAATTAGGCGGAGCATCAGCACTTTTTCTACGTCTAAATTACATAAGACATTCCCTCAAAACTCCCGCACTTCACCAATACCTTCAGTTTTAGCATTACAGAAATAATGTAGTTTCAAACAAAATAGTTACAGAATCGTACTATATCGAAGAGCTTTACAAACTACTACAAGTTTACATACTGATCTGATTGCTCCACAAGACTCAATCAACCATGCTCTCCATCAAACCAAAAATGAACTCTCCAACTCCATGAATATCCGAGGGTCGAGCATTGCATCGTAAACTCGTGAAGAACCACTCGACCGAAACATTCGCAGTGGGAGCGGAGGGCACTTGAGCCCATGTTACACTGTGCTTCATAAAATATTCACGCACAGAAAAACCAGCGGGTCACGGCTGTAACGACCACGATTATACACTGACACTATTTGCTTTGGACGGTATTGTTAGGGCTCTTGTACATACAATAGTTTCAGATGATGTTTTAGCCAACAATATGTAATTTTAAGGAGATATAATTTGTTTCATAGACAATGAGCCTTACGCTCTCAAATTCTACTTATAATAAAAGCTGAGTTTTTCATTTGCAAAACTAAGAATCGTCAAAGAGAATATAATAACTGAAGAAGACTGACAAATTAGCTCATTAGAAATAATGAAAGTCAAAGATACTGAGAAAATGATGGAAGACTTGCAAATCAGCATTAAGAATTTTAGTACCGCGCTTCGCACTATGGAAATGAAACGTCCTTCCTTCGGCGAAATATTTCTGGGCATAAATAATTTTCCTCTGCCTATATATTTAACGGAACCCTCGAAGTGATAAGCAACCATGTTAAAGAAGACCATAAACCCTAAGTCCCGCTCCTCTGGTCACAGTTTTATTATTACTAAAGTCGTAAAGTTAAGAAACGTTACGAGTATGGCCTTGACACCAGAGAGCCCAAAATGGTGTAGTCTACGAACAATATCTCCGATTTTACTACGCCTAGTAAAAAGTATAACTATTTTTATGATTACTGATAAAATGGAACGTCAACAAAGCCCCCATTTATGGTCGCATTAAATTCCTCTTTGATTTTTTCCTGCCCGAATAATTTGGATTCAGAGGCTGACCGTAAAATTTATAGGCTTTTAGATTCAATGTTTGTAGATCTATAGGGCAATTCAATTACGGAAGAGGAAAAGCTACACTAGATTTACCTTCTATTATTATTACAGTAACTAGGTACATTTATTTTCATTCTGATGACATTCTGTAACTTTTCATCAGAATCACTCATCATCAGAATGAAAATAAATGTACCTAGTTACTCTAATAATAATAGAAGGTAAATCTAGTGTAGCTTTTCTACTTTTTGAAATTAGAACGGTCAACGGACAATGCAAATAAAAAATATAAAATTATGAACTTACTTCAGTACACAATGCGCGGCAGTGAGCACATAGTCCCTGCTGATGATGAAGCCTCCACAGAAGGAGTTCCCATTCATCACCATGGACACTTGGTAAGGATGCCTGTTCACAGACGTCGGTCTACCTCCAATGATCTGACCACTCAGCTCTGGACAAGCTTCTTCTAGCTCTACATCTAATTCTTGTTGAGTATCCTGCGTGTCTTGAGCATCGTCTGCTACCGCGTCTGCGCAACATCCTGCGTCTACCGCCTCTTGGAGGTCTGCAAATAGTTTACACTTTGAAGCTGCATGATAGCTTTTGACAAATGGATTTAAAATTAAAATATATGGAAGAAAATTTAAATTAATAAATAGAAAAGTAATTGACTAAAATCAAATTAAATTGTTTTAAATTAAAAAAAAAATCATTTCACTAAGAGTTAAAAAACTTACAAAATAATTTGCCAATTTTGATGATAAAGACCAAGTCATTGACACTGAACCACGCAAAAAAGAAAAAGTCATCTTCAAAACACATATAACAAGTAACAAGATCATCACTCACCCACAACACCGACAAGACACAACAACAGTAGCCCAGCGGTCACCGCAACCATGATGCCTGGTAAACTCCACCTGCTTCAAGCACAGACTTAGCCGCCTGCGCCGGCGCAGCTAACTGTTCCAAATTCAAATTATTGCCAAATGTCTGGCGCAGGTAATTTCGCACGGTAAGTCCACGGTCGCGACCTTTTCACCGTCTTCCATTAATCGAGTTAAGTCAAGGTGGAGATTGGTAGGAAAAACTGGTAAATTGACGAGGTGATTTATTATGCGTAACATAGGTGTGACAATAGGACGAGGGCAAGACAAGTAGGTTCTGTTGTTGTATGCGATCTGCAGTGACTACAAAATAATATATTCTACGAAAATCATAATACCGCAGATGTTTTTAATGTTTATAGTGTCTAGTAAATGCAGTTGGTATTTTTTATTTCAATAAGTATATACTATTTTGGCATTACACCCACATCTTTGCTTCAAAATTAAAGAAAATTTGGCGACGTTTTTTGCACATTTGGGGCGTTAAAGGTGTAAGACAAAAGTCATGAAATATTATCTGCGGTGCAGTAAAAATCAGTCCAGTTTATAAAGACGTTATTACATAATAACAATAGTTACAATAAGTGCATTTAATAATCGAATGTCTACATCCAGAGCATGAAATCTGACGAAATGAAATCCAAAAATGTCTAATATGTTTTGGCGAAATTAACCACATTCAAGCTGTCAGCAAATAACTTTTTATTCTACAAAAATCTTATTAGAACGACCTAAGTACTAAATAAAACGTTAATAAGAACGAAAATTTGTACTGCATTGTGCTTCTTTCCATCCAAAGGTTGTTTGTAAAAAATCTCTTTTATTAGCAATAAGATTGCCAAAAAAACCACGAATACCGCCGATAGGATCGCAAAAAAGAATTGTGTGTGTATAAAGACGATTAATGTTGCCCCCTTGTCGGTATGATACTATGTGCGACCGTTTTTGAGGGCCCATTATTGAGGGTGCAAGTCAATGTTGCCCCCTGCCATTTTATCTGTGTAATTTATATAAAACATTGGTCAGCTTTCCATAGTCCTAAATAACCATTTCACTTTAGCCACCCAAACCCATAATCCAATATCTTTGTTTCCATATCCTACGCCAGCCGGGGGTTGCCCTTGTGTGCACTTGCATAGTGAGAACAGGGATAATCGACCAATGGTGCCTCATTTAATTAAAAACGTCTAACGGGCCTCTACGATGGCTTCGGCCCCTCGGGCTCCAAAGACCCAGGAGCTCATGGTCCCGAGAAATGTCAAGATTATTATAAATGTATCTATCTTAGGTTTTGGTACTTTTGACTCTATCTCTTAAACACAATGCTTGTCACCAAAATGTCTACGCAGAAAAAGACGAAATTTAACATCGATATACTTTATACTTTGAATAAAAGGCGGAGGACAGGGTGTTGTGGCGCAGCATGGGAGCGGCCTGTGTCTAACAGTGGCGTGCAATGGGCTGAGTTGATGAAGTCCACTTCCTTATATTTAAGCTGAGAAGAAGAAGGTGGTACTCCAGTCCTGATCTACTTCAATAACATGATGGACAAGAACGCAAGCATTTCGTGAACAAACAAGACCTTTATTCGATAGTAAAACATGATCACGCGTTAACATACGCCCCTACGTCAATCGCAAATTAGCCGCAACGGCCATAAATATAATATTGTTGACGAGTTGCTTGTTTTACGGCAAACATTAAAATATTTCCAACTGTCGGCTCTCCCAACCAACGGGTAGTTTATTTTTAAAACACTAACTTTTGCACACGACTTCGTTTGAATGGTTCACAAAAATTGACATGTGTGTTGACAATATCTCTTCAGGTCCATGGTTCCGCGGGAAATATTTTATTTTTGTGTTTTCTGTTGACGCTAAATGTTTGTGCATCGGTTGTGGACCTTTTAGTTTTGTGGTTTTTGTTGTCAGTGAATTGGTTATTATTTAAATGTAAACATTGGATACCGAATTCATAGCTCCTGAAAGTAAACTCTCTTAAATCATGATCATTTTTAACTTGAGCGTAGAGCAATAGTATAATAAACTTTATTATTCTGTGGTAGAGCTACTTATTTTTAATTGCATTTTATTACTATAGGGACAGCTCGTTAAGCCTTTGTCCCTAGTTGTCACTTTTAGATTGTTGACAGTCGTTACGGGTAGTCCGAAGCCCGCCAGTCTGACAACTATGTCCTACCAACAGGTATTGTCTTACCCAGTAACTGGGTTGTGGAGATCAAATAGGCAGTCGCTTCATGTAAAATACTGGTATTCAGCTGCATCCGGTTAGACTGGAAGCAGACCTCAAAATAGTTGGGAAAAGACTATGCCAATGATATAAGGTAGTTATGTGCTTCAAAGAAAAAAATAATGTATTCTACGGCTCCGATTTCATAAATTCGCATTAAGAAACCCAGTAGTATGATAAAAAACTCAGCTGCATCCGGTTATACTGAAAGCCGACCCCAACATAGTTAGGAAAAGTCTAAGCAGATGATGATGAGGTACCCACTGGCAACGACAGGGTTAGACCGTCTTCTAAACTAAGCATCGACCCAAGAAAAATATATGAACATCAAGCTGCACGAATACCAAGAAGTCAGCTAGTGGCTAGTATCAAGCCTGCAGTCTTAAAATAGACAGACAAGTGAAAATCGATTGGATATCGCGCAATATTATTCCGGTGAGAAGTGGAAGTGTTTCTGTTTCAAAGTAACGCAATACCTATTGTTTATTTTCCCTTTAGCACATTTTTAGGCTATGCTTGTTGTATTAAGGAAAAGTTTAAGTTAATGTTAGTTGAATCAAACGTATCCGACTGTGAACCATTTCTTCAAACAAAAATTCTAGAATTTAATATGTATTGATTATTACCTAGATAATATTGATGGAATTCTTGAATATTTGTTTTAGTTAGAATTCCACTACCCTATCTCCGTGAATAAAATCAGAACGCGTGTCATTTCTTCTATTAATAAATACTAATCCGAAGACCAATGAAGAGACCATTTTCGTAAACATGTTAATATAAATATACCATGGTAGGAGTCATAACTAGAAAATAAATAGACTGCACTCCTCTGACTCCAAGGACCAAATAATGTTTGAAGGACCAAATAATGTTTGAAGGACCAAATAATGTTTGAAGGACCAAACATTGTATATATTTATCCCAATTTTCAATTTATTTTTATTATTATTAGCCATTAATGTCCCACTGCTGGGCAAAGGCCTCCCTACTGTATTTCTACCTCTCCCTGTCCAGAGCTACCAAGGACCAATCTTTATTAAAGGAGTCCAGCTCATGCCGTCGTCTCCTCCGTCTGGGCCTATCGCGATGTCACCTGCCATTGAGCGGCACCCACTGGGTCGTAAGTTTGACCCATTGTGGATTGATCGTCTGACACGCGGCAGATGTGTCCACCGCAATTCCATTTATGTGTGGCAGCTTTTTTTTCATCTTTAATTATTGATTAATTAAAGATGACATTTATTGTAATAACATTTCATTTTGATATTATTTTACACACAAAATCAACGTCGCATTCGCGAAGTATTCACACGAGTAGTAATTTTTATTAATACTATAAACGTGAAAGTTTGTATGGATGGATGGATGTTTGTTACTCTTTCACGCAAAAACTGCTAAACGGATTAACATATAGAATACTTTTTATCCTGATATTCCTACGGGATCGAAACTTATGCGGGTGAAACCGCGGGGCGCAGCTAGTCATCAATATAAAAGTATGTTTTTAAACCGGCCAGATTAAAACATTCCACATAGACCAACAGACTCACTAACACACATACCTATTTCTACTAATTTTAGCCGGCAGCATCCGGCGACGGCTAAAAATAATTATAAATCTAACGCTTGCAACAGCTTTATGAAATTTTAAAATATCTTGCGCTACACTGCAGCGATCGTGCCGACACTGTTTATTGAATTATTTGTTGTATGGTTATTGAATAAAAGTATGAAACTTTTGCGTAAATAAAAACATTGTTACAACAAAATAACAAAATTGTGGTTCTTTCCTCAAAAGACCGTCTCAGACATCGATCTACATAGTCTTCATAATATGATCTGACCAAGATTATGTCTGGACTTTATAAGAAGCTGTGGCCTCTGAATTTGTTTCGGCCTTTCTTCTCAGACTCTTAGGAAACGCTGACCTCATCTAGTTTTTAAAATATGATTGACGTGTAAAAGTGTTTGTACAAACCTACTTACAAAATAAAATCATTTATTGTAACAGGTATCCTTTTTACAGATTTACACGAAAAAGTTTTTTTTCTGTCGGTTTTAATTATATTGGTATTTTTTTGCAAAGAATACGTATATAGAGAATATGTGTCATTACCACAACTTGCAACTTCAAAATAAAGGTTTACCTTCTTATTCTATTTGGCTTTTATGGAAAGCTTCTGAAAATTGGATAGATCAAGCAAGTCGTGGAACTCTACGTACAGACGCCAGCACATCAAGCTACTACAATCTGTCAAATTTATTTAATAGATTTTAAACTTTATCGCTGAAGCATTACGGTTCAAGGTTGATTGGGAAAATTTGACAGTTTCGGGTAGCTTGAACTGCTGGCTTCTGGACCGATTTTGACGGGACTTTCACTGGCAGATAGCTGATATTATAGGGAGTAACTTGAGCTACTTTTATTTTATTTTCTAAAATAAAAGTAACTTAAGTTACTCCGTAGTAGGGCTCCGCGCAAAAAAAAAAAACAAAATTTCCGACATCCACGCGGGCAAAGCCGCAGAAGCTAGTTTTGTAATAAATTACATACTTAGTTAGTAAGTACGTTTGAAAGCTTTCTTAGCTTGAGTACCTATCGACCCAGTGATAAATTCTATAGTTTCAATGCTCGCTTTGGTCGGTAAATCCATGACATAGATACCATAATTGACATTGATCACTATAGAACTATTTTAATTATATTTCGATACATTGTTATCAAGGTAAAATTATCTCCCAATTATGTTAATAAAGATTTTAAGGACAGATGAAGCCCTGGCAATTATCTAAAAAAAAATCGTAAAGGGAACACTTTGTCTAATTACGCATCTGTTTCTTTCCCGATCAAATTTCCTACAATGAATGCCAAAAGTGGAACAATTAAAATAATTGGCGATCAGTTCATTAACAAGCTGATCGCTATTAGAACAATATCTATAGTCGCGCCGATCAGGCGATGACTCAGTGACCTTCCACCGGCGGTGGACCGCGACAAACCCAGATGTTTACTGGACAATTTATGAGAGATAGCGAATAAACTACGACTAGTCTAAATATACCCTGTCCATTAGTTTAACCGTTTCTTCTTTCTACGTAAAAGTTAACGTAATAAAATAAATATATAAACTATATCTTATTGAATTATCTTATTTATGGCTTCTTACGGACATTATTATACCGTACACAGACTTATATTGGTGATACCGTACGTGTATCAATCAATGTATTGTGTGTCAATCACTAATAGTTCCATCTGTCAAAAAACGGTTTACCTAATGGATAGGGTATATGTAGTTGATGGTTGTCCTGTTACCAAACGTCAACCATTTAGCCCCAACCACCATTTAACCTAATCATTTATGTTCGTCAATATGAATTCGCTGATTTCCGACCAACTAACCGACGACTCTTTGATAATTTAAAAATACCTCTATTTGCTTTTATTCAAACAAATGCTCTATGTTTGAGTTAATTCAATAACACTTTATCATTCTCTGTGGTAGTCCATTTTTTGGTCAGCGTAACATTTCTATTTTCCTTATTTTTCTTTTTGGTCAGCGTAACATTTCTATTTTCCTTATTTTTCCTTCTTAGTTGGTTTTAATCATGATCTGGCAGTTTGAGTAATTTAAGCGGCCTGCCCTTATGTCCTTTCTTTGGTATTGTTCGTCGAATCGTTGAGCTCCGCAAGTTCTGAGTTGAGCTGCACGATTTTTAACAAATGCGTGCACTGGACAGGTCCACTCAATCTGTGTGGTTCTTTCCTCAAATGACCACTTCACATGATCTGACCAAGATTATGTCTGGACTTTTAAAAAACTTTTTTACAAAAAAAAACAACCGACTTCCATAAAAAACACTACAAAGTGAAAAATAACTTTTCTTGTAGTGTTTTTATGGAAGTCGGCTGTTTTTTTTTTGTAAAAAAGTTTTCACTTTTTTGTTGCGATATTTTTTTTTATATTTGTTGTTTTTTCAAAAACCGCTTGTCCGATTTCGATAAAATTTTCATGGGACCCTTTCCAACAAAACATTTTTTTTCAAATCGGTTGGCAAGCGACGGAATTATGCGCGAACAAACATAAAAAAAAATACAAACATCCGAATTGAGAACCACCTCCTTTTTTTAGAAGTCGGTTAAAAAGAGAGTTTGTTTCGGCCTTTCTTCTCAGAGTAGGAAACGCCGGACTCATCTACATAGTTTAAAAAAAATATGATTGACGTGTAAAAGTGTTTGTATAAACCTACTTACTGAAAATAAACCATTTGTCGTGTCTTTTTCTTCAAGTTAATAAATTAAATTCTTAAGATACAAAAAGAGATTGTAATTATCTTTAGAACGTTTTGTACCTTATTAATCCAAAAAAAATGATTTACATTTTTTCCATAGAGTACCTATCTATCTAAGTCAGTAATAGATACTTATAATTGTATTATTCTACTCTCTTCTATGTTCATATTGTTCATATCAATAAAATTCTCGTTTTGGTACGGATAACTTTCATAATTGGTATCATCTCGGCACGGTTGGCGCAGTGGTTAAGCGATTGACTGCTGCGCTGCGTGTCGCGGGTTCGATTCCCGCACGGAACAAATATTTGTATGACCTACATGTATTTGTTCCGAGTCTGGGTGTTTTTCTATCTATAATATGTATGTATTTACAAAAAAAATATATTTGTATATAAGTAGTTTATCAGCCATCTTGTTACCATAACACAAGCATTAGGTTGCTTAGCTTGGGACAAATGGTGCTGTGTGAAATGTCCAGGGATATTATTATATTATTATTATTATTATCTAAGTACAAATAAGAATAATCAATGAATGAAATAAGTATGAACAAGTGAATCAGCAAACTCTATTAAAATCGCATCTAATTTATTCCTAACCTCATTAAAAAGCGCGATTAGAATGCGAGCGAACATTCGAAACCGTTCGACATTGTCAACATTCCAAAACTGACGTAGAACGTTTATCCTCTACTCTACCGATATTTTGGAAACTCGCCATTTGGACAAACACATTAAGAAACAATACGGCTGCGAGTTTCTCATGAATTACAGAACAAATAGCTCCACATAATGTACGGGGCGAGCGGAATTTCACGTAACTATTAAAATCAGGTGGATATGAGATACTTAGCACGTATGTATGTACTTAGCTGTATTAAAAAGGGTGTCCTTGCGAGTTTCTTGCCCGCTCTTCTCCATAGAAATCCACGTTTTGGAATGGGAACTAGCTTAACTTTCTGACTAACTGACCGACTCTTTCACAATTAAAAAATACCTGTAAATGGTTTAATTGAAATAAATGTTTTGAGTTTGAGTATATCAACAATTTTCGCATGTAAACCTCGCCTTCACGTAGTGCGGTTATCAACCAAGGATTGGACGAAAAAGGCATGAGTTTTTCAGAATTCAAATGATTGTTGACACATTCACCACCACTAAGACCCTCAGTGACCCCGAAATCAATCAATTAACTACTAAGCTCCGACTTGCCTATTTGCCCATTGCCTAAGTACTCGTAAAACCGTCACTTAAACAGAGAATCTACTTACACAATATTTGGATTCGTTCATGTTTTTCCACAGCGCCTGGTAATTTTGGGTGCGCCGGATTAAACTCATTAATCTAGTGTTGTTTCAATATCGGAACGTTAGCGTCTATAAATTTCCCTGTGACCAATTACGTTCTGTCCAGAATGGATAAAAAAGTACGTTATTTATTACGAGTACGTACATACATACTTCCAATGCTTTAAGAGCACGTACTTGACTAGTTTTTCTTTTCGTTATTGCAAACTTTATTCTGTGCATCAGCCCTAGAACGAACAAATAAAAACCTCTCTTTATTTGCCTGAGGCATCACTTCTTTCACTTATCAGCCCTAGTAACGATGATTTTAAATCCGTGTCGTTGTTGTTATTTTTGTGAATTAATCTTCTTTGGTATTAGCCGTAAAATCGGAAAGATACCGTGACCAAGTTTATCGCGGAAAAGTTTTTAACAAACAGAGGATTGCCGACAAGATAATGAATCGATTGAACCGTAGCCGTTAAAAAACCAAATGAACCGCGTGAAACACAGAAACAAATTCCGAAAGAACCCTGATGCAAAAATAAACAAACTGCAAGCGTTTCATGAACCTGACCGCCACCGGAAAATGAAGATGCATTTTATTTCTAAAATAAATGACATTCAAAAGTTTACAACTGGTATTTTTAGACTTATTTCAGTACCTAGTCGTTACATCTCTGTTTAAATATAATAATATTGTTTGTAACTGCAATGTCAACAACTTGGACACGAGTCTTGAAGAGAGGATATGCTAAAGCTAAACCAAATATTGAACTAGTCATTTAGCACACACAACAAGTGTGCACAAAAATAGCTGCATTAATTTGTGATTAAATCTGACAATGTCATAACAACACATTATCAGGTTATAAATGCATGGCAACATTCAGGAACACCGCAGATCCCGAATTGCTTTTCAACCACAAGTTGTGTTTATGGTTTTATGTATTTCGTCTACTCTTACACATGGTGTTTACATCTCTTTTGAACCAATCTCCTAACACACATATGGTGAAAGAGATCTCTTTAGAAATAAGCATCACCTTTGCACATACTTTTCTATTCCTCTCCTGTTCTTGTCTGTTTATATATGCCTATGAGCCTATATTGTCCGAGACGAAGATGCTGATGCTGTGGGACAAGCTTGACTCCCACCGAAAGGACTGGCCGGAATTTTGTGGAAAAGGGAGAGAAAGGCCTTTGCTCAGCACGCGTAGCATAACAGACAAACTATTCTTTCGTAAAAGAATTTGTCTATTCTTCATTCTGTCTATTATTCTTCCGTCGAAAAAACCCGTTTCTATGTTGGTCATGCTAAGCTTGGTGCAGTGGGACAATACATTAATGGGCTAGTTAGATGAACCCTTATATAAATATATTAATAAAATCTTCCCTTTACACGGTAACTATGTGTCGATGAAGCATTACAGGCCAAACCTCACAACACTCTCACTAGCACCTCTCAAGTTTCTTCCTAAGTGTAGTGGGCGTTTTATAGCCTTCTGGAGGATTTTATTTTTTATTTTTCTCTTGGAACCCCTATTTTTATTGCGGTCCTTAAACCCAACACGTAACACTATACACGTTCTACGCTTGCACGTTGGTATTTTGACTATGACTGATATTTCGTTAATGCCCTAAGAAAACTTCATTACAAGATATTTGAAATCTATACATATAAATTAAAAAAATAAATACTGTTCGGTTAAGCGCACCTCAACATACACCAAAATGGATTATAGAACGTATTATTAAACTGCCAAAGTAAACTTAAGCTTCCTCTACCAAATGAAAAAATATTTTTTAGCATCGGTCTACAATTGATGGTTTATCGATGAACAAACACTTAAAAAAAATACGTACAGACGAACATAGAACCTCCTCCTTTTTTTTGAAGTCGGTTAAAGCCTAAATAAACAATGGGATAGACTTTTGGAATAGTTCTTTATAGAACATCCAATTGATTTTAGTTTAGTTTATGTTTTCCTGTCTTGCAATAAACACTATGTATCTAAGTCTAAAAACGTCACAATTCTGACCCCCAAGATTCAGACAAATGCCTAGTTTGGGGGTCACCGTCCAGTCTATTCTTGTACAGTTATGATTATTAATAAATAAATTTGAAAACCTAGTTAAGGAGAATTGCATAGCAACAGTGGATGACAGATCTCCGACTTGAATACGTAATAGGTAAGAGCTAAGAAACAAGCAAAGAGGTCTTTAGCGTTTAATAAAATAAAAACTTATGAGATGGAAAAACTGTTTGTGTAACATGGAAAAATTGAAGATCATAAAGCTACACGAACACGAACATTCCTTGTTTTACGTATTCTAACGATCCGGTGTGGGCCAAGAGCGTCGGCGTTATATTTACACGACATAAATTACATATTTAAAAATATACACTTTCGCAACGCAACAACAGTAGGACACATTCAGACGCTTTGGATTAACCGAATTTAAGTGCATCCGGAACCTAGGACCAGAACGATCGATCGGAAAGATTTATTCATCCAATCTACGTTTCATTGCGTTTTTCCTTTAGAGTGCTCGGTCGTAATATTGCAGGCACGGTGCAGTGGATTGTAAACGATTTAAATGTTAGTGTCGAATAATTTCATAGTACGGTGATTTGCACACAAGTGCAGATTTCGAAGCATTAATTGAAATGCTAACGGTTATTGCGTCGTTCAGAATGCGCCTATAAAAAATGTTTGTGCATGCCAAATGACACTCATTACTACAATGGATTCACTAATTAAATCTCTACTGTTTGTGTTATTGAACAATTGGTTTAAATTGAAATGTTTGTGGGATTAGTAATTGAGATTAGAATGTGGCTGAATTAGTTTGGCGCCAGAGTAGTGCATCGTAGGAGATACTACAGCAGATTGAATTAATTGATCAAGTAAATAAACTGTACCTCTGTAAATTCAAGCCACCGTGCATTTCCACTTCAGTTAAAAGGCCCATCAAAATAATTATGTGTCAAAGAAAAAGTTTTTATGCAGTTTTGAAGCCGACATACTGGCCATCATTTAAGTGCTATCATTGTTCCAAAATTGAATTCACGACCATTTAAAAAGTTGTAGACGTTTATATAAAAAATGCAAGATGTCTCGATTTAGGAGTCCAGCACCATAATTGCGTAACACACTATCAATCATAATCAGAATTATTTTGAAGTATATTGCTAATCCATTGCTTCATTTGGTAAATAACGCAATGAATGTTGTTGAACTGTCATAATAAAAGCCATTCCTACTGTTAGTATGTTACCCAATTACCCCGCAGGAGTGTATAACCTATACATAACCACAATAATTACCCCGCAGGAGTGTATAACCTATACATAACCACAATTACCCCGCAGGAGTGTATAACCTATACATAACCACAATTACCCCGCAGGAGTGTATAACCTATACATAACCACAATTACCCCACAGGAGTGTATAACCTATACATAACCACAATTAAAACCCCGCAGGAGTGTATAACCTATACATAACCACAATTACCCCGCAGGAGTGTATAACCTATACATAACCACAATTACCCCGCAGGAGTGTATAACCTATACATAACCACAATTACCCCGCAGGAGTGTATAACCTATACATAACCACAATTACCCCGCAGGAGTGTATAACCTATACATAACCACAATTACCCCGCAGGAGTGTATAACCTATACATAACCACAATTACCCCGCAGGAGTGTATAACCTATACATAACCACAATTACCCCGCAGGAGTGTATAACCTATACATAACCACAATTACCCCGCAGGAGTGTATAACCTATACATAACCACAATTACCCCGTAGGAGTGTATAACCTATACATAACCACAATTACCCCGCAGGAGTGAATAACCTATACATAACCGAAATTACCCCGCAGGAGTGTATAACCTATACATAACCACAATTACCCCGCAGGAGTGTATAACCTATACATAACCACAATTACCCCACAGGAGTGTATAACCTATACATAACCACAATTACCCCACAGGAGTGTATAACCTATACATAACCACAATTAACCCGCAGGAGTGTATAACCTATACATAACCGAAATAATAATGTATTATAAATCGGTTATGTTATGTATTTAGTGAATCCGTGTAGCATCATCTTATTTATTACGCCAATTGGTAGGAACATTTCAGTAAAGATGTCTGCTGATAATCTTATGTGAATATTACTAAGTAGGTATGTCAAAAACTATGCAACTTTGATTAGTCACCATTATTTATAGGTATTCAAAAGTATATCAATGAAATTAAATTCCATTAAGTATATCAAAACGTAATTCATTTAATTTTAGACTGCCAGACGTAAATAGCTATTAAATATTAAATAATCTGCGTTACAGTGTGGTGGATACTTATCAATGTCATGCTCTCTTAGATTCCTGCGATATAATTTATAGCTTTTACTACAAAACTGTAAACAACAAGGGATTAAATAAAATCTTGAAGAAAAAATTTCAGATCTTTTTCGTTTCGCTGAGGCAGCGATAGATTACGCAAAAATAACAAAGACAGTGCAATAACCTGCCTAGATATTTCGAATTCTAACTAGAATGAAAAATATCCATAATTAATATTGTAAATGTGAAAGTGCCTAAGTTTGTCTATCTGTTACCTCTTCACGCCGAAAACACTAAACCGATCGTTATAAAATTGGAAATATAGGTAACTTGGGACCTGAAGGACTTAGCTACTTTTAATCCAGGGTTTATATGCAACAAAGTCACAGGCAAGCGCTATTAAAAAATATGTTTTTCAACGCATAGAACATTAACAGACTACTAAAGTGACACGCTTCAAATAATAATAAGTAGGTACCTAATGACATAAAAAACGGATGCATACGTACAGCAACATTACGTCTATAAACGTTTACCTCCCATAGCGAATCCCTTAAAACAATAGTGAGCGAGGAGGAACGTAAATAGCCGGTCGGGTTATGAAAATACTCGCGCGGAATATTTCTGTACCGCGGTGTAATGCGATACGTGATACCGTGCGGAATGCGGGGGGAGCAGGGGGGAGGGGCAGGGGAGGTGGTCTTATGGTCCTGTGCATCGAAAAGACCAGAGGGGTAATTGCGTAACACACTAACAGTCCTGAATGGCTTTCATTTTGACAGTTCAACAACATTCATTGAGTTATTTACGTTGTTGAGCAGATTTTTTTTTTTTCGAATATATGAAGCAATGGATTAGCAACTACTTCAAAATGATTCAGATTTCGATCGATAGTGTGTTACGCATATTAAGGAATAGGGAGTTTTTTATCATACTACTGGGTTTCTTAATGCGAAATGATGAAATCGGAGCCGTAGAATACATTCTTTTTTTCTTTGAAGCACAACGTTAAGAGTTCTTTATGCTCTTAACATGAATAACTACCTTATATCATTGGCATAGTCTTTTCCCAACTATGTTGAGGTCTGCTTCTAGTCTAACCAGATGTAACTGAATACCAGTATTTTATATGGAGCGACTGCCTATCTGACCTCCACAACTCAGTTACTGAGTAACACGATATTACTTGGTAAGACTGTTTGTCAGACTTTCCTTGATAGGTACCTACCTTAATTATGTGCTTTGAAATAACACTCACAACGTAAAGATAGTATCAATTATCTTCATAACACCTTCAAAGAAATAGTTGCCAAAGCGCCAAAATTCACAAAAGTCTATAATTTCATAAGCTTAGTGAGTAAGGCTGTTGGCACAATATTGCAACGACAATACATCAAGGGATTAGCACTGAATTGTTGGCCAAAATTGTATTGTATAACCGTGCTCCAAAACAGCAGGTGCATGACCGATCATATTGTTCTTCTCTAGTCAGTATATCAGCACAAGAAGAACACTCGTAATGGCGTAACACATTAACAGTAAAAATGGCTTTTATTTTGACAGTTCCAACAACATTCATTGCTTTATTTACGTAGTTGAGCAGACAAATTTTTCGAACATATCAAAACTCAAACTCAAAACTCAATTAATTACCTATCACCAGTTTTGACACACTGGAGGTAGAAAAACCTATCTATCTCTGGTTTTAACGTCCCAATAATATATACTGGCCTGCAAAACTAAGTATCACACTTTTAAAATTGGAATAACTTTTTATGCACACAAGACTTTCGAATTAAAAAGGACTCGAAAAAGAGTTTAATTTTGTATAAATATAAAAAATTCATAGTCGAGAACCTTCTTTTAAGAAATGGCTGAAAAGAGCTTTATTATGCCTCTTTCACTTAAAGAATGTGCTAGGATCATGACTTTCCTGGAACTAGTCATCAGTGTGCGTCGTACTGCAAGAATGGTGGGTGTGACGTTACGAACGGTTGTAATGGCAGACCCAGGTGAACTAGTGCCCGAGAAGAACGTTATATTGTTTCCACTGTGTTGAGAAATCGCCACCTTAATGCAGTTGAAGTCCAGCAACAGCTTCTTCAGACCCAAAGGGACTACATTAGTACACTGAGAAGAAGACTTGCTGAAGCAAATCTGAAACCCCAAAGACCAGCGAGTGGCCCAAACTCGAGAGAGAACATCGAGTAACGAGACTGCGATACGCCCGTGAACACATACAGTGGGATGAAGAAGAGTGGTCAAATATTTTGTTCACAGATGAGTCTCAATTCTCACTTTATACTTCTGATGGAAGGCGAAGTGTCTACAGGCGGCCTGGTGAACGATACCTTCAAGACTGCTTCTCAGAAAGAGTCCAGTACGGTGAAGGCAGTGTACATGTATGGGCTGGCATATCTTCAGAAGGTCGCACAGAGTTAGTGGCCATTGTAAATGGCACTCTGACTAGAGAAAGATATGCCCAAGAGATTCTCAACGAGTATGCAGGGCCGAAGGGCCGTATTTAGCAAATATGGGTGATGGATCGATGCTGATGCATGATAATGCCCGGCCACACACAGCTCAGGTCGTGCAAGAGTACGTTCTGACGAGTATAACCACGATTCTTTGGCACTACCCTAAGCCTTTCAACTGAAACCAAATACCTGGGCATCTTTTTGGACAAACAGCAGAACTGGGCAAAACACATCAACTACATCACCACAAAGGCCAGCATATCCCTGTGGCAATGCAATCACTAGCTGCATGAGAACGGCACCCACCGCTGCTCTACAGGCTCTGCTTGGACTGCCTCCCCTACACCTCATTGTGCGAGAGAAGGCGGCCCTGTCTGCCTTCAGACTCCGTGTATCAGGGACCCTAAGTAAAGACCCGAGGATCACATACGCCTAAAGGACGAGGCGATCAAACGGCAGCCAATGATGGCATCACCCTGCGACAAAGCCCCTAAGCAATACTGCTTCCAAAAGCATTACAACATAGTGCTCAAAGAGGAGCAGTGCGACTACTCAGGCCCGGGAAAACTGAGAGTTTACACTGAAAGATCAAAGACCGACTGCGGAACTGGAGTCGGAGTTTTCTCACACGACCTCAACATAAACATATCCAGCCCGCTAGGAATGCTCAACACGACACACTCCGCTTGGTAGACACCAAGCGGAGTGTGTCGGTATAATACAAGCGGCCCATGCCATAGCAGCCAGGAGAGTTACGGACACCCATGTTCGTATACTCTCTGACAGCGCCTCAGTCCTCCAATCCCTAAAGAAGGGATGGGGCATCACATCAAATCTAATACTAGAATGTCACAAGGTGCTGGAACAGGTAACTGTATCGAACCGCAACACAGTGACACTACAATGGATAAAAGGACACAGTGGATCACTAGGTAACGACGCGGCTGACGAGCTGGCTAAAAGGGCATCCAGCACGCCAGTCTACGGACCGGAGCCGGTCGTGCCCCTTCAATCAACTGCGCAGGTAGCTACAGAAGCACACCCACACACAGGCAGAGAACTAGTGGTCCTCGTCACCGGGCTGCAGGCAGTCCAAGGAAGCCATGCCATCATCAAATGGCAAGCTAACTAAAAGATTACTGCGCCTGGACAGGAAAGTCCTGCACCTGGTGACAGGGACCATCACGGGACACTGCTCACTAAACAAACACTTCCACACGATAGGCATAACGGACAGCCCCCTGTGCAGAGCTAGCATGGAGACTGATGAAACCGTCGCGCATGTGCTTTTTGAGTGCACAGGCGTCACGCAGATTAGATCAGAAACCCTCGGGACACCCAGATGTTCGGGATCCTACACAGATGTTCTCGACAGACCATCAGGAGACCTAATAAGCTTCTGGAGGGAGATGGGCAGGTTGGAATAACCACCGACGGCCGCCATGGCCCACGCACAATGGTCCACCGTGCGGAAACCGAACCCGTAACATAGAACATAGAGTATATTCTGGAGGTCGGTATCAGCGTGATGGCTTGGTCATCAAGAAGTCCTGATCTCAACCCGATTGAGCACGCCTGGGATGAACTAGGGAGGCTAGTCAGAAGCCGCAGAC
Source organism: Apamea crenata (assembly GCA_949629185.1). Taxonomy (NCBI): domain Eukaryota; kingdom Metazoa; phylum Arthropoda; class Insecta; order Lepidoptera; family Noctuidae; genus Apamea; species Apamea crenata. Next base: position 1,404,173 of record OX451359.1, read on the forward strand.
CACCACCTACCACCCTCAGGGCACTAAAACAGGCCCTGATTGAAGAATGCATGCCAAACCGGCTCGAAGCTGTAATCAGAGCTCGAGGAGGCAATACCAGTTATTAAAAATTAAATAACATGATAATAATAATAATAATAATAATAATTTATTTATTTGTATAGAATGCAGGTGTTACAATAATGGTGTTAGTTTCATATAATATATTCCCAGTACATTCTGCCTGTTGGCATACAAAAATACAGTGGTTAGCTTACAGATAATTTAGAATCTAGGTACTTAAATTCAAAATGAGACCATGAATCAGCTAAGTCTAAAATTATTTACAACATAATAAATGAGATAAAGTGAGGCAAATATTACAATTTATCATTTATAAAATCGATAACAGAGTAATAACATTTCTCTGTCAGCAACGACGATAGGAGTTTCTTGAATTTAATTAAGGGCTGATCCTTAATACAATTTGGCAATTTATTAAATATGATAGGTGCCATACCAATAATGTTTTTTTTAAGCAAAGCAGTGTTATATCTACCAGTACACAATAGACTCTGATATTTTGATCTCATGGCAGCAGTTCGCATCCTCGTATCATTCAATGCAGGAAGTAGATGCTTGTTAGTTTTAACGAACATAGCTACTTCGAGAATGTATATACTAGGAAAAGTTAGTATTTTGTGTTTCTTGAAAAAAGGAATGCAACTATCTGTAACCTTGAGATCAAAAATGGATCTTATACACCGTTTTTGGGCTTTAAATATAGATTCTCTTTTCTTTACATGTAAACCATACTTATTTTTTTGACACTAAGCTAAAAATGCATGTCTATTTTTATCTTTTTTTTTAAGTTAAAAATGTTACTAATGTATGTATAATTTACTAGTTTCAAAGAAAGCTGATAAAATTTGCTATATATAAAACGTTTTTTATTTCAACTCTCTAACTTCTATAGTTAAGAAAAAAATTAAATTTTAAAAGTGTAGTATGTATTAGTTTTGCAGGCCAGTGTATATCAGTAGCGATCTGTATGATTATAATATACTGACAGTTATGATTATTCTGGCCAGGGTCAGTAGCGATCTGTCTTTAACTGAAAATAGGTTATTGGCTTGGCCTATTGATATAGGACAAGCACAATAGGCCGGAAGCCAGTAGTATCAAAATCAGTATACCTATGTTCTTATCCTGGCGCCTCTTATTCTATTGAAGTTCCGTACTACGCTAGCTCAAAGTGTTCCAACATCGCTGTCTCACAACCAGCTCTCGTATGTATTACCGGCTAACTACATAAAAATTACAAAAAATATTTTTTTTGTAATTTCTAAAAGCTGTTTATGTGCGTGTGAACTGAGGGACCAAACAGGTATATCCAGTCGGTCTAGTCACTCTCAAATACGAACTGATAAGTACAAAGTAATTAGTTATACTGTAGATTCTTCGACATACTCGTCGTCACAGACAGCTGTCTGCGATAACAAGAACAGAAATATTTACACCCAGCCAAGCAGTGACGTGAAAATGCCACTAATTTGATGTTGCTACAGAGCGAATAAGTAAACGAATGACGATTTCAATCGTTTGCCAGGGTGTTGTTATGTCGTAACTTCATTATTATCGGAACAAAACACTGAAAAATAAGTATCTAACGGATGCATAATCAGCCTATAATGTTCCCACTCCTGGTACAAAGGCCTCTCTGTGAGAGCGCCGTAATCCACCTCCCTGGCCCAATGCGGGTTGGTAGATGTCACATGTCTTCGAATTTTTGGTTCTAGGAAATGCCAGTTTCCTCGCGATGTTTTCCTTCACTGTTTTAAGAGCAGTGGTGATGAAATTATTTACACAATGTAAAGCGCCTGCCTGGGTTAGAACTCACGACCACGTACAACTCGTAAATCGGGGCCGTTACCAATTGGCCACCACTGCTCTACTAACGTAATATGGAGGGCGTATACGTATGTATGTATATGGTTGGTGTTTTCACACTTAAACAGAGAAGTCGACCTCATTATTGATAAGACAAATTTTGTTATCGAATAAAACATTTTTCATTCTTTTTTTCGATATGAAGTAAACTTTTAAATTTTCCCATTAGGTTTTAAGTATCGTGTCCAGCGTGCTGTGCCCTGCACGTTACAGGAACTGATGGACGCTACTCAAGACGCCGAACTCGTAGACAAATTCTGGGCCGAATGAGTTTAGATTGCCATCAACACGCTAAGAAGATTTTAAATCCTATAAATCATGGATAGTAATTAAGATTACTAGTGAAATTTACTCGCATTTCTGCGTGTGTGAATCGTCATACCTAGATAGGATAAACTGCTGCAAAATACAGTACACAGAGCTTAAGGTCGTTCACATCGCCACTTCTAACATTCCATATAGAAATACTATATGTGTGATCAATGCCTTTGTCATCCTTTAAAGAAAGAAATATATTTTTTTTACGGCCAACTATTGGCCGTGACTCTTACAAAACTTCAAGCGGGTTCAAGAGGGATTTTGAACCCGCTCAGGTGTAGAGTGAACACATAACACACAACATAATATCACGCCTGTTTTCCCCGCAGGGGCAGGTTAGGTAAAGACGTAGTGAAGTTCATGATCTGGATTTAAGGCTGTGCAGTCAATGTATGTTAAAGTAACGGTACTCACGTCCCTTATTATTTTATATTAAATTACCAACCATAACGTCATTGTACCTTTTTGTTGTTTATTTAACAAAAAATCCGTTGAGTGCCAACAGTTTCCGCCGCTTGCATGTTTTTCCAGCGTGTACAAAAATCCGAGTAGCGAACAGCATATTCTTTGAGCGAACAACATAATACCCCGAGTGTCGATTATGGAGAGGTGCCAAACGGGACCATTTGGCAGGCGGCGCTACAAATCTATCAGTAGCAGCTCGACGCTATGGGAGTCTGCCACGTGCTGATTAACTTGCATACACGTCCACCCTGGGGTTTTTGCAGGTTGGCACATAACAGTCTACCAATGAAGCAGAATAAAAACTTATTGAAAAGGCCGAGGATTTTTCTTTGAACTTGAATAGGTAAATAAATGGAAAATGTTTCGAAAGCTAAAAAAAACAAACTGTGAATCTCGATTCTCGATTCACAGTTTTTAGGTTTCCGTTTCGGGCTTTTCAGCGAGAAAGCATTCTTTCAGATACCTACATAATACAGAAGGCCAATTCTCGTAATTTTAAACGTTCAAAATCTAGTCGCAATCTCATCTCGGCGACAAACAAATGTCAAAGACTTGTCAAAATGTAGGGAAATTCGAGGTTTTTTTGACAGATTGAGACTGAGATCAGACTGTGAAAGTTCTTAAAATTACGAGAATTGCCCCTCTGATCTACCGCATGTTAGACGACCAATAGGCCAAACTGACGACCCAATGGGTCCCTCCATCGCAGCAGATGGAGATGGCAGGATGAGCTGGAGTCCTTCAACAAGAACTGGTCCTTAGCAACTTTATACAGAGAGAAGTGAAAGAGAGTAGAGAGGCCTTACCTTGCAGTGCGACACCACAGGCTTTAAAAAATAAATAATAATGATCCTTCCGCTTTTTCAAATTTTCAAATCAATACTCGTATTATACTCGTAATGCTTTCCGACTTCCATGCAGACGAAGTTTTCCTACTTCATCATCTGCTTAGCCTTTTCCCAACTATGTTGGGGTCGGTTTCCAGTCTAACTGGATGCAGCTGAATACCAGTATTTTAGGCGCCGTGGCGATTCTCCAGCTACTCCTCAAAGAGGGGACTTATCACCGCAATTGTGGCGTGCCCAGCACTGGGTTGCGACAATCGTATTCTCCATGCCGCCATGAGATTTCGCCGGAGCTCTGTCCGATGTACCGTGATTTCTTGCAGCAGTGGAGTTACGCCCCGGCGTTTTGCCTCCTCTCGCCACTCCCATATGTGGGTGAGGACTTTTGCCTCCAGATCCCATGGCGGCAATCCGGCAATGAGGCTCGCCGCCTCAGCGGAAACCGTGCGGTATCCTCGGACCAGCCGGACAGCCATGACCCGTAAAGGGCCATAGACCGCACGACATTTAACAGACGTCGTACCAATAATGCCAATAATCGTTCCACAAAATATACATAGGTCAGCAATGATTGCCAAGGTGGTTTCAGTAAATGAACACAAACGATCCTACGCTCACTGAAGACACGTGTAAATAACAATAGTATAACTTATGACGTTTGTGAAGATAATTGCCAAAGTGTTGTTATGTGTCATGTAGGAGTTAATGGGGTTTATTTTGTTGCTAAATCCAATCTAATCTAACTACGAGTAGTTTGTACTGTCCCACTGCAGGGCAAAGGCCTCCCTCTCCCTTTTCCACACAATTCTGCGTTTTTCTAGTGCCAGTCCTTTCAGTAGGAGTCAAGCTCGTTCCGCCATCTTCGCCTCGGCCTGCCGCGATGGCGTCGTGCGTGTAGTGGGACCCAAGCGGTGGTTCTCTTAGCCCATTTGTCAGCTAACATGTGGCAGACATATCCGGCCCAGTCCCACTTAAACTTAGCGGCTGGGTAACGTCCGTGATCTTGGTTTTGGCGCGCAATGTTGTGTTCCTTATACGGTCCTACATTCGAACCCCCAGGATACTACGCTCCATGGCTCGCTGACAAACCTCGAGCATGAACCTCTACTGAAGTGTTAAAGACCAGGTTAGAGCGCCATAGGTATATGAAAATGGGGAGATTAGTACATATTTTTTCATAATTCCTAAAAATAAACAAAATTTAGATTAATTCCTCTACTAACAGCTACCGCAAGAAAAAGACAGTGACACTTTAATTTCGGCACAGCAAGTCAAAGGATTTTTATGCGACGAATAAGAATATAACTTATTAGTATGACAATAAAGTTGAATTTTCAATGGTAATGCCTAAGGATGTCGCGGCATGCCTAAGCCCGTTTGTACACCGCCACCGTCAACGGGATTATTTGAACCGAACGTGACGTTCCAGCTGCACGAGAACGTAATAGCGAAATGAAAGGTATATTTTCCAATTTTCTAACCTAGATCATGGTCTCCCCGAGTACCATTTTTTTAGTTCATTCAAATCCGTGAGGAGGTTAAGGTATGAAAAGGAAAAACAGACACACAGACCACGTTACTTGCGCAAACCTGATATTTTCTAAGCGTACCTCAGCTATTAGGTATTGAGTCTACCTTAATTACCCTCAATAAAAGTGTCAGTAATTGATTTACCTACTTTGTTCGTTTCAGCAATCCATGGGTGAGGCTCTATTCAGCGGCAGACATTTTTATTTGTTGGCCTAATTATGTTTCATTCTGAATTGAATAGGTAGGATTTGTATAGTTCACAAAATTTACATTATAAGCTGAGTTGTCACAAGCTATACAAATTAAATTAAATGCTGTTCGTTGGTAAGCACATCACTTGATAACAGCTTGACCGATTTGGCTATTTTCTGTTTTTTAAATATTCGTAATAGAAAAAAAAAATTGTAGTGTCCCGATAAATGTTCAAATTCGGGACAAACTAAACGACCTTTTTCTGCGATTTTTGGATACATTAATTATTGAAAGGGCGCGACCGGTCAACGCCTGTCGGGTCACCTAATCTAAACTAATATTATAAAAAGATTTCATTTTTCGTTTTTTTTTTTTTTTTTTTCTTTTTTTTTTTTTCTTTGTTTGGATTTTAATAGAATTTGGCACATGGGTAGACCACAACCTGAATTAGTACATAGAATACTTTTTACTCCGATATTCCTACGGGATCGAGACTTATGAAACCGAAACCGAAACTACCGTTACTCTCGAAATCGTGAGGCGCAGCTAGTAAAATATAAATCTGAATACATAATAGCTACGAGGTGTCGTGTTGTAGTTAAATACCAAGCAAGGTTCATGTTTATGTTAAGCATTTTGTAAATAAGTATCGACCTTGCTTGACCTAGATTTAGTATTATTGTACCAATTGACGGCACGATTGGCGCAGTGGTTAAGCGATTGACTGCTGCGCTGCGTATCGCGGGTTCGATTTCCTCACGGAACAAATATTTGTATGACCTACAAGTAGTTGTTCCGGGTCTGGCTGTTTGTGTATGTGAGTTTAAATGTTTGTAAACGCACCCACGATACAGGAGAAATCCTAGTGTGGGCCAACGTTATAAAAAAAACTGGTCACACAAACATCAATATTAAAACTACTGGTCAATAAAGTAGCTCTGTTTTTTTCAGCATGTTTGTTCTGAGTTGGTAGTTGGTAATCGAAGTGCAGGCGTATGTACAGGACACGTACACTGGGGCAGTGAAGGTTCAAAATAATATTAATAGGAGCATAAAGCACGAAAGCAACTGGCACCGAGGTGACGCTCTGTGAAGCCGAAAAAATTCAAAGACTCGGTCCCCCTTCTTAATAAACACGGAGTAAAGTAACAAACAGCGCGGTAATTGCTTAGCACACTAACAGTATCAATGGCTTTAATTTTGACAGTTCAAAAACATTCATTGCGTTTTTGCGTTGTTGAGCAGACAATTTTATCAAGCATATGAAGCAATGGATTAGCAATATCCTACAAAATGATTCAGATTGTTACGCAATTGGGGTGGGTGCAGAATTAGCTTCAGATTTACCTACCATACATCTTTCAAGATTTAAGTTTGGCATAACTTTACTTTTTTTTATGTTAGCCTACGCTGTCCTACTCCTGGGCAAAGGCAAAACTTTACTTTGCGTTTATTAAAAAGGGGGACGTGTATATTTACTTACACACATCCGAGTTTTCCAATTAACATACATAGACAAGCAAGTACGTCTTAATTACGAATCCAATCACTTGTTTTCCCAGAAAGTGGGCAAGGTTGACGGACACCATCAGTTTGTAAACTTTATAGGTACACGGAGAACAAAAATAGAACAACAGCTGTGCGCCGCCCTCATAAGTTAATTAAAGAACACGTCTTGTATTTATCTATGTACATATTTAGTTTACTAATTGGTAACTAAATATCGGTATTTAGATAAAATAGTAATAGGGTAGATAAGTATTATTTTACTCTCGAGTTCTTTTTGACTGGCTAAACGACACGATATTGATCGATTTCCCAGTGTTATCGATCAGTATTAAAAAAATTATCACCAATTACCTCGCGGCGGGTCGTCAAAAATTGTGTGTCCGAATTCAAATACTAATCGATGTTTAATTTAAACGGGAATCTATTAAATCGTACCGATTCTCGACGCCCGCTTATTTCGAATGTATGTCTTAATTGCAACATCTTAGGAGCGGATCTTTTGGGGCCGTTTATCGGTAAGAGTCGGCCGCTTAATTAGTACGTATCCCCTGCGTATGCTGTGGTAAGGTATGGGCGTATTAGGGACTATGCTTTGTACCTATTGACGTCCAACAAGGGAAGATCACGAAGGTCTTCGGTAAGTACCACTTTCTTTGATTAATTTTTCACGAAGCGACCTAGAAATGTCACTGTGATACAGACTAAAATAATCTTCTTCCTTACAAACTTATTAGTTTAGTATTTAATAGGACCCGGCCCCTCCCCACGCCATCCATAAATAACGTCATTGCCAAGTTTTGGAAAGATTTAACACTATTTACTGACGTCAGACTCACTGCTCACCTACCGCTGATTTTAATACAGAATGTGCAATGTTGCTTGCTGATGTAATACGGGATATGTACAAATATAAAACAAAAATACTTACAGATCTACAAGGAAAAGTATGCGCTTCGGTAAAATTGTCTACCTTCGAAAATACGAACGCGCGATGATGAGATCTAATGTTGTAGCAACTCTCAACTATTTTAGATCATGGAAAACCATGTAAATACTTACCTATTTCCTACTAAGAGAAAATTTTACATCAATTGCCTCTGTGGAAGGTTACTCTGTAGCGCAACGTTCGAGCTTATTCGGAAACACGAAGATTATCGAAGAACAAATATTTTCTGGTTTACCTGTAAACTTGCCTATCAAACCACAGCGCTTCATCCACCTCAAGATGGAAGAAAATTTTATCAAATTACAGATTTACAACCGCTATTTTTCAGTTTAAAAGACCTCAACCAACATCTATCCATCTCTGTCTCACCTGCGTGTTCCTAGTGAACCCGTAACCGAGGAACCTCTCATCATGAGCGGGCACGGTGTCGGCCGCCACGTAAAAAGGCTCGTACAGCAGCTCGAAGTTCGTCACGTTGTGGCTGATGTGCGTTTGCATCGACTCGTTGCCGCCACTCGCTTCCCATCTGAAACATTCATGCTAGTAGAGTAACTGTCTCGATGCTTAGCCCTTAAGCAAGTCCCGGGTATATGCTATCCACATATATTTTTTTTAGTTTGTAAATTCAATCTATATTATATCTGCGGCCTGCATGCGTCACTGAATGTATTGGAACGTAAATGTCACTTTAGCGTCCATTTTAATTTGTTCAGGAAGTTAGCTAGGATTGATTAGAACTGTGACCAAAAATGGTCACGGGAACACATACGGTGTGGACTAAATAACTTAGAAAAGGTAACTTTTAGCGAGGAGTTCTTCTGCTATACATATTCTCTTGAAATTCTGTGTGTAATTGAGGAAACAATTTGCATTGTCAACTTACCTAGAAAAATTGGAAGCGTACTGATTATAAATGAACACTTTCCTATGGAATGGTATCGCTAGTTTACTTCTCGAGAGTCGCACCAGCTCCGACTTGTTCACTGGGAACTTGGCCACTCTTCGGTCCAGCTCATAAGTAGGCACCACGTATGCACAGAGCGGACATTTGGGCGTACTCGCTAGAAAATTTTCTAAGGCATCCGTCATTCCTCTAGACGGTACTATATCAATATCCACTAAAAAAACAAAAGGTGTGTGGCAGTTTTTCCGTGCTAAGTTCCTCATGTGGTTCTGAGGGTAGGGATGCCTCGAACTCCACGCGACGGTGTCCGCTCGTCTCTCCCCGGCCGGCAGGGGGTCGGCGTCACAGTCCCTGGCCCACGTCGCCATTGAACCGTGCAACCCTGGTCTTTCCGCTGGCATAGTTACATGTAAAGCTAATCTTGAATATAGTTCTGGTTGGCATCTAAACAACCAAGTAGTGAAAGCTCTTAACTGTCTCAGTTCGTCTCCAGCCACGAAGACAGCAACAGAGATGGGTCCCGTCCAATGGGGGGCTATCCTCAGCAGCTCGTGGAGCCTCTCTATGGAGCTCTGTGTGGCGAGGCACACGCGGCTGTTGCTGGAAACTTCGGCGTACAGCTCTCCGACCGCTGCGTAGTCGAACAGTCTGTAAGAGCGGCTGCCGTCCCACCTTCCCAGCCGCAAGTCAACTCTGGATATAGGATCGTCATCTACGGCGGAGTTGGGCGCTGTACCGCCCATGCAGGGCTCGCAGGTGGGCGGGTCGGAGGGCGGTGCGGTCGCGTGCAGCGGGCAGGACGCGGGGTGCAGGAGCCACAGGTTGGCGACGGCGTTGTAGGCCACCAGCGCCACCGCCGCAAACATCACCACGCTCCATTGGAACCGCCAGCTCCGCTGTTACAAACAGTGAACAGCAGTCAGTAATGTTCGCAAAAAAAAATGCAAAGCTTTCAAAAATATACGTACTGTTGGGTAATGGCGTCTTTGCCAGGAAAAAAGCATTGATGTTCATGAATAAATCATAATGTTACTAATAGGTAGTCTAATGTACCTACGATATTTACACATCGCGGAATGGGAGCGGAGTGCTCTGTAATCATCAAAGACTGACGCACGGCGATGCTACGGCACCTCTACGTCTTTTCATTTCAAATCTCACACAATTTTAAGTTATACTTGCTTTTGTATAAACAAATTCCCTGACCCGGGCAATAAAGTCGCGATCAGGTCGTAACATTATCTATTCAACTTACTAGCACTCGATTTATTTGTTATTAAATCTAATTAATCAAATTAATATTGACACATGTAATCATATGTGTAATCATGAAATAATTTATCTAAAGAGGTTTATCAATTACTTATATTTTAAACTCTTTTAGGACGTTGTGCCAACTTAAAATCTGGATATTCAATATTTTTAAAGATTACAATTAAACTTTTTGTAAATTCACCAGTTTTCAGGAACTTGAAAGATTAAATTAACAAAACTTGAATTACGACTTCAATATACATATTTGCAACATTCATACTAAAACGCATGCCTACGAGTACGCATAGGTACTACTTTTTTATCGCACCTAATAATTATTATTATCAGAATCATAAACGTCTCACGACATGATTTTAAATTATTAATTTAATGAGCGTATGAAACTATTACGACCGTTTTAGCTGTAAGTATTTCCTGAAACCCGATGTGAGGTTGCACCATAGTATGGGACTCACCCAACTTGGCCAAATAGAACTTGCACGGGCCTTTATGTAGGTAACATAGTGTACTCAAATCTGTTTGTTTCTTTTCTGAAAATACCATTTCAGACTAATCTATGAAGATTAGTTTCTGAAATGATCTTCACATGATCTGACCAAGATTATTTCTGGACTATAAAAGAGACTGTGACCTCAGAGTTTGTTTCGGTGTTTTTTCTGAGGGTTACTACTCTGACACCGACCACGTCTAGTTTTTCAAATATTGTTAAGTTGTAAAAGTAAGTCGTAAAGTTGTAAACATCATATATCAGTGCTCCATACCAACGATCGCCACAAGTTATGGCAGAGAAAGGATCTACGTGGTTGCTTCTAGGCCCTTCATAGACCCGATTTAAACTTTTTGACCTGGTATTCGTATTTTTCGGGACTTCTTTGTGAAAACCGAAGGTTTTGTATGTGCAGTAATGAATTAAACAGCAAGTTTTAACATAAAAACATACCTACCCCGAGTTCATAGAAAAAAAAGGGTGCGTGTACTTATGTACGCGCGTCAGAAGTTATACTTTTAAAAAACAATTTTTAATTGCATGCAAATAATTAATTACAAAAAAGGTATAAAGTAAAAAAAAAAAGTGGTGGGTTATAAAATTCGTTGTTTAGGCAGAATAATGATGGTAACAAGTCAAGGGTCTTTTAAAGAAATTAAAAGCATAATAAAAAACCAGAATTTTATGGCATCCAATTTTGTATAGTGAAATGTCCATTGCCTTTTTTTTAATCGATAAGAACAAACAGGTTGCTATAAAAAAATGCTTAAAATAGGTACAGGCCGGTTCATGCTGAAAAAAGTGACGTATAGCTTTAAAAATAATGAGCGGTTTTGTTTTGTCAACCTGTGAATTTTGTGTGACGGTGATGCGCGCGCATCTTAAAATTTCACTCTCATCATTTTTTTAATACCGCGCCTAAAGAAGTTTAACTTCAAAATAACATAACCGCTGGTTTTCCCCGAAGGGTTAGGCAGAGGTGTATTAGCACAAATACGTTTTGCAAGGTTAGGTTTTAAAATTAAACAAATGAAAAACATCTTTGAGGTGATCAAATCACTTCAAAGATGTTTTTCATTTGTTTAATTTAATAAGAAATTTTGGTTTAAGTGTTTAAATAATCAAATGAAAGCACTAAATGGAAGTGACACTAAAAATAGGCATCCACACACACATAGATTTTCTGATACATTTGTTTACATTTCCATCAGACACTTTTGGAACAAACTATAAGTGTACGAAAAATTATAAAAATTACCACTTTGTCTCTTCTTGCTTTGCCCATTTGTCTTTGTTTCAGGTTCTCATGGATGCACGGGGCCGCTAGTCAGACATCATCTGGACAACATCAGCATTTCATTCATTTTCATCAATTCTTCGTCGATCTGGTGAGAGAACACAGGCATTAATCATAATGATTTTTCAGTCCTAAATAATTGGACGTCGCGTCGCAGCAAAACCTGCTTGAGGGTTGAGTCTGTTGCCCTACACTGAAGAAAGATTTTATATAGACTTGTTACACAAAGGGAGAAAGTCAAAGGTAAATTGAGACAATGTAAATAACTAACAACACAACGAACAAAACATGCTGATCGGTTATCGAATGAAATCGACAAATAATTGGTTATTATTCAATGATTTTGCTTTTATGTCCCATATTGAAAGCATTTCTATAGGTATGGTAAATAGACCGAAATATCAGTGTCTTAATATTCTAACAATAAGGTTTTTTTGAATCTTATCAATCGATCTTTGGTAATACCTACCTACTCGTACTTAAATACACGGTCCTATAATTAACCGATCGTTATCAGTTAACTTGATGAAGGACGAGTCGTAAGTGTGCTGTGAAAAGTAAAGGTTATAGCACATTACACCGGCACCGCAACTGCACAGCTGCAGCACTTCGTCGCCTCGAATTTAGGCTACGGCTAGCTGCCAGCACGCTAACTACGCGTCGTCCGCAGGGTGCAAGCTCGCAGTCCGCGCGCCGGCCGCAACTTGTAAGCTCACAGTCCGCGCGGTGGTCGCGAGGTGCAAGCTTGCTGTCACCGCCAACTCAATATTGTTATATGGCATATATGGCGGTGGTGCGCGGGCGACGCGCGACGGCGCAGTGACGTTGTTTCGCTGGCGACTCGGAGTCGGCGCGTAATAAGCATGCGGTCGACGCGCTGTAAGCACATGATCCACTCGCTTGCAGCACGCGGGCTGCGAGTCGAGTTGTATGGTAGCGGCAAATGCGCTGACTGCCCGCCGTTGGCTTTTTCATATTGACGTTATGAAATATATTATACTACACACAATTTAATGCTCAAAATTGAATGACAAGTTAAATGCTGGTTTGGAGCGGTGCCGTTGCGGTGCCGGTATAATGTGCCATGACCTTTAGACTGTTACCATGTAGATAAGTCCGCTCCGTACTTTGCTGACGCCCTAAACCGAGGTCCGTACCCCACAGGGGGTGCCCTTAGCGTGTATTCGCTTAGTTTTTAAGTTTTTTTTAAGCCCTGGCTGTAGGCCTTAATTTATTGAGGCATCCACAGGCAAGCCCGGTTAAGCAAACGACAATCTCATAGGTTGAACTGACGATAATCGAAAAAACAATATAATTATGTAGATAAGTCGTTCACCCCTCGTGTTCGTCACAGATTTCGAAACCTAGGTACCTTTTTTTTTTTTTTTTTTTTTTTGTCGCTGAGAAATGCTTTATGCATGCCCGCCTCACGGGGGACGAGACGGGGTATGTGGGACTCCCTGTCGGAATGACAGTATACCCACTAAAACTCAGCGGTGTTCCCTCATTCGCCGTGATGGGAGGGCCACGGGAATAGGCATAGCCTTTACCTCCATAGCCCTCCCGGCGCATGCCCGCCTAGATGGTATGGCGGGCCCCGCATGCCCCCCACATAGGGGGGCTACGAGAATGGCCGGGAGCACCTAGCCATTCCCGTCCAACACTGGTGGAGGCCTGTGCAATGCAGGCAACGGATGCCCCCGCACCCGTTGCCTGCTGGCCCCCACGCCCGCCTGAACGGCGGGCCCCGCATGCCCCCCAGGAGGGGGGGCTACGGCCGCAGAGGATAGGGAGAGCGGCAACGACACACCGACACTCCTCTTCCCCTGCGGCCCCACCGCGTCCGCCATCGAACGGTGGCGGCCCCGTCAAGGCCGCGGAAGGTAGGGAGAGCGGCAACGTAACACCGACACTCCCCTCCCGCCGCGGCCTCTAATCCTCAGCCGCAATGTCTCCCACACGGGGGACATCGCGGCCCGCCTCAGGTAGGCTGCGATGTCGCCCAAGCGGCACCGCAACCTACCCGCCGGCCGCTACGTCGTCGGCTTTTCCGCACAGCCTAGACGAGCGGCCGCTCCTCGGGTTCCTCTTAGCTTCACCGTGGCCCAATCCACCACGGCTACTGAGCCCCCCCGCCTCGACAATGCGGGAACCCACCGGGGGGGGAAACCTAGGTACCTATCCTGACTAACCTAACCTATCCTAACGTAGCTGGTCATCCTGGCTATAGAAATAAACTATAACATAACCTGCAACTCCACTTCCACCTTCTTGCCAACAATAGTGTTATAGAACTTCTAGGCATGCCTGGGCCTGCACGCAAAATAATCGTAAACAACTGATTTTATACTTACTTACTACTAATTAACTTTTTACGCAAGTTAATAAGTACTAACTTTTACCCGCAGCTTCGCCGGTGTGGATGTCAGAAAATATCCCACGGGAACGTACCTAGCTACTACTGGGATTAAAAGTAGCTTTTGTCAGGACCCTATCCAGGTTATAAACTATTTTTATGCCAAATTTCATCCAAATACGTTAGCCGTTTTTGCGCCAATCCGGGAAATACATCCAGATAAACAGACAATCGAACAAAAATTATATAAAACGTATGTGTAAGGGCAAAGAACGTAATAGGGAATTCGATAACGCGTGTCAAACATGGGAGCCCATTAAATTGTTTCCTTCATTTGTAGGGACACCACATCCAGACTATGAACAAACACCTGTTGGCAATGCCAACCACTGTCACCGACTTGAACCAGCGACCGCTCTTCGCCACTGCGTCAATTGATAGAAAAGTACATCATAATAAGTTTTTAAATATGTGTAATTTAAAGGAGAATGAGTAAAATGTGCACCAACCCCCAAAAAGACTTAAGTTGCTTCTACGCCGACTTGATTGCCCCCGATCGACTTATCCGATCGTTAAAAACTTTTTGATGTACCATATCTTAAACATTCCACCGCTGATTACCCAGACTCATCGACGTCAATCGAGTTGGTGGCATAAAAGCTTTGTACAGGCTGGCTGGTAAAACGAGGGACACATTGATGGACACAATTCGAAATGCAATTCGAATAGACACGGGTAGTCTCTATTCGAATCTCGTTTCGAATATGTAAAAATTGTTATGAACCAAAAACATCGTGACATAGTATACATACAATTAGTGAATCTTATTGCAATAATCTTGTCTCTAATTTGCGATTTACAGAAATTAATTCATTGATTTGAGTTATTCGATACTAGCTTCTGCCCGCGGCTTCGCCCGCGTGGATGTCGGTAGTTATCCCACGGGAACGTGCTACCAGGATAAAAAGTTTGTACTTCCCCAGGATGCCATCTATCTCTTTGCCAAATCAGAAGTTCAGTGGTTTAGGTGTGAAAATGTAACATACAGTTTCAAGTTCAAATCCTCCCCTTAAAAATTGAATAACCCCTTTTTGCCCCGTCAGGGGTCAATTTTCGACAACATTACATACTTATTATTGCTTAATTATTTTCTGTCAAAAGTATTAATATTGAGTTTCGAGTTAATTCGACCGCGCATTCAATTACTTCCACACAAACTTTAACACCCCTATATCCCCCTTTGAGGAGTAGTTTTGAAAAACTTATAATAATAAACTTTATTATTTACTTAGGCGAGCATTCTTGCCAAGTTTCAAGTTTATTAACTAAATGAATAAGATTTTTCATATGAACTGTATCCCCGCTTTTCATCCCCACAGAGGTGGAGTTTAAAAAAATCGTTAGGGATGTATTCATAACTTGTCTCAAAGATTATTTATACTAATTTTCGAGTTAATCAAGCCATGCAGTAAAATCCTCCCCTGTAAAATTGAATACCCCTTTTTAACCCATTAGGGGTAGATTTTCGAAAAACCCTGATACATATTATTCTTTATTTTAGGTCTTAAATATAAACACTGAATTTCGAGTAAATCGGACCGCGCATTCAAATTCTTCCACGAAAACTTCAACACCCCTATATCCCCCTTTGAGGGGTAGTTTAGAAAAACTTATAATTATATACTTTATTGGTTACTTAGGCAAGTATTCATGCCAATTTTAAGTTTATTACCCTAACGAATAAGATTTTTCATATAAACTGTATCTCCGCTTTTCACCCCCACAGGGGTGGATTTTTGAAAAATCTTTTGGGATGTGTTCATAACTTGAATCAAAGATTATTTATACCAATTTTCGAGTTAATCAAGCCACGCTGTAAAATCCCCCCCTGTAAAATTGACTACCCCTTTTCAGCCCGTCAGGGGTAGATTTTCAAAAAACCCTGATACACAATATTCTTTACTTTCAATTTTAGGTATAAATACTGAGTTTCGAGTAAATCGGACCGCGCGTTAAAATTCTTCCATACAAACTTTGTAACCCCCCAATCCCCTTTTAGGGGGTACTTTATGAAAACCAAAATTGGCCAACTTCATAATTTACTTAGATAAGTATTCGTGCCAAGTTTCAAGTTCATTAACTCAAGGAATAAGATTTTTCATACAAACGAAATCCCCCCATTTCACCCTCTTAGGGGTGGAATTTCGAAAAACCCTTTCTTAGTGGATACCTACTCTTAACGAAGAATACACCCTCCAAATTTCATGTCTCTAGGACCAGCGGTTTAGGCTGTGCGTTGATGTCTCAGTCAGTCAGTCAGTCAGTCAGTCAGTCAGTCAGGACTTTGAATTTTATATATATAGATATATGTATAACAATATTTGAGCCAATATTGTGAGCATTACCTCTAAAATGACCCACTGACCCATACTCAGGGCATAGGTAGGTGTATTTTCGTCGTTTAATCAGTGATAATAAATACCAATGGAGAGCCTACATTTTTCAATTATTATTGTTTGTTTTTAGGGATTGCACCTCCCTGAATGTGAGTAATTGTAATACCAGTACCTATCAGTCTTCACATTTTCTAAACTAGTGACATTTTCCACTTATTTTAACGAAATAGGATGTACTTAATTGTAATAATATCCAGGACCTACGAAATCATTTTTGTCTTATATCTTTTTTTTTTTATTTTCTCTACATGCCTACTACCTGAGCAGGTCAACTGATCCGTTCTATATGTATATTGTATATTAGAGGTTTATGTAGGCTTAATTAAAAATATTTTCGCGCAGTTTTCAGGAGAAAATGATGACTTGCCTTATCACCAAAATACTTACATAGGTAGGTATGTACTTCAACAAAGCACAGTTATATTTCCTTATAGATTACAACACTGAAAACCCTCCTTATTTTCATGAATACATATGACACTTGCAAAAATATACACACGGAATAACTAATAACAACTGCAACATTGTCATTGAGGTTATTGTCTGAAATAACCGTAAATGTAACGAAATATCACGGAAACACAACCGCACTAAAAAAGGAAGATTTTCCATAAATACTACGTTAGTAAAAAGTGGTGGAATTCTTTTGTTTTAATTAGTAAATAACACAACACAGAGCCCGTGGGTGGTGAAATATGATCACGATTGCGCATGACAGGATTGCGGGCATGCGCAGTGGGCCCCTCGCAATTTCATCACTATCTGTACCTGCCTATGCTACAAAACAGACATGCAGGTGGGTAGGTAGAGCGGCGTATATTATAGATTTAACGAGTAGCGGGAAGAAACTTAATAAATTCCTATCCTAACAAGCCCGCGTGTAATTCAGAATGTCAACAATACCTCCTTATATATACATTTATCCTAATAAAACCAATTTAAAAAATAATGTAGGTATATATGATAATTACTACTACTACACTTATAAAAACGATACTTGCTAACCGTTACGAACCGGTGAGAAAAACTATCTTGAAAAAACAGGCATCAATCAGTTACTTAGATGCTCTCGTTTTTCGTCTTATCATGACTAAGATAGAGAGTCAATTAAAAATAAAGAACTTAAAAAAAAAAAAAGAAAGAATTAAGTCTAGGTACTACAAAACGAACTAGGTCATAAACTGTTATGATCTAATCTGAAAACTGTAATGGAAATAAACAAGCCTGTATGATCATGGTCAAAACAGTAGATAAAAACATTACACATTAACATTACCCTCCTTTTGGGCTCCGCCACTGTCGGGTAAAAAGGACAATCGGGGTCAAAGAGACTTGATTCAATCTTTTTTTTGGTAAGTAGGTACTCTTTTCCTATACCAGGAAACACACACTGACACATACGCACACAAAAATCACCTACCTACAGTTCTTATGACAGCAGTACCTAACTATTTACTAACGCATGGTCTTTTATTTCCATAAAACATTACTAGATACAGCTGTCTAAACTACATACGATTATGTAGACTCGTAACTAAAACTAAAAATCAGTTTGTTTTTCATCAGATTACATGGAAATTAAACTTAATTGGCGAAATCGCGGTGCCTCTACACAGCTCTGCCTACCTCTTCCATGCATGAATATAGGTCTGATTAATATGATGTAAATCTGATTTTGATGATTTCCGTACCCAAAGGGTGAGTACAGAACCCTATTTAATTACTAAGCCTACGCTGCCATCTGTCTGTCAAAGGCCTGTATCTTTTTAAGCCAGTTGTTTTCATATTTTAAGTACATTAACTCACGCTTATTCCCGAGAATATTTACCTAAGTGTTAATATTTACCATAATAAACCTAGACTTACTTACATATAATGCATGAAAACCGGTGTTGAGTTTATGTACAGACGCCAGCTGCAGGTCAAGCTACCCGAAACTGTTAAATTTTCCCAATCATCCTTGAACCTTAATGCTTTAGCGATAAAGTTGAAAATCTATTAAAGAAATTTGACAGATTGTAGTAGGTTGATGTGCTGGCGTCTGTGCCTATTATGGGGAAGTCCGATTTATGCGGACCTAATCTCAGGCAAAAATGAATACTTACTAAAGTGTGAAGTGACTTGAAAAAAAAATGGTCGGAATACCTAATGATTTTAATGCATGATCAGCGTCTAGAATGCAATGAGAGGTTACTGAAAACTAATAAAAAACCAAATATGTAGGTACCTACGCACGATGACATAATTATGAAGCCATGCATTTCCAGTATAAGCTGACTTCTCATTGCACCTACTCGTACGAAAAGCCTATACAATGCGAGGTCATGTCGTCGAAAACACAGGTAGTAACCTAAACCAAAACAAAATCGTTTATTTTCATAAAATATGGTAGGTAAAAAGATGATACATAAAATTTCAGTACAAAGACACATCCCGCCACGTAATGATGCATGCAAATATTTAATAGGTACTAACATCTAGACAAATAGATAGTTAGTACCTACCTACCGATACTTATCCCAGATTATATTGCAGTCACTTATGGGCCTCTGACTAAGTTACTTACAGTTACAGATCCGTTAATTACTTAACTTATTACTTGCTATGAAACGTTTCACTGAAAAGTATTAAAAATAACTGACGCATCAGTGCTAAAAAGTAGGTACTATAGGGAACTGTAATTAGGTACAAATAAAATAAATGTCTAAGTAGCTACGGATATTACCAAAACATGAAAGTTAATTTGTTTTATAATTGGGTATAGATACCTACCTGTCGGTATACAGGCAGTCTACTGAAGTTTTTCGTTATTCCTATTTCCTAGCAGCACAGGACACAGATTAGGTATATTTTGCTAGGTATTTTCTTTAAAAAAATCCATCTTCAATCCCATAAGTACAGCATGTACAGTTGCATATTCATACCCTGAGCAAAGACTCGAGGATCAAGCACATACGCATAAAGGACGAGGCAATTAAACGGCAGCCAATGATTTTTTTTTTTTGGATGGGAAATCATCAAAAGACAGAGCGGGAGGGCTCTGTGTGGTGGAGCGGAAGGGAGTGTCAGACTAGCCCTTTCTGTTGCAGGGCAGCGGTAACCCTTTCGGACGATCCCGCCGCCCTATGGCATCACCCTGCGACGAAAGCCCCTGCTTCCAAAAGCATTACAACATAGTGCTCAAAGACAAAGAGGAGCAGTCAGGAAGAGCTGAGAGTTTACACTGATGGATCAAAGACCGACTGCGGAACTGGAGTCGGAGTTTTCTTACACGACCTCAACATAAATAGATCCAACCCGTTAGGAATGCTCAACACGGTCTACCAGGCAGAGTGTGTGGGCCAGTGTGGGTACATAATACAAGCGGCCCATGCCATAGCAGTCAGGAGAGTTACGGACACTCATGTTCTTAAACTCTCTGACAGCGCCTCAGTCCTCCAATCCCTAAAGAAGGGATGCATACATCAAATCTAATACTAGAATGTCACAAGGCGCTTGAACAGGTAACTGTATCGAACCGCAACACAGCTACAATGGATAAAAGGACACAGTGGATCACTAGGTAACGACGCGGCTGACGAGCTGGCCAGAAGGGCATCCAGCACGTCAGTCTATGGACCGGTACCAGTAGTGCCCATCCCCTTCAATCAACTACGCAGGTGGCTACAGAAGCACACCCACACACAAGCAGAGAACTGGTGGTCCTCGTCACCGGGCTGCAGGTAGTCCAAGGAAGCCATGCCATCATTAGATGGCAAGCTAACCAAAAGATTACTACGCCTGGACAGGAAAGGCCTGCGCTTGGTGCCGGGGACCATCACGGGACAATGCTCACTCAACAAACACTTCCACACGATAGGCTTAACGGACAGCCCTCTGTGCAGAGCTTGCATGGAGGCTGATGAAACCGTCGCGCTATATGCTCTTTGAGTGCACAGACGTTACCCAGATTAGGTCGGAAACCCTCGGGACACCCAGATCTTACACAGACGTTCTCAACAGACCAGGAGACCTAATAAGCTTCTGGAGGGAGGTAGGCTGGTTGGAATAACCACGGACGGATGGCCCACGCACAATTGTCCACCTGAAGGACTAAGTGCGGAAACCAAACCATATACAAATGAAACAGTTGCATATTTACACGGGTAGGTAGATACAGCAGTGCGATTCTGTAACCATCTCACCGTGAAAACTTAGGTGAATTGAGCGTGGGGTGAGCTGTCATTCCAACTAATGCTAAGGGATTGACACTATTGACAACTCACTCTAAGCTCACTTCACACTTTTCACGGTGAGATGTTTACTAGTGTGTAGTTCTATTATGTTTGTATTTTTTTAAGTCGAAGCCGGGGCACGAGGTGCGGCTAACTACGATCAATGGTCGGGCAGTTTGAATTTGAATCCAACTAATCGCACTTGCCACGTCGACTCGTCATATGCATACGGCCAATGCGTTTTCTCCATCCTTACCGTTCGGTCAGCGAAGCTCAAAGGAGTTTTCGTGAGTACGACTATAAATTAATAACGCGATATTACATAATTAATTTATTTCAGTTTCTAAACGAAACGCTTAAACGTGACACATTGACATTGGATTTGGAATAGGTACTGTCAAAGATGTGTCAAACTGACGATAACTATTAACTTCGCGGTCGTGCGCATTAAAAACATAACCTTATTTTAAGTAAAAGTAAATTACTTTGATATACCGTGTTAAATCGGCACTATATCAATATGTTTAAAATACCAGCTTGGGAGGATGATGGCCCTAAAACCGAATCAACATTTATACAAAAAGTTAAGGTAGGTATGCTGGTTAAATTGCTTGTACTGGTGTCTTCCAGTTTCACTACGTGCCCCCGTGTGTTGTTATTTGAATAATATCACAAGTATCTAGTTATTTAAGGTATATATTATAAAATAACAGCCCCATCCTTAAAGGAAATAATGCGTACTTTTTTAGACCTTAGTTTCTCAAAGTTGCCGAATGAATATTGAGAAACGAACATGCAAACGTCTTCATTTAATGAGAATTCTAATACCAATAAGTTTGGACTTCCATAAAAACAGCACCTTGAAAAATATTTCTAAGATCCCTTTCCATACCTTCGTTTTTTCCAGAAAAAAGAAAATACAGAGATGAAAACAAAATCGCCAAAAGATAATCATGTTAAAGAAAAGAATAATAACGTCACTGCTAATGGTCTCAATCATGCATCACGGAAACGTAAAATTGAAAACAAAGAAATAATCAAAAGTAAAAAAGATACCATGTCTAATACAAAGAAGAAGAAATCTGAAGAAACAGAAGCCATTCCGGAAACACAGAATTTTGATGAAATACTTCTCAATGCTAAGAAAAAAAAGTTCAACGAGGTCATTGAAAATGATGATAAGGAAGACTTGTTGTTCTCTGAAAACAAACAAAAGAAAGGAAAGAAAAATAAAGCTAAAATAAGTCCAAATAATTTAAGTATAAATAATAAGCCCACAAAAGATGTAACTAAACAAAATAATAAGAAGAATAGTATAGTTAATGGAGAAGTAAAACAAAATAAGAAAAATAATGAAGAAAATGAAAAGACAAATAGTGAAGTTATTGCACCTGTTAGTAACAGGAAGGCTAGACTTAGATCTTTACTAGACGGTAAAAGTCACAGAAGCCCTATCAATGTTAATCAAACTGGTAATAAGCTGCGAGATAGAATGTTGGAGAGGTTAAAAGGTATGTTCCTTCTGCTTGGTACAGCTATTACAAAACTGCTAATTAACCAGTTGAATGCCGTAATTACAGAAACAATTAAAAAGCCATTGTGTCTCGCTTGGCTCCACATTCAAAGGGTTAATAGCTAATTATTGGTCTTGCCTATTTATTAATTCTAAATAATGTAATGTTACATTGCCATCAAAATTAATCTAATACAATTCGAAATGAATGATGGAATGTAGAAAAATATTGAATTTAATCAGGCCAAGGTCTTGAAACCACACTGCCTGCATATTGAACCAATGTTAACAATGGTTACAGTTACTTGTTAATATTATTGAAACAATATACAGTAACCCCTTTATTCATAAATATTGTTTAAAGTTCAGTGATTAGCAACTGTTTAACCATATATTTTTAACATTTAGAATAGATTTTCTATTGTGTTTGTTGTCTGGCAGTCAACATGTTAAACGCCATTTCAATTGAATCATCATTTATAAATAAATCCTTATATCATTATTATTTTTGCTGGTTATACCGGTAGAAAATCATTCCACAATTTATTCTAAACATTTAATTTCTTTCCAGCTGCCCAGTTCAGGTATCTAAATGAGAAGCTCTACACATCATCAGGATCTGAAGCCCAGCAGCTGTTCCAAACTGACCCAGCTGCCTTCGACACATACCACCAGGGGTACCAGCTACAGGTCAAGAAATGGCCTGTCAATCCACTGGATGTTATTGTTAAGAAAATTATGAAAATGTAAGTGTCCGATAGTCATTTGCAGCTACCTGTTTTAGTTGAACACTCAATCATGCCACTACAACAATAACAAAATATAAAATGGAACAATATGCACAGACAGACAGAGATGTGTGTCTCTCTTATGCATATTTTAGAAATTGAAACCCACTTATCTAATTGCAATTGCATACTTCTTGTTTCAATTTATAGATGTTTTCTTTGACTGGGTTTTTATATCTACCAGATTTATTTTTTCGGCCGACAACGAAAAACATTTCGGTCAAAAAATTCTGAAAACCGAAACTAAAGGTTTGTCGAACTCTACTGATAACTAAGTTCACCAAACTTATCCAAATGTGATGAAACAAGCCACAACCATTGTTGTTCACATATTCCCTTCCTCACCAGGCCCAAAACTCATACAATAGCAGACTTAGGCTGTGGTGAGGCGGCTTTATCCCGCCGGGTGCCTCACAAGGTGCGCTCCTTCGACCTGGTGGCGACCGCTCCAGGAGTGGAGGCCTGCGACATGGCCCGTACACCGCTGTTGACTGCGTCCATGGATGTCACTGTGTACTGTCTGGCACTAATGGGCACAGATCTCACGCAGTATCTTGTTGAAGCTAATAGGGTGTTGAAGATGGGGTGAGTTCCATATTTATTCATTTATTTCTTTTGTGTAATACAGTGAATTTACCCTCAAATACCTATTGACCGCCCCGGTCGAATTAATACGACAAATGTTTTCGTGCCGTGCCGCCTTGGTCGTATTTATACGACTGGGAACCTATGTTCGTTTTTAGGGTTCCGTACCTCGAAACGAAAAAACGGAACCCTTATAGGATCACATTATTGTCCGTCCGTCTGTCTTTCAAGACACTTTTTTCGCAGGAACGCGTGTAGATACATCATATAATAAAAATATTTTTTATAATTTTAAATTGTACGGAACCCTCGGTGCGCGAGTCCGACTCGCACTTGGCCGGGTTTTTTTATTTTTTATATCCCACGACCCCATTCGTCGTAGGTATTTGTTGGTTTATGAGCTGGGCGTTAGGGACACACCAATTGATATAAAACCAAGCAATCAAGCTCTTTCCACCGTAGATCTCATTCCTGCCTCTGGGCTGGATTGAGGTCAAGAGTGAGCCCATTGTCAATAAAAAAAAATCAATAGGTTAACAAAGTCTTGCGGTCACTACATTTAACCTTGAAGTGACAAGAGACAGCAAGAGACTCGATTCAAGAGTGACCTAAAATTGAGTTGCATTTGAGTAATCATACTAGTAATCATGATTATTATATAAAATATTGATAAATAACATTTTTTTTTTTAAACGTTGCCCCACACTATTTATTTACTTATATATACTTTATTGTACACCACAAAAATACATAGCATAAAAAAACACATGATACAATAAAATATATATATGTATATATATTAATAATATATAAATATTAAAAATGCAAATAAATATATAATATAACAGCTGACCCGGCAAACGTTGTTTTGCCATATATAAATTATTTCTAGCTGCCCGGCGCTACTTCGTTCGCGTGGTGTCCTACCCCCTACCCTACTCCTACACTACTCCTACCCTACTCCTACAAAATCAAAATCAAAAGTCATTTATTCAAATTAGGCTGAGAATCAGCACTTTTTGAACGTCAAAATTACAAAAGACAGTCCCCCAAAAACGCCCGCCCTTCACCACTTCCTAGTGCTATCGCTGGGAAGAAGAAGTGGCGCAACAAACTCCCCAGCAGCACAGCTGTCTGTTCGATTTAAAAAAAATACTTGATTGTATACAATACTGGGTGCTTATGTTCGGTAATTAACATTACAAAACCAGAACATAAAATTTAATTATTTGCCATAATATGTCAGCTAGCCACGCCAATATACCAACAAATATAATAAAAACTATACGTACTCAAGGTTAAAAAATAATTAATTAAAATGTAAATAAAAAAACTTACTACCCAAATAAAAGCCTCCAGGCATAAAGGGCGTGACAGCTTACACATTTATGCATTGCTGGGTTCTAAGACCTGGCAGTAAGCTAATTCTGGAGAAGGAACATAAACATTGTCTTGCGTTAAACTAGGGTGACCAACTATTCTTATCGTCTAAGTAGTCGTTGATGGAATAGTATGCCTTTGAACAAAGGTTGGATTTTAGTTGAGCTTTAAACGCATTAAAAGGCAAGTCTAGAAAAGAAGAGGGTATCTTGTTATAAAAGGTTATACCAAGCCCAACAAATGAGTTATGAACCTTATGAAGCCGGTGAAAGGAGGCACGTAGTTTGTCCTTATTTCTAGTGTTAACACTGTGAATATCACTATTTTTAGTGTACAAGTGTAAATTTTGCCTAATATATAAAATGTTGGCAAGGATGAATTGTGATACAACCGTGAGAATACCAATATCTTTAAAGAAATCTCTTAGAGAAACTCTGGCACCTAGCTGGTAAATTGCTCGCTACACTACTCCTACCCTACTCCTACCCTACTCCTACACTACTCCTACCCTACTCCTACACTACTCCTACCCTACTCCTACACTACTCCTACCCTACTCCCACCCTACTCCTACACTACTCCTACCCTACTCCTACACTACTCCTACCCCAGGGTGGACATCCCTTATCAATTAAGGGTTTGAAAAAAAAAAAAAAAAATAGTAGCCGATTCTCAGACTTACTGAATATGCACAAAAAATTTCATCAAAATCGGTCAAGCCGTTTCGGAGGAGTATGGCAACGAAAACTGTGACACGAGAATTTTATATATTAGATACATATATTTCTTAATTATTAATATATTATTATTTATTGCTATGGGTTAATACCTGAAATAAACGGTTATTATCATTAATTTGAAATTTATTTTGTCCACAGAGGCCATCTCCTAATAGCCGAAGTAGAAAGTCGATTCGACAAGGTTGACAACTTCGCTAAGGAAGTCGAGAGACTCGGCTTCAAACTGAAACAGCTGGACAAGAGCAACAATGTGTTCTTCTTCATGGAGTTCACGAAGATCAGGGACCCGCCCGTGAAGAAGGCCAAACTGCCCGCATTGACCCTGAAGCCTTGCTTGTATAAGAGACGATAAATAAAACTGTTGAACGTCCTTTGAGTTGTTTGTTCTTAAAACCTTATATTTACTACCAGACAAAAACTTTTTTAATGTATTGACCGCCCCTGTCGGATTAATACGACTGTGAACATAATTATGTTCGTTTTTTATTTCATTGTACGGCCGTATTCGTCGAAGAACTGATGACCGTTGCAATGGGGTAGACGTGTTCTTGAGTGAAGACCAGGAATCGGCAAACGTAAGGTAGGACGCCCTCAGGCTAAGTGGAGCGACGATCTTCGCAGGAAGGCTGGTAGCAGTTGGATGAGAGTTGCCGAAAAAAATTTGAATGAAAAGTTGAATGGCGTGCAATAGGAGAGGAGTGTTCAGCAGTGGACTACTATAAGCTGATGATGATTTATTTATTTATTAGATTTATTTTGTAGACTTAACAGGTCAACCCAAGGCGTCTACAAACAAGTTACAATTAGCAATATACGCGTACAGTTGTTTTTAACATAGGTATTATTATTATTTAATACTAATGCTTAACTTATACTTACATAAAGTAAATACAGCTTAGACTAGTTATGTAAAACACGTATTCTAAAAAGATAAATAATTAAATTATCTTTAAAGTGGTGAAAGTTTTATAAAAATAGCCCTTTTTTGCACTATGCAATATAAACATAATCTAAAACATTCACATGTTACGTTATTAGGAAAAATGCTCTTGTGTAACTCACATTTACGTTTTAGATGTGAACTCACAGTTTAAAATCCACAAAAGTCTATTATCGTCGCCTTAACTTGTACTAGTATGATAGTGTGTGAGGTGGACCCTTGTCGCGGATATAATTTTGTTCAGCCTGTCAGTGAACAGGTCCACATCTTGAGTTAATAAGATTGAGTTGAGGAGCGCAAGAGTACGCTGTGTGGTTGCATTTCTTGCGGATAATGATAATTCGTCATAGATATTTATTTGTCGATTTATGAGCGGCGGCTTTTAATATAAAATCAAGCGGTCAATGGGTTAACAAAACCGACGAAAAAAGAAACCGAAGCGGGTCAGCGCCACAAAAACAGAAAGGCGCCAAGCAAAATGATGGCAGCTTGATTGATCGTACGATCATTGTAGATTGTTCGTTTGGCGCCGACTCAAAATTAATCATTTACATTAATTTAAGAGCTTAAAATATAAGATTTTTATTTTTCGCTTTTCAGTTTCTTTTTTTGTAGTTTCCATTTTTGCAGAACAACGTTTACAGTGTAGGTAAGTTTCAACAGAATCGGGTTCACAAGTGAAAACTCTGTGGGTGAAAAATAAATCAACCCCTGTTTTAGTTTTCAATTATAAATGGGACCAATTTCGAGGTAGGTAAAATGCATCGGACTACACTATAAAATAGCGCGGTAACATTTAAAAAAACCGGTCAAGTGCGTGTCGGGCCACGCGCAGTGTAGGGTTCCGTAGTTTTTGTAACAACCAAGTGCGGGTCGTATTCGCTGACTGAAAGTTTCGTACCATGCTCTAACTAAAAGCCAAACATGACTACCTACCTAATTTGACTTCCTATACAAATCCTCACCTGGTCCGACAATTTTGCACAGAAAGTATTACTTTTTTTTTTTTTTTTGCGATTTGGATAAGTCTTGTCATAGCCGGTGTTTTGAATTTAAATACAGGACACAGAGCTACACTACTCACTCGTCACAAAAAAATAATTCTATGGCGTTGTTCGAAATTTTCGAGTCAAATACAATTGGTCGACTATTACTCGTAAACTTGTAAAGCCCACTTAGGTGTGATAGTTTTCCTTTAAACTTCGTTATATATAGGTACTACTGCCGCGACATTTGAATTTCTAACTACAACCATTTAGTTGGTAGAGGGGGGGGGGGGACTCTTGACTGTAACGAAAATTGATACTTTAAAGCTTGATAAGTCACGAACGGTTTACTTATTCAAAAAACGGTGTTTCCAAACCCCTAATATTTTTGAAAAAAAAAACCTATCCAACGATATCCCACACTATGGGAAGGACGAAAAAAAAATTATCATCCCCACTTTATATGTAGGGGAGGTATCCTAAAAAATTGTTTTTTTCAAAATTTTATTTTACCACTTTTTTGGCGTCATTAACGTGTAGGTATACTCATGCCAAATTACAAATTTCTAGTACCAATAGTTTTTGAGCTAAGCCGCGGACAGACAGACAGACGGATATGGCGAAACTATAAGGGTACCTAGTTGACTACGGAACCCTAAAAACTATGCGTCTTTTTAAGAACCTCCTCCTTTTTGTCATCGGTTAAAAATGTCACGACTTGTGTTGCTGCCAAAAATCTATTAAAGTTCTTGTTTCGCTATTACACTCAAATAAATATGAACTTTAGGCAGTTGTAAATTAGGTTCATTTCAGTTTGACTAGTACTATTGAAAATTACAAAAAATATTGATTACCTACTAAAGTTAAAAACCAAAATTGTGGACACAAGTTTAAATGGTTTGATAGATTTGCATTTGGAAACCGTCTTAAAATAAAACAATTTAGTATAATTTTAACTACTTTATTTTATAATCATCAATGATATTGATTGTCATACAGCGTTTCTTTAAAGCTTTCACCTGATAAAGGTTCTGTATTATTATTCACTTATAACTAAATTATCACAATCATTTTATTATAACATAACATTCACTTTATATTACAAACTAAATCATCACTGTATCAATAACATCCAAGAATAATTTCATTCCGGTCTTACAGAGTAACATTCAAAGTTACATAATTTTCTTCTAAAAAGAGGAACTGAAACAAATGCATCAATTAATATAATAGCGGCGGCACACTTGTCGACGGCCGCAGTTCCCTCTGCCGCTGACGCGTGCCGCTCGTCTGTATGAAAATTTGCGCTGCGTGTCGCGGGTTCGATTCCCACACGGAACAAATATTTGTATGACCTACAAGTAGTTGTTCCGGGTCTGGCTGTTTGTGTATGTGAGTTTAAATGTTTGTAAACGCACCCACGATACAGGAGAAATTCCTAGTGTGGGGCAACGATTTTCTATGGAATGCGTACGCATCCGTTCAGCTTTACGCGTACACATTCCATACAAAATCGTTGTTTTCTATGGACAAAAACTGAACAGAGCTGAATAAGTGTGGTTAGTCCCTTAGGCTTCATTTGTGATGTAAAAGATTACTTAATTATGAGGACACAGATCGCCGCACCGACAGCGACTAGACGGCACTAAAGTTGTCAAAAAATAAAAGGCTCGTTTTGACATTGACAGTTCCAGTAGTTAACAAAGATCAAATTCGCAAAACACGTATTCGTTTGTATGAAACTGACAGGTGTCAAGAACGCATTCTCAAATGTCAAAACGGGCCTTTTATTTTTTGACAACTTTACTAATAAAATTCGTGACGCCGAAACTGCGTTGAGTGCAAAACTTCTGTCACGTGCTGCCTTCAAAACCGTCCGGTTCTATAAGTCATTTGAGTTGTAACGCGAGTAAACGGTGACTCGCTGGGTTTGTTTGAAATGTGTTAATAATGACGCCGCCGAGGCTTCTCTGTGCTAATATATATTGGAACATTGAAATCCCAGCTGTTACTATGTAATATCATAACTTACATTAGATTAAATTTACTACTCTTTATATACAATTTACTATGCTCTGCCCTCCAATTCAGAACCGCAAGCGATGGCGCTTGCGGTTCACGGTACAAAATAGTTGTGCAACACTGTTGCAGTAACATGGTTTGTATTGCTGGTGTAACATGTTGCACACATCATAATATTATACAAGATGAAGTATTGCCAGCAACACAATGAAAGGTATTGAAATGGAAGGTTTATTTGAAGGTAGATTTGAGAACTATAAAAAATCAGACATTAAGTTCTTCCATAACATCCTCGGCTTCAGCGCGAAGATTCTCCACTTTTTCGATGAGTGTCATCTATAAATAGTACACAATAATATTAAAGCAATACTAAAATCCGCAGTCCTATTTGCGTTGTCAAAAGTTTCAAATACTGGAGGACTGTTCTGTTACCTACCAGGCATCGAACAGTTTATAAACACGATATATCCAATATTTAAAAAATGGGTCTAGCAATAAAAAAAACAGTTTAGTATAGTATTCGCTACTCTACTTTTCGGACGTCATAACATGGTCAGAGGAGAATTTCAAGGACAGGTATAATTTTATCGCATCCTACCCTGGCAGCACTGATGAGTTGGTTGGCGGCGTTGCGCGACAGATGAGATACGCCCGACATCAGGTCGTCTACGGACGCCTTGGCGAGGTCTTCTACACGCTTGTAGCCCGCACGTAACAGTTGCATTGCACGCGCCTGTTGAATAAATAATTACAGTACTAAACTTAAAGTTACGCCTCGGCAATCTTCGTCCTTCCGTATTAGTACGAATAAGCTATAGTATTTTTATCTCACGAAGCGACGCGCACTTAATTTGTGGTTACTAAGTGTACAAACACGCTGTGAATGTGTATGTAAGCGAAGGAGCTCTCGGTACCAATTTTTTTTTTTTTTTCATATTCGACCGCTAGTTTCAGAGATTAGCATATTCAAACAAAAAAAAATAAACTCCTCAGCTTTATTTTAATAGTATATAATATATGTACTTTCTGTACAGTTTTCTGCACGTTTAAAAACTTCACTTCTTACTACGTTAAAATATTTATTTGAATTTCCAAAACTATAACAACAATTTCTCGAACTACTATTCAAAAAGTCACAATCCTCAACATTGAGAGGCCGACTATAAGAATGAGAAGAAGACACGGTATTTTGATATAAATAAAAGTAACTATTATTACTATTAGTATTTTACCTTCTTAACATTGGGCAGCTCCATCAGCTGCTGCAACTCAGGCGCTGCGCAGTGCTGCAGCCTGCCGGACAACTCGGTCAGCAGCGCGCAGAAGCTCCACAGTCGCGGAAGTTCCGCGCAGAAGCGCGCAGCACACGACGCGAGGGTCGCTGATGATGACATCACTGACTGTACTGTGCCGCGGGCGAGGCTGTACCTAACATAAAGTCATCATCATTCTCTTGCCCTTATCCCATTTTATTTGGAGTCGGCGCAACATGTTCTTTTGTTCCATACATCGAAGAAACGAAGTAGAAATACATGAAAGATGATATTGCTAGAAGGGGAGTGACTACCGAGATGACGACTAATAGAGAAGTATGAAAGAATGCAGGAGAATGATGATGACCAGATTTCGAATAATTATTATAGCCGAAAACTATTAAAAACCCACTCAGAGTCACAAACGTACTTGTATGCGACTGCAGGGAAAGGCATTTGGTTCCACAAGTCTTGCAGCATCAGAGCCAAGTAGAAGCGACACAACACTATCTCAGGCACGTTCTGTAATAAAATTATTCAACATTACCAATATTATTAAAAAGCTTCCACATGTAAAATATATCTACAATAGCTAAATGTAAAAACTTACTTTAATAGGTTTTCCAGTCAACATCCTTATAGCGTTGTGTTCAGTGATTCCTAATATTTTTGCAGTCTGAACACCTTCTTCGTCTAAACTGCCATACTGAAAATGACACATATTTTTAAGACCAACACAATTAAGTTTAAAATAAGCGTGACAGTCAAAAAGGTGAATTCCGCCAATTTGTGGCCGCTTTTGTTTTTCTCTTTGTTTAATATTATTAACAGAAAACGTAAAGAGCCACACAATAAAAAAACTAAAATTGAGTTTTGATGCGGAAAATCCGAACCTAGGTCAAAAACTGATTACCTGTACAGTTCCTGGCAACACAAGAGAAATCATAGTATTAGGTTAAGTACTAACTTACCAAAGAATAATAATGTGCGTAGTCAGGTCTAATGCCCGCTGCATCGTGAGGCGTTACCAAGTACAACAGGTGCAGACTGCCCATGAGGACCAGACTCCTGGACGCACGCTCCAGGTCTAGCAGGAGTTGTTTAGCCACTGACAGGTCCATGCAACCTAAGAGAAGAATATTAGCAATATCACTCACAGGTGAAAGGTTATTTAGCTCTATGACTATAGTAATAAGGCTTATATTTTGTTATAAAATATTTATTGCAGGTCACATGACAGACAATACAATAAAAAAATGACAGTAAAAAGTTTAGCTATTCGATGTTTGTTTAGTTAATTAAGTACTGGTAAGACGGGCTGGTATCCGCATCTCTACGTCCAGCTACGTACAAATAAGTAATTAAGTAGTTAAATAAGTAATCTAAAATCGAAACAATTGAGTAATCTTCTAAGGGCTGATTCCAACGCCAGATAATTTTATC
Organism: Apamea crenata; assembly: GCA_949629185.1. Lineage (NCBI taxonomy): Eukaryota > Metazoa > Arthropoda > Insecta > Lepidoptera > Noctuidae > Apamea > Apamea crenata. The sequence continues at coordinate 1,436,546 of OX451359.1, forward strand.
CGACGAATCATTTTGAATTTTTGACAGTTTCTCCGTACAAAATCTGTCAGGCGTCAATTTTATTAAACGAATATATATATTTTTTTAATTGTCTGTCGATTGAAAAATCATTCCTAAATCAAACAAATTATTGCCATAGTCCGTGAGTGAAACCAGATTGAAGAGGCAAAAGAAATAATACTTCGTATAGAATCGAAACTAGGCGTACGTAACGCTTTTGAGCTTATAAATTGTAGATATTGTAACCGCGATGCACTGCCTCGACAAAATTAACAAAAGCTCCGAAACTAGGCTAATAGCGCGATTCTGAACGCATTGTATATTTTTAATAAAAAAAATCTCAATAATCCTTTACCATCCGCCTTCAAGCAACAACGACACACCTACCTTTAATAGCCGCATTTCCCAGCGAGCTGACAGTTAGTTCACTGTCGTTGTAAACGTAGCAGTCTATGTCACTGACGTGCGACTCGTCATCGTGCGACTTCACTTTGTTCGCCACTTCCAATGCGCCGGATTGAAGGAGCGAGCGGAGAGAATCGTCGCATATTGATTTGATGTCTGAGGGGCTGTGAAGTGAAGGTTTTTTGTAGATTCCCAATTAAGAATAACTATGCAAGTTGGAATAATATTGGCAAGAATCAGAATCCTTTTTTTTTTTCTTTAAAAAACGTTGCCCTACACTAGGAATTTCTCCTGTGTCGTAGGTGCGTTTACAGACATATAAACTCACATACACAAACAGCCAGACCCGGAACAACTAATTGTAGGTCATACAAATATTTGTTCCGCGCGGGAATCGAACCCGCGACACGCAGCGCAGCAGTCAATCGCTTAACCACTGCGCCAACCGTGCCGACAATCTCAATCTCTCAATCGGAAATATATAATGACTGCAGAGCTGGATCTGTCTTCATTCGTACAAGCTAGCCATTAAATCACCTGTTTACTGAACAACTTACCCTATGATAGTAATATGCGATTCGTGAAAATGTTCACAAAACTATGGAAATTTTTCAAAAGGAGCCCGAAATCTGTATTTGTACCCAGTTAGAGTCAAATGTTCCTCGCCTACTAGACTTAGACGTAGCCGACGAACCGTGTGTGTATTATACACTTCTGTCTTCTTCTTTGGGACATACACGCCAGATATCAAGATGATTATTATAATTTTATTAATAACTCACGTATCATCTCCCGTAACAGCTAGCAGCGTGCAGTCCAACAAGCTCCTTAGCTTGGGGCGTGTGTTGGCTAGCTTGAGAGCGACTGCACTGAGCAGCAGTGCTCCGGCGCAAGCACGCAGACAACTGCGCGCGGGCGCGATACCGCCGCGGAGTACTGTTTGTAATTGCGGCCACTCGCGGGATCCGCAGATTACTATGCTCTCGCCTGGTAGCAGTAAAAAAACAAGTTCAATAAGGTTTTAGTACTTAACAAAAATACAAATACACGTCGGTATATTCGCAAATAAATTGGCTGTATTAATGGCATACTAAAAGGGAAAAGGGCTTCAAAATTTGATTTGTAGGCAATTCTAGATGAAAGAAGAAGCAAGTTTCCCGTTGAAAAGCAAACATTCCTATAGAGATGGTAAAATAACAAACGTAGCCATGTATTTCTGACCGGTGTCACAGACGCCCGCGCGGCCGGCCCTGCCTACCATCTGTCGGTAGACGCCGAGCGTGATGAAGTCGCGGCCCACCTGCGGCGCGCGGATGATGACGCGCGCAGCCGGCAGGTTCACGCCGGCCGCTAGCGTTGAAGTGCAGCAGAGCACTGATATTGCACCTGACCTAATAAGAAACACAGTCTAGTTTTATTCATTCCTTAAGTGACCATAATGCCGCGTTCATACGGCGTTGATATAATATTTTTTTGCTGTGTAATTTGTGAGCACGTGACAGTTTGACTGAAGATGCATCGATGGACCTAACAAACGCAGTCGTGACAACTCTAGATGCAAAAAATCACTGTCTATGTATAATTCTAGACCTATCCAAGGCGTTTGACACGTTCTCTGTCCTCATTCTCCTAGTAAAATTAGAAAAGCTCGGAATACGAGGTGTCGTTCATAATAATATTTATCGATTACATTAATAACAGAAAGCAGAGTTAAAATAGATGAACACATCAGTGACGAATATACAGTCTCTTATGGCGTTCCGCAAGGGAACTTCCTGGGCCCTACTCTCTTTCTGCTGTAGGTATATAAATAACTTCAGCTTCAAAATATTCACCTATGCAGATGATACTGCTATCTTCGTCTGGGGTCCGAACCAGCACACCGTCAAGAAAGGAGCAGAACACTCCCTATCTCAGGTAATGAACTGGCTCACAAAAAAAACTATTAAAGCTTAACCTATCTACAACGAACCATGTGCCCTTTTCCATCACCAAACATAAAAAACCACCTCATAATTTCTCTATTCGAGCTCATATCTGCAGTTCTCAGGATAACTGCACATGTCAAGAACTTAAACGGAACACGTGAAATATGGGGTGCATATGGATGGTTGATAGTGGACTGAGATAGAACAAGTAGATAGAAATTGTAACCTCCAGAACAAGGCGGTTGATCCACTATTTAAAACCCTGAGGGATTCTACACCCCTGACAAAATTAAACTGACCTACTTGGCCCAATGTCAATCGGTTATACAATATGGCGCCACCGTGATTTTAAAAATACCATACAGGTCATACCATCATTTTGCTGTGCCTTATAGGGTCCATAATGATCGAAATTATAAATGTATACCACCTAAGTACACATTATGGTAAAGCAATAAAAGTATAGGAGTATTGAGTTTTGGTACTCTACAGCTCAAAATTTGAATTTCAAAGTACTTAATGAATGACCTACCTATAAGCCTGTTCCAGCAGAGATCGCTCATCGCTTGCTAGCCCCGCGTGATGAAAAGCGATGCCGTAGCGCACCGCCAGCGCTAAATCAGCGTTCGCTCCCTCCGCTCTTAAAGCGGCTTCAAGTGCTTGACGCTCAGCCTTTTTGTGGGATATCATTTCCCTAGACGCATTAAAGAAATTGTACATTAAAGGCTACACCAAAAATTTAGGGTGAAAGAGACTGTTCAAAATGATCGAATAGAATAAACGATTTGACTTCGAATAAACATTGTTTACTAACCGTCTTTGCAACTTGCACAGTAAGGCTGCGACGTTCTCGCAATTGCGTTTGGTGGAACAGAAGACCAGACAACTGCCTTTAGGCACCACCTCGGACACCAGACCTCCTAGGAGATCAGGGTCTAGAGTGGTTGCGGCTGCTGAGTACTGCAAGTAAAACACTTTTTGAAATAATGTGTAATACGCCAGGGTGAACGGTTCGTTTTGGGGACTGCCTTAAGTAACTTTTAACCGTGCTGCACTGCAGCGGAATTTAAGTAAACGCAGATACAACGCCACAATTCCACAAAATATATTAAAGCGCTTTCAAGATTGTGCTTCGGTGAGGGGAGCAAATTTTTTAAAAAGGTCTCTTGAAAATTTTGAAAAGTTTGGGGCAGATTCAGAATAAAAATGGTAGGATAATATAAAACTGCTATTTTCGACGTTCTAAACATAAGAAGGATCACTTAAATCATACTTGAGCTCTCTTTTAGGCACGACCTCGACCCCCTTCCCCCCACACGTCAGCTCCACTGGAAGGAACTGACGGTGGAACACGTCAGCTCACAGGAAGCGAGCTATCTCTTCCATTAGACTACACTTACATCATACTTGAGCTCTCTATCCGGTACAATCTCGACCCCCTCCCCCCACACAATGCGGTGCAGTACATCTCCTAACTTGACGTACTCCGTCAGCTCCACCGGCCGGAACTGACGCTGAAACACGTCAGCCCGCAGGAAGCGCGCGATCTCGTGCAGGTTGCCTATTGTAGCTGACATGCCGACGATCTGGATGTCCTCTGGTTGATGAAAAAGACGTTGGTAAGGAATTTGTTTACTAAGTTGTAATTAATTGAGATAAAATTATGACTATTTCATGAAAACATGATGTTTCCCCTCAAATATAACGTAAGTATTATATTTATGATAAAAAACATGGTGATGATTTTTTGATACTTACACTGATAAATAAAAAATAAAAAAAGAATTAAACTTACGATTGGTAAATATAACAGTTGATAGTAATGTCTCAAGTGTGCCGCCACGACCTTTCTCGCCAATTAAATGTAATTCATCTACCTACAAAATAATGCTTTTAATAATTTTTTTAACTTTAGGTTATCACTGTACTTATTTGAGAATGTTGGTTCACCTGTTATTGGCAACTGTATAAGCCCATGACTGTTATCTACTGTTATTTCATATTTTGTATACAGAAGCTGTTGGTGTACCTTTATAAATAACTTTAAAATAAAACACTAAAATAATATCTAGGCACCTATATTAAAACTCAATTTTAAAAAGGAACATGTAACTATGCCAAAATATATGCATAGCATACAAATAAAACAACTCAATTAATGTCCCACCATAAATCTTGGTACTTGGGGCCAGTTATACCCCCAAAATGCTGTAATGGAGCAGAATTCTGCTCCATTCTCAGTGCCTTTTGTGGTTAAACATGCCCTCTAATTATTATTCCCATAACATTTCAATAAACATATTTGAAATTTGAAAACACATTTATAATCACATACTATTATCTAATATCTTAGTATCTTACCACAATCAATCCAATCTCATGCAACCTGTCCAGCTCTACCAGACTCCTGACTAATGCCAGTCCCTTCTCAATGGTGGCTATATAGATACTGTTCTTCCTGCGTCGCTTTTTGGGCGGTATGTGACCCTTGCCTGCTGCATACTCTTCAACTAGAAATTCTAGTTGTACTGCAAATGTTGATAGAGCCCAGATCTGGGGTTAAAAATAAACAATGATATGAAATATATGATCTGTGTGTTAATGAAATGAAGAACACAAAACCTAGGTTTGATACTGATAGGAAAGACATTTGAATGTTGAAATCATACCTAGTTGAAATATCTTTCCATTCAGAACAGAGCAATGCCATATCTAATGGGGAACTTATCTAAGGTAAAATAAACTTAGGATGTAGTTTATTTATTTATTTAATATTCAGAGAGCTTACAGTCTAATATCTAGATTCTAGATAAATAATGTGCAATGCGCTTACAGTTACCACAAATGAAAAACATGTACCTAAAGTTAAAAGAAATAAATATACACACAAAAATAAAATATGAAATAGAATCTTCTCAAACAAATTCTTCTTTCTTTAAACTGATGATTTCATGCTTTACCACTCAACTAAAATTTCCTTGCTATTGATGTACAATTATGTATCTTAGATAGATACTTAATTTAACTATCTAGTTGGTTTTGGTTATTACTGATACTTAGTTGCAGAACTAACCTTTTCCTGCACAATAGCCACAAACGGCAATATGAACAATGCATTCTTCTTCCTGTTAAGCACTTCCCTAAGCATCAGGACTTCGGCCACCAGGGTCTTGCCTCCACTTGTTGGTAGTGCATAGATTAAGTTCCTTCTCTCCCGCACTGACTCTAGGTTCAGGCATTCTTCTTGCCATTCTAAAATAATAATAGTTTAAAGTACATATAACATTATCATCATCATCATCATCGTCATCATCCACAGCCTGATTTCACCCACTGCTGGGCAGATGCCTCTCTGTTCTTGTCCCCTTGCTCCTCTGCCAGCCTCATCTAGGTTTTCGCCACTTAACAAGTATAACATAGTCATACACAAATCATAAATGAGGGAAGTGTCATACTCACCATAAAACTTTTCAATGTTCCGGTAAGTTTTGAACAAACCCTTAGCAATCATTGGCAGACCGTAAAAAGTATTGATGGCATTGACTACTGCTGTCGCTTTCTTTTTGGATTCATTTACAATTTGATTGGGGTGTACAAATTTTTCTATAGCATCTTCTTTGATATCAAGTAGAAAAGAATCTGTAGTCTCAAACAAAGAACTCTTATTCTTCATAACATCATCAAGGTTGCTAATTGACTGATTTATAAAATCAAAGCTCTTTTCTATTTTGTCTTTAAAACTTTTATCTACATGATTAAAGTCAGATTGTTCTAATTTCGAATGAAACATATCTTCTGAAACGTCTTCCATCACTTCTGATTCAACTTCATTATTTGTGGTTTCATTATTTATTTCACAGATTTCATTTATCTTACTGGTGCATACGTTTAAGGACTCCCATTCTTCTGTTTCTGTTCTGTTTCTAACTGAACTCTGTAATATATCAGAGGAGCATGGTATATCGCAAGATGAATTTGAATTGTTGTTGTCTGAATCGCAGATGCTTCGAAATTCTACTTGATTGCATGGTAGAAGCGGAGAATCACATCTATTTATTTCGTTGGGCCCATTACTGATGTATGTCGAAGTGATTGGACTGCAATCTGTAACTAAATCACTATTCTGTGCAGCTTTACATAAACTTAAACTTGATCGAAATATTCTTCCAGTACCTAGTCGCCGGCGTTTCGGTGTCGAAGTATCCTTTATTTTACTTATAGAGTGCATTTTTAAAGATTTTATATTTGATTTACGAAAAAATTGATCGTTGCTTAGATTTTAGTTTTGTTATTTACATGTTATTTTGATTTAGAAAAACTAAAACCCAAACGTAAACATAACCTATCGAGTTTTGACATTTCATTGACATGACACTGACACTCATGAGCATGACAGTCAGTTTGTTGTTTTGTTTTTAATTGTTGGAGCTGCCAGCCCTTGTACTTTACTTACTCTCGGTAGCTACTCGCTAGATAAACACGAATCACAATGAGTGCCAATGTTATTTTTAAACAAAATCTGCAATTATTAACTTCACAGTAGTTGATTATTTATTAACTAGGAGCGTTAGGAAGTACCAACCTGCATTCGGCAGCGTTGAGGTAGTACCTACTCATGATAAGTATATATCTTTTCTGCGCTACAGTCACAATCCTAACCATCCATCAAACCTTTATTTCTCTTCTCCTTCGTCTAATCATATTCCTCTCTTTTCACCTCGGTTCGGATGCATTGTTTCCAGATTGTATTCGATGTCTTTGTATCTTGTTGAATATTGAATACACTGGTAGAACTTCCCTTATTATTACAAAAATGATACGTCCAGAAATGAATAAAATAAGATTATTTTCAAAAAAACTAGAAAACGTACTTAGTCAGACCTTCCATATAAGCACAAGTTGACAGTTTTCACCGTATTTAGACCCACTACAGTCGAGGATAAAGGTTAAATAGATATTTGCTATACGGTATTTTCTGTACTGCAGTAGACAACTAAGTTAAGTAACCCTTTCAATGCGATAAAAGATGACTATATTTAGTTGAGCTTGAGCCTGGTCTTGGTTTGTAACCTTGCGTAGGTATTTGGGCAATAAATAAATATGACGCTATCTATAAGATCAACGAAGGCTCGTCATTAATACAACAGGTTCAAGGTTGAACCGTTTACACAAGTGTGAGTGTTAATTTCATTCGTTTAACATCAGCCTATCGCAGTCTACTGCCGGACATATGCCTCTCCCAATTTGCACCAAGTAATCCGGTCTCCGCCAAGCGCATTCAGTTCATCAGCCTACACCAAGAAGTCGATTGAAAAAACCAAAAAATTTACCCAGATTGTTTCATCTTTTATTTTATCCCCAGTGTCAGTCTAACCGATGGATTTTGAAAATTGAAAAAGTAATTTAGGTAGTTCAAATACCTAGTTTCAGGCCAGTATGATTTAGAAGAAGAACAATTATTAAATTGTCTACCTACTAATAAATAAGAAAATGATTAATGTCCTAGAACCAAAAAAATTTAGGACATGAGACATCCACCTCTTCCACCGACACCCACTTCCTCTCACAGAGAAGACGTCTATCTCCCAGCAGTGAGAATGATGTAGGCTGATTATGTTTATGCTTATTGCGTTATCCAGCTATCGAATCAATCAAAATCAATCTACTCAGCCTATCGCAGTACACTACTGGGTATCGGCGTCTCCCAGACTGCGCTACAACACCCCCGTCTTCCGCGTCCAGTCTACCCCAGCAACCTTCTTTAGGTCGTCCGTCCATCTAGCTATCGAATAAATAGAGTATTTATTAAATAAGTATATTATGATGTCATATATCAATAGGCTCGCCGCGCCCCCTGTAACATGGGACTTAATAACATAACTGGCGATACGTGGATTTACTATGTAGGTACACTGTGCCTAACCCTTCGGGAAAAACAGGCTTGATGTTGTTAGATTACAATGGGATGACTTAGAAAATTCATCAACAACATAGATTGCTTATTGTTTAGTTTTGTTTCTGATGGAGTGCCACAGGGAGCTTGTTCGGTTGCCTTCTTAATCATGATAATTTAATTATTATCATCATAAGTTCTGAGTTGAGCTACACGATGACTGAAAAATGCTTGCACTGAAGGGACCGGTCCACTCAAATCTGTGTGGTTCTTTCCTTCTCTTCTTTTCAAAAGACCATTTCAGACGCTAATCTACATGGTCCTAACACGATCTGACCAAGATTATGTATTAACTTTAAAAGAGACCCCTGAGTTTGTTTCGCCGTTTCTTCTCTGATCAGGAGAAGTCAGATAGGAAATGTCGACTCCATCTAGCTTTTTTTTATTATTACGACGTTTAAAAGTGATTCCGATAGTCTATTTACAGAATAATCAATTTCATTTCATCAAACATTCCAACTCCTTGTCCGCATGCTGGTGAAGCTGTTGCCTCAGTTATTCGAGCTGGTATAAATGTATTTTCTTTCTTTCTTCTTGACCTCGACCACACACCACCTGTTATTAACAGCCAAGGCAGTAGAGAAGTATCGACCACTTTCACTTAAAAAAAAAAACATTTGAAAAAGTTCCGAAGCATGACAGAGCCGCCCCGTCAAGGGAAGACAATACATTACCAGTTGGCCGTATTCCCTACGTCACCATTGCGTCTCGTTCTGTCCACGTGGGCCACACCCCCGCCTTACCTAAACGTCTAGTTTCTCGGTCGAATAGCAGCGCTCATAATAAATGCATAGGAACCGTATGACTCCCCACCAAATGCCAATCTACCGAAGCTATGCTAAAATATAAAAATGTAACGATTCTCTCGGTAAGCTTTTAGTCAGGCCTGCTCCTCTACGCCGTCTTTGCTGGACGGACAGACCGGTGTCGGCTCATACTCACACATCAGTAAGTGAAGTTTACAGTTAAAACTAAGAAATCATACAATTCAACTAGTATGACTTAATATATTTATAAAGACGATTTATCGGGAAGTGTACTGATTACAGCTGTCCTTTTTATCCTTACGGCGAAAGCGTATTTCCCATGCTGGAATCTGAATATGATTTGAATGTTTGCGTATCACTCGGATATCCCATTTTACAAGTTTTTAATAACGCTAAGTAGGCGCTGATAGGAGTTCTGAACATTGACCTTAAACGAGCCTTGGTTGAGCATGACAACAGTCGCCGTTGGCACCTGGCCGTAGGAGTGCGGTAGTAGCAGCCCAGCAACTGAGGCAGGTTGACTTCCTCCTCCTGTGGCCGTTGCACCTGCAGACGTGTACGCGGGCCGGCCTGGCCAGTCAGTTTCCCTTTAGAAACCGGAGCTGGCTCGCAATCGTCGGCTCAAAAATGACCGGCGCTAAATATAGCGGCGGGCGCAGGGGGGGCGAGTTCGCGCGGCAGCTGCGCCGCCCGCCGCCGGCCAGAGCCGCCCCGGTCGCCGCGGACTCCACATTCCAACGTCGCTGTGCTGCCGGTTCAAGAACCAGTGCCGTGACAGAGTGACCGTCTTCCACCCGTGCGACGTAAGTGCCGTGCCGTGAGAGTGCCAGTGACGGGCCCAGCGGGCATATAGTGTGTAGGATAATGGTGTTACGGAAGTCCTTGTGGATGTCGAGTTCGGAAACGTCGAAGATAAAAGACAGCTCGTAAGGAGGCTGGTCTAAAAATACGCGCGCGGTATGTGCCAAATGCGGACGGGCGCGGGCGTCGCCACGCTGAAATAGAAGCAACTGCCTTGTATAGTGCGCCGGATTACGTTACCGCCCGAGAGTCGCGCGCAGCGAACGCGTAAAGTTTCAGCGAAAATCTCTACGTGGACGTATGAGAATCGCACTGAACACATGATTTCAAATTTTGAGTGAAACAAAATCGTATTTTTAAATCATACACACATTTACACTACACACTATACCCGATAAAAAAACATAACTAACTATTTTTTAAACTTTACAAGGCCACAAAATTACAAAGTTCTAACAGTTTCTGGAGGTTGATGTACGACCAGCATCATCAATCGATCGATCGAATAATTAACCCTGAAGAAAATCATAACAAACTTCAGGGTTAAAACATAACTTCAAAGTTGAAAGAGAAAACGGTTGTATATTTTTTATTTATCATGTGTAGGTATTGATTGATTTTTTGCACGATAGTTTATCTGACTTCACTGGCATAAGTTCCATCTAATTGAGCATACTTTGGTTTCATAGTTAATAATTTAAATAATTCGATTAATGAATAAATAAAAACGAAAAAAGTTTAAATAATCGATAATAATGGTCGTCTCTTTTAATGCCCGAAGCATTGAAAGTGACGATTGATTCTAAAGATAGTCGCACATCGAAAGAATTTCAAGATCTACGAAAATAGTTTTTTTTTTTTAATAATAATCAGATGACAGATGTTCCATTATTATACCACTTTTACGAAAATATTGAAAGATGGACAAACATTATTTGCGTACGGTACACAAAAAACTTAGCTGTAACTGAGTCGGTTTTTTTTATACATGAATGTTTTTAAAAGTTCCCAAGAATTGGAACTTAGTTATGAGGTCACGAAATGATTTGATGTAACAGATTTGGTTACCTATTTTTTTTTAAACCACCGACTTATTTTTAAAACTTTTATAAGGTTTTGGTACCGTCAAGTTAATATTTTTTTTTGCTGAACATACTTTTTACTCTAAGTTTAAAGTTTGCAAAACGGCTTATCAAATCATCAAGGTGACTTTAATTTGAAGGTTTTCTCGTTTGACCAAATCGACATACCTACCTACTTAAATAATTAATATCCGCGCGGGTTTCTCTTTCAGCATGAAATATCTTAATTGATTGTTGTGTTCTCCTTCGATACTCGAAACTATTAGAACACTTTATGACTGAAAGTTTTCTTGACCTCATTCCAAACTTACGCGTTGAAGGAAATCTAGTTGTGTCAATGCACTACGTTGGATGCTGTTTTTTTTATTTACTCTATTAATTATATAAACGCAGATAACAATGCAATAGGTACAATTTGAAAAGCAAACACTTCAAATGAAAGTGTCGTTGACGAAACGAAAACAGGAAACAATTGAACACAAAAGCAACCAAGAAAGGTTAAAGCTTACGTGGAAAAATCTGTAAAAATTCAAGGCTTATCGAAATCCGAATCCTAGGCAACATTGAGTTGAACGCGAAATCCAATTTTACACTTTCTTTGAACAGTTGCCAGCACGTAGGTGTGCAAGAAGGCAGGAAAGATAAAACCGCTAAAAATAAAATCGACTTCATAAACAAAACGCACGCTTCCCGCGTTCACGTTTCGCGCCCACGCCATTTTTTTAATGTTGGCACAAAAGAAAATGTTCAACGTTATTGATATTGCTATTGTCTATTTCGAGTTTATATATGAGTTACGTCTTGGCTGACTGCAATTAGCTAAAAGGAAGCAGTGATTCACTCAACATTGTTAGGTACTAAAAATTAAAATTGTTATCAGCAAATGAAGTACCTTACTACCCACATAAAATTTTGTAATTCGGGTGCAAAAGTTAAAGTTGCCATTTAATAAATAGATTTTCACACGAACGATGAACGATGATGAAAATGACCTTTTTTTTATCAAGTCTTACAAAATCAAAATCGGACAAGTAACATTCAAATTTCCAAATGGGATTAGCTGTATCAGTAACACTGCCAGAAACTAGAGAAGGAACTTGTAGCAATTTACACAGAAAACTGAAAATAAATGTGTAGGTTTCACATTAAACGGTTATGTGTGAAACGTCAATAGTCTATTTTGGGTGCCAAATGTAAACACATGTGTATGCACTGATGAGAGATAAATCTGTCCGTCGATAAATGATAATAGATGCATCTATTGACGCCTTGCCAATATCTGCTGCGTTATGCTATGACGCCATGCGTCATGTAAACAGAACCGATCGTGATTTATCAACATTAGATCGAACTATGTATTGGTATTTTGATAATTGGATGGGATGAGTTGGCAATCTGATACTACTGCAGTTGTGATCTTGCACTGAGCACGTTACTACTGAATCTTCCTCCGAGGGGTGCCAACGAACTATTAATCGTTCAACGAACCATTGACAAAACTTGGCGTTTTGATCACCCGGAAAGAAAAAACATCAATTTAGCAAGCCTGTGGAACATTTAGTTTCAAACATAGCACCGGTAGGAAAGGAACTCAGAACATTTCATTCAACGATACTTTTTGTTTTTCAGATTAAATAAACTACCACCATGTCTGACGAAGAAGAATACTCGTAAGTATTGAACACATAACACATCCACTGTCAGGATCTCAGGACGTAAGGTGTTTCTTTGCTTACACAACACAACACAAATACACGATACTTATTGTACACTCTTCCACACTACATGCAAACTGTCCCCCCTGTCGTCTGTAGTATAACCATATAGATTTATTGTTCTAACTACACCAACTATGTGTGTCTGATAGTCCTCGAATGTGTACGTTAACTCCAATCCTATCTATTCCACAGTGGCTCCGAAGAGGAGGAAGTAGAAGAAGAAGTCCAAGAGACGTAAGTATAACATCTCAGCGGACAGTCTCTCCCGATTCCCGGAATTAGTTCTTTTAGAAACTGTTTGGTTTTGAACACTTCAGCTTCTCTCGGCCTGATTTCTTACTTTGCCTTGACGATTCTATCATTTTCAAAACTATTAGAACGGTAAAGTACACGTGGATGTACGTCGACAGTCTTACTTTTTTGGACATAAGCGTGAACTATTTGAGCATGATCGCAAGGTTTGATTCCCAGTTTCTTGGAACCCCCCAGTCTCGGGCTTGTTGCACGCCCTCACCAAACCCTGTTCTCTCTTTTGTTGCAGGAAGTAAGTGGCGTGCCATTTTGGTTGATCCGGCACTCACAAATGCTTCGCTCGTTTTAGGCTAAGTTTAGATGGCGACCCTAACGCTTGTAGCGCTTATCTTATCGCTTTCGTTGCTTCCAGATATACAACTTACGCTAGGTGCTGCAGCGCTGCAAACCGTGCTTTCTAACATTGAAATCTTTCATATAACAAACCAACCATGAGTTTGATGCTATCGGAAAGATCAGTGTAACAAGGACGAGTAAGTGCCTGATCTTTCCATGACATGTACAGAATGGAACTGTACCTACCAGAGTGTTGTCGAAGTTGTGAGTGAACATCAATTTGGCTTTAACCCCTAAGCTTCTGGTTCTGTAAATCAAATGGAATATATACTTCTTCGCGGCTGCACAGTTTTTAATCGTGATTTGTTTTTCTTTTCCCGTCGCTGCTCCTCTCGTCGTTGCAAACTGAAGACCCGCTCCTAAAGCAGAGTAAGTAAACTCTAGTTATGAACTGCCCTACCGCTTCGCTTCTAGCCACTGAAACTGTTATGGCACTATGATTGATTGGCACAAAATTAACGAATCTTATACCAACTAGAGATTTTGCTTAAGCAAAACGAAGTACGGTCCTTTTGGCAAAATTCTAAAATGTTGATTACAACGGCTAGTGGCTTGTGATGCAGTGTTTGTATCGTGTATGCGCAGAATACACTAATTGTCACCGCTTCTTTGGTTACGAACAATGAATTTTGCAATAAAGACGTAGAATATTGTAAAAGATAAGTAGAAGGCTGATTGTTGTTTTCTGTTTCTAGGAGTAGACCATCGATCGCGTAAGTTGCACCGCTCTCTGTGGTGTCACTAACTATAATCCTATCATTAACTGGACAAGGCGCGGGCGCATGTTTTTACGATCCTTTCCCAAATTTATCGTATCCTACCAGATGATCGTTCGTCGAATGAACAACCGCACCCCGACGTCGGTCGCTATTTTTATATCGGTTGGTAGGCGATCTATTTTAGAAAACCGTACTGTGCTGCGCCCGCGCCATTCTGCAAAGAAACAAAATGTCGGTCAACGGGCGCCTGCTCGAGTTGCCCCGACTTATTTTTGATTTATTGCATGAAAGTAATAACACGACATCGAAGCATGACTACCTTGTAATTCATAATATAATATTGTTGTAATATTATGTGTATCTGTCCGTGTACCACAGTCATGGTAATTATAAATGTTGTCATAAACCCACAACAAACAATAATATCATTTACAAATACAAAACTACACAACTATGAATATAAGTTGAACATAAACCCAATATTAATGTATTTAAAAAATTATGTTATACGGTTTTAGAGAATGAGGGATTATAAATCGTATAACAATAATAATGTTAACAAATGAATAATGTTGTCACGTAGTTGTTCAGTACACAAGTATTAAAGCTAAAACTTTAACAATATGTACAGTACCTGATGTCCCTGCTTACACAACGATATAAAGCGTAACAGCGGAAACTTAACTTTAACGAGTTATCGTAAAACTCAATCACCGTAACAGAAGTTATATATGTATTGTGACCGTTATAACAACGGTTTCTAACATTAACACGAACTTATTTTATGACACCATAATTAATATGGGTATTTTGAATTTTCAGGGGTGAAGGAGACCCAGAATTCATCAAGGTAACTACAACGAATTCAGCTCTTCCACTAACTGATTCCACGTTGCATAAATTTGAGTAACAAAAAAAAAACATGAAATCTATCAACAAGATTGCATATTTGCACTAGATATGGTGCTAAGCTATAATCAAATAACATTAATATTTGTAAACAGCGTCAAGACCAGAAGCGGTCGGACTTGGACGATCAGTTGAAGGAATACATCAACGAATGGCGCAAACAGCGGGCCAAGGAGGAAGATGAGCTCAAGCGTCTCAAGGAGAAGCAGGCTAAGCGCAAGGTGAGGCTCGTTTACATCGATGATATGGAAGCTGCAAAATGTTGCTGTTTATTTCTTATGATGGCTAAATTGAACGTTTTTTAACTGTAGGTATCTCGCGCTGAAGAAGAGAAGCGCCTCGCCCAGAAGAAGAAGGAGGAGGAAGAAAGGAGAGTTCGCGAAGTTGAGGAGAAGAAACAACGCGACATCGAAGAGAAGAGGCAGCGACTCGAGGAGGCCGAGAAGAAACGCCAGGCTATGCTCCAGGCTATGAAAGACTCCAGCAAAGTCGGACCTAACTTCACCATCCAAAAGAAGAGTGATAACGTAAGTTAATCAAAATTACAGTTACACAAAATTCCAACGAATAGGTTCTTCTGTACTTCTTCGTAAACGTGACCGTATATTCTTTGATATACACCCTGTTTATTTAAACTTTAAACACATCTAATGTGTAAACAATTCAAATAGTAATTTGAGTTGTTCTGAAGATAAACATCGTCCGCTTGAATCATCATACGAAATTAAAACTTTCCGATTGTATATATTTACAGTTCGGCCTTAGCAACGCTCAAGTTGAACGTAACAAGACCAAGGAGCAGCTGGAAGAGGAGAAGAAGATCTCCCTTTCCATCCGCATCAAGCCCCTGAACATCGAGAACCTCGGCACAGAAAAGCTCAGACAGAAGGCCACAGAACTCTGGGAGTGCATCATCAAACTCGAGACAGAGAAATACGATCTTGAGGAGAGGCAAAAGAGGCAGGACTACGACGTAAGTATTGTGACAATTTGAAGTATCTTAAAGTAACGAACTTTAGAGATCATATTTTTTAACAAAGAGTTATTTAGAATTAAAGATTTCGTCACTTGTAAAGATTCTTAAAGTTCAAATTAATAAAATGTAATAAAGTTAAAAATTCAATATCTTTGCTAAAGTAGTTAAATAATATTTTTGTTAACAGTTAAAAGAGCTCAAAGAAAGACAGAAGCAACAGTTGAGGCACAAGGCCCTAAAGAAGGGTCTCGACCCTGAAGCCCTCACAGGCAAGCACCCGGTAAGCATTACATTTACATTCATAGATAAGAATATGACTTAGAACCGATTGACGTAAGTGAAAGTTTCTAAAGTGATGCTTTATTTTCAGCCCAAAATCCAAGTAGCGTCCAAGTACGAGAGACGTGTCGACACAAGGTCCTACGACGACAAAAAGAAGTTGTTCGAGGGTGTGAGTATCCCTTACAGACACACAACCTTACAGCCATACCTACTACAGAATTATTAGATAGTAGTACGCAACGTCTGGAAATTAAAGACACATTAATTTACGAAACAAATTATCAAATCCTGCCCTACATAATTTGGACTTCTGCCAAGATCTCGATCCAGGTCACTTTCACATACATTTAATTTCCAGTCGTTACGTAGTAGTGATTTAAATTATAACATACGTATTCGAGGAAATTTCAGCCGACTTAAAAGTAGCACACACAAACCGAAAATAATTTGTTAACATAACAGAACAAAGACTCCAAGACATCAGATTTAAAAACAGATACATTTACGAATGTGACTTGATATTGATAATTACATTTAAACGCAGGGTTTGGATACTCAATTGGCAGAGTTTATGGATAAATTGTGGAACACGAGGATGACCGAGTTCATGAATCGTACCAAAAGTAAGAAGCGAACGCAATGTTTGGTGATTGTGTTCCCAATGTGACCCTTCGACGCATGTCTTCACGGCATGCCCTGTTCCATTTATAACCTAAATATACCTATGTGTACCTGTTGAAAAAATTTGTAATAGTGAATTTTTACTGCAGAATTTGATTCAATTGCTTCAGAAAATAATGAAACAATATGTTAGTATCTGTAGTATATTTCACCAGCCAGATTATTTCGACAGTTAACACTACATTTTCCAAGTTGGATAAGCCCCGGTCGTGTGTATCTCCTATTGTACCACTGTCATTGTATTTACCCTGTGTTAACGATTCCTATAGGACCTTGAGAAACTGAACAAGGACTTCATCGAGAAGGTGTGGCAAGAGAGGGCCGACCAGTTCGGTGGCAGGCAGAAGAGTAAGTATAATTTACAATTTAATTTTGCAGTTTATAAAACGGTTAACGTATGGACGTTTAGTTTGAATTTTGATTTGTTCAATCTGCAAAGTTATGTTGATGGAATGTAAGCCCAATTCATTTAATATTGAAGACTCTGTGCACAAGTTTTTCACGATATCTTGTTGCATGTCATTCGTCCTCCTTTGTAAATAACTGTTTGTTTGTAAACGAATCGAATTTTCCTGTACACGAAATTTAACTAAGAGCAAAACGTACTTCTTGGAATGTTCTAGCGTGGTTTCTATACGTGAGGATCTGGGTTCGACTCCCACTACGAGCAAATAGTGAGATTTTAATTTAGAAAACGATCACTGCTTCTTACGACGCGACGCCAGTTTAACATGACTTATAACCGTCACTGGTGAACTGCCGTTTGATTTAACGTACCGCGACAAGAGGTAAAAATCATAGATTAAAATCTTTCTCGAATAGCCAACAGCATAACAGGCCAAACACAATATAATCCCGATACTAATATTTATCCTAACAACAGCGAGGTTGCCCAAGTGGTTCGGCGAGAGGCCCGGCAAGAAGGGAGGTGGCGAATCCCCCGAAGGCGAGGAGGACGTGAAGGCTGAAGTTGAGGAAGACGACGAGCCCATATACGAACCTGAGCCCGAAGAGGAGGAAGAGATCGTAGAGGAGGAGGAAGAGGAGGAAGAGGAGGAGGAAGAGGAGGAGGAGGAGGAAGAAGAGGAAGAGGAATAAGTTAGTACTTAACCCAATTTGTACGCACGGCTACACGTCAAGCTACCATAACCAGCTAAGCTATTATAACCAGTATAAGCTGACTTCTGATTGTACGAAAAACCTATACAATACGAGGTCTGCTAAAACTGGAAATGTATAGCTTGATGTGTAGCGTGTGTACGTGATTAGTTTGAATACACGCAAGTTAGAGATGCATATTCTCCCAGAACTTTGACCACCGAGCTAAAAGTGACTAGCTATGTGAAGCTAAGTAAGACTAGAAAAGTGGCAAGGTGTGTCATTTAGTCCTTTTATTTATTTGACCTCTGACAACAACGATAAAGAGACGGCAATAAAGATCACTGTGATGCAAACGCGGAGGTACAGTAAACTGTGAAAAAAAAAATCCTTAAAAACGAATTCAGTCATTATTGTAACAAGTGCCAGAATTGTTGTACAAAGTCCTTTACTTTGTCTTTATAAACGTATTACGAATAATCATTGGACTCCCTATTTTGAATATTATTATTTTTTTATTTAAAATTTTTGGGCAGTAGTATACAACTCGGGAGTTAAATATTGATCTTATACTTAGCATTTTTCTTTTTGTTCCAGACGTACGCACCACGATTGATCAGGGAAGCTAGATCGCCGACGCTCACGGGTCGGACAGTACTGTTTTGTAACCAATCCATTAACTTATTACTATTATAAATTATTTTTATTATTTATACTGTTGAATCATTCGTTACGGAACATGGACATTTTTTTGCACTTAGAACGTCGTGAACAACTATATGGCGTAACAATAAACTAATTTATTTCATAAGGCTGTCGAGTTTTTTATTTTTCCTTCAAAAACAATGGTAAATGTTAATATATTATTATGTTAGATGAGTTAGCCTCAGTAGATAGCCACGCCAATCGCGGCATCAGTGGCGTTTTAGGTCCTCAGATTAGTCATCAAAAATTCAATTTTCCTAGCCTTTTCCCAACTATGTTTTGATCGACTTCCAGTCTCACAGGATGCAGCTGGATACAAGTATTTTACATGGAGCGACTGCCTATCTGCCCTCCACAATCCAGTTACTGGATAGCACGAAACCCCTTGGTAAGACTGCGGGCTTCTGACGACCCATAACGACTGCCAAATATCCACGAATGACAGCCGGGACCAGCGGCTTAAC
Source organism: Apamea crenata (assembly GCA_949629185.1). Lineage (NCBI taxonomy): Eukaryota > Metazoa > Arthropoda > Insecta > Lepidoptera > Noctuidae > Apamea > Apamea crenata. Next base: position 1,455,682 of record OX451359.1, read on the forward strand.
GTGTTTTCCGAGGCATGGAGAGGAGGGGTCTTGAATAGTTTTGATATGTAAAGATGGTTACCCATCCACGGACCGACCAAGGCAAGCGTAGCTTAACCTGATCAGTCGACCCGTGCGGCTGTTAATAATTAGACACAAGCCCCTTAGAGTAGTCATCAGTAAGTATAAAAACTGGCAGTGAGTGATAATAGATAGCATTATTTTGTTTAGTCTGGAAAGTGAGTCTTGAATACTTGGCTAACAGCCAGAGTGGTCACGCTTAGGAAACCGAAAGTATCGATATCGTAGCGACATTATTTTGCCTGCCCTGGTCCAATGTTTCCGTTCGATTTCCCCCTGATAGCCTTACCACTAACTCCCTTTTCCTTTTACATCTCTTTTTCTTCTTTATCAACTCCGATACCGTATCGAGACCTTGTATTCGTTAAGTACATACTCGATACTTTCGATGCGATTATCGAGAGTATCATCATCCTCCTAGCCAAGCCTTTTCCCAACTATGTTGGGGTCGGCTTCCAGTCTAACCGGATGCAGCTGAATACCAGTATTTTACATGAAGCGACTGCCTATCGGACCTCCACAACCCAGTTACTGGGTAATATGATACCCCTTGATAAGACTGGTTGTCAGACTTTTGGGCTTCTGACTACCCGTAACGTGTGCAAAAGAATTACAGCCGGGACCAACGGCTTAACGAGCTTAACGATTATCGAGAATAGGTATGTATGTTTTAATGTTCGATACTATTAAAGTGTGTGAAGGCAAGCGAGATAAAAATAAATAGATGTTGAACTGTTGTTGAGAAAAGTGAGATTTGCGCTTACTTGACGCTGAAGTGATATTTTATCGAACTGCATTTATTTGATGGTTCTGATAATATCCCATAATATTCACAAACTAGCTAAAAGTAATAGAGTTATAAGAAAAAATCTATTTACTAATGCTACATAGTTTTACTAGCCACTACATAAGCCTTTAATAAATATAATAATATGTGGACCTGAACAAGTGCTTATAGACTTCGTCGATTTTGACTAACCACCAAAGCTTACCTATATGCGACAGTTTAATTATAAGGAAAATATATTAATGATCGTCAAAAATATAGAAAGAAAATCGAGCAACTTGTGCAAATCTGAGTCGCTTTGAAATACGGGTACATTAATTACCTTCAAGATCGATATGGAAATAAGAGGTTTATAAATAAAAGTATAACATATATAATTGTTAAATGGTATATTCAATACAATAAATCTATAATAATAAATGTTCGTTACAACTAATAGCGTAATAGAAAAGGACTAACTAACAACTACACAATGAGACACTTATTCCATCTACAATGCTTTGCATTCAAATACGAACAAATGAGAATATATAAACAAATAAAATTAAATAATCTAAAGTTGCCTATACACTTACCCGCTTTTATCGATATCGATATTTCTCGACAGAGGAACGTTACTAAAGTGGAAAATACTGTCGGATATCATCGATCAACATTTTTTTAACTGACGAAATCGGACAAGTGTTTAGGTACCATTATACAAATAATAGCATTATTCGAAAGAACAACTAAAGTCAAAATTAAAATGAGGAATCAAGACTTCATTTAAAAATTATTATCGTCTACCCATTGATATGGTCAAAATTAAGCTTAATGATAATTTTGGCAGACTAACACAATACACTGACAAGACAAATATCACAAGTTTTGTCATGTCTCTCTTACAAAATTTCGACTAAAAAGTGACATGTGTCTTGTAAATTGTGAGATAGCCAGCTGGAGGGTTCAAGACTCGACATAACCTACAGTAACACAGGTTTAAGTCTTCTTCTTCTGCCTGGCGTTACTAATCCCGGCGTTTGCCAGGCCTCGCCTACATAAAACATAAAAGTTTCAGTAAGTAACATAAATGCAACGGCTTAGAAAATAACTCAAACACAAATGCGGTTAGTTTCGTAGAATTTAATTATATTATCGAACTAATTTAAATTTAATACATGGCAAGGAACTTAATAATACCCGGAATATCTGTAAGACGAGATTTCAGAGTCATAAATATCGATATTCCACCTGATTGTTTCATGAGACCTTGTATAGCGTTAACGGAATCATGTATTTACTAGTAATTTTCTTCCGAAGCTACGCAAACGAATACAATTCTTAAAACTGTCTCGTTAAGATCCAATTTAGAATCAGCCTCTACTACAGTAATTCTAATTTTAAACATCTTTGGAACCGGGTTATAGGATGCGTAAGATGCTATTTGGAGTGACGACTTTAAAGACTACATAACAAGGTCTAATCTCGTGTACGGCCGCGGTCATATATAATGTTTATCAGATTTCAAAACAGATTCCTTCTCACACTGAGCACAGTAAGGTCTAAGATATAAACTTTAAAAACGAATTATAATGGGCATGCATATTACTTTTTTTAAATGGTGAACTTACAATATTTGTATAAAGCTAAACTTCTTCATGTTTTTTTTCTTCATAATATTGTGGAATTTTTGTCAAGCAATTCGTTTATGCTGCGCTTTGTCATTTCTCTAGCGACCGACCTCAAGAAACAAATACATGCAAGCAATAATAGACCTTAAACATTTTCCGTCCGTGACTGAACACCCTTTAATACTAATAGCCTTTAGGACTAAATTCGTGTCACACAGTGTAGTTGTTAGATAGTACTATTATGGTGATATCTTACGCGGCGGGAATGGTGCTGGAAGCTGGCTTCTGTTGAGGAGTCTTGTGCATCATGTTGATCTTGTCTCCCAGACTTAGCGCCATGCCCTAAGGGGGTAAAATGTATGTGTGTGAGATGTATTGAAAAACAACATACTCGTACAAAACATAAGATTAGGTTAGAATTCTACGAAGAGATAAGCAGAGATGCGCATGTGTTTCTGAACTGTCCCGTGGTCCTCACGTACAGGGCGTGTAGTTCGGTAACCCAGGCCCCTCCGCGAGCCGTCAGTAACATCAAGGCCTTGCTGACCTTCCTTGAGGAGCTGGGGTGAATCGAATCATCAATTTTCCCGCTCGCACGTAAAATACGTACGTTGCGCACACGCACCTACACCCACATTTCGTCAGTTATGTTGAAGTTCTGTGTAATAAGGAGAGAGTCTATTGCGATCCACCGGGTACATCTACACTCCGGGCACCTAATGAGAATTGGAAAGCCACTTCGCCACACAGTTGGCTTTTTACCAACCAAATGGAATCAGGTTACCAGGAACTATTTCCACATACACCATAACTGATTAGTTCGACTACGTTATATTTCGCCCCGTAGGTGAAGTGAACTTGAAGTCTTGAAGCTGTCAATAATGTCCATCCTAGCGTCATGTGGAAAGACAGCTGTCTTTACCTAAGTTTTCACAGTGAGATATTTACAGAATAATGTATGAAAGTAAACGAAGCAAAAGGAGTATGTAAGGATCATAATAGCAAGTGGCGTTCTGTAATTTCTGTCTACCTCCATGGAAACAAGGGATTGGTTTATGTATGTACTATGAAAGCGTACAAGCAAGCTACATACCTGGCTCTTGGCCCTTATCCGCACATGTCCGACCACGGGCGAGTTGGGCTTGTGTAGCGGAGTCTCGATGCTCAGGTTGGCGAGCGCGTCTTCACCGAAGATGGAGCGCGCGTACAGGTTCGCTGCCATGAAGCCGCATTGGCCGGATAATGCCTGGTGTTGAAAAATGTAGTCAATAAATAAGGCATGTAAAAGACGTTTAAAAAACAAGGCCGATGCAACCTGGGCAGTTAGCAGTGTTACTAGATTGCTGACTATTTATTGTCAAGGAACGAACTGTTCACAGAAGTATAGCTATAGTAGTTCCAATTTTACGCATAAAGCAGTATTTGGACCTCATCAGTATTAGTGCAATAATACAACGTGGTATTGTATTTTATTTCACGAAGTGACGCGTGGTTTACATGTGGTAATCAAGTGTATAAATCCCTTCTGAATGTATGAGTGAAGATGTGTAGCTGCAGTACGTAACACACACATTTTCAACTTCGCCATTGTTTTGGACTGTACCGAGAGCTCCTGCGCCGCTGCTGCAGCGTCTTGTACAATTGGTAATCACAAGTATAGAGCGCGTCGCTTCGTAAGATAAAAATACAATATTTAAAAAAAAATATCCAATTCGATATTTGCAAAACTAGAAGCTTACACAGACCAAAAATGCCGGCGTAGTTTTCATCATAATCGTTCTTATAGTTTCTATAGCCAGTTTACTTTGCTCTACTAAAGTTTCAGAGTTCAACCATCTCAAAAATTGACTTAGTAGGTCGTAGGTTTAGTTTACGAGATAAGAAGATCAGTCTCCGTCAGCGAGCCGAGCGAGGCAGAGGAACCGCCGCCATGCTGACGTCACTGTGCAGCGCGAGGCGCGACCGCACGCGCGCGCACGCGTTTCTGATAACGTTCATACTTTATGCCTTTCACCTTTGTAATTTCATTTCTTTACTTATTTTATTATACATATTACACAGTCCACTTTCATTTTGCTCTACCTCGACCTATCTTCGCGATCAGTTACCTTTTCAGGAGTAAGACACTTCATGTTGGTCGAAGACAGCAGGTGTTGTAAGTACTCGCGCAGATCTGTGATGTTCGTGTTCACCGACACCTGTGGAATACAATCACGTTAATGTTACGTTACGTTACGTTATACAGAAATAAGGAAATATTTCAGTATAATATATAGGGTTACCATAACCATAATTAGCTTATAATGTTCCCACTGCTGCAAGACCTCTTCTCGGTAAGAAGGAATGGACCATATTCAACCAAGCGGGCCCAGTGCGGATTGGTAGATTTGCAGACAGTTACCTTGCATGTTTGTACAGTAATAATGAAATAATTTACACGAAGTAAAACACCTATCTGGGTTCGAACCAACTACCTACAACTCAGTCGCGGCCGTTACCGCTGAGCCACCAGAGTGCTCTTATGGGGTGCACCCAACTGTACTTTTTAAATTACGTGCGATACAAAAACAGACGGAAAAGAGCATAATGCAGTTGCAGGAAACATTATGTACTGCCTGCACATTCTGAAACTTGGCAACGTCGCAAATAGCTGTCAAATATTTTGCTGTTCAAATGAATGAATCCATATTACTAAATGGAATTATAATATATCACCCTACGTTGTACTAAAATACGTGACATTTAGTTTTTAAGTGTAAAAAACCGGCCAAGTGCGAGTCGGACTCGCATTTTATATCAACACATTGTACATCTTTGCACTTCATATCTGTAAAGATAAAGTCCATTGTCTAATTTTCATCTAAAACAAATGACCTTGTTCTCCCACTCGAACTCGGCCCACATCTGCCGGAAGTCGGCGTCGGTGCAGAGGGCCGGCTGGATGTAGTCCACGATGTCGATGTGGATGTCGTTCAGCACCACCACGCCGCGGTCCATTGAAGCGCCTGACACTTCGTATACTGTGGTGAAGGAGGGAAATCGTGAGTTACCTATCAATATCAATCTGCCTAGACTTTTCCCAACTATTCGTACTAGTTGGGATGAGCTTCCAGTGTAACCCGATGGAGCTGAATATCAGTGTTTTACATGGAGCTTTTATATTATCATGTTTAAACATCGATACCCATCACGTCTGCGGGGTTTCACTAGCTAATTTCATTTAAATTATGTATCAAATCAAAACATGAAAAACAAAAACATTTGATGTTTTTTTTTTGGGTCAGCGACCGCCGCCGCGTTGGTGTAGTTACTTGAAATGTCAGTTTAAAAAATTGTTTTTATTTTGTGCAAACTTAACAGACGTGATGTTCTCGCAAGACGTGTCTTAACAGACGTATCGATATCTTAAAAAGATAAAACAAAAAAAGAATTTATTTTTTGTTTAGTTTAGATATGGATGTCTAACACGTCTTGCGAGTTTCGCCAGCTAATTTAATTTGACCTCGTATTTGAAAACTAGATGAGATCGGTGTTTCCTATTCACTCTACTACTCCAAAGATACAAGTAATAAAAAGAGTTATGGATTAGGTCACAATTGTTCACAAGCTCACCGATGTTGCCGAAGATGATCCCGTTCTCCGTGGAGGCCACCTTGACGTGTGCCTTGATGCTGGCGTAGTCCCTCGGGGCCAGCACCACGGCCCCGGGCCGCTCCACCAGGCGCAGGTCGCCCAGCGTGGCCAGCTCCACCGTGCAGTTCTGCAGCGTGTCGTCTGCGGGGACGCCATTATTTAATCAGTAAAGTACCTTCACATTCCCTTGCGGTAAGTATCCATAAAATTCTGACGTTATACCACAAAAAAAAACAATTAGCTTGAAACTCACCGGTCTGGTTGACCACGAGTACATCCAGCACGATGTCGTACTGGTTGACTGCGACTATGGCCTCCGCGTACACCGGGTCCGAGAAGCCGGTCAGCTGCGTCACCTTGGACAGCTTGCCGCGCTCTTCACTCACGCCGGTGCTACGACCTGCGGAGTACAATACCATTTTATTAGAAATATATTTTGTATACGCAATGAAAATAAAAAAAATGTTATAAAAAATACCAAGCGCTGAAATGGTTCCTACTTCAGCCAAGTTGTGTCTAACTTATTTTATAGACTGGGAAATATATTCATGAGTAACTTTCTTGTTGTGTAAAAACAAGAAGAGACCAATACCCGTCACAAAACATTATTTTTTTCAAACAGTGGACTTTTTCTTCATTCTCATTGCTGAAGTATGAATCGAACATTATTGTGTAGCATGATAACCGCTATGTTACAGACTAAACCCGCTTCGCTTTCACTTCGACTATGCTTCGCATACGATGCTACAATAATGAACAAAATCACTCCTACCTTGCAGCGCCTTAGAGAGCGACAACTCGAACATGTCGTGATGTGTGCTAGCGGCAGTGTTGCCAGCCAACTGCGCGAATATAATGCCAGCCTCCACGTCCACTTTGTTGTCTTGACGCTTTGATTCTCTGTCCTGTGAGACAAAAACGGTATTGTATTGCGTGCATTTTTCGATTTTTGTTTGGTGGATACGAATTAAATCATTATTGTGTTACAAGCCGAGCGCCCGATGGGATTTCCCATCGGCAAAATGTCGAACTTCCGAACCAAACTTCCTACCCTATTAAATTTGGAAAAATCCGTCCTTACTGCTCACCTTCGTAACAAAAGGAACTGTTTTGCTATGAAGATGAGCTCTTTTGTAAAATTAACGAGTTGAATTATGGGTTTCAGTTTGATGGCGATAAATTAAGATTGTAGGGTTTAAAATAACTAACTATTGTCCCGATGTCAAGTTATCGGGTCGGGATTGTGATATCGGAATCCATTTGTCAATATTTATCGATTGTCTCGGAATCGATTCGTCGGAGTTGGGTCGGTGGGGCTGACTTGTCGGGGTGGAGTGTCGGGGTGGAGTTGAAGGGAAACGTCTGTCTTGGTGCAGTAGCACAGCCTCACCTTGTCGGTGTCGTCCAGCAGGCTGCTGGCGCGGTCGGGCAGGGCCAGCAGCGCGGCCAGCGCGGCGCTGGAGCCGCCCAGCAGAGCGCTGCGCACGATGTCAGGCCGGGAGCTGCCCGCTAGCACACACATGGCTCCGTGTTCCAGGTCGTCAGCTGTCAAACCGGATGTAGCACCGCTGGAGCCTAGTAAAAAACATATTCTGTGAGAAATGTATTGTTGCGCGCCATCATTAATGCGTGGTACAGTCAACAAACCTATTTAGTTTACATATTTTATGTGTGGGTGAACACCAAATAAAACGAGCGAGATCAGTGTTTAGTAGTGTGCGTATGGCACGATAGTAATCATTCATTGATGTTACTGAATGAGATATAATATTTCGCATTGCATCACTATAGCGACCTTGCCGCAATGGCTATTGTCTTTGGTCAGTGAACGAGAAGTCGTAAGTTCAAACCATGTGTGCAGCAAATGTCTTTTTCTTTTTGTATTCATTATTTTGTTAAAACATTACCTACTTAAAAGTTGAATTTATAACGATTCGATCCCGTTTATACATGAGTATTGAAGTTTCCAACGTTTGAGACAGCCACGGAACTCTCAGGCTATTTATTATGACTGTTTAGAAAATAACTACCGTCAATTCAAAAAAAAAATGTTTTCAGGCACCCTATTTTACAAGAAATGAGCGTTCTTAGTTGTCAGTTTACGAATACTTGCATTACTGAGTTTATTGATTGCTAATCGTTTGCGGATTTATTTCTGTTGATCTAACCATGCAACATTTTTATCGACGTTAAAAAAGGCAGAAATCGTTGTTCTGCATGAGCAAGACATATCTATAAGTGAAATTGCAAGGCGCCTAATGATATCGGTGAGTAACAGTTTGATATTACGTTGATATTATACCTACTTCAACTTAACTAACTCGTCTCACCTTTCAATGTTTACCTAGGAATAAAGTAATGTAACTTAAGTACAATACCTACTACAGTTATAATATAGGTATAATTATGATCATAAATGTATTATAGTTTTTTTTTTGTCTAAGATGATTATGATAAAATTAACTTGGTCTAGCCCATTTGTTGTCCCACTAAGGCCCCTTTAGACAGATTAAAGAAGAGCCTTGAAATAACGTAAATAAAAATGGATTATGTTTACTAATGTCAGTGTATATTGAAAACATACGAGTATAAGTATTTTAACTTGTATGCGCATAATTATGTATTCTATATAAGTAACATGAATTAGGTATATATATAAGTATGTAAAGTATATTATATACACAGTATATAAATATAGTTGATATATAATATTTTAACTTGTATGCGCATAATTATGTATTGTATATAAGTAGTATGAATTAGGTATATATATAAGTATGTAAAGTATATTATATACACAGTAACTATATAAATATAGTTGATATATATATATTTCTTATTATACTTAATCATAGCTATTTTATAGGTATTTTAAATACTGTTTTCTTTTGTATCCACAGAGAAGAACCGTGCAGTTATGGGTACGCCGATATGCGGATACAGGCGATATAGAACATCTTCGACGTGGGCCAAAACCAAAGGCTAATTCATCGGCTCGACACCACGACATCGTGGCAAGGCATAAGGCTGATCCCTTTTTGTCCACCCGTGTAACAGCAACAGCACATAATGTGTGCTTACAAACGGTGAGAAATCACCTTCGTTCGGCTGGTTTACGTTGCAGCAAGCCAGCGCGGAAGATTTTGCTGTCCACTGCGCACCGACAAAACCGGCTACAGTTTGCAAGGTCATTTGTAAATTTTGATTGGGAGAACAATGTGGTGATTTTTAGCGACGAAAAAACGTTTAAGTCGGATAAGGATGGGCGTAAAATATTGTGGAGAAAAGGCGGAGAAAGGTATAAGGAATGTAACCTTCTGCCTTGTAGGACTAGTGGCCGAATTACTGTCGGGTATTGGGGCTGGATGTCTTCGATGGGTCCCGGTGAGCTTGTAGAAATAGCTGGTCGCAGTAACAGTCATGATTACTTGGATATTTTGAAAAATGTGTTGCTGCCTACTGTGCGGGTTGCCTATCCGCACGAGCACATTTACTTCGTGCAAGACAACAGCTCTGTGCATCGTGCACATATCGTGCAAAACTGGCTCGGGAACCAAGTAAACATGACTGTTATCGATTGGCCTGCTAAGAGTCCAGATTTGAACCCCATAGAAAATCTGTGGGGTCATATGGTGCTAAACTGGGACTCATCACAAGTAAGGTCTAAGGCAAATTTAGATGACCTTGTTACTTCGACCTGGGAGTCATTACGTGGCAGTAATATATGCGCGAATATGGTTAACAGCATGAGCAGAAGGTTACAAGAAGTAATAGAAAACGAAGGTTTGCCGACTCATTATTAGTCGAATTTATTTTTATTAGACAATCGATTTTTTTTATTACTTATTTATTTTTAGATGACTATGGGCCTTATTTTTATGCAAATAATGTTCATATTTGTTAAGCGAACGTGAACAAATACAAACCTTAGCATTATTTAGGTATATCGCCGTAATCCTCTTTAAATGTTTAAACAAGAACTCCTATTATTGAAAGTCTGGTGAAGTGATGTTATTGTTATGCGGTTAGAAGTTGACATAATTTCTTACTATCTAACATGTTGATTCACTTCATCTCTAATTTTACTTTGTTTTAATTTATATACCTGCATACTTTGACAAACTATTTACGTCCATCCTTAACCAACAAAAAACTTCGGTTTTGTCAAAAAAACTGACAAACAACAGTGTTTTACTCATTCGAACGTCTAGTATGAATAGCTAAAGAATATAATTATGTTTAAAACCAGTTTGCATTAAATCATTGTATCGGCCACACAGGTTTTTTTTTGCTCCAAATTGAACCTTAAAACAACCATTGTAAGGAAGGAACATAATTGGAAGAAACGAGACGGATCGTTTGCTAATGACCCAAGCGATAAGCTCGCTCATTCCAACTAATACTTACCAATGTTTATCTAATAAAAAAGTAAAATGATTTTCTTGGTTTTATTTAATAAACTTTCTATTTTTTTGCTTGTGATTTTTTTGGCCACAAAATGAATTTAATAAAAAACAAACAAAAAGTAAAAAGCAGCAAAATGAAATCCGTCAGTTAGGATTGAACTTACGTCGTCTAGCTAACATCAGTATCAATCGCAGGCGCTTACACCAATTAGCCATGGGAACCCTGTTAAGTTAGACTAAAATATGGGCTCTTAATCCTTCATTGTGAACCCGTTTATATTACGTATACCCACACTATAATAATGACAGTTACCGATGTATGCGCTATGTAAATTAATTAACTGTGCTGTGTGTACATGGTGACATTAGTTACCATTAGCGCCATCTAGTATCGAGGAGCAGAACTAATAGATCCTACTAAAAATTTCGATACTAGAACTATCGACATCTGGTCAGTCGGGGCCGGTATGTACTCGAACATTCTAGATGTTTCTATAATAGAAGGTTCTAGAACTATCTGCGGCACTATATAAGGCCAGAATGAACCACTACCAGACAGAATCGGATAAGCTATACGAGCGAATACATCGAATGCGATATTCAAGTGCAATTGTGTTTTATAATTATTAGTGTGTTTGGGTTGTTATTAGTGTTGATTAATTAAAGTGTAATTTTTGGTAATTTATATCGGCAGTTTTTATTGTCACGAATCCGAAGCTCGTAACAGTATTTTTTCTCCCTCGAAAACCATTAAAGTGACACCCATGACGAAAAATTGTAAAATTTTCGCAGCTGAATTCTTGGATTTAAAGGATGATGACCAAAAACCTCACTATCAGCTTAAGCACCCTCGTAAACCATGAAAACTATCTCAGAAACAGAGCATAACGCTTTTTCGTTACATGACGATTCCTACCGCCAGTTTACTCTTACCGTCTAAGCCGCGCTAAAGAACTTCATTGCAAAAAGAAAAAAATGTATTTGAGCCAGGTTAAGTAAACAACAAGCTCTCGCAAGTAAATGCAATGCCGAATACCCTACAGCGCCCGTGGCTGATAATTTACACAAACCTACACTTGAAACCAGTTATTCATCTAAAGTTTTTCAGACAAAACTACAATTATTTTAGGATATTTTATGGAAAAGATAAAGCCTGAACAAGGCCACCTACAATATATACCGAACAAAAAAATCGTTATATGTAATTATATTTTATTTATCCTGCCAAACCTGCAAAAAATTACGTTTCTCATACATTTATTTTCACATCGACACATACTAGCATTACTAAAGTAAACAACAAGCACTCACCAGCATGTTGCTTGTGGAACGCCAGCAGTGTAGCAGCCAGATGTATGGCAGCAGTGGCGTCGCGCTTGTCCAGCTTGAGGGCCAGCTTGCACAGCGCGGAGCAGGCGCAGGCGGCCGTGAAGGCCTCGCCCTCGCCCAGCGCCGCCCACAGCGCGGGGCCCGCGGGGCCCGCCGGCCTGCTGCGGAGGGACATCGCTATATTCATGTGTCATTCTTAAAGTTTGGGTATCATTGGTGGCAATAGTTTTAAGGGGCCGGGCAATACTAATATCGAAAATGGCGTAAAAAATTATTTTTGACGTCATTTTCGATTTAAATAATTGGTTTTTTTTTTCATTAATTTTAATGGTTTTTCGGAAGCAACGTCCAAATATTAACGTTAGCTTTGTCGGATTTGAGGACGATTATGAATTTTATGATGGCGGCAATTTAAAATTGTAACTTTATACAGACGAAACTCATTTAACTACAAAATTATTACGAGCCACAGACAGTGCCACTAAACCCATAAACAAATAAGATGTAAAATATCAAAATTTCAACTTACTCTGGCAAGTTGAATGCGGACTGTGACGCGTAGGTACCGTCGCTGGTGACCAGTTGTCGCGGGGCTGATGTGTCCTGAGTTTTAGCAGCCGAAGCTTCTGATTCTTCCTACAAAAAATACCACGCCATTTACGTTTTTGCACTCGTTTATTGAGTTCAATGAAGCTGTTACGTTACAGCAACACAAATTATGTTGATGTAATAATTTTGCGCATGCTTTGATTACCTGCAAGATCAAAGAATTAAGCTTGTGACCCCAAAAGAAGTTGCAAAGGAAATTCAAACCATTAGCCTAAAAAAATCACGGGGTATGACGTTATTACGGGAGAAATCCTAAAACATCTCCCGCGTAAAGCCATCGTTAAGTTTAATAGGCTCATCAATGCTGCATGTGTGCTAAAGCATGTTCCTGAGCCCTGGAAAGTTGCTGAAGTGATTTTGATTGCAAAGCCCGGTAAACCACCTCACGAAGCATCATCATACAGGCCCATTTCCCTGTTACCTATAATATCAAAGCTGTTTGAAAAATTGTTTTTAAAACGCCTAAAACCTATAATAAACGAGAAAAATCTGATCCCTGACCATCAGTTTGGTTTCAGAGAGAAACACTCAATAACAGACCAAGTACATAAAATTACCAACATCATTGAGAGAACGCTTGAAGATAAAGAAGTCTGCTCCACCGTATTTTTAGATGTGGCACAAGCTTTTGATAGAGTTTGGCATAAGGGTTTGATTTACAAGCTAAGACTAATGCTGCCCAATGATTTTGCCGATATCCTGCAATCATACATTACAGATAGAATTTTTGTTCGAGTAAGGCACGAGGATGCCTTTTCCGAGTTAAAAGTTATTAAAGCTGGCGTGCCTCAGGGTAGTGTGCTGGGTCCAGTGCTCTACCTGTTGTACACGCATGATATACCAGAGCTGGAAAATAATACGATTGATACCTTTGCGGACGACACTGCCATTATGGCTACAGGGTCATGCCATACGGAAGCAATCAAAAAGGTACAAGTCGCTGTAAATGAAGTTCATGACTGGGCACAGAAATGGAGAATCAAATTAAATGAATCGAAGTCACTTCACATTGACTTCATCAACAGGGATTGTGATTACCACCCAATCTTCATAAATGGCCAACAAGTGCCATACGCAAATACAGCCTACCAAGCCTACCTACAGCCTACCAGCGTCAAGCGTTATGCCAATACCTTGGCATAACGCTTGACGCGAAACTGCGCTGGAAAGCGCACGTCAAAAAGAAAAGGCAGGCACTAGACATGCGTTTTAAAAACATGTATTGGTTGATTGGACGGAATTCCTGCCTATCAATACATAACAAAATTGTATTATATAAGCATATCCTTATGCCGATATGGACATATGGCATCCAACTATGGGGCTGTACTAAGCCGACCAATATCAAAATAATACAAACATTCCAGAATAAGGTACTCAGGAGCATTGTTAATGCGCCCTGGTATATAAATGACGACCTCCATCGTGACCTAAAAATGGAACCCGTCACCAATATAATCCAAAAATTTGCTGAGGCCCATGAACACCGACTCCACCGACATGTGAACATCGAGGCAATTCAGCTGTTATACCAAACAAATATAGTGCGAAGACTAAAACGGACAAAACCTTTTGAGTTAGTGTAGTGTTAAAAGTGTAGAAATAATAGTGCCAATGATACACACAATAACCAGTGATTGGAATAGGTAGTGCCTATTGGCCTAAACTTCGAAGAACAGAGACAAGAAACAGAGACTTCCTAAGGACTAAATTTTTTCCGGGACATCTGTCCCGAAATTCGGGACAACACTTTTATATACATTAAAAAAATATGTTATTTGGAATAAGTAATTCGTCTATATTTACCTTAAGTTTGCGACTAGACATAACGGGGCGGCAGGGGGAGGTATGTAGACCCTCCCCGCGCCGCACAGGTATGCGACCATGGCGGTTTCTTTTTGTAATTTCTAAGAATAGATAACGAAATGCGCTGCCGTAAAAGTCGTATTGTACTTTCGGTGCATTAAAGATTAAATGATGCTTTGATTACCGTAAAAGTAATTCCTTTTAATCACACAGGAAAAAGTAGCCGTGTATATTTTTACGTCAAGAGATTATTCAGCAGTCATACTGCTGGATAATCTCATGGATATTATTTTTTCATCGTTTAACTTTCGTTACATAAAAAGGCGGAAATATTCTTAATGAATAACTGCAGTACCTCCTTTTATTGAAATCGGAAAAATGGAGGCATTCATTATATTTAAAAAAAAAACATCAGTGTACCAATAACCAATGTTTGCAAAGTAATAAATGATTTGATTAGAATGAAGACAATCAATGATGACAGTGTCCTCTCAGCTGCACGTTACAGGAACTGATGGACGCCGGTGATGGCGCCAAACAAGTGGCTGATTACTGGGCAGAGTCCATTTAGATTTCTATCGACACGCTAAGAAGAAGAAGAAGACAACATGCTCACCTTCTCCTCCCCGCCCGCGGTCGGTATGACCGAGGCCAGCGCGGCCAGCGCCGCCCGGGCCCGCGCCGGCGTGTCGGCGAACTGCGCCAGGAGCCACAGCGCCGAGCGAGCTATCTTGCCCACTCGGATGCCTGTCACTGACTCTAGAAGTTTCTAGAAACAGATATAAATGATTAGTAGAACAGCTGACTTGCTATATTTTGTTTATATTCGAAATACAAAAACTGGTTACAAGGTTTAAGTTTGAAATAAAGATGGAATTATTTTTGTTATAATGTGGATGTTTACGTATGGCTCATTGGCTATATTTCATTCCATTTGGGCTATGTCAGTCACATATGCCTGACATTTATTTTTAAAGCCTATTTTAAATAAATAAACTTGGAAATTAACACTAAACAGAAGATATGTATTGCATTTTTTGACATTAAGGCTCGATTTATAAAAATAAAACCGATTCGACGTTATTGAAAATGTTGGTCTGGCAGTTCATTTTATTTGTTTTCACTAGTACAGTCTGTTGTCAACATTATCTGACCCACCCTAAAAACAAACGAATTTGGACCCTCTACCTGTAGCATTAAGGTTTATTCAATTTATAATGAGCTTAGTAGACAAGTGCTCGAGGACTCAATGAATAAGAATAAATACAATAACAATACAGACACGCAAATTTGATCTTTAACACGTGACGTTAAGGTAAACCCACCTAACATTGTCGGTGCCACCGGCATTATATATCATTTTGTTAAGCTATTTTAATCATTATCTCGTTCACGTTAAAGTTGAAAAGCTTATAAATCATACTACATAATTACAACGGAATCTTTAATTTCGTGTATTTCCAACAAGTTCTTGTGGCTTAGCGGTTTGATGCTGGATTGGCGACGAACAACATGTGGGTTCGAAAACACAGTCCACCTATTATCAGTTTCTTTTTTAATTTGTTTTCATTTCTACAATATATCTTACATTATTAACGAACGACCAATATGATTTACGCCTAATAACTAACTATCTTGTAAACAGGTGGGTAAATTAAAAAAACTTTAAGCTCACAGAATTTATATTTACCAAGAATGGTTGGATACGAAGTAAAACATATATTGGCTCCGTGAGGTAGATAATAAATTCATCTAAGTGACAAAAGTTACACTACGCCTAATAGCAGTGACTGTGCACACACATTTGTAAATCGTTTCACATAACTCGTTAAGTATTTTTAAGCAATTTGGTGTAAAAAAGCATCATGTTGTCGCAATTTAATGACTATACCAAACATAAAATCATATTTTTACATGAGCAGAATGTTGGAATTAGAGAGATTGGTCGTCGACTTAATATAGCAGTAAGTGTTTTTTTATTTCTATTTTATTTGATTGATTGTGATTAATGAACGCGTAGTTGGCTATTTTAGCATTACATCCACTCCTTACAAGTTACATACACGGTTACAAAAATGTATTTTTTTTGTTTTAGAGAAATACGGTCAGACTATGGCTAAGACGTTATGGAGACAATGGCAATATTCGGCGGATTCGTTCAGAAGCAAAAGCCATCAAGTATAGTCCTGAATTCGAACGCCACCGGGCCATTGTTTCAAGCCTATGGGGTCAAATGGTTTTAAATTGGGACATAACGGAAGTCCGTAACAAACACAACTTGGTTGAGATTGTGACATCGACTTGGGAGCACATGAGAGGCAAAGATTTGTGTTGGAATATGGTGCGCGGTATGCGTAGCCGCTTACAGCAAGTTATAGCAGGGGACGGTGCGCCACTCCGCTACTAATTAATCTACTTAGTAGGTATTTTTAAACCCACCATGTAAGTAAATGCTCAATGGATTGATTGTTGAACCATTAAAAGGCTGCAGATTATGTGGTGATGTTATTGTTATAAATAGATTTTTTCTATTTAAATAACATGTTTATTCACTACATATAGGCAGCTATAAATCTGTAAAGCATTTCACAGATGAATTCATTTTCTCGATAGCAAACTTTTAAGCATATGCATGCCTTTTTTAATGTTTATAAATGGTTAGATTTGATTATGGCATACTAATATAAAATGTATATTAATTTGGAAATATGTATATGAGCATTTACTTACTTTATCTTACATAAGTGTTTTAATGAAATAATAAACATTTTAAACTTGCAATTTTTTAGTTTGATTTATTTACAAACTGCCCGTTTAAAAAGACAAGACCCTACGTCATCCATTAAATAAATGTAAAAAAAGTGTAATAAAATAATAAAAAAAAACAGCAGAGTAAAAAGCTATATTTAGGTCAAACTTGGTTTCGAACGTAGACAACGATGAACACCGCACTACCTTAGTGACCACAAGACCAACTCAACTCTTATAAGCAGAATTGAAATTTGATCTTAGTTGTAATGTTACACGCAATATTCTAAAGAATTTGAACCATATAGTATACTATCATAAAGTTTATTTTTGCACAGCACAAGTAGCCAACCTTCTCCTCGTGCAAATAGATTATTTTTTATTTTAAATAATCACTCCATTGAGACATGATAATAAAAACTACCTTTAAAATAGAAAATAAAAAATTGTAAAGAGACGTTGTTTTTCCAATTTTATAAGGCAAGGTAAAATATGTTTGCGCGTAGTCATTTGAATACCAGTTTTATACTGAATACGAATATTTATTTTTCAACTACCCACTTATTACAAGCTATGCGAAAATATTACCATTTTAGAAAGTTTATATTTGAAGATTATCCATCTATAGTTCTTTACAATAATACAAGAAATACTTTTGGAATAAATTCTAAATTGAAAGCAAAACAATATCTTCGTCGCAGGATTCGATCTCGCAACTTGTTTTTCTTAGTCTTATACACAGACCACGAGACCAGAATTACTTGAACGTAGTAATTAAAATAAGCTATTACACTAATTATATTATAACAAGTAGTTATAACATATAACTTAACGCTAACGCTATAAAGATCAAATTTGCGTGTCTGTATTATTATTGTATTTGTTCATTGAGTCCTCGAGCACTTGTCTACTAAGCTCATATAAATTGAATAAACCTTAATGCTACAGGTAGATGGTCCAAATTCGTTTGTTTTTAGGGTGGGTCAGATAATGTTGACAACAGACTGTACAAACAGAGTTCAATAATTATTTTAAACAGAACTCTAAAACTATTTGCCCTAAGTTCTTATTCAGTGACTGGGCAACTAAAGGCATCAGAAAGAGTAGGGAAAGATTATTTGAACTGTATGGCCTTAAGCCGTATATTAACACGGATACTTTTAATAAGTATGTTGCTACTTATTCTAAAACTTTTAGAAATATCTGCAAAGCAGCTAAAGCTTCATTTATTAGTAACAAGGTTAAATCAGCAGACAATAAAATAAAGACAGTTTGGAGAATTATTAACAATGAAACGAACAGGAACAAGACACGTAATACTGATTACACTCTGAACACTTCCCGCGGTCTAATTAGCGATAGCATCGATGTTGCTCAGGAGTTTACAACTTTCTTTACCAATATCCCAATTAAAACTACAGAAACTTTAAATTCCTCGCCCGCACTTGCTATAGAATTATTAAGAGCGAATGTTTCAGCCTGTACTGTGGAATTTAAATTTAAACATATTAACCCTATAGGCATTATAAAAGCATTTAAGCAACTTAAGATCAAAATTACCGAAGATCTGTGGGGCATGTCTACTAAAGTCTGTCAATCTATTATTGAGACAATTGCACCCTACTTAGCTTTAATATTTAATTTGTGTGTAGATCAAGGGGTATTCCCGGATTTAATGAAGTTCAGTAAGGTTATTCCACTTTTTAAATCTGGGGACAGCAAAGACACAAATAATTATAGACCCGTATCGGTTTTGCCGGTTTTCAGCAAGGTGTTTGAAAAAGTAATGTTGGATCAAATGCTCAATCATTTTAATCGTAACAACATCCTACACGATCAACAGTATGGTTTCACCAAAGGACGTTGTACAACAGACGCCGGTGTCACTTTATTAAAACACATCTTTGACGCATGGGAAGAGGCACAAGATGCAATAGGTATCTTTTGTGACCTATCCAAGGCATTTGACTGCGTTAATTACGAAACACTGCTTTTGAAACTTGAGCATTACGGACTGGGTAAACTAGCTCTTAACTTAATAAAATCATATTTAAATGATAGATTTCAGCGAGTTCAAATAAACGGTGTGAATTCATTGGGGTTAAAAGTCAAAATGGGTGTACCGCAGGGCTCAATATTGGGGCCGTTCCTATTTTTAGTATATATAAATGATTTACCTCATTTACTAAAAACCCGACCACAAATGGTGTTATTTGCTGATGACACATCACTGATTTTTAAAGTAGACAGACGTGCACAAGAGCTTGACGACGTAAATAACGCTATGCTTATGGTCCATAATTGGTTTACTGTAAATAATTTAGTATTAAATGAGAAAAAAACTAAATGCATTAGATTCGCTTTACCGAATGTTAGAAGTAGTTTATGTCACGTTGTATTGAATAAGGAGATACTTGAATTCGTCGAAAATACGGTTTTCTTGGGGATCACGCTTGACTCAAAGCTGCAGTGGGGTCCTCACCTAACATCACTTGCAGGGCGGCTAAGTTCAGCCACTTACGCTGTTTGGAAAATCCGTCAATTAACAGACGTGGATACCGCGAGACTGGTCTATTTTAGTTACTTCCATAGCATCATGTCTTACGGTATTTTGCTGTGGGGACGAGCTGCAGATATTGATTCTATCTTCATTCTGCAAAAGAGGGCTGTCAGAGCCATCTACAATCTCAGCAGACGCGAATCTCTAAGAGAGCTGTTTAAAAAAATTAACATCATGACGGTTCCTTGTCAATATATATTCGAAAACATTATGTACGTTCGAAAAAATCTACATCTTTTTAGTAAGATAAGTGACAGGCATAATTTTAACACTAGGAATAGGAACAAACTAGATCAACCGCGCTTCAGATTGTCTAAAGTAAAAACTTCTTTTATGGGGTACTGTGTAAAATGTTATAATAAAATACCACTCGATATTCTTCAACTAAATGAGAAGAAATTTAAAACATGTATTAAACGCACACTATGTAGACAAGCATATTATAAGTTGGATGAGTATATACTAGATAAAAATGCTTGGCTTAATGCTGGTCCTGCTCCACAGGCACTTGGGCTCACTAGTTGATCACAATTTCTATATTTTGGTGGAGATGCTTCCCCTTTTTATTTTTGTTTTTATTTTTGTGTTTCTGACATTATGAATTTAATGTTTATTTTATTCAATCAAGATTAATTTTGATAATATTAAATACCTCTTCCAGATTGGTAGTAACTTTTTATATATATTTTTTTTCTTATCTTATATTTTTAGTTAGAAAGTTGCAAACTATAGTTTTGTATAATTTAGAAGCATTTTTAAAATTTTGTAAACGTAAGAACCATGGATCCGTTTTTTATGATATTTTGATGTTGACTTGAAAGAGCATGGCAGTTGAGAATATGTCATGCTCACTTAAATGTCTCACTGATGGTGGCGCGTGTGTTGGATCATTCGGTTCCCTACAAAATGGTTGAGCTGGGTGGTGCTGATCCACGCGTCATGTTCGTGAACGGGCGCCGTTGGTTGAGACTGGTCATCTCTTAACTGCCAGGGCTTATTTTTAATGTTACATTTTAAATTGTTTCTTTTTTACATTGTTCTCACATATAGAAGCAATAAGAATAATGTACCCAGGATTTTGTAATAATATCTTGATTTAAAAGAGTGTCCGTGGAGTTTCTTGCCCGTTCTTCTCCATAGAGATCTACGTTTTTGGAATGGGCGACTAGCTTCAACTTTCTGACTAACTGACCGACTATTTAATTTTGACAATTCAAAAGTGCCTGTAAATGGTTTCATTGAAATAAATGATTTGAGTTTGAGTTTGAGTTTGTATGGGCTGACTTATTTACGGCGTTCTTAAAAAATATGAAATTGAAGGCTTTTTACAAGTTTGCGCTGATAAATACAAAAATAAAAACGAAAAACGTCGGCACAAAATAAATACCTAGGTCGCACAAACGGCAATAACCTATAACATAAAATGTTTTTTTTTTAATTACACCAAAGGAACCCGCGGGATTGTTTACCTGATAGATATGTTCTCGCAGGTCTACGAAGGTGTGTAGCGCAGACCTCAGGAACAGCATGACATCTTGCGCGGCCGGCTCGCTGCCGTCGCCCAGCAGTTCTAGCAGAGCCGGGGCTACGCTTCCTGCTACTTCCGGGAACTATACCAAAGGACAGCATTGCTTTAGTTAATATTCACTTAGATTCATATCACATTATGGTGCTCTCTTATATTACTTGGAACTGTGTCAAATAAAATCAACTAAAGTCTATTTAAACTAATGTTTCAAATTGATGTTATTTAAAGTTAAACAAATATCTACTTTATTTTAATGGTAATTAAGTTGATTTCTATTGAAAAAGTTATAAAAATGTTCGAAGTTGTAGCGTAAACTGAAATTAAAGTTATTTTTCCATAAACTCATATTTGTTTACATTTTTGGCAAATAAATCGCGAATGCATGTTACATTTATTTATGGACACAGGTCGAGTATTTGTGTACTTTAAAAACATGATTCCATCATTCCATAGATTAAGGGAAATATTATTTAAGGGAGTCAGTTCTTATGCCCGTGCAAAGTCACATTGATGAGTATCAATGTGACTTTTACAATTTCATAGATAATATTTTCTGTAAGTTAACTAAACACCACATTTTCTTTTTGACTTTGTATTAAAAACGGACAGTTATTGAAAACATCGTTAATTAATCCAAGATATGGGAGAGTGAAATCTCCTGAACAGCTGTGGTATATATTAGCTAGTTTGGTGCATACCTTAAGTGCAGCTCTATGCAGCGCCCTCACAAGTAACTGTCTGTATTTGGCAGCATCGTCATGGTCAGCTGACGTGGCTCTTGCAGCTTCCTTACGAAGAACTTGAACTAACTCCTCCGCGTGACGGGAGCTCACCAGCTCCAGGGCTGAGGGAAAATTAGTACATGTTGCCATGAGAACAGTTGAATAGGGCTAAGGGATATAATTTTTGCAGGTAGATTGTGAATGGTTAGGTTATGATATTCGTGTTTGAACTCTTTCGCTCCATGTAAAATATTGGTATTCAGCTGCATTCGGTTGGGCCGACCCAAAATAGTTGGGAAAATGGAGGCAGATTGACTTACCCAGCTGTAGCGTGTGCTTCCTCACGTCCAGGTCGGAGCTCTGCAGCACGCGCAGCACGTCCATGGCCAGCTCGGGCAGCGCGCGCGCGGCCGCCTCGCCCGCCTGCTCGCGCAGCGCGGCCAGGCGGCCCACCACGATGAGCTTCACGTTGTTGTCGCTCTCCTTCACTATGAGGTCGATGTAGCACGCTGCGGCTGCCTGAGAGGCGAAAAATAGAACTTTATGAAGCGTGTTTTTGTCAAGAATTTTGTTAGAAACCAAATAACTATACGAAAATCCATACGACATGCGAGACTTTTTCCATTGCTTTATGTATTCAGTAGGAACTAACTAACGTCGATAAAAAAATACCTTGAAATTATGACCCTACGTAAGTACGTATGAAATTTTTTGATTAAATGTTGTCGGAGAACCGCTCTAATTATTAGGCTAACGTTCTGTTAAAGTTTAAAATAGTAGCGGTCCCCCGACGCGACATATTTAATCAAAAAATTTCATACATACTTACGTAGGGTCATAATTTCAAGGTTATTTTTTTCTTTTTATGGGATTCACGTTTATATTTTTTTTGTTACTATTTTTATTCATTTGAGTCGGGGGTTTTAATTTTTTTTTTATTTCATGATTTTTTAGGGACTCCTTAATTTTTCATTTCTTTTATTTTCTTGCGTATTAAGATTCAGATAATTTGGTGTTTAATCAGGTTTTTCGTACATAATTCGCCATTTTGTGGTGGCGGCCATCTTGGTTTTTAAATTTATCATAGTATTCTACTAGTCAAGCCCTTTCATTTCATACCCATAATGAGGGAGTTATGAAAAAATATTTAATCCGCCTTTTTGTGGCGGCGGCCATCTTGAACCGATTTTCATCAAACATAGTTAAGAACACTCCCGACTAATTCACCTTTCAAATAAAAAAAAATCAAAATCGGTTCAACCGATCGGGAGCTACGATGCCACAGGCAGACACACACACACACACACACAGACACGTCAAACTTATAACACCCCGTCGTTTTTGCGTCGGGGGTGAAAAAGACAAATAAAAAAGTTTAAAAAACACATGCCCTTGTATTTCAGTAGCCAAAACCCTTTAATGTGAACAACAACAATGCTTACATTGACTTATAAAGAATAAAAGACTGAAAAGGGCAGAAGACTTTGAACTTTCTGAACATTACTTTCTATACTTACTTTGATAGCAGCAGGAGCGTTGGACAGCGTGACGAGAGTACCAGCCGCCTCGTATCTCACAGCCGCGCTAGTTGCATTTAGTAATCCGTACACTGTGCGGATGAAGCGAGACCGTTCTGAAGGGTTCGCGTGACACACCTAGACATAAAAGCAGATTACATTTTTTACTGCGCTTACGCACTGCGTTCCGATTCTAATACCAGCAAACATTCGAGTTTTCTTTATAAATTCAGTTCAAGATTTCTTAGAAATGTGGAAACACTCATACAACTAGAATTGTGAGTATGTTTGTTTTGTAATGATTTCGTTGTTTTTATTTTATTTTTTATTTCTATTTTACTGGAAATGTCGTAGTTAATGTAAAAATGTGACGTAGGAAGTCGATTGGTGTAATAGGTAATACGGGTTGGTGTCCGCAACTCCACGCCAATGCGCATATTTTGCGTACGTAACTGTAAAGTATGTTGGAGAGATACCAATAATATTACTAAAGATATAATATATATTGTCAATACCTATTAAAATAAACACTTTGGTTGGCGTGGCTACGTTGGGACTTTGCAAGACAGAAATTCAGAGAGTTCTACGAACTACAATCTCTCAGATCAATCTCACCTTATAAATCAGCTCCACAATAACCAACTGCAGGATATCACCGAATCCCTGCACATTGTCCAGCCGTGACGCGAGGTACGACAGCGCCCTCTCTTGGTCAGCATGCAATAGCATGAGGAAGGCATTCCTCTTGCACGACATGTCCTGTTCCGTTTCCAGGAAATTGGCGACTAGTTCCGGAGCGTCCGGAATTAGGAACTCGAAGTTTCTGGTAGAACAATGAGTCATTTAGTAGTTTCACTACAAATAAAGTTCAGTATAATCGCAGTACGTGGTCGACGCCCATCCGCCTCCAGTTACAGGCCGGGTCGCCATGTACTGTTGGCCGTTCAGGAGACAAAATAAAAGCAATGAATTGCTTGAAGTGCTTGTTTTTTTGTTTCGACTTACATGCTAAAGTATTGAATAAAATAGTGCTTGGACAGAGTTGTGAGTCGCCGTGAGTTCAAGGCGAATAACATAAGGTGAGGCGCGGTATCGCCGGGACAGCTGACGTCATTAATGTGCCACTGCTGGGCAAAGGCCTCCCTACTCTCCTTCCACCTGTCTCCGTCCAGAGCTACCAAGGACCAATTTTTATTAAAGGAGTCAATAGTTAGAACTTTTATCTATAGATTAAATATAACAGTTTGACATATTTCGGATACAAACCTGTCAAAGTGAGATATTTATTCTTCAGATATAAGTTATCTGACTACTACAAATCAGCCCTAAACCCATACACAAACCATTTTTGATCACAAAATAATATGTTTAACCGGAATGTGGCACTTTTGTTATGAAGCATGTTTAATATATCACAGAATATCTCATGTCAAAACAACGTTGAAAATCAAGGTTTTAAAGGGTCTTTGGCTAAGAACTAAATGCAAGTCACACTAGTGCACTTGATATTCAAGAAGTACCATCTAACCTGTAAATAGTAAATATGGCGAGTACAGCATTCCTCCTCACATAAGAGTGACGGTGGTCCAGACAAGCCCTGATAGCCGGCATCAGGGGTTCCAGGAGTTCAGGCTCCTTCAGCTTGCACAGGAACCGCAGGGTTGAGCCACGGATGAACTCATTGGGGTGTTGCAGATCCTGATGAATAGAGGATTTATTAAAAGCAGTTGTTATATTTCGGAAATATTCAAAATGCTGCAAGGAACCTGACAGAACTTGAATGAGGCCTAGTTGTGGGACAGTACAAGGTAAATAAAATAAAATTAGTTATGCTTATCCTTTTTGGACATAGCTAGAGCCAGCAGCAAGACGCACAATGGTCCACCTGAAGGACAATTGTGAGACACACAGAAGTGCGGAAACCAAACCCGTAACATAGAACATAGAGCCAGCAGCAAATTAGCATTTAAACTAGTTATCCATAGTTATTAGTAGAATAGAGAATTTCTGTTACTGGTCATTGCATAGTTGTTTTTTAGCTTCAATAAAAAAAGTTGTTGATAGAGAAAGATATCACCAAACTAAACACTGTCATTATTTAGTCAAAATGTTTTTGAATTTCACCATCTTTCTTTTCCTTAATGTTGTCTGTTTGATCTTACTGAGAAACAAATTAAATATTCACATACCTTCCTGTAGGCATCACAGACAAGGATCATCTCCTGCATCAGCTTGCCATCAGGCGTAGTCTTGGGCACAATCTCCCAGAAGATGAGCAGTAACTTCTTGACCATATGGTCCTGCAGTGGCAGCACAAACCTGATGATGATCATCAGGAGACCGGGTATCTTCTCACCAGACAGGATGATGCCTATTGTCTTCTTCAATGCTTCTATCTTTTTCTTTATGTCACCTTTTTCTGTATACAAATAAGTAGGGCAGGGATTAAACTTGTGATTCTCAACATTTTCATAGGAAATAATGTAAGTGTCTATGGAACCTTTGTTGTAGTATCAGTATAATATCTTAACTTGAATACAGCTTAATAGCTGCAGGGTATTTACAAGGCACATGTAAGTAGAAGCGCTGGGTGGGGGATGCTCTAGGACATATAGTGGGACAGGTGTTCAAAAGATCATAAAGGAACACTACTTGTTGTTGTGATCATCTACTACTAGTCTTCTTTTATTTTTTTTTGTTGCTTGTATAAATAGTATGTATGTATTTATGTATCTATAATTTTGGATATGTATATATATTTGTGTATCTATTTAAGTGTATTGTATACATATATAATATATTGTATACATACAAATTATTACATAGCAAACAGTTCGGTTTTACAAGGGGTCGTTCAACTACTGATGCCGGTGTTGAACTTTTAGGACATATTTATAATGCATGGGAAGACAAATGCGATGCCTTGGGCATTTTCTGTGATTTGTCCAAGGCATTCGATTGCGTTCTTCACGAAACTTTAATCAGGAAACTCCGTCACTACGGGATCCGGAACGCTGCTCTGGATCTTCTTACTTCATACTTGAGTAAGAGGATTCAGAGCGTTGACGTTAATGGAAAAAGATCTCCCGGATCTATAGTAACAATGGGAGTCCCACAGGGCTCAATTCTTGGTCCTTTCTTGTTTCTTATTTATATTAATGACTTGCCGTACCTCATAAAGGATAATCATGATATAGTGTTGTTTGCAGATGACACTTCACTTTTGTTTAAACTTAAACGTCAGCAGCAGGTTACTGACGAAGTAAATAGCGCGATCTCTAAAGTAGTCCACTGGTTCAATGTTAATAATTTACTTCTAAACGAGAAAAAAACCAAATGCATTAAGTTTACGCTACCTCACGTTAGGCAGGTGAAAACTAATGTGTTGATAAAGGGCGAAGAATTGAATCCTGAAGACAGCACCGTATTCTTGGGCATAACTTTGGATGCTAAGCTTCAGTGGGGTCCGCATATAGACAAATTGTCAAAAAAGCTAAGTTCTGCAGCATTCGCTGTTAGAAAAATTCGTAATTTAACTGATATAGAGACAGCCCGTTTAGTGTACTTTAGCTATTTTCATAGTGTAATGTCGTACGGTATTCTATTGTGGGGAAATGCCGCTGATATTCAGACTATCTTTGTTTTGCAGAAGCGAGCTGTTCGATCAATTTATAAATTAAGTCCGAGACACTCGCTCAGAGACAAATTTAAAGAGATTAATGTTATGACTGTGCCTTCTCAGTATATTTATGAAAATCTTTTATATGCCCATAAAAATATAAAATTGTTTAAAAAATACAGTGATATCCATGATATAAATACTAGGAACAAACACAAATTTGTTGTACCTATAACAAGGCTCAAGAAAATAGGTGGCTCGTTCAGATGCCAATGTATACGCTTTTACAATAAAGTTCCAAGCCCCGTTCAAGATCTAAGCCTTAATAAATTCAAATCATTCATTAAACGTAAGTTGTGCCAGAAAGCCTTTTATACCGTTAAGGATTATATCGAGGACAAAAAGGCTTGGGATTAAGGTGCTTCCAATTTTTTACATATTTAATGTTTTTATTTTTATTTATATTTTTTTTCTCTGTGTTGTTGTTGTTGTTTTTTTTTTTTTTTGTTTTATTATATACACTTTGACATTAATGGATTTTATATATACTATGACATTTGCTTACTTTGTAAAGTATTCTATTATTTTAATTATTGTGAATGTGAAGACTATGTGGGTCATTTTATTTATATTATTTTTAATTTTTCTCTCTGTTCTGTTAGTTTTTGTCATGGTCTGGCAGTTTGAGTAATTAATGTGGCCTACCCAAATGTCCTTTCTTTGGTATTGTTCGTCGAATCGTCGAGCTCCTTAAGTTTTGAGTTGAGCTGCACGATTTCTGACAAATGCGTGCACTGGCTGGACAGGTCCTCTCAATCTGTGTGGTTCTTTCCTCAAAAGACCATCTCAGACATCGACCTGCATGGTCTTCATATGATCTGACCAAGATTATGTCTGGACTTTAAAAGAGACTGTGACCTCTGAGTTTGTTTCGGCCTTTCTTCTCAGAGTAGTCAGATAGGAAACGCCGACCTCATCTAGTTTTAAAATATGATTGACGTGTAAAAGTGTTTGTACAAACCTACTTACAAAAATAAAATCATTTATCATTTATCATTTATCATAATATTTGCACCAACAACAGTCCCATGTTATGTCCAGGAAAATCACTGTCCATTCTAAGGTTGCCTGGAAGAGATCACAGTAATGCAATAAGGCCGCCCATTGTATAATTATTTTGTAGTGTTTCAAGTATTTTTTATGCTATGTATTTTTGTGATGTACAATAAAGTATATATAAATAAATAAATAGTGACCTTATTGTTGTTGTTCTTCAAAAAGGTCAGGTGCATAGTACTCACGACTGGCGTGCGTGTATGATCAGTTGTAGAAACTTATTGAGGCAAAAGGAGTATGTAAGGATTGTAGCAGGTGGTGTTCTGTTCGGTAGTATCTGCCTACCCCTATGGTGTGTGTGTAATAGCTACAAATACTTCTACTGAGTTCATATTACAAAGTGTTAAAGCAATGTTTGTTAATAGTAATAGCATGGTTCTCACACATACAGTACTTATATAGCTTAAAGACACTTGCTACACTCAATATTAGAATACAAAATTGTACTTACCAAGGTCCAACTTGAGTTGCATCTCATTGTAGGGCTCTGAATCCGTCGGGAAGTTGATCAGAGTATAACATGGCTGTTCCACACCCGCCATGCTGCAAATGCATCTTAAATTACTATTTGGACGTAGTTACGCAAAAAGGATCCAATCCACACTTTCCCCGAAATTGAGTTATATATACCAAACGCATCCTTGGGGTGATATCTTTAATGTCAAAAAACACCCAAGTGAAAAAACACAATTTTAAACGTATCCACAACTACCAGATACCAAGCCACATCTATGGGCTGCATCAGATATTTTTCATCAAAACGAATCCAAAGCGCTTGAATCATTCTTGAGAAATGGTAACTCTATGGAATAAGTGTTTTAGGAAAATCACAAAAACGCCCCACACTGTTTGGATTTTTTTTGAGAAATACAGTTTATATACACACTCAAATATCAGAAAGGGTCCAGATTACTTGAATCCTTTTTGCTAAAAATAAATGTCTCATTAACCAGTATACCTAAATATCAAAAAGGATCCAAACGGCTTAGATCCTATTTTATAAGTGGACGTAGTTACACAAAAAGGATCCAATCCACGTGAAGGTAGTTTTGAGTTATAGGCCAATGAAGTTGTAACACAGTTTAGTCGAACATTTGATATGTTTAGATCATATGTGTTGTGATGATTATTTAGCAAATTTTTCGTATTTAATTTCGTATTAAGTTTTGTAGTAAAAGTAATACAATTTTATAGAGATACTGTGGAAAAAGTCGATCTGAATCCTTTTTGCTAAATAAATAAGTGTAAGGGTGCTGCTCAACATACATTCATGAATAACGATCCACATAATGTTTTAGTAACTTATTCAATAAAAATCAATGTATAATAATAGTTTATTTTATTAAATATTAATAATTATTAACAAACTTAATGCTAACAGAGTATTTTTGGCTTTGAAACTTGCTAGTTTCGTATGAAAACTATCAATAAAAAGAGATCAAAATCTGTTGTCACTTTACCACTTTTGCTGTAAGAAAGTGCAGACTTTGAGTATGTATACTTAAAGGAAAACCATTCCCATATCAGCCGTAGGACGTCCACTGCTGAACATAGGCCTCCCCGATAGATTTCCAATAGGACCTGTTGAAAGCGGCCTGCCCACTGCCACTTCAACTTGCTAATTCGCTGAGCTATGTCGGCAACTTTGGTTCGTCTACGAATCTCCTTATTTATGATTCGATCACGCAGAGAGACTCCGAGCACAGTCCTTTCCGTAGCTCGTTGGGCTATCTTGAGCTTACTAATGAGGCCCATAGTAAGAGACCAAGTTTCAGTGCCATAAGTCATCCTTGGTAACACGCATTGGTTAAAAACTTTCGACTTATGGCACTGAAACTTTGTCTCTTACTATGGGCCTCATTAGTAAGCTCAAGATAGCCCAACGAGCTATGGAGAGGACTGTGCTCGGAGTCTCTCTGCGTGATCGAATCATAAATAAGGAGATTCGTAGACGAACCAAAGTTGCCGACATAGCCCAGCGAATTAGCAAGTTGAAGTGGCAGTGGGCAGGCCACACAGCACGCAGAACTGGGGCCGTAAAGTTCTCGAATGCAGACCACGCAGTGATAAGCGCAACGAAGGATTTCCACCTACAAGGTGGACAGACGATCCGATGAAGACCACAGGATCGCGCTGGATATGCAAGTCGCTTCCAACCGGTCCTATTGGAAATCTATAAGGAGGCCAATATATATAACTATGGCGAGTGTCTATAGCTAACTATAAGGGAATGTAGATAAAATATTTCTACTCACCACTCACTGCACCTGTTGGGAAAGTCAATCGAGTTACCTCAGTGCCTCAAGTCGAAAGTTTTTAACCAATGCGTGTTACCAAGGATGACTTATGGCACTGAAACTTGGTCTCTTACTATGGGCCTCATTAGTAAGCTCAAGATAGCCCAACGAGCTACGGAAAGGACTGTGCTCGGAGTCTCTCTGCGTGATCGAATCATAAATAAGGAGATTCGTAGACGAACCAAAGTTGCCGACATAGCTCAGCGAATTAGCAAGTTGAAGTGGCAGTGGGCAGGCCGCTTTCAACAGGTCCTATTGGAAATCTATCGGGGAGGCCTATGTTCAGCAGTGGACGTCCTACGGCTGATATGGGAATGGTTTTCCTTTAAGTATACATACTCAAAGTCTGCACTTTCTTACAGCAAAAGTGGTAAAGTGACAACAGATTTTGATCTCTTTTTATTGATAGTTTTCATACGAAACTAGCAAGTTTCAAAGCCAAAAATACTCTGTTAGCATTAAGTTTGTTAATAATTATTAATATTTAATAAAAAAAACTATTATTATACATTGATTTTTATTGAATAAGTTACTAAAACATTATGTGGATCGTTATTGATGAATGTATGTTGAGCAGCACCCTTACACTTATTTATTTAGCAAAAAGGATTCAGATCGACTTTTTCCACAGTATCTCTATAAAATTGTATTACTTTTACTACAAAACTTAATACGAAATTAAATACGAAAAATTTGCTAAATAATCATCACAACACATATGATCTAAACATATCAAATGTTCGACTAAACTGTGTTACAACTTCATTGGCCTATAACTCAAAACTACCTTCACGTGGATTGGATCCTTTTTGTGTAACTACGTCCATTTTATTCTCTAAAAAATGTCAAAGTGGTATATTTTAGAGTCTAAAATATACCACTTTGACAGTTTTAGTAAAGCAAAATAACAAATTGATAAATTTTTAGGAGATACAAGCGATATGAATGAAGGTCTTATTGGGAAGTTGCAAGTTTCGATCATATTTCACAATGACTACTGATGACTTATTCCACCTACTATCTACATTAATTCTCGACAAAATATAAAAAGTAAGACGAGTTTTGGCTTCAAAAAGGTGAGACATATAGATTTTTCCTGTAACCTGTGTCCTATGCCTGAAATACAGAAGTAATCTAGGATTACCAGCGTCCGGTCGGTCCTTCATAGATCAGTATTTACTTACTTGAATCAATGTTAGTATTCGATATTATGTGTGCAATACAATGTGTTTTCACTTGTTGTGTATAACCACTGAAAAAATCTGTAAATTACAGGGCAAAAGAGAATAATTTACAACCCAAAACTAAAATAATACGTGTCCACATCCACAACTTAAAACGTCAACGTGACATTAATAGTGATGTGATGTGCTGGATGTTGTCATCATAGTGTGGTGTACATATGTAGCGTGATCGTGAAGCAGTAGAAATTGAAATTAGTCACACTAATGAAAATCAAAGATTGATCGATTGGAGGTAGAGGAACCGGCATAGCTTTTCACACCAATATTATCGATGGACTCCTCTAGAAGCTGCTCACAAATCCCGAAACCCGAAAATGTTGACAGTTTAAACCGTTAACCACCACTATTCTACTACCACTATTTACTGTCGGGTATGTGGTCGGGTACTAAGCAAATCAGAGTACCTAACCAAAAATGTATAATTTTCGACTCGGAAAACTGTCTAATGGTTGGGAATAGCTTTGCTGGTGTGAAATTCCTTCATTGTATATACTAGTGATCGGCCCTGATATGATGGTCACCCACAGACAAAATATAATATGTTTGTGTGGTCACCACCTAAATAACTGATAAGACCTGCGCATTCTACCAGTTGTGACGACATGATAAGCTCCAAGTCACTTCTGCTTATTTTAAATCCACATGTTCTGCGTGACAATTTTTTCTCACCAGGACCAGACATACCTACCACTATTCTGCTCAAAGAATCCTCTTTTTTCAGCGGAGTAACTTCACAGCTCGTTTAAAGTTTATCCAATCCCCAAAACGAATAAATCTGGCAATTTATAACAATGGTTAGATAAACCGAACGATCGTGATTGAAGTTCAATCCTTGAAATGAAAATTCCCTGGTTCAGAGATCAGTGGGGCGGCATTTTGGTAATTCAACATTCAATGTTATTTACGTAGGTATTTTAACAGACGATTTTTTAAGTATTTGAAGGAATTGACAATGACTTTCCTTCAAAATGCATCTGATTGTGATTATAATAATGATGATGTGTGCAGGGTGAGTTCAAAATTCTGGCCAAAAATTTCGTTCAATTTTGCATACAATCACGTGTCTCTAAAACCCTCCAACATGTTCTGACTGTTCTGAGGTGCAAAAATGGAGTTCACTTGCTAGTTTTAGTCGATTAATCAATTGAGTATTCTTTTAAATGTCAAAATTGTCAAAACGTCAAAAATATTTGGACATCGACGTTTATCTGTGATCGACGTCGCATGTTGAATATTTGCATTCGGTGTTTGTTTGGGAACAAATTAGAAATCATCAAAGTAATGTTTTAAAACTTTAAATCCACAATGGATGTGTTAGTGACGTTATTTTACCTTCTATTCTCAATATGTGTCGTTTATCCGCCCACCGAGTTCGTGTCAGCCGGCTTTACAATAGCTCAGCTGTTCGAGAGTTTCCTGGGATCGGAAAATATGAATTTTATCGGATACCATATGAAGAGGACTACGATTACGGCTTTGATTCACTCTGCATTGCCTTTAGGTTACGTTTTCTGCCTGTTGTTAGCGGGGGAACGCAACCCTTGGTTGCCTGCGGCGGCGGCAGCGACCGCCATCATTCCATTGCTCATGTGCTATAGACTGCTATGCTGGTGGGAGAACGGTCAGGCGAGGCACCCCGTCGTGAAGTCTCTACTAGCTTACGTTACCCCTGGCACTGACTGGAGAGTAGTGGCTGCCAACCTCAATATTGAGTTCAGGAAGTAAGTAAACAACAATTCTTTTACCTCATTTATTGCTCCGAATAGTACTAAACATGAAGGATCCACTAGGTACTTAAAACATAAGAAACTGGGTCAGTGGGTCGTCTTAGGGCTTGTCAGCCTGCATAAAAAATAATATATACACTCAGCAGCATGGAATGTGGCCCAAACATAAACACACCGATAACATGCGATTTTGATATCGCTTATGAAAATTTCGAGTGGCAGTTTGTCAGGATATTTGTTTTTGTTAATTATTATGTCTTCAATAAAACACCAAATATCGTTATTTGTGTATTGAGTTATGTAGCCTAGAAATATAAGTTGATAAATCATAAGAGTAGGGTAGGAACAAGAATATGATGGAGGGTAGACTGAAAACCAAATAAACATATTATAAACTTATAAACTAGGAAGTATCATCATATAACAGTTAATTGAAGAGGCTAAGCACAAAAAAACTCATTTGTTTAATTTCTGTGACACCTAACCACGTTCGATACTGGAACTCACAAAACACGGGTGAGTTAAAATTCGATATTCAAAATTTACTTTTTAATTAATCTGTAGTCATTTTTGCTTCCCGAATTGGAACACAATGTCTCTGACTTCAGCTCAAAGCAAGTTGCTCAAGCTGTGTTGCTTCGAAGTCAGGGGCGGAGGCAGTGAGAGATTGCTGAAACTTTAAATGTACCGCGTACAAATCTCAGCTACGCCTTAGCAAGGTACAACCAGACCGGCCTACACCGAAGGAGACTAGGAAGTGGCGGTATTAGGTGTACATCAGTGCAGGAAGACTGATTTATTGCTCTTGCAATTTAGACAAATTGGTTCCTTATTGCGGTCGAAATACGGCAGCGGCTACAAATGGCAAGAGGGGTGAACGTAAGTGGGCGGACAATAAGAAGGAGAATGGAGGAACGGGATCTGAGTGCTCGAAGACCAGCTGGAGGTCCAGAACTGCTCCGGCATCATCGCAAATTAGACTTACGAGCAGTGGATTAAAGTTCTGTGGACTGACGAATGCAGAGTGGCCTTAAGAGCTCCAGATGACCGCGAAGGTGTGTGGAGAAGGCATGGGGAGAGGTTTCTGCCAATCACTACCAGGCAAACCGTCAGTTTCCAAGGTGGATCAGTAATGGTTTGGGGAGGGATCTGTTCAGATGCACGCACAGAGTTGGCTGTAGTTGCAGGTCGTCTAACGGCAGTGTGATACATTGAAGAGATCCTCCAAGAACAAGTTTTACCATTCGTGGGATTCATCGGTTGCGAAGATTTCATCTTAACCTTTAGCTGCCGACCTGGTCTAAACGTAGCACTTACGCCGACGTGACGACTGAGAGACGTCAAACTTTAAGTACTGAAATAAAATGTGTATTCGCATACTACATTTTTCTATTTTATACATTAAAAAGATTGGTGTTTGAGGTAACAAACTACAGAATTAAAAAAAAAATACACGCTATTTTTCAGGTAAAATCAACATTTATTCGAGAGATCACAATTATTTGGCACTAAATTTTAAGGACTTACTTAAGTCTCGTTTTTCTTTAAAATTAAGTAATTAACAACAAATGAACTTAAAATATGTTATCTTCTA
This sequence comes from Apamea crenata, assembly GCA_949629185.1. Lineage (NCBI taxonomy): Eukaryota > Metazoa > Arthropoda > Insecta > Lepidoptera > Noctuidae > Apamea > Apamea crenata. The sequence continues at coordinate 1,490,594 of OX451359.1, forward strand.
TAAACTATTATCAAAATAAAATATAAATCTTACTTCTTAGTTAAAAAATAAAAATAATGACAGCCCTCGAATATTTGGTATTGACAATATTGTGCGCGCGTAGTCGACTTGTTCGGGATGGTTCCGCCGATGCCCATTTGTACCTATTCTTCCCGTAAAAGTAGCGCGGCAGCTCTCCTGTTGATTCTTCATTTGGCTCCTGGTCTGTTCTAAGATCTTCACTACCCTGGTCATTTCGCGTCTCTACTTTGCTATACTGCTCCTCTCCGATCTCTTCAATTCTAGTATCTGCTGCGCCATGCTGTTCCTCTCTAACCATTGTCTCTTCTTCGATCTGTTCTGTAATGTCGTGTGTCTATGAGCTCGTACTTCTCTTTCTTGTTCTTCATTGTCGTGATTATGGTTGATTTATCCGTGGTAAACTTCCTCAACATGGGGATGTTGAGGAAGTTTACCACGGATAAATCGCGTCGCGAGAGGTCGCGTATCCCCATAGGCGACCTCAACATCATTCTCATTGGATTGTTCGGATTCTGTGTTGTGATCGCTCTCTAAAATAAAATCAGGATCGCCTACATCGTCATCAAAATCACTACAGTTGTCGTCACTCTCGTTTATGAGATTTTCACATATCTCTTTATCTTCTAAACGCCTATTCTGTTTTCGCAGTTTCGGAGGCTTCTCGGGAACTGAACTGTCATCATTTGCAGGTTTTTTCACCTGATGTTTCTCCTTTTAGGCATTCTGCAATTAAAAGTATAATTTTAAAGCCGATGTGACGTCAATCAGACACTATAAGCTACCACACATGAATACCGAGGTGACGACCAAGAGACGTACGAAATTTAGTACATAAACACCGTACTTACGTCTGTGAGACGTCGATCGCTTCAATACGGAGATGTGTGCACTCGCCGCGGGCGCAGCTTCGACTGATGGCTTGCGACGCGGAGGGAGGAAGGTAGCGGGAAGGGCGACGCCAAAGGTGGCGAGATTTTAGAAATATTTCAAAATTAAAAGTTATTACGTCTGTGAGACGTATAGGTCGGTAGTTAAAGGTTAATGCAAGATAATGCCCGACCTCACACAGCACGTTGAATGGATGATTACCTGTTGGAGGTGAGAATTACAAAATTGGAGTAGCTGGCACGAAGCCCAGACATGAATTCCATAGAACATGTCTGGGACATGCTTAAAAGACGCATCCCATCCGGTCCCAACCCTCCAGAGACTATCAGTCAATTGAAAACCGGTCTGGTGGTGACCTGGGAAGAAATACCCCATGTAGACATTAAAAAGGTAATCCACAGCATGCCTGATCGCACGCAGAGGTGGAAATACCCGCTATTAATTTTAAGTATTTATTTATAAATTTCATTCAAAATAGCTTAATATAATCCATGGCTTTATTTTGTAAATTTCATTAAAAAAAATTTTTTTTGAAACTTTGTTACCTCACTTTTTTGTTAATTAATCATTCGCATTTGAGATTAGAATAAACATATAAGTTTTAAAACAAAAAAAAACCCTGTTTCGCGTTTCATTTTGTTAATAAACCACATAACGCGCTTGGGTCATATTCCGTGCCGCTGACTGTATATTACCTATTGAATGAGAAGAGGCATTTTCCCCACCGTGGCCCAGTAATATATTGGTATTATTACTGACTTACTGTTAGCCTGCATCACCCTACAGCTGGGCAAAGGCCTCTCCCTATGACTTCCCAGCTCTTTCGATCCAGGGCTAAAGTAGACTACTGTACTGGTATTATTATTATTCTTTTATCCCTTGAATTAAAATATGCTGCTACTGAAGTAAGAAGTTAACCAATGTCATATTGTCACAGTGTAGACAAAGTGTCTATCCAGCTGAACGCAACCAGCAGGTTCGTGGCTACGGAGACGTGGCTGATAAAACTGTCGCAGTACAAACTCAATGTTGTCAAGCAAACAGACTGCACTCTTGTGGCTACTGCTGTAAGTATTTACATATACGTATGTTATATGTTCATGTTTTCTTACCAAATATTTTTTGGAATAAGCCATGTCAATTTCATGACAATAATTGTCTAATTAGATTAGAGATTGGAGCATAATTATTATGCTCTAATCTTGGAGTAGAATCTTCATAATAAACAAAGAAAATAATGATAAACATGCATTATTATGTGCATTCTCCTATTCCATTTATTCCTGTGATAATGTAGGTACTTACCTACATACTTAGTATCAAATTCTCTTTATTTCATTTAGTTGTTGTAGATGGAACCAAGAAAGGTATTTGATTCTTAGAATAAAACCTAGATTTCAACATAGGATTTTTGAGAAAAAAAAATCACTTAACAGCACATTCCGCGTGTTTACAATTGCTAATTTGTATAGTAGCACAGTTGGATAACTCTTATCGGCTGGCTTTTTTTGGTGCAAATGTGAGCATTCTTAATCAATCTCGCAAGAGACTGATTCTTATCTATTAATTTATTTGGTTGTTCAATTAAATGATACAATTAGGCTACATGGCTACATATAGATAGGTAGTTGAGAAGAGATAAATGGAATCATTCTAAGTTGGTTAAGGACAACATAATAGTATCCTGTTCTTATTATAGCAATAACTTTTATTACTGAATAAAATATGCAAATAGAAATACTGTTTTAAGTAGTAGGTTTATGTGTTTTGATCAGCTACCTGAACCATTTACTCTGCTTTGCCTTTTTTTTCTTACTGATTGATGCAGTTTGGACTGATAAATAACAATAACAATTTTCTGAATTACAATTTTCTGACTAGATAACTTATTCAAAACAGTCTCAAATGATTTATGATTTTGCTTTTGAGCTGATTATGCTGCTGTACTTAATGTGTGTCAGTGTGTGCTCCTAAAGAAGAATTTATGCAATCATTAATGATAGCATAAATTCTTCTTTAGTGAAATATCAAGATATGAATAAGCTCTATCTCAATACACCGATAGCACTTAGGGATTAAAGAAACTTGAATATCTGGGACAGTTCTCAAACTTTCTGCATTCATTAGCAATTCTCTGACTTTTACTTATGACCTTATTTCTTATTCAAAAGTTTCCTATCTAATGCTAATGCCAAGTTATGTTATGTAACATGTTTTTAGACTTGTTTATTTATTACATTATGTGAATTGAATAACAAGAGCATCTTACTATTACATAATAGGTATTTATTATTATATTTTCTAGAAACATTATAATTCAGAACTAGAGCTAGCTTCAATAAAATGATGACAGACGCGATTTCATAGATACTTAGAAGTTTTTTTTGGGTTTTAGTTATTTCGGGTTTTATCTAGCTGGAATAAATCCGAAATAACTAAAACCCAAAAAATATTGCCTGATTGACTGAGATGTGACATCTACCAACCCACACTGGGCCCGCGTTGTGGATTACGGCCCATTCCCTCTCACAGAGAGGAGGCCTGTGTCCCAGCAGTGGGAACATTATAGGCGGATTATGATGATTGAGTTATGGAGGTCAGATAGACAGTCGCTCCATGTAAAATACTGGTATTCAGCTGTGCCTGGTTAGGCTGGAAGCCGAACCTAACATGTTGGGAAAAGGCTGGGCAAATGATGATGAGTTATTTCGAGTCTGGCTATTTGTGCATGCATGTAGTCAGTGCAGCACAAAGTTTTATAAAATACACACAACTATTTTTGCTCTACAGACAGACAGCCATAACCTAACGCCATCTGGCGAGGACGAAATCCAATACATAAACATAGAGGCTATCCCAACTCGCGACGACTTAGAACGCTTCACCTTCCGCATCTCCACCACAGCCCTGCGAGACTTGCAGCCCCGACTGTCGCAAGCAGTAAGGGTTCCCGACCATATCTCGCTGTTGCCGACCCTTATTGAGAGATTCGTCAATGTCTTCAAGCAATATGTCGATCAGAATCCTGTGTATTATGTTGATCAGGTTAGTGGTATTGAAATATTTTGTTTCTTGTTGCAAGGTATAAAACATTTTATATAATACTAGTTTTTGCCCGCGGCTTCGCGCGCACGTAGGTCAGAAATTATCCTATGGGAACGTAATACCGGGATAAAAACTATCCTATGTGGTAATCCAGGTTATAAACTATTTGGGTGTCAAATTTCATCCAAAACCATTCTGCGTTTTGGCGTGATGGAGTAATAACTTACAAACTTTCACATTAGGAGAATATTGGAGTCTTCACCTTAAAACGTATGTTGTATGACTTCGTGACCTATCACGAAGTCATACGACATACGAGTACATATCAGGGATGTTGCGGATGCAGAGTTTTTCACATCCGCGGACGCGGATGCGGATTTTAAGAGGCTCACATCCGCGGATGCGGATGCGGATCTGTACAAATCGAGTCGAGAATATGTTTTGGGTCCTACTACATATTTTACACTGAGATTTATCCCGGTCATTTTCAACAGGTTTGAAATATGTAGGTCCAAATTTCACTTTGCGTAGGTGGTGGCATAGTTCACTTGTCCAATAGGTTAACAAAAGTCAATTTGAATTAAAAAAGCAGCACTCACTTTACTTAACGTAATACGTAGTACTTACGTACGTAAACAATACAGTTACATGTATGCGACGACACTTTTTAACAAAAAGCACAACTAAAAGTAATAAACTTAACAAACAAACAACTCTTCTTAACAAACGAGCGCGTCAGATCTTGTCACAACACAAAGAATAGCGAGGCGCGTCACCGTCACCGATTCACCGAAGTCCAAAACAAAATTATTGCTTTCTTATTGGTCAATGAGCACGCACGGTCGACACGCGCCACTCGCCGGGCCCGTTTCTTTCTTGTCGCGACCTGCTCATCACATCCACATCCGCATCAGCTCCGCATCGATTTATGCGGATGTCTAAATCGATGCGGATGTTCCGCATATGCGGATGCGAATGCGAATATTCGCAACATCCCTGGTTACACGATATACACACGATATATACATGATATACATACATATTGCTCATAACAATTCTTTGATAAATAACATTCCTGGTTTCAACTAAATGGATACAAAATAAGTATTGTAAAGCATTCTACAAGAGTATATATATATAGAGTTTCCTTTCCTACCCATTTTTCTCCACACCAAACAAATTTTTGGAAGGGTAACTAGAATCAGTTCTATTTTCATATAATGTTTAATATTCAAAAATGCCTTGTAATGACCTTCTTGGAATAAATTATTTGATTTTGTCTTTTGAGGTAGCAGAGCTTTTTAGGGTTCCGTAGCCAAATGGCAAAAAACGGAACCCTTATGGATTCGTCATGTCTGTCTGTCTGTCCGTCCGTCCGTATGTCACAGCCACTTTTTTCCGAAACTAAAAGAATTATACTATTGAAACTTGGTAAGTAGATGTATTCTGTGAACCGCACTAAGATTTTCACACAAAAATAGAAAAAAAAAACAATAAATTTTGGGGGTTCCCCATACTTAGAACTGAAACTCAAAAATAAGAGAATGATAAAACTAAAAAAATATATATTATGTACAGTACCATGTAAACTTCTACCGAAAATTGGTTTGAACGAGATATAGTATGTAGTTTTTTTTTAATACGTCATAAATCGTAAATTGTAATTGTACGGAACCCTCGGTCCGTGAGTCCGACTCGCACTTGGCCGATTTTTGTTGAATTATGTTGAACGAGCTCATTACCAATTGGCCGCTAGTTATAAAATACATTTTTTTCCTAGGAGCTAGAGCTGTGCATCGGTTGCATGCAGAATCCTGCTGACGTAAAGCTGAACAAGCGATGTGTCGCCCCTCCCCCACACCTACAGGGGGGCCCGCCACCGTGCACACAGTGCAATTGCCGGTAACTTATTCATATTCATTATTTTGCCATGCTTCAAGTTCCTTCATATTTTTCTGCCAGGAGGAAGCTTTTGATCCACAGGGAATTTCACTATTGCTGCGGTTTAGTTGTCCCTAAAGTACTGAGGATAGTTACAGGCTAAAAAAGCTTGTATTTTATTTACAGGCAGATATGAGTGTAAGCTGTTTAAAAGTCTTAATAGATCTCTGTTTTTTAATTGGGATGCTCCAAGGTTCAATTCTTGGTTTGGTCCTAATGATTTTCAGCTAATTAAGTTACATGTTTATTAGAAGTCTCACGAGAGTTTTATGTGTTTTGAATATGAATTACAATCTTGCACTAGCAGAATGCATTAAATTATTAATATTGCGTAGTGTTTGGGTCACCAAGAACAGGTTGTGCCTAGTTTCCACTGTTAAATCTGTCTTAAGTTTTCTGTTGGTTAGAATTTTATACCATGTTAGAGACGTCTACTTTAAAATTGCACATTTCAAATGTTTGTATGGACATTTTAGTGGAGTTGCGTGCAGTTTTAAATTAAAATTGTGTGTTTAAGAACAATTTATTAAACTTATACGTTTAATAAATTGTAATTTGTAATGTGCGCAGTGTGCTGTGGTGCTGCTCGTGCATGGGCCGCTGGTGGGCGGCGCGCGCGGCCGGCCCGCCGGCGGGCTGGCTGGCGGGCCGCGCCACGTGCCCGGTGTGCCGCGCCAGCTTCTGCCTGCTGGACGTGTGCCCGGCGCGCCTGCCCGGCTCCTGATGCCCGCCGCCCGTGCTGCTTACCGTCACCGCTATCTGCTGGCGTTAAGTGACACGTGCGTGCGCGGCTGCTACGCTACGACTCTGCGAGTGATAGAGGTGCAAGCTTTCGTTTCCGATTTTACTTTGCGAAAATCCTATTTGCAAATATGACAAACTTTCATCCTCTTCAGGGGGTAATTGTTCAAAAATCCTTCCTTTAGACTCACTTTCGTTTGAAAAGGAACTCTTGTGCAAAATTGTATGCTTCTAGACCAAGCAGTTTACGCTGTGCGTTGTTAATCAGTGAATACATGAATTAATTTTTTTTAATATTTTATGTAGGTCTTGACGACTGATAGTGAATCTTTTACTTTTGGTAGTAATTGTTTCTTAATTCTGCTTTGTAAATGTTCCCGCGAATTTTGACGATGTGGCTTTGCAGCGATGAACTAACGTGACATGTCTATTATTGATCTTGGTGTTGGATCAATTCAAAAATATTGTTTCAAATAATGGTATTTGCACCTCTATATAAAACACGTTGAACGCCAAGGAAAAAAATGCATCTGCCCGTTCAGGCCGCGTCGGTCAGTGATGGTCGACAACTAGACTTTCCGTTCGGGCCGCGTCGGTCAGTGCTGACCGCGTTTTACAAGTGTTTTCGATTCATTCATTCAGGCCGTAGGACAGTGTTATCAAACTAAATCCTATATTCATTGACCCGCGTGGCCCTCTAGTTACTCCAAATAAGATGGTTTTTGAAAAACGTAAAGGACTTAGAAAAAAAACAACAATTACCAAAGAGTGAAAATTTGTGTGGCGCGAAGTTGGAAAGGCCTTTGTCACAGTGGATTTCTCGGGGCTTATGATGATGATAAAGATGTAAATTTTGTCGGATTGTGAGTTTGGATGTAGAAAGTACCTAATATCTAAAACTACTCATCGGATTTCAAAAATTATTTCAGTAATGGAAAGCTACGTTATCGACGAGTGCTAATACTAATATTATAAATCCACAAGTTTTGTGTGTTTGCGTGTGCGTGTGTAGGGGTGAGTATGTGTGTGCGTGAATGTGTGGGGGTGTGTTTGTAAAATATTTAGCGAAAAGTACCCATTAAACAAAAAAAAAACTCTCATTTTATACCAAAAAGTTTATTGGAGTAAATATAAGTTGTTCAATGTAAAGGCATCTCAGATCAAGATATATTATGGGCGTCAACTGCGTAAGCGCGGGTGAGATTACAAACTCGGGAGCCGCAGGAGGAGACCTGACACCGCGACCCGCGCGGCCCCCTTTAACGAAAAATCGACTTTCCGTTAAAGGGGGCCCCCTTTAACGGAAAGTCGATTTTTCGTTTCTAGGAGCCGCGTCGGTCAGTGCTGCCCGACGTTTAATATCTCCATAAATAATATCTCAAGTTGACTTTTGTTAATAAAAACATACATTTGGACATTAGATATAAGTATCTAATTAAAAAAACATTTGCTCTAATTTTGGATAGAACTGTGATTTTTGCTTGGCCTAAAGGGATAGTTCACTGTCGGTCAGCACTGACCGCGTTGGCGTTCAACGTGTTATGTTTTTATTTTGCTTTTGCAATACTGATGATGGACAGTGAAAAGTTATTTAATTAATTGTTTACTTTAATAAAATATTTCATCACTACTATTATTAACTACTGTTATTATTATCCAAAGAGGCTCTGTATTGGATGTTAGGATTGATATAATCAATCATACACATAATATTATACCATTGATGTCTGTATCATTGTAATAAAATGTATATAAATCACAAATATTATTCAGTGTTGTAGAAAATATAGGTTATATTTGAAGTAGGCTCGAACGAGATAATATCTGATTCTAAAACTAAGACAATAAAACAGTTTTCTTGGCCAAGTCTCTAACTCGACTAAAGATATACATAGTTTAGATTTAAAAGTATGTAATTATCACGGACAAGCTTGCTTGAAAACATACGTGAAGTGAATGTATTTTTAATAATAATATGACATAATAATTTGTAATACAATTTTAAACTAGGAACTGAATACTTTATAACTCTGAACGTGTAGATATCGCTGTAAGTGTCGTAGGTATCATAGAGATCAGATAGTGATGTGAAAAATGGAATTCAATCAAATTGAAATCGACTTCGCACATCACTAATTTAGTTAGATTAATTGCATAAACTTGTAATAGGTATATTAAATTAATTACAGGTATATTTTATTTTAATAAATGCATTTTGGAAAGCAGGGGAAGATATCTAAAACTTTATATTGATATTTTAAACATAGGAGTAATAACATTATAATCACCTTGTAGAATAAAAAAATATATCGACCTAATAACTGTATATTTCTAAATGGTCTGTTATTGTAATAAATTAATAAAATATAATTATATTGGGCATTCTTGTTGTATTAATTGCTGCGGTTGCAAAAAGTGACAAATGAGGTCGGCTGACATTGCGTGAGCTATTTAGATGGTATCTGTTCGATCGCATGGAACCCCAGTTAAGCCCTTGACCTATTGCTGAAGGGTGCGGATGCGACCCACACATGCCACGTGGAACGTGGCCATAAATCATTGACTGATAACTTTGTGACTTTCGACATCCTTCTTTATTCGTGATGTGTGTGGGTTCTCCACCATTTAATAGATGAATGGTAGGTAATAAAATCTAGTCGCAGTCTCATCTCGGCGACACACAAATGTCAAAAATGTAGACAAATTAGAGGTATTTTTCACAGATTGAGACTAAGATCAGACTGAACGTTATTAAAATTACGGGAATGGCCCCTGTGATTTTGAGAAATAGCTTGGTTAATACTTAGCTTATCATGGTAACTTGATGGCAGAGCAAGGCGTTAATAAAATGGTTTGGAGATCCAGCGCTAATGATAATTAATGTTAAATACCACCAAACATCCTTGAGCCCGTTCTTGACCATCAAAAAATACTTTTCTGATCTAATCTGAACCCATTAGGATTCGACAAAAATGCCGCGACGGGACATAATAATAGGGTTGAAAACCAGACACAATAATTTATCCGTTTGACCCTTAATTGTCGGTTAATATATCGCCGGTGATAGGTATAATTAATCCGCCTGACAAGGACGCTAATCACGCTAAATGCCACAGTTACTGCAGTGAACAACTGGTGATCAAGTGCAATAGGTCGAGTTGGAGTAAAGAACGGAACGTTGGTTAAGTCAATGTTATTGTGAACTAAGTTTTGTGACAGACAAACAACTCTACAAGAATTAACGCAGAATTAGTGCAAGAAAAACCTTAGAATAGTTGTGTAATGTTGACAAAAACTTTAAATAATCGATATTATTTTAAACATATTTAATTCTGCACGTGCCATTGAATGAATCTCGTAATCGTAACATTTCATTTTAGCTTTCCGAATTTTCGCTTTGTCGTATTTTTTCAAAACATATTCTTCCTAAATCCTAAAATAAAAAAGAGTTTTACATTTTAATTTGAAGCCGACAGACTCCTGAGCTAGGTGGTACCTGTGCTACAGGAGTCAGTGTCTTCATCTTGATGTGTTTTTCTGTCAACTTTAGAGGTAACTTCTGATTGGCCCTTCATCTATAATAAATACTTAATCAATTTTAATAATATTACAATCATGAGAACATCAAAAGTGAGTGAAATGATCCAGCAGTATTTCAGAAACACAACGTTGCACGGCTTCAAATATTTGTGCTCGGTTCACTACGTCGATCGGTGAGTACGAGTTTTTTTCTAATCTGTGTTTGAGGATTTTACACGTAGGTAAATAATAGGATTATATGATATACCTTGTAAACAGTATGTTCATGATCGGTAGTTTATTAAAAAACAATCAAGTCATTTATTCAAATTAGTCTGAGAATCAGCACTTTTCAAACGTCAAAATTGCATAAGACAATCCTCCAAAACGCCCGCCCTTCACCACTTCCTAGGGCTTTTGCTGGGAAGAAGAAGATTCCAACGACGCCAAAAACCAGCTGAACTAGAGACGAATTTTTATAAAATAATTATGTAGGAAAGGGGGTTTAAAATATATTATAAAAGATGATTAAAGTGAAGTGTCGTTTAAATGTATGTTTAATCAGTCGCTAATCACTACTTAGCTTTAAGCAATGTTTATGAAGAAAGGGGTAAAATAGACAAGGACTTCGTTAAAAGACAGTTTGTCTTACACGAAATAAAACAACATTACGTACTTTACAATACTACGTGCATTCAACACAAAAATAAGTGGCATTAATGTAGATATAAGTCTATAATGTACCCACTGCTGGGACAGAGGCCTACTCTCTGTGGGAGGGGGCCGTAATCCACCACGCGGGCCTAGTGCGTGCATAAAGTTTATTAAAATATACTGCACTAGCTTCTGCCCGCGGCTTCGCCCGCGTGGATATCGGAAGTTCTCCCACGGGAACGTGCTACCAGGATAAAAAGTATGTGCTTCCCCAGGATGCCATCTATCTCTTTGCCAAATCAGAAGTTCAGTGGTTTAGGCGTGAAAATGTAACATACAGTTTCAAGTACAAATCCTCCCCTAAAAACCGAATTACCCCTTTTTGCCCCGTCAGGGGTAAATTTTAGGGCACGCCACGATAGTGGCGATAAGACCCCTCTTTGAGGAGTGGCTAGAGAGGCGTCACGGCGTTCTCACGTACCGCCTGACGCAGGTCCTCTCCGGACACGGATGTTTCGGGAGGTTCCTGCACATCATCAGGCGGGAGGAGACGCCCGGGTGTCACCACTGCCAGGATCGCCCAGAGGACACGGTGGAGCACACGGTGGAGGTCTGCCCTGCTTGGGCGGAGCCCCGCCGTGTCCTCGTAGAGGCGATCGGCAACGGCGGCGACCTCTCGCGCCCGGCCCTGGTGCAAGCCATGGTCCGGGGCGAGAGAGAATGGGAGGCAGTCACCTCCTTCTGCGAAGCAGTCATGCTAGCGAAGGAGGTGGCGGGGAGGCTGAGGGAGAACACCTCACGCCTCAGCCGCCGCGGGAGACGCTCCGGGCGTCGGGAGCCGCGTGACGACTCCCGGCCACCGTAGGCGCGGGCCTGCGGGCGGTGAGTAATGGGTAGCTCACCGTCCGATCAGGACCAGGCCCGTGCCGGACGGCGCGTTGTGTTCCACGCGCGCCTCAAAGAGAAAATGTCAGCAGAGGACGGGGCCCCATAGGGCCGAAGCCTGCCGGGGCGGCGGGATTTTCCGAAAGGTTAACCGCTGCCCTGGAACAGAAAGGGCTAAGGACGGAACACGGGTGGGTTTTAGTCAGTAAAAGTCTGACACTCCCTTCCGCTCCACCTAGAGCGGGAGGGGTCATTTGATGATTTCCCATCCACAAAAAAAAAAAAAAAAAAAAAGTGGTAAATTTTCGACAACTTTACATACTAATTATTAATTATTTTCTGTCGAAAGTATCAATACTGAGTTTCGAGTTAATCGGACCGCGCATTCAATTTCGTCCACACAAACTTCAACACCCCTATATATCCCTCTTTGAGAGGTAGTTTGAAAAACTTATAATGATAAACTTTATTACTTACTTAGGCAAGTATTGTTGCCAAGTTTCAAGGTTATTAACTAAATTAATAAGATTTTTCATATAAACTGTATCCCCGCTTTTCACCCCCACAGGGTTGGAATTTTAAAAGATTCATAAAAATTCATAACTTTACTCAAAGATTATTTATACTAATTTTCTAATTAATCAAGCCACTTATTATAATCCTCCCCTGTAAAATTAACTACCCCTTTTCACCCCGTTAGGGGTAGATTTTCGAAAAACCCTCATACGTGTTATTATTTATTTTTAGTCTTCAGTACACACACAGTACCCTGAGTTTCGAGTTAATCGGACCGCGCGTTCAAATTCTTCCACACAAACTTTAACACCCCTATATCCCCTTTGAGTGGTAGTTTTGAAAAACTTATAATGATAAACTTTATTGGTTACTTAGGCTTATTTTCAAGATTATTAACCTAACGAATAAGATTTTTCATATAAACTGTATCCCCGCTTTTCACCCCCACAGGGGTGGAATTTTGAAAAATCATTTGGGTTGTGTTCATAACTTGACCCAAAGAATATTTATACCAATTTTCGAGTTAATCACGCCACGCTGTAAAATCCTCCCCTGTAAAATTGACTACCCCTTTTCAGGCAGTCAGGGGAAGATTTTCGAAAAACCCTGATACACATTATTCTTTCCTTTCAATTTTAGGTATAAATACTTAGTTTCGATTAAATCGGACCGCGCGCTAAAATTCTTCCATACAAACTTTGAAACCCCCCAATCCTCTTTTAGGGGGTAGTTTATAAAAACAAAAAATGCCCAACTTCATAATTTACTTGGATAAGTGTTCGTGCCAAGTTTCAAGTTTATTAACTCAAGGAATAAGATTTTTCATACAAACAAAATCCCCCCATTTTACCCTCTTAGGGGTGGAATTTCGAAAAACCCCTTCTTAGTGGATACCTACTCTTCACGAAGAATACACCCTCCAAATTTCATGTCTCTAGGACCAGCGGTTTAGGCTGTGCGTTGATGTCTCAGTCAGTCAGTCAGTCAGGACTTTGAATTTTATATATATAGATATATTTTTTCATAAATACTATCCTCGGACTTCATAATAATATATTCTACCTAGATAACCATCCTTGCCTTGCCTGCTTTCAGTATCGGCTGGCTAGTGTGTTGCTGCGCCAGCGCGTGTTGCGCGGGAGTGCTATGCGCGGTACTGTGGGCGCGCTTCCTCGAAGTACCTGCGTTGCTAGCGCTGAATGACGACATACGCACAGCCTCGTATGTAGAGGATCGCATACCGGCTGTTGCGATCTGCGCGCCCCCCGAGAGCGTCGCCGACATCTTTCTTGAGAAATTGTAAGGAAATAAAGGGTATTCTTCTTAGACCGGTGGTCAGTTGAGGTGGGGCACGAAGGGTTGCTACCCTAAACGTTGTAACTAAGTTGTGCATCCATCTGCATACCCTGTGTACTGCCTCATCTGAAATTCGTATATCACGTTGTAACCAATTATAGGCATTTTTTGTAAAATATCTTGTAGTAATGTTGAAGGTAATTTATATACCATCCATTTTTTGAAATACTTAACATTGTTCTAATAGTCAAAAATAAAGAAAGAAAAAAGTAAGTACATTTATTTAGCACAAACTAAAAGGCACACAACACCACTTTTACATCCTACATCTTGCCTACAGACCGAACGGAATAAAAAGACTCGGTATTCTCATACGTTATACCAAATATCTCCTCTTTCAAATCAAATTATTTGTTTGCATTTGGGCGATACATATCCAGTCAGTCAGTGCAATCTTACCAAGGGGTAAAGTATTATCCAGTAACTGGGTTGTGGAGGTAGAGATACGTATAGTAAAATACTGATAACCAGCTGCATCCGGTTAGACTGGAAGCCGACCCCAACGTAGTTGGGAGAAGGCTAGGCAGATGTTGGGCGATACATATGCACTCAAGTTTTTTAAACCAGATCCTACCGTAACAGGTGTGCAATTATCTATTATATTTCTTACATTAATTATTCATTTATCTATCGCAAACACAGGTCCATCAACTCCTCCCAAACAAAACGGATACCCATCACTCTCGCACGTCTTTTAACTGGTAAATCAACAGCTAAAGACCAGCTCGTGTTGTTGGACGAACTCCTGGCTTCTCACAACGTGACGCTGCCCGAAATGATGATGAACTTTACTCCTAGTTGCAATGAGCATACGAAGAGGTGTCGGTACCAGAAGAAAATGCTGCCCTGCGAACAGCTGTTTGAAAAGGTGTTGACGTACTGGGGACTGTGTTGTGTTATGCAGCCGAATAAGTAAGTGTTATGTGATAAAGTGCCTTGATAAAAAAACAACCTCTTTTCGCCACTTTTTTCTTGGAACTAAGTTACTTAACGCGGTTTACGGTAGAAGTTGAGTAAAAGTAGAAATCGTCACGTAAAGGTTAAAGCGCCATGCCCCATCCGTGCGACTTTCTCTCTCTCTTTGTGTCTCTGTCTCTTTCTATTATATACGTGTGTGTGTGCATGCGAGTATTTCGTAAGGAACTTGGTTCTTGACGGGGTCCCCCGACCTTGCGCATTTTTTTTAATGGCTTTGGCACTTCATTTTACGGCTTCGTAGTGACACACGCAGGCCGTAGCAGCTGAAACTACAAAGGGACACGCTGTTGTTACCTATGAATATTAATTAGTAGAATGTTTGTACGAGTATCCTTCTAATAATATATTATCGAATGATTAGTTTATATTATCGATTGCAGTTAATGCTGCATCTTGAGGGCGATTAAGTTTTTAATTAATATCAACTGTTACTTTATCTAATCAACCATTGATCAAAATATACCAACAGCAAATGAAAAGTGATTCAAAAAAGCCAATGAATGGCCTACACCTAAATATAAGAATAATGTAGAATTAGCGGCGGTTCACACGGCGCTGTACCTACTGTACGATATTTTACGTCAACATCTCACTGATTATACGGTTATAAACAAATCTATAGTAATAATAAAGCTAAGGAGGTTTTTTTTGTTTGTCTGTTTGGACGCGTTAATCTCTAACTACCAATCGGATTTGAAAAAATATTTTTGTATTTGATAGCCCAATGCTTGAGGAAGGATATTAGGTTACTTAATATCACGCTAGAACCGTTAGAAGACAAGCGAAATAAAAAAAGTCAGAGAGACCGCTAAGCGAGAAGAAGAGAAGCTATGGCGCGGGCAGACGATGCGATGCGACGGGGTGGGTCGGGAGAACAAGACGTTTTACGCGGACGAAGTCGCAGGCAGAGGCTAATGCAGTTTAAAACTGTTATGTGTTCTCAAAAATATACAGTAAAATATCGTACTGAAGGCCTACCTATTCTTGTAATTTAAAATGTTCAAAATCTAGTCGCAGTCTCATCTCGGTGACAAACATTGTCAAAAACTTGTCAAATTGCAGGGAAATTAGACATAATATGTATTTAAGACTGAGATCAGACTGTGAACGTTTTTAAAATTACGAGAATTGCCCCTCTGATCAACACCGTGTGAACGTGAAAGAAAAAAAAATTGCATGCGACAGACACATGTGCACGTGGGCTTATTGTAACAAGATGAATGTTTCAGACTATCGAACGTGCAGACGGGGCTGTTGGGTCGCTCTCACACCACGCAGATGTTAGACTTAGTGTTGCAGTGCACGCATGGGTCTGTGCTGTACGGCTGCCAGGTAATCATTTCAACAATTACCTAAGTATATGCTTAACCATCCATATTAACTACCGCTGCTCATACTCTTCTGCTACATGAATTAGCTGGACAGATTTTTCCCTTCGTAATGAAAACATAGCTTTCCCTGATATTTAAAGAAGGTTCTTGTTCAGAGCATGCAAACTCTAATCCATAACTGACCCATCACATTTATGACATCCTTAGACTCATGGTAGAGAGAGAGAGGTCATAATAGTGACGTCAATTCCGAGGAATATTCTTTTGGAACGTACGTTTTGATATGTCAATACATATGTATCCATTGTTTTTTATTCTCTTACTTGTTACAATTATTAATCTACGTTTTACCAAGGTGACGTCTAAACAATCTACTCCACAATTTAAATTCTCATGAGCGAGAATATTCCCAAGAAAATTATCATATTAAATACTTACTTACTCTTAAACGTATGGTATTCATGTTAAATAAGGATTTTATGATCTACAAATAATCAGCTTTAGCAAAATGTATAAAAAACATTATAGGAAAGGTAAATAATTAAGAACAAAAAATAACAATCACGATTTCTTTGGAACAAACTCAAACTCATCATACCTAATTAACCACTTTTAAATTCCCCATGTTCCGAGAATAAACTCCGTTGAAAATCATTTTGCAGAAATTCTCGACCAGAGCACATTCTCCGTGAGAGACTGTTCTCTCGACCCACTACACTGGTCATAAGTCAGTTCTTCCCTTCCAGCTAATAACGTACTATGAAGGGGAGGAGTGGGTGGGGCCGCAGACCTTGTCGGCCGGCTACTACTACATGGCACAACTCCGGTTCACCGCCATCCCAGAGAATCCCACCACCAGCACCAGCCTGGTGGAAAGCGCTTGTGTTCATGACAACAAGTACTCCAGGGATATTTGTATTGTATGAATACCTGATTTATGTTTTAAAGTATTTTATGAATAAAAAAACGATTCGAGTAACTTTGGAAATGTCACTGTACGTAACTTTGCTAAGGAAGCGTTTTATATAAATACTAGCTTCTGCCCGCTTGTTCTCCCGACCCACCCCGTTACATTGCCTTAACTTGAAACGGGCTATCAAATGCAAAAAAAAAACAAATCCGATTGGTAGTTCCAGACATTAGCGCGTTCAAACTAACAAAGAAAATCTTCAGGTTTATATAGATCGATAGATATAGAAGATATATGTAGCTAGATGAACACACAAACTCGACTCGAAAGTTAAGCATTGGCCTGAAGCTCGCACTTCTTTACTTTGAGTCGAGTTGGTTTTGAATGGTTCCGGTATGCGACGGCCATTTTACTCCTTTATTGAATTCTGCTTCCTGTAGAAGCGTAGGTTCAAACCCTGACAGGCGCTGTACTCTCTGTAAATTATGTCATCACCACTGCTCTCAAAACGGTGAAGGAAAACATCGTGCAGAAACCGGCATGTCCTAGAAACAAATATTTAAAGACATGTGACATCTAAGTACCAACCTTCACTAGGCCCGCGTGGTGGACTAAGGTCCACACTCCCTCTCACTGAGAGGAGGCCTGTGTCCAGCATTGGGAACATATATAGGTTGATTATGTATAATTTTGCTTTACATAATATTTTATTATCTTGGCAGCGAAGATGTGCAGAGAAAGCATGTGGTTGTAGCGACCCGCTACTGTACAAATATATTGGCACTCACAGTGACTTGCCGGTGTGTCCCGTCACGCGAATCAGCTGCCTGAGAGCTAATGAGTACAAGAAGTATGGTAAGTACCTCATAACCTTACGCCTGTACGTTTTCCCCTAAAAGGGTAAGACAGAGGTGTAGGTACAGTACTCTGACATGTCGCCAATTATGTTTAGGTCTCTTGTAATAGGGTATACGTCATTAACCGGGTAAAAGTACAGTCTTCGGTCCGCTACTGACAAATTCTTGATGATAAAAACGCTTTACCCGATCTGGGAATTGACCAACAAGTCTAAACCTTCTTATTTATTTGTTTGTATCCGGCGTTCGCAATTCAGTTTCCAAACATGTAAACAGATATGTGTTTATGAAAAAACAACTTAAAAACCCACTGTAAAGTGCAGTATGCGCTAGAACTTGAAATAAAATGAGTTTCAATAGTACAGTCAGTGACCTGCATGACCCAACCCCTCTTCCCAGGTTCTTCTCTGGTAACGCAGAGTGCTGACCATGCTAGTAATTCTGAAATCAAATTATCCACACGGTTTAAAGTACATAATTATGTTCAAATGGAAATAACATCAATTGGAAACAAGGATTTGATTGTACTTTAATCGTAGTTTCTATACTTAATGCTCACTAAAAACGTATTGATTTCAGATAATGTAACCTGCCAGTGCTTGCCGTCTTGTAAAAAGATCACCACCTACATGGTCCTAGAATCTAGTCCGATGACCGTCATCAAGTATGCTATCGATCCTTTATAGTAAGTATATCATAATATATCCTAGGATGGGAGGACGGAATACACCCATGTATACGTTGTAATTTCTTTACCACCCTAAGGTTGCGTAAATGTCACTTCCGCGTCATGAAATGACTACAGTCCTTTCACAGTTATTTTATTTCTTACAGCAGCAACCCAACTACAACCTTATTGTAACGTGAATAAAGTTAAATGTGATTTTGACAGTGATGAAAATTTAGAGATTAATAACTGGGAATAGACTGTTGTGGGAATTGTTGGCAAAAGTGATATAGCAGTTACGAGGTCGACTATACAAACTACAAATAGTGTCTTTATTACATCGAAATAGGTAAAAATGTGTTAAATTGCTTGCAGCTCTGGACTTAATGTCACGCCAAACATAGTACTGAACTTGCGAGTCAACGTGGGCCATTCTCGAGTGTTTGTACTGAACCCGACTGAAACGTGGCTCACTTTGCTGTGTAAGTATCTTTGAATGAGCATGAGTAGCCTACCTAACTTTACAGACAATAACAAATCATGTGGGGCAACGTTTTATAAAAAAAAAAAAAAAATGTTTTGCGACATTTCTATAAGCAATGTTGGCCCACTGGTTACGGCCGCGACTTACGAGTTGTAGGTCGTAGGTTCGAACTCAGTCAGGCGCTTTACTTTGTGTGAATTATTCCATCACACCTACAACCCGCACTGGGCCCGCGTGGTGGATCTCGGCCCACTCCCGCTCACTGAGAGGAGGCCTGTGTCCCAGCAGTGGGAACGATACAGGGGGGGGGGGGGGATTATAGGCTGATTATGCTCCTTATAAACGTGGCGAAATGACTTTCTATTACGTTCATGGAGAAACATGAACTAGATTCATGTTTACAAACGTTTTTAATAATTATCTGCTTAGTATAATATCTTTCGCTTACTACATATACCCTTGCATTCTATGCCAGACATTACAGATATAGTATCATGAAATAAACGTGGATCTCCTTTGTTTCAGCGTCCTTAGGCGGAGTTTTCAACATGTTTCTGGGTGTGGGACTATTCAGCGCGTTGGAATTCCTATACTTTTTAATAGCAAAGTTACCGGTAGCTATAAGAAAATCGTCAGAAATAGACCCCACCGCTAGTTATTCTATCTCTGGTCCTGTTCGGTAGACCTCAGTCAATGCTTATCCTCGGTTGGACTCCTGGATTTTTTTTTTTTTTTTGTATAATTAATGCGTATACATCTCAAAACAAAGTTGCGCAACATGTTTATGTATTTCGCAAAACAATGTTGTTGGCCATATTGAATGCTGCCACATACCGTTCGATAACTAATGCTGGCAACATACCAGTGTTCACTATTCATGGTAAACAAAGAACATCTCGTAACATCATGTTGCGCGACTGTTACTACTCAATATTATTTCCGGTGTATTCGGGGCTTAACATGCGTATCTCTGTAGTTAAAACAAACCTGATTTGTCTATAATGTTATGTGTTGCTTCATTCAAATAAATTATTATTTTTGTTTGTTATTCTTATTAGTCTCGATCCCCTGAAACCAACAAAGATATCACATTAATTTCGAACCCAAATATTAACAGTAGCAGAATGGCGTGGTACAGACGCCAGCAGGTCAAGCTACCCGAAACTGTCAACTTTTCCCAATCAACTTTGAACCTTAATTCTTTAACGATAAAGTTGAAAATTTATTAAAGAAATTTGACAGATTGTAGTAGCTTGATGTGCTGGCGTCTGTACTTTCTGGCCGCGCCACAGTCGCATTTTGAATCGGAGTTAGTAAGAATAAATGTAGGTACATAATATGTTCATTGTTGTACTAAATAAAATAAAAATAGTACTTGAAAGATTCGCGAGATATTTAACAAAATCGGTGGCGCGGCCAGAAACATGCTTCCTAGCCGCGCCACCGCCTACACTGCAACAAATAGGATATTTATGTGCAAACTCAATGGTAAACAATTGTACGACTATTGTTTATTCTATTGATGTTTAAAAATACTGCAAAAAGTCATTATCTGTAGGATGAATATCGAATATATAATACATATAATACTCTCAAGCGGTAAGATGTAAGTTGAACCTCGTAAAGTGGACCTACCTCACCGGAACGGCAGCAGGGTGTGGATGTAGAGCTGTTTCAAAAACTATGCTCCACCTCCTATCCTGCCCTTTGTGCTACAGAACATGCAGCCCATTGACCTCTGCGCTGCCATTGATAATGCCAATGAATGAAGTGGCTAAGTTTTGGGCCAACAAATAACTGTTGTGCCAGCGACTAAGAAAAAGGAGAATAATCAATATTAATAACATTCCACAATGTGAACAGGTGGTAGATCTATAACACAGCTCTACAAAAAAATATTTTTTTTTTGTTGCCCTGGATTTCTGTGAAAATTCTCATGTTTTCAAGTATCCAGATCAAGAATATATTTATGAAAGCACTGACTGTGCTCTTATTTTTATGATTTTCACAAATCTCAAAATTTGAACAATAATCAGCTTTTCGTTCATAAAAATTGATTTTATCAGCCATAATTTTAACAAAATTAAGAGCAATTCTTACAAAATCATTGATAGTTTCATGAATTGTGAGCATAAATATATCCAAAATCAGTCTTATATCCAGGGCAACAAAATCACTGTATACCAGTGTAATGACTTGATCATTATTGACCCGGTCGCATGCAGCAAAGTAGGAGAGAAACAAGGAAAGACAGATAGAGAGACAATTCAATAGCAAATTTTTCTTTGTTAAAGGTGATGATATGGAAACTATAACTGTGCCTGCACAACCTCCTTTTATTGTAAAACATGAGATTGATGAAGATAGAATTTCTGCGAAAGATTTTCCTGATGGTAAATTTAAAAATTATTTTCTACTAGCTTCTGCCCGCGGCTTCGCCCGCGTGAATGTCGGAAAGGATAAGAAGTATGTCCTTCCCCAGGATGCCATCTATCTCTTTGGCATCTGCTGGCAGGCAATTTTATCGAAATCCGTTCAGTGATTTAGGCGTGAAAATGTAACATACCTACAGACAGAATATATAATTTTATATAGTACCTATAGCTGTTGCCCGCGACTTCGTCCACGTTTCCGCCGTTTTTCGTAAAAAAAAGTAACCTATGTCCTTCCTCACGGTTCAGTGGTTTTGATGTAACAGACAGATTAACTTTCGTATTTTAGTAGGGAAATATAATATGTCAATCTACAATACTGTTGAAAAATATCGCAATACGGAACCGCACAATATTATTGTTAATAGCTGTGCCCGCGACTCCGTCAGCGTGTAACTCCTTGTGTGTTATTAAGTTAATGTATTGGTAATATTGTTTAGATCACGTTCACATGAGGCTTAAGTACCTATAGAAGGGGTAGCGGGATCGTCCGAAAGGGTTACCGCTGCCCTGGAACATAAAGGGCTAAGGAAGGAACACGGGTGGGTTTTAGTCAGTAAGAGTCTGACACTCCCTTCCGCTCCACCCAGAGCTGGAGGGGTCATTTGATGATTTCCCATCCAGAAAAAAAAAAAAAAATGTACCTGTAGAACGAAAATACTTCAGCGCAAAGCTTCCGGGTAAACTATGTTGAAAGTTGACCCGTCCGGCACGTGAACATAAAGATTTCTAGAACTGCTAACCCGGGAAAGAGCGACGTACAATTGACCATGCGAGAAACAACTGACACCGAGATCTACTCCAGCAACACGAAAAGTTTGCCCTTGAGCCTTATTAACTGTCATTGCATAACACACCGATACTGGGAATTGCGTTCTTTTAAATTGGAATGGAAAATTATTTGGTATTATGGGAATTCTGGGAATAAAGACGGTTTCTCCTGCACCGCAACCTGTTAAAATTTGAACCTCGATTATATTTTGTTGCAACTGGGTTACTTTTAGCCGAGTTCCATTGCAAAGTTGTGGTGGTCTTAAATTTCTGAGCAGAATAATCGGAATGCCAATTTTTAAACAAATTTCATGAGAAGGAAGTCCGGGCATATTTAAAGAATTTAAAAATTCTATCGGGTAATTAGTGGCTTCTTGTTCATCGACCATTCTATTTATTGAACTATAAACTTTGCTTTCCCCTGTATATTCGACAGTATTTTGTTATAATCTCAAATGCCTGGTCATTGCGAGGAGTTAAAATGGATCTTTCGCATAGCCAAGAATTGTCCCTATTTAATATATTTGTTACGTCACCGTAAACCGACGATATAAGATGTGGTTGGGATTGCACTATACAACATAACTCAGGCGTCAGAATAAGTTTTCCTTGGTGTAGTTGTGGATAGGTACCTTCACCAATCTTTAATAATGTATCAGAAAATTGACGATCATCCGGGTTATCTCCAGTTCTCACTCGCATGTTTATAGTCAAATGCACCGATTGTATATCACGCCACAAATAAGAGCTTTTCAGGCAAGCCCTAACCTCATCAGCTCGGGTTCCCCGTGGTATTACCGGTAAGGTCTGTCGGAAATCACCACAAAATAAAACCGTGATGCCGCCCATTGGTCGATCATTTTGTCTTATATCCCTTAAAGTTCTGTCTACAGCTTCTACTCCTTTTCGATGGGCCATCGTACATTCATCCCATATGATTAAATTACACTCACGTAATACCTTAGCTTTGTCGCTATTTCTTGAAATACTACAGGTTGGACTTTCCCTGCGATATTAGCGTATTTCATGTATAACTTTGGTGTTTCTATACCGATTTCTATGATTCTTTTTTATGGAATAGTTAATAATGTTAACTTTTTTAATTAAGAATGACTGAGAGTGTTATAAATGTAAGAGTAGACAAATATAATCAGAAAGCTTCGAACTGCTAAGCTATCGGGAGTTACACGTGTTATTGTGAGTCAACCATAAAAGATAGACATATGCTGTCGTGGGATATTTTTTATATAATTTTAAGGAGAACATTTCCGTCATACATGATTTCTGTGTAGCTTTAACCATTAAGGTTGCACACGCGACGGAAGCGTAAAAAATGGAGTAACTTCTCCCGTTTTCCCAACATTTCCCTTCACTGCTCTGCTCCTATTGATTGCAGCGTGATGAAAAGTATACTATAACCAGCTCAGGAGTATGAAAAATAATTGTACCAAGTTTCATTAAAATCCGTCGAGTAGTTTTTGTTTCTATAACGGTTATACAGACAGACAGACAGACAGACAAAAAATTTACTGATTGCATTTTTGGCATCAGTATCGATCCCTAATCACCCCCTGATAGTTATTTTGGAAATATATTTCATGTACAGAATTGACCTCTCTACAGATTTATTATAAGTATAGATTTTCCTGCCAATAACTTACCTTCTATTAGATGCATGTGTGTGAACACTCTACCTTTGAAATATTGTGTATGTATTAATAATCTAACATAACATCACGCCTGTTATTCCCGAAAGGTTAGACAGAGGTTATTACTGTAATTATCTCATTAATTCGCGCGGCGGCCGTGACTGTTAGACAACCTCGGGTGGTACCAGACTGTAGGTGCTTATCGCAGTAGGTATATGCGAGTGACGGAGGCGTGCTGTCGGGCACAGCAAATAAGGAGACAAAGAAGGGTAGAGAATTTGCCTGTTTATGAATGTTTAAGTTTAATTATTTCTTTGTTATACTTATAGGTGATAGCATGGACTCTATAACTGTGCCTGCACAACCTTCGTTTATTAAAAAACATGAGATTGAAGAAGATAGGATGTCTGCAGCTAGTAGCAGTAAAGAATTTTCTGATGGTAAAGATAAAATTATTTTCTATTTCTGCGTTCTCCCAAAAACTTGCCTTCTTTAATAGAAGGGAAGTTTTTCACCAAATAGAATTTCTATTTGATGCATGTGACTGAACACCTCTAGGTACGTTTAAAATATTGATTGTGTATTAAGTCTTATTAATTTATGCTGTGTTATTCCAGATATTACCAAGAAA
Organism: Apamea crenata; assembly: GCA_949629185.1. NCBI lineage: Eukaryota > Metazoa > Arthropoda > Insecta > Lepidoptera > Noctuidae > Apamea > Apamea crenata. The sequence continues at coordinate 1,514,870 of OX451359.1, forward strand.
AAGCAGCCTGAAAACGAAACATGCTGTAGTTCAGCAAAGGAAGAGTATTTCAAATTAAAATTAAGCAATGCTAAACTAGAAAGAAAGTTCCTACTACAGAGGCACAAAATGGAAAAAGAAAAGCTCGCATTAGAATTGGAAATCCTGAATTTAAAAAGACAAAAATTATTATGATCATCATCATCTGCCTAACCTTTTCCCAACTATGTTGGGGTCGGAAATTATACAAAAATTATTATGATAATTTCTAAAAATAAAATGAGTGGGTAAAATTTTGTATTTTACGTCCATGAACAGTTACAGTACCCTAACTGTAGTTTTACAAAAAATACTGTAGGTAGTGATTTTATGGCTGAAGTGACTTGATTTTATAAAATATGAATGAAAAGAGAATTATGCAAGTGCAAATTGAATTTAAATGTTCGTAAAAATGCGTATAATATAAACTATTTTTACCCTGAAAGGGTTTAATTATAACATGTACAGACGCCAGCACATCAAGCTAACACAATCTGTCAAATTTCTTTAATAGATTTTCAACTTTATCGCTTAATCATTAAGGTTCAAGGTTGATTGGGAAAATTTGACAGTTTCGGGTAGCTTGACCCGCTGGCGTCTGTACCTACATGACTTAAAATAATATCTTTCGCAATCAAAAGCACTCAAATTCGAATTGAATGTTATTCTAATGTTACAAAACATTACCCCAAACCATTTCCCGAAGGGTTTGAGCAGAGGCGGTTTAGTTGTTTCAGTCCCATGTAATAGAAGGCGCGAATATTGCGATTAACAAAATGCGATTAGTTAAAATGCATTATTATTGTCCTAAATTATTGTCTCATAAAAATAACATATAACCAGAGGAATATTTAGCAAAAATAATAATAAGGCTTGTACGAACGCAACCATACCTCTTGATGAAGTTTTACAACCTGTCATTGACATGTCAACTGTCAATCTGTCAATGTCAAGCACACGTGGTTAGGTTATTGTTGTTCCAGACTCGGACTTCCAGTACTACAGTAATTTTTGTTGTTTTTTTTTCCAACAAATAATTACAGTTTAGTAAAACATAAATCGTAAAACATGTCATCATGGAAGAAGGCCGCGAAGGCCAACCAGAAGACGCACAAAGAGCGTCATCAGCCAGAATCGCGGAAACACCTAGGTTTACTTGAAAAGAAGAAAGATTACAAGAAGCGCGCAGACGATTACCACGAGAAAGGGGAAACTCTGAAGTTATTGAGGAAACGGACGCTGGACAAGAATCCTGATGAGTTCTACTTTCATATGATCAATTCTAGGGTGAAAGATGGGGTGAGTAAAATGTAATGACTACAATTTCTTAAAGCTTATTTTGAAGCTAAGAATTTAATTATAAAGATGCGTGGTTTCATGTGGTCTTATTTCGTTTAGAAACAATTAATTGCTCGTCATTTAGCGAGAATTACATTTTGTTTTGTAAACATAACCTCTAAAAGATATTAAAGTGTTTTTTTTATTTAACATGATACTTATTTTATGTAGGTATTGCACTCAATAATGTACCGCTAGATTTATCAGTAGATTCTAAGAATCGATCTAGTTAAGAATATCCATTGAAAAAAATTATAATTCAAGCCTAGTTTACTAATAAAAGTTCTTGAATGATTATACAAGTCTTGTAATAACTTTCTAGGAGCACCATGAAGTTGAGAAGGTGGACGAGCACTCTACGGAGCAAGTGAAGCTGATGCAGACGCAGGACATCAAGTACATCAACATGAAGAGGACCATTGAGAGCAGGAGAATCAATAGGCTGCAAGTATGTGTTGTTGTGGTTTTTGTCACTTGTTTTTTTTCGGTGATCACGCTAGCTGGCTCGTCTTCTAAAGAGCTTCTTCTCTTTGTTTGTGTGAAGATATACAACCTTTATATATTATCGATGGTTGGTTGCTTAGCAATGTTTGTTATATTGGTCTTGTCACTGAATATAAAATATTCTTTCTACATAATAAAACAAAGTTTTATTAAAACGTTTATTTCTGCATCTACGGCAACTAAACAATTATAAGCTTTAATAATACAATAAAGCTTAACATGGTAGCAGAGCGAAAAATGTAAGATTATAAGAAAAACGAAAAGGTAAAAATTCAAAATGTCTATTGTAAAAATTCAACCTTTAGGAAAAGAAAACTATGATACATGGTGTATACATGCAAAAGCATATTTAATAAAAAATAAACTATGGGCATGTGTAAAAGAATACCCTAAGGTAGATGCGTCAAAAAATGATCTTGACGATGACGAAATGGCAAAGTCAGAGCTAATGTTGTTGATAGCGCCTTCAGAACTAAAACAGATTAAAAACTGTAAATTTGCCAGAGATGTGTGGACGACTCTTGAATCCATCTATGCTAGTAAGGGTCCAGCCAGAAAGGCTACCCTACTAAAACAGCTAATATTAGCTAAACTAGAAGAAGGTTCAGATACACGCGAGCATTTAAAGAAATTCATGGATACTGTAGATAAATTAAAAGATATGGATATTGATATCAACAGTGATCTGTTATCAATCATGATGCTCTATAGCCTTTCTTCGGAATACGAAAATTTCAGGACTGCAATTGAATCACAAGACTCGCTTCCAGATCCTGAAAAGCTAAAAATTAAAATTATAGAAGAGAGTGATGCACGTCGTCGTGACATCCCTAGTACTAGCGTAAAGAATGATGCTGAAGAAAGTTTCTACACTTTTTGCAAGATTTGTAAAAAGAAAGGCCATGACTCGTCCAAATGCTGGTGTAGAAATAAGAATGCAGGCAAGAAAAATTATAGGAAGTCTAAGAACAGCTATACCAAAAAGGACGATAAAGAAACAAACCTCTTCAGTAGCTACTTCATAAATGACAAAGCCCAAAAATGCTGGATACTTGACAGTGGATGTACGTCACATATGACATTTTCGGATAAGCCTTTTATTGAAATGAAGAAAATTTCAAAAACCCTTAAACTCGCTTCAAAGGAAAAAACTGCAGAGATAAAAGGGTTAGGGCCTGCAGAAATAGAAATTGAAGAAGGAAAAATTGGAATAACTGATGCACTTTATGTACCAAGCCTGTGTGCTAATCTTCTGTCTGTTGGGAAAATGACAGATAAAGGACTCACTGTTCTATTTACTAAGAAGAAGGCAATAATTAATGATCACAAGCGAGGAGTACAAATGCAAGCAGTGAGAGAAGACGATGGTCTATATTATCTCCAAACGAAAAATAATAATGTTGACAGACATAGAGCCAATGCTACAGAATGTAGTAATGACGTAGCAAAAGAAGTGGAGTCAGATGCTATTAAACAATGGCACTGTAAAATGGGACACATGAGCGAAAGGGACTTGAAGCTCGCCTTAAAGAATGAAAGCCTGATTGGATTAGACTTCAACCGTAATAGTTCTTTAGGTGAATGCGAAATATGCATAGAAGGGAAATTGAGCAGAGTGCCTAGCATGAAGAGTGACAAAAATAATTCACGTACGAGTCAGCGTCTTGAGATCGTACATAGTGACGTCTGTGGACCACTGAAACAACCTTCACTGAATGGCAACAGGTATTTCGTAAGTTTCATTGATGACTACAGTAGATACTGCCGAGTATACTTTATTAAAAATAAAAATGAAGTTTTACAAAAATTCATAGAATACAAGGTAGAAGCAGAGAACTTCACAGGAAACAAAATTAAATGCCTACAGACCGATAACGGTACGGAATACAGAAATTTGAAGTTTGACACATTTCTGAAGCAAAATGGTATAGCAAGAAGATTGACAGCACCATACACTCCACATCAAAATGGAATCGCTGAAAGGAAAAATAGAACCCTTATAGAAAAAGCAAGATGCATGATGTTGGAATCAAAAGCGCCTATGTGTTTATGGGCAGAAACGGTTTATACTGCAAATTACTTGTCAAACCGAAGCGTTAACCAGAGTATTGAAAACCAAACACCATTCGAAAGATGGGTAGGTAGAAAACCCTGCGTTAATCATCTATATGTATTTGGTGCTAAAACGTTCATCCTAAAGAAAGGAAAACATGAACACAAATTTGCTTCAAAGGCAATTCCGGGTATGTTCGCTGGTTACTCGGAAGTTTCAAAAGCGTTTAGAATATACGTCCCATCGAAGAAAAGCATTCTTATTTCCAAGGATGTTCGAATTTTAAAGAAAATGTTCTACGAATATGGTAAAAATGTGATTTCTGTTTCTTTTCAAGAATTAAATGATCACAAGCGATCAAACGAGACTGACAGTGAACTGGATGAAACAGAAATATATTTAAAAGGTACTACAAAAGAAAATGCTAGTAGACAGCAAGCAGTACAAGATAATGTTATTGCAAGCTCTAACGAGGTACCTATACAAAATGAAAATAACGAGTTGTTTTATGACTCTCTCGGGATTGATGACGGCAGTGAAACTGCTGATCAACCAAATGAAAACGACATAGATGTCGATGCATCTGTTCTTGTTCCAGAAGAACGGAGGTCATACAATCTTCGTGATAGATCACAGATTGACAGACCTAAAATATTTGAGGATTATGTTATGGCAGCCATGAATATGAATAATGAAACAGAACCTCAAACGTTTAAAGATGCTATGAATAGCAAGGATAAGGTCAAATGGTTAGAGGCTATGAAAAATGAAATGAAATCATTGAAAGAAATGAAGACTTGGGAATTAGTCGACCCTCCGAAAAATCGTAAACCATTGCCATGTAAATGGGTTTACAAAATAAAGAACAATCCAGATGGTACAATTGAGGGACATAAGGCCAGACTAGTAGTAAAAGGTTTTTCACAAAAACCTGGCGTTGATTATCAGAAGACTTTCAGTCCGGTAGCCCGCCTCAGTACTATAAGAGCTGTCTTAGGAATAGCTGCTCGAGAAAACTTTGTACTTCAACAGTTCGATGTATCGACTGCGTTTCTAAACGGAGCTGTAAAAGAGGAAATCTTTATGAAGCAGCCAGAGGGATTCAATGATGGCACTAAGAAAGTGTGCAAACTTAAACGCAGCCTCTACGGGCTGAAACAAGCTCCTCTATGCTGGAATGTCTGCATATCAGAGTATCTTATAAATTCAGGATTCAAGCAAAGCACTAAAGATCCTTGCCTTTACTTACGTGAACAAGTCTTAATTGCACTTTACGTAGATGACGGTTTGGTGGCTTCAACTAGTAAAAATGCTGGAAGGAAATTTATTGAAGAACTGAAAAATAGGTTTAAAATAACCACAAAACCGGCGTCTTATTTCCTTGGACTTGAAATTAATAAAACCAAAGATGGTTGTATTACCTTAAACCAAAGGTCTTATTCTAAGAAGATACTTGAAAAGTTTGGAATGACTAACTGTAAAGTCGCTGCAACGCCGGCAGTAAAAATTGGCATAGATGAAGAACAAGATGTTGAATCAAATGATGAATCAAATTCGTCATTTCCCTATCGTCAAGCTGTAGGTGCCCTAGCATACCTCATGGTCGCTACAAGGCCAGATATAAGCTACGCTGTGAGTGTTGCGTCAAGGCATCTAGAAACTCCTACTAGGTTTGATGTGATGAGAGTCAAGCGAATTTTTAGATACCTTAAGGGCAAAGGACTTGTCTTCGCGAAAAGCCGGGAGAAGAGGCTGATATGTTTTAGTGATGCTGATTTTGGTGGTGACACAACAACTGGCCATTCGACGTCAGGGATGATTTTCCTATTCTCCGGTCCCATCATGTAGAAAAGCCAAAAACAACCAAGAGTAGCAATCTCTTCAACGGAAGCCGAACTCGTAGCCATGACAGAAACTGCGAGAGAAGCCTTATGGCTAAAAGAACTCCTGGAGGAATTAACAGACTTAACAGACCTGAACGAAAAACCGACAATTTACGTTGACAATGAGTCTGCTATAAGGTTGTCTGAGAATCCACCCTATGAGTTCCATAAGAGAACAAAACATATCAAGATAAAACATTTCTTCATTCGAGAATGTATTCAGAGTGGAGACTTCGCTGTCAAACAAGTCTCTACAGAATTGCAATTGGCGGACATGTTTACGAAGCCATTGTTTGGACCAAGACTGAACATGCTAAGCTGTAGAATTGGACTTCAAGATTTGTCCAAGCTCTAAAAGTATCGTGGATGTGAAGATATACAACCTTTATATATTATCGATGGTTGGTTGCTTAGCAATGTTTGTTATATTGGTCTTGTCACTGAATATAAAATATTCTTTCTACATAATAAAACAAAGTTTTATTAAAACGTTTATTTCTGCATCTACGGCAACTAAACAATTATAAGCTTTAATAATACAATAAAGCTTAACAGTTTGACAGTTTTCTTGCACCATTTGAAGAAGTAAAGATAACATTAGACTATGCCGATTTAAAATATTTAAGTAAAGTACTTTTATCAAACTAACTCTCTAGTCCAGCAAGTAATGTGTTATGGCCGTTTGAAGTTGTAGAAAAAATAAAATACAATATGAAACTCCTAATATTTTGTTTTGTAATTCATCAAGTTAATATTTTTACAGGCTCAGCTCCACATGACAGATGTAGCAGAAGCAACTCCAAACACACACACATTTTTTGTGGAAGAGGGAGAAGAAAAAGAGTTTGACCTGGCTAAGAGACTGGACACACACCCAGCATTGTTGGGCAGAAAATCCAACAGGCCTAGGATGTCTGACTTGGATAAAATAGTACTGCCTGATGTTAATGATGAGGTTGGTATTATTATTTTTTTGCCTAATTAAGTTTATCATGAACATTAACATGTGACTGTTCCTAAATTACCCTAGGCTGATACAATTTTCGTTTTTCCTAATTATGTGGAATTGTAGTAATCAGTACTTTCATTCAATTAGGCAAATAATGTTTAGCTAAAGTTTGATAAAGAATCTGCCAAACGAGCATGTGCTGGTACATGGTGTATATCATCATCTTCCTATTCATTCAGAATTCCGCCTAATTGGATTATCAGTGCTTCCTGATCATCTTTCACTTTTTCCATACTAGCAGCTAGTAATAGGCCTCTTTTTGATTGTACTAAGTACAAACCACCTCTCTGGCTGTACTTCCCGTCCATTATTCTCTGGAGACCACAACAGTGCAAAAGTCCAGGTGCGGTCACAGACCAAGATTTTGGGGGGGGGGGTCAACAAGTAGTAAGTTAGTAAGGCAAGTAAATCATGCAGACTCTCGTCAGCTTAATTGATTTTGGGGGGGGTCATGACGCCCACGAAGACCGCGCCTGGTCATAATACTATTCGTTCACACTCTAATTCAAATTCCCCTTTCCAGACACTAGAATCAATGAAGAAGAAAAAACAGAAGATCTACAATGAGCTGTCAAAGAGGATAGAGAGGGAGAAAGAGTTGACGGTCATCCACCAGAAGATGGAGTTGAAACGTCACTTACAAGACGTAAAGGTCATGAAACCCAAGAGGTTAAAACCTGGGACCAAGTGTTCTGCTCCTGTGTATCAGTTCCAATATATGAGGAAGAAGTAATGAATGCCTTTGTTTTATTGTTATTATAAGTGGAAGCCAAGTACTTTCCTTTGTTCAGCCGTAAGTGATGTAAATAGTACATACATTACGATACGTGTGACTTAAGTGCTAAACGCCGTGCATTAATAGACTACTTAAGTCACACGTATCGTATACTATTTTATAGCTCGTGTGACCTAAACCCGCACTTACGTCACGCTTTTCTATGTAAAAATGGACTACTTAAATCACAGAAAAGCGTGACTTAAATGCGGGTTTAGGTCACACAGTGCTATAAACGTCATTAAAAAATAACATCTCAGGTTCAAATCTGATTAAAATCCTTCAGGGTGTAGAATAATAACAGGCTAAAAACATCAATATCCAAGCAAAGCCATTGTATTGTTGTATCTTATACACGTTTCCACCTTTTAAAATGTTTGTCCCTTATGACTGGTGGTGAACATAACAGTAGGGATTGTAACATGTGTCAAAAGCAAGGAGGAAATAAGTATACCTTTTATATGTTTAAATTCGTTTTAATTTTTCGTAATAAATAATTTTCTCTTCATTACATTAAGAGATGCACCCAAGTTATTGTGTGGTTTAATGATATTAGTAAGAAATTCAAAATAGACATCGAATTAAATAATATCATTTGGAAATTGATTATAATAGTGATTTTCAAATTAAAATATGTTTTAACTACAAGTTGATGTAGTTAAAATATGTTTTAAGTTCTTAGTACAATATTTTAGAAATGTCCCTGATTAATCAACACATATTAAAATTACTTAAACCTAATCATACAATAGTTCAATGGGTAAAAAACTGACTGGTAATCAATAATTCCAATGTTCTTTTTCCCATTGAGCTGTTTACATACACATTAACCAACTCCGAATAATCGGAGGGTGTTATCACTCATTGTCAGGAACGTTACAACATAAACATACTAGCCAACCATATAAATTAGACAACTGGCATTTGTGAGGTCATTTACACATTATATTTGACGGAATTTGATGGTAGTCAAGAAAGAAAGAAAATAACTTGTTTTTTTACATATATTCTTTACAGAATTAGAAAAGGAATTTATGGCACTCTGTGACCTAAACCCGCACTTAAGTTACCTGTCTGTGTTACCTCCTGTTATCTGTGACTTTTTACACAGAAAAGCGTGACATACCGTGCGTGACCTAAACGCGCACTGCGTTTAGGTCACACGTGCTATAAAATAGTATAAGATACAGTCATGTGACTTAAGTAGTATTAAGGACTACTTAAGTCACACGTATCGTAATGTATTATTTTTGTGAAAGGGGTCTCACTATAATTTCAAATGGCAACACTAGCTATTACCATCTGACGGTAAAGACGATCGCGTGGAACTAAGCCGCATTTCACGAAGTTGTCTAGTTGTCTTCGTCAGCTACTATAAAATAGCATTTCTTCATAACAAAATGACTACTTAAAAATAATACGTCCATCGCATAATAACTTGAGTGCATCACAGTATAAAAGTTGTACGTATAATATAACCTAAGGCGGTAACTTTCAGTAAGCTAACAGCCAGTTTTTCGAACGACAGTTGGTCACATTCATAAATAATCATATTGTGATAATTTTCTTTCGAGAAACTGGCCCTAAGAGTCTTTGGTAGTCCTATACTAAATCACAGTGTCACCACAGCACGCACTTGTGCTCGGGGTTCATGGGCGAGCCCGCGGGGCAGCTCCAAGCTTCCGCGAACTCCGCGGAGTTGCTGAGCGTGCCTATCACTCGGATCTTGTTCGGACTGTGCACGCCTTCCACCATTTTGGATTTAAGAGCGCCCACCGTTGAGTTGCCGCACCATATCTGTTGGAAGAAGAATTTTATGAAGGTTAAAGATAGAGTTCCTATTGGATATATACACTCATTATTGTATAGTAACGTCGCCGCCTCGTGCGTTTGAAGTGCTGTGTGGTTGTAGTAGTAAAGTAAAAAAAGATTAGAAGGTCAATTCTCATAAAGTCATAATTTAAAACGTTCAAAATCTAGTCGCAATCTCCTCACCGACAATCAATGTTAAAAACTTGTCGAAAATGTAGGGAACTAAGAGGTAGTTTTGACAGATCTAAACAGATCAGACGGTGAACGTTCTTAAAATTACGAGATCAACCAACCAGACCACATCCTGACCAGAACAAACACACCAGAGTTCTCTTCTTGACTATTAGTTGTCACAGGAAAGCTTTTTACGTCTATCCATATCACACATGCCAGAAATTACCTTACTTATGTATAGATAGGCCAATACCCTCAGTTTTGGGGCCGGTCAGACGAGGTAAGTATTTCGTAAGGGACAAAGAACCACAATACGGCCGATAAATCATGGCCAGTTCGAACTTTGCGCAGAAGGCTGCGAATAACATTTTTTTAGGAACTTAATGGTAAACATTCGCCAAAGTTCAGAGTGCCTATGTTCAGACCGGTCATGATTCATCGGTCGTATTGCAATAATTGTATACTGGTATCATCAATCTTGCGAGAAGACACTAGCAATAATTTTACCATTTTATAGGAAGGCGAGTCGGTTATGCTTGTACACATATCCACATTACCTGCGCGAATCCCAAGAAGAACAGCTGGTCGGGCTTGTAGTCGGGCAGGCCGGGCAGCGCGGCGCGGCGGGCGGCGGGCGCGCGGCCCGCGTGCAGGCGGTAGGCGCGCAGGGCCGCGCGCAGCCCGCCGTTGTCGGCGATGTTCTCGCCCTGCGTGTTGAAGCCGTGCACCTGCGGCGGGGATGTTACTGTTAGACTTTGTGAAGGAATTTAACGTGGAACAAACAAAGGGACGTCAAAGATCAAAAATCCCGCATTGGTTAAGACAGGGCAAAAATGCTAAACTGCCGAAAACGCACTTTAAGTTTTGAATGACTCTTCTCTTTCTCCAAAGACATTAAATTTTTTGTTGTCTTTCTCTATAGGCTGATTTTTCAATCGGCCGATAATTTTTAATCGTGGAATAAAATTGACGTCTGACAGTTTTTATATAGAATAACTGTCAAAAATTCAAAATTATTCCTCCGATAAAGTTATTTATCGGAGGAATAATTTTGAATTTTTTCTGGCGTTAGAAAAATCAGTCCCTAATGAGTGTATTGAAGGTTTATTTGTTTTTCACCCCATCTATTCGAAAAGAAAGACTTGGTTCGCCTTTAAGTGCACCAAAAGATGGTGTTTTCTATATGAAACTTTTAGCGGGCTTTTTTAGTTTTTAATCGTCTATAAAAGTACGCCGCAATTATCTTTGCCGCGCACTTTTTGAATTTGGAACATCTTACTAGCGCCAAAGAAATCGAACGCAAATATTGTTTGAATAAAGAATGGTTGGTACGACGGCCCACAATCGCGCCGTCGTCGCCGGCTCAATAAAAAAAAAAAGAAATCAAATTAAAAACGCGCGGACAGCCCGCGTTTTCGTAAATTTTCACGGATTGTTAGAAATTCATGGTTTTGTTTTGAAAAATGAGTTCTTCAAGTGACAGTGAAAGTATAGAATTAACTCCTGAAAGTATTGGAACTGACGCAAGAAATGTGACGGATAATCTATTATCTACCTGCAAAATCCCGGGAGAAATATATGAAAGCCTATATGGTAATTTTATTGAATGGAGAAATGCAAGAGGCGCCTAGAATTTTTCAGAATCTGTGTTTTTGGCCTACTTCCAGTACTTAGCCAAAACTAAACAACCATCCACTCTTTGGAGTAGGTACTGTAAGGGTTGTCTGCCGAAGGCGACCTCATATAATGCAGGCTGGCTATATTTATGCGCAGGTTCTATTCGAACATTCAAGCAAATGTCATTATATTCTATTTAGGATTTTGTTTAGATTTGTCAGTGCTAGATTAGGAAGAAATATGTAAAGACGTTTCGAGAATACAATTTAAAAGGAATCATAAAAGGTGTTTGATTCCTCCCGATCCCCAGAGGGCTCCTCTAGCTCTCTACAAATGGTGGAGGCGCCGGGTAGGCGCTGAATTGTCGCCGTGTTTGCGCCAAAGTTGCGCATATTATGAAGAAACGTGCCCCATATGTTTAAACGATAATATTTTGAAGAAGCGAGACTGCTCGCAACCAGAGGATAGAACAGGCGCAGAAAGGTCGCCGGAAGATTATAAGCAGCTAAGTGGTTTAATGTTTTTTTTGCTAAAGAGAGTGAATATGGCTGAATTTTATACGGGAAATAACGAATGCCTAGAGGAATTTATTGAGGCGTTTAAAGTAGTTGCCATCTACAATACATGGCGTGAGAGCGATTGGGCGCTTATATTGGGCGTATATCTTAAGGGTGCTGCCCTGTGTGTGTTTAAATTCATGTACCGTGATGGTATGAGTTTTGATGAACTGTGTGATGTGTTACGAGCAGAGCTCCCGTGCCGATGTCACAGAGCTATTTATAGGTTGCAACGAGAGGAGATTGCACAAGATCTGTCTGAAGAAAGCGGACAGGAAGTTGTATTAAATGTAGATGATGATGCTTCATCATCTTCTAGTGGAAGACATGATGAGCAAAGCTGCCTAGAAAGCAGCGTGGAAGTAGATGATGGTGAAGAAGATGACGAGCGCAGCAGCCAGGGGTGCAGCCCTGCAGATGATGAGAAGGAGCCGATGGAAGTGTTCGAGAGCGAACACGAGGAAGAAGTTGTCGATTCGGGTCAGTCCAGTCCTTTTATTAATGTATATAGCTATGTTACAGAGCATCAGGATGAGCGTTGTGATCACAATGTTGAATCCAGTACAAATAACATCGTTGGTGATCAAGTTATTGTGGATAATTTTTTGATCGTTGATTCCGAGACAAAGGAGAATGGTCTTGTCGAGTTGTCCACGGAATTACAGGAGGATGCTCAGAGCGTCGTAGGGTCATATGACGACAGTAAGGTGGATTTTGACACTGCCTTAGTCAAAGCTGAGGTAGAGTTATGTGCAGTCAGAGATGAATACACAGAGGTGATGAACAGTTCTGTGCATTTGAAGGACTTATGTAATTTTCCTACAGATGAGGTAGCGAACTTTGATCGTAGTGTTCCTATAGAACGTCGCGTAGATGACCATATTGATAATTATTCAATTTTAACTCGATTCAATTCATTTATTTCTGTTAATTTACAATCGTTATTGGTGTTAATAATTAATATTGTTCATTCTCAATGTGCTTCAAACAATATAAGAAAAGCACGGGTGAAGGAAAAAATCTCATTTCTTAGAAAAGCTAAAACTAAACGTTTAATTTCAAGTAATTTTTCAATGATTTATAACATTGTAAAATCATTTTCTAAAAATTATCATCATTTTAAGAAGTTTTTAATTTTAAAATACAAGTTTATTAAATGTAAGTTCAGAGATAAAAACTTTTTGATAGGATTTTTTTTTATATTATGATGTAAACTTTCGTTGTCTTTAGTTGTCATTCATTGTCATGTCAACATCAGTTGGATGTAAACATCACTTACATTATTTTAGTTGTTTTTTATGTTACGATATAATAACATGTTTTCATTTGTGTGTTTGCATATGCTGGGTCTGAATACCGGACGCGGCTGGGAGCGAGTGAGGTGCCACACCTCGCAGCTCCAAGGAGTCTGAGGGAGTGAACATATCGTCGTCTTCATTATTCGGGTGTTAATAGGCTGAGATAGCATGAACGTACTCCAGAATGTTAGTAACGCGAGTTAGGAGAGGTTCTTAGATTTGTAAACTGTGGTCACTCCTATAGGGGAGGGGGTGACACTCACTCACCTAAGCTGAAACCAACTTTGCTTACGGGGCATAGCCTTTGCAAAGTGTGTTTGGTTGACACAATTGGTTCAACTTATATTGGAGGACCCACAGTTCTATCAGTATTGACTGATGTGTTATAGAGTTTGAGTTTAGTGAGAACGGAGTAGGTTTTTCAGAACGTTTTCTCTGGAGTATGGGCATAAGATAGGTTTTCTTCGATGGACACTGACCTCTTGGTTTTTTGCCTCCCTCTGGCTCAATTGCGTCCGATGGGGTAAAAGAGTTTGAAGTTAGGATCATTTGTTTTTTAAGCCTCATCTAGGCTGATGTGAATTGTCACCTCAATTTATTTTCATAGGAGGCCGCGTCGCTTCTTTTTCGGCAGTTTTGGCGCGACGAGGCTTAAGCAGGACTACGTTAATTTATGTTGGTGCACAGTGGCACATGTAAATGTTAACTTGCCGGACACATGTCATGGTGTCAGACTCGCGATTCGTTTGTCCTGACTTAAGTCTACTCTTGCAAGAGTTGGACCTCACACTGTATATATTATCTGGCGTAAGGTAATTATTATTGTAGGGATAGGCAGGAAGGGCCTGAGTGTTCGAATGTTGTGAATAAAAGTCTTGTTTAGGAGCGGGAGCATACCAATCCTTTTATTCAAGGATGGGCGTAGCTCATGTAAGGGTTGTCTGCCGAAGGCGACCTCATATAATGCAGGCTGGCTATATTTATGCGCAGGTTCTATTCGAACATTCAAGCAAATGTCATTATATTCTATTTAGGATTTTGTTTAGATTTGTCAGTGCTAGATTAGGAAGAAATATGTAAAGACGTTTCGAGAATACAATTTAAAAGGAATCATAAAAGGTGTTTGATTCCTCCCGATCCCCAGAGGGCTCCTCTAGCTCTCTACAGTACCTACTCAATGCTAAAATCAACAGTCAGTTCTAATAACGACGTAAAACTGGACACATATTATTCGAAATTAAAAGCGTAGGTATCTGAAGAGGATGTCTGATGGATTTAAACCTAAAAAATCCAAAGTGTTCTCAGTCAGAAACGTGGAAACTTTCCTTAATGAAGCACCCGACAAAGTCTTTAATTCTTGCCGTAAAAGTAAGTAGTTCTATGTTTAGGGTGGATTAGTAAAGTATAACCATAGTGTTTTAAAATGCGCATGTAACCTAGCTGTACTTCGTTAAATACTTGTCTTAATCACATGCGATTTTGTTACACGTAGCTTTAATTTTCGGAGCTTCGGATTTTCGGAGCTTGTCGTGGCAATGAACTTTTATAAATAACTGTTGATGACTTCGTAATCACTCGGATGATTTATTGTTAGTAACGCTGACAGAGACAAAAACAAAAATTTACCGATCCTTCGTAATCCGAGGAGAATACAAAACTGTTGTACAGAAATACCTGGACCTGCGTCCTGCTGATATGAAGACCAATCGGTTTTTCATCCATTATCAAAATAGCAAGTGCTTCAAACAAGTTATGGGAAAAGTAAAATTTCTAACATGCCACAAGAAATCGATACCTACTTATTTGAAGTTACCTCAAGCTGTATACAGGACATTGTTTTCGTCGTACTTCTACTACCCTTTGGAGCGGACTTAACTGTTCTCAAGCGACATGGAGTATGGAAGTCGAGTGCTGTAGCAGAGGGCTATATAGAAGATTCCATTGAGAACAAGGCGAAAACATGTGAACGCATCGTGGAAAACATTAAATTGCAACCTTCAGTTAATCCATCCATGCCACAGTCGCTGCGCCCATTTACATCCAAACAACGAGATTCACCGTCACATTTTTCTCAAAATGAGCTAGATTCGGACATTATTTCAAACACGCAGAATATAAAATCTACAACAATCTCTATTCCTAATAAAACTGTAACAATAAATTTTCATAATTGCGAAAATGTCTCAAATGTAAATATAAGTTTTTAGTTGTTTTATTATTAGAAATTACTTAATATCAATTTAGTTGTTACTCTATGTTTTATTAAATAATAATATTACAATAAAACATGAGGCGCCTTTCATTTTCTCATAGTGGGTGATGAAAAGTAGAGTGTATCACTCGGGCGCAAAATATACTTTTGGCTCAGACGACGTACTTTGAATCCCTCGCTTCGTAAAAATATTATTTTGCTCCCTTATGATACAATCTACTATAGGATCTCCAACAAAAGATAGACACATGCTAATGGGCAATATTATTTAGGTATGAACAACATTACATTCATAGACATTAAATGATTGACACGTGTTGTAATTGTGTTAGAATCACAAAAAAATAAATAGGCTAAGGGAGCATATTTTCAATCATCTGATAACTTTGTTCGAGGAATAATTTATTTTGAAATGTTGACAGTTATTTCATACAAAATCTGTCAAACGTCCGAATAAAAGTTATCTGGTGATGGAAAAATCAGCCCATAAACTAATATCTTACCGAGTATATCAGTATATCCTATGAAATGGACTACTTACGGTTTATAGTACCTACCTAGTCCAAGTTAATGGATATCATTCAGTGCTCACACGTTTATTGGAACGAAGATCTTTAACGGAGCTTGCGGTAGGAGTAAAATTGGAGAAATCGTCACGTAACGAAAAAGCGTTATGCCCCCTGCGAGTTTTTATTATATTTTATTATATATAATAGAAAGAGACACACACAGAGATATGGTTTTCGAGGGTGCCGAAACCGATAGTCAAGTCAAAATAAAAATCCAAGATGGCGTCTGCAAAATTTTCATATTTTTCGTCATGAGTGTCGTTTTCGTGATTATCGACGGTGCTGAAGCCAATGGTCAGTTCAAAATAAAAATCAAAGGTGGCTGCTGCAAAAATTTTCGAATATTTCGTCATGGGTGTCGTTTTCAAGGGTACTGAAGCCGATAGTGATGAAGTCAAAATAAAAATCAAAGATAGCGGCTGCAAAAAAATGTTTTTTTCGTCATTTTGACATTTTCACAGCCGCCATTTCAGATTTTCATTATGAACTTCGTTCCTGCCCGGGGACCCCCGACCCCCACACGTCTTTTGATACATGTACACAGATGTACATTTTGGTTTTTGCAACGTGTATCTAATTTCATTTATTTATCGTGACGTGGTACTTGAAGACAGTACTGCACAAGTAGGTGATGAGGGTGCATCGTTTGTCAACCTTGCATAGTCTACCCGCTATTACTTCGCGGACTACCTCATATTTTTACCACGGCATTAGTTGCTATTGTCATCTAATTAGTGCCGATACTTACGGTATAGTTGGGCAGCTGCGGCAGGTGGTACTTGCTGTACTGGTCGATGATGCACTGCACCTTGCTGTGGTAGTGCTCCAGTGTCGCAGCGGACCACCACTGCTTCAAGTTGCCTTCTTCGTCGTAGCGACGACCTAAGGATGGAAAAGGAAAAGTACCTATTAGTAGGAGATTGGTACTTATTTCTGTCGTTTATTTTTTATTTCAAATAAAAAGAAGGTGTGGGGGGGTTCTAAGTGTTAGTCCTTTAGACAGGAATTCGGGCATGGTGACCAATCTGAGCTGAGATCAGCTTGAGATATGACAGTGCTCCGTGTGCGCGCACACAGAAACAGAGCTCGCGGGTGTCACACCGCCGCCTTCCTAACTCCGCGCTGCTACTAACAATTTCTAATGACACAACCCGCAATACTTTGCCCGATCTAGGAATCGAACCTAATCGATCAGGGAGTTTTTCGTTGTGTCCTATCTTATGCAAATAAACGTGTTTTCTTTCCTCTCTAGAACATCTCGCTCGAGAACCGCGCTTGCGATCACAAAACCAACGGAGCTGTCAAGCTTCGAACTAACTAAATAGATGACCTCCTATATTTATTTATAGTTGTTATAAACTATAAATAAATATAGGAGGTCATCTAGTCAATGGACTCATTGAAGAAAAGTAGCCTATTCATAAATAGCCTACTGTTCTTCAACAAGTCGATACTTTTTAAAAATAGGTACAATACCTTGATCATCAAATCCGTGAGTGACTTCATGTCCCATTATGGCACCAATGGATCCGTAGTTGATCGCTCTAAAACAAACATTTCGTGTTATTTCTTCCATTCCATACATTTTTGGGTAAAATATAAATATTGTGAAATATGTGAGTAGGTAGGTACTCACTCAATTCCATTTCCGTAGAACGGTGGTTGCAATATTCCGGCGGGGAAAGCTGGTAAAGTAAAATGTAATGGTTAACAAAATAAAAATCATACGTCACACACAGTAAGGAAACAGGCGTAATGTTATATAATAAAATTAACAGACGTTTGTGTAGTTTTCTACCGACTGTACTTTGACTGACGAATTGAATACAGCTGACGAATGAAAGAAACTGCCGACTAAACTGACGAGTGAGAGAAACCGACATAGCCCGAAATGCAATTCTTCGGGCTATATCGGTTTCCCTCATTCAAACTTAAGTGGCAGCGGGCATTACAGGGTTTAATTTCCCCTCCAACTGGGTTGTGTGTGGAGGTCGGGTAAGCAGTCGCTCCATGAAAAATACTGGCGTTCAACTGCATTCGGTTACTCTGGATGCCGACCCCAACATATGTAGTTGGGAACAGGGTCGGCAGATGATGATAATGAGCTAATTTGACAAGAAGAGTAGCCCAAATAGGGATTTTTTTTGGGCAAAGACTGATCACCTAGATTGCTGTTTTTATGTCTAGTTGTTGGGTGAGCTCTTAGCTGTCCGAAATTAAATGTTTTTTTCAAGGGACAATTAAATAGTAGCCTTAACAAAATCCTGACTCATCGGTTGGTATACTCACTGACAGAGTTGAGGGTCGCGGAGTAGAAGGCGTTCACAGTGGTGGCCGTGGCGACCCAGCGGTTCCTGTCGGGCTTGTCGCGCAGGGACTCGAGGGACTTCTTCACGGCCGCAGACGTCAACTTCAGGTATGTCTCGAATAAGCTGCCTTCGACTATTTCCGCCTGAAATGGACATGAAGAATAAATGAAGGATGACAAAAGGGACTGAACAGTGGAGTCCTTTAAAATAGAAAATCTTTGTTGCGAAATACTGATATAGGAGTTTCATAGTAATGAACACACGAAGAAGTAATTGTAATAGATCAGCGTTAAATCTACCATATCATTATAGAAGGCACTTATCATGGATCACCATAACTTATGTTATGTCTAACTTCATTGTACCAGAATTACGTTATAAAGTATAAAGTCTAAAAGCTTATATTCACGAGATTATAGACTTGAATCAATTCGCCCTTACATTACAGGCTAAACCTGTGTCACATAATATTAGCAATACCTACAGCCACAACACCTACACTAATAAACAATACTCACGTGTTTATAATGCTTATCAAGCTGTTCGTGCGTGAGCAGCCAGGCGGGGAAGCCGACGAAGTTCCTGATGGCCTTCAGTTTGTCGAGGGTCTTGAGGCGCGTGGTGGAGTCCATCCAGTCCAGCTCGTGCACTGCCGCGGCGAAGGCCGACCGCACGTCCTCGACCATCTCTATAGCCTAGAAGGTGAAAATAATTGGTAAACACTTTGGGGTTTATTCATAAACGATGACTAAAGTTAAGTAATGTTTAAACGTCAAAAATGTATGGTTAAACAGTCGCTAATCACTGCTTAACTTTAAGCAACGTTTATGAATAAAGGGGTTTGAAGTTGGGTAGCTGTTCACGAAACCCGTGAGACAGTAAATATACTTCTACGAACGAGCCTACACATTCGAGCCATTTATTGTATTTTGGACTTTATTTAGTTAGTAGTTATTTAGTTATTTAGACTCGAGTTTGACGATAAAGTTCGAGTTAAAAAAAATGGATCGATACTATAACCTCGGTCTAAAGTAAAGATAAAACCTTGTTTTGTAATAAGGCTGAATGAATTAAAAAAAAAATAACTGGGAAAACTAGGAGACTGTAAATAAATATAAAAACTTAAAATGTGTTTACTTTTTTTTTGCAAGACGCATGCTTACCTGTACTTATATATTTTGAGTTAAAAAATAAATATTATCACAGGTAGGTATTTCATAGTTCTCAATGTTCTGCCGTCACACACGTAAGAATGCTACTTTTGCACAATCAATTAAATCAAACCGATATAGCGGTTTGATTTAATAACATAGTATTACATCACGCCTGAACCCCCCGAAGGGTTGGGCCAAACAAACCACTACAGTAACAATATTAAATAATATGTCCCACACCCATTTGTTGCATCTTGCCTTGCAACAATGTTGCAACAACCAATAATTATTTTTTTATAATTATACAATTTCCGCCTGATAAAAAGTTTGCTACGCCGTAGCAAAGGAATGGTTTCATGGCTACGCGTGCTACGACAACCGGTGGCGTAGCAGATAACCGATCTGCTACGCAGAGTGGACCAATTCTCAAAATTATATTTGTGTGTTTGCCCTACTTTATGTAGCTACATCAAACATTGGGCATCTCAGTTTTTAGATTGATCAGGATTTACCATAAAAATAGTCCCATGAGTTCACAATAAAATAAGCGTCAACTGCATAACTATCCTAGCTTAGTTACTGCGAACAATTCGGCTCACGCGTGGATGGTATTTTTTTCTAACCGGGTACCCTGGGACCAAATGTGAGCAAAGGCCAAAAACATAAAAAGAGGTTCATTTATTTTAAAAAAAGTGCGCATATTTAGAAGATCAATAAGTTTTTCGAGGATCCGATTAACATTCCACATAATGTTACAATAGTTACAAGCCAAATATTAATCCATACCTTTTGCCTCGAAGTGTAGTCGAAGTGCCTCTTCACATACAGATAACTCAGAGCGACTCCGAAGTTGGCGTTAACATTAGCGGTACAACTCTTCCAGCGAGGAGTACGTTGTTGAAGCCCGAACACTGCGCGAGAGAACTCGAAGCCGAGCTCGCGGAAGGCGCTCAGAGTCATCGGGGCCACGGTTGAGAACACACTCCACCAGAGGAAACGTTCTGCAGACAGAAAGAAGATTAGGATTTAAGATATCTGTAGCTCTTACGCATAGACATTCTTGAGTGCGAGTTTACCGAAAAATTCGTAATGCATATTCAAGTGACGCCTGATGAAATATCAGGTAGGCTAACGTGAAAATAATTAGCCGCAGCTTACTATTGCTAAAACCAGCATATAGTTGAGGAACAGATTATGTTAAATTATTGTTATCCGGCTCGTCACAGAGTTTGACGCCGAGGCATGATGTGCCACTGGCATTGGAGTAAAAGTCACATAATCATGAATACCTTCAGCTCTCTCATAAAAATACTGGTTCTCTTTAACTAAGAAGTACTAGAAACGTGTCCGTCCGTATGTTATACCGTCACAACCTAGATCTTAAGAACCACTAGCATCTAAAGAGTCTCACCAATAATAACAGGCTTGGTGTCAGCCAGCAACACGGACAGCTTCTGAAGGTATGGCAGGTCCATGACGATGACCCGGTCCGTGTGCAGCTGTAGCACCACGCTCGTGTTCGACAGCACCAGCTTCAGGTAGCGGTCCCAGTCGTGCTGAGGACGAGAATCGGATATGAAGTAACGCAAATTGGGAAAAACTGAAGATAAATACATAGACAAAGTACATGCTGAAGTCATCGTAGCGTAGCCCATAGCAGTTCACTGCTGGATATGAGACTCTCCATTTCCTCGCC
Source organism: Apamea crenata (assembly GCA_949629185.1). Lineage (NCBI taxonomy): Eukaryota > Metazoa > Arthropoda > Insecta > Lepidoptera > Noctuidae > Apamea > Apamea crenata. The sequence goes on from OX451359.1 coordinate 1,535,848, forward strand.
TTTCAAACCATGTGAAGAAAGCTGTTGCATGTGTGTGCATGTTTCGCTCGTACAAGCCTGAGGGCGCTCTTCCCTCATTGCTGAAGTTAGAGACTACTAGATAAATAATTTAGTTGTTACCAGCGATTTTCTTGCAATCTTGCCTAAATACAATCACAAAATGTCGACTTCTCGAATCAGAACTCCATATTTCCTTATTCCTTGAATAAACAGGGGGTCTACTCCGAAGTAGTATCGGCCGAATGTTCGGCCGTTTCCTGCTACGAAGTTACTATTTCCAGTTATTTTTAGTTGGTTCGGTCGGTTCCGATCCTACATTCCTACACTCTTTCGAATATTGACTATGGTCCCGACCCAACTGAGCCGATCTGAACTTTTTTCGCATTTTTTAATAATATTCGGTTCGGCCATGTGTCGTTTCGATTCGAACATTCGCACTTTGCACTTCGGTGTAGACCCCCAGCTATTTACGGAACTGTTCGTTTAGTTTGTAAGACAATCCTATTTTTGAAAGGTCGCTTACCAGTTTCCACTGCGCGGGTCCTCCACTGGAGCCCTGCAACAGTTGCTGCACAGACACCTCGTGGAACAGGTGCGTGCCGCTGCGACGGACCTCTACTGGGGTCATTATCTGTGGAACATAATCGTGTTGAGAAAAGGTACTGCAAAGGAGACGATACAACGTCTACCAGAAAGTGCCGTGAAAGAGTACCTACTTCACTATATTTAAGCTCTTTTATGATGTGCATTAAAGTTTTTTTTTCATAAAAAGTTTACCTTCAGTTTCTAACTCTCTCTCTCTAAAGTGCAATATAGAAACATTAGGAAGAGAAGAATTATGTTTTGTTTTTGAGGGTTTTCGCACGATTGAGGAAGAGTCGCAAGTTTAAGTTTTAACAAAACGTGGACCGGAACTCATTTTAACAGGGACTAACTGCGTAGTTAAAATATTTTTACTATTTTCTACTAATTTTCACCACAGCATTAGTCACAATCTTTGTAAACTAGAGAATAAGAACTACTAGCTAACCTTAGCCAATTTCTTGCTGAACTCCACGATATCATCCGCGAACTGCTCAGCATCAGTCTCGTTGTCGGCGACGCTGATCATAGACTTGATGTACTTGTGGTACTGCTCCAACTCATGGGAGAACTGCTCCGGCTGCAGCAGGTAGCGGTCGCTGAACCCTGGGGATACTTGCTCGATCTAAAGGGAAAACGTTTCTTGAATATTTTGTAAGGAAATAGAACTGGATTAGAAGTTGGAATGCGAAATATGAGTACTTTATTTCAAGATCTTTTACGTCCACAAAATCCTGATATGTCTGGATCTATTACAAGCTAATTGCCATGCAAAAATACACGCGAAAGTCATGAAAAGTAAGTACATACTTGGGTTGCAACCAAAAATGCATGCATGTTGCATTGTGGCATCATTATAACCGTATTTCTGCATGTGCATATTTTTGCGGGCGGCTCCTGTATTCTGCAACTTTACCATTAAGTATTCATCCCTATAATTGAGTGCCGCTTTGACCAATCATTGCGTAGTAAAAGCTTCCTTATGTTTATACGACAATTCTGGGTTGTTCAATCCCCAAAATTTTGACTAGTAAAAGACCATAACCCTAACCCTCCATTTTCACCAGATTGAAGACATTTATAAATTATATTTTATTTCTGTTTTGCTGTAAAACACAGTTTCAAAAGAAATATATTTTAAAACTCGGCAAGGTCGGTGTTTCCTAATCGACTATTCTGAGAAGAAACATCGAAACAAACTCAGATGCCACAGTCTCTTTGAAAATCCTTTATCTTGGTCAATCACCATTAAAAGCCATGCATTCATGAATCTCACAAGAAAAAAAAAGTAAAAGAATACTTCACTCACCACAACGCGGTTCCTGCTGGTATTCCTGACATCCTCGGCGACCTGCACGCTGAGCAGCACGTTGAGGCCCAGCTGCCTCCTGCCGCGCGCCGCCACCTCCTCCCACGTGAAGTTGGCGCTCGCCTCCGCGGGCGGCCGGGGGGGCAGGCCCAGCTTCTGAAGGAGCTTCTGGATCGGCTTGATGCCATCGGCTTCGAGTTTTTCTGGAATATTAAGAGTGGTAAATATTTATAGATGTGCCAAGGAGTCCATTTGTTCCTTCTAAAGAAGTAACGGTTTTTCTGAAGTTGTAGAAAAGATTGTACTAATAATAGTAAAAGTAAAAGATAATAATAAATAATAAATCTCTGGACATTTCACACAGCACCATTTGTCCCAAGCTAAGCAACCTAATGCTTGTGTTATGGTAACAAGATGGCTGATAAACTACTTATATACAATTTTTTTTTTGTAAATACATACATATTATAGATAGAAAAACACCCAGACTCGGAACAAATACATGTAGGTCATACAAATATTTGTTCCGTGCGGGAATCGAACCCGCGACACGCAGCGCAGCAGTCAATCGCTTAACCACTGCGCCAACTGTGAACGAAAGATGAACGTGCAAAACCAAAACAAAGAAATCCACAGTTGTATCCCTACACATCACACTGTTTAAAAATAAACGTTATATTAAAATTTCTCAATTGCTGAATAGCTATCGATATTACGTGTACCTACTATTAACCCAAAAACACGAGGTTATTTGAAGATACATTACAAAAAAGTACACGATTGTAAAAGTAGTTCATGGGTACTAGACTTAAATAATAATCAGGACCACAAATACTCACCAGTATTAATACAAGTCCTATATAGAGTCTTCGCTTTTACCACGCTCTGAGGCAGTCCTTCATCATCCTTAGCTTCCAAGAGTTCCCTCAGATCACTGACCAGCTGTTCTCTTAGCTTCGCCAACTGGTCCCAGGATGTGGCCCAGTCAGGCACGGGGTTCTGTTTAATCCAGCCTCCACATGCGAATTCATAGAAGTCTGTGCATGGGTCCACGTCTTTGTTTAAGGCTTGTAGGATTCTTGAGGCTGTGGATGAGACATATGAATGAGCGAAATGAGTAAAAGGCATTAAGTATTTAGGCAATAGCGCAGTGGTCAGAGTGGCATGTCAGTGGTCGCAAAATCCGTTTAGTCCACTCTCGGCCCCTCGACCGCCAATGAATAATGTTTCCACTGGACCCCTAACTACAGTTTACTCTCGACCCGATAAAAAAAAATCGAGTCCAAAGAGCTCGTATCAATCAAATGTCGGAGAATTTCTTTTGTTTGAAGAATAGGAGTGAAATTGTAATTCTATCAAAAAATTTAAACTAATACATAGTATCAGTAGTAATACCTATATGGAATGTAGGTATAGGATAAATGTTGGTCTCTTTTCACAATTCAATAACACACCCAAGTAGGCTCCCAAAAAAATAAATCAACAAAGCGATTTATAATATTCGTGTCGCCTCGAGGAGAGAGGGGAAAACAGGAAGCTCGCTAGCTTTCTCTACGAATGCATAAAATATGCGCAATTTCTTAATAAAGAACGAGTTTATGTAACCCCGCGCCTACCTGCCGCAGACGCACAGGCAGATGATGCAGTAAAAATATGAAATTAATGAGTTTAATAATTAATTTATTATTATCAAGATTCTCGTTAAAGTCGTTGCAAATTAATTGATATTATCTGTTAATCAAATAAAAGCAGATATGTAACAACGCTTTTATGCATAAGTATTTTTTTAAATAAATTTTGGTAAAATAAAGTTATATAAATGGAAAAGTTGTAAACTAAATTGAACAGACCTGTATCCTCAATAAGAGCGTTATTTTTAGTAATAGCATTTTCCTTGTTAACTTCCGAGGCAATTCTGGCATCAACAACTCCAAAATTTGACAAAAAAGCAACAATCACTGGGTATAAAAATACTAACAAAAATATTTTAAAAGTGAAACTAAAGGTAAACGAATAAGAATACATTATTATGTGATCTTCCTTGTTCAACAGCAAAACACAGTCTAACCAATATATCGAACGACACGATGTTTTTATCGATGCGATGCATGAAAATAATTAAAAATTCAACAATAAATGACACAAATTGTTGTCCTAAGTACTAATGTCATATATTATATCGACACGTGTCTGAACTACGTGCAAATCTAGCATCAATATACAAAATGCGTCTCAATTTAACCCTTTGAAGAAAAACATACCTAAACACAGTAACCCGCAAGCGAGTGGTAACCAAACCAGTATAAGTTAACCTCGCATTATATTGAAATTTCGTACTACGCTAGGCCAGCTTAAGTTCAAAGTGTTACCACACTTACCACCAGCATGCAATTTACTGTACCTATAGGTAGGTAATTGTGACTCAAAAGAATTAATTTATAGAACAATTTTCTCGCCAAAGCAAAGTGGCGCAGTTATCCCTTGCAGAGAGAAAACACGTGGACTGCTAAATAAGTGATGTAAGAACTACTTGGGGTTAAATCAGAACATGCGTTTAATTTCAAAATGTATGCGACAATTTGTATTTTAATTGGAGCGACATACGCAGGGGTTAAATGCGCTGTTTTTTTTTTAACTGAGCAATTAAATGTGTGTTACATAAGTCGAATAAACAGTATAAATAGACATAGGAGCCATCGCGTCTGTCGCGTCGACTTCGGAATCGTCGGAATATCTTAAGAAAAACATCAGCAACATTTGTAGTCGGATTCTGTAATACATCTAGGTAGGTCATTTCAAAAATTCGAACACAAAATAATAAAAATAAATTATCGACAAGCGCGGTACAGCTAAATAGCGCAGTCTTTATTTGAAAAACCTGCATACAGCTACATTAATTAAATATTAGATTAGTTATGCTACACACACAAACTAAACTGGTTGTAGAAAGCGATACTGGGACCTATTTTCCTCTATAGTACACTCTTACAAGCTACAACATACTTGCATGGTAAGAAAATCTTTAACTAAACGCATTTTGTAGGACAATAAATGAATAGCATAATTATGTTCTATAAAAAAATATTCATTCAGTATTTGTTAAGATTTCTCTCACATAAGAACAAGAGTATAAATAAGTAGGTAGTACCTACTGTATCTGAATATCTGAAACCTGACACGGCATTTCTAGACAAAGACATGTTAATACTAATTACTCGACCATAGAGATTCAATCTAAAAGGATGAGTCTACCCCATTTGCATATGCAAATGTTACATTACTCGCATCGTGAACGAGACGCCTAATTACTGTAACATGGCAATAAAATGTACATTCGTAATTAAAATTGTGATACAAAAACTCTGATGCATCCTTCCGTGGCAGACATTCCCATGGAGATGCCATGGTGTTTATTATAAGTAGGTAGGTATAGTGATATGTTAAATAGCTATTAGACAGTCATTACACTATTTACATGCCACCGATGAATTACCCGCTAATTACGATTGTATTTATTGAATCGACACGTGTCGCGGTAAATGTTATGGCAAACGTATGGTAAAATGTGGTAATCTCCGCATTTAGCCATAGCGCAGCGGCGTATTTATTTACTTATGGCTTATTTTTTTTGTAATTAATTACGGCGGGATGTTTGCGTGCTGTTTGTTTGTTGTTATTCAGCATAATTATGAGCGCTCGCGTAGAATTAATTACTGAGCTTTTAATAGGTCGATGCGTCACGTTAGGAGGAACTCTATTAAACACTTACCTACCCTAAGGCCTTTTCTGCTATGAGAGATAACACATCTCTAGGTTTATTTTGGAAAAGCATGTTCATAAGTAAGTGTTGTACGCCAAGAAATTATTAAACACGCAGCTGACTTGGGTTTCGACACAATCTTTTTCTATACCTAGGCTTGCCTATGTAAACTGAAGATAATAGGGGGGTGACAGGCTATGTTTTCGATATTTTTCAGAGCTGACCCCATGAGGCGGACCCAAAGTGTTCATATAAGCTCACATATAAGTGTAGAACATATACTGTCTTTTGGAGTTCCTCAAGTTTCGATGTTGGGTACAACATTATTTCTAGTAACAGATATATAAACTCGTTGGTCCCGGCTAAGCTGTCATTCGTAGATCTTTAACCGTCGTTGCGGGTAGTCAGAGGCCACATTCCGACAACCAGTCTTGGGGTATCCTTGTACAGACTTCTACTCAGTGACTGGGTCGAGGAGGTCAGATAGGCAGTCACTCCAAGTAAATTACTGGTGTTCCGCAGCATCCGGTTAGACTGGAAGGCAACCCCACCATAGTTGGAAAAAGGCTAGGCAGATGATGACGATGATGATGATGATATACATATGTAGAAACACTCACCGGTCCCAACGCACTGTTCGCTGATGCAGGGTCGAGGGCTGCGGTACTCAGTGAGCACCAGCACTGCCGTGTACACGGCTAGGGCTATCAGTGAGATGCCGAGCGCGCCGATGAGGACTGATGAGCAACGGACTGTGCGTTCTCTGGAAGAGAAACAAAGTAACAATTAGTTTTCACATATATTAACTTTGTCAATGGTTTTGCAAGAAATAAATGCGTTATTATTTCTAATCTAGTAGCCATAGTATTTGGGGAAAACTTAATTAATTATAGCTATGTTCAATGACAAAAATGCGTTTGTATAATACAATGGGATTTTTAGACTCAACAATTAATTTCAAACTATTATTTTTAACCGACTTCAAAAAAGGAGGAGGTTCTCAATTCGACTGTATGTTTGTATGTGTGTCTGTACTGTATTTTTTTTTATGTTTGTTACCTCAGAACTCCGTTATTTATAAGCCGATTTGTAATTTTTTTTTATTTGTAAGGATATACTTTCAGATTGCTCCCATGGAACTTTCATCAAGAACGGTTCAGTAGTCTGGTTTTTAAACTAAAATTACTGGTAAAAATTACAACTTAAAAGTGAAAAATAAAAACTTTTTTTGCAAAAAAAAACAACCGACTTCCAAAAAGACACTACAAAGTGAAAATAACTATAATTTCAGAAGTCGGTGGCAAACAACGAAAATGCGAACCCAACGAAACCGACTTCCAAAAAAGACACAACATAGTGAAAACTAACCTTATTTTTCACTTTGTGTGATTCTGATAAAAAAATTACACCATACCCCAAAACGCAAAATGAACATAAAGATGGAAACACGAGATAAGGATTTTGTAACATTTCATGATTGCACCACAGTGCCAATATTGTCTTTTAATGCGTACTGTATACGTAGACATGAATCATACTTTATCAATAAGTTCATTGATGGTCAGTAGTTCAGGAGTATTTTGTTTACGTTCTGTCTAATATTAAAAGCAGTATTATGTTGGTACATATTGTACAGTAAGATCACTTTCTCTACTTGATAGATAGTAGGTACATAGTATAGTGTTTCCTATATTTTAGATTCGTATCAGACACGCGACGTGACTTATGTAATTGTGTTCTGAAATATTTTGATTGTGATGAAGTAGGACTATTCTGGGCTTGTAATATATTTTACTCACACACGTACCAATAAATTCTTTGAAAATATAGTTTTCGTAGTCGTTGGTGTTATTATGCTGCAATGGTTCTTGAAAAAAATTACTGTCTTCTTTGCGATCAAAAAATCTGTAACTTTAGCCCAAAGAAATTGTGTCTCATTGATAAGACTATTAAAAATATCAAGATTAATAACCAGCATCAAATAAAATATATACATGTATTATGTATAATATTTTATTTTATTTATAAAGGACTATCTACCATTTTTTTATCGTTCCATATCCGTGTTTTATATTACATATTTCAAAGTAACAAAACTTTACTACAAGTAGGTATTTTCTGCTGCCCACGCTCAGTGATTGTAAAAACTGCGAGTGCTGTCTCATTTCCGCCAGGTAATGCAATCTGTATGGAAATTTCACCATCACACATGTACTTATTATGTTGAGAATTGTTGTCATGAATTGTTTCATTTCAACTACTGAGAAGGAATTAATGGTGTGCTGTAATTTTTATTTGTTTTTGGATGTTGTCTTACACAATTATTAGAAATTGAATGATATGTTATGAAACCAATGAGGCGGCAGATAACTTATATTATATACTCTTTTAGTTTTACCTATTAGGTATACCTACATCAACTTTGCAGCGGTTAGCATTGTAGGTAGACAGATGGATGGAGCAATTTACAAGAAAAAGTTTTGAGTGATACTATGTATCGGAGAGTAGTAATCAATTTCCCTGTTAGGAAAGTTCTTTCCCCCGTGAAGTGGTGATAATATGAAAACTATGTAAGTGTGCCACACAAGCGTGACGAGTAGGTATTTTAATTAAGCTATAATCTATCTTATCACATAGATTATAAATCTCATAATTATACTATACAGCCACATAATATGGCTCGTAGTTCAGAAATCGAGACTGAATTCAACGAACCGTGGCCATTCATTCGTGGTGTTAATTTATACTTGCATCACGACTTCTTCGCTAAACTCGTTGACACAATGCTAGAGATGAATCTTACGGTATGTCACTTAGTATGCCCAATAATGCCCCGTTGGTCTAGTGGTCGCAAGCGCGACTGCTGAGCGTGGAGTCCTGGGCTCGATTCCCAGGTCGGGAAAGGTGTTATTGGGATATTTCTTAGTAATAGCCCGGAGTTTCCCAAGGGAAGCACGTTAAGCGGTCAGTTCTGCAGCTAATCTCTCTCTGATCGTGTCAGATTACGTACCGTCCCATAGGAATATGAGAGTGAGGGAAGAGAGAGTGCAGCTGTATCTGCACATACATTTGTGCACTATAATATCTCCCACGCCGAAGGATAGTCTCCATTGAGATTAGCTGCCATGACCGAAATACTGGTGGACTATTTATACCCAACAGTGCAGCTATCCGACATAAGTAAGTCACTCTAAATCCCTTTTTCGCTCGTATGCCAAAATGTATTGGTCAATGCTCACCATCATTGTCTTGCTCTTATGCTAATTTATTTGGGGTGTCATGCTTTTTCTTCCGTACTCTCTTTTAGTCGTCGTATTGCTAAATGCTCATGCTAGGATATAAAGGTATAAGCCAGTCAGCAATACTGATTTATTAGTTCGGCTGATTACGTAAAGAGAACCTAAATCTATTGGAATCAGCTGCAAAATTGAAAAGGCCAGAGGTATATTAATAAACGACGGTTTGCCTTTTACAGAGATTATTGAACTTGAGATTAGACTTTCAACAACGATCTTTCTCTAAACCCTTTCCCAGCTAAGTAACGCCCACTATCTAATTTAACATGTGCTCACAGACATTTGTAAAAGTGAATATCCTCTAGACATTGAGCATAGGCAGCATATGTAGGCTAGGAAATCATTTAATAAGCCAAAGTTAGGTGTATGATGAGGCCCCACATTTCGTCGGCAATATTAAAATTCCTATGTAATATAATAATGCGTCAAACATTGGCGTACAAGTCCAACAGAATCGAATGCCGTACCTGGGGATTGAATCTACAATCCCACGCTTAGCAAATAGCCTTGCATGCACTAAACTAACGAGGCAAGTTAGAGAAACTTAAAAGATCAAATCAAATTCAATTCTATAATTGGCGAGTCTATAAACTATATATAAACAGCGGCGTCGGCACTCGACTCTCTTCCGGCCCGCCCGCAGCCGCGGAACTCTCAACAAATAACAATTGCCATCGCACATCGGAACCGTTTCACTTTCCTCCTCAATCAGCGCTGCACTGAGGGAAGTTCTAGCAAATGGGACAATTGATACATAAAGTGTGTTATTTTGCATGAAAGAAATATAAGCGTTTCTTTCTGTAGTTTAAGTATGTTTGTAGGCACTAGGTGTTTATGTTGTTGTATCTTTGCAATGATACCGAAAAAAAGTTTTATGATGAATAGCTATTCGAGTATACTCGTATAAAGAGTGGCGATTAGGTTATCACATTAAACAGTACAGCGGTTAAAACTAGTCGTTAAAATAAACAATATTACAAAAAATAGGAAACTGAATTTTTCAAACAAAGTAAATTGCGTAAAAATTGGCACGAAATAATCCACTCTTGATAATAAGGCACTAGACACACGCGGGGCGATGGTATCAACAATTAAATACAAACTTTATGGTATTGTTGCCAAACAATCACAAATTAGCTAAGTTGAATGTTGTTAAATACTAAATAACGAAAAAAAAGTCCCACAGCTAGAATGTCAATTGTTATTAATTATTTAAATTGTGTATAAATCCTAAACAATAATGAGTACAAAACTTTCAGTACCTACCTACTTAGCACTCAAAAGTTCATTCAGACAGTAATGCAAATAACTGTGCAAACATAATGACTTAACTGCAAACAGTTCCCAGCTAATCAATGCTAATTAGCTAGCCCACTTTTACGAAACAGTTAACTTGTAAACAATGAAGTTAACACAGTCGTGACATAGACCCCTAAACAACACAAGGAGCTGAGGAGCTCAATGTTTGACTAACATAGTGAGTGATTCAGAATTCTGAGTTGTCTAGCGTCGGCGTTTCGTGTGCAGTTTATTAAACTTTTCGATATTGAAAAGGTGCCAAATCTCGGCCTTGTCATCAATACTTTGGAAAAGAGAGACCTCTATTGCGATAGACTGAGTTAATTACAGCTACGTATAAACATCAAAGGAAATCTCGTACTACTGTGTCTTGCGTATTAACGTGCAAAAAAAAACCAATGCGTTTTATAAATTCCGTATGCGCGTTAAAAATATTTTCACTAAATAACAATTTTATAAAGAACACGTGAAACAAGTGTCTTCCCCATAACTTATAGTGAATAAGAAAGACGTTATTGGACGATTTCTTTATTATACAATGTGTAACTGAATTAATGCACATTATGAAAGTAGTTTGTTCAGAATTGTTTACTGAATCGATTTCTGTAACTTTTAATATATGTAATACTAGCTTCTGCCCGCGGCTTCGCCCGCGTGGATGTCGGAAGTTATCCCACGGGAACGTGCTACCAGGATAAAAAGTATGTGCTTTTCCAGGATGCCATCTATCTCTTTGCCAAATCAGAAGTTCAGTGGTTTAGGCGTGAAAATGTAACATACAGTTTCAAGTTCAAATCCTCCCCTGAAAACCGAATTACCACTTATTGCCCCGTCAGGGGTCAAATTTCGGGGCGGCGGGATTTTCCGAAAGGTTAACCGCTGCCCTGGAACAGAAAGGGCTAAGGACGGAACACGGGTGGGTTTTAGTCAGTAAAAGTCTGACACTCCCTTCCGCTCCACCCAGAGCGGGAGGGGTCATTTGATGATTTCCCATCCACAAAAAAAAAAAAAAAAAAAAGGGGTCAAATTTCGACAACTTTACATGCTTATTATTAATTATTTTCGGTCGAAAGTATCAATACTGAGTTTCGAGTTAATCGGACCGCGCATTCAATTTCTTCCACACAAACTTCAATACCCCTATCCCTTTGAGGGGTAGTTTGAAAAACTTATAATGATAAACTTTATTACTTACTTAGGCAAGTATTGTTGCCAAGTTTCAAGTTTATTAACTAAATTAATAAGATTTTTCATATAAACTGTATCCCCGCTTTTCACCCCCACAGGGGTGGAATTTTAAAAAGTTCATAACTTGACCCAAAGATTATTTATACCAATTTTATAATTTATCAAGCCACTTATTATAATCCTCCCCTGTAAAATTAACTACCCCTTTTCACCCCGTTAGGGGTAGATTTTCGAAAAACCCTCATACGTGTTATTATTTATTTTTAGTCTTAAGTACACACACGGTACACTGAGTTTCGAGTTAATCGGACCCCGCGTTCAAATTCTTCCACACAAACTTTAACACCCCTATATCCTTTTGATGGGTAGATTTGTAATTTGACCATAATTTTCTCCCACAATCAGTATAACTAATTTATTAAAAAACAATGTTTTATTACATAATATTAAGAACTCAGTGTATGTATTATCATTATAACTTAATATTCTAATTGGGGTGTCTGGTGGTGTGCGTTGATTCCGGGACATGTTGTATAGTTACTTAGCAGCTTAAGTTATAATATATTTAAATTGCTCATTAGCTAATAGGCTAGATTGTAATGTAAATAAAGTATCACCAATTGTGGTACTTTATAAAAGGATAAAATACAAAAATAAAACTTATCAACAAAGTTTTGGAATACAAAGCCAATATTAACATTTTAATATACTTATTTTCCTCAAAACTTTGAACTTATTCGATATTTATCTGAAATTCCTCCGCATACCGTCCTCAGCAAAAATGTTCAATATGTGCGAATATATTTACGAGCATTGTCGGTCGAGGTTGACACAAGACATTGACTTGGAAAAATAAAGAGTAACGGTAAAACCTCCGTGCTTTCCGCCCTGGTTAGATCATTAGGTATTCTGCTCATGCCCTATGGAGACGTCGCGAAGATTTACAGTTTGGTCAAACTCGTGAGTAAGACCAAAAGTACCCACAAAGTGATAGATGTTTTATTGTTTTTGGATGACCATAAAGGTAAAGTTGATGGATGGGTTTTTAGGTATGTTAGTCAAACATTAGTCAGTAAGTTTGGAACTACATTGTTCGTCACATTTTGTGAAGTCATTAAAGTGATTGAGTTAAGTTAAAGTAAGTATTTTCCTACAACATCTAACACGATTACTCTCTTCCTCATCTGTGTAGAACACGTTAGACAAATTACGCAACTAGGCCCTGAAACTGGTTCTATTAACTCTAGTAACTCTTTTAGCAACTGTTTCATAAGGTTATTTACTTAATTTCACTTTATAACAATATTCTCTAAAAACAGCACTAAGTAAACTTAATCGCTTTACTTGATAACTATCTGGCATTGATTGTAGTTCACGAAACGGTAATTTATTTCCGATTTATTCACATTAGAAAATTAAATTATTAAAGGAAAAAATCAAGCATAACTTCTAGGTACACAAAGGTTTAACCCAACCACAGTACCCATGTCTCACTTACTTACCGCGAAAGTTTAGGCAATGACAGTGTCATCATGATATGCAAAGGAAAACTGATAGCATCTAATAATTCTCGGACATGATAACAAAAGCTTGGAATTTCCAAGCGTTTGCATTGTCATGTGACACATTATGTAAAGCGCTTTTCCGGTTTATTGTGAAGACATCGATATAATAATAATAAATAATTTTATTTCGGACCACTATGAGATCCATAAATTGTTAGTAAATATAGACATTACTTTAATGATACACATTAGGTACTCATACCATTCGTTTTTGCCTTTAAGAGGCAATTGGATTTGGTTATTTTGTGCGTTTTAATCTGCGTTCGGTTATTTCAACCATAGTCAGATGGTAGGTCCAAGCAACCAACCAACCAGTCTTACCTAGGGGTATCGTATTACCCAGTAACTAGGTTGTGAAGGTCAGTTAGGAAGTCGCTTCATGTAAAAAATGGTATTCAGCTGCATCCGGTTAGACTGGAAGCCGACCCCAGCATAGTTGGGAAAAGGCTAGGCAGATGATGAGTCAGATTGTAGGTCTTACACACATCATTAGATGATTCTCTATTAAAAATAATCTTACATTTATCCCCGTTTAGTTCAAAATCTCTGTTAGAGTTGCAACTTGAAAGTATATACTGTGTATATACTTAACCATTAAAATTCTAATTGAATTATTAATGGTCTTTTAATCTTGCTTAAAATTCAAGTGAAATTGAAAGAGAAACCATAATTTCGCATATTTATTCAGGTCATGGTAGTAATAAGAATCAGGGTTTTGCATTCCAAGGTTGGCCTTCCGAGAGCCATGCCGTGTTATTCCCCATTATACCCATCATTAATAAATAATCAAATGTAAATAATAATAATATTGCCAACTTCATCAATACAAGCCTACCTAGGTCACTGCAATTCTAGTAACATCATTGCTATAATTTTAACATAACTTTTATAGGTTCCCTCTATTACATTATATGGAACTTAAACATAACTGTCGTTTTATTTTTAGGGATTTGCATTTCGCAGTTTAACCTATGCGGTTGTCGTCTGCTTAATTGGGCTTGCCTGTGGATGCCTCAATAAATTAAGGCCTCCAGCCAGGGCTAAACTAAGCGACTACACGCTAAGGGCACCCCCTGTGGGGTGCGGACCTCGGCTTAGGGTGTCGCTGGGAGAGGGCAGCAAGAAACAGGCTAGATCAGAATTGTTTAGGGACGAATTTAAAACTACAGGCTCAGCGGCGCGGGCTGGTTCGAGCAAGGGTCGGGCGGATATATCTGGCGAATTCTGGGTGTACTCTCATAGGTACACCTCTGCCTAATCCTTCGTCGGAATACATACGTGATGTAATATTATGTGTGTGTTATAATAGGTAACAGTATTTCATCGGAAAATAATACCCAAATCAGCTGCATGTAACGTTAAGCCATTAATAGTGACCGCATGACATACATAGCACGGTTTCCATTGAAGCATTGTGTTCACGCGATTAGCATAACTATAGGACGAAACAAATGCCGAATGTGTTTGGACAGTTGGATGCCATGTTGGACACTTTCTAGTGAACAAAAGAAAATTGTGAATGAACGTTTGTTGTCGGTGTGCTCATAGTCAATATGGTAAACATCTGCATCTTTCGGGTTAATAGGTGAACTTTGTTGAATGATTGCCATTGCTTTTGTAAAGGTATGTTGATGTTCTTAGGGTGTTTTTTTCTTTGAAAAACTCGGTTCTAGCTACGGAGGGTAGTCGGCGATACGAGACGGTACGGTATGAGATTTCATATCGATCAGGCAAAATAAATAGTATAATGTATTTTATGTCAGCAAGATATTTCGGAAATGATTGCAAAAATCGATTAGAAAATATAAAATGTTTGATCAAGGCAAAGTGAAATCTAAGTATCTAGGTAGTAGCAGGAAATATAATAGGACACAGATTGATTTTGTTACTTAGCTAAATAGGTACATATAAGAATCAGATTTTATTAGTTAACGTAGCTAACTTTCATTAGCTTGTCAAACTTATCTCAATTAATGTGGCTACCAGTAATTTAGATTAGTCGTTGATAAGTTACAGTTGGCTTTTAGACTTGACTTGGTCTATTTTAACATATTTCCTGGCTGATCTATTGATAACGCTATATCGCGGTAAATAAAAGCCAGCCTGGCATTAAGGTATCTGAAATAAATGAATTTTAATTTAATTAACCCTTTTTTTATAAATATTACTTAAAGTTAACAGACGTTCAAACGTCAAAAATCTATGGTTAAACAGTCGCCATTTGCATCGCAATTACTTAACTTAAAGCATAGTTTCTAAATAAACCCCTAAAGGTTCGTGATGATCAGTCATGATTTTGGTGTAGCTATTTCATTTTGAAAATTATATCTGTTTGAAGATGGAATACTTCCACTTTCGATATTACCAGCTTTTGCGACGTTTGAGACGATAAGTATTTCTTTTCCGTGCTACGGGGCATGGAAAAATATCACGTAGGTAGGTAGTTTGAAAAACAACCGTCGAACGAATTTTGATGGGACTTTCACGGACACAATCCCCTTTCACTGCTTCAATACTATAGCTATGTTTAGCGACGTGCATGCCAGTGAAACTTGTAAAAACAATAGTTTTTTTTTATGTGAAACATCTAAACACGACCATGGTATAATGACACGACGCTCTGGTCTGACCGTCTGACCCGCCAGACCGGAGTGTCGTCGTGTCGGTGTCACCACCACCACGCGATCTTAAATTCTTAACTCTGCAACTCTTTCGCAGTTAATTTTGGCATTAAAATAATATTGTATTTTTTATATAAAGTTTTTTTTATTTACAAAGTATGAATATTGTGTTTTTGATTATGCCATATTTATTTCCCCTAATAAACGATCTTTTCATGCATATTTTCTATACAAACTAGGTGCGATGCTTCACATCTGCCAGGGGTCCTGCGACGGTGTCGACAAGCAAGCACAGTGACTGCGAAAACTGCGAATACCAAAACCGATTTTTAAACAACTACTCGTTTCAATGTAGAATTCACTGCAGAATATGTATGCTCTCAAAATAGTGAAGGAAAACATCATGAGGATGTCCTAGAACCAAAAATTCGTAGACGTGCCACATCCATCAACCCACAAACTGGGCCCGCGTGGTGGATTACGGCCCACTCCATCTCACCGAGAGGAGGCCGGTGTCCCAGCAGTGGGAACATTATAGGCTGATTATGCTATGTATTTTCAAACAAAGAAGTATAAACCTTAACCACCTGCCTGCAAACTCACCATAACCCCATATAAGCACCTCATCGGAAGCCTTATCACCTGATCATTAATAGAAAGCCGATTACGTGCACATTTAAGCCACCTAATGGCACATAACAGCGCTTCCTAAACATTGGCTAGTGTCGGTTCATGGCGGTTCAATGCCACGGACCTGCGCGAGCGCTTAGAATATAATTAAAGCGAAGCACGTCCGAGGCTTTCCATTGGTAGGTGAGGGTTAAGGTGGAGGTGGTTAGCGAAGTCCGTTCGTAGATAAGTTATTCAGATGGTAGATTAAAGCGGTAACTTTTGTTTTAGTTTTGAATCAATTATTATATTTTTGTAGATAAACTAAACCGCGTAGAAAATATGAAATAATGATAGATTTGACATTCTTCATGTTCATATTAAGCTTTCGTGTAGGCACTGAAAATCAATTTAAAAGAAAAACAAAATACCGCTTTTTTTCACGGAAAAGTTTTGTGCTATCCGCTTTCGCTTATAGCTTGCGTCCTCCACGTGGGTTCAAACACTTGCGCTCTATCCGAGTGAACCCTATCATTGTGATTTGCCGTAGCATTGACTATAGTAGCTCCTAATAAGGATGTCACTTTCGCTTTTAATTTAGTATGTGACAAGCGATGGAGTTTCGACTGGTGTTATCGAATGGGTTATTTCGTAACACCTTTGACCTTAGGTATTTAAAAGTATGAATTAATTAATCGATTTTTTATACAAGTTGTAGAATTACGTGTCAAACTGAATTGGAAATAAAAATATATAGTAAAATATAGTAAACATGGCTATATAACTATGAATGTGGTATGAACACTTTTGATTATGTAAAACCATAAAATGCCAAATATAATTGGGACACTAAAACGGACGAGACACTGAAATGTATGTGGCTTATGAAGTTACTTGACATTACTTGTCAATGTGTATTCATAGTAGTCCAAACATCAGTCACGAATAATAAAGGTGAAAACGAGATGAAACAAAAGCACGTAGCTGACCATTTACCCGGTAAGCCACAAACCACAGCAAAAAAATGCTGAGAGATATCGTCCACGGAGCATGGATGTCAAGGCTCAAGGCAAACAAATGAGGCTCTATCTAATGCACTATCTGCCAGCCAGGACTGTCGGCCAGTGGACACACAGAGATGAGAGATTGGGACAGTTTTGTGGATGTGCATTGCATCGAAGTGAATCATCGCTTTGTGTGTACCACATTATGTTTTGAGCACTAAATTATTTATTTGTACAAATTGTGTTGTATTAGTCATGGTCTCTTAACTAACGGGGCGAGTTATAACTAAATACCACAATACAATAATAATATTATATATCTACGTTTCATAATTTCAAACGAAAAAAAAACGTTGAGCCGATGTTTGATATGTAGGTACAGTCTTAATTTGATTCAAATTATTTAGCAATATTTTCTAGCCAAGCCAATAGTAATTGTAGTTTCCGCTAGTTATTAACTAGCCAACGGCGATAATCTCAGAAGACAGTATTGCATTGCATAAGAGTAGAACAAGCTTTTGTATACAGGGTAATCGGCGTTCACAATCATGTGCTGAATCCATGATAACAGAGGGGCAATTCTCGTAATTTAAAACGTTCAAAATCTATTCGCAGTCTCATCTCAGCGACAAGCAAATGTCAAAATGTAGGGAAATTAGACGTATTTTTGACAGATTGAGACTGGGATCAGACTTTGAACGTTCTTAAAATTACGAGAATTGCCCCTCTTTATCATGGATTCAGCACATGATTG
Organism: Apamea crenata; assembly: GCA_949629185.1. Taxonomy (NCBI): domain Eukaryota; kingdom Metazoa; phylum Arthropoda; class Insecta; order Lepidoptera; family Noctuidae; genus Apamea; species Apamea crenata. The sequence continues at coordinate 1,553,835 of OX451359.1, forward strand.
TAAACACCAGTTGAAATCGCCGATTTTAGAAAAAAAATTGTTGTTCCATACATTTTGTCCACAAAGGTATTGCACTTTTCTATGAAAAAGCTGAATTTGTTTTGATAACTGACGAAAAAGTTCTAATCTAGAATCATGTGCTGAATTCATGGTTACAGTTTGCGCGTCGATGTCCTTGCCACCCTGTATAATTATAGTAGCAGATTTTTATAAAGATTATATTTATAAAGATTAACAGATTTTTAGAAAAATCAGCTAATCTTTACCATTGATACAACGAAGACAAACATTACTTCGGTTTGCTGATTTAATTTTAACATATTGACCTATTAAACTCTTGCACGAAAACAAGATCATTTCATGATCAAATCAATCAATTAATTAGACTTGCAATTACATAAATTGATTAATAACTCAATGTTTTTAACCTAGAACTTGCCTATAAATCATTTATTCTAAAACAAAGATGCACCTGACGCGTTACGAAATATAATTAATTTTCCTAATTATAATACTAGTAACTATTCGTGATTTATTAGCTATTACATAATCAGGTTAACAATAATACAATAGATGTGTATCTGTCGGTCGATTGCTGAATAAATTGTGCAATTACTTGAACGAAATCGAGCGAATATAATTGGTGGCAAAATACTTGAATATTTAAATAGATGACCTAGGTTCAGTTCAGATAGATACTGTCTTCGTTTTAGTTTTAATGTCCGTGTCTATTGATTTAGGATAGGAAATGGCGACATTGTTCGGGAGAACATAGGTCATGGTTAAAGATAATGTATGAACATTTGTTGGTCTGTTACCCTGTCCACTGAAATAAAGAAAGGGATAGATCATATTTACTATGAGACAACTGTTATAGTCAATAGTCTGTCTAGTACACTTTGACTCGGCTTGCGAAAATGAATGACCTTAAACAAGAAGGAAGGAAGGATTTTCCCATAACATTTTCTCACCACGCTTTATTTTATTCAAAAGGAACAACAAACAGCTACAATATACTACATAGAAACAAAAAATACACAAAACTTATAGACAATATTGCAGTCCACAACGCTGTTCACAGATTAGCTGAAGGATACCTACATAATAGTGAAAATAATCGCTATAGGGTTCCAAATAAATGATGATTTTTTACTTTATTCGTTCAACCATAGTACGTACCTGTACTGAATATCAAGTTTAAAAATTATTGTAACTTTGCTGAATCAGTTACAAACAATAGACGTACTTTTATGAATGAAACAATAACGTTTATGTACGAGTAATCTTTGCGTGTCATGTCACTATTCATTATTCTGAGCTAGTAGGTTCAATTGAGGCAAACGCTATGATATCCTGCGCGTGAGTGATCTACTGCAGCTACAAATTACGTTTGAACGTGACTTTGAACTGTATGGATGCAGTCATCCTCTTTTTCGGGAAATATGGTTGAATGTTTTGGAATTGCCAAGGAAAACTTAGTGGGGGAAAAACAGAGACTACAAATCTGAGTGCCTAATGTTTTATCCTTAAAATACTTTCGATGTGTGTTTTGGAATATGGTGTGATATATCATTGATGTATTATGCAATTCACAAAAGCTCTAAGTATGGCCTGCCTTAAGCTGAATTTTGATAAATAATGCAAATGTCGAGGAAATCCATCCCATCCCTTTCAAGCAAGCACCTAACCGCTTACTCAAAATGACTACTTAGCCTTAAGTATCGTTAATAACCGACCGTATTAACCAGCTATTTATTAACACATCACGCACACAAGTTAATCATCCACAAACCCGCATAATTTCCATCAAAACAATATGCTATTAGTTATTATCTGCCGAATACGGAAGTGTTCAGAGCCATCTCACCTCACAACAAAGGGAAAAACTGAATATTACAATAAACATAATTACCGATGCGAAGCTTTCTTTGTTAACTGACTTAAAGACTGTTACAAGAAGGAAGGGCAGGCACAATGTGTCGTTCCGTCGTACGCATACGTAAACGCTTTGTCATTATTACCTACTAGTAATTGAATGTTAATTACGCGATTTGTTTGCAATGAAAAGGGATTTTCTATCAATGTGCGAAGACGTGGTGAATATCTTAGTCAATTGAAGAAGGAAATGTTTAGTATTGACATCATTTGAAGACAATAAAATAGGATAGTTTATTGCAGAAGACAGTAGGCGTCATGTTATAAGGGGTGATTAATAACAGATAAGAAACAAAAGGCAAGTCGAGACCAATACTTTATTCACACTTCCTGCTGATAAATGGCCGTCGGTAGCTGTAAAATGAATTATCCTTGTAGGTGTTATCGATTTAGGAACTCATCGTTTTTAAATCATTGAATCATGAATAAGACTGTAAAACAGACTTGAATCATATTGAGAAGGATACTGCCTATGGGACATTATTATCATTATTATTGACCATGGAACTATACAAATATTATAAGAGTACTTACGGGACTCGATAGTTCAGAACCTGAAGCGTAAAACTGGTGCAGATTAGGCGCGGAAGGTGGATAATCGGGCGATTTCTCAAAGTGCTTCCCTCGTTTCCAAAGAGTACGAACTGACATAGTCTGCCGAACATACTGTCACTTTTAATAACACCTAGACTCGAGTAAAGTTTTTTTTTTTACTTTAGTTTGGTAATATTTGAATAAATTAGGTATGATTAGGTTTGCCTCGGAGTAGTAAATGTTAGTGACTGTCTTCATCGAACTCTCGACTTGAATTCTTAGAACAATAAAAGCAAAACAAAGCCCTTTTCTTTTGTTTCTGCAGTGATGGGTATTGAATAGAAATTGATGAAATATCAATATAGCTGATGACCACACGAGAATTTTATGAATAAATATTTCATTAATGCAGGATTCTTGACATCACAGTGTTGATTTGGTCATCTAGATGGACCGACGACCTGGAAAAGGTGGTTGAGACAGTCTGGATGCGGGAGGCGGGGGACAGGGCGATGTGGCGCAGCCTGGGAGAGGCCTATGTCCAGCAGTGGATAAGCTGACTTCATTGAGTGTATTGAAGAATACCCTCAAGGCATAAGAATACCCTCAAGGCATAAGGCATATTTGGTTGTTGAGTTTAAATGATTTAGGCAGATCCCTAAAATGACTTCATTGATAACCCAACTGATGATAGTGTAGGTATAAGGCAAATTATAGGTAATATTGGAACGATGGATATTTCGATAAATATCAAAGTTTAGTAACCCTGTTTTATTTTTCGAAGTATCAAACCGCAGCATCAATTAGACAAATAATAAAAGATTACTAATAAATACTTGCATAGTTAGCAAAAAGTTAATGGATTTCAAACAGACACCGCACGTTTTATGGAAACGGAAAACCCCATGTTTTGTGCCATAACCAACCGCAACAACAAGTAAGCTGCGAGAGAGGTATGGATATTGTTTTCTTCATAAAAAATCTATACATATTATAATTGAAGTCTCTTTTCGTGTCTGTATGTGTGACCACGTTGTTCTTCTAAGCTACGCAAAAAAATTTGATGCAGTTTTGAACAACATTAATTTTCGGTGTTGTTGAAAATCGCATACAAATTCGTAGATAGAGAATTTAGAGTATTTTTTCCCAAAGATATTTAAACTTACATACGAGTACAATAAATAAGTCTTCATGATTTGTCAAGTCGAAAAAACAACGAAACAGGGACGGGTTAGCGACTCGTCCCTGTTTCGTTGTTTTTTCGGCTTATATGATATGATACGTAAATAAACAACACCAGATTATTTGAAGAAGGTTCGACGGAAGAAAATAACAAAAAAGTAGTCATTGAGGGCATCGAGACCTTTAGAGGATCAACATCCACCGTTGTAAACTCCTTGAAATAACCAGGGCCATATCGAACAAAACAAAAAAATAAACAATTCCATGAGATTTGAATAAAAAACTATTGCTATGAATGACGGCCTTCTTTCAACTACGGAAGAGTTCAGAGGCCGCCTCTCGAGTGCAGCGAGATGAACGAAACTGATGACACAAGAAACTAAATACTTCTTGCAAACGCGTGGCTAATTGGCCATTAGCAAGGCTCAGTTTTTTTTTTAACGTTGCCCCACATTAGGAATTTCTCCTGTATCGTGGGTGCGTTCACAAACATTTAAACTCACATACACAAACAGCCAGACCCGGAACAACTACTTGTAGGTCATACCAATATTTATTTCGTGCGGGAATCGAACCCGCGACACGCAGCTCAGTAGTCAATCGCTTAACCACTGCGCCAACCGTGCCGTCACGCACGCCGTTTGGGGTAACTTAGTGTGGTCTTCGGGTGAATTAAGCCTCTTCGAGTGGCGTAACATAAAAGTACGTCCAGAGTTCCCTGAGTAGTTAGACCTGCTAACACCATGCTGGTTGACTGATATTTTTACATCGGCATGGTGGCAGCTTCTGCCCGCGACTTTACCCACGTATGTCGGAAAATACTCCACGGGAATGTGCCGCCGGGAAAAAAAAATAAGCCTATGTCCTCCCGCAGGATGGCATCTATCTCCTTGCCATATTGCAATGCGAAATTTTATCGAAATCCGTTCATTAGTTTAGGTGTGAAAAGGTATAATATTTATAAGACTTTATGGGATTTATTTTTTTTGTGCGGATCCCTATTTTTTTTTCTTTTTCTAAAACCAATGTAGCCTAAATTACTCCTTATAACATCAACTGATGTTCCTCCGGATGTTCCCGTTAAAGTTCTGCCCGTGAAAGTCCCGTCAAAATAGGTTTAGCCGTTTTGGAGATTAGCCGTTACAAACAGACAGACAGACAATAAAATATTATTCAATGGTAATAATGCTGCCTACCTTCTGTGTATAGATAATACGTTAGGTACATTGCGTAATTTATGTACGTTATTTTCTTATACAATTAAAGGTAATACTACAATTAAGTTTATGTGGTGATTCACTTTTAGGTGATTGAAGTAGGCTTTTATGTTCATATTTTTAGATGATATATATGACGTGAGCTATTGTAATCACATCTCGTTAAAACGAGTGTCATTGACCCCAACTTTATGAACTCTGAACATCTAAACTTCTTACATAACAACAATAACATTAAATCAAAGCACGTTATTAAGTTACTGGCCATAAAACGTGATATAAAAGCCTATAAAATAACATTTTTGAGTCACGTGCCTAACTGCCAAAACTCGCGGTGGAAAAGACATCAACGCGCCGAACTAATTTTAACGCGACTATTACGTGCTTGGCGTATGACTTTTCTTCGAAATCTTATAAAATACTGCTTTTACGACCTACATATCTTTTTAATACATTGCATAAAGGTGTTTTTTTATATTCTCTTGAAGTCAATTACCTTCTTAGAAGGCTTAAAATAAACTCAAAAATACCTTTGCTTTAAAATGAATCTGCTGTAACATTTTGTTACTATCATAATATTTTGTTAATACTTCATCAGTTACGATTTGTTTTAGAAATTGCTCCACTATTGCATCACATCAATACCCACACATACTCATACAGACCTCAAATCACCATAAACCGCCATACCAACAAAATAACATAGGAAATCAGTGAACACCATTGTGTTACCTTACATAACAACTACATCGCTCATACAAGTCATACACATCAATCATACAGGCGCATAAAGGCGAGGTGTTCGGTGCAATTGTATGCAATCGTGTATTACCATAACGCTTTGTCATGTGGGGGTGAGTCGCAAGATGGATGACAGATTTTTTTTGTTTTTTTTCTGATATTCCGAATTTTTTTGGCGGTGTCATTGTACTGTATATGTGTTGTTAAGTGTCAGTCACAGTGGTTTAATGTATACAATCAAAAAATATTCGATCATCAGATAAGAAAACCCTTTATAATGCCCGAATACTGTCAGCAAAGTTATCATTAAAATAAAATATCGAAAACAAATTTAAATTAGTCCTTAGTTAGTAGTAAAAAATTCGCGGCGAGATATTTTCGCGCACTGAATCTTCAACGCACTGCTTAGCGCTGAGAGTTGAAATACAACAGCGTGTTGTTCCGATGCATCGGGATGCACGATATTTTACATCCGGTCGAACGTGGTCTTAAGATCCAGCTCGACCAACCTCTCTGTCCTTTATAAAAAATCAAACGAAAAACTACTGCTTTGTTTTTATTTTATTTAAGTACATCAATAGTTCAAAACGAAAAACGACATCGCGGCAAGCCCAGACGGAGGTGGCGGGATGAGCTGGACTCCTTTAATAAAGCTTGGTCCTTGGCAGCGCTGGTCAGAGAGAGGTGGAAGGAGAGTAGCGAGGCCTTTGGCCAGTAGTGGGACATTAAAGGTTAAAAAAAATGTTCAAAAAGCCTCATGAACCTTTTGTAATACCGACTAACACGTTAGGAAACGTTATACTTTTGGTTTAAGGAAAGTAGCATATCATCTTGTTTGAAACATATTGATATGTGTGAGATACATTCTTTCTCACACATATCAACATGTCATGTAATGTGCACACGTTTTTGTGATAAAAGATAACCTTTGTAAGTACCTAAGCTGTCTAAAGGTAGCTTTGAAACTTAACATGGTAAGGAATATAAAGTAAATAGATTAATAAACTCGGATGTAGCTGGTATATAATGTGAGACATTTAATAATTACTTTCCTAATATAGGCATTCTTCTCGCCAAATACCCACTACCTATCATTGTGGTCACTCCACTACACGTGTTAGCACCACCCATGAACTCACAGAAATTAAATAATCTTTAATTTATTACTCCAATTAAACCCTACAGGCACGCTATAAAGAATTACAATTTCAAGCAAAATAATTATTAAAATTTCAAAACTTTTTCTCCATTTCAATACGATTTCAAGTCATTATTGTGTGTAAGCGAAATCGCAAGCGACACTCAGCATTCAAAATGCGCTTAAAGTTTCGCATAATTATACGCAATATGGAACATTAAGATCCGCACGTATTATTATACATACACGCTTATTATTGCACGCACTTCTGCATTTTCTTTTGTTTCTCGTTGCGTGTCAAAATGATTTGTTTTGTCTCGAGAGACTCTTCAAAAATTCAACTGTGATTACAAAATGTAAATACAAAAGCATTAACATTTAATTAATTCTGAAGTGTCATACTTAATGCAACTGCGTGACAATTATATCGAATTATGGCGCTGCTGCATGCAAGGACATTAGACAATTGTCAAAGTTAATTTACATCGTGAAACAGAGCCTTTATTCCTTTAGAATTTGAGTAACTTTAAGTTACTTCTGACAGTTTACTGCTGACCCTAGTAGGCCAATTCCCGTAATTAAAAACGTTTAAAATCTGGTCGCAGTCTCATCTCAGCGTAAACCCATGTCTTAAACTTGTCAAAAAATTTACGAAAATCAGAGATAATTTGACAGATTGACACCGAGATTAGAATATGAACGTTCATAAAAATACTACATAGAATTGCCCCTCGTCGTTTTCATACCTTGTAACATTCTCTACAGATCTGTACACCTCACAATAAACTTTTACAATAATTTAGAACTATTATCAATTATTACACTACTTAAATGTTACCATAGTTATACAGAACATTAACATTTTGAGATATGGTGTCAAAGTTCATGTACGTAGATTCATTTTGAAAATAGTTAATAAACTTTATCCTTTAACTTTTAATTGCATGATGTTTTAGAAAATTTTGTTACATCGAAGGTACCTATGTTAAAGTATTAGGTATGTACCCAATAAATAGGAATGATGGCCATGCAACTTCAGAGTTTAGCGAAAAGGGATATTTATGACGAATACTGGGATTTTTTTTTTAAACTTGAAATGTGTTTTCCTCGAGTTGGAATTTTCGCCTAGGCTTTATGGGGTGGTTATTTATTGCAAGAAATACGTCAAATTACAAGTCACCCTGTAAACACTACCAATAACAAATTAGACCTGTAACACCTAACAATAACAAAGTAGGGTTATAGAGATGTTTGACTTGTATGAGCAATCGAAATGTAACAAAACGAATTCAGCACGCCGAAGTTCTGAAATTAGTTCTAGTTCTTAAGTCTACGATCCACATACAATTCGCGTGTTATTCTGCAATCTCAAAACACGTAACACACATGACATAATAAATATAACTGTACAGTTCACTGTTATACAATCGTTGCGTTATTTTTAATAGCTATTATTTTAACTGGTTTCTATGTTTATTTTTATTTTAATACTTCAGTATTCAATAGCTAATTAAGATATGATTAAATGTTTATCATAATAAATAATGAATTTTTTATACAATAAAACAATAACAAATACAAACATATTGTATAGAGAAATCGCATTGAATTCAAGACTACAATGCCATTTCTTCAAAGTCAACTAGAGAACTTCCTCTTTTTTTCGTCGGCTAAAAAAGTGAAAATACTGAATCAATAATTATGACTGTATCTTCTCGTTAAAGTCATCAAAAATGACGACATGGCAGCGGGATTTTAAAAAGATTAAGAAATAAGTACCTACAGTGCCCTCCAAAAGTAAGTTGACAATTTGTCCTCTGCAGATGTGATGCCACATTATGATTTAAAATAAAAAAATAATCAGGTAATTCTAAGTGATTACTTGATTATTCTTTATGATAAGTCATAGGCAGTTGAATTATTCAATAAAAACGTCATAGTGTACAATTAAAGGTTTTAACTTGAATTTTAAATCGTACTGTGGTGTGTCACAGCTGAAGTGGAAAAATGTCAACTAAGTTTTGGAGGCTACTGTACATAAAAGCGTTTGTATCTTTTACCTCATAAAAGACTGCCATAAAGTGATCCTTGCTCGAAGTTCTACTTGTAGTATCCTTCTTTCTGACGCAGTCGAGTCAAAACGACGGAGCTCCATAACACACCATCGGATAACTGTCGAATAACCATCGGAAACTGAACCGATCCATACTCCGAAACAAAGGATTAAATCTGCCATTGTGTACAGCCAACCACGCGCGGTTTGTTAGAATAATAGCTTATTTCTCCCATGCATCTCTAGTGCCATTGAATTGAAAGATTATTTCTGTTTCGCCGAGAATCCTACGTCATAATACTTATAACAATAATAATAATAAGCGGTCGTACTTCTGGACACGGCTCGCATTGTCAGGAGGTTCCTCTCTCTGGAACCCTGACCACCGGTAACTTGGACCCTGTTCTCGATACCGGTTGGCTACCATTTTTTATATTTTTAAATGTTTTAAATTTTTTAAACTCTAATATTTAAAAATATAATAGAAATTATTATTTATATTTTAGCGGATTTATGATCCAGACAAAATAACTGAACAAAGTTTTACCGGACACATCTTTTACCAAAGGTACTCTGAAATAGCAAAGAAAGAATTCCTGTTCCATATAAAAATGAAATACTAAAACAGGCACAGCTGTTTTGACAAACACGGTCAAAACAGCTGTGCAGTTTTTTTTTTCATATTTCATAGTCCGACCCGTAGTAAAAGTTGCTTCAAAATCATAATCAGGCTATAATATTCCCTCTGCCGGGATTCGGACACAGGCCTCCTCTGGGTGAGAGGAAGTGGGCCGTAGCCCACCACGGAGGCTGAGTGCGGGTTGGTACATGTCATATGTGTTCGAAGTTTTGGTTCTAGGACATGCCAGTTTCCTTCACCGTTTTGGTTCTAGAACATGCCAGTTTCCTTCACCGTTTGAGAGCTGTAAGGCGCGGCCGTTACCACTGGGCCACGACGGCTAACATAGCAAAGTTGAGAGCTAGGTTGCTTATTTCTGTTATTTTTATGTCGTGTTGTTCATCTCAAATAATAACCGAGCCCTTACGATGCGTAGAAAACGTCGACGTCTCTCAGTAGGTATTATTCAACAAATTGAAAGACACGTCTAAAGCAAAACCCGTAAACCACGACAATGTTATGTAGTTAACAGACTATCAATCGTCTAACATGGAATTACTTTACCATTTCTCAATTTGTGTAAACTGCAGTCTGCAATAAACATTCCGCGGGTATAAATATTATATTATTTATTATATTAGAGTTGTATAAGACGAGACTGTGCGTTATGTCTGCGGTCGCGACCCCAGCAGCTTCCTACATTTCAGCATCGTAGGCTGTTTCAGACAACGCTTAATAAAGTTAAATGTGAAGACTTACAAGAACTTGCGAAGCTGTGGAAGATTTTTGCGTAATTATAATGTATTGGTTCGGTTTTATTTTATTTAGACGCTGTTAATTTGTTGATTGGTATATGTGATTTATTTTTAATTAAAATGCGGGTTTTATTTAATTGAATGTTATTGAGAATTTGATGGACATTTAGTGTAAACAAAAACTCAAACTCAGAATATTTATTTCAATTAAAACAACAGGCACTTTTTAATTGTCAAGGAGTCGGTCAGTTAGTCGGGATATTTAAGCTGCCTATTTTAAAACTTAGATATCTACGGAGAAGAACGGACGAGAAACTCCAAAGAAACAAGCGTATACGGTACGGCTTTTCAGGTACAGCTACTAAAAGATAAAGGTACAAGAGACATCGTCATCATCATTCACCAGATATTCATTTTTATCAAAACTACATAGTATACATTACTTTGTCATCATTGTGGTAATTAAATTGGAAGAATTATCAGAAATCTAAATAATCACTACCCTCACAATAAAGACAAAGACAATAAATAGTTAAGGGTTTATTCATCCACACCGACCACCCACACTTAAATACCTACTGCACGTACTAAGATTTCAGTTTGTTCTAAGAAAACATGAAGATATCGATGACATTATTCATTCCTTAGGTACTTCGAGTCTTGAAACAATAGATATTAGCGTCAAATAACACTTTAGTCTCAATCTGACAACGCTGACTCAGTCAGAGTCGTTTTGCTTACAAAAGATAGTGCTGCGATGAATTTCCTTTGTTTACTTTATTTGCACTAAAGATAGTAAACAAAGGGTTAGGTAACAGATTTACTATTAGCTGAGATTTAATTTGTCGTAAACTTGGGAACATTAACTTTTCACTACAGGAACACAGTTGTGTAAAGAATGGGTAACTTAGTTCCTTCCTGATTACGTGATGCATTATATTAACATGGTTAAAAAGAAATATGATAGCTAATTGATATTTGTGAATACCAATACCGGTACATGGTCCACGGTATGGCAACGGAGACATAGCTTCATAGCTTGTATTGTAAAGACAGCTTATATAAAATAACATAATAATCATCATTATTTAAACTGATAGACGTCCACTGCTGGACATAGGCCGTCCACTGCTGGGCATGCTGGGCATAGTGGCGGTGCTTGGGGGACCCAGCACTGCCACTTCGACCTGTTCTGTGCTTCCCGCCATCAGCGGAAGCCTGCGGTCTTCAGAAGGTCATCGTTTCACCATAACAATATATACAAACACAACAAGACCACACATAATATTACAACAACAAAACGTAATAATATCAGCTCATAAATGTCTGCGATCTAAGTAACTATTATCTCAGAAAAATTATAATTAGGTACAGGTATCAGCAGAACAATTTGTAACAATACTATAATTTGCATTTCTTAGGTTAATTCTGTTCACAAGATTTAATATTGTAACAAGAAATTTTAACATTATCTTAGGGTCAGTTCACACCGAGACGCGACGCGACGCGACCTTAAAAGAGTGACTCAAAATATACTTTATTTTCTACACGAAAAGGTACACATTGCATTGTGAGAGTTCAGAATACGTTGCGCCGTGCAGCTCTCTCTGTTAAAGTTAAGTGAGTAAGTTAAGTGTTAAAGTGTGTGCGCAGTGTCGCGTCGCGTCGCGTCTCGGTGTGAACTGACCCTTAATCGCGATATCGAAGGTCATTTCATAAAAACATCGTTTTCAGGGTTCCGTGCCCCTTAATATAAAAACCGGAAATACGGTAGCTGCTTCATCAAGATAACTATAAAATTATCACCTTGGCATGTCACCTATAGTTTCGTAGACAATACTAAACCTTCGGTGACAGAGGGTCGTGGGTTCAATATTGATTGCTGCATTGAATTTTGTGAGATTCAAAGAAAAGTTTTAATATTTATAAGGCGATTTTAAATTTGATACTCATAAGTTATTTCATATTTATATTTAGATACTGTATCGAGCTGGGATATTGTGCACTGCTAAAAAAGTGCTTATACCTTATTTGTGTTAGGCATGTATGTATTTAATTTTTAAATACATGTATACTAACTCAAATAATTCCTGGGATCCTAAAATACTAAATAGCCAAGTGCCACCAACTTAGCGCTCGCTGGTCGCTGCCACGGGCCGTCTCGCTTCGCTCATGCGCCTTTGGTAACAGTTCTAATCTAACCCATTTGGTCGGTATACCATAGTTGAGTTACTGCGACCAACTGTGAGAAAATGCCAGAAACTTAAAAAGAGGCTCAATTTTTTTTAAAGTGTGTATCATTAGAAGCGCAAAAAGTTTTCAGAGGTTCATTCATTTAAAAAAGTGTCCATTATTAAAAGGTCAATAGGTTTTTAAAGGATCAGTTAAATATTTCCCTTATTAAAAAAAGAAGACCTTAAAAAAGACATGAAAAATATAATAGGTACGGAACCTCATGCACTTTTGAAAGACGCTTTACTTAAATACTCTCTCCGTACTTTTTTATTATTTGCACCATTTATTTCGGCAACTCTTGTATATGTTAACATAACTATTGAGGTTACGTAACAGTAACCGTGTTGCGGGTTTAATCAGATATTGCAAGACTCAGCACTCAGTTGACTCAGTTTTGTAACCTTTATTAGGTAGCTAATGACAGTTTTGCAGTGTAAGAAAAATGCACTACTTTGGTGTTATGTGGACATGTTGTGATGATGGGCGTGAAAAGATGGTAAATGTGAAAGGTCTAATTGTATACAGTGGCCCGTGCATTGATAGGCTGCATTTGAAAGTAAGCAGATAATAATAATAGATCTTCCAGACCGTATTTCCGCCACGGCGGCCAATTTCAATTTCAACGGAGACTAGGCTTCGGCGCGGGAGATATTATAGTGCAGGCATGTGTGTGCAAACACAGGTGCACTCTCTCTTCCCTCACTCTCATAGTCCGATGGGACGGCAATCCGACACGACCGGAAAGAGATCAGGCGGAGAACCACGATATTTACCGACTATACTATTTGTGATTAGCACAGTTACAGTTGACCTACTGTCCACCATCTGGTTTAGGACTTTATTGACTGGGTCAAATGTGATACGTAATATTATATCACCTTAAATGCTTGCTGAATGTAAAGATATCTATTAGTATAAGAGAATGTAAATAAGGAACTAATTATAAGTTTGTAATCAAACGTGGACTTACAATTTTTCTTCTATGGAGCTCGCCGTCACCTTCCCGGAGTGGCTCTCCGCATCGATGTCCTTGACCTGTAAAAATTAAATAGTCAGTATTTAAATAATTCACAGTTTACTCTCGAATGTTCTGGGGATCCCTCCAGAATATTCGGGGAATTAAAAGGAGTTCTGTACTCCTTTTAACCATTTTTATACTAATCCAGAGACACCCTAAATAGTAGAACTGGTGACACAGTTCAAGCTTAGATGCCTTTTGTAGGACTTTGAGGAAGGCTCTGTCTAATGTAGTTTACATAATTATATAAATAAATATAGGAAAGGCAATGATTAAAAGGTTGTTTGCCTATATTCAGGTGCATACGGTTAGACCACAGGTATAATACATTTCTATGGGTTAGACTGAAAGCCAACCTCAACATAGTTGGGAAAAGGCAGATGATGATGAAGGATTAAAAGGTTAAAAACGGCGAGTGATCGCGTGACCCCCAATTCTATTTCATGAAAACTGCATAGGTAGCATGTAAAGATTAGTATCTACCGCTAATAAATATTAATCATCATTACAAATAAATTAATCCTGCCTAATAACATAAATATTTGGATGTTCGTGTTAAAGTTAACACGTTAATCGGCAATATTCTAACTCTATTTAAAACATCGATTAAATGTACAATTTTCAATGCCAGGTTAACTTCATTGCATAATCAAAGACAAGGATTCGGCCACGACTAAATTAAGGTTCAACAAATCATTTGAATTAATATAATATCGAAGGGTCTGATTCACAGTCTCCTGATACAACCATTAAAAAAAATGGAACGCCATTTGTACGAAATTTTCTGCGAGACTTGAGCAAAGTTTTTATTTTTATTTTTATTGTTCAAAATTTATATCGCAGAGTTTAGAATTTTTATATATTAAAAACCACAGAAGTCAAAAGCCTATTTGGCAATTGGCTTATGCAGTTTTCTCTGAGTGAAATCCTAAGTTCGACGACGAACCACAGCATTTATCTTTTTAAACATAGGCAGGGGTAATAAACAATGATATAATTATGTAAATCTTAAAAACACGGCAAGTTGCAGTCAACCTACAAAAGGAATGAATTCGTTCATTCTTACAGAGGTACCTCAATACTTCAAACATACATACATACATCTATACAAATAAATTAAATTAAAGTGTCTGTTTGTAATGTCGAAATAACAGTTTTTACTAAATGCATATGGCTTATAACAAAAAACTATATTTTTTTTTGTCCGTCAGTCTGTTTGTTCCGGCTAATCTCCGAAACGGCTAGACCAATTATGGCGCGATTTTCACTGACAGATAGCTGATGTTATAAGGAGTAACTTAGGCTACTTTTATTTTACAAAATGAAAATGGTTCCGCGCAAAAAAATAAAACCCAAAATACATATCAACGTGGGTGAAGCCTCGCTAGCTAGTCATTTACTCCACCGTGTAATATATTTACTCCACCGTGAGGTAACAGTGAGCTTGGATCTTAATATCGGCACCGGTAGTAGTGGCCGAAACAATGAACCGGCATCGCTCATTGTGATAGCACACACACGTAACATTTAAAACAATTCCACGAGTACTCGCCGTTATTTCAATAATAATATATGTTTACGGTTAAATCTTTATCGTTTTACGCGGTGCAGTTATTCCAATTCTGCAGTAAGTATGGCGATTGATGTACGCTTAATAAAGGTTCGGAAATACAAGAAATATCTACCAATTACATACACACCTACTTACATCATATTACGAATAATGTCCCTACCCAGCTGTTTCAAGCAAGATCAAGCACATATGATCCACTAACCCGCACTGGGCCCGCGTGGTGTATTTCGCCCAACTCCCTCTCACACAGAGCCTGTTCCCCAGCTGCGGGAACACTATAGGTTGATTATGCTATGCTTATTGCTTACGTATCAAAATTACAAAAGTAGTGCCTTACTTTTGTAATTTTGGTCCTGTACTTAGGTACTTTTTGATCCAGATCAGCTCCTCTCGCACAACCTGAGTCCATAAATCGTCTCTTAGGATAATAATATCCAATCTTTACTAGACGAGAATCAAGCACATACGCATAAAGGAAGAGGCGATCAAACGGCAGCCAATGATGGCATCACCCTGCGACAAAGCCCCTAAGCAATACTGCTTCCAAAAGCATTACAAGATAGTGCTTTAAGAGGAGCAGTGCGACTACTCAGGGCCTGAGTAGTCGCACTGCTCCTCTCAGCTCCTGAATCTCAGGCCCAGGAGAGCTGAGAGTTTACACTGATGGATCAAAGAACGACTGCGGAACTGGAGTCGGAGTTTTCTCACACGACCTCAACATAAACATATCCAGCCCGCTAGGAATGCTCAATACGGTCTACCAAGCGGAGTGTGTGGGTATAATACAAGCAGCCCATGCCATAGCAGCCACACCCATGTTCGTATACTTTCTGACAGCGCCTCAGTCCTCCAATCTTTAAAGAAGGGATGCATCACATCAAATCTAATACTAGAATGTCACAAGGCGCTTGAACAGGTAACTGTATCGAACCGCAACACAGTGACACTAAATTGGATAAAAGGACACAGTGGATCACTAGGTAACGACGCGGCTGACGAGCTGGCCAGAAGGGCATCCAGCACGCCAGTCTACGGACCGAAACCAGTCGTGCCCATCCCCTTCAATCAACTACGCAGATAGCTACAGAAGCACACCCACACACAGGCAGAGAACTGGTGGTCCTCGTCACCGGGCTGCAGGCAGTCCAAGGAAGCCATGCCATCATTAGATGGCAAGCTAACCAAAAGATTACTACGCCTGGACAGGAAAAGCCTGCGCCTGGTGACGGGGACCATCACGGGACACTGCTCACTAAACAAACACTTCCACACGATAGGCAGAATGGACAGCCCCCTGTGTAGATCTTGCATGGAGGCTGATGAAACCGTCGCGCACGTGCTCTTTGAGTGCACAGGCGTCACCCAGATTAGATCAGAAACCCTCGGGACAACCCAGATCCTACACAGATGTTCTCGACAGATCAGGAGACCTAATAAGCTTCTGGAGGGAGGTGGGCTGGTTGGAATAACCACCGACGGCCACCATGGCCCACGCATAATGATCCACCTGAAGGACTAAGTGCGGAAACCGAACCCGTAACATAACATATATCCAACCTTTTCATTCTAATACGAATCTTCAATAATTAACATTCAAATAACCTATCTCGTAATTGCACCATCCTTATTTGAACAAGAATCTGTCACCTTGGATGAATATGTGAAGTTAAACCTAACCTAACCTCGAGACAGTTAATTATTATCAACAACTATTACTTTGAAACATTGTTACAATATCATGACCTAAAAAGTAGACACATCTTATCATGAGGTGGAGTTCCTCTGCTATTTCGTGCAACTGTACATCATTGTAAACCTTATCTATGCTAAGCACAAAATTGACACTTTACCTTGTAAACGATACCAATATGCCTTGTCGTTCAAAGTAATATAGGCCAGTAGAATAATTTTGTGAAGAATAAGTTAGTATCAGAGAGGGAAAGTGACTGAAAGTCATATTACGAACACGTACTTGCAGATATCATAATGATAAATGATTTAATTTCTGTAAGTAGGTTTGTACAAACACTTTTTCACGTCAATAATAACAGAGAACCTAAAAAAACGTAAAATAAGTAATCCTCAATGAACAACGACTGTTACGATTCAGAGAATTTCAAAAGGTGAGAAATACCTTAAAAATACTCCAAACGCAGACGTAAACGTATCTCCAAAACTACTCGATCAAAAATATCGAAATATTTATTTCCACTAGAGTAAACACTTAATATAAATAGGTACAACTACAATAAAACAGTGAAACCATTATTGCAAAAGTGATCAAAATACAATTGCTTGGAGTAAAGTTGCAAAAGAACTAAGTGACAGACAGTGTCCCAACATGGGACTAATTAATTTAACAGATTGAATGTTACAACAAGATTATTATTCGAATCAGGATACATCGAAGCTGAAGGAGGACTGTAGCATCAACCCATAGACCCATTCTTAAGCATGTCATGTCATGATAGATGACGAAGAGATAATACCAAATGAACAAGCAGCAGTATCCGATTTAACTGCCATCATAAATTTTCTTGTAAAACCAACTTCCCATAATATAGATGAAGAAACTAACACATTAGCTAATGAGCCTAACTAAGGTTTTAAAAAATAGGATGTAGATTATTTCCCATCAAATTGCCTTCCTGACCAACTGTTTAACTATTCAAAACTACGTTCCACCTTACATCCCGGATTCCCTACACATGTGCTGAAGACAGCGCATATTTGGTTTTAATCGGAATCAGGCTTTTCTGGTCGTGGCTACCTATAAAGATTTCCGCACGAAAAACAAAGGTTACAAAAATTGCTTACAAAAACTCACTTCCATATCTAACACCGTTAAAACAATTTTCATGCCACGGGTCAATGATCAGCTCTTCAACTATAATGCTCACAATTATAAACATCTTTCAACACTAGATCCTCTGATTGCAAACCGATCGAAGGCAAGTCATCAGCTGATGGCAACTAGTTACAAATCAACCAAGTGATCAGCTGATGGTCTTCATTGAACCGTCATGGTGCGAATTGGTTTTCGCAACCTGGGCCAGTGTTTGTACAAGCTCCAGTGCACAGCGGGTAACCTCATTCTGAGATGGACAATAGATATTTTTTTTCGATATTGTTAGGTTCTAGGTATTGAATTGCGTGGTGTTTGTTATCGCACCTACTGTTGCATCAATATTCCGATCGAAGCAGTTCTAGGTATCATTTTAGTAGATAAATTATCAATTTGGAGATTTGTTCCATCATTAATTCCTAACGTTATAGTTTTTCTGACGTAGTTTTTACAATCATCTAAGTGATTGCAGGGCACATTAAATTAGCTAGCGAAACTGCGCAGACGTGATGGGTATTGATGTGTAAACACGATAAAATTCAAATAAAAAAGATTTGATGTTTAGGGGTCAATGACCGATGGTGGTATTGTTACTTGAAGTATGAGTTGACAAAATACGTTTACATAAATACACTAACAGCGGTCGATGACCCCAGAAAATAAACATCCTTTGTTTTTGTTTCTTTTATCATGTTTAGCTGACCCATCACGTCTGCGGAGTTTCGCTAGCTAATTTAATTAGACCCGGTAGAATTTAGGTCCACTCTTAACAACGTGTCTGTTAACATTTACTTAGATTTTCCTGGGTCATTAGGTTTCGTTCCAACTGTTCCAAGGTTACACACTGGTAACAAAAGATTAACTTGTATGATGGGTTGAACAATTATGATTATCATCCGAAAAAGATTCCGTCGTTAATCTTGTCTTTTTTATTGCAGGAAGTCATATAGTGCTCCCAGGCAAACGTTTGTTGGGTCATTAGTTCATAACGCTTTGTGATGAAGACCTATTAAAAATTGTCAGTTGAACCATCCTCATAAATGGTTACAAAAACCCCTTTATAAACTTGAATTAAATCCCATATTTCAAGCTTGATGTAAATCTCAAAGCTGTTTTACGTAATTGCTAACATATTTTGCATAGAATATTTTAAATACAATTTAATAACTACAGATACATAGTACGTGACTTGCATATTGTATCGAACAAAAATACAAAACATCTCATAAAAATATTTCTCGGATAAGAACAATATGCACCTCAAGCCATAACATTACTTCTCAATGTCCTTAAGTAAGGGAAAAAGTCGTAACTTTACATAAATGCATCGAACAATTGTTCCTCTACTCCAGTATAAAGTAGGTACGAACTGTAGGAAGTTAGATAATTGGATCGAATCCGAACAAACGCGTATCCGATCGCGTGCAGTCAATGCTTCGTCCAATGTCGTCTGCACCCGCACCGGTATTACGGTGTGATTCGGTCGAAGAGCCAGCGACCACGTTATTTTACGTCTGTGAAGGATTTTATAAAGGAGCTTTCCAGTTCACGAAAAGTTCAGCGAAGACGGTGTCGAGGCCGACCCAGGAAGAGGTGGCTTCGACGCTTATTACTATGCTGATAATGATAAAGTTACCGTTAGAAATCGAAAAATGCCATATTAGGTTAAAGACAATTTATAGAATTAGTATTGAGCTGTTAGAAATGCTGTATCATAAGTTTTGTAGGTTGTAAGTCTGCAGGAAAAAAGAGGTTGCTTCTTCGTTCTTCAAATACATATTACATTAAAAAAATCATAAACTAAACCTATATCATATCATAGAACTTCAGCCGGTCTATTCTGTAAAAATCTCACAGTTAAAGCTAAGATGAAATGAGCTGTCATTCCACCTAATGCTAGGGATTGACACTATTGATATCTGTTAAAGTTAGGTGAAGTGAGCTTGAAGTGAGCTGCTTCAAGCTCACTTCACCTAACTTTAAGAGTCGGTGAGATTTTTACAGAATACATCGGCAGGTCCAAATGTACGATTCCATACAAAACAAAGCAATGTGATCGTAAGTATAGCGGTCACTGGCTCTTCGCTCATAGAATCGAGTGCTATTATGTCATAACGTTCCACTTGCAGTGTGTTGTCCCAATTGGCGTGTAAACCGTTTTTGTCTATTTTGTGTTGCAGGTCGCTCGGATCGGATTCGAAAGGTTTGGCGGTGAATTCTGTACATACCATCTTTTCAAGACTGTTTATTCGCACCAGTTTCTGGTATTATGGCGGTACTTTTTGTGCCATTTTAGTTTTGGATTCCGTTTTGTTGCAACTAAGTAGTTTCTTGTATTGACTTTTTTTTAGACATCGTATGTAATTTTTCGGTGTTTTGATAATGTTACATTTTTTTATTTTACCGGCTACTTAATTTGTTATTCTTTATCTCCGTTGGAGACCGTTTTATTGTTGCGTCACCTTGCTTGAATTTCAAGATGACTTCCTTTAAACGTCCAGAGTGATAGGAGCGGATAGGATATGCTTTATAGTACACCAAAATCCGAGATCTAATCCGTTGTCCAGAGCTATTATTAAGAACATGTGGAAA
Organism: Apamea crenata; assembly: GCA_949629185.1. Taxonomy (NCBI): domain Eukaryota; kingdom Metazoa; phylum Arthropoda; class Insecta; order Lepidoptera; family Noctuidae; genus Apamea; species Apamea crenata. The sequence continues at coordinate 1,574,272 of OX451359.1, forward strand.
ATGATTGTCGTTGTTATGGAGTCAGAAATATTACACAAACACGTAGATAACACTACTAAATCCGCAAAATAGCTAATTCCACTTCAATCACCTGCTACTTAATCGAAGTTTGTCAGAAAGCACTCAAAAACCCTGTGTTTACCTCACTTTATGAAACAATGTGGGAGCGTAGTGCGACGATATTGCAACGCTGCAAGGTTTCTCCGCGTGGGAGGGTGCAGCCATTTCTTATCGATAACTTTCCCTTTAGCTCAGTATTGTCTGGTCTAGCCTTAGCCTTATTTTTCTGAGCATTTTTTGTGCAAACATCGATTTTTCTTTAAACTGAGTTTTTGGAAGGATCTGCATAATGAATGTTTAAACATGATTGCTTACTTTGAAAATGAAGTTATTCTTAGTGACTACGAATTACGAAGACATGACCAATGTCCGAAGGTGAATACTAAGCCCTACCGGCCTAAGGGCCTTTTAATTTGGTCATACTTAAAAATAATTAGTTGAAGGTAAATGCCTTAAATAATGACAGACTATTAGATACTGGCATTATTCGTACCTAGCCTGTTGTTTATGTGAATAGCCTCTTACTAACAATTAACACCTAAGCTATGCTCGCGTGGGAAGCTCTTTTGTTTCTGTTTAATCATTTACTACATGACCGTTATTTACATAATACTAACTGCATAGCAGCAAAAATGCCTTAAAAATTGTATATGAGCCTTACTTGAATAGAATATACTTATAGTTTCAGCCAGAAAGAACCTCAGCTTCCAAGTTCTCGGTCCGTTCGATCGTGACCTCCAAATTCGCGCCATTGCAATCGCCCGCCATATTTGTCGCAATCGCCATTTTCCACGTTTTCGCGCCAAGTTACGTTTCGTCCGATCGCTCCATTGACTCCAGTAAGAAACAGCGAAAACCGCAATTTAGTATAGTAAAGTTTTCCAAAAGAAACCTCAAGTTCATGATAAATGTAATATTATCGTAATAATGTTTAAAAATGGCGGCGTCGGTTCAATGACTGGAAAGTGCAAAAGGGTCGATGCGAAGCAGTTTTTGTTTATTTTCTATCAATAAGTATTGTATTTTCTCTTATTGGCAGTTGCCAATATTGCAACATAGCTCTTATTATTATAGAACAACAGAGTGTGAAATTATATTGTTTATTTTTTTGGTCTACGAATACTTAAGTACTTATCTAGTTTTATAATTTTTTTTAGATTATTAATTAGTTGAAAAGAGTCAGTTCATTCATAAGACAAGTCAATAGTAGAGACCACCTTAACTTTCAAGCTGATCCAGTCAATCCATCTCAGTGTTTACTACAAGATATCGTGCTTGGAATATTAACTCTACCATCTTCCTAATCATTTCCATAATTGCCTACTAGCTAGGTGCATTTGTTTCTAGTATCGTGAACTCACTAAACACGTTTCCATAGTATTTGCAAGCGTAATTGCATAGTGCTCACATTAAACCACATATTATGTAAACCAGGACTGAAGACGCTACAGCCTCCTTGGCACACTTGCATTCTATTGTAAATACTATCCACGGTATTTTTGTTAACATTTCATTTGTGGGTTGTTAAAATATTTCTCACTTGCCTGTAAGTGTTCCATTTATTACGTCTTTTAAGGTACTGGATTATATACTCAGAGCCAAAAATCTCTGAAATTAGTAATAAACAAAAAAATGGATGCCCCTTAGTAAGAAACAATGAAGATTTCCTTCGATTAAAAGTTATTTTGGGGTAATAAGTCATTGTCAGCGATTGATAATTACGGAAACAGGGTCTTTTCTGGAAGTAAAAACTTATTAGGACTAAGAATAATATAGGACGATAACCTCGCAAGTAACAGTAAACAATTCTATCTGTGGAGCTCTAATTTAAAACTCTAATGAATTACTGAACTACATCCGAACTAGATAAGGAAATAATGAGTGCATTGTACATATTAAACTAAAACACAGGCGAACGGAAATGTCCTGTGTCACTTTATACCCGGAATTAACAATATCATAGTCAACCGGAAGCTGACGCAACAGGCTCATAACAAGACCATAGACAGTAACACATCACGGTTAATCTTTGGAGGGAAAGCGCTGGGCTCATAGTTGTGATTCGTGCTATGGTATGACGCAACGAAGATGGGTTTAGAGTTTAGATCGAAAGTTTGGATAAAAAGTAACGTAGCGGATAAAATATGATGACGTTTCTACAATCGGCTTTATAGAATTTGAACAAACAGACGCGAAGCGGTCACAAACGGCATACTTTTTGTAGGTACTACAGTCCGTCACTTTTATATTGGTATGGACTACGTCTTTTGGACCTAGGTGTTGATACATTTGATCTCTACTATTTCATTAAGCTCTTACAAAAAATCGGCCACCGATTGTATGCCGTCTGGGAAAGACGATCTGGTAAATTAGGTGGTAGACAAGAAGCGGAAGTCAAATAGAACTTTATCCATATCAATTTCGATGTTCCGCAACATCTGATAAGATGGGAATCCTACCTCAACAAAGTAGTTGGAAGATTGCAAACACTATTAATTTCCACTCGGTAATTTTCCAATGTAAAATGTAAGTCTTACAAAGTATAGAAGAATTTAAAGACGATTGCCACAGTGATTCACACCCGCTCGATTCGATTGTTAGGGGGACCGCTAGGGGTAACTTTTATGGTACAAAATATTTTTAAGTGGTAAAGAAATGATTTACTCCAAGAAGCGGATTTCAAATGGAACTTTGACCATATCAGTTTAGATGTTAAGCAGTGCCTGACAAGATGGAAGCCTACATAAAAAAAATAGTTAAAGAATTGTAAACTGTATTAATTTCCACTCAGTAATTTTCCAGATTGGACATACCTATCTAGATGCTCAGGTAAAAATTCCATGAGGGGAAACATAGCTGCCTCGAACTTGTTTTTGTGGCTAGACCGTATGACTCATTGTTGAGATCCAAGATCTTTATCACAACGCTTGTTCTGTGTTATTAGGTAGGTACATGAACAGAGTTATTACTGGCAGGCAAAAATCTAATCAGATTTAGTGAATATAATGTACTAAGGACTAGGTAAGGACCATATTCATTCCCCTTTTTTTTTTGCGGATGGAAAATCATCAAATGACCCCTCCCGCTCTGGGTGGAGCGGAAGGGAGTGTCAGACTCTTACTGACTAAAACCCACCCGTGTTCCTTCCTTAGCCCTTTCTGTTCCAGGGCAGCGGTAACCCTTTCGGACGATCCCGCTACCCCGGCAGGCTTCGGCCCTATCGGGCCCCTTCCTTTGTGCTGACATCTCTTTGAGGCGCGCGTCGAACACATACGCGCCGTCCGGCACATATTCATTCCCCTTGAAGTAGTAGATACCTTTGTAGAAATATATTTATCATTGCATGTTCAAGTATTCAACATGTACGATTGTCAATGAGTCTCCCGCACGGGTCTCCCGTCACCATAAATTCTGTTGCGAACGACAAATAAAAAGATAAAGAAATTCGTAATAAAATCGAATGTGTAATGGCCGGGTATTCCAGAGAATATCTGTAGATGTAGAAAAGTTGGCTATAAACTAAAGACGTGATGTGAATAATACATAGAATGTCAAGCATTAGTTGCTATGATTGATGTTACATTAAAAGAAGAAAGAAAATATAAAATTCCAGTCGTCCTCTCTTGGGTTTTCCTCACTTTTCGCGCAAGCGTAAGCACCTATAAGCACCTACCTAGATGAAACAGGGAATATTTATTCATACAAAGCTTACAAAAACAACATTAGAAGTAAAAGTCTATTCTTGCTGCTACATTACGATAACTACCAAGACCAAGAATATATTTGCACAATATGTAGTTTAATACATATGGATACATTTTTGCTTATAGACTAGCTCAGTGGCAGATGTCGGTAAGTATTCCTTCTTCGTTTTATTCTTAACCTACCCGGAAATCTCACACTTCATGTGCTAGAGTTGTGTCTGTTTCTATTAGGTATATGTAAACCTATAAGAAAAGCTTCTTTACTATTTCTAGTATTGATCCAGTGTTCCGTAAAGGAATATCTATTACCAACATAAAACAACATCAATAAAATTCCTTTACAATTTATCGCTAACTGATATTACCGCATTGCATCAATAGGTATGTATATTTTCCATGTCAAGCGCATCTTCCTAGATCTAGACAAACAACTTGAAACGGTTAAACGTCACTAAATAATTAAATCAACCTCATGAATAAAAGATGAGTTCGTGTTTTATTTAGTAGGTATCTTCATTGTTTCATTAACACTATGGCGAATAGAAAAACGTGTGATAGAAACGTTTTGCTAAAAGCTTGTGCAGTTTTTACTGCATGTTTGGATTCTCGACTCATTTGTTTTTTTATAAACATGACGTGCTAATTTTTATCTTGAATCTTTATGTGGTTTAATATGGAGTACCTACGTCTACTGATTGTTGTATGTATAATAACTGATAATTTGAATTGGTTTGGGTAATGGTGATTTAAAATAACGACAATGGCGCCGATTCCCTCGTTCACAAACTAAACTAAATTTAAGTTTAGTGCATCTTTTTCTTTCTATTTCATTGTGAAGATGACAGAAGAAAAATATTAGTTTAGTCCTGTCAAATTAAGATACTCCATAGACAAGTTAGACGTGATAAATAATTGGCTACTAAAAATACGTCAATTTACGCTGACTAATTTGACAGTACTAAACCAATGTTTATCTTCTATCCTTTTCTTAATAAAATAGAAAGAAAAAGATGCACTGGACTTAAATTTAGTTTAGTTTGTGAAAGAGGAAATCGGCGCCATTGTAAAACAAATACAAATTAAAGAAACCAAGTAATATTATGAACTTTGTAACCGTAACTACCTATGCCGAGAAAACCTCATATACAATATGGAGATGGACTGGCAATAGTACCTAATGCACAATAGTATTTTGGAATTATCAAATAAATCCTAGCAATTTAATTTTAAATTAAAAAAGTGAATTTCTCAACAAACTAAATAGTAATTATGGGCCGACTATGGGTTTTGCCAATCTTTGACTAGCTATAGTGACTAAACTATTTGATATTATATTTGATTGAATTTTGGTAAGATAACTGGGAACGTCGTTTGATATACGCAGTTTAATTTATTGTCATATTGTCGTCTCTAACTTGTATAAGTACCTACCATAAATCATGTCAAAACGGACCCTTGATCCCTACGAAGGTAAACGAGGCACAATATGTCGTCATATTCTATAGGAAGCGGCGCATTCACGACTGTGACCAGTAGCTAGAAGCCAGTAGCACGACTAGCGTACGGATAGTGAAATTTTAGCTATAATTACCTTATTAATGACGTAGCAATAGACGCGGCTTCCCTATCGACGTGTTTAGGTGTACGCTTCCAATTTCTTATATCATTTGTTTAGTGCCGGAAAACATAGGAAACTGAGATTCTACGTGTAATCGGAGGATCACGAATGCCGATAGAATTGTTTCTTACCCATATCCAGTCAATGTTTGAATGTGTAGTTTTAATGGACAAATTGTTTGGGCACCCAAAAACTGCTGGAAAATGTCGCACTGTTTGAGTACCTACGGTATCAATTTTGAATCATATTTTTTTTATTTACTTAAAAAAAAAGTTTTAATTTTTATTACCTATGTATAATACACAAATATATTTTTTGCTGATATATGCCATTACCAATAACCATTAGATAGCAGAAAATGCTAGGTGGGTACAGTCACCAAAAGAGATAAGTACCGATGAAAGTTTTCGAACACAATTTAATTTAATTCGTAGAAATCAATCAGTTAATTTATCAAATTTAATTTCATTCGAAAACATCCATCGGTGTCTTAATAAACTTCAACTATATCCGATGGGTCCATTAACTGATTAATTTCTACTAATTAAATTAAATGGTTACTCAGTTTGGTGACTGTATGTACATTCCTTGAATGTACTACTTTTCAACTGAGCATGCCAAAACACGCTATTGCCACCAGTACCACCTTCCGGGTCAAATATAACAAAATACCACGACCACAGACAAGATCCCTAATCTAGAACAGTTCTAAATCGTGCTAACTTAGACCTCCTATAGCTCGTGGTGAAGGAAACGTGCTTGTTAGCTAGGTGCACTACGCAAGTAAGTGTCGGGCGGCGCGCGGCGCAAGCGCATCCGTTATGCAAGGACAAGAGCTTTTAGGGCTGCTGTACAATAAGTTAAAAGAAATTGACACTTCTGGATAAACCGTTACTAGTCCGTTAAAAGCCAATAAGTAAGTAGAAAGGGGATCTCGTGACTAGGCAATAACAGCCGCACGGGTCGATCGATCAGATTAAGCTACGCTTGCCGAGGTTAATCCGTGGGTGGGTCCCGGCTGTCATTCGTTGATCTTTGACAGTCGTTACGGGTCTTCAGAAGACCGAATGTCCGACAACATATAGGTATAGTCTTACCAAGGAGTATCGTATTACCCAGATACTGGGGTGTGGGTGGAGTTCAGATAGGCTGTCGCTAAATGCAAAATACTGGTATTCAGCTGCATCCGGTTAGACTGGAAGCCGATCCCAACATAGTTGGAAAGGGTAGAAAGATTGGTTGAAGAAAGAAAAAAGAGAGAATATGTAGAATAGATTGAGAAGATGTCCAAGATTTGCTAGAGTTGCAAGGTAGTTGAAGTAGATGCACATAGAGTGAAATGAAATGCCAGATAAACTGGTCTCTTACATATGAGAACTTATCTTGTGCATTTGGGCAGATCACCAGTGCTGATGCTTTGTGAGATTATTGTCTATAGGAACAAAGGGTAGATAGAAAGATAGTATCACAGTTATTATTTACAATAGCAAAGAGAATTTTAGGTACTCAAGTACCATATTAGCTATACCTATCTGCAGAAGACAAATAAATAATATTTATTCGAGACACAAATCTATTAACTTTGCAGTTTTCCCACGACTCTAAAGATACACCTGTGCAAACACTCAAACATAATAAATAATAGATATTTATTAAGGTAGGGTCTCAAAACAAAATTCCCAGCTAACAGAGGTGGTGACCCTAGGATCGTCTGCCGATGCCGCACCTTTCCCAAGCTATTTGGAAAACTATTGTTGTTTTACACTATACAGCAGAACGATTGTGTAAGAGCTATATAAGATCGTTTATTGTGCTGTGTTAAACTGCAGTTTTGTGGAAAGTTTGAGGTGAGGAAAGTATGATAGGTAATAAAATACCAGCTTTTGAATCGTCTTTATTGAAAGTACGATTTAGCCAAGATTACTTACGACTAACATGGATAGCATAATCAGCCTATAATGTTCCCACTGCTGGGACACAGGCCTCCTTTCTGTGAGAGGGAGTGGTAGATGTCACGTCTTCGAATTTATGGTTCTAGGACATGCTAGTTTCCTCACGATGTTTTCCATCACCGTTTTGAGAGCAGTGGTGATGAAATAATTTACACAAAGTAAAGCGCATACCTGGGTTCGAACCCACGAACTACAACTCGAAGTCGCGGCCAGTACCAGTGGATAGCAGTAAGATTTACAGTCTCGAAAGTGCTAAGAAGAATAGATCACTTAATAACTAGCAACGCGGCGACCTTGACCGTAGATACTCTCAAAATAATAAACATTAATCCATCTGGTGATAAAAATCTAACCCAAGGCTACCGTTTAGTTAGCCGCTATAAAGGGGACGACCTATCCTACAGTCTACTTAAACGAGCAGTTATAATATGATGAATGAATGGAATAGAAGTGAAATTAACATTCAAATAACCAACGATCATAAAAACTGCTATGTGCATATTTAACAATGAACGCCCATTCTTATAAGTATTCTATGAATAACAAGCGAGCGAAAATCACAACCATGGTCAAATCTACAAGCAAAAAATATAACAATACACTAATTCGGTCAAGACGACATACGAGTAATTTAACTGTAGAATCAAACACCCATTGTAGGAGTCACACGGGTGAATGACCGATCACATCTTGTCAAAAATGACGGATGACAATTTGCCGAACCATTGTCTGATAGTTCCTAGGTCCTAACGGTGCTTAAACTATGATACATTTAAAACGGGACCAGATTGATAAAGGATAAGGTACCGTTATGTACTTTGGATGGTAGTACATTGTGCGTGACCTGGTAATTTCGTATTGTGGTGTCCTCAGATGTTGATAGAAAGATAGCTAATGATAGAGTGGATTCATGATTTAGGTTGAACAACTGTAAATGAAAGGTTGCTTTCAGCGAGACCTACATCTGTTAGACCTGTGTTTTCATGCAACTTACATAAAATGTGGCAACTGCTAATTGCTTTTGTGTTCGAATCATTGGATGGGCAAACCGATATCACATAAAAACAAACTAAAAACTGCCTGTCTATAGGTGGAAGAAAGAAGATTATAAAATAAAAGGTAGTAATGTACATTTTCAACAGCTTATTCTCTGACAGGGGACTTATACTCTTATAATCTCTAATAGTGATTGTATGTATGGATTTATTGTCAAACGCGCCTAGAACGCGCGTAGGCTGTAGAATTGAAGTGATGTCATTGAATACTACTTACTATACCTAGTACTATAGTATTGGTCTATTGTAGTCCGAATAAAATAAGCGGACTAGTAGTACCTATGGCCTTTAGATTGTTAGGAGCACAGTGGATCAAATCAAAATATAGACGAACAAACTCTCAATCACGACGATGGTTATATCACTTGAGGAACGCTTAAACTAAGGGGTCAAGGCCAGAAACGCATGTTCAACGATGACAATGAAAGATAATGATAGATATAAAATTCATACACTCGTTATTCGGCCATTTTCGCAAATGCCTGCTGACTTTTTTACCGTGTGGACAAAAACGGTGTATAAAAGGTGAACGGAGTAGAAGCCTATGGCACAGAAATCTCTTATTTTTTCAAGTACCTACCTAAAATGAAATTAACCTATCAATAAATACTTTTACTTATTTTATGTAAGCTTTTATACTAAGGCACCCTAATTTACGCGCGGAAATCATCAATGAATTACCCTATTTTTGTCCAGACGGTAAAAAAGTCATCCGGTATATGCAGGTTGATGCTCAAGTCGTAAGTTCCTATTTTGTAAAGCAACTATATCTTCATCGCTATCTTCAACTTGGTTGCTATACACCTCACATTCATTGTTCCGATTTCAAACTTAGTTGTGACTTTGTGACAGCAAGAGATTTCGTAAGCCCCTGAATATAGTTTTCAAACGATACAGTTCCGTGATGTCACTTTAGTGACAATGCATCATGCACTAGTTATATATGATTTTTCACAATCACATATTTAGTTTTCGTGCTTGCAAAACACGGAAACGTCTTGAGATATGTGTTCAGTGTTTGTCATCTGCTCTTTATTATCTTGAGAGCACAAATAATTTTCAAAAAATATACAAAGAGTTTTTGGTTCCCTTCCTGTATATAAATAACGAACATTAACAATGGCTGCTGCAGAAGCTTACTTTTACAAAACATTTTCTTGTTTTGTTTCGACCAACACAAGACTTTATTGTGGTGTGTGAATAAAATACTATAAGGAAGACTGCAACAATAGAATAATAAGATTTATTTGTACAGTTCTCAATCAAATAGTAGTCAAGTTGTTCACTGCTTGAGTCCCTACCTAAAAGTAGTCTTGTTATAATCATCATTCATTATCATTTCCGCCGAAAGACGTCCACTGCTGAACGTAGGCCTCCCCCAAGCACCGCCACTTCGACTGGTATCGGTCCACCTTGTGGGAGGCCTTCCAAAGCTATACCTTTCGGTACGCGGTCGCCACTCCAGAACGACTGTCTTGCTAAAGGAATACCTAAACAGCAATGAATGCCGAAACAAAAATCTTTTTTGAAGATGGCAGACCCTAATTTCGTCGCGATTCTCAGTGGCCCCATGGTGTAATGGTTAGCACTCTGGACTCTGAATTCAGCGACCCGAGTTCAAATATCGGTGGGACCTGCAGTTTTATTGCCGTACCTACAATTGATAACGATTCTTATGCAGTATCCATTGCTGAAAGACAATGACGATACATGGAAACGATCTTCATGTTCTACGATGGACCAACTTTTGAAGGCAAGATCATAGTTGGGTATCCAACTGGTGGAGGTCCCCAATACATAGTTTCAAGTATTCCCACCAACAACAATTTTATAGCAGGTGCTGCCGATACCTAATATTTAGCGTATAGGGAAATAGCTGAATATTCTTAGATATCTACTACATTATTTATTGCTGTAGGTATAAGTACCCTGCTTGTTAGTTTTTCGATGACTAATCGTCTCATCGTAGTAAAGGCTTTGTTCTTTCCATATTTACTGTCTTATGAGTAAATCTACTTGCATGCTCTTTTCTAAATACTCGTATGTACGTGTTTTTCAATTCTATATATTTTTTGGACAATAATAAGTGGAAGAGCGGGGTCTCCTGAGTTCCTGACACAAGCATTTCCTTGCTTAAAAGAAATCTCCAAACCATATAATGCAAACCAACTATGTTAATTGAAATAAACATTTTTTATTTTTATTTATTTTATTTATGACTTTTGCAGGCACAGCTAATTTAAAGGTTCTCTCCACGGAGCAACATTTGCTCCGTGGTTCTCTCTAAAGGTTCTTACTATAGTATTTTTTAATTTATTAATTGTACCTATAATTAGCGGAAATGCCATAAAGTAAAAGAAAATTAACCGAAAAATCTTTCTTTATGGATTTGCCTGTCCTACTACCGTTTCTGTTTGACTTATAAGCAATGTTGAAAAATATGTAGCTCCACGAAAAATATATATTTCATCTTTCTACTGCCCTTATCTCATATAAGCTACAAAAACATAAAAGTACCTTACGATCCAGGCTGGAATACAAAATAATGTTAACTTGATTGGTACTAGGTAGTACTTAAGCTCATTTACAGCATTCGTGTAATCTATGACATTACTTTATCAAACTTTGTACAGTATTTTTATCTCAGCGAGCGCGAGCTTTACTTGTGGTTACAAAGTGTACAAACACGCTATGAAGGTGTGTGTAAGCGCAGGAGCTCTCGGTACCGTCCGAAACAATGGCGAAGTCGGAAGTGTGTGCGTTTGCGTGTGTATGTTATGCGCTGACGCTGCTTAAAGCACAAATTCACAGTGTTTGTAGACTTGGTTACCACAAGTAAAGCGCGCGGCGCTTCGTGAGATAAAAATACTTTTATATTTATACACTTTTTCTCCGTACTGATGCACTGTGCAGTCCATCAGTTTTTGCTTCAGTCGTTTGAAATGTTATTACGAAATAATTACAAATAAATGCTCGGTTACACAACACGCCAATTATCAGCGACTGACTGTACTGTTACTATCTGATCGTGAATAATTGTGCCGATTTTCAGTTCCATGAAGGTAGGTAACGGAGAACTTTTACTAATATTATAGGATATGAGTAGGTACACTGCATCATATTATGTGTTTTATATATCACCCTAAATATGTGTAGATCTGCCTAACCTTTTCCCAGCTATGTTGGTGTCAGCCTAGCCCAGTTACTGGGTAACCCGATACCCCTTGGCAAAACTGGTTGTGAGACACACAGACAGTAACAATACATTATATCTAGATGTACAGGAAGAGAAAATATTAGTGATAGCCCTAAACAATACCTTATTATTGGTTCAATTCAAAGTGAATCGAGTTAAAAATAATTTATGGATAAACAATGCTGATGCCCTGTAAGTTATAATTTCAAAATAACTGAAAATTTGCATTCTATGTTTTATCCTACGACCATGTTTGTGAAATTATAATTATATTTAAGACCATTGTAGGTATACCAAGTTATATGCAAATAAATGGTTTATTATCATTATTATACTATATCCTTTGGATGCGAGAAGCACGGAACCGGTCGAAGTGGAGGTGCTTGGGGGAGGCCTATGTCCAGCAGTGGACGTCTTTCGGCTGAAATGATGATGTATCATGTATCATGTAGGTATATCCCTCCGTCTGGGAAGAACGGAAGGTTATGTCGGACTCCTACCGACTAAAACCCCACTGTTCCTTCTAGTACCATGAGTCGGGGCCCCGGCCGCACCCCTGACTGGTATCAGCCCACCTAACTGTTTTCAATATAAATTCTTGTGTGTAGTAGCAAAGCAACCCATTATTGCCATCGTAGTGCCTCAAACTTATCTGTAGTACCTACTCGTATTGACAGAAACATCTGAATATTTCAATAAATGCTTTGTGTACCTAGTTAGAATAGGTCGGCAGTTAAAATCTTTGGATGTACGGATTCCAACGTCTTTATTGTCAATATCTTTGAGTCCTGAATGGAATTGAATCTGATTCTTATAGGAAGGTATCTTCTAAGAAAGTCAGCTGATTCCAAATCGGCTGTTACTAGGTAGATAATTTAGATCGTGCGTATCGACTTCCGATATGAATGAATGCCACACGTCAAACTGAATACAGTAAAACGCGCTGGAATATTAGGTATGATAGAAAAGATGTTTCGATTATACATTCAACGACAGATGTTTTGACCAGGCTATCATGACTTAGAAACAACTTACAATCAATCAATGACAGAGGTTCGATAATTTTGGCCGGCATTACGTACACACACTATTAGTAATACTAGTTCATATTTCGAACGTAGGTCCGTTTACAACGTACTGTGGAGTCAATTATAGAAAAGAGTAAACGTGGAGTTTCTTGCCGGCTCTTCTTAAACGACCAATTGGAACCGTGGACCTAGCTTCTGACGTTTCATAAGTACCCATAGAGGTTTAAGTTTTTTTTTTTTATTATTTTGTTTTGAAGATTAGTTGAGTTCGTGTCTAGGTAGGCACCTAGCTACTGGCTAGGTGACAGTGAGAATATAATGAGAACAGGGACCATTGCATTGGGACTAAAGCTGTTATTTTATTTACCTACTAAGTAATCATAATAAGCAACTGTTGACAGACCTATTTATTTAAGTACTCTTCATTTTATTATTTACTAGCTGCGCCCCGCGGTTTCACCCGCATAAGTTTCAATCCCGTAGAAATATCGCGATAAATAGTACCTATCCTATATGTTAACCCTGCTTATGAGCCATATGTGTGCCAAATTTCATCAAAATCCGTTCAATAGTTTTTGCGTGAAAGAGTACCTAACAAACATTCATCTAAATCTATGTATATGTATAACTCAAATGTGACTGACTGACTGACATAGTGATCTATCAACGCACAGCCCAAACCACTGGACGGATCAGGCTGAAATTTGGCATGCAGGTAGATGTTATGACGTAGGCATCCGCTAAGAAAGGATTTTGATCAATTCTACCCCCAAGGGGATAAAATAGGGGATGAAAGTTTGTATGAAACTTTGTCAATTTTAAACCGATCGGGCTGTATACTTCTTAACGCGAGCGAAGCCGCGGGCAAAAGCTAGTCCATCCATATAAACTTTCACGTTTATAATAAATATTAATAGGATAGGATTTATTGCACAAAAAAGAACTACCCATCTAGCAAGTGCATAAAGGTACAACATTCTTTCTTATGCTACGCCACACGGTTTTTAGGCATAATAATATGCTGTAAATCTACTTATGTATTATCACATAATTAATTTATCTGACACGGTTTCATTTTTAATTATTTTACCTATTGTGGTATAGTAATTTTTATTCTAGGTGCATCGTCTTCACATGTAATTATATAATTAATGTATGCAAAATATTGTAAACATTTTAAAAGAGTAACGGTAGAGTTTCTTGCCCATTCTTCTCCATATGAAAACTAACTTTTGTAAGGGGCGACTAGAATCAATTACATTTTATTGTAGATTTTGACGTTTTAAAGTGCCTCTGTGCCTATTTGAAATAAACGCTTTGACTTTAGATTACAGGTTTGCTGTTAAATTGTTTTTGCGGGTATTTCGAAAAGCAGCACCGGTTTATTTTGTTTCAAATTAAAACTATTGCTTTGGTAAATTATTAGTTAATTTGGTGGTCATTAGTTTTAGTTTCCTCTCCTACATCTGTGCTGTGTCCGACAGGGTCCATAATTATGATCTCGTTATATTTTAAGTTACCTACCACTTAATTACACATTGTTAAATGGCCTAAATGATTGAGTATTGACTTGCTGTATTTGAAGACTATTATGAAAAAACAATACCAATTATCTCTGTCCCTCTCGACTTAGGAAGCTAAATTACCTAATCTGAAAATGTTGGCAGTCCGTTTCAAACCAATGGAGACAAACACAAAGTGGCTGTAAGGATTACCTACTTATAAGAATAAACTTAACCTAAATTGTAAATTGATAGAAGTCTTCTCGAATTTATGAATATTTCATAAACTACTCAAGCGAGTTAAAGTGCACCTAATTGTTTGATGAACAATAAATCCACTGTCGGTAGGTACCTCATAATTTTATTTACGTGATTAAAAAGACGAATGTTTAGATTTGATCACCTAAAGTAGGAGCATAAATGTATAGACTTTATTTACAATATTTAAAAAAATACTACTTGTTTAATAATAATTTAATGCTACACAATACACATATCATAACATGCTAAAGAAAAAAGCTTACCTTATATTTCATTTTGAATAAAACTCGTCTTCTTTGAACAAAATCACAACACTAACAATGACAAAAAATAACAATCAAAATATTCTACTGTAAAAAATAATATTTCTCATTCATAAAATAAAAATGTAAATAAATATAATCGTCAAAGTTTGCGATCGCGAAATGTTTTGGCGCGCAATTCGCGATATATCCGCGCATGCGTTCAGTGCGGCTGCGCGGTAATGGCTGCGCTTTACGAGACGCGACGGTTTTGCTTCCCCGCCGTCGAAGTGCAACGACCCAATACTGCCCGCGCTAACACTTCCGCGCCCCGATGCAATGAAGGTGAAGGTAAAAGGTGAAGTGCGAAATTGTTGCCGAAATGGCCAGTACCTACAACGCGTTTAGCCCAGCCCAATCGACCGATAATGCGTTTCACGCAGTTTTCACAGTTTAATACCTATTGCAAATTTTATTGAAACAGTTACCCACAGTTTACAGTTTTTGGCCAATTGTTATTAATTATTAGACAGCGCGTAACTTAGTTTAGGTTGTACCACGATTTATGTGCCAACCTGAACTCGAGGGTAGTTTAAAATCAAAACAGTTTTGTTACATAGATTAAGTTGATTTGCAAATACATGAATATTTTTACTAAAACTAATAGTAAAGTATTAGATGACTAATTTATTGTGACTGCCATGTGAGGACTATGTGGGCCATTTTTCTTTTTTTTTCTTTCTAAAAGAAAGAAACAGAATCAGACTAACATGGTTCTCACATGATCTGACCAAGATTATGTCTGGAGTTTAAAAGAGACTGACCTCCGAGTTTGTTTCGCCATTTCTTCTCAGGGGTAGTCAGATGGGAAACATCAGCCTCCCATGTCATCAAGCTTATTTTTTTATATGACGTGTAAAAGTAATTTCGATTTCCCATTTAAAGAATATTTTTTTGTTAAAGTAGGTAGGTACTTGTTTAAAAAGTTTTATAAAATGGATCTCGTATGTTACCATTAAAATCAAAAACAATCAGTAGGTACGAGGTACGCAGCCGTCTATGTGTGTATATGGCAAATGCCCCGCGGTGACCCCTTATTAATAAACGCTTAGGAAACTTAGGTACCTACCTATTAATCACTTTGGGCATAGCTTTTCTCCGGGTTTATGGGGCACGGTGGAGCATACGATGGAGGTCTGCCCTGCTTGGGCGGAGCCCCGCCGTGTCCTCGTAGAGGCGATCGGCAACGGCGGCGACCTCTCGCGTCCGGCCCTGGTGCAAGCCATGGTCCGGGGCGAGAGGGAGTGGGAGGCAGTCACCTCCTTTTGCGAAGCAGTCATGCTAGCGAAGGAGGTGGCGGGGAGGCTGAGGGAAAACACCTCACGCCTCAGCCGCCGCGGGAGACGCTCCGGGCGTCGGGAGCCGCGTGACGACTCCCGCCGGCCACCGTAGGCGCGGGCCTGCGGGCGGTGAGTAATGGGTAGCTCACCGTCCGATCAGGACCAGGCCCGTGCCGGACGGCGCGTTGTGTTCCACGCGCGCCTCAAAGAGTCAGCAGTGTCAGCAGAGGACGGGGCCCGATAGGGCCGAAGCCTGCCAGGGCGGCGGGATCATCCGAAAGGGTTACCGCTGCCCTGGAACAGAAAGGGCTAAGGAAGGAACACGGGTGGGTTTTAGTGAGTAAGAGTCTGACACTCCCTTCCGCTCCACCCAGAGCGGGAGGGGCCATTTGATGATTTCCCATCCACAAAAAAAAAAAAAAAAGGGTTTATGGGGAGCGTATAGCTTAGTACGAGTAACAACCGGGTACTATACCTACCTACTTATTTGATTAAGAATTTAATTAGATTTTTTAAACAAATTACACGAAAACATATTTTTGTGTGTTTTCGTTTAACGCTTAACATCAGGTACACCATCAGCCTGAAGCCGCGGTCCCACCTCCCGTTGAACATCAGGCCTTGCCAGGCGTTGCTACGCCTGTCGAGGCCTGTCGCGTCCCGTTCCGATGAATGGTACTCCTAAACTTTCATCATAAATCACTCCGTCCATTGGTGAAACCGTATGAAAATCCATTCGGTAGTTTTTGAGTTTATCGTGTTCAAATAGACAGAAGCAGCGGCGCGGCGGCGGCGACGGAGGGACTTTGTTTTATATGAATGTAGGTAGGTAGTTGTTTTATAAATATTATGTAGTGCTAATATAAGAGTTTGTTTTTTCGTTTAATCGTGATAATCTCTGGAACTACCAGTCGTATTTGAAAAAATCTTTAGGTAGGTATGCATTTGATAACCCAATTGTTGAGGAAGGTATAAGGCTATTAATTATCACGCTACGACTATAGATGGGCAATCCACCGGGCTTAAACCCGGTGCGTTGGTAAACACCCAGTACACATCCAATTTTCTGGGTGTTTATGGGTGTTTATCGGGTGTTTACCAAAGCACCGGGTTAAAACCCGGTGGATTTGCCAATCTCGAGAAACAAAGTCAGATAAAACGCTAAGTTAAAACGACGTGCTAGCGGGCGGACGATGCGATGCGACGCGGTGGGTCGGGAGTTTTATAAAAAAGTGGCAGTTATTTTAGTATATTTGGTGTCTCACGACGGTTTTCTTATGGCCATTCAAAGAGAAATACTTAGATCTCCTATTTCTGTTTGAATGCTCAAACTTCGAGCTCATTTCGCTCGCTCTTATATTCTACATTCTCCTAGTTCTCACAGTTTTTTGTATATGTAAGTAGCCCCGCCTCCATATCGTGTGCTGCCCCGGGCCCCCGACAAGCTTAGTCCGACATTGGTGAAACACCTGTCAAATGCAGTTAAATCATTCATATTGCAGTTTCATATTCAATCATAATAAAATTATTCATATTAGGAAATCTGTCAGTGCGACAATTTTAGTACCTACCTAGCTAATAAAGATCAAAATCGCAAAACACTTTCGCTTCGTTTCGTCAAGCATTTCACAACCATCCGACAGGCTATGGTATCTAAAATTACACATTTCTAGGTATCCTGATTTACCTCGCCCCCGATAGCCAGCCAACAGCATTCGGAAGAGTAGAGTAGCAGTCGTCTATTTGATTTAAACTGACAACATTTCAATCAATCATTATTTATTTGTGAACACAGGTATTACAATAAGGTCTTAAATATACATTTTGGTTGAGCTCTATGTTCTACCAATAAAATTGGTGTACAAATATTATTTTTTTCAGTATTAAGTCTGAATCTATACTACTTAAACAAAGTCACGTTCAAGTAAATAATGTCATTTAAATGTTTTAATATTACATAAATAATCAATTATAATTTATTTTTAAATTCATGCCAATTGTAAATTATATTAGAGGGCTGGTAATGTCATATAATATCATTTAAAAATTCTTCGATAGAGTAATAGGTATGTACAGACGCCAGCACATCAACCTACTACAATCTGTCAAATTTCTTTAATAGATTTTCAACTTTATCGCTAAAGTATTAAGGTTCAAGGTTGATTGGGAAAATTTGACAGTTTCGGGTAGCTTGACCTGCTGGCGTCCGTACGTCTTATCTAAGTATTAGAAATAAATACAATTTACTTTTGAACATGCGGACACTATCTTCACTCCTTATACATTTTGGTAATTTATTATAGACCTTCGGAGCCTCTACAAAAATACTGTTTCTATAAAGTGCGGTTCTGGATCCAACTGTTTGTAACCGATCACAACGGCGCTGACTAGTTACTCGATCAAATTTATGTGAATTATTTTTGACGAACATAGAAGTTTCATAGATGGTACAGCGACGGCACAGTTAATATTTTCGTATTAAAAAAAAAAACGGTTTGCAGCTGCTGTCCTGACATTTCGGGTTTTGGACTTGTGAACAGCGTCTATCAGCGTTTCCTACGATAAGATTGATTGATGTTCGATATGGTACGTAAAGGTATCGAGTGGTTGTGAATAGCTATGCGCATTGACGTAGGATCGTGTTGTGTGAAAAAAGGAAATGGAGGCCTTTGCCCTTCAGTGGGACAACACAGGCTGATTAATATAGTTCTCTACTTCAACACGTTCATTTAAATCCATGTTGCGTGATAGTTCGGTTTAAATTATTTTGTAACAATTTTATAATTAATTTAACTGATGGAAGGAGGACGCGCGGGCTTGCTAACGATGGAAGGAGTAGAGGGAGAATTTTTACCTTAGGGGCATGGACACGGCAAGCAAAAATAAAAATAATGATTATATGAAGAAGTTAAAAGAAATATGAATACAAATAATAATAATAATATGGCATATTAAAGTTTATTTTTTATAAAAATGATCATAATGATTAAAACTATACATTTTCGGGTAAAAAAATCTAATGATTTCTCATGTTTTTTAGTTGGCAACTCTCATGTTTGTCTAAATCTCACTTTTGCAGCACTGGGGGCTTACCATGAGCTCTTATAGCAGGGCAGAAGTTAAACTCTCCCTATATTATAAGTTACTCTATGAGTTAAACTCATTTCTATCTCAATGGATAAACTAAACTGCTTTTTTGTACATACTATGACGTCTTAGTGTTCCACAGAGTACTTTTATATAGTGTTCTGTCTGTGCCCTTTAGGGTATATATATTCTGTGGTTCTGTGCATGTTCTGGGCCTGGCATGTTCTGCTTCTGTCTGTGGTTCTGTCATTCTGTGGCAGTGATTGATTGATTTGATTTATTGTATTGTATTGACTGAGCACAGAGTACAGAGCATGTAACCTTTTTATTGAGAAGAGCGTGTAAAATTGTGTTTGTTTTCTTTCGTTTCTAAATAAAAAATCGAGAAACAGAATTGTGATATTATTTTTATAATTTCAGAATAAAATTCTTCATGCACTATGATAGAATTCATACTTGATCATTGGTAAGCTTGTTCATCTCTGTTTTTTTTACCAGTTTCAGTTCCGCATTATATTTTAGAACAACGGATTTGTTCCTGATCTACTATAATATTGGTAAAGTTTGTAGGAGGTAATCTGGAAGTACTGATCCGAATTCGGAAATTGTTTCACTGTCAGAAAGCTACACTATTGCCGGTATGTTTTATTAAAGATAACTCCCACATGGGCGAGTATTTATGGAAACTTAGGGTTCTAATGGGTTAACCCATTTAGTTGAATTTATAAATAATGCTAAGACAATTACTTAGAATGTCAATTTTCTATACATAAACATAGACCAACATCGCATTTAGAACATAGTAGTACAGTCACAAGGTCGTCGATCCACCTTGTGGGAGGCCTTCCATCGCTACGTCTTCCGGTACACGGTCGCCACTTCAGAACCTTTCGGCCCCATCGGCAATCTGTTCTGTAAGCAATGTGGCATATTGCTTGCACATTGTTTGCCAAACTTAAGTAAGTTTGGCAAGCCGCAGGAACCCGTTGGATGCGAGAAGCACAGCTAGAGAACCGGTTGAATTGGAGTTGCTCAGGCGGAGGCCTATATCCAGCAGTGGACGTTCTTTCGGCTGAAATGATGATGATGAAGAGTAGTACAGTCAGGTCCAAAACATCTAGTAATTATTTCTCCTGATTTTGGAAAATTATTTTTATTTTAATTATTTCGTTTTCATGTCATCTTTTTTTTAGGAATGGTGATTTTACGGATCATGATTCGGAGTATTACATAAAAGAGGAAGACATAGACAACTGTGCCACGGAGAGGATACTTAGGAACCAGTTTAGAAACCCCCTGTGGCCCAGTGACTCTGACGATGATGATCGCCCGCCTAACGTAATAAACTGGTCTGAAATCTTCAAGAGTAAACAGGTACTCAAGATTTTCATTTTAATTTATCCCTGTTTTGTGGCCTTAGAACAAATGAAATAAAGTAAATTGTTTATTTTATAAATAGGATAATGGTATCACTTTTACTTACATGTCATAATATAGAAAAAAAAAAAACCGTTCCTTAGTCAGGAACGGATTTTTTTCTCTGAGAAGAAAAGAAAAACCTAAACAAACTCAGAGGTCGAGTCTCTTAAAGTCCAGACGTAAACGGTACGCAAAATACGCGCATTGTCGTGGAGTTACAGCAAGCACAGGTTGACTTATATACTAATCTTTATGTGCTGAATTTATTTAGTTGAGATGGGTCTACTGGTTAATTAATACACTGCATAATAATAATAACTTCAAACCAACCATGCAACTTAGACCTTGTCATCTAGTGTTACACTAAATTTAATTTTCAGCCTCAACATTTTAAATATTTTGTGCCTTGTCTCCTACCATCGCCTCCATACCCAAGGGTATCAGAACTGAACAAGCGCCAACACAACATGATTTTAAAGATTATGAGTGATGAGTACCCCAATGTTTTAGAAGATCTGTTTCTAGGCAAACCCACCAGACAGGATTTTAAATCATTTGAAGTAAGTTTTTATATGTTATTTTTATTTAGTTATTGTTTTAATTTCAATTTATTAGAAAGCATCAAATCTGATTGGAGGCCAAGAGATCTGGCCCGTTGGTCTCGTGGTAGCAAGTGTGACTGCCGAGCGTGGGTTCCTGTGTTTGATTCCCACGTCGGGTGTTATTGGGTTTTCCATTAGGAAATTCTTAATAACAGCCCAGAGTTAAGGCGGAAGTTGGCGGTTTAATACCCTCATGCCTCGGAAAGCATTTAAAGACATTGGCCCTGTGCCTGATCTTTCTCTGGTCATGTCAAATTGCCGAGCCATTGGACTATAAAAGTAAAGGAACAGAGTGTGCACCTGTGTTTGCATACATACTTGTGCACTATAATATCTCCTGCGTACATAATCCGTGACCGAAATTGGGTGGATATGTAATTATTCGAACCTAAACCTTAGTAGGGGGGTTATTTTCAAATGAGCTTGAGATTCGGCATGGATGTAAAAAGGATATATATTTTTAGGATATATATATATTAAGGATATATATCGAACCTCAAAAAATTCCCATTTTGCTTTCCTAAAAATATTATTGAACACTAATATAATGAACCTGTTTTTGTGAACCTCTAAGAATTCCTTTGGGTTCTTAAAGCACTAAATAGCCAAGTAACTACAACCAACTGGAATGTTGATTCTCATTTACATATATTAGTATTATTAGTCTATGATGTTGATCACATTTCAAACCTAACCTGTTTCATTGGCATATCTGTATCTCTCTTTTTAATGTGACCAACCAAAAAAAAAAAACAAAATTTAAAAAGAGGCATTATTGTAAAAAAGTGCAACATTAGAAGCCCCAAAAGTTTTTAGAGTTACATTAATTTTAAAAAGTGTCTATATCAAATAGAAGTTCAATAAGTTTTTAGAGGATCAGTCACATATATTTCCCCATAAAAAGTTACAAAGTTAAAGATACTTTGTTTGTGCTGGGAAAAGTGCGAAAGTATAATGCCCGGCACGAGTCGTGAGCACAGATGGGCAGTAGTGGGGGCAAGCTCGCGCATGTACACTTTCGGCCAAATTTATTTAGTACCGCTTTTGCTCAAATTATTGATAGGTACTTACGCAAACTATAATTAAAATATTAGTGGTACTTGAAATTTTACTTTGATACAGTAATGTTGTAGGCCTTTCTGACTTACGGCCAGTTTCTTCATCAACACAATCAGTCAAAGTATTAACTTTTACTTGACCTTTAGGTACTGATACTACAGCAAATGTTTTCTTCATTCAAGTAACTGCTAAAATAGTGAAGAAACAAATTTCTGACTTAACAAATACGAATTAACAAAAATAAACTATTTCAAAATAAAAACGTAAGTCACTAAAAGTGCACGAAAGTGTACAGTAGCCGAATGACACGTGAGAGTCCAATAGACAACGAGCATCGACAGACGAACCAATCGCGTGCAGCCTCGGTGCCCCCCGCCTTCTTCATTCCGCCAAAGAGACCGAAAAATGAACTACTGCGCAGGTGTCAGTTTGTGCTCACGACTCATGATGCCGGTTACTATACCACAGCATGTTTTGTTTCCTATTTAGGGATCTTGATTAAACGAATCTAGTTTATACTGAAATTTAGCCATTTCCAATTAAAAGGATACCTATATTACCTAATTTCCTCAATTTCAAAATCTATTTTTTGACTTTATAAACTAACAAGCTATTCTCTAGTTGTAACTCCTTAAAACAATTTCAGTCTACCAAAGAAACATACCTTAAAGAACAAAAAGCGTTCAAAGAATGGGCGAAGACCCTTTGGACAACCGACCATTGCATCCGTGCGCTACGGCCAAAGCCCGATGTGGAAAGAGTGTATGAAGCCGAGTTCAAAATGAAAGCGCAACGAATGCAGGCTTTACCGAAACACTATGATGTAGTGGCTCATATAACATTAGAGAATGGGAGTAGCAACTGTCATGCTGTGCTCAAACAGGAATTGATCAGAGTGAGTATACTGTAATTTTTCTTAATCTCCAGCTTTCATGAATATTATGATTTTAGAGATATATAAGTTTATGTTCGCGCGCGTAACAGATTCAAAGAGTAAGTAAATATGTGG
Organism: Apamea crenata; assembly: GCA_949629185.1. Taxonomy (NCBI): domain Eukaryota; kingdom Metazoa; phylum Arthropoda; class Insecta; order Lepidoptera; family Noctuidae; genus Apamea; species Apamea crenata. The sequence continues at coordinate 1,597,406 of OX451359.1, forward strand.
ATTTTCATGTAATCACACTTGTGCCCAACGCAGAAAGTTGAAAATCCAACTTTCCGCTTTTATGCATGGTTTACTTATATTTTTGTGTTGCCTAGTATTAGTGAAAACGGATATTTTACTTTGTTTACATATACAGTAACATATTTATGGATCATGCAATATATTATTTTAATTTTACATGTAATGGCCTAATGGGCTAAATAACAAAGTAAAAAGTAACCAATATTTATTTTTTTAGCAAATTTAAAGATAGGTAACACTAGCCCAATTCAAGCAAATATTTCCACTTTCAGGTCACCCTAGCAGAGATGCCACAGGCTCAGATTCCAGAAAAGATTGAGCAGCAGTTCAGCATCATCAAACCTTGCACAGTACCAGAGCCTTGTCAGAAACATCCATACCAGATTGTTTTGCCAAGTAAATATACCTACCATATTTTTTTGTTGTGGCAATGAACCACAAAATTTCCTTGATTGTGTATATTTATATATATTATAGTAATAGTATGTATGTGTACATAACCTATTTATGTACATAGTTTTAAGTTTTTTTTTATCATTGTCCCTCTCAACCAAAGCACCTGCCATCTAATCTCTTCACCACCCTTGGTTGACTGGTAGAGAATGCTAAGGCATTAAGTCCACCTTTGTATCTTTTTGTGCGAAAAGTTTAAATAAATAAATAAATAAAATTTTGAACTTAATGCCACCAACTCATGCTTTCTTCTTTATTATTTTAAGTCGATTAGTTTCCATTACATTTACTATAAATAATATTTCAAAGACCACCATCAAGCTCTTAAAAAAATACTTTAAAAAAAAACCTCAAACAAACAAATCATTTGTTAATATTTGAACAATAAGTATTAAGAATAAACTGCAGTGAATGAGTTTGTATATTTGGGAAGTTACAAAAGTTCTTACCAAGATTGATAACGACGAGGAAAAGAGAGTGAATGCGGGAAATAAAGTTAATAACCAACTAGTCTATGTCCAGAAAGGCTTGATTGGCTGTTCGCTTATGTATAGAATTGAATGTTCTTCAGAAAGGTCATTTGCGTAGTAACGCAACTGGTGTGCGTGTGTCCAGATGTACGTAAGCGAAACAAAAGAAGTATGCAAGGTTGGTTCTGTAGTTTCTGCCTACCCCATGGTAACAAGGCATGAGTGTATTAAGTTTAAAAAAATAAGCATGATCTATTGCTGAAACCTACCGAAACATTTATTTCGTCTACTTACAGATGAAGACGCACTATCAATGCTACCAATCACAGAGATACACAGTGAACTGGCAATATTTGCTTTAAACAATGAAACACATATCATAGCAAGTGAGAACGCTCTCAAGTCTCTGACGCAATGGAACAGACACTGGCTGTTACCACTCTCTGTTTGTGACACTATTGGACCAGGTAAGTTCTAGCTGCTGGATATAAAAAAGGCTTCTCACAAAAATAAAATATTTATTTCTAGGCAAGCGGGTTGGGTAGCCCCCTCTCTTTGGTTGAAATTTTGGTGATAAGGTTGGCTCATAGCCAACATTGTTCAGTAGCAAATAAGGATATTGCTATTGTCTTATATAGCTCCATCAGTTTCTAGCACTGGAACAGTAAATAATAGATCCTTAGGGGTAGTAGTAAAAGCTCCGAAAAAAAATTAAAATATGAGCATACTCAAAATATGAAATTTACTGCTTTAAATACTAACTTTTCGACAACTTATAAGCGAATACAAATAAAGAAACAACCGAATGAAATGCTGAAAATTACGAAAAATTGATACAATATTTGCTGACGTTATATTTTTCCACCAGCTTAAATTGCGCTTTACCGAAATCTACAGGTCATCATTTTTATCGTAACTTACCTATTTTATATTATAAATTTAATCAAATCAATCTTACACATTTTATAACTGTGGCGCTGTGGCTGTGTGGTTTGGTTTTACGTTAAAAAATTTGTTTCTGGTACTCGCCGGCCGCTGCCGCGGCACCGCTCGCTCGGCTCGTGCGTTACGTGGTCACAGTTCTAACCTAACCTAGCTTTTTCGATTTAAAAAAGATATACTTTAACTTTTCGGAAACTTAGTATTTTTTTCCGAATTTTAGTATTTTTTTGGGAATTTAGTTTATTTTGGAAGTACCTAGGTATAGAACATTTTTCGTAGAATTATAATCTGAATAAGCTTCATGTTTGTTTGTTAAATACAAATTTTTTTGTCGGTTAATTTTGTATTAACTTTTCGGTAATTCATTTTTCGGTATTGTTTTGTTGTTGTTTTTCTTTTTTATATACACTTTGACATCAATGAATTCTATATGTAACTACTGTGACAATTTGCTTACTTTGTAAAGTATTCTATTATTTTAATTATTGTGAATGTGAAGACTATGTGGGTCACTTTATTTTTATTATATTTTATTTTTCTCTCTGTTCTCTTAGTTTTGTCATGGTCTAGCAGTTTGAGTAATTAATGCGGCCTACCCAAATGTCCTTTCTTTGGTATTGTTCGTCGAATCGTCGAGCTCCTTAAGTTTTGAGTTGAGCTGCACTGATTTCTGACAAATGCGTGCACTGACTGGACAGGTCCTCTCAATCTGTGTGGTTCTTTCCTCAAAAGACCATCTCAGACATCGACCTTACATGGTCTTCATATGATCTGACCAAGATTATGTCTGGACTTTAAAAGAGACTGACCTCTGAGTTTGTTTCGGCCTTTCTTCTCAGAGTAGTCAGATAGGAAACGCCGACCTCATCTAGTTTTAAAATATGATTGACGTGTAAAAGTGTTTGTACAAACCTACTTACAAAATAAAATCATTTATCATTAACACAGCTTAGTTAGTATTACAGTCAACCACAGATCGCTGGAAGTTAATTTGTTTTTCGGAAGCTTAATTATTTTCCGATACTTAGGATTAATTCTTGTCACGCGGGTTGGCGCCCGCGTGCCTGCCTCTCCCGCATGCGTCAGCTTATAGCGCGTGTGATGCACCCGCAAAAACCGCGTCCTGCATGCGTGTGGCATGCAATTAATCTTTTCAAAATCAATCTGCCTAGCCTTTTATAAAGTAGTTTGAAACTTTGGAGTGAACCCTATACCCGATTAATTAACTCTTGGATGGGCAAAAACACACTGGGAGTAGGGAAAACTATCAAATCGTGGTGACATTCCACAAAATCTTATGTCCGTAGGAGATACGGAGTAGGTATCGCACGTAATTTCGTATTACGGATTTATAGAACTTAGACTTGAGTAGACGCGGACACAAATCCGCATAATAGGAAAAACTAACTCATTTAACTGCTTTTTGACGATTCTGACTATTATTTATAGATCTAAAACTTGTGTTACTTCTGATGTATATTATGGCACCCTATACTTGTTACAACATAGAATTTGTCTTGTTTTTGTCACCAGACGGCAGCAGGGTAAACGTGCTGGTGTTGGACAGCGAGTTCTCCGTGCACAAGGAGGCTGCGCCCATGAGAACGTACAAAGCGTTCCGACATCTGCTGGAACAGGCGCTGATACCGTAAGTACTTCGGGCTGTTAATTTTTTATGTAGGACGATATGAAGGGGGAGTAGGTCCGAAAATAAAATATCTGGGTCCAATAAAATCTATATTTTGCTACTTACTTTTCTTTGCAATTTGGTAGATGCTGATCTTACGTAAAATTGAAAGGGGGGAGGAGGTTTATCCAAGTCTTATTTTTTTTTACGAAGGGGGTCAGAAAGTTAACATTGTCTTGCGTAATAAATAAACAACCACTTATGTTGTCGGAAGATAATTGGAAAAGTCGAATCTTTGCGAAAATCTAAGATTTTTTGCAAAAGACATTTGAAATTAACTGGATTAGCCAAACACGAAAATCTAATTTAAAATATCTGCTTTACTATTCAACTTCTTAAGAAATTGTAACCAAAGTTTATATTCCATTTAATTCGATATTGTACGTAAAGGCCTGGTGATAAATGTGCAATGTGATTACCAGGTCGTCAGAAAGAGAGAGGATATGGAGAATTCGTAAGAATAGAGCTATAAAGAGAGAGAAATTTTTACCTGTTACTCCAAAAGTTGAAGTAAGTTTCAAACCCACCGTGCAAGACGTGGATATGAGCAGCGATGATGAGGAAAACCACTTATTTATTGACACAGGTATGTTTGATCTTTTATGCGCACTAAGCTGTTGTTTATCTTATCTCTTTCCAACATTCTGGTCACAGTCCTCTTTGGCACGTGACTTTTTGACCTTCATTGGCGACTAACTAATATTTATCTTCTGTCCTTTTCTTAATGAAATAGAAAGACAAAGATACACTGAACTTATATTTAGTTTAGTTTATGAACAAGGGAATCGGTGCCAATGTCTAAGCAATCCAACCAATATTTTACGCCGTAACGGCAAAGCAGTATACCTGTGTTCTCACTTACATACAAGCTATAATCCAACCATACCTTGAGAATATAAATAATCCTTACATGGTCGTATATTTACTTTATTTTCAGGAGAGGATGGAGAGATGACTGAACCAGAATTCGCAGGTTTTGCTTCACCCAATGAAGGTTTTGGTTCACCCAAAGCAGATTTACGCTCCCCTAGAGCAGGGTTTGAGTCACCTGAAGTAGAATGTGACACACCCAAAGCAAGTGTACACTCACCTAGAGCAGGGTTTGAATCACCCGAAGTAGAATTTGGCACACCCAGAGCAGGTTTACGTTCACTGCAAGTAGGGTTTGAGTCACCCAAAGCAGATTTACGCTCACCTAGAGCAGGATTTGAGTCACCCAAAGCAGGTTTACGCTCAACTAGAGCAGGATTTGAGTCAGCTAAAGCAGGTTTAGCAGGGTTCGAGTCACCCCAGGTAGAATTTGGTACACCCAGAGAAGGTTTACGTTCACCGCGATCAGGGTTTGAGTCACCCAAAGCAGGTTTACGCTCACCTAGAGCAGGATTTGAGTCACCTAAAGCAGGTTTACGCTCACCAAGAGCAGGGTTCGAGTCACCCCAGGTAGAATTTGGTACACCCAGAGAAGGTTTACGTTCACCGCGATCAGGGTTTGAGTCACCCAAAGCAGGTTTACGCTCACCTAGAGCAGGATTTGTTTCACCCAATGCAGGATTGATTTCACCCTGTACAAGTTTTGGGTCTTTTGGTCCACCACAAGCCAAACAGACTGTGAGAGGAAAGAATGAAGATGTCTTTACTTTTGGTTCACAACAAGCCAAAGAAAGTGTGAGAGCAAAGACTGAAGGTAACCCACGGAGGTCGACACGTCTGTCCGGCCAGGAGAGCTCCGGCCGCGTCACGAGGGCTGCCAGTAGGCAGCTCAGTGAGGAGTGCCTCGAAGTGCCCGATATTGGACTGTACAGCTGCACTTGTCAAGGTAGGACAGCTTGTTACTTGTCTAGGCTAAAGGTGCTTGCATAAAATTATTCACGATTGGCATGCATAGGTATGTCAAAGTTTTTGGTACTAATAACTACAATCGCTCTGGAAAGCATTAATGATGTAATGTCCCACTTTGTCGTACTTGTAGCTCGATCCAGCTCCCTTATACCTCGCTTGTTGATGCCCAATGCGCTCGTGGAAACCAACCCCACCAACCAACCTACTTTTGTGGCTGACTTTAGAGCAGCTTCTGAATCAATTTCAACAAAATGAGGGTATTATAACAATTATTTCTCTACAGACACGCTATATGAGAAGCCTCCACGTCGCTCATTCAGGAAGTGGCAGTTCAAAAAAGAGGGAAATATTCAAAAGTTTGACATAATTATCCATAGTCCACATAAAGCTAAGGTGAGTACAAATGTCATATGTGTTACTGTTCTAATTTGCCTAGATTCACCTAACGTAACATCACGCCTGTATTGGTTAAGCAGAGGTGTAGGCACACCCACATTTGTCCAGTTACGTTTTAAGTCCAATGTAAACGGAGGCTATCCATTGCCATCGATCTAACAGAAATCCAGAGTCCGGGCTGCAACCGAGCAATTGGCAAACCCAATAACACAGCCCGACTTGGGAATCAAACCCAGGACCTAAATAGCCGCCAGCGTTATGTAATATTTTTTTTTGTACAGGATAGAACAGGCGAGCTATTACTGGAACCGTTGCCAGAGTACCAGTTAGACTTGGGAGCGAGCGAACAATCGCCAGACGCAGTGCGAAGTGCGGCACTGTCACTCGCCCTTAGGAAAAACGCTTCTTTACTAAACGGTGTGTGTATTTATTTTTTTGTTTATCTACACATATGAATAAGGGCTGATTTTTCAACCCCAGATGGGCAATTCTCGTCATTTTAAGAACACTCAGTCTCAATCTGTCAAAAATATCTCGTAGTTTCCCTACATTTTGACATTGATTGTCGCTGAGATGAGATTGCGACTAGATTTTGAACGTTTTTAATTACGGGAATTGGCCTTCAGATATCCTGCGAAGAATAATTTTGTTTTTTTGACAGATTGTCCATACAGAGACTGTCAGACTTTAATTTTATTCCACCCGTAAAAATAACTGACGTTGGTAAAATCAGCCCTAACATAATTAAATATTTCATTACAACAAGTTTTAAATAAAACGAGTTTCACCAGTATGGGGGTCTGTAACATTTTCAGTAGTGTTACGATTGTATCTGTGGGTTTTTTTTTCGGTCTTACTGTCACAGCGCAGTTTGGTCAATAAAAATTAGTGGGTGTCGGCGCTAGGCATCGTACAGACATTGTAAATTTCTTGCATTTTTTTATAAACTACTAGAAACCTGCCAGCTTCCCACGTTTTTAACGTCTTGACAAAACATAGAGATTTCTTTATTATAAAAAAAAAGTTTACACACCTTGCGGAATAAATTTTCCAAAATATGATGGTGAAAACAGCATCGAAATCCATGGCGTTGTAGAAGAACAACGCGGTCACACAGACAGACACGAAAAGCGACTTTAATTTATAATATGTATAGATATAGATATTGGCAATTTCCTCACAGTTCGTGTAGAGGGTCCTACGGGCGACTGTGCGACGTTCGAGAAACTATCCTCTGAAGCGTTCTCTAAGAGACACCCTGACGTGACGCAGCAGGTCTTCAACACAATACACACCGCGCTCAGCCAGCTCCAGGACCTGAAGCCCGGCCACTACGTGCTACAGCATGAGGTATGTTATCGTTGTATATAGTTCTTTGCTCTTGTTTCATGATTATTATTGAATATATACAGGGTCAAAGTAAATTAGTTAGCAAAACTCCGAAGACGTGATAGATTAAAATAAATAATTAGAAAAAAAGAAAGAAAGTAGTAGTATCTAAATAATTAGAAAAATAACTTCAAGGTACAAATTCGAGTTTTGTGGTACGCGGCGGGTACCTGTATTTGGTACCGGCATTTGTTAGAAGGAGTACCGGCACCCGTCTGTAAGCGATACAAAACCGGTGCTTTGGTACCGGTTCCAAGCCCTGCATGTACATATTGTCGACGTAGCTCACAGAATAAGCAAGACCTGAAGTGGCAATGCGGCGGCCATATTAGCCGTAGAACGAAGCCGTGTTCTTTAGTAGAGACCGCGTACCAGCAAACGTGAGGTAGGACGCCCTCAGGCTAGGTGGAGCGACGATCTTCGGAAGGTGGCTGTTAGCAGCTGGATGAAAGTTGCCGGAAATCGAGTTGAATGGCGTGCAATAGGGAAGGCAGCATTGGACTGCTGCAGGCTGATGATGATGTACATATTATTATTGTTTTAAACTGTAAGCATATATTGGCGCCGATTCCCTTGTTCACAAACTAAACTAAATTTAAGTTCAGCGCATCTTTTTCTTTCTATTTCAATAAGAAAAGGACAGAAGATAAATATTAGTTTAGTCCTGCCAAATTAAGATACTCCTTATACAGTTGAGACGTGATTAAAAACACGGCTACTAAAAATACGTCAATTCGCGACTAATTTGACAGGACTAAACTAATATTATTCTTCTGTCCTTTTCTTAATGAAATAGAGAGAACAAGATGCACTGAACTTAAATTTAATTTAGTTTGTGAACAAGGGAATCGGCGCCAGTATTACGTAAATATGTAGTTCGAAATTAAATACAATTTCTAAGATTTATATTGTATTTTACCAATTTGTATTTTTGAATAAGTATTATTATTTATTATTATGTTTACTTTCTTTCAGCCAAGTCACGGTCGCAACGCTATGCTGATGTGTCCCCGATCTGCGAGAGAGCGACACACATTACAGCTTAACTTCGACAGCGGGCAGCTGATCGAGGTAGATGAGGCACAACTGGCCAAGTTACCGCCCACTCTCACCACGGCTTTACTGCCTTGTCACAAGTAAGTTAATACACAGGCTGATTTGTATAACACTGTACCAGATATCCCAAGAAAAGCATGCGCTTTGGAAATCATCATCTATCTTCGGAATTACGAACGCGCGATTATGAGATTGAATATAGAGCTGTTACAACTACTTGTCTATTTTGTATTACCATGTTTCCAGAATTATAGATTAACCACTCTATGCAATTTCAAAACACTTGTTAAAACTTTTGAGAGACAAATGACAGAAATAATATTACACAAATGCGCAATGTGTAAGCCTAAATTTGAATCGCGACATATTCGCCAACAATGTAAACAAATATAAGTTTATGGAAAAATAACTTTAATTCCTACGTAATAAAGTTCAGTTTACTCTACAACTTCAAACATTTTTATAACTTTTTTAATAGTACTAGTCACTCTGAAATCAACTTAATTACCATTAATATAAAGTTGATATTTGTTTAACTTGAAATAACGTCAACGTGAAACATAAATAAAATTTGAATATACACACTACAACAAACCGGGGCACAACAAAGCGTTTGCGGTTGTACGTCTGTGGCTCGACGTTCGTGCTAATTCGGAAACACGAACATTACCGAAGCGCATACTATTTCTGGTTTAACTGTACGTATTGATTCAGGGTGTTCAATATTCAATTCACGATACAATTTTTTTTTTTAATATTACTAATTTCTGGAAAGCTATTCTGTTCTTGACTCCAAAGTCAGCTTGTCTGTCTATATGATTCACTATCACTGTTTCAATGGCAACATGTTCAGCTATGCATCAAAAATGTATACTGTAGTTTTGTGTGTTGTATTTTTATGTTGTTATAGTATTGATTTATCTGGGGGTGATATTACACTATCATATCTTTTATTCTTTATGGGCTGATTTTTCAATCGACAGATATATTTTATTCGTGGAATAAAATTGACGTGTGACAGTTTTTCTATGGATGAACTGTTAAAAATTCAAAATTGTTCCTCGGATAAAATTATCTCACGTTGAAAAAACCAGCCCTAAGAAAAATAAGAAGTAATATTACACCGAAGTTCACATATAAGATTACATTGTCAATGTGTGAGTCCGCGTATCACTGGTCAGTTTCCCTCAGTCGTCAGTTTATTTAATTCGCCAGTTTCGTCGATTAGTCAGTTTCACTGATTCGTCAGTTTTACCGATTAGACAGTTGTGTTAACTCGACAGTTTCTAGTATTCGCCAGTTTTCGTCGATTCGTTAGTTTTATTCAATTTGTCAGCTAAAAGACAGTCGGTAGAAAACTGCACACATGTCTGATAATTTAAATATATATTTAGATCTATTTTATAACTTTTAACACAGGTGACATTTTTTTAATTTTTATGACAGCATATGCATTAGAAGTAGCTGCCGATTTAAAAGAAATATTTTGCGATGGTACATTTAAGTGCATTCCATCGCCATTTATCACTCAGTTTTACACAGTTTTCCTCTATTCATGCAGACATGGCTAGTATCTACAGACATCGAGTCAAATGTTGCTTCTCTTGCTTATTGTAAAAACTTTTTCCCTTGAGTGTACAAAACTGACGAATCGACGAAAACTGGCAAATACTGGAAAGTGATGAGTTAACACAACTGTCTAATCGGTAAAACTGACGAATCAGTGAAACTGACTAATCAACGACACTGGCAAATTAAATACACTGGCATTCGGTACAACCACATTACACGTTTGAAATCTATACCGATACGCGTCCCTATAGACTGTTTTTTTTTTCTAACAGGTATTTCAATAGCCAGCTTTTAAACTGATTAATTTTATTTATTAAAAACACACAAATTTTCTAACAAATAGAATAGAATGTTTCTTTATTAGAGTAACCAAGACTCAATAAGATTGTTAGTAAAACTTACGACTATGTTAGTAAGCACAGACACAAAATAATACAAGAAATAACGGTTGGTCACCATTACGACATCCCATGAGACATGGCACAACAGTGACCCACGTGTACACAGTCCAGGCGACTCGCAACCATGCTTAGGACACTGTTGAAGCCGCCCACACCCTGCGCACCAGGGAAGCGCACCTTTTACGCAATCAAAGAAAACAAATAAAGTGCACCGGTAAATTTAAGACAATGAGCACAAACCATACATTTATCTGGGAATGGAATGTTGATGAATGCATGACTGAAAGAGGGCTGAGTCAGAGGCAGAGTAGGTATGCTTGAGATGACATGACATGGAAGATATAAAAGGTAGAATGGTAGTTCCTTTTGAACGACGGAGAGAAAGACATTAAGACGGTTTTTTTTTACTTAATATGGTATTTTATGTAAAAAATAAATAAATAAAATAAATTTATTGTCGCCAGTTAACACATTAATCTTATCTTAGAGTAATTTATTAATGTATTGCACAAAAGGTACTGCTAGTGATTCCCAAGCCAAGCTTGAGCTTGTATTATGGGAAACAGTGTTCAGCCGCAGGAAAATATCACATAATAAAATACGAATACATTGGTGTGAATATCGCTGCAGTACTCTTACAATATTCTTACGATAGTTTTCGGTAATTCTTATATGAATAATACTAGTTTATACATACAATAATAAACAGGTTGGTGATATCCTAAGCACTTTGCCTCTGCCCTCAGCCCCTATTCCCATATTTATATATCACTTTCAGCCACATCTCTGCCTTTCTCCATCCCTTAGCAATAAAAAAGGGCCCTATCACATTGAAATTTAAGCGAGCGTGTTCATCCCTCGCCAAATTTCAATGTGAGAGGGGTCTTAGCTCTAGAGGGACGGATGTTAAAGAGCCAAGCAAGAAGCACTGCTGAAGACATGCGGAGCTCCTTTGTGAACCTGGGAATGGGATCCTCTCATCAACATCTGATCATCATTTAATTATGTCGCCGTTGTTTTTTTTATGCTTGTATTTCTTTATCACTTCTATGAACCACATTACAGGCGGACCGCACCGCACTTATTATCCGACTGCTCGACGCAAAGGAGGGTAATGTGTTTTTTGTATGACAATGCGTTGCGTTGCGGCTGTAGTGTGCGCTTGTACGCTTGATTGGGGTATTTTTGTTCATTAGTGTGTCTCTTCATTATCTCTGTTCCACATTAAATTAGTCAAAAGTATTATCACTCCGGCTCCGGCTTAAGTGTGACCACTCTAACTTATACGAAGGTTTTAAAAACATTATTACTTCCCATATAGGCACCGTAGAGTGCTACCCTGCGCCTTCACTCCTTACGAGAATATGGTGGTGAAAGAAACCAAGAAACCGCAGGCCAAGAAGAGAGTGCCACCACAAGCCCTCAAGGTAAGGAAACAGATAAAAAAAAACGTAAATAAAATGTTCTTCCACCAGAAGAGGGGTAAGGTGTAATACCGGGAAAATTTCGTTTTTGTCCCGGTGTGGTGAACTGATTTCAGATTGTAAAGACCTGTATTATTGTATAAGTTCTGCTTAACCTATCAGGTGATTTTCTTTTCGCGCTTTCAATGTTGGTCCCATTGTAAAATTTGTTCATAATAATGAGTTCAATTATTCCTTTTAGAGCTATTTCAATTACGCCTTTTATCACTACAAAAGTGTAAAGATTGAAATACTTAATAATTATATTTAAAGGGCAGTTTTACATTGGAATGTTTACAATGCTGTGCGCTCGCTAAGTACGTCTCAAATAGATTCACCACACAGATAAAAACTGAAAGATTTCCCGGTGTACATGCATTGCATCCTATCACCATCGCTTTGTCTAGCACATTCCACAAGCGATTCTAATACGGTGCAGTGCATAGAGTGCTACAAGGATCTTTAGGCGATCGAGTGATATTGACAGGGGGCGCTGTTGGTAAACATTTGTGAAATAAGTGCCATAAAACAAGATGGCGGCGTTAGTTCCGATTTTGGCCACGCGCCAAAAGAACCTTGTAGCGTTGCATGTTTGTCGTAATCGTATGGTTCTACGAACCTTGCCTTTTGAGCTAAGGGTCGCGGGTTCGATCCCCGCACGGTGCAAATATTTGTAATAAGTACAGATATTTGTTTTCTGGTCATTTAAAAAATATTTTCGAAAATATATCTTGCGTCGTTGGGAATAAAAAGTAAGGATACAATAAAACCCACGGCGGTGTATTGGTAAAGTTCGTCGGAAAAATGAAGTTAATTTACATTTGGCATATCCACGTTATGTCCAGAGTTTATTTTTAAAACGGCAGCGGTCGATAGAGATAAACCTCAGAACATAATGTTGCACGGCCCGGATTCGATTCCGGGTATAACCTATTGTCATTACAATCTGCAAGGGCATATACTTCTATGCATTCTCTTTAATAAGATATTCTTTTACGTGTAAACGAGCATTTTAATATTAAAAAAAAAGTTTCAATAAATTTTGAAGGTTTTAAGAACTGCTCAGCGTCCCCTCAACTAAACGTCAAAAATCTTTACCAAAATATCGATTCACTAATCGTTTTAGTGAACAGAAGCGAAACCAGAGTTAAATCAAGATGAACAAATGAATATATACCCGAACTACCGACATATGTCGAGTTGAGAATGAACTAAAGACATAACGTGGACATGTCCAGTTTTACTCACAAGTATTCGGGTATAAAGTATGTATTGTAAGTTTGTTTGTTTAACCTATTTACAGAAAGAAAGAAGCGTTTATTACAGGTAGATTATTTTGCGAAAGCACTGAAAGTCGACAGCATGAGATGTTTGGCATTTATACAAGCTTTTACTCTGGTTCAATTTTGTTTTTGTCTAGATTATTAAAAAGCAGAGATAAATATTGCCAACCGCAAATAAGTATGGCGTTGTATGTTTCAATCCAATCTTGTAAAATAATGATGAACCACTTTCCCTTGACCTAAATAGAACCAATTTTTGTAAAAAAAAAAAATAAGTCATAGTGTTAGTGTACATTACAGTACGTTTTAATATTTCATTTAATTTATTCTCAGGATAGCAAAGATCGCATTGTTTTTATCGGTCAGGGACCGGATTATATAAAGTGTTAAAGCTACCATTGTTCCTCTGCGAAAAAGATGGCCACAAATGATTATTATATAATGCCATATGATTATTATTATCATATGCACTATCTCACTCTGTCATTGAAGAAAAAACCCTCGCTAAATAATAAGCCTGTAATTAAAACAACGTTCTTTCTCTCTCTTAACAAAACGCTAATGTTCCTTCCGGCCTGAAACACGGCTTGAATTTTCAGGTGTTTCTTCAGGAACATCAGAAATTGATGAGCTGAGTCAGTGTTTAAAATGTGCCTATATAAACGTCGGTCAATGACCCCCGAGGGGTGAGGTCGACGTTTATACTCCCGCAGGTCGCCAGTAGCAGGCTTAGGTTCGAAGGGGCGAACCTGTGACCATGTAGTGTCTTGTCTGTCAAAATTATGTTTTATTGTTTTTCTTTTCAGTTTAAATAGGGACCACCCGTGACTTCGTCCTCGTGGATGACTCAATATACAAACCAATAGTTTAAATAATACTAAAAGAATGGCTATTTTACAAAGAGGCGACTTTTCGCCCTAAATATTCGATTAGAAGGCGTACAAAAAACCACTCGCCTTGTCGTGTAAAACCATCATTCTAATATAATTTTTAAACTACGTCTTGACAGGCGAGAGCCAATATATATTTAACACTAGAAAAACTAGAATATAAGGATAAGAACGTTTCTCAAAACGTACGATATGGCCCAAGACAAACGCTCCATGTATATGAATGCTCGATATTTAGAAGATTTCATAATATATTATATTTTTGTCACCAAACATACAAAAGTACTCTCAGATAATTAAAGACATTGTAAGTATTTAACTATAATATTAATACTAATTACTAATAAATATTTTTTTGTTAATTTTAAATGTATGCTTAAAATGCAATTTTAAAATGTAAAAATATTAATTATTCTGTGATAATCCACCTACACCTCAACATTGGCCTAACAAATAGATTAATTTAATTTATATTTATTTAATTAACTACTTTACTAACAACATTGTCTGTATAAAAATAATCGCTTAGGATTGCTTCAAAAAATTGGCGTTCGGTTAGTTTATTTTAACTTTTTATTGTTTTAACTAACCGTTTCATGCGCGCTGAAAGACATGACGAAATCATGTTTTAATTGAAGACATTGAATTAAAAAATAAAACGGCTCGCGACAATTTTCATCACGCGGGCGAAGCTGCGGGCAAAGCTAAGTTCGTCAACAAATCCTATTCCTTAGGCACATTTTAAACGACAACTGTCTCAGTTCCCCACAAGTTTATAACAAACAGTCTTAAGAAAAGTACTTGGGTGTTTGTTTGTTTCAAATGTGGAAATCTACTTGTTTAGTTGCAAGCGGAGCAGCGGCAAAACGGGCCTCGGCGAAAGGTATCAAAGTCAAAGGGGTTTTCCAACAAATTAAAAAAGTACCCGCCGTAAAGTATGAACATATGGAGCTTCAGGCCTTACAGAGATTAGCGGAATAGTTCAACTGGGTTCTGTGCTATTAGTTTTAGTTAGCAACAATTTTTAGTTATAAATTTAGCAAATGCTTTGTTTCGTTTTAACGTTTTATACAAAATATGTAAATAAATATATTATGATGTTTTTTGTTTCGGGCAGTTTGTGTCACGCATTTCAAAATTTATTTGACCATTTCCACATTTTGGTTGTTTTATATTTTACTGTATTTATTTTGTCAGCTGAAGTTGGCATTAAATTTATTTTTTTCATAAATTGCAAAATTTCGAACTGCATGCCTAAAATTATACGTTATGTTTATTTATTATGCCTTTGATTTTACCCGAGTAGAACTATCGAACTAATCTCTGAATTTATGTCAGTTTGCGAAGTAACACGGGTCACTCAGGACTAACTAGCGCAATCAACGGAGAAGGCATTACTACTACTTGTTGTAAAAGCAATCAGGAACTTCATTTGTTTCATATTTAATCAGTATTTTAGCTGATCGCTGCTTCAGTTCCGCATAACGCAAGTAATCATGCATGAGAGTTAATTGGACCCGATGATATCCGAGATCACCAGAAATTTGATATTATTTACGTATTCTTTTTCTCAGCTTGACGATGGCAATCTAAATTGAGTCGTCCCCGAATTTAGTTTAGTTAAATTTAGCTTTAGCTTTATTTTTATTCTTTAAAATAAATATGTCAATCGTGGCCACAAAATTATCTGCTAATTAACATGTTCCTGAACGTAAAATGCACTGTGCACTGCATTGTGCCTTACACATTAATTTCTTTGATTTACGTCGTTTGGAACCGAAGCAGTCATAAATGGTCAATAACTTTCCTCTCCGTTGATTGTATAGTATGTTATTCTATTATATTATGCACTCAGTGTCAGTCTTGGCGCTGAAATTAAGTTAGAACTCAGAAAAGTATAAACATCAGAGATAATAATATATTTGTCCAACAAGGTGTTGTGCCAAACTTTTTGTCCGCCTGTCTTCTAATGATAGCTCACTGCCACGCCACGCGGTAGTCATCATTAGACGGCAACCTCGTTCATTTTTATTAAAAAAAAAATATTTTCATATGGTAAATTTTAAAATCTTAAGCAAGTTCTGAAAAGGACTTTTGGCGGCCAAAAAGTAAAACATCCTCTCATCGCTTGAGAGATTCAGAAGTGGGTTATCCAGTGGCGGATCAAATGATAGACTGCAGGCACGAGCTTGGACTCGGACCTCCTGACTCATGAGGTTCCCCTCCAGGAATAGACCAGAGAACATGGTAACATACCGCCTTAGCCAACCAAATGCCTTGGCGACCTTTCTTTTTAGCTTGGTAAAGTTTAGATGTATTTTGAGATCTGGCAACCATACTTATGGTCATGTGTGTCTCCTTTATTTAATAATAGTAATTATATTTATTAAGTTTATCAAGTCCCAATGATTCAAAATGCACAAATTCGTTATAAAATCACATTGAAATGTGTGGTTCCGGTGTGCCGTATGATGCATCGGTAAACTTAGTATTTAATTGAAGTTGACTTTTGGAGCTGATGTAGCGCTCAGGGGAGGCCTTTGCCCAAAATTGTGGCAGTATAGCTTCTCATGGAGTATAAAATCTAACCTCTCTCAAAGAAATTTGGTTTCTAATCCCTTACGCCTGTATTCTACCAAACCCATGCAGACAGTGGTTTTGGTAATTGAAGTGAGCACTGGTTTGTTGTTAATAAAATTCCATATAATAGGAGATGTGCCTATTGCCATAAACTGGGCCTAATTCCAGCACATAGGCTGCGACTGTGTTCCTGAATAACCCACCGTATCCGCCACTGTGATCATTCATTTCCCTTATCATCACTTTTTCAAGGAGATACACATTATCACTGTCCCAATGTGACAATTGAATGTTGGACATACTGGAAACTGTTTTAGTTATAAGTAAAAGATTAAACTTTGACTTGTTCGCGTTAAATATTAACTGATTCCTATTAAATGTGTATTAATTATGTTACAGCCAGCAACTTACCGTTAAAGTGATAATATTAGGCACCTTTTAATAAATCTATGACGTGTTCTAGAAATGTTTTTATAATAATTTGCAATTTTTTTTTTGTAATTCGAAAGTAATTTCACAATCATGCTTGTGTGTATTGAGGAAAGTAGTAAAGAATAACAATGTGATAAATATTAGGGCAAGATACTGTAATAAGTGATTCGGCTGTAACGTCTATATGTGTGTGTCTTATACTAGAACAAACATACAGTTTTTTTATCAAGTATGCAAGTCACAGTTTATCTTTGATTTTATAACTAAATGCGAATGTTACGGAGTTGTTTTTGTTTCAGTTTCCCAAGAGGAGGTGCAAGAAGAAGTAAGATAATCAATAGAACTTAATTTATTTCATAAAACTTACTTAATTTACTCGTAATAATATAATTATTCCATGTTTGATAATAATCATAGTGTCTTTCTGTCTATTCTAGTACATTCTCGTCTAACATACAAATACTATATTTAGATGGTGAACTAAGAAATTAAATGAAACTCAATTTATGTCATAGTAATATAATTATTCCATGTGTGACATTATCATTTAATTATAAATCGTGTGATTAAATAAATAGTGTATTTTCTATTTTAGTACATTTTCCTCTAATATATATAGTTTATCTTATTAAGCAGCTTCGTCGAAGTACCCCTCCAGCTGTGTAGCGATCTGTAAATGAATAATACCCACTGTTAGAAAATCATTATTTTGATCGAATTTGTAAAGGATACCATGTAGTTTGGCTACCATCAGACACTTAGCCTGGAAATTAAAGTTTAAGGCACTAGATGCGAAGGACGGGATAACGTTTGTTCAGATTATGTATAAGCTTTGATTAACGAAAAAGGGATGTGAGATTTAAAAAATGACATCCTGAATTAGTTCTGAGTCAAATTATAATCAGCTAATGAAATCATCGGGCGAGATTAATTTTTCGATTTCAATTATATGCACTTAATTTAAGGGGGATACTCTAAGGCAGCCCGCGAAATTGAAATGTTCTTACGTGTTTTGAAATTTGCTGGTCAGTGTCGGGTTGATGATTATCAAAGTATGATTCGCGACCGTAACAAATATGTATTAATAGAATTATAAACATAAGACTCATCAGTTCAACCCTTTAAGTTAGATTTGGCCTCAAAGTCATGATTTCATGAACTAGGGTAATTTGACCCTGGCGCTTCCACTTAGTTTTTTCGCTAGTGAGCGGTGCTGGCCCAGTGGTAATCGCCGTAACTTACAACTTGTAGGACGTAAGTTCGAACTCAGAGAGGCACTTTACTTTGTGTAAATTATTTCATAACCACTGCTCACAAAACCGTGAAGGAAAACATCGTGAAGAAACTGGCATGTCCTAGAACCAAAAAAACGAAGACGTGACATCTACCAACCCGCACTGGGCCCGCGTGGTGGATTGCGGCCCACCCCCGCTCACCGAAAGGAGCCGTGTGTCCCAGCATTGGGAATGTTATAGGCTTATTATTGTTTCGTAAATACTGTCAAAAGTCACACCAACATCATGTACTGACCTGCACAGGACTATACTTGACATATTTGTCGGGGTTCTTGGAGAACGGTAGCGACGCGTAGTGGTCGTAGAAGGTGGTGTACGGTGGTAACAAGGCTTGCTTGTTGTCCCTCTTGAGCGATTCTCGTAGTTCCGCGTCCGGTACGCTGTATGTACGCTGCACGCGGGAACATTCTTCCCATTCGCGGTTGAACGACTAAGGGTAAAAAAAAAATATTTTTGTAGAAATTCTTATTTATTTATATTTCGATTTTGTAGCGGTATACAAACTCCTCCGTCCATACATACCTCAGTGGCTGTCAAGAGATCTGACGGAAACTACAAATGCGTTTTTAAGCTTGCTGTAATACTTAGCAGTTTAGTGCTCAACAACCTGTATGTTTTTATACTTAATCGACTTATCCAATGTTATTACAGAAAACTTATTACTTATATGCTCCTATTTTTGTAGGATAACAACTTCGAATCGCCATTTTTTCATGTTAGTAATAAAATAGTACTTACTGCAAACTTATCCTTGAGTATCTGTCTGTCTCTGTCTCGTAACTTAGCAGGTAGAGGCTCATCTAACACCGTGTGTGCTAGTAGTTTGTTCCAACTGTAATACCAAATATTACAATTATATCAATATTTAGGTAAATATACGCTTAGTGCTATAGTAGCTTTAGTGGAGACTATTTTCATACGCATATAACGTTCAGGTTGGCTGGGTAATGGCAGTAGTGTTCTTACACGACGTAATCCTACTAGGAGAACTAAAACATTTAGGCGCTATTCCATAGCTGTCTACGGTTTCGCTTTGTATGAAAATGTGCGTGATCACCCACAGCCGCCACACAGCCACGCTACGCACGGTTTCGTGGCTAGCAATCAAAAGAGCCGCGCAGCTAACATGCGTAACCTCCGTGCACAGTCATGTGTCTGCGTAGACACGCCGCAGTGGAATTCCGCCTTTATCCTGTCTGCCCTGTTTTAATTTTACTATCCATTTCAGTACAGACTTTATGCGTTTATGATTAGAATATAATGCATAATCCACAAATTGTAGTGTAATTTGTGGATTGAGCTCCAGCCACTCCTTTCGCAGTTATATTTTCCTCTCACAGCAACTTTATAGCAACGAGAATAAATATCACTGATGCAAAATTAGAAGGCGGAACAACTATAAATTACCTTTGCAAGTACGAATTTTTGTGTTCCTGTATCATGTCCCTGTAGTTGGATTCACACTCCGGCTCTGCGAGCATCAACACGTCTAGAAGGCCACTGCGCTGAAGCCCCTGGAATAAGGTGCACCAAAATTATGATTAACTGGTACAAAAGTAGTTCACATCTCCTAATCTAAATACAAAGTGAGGCGTCATAATGTCCACCGCACAACGAAACAACTCGGCTCAAAATGAAATCATTGAAATATGAGCTTTATATTGTGTAGCGTAAAGTGATAATTCTAAAATGAAGTGTCCACCATGCATTTGACTAATATTATGTGACACTGACACGACAAATAGGTCACAGTTCAATGACTTCTACACTTCACACGGTGTAAGTATTAAAATATAATATTACCTGTAGTAAGTATAAAGTGTTATTTAGTAAGAATATAGCTTTCAAAGCATCTGGATACTGTTCACTCTTGTTTCTCAGGGCGAAATTCAGCTGGGCCAATACTTTGCCTGAAATAAGTTCAATTTGGAGTTAAAATTTGAATGAAAAGAAACAAATATTTATCGAGACATTTTCGCGTGACAGAAACTTACGGTAATATAGTTTTCATAGACCAATGCAGTTGGATATTTTTACGTGAAGCGACTGTCTATCTGACCTCCAAAACCTAGTCATTGGGCAACACGATGGCCCTAAGTAAGACTGGTTGTCAGCCTAGACTTTCGGGCTGCTGACTACCAGTAACGACTGTCACAGAACTACGAATGACAGCAACGGCTTCACGTGCTTTCCGAGGCATGAAGGGGTGTCGGTATGTAATGGATGTTCACCCATCCACGGACCGACCAGCAAGCGTTCCCCGCAGCGTGCGTTATTATTTAGTGACGAGATTCGCATTCTTCTCTTCCATTTCCTTTAATTTTGTTTGAATGGTCTGAAATTTAAACATGACGCATGTTTAAATTTCAGACCATTCAAACAAAATTACGATAGTAATGTATAAAACTTACGCATGTAAACGGCCAGCATGACTGCATTCCTGTCATGCACGCCAGATAACTGACTGACTGCACGATTGTATGACGGTTCCGTAGCGAGAGCTGGACCTGTACGAGAAAAGTAAAACCATGGAATTATCCTTTTATAAGTAGGTTTTTATTTGTAATGCGCTATCTGCTATATCCTGTTGGTTCTTGAACAATGGAAACGAGGATGTTTTGCAGGCTGTAATACCTACTTTAGTCAAGGACTTTGCTAATGTCAGAAACTTAAAAAAGAATAAGATAGATTCACTCACCGATAGTATGTATGTGCTGCGCGAGCGCCTGGCAGTGCGCGAGCGCGGCCGCGGCCAGCTGGTGCACCGTGCCGTCCACGGGCCCGGCCGCGCTGTCCGAGCGGACTCCCTCCAGCCACTCCTCCAGGGACTTCACGCACTGCGGGGACGGGTTAGCTTTAGTCGGGGAAACGGATATATTTGCAGGACATACGTGGCTATATACTAACATTCTGCTGACAATGCTGCAGTATAACTGCATAGGGCTGCGGCGAGGCAGGTGCCAGCGCTCGCTCCAGCTCGGGCTGCAGCCGCGTGAGGCGCGCCAGCACGGCCCAGCAGCCGCCCGCCGCCCCGCAGCGGGTCGCGGCGCGGCGGGAGCGCATGCAGGCGCGCTGGGGAGAATCATATTTGATTAGAGCAAACCATACAACATAGCCAAGCTTAAACGGTAGTTTCTAGTGATGGACCAGCTTCAGCTGATATACGGTCAAAAAATTACCTAATAAATACTAGGCACCTTAAAGTAAATTTTTTCTTGCACCTAATACATCTCCAAGAAAAAGTATGCGCTTCGACAATCATCGTCTATCTTCGGAAATACGAACATGTGATAATGAGATCAGTAACATAGAGCTATTGTAAACATGAAAGTACTTGTCTATTTTGAATTGCCGTAATTGCAAAATAATAAATAAACAACTTTCTGCAATTCCAAAATAAACCTTTTAAAACTTTTAAGTGGCAGATCTGCGACCGGATTACTTATCTGTAACCCGGCCGAGAGAAAACTTACGAATGCGCAATGACAGATGCACAACTGCAAAGTTCGGCAGTACAAAATATTGTAGAAGCTTCGCTTCTGTGGGAGGTAACTGGCGCGACGTTCGTGTTAATTCGGAAACACGAAGATAACTGTACTATGCTTTGCCAACCTTTTGACAACAACATGAAGGTGGCAATTAATCTAAAAGTGTGGCCGCTATGTAGGAAAGAAATTTCTTTGAAAATTGCTTAGAAGTTCCGCTTCTAGACCGAAAAGTATCGGTAGCCTCACCTCAACATCGCTGGCGAGTATGGTGAAGCAGTCCTTGAGCACGCTGGCCAGCAGCGGCGGCAGGCGCGGCAGCGGCACTAGGCCCAGCACGTGGCGCTGCTCGTGGCGCGCCAGGCGGCACACCGCGGCCGCCACGTTGCCGGCTATCTCGGCCTCCCACTCGTCTAGTGCTTCGCTGCTTTCTTCCGTGTCTGAAGAACGGACATGTTCAAAAAAACAACTCGCAACTTTACCGCGCGATGAACTCATGACGTCAACTTATGGCGTTTCCGTCGGAAACGTCGGAAACTAGTCGGGGAAAAAACTTATAAATAAAGACGTCAATGACAACCGTAAAACATGAATAATTATGAATGTGTATGTATGTGTCTCACGAAATTGTGTTAAGAGTGCCTCCGCTGCTGGTTTTTTAGGGTTCCGTACCTCGAAAGGAAAAAACGGAACCCTTAACGGATCACTTTGTTGTCCGTCCGTCCGTCTGTCTGTCTGTCAAGACCCTTTTTCTCAGGAACGCGTGGAGGTATCAAGCTGGAATTTATATCAAATACTCAGGTCTACTGCCCTTGGAGCTGGGAAAAAATCAAACTTCTAAGCCAACGCAATCAAAAGATACAGCCGTTTATGCCGCAAATTTTCGACACTCGCAAGGGAATTAAAACCTACAGGGTACTTCCCGTGAACTAAGAATCTTGAAATTTGGTACTAAGCAACGTCTTATAGCACAGATAAAGGAAAATTTGCGAAAACCGTAAATTTTTAGTTACATCATATAATAAAAATATTTTTAATCATTTTAAATTGTACGGAACCCTCGGTGCGCGAGTCCGACTCGCACTTGGCCGGTTTTTTTCAATTCGAACTAAGTATATTGTTATGAAATTAAGAATGATCAAAAGAAAACCAACATTTCTTGCTTCCACTAACCAACACAACCCAACTAGCGACAACCAAACTAAAACAAAAGCAAAAAAAAACATAAAAACGTGTGAATTATAGCAAGTAATTGAGACTCGTCAACCCATGGTGGGGGAGCATCTCGCCCTAAAGGTACATTGAGCCACCAAAATGATCTTATAGCAAGGCAATATTGTTAAATGATAAATGATTTTATTTTGTAAGTAGGTTTGTACAAACACTTTTACTTGTTCAGGATCATTATCATGATCCTCGTATGGTAAGATTTTTCTGGTATTTATTGGTACAATTTGCGAATGGTGGTACTTACACATTCGGTGATCACCTGGCTAACGATGACTTCCTAAAAATAGACCCCTGTGACAAACAGATGGACAGACAAATAGTCATAATAGCTCCCCATCGACACCCTTTAAGTACGGATAACGGAACCCTAAGAGTCAATTACCGCTGGTTTCCAATGGCGTTTTTTTGGGTGTCAGCGGAAGCACTCCCTAAAACGTTGGACATACAGTCTGTAGTGCAACTTGAAACGCAAGGCTAGACAGAAATAAAATCAAGAAAACTCGGAGATATAGAAACACAGATACAAGATGTGTTTTGAGTAGTACCTACAATAATACTTATACATTATTATTATCTCACGAAGCGACGCGCGCTTTACTTGTGGTAACCAACTGTAGAAACACGCTAAACTCAAACTATTTATTTCAACTAAACAGGCACTTTTGAATTGTCAAGGGTCGGTCAGTCAAAAAGATGAAGCTAGTTGCCCATTCCAAAGCGTAGTAGGTACCTATGGAGAAGAACGGGCAAGGAACTCCATGGACACTCTTTTAAATCACAATAATATGGTTACAAAGCATTGGTTATATCATGCATGTTAAAAATTATGCATGTGAGAACGATGCAGAACGTTAAAAGCGTCTGTAATGAAAAGATAAAAAAAAACAATTCAAATATTTAATTAAATTAAAATAAGCCATAGCAGCAAATAGTTGACCAGTCCCTACTGACGGCGGCGCCCGTTCACGAACATGACGCATAGATTAGCACCATTCAACTCAACCATTTTGAAGAGAGCTAAATGATCCAACACATCCGCCACCATCAGTGATCAGCGAGACATTAGAGTGAGCATAACATACCTACTCTCAGCCGCCAAAGCACATTCAAGTCAGTGAAAGACGTACCCAGTAAATGGTAGCTTAATAGTATGTACATAGTACTCACATATGTGCTATGCAATTATACAATACTAGGAGACTGAATTTATATAATGTAAAAATAATATTTTAAAATCTTCAGCAGCTCCAAAAGTATGTAGGCGTGTGTGAAGTATTTTCAAATGCTAATCAATTTATTTATGCGTCCTGTGGAGCAGGACCAGCGTTCAGGGATTTAATCCCCTAACTTATAATATGCTTGGCTGCATATAGTGTGCGTTTTATGTAAGATTTTAATTTCGTTTCATTGAGTTAGAGTACATAATTATGTGGGGAGGTAACATTTTAAACAGTACCCCATGAAGGAAGAGGCTACTTTAGCCAGTCTGAAACCTGGTGGATTGGTCCCTATTTCTAGTTCTATAGGTGTGTCTGTCACCTCTTTTACAGAAAAGATTTAAATGTTTCCTTAAGTACATGATGTTTTCATAGATATATTGACAAGGTACCGTCATGATATTAATATCTTTAAACAGTTCCCTTAGAGAATCGCGCCTGCGGAGGCCATACATATATTGCTCTGATGGCTCTTTTCTGCAGAATAAAAATAGACTTGATATCTGCAGCCCGTCCCCATAGTAAAATACCGTAAGACATGATACTATGAAAGTAACTGAAATAGACTACCCTCGCGTTATCTACATTAGTAAATTGACGGGTTGTTCTTACAGCATATGCTGCTGAATTTAGCCGTCCTGCAAGAGATGTTAAATGAGGACCCCATTGCAGCCTTGAGTCGAGCGTTATCCCTAGGAAAACAGTTTTATCGACGAATACTAGTTTCTCTTATTTCAATACTATGTCACAATCACTACTTTTAACATTCGGTAAAGCAAATCTTATGCATTTATTTTTTTTCCCATTTAATACTAAATTATTAGCAGTGAACCAATTTTGCACTTGCAGTAGGGCGTTATTTACATCGTCAAGATTTGACTACTATACCAAATTCACAGTCCAAATCAAAAATAAAATCTTAAAAATTAACTTGCAAGTTGAAAAAAGACGGCAAAAATTAGAATGAATTCCAAACAATAAATAATTGAAGATTCATACGTACAAGCTTCAGATATAGACTTCCTGGGTCCTATAGCAAAGCCAGTGGAATTTTCCAAAGTCTGGGATGCTTTCATCATTATCTTGTTCGCGCGTTTCTCGATACTAAACAAAAAACATACACCTTTATTATTAGTATGGCATATGCATAAACATCTTGCAAGTAAAAAGGTATTAAAATGGTGTAACCCACTTATTTCAAGCACAGTAATATTATATAGGGACAGGTAGAATTTAATATGAACTAAATCTTTTTAAAGGCAGATTCCTGATGGTGAAGTTAATAGATGTACTTTAAGTTAGAACTTACACTTTCTGTAGTTTACTAGTCCTTCTCTGAGTGCTGTCTGATCTATGCAATAGATTCTTGGCTCTCTGAAAAAAAATGTTTCTTTTTTACATATACTACTGTTGATCTGTTTGCAAAAGTTAAGATGGGCTTTTTATGAGCAGTTTTGCGAATGTTTATGTTGGAAAAGCGCTGTATTTCAACTTGCTTAGAAACTGAGTTTATGATTTTTACTAAAAGAAATTTAACATAGGTACTCCTTGTCCCCATTTTATTTGGACTACAATTTGATCTTAGCTTCCTATTTAACAGTCACTTAATGCTTACCATAAGCGGCGAGGCAGCCATGGACCGCGACCTCAGATAGTCCTTGAAGGCCATGAGCGAGCTCTTGGCGGCGGGCGCGCGGATGGCCAGCAGCTGGCTGGCGGGCGGCACGCCGGCCGCCGACAGCCACGCCGCCGCCGCGCGCATGCTCTCCAGCGCAGTCGCCGACGTACTGCCGCTGCCGCTCACGGAGACACTGTCTACGCTTGAGTCTGGGGGAAAACGAAAGGAAAATTTAAAAATATAGGGAGTCGTACAGAAAGAACACAATGACAGGAATGACAAAATCATAGAAAAAATAAAACGAAATATAAACAAAAGTATATAAAAAAGTGAAAAAAAAAACAATGTCCTGTTCAAGGCTAGAAGACAATGATCAGACCCCTATCTCAGCATGATGCTGGAACATTAAAAAATAAATGTTGCAGCGTTGGTATTCTGCCAGGGTCGTCTGCTCCTACAAAACATAATTTGCTAGCTCTTAGGTAATTTTTTCCTTCAATTATATAAAGGCATAGCAACAAATAACTTTTCTATAGCTAGTTTATGAAAATAACTGTACTTGCCTTCTTCCAAAGCTATCATGTCCATGAGTGTAGTGGGTGATAGAGGCCTCGTGTTGCGATTCAAGAGCTCCTCAAACGCATTCTCTAGTTTAGACACACCAGTATTGTACAGCTGATTCTGTTGAAGAAATTATGATTATAGTTAATACACAAGTTACTATACAGCAGTCCTCTAACAGCAGCAACCCAGCAACCTTATTGAAACCCTTATAAATACCACTGTATTTTCGACAATGAGAGGACAAATCAGAGGTAAAACAACTGTCAAAGAACACGTCATCTGACTCTTATGTCATTGTTTTAAGGTATAAATTCACGCGGTCGTAAAATGTAACAACTATAATATCTAAAAATATAATAACAAAATGCACTTACAATGTTTTCCAATTCTACACTTTGTGGGTTGTTCTTGTTGAAATATCCTTGTGCATCTGCTAGTTTGTCTAGTGCCTGCGAAGGAGGTTTGATTAATAATCATCATCTTTGCTAAGTACTAGATACTAGATTATTATAAGGTAGTGGCAATGTAGTGTGTAACAACTCCCATTACAGTGTGTTCACATAAAAACATGTTTGAATTAAATCTGTTTTCATAAACTCATGTCAATTTCGATGATTGTTGTTGGTTGTTCAATCAATCACAACGGTGATAATAATTATCATCTGATGTACGCAAAATCCGCGCTCAGACATGGTGTTACGGACACCAGCTCGTTGTACAGTAAAATCATCAGTTTTTATCAAAAACTTGATCACATTTTCATATAACATTCAATAAATGTTGAATAGTCAACCTCGTAATTGCTTTACCACTTTTGACAAAAACTCTCAGAAAATTCAAAACTCTGAGGTTGACAGTCTCTAACTGTCACATTAGTTGACATTATCTAACTGTCAGAAAAAATCGATCTTGTCGT
Organism: Apamea crenata; assembly: GCA_949629185.1. Taxonomy (NCBI): domain Eukaryota; kingdom Metazoa; phylum Arthropoda; class Insecta; order Lepidoptera; family Noctuidae; genus Apamea; species Apamea crenata. The sequence continues at coordinate 1,624,605 of OX451359.1, forward strand.
TTCATGACGTGCAAGTAACAGCCAACTTAGGGAAGTAAAACAATTAAGGGTGCGTCCACATCTGGCGAATGTGCCGCGAATGTGCAGCTCGCGAGCCGTTTGCGACCTGCCCGCGAGCTGCGCGCGTGCATTTTTGTTCGTGCGCCGCTTCTGCGCCGCCCGCGCGCAGTTCGCGCGCGACCTAAGCGCCGTACGCGATCAGCGCGCGGGCGGCGCGCTAGTTATTTCGCTCAGTTCGTTTCTGATTACTGGAGGCTAAGTACGTGTTGTCATGGAGTGGACGGAGGAGAATTGTTTACGCTAATAAGTAATATAATAGCTAATGATGCAGCAATTATATTAAAAACACTAGTGTCGTCTGACATCTTCGATAGTACTGAGCCAGTAAACGGAACTGTAAGGGCGAGAACTGAGTGCGCGCAGATCGCGCGCCGCTCGCGCGCTCTATACGAGCCTTGTATGAGTTGCGCTAAAGAGGCGCACCAAACCATTGCAGTGACTGCACGCGTGCAGCTCGCGGGCAGCTCGCAATCGGCTCGCGTGCTGCACATTTGCGGCACATTCGCCAGATGTGGACGCACCCTTAGAGTTCAACTTTAGCTATGCTCACTTTTTTTTTCAGTCTCACACAGTTTTTTGCTATCAGTACTCTATATACTTTCATATGCATATAGTAAAGAGCTATTATTTTGACATTACAAAACGGCCACTTCAGTTTTATTTTTTTCTAGTTTCTCTAAACAATGGATCAAAAAATTATTCTTATTCTAACTTACTTCAAGATAAATATTGAGTGAGTCAATAGTGCTGGTGTGAGGCCCCGCTTGGATCAGGTCTGCTAGCTCTCTGCTCACCATGTAGTAGTTTATCACATGGTCCAGTGAGCGCACTGTACGCTCCATGTCTGGAAATACACAGTGAATGTGAATGACTAAATGTTTACTGCCTGAAAATTAAGAAAGCGAGAACATGGTAATCTCTTACTTTGATGAATATGTTGCAGTCTAGCAGTATCTCCATACAAAGGCAGGACAGCGGTCTCCAGCTGCTGCAGTCTTTGTTCACATGCGCCGAGCACATTGCACACGTCGCTGGCAAGAATGGAGCCGCGCTTGGCTGCAGCCTTCAGCTCTTGGATGTTACTCATCTCCTGGAATGTGGAAGATTGAAATTGTATAGGCAATAAATGCTACACATAATTGTGAGAGCAAGGTACATCTTAAAAGAATATTATTTGGCCTCTGCTGACTACGTGTATTTATCAAAATAAAGGTAAGCACAACAAACAAAAACATATGACACGCCCCCAAAAATGCTAATGTTATATGCCATCATGTCACAAAATTAGAACCATAATTATTATTTATTTAATTTACAATATAGCTGGATATTTGGTCATAACATAGCAAGACATTCATGATCATTACTCTGGAAGAAAGCTATCTAACTGAAAATTCAATGCGTAAACATACCTTTCGTAACTTCATTTCTATTTCGAATTTCTTTTCGACTGCATACATCTTGGTTGGTTTTATTAGGTTCTAAGTAACTTTTACTAAACCGTACACTAATATAAATCAGTTTCATAGCCCGTACAACGTTAATTAAACACAAAAATTATGATTTGATAACAATCTTGAAAATATTTCATTATTCTCTCAAATCAGAAATCTGTCGCACAACTGTCATTCATAGCTGTCATTACCACAACCACAAAACATATCATAAAAGTCATTACTGTCATTAGTGTCATTACCGTCAAATTGATCGCGTTCCTTTATACGTGTACATCATTACTTACAGCAGCGTTATTTTCAGCAGCTGTTGAAAATAATAATTATTTTCTTTAAACTCCACACATACCTTATAGGTGAGTAAAAGTAAATATATAATATAAAGCAGTGGTGGCCCAGTGGTATCGCCCCCGACTTACGAGTTGTAAGTCGTAGGTTCGAACCAACACAGGTGTTTTACTTTGTGTAAATTATTTCGTCACCACTGCTCTCAAAACGGTAGGTAAAGGAAAACATCGTGAGGAAACCGGCATGTCCTAGAATCAAAAATTCGAAGACATGTGACGTCTACCAACCCGCACTGGGCCCGCGTGGTGGATTATGGCCCACTCCCTCACAGAGAGGAGGCCTGCGTCCCAGCATCAGCAGTGGGAACTTTATAGGCTGATTATGTTATGTAAGCGTAAAAATGAACTTGAAGGTAAAGACAAGATGATATTAATGTTTACCAGATAAAGCTAGTTTAAAATTATTATTCGAGATACTATTAATTATAGTGTGTAAGGATAATAAGTGACGTTCTGCAGTTTCTGCCAACCCCATCCGGCCCATCCCATGAGAAGGCGTGAGTTTATGTATGTTTAATAACCTTCCAGACGATATAAACAGTTGTGTCACAAAAACCGCCTTTAAAAATAAAATACATAAGTACCTCTTTAATGTTTTTTGTCAAAGCCTCGCTATAGAGAATAACTGTACCTAAATAAAATAAAAATGTATGTTTTTTTTTTTTTAATTTAAGAATTCAAGGAATAGTTTTTAATTACTTGTATGTGAAAAAGTGTCAAATTAAATATGATAATCACTATTACACAGTTACAAAAAAGGAGCTACGTCTGCCAACAAACTGTTTTGCAGTTTGGCGGAGGTAAATATAATATGTAAAAAATTGTTTTCTGTGAATAAACACTTTTTCATTTTTTCATTTTTTTTTTTTTCATATAATCATATGTTATTATTACACTAGCTACTACATTGGATAAACATTTTAAAATTGAATTCTAAAAGCGTGGAACGTACTTAAAATATTAATATTCAAAAAGCGCTTCACGCTTTTAGAATTTAATTTAAGTCAATTTAATTATTTTTTAATTTCTTTCTTGTGTGTGATTTAGTCGTGTTTTAGAATTTTTTATAACTATATTTTTTATAAATAAGTTTGTAATAAAAAAAAAACTTTTGGCGAAATATCCTGCTGAGGAAATATCCGAACGTGGGTTTTGTGGTGGTGACGTGCCGTGAATCTCGAAACGTGGCTGACGTTTGCGTTGTTTTGTCAGTTTTCTGTCCGTGATTTCCAATATCGGTTGCCGCTAATACTACGCTAAAATTGCGCTGCGCCTAGTATTACTTAAAAACCATTAATTTAATTATAACATGTAAGTAATTGTGAGTTCTTTACCGTTCTGCCATTAGAGTCCTGTTGGAAAGTCGAGTTTTATCTAATTGTACCGTGTCCTATTTCTAGAATAATGGATCAAATCGCTAAGTTCGTCGAGCCTGGCAAGCAGTTCGCCAAGGACTCCATCAGACTGGTCAGGAGATGCACAAAACCAGACAGAAAAGGTGAGTTTATTATTGACATTATTACTTTGTAGTAAGATTGTGTACTGTTACGATGTTGGCAGTGTTCCACTGAGGTCCCGTTGTTTCTACGAGGTTCAGTCAGTCATCAGTAATCTTCTTAAAATGACAGAAAGTTTCACTTATTTGGATCTACTTTCACTGCAATGACTGTAATAAATTAGTTTCCTTGTGGAGAAGTCTTGTTCTGGACATATGTTACAATCATTCTTTGGATGGCTGTGAAACTTGAAGGGAAAGTAATTCACGAATAGTATCTTTACTGTATTCTGTAAGAGAACCTACTGTTTGTAATAAAAATACCTATGCATAGTCTTTGTTTTGTAGGATTATAAATTTAAATGTTGACACCTCATCATAATGGGATGATGACATTATGTTTGAACTACCAACTAGTCTTTTCTCATATATGTTTGTTTGTGTTGTAAAGTGTAGCTAGGCTCACAGTCTCGACTCAGACTGAATAGCTGTATTTCAGTTTAACTGTGTTACTAAATATCTTTGTCATCCATAAACAGCTGACTGTTGTTTTATGTTAGCTCTTCCATGCCATGCCCCATCCATGTCCAAAATGTTTTAGAAATAGGACTTGACTAAGTTGTGATTTGTTTCTGGAGGGTGTTCTACATGTATTTCACTTTTATAATTCTAACTTTCTCAATTTTATAATAATTAGTTCCAAGAAAATAGATAGATTTTGCTGATGAGTCCCAAAAATAATTTCATTATTTTCAATTAGTTCCAGTATTTTTCTACTAGCTGCGCCCCGCGGTTTCACCCGCATAAGTTTCGATCCCGTGGGAATATCGGGATAAAAAGTATCCTATATGTTAATCCTGGTTATAAACCATCTGTGTGCCAAAATTCATCCGAATCCGTTCAGTAGTTTTTGCGTGAAAGAGTAACAAACATCCATACATCCATACAAACTTTCACGTTTATAATATTAGTAGGATAATTGTGTTGTGAGACATGTCTTATTTTATTGAAATAATTGATAAGACTTCTCAATGCAGTCTAACATACTTCACTACTGACCAGAGGTCTTGACTAAGATATTGCACAATTCACAACTTTGCTTGGTTCACAGCCTGATATCCAGTCTACCTCTGAAGTTAGTAAGTCCATCAAGCAGGCTAATCAAGGCAATACAAGAACTAGTCTCTATTTAACAGAATAACATAACAGAATACTGCATCTTTTGCAATTTTCTTTAATATTGTGCAGGCTATGGGTAGGAGAATGATAATTGCCCAGGCTGTTTGTAAATCAGATGGCAATGTTCTTATCCTGGGTGCCATTCAAACCCAGCCACACTCTACTTTTTGCAGAGTTAATAAATTTCTTAGAAAGTTCAAAGAAGTTGGCAAAACTCACAGTGTCAAATAACATAATTTTGTCTATCTAGTAGAGATTATTTATAATATATATTATAGGTCTTTAGTTTTGCTAATAATTACTTTTGTGAATGAGAGTGAGAGTTAATTCCCCCACATTTTCTTATTTATTTAATAAAAACACTAAAAGCATATAATATACACTAGCTATTGCCAGCGGCTTCGCCCGTATGGATTCTAAAATTGTCCCACTGGAACATACTACCGGGATAAAATCCTATGTGTTAATCCAAAAATCCAAATCTGTTCAGCCATTTTTGTGTGATTGAGTAACAAACATCCAAACATACATACTCTCACATTTACAATATTGAGTAGGATAGTAGGAATTAACTTTGGCTTACAATAATATTTCTTAGACAAGGTATCCGCACCATATTTTAGTAATATCTTATTAACCTATACCTATTCTTTATTTCCAGAATTCCAAAAGATCGCGATTGCCACAGCTATTGGTTTCTGCATCATGGGTTTCATCGGCTTCTTCGTCAAACTGATACACATTCCTATCAACAACATCATAGTGGGATCATAGACAACTTAGCATAGTTTTAGACGTAATTCTACATGTAAGACCCTCAACAACTCGATAAGTTAACTGTCGTCAATTTCATTTATGGATGTTTCTTAAAAAATAAATTATTCTTTCCATACTTCTTTATTTTTTCCACTGGCAACTTCATACTTTTAATTTATACCCATGTGCATGAATTAATGAATGGTTCATTATCTGAATTCACTGGAATGTATCTTATGGATTTGTGTATGTGTAATATATTACAATGAATTATATATTTATTAAAACATATTAGATCTATATTTCACTGGATTTTTCTATTACACTCTCTAAATACTTTATTTACTTTTTTTTTTCAACTGAATTTTGTCCCCATTCTGTAGTTTTGTATGTAAATATGTAACCTTATGCATAATCTGCCTATACTGTTCCCACTGTTGGTACACAGGCCTTCTCTTTGTGAGAGGGAGTGGGCCGTAATCCACCACAGGCCCAGTGAGGGTTGGTAGGTGTCACATTATCTTCGGTGGTTCTAAGACATGCCGGTTTCCTCACAATGTTTTCCTTTTCGGTTTCAGAGCAGTGGTGATGAAATAACACAATGTATAATAATTTTCGCCTGTCTGGGTTCGAATCTACGGCCTACGACTATAAGTCGCGCCCGTTTCCACTGAGCCGCCACTGCTCTCAGAAATAAATGTAACCCTGATTAATTGAGCCCCAGGTTTGACGCTTGCTGATTGGTATTTATCCTTGCCAGGTAAATAATCAGAGAAAGAGAGAAAAACAAATTAACAATTTAATATCATCACAATGTTTGTCATTTTTTATGCTTAGGTACTAAATATAAGAAAATATCATTTTCACACAAAACATCTAAAAGTTACATTACTATATGTATATACTAAAACAACTTTATTCTTTGAACATCTTATAGATAGATTTGAAAACAATAATGTAAAACTATACCATAGTCTTTTTTTTTACTATATCTAATTTGCATTTAACGCGAATTTAGAGTACCTAACCAGTATGCGGGAATAGATCTAACTAGAAATAATCAAACAATACGATTTTGTCCAAATTACTTAAATTCTACTTTTTGTGACGATAAAGTCAAAACTATGTGTAAGAAACTGTAGGTAAAGTAAAATATAAAATTACAATTATCTTTCTTATAAATATAACTATCAATTTCTGGCTTTCTCGAGTACATGTATGTAAAAACTGGGCACAGGAACTTCGCTCATTGGCTTGAAGTCTGCATAGATGGAGTGTTTGGCGCGGTTGTCGAAAGCCTCATCCAGCATCTTGGTGAACTTCTCCAATTTGTGAGGGAAGTAGCACAGACGGAACTCGCTGAAATCATAAATCAAAGCAATATTAATCAACCATACCCCTACATAGTGCATCGTTAGTGTAGCGGTCGCAAGTGCTACTGCTGAGCATGAGTTCTGGGTTCGATTCCCAAGTGCTATTGGGTTTTCCATCATGCATTTCTCAGTGGCAGCCCGGAGTCTGCGTTTATTCTCGGTTGATGGCAAAGGCTCGTCCCCTGATAAGGTTTCATAACATGCACCATGAAAGAGCGTTGCGAGGTCAATGTTAACGCTGTCGACGTAGCTGAATTGTGGTCGAAGCTTATGTATAATTATAAAATATTAAAATGGAATCATCAACACGAAGAAGAACGGTTCCACACAAACTTGAATCAAATTCCTGTATAAAAGACCTTACAAATTTTAAGTTTGGCATAAAAAAAAAGAAGCAGTGGTAGGTACTGTTGCTCGTCGCACTCACCATGTTACCTACATAAATCCTCTAGGTATCGTTCAAAATCAAAATCAAAAGTCATTTAAGTATTCAAATTAGGCTGAGAATTAGCACTTTTCGAACGTCAAGATTACAAAAGACAGTCCCCCAAAAACGCCCGTCCTTCACGTTCAACCTTCATCTACTGCAACAAGCCCGGATTTGGATTCCCGGATTGACAGATGTAGGTAATGTATGGAGTGACAGGACTATGCGACCGAATTCGGTCGTAAAGCGATCGCTATGAATGTCGAGACTGCAGCCCTTGCTACCCTAATTGCGTAACGACGTAACGTAGGTACCTATCTACCTACTATCAATCAGAATCTGAATCAATTTGAAGGATATTGCTAATCCATTGCTTCATAATTATGAAAAGAAAAATTCTACTCCACAACGTACCTAAATAGCGCAATGAATGTACGGTGTACCTAGTCGAACTGTCAGAAAACTTTTTAACAAAAAAATTAAACTCTGCTTTTTAGCTTTTCATAAGAAGTGTATTACCATTTCAGTTGACTTCTGTTACAAACTATACCTAAGTTGAAACAAGATAATAGTGAATAATACTGGACAAGTGGACATGATAGTGTAATTATTGAAAGGGACAACGGAACAAGCATACTAATAATATATGGCTGCAACAAAACGAATGTTTCCCTTAATAACGGATAGATGGCGCTGTGCGTACGATCCTGTCTGAATGACTGGTTTCATTGGGGTACTTTTTCTAACATGAATCTTATTAATGCAAAAGTAAATCTGTGTGTTATCTTTTCACGCCTATGCCACTCAACCGACACTGTATAGTTGCCCTGAGATGGGCAAGCTTTTCATCCCACACATTCCCAGATATTAGCACAGACGAAGTCACGGGCAACAGTTAACAGTTAGTAGTAAATGCATTCTATGATAACATTAAAACGAAGCTCACCTCCTTTCATTAGTGGTGTTGTCGGTAGTTATGCAGTAGTCTAGCGCAACCAGCTGAGCTTTCCCGCCAACCACTAGCACTGATGTCCTAATGTCTACTGGGTATTTGCTCTGGAATTTAAACAAATGACACAATTACATTCACTACTACAAGTACGTGGGTAACGGTAAGTAGCCATTACCAGGGTTAGTATAAAGACAGACTTTATTCGTAGAAAATATCTTAAATCTTAACCTACCAATAATAATTGTTTTAGCCCACTAGGAATTTCTCCAGTGTCGTTAGTCTTTTACAAATATATTCCACTTGCATAAACACTCAATCCCGGAACATCTAGTTCTAGTAGGTATCTATGTACCTACTGACAAATATTAGTTCCGCGCGAGAATCGAACCCGCACCGCCCGCACGCGGCATACTTAGATACTGCGCCTACAGTGCCTTACAGCAACTGTCCGTCTCTCCATTTTTTAACCGACTTCAAAGAAGAAGGAGTTTATATGTCCGTCTGTATGTATTTCTTTCGCATGATCATCGATATTTTCATCAATTGTAGACTGATTTTGATAGGGAAGCACGCGCGGTGGGCCCACTGAATATATTATTTTATTTATTGTAGTACCAAATAAAGGATTAAAAAATAATTCCGAATATTACGGAATAGAAATCCGTTAAGGGTTCCCTATAATTGAAAAGGAATTTACAATAGCTGTTACACGTGATGTTATTGAACATGAACAAAATCCTTGAACTCGTCAAGTTCGTTTAATACATAGCGAGTGTATTTGTCATCGTCTGAACTTGTTTATCATCTCGTACAGATAAAATGGAAAATTCAACGTTGACCTGTTACTTAATTTCATTTCATCGTATCGTACAGTAAAATTATTGCGCTATAAAAAAGCAGTCACCAAATAATACAGTTCATCTTATCTAAGAAATGTATGTAAATATTTGGGATTACGAAATTGTTGACAGAACTTGCATAGAAACAGAATATCGATTTAAAACAGTGTATTTTTGTCAACCCGGTGAATGAAAACAATAATTTTATTTTAATCGCATATGTACCTACCTACCTACTTAATTCTAATTTAAACCGGTGTAAACTGGATTGCGAACAAGAATACCGATAAGATTACACGTTTATATTTCTAGTTAAGCATAAACGTCGTTTTAGTCACAGTTGTTACTTGTTAATTGTTTAAAGACTCCGAAGAAAATTCACTAAATGCTTTTCGTGTGCTTGAATTTAAAATAGACTTGCAACGAAAGACAAAATTAGGTAAGCTTGTATTAGTTAAAAAAAAATCCTTCAAAGAAGCTCTGGCCGAACTGAAGCGAAGCCCGCGCGGTATGCGGGATGAAATTCCTTCGTGGCGATCGATTGTGTCAACTAACTTGTATGGAGGTGTTCATACCGGTGCGGGTAGTGCCGAGAACGCGGGCAGTCGCGGGATTCGCCTAAGTGTGCAGAGCTTAATATGTGAACTAATAAAGCAAAACAGTCATACATACATTATAATAAATTGAGTGGCCTGGCGTGGCTCCCCCTTCAATCATCGCGTCATAATTCCTATGGTCAATAAACAGCAGACCACCAGGTTTCAGGCACGTGGCGAAGTTCCTGAGGCACATCTTCTGAACTCTCTGGTCTCCGAACTCATCCAAAAGATGGGCAAATGAGTTCCCGAGGCATATGACTGCATCGAACTTTGTGTTAGGCAAGAAGGTTTCGATGTCACGAGGTAAACTTTCCCAGTTTGCCTCCTCTATAACTGAAATTGAAAAGGAAAATATTAATTGGCAGTTTTTGATTTCCTAAACGTGCTTTAGGTCTAGATTGTATCGACAGCTCAACTTGGGCCCTAATTCACTATGACCACTTATTATTTTTTGCGCGGTTTACAAATTAAAATTTGTGGCCTCTTACGGCAAGCTAACATAAGCCCACAGGACAGGTGGTTTGGTATCGATATATAAGGGAACAACAAACTATCTCAAACACCGTATATTTATAAAAATAAATCTAAAGCAATAAAAGGTGAACCTTAAAAACTAATTTACCTTATCATTAACAAATTAGGTAGGTAGGTGTTGTGTCATAGAGAAAACAATCCCTGTAGGAATATCCCAGTTTTTATATTGTAGTAGGTAAGCACCTGCCTTAGTAACTGGTAACAGGATAAGACCAAACAGAAGAATGTACCTATACCTTTAATACCGGTGAACTAATTGCACTGCTTACATGAATCACGGGAAATTCTCTCGCGAGCTTTTATTTATGTATATTTTCCTCGTAAATAATGTATTGGAAATAAGGAAAATGCAACATCTGTCTCTATGGTAGCTGAATGAAATCAGCAACCCACCATCCATCCTCAGATAAATAAGTAATAGGCACCAAGTCATAACAGCTGTTAAATATTTAATTATGAAACGCCAGAAAGGCTAGCTAAAATGACACTTGATAAAATGTATAAGAATATAGATAGACGATAGCCCATTTTGCTAATATGATTAACTCAGCTTCAGAGCTGAGCTTCACAGCTTGAAAGTGGTTGGTTTTCAGTACCTAGTAGCCCAGGGGGCTTTTACTGACCCGAGGCCCGAGAATCAAAAGAGTTGCATGGAAGAAGAAGACATGCAGCGCCGGACCAAGTAAATTGGGATACAGGCAGAAGGATGATGATGGGTAAGCAAATTGGTACGTACTCCATTCGTCGTATTTGGAGTCTTTTCTCTTGTCCCACCGCGCTTTGAGTGCGTGCTTCAACATCTTGTCGGAGGCGTCCACTGACACCAGGTTGAAGCCTTCGTCGACCAGCATCATGGAGTCTATTCTGAAATACATACGTTCGGAAACTTAAAAATAATGGAGATAACGGTGATGCTTATAATCTTCTTCTTAGCCTGTCGAGTGTCGATGGCAATATGTACAGTCAGCCCAGAATTTGGCTACGAGCTTGGCACCTTCAGTAGCGTACACTAGCTACTGTAGCGTGCAGACACCAGGACACGATATTAAGTGCCCATTGTTTGTGGTGTAGGTTATAATGTAGGTAGTATCAGAAGACGCAAATATCTGAACGAGCTTTTTTTCTACTAAAGTTTTGACGTCCTACTTTCTTATATCTATGGCTTAGTCACATCACTATGACTATTAAATTACTTTTATCTAGCTTCATGCCTCAAGGTGAAATCTTAACGTAAAGTTATGGAGTGGGGCTTCCCCAAAATATGTCGCAATATACCTAGGAATAAGTTTATGAACTTATTATTACTTTCATTTCATAGTTACCCTCTGAATAGGTGCATTGTATAGTTGGCATAGTTGAGTTCAATCATATATACGAGTACCTACCTACCCATGTACAAAATGTTTTGCTATAGAGAAGGAGTTCCAAGTAGCTACCTCTGCCAACAGAGTAGAGTAGTCATGATTATCGATGACCGTTATAATTATAACAGGCAGGTAGCTAGACCTACCAATAGTTTCGTTTCTGTTTGGAATAGAACCTAGGACCGCACGCCTAGTAGCCGGAGTAAAACTTATTGCACTTATTGCCGCGGGACTTTCGTGGGATAGATTCTATCATATCATTCAATGATGTTATGAACTTCCACGCAAAGCATTGCTTCGTTATGATGATTGTGAACTGCAATCTTGAGTAAAGACCAAAGTAAGTAGTACTTACACATAGTATATAGGTACCTACCTACCTGCTACCTTAGCGTGTCTTTTGAGTTGACTTTTTGAAAACGGCAATTTACTTGGTATATCGTGAAAAAAAAACACACTGCAGGGTAATAGCACTTTCATTTTGACAGTGCAACAACATTCATTGCGTTATTTACGATGTTGAGCAGACAAATTTTTCGAAGATTTGAAGCAATGGATTAGTGCAGTACCCTTCAAAATAATTCAGATTAAGATTGAAAGTGTGCTACGCGATTAGGGTGCTGGACTAAGCCAAATAAAAAAATTCTATGAAAATGAGAACAAGTGGCACCTAGCCTAGCTTAGCTGCATGTCTACGGTGCATTTTCTTCACAGAAAGTGAAATTTTTCATGATAAAGTCATGCCGGAACTATAGTCAACTAGATAGCATGATTATGTGATAACAATACTAGATTTCGTCAGTAGGAGTCAAATGAATTTAAAGTTCAAAAGATAACATGTGTTTATACATAACGTATTCGCTATAATAATACTGGGTAATCTGTAAAACTGAATACATAACATTTGCAAATATAACTGGGTAATCTGTAAAACTTAATAACTGTAATGATGCGAAATGCGATTCTGATAGTGATACGATAGTAGGTACCTAAACCTAAGAGAAGTGAATATCATTAGGAAACATTAGTTTTCAGAGAAGTTTTGCTGTACTTTAATTATTTTCGTTCAGTAAATGAATGAGTGAACATGTTTTGAGAACGGATGCAGGTCACTTTTATTGCGTAATCTTTTTTGTGCCAAATTTAAGCCGGCGCGCCACGCGACGGAGCGCCATGTAGGTAGTGTGTGATCCGCCTTAGGATTGTAAGGAAGAAGTAAGTTACCTAAGTTTAAGAGAAAAAATGGTTATTAAATAATAGGCCACAAATTAGGTTTGCCAAAAGAAACAAAATAGTAATTTGGCCTTACCCAGTTCCACATGCTGTGTCAAGCACTTTCTTGCAGCCATTCTTCTTGAGGAGTCCAATCAAGAAGTCCTTGTAGTTCTGTGTCCTCTGGTTGCTGTCTCCTATAAACTTGTTCCATGTCCTAGCTGCCTTTCCGTCTGCGTACTGATCCTTCACACCCTCGGAAGGAATACCTTCAGATCTTGAGTGGAAGACTTGATCGGCCGACATGGTTTACTGGAGAAAGAGGAGTTTCTATGAGCGAAGGTGACAGTAGAGCATGAGAAATGGATCTCTGCACGTAAAAATTGACACGTAGCGTAGTTAAACGGACGCAATCAATTCTGTAACCGTTTCACCGTGAAAACTTAATGTGCATTGTCATGCGTCACAAGCGGCACGTGTCGACGGTAGAGGCAGCTGGAGTCGTCAGTCAGCACGTTGCAGCCTTAGGTAAATAGTCAGCATGAAGTGAGTTGTCAATAGTCTCTACCCATATGGACAGCAGTGCGATTCTGTAACCATCTCACCGTGAAAACTTAGGTGAAGTGAGCGTGGAGTGAGCTGTCATTCCAAATAATGCTAGGGATTGACACTACTGACAACTCACATCAAGCTCACTTCACTTGAGTTTTCACGGTGAGATTTTTACAGTGTTTTACAGAATCGACCGGCTGATAACTAACTTCACCTATGTTTCCACGGTAAAATTTTGACAGAACAGACCCAGTGCGATTCTGTAACCATCTCACCGTGAAAACTTAGGTGAAGTGACCGTGGAGTGAGCTGTCATTCCAACTAAATGCTAGGGATTTATATTATTGGCAGCTCACTCTAAGCTCACTTCACCTAACTTTTCATGGTGAAATTTTGCAGAATCGATCGGCTGCTGATGTTAGTACTTAGTTATCTAACTATATTTTATCAAGTAGATAAGGGCAGTAGGTAGATACCAAAGCTCTTTCAGTACTTTCGGTCGGATACTAACAAACAGCCTCTAAATATCGTAATGACTTCATTTCATTCAACTATCAGATGACGCAAGATGATGCAACGACCATAATCTTATGTTTTTCTCTCTTATCAGCGTGATAACATAATTATTTACCGCTCGCACGCTGATGTTATTCGATACATAATATGTGCTCTAGTATCGCCGTTTCCTTTCCATAACAACTAATATCTACCTACATGTGTGCGTAGGCACATATGTCTGGTTTCACGATTTTTGTGTGTGAACTAGAGTTTTCATGTAGGTATGGGAAGGTGTGATCTTTAATTATTTATTGCCCTTCAGTTGGACAGTTTCAGGAATTAAGCATGTAAACTTGAGTTTATAGTTTTCATTATAGTGGGTAGTATGATCATCAATCTTCTATTAATTTAATTTAATTTTATGTGGCACTATCCTACTTAATATTATAAATGCGAAAGTTTGTATGGATGTATGGATGTTTGTTACTCTTTCACGCAAAAACTACTGAACAGATTTTGACGAAATTTAGCACACAGATAGTTTATAACCAGGATTAACATATAGGATACTTTTTATCCCGACATTCCCACGGGATCGAAACTTATGCGGGTGAAACCGCGGGGCGCAGCTAGTACTAATAATAAAGCTGAAGACTTTGTTTGAACGCGCTCTCTGAAACTAGATACCAGTCGGATTAGTAGTAGGCTACTTAACATCGGATCGGGTGTTTTAGGAGACGAGCACAAAAGAAAAAGAACCAGAAAGAATAGTAAGCAAAGGTACCGGGCAGAAGCTAGTGTGTGAAGTAGTGGTTCAACGGTGGTGAGCGAGTTCGAATCCCGCCCGTTGAAGTAGGGTTAACTACACGTAACATTAGAAGACTACCTATCACAAAGAACCTTGGAAAGTAATTGTTATTGTGACCAGCCATTTTTCAGCTAATCATTAGGTAATCAACCACTTTCTTATATGAATGTCTGCACAGCCCCATACATAAAATTCCAATTCATCCATAACTCAACACTTATTTTGAAATTTTAGATTTCCAAATCTCTACGGTAAAAAAATGTTGTGTTGGTATTTAAGTTTATAAAACTTGTAATTCTAATTTGAGTTATTTGCGGAATTAGAATACTTGTTTACAATGATTAAATGCGTAGTTTTTTCATTAAAATGTAAACAACTTCATTAACGTCAATGATCAAAATATTAACAACAGTCTTAGGTTCACAGGTTCAATTCTTGGTTAAAATAAATATCATAAATAATTTACCATACTGTGGCCTATTGGGGGTATCACCCCATACGTGGCATATGTAAACTCACAACACAAATTGCGTCAGTTTTTGTAACGATTGTTGATCAGCAAATACATAGAAATTTATCTCCGTGAAAAAGGTAGAAAAAATACCATACCACTTAAAAAAAATCAAAACAGGCGCTCTTGTTAAATAATTCAGAACTATCACTAATACGTTTGTCTCTTTTTAATAAGTCACGTAATTATATGAGTAACTTACAAGGTTGGTTACCGCTCGCGAAGACGGCGCGAATCTGACTGATTGAGTTCCTGAGACGACGCGAATTATAACCGTTTTATGTGCACACTTGAACGCTTTCTTAGACATTAGACACTTGTAGAAACCAAATGTGTAGTGTAACGAAAATTTATATTATACACAGCTTTAGTCTACCGTTCGTGATCAGGTGCCGTCTAGCCAGGTTTTTCCGGATTTGCTATAGGATATAAAGCCTTATGACAAAGGGCAAAGGGTAGGGTTTTCGTCGTCATGTGTTCGTTGTAAATAAGGAAAATGGAAAAGTATCCTCGGTTTCATCATGGGTCAATGATTGGAGATCAACAGTTTAAAAGAGCATAGGTAAGCGCTCTTCTGATTAAGAGGCGACTTCTAGAAGTTTAGGCAAGTTCTCTCAGTTACCTGCCTCAATCCAGTAGCTGGAAAGTCTTTCATGATTCCGTAGGTGTTTATTGTTACCTTCATCGTCTTCATCATTATCAGCCTACAGTAGTCCACTGCTGGACATTAGGCGTTGTAGAATTTTCCATTTAGCTCGATTTTCTGCAACTTTCATCCAGCTGCTACCGGCCACCCTACGCTACACTAGCCCGTCCTACCTTATTTTTGCCGATTCAAGGTACTAATAACTTTCGGGTCCCTACGGTCGGTTGTTTCCTTAACTAAATTATTTTGGTGATTATTCCGTAAAAAGGTGTCTTGATGTGAATGAAGAAGAATACTTATTCAGAAATGCATTTTCTGAATATTCTCGCTCCCACTTTAATTAAGTAGCCCTAAAATAATCTAGGAGTACCTAACTATTCAGTAATCTGTGATCTAGGTAGGTACGGTCTACTCTTTATGGATCTCGTAGGTATATTATGTAGGTACCTAAATAAAGTGATCCATTTCCTTATTCATATCTATAGATAACATATTGCGTGTAAACTAACAACAATTAATAGACGATATTCGTGGTGATAAGTATGACAGTGCAACTTTTTATGATGACAGAACTAGAGTTAGGGCAAGATTCACAGGCAGTTTAACTTAAGTAAAAAAAAAGCGTTCCATAGAAATATGAACCTTATTTTATACAAATAATGTTTATACTCGAACATGAACATTAGTGTTTACATTCGTATACGACGACGCTTACTTTACTTCTAAGTCTAAGCGCGGTCTATGAATCTTGCTTTTAGAGTAGATAAGTATTAGGTCATAAGCAGGAAGCGGCATCGTGGCGACCTTTTCGCCACGGTGCTGCTTAGAAAAGCGTTTTTTACCATAATGTTTTTTAGCTGTTCTTCACAGTAGTTCAAATAAATTATTGGAATCAGTCATCACTGCCTAAGGCCCACTTGCACCATAGATCATTAAATAAACATGAACATAAAGTAAAATACAAATAAGTAAATACAGTTGTGCTGCTTAAGTTCTGAGTTGAGCTGCACGATTACGATTCAAATGCGTGCACTGATTGGACAGGTCCACTCAATCAGTTCTTTCCTCAAAAGACCATTGCAGACACAATCTACATGCTCTTCAGATGATTTGATCGAGATTATGTCTGGACGTGACCGCTGTTTGTTTCAGCATTTCTTCTCAGAGTAGTCAGATAGGAAACTCTACAATATTCAGTTCCTAGATTATTTTTACAATCCAATATTTTGGTTGAAATTACACAAGAAATAGTTTTTGGGTATATTTCGGAGCAAATCAAAGCTCAATCATTTACGACAAATAAGGCGGAGTAATGTTTGTTCAGTGGCGGAATAAGAATATCGGGGGACCCCGGGGCGGCAAAACTAAATGATGAGCCGCTCCGGCGCCCCCAGGTCTTCTGAGTATATGTAGGCATATCTAGTACCTACCGAACGAAGAGAAAGAAATGTCGGATGCAAGAGCGAGTGTGGCGAGCTCGAAATCTTATAAGCCCGTCCCGTAATAATTGTCAGCTAGGTTTTCTTTTGACTATTTAAACATACATGCAGACTTAGGTATGAAGAAAAACCTGACAACTAAGAGAATGTTGACTAGAGCGACCGAACAGAGCTCGAAAATTTTAGCACCCTGCATTTTAATTTTGGATGTGTAAATTCATACTGAACATATTTTAGCTTGGTTTAGGATTCGATTAAAAAGCACTTCTTAAGATAGGGGGGGCTCCCAGGGCGGGGTCCGAGGCGGACGATTCGTGTCGGTCCCCCTTAGTCCACCGGTGAGAAGGTACACTCTAACACAATAATGTATTTATAAGTAAGTATTAGTAAGTATTAGTAGGTAGTTCATTAATCATCATCATCATTTCAGTCGTAAGATGTTCACTGCTGCCCCCAATCACCTCCACTTCGACCCAGTTCCGTGCTTCCCGCATCATGGACAATTTTAAAATGTACAGACGACATCACATCAAGCTACCACAATCTGTCAAATTTCTTTAATACATTTTCAACTTTATCGCTACAGCATTAGGTTCAAGGTTGATTGGGAAAATTTGACAGTTTCGGGTAGCTTGACCTGCTGGCGTCTCTAAACATTCGGTAAAGGTAATTAAATAATCTTTTTATCAGTAAAAAATAATAAATTGGGTAAGTCCCTACTTAATGAATGAAGGGGTAGGGTAGTGGGAAGAGCGAGAAATATATTTTTCGCAATTTCGCTATCTTCTCACTCATAGAAAGCCACACTTAGTATGATAGAGAAGAGGCTGTCTACTGGTTGGGGGCCGCGAACTGGGTGTTTTACCGTAAAATATAAAAGTTATAATGATAGGAAAGAGTTGGGAAAGATGTCTCGTAGACTTTTTCCTACGAGAAATCAGAAAAACGATGGCGAACAAAAATCAGTCCCCCAATTTGCCGCCCTAGGGTCAAGCCTACTCAGCCTGCTGGGAAATCCGCCACTGGTTTCTACGAACCTACTTACAGAAACAAAATCATACGTACCTATTTAGCGCTAAACGTATTTAAAACAGCATTCTGTCTCTGTCATCTTCAAACGATAGACGGAAATAGAACGATGTTTTTAATTCGTTTAGCATTAAAATTTGTAAGTACCTAGGTATCAATGATCTGTGTTACAAGCGGGCCGAAATCCGCGGAACAATGTTTTAAGATTCCGCGGATTTCGGGCGAGCGGGCAAAATTTAACAGAACAGCCGATCGATTCTGTAAAAATCTCACCGTGAAAATTTAGGTGAAGTGAGCTTAGAGTACGCTGTCAATCCCTAGGATTAGTTGGAATGACAGCTCACTTCACCTAAGTTTTCACCGTGAGATGGTTAGGTACAGAATCGGACTGCTGGTATCTTCTGGGCACACTCGTTCCATCATAGACCTCGTCCATCGCTTTCCATCAGGCGTGATCGAGCCAGGCCCATTTAGCAATAAAAAAAAACCGCTTTGTTGAATAATTTGTCTCCCATGACCATACCTACTCTATCTTTGTTATCAATATGGTAATTGTACGTTGTCATCGTGATGACGTAACATGTACTTGGATGATGTTGGATGTTATCAATTATTAGGTCACGTTCACGATAGCGTTGTTATGTTACACCGGACCGGGGATGCGTGAACTATGCCTTATCATTATTAAAACAAGTTTTTGTTCCGAAGTTAGAAGATTATGTGAAATACCCGTGTCGATGGGCATATTGATTTTTTCGATTATTCTTTTCATAGAGTTTTAATGCTTTTTAGATTTTCTTGACTTCTTGTCTGGCATTGTAGTATTCGATGTGCTATCTCTACGTGATATTGTAGCTTACATGCACATCCATTCTATGAAGGAGGTGCGTAGATTGCGAGATGTTTTGCGTTGGATGTACTAGGTATACTTACTCCCTGCTCGTCGTAAGTACTATGCAAAACGACTTTTCTGTCGACCGTACATACACTGCCTGGAAAAGGTGAATCTCTGTTTATCCCTTGTGGAATTTTGTAGACCTAATAAGGAAAAAAGGGTTTACCTACAATTGAACCATTGAAGGACACTGAACGAGACACAATAGAAGTTTTGTTATTACGTGGAGTGTCCCGCAGTGATAAGAAAAACAACAATTTCCTGTAAAAGTCAAACCGCACTGAGAGGCATTGCACTGCAACGGAGCGACGCGGCCGTATTGTTTTTCAAACCGCCTTCATCAATTACACATGTCTTGTGAAAATTCAAATGCCTAGCTCTTACAGTTCTTAAGGTACAGCCTTGTGATGTACATACAGACAGACGTGTTTCTTGGTACAGCCAACCACCCATTTCTGGTAACAATTTTACATTGAAAGCGTCTTTATTGCGTTGCAGTAAAATCGGTTTTCGTAGCGTAAGTCGCCAGTGGTAACGCGTGGGAGATGAATGTGTTTTGGGTAAAAAATAATGAAATGTTAAAAGGAAATTAAACACAACAATATTTTAACATGACATTTAATTATCATGAAAACATAGTCTCAACTTAATTAAAATGATTGTTAGAAGTTTGGATCTTATTCCAACGTTCACAAAGGATTAAAATGATATTTCACGTAGCCTTTAGTTAATAATAGATAATTTACTCAACTATAACAAATATAGCTTATATAATTATATTTAATATTATAATTGAAGCTATTCTAAGGATTTCCGTCCGGTTTACATAAAAGAGTATTTCTATAAACTGCATTTCACATTTATTATCATTGTATCATGAAGAAAAGGCAGTTTATTATAATATCTGTAATAATGACAGTAGAAAATGCTTCTGCCTTCTACTAAATACTGCAACATCATGTAAACGCAGCGAAATATGTACAGACGCCAGCAGGTCAAGCTACCCGAAACTGTCAAATATTCCCAATCAACCTTGAACCGTAATGCTTTAGCGATCAAGTTTAAAATCTATTAAAGAAATTCGCCAGATTGTAGTAGCTTGATGTGCTGGCGTCTGTACCTTATTAGCAATAACACATACTTTTGACACATTATTGTAATACCTACATTGCGTTTTCGGCAATTGAAAAACGACGACAAACAATGAATGTCAATTAATTAAAGAGAGTTAATTACAGCAAACTATTATTTAGGATCAAAGTACTATATTCCCAGAGTATAATTTGACAACCCGTCTAGATTATTCTGAAAATCATCAGAGCTTTCTTATAAGATACACTAAACAAAAAATATGTAATACTACATACTCGGTTTCCTTTGTTACTTCAAGCGCAATATTTATACATTATGTCAATATTAGCAATTAAGTGTGTGGATAATCCTATGTCCAGCAGTGGACTTCGATAGGCCTAATGAGTTGATTGAAGTACCTATATATTGTCTATTATTAAGTGGGTCGGTTATTCAAGAAAACAAACTCTAGCATACTTTGGCGACAATGCGAAAAGGCACCAAACATTGGGGCCGGCCGTAGAAAAAGAAATATTACTTCGTATGAACGAGAAATTCATGTTTTGCGTTACAAAAATACAGTACGACGCTACAGGAAAGGGGCGTATAACAGTATTACGCTCCGTTTCGCATATGTACGAGAATCATCATGATTATTTCACCCTTATCTCAATTTATTTGTGTTCGGCGCAACACGTCTTTCTCTTTTTACGAGATTATGAAGTATTATTTCTTTTTCTATTCCTCCTCCTAGATGCAGCCAACATCCGTAGCATCGATGCCCAACATCGCCAGATCATCCATCTCCTCCTTCTTCCTGGCAACATTTCCATTCTCCTCTTCTTTAAGTTTCTGTTGTTGAGGCGTTGGTTGTTCTACTTTAATAGGCCTGCGGTCAGGTTTAGGTTTCGGCCTGTTTTTGTGTTGCTGTCTAGGTTTGGGGCTGGGTACCAGGGGCACATGAGTGTCGTAGAGTTGCGTGCGCGGTTGGAAGAGTGGTCCGTTGAGGTCGAAGCCGAACATCTGCGTCATTTGTGTCTGCATGAGGTTGATGGGTGGGAAGGGAGGCATTACCCCCCCTAGGCCTGGTACGAAACCTGGCGGCAGGGGGAACAGGCCGTCTCCTTGAGACATGTCGGGCTTCACATCCGTGGGGAAGATGATGTCGAGAGCGTCCTGGAAGTCTTTAGGTAGCGTGGGCTGCTGCGGAGGTTGCGGAGTCGGAGGTCTGTAATAGTAATGATGCTCGTTAACAAAGTGTACCGATGTCATATGGTGGGTACACATAGGTATGTGAAACGAACATGCTGTGCAAATATCTGCAATGCAACATGAAATGTAACACACGCTGAAACAAATTCGCCCTGTTGTTAGGTTTCATGTTGCATTACATATAATAGGTTGGGGAAAAATTTTCATCGCATTTTTTAAGAAAATTTAAAACATTTTTAATATAGTTTATTTACATTTACCTAAAGTATTATTAAGTACCATTTTGTTCGATAACTTTTTGCCACTACAAGATGGAAAAAAGTTATCGAACAAAATGGTATGGTAGGGACATGATCCCATTGCTATAGAAATTTTGGGACTTCTGATCAAAATACCGCGACAAGTGGTTTTGGTAGTCCTCTCGTGACGTTAACCTGACACTGCCTAAAGAATTCTGAAGAGACCGAAACAGGTGGAAATCTGGAGGTGCAAGGTCAGGACTATACGGCGGATGCATTAACACCTCCCAGCCAAACTCTCTTAATTTTTGCTGAGTGGCTAAAGATGTGTGAGGTCTAGCGTTATCATGATGAAAAACCACACCCCTTCTGTTGATTAATTCCGGCCGCTTTCTTTTTCGCACGTTCTTGTCGTACGTGATCCACTTTTTATCACCAGTTATCAGCTTCTTCAAAAATGGTTCGGTTTCATTACGTCGTAATAAAGAATCACAAATTAGTACACGGTTCATTAGGTTTCTTTCAGTGAGCTCGAGAGGTACCCAAATATCGAGCTTTTTTGTGTACCCAGTTTTTTTCAAATGCGCCAAAACTGTTTTGTGGTCAATTCCCAGTTCTGCAGCTACGTCGTAACTACTGATATGACGATCTTGCTCCACTTTTAAAAAAATGGCATCCATTTTATCCGTAATAGGGCGACCAGAGCGACGTGCATCTTTGAAAACGCTTAAACCAAATTTGTGCTACTCTAACAGGCATTGCACTAGATCCATAAACATCGCAAAGTTTTTCAAACTCAAACCATTTATTTCAATTAAACCATTTACAGGCACTTTTGAATTGTCAAAATTAAATAGTCGGTCAGTTAGTCAGAAAGGTGAAGCTAGACGCCCATTCCAAAAACGTAGATCTCTATGGAGAAGAACGGGCAAGAAACTCCATGGACACTCTTTTAAATCAAGATATTATTACAAAATCCTGGGTACATTATTCTTATTGCTTCTATATGTGAGAACAATGTAAAAAAAGAAACAATTTATAACATTAAAAATAAGCCCTGGCAGTTAAGAGATGACCAGTCTCAACCAACGGCGCCCGTTCACGAACATGACGCGTGGATCAGCACCACCCAGCTTTTTTTAGCGGCTTGCGTTGCATTTTTACCTTTTTTGTAGTAAAATTTTAAAATGTATCGAATTTCTTCATTAGATTCAGTCATCTTGACAGTACGAAAAACAAATGAAAATCACAAATTTTCCTAATTTGAATTTGGTTTTTTTTTTTTTTGCCTTTTAAAAAGTATCACAATTGGTGACACTTTATTTACATTACAATCTAGCCTATTAGCTAATAAGTAATTTAAATATAACTTAAACTGCTAAGTAACTATATAATTAAGAAATCGTCCAATAATGTCTTTCTTATTCACTATAAGTTATGGGGAAGACACTCGTTTCACGTGTTCTTTATAAGATTCAGCACTTGCACTACTGTTTGAGTTCACTTACACTGCACTAAACTAACTCATAAGGTTTTACCCTTTTTAGTCTTCGCACTAATTCAGTGTTGTCAAGGAGTTGGATCGCCTCGACATTCACGTGATGATGAAGTCTGTGTTCATGAGCTTCGGCATATTTTTGTATAACAATGTTTACGACATCCACCTTGAGGTCCCGGTGAAGGTCGCTGTTTCTAATGTACCAGGGCGCGTTTACTATATCCCTGGGTACTTTATTTTGGAAGCGTTGTATAATTTGACGATTGCTTTGGCTGGTGCAACCCCACAGCTGAATACCGTAGGTCCATACAGGTTTTAAGACTTGTTTATATAACAACATTTTATTAGGTATTGACAATGGAGACTGTCTACCAAGTAGCCAATACATTTTTTTGTATCGAATATCTAATTCGATTCTTTTCTTTTTGACATGCTCTTTCCAGCGCAGTTTTGCATCCAGGGTCATGCCAAGATACTTAGCAGTATTCGCGTATGGTATTTGTTGATTATTCACGAATACCGGGAAGTATTGTGGCTTTTTGTTGGTGAAGTCAATGTGGATTGACTTGCTTTTATTGAGTTTGATACGCCATGTTGCAGTCCACTCATAGACACGATTTATGGACTCTTGAACCTTTTCTAGGGCTTCCTCGTGACTATTTCCAACAGCCATGATAGCTGTGTCATCAGCAAAGGTTGCAATGAAATTATTTTCTAGCTCAGGAATAACACAGGTGTATAGAAGATACAGGACCGGACCTAGGACACTACCTTGTGGTACTTCAGCTTTTATCTGCCCAAGGTCTGAATAGACATTTATTTGTCTTATTCTAAACAATCTATTCGATATATAGGACTCTATGATGTCTGAAAATTGTTGAGGCAGCATTGTTCTTAGTTTATAAATAAGGCCATCATGCCATACTTTATCAAACGCCTGTGCAACATCAAGGAAAACAGTTGTTCTCTAGTTTTCTCTCAATAATATTAGTAATTCTGTGTACTTGGTCAAGCGTAGAATGTTGTTGTCTAAATCCGAACTGGTAATCAGGCCCGGGATTCGATTTTCAGATTCAATAAGAGGCTTCAATCTCTTTAGAAATAATTTCTCAAATAGTTTTGACAACACAGGTAACAGTGAGATAGGCCTGTAAGATGTTGTTAAATTTGGAGGCTTCCCAGGCTTGGCTATTATGATGACTTCAGCTACTTTCCACATGTCAGGAACGTGTTTTAACCGAAATACAGCATTTATGATTGTGGTAAGCTTAACTAGAGCTTTACGTGGAAGATTTTGTAAAACTTCTCCTGTAATCAAGTCGTAACCAGGGGATTTTCTCCCATTGAAATTACACTTAATTTCTCTAGATACTTTCGGGGTAACCAACTTAATATATAAACTATTTTGTACACCCAGAGTTATCTTCGCAATGTGAGTCTGGGCTTCATTTGGTTGGAATATTTGTTCTAGATGGTCAGCGAACCTTAAGGCTTTTTGTTCGTCCGCCACTGCCCATTTTCCATTTTCTTCCTTTATAGGAGGAATTTGCATGATCGGTCGTTTCAGGTGCTTCGTAGCCTTCCACAGCGAGTAGCCGGTTTTAGAATCACTCGTTAATTGGCAAAGGTAGCTGTTTGTTAAGGAGTCGTTGTGGTATTTAATTTCTTTCGTAAGGCGCTTAGTGAGGTTGTTCAGCAGTTTTTTATCTTGAGGACATCTGGTCAGCAGTGCGATTCTGTAACCATCTCACCGTGAAAACTTAGGTGAAGTGAGCGTGGAGTGAGCTGTCATTCCAAATAATGCTAGGGATTGACACTACTGACAACTCACATCAAGCTCACTTCACTTGAGTTTTCACGGTGAGATTTTTACAGAATCGACCGGCTGATGCCATCTGTTTCTTTGTCTCCGCTTTTCAGTTATAAGACACCTAATTCCTGCAGGGTAGGCGGTTGCTTTGACACGGTGTGTTTTTTCCGGTGTGTTTTTCCAGGCAGCTTGTTGTATACTCGTTGTAAATGTACTCAATTCCAAATCCAGCTGTTCTGGAGTTTTTAATGGCACTCTTAATTCTATATTATTATCTAAGTCTATTCTGAAACTTTCCCAGTCTGTATAGGTATTTACAAGTGTAGGATTTCTCTCTATGTGTAGGATCCGATGCCATAGTGATAAAATTATTGGTGAGTGGTCGGAATTCATGTCAAAGCATTCATCGATGCTCAAATAATTACTGGATATATTTTTAGTAATAAAAAAATCTATTAGGTCTGGGACTTTGCATGGATCGCTTGGCCAATAAGTAGGTTTTTCGGTAGAAATAGCTTCACACTTTAGCTCTTTCATGGCACTCATAAGTTCCTTTCCCTTAGTGGTGGTTAGTCTTGACCCCCAATCCGTATTTTTAGCGTTGACGTCGCCACCTAAGATGAATCTTTGTCCGAGTTGCTGTAAGAACCTCACATAATGGTCTTTTTTGATATTGTATCTCGGAGGCGAGAATATGTTCTTTAAAATTTAAACTTTCAATGATACCAAAACCAGCCAGATACAAATATATTTTATTACAACTTCATACATACTATAATGCTAAAAGACTTTTTCCCCAACCTAATATTTAGCTAGCATGTTCGTTTCAACCTACACACGGGTAAACGTCAAGCTATACAAAACCAGTTTGTCTTGGCCTCACTTTGTATGATATTTTCTCACAATGAACGGTCAGCCAATACTGGTTTTGCATAGCTTGATGTGTAGCCGTGTGTACATAATTATGTGTATCACCATTATGAAAAGGAAACAGACATTTACAATTATCGAGTGCTTGAAATTTAATCTGCTCCTAACAAAAGGACTTGTTAGTTTACTGGAATTTCCCATTGGCAAAAATGTCAACTTTCATATAAACTAATCTCCTTTTTGGGTTGGTTTTTCACTATTCTCTCGTTAGTGTTCACTTTCGCTATACAAAGAAATCAAAATTTACACCCAGTGGTTTAGGCAAAGCGTTGTCTGTCAGTAATAATAATAATAATAATAATAATAGTATTTATTCGTATCAACTACATTCAGTCAATGAATTACATTTTTTTATTAAGAAGATAGTTGAATATGTGACTCACGCCATGAGCTGCGGCGGCGGCGGCTGCGCGGGCGGCGCGGGCTGCGCGGGCGGCAGGTGCGCGGGCGGCAGCTGCGCGGGCGGCACGTGCGCGGGCGGCAGGTAGGCCAGCGCGGCCGGCGCGCCCGCCAGCTGCGTGGGCAGCGCCAGCGGCGGCGGGCCCAGCTCCACCTGCGCCTGGCGCTCCAGCTGCGCGCGGGCTATCTTTTCCTTGAACTCCGCCACCTTCAGGTTAGGCAGTGAGAACCAATGTCAGCATATTTGCGTAGTAAGGTAGAAGAATACCGTCGAGAGCATTCTTTTCTCGATTTTTTAGTAAGTATCGAAAAACAAGGAAATAATGCTGTCCCTAATTATACAAAAATATTTATTCGCTCGTTTGATTTAAAGTGAACCAAAGTATAAACAAGTGTTCGACACGTACCTTCTTCTGTATCTCAGCATCCATCTCCTCCCGTCTTTTCTTGCTCACTTCCTCCTCGTCCTTCTTCTTCTGTTCTTCCTTTTTCTGTTCCTCGGTTTTGGAATTCTTTCCCAAATGCTTGTAAACAGGCATTTTTCCTATAGCAAATATATTATACAGACACATTCAAATTACAGGACCCCCTCTAATTTGAATGTGTCGAGAGTTGTCATCGCATCAGCCTGTGGAAACTCCACCCAAATTGCGGAACACTTTCTATCACAATCCGAAAGATTTTAAAGGAAATTCATAATACGATAATGGCGCCGACTCCCTTGTTCACAAACTAAACGAAAGTTTAGTTCAGTGCATCTTTTTCTTTCTATTTCATTAAGAAAAGGACAGAAGATAAAATATTAGTTTAAGCCTGTCAAATTAAGATACTCCATAGACAGTTTAGACGTGATTAAAAACATGGCGACTAAAAAATACGTCAATTCGTCGTCAAAACGACAGGGGCTGACTAATTTGACAGGACTAAACTAATATTTATCTTCTGTACTTTTCTTAATGAAATAGAAAGAAAAGGATGTACTGAACTTAAATTTAGTTTAGTTTGTGAACAAGGGAATCGGCGCCATTAGCGTATTATGAATTTCCTTTAAAATCTTTCGGATTGTGATAGAAAGTGTTCCGCAATTTGGGTGGCATTGGGGGATCCCCAATATATAAGGCCCGAATATTAAAGGTCGCGTATAGATAGCCTTATTTAAAATGGGATCCCTTCTTTTCGCATAATATTCTTTTTCCTAATATAATTTGGCATAATTTGTTTTGCCATAATAATACTTTGCCATATTTTTTTTTGGCATACAATTTATGTTGGCATAATTATCTTGAAGGCTAATTTGTTTTGGCATAAATTATGTTCGCATAATGTTACTAGGCCTAATTACTATTAGCATAATCGTATTTAGGCATACAATTATTAGGTATGATGTTTCCTGATATTTACTACTGTCATTGAATCTTATGGGTTAGGTTAGGTTAGAACAGTGACCATATCCCCTCTATTGTTTGTGTATCCTTTGGGTTAGATGAGGTTTTACAGTATGATGGTTCCTGATATTTACTACTGTTATTGAATCATGTGGGTTAGCCTACGTTAGAACAGTGACCATTAACGCGCGAAGGCGAGCGAGCGAAACGAGCGTGCTGCGGCAGCGGCCGCCGAGCCCCAGATCCCCTCTATCGTTGGTGTTGTGGGTTGTGGTCTGGGTTAGATGAGGTTCAAACAGTATGATTTATTCTACCTACAATGTAAAGTGCCTACAAATTTCATTAGAGCAATATTGTATAAAAATGTGTATTAGTGTTTAACATTTTAGGAGTTAATTATTATGCTTTTGTTATGCCTATAAAAAATATGTTTTAATATCATTATGCGTAAATAAATTTATGCTTTAGAACGTTATGCTTAATCATTATTATGATTAGAGAAATTATGCTTAAAAACATTATGCGTAAGCTGTTATGCCTAAATAATGTTATGCGAAAATATAATTAGGAGAAACAAAAGTATGCCAAGTTATATTAGGACTTACAATTTTATGCAAATGGATAGGGAACCGAATATTATGTGTGGGTGAATTTTTACAGAGTGCGTGGAAGTCCAAATACATAACATACATAATCAGCCTATAATGTTCCCACTGCTGGGACACAGATCTCTCGGTGAGAGGGAGTGGGCCGTAATCCACCACGCGGGCCCAGTGCGGGTTGGTAGCTGTCACATGGCTTCAAATTTTTTGATTTTAGGACATGCCGGTTTCCTGACGATGTTTTCTATCACAGTTTTGAGAGCAGTGGTGATGAAATAATTTATATAAAGTAAACCACCTGACGGGTTTCGAACCTACGACCTGCAACTCGTAAGTCGCGGCCGTTATCACTGGGCCACCACTGCTCTAGTCGAAATACGAGACTGAAATATGTACTTAAAGGAGTCGTAGGACTGATTTTGATGAGACTGCATCATTAGTCTTATGAAAAAAATATCGACCCCGTTGATTTAAAAAACGCACAGCCTGTATGATTTCACCAGCAAATACTGTCGCTTAAATGGATCAAATTTTGAGAAGTTATGTCAAAAGTGCAGACAGGTACCACTGATAGATGACGGTGTATTTCTATACACAACATCACGTCTGCGGTCTACTCCGTAAGCACGAAATCCATAGTTTCGGCCGAAGTTACGGGCGTTTCCTGACATGAGATTATTTCGGGGCTCGGAAACTAAGAATGAATGACAACACAATTTTACAATTGTCTCTAAACCCGATGTGTTTTTGCCCGTCCGAAATTTTTTATGTGATTTTGACGGATAAACTACTTTCAGAAAGGCCCGTATCTTCGTTGACGGACTTAGAGAGTAGACTCCCTGTATTCCCCAAAGGATTAGTCAGAGGTGTACACCCACATTTGGTTTTTTTTTTTTTTAAATTTGTGTTCGTACTTTACATGTGTGCAAACAAATGCAATGTTTTTTTTGTGTTCTTTTTATGCGTCATGTTTGCCGCAAATAAATATATTTTCCTTCTTTCAATGGAGAAGCGCGCAGTTTTAACCAGACGGTCTATTCAGTAATTCGTCTTACCTATAAAAGGCATCTTCCTGATCTCAGGTTTCTTGGTGTCGAGACGAGGCGTGGTCTCCCTGTCTCTCTGGTCATCTCGCCTCTCGTCTCGACGTCGCGAGTCGTCGCGACGGTCCCGGTCTCTATCGTCGCGGGTACGGGACTCGCGGCGTTCACTCTCTCTAAATGTGGGGAAGTTTTTGACAAGCGTGTGAAAGGAAGCATGGAGTATGTGATCAGACTAGGACTGCCTAATTTTTACCGGCGAAATTTGTCTATGGAACCTATATCAGATTTGTGAAAATAGTTATTTTTGTGTGTTGTTGCTTGCTCATTGAGTTTTACATTATTGTGACATAATGTGAAGATATTATTTTCTATTGGTGCATAAGCATGCCATTGCAATATGATATGAAAATGATGTTCAAAAAATATATATATTGTTGTGGTTTGTTACTGTGTTGTGATGCACAATATTGAATGATTTCTTGGATAATGTTACATGTGATGCACTGAGTGGTTTGTGGCCCTACACTACAAAAAACTACATTACGAAGCGTTAAAAAAATTGTGATAAGGGTAGTTGAACACTAGAACTAGTCTATATTTGAATTCAGAATCTTAGGTAGTTTTCGAGTTTTGCTAAAACCAACTCATTGTCATACAAGACAAAGTTCTAATTCCGATGTAACCGCAACATATTACATTATTACAAAAATAAAAAGGTCTTAAATACATTTCTGTCAAACAAAACTCAATTTAAGACTACAAAACGCTAAAGTATATAGTCGATTGAGAGGTATTAGATGTAAATGATCTATGTAAGATTGGGTATTCTAACTACTTTCTACTAGGTCGAAATCAAAAATTCGAATCAGGAGTTGATCAAACCTTTCGAGCGCGTGTTCGACGTCTCCGGGGGCTATTTTACGATGACACACTTGAAATATCTAAAAGGTACAAATATTATGCCACTTACCTCACTTTCCTAGATATCTCAACAGCTCGCTCTCTGTCATTCCGGTCAGGTGATCTACGCTTATCATCATTCACCTTTTCTTTCTTCATTCTAGATGATAGAACAGGGTACATTAAAAGATTACGATTACATAGAAAAAAGCACAGGAATATCGTTTCAGTACGTTAAAAGATCAGTATGAGTATGACGCACTTTAAAGTCAGTTGTGAGGGGTAATAATTAACAAACTCATTTCTGAAGAAATAAGCAGTACCTTTGTACTCATATATTATGTCGTTACTGGGTATACAAAAAAAAAATCAGGATACACAGAGAGGAATCAAATCATCACGATGGGGATGAGATATAAGGTTTGTATAGTCGATCTCACCCATTGCTAGAACACAGCCTCCTCTTTGTGAGAGGGAATGGGCCGTAATCCACCTAGTGCGGGTTGGAAGATGTCACATATCTTCGAATTTTAGGGTCAAGGACATGCAGGTTTCCTCACGATGTTTTCCTTCGCCGTTTTCAGAGCAATGTCATGAAATAATTTACACTAAGTATAGCACCTGACTGGGTTCGGACCTACGACCTACAACTCGGTAAGTCGCGGCCGTTACCAGTGGGCTTCCACTGCTCCTAATTGAAGTCAATAACAATAATATATCATCATTATTGATAGTTACCTGCTCTTGAGCGTGTCCAGAAGTTTCCTGTCATTGTCGTTGAGTCTGTCCATCTGGATGTTGGACATCCATTCTGTGAGGGACTTCTCGTCACGACCGTCTTGCTTGCTTCTTTGTTTTTTTGCTGGAGATAACATATCTATATTCAAATTTTATTTATGTTTCAGATTGACGTTATTTCAAGTTAAGCAAATATCGACTTTCTTTTAATGGCAATTAAGTTGATTTCAGAGTGACTAGCACTATCGAAAAAGTAATAAAAATGTTTTAAGTTGTAGCGTAAACTAAACTTTATTGTGTAGGAATTAAAGTAATTTTTCCATAAACTCATATTTGTTTAAATTTTTGGCGAATATGTCGCGTGTTAGTATACCCAACATGTTGTTGTAAGTTTAAATTACTGGCACATGACAGTCATAGACCAAAGAAACGAGGACAGGAGGCGTTTAAAAGGTGAAATGTCTAGAAAGGGAGCGACTATCGAGATGACGACTAATAGGGAAGTATGGAAGAAAAAGACATGTTGCTCCGACCACACATAAATTGGGAAAAGGGCAGGAGAATGATGACAGTCATACATATTGCTAATGATAACCTCCTTTTTTTAAGTCGGTTAAAAACAATGGAAAAGTAGTTAGGAAAGTTTATTGAAAAGTTGAATTAAAACAACTACCACATGGGGTAAATTTTGGCAATAGAAATACTTAGCTCAATTAGAATAAAGAAACAATTGTAACCCTTCATAATATGGTTGTAAAAGGTGATTTCTAAAAGTACTTATCCAAATACAAAAATATTTCATTGGTAACAGGTATGACTAATATTTAAAAAACTTTTAGGATGACAATTTATAGCGCTAGTATGAAGTTACATAGTCGTGACGAACTTCTCTGATAGTCCCGTCTTTGTCTAGCAGTTATTTTAAAACGTTTATAGCTTGGCATTTTTTTAAGCTTTTAGAGTTTTGAAAACATTGTTTTTTTGAAAGTCTGAGTTTAAAAACAAAAAATTGTCATCATGCCAATTTAATTTTTCGATGGACGCAATGACCAATCTATTAATTTTTAAATTATATCTAAGATTTTATGTTAGTATTTTACCAATTATATTTCTGAACAAATGTATTATTATTTGTGACGTTTCACACATACTTTTACTAGCCTTCTTCTTCTTGACCGGCTCACTATCAGAGCTGCTAGAATCACTAGAAGAACTGCTGATACTCTTTCTCTTATTCTTCTTCTTTTTATCCTTCTTTTTCTTCTTATCTTCTGGCGTAGGGGTGGGGGATTCCTTCCTCTTGGTGCTGAACCCATCTTTGTTGAATGTGATGGTGTGGGAGGTGTACTGAGCTGGCTTCTCTGACTCGGATTTGCCTTTGGTTGCGCGGTTCTTCTCGAACGCTTTCTGACGGTCTGACATCCAGTCTGTCTCCCAGTGTGGGTTTTGCTCTACGAAGTTCTGGAAAGAAATACAAAATATAAGTTGATAAGAAATAGCTTTCCTGACATTTTCTTTAAAGATGACTGAAAATATATAATGTCGTTCATCATAATTGCAGGCCATTGCTGGATATAGGCCTCTCGAATGACAAAATTTACCAACAGCCGCTCACTGCCACTCTTTAACTAACTTGCTCTAGTAATTGGCGGCCCTCATATAAAGCCCATTTCTTTGTAAATGGTTTTTAATCGGTGTATTATTGCATTCAATAAATCAACTCAGCCTATTGCAGTCCACTCCAGCAGTGGACTGCAGTGGACTGAGTTATATTACATATGCCTGTCCCATGCTTCGCGACAACACCCTGTCCCCCCGATTTCTCGCATCCAGTCTGTCCCAGCCAGTTTCTTTAGGCCGTTGGTCTATTTAGCTGGTCCACGCTACGCTTGCCACTCCAGGACTCGTCTGCTCCACCAGTAATGTAATATTATCAGTCCTTCGACAAACATGGCCAGCCCACTGCGACTTCAGATTGTTTACTCTGCAAGCTAAGTCGGTAACTCCGGTCATTGCATTGCAATTGATTTATCAATCTATCCATCCTTTAGTATACTCACAATTCATTTATCAATACTCACAGTATAATTCTTGGAATGTACTATAGATTTGAGATGCGCAGACGCACAGTGCAGGTCCCCAATGAACTGATCGCACAGTTTGCAGTACCACGCGGTGGAGGGCACGAAGAATTGAAGACCTTTGGGACACAAATGAGTTAAAGAAAAATAAAAACTAATTAAATCGAGTTTTTTTTTTGGTATCATAATTATATTGTCGACGTAGTAATTGCTTTGACGAAAAATCCCAGCAAATTGAAACTTCACTAATATTATTGACAGACGATCGAACACTAATAATAATAATTGTCGCCAAACTTCTCTCCCAAAAAAAGGCATCAAAAAAAGTTTTGGTAAAAATTGCCCATTATCTTGCTTACTACAATTTTCATAATCTGTGAACGCAGATCAAACTTTCTCAACAAGTTAAGGCTGTCCTTAACTTGTGGTCTTAGGAGCCTGTGCGCCTAAGACCGTTTTAGTGTATCGACAACGGTTATAGTACCTGTCCTTGCTCCATCTCAAAAATCCACCGTGTAAGGTTAAAGAAGAGGAAAACTAACCTTTGATGGGCGTCCGTTTCGTTGGCGCCGCAGGGAAGCTAGGGAACCCTTCATTGACGCCCGTTACTGAGTGCCATGGCGCTTCCATATGCGCTGCAGCCATCCTTCAACACGATTGGAAGATTTCTATGCAAATACTTATTTAAAATCGAGTCAAATTTTAATTAGTGAGAAATAAAATTTGTTGTATTTGCGATAAGCTTAAGAATAAAAATAAAGCACAACACAAAAAAATAAAATAAACATGGGGAAACATGACATTACTAGCGCTTTAAAATAATTTACCATTGGTATGCATTTAAAAATATTATTTATTTATTTATCATCCTTACAACTATCATTACAGGCATTATCATTAATATATTAAAATTGATTAATTATATATTAATAATACATTTCATTGACATTATTTACTTGAACGTGACTTTGTATTGTATAGATTCAGACTTATTACAGATAAAAAAAAACCGGCCAAGTGCGAGTCGGACTCGCGCACTGAGGGTCCCGTAAATTACAATTTATGACGTATTAAAAAAAAAACTACATACTAGATCTCGTTCAAACCAATTTTCGGTGGAAGTTTACATATGGTAATGTACATCATATATTTTTATCATTCCCTTATTTTAGAAGTTACAGGGGGGGGGGGGGGGATAGATGGCATCCTGGGGAAGCACATACTTTTTATCCTGGTAGCACGTTCCCGTGGGATAACTTCCGGCATCCACGCGGGCGAAGCCGCGGGCAGAAGCTAGTATAATATACAATACCATAGCATAGTCATCATCTGCCTAGCCTCTTCCCAACTACGTTGGGATCGGCTTCCAGACTAATCGGATACAGCTAAATATCAGTATTTTACATGGAGCGAATGCTTATCTGACCGTCTCATAACCAGATATTGGTAAAATCATTGAACATTTATGGCAGGAGCCTAAATCATACAATTTGAATTAGATACTTACTTGTGATGAGCAGGTGAGTGTAAATGGTTCAGATAATCCTTAGCAGTCGGCGGGAATTCATTGCAGACTCGACACCAGTGCATCTCAGGGTCGTAGTACACATAGTTGAACTTCTTGTTTGTCGGAGACCTGAGGAATACCCAAAAATGTTATAGGTACGTGTCGAAAATCATAATTGAAGTCAAGAGGATCTTATGTTTGCTCACGGTTGAAAATTCTCGCGTTGGATGGTTTCAATGTAAGTTTGGGTGGTATTTTGGTTGTTTTAAATTTGAAAAAAATGTTGTTTTTGTTTTTGTATAAATGGTCTTCACTCGCGTTGTTTTTAACGTGTAAATGGTAAATAAAGATCTTCATTTATTCTTCTTCCTCGTGTACAACATACTTCATACATACGCCTGGATATAGTCTTCCCAAATGCTTCTTTTGCACGAAATTTCCAATAAATTCAATAAAACAACAATACTATAAACCACATTTAATGTAGACAGAAAATATAACAATAAAATACATGGAAATAAATATAAAAAGGTTTATACATTCGGTATACAAAATCGCACACAGTACGTTAGAGTGAGAGGTGAATAGAAGCATCATAATGATACAGCACTTTTTATCCCTCTAGTATGCCAATGACAATTCGCCTTAATGTAGAACAGCAATAACATGTTACAAAAGCTTACATTATACAAAATAATTCAATTATTTCTTAGCATTTTATTATTTTTTCGTGTTGTTTTTACCTGTTCATGAACCCAGACAGTAAGTAGCCTTAGGTAAACAATATTATTAAACGCATTACAAAATGTCATGTCCAAGCAGATTCCATCGGTGAACACTCCAAGCGTTTTCCTTCTTGAGGTAGGCAGATCACTAATTATATGTCAAAGCGAATAGCTCGCAAGGGCACGCGAAAGCGGTGCAGTCCTGCTTTTGGGAGAGAAGTATAGAAACTAAAAACTATTTGTTTGTACACACATTCTCATATAAAATCACATATGCTTGGGTATGAAAGTTTATCGCTAAGGACTTAAATATTTTAATTTTCAAAACAAATAAATAACATATCTTTATAGAAAGAAATAAACTTTCAAAGCTATAATAATCATTTAAAAGGATAAATAAAATGAGGACAGCCACGCACCTAGATTTACGTTTGTTGTTTCGATCCGCGGAGTCGGCCTCGGCGTCGATAATCTCGTGCGCTTCCTCGCCGATGATGCCGTTCAGCATGTCGACTACATTGTAGATCGTCTTCAACTTATTCTGTATCTCCAACTATAAGGAACGCATTGATGCCAAACATTATAGATCTTGTAGAACAAGCCTTACAATAAAGCAGAAGACTAGTAAGTATAGACATATTATATGAGCTGTAAGTATTAAAACATAAGACATATTTTGTGTATTGCAAGTCAAACCTGTAACTTGGTGTTTTCCTTCAAAAACCTCTTGGTGTCTGGGCTCGGCGATCGCTTGGCGTCACCCCGCAGTTCGTTCCGTTGGTCCTTCAACGTGTCCATCTCTTTCTTGAGTATGTTTGCTTTCTTTATGTAGTCTTCTCTCTGTTTGGACAATGCTGCTTTCTGTTGACGCATTTCTGATTCGATGGCCGCTGCGAAAATATTTTGTTATATTATAAACTATATTAGGTTAGCAGATTAAGTGTACTGTCATATCGTGAACAGGTGGCAAGAAATCTTTAATTTTTTCATAGACTTGACACAATATTTCAATACAACACTACACTTAACGAAAGCAAAAATATGTAAACAAGACTTCTCTTAGCTGTCATGGACCCAATTCTGCTAAATTATCTCTAGAGGCAGTTCCAAGTTGCATTTCGGAACATTAAAACTCAGTTTAAAATCATGCAGGGATCGCAAGAAATAGCAGAATGTGGTTGTAGGCGGAACAGTAATTATATTATTAGTTAAAGCAGTAAGAATGTTTCTTCTGCCGTTTTCTGTTGGTTTCTTCACACCGGTATTTAATCATGAAACTTGTAGGAGCACTTTTCTATAAATATGTATAGGTACAAACTAAGTGGCAACAGGTAAATCAAGAGACCCTGAAATAGAACGTACATTTGTACATATAAGAAGAATAGGTTTTATGGGGGTAGGATGACACAATACAATATATAAAATAAGTACATACAATTAAGCCTATGGGCGCACTGAAATCCTATGTTTTCGAAAACACAAAATTATTTTTATGCTAATCTAATCTAACCTGTATTGTCCCACTGCAGGGCAAAGGCCTTACTCACTCTTTTCCACAAAAAAGACTTCACTTCCAGCTACACTAAGTACTATGTTACTGTAACTACCACTGTATTAAAAGTCATGCATTTGGAAAACCTAAAACTTAAGTAAGTAAGTACATGTATCAAAACGCAATTATTGCACTTGAGTAAACACTATAAAATTATGACAAAAACAAAATCATAAATTATAACTTTGTTTTCATTATCAATTTGGTCAGTATCTATATATAATAGTTTCCAATGCTCCCTATGTGTAAGTTGTTTTAAAGCAAGTTATAATCTGAAGGCCAATTCCTGTAATAAAAAACATTTAAAATCTAGTGGCAATCTCATCTCAGCGACAACCAATGTCAACTTGTCAAAAATGTAGGGGAATTATAGGTATTCTTGACAGATTGAGACTGAAATCAGACTGTGAACGTTCTTAAAATTACGCGAATTGCCCCTCAGAATTCATAACATAGCATTATCTATGGTCAGAATTAAGGTTAGTTCTTAATATGAATGAAAAACAAGATTAAGCAATAAACATTGGTTAGAATGAACAATAGATGAATATTTGAATACAATATAAATAATTATACAAGAATTCGACTTCTTCACTTCTTTCACGCAATTCTTCGTACCAACATGATAATCTAAAGATACACCAGCTTACACATACTTTTTTCGCCTTCTTTCTAGTAAAAGAACACTTAAACACGACCTTTCTTTTTCTTTATTAGATAGTAAGAAAACAAAAAAAATCTTCTTACAGACCTGTAAACAAAAATTATTAAAGGAGTAAGAAGAAATTAGAAACCATACCTTCTTTCTTGATCTGATCTTCAACATTGTTGAGGAAGGTAACAGGTGGAGCTGCCTGTGGTGGTGGTGGTGGCAGCGACATCTGGTTCCACGCTGCCATGTCTGGGGGAAGCGGAGCTTGGGGAACCCCACCCAACGTCGGGAAGTCATCATAGATACCGCTGTATGATGGCTGGTAGTTAGTTGTGTAGTTAGCAGGTGCCGTTAATGTTGTCACTCCCTTTAAATTCAAAGTAGGTTTTACAATGATAGCTAATCTCAATGGTACTATTAATAGGAAATATTGTGATATCAATAGAAAAGAAGTGGTCCAAATTGCACACATATATACCTTGTTTGCCACGCCATGCTGTCAATACTTTTTATATGGGTAGGTTCATATGACGATATGCAGATGAAAGTGAATGCAACTAATATTTAATAATTAAATATTTTTATTAAGGCAGAAGGCAAATGCTACAGCTTTGGTTTTGCTAGGAAAACGGTTCCATTATATTGACTGTCTTGAGAATCTGTAACTTTCACCAGTATTTGACCTTAATTCAAACCCCGCTGCCCAAAGATTAAATCACTAGATTTGCCCTGACCTACTTAGTCACAAGAAAGTGTCCATACTGAGAAGCAGCTCACACAATATTAAATAGGTTCCATGGTAGGGTTTCCATGACAATCAAGGAAAGTGCATCATTGTGTGTCAGAGGTGTCAAAACGTAACAGAAATGTAGCTATGTTTTGACACAGTAGGGGGAATCTAACAATTTAAATCTTTATCACTGCCA
This sequence comes from Apamea crenata, assembly GCA_949629185.1. NCBI lineage: Eukaryota > Metazoa > Arthropoda > Insecta > Lepidoptera > Noctuidae > Apamea > Apamea crenata. Next base: position 1,662,844 of record OX451359.1, read on the forward strand.
AAATTTTCATGACAACCCTATCACTGTGTCCGTTAGTAGCAGCCATATTTTATGAAACAGAAGCTTAAGCACTATCAAGTTACAATGCAAAAGATAAAATATGGTCTTCATAGCATTGTATTTCACAATAGACAACACTGAAGTGTATTACAATCCAATCAATGCTAAATTAAAATGAATTCACTACTTATTATCTAAAAGAATGTGGGATCTAGTTTAACAAACTATTTAACAATTATTATGATATTTTATGTGTACATAATACATAAAGGGTCGCCGCAACAATCAATTATTGCAGTTGTCAATTTGTATGTGATTGATACACATTGATGGGCAAATTGATTGAAAATATTACTACTATGGCAATTGATTGCAATTGATCGTTTTGGGGACCTTTTGAACCCATATCAAGTCTGTTGAAATGAAGTCTAGTCAAGTGATAACATGAAAATGAAATGAAATAAATTATATGATACACATGTACCGTCCAGACTACAATTTGCGCTATGTCAAACCGATTTGTTAAAAAAATCAATAGATAAGACCTATTTGCAACTGGATAAGCCCGAATCTAAGTAAACTGATATATTACTGTCCAAGTTAGCAAGCTTTTTATTTATTACTACAACATAACAAATATATTATATTTTTTATGTTGTAGTAATTACTATTTATAAGGCACACACTGATGTATATAAACATACATAACAAATCGGTTATAAGTACCTCTTGTGGCACAAAGCCCGGGGGCGGCTGTGTAGGAAATCCTACGGTCTCCTGAAACTGTTGGTTGTCCCACAGCTCACTTGGCTCTGGCAACTTGGATATCTCACTCAAAATATTCTCGTCAAGGAGGTCTTTATCATTCTTCCGCGGTGACCGGCTCCTCTTGTTACTGTCATCTCTCCGAGGAGGTGTACGGCTTCGCTTACGAAGTGGCCGGCTTCTATAATCATTACGATCTCGATCGCGGTCTCTGTCTCTTTCACGTTCACGCTCGCGCTCGCGATCTCGATCGCGGTCCCTCTCCCAATTATTATCTCTGTTGTAAAATCTAGGGTCTTTTCTGTGGTCACGAGACATTATCAATAGTTATTTTGAATGAAATTCACAAAAAATATTTGGTTTGTTTTACAATAAAACACACGCTTTGTTTGACGTTTGTGCCGCCATTTTAGAGTTGCAAGCCTAAATAAATATGACTATGACGCTGTAAAAGAGTTACCAATGTTACCATTGCTTATAAATTATAAATTGTTATAGTACTCTGTGGTTACCATATGCTAAGCAAATATTATTTATTATTGAATACATGGCTTGATTTAAATGCAGGTGTTATAGCGGAAATCAGCGTAAAAATAAAGTATGCACTGGTTTGCCGTATAGTGTATACCTACACATAATATGGGGTTTACTACTCAAAACACAACATTTTATAAATGTTCTATTCCGTATCCTGGCAAATAATATTTAATTATTGATATTTGAGTTGTTGCAAGGTTTTTGTATACTGATTTACCTATAATATAAAATCACTATTTTCGATATATTCATTTGAAGCGAATATATTCGATCCCACCACTTAGTACGATAGAATGTAATTTACTACGCCTAACAATCATATTTTTTCTGTCAAAACTGATACATGTAGTACGGTATTATAATGTCTGTAAAAAGTCATAAATAAGATAATACAATAAGATAAGGCAGTTTATATATATTTATTTTATTTATTATGCATTTTAAAGTTAACTTTTACGTAATTGGTTTAGTTAAGTTCTAACTGTTATAAGGCTTAAGTCAAAAATCGAATAACCTAGTTGACAGACTGTAGTATGAAGTTACATAGTCGTGACGTCACTTCTATGATAGTGCCATCTTTGGCTGGCAGTTTTCATTGAAAAAAAACAACTCGTAATTAAAGTACCTAAAGCACCGTTGATTATTCTTTTTTTATTGCTACATATATCACAAACATTTAGTCGTTAGATTGACTAATTTTTATACTAACTGAGAAGAGCATACTCTCAAATTATAACAACCAACATTTAGAAAGAGACTGAATGATAAAGTAGAACGGATGATAGATTATATTATAGAACCTAGTTTTATCCCACGAAGCGACTCGCACTTTACTTGTAGATACCAAGTGTACAAACACGCTGTGAATGCGTGTGTAAGGGTAGGAGCTCTCGGTACCGTCCGAGACAATCGCGAAGTCGGAAGCGTGTATGCGTGTGTGTATTATGTACGCTACATACGCTACTAGTCTTCACGCAGCATTCACAGCGTGATAGTATACCATGTGGCCACAAGTAAAGCGCGCGTCGCCTCGTGAGATAAAAATACTGTACTAAATTCATCGTCAACAAGCTGGGTTAATTAGTCAAAACTGCTGCTATGAAATGGCCACGTTGGTCGATGCGTTGGTTCGAATCCCCGTCAAGCTGTGCTCTTTTTGAGAGTAGGCATTCTTTAGGATAGTCGTAAAAATTCAATGTTTTAAATGCAATAAAATGTTTTAATTATTGAGGTGTCTGTACCTACATACCTTTTAGATGAAAGGACGGACAATCGGTGTAAAATACGGCGGAATGGCATTTTGGACTTCTCTATGCGATCATAGATGTCCCTGGCAATCAAAATCATGACTGTACCTACTATCTAATGATAAAGTGAACATTGATCATCATCATTCAGTCGAAAAACGTCAACTGCTGGACTCGAATACATCCACAATACACACACGTATCAACACCGGGATCCTATATGGGGCAGGCGCTACCTACTCGTACGACGTGCTCACTTTTAGGTACTTTGTACACGGCACGGTTTCTTTACAGTACGGCGTATAAACCGCGCCGTAGAAAAAACGTGCCCGTCAACAAGCTTCCATAGTGATCCATACAACACAGACGAACCATGCCTAAACACGGCGAATAAACCTTAGTTTTTCACGGCAAGAAAAATGTGTGTTTACAAAGGGCCTTACACGCCTTACACATAACTGTTGTGTCTTGGAAACAATCGCCGAATCCGAATATTCAATTTTTAACAACTAATTCCTTCGCTTGAGTGTTCGAATGCAACCAGAGTTATTTTTCCACCAGTTTAAATTATTTAAGTTTCCTTTTTGCAGACAACTTTAAGGCGCGTTTGTTTCACTTCGCTTCTTGCTAGGTGACTCGCTAGGCTCTAGGCGCTAAGCAAACCTGTCTGTGCGTACGTAGGCTTACAGTACCTACCTACCTTCACAGATATGTATTGCACGAATACTTACCTAACTGCGAGATCAAAACTTGCCGCCACGCTTGTTGGTTTACATCCATACAACTTACTTATTTATTTATGGACTAAAGACAGCAATTACTAACACTTAAGCTGTTGCAAACTTCAAAGCGCGCCCGCTTGTCGTTCAATGGAGCTAAAAGCGGAAGTTTGTTTAACAATTTTGTTTACATTTCAAATACATCATACTCAGTGATCTCCATTAAATCGTTCAGCGGAGCGGAAGAGACTTTTAACAAATGAAGTGTACGACAGCAAACGTTGTGTTTGGGGGGGACGTCACATCCAATGTTCCACTTGGTTTCATCTTATTTGACGGCTTAAGTGCGCCCCAGATTGGAATTCGCGCCAGTGCGACGCCATAGTAAAATTGGAGCATTAAGGCTTCAGGACACCTGATGAATTTGCTACATTTATTTAGACAATCCGATTGAATATGGATGCTCTAGTGTATTGCTTTTTCCAGACAATTTGGGAGATGCGGAGACTTCGCTGTTGCTATGTGCCATACCTACCCGGTGTTTCGCAATCGGTAAGTAAAGCTTTGATTGTGAAAAACACTATACTACACTTTACGTTATTAACGACTCATCTCCTGGGAGAAGTCTTGTTCTTCATATCTGGCTTACCTTTATTGACCAGCTGGAGTGAACATTGACGAGGAACAGAGCTCCCACCTCATTCTTACATTTACTGGCCGGCTCAAGAAAAATTTTAAACCAATTTTGCTGATCTTACCATTAAGAAATTTCCTACTGTCGCGTCGTGAAAACTGTCTCGGATTCTTGATCTAAATGTAAGTGGACCTAAATCCTGAGAAGGCTTAATGGATAGGTACTTTGATATAGGGTCATTTGGCGATGACAGTTCCACTTTAAGCACCTTCGAGTCAGAGGCAATGCGTCTTCAGATATCGAGCCGATGATGTGTAGGCACTCCTGTGATAGATAGACTCTTTGCTGTGACTAATGTTCATAGCTCCCAGTTTGGGCAAGATGGCAAGTTTGTCGATAAATAGTGTTTGATTGATCGTGTGGGTTGTTAGAAATTGTTGTTATAGTGGTTGTTAATTGCAAATAGGCGTAATTAAAGACAAGGGAAAAAAGTACCTAGATTATTTTTAGGTAGTGGTTCCAAGTTAAATTACAGATTTAGGTATCTGTCTTTCTGTTCTCACTGTTTTTTGTGTCTCTGTTTTTGTGTCTGTTCAGAGAGCAATAGTTAATTTATTTTAATTTTGAAGGTATAAAACATATACGAAGTTTTACACCAGAGAATGTGGCGATGCTTTACTAGTTTTCTTGTTAGCCCTCTCGATCTACATGACCGCTTTACAAAGTTGAGAAATGGAGCCACCCCAACACCTTTCCCAAATACAAGGTCACCCATCGAATTTCATTAACCAACCACTTTTGTGGTATTGACATGTTGGGATATTAATTATTATCGAGGGCATATGTTACAGGGGTATAAAACGGGAGCTTTTCTTCAGGCTTCCACATTCGAGCAAGGTGCGTGCTGCGAAACTAAGGTGTTAAAGGTAAATTGTTTTCTGTAATTTTATTTTTAATCATGATCTGACATTTTGATTAATTTATGCGGCCTACTCAAATGTCCTTTCTTTGGTATTATTCGTTGAATTGTTGAGCTCCTTAAGTTCTGAGTCGAGCTACACGATTACTGACAAATAATACACCGACTGAACAGGTCCACTCAACCTGTGTGGTTCTTTCCTCAAAAGACCATTTTCAGACAACAATCTACTTACATGGTCTTCACATGGTGTGGCCAAGATTATGTCTAGACTTTAAAAGAGAATGTGACATATGAGTTTGTTTCGGCCTTTCTTCTCAGAGTAGTCAGATAGGAAACGCTGACGTCATCTAGTTTTAAAAATATGATTGACGTGTAAAAGTGTACGTACAAACCTACTTATATACAATAATTTATCATTTATGTAATATGGGCTAATTTTTCAATCGACCGATAATTTTTATTCGTGAAATAAAATTGATGTCTGACAGTTTTTGTATGAAAGAACTGCCAAAAATTGAAAATTATTCCTCCGATAAAGTTATCTGGCGTTGAAAAAATCAGCCATAAATTGGTTAGGAATGTATGTAGGAATGTATGTGTGTAGGGGTGTTTATTGGATTTTACTCACTAATAATGCTTTCAAATGGACCAACGAAGCAATATTGCTATTATTTCGAAGAGGGTTATAAACATTTTTAAATAAGCAACTTATCATTTACTTCAAATTAATACAATTTGAAGTTGCTCTTCCTGAATTAGTCACTAAAACCGGCACTAATCTTCAGGGTATGTGTGATGACCAGATTTATAAAATGATTTATGAGGTTTATTAAAGATGATGAAAAACACGAAGGGTTCTGTACCACCGTACAACATTGAACACTACATATTTTATAAAAATACTTTAGCAAAAAAACAGTGAAAGACACGATTCTTTAACTTTTTTTTATTTTTATTATTGGTTGTTATAGCGGCCATAAAATTACACACTCTGCAGTCCATGTGAGGACCTTGTGCCTAGATTAGTGTATGAAATCTCGAATTAAATACATATCAGAGAGCTATGTACCTATGTTACAGCAAGAGTGTACGTGGGTAAAGAAAACTAAGCTCCTTATAACTTTATTTGCTCATACCTGTTGGGCATCGTTTCCAGTTCCGATATTTCGTTTTAATCTTGTACATTTACTTTGCCAGTTGGCTGCTCGGATCCATTTATATATCAATGTGAATTTATTGCATTTGATACCCTGTGCAACTTATTGTGGTAATGCAGCCAGCGTGTGTCGCCGAAAATTATCCAAATTCTGTGTACTTATTGAAATTTAAAGCTGTTCAATTATTGTGGAGGTTTATTTAAACGAAATTTATATTTTAGCTACAGTACTTACAGGCTTACTCCGGTCTCCTACTGAGAATAATTACCTAATAGAAAACCCAGTGGAAAGGACCTCAAGCACTCACCCCAATAATATTGAATAGTAGGTATACCTACTTGTACACGGTGATCATACTTAGCATTGAATAGAGCCGTTTCATCTGTTTATTTTGCGTATGCTTAGTACAGAAGGTTCAAATTCCAATACCGAGATATACGCCGGGCGAAAAGTTTTTTCTCTTTCGGGGTCTCCTTTGTTTCATCGAAAAGAAATTGCCAAATTATCACCTCCCAAAAAATTTTCCGCATAATTTCATTTGCCAAATTATTACTTAGCAAAAAATCTCTTCACAAATAATCGTAACGCAAACCTAATGTTTGGCAAGTGAACGATTAAACAATAACTTGTTAACCAACTAGTACTTTTACCAATTTTTATGTAGTCAAATATTTCAGTGGGAATTTTACGCAGAATAAAAATTGCCAAATATCTAGTACCTATCGTCAGTTTTCAATTTACCATTTCTAACTTTGAAGACGTTTTATTACAAGGGTGTTTTTTCCACTTGGGACAAATTCTAAACAGATTACCTGTTTAGAATTTGTCCCATTTTAATTTATATTTTTTGCCATAACAAAAAATTTCATCAAAAGTTTATTGTCTAAAGATTGTGTGATGTAATAAATCATTTGATTAAGGACCGAATGCCTAGGTAAATGACATTATCCTTGATAATATTCTTCCAAGTAAATTTTACCAAATGAAAATGTGCGTACTAAAATCATGCCAAACATTGCATTGGTATAAAAAAAGGCTGCTAAAATTTGTTTGGGTATTGAAATTTTGGCAAAATCTTTTCGGCAAAACGGCAGGATCCCGGGGTGTCGACATACGTAATGCATGGTCACCCATCCTTGTAGGTACCGCGGCAAGCGTAGCTTTACCTTCGATCGACCCGTGGCGCTTTTCATTTAGCCACGAGCCTCTGATTTTCGTAGTTTCTTCACTAATTCAAAGTAAATTCAATCGTTCCAGATGAATCCTCAACAGTCCATCCTCCTGGTAGCTTTGTGCACCATCTCGCTATGTTCTGCGCACATCGGGGGTGGGCAGGTGTCCTACCAGGACCCGAACCCCCAGGTCTACTGCGGCCGGTCACTCGCTAGAGCACTGGCGTTCTTGTGTTTTGACGAAGGCGGCTCGGAGAGCAAGCGGTCGGATTCCGGATCTATGTATAGTAAGTTGGGGTTCTCTACTCTATTTATACTGGGTTAAATTACACCAGCTAGCGAAACCCCACAGTTGTGATGGGTATACAGATACTGATCACGTCTGTGGGGTTTCGTATCTAAACACAGTAAAACAAAATATATTTTTTTTGCCAGTCAACGGCCGCTTTAGTGTAGTTACTTGAAGTATTTTATCATCTTGTTTAGATTTCGATTCCCATCACGAAGGTGAAGTTTCGCTAGCTAATTTAATTTCACCCTGTGTTTAGTTATAGTATTAGTAGTACCTAACAAGAGTTCTTAGTGAGGAAGAACCGGGTCTTACCGGGGAAGTTTTATCATCATACCAAATCGGGTGTGATTGTGGAGCTATGTTGCAAACCATGCTCCACCTCCTATCCTGCCCTCTGTGTCCCAAAACATGCAGTCAGAGCGACCTCTGCGCTGCCACTGACGACGCCGTGGAACTGGCAAAGTTTTGGGCCAACAAGATCTAAAATACAGTCGTGACAGCAACCAGAAGAAGAAGACCAAGTCCTGCCGACCAGAAACGTTTCGTTTGAAAGGTATTGGTGCAGATATAGCATGTATTAGACATTTACCACTTCACCACCGCAGTCACTACTGAAATGGCGGCGTACCTACGACGCCTCAGGTATTACAAAGGCCAACAAATGTGACGGTAATCCCGTTCCATCCAATCCGATTCTACAATGCAGAAATGTTTTACAACTACAATCAATATGAAGATTATTATTACAATATCCTCTCAAGTCTCAGCCGGAGCGCTTCTCACAATAAAAGAAAGCTCTTTTATAGTGTACCAGCTGCTTATCTTCTGCTGCAATTTGTAAAAGTCGAGTGAGGGGAACGATTTATTACAAGCGGTCTACCGATCCGTCAGTATTTAATGCAATCTGAATGAATCTTCATAGTATAGCGGGAATTTATCTTGCTATTGAATGCATTGAGTAAGAGTAATTGTTTTAATGCTCATTCAGGAAGAACTTGAAGGTAGTTGGAATTGTTTTAGTTAAATAAGGAATTAACTTAAAAGTTTGACTGTATTGGAACTTAGAAGTTGGTACCTTTACGTATAAGTTATCAGAGGTTTAACTTAGTTCTTTATGAGGATGAAGAAGTGTCTTCTGTGTATGTTTTCACCGTTCCCATATCATCAGCCTGTGGCCCAAATTATAAATTCGGAACAGGTTGATATTATGGCTGTAATTAACGTCCACGAGTAAAAAGTAACTGCAGGTGGTTGCAGTTGGCGTAAACACAAAGGAAGACGCGGACAGGCCGCCAATTTTTATCACCCTGGTCTCTACTTTATGGAATTCATAAACAGGATATTCTTACTTTTGGAGTTCACATCGGTACCTCTACACATGCTCGTATTATAAGCCTTAAACCCAAAATCTTCTTCCAGATGCAATCCTGTCACCTTATTACAAAGAGCAGGAAGGCCAGTTCGGCTGGCCATGGATGGCTCCTCACAAGGCCAGGGGCATGTCTCTACCTTCAAGAGGCAAGAGGTTCGTCGTCAACGAGTGCTGTGACAAGGCCTGTAGTCTCAGCGAGCTGCTCTCCTACTGTTAAATTGTATTTAAAGATGCTGTGTTGCTGGTTTTTGTTTATAATGTTAACGTATTTGTTAGACTGTGGTTGATGATAGCTACTCAGGAACATACTCCCGATATTCTTCGAGTTGGAATCAAGTCGAATTTCTGCCAGTTTGATACTGATTCGACTTCATTCTGCTACGATTTCGAACTAGAAAATGTCGAGGAATTGGACTATCTAGAGTATTTAGTTGATAGAATCGTTCGAATATTTTGTAATGCGACGGTTGTCTTGTCCTACAAATAAATATTCAATTTCTTTTGTTTTTAAGGAGTCTTACAGACCATTGCTCTTTTATGATCTTATTTCGTGACATTAAAACCTCTTTAATAATAAATGTCCCGCGTTGGCAACACAGCGAGAGCACAATTTTTCTATATTATTATTTCATCTCGATGGATGACCATAAATCATTATAAAACGGGTAATCCCCTGATAGTGGATCGTTGCTCAGACAGTCGTTTATGTGGACTTTTTATAGTAGATAAATGTTGTTTACGAGTGAAAAATATTTTATATGATAGTAAATTTATTGTTGTTGCAATTCGGTTTTATTTTATAAATACCTGTTAAGGCTGACCTTTTTAGCTGTCATTGATATTTATTATCATAGATGTAACAATACAATACTGGTGATATATTCCCGGTATTATATTTCTACAACACGTGTACCAATTAATAAGTTTAAAGTGTTATATAACACGACCTTTATAAACATTGACCTATAAGCTATTTTATTCTGCCTTTTATAAATTAGTAAAAGAGATGTTCAAATTAGATCAAATGAGAGTAAGTATTTTTTTTAACATTCCTTGCCCACAATCTTAAAATTCCATAAGCACTTAGAATTATTCGCTAATTTCGCCTGCTTCGTTTTTATAGCGGTATTTACTCATAAAACTTTTAAAGCCCGCCTTCTTTCATTGTATCTTTTTGATGTTAATTGCATCTGCTCGTAATAATCTCTTTGTTTACGCCCATTACGGGCTTGGAATTCGAAATGGGATCCAATCCTTCACAACGAGTCGACACAACGTGTATTTAGCGAGAACATCGACGTGTTTGTTTTCCATTTCTGATTTTGTACAGATACTATGTTCAAGGAATGTAACTTAGCCAGCAATGGAGACTGCAGTGTTGCGAGGTGTGAATATGGAATGAGTTTTTGCGGTGGGATAGTGTTGCAATATGGTAGTAGGTATGCATTTGTTGGTGATTCAGTATTCGAGTCACGGCGTACTCTAGGCGTTTGCCGGCGACGGCGAGTGCATTCGGTTTAGCATAAAGTTTCTTTACTGTATCTGGTTTTTGTATACGGGCGGTTGGAACGTTCCTGCAGTGCGATTCTGTAACCACCTCACACTGAAAGGTTAGGTGAAGTGAGCGTGGAGTGAGCTGTCATTCCAACTAATGTTAGGGATTGACACTATTGACAGCTCACTTCACCTATCTTTTCACGGTGAGATTTTTACAGAATCGATCGGCTGTTCACTTGTATAATACGAGGTAGGTGGTGGGAACCTGAAATTATGAGGGCAGTAATAAAATTGGTTGTCACAGAACTGTTACGAAGGCGTTTAAAGTGATATGAACGTTTTCACTAAACAAGGACATACGTTCATGATCATGTTAGTCAGAGTTGCCATGGCTGTTAAACCATGATTTTGAATTTGCTAGACCAAAATGTTATGTGTTGTTGTTATATCTGTCTCTCTATATTGAGCCGTATGCCGATGCAATGAAGATGCCTGAACATTTAGCGTACGGCATAAAAGTACTTCACAATCTTCATAATACCGGACATAATATGATTTCTTTTTTGTCACCGTAGGGTGACAGCAGGAAAACAAAAGAAATTTAGCTTTTGAAAACTGGGTGTATTCGAAATAATAAAACCAATGCAACCACAATCTCACTCCAGACATGACTCAAAATTAATAACATTACATAAACAAATAAACGTTATTCACCAAGAAATTAAACAGGAAATAAACCTTTTAGGCCGTTTAAAATAAAAGGGACTGAAATGTAATTAAAATGTTAATTATCTTTTCGTCAAGCGTCTTATTGCTCGTATTTTTTTCCGTTTGCAGTAAACGGAAAACAACTTGACTAAATACGCCAACTCGATTTCTTGCTCTAGATACCAAAATACGGATTGTTTTTGGCGTACAAACTTCCTACTCATACACTGCATGAGCATACACAACTCGCATGCTCACCTAAAACCATATGTTAAGCAGCGCCTTGGTCTGATAAAGGGTTTATTTCGTAGAACCTGAAGAACTCCCTGGCAGAAAATAGACCTTATGAGCAGGCATACAAAATATTATGGTTATCATCTCGTTTGACAGGCGTATAAGTAATGTTATCACAGTAGGTGAATAGGTTCTTATTCGCAGAAGGAAGCTGGTGGAAAAACTGCTCACTTCACCTTCCTTTTCGCGGTGAGATGTTTACAGAATAGCACCACAGTACTGCTATCCTTCTGATGTTTTCAACGCAATATAATCTTTTTATTATTATTTATGGCCGATTGAGGGGAGTGGAAAATAATGCAAGTTTTTATACATTACGGCAATTTGTATCCAATGTAATTATTGTATTTACCAGTATTATCTGCAATATTTAGCACTTATTCAGTTTCAGTACAAATTGTAGTTTAGTTTAATATATATAAAAACTCGCACCAAGGCCTCAGAAAACAAGCATACGCCACCTTGTCACAAACGTGCGGTTATTTTACCAGTTCAAATAGTTAAAGTAGACCAGTCGTTTCCGCCGCCGGTCTGCAGCTCTTAACAATAACAAGACAACATTTCCCCACTTCCTTTTTGAAAGAAAACTCTTCAAACTCCGCAGTAAGGAGATGTTGCACTCAACATACAAATTAGACTGTAGCTGGCCGTGAGCTGGCCAATATTCTGGCACTTCCACTACCTACTTTACGATATCTAAATAATAGAATGAAAGGTGACGTTGCTAGTTCATTGCAAACATTAAAATAAATGTGTTTTTTTTTGCAGAGCAGTTTACTTGATGGAAAGTGTGCGCGTTGTTTTCATGTTGCTCAGGTTAGGGATAAAATGGATTTGTTTCTTGCATTCCTAACGTTGGGAAGAAAGTCCATTTGCTTTATGCCCAAGTAAATTCAACGCGAAAGTATCATAACCTTATCGGTTATTATATTTTCGAGGTGATTGGGGTTGAAACCCTCGGGCCGTGTGTCATGGTTTGTTCAACGAAATTTCCAAACGGCTGGTTGACACTTCCCGTAAACCAAGGTCTAGCTTTCACCTTGGCCAGAGGATAAGTATTTCCATACAACGTGGCGATGTCGCCAGTGTCTTGGGTACTTTACCAGTTGACAGCGATGCGGAGGAATTTTTCGACGGCATGTTTTAGTTTGTTAATAATTTTGGTTAGGATATATTTGATGTTTGTATATAGAAGTTTATCCAGTGCATATATTTTATCCCCCTGTAATTTCACCAACACTACACACAATTTCTTTTGAATGCATAACGGCCAGAAAAGCACAGTAGATATTGTAATAAAAATATGTATGTGCAGTATTTGAAGACGTGGATTTCCATAATAATAATAATCCATAACTTTCCACTTGGTCGAAACTGATTTAAACCGGATTTGAAGTTACACGTGCTCACTTAAAAGATACATACCTAACTAAATATTATCTTTTCGTTGAAACCATAAACAACACTTAAATTCTTCTTAACAAGCTCTACGTAATTTTAAGACGTCATCAAGGCATGGACTAAGAAACTTGGCTATATTGTCACAAACAAATTACTATCTTGTAAAAGTTTTCAGAGCTGTCTGGTCTCCTTTATATATTGTGTAGAAAAACACCTCATTATTAGTCCTGTTGTTTTTATTACGAAGAATTTCTCACAAAAAATGTTGGCCCTAAGAGGTTGTAGAACACTTAATTGTGTAGTTTATTAAAATTGTTCGTAAGTGTTTTTGAAAGGAAACCTACCGAAAGTACCCGTGTAAAATACGATGTAACACGAATTCAGCCTTACACATAAATGCTTGTTTTATGTTTAAAAAAAAACTATATCGTCTGAATTAATGATAATAATAAAAGCTTTGATTAATTCCTTCCACTTGAAATACATACATTACTGATAAAAAAATACATTCCTATTCAATTATAACAAAACCATGAATTATTGTTTACATAATACTATATTACAGTTAATAGAGTAAATCCAAATTAATTCATTTCAAACTACATTTACAATAATTATTAGTTTAAGTGTGAAGATAAATTTCAGAAATAAATTAATGCTAAAACTATCAGACGAACTACTTACGTTATAATTAAAATTAAACACCATGACTGTAATGTAATATTTTGCCTGTTCAAAAACTAAGATAACCCAGAAGTGCGCAAGTGTGCAAGTGGCTTTAATTCGATTTCAAGTGGCTTTCGGATGAATTTGATACTGCTCCTATGCCTTAATTTTAAGGCCCGTTGTACACACACGTTTTTCTTGACTTGAAAAACTACGGTTTATGCGGCGTGTATAGGCACGGTCGTCAGAGTTGTAAGGATCACAATGGAAGCTTGTTGACGGTCACGGTTCATTTAACTGTACTTCTGGTATATTGCGAATCTGGTATTTAGATATTCTGTTATGTTGCGAATCTGGTATTTTGAGAATCTGGTATTTTGAGATTGAGCCGTTTTTTCTACGGCGCGGTTTATACGCCGTGGGTAGGCACGGTTCGCCAGTGTTGTATGGATCACGATGGAAGTTCGCTGACAGAGATAACCTAACTGTGTTTCTACTTTGACTGCCAAATAATACCTACTTTTATGTCCAACCGCCTACAGTCAAGTCGAACACGAAATTCAACAGATATGAGCCATTAGTCCTTTCAGAACCATCCTTAGAAATGGTGGTCAATGGATGGTGGGCAATAAAGTGGGGGTTGGCTAGTGGACGTATAAAGTGCTTCCCCGATGCATCGTCAGGGATCGAACCTGTATCTGATGTCTGCGATCACTTTGGCATTCGAGCACAAGAGGCTACGAGGTAATGGATATGGCAATATGAAAATTAACGTTACTGGGTTAACTTTATAAGTTAACTTTATAAGTTAACCCAGTATGATTTTTGATACCTAATAGTAGATGGGATAAAAATATATTTGATTTAATGAACAATAATTTGTTTGCACAAGTTTATATAGTAAATTTTTCCTATATAAAATAATCAATTAACAAAAATTAAATTGGTTTTTCGAGATATCGCCAAGCGGTTAGTCGACTCTTTACATGACCAGAGGGCTGGCCTGTTTCTTGGCCAAAGAATTAGTATCGCCATACAACGTGGCAATGCTGCCAGCCTGTTAGGCACTGTTCCTGTTGACAACGATGCGGGCGAATTTTTTGATGCCCTATGATTATTTTGCTTATATTTTCCCATGTATCTATCATTATTTTAATGTTAGCTTATATAATGTAAATAATTATGATGTATGTAATATAAACTAAATAAAATAAAATAAATTGTTCCTATTAACAAAAACAAATACATTTGAAAAGCAGAACAATAAAAAAGATCATTTTCTCTCTCTCTCCCAACCCATCTCTAAACGCGCGTAGTAGCGCTTGCGTAGCACAGGCGTAGCGTTGCTACGACAGCGTAGCAGTCGTTTATATCATTCCTAGTATATTGGACAAAAACTGAGCAACACAGTTCACGGCTAGGGTAGCGGGTCGATTGCTATCTATATTGAGTTGACCTAGAACTTAGCTACGAGTTTGGCACAACCAGTAACGTCTATTAATTGACAAAAACAATAAGAATAAGAATTTTATTTCCCTAAGTTTACATTCAAGTGTATTTAAATCCTAGACCTCACACTAGAATTTCTTTTGTTGTGAGGTCCAGGCTCCTTTGTTTCGTTAATAATTGTATATAATAAGGTACATTTAAAAAACTTAAAATAGGCATAAAAAGATTTAGTAGGTATACATGGTGGTGTGATTTGTGTCTGTGGTGTTGGTGTTATAAGATAGTGTATGCTATAGGTACGTATATAAGTGAGTACATGTATATGCATTTGTGAATTGTCAATGTGTGTGAACATTGATAATAACTAAATTATTAATAGTTAATTATTATGAATCTATCAATATCAATCTTGCGCTAGCAGAACTTTTTCAATTTGTAACTTTGTGTAGTGTTTGGGTCACCAAGATACAGACTGTGCCTAGTTTTGGGCCCGCTGTTAAATCAGTCTAAGTTTTCTGTTGCTTAGAACTTCCTGCTAATACTTGTATGTTTGTGAACTAGGTACATAATATGTGTAAGTTTTTAATAAATGAATTTGAATTTGAACTAAGAAACTTCCTTGAAATTTCTGTAAGGTAAGTTTATCTGTTAGAACACATTGAAGATATTGCATCCTCGTTACCATATCCACATAATCTCACCGCTTGCCGAACCCCTAGCTAGGTAAATCCTGAACGTCTACAGGCTGAAGTGTTGTCACTGGCCGCCGGGCCACTTAGGTTCGTGCCTTATCTTTAGATTTACAGAGGCCCCTAGATACAGCCACAGGTATAGAGAGGCTTAGATATTGAAGGTTGAAGTACCGCCAATGTTGGGGCCAATCTAATTGGCGCTGATTTTGAAGTTAGAATATTATGTTCGAACCTACCTACGCTACCGTATCGAATTTATGTAAAAGTTGGTTGTAGAGTAATGCAATCGTCTGTGAATATAATGTCTTTTTCTAAGAAGATACTTATAATTTTTATCAAAATAAAGTAATATTTAAAAAAAAATTGGAATCATTCATAAAAAATACAAAATAAGCATCAGGTACATACATATACATTCAGATTACATGTCTAAGCCGGACTAAATCTTGATTCCACTAAACCTATTCCCACAAAAGTAGGCTAAGGCCGAGATATACAAATCGCCTTGAACACAGTGAGTATGTAACTAAATTGCAGAAATTCATATCAGAATACGCCTGGCTTCAATCTTGATACATTGAATATACTCCGAGCTACGCTTCATCGGTCCCAGTAATCTTGATACACAATAACACTGTATTCAATTCAGTCGAATGTGTAGCGTAGTTTTTGATAAAGTTATATAATAAAAAGAAGTCTTGTCCCACGATATAATTTTTTGGAAGTTGTGTGTGCGTTTATAACTACGGATCTCGAAGAAAATCCAATGGTAAAAGTTTGTTGAACTTGTCATTTATCCAGTATTTATTTATTTTACTTTGACGGTAATCTGTTAATTGTGTACGTTAGGTAAAGAGAAACTGTTTTTGGAAAACTATTCAAACTCTCATCTCACAGAACTCCAGACATACTGACATGATAGTCTTTGTACAGTTTTGTGAGTGATGGAACGTTCCAGAAACTCGTATCGTGTAAATCATTTAGTACAACCTAAGCACATATATAGGGGGTTCTTTAAATCCCGGCAGTACGTTCCCGTGGGATATATTCCGACAACCACGCAGGCGAATCCGAGAGCAAAAACTAGTTATGACTAAAAATACCCATAAATATTTTGTGTCCGCCTTTTCTCAATAGAAACACACGCTGTACAAGATATCTGACCTAAACAAAATATTCAATTCCAATTTCCACAACAAAAGCGAGGGAATAACCCTCGCAAACCAGATGCATCCATCGGATATCGTTTGGAAGCAATCTCTCCTATGTTTTACCGTTCCATCCGTATCAAACGTGTTGTATTGGATTACTGAAGATTGCAAGATACGCGGAGTCTTGCACAAGTATTTACAGTCTCGGAACGAAACGGTATATAGTAATAATAATAATAATAGTACTTATGTCGCGGTTTAAATTGCCTTATTAATAAAGGCAACAAATATGTCTTTACAGAATTATAATCATTAAAATCTAAAAATTATTATCATTCTGTAAATACATTTGTTACGCTCGCGAATCATATTTTGTTCAGCATACAACCTGACACGGACCTGTAAACTGCAAAAAAGTAAGAAAATTCTTTTTTTTTTAAATCGTTGCCCCACACTAGGAATTTCTCCTGTGTCGTGGGTGCGTTTACAGACATATAAACACACATACACAAACAGCCAGACCCGTCCGAATTAGTATTACGCAGGCTACTCGAAAACAATACCTCTCGTGTAAACTGACTAAAACCCTTAAACAGTTACACGACATGTAAGGTAGGTCTGCAATTCAAACGTCTGGATTCAGGCGCCACCTTAGAACTCAAAATATGATTTAGTAGTGTTTAACTTATGTACTTATGTATTTAGATTAGAGCAGGGATGGCCTAGTGGTAATGGCCGCGACTTACGAACTTTAGGTCGTAGGTTCGTGCCTAAAGATTCGCTTTGCATTCAAAACGGTGAAGGAAAACATCGTGAGGATGTCCTAGAAATGTGGCATCTACCAACCCATTCCATGAGAGTTTTTCCGATTTGAAAGTACAATGATTGAGCGATAACTATCCAAAAACCTCTCAAGATCCAAACTTCTTTTGATTCATAGTTGAAACTAGCTTCTGTCCGCGACTTCGTTCGCGAGAAATTTCATGAAATTTCAAATTTCATTTCATGACCCACTCCGTCGCATTGCAACGCCTGCCTGCGCTATTACTTTGTTTTCACCTAGCGTTCCGTCTTCCTTTTTTATTTTTGCTCGGCTCCTAAGAGTCCTGGCGTGATGTTAAATAGCCTATAGCAATATATTATGATAAATTCCCCAAGAATTGGGCTATCAAATGCAGAAGCCAAAGAATTTTCCACATCCGACTGATAGTTCCAGAGATTAGCGCGTTCAAACAAACAAAAAAACTCTTTAGCTTTATTATTAGTATTGATATATATGTATTACTGCCATACTACAATTGAAATGTCTAGTTTTCACGCCATATTTTCTCCTAAGAGATTAGGAGCGTGAAAAAAAAACACATAAAACTATTAAGATAAACAGAATGCGGATGATTGATCACAGCAGCTGGTACTTAAGATCCTGGGAGGACATTAATCAAAACTTCTTAAGCGCTATTAAAATAACAACCCTTTCTCCGATGGTTACCGGTCACCTAAACACCTACTGCTGGTAGGAAAGTCACTTAGTTATCGCTTTCATGAAAAGGTGATGAGATAGTTTTTCGTTAAGTTCGATTAATTTATACATACACTAGCTGCACCCCGCGGTTTCACCCGCATAAGTTTAGATCCCGTGGAAATATCGGGATAAAAAGTATCCTATATGTTAATCCTGGTTATAAACCATCTGAGTGCCAAATTTCATCTAAATCCGTTAAGTAGTTTATGCGTGTAGAGTAACAAACGTCCATCCATCCATCCATACAACCTTTCACGTTTATAATATTAGTATGAAGTAGAATAGAGTCACGCCTTCTTCTCATGAGGTAGGCAGAAACTCCCGAAAGCTACCGGCACCGGCTACGATTCCACTTTGTTATATTAAGTTTGTTCATTAGAGTCTCCAAAAGAGTGTCCATGGAGTTTCTTGCCCGTTCTTCTCCATAGGTACCTACTACACTGGAATGGGCAACCAACTTCATCTTTTTGACAGACCGACACCTTGACAATTCAAAACAGCCTGTAATTGGTTTATTTGAAATAAATACCTACTTTGAGTTTGAGTTCTATACTTTTCCCGAGGTAGTTTTAGAAGAAGTACTTACTATATCTGGTCAAGTGCGAGTCTTTGGGTTCCATAGTCTTCTCTATTAATACCATATCCACTATATAGCACCCTGACTGTCCACGAAACGGCTAATTGATGCAAAATATAAAACAACTATCCAAAACGCTTATATGTATTATATGAAATAATAAATGGCGGAAACATTATTTGGATAAACCTTTCCCTAAGTTTTTACACTTCATTCCATAACGAATGTTTCTCCTTCGTTTATTTCCACAAACACATCGGAGAGTTGCATCAACGTTAGTGGTAATTCTAACATTTTTCTCTCAGCACACAACATATAATAAATCATTGTCAGCTGGGGCTCAGTTGCAGGAGTTCTGTCCATCTCTTTAATGTCAACCCTTTTTTTCCAAACTACCTACCTAAGTTAATTAATTTGCGAGAAACGAAGGTACCGTTTACTTACACTTTGGAGCTGCTTAAATGTCGACTCTACTGCTTTTTTGTTTTATCGTGATCGTTAAGGTTTTATATATAATAATTTTTTTAGTGTCTGCTCCGCTGGTTTGGTGTTTTGATGTAGGTTTTGTTTGTTTTTTTGTTGTTGAAAGAAATCTATACATATTATAAATAATTAAAGAAAAGAAAAAAGTTTATTTGGACACAGTTCGTGAAACACAAAATACAAAATCGCTACAAATCGCAACAAAAATTAATCCCAAAAAAAAAAATGGCAAATCGCAATCGCTACAAATTAAAGTCGCTTATCATTTAGAAAGTTAATTCCGGAAGGTTTATGTGTTTAATGCATTAATATTTAAGTTATAATTAATTAAAAAATCACGATGTTTTGACAGGTCAATATTAGATTGCACCCATGCGAAGTAGGGGCGGGTGGGTCACTAGTACATTCATATTTTTATGTTTTATAGTCCGGAATTTAATATTGACTCATAAAAGTGGTGGTTCAAATGCCAACTGTTATGATGGAACTTAAGGGAAAGCGGTAACCAAGACCAGAGGGGCAATTCTCGTAATTTGAAGAACGTTCACAGTTTCAGCACAGTCTCAATTTGTCAAAAATACCTCTAATTATAAATACCTAAATTTTTGACAAGTTTTTGACATTGATTGTCGCTGAGATGAGATTGCTACTAGATCTTGAACGTTATTTATTACGGGGTTATTTGCCTTCAATAATGCTGTTTTATTTTAGACAGCAATTGTTTCATTGTTAAACAGCATGACTGTGAAACTTGAGCTTCTAAGTTTGTTTACCAGATCAAATTGTATATATGAACGTAACCGAAGCAAAAGGCATACGTTTTTTAGAAACTACACGCCTTTTAACTACCCCCCATAGGTAAAAGGCGTGAATTTAAGTAGGATGTATGTAAATTGATGATTCCTATACGGTCAAGTAGCCGAGGAGAAAATGAAATCCAAATGAAATCCTCATAAAACTCCCTCTCATTAAGTAACCTCACAAGAAGTCAAAATAATCATTAGGAACTCTTAGCAGTGGGGTTTTCATTTCATTCAGCGTAAAAATCCCTCCAGTTACTTATAAATATTCACCAAAACCAGCGCAGCGTAAAAAAACTAACGCAGCCCCAGTGCGAATCGCTTCCTATTACATTATTCAGATATTATACATTCGGCAACTGTAACAGGGTGCCCATCTAATTCTAGATGTAAAATAACTTTCAGAATTCAATATTCCCAAAACAATATAGCAACACCTGTGGTATATTTCCATTTGGGCGCGGGGCCTGTATAAATATTCAATTTAGACACTTGCCCATACACTGCTGTATATATTGATGGGATATTTAAACGGTGCTGATATTGATAAGGCTTAGCATTCTGCATTCCGATCCTGGTTCAGGAAGGTTTGTGATGATGAGGGTTCGAATTGCTGAAGTGTTTTCGCGGTTGGTTGAATGTACTGCCGATCCTTTTTGATTGAGAATGTAACATAACATCACGCCTGTAACGCCGAAGGGTTAGGCAGAAGCACCTTTAATACATCCAATTTTGCTAGTAAGTCGGCGAGCCTATTGGCATAAAACGGGCACTAATCCAGAATCCGGGCTACTGAGAACTTCCAGATGAAAAACCCAATAACACTTTGCCCGACTCGGGGAACGAACCCAGGACCTCATGTTCAGCAGAAGCGGTCGCGACCACTAGACCAACGAGGTAGTCAACCAGACCAACGAAGCAGTCGATTGAGAAGTAAGTTGTGAATTGTTTCGATACATTTTGAATTCTACTATTATACTTCTGCTCTTCTTTTGGATAGAGCAGCGATATCCTTTGTGAAAAGTTGCTTTCAACTGACGGTAAGCAAGATTCATCATCATTTTATTTTATCATACAGTTCAAAATGAGTAATGATTTGCCTAACAATATACCCGCATAACATAATAATCAGACTATACAGTTCCGACTGCTGGAACACAGGTACAGGCCTCCTCTCTGCGAGGGGGATTGTGCTGTAATCCACCACGCATCAAGCCCATCGTATGTCGGTGAATGTCACATGTCTTCGAATTTTTTGTTCAAGGACATACCGGTTTCCTCACGATGTTTTCCTTCACCGTTTTGAGAGCAGTGGTGATGATATAAATTACACTAAGATACACATACATAAACAGTAAGGCGTGCGCGTGCTATACACTTGTTCTGGGTAGCACAATTCGGTACAGCCGGGCGGCAAAATATACGTATATGTTATGTATTAGATTTCGTCGCCCGGGTGTGTCAAATCATGCCGACCCGAACAAATGTGGTGCACCACATTTGTTCGGGTTTTGGTTCGGGTTTCCAGCTCTAAAGGTAACAGCTCTCAAGTAACTTTACAGGTGACACTGACGTAACTCAAAGTCAGAACATTTAAATTAGTTCATTCATTTCATTCGCCTGTTGCGGTCGCTCTTTATAATTCCAATACAACTCCATTTTAGACAGTACTCCAACATTTGCGGCTTTTGTTCAACTTTGAATATTGAGAGCTGTTATTATTTATTCTGGGCCCTCAAAAACTTTTTGATGGTAACAAAACGTTTTCAAAAGTTTAATATTGTGTACTGTGGTTTGCCTTTCGTTTTAATAGTTTAGAAATTATTATTTGGTGAGTCATATTTTATTCAGATTGTTAATCGGTTTTCGTGGTTAAAGTCTGTTTTGTTTAGGTTTGCGGCGATGGTGAGATAGCTCTCAAAATTAGTAATTGGGAAATAATGAAAGGTAAGGAGACTGAACGAGTGCCTACCTACTTCTTCTTCCAAGCGAAAGCACTAGGAAGTGGTGAAGGGCGGGCGTTTTGGGGGACTGTCTTTTGTAATTTTGACGTTCGAAAAATGCTGATTCTCAGCCTTATTTGAATAAAATACTTTGGATTTTGACTAGTGCCGTTGGGCAAGTGGTGCTTCGGGGTAATTACGTAATGGAATGGCTTTCATTTTGTCAGTTCAACAACATTCATTGCGTTATTTAGGTTGTTGAGCAGATACATTTTTTGAACATATAAAGCAATGGATTAGCAATAACCTTCAAAATGATTCAGTTTGTGATTGATAGAGTGATTCGCAATTAGGGTCTCTGGTCCACGCGTCATGTTCGTGAACGGGCGCCGTCTGTAGAGTCTGGTAATCTCTTAACTTTCAGGGTTTATCTTTAATCTCTATATTTTGAATTATCTTTTTAGTAATTTTTTACATTGGTCTTACATACAGAAGCAACAAGAATAATGTACACAAGAAAATGTAATATCTTAATTTACAAGTGTGTCCATGGAGTTTTGGAATGAGCAACTAGTCAACTGATCGACTCTTTGACAGTTGAAAAGTGTCCGTAAATGGTTTAATTGAAATAAATGCTTTGAGTTTGCTTGCTTCGAGCTTTAATAATTTATCAGCTGTATTTCAGTTGCACGTGCTAAACTTATAACATTACAGCATGTCGCTGAGTGATAGCTGAAGGCCAATTCCCGTAATTAAAGCCGTTCAAAATCTAGTCGCAATCTCATCTCAGCGACAATCAATGTCAACACTTTTTGACAGAATGAGACTGAGATCAGACTGTGAATGTTCTTAAAATAAAGAGAATACTTTCACATTGTTTTTTAATGGATACTCTCATACGTTACTTCCAAACATAAAGAAATATATTTTGTTTTTCTTTCTGTAATTTGTAAAACCGTTTTCTTTCTTGCGTTTTGTTTTGTGTAGGTCTTGCAAAGCCAATAGCTAATAAAAACGAGGGCAATGGTGCGAGCCCTTTTCAAATCTTCATGGTTTTACTTGACCTGTTTCTATACGGAACCAAGCGCAGCCGAGGGCGATCGTTTTCATCACCCACGCGGCCACTTAGTAGCAGAATAAAAAAGGTACAGAAAAATATATAATGGTGTCTCTATGGTCATCGTTTTACCTGAAATTAACAAAACTAAAAAAAAGGTTATTTTAACCCGCCGTGAATGAGGTTAAAAATAGTTACACCAGCTATGGGGTGGGTGTGACCATTTATTATATTGCATAAATATTGATCAGAGGGATCCGTGGCTAAATAATAACAGCCGCACAGGTCGATCGATCAGGTTAAGCTATGCTTGCCGCGGTTGGTCTGTGGATGGGTCTTTACATACCGAGACCCGTCCGTGCCTCGGAAAGCACGTTAAGCCGTTGGTACCGGCTGTCATTCGTGGATCTTTGACAGTCGTTACGGGTAGTTAGAAGCCTGTACCTTTTTCTGTACCTTTTTTTAGTCCAAGGGGTATCGTATTACCCAGTAACTGGGTTGTGGAGGTCAGATAGGCAGTCGCTCCATGTAAAATACTGGTATTCAGCTGCATCCGGTTAGACTGGAAGCCGACCCCAAAATGGTTGGGAAAAGCCTAGGCAGATGAGATGAAATATTGATCACCGAAATGACTTTACAATGCTACTTTTTTTCATCATTTTATGTCATTGTTTTAATATACATCATTATTCTATTGCCCTTATCCCAATTAATTAGTGGTGGCCGCAACATGTCTTTTTCTTCCATACTTCACTATTAGTCGTCATCGCGGTAGTCACTCCCTTTCTAACCATATCATCATTCACACATTCCATCCATCGTTTTTTTGGTCTTCCCCTACTCTTAAAGCCATCGACATTCATACTCAAAACACTCCTCACGACATTTTCCTCTTTTCTCCGTAACATGACAACCGATTTCCACACAAATTTTCAGTTACCGGTGCCACTTTCAGACTTCCTCTTATGTACTCATTTCTTATTCTATCCATTCATGTAACACCACACATCCCTCTTAGCATTCTCATTTTTGATCCTTATAGTTATCAGCAAAGCTGTAGAGTAATCAAATAATACAGCAGCAAATATTGTATTTACGTTTAGACCATTTGCCTTAATACCCTTTCTCTCTAAGCACTTAATTTTACCACCACAATACCTACCGAGCCGAAATGATCGCATTTGTTAAGCAAAGCGATGCGATAAGCAACTTGTTAATTTCTCAAAAGTGATTAATAAGTAGGAGCTAGTTAATAAATGAATAGCAACGGATCAAATGTCCACGCCGGCTTGCTAACGACTACAAAATGATAAATCAACTTTAGGAAAACAATACCACGGACTCAGTTTGGGGTAAGGGATGTTCCGTAGACAAGGATGGGCGATGCCGTGGTTTTGTATGAGAATTGAAAGGTTAGTGTCATATTATAGTGGAGTCTGTGGCCAAGTAATAACAGCCGCACGGATCGATCGATCAGGTGAAGCTACGCTTGCCGTGGTTGGTCCGTGGATGGATGACCACCCATCCACGGACCAACCGCGGCAAGCGTAGTATCTTAACATACCAAGACCCCTCCGTGCCTCGGAAAGCACGTTAAGCCGTTGGTCTCGGCTGTTATTCGTGAATCTTTGACAGTCGTTACGGGCCGTCAGAAACCCGAAAGTCTGACAAACAGTCTTATTAAGGGGTATCGTATTACCCAGTAACTGGATTGTGGTGGTTAGATAGCCAGTTGCTCCATGCAAAATACTGATATTCAGCTGCATCCGGTTTAACTGGAAGCCGACCCCAACAAAGTTGGGAAAAGGCTAGGCAGGTGATAACATACATATTGACAGTGAGTGACATATTTTTATTTCAATCAATTGCACCACCTAGAGTCGTTCTAAGATTTGCAACTGTCACTCTGGTTTACACTTATAGTGCTATATATGTAGAAAGCAGCCAGACTTAAGTAGTACAATAACAATTGCAATGCATTTCATCTTGACAATTCTACAACATCAAACATGAAGCAATGGATTATATATTTCTTTCCAAATGTTAGATTGTAAAAGAAAGTGTGTTACGCAGTTGGGATGCGGGTTGGTGTCCTAAACTCTATTAAACGATAGCCTAATATCTTTAGGACCCAAAGTCGCTTGCATTTTACAAATGTGAGATATTGTAGCCTACCACTAAGATCCCAAGGATGGAAAGCCCAGATGTTGTTGAAAGAAGAAGCAGAAATTCTTAGTGCAGTTATATAGTTCAGCTCCCACTACACAACAACCTCAAACATTCTGTAGCTTTGAAATTAATCAAATAGTCTGTAGATTCTGTAGTTATGACGGCACGGACATTCCGCCAGTAGATTGATGGGCCCAGGAGAATAGTTGGGTATCCAGTTCGGACCCCGGCTGAGGCATTGTGCTTTGTTTAAATGTTAATTGATTAAACTGTTATTGGGTATTGTAGCTGGCTTGTTTCTAGAGTAAGGAATGGTGATGATTACCTAAAGTCAATTAAATTAACAAGAGTGGTCGCTGTAACTATTTAAGATCTGCGTTCTTTGAAGATGTTTAAGGCGATGCCGATGTCCAAATGCAGGACAGCGTGAAACTCTCAGTTCTTTGTCGTACAGTTGCGACAGTGGCAGACAGCACAGACAGTAGCGCTTTGGTGCATATTACATGCCATAAAAAATTTAGTGTACAATACAATACATTTTTTGCAAATGTTTAATAACTTATTCAAAAATATTTTATAAAAAATAAATAGCATCATGATAAAACAGTCATAAAACAGAGCTCAAAAAAATATTGTTCGTCGCATTTTCAGAATCAAAATTTTGAGCGTAAACTTTATGTAATGATAATAAGTCGCAAGACGCGTGTAGCTCGCGGCCACTGAGTAAGTGATGCTAGTTAGAATAAACTAACAGCGCCCCGTGGTTTCACCCACATAAGTTTTGATCCCGTGGGAATATCGGAACAAAAGCTATCTAGCTTGGCTGTGAAAAACAGTACTTTGGTTTAAATTTAATAAAGTAATCACGAAAAATCACTAGAAATGCGACGTTGCCTTTGCCAGCCCGCGTGGGAAGAACGATTAATCCTTAAACTGTTCTAATAATCAGTACATGTCTTCACATCCTATAGC
This sequence comes from Apamea crenata, assembly GCA_949629185.1. Lineage (NCBI taxonomy): Eukaryota > Metazoa > Arthropoda > Insecta > Lepidoptera > Noctuidae > Apamea > Apamea crenata. Next base: position 1,689,042 of record OX451359.1, read on the forward strand.
AGCCAATAACGTTCCCTCTGCTGGGACACAGGCCTCCTCTCTGTGAGAGGGAATGGGCCGTAATCCACCACGCGGGGCCAGTGCGGGTTGGTAGATGTCTTCACATCGCCAAAGTTTAAAACATTTTACAATATACTCAAGACTTTACAACCACTAAAACGAAACTCAAACGTCGACATAATCCTGTACCTCAAGAATAGCCACATCATCAAACTCACACTAAATCTCTTCAGGATCTCCCCGTGCATGTTTGAAGACGTTCAAGACGTTCAAGATGTTCTCCGTTGCACATTTGGCCGTGTTTGAGTTCGTAATTGGCCCCTAAAGTAGTGGCTACACGAAGCTACATCACCTCGAGCCACGCCCCTTCGCTGTTCTGTCCTCGGCTTATACGGTTCAAGGATGATGTTCTATAACGGGTATCATATAGTACCTATAGATGTGTATGAGTCGGTATTTATGTCGGAAAATGGAAATCACATTTCCATATAACAGCGGTTATTTTCAATCAGTTTGTCGAAACTGAATTTTTCATATTTTTTCGGATTTATTACTTTTTCAGGTGAATTTTCATAATGCCTGTTTTCCCAGAACTAGTAGAAAGTAGGTACAGACAGATTTGGTAGTGTCATGAATTCTAAGAAGCAATACGTTATATTTTGGGGAACTACATTTTTTCAAAGGAAAGCTCAAATGCTTGTAAACGTGAGATATTTTTCTTGAGTACCTACCGCTCATTTTTGCTATTAAGGTTTTAAGAGGATTTATTCTTCATAAGAATTTAAATAACAGTTCACTTAGAATGAGATACAATATGCTTACATATAATAATATAGTAGAAGCCATCGGGGTATGGTAGTTGCTGTGCTATTTAGGTATAAAAGATTTCAAGAAATGAGTAAGTAAAATACCAGGCAGAGATTGATCAAGTTTCGAAGTATATTCGAAGTATAAAGCAGAATAATATGTTATCCTGTTCACATAAATGGACAACCTAAAACCCTGCATTAGTATCTACGACTAAACCAAAATAATCACACAAGAATTCACAATACCTTTTCCATATTAAGATACGGCAGGACTTACAACAAAAATAAAACTCACACATGATCGTCATTCCCCGCGACCCGCCGCATCAGTCTGCAACGCATCGCTTCGCACCGCACCGTATCGTAAACGCGCTGGCCACGCATCGATCAGGCCACCCACTGTACCGTGGCTGACTGATACCTCCATTCAATACACAAATTGTCTCCTATATCATATGGGGTGGAGTCACGCCGCTAAGTGCAACTATTCGTCAAGCATCGCGGAATGTTAAGTTCGGCTTTTTTTTCGATTTTGGAACGTCGTTTATTGGGAATTTGTTTGTAATGGGACACATTTTTTGTGTCTAGTGTTTTCTCAGGCTCAATTTGTCTTTGTTTTAAAAAGAGGTAAGTGTACTTTATGGGTGGTATAGCTGAGTAAGGCTTAGTTTACGCTAGCGTTATGATTTATAGCCTAAAGTTTAAAGAGTATTTAATAAACGAATGAGGGGAGCGGTCAGTTATAGCCGAGGATTACAAGAAGCATGATTTTTTTTTAAATTTAGGTCGTGGTTTCGAACCCAGTCATTTGCTTTACTTTGTGTAATTTCATCATCACTGGTCTCAAAACGGTAAAGAAAAACATCGGGAGGAAACCGGCATGTCCTAGAACCAAAAATTGGAAGACAAGTGACATCTACGAGTACCAACTGAGATTTTTAGTATCTACCTTTTGCCTATCGATTACCCGTTCGCTCTGGCTTTCTATCTTAAATAGAAAGTTTGAAATACGTCAAAGTATTTTATTGTCAGTGACCCAATGTTCCTCACTGAATCATTGACCTGCTTCTGTAGGAAAGCTACAGCTGCCTTGTTCTTCAAAAGGTTCAATCAAAACGGAATTTCATAGATCACACTGCATTTTCCGTGAGAAGAAATCCATAACGTAACGTAACGTTCTAGTGTCCGACAAAACAAAGCAGGTACTTCGGAACATCATTTAGCGAACTAAAACCGAATAACACTAAAAGCTGTTTTGGCGAAGTCGTTGTTGGGCGCGGAGTATGTAAGTAATTCATAGTAAGCGAGTTAGGCGGCCCGAGAACTTCCTCGAGCTTCACTAAAAACTACGGACCAGTTGCACCGACACGGTAACGACTGTTTATTGATGGTATGTGTGTTTTAATGTAATGTAATTAAATACAAAACCAGGTTTAATTTAAAAAAAACGATTGTCTTGGTTTGACTGTATTGTTTAAGTGCCATAAGAGGAAAAGGAAGAAGGCGGAGGACAAGGAATTTAGCATTATAAAGCAAAAGTGGTGATAAATGCTCATTTCTGTACAGCTTAAGAAAAGGCTTTTGCTTTTTTTTTAGAGTGTTATAGGTTGATAATGAACTTGATTAAAATACATTCAGGTGAATAATTATCTGACGTGATTTAATTGTTTTCCATTCAAATTGCTGTAGATGTAGGTGTGTACTCAGACATCTTCAACACAATGTATTAATCTTCTTCGAATTTACTAAAGAACAATAGTCAAGCGCGTAATCATACCCCTTAACATTAGTCTCAAAGGATTCAAGCCAAAAATACATAATAAAGCCATTTATTTTACAGAGCCTACTCTTATTCATGTCTCAAGACATGTCTTTATAGAGGAGTTCTGAAGACTAACCTAAAAATGAAAACGTCAAAGAATATGTTTTCATGTGTGAAAGGGCTGTCAAAACTCAGTGGCTCTCATTAGCATAATGAAAGAGACAGGATGTGCATATGTTTTTTTTAATAAAAGCAACTTCTATTATTTAAGCTTTTCTTTAAAATATGACTGTAAAAATGCACACAAAAGTGTGACTGAAATGTTGGACAAAACTCGTCACATCGTGTTGCGAAAAAAATTGATTTGTTTTTATTTAACCTCCTCCGAATCTGTGAAGACTATGCGGTGACTCATGGTCTCAGGTACAACTCAACTAAAAGCGAGCTCTTAGTGTTTAGGGCGCAAAATAAAATGTATGACGTTGTACCACCGGTTACCTTGGGTGGAGTTCCGCTGAAAAGAGTCACTCGTTTTAAATACCTGGGGCACTGGGTCACCGATAGGCTGTCGGATGACGATGATTTAGAGAGGGAACGTAGAGCATTGGCTGTCAGGTGTAACATGTTGGCCCGCAGGTTCGCACGGTGTACGCGAGAGGTTAAAATAACATTGTTCAGGGCCTACTGCCAGTCGCTGTACACGTGCGCCCTGTGGGTCAGTTATGCACAGGGCTCGTACAATGCGTTACGAGTCCAATATAACAACGCGTTCCGGGTAATGCTGGGGTTGCCGCGCTTCTGTAGCGCGTCGGGGATGTTCGCGGACGCACGTGTTCCGGATTTCGGTTCGCTGCTGCGTCTGCGAATTGCATCACTGATGCGTCGGGTGCGCGGCAGCCCCAACAGTCTCGTGGCTACTGTAGCCGGCAGGGTGGATGGCCAAATAATAGGTCACTGGATGGCGGCACACAGACCGTCATTCAGATATATTTTGTGAGGTAGGGTTATTTCTTAGGTTTTATTTTGTAGTTTTTATTTTATATTTTAATTTATTTTTTGTTTTTTATTTTAATTTTTGAGTTATGGATCAATGGTCTGAAAATAAAGATTTATTATTATTATTATTATTATTTCTTCTGGTGGCTACCTTTGCTGATATATAATCACAGCTACTTAAAACACATGTAAGTTACCTGACACTGGCGTTAAGCCAGCTCAAAAAGCTTTGACAAAAATGTTTGAGCTTTTATACCTGGGTACTTGTGACGGTAGGTACATATTCCCGAGCGTGCTTTGATACTTTCAGACATCCTACTCCTCTGGGAGACAGTGCGAAAGTAAGTAAATACACAGAGATCTTTTAAGTGTAGTCAAATATCTTGGAAATTCAAAGTGGATGAATTCACTATCCCCGCCTGACATTTGCTCGTCATATTAAAATCACTTATTTTTAGACGAGCCTTTATGCCTCCCCAGTTTGACGTAGGCTTGGCCATTGCACCTACGAAATTTACCACAGCAAGTTTTGCTATATCCGTATGTCGTGATTCAATTTGACCAATAAACCCAATAAGATTATTCTGATGGGTTTGACATAGGTTCTAACTTTCACTGATCACATAATCAGCTGGGACACAGGCATCCTCTCAGTGAGAGGTGGGCCGTAACCCACCACGCGGGCCCAATGCGGGTTGGTAGATGTCACATGTCTTCAAATTTTTGGTTCTAGGACATGCCGGTTACCTCACGATGTTTTCCTTCACCGTTTTTTAGAGCAATGGTGATGAAATAAATTACACAAAGTAAAGCGCCTGTCTGTGTCCGAGCCCACGACCTATAACTTGTAAGGCGGGGTCCGTTGCCACTGAGCCACCACAGCTTTACTGATCAGTGATCATGAATGTAAAACCAAGATGAACCCGCTTAATCTAACGCCTAGTTAACAAACGGAGCACGGGGCCACCCAAACAATTGGTTAACGAATTTATCAAGAGTTAGCGAGCGTGCAGCTGGTACAACTAGCGTACTTTGTTGTACTTACTGCACACGCATGCGTAGTTACGGTGTACTACTAAGTTTACACGAGCTTTTTAAAGGTGAAGCGAGTTTGTTCGTTTGTTTGTTTGAGGAAATTGTTTTAGATATATCGATGTTTGTTTATACTCCACTGCCGCAGAGGAATGAGGAGGGTATGAGAGTTAGCTCTGATAATACTGTATAAGAAATAGGAATATAAATAAAAATCTTGTACCATGCATATTATTAATGTGTTACGGGTATCTAAAGCAAGTCGCTTTAGATACCCGTAATACATTATATACATATTCACGATACCTATCTCCCGGCTGTACGTCCGCTTAAGGACGTGGTGCTGGATGTAGCATACACACTATCGTGCGCGCATCCAGTGTGCTAGACGTAATCGAACGAATTAAATAACGCACGTGTTTTATTTATTTTAATTTAAAATGCCATCAGTTTTATCAAAACGCCAAAACATGGGAGTTCTTATGTTGTCAGCAGTAGAAGAGAGGAAAAAAAAAATAGGAAGAGGTTTTGGCTGATAAAAAATATCATAAACATGAATGATTTTAATATGATAGATTTTGTACTTATCTCAGAGTGGACAGTGAAATATTAGAAATCGTGCTTTAAATGATGAATTTGTTGTACAGCAACTTTATACACGATCAAGCACGTACCACGCACGATCGCTCTGACGTACGTCCGCGTTATTCACTGTCTATCTGCACAAAGTTCGCGGTGCTCATTTGCAAATCCAGCAAGCAATTAATAATAATTATCGACGTACGTCGAAACTATCCACCGTCGTTTTTTGTCGTGCATCATCCATGTCCTGGCGTATAGCCAGATGTACCGTGAATATTCTACTTAACTGACATTATTGCTCGTCTGGTTTTCAGTTTCTGAAAGCTTAATCAATATAAATCTACATCTTCAATTGAAAATTCAACTCAACAACTGCTACTAATTGCTAATTCAACCCTAAACGCCAATTAATTAAACCAATCGTCAGCAACTCGTTAACACAAGTGACGGCAATCTATCGGAATACATCCCGCGACGCCGAGGGATCGGAATAACTACGCATAGGTACATGTAGTTAATCAGGGAGGCGTGTAGCAGATAGCAGGGTCCCCGCGGAGCATGACCGTCGATGTATACTGACGTTCATGTGTCTCTGTGTTTAACCGCTGGTAACCCCTTGACCACGAGCTACATGCTCAAGCGCCACGCGTCTTGCGATGCGAATGCGGAGAAAACAAATGAAAGAAGTGATTTACGCTATGAGTCACCGCGACGCGACTTGGCGACGGACCGAAACAACTAACGCGCGCTCTTGTCGCTTGACGCAAGTCGCATCGGTCGCCCGGAGCCGTGAATGCCTTAGACGTGAAAAATGGGGCAGTCAGCCCTGATATGAAGTTGGACTGGTTAATCTTCGTATAGTTCGTGGGAACATGAGACAAGCAAATTAAGAGGACTGACTCCCTGAACGCAACCATACTCCACAGCTTATGAGCGAGTTGTGATGGTATGTGACCACACAATTGCCGTGTCAAATATTCTGTCAAGAGAAACAAAAAAAACTTTACTGGTCTGCGTATTCAGTACTGGCATCATAACGTAGCGTGGTGGAAGTAGTGTCGTTCCATTTGCTTATGCGCAGATAAGTTTTTTCACTACAACCTTAATTTTTCTTGACTACGTTAACAAGAGAACTTTGCCTAAGAGAGAAGTAGAGCTGAAGTAACGCTAGCTGGATGTTGGTATAAAATCAAAATATTTTATTTCATTAGCTTTTGCCCGCGACTTCGTCCGCGTTTCTTAATTTTTTTTCCGTAAGAACCTTCTACTAAGTAATAGAAAACTTAAAAAAAAGATGGATGAAATCGGTAAAGTCGTTCTCAAGTTATGACGTGAGCAAGGGAAATAGGGATTCATTTTTATATTGTATAGATAAACCAACATGGGCACTTATGAAACGTCAGAAGCTAGGTGCACGGTTCCAATTGGTCGTTTCTTATGAGGAAGAGCCGGCAAGAAACACCACGGTTACTCTTTTAAAAATAATTAGAAAAACAAATTAATGACGGGCATTGAGCCCATTATGACACAATATCTTCTAGAGCACTTAAAATGTTTAATATCTCAGATTTAATTTGATATGAACATTAAGACGGTACCCAGACTGTAACATTAGCTGTTTCACTCACTATAAACATTATTCAAGTAATTCAAAAGTGTTGTAATAAAATATTCAAACTAACGTCGAATGCTAATTGCATTACCGTTTTAAATGCTACAGCGTTTATAGTTCCACGATATTAAACTATTTTATTTTATGTAGCATAGATAGGGTTGGCAAAAAAAAAAACTAGTTAAATTATATTACTCATACTCACGTCTCAGGAACCCGTTAGATGCGAGAAGCACAGAACCGGTCGAAGTGGAGGTGCTTGGGGGAGGCCTATGTCCAGTAGTAGACGTCTTTCGGCTGAAATGATGATGGGTCTCACGTCTTTGACGAGACATACAAAAAAAAAACTTGGTATACCCTGATTTTGTACATAATACCATAGCAAAATAGCCTATAATGTTCCCACTACTGGGACACAGGCTTCCTCTGAGTGAGAGGGAGTGGGCCATAATGCGCCTCGCGGGCCCAGTGCGGGTTGGTAAATATCACATGTCTTCGAATTTTTTAATGTATGACGGCACGGTTAGCGCAGTGGTTAAGCGATTGACTGCTGCGCTGCGTGTCGTGGGTTCGATTCCCGCACGGAACAAATATTTGTATGACCTACATGTATTTGTTCCGAGTCTGGGTGTTTTTCTATCTATAATATGTATGTATTTACAATAAAAATAATTGTATATAAGTAGTTTATCAGCCATCTTGTTACCATAACACAAGCATTAGGTTGCTTAGCTTGGGACAAATGGTGCTGTGTGAAATGTCCAGGGATATTTATTTATTTATTTATTTTGGTTCTGGGATATGCCGGTTTTCTCACGATGATTTCCTTCACCGTTTTGAGAGCAGTGGTGATGAAATAATTTACACATATTAAAGTGCTTGACTGTGTTTGAGTCGCGGTCGATGTTTGTACATGATAATGAAATTATTTTCAGTGGCGAAATCCACAATATCACACCTAGCTGAGACAGTGTGAACGTGTTTATTTAAAAGTGAAGTAGGTATTATACTTGTAATTTATTATTTTGATTGTAATTTATTATTTTGTTTTTTTTTTTTTTTAATTTTTTTTTTATTGTTTTTGATTCCCTTTGTAAAATTTTGTATATTTTATTTATGTTCTGTAACTTTTATGGTGTACAATAAAGAGTATTCTATTCAATTCTATTCTTTTATTATTTTTCTTCTCATTTAAGAGAGGATAAGAAACCTTACATACGCGTCGGGACCAAGTATGTCAGGCGAAATTTTGATAGAGAAGGTAGAGAGAATGATTGAAGGAGTTAATATAATAAGTGTAGTCATTAAAAAACAAAGTTTGACTTAGATGCAGCTTGGTACGGGATTCCATACATCCATGAGCATTGTCCGTTCGAAGCGTGGCAACCCTAGTCGTCCTCATTCACTTGATAGTTCAACGTTATTGGTAGATTGTAATAATGTTTTTATTGAAGTCTAGTCGATGTTATTGTCTGAGCACCCTAGAATGTGCGTTTAAATTCATTACATTTGCACTTGTATAGGAAACTTTACAGTGCATTGGGCGTTTTATTATCCCTTGCGATAGAAACATAAACCTATTTCTAGAGGTAATAAACATAACATAACACGACGGCTTGTTTACCCAAAGGGTTGGTAAGGTGTACCTACCTATAGCTCACCAACATTTCGCCAGGTATGTTCAAGTCTCTTGTAACAGGGAGAGACCCTATTGACATCAACCGGCATGTTTTCTTAAAATAAACGAACATATGGCTAATCCTTCGAACGTGGATCCACGCGAGACAGAATGGCTTTTTATTTTTTCCGTAATTACGGCATTCAAACGTTCCTAATGTTTGTGAATGAGGATAAAAACTGCGACATGCTCACTTCAGAGGGGCAATTCTCGTAATTCTAGGAACGTTCACAGTCTGATGGTACGGAACCCTCGGTGCGCGAGTCCGACTCGCTCTTGACCGGTTTTTTTGTCAACAAGCTACGAGTACTTCTTTTACGAATAATGATTAATTATGACCCTTTGCGCAGCTGTTAATTGCATAAATACGGGGATTCATTAATTCTAAGACTTCATTAATTATGGGAGAAAAGTCTGAAAGGCCGTAATTTTCCACTGAATCTGTTTTTTCACCAATGGTATAGACACATGTCTATTCATAAACTCGTCTACACTCTACAACTCATTTTTAAAACTCAACAAAAACAGAAAAACTTGTTTGACAGTCCAATGTGACATATTATGTAGCATTACGAATACAACAACAGTGCTGCCATCACGCGGAAGAGCTATTTCTAGACAGAATCTTCAAACAATGTTACTAGCAGCACCACACTGCCTTGCCTTTATTATTTTTCTGGTTCTTCGCATACCTTAGGCCATCATCATCACCTGCAGCTCGACTTCACCCACTGCTCAGCACAGGCCCCTCTTTTCAAGTGCCAATCCCCACGCCCCTGTGCCAGTCTCATGCCAGAATTTACCCGCGATGGTAACAATGACGTCCGCCCATCTCGTCGCCGGGTGTCGCGGTGGACTCGGTCACTGCCTTATTCCACCTGTCATTACTGCGCCTTGCCTTTCCTTAGGTTAATACTACTAATTAAATAATAAATAGCGATTGACTGCTGCGCTGCGTGTCGTGGGTTCGATTCCCGCACGGAACAAATATTTGTATGACCTACATGTATTTGGGTGTTTTTCTATCTATAATATGTATGTATTTACAAAAAAAAAAAAATGTTTTTAAGTAGTTTATCAGCCATCTTGTTACCATAACACAAGCATTAGGTTGCTTAGCTTGGGACAAATGGTGCTGTGTGAAATGTCCAGGGATATTATTACTATTAAAAAGAATGAAAATACGTTTATATGCGGCAAACATGATGCAGAGAAAGAACACAAACACAAAAAATTAATAAGTAGGGAAACATTTGCGTCTCATCCTCGCGAGACGGCCATCGCTCAGCATAATTGGAAGACCCTATGCGAAACAGAGCCGCAGAGGTGGTTTTCAACGACAGCCGATTAATTACTATACTGAAAAAATACTTACAAATCGAAGAGTGTAAAGTGAAGTTAATCTTTCTTTCACCAAACACAATTAAAACAAGGTGTTAATAGCAAAGAAGTGCAACACCTAACAGTAATGCATTAAACATTCTGCTACCCAACAGCTACGCCACAACCCGCAACCCTTTCTCTGCGCAGTCGGGTAGATGTGTTGTAAATCTCATAAAACTCATGGGCCTTCGCGCAGTTAAATGATATTAAATCTAAAATGCAAATGTAACGGCTTCGATACTGAGTCGCTCTTTTGTAAGTAACAAGGAGATTGGACGAAGATGCATGATGTATCTAGATGCGGCTGACGCATTGTATTTCGGATTCACATTCTATCTGTTGAACCTAGAAGCATTTCTATTCTAGGGCCGTATTATGAATTACTAGTAACGCCCCGCGGTTTCACCCGCATAAGTTTCAATCCCGTGGGAATATCGGGATAAAAAGTATCCTATGTGTTAATAATCCTGGTTTTAAACATAGGACACAAATAGTGTGCCTTTCATCCAAATCCGTTCAGTAGTTTTTGCGTGAAAGAGTAACAAATATCCATCCATCCATCTTTTGTGAGGATGGATATCCTCACGAACTATCGCATTTATAATAAATATTATGCTACTCATGATTCCAATCCGAAAAAGGCATAGTTATCAGTCATGCTCGGTCTCACTCTTACACTGGAATCATGACGGCATTAAACCGACAAAATACGGCACCTGTATATTAATCATCATCAACATATATCCTTGTGAAGCCTGCTTCTTGCTCCAGCCGCTTGCGCAATCGCTTGTTAAATGAAGATATTTTCAAAAGCAGGAATTTTGAAAATATCTTCATTTAACAAGCGACTTTCCTCTATTTCTATTCTATACTAGCTGACCCGACCAACGTTGTCCTGTTTTATATAAAAATCCCATATAAAAAAAGCACTTTCGGTTTTTCCCGATTTTCCAATTTTCTGGGAAACCTTTTAAATTTTTTATTCAGAACATTACAAAAAAATTTAAAACAAAATAAAAAGTAAACCGGTCCAGCTGTTCTCAAGCGATGCGCTTATCACCGAACAGCGTTTAATTTTTATTTATATAGATTACCTATACAAAGTACCTGAAAAAGCCGTTCATGAAGCGTGTCATTATGTATGATGTAATAAATGACAGCCATTTATTCGATTAGCTAAGATGATGATGTTTAGAGAAATATAATTATATGTAAACATTAGAAAACATCGTTGCACCATGCCTTGAACACTTATCTATACTAATAATAGAGCTGAAGAGTTTGCTTGTTCATTTGTTTGACCCGCTAATCTACAAAACTTAAAAAAGTGTTTTTGCATTTGTTAGCCCAATTCTTGAAGAAGGCTGTTTAACATCACGCTTGAAGCCTTAATAGCCGAGCAAAAAGAACGAAAGCAAAAACGGAGTAATAGCGCGGGCAGACGATGCGATGCGACGCCGACGGGGTGGGTCCGGGAAAAAGAAATTTCTCGCGGACGAAGTCGCGGGCAGAAGCCAGTCATGAAATATATTGCAGCTTTTGACATGCCAGTGAGGTCACTGCCCTGTCAAAAGCTAGTACAGTGTACTTGAATAATCACAAAGTGCTACCATAAAATCCTTGCTATAGCCACTTCCATTGCAGCATACTTCCGCGAACTGCATTTATTCCTTGTGCACACGGTAGAACTAATCTGCTAATGCATCTATACTTACTGCGGATCGGACCTCCATTTGCAGGGTTTCGGGAACCATTTCATTGCGCCCGAGTTTGGTTTCAGTCGCATTTGACAGATCTATATTTGATGGTACGAGAGGACGAACATTTGGAAGGATTAGTTTTGAGTGAAGTGCAGCGGATATTTCTCTGGTTGCGTCCATTTCTTGGTGAGTGAGTGAGTGAGAATGAATGAATGGAGAGATATCGGAGAAGGCATCTATCCATCTATTTTTTTCATTCAACAGTTTTTAGGTCGAGTCCATTTTCATCAAAGGACTGACGACTGAGCTACTGAAACACATTTCCTGGATTTTTGATAAGGGTTTTGCAAAACTCGAAAGAAACATCTAGGAAGATGGCCGCCTTGAGGTAAACATGGACATATCAGAAGAAGCTGTACACGGAAATAGAATATCCTCTTACTTTTCATTTTAAATAAATAAACATTTCCGCCATAAAGAAAAACACCTTCAAAAGCCTAAGTTTATTCTAAGAAGAAGGTAATAAGTGGAAGGGAAATAACAAGAAAATTAGCAGCGCACGAGTTTAATGGCACTTCTAACGATCCAACGGGAAACGGATGTCCGCTGTCGACGCCTCCAGACGTTATAGGTTATGAAACTGATTGGCCTACCCTTTAGGGTAGCGAACGATCGGGTTAAAAATAAAAGTTTCGTGGAAATGGCTTTTGAATTTTTGTCAGGTACAACCACTTATAGATTGAGATATCATGACCCTTTGAACACGGCATGGTTTAATTATGGTACGCCGACGTATAAACCGCGCCGTAGAAACACGTCTGTCAACAAGCTTCCATAGTGATCCATACAACATTGACGAACCGTGTCTAACGTGTGTACACGGAGTATAGACCGCGTCGGAGAAAAAACGTGTCCGTGTACAAGCTTCTATAGTGATTGATCTATACAACACTGACGACTGTATCTACACACGTCGAATAATCAGTAGTTTTTCACGGCGAGAAAAACGTGTGTGTACAAAGGGCCTGACTGTCCCTGAAGGAACTAAGAAGTATTCATTGGCAGGACCTATCAGTTTGAAAGTGTACCTACAGCCCTGACTGAACTGATTGATATGTCTAATCTGTATTACGCAGGTTACTCCGAAGAAAAGCGGAAAAAGCCTACATTTGAAGACCATTTTTTTCAATGAAACCAAGCCAGATTATCATCACATTTCACAAAACACACACACATTGAAACTTTAAGAGATTTCCATGTTGACTGACATTTCCCCAACATCCTAACCTCACTCACCTACGACCTGCATCACTGTTCGCCGATCCGCGCACCTAACACTTATAAAGTTAGTGTTACTTACCTCGATTGAGTCGTCCCACACGTTATTACGTGCACCCCACTAATGGCCATTTTATTGAACCCTGTGCCCCTGCTCACCCGCTTATCCTGATGATATCGATCAATAATGGACGCACGTATCTCTGATTAACAGCTTTTAATGTATTGCCTTCTGTTTTATTGGCTTTCCGGGTATTTACTTTATTGGTTCCGCAGATTGGGTGTAAATATCGTCAACTTTACAGCTCAGTATTTAGAAGAATACGGATATAAACCTCTTATTTGTTACAACTGTCCCCGGTAAGACAGGCGTAACGCTTTTAGGTACTTTAGTCTTTTCATTAGCTCGCAAATGGCAATATAAAGTTGCTGTAAGTTTGACAATACCAACCAACCTTCGCATGTTCAGAAGACAAAGGTCTGCTGAAATATGAGAAATAGAAGTCGTTTCAGAAAGACCAAAACTAATAGCTGTCCCTGTAAAATCTAAGAATGTGTTATGCCCTCCTCTAAACTAATCCTGTACAAACAAAAAAAACTTGCACACCAGTTCTAAAAGCGTAACAACTAATCCTAAACACACGTCTTTCTTTTTATTTGTCGAACAAAAAGAGACAAAAGCTCATACAAGCGACAAACGGGAGCGAAAGTACCAGGCTCGCAGCGACACACGGAGATGTTAAACAATTCAACTGGCCGCCTTTGTGCGCCATCACGGCTTGTTGTTTGCTTTCAATTAGACAGTGCAATTGCGTGGCATCCATGATTCCCTAGTACCTCTGTGAATTTTGGTTTCGATTAATTGGGGACAAAGCGATCGAGCTGATGCATTGATAAAGCGGAAATTAAACTAAAATACATTAAAAATCAACTTAAAATCGAAGTAAAGGGACGGAATTTAGAGCCTTAAATTGTTTCGCGGCATTTAGCAATTTCCGAATGCTTGGAAAAAGTGCTTGAATGTTTAGCGTTGTTTCATTTTTGTATTTGTCAGCGAGTCATCAGTGTGCCTTATTTTTTCGGTGGCCATGGCATCTTTGTTGTAGTCTTATTAACAACATAATTATGCCTACATCGATCGCCAATTTGTTTGTAATAATGTCATCAAAACATCCATTCAATGACTGGACATTGTATGGACGTGTCACTCAACTAAAATCATGCATTGAATTTAGAAGATTTTCTTGTTGATCGTTCAAGGTACGTGTTCATTCGTTTGTTGCCGGAGTCCGCTTTGTGCGCCAATAGCCGCTTGATGTTAGCTTTCAATTAAACGGCGAAATTGCGTCGCATCCATGGTTTGGTATGGTACTCGTGAATTTTGGTTCTAATTGAAGCGATCAAGAATAAATCGATAGATGAGGAGTTTCATTTTGGTTTTCGTACTAATTCAAATTAAAACGCAAACGTTCGGTCGTTGTTTTAATTTATTTATTCATTAAACTTATAATTTATATAATCACAACGTTAAATAATATTGTTATTATTGGATGCAGAAAAACGTGATTATAAAATAATAATGTCATTGATAACGGGCGTAAATTTATTTATGTTTTATCAACTAAATTATGTAGGTATACAGTTTCAAGGATGTTACTCAAGCTTTTTCAGGACTACTTATCGCCGTAAATAGCAGCGATTGACTCGTCGACAAATTAGTCCCAATTCCAAGAATGTCATCAAAAATGGCTAAATCACGCAATTTCCATTCACCTCCTTCACCACGCCGTGGGGAAGTTGTACATTAACATTCACACAGGATAAAAACTGTCCCTCATGTCATATCTACTTCCAGAGGATATAGGATTAACTTTTAATTGCGTTGGACGTTAGTAGATGTCAAAGCGAGCGAGCTTACCATCCCTTGGGCAAAGACGTGAGTAGCTTAAACGTCTATAGACGAACCGATGTTTTTAGAAAAAGTTAGGTACATACTGTAACTGTTTTTATTGGTCAGTCAAGGGAATAGTACGTAGTTATGTCCTTTTGTACTTTGTGTACGTGGTTTGGGGTTGTAATGTGGGCATTGCTAGGGTACGTGGAACTGTTAGGTCTGTTGGAAAGCTAGTTCTGTAAGGTTAAGTAAAATCTAAAAGGGGCAATTGAAGGGTTACGTCACACTTGTAACTGAGAGATTAGAGTCGCTTCCTACGGTAAGGCCGTTTAAAAATAATCGCCTGTCACGATATTACAATAAGCTTAGTATATTAGTAATATCTTGATAAGATACTTTCATCAGTTATATTTGTCACTAGCTTCTTGTTCTGTGGGGGGTTCTAATCTTCTTCCTGCCCTCATCCCATGTTACTGGAAGTCGGCGCACCATGTTTCTTTTCTTCCGTTCTCCCTTGTCAGCCATCATTCTATCATTCACTACTTTTTCTTTCATGGTAAAAACAATTATTATTGCATCAGACATTCTCCGAATTTAAATGAACAACAAAATTAAATCGACCAACCCCTAGCCATTTCTAAAGCAGTCGTCAAGTAATGAATAACGATGGAGTAAAAACAAGACGTTTACCAAAGTGAGGCTGTAAGCATCGCCTAATTGTAGCCTCGGGCCAAACGGACCAATTTTAAGGCTGTCTTTCCATTGGAGTTCTGAACGGAGCGGAGCGGACGTGTGCGGTGGTGAGCTAGGAAAATATTGACTAAACTCACGTCTCCACCTCAGTCCTCTTCTGTGGACGTGGCTTCAGCGGTGTGGAGATTAGTTTTAATAGACCACAAAAAGGAGGAGGGTTTCAAGTCGACGCGTATATTCAGGGTTAAATTAAATTAGCTGGCAAAACTCCGCAGACCGCAGATATGTAGCATTGAGGGGCAGCAGTAAAAGGTAGTAGTGTCATTTCGCACTAGAAATGTATAATATAAAACTAATCTCAGCTTAGCTGTACTCATATTCGCTGTATCGAAGAGGAGCGGAAGCGGAGGCTTGTGGCTAAATATAACAGCCACACGGGTCGATCGATCAGGTTAAGCTACGCTTACCGCGGTTGGTCCGTGGATGGGTGACCAACTTCACATACCAAGTCTCTGTGCCTAGGAAAGCACGTTAAGGGGTCGGTCCCGGCTATCATTCGTGGACCTTTGACAGTCGTTACGGATCATCAGTATTGACAACCAGTCTTACCAAGGGCTCAGCTGGGCAGGGGTCTTACCCTGTAACTGGGTTGTGGAGGTCAGATAGGCAGTTCTTCCATGTAAAATACTGGTATTCAGCTGCACCCGGTTAGACTGGAAACCGACCCCAACATAGTTGAGAAAAGTCTAGGCAGATGATGACGGTGAGGAGCGGAAGCGTAATATTGTTTTTGTCGAAATCTTTTGGCTAATGCTGTCCTAGCTCCGCACCGCTCCGCTTCTCTTGGCTCCAATGGACAGGCAGCCTAAGATATAGCGTCACAAGTACAGATCGCTCAGTACTTGAGGCATTAAGATGTTTGTAAATGAGTTAATGCTTGTTTTAGTTGAGTTTACAGTTGATTTTGAAGATGAAATGCAGTAGGTATGGCTGGCGATGGTTTGATGTTTACTTTTATCGTTTCGGTTTAATAGACTGTCTATCGATGTGGTTGTTGTCTAGGTCATGTTTCAAATTATTTGCCTTTTTCACTAGTTTCAACTTGTCAATTTTAGTTATTTCCAGGGATAACAACCCTGGAAATAACTAAAATTCGGTCCGCAATAGGTACCTACTCTGGTTTTACACTGCTAAAATTATACTACGATGCTGAAACGGTTTGCATCACAAAAAAGAATACATCGGCCTACCTATTTATAATTTTGCGTTTTATGATTTGTATCAAAATACGTTTTTTTTATTGTATTTTCAACTCACTTAACAATGTGACAATAAAAATCCGCTAAAAATACAAGTCCATCAAAACATTTCTGAGTAAATTCGGACAAAGGAAGCCTGAAAACTTGATAATTACCCAGTAGGTGGTCCAACAATACATTACGGGGAAACTTTTTAAAACATTCTCCCATTGTCCATTTATTTCCCCTCAATTTGCAATGTAAAGGAAGCTATATATACAAAAAAGTCGACAAGTGCGAGCATCACTTGTTTTTTTTTAGGCAGATGACTAACGAATGTTATGTAGAGGATACAAAAATGTTATAAAACAGTTATTTATGTAAGTACGAAAGAAAAACTTTTTAACAAAAAAATTAAACCGCCGAAAAAACTGAAAAGCAAAAAATTATAAACCTTTTTTATTTAACCATAACAACTAAGTTCGCGCCGACTCAAAATTATTTAGGTATACTTACATTAGTTTAAGAACTTAGTTATTATGGTTATTTCGTCGGTTAAAAACAAGTGTCGATCGTCAAAAAATCAAGCAAATGTGTAGGGTACCGGTAATTGAAAATTACTGCTAAAACTAATTTCGCGTGTGAGAAATTGAATGCTTCTAGTCCATACGAACATTAGAAAATATAATAACATGGAAGTAGGTATAACATTCTTTACAGACTTTTATTTGATGCTGCTACGCCCGCGTTGAGATCGAAAACTAACCCACGGGGAACATACTACCGGGATAAAAACTATCCTATGTCCTAACTCAGTTCATGGTCTGTCTGTGTGCCAAATTCAATCCAAAACCACTCAGCCGTTAAGGTGTGAAAAGGTAACATACAGGCAGACAGAAAAGCAGAGTCCCTTTCGCATTTATATTACTAAGTAACCTACTGTTTTATTTTTCACTTGGATTTCCAAAACTGGAACAAACTTAGAGAAACGGTAACAAAAACAGCGCTGTATCCCATTGTGGAAGGTCCCACAAAAACTTTGGTAACTAAGTTTTTAATTGCGTTTTTAAGTAACGAGCCTTTCAGCCGCTGTAGCGCTTTGTTACCCAATTTATACAAATTCTGTGTTTCGCTGTAATCTGGCTCATTGTATTGGGCTTATTGATTTTAATGATGATCGGAGTTGATAAATGTAAAGCTTTTATCGTTATTTGCTTATGAAAAGTTTGCATACAAAACCTACTTGATAATGTTGTGTCGTTTATAATGTTGTTGTATCTAATGTTTATAATATATCATTGCTAATGGTCAAATAATTAACTATTAGTTCAAAAAATAATCATTAGATAAACTAACATATTTTGCAAAAATTGAACCGTTAGATACTTACTATTTTGAACATTTGGTTGAGTTAACTACGGATCAAAAAAGCGGCTTTAGTGCAATACCACATTGACTGATCATAAAAAATTACAACATCAATGCATAGGTATAAATGTATATGGGCAAACAAAAAGTCTACTTACACAAACTCAGACCAGCACACAACTTTATAGAATTAAATAATCCAAGCTCAAGGAAGACGTTAGGAAGGATCCTCGATATCACCGAGACTTGTGTACCCTCCGCGTGACCGTACCCTATACGCATGTTACCTTCATGTCTGAAGGGAGGTGAACCCATTGTTTTAAAGAGGTAATGTTTTTGGCTTTGGGTAGATTGACACATTTGTGATATACGCTGTATAAGACTGCAACGTAAAAATCTTGCCCTCAGATTAGTTGGACAATGAATGCCAAACCAAATAATTGTTATCCTAGTCGTCCAACACAATCCGTAATTAATTAAGTAATTACACAATCCGTTTTTAAGTTAAAACACCTACATTAAAGGTATTTTTCCAAAATCAGGTAAACCCTGTTTCGACGCACATTTCCGTCCTGCCCCGGTATACCATGAAATATAAATGGACCGGCATGATTCAACGAGCCCTGGCCATGCGTTATTCACGACCCACTTCCTATACTTTTGATTTTTTGATAGCATTCCCATGTACCGCACTTTCTTATTTGTTCGCACTTAGTTGAGAATGTGTTTTTCGAAAGTTTTTGGAACATTTTTGGGGATGAAGGATTCTAAATTGTGTTGACGAAGTGGAACTGTGATCGTGATAGAACTGTTTTAAAGGTTTATTGGGTTTTTTCAGTTGCATTCGATTAGACTGGAAGTTGACCCAAGATGGGAAAAGGCTATGATTTGGTTTTTACGTTTTTACTGTCTATGCCTAAATAAAGTGCTCGAAACGCTGGAAACACCAAAATTCATTGCTTTGATATTCTTTCGCGACCATCACCATCAGCCTAGCCTTTTATTAGGGTCGACTTCCAGTTTAACCGGATGCAGCTGAGTAACAGTATTTTACATGGAGCGACTGCCTATCTGGCCTCCACAACCAAATTACTGGGTAATAAGAGAACCCTTTTTTTTTTTTTTTTGGATGGGAAATCATCAAATGACCCCTCCCGCTCTGGGTGGAGCGGAAGGGAGTGTCAGACTCTTACTGACTAAAACCCACCCGTGTTCCTTCCTTAGCCCTTTCTGTTCCAGGGCAGCGGTAACCCTTTCGGACGATCCCGCTGCCCTGGTAGGCTTCGGCCCTATCGGGTCCCGTCATCTGCTGACATCTCTTTGAGGCGCGCGTGGAACACAACGCGCCGTCAGGCACGGGCCTGGTCCTGATCGGACGGTGAGCTACCCAGTACCCTCCGCCCACAGGCCTACGGTGGCCGGGAGTCGTCACGTGGCTCCCGACGCCCGGAGCCTCTCCCGCGGCGGCTGAGGCGTGAGGTTCTTTCCCTCAGCCTTCCCACCACCTCCTTCGCTAGCATGACTGCTTCGCAGAAGGAGGTGACGGCCTCCCACTCCCTCTCGCCCCGGACCATGGCTTGAACCAGGGCCGGACGCGAGAGGTCGCCGCCGTTGCCGATCGCCTCTACGAGGACACGGCGGGGCTCCGCCCAAGCAGGGCAGACCTCCACCGTATGCTCCACCGTGTCCTCTGGGCGATCCTGGCAGTGATGACACCCGGGCGTCTCCTCCCGCCTGATGATGTGCAGGAACCTCCCAAAACATTCGTGTCCGGAGAGGACCTGCGTCAGGCGGATGAGAGACCCCTTGATCAGACATTCGACGCTCAGACATTCGGGCTTCTGATGACCCGTAACGACTGTCAAAGATCCACTATTGAGAGCCGGGACCAACGGCATAACGTGCTTTCTGAGGCTCGGAGGGGTCTTGGTATGTAAAGATGGTCATCCATCCACGGATCAACCGCGACAAGCATAGCTGAACCTAATCGATTGACCCGTGCGGCTGTTATTACTTAGCCACAAGACCTTCTATATTAAAGTCACTTAATATTAATAATAATAATAATAATTTATTTATTTCCATAAAGTAATGTACAGAGTAGGTATGCGCAGCATTTACAGCGTAGGACTTACATGTGCACAGAGATTTGATCAATAACCCCCATGCTAGGTGGAACCTGTGTTACAGGGGTCATCCATCCGTCCATTATACAGATTACAGGTAAGTAAGTAGCACCAACGCATTATTTGGTCGAGCAATTATATGCCTACCTATAGCTAGTGTGAGAAAAGTGTGGTGAGTGTGTGTGTAAGGGTGTGTGGGAGGGTGTGTAATTAATAGTGTATGTTGGGGTGTGTGTGAGGGTGTGTGTGTGTGTTGGTCATGTATATTGCGATTTTAATAGGTCTTCTGTTTTGTTGTAATCAAGAGTTAAAAGATATTCTTTAAGTTTAGTTTTACAATGAAATGTGTTAAGGGAATGTATATTCAAAATCTGGTTCAGTTTGTTATAAGTGAGGGTGCTTAGGAATGGGTAGTGTCGTTTAGCAAAAGTCGTGTGCGTTCTTTTTGTAGGACATGGAGGTTCTGGTCTTCTTCTTGATGTGGAGGGATTACTGATAACCAATGGCAAGTTTGAGTGTTTGCGGATTAGTGTGCGGTAGATATAGAGTTGTCGAACTGTTAAAACCTTGTATTCCATATAAAGCAAATGGGTGGGAAATCTAAAAGGCCTACTGAGTAGCACTTTAATTACTGCTCTTTGGGCTCGCTCCACCTGTATAATCGCAGTTTTCGCTGCTCCTCCCCAGGCTGTGATGCAATACGTTAATATAGATTCACAAAGAGCACAGTAAGCCGTATTCAGAACTTCCCTATGGGCGGACAATCTAAGTTTTTTGAAAACATAAATAAGTTTTCTGACCCGCGCGGAGAGAGTCTCAAGTTGGTAGTGCCAAGATAGACAGGCGTCGATCTGTAGGCCTAGATATTTAATGACCGGGGCTCGGGATACAGAGGGGCATGCGCATTGGGGATCGCTGGACGCGCAAACATGTGCTTTGAGTACCATTGAGTTTACTGGTGGCAGGAGGGAAGATCTGAGGTCAAAGGTGATGAAATGAGTTTTGCTAATATTTAATGTAAGACTGTTATTAGCCAGCCAGACCATTGTCTCGCGCAGTGCATTTTCCGCAGACTTATTTGCCGTGACCCAATCATTGCCATGACTCAAGATGACCGTGTCGTCTGCATATGCCAGGATGTGGGTGGAGGGCAGAGATAGGGTGCAGAGGTCGTTCACGTATATCTGAAAGAGGAGAGGGCTAAGGAGGCTTCCTTGTGGTACACCGTAATTTAAAGATTCTTCGCTACTAATGGTGTGTTCTATCTTCACACATTGCGTGCGGTTCATTAAGAAGTCTTTAAAAATTTTATGGGCATCACCACGCACCCCAACCGACTCCAGTTTGGCAAGAAGGATGGGAACAGAGACGGTGTCAAATGCCTTGGAGAGGTCTAGAAATATGCCTAGGCACTTCTGTTTACTGTCAAGTTTATCCACCACAATATCCAGCAACGTGGTCACAGCATCCTCCGTAGACAAGCCTTTTCTGAAACCAAATTGGTTTTTGGAGATTATTTCGTATTTGTCGAGAAAGCTGCTGAGATTTTTGTAGAGGATTTTTTCCAGTATTTTAGAGATGACTGGTAGGACAGAGATAGGGCGATAGTTTGTGACACTGTCTCTGTTCCCTGACTTGTGAATTGGGTGTACGATGGCTTTTTTTAGCGCCTTAGGAAAGGATCCTGTAGACAGAGCTAAGTTGCAAATATGTGTAATGGGTTTAACCAAAGCATGACTGGCAGATTTGACTAAGTTAGGGGGTATACTGTCCCAACCAGGCGCACTATCCACACGGAGGTCTTTTATAATATTTTCAACCTCTTCCTCGTCAGTCGCGAGGAGACCCAACGAGTTGACCATGGATTGATTATTGTTTGTGGTTGGTTGGGAAGACCTTACATTTTGTGGTATTTTGTTCGCCAGAGTTTGACCCACGTTTGCAAAGAAAGTATTGACAGAGTTGATAGATTTTGAGGGGCAGTGTTCTATTTTCAGGAGTTCAATGGGTGCAGGCGACGAGCGGTGCAAGTCAGTGACAGTCCGGATAGCATCCCACATTTTTTTCGGGTTGTTTTTAGCTTTTATAAATAGCTGTCTCTCGTGATCGATTTTTAGTTTTTTTAATAAATTATTGCAGAAATTTCTGTATCGCAGGTAAGTCAATTTCAGAATAGAGTTATGGGGTTCCTTATTTGTTTTCTTATGCATAATATCTCTATTGCGTATGCATCTTAATAGTCCGGGTGTAATCCACGGCTTGATAATTCTAAGTTTACATGGGAAGCATGAGCGAACGGTATTCCTATATATGATTGATGATAACACTTCCAGTAATTTGTTGGTGGCATCATTAGAATCAGTCAACGCCATGATGTTGGAGAAGTCATAGGCTTCAATGTCTTTAATAGCGGCCGGGAGATTGAGGCGAGATTTATTGACTTTGTGCGTATCATTTAGGGGGTTGTTAGTGTCGATGCTAAGTATGACTGCCGAATGGTCGGTAATGGTAGCTTCCAGAACGAGTGTGATTGCATTATTGTTTGATTTCAGGAGAACATGGTCTAAACAATTGTTTAAACGGGTAGGGAGTACATGTGCAGGCAAAAACCCGTGGGATGCGGTCAAATTTAAGTAGTCATGAGAGCGTTGGTCATTTTGGCCGGGACTTATATTTATGTTTAAGTCACCGATAACAGTAGCGTTGTTGTATGTACTGTAATTAGAGAGGAGGCTATTTAGACTATCCAAAAAGTTGACGATTTTCTTTTGCGCTGGTGGTCTATACAGTGCAACGATTACAAACTTGTTGTCTACAGTACATACAAGGCAGCTGGAACCGACAAAGGCTGGTTCGGTGATGTTATAGTTTAAACTTTCCTTGATGTAAATTACTATCCCGTCGTTCTGATTTGATACAGTATTTGTCTGATGCGACGTGTAACCCACTAAGTTAGGGATGGATGTCGCTTTTTTGAGCCAACACTCTGTCTTCTTTCGCGACCGTTGACCTCGATATTGTTTTTGTGTTTTTTAGTAAATAGTTAAATTCGCGAAGCGTTTCTCAGTTTTTCGCACAGGTGGTTGAAAAGATAGGCAAGTCCGACCAAATTTTATATTAAAAATATT
Source organism: Apamea crenata (assembly GCA_949629185.1). Taxonomy (NCBI): domain Eukaryota; kingdom Metazoa; phylum Arthropoda; class Insecta; order Lepidoptera; family Noctuidae; genus Apamea; species Apamea crenata. The sequence continues at coordinate 1,712,321 of OX451359.1, forward strand.
ATTGTTGTGTCATAAAGAGAATTTTATTCTATTCATAATATTAGGCGCAATTTTAAACAACCCTTCTTCGTCGAACTCCGTGTAGGTGGATCAATTGTGTAACATACGTATTTATAGTTTTATTCTCGGTACGAAGCCTACATACATGTATCCGAAAGGTGTGTTTATATTTAAGGTACACCCTTAAATATACTTGTCTCTAAATAATCAGCCATCCCATACATTTGGGTCGAGTAGGTATTGAAGTTTTGTATAAGACAGTTGATATTTTTTTTGTGATTACGATATTACGGGATTACGGACCCTATCAGAATACTAGCGCAGCGACATTTATTTTTGAAATGTCGCAGTATCATGCTGAGACAAGCAGATGCCTTTTGACCTCGTATAGGACTTTCTGTTTCATTTTTCTTTTGGTTACTTTTTTATATTATAATTTGTTTTTTTTTTTATTTTTGACGTTAGTGATCTTCCTGTACGAGTGGCAATAAATACTTTTTCTTTCTATGTATATTGGTCCCATGGAGGAAGTTGGTCAGTTTGATGGTCTGTATCTCCCCCTTAAATGTGACAAGTAAAATAATAATAATAAAAATTATTATTATTAGAAGAATGGTGCAGTAAATCTCATTAAAAACAAACTTTGGACTTATGTAATGTGCACTTAGACGTCAAAGGATGGCTTTGGCACTCGCACTAGGATGATCCTGACTCTCCTCTTTCTTCTTTTTAATTGAACAGACAGCTGTGCTGCTGGGGAGTTTGTTGCGCCACTTCTTCTTCCCAGCGATAGCACTAGGAAGTGGTGAAGGGCGGGCGTTTTTGGGGGACTGTCTTTTGTAATTTTGACGTTCAAAAAGTGCTGATTCTCAGCCTAATTTGAATAAATGACTTTTGATTTTGATTTTGATTTTGGTTCCCTACAAAATGGTTGAGCTGGGTGGTGCTGATCCACGCGTCATGTTCGTGAACGGGCGCCGTCGGTTGAGACTGGTCATCTCTTAACTGCCAGGGCTTATTTTTAATGTTATATTTTAAATTGTTTCTTTTTTACATTGTTCTCACATATGGAAGCAATAAGTATAATGTACCCAGGATTTTGTAAAAATATTTTGATTTAAAAGAGTGTCCGTGGAGTTTCTTGCCCGTTCTTCTCCATAGAGATCTACGTTTTTGGAATGGGCGACTAGCTTCATCTTTCTGACTAACTGACCGACTATTTAATTTTGACAATTCAATAGTGCCTGTAAATGGTTTAATTGAAATAAATGATTTGAGTTTGAGTTTGAATTAAATTTTGAATACATTCTAAACAAAAATAAAAATTAACTTATAATTTACACTTTGACTACACATTTGTGACACATTCTGTATACAGACAACACAAATAAACGCGGAAAAGATAAACAACACATGTTTCTAGATCAAAAAGCTTGCGTGGTTGTGTAATTAGAGAAATTGGGCAATCAATTGATTGGCGCGGCTTCGAACCGGGCGTGGGTTGTACAAGTACCTGCTTGTTGCCTGGTTTAGATGTAATTGTTCATGTTACTTAGTTTTAATATGGAATGATGTTAAGGGGAAATATGTAGCATTACGTGTGTACTGGAGAAGAAGAAGAAGAGAGTTATTTATTATGTACAGTAGAAACCTATCCCCTTGACGCTGATCACTACTTAACTTTAAGGTTCCCGGAGACAGGCACGATGCGTTGTTGCAACGTGATTCTGGTAGAACAATTACCATGAAGTTTTCATAGAAATTGTACTAATAGACTTTAGGCTAAGAGCGCACCACGAAATGTAATGGTTACGGAAAAAAATCGCCAATCTGAGAACAATACCAATATACTAAAGTCCGCGCACTGCGGTAAATAATGGATTAAAATCTGAAAATGAAATCGCGATTTTATTCCGCATGAACATGCGATTAAAAAAGAAGCCGAAGCCAAGATAGTTGGGTAAAGGCCAGGAAGATGATGACCATGCGATTTAAAAAAAAAGTACTCGTAGTGCGCGCTTAGCCTTAAGCCACATTTATAAATAGGGCGCTAATGTGGGGGGCGTAATTGAAATACTGCGACTTTTAAAAAAGTCGCCCATTCTTCTTTAAAAGGCCTGTTGAACTCAGTCAGATTAATAAAATATAAAACAGAATAAATTGTGAAATAAAAGTTGAATAAAAAATGACAAATCGCTCAAAATTTTTTAAAACAGAATCGTGATTTCGTTTCATAAAATTATATATATTTTTCAATGCTCAGGTTTCTTTTAAGTCGTAAAAGTGAACGTTGGGTTATTAAATGCAAATATTGCAATAGTGGGGGTAATAAAAGATTGATTACCTATTGCGCGGCGTCGGAGCAATCCATTTTCCTTAGGTAACTTTAAAATTATACATAGAACCTTACTCTTGCCAGATTTTCATAATAACAAAATGTGGGTACGTACTCAATATGCAGTGGGATAGTCTGTATTATTAGGTATAATGAAAAAGGTTACTCAACCCTGGATGCAGAAAATCTTACCTTTTAAGATGTGCTTTTCTCAGTTTGTTTCGGATTGAAAATACGAGATATGAAATGAATACTGTAAGCATAGACTAAACTGATATTAGGATGAAACTATAATTATTACTGTCAAAAAACTAAGCTGAAAGAAGCGCAAATATCTAGCAGATTATGTAGTTTTAAGGCTCCCATTGGCGCGACGTGTGTAGTTACGACTGAAATTCTTTCTAAAGTCGGGTCGCACGTTTTGCCAGTTACCTAAATGATTGATTGATAAAAGGGGGGTGAGCCAACTGTCACTAACCGAGCACATATTCAGACTTCAGGATGATACAGAGAATTTCAACTTGTTGTCAACAGCTGTTGTCTAAGTCGGTATGTAGAATAGTCAGCCCAAAGGTAAAGCCAAGTCGTCAACAATCCACAAAATCGCATAGAAAATAATAGATATCCCACGTTAGCCGTTGAATACAAATAATGGAATAACACTAATTGTTTTGACACTGACAGCCAACTCCAATATTGACACTTGACAGCATAACGTTCAATTCTAAGTTCGTTAACACAAATAATCGTAATAATTATAATATTGTACATTTTTGTATAAAAATGTAAGCTTTTAATATTAACTTTTGTATGTTTTTCTCATATTTTACAAGTTTTGTTTAAAAAAAATGATACCTAAGCGTAAACAAGTGTAAGAACGTAAACCATGTAGGTAATGAAAGAGTAGGTTGGAATGTAATATGAAACACGGTGCGTTTAATAACTGCATGATGACTTATTTTTATGTAAATAAAAATCTTTTCTAACTTTTAATTCCCATCACATAGTGACTCAATATTTTTTATATAATCCTCTTACAAACTCTTATTTATAGTAAATATGAACTTGCAAGTGAACGACACTTAGTTAATTTATAAATAGTGTGGGTCCAAACTCGCCATCCTCCTTTTCTATGATTAATATCATTGAAAATGTATATCTACCAATTTTATAAAAGGGACTGTGTAGAAGCAGATTAAAAGTAAAATTAATATTTTGACATTCATCCGTATTTTTTTGTTTTTCTAAATATGTTTATCATTTTATTGTCATAGATTTCCGCATACGTAACCTGATTCCATTATTTAATAGCAGAATAAACAACTATTGATTGATGATTTTAATTATTATTATTTTAGATTAGTTTAGATCAACATGCGGCCTGATACTAATACTGATACTGACAGCTAATTACAAAAAACGTAAGAAAAACAATTTTCGCGGGCTACTCTGACACTTTCGCCTAAAGAAAACAATGTCGCAATGCCTTTTCCTTAATAGCCATATGAATTCAGTTTCATATTACCGCTAACAAAAAGTATACTCCAGCCATCAGCCATCTTGTTACCATAGCACAAGCATTCGGTTGCTTAGCTTGGGAAAAATGGTGCTGTGTGAAATGTCCAGGGATATTATTATTATTATTACTTATGTCCGTAACAGAATTTTGTGCACAGTCCGAAAGACAGCGACTGCGTCCACAAGCTATGTGTTAAAACACGTGCCATCCAACAAACAAAACTATTTCCTCTAGGGGGTGAGCAGAACTAAAAGCAGTATCGACACGAGCTGGCGCCACGTGCTGTGCGTTAAAGGCAGGTTTACACGAAGCCAGTGCGCTTGCGCTAGTCGTACAGACTTGCCTGCACTGGCCATGCCGGTATTGTTTACACCAGGCATTGCTACATTTATCTTGTGTTGTAAAGCACGTTCGTCTCAATGAAGAATGAATTCCAGACAAATCCGACTGTTGAAAAAGAGGAGTTCTTTAGATATGAACTTAACAAGTGTACCACGTGAGCTCGACAAATGGATGTGCGAATAACACTTGTGCGACAAAACGGTACTGCGACTCACCATAGTTCGAATGCACGCTGCGTGTAACTGCGTTAGTATGATAGAGGAGATGAATAATCAAGCACATGTGCACTTTAAGAAGAAGCGCCAGCGAATGGTCCGATGGCTGGTACATGGGTCCAACTGCTGACGTGGGGGTTGAAGGGGACGCGGGCGGAGGTCACTTGGTAGAATAATAGACGGGCGTTTTATTCACGCGGGGAAGACTTTGGCTGCCAGTGTAACTGGTGGCCAGCGCACCACCCTAATTACGTACCTAACACACTATCAATCACAATCTGAATCATTTTGATCTTTCAAAATGATTCAGATTGTGATTGATAGTGTCCTGCTAATCCATTGCTTCATATATTCGAAAAATGTGTTTGGTCAACAACGTATACAACGCCATAAATGTTGTTGAACTGTCATAATGAAACCCATTGCTGCTTATAGTGTGTTACGCAACTACCCCGCTGGCTTCGTGTAAACCTACCTTATAACCCGACAGTTTAAGTTCGTGTTAACTTGTTCGGACAAGTTTGGTAGTGACAGGTTGTTGTCCCTAGCCTGTCCCATGGACAAATGTGTTGAATGCGTCGATAGAGAATTGTATAAATTCACTATTAGCGTATACCTTATAGAGGAGGTGGCGATAGTCTTTGGTAAACTGGTATTATCTTAAATAGTCAGGTTACATTAAAAAAAAAATGTACCTACCGTGAAAACTGCAGTCACGGTAGACTGCAGTTTTGTTGGGCCCCAGTTGTTGTTTTGTGTCAGACAAAAAGTTTGCAAACGCGAAGCGGATACAGAAAAATATGTTTCTATCTCGTTTACTTAAATCTAATGAGTGTGCCCTTGTCTCATTATTACTTTATTTAGTGACTTGTCCATTCCTATACACTGTCTATGGTTGAATTTAATTTCATCTGTATTTAAAAAAAAACTTTAATATGGTATGATGCTGGCCATGTGTGAGCGAAAGGAGTCTGTATGCAAGAATCGTAGCACGTAGTTTTTTGTACTATCAGACCCTATGGGAAAATGCGTGAGGTATGTATGTTTATAAATCAATTCTAAAGACAAAACAATATAAATAATGTAAGATAAAATGTAAGTGTATTTTTAGCCAAAAGAAGTAAGAAAGAAAAGTTACTTGAGAGTTAATCTAAAGATTGCCTATACTGCTAACTTATTCAGTGGTCCTTGCTAAACATTTCTCAAAAGATCTCGAGGTTTAATCCCAAATAACCTATCATACTCTTAGAATTTATTTCCTGTGGTTCCGAAATGCATGTAGCTTTCCGATGTAGAATCTAGAACATTCTATTTCCAAACATTCCTGGCTATATGAATAAATTCCATTTTCGAAAAAGCAAAGCGCACCTTTTACAAGAATCACAGACAAGAATGCTCTGTTTTTTTAAAAATCGTATTGGAGACAAAATTGCTATGTGCCTGTACTTTTCTTTATATTATATATCTTTAAACATCGGAAATATCGGTTGTATGGGACCTCTTTGAATATGACTTTTTACTTTCTTTGTGAGTCATATCTTTCTATTGTAGTCGGGACATTTGCATGGCAAGATACTTTTATTGTTCGCTTTTCAACGGATTGCTATCAGTACATAATGCACCATCTTAGGTCGTTCCTCGGAGTTATTGCGGTCCTGCCAGTCTTTTAGTTTCGTTCGTAATGTTTTTTTGATACTGTAGACGTTATTTGTGGGTAGTTTGTGTTTAGGTATTTATTTTTTGCTCAATTACTAACAATTTTACTGAGTTTTTCAGGACAGTTTGTGTATAAAACAGGATTTATTATTCATTCAGGCATTCTATTTTATCTGATCAGAGCAAGCAAATAAAATACCTCAGTTAAGGTACTCAGGAGGTCGTTGGTCTCTTAGAAGCCTTTATGAGTGAAAGGCTTTTGTCATTTAGTCTACTAATAAGGTTCAGAGGATCTATCCTAAATATATATCCCAATACGCTCATTGCGATTGTCCTATTTGCGGATACGACAACTGAGTCTAATTCAGTCGATGAGGTTTACGTCGTTTTTTTCATCTGAATTCTTAAAGAGAGCTATTGTTATTTATGTCTTCAGTTTATTTTTCTCTGAAATGCAAGAATAAAGGTTATGTTTGGCGTAAAGTACATACTTTTTTCAATTAATGAGTGTTAGTTGTGTCGCTACTGCTCCTCCTATAATACCAGTAGGAAAACGTGAGCATTTTGGGGGCTGCCTATTGTTACTTTCATTTTTCATCATTCATAATACAGTCTAATTACGGTATAATATGATTAAATTTGAATGACATTCTTGCTTATATATGACATGCCAAGAAGCAGAAACTCTATTTCTATGTGGTTATATAATCTATATATATAAAATTCAAAGTCCTGACTGACTGATACATCAACGCACAGCCTAAACCGCTGGTCCTAAAGACATGAAATTTGGAGGGTGTGTTCTTCGTGAAGAGAAGGTATCCATTAAGGAAGGATTTTTCTAAATTCCACCCCTAAGAGGGTGAAATGGGGGATTTTGTTTGTATGGAAATCTTATTCCTTGAGTTAATAAACTTGAAACTTGGCACTAATACTTATTTAAGTCAATTATGAAGATTGCCAGTTTTTGTTTTTCTAAACTACTCCCTAACAAGGGATTGGGGGGCTTAAAAGTTTGTATGGAAGAATTTTAGCGCGCGGTCTGATACACTTTATACCTAAAGAATAATGTGTATCAGGCTTTTTCGAAAATCTACCCCTGACGGGCTGAAAAGGGGTAGTTAATTTTACAGGGGAGGATTTTACTGCGTGGCTTGGTTTACTTGAAAATTGGTATAAATAACGTCAAAAATAACGTCTTTTGACGTATGGATGCCAATCATGGGCGCTAAATCATGAAATATTAAACAAACTATCAACTTGCCAGTACGCAATGGAACGGAGTATGCTAAACATCAGAAGGTCTGACAGATTGAAAAACTCCGTCATCAGAAATAAAACAAAAACTAAAGATGTAAAAACTAAAATCAAAAGACTGAAATGGAGGAGGGCTGGCCACGTGGTAAGAGGATGCAACAAATGGAGTCAAAGAGTGACCCACTGGTATCCCAGAGACGGCAAGAGGAAGAAAGGTAGACCGCAAAAAAGATGGGTCGATGACATTAGACAGGTAGCCGGAGTCACGTGGAACAGAGTGGCACAGGAAAGGAAAGAGTGGAAAAGGTTGGAGGAGGCCTTTGCCGATTGGCAAACGGATCTGGGAAAGATAACCAAGCAACAGATACTAGGTTAAATAGTTTAAGAGTTCAGTGCAACTAAAATAATATTATAAGTTTTAAAATGCATTGTAATCACCTAAGAGATCTGAATAAAAAAGCTATATTATTATTATTATAAATAACGTATAAGACAAATAATGGAAAGGTCACAAAAAACTACAAAAACTATAGCCTTTGGAGGTGAAAAGGGATACAGCTATTATGAAAAATCGCATTTCTTTGATCTAAATATTTGTCACTTGGCTCAAAAGCGTATCTAAATAAATCATACATTTTCAAAAACTACCCTTTGTACCCCTACCAAAGGTAGTTTTTGAAAATGTATGATTATTAGTAAATAATAAAGTTAATACTTATCAGTTTTTTTAAACTACCGCTCAGTAATGGTTTAGGGGGTCAACGTTTCTATGGAAATATTTTAACAAGTTGTCGATGTCGAATTAACTTAAAACAAAAAATAAAGAATCATGTGTTTTAAAAATCAGCCGCTGACGGGGTGAAAAGGGTTAATACAGTTTAACGGGCCAGATTTTACTGCGAGAATGGGTATAAATAACGTTTTAGTCAGACAATTGAAACGTACCAAACGATTTTTAAAAAACAGTGAAAATATTGTTTTAATTTGAAGAATAATCTTATTCCTTTAAGTTTTTGAAGCTTTTCTGAATTAATTATAAGATCTTAGTCATTATTTTCAAAAACTACGTTTTGAAGTGTCGAGTGTAGGAGAAAGTACTAAATCCACGCGGTCGACGCGGGTGAATTGCTATGATGTATAAAAACCATAGAATAGGACAGAATACTTCTGCCTAGCCTTGTCCCAACTATGTTCGGGTCAGCTTCCACTTTAACCGGATGCTAATTTTTAAATAGGTAGGTACCTATCTATACAACAAATAAATAAAATTAAGTGTCTGTTTGTAATATCAAAATAACAGATTTTACTAAATGCGTATGAAAATATCGTCAGCCTAGAATGTTCCCAATGCTGGGACACAGGCCTCTTCTCTTTGAGATCTACCACGTGGGCCCAGTGCGGGTTGGTAGATGTCACATGTCTTCGAATTTTTGGTTCTTGGACATGCCGGTTTCCTCACGATGTTTTCCTTCACCGTTATGAGAGTAGTGGTGATGAAATGATTTACACAAAGTAAAGTGCCTGCCTGGGTTCGGACCAACGACCTACAACTTGGTGGATGTGACGCATTATTTTCCTCAACTTACCTCTGGGCCAGAACTGCTCTTAGTAAGTATTTTGCAACACCACCGCGAAATATGAACACATTATAAATATTTCTCCTGTTTAAAACATCCTATCATCCAAACCGACTCCAGAAGCACTCCATCCATACTAACACATACAGGTACCTCAGCACAAAGACGACTGTTGACATTCGATTACCGACCACACAGGCCTTCGCCGGCCACCGTGCATAATTCAGATCACAATTGTTCCCTCCCCGGTTTATTCACTCGTTTTAAGGCTTTACCTGTTTGTGGCCGATGGCTTTTTGAATAAAAGAAGGGGTGCTTACGCAAGATAGTTCGTTTATCGTGTATAGTGATAGCCTAGAGGCGGGAATGGTTATTTTAGTATGTTCTACGTGTAAAAAGACTTGTTTTTTACAATGATAATGATAGTTCCAACAGAATAATATGTCTTTGTGCGTCTGTTTCATGTTGGTTGGTGTTATGTAAAAGACTATACAGGGAGGCAGGCACTTCCACGCGCAACCTGTTACCATGGATTCAGGACATGATTCTGGACACCCTGCGTTGAATTTTTTGTCACTTGCGCCGACTTTGGCAGATCTACCACGTGGGTGGCCACTAGCTAGCACGTGGGTTGGCCTGCTTGTTTTCTACCCAATAACATAAAGTAAATAATACTGGAAAGTCTAGGGCCATGGGATCCGAGTGCCCACTTAGTTTTTCAAGATATTGCCAAGCGGTTGATCGACTATTTAATGACCAGAGGGCTGATGGTCCAGGGATATTATTATTATTATTATTATTATTATATTATTGTTTTAAGACTATTAGCTTTTAAATGTAACCTATAAAAACAAATAAATAATTCGTATGTAAGCTCTCTTTGTGTGTCGAGCTATTTTCAGCTGACTTCATAAGCTTTCTCAGATAAGTATGCGATGCGAATGGATGATAGGTACTGTGACTACATACCCTTATCATTTCTCAGACAAACATGTTCAGGAAAATGGTTCACTATGGTTAAAAAAATCCTGTACCTTAAGGACTATCGAAAATATATTTATTTTTTACATACTTCTTTGACATACCTAATCTTTTTATTATTCGACATTATAATTATACACATACAGACAATTATAATTTCAATTCCTTATTAGTGGTTGTGATGGCAATCATATAATTTGGTTTTAATAGGTTTTATATTTTATTTATCCTTTTCATACATTCTTTTATATTTTGTAAATGTGAGGATTTTGTAGGTCTTGTATACTTTAGATCTGTAGACTATTTTTTATTTTATTTAGTACCTGGTTGACAGGGCTAAGTTGTCCTCCCATACCTACCGTAATTTGTGAAAACATTGTAAAAGCCATTAAAAGAGTAACCGTGGAGTTTCTTGCCGGCTCTTCTGCATAGGAAACGACCAATTGGAACCGTGCACCTAGCTTTAGTTTAGTTTCACAAGTGCCCATGTAGGTTTATGTGATATTTAAATTTTGATCGATTGCTACCGATATTTGTTTGACTGGCTGCTTAATTCTTTCATTAGTTAGTGTTAGCTGGAGTTTCATCTTAATAACGTTGTTTTAATTCCAGCAGGAAGTATTTGTGCATCAGTTAATTTACATGCTTAGGTACATAGAATTAGATATGTCTTGAGCAGTGGTGGCCCAGTGGTACCAGCCGCTACTTACGTGCTTCGTGGGTTCGAATCCAGATTGGCGCTTTACTTTGTTAAATTATTTCAACACTACTGTTCTCAAAACGGTGCAGGAAAACCTCATGAGGAAACCAGCACGCCCTAGAACCAAAAAATCGAAGACTTTTGACATTTAGCAACCCGCACTGGCCCGCGTGGTAGATTACGGCCCACTCCCTCTCACAGAAAGGAGGCCTGTGTCCCAGCAGTGGGAACAATTAGGCTGATTATGCTGTCTTGAAAATGGTTGCATTCCCAAATTACCTGCAACTCCACCAACAACACAATATTCGCACGAAACACTCAACGTAAACTACTACCAAGTACCAGGGTCACATAATCATTCAGCAGATCTTAAAAAGTAAAAACATTCCTTGCTTAGAACAGTCGAATGGCGTTCAGCCAAGTCTGTGTCGCGGTTAGGAGCAACCATTCCAAACGGAATTCGGTACTCCATACATTATTACCATGTATCATGTCGCTTCGAATTTATGGGAGCCAGCAGATAGAGCTGGCGTCTAAAGTCTAAGAATTAGAGTTATAGTTTGCAATGTGATGGTGTTTTAAGAAATGGGTCTTTTGGTCCGTTAATTTTTGTTGGCGAAGATCACTGAATCATGGTTGATTTGATAAATGATTTTATTTTGTAAGTAGGTGCGTACAAACACTTTTACACGTCCATCATATTTTTTTTAAATTAGATGAATTCGGCGTTTCCTTTCTGACTACTCTGAGAAGAAAGGCCGAAACAAACTCAGAGGTCACAGTCTCTTATAAAATCCAGACATAATCTTGGTCAGATCATGTGAAGACCATGTAGATTGGTGTCTGAAATGGTCTTTTGAGGAAAGAACTACACAGATTGAATGGTCTTTGTTGACTTGTGGGACTTTCACTTTATATTTTATTTTAATACCCATGTCAACCGATAGATGGCCTGGTGACCTTGAATAGTTAGCTGGGAGTGCTGGGACAGACTGGATGCGGAAGGCAGAGGGCAGCGTTGTGGCACAGCCTGGGAGTGGCCTATGTCCAGCTATAGACTGCTATAGGCTAAGTTGTTTGGCCCGTATAAAGCTGTTTGTTTTCTAAATCAAAATGATCGTGTTCATGGGTTTGCTAATTATTATTATTATTAAAAGCTTGTGATGTCCCACTGCAGGGCCAATGCCTCCCACTTTCTTTCCACATCAACTAATGATTTGGTTTGATAATGATTCTTTTTTTTTTAATAATGTTTATTGCATTAAAGGGTATTTGTGGTACGTACTTACATATTAAAGTTATTAAGTAAGCGTAGAACTTATACTAACAAATATTTATAGGGATGAACTACTGTTCTCCTAGCTAGGTAGCTGTGCAACCTGTATTAAGGAGAAACAGTTTGCCTCCCTGGATAAAAATGTTAAAAAAAACGGGTTGCACTCCAGGAGTGCCGTCAGAAGTGAAAACTTGAATATTAACGTTGTGCATTTTTGATACTTTGTAATGCGGTCTACTCTCCCTCCGTCTTACGAATTTTCGATCAGGTCACGTGTCCTGAGGCGAGTTTAACATTTTTTACCCATCACAACAAAAGTGCACAACGCCGCTAAATAAGTTTTTTTCGGTGGAATAGTGCAGACCATATCTTTCCGACGTTTCGAGACTGTGATAAAAGGCGTTAGTCGGTGTTGTAGAAGAATGTCTGCAAGATAAAGTGTTGTCTAACGTTAAGGAACTTCCAATTTTTGTAGAGGGTTGTTGTTGGGTACGTAACTGGTTTAAACTCTAAATAAGGCATATTTGAACACTAATTCGATGTAACGTAGTCTGAATTTCGCTCTTTGAATATAATAAAAGCGGTAATTTCACATAGAGATAATCTCATAAAAATAAACTGAACCTATTGTTTATTTTGGACAAAATAATTTCAACATGGTATAGTGTCCTGTTACCTAGGTTTAGCCACGTGCGTGACAATTGTAAAATTTCAACAAAAAACATCAATATTCATCCCAATTGGTAGCCGTTTAATTTATTGTGGGTTGCTGTGACCACACGTCAGCGATCAATGTCGGGACAGTCTTATTCTTTTAAAATATCAAACGCAAAAATATACCAATGTTTTTCCTCAATGAATAGTTTGCTTTACTTCCATGTACATCACAAATAGGAACACAATACATGTTTACTCATAAACCGCGAATAGGTTCAGATATGAGTGCCATAATCACCATAGGCTGGTGATTGATTGCAGTAAGACTAGACACATTACATCTTTATAGAAATAATCTTCAGTGAACAGAAATAAAAGAATATCATCCTTGAGAATGTTCTAGTTCTAACGTCGACATACACAAACAGAAGTAGCGTATCCTTCGCCAGAACCACACCACTGCTCTAGCATATATCAGTCTAGAATGTTACCACTGCTGTGACACAGGCCTCCTCTCTGTGAGAGGGAGTGGGCCGTATTCCACCATGCGGGCCCAGTGCGGGTTGGTAGATGTCACATGTCTTCGAATTTTTGGTTGTAGGACGTGCCGATCTCCTCACGATGTTTTCCTTCACCGCTTTGAGAGCAGTGGTGCTTAAATAATTTACACAAATTAAAATAAAATTGAATTTTTTTATTTCAGACTAAGCACACAGTAATTGATACAAGTCCATATTATGTTAGTAAGTAGATACTTATAGCTATGTTAGTCAAATTTAAAATAATTATTATGTTGGACATGCATGTGCGACCAATGCCTCATGATTTGGCTGTCCACTCTGTCCGACACCACGCTCAGAAGCGTGTTCGTGCTACCCTTTACCCGAGACCACAGGGAGGCCGTTCTTTTGCGAAGAACCGCCTGAAAGCTGTCCGTGCTGAGGTCGGTGAACATGCCGGAGGCTCTGCACCGCCACGGGCGCCCCAACAAACCTCTGAACGCTTTGTTACTACGCGCAGAGCATTGCAGGCTTTTTTAGTGTAATTGCTCCACAGGTTGCAAGTGTATAACGTTTGGCAATAGCTTTTAAAAAGTGTGACTTTAACGTCACGTGAGCATCGCGCAAACCTGCGAGAAAGCATATTACCCCTTACCGACAATGCCCTGCGCTCCCTATCCATATCCATATCATCATTAAGAGTCTCATTGACCCAGTGACTAAAGTGCCTGTCTGGGTCAGAACCTATGACCTACAACTCGTAAGTCGCAGACCACTGGGCCACCACTGCTTTAGCATGCGCTGTGATTACTTAGATCCAAACGAGGCTCAAATATTAATCCTAAGACATATCTACTGCCCCAAACACAGCTTAATCTCAATTTCAGAAGTCTACCTCCTAAGTAAATCAAGGCTGATGAATCATAAACTTAGCCACTACAATAAACAGGAGCTACAGTACCCGGCCGTGAATATAGCACATACCTGAACTTTTAATCGATGTTCTGAGTTGTAGAGAAAAATAAAAAAAGAATCACGTTAAGCTGTTTGTCCCGGTTGTCATTCGTGGATCTTTGACAGTCGTTGTGGGTTGCCAGAAGCCCGAAAGCCTGACAACCAGTCTTACCAAGCGGTATCGAATTACCCAGTAACTGGGTTGTGGAGGTCGGATAGGCAGTCTCTCTATGTTTTTTTTTCTTCTTTGTCCTCTGTCTCAGGATCTAAATTACATGTAATAATTTGGATACTTGTGATTGATATAAATTAGGGTAGTAGGGTAGTTTGTAGTTTTTTCTGTATCGTACGTACAACTTTCGTTTTGCATGCTGAGTTTACCTTTAAGTGATTGTACACTATTGTTTATCTGTTTTTGCTTGTTTTTTATGCCCATAATTGGTGTAAACAATCGTTGGTAGACCAATAAATAAATAAATACTTAAATGTAAAATACTGGTATTCCGGTGCATGTGGAAGCCGACCCTAATAAAGGTAGTTAGTACGTAATAGGTTGGGGTCCAACAGTTACACATTTGGCAAAAGACTAGGCAGATGATGATGATGTTCGGAATTGTAGAGCGCCGTCTCTGTCGCTCATAACTGCGTGTCAGTCTCTTTCTAAAGTTCGATGTGTCATATTTACGGGTAGGTACTGTACTTCCGAACCTGATAAGTTCAAGGCTTATCCTTGAGTGTGTCCTAACGTTTGTACGAACCGTGTGCACCAGCGCGCCTATTCTGACAAAACATTGTTCGATGATTGAAATATTTTTTGAAAATTCTTTCGACGAGGCTTTAAATTGAGTTGGTCGTTGTTTAGGAAAATTCAACTGATTTTTTTTTCATGAGGCCTGTTTGCTATGTGCGATAACCGATACAAATGATCCTTAAAGAACAAGCGTCGTCGTGTTGTTAAAATATGTCTATGAATAGTTTTAAAACAGGAAAGTTGTAGATTTTTTTTTTTAAACTCATTTCATGACAGTGCCATTTCATTTTTTTTTAGATTATGTATTAAGCTAAAATCAAGCTTTGTTTCTACAACAATCTTAAGATATAATAGATTGACATAAGAATTCCAACTATTCAGCGATATAAATAAGAATTTCACCATCTAGAACTGTAGGTGCATACATTAATCGTAGGTGTTACTGACATACTTGCAAAAAAAATACCAAAGCATTAACTAATGAAAACAATTACTCAAAAAGCAATAAATAACTCTATTCACTTTGCAGTTCCCAGAATACGCCCCCGCTCCGCGCACTGCAATACGTCAGCGCTATGCATTTAATAAATCATGAAAATCGTCCGTCCGTCTGTCATCGCGTACGGATGACAAATTGCGAAACTACCCGATGCCCCCCGAGCACCCCCGAACGCCGCCGAGCCCCCCGACATGCCACCCGATTGATGACCAGCACGTAATTGCATTGTTTAAATTTTTCAACAGTGTTGAATACTGTTAGAATGTAATGGGTTTTGTTTGATTAATTGAATTTATCAGAGTTCCTAACCTAATAGGTTTCCGTTTGAAATGATATCAACGCCGGCTGCCGCTGGGGCTCTGTCTCGTATAGGGTCTTAGCATTATGCTGAGCGATGGCCGTTTTGCGTGAATGTGACGCATGTTTACCTCCCACTTTTATTTTTTTTTGTGTTTGTTCTTTTTTTTATGCGTCATGTTTGCCAAATGCAAATAAATGTATTTTCTTTCTTTCTTTTCTTTCTATATTGTTTGATACCGTAAGAGCGTAGGTTCTCAACTTTATTTTGCCCACCACCCACTTTGAGAATATATTTTATCCTTGAGCCCCCAATTTTTTTAACTTACCATCTATCGCGAATCTGAAACAGTTATTGCCATGATGATATTGAAATGTGTAATATTATATAATCGTAAGAAAGGATATATAATTTTCTCTGGATCTTCTACTAGTCCACGACAGTGTTAACTGTCCACGAGGGGGTGTTATCGCCCACCTTGAGAACCTAAGCGTTAGAGTATGCAATGTTGCTGATATTATAGATGTAGCAATAGCTTATGTTGTTAATGAAACAGCCACATTATGTTAATCGTCATTTAATAAATATTAAATCACACTCATAAATCACAAGACAATGAAAATATTATAATAAATTATGGAATAAATTTTTCTATGTCAATCAAATATGAATGGCTTGACAGAGTCACAACGAGACGACGTTGTCTAAAGAACGTGATTATTTTTATTATGTACTAATGTTTGCCCGTGACTTCACCAACGTGGATGTCGGAAAATATCTCACAGGAACATATTACAGGGATTTTTACCGGGGTTTTCATATAACTCTATTGGTTTACGCGGCGCACGCAAGTAAAGCTCCCAGTCGGCATGATTTTTTCCAACATCTTTAACAATTATCGTCAAATTTCAGACTATTTACACGTAACCCAAATGAATTATACACCTAAACTTTCCTAATGAATCACTCCGTCCATTGGTGAAAACCGTATGAAAAACCTTTGGTAGTTTTTGAGTTTATCGCATTTAGACAGACAGATAGACGCGGCGCCCCCGCCGCGTCTGTCTGTCTGTCTTCGAGCATTTCATTCTATAATGAGTATTAAAGTGCTCCCACTTTAATACTCATTATAGAATTAGATTTAGTGCTCGATGAATTATTAATACATCGATATAATACATTAAATATTTTATGATAGTAATTGCTGTGAACTATGTAGATAAATAGACTTGAAAGCTGAAACATAAAAAAAAAGTTTATAGTGAATTTTGGTAACTTCAAGCACAGGATTTGACAGTTAAGTTATTAACGAAAACCTGCGCCCCGCGGTTTCATCCGCATAAGTTTCGATCCCGTGGGAATATCGGGATAAAAAGTATCCTATATGTTAATCCTGGTTATAAACCAGCTGTGTGTCAAATTTCATCGAAATCCGTTCAATATTTTTTGCGTGAAAGAGTAACAAACATCCATCCATCCATCCATCGGTGACGCGAATCTATAAGATTTTCCGCTACCAAAACTTACTCAACGCGCATAAAGAAACTTTCACTTCAAAAGCAGTCGTTTTTACGGAAGTTTATATAGAATAATATCTAGCTATATAATAAAGAACATGTGTTTTCATGCCATTACAGTTAAATGCAAGTGATCACCTAACGAAGTAATAATATCTATATATATAAAAATGAAACCCGTTTTCCGTTGTCACGACATAACATGAAAACGGCTTGACCGATTATTGGCTGATTCTTTTTTTAGAATATTCCTTGAAGTACGAGGATGGTTCTTACGCAGAGAAAAATTTAAAAAATAGGGTAGGAGTAGGTTGGGAGTAGGGTAGAAGTAGGGTAGGAGTAGGGTAGGGGTAGGGTAGGAGTTGGGTAGGAGTAGGGTAGGAGTAGTGTAGGAGTAGGGTAGAGTAGGAGTAGGGTAGGAGTAGTGTAGGAGTAGTGTAGGAGTAGGGTAGGGAGTAGGGTAGGGGGTAGGGTAGGAATAGGGTAGGAGTAGTGTAGGAGTAGGGTAGGAGTAGAGTAGGAGTAGGGTAGGAGTAGTGTAGGAGTATGGTAGGAGTAGGGTATAGGAGTTGGGTAGGGGGTAGGGTAGGAGTAGTGTAGGAGTAGGGTAGGAGTAGGGTAGGAGTAGGGTAGTAGTAGGGTAGGGGGTAGGGTAGGTGTAGGGTAGGAGTAGTGTAGGAGTAGGGTAGGAGTAGGGTAGGAGTAGGGTAGGAGTAGTGTAGGAGTAGGGTAGGGGATAGTAGGAGTAGGGTAGGAGTAGTGTAGGAGTAGGGTAGGGCTAGGGTAGGAGTAGGGTAGGAGTAGTGTAGGAGTAGGGTAGTAATAGGGTAGGAGTAGTGTAGGAGTAGGGTAGGAGTAGGCTAGGAGTAGGGTAGGATAGGGTAGGGGGTAGGACACCACGCGAACGAAGTAGCGCCGGGCAGCTAGAAATAATTTATATGGCAAAACAACGTTTGCCGGGTCAGCTAGTATTCAATACTATTTGAGAGACTGCTTAACAAACCCAATTCATATATGTATGAGTACGCCTATTTAGACTTACCAGACCGTCCTAGATAAGATAGCAATCTTACCTCATTACGGTATAGAAGCACCAATCATAATTATTGGTCTGTGATTTCTTATAGAGAAACTTCTTACTATGAAATAGTGAATCATTACAAAAAGTAGGCAGTTAGTGACCGTACCACACGTGTAGAACTCATTCATGCCTATAAAGTTAGGAATACACCTGCAAGTTACTTGCGTAAAAGTTTGCAAGTAGCTTGAATGCCATTGTGCATACATCATACATACATAATCAGCCTGTATCTCAGCAGTGTGTATATGATGTGATGATATATTGCCTGACTTATGTTGAGTCCGACAGACTTTTTTGTTTGGGTTAAAAAGTAGACGAAATTCGGCCTGATTTGCAATTACGGTCGAAACGACTTTTTTATCGAAATTAAAATTAATACTGTGTCAATCTTTAAATCATTTAAATTACCCATTTCAACTTAAATCACACGAAACGTCTCAAATACATAATTATTAAAAATCAAACGATCTGATATTAAATGCGAGATGAAGTATTTTTTTCAGCTTTTACTCAGTTATCGAGTCGCAATAAATACTTTTTCTTTCTTTCTTTCTTTCTTTCTTTATTGTGGTGTTTTGGTTATAATGACTATGGATATGTAGCGGTATCTACAACGCCACATGCGAACAACGCGTCATACTGACGTCACGCAAATCCTGCATCTCGCAAGCAGAGTTTACCGTGCAATTAGCATAGATACAATTTCCCAATATCAATCGTTGGGCAATTGCCCGCCAGACATAACACCCGTCTGGTCGGAGGATCCACCCTTTTCAATGGAGGATGAGTGAACTTTACACCCTGTTCCTCATACCTCCAAACTGGTGACCCCGAGCATGAACGTCAGCGCAGCCTTCGTGCAAGTACTTCAGCGTGACGTCATCATCATCACTCCCGCAAGCTTTAGCGGCGAGTCACCCAGCCAGCCAGCATCCACGGCTTCAACGGGTATCCTGACCACCAGCATGCAGCGACCGCGCATACCTGGTCATCACCCTCAGCCTCATCAGCAACCTCGGCACAGCACACTGCACTTTCGGCCGGTCAACAAGCAGAGTACCCTCTCCTGGTCGACGCAGCAGCCAGCCTCTACCCGGCGCTGTACGACATCCGACGCACTGGAGTATAACGCAGCGCCATCCACCCCGACTCACTGGGGACATCTTCGCAGACAGTTCCGACTCACCGCGAACTATGCGCCACCCCGACTCACTGGGGCATCTCCGCAGACAGTTCCGACTCACCGTGAACTATGCGGCAACCGGTTCCGACTCACTGGAACCTCAGCTGGCCTGGCAAGCATCGCAAGATACAAGACTCAGCCAACTATCGACCTCCGGTCTCCGGAGGGGAGTGATGTAGCGGTATCTACAACGCCACATGCGAACAACGCGTCATACTGACGTCACGCAAATCCTGCATCTCGCAAGCAGAGTTTACCGTGCAATTAGCATAGATACAATTTCCCAATATCAATCATTGGGCAATTGCCCGCCAGACATAACACCCGTCTGGTCGGAGGATCCTCCCTTTTCAATGGAGGTTGAGTGAACTTTACACCCTGTTCCTCATACCTCCAAACTAATATTTATTCTCTGAGTAAATTAATTGAAAAAATTATTGGTTTCCTGGCACTTAAAGTTTTTCGGCCGGAAACTAAATTTGCCGAAAATGTATATTTCGGCGGAAAATTACCGAAAACCGATAACGCAATTGACTCGGATTATACACTGTATAATCATGTTTCATGTAAGCTACTTGCACACAATTGTGCAAGTTAATGGCCTGTTTATTGGCTTAATAATTATTTATTCTGAACCCATAATTACTTACACTCGTACATACACTTTTGATGTAATTATTATCGTTGGCCAAACAACAGTTGGCGTTGACAGAACGAATTTAAAGAGTAATCGTATGAAAACATTTGCCCTGTTCGGTTACTATGAAATCAGTTGATGAAGATAATTTAATTTATTTCGGACTCTACCGCGGTATAATTATGGTTGTTAACTACTTTCATTATTTGTTTAAATGCATATGGCGTCAGGCAGTTATAACGATATTAATATAAATATATTCGAACTACAGCAAGATTCCATAAATCTACGAATGGCAAATATGCACACTCACACATGCCTCTGATCCCCGAAGGATTAGGCAGAGGTATATATAGTACACCCTCGCCACCCAATAACACAGCACACACAAAACAGACACAATGGTAAACAAACACACACACACACAGTCAGCAGACAGCTATTATGATTAACAAAGGGGGAAACTGAGAAACTCTCTGGATTAGTGATTGCACTTTACCTACTTACAGCCGACTAATCTGAATAATGATCAGTGGTCTTAAGGGAGATGCCCGCGAAATTCAAATTTTCTTACGTTTTTTGGGAATTTGCAGCTCAGTGTCAAGTTGTATGTTGATTTAAATCAATCTAGTCTTTTCTTAAATATGTTGGGGTCAGCTTCCTGTCTAACCGGACGCAGCTAAATACCAGTATTTTACATGGAACGACTGTCAATCTGACCTCCACAGATACTGGGTAACACGATACCCCTTGCTAAGACTGGTTGTTAGATTTTCGGGCTTCTGACGACCCGTAACGACTGTCAAACATCCAAGAATGACAGCCAGGACCAACGGCTTAATGTGCTTTCCGAGGCACCGATGAGTTTCGGTAGGATGTAAAAACGGTCACCCATCTACGGCCCGACCGTGGCAAGCGTAGTTTAACCTGATCGAATGACCCGTACGGCTGTTCCAAAAAAGTTAAGAACATTTTAATTTCGCGGGCTATCCTTTCGCTTCGCCCTTAAATTATACTTTGGTATAAATAGTCGTACGTGCAATAGCTAGTAAGCCCCCATATTAGCGATTGAAATCGTACAGTTTCCGGAAACAATGCCTGTTATTTGACTGCACCTACCCTTTAAACCGGAATACAGCAATGTTCCTTTATGGCAGTAAAAGATTATTTCCCTGAACGAACGCTTTCAAGCATCTCAATGTAAAACTAGGTTTTATTTGTGAACTAGCTTCTACATTTACTTCTTCTTTCCTCCGCCCCACCGCGTCACATCGCATCGCCCGCGCTATTACTTCGTTTTCGCCTAGCGTTCTTTCAGACTTCTTTTATTTTTGATCGGCTTCTGAAGGTCGTAGTATGATGTTAAATAGCCTATAAACCTCCTCAAGAATTTATGAAATCTGACTGGTAGTTCCAGAGATTAGCGCGTTAAAACAAACAATCTCTTCAGCGTTATGGTATAAAAATGGCAAAAATGCAAAACAAAGCAATTTTGCTGAAAACTCTTCATTTCGATAATATGTATAATCAAAGACTAGAAATAATCAAAAGAATAAAATTCACGTACAAAAATAAAATACGTAGTTTCGCACCGTCCGCCGCAGAAATTGGATGTCATTTGTATATATTTTTTTTTATAAAAAACCTTAAAACAAGTTCAGACAGAAATAGTCCGTTGATACAGTTCCAAATATACGTTAAATAAAATTGAAGACCTTGAAAATGTCATTTGATTTTGAGCTTTCTTTGAACAAAATGAATTGGGCTCGTTTGTCAGAAGAATTAAAGAAGAAAGAAAGAAAAATATTTTAAGGATGAATCTCACATAATATCACCTTGCAAATGACCACTGTTGAACGGTCTGTCTACGGAGTTATTCGATAAGATGTACCTATGTATGAAGATGTTAGCGCAAAAAGATGCTGCTGTCGACTCTTTGTAGGAATCCACATCTAAAACTGAGAACTGAGGGTAGCTCAAACCACCATTAATATTTAAATATGTAAATACTGTTTGAACTTATATCTTAGGCTCAGTAGATTTAATCGTTGTTGCTGTCACTTTTCGTGTCTATCTATATGGCCGCGTTGTTCTTCTAAACTGCACAAAGGATTTTGTACGGTTTTTACCATCATTTAGAGAATTTATTCAGGCAGGTTTATGTAAAGCAATCACGATGTTTTGTCAAGTCCAAAAACCGTGCGAACCGAGGGGGGAGGGGAGGTTACTAATAATTATAAAGTTGCAGTACGCTTCCAAATAATAACTCATTAGCAGTAAAATTTCCAACGCTATAACAATCTGAAATACTCTATCTCCCCATTATCTCAATAACATCGCAAAGACCTGAGCACGCTCCCAAATTGCTTTCATACTCTCATTCCACACAAATAATACCCTATCAATTATCAAACTTCCTTTTTATAGAAAATATATAAGAATTAGATGTCCGATGTCCTAGGTAGTTGGATGGTCCCAATTACTGTAATGTGTCACATATCGAGTGAATCGGAAAGCGATGTATCAAGTCGCCAGGGGCTGTAAATCAGGCGGTGAATATCGGCGCCGAGTAATACGTTGCCAAGTGTTGTGTTACCGAGTTATCTGCGGCCAATAGATATATGCTTAACTATAAAAATATAGTTATGAGAACTATCTGAACGTGTTTGTGTATACGATAAGGTACTTATCGCTTTTCTTTTCTGTTCTTTTTAGAGTGTTTTATCACCATGTTTCAGATACATTTTCTGACTACTAAAATTGTCTGCTAACTATGGATTATTATACCTTTGTAAATAATTTCTAAGACTTTATTTAAATATTTTACCAATTTGAATACCGAATAAAAATATAAAATAATTCTGTCCCTACTGTTTTTACGATTTCACAAAACATCGAGATTTGTCTATCTTCTGAAAGTTTTATATCAATAAATTATAAACATAATCCTTCTATATACATATTATAATAAAATAGTAACTAACTCAAAACTGTATATTGAATACTTTTGAAAAAAGTAAATGCTGCGAGGTGTGGAAAGGAGCCTGATGTCGAAAGTATAGATTTTAGATATTTATGTCCGTATGTCTGTTTGTCTGGATGTATGTTCCGGATTGGCGCAAAAACTGCTGAACGGATTCGAATGGAATTTGGCACACAGATAGTTTATAACCTGGATTAACATATAGGGTACTTTTAGTCCCGGTAGTACTGTACCTAAATGGGTCGTATAAAATCAAACACGGTTTAACTATTAGACTTCAATAATTATTTCTATATAATAATATTACGTGTCTTACATCTGAATCCATTTGCTTGTCAGCCTAGACTCTTCTAAACTCAAATCCTTTTTTCCTCGTCTTTTATATCAAACACTATTAATAAACCCGTGGAGGTTGCATGATAGCAGTAAGTAGGCTATAGTCTCTACAGTACGTTGCCTTGGGAAATTTTCCGATATCCACGTGAGTCCGCAATGAATTCTAAATAATGGTGAAAACCGCAACAGAATCGGTTGCGTAATTTAGAAGAACAACGCGGTCACACAGCCATACACGAATAGCAACTTTTATTTATAATATGTATAGATTTGAACACAAACAATGTCTCTTGTCAAGTATTTTATTTATACAGGGTGGCAGAGACATAAACGCACAAATTGGCATGAGTTCAGCATATAATTCTAGACCTCCTAGAGGAGAAAAATACCGTCGGTTATAAAAAAAAATCTGCAATAATAATAATAAAATGTATAGGTGCGACCAGTCTGCTGACTACTAACTAAGAAGAGCGTTATGCCAAAATAGGAACGACGACCGAACTGCAGCCAACACGATCTCTACAAAAGAACCCCGTGACGATGCATACATTCACACATTAAACACACACTTAATTTAAATGTAACGGCTCCCGCAACTTTATTTTATTTTTATTGGCAACTTTATGCTATTTTCGCACTAGCAACTGTAATAAATCCTTACTTTAATTGTCCAAGCTCGAGACAACTGTAAAATGTCACCATAACTCCTCAAACTGTTGTGTTGGTAATAGCGCGAAGGATGGCCATGGCTTTTGTAGTACGAGTACACACCATGAGCAAAGGTGACCGACTTAAATGATCAAATGTTGTTTGTGAAAACTATAATGAAGTAAAAGAATCCAGAGTAAGGGTTTGTTTCTGGAAAAATATATTTGAAAAAAAAAATGTCTGTTTGACTTGATAACCATATAATCCATGTTAATACTACGTGCATGTGCAATGAAAAAAAAACATATGTGGAACTGGAAAATCATCACAGAACGCGGCGAAGCGGGCTGGATGTGCTGTAGTTTTTTTGCTAGCATAAGCATAATTAGCCTTTAATGTTCTCACTGCTTTGACACAAGCCTCCTCTCTGTGAGAGGGAGTGGGCTGTAATGCAACACGCGGGCCCAGTGCGACTTGGTACATGTATCTTAAAGTTTTTGGTTTTAGGATTTTTTTTTGCTAATAAACTTTTTATATCTTGAAGCCTAGATTTAAACTACGCTGTACTGTACTTATTTACCACATAGCTTGCCCTCCTGAAAACAACTCTCAATGCATATGTAGTAGGGAACTCGCAATAGTAGTAATATTTACAGTTTCACCTCAGCAGCCCGGGCAGCGGCGTCGGTAATCAAACGCTAGACGTTCAGTCTACATCAGCTGCAAGTGTTGCTGCTCCATCTATCACAAGAGGGCCTGAATAACAGCCGGGAATACACCTGACTGAGGGAAACTAAAGGAAACACAGGTGCATGTAACCTATAAAAATACGGATGTCTTTAAATAAACACGCACATGCCTGCTTGTACCGCAAATTACTAATCAAGTTTAAGCGCTTAACGAATGTAAAACATCGTTCTGCTTCTGCGAATTGTTTGAAAATCAGAGTCAGAATTATGTTTAGCGTGACAAGTGGGCTTCACAAACGCACAATTTGATGACAATAGGCGTACCTAAATGCATTTTAGGTGCGGACCCATGAACACGAATAATGGAATTTTATATTTATATAATATTTTTTTTGGTGGTTTTGAATGTAATTTTGCTAGTTTTAAATGTTCCTTATTTACTGTTTGTAGTATTTCCTGTGCGTATACATACCAAATAAAACATTATTCTTTCTTTCTTTCAATAAAACTTTTACACATTTCTGTTCACCATCACGCACGATATCTAAGTACATTGTCAAGTAAAATGTACAAAAAAAAAAAACTTTATCATTTACAAAGACACTCTAAAGCCATTAAGTGCTTTATAAAAACTCAATGTGCCACCTTAATGGCCGCATACGGGATGCAACATCACTATTCTTCCCCTTACTGCGCTTAAAGCGATGTCTTCAACTCGCCACTGAGCACAACATTCTCCACATTTCTTTCCCGTGAAGGATAGAAGACGTTACGGGAATGAGTTTCTCTAATTTCTCAACAACAAACCTCCTGTGTATCCTTTGCTGATCTCGGCACAATATTTCAGCGCTCACACCTAACATTTGTTACCGCGGCCGCCGTCTGACGCGCGTTCTGTTACTAGTGTTGTGTTACCTCCTGTGCTTATGTGAGCCTGGTATTTTAAATCTACGTTTGTATGGTTAGTTTTTGGCTTTTGATTGATGTTTTATAGTTGTATGGGGAATTTAAATATTTAAATGACGTGAAAAAGGTATAATTAAATGTTTACTTTGCTGACGTAGTAACATAGACATCATACAAATATTGGTACGTACCTACTAGCTGTGAATATTTATTTACAGTATGATTTACCATGGGATATACGATACGAGTATAGTTATGGAAACCCTAAAAATGACACACACACACGTTAATAACAACTACACAGCAATTAAAATAAAAGCTTTTTATTGGACCTCAAAGTCTAAATGACCAATACATACCCGCCTGCGACTTCGTCCATGTGAAATTACTTGTAGCCATAGCCTCCCTCAAAAATGGAGCTATCAAATGCAAAAATACATGTTCTAATCCAACTGGTGCTTTCCGAGATTAGCGCATTCAAACAAACAAAAAAACTCTTGAGGTTTATATTATAAAGCTTTTAATGTTTTATAGTATAGAATAGATGATTTTTATAGAATATTCTGTCATTTCGCTAAAAATATCACTTTTACACCTCATTCACATTTTGAAGCTCTTAACCGATTAAAAATACCGACACAAATTCAGAGTTCAAGGTCGAAAGTCCAGACATTTCGTATTTCATGAGGACTAACCAATTGAAAATAAAGTAACTGAAACAAACATGAAAGGAGCGGTGGGTGGGTATTCAGTTAATAAAGTATCTATCTTCTAGTAAATAAAATAGAATGACTGTGTACCTATCTTCTACGTCACAAGTTCAGAGAATAATATTATTTATATTTCTGTTTTATCTGTCACATATTCATTGAAAACGTGACTGGGTACTCCTAGAACATGACTATTTGAGTACCCTTGTAGAATCTTTACTTGTTTTTAGGGTTCCGTACCCAAAGGGTGCCAACGCTTAGTAATAGGGTTCAAATTCATTTATTGTTTGCTACAGGTGGATAAGCATAATAATATATCCTAAAACAACAAGTATCCACCCTTCGTGATGACATTATTGAGCTGCAAACCGGTTCTCAGAACCAGGCAGCAGAGCATGACACCCTTAAAAAGCGTGTTGATGGTTGATTATTATCCCTTGTATACCATGTTTTACGCAAATAAATATTCTATTCTATTCAAAATCAAAAGTCATTTATTAAATTAGGCTGAGAATCAGCTCTTTTCGAACGATCGATCTTAATATATCGTTCGTATGACTAAGCCTCCGCTGTCTGCTAGCGGGCCGTATCTCATGAACCGTAATAGCAACCTATTACGGTTCATGACATACTGCCTGCCAACGCAGTTGACATTTTCACATAATGTGTATTTCTGTTGCCGCTATTAATAACAAAAATAAAATTAAAATCAAGTAAAAAAAAACAAAGTTGAAAATTAAAGGAGGTCCCAACGGACCTCCTTTAATTTTTAACTTTGTTTTAATCTGTCTCTGTGTGTGTTTTGTGTTAGATATTGTACTTTGATACGGAACCTTTTGTGTCGAGACCGACTCGCACTTAACCGGTTCTTTTGTATTATTATATTATACGTGACTTCAAGGAATCCCTTGGGATGATGTAAGAAACTGGTATCGGCTCTTCTTGCGTGTACCGTTGAGGATTGCGAGTGAAAATCCTATAGTTAATTGATTGGATCAACGCGCGTATTTGTAAAAAACGCGTCAAAATCATTGACGCGTCAAAATATAACAATCCAACGATATCAATCCTCTATTTACAAAAGGTTTCGAATTTTTTTTTCAACCATCAAATAAAGAACGAAAAAGTATTTATTGCGACTCGTACAGGAAGATCACAAACTAAACTAAACACAGTCTAAAGTAAGAAAAAGAAAATAATATAAAAAAAAGTAACAATGGGCCATAAACCAACACGCGGGCCCGGTGCGGGTTGGAGAATGTCACATCATGTCTTTGAATTTTCGGTTCTAGGACCTAGGAGGAAAACATCGTGAGGAAAACGGCATTTCCTCACGATGTTTTCCTTCACTCTTTTGGTGATGAAATTATTTACACAACGTAAAATGCCTGCTAGTAGCAGATAATCTTAACAAAAACATAGGCAAAGACTGGATGGTCAAAGCCAAACATAGGGAAACCTGGAAAAATTTGGAGGAGGCCTGTACCCGAATAGGGTAAAATGAAAAATAATAATCCATAACCTTGTACTAAAATGAAAAACCCACTTGTATAAATTGTATATATATATTTTGGTTATGGAAATAAAGGCAATATTATATTATTAAAGTGCCTGCTTGTACAACTCGTAAGTCACGCCCGCCACCACTACTGCCGCTACCGCTCAGTTTATGTATTTATTGTTTGTAAATTGATAGTATCGAATACAATTAATTTACCCATATTCACAGGTTCACCTCGCTCCTTACACGTGCCGGATTAAAATCAATAACGTAAAATTGGGTATTGATATGACCCCTATACCAGTATGTACTTGGTCATTATACCATCGACGACTTTGTAGCACTTATATTGTCTTATTTACTTTCCCGTAATGTCTTTTTTACAACGTTCTTGTCTATAATTAACACACTATCGAATGATTTTGATAATAATTATGGAACTATTGTACACAATTAGTCCAGATAGTCCACTCACTATTAAATTACTATTATTTAATTTAATTAAATTCTAAACAGAACATGATGAAATTAAAGTTTTATGTACCTAATTAAATCGAATGTTTTGATTATATGTTTAATTACTAGTATTTACGGATAACTGCAAACTGTAAATATAAGTTGGTTATTAATAATAAATAAATAAACTATCTGTCAACCAGATAGATGAGGAAATGTAACAGTTTTTGTCTGTTTTAAGGTACTTAACAGGATGTAATGAAAAAGGCCAGAATTCTTTTCTTCCTTCATATAACACCAATACAGCTACCCCAAGGTTCCTTTTTAGAACAAGCAATGACATAATTATCGAGCAACATAATAAACGTTTAGCCTTGATCCCGGAAGAGGTCAATGTATGGAGTAAATAATATATTATATTAGGTTATATATTAGGCAACAATAAACAGAGTATATCCAGGGCCGCGACGTGATCCGCGGAGTCCTACGGGCCCAAGGGATCGTGCACGTACTGACGAGACGGGCCGCTAAAATGGCGCTACGAGACGAAAAGGATATGAGTTGATGTTTTTTAAGATGTTGGATGTCTTTGCTATACTATAGATAGGTACATCTCTGCTGGTTTAACCAAGTTTGTGGATTACACCTGTCTGCCACAGTTTTTATATGCATAGTGTATGAAGGGTTCAGTATGCAAAGTAGTCAACTAGTGCATGTGTATATAAATAGAAACTTGCCATAGGGATTAGGTATGTATATATTTATATATATACACAGATTTTTAATTTAGGTACTATCGCGTCAAACGCTTGTTCATTGTTTTCGTCATAAAAGTATGTACATATGTACTTCCCAGCTTATAAAAATTCCTGTTTCTCTAAGTCATTGACCAGCATAATTCCTGTACCTAGTCCATACGTCACTGCGACACAGCGCACCATTTTAGTCAAAGCGAAACTCCAGTAAATTCGCTTATAGCGTCACTAACAGCAAAACATCTCCAGGGACCTACGTGACATGAACAAATAAAAACTACTTGTTCAACTTTGATAGCAGGAAATTGTTTTAAGCAACGTTCAGAAGGAGATTTCGTAGGTGGACTGACCCAGAACTCCCTGATGTAGGTAACTTTCAATCCCTGTTTTCTTGAACGGAAAATAAAATAAAGAGTTTGATGTTGACTCTATGTTTGTTGTTTGTTTAAGTTGGTCTTTGGCGGGCTCGTTAAGTCTCGGCTCAATAGACAGTTTGTGAGTTATGTGTTTGTGTCGCCGGTAGAATCACGACCTTTTATTTTAACGTGTGTCTTTAGGAGCTACAAGGAAACTGTACATTTCTGGTGAACCTACTAAAAATCATTTTAGAGTTAGTGTATTCAAAATCATGCTTGCTTAAGTTATCAAATTGTATGCGCCGGAAGATCGACACTCCTTGACGGTCGTCCGGTGGCGAGATGGGCGGACGACCTTGTTACCATCGCGGGTAGAACCTGCCTATGCTCGCAGTTGCTAAAGTGGGGCGTGGGATGATGATGATGCACGGTGGTGGTGATCTGTGAGAAAAAACGTGATAGTAAATTAATTTGATGCGATTTATCCAAACTTCGAGTAGAGGCCCAATAATAAAGATAATTTATTGATGTAGGTCTTAAAGTTACTCTTAAAGATGACATCTTCTAACTTTTAGAGACATTACTTTGAAACGCAATGGTAAAATGAAAAATTACACAAATAAATGATTTGATTTGTGATGATGATTTGATATTCCATATTTCCTTTCCTTCCTCCATTATTCCAGCCCCGATGTTTACAAACACAACGTATGTACAGCACCAGCATGTTCTCATGCATACAAACCTCATTGGAGAATCCAATTTCCTTAGAACGTGAACATTTTCCCTCGCAATGAAGCGTCGATATTGTAAAGACGTGCTGGATATCATTTCTAACGTTATTATATTTATCAGTTCATCAAAATGTTTGTTCATTTGAATGTGAAAGAAAATAGAGAATGAGGAGGAATGAAACTCATTTATCTTAGGCTCTAAGGGGGATAATACGAGTACATTATAACGTCACGCATGTGGTAGGCAGATAGATGTATGTACCTATAGTAACAACCACATTTCTCCAGTTGTGATTAAGTCTCAGTCTGTCCTACTCTAAAGGTGCCTTCTGGCTGCCAACCCTGAATGTGATGTGTTTGCGGATGAATGGATTAAAATTATGCGTATATGTCTGGTGTTCTGTGAGAGAAAGTATGCAAGGGAGTCCACAGGGCAGGCCAATTTTGGTCAATATGTGCTCGATTTACTTAAAACGCGGCGCTAAACGAATTTTTGATTACGAAAACTTATTACACGATTGACGATTTTCTTAATGATGATTCACTAACTGATTGACATACTGTTACTGTGATTGACATAATTATTGTTATTGGCTTAATTATTATTTTATTTTTTTATTATTGTAACACGCTGAGATTTTTTTTTTTAAATCTATATTGTAATTCCAATGATCTGAATGTGATTTTTTATTTGGAATTATTATAAACCTTTGCATGCCCATGTGACGGTAAAATATGGAGAACTTTCTTTAAAAAAACACCTTTGCACTATACCCATGTTTGCAAAGAAATAAATGATTTGATTTGACTTTTCAAATTATTTGGGTGTTTTTCTTAAAATACAGACAGGACAGGGTCCTTAATGAACTCATTAATTTTTTAAGATACCACTGAAGTACAGTCAACAGCAAAAGTAGATGATCAAAATCAGAAATTCAATACTAATTAACGGAGTTCGCGTTAGAACTGTGTGGCGTCGAAGTGATCCAAAAGTATGACACTGAGTCTGACATACTTTTGAATCACTTCGACGCCACACAGTTCTGACGCAAACTCCGTTCATTAGTATTAAATTTCTGATTTTGATCATCTACTTTTGCTGTTGACTGTACAAGCAAGCGGCAAGCGTAGTGTGAGACGCCCCTCAGCTAGATGGACGGACGACCTAAAGAAGGTGGCTGGGACAGACTGGATGCGGAAGGCGGAGGACAGGGTGTTGTAATATTATTTGTTTTTTGGAAAAAGGGTGTTGGTAAACATAGTATTATTTGAAGGAGTCGAATTAAGATCAAAGCTACATTTTTCTAAAACATTAATTAAAGTTGTAAGCAAAAGACAACGCCAGGTAAAAGGACAGGGTTAATTAAAAATTAATTAATTTTACTCGTTAAGAATTATAATGCTGATACTCAAAATTAAGCTCTGCCTTATTTTATCGTAATCAGATTTTGGAGTCGGGTCATTTTAAGACCCTAAATACTGCTAAAATTTTAGTTATCCTTGTGTTGCGAAATACAACGCAAAATTGGCTATTTTTGCAAGATAATACAATTGAAACCAGTTTAGTTTGCTGATTTCCAGGTATGTTGTTAATTGGATATATCCAATTATTATATTGTTTTAGAGCTTTCAATGGTCGATAAGCTAATATTTATTTTATTGTTTATTGGCGACTCACGTGCTTTATTAAATGAAAGTTTAATATCCTACTAATATTATAAACGTGAAAGTTTGTATGGATGGATGAATGGATGTTTGTTATTCTTTCACGCTAAAACTACTGAATGGATTTGGGTGCACACAGATGGTTTATAACCAGGATTAACATATAGGATACTTTTTATCCCGATATTCCCACGGGATCGAAACATATGTGGGTGATACCGCGGGGCGCAGCTAGTTAATGCAATAAAGATGTCAATGTATTCAAATGGAATAAATTCTCAGAATAACGCTGAAAACCGCATCAAAATCCGTTGCGTAGTTTAGAAGAACAACGCGGTCACACAGGCGTCTGCCGTCGCCTTTCGTGTCCACGAGAAGCGTCTTTAATTTATAATATTACATTTCATTAGAGGACCAATAAAAAGCTACATTATGCAATATTACCTAGTCATAATCATTACATATTATAAACACAAAGTCCCCTCGCCGCGTCTGTTTATCTGTCTGAAAGCGATTAACACAAAACTACCAAACAGATTTTCATACGGCTTTCATCAATGGACGGAGTAATTCATGAGGAAGGTTTATAATTGTGGTATTGTAGTATTTATTAGCGTTTTGTGTAAATTGGCTGAAATATGACGATTTTTGTTGAAGATGTTGGGAGCCAGCTGGGAGCTTTATTGGCGTGCACCGCGTAAATCTTAAATTATACACATGGCACACAGATAATTTAACAAATAAGGTACGTTAAATCCCGGTAGTACATTCCCTTGGGATATTTTCTGCCATCCACGCGGGCGAAGCCGCGGGCAAAGCTATCGTAACAAAATAAGGCTATCACAATGTTGTCGTGAACAACAACATACTCGAACTTAAGACATTGACAGCGTAACATGTACCCATCTAGTAAAAAGAAAATGATAAAGAAAGACATCTAAACAAAAAAGATAACAGGCAGCTCATGTCATGTAAGTACAACGAATACATGAGCCATCCAGGCGGAATGTTCGATGAATATATCTTAGTTCATTTTATTTCTTTTCTCATATTCCTATTGTATTCAAAGCGTGCCGTCAGTTATTTATCTTTCAGTCGACATGCTTACAAAAGGTACAAGTAACTATTTCTGTTTATATATTATTAAACTTAGGGCT
Source organism: Apamea crenata (assembly GCA_949629185.1). Taxonomy (NCBI): domain Eukaryota; kingdom Metazoa; phylum Arthropoda; class Insecta; order Lepidoptera; family Noctuidae; genus Apamea; species Apamea crenata. The sequence goes on from OX451359.1 coordinate 1,745,152, forward strand.
GATTTTTCCAACGCCAGATAGCTTTATTCGAGGAATAATTTTGAATTTTTGACAGTTATTTAGTACAAAAATTATTGTCAGTCGTCAATTTTATTAAACGAATAAAAATTATCTGTCAATTGAAAAATTAGCCCTTAATAAAGTGTATTTATCCAGACTACACCAAGGTCCTCAATGTTAATAACAAAGTAGCGTAGCCTATCATCATCATCACCATCTGCCCGCCTTTTCCCAACTATGTTGGGGTCAAGTTCCAGTCTAACCGGTTGCAGCTGAATACCAGTATTTTGCATGGAGCGACTGCCTATCAGACCTCCACAACTCAGTTACTGGGTAATCCGATACCCCTTGGTAAGACTGATTGTCAGACTTTCGGGCTCCCGACTACCCGTAACGACAGTCAGGACCAACTGATTAACGTGCTTTCCGAGGCACGGAGGGGTGTATGTAAAGACACCGGGGTCGGTATGTAAAGATGGTCACCCGTCCACGGACCAACCGCGGCAAGCTTAGCTTAACCTGATCGATCGACCTGTGCGGCTGTTATTACTTAGCCACGCCGTAGACTATCATCATCATTTCAGCCGACAGACGTCCACTGCTGGGCATAGGTGAGCTGTCATTCCAAATAATGCTAGGGATTGACACTACTGACAACTCACATCTAGCTCACTTCACTTGAGTTTTCACGGTGAGATTTTTACAGAATCGACCAGTTGGTCTGTAAATGAATTAATACGAAAAGGAAAGAAAGAACGATGAAATAACATTAAGGAAAGAGTATGCTCTTTTAAAATCTGGCCAATTTAACCTATTTTAAATCGTCGATGGAGTTTTTAACTTCGAATAAAAAAGTTATAAAAAGATCGGTTCATTTTTTCCAGAGCACTTTCCTCATTTTAGTATCCCAATTATTTTTCAATCAATCAATTAAATCTATCTTTCAAACTCACGAAATTACGCCATAAGCTTTTATAAGCTTTTTGAAATCGTTTTTCCGTTTTTCTTGAAATTTTCCACTGAATTTAATATCACACTAATATTATAAAGGCGAAAGTTTGTGAGTGTGTGTGTGTTTATTACTTCTACGTATGTTTACTACTTCTTAACGCTAACACCCTGGATTAACACATAGGGTACTTTTGGTGAAACCGCGGGGCGCAGCTAGTAAGAAATAATTATTGTTAGGAAGAAAAAACTGACAGGTCATTCGAAAAGCCATAAGAACCCATGCATAGAAAAAATAAATCACCTCAATATATAATTATTTGAGGACTGACAATCTTATCAGTGTGATTTCACCCTCTCGACTGAGGGACATTGCATGCGCCATTGTAAAGTTAAGAACAGTAGGCTAATTAGTCCAACATAAGGGGTTTTGTTGGCCGCAGTTATAGATATATATACATGATAGCTTGATACATACATGATCTAGGTATAGTCGTCCTCGTACAAGCTATCCAACTTTACCACGTTCGACAACATGCAGTTCCCACTAAATTGAAACTTCACGACAGTCCTTTTACAGATATTTTACCTCCGATTTTCCATCACTGTACAAAGCATAGTGATCTTTATTCTCATTCGAATAAGATTGCTATTGGGTTGCTACCACTAACAGATCTGTCAAAATCACTGATCACTGTTGTCTTTACATAGGTTGCTGTTACGTTGCTGCTGTCAGAGATAAAATAACTGTGAACAGACTGTAAACTGAAACTTTACTAAGGTTGAAAGTATCTAACTATCACATAGACAAATAGACCTTGTCGTTTTATGACGTGCAAGCTACTTTCAAGTTTTGGGTATTAAAGCAATTACGAGGTTGACTATGCCTACTCAATTAGGAACGCTAAATGGTATGCCTCGCACAGTCAACTTTAAGTCCATTGTAACAGTTTAACAGCAATTTTACTTCGTAGCAATAAAGGGTAGTTCAAATGTTACTATTTCTACTGACATCCGTAGGTGCAGGAAGGGAAATTAATTGTTAAGTAAATTGAAACCCTTTGTCAATTTACCATGTGTGAAATGGCCATTTCATACAACAGTCCAAGAACGATAGTTGTATTTTGAATATACGTATAAGAAATTTCAAAAGCAGCTTCAACTGGTCCTACTGTAATCACACACCGACTACCATGGTGACGTAGCACAGTAAGCGTAGATAAGTTAAATTGAAAAAGCGATCATCTTCGCTCGCTGCCTCCCTGGTACACTGCCGGGAATATTATAAATTGTGAACAATGAAAGTATAGCAGCCGAGGAAAAAATGGACAACTAGCTCCCGAAGGTTTTGAGCTGAATAGAAAGGCTTAATTTATTTTATATTATAAGAGCATCCATTCTAGGAGTAATGTTCTTATAATCTTTTTGCTGGGTGCTTTGATTATGACTAAAAATAATTGCATGAATTTAGTAGTATGTGAGTATATATATCTATAAATAAAACAAACTTGGGTTAGTTATACCATTTATAACTCAAGAACGGCTGGACCGGTTTTTATGATGTTTGATTTGTTGGATTTTTCTCCGCCCCGAATAGCAGAATAAATAACTTCACGAAAAAAAAAAAAAAATCTGAGGTAGTACGAAGGTCGCTGGGTCAGGTAATTGTAAGTGGTACTAAAAAAATGTTATGTTACCTATATTTATTTTTTATAATTCATATTTAACTACATAAGTAACTCTGGTCATAAAGGGTGAAAATTGATTAAACGTATATAGGCGAGACTGTATATTATTAAACAGTTATTTTGCTTTCCTTCCATCGCGATTTTCTTAAAGAATACTACATATTAATTTCTTTTTCATAAACCTAAATTACGTAGGTACTTTCATACACACATCATTTTGATCCACGCCGGCTCAGCCAAACTTCCACTTGATTAAACTCACACCAAAATTACATCATAAAAATATACTGAAACACGAAAAATATAGCTCCGAACACATTAATCTTCTACGTGCTAAATAGTCATTCATAAAACGCGCATTACGTCACGGTAAGGGCAAGTTCACACCTAGTCGGGTCACGTCGCGTTATCAAAGTAATTTACACGGCGCACGGCAACTCCATCTAACTTGTGGAAAGTTGGTTGATTAGGCGCGTGAGACGAGATGCGATGCGGTAATTATTTCCTTACTTGTGGTGGCGATAGATCGGTGGTTGAGTGTGATTGGTCTTTTATGGGGAAGTAATAATAATAATAATAATATAAGGGCTTGATTCAGAAAGCGGTACTTCTGGACACGGCTCGTATTGTCAGGAGGTTCCTCTCTCTGGAGCCCTGACCGCCGGTAGCTTGGACCCTGTTCCCGATACCGGTGGGCTACTATTTTTTATATTTTTAAATGTTTTTATAATTTTTATATGCAAATATTTAAAAATATAATTTATATGTTTAATTTTAAATAAAGGAAATAATAATATATTTATTGAAACAAAAACTTAGTATACAGAAACTCTGTGTTCGATAACAACTGCATTAGTATAATACTGTGTCGCAGTCATTAACGCCCACCTCCAAAAAGTCGAGACAAAAGTAAAAGAAAACTAAAAGACTAAAAACTAAAACTAAACAAAATTTTAAACAAAATTTTAAAACTTAACTTATAATTAAATATGAGATCGTGTGTTTGTATGGAGGGATTGTGTATGATTTATGCGTGTAGTGTATCTGTGTGTCTGTGAGGGTGTGTGTGTGGGTGTGTGTGTGTGTGTGTTGGGAGTGAGGTGTCCGTTTGTGCAGGTGGTGTTTGTTTGCGCATGTTATACATATAAAGGGCGTATAAAAGGCAATTGAAAAGTGAGTTTACGTTTTTACATATGATTCTAATTCTTCATAAGAGAGTGTATGAAGCCATTTATCCGTGATCCTTCGACATTCTTGCAAGGTCAGTGGATATATAGTGAGCTGTTTATTGACTCGATTGTACAAAATGGAGCTAAGGAAGTGATATTGCCGCCGAACAACTTGAACTCTGGCAGATTCCACCTGGCAGACTCTGTCAGATCTGCGTTTTTGGGTAACGACAACAGGATCGAATGGAAGGGCTGAGTGTTTACGCAGCACTACAGCAAGAAGAAACGCGTGTCTGACTCTTGGTAACTCGCAAAGAGCGTACAGTTCAGTAGTTGGAAATCGAACAGGGTTGTGAGTCATGACTTTTAGCACTGCCCTCTGTGCCCTCTCCAGACGGAGCATTAAGCACTTCGCAGCCCCACCCCAGGCTGCAATACAATATTTTAGGATGGAGTGCGCCAGAGCGAAGTATACTGTTCGAAGTGTGGCAAAATCAGCAGATGTTCGCAGGTTTTTAAAAACAAATATTAATTTTCTGACCCTGGAAACCAAAGCCTCAATTTGATCCTTCCATGTCAGCGTACTATCTATTATAACACCCAAGTATTTAATACTGTGGGTGCGCGTAATCTGTGCACAATTGGTGCAATCCGTCGATATTAACCCGCATTTATGTGCCGTCAGTGTATAGTCAGAAGGAGGTTGAGAGCCTCTACTTGGAGCAAATGTAATGAACTTGGTTTTTTCTACATTGAGGGTTAGTAAGTTTTTATTCAGCCATTTCATTGCAACAAGCAGAGTGGACTCCGCATGTGAGCGGGTTTCCAACCAATCCTTACCATGAATGAGCATGACGGTATCGTCCGCGTAGGTTATAATTTTAGCGTTGGTTAGAGTCAGATTACATAGGTCATTTATGTAAATAAGAAACAGGGTAGGTCCAAGGACACTACCCTGCGGGACTCCGTAGGTTAAAAATTGCTGTTTGCTAACGTGATTTCCTATTTTTACGGTTTGAGAACGCTCACTGAGGTAACTCCTAAAAATGTCTAGACACACTCCTCTAACACCAACCCGCTCCAACTTTTCCAACAAGAGGGGAACAGAGACTGTGTCAAAAGCTTTTGAAAGGTCTAGGAAAATTGCTATTGTTTTGAGTTTATTCTTTATATTTTTTGCTATAGTTCCAGTTACTTCTAAGACTGCATCTTCTGTGCTTCTACCTGATCGAAAACCGTATTGGTTCGCTGAAATTATATTCTGTGAGTTAAGGTAATTAAGGAGTCGACAATTTATGATTTTTTCTAAAACTTTGGACAAAATTGTAAGAACGGAGATAGGTCTATAGTTATTGACACTGCCCCTGTCCCCACTCTTGTAGATGGGATGTACTAGTGCTCTTTTAAAGACAGCCGGGAATACTCCTGACGTGAGTACAAGGTTAAATATGTGCGAAATAATAGGGATTAGGGTGTCGCGGGCTGCCCTAATCAAGGCAGCAGAAATGCCATCCCATCCCACGGCGCAATTGGCCCTGAGGCCGAGGATGATGCGTTCGATCTCTTCACCGTCGGTTGAGAGAATGGCCATGGAATTAGAACAGGCATTGTTTTCAGAGGAGCGTGTACAGTGTGTATTATTTATTTTTGACGCAAGGGTCTTCCCCACATTCGCAAAGAAGTCATTTACATTATCCACTGAATCTGAAGGATCGGGAGCAATGGATAAAAGTTCAGTAGCAGAAGATTTGTTGTTCTGAAGATTAGAGATTGATTTAATAAGATTCCATGTAGCCTTAGGATTCCTACGATGTCTCTCAAACTCAGTTCGTTCATATTGCTGTTTAATTTTTTTAAGTAAATTATTGCAGAAGTTTCGGTATCGCTTAAATGTCACTTGTAGTATACTATTGTTAGGAGAAGTGGTTTTGGTTAAGGGTTTTTGTAAGGAGAGTTTTGTTGTGGTTAATACATAAGATAGAGTGGTATTCTTTAACATTGCGATGTTTTCGTATTCCATTAAATATATTTATTATTTGGCTATGAACAATGAGTAGGTACACTGTTACTTTAAAATTTGTACATTGCCACCTCATTACTTATCTTATCTTTTTGTATGCACGTGTTTCTGTGACAAATAAACCTCTTTTTCTTTCTTTCTTTTCTTTCTTTACTTATGGAAACACAGCATTCAAAATAAAATTATTAAAAGCTGAATTTATTCCAATACGTTTGATTTACATTAAATAACATAGATTTCATTAAATTAAATTAGATTTTAGTTTTTGGGTGAATGTGAGCATATTTTATCATTCTAATTTTCACTACGACTTTATTATTTAAGAGGCAACTTTAACAATTATCAATTAATTAGGCATAAGTTGTTAATTATGTACATTTAATTTAATTTTTTATTTTATTCTATTAACCCCGGAATTCGAGTTAGTATGCTATATAGTATGAAAGAATCTTTATAGGTACTGCAGTAGGTATGTGCGGGATGGGGACTTTACTAGGATTAATGAATAAAAGGCTTTTTACTTTTATATGGCGTAATTATTATGATCTTTAAATTAATAACATTTCTTATATCTTTGTCCATCTTCTATTCTCAATGTGTGTTGGCGTTTTTCTTAAATAATAAATGATTTTATTTCTATAAGTAGATTTGTACAAACACTTTTACACGTATATAATATTTTTTTAAACTAGATGAGGTCGATGTTTCTTATCTGACTACTCTGAGAAGATAGGCCGAAGCAAACTCAGAGGTAGTCTCTTTTTAAATCCACGTCCATGTCCATGTGACCATTTCTGAAATGGTCTATTGAGGAAAGAACCATACAGATTGACTGGGCCTGTCCAGTCAGTGCACGCATTTGTCAGAAATCGTGCAGCTCAACTCAGAACTTGAGGACCTCAACGATTCGATGAACAATACCAAACAAAGGACATTGGGTAGGCTACCTAAATTACTCAATCTGCCAGATCATGATTAAAACTCTTACAATGTTAAGCCATTATCTTGTAATTGTCAAAAAGGTTGCATACCACATACCATGCAGATCAGAAAGAAATTATATCAATTTTGCCTATACTCAAAAATACTTTGAAATTTTTCTTAAACGGTTGAAATCCATTGATTTCTTCTGAAGCTTACAAAATGCACACAAATCACGTTGAACTACCATATCAAAATCAAATAACCGGAATCGAACCCCATCTCGATAACGTTTCAGACGTCTATAAAAATACTCATTTAATTCCTGGCTGCAAACCAAATCTCGGAGCGAATTTAGTAGAAGGAAACGCATTTTTCGGTACAACAGTAGTGTAGGTACCTTTGTTTTATTTGATCTTAGTGGTAGTCAGTATAGTCGACCTCGTAATTGCTTTACCACCCGTACACCGTTTGTCGACCGACACCGTCAACGGGACGTGAACGAAAAACAAGATTATTAGAAACGAACGTGACGTGCGATAATTTTGGTGCCGGTATTCCGGCTCTCGGATGACGGACGTGCGGTGGAAATGCGGCCATAGTAAATATATGTTTCGCTACTTCGTCGCCGTCGTCTCGTTCTCGTTGACATCTCACTGTCGGTGGTGGTCTACAAACGGCTTAAGGTTGAATGTTACTTGCACATCATAATCGACCAACTCTGTCTGTCATGTGACAAATATGTTCAACCTTAACGAAGTTTAAATTTACAAGGAAGCATAATCATAGCATAATTAGCCTATAATGTTCCCACGGCTGGGACACAGGCCTCATCTCTTCGAGAGAGCACGGCCACGCGGGTCCAGTGCGGATTGCTAGAAGCCAAATGACTTCGAATTTTTGGTTCTAAAACATGCCGGTTTCCGCATAATGTTTTTTTTCACCGTTAATTTGAAAGAAGTGACTGCCTGGGTTCGAACCTACGACCTACAACACGTCGGGGCCACTTGCACTGGGCCACCACTGCTCTTTGCTACCAATTATTGTGAATTGTTGTCAAAAGTGGTAAATGATTTACAAGGGTGACTATACAAGCATTAGTATTTGGCGAAGAACTAAGACTTTGTTGACTTTTTTCTGGTAGAGAAACAAGTTGCATCCTTTGGGAACTGTGTAGTTTTGTTATTGATTAAAACAAAAGACTGTGTTCCTGAAAGAACTACAAGAATGTTTGTGCTCTGCGGGGGCGGAAACGTGGGGTTTGGCACAGGCGAGGAATAATCGCGGTTGGTTGGTGGAGAACAAGAAATAAACCATAGACCGCTACGGTATATCATGGTTACATGTCATTTCTACGGATTACTGAGTTTGGTTGCATTTTATACATATGAGTTTTTCCCCAAGTTGTGTGGAGAAAACTTGGGGGTGGGGTTATTGGCGAGTATTAACTACCTCGTTGGTCTAGCGGTCCTAAGCGACATTGCCGATCATGGCGTCCTGGGTTCGATTCCCTGGTCGGGCAAAGTATTTTTGGGGTTTTCCATAAGAAACTCAATAGCTGCCCGGAGTCTAGAATTGTGCCCGGTTGATAGCAACAGGCTCGCCCCTTATTACATGGGACTTGAACATAACTATCGAAATGTTAATATGCTATAGGTAAACCTCTGTCTAACCCGTCGGGACGTGCTGGCGTGATGTTATGTGTAAAGCATATTCATAATATCACCCCTGTTTCTATTTGGGTGTGGATTTGATCCTAAACACTATCCTTAACATAATACTTACCTTATTATTTTACTTCTTTCAAAAACTGGCGTGCTTGTTTCGCGTACAAATGAATCTGATTGTTTCGAGTCTGTTTGTTTATGCTGACAAAGCTATCCTGCTGCTAGATACTGCAGCTTAAATATCCAGCTACCATCCATTTCACAACCTGGGGGTCTTCTCTCTAAGTCCGTCAACGTAGATACCGGCCCGTCCGAAAGTCCGATAATACAAGTGTCAAATTAAATTTTTCGGACGAGCAACACATCCGGAGGAAGGTGAACTGCCAAATAGTGGTGTCATCCGTTATAAATTCGAGCCTCGAATTAATAATTTAATTATGTCCGTAAGTGATGCTGAGTAGGAAATGCCCGTAATTTCGCCCGAAACAACGGATTTCGAGCTTGAAGTGTAAACCCCCAGAAGTGACGCACAAAAGAACATTAACTCTATATACAGACGTAAATACAAAAGCCTTTATCAAAACCATTGTTTTTCCAGACTTACATAATTTATATTAAACAGGTATAAAAACCATTGTTTTTCTAGACTTTTATTCAAGCAAAAATGCATTATTTCCATTTCAGTTTCTCGGAAGTTCAAGGATAATTATTCCCGTTATTAAAACTATAAGCCAGCTGAAGGAAAAATTATTCTAAACTTTTACTACGAATAGGTATCCAGTTTCCAAGAATAATTTTAAAATGAAACTTGTTCATGAAGAGATGTAACATAAGAAATTTAAATTAAAGTAGGTTCAGAAGAAAAACAACATCGTTATGCATTAATGGAACTGTTCCGGGTTTAGGGCGGGGCTACACTGAAAAGGTTAGACTATAATATATTTAAGCTATGTTTAAGTTAAGGGAGTCCTGAACTCCTGATGCGAGGGTAGGCATGAATATTTGCGTAGAATTGGATGGTCCAATTTTTGGGGAAATGTTGCCGAATTCATTCCGAGGCCTAACGTTCTATTGCGCAATTTTGGAAGCGCATGATCTTTCTATAGCATGCTATTTTTTGCTAGAGATACACATTTTATTTCAATTAATTTTGGTTGGTGTATTAGAAAATATATCTTACTTGTATCTTACGTGTATTTTACTTGTATCTTACGTGTATTTTACTGGTATCTTACCTGTATTTTATTTGCATCTTAAATGTTTTTTACTTGTACCTTAAGTGTATCTTACTTGTAGTTACTAGTGATAGATATTCTTGCGTATTAAGGTAACCCGGTTGAGTGTGACTATGTCCCCTTTTAATTCAGAAATATCCCGTTTTAACTCCATAACTTTTCAAAGCATAGCTTGCACTACGCTCCTATTCCACCTCGCACACATAAGGAATGTCGCAAGTTCAGACATTAAGATAAGACAAATTGTTCGCCTCTTATTACAAATGGCTTCTTAATGCGCAAGATACGTTTGCGATCACTAACTTATGGCGGTGCAATTATTGTAATTTTAAAAATTTTCCGTATTTTCACTTGAATGTTTTATGATCAACCAACATTATACCTAGGTATTGGCATCATTTATAATACTTGTTTTTAATTTAAGAGCACTAATATTGTCAGTGCATTTTCCACTTCTCTCTATTTATAGCTAGTTCTTCGTAAGGAAATTATAGGTTTGTGTGCTATATCGATTGATATAACCTGGTGTTTAAGCAAAATCAAAAGTCACTTATTCAAATTGGGCAGAGAATCTTTCTTTTCCAACGTCAAAATTACAAAAGACAGTCCCCCAAAAACGTTCGCCCTTCACCACTTCCTAGTGCTATCGCTGGGAAGAAGAAGATGCGCAACAAACTCCCCAGCAGCACAGCTGTCTGTTCAATTAGAAAATACTTCATTGTATACAATACTAGGTATGTTAAGTAATTCACATTAAAAGACACAGAATATTAAATTAAAATTTTTGCCACATGACAGCTAGCCATGCCAATATACCAACAAATATAATAAAAACTATACGTACTCAAGCTAATTAAAATGTAAATAAAAACTTACTACCCAAATAAAAGCCTCCAGGCATAAAGGGCGTGACAGCTTACATGTTTATGCATTGCTGGGTTCTGTTCACATAGCTGTCACTTGAAGTCACAAATGATAAACTAGGACCATCGAAGTAAAAAAATAAATAAATAAGTTAATACTAATAACAACAATAAAACCATGGTCACTAAGACAAGCAGCACCCGTTCACGAGCATAACGCAAAGATCAGCCATTACCCCCCCTCGCCATATTTGAGGGAAGGAGCAACCCCACCCCCGACGCTACCGCAAGCAGTGACATCTAAGGGAGCATGACGAACTTGCTGCCGGTTGTTCAGGCAAGAATAATATGATCAATCGTCGAGGTCACTAGCTAACCACATATTGCAATCAACTCATTAAAAAACATTTAATTGAGTAGATTATGTCAATAATACATTAACATAATATTAATCGAATTGACTTATACAGTCATAAAAATAAAGAATTATATGAACTCAAATAACCTGTCAGTAAGCTAATTCTGGAGAAAGAACATAAAACATTGTCTTGAGTAAATCAGGGCGACCAACTATTCTTATCGTGTAAAGTAGTCGTTGATGGAATAATATGCCTTTGAACAAAGGTTTGATTTTACTAGAGCTTTAAACGCATTTAAAGGCAGGTCTAGCAATAAATAGGGTATCTTGTTATAAAAGGTTATACCAAGCCCAACAAATGAGTTATGAACCTAATGAAGCCGGTGAAAGTGGCACCACAGGTGAATCTATGTACCAAAGCAGGCTCTTTCGTCGCCCCATGGCACATGCGTGGAAGCCTTCGTGCCGCTATCACGGCGTGCAGCTGCCGACTATTTCTGTTCTGTGCTCGTGATTATAGTAATTATATTTTGTTTTTTTTTTTAAATTATTTTCCTTTATTAATCGATTTAACTGATCTTTTTGTATGCACGTGTTTCTGTGACATTTAAATTTATTTTTCTTTCTTTCATAATTATTTGACATGAGCTTAGGCGCCTAGAGCAGTGGTGGCCCAATGGTATCGGCATTGACTTACGAGCTGTAGGGCGTGAGTTCGAACCTAGGCAGTCACTTTTCTTTGTGTATTTAATTTCATAACCACTGTTTTCAAAACGGCGAAGGAAAACATCGTGAGGGAAGGATGAGGGTTTTAGAACTAAACAATTGAAGACATGTGACTTCCGCCAAACTGCACTGGGCCTGCGTGGTGGATTACGGCCCACTACCTTTCACCGAGAGGAGGTTTGTGTCCCAACAGTGGGAATGTTATAGGCTAATTATGCTAGACACCTAGTACCCATGGGAAATACATAATAATTTTGTAAGCTTTGGTAAACAGGCAAAGAAAATACCTACGTCTTAGGTTTACTGAATAGGCTCTCTATTCAGTAAACCTAGTTACCCAACACCCCATAACACAATCAACTGAAGTCATATCAATAAATCTCATGAGCAGCATACAATAATATTAAAAGGTGGAGCTGAAGCAAGAATTATATGTAACGGAAGCAATGGGCAGTGTTCCAAACTGGGGAGTGTACTCACTGAGGAGACGCTCCGGGCTGTGTGACTGTACTTGTGTTACTGTAAATGAGAATTAACTGGTAAAGTTAAAATGTGATAGGTATCACAGTCATTATGCATGTACATTTGCATTTAAAACCGTTCAATATCGCAATCTCATTTCAGTGACAATCAATGTCAAAAACTTGTCAAAAATGTAAGAAAATTAGAGGTATTTTTGACAGATTCAGACTGAGATCAGACTGTGAACAGTCTTGAAATTACGAGAATGTCCCCTTTGATTGACACACTACGTCCATTTGCCACTGTATAGCCGTTTCTTGTCCATTTGCTAAACAATTTATTTCCCTGACCTTACGTCACCGAGATGGTTAAACTTGTAAGGTAAGTATTTTACGAAATGTTGTGTTACCAAAAATGTATTATACACATAAACCTTCCAGAATTACTTTTCAAATGATGGTGAACCGCATCAAAATCCGTTGCGAAGCTTAGAAAAACAACGCGGTCAGACAAGCCGGCACAAAAAGCGACTTTAATATATTATTAGCGTGAAAACGTTATTTTCAAAAACGTCAAACTACCGTGCGGCGCTGTCTATAAAAGGAGGGTGCGGCCAGTACTCGTCCCTCACTCCGTCTCAAGCAGCCGTCGTGATAACATCGTCTTGCAATATTGTGTAAAATCGTTTTTGTGTATCAGGAAGTATATTTTTAAGTTTTAAATCGTATTTGTTAAAAATTGATTAAATTTTAGTATTTAGTCATTACGTTTGTTTTTTTTTAAATAAAATTGATATTAACCGCCAATATCAGAAGTGGGATAGGCTCCATTGCCTATCTTTTTTTCTGTGTCGTGCGAAAAGTTTTTGAATCATGTCCGAAAGAGCTACCACTCGCAATAGGGGTAGAAATAGGCGTGATCAAAATAGTGATGCAGCCGAACTCCAAGAAACTCTTGGAGCTATTCTGGCGCGCCTGACCGCGCTAGAAAATACCAGCCTACCCTCAACTAGCACCGTGTTGAGGACAACAACTCCGAAAGCGCGTGCCGTTGTGGCGCCTGGGCAGATCATTGCGTCTTCACCGCAGGAGCCACAACCAGCCGTGCATGAGTCGAACACCAGCATCGTTGGAGAATCGCTTGCAAGTACTTCCACGTCACTGGATGCTACAGATCGCCTCATTGGAGCTTTGAGTGCGTTAACCAAGGTCAGATCCAACCATTATTATATATCAAACTTTGATCCTAGCATACATGATATAGATTCTTGGTGTGAGGAGGTTGAAAGGGCACGCGATATTAATAGATGGGATGACAATGAGTGTTTATCCCGGATCGCTAACTGCCTGAAGGGAGATGCTCGTAGTTGGTTAAACGACTGGGTCACGAACGACCGCACCTGGTCTAACTTTAAGATTGAGTTTAAACCGCTTTGCTCACGAAGAATTGATGTTGCAAATATTTTGTTTGACGTCATGAGTACTAATTCCGACAAATATTCCACGTACGCAGAATATGCTAGGCGCTCCGTCTTGAGACTAAATATTGTTCGAGGGTTAAGCGATGATTTAACGGTCGCGATTGTCATACGTGGTGTAACTGACGCACAAGTACGTGCTGCTGCGACTAACGCTCATTTAACGACCAAAGATCTTGTTGAATTCTTTTCTATTTATACCAAACCGAATTCCAACTCATCCGTAACCTCAGTGAAATCTTCCCAAAGTAAACAGTTTGACCGAAACTCTAGAAAACGTCCACATAATAATAAAAATCGCGAAATTACGTGTTTTTCGTGCGGTACTGTGGGTCATGTGCAGCGCACGTGTCCTAAACAATCGAAAACGATTAAATCTGACGAATCGACAGAAACAATTAATAAGAAACCAAATGGGCCGTGTTCATTCTGTAAAAAGCCAGGTCACGACGCCTCCGTCTGTTTTGCTAAACAAAGATCTGAAGCACGGAATAAAAACAACGTTAATTTTTGTTTTGAGTTGAAAGGCGCGTCAACAGACAGTGACGTCACAACGGCCGTTATACAGGGTATACCTATAGACGTGCTGATAGATAGCGGATCGCGCGTGTCACTTATTTCGGAATCGGTGCTTAAATATTTTAAGTGTACTCGACTACCCACATATCAGGTATTACGTGGCATAGGTGATCAAAACATTGAGTGTAATAGCCGCGTAACATTAGTTGTAGAATTTAGCGACATTTCATTAGAGGTGGATCTTTTTGTTGTTCCCTTAAAATGCCTAAATGTGCCAGTATTAATAGGAACCGATGTTTTGAACCGTGAGGGGGTTACGTACATTCGTGCAAACAATGAGCAGCGTATAACTCGAATTCCTAGTTCGGTTGTTCAAAATGTATTGCTCATCAACTCAAGTGAACAGTTTTCAGTTAACACGCCACTTGAAGGCAGCGATCGTGAAAAATTAATGTCAGTCGTAAATCAATTTAAGGAATTCTTTATTGTTGGGACTGCCTTAACAACAGTCACAACTGGTAATATGCATATTGAGTTGACGAGTGAGACACCGATTTGTTATAGGCCGTACAGACTCTCAATCGACGAAAAATATAAAGTGCGTGATATCGTAAAAGACTTGCTAGATAAGAAGATAATCCGCGAGTCCAACTCTCCATACGCAAGTCCGATTATTCTTGTCAAGAAAAAAGACGGAAAGGATCGTATGTGCGTTGATTATCGTGCGTTGAACGCGATTACCGTGAAAGATCGCTATCCATTACCCTTGATAGAAGATCATATTGATCGCCTTGGTAAGAGCAAGTTCTTCAGCTGTTTAGATATGGCAACAGGCTTCCACCAAATTTTGTTGGATAGCGACTCTGTAGCGAAGACCGCCTTCGTGACCCCAGAAGGGCATTACGAATATTTAAAAATGCCGTTTGGTCTCGCGAACGCGCCGGTCGTATATCAACGAATAATCACAAATACGCTTAAATCGCTAATAGAGTCTGGTAAAGCCCTTACTTTTATCGATGACGTATTATTGCTAGCCTCTTCTATCGATGAAGCAATCGAGAACGTACGCGAAGTATTAAAAACACTTACTTCTGCGGGGTTTTCAATTAACTTAAAGAAAAGTACATTTGTGGCCACAGAGGTTGAGTATCTAGGTCGAACTATCTCTGAAGGTCAGGTTAGACCGAGCGAGCAAAAAATTAAGGTTTTAATTGAATCCCCTGTGCCCACAAATGTAAAGCAGGTTCGACAGCTACTCGGTTTAGCAGGGTATTTTCGTCGCTACATACCCGGCTATGCATCTAAGACGGCGCCCATTGCTAGTTTAACACGGGGTAACGTTAAATTTCATTGGGGCGAGGAACAAGAAAACGCGCGTAAATACTTAATCCGTTGTCTTACAAGCGAACCTGTGCTTGCCATTTTCGATCCGTCGTTACCAACCGAGTTACATACGGACGCGAGTTCTATCGGTTACGGCGCAGTTCTTATTCAGGTTCATGAGAATGGTAAACGACGAGTAGTGGCTTACTTTAGTAAAACTACACAAGGTGCCGAACCACGATATCATTCTTATGAGCTTGAGACGCTCGCGATCATTAAAGCCTTGCAACACTTTCGCCACTATTTGTTGGGTATATCTTTTAAAATTGTGACTGACTGTAATGCGCTTAAACTAACGGAACGTAAGAAAGATCTTTTACCACGCGTCGCGCGTTGGTGGATATACATGCAGGATTTTAACTTTACGATAGAATATAGAAAGGGCGTTATGATGCAACACGCTGATTATCTAAGTCGAAATCCTGTTGATGTCCTCCAAATAACTAGGCCGAAAAACTGGGCACAGATTGCTCAATCTGCGGATGAGGAAACTCGTACTCTAATTGACAAAGTCAACAATAACGAGCTAGACTCTTCCCGGTATGTTGTTCGTAACGATCTATTGTATTATAAATACACCCCCACGGGCCAGGAGCCAAAGCTACTATGCTTCATACCCAAAGGTCACCGATTAAGTCTCTTAAGAATTTTTCATGACCAGCATGCACATATAGGTGCCGACAAGACTATTGACCTAATTTTGCGTCATTTTTGGTTCCCAGGGCTCTATGCCTTTGTAAAGAAATACGTAGGTCATTGTTTGATTTGTCTTTCGTCCAAGAAAGTTCCTAGGGCTCCTCATTACCCGATTTCATCATGGCATAAGCCAGATACTCCATTTAACACGGTCCACATGGACGTGTTAGGTCCACTACCTATTTCAAATGATAACAAGTATGTACTGCTTATTGTAGATGCCTACTCTAAGTATTGTTTGTTTTATGCGATAAAAAGGCAAGATTCAAACGAATTAAAACAAACGTTTTCAAACGCCGTTTCCCTATTCGGTACTCCCAAACTAGTTGTGTGTGATAGAGGGCGAATGTTTGAAAGTGCTAGTTTTCAGGGCTGGGTTTCTGCAATGGGTAGCGAAATTCATTTTGTAACACCTGAGATGCATAGTGAAAACGGTCAAGTCGAACGTTACTGCCGTACTTTGCTCAATATGTTACGTATAGAGGCTTCTAAACCAGAGAGTAAATGGTCCGATTCCTTGTGGGAAATGCAGCTCGTTATCAATTGCACTAAACACAAGACCACTCAGATCTCACCGTTGCAATTGCTTATTGGTGTTGAAGCTGTCACGCCTGTTATAAGATCACTTGTTCGCGATATCGCTGTTAATGACGTCCGACCGAATCGCGAGGGGTTAAGGGAGTTACAAAGACAGCGCGCTAGCGAACTGCTGGACCAGAATAGATGTAAACAAGATGAGTACGTTAATAGGAATCGGAAAGTCAAGCGTACGTTTAATCTAAATGATAATGTGTTTGTAATAAAAACTTCTCAAGTTACAGGCAAGCTGGACTCGGGGATGCGAGGGCCATATCGTGTGGTGAAAATCCTTCCCCACGATCGATACGAGCTACAGCTTCTAACTGGTTCGTATGGCAAAGTCACTCAGGCTGCCGCTGAGCACATGGTTGCTTGGCGAGGAGAGTGGACCCCCGAGTCGTGTGCCACGTTTTTTGAAAGTAAGCAAATTTTTGTATTAACTTTGCTATCTAAAGCATGCATGATCATGTATTATATCAAATGTGTTTGATTACATGGACTGAAAGAGTCGTGTGTACGTGCATAGTGGTTGTAAGGGCATTGAGAGATGTCTCTGCCGAGAGACGTGCTAACTGGGTGCCTCCGTCTCAGTTTATCCGTAAGGGCATTGAGTTAGTGTAATTCTGCCAAAAGAGACGTGCTAACTGGGTGCCTCCGTCTCAGTTTATTTGTAAGGGCATTGAGTTAGTGTAATTCTGCCAAAAGAGACGTGCTAACTGGGTGCCTCCGTCTCAGTTTATTTGTAAGGGCATTGAGTTACAGTGTAATTTTGCCTAAAGAGATGTGCTAACTGGGTGCCTCCATCTCAGTTTATTCATAAGGGCATTGAGACGCGTCTCTGCCAAGACGAGCTAACTGGGTGCCTCCGTCTAGATTTGTGTTGCATCTAATTACATCAACAGACAGTAATAAGGATATTACTAATAAGTGCTATTCTCTCATTTTTTTTAGCTGAAGAGGATAGTCTTACAGCACCATCGACCAGTGCAACTAGCTGTGAAAACCATGCAAGTCGTGGAGATGCAGACACACACCAGGGTCCACTAATTACTGATGCAGCCATTGAAGACATAAGCCCTTCGCGTCGCCCGAGTCCACTTGCCGAGGATCGTGACTGCAGCGAACAAGGACCACCATCTGGACAATGTGGCTGAGGACAGCCACACGTCAGGAGAGGCCGTATTAGCGTGAAAACGTTATTTTCAAAAACGTCAAACTACCGTGCGGCGCTGTCTATAAAAGGAGGGTGCGGCCAGTACTCGTCCCTCACTCCGTCTCAAGCAGCCGTCGTGATAACATCGTCTTGCAATATTGTGTAAAATCGTTTTTGTGTATCAGGAAGTATATTTTTAAGTTTTAAATCGTATTTGTTAAAAATTGATTAAATTTTAGTATTTAGTCATTACGTTTGTTTTTTTTTAAATAAAATTGATATTAACCGCCAATAATATAATATGTGTATAGATATATTATGTTCACTGTCACTCCCCGCACACGTGTATTCAAAACTGATAAAGTTATTACGCAACAGCATTTACGAGAAGCTGTGATCATTTATTATGTCAACCAAACCTTCAGGCTCCTCCAAACAAGACGTGACTATGCCTAGACATGTCGTGACTAGTCACGTCTGTATCGCCCTTTATCTGTGAAGCCATCACGGTCATATTTTCATTTATGTAATCATTTATCTACGGTCACCAAAGGAGATAAATAACCAGTGTCGTCGGATATAGTTGAAGTTTGGTAAGAAACCAAAAGATATTTTCGAATGAAAATACATTTAATTAATATAAAACAAACAGTTCATTTATCAATTTTTGCATTAAATAATCTCCATCGGTTTCTCACTAAACTTCAACTATGTCTGACGACCATGGTTACTTATCTCTTTTGATGACTGTACACATATATAAACAGACAAGAAAAAATGAACAGAAAAATAGATACAAAGGTGATGATTATTTCTAAAGAAATCTCTTCCAGCACACCTGCGATAGGAAAGTAGATAAAGACGTGTAGACAGCGTAGTGTAGTCATAGTGTAGGTTCAGGAGACACTTTCTAAAGCTAATTACGCAAACTAAGGCACAAAGGGGCTCTAATGAACGTATTTTAGATAGTGGAGAAATAAAGCTTAATTTTTATCTAGTTTGGCACAAAATATTTCGCGTCAAACTAAATAAAATATAGCAAACAAAATATACTCGTATCTTAAATTTCTGGATAAAGGTTTATTTTATCAAAAAATAATTTTCTTTTCATCTTTGCCCAAATAAAATATTTATGCCTGCTAAACAATTCTCTTTGATAATAACAGAATAGAAAGATAATTACCAATTTGTATCGTCGATAACTCAGAGGGGAGATTGTTGTGCTTGGCAGTACAGTCACGTGCGTTAGGCTGGCGGCAACGGTGCACCTCCATTGCCGAATCACTGATTTTTGATACTGAATGTACTCACACCCAGAAAAGTTTTTGTTGACGGTTTCTTTTCTAGAGTGTCGGTAGGATTGCTAAATTCATAGGCTGCAGTAATTTTTGTTTGAGAAAAAGTTGGTTTGATTGCTTTTTTCGGTTCCGTGCCCAAATGGTGCCAACGGGTACTAAAGCTCCACTGTCCGTCCGTCTGTCACAGGTCATCTTTTGAACTGTAATAGGTAGACACTTTAATTTTGGCAACAGATAATAAAAATAAAATAAAGTGAAAAATTTGAGGGGGTACCTATCCATACAAGAAACGTGTTAAAAACGGTGGTACAGAACCCTTCGTGTGCGTGCTCAACTCGCACGTGGCCGTTTTTTTTTACAGTGTCAATTATGTTTCTTGCTCCTGACAACTAATCACTTATTTGCTATGTAACGGGGAAATCTGGAGAGCAGTATTTTCATTTTATGATAACTAGAGGATGGGAGGGATGTTGGCTTTATCAATAGCACAAACTTAAAATAGTTTTGCTGTTAGTGGCTCTTGCAACTAAACTTGTATTCACATGGCAGAATACACATTCTCATAATATGTAAAATAAGCGACAAATTATATTACTCAACGCGATGAAACACGAACAACTGACGAATAACATTTCAACTCCCACAAAAGGCAAGATTAATCTCCTTCATACGCTTAAAATTTCACAACCCAATAGTTCTCAACCCCGGACAAATTGCACTTACAATTCGTGTACAGAACCGTATAAATATTTAGAAAAACCGAAACGAGTTCGCGCCTTACTACAGTCCCACTACTCGAACATTGAAGCCTCGAAAGTGATTAGGATAACTGCCAACAGTGTATCCTGCCAACTAACTGATATATGGAATGGAGCTAACTTCAAAAACTATTGCGATCCTTGCACTGAAATACGGGATAATTCCTGTTGCAATTAGGAACTTTGCCGATGTTAATTTTGAGATTTTGTTCGCTACGCTAAATGCTACGGGGCTACGGTTCGTAGCGCTTGAGCTACGAGCTGTAATCGGCTACGCAATTGCTACGTAACTGAATATCTGCGTGTATATTTTGTTAATTTATGAGAGGCCTAGTTGCTCCATTTAAAACCATAAATCAGTATTGCATAAAATATTTTATCTAAGATCGAATACAAAATTCAACCCGTTTGTTTCGTTCAGGGATGGACTTTCGAAATATGAAACATAATTTCTTAATGCATAAATTGGTAACCTTTTAAGAAGATAATAATTCCTCAAATTCGTTGTGCCTATCATAACTATGTATTGTTCTTCAATCAATTATTCACGGATTAATTTGTACGTATATTTAAACCATAATATTCATATGATTATACAAACATTATTTATTTATTACATTCAAATGCTTGAGTACGAGGCTTTTGACTATGTTGTATTTTACGTCTTTTTTATATATTTTTTTAAATTTGTAATGTGCGTTTTGTTTGTGCGGAGTAAACTATTTTTGTTTTTTTCTTTCTAATTATAATATTCTGACTGCCTCGTTGGTCTAGTGGTCGCAAGCGCTACTGCTGAGCATGAGGTCCTGGGTTAGAGTCCTAGGTCGGGCAGTGTTATTGGGGTTTATCTATCTGGAATTTCTATTCTGAAATAGTAACAGCTCGGAGTTTCGATTTGTGCTCGGTTGATGTCAGTCAACAGGCTCGCCCCTATTACATGGGACTTGAACATAACTGGCGAAATAAGAGTGTTGGTACTATAAATACACCTCTGCCCAACCCTTCGGGGAAACCAGCCGTGATGTCATGTTATATTATAATACATCAACACGAAGCTAACACTTTTACTACCACCTAAAAACATATCCAAACAATCCTTCCCTCAATCAATCGTACGTTCAAACCTGTCGAGACCCTGTTGACTACTTTCCCCCCAGAGGGGAAGTTGCGCGATCCATTAGTAACGTGTTTGTGAGAGCATTCCGACTAAGAGCATTAAAGAAAACGTCTGTAACCGGCCGACGCTGAAAACAAAATGAAATTGTTTGTTTAAAATGTTGGTTCGTCTTGACTTTACTTGAATCTTGGTGATATGTACAGTGTTGTTCGTTTGGTATGTATAAATGTTATGTTTTGTGATTTAAGGTATGAAGATAGTTACTAAAATTATTTCGTAGATTTGCAGTAGTTATGGGTTTCTGTGTGTGAGAATTGCCCTCAGATTTGTCTTGAATCTTGGTGATATGTACAGTGTTGTTCGTTTGGTATGTATAAATGTTATGTTTTGTGATGTAAGGTATGAAGATAGTTACTAAAATTATTTCGTAGAATTGCAGTAGTTATGGGTTTCTGTGTGTGAGAATTGCCCTCAGATTTGTCTCGTAATTTTAAGAACGTTCACAGTCTGATCTCATCTGTCACAAATACCTCTAAAATCCCTACATTTCTGACCAGTCTTTGATAATGATTGTCACTGAAATGAGACTGCAACTAGATTGAATGTTTTAAATTACGACAATTGGCCTTCTAATTGGCGGTTGATATATTTTGTCAGCTATTTTTTGTGTTGAGTTTCGTTCCAGAAACCGGGTGTTAGTCTTATTATTTATTTTATATTTAAAATATATTTTATTTATACGGCATGATTTCTTCTCGTGACGATACGAGCAATACCCTTGCTGATTAATAATATTTTTATACGGCATGGTTCAGTCTCGTTTTGTTTGTGGCAAAACGAGAGAAGAAGTACAATATGCAGTCTCAAGTCATTTATGGATGTATTTATTTTTCCGTTATATTTGTATTGGGTAGTTATTGAAACTTATAAATGTTCGTTGTGTGTTGTGTCTTATGTGTTGTTGTGTGTTGTTGATTTTAAAAATAATATCCTCCCGACCGATTTCGGTCACGGTGGCCTATCTGAACGGAGATTAGCCAGATACGCAGGAGATTTTGCAGTGCAGAAGTGTGTACGCAAACCATGAGCACTCTATGTTCCTTTACTCTCATAGTCCGACGGGACGGCAATCCGACACGACCGGGGAGAGATCAGGCGCAGGACCACCAGCTCTATGTGCTGTCAGACCACCAACTTCCAAACTCCGGGCTGCCACTAAGAAAATCCTAATGGAAAAACCCAGTAACACTTTGCCCGATCTGGGAATCGAACCCAGGACCCCGCACTTGGCAGTCGCGCTTGCGACCACGAGAACAACAAAGCAGCTTATGAAAATATATCTGGCTGAACAATAAGTATGAAACAAAGCCTGTAATATCAAGAACATTATGAACCGTCCACGAAGCGTTCAAAATGAACAATTCTAACCAAATTAATGTCCTTGTAATGCCTTGTACGATTATACTAAATATGTACAATATTAACAGTCGCTTCACGTAAAATACTGGTATTCAGCTGCATCCGGTTAGACTGGAAGCCGACCCCAACACAGTTGGGAAAAGGCAGGCAGATGATGATTAATAGTTGTAAATTTTTGGAGTGCTGTATCTCGGTAAGTATTGAACCTACAGAGCTGGTTCTGATCTCAAATTGTAGCAATTTTAGTCTACTTTAAAAACGTATGGAGTGTATACAAAAAAAACGCATAGTTAAGGACTTATATTAAGAATACAAAAAACCGTGCGAAAATTTCGCAGTTTTTCGAGTGCTGCAAAGTTAGCACAGGTCTTTCGAAGCTGCAAACTTGGATTTAAGCTACTGGTAGTGGTCCTAACAACATATTAACAAATCAGAACTAACCGTTAGTTGCGATTTTAATTAATGTTTGATATGACTGGCCTTTAGGTAGGTTTGTACAAACACTTTTACACGTCAATCATATTGTTTTAAAACTAGATGAGGTCGGCGTTTCCTATCTGACTACTTTGAAAAGAAAGGCCGAAACAAACTCAGAGGTCACTTCAACACAGTCACACAATCACTCTTTTAAAGTCCAAACATAATCTTGGTCAGATCATGTGAAGACTATGTAGATTGGTGTCTGAAATGATCTTTTGAGGAAAGAACCATACAGATTGAGAGGACCTGTCCAGTTAGTGCACGCATTTGTCAGTAGTCATGCCGCTTAACTGCAAACTTAAGGAGCTCAACGATTCAACGAACAATACCAAAGAAATGACATTTGGGTAGGCCGCATACATTACTTAAACTGTAGATTGTTTTATGTGGTTGAGTTTATTGCATCTAATTGCTCTAGTAATTTATTTATTTATTTATAATATACGTATGTATATTATAAATAAATAAATAAATACTTACATAAAGGAGTCATCTTCGATCAACAACCGCGCTCTTTGAACTGTCCACCTCGCTACCTTTGCTGACTGGCACACCTTTTCCCCAAGACAACATGGGAGAAAACAGTTAGACGTTTTACTTAATTAATTTAGCCTACATTACACCCAAAATTGTTTTCGTGAACACAAGATGTTTTCAACTGTTTTAAGACAGAGGTAATGCTAATGTGTGCTATGACTTAATTTGTCCTTCAAAGAAAGACGTCACTCTTTCTCGTTAGGAAGCGGAACGAGCCCACAAATGACACGTGTGTTCATTCGTTCAAAATGCTAATTCTCATGGTAACATTTCTACCATTAATGACGTTTTCGTTTAATTCGTCGCGCTTTGTGAACCAAATGAGTGGTAGCATGTGGTGGAGAGATGTGTACGAACGTTTAGTTGAACTAAGAATAATGTTTATGATGTCTTTGCTTGGCTGGTTTCATTAAGAGATTAGCAGCATAATATCAGCCTTCGCACGAACGCGTGACGTCAACGTAACGTAAATTCGAACGATTTTTTAATCGAAAGTACGACTATACTTTAGCATTTAGGTTTAAATTTTTGCGATAGCACAATAAGTATAACGCATAGATTTGAATACAGTCTTAAAACTAGGTTAATATTATGAGCGAAACAAGTGTTAAATCATTCGAATTTACGGAACGTTAACGTCACACTCGTGCTAGATCCACTGTAAATGTATACCTACTGTATTTAGAGCCTTAGTAAGCCTGTAACCATCTCTTGCTGAACATGGTAATTGAAGAAAAGTTTGCCACATTGTGTAAAAAAAAACAACGAAGAGGGTCCAGAATGTGTACTAAATCCATGCTAACAGGTTGTGCGTCGATGTCCCGGCCACCCTGTACATGATAATGATTGTGAGTTAATGCTGTGTATGTACATATTAGTTGATAAGCCTTTATACACTTAGGTATAACTCTTTTTTTAAAATAAGAGTGCTGTGTCGTAATCAGATAAGCTACTTAAAGTAACAAGCCCCAAATAATGCGCCCTAACAAGCTCCTCCATATACTGTAATTTCCAACCATATACTGCAATTTCTAACAATAAGCCTTGAACGAATTATTTCACTAACAAAATTATTTAGGTACTGCTGAAATTCCCGTAATATCTGAATCTTTAATCATATTATTTGAACGTACTAATCAATCTCTTTTGTCGTTGTTATTATTATATTGAATTAAATTATTAACTGGAACTTGTTTTCAATGTATTTGATGGCTCGATAATGTTGTGTACAGGTGGCTTAGCGAAATTACGTTGTTTTGGGTTGGTTTTCGTGGTGTGGGTCTAAAATATTATATGAATAGCTATTATAGTGTGAGGAGATTAGCGTTCAGGAAATATAACGTGACTGTTCAACTTGGTAAGCGATGTGGAGTTTTTAGAAACATTTTTACTAGGTACTTGTACTTGGTTGTATGCTTATTTGTTTAAGAAGTTATAATTTTTTTATAAAATTAACTATTTATACTAGGTACTAAATTAAATACCTAAGTACTATTTAAATAGTCCTCCAGACCGTATTTCGGCCACGGTCAATCTCAACAGAGAACTAGCATTCGGCGCGAGAGATATTATAGTGCACAAGTGTGTGCGCAGACACAGGTGCACTCTCTCTTCCTTCACCTATAGCCCGATGGGACGGCAATCTGACGCGACCGGGGAGAGATTAGACGCAGGAGCTTAACGTGCTTTCTGGGGGAAACTAACAGTATACATACATTACACGCAAAAGCAAAAGCACCCTCCACATTGCTATCATCATTTTGAATAACAAATGTTAGTTGTTTGATAGTTACTATTATTTAGCAAAAATTAACATCAAACTCATAAAGTTATCGGAAGATGGGCAAACAACTGAAAAAAAAACTTTTATAATGTAAGAGTCAGTAAATGCTTTTTACATACGTCATTTTTACCTCCAAATAATAAATATAAAAAAAAAAATTGTTTCATAAAAGTACAATAATAAATTAGGTATTTAAAACATTTGGAAGGTAGACACCAAACGCTAATAAATAGGTTCTTGCACTTAAATACTAACCAATAATATATTATAATATTTCTAACCTTTCTAACAATTCAATGATACAACTCTGTCATAAGTACAACCACCTTCCTTCCATCTCACTTCAGTAAGAACTAGTTAATTCCCCCAGCACCTCGCAGTAAACATGACGCCTCATTGTGAAGTCGGCACGACGAGGTACCTTTCAGGCTAATTTTAAGTTCAAACTAACCTATTTAGCCTCTTAGCGGCCCCGGGGCGGCCGGAGTTAGGGCGCTGCCATAAGGATCTGTTCAAGTGGGACGGAAAAAGGAGAATATTCGTCTTTTCTCTGTAGTGGAAAAACCTTTGATCGAAAGTAGGACGATTGAATTCTATTGAGAGGTTATCCGTGTCATCCCGGTTATTCATAATGCAATCGAATGTTGGTATTAGTAGTTTTTGTCTGCTAGGATTTCAACGTTTATTATGAATTATTTTATAGAAACATCATAAGCAGCCTATAATGTTCCCAGTGCTGGGACACAGGCCTCCTCTCGGTGTCAGGGAGTGGGCCGTATTCCACCACGCGGGCCCAGTGCGGGTTAGCGGATGTTACATGACTTCAAATTTTTGGTTCTAGGACACGGGTTCGGTTTTCTCATGATATTTTCCTTCGCCGTACGTACAAAGAAACATAAATGCTGAATATTACGCTGATACCAACTTAAAGTCTAGTAGTGCAATCTGAAAGGTCCACCTCTTATTTTGAGGATTTTCGGTTTAAACGTATATAATTATCCCCAGAGACGCTGATTGGGGTCCACATTTTGGCTGTACGTCGGGTTCATAACATCGGAATATCATTAAAGTATCATCTCGGTATACCTAATGCTGTGCGTCACAAAGATGGTAAAATACACTCGAGAGCAATGAATCCGGGTCACTTAAAGAATGTTAAAAATCTCGGAAACTAAAAATGATAGGTTAATGCAATAAATTGTATTTCATAGACAATGTAATACTCCTTAAATGAAAGTAAAAAAAAATATGAGTCACCATACATTTTATTAACACAAAATTACATAAAGAAAAAAACTGCTGATCTCTCCTTAAAACAAAAATAGGAAACATGAAATTTTTGAACTTTATTACGATTTTCTTGAATTTTAATACTTCGTATTGCCTCCTCGTGCTTCCATTACTGCGTTTACGCGGTTTGGCATGCTGTACACCAAGTTCCTTATACGATTTTGGGGAATATTCTCCCATTCCTCTGTGAGAGCAATTTTGAGCTCACGAAGCGTGATTGGGGGAGGGTTTCGTTGTTTTACGCATCTGCCTAGCTCGTCCCAAGCATGCTCGATCGGGTTGATATCCGGGCTGCGCGCTGGCCACTCCATACGAGTAATGTTCATCTCTTGAAGGTAGTCATTCACAATCCTGCCTGTATGAGGTCGGGCATTGTCATGCATAAATATAGCATCCTCACCTAAATTGACCATAAATGGACCAACGTGATCATTGAGGATTTCTTCCACATATCTTACGCTAGTTAAAGAGCCGTTTTCTATGATCACCAGCTCTGTGCGACTTTCAGAAGAAATTCCGGCCCACACAAGTACAGACCCACCACCGTAGGCTACTTTTTCTTCGATGCATGCTTGCTTGAATCTTTCCCCTGGTCTTCGATACACTCTGTGTCTTCCATCGTGCTTGTAGAGCATAAATTTTGATTCGTCGGAGAACATAAGTTTTGACCAATCTTCAATACTCCAATTTACGTGGCTCTGGGCATATCTTAGTCTTGAAATACGATGCCCACGCTCCAGTTTAGGGCCGTTTGCAGGTCTAAGGGGTTTTAAGTTAGATTCAGCAAGCCGACGTCTTACTGTCCATGCACTTGGGTTACTTCCTCCGAGGCGTCGAAACTGATTTGTGAGTTCAGTTCCTGTGAGAAAGCGATTTCGAAGCATGGTGTTCACCAAGTATCGGTCTTCTCGTGCTGTGGTACACCTGGTTCTGCCCGTTCCTGGTCTGCGTAGGTTAGAACCAGTTTCTTCGTAACGTCGGAGAACTCTTTGTACTGTTGACAGCGACACACCGACAGTCCTGGCTGTATCGCGCTGACTCCGGCCGGTTTCCAGCATTGTAAGTATTCTGGTGCATTCTTCAGGCGTAAGCGACATAATTTCAGCTTGAATAATGAATATAGAGCACTATCAACATGGTTTATGTACCCACATAAATGACAGATTACAAACAAAAGCAAAACCAAATGCTGTAATTTCGTAGTTCCATCTTCGAAAGTGGCCCTTTTTCAAATTTGTTTTTTTTATGATATAACTTTACAATAACTAAGAAGTTTTAATAACTTCATTTAAGGACTATTACATTGTCTATTAAATACAATTTATTGCATTAACCTAGCATTTTTAGTTTCCGAGATTTTTAGGATTCTTCAAGTGACCCGGATTCATTGCTCTCGAGTGTACTGGTGCACTAAGTACTTACTTACTTCGCGGCGCCCACGCGTTCTTTCTGAAGCAGGATCAGTAGAACTACATACCTAAATTATTAATAAAAATTCAATCACAATTCAAAAAATTTGTAAACTCGTCACTCATAGAAGCGAGTTTTCGCACAAACTGGTGCAGAATGTATGCAGCTGTGCAACTGTGATAGGCTGGCTTGATTGATTGATTGATGACTCGCAAACAGTCAGTGGGTTTATTGAAGTGGGAGTTTTTCCAGTGTGTATTGAGTTACTGGGCTCACTGGATGGAAAATCTGATATTAGAACTATCAGTGTAGGTTGAATCTTAGTGTGATGATAAACCACCGCTTGATTTTAAAATTGTGCTTTTTTAAATTAGGCGGCTTCTATTTACTAAAAATATTCAAACTGACAGACAACGTACAGCCTAATCCGCTGGGTTTGAAAGCATGAAAATTTGCATAAAAGTTTTTTATATAACACAACCGAGTACTGAGAAAGGATTTATGAAATCTGATAAGAGATGAAAGTTGGTATGTTTTGATATTTTAGCTTATGGGAAAACCCATCGGGTGGGCGCACGGGTTGTAGTGTTATAAATTCATGTTCATGTTTTTTACTAGCTAAGTAAACAATATAACGCGTAGTTGAATACCTAAAGAATCTCCGACTGCCTGAAACCAAAAGAAACCTGTAATATGTAGATATTGCTAAAGCGTTGCAACAACGGCATCAGAAATTGTAACGCCCTCACAAGTCACCCTGCCTCAATCACCATTTCTTTCTTATTAAACCTCCCCATCACATGCGCATACGAATCATAGCCAAATGCTTTACATATTAACGCTAAACCCAACAACAGGTCAGCAGGAATGGGGTTGCGCCAGCGTTTTCGTGATTAGGTTTGCTTCCCGCTAATTCTCCAGGGAGGACTGCGAGTCATGAATACAAATAAAAGAGTACATTTCGCTCTTGTTTATAAGCTGCGTACTCACTGAGTGACAAGCTGTTTGAGGGGAACGTACCTGCTTAGTGCCAAAAATAAAATCAAAAGAAAAACAACGTGAGCATATTTTTTTCGTTAGCCTATATTGTCCGACTAGGCCTCCCTTTGCCCAGTAGTGGGACAATAGACACACACACACATACGACATATACACACAACATACGACACGACGTGGACAACATGAAACACACACACACATCCTCACACACCCATACACATGAAAAACTACGAGGAGTATAGGGTAGTGGAAAAAGAAAGCGTAGAAAACTAACCCTTCACCACTTTGTGGCTCGTCAGAATGCCGTCGCCCAGTGCATACACAACTTAACTTTACGACACTAATTCCGTACTTATGAGGTATCCAGTATTCTTATAGCCTGAAATCTTTTGTTGGTTGAGTGTCCATAAAACTTAACTAGATTGAGAAGTTATTACTACCTACTATAAATATTAAATCCATTTATTTGCTTACTTTGTCATCACGACCTAGAAAGTAGCTCGAATTTTATTCCTGTTAATCTGTGGTTACAATAAAAGTTAATGTCAGATTCCTAAAGGCTACTACAACGGTTCATCTGACTACAGCAAGTTTTTGAAAGTTTGTCTGGCTGGTATTTTAAAATATTCTGCAAGCAATCGATTATCAAAAAGTTTTTATAGGTGATTGAGTACCAATAAATTTAAATTATTAAACAAAGTAAAGCGCCTGCCTGGGTTCGAACCCACGACTTACAACTCGAAAGTCGAGGCTGTCACCATTAGGACACCACTGCTCTCAATCGATTTAAAATTGCTTAATTTATGCAGTGTTAG
This sequence comes from Apamea crenata, assembly GCA_949629185.1. Lineage (NCBI taxonomy): Eukaryota > Metazoa > Arthropoda > Insecta > Lepidoptera > Noctuidae > Apamea > Apamea crenata. The sequence continues at coordinate 1,774,922 of OX451359.1, forward strand.
CATTCATTATAGTAGCCTACAACTGCAACCGAACCTAGCATAAACCTAAGATAAATATTTTACTTGAAAACTTAAGTATTTTAAAGGCAAGAACCCCGCAGTGATGGCCGCGCCCTATGTAGCAAAGTTTTAAAATAGATAATCAAATATCAGAGGCAACTTTTAGCGAGACAGAGTGCCGCCTTCACGTGCAACTGCGAATTCACTTTAGATTTTTGCATAAATTGCTACGTTGCGCCAGCAGGCTTGAAGATTATGTTGTAGATGCTTTTTCTTCGTAATATTAATATAAGCGAATTGTTGTGCAAGGCTAATTCTTAAGCTCATTTCGAAATGGGGCAAACATTCTTTTTTTTCTCGTATCCACGTGACAATGTAGGGATACAGTTAATAGCTTATGGCTTGGTTAGAATACAGCGTGACATTGACGCGCAAACTGCAACCATGAGGTCAGCACTTGATTCTAGATCCTGTACCGAGTCCATGATAACAGGTTGCGCGTATATGTGCCTGACACCTTGTATAAGCCAGTCCGCAAGATAGGTAAGGTGTTCAAATCGCAACGAAAATATTGGTCACCACGGCTGCTTATCTGCGTATATATGAAGACCTTATCTAGTTTTAAAATGTAATTATTTCTTTTGAACGTGTAAAAGAGTTTTTTATACCAATCAGCCTACTGTGTTGGGGTCGGCTTGAGTACCAGTATTTTACATGGAGCGACTGCCTACCTGACCTCCACGGGTAATTAATATATGTATGTATGATATAATTACAAAATCTCTAATATTTACAAGATATAACAACTGAATCTATAATTTTATTTGATATAATGATCAGTTTATATAATAAACGATTGATATCATTTTAAAGTAACACATTTTTATATGCATAACATACATTGAATATAAAATCGTTTGATATAAGTACCGCTCAAAAGACATAAAACCTATTTAGTCTAATAATTATGATAAAACGCATGCAAACAAGCATACACCATACATGAAGCATGCAAGCAAGCATGCAAGCAAGCATGCAAGCAAGCATGCAGCATGCAAGCAAGCATGCAGCATGCAAGCAAGCATGCCACATGCAGCAGGCATGGTTTCTGTCATGGCTCCGGCGCTGGGCTCAGGCGGTCCCATGCTAGTTAATCGTCGCAGATGTGTTTCACGCTCACCACCGCGGCTGAGACTTGCTGGCCGGCTCCGCTCGCCGGCCAGCCTCAGCCGCAGCGGCGAGTGTTAACACCACCTGCTCCTCAGCTCGCGGGCCGCCTCGCCCCTATCATGAAATGAAAATATACCAAATAACTTTATATGATACTAGCTTCTGCCCGCGGCTTCGCCCGCGTGGATGTCGGAAATTAAAGTATGTGCTTCCCCAGGATGCCATCTATCTCTTTACCAAATCAGAAGTTCAGTGGTTTAGGCGTGAAAATGTTACATACAGTTTCAAGTACAAATCCGCCCTAAGAAACCGAATTACCCCTTTTTGCCCCGTCAGGGGTCAATTTTCGACAACTTTACATACCTAATATTAATTATTTTCTGTCAAAAGTATCAATACTGAGTTTCAAGTTAATCGGACCGCGCATTCAATTTCTTCCACACAAACTCCAACACCCCTATGAGGGGTAGTTTTGAAAAACTTGTAATGATAAACTTTATTACTTACTTAGCCAAGTATTCTTGCCAAGTTTCAAGTTTATTAACTAAATGAATAAGATTTTTCATATAAACTGTATCCCCGCTTTTCACCCCCATATGGGCGAAATTTAAAAAAATCGTTTTGGATGTATTCATAACTTGACTCAAAGATTATTTATACTAATTTTCGAATTCATCAAGCCAAGCATCATCATCCTCCCGTGTAAAATTAACTTCCCCTTTACAACCCGTTAGTGAAAGATTTTCGAAAAACCCTGATAGATTCATTCTTTATTTTTGGTCTTAAGTATAAACACTGAGTTTCGAGTTAATCGGACCGCGCGTTCAAATTCTTCCACACAAACTTTAGCACCCCTATATCCCCTTTGAAGGGGTAGTTTTGAAAAACTAATAATGATAAACTTTATTGCTTACTTAGGCGAGTATTCATGCCAATTTTCAAGATTATTAACCTAACGAATAAGATTTTTCATATAAACTTTATCCCCGCTTTTCACCCCCACAGGGGTGGAATTTTGAAAAATCATTTGGGATGTGTTCATAACTTGACTCAAAGATTATATTTTATACCAATTTTCGGGTTAATCCAGTCACGCTGTAAAATCCTCCCCTGTAAAATTGACTACCCCTTTTCAGGCCGTCAGGGGTAGATTTTCGAAAAACCCCGATACACATTATTCTTTCCTTTCAATTTTAGGTATAAATACTGAGTTTCCATTAAATCGGACCGCGCGCTAAAATTCTTCCATACAAACTTTGAAACCCCCCAATCCCCTTTTAGGGGGTAGTTTATAAAAACAAAAAATGTTCAACTTCATAATTTACTTAGATAAATATTCGTGCCAAGTTTCAAGTTTATTAACTCAAGCAATAAGATTTTTCATACAAACAAAATCCCCCCATTTCACCCTCTTAGGGGTGGAATTTCGAAAAACCCTTTCTTAGTGGATACCTACTCTTCACGAAGAATACACCCTCCAAATTTCATGTCTCTAGGACCAGCGGTTTAGGCTGTGCGTTGATGTCTCAGTCAGTCAGTCAGTCAGGACTTTGAATTTTATATATATAGATGAGACGCACCTGACCTCCACAACCCAGTTACTGGGTAATACGATACCCTTTGGTAAGACTGGTTGTCAGACGTTCGGGCTTCTAACTACCCGTAACGACTGTCAAAGATCTGCGAATAACAGCTGGAACCAACGTTTTAACTTGCTTTCCGGGGCACAGAGGGGTCTTGGTATGTAAAGATCACATATTTTTTTAAACTTTACAAAAATTATTCATTTCAAAATATCAAAGAATATCAGACTGAAAATGAGACACTAGCCAATTCCTATGGAAAAGAAAACAGTAGTTGTTTTTATTAGATAACCTTAAAAAGTTTTCATGATTCCTGTAATAAACCTAACTTCATTATAATTGATGTTATATAAATTGGTATAGCATCGTCGGCCGTTACAAAAAACTATTATTATTTGAAAGGTTCGGACGGCCATTTAATCGGCCTAAGCCTAATGAAATGGCTTTCTATGAAATCATGCTTTGAAATTTTAATAATGCCCGCGAGCGTTCCGGGTTTTATCGTTCCGTAAAAAACAAGCGGGTCGAATCGACGTGGTTGCCAATTTTCCAGGACCACGCATTGCTTTAGTTAGTAGGCGTATTGAAATTAGTGCCTTCACGCATCTTTGCGTACTTTCGTGCGAGTTTCTTTTAACAACATTGAAAGAAAATTTTATAAAAGTGAAAAGTTACAATCTTCTTCATAATAAAAATCTTAATTCATTCACTGACAGACAACACACAGCCTAATCCACAAACAAGGCTCTAGAAATATGACATTTTGCACAAAGGTTCCTTATATGACGACAGTGAGTAGTGCTAAGGAAGGATTTTTGAAAATTCATTCCCTAGCGGGTTAAATAAAGGATAAAAGTTTGTATGGGAGTTCGTAATTTTTGCCAATCGGAAATCGCATCACAGCGCACAGATTATAATAATATAAGTTCCCTCTTGACAAAAACCGAACTAACCTACTTATTTAATTTATTGTATAAACAGCAGCGACAAAAAACATTCAAAAAAATTAACAGCTAATGAAACTTCACAGTTACAATTTAGCATTATTACTTAAAAATATGTTCACATAAAATGCGTTTATTACAGCTGTTTTAATGTTAAAACAAGCTTGAATTATACTACTGGTTCGCACTTGACCTTTTTTCATTTCAACCCATAAAATAAAATGAACTTTGAAATATTAATAGCAGGTCGTACCCGTGGGACGGATGAGGCCTCTTTACACCTCACGATTGTATATTTTTTTATGATCATAGGCATATTTTTGTGGCGGTGTCACTCGACATCGCCAACGCGTTTAACACCCTGCCCTGGAGTTGCATTGGGGAGGCACTCCGGTATCACCGGGTGCCGACCTACCTCCGTCGAGTAGTCGGGGCGTATTTGACGGACAGAGCCGTCATCTACCCCGGTCGCGACGGGAACTGGAACCGGCGAGAGATGTCGTGCGGTGTCCCACAGGGATCGGTTCTGGGGCCGCTCCTGTGGGACATCGGTTACGACTGGGTGCTGCGGGCAGACCTCCCTGATGGCGTCAGCGTAGTTTGCTACGCTGACGACACGCTGGTCCTGGCGCAGGGGAGGTCGTATCAGGCGGCGGCCGACGCGATGACACGCGGGGCTGCGATAGTCGTGGATAGGATCCGGCGGTTGGGTCTCGAGGTGGCATTGCACAAGTCCGAGGCCATGTCCTTTCATGGGCCCCGGTACGGGCCACCTTCGGGATCCCAACTGATGGTAGGAGGGGTTCACATCGGCGTCGAGGCAACGATGAGATACCTGGGTCTCGTCCTCGACTGCCGGTGGAACTTCGTCGAGCATTTCCGACGTTTGGCCCCCAAACTGGAACGGGCCGGGGCCGCCTTAAAGCGGCTCCTGCCCAACCTGAGGGGGCCAAACGCCTCCTGCCGGAGGCTTTACGCGGGGATCGTGCGGTCCATGGCCCTATATGGGGCCCCGGTGTGGGCGCGTTCACTGCGGCTTCGAGCCGCACACTACCTGAACGCGCCCCAGAAGGTGGTAGCCGTAAGGCTGATCCGGGGCTACCGCACGATCTCGCGCGAGGCAGCAAGCCTCCTTGCCGGACTGCCGCCATGGGATCTGGAGGCGATGGTGCTCGCGCGCCTGCATGATTGGCGCGCGGAGGCACTAAGCCGGGGGGAAACTCTGCACCCGCGGCAAATCGCTGCGGAGCGGACGGACCTCCGGCGCGATCTCATGGCGGAATGGAAGGCGCGACTATCGCAACCCAGCGCAGGGCACGCCGCGATAGCGGCGATAAGACCCCTCTTTGAGGAGTGGCTAGAGAGGCGTCACGGCGTTCTCACGTACCGCCTGACGCAGGTCCTCTCCGGACACGGATGTTTCGGGAGGTTCCTGCATATCATCAGGCGGGAGGAGACGCCCGGGTGTCACCACTGCCAGGATCGCCCAGAGGACACGGTGGAGCATACGGTGGCGGTCTGCCCTGCTTGGGCGGAGCCCCGCCGTGTCCTCGTAGAGGCGATCGGCAACGGCGGCGACCTCTCGCGTCCGGCCCTGGTGCAAGCCATGGTCCGGGGCGAGAGGGAGTGGGAGGCAGTCACCTCCTTCTGCGAAGCAGTCATGCTAGCGAAGGAGGTGGCGGGGAGGCTGAGAGAAAATACCTCACGCCTCAGCCGCCGCGGGAGACGCTCCGGGCGTCGGGAGCCGCGTGACGACTCCCGGCCACCGTAGGCGCGGGCCTGCGGGCGGTGAGTAATGGGTAGCTCACCGTCCGATCAGGACCAGGCCCGTGCCGGACGGCGCGTTGTGTTCCACGCGCGCCTCAAAGAGATGTCAGCAGAGGACGGGGCCCCACAGGGCCGAAGCCTGCCGGGGCGGCGGGATTTTCCGAAAGGTTAACCGCTGCCCTGGAACAGAAAGGGCTAAGGACGGAACACGGGTGGGTTTTAGTCAGTAAAAGTCTGACACTCCCTTCCGCTCCACCCAGAGCGGGAGGGGTCATTTGATGATTTCCCATCCACAAAAAAAAAAAAAAAAAAAAAAAAAAAAGGCATATTTTTGTACTTAAAGTTTTGTGGTTTTTTGTAGGGAAATGCTTTGTTACACTGAAATTGCTAAAAGAAAAGAAAAATGCTTTTATTGGAATTACAGAAAAAAAATACAACTATAAGAAACAGAAAACAATGATTGAATAATAATAATAATACTTTATTGATACAAGTCCTTGCAATAATTATGCTTAATATCTAGCAAAAGTTCACAATAATTAAAGGTGCACAAAAGTTGAAACCCTGACTCCCAAACTAGGAATACGTGTGACTTAGGAGTCAGTGTTCTACTGCCACTTGGACACTAAAAACCCTACGGAAATTATGAGCTAGTAAGCTGATATTACACAAGAGAAAAAAAATATGTTATTATGCTATGATTTAGGGGTAAAATGTGAAAATGCTTCATTTACTTACAAAGAACGATTAGATCTACTCTAATCTACTTTACTCTAACTTTCAATCGTTTAGGAGAAATCATGACATGACATTGGTTATTTTATTAAATTCGTTTATGAGGTAGAACATTCTAATCTAGGAATAACATGACACTAGGTGTCGTACTTACTAAAAAATAATGCATGAAACAACATTTTTTTTTACTGATTCCTTCCATGCTCCACTTTTATTACAATTTACATACTTCCATTTATTCTGTCGTGTAGCGACAAGAAAACCCTAACATAAATTTAAAACTAGATTAAGAAATTAAAAAAAAGATAACTTAAAATCAAATTAAGATATATTTACAAGATAAAGACTGGCAGTGGTGTACAGAATGTGTAAGTGGAGTAAAGATGCGTGATAGGTGGAGATGGAGTAACGGAAGGTGGAGTTGAAGGAACAAATCAGTTAAAAATGTCGTGAAGAGTGGAAGCAAGTAGATTCGACGGAAACGCAAGGACCCCGGCTGCAGTCAGGCTGCGCTGGCCGGTCGACAGGAATGGCGGGGCTTCTGCAGGGACGCTGTTAGCCCGACCGGTGTGGTGGCCTTTGGATGAGGCGAGCTGATGGCGCGACAGGTACAGGAAGGCCTTAGATGAGGCGCGGTGTTGGTCCGACAGGTACGGGAGCCTTAAGATGAGGCGCGCTGTTGAACCGTCAGGTACAGGAAGCCTTTAGATGAGGCGCGCTGATGGGTGTTCCCAAGGTAGGTGGCCTTGGAGAATCAGGCCTATTTTAAGTCTTCACTTTAGTGGCGAAGCGTGGACTGACCCTAGCATTGCGTGAATTTATAACGTGAACTCGTAGAAAATATGAATTTGAGATATGTTAGTGGCCATGTGTAATTTTGAAGGAGTATGAACGTATAATCAGCTAAATAATGACAGGCCATCAAGAATTTGAAAGAAAAGTTATGGCAACGTAGTAAACAGCGTTGTTAAAACTGTCATGATATAATTTAAATTAGTAAAATACAATAAAATCGAAGCTGTATTGTGTTACAAAGTGTAGTGATGATACGGAAAAGTGATATCCACCAATGCAATATGGGCGAATGATGTGATGTGGTGATGTCACAAGTCGTTGTAACTTTGTGTTAAAGTTGAGGGCTGTGTCTGTGTATTGACTGTGGATAAATAACGTGGCCTGATGTCGTGAAGGCAATCAAAACAGCACCTAACAGTAACGGAATGCTTGTTCTGACCTGCAGGAATGAATGAAAATAAATGTGAGTATGTACATTACGTTACAATTCATATATCTACATAAATATTTATTTCATTGTCTCTGGTCCTAAACTTGTATTTATGATCTCTTTGGTACAACTTCTAGACTTTGACTAACATTTGATCGCAACACCAGCAATTCTGCGCTCCCCACTTAAATCCTGCGCCCGTACCATATAAAAGCCCCTGTCGACTGCTGCGTCTGGGATCCGAGGGCCAATTCGTATGAATTGTACGCTCCCGGTTAACGATTGTTGCGAACACAACCGGTTCGGTTGTACGGTTGTACGGCTGTAGCCTGTTCACTGATAAGACACGTACTCCGGTTAATTTGTCCGTGTACACTGACGGGTTAGCGAACACTTTTAATGTTAAAGTACGGTTGGGACAGTTTGCGTGCTTTCAATTGTTCTAAGTGTTTGTTTGTAGGTACTTGGTAGTTATTTCTTTTTACGGTTTTTGGGAAGAAAGGGTTAGAAGGGTAGTGTTGTGAAAAATGATGTTGTTTTTCGTGTTCCGTGCCCAAAGGGTGCCAACGGGACCGTATTGCTAAGGCTCCGCTGTCCGTCCATCCATCCGTTTGTTACAGGGCTTTATCTTTTGAACCGTAATAGGTAGACACATGAAATGTTGTGTGTGTGTACTACTATGGCCGCTTTAACAACAAATAATCAAAATTAAACAAAGAATAATTAAACAAAAGTTTCTGAAAGCACCTCACAAGTAGCCTAAGTTATTGAAAAAAATGCGTTGAATTTGACAATCACTTTCTAAAACAGTCTGCCAGTTTCTATTGATCTGTGAAAAACTTAGGTGAAGCGCTGTCAATAGGGTCAATTCCTAGCGTCGGGGTGGAATTACAGCTCACTTCACCTAAGTTTTCACGGTGAGATTTTTACAGTCTATTCTGTAAAAATATCACCTGGTATAAGAGGAGATACTTAAATAGTTTCTAGGCTAAATGTTTCATATAAGATTTCTATTTTTTTTATTGTTAAATGGGCCTGCTCTTGAGCTCGAAATTATCTAAAGAAAATAGTAATTAAGTAAAGGAAAATGTTTCAGATTATTTTTACATATGTAGAAAACATAATTTTATGATTAATCTGAAATCACTTACATATTTCACACAGCAATATAAATTACATATTTATATACTAAATGTTACCACAATTAATATGTAAACAAAGCGCACACACTTTTTTAAAATATTAAATGTTTCCCGGTGCATGTTAGCACTTGCGTGATTAAAACATTGCATTTATGCATGCGTGGGCACACGCATAAATGTATTAAAATTATGAACGTGGGCTTTTAACACTCTTAATTTCAATCTGGTAGATGACATCTGAGCGATGCTGTGCTCAGTACTAGGTATACTTGTCGTTTCTAGATGATGACAGCAATATAATTATTGACAAAGCTTTCTGCAGCACCGTAGTGATAACAAAACCGGTATAAAAAAACGTTCAAGAGAGTACAAGTTCAAAAACACTAGGCTCCACACTAGGATTCCCTGTGTCTTGGAGACTAGTCTCCTTCAACATAATATAGCTTTATAATACAGTATTTATTTATTTGCTAGCTAGCTAGCCTACTTTATAAAAAGAAAAAGAAAGTAAAAGGTTTAATAGCGGTAAACATGACGCATAAAAATAACAAAAACACAAAAAAAAATATATAACAAGTTGGGGGAAAACATGCGTCACATCCACGCAAAACGGCCATCTCTCCGCATAATAATTTATACCACCTTGTCTTTGGAATTTTATAGATAAATAAGCTGACCCGGCAAACGTTGTTTTGTCATATAAGGAAATATTTTATTTTTTTTGTATGAAAAAAAGATGTTGGCCGATTCTCAGACCTACCTGATATGCACACAAAATTTCATAAGAATCGGTCAAGCCGTTTCGGAGGAGTATGGGAACGTAAATTGTGACACGAGAATTTTACATATTAGATTAATTTTGCGGGCAGCAACCTATTAGATAAATAAGATTAGCAATAAGATAAGACAATTATGAAATACACAGTGAAAGTCGGATAATCCTTTTATTGATTGTTCCCATCTTTGATAATGACAAAAATATGAAAAAACCTGGTGGACTTAGATCGAAGATTCAGTATTACTTAATATTTTCCGTTACACAAAAACTTACATTATTGCTAAAATAGTATTGCTAACTCACCTTCCAACCTTGAAAGGAAATATAGTATCTTAAACTGTCTAAGCGGCTTTATTATTATCGCCTTGCTAAATATTAGTCCTTTATACAAACAAAATCAGTAATTAAGGGCTCTTGTATTATCTGCTCGGCACAGACGATAATAATTTTGTTTAATAGCACTTGTAATGTGCTCAACGATCACATTGGCTGCTGGGGGGTTTAATTTTAGAGCTGGCGGACAAAACCGCTTGCTCAGACTGTGTGTAATGCATATGATTATGAGGTGACATTGTGTAGCTCTTACCAAGGTGGTTAATATGCTTATCACAACTTACTATTTACACCACCACTGTTTTATTTCATCACCACTGCTCTCAATGCGGTGAAGGAAAACGTGAGGATACCGGTATGTTCTAGAACCAAACATTCCATCTACTCTCCTATCGCGAGAATGCTGGAAAAGATTTCTTTAGAAACATAACCTTTGTACGTATTTTTCTGTTCATTTATTCTTGTCTGTTTATCTATGTTTAAATAAATGGTTAGATAAATAAATAAAATTTGGTAAAGTGAAAGATAGCAAACGGATTCATGAATTTAAGTCTAATTATAAAACAAAAACAGATCTTCAATTCGATTTGAAGATCTGCGTGGGCTAATATCGCAAAAATGCACAATTTAGTCGCATCTGTGACTAAAATCTGAGAACCATTGGACAGTTTCCTGAGGGAAGTCATGTAGTGCAAATATTTGTGTGTATAGCTGAGCACAGGTCATGTTTGTCGGTACACACACATTATGTACTGTAAAATAATTGCCATTTTGTATACAAAGTTAAAGAGTAAATTATGCAGTGCATGGAATCCGATGCACATAATTATAAGATAACACAGGGTAATACCTAAATTAATGCTTAAACAAAAGCGCACTGTTGAAGTTTCAACACTTGGTGTAGCGCCGAGAGTTGAAAATCAAACTTACTTACAGTTATAATGTCTTTTAAGCAGGTAAGACAAAGGCTTACACTATCCTCAATAGTTTGAGGTGCTTAACTGCTAAACTCTCACTATTTGCGGAGAGATCTACCCTGTTTGTCAATGACTTAGAAAAATCAAATGTGAAATATCGGATCGGAGTTGTGTCCACACTCTTGACATACATTTTCTTCGTCTTTTAGCGTATCGATGGCAAAAAGTTTAAACACCTTTGGCCCAAAATTCAGCTGCGCGAACTCCGCTCACTGACGCAATCATTACATCATCAAGTGCACAGGTGACAGGGTGGTGTAGGATAGAGGGAGGGCCATTTTCTGTGGCATGCGGACAGTTTGGTACTCGCAGTTTATGATTATTATTAAACAGGAGAGTGCTGCAGATCATATTATCTTCGGTCTCTTAGACTCTTTCCATAACGAAATAATTCTTCACCGTTAATGAATATTGCAAAACTTTCACATTATGACTTTTATACATATATCGTCACCTGAACGTTAAAGCCGTTTATAAAATAAGGATCAAATATATCCTCATGTTGCCTAGCTCAGAAGCGTGGCATCATTGTCATTTGTCACCGCGCCCGTATATCATGGGGATGATACGAAAATATCGACTGTCACGCCACGTCACTCTACTCTCAAATAAGGTTTTCTAAAGCGGACGACGCTGTGCTGGTCGTTGTGGAATTTAATGTGTCCTTCATCTGAAGGCCAATTCTCGTAATTTAAAACGTTCAAAATCTAGTCGCAGTCTCATCATCTCGGTGACAAACAAATGTCAAAAACTTGTCAAAATGTAGGGAAATTAGAAGTATTTTTTGACAGATTGTGACTGAGATTAGACTGTGAACGTTCTTAAAATTATGAGAATTGCACCTCTGTTGAAAGTAAGGTTGAATATGGTGGGTCAGGAAAAGTCTTCACGATATTATAGTTGTGGAGACAAGTGTTCTGCTGGTTAGCACGAGCGATTTTTTAATGCGATGGTTATTTATGGCACACTGGATTTTGAACTCTCGGTGTTGAGCCTAGCATTAAGAATACAATAGAGTACACCCTAGCACGTCAAAAAAACACACTGTTGGATTTTCAACTCTTCGTGCTAAGCAGCAGTGTTTTAGAAATTCAGTGCGCTCAAAAAAATTCGCCGCCATAAAAAATCTCCCGTCGGTAGGAGGGCTAAGGCGGGCTGATGATATCAAGTATTTCACAATGCCCGACTATTTTCTTGAAGCAACGTGAAGGTCGATGGCATGCAATAGCGTGTCTTCTCACTAGCCTCTCAATCAATCATTCGCCTTATTGCAGTTTACTGTTGGACGAAGGTCTCCCCACACCCTGTTCTCAGCCTTATGTATCCAGTCAAGTAGTTTAATTTTCATACATGCAGGTTGCCATGGATTCAGTACATGATTCCGAACTTATATTTTCGTCGGTTATTAAAAAAAAATTCATCCCCGTAAACAAATTTTCTATGAAACAGCAGTTTTTTTTTGATAACCGACCAATTTATACGCTAGGGTAGAACCATGTGCTGAATTCATAGTTTCAGTTTGTGCGTCGATGTCCTAGCCTTAGTTTCTTGAATGTATGTCATATTTAAATCATTTTTATTACAAAACAGTTTGGTTGGAAGTGAGCAAAACAATACGAGTGCGCTCTCTTTGCAGTGTATTCGTTGGTCGCCGCGTGGTCGCATCGATTTTAATAAACAGACCACTAAACTTCGGTCGCTGGCTGTGCTAATGAATTTCTCTGTGGTTACTGTACTGTGTGTAATTAGTTGTTAGTGTGTGTAAATATGTGTGGGTACTTGAATGCTGGCATGTTTTATGACTTATTAGCTGATGCTCGTGGTTTTACTCGCGTCCTAGGAGAACTCCGTCTAGTTCAACCCAGTTGAGACCCGAATGTAGTTTAAATCGGTTCCGAAGACAACCGAAAAGATACACTTTCGAATTTCAATCTGCCTAGCTTTTTCCCGACTATGTTGGGTTTGACTTCCAGTCTAACTGGATGCAGAATACCAGTATTTTACATGTAACGACTGCCTATCCGATGTCCACAACCCAGTTACTGGGTTTTAAGATACCCCTTGGTAAGGCTGCCTGTCCATTGAAGCGGAGCGAGGCTGCGGAGCGGAGAAACGGAGAAATATTAACCAATAGGATTGAGCGGAGCGGAGATTTTATGATTTTATGCAATCCTATTGGTTAATATTTCTCCGTTTCTCCGCTCCGCAGCCTCGCTCCGCTTCAATGGACAGGCAGCCTAAGACTGGTTGTCAGACTTTCGGGCTTCTGACGACCCGTAGCAACTGTTAAAGATCCACAAATATCAGCCGGGACCAAAGACTTAACGTGCTTTCTTAGACACGGAGGAGCCTTGTTATGTAAATATGGTCACCCATCCACGGACCAACCGCGGCAAGCGTATCTTAACCTGATCGATCGACGCGCGCGGTTGTTATTACTTATCCACAAGCCCCTCTACACACATACTCGTACATACACTTTTGGATTTATATTATTGATATTACGGGGGATCATTCCAAATGCAACATAGAAAAAACATAGGTATTTCTTTTCTCATTAAACATTTTTCTCATCACTTTTTCTTTGATTGTATTTCTTGCAACTGCTTCATTGGTGATCGCGAAAGCAGCTGACAACTTTAAGTTTCACGGTTCGATTCTCAGGTCAGTAAAAGTTTTGAAGAAACTCTTTGTCTTTTGATTTTCTCATATAAAACCACTTCGTACGAATCATTCAACGAAGAATAAGCTACTAAAACGTAAAACTTTTCGCCGAATCACGCCTACAATTCTTAAGTTAGGTACCTGATTTCAATCCCATTTCGTTAAAATGACCGAATCAATTTCCCTGTTACGTCTGATTGATGTCTAAGTGATAGTTAAAGAACATAATTCTCGATATTGATCACTGGGCGATTTGTGCGCATTGATGAAATCTTCGCATGATAGATCTGAGTTTACAGCGCGCTACGAATCTTGGGCGATGAAAGATGAAATAGAATCGATTGAAAAAGAAGTGACTGTTCAACTTTTAACTGAATAAAAATCATGAGATTAGAGTTCGTTTTTTCTTTTCTGTTATTTTAAAGAATAAAGGAAAGAATATTATTGAATATAGGACACGCACTGGTAATACAAACAATACAATTTTCGGATTTTTTCCTGTATTTGTGCTGTGAGACATTGCTTCTTGCTATATTTAATGATTCTAGGTCAACGGGAAGTGCCCTATAGGTTTTGATTTATTTGAGTATCAAAATATGTCGTATAAATAGCCGTATTTATTTATTGCGTTTGTTAGCCGCTTGATTTTTTTTAATGCTCAAGGGATTTAATATTAATTTCCACGCGCTACCGAGAAAAAAGGTCTTGACAGACTGTTAGACGGACGGACGGGCAACGAAGTGGGAACTGCAACTATAAGGGTTTTTTTGAGGTACGGAACCTTAAAAAGTCCTGTGCGAGGACAAAAAGGGCCAGCAAAATGCTGCGATATTTAAAAAAATACCGCAGCGCTGGTATTCTGATAGGGCCCGCTGTGATGCCATGAACACACCATTTTACTGATACTGCTCTTGTCAAAGTTGGTATTATGTTTATAGAGCAATTGCAGACTACCTGTGTGCCATAAAAAAAACACAAATAAAATGTTAAGTTAAAAACACTATTCCAATGTAACTTCGCTTAGAGTTGTCATACAATAGAACCTATTTATTCTATAGATTTAAAACATACATAAATGAGAAAATATTCGTTACTAGCTGCGCCCCGCGGATTCAACCGCATAAGTATCGATCCCGTAGGAACGATACTTATAAAAAGTATTTTATATGTTGATCCTGGTAATAAACCATATGTGTGCAAAATTTAATCCAAATCCGTTCAGTTTTTGCGTAACAAATATCCATCCATACATCCAGGGTTGGCGATTTCAGACTTAACTAGGCCTAAGTTTCTTCGCGATGATTTCCTTCACCGCTGTTATCCACCATATAATCCATCAGTTAGTAATGTCCAAGATAAACTCAGAAAGATCATATGAATTGAAAAAGTTACATTGGTACTTGCCTGGATTTGAACCTACAACCTCGTGCATGGGAGGCGATGCATTAACCACTGGGCCATCACGACATCACTTTTTATCAAACAAGTTATATAAAATCCTTTTTAAATATGACAACAAAACTGCAACTTATTCGTAGCTCCTAGTCACAGCGCTGAGCGAACAATGATTCGGTTTTATTAAGGCGACATCTGTTTCCCCTGGCGCTAAACCGACGCGGAATTAATACGTACCGATTTTATCGTCTGCATTCAACTGTTTACAATGTTACTGTCTCGAGATTGTTGGGCTTTATAGCAAATAGACCTACAAAAAAGTCACTTTGTGCTGTAAGTACTTTGCCCTTTTCCTGGTGTTTTCTTCCTGGTTTCATGGGAAGTTGTTCTTAAAGAATTTATTTTAACACAAGAGAACAAAAACATATTTTCATGTATTCTGTCACCTGTTGTTTACAGTTTACAGATAAGATGAAGAATTTACGGTTTTTTGTAATATACTACATTACAGTCGCAATTACCTACATTCACATCGGAACAAGCTAGGATACTGTACAAACTGGCATTCTTGGTTTTAAAATAAGTGTTATGTGTTTTTAGGTTAATCGATTGTGCTGATGTTACAGGGCGACGTTATCGCCCAGCGATAAAGCCCTTGGAAAAAACCTACAGTCACATACATAAACTAGGGGGTAGGCAGAAACTACAGAACGCCATCTGCTACGATCCTAATATACTCCTTTATGTACATAGCCTCGTTTACGTTCATACATCACAGGGGCAATTCTCGTAATTTTAAGAACGTTCACAGTCTGATCTCAGTCTCAATCAGTCAAAAATAAGTCTAATTTCCCTACATTTTGACAAGTTTTTGACATTTGTTTATCGTCGAAATGAGACTGCGACTAGATTTTGAACGTTTAAAATTACTATACGCACGCCGGTTGAGAGTACTACGCACGTGACCTTAGTCACAATTATTTAATTTTAAACCCCAATTCCTTGTAATTCGTACTCGGTAGTGCGCCAGCCAAGTTTAATATTCTTCAATAGCAACTGATTCTCCGTTCACAACGACACTTAAACCACAAAAGAAAAACCTTCAAAACCAATACGACCTTACTTTTAGAAGTTCTTACCCCACTAGCCCATAAATTGGGCCCAAGTGCAGTCATAGGCACGTCCTCCCTGAACTAATTCCACGAACAGTTGGTACAATGCGTTTTACCGTCTATCGGGTTTCCACCCCATAAACGCCCGGTGGGACACATTGATTGCTGCCTCAGATTTTGTTCAATTTGCATTTTATAATTAAAGAATTAGATGTCGGTTGGTAAGGTCGGGTGTTAGTAGGGAATGAGCTGAGTCGGTTAAACAAATAGATTTTTTTCTTAGGAGTTTGTGTTGTTGCTCTGATTCTGTTGGCAACGACTGAACGGAACATAAAGTAGATGCAACGACTAAACTAAAAGAAGAGAGATATGAAAACAAAAATAGGATATCTGAAATCACTCTCAATCTACGTCGTAATTGCTGAGAGCTGAATTTATCTTCATTTGCCATCAAATATTAAAGCTATATAATAGCTAACAGCTTACTAGTCCCCTATTGTCAATCCTCCTTCCATATTGAGGGCCAGCGCCTTGACCTCCTTGCAACTCTTCTAGAACATTTACCTACATTTAGTTCACATATATTTCCACTCTCCAGCTCAGTTAGCCTCGCTCATTTCACGCTCATCTCGCCCTGGGGCCTGACTCAGCGTCGGGGGTCGAAGGCAGTTTATTTGTACTAGCGCGTCGGCTTTTACATTTTAATGGCGCGCTTTAGACGACGCTCTACTTTAGTGCCCGGCGATGATTTGGGGGCTGAGAAGTACTGCCTGTGCTGTCAGGATTTTGGGCAAATACTAAAATGTTTTTACGTTTATGTTCGTATTTTTTTGTACTTACTGAAAGGGTCAACATTCTTCATGCTATCTGAAAGTCAAATTATTTGTTACTTCGCAAACATGGGTCTTCAAACATGGGTCTTTTTCGGGCCTCTCGCTTGACATATATCTGCCTACTTAGATGTTTAATCAGATTGTTGATACCAAACCAATAGTTGATACCAAAATGATTTATTCATTTATTTATATTATTCTTTATCGGTGAAAATCTGTCAAAAACATATAGCATCTTACGTTGCCCCTACAAAACTTAGGGATCCACTTAACCCACATATAAAAAGTTCTCTTAACTCGAGTTACAAAATCCGAAAGTTGTATTTTTTCGCTAAATATAAGCCTAAAAGAACTTTCACGAACCACCATGGGTGGGTACTGTAGGTACCCATTATACAAATAATAAATAAGTAATTATCTTCCTTCCATATTGAGGGCCAGCATCTTGACCTCCTTATAGTTGCAACTCTTCTAGAACATTTACCTACATTTAGTTCAGATATGTTTTACCCATTGTATAAATCGCCATAACATCCAATTCATACAGAATGTATTATTTAAAACAAAATGCATATGAATAGTTGGGGCCCGGGCCCCGCGGGGCGCGTTCCATCCGCCTAATGTTAAGATATAGCGCTCATCTCTTCATATTTTATGTTACGTTTCATACGTAGTGTCGTGATAAATTCTCTTAACTTACGTTATGTAATAGGAGAAGATTTGTTATGTGTGGCTTGGCTTATAACGTGTTTGGTCGCTTGCTAAGTATTTTTTTATAAATTATTTTTAGATTCACGGGGAGTCTCTCATAAAACATGAACGATGCAATATTTGCAACAAAATAATTTAAAGGAGTGTCCATGGAACGTCTTCCGCATGTTCTTCGTCATAGGAACCTACTACGCTTTGGAATGGACCAATAGCTTAATTTTCTCTCGAATTGTTAAATGATTCAGAAAAATTAAGCCGTGCCTGTAAATGGTTTAGTTGAAATAAATGCTTTGAGTTTGAGTCAAAAACAAGAAATATCTTCGAATCAGTATTTAATAACTACAGTAATTTAAGTTTCTTAAAATATTATTTGCCTTTTTATGCCCTCGCGTCAGGCAAAATTATAAAGTAAAAACTTGCAAATAAATGCAAAATTAAATTTGGAAGTTATATCCTTTTATGTACCAGTGACTAACAACAAGCCACTTTCTACTAAATTATAGTTCCATATAAAAAAGCGGAAATTGCATCAATAAAGAAAAAAATAACAGCACAGGATGTGATCGAGCTTCCGTTCCAAAACGACTGCCACAGAGAAGTTAGATCATGGAGTGCCAATATGAAAAAAAGGATAAGATGAGTCAGTAAATCTTGATTGAATTGTCAAGTTCAAAGAAGCTAAGAAAAGTTCATCAAAAAAGATACTCCTGCCACTTTGTTGATTACCTACCAAATAGTTTACCTAGACCTACCTAGATTTTATAATTTTTTATATTAGTAGTAGTTTTAAGTTTGTTTTTTGTAATCGTAATTTCATCCTTTTTTTTTTGTACAGACTTGATGTGCTGGTGTCTGAATCTAGCTTTAAGCCCTTTGTAACATCTTTTTTACAAAATGGAATGCAATAAATGAATAGAATAGCATAATATGAATAGCATGAGCAAATTTTATTCTTATAATAATTACTCATGGCTGATATGTAGGGAAAAAATTCTAACCAGTGCGCAAACTGTAATCATGAATTCAGCACATGATTCGAGACATTCTATTTTTTTCCTGTATTGGGAAGAGAGAGTTATTTTTATTAAAACTGTTAGAGAGTACAGAAAAGCACCTATAATTTGAGAACAGTATCTATTAATTTGTATAACGCAGTGGAATACAAACCAAAAGATTGTGATTATTAGAATAGTTAAATTATGCAAATCAATCCACAATTTTTTCCGCTGGATTTCCATTTTCTATCTTCTCCACAGCGACGTCTATTTTCTATCTTCTCCACAGTGGCGCCCATTTTCCTTTCGACAATACAAAACCAAACGTAGAGACACGCAGACAAAACATTGGTATTGTCTTTCACTTTTTTCTCATCTACCCTCATTCTAGCGTTATTTCCCCAAAGACTTTACTGAAACAAATAATGACCTATTCTGTAAATAGAGGAAAAAAGTGACTTCGAAATGGCAAATTATTGGAGGATTGTACCTGTCTCGTGCAGACAATAGATATGTATTACTTTTTGTTACATTTGGGTATTTCTGATACAGATAAATAATGATATTGTTATACTGTATTTGTTGCTGAAGAACTTAATTTAGTATTTGGATACTAAATTGGTTTTTACGTAACGTTTCTTTAATGTAAAATGTCTGTTACCTTTTTAGGAATAAAGTTTATATTATTTATTATCTTAGAAAAAAAAAATTGAAGAAATAATACATCACATTCTTTAACCATTCCTAAATATATTAATATATTCAAATATATTATTTTAGGTACCTACCTACAACACCTAAAATAATATATTTACAATTAAAAAAAAATCATATTTAATTCAATACACAAAAAATTCACACCGCCACCCTTCACGCTCAGCTAATGAGGTGCCAAGCAGTAGGGGAGGTTCGCAATGCAACCCCATAGATCATGACTTGCATTAGGGGTGTGATATAGGGGTGCGAAATCTATAGCATTTAACCCCTGTGACATTCCGCGATTTTGAATATTATGGGGGTCTTTTTGAACCCCTAGAGCGTTAAATTTGGCGGGGTGTACCAGGACAGCATGTTTATAAAAGCAGTTAAGTGTATTATCGTCTTTTGTGGAGGGCGCCAGTAGAATTCGTAATGTAATTAAATATTTGAAAGACCTATCGCGAATTTTGTATTCATTGTGATGCACGTGGTGTGGTGAATTTCATTTTACTGTTACTGGCGAGGTCAAATGATCTACTAAATTGAGAAAAGCTGCTCTAATTGTATCGCGTTTCCTGCTATACAATCTTCAACATCGAAATTGATTGTAGTTTAGTAAGTTAAACTTCCGCTAAGTTCAGCTGCGGCTCTGTATATTTGTGTGCTTGAAGTGTTAAATTAATAAACAATAAATAAATCATTTCATCATATGAGCGGGAAAACCGTGTATCAAATGTCAAAAGCAAATCCCTTCATAACTTGAAATAATAATCTCACTAAACCCACTTTAGAATTCTCTATTATTATCCGGAAGTATACTCTCCAAAGCCAACAAATCGTCTGTCTCATAACACAAAAACTTTTCTCGCAAAATACAAACTCAAACACGGCCCGTAAGACATCATTCTCTCCGCACAGATTTCATTCATTAAAGCGAACAACAACTTCACTCCGAGCGAGTTCGTTTGGACCGACATGTGGTTCTAAACTTTCTTTAAACGGTTCACACCGTTTGCATACCTGCATACTTTACTCACGCATCACTAAACACCTCTAACACAAATGTATAAAGCTCCAAATTCCCTGAATTACATGTATGAGTAGTTTGTGAACAGTAAGATGCTCTGAGAGAAGAGTTAGTTGCACCACGCATGCGCAGTCCTCACTGCAGCTCGGTGTTCCACGTTGTGTTGACCAGTTGTGACAGTCGATAGCTGGCTGCCAGAGGGAACGGCCGCGCGCGACCTTCCCGAAAAATACGTCTTACGTATCGTATCGTGTTTAATTTTTAGAGTGTTCGTAAATTTTACTTTTAGTGTAAATAATTAAATTAAAATAAATGTGTTTTAACGTGTCACGTTTAGCAATTAAAGGATTTGAATAGGTAAGTGAGATTTTAATAAGAAAGTCGAGATGAGAGAAAAGCTGTGTGAATGAGGAAAATTTTGTATAATTAGTTAAAGGGCCTTTTCAGATTTCATTCGTTATAAGAGGAAAATTTTCTTTAGAACGTTGGTTGTATTGTTATCTTTGTTGTGATTTGGTTTAGATTAAAAGATTTCGATTTATCTTTTCAATGTTTATCGTAAACAGATTAAAAAAATAGATTTTATCGTTGAAGAAGTTCCTGTTGAAAAGAATAGTCGTGTTTCAAACAAATAGAACATTCAATGAAATTCTGGGGAATCATGCTTCAATGAAAAACAATACCTCGAGCACACACACAAACAGTTTTCAACATTCTGTTTAATTGATTTACTGTTGACAAAACAAGAAAAATATCCGACAAATCCTAAATTTCGGGAACTGTGATTGAATTGAATTTGTGAAGTGAATTTAATTGAAAATGCTTATGTTTGAAACAGTTTAGTTTCGTGTGTTTTATTTTAGAACGATATTTTTTGTTTAGATTCGTGTTGCTACGATTTCTAATAAGGGCTTATGAACATTGTTTACATAAATCCTGTCAGCAGATTTTCTTATCTCAAGAGTTTCAAGGGGGATATAAGAGTGCCTGTGTCACTGAATGTGTTGTTCGTATAAAGAAATCTGCTATGACTATGTAAATAGATTTATGTAGTTCTTTTGGGATTATTATTAGAATGGGCATGAATTTTTATTGGCAAGTACATATTTATTAAGAAAATACGACTGTATTGAGATTTCAGGTTCATTTTTTACAACTTCTCTAATTTATGAAATAGTTACAACATGGCATTAGACATACGTACTGACATACAAATCGTATGTTAGTTAAGAAAAAAACTTTGCTAAACATATCAATGGTACCTACCTAACGATCAGAAAAAAATAATACTGAAGAAATATTTGGAATTTGTAATGCGTATGTAGGTATATACATATTAATTCAACTGCATCCGATTAGCATCGAAGCTGACCTCAATTTGTTGGGAAAAGGCTAGGCAAATAATTAACAAGTAATGTTTAATGAAGAACACTGAAATTAGACAATACCTAATTTCCCTTCTTTGAAATTGTTTAAGAAAACACAATGCATTATTTATGTCAGCTGTTAAAAAGATTTTAGAATTCTATTAGAACTAAAGTTTCACAAAACTTAAGTCCAAAATTGTTAAGTTTTAGTGGTTTTCTTGTGTTTAAGTTAAAAATATATCGTGTGCATAACGTGTCAGCTGCTTGTTACGACTCAAGTAAGAGTCAAGTTAAAGTAATTATGTGAAGTTAAGCCTCCGTTTATTGCTAAACGTGACTTGGGGCTTATTTGACGACTGTCAATGCTAAATGGTTCTAAGTTATAATTTTATGGATACCTTGATCATAAAAATTGCGTTCAAGTCGATTTTCAAAAGCAATAACATTTTCATTTTTGCATTTTTGGAAGAAAGTTTCTTTAAGTTTATTTTTTGAGAAAAATAACAACAGGTACGTGCTAGGTTTTCAAGTGTGTTCTCGGCACTAAGCTTAGGGTCTGTATCGCAAGAAAAATGGATACAAAACTTTTGTAAAATTATTGTACTATAGATGGATAGAACACTCTTTATTCCACGCCAACGCACTCTTTTTTTATATTTTTTATATAAGCCCTTTTTGCAACCACTATTAGGTTTTATACGTAGGTAGGTATTATACACTATCATTATTTTATTTGCTTGGTCGGAATAAGTTACTCTTAAAATAATCCATCAGTGTTTGAACGTCACCCATCTAAAGATTAGCGATGGTGTATTTTACTTACTTATTCAGCAATTGATATTGAACAGGTTAAAAGCATTCAACCTTATTAATGTCTGTCTTACAAACCTTTATTCGCAAAGCTATAGCTACACTAGAAAATCCTTTTCGCATTTTAATATTCTGTCTTAGAAACCTTTATGGACAAAACTAACACAAGGTATTGTATTTTCTTCAATAGAGAAACTCAGTTTTAGCTTGCCTCTATCATTCAGATTCATCTATTCACGTTTACAAGTACAATTGCCTCCAGATTCTTTTCGAAGGACCAGTTAGAAGTTTCGAAAACTTACTTAGCACGTAAGATTAGTTTTTGGTCTTAGGGCCCCCCAGCCTATCAGGCTCACCTATCTAAATATCTTACCATTAGCCCATATATAGGGTTAAAGATGATTTACGCAAGACCCGACCGAAACCAATCTGTGCTATCTCGTAACGATCTTAAGTAGTTCTAGTTCTTAGGTCTACATCTGATACTACACGTGCTAACTTTGATAACTTTAGTTAGTTTCAAGTTTAGTTTTAGTTCTAAAATTAGTTGTGTTTATTTTAGGAGTAGGTTCGTGATTGAATCTTCGATGGTAGGTGTCTAGTTTAGATTGTTTCACGGGTCAAGAAAAAATGGTCCTTTTGAAACGGTCCTTCGGAATTTTATTGAGGCAAAAAGAATCCCAGCTAAAAAAATACATTTCAGTGTAGAAATAACATTCCCTTGATTACTTAGACATTAAATATTCCACACTTACTTATTAAATATATTTTGGTGAAATTAAGGAAGAATGCTAAAAGAATGGGGCGTGAAAAGATTGCGAAATAAGTTAATTATTATGCCTCTCGGAGCTCTTTTAAAATTAATGTATTTGTACATGAATCTTTATAGACTTGTTCGTAAAACAGACATCGTTTCTTTGAAATAGACGGGGCTTTGTGAAAAAATAAGAAAATAATATTTGGGATTTTTGAAATTACGTAGTTAGTATTATTTTTAAACTACAAATGCAGCATACCTGACTGTAACAGTAATTCTTTGAATATCAACGTGGCTTTAGATAAAGCAAGTCTTTTTTATATCTATAAATATAAAAGACTCGCTTTTTTTGTGTTTGCGTTTGCTTTTGAAGTTCGGTGCATATTTTTATTAATATTTTTACAAAAATGTTTCAAACGAATCTTTGTTTATGAAATTGTGAAACCTTTTTTGTCGAGCGGCAAACATTCACTGAAAATGTTTTTTTTTTGTAACCTGTAGCTGCTGCATAGACGTGGATTTCACGATTGCCGTGCATGTGGTATGTAATGAGTTCGATCCCAGATCTAGGAATTTGCATGCAGGTGGTATGTAGTTATTACACACACATTAAAATATATTTTGACAGTGTAGTGGAAAGATGAATATTTTACACATTCCTAAAAAATTGTTGTTCGACTATAAATGGTTTATTGGGGTTTCTTATTTAGCGCGCTTTTTTCCTATCAGATTGTTAGATCGTAGAAAACCATTGATTGGTTAGGCAAGTAAATAAACGGTAGTTTACGATAAGACCAGATCGGGATCGTAATACAGAGGAAACTTTTTAGCAGTTTGTAAATGTGGCAAAACACCCAATAAATAGATCGTTTTAATATAAATAAACCCGGAGAATATTCCACAAGATATTATTGTAATATTAATAAACGTTTTTCTCGTTTCTGGACTAAAACTTCCAAGAAATAATCACATGCTTTGGTCCGAAATTAGTTGTCCTAAAACGACACAAGTATGTCGTTTACGTATAAGGGTTAGGTCCAACAAATGTGCCGGCCACAATGTTAGCGCGGAGGAATTTCATCACACAGCTGTACGAGACAAATGCCCGCAGACTATGTTAGTTATTTACAAGATTTAGTGGGATACATCACTATAAACTAAAATAAATGTATGTATAGTTGACAGTTACTTGAGTGCTGATAACATGACAATATTTGGATGTTATGATGAAGTTTCCTCGCGATTGCCTCGTTGGACTAGTGGTTGTAGGCACGACTGCTGAGCGTGCGGTCTAGGGTTCGATCCCCAGGTCCGGTCAGGCAGAGTATTCAAATTGGGTTTAGTAGCTTGGCCTAGTAGACTAGACACAATTCTTTTTTTTGTAAATTATGACGTTCAAAAGTGCCTTTTATGCGCCTATTTAAAATAAACGATTTGACTTACACAATTTCTATGGAAGCATATCTTTGTTACTATCTAATATAAATCTATATCTAATATAGAATGTACCTATAAGGCTGCTTTCACCAGAGATGTGCTATGCTACGTTTCTATGGATGCGTTTGATATCCACCAATCATATTCATTGGTCCACATAGCGTAGCACTGGTGGAAAAGGGTTCAACTAAGCTATGTTTTTATACGGAAGGGTGCTATGGATGGGAGCTATGGATGTGCCAGTGGTGTAACTATGTGCAGAACAGAGTACTCCCCATGTCTTCCCTACTATCGATGCATCGCAAAGCTCAACGGAGCATCCTCCTCGCACAGCTACCTCGCGGCGGCGCATCTTCATAGCACATCTTACTCGCTCCGTACACAGCTTAGCATTAGTGGAAACGGTCGCACAGTTTCGTAGCTTAGCTTTCACATCCTCGCAGCATCTCTGATGGAAACGCAGCCTTATTTTTGAAAATATGAAAAGCCGTTATTAACGAGCTATAGAAGTCATTGACTTCCACATCAATCATTTGAAGATAGCAACTACCGAATCTAATGATGTGTCATTAGATTCGTCACGTAAAAATCGATTCACTGGTTGAACCAAATAATAGAAATAGATTGATGGTCATTCATAATTGTATTTGCTTTGTATTTTGATTTTGTAGTTAAACTACCAGAGTTGTGGAAAAATGAATAAATTTATGTTTTTTTTTTACCAAAGTCTCCGAGTCTTTAACAATAAAAAAACGTACATTTACTTTCATGGGCTTTGTCTTCACTTTAAAAGTAAGTATCTATCAGAATAGAATTAACCAAAATCAGATCTGATTTAAACGCAAAGTACGACAGTGATAAGTTAAGAGGTTTTGGATCCGCATATTGGTACGCAAGAATCGTTTCCACAAAACTCTCTCTTATATCATCTTCAAATGATTGATGCGAAAGTCCTTGACTTCTTAAATATCATCAAATTAGACTTAACATTTTTGCAACGACTAAGTGTCGTGGTTGGAGCTTTTACCTTTTCAGTACGACAAAATAGTAATTGATAAAGGATGGTATTTTATTATTTACCTTCACAGGTGTCAGAATTTGGACTCTTACCTACTACTGAACAAATTCCCTTATACCTATGTATTTATAATACTGTTATATTTAACTTGGATATAGCAGAGAAATCTCAGTGTTTTGACATGTATGTAGTATTTTTTTCCGTTAGTCTATATTTTTCCACTGCAGGGCAAAGGCCTCACCCATATTCCACCTTTCCTTGTGCTGTGCCTGTAGTATAGCACCATTTAAAACCAGAGTGGTCGTTTGGTACAGCAGCATTCAATTATTCATAGAATTTAACATCAAACGTTAGATATTTTTCCAAACAAAATGACCAAAAACTTTTAGGCAAGTTTAGTGGAATGGCAGTAACATTATTTCTAATTGCCGGTATTTATCTACGCCTAGCTTTTAACCTGGAATGTAAGGTAAGGTATTTAGCTCACTACGATTTATTGTTAATGTCTACGACATACGATTTTCTCAGACAATTGTTTCCTTTGCGGATTTTTGGTGATCGTGAAATTGTTTTTTCTTCTGTAATAATAAATCTTTGGCTAGACACTTACTTTGCAATAAACATGACTTTGAAAAATGACACCGTGAAAGTCACGGTGTCATTTTTCAAAGTTAAATTCGCAAAGGTTGTTAATTAACCAATAAAAGACCTATATTTAAGTAGAACATGAAGTAGTATGAGTTTATGAATAAGACGTGGATGGAATTTTTTTTGTTGTTTTGTGTGGTATAAACCTAAACGAGGTATTTATGTCCTGAAAAAAAAGCAAGATATAGACAAATCCTTGTTTTAGGAAAATTAACGGTGCTCAATTTAAAAAAGATCGACACCATTTTTCGTTTAATTTCCTAATTACAGCACAAAATATTATGAAAATTGTATGTACCACGAGTTAATTTCTACTACTATTGCTGTAAAGTATAATGTAAAAGTACTATAGAGCAGTAGTTTTAGCTTGTCCGTCTGGGGTGGCGCTCCCTTTTACAACTGTCATTCCTTGATAGTCGTATGAAATAGCTATAACACGGCAAATTGACGTAGTGTGTCTATTTGGTTAACAATTTATTTCTTAGACTGCGCTAAGACTAGCTGTTCCTGTAAGATTGACAATGCTATTTTGGGAGTTCTGTGTTCGTCATTATCTGCCTAGCCTTTTCCGAACTATGTTGGGGTCGGCTTCCAGTCTAACCGTATGCAGCTGAATACCAGTATTTTACATAAAGCGACTGCCTATCTGACATCCACAACCCAGTTACCGGGTAATACGATACCCCTTGGTAAGACTGGTTGTCAGACTTTCGGGCTTCTGACTTGTAACGACTGCCAAACATTCAAGAAGAGTAAATAATTATTGTCGTGTTATATATATAAATCGGCATTAGTAATTATACACTATCCTATCTTGTACTAATATTTAAGTCCTAGTTCTCACTGTGTATTCATTAGGCCTCTTTGTTTGAAAATGTCTTTAATGATACGCTGTTTTAGGACTCAGACCAATTACCATCTATATTGGGTGTTTGTGTTCATGGTTTTCAAGGACACTCTTGTGATTATAGTACTTAGATAATTGTTACATTATAAATACTTAGGTATTTCCATTGAAATGTTTTTCTCTTGATATTTTCTCATAGATTTAGTATAATTATAATAAATATATGTTTTCATCGACTTTAAAGAGCTGGCTTTTAATTCGACGTGTGGGCTGTAGATACATAACTATGTATTAATTTAGAGGATGTTTACTGTCGCGAGCATCAAGACAGGGTGGCAGGGACATCGACGCGCAAATTGTAACCATGGATTCAGCACATGAGTTTAGACCCCATAGCGTCGAAATTTTTCGTCGGTTATTAATACAAAATATTGCTGTTCCATACATTTTGACCGCGTAGGTATTGCAGTTTTCTATGAAACAAAAGATTTTTTTTTAATAACCGGTGAAAAATTTCGACGCTATGGGGTCTAGACTCATGTGCTGAATCCATGGTTACAGTTGGCGCGTCGATGTCCCTGCCACCCTGTATAGGTTCTCGTGACAGTATAGAACATGAACAGCTCGATCGGCAAAAATATCTGAATACATGATTCTTCATCAAGATGATGGCAAATATATGTGAACAGCGGCCCGCGGTTTCACCCGCATAAGTGTCGATCCCGTGGGAATATCGGTATGAAAAGTATCCTATGTGTTATTCTGATAGCTATACTATTGTAAAGGTTTCATCAAAATCCGTTCAGTAGTTTTTGCGTGAAAGAGACATCCATCCACCCTCAAAAACTTTCGCGTTTATAATATTAGTAGGATCAAAATAATATAGTAGGATAAGATTTGTGGAAGGCATACAAATGGCAGCATAAATATGTGACATCGAAGGAACACCAAAACCATCTGACGATACAAGCGACGGCAAATTATAGGATGCTGCATCGGCTTCGAAACGATTTGAACCAACTGTATTTCTTTTAGTTCTTCACGACGCTTAAAATCACAGAACATGCACAACTATAGATAGCATCTATCACTTTTATAATTAGACTCTTGGCTGAATATCTAGTACTAGCTGCGCCCCACGGTTCTACCAGCATAAGTTTCGATCCCTTGGGAATATCAGGATAAAAAGTATCCTATACATTAATCCAGGTTATAAACTATCTGTGTGACAAATCATCTAATCACATCCATGCATCCAAACCAACTTTCACGTGTATAATGTTAGAAGTATTTGATTCTATCAACCGCAATAAAAAACCGTCGGCGTTATTTATTGCGGGTATCTCGCAATAAAAAACGCCCAAGAAAATAAAATTTACTTCAAACCAAAACAAACTTTCAAGTCAGCAATCAAAAGAAACTAGGTACATAAAGCCTCTTATTTAAAAGAATATTTAAAAGCTGTTAACGCAAGAATAGCGATTAGAGTAAGGAGGTCTACCTAATCCCGTACGCGGATGTAGAGCCACGTTCTATTTGATTAACTATTTGCTTTAACTAGAGCTGTTAAAAGGGTGCCGATGTCGTTAATAGAGTTTCAAGTTTAAAGGACTCGATAGTTTTAGTTGGGAGTTAAAGTAGGTTTAATGCTTGTCAAGGATATTGCAGTGAGCAACTATGTTACCTTTATTTTAATAATTATCATATTATAGGTCAAGTCAAAAGGGGAGCAGTGGTGGCCAAGTGGTAACTGCCGCGACTGAGGACAGGCGTTTTCATTATCATCATCATTTTCATCATCATTTCAGCCCGGAATCACCCACTGCGTGTATCGGGTGAAGATCTCCCCTTTCTTCGGCTATACTTCCCTGTTCTGTGCGTCTCTCATCCAGGTATTTCCCGCGACTTTGGCGGCTAATCTAGTGGTACCTTTTACCTTATCTTAATTTTGTTAACATGCGGATAATGTAGTGGGCTGCAATACTGTTAATACTATTTATGAGCCTATAATATTGTTATTTGTAAACATTTTATATTATAGCTTTTTATTGTCTCTTAATAAATAAAATAAAATATACGATGAGTTCGGGGCCCAAACTAAGAATGAATGATAACACGATTTGACAGCTGTCCTTACTCCCGATGTGTTTTTGTCCGCCCGAAAAAGTTAATTAATCGGAAGTAGGGTTCATTCCGAAGTATCGAACTACTTCGACGGGCCTGTATCTTTGTTAACTGACTTAGTTAATTGCCCCTGACCTCCAGAATCCTCAAGTTTCCTTTTCTAAACACAACGGGGTTAAGGATTGAAGGAAGGTTTCAAAATAGGGAAACTTTGATGGTCAAAAAGTGGCAATTATACACGAGCTACGAAGGTATCGTGAGTTCAAAACCTACGCGTTGCACTTTGATTGTGAAGTAAATGAATGAAACATTATTGTTTTAAAGAAATACTATCTAGTAAAATGACAAAAACCAGGGATAGAACCTGTTATAAAGAAATCAATCACTAAAAATAAAAAGATTTTGTTTATTAGCGAATATGCAAGATTGTAATGTGAACAAAGTGTACCATCCGTGATTCAGTATAAAAGGAAAAAAAAAAAAACAAAATAATTGTACCCATGTTTATTATTCATATTTTAGCCTCTTGTCCTACTCACCCCCAAAGGAACCTTATAAAAGCGAATCATAATGAATCGTAATGTTATTCCCACGTAAACGTCGGACGAATAACAAATGTGTATGTTTTTACAGCGCACTCATTTGTTACAATTGTTGTTAGGGCCAGTGCACATTGTTTCGTTGTTGTATGTGTTTCTGTTGTTCTAGTACGTTTTGAAATAGATGGCGCAAAATGAGAAAAGGAAAAATACATCCTACTTAGATTCTACGTGGGTCTAGGCAGATATATACGGAACGAATGTACAGCATTGACATTAATTCAGTCCTATATGGGGCCAACCCGCACTGGGGATGGGTGGTGGATTACGGCCCACTCCATCTCATTGAGAGGAGGCCTTTTTCCCAGAAGCGAGAACATTTTAGGCTGATTATTCGTATGTTATGCTATATGGGAAACCAATAATTGCCTTTTGTAATGGTAGAAAAACCTTCTTATTCCACGTTCTAATTTTAAAAGATATAATATTATTGCATGCAAGAATTATTTATAAGTCATATTTCAAAGATTCTGAGCTTGTTATGTAGGTAAGAAGCTTGTAAAAATAGGAAAAACTTGCAACTTTGACCATTTACATCCGAAGTATTTAAACGTTTGATAAAATGGTAAAATTCAATGATTTTATTTCTAGTAGGTTTGCACAAACACTTTTACACGTCAATCATATTTGAAAAACTAGATGAGGTCGGCGTTTCATAGCTGCCTACTCTGAGTTTGAAAATCATTTGCGATTCTGACTCGTTCTCCCACATTCGGATGCATATAACAAGCCCCTAACAAATATAACTCAGAATATGAACAGTACAAAAAACAACAGGAATGGCCCACAACAATGTTTTCGTTGAACACATTTCATCTTCGTTCACCGAATATTTTCCGCTTCGCAACGAATTTGTGTCAATACTCCTTTATTGTTTTTCTGTATGTTAGGTATGTCGCTGCGTTTTTATGCGGTTTCATGCGATTTTTTTTGGGATGAATTTCGGAATGTGTGTGAAATCGGTTGTAAAAGTATTGTTTTTTTTTACATATACGTGCAGGCATGTATGTATTTAGAACATATAGTAACCTATATGCTATTTACATACTGACTTAAAGCTTAGGTGACCCTAAGCTTCAATTATATAAATGGCTGATCAATCTTTACATATCGAAGTTCCACTGAGCATTGGAAATAAATTTAAACCAGATAGTTTTTACGGATTTTTGGAAGCCGGAAAATGTCACACATGGTCTTACTCTAAAATGTTGGTATTGCCTTTTTTTGTTGTCTTTATCAAAGACAATTTCGTTGGTACACTTAATTAGTCGTCAATTCATTTCATATATGAGCCTTTGCCACCTAATCAATCAATCTAAGCTATATTTTTACTTAATTAATGTTCAAGTTATGGAACAACAAACAAAAGTCATACTTAACAAAGTTCAAGTTCCATTACAATCAAAAACTTATTACTTAGTACCTTTTTTATTAGAAATGGTCACCCAAAAATCAACTTATCAACTTATCTCATTTCATTACAGTAGATAACTAAGTGACGATGAGATGTAAATTATCTGAGATTATTAACACTGCTATAATTAGGTACCCAAGCCACATCACTTTAACTAATTAAAATAAAAGAAACATGAAACACGACGAAAACAAAAAAAAATCAATTGAACCAAATCCCTAATACAGATATTTATCTAACATTGATTACGAACTAACTATTATTATATCCATCAAATATCCATTGATGGATAATTGGATATAATAATATGAAGTACCGTCCGACTACTATGTAATAACATACACGACTGTTTCGAAGATGGGACAGGCACATTTCGCTAGTTATGTCCATAAACCGGGCACAAACCCACTATGAAATGTTCATTGCTATGAAAGAGCTACAAAGCGTTTGGGTACGCAATGACTACTAGTAGAGTCTATTTCTATTTAGTTTCCTAATGTACTTACATGGGTAAGAGAATCGTGGTACCTTCAAAAAAAGAGAGGACGCCTTTTCTATGCCATTTACGCTCAGTCGTCATGATAGCAGACAAAAATCAGGGAAGGAGGAGCCTTATTACGCACACTAGTTTTCGAAGAACAGTCTGAAGAAATTTGAGTTGTCTTCAAAACTATAAATCTTACATTCAAACGATTGATGTCGATACACGAACTTAATTATTAGAAAAGGATCCATAACAAGAAGACAAAACAGACAACTTTGCCAGGACCTTCAATAAATAACGTAAATAAAACCTTAAAACCATAAATCGATAATTCGCAAACTCACTCACATAAATTAAAAGGGCTTCAAAAACAAACAGCGCACCACATCACTAGAATTACGTCACACCTCCGGCGTTTATCAAAGCGGGCCGCAACGAATTTCAATTGTAATCAAATATGGCGCCCGCTCTGGGTAAACAAGATAAAACGGTGTAAACGTGTGCTTTGACAAGCTTGCGGCTTCCTTGCGTGTTGTGTGGGATATTCATACGTGGGATTTAGAGGGTAGGCAGAGTTTTAATTAGAACTTTAACTTTGAATTAAAACTAAGACTGAGTTGGACATCATTGGTTAGAAAGTTAACGTTTAGGCCGCGGTCACACCAAAGTGCATAGGCAGCTACCGACTACAATAATACCTTTTTCGTGCGGATGAGTGTTTTTGTTGTTTGTGATAGAGTTTCTAAGCCGCCAAAGGCATTTTTATTTTGGTGTATCTAATAACATACCACCGCGGCTATATTTCCTGAAAGTTTAATAATAGAATAATACCAGCCTATTATTGTCCCACTGCAGGGCAAACACCTCTTCTCATACAGAGAAGGCACGAGAATTGATAACCACGCTTGCTTATGACGAGTTGGCGATTTATAACTGTAAGCGTCAAAAATCCACTACAGCTGCCGACTGACTTTCTTTTGTTTTTCATGCTTCATGATGCTTGAGCTTCCGATAGGCTAGTTTCCGAAAATAATTCTAATTAGTCTGTCAGTTAGATTATCAAAAAATATTGAACCCGTGTTTTTTCTTTTGTCAATTATATAAAAAATGATGAAGATATCGCCCGTTAAAGTTCCGCGTGATCAGTTTCATCCCGATTCACCCCTGCATCCCTATTCACCCCGTTTGTAGGTATATTTTCTTTCAATATTTAACAAAATATTCACTGAAAGACCCTACAATATCGCACTCAAACCCATAGCATAAAGCATATTGTTACATTATTATTTGAAGAAAGAGCCTATTTTGTAGAACGAGCCATTGTTAGTCTAAATCATCTTATTATGGACTGAACAATCTATAGGTTTTCCATTAGCTGGTTACAAACCCGCATTATGTAGAAGGGAATGAACTTTACTTTGATCTTTTTTCTTTCAAAAGCAGTTGTTTTGTTGGTACATAAATAGTTAAAAGTTGTCTAGGTATTGTGGAGGTATACACCCAGACTACTCCCTTTGTGAATGGTGACTAAAAACATGACTAGGTTTAGGTATAGGCAAAGAATTAATGTAAAAACAGGGGAAGTGACAAGGGGGCGTGTCCGTGTCGTCGCAGAATGTTCAAAATGACCATGTTCTAGTCAAATGGCCGTCTCCGCGAACTAGTGCGTTTTCGACCGGAACACCTAAAAAGATGACGTTTAAATCCGGTTGGAAGAGCCTTGAGAAGATGTAAAATAACGTTCAATTTTTTTTATTTACTTTCTTTTTTTTTTTTTTGATTTATAATATGTATAATATTTTGTGGACATATCGTTTTTTTTTAGTACAATAATAAATGGGAGAATCGATAACTTTCCAATTTAGTCAATCACTTGCGTATATGTAAAATAAATGGCTTTTGCACAGCACAACGATAGTGACAGATGTTTTTGCGTGAGTAAGTTGTTCGGTGTATGGTAAATGCACGCTATGTTTGATGAGTTAAGGTTTATAATTGATTGTGTAGTCCGTTCTGATTTATGAATTATTGCTTTTACTTAACAACATGCGTAGTAGTGGCGCAGTAGTGGGATCGTCTTAACGACATGGAGTTGTGATACATTTTCAATTACCGGGCATATCTCCTTCTTTCTATATTTATGGGTATTTTGTTCTTTTCATAACAGCAAAGAACTATCACCAACCTTTATACCAACGTTGTTATTCGGTTAATTTTTCCATAGGTCGATCAATCATGCCGTTTTTCTGTACGATATTTTACATCTAGGTAAATTAATATTATAAAGTGAAAAAATTTGTTTTTTTCTGTTTGTTGCGCTTTCACGCTTAAACGGCTGTACGGATTTGGATGAAATTTGGCACATGGGTTGATAATGATATGGTTAGAAAGGGGGTGACTACCAAGACGACGACTAATAGAGGAGTATGGAAGAAAAAGACATGTTGCGCCGACCCCAAATAAATTGTTTAGGGGGGGTTAAGGGGGAGAATGATGATGGGTTGATAATGACCTGGATTAGGACATAGGACACTTTTTATCTCGATATTCCCACGATATCGACACTTATGCGGGTGAAACCGCGGGGTGCAATATAGTAAACAATCGTATGGTTAACGTTGGCTTACCTTGAGCTGTGATCAAGTAAAGCTGTGAAGCATGTATTTAAAGTTTAACATGCTAATACTACGGCCAAAAACCAAACGGTCACTTACCGTAACTGCCAAAAAACACAAAACCAGAAGAAATGTACAACATACCTTCACAAGTCCGAACATTCGCTTATTTACCGCCATCTTTATAAACGGCTTACCCACTTACCATAATTAAGTGATTCTTCTCCAAACACAATGCCACTGCTTTACATACTAAGAGTTGTCGGCGCATATTTTTAAAGAAACCTTTTACCCAGTGGCCAAGAGCTACACGCTCAAGCGACACGCGTCTTGTGACAGCGACTGCGGAGGAAACAAATAAAAGAATTTGTCACCGGGATAGTTGTGTAACACAATACAGTATCAATGGCTTTAATTTTGACAGTTTAACAGAATTCATTGCGTTATTTACGTTGTTGGGCACACACATTTTTCGAACATATGAAGCAATGGATTAGCAATATTCTTCAAAATCATTCAGATTGTGATTGCGCGTGAAGTGTGTGCAGTATGAGTGCGCGAGGCATCTTGCGAAGCGACGGATGGAAACACTGACTGAAGTCCCAAGTCGCGTCGCTCGAGGTCGTGAACTGACCCTTAGCCCGTCTTCATTGGACCCTTAAAACGCATAATTATCTCTTTACGGAGACGTTTCCACATTTATTCATGGGGCTATGTTGTGGGAAACGGCTAATTTATGACTTGATCTTACCTTGCGACCTTAGGGTGAGGTTAGAGAGTAAGCTATGGCTATGCGAGATGATAAGAGGTAATATAATGAGTATGATTTTATTAGAATTAGATTTTTTCTTGACACCTGTTTTTAGTTTCTCTTTATTAGTTACTGTTTTTTTTCCTGTAAATAATTGTAGGTTTATACAAAGACTTTTACATGTCAATAAGGTTATTGTAGACGGTTTTGCCATAAAAATGCGCCTAAATTCGTGCTGTTTTATTATTTGTCTGCGAAACTATTCGTTTCGTTTCTAATTGAATAGTCTTTAGTGTTACCTATGTAACGTGGCACTTACTCAGATAAATAGTAACATAATGTTACATCAGTAAAGGTACAAACGCCAGCACATCAAGCTACTCAAAACTGTCATAATTTCCCAATCAACCTTGTACATAATGCTTTAGCGGTTAAGTTGTAAATCTATTAAAGAAATTTGACATATTGTAGTAGCTTGATGTGCTGAAGTCTGTACTTAGTACAAAAATTACTCGACACTTATCTTTTGTAGATTTGATAGCATATCTCAACATATCTTGCAGTGTGACGTCAACAGAAACTCGACCTTGTAGCTGAAAAAACATTTCTACGAGAGCTCATTTTGTATTCATAAAGAGGTCCCCTTGAAAAAATATGATTTAATAATATAATACGATTTATTGTTCAACTAGAACTAGAATACATGGTAAGGTAATAAAATATTTATAAAGCAAAAAGTTTCATCATCTAGTTAGTGGGTGACGTACTATTTTCCTAGTGTGACTGTTCCTAAATTACCCTAGGCTGATAAAATTTTCGTTTTTCCTAATTATGTGAAATATTACAGTTAAGAACGGCTTTCCCTGCGGGAAAGGAAGCACGCCCCATTCCACCGCGTGCTTCTGTAGGGATTCGACACCAGACTTGGGCACCCTCCCACCGTTGTAAGAAATGAATCCCCATGAACTAATGTACCACATCCCGACTTAGAAAGCTAGGGGATGTGGATGGGACAGTGAAGTTAATAATGGGGATTCACAGTTAGTAAACAGAAGTATTACAATTATCAATATTATATGAAGCTAAGAAGACAAGAGGGTATGCAAAACATATAATATAATATATTAGGATTTAGTATTATAAATGTTGCTCGCAGGTTGTCACGGACATCTGTAATAATCTTTATGATTAGACGGGGTAAATAAAGGGATCGTTACGCTTGCGCTTCAATTAATCATTTATAACTACGTTAATTTATCTATTTACAATGTACCCACTACAGTGAGGCTGGGAACCGTTTTTAAACGTATGCCTCATTGTACGTGTTCTGTTAGACCTAACGCATAGAACCTCTGAGGACACTAACACGACTCTAACAGAACACGCTCCCTAAGCACTAAATAAATGTCTTACTCAACCCTAGGACAGAGTACTGCGAAGTCCAACTGTTATTGAGTAAGACAAGTTTTGAATAGTTCTTACCGCGTATTAATATGAAACCCTTACGGCAACCTATCCCTCTTCTAAGGTGCATAAACTAGCACAAGCGCACCGTAGACTCAGCCTCTAGCAAAACTCATTGCGATCGTACTTGGTGCACACCAAAGTGGAATTTCGTCACTTCACATTTCCTTACTCTTCCCCATTTAGAAGGACGCGGTGCGTCCTATAGTCAGCGTGTTTCGATAAATAGTGACGATTTAGTAATAGTCCTACAGAACGGACGGGGTGATTTATCGAGACACGGTCCCTAGCGTTTTTAAACGCCTATCAATCATAGTTTGTGATGCTCAGTGAAGCCTAACCCTCTCCCGGAAATGTGCATACAACAAGCCTCACGCAAGTGTTCTGTGGCGAGACCTTTTTGGACGCAGAAATCATCAATAACGTTTGGATAATCATTTAATTATAGATTGGCTTTATAGCCTGGTTTGATTTAAAAGAACTGCGAGTTTTACGGTTCCGCCTTCCATATGAGGTCGTTAACAGTCGTCAAAAGTCAGGAGCATGAAAGCTCAAAGTCAGGTGAAGCGGAAGGCCTTCTCCGTATTCCTTAAAACCAACCGGAATTGAAAGATATCTGTCAAGGTATGGATTAGGAGATGGATACTTAATATAAGAGAAACAGCATGAATGATTAATAACGATCGTTTAGATGATTTATTTACCAAATAAATCACCATTAACAAGTATCTGTCTATTTCGTTAGAGGAACTTTAATACCATTATCAGCCTAGGATAATTATTATAATTAAGGACTCACCCAGTCACACCAATAACCACACACACACCACTTTAAATACTAGATTAGCCTAATCTGGGCTCTAACCCAACTGTATTTAACTTAATAACTAATGCTCGCTATTTCGCGACAGCCCACTCGGACATAGCCTCCTGATGTTCTTTAAGTCTCCTAACTTAACTAGCCTGGACTAGGAAGTCCGTCTCCTATAGCGGTTCGACACCGACTGCCTTGAGTTATGACATCAGTCTCCTCACAATTCCTCAAAAATACCACGCTTAGTCCAGCCTCCGTCTGTCCCTTTTTTTCCGATTTCTCAATTGTTTCGAGGGTTCATTCCCACAGCCTACGATCCCTACTAATGGGAAACAGATGTGGGACTCGTATTGTCCATTGCATGTTAGCGTCTCGGCATTCTTAGAATTCGTACAAAATATTGCATCTTAAGTGACGTAGAACATCGCTTTCTATTGATGACTGGCCATAATTGCCGGTCTGTTTCCCATAAAATATAAATGGAATGGTTTTCTAAGAGTTTCAATATTGTTTTACTATTTTAAAGAAAAAGGATATTTTGTTATTTATTAGGGTAACATGTCGAACTGTCAGACCATAAAATTGAGATTTAATGCGCCTCTAAGCGGGCTGATATCGTGGGCCAATGTTAAAATAAGAATTTAGCATAAAATATTTTGTTATTAAATTAGGAGTAAGTGACAGACAGTCACATTCCCCCCTCTGAAAATCAGATGCGTGACGCAGTACAGCGTATGAGCTTTCACAATAGAATGAACTCTGCTTTTCCTTGAAAGTGTCTCAGAATATAGACCTATACTTATCTGATGTATTTATTTCATCAAATACCTACTAGAATACCGAAGTATTCTAGTATCAATCCAACAAGATCCCAATAAGATGCAATGTCTGCTATAATGTAATAATGTATCGCAGAAGCATCTTAGATCGATATATTTATGATTTCTCTTTAATATTTTAACTATTAATGTTCTTGCAACTTTCTATGATACTTTAAATAACCTAACCGCGCCTCAGTCAAGTTCAGTAAGCCTGTGCATGCTTATAATTTAGTTTTACATACCAGGGACTCTCTTAAGAGTATTTATGCTATTTAGCCACGCTACCTATGGCGCTCCCTCGTTCTAAACTCAGCCTGTCGCAGTTGCCGCTGGACAGAGGCCTTTCCTTATGCACCTCAACGCC
The DNA here is from genome assembly GCA_949629185.1 of Apamea crenata. NCBI lineage: Eukaryota > Metazoa > Arthropoda > Insecta > Lepidoptera > Noctuidae > Apamea > Apamea crenata. Next base: position 1,813,346 of record OX451359.1, read on the forward strand.
AAGCCAGCTTAATCAGCTGCCCGCAGTTGTATCCAAGAGTAGCTGAAATAGTCCGCACATAAACATATTAGATTTGATTCCACTTAGACGCCCCCCTCTGATTCTAAGAGGTTAGAACAGTTTTGAGTTTTATTAAGAGTTGGGAATTTATACTGCTTAGAAAATAAAGGAATCCTAGACTATGCCACCTATTTTTGGCTTACTAGCACACAATGTGGTTAACTATTCCTTCAGATTATGAAGATGTTGACAAGAACATTCCATGGTATATTTGAACTGATAACTAAAGTACCATTGCCCTAAAACATAAACCTTTAATATTTCATGAGATAACAAAAATCATACTACGTAGCTACGGGTAATTGAAGTGTGTAATAAAGGTGAAACTTAGCTTCGCAACAGGAGCCACGCCACCCACAGCTACTGCTGTTGAAGTCAGACGATGTCAGCCTATTTTGATGAAACTTTTAAACCAAGCGCAACCCACAAACCAAAGGTTTAGGTGTAGCGTAGTCTCAGGCAGGTGAAGACTAAAATATCCTGGAATTTGAAATAAAGCCACACGAGTATCTATTCAATCGTATAACCTACGCTGCAAACTGCAAGGTTCGAAAGATTCATATTAACTTCCTATGAAGATTGTTTATGTACCTCCTTGGTAAATTAACTGTCATTGTGTAAGCTTCGCGCTTCGTAGGTCTTACTTACTTGTTTTAGATTTAACCATAACAAGAGTGTCTTATACCTAAGCTCACTCCATACACACATATGAATCGCGAACGCACAAACGCATTTTCATATTCATATACTATCAGATACTAAACTCGCATGTGCAGGGAGTCGAACCCATTAATACAGATATTGACATACTGTCATATACTCTCGTTTGCAGAGAGCCGAACCTATTACTACAGTAACACAGGCATCCAAACAACAATCGCACCATTACCTATAGTAGCGTCGGAACCAAAGCCCTACAAAATTGATGCGCCGTGACACAGGAATTCCAAAAAATCATAAAACCAATACATCTTACGGGAATCGAACCCAATATCCATGGTAATGGAAATCAAACGCTTATAAACAAAGAACATCAGGTGGCAATCGAGCCCACAACAAGTACTTGCAGAATTCAATCATCATCATTATCAAACCGTGTCTTAATTAAACATAATTATGTTATTGTATCAACCAATAACATCAGGTGGGATTCGAACCCAAGCTCCATGACAATGGAATCTAAGCATATCAGCAATTAAATCATGCGGGGATTGAACCCGCTACCAGTAGTTGAAGAATTCAACCACCATTATCATACCGTAACTTACAAACAGGTGTTGTAACCGTTGTAACGCTTGCCGTCGCTAACAATTAATAGAACCATAAAATTACGTTGTGTTATTTTCGTGTACATACGTTGTGTTATTTTCGTAGTAACCCATATTTCGTTCTTTCTCGTTGCACTGAAGTGAATCAGTACATTTAATGACGAGAATCCTGGTCTCACGGCACCACATGTGACTGTTCCTAAATTACCCTAGGCTGATAAAATTTTCGTTTTTCCTAATTATGTGAAATATTACAGTTAAGAACGGCTTTCCCTGCGGGAAAGGAAGCACGCCCCATTCCACCGCGTGCTTCTGTAGGGATTCGACACCAGACTTGGGCACCCTCCCACCGTTGTAAGAAATGAATCCCCATGAACTAATGTACCACATCCCGACTTAGAAAGCTAGGGGATGTGGATGGGACAGTGAAGTTAATAATGGGGATTCACAGTTAGTAAACAGAAGTATTACAATTATCAATATTATATGAAGCTAAGAAGACAAGAGGGTATGCAAAACATATAATATAATATATTAGGATTTAGTATTATAAATGTTGCTCGCAGGTTGTCACGGACATCTGTAATAATCTTTATGATTAGACGGGGTAAATAAAGGGATCGTTACGCTTGCGCTTCAATTAATCATTTATAACTACGTTAATTTATCTATTTACAATGTACCCACTACAGTGAGGCTGGGAACCGTTTTTAAACGTATGCCTCATTGTACGTGTTCTGTTAGACCTAACGCATAGAACCTCTGAGGACACTAACACGACTCTAACAGAACACGCTCCCTAAGCACTAAATAAATGTCTTACTCAACCCTAGGACAGAGTACTGCGAAGTCCAACTGTTATTGAGTAAGACAAGTTTTGAATAGTTCTTACCGCGTATTAATATGAAACCCTTACGGCAACCTATCCCTCTTCTAAGGTGCATAAACTAGCACAAGCGCACCGTAGACTCAGCCTCTAGCAAAACTCATTGCGATCGTACTTGGTGCACACCGAAGTGGAATTTCGTCACTTCACATTTCCTTACTCTTCCCCATTTAGAAGGACGCGGTGCGTCCTATAGTCAGCGTGTTTCGATAAATAGTGACGATTTAGTAATAGTCCTACAGAACGGACGGGGTGATTTATCGAGACACGGTCCCTAGCGTTTTTAAACGCCTATCAATCATAGTTTGTGATGCTCAGTGAAGCCTAACCCTCTCCCGGAAATGTGCATACAACAAGCCTCACGCAAGTGTTCTGTGGCGAGACCTTTTTGGACGCAGAAATCATCAATAACGTTTGGATAATCATTTAATTATAGATTGGCTTTATAGCCTGGTTTGATTTAAAAGAACTGCGAGTTTTACGGTTCCGCCTTCCATATGAGGTCGTTAACAGTCGTCAAAAGTCAGGAGCATGAAAGCTCAAAGTCAGGTGAAGCGGAAGGCCTTCTCCGTATTCCTTAAAACCAACCGGAATTGAAAGATATCTGTCAAGGTATGGATTAGGAGATGGATACTTAATATAAGAGAAACAGCATGAATGATTAATAACGATCGTTTAGATGATTTATTTACCAAATAAATCACCATTAACAAGTATCTGTCTATTTCGTTAGAGGAACTTTAATACCATTATCAGCCTAGGATAATTATTATAATTAAGGACTCACCCAGTCACACCAATAACCACACACACACCACTTTAAATACTAGATTAGCCTAATCTGGGCTCTAACCCAACTGTATTTAACTTAATAACTAATGCTCGCTATTTCGCGACAGCCCACTCGGACATAGCCTCCTGATGTTCTTTAAGTCTCCTAACTTAACTAGCCTGGACTAGGAAGTCCGTCTCCTATAGCGGTTCGACACCGACTGCCTTGAGTTATGACATCAGTCTCCTCACAATTCCTCAAAAATACCACGCTTAGTCCAGCCTCCGTCTGTCCCTTTTTTTCCGATTTCTCAATTGTTTCGAGGGTTCATTCCCACAGCCTACGATCCCTACTAATGGGAAACAGATGTGGGACTCGTATTGTCCATTGCATGTTAGCGTCTCGGCATTCTTAGAATTCGTACAAAATATTGCATCTTAAGTGACGTAGAACATCGCTTTCTATTGATGACTGGCCATAATTGCCGGTCTGTTTCCCATAAAATATAAATGGAATGGTTTTCTAAGAGTTTCAATATTGTTTTACTATTTTAAAGAAAAAGGATATTTTGTTATTTATTAGGGTAACATGTCGAACTGTCAGACCATAAAATTGAGATTTAATGCGCCTCTAAGCGGGCTGATATCGTGGGCCAATGTTAAAATAAGAATTTAGCATAAAATATTTTGTTATTAAATTAGGAGTAAGTGACAGACAGTCACACTAGATAGGTTACAATTTAACCTGTGTTTAGGAGAAACAGTTCCGATCCCATCATAAATGGTTGACTTATTACGTGTCAAATACGTATTTTATATGTATATAGTAATCATTGCAATATGCAAGATCGTAAACATCACAGCGGTTGCCCGTTACTAGGGACTCGTTTTCCTGAAGCAAAACTTCTGGTATTTATTTAACACATGTAAATTATTGAATAAGAGTAATAGATATTAATCATTTACTATTAATTGTCATGCAATCTTTATCTACTCTCCTATAGCAGGTATGCTGGAAGAGATTTCTTTAGAAATAAGCACCACCCTTGTACGTATTTTTCTGTTCTTTTCTTTTTGTTTGTTTATATTATGTGTGTGCTTAAATGGTTAAATAAAAAAATAAATACAAAAAAAAAATATTTTAAAATAAATTAGTCGAGTGTCTAATTACACTTTAATCAAAACAATAACACGAACATTATTAATCATTAAGTTTTTACTGAAAATAATTAATAACTGTTAGTTGTTACTTGACTACTCGACCTCTAGACAGGCTAGGGTGAGAATAATCTAAATTTAATCTGAGTCTAGATATTTTTAACAACATTTTGATCTACGACTGCGGGATGATGTATAGGAGTCTTAACTAAACGTTAAAAAAAGGGTTTGAATTTCATTAGCCATAACTGAAAGAATTAGTTAGGATAAACCAACTTCATATTGTGGGTACCTAGAGGTGTATATTTTTAGAGTGAGTTGCATCAACTAACTATAGCGATAACAAAAATCTGACACACCCTTCCGCTCAGCCCAGAGCGGGAGAGGTCATTTGATGATTTCCCATCCAAAAAAAAAAAGGGATAGACCAACTTCATACTGTGGGTAGAGGTGTATCTATATTTCTATGGTTTTGTGATATTTTTTTTTTAATATTTATATGACGATCAATGGGCCAAACTTACGACCCAGTGGGTCCTGCTTAATGGAAAACGACATCGCGTCAGGCCTATATGGAGACTGCGGGATGAGCTGGACTCCTTTCATAAAGCTCTGGACAGAGAAAGGTGAAAAGAGAGTAGGAAGGCCTTTGCCCAGCTGTGGGACATTAATGGCTTAAAATAATAATAATTATAATTTTTAGTTACAATGTGTGCTTTCATAATATCCAACGTGTCGATAATGTCGTGGACGTCCACGTCCTTAAATAAATTCATCAACCCAACTACGGAACCCTTCATTGTGTGTGGTCGGACACGCACGTGACTGGTTTTTTTTTAATAATTTGTAAGCTAACACAGGCTGCACTGTGCCGCTGGTTTGGTGGTTTTCTTTGGTCAGCGTTACCTAAATGATTATTGAAAACTGATTTATTTAAAAACTAATCTTCATTTTTACAAGGCATCATCATTCTCCTTCGCCCTTTTCCTAATTAATTAGTGTTCGCCGCAACATGTCTTTTTCTTCCATACTTCTCTATCAGTCGTCATCTCAGTAGTCACCCCCTTTCTAACCATATCAACATTCACACAGTCCATCCATCGCTCACCCCCCCCATTTCTCACATCTTCCCCTATTATTATTATACATTTTTACAAAGCAAAATGCGATAAATAAATCTATTCGCAGTATCTTAAACCGTCACGCTATCAAGTGGCCCTTTTAAAAACTCACAAAACGACATAAGGGTGCATGAAAAGACACATTTGGCATTCAGATTGTTAGCGCCGGTCGGGCCCAGATTTTATCGAGTCGCCCCCCCACCTCGCTCCCTACCTCAACCCCACTTATGAATGATTGATCCATACAACGATTTATGTGTGTTTGTGGTAAAACATGGATGTGTGAGTGTGTGCGCTTGTTAGGTTGCTAGATTTTATTAGCAGCGAGTAGGTCTTCTTGTCTACACTAAATATCTATTTGGTTCAAGCAGAAACCTTGTTTTAAGCATAGTTAAAACATTACATTCTGTATTTAAAAAAAAAAACACAAAAGCATCCTTCTTGAACATGGGTCTGACTATGATAGGACCGAGTGTTTATAAACAGGAACTGTCCCGCTTATTTAGAAGCCTAAATATTTTGTTTGCGACGAGAGGAAATGTTACGGCAGTTTAATTCAATAAAGGCAGTTGTGTACTCCTAATCATGATACGAAGATGTCACCAATCCTTCTAAGTGTACGTTCAGTTGCATCTTTGATGACCTACAGAATGCCATTGATGCCACAATCAACGTGGCAACTGGTGGCAACCTACTGAGCTCAAATAATATCATGATCATCTGCCAAGCCTTTTCCCAACTATGTTGGGGTCGGGTTCCATTCTAATCAGTATTTCACATAAAGCGACTGCCTATCTGACCTCCACAACCCGGTTACCGAGTAATACGATACCCCTTGGTAAGACTGGTTGTCAGACTTTCGGGCTTCTGACTACCGATAACTGACCGAGCGCAAACAAAAACAAGGGGAAGCCCAAATGTCAAGACTCCTGCGTGTGAGGGTTATGTCTCTTTCCCATTGTGTTCTTGTGCTTATGAAGTGGTTAGGTAATCTGCTTCATTAATAACACGTTCAGCTCCAACATGACTCACAGTACGTACTTTATTACAGCAAGGTGCCAAGCGACACTTACATACAAACACATTCAAGTCGCGGCTTCCTTAATATAAATCCCATTAACTTATGGCCACGCATTGCGACTGCGGCCGTGTGAAATCATTTCGTTATCATTTTGTGTCGTAGCATAACACACCATTGTACCATCATTTATGTCTAGCAGAGCTCTTATATTTCCGCTTGATTGCACACCTAAAATGACAGTACATTACGGAGATATGAAAATAATTGTAAGTTTTTGGAGTCACATAAGCTCACGTCTTCTTCAATACTCAAATCATTATTGCATTCCATATGTGTTACATAGATGGTATATACAAGGTAAAAGATCAATATGGACCCTGTTGGGCACAACAAAATTTAGGATTCCTCTTCCCGTGGGGGTACGCAGAAACTGCTACGAACCTTGCATACTCTCGTTTCTCTCCTGTTTGGAATCATGATGTGGAAATTTCAAGCCGGATTCACATAATCAGCCTATAATGTGCCCATTGCAAGGACACAGGCCTCCACTCTTTAAGAGGGAGGGTACTGGCATCTACCACGTGGGCCCAGTGCGGGTTGGTAGATGTCACATGTCTTCGAATTTTTGGTTCTAGGATGTCTCCACACGATGTTTTCCTTCGTTTTGAGAGCAGTGGTGATGAAATTAATAACACAAATTAAAGTGCCTGCCTGGGTTCAAACCCACGACCCACCACTGCACTGAATCCAGCTTTATGGTGGATAAAAAGTGTTTTAGCTCAAAAGTAAAATTGCGGGTGATTTGATAGCATGAGCTTTTCGCCTCGACTAACGCAGTTTGAGAGGCTCCTTCAATCCTGAATTTTATATAAAATGTGCAGTAAAATGACTACTCAGAACCATATTGCTCAGTTTCTACCGTGTGGTCTTTTCCCACACCCTGGCGACCACTGTATGATTGATTCCCCCAATTTCATCATATTGTATGTATCTAGTCTTGCATTTTTTATTACATACATAGTTGCATCTCTATAAACCAATACAGTCCAACTGATATCCAAGCAAAAATGTTTTCCAGTCTATTATGTTAAATTGAGCAAAAGAATTTATAATGATCATTTTGATCATGAAGCCTAAATTCACGGAGTTTAGCATAACCAACCATTTGGAAAGTTTCTTTTGTGTACAATGAAATGTTTTCCATTTCCTTACCTCACTAACAGTAACACAAACACTATTTATTCAGAATCAACGACGTATCACATGGACAACGACTTTCCAAGTACACATTGTCAATTCATCAAAATCCACCAACCCAAACACGACCATAACTCCTCCGCATAAATATCAAAATCATTCATCAAACATAGCCTATTAGGTCCGAAAAGGGAAAGAAAGCGCGAATAACAACATTGTTATCGCTAATAAGTCATCGTTAGTCATAAACGGTGTTCTTTTGACCCGACATTAATGGGTAGTAAGTGGAAAATAGACCTTTTGTCGCGTTAATAGAGTCCATTGTTGTGTGACCTAATTTCTATAGAGCATATAAAATACGTTGTCTGTGGTACAAGGAAGTATTCTTGATAATTCTGGTTAATTCTATTAGAGCTGTTTGTTTGTCAAGATGTGTATCGTTGGGGCATTTCATGTTTTTGAATTCTCATATTTTTATTCTCCATTTTTCTCTTGATAGCTGTTATTGTGGGGACTTTAAACTGTGTGTTTTATTAAAATAATATAAAAACAATTACTATCAACAGTGCACATTGTAAATTACAGTAGAATTAACTTGTCTGAGTTTGATATTGCAGAAAGCCCTTAGTTCAAGAGTTCCTCACCTTGTCCCACTCAATATCTTGACCCGTTTTCAAGCTGTAATCCTTTTAAATAAGGTCATCTCAGATTTATACTGACTAGACCAGGTTCAGAAATATTTATGTTCTGGGTAAAACTTGAAAGAAAACAGAAACAAATTACATTAAAATGTCGTGTGAATGATGTGCGTGAATGTGTGTGATTTACAGAAAAATGTCAATAAGAAAATATAAATAAAACCGGTCAAGTGGGTGTCGGGCCACGCGCTGTGTAGGGTTCCATAGTTTTTGTAACAGCCAAGTGCAGGTCGTATTCGCTGACTGATAGTTTCGTACCATGCTCTAACTAAAAGCCAAACATGACTACCTACCTAATTTGACTTCCTTTAAAAATCCTCACCTGATCCGACAATTGTGCACGGAAAGTTTACATTTTTTTTTGAGATTTGGATAAGACTTGTCATAACCGGTGTTTTGAATTTAAATACAGGACACAGAGCTACACTACTCACTCGTCACAAAAAAATAAAATTGAGGAATTCTATGGAGTTGTTCGAAATTTTCGAGTCAAATACAATTGGTCGACTATTACTCGTAAACTTGTACAGCCCACTTAAGTGTGATAGTTTTCATTTAAATTTCGTTATATATAGGTACTACTGCCGTGACATTTGAATTTCTAACTACAACCGTTTAGTTGGTAGAGGGGGGGGGGGGGACACTTGACTCTAACGAAAATTGGTACTTTAAAGCTTGATAAGTCACGAAGGGTTTACTTAATCAAAAAACGGTCTTCACAAACCCCTAATATTTTCGACCTATCCAACGATATCCCACACCATGGGAAGGGCGAAAAAAAAAAATTATCATCCTCACTTTACATGTAGGGGAGGTACCCTAAATAATAGTTTTTTTTCAAAATTTTATTTTACCACGTTTTTGGCATTATTAACGTGTATACTCATGTCAAATTATAACTTTCTAGTACCAATAGTTTTTGAGCTAAACCGCGGACAGACAGACAGACGGACATGGCGAAACTATAAGGTTCCTTGTTGACTACGGAACCTTAAAAACTAGACAAGCAAAAATATTACCAAGAATATTACTAGTGTCTAAAACACAGAACAAACATTCTTTAAAAAAGGCAAATTCTAAAGGTAACTTCGTAAAAGACGTTCGCAGTCACCAGCCACGCCGCAACCCGAGAACTTAATTTGAAATATAAATCTTTAATGTGACGAGTTCAGCCACATTCGTTTTTTATCATAATGATTGATCGTTTCAAACCGCTGAATCATCTATCTAATAACTGTCCTATTGCTATTAAATACTAACGTTAAAAAATAACTAAAAAGCATGAAAAATACTGCATTTTCGTACTGTTTCTGCAAAATATGATAAATGGGAGCAGCCATCATTTGTCAAGCGGGGTGGTTCCCATAAACTTTGAAGTAAATATGTCATTTAAAGGCAGATTTCGTGGAACGTATTTGCTGCTGAACGGTATAAATACGTCGAATTTATTAATGTTTCGAAACCACTTTGAATTGCTTTAGAAATACGTATTTAATAAGCGTTCTTTTCAAACGTGTTTTAATTGGTTCTTAACCTAAATGCTATGAAATATATTATTTGATACTGTCGTTGGAGATATATTATTATGTACTAGCTGCGCCCCGCGGTTTCACCCGCATGAGTTTCGATCCCGTGGGAATATCGGGATAAAAATCGGGGTATCCAATGTGTTAATCCTGGTTATAAACTATCTGTGTACCAAATTTTAACCAAGCCTTTCAGTAGTTTTGGTAGTTTTGGCAGTAGGTTTGGGTAACAAACATCCTTCCACCCATCCATCCATACATACATCCATCTATCCATCCATCCATACAAACTTTCGCATTTATAATATTAGTAGGATTACTTACGTCGATTCGAATCTAACCTACAGGCCGACTGCTTAACTGAGAAGTTGCCTGAGGTGCGGGAGGGGTGATAGTTGTCATTTGGAGGAATCACTGAGCTCTCGAATCACGTCGCCACACCCCTCCCGCACCGCGCTGCTACCTCAGGCAGCGGTTGGCCTATAAATAATAACCTTTGACATCGAATCATGTTGATTACAATGAAACAATTGCACATGTGCTTTTAATTAAGTTAGCTCACAGATATTGCTATTAGCCGCCATTAACGTCTACACTAGTGTTGTCGATCTCTCACCAACTACCCACCAGTGACGTTCCTACTTACTAAATACAGTATAGACGCCAGCACGTCAAGCCACTACAATCTGTCAAATTTCTTTAATAGATTTTCAACTTTATCGCTAAAGCATTAGGTTCAAGGTAGATTGGAAAAATTTGATAGTTTCGGGTAGCTTGACCTGCTGGCGTCTGTACAAAAAGCAACAGTTTAGAAAAGCAGGCTTGGAACAAATGTCAGGCTGTGTGATGCTAGTTGAAGAAACCATACTTATTTGGTGCTGGTTGTGAATGATCGTGTCAATGGTCATGTGTGTGATCTTGTCCTGAATGATCATGATCATGTCCATGTTCAATCCCAATTTGCCTTATTGAATTGATACAAATCGAAAACCTGAAATAAACTGCTAGAACTTGCCAAAACTAAATGAGCAAGCGTGGTGATCAATGGACGTTCCTTTTCTGTAAGAAAAAAGCCATGCATTATGATAAACACCGGTTAATGTTTCTATTTTAATCTGCTTGCTTAACTAGATATATTAAATATCACCACATAATAATAATAATAAAAAATAATAATATCCCTGGACATTTCACACAGCACCATTTGTCCCAAGCTAAGCAACCTAATGCTTGTGTTATGGTAACAAGATGGCTGATACAGTGGCACAGACAGGTGGGTGGGTGGTGTGGTACAGTGGCTGGTCAGTGGTGGTGGCTGGATAATACAGTAATACTATGCCTTGTTTCTCTGAAATGTTGTGCAGAGATATACATACCTATAGTACAACCACATTACTTCAGTTATGCTAAGTCCCATGTAATAAGGGGCGAGCCTAGTTACATCAATCGGACACGAACCCAGGCTTTGGGCTGCTACTGACAAATTCCGGTCAGAAAACACCAATACCACTTTTCCCGAATTCCCTGGGAATCGAACCCAAGGACCTCATGCTCAGCAGTAGCGCTTGCAACCACTACACTAACAAGAGAGTCAGACTAAATATCATAGGTATTAACTTAAATAATTGTGTATGAGATAGTTAATCGAGTGTCATGCCGCGGAGGTGAGTGCTATTCCAAGAATGTAGGTCGCCGCCTGTGTCATGATATGTTATACGATTTACGTCAGACATTACCTTGTTTTAACGTTTACAAGTCGTGTTGGGATTCGGAAAACACGTGTTATAGATACATATCTATGACACGTGTCACAAAGTACTTGCTTTGAATAAGACTGGTAATAGAAAAGTAGGTCAGTTTACTTTGTAAACTATATTAGAAACACGACGAAGTGCTAAACCATGATTCGGGGCACTTTTTCCAATAATACCAAAGGTATTAGTTTACAAACTGGAATCTTTTAAAACGTCTACACAAAAAACGACTCTTTACAGTCAAATTTGAACAAAAACCATTAATTTATATCAAATCTGAACACCTCAAGGTCAACGCCATTACTTCCACCATTTTTCCTCAAAAAGAATCGCGACTAAAGACCTATTCACTATTTAGCACAAGCAACTTACAGACGATCATTCAAAACTTGTCAAACTTTTACATAACAACATGTATTTTTCAATTCAGCGAGTTCCCTAATGCGAATCTCATAAGAGTGGCACAAATGTAGCTGACGCGGCGAAAAAATGTATTTTACATCGCGTTGCTGACTGTAATTCATATCGAAGCGATCGTGTTGACTTGACATATATGCTTGTGTTTGTATTTGACTTAATTTGAATGTAAATGTAGCGTCCATTTTTACTTGCTCAGTTTTTTTGTGGACATCGGGAATTATAAAAAAGTTAGTTAATTAAAGAAATTAGATTTATAAAATGTATATTTTTGGTGAAAAATTACTAGAATTATGGGACACTAGTGTCTACGCAGCAGGCCAGATAATAATAACTTACAATACTCAGACTCAGGACAGCAAGTTAAAATTACAGAAACGTATAAAACTGATATCAGCACCTAACTTATTACATTAACAAGGTCTCAGTAATAATAAATTTATAAAGCATCACCAGAACATGTTCTAACAAGGACATTACAGTAATTTGGAAACCGTGTTGTTACAAGAACTGCGCTAACTTCGGTGAGTAATTTCAAAGTCTGGAACCATTTCTTACATCGTAGAATCCTTAACTCTAATTAAATGAAGGCTTGTTTTTCTCAACAAGTTCTGTCAAGCGAGTTTGATAGTCTGTAGCCCGCCTAAGAGGACCGAGAGTTGTAAAACTTTGCGAAACAAAGGCCCGCGATCATTTGTCATGTTTTTGTTCAGGAGACTTAAATTAGATGCCTCGTAATGAAAAGGGTATTTTTGTGTAATAGCACTAAATAATTTGGGGTTAATGTAGTCACCGCTTTTTATACTGAAGAACTTCGTAATTAATTATTTAGAAGGTTTAATAAAAGTTGGCTGTAAATTCGCAGACTCATTGGCTAGCCAGTGGCTATCAGGCGGGTTTGTGGTTTATAATTAAGAGGGGAGATTAATTGATTTTTTGTACGTTGTTTCATTTTAAAGGCTAAAACAATTAAACTTTTAATTTAGTACAGCGTCGAGTATCAGAAATTACTTTTGCTGTGTTAAAAAAGTTGTACATTTTAGTTTGGTGTGTCTCGTAGCGTTTCCGTAGCTGTGCTACGAGCTACGCTAATAACGTAGACGTTTCGTAGCGTCATTGGTTACGAGTTACAAATGATAGAACGTTCGTAAACGCATATGTTTCAGAGATTTCTGTGTAACGTACAAACAACATACATTAAGACTGTCGAAATTACCTATCGACATAATAAAAATGATTAATTTTGCCTTGCCAAAATTTAAGAACATATTAATGAAACCTCAGCAGGGCTTTAATATTGTGCTCTTAAATCTTTCACAGTACTTCCCATTGAGCGTCGCCAAGCCGTTTAAATATTAATTTGTTTCCCCATTCATGTGAATCAGGGCCATGACGTTTAGTTACAAGAAAAATCGACGGTAAAGAGAAATGGTTCGTCAAATAGCTCAATCAACTTTGTACTATGATGTAAATGTTTCCTTTTGATGTGTCGCTTTGAATTAATGAGCCTTTTGTACAATATTTATTATGATCGTTTATGTATGAGAACATAGGGTGTTGTGCTGTACCTTCGGCGGATGTTTTTGACGGTGGTTTAATTACATTTTCAGAGAAAAAATATTTTTGCCAGATATTTTTTGAATTTGGGGACTGCCTTGTTGATCTAGGGGTCGTAAACGCATCCCAGGTGGAGGCCAGCAGGCAACGGGTGCGGGGGCACCCTTGCTTGTATCGCACAGGCCTCCACCAGTGTCGGACGGGAATGGCCAGGTGTTCCCGGCCATTCCCGTAGCCCCCCAACCTGGGGGGCATGCGGGGCCCGCCAGCTAGGCGGGCATGCGCCGGGAGGGCTATGGAGGTAAAGGCTATGCCTATTCCCGTGGCCCTCCCATCACGGCGATGAGGGAACACCGCTGAGTTTTAGTGGGTATACTGTCATTCTGACAGGGAGTCCCACATACCCTGTCTCGTCCCCCACGAGGCGGGCATGCATAAAGCATTTCTCAGCGACAAAAAAAAAAAAAAAAAAGGGGTCGTAAACGCATAGCGTGGGTATGAAGGTCTTGGGTTCATTTCTTAGGTTGGGCAACGTGTAATTAGATTTTTCTATCGGGAATTTATCTGTAGCAGTCCAGCCGCACGGGTGGATCGGTCAGGTTAAGCTACGCTTGCCGCGGTTGGTCACCCATCCACGGGGATAGGTGACCATTTTCACATTCCAAGACCCCTCCGTGCCTCGGAAAGCACGTTAAGCCGTTGGTCCCGGCTGTCATTCGTGGATCTTTGACAGTCGTTACGGGTCGTCAGTAGCCCGAAAGTCTGACCACCAGTCTTCCCAATGGGTATCGTATTACCCAGTAACTGGGTTGTGCAGGTCAGATAGGCAGTCGCTTCATGTAGAATGCTGGTATTCAGCTGCATCCGGTTAGACTGGAAGCCGACCCCAACATAGTTGGGAAAAGGCAGGCAGATGATGAGTCCAGAGTCTGGGTTTGTACCTGGTGATGTCAATTTATTTATTATTTATTTATTTATTTATCCATTTATTTCTGGCATCAAGGCCCATATAAAACACATACAATACAATATTAATATTAATATAACTTAAAAATACTATAAATACATACAACATTATAATTACACTAAAAACTAACTAAGTCACACGAAGCAACGTCACGTCACGTCAATGGGCTCGCACCTTATTACATAGGACTTAAAACATAACTGGTGAAATATGGGTGTGCAATAGGTATGTACACCACTACCGAACCCTTTGGGGAAACAAGGCGTGAGGTAAATATTTTTTTAATACTTAAAAACATGTTGCTTTAATTAGGTGATCGATCCACCCTGTACAGTCACGAGCAAAAGTATGTATACACTCGGCTTTATTCAAAAGCAATTTACTCCTTTATTTTTTAATGAAATTTTATGTTGTTACGAACATAGCATTTTCGAAACCATAGGTGTATGTAATGTGTCGTATTACAACGTTCTATTCATTATTTCGCGAAAAAATCCCGATTGAAAGTTGCCAAGTGTTGACATAGTGATGCTCGTGATTGTACGCTATATGGAGAACTCTGTGCCTTGCAATATAATACTATCCTATACACCTATGTATAATATTATCCTATGTATCATATACATAGATATCCGTGATCATTTATATTGAATAATGCCGTCCTATGAAACAGCCCTCTTCTCTACTAAACTGATTAACCTCTTAATTATGATAGTTATCATTCAGTACTATTATAGGCAATTACTGCTACAAAGGCAGGGTAATTAATGTTCACTAAATTAAGTGTACACATTGACGTCACACAAAATCCTGCATCTCGCAAGCAGAGCTTACCGCGCGACTAGCATAATTATATACAACGTCCCGACATCAATCGTCGGGCAGTAGCCCACCGGACAAGATACCCGTCAGGTCAGAGGATCCTCCCTTTTCTATGGAAAATTATTGAACTTTACACCCTGTTCCTTATTCCTCTATACTGTCATGCAATATCAATCTCAATGTACTCTGTTTTTTGTTTGCTGTTAGCATACCCCTATAACATTCACACTTAATAAAGTTACACTCTATATATACTCGTACGTATCTAGCGGGTTTCCATTTAGTTTGTAAGTAAATGTACTTCGTTTGATAACACGAGACGTTTTGTTCTCTTTGAAGACACATGTTCATAATATTTGTATTTAGTGTATTATCTTGTTTGGTAATTACATTTATGAAGCGCTTTATGAACCTCAATCTGCAGTATATTTCAATAGAAATATATTTCGATACAAATTCGTTCGTTCATTTTTAGGGTTTCGAACCCAAAAGGTGCTTTCAGCGGGTTGTATCTCATAAACCGTAAAAGTAGACAGTTTACATTTTCACAGTGTGTATTTCTATTGCCACTATATAGGTTACAAATTATTAGGACATGCAATTATTCATATACAGTGTCTTTTTCAAAAACTCGAGCATAATAACATGATTTGGTAAAAAAAAGTTAATAAAAATTAAAGGGATCCATACAAGGAACGTGTTTTTTTGCGGCGTTTTTTGCTATGTGATACTCGTACTCGCACTTGGCCGGTGTTTTTCATTTCGTTTGTATATATTCATTTGTAATGTAAAGGATAAACCGCCCATTCTCTATATGTGGCTCAAAACAACTCAATTTCTGGATTAATAAAGTCTGCTTTGGTATAGTTAAATTTAAATTTCATTTGTTTCAAATTTACGTTATTTCAAGTTAAACAAATATCAACTTTATTTTAATGGTAATTAAGTTGATTTGAGAGTAAATAGCACTATTGAAAGAATTATAATAAACAAATTGAAGTTGTAGCGTAAACTGAACTTTATAATGCAGGAATTAAAGTTATTTTTCCATAAACTCATATTTGCTTACATTTTTGGCGAATATGTCGCGATTAAAATTTAGATATAATATATAATAGTATCACCGTTATATATAATATAAAGTCTGCTAAATATTATGTGCGTAACGAGTACTTTCAATTTGTCTAAAACAAATCATGTTAAGGGCAAATCGTGCTAGGCTCACAGAAAATACATATAACTTCAACGTTGTATCTTAGATTGGCAATGCTTTGGCAAACGTCTTAGTGAGTTGCACCACTTTCCATCAAGTGGCCCGCCGACAGCCCGATGGCCAACTATTTCATAATACGGCCAAGCTGGGCCACACACCGTCACTGCTTCTGTACACAGTTCATCATTATGCTGATTATACCCACCGCGACAATGACATACTCAACGTATCATTTGTCTGACATTTGTGACGTGTCTGACGTTCTGACGTGTCAGACTAACGAGTTAGAACATGCTCGCTTGCATGTTGGCTGTCGCATAACGGAATGATGGTCATTATCGGACATTCATTATGTTTTTATGCAGTGTCAGACCGGCAGTATTTAGTGTTAGAACAAATGTAGTACCTACATATTCATTTACGGTGGTTATAATGTGGGGTAGTGGTGGTGCAGGGAGAAAGTAATGGCGATTTTATACAATCACGTTTTTAGAATAATAGTAAGAGCAAAGTCTTAGAGCAGTTTACCTGGTTTACCAAACCAGGGGGTCTACTCCGAAGTGCAAAGTGCGAATGTTCGGATCGGACCGACACATGGCCGAACCGAATATTATTGAAAAATGCGAAAAAAGTTCGGATCGGCTCAGTTGGGTCGGGACCATAGTCAATATTCGAAAGAGTGTAGGAGTGTAGGATCGGGACCGACCGAACCAAATAGTAACTTCGTAGCAGGAAACGGCCGAACATTCGGCCGATACTACTTCGGAGTAGACCCCCTGCACTCTTGCTATTGTACCCAGTGCGGGTTGGTGGATGTCACATGTCTTCGAATTTTTGGTTCTGGAACATCGGTTTTCTCACTCCGTATTGAGAGCAGTGGTAGTAAATTTAAATACACAAAGTAAAATGCCTGCCTGGGGTCGAGTGCCTGCCTGTACTGACGACCCTCGAACTCGGAAGTCGGGGCCGATACCACTGAGCCACCACTGCTCTCATTCTCGCCAGACTCTCGCCTTTTTCATGTGAAAACCAGCGCCAGGCACTGAATTTATATTTTTTTCTGAATTGGGCCTTTTTGGCGCAGTCGTGAGGTACACTTTCCTGCTAACATTGGACTTCTGAAGTCGGACTTTGCACTTTTTATTTGATCTGTAGCGGTATCTACAATGCCACATGCGAACAACGCGTCATACTGACGTCACGCAAATCCTGCATCTCGCAAGCAGAGTTTTCCGCGTAATTATCATATATACAAACTTCCCGACATCAGTCGTGGGGCAATTGTCCGCCAGACAAAACACCCGTCTGGTCGGAGGACGGTCTCCCAAAAAGGGAGGATCCCTTTTCTATGGAGGATTAGTGAGCTTTACACCCTGTTCCTCATGCCTCCAAAGATCTTTATTTTTTTGGTTTTATCTGATGTATGTACACCAGATACATACATCAGATAATAACAATAAACCATACCACTGGACCTTACGTCAGACTTTACAATTTTTATTTGATTATTATTTTTTTTGTTTTTATCTGACGTATGTATCTGGTGTATTGTCTGTCTTTTAGTCTGTGCTAAGTAAATGTATTTTCTTTATACTTCTTTCTTTCTTTCCCGTAGGGATGGGCAAAAACTACGCAAAATAAACGCCACCTGCTACGATCCCCTCCGATCCTGCTACTAGTGCGTAGGTTTACGTAATTAGAGTATTATGCTTGAAGTTCAAGTTCTCTAGCATTTTTTATAAAGTCTTTATATCCTAGAGTGGTTGTATTGGCATGAATGTCTGTTGGTCCAGTCCGGTGGTAATATAATGTATATTTATATCATAATGTATTATTATGAAGACTTTCTAAACATTGTGTGCTTATTTTTTCCAGGTACGTACATCATCGAAGCATCTAACCTTTGTGAGTTTTATTTAAAAACCATTTTTACTAAGTATACTAAGCCAGGGGTAAAGTCTGTGTATCGGGCAAGAGTATTTTCACAAAAAAGAATTGTTACTCGCCGCTCAACACTTAACACCTCTAACAATTAGACCAATGACCAATGTCACATATTAATAATTACGAGCGCATTGCAGTTACCTATTAGAGCGGTACCAGCAAGTATTTCTAAGTAAATACCAGGTATATAATACTAGGTATCAGTTGTCATTACTGATAATGTAACACTCTTGTTGCCACACCCACCATAACGTGGTATACATATTACTGATTTCGGTTAATGATATCTTTTGGTTCAAAATGGAGCATGACCGAGTTTTCATAATAGAGAAATAATAATAATAATAATTTGGGTAATATCTAGGCTGACTACGCAGACTGCCTCGTTGGTCTAGTTGTTGCAAGCGCTACTGCTGAGCATAAGGTCCTTGGTTCGATTCCCGAGTCGGGAAAAGGGTTTTTCTATCTGGATTTTTTCAATAGCAGTTCGGAGTCTGGTTGTGTGCCAGTTTGATGGCAATTAATAGGCTCGCCCCCTGTTACATGGGACTTAAACATGACTGGCGAAATGTAGGTGAACTATAGGTGCAGCTCTGCTTAACTCTTCGGTGAATACTGGCGTGATAATGTTATGTTATGAAATCATTTAGTTTAAAACGGAACATGGCCTAGTTTAAGTAGTCTATACTAATAATAAAGCTGAAGAGTTTGTTTGTGTGTTTGAACGCACTAATTTCTGGAACTACTGGTCGGATTTGAAAAATTATTTTTGTGTTTGATAGCCCAATTATTAAGGAAGGCTATTAAACGTTGAATTACTTAACATCACGCTATGAGCCGAGCAAAAAGAAAAGAGTCAGTTAGAACGCTAAGCGGAAACTAAGTAATATCGCGGGCAGATGATGAGATACCACGGGGTGGTTGGGGGGGAACAAACATTTCACGCGGACGAAGACACGGGCAGAAGCTAGTATATAGATAAGTAATACCTATGTAATCCTCGGAGTATTCTCTGTAAGTCTGCAGAAATCTGCAGATATTAATTCAAGTTCCCCGTATTGGGTTAGTTGAGTCAAGCTAATTGGAATTTATTGGGAGTACTGAAATCTCGGAACTGTTTCTGAGAATTACTAAACAGGAATCACAGCCCAATTTGCTATTTTTATTTATTCATTTATTTTAGGCGACGCAGGCCCATATATATATAATACCTTAACCTAAACATTCATATTTTTTTTATTATAAAATAGTACTTCACTAGCTACATAGTTCTTGTGCTGTTCTATGGTACTTGTCTGCGGAAGCGACGGAACACCACGTCCTGCGGCCAGAAGTCTTCTTCCATGACGACGGGCAGATAACAATTCGGTACACGAACGCCTTGAAGTTGACGTTGCGGTGCGACTCCAGTAACTGCACCCTCGGCGAGTACCTCGTTTTCTGGCGCACGTACTCCACGATGTCCTCTGCCTTGGTGCTGTAGTGTAGGCGGGATGGGCGAGATGTACACCGGTGTGTTCGGCTCTGCGGCACGCAAGCTGACTTCGGGCTCCGTAGGAGCTTGGCCGCAGCGGTTCTTGTTCGTTCGTGATTGGCGCTTCCTCCTTTGCACCTTCACGAAACCGCCATCATCAGCTCTATTCGGTGCCTTTTCTGGCATAGGCTTCATACTTGAAGCACCTGGGGTACTCGCGGTGACGCTAGCGGATCACTTTTGTAGGGGCTTCGCTAGGGCTGCAGACACTGACAGCGGGACGGGGCGAGGGGTGACGGCGGCGCTGCGTGGAGGAGCCGCGATGACGAGGCGCTCTGCAAGCTCAGCAAACGACGTGTGCGCTGGCAACGGAACTGCTGTCGCGGAATTTGACGACGATACATCGAGGCCGGCTCCGCAACACATGTTTACGTTAGATGCATCGACTGATGACCTAGTTACCGCCACACTGTTGCGCAACTCGCTAACTTCCTTGCGCAAATCGGTGACGGTGTTTTGGGATGCATCTAACTTCGCTAGAACATCCGCGAGGCGAGCCTTCAGAAAGACAATGTCCTTCAGAAGGCTTGTTACATCGACGTGGTCGAAGCCGATGGGTGGCAGCTTGTGCAGCTCCTTCACCACAAACGTTGGCACGTCGCGTCGTCCAGGTCGCTCTCCTTGAACAGCGTGATAATGTCATGCAGGCTTCTCTTAGTCCCGTCACGCCGGCGCGACCAGATGGTGTCCCCATTTGGTCGCGCTTGTTTAGCACACTGAACAACAATAGCTTGGCAGCAGCTATGTCATCTTCGCTGAAGTTCGTTGCGCAGATTTGGACAGCGGATACCTCGTCCATCACATCGAGCTTCTGCTGCAAGAACGCCAGCAGCTCATTCGCCACAAGTTCATTACTCATGGCGAAAAAAATTACAAGCGACAGTTTGCGCCGCGCTAGTCAATACACAAAATGTGCAAACACGTGCGCATCGGAACGTGGCACAAGCAAGACTGAGCTGCTATCTGAGCTGGTTCTACCTAGCTTGGCTCGGTTCTAGGTATTTTAAAACATTGTAGGTACATAAATTATCTATATACTTAAAATAAAGCTGAAGATTTTGTTTATTTGAACGCGCTAATGGAGCTACCCGTCGGATTTGAAAAAATCTTTTGCATTTGATAGCCCTTTCTCGAGAAAGGCTATAAGCTATTTAACATCACGCTAGGACCACAAGGTGCCGAGCAAAAAAGAAAAATGAAGTAATAGCGCGGGTAGGTGATGCGATGCGATATGGTATGTCGGGGAAGAAAAAATTTCGCGCGAACGAAGTCGCGGGCAACAGCTAGTAATTAATAAAAAGTACTTGTTCACTTATTTGTTGGCTTTCGTTTTGAAGCTTTACCTATTATAATCATGAATTCTATTAACTTTCAATTAGTTTTTCTTTGGGAATTCGGGGTTAGTTGTATATTGGTATTATGAATTGATCTAGCCATTATACTTACATAGACCAATACAATTATTTGAGACGAAATTATTATAGTGAAAAATAAACAAAGAGCTCACTTAAACTACGGATAACCTACCTACCTCTCTTTCAAAGATCTCCATTTACAAACAATTCAGTTTAAACCAAAATTCAATATTGACGATTCTATTAGTTCATAACCATTGACTTGCTTCACTGTTGAGTTGTATTAAATTTTAGGGAACAGTTCGATATCCGTGGGAACAATATTACAAATTTTAGAACGTCAAAATATCAAAAGGGACAAAATATCTGCCAGAATATTCCAAATATTATAATATATTGTAACAAAATCATGACTGTTCCTTTTGATATTTTGTCGTGAATAGTTTATTTTGTGGAATCGACATTACCGTCCTGTTAAATAAAGGACTAAAAAATAACTTCATCTTACAATAAGTGATTATATTCTTGAGTTACGTCTGAAGAGGCAAGCAAGGTCATAAAGTCAAAGGGAATTGGTAAATAAAGGTTGTTTATTTATTTGAAGTAAACATTGTTATTGTTTTAACTTATGAGTCAAAACAAAACAAAACTAATCAGATTAAGTTCATTTATAGATGTTTCTAAATATATAGGTACACAAAAAAACGTAGGTACTACTGACTACAAAATATAATGTTTAACTTATTTTGTTATTTTTTTTAGGGCAATATGTTCTTAAAGTTTCATTAACCACCTTTTTAACCGAGTTCAACAAGGAGGAGCTTCTCAATTCAAGTTGTTTTTCATATGTACAGACGCCAGCACATCAAGCTACCTGAAACTGTCAAATTTTCCCAATCAACGTTGAGCCTTAAGGCTTCAGCGATAAAGTTGAAAATCTATTAAAGTATTTTGACAGAATATCTTATCTCGATATTTTGATCGAAAGAGTTTATACGTATTTAATTCACTTTGTGTATGGTGATGATGTTATACAACTTCCTGTCACTGTATTTTTTGTATAGCTAGTAGTGGTATGCGAATTTAGTAGGTACAAAACAAAAAAGGGAAAAAAACAGTTTTTTTACAAAACTGCTAATAACTAAACCTTTTCAATTATAAATAAAGAACATCACTTTAAAAAATTATTACATCTAGTATTTTAAAATAGAAAATGTGCAAATTTAAAAACAAAATTGCTTTGCAACGACAATTGCTGACAGTCCTAATGATAGGGTTGCCAACCTACAAATAAAATTGAGCTCTTATTGGTCAGTCAATAACTCCAATCAATATTAAAAACCACTTTAGAGCCATTATAGGGACTGATTCACGATTGCGTGTAGATACCGCTTTTGTATGAATAAATAAGCGATTCGCGGTAAGGCTGGCTGCACACGTGCGGGCGGGACATAAAGCTCGGACGTGCTCCGTAATTGTAGCAAATGATCGCGTGCGGACCGCCGAGTCATGTTTGAGTACGATTGGCTTATAATAAGATTATGCCTGATGTTATAATAAAGGTTTATGTTAGATGTTTATATTAATAATTATTGTTTTGTTCCATATTGAATTCGTGTTAATTGTATGTAATTAACAGCAGTTACTATTTTTATTTTTGTTGTTGAACAAGCAGAAATGTGGCAATATTGTTAATTAAATGTGGCAATATTGTTAATTAAATTCACTGCTTTGTAGGCAGATCTTTAGTGAAAATTCCTACACTTTCATACAATTATCTTAAGCTTACTTTTTCATGGTTTAACAGGATCGGGAGGTGTTTTAACTATACGGTTTTTGTACGTTAGATTTTCGATCAGATACAAAAACCCTTTGCATTTTCGCCATAACTTCCACCCTTTGTCACGGCTAACACCACGCTCAAAGCCCACGTTCCATTTTATTACACCACGTGTAAAATATCAGTATTTATTTGCACATTTTGGCATTTTTATAACTTCTGAAAACAGTCATTGTTTCTTTAACAAACAACGACACGAGTGAGCAGTGGTGTGCGTAGCAATTTGCTACGAAACTGTAGCTGGAGTGCTACGAAACCGTAGCCAGAGTGCTACGAAACCGTAGCCGGAGTGCTACGCCGTAGCCAATATATTCTTATATATTCTTTTCCGACCACACTGTTTCCTTGATGTAAAACATTTTCTTACTAAATAGCTACCCTAGTATGATAATCATGTTTATTCTGTAAACATATTGTTTATTCTGTCAAATTGCTTTTAACAAACACTTTTACACGTACAAAAATAAATTAGAAACTAGATGAAATGAAATGAAAAATGGTTTATTATTTTAACAAGTAAACCTTTACAACTAGTGATTGGAGCCTTCTTTTAAGCAGATAAACTTAGGTTAGGGGATTCCCCTCTTCCATAACTTATATAAGTCAATCAATCTGCCTAGCCTTTTCCCAACTATGTTGGGGTCGGCTTCCAGTCTAACCAGATGCAGCTGAATACCAGTGCTTTACATTGAGCGACTGCCTGTCTGACCTCCACAACCTAGTTACTGGGTAAACACGATACCCATTGGTAAGACTGGTTGTCAGACTTTTGGGCTTCTGACGTCCCGTAACTACTGTCAAAGATGTAAGAATGACAGACGGGACCAACGGCTTAACGTATTTTCCGAGGCACGGAGCGGTCTCGATACCTAATGGATGGTCACCCATCCGCGAACCGACCGCGGCAAGCGTTCCTAAGTAGTAAGGTAAATAAGTATGTTAATAATAACTAGATGATATCGCGTTTCCTATCCGACTTATCTGAGAAGAATAAGGTCATCCGCAAAAGCGAGAGAGTTCATTAAACACACAGTTTTTGTTCAAAATTCTACACCTCAAGAATTCTACCACGTAACAAACTTCCCGAAACTATTTTAATTAAATTACTCTAAACTTCATCGAATTTGAGGTCAATTTACCCAGAGGTGGTTACCCTGCTATCCGAGAGGCATGCGCTTAACTTTCCCCTCATTTGACAGCTGCGACGTATGAAATAACTCGAAGTAGAAATATTTCCGAAGCTGAAACATTATTGGGACATATTTAGAATTGCTGAACGGAACACATTCTTGGCTTAAATATTTGATGGCTAAATTACGAGGTATTTTATTCTGTGGTTTAGTGAAGAAGTCATTAAATAGGTGGGGTTTGCTCGGAATAGGAACTCAATAATTCAATTTTTTTCCGCTTGTATTTTATTGATTGACTAGGTAACTGGAAAAAAACATTATTTTCTTTCTTTCTTTTACCCTTTTTTTCTTGCTCTCCCGACCCGTCTCTACCCGACTCCGTCGCATCGCATCGCCAGTCCGCGCTATTACTTCGTTTTCGTTGCGTTCTTTTTGAATTTCGTTATTTTCGCTCGGCTCCTACGGGCCCTAGCGTGATGTTAAATAAGCCTAAAGCTTTCCTTAAGAATTAGGCTATCAAATGCAAAAATAATTTTTCAAATCGGACTGTTAGTTCCAGAGATTAGCGCGATGAAACAAACAAACTCTTCAGCTTTATTACTAGTATACAGGGTGGCAGGGACATCGACGCGCAAACTGTAAACATGAATTCAGCACATAAGTTTAGACCCCATAGCGTCGAAATTTTTCGTCCGTTATCAAAAAAAAATCTTCTGTTTCATAGAAAAGTGCAATACCTACGCGGTCAAAATGTATTGAAATTTTTTTGAATAACCGACGAAAAATTTCGACGCTATGGGGTCTAAACTCATGTGCTGAATCTAAGGTTACAGTTTGCGCGTCGATGTCCCTGCCACCCTGTATATGTATACTAAAACACAGTATCAGAGGGGCAATTCTCGTAATTTTAAGAAAGACCACAGTCTGATTTCAGTCTCAATCTATCAAAAATACCTCTAATCTCCCTACATTTTGACAAGTTTTTGAAATTTGTTTGTCGCCGAGATGAGACTGCGACTAGATTTTGAACTTTTTAAATTCCGAGAATTGGCCTTCAGATGAACGAGGTAGTAAGTAGTGTATTTTTTTACACTGATAGGATCTCCCCTTATCCCAACCACATTATTGTTATGTCAAGGTAAGGTAAGAGTCATTACTGGCCTCATTTCTAGCTCGAACAAACATTAAAATAACAATGTTTGAACACATATTTTTCCTAGACAACAATCAAACATTATGTGACACTAATGTGAAACCAAATAAATACAATCTATACATCTATACATACAAATAAATATAATGAAGGTGTCTGTTTGTAATGTCGTAATAACAGCTTTTTACTAAATGCATATGAAAGTATATTAGGTACTTAGAACAAAAAAAGTGAACTGCTGAACTGATTTTGACGAGACTTTCCCCGGCAGCATGCATCTAGTCAAAAATAAGCGGTTAATGAACTCACATAAAATATAACATAAAACCCTAAACAAAAGAGACATAAACAAACAAGAAAGTACCCGAAAATTCCCCAAATTGAACACATTCAAGAAATCGGTTTAGTCCGCAAGAAATAGTTGCTCGTTCCATAACCCCACCCGTTAATACTTTCATAGCGGACAAATAGCGTGTTTACCGTACATTTGGTCATGTCTGAACCGCGCCGCATTCCGTGCCCGAGATTACTCAATTAAGGGCCACTCTATTGTTTACGAATGAACAAAACTAGTACGAATGAACGAGGTTCATGGACGTGGTCCTAAGTTGCCAGCGATGTAAGGTAATGTCGGGAGATGTTGGGACAATGTTGCAGGTTTTTTTTTTTGCGGCAGCAAGAGATACACCTACGTCGTAGACTAGCAAAACGGCGTCAAATCTTTTTGAAAAATATTGTTAAATGTGTATGTTTTGGATTTTTTTTTCAATATGTTGCGTTCTTCTCTTGGCAATCGAAGTGGTTGCTTATTAAATCTATTTTTGCAAAATAAATAGGTAAGAAGGGCTTGGTGTAGGGTTCAGAGAGGCATTTAGAATTATTGTGTATAATATAAATAACTATTGAAGTACTTCATAATTAAATTGTAATTATGGTTAATCAATCTTTATCATTCACATTGTTGTTGTTGTTGTTTTTACATTGTTTATCTTTATTTTTATGTACCTAGCATCTCTAGTGTATTTTGTAATTTTGCATGCCTTCTGGTTAAATATGGCTGTTCCTAATTAATTTTTTTATGTTACCGTGTTTTGTACCCATAATATTTGCAAAATAAATATCTTATCTTAAGTAAGCAGAAAGTGGCACTTTTTGTAACAATATTGTTCGTCATTTTATACAATATCTGAGGACAGTTGACGTGTTTAGGTCCGTTAATTTCTGTTGCGCAGTGTCGCTAGTGTGTTAGCTAGGGTTTAATATATAATATCAATGACGAACAATAGTTTCGGATTACAGGTTCTGTAATTCGAGCCCCACTAATACAATTATGAAAAGGGTTGATTATCAAATCTATTTAGAGACCATATTGTTTCATTGTAGGGGTTTTGTACTATGAAATTGAGATGGGAAGGTAGTTTATAATTTCGTGTCCATTCCTTTATTTCTGTTATTTCATTTTATCACTAATTAAGTATGTACTTAACATAATTGATTAGTAGGTAACGTGAAACTCATTTCAGGGAACATGTCAAAACGATGTTTTGATTGAAAATCAAACTGCGCTACCTAATCCATTTACCAAGCTCGATCAATACACCATCCCTTTAGACCGTTAATTTTGGTGTTCATTGGCAGGCTTTTAAGTATTCATCGATGGAAGTAAATTGGTAGACGTTGAATAAACTGATTAAAAAAGTATAGTCCTCTCATGATTGTAAATAAAATCATCATCCACATAGGCTGACAAAATCATCATTCTCATGATCATAAGCTGACCCAATCATCATGATCATAGGCTGACAAAGTCATCATTCTGATGATCATAGGCTAACGAAATCATAATTCTCATGGTCGTAGTATAATACTCGCCAAACAAGTGAGCATCACCCCTAACGCTCGGCAATCACATGCTCGTCGCGATCTATCGCGGATCGACAAATGTTTGCCAGTCGATTACCAGCCCCGCCCTCCGACAACACACATTCAATATGTCCCCTTATACCTCTAATGGAAGTACTTTTACCGACGAATTTCGTTAGAATTTGATAGATTGATGTCAGAATTCGTGGTAGTCAAAATGTTATGGATAGCAGTGTAGTAGTTTTAGCAAAATTTGTTTATTTGTTACATGGAATCACTTAGAAAAGTTAATAAGCATGTTCTTAGAAATATTTTATCAATCGTTTTGTATGAATTCATATTCATTGCCCAAATGTACCTAGTTATTTTAAGTCTTTCTCTACTTAAGCCTACCTACATTCTGAAAATAAAACAAAGTACCCTTTAAAAATTTTCACAATCGCAAAGTATTTTTTGCCAAATCTTTATTAATTAAAAACCTAAGCCGTACCGGGTGCGCTAAGTAATTTCGTAAGCGCTGTAAAAGGCATCACGAAGCAATAAGGGCCCGATACGGCAAACAATCTCTGAATATAATCGCCACTTAATTCACAACGAAGTAATTTAAAGAAAAATAACATTAGCAATTCAGATGACTCTCTATCGGGTGCCGTTATTAACTGTCAAACTGGGAAAAGTGAGGCCCAAAACAAATTGACTTCGTGAAGGTCGCTACTTGATCGCAAAACTCGATTCATCTGATCAACTTGACGCCATGTTTCTTTAGAGTTGACGATGGAATTAGAATAAGAATGAATTTTTACATTTTGGGAAACTTTAGTTTTTCTTCAATAACTTGAAAAAAACAAAAGTCGAAAAATATGGGGAGATAAAATATGCCCAGCAGTAGGAAAATATAGGTTAACGGGACTTAATACAACTGAATAGTTTTGGTAAATTGAGTTTTATTTTTTTCATTTATTTATTTGTTTCTAAAACACAACCCCTCAAGGTTAATCAAATGTCTTCCTTATTTATTTTTGACCGTGGTTTGAAATGGCTACAACACGGCAAATTGACGTACCTAGTCTGTCAATTTGATAAGCAATTAATTACCCTGATTGTGTATGATTAAAAATCCCAAGACTTCCTGCTCCAGTCTATCCCGCAGGAAGCTAACAGGAATTCGTTTCACTAGGTATAGTATCTAACAAAAAGTGACAGAAAAGGATCGGTTTTTATATAAATACAGAAGGGGATTGGCTTTGACAAAACCGAACTAGAATTCGTTTTTCACAATTCACTTTTTCCTTTTTTTGTTTTTTCATTCATGTACCATACACGAGTTTTTAGTTTCAGTTACGAATGTATCGTACGTACACAGAGAGCAGATAGGCTCTCTTTTTTAATGCATGTTGACCGTCAAAAGCACGGATAAACTTAAGTTTTTATAAATTAAAAACAACCGACTTCCAAAATAAAACACTACAAACTAAAAATTACCCTTGATTTCGAAGTCGGTGTCGTTGGTTCTGCATTTTCGTTTTTTGACACCGACTTCCGAAATTAAAGTTATTTTTCAGTTTGTAGTGTTTTTTTTGGAAGTCGGTTGTTTTTTTTTGTAAAAAGTTTTCACTTTTTAGTTGTACCTACCCCACACAAATTCATATATACTTGCAAGATAAGAGGGGTACCCCAATAACATCTGACAGAAATGAGTGTGTACCGTGGTATACGGAACACATCTGCGTACCCCGTTATAGGGTACAGGCGTGAATTTATGCTGTGTGATTGAGTAAACAATGCACACATAGATAGCAGCAGTCGCGGTTGATTTGCTAGCATTTATTGAACAGTTCCGTTGTCTGTCTCTAAAAGTCAAAATCAGAGGGGCAATTCTCGTAATTTTAAGAACGTTCACAGTCTGATCTCAGTCTCATCTGTCAAAAATTCCTCTAATTTCCCTACATTTTGACAAGTTTTTGACATTTGTTTGTGGCCGAGATGAGACTGCCACTAGATTTTGATCGTTTTAAATTACGAGAATACGCCTTCTGATCTTTACGAAATTTAAAATGGTATCACCATTTCAGAATATTTTTTCTTCGAAAAAAAAATAATAACACATCCCTCTATATAATATGACGGAGTTATGCCCGAACATACATTAAAAAAAAAACTATATAAACATCCGAATTGAGAACCTCGTCCCTTTGCGATTAAAAAAGCTAACAGTCTTAAAATAATAAGTATTTAAAAAGGAGGGGAAATAATCAAAAGGCATCAAAAGATTCGTCCGCATCGCCGTCAATAGGAAACGTGCCCATAAGGCTGGCAGTATGGCCACGTTGTATAGCAAATCTTTGGCCAACAAATAGGCTAGCCCTCTGGTCACGTGAAGAGTCGACAAACCGCTTGGCGATGTCTTGAAATACTAAGTGGGCACTCGGACCCTATGGCCCTAGTGTTTCAACCCCAAACGGCTCGAACATATAAGTTCTAAAGAGATTGGAAAATACAAGTTCATAAATAAAATAAAGCACTTTTATAAGCATGAAAGTGGCGAGATTTACAGAAAAGTTGAAAAGGAACAGATTGTCTTGGTATGGGCATGTGATGAGGAGGGATGAAACGCATGGGACTAAAAGAGTGATGAATATAAATGTTGATAGATGGAGAGGGAGAGGAGGGCCGAAGAAAGGATGGATGGATTTTGTGTGAGGAATAATATGAAAGAAAAGGGTGTAAATTATTGTGCGACGGTTAACAGGGTAGAATGGAAGAAGAAAATGTTTTGCACCAACCCCAATTTACATGTGACAAGGAAAGGAACATTATGAAATACTTTTGTAAAAACAACGAAATTGAAACAATTAAATACAAATATTATTCCCACACATAATCAGCCTATAATGTTTCCACTGCTGGGACACAGACCTCCTCTCTGTGAGAGAGAGTGGGCCGTTATCCACCACGCGGGCCCAGTGTTACATGTCTTCTAATTTTTGATTCTAGGACATGCCGGTTTCCTCACGGTGTTTTCCTTCACCGTTTTGAGAGTATTTTCACACATTCTGTACAAAATACACCACACACCAACAAGTGCAAAGCAATTAACACCCACGTTTACCAAGCTATAAAAGCGACCATCAAACTCCACCAGACAGTTTTATTAAGATTATTCCGCCACATAATATTTGAAGTTTTTACGTCCTTAGCCTCAGAAATGTTAATAAACGAGTATCACAGCTAATTGGAAGTCTCCGGATAATGGTTGCTTGGAGATTGCGGATGGTATGTGCCCGTAAATTAGTGGGGGTGTGAGGGGGTGTAAGCGTGTGTAAGGGGTGTACATGTGAACATTAGGCCCGCTGTTAGGGATAACCGGCAATTTCGGTCGGACTTTTTACTGGTTTAGCAGTGGAGATAAATGAGTCGTGTTGATTAGTGGGTCCGATTGATTGCTTGTGTTTTTGTGAAACAATGCTCAAGGTATTACAAATTACCGTGTAATTGTCTGTCATCTACACATCTATATATCTTCTACACATATAATACAACAGTAACGATGTCAAAACTGTAAGTTGAATGTTTTTGAAAAAAAAAACTAAATGCTACGAGGTGTGGGAACGAATTTGATGCCGAAAATACAGTTTTTAATTTTAATTGTCTGGATGTATGTACCGAATTAGCTCAAAAACGGCTGAACGGATTTAGACGAAACTTGAAATACATACAGATTATAACCTAGATTAACGCATAGAGTACTTTTAATCCCGGTAGTAAGTTTCCGTGGGATATTTTCCAACATCCGCGCGGGCGAAGCCGCGGGCAAAAATTAGTATATTATACAAGTCTTAGTTTTGGTAATACGTCAAAATATTTTCTATGTTATCTCCTTTCATTGTCCTTCAATAAATTGTCACCGGCACCCTAATTGCGTAACACACAATCAATCTCAATCTGAATAATTTGAAGGATATTGCTAACCCATTGCTTCATATGTTCAAAAAATGTGTCATTGTGTCTGCTCAACAACGTAAATAACGCAATGAATGTTGTTGAACTGTTAAAATGAAACCGATTCCGATTGATCGTGTGTTACGCAATTAGGGTGCTGAATGTGAAAACATAAGGCCCTACACACACGTTTTTCTTACCGTGAAAAACTACGGTTTATACGCCGTGTGTAGGCAAGGTCGTCAGTGTTGTATGGATCACTATGGAAGCTTGATGACGGACACGCTTTTTCTACGGCGCCGTTTATGAGCCGTACCGTAAAGAAACCGTGCCGTGTATAAAGGGCCTGACTTTAACTTATTTCTTCATAGCACTTTTACTAGGAAAACATTAGGAAAGATCTATCCAAATATAAATCTATCCATGAAATGAACAGATGATTTATTTAAAGAAACCGGTGACGTTACTTTTTTTTTAACATAAGTAACTTATTTTCATTTTCTTTTGACATCGTTTACTCAAAGTGATTTCTCGACTTTCCGTCTATTAAAGACCGGATATTTTCGGGACAGTAAAAAGCTTGAATAACCTATAATCCCTGTAAAAGTGAGAATAGTAAACAGTTCCACGAAGAGGTCGGCCGCCCAACAATTTAGATGTGTTATCCGATATAAATTCAGAGAAACCGTCCAACTTGATTGTTTGAAACGAAACACTTCGTTTAATAAATTGAAATCTATACCATTTTTGTCTGCCAATTCTTTTGCGTTTATCTTTTGTTTATTTTTTGGGAGAACGTACACAAATTCTGCCACGTTTTAATAAAATACTGTTTTTTTTTTGTTAGGCTTAAAACATCGGGTTGTACACACACACACACCCCCACGCCTTTTTCCTATGGGGGAAGGCAGAAACTACAGAACGCCACTGGCTACGATCCTTATATATTCGTTTTGCCTCGTTTACGTTAATACTTCTGGTTACAACGGTTTATAATTACAAAATATTGAGATATGACGAATTTGAAGAAATGAAATTGCTACTATCTTGTAATAGTCTATTTAACAGCAGTAGAATGTTTTGATCACTGCACTGTGGTGCAATCTCTAAGGAGAAAATAGATACCTACGTAAACGACTTAAATTTATTTGATAATGAAGATTGACATTCTACAAATAGTTTTATGACAATCCTATATATAATATACTGTGCAGTTCATTCCTAAACTAAGCTACGCCGAATACCTTAACAAGTACCTAAACTAATAAATAAGATTTACGACACGCAATAAAAATAACTGAGCAATAAGAATAACAGAGGAAGTCATTATTACTCCTCCACTTTAATCGAGTAGGTATGCTAATAGTCGTAGGTATTAGTAAAGGTAATAGAGAGAGCTAAATCAGGAATTACGAGTTTACCTTTGAACTATATAATAATGTAATGTAAGCATAATTTATACGTAAGCTGTCCCGACCTTTATGCCTGGAGGCTTTTATTTAGGTGTTAAATTTTGTTTTCATTAATATTTTTAGTATTTTTTTTGCATGAGATATGTAGTTTACATTCTATTTATTGGTATATTGGCGTGGCTAGCTGACATATATGGCAAATACTACTTGCATACCTACTATTGTATAGAAGCCAGTTTTTTTTTTTAACTGAACAGACAGATGTGCTTCAGGGTGTTTGTTGCGCCACTTCTTCTTCCCAGCGAAAGCACTAGGAAATGGTTAAGAGCGGGCGTTTTCGGGGATTGTCTTATGTAATTTTGACGTTCGAAAAGTGCTGATTCTCAGCCCAATTTGAATAAATGACTTTTGATTTTGGTTTTTAACGTATGGAGTAGATTATTTTGGCTAAACAATAACGTAACAATCAGAATGACTTACAGTTACTAAAAAATAAATGTATCACGCTTGTTTTTCGATCACATTTTTAGAAAAAAGAAGAAAGAAGATACGTTTTTTTGCGGTCAACATGACGCAGAGAAAGAATTCGAACACAAAAAAAATAAGTTGGGGAAAACATGTATCACATCCACGCAAAACGGCCATCGCTCAGCATAATGCTAAGACCCTATGCGAGACAGAGCCCCAGCCCTGGTTTTCAGTGTAATCAATCAATCAATTAGCTTAATCAATCTAGGTAACGTCAAATACATATATCAAAAGGTAAACGAGCATGTAGCATCTAATAGAAATATACAAAATAGTTAAGCATTAATTCAGTATTAGCTTTGATACCTGGGAAACCTTTGGCACGCTTTCTACTTAAAAACAATATTCCCAAAATTATAATTCATTATTAACAAAGGTTGTTTAACGAAAATTCCTAATTATGTATAGACAAAGTAATTCTCAAGCCAAATCCATGTAATTTCAAAGTTCACGCAATATAATTCACAATAATTACTTGTCTCGATAAATTATACTTTCTTTTTACAGGCCATAAAAACTTTTCTAATTAATATCTAATTAAACGAAGTTATTTATTCCAGACGGTAAATGCCGAAGATTATTGATAAGTCCGTAATTACTTGGTCGGGACTTTGTTAATGAGATTTTTTAAAGAAAACAAAATCTATAGCTGTTTTATATTCTAAACGTGAAAGTTAAGATAGAAAGTCATCTTTAGTGATTTCCTAAGAATTCACCGTTAATTTAAAAGATATGATAATAATAAATCATATATTTCGGGCTACCATGACCCTTACAACAAGTGGTCCAGTGGTAGGTAATGGCTTCGACTTACTTGTTGTAGGTCGTAGGTTCGAACTCAGACAAGCGCTTTACTATGTGTTAATTATTCATCACCACTGCTCTCGAAACGGTGAAGGAACACATCGTGAGGAAACCGGCCTATAACCAAAAATTCGAAGACATGTGACATTTACCAATCCGCATTGGGCACGCATGGTGGATTATGGCCCACTCCCACTCACACAGAGGAAGCTTGTGTCCCAGCAGTGGTAACATTATGGGCTAATTATGCTTATGGTGGATGAGTAAATTGAAATATTTTTTTCTTTACAGGTCACAAATGCCCTCTTTCCTTACAACAACGTTATTCTACTTATATATTATTCACTTCATAATATGTCCACCGCATAGTCACCGCAACAATCCACGTTTCAGTCCCGTAATTTGATCTGAAAACACTATATCATTAATACTATAATCACACTGAAACTAGGTGCAAAGGTTATATAGAAACATTTACCACTAGTTTCAGACCGACACAGTATATTAGATTACACGATTTCATTAATTAATAGTTGGTTCCCGTACTATAATGTTACCTTTCCAATTAACAAAATTGAATCGAAGGATTGATGTATCAAATATCAAGGGATGATTTTCTGACATGTGTAATGTGTATAATAATATCTATAGGATGGTTTACACGTGCAATTATTGACAAAACTCGTAAACTAAGGCGCGTGTCCAGCTGCCGGCGATTAACGAGAAGCGAGTACCTACTTATTATTATTTTATTTTTAGCCGCTAATGTTTCCGCTTTCCGCTAATGTTTGTAAATTACTCTCTTTCCTCCTCTCTCTGTGCAGAGCTGCCAAGGACCTATCTGTATCAAAGGAGTCTAGTTCATCCCGCTGTCTCCGTCTGGGCCTGCCGCGATGTAGTTTGGCATTAAGCGGGACTGCGAAGAAGCGAGTATAGCTAGTAACTAAAACGAGTTGGTGTGCAACTAGAAGCGAGTGTGCGACGGCAACGAGCGATTACTCGCTGGTTTGCAGGCGAGCGTCGCTGAGCGAGTACTTTCTTTCGTAGCGTTCCTACAAATGAATACGGGGAGTATTCATTTGTAGGAACGATGTAAACAGTCAGCGAGTTAATATATATATTTTTTATTTATTTATTTCAGGCCCATAGATAAATTCCTTAACCTAAACATACATATTTTTATTATAAAAAGTAATATATGTATCTCTTTTACTTACGCGGGACCTACAAATCTTGTGTGCATTTCTTGAGCGAGAAAATCGTTTGTAGCTAGTCGCTTCCTCGTCGGCAGTGGGACAGGAGCCCAAGGTAGGTAAGTGTCAATGGTTTCGGGTTTCTGTGTGGGAAGGTGTGAAAGTAATCGTTTTAAGTGCAAACTATCTTGTTACGTTCGGTTCTAGTTCTATAACGGTTAAATCATGTGGTTTTTGCTCAAGAGATCCTTTTAAAACACTGACAACTGTTTTGTCTATAAGCTATCGTTCTTACGTAAATGTGCAAAGTGAGGTGAAACTAACCAAGTTTTTAACCTTATTTATTAACACGAGTTTGTAAGGTATAACCATAATCATCCTTTAATGGTCCCACTGCTGGGACACAAATCTCCTCTCTGTGAGAGGGAGTGGGCCATAATCCACCATACGGGCCCAGTGCGGGTTGGTAGATGACATGATTCTTGTTCAATGTTCACGTTCTAGGATATATTTGAGTATTTTACTTAGAATATCGACTCAATGACTGGAATAAAATTATCATACACTTGCAATTTATGATTTGTTATAGAAAGTGAAAACGTAAACAATGTGTAAAAGAATACACAAATTAATTTAACATTATTTGAAAACCTGTTCAGCTTTAACAGAATAAAATTCAAAGGAAAACAAGAAAATTACTCCATGATATATGTTCCCCACCGAACTATTGAGATATCCAGCGCGCTATAAATTATAGACGAAACGCATTTGCGGACGGTGACGATGTTTTTGTCGACCCCCCCGAGCAAGGTCAGCAGCGAAGATTTAAATATGACTATTTCATTTTAATCAGAATTTATAATTGACTTTAGTTAAAAACGTTCAAAATCTAATCGCAATCTTATCTCAACGACAATCAATGTCAAAAAATTGTTAAAATATAGGAAATTAGAGGTATATATTAGGTCGAAACCAGGGGGTCTACTCCGAAGTGCAAAGTGCGAATGTTCGGATCGGACCGACACATAGCCGAACCGAATATTATTGAAAAAGGCGAAAAAAGTTCGGATCGGCTCAGGTGGGTTGGGACCATAGTCAATATTCGAAAGAGTGTAGGAGTGTAGGATCGGAACCGACCGAACCAAATAGTAACTTCGTAGCAGGAAACGGCCGAACATTCGGCCGATACTACTTCGGAGTAGACCCCCCCTGCTTTGGAACTTACGATTTTAGTCACCTACGGCCTAGTCGAATTAGTCCGCACAAAGGTCTAAAAACTAAAACTTTAAGTAGGAACCAAAAATACCAACCAAATAAGTAAGCCGAATAAACACATATAGCTTTACTTTATCTGACTGTACATACCCAAAGTAACAATAGAATAAAAAGCAATACACATGTCGCACATGCAGAAGTTTTATTAAGATATCCAGTCGGACGATAAATCATGCTTGGACAAAATGCAATTGTGGCTGCCGACTGTTTTGTCGACCCTACTCGGACCGGCCGCTATATACGGTTCGCAGAAGACATTGTCGAAAGTTTTCTTTTTACATGTTGTGTCGTGTATGTTTGTGCATTCAAAGTTTAATGTAGTTATTTTTTATATCTTTGTTTGGTTCTATAGTAAAAAGTAGAAACATAGAAATAGTTTATTTTAGAGTATTTTTGGTGATTGATTTAGTCACCCTTTGAACAAGATGAAGATGAAAACTTCAAAGTAACTTACGTTTCTAACTAATTTACGTTTAACTTATTAAACTAACGACTTGCAAAATTTCAGCAAACATGTACTTTTTGATGCGCATTGGCATTCATTCCGATAGGTCAAAAGAAATGTTTAATGCACATAAAATTACGACGACCAACGACCCCTGAAAAATGACCAGTAAATCGAAAAGCGCAAAGATAGATAAGGTAACATATGTGCGGAGTGATATTAAGATATCCAGTGCCCTCGATAAATCATCGAACAAACGCATTTGCGGCGACAATGTTTTCGTCGACCCTACGCGGGTACGGACGTCGGACAGGTTATTACTATATGTATGTAGTACATGGATACTGATCTATGTGGTAGACTTTGTTCAAAGGTGATAAGAAGGTTACCTTATATCTGCGATGAGAAGCAAATTTTCCTAAAACCATTTGACATTTTTTATACTGCTATTGGTTTTGTAGTCATTAAGAGAGTGCTGAGTGTGTAGTCCTGGATGCGATTCCCGAGTCAGGAAAAGTGTTATTAGGTTCTCCTTTAAGGACATCCTCAGTAGGACGCCGAAGGCTGAATCTACAGGCTATCAAAGTCTGATATTATGTTTATCCCCTTATCATTATCATCACCTTAAAAAGGGCCACTTATTTATTTATTACACCACTGCTCTCAAAACGGTAAAGGAAAACCTTGTGAAGAAACCGGCAAGTCCTAGAACAAAAAAATCGAAGACATGTGACATTTACCAACCTGCACTGAGCCTGCGTGGTAGAGAATACGGCTCACTCCCTCTCGAAGAGAGGAGTCTTGTGTCCCAGTAGTGGGAATATTATAGGCTAATTATTCTATACTGCTTTCACGATTTATTTGCCAAAAATGTAAACAAATATGAGTTTAATGGAAAAATAACTTTAATTCCTATACAATAAAGTTTAGTTTACACTACAAGTTTTTATAACTTTTCAATAATGCTGAAATCAACTTACTTACCATTACGATAAAGTTGATATTTGTTTAACTTGAAATAACATCCATTTGGAACATAAGTTTGAATATACTTTATGTAGGCTGTATTTATCTCTTTGAAACATTACGTTCGTTGCTGATTTCAAATGGCGGCGTAGTATGAAATCATAGAACTTCTTTCTTTCTTCTGTTTTTTAAAAAACGTTGCCCCACATTAGGAATTTCTCCTGTATCGTGGGTGCGTTTACAGACATATAAACTCACATACACAAACAGCCAGACCCGGAACAACTAATAAACGAAGAACTCGAAGAACTCGTGCCTAAATTTAAATTCTGGCAATTATAGCTCTTGGTATCGAGATAATTCATCAGCAGTATGAAGTGCATTCATTTTACTGTGGTTTTGCTATATTTTGTCGGTATCGGAGTGCATGTCTTTAAATATACGTTATTATAGAGGTTCCATTTAACACATAAGTACATAACATCGCACCTGTTTTCTTCCACGGGTTAGGCAGAGGTGCATCTATAGTACACCCACACACACACACACACACATGTCGTCAGTTATATTTAAGTCCCATGTAAGAGGGAGCAGCAAGCCTTTTGCCGTCAACCGGGCACTGATCCAGATCCGGGCTGTTACTGAGAAATTCCAGATGGAAAAATTATATAACACTTTGCCCGACTCAGGAATCGAACCCAGGACATCATGCTCAGCAGTAGCACTTGTGACCAACGATGCAGTGCTATTAAATATTGCGTATAATAATTATGTACATTCGTATTTTAATATTATCAAATTAATAACTGAAAGAAAACAACTTTCTAAGCTAAAAGTGCAATAATGAAGTGAAAGAGTCTGTGGTCAGATTTAAAAACTATTTGAAACCATTCGGTCGCCATTCTCATTCAGAACAAATGAACTATACTTTATGAGACTGCGGGAATGTGGCGGAATGTGGCGTTCATTCGGTCACACTTGAATGGAACGTTCAGTTCATAATTTTAAGAAAACTTCCTGAAACTGTCGTAATCTTGAAATGTGGCAAGCTTTGTTCCGATTGAGTTTTAATATTTTAAAATTTAGAGGTAGGTGGTGAACTTATAAGAGTGCTAACGCTGCTGTAGCTTGCTAGTTCATTGATCTGATGATAGATAGATAACTTATTTATTTATTTTATTTATCACATGAAATGTATAAGAGTGCTAACGCTGCTGTAGCTTGCTAGTTCATTGATCTGATGATAGATAGATAACTTATTTATTTATTTTATTTATCACATGAAATATATAAGAGTGCTAACGCTGCTGTAGCTTGCTAGTTCATTGAGCTGATGCAGCGGTATTTTTTATTTAGTTTCCACCACTAAGGGCAGGGGGCCTAAAAAGGCCACTTTGAGCAATACCTCTAAAAGCGATTCATTTCCTGAACTCCCAGCAGATCATAAGCAATTCCTCTAATTTTCGTAAAATGGTACCACTTAATAGCTGAATCACCTACAATTCATTTCATATTAGAATCACATTTGGTGTAAACATTGCCGCATGAAAAAAATAAAAACCGTAATTGTATCGGTAAATTTTTCATTACAGTTTTCATTAATAACATTGGTTTTTTATTTTTTATTTCCACAGTTTAAATGTTATTTTATTATAATTTACTAATAAATGTTAAAAATACCGCAGATAAGCCCTGAAAAGGGAAATTAGAAAGAATAAAAACTTTATAGGCTGGCAACGCGTACAAAGGAGTCCTAAGTTTATCCCTTGAGTTATGTCAAGTTGACAACTATTATTGTAAACATCAACAAAACGTGTTTAATATAAAACAAGTATTTCGTATTTTCGTGCTAGTAAGATCGTTTTTAAAACAAAGTAAGTGCATAATATTGTTTGTCTTAGATCAATATTTAATTGTATCGCTGTGCAAAAGTATTTAAATGTACGTAATATTTTGTAGGAATGGGAAGGCGTGCATCTAGTGACAGACACAATGGAATAGAACATTCTGCTCGACTTTCTACACTTGTGTACAAGTGGACGCGCTGTCGGTGTTGAGCCCCCCTATCAAGATCACTGCAGCCCCATGTTCGGTCAGATTCGTCCGTCAGCACCAAGCCGACCCCTGCCGATGCAACAATGGTGCCTCTGCCTAGTCGAACTTGGCAAGCGAGATGCCGCAGTGAGTAGATTTTTCTAACCCTACAGCTATTCATGTTGCAGTTAAGACTAATGATAACTATTGAAAACGATTGTGTTATTTTTATTATGTTTTTAGGTCACCCTCTGGCTGCACTAGATGAGGTTTGGAGAGTTTTATCTCAGATGGAGATGCAACATGCTGCAGCTTATATGGCAAATTAATAGTATAGAACCTTGGGAGGCTTGCTGATGCAGTCGAAAGACATTTATTGGTTTCCCATAGAGGTAAAGTATGTTTTTTTGTACATGCAATAAAGAATGAAGTATAACATTAACATTCATATAATATAATTTTATTATAAACAAATACAAAAAGGAAAACATACTATATTCTAACATTAAAATAACACAAAAACTTTCCATAAAGGCAAAAAGGTATCGAGCTCTATGTCCACTAGTGGTGTCTTCAACATTGATTTAAAGGGTTAGCCTGCATCACCTGAAACATATTTATTTCTTTGTTATAATAGGTA
This sequence comes from Apamea crenata, assembly GCA_949629185.1. Taxonomy (NCBI): domain Eukaryota; kingdom Metazoa; phylum Arthropoda; class Insecta; order Lepidoptera; family Noctuidae; genus Apamea; species Apamea crenata. The sequence goes on from OX451359.1 coordinate 1,853,837, forward strand.
CTCAAATTAAACAATGATGTTTGTTATTTAATTTTATTTAAATGTTATTTTAATTATTGACATGATTTGACTTACCTAAAAACCACAAATTTTCCTTTTCAGCCTGGTGAAGTTGTTCCAAGTGAGTCTTAAGTGGATGGTGATTCCATAAAAAGGAGACATGGTTAGCCCCTCTACAGCTAGCATCGCCACAAATCAGAGTCGCAAACCTTAATGAAAAAAAAAGACTAATTAGTTTCTATTAATAAGATGAGATTGTTAATTTAAACCTATAGTAAATTATTTTTCTATCACTTTTGTTTTATTTTAGTAAAAGGTATAATTTATGTCCTCTTATATTATAATGCTATTTAATAAAACTGAAGTAAATTATGACAATATAGCATAACATCACACCGATATATACCTAAAGGGTTCGGCAGAGGTGTACTTTTAGTACTAAGTTGTAAGCAAGATAACATTAAATATGCATATATGATTGCCAGCAAAAACAGTTGGTAACTGTAGGTATTCACAATTGGAGCATTTATGGAGTGATAATAGTTTTCGGTTAAAAACCTCTTCTCATATTCGGCAGGCCTAACAATAGCAATGTGAGTGCCACCAATATAGCCAAAAACATCAGTCATTCTAAACTTCTGGTAGGACCTGACATCATAAAACTGTTAACAGTAGGTTCCCTTTGTTTATAATAGATATGTGCACCCACTTTTAGTCCTGCATGATAGGTTCCTTCTATAGTTAACAATGGAGGAGCTGCTTATCCCCACAATAACTTATAATCAAGTATTCCTACTGTATTGTACCTAGTGATATAAATATTCTTACTTACCCAGTTTTGAGTTTGACGGAGCTAGTGTCACGGCTCTCACACAGTTAGATACACTAACTTAGTGCATCTTATGCACTTGCTCCTTTATATCTCTGGTATGATCCAATGTATAAAAACTAAGTGTACTCAGCACCTAAAATGTGAATAGAAGATTGTAGTTAATTGTCATTTAGGCATATGATCAAAGTTTTTATTTCATCGAGAGGGTACCGAGTAAACCTCTACAATAACGTCTAACTGGAACTACTTAGTTAAAACACACTACTTTTTCTTTTGAGAAATAAAGTTTTTATTTATTTTTATTATTTATTATTATTATCACAATTATTTTACTTGCCTTGGAGGTAGTACTTATGCCATCGTGGCGGGTACTTAGGTATGGCTCCAGCTCATGAATGGTCATGAAACACGTTTATCTATCTTAGATACGCCAACAAACTCGAGGTCCGGCATTTCGAAGACTATGTTCATTTTCAGAGGAGCTACACTTCGTCGGCGATATAAAATGGTTTCCTTCGTGCTCCAGATTTTTTTAAAGGCCTAAATCTGCCATTAAAACAATATTTCTTCACAAAACCTCCCAATATGATTTGTGAGATGTTGCTGTTGACCAACATCTTATGAATCTGCTATTTGACATTAAAACTTCACTAAAGCAATTCATAATTTGTGACCATTTTACGAATCTCCATACAAAACTGTCAAATAGATGAATTACGTGATATGAATTGCACACAGATCATATTATGAATTGTCAGTTTGTGACCATTTTACGATTTTTAATATGATTCATATTGTTATCCTATTATGATTCTGCCAAAGTGGCCTTTTTAGGCCCCCTGATTTTTCCAACGCCAGATAATTTTATCGGAGGAATATTTTTGAATTTTTGACAATTCTTCCATGCAATGACAGACGTCGATTTTATTCCACGAATAAAAATTATCTATCGATTGAAAAATCAGCCCGTATTAGCATGCAAAATAATGCTATTAATTTTATTTAAGCCCTCTTTGGAAAATAATGGAATAAAAAATCGTCATTGTTGCCATAGACGAGATAGACAATATATAAACCAATATCTACCTTATTTTTTACATTTTAACTCACTGAAAAAGCAACCTTCCCAAGATCACATTATTTAATCCGATCCCAGCTATAAAGTCCACGGTAACGGTCCACGGAAGGGTCCAACTATCATCGGTTTACGCGTGTCGATAAACGCGAGTGGCGACGTTAACTCGTCCTTACGGATGGATGGAGCGCTTCACTTCCTGAGGGGAGCGCGGTTAAATCGGCCATGTTGGTTATTTGTATTCTTTTTTTTTTGTAATTTTTGTAATATTGAATTTTATTTTTGTTATGTTGTGTGGTGGATTAAAGTCCACTCCCTCTGATAGAGAGGAGGCCTGTGTCCCAGCAGTGGGAACTTTATAGGCTGATTATGCTATTCTATATAAAGTTTGGGCAAGGTTAGTGCTGTGACTGGATTGTGGTTTCGCTTCCTACATGTAACTATTTAAGACTGAGTGTGTATACAAACGAGCGTTAGTTGCTGCCGTCGAAAACATGCCTGCCTATTTGAGCACCGTACTCAAATACACGAGCAGCACGTTGCATTATCGAGGGCAGCCGCCGACACTCGTCGACGGCTGCAGTTGCCTCTGCTGTTGACGCGTGTCGCTAGTGTGTACGAGCACATACAGCTAACAGGTTCGGGGTATGAATTCAAGGTTTTTGCGTGTAAGTTTTGTATCTGTAACACGGTAACTCCCAGTTTATTAGCTGTCACAAATCTCTCTAATTAAATGAGATAACAGTTTTTTAGCTATCCTTGTGGCGGTATCTACATCGCCACACGCGAACTATTTATCACACTGACGTCACCCAAAATCCTGCATCGCGCAAGCAGAGTTTACCGCGACTCGCATATATACAACATCCCGAAATCAATCGTCGGTCAGTAGCCCACCCAAACTCAAACTATTTATTTCAACTAAACCAATTACAGGCACTTTTGAGTTGTCAAGGGTCGGTCAGTCAAAAAGATGAAGCTAGTTGACCACTTGACACCAGACACAACACCCGTCTGGTCGGAGGATCCTCCCTTTTCTATGTAGGATGAGTGAACTTTATACCCTGTTCCTCATACCTCTATAATCTAACTGTCATGTATTCAGATTCCATGTAGGGGGTTACAATTTTGTTTGAGTGTTTCTAATTTTGAGCTTCGTTTTCATTGATAAAACTTACGTTTTCACTTTCAATGCTACTAATATAGAAAGCGAACTCATTCCTTTCGATTTGTCAATGAAACATAAATACCTATTAGTTATGTCCCTACTTTATGTACATTTAACTTGATGTGTTCACCATTTAACCCTAAAATGCCACTTAAATAAGATTACGGTGCAAAACTCTGACGTCACCATACGTAAACCACACGCACGCGATAATACGAAAACGCTGTTCTCAAGTGTTAAGTGTTTTATTCGCTCACGAGGAAAATATCATGACCTTTATTAAAAGCTGAAGTATTTTCGTTTTACCTTGTCATTGAAATTACTTTTACCTCGTCTTGAATTATATTATTTTGGAAAGTAAAGGATTTTGGCATCATAGAGGAGTATGTATGAGGGAACATTTTTAATTTTTTAAGGGGCAGTATAAATTCTTTATCTATACATACTAATAATAAAGCTAAAGAGTTTGTTTGTTTGTGAATGCGCTAATCTCTGAAATTACCGGTCGGATAAAATTAATCTATTTTATTTGATAGCCTAATTCTTGAGAAAGGCTATTTAACATTACGCTACGACCCTTAGGAGCTGAGTAAAAAGAAAGTTATAGCGCGAGCGGGCGATGAGATGCGACGCGGTAGCTCGGGGACCGACATTTCACGGCCAGAAGCTACTGTTTTATATCACGAACGCAGTCTTCTAAGGTCGAGTATTATCAGAATTTCAAGAAATATAGATCGTTTTCTTAAAAATGTTCTTTATCATTTTCTGTTGTCTCTTTTACCAACAGCACTTAACTTTAAACTTCAAAAATACCAGTATTTTACATGGAGCGACTACCTATCTGAACTCCACAACCCATTTACTGGGTAATACCGTACCTCTCTGGAAGACTGGTTGTCCGACTTTTGGGTTTCTGACGACCCGCAATGACTGTCAAAGATCCACGAATGACAACCGGGACCCAAGGCTTAACGTGCTTTTTGAGGTACGGAGGGGTGACCAAAGATGGTCACACATCCACGGATCAACCGCGGCAAGCGCAGCTTATCCTGATCGATTGACCCGTGCGGGTGTTATTACTTAACCACAAGCCTATTCTAAATAATATAAATAAAAATCTTCACATTCTCAAACCGTCTTGTCATCCCCTGAGTTTCTGACACATAACAAGCAGTACTTTAGAAAGTCTAACCGCCATTAGGGGGGAACACACGTATATTAGGGGCTTTTAAAGCCGTTCGCTACTCGCTGTAATTTGCGGCTAAACGTCGATGGGAGATTACTGGCGCCAGTCACTTGGCTAGCCCGGTTTGTGGAGTGCGTGTGAATGTAGCACTTCCTTTTGTTGAACTCGTGTTTTTTTGTGTTTGTGTATGTACATGCGTTTAAAGATTTGTTTCAATTGTTGTTTGAAGTTGTGCGATTTCTTGAGCTTCATGGTTCACGCAAAGATAGGTTTTATTCAGTCAGTGGAATGCTGAATTGTATTTGAAAATCTTGTTTTATTAACTTTAAAGCATAACTCTTTTTTCTGCTTTTTTCAATTTTATATATTTTCCATTACCAAGCTCTTTAAATATTTTCTGCAAAAATAAAAAAATAAAAGCACACACATCCACACACTTATTTATCTGCTTATCTGCATAAACGAATAAAAACCGATGATAGCACAAAAAAAGGCTCTCATTATTATTCTAAAGCTTTGCAGGAAGTAATCAGACGAAAATGTAATTGTCATCGCGCATAACATCTGCTGAATCTAATTTATTCACTGGATGCTGCGACGCGGAGATGCTACCGTGAGTCCTCGTGTTGTAAGGACTTGATTTATATCATTTGAGTGAATTATGAATGAGTTTTTTTCAGAATAGGCACGTTTTTTTGGCAATATGTTTGCTATTCCTGTAAAAATTATGCTTCTTCTATACTCTATACACACTCGTAAAACAAAATAGTAACTAAGAATTTTTGTCCGTTTGTCTGGATGTATTGTTCCGGATTTGCGCAAAAACGGCTAAACGGATTTGAATGAAATTTGGTACTCAGATAGTTTACAACCTGGATTAACACACACGGTACTTTTAATCCCGGTAGTACGTTCCTGTGGAATATTTTCCGACAAATTATCATTTTTAGAATATAATAATATAATAGAATTTAGGTTTCTTAAAGTATTTAAAGCCTCTTTGCTATAGCCATCCATATCAGTACCTAATTTACTTATAGTAAGTATATAATTATACACAAGCATAAATACCTTACAGTTACTCAAAATTCAAAAGCTATTTTCTCGTGAAATAAACATTACATCTTTGAGAAAATATATTTTTTATAATGGTATAGTAAGTAGTAATAGGTATCAATATTAATATGTTCATAATAGCATGCAATTTCTATCAATAATTTAGGAGAAAATCGCTTTTGAATAATGTAAACGCCAACTTCCAAACTCTGGACTGTTACTAAGAAATCCCTAACGGAAAACCCAATAACACTTTGTCTGACCCGGCAATCGAACCCAGGACTCCACGGTCAGCAGTCGCGCTTGCAACTACGAGACCACCGGGGCAGTAGTTAGGTAAACAGGAAATGTGTCGATAAAATATTTCAAAGTAAACTCTTGTGGCAACGACCTTCCAGTCTGAGTGAACTCAAATTGATTATTGTTATTATGTGCTTTTAGGTTAATATCTAGATACTTTTACTGATCGGAAAATACTTTTATAACAAAAACAATTATTCTTTAATATACCCAAATTCTTCAACTACCCAAAAATAGTTTAGTCTTTAAAATACACACAGATAAAAACCGTTATAAAGTTCATTTAATTTGACGACCTCTGTCATCCTTTATTTATATTTGAATTTAGAATACAGAATAGAAATGTGCCACGAACAAATGGCGTTTAAATCTTTTATAAATGGCCAGTACTTTTAAAGTTATGATACTAAACCTGAAATATTCCTAGATCTTTGACAGTCGTTACGGGTCGTCAGAAGCCCGAAAGTCTGACAACCAGTCTTACCAAGGAGTATCGTATTGCCCAGCAACTGGGTTGTGGATGTCAGATAAGCAGTCGCTCCATGTAGAATGCTGGTATTTAGCTGCGTCCGGTTAGACTGGAAGCCGACCCCAACATAGTTGGGAAAATGCTAGGCAGATTGATTGATTGCCTAAACAGGAAATATCCCGAGATAGTGTTGTGTAAGTGTATATGATTATGCTTGAACACCGTTCCCAATGCCGGTGGGTTTGTTATTTTTATTTTTTGTTCAATAATGATGATGATGTCGTAATGGCCTGGTGGTTAAGGCCTCGCCTCTCATGCACGAGATTGTGGGTCCATATCCAGAAAAGCACCAATGTTACTTTGTCAATTCTTATGTACTTTGTGGGTTTATCTTGAGCATCCAGGTGTGTGGCCTCCAAAAGTTAGCTGGCATTTTTCCACCTCATCTGTGACAAACTACATTATGATTTAAAATTTTAGTAATCCAAATGTTTGAATTTCAATAACGTTTTTGTTGACTAATTCAAATACCTTTGACTTATCATAAAAAAAAATCAAGCAATCCCTGACGAGTACCTGATTCTTTTAAATTCATAATGATTACAGCTGAAGAGGAAAAAATTCAACTAAATTTTGGAGGCCACTATTTATAAAATAACACAAAAAAATATGTTTTTGAATGAAGCTAAAAAACGTAATAAAATACAGACCCATAGTAGTAGTATTTAGTACGATAGCGAGACAAGTAGTAGCCATAATGAGTAATTTGATTTGAGAGGAAACTCAATTGACGACTGTTTTATTTGCGTTATGTCTTTATTATGCATACATTTTGTTGTTATCATTGTTTTGTTCAGCACAGACGACGCTAACTGTCCACAGTGAAGCATTGTCTGAACATTATATTTTTTGCAACAATATTTTTCTGTTGGTTCGTTGGCGTACTGAATATTGTTTTACATACAAAGACATCTAGATGGCAGGTGAGAAAAACAGCTCACACTTTAAATCACAATTTGACGGATTTTGAAGGAAATTGCTAATCCATTGCTTCTTATTTTTTAAATATTCGTCTGTTCGACAACGTAGGTAAATGACGAAATGAATGTTGTTGAATTTTCAAAATGAAAGGCATTGCAATAAATATTTAAAAAAATATATATTAAAAAAAAGAAAAAAAATTACCAAACAGAAACAAAAGCTGCTTTACAATGAAAAATTATATAGTAACACAACATGACTGCAACAAAACATTTCAAGTGTTCTTTTAGTTCAAGATAAAATACACTGTAAAACATGAACAAAGGTAGAAAAGCTTTACTCAAAATTGAATTTCTTAGTTTCTGACAGTAAACCTTTGAGCGATACAGAGAAATGAATTTATGAAGGCAGAATCTAGTTTACAAGAGAGGTGAAGTTAAATCCCGCTAAGATAGAAATACACTATAACCCAGGAGAGACAGGTTAACTTTGTCTACAGACTGCACTTCTTAAACCCGTCAAATGATGGACTGCTAGAAGCCCATGTAAGCGCTCAACGGTTTTCACGATTATTTAGTTACGGCGCCATCTAGTTTTAAAATATTGACCAAAAAATATTGACGTATAAACGTGTTTTAAAAGATTGTTGTTTGAGTGTTTTACAGAAATAAACACATAATCAGCCCATAATGTTCCCACTGCTGGGACACAGGCCTCCTCTCTGTGGGGTGGGCCATAATCCACCACGCGAGCCCAGTGTGGGTTGGTGGATATCACATGTCTTCGAATTTGTGGTTCTAGGACATGCAGGTTTCCTCACGATGTTTTCTTTCACCGTTTTGAGAGCAGTGGTGATGAAATAATTAACACAAAGTAAAGTGCCTGCCTGGGTTCGAACTCACGACCTACAACTAGGAAGTCGGTTCCACTACCACTGGGCCACCACTGCTCCCACAGAAATAAACATTTACTTGAATTTCATATATTTTTTGATATTTCGAGAGATATGATTCTTATGAACAAACGGTGTATGTAACCCGACAAATGTGGGGTGTTAAAATATTCTATAAACAATTCAACCAACATCCCCACTTGTTACTTACCCACAAAACCACTTAATCCGAATGCAATACAGTACACACCCCCCTACCACAGAAACGGATAAAATCCCTCTTTATCGCTAAATACATTCATTTAATCACATCGAGCGACCGGCGGCGTCGTAAAACGAAGCCTGGTCATAGCAGGGTGAGGGTCGCGGCCATTTACGTCCTATTCGGTTGATAAAATGAACGTCCCACCAAGTTCCCGTTTACGATATCTTTATAATATGGATTTTGATGGCGTTTAGAATAGTTTTTGAGCTAGAAGACTCGGAAAATATGAACTTCCACATGTCATAAATGGAAAAAAATACAGCAAAAAATAAAGATGCCTTGTTAATAACACTTTAAGTTAATATAAACATTTGCACGTACCTAAGATCGGAATGCTAGCTTTTTCGATTAAATAAAAAATATTTAAAGTGCCTTTGCCCGCATTTTTTTGAATATTAGTTTAGGTAACAACTAGATCAAATACGATTAAATTGTAAACATCTGCCACTTTCTCAGTGGGATTGTTGTTTTATGCTTTTATTTTGTCTATGGCTGTCAACTCCCGAAAGTTTTGTGAGAGATGAAAAGAATTGGTGTTTTATGAAATTTTAATAATTCAGAATTTAGCTGAAAAAATCATTTCGGGGAATAGAGGCTTTTATTCCAATGTAACTGGTATTTTTTTCTGATGAATTGTTTCTCTCGTGTGTAAACTGATTTTTGTTAAATGGACTTTGGACATACCCGTCCAAAAATCAACACCCATAATTTTTACGCCTTATAAATTGGTCAGCCATAAAACCATATCTCTCAAACACAATCTAAATTAAACGTTCTGACCACGTATTGTTTTTATGTCCAAAACAAACACAGACCAAATATGTTCCCATATTCATTTGAGTTCCTAAACAATCGGATGAGAACCGTTTGAAAATTCCATATCCAATTTGGGACAATGTTCTGATATTACTGACATACCAGACCTGTTGGCTCTCATGTGTACGCTTGACTATATGTCATGCTACACATTTCCAGTAAGGGTTGATGATTCGTATTGTGGGGAAAATCTATACAATGCAATACCAGTTTATACTGAACATTTATATCCTTATGTTCTTATGGGTATGTTGTTGTTAAACTTGTGTAAAACAGTGTTTAATAGTGGAAACTTGTAAATGGCCTACAAATGCATATTGTTCAAGAACAAACACTTTTTATATTATCTGTAAGTTTCCCGAATAGAATAAAATAAAATAAATTATATGTATGTGTGTATTATATGTGTGGGTGTGTATGTGTCTGTTGTAATTATATGTGTGCGTGTGTGTGTTATATAGGTATATGTGTGTATATACAAAGAAATATTTAAATGAAATATTATGAACAAAGAGTATTAAGCTGCTCTATGTTTATAATATTTCCAGAATTGGTATTCGTAATATTATTATTATATTACGAATTCTGGAAATATTATAAATGCGCATCTATTTAAACGTATATCCAATATAATTGATATTTGACGCGAGGGTTCGCGATTCATTTTTATATTTTAGAGATATCTATTTATTAATATATACATACTCCCATGTATTTTATCTAACTGGTTTTCCTCTATCTACTCCATAATCATGAAGCTCAAACAAATGATTTAAGGAATTTATTATGCGATACCTACATTGTGTGTGTACTTTGTAGGCAGTCACTCCATGTAAAATACTGGTATTCGGCTGCATCCGGTTACACTGGGAGCCGATGCCAACATAGTTCGGAAAATGCCAGGCAGATGATGATGACCTACTTTGTCATCGACTAAATATTATTAGGATCTAAAGGTAGATCATGATGTTATGTTTGTGTTATCTAAAAGTGTTTATTTCATGAAGGTAAATAAAATATAAATAAATCAGAGCAGTCTTATCAATTTTTTTATCATAACAGAATCATTTTTGGGATAGTATTTTGCCAGGTGCTCATTTATTAATATATAACATCTATCTTCATCTCATTTCATACAGATACATAATTTGATATGCCATATACATGGAACAATATCTCACATTCAGCTTATTCTCAATGACGTATTTCCACGAAATGTTTCATCAATTCACCAGTTGCATGCTTATTAGCCGCATTGCTTTTCGGCCATTATAACAGACAATAGGCTTCCTCGCTTATGTGCCATATAAGCTTGTGCTTAGTATCTATACGTATGTCAGTAAGTAGGAAGGCCGTTTCATAGGAAATTTTCATTGATATGAACGTGACGTTTGCAATGAGCATCAGGGGCGCTTTAGTAAATGTATAGGACCTACTTTTAATTATTTATTAAAACTTTATGCACAAGTAAATACTGTACAAAGGCGGACTTAATGCCTAAGGCATTTTCTAGCAGTCAACCTTATAGCTACATATATACATACATATAAACAAAATGAACTGTCAGGAGAAAACATGATCGGTAGAGGAGAAAACGAAAACAGAAAATCAGCGTTGGGATGTTACGGCCAACTTGACGACACAGTTGGCGCAGTCGCTGAGCAATCGACTGCTGCGCTGCGTGTCGCGGGTTCGATTCCCTCACGGAACAAATATTGGTATTGCCTACAGGTAGTAGTAGTACAGGTAGCAGGTAGTTGTTCCGGGTCTGGCTGTTTGTGTATGTGAGTTTAAATGTTTGTAAACGCACGCACGATACAGGAGTAATTTCTAGTGTGGGGCAATGGTTTTTTTTAAAAAAACAAAACTTCTGACTGGATATGTTCACGTTCCTTCACTTTAAAAGATAACCGACTGGTTGCCGTCCTGATGTTCAGAGGGAGCGCATTCCAAAGAACAAGAGCTTTTGGTTTAAACACATTGTGAATCAGGTTTTGGTGAAGCCAATTATTTATTGTTAACTTAGAAGCAATTAGCAATTGAACTTAAAAATCTAAGGGACCATATTTTCATTTCAAGTAGGTACCTAAGTACCCGTTCGCATTTCTAACAGCACAATCTCCATCAGTACCCAGTACAGGCTTCCAAAAAATTTTACATAACCTAACATTCATGACGTCATAAGAGCACAGCTGGCCGAGTCTTTAGCATTTATGCGAGCGACGTGAGCTCTATAAAGATGGCGCCCAAATTAAATTCATAAGCATATACGGGGTTATGAGCGGTGGCACTCGATACCAGCACCGAGGGAATTAGGGGTGGTTTGAAAACATCCTCACTAATTGCAGTTTTGTATTAATTTCTGACGGGAATTTTGAATGAATTTTTTTAGGCAGTTTCATGGCTATATTGCTTTGTTGATTGATGGGATGACCTGAATGGAGAAGAGGCGTTTGGGAGTTGAAAAATGTTCATCGGTCGTTTTTTTTTTACATTGGCTGAGGGAATTGCATTTGCAAATTATGATTTGGCGCAGCCGTGAGGCATATTTTCCTGCTAATTTCTTACTTGGACTTTACACTTTTTTATTTGTTTTTTTTTTTTTTTTATCTGATTTACTCTGATGTACTGTGTGTATTTTAGTTTGTGCTAAATAAATGTATTTTATTTCTTTCTTTATTTGGAAATGGCATCTAGTTATATTACATAACATAATCAACACAGGTTATGTAATACAATAAAAATACAGATTATAACCTAGTTTGAGAGGCAGGGTCTTAAACATGTTGGTACAGAATTGACAACAAACCTAATTAACTGTATAACTTTCTAACCACTGATTGTTGCTGTAACTGTCTGTAATTTTTGATGAATAAACTTATATTATTATTATTAATCTAGATAACATAATTCCAGGTTAAATGTTGAGGAACCGTTTTTCTGTACCTAAACCATTGTCAGACTTACCAGTCCCAAACACCATTTGAAAAAATAGGTTATACAATGTTGTGTAATTTTTCATGGAAAACTTCGGTGAAAACAAAGCCCAGTTTCACAATACCAAACGAATTCACAAGGCAAAGTTAGTTTATATGCAGATATTTGTTAAAAAATCGTTTCAGTTTACTTCGTTACGGAACAAGGAGAGGTCGTAAGGTTTCAGAGACGGAACCCCTGAAATGAACAATTAGGGGAAATATAAACTCCTAAATATTTTTTTGAATTTTTCACAATTGTTGGGATTCCTGCTCGGGTTACTTATGAATACTTGATGAAATTTTTTTTTATGGCTTTGTTGAGTTGTGTTTATAAGGTAAACAGCTTGAGTCATTGCCATGATTGACACTTGGGGTTTGTAACCTATTACAACTACTAGCTATGGCCAACTGGGCACGAATTCAGTTTCTCAGCTTCTTATAAAGACTAATTCCTAAACCAAAAACCCAATAACTTTCACATTCACGCTTGCAGGGTAGTTGCGTAACACAATCACATTAGCAACGGCTTTCATTTTGACGGTTCAATAACATTCATTGCGTTATTTACGTTATTTGCTTTTGAGATGTGGTGTTGGCGAAGTACTGTACAGTAATACTGGTATGTTCTCAGGCGGATCGTGATGACAGGAAATAATATTCAATAAATCATATCCTACTATTCCTAATTTCCTACTAATATTATAAACGTGAAAGTTTCTATGGATGGATGTTTGTTACTTTTTCACGCAAAAACTACTGAATGGATTTGGATGAAATTAAAAATGGATTAGGATACTTTTTATCCCGACATTCCCACGGGATTGAAACTTATGCGGGTTAAACCGCGGGGCGCAGCTATAGCTAGAATACTTAAAGCACATACGTGAGCGAATCCGCGGGCACAGCTAGTTTATAACTATAGTCAGCCGGGAGGGTACCACTCTTACTCTATCGGGTACAATCATAGCAAACTTTTAGAATGGTATGGTTTTCGGACATAATTATGTATAGTGGACCTTATTGGTATATTCTATTTCTATTATTATTCTTCAGAAAATTCAAGTGTGTGTATGACCAGAGAGGCAATTCTCGTTATCTTAAGAACGTTCACAGTCAGAAGGACAATTCTCGTAACTTAAAACGTTCAAAATCTAGTCGCAGTCTCATCTCAGCGATATTTTTGACAGACTGACTGAGATCAGAGGGGCAATTCTCGTAATTTTAAGACCGTTCACAGTCTGATCTCAGTCTCAGTCTGTCAAAAATACCACTAATTTCCCTACAATTTGACAAGTTTTTGACATTTGTTTGTCGCCGAGATGAGACTGCGACTAGATTTTGAACGTTTTAAATTACGAGAATTGCCCTTCAGATGTATGTATGTAACCCCATGGGAAAAAGCGTGAGTTTATGTAGGTGTATGTATTTCTGAATTGATTCTGAACTGATTGAGTACCGACACATATAACAGAGTTAATAATAATAAATAAAATAATAATTTGTAATAATAAACAAAATATTAATAATACAATAAAATATAATATAAAAATATATGGAATACTTATGTTATATATTTATAATTATACAAAAATACTTGTTTATGGACCATTTGCCGAAATGATATACCCTCTCTCCTACTACCTCTGCTGTGCCCGACAGGGTCCATAGTGATTCTGCTATATTTTTATTTATAAGACCTAATGTACACTATGGAACGCAATAAAGTATTGAGTATTGAGTATTGAATGTTCTGAAAATGTAATTGACTACAAAAACTAACTTTATCTCCAGTCAATAAAGTTTAATATCGAAGCTGTAGCTTTTAAAAAAGTATAAAGTTCTGTCATAATTGTGTTTTATCTCCACCGTCTCTTAGTATCTAGTCTGCAATAAATTTATTAGGCACCTAGACCGGCTCTGACCGTGAATTTTTGATGTAGGTTTTATTAGAAAAAAACTTAAGCCCCTACTTTAGGGATTTAGATTTTAGAGCTCTCATCTAAATGTAAGACTAGGTGCTTTAGCTGCAAAATGTGATTTGATCTTGATCCAAAAATATATCGATGACAGTTATTCAGGCATTTCACTTCTACTAGCAGTAGCAATTGCTTTCAGTTTGACAGTTCAACAGCATTAATTTTGAACATATGAAGCAATGGTTTAGCGATATCCAAAATGATTAAGATTGATAATGTGTTACGCAATTAGGGTGCTGGTCTATTCTGTAAAAATCTCACCATAATAACTTAGGTGGAGTGAGCTGCCATTAGTGTCAATCCCTAGTAACAAGTGAAATGATAGCTCACTTCAAGCTCACGTCACCTTAGTTTTCATGGTAAGTCTTTTACAGAATAAACCTGCTGGCATTACAATCTGGGTTGATGCAGTCAGGAGCGGTCTCTAAAATACACTGCAGGCCAAAAATACGAGCAAATAATATTTTAAAAATCAAGTCGCAGGTAAAACTAGTAAGCACCTCTCGTACCTAATTTCTTTCGATAATTTAGAATGCTCTCAGAAGATTTCAATATGCAAATGTAATGTATTTTTTTTTGACCTTAGGCTCTGCGAAGGCAAAAGGTACTTACAAGTTTATAGACATAAATTTCAGACACGTCGATACTTAAACTTTGAGGTAGGAACCCATCGTTTTTAAATATGGCTATAGCATAATAACAAGAAAGTGTTCTGTAAAAAAATTATAACAGTCACGGTAAGTAATTAAATGTTGGTCTTTTAATTAATTACCTTGACTGTAATAATTTTTATGAAATCAATATGTGTTACTTAAGTAATGTAATTCTATAATGTGACTGTAGTCAATTACATTATGTAGGTAATTTCAATAATTATTTACCCGTCTGAAAAGTCGAATGTATGGAAAAAGTTTTTTTGCGACTTCTGACTTTTCTAGTACCTCAGTTGATCCAATAGAGTTTTTTGATCCTTTTATGAAACAGGATAGATTGGCATCAAAAAAAAGTTTCATATCACATAATCTGCCTATAACGTTCCCTCTGCTGGGATACAAGCCTCCTCTCGGTGAGAGGGAGTGGGCCATAATCCACCACGTGGACCCATTGCGGGTTGGTAGATGTCACATGTCTTCGAATTTTTGGTTGTAGCAAATGCTAGTTTCCTCACGATGTTTTCTTTCACCGTTTTGAGAGCAGTGGTGATGAAGTAATTTACATAAAGTAAAGCGCCCGTCTGGGTTCGAACCTACGACCTACAACTCGTAAATCACGGCCGTTACCACTGGGCCACCACTGCTCTCATGGGTCATGGATCATCAAAATATAATCAGCCTATAAGCTTCCCATTGCTGAGAGTCAGGTCCCCTCTCTGTAATAGGGAGAGTGGTTTTTAATATATTTGTAGACTACGAATGGGTTCGGAATTTGACCTTTGTAGCTAAGCTTTGATATTAAAGCTAAGACATTACTGCCTTATAATAAGTATACATAGTATGCCCCCGATCTAATATTGCTTTCTACCGCGACATTCTGATATTATTTTCTAAATCCCTTTCATCTCTAACCTTTAATGTTCTTTAATATCTCTTTGTGGCGGTGAAATACTTGAGGTGTTGAGTGAAAAGGTACTGGAATGTCTTGGATTGCTTTGCATTTCTATAAATTTTAGAGATTAAATTATGGAAAATATTTTAGAAATCTATTTTTTGGCTTTTTAATCATTTCTGTGCACAAGAAAAAAAAAGAACAGAATAATAGGTACAAAGGTGATCTAATATGATGATAGCGTGATCTATGTTGAAATTAATAGTTTCTGCCCGCGACTTGTATGGAAGTCGTAAGACACCACAATATACCAAAATAACAGCCACATTATTATACAAAAAAAAAATACTTTCCTGTATACTACGTATTTAGTTTTGATCTCAGCAGCCAAAATATGTAGAGAGTGACGACTGGTGACGCGGAAGCAAGCGACGTACAGTTGTCCGTGTGAGAAGCAGCTCGTCCTGAGGTCGGCACCCGCAGCCTTCAGTAGTAATATACCCATTAGTTTCGAAGTTTTTCGTATTCAGTAAATTAATGAACGCCTGCATTCCTGGTAGGGTGGCTTAAGACGAGAATATAAAACCAAAACGTTGTATGTTAAAATATGATTCCGAAGCAAAAAACCCTAAAAGCTCTTAAAATATAATTTACATTTCATACCAAAAATATATATCCAGCAAAACATATCACTTCATATTTACAAAATTGCCGAGTATTTCGCTGAAAATGTCGTCAATTTGCGACATTTTTCTCGGCATATTGGATACAATTATGAGCTCGCTTCATCAAGCGGGCTGTGAGGTGGTGTTCATTAATTTTATGAGGCTAATAAACATGTTAGAGTACACTAAAGGCCATAAATTTAGCAGAACCTACCTGTGAATTAGCTGTGTGTAATTATTAAAGCGTAATGTGAACGGTGTGGGTGATATGTGAGGCCCGTAGTGTAATAAAGAATTGTTGCATAGTTTACATCGTAGTCAAGTTTAAAGTTATAGTTTCTTTTAGTGGGTATAGTTAAAAGGTGAAGTGCTGTCGTATAGTTAGCACAATGTAATCTATATAGAGCTTGGCAATTTAAAAAAAAAGAACAACAAAGACGTTTTTGACAAGAATAAAAGCCGTTTCGTCGAGCTGTAACTTTTACACGTGATATGAAAAGACAAACATTTCTATTACAATCAAAAAGCCACAAACGCCCTTGGAACTCGAAATATTTATATTTAGTGCTATCAGAATTTTGCGGACGGATTTTTTCCCTTTAATATCTTATATTTCGGGCACGTACCGCGTTCGGAGTAGGCCAGACGAAAATTCATAAGTCGGCTATATTGAAAAATAGTTATTTAGATTACCGTAGGAATCATGCAAACAGACGGGTGGTATTCGTCGGTTCCATTCGTGATGAGATTTTCTATATCGGCGGTAGTTTTAATAAAAGAGCTGCGTGAATTCTGAATGCGTATTCCAAATTAAATTATGAGAATTTCGCACGTACTTTCGTGTTCTGTTTCTAGATCACGGATGGTAGAATCCAAGTTAGATTGACGAAGATGATAAAAATACCTTCTCTAATTAAGACGTAATAAGGTTAAATATATGGGGTATGAGCCAGTTAATTATTCTCCTTCTTCTTCGTACTGTACTCTTGTCAGTTCGGTTGTAATCCTCACGTAGTTTCTTGTCTAGGAGCTGATATGATTCTTATGCTTATGCTTCACGATTTCTCGCCACCTACTCCGATTTCGGGTAAGTATTATTAGTGCATTCCTACAAGGGATCGCCAACTGCGGATTTATTTTGGTCATTCCATTTCATGGGTGATCGTCCGCGTTATCTAGTGCCCTCCAGTCCGTGCCCTGCACGACAAGGCGCTCCATAATCCAAGTTAGTCGTCGCTTAACCCCAATTAATTGTGGATACTTTATTAATACTCTGACTTATAAATAGTAAAATCAGGTGTTTCTTTTTCTTCCGGAAACTATGCTACACAGAACTCATTATCACGAGTAAACTATGATTATACTAATAAGAAACTACCATATTGGGATCAATTTTTTATTTACTATTGTCATTCTCAAATGAAGTATTTTAATATTTAGTAGGTACGTATGTTAATTTGAGTAGTGGTGGCCCAGTGATAACATCGATGATTACCGAGTTGTAGGTCATAGGTTCGAACCCAGACTGGCGCTTTACTTTATGTAAAGTAAATATTTCATCACAACTGCTCTCAAAACGGTGAAGGAAAACATCGTGTGGAAACCGGCATGTCCTAGAAACAAAAATTCGAAGACATGTGATATCTACCAACCCGCACTAGGCCCGCGTGGTGGATTACGGCCCACTCCCTCTCACAGAGAGGAGGCCTGTGTTCCAGCAGTGGGAACATTATCCCCCTTATTACAAAACAAGGTTTTTTTTTCGATCAGGTTTAAAGCACTGACCCGGTTATTGAATTAAGAACCCATCTGATAGAGAAATGCAGTTCTTTATACAAAAATGACAGCTTAGTTCGGTGCTAAGTTGTCATTTTAGGAATTAAGAACTTTAGAAATTAAGAACTTTGCCTAAAACGAAACAAAGTTCGAAATACCAGTACTGGCTCAATATTTTAGGCTAGAACTAAAGTTGGGGTTCGTTTTGTAATAAGACGTTATAGGTCTAATATGTATATTAATTTACCGGAATATTCTAGAGCTTTAAAACTGCTTTTAACGAGACAAAGCCCAATTTTAATCCACTTCAGGCTATAATGTTGTCAATGTACAGATTACTGACTGAACTCTAATAAGCTAAGCTTGTGTGAAAAATTAGATTCAGCAGATCCGCTGAAAAAGCTTTTATTTATTCTGAGAGTAACTTTATTTTTTACTGCCACGTGCTGGGCCCGGGCTGTATTATTACGTACCAAACTCCTGTAGAAAGTATTTCATTTAGCTATATGTGGTTTCTTTTTCAGAATTCAAACACTTACCTACTGATAATTTTCCTTTGATACATAAGCTCACGCTTTTTTCTCATGGGGTAGGCAGACACTTCAGGACGTCACTTGCTACGATCCTAACATACTCCCTTTGAATCGTTTACACAACTCGGTTTCAGTTCAGTTTTGCCTGGTGTCATCTGTTTTAAACTAAAATACAGGCCTTTGGCATCGCATTTCAAACCGACCTCAGGGGAAAATATTCTTAAAAGAAGCGACGTACCCTTTTATTTGTTGAGAAACACATGGGATTGCGGATTCAATCAGTCAATCTGCCTACCCTTTTCCCAAGTATGTTGGGGTCAGTTTCCAGTCTAACCGATGGAGCTGAGTACCAGTATTTTACATGGAGCGACTGCCTAGACTAGACTGACCTCCCAATTGCCAAGACTGGTTGTTAGACCTTTGGGCTTCTGAGCCTTAAATTCCCAGTCAATACCAAAGAAACCAATAAACTCCGACTATTGTTTACCCAAAAAAACTTCAAGCAGGTCTGGCATTTTCGAATTCGGCCATAATACGTATATAGCGTAAAAATACCCAGAACGAGGTCCAATTCAGCCGAAATATGGTTATTGGAATATTTGGCAGCGGTCAATTCTAGTGGCATTTATTGAATCTTGACCGGGCAGGCATATAGTGTTGTGCTTTTGCCCTATGAAAACGGAACGGAGAATAACGAGTTGGATTGTTTATAGCGAATACTCGTAGACTGGCCAAAATAAATCAGTTTGAGAATTTAGTGCTGCAGAATTATAACTATTGGGCTATTTGGGCTAAATGTATTCATAACATAAGATTTACATTATATAAGCTAACATTTAAAATAATAATATGCACTTGTGAAAAAATAAACAAAAGAATCATAGGGCTTCAAAAAATTCGTCCGCATCGATTAAATAATATTTATGTCAGAAAGATTCATTATCTGCCGAGCCTTTTTCCAACTATTTTCGGGGTCGGCTTTCAGTCTAATCAGATGCAGCTGAATACCAGTATTATACGTGAAGCGAATGCCTATCTGACCTCCACAGCCCAGTTACTGGGTAGTAAGATATCCCTTGGTAAGACTGGTTGTCAGACTTTCGGGCTTCTGTCGAGGATGCCGGATTTTTTCAACAGTAAGCTTAGAGAAACTAAAGAGCGATTACAGTTTTGTTACTATTACATCGCAACAACGTCTTTTAAAATTGATAATGAGGCTGATTTTCAGCTTGCAGACATCAATAAACAAGTTCTAACACCACATTCCTTTGTTTCAGAACCCAACAAATGTGCAGATGTAGAAATGTAACAATAAAACCGCGAACATCACCAAAAATGAAGCGGCGATCGCTGACCACAGTCCGCGAGGAATCACCACCTAAGACCATATGCAGTGACGTCACCATATACGTCATGGTCACCACCACCGCAGTCCTGAGCTACATGAACAGTTTGAACGGAGACTTTGTCCATGATGATATACCTGCTATAGTGACGAATGGTGACGTCATAGGAACCAATCCGCTGAAGCAACTGTTTCTTGATGATTATTGGGGTATGCCGATGGCTGATGTGAACAGTCATAAGTCGTACCGGCCGTTGACTACGCTGTCTTTTAGGTGAGTTGTAGTTTGTAGTTTTTGTTGTCATTATTATAATCTGCAAGATTGAGAAGGGAATTACAGAAACATACGAGTAATCAGCCTATAATGTTCCCACTGCTGGGACACAGGCCTCCTCTCTGTGAGAGAGGGTGGGCCGTAATCCACCACGCGGGCCCAGTGCGGGTTGACAGATGTCACATGCCAGTTTCCTTACGATGTTGCCCTTCACCGTTTGTTTTAAGAGCAGTGCAGGAGACGAAATTATTAACACAAAGTTAAAGCGCTTGCTTGGGTTTGATCCCACGACCCGCTGCTTGAGTCGGGGCCGTTACGACTGGGCCACCGTTGCTCTTCAACCTCTTCAATTACAGAATAAGATCATATCATTATGACTGCTAACGCTGTTCTGTGTTGTGTCTTGAAAAAAATACTTCTTTTCCATTTATTCGTGTCACAAAGAGCGATTGCGATAACGTCACGATGTTAGTAAGTAGAAACGTCCTAACTTGCTGAAATACAAGCAATTTTTCTATCCGTAGAATGAGCCTTACTACCTAAAAGAAAGTAAAAAAAAGAAAATACGTTTAGTACCCTTACTTTATGGTTCATTTATTTATTAAATACTTCAAACACACCAATATATCCAGACGGACTTAATGACATTTAGCGGGTAACTGCCTAATACAGTAACAGTACGAATTGCTTCCATTTTAATTGTTCGACAGCATTCAGTGCGTTATTTGCGTTGTTGAGAAGACACAACATGAACATAGGAAGGAATGGATGAGCAATATCCTTCAAAATGATTCAGATTGTGATTGGTCACAATGAGGTCACGTATTTGCATCGACAGAATTCCGCTTCCACATTGGTCCAAAGACAAACGCTTCGTACTGCGCTTCTGCGGCCGCGCGATACTATTGCTCATCGAAATAATTTACTAAATTGACTTCCGAATTGTCGTCCGCGACGCATTTGTGCGCTTATTAAACGTTTGGATTGTTTCGAGCTTAAATAGCTTAGCGATTAAAACGTGTTGAATACGTCATCCTTAACATCTGACCGTTAGCTTCTACTGCTGGCTACATTTTAGCTTTTTATCTAACTATCTTCTAAACTAATTATAAAGCTGAAGAGTTTGTTTGAAGGCGCTAAACCCTGAAACTAACAGTCATATTAGATATTTTTTTTTTGCATTTGATAGCCCAATTTTAACATGAAGCTGCAACTTAGGAGATGAGCAATAAGAAAAAAAGTCAGAAGGAACGGTAAGCGAAAATGAAGCAATAGGTGGGTGGGATGCCACGCGGTAGCTCGGGGGTCCAAATTTCACATGGACGAAGTCGTAGGCAAAAACTAGTTAGGTAGGTATATGAACACTCAAAAGAATTGTCGCAATGGAAAACTAAAATAGGGAAAAAGGGATAGGTAGTCTAATTTTGTTGTTAGATGACAGGCAATTACTACCTCCCATACGCTCGATATAATTTCTTCACCAACTTTTAAAATGTAAGCTGGAAAGAAAATGGCTTGATTTTCCACCACCACTTCTTAATCCTACTAATATTATAAACGTGAAAGTTTGTATAGATGGATGGATGGATGGATGTTTGTTACTCTTTCACGCAAAAACTACTGAGCAGATTTGGATGAAATTTGGCACAAAGATGGTTTATAACCAGGATTAACATATAGTATACTTTTATCCCGGTATTCCCACGGGATCGAAACTTATGCGGGTGAAACCGCGGGGCGCTGCTAGTCTTAAATAAGTTTGAATGCGTTCTACTTCGTACCAAATACCAAACCTACATACGTATGAAGGTACCTATACCTACCAGGCTACTGTACACCAGTATGCATAACCACAACTGCTCACTGGAGGAAAAACCATGAATATAAGTTCGTAATAATGTTTAAGAGAAAACAGTGAGCTAGTTGGTTTGCGGAACATAAATTTATTGCTTCATATTTGAACTCGTACCGAGCCAAACCTCTGAAAGCACTATTGCCATTGCCAGTGCAAATTCGGCAACTGTATTGCCACTATTGCCAGCGTATTGCCAGCTATACATAGCGAGTATTGCGAAAGTACGGCGGAGGCGTGCCAAGTTGCAATTATGCGTGTCGTTTCAGTATGATGTTCAGTTTTGGATTGTCGATGGAAAAGATTCAAAAACTAGTCCAATGGACTATAGTTAGAGAATTGTTTTGCTAATCAAAAACAACATCTCGTACCCCATTTTTGAATTGAAAATGTCATTCTATTATGCTGAAGTTCAGCATAGCAGAATTATTTAATTTATGGAAACCATCCATGTTTTGCTTTAAATATAAATTAAAACTTCCGTTTATTTGCAATTTTAGTAGGTTAATCTGGATTAGTTCCTGAAAATAAAACAATAATTTTGTTAATATTTAGTCGGCTAAGGCTAGGTCGCAATTGTTTACCTTACAAAAGGCGTTTTAAATGGCGTTTTGAGGGATTATATTTTCTCTATATTTTTCTAGTTAATGATGTAGCAGGTACTGCTCAAAATAGACGCTTCATTTCAGCCGAAAGACTTCCACTGCTGGACCACATACAGTGATAGGCCTCCCCTAATAAACACTTTACTAAACTTAATTTGTAAATAAAACATTCCTAAAAAAATAAGATCTAAACTTAAGGCTGAACACGAGGTACTGAAGCCTAAACACGAGATACTAAAGGCTAAACACGAGGTACTTTGTCCTATTTCTATCAAAAGAAAAATAATACCACACCACAAAAAACCTGTGAAAATAGTTTTTAATCCACCCTGCCCCATAAATTCCCCTAGATAATTTTACTTGCATTAGTTGACACGATAAGGCGTGCGCCCGAACAAAGCAAGGAGATACCTCAACCCATTATGTGCGCGAAAAAAGCGGCGAATGCCATAAATTAACATTTTGGTAAAGTGCGAGTCCCGTACGAGATAAGAACGTGTCTTTGTGGCACGTGCTATCGTAATTTATTAGTGCACTGTGTAGGGGTGGGCAGATATCGAAGCTATTGTAGTGGAGGTAACGGTTTTGCTGCAAATTGAAAGCTAATAAAAATAATGTCGGAAGACATAGCGTTGGAAGGCCTCCAACAAGGTGGACCGACGACCTTGTGAAGGCCGCAGGAACCCGTTGGATGCGAGAAGCACAGAACCCGTCGAAGTGGAAGTGCTTGGGGGAGGCATATCAGTGGACGTCTTTTGGCTGAAATGATGAAAAAACATGTCTGACTCGTTGCTCTTGTAGTCAGAAGTGCTACTACTGCTGAGCATGTGGTCCTGAGTTTAATTTCCAGGTCTAGCACAGGGTTATTGGGTTTTCCATCAGGAATTTCTCAGGTGCAGCTCGGGGCCTGGGTTTGTTCCCGGTCGATGGCAATAGACTCACCCTCTATTACATGGGACTTAAACATGGCTGGCGAAATGTGGGTGTACTACAGCCCATCGATTCTGTAAAAATCTCACCGTGAAAAGTTAGGTGAAGTGAGCGTAGAGTGAGCTGTCAATAGTGTCAATCCCTAGCAATAGTTGGAATGACAGCTCACTCCACGCTCACTTCACCTAAGTTTTCACGATGAGATAGTTACAGAATCGCACTGCTGGTACACCCCTGCCTAACTCTTCGGGGAATACAGACATGATGTTATGTTCATTAAAAAATAAGTTGAAAAATATATGATGGTTTATTTATTTAAAAACCCATCCATCGCTACATGTAAAATACTGGTATTCAGCTGCATCTGGTTAGACTGGAAGTCGAGCCCAACGTAGTTGGGAAAAGCTAGTAAAATTATGAGTTACTAGCAGCACCCCGCGGTGTCACCCGCATAAGTTTCGATCCATCCATCCATCGAATATTGGTATAAAAAGTATCCTTTATGTTAATTCTGGCTATAAACCATCTGTGTGCCAAATTTCATCCAAATCCGTTCGGTAGTTTTTGCGTGAAAGAGTAACAAAGATCCATCCAAACAAACTTTCACGTTTATAATATTAGTAGGATAGGATTGCTTTTCATCAAATGGCTGTTTGATGAATGAACAACGAATTCAAGGGTGACCGGAAGACGAAATGAATATATATCTCTCATTAACCTTATGACAATTTACTGCGGGAAAAAACTTTTTCCTATTCAAGAACCATACTTAAGCGTGTTAAGAGTTAGGAGTAAATGACGACTTTTTCCTTCACTCTTAAATTTATACCTAATGAAGACCTTTCCCGGCGATTGTTTCTTAAAACACTATATTATTAATTATTTGCCACATCTAAATAACTAGGCTGACTTGGGTATTACAATACTACATTTCGTCGGAGTTAACACATTTTTTTTGTGTAAATAAAAACGAAAGAATATCACGTCTAATGCTCGATTGTATATGCATGTCTAAGTCTTTTGAAGGGCCACGATTATATTAAGGTTAATCAGTTTTTTGTGATGGTGCAATATTTTGACAGACTTACAAAATCAATGGAATAGGCATCTCTAGCAGTGATGGCCCAGTGGTGATGGCCGTGACTTACGAGTTGTACGTCCAAGGTTCGACCCCAGACAGGCACTTTACTTTGTGTAAATTATTCCATCACCACTGCTCTCAAAACCGAGAAGGAAAACGTCGGAGGAAACTGGCATATCCTAGAACCAAAAATTCGAAGACTTGTGACGTCCACGCCCACTCCCTCTTACAGAGAGGAGGCCTGTGTCCCAGCAGTGGGAACATAGGCTGATTATGCTGGACACCTCTATATCACTCTGTGATTATTCTCATGAATAAAGCTTAAATCACAAACAGTCGTTATTAATATAGATACTCATAGTAATGGTTCGCGTTGATATATCAAACTTAATTAATCAATCATAAAGTGAATGGTTGATTGGTATATCAATCGTAAGACTATTGAATGCTCTATAGTTCGGCGCACTGTATACCATACCAGTAAATTGAAACTTGAAATGATGATTGATATTAATTGTGTTGTGTAGTTACTTGCATTGTTATCTAATAACGATTTTCTATAGGATATTAATATTCTGTTAGAACTACAACACAATATGCAGATGTAATGAAAAGTTATAAGTACGTAACGTTTCCAGATATCGAACTGATATCAATATTTAGGTCAAGAATCGCTGACGAGTCCTGGAGTGGAGACCGCGTAAACGTAAGCGTAGTGTGGGACGCCACCAAGCTAGATGGACCGACGAGTTTCAGAAGGTGGCTGGGATTAGTTTTCGGAAGACGGAGGACAGTGTGTTGTGGCGCAGCCTGGGAGAGATCAATGTCTAGCAGTAGACTGCGATAGGCTGAGTTCATTGGTCAAGAATACATCAGATATTTTAAACAAAAATTAATTGTGTAAAAGAAAATATAATAATATGTTTATTTCCCAATAAAATAGAGATAGTTTAGTACATACAAGAAAAGCAATCAGTCTGTTACAGTGTTACATTAAGTTGTAGATGACATATTAGAAAGCAAATGACATTTAATATTGCAGTAATCTGTACATAGATTTTTGACCCTGCCTTTTAAACTAGGGCGACCTGTGTTTTAAGAGACAGTGTTCAGCCATTATTATTTAATTAATAATTAATGCAACTATAGAGAAGCGGTGTCGATCTACTTAACAGAACGAAGGTTGTATGGATGAATGTCGTGAGTCATGTTTGTTTGTGTGTCTGGCTGGCACACAAACACACACAATGTTTGTGTACGTTGGTGTACGTGTAGATATGGTGTGCGAAATGGTGTGTGTGTTAGTTAAAAGCAGGAAAGTAAAATTATGTTCACAAATTTACAAAATTATAATATGCAATATTTCGAGTGTCGACTGTGCAAATGGACGTATTTCCACATACAAAGAGAGAAGAGTTTACTCAGAGATAATATACAGGCTATATTATAAAACATATCATCTCGTAAAATAAATACTGGGAAACGTTTCAACATTCCTTTTCTGTCATTTTTCAATTTCCTGGAATTTGAAACATTTTTGGCAGTCCATAAATTATGCTGTCGTTTTTTCATGTTTTCAGGGTTCAATATTTCTTTTGACAAAAAAAAAATCCATTTATGAACGGGGAGGTATTTTAGCGTGATAGAGTTTCACTTTACCCTGAAACATAAGGTAGGTACTGTTAGCATCGGAGGGATGTCAACTATACCCGGATAAATAAAACGCCTGGTACTTTATATATCGCGTAATTATTAGGATCTATATAATATCATTTAGCGCAAAATAATATTTTTATGTCATGAGTCATGACATACGCTTGTCCCATAAACTGGAGTCCGCTACGTGTCTTCGAAAAATGCTATGCCGAATAAAACCGCGCAGAAAGTTGATAATCTGACCTCTGATTCCAATTTTTTCTGCTTTCTAAATCCGTATTGGCGTTTATCTCATAACTTTATGCCATTATCTTATAATTACTGGAAAAGGTTTCATGCTACAAACTACCAGTCCGTTACCGGTTGTTTTAACTCTGAATTGCAACCGAAATGCAAACTTAAAGTAACAAAAATAAAGATTATTGTGATTTTAGCAGACTGGGAATGGCAGCAACCCAATAGCAACCTCATAGCCACGAAAATAAAGATCACTGTGCTTTTGACAGTGATACAACAACACAGGTTTAATAACTGTGAACGGACTATATGCATGTCATATTTTCTACAGCACGGTACCTACTTCGTTAGTAGTTTTATATATGTAAGCAATTTTCCAAAAAAGGTGCAATTTTTTTTTTAACTATATTGCCAAACATTAAATAAAACAATGGTTTTAACAAACTTGGTACCATTTCATAAAACTACAAAATAAAAGAGGTCGCAGCACAATTTTTGCCACACGAAAAAACAAAATATTTTCACAAAACTTAAACTGCCACAAAACAAACACAAAACGTATAACTTCGCTAAGACTATGAAAACAAACACGAAAGCGGCCGAAATCGGATTACACGGGGCGCTTTTCAGCAAAAACCAATAGCAGGGACCAACTAGTGCCGCCAGTAATAAAGCCCCGGAGCCCGGGACGGAAACGCGGAATTAAAGGAGCTGGAATACGGGACGCGGCACTACGGGGTTTTTCGGTGCAGTTTTTATGTTTTGTTGAAGCTAGTTGGACTCGGTTTTCTTGGCGCATTTTAGCTTTCTTTATTGTTATTTCTGTCAGCATATTGCTATTTGAAGTTGCATATGTATTCACCATTTAGAACAGGTTTTTCTTGATATTTTTTGACGTTAAAAAGAGATCTGGAAATTGAACTTCCGTGACGTTTAAATTGTAGGAACTTCAATAATCTTGTTGAAAGATGTTAACTTTATATTTGAGCACAATAACAATAAAAGATATCCATAACACTGAACAAGCAATACTATGTAAAGTTAAAGTTAGTCCAAACACAATATTTTACGAAAACGAACCTCTTCAATATCAATAAAACTCACGAAAAGCTCCGAAAGTCCCGACCTATTCAATATCCCGCGGGGCAGTCATCGTTCCGGAAAAACTGTGACGTCCCGGGAATATGGGGCACGCGACAACACTACCCTCGAACACCCAAGGGGCAGACGCATAGAGGTCGTGTAATCTTATTTTTTATAGAAACGTGAACGTTTCCTTACATCTGATAGTGTAAATGTCGGGGTGTGTGATAGAACTTTATCACTGTTTTTATTGATAATAGTGTGTGAAGGGTGTAGAATGATATTATTATTTACTAGCTTATACCCGCGACTTCGTCCGCGTAATATTTCTTGGTTCCCCGACCCACCTGGTCGAATCGTATCGCCGACCCACACTATTACTTGGTTTTCGTTTAACGTTCTTTCTTCGTTTTTAGGGTTCCGTAGTCCACAAGGAACCCTTATAATTTCGCCCTTACCCTTTTAGTATCTCCGTCTGTCTGTCCGCGGTTTAGCTCAAAAACCATTGGTACTAGAAAGTTGTAATTTGGCCTGAGTATACATGTAAATGTCGCCAAAAAAGTGGTGAAATAAAATTTTGAAAAAAAACTATTATTTAGGGTACCTTACTTACCTAGGGAAAAAACATTATCATCCCCACTTTACATGTAGGGGACATGTAAAATGAGGATGATAATACCTTACTTACCTATGGAAAAAAATTATCATCCCCACTTTACATGTAGGGGACATGTAAAATGAGGATGATATTTTTTTTTTCGTCCTTCCCATAGTTTAGGATATCGTTGGATAGCTCATTGTAAACTGTTCGTGACTTATCAAGCTTTAAAGTACCAATTTTCGTTAGAGTCAAGTGTCCCCCCCCCTCTAACAACTAAACGGTTGTAGTTAGAAATTCAAATGTCACGGCAGTAGTACCTATATATAACGAAATTTAAAGGAAAGCTATCACACTTAAGTGGGCTTTACAAGTTTACGAGTAATAGTCGACCAATTGTATTTGACTCCACAATTTCGAACAACTCCATAGACATGTCGATAGATGGCGCTAAGCGTCAGTTGTATCGTAGTCGACTATTAGTTATTAGCAGGTAGTATTAGTCGAGTAGTTGTGTCGTCGTAGTTGTGTTGTAGTTGAGCATGGTACGAAACTATCAGTCAGCGAATACGACACGCACTTGGCTGTTATAAAAACTACGGAACCCTACACTGCGCGTGGCCCGACACGCACTTGACCGGTTTTTTTTTCTTTTCGTTCGTTTTGCTCGGCTCTTAAGTGTCCTAGTATGATGGTAAATATAATTATGTCAAATATCCACGAATGAGAGCCGGGTCCCACGGCTTAATGTGCTTTGCGAGACACGGAGAGGTCTTGGTATGTACAGATGGCCCCATCTACGGACCATCCGCTACAAGCGTAGGTTAACCTGATCAATCGGCCCGTGCGGCTGTTATTACTTAGCCACAAGCCCCTCATAGACGTGGTATAGAGTAGAATAATTCCGGCAGGAAGTTATAAATATATAACGTTACTTTAGAAGCTGTGTACAGCATCTTCATCTCACAAACTTTCCTTCTCCAATAAATAACGCAGACCACCCAAACCACGACCCAATTTTCAAAACCTGACGAATTTACTTCATAACTTTAACTAAATACACGCTCCATAAAGACTTTTTCCGAGCTAACAAGACGAAACTCGATTTATTTATTACTAGGAGCTTTGATAAATAGCAACTTGGGGTGTGTGCCAACCGCGCCAACCGACCGAATTAAAGAGACCACGCTCCGCAGCGGTGCCCCAATAAATTGGTGTATATTAATCTTTGTCACCTAATACTCCATAAAGTTCGGCGTGATGAATTAGGTTGCACCTGAAGAAGTTCCCGGTGAACGCACAATGATGATGCGATCATAAACTGAGATTACATTTTGAATAATTCGGGGACAATTTTTTATCTGATTCCGGTGAGGTTAGGGTTGAATGGCCTTTGTTTCCGAGGTCAATGTGCTTGTGAATGATTTAATTTAAAAGGGTTTTCAATGGACCTATCAAAAAAAGATTTAGGACGCTAATGGGATCGTTGAAAATAGGGATGGAAAGAAATATTTTTGGTGGTGGATTTATACAAAAAATCATTGTTTGATAAGCATATTGACTACCATCTTAAATTCTGTAGGTATTCAAATGTCAACTTTTACTCTCTGATAGCTGTAAGAAATGTCTGTAACACGGCCGATTGGCGTTGGGTATTAATATGCTTAATAATTAATTT
This sequence comes from Apamea crenata, assembly GCA_949629185.1. NCBI lineage: Eukaryota > Metazoa > Arthropoda > Insecta > Lepidoptera > Noctuidae > Apamea > Apamea crenata. Next base: position 1,883,689 of record OX451359.1, read on the forward strand.
ATCTGGCTGTAAAAACGATTAGTTTATATCCTCAAGTCATACATAAGTTGAGCGAGGTGCCTGCATATGGGGAAGTCCCCAATGAACGTACGATGATGTGGGATCGTAAAGTGAAATTGCATTTTGAATAATTTGAGGGCAATTTTTGATCTCATTTGTGTACGGTGAAAGGGTCGAGGGTTTATTTCCCGTAGGTATGATGATTAATATTCTAGTGAATCCTTTAATTGAGTTATATGTGTCACTGTCAAACTTACCCTCCCTTATTACAAAACAAGGCTTTTTTTTAGGTAAGGTTTAAACCACCGAGCCAGTTATTAAATTAAGAACCTAACCGTTATAGAAATGCAGTTCTTTATACAAAAATTACAGCTTAGTTTGATGCTAAGTTGTCATTTTAGTATTAAGAACTTTGTCTAAATCGAAATAAACTTCGAAATACAAATACTGAGCCAAAGGTTTAGGCTAGAACTAAAGTTAGATTTCATTTTGTAATAAGGCGGATTAAGTTTAAAATCTCGTTCAAAATAATTATTAATTACAAGTTGGCTATTCAAGCAAGATTCTATACAGGAAAATAAAACGACAAACAGTTCCGATCAATTGGCTTATATAGGTCTGCTTTTGTGTGTTATGTAGGGTTTCCAAAGGATATAAGTTACCACGGTCCTTAGATATAGTTGAAGTTTAGTAAGAAACCGATGGATGTTTTCGAATTTGATAAAATATGTAAGTACTGTTTCTTTTCTATTACACGACGGCACAGTTGGCGCAGTGGTTAAGCGATTGACTGCTGCGCTGCGTGTCGCGGGTTCGATTCCCGCACGGAACCAATATTTGTATGACCTACATGTATTTGTTCCGAGTCTGGGTGTTTTTCTATCTATAATATGTATGTATTTATTTACAAAAAAAATTGTATATAAGTAGTTTATCAGCCACCTTGTTACCATAACACAAGCATTAAGTTGCTTAGCTTGGGACAAATGGTGCTGTGTGAAATGTCCAGGGGATTTATTTTTTATTTATTTATTTTATTAGGTAAATTAAAAATTGTATTCGAAATCATCCATTGGTATCTTACTAAACTTCAAACTATATCCGACGACCCTGGGTACTTACCTCTTTTGGTGCCTGTACCTATTAAATTCGTGCATAAATAAACGTCGCACAGCTACACACCTATAGAGTCATACTATTGCACAATACAACATGAACGCATTTCCCCAAACAATCTTATTACATTGAAACCGAACTCCCGGTGCGATCTGCAGGCAATTTGCAACCAACCGCACGCGTTACACGCGTTATGGCTCGCGATCCGGCGGGGTTTGCGTTTAGTTGCGGTTACACGGGCAATTTTTCAGCAATCATTGTTGCCCAGCAACTGTTGCCAGAGGCGCCAGAGGTACTGGCAACCAAGAAATCTATTTTAATTGGTGTGTCGGCATTTCGGCAATTAAATACCTTCCTATATACATATGCTCCATATGTTCTCTATTGTTTAGATATTAATGTAGCCTAGTTTTTGACCTATCTATAAGTGAATGTTTAGGTAACTGATGTGACAGCTTCACGGCCAGTAAACCTATCGCTCAATATAGTGTGACGGTATCTCTAGCAAATAAAAGAAGGTCAATTCCCATAATTAAAAACGTTCAAAATGTAGTGGCAATTTCATCTCAGCGACAATCTATGTCAAAAACTTGTCAAAAATGTTGGGATATTAGAAGTATTTTTGAGTAAAATTACGAGAATGGCCTCTGCTATTGTTTGAATCGCAGTAGTTATGTAATCCTGACGTCATATTTGACTCATATTTCTCAGAATATTGAGCAACATAAGTTGCCCGTGTGAGCGCACCTATTTCGTTCGGCGGACCGCGTGGGATGCGTTGTCATGTGTGAAATCGGTAACGGACAATGAGTTTTAGGTTAGGATTAAGGTTTCTGACTAACAGACTAGTGGTCATTGTGGTTTGAATTGTAATAATGCTATTCAGATGGGTTAGACAATCAGAATGTGTAGCATCATGTTATGGTCAATCGAATTTGTTTGCTTGGGGTTTGCCTAATGATACCTTCGTAATGAAGCTGTGATAGATCTATTTTTGTAGCAACTTAAAATTTAAAATAGTTTATATTTTTCAGTACAGGCAAATATTGAGTAGGTGCCGGGCACCTGCCTGTTTATGCAAGTTCGTACCGTGAGCCATAGACGAGAATGGGGCACTCATATATCCTGTCTTTTTATGCAAGTTTATACCCTTAGCCGGGACACTGATGTGTTCCGCACGAGATCTCGGATCCCCCTCTCCTTTTTATGTGCAAGGGTAGACAATCCCGTTATTATCGTTGATAGGACCCCGATATAATCCCTTAGAACTTCCCCGAAGGAAGGTATTCGTATAAGAGGATTTTGCAGATGAAGGAAAGGTTCATCCACATCAATGACCTCGCTGCATCCAAAATTGTGAAGTGTATAAGTCGACGAGTGACGAAAGTATAGTAGGTATATTTTTACTGCTCGAAATTAAAATCAAAAGTCATTTATTCAAATTAGGCTAAGAATCAGCCTAATTTGAATATCGATAATCGCTATCGCTGGGAAGAACAGCAGCACAGCTGAAGAAAGAAAATACTTGATTGTATACAATACTAGGTACCTATGTTAAGTAATTAATATTACAAAACACAGAACATAAAATTAAATTATTTGCCAGCTAGCCACGCCAATAAACCAACAAATATAATAAAAACTATACGTACTCAAGCTAAAAATAAAATGTAAATAAAAACTTACTACCTAAATAAAAGCCTCCAGGCATAAAGGGCGTGGCAGCTTACATATTTATGCATTGCTGGGTTTTGTTCACATAGCTGTCACTTGAAGTCACAAATGATAAACTAGGACCATCATACTGCTTGAGCTGTTCTTATAGATTTAGTCTGCTGAAACCTCGGAAGAAATTAAGTTGATCTATAAACAGTCGTTTTACCATTCTTGAATAAACTTAACTAGCTCCCCAGTTGCGTAACACAATCCAAAAGATTTTGAAAGGCATAACTAGTCTATTGCTTCAAATGTTTGAAAAAATAAAAATAAAATCCCTGCTCGATAACGTGCTAAACGGAATTAATGTTGTTTAATTAGGGACTAACCACACTTATTCAGCTCTGTTGGAACTGCGTGGATGGAGATGCGTACGCATACGTAAAGCTGAACGGATGCTTACGCATCTCCATAAAAAATCGTTGTTTTCTATGGACAAAAGCTAAACAGAGATGGTGTCCCATATCAAAATAAATGGTGTTGGGATTGTGAGTGTCTTACGCAATGACCCTACAGGATCCGTCCTGATAAAATTGCATCTACACTACACGTCAAGAGGCTTTACCTTCCCAGCAATGGAACACAAACACATCGTCTATGTACACACACATAACTTCCTCTTATTTATAACTTTCTTGAACGTACGCGATCAGTTAAGCTGTGTGTTTTTCTTCCATACTCAGATCATCCTCACAGCTAATATTTTGACTCGTAATCAGAGTTTATCTGATATTCGGAAAATATGTACGTGGGAGGAACGGTTTACGGGAAGTATAGGGTCTTATCAATTTAAACAAAGAGAAAAGTGTTTTTTGTGTAACTACATATAAGAGTAACAAGACTAACACTGTGGTTGAGTGTCTAATGCCTTACAATATACCTAGCCTTTTTTTTCCGTATATTGTCTGTTGGGCAAAGACCTCCCCCATATTCTTCCACCTTTCCTTGTGCTGTACCTTCTCCGTCCAATCGGTCAGGAACGAGTCCAAATCGTCACGCCAGCGTTCCTTAGGCCTGCCTCGGTGACGACGTCCGTCTTCAGGCATTATACCTACTTAAGTGATAAAATTCGAGCTTCTTTTACAGTATTAGGGTTCAAAATAGCTGCATTAAAATTGTGTGTTCTCCTTACAATTGAATTTAATAACGTGTTCGAATGCGATTAGCATAATTATTTAGCCTACTTATGATGTTCCCACTGCTTGGACACAAGCCTCCCCTCTTTAAGTGGGCTGCAATCTACACTGTTTTTGCAATCTACCATCTCTCAATCTATTGCAAAAATTTCGAAATCATGTGAAATCTACCAACCCATGTTGGTAGATTTCACATGTCTTCGAATTTTTGGTTGTAGAACATCCTGGTTTCCTCACGAAGTTTTCCTTCACCGTTTTGAGAGCAGTGGTAATAAAATTATTTACACAAAGTAAAGCCCCTGGGTTCGAACCCACGACCTACAACTCGTAAGTCGGGGCTATTACTACTGTACTGTACCGTAAGAGTAGAACAATCGATATATGTTAGATAACTACTGAATTGTACCTAAAAACATGCACACTGGTTTATCTAGAACCTTCCAGAAAACTAGGCCTTCTCACTCAGCCCACTCAAACCTTGTCATCATCATCATCATTTCAGCTGAAAGACTTCCACTGCCGGACATAGGCCTCCCCAAGCACCTCCACTTCGACTGGTTCTGTGCTTCTCGCATCCAACGGGTTCCTGCGAGGCTTTCAAATGCTACGCCTTCCGGTATGCGGTCGCCACTCCAGAACCTTAAACTTTACCTCTCAAACTTGATACCATCTCAATTTTCAAAAAATCTGTGGCATCACTTTATCCAGTTCCATGTTTACCCGCTGAGCTGGCTCCATTTCCATGTAATTACGTCAAACGTGGATAGGAACCGATCCGGATTGATCCCAGTTGTTAGCACCACATGAGCTCGAAAACGATATTTCGTTTCGATTGATTGATGGTAATTGGCGCTTGTGGACTTATCTAGCTCGAATGTAGAAGTGATTTGTGGCGCAATGATGTGGAAGGATGGGGACACCACGTGTGGCTTCATGTTTTCCAGAGATATTTTAAACTGAAATGAGAATTAAATTCTGCAAAGAGTGCCTCTCTTTTAAGTGTTACTTTATAATGGTAGGTATCTTATTGTTCTCGAGTGATGACAATTATGAATCAAATTCTCATAAGAGCGCCTTCCTTTATATTTGGTACGTATTTTAATCTGATGACTTCATTTTTATTTATCTTCTTATCAGATCTTTCCTATCTGGTCAGGTTACTCTGAGAAGAAAGAAAAGAAGCCAAGAGACCAACTCGAAACAAACTCAGAGGTCATAGTCTCTTTTAAAGTCTAGACATAATCTTGGTCAAATCATGTGAAGACCATGCAGATTGGTGTCTGAAATGGTCTTTTGAGGAAAGAACCACACAGATTGAGCGGACCTGTCCAGTCAGTGCACGCGTTTGTCAGTAATCATGCAGCTCAACTCAGAAGTTAAGAGCTCAGAAATGTTTTAATGATTAGGAAGGCACACAACTATTCGACCAGTTTGAACACCTCCATACAAGTTTGTTGACGCGAAGGAATTTCGTCCCGTTTCAAGCGCGGCATTCGCTTCAGTTTGGCTAGACCTTAAAGCCCTTTGTACACGGCCCGGTTTCCTTACGGTACGGCGTATAATGTATATATATCTGTCGACAAAATTCCATAGTGATCCATACAACACCGAAGACCGTGCCTACATACGGCGAATAAACCGTAGTTTTTCACGGCAAGAAAAAAGTTTCTGTTTATAGGGCCTTATCGTATTGTTACCGAAGCCGTTGAAACTATGTTAATAATAGAAAAAAAAAACAAATGAAATGTAACGGGCAAAGTCTGTAAGGAATTCAACTGGGAATTTATAACCGTTGCAACAACCCGTTACAATATTGCTTTTTTCGTTCTTGTAACACTTGGTTATTACTTGGATACTACAATGTTCTATTATGTCTATATTGGGTTGTGGCTAAGTAATAACAGCCGTACGGGTCGATCGATCAGGTTAAGTTACGCTTGCCGCGGTTGCTCCGTGGATGGGTGACCATCTTTAAATACCAAGACACCTCGTGCCTCGGAAAGCACGTTAAGCCGTTGGTCCCGGCTGTAACTCGTGGATCTTTGACAGTCGTTACGGGTCGTCAGTAGCCCGAAAGTCTGACAACCAGTCTTACCAAGGGGTATCGTATTACCCAGTAACTGGGTTGTGGAGGTCAGATAGGCAGTCGCTCCATGTAAAATATGTATTCAGATACGTTCGGTTACACATAGTTGGGAAAAGGCAGGCAAGCAGATGATGACATTTTGGGGTACACAAGGGATATCAAGCTCTAAGGGATACTTATCAAACGTTTTGAGTATGAACGTGGATGGCTATCAGAGTAGGGGAAGACCAATGCAAAGGTGGATGGACTGAGTGAAAGATGATATGGCTAGAAAGGGAGTGAGTACCGAGATGAAGACGAATAGAGCGGTATGGAACAAAAAGACATACTGCGCCGTCCCCAAATACATTGAGATAAGAGCAGGAGAAGAATCAAACTCAACAATATTTAACGTTGTTTCGTATGTATGTACTATTCCAAATAGCATTTTTTTTTAAGTTAACACAACATCTGAAGGTCAATTCTCGTAATTTAAAACGTTCAAAATCTAGTCTCTGTTTAAAGTTTAAAAAAAATAAACATGGTATTTATTCGGTTCAAATTGACTGTTATTTTTAAAGCTTTTGATAATAAAAAATACGCTATATTTTTAGTTGTGCTGTTTGCAGTCAAACGGATCAAGCCTGCAAATATTATGCTCTGTATAATGCTTTACAATGTTTCATTCGACTTTACTCTATTTTCTAGAACATAACACCCCTCTGTTTTTGTCGGGGGTTAAAAACAATACTTCTTAAAATCATAACACATTTTTCCACGTTACTTAGCTTAAAAGACCTCCATGTTTTTGAATAAAATAGAATATAATTTATTGCTGCTGCAAGCGGTTAACAAATAGAGCTGGTAAACATGAAAAAAGCATCTCTAGAACATACCTCTAGTATGTACATACAATAATAAGAGAATAAATAAAAATAATCGAATAAAAGGGAACGAAAAAGAGGGGCTTGTGGCTAAGTAATAACAGCCGCACGGGTTGATCTATCAGGTTAAGCTACGCTTGCCGCGATTAGTCCATGGACCATCTTCACATATCAAGATCCCTCCGTGCCTCGGAAAGCACGTCAAGGCGTTGATCCAGTCTGCCTAGCCTTTTCCCGACAATGTTGAGGTCGGTTTCCAGTCTAACCAGATGCAGCTGAATACCAGTATTTTATATGGAGGGTTTGCCTATCTGACCTCCACAACCCAGTTACTGGGTAATACGATATCTCTTGGTAAGACTGGTTGTCAGACTTTCTGGCTTCTGACTACCCGTAACGACTGTCAAATATCCACGAATGACAGCCGGGACCAACGGCTTAACGTGCTTTCCGAGGAGGGGTCTTGGTATGTAAAGATGGTCACCCATCCACAGACCAACCGCGGCAAGCGTAGCTTAACCTGATCGATCGACCTGTGCGGCTGTTATTATGTAGCCACTGACCCACAGTTCAATAAAGAGTACTATATCTATGTATACATATATCTATCTACAAGTATATTTTCTTTAGAAACCTTTGCTAATTCCACTGTTACAGAGAAATTCTCAGAAATCTGCATTCTGCAGGACTACTGATTGAACAAAGCATCGAACGCTGGTCAATGTTTGACAAGTTCTCTGTAAGGCGTTGCGAGTCCCGCAAATTGTAAATGTTTCAGCCTGCAACATGTAGATAGTGTTGTTGTACTCTTCTTTGGGTTATTTTTTACAAGAAGCATAATGATTTCAACCCTTTTCCAGTTTCTGCCTTCTTTAGTATATTTTGACTGCCTCACAGGTCCAGTGGTCGTAAAAGGGACTGCTGAGCAAGGGGCTCTGAATTCGATCCTGTATCGAGCAGTTATTTTATTTGCTTTTCCGTCAGGATACTTTTAGGAGCAGCTTAGGGTCTGGATTTTAGTCCGACTGATAACTCACCTCTATTGCATGAGAGTGTATTACATCTCCAACTATTTTTAATAAGATTATTCTAGTAAATGATTCCAACTTCTGAGGTCACGAACATAAAAAATTAAACACTACAACTGAATTGAGAACCTTCTTCTTTTTTTGAAGTCGGTTTAAAATAGATACTTTTGCACAAAAATATACAACTTCAAGTATTTAAACATTTCCCCAAGCAAGCCCCAACAACTTGTTGATAAGTGACAGACAAACACTTCTGTTTCGTCCCGGAACGGCGCAAAAATAATGCAAACATACGAGTATGTCCACAAATATTGACAATCTCTTACATAAAGTCCTTGTATGATGACATTCAACTATGAAGATGAAGGGTGTACTGACGAGGACATAATATGGGTCCCTTTTGAGAAGTATTGCGATGGAATTTTGATATTGGAAAGAGATATTTTTTCTAAAGTTGGTACAAGCTTATGCAATGTAATTGGGTAACGGCTAGACGGACCATGACCTTGATACTCGTAGTTACATTGTTAACTGCATTGAATTGAATTTGAACTGAATTTCTCGATCTAATGATTATAAGAATGTACGGCATTAGAACGTGTGACGCAACCTGCGTCGATACCCTTGCGCCATCTCATATTGCTAGCACTGCGGGCTATGCTGGCGCTGTTGCTGCTGAGAACCTCAAGGGGCGCAAATACTGTAATCTTAAGGGTAACAACAGCTTTGAGCCGTGTTGGAATCCCAACACCAAATGTTACTAAATAACACGAAGATCACTAGCGTGCAGCGTGTTATTTTAATTTAGTACCTAGTTATATTTTTTACAATTGCCGAAAAAGATTAACATAATGAAACGGCGTTTGTTTGTTCTGCCTAAATATACATAACTGGACTGGATGGTTCTTACCCGTAGTCCTAACGCTTCTAACAGGGAATTACTCAAAACAGTTACTACATTAGGATTGCCACTAACATTTCTCCAGAAATAGAAACAAAAACCAGCTTCAACATAGTTTTTCTTTCAACGTATCTCATGACAAAACAAAAATAAACGTATACGACCACAATCTGAACACAATAATGAAAACATTCAACCATACAGCCATAAGAATTTCACTGACGTAGCCACAATACAGGCGTTCTTGGGCGAATATATTTTTATTTAGTCCTGTCCCCTCTGCGACGGTCGGAGCAGCAATAAAAATATTATATACCTAAGTGCTCTGCGGTCGATGTTCGGTGCAAGTTTCCTAGGAAAGCGGGTAGCGTATTTGGTTGGAGTAAGCGAATTTGTGGTTTAAGGGTTATTAAAACGTTTCAATTCGGTGTGTGGAATTGTTATACGAACTTCAGACTGAAAACTTCATTTGGCAGTTAACAATGCTTCTGAGTGCGAGATGGCTGCCTTAGTTCAACTACCTACCTAGAGGCGTTATTGGACCACAGAAACTAGTGTAGTGTCAAAATATTTCATTGTAGATCCCATTTGACTAACGGTAGAACATAAGTATACGTAATTTGACCACTTTTCACTATCATGCCTTTGTTGATCTCACTCAAAAACATTTTAACCAAAAGGGTTGTTCGAAAAAGTTACCGTGGCCCCTCCAGAGGCAACTGAAGGAACACGGGTGGGTTTTATTAGTCAGTAAAAGTCTGACATTTCTATGAGCGGGGGAAGTATACTATAAACTTCCAGAACTAAAGCGAAGCAAAAAAAAACCTTCATTTACATCCAAGAATTAATACATTTATTCACTCATGCATTCCTAACCTAGAAGTCCCACTACAGCGCTAGACTCTCTTAACTTGCACCGCTATGAATGAAACATAGTCCGTGTACTCATCCTTTATGCCAGGTACGAGTTTGTAGTTCGTGGTTTTCCTAGAGTTTCATTACGCTAGAGTCTATCCTGCCCCTAATAAGATATACAGCGATATGTAATATTATAATGACTAAACTGCAGTATATTAAACGAGGATTAATTAGCTTCGTGTATTATTTTGTTGCTGTTACCTTGTTGTTTAGTTTGAGTGTTTCTGCAGTGGGATGGGGAATGAGCATGGTTTTTGTTTAATTATATTATATTGTTTGGTCAAATGTTGCAATGTTGCAACTGCTACACTGTCTGTCTGTGTTGTGTTGTGAATTACAGACTAAAATTATACATAACATGCATAATCAGCAATAATATTTCCACGAATATAAAATAATAATTTTATTAGTATTCATTTTACACTAATATAAATTAATATTCAATAATAATGTTTCCACTGCTGGGACACAGGTCACCTGTTTTCGTGAGGGAGTCGACAGTAGTCTATTACGCAGGCCCAGTGTGGGTTGCTAGATGTCATAATGTCTTCGCATTTATGGTTCTAGGACATGCCGGTTTCCTCACGATATTTTCCTTCACCGTTTCGAGAGCAGTGGTGAAGAAATAAATAACACAAAGTAAATTGCCTGTTTGGATTCGAACCTACAACTCGTAAGTCGCGACTGTTACCACTGGGCCACCCCTGCTCTAAGATTAAAGTTTGTGACAATGATATTGTTATGTTTTTTATTTATTAACAAGGAAGTTGTTTAATTAATTATTTCAACAAGGGCTCGACTCCGAAAAGTTGTTGTCCTCGACACAGTGCAAATATGATAATAATTTATGAGGTTTAATTATTTAAAACAACCACTAGCCCTGTGTTTTCGATGCTGGGAGGTTATTTATTTTGTTTGTATCTAATGTTTATTCGTGAAAAGCGTCTGGATTTGTGCCCGGTGGATAGCAATAGGCGCGCCTTCTGTTCCATGTTCAAGTCCCATGAAAATGGGACTTAAACATGACTGGCGAAATATGGAGGTCGTTTAAGTACCATCGCGGACACTGGTGGTGGACCACTTTCCAACCTTATTACTAAGGGGCATAAGAGTGAAAGGTGGTCGACCGCCAGTGTCTGCGGTTGTACACCTCTGTCTAACCCTCCAGCCAGGCGTGATGTTTAGTCTATTCGTATAAGAAAAATAATTAATAAACGGGTCAATGACCTACATGAAAAAAGCTATGGTCAAAGCCGACATTCGCACGGACGCAAAAATATCGCGACGGGATTTTATCGCGCATTGGGTTTTCGCCCGTGCGTACCAGGGCTTAATCATGTTGTCAAGGAAATCTATTGTTTACAAAAAACTAAAAAATAAAATAAATTTAATTCAGAAATCAAGGATCCATAGTAAGTACATCATGCATAATAAAGCTTTTGACCAAAGACTTGCCTTTCAAACTCGAAATCGATGCAAATTTAAACTTGACGAAAATTTCAAGACAACACTTGTTCCTATTCCAAAAATAACAACACAAAGTATAATATTTTCCTTAACAAAATGAAGACTTACAATTTGCGAGAAACACAGAATAATAAATAACACGTGTAAGCATTGTAGGGATTAAAATAACCCCTTTTGTAAGGGGCGGCCGTAGGGTCTAGCGTTTATGCTATATTTTATAGTACCCGAGATCCTGAGGGAGCCGGCAGGTTACTAGCCTGAATTCTTTGTGCAGGTACTTTGTATTGATTTGAGTGTAGTTTCTCGTTGGGGAGTAAGCAGAGATTTCAGATAGTTGAATTGCTTGGAAATTGAAAAAGAAATGCCTGAATTTTAAGGCCACTTTCAATACTCACCTACGACAGGGTTTATAAGATCCGATAATTTACACACATTCTATCGCTACTTCTTCAATTATCTACTTTAGATAAATTTATTCTAAGTTGATTTTTGAGCGATCATTTGTAACAAAAAGTTCCTAATTAGTTTTTGGTTGCAATGGGTTTTGAATTTTGTTAAGAGTGGCATTCAGTTTATTTTTCCATAACTTGAAAATTATCTGAAATTCGTAAATCAAATATAGTTGATATTTATAAAGGTATAAGGTGGGGGGGGGGGGGGTAAGGTTTTTCAGATTCCTAGAGGTAATTATTGACTAACCGCTTTACATTATAATTGGGTTACCCATAACGAAGCATACGAAATGCCAAAAATGAGTAATAACTGTAGGTAAAGGAAGGAAATACTTGCGTTTACATACACTATCAACTTAAATTGTCCGAATCGTCAAATCACAACTGACATTCTTTGAAAATTGTATGAAATGGTTGTAACACGAAACACTGGCATTGGCGTAGTGTGTCATTTGATAAAATTTATTTTATTTCATTAAGGGCTTATTTTTCAATAGTTAGATAACTTTTATCTGAGAAATAAATATTGCAGGTTGACAAAATTTCTATACAAAAGCTGTCAAACTGCAATATTTATTCCTCAGATAAAAATTATCCTGATTTTTGAATAGTCACATTTTTTTTTTCCAACCCCAGACAATTTTATCGGAGAAATAATTTTGAATTTTTGACAGTTCTTCCTTCCAAAAACTGTCAAACGTCCATTTTATTCCACGAATCAAAATTATCTGTTGAATGAAAAAAAAAATTAAAATTACTATAAGAGTCTGTTTAAAACCCCAGTTTAGTAGAAAAATAATCTCATTGTGTCACGAAAACGTTGCGTTTTTGTTGACACAGTAAGTTGGGGCCGGACATAAGACGGAATAAAGAAGAGCGAGGGCAAAGGGTAACTCTGAGGGTTTCGAAAAAGGGGATTAAGAGATTATGTAAAGGGTGTGCGTAGCTGGAGTTTATGGGATATTAACAACATGAGTTGTTGCATGTAGTTCCATTACAAATCTGTTGGTTGGTTGAGATAATTAATTACCATGTTTCCAAGGTAATTAATTATTATTGTAGTTTTTTTTTATATTTCTCGAGACCTAGAGTCCCGAACCTTTGGAAGGCGTACGAGGGGCCCAAGCCAACTTGCAGCCATAGTAATTAATTATTATTATATTTTCATATCGTAGTTGTAAACTTATTATTGAGATTTTTTTGAAATTCGCTTGTGGCTAAGTAATAACAGTCACACCGGTCGATCGGTCAGGTAAAGCTACACTTACCGCGGTCAGTCCGTGGATGGGTGACCACATATAAATACCAAGACCTTACCGTGCCTCAGAAAGCACGTTAGGCCGGTGTTACTGGCTGTCATTCGAGTATCTTTGGCAGTCGTTACGGATCGTCAGAAGCCCGAAAGTCTGGCAACCACTCGTACCAAGGGGTAACTGGGTTGTGAAAACCATAGGCAGTCGCTCAATGTAAAATACTGGCTACACGTAAAATATTCAGCTGCATCCGGTTGGACTGGAAGGCGACCCCAGCATAGTTGAGAGGATGATGATGATTTAGAAATTGAAAAATATAAATGCTGATTTTATGAATTGTTCAAAGATGTTTAATAAGGTTTTGTAGTCATATACTCGTACTTATTAATATAATTATATTGTTGCCGTTGTATTCTTATCGTATATGTATATTTGGCTAAAGGCTGATTTTTCAATCATCTGATAATCTTTATTCGAGGAATAATCAAACGTCAATTTTATTCCTCGAATAAAAGTTATCTGGCGATGGATATAATTATCTGCCCTAAATAATGTTACCATCAAAACATTGAGTTTGATGTATGAGCGTCTGTTGTTTTGAGCCCTGAGATTATATGGGTATCATTTGTTTACTTTCATTCATAATTCATTGATAGTCGAGTCATAAAGTCTAACATATTTTTTGTAAACATACTGCTTGATTGATGGCAGACTTTGAAATACATTTAGACTGTAAAGCTTTAGTTTATCGAGTTGATTAATGAGCTTATAATTTTACAAAATCAATGGGGCTTGTGACTAAGTAACAACAGCCACACGGGTCGATCGATCAGGTTAAACTATGCTTGCTGCGGTTGGTTCGTCGACCACCTTTATATATCGAGATACACATCGATCGGCTTTCCGAGACACGGTGGGGTCCGTGCCTCGGAAAGTTGTTGGTTCCGGCTGTCATTCGTGGATCTTTGGCATTCGTTACGGGTCGTCAGAAGCTCGAAAGTTTGACAACTGGTCTTACCATGGGGTATCGTAGTACCCAGTTACGGTGTTGACGGGTAAGATAGGCAGTCGCTCCATGTAAAATACTTGGTGTTCAGCTTCATCCGGTGAGACCGAAGATAGTGTCCTGATGTTTTGAGAACCATCTTTTGGCAGCTATATTAGTTACTAGCTGCGCCCCGCGGTTTCACCCGCATAAGTTTCGATCCCGTGAAAATATCGAAATAAAAAGTATTCTATATGTTAATCCCGGATATAAACCATCTGTGTGCCAAATTTCGTCCAAATCCGTTTAGTAGTTTTTGCGTGAAAGAGTAACAAACATCTATCCATTCATCCATCTACCATCCATCCATGCAAAGTTTCACGTTTATAATATTCGTAGGATTATAGTATCCTGAAAGCAAAGGATTTTTCGATCAAAGAATATGTACGAGTCATGTGTCAGGCCTCCTCTTGGTGAGAGGAAGTGGGCCGTAATCTACCACGCGGCTTGGTAGCTGACACATGTTATTTAATTTTTGGTAGAACCAAAAATTGCCACGCCGGTTTCCTCACTGCTCCCTCGACCGTATGTTTAAAATTCCAAAAATGAACACGCGACTAAGCTCTTTCATAAAAAAAAAACACTGACAAACCTTGCAAAAGTCCAACAGATTCCGAGAAAATCAGTGACATTTTCTATCCGCTTATAAATTCTCAAGTAAAATAACATTTACGTGCGCAAGTCTAGACTTCACAGTACCTGAACCTACATAATATAAGGCGAAGTGAACGAGACAGATTTTCAAGGAGAAATGTGGCGTGCGCGAGATACGTCGCTTGCTATCTAAATAATTCTCGTGTCAGGTTATCTTATCATATGTTTTAAGAGCCATGTTCAGTGGGACCTAACCTCTGTCTAGTACGTTGTTGTACTCTAATCAGAAAGGAACCCTTTATTTTAAAGAGTAAGGTTATTTTCTATTTTTTTTTTGTCAGATTTATAGCAAGGTCTACGTGAAAAAATTAATGATTTATTAACTTTGCTATCGACTGACTAGCATGAAAGCTTTTACCAACAGATTCGCCCGTGTGGATGTCGAAAATTATGCTAATTGAACGTACGATCAAAAAGAAAAAAAAAACAGGTTATGATCTGGGCCAAATTTATCCAAATCCGTTTAGGAGTTTTAGCGCGAAAGCGTAACAAACAAACATTCTTACAAAAAATCTAATCTTTTCTCTTTATAATATAAATTTAGATAAAAAGCCTGAGGGTCGAACATGGACTAATCCCTGAATATCACAGGCAAAACCGACAGAGAACACTCTGTTTCTCCACAATACTTTGGTCCTTCACGCATCCAATTTATCCTAATTACCATAATCAAGTCTTTAATCTTCAGCAATCGACTAAGGAATACCAACACAGGCAATCTCTATCACTAATAGTCAATAGGCTCGCACATGGGCTGTTCTTTTGTTTATTATTATTCATTATTTTTGTATGCATAGACCTTGTTAACCTAAATCTCCTGTGCACAAGCTATGTTTTTATGCTTATTCTATTGTATTGATTTGTTCTGAACAATGAACTGAACTGTGTCTGTGTGTATTTATTTATTTTTTTGGATAAAAAACAATTTTATTATATTATTATTATTAATTTCAAATCAGTACCATAATTGCGTAACACACTTTTAATCACAATCTGCATGATTTTAAAAGCTAATCCATTGCTTCATAATGTTCGAAAAATTTTCCAACGTAAATAACGCAATAAATGTTGTTGAACTGTCAAAATAAAAACCATTGATACTATTAGTGTGTTACGCAACTACCGCGCCGTTCTCAATCGACGACTAAGCTCGCACCGTTTACCAACATTTTTACCGCACACAAATTCTCCTATATCAATTTCGTATGTTTGTTAACTAAGTGGTAGATAAGCCTTTAATTCGCGCTTAATAACTGGAATTAGTGGCTTATCGCTATAAACATAGTATCGACGAGAATGAAGTCGCGGTCGCATGGCGCTGCGCAATTACATCAACTGCGCTCCGAGGAATTTTTGGTAAATACTTAGATGTTGGGTTTACTGGAATGTGTAGTCTGTCTTCTGTTTCATTTGGAGCGTTTAAGATAGTGGTGTTTCTTAGAAAATCTGTTCACCACGACTAGGCCCGCTACACACGGTAACACATCAAGCTGTACCAGTTTTAGAAGACCTCGTATTGTATAGGTTTTTCGTACAATCAGATGTCAGGTTATACTGGTTATTTATAGTTTGATGTGTGTGGTGCCTTGCGTACACCCAAGGTTTTCTTGCCGTGAAAAACTATGGTTCATTCGTCGTGTGTAGGCGCGGTTGTCATTGTTGTATGGATCACTGTGGAATCTTGAACATGGAAACGGATTTTTCCATAATGCGGTTTTTACGCCGCACCGTAATGAAACCGTGCCGTGTACAAAGCCTTGTGCCTTAAGCTAGGTACCTAATAGAAAATGACAAGGCTAGTCATGGGTAACTTATTTAAGGTACCTACTTTGAAGTTAAATGTGATTTATTATTTAATCACTTGATTAAATAATAAATCCACTTGGACGTGGGCGTTTTGGATTAACTGAATTGCTACATAAGTCACCTAGGAGAAATTGAGAATGCAATATAATTATTCTGAATCGATATTTTTTTACTTATCCTACACTGTCCTACAGCTGAGCAAAGGCGTCCCCCAAATCCTTTTCTAGAGCCACCTCGATTCAACCCTTGCGGTACGCCTTTAGATTGTCTCTTCTCGATAATGTTTCGAGAAATATTTTCTCGCCTATTTCCAGCTATGATGCCTGTCGCATAAATATGTACCATAAAGATTACTGGATTCTTTATGAATTTCATTCACAAAACTCGAAAGAATTCAAACAGCCTTTACGAACCCTTCAAAGCGCCTCATCCAGTACATTTACATTTATAACAATAAGATTTATGTTTTCTACTTAGTTAGGTTCCACATGGTACGGCCTACCACAGCGCGTAATTACGAAATTTACAACAGTACCGGCGACTCAGCATAATTGTTCACTAAATGACGGCCGTGAACCGCCTAGCTTTGTGCTGTTTAGGGACCAAAATGTGATCGAAAATGGTTTCTGTAGGAGTTGAATATTCGCGAATTATAATGTCGGTTTGTTCGTGGACATTGAACTTTATTAGCATAACATAACATTGCATTTGCATTCTCGAAAGAGGCTGAACGGTAAAAATTTTTATCAGTTATCTTTAAGTACCATAACAAGCATATAATGTTGGTTGGTTGGTTGGTAGATGTCACATGTCTTCGAGTTTTTGGATCTAGGACATGCCGGTTTCCTCACTATGTTTTCCTTCACCGTTTTTGAGAGCAGCGATGATGAAATTATTAACACAAAGTAAAGCGCCTGTCTGGGTTTCGAACCCACGACCTACAACTCGTAAGTTGTGGGCGCTATCACTGGACCACCATGCTCTTCTGCAACATAATCATATCAGAATATAATAAAATGTCAATGCAATCAAAATAAACGACAAACGATTGAAAGCTCACTCTAAGCTCACTTCACTTAACTTTTCACGGTGGTATTTTTACAGAATCGATCGGCAGCTCAAGAACAAGCTAGTGAAGTGAAGTTTTATAATAAAAATATTTATGTTTAGGTTAAGGTATTTATCTATGGGCCTGCGTCGCCTGAAATAAATAAATAAATAAATTAGTTATGCTTTGCTAGTATTTTATGATCATATTTTTTATACTAGCTTTTGCCCTCTCTTCGTCCGCGTGAAGTTTCTTGGTTCCCCGACCCAGCCCATCGCATCGCATCGCCAGCCCGCGCTATTACTTCGTTTTCGCTTGGCGTTTTCTCTATTTTTCGTTTTTGCTCGGCTCCTAAGGATACTAGCGTCATGTAACCTATGGCCTTCCTTAAGAATTGTGCTATAAAATGCAAAAATATTTTTTCAAATTCGACATGTAGGTAATTTTTGAGATTAGCGCGTTCAAACAAACACAAAAAAAAAAACAAACCAACTCTTCATCTTTAGATATCATTAGTAAAGACTAGCATATATGTATATATAAATTACGCATCTTAAATAAAAAACCAATGTCAATTAACAGCAAAAGTTAAAATGTTACAGTCAGAGTGTAAAATCGATACCTATACACTATAGTAGGTAATTTGACCGTGGGAAAGGATAGAAAATGTATGCCCTGAATATGAAGTTAATTAGTTAAGTTACCAAGGGAGGATAATTATTGCGTCAAGGTCAAAATGTAGGTAAATATTATACCAAGTTAAGTTATGTTAGGAGTTAGTGTTTCTTGTTTGAGTATGTTTAATTTATAGGTTATTGTCGTGGAGTTCATATTTTGTTGAGATTTTTGGAATAGCTTAGCGTTTAATTTGGGTTATGGTGAATTGTTTCACTTTTTAGCATATTGCATGTGTTCTGTATTTACTTTTTAAATAGAAAAAATACTCCTACTGAAAGAAAAGAGAAAGTATTTATTGAGACTCGCACAGAAATATCACAAACTAAACTAAATACACTCTTAGAAAATATACAAAAAACAAAAACAAAAGTAAAATGAAAATACAAACAGAAAGTCACTACGGCTTGATGATAATTGAGCCTCGAAAGGCCTCGAATAACTTTAGGTCTCGAAATTTCAGGCTTTCATTTACCAAAAACATTTGACATGTCATCGCTTTGTTCGAAACTTTTAATTACTATACTTGCAGTAACTATCTTCTTATCTGTAGCAAAATCTATAACTTGTTCAAAAAATATCTTTAGTCACCACAAATCAACCATTCAAAATTACAAAGCAAAAAATAAACTCCACAAAATCACCATATTTGAAACATTCGAAAACAGAGCAAAAATGTGACACTTGACCGACATATTTCTTTCAACCAGCGTTAATGAGAGTTCGCTTTAACCAGTTAAGGACACTACAGTAGTCATTATTTTAATGAACACCCCACCCCCCCTTTCCTCCCCTAACTCCCTAGAACACCCCCTTATTACGGTAATGACTGTGTCAAATATTCATGGCAAAATAACTGAAGGAGAGATATCGACTAGTTTTGTTTTCACATCGTACCCGGTTATTTTCAGCGTTGGTTTGATAGGTGAAACAGTTGTTTTTTTTACCTTGAAAATATAAAAAATAGGAGAGCAAACACCTTTTTTAAGGTTGACTACCCATTAAAATGAATATATAGGAGGGTACTATTATTTTTTAATTACCGCCTGATTCTAAATCTCGTCTAACAATGATTAGGTTTTTACAGGGCACCCCTAATCTATTTGTTGTTGGTAAACTCAATTATCTGCCTAGCCTTTTCCCAACTAAGCTGGGGTCGGCTTCCAGTCTAACCGAATGCAGCTGAATACCAGTAATTTACATGGAGCGACTGCCCATCTGAACACCAGTTACCGGGTAATACGATACCCGATAAGACTGCTGGCTCTTTTTGGAAAAATAAAAAATGAAATAGAAACAATTATTCATTCAACTCGTCCATTTTAGAATAACAAGAAAATAAAATACATTTTTCGGCCAAAAACATTTTTGTACAAAATAGGTATTCTATTCATTGTAAACTATCCCCCATTTCTGAATATCCAATGCAGTTCATAAAGGCAGAAGAGCCGGCTATATATACGGGGCCTTTGTGAAGCGACAATAGCCCAAAGGCTTGTTGACAAACGATCGAGTGGTCGTAACTTCGATTCCTATCCCGGTCAACTATTGTGAGGAAGGCACTTCTAGTTAAAGTATGCTTAGAGTGGTGGCTTTGCCGGGTGTATTATAAGCTATCGTGGAGATGGTTGGTTTTCGGGAAATAAATTTAGCTTCTTAATATTTTTTTCATGTAGTTCGTATTATTGGTTTTTGTTGACATAGATTTTTAAAAAGTAGTTCAGAGTGCGAATATTTGCGTAGTGCAAATATTTTTAAATTTTTCTTGCATATTATGACTTACACTTTTGTTAACAGAATAATTATATTTTTGACAATCCATGAAATAAAGTTGAGACGCTTTCTATCTTCTTCTATAATATAAAAATGAATCGCTGAATGTGTTGCTAAGCGCAAATCTCGAGAACAGCTGAACCGATTTCGCTAATTCTTTTTTTAGAATATTTCTTGAATTACGAGGATGGTTCTTACGGAAAAAAAATTAAGAAAATTGCTTCACGCGGACGAAGTCGCGGGCAAAAGCTAGTAATATATAAAAATGAGTAGGTTCAAAAATAAATGTAACTGAACTACTTACACATATTAGAAATATTTATTCAAAACTAATATTAACATACTATCCAGACAGTACACAATCGAAAGCGTATTTGAATCTCCTAGGTAAACACTAGCAATATATTTTCAGGACATATGCAAATAATATATTATATTATTATAATACGTCCCAAACGACTTTTAGAAGTGTCTCGGGTAATATCTAGAGACGTTTCTCTAAATAACCTATTACGTGAAGTGACCTCGACGTGAATGTTTTAGTAGGGGTTCTGAAAAATGAGGCTCGGACTGAAGGGTTACGTATGACAATTTATTTACAGGGAAAGTCAGAGGCTTACCTACCTGCAGGAAAATGTACTGTAAAATTAGCACTTGTTTATCAATAACATATTCAATCTTCAGAGGGGCTAGTGGCTAAATAATAACAGGCGCTTGAGTCAATCGAAGGTTAAGCTATACTTGCTGCGATCAGTTTGTGGATGGGTGACCATTCAATATATATCAAGTTCCCTCAGTGCTTCGGAAAGCACGTTGTGACCAAAAAGTCGAACAACCAAGAGGTACCGGTCGCCTTACCCGGTATCTCGGTTGTGGAGGTCAGATAGGCAGTCGCTCCTTGTAACATACTGGTATTCAGCTGCATCGGGTTAGACTGGATACCAACCCAACATACCTAGTTGGATATTGGCTAGGCAGATTGATATTGATTCTGCATTAGTGTAAAAAATTTCATCACCACTGCTCTCAAAACGGTGAAGGAAAACATCGTGAGGAAACCGGCATATCCTAGAACCAAAAATTCGAAGGGAAATGACATCTACCAACCCGCGCTGGGCCCGCGCGGTGGATGACAGCCCAATCTCGAAGATAGGAGGCCTGTGTCCCAGCAGTGGGAACATTACAGGCTGATGAAGCATGCCTTTAACTGCCTTCAAAACATTATACAAATAGTTACCAAGGCTATAAAAACTCACTTAGATAAAACTAACATTAGTTCTTGCACGGTTATTGCATGTCAGTTGGCAGTCGGCCACAGCATCAGCAGTGCAAATATCAGGGCCCAGTGCGTATGACATGCTACCCAATTTAGGTACCCGTGGAATTATTTAAATGTGCTATGCAGTTAGAGTGGTGGCCAGGATCTATTTGAATTCTGGGACAAAGGCGATGCAAACCATGAAGTATCTATAACGTTGGGTAAAATATCATCATCTAAATGCCTAGCCTTTTCCAAACTATGTTCCGTGAAACATGTATAATTAGTATAACCTGCCTATAATGTTCCCACTGCTGGGACACAGACCGAGAGGGGCCCGATGTGAGGTAGGACCGTAAGCCCCGCGTGGGCTCAGTGCGGGTTGGTAGACATCACGTGTGTTCGAATTTATGGTTTTAGGACAGGAAGTGCCAGTTTCCTCACAAGGTTTGCAATCACCGTTTTGAGAGCAGTGGTGATGAATTAATTTACACTAAATAAAGCGCCTGTCTGGGTTCGAACCTACGACCTACTTACTACTCGTGAGTCGCGGCCACCACTGGGCCATCAGTGCTCCACGAAATTCCTAAAACTGAATTGTCATTGGAACAACGTGCCGTATGTTTCTAAAACGGTGTTGTCATTGTTTGGATCGTAGAGTGTGATTACGCAATAGTTTCGCGTCCAAATTAGCTGAATTTGTTTGTGAATTGTTGCATTACAGCAATGATTAGATCGCGTGTTGCACATGTGTGTGGAACGTGTGGAAGCGTCATTAGGAAATCAATGGATAGTAAAGTTTAGTGAGAGTGCATGTTTTGCGATAATTTGCTACAAATTCACACAGACAACAGAAACATATGTAGATGTTTTTTGAAAATCTGTGAGGGTTGATACTTCACTACTTTGATAAGAAGTCATTGCTGGTCGTCAGAAGCCCGAACGTCTGGCCACCAGCCTTACAAAGGGGTATCGTATTACCCAATGACTGTGTTATGGAGGTCAGATAGGCAGTTGTTTCACGTAAAATACTGGTATTCAGCTGTATCCAGTTAGACTGGAAGCTGACCCCATAGTTGGGAAAAGGCTAGGCAGATTGACTTAGGTAAGAAGTAGTGAACTTATCTTTTTTAGGGTTCCGTACTTCAAAAGGAAAAAAGGGAACCCTTTTTTTTTTTTTTTTGTGGATGGGAAATCATCAAATGACCCCTCCCGCTCTGGGTGGAGCGGAAGGGAGTGTCAGACTTTTACTGACTAAAACCCACCCGTGTTCCTTCCTTAGCCCTTTCTGTTCCAGGGCAGCGGTTAACCTTATAGGATCACTTTGTTGTCCGTCCGTCCGTCTGTCTGTCTATCAAGACCCTTTTTCTCAGGAACGCGTGGAGGTATCAAACTGGAATTTATATCAAAAACGGTCTATTGACCCTTGGAGCTGTGAAAAAATAAAACTTTTAAGCCAACGCAATCAAAAGATACAGCCGTTTATGCCGCAAATTTCTGCAAATTTTCGACACTCGCAAGGGAATTAAAACCTACAGGGTACTTCCCGTGAACTCAGAATCTTTAAATTTGGTAAGAAGCAACGTCTTATAGCACAGATAAAGTAAAAATGGCGAAAACCGTAAATTTTTAGTTAAATCATACAGTAAAAATATTTTTAAATTGTACGGAACCCTCGGTGCGCGAGTCCGACTCGCACTTGGCCGGTTCTTTTACTTATAAACTTGCAGAGAAAAAATGTCATACCTTAAAAGTAAATTTAAAGGTCTATTCTCATATATCAAAGCCGTGGCACACACAGGGCAGTCGCTGAAACTTCATCGCCGGCGCGGACACGGACGTGTGTGAACGAGTTCATATAAAATGTACACCAATATTTATTTTTGGACCCCTGACGGAGCACTATCCGTCTACGAGTCGAGTATGACCCTGATATGTTTGGACAGACCTTTAATTGATATAAAATTAAACGCTAATCGATATCATTCTCCTGCCCTTATCCCAATTTATTTATGGTTGGCGTAACATTATCTTATTTATTAGTGGTCGGCGTAACATGTATTTCTTCTCTATTAGTCGTCATCTCGGTAGTCACCCCCTTTCTAACCATATCATCATTTACGTAGTCCATCCATCGTTTCTTTGGTCTTCCCCTACTCTTATAGGTAATCGATTGCTTCAATCATATTTTGAACAAGAATTCAGGAAGCCTGCATATTTTGTAACAATAAAAAATTATACTTACTTTTGTCCTCAATTGTCATTTCAACATGGCGAACCTATGTTCTATAATAGCGGCCGTGCCAAAATGGTTCACTTTGTTCTGTGCTTATGTACGGAAGTCTGCCAGAAAGGTTTCTATTCGCTGCTTTTGTGCCGCTCATGTCAAAAC
Source organism: Apamea crenata (assembly GCA_949629185.1). NCBI lineage: Eukaryota > Metazoa > Arthropoda > Insecta > Lepidoptera > Noctuidae > Apamea > Apamea crenata. The sequence continues at coordinate 1,907,276 of OX451359.1, forward strand.
TCAACATTTTATTACATGTACTAATTCTTTGTCCAAGAAACAGGCCAAAAACCAAGTGGGCACTCGGACCCCATGGCCCTAGTGTTTCATTCTCGAGTACCCACTTGGTTTTTCGAGATATCGCCAAGCGGTTAGTCGATTATTCACATGACCAGAAGGCTAGCCTGTTTCTTGGCCAAAGAATTAGCAACACCACAGAACGTGGCAATGCTGCCAGCCTTTTATGCACTGTTCCTGTTGACAGCGATGCGAATGAATTTTTTATAACAGTTTATTTTCTCATAAACAACAATTTATTGAAGTAAATCAGGTAACTCTAACAATTTAACAAATACAACTAGCATATCTACCGACGGAAATAAAAAAAAAAGTGCGGACTCGTTGTCACAATACAATTAAATTACTCAGGAGTACTACTTTTACTGCCAGTTCGTTCGTTTTAACTTTAGTTGCCTATCTCAAACGTCAAAGTTAACAAATCGTATATTTATAAGGACTTATTGCGGTTATAGCTAAAGTATTCATTTTCATTATGAAAAGAAGATTGAAGCTAAACCTCAAAATAATCCTTATTACGGAGATGATACAATATTATTTTAATTTAATTACTAAAATTCATTTGTAATTTATAACTTAATACTTTGTATAACCCCCATTATTGTCAATGCTATCAAGTAAACGCTGGCGCATGAATCCAACAATATTGAAACATATATATCTGTTCCTCTTAAATGTTCCCATATTTCCATGCAATGCAACTTCAACTGCTCATCAGATCTCTCATTCCGTGCTTCCCATCGCTGTATCGCAAAATGTAAAACGTCTTGTTTATGTTTTTCAATCAAATATGGGCGAACGGTTCGTAAAGATGTGTGGAATAATTCGGCAAAATATCTCGTTGGTATGAAACCATTTGTTTCATATTCACTGACTAGCTGGGGCCTTCCACTTCGCTTTCGACTGGCAAGGCTTTTCCTGATATATTTTGACCCTCCGACTCACAGAAGCTGTTTCTCTAAAACAAAAAAAGTACTGTTAGGCTGCTAGCAAAATACGAATATTACCAATTTGAAACCAAATTATTTTGAAAATAGAAATGTTACATATTATATCTATTATTATTATACTTAATGGTATATTTTATATTCATCATTAATTTTCTTTTCTTCTATTTAGGCTGATAAATATAAAACGTTTAAAAAAATAACTAAAAGGATCAGCAGTTATACTTTAATAACAATCGATAAAATAATTAAATCATAATACTCACACTCAGTCCGGTTTCATCCAATTTCTGTGATATATTTTAAGTCTACTTTTACGCAGCGCGATAATATATCTGCTTTCATCTCAATACTTAAATTTCCTTGCATTTCAAAATGAACTACAACACCACTAATAGATTAAACACACGTCACTAATCTACAATAACAAGTATACCAAAAACAAATAACGTTTATTTAGTCGCGGTGAATGACTTGTAAGTTATCTGCATCCGTCTACCTTATAATTTGTTTATTTAGATTTCTGTGGGTAAAATCATAAACTTTTACGAATAAGTGAACATGACGGGGAACTGTAGTCAATAGCGTGATTATTCAAAGTAATTGCAAACGAATGTGAGAGTGTGTGTATAGAGTGTGTGAATAGAGTGTGCGTGTGACCTATACTATAGAGTATAGAAATTACTCATTAGAAGAAGGTCGTAAGTTAAACAAAAGTGTCAATCTATTTCTTCGTGACAATGCCACTCGTCTTCTAACCGCCACTGTACATAGCATTATTTTAAATGTTGTCTTACATTACATGTACTTGTTTCCCCTGACTGATCCCGTCCCATCGATTCTCCTGTCCGCTAATACTTCGTTTTCACGTTTTTTACGACTTTTTTCATTTTTTCTCGGCTCCTAAGCGTCCTAGCGTGATGTTAAATAGCCTATTATAGCCTTCCTCGAGAATTGGACTATGACATGCAAAAATAATGTTTCAAATCCTACTGGTAGTTCCAGAGATTAGAGCGATCAAACATACAAACTCCTTCAGGTTTTTTATTAGTATATAGATCGGTAAAAGATTTATTAAAAATTTGGAGTGTATATTTAAATAATGTTCAAGTGAATAGTAATTTTTTTTTGTAAAAACACGAAGTGCAGGCTGTGGCTTTAAATAAAATAAGTTTGAACAATAACAGCGTGGTAATTGCGTAACACACTAACAATTGCAATGCCTTTTAATTTGACAATTCATAATCATTCATTGCGCTATTCATATTGTCGAGCAGACGAATTTTTCAAACATATGAAGCATTGGAATAGAAATTTCCTTCAAAATTCTTCGGAATCGTATTACGCAATTAGATATTACGATTTAAAATAATTTATCTAGGGAGTCTTTTTTCAAACTTCCGTTCGTCTTAGACCAGTCTTGTTGTAAAAATGTAAACATAGAATATAATAAGAATAGAATACTCTTTACTATGTACACTATATAAATAACACCATAGAAATTTTACAAAGGGTGACACAATGGGCGGTCTTATCGCTAAGAGCGATCTTATAAAGACAACCTTAGGATGGATTAATAAGTAGATTCCATACTATTTAACATTTTCTATAAGATACGAAATACGAGAAGATTTTCAGGAAACAGATAACCCTGCGCAAACGGAATCGCTGACCCAATAAAAACTAAAAACACTATCAAATACCCAACTTTTTCGTCTCAAAAATATAACAATACTAGCTGCGCCCGCGGTTTCACCCGCATAAGTTTTTATCCCGTGGGAATATTGGGATAAAAAGTTTTATAAAAATTTTGTATGTTAATCCTAGTTATAAACCATCTGTCTGCCAAATTTCATCCAAATCTGTTTAGTAGTTTTTGCGTGAACTAGTAACAAACATCCATCCATCCCATCCATACAAACTTTCGCGTTAATAAAAGTACGATAGGATTATAGTCGTAGTAGGATTCTCTCAACAAATAGAGAATGTAACGAGCTCGCATAATGTAGTTAATAATATTCGTCATGAGCAATATTTCTCGTAGATCAAAGGGCATCTGTTATCTTTGAAAGAGTCGTGTCGTCGGCTGCAGTCGTGTCGTCATGTCGCCGTCAGCTGGGAGTCGTGCCGCGTCTTGTTCTTTTCACGCACTAAATTAATGGTAGGACTCACGCGAACGTTCTTTTTATGTAATATTTTTGGTGCAAGGTGCAGGCGAAAAGCCGTTTTGTGAATTTAATTTTGTATCTTGGCTTTTTCCGAAGGTTTGTGAGTGTAGCAATGTAAACCCAAGAAGAATGCATCTGTAATTTTACTTATGTGCACCTACATTATAGAATAAAAATAAGAAGAAAGTGACTTCCTGGTGGTGCGGAAAAAATAAACTCAGTTTTATAAAGCTTAGCTTTTTGTTGTAACTACTGCCTAAGTTTTTCTGTTTAAAATCTAATATTTTCTTTGTTGTTGTTTCAGGTATGTACTGTTTATATTACGCGTGATTGGCATCACAGTCATTCGATAAAGTAAGTAACGATCCGTTAATTTGAATCAAGTATCACTTTTGGCTACTCAGCGGGGTAATTGTGCCACACAGTGGCAATGCCGATGCCATTCAGCAATATTCATAACGTTATTAACGTTGTCAACCAGACGAATTTTTTTAATATATTATTTAACGAATTAAGAATTTCCTTACAAATCCTTTCAAATTGTGTTTGGAATTGTGTTACGAAATTGGGGTGCAGGTGTGCTCTAGCCGGCAATGCCCTTTTCATCACAAAAAATATTGAGTCAAAATTTTTATTTAAATTAAAGTTAAAATGTTACCGCTACATCGTATGAATTGCACCACACCCTACAAGGAGTCGGAGGTTTTTACCATGGCGTATCTGGGCGTGTGCCATTCACTGACTGTCACAGAAATATGTTTGTAAATTCACCCGGGTTTGCCTTGGTAATGTAGCGCTGTCAGGACTTAATAACATTAAAATTTAATTCATATTTAATGACTTGCTTCGTTTTTAAAGGAAAGTTCTGTGAAGGTCGATGAAGGTTTTATTGGCTGATAATAGGTCTGTCATTATTATGTGTATTTGTTTAGGATCTATTTTAAATTGAGGGCCTGGATACGTTGCTTGAAAGATATAGGTAGCATTGGTTGCTTAGTTTACGAGTAGTAATCACGTACCACGTGTGAAATTAGTTTCTGCCCACGACTTCGTACGCGTGTATTTCCTTGTTTTACCATGAATTATCCTATGACACTAGGCAATACTGTAGTTTCTTATTAATGAAAGAATTCATATTCATATTCATTTATTGCGAAAATGGGTAATATAGGTAGGTAACATACAAAATATAATTTCGGATCGGATCAGTAATTCCGAAGATTACCCCTACACAAATTCACAAATTTTACCTCTTTATAATATTAAACAGCAGTTATTTTATAGCAGTAAAGATAAAACGCCGTAAAAAAAATTTCAACTGTCACAGCTTAGTACTAAAAGATAATTTATTGAAAAAAAGAAAGAAAATACGGTTTGAACTCATCGGCTTTGGTAATTGAACTTTTTTGAGCTGCTGCCTACAGCCAGAGAAAAGCTCAACACTATTTTGTTCCACAACCAAGTAAAACATTTAGCAATGTTACAACAGACAACAGCTACAGTGCAATAATGTAACGAATTTCACTAATTTCGATTGTTTGCCAATCGAGTAACGTAATCCGGGCGCATTCATTTTTGGATTTCCCATTGCAATGCCGTTTAATAATTCAGAATTCCGCACAAAATGGAACAATCTGTTCTCTGTAAATAGCAACACAGCTAAAACCTTTTATGTTTTAAAATTGAATGCATCCCATACAGATTCATGGCGTTCCATTTATGTATTACCTACATACATTTATTTTTCCGTGTGCCGTATATATTCATAGTTCGTTTTGCATTGACCACTGCAAATGTCCCATTCATTCATGAAACCCTAGCTATGCAGCAATGAATGCTGCTGTCTGTGCGATGTCATTATAATGAAACTGTAGCATATTGTTTCGCGAGCATGTTATTATTACAACAATTTGATAGTACATTGTATGAATAATATTATGCGGATTCGGTGGTTTATTTTTGTGTTGCTGCTATGAATAGATTGATAGATCGATAGGAGAGGTATTCCACTCAAAGCACTGATTTCAACAGCACTTGCCCGAACCGCACCTCAGCACTTCCACTAACCGCACTTGGTACTCAAGACAGTATATTTTGTTTTTGTATGTCTGTAAATGTATCTACTAGTTGGCGAAGTTATTGCTTCAGTTTTAGTCAGGATTTTTGATGAAACATCTTGGTTAGTTATTATCTGGTACTGTAGATACTGAGGTACCTATTGTAGAGGTTTGAACCTGGAGCCAGAACCTCACGAATGTGTGTCAAGTCACTGGCATACGAGATAAATGCTATTTTATATCGAGTAGGATAGAAAAAGAGTAGATAGTCAGCTCGGATAGCTGAGCATTGGTCTGGATGTAAAATACGTAGTTTTCTTTCTAGGAATAATTAATGTGGCCATTGCTGGGACATAGGCCCTCTATTAGTGAGAGGGAGCGAGCCGTAATCCAACACGCGGGCCCAGTGCGGGTTGGTAGATGTCACGTCTTCGAAGTTTTGGTTCTAAAACATGCCGGTTTCCTCAAGATGTTTTCCTTCACAGTTTTGAGAGCAGTGGTGATGAAATAATTTACACAAAGTAAAGCGCTTGTCTGAGCTCGAACTTTCGACGTACAACTCGCAAGTTGCGGCCATTAGGTACCACTGGGCCACCACCGCTGTTAATTTTTTTTATAGCAATTAATTGAGTGATCCACTAATACATTAGGTAGGTATTTCTAACTACTCAATTACGCCTTCCCAACTGTGTGGAGCGAACAGGAACTTGCATATTAACGCATTACCCCGCTGGGACCAAAATCCACTAGAAAATTAATTTCACGGTCCAATATCGGCTAATTCGATGTCTGCTGTACCATATCTAGATGTAAATAGATCCTGGTTTAGTGCAGTGATTAGCTGTAATGATTTTGGACAATGATAATTAGTTACCGGTTGCATACTCTGACGGCACGGTTGGCGCAGTGGTTAAGCGATTGACTGCTGCGCTGCGTGTCGCGGGTTCGATTCCCGCACGGAACAAATATTTGTATGACCTACATGTATTTGTTCCGAGTCTGGGTGTTTTTCTATCTATAATATGTATGTATTTACAAAAAAAAATTGTATATAAGTAGTTTATCAGCCATCTTGTTACCATAACACAAGCATTAGGTTGCTTAGCTTGGGACAAATGGTACTGTGTGAAATGTCCAGGGATATTATATTATTATACTGTTCTACGTTTTACAATGTACGGGCTGTTCCAAAATGTATCTGATAAAAATGTAAATAATTGGTCAGAAAATATGTACCTATAAAGACCTGTGGATGCCAATTTGTAGTGCCGTTTACAAATTATTGAGTGTTTTATTATTTGAGTACTTTAACCCGAAATTGTAATTTTAAATCACTTTAAAGTAGTTTAGTCTTCATTTAGGTTTAACTTAATAACCTCGATTTTTGTCAGTGATTTTTCAATCTAATTTAATAAAGTGTTATTCAAATAATAAATTGTTAGGAAAACTGGCGAGATATTAAGTTGAAACCTTCTAAACACAGATGAATATATTAATAATTCCCTTTAGTGAGTGATTCCGAAAGAATTGAACCTCAACAGGGTTTGTTTATACTTTCATCAAATACTTTTGGAACAGATTATACCTTTACGTAGATATTGGAACGGGCATGTTATTTTTTGGTATTATTTGATCAAGTATGTGATAAAAAAATTGAATGTAGGTGTAAGTAGGTAAACAGTTTGTTTGATTAACGATATGTTTGGTCTTTAGTTTGGATAATTTTTTTACATTTGACGAGGATACACATTCATGGTTCTCGGCAATGATAGAATTTTTTATTTTCGGGAAGTTCATTTATTTCGATCAGTCGAATAGTACCCACATTTTTCTTTGCTTTTTTGCGTGCACTGTGATCACATATCTTAGATATTCGTGATCATAGTAAAATATCTCGTTTAGTTAGAGATTCACTATCGCAGTTATAAGCAGGTCTAGCAGGTATGTTCAATGGAGGACAGATGTTCAATAGGAATCATCTAAAATATCGAGTTCTTATGTTAAAGATATCAGAGGCTTGGAATGAGTATGTACTGTACAGGATGGCAGGAACATCGACGCGTAACGGCCCGTTCACACATGGGAGTCCGTTTTACTGGTACGTTTTTAACGGATACGTCATAAATTTATGCGCTGTCACACATAGGCACCGTATAACGTTCAACGAATCCGTCATTACTGGATGCGATGTGTGAACAGAAAACTCGCAGTATACCGCCGCTATTCTATTCACTCCCCCTCCTACACCCCGCACACACCGCCCGCCACGCACACAGTATCTATCCGTTAAAATTCTACGTGTCCGTATATTTTTACTGTTCCGTCGTCCAGTATTCGATGGCAAAACGGAATGTAATTTTTTTACGGAACGATATTTTTTACTGTATACAGAATACTGTGTCATGTGTGAAGTCGCTCATACAACTACATACGCCATCGACGAAAAAAAAACGTACACGATAAAACGGAACAGTAAAACGGAGACATGTGTGAACGGGCCGTAACCTGCTACCATTGGTTCACCCTGTATAGTAGTCGGAGGTTACTCAAGGTTTCCATATAGCATGAAACACTGTTTTAAATAAACAAGACACATTTGCTTATTACTTCATGTCCTTCGGGAAGTCTGACAGGTGCCAAGGAGTGTTTTGCTATGATGTTATATTTTACCATACGTTCACCTCAGTTCATAGGTAAGTTTGCTGCGTCATTCCCCATGTTCCGCTGAACAGCAGTAACTTTATGCAGTTATACATTAGGTAGTAAGTTAGCATAGGTACCTTAGTTCTTTATCGTTTGTCCTAGCTGATGTTGGACCATTGTCTTGCTTGGTAGATAATGTGATCGAAGATAGTCTAATAATACCCGGATTCTGAATTTGAAATTGAGAACTAGTCAAACTCTACTTATGCAACCCGCGAAAGTCACTTACTTTTTAATAAGGTTTTTTTTTATTTCATACGATTTGACCTTAAGTCGGTTTTCCAAGTATTCAACTTTAAATTCTCAAATCAGAAACCCGGTGTAAGCTTGCAGTGACGTAACGCTTTCTCCCATGACTCGAATATGTCCCGATGACCAAAAGATCAAAAATACAGGACAGTATAGTCAAAGACTTTTGATCTTTGACTACTGTCCCTAAGCAAAGAGACTTTTCCTAAGAAATAAAAAGAAACACAGGTAGAACCGTGGTCCCAGTTAGTATTTACTATCTATATAAAATAATAAGGTCATTTATTTTACCATTCCCTTAGCAAGTGACACACAGTGCCAACTAGTGCCGTCTTATAACTATTACGTTCCTTTACTGGTGTGGAGCACGCAATGCAAAGTTAGTGTTGCGTTTGTAGAAACAAATTCCTACATAAAACGCAATGTAGTTTGAATAAGGTTTATAGTTTTGTAACCGCACGAAAGTTGGTTTTTTGTTAAACTGCGTTTCGTTTGAAGTTTTTCTGTTTTTGAATTATTACGTTATGGGCTGGTACGGAAATTACTAGACAATTTAAATATTAACTCGACTTATGAGATATAGGTCGTGAGTTAAAACCCAAGCAGGAGGTTTTTTGTGTAAATAACTTCCATCACCACTGCTCTCAAAACGGTGAAAGGAAACATTGTGAGGACACCAGCATGTCTTTGAACCAAAAATTCGAAAACATGTGACATCTACCTTCCCACACTGGGGCCGCGTGCTAGATATTAGCACACTCCCTCTTGAAGAGAGAAGGCGTATCCCAGCAGTGGAAACATTATAGACTGATTATGCTTATGCCATAAATATTATTTTTTCTAATCACAAGGCTCTTTGATCGGCTGACTCATTTGCTTAGTAATCAAAGCAACCATCAGCTGTGCTGCTCAGAAGATTGTAAGAGAGATTTCCGACTTTAGGCTCGATTAAATTGTTACTAGGCACTTAAATAAATAAACAAATTTCCCCTTTATTCCGAAAATACTAACATTTTTCAACTTCACTCAAAATATAAAACTATAAAATGTCTGTTATTTTAGCGTGGCTATTGGCAAAGACTATCCATTGATTTCCACTGTTGTCTGTCCTAAGCCACCCTTCTCCAGATTGTTCCTGCTGTCAATTTTCTTTCGTGTTCCCACCTTGTGTATTGTTTTCCTCGTCTTTTAATAATAATAATAATAATGGTTTATTGTCTCAATAAAATAACATTACATGATAACTTGTTTGGAACCTACTTTTAGGTAAACAATGCCTGTATTAGTAGGCTCCGCTCTTTCAATAGTAGTAGTCTCTTCTTTTTAATAGTAGGCACGTTGTAAGTTAATAATATTGCCTCCATCATCATTATAATCATGCTTCGTAACGAGATTGCTGATCACAGAATGTTGTTAACACAAAAAATAATACGGAAATTCTGATTTTCAATTCCCTTAACGACACCCACAGGAATGGTCTGATCTTTCAGCCCCGTCTCAGAGATTAGAGCACTCAACATAATTTTGTAGTACTTACAGTTGTAACCCGGTACAAACAGCCATACCATATTCAAAGTACCATCCCAAATATTACAAGTACACGTATTACGGCGTACTACGCAAATACGACGCGTACTTACGATTATGTAAATAAGTACGCCGCGTACAAACTAACTAGGCTGTGAGTAAGGATGCCGGCTTAGTTTAAATACGCTGAGTACCCGTAAGAGTCAATATGATTTTCTTAATGTGTATGTTTTATGTTAAAAATGCTTTTGAAGTAATCTTTAAGAATTTGGTAGCTTATGTTTTACGTCAAACAAATATATTATTCTAGGCATAATTAGAATCGTCTGAACGTCGAAAATTAGAGACTCCTTTCAATGGTGATTAAGCTAAGTTTGGTTTTGTATGTTTGTGAGATTTAAACCAGTTTTTCTGCTGATTCAATTTTTTAAAATACTAATAACAGCCATAGATAATAAGTTTATTATTATCTATGGTTTTTTTTATTATTTTATGTTGGTAAGTATAATTTAAAAGTCTAAGTCAAAGCATTTATTTCCAATAGCCACATAAAAGGCACTTTTGAACGTCAAAAATTACAGTAAAATACGAGTAGAATTGATTCTAGTCGCCCCTTCTAAATGGTGATTGTGATGGTGGGTAATTTTTATGATTACTGGCCACTACCCCTACCCGTGCGTAAATTAATGACGCCATTGTAGCGGCACGTTGTTTATTTACATTCAAACCTTTATCTAGTACAATCAGCAGCCAACATCCTCCTGTTTCTAATTCATCCCCCAATAACCCTTACTCAATCAAAGATAAGACAAACAAAACAGCGCGAATCAACACGAAGGTAATCTCTAATGCAAATAGACTCAAAACTCGAACAACTGTAACAAACAACCGTCAGCTCTATCAATAAATAAAACCGTCACCAATTATTGATACAACCCGATTTATCCCCTTTTAGTCCTGGCAGGGATGGTGAACCTTTTTGCATTTGGATTTGCCAATTTAACGAAAACAAAATATTGTTTTGGTCAAGCGTGGACGTGTAATCGCTATGGAAAGTGTGGATAAATTAAAAATCGTCATCATCCAGTTGAAGGCGTCCAGCCGATCTATCCTGTTAAAATCTCACCGTGAAAACTCAGGTGAATTAAAGTGAACGGTCAATCCCTAGTATCAGGTGAAGTGACAGGCCAAATAAATATCGCTTCACCTAAGTTTACACGGGGAGATTTTTACAGAATAGACCTGAAATACGTACTGCCTCCCCGAAGCATCCCCCAAGCATCCCCCAAGCATCTCCCCCACATCGACCAGTCCTATGCATCCAGCGTCTTCTCGCAAATTTCAGATGGGTGTAGGTCCACTTTGGGGAGAGCCAACATAAAAATCCTGGCATACAAACCTCCAATTGCGCGCGATTTGTACCTATCACAAACGTTAGAATTACAGTATAAAAAACACAGAAAATAATAATACTAATGAACTGAAAATAGTGTTGTATTTTATAAGGTTTCATACTTCAATCAATGCCCAGAATTTTCTTTGCCGCGTGCCAAAGGTTCACCATCCCTGCGTCTAGCGAAACGCCTTTAATACTAGGGGATGAAACAAAGGGCTATTGTTAGACAACCCACTTTTCAACTTTATCGCGCACGACGTGATAGCATTGTCGTTAGGGGTGTCGACGATATTGTGCGTTTGAGTCACACTTGATCGATGTTTTGTTTGTTCGTCATTACCGCGAGCTTGCAATAGTGGAATGGGATTGATCATTAGCGCTTCTGATAATCATTTCGATTACAGTGACATGGCCGCCACCTCTCATTTGTTAAAATGTAGATAGGTTTTGTCCCTGTGACAATACTCTGCCTGGTTTAATCTATTTTACTAATTTCTATTGGAATTTGGTATCATACATTTATACAGGGTGGCAGGGACGCGGACGCGCAAACTGCAACCATGAATCCAGTACATTATTCTAGACTCTGTTGTTTCATATAATAGTGCAATATTTACGCAGTCAAAATGTATGGAAAATCTATTTTTCTTTTTCAGAATCCATGGTAACAAGTTACGCGTCGATGTCCCTGACACCCTGTATGATTCCCATGTATGACAAAACAGAAGGCTATATTTAGTTTTATGACTTTACAATGAATTTCTTAGGCTTATCAGACTGAGAGAATGAAGTTGCCTGATAAATTATTCAGAGGGACCTGTCTATTGTAAAATGTGAACAATTACATTTCCTACTCAAAAACAAAAACATTTCCTACTCTCGAAAGACTGCGATAATACATGGAAAACTTAGTCCGGAATACTGCTTACCTGATAAACGAAATACAGCTTGATATTCGAAACCCTTTCCATAGTTCCACGAAAAGGACCGTTTCGGTTAAGCCGAAGGTTTCAAGAAACTATCTTCTTATAAAATATGAGAGAGTTAAGGACTTTAATCGTTTGATAAGGACGGAGTTACTTTATGTTTGTAAGTTACTGTTATACAGTTAATTGTTAACTTGCTAATGCCCAGGATTCGAGGATACGCTGATATGAAAGTCGGCTTTATTTATGTGTTTGTTAAATTATGTCTAGAGATTATTATTCTGTTAGATCTAAGCCTCTTCCACGCCTTTGAAAGGGGATAAAACTCGAGTATTATAGTGAATTTACCTGGCATATACCTTAACAAATAATCATCTGCATAGCGTTTTCCCAACTATGTTCTGGTCGGCTTCCAGTCTCACCGGATGCTGCTGAATACCAGTATTTTAAATGAAGCGACTGCCTATCCGACCTGCACCACTCAGTTACTGCAACTAGAATATTGCGACATATACGCACGCCGGTTGCGAGTACAACGCACCTAACCTTTCTGAAGAACATTACCAAGAAGGTCAATATATGTCCTCCTAGGGTATCGTTTTCACTCACATCTGCTTTGTAAATACCTTTTGTTAGTTGTCATTCATCCTCTCAACATGACTTAACCATCTAATCATCGTAAACTAGCCAAAAGGAGTAGGTATGTAAGGATCATGGCAGGTGGCGTTCTGTATTTTCTGCTTACCCCCATGAGAAGACGGTGTGAGTGAATGTATGTATGTATGTATCTTGCAAACGTTGTACCACTGAACGATCAACAAATAAGATAACACTATAAACAGTTTCTACCTAATCTGCGTTCGCGATTTTGTTGCCAAACATGTAAACACATCTGAGTTTTTGGAAAAAATAACTTTAATTCCTACACAATAAACTTCAGTTTATGCTACAACTTTAGTTTTATAACTTTTTCAATAGTGCTGGTTACTCTGAAATCAACTTAATCACCACTAAAATCAAGTTGATATTTATTTAACTTGAAATAACATCAATTGGAAACATAGATGTTACATAGACTACCACCAATTTTCATTACGCGTCTAATCAAGACACCGATTGCAATTCCTGCAGCGATCCGTTGGGACAGGCGGGTTGTTAAGACTTTTACTTATTGTAGAGCGGGGGACCTAGAACAATTTGTCGGTCGATCGGCTCCGACGGCCAAAGATTGCTTTTTTAAAGATACACTTCGAATGGCAAGTTGGATAGTTCGCATTCTTGGGTCGACGTTTATTTAGTTGCTGTGCAGCAGCGTTTAAGATACAGATTCTTGTAAATAGTGGGTTTGGATTGGCAAAAAAGTCTTGATTTGCTACTATTTTTTTTTGTTCGTGGTAACTTTTCGTTGGCTGTTGACTGAATAAAATATTTATTCAGTCGACAGCCAACGAAAAGCTACCACGAACTTTTCGTTGGTTGTTGACTGAATAAATATTTTATGTGAATACTGCAAGAGCTCTGTAAACAAAAACACATAACATAACATCACGCCTGTCATCTCTGAAGAGTTAGGTAGAGGCATACCTATAGTACAGCCACATATCGCCAGGTATGCTTAAGTCCCATGTAACAGGGAGCGAGCCTGACTCCAGGCTGCTACTGAGAAAGTCTTGATGTGAAAACCCAATAACACTTTGTACGACCTTAGAATCGAACCTCAGACTTTAATCTCAGTGAACCAAAATAAAGATGCGTAGAAATACCATTTGCATTACTTGAAACAATTGTGGCTTGCATTTGTTTTTGGGCAGGGTATTTTGTCTCCATTGGAAAAACAAAACATTTCATGAACCTACAAAAGGTCGCTTTATTTGAACAACGAATCCTTTCATGCAAATGCCCTTTTTCCCACCATTTACTCAACTAATTAACTGGTGCAATACCATTACAGAACCACGTCTTATTCGAATGCGTCGTTCCAATTTCTAAGTACATTTGAACATCTTCGACTCAATAGGCAAGTCGTGGTACTATTTGCAGCTCAATTCCTTCAGGAAAGTCACTTCGCTCACCGACTCAGCTCGAGTATCTTCTATGTGCCTTTCAAATAAGTACCTACTGCTTAAATTTGTCTGTGTTTACGGTTGTAATGGATCGGTCGTAGAAGAATATTACTGTAAATGGCTGTAAATGACCGGTTTTTAACTTTGATGATTAATTAGGAAGTTGGTTAATTATTACATGACACTTAAACTTAGCTGGTGAAATGTGGGTGTACTATGGGTACACCTCTGCTTAATCCTTTAAATAGAGGCGCGATGTTATGTATATGTTAATCCACAAAAAGGAAACAGCTTTTTGAGTGTAACCCTCCGGGTTAGAGCCTAAAAAGCGATGAACTGACGACCTTTACGCGTTATGTGTGTTCCAAAAGTATTTGATGAGGGTGTAAACAAACCCTGTTCATGTTAAATTCTCACGTAACTCTGATCTTTAGTTCACTTAAGGGAATTAATAACACGTTCATTAATTACGGGTACTTGAATTCAAATAAAAATAAATAAAAGCACTCAATTGGTAAGTGACACTCTAAATATGGCATCCACTGGTACATTATCTGATCCGTTTGTTTACATTTTCGTCAGAAACTTTTGGAACCGCCCATATATAGCTACTATGCATGTTCACCCTGGTCACCTCAGATGGTACAGTGTACCTTTTATACAAAATGAGGAAACCTGGGTTAAAACCACCAACGCCAACGTCCTTGTCACTAACGCACCGCAAACTTCCAACTCCGAGCTTTTACTAAGAAATTCGTAATGGAAAAACTTTGCCCGACCCGGGAATCAAACACAGGACCCCACACTAACGTGGTAACAGTGGTTTACCATTCAAACCGTGTTCACAAGACTGTATTTTTAAAAAGTCTAGCTAGCTCAGCCGGAAAATTAATACGACAACTCTTGTTGGAAAACATGAGGTTTGTTCGAAAATATCATTCTTTTGTCTGTGTTTGTACTCACTGACTTTTATTTAGTTGTTTTTTATGCTAATATTTTGTCTACATGATAATAAATCTCGGGTGCCCAGCACGTTATAAATAGAGTTGTGATGGAACTTTTAGGATATTATTCAAGACGCAAAAGTAAAATTGTATTTACTTCTTTTCTTTTGAGATGCACCTGTGTAAGTGTGCATACACACGAGTGGCAGGCGTCAACTGCAGCCGCCGATGCGTTGACGGTGGTCGTCGACAAGTACTGACGGCTGCAGTGGCCTCTTCCGTTGACGAATGCCGCTCGTGCACACAAAACTATGTAGATATGTAAGTAAGGAAGTAAATTTTATTTGTTTAAACATGGTGTACATGGTGCGCATGCAGGATAATAGTAGGACACAGAAAAGTTCTAACATGTCCAGCCGCATATTGTGGCGTACAAATTGGTAGGAAGAGATGATGCATAAACCGCGATAATATTCATCAAAATTACATTTCATCGTTATTCTTTAAAGATTAGGTGTAATTACAATTCAACAAGCATATTTTTTTGATACAATTCAAATGTCAAAGTAGGTAATCATTAAATAAATTGGTCAATAAAAATATATATATAAATAAAAATAATATATAAATATGGACAGTCAAACAAGCTTTGTGGCATACCTGCAGGCAAACATATTAAACTTTCCACTACACATCCAAAATGATGATTTATTATTTGCATCGGAACTTTCGAGTTGAATGGCATGCAATAGGAGTATTGCACGCCAAAAATCGAAAGTTCCGATGCAGGCCTATGTCCAGCGAAGGAATGCTGCAGGCTGATGATGAGGATCGTAACTTTATAAACGTAAGTGGTGTTAAAGAATGGACTATTCAGTAAAGTCTCAACATTTTATAAAAGAGTTACTGTTAGTAGCTGTATTCCAAATATGGTTTAACATTAACATTCTGTGAAAAGTAAAAATTATGTTCGCACGTTAAAAAAAATTAAGTAACAAATCCTATTATAGTTTATCAGATCTTTTTGCGTAACATTTGCTTGACCTTAGCGCCAGACCTAAGACCACATGACTGACGACGGATTATCGTGATAGGTGGGCCTCCTGGGGGTTAATCCCAATTGTTCTTGTGAGGAGACTAGAATATGGTACGTGTATGTATAAAGCCGTGTCTCCTCCGCGAAATTTTCTCGAAACATTATATAAAAAAACCTTATACCTACATAAACATTTGTTTTCATACATAAGGTGTCTCCTGCGTATTAAAATATTTTTAGATTAGTGTCAACTATTCACAAGACAATACGAGTGTAACCTCAAAACCTGTGTCACTTGAAATGAAGCTTTGAAAACGCTAACTGCTAGCTGGAAAAAAAAAACATCGTGTTTTCATACACAACTGTGTATGGCCACGCCTCTTTGTTTATGTGTAATGTTTCGAAAAAACACGCGCAAGAGACACGGTTTATGAAGTATGTTTTTGTTTTATTTGTTTTTTTACATACACACATAATAAGCTATTTATAAGTATTAACCTCCGACAAAAGGTCCTGTAGATATGAAATTGTATTGCGTGTTTTATCTACAGTTAGAAATTATATATTTTTATGACCAAATAGTCGTCAATCAATGACATAAAAATACCCTAATAAAGAATCAAACAGTAAAGCGTTTACAGAAAAGAAATTTCGTCAAGAAAATGACAGGCTCGTAATAAATGATGTCGTGCGTGACTTTGTTAAAATGGTGATAGGTAACGCAACCTGTCGCGATGGGGATGACTAACTGACGTTGTTTAGTGTAAGCATGCTATTTTTCGTTTATTTATTTACCTATTTGTTATTTTTATTTTGTGCCACAGAATGTGCTGAAGAATGTTCGACGTTTTCCGTTTACGCACGCACCGAGTAACTGCTGGTTCCATAACCTAGCATATAGAGTGACTTTGTACATAAATATTGATAGTACACTCCGGTCACAGTTATTTTAATTAACAACTTTACAACCTAATAGCAACCTTATCTGAATGAGAATAAAGATCACTATGATTTGGACAGTGATGCTAAATCAGAGGTAAAATAACTGTGAATGAAAAAAACTGTAGTGGAAAAATACCAATATTATTAAGTTATCATAATCGTTTCAGCCGAAAGACGTCCACTGCTGGACATAGGCCGCCCCCAAGCACTCCACGTCGACTGGTTCTGTGCTTCTCGCATCCAACGGGTTCCTGCGGCTTTACATGGTCGTCGGTTCACCTTGTGGGAGGCCTTCAACGCTACGCCTTCCGGTACGCGGTCGCCACTCCAGAACCTTTCGGCCGCATCGGCCATCTGTTCTGCGAGCAATGTGCCCTGCCCACTGCCACTTAAGTTTGGCAATTCTTCAGGCTATGTCGGTTACCTTGATTGTCCAGCGGATCTCTTAATTTCTGATTCGATCACGCAGGGAAACTTCAAGCATAGGCCTCTCCATTGCCCTTTGGGTGACTTTAAGCCTTGGAATAAGGTCCAATAGGAGCTTATTATTAAGTGATAAAAAGATTGTCGTGGTTAGCTCATTTACCTTTATAAGCAAGGCATTATGTCCCTACAGTACCAAAGTCCAATAGATTTTGTTGTCTTCATTATTAAAGCTTGTTTGCACCACAAATTACTAAATGCATTTACGCTAAACGTATTTCATACAACATTCTGTCTCTGTCATCTTCAAACGATCGACAGAAATAGAACAATGTTCGCTTAGCGTTAAATATATTCAGTGATATGGGGTGTAAGTGGGTCTTATTAGGTAAGGGTCATCATCTGCCTCATCTTTTCCCAACTATGTTGCGTTCGGCTTCCAATCTAACTGGACTCGTAGCTGAATACCAGTATTTTACATGGAACGACTGCCTCTCTGACCTCCACAACTTTAACTTTACTGGATAATACGATACCCCTTGGTAAGACTGGTTATCAGGCCTTCGGGCTTCTGACTACCCGTAACGATTTTCAAAGATCCACGAATGACAGCTGGGACCAACCGCTTAACGTGCTTTCTGAGGAATGGAGGGTATGTAAAAATGGTCACCCATCCACAGACCAACCGTGGCAAGCGTAGCTTAACCTGATCGATTGACCCATGCTGTTATTATCTTAGGGCCTTATTAAGGTACCAAAGGTAAAACCATTTAGGTCACCTCTGTTTAAGTCCAGCCATCGAGAGAATGCGTTCCTGACATCTGTAAGTGCAACCATTCTAGAAACTGATGTACATATAAAGATCAAATTTGGAAAACACGTATTTATTTATTTATATACTTTATTGTACTCCACAAAAATACATAGCTTAGAAAAACACATGATACACTACAAAATATACAACTCTGTTAAAATAATTAATTGACTTTTCTAATAGATACCCACCAAAAAACTGGTAATTTCTTTCCTTCAATAACAAAAAATCGGCCAAGTGCGTGTCAGGCCACGCATAGAATAGGGTTCCGTAGTCACCCATAATGGCACTTAACAAGTTAGGCGTCTATAACTCCTGAACTAACAAAGTTACCTAAGCCCTTATAGTTTTCCTTCAAAGTTCATCACAAGGACTACCATCATGAATTTTTCGAGCCAGGCGTTTAGCTTTTTGAGGGGGGGGGGGGGGGACACGCCCTATTTTAACAAAAAAAATGAGCTTTAAAGTTGAATATCTCGCAAACGGATACCTAAATCAAAAAATTGTCTTAGCAACCTCTCTGTTTTTAAAAGACCTATCTAATGATATCCCACACTATGGGGTAGACGCGAGAAAAAAAAATTTTTTTCGTCATTTTATAGCACTTTGTCGACGTGATAAATACACATATCCATGCAAAGTTTCATCTTTCTAGCACTAACCGTTTGGAAGGTAAGCCGAGGACGGACGGACGGAACTACGGAACCCTAAAAATGGGACTTGGAACGGTGAACAAAGGCATATATAAATAAAATGCCTACTTATAACCTACTGCTAAAAGTGGCATCAATTTCTACATTAAAAATGCAATGAAATTTCAGTGTAGTCGATAGTCTTACGTAAGGCATCTGCATGGCAAAGAGTCGGTATTCGAGTCGACAGAGAATTTAAAATATGTATAGTGAAAAATTGATGCCTCTCCCAGTCTACGTCGAGCATTATCATTCATAATGTACGACGCATCTAGGAAATGCTGTAGTCATATCGAATTATGCTTAGAATGTAAAAGAAAAATATGTAGACTGTTCCATTAGCTGTTTTTCTTTGCATGGTAGTCAGGCTTTTTATATTAAATGTCTGTGAGAAAATATGCGCCCTATGCTCGTATTAATGCATTTTTCTGTCGATATGATAAAAAAAATGCGTTATTTTTATATTGTGAGTATTTTCTAGAATAATCTAACTTGCATATCATGCTTGGCTTTAGGCAAGGTTGAACTATGTCTTGTCGCTAACCGCAAAAATGATAGAGAAGAAAATACAACATATTGCCAAGTCATACAATTTCCTCAACCCGCACACAATTTCCTACATAACGCAATACTGTGAGCAATACACTCATACACACAATTCACCCCACGCCAAAAAAAAAGTATTCAAACGCCCCATTTACGCCAAATGCTACCTCAGCGCAACGGCTGCCATTTTTCATCCGATTTCGTGCGAACACGATCGAACACGAATGTTAGGCAATATGTTCCGTATGTCATACAAATAAAACAACTCGGGTGATAAACTACAGTCATTTTCTTTCGTGAAGAGGTGTACATTCGTCATGAAGCCTTAGCTCACTTTTCATCCGGATTCCTTATCGTGGAAGACTGTGTAAGTGACTCACGTAAGCTTCAGTAAATCTGTAGGTAAAGACGCGGGAACGAGTTGTCGTTGAATTTGAATTAGGAATGGGGACTTGTTGACGATGTGGTGTTTTATATAGGGGAATGGTTGTAGGTTATGGTACATGAATAATTTTACCATTTCTCCTTAGATAGGACTATTGCTATCACTGTTGACGACGAAGCAGTATCGAAATTTACATAAACAATACGAATACATATAATTATCTAACACACTATCAATCTCTATTTGAATAATCATGAAGGATATTGCTAATCCATTGCTTCAAATCTTCGAAAAATTCGTCTGCTCAACAACGTAAATAACGCAATGAATGTTGTTGAACTGTCAAAATTAAACCCATTGCTACTGATAGTGTGTTACGCATTTACCTCGCTGGTTTTTCATTTCAAGTACCTAATGCTATTTTTTATAGTCGAATGTTGTTTCTAATTCGGTCTCAGATAAATAGCTATTCAAAAGACTTAGCTTTAACAGAATAATCACAGAAAGCGCCATCAAACCCCTGTCTAGACTACTATTTCTACATTACTATAACAAATTAGCACAAACCAAAACAAACGCTATCTAAAACACAATAGCTACAATAAAATCCTTAAATTCAGACGCTTCTATAAAATATTTGAAGCATTATTTAAGTGGGATTTAGTCGTTAGCTAAACTACTATAATGTCCATTGTTCAAACGGTAGTTTCGTACAATTTCGCGGTACATTTGTGGCGGCGAAACTGCACGGAGAACTAGCGCTCCCTGGCGGGCAAAGTGTGGACTAGTCTATAGGGAATTTGGACTTGTTTATCGCCGGTATTATATGCTGTAATGTTCTCGTGTTGCAAGTTTTTGGGAGCTTAAAATGTTATATTCTGGTCTAGTTATCTATTTGCGCAAACTATACGGGAATAGTTTGGTCTTGTCTTAGTGAAAAGTTAGTTAGAATGCAGAGTTTGTGTGGTGAATACTGCCCAAGCGTTAAGCCACATTGCAGTTCTTCTGATACTGGCAACAATGTTGTAATTCTGAAAATTGTATAGTATAGTAACATCTAAGCTACTACTATACGCAGTGGAACTATTAAAATTTTGAGTATGCTACAATATCGCATTGGGTCTAGCTTGTAAGAATATTTGTATGTTTAGAGTAAATAAATATTTCCCCACACAAACACTGCATTCAAGTAAAAATGTTCACTAAGAAAAGACCTACCTTCTTCATCTACTAATACGTAAATGGAGTAGGTTTAGCCTTCTTAAGTAATCAGCACCCTAATTGTGTCCACACACTATCAATCTCAATCTGAATCACTTTGAAGGATATTGCTTATCCATTGCCTCATATGTTCGAAAAATGTGTCTGCTCAACAACGTAAATAACGCAATGTATGTCGTTGAACTATCAAAATTAAACCCATTGTGATAGTGTATTATGCAATTACCCCGTAGAGAATGTACGGTGATTTCCAAATCGCGAGGAATTAAAATTTATCGTTTGAACTACAAACACTCTTTGTAGTGAGGGTTATTTGGTTTGTTAGAAAGCAAAGAAGTCTGCTCAAGAAAAACAATATTTTTATCCTCAACACAACCATAGTGTGGATTCCATGAAGCTTCTGACGGAGACATCGCCATCCCTCTACTTCCCATGAGTGTCGTAAAAGATGACTAATGATGCACGTCCAGGGGATGGAAACCTTTTGTTAATTTATTTTATTTAAAGGAAACGGCGATATCACTATGTTAGCCACATTTCCTGAAGCTCGGAACTGTTAAAAAAATCTTTAAATATAGCATACCTACTTAATACAACTTAGTTGGCTTTTTGTGCCGGTACTGAGGCTATTTGAGGCTTGAAGAGTAAGCATGCTGAAGTGGCAGTGGGCTGGCCATATTTGTCGAAGAACCGCCGGTGCAGCAGACGAGTACTGGAGTGGACCGACGACCTAAAAACTGTAGCTGGGACAGACTGGATTCAGAAAGCGGAAGACAGGCTGTTGAGGCCCAGACTGGGAGAGGCTTTTTAGCAGTAGGCTGCGATAAGTTGAGTTGATTGATTGACTGAGACTCTTGAAAGACCTTTACAATTTTCTTTTCCCATAAGATACATAAAACTCAGATGCTCATGTTATAAATGCTTATAAACTTGAGTAAAACAATCTGTTTACGATTGTCGATAGAGCAAAAGAAAGTTAACAAATCACTCATTATTTTACAAAGAATATTGAACAGGATATTCTGCAGTGAGCTTCGACAAATGATGCACATTATATTGAACAGACAAGGATTCGTGATGCTGTTAATAATAAAGAAGCTTTCAATTAATAATGACTATTCATTGAAGCCTCAGCTAGTGGAATTACTCGTATATTAATAATTTAAAGGCGGCGATGTATGATTTCATTTACTGTCGGAATCATTAACTCTGATCGGAAAGTATCATCGTTCATAATGAATTCGGAACTATTTTGTCTGCAAATCGTTCGAAATTATTCAGTGGTAATATTGAATATTTAATTCGTTTTGTTCTTTTTTTTTTATAAAATAAAGATGCAGTATTAATAGGTAGACCTCTGCCTGAACCTTGGAGGATTACAGGCGTGATGTTATATGTGTTTATTAACACAACATACATCCATTCATGCCTGTTCAGACCGGGTGGGGGACATCGACGCGCAAACTGTAAACAAAAATTCAGCACATGGTTTTACACCCCCTAGCGTATTTTACGAAACAGGGCTGCGCGTCGATGTCCCAGCCACCCTGTGTAGGGCACCAACATTTATTTATTATTTATTCAAATTAGGCTGAGAATCAGCACTTTTCGAACGTCAAAATTAGAAAAGACAGTCCCCCAAAACGCCCGCTCTTCACCACTTCCTAGTGCTTTCGCTGGGAAGAAGAAGTGGCGCAACAAACTCCCCAGCAGCACAGCTATCTGTTCAGTTAGAATAGAACATTGAGTTAACCTAGCGTATTATGGATTTTCAATAGAATAAGAGGCCAGTTTAAACTGGTTTAGTTACCGCAGACGAGTGACCTACGGTACATGCCTGACTTTAACACACTCACAACATATTTCATTCCTTGTTTTTATATTATCAACATAACATAACATCTTGCCTGTAATCCCAGAAGGGTTAGGCAGGTGTACGTATAGTCCACCAAGATTTTGCCAGTTACGTCTAAGTCCCATGTCATAGGGGGCTAACCTATTGCCATCGACCGGGCATAAATTCATACTCCAGGCAGCTACTGAGAAATTCCTGATGAAAAGATCCAACCCTTGTTTCTAGTAAAGGGTTCACAGTTGATTCACCATCACCACCAAACTCCAGAAACACCAACTCCAATATAACCTAGAAAAATCATCACTCAACCGAAAAATTCAAACCTTTATGAATTTATGAAAGTTATTTTCAAAAATTCAAACGTACGGTAATAAAATATTCGGAGCGCTTCACCGGGTTCACACCGCACAAGATAGCCGATGTTTTACGGCTGTGTCGGGCTGAAATTTAGAGCTATTTCAGACGGGGCGAGTGCATAGCGAGTATTGTATGTAATAATTTACGGATCGCTTTGTGACTGCACCTTGCATTGTAAAGTATTAGGCAGGCTTTAGACTGACGGGATGTTTAGTGCTGCATATAGTATGGTTGCTTTGTTTGTGGTAACGGTCGCGACATATAGGTAGGTTCTTTGGTCGTAGGTTCGAACCCAGACAGGCACTTTACTTTGTGTTAATTATTTCATCACCACTACTCTCAAAACGGTGAAGGAAAACGGCATGTCCTAGAACCATACATTCGAAGACATGTGACATCTAGCAACCCGCACTGGGCCCGCGTGGTGGGTTACAGCCCACTGACTCACAGAGAGGAGGCCTGTGTGCCACTGCAATAGGAACATTATAATGCTGATTATGATGAGGCAGGCTTTAGACTGACGTCATGTTTAGTGCTGCGCTTAGTGTGCTTTGCAAGTCATTGAGACAGCTGAAGCCTCGTTGTGATTGTGAGTCGCGGTTTACGATTAGAACTGTGTACTCGTATTTGCGTATGGATCCCTGGTTTAGTGGCCACTTGTTGAGGGTAATGTGCTCATGAATAGTAATGGCTGTCTGGCTGAAGTGGGGGATGATAACGATTACTGACTTGCTGTTTTCTCTCGAATATTTGAACTCAGTATGGATTTGCGTTTGATACTGAAAGTTGAAATAGGTTATGAAATGTAATGTTTTATGTAATGGTCGAGTTATTTCATTGGCTCACCAACTATAAATACAGTATAGCAAATAACTTGTAATGCTATGGCGACATTGTAACTACACTTCGCGCGCTCTCTCTCGCATACCGCTCGACGTTTCACTGTACATCAGAGAGCGCGCGAAGTGTAGTTCGCATTATCTCGACAATGTAGCCATATCATAAAAAGAAGCACGCTACTATTATTATGAAGTACCGCCATCTATAGACGCAACTACAAGAAGTTCTACCAGCGCTGGGGCTCTATTTCGCATAGGGTCGAAGCATTATGTTAATCGATAGCCATTTTGCGTGGATGTGACGTATATTTTCGCTCAACTTGTTTTTTTTTGTGTGCTTGCTTTGCGTCATGTTTACTGCAAATAAACGTATTTCCTTTCTTCTTATTTCTAAGTTAACTGATGCTTTCCTTCCATGAGTAGGTACATATTTTTATCGCTTAAAGTCTAAAACTATTTATTCAAGGGTACACTTTGTTCTGAGACTTAAAAATAAGTTTTTAAGTGATAATATCATTTTCTATACTAGAATTATAATCAGGGTGACTTCTGACCCCACTGTAACACACCAACACCCAGTATTTAATTACTGCGAAAGAAAAGGTCTAAACAAATATGTACTGGACTTGTCTGAAGCAGTGGTTTCTAGTCTTTGAACTGTGTTTATATACCTAATTCAATAGCGGCACTTTTATTAGCATAGTGTATTGGCATTTGTATAGAACTTTCATTAAAACTTCGTCTAAGTAAACTTGGGCTTTGGAAGGGGAGGTTCTTGTTTTATTTGACATCAGCATTAAGAATGTTTTGAATAGGATTCCCTTACCTTCGTGTGTGTAGTTAAAGGTGACGTGAAGGCTAGTGCAGACTGGAGCCGCCGTAACGTAAGGCATTATAAAAATTCTCCTTCATTTAATTTTTAACATCATCTCATCTGCCTTGCCTTTTCCAAACTATGTTGGGGTCAACTTCCAGTCTAACTGGATGCAGATGAGTCCTAGTTCTTAATATGGAGCAACATGGGCACCGCAGACAAGTGCAACGCGACCATAGTATGTAGACCAGTTTATATGAAAACTTCTTAGAACTGTTCTACTAGAGTCGCGTCGCACTGTCGCATCGCGTCTGTCTGAGGGAGCCTTTATTACTCGTACAGGTATTGTAGCACCCTCTTGCCTGCTTGTAACATGACACTGTGATCGCTGATGATCTACAAAGCGTATAAACTATATCAATAATCACTAAGTTAACCTTTAAGTGGTCAATTGGAGCTTCACGTTCAGCTAGGATGGTTAAATACAGATTATAATGGTGGAAACAACCGTCGTGTGTCTACGATATAAAATTGGATAGGCTTAGGTAATGCCTATTAAAAGTATGTACCTAACTGTAGTAAATACTATTTCCATTTAAATTGTCTATTTTACAGTCGCCTCGTTGGTCTAGTGGTTGCAAGCGCTCATGCCGAGCTAGAGGTTCTAGGTTCAATTCTCAGGTCGAGCAAAACATTATCGGTTTTTCCATCTTGGAATTTGTCAGTAGCAGCTCGGCGGCTGGCTTTATGCCCACTTAATGGCAATAGGCTCACCCCCTATTAAATGGGACTTAAACATACCTGGCAAAATGTTGGTGAGCTATGGGTGCGCCTCTGCCTCACCCTCCGGCGATTACAGGCGTGATGTTATGTTAATGTAATATTGAGCATAACAATCCACTCATGGTGGTGGTTTTAGGATTTCATTGATGTTTAAAACTAGTCATGAATACTAAACTAATACGCGTTAATAATACACAGACAAGGGTAAATAATAGATTGGTTGATTATTTGATCAGTTTCATCGAATAAATAATTAAATGAATGTGATCTGCGAATGACAAACCAATTACGTTTAAACTCGGTTCATGAGTATTTATAAATCAAACTAATTAATTTTCAAACGTACTGATTAGGTGGATTCACAGCGTATTTACATTACATGTTAGATCAGCCACCTTCACGTGAGGACCTTATGGCTGCATCGGCGAATGCTATCCGCTTTACTGAATTATGAGCCAAACAAATTTAAGAAAAAATAAATATGTTTGCCATATAGCTATCTCACCTCTACAACCGAGTTAATGGGTAATACGATATACCCCTTGGTAAAGCTGGTGGTCAGACTGTCGGGCTTCTGACTACCCGTAACAACTGTCAAAGATCTACAGATGACAGCTGTGAGTAATGGTTTAACGTGCTCTCCGAAGCTTTTTTGAGGAGAATTACCGTGCCCTTCAAAAGTGAGATGGCATTTTTCCACTTCAACTGTGATGTATATTATGATTTCAAATTCTAGTTTCAAATGTAACTGTACAGTATAACGTTTTTATTGACTAATTCAACTACCTATGATATGAGATTACCTGATTTTTGGAGTTTACTCCTTAAGAAACGATTTGAGTTATAAGGCCCGGTACGGAAATTTTATGAGGAGTAAAATCAAGTGTAACACGAAACGTTGAGGCGTTACGTAGAAAGAGACAAACATATATATCTGTAGGATTGAACGTGTAAAAGAATGAGATGGAATACATTACACAGCGTATCTCATTCTCGGGGTCTCCTCTTTGTTTACTTTTTATCAAAATAAAACCTTTTTGAAAATAAATGCCAGTAATATACTTTTTTTATAACTTGAAACCTTATTTTAGTACAGTGTTTGATTCCACTGCCACGATTTTTACAACTAGGTTGAAGTATTAGATAAGCTTACTACAGGTACTAATATTTTTTATGTATGTCTAAGATTTAGAAGTAATATAAATAATCCGAATAATTACAGATATACTCGTATGTTTGTTTCTCTTATCATTTTAGCAGATGCGTTCATTTACCCTTTTTTTCTATTCGATATATATCATAATTATCGTTCGTAAGGAGTAAATCCAATCGTGCGTCGTAGCTGACACACACACACTTTTTTTTTTTGATAGCCGGGTTTTGTTTGTCAAATCCTTTAATCCCAGTCGCAAAAAGTTAGTTGATGTTTATCATTCGTATAGATTTTGAGATTTTGGGAAAAAAACCAAAAGTGGGAACTCTGTGCCGTCACCACTCCGGCTCACCTCCTAGACATCAGAGGGGCAATTCTCGTCATTTTAAGACCGTTCACAGTCTGATCTCAGTCTCTCAGTCTCAATCTGTCAAAAATACTTCCAATTTCCCTACATTTTGACATTTGTTTGTCGCTGATATGAGACTGCGACTAGATTTTGATCGTTTTAAATTACGAGAATTGGCCTTCTGGACTTTTAGTATGTTCACTCCCTAAGCTAAGCACCCTGAACAAGTTTCTGAAGGAATTACTTCGGTCCCTGCTCACGCACTCTACATACACTAACGCCGGTTGATGACCCCAAAACAAATTATCAAATTATGTTTGGTCATGTTTATATATCAATACCCATCACGTCTGCGAAGTTTCACTAGTTGATTTAATTTAAACCTGTACAGGTAAAATCCATTGTAACTGAAAACAGTGAACTCTAATTAATATGGCTATTATACCTAGTTTCAAACGAAGTTATCAAAAGTGGAAAATAGAGCAATCATGTTCGTTTGACAATGTGAATTTTGTCCTTTGTGGAATAAAAGAGAACATTAAATGTGGTTTGAATGCTGTTCCTCATTTCATTGATAGTTATAGTACTTAGTCTTACAAATTGGAACCAGCCTATTGCAGTCCACTTCTGGTCATAGGCCTCTGCCTATCCCAGGCTGAACCACAACACCCTGTCCTCCGCCTTCCGCATCCAATGTGGTTATTATGATTATATTATTTGTGGTAGGAGAATAGATATACTTGTGTGATTGATGGCTTTTGATATAAAAAAATGTTTTTGCAAAATAATCTGTGCTGATTAAGGATAAAAGAAGTGTACTCGTAATAGACTTGACTTGTACGATGAGCAAATAATATTATGAATTAATGCCAAGCCAATCGTAAATATTACTTACTCATTAAGTAATATTTACGATTGGCTTGTGGTTAAGTGATAACAGCCGCATGGGTCGATCGATCAGGTTAAGCTACGCTTGCCGCGGTTGGTCCGTGGATGGGTGACTATCTTTACATACCCGAGCCTCGGAAAGCACGTTAAACCGTTGATCCCGGCTGTCATTCGTGGGTCTTTGACAGTCGTTACGGGTCGTCCAGTAACCCGAAAGTCTGACAACCAGTCTTACCAAGGGGTATCGTATTAGTTAATTACCCTATGTACTCCTGTCTGAAATAAGAGTTTTCTATTCTATTCTGTTCTATTACCCAGTAACTGGGTTTTGGAGGTCACATAGGCAGTTGGTCCTTGTAAAATACTAGTATTCAGCTGCATCCGGTTAGACTGGAAGCCGACCTCATTATAGGCGGGAAAAGGCTATAGGCAGATAATGGCATGATAATTATTATGATTGATTAGGTAAATAAATAAAACGACATTTATTGAATATTACAAAGAGAACGAAATCTGTAACTTCACATAGCCAATCAGTCTGAGTACTTCAAAAACGGGCCTTCATATTTTCCAAGCCGTTCACAATAACAGATAAAACATTTTCGTTCTCTCAACTATTGATACATGTCTGCCATTGTTTCCACTAAACTACAACTATGACAAACGACGCCAATAAAAAAATAAACGAAAACGTTAAATTTCCGAACAATGGCAATAATAACCGGCGGGGAATTGCGCAATCATCAGCCGAACATCGGACAGGCCGTGGCTTCGCCGATAGCGGTTGGGCCATGACATAGATAGGTACAAAAAAGCTAACTCATAATAAACGGGAAATTACTAGGTATCCTTATCATCATCAGCCTAAAAAAATCATTCAAAGCAATGATTTTTTTTTGAATATGGTATTTTGCAGATCAAGCTAGAAAGTTGTCGGCTGTTTAACCAGTATAAACCTGTGGGGTGCCTCAATAAATAAAGGCCGTCAACCAGGGCTTAAAAAACTTAAAAACTACCACACGCTAAGGGCACGCCCTGAGGGATACAGACCTCGGCTTAGGGCGTCCCTGGGGAAGGGCAGCAAGGGACAGGCTGGGTTTGGATTAATTTGGGACGAATTTAAAGCTACAGCCTCAGCGGCGTGGACTGGCTCGAGCAAGGGTCCGAGTGGGTGAATTGGGGCGTCGCGGCGTGCATGGTGGCAGGGACGGAAAGACGGCGGTCAAATTTTCTAAGCAATGTATTTAACTGTGATACTTATAAATCAGCCGAACATCGGGCAGGCCGTGGCCTCGACGATAGCGAGACGATAGCAGTTGGGCCACGACAAATATAAAATTACTAAGAATGTTTTGATCTAAAGCAAAGCAACAAAAAGTTGGTGATTTTGAGACAGTAGATCATCAATCCCTATTTCGCAGACGCCATTTTCAAGGCCACCTCACGTCCCGTCACAAAGCATGGAATTAGGTCGCGGCACGCTACCACCAATCTTTGTAAATTAATATTAAATATTTACAAAATAAATGCGGATGGTCTCAATCGGAAATGAAACTCACTTTCAAATGAACTGCGCTGCATCGTGAGTCTATTCATGCTATACAAACTTGTTCATTTTTCAGTTGACTGAAACTTTCATTGAGCCCTCGGTATTTTTTTTATTTAAAGAAATATGTATCAGTTCATAAATTGTTTCGGAAACAAATTTGCCTAAGTATTTCGCTGTAAAATCGTACGTTTTGTCTGCGTTCTTCAGATTTAATAAAAAAATAATCTTTTCAAAATCACCTTAACCTTACCCATTAATTAATATTTCCTATAATGTTTTACCTTGTTTATTGTGTGTGTTTTAATAGTAATATAACCACCCACACCCTCTAGAGGTCTTAAGGCTTTTAAGTGTGTGGGTTAATCAAATAGAAAATACATAACTTCAAGTCAATACTTGAAATAAGTATAAGAGTGGACTTGTTAAAAGTATTCACAAAGTTATCATTATCTTTTCTATTTACAAAGCTATGTATATGCAGAGCAGATTCTTCATAAAATTGCACTAATAAGGCCACACTACAATCATTCCGCTCTCATCCCGCGAGGCCATGGCCTAGAAATACTACGTTAGCATTGGAATATAGAAAAGAATTTCACGAACATTAATATTATAATTAACTTTGCTTCTGTATTAATTGCGAAACAAGATCAAAGCGGTACAAATTGGCCTATTGAGGCCAAATTACTATCATCCTACTATTGAGCGTCTGGCTCTCAAGTCATAAATACCTAACATAACATCACGGCTTGCTTCCCCAAAGGGTTGGGCAGAGGTGTACCTCAAGTACAATCACATTTTGCCTGTTATGTTTATGTCAAACTAGCAGCGCCCCGCGGTTTCACCCGCATAAGTGCCCCCCCTCCCGTGGGATCCCCGTGGAAATAACGGGATAAAAAGTATCCTATGATAATGTGTAATATAACGTCAAAATCTGAAGTATAAGCTATATTACTGTAAAATTTCATCAAAATCCGTTCAGTAGTTTTTGCGTGAATGAGTAACAAACATCCATCCTCACAAACTTTCGCGTATATAATATTAGTAGGGCTAAATAAATTAACTGTGTCTAAAAATAAATTAATTATTATTATAACATCAAAATACTAACAAACTATTCAAAAGTCACAAATGCCAGGCCAAGGCCTAGAATTCACATCACAGTGTGGAGGTAGGCCCCTTCGGCAATAACTGTAAATCAAAATATAAAAAGAATGGCACCATACTTTTGGCTACTTCTTCCCGCTATGGCGACGAAGAAAGTTATGTTATAGACATTATAAAATCAAAATGTTTTATTTCACATAAACGTACATGGGCACTTATGAAACGTCAGAAGCTAGGTGCACGGTTCCAATTGGTCATTTCCTATGGAGAACGGTTACTCTTTTATACATATATAATTGGCTTTTACAATGTTTTCAAATTACAGTAAGTAAAGATAAAGATAAATTTATTTGCAAATATGGGTATAATACCGGTGATACAGATACATTTTAATGGTTCAGCCATATTTTGCCATGAGGGCATGCAAATTTTAATCATAAGTATTAGGACACAGAAATTTACTAAAAATAATAAAAATTAACAAAATAAACTAAAAAAAAAAAAAAAACAGATAATTGCTTAAGTCTTTCCATATTCTTATTATCAATCCTAATTAAAATACTCTATACAGTATGTTAAATAACAGCTAAATGAATAGCTATGTGTGTGTCCGATTCATGTTCACTTTTGGTTGTTTCTTGTGTTTAACTTAAACTTTTATGAGTTCGATTTGTAATAACATAACAGAGATAACTGTCATGGGTTCCTTATTTTTGTTCGTGAGACAAGACAGGGAAGAAAAACTAGAAAGGCTTCGTTCCCTGTGACGTTTAGTTGACGTTTTCCTCCTGAGTAGGTATTTCTCTCACGCGGGCCTGCGGGCGGAGAGTAATGGGTAGCTCACCGCCCGATCAGGACCAGGCCCGTGCCGGACGGCGCGTTGTGTTCCACGCGCGCCTCAAAGAGATGTCAGCAGAGGACGGGGCCCGATAGGGCCGAAGCCTGCCAGGGCGGCGGGATCGTCCGAAAGGGTTACCGCTGCCCTGGAACAGAAAGGGCTAAGGAACACGGGCGGGTCTTAGTCAGTAAGAGTCTGACACTCCCTTCCGCTCCACCCAGAGCGGGAGGGGTCGTATGATGATTTACCATCCAAAAAAAAAAAGAAAGTATTTCTCTCACCACTTTAATACACTGTCTGGAATATTGATTGTTTTTAAATTTTCGCCCTACGTTAATAAGCGTGCCATTTCATGAAACTGTCAAAAATCACAGTTTAACAACTGTGATTTTTGACAGTTTTATGTTTCGGAATATACGGACAATTTAAGTGGGTTAGTAATTAATTTCATTGACTTTAAAACAGGTAAATGCAAAAAGGAATATAATGTTTTGACAATGTGTGATCAAACCACAGGTCAATTTCTCCCATACTTTGAAAGTAGATAGATATAGTAGGTACTATATCTATCTACTTTCAAAGTCTATAATCATCCTATAATGTTCCCACTGCTGGGACACAGGCCTTCTCTCTGTGGGAGGGAGTGGGCCGTAATCCACCACGCGGGCCCAGTCCGGGTTGGTGGATGTAACATGTGTTCGAATTTTTAGTTCTAGGACATGTCAGTTTCCTCACAATGTTTTCCTTCGCCGTTTTGTGAGCAGTGGTGATGAAATAATTTACACAGAGTAAAGCGCCTGTCAGGGTTCAAACCTACGACCGACTCGTGAGTCTGGGCCGATACCACTGGGCCACCATTGCTCCAGGCTGATCTCAAATAAGACAAGATAAAAATAATAAAACCACAATTTCTGTTTCTCTATACTTAGTAACACCTACAAGTTAACAAGCAAACAGAAAATAAATAAAAAATATCTCAGATTCACAAGCTCGGAACTGAAAACGCTTTGTTCTTTTTTAATAAGAGCTGGTCTGGGCTTTAATGTCGCCATTGTATGCGTAATTACGCGTAGTCTGGTACTCTGTTTACATACTGGTTAACGACACTGTCTTGTGTACTGACTAGTACTTGCTTGTGTGTTTAGAACTTTGCTGGCTTTTATCAGGTGAAAGTTTTGTTAAAAGTAGAATTTTGTTTGTTATTTTGAAGCGAATGGGGCTTGTGGCTAAGTGAAAACAGCCGCACGGGTCGATCAGGTTAAGCTACGCTTGCTGCGGTTGGTCCGTGGATGACTGACCACCTTCACATCCCAAGACTCCTCCGTGCCTCGGAAAGCATGTTAAGACGTTGGTCCGGGCTATCATTCGTGGATCTTAGACAGTCGTTACGGGTCGTCAGTAACCTGAAAGTCTGACAATCAGTCTTGCCAAGCTGTCGATTCATGTAAAATACTGGCATTCAGCTGCATCCGGTTAGACTGGAAGCCGACCCCAACATATGTAGTTGGGAAATGGCTAGGCAGATGATGACAGGCCTATATTATGACTCTGCCGGTAGAAAGAATAATTTGTACTGGTTATGGACATCTGCAAAATCAGTGCGATGCCAATGCGCTGCAGACGCTTGAAACAATAATAATTCTGAAGAGCCTACAACGTTGTCTTTAAGAAATAAAAAAAACACTATGACATAATTTATATAATCAGCCTATAATATTTCCACAGCTGGGACACAGGCCTCGTCTGAGGGTTGGTATATATCACATGACTTTGAATTTTTGGTTCTAGGATTATGTCCTTCACCGTTTTGTGAGCAGTGGTGATGAAATAATTTACGCAGAGTAAAGCGCCTGTCAGGGTTCAAACCTATGACTCTTAAGTCGGTGCCGTTACCTCACCACTGCTCTAACATAATTTCTGCTTGTGCCAAAAGGGTTTTAGCTCAGCATAATGCCAGATGAAACGCTTAGTACCACCTGCCGTATCATAAAAGCAAAATCTACTAAATATTTTTTAACGACATTCAACCAAAATCACCAACGCAACGTTTCAGTCATCCATCTCAAAAAACACCGTCAATTCGCTTAGACACGACACGACCAACAGCAGACGCTGATCAATAAACTTTCCTCAGCGAAATCTATAAAAAAAGTATCTATTAAATACAAAATATACGGTCTTGGGTAAAGACGCGATCTCTTCTGTCACTCCACCCTGTAGTGACACGTGAAATCAAAGCTCGTTTATCAACCGAACTGCCGTGCTTGGGGCAAAAACATGGCTTGACACGTGATGAGACAGAGGAGGCAGTAATACAAGTTTTTAGGGAAGTTGAACTTTGTTGCTAGGTGAAACTTGTGACAGTAATCTGTGGCATAACATAGCATAATCAGTCTATAACTTTCCCACTACTGGGACACAGGCGTCCTCTCTGTGTTATGTTAAAGAGTCCAAAGTTAAGTAACATCAGTTCATTCCCCAAAGCCTTCATTCATAGGTATGATAGGCAAGTTTCATTTGCCAATCATACCTATTGGAGCTTGAAGCAGTACCTTTGTAAAGATTAATGAAATACAAAACTTACATCGTCTATAATCCTACATAATTATGTTATGGAGTCTGATACTGTGATAGCAAAGGCTTACCTACAGAGATCAAGGAAAAGTAAAAACAATAATTTTATCTGCTTAAAAAAGTGACGAAGAAATGACTACTGTATTGAGCGATAACACTCATCATCTATCATCCATAGCTCGACATCACCCACTAAATAAATTGGTGTTGTTATTCTACCCCAGCTGAAGAATGGGTATATTTATAATTTGGCCTGTGCACTGAGTGAATTCACAAGGATAACATTACATGTAATAAATAAGTTTTAGAAAGTAAGTTGTTATTATTAGGTTTGCTTCACTATTGCATTGGGTTGTACCTCTAATAATAGTTGTAAGTGATTAAATAAATAAAATAAAAAATAAAATAACCCAAATTATATGTATGACAATTATGCTATTCGAAAATAAATATTTTATTGTCAATAATAATATTATTATTATCTAATTACACTTTCACACCAACTGAAGCTTCTGCCACCCACCTGTGCGATAGCGTAGCGGTTCACTGGTTACATTCGTCGAGTCTGCCCTGCTTACTTGGAGCGTTTGAAAAATTGTTTTGTCAGTAAATAAATGTTTGTTTACATTTTCACTGGGTTCCTGAAGGCAGTGTCAGCGGTTCACGCCTCGGTTGTTACGATGGCTTTTTATGTGATAATAATATGTTATTGGGTACATTTCGGTTGAGTAATTTTGGCTACGGTGTCTGTAGTCTGTTGAGTTTTAGAAATAGAATTTTGTTGTCGTTATGACTATGGATTTAGATGAACCTTGTTAAAATGGAGTGAATAGGGATGCAGGGGTGAATCGTGACGAGATTTTAAAAGGCATTTTAACATTGAAATAATTTAGTCTATTGCCAAACAAAACTAAGGTGTTTACTGTATTATATACAAACTGTGTCTATAAGTTTGTAGGTATTTAAAATGCGTTGACACGAGGAAATCGATGGTGTTTTGTTTTAATTCATTGGAAAAATATGATAACGTAGTTTTTAGTGGAACAACATTGCTGATGTATTTTGTGATTAGAAACACTTTGTAATGCCTCTTTTCTCAGTAAAGTGATTTATTTTACCATAACATTCTTTAAATCATACTATCTTCCTTCACTAACATTTACATCATAAAAATCTTTACGTTTTATAAGTCAGTTCTAACCGTAAAACCCTAAGGACAAGTCACTTCCACCGTGCTGGAACTGAAGTCTATTCATGAAAAAGAATGCTATTGAGCCATCAACTCACTGAGTCGCTGGATCGCGACATCCTTGATAAATGAACCCGTTCTCCCAGCGACGTTGTTCAGAACTAGATACTATGTAGCTTTGTGTGGAAAAGGACTTATACTGAGTTGTTTTATCCTTTTATTGGAGAAATGAAAAACGTTATTTATACTAATAATAAAGAGGTAAACGTTTGTTTGTATGTAGGGGGTAATCTCTGAAACTACCAGTCGGGTTTAAAAAAAATCCTTTGCATTTGATAGTCCAAATTCCAATTCATAAGGAAGGCTGTGCAAAAAGAAAAAAAGTTATCAAGAACGCTACATCAACTCTCTTGTGAACCTCGTTCACCACACGCATGGCTCTAGTGAGAGGAGTTCTCGCCAGTAGGTTGGTTCTGGCTGCAGGCACAGCAAGCAGGGGCGGGCTTCGCCGCCTCCACACGTACCGGTTTGGTTCGCAAAGCTCCAAGTGCCGCAGCACTCCCGGGTTATGCGCCCCGCCACGCAGTAGCTTCACTACATACGCTGCGAGTGCAATATATGTAAGTTCAATCATTACCTAGCCTTTTCCTTCCTATGTTGGGGTTGGCTTCCAGACTAACTGAATGCAGCTGAATACGAGTATTTTACGTAAAGGGACTATCTGACATTCACAACCCAGTTACTAGGTACACGATACCCCTTGGTAAGACTGGTTGTCAGTCTTTTGGGCTTCTGAGTACCCGTAACGACTGTCAAAGACCTACGAATGACAGCCGGGACCAACGGCGAAATTGCTTTCCGAGGCACGGAGGGGTCATGTATGGTCATCCATTTACAGGCCAACCGCGGCAAGCGTAGCTTAACGCGGCTGTTATTGTGTAGCCACGGGCCCCTCTCTAATTGCTATTGAGCCATTAACTCACTGAGCCGCTGGATCGCGACATTCTTAATAAATGAAACCCTTCTCCCAGCGACGTTGTTCAGAACTAGATACTATGTAGCTTTGTGTGGAAAAAGACTTATATTGAGTTGTTTCATCCTTTTATTGCAGAAATGAAAAAGGTTATGTTACAAATAATAACAAGCAGAAGCAAGTTGTCATTAAAAGTAGTAAAACTTGCTGACTGGTTTGTCTTTATGAGAATAAAGACTGTCTAGACATTACAATGGTTCTGACAGCACGGTAAACTTGTGAAAAAGCTCATTATTTCACCTGCACCAATTTATTTCACCTCAAAGTACCTATAACTCGGTGACAGAAACAGGTGGTTTAATTTTTTTAAATGTAATGTTACAGAATTAGCTGTTATTAATTGCTTGCTATACCTTATCATGCTACAGTAACATAAAGTTTTGGCATCTGCACAGGATAATAACATTACGTAAACTAACACGCAGGTACCTTGACTTACGCATCGCACACCTTGATGGTGGTGGGTAACCCACGTTGAAACAAAATACGCCTTGTTGTTGAGGGAGTTTGTGGCTAAGTATAACAGCCGCACGTGTCGATCGATCAGGTTAAGCTACGCTTGCCGTGGTTAGTCCTTGGATGGGTGACCATCTTCACATACCCCTCCGTGCCTCGGAAAGCACGTTAAGCGTTGTCCCGGCTGTCATTCGTGGGTCTTTGACAGTCGTTACGGGTCGTCAGTAGCCCGAAAGTCTGACAACCAGTCTTACCAGTGGAGGTCAGATATGCAGTCGTGCCATGTAAAATACTGGTATTCAGCTGCAATTGGTTAGACTGGAAGCCGACCCCAACATATGTAGTTGGGAAAAGGATAGGCAAATGATGTTCTGTAATATTTCATGTTCCATTGCATATATTTGGAGCCGATGTTCATTTCAAAGTATGTTACTTTTAATGCTAAGTATCACATATATTTATTTATTTATATTTATATATACTTTATTGTACACCACAAAAATACATAGCATAAATAAACACATGAGATACTACAAAATATACAATGGGCGGCCTTATCGCATTACTGCGATCTCTTCCAGGCAACCTCAGTATGGACAGCGATTTCCCTGGACACAAAATGGGACCGTTGTTGGTGCAAATATTATGTATACAATACACTAAAATAGACAAATATATACATATTCAAAATTATAAATACATAAATACATACATACTATGTACCTATACAAGCAACGAAAAATAAGACTGTAGACGCTTGCAGTTAGGACAACAAGATCACAACGACAAGTAGTGTTCCTTTACAAGTCTTTTGAACACCTGCAACGACTGCGCACGTTTTATTTCAACTGGCAATGCATTCCACAAACGAGCGGCCTGGACAGTAAATGCATTATCAAGGAAAGTTGTGGAATGCATAGGCATTTTGAGCTTCAAGTTATCTGATGACCTTAACAATTTCGTGTGGGAGTCGCAAAGAAACTGAAAACGTTTCTTGAGATAGAGAGGGGTGAAAGGTGAAAAGAGCACATTAAACAGAAGGGAAAGAATATGAGCATTCCGGCGAAGGCGAATTGGTAACCACTTGAGCTTCACACGAAATTCGGAAACATGGTCATATTTTCGCAAACCGATTATGAACCTTATACAAAAATTTTGAAGCCGCTCAAGTTTATCTAGTTGGTCTTGGGTAAGATCAAGATAGCTGGCATCAGCATAGTCAAGGATGGTTATGTGTTAACATACTCAAGTTATTTGCAGTGTACAATGTGTACATCCATTATTACTAGTTACACGTACGAGTAGGTAGTGAAGTTGTATTCACACACATCAATTAATAAATTAACACATTCAGCACAACAATAATTATCGCGGTATCAACAAACTGCATTTATTATGGACAACAGTGGTTCTGTTGTTGAATAAATAAACCGATACTGGAGTGCAATGCGACCGTGCATCATTGATATGTTACATCAACAATCGTTTGTGTTTGTTTGAGTATATTTAAACAGGGTGTTTGGACTGGGGCAAGCCTCAGGTGTTGTATAACACAACATAATAATATCACCTGTATTTCCTGTATTCCCCGAAGGGGATGGCAGATGTGTACTCGAACACAGTCGAACAAGGTATTTGGAATATAGGCAAACATTCATCTTTCCACTACATTGTAAAATTTAATATATATACATATATATATAATTAAATTTTCAGACACAGGCCTCCTCTCTGTGAGAGGGAGTGGGCCACGTAAGCACATAATCTACCACGCAGACCCAGTGTGGGTTTGTGCAGTGGTGATGAAATTAATTACACAACTTAAAGCGCTTCGCACTATTCAGCACTCTCTCAAAATTGTTTAAAAGTAGATGCAAGTTCACTAGCCTGTTCAACTGTATACCTGACAACATATCGCCATTGAATTTTTTATTAAATCCCATGTGGGTGTTTATGATCTTTGAAGTCTTAATAGTGATAGTGAGCAGAAATCCTTTCATCTCAATGATGCCCACTCGCTTTGGTAATTTCAGAATCTGCGGCCAAAGTGTTCTCACGTTGTGCCGTGAACCTGTAGCGCATGATGACTTCAAAGTTCATTCGAAATGGCAAAAAACTCGGCAGGTTTTCAATGCATAATCTTTTGTTTTGTTCTCGCTATCTTTTGTTTTTTGTCGAAGTCTGCACAATATTTATTTTATAATAGTATGATATTAACATAACTTTTAAGCCTTAACATTATAATAATAATAACATGTACGATTAGGTACAGATATTTTAAAAAGGGAGGGGAACAATAATCGTAGGGCATCTAAAATTCAAAGAATCAGCATTGCTATGCAGTAGGTAATGGTGATTCTTTGACATTGGCAGCGATGCAGAGCCACGGAAGGACCGCCCAGACGCAAACAAGACTCGCTATCATAAATTCGGACGCAATATTTCACAATATTGACGTCTTTTATTAGAACTTAAAGTGGGCTCTCAAATCCCGAAACCAGCGGGTCTCGGTATCCAATTTTGTCTAACATCGATGTATCGCGTTCAGAAATTTAATTGAAAAAGCAATCAGCGATGACAACCAGCCGGGGAGGTCAACGCGTAAACTGTGGACTCTATTGATTTTGATACGTTTCTATTGTTCCAATATCAGAAGGTATAATCATGCCTGTAAAAGTTACTCTGAAATTCATGAATGTTTGTAGAACTTTTTTATGTTACGTATTAATAATATTGAATGTACTATAAGCCCAGATTTCCGTACATTGCTAAAATATGCTTAACTTTCAATGTTATTCGAGATTTATGTAGGTAGGTGCCAAAAATTCAGGTTTTCTTTCTCGGCTGTTAAACTGTTTTATATAAATGTATAATGTTGATAGTAGTTGTATCAGTAAAAAAGTGTGGGATCGGAAGACCCCCGTCAGGAACGAAGTTCAAAATAAAAATCCAAGATGGCGGATGCAAAAAAATAAAATGATGATTTTTTTTTTTTTGCAATGCATCATTTGGACTTTCATATTGAGCTCACTATTGGCTTCAGCACCCAGCTCGAAAACCTATCTTTCTTTCTTCTCTGTCTATCTTTGTCTCTTTTTATTATTTATAATAAAAAGTTGCATAAAGCTTTTTCGTTGCGTGACAATTTATACGTTTACTCCTACCGCAAAAAAACTTCGTTCCAAATGACCAAACAAGTTTGTAATCATTTTCATTTTGTAATAATGTTTCCGGATTTTTTTTTGTAAAACAATGTCAGAAACTGTCATCACTATCGCATAATTTATAACAAAAGCCTAAACATAACCTACCTAACTTAGTGAACATGTAACTACGCAACAAAATGGCTGCACAATCATCACAAATCCGCCCACCCATCAGTTTCGCGACCGTACATATGCGCCGTCTCTCAGCTATTTTATAAGAAGGGAGTAAGGCCTTAAAGTCATCGTAAACATGGCCGCTGTTTCGTATACGTTGGGTTAAGCGAAACACTGTGAGATATTTGCAATGATATGTTTTGGGATGCGGAAAATGGGGTAGAAATGTACCCCTTCGCTTAAGACGGTTTTGTAAGACAGCGATGAGGTTTTTTATTCTAATTTAAACATTGTAGCAACAAATGTTATATATCGTGCTGTCCTTGTCAGTTTAAGTTAACTATATTGTAGGGAACGAATTACTTCTAGGCCCACTTGCAGCACAATTCACTGAATACATGTAGCGCTAAACCAATTAAAACATCGTTCCGTGTCTGTCAATCGTTTGGAGATATTAGAGACAGAATGATGTTTTAAACATAACATGAAATAACATTACATCAAACCTGTAATATACAGGGTTTATTTTTAAAGACCAGCCAAATTTAAGGGTGTGGTACAGGCCATCAAACTGTACAACTTTCTCGATTGGACCAATATCGTAATCGCGAAAAATTTATCAACAGTCCCATAGAAAACTTCAATACCTACTCGACCTAAACGTATGGGACGGCTGAATTTTTATTCGCGATTACGATGTTGGTCCCATGGAGAAAATTGTTCAGTCTGATGGTCTGTACCACACCCTTAAATTTGGCTGGCCTTTGAAAACTAACCCTGTATACCTGTAACATATAATGTGCAGACAGAGGTCTGCACGCCCACATTTCGCTAGTAATGTTTATGTCCCATGTAATTTCTTTCTTAAAGGAGCAAACCTATTGTCCTCATGAATCTAGACTGGTTGCTGCTACTGAGAAAATCCTGATGAGGAAACCAGTAAAGCCATGGGTATCGAACCCAGGACATCGTTTTAAATAAGTTTAGCGATAATTATATGTAGTGATTTGTGTTGCAAGTGAGCCATACCTGTTGTTTGAGGTTTTGAAGGCCAGAATTTTCCATTTTAGAGTATACAACACCGTATATACACGATTTTATTTCGCGTATTATATCCACATACTATAAAATTACAATGCCACATATCTCTAGCACTGGTATCTCTGTACGAATGCCGTATAAATATTGCAGTCAGTTACTTCACAATCTGGAATCCCAGCGGTGTAAACAAAACTTCTGGTTCCGAGTATGTAAAAATGTGACGTCATATAACGTCCGAGTTAGTTCTGGGAAG
Organism: Apamea crenata; assembly: GCA_949629185.1. Taxonomy (NCBI): domain Eukaryota; kingdom Metazoa; phylum Arthropoda; class Insecta; order Lepidoptera; family Noctuidae; genus Apamea; species Apamea crenata. The sequence continues at coordinate 1,948,770 of OX451359.1, forward strand.
GTTGACCTTTCGGAACAATATTATTGGATAACTTTCTTCAACACATATACCATTACATAAGTCATATCAGATTTAAAATCCACCATGCTATGATAAATAAGGAAATTAGTTTTTTTATATCAACAGCCTAACACTTAGTTGCGTTAAAATAGAAACCAAGACAATGCTTACAATGTTGCTCTTTGAACAGTCAACCCTTTGCCTATTGCCTTGTTTTTTGCCACAGCATGAGCTAAATTGTAGTAAGGACTAGCTGCTGCTCGCGGCTTCGCTCTCTTGGATGTCGGAAATTATGCCCAACGTGCTACCGGAACAAAAAGTAGCCTATGTTACTCCTTATAACATCAGCTATCTGCCAGTGAAAATCGCGCCAAAATCGGTCCAGCCATTTCAGAGATTAGCTGGAGCAAACAGACAGAAAAAAAATAAAAAAAGAAAGAGTTTTTTTTGTTACAAGGACCGTATATACTTTCATTTGCATTTAGCATAATCTAAAATTAAATTGAAGTATTTCTTTGTAATGTCAAAATAAACATTACAAAGGGACACTTCAATATTTATTTATTTGTATACTTTGTATAAAAATGGGTAGAAATTATTTGAATAATTTATAATTGAACTATGCTAATTCATTATTAATTAGAAAATTTATTTGATTTGATTTGTTCTGAATTAACTTTAATGGATGCAAAAAGATGTTTATAATTTTTGAATAGTTTAATTTAGTTTCAATTTAATTTTCAATTTAATTTTCAATTTAATTTTCAAATTAATTTTCAAATTCAATTTTTTTTTTTTTACTTTTCAATGTTTATTTTATTATTTTAAATTCATTGGCAAGAAATAAAAGGCTTTTTTATTTTATTTTATTTATTATACTTTGTATAGATTATAAAACAAACCTACGCAAACTTCTAACTAGTAATATTCTAATCTATCACATTAAAAATAACCCAAGAGCGTCATGCTGTACAAACAATAGAATTCACCCTTGCACCATTCTTTCATTCACAACAAAAACTCCTTTATCAGCAAAAAAAGACGCTCAAAAAACCCTTCAGTTAAATTATTGCAAAACTCGTAAAAATCTCCGCCTCCACCATTATAATTGTCAAGTTCCAATCTATCGCGATTCGCTATTGAGGCCGGGTTCGAGTGGCCGGCGTTTTATTGTGAGCAATATTCAACCAGACTTATAGATTCTGCTGTCAGCTGTATCTTTTGTTGTGAGTAAAACGGTAAGGAGGATGACGATTGAGAGGGAATTCACTTAGTTTTTTGTCAAAGGAAAAGGAGTTTTGGTCTGGTTTAGTAGTTGTGACAGCAAAAAATGGTAAGGAGGATGACGATTGAGAGGGAATTCACTTAGTTTTTTGTCAAAGGAAAAGGAGTTTTGGTCTGGTTTAGTAGTTGTGACAGCAAGAAGTAATCTTCTGAAATAGTTGATACATTTATTAGAAAACCAAGTCTGTCTAATTTTTGGTGCAGTTTTCACCACCATGTAGAGCATTTATTCTGGAAGGTTTATGTGTATAACACATTAACATTTAACTAAGATATATGTCACAGAGAAACCTAAATTTTTTGACATGTCGCCATTGCATTGCGCTCATCGATTATAATATGTAAGTGATAATGCAGTTAAGCATTGCACCTGTGAGAAGCAGGGAAGGGAAGGGAAGGGTGAACTGCATCGTCACTTACCAATGACTTAGTAGTCATTGGTAAGTGACGATGCAGTTATGCTTTCTGCTTATATCCTCTTCTGTAAATAACCTATATAGTGCAATCTTAAATTTAACGTTCTACAGTTTCAGTTGTTGCTGTTTCGGTCGGTCAACCCCTCCTGTAATCAAATAAATTCTATCTGAGTTTCCACTGGTGACATTGCGCTCATTAGCAAACTTTAAAATATTAACTATTAACTCATAACCAAAAGCGTATACATACGCAGACATTTATATAATTACACACACACGTACACAGCACATCATTTCCGTTGAAATTGTAATATTCCGTGCCGCTAAATGTTTTATAATGACACAGGCATTTAAACTGTTTTGTTTATACCTCTTTGTGGTGCCCATGTTGTACATTGGTCGTCCAAACGGTAATGGCAGTGGTGTAGAATGGTCAGTGTGGCCATTTTGGCCTGCTTTTCAGTGTAATTGCGTTTTTGTGTGTTCTTGTAGCGTTGTATTTCATTTTAATAATATAATGATCATTGATTTTCGTCATTCACAGGTTTGTATGCCGATGTTGAATTTTGTGCTGATGGGTCGATTTTAATTAATTGGTTTTCATTGTTTTAAATTTTATTGGTGTTTTTGAGATGGTATGTTTGTAACGTGAATATTTTGAATAATGTAATGTTATGTTTGTGTTGTCTGTGCCTGAAACTGTTGAATTCTGTTACTATAAAAACGGATGAAACAGAACTTTCATTACAAAAACCGTAACTTTGCCAGGTTTCATTTGATGTTAATTTGACTTTGAGGAACAAAATCTCAAAGCCAAGTTAAGTCCCAATAATAACTCTAAATGACCTTCAAAGTAATAAGTGACACTTTGACGGATTGTAAAAACCGCGAAGTAGGCTATTCGCAAATTAAGCTGTACAAAATTACGAAATAAAAACTAGAGACGTGACGGGAACAGGCAATTAATTGTACGTAAAAAGGGACATCGTGTGACGTCAGTGAAAAACGGCTGGGCGGCCCGGCCGTGGTAAGTTGTGGATATGTGTTCCGTTCACATAGGGAATTTATTTTATTGCTGCTTCAAGAAATAGTGGACAATATAGCAATATATATTATCTGACAGAATACTGCAAATATTGCTAGGTATCTTCTTAAATAGTCTTAAAACTTTAAGTAGTTAACAAACTCCATTGCTAAAATAAGGCCAACATTTTGGAGCCATTTAGCTCCAAAACCAATTTAAGATCACAAGAAACCACAGATCTTTTAATTATTTTGCAAAAGAGAGCTGTCAGAGCCACATACAATCTACGTCGCCACGAATCTCTTAGGGAACTATTTAAAAGGATTAATATGATGACGGTACATTGTCAATTCGTTTATGAAAAAATTATGTAAGTAAGTTTAAGAGGTCGCATTCCCCTTAAGTTTAAGGGGAATGCGGAGTCGCAGATTGTTCCCGTGACCTGCCGCCATTTCATCCATCCAGTGTTAATTCTGTGCTTAACCATCCGATTTACTTCGCCATCGTTTTGCACGAGTGAAGCGAGAGCAGACTGGGAGAAGCGCGCCATCAATCGCTATGGCTCTAGAACTGGAAAGACCGCCGAAATGGCAGTACATATATTCAGTTTTAGTTCTACTGACATGTTTGCAAAGAAAGCTATTTTGGAAGGATTGAAAATTGATATCGCTCCGTTCTACACAGAAATACTTGGCTATTACAAGAACATATGCTTCAATCGTTTTAAAGAGTATTTCGACAGGAAGCCTAAAGAAAAAGGCATATGGTATAAGACTAGAGCCTCCTTGAAACCCTTGGTTCGCTGAAAGTCATGGTATGTTGTTATGGCACATAGATTGCGTTCTGGTTAAATTTGGATACCTAATGAAAAAAGTCGATTCCCCTAATTGCCAAGTATGTAATAAAGTCGAAGATGTCTAACATTTGCTGGTGGAATATGAAACAGCAGTGCGATTCTGTAACCATCTCACAGTGAAAACTTAGGTGAAGTGAGCGTGGAGTGAGCTGTCATTCCAACTAATGCTAAGGATTGACACTATTGACAGCTCACTCTAAGCTCACTTCACCTAAGTTTTCACGGTGAGATTTTTACAGAATCGATCGGCAGGAGAGAGAGGGACATACTGATGTGGGAGTTAAAAGTTAATAAGTATGAAGTTGGGGCTTTCATTAGAATATTATCTTCACCAAATTCGAGAGAAGCGAAACTGATTTATGAAATGGTTGCTGCATCACTATCTCCCCCGCTTTGCAATAAAATTTGTTATAATTAATGTAATGTGTAATAGTAATAATAAAAATAATAGTAAAAGTGTAATAATTAGTTAGATTAGGGTATGATGAGGCTGATGTACCTTTTTAAGGTAAAAGCCTCTAAATAAATAAATAGAAAACAAAAACAATACATAATAAAAATAAATTTTGTTAAAAATTAACGGGGGTCTCCATACAAGAAACTTGTTTTTTTCAGCATTTTCTGCCTTGTGGTACGGAACTCTTCGTGTGCAAATCTGCCTAGTACTAGGCCGGTTTTTCTCTTCCAATATTTAAACTACACCCAGTCCCCTAACACATACAGAACGCTAAAAACTGATAGAAATCTCGTATCAAAAAACAAATAAGACCTCCAATCGGTTTTAGAGTCCCGTGCTGGGATGATATCGGTCCCTATTAAAAAGCAATCAAGGGTCGCTTCGTTAACCTGACCCCTGTTTGTACTCGCGCCGATCTAAAATGGATACCTTTCTATTACCCGCTTTTAAATTGAGAGAATATTGCTTTAGTTTTTTGCCGTCCGTTAGATTTTTGTTTTGTGTCTAGGAGAGATTGATTCTGCGCACAGTGCAAACAGGTTTTTCTGGTAGTTTCATTTACGTTTGTGTATTTTCTTTCTTTTTTATTCGTATATCGGTGCATAAGTCATGTTAATTTATTTCTTTTTAAACTTAAAGGTTGGAAGGCTGGTAAGAATTGTTTTAACGTTGGACATACAATTATCTTCTGGTGTATTTTTCTACTATTCCATGAAAAGGTAGGCAGATATGTTTAGTGTGCGGTCTACGTTTTGCTGGTTATGTTTGCACCTTATAGGGGGCGAGCGTATGGCCATTTTTGTATATACAAGTGAAAATAGTCTAGTGTATTATCTGTAAAGGGTGGCAGGGTGGCGGCGTAAACCATGAATTCAGCACATGATTCTAGACCCCGTTCTAGCGTAGACATTTTTCGTCAAATAAGTTTTTTTTTAATTACCGACGAAGAGTTTCAAAGCATAGGTTTCTGAATCATGTATTAAATCCATGTTAACAGGTTGCGTGTCTATGTATCCATGCCACCCTGTATCTTTCTCTACAAATCTTAACTTTATATTATCAAGAAGTATTTAATGGCCTCTGTGAGAACTGATGAGATTCCAAAAAATCTTTTAGTGATAGAAGGCTACACTATTGCCGAGTGTCATAGAATACATGAATATTTTATGTTCAAACAAAAAGTTTTAATTGCAAGGTCACCGGCAGAAGCTTGTATACGACATCTATAAAACTTTTTGAGAAATCACACCATACATTCACCCTACATGCAGAAAATTTCAAGAACACAAACTAAGATAGTAAGACATAAAGTAATTTTGGTGCAACGCAGTACAGCGTTCGTACATTTTGAACGAACCGACTTAATTGCTTGGCGCAATGAAAGAGTTGGCTCGCTCGCGGTGTCAGCGAATGGGAAATATTAATACCTCTAGCATCACGCGAGCCTTTGGCGTCTATTAAACTTTCAAGAACTTTAATGCTTTTGAATCGTGGTGATTTGAGGAAGTAAGGAAAAATAGGAGTGGTGATTTTTTTGGTTGAGGTGGAGTGAAGATGATTAGTGATTGAACTTTTATAACGCTAAATACGTTTTAAAAGGTTATTTTGCCATTTAGATATTATTCTAATTACCTAATTAGAGCAGTGGTGGTACAGTGGAATTGGCCCGTATTACGAGTCGTAGGTTGGTCAGTTCGAACCCATGCAGGCACTTTACTTTGTGTAAAAATTTCATCACCACTGCTCTCAAAACGGTGAAGGAAAACATCGTGCGGAAACCGGCACGCCCTAGAACCAAACATTCAATGACATGTGACATCTACCAACCCATACTGCAGTGCGATTCTGTAACCTTCTCACCGTGAAAACTTGGGTGAAGTGAGCGTGGAGTGAGCTGTCATTCCAACTAATGCTAGAGATTGACAGCTCACTCTAAGCTCACTTCATCTAACTTTTCACGGTGAGATTTTTACAGAATCGATCGGCTGGGCCCGCGTGGTAGATAACAGTCCACTCCCTCTCGAAGAGAGAAGGCCATAATGCTGTGGGAACATTATAGGATGATTATGCTTGTCAACAGTTACACCAGAAGAACAAACTATTGTTACCTAAAGATTACTCACTACCATACTGTAATTTTACATATTTCTCCATTAAGATATTACTTTTGAGTTCCAGTATTATTACTAGCTAAGCTTGTGTATATTGCTGGTTAATCGAATAAACTATACTTACAATAATAAACATCAGTGAATTGGAACCGTTCGCGTCTATAAAATCTATAACCGCATTTACTGTAGTCTTCAATGAATAAAATACTTCATTCAATAGCATTAAACTCCAACTCATTCCACTATTAAACTAACAGAAGAGTGCAACTGGTGTGAACATTAAAGATAAAACAGCGTTAAAATCAATACTTAAACTAAAGCAAGCTCATTAAATCGTAAGTACTGTGAACCCGACACTCGTGACATGCGATCTCTGCATTTATTCGTCTTTGAATATTGCCGACGCAATAAAACTCCCGGCCACTAGGGCTTTAGTATTGCCACTATAGGAGACTGGAGGATCTCTGAAGGTTAGTCAGCTAACCTGTTTAGATTCATGTTTTGCGAGTTCTGCCTTTTTTCTCGTGGGGAAATCCTCATGGTGACTCTCCATCTGTGGAGATCGGAGGGTTATGTCGGACTCCTGCTGACTGAAACCCCACTGTACCTTCTACCACCATAATCACAAATATTTTTAATGGATTTCTGTAGCGCAATTTAACTTTGTTTTCAATCAATACGAGGCCCTATTATTTAAAACCAAAATTAATATGCTAAATGGTGTGGAGAGTTTTGTTTCGTATATGTGTTTATGTGGAACACACACTCACGAGATCACTTTCATGGATACTCACGTTTCTAAGTGAATATAATGCTGCGCCACGTAAGGCTTGCCCTGCAAATAGATTGCCACCCACACGACAATCTTAACGAATCACGTTTTAACAACACAGGTTCATTTCATGATCATGTTCCTTTTTGTGTTTTTATGTTATTTTAATGTAATTGGTGTAGTACCGTCTTATTTAACAATAAATGACAATTAACAACAAATAAATCACCAATCAAATTCAACGCATCGGCAAATGGTCACAGAGGGCACCCCGCGCATACATTTTAAAGCACACGTTACAAACCGTTCGCAGCGAGCACCTCGCGATGTCTGTACGCTGCATTACAGAATGGCAGTCATCTAAAGCAACTTAATGTTGTAGCAATTAGAGCGATTTTCGTAGTACTACTGTGGTTAACTGTGCCTATCACATGTTTCGAGACTTATATCCTAGCACGGACGAGGCATCTATTCTTTGAGACACTGCTAATAGTGCTTGTTAAGGCAAGGCTCCGGAAGTAGGCCGCTAACATAGAGAAAAAGAAACAAGATTTTAGTCCGCCATGTCTTTCAAAGACCTTTGCTTGCCTCTGAATTCCAGATAGTTATCTACAATCCTGTAGTTCAGCTCCTTTGAAAATGTGTTTTTTGGAGCCTTAATTTTTTTTTGTGTTCTTTAGTTTTTCTTTTGTTTCTGCTTGTGAATGGTTTCAACCCTTTTTACGTGCTGCTCAGTTAAGCTTTTTCCATAGAGTAATGAGTTTCTTGTAGTTGTGTATTATTCATAGACTAGCTTCTGCCCGCGGCTTCGCCCGCGTGGATGTCGGAACTTATCCCATGGGAACGTGCTACCAGGATAAAAAGTATGTGCTTCCCCAGGATGCCATCTATCTCTTTGCCAAATCAGAAGTTCAGTGGTTTAGGCGTGAAAATGTAACATACAGTTTCAAGTTCAAATCCTCCCCTAAAAACCGAATTACCCCTTTTTGCCCCGTCAGGGATCAATTTTCGATAACTTTACATACTTATATTAATTATTTTCTGTCGAAAGTATCAATGCTGAGTTTCGAGTTAATTGGACCGCGCATTCAATTTCTTCCATACAAACTTCAACACCCCTATATCCCCCTTTGCGGGGTAGTTTGAAAAACTTATAATGATAAACTTTATTACTTACTTAGCTAAGTATTGTTGCCAAGTTTCAAGTTTATTAACAAAATTAATAAGATTTTTCATATAACTGTACCCCGCTATTCACCCCCACAGGGGTGGAATTTTAAAATATTCTTGAAAATTCATAACTTGACTCAAAGATTATTTATACCAATTTTATAATTAATCAAGCCACTTATTATAATCCTCCCCTGTAAAATTAACTACCCCTTTTCACCTCGTATGTGTTATTATTTATTTTTAGTCTTAAGTACACACACTGAGTTTCTAGTCAATCGGATCGCGCATTCAAATTCTTCCACACAAACTGTAACACCCCCATAGCCCCTTTGAGGGGTAGTTTTGAAAAACTAATAATGATAAACTTTATTGCTTACTTAGGCGAGTATTCATGCCAATTTTCAAGATTATTAACCTAACGAATAAGATTTTTCATATAAACTGTATCCCCGCTTTTCACCACCACAGGGGTGGAATTTTGAAAAATCATTTGGGATGTGTTCATAACTTGACTCAAAGATTATTTGTACCAATTTTCGAGTTAATCAAGCCACGCTGTAAAATCCTCCCCTGTAAAATTCTCTACCCCTTTTCAGGCCGTCAGGGGTAGATTTTCGAAAAACCCTGATACACATTATTCTTCTCTTTCAATTATAGGTATAAATACTGAGTTTCGATTAAATCGGACTGCGCGCTAAAATTCTTCCATACAAACTTTGAAACCCCCCAATCCTCTTTTAGGGGGTAGTTTATAAAAAAAAAAATGCCCAACTTCATAATTTACTTAGATAAGTATTCGTGCCAAGTTTCAAGTTTATTAACTCAAGGAATAAGATCATTCATACAAACAAAATCCCCCCATTTCACCCTCTTAGGGGTGGAATTTCCAAAAACCCTTTCTTAGTGGATACCTACTCTTCACAAAGAATACACCCTCCAAATTTCATGTCTCTAGGACCAGCGGTTTAGGCTGTGCGTTGATGTCTCAGTCAGTCAGTCAGTCAGTCAGTCAGTCAGGACTTTGAATTTTATATATATAGATAAGGTAAGGTAGGGAAGGTGGGACGCCCTCGGGCTAGGTGGAGCGATGGTCTTCGCAGAATGGCTGGTAGCGGCTGGATGAGTGTTGCCGAAAATCGAGTTGAATAGCGTGCAATAGGAGAGGTCTATGTCCAGCGGTAGACTGCTATAGGCTGATGATGATGATACATAGATATGATTATTTTCTATTGGCACCGACAAGATTGTGCGGGTGCAGTGTGCAAACGTGTCACAACAACTGTGCGAAGAAGTCTTTTCTTTGAAGTTATTTTGTAAAGATTAGTCAAATTGCTAGAGTGACTGAATGCCGAGGATACATAAGACATTATAAGTATACCTACTTAGTATTATGTAATTCAGCATGATAAGATTAGACCTCATTTTTGTACATTCTTAATTCTTTGAATAAGCTCGTTTGTTAGATATCCTGTAAAATAAACTACAATTGAATTCCATCTTTAATTGACCCCACATACATACCGTTTTCACCTGTTTCACCAACAAAATATACCCAAAATCAGCGGGGCTTAAGGATAATTTAATATAGGGGTAAATTAATTAAATCAGGGGAAATATTTTGATATTTGACAACACAGTACCACTCGGAGCGCTGTAGAGCACTCGGGATGTTTACCTGCTATAACATTAATTAATGCTCTATTAAATTTCGTTTGGTATAATTTATTGTGTTATTTTTGCTACGAATAGGAATATATTGAATAATAAATAGTGTATTTTGAATTGAAAAATGAATCCCGTCCTAATATAAAATTTATATAGGTAAAAAGTTATATAGGTAACTAATTATTCAGATAATCTAGTCTATTTATCTTGAACTCACGTTCTCTAGTCATGTCTAGCATCGGTTCTGGTCATCAGGTTGGGAATTTCGCTTATATTAATAATAATAATAATAATAATAATAATAATATTTTATTCAGTATTCAATTGGTAAAATATTAACATAAAGTCTTAGAAATAACTTACAAAGGTATAATAATGTTAGATGCCTGTACTAGGATAAACCTGTATCACAGGCGGCATGAGCATACTTTATGATAATTGTAGGACAATAAAATTCTTAACAATATTTAACTTATGAAGTCTTGATATAATGACAAAAAATTATTAATTCGTTATTTTATACCTAGTTTACTTAAATACTATTTACCTTAAAGATTAAAATAACAAAAAGTCTTATATACGTAATTATTTAGTTTGCGTAAAATAAAGTTTCTTGCACTTTATAATGTAGGTAAACACACATGATTTGATTTTGCGTCAGCAGAAATTGGTAAGTGGGCTAAAGTCAATGTTGCACAAAATTAAATCACGTTCGAGGCAATGTGTTTATTCGAGCTGCGGGCGACTAATGTGCTTAAACATCAAAAAAATCGAGTGTTTGTAGGCCAGTGCAGTGTTTAGCTGAGTTAGCAGCAGGCATTCATCACGGAAGTCTGGCCTTAAGTATGACGATCTAGGCTCCCTCGTAGTCGATGGAGTTAATGTACCTGTATTCCGCTATTTTCCTTGCAGGGCACTCAGCATCTCCCGTTTTGTGGTTATTGGGCTTTTTAAAGCGAGAGCAAGTCGCACATTTCGGTGTGTCCACTTTCTTCGCGCACTCTGACATCGGGTGTCCTTCTTCACCGCAGTGGCCACAAGTAGATTTCGCGATTTCATATTGGTTGATATCACTTTTTCGTATAAATCACCACACCATTAAACACAATATAACGTTAGATTTTATTGTATTTTATTAATATTTATTCTATCATGACAGTTTTGACAAAGCTGTGTACTATGTCGCAATCACAACCTTTCTTTCAATTTCTTAACGGCCTGTAACTTTTTAGCGGATTATACATTCATACTTCTTCAAAATTAATCATGGCCACTAAAATATCTCAAATTCATATTTTCTACATGGTATTATCGTGCCTCATCCGAGGGCCGCCTCAGCAGCCCCTCATGTATCTATTGGGCCGCGCCTCATCCGAGGACCGCCTCAGAAGACCCTCCTGTACCTAGTGGGCCGCGCCTCATCCGAGGGCCGCCTTACCTGGCGGGCTGACAGCGTCCCTGCCATGCCTGCTCCCTCCTGCTGCCGTGCTGTGTCCTGTTCCTGCTGCGTGGGGCTCCTCTACGGGTACCCTCCGTGCTGCACACCGCTCTACTCCGCGCGTGGCTGTTGAAGCCACCTGTCTCGCATCGGCCTCCATCTTCAGCTCCACCTCAGTTACCTATCACGCATCTTCATCCTTCTTCACCCACACTACTACACACCACTCTTCAGTCCATCTCCATCTTTTGTATGTCTTGTAAATAAAACTTTAATTGACTTCAATTTCCCTTTCTTTACTTCTTAATTTAAAGCTAAAGTTAGATTTTCTTGTCGCTACACGACAGTATACAGTTGATAAACGTAATTTGTAGTTAACTGTGTTTACAGTATAATCAGTTTGGCCGCAAATAGAAACATAATGTTGTAACAATGTTATGAACCAATAATCCGTCAATTACGCCCTAATCACATGTTTGTAATTAGCATGTTGTGGTTTATCCACTAATTATGCTCTTACAAGTTGAACCACATACTCACATAACAATTAATTTGGCAATACCATAAGATAGAAAACCATCAACGTGTATTGCGTAGCAGTGCCGTAGCAAAGCTACGCCGTTGGCTACGACGTAGCAGTACTACTACGCCGTAGCCACAAGTATCTCTTAAAAGTTGAAGAATTATTCAATTTCATTTTCAAACATTTTTTACTTTTTCCCCAACATTTTATAAAAAGGAAGGCACTGCACCCTACAAAATAACCTATTTATCGTAATACAGAGGGGCAATTCTCGAAATTTTAAGAACGGTCACAGTATGATCTGTCTGTTGAGATAAAAATACGTCTAATTTTCCTGCATTTTTGACGAGATTTTGACATTGATTGTCACTGAGATGAGACTGCGACTTGAATTTGAATGTTTTTTAAGTACGAGAATTGGCCTTTAGGTGTCAGAGTGGTCAAAAAAAGGTATATTTTTCCCGCCGTTTTATAAGGAACACACGTCTCGGGGTAAATTGTTGGGGAAAAGGTTCCACCACGTAGTTTACTTACGGGAAATTATGGACGTGCATAAGTAACGTACTGCTGTAGGGGAGAGTGGGGAAAATCGAGCCTTCTTCCGGAAAGTAGGGAAGCAAAGTTAATTATGTATAGGGACACATGTTGGACCCTGTTGGTTGTCTTTGTAATGTTATAAGGCTTTGTGGATAAATGATTTTTATGTAAATTGACCGATATAATGACGAAATCCTACATATTTTCGCGGTGAACTTAACGTTGGTTACCATTTTTTTTCTGCAATAAAACTATGTTTTTTACTATAAAGTTACCAAATGTAAACAATTTTCTTTCTGTTTAAGTTTGTATATTTTTGACCGATTATATAATATCAGATGATTCATATTATAAGCACTTTAATCTAAATTAATGAATAATTCAAATATTTTGGACGAAATCAGAGGGGCAATTCTCGTAATTTTAAGAACGTTCACAGTCTGATCTCAGTCTCAATCTGTCAAAAATACGTCTAATTTCCATACATTTTGGCAAGTATTTGACATTTGTTTGTCGCTGAGATGATACTGCGACTAAATTTTGAACGTTTTAAAATACGAGAATTAGCCTTCTGATTAAATTTTTTATATGTTTATCCTTAGACAAAACAAAATAGATAACTCAATATTACATAACATAACATCACGCCTGTATTCCTCCAAATGTTAGGCAGAGGTGCACCAAAAGTATTTTTATTTTTATCCGTTAATGTCCCACTGCTGCACTGGTGGGCAAAGGCTTCCCTACTCTTTTTCCAGCTTTCTTCGTCCAGAGCTGCCAAGGACCAATCTTTATCAAAGGAATCCAGTTCATCCCACCATGGTCTGCCGCAATGGCCTGCCGCGATGTCGTTTGCCACTAAGCGGGACCCACTGGCCCATTGATCGTCCGACATGCAGCAGATGTGTCAAGCCCAATTCCACTTAAGCGTGGCTTTCCGAGTGACATCAGTTATTTTAGTGATGGAACGGATTGTTGTATTCTTAAAATATAGCTCAATATTATTAGAAGTAAAAAAAATAATACACAACCATAGCAATTTTTATGTCACCAGTAGCACAACGTAATCGCTCCACATTACGATTACTCCATAATCTGTAACAATAAAAGTTGATTGTATCGGTTCGTGATGCCAATAAAAATAAAAATAATATTGCTATCATGTGTACAGAAACCGTGTAAAGAGATGTAGTTTCATATCTGAGCCCAAAACTATAGGAAATAAAAAAATTGCTGATTTTTTTGTCTTTTTCATGGAAAATTGGATGAGTAGGTATTTTTTACCGAGATTGGGTATGGTAGGCAGCTTTTTAATATGAAGTTGCGCTACCATTTGTTGGTGAGAGGGTTCGCGGAAATAGAAAAATGGATATTGTTGTGAACGGTGCTGTGTCAATACACTACGTATTGATTGCTTGTTTTAGAAATAGTAGAACAGGATAACACTCATTGTTAAGTAAGTGCGTACTGCTCAGCTTACCATATTTTTTTTTTCAATTTGACATTAGCAATGTGAGTTTTACATTAGTTTGGGCATTTTTAGGGTTCCGTGCCCAAAGGGTGCCAGCTAGACTGTATTACGAGTACTAAGCCTGTCCGATGTCCGTCCGTCTGTGTGCCTATCAGCGGGCACGAACCGGAATAGATAGACAGATGAAATTTTCACAGAGTGTGCTATTGCCGCTATAGCAACAAAATAATAAAAAAATTAAGGGTATTTCTATACAAGAAATGTGTTATTTCTGTTTTTTATGCATTGTGGTATGGAACCCATGGTTTGCGAGTCAGAAACCCACTTAGCTGGTTGTTTTACTCCCTGGAACCCTAATTGTAATCTAACCAAAAACCCGAATCTATCACAACCTACAAAAAAAAAACATAAAATTAAAATAAAAGTAAAAACCGGCCATTTTTCTCCCTTTTTTCGCCCCACAATTGATTTGAAGGCTTTCGTCAACTAAGCAGGGCAAATTTAAAGTTAAATTAACATGTCGAGAATAACCGCGGCTTTTAGAACAAACAAACAAGGGTCATTAATCATAAAACTAAGCCCCAAGGGTCTTGTACACTTAATTATTGAATAGAATTCTAAACAACTTTGATTCTAATAGCTGGGTTTAGTTTTTATTTATGCCGAGTTGTTTTGGTTAATGTATAATGTGCTGTGTGTAATCATTTAAGTCAATTATTTGCCTTATTCATGTATAAAGAGTTTTTTTTCTGTTTTTGCTTTTATTTTCTGTAGCTGTTACTACTAAATACTGGTATTCAGCTGCATCCGGTGAGAATGGAAGCTGGCCCCAACATATTTGGGAAAAGACTAGGCAGATTGAGATGGATTTCCTGTGGCCATTGAAAACAGTGGTTTTCAACAATGGTTTATTTTTGTCCACAACATAGTGATGTTTGTGGATAAAATTAAACTTCCACTCAAATATATCCTTTCTTACTGTTATTCTTCTTTACCTTATATGATCTAGATCTAAAAATATCTCCCTTTCATGTTTCTATTTATGTCTTCAAAGGTTTAAGCTGAGCGTTGTCTGCCTCACTATACACAACCAGGCTTAATTTATGGATATATCTGAAGACATAACAGAGAGTATCGAGACAGGAAGGTCTAATTAATCTATCTTACCAGGAAAGCCCATGATGATGACATAATCCTACTTAGTCACTTTGATAATAGACCGGAGTATTTAATTCGTAACTGATTTTTAATTCATTTTTTACAAGTCGTGTGACCGATATATGAATTTTCAAAAGTATAATTAATTTCAATGTTTCATTGTTACAGACTAAACCATGCCCTCGCCGGGCTGAGGCCGTGGTGGTGGCACGCGTGCAACGTTGCACTACACGCTGCGTGTTGCGCGCTAGTTGCGCGTGCATGCGTGACAATCGCGCGACTGCAACGACCGTTCGCTGCGCTTGCGGCGGTGCTGTTCGCAGTGCACCCTGTACATACTGAGGCGGTGAGTAGTATACCTACGTTAGCATACGAAATTGGTTCTAGTAAGAAAATCCAGCGTGACTAGATAGATTGACGAACGGTCATACCTCGTGTGCACGCCAAACCGATTGTCGCGTTCATAAATTATATCATTCATTTGTTTGGAAAACCGGAAGGCGCCATCTGCCGGCGCGGCGACGCCTTCAGGTTCGCCAAACAAAATGAATGCGACGGTCACGTGTTCGTGGGACGATCGCTTTGTCAAGAACACGGCCTCGAATGATGTTGGGACAAAGTGGAAGATTAAGAACATTATGACTTATTACTAACAATCTATGGACTGTAATATCTGAAATAAATCATTTTTATTTTTATTATTGTTGTGATACAAATTGGAAAAGCTCAATATCTTGCAGCAGACTGCCATAGGTTGAGTTCATTATAGAAGTTATGTAAAAACGGTCAGTACGATGGTCATAAAAAAATTGTCTAAGTACCGTGTTTAAAAAAACCGTGTGTAAAGTTGTCGACATAGCTCACAGAATAAGCAAGCTGAAGTGGCAACGGGCCGGCCATATTAGCCGTAGAACCGATGACCGTTGGGGTAGACGTGTTCTTGAGTGGAGATCGAGAATCAGTAAACGTAAGGTGGGATACCCTTATGTTAGGTGGAGTGACGATCTTCGCAGGATGGCTGGTAGCAAATGGATGAGAGCTGCCGAGATTCGAGGAGAGGCCTATGTCCAGCAGTGGACTGCCATAGGCTGATGATGATGATGACCGTGCTTGGCAGACGTGTGGTGATTGATATATGTCTGCAATTTGAAACATTTTCACAGAACGCAGCTGAACACCTTTATTTATCACTTTTGTACAAGAATTATACATATCCTAACTTAACCTCAGCCCACCTTTTCGGACAGTTATATAACTAAATGATACGCTTGAAATAATTATATTATCCTCACATCCACCCACAGATATAAATTGGCCTATTCGTATCCAAGACCCAGACCTTCGGAAAATCAAAAGTTGCCTAATATTCAATAACGAAAACTGCCAGGAAAACTTATAATAAGCTTCTTAATCCGGCCAAAACAGTTTTAGCAACGTTATATGAGTATTATGAAAGGTCAATGGAACTGTGTTTATTAAGGTAAATGTCAAAGCCAGAGAAAGATGAATAAATCCTGTTAGACCGGACTGAAGGCCTATTTATAATATTAAAATCATATTTAAGGGCCGGCGAGTAATTGTCTGACAAACTCAGGTGGGACTCAAACTTAGAATTTAAAATATTTTCAAGAAATAAACAGGGTTAGTGAAATAAGTAAAAGGCTCCTGACTTCATTTCACCCGAATTTCACAATTTTATCTTCCAACTAAATTTAAAAAAGTAACCTTAATAAATGTATTTTCTTTCTTACTGTGTCCTTCATCAAGTTTCAAACTAATATCTCTTTTGCAAGTTTCATTAAAATCGGTTCAGTGGTTTACCCGTGAAATTGTAATAAACAAACAAACGGACAGACACTTTCGCATTATGATATTTATTTACTGTCAATATAGCCATGATATGAGACATCTACCAACCCGCACTGAGCCCGCGTGGTAGATTATAGCCCACTCCCTTTCAAAGAGAGGAATCCTGTGTCCCAGCTGTGGGAAAATTAGAGGCTGATTATACAATATAGCCAAAATACTAGGAAATTGTGAAATGCTTCAAAAAGTGCTGATTCTGAAACTAATTTGAATTATATTTAAATAGATTTATTTTTCTGTCTGTTCATTTTAGTTACTTTTGTTTGTTTATTATTTTATTAGATAATAATATGTTTCTATTGTCGGCAGGTAGCCGGAGTAGTGGGCAGAGCTGATGTATTAGCTTGTATATTCTTTTTATCGTCACTCCTTGTGTATCATAGGTAAGTCAATTATTATCTCACTTCCTCTTTTTTTTTCTTCTTCTTTCTAATAGATAAATTGATTATTTTATTGCATCCTTTTCATCTAACATTTTAAAACAACTTTCTTGTATTATGTAATTTCAGGGTAGTCATGGTTTATAATCATTTTTTTTTTAATTCTTTGGCAAGTGAGCCGATGTCGACTATTCTGCCAGCGCAGCGTGTGACAAGCAACTTAATTTGTCCGTATAATTCAAACCTTAACTGTCACTTTTGACAGTTGTATGAAAAGGCTAAAAACACGGTCAATTGGAGTAGGGAGTAAATTATTTAAACCATTAATTACCCTGTATATATATTTTGTGATAGATTATCTAATTAATAACATTAAAATCAAATCGCTATTCCATTTTTCGCGCATTAAAAAATTACAAAAAGGGCTGCGAGAATTAATTTAACATAGCGTAAACATTCCCGATAATATTTCAGTCGAACATTTGTTTCACGAAATACGTAGTAAATGTATTTCGATTGAACATTTCGTATATTTCGTGACGAGTAAAGCCTCTTAAGTTTTTTTCTCGATGAGTTCGTTTAATCCCTTGGTAATAGTGAGCATTTGTTATGTTGTGACAGACAGTATGTACTATACCTATGAAATTGGGGCTTTGGAGTGCGATATTGACAGCATCTGTCTGATTTTACGTCATACATACAGGGTCAAATTAAATAAGCTCGCGAAACTCCGCAGACGTGATTGGAATCGATATATAAACACGATAAAATTTAAATTAAAAAGATTTAATGTTTCTTTTTTAGGGGTTAACGACCGCTGATAGTGTTGTTAACTAAAGTATGAGCTGAGAAAATATGTTTTATCATATTTCGATATCGACACCAATCACTTCTCTGAAGTTTATACAAAAAAAAAACAGATTTTTTAAACTGATATTTCAAGTGAATACACTAACTGCGGTCGGAAACGCCAAAAATGTTTTTTTTTTGTTTTATCTTTTTTATATATCGTCCCATCACGTCTGCGGAGTTTCACTAACTAATTTAATTTGACCGTCAAAAGGAGCTGATATTCCTGATACAGATTTACGATTAACTTAATTCTGAAACATAGGAGAGAATATTATCAACCGCCTCATTTCCGTTTCGCTCCCTACAAAGCTCCATCATAATAAATATACTATAGAATCCCCTATCCATTGTTTCTAGGCCTACAAGTAATAAGAAGTGTGTATGGCTGAGCGTGGTCCTCGGAGCTCTCAGTATGCTGGCCAAGGAGACCGGCACCATGATATTTATACTCAATCTAGCCTTTGACTTTTATAGATGTTGGCCGTTTGTTAAAAGGTATTGTAACAGATTTTAATCTCATATAAAATTCTTGATAGGCTGAATTTATGTTTTGGAAAAATTGTCTTCCCTGGTTAATGTTTTCTGTCTTGATAAGAGAGATAAGAGATAAATAGTCGCTTTTAAGAGTTTGTCAGCCAATAATAAATAACGTTATCATTATTTCTCTCAAAACAACAACGAAAACATTGCTTCCGTGTCTTAACCGGAAGCGACTGTCGAGTGAATAGGCGATTATGCGATCGTTTGCATGAATTATAACGTACAAATGAGAATTAATTGATCGCGCGAGTATGTCATATTCATATAATATAAATACCGGATTTACACAGTTCGATGTGAAATTTGAAATTTAATTTCTTTGAAAGTCTATTCAGACGGTTCAAATCGCTTTCAACCTAGCACTTGATCAACTAAAATCGAACCGTGTGAACCCGGTATAAACAAGCGTGACGACTGTGTACTTTCTGAAGGGCGGGCGTTTTGGGGGACTGTCTTATGTAATTTTGACGTTCGAAAAGTGCTGATTCTCAGCCTAATTTGAATGAATGACTTTTGATTTTGATATCTCGCGACAATCGCTTTCGGTTAGAACACGGCCTTATCCTGATCTAGATCCAACATTCTAAACTTGACACAATTAATAAACTCTAAAAAAAAACACTAACTGGCAAAAAAAGCATAATTTTATGTTCAACAAAGTAGTTATGCATCAGTTAGAACTGGGTGCCCCACAATACTTGAACGAGGTTCATTATGAACCTGCGACCTTCTAGCTGTAGTTCAGAGTGCAGACTACTCTACTTGTTGGACACTTGTAGCTTTTATTTGCTTCTCATTTGTTGGAGTGCTCGAGTTTTTTGCTCGGCAACTATGCTAGGATAATAAGAGATAGACAAATATTACGACAGACAGCCGTCCGTGTGTTTTAATGATGCTTTTAAGAGTTTATTTGTATTTTTTCTAATGGTTTCTTGGTTTAATAGTAGGTTATTTACGTATATGGTTTTATTGTCTATTGTCATAGGGGCTCACGTAATGTTTTTATTCTCATTATCATTTCGGTGTCGTTTCTTATCGTTTACATCGAAATGAAATGTTTTCGGTGTTTTTTTATGGGATATTTTTTTTTTTGGTAATGTCTGTTATTTAACTACACACAAAAAAAACACGGAATTAGTCGTTAAATTGTGAATATTTATATTTTGGTTAAAAAATTCCGGCGCATTTAAATTATATACAGCGTAGGAAAATATAATATACCTACACGCTTGGTTATTTGTTTAAATAGCAAATATTATTTATACCTATAGTTTCATTCATAGGGGATATGTACAATGCATATTAATATAATTATGAACTATTTAATATACAAACCAAAATATTTGCAGCTAGAACAATATCAAAGTTATGTAGGACCAATTCGTAGAATATTCAATTACATTTACCGCACAAAACGCAAACTGTAAATAATTTCGTGATAAATTACTGCATACTTCTTTGTAAAATACTTGTCGGTACAATACAATTAGTATTGTACCGACAAGTATTTTACAAAGAAGTTTGACTGGTTCATTAATTATGGTGAATTTTCAGGTCAATATGTTCGTTTAAAATCGAGAAGAAATGTACTGGGTTGTCGCTAAGGACTATAAAGGTGGTGGTGTCATTGGCACTGCTAGTCTGTTTGAGGCTAGCATTATTGCAAGGCACCTGGCCTTCGTTTTCACCCCAGGACAATCCTGCTGCTTTTCATCCTAGTTTTTTTGTAAGGTAAAGTATTCATTTACCTAAGAAACCATGGATGGACTGTGTGAATGATGATATGGTTAGAAAGGGGGTGAATACCGAAATGACGAAATAAATAAGTATGGAAGAAAAATAGGTGTTGCGCCGATCCCAAATAACTTGGGATAAGGGCAGGAGATTGATGATGATGAAAGTATAAATTTAAGTTTTTTTTTTTTCAATCTATATTCCTATATTCTACGAGTATAGTGCCACATTAAGCAGGAAGAGGAGCGTTGCAACACAAGACTTAACAAAAATGTAATATTGTTTGTTCATAATTATTATAACACGATGCAATTTGTGTAATGTTATCAAAATACACAGTCAAGAGAAAATGTCAGCAGAGGACGGGGCCCCATAGGGCCGAAGCCTGCCGGGGCGGCGGGATTTTCCGAAAGGTTAACCGCTGCCCTGGAACAGAAAGGGCTAAGGACGGAACATGGGTGGGTTTTAGTCAGTAAAAGTCTGACACTCCCTTCCGCTCCACCCAGAGCGGGAGGGGTCATTTGATGATTTCCCATCCACAAAAAAAAAAAAAAAAAATGGTTTCTGGGAATTATTTACTAAACTTAACGTAATGTTGGGTAGTTGTCATTTACATTAATTACTTTATAATATAGTCCTGATGAAAACTCACATATTACATAGGTTTTTTGTGTTTTCATATATAATGCATGTCAAGTCTGGGTTGGTAAAGCTCTATAAAAAAACATGAAAAATATTTGAGGCTGAAAATACCTAATCATATTATATGCAAATATTCAAAAGTTACACAAAAGATGCTCATACAAAATATTTCCTTTAGATTGATGACTTTCTGCTACCTAGCAGCATTCAACTGGTGGTTACTGCTGTGTCCGTGGACGCTGAGCCACGACTGGCAGATGGGCTCGGTGCCTCTCATCACGAGTGGCTGGGATCCCAGGAACCTGCTCACTTGTGCTGCCTTCGGAGCGCTCCTGCTGCTCTGCTATCGGTTTATTGCTGATTTGGAAGTAAGTCGATAGCACTAGGAAGTGGTGAAGGGCGGGCGTTTTTGGGGGACTGTCTTTTGTAATTTTGACGTTCAAAAAGTGCTGATTCTCAGCCTAATTTGAATAAATGACTTTTGATTTTGATTGAGTCCTATTTTCTGTTCGGTGTTTAGTTGTGCTTTTGTCGGCATCTGATGACGCTATTTGGATCGGACACATTTATTTACACCAAAATGAATGTGTCAACGACTTTTTCTCCTTGACGAAACAGGGGGTCTACTCCGAAGTAGTATCGGCCGAATGTTCGGCCGATTCCTGCTACGAAGTTACTATTTGTTTTGGTCGGTCCCGATCCTACACTCCTACACTCTTTGGAATATTGACTATTGTCCCGACCCAACTTTTTTCGCATTTTTCAATAATATTTGGTTCGGCCATGTGTCGGTCCGATCCGAACATTCGCACTTTGCACTTCGGAGTAGACCCCCAGTTTTAGTGACAGGTGAACAGTTTTACTTGAACGTTAAAACACTGTCATGTCAGTATACAACTTTCATCATTCTAATGTATTTTTATTCAATTTTCTAACTGCTGGAGATCTATTTTATTGAGGTCGTGGGTTTGAGTCGATTAAAGCAGCATTGGTTTTTTTTTTATCAAAAAGTTCTGAGTTGTTACTCAGAATTCGACATTTTCTGTTTTCAAGTTTTCGACACTGACAGTCGCACAGATGAATTTACGACTAGATTTTGATTACGGAAATTAAGTTGTCTAAAGTTTTCCTGACAAGAATGCTTTTCTATCTAAATGGACTATACCATTTTAAGCATGAACAGTTTTCATGCTCATAAGTTACATAAAAAACACCCTGATATAAAATATTACTTTTCTTTTCACGATAGGTACAGAAGCACACGCCAGCAGTGATCGGTCTACTCCTAATGGTACTACCCTTTATGCCTGCAAGCAATCTGCTGGTAACAGTAGGATTTGTAATTGCTGAGAGAGTACTCTATATACCGAGGTAAAATGTTTTATATTTTCTCAGTAGTACTAGCAGCATTGCTGTTTGATTACTTTTGTTACAGCTCCAGTTTTCAATTGGAAAGTTTTCAGTATTTTATTTTTGTGAATAGCAGTGTGTAATTTGTTTTTGTTAATATTATATGCATAGTGTTGATCTCAATTCAATTAGCTTTCATTATTGAAAATAGTTGTTTTTTTTTCAATTTACAGCCTTAAATTTATTTTCCAAAATATTTTTAATATGAATTAAGAATTCTGAATGCGTATAGAATATCGAATTTTAATTTTGTTCCCGGTTTACATGGGTTCACCTGTATTGTGAAACTATATTTGCATTTAAAAAACCTGTTTCGCTTTAAAAAGAGAAAGCTTAATAAATAATTAGTATACACCGTGTTCCGGACGATATACATAAACTTCGACCAGATGTTCAGACCATGGAAATAAGCATTTTTCATTACTTGGACACATTAATGAATCCTAATTTTTTGTTAATTTTCATACAAACTAAATACCTTGACGTAATTCACCCGATATGCATGCCTCTTTATCTCTTTATCCGAAGCATTTGATAGATTTCTCATTTGAATTGCACTAAGCGGCAACATAGGCCAAATTAAGAAGCTTTTCTTACTATATAGCTCAACTAAATTTCATTAAATGAAATTACAAATATCTTTGTAACAAAGCCTTCTTAAGTACTACTTCGTTTTTTAGAGTTTATTTGTAAAAGCTATAGAAGCGTTTGCCAAAGTTTATGGATAACGTGAAGAACACAGTGTATATTTCCCTTATTGTTTATTTATTAAGCTCACCAATAAAGGTCAGTCACCAGCACTTGATATACACGTCCAAGCCTCACATGAGTCTATTCCAGAACTACAAAATCTGACAGTTATTTTTCTTTCAGTGTGGGCAGCGTAATAATAACAGCATACGGTGTGCAATTGATGTGGTGTTCCAAGCCCGGTACTAAGGTGTTCCTAGCGGTAGGCCTGGCAGTACTCGCTGCTAGCGGAGTGGCTCGGACACATCGGAGGAATGCCGAGTGGCGGGACCGAGCTACGTTGTTGAGGTGAGCATTCGGGATGTTGCAAGACGAAAATGATTGATTGTAGGTAAATAATCACGTCTGTATGTTAAGTTCTGTACAGGTCACCATAAGCCGTAACAGAACAGGTAACAGATGCTTCATTTGTTGTTAATGTGTGACTTGTAATTGACATCTTTCACTCGAAAGAGAAACGTCTGAAAATTAATTCATTAGTGAACCGATCCAACGATTTTGGATTTTGGCACTCTGCATCTTTCACTTGCCCACCGAATGGTAGAAAATTTAAATGAAAAGGGCAGATGAACGTTCATTCGTATGTAGGTAATTTTTTCGGTGCTATGTGAACGTGGAATGAAACAAAAATGTACATTCACTCGAGTGAAGTGAGTCTGATATCAGCATACCTTAAAATGCCTTTAACTTAATTGGATTTCGAGGTGTTTCGGTAGCAACATTTTAATGTTAAGCTCTGACCATTCCTAGACTAGTTTTGTATTAGAACAGTCCTCGATTATATTTGAGATTACACAAAATCTTATAAGACACATTTAGCATCTCCACAGTACATAACCACTCAAAACAGACAAAGCACAGGGATTAAACTTACGACCCCTAGCTTAGAAAGCCAGCTCCTGAACCAGAGCCTTATTTAATTACAATTTCGCCCTTTCCAAGCTCCATCGTCATTAAAACTTGACCATTACCTCAGCAGATGTTCCAGACGTCGATAACAATTACAAATAATGACAAGTTATTTGTCTAGCCTTAACCTTCGAAGTTATATTGATATTTTGAGACCTTAATATAGTATAACGACTTTGGACACTTACTTGTAAAGTTTAGAACTCAAAACTATTTAATTGGTGGCAAATTGTTACTGTAAGCCCACGAGTTGGCGGCGAAGTTGTAGTAGTAAGTTATACTAGTTATGGAAGTAATATTGGTTTTGTTTTATGTTAGTTGAAAGAAAAGAAGCGTATCTAGATCGTTATTGTATTACATTCTTGCGTCTCGATGGATAAATAACACACATCAACACATTTTTTTTTTCAATGAAGAAAAATCTTATTTTGTATAAGATTTTTCTTCATTGAAAAAAAATGTGTTAACAAACAGTATTCGTTTTTCTGAGGATGCAAATACCGTTTGCAGCCATTAGGTCTTCACGTGTGCAGGTGGCAATATTGAAAATGAACATTTCTTCTATGTAACAAAAAAATAAAACATGCATTTAAAAAAATAAAATATTTTTGAAACAATTTTTTTTCGCTGTCTGCTACATTTTTACATGTAATGGCTTCGAAATTACTATACTTATATACATTTGATATAAAAAAGTTGGCAACCCTACTTGGAACCTACAAAATATTCATAATACTCATTATTTTGAGCAGGAAAAGTAAAATCTACCTATATGGAAGTACTCTTGCAAAATACAATGATATAAATTGATTGATCACCTACGACTAATCGTCATCTAGCATTGTTGAATTTCAGAAATTTGAGTAATCAAGTTGAAATTGAACAATGTTAGATTGATAGACCCTGTAGACCTTCAATTTAATTTCTGCAGTAAATTGTCCTGGTACACACAATGTCTATTATCTTTAGCGATTTCTAGAAGTAATTCATGCTTAATAATTATAGTTATTCTCATTAATAGAACTTACCCTCAGATATTTGGTTACCGCAGCCTTACACGCATTATTTTGCTGAAGTACCTACATAATTACTTTCGGAACAATCTCGAAACGGTTTACTACCAATATTGCTTCGTTGGTCCATTTGATAGCATTATTAGTGTAAAGGAGTAGGTATACACAAAGGAAGTGCCTCGTTATGCGCCGCAAGCTTAAAAATAATGAGGAAATAAAGCATAATTGGTACGGAAATCATACTTTTGTTGAATTTGAGATAATAAGATCAGTTTTCTTAAAAAAAGAGTTCATATTTTTTTCAAACACCTTTATAAGAAAACAAACGTTTTTCGTGCTAAATATACACACTGCTTTATTTATGACAAACCCAACTCTTATTGAACTTATAACTCACTTTTTCGTCTGAAATGGTTAAGGATCATAAATATACATAAATCCATTTCACATTTAGTTTTTGCAATTACAATTTAAAATACTACTACACACACACACACTACTACATGATCTTCTACAGTACATACCTACCTATTCCCCAAACCATCTCGAATGCGTTTGATATCATCGCAGCTCAAATCTCTTTCAAGACGGTAATTTCATGAAATACTCCGTAATGAAATATCGGTTATATTAAATTCTGTAGCTGCTTTATGAGTTCATTCAATTTTCTATAGAACACGTTTAAGAACTTGTTTATGGTAGAGTAAATGTGTTCGCTATGGCGGTTTAAGAGGTTTATTTAATAGAAATACCGATGGAACCTTATGAGCTTTAGATGGTTTTATTTTATGTATTCAAGGGACGTTTACCTAAAGTAAACTACCTATATTTCTTAGACGTCTTGTATATGTATTTCACAGAGCACGGAGACGGCCACTGCTAAAAGTGGCATTGTCAACACTTTCTATACAGTGTCAAATAAAGTTAGCTAGCGAAACTCTGCAGACGTGATGGGTATCAATATCTAAACACAATAAAATAAAATTATTTGACGTTTTTTTTGGGGGTCATCCTATATTGAAAAGTAATAAATTGTATAGTTGAATATACACAGTTCCAATCTGTTAATGGGTTTCGATATTCTGAGCCTGCGGCAAGTTGCAAAACTAATTGTACAATACAGTTTATGGTAGCAGTACGAAAAACTATTTTATTTATTTATTTAAACTTTTCGCACACACAAAAGGTACAAAAGCGGGTCTTACCTACCAGTCAACCAAGGGTGGTGAAGAGATTACTATATTGTTCCTCATTCAAATAAGCTTACCTAACGCAATGTAAATATGTATCTACAATATATAAAGAGTACATTTTCTCCCTTGGCTGTTCTAAAACACTACATAAACAAGCATTTCCATACTTCCAACCAACCTGTTTTAAATAGTTTCAAGTTGAGTACTTGTATAAAGTGAGGTGCACGTAGCACTAACTTTATACAGGGCGGCCGGTCGTTATCCAGCAAAGTTTTCGGCTCCGAAAACTCAATGCATTCCGAGTGCAAGATAAACTTCTATAACAACTCCTTCAGAGCCGAATGGTTTAGGTCTCCCCCTTGTTTGAATGGATCCCATAGATTAAAAACTAAGTTTGCTCATAAAGTACAAATAGATTTCGCAGATACTGAGCTCGGAAAATTACCTTTTGTTCCAGGTCGCTTTGTAAATCTATTTATAAACAAAGTTGATTTACATTTCAATCCGGCAGAATCTACTTAATCTCTTAATCACCCGAAACTGGAGACACCTCTTTCGGGATCGGATGTCGGTCGCTCGCTACAAGCCAATTATCTCGGTGCTATCTTTTGTTTCAGTTTAAGTAAACATTTAAGATGTAGAATTTAATACTATTAAAAACTTTTCGTGATACATAGAGCCAATTTTGACCAAAACCGTCCAAACTCCGCACCAACATTAGTTAAACAAACACAATTTTACCCGCAAATTGTTTTCCCTAAACACTAATAACTTTCACAAGGAAACACCTCGAAATTTTCATTTCCAAAAACATTAAAGAGAAATGTATTAAACATGACACAAAATGGTAACCACGATTTACAAGTCTTGCAATATTCGCTCTACAGTCGCCGCATTCGCGCGTAAATTACCTCCAAATGTGTTTTGTTTGTTACAGAACGGATTTAGTGACTTTGCCGCAGAACGCTAAACTGCACTACAACTTGGCAAACTTTCTACGCGAGACAGAGCAACAAGACAGCGCCATCAAACATTACAAAGAAGCTTTGAGGTAACAAAGCCGTTTGCCTTAACGCGAACTATTGCGGGTCGAGTTCAGGAAAGTTTATTAAGCTATTCGTCATGTATGCGAGATATTTAACCCGAGAGTTGAGCTTGAAGCAAAGCGAACTTTATCTCAAGCAAAATTTTCGCTAAAATAATACAAGTGGTTGGAATAGTGAACAGTTAGAACGAACCTGCATATACATATTATAGTGTGCAATTCGCAACACTACACTCGGTTTCGTAGTCACATACAGAGTCGATTGTACTCCAAATGCACAGTCTAATGAATGTCAGCCTCTTACATCTGTTAGGGTGCAATCAAATAGCGTGCCAATCGTCTTTGATTGCCTTGAAGTAGCCTTACCGTGTGATAGGCGCAGGAATTGTGGGTTGCTAAAGACAGGTTTGAGAACAATGGAACGGGCAATGGATATAAGATAGTGACACAGGCACCTACTTGTTAGATATCCATTATTCTTGGCAATAATTTTTGCTTTCGTAATTTTATAAGTACTAGAATTTAAGGAGAGTTTGATAAACTGTAAGTTCATTTGATTAGAGTTTTACCGAAAAGACCATTGTTTATGTTGGAGGCGAATGTATAAGACGTATTTGGAAACTAGATCCATCACAAACATGTATTTTATTTTATTCTATTCGGGAAACTTATAGTTAATTTGTTCTTAAAAATTTGTTCTTAAGCAATATGAAATTGAAGGCCATTTACAAGTATCCACTGCTAAACCAGTTGTATTTTCAGTTTAGTCGACATTTGACAGATTCTACTTTTGACATCATAGTCTACATATGACAGATTCTACTTTTGACATCATAGTCTACATATGACAGATTCTATATTCAATAGTTATTTTGCTATTCAGGGCGGAGACAAATCAAACAATTCAAAGATCATAAAAATCGGCCCAGCCGTTCTTACGCTTACGTTCTTATACGCATATATCTTTTTTAAATCGAAAAAGCTAGGTTAGGTTAGGTTAGAACTATGACCATATAACGCACGAGCCGAGCGAGCGAAGCGAGCGGTGCCGCGGCAGCGGCAGGCGAGTTTAGACACATATTTTTGAATGTAAAACCAAACCACACAGCCACAGCGCCACAGTTATAAAATGTGTAAGATTGATTCTAAATTTATAATAGAAACAGTATTATTATTTCAATGTTCCTTACTTGTCACTTTTTTCAAAATCTGACAAACGTAGAATCTGTCATATGTAGACTATGATGTCAAAAGTAGAATCTGTCAAATGTCGACTAAACGGTATTTTCTCCTACTGACATTAACGTAAATTAGTATTAAATTATAAGAGTTTAATTGCATAGATCATAAGAACATTCTTATGATCTATGCAATTAAACTCTTATAATTTATTATGATTATCTATGTGAAGTAATACGTATTGACTAACTTAAAAACACACACATTTTTATTCTCCTTTTCTTCTTCTCGTTGCTGGCACGACTGTGTTTTAGATCTTGTCGGTGGCAGCGTAGAAATCACTTGACTGCATATTTTGGGACACACGGGGCAGAGGGATAAGAAGTCACCGCGATGTCACGAACCGGTCTTTTTTTCTCTGATTCAAATCAAGTTTCTCACGACTTCTATTTTCTCTTAGGTTATGGCCAAGCTACGCGAGTGCTCACAACAACATCGGCACTCTAGTCTCCGGGATGGATAACGCCGAAAACCATTTCTTACAAGCCATCAAGTTTAATAAGTACCATGTAAACGCACACTATAATCTCGGCAAGCTTTACAAGTGAGTATAGATGTTTATTATTGTTTTTTAAATCATCTGATAACTTTATTCGAGGAATAATTTTGAAATTTTAACAGTTATTTCATACAATCATTTTCAAACGTCAATTCTATTCCTTGAATAAACGTTTTCTGGCGATGCTGTATAATATTGTTCTAAAGGATAGAGCTATTAAGTTCCGAAGTGAGGCTGAGTAAAAAGGAGCGTTCTGTAATGGAAAATAGATTTTTGGAGACAATTTCTTAGTAAAACTACCAAATTGGTTTATCTTTAAAGCTATTCAAAAATATGACCAGAGTAGGTAGTATGGCATGTTATTATGGCCTCTGTCTCCATTTCTGATATAAGTTTTGTTATTTTTTTATATGGAGCAGTTGCTTCTATATACAGTTGTATAACACGTACCTACACGTTGTTAAGTTATCTGTCAGTCGATTTTGTACAATTTTATTTCAGATTAACATTATTCGGTAATTGTGATGTTGCCCGTAATGTTACACATCATATAAATAAATATTGAAACGATACCACTGAATGCAAATAAATGATTATCTTATTTGATAGTTAATAAAATTTTAAACGAGCAAAAAATTTCAGGAAAAGTGGCAGGATGCACCAGGCTATATCAATGCTGGAGAAATGCATATGGCTGCAGCCAAGGTTCGTGCAAGCCCATGTGGAACTGCTGACGCTGAAGACAGAAAATGAGAAGCAGGGGATCCTGATGAGGCTGGTAGACCTGGAACCGAGCAACTGGGAACATTATGTACTTAACGGTGACTGGTTGAGAAGTAGAGGTGAGTAATATCGAAGTTTTTGAGTCAATATTTTTTGTAAATAATTTAATAAGAAATTCGATGACTAGGATTCGAGATTTTCTTCGATTCGAGATAGATCTTTAAGATTTGAGATTTTAATTGTTTTTTGACTTCGGAAAGAAATTCACAAAATACGTGTAACTATGGCCACAATTAATTATTCAAAAATATAAAAAGCCAAAGGGCAAACACAAGAAATTAAAAAAAAAACAGTTCTGGTCTATTTTAAAATCTATCTGAAATTAAAAAATTCAAAGTCAACAAATTAAAAGTCTCAAATTAGGTTGAGTTTCAGCACTTTTTGAACGTCAAAATTATATAAGACATTCCGTCTAAGCACCCGCCCTTCACCACTTCCTAGTGTTTTAGCTGGGAAGAAGAAGTGGTGCAACAAATTCCCCAGCTGCACAGCTGTCGCAAAAAATAAATATATTGTTAGTTATTTTAGTGCCATTTTCCTAAACGAGACCACGATTTCAGGTTTACCAGCACCAGCCGCAAAGTATTACCTTGAAGCCACAAGACTGAGTTTTAGGTATCGAGATGCTGAGCGCAACGTCAGAGCGGATCTGATATCGTTCAGGTATACAGCGCTGATGTACCGGTCACTAGGGCAGAAGTCTAGGACACTGCAGTTATTAACAAGGTTAGTATCTAACATCATCATCATCTGCCTAGCCTTTTCCCAACTATGTCGGGATCAGATTCCTGTCTAATCGGATGCAGCTGCATACCAGTATTTTATATGGAGCAATTGCCTATCTGACCTCCACAACCCAGTTACTGGGTAATAAGATAACCCTTGGTAAGACTAGTTGTCAGACTAAAAAGCAATCTATTAACAAGGTCATCAAACATAATATATACAAAAGAATTGCTGTTCAGCAAATTAGAAAATTATTACCTGAGGTGTTTTGTGTATTTTCTGGCTTCTCTGTAAAATAATTACCTACATTTCGTAATATCGTTCAACTATTAAACTAATAAAACTTATTTAAAATCCATTAATGAGGTTAAAAACACAATAATATTCTTTTAGATTGTTTGTGCTCCCTTTGCGTTTTCATTAAATCACAATAAAATGTTTAATTAGAAGTCTTCTGCGATCAATCTTCTCCGTAATCTCCGCCAAATCTCGTTAAATCTTTTAAATCCTATCAACCGTCCGCTGCGTCAGGCAAACGTATGCGACAAACGATCCGACCGGGTCTTTTACTAGAAAATCAAAGAGCACCGCTACGAGGCGAGGTGCGAACCGTCTGTCGAAGTTTGTAGGATGCAGAGTCTGTACTGCATCCGTCGCGCTTCTCATCTTATATTTTCTTCTTCTAATCCTTAGATGGCACACGTGGCGACGGGGCTGGCCGAGTGCAGCCGCAGCACACATGTACTTAAGAGACTGGCGACTCAAGATGGAGTTGGAAGGCCGAGCGCAATTATACTCTAAGGCCGTAAATCCTACAGTAAGTATTGTATTTTATTGTCACATTTATTTTAACTTATGAATAATTTTGTCTTTGTGATTTTCACTTCAGTGAAATTCATCGTCTAACAAGTCTGGTGCAGAAATTGAGCATTTTTGGTATTCTCCAAACGATCCTCCATCTCATGTTTACCACTGTCATTGAAACATTTTATATAAAATCCTATTCTTTCCTCCTTTTCTTAAAATATTTATCACACATTTCCGTATAACATTGAATTAATTTCAAAACGTTTCTTCATTTATTTTATTACTCAGTCATCATTTGCAAGTGCTACACATTGAAATTCTAGTGTTAGCATTAGTTTATATAGCACAGCTTACGATGAGACACTTAAAGTGTTCTACAATGTTGACACAGATACAAGGGTTTCACTAGTTCTAGTTGTGTACACTATGTTGCACCCAATGAAGCTATTAAATCAACAGACGCGCCATTATATTCACTTGGTAGCGAAACTCAGGTGGCTAT
Source organism: Apamea crenata (assembly GCA_949629185.1). Taxonomy (NCBI): domain Eukaryota; kingdom Metazoa; phylum Arthropoda; class Insecta; order Lepidoptera; family Noctuidae; genus Apamea; species Apamea crenata. The sequence goes on from OX451359.1 coordinate 1,980,545, forward strand.
TCTACTGTTACGTTTATGACACTGGTAACACTCACTGGTGTTAGTTAAGTTAATGCAATCAAAGACGGGGTATCAAAAAAGTTAGCGGTGGTGTAAAAGAAGAAGTTACATAGAAAAACTTATTGAACAAGTTCACTGTAGACGACTCACATATAAGCCAGGAGAATTCTAGTCGCAACAGTCATAACAATATGGTGAAAATTATAAATGTGTACCGGTGGAAATGCTAAAACTTGTAATTCTTTCACAGAAATCAACAAAATGCTTCGACCACACACAACTAGCGGTCGGTTCAAAAGAAGAGCGAATACCACAGAAAGAAGAAATAAATAAAACTGTGGACACAAAAAGTGCTAGCAAAATGTCAAGTGATAAAAAAGACAGTGACAATAGATCGTGTGGGACCAAAAAACGTAACTTATCTGTTTCGTCGCAAATAAAAACAACACACAACAAATCTGAGATTGGACTTAAAGACAAAAAGTGTACCTTGCATAGGAAAGATAAGAAAAAGGGCAACGGTGTTATAGCAAGTATGGGTGCGCCTCTAGCTGAGCATATACTTATGAAAACGTATTAATTTAATGGCTTTTATATCGTTTGAGACAAGCAATCGAGACTGGAGACCACTTTAAACTGATTGGAAATAGAAACACTTATTTTGAATGTGAGAAATAGAAAAGAACATTAGAAGTTTCGTGTTGAATGGAATCATTCTAAACCAACAACACGATTTTCCAAATTGCTAGTTATCGAAATAAATCGATTGCAGTTGAATAACAATTCAAGTAAAGTGAAAGAAATTTTCAATGCTAGTCCTGCTCGGTTGTCCTAATAATTAAAATTTGATACCTCAAGTGATTTAAGTGATGAAACAGTGAGTGAATGGATTCACGTGACTTTGTATCCATCTGTTTTGGAATGTGATATTTAGAGCATGACCGTTTCTTTGACGTAGAAGACGCTTCGCTGTTTTTTTAAAACGAGTTAGTTTTAGATACGCCGACAATATCGCAAGATGTAGTTAAGTGAGGATCTTTCGTTTTGGAAACTTCCAAAACAAAATGGAGTTTCGAAAATGGATGTGTTTAGATAGAAAACTAATTTAAACGATGTGTAGTAATAATGAAATGAGAAACAATCTATTTTTATCAGAGTGTGTGGGGGGTGATTTATATGAAAATGCACAAAATTTTTACGCTAGCATAGTGATTTGTAACGATTATGATCAACTGTTTGAGTATTGACTCGTGATTTATAATTTCTCCCGTCAGGTTGTTTTGTTTTTTACTTTTCCTGGCTACATAACACCATATATACAAATATTTTTAAGTGACTGTATTTAATTAAATGTTAACGAAATATTGTAATGAATTGACTGTTTTATACTGTTGTGTGATTAAGTTTAAAACTTTACACCTGGTTTCTAAATTGAGAAATTTAAGTTGAGAACTTGTCAAATTCTACTTTAGCAAGGTGATTCCTTCCTCTTCTTCAAGGTGCTTTGTAAAAAAGAAGCGTGATGTTTTCGGTCTATACTAAATGAATCACCTTTAGTAATGCTAAAAAGTTTTACAATTTAACCAATCCAGAAACCGGGTGCTAGTTTTCTTTGACGGGTGATATTAATTTTTCATGCCTATAATTTAGTATACCTATGGTTGATAATAAAGGCTAAGGATTGTGCCACAGCTAGTTAACAGAATTCGCTTGGCCTTATCAATCTGTATTGTACTACAGACGATTGTGAAACAATAAACAATGATACTTATGATCAACTATCAACATTTACAGACGAAATAGTGGCTAATGATTCTACTGTTGATAGCAATGAATTGCACAGACAGAAAAAGGTAAATATCAGTAATAGTCTTCAAAAAGATAAAAAAGGAAAAATAAAGACATTACCTATTAGAACTCGATTAAGCGTTTGGTTAATGTTCTTAAATGAATGCAAGTTTCGACGTAAACAATAAAACATATAATTTTGTATTGAAACTTTAAAAGACTGACTTGAAGCCACATAATATCATTTGATCATTCTGTTGAAAAACGTCAATCAGTAACCAACATCAGTGAAGCTATAGTTTGTTAATAAACTTGATCCTTCCAACAATTCGGAACATTTACATAGCACATGTTCTGAATACTATACAAGCAAATATCATTGCTGTCAGCGGCAGAATAATAAAGAGCGATCTCATATAACACTAAGATGTAAATAATATTTATAAGTATAGACTTTGGCACGTGACCATGCTTTGAATGTACTGAGAATAAACAATTGAATTATATTTGTGTGGTTTTATTTTTGTTTGGCTCCTGTTGTTCTGTTCGAGTCAGTGAACAAGCATTATACAAAAAATTTATTTACTCTTGTTAATAATAATACCTACAAAAGTATCAAAATCATATTTATTTTTTTCTGGCACGGGGTTAACGAAAGAATCTTATAAAATAGTTATTATCCAGAAATACTAATTGGTAGGTATCGGAACTGAAGTTTTTCGAACGTTAATTATATCTTTTTTTGAGTTTCTTGCCCGTTCTTCTCCATAGGTACCTACTACGCTTTGGAATGTGCATGTAGCTTAATTTTTCTGACTGACCGACCCCTTGACAATTCAAAAGTGCCTGTAATTGGTTTAATTGAAATAAATACTTTGAGTTTGAGTTTGATCTATTCACCTCATCTAGTTTTAAAATATGATTGACGTGTAAAAGTGTTTGTACAAACCTATTTACAAAAATAAAATCATTTATCATTTATCAAGCTTTAGTGATACTGACGACAGTGGTTGCACACGGCAGATAAACCGTAGTTTTTTGCAGCAAGGTATGTGTACAAGGGCCTTCATGCAAATGTAAGCGATCATAGTATGAATACGCGTTCGTCACGTTCGTTTGGTTCGGCGAACCGGAACGCGTCGTCGCACCTACAGGTAGCGCGTTCGGATTTTTCTAACAAATGAGTGACGCTAAATGATCGCTTATATTACGATGCCTTAACGTTCAATGAAAACGTCTGGTTGGTAGGGTACCTATTCTTTATTACGCACACCATGAAAACTACAGATATAAATGTCATCACCCCTTCTAAAACATATCTGTTCAAATGATGATATATCATGAGTTAGATGCTAGAAAAACTTTACTTAAATAAAAATCTAAAAATTTTCAACGCTATATTTTAATTTGTAAATAGGTTTAGTTAATTAAGGATATAATTTTGTTATTTTAATGTTATCTTGTAAATGAAAATTTATAAAGAAAAAAATAAAAATAAATAAATAAAAATCTTCGAAACAATGATCGAAAGAAAATCCACATCAAATAATACTGTAGATATCTCAGTAAGATTCCCAACGTATCAACACCTGAGTAGGTGTTCCCACTAACACCATCTAATAATACTGCTAATCCTTAAGATTGAATCTCGCAACAATGGAATCGTAGGACTTGCAACAAGTGGAACAGAATCTTCACTTCAACATTCAACTTTATGCCTGTACGATAAAGTCGGGTTTTAAGTGAGTAGAAATGGGTTTTTATGCAGCCGTTCAAGATTTCTCAGTGGTGAGTAAAGCGCGTTCTATTATTGAAACGTAGTGTTGTTAGTTGAGAATTCGTAATGATGTATAAGACTATCCAATAAGCAGTAATGAAGTTTAATGAAAATACTGGTATTCAGTTGCATCTGGTAATACTGGAAGCCGACCCCAACACAGTTGGGAAAAGGCAGATGGTGATTATGAAGCAGTTTTGAAGTTTGATACGGAACTCTCAAAATGACAGCGATGATGGCTATTACTCATAAAAATATTTAGTAAATTCAAACCTAACGCACTCTCATTTTTTCAGAATAATGTGCTATTTTCAGAAGCTGTTCCTACAGACACCTCTTCACCTCTGCCTAACCCTTCCGGGAAAGCAGGGATAACGTTATGTTATTATATCAGCCTTCTGTAGATGTTATACAAACATTAGTCCTCTTCGCCATATCCGGCGACAGCGACCGAGGCAAATTTTCTTTCCTTTTGTGGCGTATACATTTGCAGTGGTTAGAAAAAAAAAGTTAAAAAACCGTTATGTCGCATCCTTGACAGCAAATACCTACCCGTTTTGTCATCTCTTTCTAAGATAAACGGACCATTTAAACTGTCTCCAAGGTATGTTCCCACCTACATAGATAGTCCAATATACTTGTACAAACTTTGAGCTCGGGGACGTGTGTTCGATATAAAACAAGGAAGTCCTAATACGGCTGAACTACGAGTTGCAAACCATCCGGACAGAATTTAGTTCACCTGTTTAAACATTCAGGGACTCTTTAAGATTAAAGTTGTGCTGGTAAGTTAAGTTTTAGGATGTTGAAATAAAAAGCCCAATAAATACTGTAGCGTAGTGATATAATTAACTAGTGCAGTGGCGCACACCCGCTGAGTGGTCACTTTCTTGATGGCGCCCGAACGATGCGGACGTGTGACCTCTGCTGTTATACAGTGAATTGTTGTTTAATTTACCTACTCAAATACTTCCTATAACGTGGTTAACACCAAATACGTTTAAGTATTGAATGTACTGTGTGTGTGAACTTTAAGATTAATATTACTGAAACAGGAGAGCTTGGTTGTAATTAAAATAAGACCAGACTTACCATTTTATTTCCCGAGGCTGCGATAGTAAGAGAAAAAAATAATAAAATGTGGAGAAACGGGAAATATATCATTATCATAACGCTGCAAACGTGAACTCGACTCGCAAAAAACACAATTACAATCCCTAAACATTACCTTGTCTAGAGCTCTCAGAGTTGTAGATACTTTTATGAGCAAAATTCATGTTTTCATTACTAACTTATGCCTAGCATACCAAAACTTGGAAATGTTTTTTGTTCTACCTATTCTGACTTAATACTTGACGAAGGTCCCCCTCATAGTTTTCCACGCCACTCTGTCTCTGTTTTCCTCTTCGCAACAATTTATTGTACCAACATGACACCAACTAAAACTACTGACACAAAAATGCAATAAACAGTTAACTGACAATACTGATAAATTCGTTTTGTTCCAACACTTGCATAAAGCCAACCTGTATTTCTCTGATAGATGAGTAAAATATTCTTACGACAAAATTAATGTCTTAAACCTGCACCTTAATTGTGTAACACACAATTAATCTCAATCTGAATCATTTTGAAGGATATTGCTAATCCATTGCTTCATAATATGTTCAAAAAATGTGTCATGTCTTGTGTCTGCTCAACAACATAAATAACGCAATGAATGTTGTTGAACTGTCAAAATGAAACCGATTCCCATTGATCGTGTGTTACGCAATTAGGGTGCAGAATATTTTGTTGGTCAACCAATTTTGTCTTACTTCTAAATGAAGGCCTCATAGTTTTTTTGTATATATAAAACTGACACTATTACTTTCTTTCTAAAAAAAAATCCAACACAAAAACGACTGGAGACTAACAAAAATGCAATAAACAGTTAACTCATTAAACAGTTGACGAACTCCGAGGCGCTGATCAAAGTTTAAATTAGACGAAATAGTTTCACGTTCGCGTCTCGCCACGCTGGTGACTAATCCCTGGTAATCACCACTTTTAGTGTGCTCTCCTTAATTGAAAATTTGTTGTAAATTATGTTAGAAGTGACGGACGAAGTTCGATGGGTTTTTGTGTGGAGTGTTGCTTCCGTGTATTTAAAGTTGTGCGCGTTGAGAGGTTTGTTGTGTTCTGAGTTTATTGTAGGGGACTAGATTTAGATAGCCAGGCATAGAATGACTAGATGGTATCTACATCAAGTGGAGATATGAGAAGTTTATTTAGAGCTGTTATATATAAACCTAGTAATAGAAGAGGTAGAGAAACGTCATCATCATCATCATTTCAGCAGAAAGACGTCCACTGCTAAACCCTAGGCCACTCCCAAGCACCTCCACTTCTACTGGTTCTATGCTTCCCGCATCCAGCGGGTTCCTGCGGCCTTCACGAGGTCGTCAGAGTCGTTAGAGAGACATAAGTTGAATAAATTAAAATGTGTTATTCCTCGTACAACTGTTTTACATTTTCAGTTTTACAGAACTAAAAAGGATGGAATACTTGCCAGTATCAGTCAAAGGACATTTTCTTCGCGACACGTAATTCATCATTATGTAACTTTGCTCGGATAGTTTTTGAGGTAGCTTCGATAACATTTCGAGGTATCTACTGATTCAAATATACCCAACAATATATTTGACTTCTTCTTCTTCTTTTCTCTTCTTTTCTTCTTCTTCTCTTCTTCTTCTTTTCTTTTTTGATTTTTTTTGTTTATAGACTTTGAAAAATACAAACTAATTTTAATTATTGATTTTTTATAACTCGTTTTATTGTAAAGAGTTTCATAAATATATCGTGTGACACAGATTTAATAACGTACATATTTCACCTTAAAATTTAATTATAACTCAAATAAACTCCAAGAGAAATCACTACCAGCTGCAAAAACATCATTTAAACTTCTCATTTAACTCGTTCTAATATCCATAAAGATGTAAGTGCACTCTCATAATAGTTAAACGATATTAACGAGTGCGGAATGCAAAGCACGCCTCGCCACTAAACACGTACATCTTAACGTCTGTTTGGAGAGATGCGAGAAGCGATGGAGGATGCATTCGTTAAAGGATTCATGGTGTACCTACATAATTGAAATACGTTTTGAAACGTACAGGGCAGGGATTGATGAAATACCGGTAATGTCGTGGCACTATTCTAAGGCTTCTAACTTTTATACTGTTGTTTCAATGGTTGTGTCATAATATTAAATGTGAGTTATTTATCTTCCTGTGCTCGATGCTAATAAATAGTTTTTCTTACTTTCTTTATAAATATAAGATAGTTAAAAGGCTCTCCGCAGATGACTACAGAGTTCTTTTACAGTTATTTTACATGAGACAGCAGCAACCTAATTATAAAGAGAATAAAGTTCACTTTGATTCTGACAGATATGTCAGCAGCAGGAACCAAAAGCAACCTTATTGTAGCGACAGTAAATATCACTGTGATTTTGACGGTAATGCAAAATCAGAGGTGAAACAGCTATACGGTACGTGCACCAGGCGTCCTCTTCAATCGCTTATCTATTCACCACTGTATAAATAGTTCATGCTAAAAAGCCCAAATAGGAATCGACCAAATAATCCTCATCGTCATTACTGACCTGCTACAAGCTGCAGGAGTGGCTACGCCGTAGTGACGTAGCATGCATGCTATAATTTTGTAGCTAAGCCGTAGCCCAAAGCATACAAAAATATTTGATGATAATAACGACTTTTTGTTAAGTATAGATAATATTAGCTGGCTGAGAATAATAATAAGTACAGCACCTCTTTGAGTGCTATAGGAAATTGTATTTGCAAGTTTACTAAGATATGTGTGATCGCGACGATAGGTCGTGGTGGAGCAAAATGAAATTGCAGCGGACTGTATAACAAGTATAATGAAGATATAACAAGTATGACAAAGATATAAAATTACAACGGTCGGTTAAAAATATGGAAACAAGAGCGACTAAGACGCGCAAGCGCAGCCGTGCACGGAGGAGAGCAACAGCTGACTGTCCGTCGCGGTGTGGCGCGGGGGCCCGCGCTCGGCCATCAGCCGGCTGGCTCCCCGCTGTCCCCGCACCCCTCGTTCACTGCCGCCAGCGCGCGGCGATGTTGAGTGGAGCGCGAGCGGTCTCAACAATGTGAAAACGTATTAAGACAGTAAATGAAGATAATAGGTGAAGGCTATTCACAGGACTGTGGAATGCAAATCACGAATCTGCTGTAAACACGCACATGTTAATGTCTGCATTCAGACAGATGTGAGAATCGGTGAGATGTATCACTAAATTAACATAGGCATTTTTTTATGTATTTATGCAATTTCTCTATATAATTATTATTATTAAGCAAAATTGAAACAGGCTCAAAACTTATTTATTTAAAATAGACTTAGATACGTGCTTTTTGAACGTCATAGAAACTAAAGAGATGAGCCGAACATGGCCTCAAAAATCGCCTACACGACGCTTTCTACAGTTGCTTTATAAAAGAAGCGAGGAATGCTAGTTTAATGAATATAATAACGGCCCATCACACCAATTTACTTAAAATCCTAATAAGCAGAGAGGCAATTCTCGTAATTTTATAAACGTTCACAGTCTTACCTCAGTCTCAATTTAATATTTGAATTGTTTTTTTTTTTTTATCTTTTCTTTACGGACGGTTTTAACGTTCTGCATCGTTTTCACTTGCATAATTTTTAACATGAATGATGTAACCAATACTTTATAAATATATTATTGTGATTTAAAAGAGTGTCCATGGAGTTTCTTGCCCGTTCTTCTCCATAGGTACCTACTACGCTTTGGAATGAGCAACTAGCTTCATCTTTTTGACTGACCGGCCCTTGACAGTTAAAAAGTGCCTGTAATTGGTTTAGCTGAAATAAATAGTTTGAGTTTCTCAATCTGTCAAAAATACCTCTAATTTACCTACAGTTTTGACAAGTTTTTGTCATTTGTTTATTGCCGAGATGAGACTGCGACTATATTTTTAACGTTTTAAATTACGAGAATTGGCCTTCAGGTGGGCTGTGTTTGAAGAGCAATAAAAAACGTCCCTAGAGATTTTGATAAACCAAAAAACAAGAAAAATGAGCATCAATATGAGTCTAAAATCTCTCAACGTTTAAATCTAAAAGAACCTACAACTATTCGTACATCAACGTCCCAACTAATTCCTTAAGGAATGGAAGCAATGCAGCGTTGCTGGCTGCGGGGGGAACACAAAGAGCGCCCGACAATCGCCTTACGCAAACATCGCCGGTTCTTCCCCGTGCTCCCAACTGTGCCTGCGTTCCGAAGCAGCAATGCATAGAAATATTTGTTGAATTGTTGAATTCTTCAAGGTTTTTGCAGTGAGCGATATTTTTGAATGGATGTGCGTCTTTTGTGAGATGTAGGGGTATTAGATGTGGTGGTTGATGTTCTTTTGTTTGCGAGATAAATGGTTTTATCATAGTTGACTGGATATTATGATCATAGTGAAGCTATTTTGATATTAGATGAAGAGGCTTGGGGATGATATTGATTCAAAATTGGTGGGTTGATGGTTGATTATCGTTTGTTTGGACACAACTACAAAGAGTTTAATTAAGGTTTTAACTAAGCCTCGTTCAGTTAAGTCAGAATTTTTGTGTTTTGTATTTGCATTGCTCGTGTGTAGGTACAGACTTTACCAACTTACCAAGATTTACCAAGGGGAATCGTATTACCCAGTAATTGGGTTGTGGAGATCAGGTAGGCAGTCACTCCATGTAAAATACTGGTACCTATTCAGCTGTATCAAGTTAGACTGGAAGCTGACCCCAACATAGTTGGGAAAAGGCTACGCAGATGATGATGTGTTATATTACATGTTGCATTGCATATACATATATTATATATATACATATATTTGAAGCCGTTAAAGTATGTTACTTTTCATGTTATGTATAATAGGTACAACTTTCCAACCCGATTTCGATGGATTAAAATATAACTTCACACCTTTTTAAAGTGTTTTAACTTCCTAACATACTTTAAATAGCCTTTAAACTATCTGAAAAAAGTGTACTACGTGAGCTCGACAAATGTATGTGCGAATAACACTTGTGCGACAAAACTGTACTGCGACTCACCATGGTTCGAATGCACGCTTGTGCGACAAGTAATAATATTAAGTCTTCGACGTCAGAGGCACCCCGAGATTCGGTTTGGTTAGGTTCCTTTAAACTCTGCAGACAGAAATATCCGTCGACTAAGGCTTAATATTATTGCTTGTCGCACAAGTGTTATTCGCACATCGATTTGTCGAGCTCACGTAGTACACTCCTGAAAAAACGCCTTGTTACATTAATTTTCTTCGCCTGATAACAGATGTCATGTTTCAAATTAACAACCATGATCACGTTGTTAACAGTCATTAACTAAACAAGTATTTAATGGTGAGACGAGTAAATAAAACTGTTCGCACACATTTACGAGTTACGGGTAGTAGGTAGCGCGTCACGATATCACAACTTTAAGGATGAACACTGAATTAACGGACGTGGTTATTCTGTAACGCTTTTCACGTTTTAAAGTTGTAGAAAGGAAGAAAATAAATGATGCAGAGAATGGCGGCCGATATAGAGTTAGTGTATCCTACTAATATTATAAACGCGAAAGTTTGTATGGATGGATGGATGTTTGTTACTCTTTCACGCAAAAACTACTGAACGGATTTTGATGAAACTTTACAGTAATATAGCTTATACATCAGAATAATACATAGGATACTTCTTATACCGATATTCTTACGGGATCGACACATATGCGGGTGAAACCGCGTGGCGCTGCTAGTGCTGATCCCGCTGAGCCTGAATTATCCTTTTTTGTTTGTACACAAAAGGATAGTAATTATAATCACTACTAGCAGCGCCCCGCGGTGCTAATACTAGTAAAATTGTCATACATCATGTTATCCTGTCCATAATTAATATCAGAGTATTGTTACTGTGATATCATTATGGACAGGATAGCATGATATATGACAATTTTTGCTTAAACTTGAACAGAAAAACTTTTTACAACTAAAGAGTTTTTAGAAAGAAATATGGACACAGAATACTGAGTATCATTATTGTGTTTAATATTCAACTAAAACTCATACAGATATCACTTACAACGAAAGCAAAAACATCCAGAATACTACTCCCAAAATTTAAAACGATACCGTCGCATGCCTACCGGCCATAACAGTGGGGGCGCCACTGTCTTCGCAGCAAACGGATGCGATTTATTATAATAATTTCCGTTAAAATGGCCGCTCTTCGTTTAAGGTTGTGTGTTCGCGTGATGTACCGTGGGAACTCGTACATGAATGATGGTGATGTCTCCAAAAGGATTAAGGTAATAATGTGGATTAACATCTTTGCGTACGGTCGTTAGGGTTAATTGGGTTAATTAGGGAAGTTCTGTTTTCAGTTGTGCTTGTAAAAACCTAATCGTATGAATTGTTTTTGTCCATTATAAAGAGTAAAAAGGACTATTTAACAAGAGACTACACTTTTATGTTTGTTTATTTTTCTTCAATAATCAACAAACAATTATTGTTTACACTATTACAATTTTAAATAATGTTTTACTAAAATCTATGGTTCACAATTTCTTAAAGGTTAGCACCGCCACAAACGTTACAATTGTGCCACAAGCACTATACTTTAAAATTAATAACTTTCGTGAGAAAATGAGAGATAGTATATCAAAAAAGCCTTACACATAAAACAGAGATACAAGGAAGTAAAAGTGTAGACATTGTTAACTATTCTTAAACTTGCCAAATGAATCAGAGTGCACTTCAACAAGATCGCTGTAGCGGTTTTACAGTTTACAAAGCCGAAGGACGGCAGAGCTTGTATACCGAGTACTATTCTGCGGAGTGGGGTATGATACTCCCTAACAGGAACTTAACTGGAACTTGTCTAGAAAGAGGACACAATCAGTAATGCACCGGATAGATAGATAGCCTGGCTTCATATGACTGTTTCCTTTAGGCAATTCCGCAGGCATAAGCTAGATGCCAAAGAAATCTCTTATGTATTCGCTCCAGGCTTAAGTAGTGCGTAGCATAATGAGGTCTCTAGATTGTACTGCAAGTATTACAAGATCCTACGTAAAGACGCTAGCACATCAAGCTACTACAATATGTCAAAGAGATTTTCAACTTTATCGCTAAAGCATTAAGGTTCAAGGTTGATTGGGAAAATTTGACAGTTTCGGGTAGCTTGACCGTTGGCGTTTGTACAATAAAGTTGAACAAAAAGATCAAAATCAAGAAAATTACATTAGGTATGTGGCAGGGTATCCCGTACTTTAATACCCTCCTTTTGAAATGTATTGTTTAGAATTATTTATTTTCATGTTTAGGATTACAGTAATAAACTATTTTTCAGTAAACTAAGAAAAAAATAACATTTTTAATTAGATAAACAAAGGTTTTGTTTATACTTTGAAAAAAATCACCGAAATTAGGTACAAAAAAAAAGTCGGATCTTTAGGAAAGTCGGCTAAACAAACAAAAAACATTTTACGTAAAAATTGTAACACAATATAATCTTTATAAAAAATAAACCTTCTTGGCTTATAATAACACCAGGAACTTTATTGGAGATCAACACAATTTTGGCACGACAATTTCGCGTGCTCCATGCATATAGATTTACCACATGTGATGCGAGAGTGTTTTGTTTTGCGATCTTTTTTATTCGGACTGTCGCCACATCTCACTTATCCATTAGGCATATTTTCTGCAGGTGTAGTTGCAGGTGCACCAAGTAGGCTTGAAATTCTCTTACGAATATAAACTGGAATGTTTTTTTGGTCTTTTCTCGATTGTAAATGTTCATAAATCAGCAATAGGCTCAATTTACGTATGAACCATGTTCTCTTTAAATTGCTGGTTTCATTTTCTCGATAAATAATACAAGCATTGACAGCTGCCATATTCAGAATACCATAGAATAGAGACATCGGCTTCGGCTAACGTTTACTGTTACGAGAAACATTGTAACTAACGCTCAACTCATCCATCACGTCGACTCCAGCTTTTGTGGAGTTATAAAAAGTTATAATCTCTGTTCTGCAACGTCAGCCTGTCCGCAGACAGATAACGACCCAGGTGATGACCTGTGTCGTCAGCTTCCTGTTCTGTGTCAGAATTCACATCGTGCTCGCTGCAGTGATCCGTTCCCCTTCTGAGCTTGACTTGTCTGAAAAATCAGTTGATTCCTCCTCGATCATCTTCCTGATCCGTTCTTCCTGAGCTTCCATATTAATTTTCTAGCCAAAGCTATAATTAAATGCACAAAAAAACACATAATCGCACAAGAACAAATAATAATCATTAGGTGAAAATAACTACGTAAAGTGTGTGGCAGGGTATAACGTACCCGAGACAAGTTGGCGCACCTCTAACTCGTCGTGCACGTCGCGCTGCACTAAGATCATGCCATTACCCCCTTCCGCGCATCCTTTACTCCAGCTACTCAGCACGTAAGTGTTACAACTTTAATATTTTAAGAAATATTTAATACGTTTTTTGCCGCTTTGGGTATGTCATACCCTGCCACATGCTCGCCGGGTTCAATTTGGCTGGTCTTTGAAAACTAACCCTGTATATCTATCGTCAAAAAGTTATTTACTTAAGACACTACTATTCAGCCATGTATCAGTCAATGTCATTTTTTTCTAAGGATATAATATTGAAGACGAAAGTTATGAATCTTCGTGATCTCTTCGGAGACAACAGCCGTAAATTTTAACAAAACTTAAGTCAATGTCATTGCTATGATTATATCGTTGACATAATGTAGGTAATACATTATCATAAAATAAACTAAATTAACTTATTTAAAGTGTCCATGTTTCTAACCATGATCTGCTTAGATTCTTGTAATTTACGCATAAAAATTCGGCCTCCCCGGATCCAGACAAATTTATAACCAAGTTCCCTGGCTTTGATCCTCGCCGCAGCGTGCAAAGCCCAAAGCAGCTGTTTATTATTCTTATTGAAATTAATAGAAGAAGCAAGAAATTGGTCACAAACTCGAGGGGAAGTGAGCTGCACGACTATTGATCGTGGTCCAATATTATCAGGGTTGAGCTTGGCCACCCTGGCGCAATGCTGAATATCTCTATTTTCCGCAGCACATTCTACAACTTTAGGCAATTCCAACACAATATTAAATAGATTTTCCTGTTTCTTTTCAGGTAAGCTTTGAATTTCAACCTTGTTGGATCCGGTTGGCTGCTCCAGCTGATCTAGACGCACTTTTAGCGAATTAATATTATTTTTCATATCGGAATTCTCCTTCTGCAGGTCCTTTATAGTTTTCTTAGATGTAGCATGTTCCTTAAGTAGGTCCTCATGCTGAATATGCATAAATTTAACCGAGTCATCCATGGCAGCAATTTTCGCATTGATGGGCTGTAAGTCTCTGTTTAGAATTGCATTCATAGTTTCGTTGAAGTTAGACAGCATTAGCGATAATTCAGCCTTTATGACTTCCTGGATAATTTCACGAACATCATCTCGCGACAATGAAGCTTCAGCAGTCACCTGAGGTGGAGAACCAAGAGTTTGGCTTATGTTTCCTCTGGTGGTTGATCCATTACGTAAAGGAGCGTTTTCGATCTTGTTTGTTGGAGACTTATCATCAGCCATATTTATATTATAAAGCGCAAAATTGCGAAATAAGCCTATTATAGTAGAGAGCAATTCCAACAGAAATAAAAAACAAATAGGAGAGTTGCAATAAAAAAATATTGCAAAAAGAAAATCCGGTCCTCAGGTCCAAACCCGCGCTTCTATGATTGAGATGCCCGCTTTAAATCCCAGTCAGATACTCCGACTTACTATGTTGTCACGAAGTTGCAATCTATTTTTCGTTCTTGAGTCTCAGTTAGCTGGGCAATTGTGACCTTGTATGGTAGCTCATCGAGCCGTTTCGTACGTTCTGACTCACCAGCAATCGGCGAATAGGAGTGATTCACGCTGTGACTCGGTGTTGTTTCAACTTATGATGTTTTTATTGGATTATAAACTGCTTATATCTTCGATTTTGATAAATAATTCGTAAATTTTATTTCATTAATTCTAGTATTAACGTATGTACTACCTATATTTTAAGCACAATATCTGTATCAATATTGGCTCTTAGAGCAACATAAATATTGATTTCTAACGGAGTGACTTGAAGCACGTCTTACTCCTAGCACGCGGCACGCGAATGTAAGTTTTTTTCTATATTCTCCTATATTTATTATTTCTATATTTTTTATAGACCCGGATCGAAGGACCTTTACAAATACTTTATCCCATTCGGGAATTTAAACCAATAAACCCCTACCACTGATAAATAGGAAAGCTTAAATTAATTACCAACAATTACTAAGATATAGAAATCAGGCAGTCTGTCTTCCTGGTCTTCATCTTGACCTTGATCCATAACGGAATGTTCCCACAAATGTTCCCGTTTAAATAGCCCATCGACATTTGTTCGCGTGACGTGTCATGGCAGTTTTGCATGAACGTCGGGAATGTCTACGTGAAAGATAATCAGCTCGTAAACTAGATTACAATCTCTGTAGATTGATGAGATATTCTGATTTGTAGTAATTGGTACCTATACGATGGTATTGTTTCGACATATTTCTTGTCTGTGTTTTTGGTAGAAACAGGTGCACATTATTTATTGCATGGCTTTTGTAGCGGGAACCTAGTATCTCTAAAAGAACGAGAACCATCACTTTTGGATTTTTTATTTGTGAAAGCGTCCTCATAGAAACCCTCTGTAAGGAAAAGCGAGATGTTATCGTGGTCCTGCCAAAAAAAACATGGTGGCCGGTCCCAGAAGACGCTGATGCTACCAGCATTACCACGTTGATTCGCAATGCTAATTCTTAGGCCAAACAACGACCCAGCCCACTGGCTACGTCAAGTGTCGACCAGCCGGTGAAAAATTTCCTTAAAAAGTACGTTGATGCTGGCGTGCGTGGCGCTATGCGACCCGCGCTCCTGCAGCAGGAGAGGCCATGGTGCCGGAGACTGTCGACAACTTCACCGCTGTGACACCGATGTGGATCAACATAAGGTGCGCCCAAGCGGAGACACGTAGCGAGCTGAAACGATGAGTGCCTATGGTGGATAACGGGAGCGCTGAAGTCACAAGCCTGACTCCTATTCTCCCACAGCCAACAGCTGCATAATCTCTACTATCGCTGTTTTGACGACACGGTTGGCGCAGTGGTTAAGCGATTGACTGCTGCGCTGCGTGTCGCGGGTTCGATTCCCGCACGGAACAAATATTTGTATGACCTACATGTATTTGTTCCGAGTCTGGGTGTTTTTCTATCTATAATATGTACGTATTTACAAAAAAAAAAATTGTGTATAAGTAGTTTATCAGCCATCTTGTTACCATAACACAAGCATTAGGTTGCTTAGCTTGGGACAAATGGTGCTGTGTGAAATGTCCAGGGATATTATTATTATTTATTATTATAACAACATAACAACATTTAAAGTTTTATGCAAAATAATCTAATCGAGAAAAGTAGATTTAAACAACATTTAGGTAAATAGAAATATCGCGTAACTTTTTTAATATGGAAATGAGATAAGTCATAGATAACATTTAATCCAGCGAGAAAAAAGAGAAAGAAATGAAAAGTAAAAAGCACATTCAAAACATACATTTCAGCTGAATCTTGCCGCAAGTATCTGTTGTGAAGTTAACAAGAAAATTAGCAATGCATTACGTGGTGCAAGCTCCTTCGCTGAAAAAGAACTGCATTTCAAGGAGACTTACTGAATATTTTCATATATTTGTTTGGTTTCCATCTTGATATGGTAATAGGGATCTGTTGCTTTAATAGAACACGTGCTTTTCTTAAAATTTATTTGAGTGACGTCTGTTGAGTATAAATTTTGAAATAGGCTATGGTAACTATGACAAAAAAAGTTATGTGTATCCTACACATACATTAAAGAAGAAGGATAAAAATATATACACTGGATAAACTTCTAATACTAAGGGCTAATTTTTCCAACGCCAGATGACTTTATCGGAGGAATAATTTTGAATTTTTGACAGTTCTTCCATACACAAACTGTCAGACGTCAATTATTCCACGAATAAAAATTATTGATCGATTGAAAAATCAGCCCTAAATAAACTAACATACTATTAATATAATACAATATCCTAACCTAACTAAAACTATTAAACACTAAAATATGGCGTGTGTGTAGATAGATGGGTTACATAATTATATATGAGCGACTAGAAATTATTATCATCATTCTAGCCTAATCATTTTCCCCTAATTGAATGTCTTTCCAAAAAATATAATATACTTCGTATTTTATTAATACTCGTGTTTCCATCTTGTTTTTGCCAGAACCAAAATCGGCTTATCCCAAAAATACGAGCACAAACAATAGATAAATAAAATTTAAAATAAAGCTTAGGCTTAAAGCGCCCCAACAAAATGTTCTTATATTTGCAGTCCAGCTAGAAATAACTTATGCTAAGGCTTTCAGCCATAATCCTTTGGAAATGTAGACTAGGTAAATACATAATAGAAAATATTTATTCAGTGCAAGAAAGACAACAACAACACAAATACACAACACCAAAAACAACAACAACAAAAACAAATACACTATTTTATATGCATTATGGCAGGAAGAAGACGGACATACTTTACGGAAGTGTAGTAACAACTCTAAATCACAAAAAAACAGCATTTCAGCACAAAAGTCCAATATTAATACGATCAAAATGTAATAAACCCCAGATTTTATTTTCTAATTTTTCATAGCAGGGCCTGTGGTCAAAGTTGTACATTTTTATGAATCTGTGGCTACTTCTTCTTTCGCTTAACGTGTGTCCCTTCTTTTAACTGCCATACTGTATTTAAAATCAATGATTTCATGAGCTTATTACACAATACTGCGAGCTCACATTTTCAAATAAACGCTTTCAAGGTAATGCACCTTGGCAGCCAGACAGATCTTATCAGCTCCGTTAATAAACATTACATTCTATAACCGGCATCGAACCAAACTCCCGCTTACCGGCTAAGCAGACGATTACAATTCGCGACGATCACAACCCTATTTGCAAGGCACATTACACATAAGACGCTGTACGACGACGCTACATAATGCGATAAACGAGCGATTTTGTGAAGTTAGAGTATTTACATGAGGTTTATGAAATGGCAGATACACGTAGAGTGGGTTTGCGGAGTTTTTTTACGACAACGTTTCGAGTTTTTGCCCTTTAATTTGAAATAAAGAGGGATACTAAAAAGCTCTACGGGAAAGTATATCCTGTTGGTGCAAAACATATTGGAGATTAATGCTCGGTTCCTATAAACAAAAACAAATCGTTTTGCTTACCAATGGTAACATTATTTTATTTATTGCCTAAATGTGCACATGTATAGATTCATAAGTTAATAACCTATGATAGCTACTTCCTTTTGGGAGGGTCTACTATTCAAAGCTATGAAGGTCTTTGCTTCATTATTGGTAAAGACACAAGAATCTTAATTTTCACCAAAAACGGCCCGCAAAGTAAAGGAATCAGCCAATAGTATATTAAAAGGATGTCAACAGCTGAAAAAGTGATGAAACGGTGAAGGAAAACATCGTGAGGAAACCGGCATGTCCTTGAATCAAAAATTCGAAGACATGTGAAATCTACCAACCCGCACTAGGTCCACGTGGTGGATTACAGTCCAATCCCTCTCACTGAGAGGAGGCTTGTGTCCCAGCAGTGGGAACGGTATAGTTTAATTATGTATATGTAACAGCTATAAGGGTCTTTTAAATCGGGGAATTTCAGTTAATTTGCTATCACCGATAATTCAAGGATGAAAACAGCTGTAGGGTATTTTAAAAACAATTTCAGCAAGCATTGTGATTATCTAAATAAACAGCAATGAACAAGCAGTCTGGCAATGCAATAATAAACACAAAGTTCACTCAAACACAAACTTGTATAGAGTACATTTACTGACCAATACAACAATTAAACATTCACAAAGTTCAAAGAAACTAAAAGCAACTAAAACAAACAATTCTACCTTCCGTCCCATTCTCAGACACACTTTAACTCGGCTCGTAGACATAAAACAACGTCAACATTCCACCTAATGTGCAAATCCCTTAAGGCGAAGTCAGCGTCGCGTCATTAAAGGTTACATCGGCGGATTTAAAAGAGATCTCGGATCCACTCAGTGTGGGGAAATGGAAATGCACTTAATGCATACGTAATCAAATTATCCGGCGGTACGCCCAGTGGCGGGCTATGTGTTATACCGTTGTGTAATCTATTAATGTTTTAATGCTGGATTTTGTATTGGTATGGATAATTATTATCACTATGGGAAAACCTCGTTATTTATTTAGTTTTTATGATAAGAAAACACGATTATACTTGTTTGTTATTGTCGACTGTCTCTGACTTACGGGGTATTTGCGTTACACACTAACATTTGCAGCAATGGATTTAATTTTGACAGTTCAACAACATTCATTGCGTTATTTACGTTGTTCATCAGAAAGTTTTTTTTTTTCGAATTTAACTCACAAACCAACTCGCTTCGATACGCTTCGGTGTGACACACTCCCCGGGTACATAACGGCGTCGTTGGGAACAACCTGCCAGTTACTAATGAGGACCTGGTGGCATGAGAACATCCCTTTTCATTACAATTTTTATACGTCACACGAAAATATAACCTTTGTTAACGTGCTTGAATGCAAATGGAAAATTTTCTAATGCATTTTACCACGATTTAAACCATGCGAGTAAACTTCAAGAATATTTTAGTAAACTTATGTTCATTAATTAAAAATTAGTTGGCAAGACGTGTGTCAAATTTATTTATGCGATAGGAAACGTAGAAACAATAAGGTATTTTTGAAAGAAATGGAATGTAGTCGTTTTATAGCATTGCTTGTCGACCTAGCCTGACTAAAAAAAACCAATTAAACCTTGTGGTATTTTTTTAAATGTTGTTTTATACTTATAAGGAATTTTGTACACATACCTATGCGATGATGTCTATCCTATCGCACTTTTACAAATAACAACTTACTCCTAAACTAAATTAATCAATCTTAGTCACAGGCATTTAGATTTGGAATGAATAGTGATGATTGACATACCTCCTAAAGATTTTCCATAAGAAGAACTACACAAAACATTGATACAAAATATTATCATTCTTTATCGGGTTTTCAGAGCCGCCATTGAAATAGTTAAAGAATAAACAATTTCTCAAATGATAAACACTGCAATCCTGCAAAATAATAATTAATATTGTAGTATGCAAAATATTTCCACTTACGTCACATGCACAATTTTGTGAAACACTACAAGCGTGCATTTCAAGAGATCTCGACTTGATTTATCAGCGGAAAAGCGCTCTTTACCGCTTTTTTACTCTGCATTATTTTTGAGCTGCAAAATAGCAGAATTTATAGTTTCAACACTCTAGCTTTTTGAGCGCTATAATTTAGAAGATATAGAACATTATTTTTGGTGATATTATACAATGGAAAGTTAGAGTTAGTGGATATTCTCGAACTTACTCGTGCCGTGTGTGTAGCAGCGAGAGTCAAACTTTTTCTTTTGTGGGCTGTATGTGCGCATAATAGTCGCAAATGTGTGAAGTTTTCTCTGCGAAGTGCGCCGCAAAAGTCCATTTTGGATTGTAGAATTCCGCAAATCATGAGCCACAAAATATATAACCACAAACAATAGATCCAACTATAGTACTCTTAATCAACGCGTTAATTAAGAACGGCTTTCAAAAACCCTGAAAATAAATCGAAAAGTAATTTTTAAATTACACTTTAAATGCAAAAAGGACTTAAAAAAACTCTGCAAAACCGGATCCACGTGTGTAAAACCGCGGACGGAAACTTATGAATAAATAAATAAGCTTCAAAAATTCCAAATAACTTCGTGTAAAACGCGACGAAGTTTGTAAAATGTAAAAAACCGGTCCTACGGCGCGCGGAAAAATCAGCGTAATTCGGACGTAAGATTTGCATTTTTGATTACGTAAGTCGTAACGAGAAAGGTCTTGGACGAGCTTTTTGGACATTCGTCTGTAACTTGCAATATTTAAATAAAGTTTTTTTTTGTTAATTGTTCGATCAACGTCATAATTCTGCGAATGGCGTTGTAATTTTTTCTTGATCTCTTTCCTTCTATATGTGTGGAAGAGAGACGGTTTTACTTTTGAAAACCAAACAAGCTTTTTTGAATGAACCGTAATTTCATGCGATCTTTTGGTACGGAAATTCGTAAGCCCTTCAGTTTCTGAGGGATACAATTTTTTCCAGAGTGACTTACGCAGTAGGTACTCCAGGAAACTGCCATTTTTGTTTTTTTCATTTGCATCAGCTTGGGTATCGTTTTGTAAATTGAAACTATTTTTAAATTTTAGTAGTACCTATCCATAAACATGTATGGGATCACATTTAGCGTTTGTTTTTTTTTATATTTGACGGTAAAACCATGTAGAAGTAAGTGCAAGTAGAAACTTTTTAAGAGACAATCAAAATCACATTATCCTACGTGATATTTCAGGTATATTTCGTCCATAAATCGACGTCATAGTTAACTAATCACCTTACTAACAGGCGTTATATTTCAAAGCATTGCAGGAAATTACTACTCCGTTCTTTTGTTTCAATGATTTGATACTTCGAGATAACGACCGAAGAAATGTTGAGATTCATTAGTCAGTGAGTGAGTAGCTTTGTTTCCCTGATTTGACCAGTAGCCTAATTGAGAATAATATTAACAATGGGTATCATTTTCGTTGTTGTTTATTGCATAAGTATTGATAGCAAAATTCGTTTTTTTTTTTTGTTAGCCGTCATTGTGTCCCATTTCTGGGCAAAATCAGAAATGGGACACAATGACGGCTTTGGTGACGGGGGTTTGGAAGGAAAAAGGGGAGGCCCTTTTTCCTTCCAAACCTCTTCTCGTCTTGTGCGATTTCTAGCTTTAGCTGCAAGATTAAGACACCCGTTAAACCGCTGTCGTGACAATTTTGTCCCAGTCTAATATATGAACTGGCCAACACCTTGAAGGCAGCTTTACTATATTTACGACTCATTTCATCTACGACATCTACTCCAAATTTTGAGCTGTTGTTGAATAACACCGTCTCAGGTTATTTATTTATATTTCTGCCTTTATTGGTGTAAGGGTCCATCAATTTCTTCAACACCCCAGTCACCTAAACACTCATTTGGTCTATTATCATATTTTCCAAGATAAGAGAATATGTTGAAAAATATGATTTCACCACCTCTCCCCCTCAACTCCTTGGAGTGCAGACCGTACACCGAATTATTCTTTTTAAAACAACGACGGGACAAAAATGACCCAGTGGCAGTTCTAGGTATTTTTTTTTCATAAACTATAATTTTTATAAAATTGGAATCATTTTAAATTAGTTCAATACATAAAATAAGTAAAAGTCAAAAAGTTTCATCGGCCTAAATAAAAAAGTTAGAGACGATCAAACTTGCGGGTGGGACAAAAATGGGACAGCGGCCCCTCTAGTGTTAATCAAACAATGAACTATTAAGTCTTAATCAAAAACATAATTTAACAGTTTTTTATTTAAAAGAAAAGTTCGTTATTTTTAACGATGAGATATTTCTATTATATTTTTACAAGCTAGTTAATTGTTCGTTTGTTCATCGATGAGGTAATTGCTTGAGAATGTTTATAATATTCTTTAAATAGAGAAACTAAACGCTGGAAAATTAAGATGGGTACTTTGTCTGGCTGTCAGGCTTTCTTAGAGAATTATTTATTTCTTAAAAGCGTTTGCATTTTTTAATATTTCGTTTTTATATTTAGTGTAGTAGTATTTTACTTTAATTTGGGTTTTTTGAACAAGTGCAGAGTTTAACTCTTAACTGCCATGATATAAATGTAAAAAGATATAGAATAAAAAGCTGAAAACTTTACCGTCTAATTCGTCAGAAACTGTTTGGATGGAGGAACTAACCTCTAACCGTTGACACGCAGAAAAGAGTGTTCCTAATGTGACACCATCAATGTAGCGGTATCTACAACGCCACATGCGAACTACGCGTCATACTGACATCACGCAAAATCCTGCATCTCGCAAGCAAAGTTTATCGCGCAACTAGCATATATACAACGGCCCGACATGAATCATTGGGCAGTTTCCCGCCAGTCACGATACCCATCTGGTCGGAAGAACTTCACTTTTCTATGGAGGTTGAGTGAACTTTACACCCTGTTCCTCATACCTCTATAATCAACATCATCATTTGAGCCAAAAGGCTTCTACTGCTGGACATAGGCCTCCCTCAAGTGTCGCCACACTGACTGAACCTGTGCTTCTTGCATCCAGAGGATTTCCGTAGCTTTGGAAAGTTAAACCGACTGATGCTAAAAGTGAATGATAATTGAAAGAGAAAGACAAAAATATGCAAACATTCAGAGAGGATAGACTTTACAAAATTATATTCACCTAATCCTAATCCACTGCAAAACGTTACCCGCAAATTCAAACCAGTAAACTTCCAAAAAATGGCAACACGGGTTGCCGTACCAAAAAAAGTAAACAGCGATTTCCAGTGAAACGCCATCTTTTTTTAGTTCATCAAAAATGCAAAACTTCATGAAAATGTATGCAGCACTGTGCGTTGGTCTCGCGGTCTCGACTCAACAGAAAAATTGCTCCGTCGTTTGTGATGCAGATCATGGCGTTCTATTGAGAGTTGTTTCAGCTGAGTGTATCGGTTTGTAGTGGTTTTGTGAAACGAGAATGTGTGTGGAGGCAGTGAAGCCTATTACTGGTTCTGTAAGGGAGACAGAGTATTCTTTTTTCTTTTAAAGAGAAGCCCACCAGGTTTTAAACCTTCAAAGATATGACTACTATAACTGTTCGTGGCATCTGAAAGATTTGATTTGGTACATGACAACCGACTTATGTAAGTAAGATAGAGTTTATTTTTAGAGAGTGGCCCACAGCACCCTTCAAATATGTGACTAGGTACTGTACGAGTATGTGGCGTCTTTAAGATTTAAATTAGTGCATGACACCTTGCCGTCACCGAGACGTTAGCCAAATCTCAGTCTGCAGCCCAGGTTAATAAGATGTGCTTATGCAATAACGCCAGAGTGGCGAGCAACATCTGGTTGCCTGCTTACTGGAAGACAAGAGCTTATTAAAACCACTGTGATGAAACGTACATAACCATTATCAGACTACGTCTGATGCAATACAAAGTTCAATAACAATAACTCAGTGCGTAGCGGCCTACGGATCTGCTACGGCGTAGCTGAAAACATCGTGTTAACTACGTCGTAGCAATTATTGTAATCATTTTAACACTTTTTTCATCACATAAGATACATTCTTCTGTGGATCTATTTTAGTCATTTTAAGGGTAATAATACAAATAAAGGCAGAGTATATTTTTGAGATTGAACTGTCATGTCGTCTTCACTAGTTTAACCTCCAGGCCGTCTGGGACCTTAGTGTTTTTATTTGATACGTCTTTCAAAATAAATAACTTTGTATTCAAAGTACGTGATACTTATGTATTATTCAAATAGTTCGGCTGATCTAAATGTGTTTAGGTAAAATAAGCAAATGTTAGCCGTGGTAATGGGATTTTTATTATTTAAACAAAATCTTGGCGTAGTTTTTTATGATATTTTATGGCCCATACTAAGTGCTATATTTAGAGCAAAACTAATATTTAACACCCCAACTGTCGAAGAAGCTGAGAGCCTTATTTTCTGTCCTGAGGGCCTTGGGATCAGTCGACACACATTTGAGGTTTTTATCTTAGAAAATGTAAGTGTGTACACGCGCAAACCTAAAAAACAACCATAGGTTCTAATATTACACATGCGAAAATAACTCTGTCTGTCTGTTTGTTACCCTTTTACGCCTTAACGATTGGTCGGATTTGGATGGAATTTGGCATACGGACCATGATCTGGGCAAGTACATAGGATATTTTTCATCTCGTTAGTTAGTTCTCGTGGGTTGTCCCCCTGTCCAAGCTTCACGCGGGCGAAGCCCCGGGCAAAAGATATATAAACTGCGAGTTTGCCTAACCCTAGTCAATATACGCAGTATAGACACTTTCATATGGTTGGCTAGATAAAAAGTCATTTTATTGCGCAGTACTGACAGGTGACTGTGCAATATTTGGCAGTCACTGCACACAGGCATCCAGGCCATGCCTTTATTTTAGGCACATTTCGATGGCCTAAACAAAATGGGTCAGCTAAGGTGTTTGACCTTTTTTTCTGGTTTAGTTCC
The DNA here is from genome assembly GCA_949629185.1 of Apamea crenata. Taxonomy (NCBI): domain Eukaryota; kingdom Metazoa; phylum Arthropoda; class Insecta; order Lepidoptera; family Noctuidae; genus Apamea; species Apamea crenata. Next base: position 2,005,525 of record OX451359.1, read on the forward strand.
AAGATCTGCAGAACATAAGTGCTTATTTTCGGGTTGAATTACTTAAGTATAAAAGAGAAAAAGATTTTCGTTGTTTATTTGATGAACATTTTGAAAACAAATAGAATGCTGATTACATTCTATTTGTCTACAAATTACAGTTACAGTTAATCATGTATTTACATGATTTAAAAATGTAACAGTCGTAAAATAATAATAATATGTACAATTATATAAAAAGGGGAGGAAATAATTAAAGGGCATCAAAAATGGTTAATTGAATAGTTCGATAAAAAGTAAATTCAGAGCAAATAAGACACGTCGTAAGAGCAAGTGTGTATTGAAATTCACTATTTTAATCTAAGACTATTTAAATCCGATACAATGTTGGCCTGTCCCCTCAACAGTATTCAAAATGTATGTATCTAATAATATAAAAATATTGCTACTCAATTTGAATTTATCTCTATCTACAGTAATTATAACTAAGTATACACCGAAATGCTTGCATGTCACATTAATAAATGAGTAATTGTTACGAATGTGTGTAATTATTTATGTTAAGAAATTGTACGAACACTTATGGCAAATAAATCGATTTGCTACGTACTAAATTTTATAGAGTCCGGTCGAAAGTTCGTTAAGAACTAAAGATTTCTTAAGAATAATTCTCTCGCCCTGAACACTTTTTCAAGAGAAATTTGACCAAGTTCAGTACGCATAATTGTTTGAGCAAGCTGTGGTATTTAATTTGGCCAAAGATCACTCACAACAATCCACCTGATATTTCAACCAAAAAAGACCAACTGTCGTATTTAGCGCAAGCATTACGTATCCACGCTTTTCGGACCGTGTAAGCTGGTCCTTAATATTGTCATAGCGGATCCCGCCAGGAATTAGTTGGATCGGTGCCAACCACGGCTGGCTACAATTAGCCTTTCGCACTCCCACCGTCTGTTGCATACCAAATTACGATACAAAGACTAAAGACTAAAGTCGGGAAAAAAAAGTTTCGGACCCCAGGACCAACTTTTGTTGAGCGTAGCCGTTCTACGGATTATCTCGTGGAACAGTTCTTTTTGTAAAAAAAGTTATTTTTTTATTGCAGCGTTTTTGGAAAGTTTGGTTATTAATTGATCGGTGCGGTAGTAAAGTTGGGCTTAATGTTGGGGTTTTGAGGTTTTTTTTTTCAGGAGATTAAAGTAGCCAGTGTATTAGTGCGTGGCTTAGTGAATAAAAATGGTCCTTCGAACTTGTTCTAATAGTGTTCTTTTTATCCATACAATTATAAACTCGGATGCTTACTTTAGATAAGATGAAGCCTTTTTGTTACGACACATGCGAAGCACATAGTTCGCACACACATCCATTAAATAGAAACTCATTTCACACCACAAAAATTATAAAGTCATCAATACATCCATTTCTATCCAATATTTGCCAATTCTACACTATCAACCTAATTTAAAAGCTGCACCACTAACTTTATCCGCAAAAGCACGTATCACTCGATTAAATTATAAATCTATAAGACACAGTCACCGAACACAAAAAGTACCGTATTGGCACTATGCCACGGGCTGTTGGTACGTACACTAAATGCTATATTTTATCCCCCGTCCCCCGTCCCCTGCACTTACGACCTGTCAGGTTTTTAATTTACTTCGGCATTCTAGATTTATATGTTCGTGCTTTTGCGTGTTTTTTTTCTGATGTTGATAGGTGAATTAATTTTGTTAAAATAATTCGATTTTTCAGAAGAATTTGAGGTACCTTATCCTCAACAACGTATTCAATATTTTTAGTTCTTTTAGTTAATTTAGTTCTTTATATGAACTTGGAAAAGGCAGTCACAATAACACAGGGATAATTCTCGTAATTTTAAGAACATTCACTGTCTGATATCAGTCTCAATCTGTCAAAAATACCTCTAATTTCCCTAAATTTTCGACAAGTTTTTGATATTGATTGTCGCTAAGATGAGATTGCGACTAGATTTTGAATGTTTTAATTACGGGAATTGGTTTTCTGTTTACTGAAAGAATTATTTTTGACAATAATGTAAAGTATGTATGCGAAAAAACTTGTCAAAACTCAAAATTTAAAGCTTAAATTAATTTCAAATAAACCGATTACATACCCATTTGGACTGTCAAGGGATCAGTCAGTCAGAAAAATGAAGCTAGGTGTCCATTCGCTATGAACTATATCATTCATGTTGAAATTATATACGTGAGAACGATGCAGAACATTGAAAGCGTTCGTAATAAAAAAAAAATCTTTAATAAATTTTAATTAAAATGAGCCGTAACCGCTAAGAGATGACCAGTTTTTACACTGACGGCCCTCGTTCACGAAGATGAAGCATCGATTAGCACCTTTCAGCTCAACCATTTCGAAGGGAGATAAATGATCCAACTTATGCGCCACCATCACCGAGACATTAGAGTGAGCATGGCATACTCTCAGTCGCCAGGGCACATTTAAGTTAACGAAAGACGTACCCTGTAAATGGTAGTTTTATAGTATTAAGTCGCCGCCAACTAACAACAATTTTCTTTTCATTACTGTTGACGTTTTAATTTAACAACCGCCGAAAAATAAAATAACTGCTCGTTATTTTCTCTCTCTTATGTTTAAATAACAGTTATAAAAAGATTTCCATATTTTTTCATCACAATTTCAACCTATTATATAAATGGCATAAGCATCAGCCAGCCAGTTAATTAAATATTGCATTAGACGAATTGCCTGAATATCACTCAGGCCGCTAGTTGAACGGCGCGGTTTAGTTAAAAGGGTAGGCAGTTAACTAAAATGGCTAATTAAGCTAACGTTACACAGCATAAACGTTATTCATAATTCCCTGATAGTGCTGGCAGTGGCCGGATTTATATGAGTGCGCTTATTAATGCCAGAATATGTTATATTAAGTTCAATAAATCGTATTGAAAGGCCAAAATACACATAAATGAATTTATTGAATAACTTTAATGAATGCTATTTACCACAACAGGTCAGCGAGTGTCATTCCGTAGTTTTTTGAAGTATGTATTTATTTAAATAAACACTGTGAACGGATGAGTTCTTTATTTCCATCTGTGAATGGACACACTAAAGAAAATTATCTGAGTAGCCAAGAATAAAATGAAAACACAGACTGGGATATAAGCTGAGTAGCCAAGAATAAAATGAAAATACAGACTGGGATATAAAATGAGTAGCCAAGAATAAAACGAAAACTCAGACTGGGATATAAACTGAGTAGGCAAGAATAAAATGAAAACACAGACTGGAATATAGGCAACTAGCTTTTTTTTTTGGGTGGGAAATCATCAAAAGACCTCTCCCGCTCTGGGCTGAGCGGAAGGGCGTGTCAGACTTTTACTGACTAAAACCCACCCGTGTTCCTTCAGTTACCTGTGGTGCCAGGGGCCACGGTATCTCTTTCGAACAACCCGCGGCCCTGGCAGGCATTGGCCCTTGCGGACCCCGTCAGTTCATGCTGACATCTCTTTGAGGGGCGCGTGGAACACAACGCGCCGTCAACCCGGGCCTAGTCCTTACCGGGCGGCGAGCTGCCCATTGCTCACCGCCCGCAAGCCCGTGCCTACGGTGGCCGGGAGACGCCTCTCTAGCCACTCCTTAAAGAGAGGACTTATTGCCGCAATTGTGGCGTGCCCAAGCAACTAGCTTCTGTCCGCGACTTCATCCGCGTGAAATTTCAGCCTTCGACCTACTGCGACGCATCCCATCGCCCGTCCGAGCTATAACCTCGTTTTCTCGGCTCCTGAGGGTCATATCGTGATGTTAAGTAACTTTCCTCTAGAATTGGGCTATCAAAAAATATTTTTTCAAATCCGACTGGCAGTTCTAGAGATTAGCGCGTTCAAACAAACCAACTCTCCTGCTTTATTATAGCTGTATATAGATAAATTGATTTGAAGGCAGAACTTCTCAACACACTAACATAAAGACATTAACATTATATCGCGACCAAAAGACAAGTTCTCCCTTAAAAAATCACTAGCAACAACAAAACTTTAGAACAAATGGTGAAGGGGTGAGAAAAAACTGGTCACAAACCCTTAATAAATTATCTCGTCACTTCCAAAGGCGTTAACATGGCCTTACAGGACCAAACTTCAAACAATCAAAACTGAATTCTATATTGAAAACAATAGAGTCTTCGACAACTGCAAAATAAAGTTGGCGGAAACACATATCAAACTGAAGACGTTACGACTCAAGTGTCAAAGGAAATAGAAGTTTACTTGTTCGTAATAAGGTGTGTTTTAGCTCGAAACAAAAGTTTATTGGTTCGTTCTTACCAAAGGATTCAACTAGCGCAACAATTTATGTGTTTGCCTAAGTTGGGTCTTTTTGGATCATTATTTTTATTTAGTTCTCTCGTTTGAGGTCGATCTTTAGACCTGTAGTGGGTTTAGTGGCTGTTTTTAGGAGTAAAGTTTTTATGTTCCCTTTACCGTACTAAATATAAAATAGGTAGGCTAGACCGTGGTAGAAGAGGTCGTCAGATTGACAGAAGAGTGTTAAAACTACTTTGTCTTCGCGAACGTTTATTTTATAAATAATGAATAACCCTTGACTTCGTCGGGGTTAGTAAACTGGGGTTTGATTGAAACAAAGTTTCATTTTATACTTGGGTGTGTGGTCCAGTAATACCGACACGACCTCAAGTCCGATTTATTCACAGATGTAGTGATTACACTGTGGTTTAGTAGTGGTTAACAAATATTTTTATTCTAAGACCTTATACTATCGGCGGAGAATCTTGACACCGCGATGTACAAATCGATCGAAATGGTACAACGCCATCTATTGACGCAAAAGTAAACAAATTTTGAATTGTTGAATTTACGATCGTGGTTTTCATCAGATATTATCTCTGTGCGGTTAAACATTCCGCCCACCAAGGACATTTTGTGCAACATTATGTCCTTCTAATGTTAATTTACAAAAATATTTATATTTTGCTTAACAAACAGTTTTAATTTCCCTTACAATATACCATACACATCTTACCTTAAACATAAACAATTACTTACACAACTAAACAATGCTAAAAATTATCACATAAAAAAATACAAACAACATTCTTAGGCAATCGGCAAGACACACAGTTTGGATGTTGGTCTTTTAAGTACAGAACCATTACTGCGAAGTGTGACCACTCGTGTAAGCTTGTCTAACCCCGGATGTTTTTCAACCACCCTGCCAAGAAGCCACCGACAAGGAGGTAAGTTGTCCTCTTTAATTAGAACTATATCCCCTACATTTGGTTCAGGATTTTGCTTAGACCACTTATAACGATGGAGCAGTGTGGTCAAGTATTCGTCGGACCAGCGACGCCAGAAATGTTGTGTCATCCGTTGGACTAAATGCCACCTCTTCAAGCTAGAAAGATTCGCATTTTCATAGTTATGGTCAGGCGCGTTGACTATTGGTTCGCCCACAAGAAAATGCCCTGGCGTTAATGCGTTAAAAGTGTTCGAGTCGGTCAGTCTACACAAGGGACGTGAGTTCAAGCATGCTTCTACTTGGGTTAATAGAGTAGACATTTCTTCAAAAGTTAAAGTTGAGCTACCTATTACTCTGTTTAAATGTTTCTTACATGACTTTATCCCGGCCTCCCATAATCCGCCAAAGTTTGGAGAATGTGGTGGAATGAAATGCCATGTGGTACCCTCAGTTGCTAAGGCCGCAGCAACTTCCTTAGCTATGCCTGAATTTTCCGAGCGAAGTAATATGTCTAGTTCTTTAGAAGCTCCCTGAAAATTTGTACCGTTATCACTCCATATATCCTTGCATTGACCGCGTCTTGCCACAAACCTTTTAAAAGCGGCAAGAAACCCCGTCGTTGTTAGGTCGCTTACGACCTCAATGTGGACAGCTTTAGTCGCCATGCAGACAAATAAGCAAATGTATCCTTTATACGCATGGTGACCCCTACCCTTTGATGCCCTTAACTGAATAGGACCAGCATAATCTACCCCACTGCTCCTAAACGGTCTATTAGGTGTAACCCGTGCTGGTGGTAATTGACCCATTAATTGCGGTTTTGTAGATGCTGCATAGCGCAAACAAATTACACATTTTCGCACGTATGCAGTAACCAATCGCCTAGCTCCGTGAATAAAATACTTCGTGCTTAAGTAGTTAAGCATTAGTTGTGGACCACCATGAAGATTCCTATGATGTGCATCGGCAATTAGGAGATTGGTGAAATAAGTGTCACTAGGAATCAATATTGGATTTTTACGATCGATGTCAAGATCGGAACGTTCCAATCTACCGCCCACCCTCAGGATTTTAACGGAATCGAGGTAAAGATTTAAAGACTTAAACATCTTTCTCTTAGGTCTTTCTTTTTGCAGATCCAGAATTACAGCTTCGAACCTTTGACCTTGACATACCCTAATGCATGTCTCCAACGCCAATCTCAATTCTTCTGCAGTTACAAATTTATGACTCCTTCTTTCAGCCTTCGTTTTCCTCAACTCTAAAGGACGTCTTAAATGTGCTACCATTCTAACTAGTTGGGTAAGTGATGAATATTTATCCCAAATAAAATTATCGTCTGTTACTACATGTACCTTTATTTCCTCTATATTAGTTGATACCACTTTGCGTTTGCCAACTAGATTATTTTTAGTCTTCAGAAAGCTAGGACCTTCTACCCATAACCTAAATTTCACAAATTCCGACGCATATAATCCACGCGATGCGCAATCAGCCGGATTGCTTTTCGACTGAACATGATTCCATTGCTGTGGTTCACTGATGCTCAAAATTTCAGAAACGCGGTTTGCAACAAATGTCTTCCATTTGCTGGGATGACTATTTAACCACGCCAACACGATCTCTGAATCTGTCCAATAAAACGAATTAGATTTACTGATTCCCATCACTTCGGAAACTTCAGAAAGCAGCTTTGCTAGGAGGACTGCTCCACACAACTCTAATCGAGGCACTGATACCGTTTTTATTGGTGCGACATTAGTTTTCGCCGTGAGCAAAGTGACATAAACGCTACCGTCAGTATCGACTACCCGTGCATAAACTACCGCAGCGTATGCTGATTTCGACGCGTCGCAAAATCCATGCAAGTCAACTTGCTTGTCACAGGGTTTCATGTTTAACCATCGAGGTATTGAAAATTCCGTTAAACATTTCAACTCCTGCCGGTAAGTAAACCATTCCTTTTTTATTTCATACGGAACTTCTTCATCCCAACCAATTCCAGAGATCCATAATTTTTGTATTAAAATTTTTGCTAATACTATCACAGGAGCAACCCATCCCAAGGGATCAAATAGTCTTGCTATGTCTGATAACATGTTTCTTTTAGTTACAGGTTCTTGCAGCACAGGCATCTGAACAGAATACTGGAAGGTGTCGCAGCTTCGGTTCCAGGTAAGTCCCAACGTTTTAAATATCTCATCCTGTTTTATGTTGATCTCCCTTTCTACACCATCCTGTCCCTTGTACGAATGCCTTTCACCGATGATCTTCTCAAGTAATTCACTGCTGTTGCTTGACCATTTCTGTAAGGTGAACCCTGCCTTTGCTAATAACTTGTTCATTTGGCTATAGATCTGCATGCCTTCTTCTATTGTGTCACAACCAGTCATAAGGTCATCCATGTAATAATCCTTAAGTACTCTTTCAGCTGCCATTGGAAACTTGACTCCTTCATCGTACGCTACTTGCTGCATCGATCGAACTGCTAAATAGGGCGCTGAAGAGGTACCAAAGGTAACAGTAAGTAATTTATAATCCTTAACAGAAGATTGTTTGTTGTCTCTCCACACGATGCGTTGAAAATCTGTGTGATGGTCGGCTACGCGCACCATTCGGTACATTTTGATGATGTCCGAAACTAGACAAATGCGATGAGTTCTCCAACGAATCAGTAAATGTCGTAGATCTTGTTGCAGCCCTGGACCAATCATTAGGTCATCGTTGAGCGATATTCCATTTTTTACCTTGCAGGAAGCATCAAAGACAACCCGGACTTTGGTTGTGTCTTTATCGTTCCGTATAACCGCATGATGAGGCAAGTACACTGCATATTGGTTTTGTTCTTCTGCTTCGGTTATTGGTCTCATGTGTCCTAGCTCCAAATATTCGTTGATAACTTCCTCATATTTTGTTTTTAAATCTGTGTTTTTCATAAGTTTAGCTTCTAACGCGTAAAATCTGTTAATTGCTACCTTTCTTGCATCACCATATTTACAGCTCGGATCTTGACTTCTAAATGGTAAGTTAACAACGTAACGACCGTCATTGTCCCTCACAGTTGTAGCCTTAAATATCTCTTCGCATCTTGTTTCTTCTTCGGTAAGTAAACGTTTTTTATTTTGTGGTTCCTTTTCTAATTCCCAGAACCTTTTTAGGGCTTCATCATCACCAAAGTGAGCATGCATCACCGCAATATTCGTTGTATCCTGAGCAGCAGAAGCTACCGTTCCTGATAAAATCCATCCCAATGATGTACACTGTGCTACAGTGCTACCACCAGGAGCTTTCTTTAACCCGTTTTGTAGAACCTGACTATAAATTTCTGCTCCTAACAGCATATCCACTTTATCCGGTGTATTATATCTAGGGTCCGCTAATTGTATATCGTTAGCTTGTGCCCAATCTAAATATACCGTTTCCCTACCAGGTAATAATGACGTAACCGATTTGAGAACATATGCTTTGACTACGAGTTCAACCGATGGATCGACCCTAGACTGAATTTTTACCTCAACAACCGAATTTAAGAATAATTTGTTATTAGCATCTATACCAGTTATTAAACCCTTTGCTGGTTTTTTCTGTAACCCTAAAATTTGGACAGTATGTTCTGTAACAAAGGACGCCTGTGAGCCTTGATCTAACAAGGCCCTGATTGTATACCTAGCCCCATTTTTCGATACAGCCCTTACTAGAGCCGTGGCTAGTAGGACTTGGTTTGTCGCTGTACCTTTCGAAAAACAAGTCACTATCTTGTTTTCAGCTTCTACTCCAACCACGTGTGTATGTTCTTTCGTCTGCAAAACACTATCGCTAGACGAATTTCCCTTCTCTCCCCTAGACTCCTGCTCACCTTTAGGGTGCAATAAGGAGTGATGTCTTCGCTTACATACTTGACAAGAGGCTGTACACTTACAAAACCTGGCAGAGTGGTTGTGCCCCAAACAATTGAAACATAAGTTGTGATCTTGCACAAACCTACGCCGAGTATCCACATCTTGAGTAACAAATTGTTTACAATTTCTTATTTTATGCTCGTTATTACAAAGAGGACATACCATGGCCGCATTGCTTGCTGTGTGAAAAACCTTTGCCTTACTAACATTAGCATTATTTTTACTTGGCTTACTTTCTAGGAATTCAAATGCCCTATACCGGCTTGTTAAAAATTCTTTGAACTGTTCAAACGTAGGCAGCTTATCTGAATCAGTGTTGCTAGTTACCTTTAGTTCCCAATCCTTTCTACTGTCAGAATCTAGTTTCAACGTTAATATATGAATGATCAAAATATCCCATGAAGTTACATTAATATCTAAATTAGTAAGTGCATTTAGGCAGTCAGATGTTGTGTCCATTAATTCTTTTAAAGCACTAGCCGACTCTTGTACTATGTTCTTTTGACTGAGCAATCTTTTCAAAATACAGTGTGACAAATATTTTTTATTGTTATACCTAGATTCCAGTTGAGTCCAGCATCTGTCATAATTTGATTCTGAAATTGGTATATGACGTAAGAGCTGCTCAGCTTCCCCAGTCAAGTAACTTTTCAAATAGTGTAACTTTTGAACATTATCGATTGTGCTATTTTTATGTATTGCCGATACAAACAAATCTCGGAAAGTCGGCCATTCCGTATATTTCCCCGAAAATGTTGGAATAGTGATTCTGGGCAACTTTATGTATGTCCCTTTACTTTCGGAAACATTATTTGATGACGATCCCGCAACCGGAGACACATCGTAACCCTTAATGTTAATTAATGCAGTTTTTAACTCGCATTTTAAATCTAAATATAATTCTTCAGTATTAAAATAAACTTCGTTTACAGTGTAGGCTGAAGATATCAATTCCTTAGGTTCAAAATCTTTCACAATTTGTGTATGTGTTAAACTAAATTGCGCCCACAACTCTTCAACAATTTCTAATCTGGTTTCTATGTATTGTTTGGTTATCCTATCCTTTGGCGACTTTTTAAAATTACTTTTAGCTCTTAACAACCGAGTGTGAATATCATCCTGTACTTTAACATGTGATTCCAAAGACATTTTGAAGTTAGTAATCCAAACAATTCACAAAAAAAAAAAAATAGTTTAAAAATTACAAGTCCAAAAATTTGACGAAAATCTTACAAGTCGATGTAAACAAAGAAATTTTTCTAAGTGTTTGACATTCTTGTCTCAAATTATTCTAAGTCCAAAAAGTTATCGAAAATTTTACAAGTCGATGTAAACAAAGAAATTTTTCTAAGTGTTTGACATTCTTGTCTCAAATTATTCTAAGTCCAAAAAGTTATCGAAAATTTTACAAGTCGATGTAAACAAAGAAATTTTTCTAAGTGTTTGACACTTTAAAATCTGCTAAAAAATCGGGCATAGGTTCCCCGTCTCAACACAATTTGCTTAAATCTAACTAAGTCTAAACATGCACACATGAAATTATTCTAAGTACAAAATTCACTAATCTAAAGTTAAAGTTTATATCTTCTAGGCAATAAGGTTCACTTTTGCTTGACACATAAGAAATCACAAAGTACTCACGATTTTCTGGCACTATCACTCACTTCCTTACGACCTTAGTCGTCTGCAGCTTGCTTGCTGCTGATTGGCACTCCTTCCTCCGTACCTCCCGCAACTGGATCCGGAACTGCTTCCTCCCTCTCTCACCATCCAAGATCACTCTGCAGGAGCGATTGGGGTTGATGCTTCTCCGTCCAGTTAGGAGAACACACCTGATGTGGCTGTGGAACAGCCCTTGCCACTTCCGACTCGAAGGACCATGAATAACCCTTGACTTCGTCGGGGTTAGTAAACTGGGGTTTGATTGAAACAAAGTTTCATTTTATACTTGGGTGTGTGGTTCAGTTCAGTAATACCGACACGACCTCAAGTCCGATTTATTCACAGATGTAGTGATTACACTGTGGTTTAGTAGTGGTTAACAAATATTTTTATTCTAAGACCTTATACTATCGGCGGAGAATCTTGACACCGCGATGTACAAATCGATCGAAATGGTACAACGCCATCTATTGACGCAAAAGTAAACAAATTTTGAATTGTTGAATTTACGATCGTGGTTTTCATCAGATATTATCTCTGTGCGGTTAAACAAATAAAAAGCGAGATTGTGTGTGTTGTGTTGTGTTCTCTTCATGGTTATTTTTCTGTTTTACTATGTTTTTTATGACATTTTTAGATAAACAAGCTCTGCTGATATCATATTCTATTTCGACACCCAACGGCATCCTTAGACTTTGTTTTTTTTAGAATATTTCTGATACCTAATGAAAAACCATAATATTAATTTTAAAAAAATTAAGTGTCTGTAGGGACCCACGCAAAAAAAAACCTATCAAGCCTTATCAAGCCTAAACCTCTAAACGGATTTCAATAAAATGTCAAGGATATAGATGACATCCTTGGGAAGAAAACAGGCAACTTATTCTTTTCTTTTTTTTAAAAAACGTTGCCCCACTCTAGGAATTTCTCCTGTGTCGTGGGTGCGCTTATTGAAATATAAACTCACATACACAAACAGCCAGACCCGGAACAACTAATTGTAGGTCATACAAATATTTGTTCCACGCGGGAATCGAACCCGCAGCAGTCAATCGCTTAACCACTGCGCCAACCGTGCCGTCTTATCACGTTCTTACCACGTCTTACCATGTTTTTACCACGTTCCCGTGGGATAACTTGCGACATCCACGCGGGCGAAGCCGCGGGCTGTAGGTGGCTAAATATGTTTTAACAGTACAATGGAATTAATAGTGATATCATTACAAATCCGACTCTTCTGTAAACAAATATTCTATACAGCTCCAGTATAAAACACTTTCATGTTGTGCTTTTTATTTTAGATCGACATCTATAAAAGTAAAAATACCTACACACAGAAAACATAAATCAAAGCTAGAATTTCTCCTGACTTCAAACGTCATCAGATTAAAAGGCAAACCATTCTTGGAAACCAACCATCAAAGAGTAAAATATACACATTACTGGAAAACCACATAAAGGGGTCATTCATTAGAACCCCGCTCACAGTCTCTTAAAAAATCTTTCCTGTAAACTTTTTAATTTCTTTGAGTATACATGTAAAGTGTTTGACGTTTAACTGGACTTTAAGCTCAGGGGATAAAGACGAATTTCCAATGTTTCTATTATAATATTCCATGTGTTTGCTAAATGTAGGAATCATTGCCGTGTAAACGGTTTCTTTCAATGCTGTTTTGGGTTCCGTACTGAGGGTTGATCTTAAATTATTTATTTTATTTTAAGTTTTCATTTTTAACATTAATAATTATTTTTACATACCTGCTTATAAATTGTTAGTTAATGTTATGAAGTAGTTAAGCAAAGTGACTACCAACACAAATTCTCCGGATATTCAAATCACAATTGTCATTATTTTACAGTTTTATGAAACGGCAAATAGACATAGGTAGGGTATCAATTTTCTGCAAATAATTTGGAATTAAAAATACATCACAAACATTCATAAAATATTGTGCGTATTTGTAGCCTAAGCAATTAACCTCCCTGCATATCCTCTTTCTGCCTACACCTTTTCGATTAATAATCACTAAAGCGCATGAATTAATACAAGTGGTTGTTGCACCCACGAGATCATAATGTAGCAACCCACTTGCCCTAGTTCTTATAACTTGGATGTCATCATGAGCGAAGCACTTTAAGTTTCGCATTTTAAAATAATACATAATCGGTTTTTCTTGAACATTGTTGCGCTGTACAACCACATTACTTTGAAATACATTGAAGTTTGCGGAATTAAACGTTACTTAAAAGCTCACACATAATCAGCTAGTAATGTTCACACAGGCCTCCTCTCTGTGAGAGGGAGTGGGCTGTAAACCACCACGCGGGCCCAGTGCGGGTTGCTAGATGTCACACGTCTTCGAATATTTGGTTGCAGGACATGCTGGTTTCCTCATGATGATTATCTTCACCGTTTTCAGAGCAGTGGTGATGAAATAATTTATACAAAGTAAAGTGCCTGTCTGGGTTCGAACCTACGACCTACAACTCGTAAGTTGCGCTCGTTACCGCTTGGCCACCACTGCTCATAGCAGAAGCTACTTGTGTTGCTTTATAATTTGACAAGTGATCTGCCCCTGCTTCGCATGGCTTTTACGACTTGACGAAACATCGAGATTTCTTTATTATATTATGTAGGTAACTTTGACATTCATGTATTATACACATAAACCTCCCGGAATAAATTCTCTAAATTATGTTGAAAACCGCATCAAAATCCATTGCGTAGTTAAGAAGAACAACGGAGTCACACAGACAGACACGAAAAGTGACTTCAATTTATAATATTTATAGATGATCATGATCATGAGCAGGGAAAAGAAAATGGCCACTATTTACAATGATAAGAATACCAGTTTTTATGAATGTGGCTTATTTGCTTACCGCATACGTCATAGAGGCATGAGGAACATGGTGTAAAGTTCACTCATCCTCCACAGACAAGGGACGATCCTCCAACCAGACGGATATCGTGTGGGCAACTACCCGACCATTGGTGTCGGGACGTTGCATAATGACGAGTACAATGACCTCTTAAGAGGTAGTTGGTGTTTTTCCAATAACCCTGTATATGAAAGTACCGCGGTAAACAGAATGTAGATGTCGCCACAGACTCAAACGAGTTCCCTACCAAGCTACCTACATAGAGGTGTCACCTAGCGAACTCCATCCTATTTGCCTAATCTGCACAGAAGATTAACAAATCCACGACCCTATTATTTTATCGTTTAGAACAAAACTAACTACTGTTACAAAAAATACAAGTTACAAATCCCCCCACTATTTACATCTGGCGCGGAACCCATTAATTTATTCTTCAAGAACTTAACTATTTTTTAATGGCCGCTGTATTTCCACCTCAGCCTCTCGCTTTGGCTCTAATACACCGTACCCTGCACAGTAATTAAAAAAATATTATTCAAGAAAACCCAATGGGCAAGGGAAACTTCTCATTTGTATGCAGTTTGTAAGTGCACGGAATGCGATTCAAGATTAAATGGGTTTGGTGTGTTTTGTGTTGTTTGATGGTCGCTTTTTGGGTGTGAAAGAGAATTATGGTGTGTCACAGTATTCTATGGGTAATTTTTGTGCTTACAAAGAAATATAAAAATATTTTAATCTCTAGTTATTTTTTCGTATTTTTGTTCTAGTTCATATTAAAAACAGGATCACAATATTTCTTTATACGTTGTCGTAATTTTTGGCAATGCATATATATATTATGTTATCTATACTATATTATGTAAAAATAAAATTGAATAGTTTGTTATTTTGTTTGAATGCTAGCGCATTCAAACAAAATAACAAACTATTCAATTTTATCTCTGGAACGACCAGTCGTATTTAATAAAAAAAACTTCATTTGATAGTCCAATTCTTGAGAATAACTCAAATCAAATCAAATTATTTTATTTCACATAAACTAATATAGGCACTTATTAAACGTCAGAAGCTAGGTGCACGGTTCCAATTGGTCGTTTCCTATGGAGAAGAGCCGGCAAGAAACTCCTCGGTTACTCTTTTAAGAATAATTGGCTTTTACAATGTTTTCAAATTACAGTAGGTATGGGAGGACAGCGTAGGCCTGTCAACCAGTACCAGGTACTTGATAAAATAAAAAATGGTCTACAGATCTAAAGTCTACAAGGCCTAGTCCTCACATTTACGAAATATATAAGAATCCATCAAAAGGACAGATAAAATATAAAAACCTATTAAAACCAAGTGCCATTGCAACCACAAACCACAACAGTGCAAGCCATTACAACTGTAGCGGTATCTACAACGCCACATGCGATCAACGCGTCATACTGACGTCACGCAAATCCTGCATCTCGCAAGCAGAGTTTACCGTGCAATTAGCATAGATACAATTTCCCAATATCAATCATTGGGCAATTGCCCGCCAGACATAACACCCGTCTGGTCGGAGGATCCTCCCTTTTCAATGGAGGATGAGTGAACTTTACACCCTGTTCCTCATACCTCCAAACTGGTGACCCCGAGCATGAACGTCAGCGCAGCCTTCGTGCACCTACTTCAGCGTGACGTCATCATCATCATCACTCCCGCAAGCTTTAGCGGCGAGTCACCCAGCCAGCCAGCATCCACGGCTTCAACGGGTATCCTGACCACCAGCATGCAGCGACCGCGCATACCTGGTCATCACCCTCAGCCTCATCAGCAACCTCGGCACAGCACACTGCACTTTCGGCCGGTCAACAAGCAGAGTACCCTCTCCTGGTCGACGCAGCAGCCAGCCTCTACCCGGCGCTGTACGACATCCGACGCACTGGAGTATAACGCAGCGCCATCCACCCCGACTCACTGGGGACATCTCCGCAGACAGTTCCGACTCACCGTGAACTATGCGGCAACCGGTTCCGACTCACTGGAACTTCAGCTGGCCTGGCAAGCATCGCAAGATACAAGACTCAGCCAACTATCGACCTCCGGTCTCCGGAGGGGAGTGATGTAGCGGTATCTACAACGCCACATGCGATCAACGCGTCATACTGACGTCACGCAAATCCTGCATCTCGCAAGCAGAGTTTACCGTGCAATTAGCATAGATACAATTTCCCAATATCAATCATTGGGCAATTGCCCGCCAGACATAACACCCGTCTGGTCGGAGGATCCTCCCTTTTCAATGGAGGATGAGTGAACTTTACACCCTGTTCTTCATACCTCCAAACAACCACTAATATGAAGTTAACATTAGAAATTATGTCAAAGAGGTATGTAAAAAATGAATAAACAACGTAATTTGAGAGCAGTTAATAGACAGGTGGCAGAAGCTAACAAGGTAGCCAATACTATGCTGACATTTCTTTGGAAGAAACATATGTTCCTGAACTAGTACAAAATCCCTAACAAAACGTACGAAACGAAAACTGGCAAATACTGGAAACTGTCGAGTTAACCCGGGGCAAATGACGTGAACATAATTACGCTGACGATGACACTGGGTCATCATGTCCCAGATTTTATCGAGTAATTGTCATGAAATTTAAGAAGTTGTCTAATTTTTTGTAAAAAACTCTTGTATGATAAATCATTATTTATTATACAAGAGTTTTTATATATGTAGTAATAAAGAAATAAATCCAAATCTATATATCGATACTGGAAATATGAAATAACGTAAGGGACATTTGGTCGAAAATGAGTTATATATATCGTTGGATTCGGAATTTTTTGCTCTATCGATTGGTATATTTAAAATCTCGATATCTTGAAAAAAACGTCCTTTACATCACATATTTTCCGTAGGCCTAGACCATTTTTTTTCTAGAAACTGGCTGTATATGACATTATAAATTAATATTTTTATAAAAACTAATGTAAGTCTCTTTACTCACAGTATTTGGTATTTACATTAAATAAAAATCGAGTACATTTTACAACAGGTCACATAAGTTACTCCATAATTTGAGATGTTTTATTATTGTCTTATACATTAGTGTTCCCTGAGAAGGTACAAATACTATGTCCCTTACATTAAATTGTGACTCAAATTATCATAATTATATTGACCCTTTTTTTTTTTTTTTGAGGATGGGAAATCATCAAATGACCCCTCCCGCTCTGGGTGGAGCGTAAGGGAGTGTCAGACTCTTACTGACTAAAACCCACCCGTGTTCCTTCCTTAGTCCTTTCTTTTCCAGGGCAGCGGTAACCCTTTCGGAAGATTCCGCCGCCCTGGCAGGCTTCGGCCCTATCGGGCCCCGTCCTCTGCTGACATCTCTTTGAGGCGCGCGTGGAACACAACGCGCCGTCCGGCACAGGCCTGGTCCTGATCGGATGGTGAGTTACCCATTACTTACCGCCCCCGCAGGCCCGCGCCTACGTTGGCCGGGAGTCGTTACGCGGCTCCCGACGCCCGGAGCGTCTCCCGCGGCCGTTGAGGCGTGAGGTGTTTTCCCTCAGCCTCCCCGCCACCTCCTTCGCTAGCATGACTGCTTCGCAGAAGGGGGTGACTGCCTCCCACTCCCTCTCGCCCCGGACCGTGGCTTGCACCAGGGCCGGACGCGAGAGGTCGCCGCCGTTGCCGATCGCCTCTACGAGGACACGGCGGGGCTCCGCCCAAGCAGGGCAGACCGCCACCGTATGCTCCACCGTGTCCTCTGGGCGATCCTGGCAGTGGTGACACCCAGGCGTCTCCTCCCGCCTGATTATGTGCAGGAACCTCCCGAAACACCCGTGTCCGGAGAGGACCTGCGTCAGGCGGTACGTGAGAATGCCGTGACGCCTCTCTAGCCACTCCTCAAAGAGGGGTCTTATCGCCACTATCGTGGCGTGCCCTGCGCTGGGTTGCGATAGTCGCGCCTTTCATTCCGCCATGAGATCGCGCCGGAGGTCCGTCCGCTCCACACCGATTTGCCACGGGTGCAGAGTTTCCCCCCGGCGTAGTGCCTCCACGCGCCAGTCATGCAGGCGCGCGAGGACTATCACCTCCAGATCCTATGGCGGCAGTCCGGCAAGGAGGCTTGCCGCCTCGCGCGAGATCGTGCGGTAGCCCCGGATCAGCCTTGTGGCTACCACCTTCTGGGGCGCGTTCAGATAGTGTGCGGCTCGAAGCCGCAGTGAACGCGCCCACGCCGGGGCCCCATATAGGGCCATGGACCGCACGACCCCCGCGTAAAGCCTCCGGCAGGAGGCGTTTGGCCCCCTCAGGTTGGGCAGGAGCCGCTTTAAGGCGGCCCCGGCCCGTTCCAGTTTGGGGGCCAAACGTCGGAAATGCTCGACGAAGTTCCACCGGCTGTCGAGGACGAGACCCAGGTCGTCCCTCATCGTTGCCTCGACGCCGATGTGCCAATTTCAGTTCCAAAGTTTAAAGATCTCAAAAAATTATGTGACAATGGTATAATTCCAAATAAGTTTCACAATGAATATTTGAATCTTCATAATAAGAGTATAATTAAAGATAGGCTCAATGACACCGACGATGATGAGACTGACAAAGATAATGACTCATTTTTGAGACTTTTTCAATTTATCTGTAGGCTTTCTATTAAGGAAGAAGTTCATTTGTTTTTTTTTTAAGTGAATTTTATTTTTCTTTTGGGACAATGAGTCTAATTTTAGTAAGCCAAAATAGCTATTTTTATTGTGATTTAAAACAGAATTTAATAATGTTATACTTAACATAATTTATGAGAGTACCTAAATTGCGTTTATAAAAGAGGATTAGTGAGCACAAATAAAAGTTTTGATCTCTTTTATTCGTTTATTTTTTATCCCTATGAGTCAGCAAGTAGTTTTAAACTGTATGGCATAGGCATAGTAGGTCACGAATGTATAAAATTCTATTTTTTATATTTGTTAACAGCATTAACATTATAGACTGTCCCATTAAGAGACATTTACTTTGAAAAACTCTAAATGTTTATTTCCTTAAGTGTCCCATACATCAATGCCGTTTATTTACATCTAAAATTTTGTAAACGTATATCACTCGTATTCATTATTATTTAACGTAAGGGACATGCTATCTTTGAAACTGTAGGCTTTATTGATTTTTTACTATTTTAGCTTCAAAGAATGAAGAAATCTAAGAAACTTTGTCCTAGACACTTTTTACATAAAACTAGTTAAAAAATTATAGCCAGTTTTGTAAGAAAAATATCTTATTTTTGCTCTCCTGAAAACCTTAGTTTTGTCCCTTACGTTATTTCATATTTCCAGTATCGATATATATAAAAATCAATGGCACTTTTCGTTGTAATTTTTTTTATAACTCAAGAACGGCTAGGCCGATTTAGCTGATTTTGGTTTTGAAATGAGTACAGAATCAAATGATCTGGGCACATGTAAATCTGGCATGCATTACAAGTATTAGATGCCTTCTTATCCCTTTGAGATGGTCATATTTGATATCTTCTGTGAGTTCCTGGAACCTTCGGGGGACCACTCCCGAAGGTTCCTAGGTGAGGTCACTCGTAAAACCTGCGATTCTTTCGCAACTGTCGAAGTAGCATTTGACCCTTCTTCGTCAGACCTCGACTCTTCTAACACCGCAAATAATCTCTCAGGGTGGTCTAAGTGCCATATTTAATAAAACTTAAAAACGAACGATGTGAATTGACAACAAATACTATGACCTAATAAAAGTATGTCACAAAAAGACGCTGGGTCATATTTACTCGTCTTGAGTCGATGCACGTATATCTCGCTGTGTATGCGGCGTTGCACTTAGCATACCTGCGGTTCGGTTAGAAGGAGGTCGTATCTCCAGCTACACAAACGCTAAAATTGCACGATCGGCGTAAAAAGAATAATGACAGATTTAAGTCGCCTCGGGTCAGTTTGACCCAGCGTCATTGTCGCCGGGTTAACGCAACTGTCTAATCGGTAAAACCACGGAACAGATAATAAGGTAAAACTGACGAATCAGTGAAACTGACTAATCAACGAAACTGGTGAATTAAATAAACTGACGACTGAGGGAACTCTCGAACTCTCTACAACATTATGGAATGCAAATAAATATATAAATAAGAAATTACACACAGACCAAGTCGCGGGCGGAAGCTAGTTTTACCTATACATTTGTGCTCATATTCACCAAATATTCATAACGTTGCAGCTATTTGTATAAAAACGCAAGAGGAAAACTTAAAACTGTATTTCAAATCAGTTTTTCACCAGCACGAAATTTGTAAAACTTGAACAAATATTAAAATAGAATTTACTTAGGTATATTTGAAACTTGGTACAGTAGCAGTAAAACTAGGTAGTTTACGGCAGCGATTCGAACCTGGTCGAATAACAAAGTTATACCGTAATGTAACCGAATACGGCTTTACACGGAAATTGAATCCAGAACTTGGCGATACTCCTACACTCCAAGTTTGATCATAGAGATGATAAATCAGTTTTGTTGTGGAATGTTTAAGTGAGTGTTTTATTGAATATATCTATAATATTTTTAGCGTCCATAATATAGCAGTTTCTTGAAGACTTTCCTGTGTTCTTTTGATGGAAATTAACACTACATGAACGCTAATAGTTCCTTATATGCTTACATCTTGGTATAATTATGACTAAAACTAAAATTTAAATAGTTTTTACCTGTTTCCTAAACGGCGATGGCCTGCGATGCTTCAACTGGTATTTTCAACTGAAAACTGATCCTTCAATTTCTCACCCAACCATCTGTTCTTTCCAGTATCATCTTGTACAGTTTTTGTTCCTTGACGGATAAAAATTAGGAACACCAAAATAGTAGATCGCCAATCAATTTTAATTATATTACTTATCACACGTAAAAGTAATTTTAAATGCCAGGCACAGGCCCAAGATCAAGTCCCCTCATGACCCTCGCCTCAAATTCTCAGCATTACACCATAGATTTTACCTACTTATAACGTCCATTCCACTGTAAAAGCTGGAATTCCGGCCGCTCCCTAAAAGAATTCCATTGCAACTGGAATGCGCTTTAAAATTCAACGGGTCGCGTTTTGAGCAAAAATAAAGAAATAAAATTCTTGAGATTTATAAGTAGGAACGCATTCAAGATAGATTTTACACATGATTTGATTATATTGCTGAATGAAGGATGAAGTTTTGCGTTCTCAAAACGGTAAAGGAAAACATAGTGAGGAGAGAACCAAAAAATTCATAGACATTTGACATCTTCCAACTCGCACTGGGCCCGCGTGGTAGATTATTAGCCCACTCCTTCTCGAAGACTGTAGGCCTGTGTCCCAGCACCTGAGAACATTATAGGTTTGATGATATTTTTTATGTAATGTGGCGTTCTAAACAAGGAGCAGCTGACAGTGCCTTGAAAAGTCTATTGTTCGTGTTACATAGATAAGGGAAGAACTTTTCGGTTATGTGTGTTATGATTGGATTGAATTGTTATGTTGGTGTTATGATTGGACTGGACTGTGGTTATGATTGGTGTGCAATTGATATATTTTTATATGTATGTCAAACGAAAACACTAGTCTGCAAAAAGCATTGGCGTTGTATGTTACCTTCAAATTCATTTATTCATTTTGTGAACATAACGCAAAATTTTACAGATGTTATATTAAAAAAAATGTTGGTTCATACTATGTCCCGCCAGAAGGCATACAAAATAACTTAGGTAATCGAATGTCAATTAACAAAAAAAAAAAAACAATGTAAAGTCAATTATAGGTGACATCTGTGACGAAATTCATACAATTTATTTTAAACATGGTTCTCATGTAAATGACTTAGTATTTTTTGAGAATGCATTCCAAACATTAATAGTTAATAATAATATGTCAATAAATTAAGTCGGCGCATAACAAAATAGGTAGTCGCAATTTCGTATACAATAATAATATCAATAAAAACCTTATATGTACACACGGCTACACATCAAGCTATACATTTCCAGTTTTAGCTGACCACGCATTGTAAAGGTTTTTCGTACAATCAGAAGTCAGCTTATACTGGTTACGTACAGCTTGATGTGTGGCCGTGCGTACAGTCAGTTTGTGAATGAGAATCCTCAGCAGGCAGAATATCCTCTAAAGATAAATAATTAAAAAAAAAAAACTTGTCTTCGGTTTATTTTCAGACTACCAAGAACTCAGCACTAATCCGGTATATGAAAAAAAAAAATATTCATTCAGACAATTTCTATTAATTTCCTGCCAAGTAATTTTTCCCCCCGATCAACCAAGTTCTAAGCCTAAGGCCATACAAATGTAGTTATCACAAACATGAGCAGATTCGAATGGATTCGCAGAACATCTTACATATTGATACACGTATGAATACCGTCGACCCAGTTCCATACTTCGGTGTGTCGATATTGAGGGTGTATGGCTACCAGGCGTTATGGGTTTGTCTGGACTTGCCGGCTTGAAAGGCAAATATCCATATATTGGTCCTAGATGCTTCAGATGAAATTTCTGCTTTCAGACTCGCAGAGAAGACCGTATTGAGTTGGACGGGGGCCCGGGCCCGGCCGGCCCGGCTAGGGCCCGAGATTTAAATTGTATTGTGCGTGCCAATAGGTTTGGCTAAAAATCTCTTTTTTATTTTCAATGAATGAGAAGTTTTGCAACTTATTTTTTACGAAACTTTATGCAACTAAGATGCACAAAGGCGAATTAATGTAGGCTATGCCATAGGCAGTATTTACCATACATAGATAGATACTCGTACATAGATAAACTATTTATTTAGTGCCCACAAAAGAAATAGCACAACACACAAAAGCACGATTTAATGATAACAAATTAATATAAAAAACCAGATGTGAAAATATACCATTTTTAGGGTTCCGTACCTCAAAAGGTAAAAACGGAACCCTTATAGGATCACTTTGTTGTCCGTCTGTCTGTCTGTCTGTCTGTCTGTCTGTCTGTCAAGACCTTTTTTCTCAGGAACGCGTGGAGGTATCAAGCTGAAATTCATATCAAATACTCAAGTCTATGGTCTCTTGGAGCTGTGAAAAAATCAAACTTCTAAGTCAACGCGATCAAAAGATACTCCCGTTTATGCCGCAAATTTTCGACACTCGCAAGGGAATCAAAACCTACAGGGTACTTCCCGTGAACTCAGAATCTTGAAATTTGGTACGAAGCAACGTCTTATAACACAGATAAAGGAAAAATTGCGAAAAGCATAAATTTTTAGTTACATCATATAATAAAAATATTTTTAATAATTTTAAACTTATTACCCCTTTACTCATGAACGCGTAGTGGTATTATATTGAAATTCTTAACAAATACTCAAGTCTATAATATCTTTAAGCTGTAACAAAATCAAACTTCTACGTCAACGCAATCAAAAGATACAGCAATTAAAGCCGCATATTTTGAAACTCGCAACTACTCGCAAGGGAATCAAAACCTAAAGGATACTTCCAGACGACCTGGAATCTTGAAATTTGGCATGAAGCAACGTTATAAAGTACACATATAGGAAAAATTCCGAAAATCTTAAATTTTTAGTTACATCACATAGTATATTTTTTTTAATAATCATAAACTTACTAGCTGACCCAGCAAACGTTGTTCAACGATTAAAAAAAAAAAACAGATGTTGGCCGATTCTCAGACCTACCCGATATGCACACAAAATTTCATGCAAATCAGTTCAGCCGTTTCGGAGGAGTTTGGAAACAAACACCGCAACACGAGAATTTTATATATTAGACTTGCTGACCCAGCAAACGTTGTTATGCGATTAACAAAAAAAAAATAAAAAAATAGATTTTGGCCGATTCTCAGACCTACCCGATATGCACACAAAATTTCATGCAAATTGGTTCAGCCATTTCGGAGGAGTTTGGAAACAAACACCGCGACACGAGAATTTTGCTTCCCATTCCCTCTCGCTCCACACCATGGTCTGAACCAGGGGCCCGGCCCTACGAGAGGTCGCTGCCGCCGATCGCCTCCACGAGGACACGGCGATGCTCCGCCCAAGCGGGGCAGACCTCCACCGTATGCTCCACCGTGTCCTCTGGGCGATCCGCACAGTGGTGACACCCTGGCGTGTCCTCCCGCCTGATCCTGAACGGGAACCTCCCGAAACACCCGTGTCCGGTGAGGACCTGCGTCAGGCGGAACTCACGGTCACTCCTCAAAGAGGGGCACTACCGCCGCAATGGTGAATACGGGTAGACCTACTTTTATTTATTTATTTAACACTTCATGCACACAAGTACAGAGGCGGACTTAATGCCAGCCTCTTTTAATTCCAGCATACGGGATGATAGCTCTAAAGAGCTTAGAAACTCCACGGGGTAGCTCGTACAATCTTCGAATGACATGACTGTATCGATGGAGTGGTACGTTGATGTATCGCTCGCTAAAAAGCGTGGGGTGCATAGTGTCAATAGTTATAAACATTTATTGACAGATGATTAGGATCATCACTTTGATAATATCATAAAAAGCACTTCAGATGCACCCCACGCTTTTTTACAATAATGTACATTTATTTCTTATCTACACTATTCTTAATCCGAATTTATTAGATTTTATTTTCTAATTTTTAGTTGGATTTTCTATAAAAGCGTGTTTTTTTAGTTTTTTTAAACTATTATTTATTTTCTATTTTTTAGTTGAATTTTTTTATAAAAGCGTGTTTTTTAGTTTTTTAAACTATAATTATTTTTCGCTTTTAAGTTCGGTTTGCTAACTATCAATCGTCCTTAATATGTACAAATGTGTTGCCCGACCAAAGAGTAAGCCTGGAACTGCACGCATGCGTAGTTCGCGCACTAACTCTGTCTCTCTTACTCGCATGCAAAGGATGCGGAAAGAAATTAATTAATCCTGGCGAATCTAATTAGGATAATCGGATATTTTGATCGGATTATTGCATTGTCATCGATCTTTGACAGGTGTGCAAAGTTTGAAATAAATCTGATCGTTCAAAGTAGGACAAAATCGAGCTCAAAGGGGTCGGTTACAAACAAACAAACAAACATACATACAAACATACAGGTGAAACTAATAAAAGCGTGTTAATAAGCTAGTGGCAGTTGAGAGATGACCAGTCTCAACTGATGGCGCCCGTTCACGAACATGACGCGTGGATCAGCACTACTCAGCTCAACCATATTGAAGGGAACCGAATGACCCAACACACGTGCCACCATCAGCGAGACATTTGAGTGAGCATGACAAACTCTCAATTGCCATGCTCGTTCATGTCAAAAAAAAAAAAACAAAAACAGTTACATTATATTACACGTGGTACTCATATTTACAAAATAAATAAAAAATGCTTCGAAGTTATACAATACTATAACTTTTCAAAAGTTAAAAATAAAAAGATTAAACATTTACTCCAAAAAAAAAAAAATAAGATTTAAAAAAAAAAAAAAAAAACCATGTTTATAAAAATAAAAGGGAGAGCATCTCTTCCAAATATAAAATAAAAGAAAACTAATTAGTGGACCCAAGTGGCTGTGACTGTGGAGCAGGACCAGCATTAAGCCAAGCTTTTTTATCAAGGATATAATCCTCTAATTTATAATATGCTTGTCTACATAGTGTGCGTTTTATGCATGTTTTAAATTTTGTCTCGTTCAGTTGTAGAATCCGCAGTGGTATTTTATTATAAAATTTTACACAATTCCCCATAAAAGAATTTCGTACCTTAGCCAATCTAAACCGAGATTGATCCAAATTGTGCCTATTTCTAGTATTAAAATTATGTCTATCACTTCTCTTCTTAAAGAGATGAAGATTTTTCCGAACATACATAATGTTTTCATATAATATGTATTGACAAGGTACCGTCAGCTTTCCACATTGTTATGTTATGGATTTCATTTAGCAATAAAAATACCATAACTTTTACTTATATACCTACAGGTTTGTACGGAACCCTCGGTGCGCGAGTCTGACTCGCACTTGGCCGGTTTTTTTTTTTAAAGTATCGAGTTCCCTACTGTTACTGGGAAGGTGTTAAGGATCACCATACTTAATCGGCTACAAGTAATTCAACTAAAGACCGTACATGTTTCAATGAAAGACATCTTTGAAAAGGTTTAAAAAACCACCAAAATAATATAACAAAATAGGTGCCTATTTGTGATCAGCGAGGTAATTGGGTAACAAACTACCTGTAGCAAAGGCTTTCATTTTGACAGTTCAACAACAATCATTGCGTTATTTACGTTATTGAGCACACTCATTTTTCTAACATATGAAGCAATGGATTAGCATTATCCTTCAAAATGATTCAGATTAAGATTGATTCATTATTACGGTATGTAGGGTTCTGAACTAGTGTTACCTACTTACTTTTAATCCTTAAAAGTCTCCCTTAACAATCATAGAATGATAGCTCCCCTACTGATTAGGAATTCGTCACAATATTTCATCGGTTGTTCGGCTCTATTGTAACGGGAACTTTTTGCCTCATTATGGTTTCCTTTGAATTGTTGATTTATACGTTTAGTTTACTCCTTATCCGAGAAACTTAGCGCTTTTTCTTAGTATTGTGATGATAAGTTATAGCGACAGTATTCTTGTAGGTAGTAAAGGTTGCAGTTTTTACTTCTTCTATTAGAATATGACCTAGTTAAATTTCGATGTAAAGCAAAAAGTAAAGTAAAAATCGTTTATTAAAACAACACAACACAACATTAAAATTGCAATATCGAGGATTATATGTACCCAACATACAGATAGGAGGCCTGTGTCCCAGCAGTGGTAACGTTATAGGCTGATTAGGTATATACTCGTATATGTTGTATATTTTTATTTATTAATTCCCAAATTTAATTTAAAACCCAAAAATAATTTAATTTAAAAAAAAAACATCATAATTACAATTAAAAATATAATCCTAATTACATTAAAACAATTAAAAATACAATCAAAATTACAATTAAAAAATACAATTAACCATTAAATTTATTAAAATACTCGTACAATTAATAGCACTTCTCAACATTATCAATGCACTTCAATGCTACTCCTGGACTGTAAAATTCATCAGGCTGTAGTGAAATATTGTTTCAGTAGAGGTGTAAGATTGGTGTGATGTATTTAAATGAAGCAGACTGGATTGCAGGACTTTATTCTTCAAACATTTAAAACACAAAATACAACCTACGTAACTAACACTATTATTTCCAGTTGTACTCGGCACATACATATTTCGGAAATGCTAAGTGTTCGCTCTGAAACTCCGTCTCAATCGTGTCCGGTTACTAGTAAAACTAATCAAGCATGCACATGCGCAAAACTGTAAACGGACCTCCCACGAAAGTTACACCACAAAAACGACTTTCCAACCTACCCATTAAACGGTTCAACAAACAACACTACCACCATCATTGTACCGTTAACGACAGTCGATTCAAATTAGTACAAAGCGCTTAGGGGTCGCAATGACAGCACAGCACCGCAACTACAATTATTATTGTACACACAGCGGCACTTTACTGCCGTTCAAACCGCTAATGGTCGCAAGATTTGTTTAATGGTCCTTACGTCTTTGTAAATTGTATGGTATGGATTGCAACGGATTTATGGGGGTAAAGGGGAATGGATAATAATAATAATAATAATAAGAAGTAGTAGGTAAGAAGATGTTAAATACCTGAAATAAAATTTCCCAATCACGATTATGTTTCAACGTGGTCCCACTTAACGCGTGATGCCATCGCGGCAGGCCAAGACGAAGATGGCGGGACGAGGTTGAATCCTACCGTAGGGGCTGGCCGGCGCTCGCAAAGGACAGGATTGTGTGGAGGGGGGAAAAGGAGGTATTTGCCCTGCAGTGGGACAATACAGGCTAGTTAGATTAGATTATATTTACACAACCAACCAATGTTGAAAACTTAGTTTCTTGTTCATGTTGTGAGAATATAGGACCTTCAAGTAAACTCCAATTTGATTACCCCATCACATTTAATTTCTTAATTCATACCACACAATATATCATCTTTTATAATAAACTAAATTCACTAAAAATTAAACATAGCTATCCAAATATCTCCATATGACTGAATGACACCGTCTATGCCAATTCTTTTACAATCAATTCAAAATGCTTCTAACAACATAATCTTTTCAAAGACCATAGACATAAAAACTTGCCAGTAATTCAATGACATAAAATTCTATTAAGCTAGTATTACAACATCCCCTCTGAATTTTATGTTTATTACAATTAGAATAACATGTCTTATATAACTCCCATCAACTCATTTAAAAACCCATCTTAATTAACCCACCCAACTTAACTAAATACAACAAACAAACTTTTGAATTAACTAATCTAAACACCTTACTTAACTAACTTAAACATTAAAAATTTCAAATTAATTCTCAAACAACCTTATACTCTAATAAACCTACATAACTCATCACATTACATAATGTCCTTTACGTATCACTCACTATACACTGTCTCAATCTCAAAAACTTTGTTCTGTCCAGTGGTTTAGTTAATATATCTGCCAAATTATTTTTAGTCGAACAATAATGAATTTCCAACAAATTCTTATCTATTTTTTCCTTAATGAAATGATATTTAACATCAATATGTTTGCTCCTTCTATTCAGAATTCCATTTTTAATCAATACTATAGCCGATTGATTATCAACAAACAACTGTGTTTTTGGTAATTTATTTGTCAACTCGTAGATCAAACTCTGAATGTATAATAGGTCTTTAATACATTCGGCTGCAGAAATATATTCAGCCTCAGTACTGGAAAGAGCAGTGACTGACTGTTTACGTGAACACCAATGAATTGGACCACCACCATAAAATATAATAAAACCAGTCGTACTTTTCCTAGTATCAGGATCACCTGCAAAGTCTGCATCACAATACGCTTTTAAAGTTAAATCGTTACCACGAACATACTGTATACCACTGCTGACTGTATTTTTAATATATCTAAAAAGGTTCTTAATATTTGTAAAATCATTCAAGTTAGGATGTTCTTGATGTCTACTACAATAACCAACATGAAAAGCCAGATCCAGTCTTGTTTTATTAACCAAATACAACAATGAACCAATCAATTGTCTATACCGATGCACATCATCAACTCCCACTTTCCCCTCTTGATGTGTATCGACTAAAATATCTGGATGACTACTATCTTTTAAGCTTTCATATTTAAACTTTTCCAAAATTTGATTTATATAACTTTCCTGATAAATCTTAATAGAGTTCCGTTCTACTTTAACATCAAACCCTATAAACTTTTCAGTCTTATCAAATTTCCGCATTTCAAATTCTGTTTCTAATTTATTAATAATTTTATTTAAATCAATCTCATTTTCACCAATCAAAATGCCATCATCTACATAAATAGCCAAATATATTTCTTTGTCTTTATTTATAAACACACATGGATCTGATTTTAATTGTAAAAAACCCAATTTTTTCAAAAATTCCGTTAATCTCTTGTTCCACATAAGTGGTGATTGTTTCAATCCATACAAACTCTTCTTTAATTTACATACTTTATTCTCTTTATCTTTTATATCATATCCTAAAGGTATTTCCATAAAAATATCTTCATTTAATTCTCCATATAAAAATGCTGTCTTTACATCAAATTGCTTAATTTTAAAACCTTTTTGAGCTGCAATCGCCAACAACAACCTAACACTAGTTGTATTTACCACCGGACTATATGTCTCCTTATAATCAATATTGTATTTTTGTAGAAAACCTCTCGCCACTAATCTAGCCTTATATCTTCCACCAGGCTTTATAGTAAATATCCATTTACTCGAAATTATTTTCCTATTTTTTGCTTCACACTTGTTAACGATTTCCCAAGTCTTGTTTCTCTCTAAGGAATCTATTTCCTCATTCATTGCTTGTTTCCATAAATCTTTATCAAAACTATTAAAAACATCTGTATAAGTCAAAAACGAAGTCTCTAAATCATAATCTTTCAGCCTAGATGGCAATTTCCTTTCCCTATTCGGTAAAATCCGCAATCCATCATTAATAACTGGTTCAATTGCATCTTCAAACTCATCACTAATTTCAACTACTGTATCATCTCTAACTTCCCCTCTCAAACTATTATTTTCTTCAACAACAACTCCAATGTCTTCAACACTATCTTCAAAAATCTCATTATCTTCAACACCAACTCCTCTAACTTCAACATCTTCACCACTAACTCCAACTATAACATCTTCAATACTGCCTTCAAAAACCTCAGCATCTTCATCACTAACTTCAGCTCTATTTTCAAAAACTACTTTATCACCAACAGCTCCATCACCACTATCATTACAAAAATCATCACCACCTCCACCACGAAAAACATTACCTTCACCACGAAAACCATCACGTTCACCACCAATATCGACACTAACCTGTTTAAATAAATTTTCTAAATCACACTGTTTCACTCTACAATTACACATTTTCAAATAATCTGCAACATCACTCTTGTTATTATTAAACACCACATCTCTCGAATAAACAATTCTAAAACTTGAAGGATCCCATATCTTATAACCGTTGTTAGTAAACCCTACTAAGAGCCCTTTGCTACTCCTGGAGTCAAGTTTATGTAAATGAAAATTATTTTTATAATATGCTAAAGATCCAAAAATGTTCAAATGTTTTAAATTAGGTATTCTATTAAACCACATTTCAGCTGGTATTTTAACATTTATTGTATTTGCACTCCTATTCAATAAATAAGCAGAAGTTAAAACGGCTTCGCCCCATAATATATGTGGCAGCTGCATATCAAAAAGCAACGCTCTTGTTCGTTCCATTAATGACCTGTTTAATCGTTCAGCTTTACCATTCAGCTGAGGAGTATAGGGAATAGTATAATCAATATTAATACCTTTGTTACTACAATACATTTTAAATTGTTTGCTAGTATATTCACCCCCATTATCACATCTGAATGTTTTAACTGTTGTATTAAAATGATTTTCCGCCAAATTAATATAATTAATTATTTTAGAAAATGCCTCGTTTTTATTTTTGATTAGAAAAACTTTAATAAAATGAGTATAATCATCCAAGAATGTAATAAAATATTTGTAACCATCCCATGTTTCTGTTTCAATAGGACCACAAATATCACTATGAATAATTTCTAAAGGCTTACTAGCTCTGTGTCTATTTGTTTTAAAAGATTTTCTACATAATTTTGATTGTGTGCAGACTTCACAGATGTCAATCTCCTTTACCAGGCCTCTATCTATACCACGGACAAGATCCTTTGTCCTGTTAATAGGTACATGACCTAATGCACGATGCCAGAAATCAGCATTTATTTGAAAGATATTTACTGACCTTGAACATACAACTGGCTTTGTATTTACATTCAAATAATACAGACCGTCTTGCTTCAGTTCAGCAACCTCTATGCATTCAGAGCCCTCACTTTCGATATGACAACTCGTTCTGAAAAATTTTAGTAAATAATTATCATCAGCTAATCTAGATACAGATATTAAGTTCTTCTTGAGTTGAGGAACACATAAAACATCTTTGAAAGTAATATTTTTAGTATAAATGTTGCCCATAGTGTTGACATGGTGAATATTACCATCTGCAGTCATAATTTGATAATTAATCTTCTTCGTATCTTTAAGATAACTATCAGATGTCACAATATGACTACTGGTACCTGAATCAATTATAAATTCAACCTCTGCTTCTGCACTATTATTTGCATAGTAGTTACTTACATTTTGCTTTAGGCAGAACTTTGTAAAATGTGAGTCATTCTTACAGTTCACACAGTTAAACTTTGTGTTGCAATCTGCATGTCTGTGTCCACTCTTCATGCATTTATAACATTGAGCTATGTTGTTATTAGCTTTACCGTCACCATTCATTGTTCTGCAGAATCTCGCAATATGTCCCTTCTTCCCGCATCTAAAGCAACTCCTTACATGAAAACTATTTTCTGTATGTTCTACATTGTCATATTTAGCAGATGTTGTAGGTTTTTGTTCTTCAAAACTATCTTTATATTCTTGTCTCATCCTTATTTCCAGATTTATTCTTGATATCAAATTAATTAAATTTTTATCTGCTGATGATGTAGATTCCCATGCTGTTCTAAAATGATTTAATTTCTCCGGTAAATTTGAAAGAATTTTCGTTATTATTTGTTTATCATCAAATTTGTATCCTAAACTTCTTAGCTTCATTGCTTTATTTTCAAGTTCTGCTATGTCCGTCATTAAATCCCTGTTTTCAAATTTAAATTTATAATATTCCTCTAATAATCTTGAAATTTGAGTATCTTCATGTCCGAGAAATAATAAATCAAATTTCTCCAAAATTTCCTTAGCTGTTTTGCAATTTATTGCATAGACCATATACTTATCGCTAATAGCGCATATTATCAAAAGTTTTGCTTTCGCATCCTTTTTAGTAAAATCTTTCTTTGATTCTGCGTCATTATCCAAAACAGAATCCAGCTCCTTAGCTGTCAAAAATAACATTAACTTTTGTTTCCAAAGAATGTATTCTGACTCGTTTGTCAGTTTTGACAATTTCAGATCGTCAGTCATTTTCAGCGAATTTTTTAAATAATTTCTTTTCGAATAATTTTAGCTTTTACCCCAAGATATTTTCCAGGCTCTTCTCTTCTTCTTTCTCACAACATGAGTTCAATTTGCCCCTGGGCCCATAACCTGTTGAAAACTTAGTTTCTTGTTCATGTTGTGAGAATATAGGACCTTCAAGTAAACTCCAATTTGATTACCCCATCACATTTAATTTCTTAATTCATACCACACAATATATCATCTTTTATAATAAACTAAATTCACTAAAAATTAAACATAGCTATCCAAATATCTCCATATGACTGAATGACACCGTCTATGCCAATTCTTTTACAATCAATTCAAAATGCTTCTAACAACATAATCTTTTCAGAGACCATAGACATAAAAACTTGCCAGTAATTCAATGACATAACATTCTATTAAGCTAGTATTACAACAACCAAAACGCACAATTTTTTTTAGAGAAATTAGTTTTGAACTTTGTTAGGTATAGGGAAACTTCTGGGCTAGTACATAATTAAAGCCAGTGCGTTGTGATAATCCCACATTCATCATTATGTGTGGTACTTAATTGACAAAGGCATGGTTATGGGGTACCAGTCTGAGAAGATATAATAGGCATGGTCCTTTACTTATATCTTTAAAATAAAATTAAGTTCAACCCATTCATTAGAGTTTCAGGAAACGGGTTAAGTGATAAGTAAGCACGGCCATTTATCTGACTAGAACAAGAATATATGTGCAAAAACTTAAGTTTTAAAAGTTTCAGGCATTTAGCAAGTTATTATATTACAGTTAGTATTTTTTGTCAACAGGCCAACTCTAGTACTGCAGCAGTAGTTAGCCAAAAAGGTAATTAAGAAAGTGCAGTGCCGAAAATATTTGTTGGGATCTAAAATGTAATTAACTTTTAAGCGTTAGGTACCAAAAATGTATTTAACCACTCTGAAATCAACTTAATAACCATTAGAATAAAGTTGAAATTTGTTTAACTTGAAATAACGACAATTTGAAACATAAATAAAATGTTAATATAGATAGATAGATTATAAAATTGATTTATTTTTAAGCTCGTGCCGACCATGAACCAAGCATAATAAATATTGCTGTATTTTAGAATATGAAGGTATTTTAAGATAAATGATTTTATTTTTGTAAGTTGGGTTCTACAAACATATTTACACGTCAATCATATTTTTTATTAAACTAGACGACGTCGGCGATTCCTATCTGACTACTCTGAGAAGAACCGAAAAAAAATTAACGAGGTAAAAGGGGATGAAATATTTAAAAATTAAAAGAGGAAAAAATATTTATTTATGTATATATCCTACTTTATTGAAATATACAATGTTTATTATTACTTTTCTTTTCATCTGCCTAGTCTTTTCCCAACTATGTTAGGGTCAGCTTCCAGCCTAACCGGATGCAGCTGAATACCTGTATTTTACATGGAGCGACTGCCTATCTGACCTCCACAACCCAGTTACTGGTAATACGATACCTCTAGGTAAGACTGGTTGTCCGATTTTCGGGCTTCTGACTACCCGAAACGACTGTCAAAGATCCGAATGTCAGCCGGGACCAACGGCTTAACGTACTGTCCGAGCCACGGAGGGGTCTCGGTATGTAAAGATGGCCACCCATCCCTGTACCAACCGCGGCAAGCATAGCTTAATCTGATAGATCGACCTGTGCGGCTGTTATTATTTAGCCACGAACTACTTAAATTTTCACTATTACACAAAGGAATCCTCCTTTGTGTAATAGTGATTTAAATAGTTCCTTTAAAAGAAAAATTCTATGTAGATAAACCGCGATTAAACATTAGCAAAAACAAGAATCTTCCTGCAGCGACATAAAAAGTTTATCATAGCCAGTCCTCTGTTTGCCAACTTTGTGACCTACGCAAGCACATTTAAGCTTCTCGTACTTAAGCTCTAAAGCTTATTAAGTTACCTTTAAGCTGTCGCCATTTTGGGGAGTTGGTACTTCACTTTGGTCCGGAATTATGGTTGAGTTATGCATGCCCGTTGATCTAGTGATCTGAGAGTGGGGTCGTGGGTTTGATCCTCGGCTCGGGCAATGTGTTATTACGTTCCTTTATCCCTGTTTTTTAGTGACACCCTGTATCTGTATGTAATAAGGAATACTATTACATAAAGAAAGGAAAATTATGAATTCTGCACATACACATACTAATCCAAAGTATCCAAAAGATAAATTGTATTGTTGTATTGTTATTTTTTTTTTTTTGTATTCGACAAAGGAAAAAAAAAGGGGAATTATAAAACGAGCGATTAAAAAAAAGCTTTGCGACTGATGATGACATACTGTATTAATAACTTGAGCGGTATGAATTTGAGTAAGCGAAAAATTAACTAAACTAACGACGAATATTGATTAATAATAAAATCCAGAACAAGCTTACAAAAAGTGGATTGTGATAAATCCATTTCATATATTAAAATTTTATCCGAGCGACTACATTACTAAGTGAGCGACTGGAAATACAGAGAGGGCAACGGCTAATGTGCACATTAACCGAAATGAAACGGCTAAAAATGAAATCGAAAAGCTAGGTTAGGTTAGGTTAGGACTGTGACCACATAACGTACGAGCCGAGCGAGCGAAGCGAGCGGTGCCGCGGCAGCGGCCGGCGAGTGCCAGAAACATTTTGCTATAGGAAACTACTAATAGAAACATTTTTTTTTAATGTGAGCTCCTTATACTCTGCTCATTAGTGTATTTTTCGAAGTGGTTTTTGTATTCGAAACACTTCATTTAAGATAAAATGCCGCTCAGTATAAAAAATACATTTGCCAAATATTGAAAAAAATGCAGGACGTAACGTTGACACTCAAACAAATATTAAGTCGCTCAAATATTATGAAGCTGCTCATTTTGTATTTTAAGTAACTCAAATTAATGTTTGTAAGATACTATTCTGTTGATTTTTCGTCACTTACAGTCAGTCGCTCACTTAGTAATTATATAACCCAAATTAATTAATTTTGACACTTAAAATTGTAATTTACAGTCACTCGTTTTATTGCTACCCAAAAAAAAATAAGCAAAAAGAGAAATTAAAAAGGTAAAGGTTTTATACGTCCCTCTGCCAATTTATGGTTGTTTTACACTCCTACTTACCAGTTCAAGGAATATAAGCGTGATGTTGCAAGTGTAAATATGCAGCGACAGCTACTCTCTGCAAACTGGGCCTTCCTAACATAAAAACTCCCTATAAAACTACAATTTACATTCCAAAGACTGCGACGATTTAAAATATCGTACCCGTTTAGATTATAGCCACAGATTTAGACCATAAACAGTAGATAAAGCTAAGTTAGGCCAGACTTGGGTATGTCTAACCTAGTTACAGTCTGTCGTAACCGCTAACGCCTGAGTTTCGTCGCTTAGAAATAGGGTCACACCTCGTTTGATCCTAGGACCTATTTGCCTACGCGATTAGAGTTCATCAAAGGGACTATTATACAAATATACTAAGTGCCTCACATTTGGTTCAGTTCATTAATGGTCTGTAGGTACTACTTATGTGCGTAGCTACCTATGTGTAAATTGCTCTTGTAATTGTTTATCTCTACATAGTCCTGTTTGTTTTGGTGGTGGACTTGGTTTTCAGACAGACTGCGGCGTAGCATCCACACTTGGTTGAATCCTGACGAGTCGTACTCAGCGCTTTTCCTCCAGTTTATTATGCGCACAGCCAAAGTGTGGAACTCTCTGCCAGCGTCCGTGTTCCCTCCCACATTTAACCCGACTGCCTTCAAAGCAAGAGTGAAGAGGGATCTTCTGGGCACGCTCGTTCCTTCATTGACCTCATCCATCGCTTTCCATTGGGCGTGATGGAGGTCAAGGACAAAATTAAAATTAAAAAAAGTTGAAGCCGGTACCACTAGGTCACCACTGCTCACTAGTGCCCACTAGTGTAATGAGGCTAGGTTATACTGATGCATTAATTTAGTTATTTTGAAGTGAAAACTTCTTTAGCGGTGTTGTGCACTTTTGTTTTGATGGGTAAAAAATGTTAAACTCGCGTCAGGACACGTGGCCTGATCGAAAATTCGTCAGACGGAGCTCGCGTGACACGTGACCTGATCGAAAATTCGTAAGACGGAGGGAGAGTAGACCGCATTCCAAAATATCAAAAATGCACAAGGTTAATATTCAAGTTTTCACTTCTGCCGACCCTCCCGGAGTGCAACAAGAAGTTTTTTTTTCAACAGACTTTTTAATGTATCATCCCCAACGAAAACAGCTATGACCTACAATACCAAGAAAATGACTTTGTCAACGTATTAAACGTATAATATGTGACGACCTTTAAAGACAAAGTTGAAAAGTTCACGTACTTACTTGTCAACATTAGGTATAATATATTTTCCGCAAAGTACTGGCAACGGCCAGTTAGCAAACTTTTTCATGCGAAGCTCTTTTGCTCTGCTAAGTTTAAAAACTTAATAAGTAAGCTAGTATTACATGGGACTTAAACATAACTGGCGAAATGGGGGTACACCTCTGCCCAATCCGTCGGGGAATATACGCGTGATAATAAAAAAATAACGAAAGAATAACGGTTATTTGGACACAGTTCACGAAAAACAAATAACACAAAAAAAATAGAAAGTACAAATAATATTTTAACAAAAATGTATGTTATTTAAATGTTGTAAGTAAATCGCCTGATATGTGTATGGTTTTTGTTTATCCTATGCTGTCCCAATCCTAGACAAAGTCCTCCAAGTCTTTCGAAAAACTTTTTTCCCACGCCACGTCGATGAAAGTATGAAAAATATGTTTTTCATATGAACTATGTGGAAAGCCGAGTCCTTAAGTTCTAGTCAACATATACTGCGAAGGCCGGTCCATAAGCATATGAATTTATAATAAATTGGATACTAAGCCTTGCTCGGGGCTTAAGCCACTGAATTTATTCAGAAATACTACCCTCGGACAAAAGGACCACTAGAATTAAAGTGTTTGGAAGTGGCTTCAGTTAACACTAAGGCCCACTTGCACCAAAAATCATTAAATGTGTTTAGAGCTCAACATATTTAAAACATCATTCTCTGTACCAGTAACAGTACTTCACTTGTAGAGTGCTACAAGTGAAGTACTGTTACTGTACTGAACACAAGTATTTGATAATATGTATCAACGACTAAAACGACTTTAATAATAATTATGTTTGTTATTTACCTGACACCAGAAGGCCAATTCTCATAATTTAAAACGTTAAAAATCTAGTCGCAGTCTCAAACAAATGTCAAAAATTTCGGTGAAATTGGAGGTATTTTTGACAGATTGAGACTGAGATCAGACTGTGAACGTTCTTAAAATTACGAGAATTGCCCCTCTGACACTGAATTTACAATATTGTAGGCTGACACAATACTGATGCCTTCAAACGATTGACAGTAATTAGAGTGCGTTCGCTTCACCAAATAAACCTATAGCTTAGTTTAGGAAAGCACTTTTCTGTAGCTATTAAAAGACACCATTAAAAATAGTATAACCCTTTTCTCAGCCGGTAGATTTAGAATACAAATCGTAAACGATTTTCTATAACACAATAAAAAATCAAACCTTTAACAAAATACTTCGTAAATAGTCTTCTAAAACGATAGATTTCGGGCCTAAGTATTAATTATTACTTAGATCTGGCATTTTAAAGTATATCATTTACACTTAGCCACTTCTAGCAACCCTATTTCCGCTACCCACGAACAACGCATCATTAACGAGAAAACAATGGGTCGTGTCGACACCACTGACCGCCACTTACAAGCTAAAAAACTTACCACTTTGTTCCTAACATGGCTTCTAATACATAGCTCCATATTATGGAAGACTGTTATGTATGTTAGTGTTGTAAAGTTTGAGGTTTAAAGTTGTATTTTCTGTGCGTTGTGCTCGCTTAACTGTGGCTACTTACTATTTTTTTCTGTGCGTTGTGCTCGCTTAACTGTGGCTACTTACATTTTTCTGTGCGTTGTGCTCGCTTAACTGTGGCTACTTACATTTTTTTCTTTTCTTTAGCCTATATTGTGTCCCACTGCTGGGCAAAGGCCTCGCCTGTTTCATTCCAAACCTGCCATATCTTGAGCGATCTCTGGCCATGTTGGCCCTGCAAACCTCGCTTGATCGTCACAACATCTTCACCGTGGTTTTATATATCATCATCTGCCTAGCCTTTTCCCAACTATGTTGGGGTCGGCTTCCAGTCTAACCGGATGCAGCTGAATACCATTATTTTACATGAAGCGATTCCTATCTGACTTCCATAACCCAGTAACTGGGTAATACGATACCCCTAGGTAAGACTGGTTGTCAGACTTTCGGGCTACTGGTCTTACATAATCAGCCTAAAATGTTCCCACTGCTGGGACACAGGCCTTCTCTCTGTGTGAGTAATTGGCCGTTATGACCACGTGGGCCCAGTGTGGGTTGGTGAATGTCATGTCTTCGAAATTTTGGTTGCTGGTTATGTAATGCATGCTGGTTTCCTCACGATGTTTTACTTCACCGTTTTGAGTGGTGATGAAATAATTTACACAAAGTAAAGTGCCTGGTTGCGTTCGAACTCACGACTTACATCCAAAAGTCGCGGCCCTCATTACTGGGCCACCACTGTTCTGTGGCTATGATAATTATTTATTATTCTTATCCTTACTTCCTCACTTAATATCATTAATTGCAAAAGTAACTCTGTCTGACTGTTAACTTTTCACGCCTTTAGAGCTGAACGGATTTGGATGAAATTTGGTACACGGATAGACCACGACCTGGGTTAGGCCATAGGTTATACTTTTATTCCCGGTGGTACTATTTTTTTTTTAACCAATATTGTTCCACAGCTGGGCAAAGGTCTCCCCAATTTTTTTTTCCACTTTTCCTGTACCTTCTCCGTCAAATCAGTTAGGAACACGTCCAAATCGTCATGTCAGCGTTTCTTAGGCCTGCCTCGGTGATGACGCCCGTCTTCAGGCACGCACCGTGTGACGACTATAAGTGTGACTCGCCCAGTCCCACTTCAGCCTCGCAGACTTATCGCCAACATCGGCGATGCCTGTCTTGGAGTACTATTACTATTAGTTATTTCAAGCCTATGTTGCCCCACTCCTGGGCAAACGCCTCCCTCCACCAGTCCAGTCCAGTCCATAGATTATACAGTAAGTATGTCCAGTCTCCTTTCCACTCTCCTCTGTCTAGAGCTAGTGTGGACCAATCCTGTCTGCACGCGTCAAGCACGTCCCGCCTTCTTCTTCTGGGTCTGTTTGGATGTCGCTGAACGTTCTCTGGGACCCATAAGGTGGTAGATTTAGCCAATGACTCGTTCGACATGCGGAAAACGTGTTCGTGGTTGTACTACCGGGATTAAAAGTTTCTGTGGGATTATTTCCGACCTCCACGAGGACGAAGCCACGAGAAAAAGCTATTCCTTTATAAATCACTTCTTAGTTATTTAATCAACCGTACCTACTGAACTTGTACTCGTATGATCAGACTTGATTAAACTTCGTGTTAGTCATGTTTTCTGTTTTGGAAATGTGTCTAGAAACTCATCATATGCGGAGCTTTTTCCCAGAAAATTATCTGAAAATTAGTAAGCTTATACCACACACTAGTTCTAACATAAACATCACGCTTGTTTTCCCCCGACAGGTTAGGCAGAGGTGTACCCAACCTGTGTATACAATAGAAACTTTACTCCACGTTACTAAGACGACTAGTGAACCTGCCTCATTGGTGTAGTGGTCGGAAGCAAGTAGCGCAGACTCTGTGCCACTCAAACATAACCGGCGAAATGTGGGTATAGGTTAGTACCCATACCCAAAAAACAACCTTTTCTTTTTTTTTTTTTTTTTTTTTTTTTTTTTTTTGTCGCTGAGAAATGCTTTATGCATGCCCGCCTCACGGGGGACGAGACGGGGCATGCCCGCCTAGATGGTATGGCGGGCCCCGCATGCCCCCCACATAGGGGGGCTACGAGAATGGCCGGGAGCACCTAGCCATTCCCGTCCAACACTGGTGGAGGCCTGTGCAATGCAGGCAACGGTGCCCCCGCACCCGTTGCCTGCTGGCCCCCACGCCCGCCTGAACGGCGGGCCCCGCATGCCCCCCAGGATGGGGGGCTACGGCCGCAGAGGATAGGGAGAGCGGCAACGACACACCGACACTCCTCTTCCCCTGCGGCCCCACCGCGTCCGCCATCGAACGGTGGCGGCCCCGTCAAGGCCGCGGAAGGTAGGGAGAGCGGCAACGTAACACCGACACTCCTCTCCCGCCGCGGCCTCTAATCCTCAGCCGCAATGTCTCCCACACGGGGGACATCGCGGCCCACCTCAGGTAGGCTGCGATGTCGCCCAAGCGGCACCGCAACCTACCCGCCGGCCGCTACGTCGTCGGCTTTTCCGCACAGCCTAGACGAGCGGCCGCTCCTCGGGTTCCTCTTAGCTTCACCGTGGCCCAATCCACCACGGCTACTGAGCCCCCCCGCCTCGACAATGCGGAAACCCACCGGGGGGGACCCAAAAAACAACCTACAACACCCATGGGCGAGAATATTGCCATCAACCACGGTGTTGTTTATAAATCAGGAATTTTTTCAGTCAGCAGTAGCACAGAGTCTAATTTTTTGGTTTGAAATGAATGATGTCCGTTAATTAGCTTGCGAAACTCCGCACAAGTGATGGGATTCGATATCTTAACACGATAAAAAAAAGAAAAAAAAAGATCGAATGTTTTTTTTCTGGGGCAATGGCCACTATTAGTACCTATAGTTATTTGAAGTAGTTGAAAAAATCTGTTTTATCGTGTTTAGATAATCGATCGCCTGCGGAGTTTCTATAGCTAATTAAATTTGACCGTGTATAACCTTCACATTAACCATAAACTTTCCGAGGTTTAACTTTGGCATAATTTTGCTCTGCATGTATTATTTTTTTATTAGATTTCGTCTAGTGTATCTAACTCGATACAAAAATATTATTTATAATACTTGGAGTATTATAAATAATATTTTTGTATCGAGTTTCTGCCAGGGACAAATATAAGAGATCATCATTTGCCTAGCCTTTTTGGGGTCGGTTTCCAATCTAACTGGAAGCAGCTGCAACATGGAGCGACTGCCTATCTGACCTCTACAACCCAGTTACTGGGTAATGCGATACCCCTTGATAAGACTGGTTGTCAGACTTTTGGGCTACTGACGACCCGTAACGACTGTCAAAGATCCCGAATGGCAGCCGGGACCAATGGCTGAACGTGCTTTCCGAGGCACGGAGGGGTCTTGATATGTGAAGATGGTCACCCATCCACGGACCAAACGCGGCAAGCGTAGCTTAACCTGATCAATCGACCCGTGAGGCTGTTATTACTTAGCCACAAGCCCAGTGTATCTCCAAGTAACATAAATAATATTTTGTATCGAGTTTCTGCCAAGGCGAAATAAAAGAGATCCGGTAAACAAATTAAATCAAAACAAACACAAGAGGATGGTACTTCCGTAACCTGTTAGTATAAAATATACGGTGCACGCCATTTGAGCCCTTTTTGTCGGTGTCTTAATGTTGCTGTGACAAATGGCAGCCCAAATGAACGGATATTAAGAGGAGGACTACCGCTGGTTGTCGATGACGAAGACTTTAGGTGTAGTCGAGTTGCTGGTGAGAGGAGAGGAAGAAGAGGGAATATGAGAGAGAATATAAATGTAGATGGATGTTGTCCTGAAAAATGGCTGCTTCGTTTTCTATTTTTGATCTGAAGTAGTTCGTAAGCATATATTATTTTATCT
Source organism: Apamea crenata (assembly GCA_949629185.1). NCBI lineage: Eukaryota > Metazoa > Arthropoda > Insecta > Lepidoptera > Noctuidae > Apamea > Apamea crenata. The sequence goes on from OX451359.1 coordinate 2,047,641, forward strand.
ATACAATCTATACAAAGAAATAATATTGAAGTGTCTGTTTTTAATGTCAAATAACAACTTTTTACTAAATGCATATGAAACTATATACGGTATTAATAACATTTTTTTTTAATTGTTTTCTGTCTATGTGTCTGTCTGTCGATCTGTTTGTTTGTTCCGGCTAATCTCCAAAACGGCTCCACCAATTCTGACGGGGTTGACTGGTAGATAGCTGATTTAAGAAGAAGTTTATAATAAATAACTTAGGGTTGATTTTTCTATCGCCAGATAACTTTTATTCGAGGAATAAAATTTAAGATTGCCAGATATCTGTTTGTACATCTGATGACGAATTATGTTTTTAGTAGTTATTATTATTATTAAAAGCCTGTGATGTCCCACTGCAGGGCAAAGGCTTTCGTACTCTTTTTCCACTTCTCTCTGTTTAAAGCTGTTAAGGACCAGATCTTGTTGAAGGAGTCCAGCTCATCCCGCCATCTCCATCTGGACCTGCCGCAATGTCGCTTGCCATTAAGAGGGATCCATTGGGTCGTAAGTTTGGCCCCTTGGTTGTCTGATATGCGGCAGATGTGTCCAGCCCAATTCCATTTTAGCGTGGCAGCTTTCCAGGTGACAGCAGTTATTTTTGTTATGGAGCGTTGATCGTGTTTATAACTCGGTCTGTTAGTTTGATACCCAGAATACTCCGTTCCAAAGCCCTCTGGCAAACCAAAAGATAGTAATGGATGTTTAATATTATTATTTTAATAAATAAATAAACAACCTTTTTGTCAATGAGAGACCCTCACCTGAAAGAGATTTCGACTTCCTGTAGTAGGTACTTTACGGAGGCTTTTAACGTTGTGTGCCGTTGAGCGCGTAATCCATTCAAGTATTTTTACTTCAGCGACAAGGGCACACATTAATTTCGAATAAAAGTGAGCATATCGAGATCGCATTCACGTGGTATACTGATGAAGGCGGATTTTAATAACAGGCAATATTTATTGTCCTTGAAACAGTATTTCTTTTAAAGGGTTCCGAGTTGTTCCTTGGCATGATATGATTACTGAGACTACAAAACGCTTACACCACCATCTGCCAAGCCTTTTCCCAACTATGTTGGGGTCAGCTTCCAGTCTAACCGGATTCAGCTGAGTACCAGTATTTTACTTGGAGTGGCTACCTATCTGACCTCCATAACCCAATCACTGGGTAATACGATAACCCTTACTACAAAACGCATAAGTCATGCAAAATAAATAAGGGGGACTTTTGTGTGAAACGAAGTTTATTTCATTTTATGTGAGCAAAATAGCCAATAATGCTACCCCCCTTTCAAAACTGTAGAGTGCTAGAGAAAAAACTTGAACTTCTATTGCTTATTCTACTCCCTCTGAAAATAAAACAACAGTGAACAAGCTCCAAGCAACTTACTTAGCACCCTTTAATTTAACGACGTAATCCGATCATAGCTCCACACTCATATTCTATTACTTACAACACCATAATAATTATGCGGGCTCAAGCTAAATTAAGACAAAATCCTTAGAAACGGTATTATTATTAATTTTCATAGTCACTACCCACTTGGGAGGGTAGATAGTGAGTTTAATACTTACGAGAAACGTTATTTAAGAGAATTAGTTGGTCCCCTGATTCGCTGTGCTCGTGAAGGTTGGGGTACACGATGATTCATGTTGGACGTAGTGAAAATCACTATCTCTTGATTGTTCTGAGTAGCTAGAGTATTTAGCTGATATTTTATTAAGAAATTCATTGATTTATTTCCCCTGACTAACGAGTTGTAGGACGTGGGTTCGAACAGGCAGTGGCTTTACTTTGTTTAATCACTGCTCTCAAAACGGTAATTTTTTTTTTTTTTTGTGACATCTACCAACCCACAAGCAGCAGCGCACCCCCCCAATGAGAGGAGACCTATGTCCCAGCAGTGGAAACATTATTTTCTGATTATACTTACGCTTATTTTCTTTGAAAGACATACGTGTAACTGTTAGCTAATAACAGTACTACGATACGATACTTATAATCAATATACAAATACATAAATGAATATTATGATCAAATATGAGAGTCTTGTCCTTATATAAATAAGACACACTACGTGTTGCCGTGTTTTGACTAAAGTAATTACATACGACTGATGTTGTATGATAGTTTGTGATTTCAATACCTATACAGACCTACGGACAATTAAGGTCAATCTTCAATAGGGACTCCTAACTAAATAATAACTGCCACACGGGTCAATCAAAAGATGGCCGCGGTCGGTTCGTGAATGGGTCCATCCATCCATTACATATCGACACCACTCCGTGCCCTGGAAAGCACGTTAAACTGTTGATCCCAGCTGTCATTCGTAGACCTTTTACAGTCCTTACAGGTTGTCAAGTCTGACAACCACTCTTATCAAAGGTTGTCGTGTTACCCAGTAATTGGGTTGTAGAGGTCAAATAGGCAATCGCTCTATGTAATATACAGTAGGTATATTTATGCAGCCGCATCCAGTTAGACTGGAAGCCAACCCCAAGGGGAAGGGGAAGGCTGGGCAGGTTAATTGAGTCAATTTACAAAAAAAAAACCGTTTCTCTGACTGTACATAGTGGTCCAGCGTAAACTATCGTGTACAAGGCGCATTAAAATTAATCTCATCACCCAAGAAAATTATTTGGTCCTTTGATCCGAGGCAATCAAAAATATCGTTCTGTTAATTGTTAGTGCTGTAATTACTATTATGCTAAATCGACTAATCGTTTATTCGGTACTTAGTCAAGTTTAGGTGGTAACGAGAAATTAATGATCGCGAAATTACTATTGTTACTGCTTAGTAATATAAAACGAGCTAATCTTGATTGTTCGGAAAATATGGTTCGGTAACTTATCTGGGAATTATTCTGGAGATTAAATGTTAATGAGTTGATAAGATGTATTTAATCTGTAGAGTATGTTTCAGAATGAGGGATTTGTGTAAGTAGTTTGTTCAGAATCGGCTTCTGAATCTATTTCCATCATTATTTAAATATGATATTTTTTCCGAAAGAATCTTTTATAATAATTTCAACTTAACGAAATTAAAACAACCGCGTCAGTTTACGCCTTATCTCAGAGCATTATAACCTACTCAAATGTTGTTTTAACGTTTAGTCGTTACGTTTTTGTTGCACATTTGAATGTTTTTAATGTTTTTTAGCTCTTCACAGCCTTTTCTTTCGGGTTAATGATAATCGATTCGAAAAATCCCATAAACTTTATAGGTACACTTAACTGTAGATTAACGGTAACACTAGCATTATGAAAATCACTCTTACTGCTACGTCATTAAGTTCAACGTCAATTATTAAATTGTTGACATCGATTGTTGTCGACTGTACAAAAAGACCAGGGGGGCAAAATCTCGTAATCGTAATTTTAAGAACGTTCACAGTCTGATCTCAGTCTAAATCTGTCAAAAATATCTCTAATTTCCCTACATTTTGATAAGCTTTTGACATTTTTGTTGGTCGCCGAGATGAGACTGCGACTAGATTTTGAACGTTTTAAATTACGAGAATAGGCTAGATGCCTAAAAAAATTAATTAGTCACTTAGATTATCAAAAAATATTGGACCCGTATTTTTTCGCATTTTTTAGTTATATAAAAAACTAGCTTCTGCCCGCGGCTTCGCCCGCGTGGATGTCGGAAGTTATCCCACGGGAACGTGCTACCAGGATGAAAAGTATGTGCTTCCCCAGGATGCCATCTACCACTTTGCCAAATCAGAAGTTCAGTGGTTTAGGCGTGAAAATGTAACATACAGTTTCAAGTTCAAATCCTCCCCTAAAAACCGAATTACCCCTTTTTGCCCCGTCAGGGGTCAATTTTCGACAACTTTACATACTTATTATTAATTATTTACTGTCAAAAGTATCAATACTGAGTTTCGAGTTAATCGGACCGCGCATTCAAATTCTTCCACACAAACTTCAACATCCCTATATCCCCCTTTGAGGGGTAGTTTTGAAAAACTTATAATGATAAACTTTATTACTTACTTAGGCAAGTATTGTTGCCAAGTTTCAAGTTTATTAACTAAATTAATAAGATGTTTCATATAAACTGTATCCCCGCTTTTCACCCCAACAGGGGTGGAATTTTGATAAATCATTTGGGATGTGTTCATAACTTGACTCAAAGATTATTTATACCAATTTTCGAGTTAATCAAGTCACACTGTAAAATCATCCCCTGTAAAATTGACTACGCCTTTTCAGGCCGTCAGGGGTAGATTTTCGAAAAACCCTGATACACATTATCCTTTCCTTTCAATTTTAAGTATGAATACTGAGTTTCCATTAAATCGGACCGCGCGCTAAAATTCTTCCATACAAACTTTGAAACCCCCCAATCCCCTTTTAGGGGGTAGTTTATAAAAACAAAAAATGCCCAACTTCATCATTTACTTAGATTAGTATTCGAGCCAAGTTTCAAGTTGATTAACTCAAGGAATAAGATTTTTCATACAAACAAAATCCCCCCATTTCACCCTCTTAGGGGTGGAATTTCGAAAAACCCTTTCTTAGTGGATACCTACTCTTTACGAAGAATACACCCTCCAAATTTCATGTCTCTAGGACCAGTGGTTTAGGCTGTGCGTTGATGTCTCAGTCAGTCAGTCAGTCAGTCAGGACTTTGAATTTTATATATATAGATGATGAATATATCGCCCGTTAAAGTTCCGCGTGACGTCACGCCTTGCTACACTTTTTAGCATGGCGTGACGTCACGACCTCCCACTCCTAAATTTAGACGCGCTTTATCTTTGTCATTTTTTGTTTGATTGACAAAAGAAAAAATACGTGTCCATTATTTTTCGATAATCTAACTGACGGACCAAATTTTATTATTATTTTTTTACCCAGGCATCTAGGTACCCTATTGGCCTTCAGATAAGAACACGAGCTGATTTTTAAAAACAAAATAGATCGGTACTAACATTTTAAGTAAAGACTAAATAAACGGATTTCTTCTCCAGACTAAGGAAGCTAGTAGGTAATAAAATAAGGCTGCAATTCGATCAGTTGACATACCGGTCGTGACTGCAGTACGCACGAACTCGCGCGAAAATAGACGAATATAAACGAAGAGTTTTCAATAGCCTTCGGGATCAGAAATGCATTGTTGTTACTGTGTTCCTTTGTCATGTATATTTTGAAGTGGGACCTGTTTAATTTAAAACGTTCAAGGTTGTTCAAGTTTTTTGAATTATTTTATAATAACGTGCTATTTGAAGTATAAAAGTAGACGGGGAGATAATACAACATGTCCAGGAATACCTTTACTTGGGCCAAGTAGTCTCTTTCCAGGCGAGACAAGATAAAGAAATCACAAGACGAACGGAAAAAGCCTGGAAGAGCTACTGGTCCTTGAAGGATCTATTTAAGGGTGAGCTGCCTATGCCACTGATACGCAGGCTCATGGACATGTGTCTTCTTCCCGTCTTAACCTATGGTGCACAAACTTGGTCTTTGACTAACATCCAGAAGTCCAAACTCAAGTTCTGCCAACGAGCAATGGAGCGCAGTATACTAGGCGTTAAGTTAACGGATCGTGTTCGAAACACAATACGGCGCTCCGAAACAAAGATAGCTGACGTGGCTCAAAAGGCTGCCCAACTTAAATGGGACTGGGCAGGACATGTCTGCCGCATGCCGGACAAACTGTGGGCCCAAATATTTGAAGCAAGAAATGAAAATTGATGAATGTTGAGTGTCAAGCTCCAGGTGTGTGCTGCTGGTGGTCTTGACTATTACGATATTACCTACAATTACAGTATTTTTGGATGCTGATTACAAAATTTATTTATGGAGGCAACCGATTGTGTAGACGGTAGAGGGGAGCCTGCGATCGCGGTGTGGTATGTGGCCCGATGTGACGTCAGGAACGTGAATTAAGAAAAAGGGTACTTAGACTTAATAGCCATAATGAGGAAGAATTTAAGCTTTTCAACTCATCCTGGTAACCCAGCTGGAAAAATCTATAATATCTTTATTAACATCACGCCTGTTTTCGTCGATGGATTAGGCAGAGGTGTAAATATATTACACCCACATTTTGTTATGTTTAAGTAACTCTGGGCTCAAGAAAAATACCTGACAAAAAAACCCAACATTACTTTGTCAGACCTGGGAATCGAACCCCTCATGCCCCGCTTTAGAGCTTGCGACCACTAAAACAATAGGGCAGTAAATTCTTGATTTCTTATAAGTATAACAATAAAATAACAGAAAATATAAAAACATATTCCCCTAATTTTGCTTTTAACACGTTCCCTGTCCCAGTACAAAGTTATAAAATGTATTCGTACGTCCACGGCGGCTCTTTTAAATTTTCGGTAGCCTTGTTATCTAACCATACGCCCATGAGAATCTTTTTCCTCTTACTCATACGTCCAGTCAAATAAAATACATCAAATACTTTTGGATTATGACTCCCACTAGAGTCATGGACATATGAGTTTGGTACAAATGTGACGCCTTTGGAGTCATTGGACAGTGTACGTGTTAAAAACAAATCATTCGATTCAAATACTGGTTCTATTCGGAAAACCGCATTCACGATCAAAGCAATCCGTTCAATTAGTCGATTAGTTCGCGCACATCAGTAATCGGTCCTTGTAGTGACGTTATTAGCGTTGTGCTAAACAGCTGGATAACTACGCTCCTAAGCTACGTGAATAGCGGGTGTTGTTTATTGCAAGTGGCGATTTGAAAAATTGTTGTACAGCTTAGCTTTCTCATCTCGAAAATATACCGTGTTTTTGCCGGTATAACTTTTATCGTCAGTCTACAGTAGTCTACTGCTGGACATTAGTCTCTCCATTGCACCCTATTCAGCTCGATTCTAGGTAACTCTCATCCAGCTACTACCAGCCAACCTGCGAAGATCGTCGATCCACCGAGCCTGAGAGCATCCTAGCTTACGTTTGGTGATTCGCGGTCTCCATTCAAAACCACGTCTACCCCAATTACGGTTATCGGTTTAATTACGAGTATAATCACAACAAAAATATTTTTAATTAGGTTAGCGTCTAACTAAAAGTAAAGTTTTATTCGTTAATAGCTGTTGCCCGCAAAGTTGTCTGCGATCGTCCTTCTCCAGGGCATGGTCTACCTATTTGCCAAATTTCATCACAATCGGTTGAGCCGTTTTAGCGTGACAGTGTAACAAACAGACTCTCTTTTGAATTTATAATAATAGTTTGTGTTTTAAAACGCAATAAAAAATCTATAAAATTAATAGAACTAAAGCGTAGTCCATGATGTTTTTGCGTAGCTCTGTGATTCGCGCACACCAGTAATTGGTCTTTGTAGTGATGCTATTAGCCATGTGCTAAACAGCTGGATGGCTGCAATTTGGGTAATTAGCTAGTTTTGTTTATTATGTGGGTCAGATGTTTAGATGTGACGGTTTGGCGCTGAAATATTTGGTATTTTTTTAGTTACCTAATGGTTTTTGTGTTTTGCTAGAATATCTTACATACAGTTTAAGAAGGAATGTCTTTAAATACAGCTTTTAAATCTGGAGTAACTAATTAAATCATCATCGTCATTGGTAGCCCTGTTCCATCGTCATTGTCAGCCCTGTTCCATCCACTGCTGAGTATTAATAGGCCTCCTCCTTTTTGTGCCATGCTCTTCTGGTCTGTGCAAGTCTTGAGGATCTTCCCTACGAACTTCTGTAGGTCGTCCACACCTGGCATTGGCCTGCCAACGCTCTTTCTACTATTTAAATAGGAATTCTAAAATAATTAATCTTATGAGCGATGTATTATGGCCTAGGGCGGGTATTTTAGCAAAAACGTTTTTGATTTAATGTTACATAATAATGAAATATGCAGGTCATTAATGTAACCTAACCTTTCCCATTTTAGGTAAGACAAACTGCCTACTTTTAACCCACTTCCCATTAATTCCCTCTGTTCCCCATTAAATCCTCTGTAATTGTTTCATATTATTTCCATACTTTCATTTATGAACGTTTCTGAAATTAAGCGACACCAGAACTCTCATTCTTCTTATCACCAAAACTTTTTCCGCACATCACAAAAAGCAGCTCCACGCTACTGATACACTTTAGTTAGCATTGTCTAAAAAGTAAAGTTTCACACGATTGTACGGTGAGCAGGTAAAACTAGTGCCAGACGAGTAGTTTGTACATTTGCCCTGCGGTACCCTGCGGCTGTTTGCGAAGTCGCCTAAGCGGTTTCCGGCTGCGTTTTGAATATAATTCGCGAGTATAAAGTGTTTTGTCGAGGACTGTGGTCGTTTTGCTACTGGTTGGTGATTGTACGAGGGTGGAGCGATAAAACTGGTAAAAAATTAAACAAGGAGTCAATTTTATTTAATTAATATTATTTATTTTTCAACGTCGTTTCCTTGTAACTCAGTGCACTTTATCCAGCGTTTCTCTAGCTTTTCGATCCCTTCCATAAAGTACGACTTAGGTAACCCTTCGAAGTAGGCATTGGTTTCGTGCATGATCTCTTCGTTGGAGCCAAATCTTTTCTAACTAAGCCATTTTTTTAAATTCGGAATCAGGAAATAGTCGCAAGGGGCTAAATCTGGTGAATTCGGTGGGTGAGAAAGCCACTCATAGCCCAACTCATGAATTTTGCTGACTATTGATCAAAAACGCTTGCGCGTGACTACTTCGGAGGCAGGTTTGGCGTTGTTTCAACGGGATAAACCCAATTTTTGCGTCGTTTTTTACAGTAGACGAAACATGGATCCACCACCATACCCCAGAAGCCAAGCAACAAGAACAAACAGTGGATTACTACTGGCGAACTAGCTCCAAAGAAGGCCAAAGCAGTTTTATCGGCCAATAAAGTGATGGCTACAGTTTTTTGGGATGCACGTGGGCTAATCCATATTGACTACCTAGAGAAGGGTAAAACGATTAATGGCGCATATTATGCCAATTTATTGGACCAATTTGACAGAATTTTACGTGAAAAACGACCGCATTTGGCTAAGAAGAAAATCTTCTTCCACCAAGACAACGCACGAGTGTACACCTGCGCGATTGCCATGGCCAAACTTCATGAGTTGCGCTATGAGTTGCTTTCTCACCCACCGTATTCGCCAGATTTAGCCCCTTGCGACTATTTACTGTTTCTGAATTTTTAAAAAATGGCTTGGTGGGAAAAGATTTGGCTCCAACGAAGAGATCATGCATGAAACCAATGCCTATTTCGAAGAGTTACCTAAGTCGTACTTTATGGAAGGGATCGAAAAGCTAGAGAAACGCTGAATGAAGTGCATTGAGTTACAAGGAAACTACGTTGAAAAATAAATAATAATAATCAAATAAAATTGCCTCCTTGTTTAATTTTTACCAAACTTATCACTCCGCCCTCGGATATTACTTCACGAAAGTTATTTATACCGGGCTTTTATGAAGATGTTATAATTTAAGTAAAGATTTCTTTCTGGTATAATGACTACAGATTTTCAGAATAATTTTCGAAGATGCGACACCTGTGTTCCAGCAGTGGGAACATTATAGGCTGATTATGTAATTAAAGTGGTATCTCAAATTCATAGATACCTGCAATCTATTATGATACAGAGAAGGTTAAAACATTTCATAGTAGTTGCAGTCGCACGTTGCTTTGTAAATGTGAGTTGAAGTTTGAGAATATTTTTCAAAACTTAAACACGAATGTGTGGTGCAGTGATACCTACCTCTCTCTAGGGTTTAGACTCTGTGGTGGGCACTAGGGTTTATGATATCGACTGCGCACGGACATAAAGACCATGAAGTATATAGGGTTCGGTTTGGGTTATGTATACGAGGTGGACACGACAATAAATTAAACTACGTACATCTGCTGCCGTTCCCTGTCTGCATACGAAAACAAAATCAAACATATCTAATAGTTAGTCACCATAGCTATAAAACCACTTTTTGATAGTTTGAAAATACTCTTATGCATTAGTATTGCTAGTTTTTATTTATTGTCCTATTGTTGTGTCCACATTGTGTAATTTGTTCTGGGTCATCATTGAGTTTTTATAAAAGGTCTTGTATTTAAGGAACAACAGACTTTCCCAGAGTAGTTTAATAAAAATGGGTAGGTACGTTCTGGATGAATGTGACCGGGAAATATTTAAATAAAATAGACATAATCAGCCTCTGCCGTTCTCATTGTTGGACACAGGCCTTCTCTCGAAGAGAGGGAGTGGGCGGTAATCCACCACGCGGGCCCAGTGCGGGTTGGTAGATGTCACATGCCTTCGGAATTTTGATTCTAAGACATGGCGATTTCCTAAAGATATTTTCCTTCACCGTTTTAAGCACCTGTCTGGGTTTGAACCTAAGACGTACCATTCGTAAGTCGCAGTCGCAGCCCTAAAAAAATAGAGCAGCTTAGATCAAAACGATGGTTTTACCGGATGTAAGATGTCGCTCCACTTACATTAACAGTATCTAGGGGCACCTTTCCTTTCCTTTTACAATACTCACATAATGTATTACACTTACATACAATACGTAGTATTAAAAACAACACATCGTCCCAGATCTGCCACCCAATGACGGATGATCCATCGACTGGCAAGCGAGTTTCGTATGCCATCATATGCCAACACATCTGCCTTTCAGCCTCGTTCACTCGCTTATTTTTTGCGTCACTCCTGACCTTTCCCGATGAATAAAACATTTCTGACCTCAATATCTACGAGGATATTGAATGTATGTAATACAGATCGAGGAACGAATCATTCCATATTTTCCTTGTCATATGAAGGCGGTATGCGTAACGATCTTTTTGCTTTTGTTACCTACATTTATGAAGGCTTTTTTGTACGTTTTTTGATGTGCTCAAAAAGATGACAAAGTGGTTGATGAAATTTCTGAGGTAAAGTATGGTAATAGTCAGTGATTTAATAATTATGTCAGGGTAATTCACTTAATTCACTCTGCAATTGGCATTTTGTTTTTGTTTTGATTGCTGTTGTTTTGTTATCCAGTGTCGCGACCGCATTACGGATTAGTTTGTACTGTCAATGTCAATTAATGTGTGTTATCTTTGGTCCCTGGCCCTGACATCAAGCGTTGGGCGAAATTGTTAACTTTGCTTGTACGAGGCGTTTGACTACGTTGTATGTGTAGGGGTTAAAGTATGAAATTGCCGTTTTATTGTAATAGGTACTTCGAATTGACATAGAACCTTCATGGTTTGAGATTTTTGAGTGAAACTTTTTTCACATGGTACCTATGAAGTTCTTCTTTTAAAAAATGTGCAACATTTGATTATCGACTTTCAGTTGTTTTTTTTTTTATTCAGCTTAGACAAGAAAGATGGATACTTCGAAAATTCGAGATATTTTTGAATACGAGTTCCGACGCGGAACTAACGCGGCAGAAACAGCTCGCAATTTCAATGTTGCGTTTGGAGAGGGGACTGCTAATGAACGCACCGTGCGATTTTGGTTTAACCGCTTTCGTGATGGAAACTTTGATTTGAAGAACGAACCACGTGGAAGACCGCCCACACAGGTGAATAACAATGAATTGAAAGAGATGGTGGAAGCTGACCCGAGCCAAACTACCCAGGAATTAGAGGCATGGTTTAACGTTACCTTACCAATAATATTGACTCATTTGCGTCAATTCAATAAAATTAAAAAAATATGAGAAATGGGTGCCTCATGATTTGACTGATCTGCAGAAAGAAACGCGTGTTGGATTGTTGGCGTGGTGGATTCTATACGATAACCGTAAGCGAAAAATGCAATGGCTAACCCCAGGTCAAACGCCGCAACAGTGTCCTAAAGCAAAGCTTACCAATAAAAAGGTAATGGTAACTGTTTGATGGTCTCAGCATGGTGTTATTCACTATAGCTTTCTCCGATCTGGTCAAGCAATAACGGCAGATGTCTACTGTGCCGATCTCCGAACAATAATAGCAAAACTATCAGTGAAACAGCCCCGACTCATGAATCGTTCTTCACCATTATTGCTCCATGATAACGCGAGACCTCATAAAGCAAACCGAAACCGTTTTAACTCTACAGGAACTGCAATTAGAAACCATTCGTCACCCTCCGTATTCGCCAGACCTTACTCCAACGGAGTACCATTTTTTTCGTGATTTGGACAATTTTCTACTTGATAAAAGTTTTCTTCTCAGGAGGCAGTACAAAATGCTTTCACAAAGTTTGTCGAATCTAGATCACGAGAGTTCTATCGCAAAGACATAAATAACCTTCCTATTAGATGACAGCAATGTATAGATAATAATGGTAATTATTTTGATTAAATAAATGTTAAATTAAAAAAAAAACGAATTTCAATTTTTCAGTACAAATCGGCAATTTCATACTTTAACCCTTAATATTTTATGTCTTTTTTAATTTGTAATGTGCGTTTTGTTTGTGCAGAATAAACAATTTTTTTTTTTTCTTTAATAATTTTTAAGCCAATTCACTAGTGACTTAAATTGTCAGTATATTCAAATCACAAGTGTCATTATTTGATAGATGTAAGAAATGGCTATAACACGAGAAATTGACATAGTGTGTCAATTTGGTTAAAGCGGGCCCTAAACGATCAACTATATTACATTATAAGAATAATGTACCCAGGATTTTGTAATATCTTGATTTAGAAAGAAAGAAAGAGTGTCCTTGGAGTTTCTTGCCCGTTCTTCTCGATAGAGATCTACGTTTTGGATTGGGCAACTAGCTTCAACTTTCTGACTAACTGACCGACTATTGGCAATTCAAGAGTGCCTGTAAATGGTTTAATTGAAATAAATGCTTTGAGTTTGCACAATATCACGAATTGCGCAATGTGTTGGAACCGTTTAGCGTGAATATGGAAGATTTCCGATGATTGAACATTACTTTGAGCGAGTTTATTCTTTATTGTACCGTTTAGTACTGTGCAGGTCTTGCGCATGCGAAAACATTGAAGCTTGTAGGCAGTCAATGTTGTTGTGTGAAAATAGTGGATCGTTTGAGTGCAAGGGTTCAGGCCCGCTTACAATTTACCTTACCTCTTCATATTTTCGTTATAAAAGCATTTTATTCGAGCTATTACAGACACTTCTGAATTTTCAAGAAGTTTGTAATATAAGTGAGGAAGTTATGTAGTCGTTCCAAAGCGTTGATTACAAATGGTAGGGGCAGGAAACTCTAGGTTACTTCAACAATTTTCTTACGAAAGTTCTAGAAACAATATACTTCTAGATGCTTGTCTTTGTAGTCTACAGATTATTATTATACCTAACAATGTTATAAATTGGAGGAAAGATCTGAACCAAGCTAATTAACACCCGTTTGCCACATTAAGTGAGTAAAGTTTTATTTTTTCGACCCTTTCACTCTGTCTTCTCACAGAACTGCAAACAGTCTAACGATATCGTACGCACTTAAAAGGCACTTTTGAACTTTAAAATTTACTATAAAATAGAATTGAATCTAGTCGCCCCTTCCAAAAGGAAGTTTCGTATGGAAAAGAATGAGCACGAAACTCGACTGTTACGTTTTTTTTAATATTTTACCATATTTGGTACACATTATTAAATTATAAAAATGAAGACGATTCACCTAGAATGAAATTACTGTCTTCAATTCATCGGCAACTATGTACAGTCCAGGGTTGTTCTCCACGAGCGCTTCGGGCATCGTTAACGTGCGCGTAACGTATTTCATCACCACTGCTCTCAAAACGGTGAAGGAAAACATCGTGAGGAAACCGGCATGTCCTAGAAAAAATCGAAGGCATGTCTCATCTACCAACCCGCACTGGGCCCGCGTGGAGGATAATAGCCCACTCCCTCTCAAAAGATGCTTTAATAACAGTGTATTTCAGATCCAATTTAAAAACCGAACCGATTTTTTCTTTTGTTTTTTGTCAAATTACTATAACCCAACGTAGACACATAGAAAATAAACCCCGCTAACAATCGTATGTAGAGTCACAATATAGAGTTCTAAGCCGACCGATGTAGGATAGAGCACGTACAAGCCAATAAAGTTTTATTGTAACAAGTCTGCAGACGTTATACTAAACTCTGCAGTTCTAAATTCGAAATTGTTGAGTCTCCGGTGAGCGTGAAGGCGCAAAGCAGAGGAAATAGTATGTAAACGCAATGCTCGCGTTTTGTGCTGCGTTTGTGAGGGCAAGTGGACTTGATTGGAAAATTGGAGAGGCTAGTCACTAGGTAGTTAATTATTTGTTATAGTCTAAATAATATTTAATTTTAATTATTGTTCCTTAGAAGCGAATGTCGTCAAATAGCGGGTGACGTCATCGAGGCAGACCTAAGAAACGCGAGCGCGACGACCGCGGTTAGTTTAGTCAATTGAAATATCAGTCTCAAAATCTGTTTTTACTGTGTATACTTCACAGAGGTATCGATTGATATCTAGACGTGATAAAACTAAAGAAAACCGATTTTCTCAACTCAAGCAACAACACTCCCAGCGGTTGTTGACCCACCTTAAATAATCCTCAAATCCTACTAATATTATAAACGCGAAAGTTTGTGAGGATGGATGGATGGATGTTTGTTACTTTTTCACGCAAAAATACCGAACAGATTTTGATGAAACGATAGAGTAATATAGTTTATACATCAGAATAACACATAGGATACTTTTTATATCGATATTTCCAAGGGATCGACACTCATGCGGGTGAAACCTCGGGGCGCTGCTAGTATTTTATATTTTTATTTTATCATGTATGCAGAGTTTGGCTAGCTAATTTAATTTGACCCTGTGTATTCACGAGGTAGCTAGTGGATCATATACATATCAGATACATACTCTCAACCCTCATCACAACAATAATTGAAAAACCTAAATAAATAAAGCCTTTTCCATCAAAAACACTAGTTGCTGTATCAACACATTCTTCAACAAGCTTTTGAAACTTTTACAATTATCTGAAGCACGTCATCTATCACGCTGAGCTGACAAGATACAGTTATTAAAGTCAGAGCAAAACTCGTTTGAAAATGTATGAAAGATTTGAACCAAAAATTGTTTCGACTTCAAGAAAACTTAATCCGTTACAGTGATGTATTGAGATGGAATGTTTGAGTAGGTTTGACGTACGTCTAGCTGAGGACGATGAGACAGTCTGCGGGTTGTAGACTTTAGTTGTTTGTTTGATTTTCTAATGGCTTTTTTTGCGTAGGAGATGTTTATATTACCTTTTACTGGACAGTTGTCTGATGTTGCGTAACCTTTGAGTTTTGCAACGACTTTAGTAAGCTTTTACTTATTTGACACTAGCTGTTCCCCGCGACTTCGTCTGCGATCCGGAATGAAAAGTAGCCTATGTCCTACTCCAGGGCATGGTCCACCCATGTGCCAAATTTCATCCAAAGCCGTTTTAGCGTGAAAGTGTAACAAACAAACAAACTTACTTTCACATTTATAATATTAGTTAGGATTATGAATTATTTCGTCTCTTTATTGCGTCGTGTAGATGAGATGCGATAAGTAATTGAGAATGTTTCCAGACGGCCAGATCATAAATCAAACTATTAAAAGAATACAAAAAAAAGACAGCATCGAATTACTTACTTGAGTCTTGATTCGATCCTACCTTATAATAAGGGCTTTGTTCAACTATAAAACTAGCAATATTCTGTAAAAATCTCACAGTAAAAACTTAGGTTAAGTGAGCTTGAAGTAAGCAGCAGTGCGATTCTGTAACCATCTCACCGTGAAAACTTAGGTGAAGCGAGTGTAGAGTGAGGGGAGAGCGATGAATGAGGTCTATGATGGAACGGGCGTGCCTAGAAAATGCCTGTTCACTCTTGCTTTGAAGGCAGTCGGGTTAAATGTGGGAGGGAGAACACAGATGCTGGCAGAGATTTCCAGACTTTAGCTGTGCGTCTGGCTGCTTAAAAACTAAAACCATGAATAAAAATCGCTAATCACAAGTCAGTATCTAAACGCAGCACCACGTTTCAAAAGTGGGGGAACTTATAACAGTGACTTACCCCACTTTATTCCTTTCGGTATAGCAAGATCGTGCCAAATGAGTATTGTAGCCTAGTCCCTCGTTTCTTCTGCCTGACAGATAATCTGCGACTGTTTTCTTTACTGAAACTATACTTACATACTCGTATAAAAAGAATACGTGAGAAAACATCTAGATTTGCGTTTTGAATTACTAACAGGATAAAAACGCTGAAGGACATCAGAAAATGAAGTTAAACTTATCACTAAGAAAATTGTCTGTTGTTGGTTCGATTTCGTCATGAATCGCAAATTCATCACCATCAGTCTGGCCTTCCTGGCTCTGACTCTGGCTCCTACTACGTTGGGGTCGGCTTCCAGTCTAATCAGATACAGCTGAATACCAGAATTTTACATGGATCGACAGCCTATCTGAGCTCCACAACCCAGTTACTGGGTAACAGGATACCCCTTGGTAAGACTGGTTGTCTGAATTTCGGGCTTCTAACTACTTACCCGTAACGAATGTCAAGATCTACGATCACGAATGACATAATCAAAATTTATTCAAAGTAGGCTGAGAATGAGCACTTTTTGAACGTCAAAATACAATAAGACAGTCCCCCTAAACGGCCGCCCTTCATCAATTCCTAGTGCTTTAGCTGGAAAGAAGTGGCACAACAAACTTCCCAGCAGCACAGCTGTCTTTTAAGTTAGAAGAACTTGATTGTATGCAAAGTAATTAACTTACCGAACACAAAACATTAAATTAAATTATTTGATTTGTTAGCTAGCACACGCCAATATACCAACAAAAACATTGACCGTCGGGACCAATGAGTTAAGATGCTTTCCAAGGTGCGGAGAGCTCACGGTATCTAATGGTCACCCGTCCGCGGACCAACCTCGGCAAGCGTTGCTTAACCTTGAAGATCGAAACAATTGACGTTTTCTTATTTAGATAATAGGTAACGCAAATAGTATTGTAGATTCAGAAACGATGATAATGATTTCTTTTGTTAAGAAAAGCATGAATTACAACCTGCAAACTCGAAGCCGGTTCGGTCCGGTGAAAACTTAGGTGAAGTGAGCTGTCATTCCACCTTATGCTAGGAATTGACACTATTGACCACACACTTCACCTAAGTTTTCACAATGAAGTTTTTACAGAATTTCTCGGCAGATCCACCTTCTAAATTGTAAGAATTCAAAACAACAACAACATGTAACATTCAACAACATCAACAGCAACAGTCTGACCAAGATTATGTCTGGACTTTAAAAGAGACTGTGACCTCTGAGTTTGTTTCGGCCTTTCTTCTCAGAGTAGTCAGATAGGAAACGCCGACCTCATCTAGTTTTAAAATATGATTGACGTGTAAAAGTGTTTGTACAAACCTACTTACAAAATAAAATCATTTATCAGTTAACATTCTTAACATTTTATTTATTTTATTCCTACACCGGTATAAATACTGAGAAGCACTTTACTACATTTCTGAGATATCATTTTACTTTAAAAAAACTTTCTTGTTACAATAAACCTAGCAGCAGACGCAAAAATAATATTGAAAGTTCTTCCAAATCAAATGTATTCATCCTCTATGGAATTAAATTAAACTATTCATTTTATATTGATGTACCTACATTTTTTTTAGCTAAAACTAAAATAATACGAGTAATGTCGGTCCTAGACATACCTAATAAATATTACATCTTTGACATATCTCGGGACCCTGGGGTTCCGGACTTTTGAAGGGCGTACTAGGGGCCGAAACCAACTAGCAGAGCCCTTTACACAATTTTGAGTGATGAGGAGGCACCAACCAACGATAATCCCTATATGCACCATGCAAATTTACATCTTATTATTACCATTGGGATTTTTTTAAGTAACGGCCCGGAGTTAGGAAGTTGGCGGTGTGATAGCCGCGTGTCGAAAAGCACATTCCTCAAGAATCGAGCGATGCAAAAATAATTATTTAAATCCGACTGGTAGTTCCCGAGATTAGCGCGTTCAAACAAACAAACTCTTCAACTTGATTATTAGTATAGAATAGAAGATTACAGTTGTATTACATGAGTTTAACAAAAAACGTTACAGAAGCAGAAACCAGAACCAGAATCAGAATCTACGTTGCTCATATTCGTATCTTCACTTATGTTTGCGCCTGACTTTACACTGAAACATTTCTTTTCATGAGATTTATTAAACGCGATTCTTTCATCCCGCCTGCGTATGTATAAGCGTTGTCTGAAGTCTGAACTCAACTTTAGATTTATTGCTTGTGAAACATTTTGTTCAATAGATATCATGATTATTTATACTACTCGTACAATGTGAGTTTTTCATGAAGGCTAGACTCCAAGTTTTTTTTATTATTAATGTTTTCTTAACTTTTGTCATAACGTTTAATATAACTGTTGCTGTTGCTTTCTGTGTACCTAGTACTTTAATAGAAGGACTTCGGGGAGGTCTTTGTCCAGCAGTTGAGTGTGACAATATAGACAAAAAAAAAATAGAATAGAAATCTTTTACTTCCGACAGAGTTTATAGGTTAGTAACAATTTTACTTAACTTCTCGTATTAGTAGGTTCCAAATTAAAGTACAATTAAATTTCATCGTGGAGCTGCATCCACCTCCGCAACATCGGGGCATCCCACCGATCTGTAAAACACATCAACAATACAACTATGAACTGATTTGCGTGTACAGAACCATTATTTTAATTGACTTCAAGTACTTACAAAAGGAATTAAATACCATATAATAAATGGTCTAAGTTTATGAGCACAGAACCATGGTTTATATTAATTTTACTACTTGTGCGTACACGAAAGATAGCAACAATACGAATCATAATTGTAAATTCAAACTATTAATTTACAACGGGTTTTGTGTTAACGGCTTTTAACTTTTAAAACGGCTATTATGAGTGGCGATAAATTTATCGCGTGCACTGTGTACATGGAGTTAAATCTGATAGAAGAATCTCCCGAGCTGTGCTGTGGCTCTCAAAGAGAGGAGGCATATGTCCCAGTAGTGAAGTATATTAGAAGAATCTACAAAAACACACTTTCAAATACAGAATTAGATAATTGCAATGACGATATTATTTCATACAAATGAAGAAAACGTATTAGAGTGAGATCAATAAATTTTTGGCCGCTTTCGATGAAAAGACTCCAACGATTCTAATTTTATTTTTTCCATACTTCCGTGGACAGAAGTGGTGAATGTCATCCAATTTAAAAAAAAACAAAGCCGCGGTGGAGTGGGCTTCTCGCTGCGCAGTACCGCACCCCGCACCCCCGCGGTCACATGAACTTTTTACTGCGCAGCTACTCGCCTCGTCTTCAGGGCCGCCATAAAGTTTGCATCGGGTTGTACTACATGGTTTTACAGGACATAGATTATGAGTGAAAACAGGATTGACGGGCTACAGGCTTAACATTACGGACAACTCTTTTCAATCAGTCTACAACTACATAAGAAGACTACTCTTCAGTCTCTTCCAGTAAGTCCTTTACATCGTTGTTTTAGAAGCGCATCCGAATCCATTTGCATCGGCCACTCGGCATATTTCGCGAACATTCGGGGCCCGTTTATCACCGCGTTCGACCATTTACGTTGCACGCTGAATTGTAAAATATTATCTGATCATTTTAATTTGTTACAGTGGTGGAATTCTTTTTTCATTTAGTTAGCTATACCTACGTACTTATAAACATGAGGGCAATATTTTATTTTGCAGTGTTGGTCGTAGTTATAGGCAAGTTTAAAAAAAACAACAAGTGCGAAAGCTTTTTCGCGGAAGAATTCGATTGCATGAAACTTGATGGAAGTTTTCCATGATGAATTTGATGAAAGAAGTCAAGGTTGATTTAATTAAAACGGATTTATTATATATTAGCAGAGGGGCAATTCTCGTAATTTTAAGAACGTTCGCAGTCTGATCTCAGTCTCAATCTGTGAAAAATACTTCTTCCACATTTTTGACAATAATTGTCGCTATGATGAGATTGCGACTTTTTGAACGTTTTTAATTAACGAAGAATTGGCCTTCAGAACACACAAATACATGAACGAGACAATTTACAGCGCAAGAGATAAAGAGACGACAAAAAGAAACAGAAGACAGACAGATGACAGAAGACGATTCATCACATTCCACAGATATAAAACCTGCTATTTGAGTTCTCAGTTCAAATACATATAATGTGACCCAGGATCAGCGATTTTTTCATACAATTTATTTTTGACAACCATATATTCAATTTTATTCGTCGTAGAATCATTGAAGGTGTATCTCCAAACCACCCTAAGGCCTTCAATTCGACCAAAATCAACAAACACGCCGAAGAAACAGCACATACCCAAAGATACTTCGAAACACAGGAGTTATCTAGTTCAGCCGCCTATTTACCGTTCAAACAGCGAACTATCGGCGCACGTTAACTGTACACAAATATTTGACAGCAATACACGAACGAACACACGACAATATTGAACAAACGGATACAGCTTTTAATATCTTGGAAACAAACTAGTGGTTGTGGAAGAATATTGAGATTTTTTAAGGAAAGAATAGATATTGTTTGTTTTTTTTTGGATGCAAAGGGAAAACTGAAATGGGTAGGGGTTTTTGCATGTACAACATCAGATTGTACAATACAAATAAATAAAATTGAAGTATCTGTTTGTGATGTCAAAATAACAGCTTTTTACTAAACACATGTGGAACAAAAATCATTTAAAAAAATATTATTCCAATATAATAATAATAATGCACTCAGGGTACTGTTGGGGTTGCCATGGCGTTGCAGTGCCGCTATCGTTAAATGATAAATGATTTTTTTTTTGTAAGTAGGTTTGGACAAACACTTTTACACGTCAATCATATTTTAAAACTAGATGAGGTCGGCGATTCCTATCTGACTAGTCTGAGAAGAAAAGCCGAAACAAACTCAGAGGTCACAGTCTCTTTTAAAGACCATGTCCTCCGTTAGGAAAAGATGCGCCTCCCTACTCGCTCGCGTCTGTGGGAGTACCAACACTATACTCGTACTGGGTGTTTTTACTGATCGGTGGGAGTCCCCCATGCTGCAAAGGTGGTACTGTCTCTCGCAACAAACAGAGAGACAGTCTGTCTGTTTGTTCCGGCTAACCTCAGAAAACGGTTGTACCTATTTTGACGGGACTTTCACTGGCAGATAGCCTGCTGATGTTATACTTTTATTGTAGAAAAAAAAAAGAATTAGTATAAATACACATTATTGTTTTCGGAAATCCTGGCGAACGAAGTCGCGGGCATAGCTAATATTTACTATATCTACTACAGGCACAGAATAACTAATAGAACTAACGTACTCCAGGAAACAAAAGTGCCTCAATCTTGTGAAGAACATATTTTTACTTACAAGTAATAATTATGCACCTACCTACACGGACAAGGGAATAAAGAGCAAAATCGAATTGTGTTTCGTTATACAAAACCCTGGCTACACCTGAAGGCCAATTCTCTTAATTTAAAACATTAAAAATTTTGTCGCAGTCTCCTCTTGGTGACAAACAAATGTGAAAAACTTGCCAAAAATGTAGGGATATTAGAGGTTTTTTGACAGATGACAGACTGAGATCAGAGGAGAAATTCTCGTAATTTTAAGAACGTTCACAGTCTGATCTCAGTCTCAATCTGTCAAAAACACCTTTCACCTCAATCTGTCAATTTCCTTACATTTTGACAACTTTTTGACATTTGTTTGTAGCCGAGATGAGATTGCGACTAGATTTTGAACGTTTTAAATTACGAGAATTGGCCTTCTGACTGTGAATGCTCTTAAAATACCCAGAATTGCCCCTCTGTTATGTAGTACGTAGTTCCCCTGCCAGTAAAGTTACATCAATAACGATGATAAGATAACGATGAGAATCACAATACCTAATTATTTAAGTAAGAGGTGGGCTCAGTTATTAAATTCGATAAGGTTACTGGTATTGATTGAATAGTTATTTACAGTGTTACCACGTAAACAAACCTACATCAGAAATTTCCGTGCGTCAGTACTGAAAGCAATTAATTAAATATATTGCACGAAGTGTAAGTAGCCCCCGTGGGTGTCAGTTGTTATGTCTCTACGCCTACAAGAGTGAGTGGGTTAAGTCGAGCCATGAGCCACACGGCCCACGTATCTCAGCTGTAATCACTTTTCTTTCTACTAATTTAGCATGAAGTTGTGAAAAGGATTAGTTTAAAAACGGTACAACTTAATTAATACCTCCACATTCCACTAGTAAATTAATTATGCGTAATCATGCTTTGACCGTAAGCGGAAAGCACATCAAGCCGTTGGTCCCTGCTGTCATTCGTGGATCTTTGACAGTCATTACGGGTAGTCAGAAGCCCGAAAATCTGACAACCAGTCTTACCAAGGGGTATCGTATTACCAAGTAACTGGGTTGTGGAGGTCAGATAGGCAGTCGCTCCATGTAAAATACTAGTATTCAGCTGTATACGGTTAGACTGGAAGCTGACCCAACATAGTTGGGAAAAGGCTAAGTAGCAACAGAAGCAGAATGCTTTGAGCGTACGACACTTACTTGAAGATTCAGCCCAAATACAGTCAGGAAATGAATTAATGTTCGAATTGCCACCCTACGTTTATTTGCCGTGTTATAGCCATTTTATACAACTGTCAAAAAATGACAACTGTGGTTCGAATATGCGGATATTTTAAATAGGTATTAAATTTGCTTACCAGTTAATTTCCCTAACTTTACAAAAACGTAGTTGTAAGCCTCCTGCATACTCTGAAACCAAAACAAATTCTGAGTACGCTCAACATTTTTCATACACTGTATTTCATATGCATAAGCTTGATTCTAACTAAACTAAACAAACACTTTCCTCAATAGCTAACATCCATATAGAAAGAGATAACACGATTGCACGTAGGTGAGCAATGGTTTAACTCGCTAAAAGACAGAGACAACATGATTAGCAGAACGTGTGCAATAGTTAAACTTGAAACAAGAGCGAGACAGCACGATTGCCAGTAGGTGCAATAATATCCGTTACATCACATCATTCCGACTTGAGACCTAAGTGTTCCTATTACACTTCCCATCAACTTTTCACGGAATGGAGCCGTCTGCCGCACTCCTATTCTGTGACTATGCATTATCTTTAATTTTACTTCTAAAACTCAGGTACCTTTTTTCCCGCGTGCAACTTTCTGCAACTTTAATACCATTTGTACCCTAATTGCGTAACATGCTATCAATCTCAATATGAATCATTTTGAAGGAAATTATTGCTAATCTATTGCTTCATATGTTCGAAAAATTTGTCTGCTCTACAAATGAATGTTGTTGAACTGTCAAAATGAAAGCCAATGTGTGGTGACAGTGTGTTACGCAATGGTTCCCTTTCTTTTGAATTTACTGATTATGAAACAAAAACTTGTAAAGGGCCTTCAATGTTGTATGAGTACTTATTAACGAATGCCGTTTGTAATTGTAATTTATCCTAAGGAAAAAATAGTTATTATTAGCGCTATAAGTCGCAGGTTTAAATCTTACGTGCAGCATAGTTTATGGCCTGGATTTCTGATTTTCGGTATTGGTTCGTCAATATAAAAATATACCGAAATTCGTGGGCCAATCTCAAAACCTACGCACAAGTAGGTACCTAAACAATAAACAACATTAAAATACATTCTACTCACCACATAAACTTCTATCGCCTCCAGAATATTCTCTACAAGAGAAATAAATTACCTACTAAAGTAGCATAATTCCACGTGCATCCAGAATAAGGACGCGGAGGAAACATTGCTAAAGTGCATTCTCATCGTTCCCATCTTTTGTGTTAAGCGGGAAGAAGACTAACAACTGTTGGTTCGCGTATATACACAGGCTTTTTACTTGCTCCTCGAGGGTAAAAGGAAGGTGATGTGTTGAATATTTTCGTAGTAGATCGAGTTTTTCATGTCGATTTTGAAGGATTTTTTCATTCGAAAATGTTTAGAAATTTTGCATAACATAGTATAAGAGGTGCACCTAATTAGAGTGCTTGGAGCACTGTAATTTCGTTAGTTGTGTTGTAGTAATAAGGGGCGAGCCTAGGGCCATCAACCCGGGTACAAATTCAAACTCCCGGCAGTACTGATATTGATTAGTCCGTAATGAGAGAGCGAAATGAATTGCGTATTGAGTAAGTACGTAGGTATGTTTTCTATTTTGAGAGTATAAGCTCCAAATCAGAGGGACAATTCTCGTAATTTTAAAAACGGGAGTATAAGCTCCAAATCAGAGGGGCAATTCTCGTAATTTTAAAAACGTTCACAGTCTGATCTCAGTCTCAATCTGTCAAAAAATACTTATAATTTCCCTACATTTTGACAAGTTTTTGACATTTGTTTGTCGCCGAGATGAGACTGCGACTAGATTTTGAACGTTTTAAATTACGAGAATTTTATTGGCCTTCTGATCATTATTTCGAGCTTCTGGTCTATTTTGTGATGAAAAGCATTTATGCAAAGCAAAAGCATGTTCACCAAGGTATATGTAATTTATTTATCATGACTTAATTTAATAGAATGCCTGTGGTTTTCAAATAGGACATCTACGTTTATAGATTACTGAACACGTACGCAATCGTATCATTGATAAAGCTGAAAAAAAAACCTTCATCACTTTGACAAAGTTACAACTGTGAGCTCTCGCTCAAGAACTAAGAAAATGTTGTTTATTTCCATATTCCGATTAAAACCGATTACAAAGTATATTGTATATTTCTGAGGTGACAATTTAACCTTCAACCTTTCCTGCCATAAATCAAAGCTGAAAGACAGCACGTCTAAATGGAGTGCAGTTTATTTCACGAGTGTTCCCTTCACGGCGCGTCGGTCGGCCGCCGAAAAAGGTTAGTTTGATGACCGTGACGGACAGCACGACACGCTACTTTGTATGGGGCAAGAAATAGTGGCCGTTTGTGGGCAATACTGGACGTTTGTGAACGTTTATGTCCGACGCCTATGGATCGGCTGTTGTTAGTTACAAAATAGTGTTGCCACTTTGTCCGTGACTCAGAAAGCATGTGGTCCCGGCCGTCATTCGTAGATACGAATATTATTTAGATAGACAGTCGTTACGGATAGTCAGAAACCCGAAAGTATGACAACCAGTCTTACTAAGAGATATTGTATTACCTAGTAACTGGGCTGTGGAGGTTAGATAGACAGTCGCTCCATGTAAAATACTAGTCAGCTGAGTCCGGTTAGACTGTAAGCCGACCCCAACATAGTTAGAAAAGGCTAGACATATTGATTGAAGCTCTTATTTTTGGATTTTGATATACCTGTGCGCAACAGAGTTCCTAAAAACGTGTCAAAACGTCATATTTGTAATATAAACAATATTTTTCGTTTCGTTCGTTAGCTAGACTCGTTTACATCAATGTTTGGACAATTGTGTAATTGATGCAGATTTTTTATTTGTATAAATAGTCTACATGAATCCGTGACGTGTTACAAAAATATGCAAATATTGTTTTTGTGGGTCTAGTTAACGTTTTTTAATATTATCATATCAAAATGCATTGATTTAATTAATAGGTATGCAAAAGGATTATCAAGGTGTATTATATGTGTCGTGATCATCCTCGAACCGACCGTGGCCAGCGTAGCTTAGCCAAATAAAGCTTATTTCTCGAAATTAGCCTAAAATATTATAAACAGACCCGCGGTCAGTCAGCATTGTTTAATAAATACTAATGGTCTAAATATTTCCACTAAGCCATGGCCTAATCCAGCGCCATATTAACACAATATTCCATCAAAATAATATCGTACATTCATTAACCAAAATGTATTTAATACACCGAACTAACCAGAAATAAACAAAGCATATCAAGGGGATAATACCTAATTACAAACTAATAAAGCTTCGAATAATTTAGGAGCAAAATATCATGGCGACCACAATATTGCAGCTTTGTGGTCAACGAAATAGAGTATCTATCTAAATATTCAGGTTGAATAAGAGAAAAATATTAGTGAATTTTACGCTACAGATTTAAATTGCATGTATGTGTGGTATAAAAGGCTGCCCATTTTAAAACACAGCAATGTGGCTTTTGATACTCGTATCAATCAACTCGCAGTCCACTGCTGGACATAGGCATATCCCAGGCTGCACTACAACACCCTACCCTCCGCCTTCCGCATCCTGTCTGTCCCAGCAACCTTCTTTAGATCGTTAGTTTGAAAGAAAGAAAGAAAAAGTATTGTTGTTGTTGTTGTTGTAAGTATTGTTGTGTTGTTGTAGTTTGCTTACTCTGCAAGCTTTGACGGTAACTCCGGTTCTTTTCCGGATAATTTCATTCCTGATTTCATCCTACAAATAGACTCCGAGCGTAGCTCGCTCCATAGCGCGCTGAGCGACCTTGAATTTGTGGACCAGACCGACCATCAGTACTGTTCAGATACTCGTATGTTGAACAGAAATATTAGAAACCAAAATATGTAAGTCAATATTCAAACCAACAACCTACCAACTTATGAGGATCTTATGAATGCGTCAGTGAACGCAGTTCGCGTGGCTGAATTTTGGGTAAAATAACATTTGAATTTTCACAACAAATTTCTTATTTGCCATCTGTACGCTAAGAGAAAGAAGAATTTAAGAACAACCTACTTTAAATATAACATCTAAAATATCTTATCATACCTTTTACCATTCCACGTGCCCCATCCCTAAAGGCTATCTGGTAGCTAGACCAGAAATAATTCAAATTACCAACTTTGGCATAACTCTAACGTGGAAAGCCATCCACAACCCTCCGAACCCCAGCTAGAAACTACAATCGTCATTTACGACGTCAAACCGCAGCAAATATTGCGCCAACTTCGTCCAATCTAAAGCGATCAAAGAAAAATATGAGCCAGAAATATTCGATAAGCAGGGAACTAACATACCAATAAACGGCTGCGATGTATCACTGAAGCAATAAAGAGAAGAAAACCGTTAGTGTCTAAATAACGAAATAAAATATTCAATGGCTTGGAAATGGGCACACATTATTTGTGCCTAACGTGCCTTGTAACTTTAACTTTGGGCAAGAATCTACGCGTCGCACACACACGGGCTGGTGGAGTGGCTAACATTTTGAATTACGGATTTTCTTTAAGCCTAGGAGTAGTTTTCATTATATGTCCTATTAGTAAATGGTAATGTTAGTAGGTTTGTACAAACACTTTTACACGTAAGCGTACCTGCTGTGTGTTAAACTACATTAGTCTTCAATTTTAATTATTTATAGACTTACTTTTGTTAGCGGCCCGCGCCCGCGTCGATGTCGGAAATTATAAATTATCCCACGGGAACGTGCTATCGAGAAAAAAGTCCTATCCTATGTGTTAACCAAGTTTTAAACTATTTGTGTGTCATATTTCATTCAAATCCATTCAGCCGTTTTTGCGTGATTGAGTAACAAACATCCAAACATTCACATTTAAAGTATTAGTTGAATAGTAGGACTCACAATTCTCATTGCGTTCGAAAATAATTCAGCATGAAATATAAGTATTGGCTGTACAAATATATAAAATAATCCAGCATGAAATATAAGTATTAGATGTACAAATATATAAAATAATACATGAAATTAAAATTACAAAATCTTCATTGCTGCAAAGTTATAATCAAATTGGTAAGTATAAGAAAATCAGTCGACTTAGGACTCATTTGCAGTAGCAGTATTCATTCATTTTCTTCATCGCTTACTCGCTTTAGCATAAGTTTCTCTCAATTAATTCAATTCATTTATTTCAGACAATGTCCATAGTCCTTAATAATTACAAAATTAAAATCAAATAAAACATTAAAATAATTAAGATTGAGTTCTCGCGAGCTGACTTGATTGCCACAAAGTGTATTCCATGACACAAACGCATAAGCATAATCTCCCCATTCAACAAAAAGAGATCAGTGTAGTATAACTTTCCTAGAAAACTAACTGCATAAAAACCCTTGAAAATCTGTGTGGTTACCGAAACAGGATCCTAGTATGTAGCGGCAGTAAGCTAAGGGTGGAAGTGTGAAATAACAGCAGAATGGCCGTTAGCCGCGCCCGCGGTCCGAAACGATACTACTTTTTTCATTACCTACGCAACCTTAGGTGGCTAGGGAAAACGCGATTCCTGAGCGCATTGTTCAGTTCAACATGGAAAGTTTTTATTTCAACTTTTTCTACCAGACTGGTTTATAAAATCTACAACTACATCATACATTCTATCTCTCTACCGTTCATAAGATGAAATTAAGATAAAATTACTGAATCTGAAGCGAGCTTTTCGTATTGAAACGTATTAGTAATAGGCTGCATATAATAAAATTTGTCACTCGTCAATATAAGCGTTTTAAAAAATAAAACACATTACAGCTTTCTTTCGAGGCTTATTTCGGGATTTTGCTATATCATTTCGGGTATATAATAATATATCCATAGTTATTTGCAGATGCTTTTTCAATCGTCATATAACTTTTATCTGAGGAATAAATAATATGGTGGTTTGACAGCTTCTGTCAACTTTAGAAATATGTCAAAATAGTTATTCTTCAAATAAAAGTTATAAGATGATTGAAAAAACAGCCCTTAGAAAATCTTATTACAAGTCTATTCGGTTGAAAAAAAAATCTGTGAAAATTATAAGAAAAAAAAAACTTAGCAAACAGTGAACTCGCTGCTCCTGTTGCCACACGGTAAGTGCTAAACTGTCGCAGCTATTTTATTGTCGCGCGACACAGCGGCAACTTAACACTCTTGTTTGCAACTTACTGTACAGTTTGCCTTTTTTGTTACCGCTTACGATTTGTTGCTTTGTCCGTAATTCGTAAAGCCGATATTGGTAAAGTTTTATGAACAAAGTTTGTGGGCGATTAGATATGGTTTTGAGTTTGGTTCTACAGTGAGAAAAAATTTGAGAAGCTGTGCTAGTACTGAGATTGTGCTGTTAATAACAATTTGTTTGTCTTTTTAGGGTTTCGTAGCCAAATGGCTAAAACGCAACCCTTATGGATTCGTCATGTCTGCCTGTCTGTCTGTCTGTCCGTCCGTATGTCACAGCCACTTTTTTCGGAAACTATAAGAACTATACTGTTGAAACTTGGTAAGTAGATGTATTCTGTGAACCGCATTAAGATTTTCACACAAAAAAAAAAAAAAAAACAATAAATTTTGTCTCACACTAGGATTCCCTGTGTTGTGAGATCCAGGGACCTCACAACACAGGGAATCCTAGTGTGTCTCAGTAGTATTTTTAGATAGTAACGTTACTTATTTCTAACACCAAAAATATAGCACATACCTCATCATTCAGCCGAAAGACGTCCACTGCTGGACATAGGAATAAATAGGCTGGGGTCTAAGTGGAGAAGGGCCCAAGCACCTCCACTTCAACCGGTTCTGCGCTTCTCATCCAACGGGTTCCTGCGACCTTCACAAGGTCGTCGGTCCATCTTGTGGGAGGCCTTCCAACGCTACGTCTTGCGGTACGCGGTCGCCACTCCAGAACCTTTTGGCCCCATCGGCCATATGCTCTTCTAGCAATGTGCCGTGCCCACTGCCACTTAAGTTTGGCAATTCTTCAGGCTATGTCGGTTACCTGGGTTGCAGCACATACTTAGAACGTTATATTTAAATGCCCGAAGCGCTATTTTCTCATAAATGAATGATAGCAAAAGAAATACCTAGATATTTATAATGTAGACAGAATATAATATGTACCTAAACCTAACAAGAAATAATATTTTGCGTACATTATGAAAAGCATTTCACTTAGCTCACAAAAGGTGCCCGTGTAAAATGTTTTTTTAAGGCAAATATTAAAGCTGTTTCTATCTACGACTCGCGTTACTGAAATTGAAAATATAAACGGTTCTTCACTTAAAGCTTCTACAGTGAGCTGTTTTATATAACACTAGCTTCTGCCGGCAACATCGTCCGCGTGAAACTTCTTGTTCCCGCATCGCATCGAATGCCTGCCTTATTACTTCATTTTCGCTTGGCTTTCTGACTCTTGTTCTCTTGGCTCAGCTCCTAAGAGTCCTAGAATGATGATAAATGGTCTAGTCTATCTAGTCTATACCATCTAGTCTTCTTTAAGATCTGGACTATCAAATGGAACAATAATTTTTCAAAACCGACTAGTATTTTCAGAGATAAGTGCGTTCAAATAAACAAACAAACTCTTCAGCTTTATTATTAGCATAGATATAGATAATCAGCCTGTAATGTTGCCACGGCTGGGACACAGGCCTGCTCTCTTAGAGAGGGAGTGGGCTGTAATCTACCTCGCGGGCCCAGTGCGAGTAGGTAGATGGCACATATCTTTGAATTTTCGGTTCTAGGACACGCCGGTTTAATCACGATGTTTTCTTTCACTGTTTTGTGAGCAGTGGTGACGAAATTATTTACATAAAAGTAATGCGCCTGGCTGGATTCGAACCCACGACCACGGCACCACTGCTCGTTTTATATTATTTATTATTATTATAAGCCTGTGTTGTCCCACTACAGGGAAAAGGCTTTCTTTCCCTCTTTCCACTTTTCCCCATCTACTGCAATTGTCCTTTAAGAAGGAGTCCAGCTTGTGCGACCACAACCTTAATTCTCACAAGCATATACACCTAGATGCAAAATATTCTAGTAATCATCTTGTGCTCTGTACATACAAGCTCATGATTCAAGAACCAAAAAGTTTCCAAAATATTCACCTAAAAGTTCTTAGTTAATGTTACATTAATTTATGAGTGTGACATGTAAATGATTACTTAAACAAAAGCGCATTCTTAACTTGAAATTAGTTTTAGTAAAAAACAACACTAAATCTACATAAGTTGACTTTTTTCCCATAACTAGATACTTATAGTTTTTTAGTTTCAACCTTTTTTGTTAAAGTTCCTATAATTTAGACCACAAAAAAGAATTGTTAAATAGTAATTGTAACCCTCATTCCATAACAACTATTGACCTTACTGAAGATTCCTTGTTGAAACAGAATTATAATTTTAGTTATAAAGTTAGTCACAACAAAATGAAAAAATATGCAAGAATGAATAGAATAATTAAAAAATGTTATCAATTTAGGAAACAACAGAAACACTTTTCCAAAAATATTCCACTGAGGAAAGAACGTGTTGATCTAATAAATAAATTAAACAACCAGCAAATTAAATTAGAAGACAGCATAAAAATCTATGAAATAGATACACAGCGCTTACAGTCTGACATACACATACTTGAGGGCAGACTTAGTTCCCTTTACATTAAATATGTGGGTTCTCAGAACCAAATTAAAGAACATATTCTTGCTGCTAGTGAGTTAGTTATGAGTCAGTGTACTTGTCAGGTTTCAAACCCTGTTGCTGTCCAGCCTGAGGCAACGGAGAACCCGTCCCAGACTGAGAGTTTGTCTCAAGACTGTAACCGTAACCAAGACATACCTGATATAGTACAGAATCTATCTCAAGTGGTACAGCTTGAGACTGGTATTTGTCCATCTTTCAGTAGTCATGATTCAGTTATGTTCTCAGATAGTATAGGAAGAGGCTTAGGTAAATTAATTAGTGACAACCTGAGTTATTCTACTCTAAATTATTGTATGCCAGGGTCAACCTACAAACAAATAATGGCATCAGTAACAGGAAATTTATTTAATTGTAAAACCAACATTACTGTATTTGTAGGTAACAGTTATAATGTGAAAAAATATGAAATCACTGACTGTGTAACTGAATTGTTAAAGTTAAATTGTAGAAAAATAATATTGTGTGCTTTTCCATATTTTAAAAAATTGACAAATAGACAAAACAATTATATTCATATGCTTAATAAGCATATGCACTTTTTAGCTAGTCACTACAGTGACAAACTTGTATATTTTGACACCAACAGTTTTGTGGAAACTTTAAAGTCAACTAGGGATACTGTGTATCTGCCTGTTAGTTTTAGACACATAATAGCAAGGCTATTAGCTTTTTACATAAACTCAGACATAAGTAGTATGTCGAAGTCTTGTATTATTAACACCATAACAGTTAGTAATAATACTAATAATAAGGTGGTTGACCTAAGTAAGTGTAGCTCAAATGCTATAAATAATTTTACAAATTGTACGAAGGAGGTTCCATTTCCCTCATACACTATGAGCTCATCACTGCCTGGTGATGACGTTGAAGTTTTGGGATTAACTCCGAATAATCATTTAAACTAGTTTGTAAGACAACAGAAGGTACCAGTAATAATATTCTTATACCTAACAACAACAAGGTATCTTCTTGCTATAAATTAAGTAAATATCAAAAAGGAGATCAGCAGAATGCCTTGAAACTATTTCATCAAAATATTCAAGGTATTTCTTCCAAATTACTAGAAATCCAAATGTTTTTAGAAAAAACAAAGTTTGACATTGTTTGTTGTACTGAACATTGGTTAAAGGATTACCAAATGCTAATTAATTATGAGAACTATAGTGTGGGCAGTTGTTTTAATCGTAAATCTATGCTGCGTGGAGGTTCTCTAATCTTGATTAAAAATTGTTTAAAATCCAAACAACGAAATGACATAGTGGGTTTATCAATTGAACATTGCATCGAACTGTCCTGTGTTGAGCTCGATAAGCATGTTGTAGTGTGCGTTTACAGACCCCCTAATTATCAGAACTTTTCGTTATTTGAGTCAATAATGGAAGATGTCCTAGCGAAACTTGCATCCAATAACAAAGCCGCAATTATTTGTGGTGATTTTAATATTAATATTTTGGAAAATAATTCAAATACCAGTAGACTATTAAGCCTTTTCAAATCTTTCAATTTATCTAATGTTTTTACAGAACCAACTAGAGTAACTCCAACTTCTGCTACTTGCATCGATAATGTCTTTTGCGATTGTGATTATTTAGATAAAGCCATCGTAAACTATCTGCCGTCTGATCATAGTGGTCAAACGGTAACTTTTAAGTTTAAAACACCTTTGCAAAAAGTGCAAATACAATATAGGCCAATAACAACTAGTAAACTAAATAGATTCAATTGTATCCTAAATAATAAGTTAAATGATCTGGGATATAATGTGAATGATGCAAATAAATTGTACGAGGATTTCTTTTCAGTTGTGCACACTCAATTCAATAAAACTTTTGAAAAGAAAACTAAAAACATTTGCCCTAATTTTATATTTAGTGACTGGGCAACTAGAGGTATTAGGATAAGTAGGGAAAGACTGTTCGAGCTGTATGGCCTTAAGCCTTACATCAATACAGAAACTTTCAACAAGTATGTTGCTACATATTCCAAAATTTTTAGAAATACCTGCAAGATAGCCAAAGCCCTGTACATTAGCAACAAAATCAAATCAGCAGAAAACAAAATAAAAACAGTTTGGAAAATTATAAATAATGAAACTAGTAGGAATAAAAAACGAAACACTGATTACACATTGGAGTCTTCACGTGGTGACATATGCTCTAATTTAGAAGTAGCTCAAGAATTTGTACATTTCTTTACTAATATACCATTGAAAACGACGGAAGCCTTAAATTCCTCACCGGACGTATCAGTTGATTTACTAAGAGCGAACGTTCCAGGTTGCCCGGTTGAATTTCAATTTAAACATATAAACCCTATGGTAGTTATAAAAGCTTTTCGACAAATAAAAATCAAATTGTCCGAAGATCTATGGGGAATGTCTATCAAAGTTTGTACATCCATAATCGAGACTATATCACCATACTTAGCTTTAGTGTTTAATTTGTGTGTGGATCAAGGAGTCTTCCCAGATTTAATGAAACACAGTACCTAAGGTTATTCCACTTTTTAAATCTGGGGACAGCAAAGACACCAATAATTATAGACCAGTGTCCGTGTTACCGGTATTCAGCAAAGTATTCGAAAAGGTAATGCTCAATCAAATGCTTAATCATTTTAACAGCAACAAAATCTTACACGATCAACAATATGGCTTCACTAAGGGACGTTGTACGACTGACGCCGGTGTCACTTTATTGAAACACATATTTGCCGCGTGGGAGGAAGCCCAAGATGCCATAGGAATCTTTTGTGACCTCTCCAAGGCATTTGACTGCGTTAATCACGAAACCTTACTCTTGAAACTCGAGCATTACGGACTAGGTAAACTTGCGCTCAGTTTAGTAAACTCTTATTTACATGATAGAAAACAAAAAGTTCAAGTAAATGGTGTCAATTCACTTGGTTTACAAGTAAAAATGGGTGTTCCACAAGGCTCGATATTAGGTCCTTTTCTCTTTTTAGTATATATAAATGACCTACCCCATTTATTAAAAAACCAACCTCAAATGGTGTTATTTGCTGACGATACTTCCTTAATTTTTAAGATAAATAGACGTGCATCAAATCTTGACGACGTAAATAACGCCCTACTGCAAGTGCAAAATTGGTTCACTGCTAATAATTTAGTATTAAATGGGAAAAAAACTAAATGCATAAGATTTGCTTTACCGAATGTTAAAAGTAGTGATTGTGACATAGTATTGAATAAGGAGAAACTAGAATTCGTCGATAAAACTGTTTTCCTGGGGATAACGCTTGACTCAAGGCTGCAATGGGGTCCTCATATAACATCTCTTGCAGGACGGCTAAGTTCAGCAGCATATGCTGTAAGAACAATCCGTCAATTTACTAATGTAGATACCGCGAGGCTAGTCTATTTCAGTTACTTTCATAGTATCATGTCTTACGGTATTTTACTATGGGGACGGGCTGCAGATATCGAGTCTATTTTTATTCTGCAGAAAAGAGCCATCAGAGCAATATATGGCCTCCGCAGGCGCGATTCTCTAAGGGACCTGTTTAAAGATATTAATATCATGACGGTACCTTGTCAATATATCTATGAAAACATCATGTACGTAAGGAAAAATTTAAATCTTTTCAGTAAAAGAGGTGACAGACACACATATAGAACTAGAAATAGGGACCAATTAGTTCAACCAGGTTTCAGACTGGCTAAAGTTGACTCTTCCTTCATGGGGTACTGTTTAAAATGTTACAATAAAATACCTCCCCACATACTCCAACTCAATGAAACGAAATTCAAATCTTACATAAAACGCACACTATGTAGCCAAGCATATTATAAGTTGGGGGATTACATCGCTGACAAAAATGCTTGGTTAAACGCTGGTCCTGCTCCACAGGACGCATAAATAAATTGATTAGCATTTGGAAATACCTCACACACGCCTAACCTACCTACATACTGTTGGAGCTGATGAAGATTTTAAAATACTATTTTTGCATTATATAAATTCAATCTCCTAGTATTGTATAATTGCATAGCACATAAATGTGAGTACTATGTACATACTATAAAGCTACCATTTACTGGGTACGTCTTTCATTGACTTGAATGTGGCTTGGCGGCTGAGAGTATGTCATGCTCACTCTAATGTCTCGCTGATGGTGGCGCGTGTGTTGGATCATTTAGCTCCCTTCAAAATGGTTGAGCTGAATGGTGCTAATCTATGCGTCATGTTCGTGAACGGGCGCCGTCAGTAGGGACTGGTCAACTCTTTGCTGCCATGGCTTTTTTTTTATTTAATTTTATATTTGAATTGTTTTTTTTTTATCAGTTCATTACGGACGCTTTTAATGTTCTGCATCGTTCTCACATGCATAATTTCTAACATGAATGATGTAACCAATACTTTGTAACCATATTATTCTGATTTAAAAGTGTCCATGGAGTTTCTTGCCCGTTCTTCTCCATAGGTACCTACGCTTTGGAATGGGCAACTAGCTTCATTTTTCTGACTGACCGACCCCTTGACAATTCAAAAGTACCTGTAA
The DNA here is from genome assembly GCA_949629185.1 of Apamea crenata. Lineage (NCBI taxonomy): Eukaryota > Metazoa > Arthropoda > Insecta > Lepidoptera > Noctuidae > Apamea > Apamea crenata. Next base: position 2,083,499 of record OX451359.1, read on the forward strand.
TTGGTTTAATTGAAATAAATACTTTGAGTTTTGAGTTTTTTTTGAGTTTTTGAAAGGGACGGCAAAGGACTAATTAAAAAAAATCTAAATAAGTACCTACCTCAGCAAGTATATAAAGTTAGACCATAGTTGTTGATAAAATAGGTACCATGAACAGTCAAGATATGCTAGCCACGCCGTATCTCAAGGCGACACGAAATATCCGCTACCCGGCGAGAATATTTCAATTTTCTATAAGAAAATTTATTTATATTCTGTAGAAGGAACTACGCATCCTGCTGAGTACCGGTGCAGTCTCGGAACAGGAGATGAACTCAAGCTGCAGACATTTTTATACTATGAAAGAAAATAAACAACATTTATTTAGCATAAACTAAAAAAACAACAAATTCTGCAAATAAAAATAAAAAACCGGCCAAGTATCATCTAACACTGTTGATAATCATTAGCCAGTGACTGTGACGTCATAGTTTAGGGCTGTGATAGCATCTTGTTACACTCTTGTTCTTGAAACTGGTAATTAGGAGTAGGTAGGTATTAAGTTACCAGACGTCAACTGATCGAATGAATACCTTGAAATAAAAGCGCGCTGTTGGATTTCAAACACTCGGCTCAGCGCCGAAAGTTGAATATACTTACAACATAGCATAAGCATAATCAGCCTATAATGTTCCCACTGCTGGGACACAGGCCTCCTCTCCTGCGAGAGGGAGTGGGCCGTAATCTACATGCGGGAATATAACAACAGCGCGCTTTTAGATAATCATTCATTTAGGTGCCACCTAGTGCCAAACTTCAATTTATTCATGGAAAACGAAAATGATTGCCATAATCAATACTGACAAAAAAAAAACATTTTATTTGAATACGGAAAATTGGTGGTGGCCACGTTTATTGCTACGTCAGACTCCGTCAGAGGCGTTGTTCAGATCGTCAAGGATGCAGGCAGTGCAGGTGCACGGACGTTCATTTGAACAGAGATCAAACACTTCCAATCTTGATTACACCACATGTAACGGAACATGAAGATAACAATGAATAATGCCTCTATGAATGGACCAAGCTAATTCATACACGTAGTCTATCCGATATCCAGCCTAGGCTAGGCATTTCATTGTCATGCCAACGGAAACTTAATATCCAGAGAGATCGAGGGTCCATTGTGTGATGCTCATCACGGCGATATTGCGCCCCGTTGCGGTTCCGAAGATTAAATGCATTCATAGTGTCATTTGTAGTGTGAGGGTGTGTGTGTGTGAGTGGGATCGATGGGATGTGTGTGTCTAAAGAACGCTTTATGGGTTAGTGTTCTGTGATTAGCAGTGGCAAAGCAATGAGTTGTTGTGTGTACGAGGTTTAAAATGACTGTGCAAGCAACACAATCATCGGCTTTTTATTCTTAAAATAGAGGCCAAAGAATAACGCGGCGGCGCGGCGGCTAAAGAGGGGGTATGGAAGAAAAAGACATGTTGCGGCGACCCCAAATAAATTGGGATAAGGGCAAGAGAATGATGAGAGGCCAAAAAATAAACGTGTTTAACCAAAACAGAAAAGTGGTTCGCCTGATTTTCATCTGAAACCGCGCAGTATAAGCCAAACTAGCTGTAGCTGTAGCCGTGTCAAAATAAACCTAATTATTTCTTTCTTTTTCATTTTTTCCTTACCTACATTTAAGGCCGCAGCAAGGACAACCTCCACAAGAGGGGGTTCATGTGGAAGGCTCAGACCCCCGGTGTGTATGCGGTGTCTCTCCAGAGATAATGACTGATCTCCCATCTTGCACCGCATGCCCTGTCACCTGCACACGTCAGGACCGAATGGCTGCGTCAGCGAATGCTATCTGCGTTGGAGAATTTTGGGCAAAACAAATTTGAAAAAAAAACCATATTTTTGCCACCCGACACCCTAAGATGGAAAATTTAAGAAGAAAGTGTAATGCTGTCTTCAAGAGCCAACCATTTAAGTAAGTACCAATAATGAATCAATGATTTCTCCTGTAATTTGCATTTAATTGCCGCAACTTGAACCGTGTGGACAAACAGCTGGACTCAATAATCACGCGTACACAATACCGTGTCAGGTTAAGACTTAGCTTACACTGCGGGATTATGTGCGCTCATGCGACTATTGTAATTCCGACGGTTATTACCTAATCTACCTCGGACACGTGTCATTTTCCGGTATTAATTTTAGGTACTACATCTAACTTATTATGTAGTTATACTCCATTTATTATAACTTTAGAAATATAATGATTATTACTCTTTCGTTATTATAATTTAGACGTACATTTTAACGTACACGTTCATAATAAACTTCGTTAAATATTTCACGATAAATACAAACTAAAGCAATGTAATCTATTTACCATTTACATTTAAAAATAACTCTAAAGCGCAGTAATTTCAACCACAACACAACACAACAACATAATAATTGTCACTATTTTGCCGTTATTTTTCTAATACTTTATTGAATGGAGTATAGTTAAAAGTAAATGTGCACATGTGTGTGGCAATATTATCGGGGACGTCTACGTCACGGAACCACAATAGCACAAGGAAGTAAGTAGTATGGAAATATTATATGAAGACGCTTTTCCGTACATGATAACGTTATAACGTGCACGAATTTCCATACATTTTATGGACGAAGACGTGGACATCCACGATAGGAGCTAGTTGGCAGAAAATATATTTAACAAAAATCAGAACTGATTCATAATGAAACAAACGTAAACCTTCGGATTCAACTAAAATACGTAAAAATGTAAATGCTCTGGAAATATTCTGACAGATCTTTCTTTTATTTATAGAGAAAATAAGTGGAATTCCATTTGCGATCGCGGTCTGGACGTTTATTTATTTATTGCATCGTTCCTCACATTCATTTTTTGATACTAATTAATGTCTGGACTTCAAGAGACGGATCCGTTTTTTATGATATTTTGATGTTGACTTGAAAGTTTGTAAGGATGGATGGATGGATGGATATTTGTTACTCTTTCTCGCAAAAACTACTGAACGGATTTTGATAAAACTTTACAGTAATGTAGCTTGAAAGAGCATGGCAGTTGAGAATATGTCATGCTCACTTAAATGTCTCACTGATGGTGGCGCGTGTGTTGGATCATTCGGTTCCCTACAAAATGGTTGAGCTGGGTGGTGCTGATCCACGCGTCATGTTCGTGAACGGGCGCCGTTGGTTGAGACTGGTCATCTCTTAACTGCCAGGGCTTATTTTTAATGTTATATTTTAAATTGTTTCTTTTTCACATTGTTCTCACATATAGAAGCAATAAGAATAATGTACTCAGGATTTTGTATTAATATCTTGATTTAGAAGAGTGTCCATGGAGTTTCTTGCCCGTTCTTCTCCACTACGTTTTTGGAATGGGCGACTAGCTTCAACTTTCTGACTAACTGACCGACTATTTAATTTTGACAATTCAAAAGTGCCTGTAAATGGTTTAATTGAAATAAATGATTTGAGTTTTGAGTTTGAGTTTGAGACATTGATCTCTAAGTTTTTTTCGAAGTTTGAACAAACAAAGCAAAGTATAAGCATAATCAGCCTAAAATGTTCCCACTGCTGGGACACAGGCCTCCTCTTGACGAGAGGGAGTCGGCCATAATCCACCACCAGGCCCAGTGCGGGTTGGTAGATGTCACATGTCTTCGAATGTTTGGTTCTAGGACATGTCGGTTTCCTCACGATGTTTTCATGATGATGAATACCACTACTCCAAGAGTGCCAGCTGGGTGACAATTGCCTGTAATCTCTGAAGGGTTAGGTAGCAGTGTACGTATAGGACACCCACATTTCGCCAGTTGTGTTTACAATTTTATATTAAGGATGATACCTACTAATGGACAAAAATACCTTCCTTAGGACCAATACTAACAGTCAAAATACATTTGTAACACTTCGAAAAGCACTAAACGCTTCCAGACGTAATAACAATAAAGCTTCTATCGTGTCTCGTTCTGTCTCCTGCAATCGCTTAGTAATAAATTGAATTTTGTAACGTTCATGAGAAATTAAAGGAAACAATAAAAAATACCGAAAACACTAAAAGTTTCAATCCGTTTTTCATTTAAAATAAACAATTACGTCGACAGCTGTCGTGTAAACTTGTTCAACCCGCAAATTGTTGCGAGTGGTCGGAACAAAAAAAATACAAATATTTCATTTAGTAAGTACCAACATAAAAAAACAAATTTCAGAATGTGTTATGCCTGATCCTTATATTCGAATACTGATCTTTGATTGTATCCATCGTAACTTCATCAATCTGCCTAACCTTTTACCTATGTTGAGGTCGGCTTCCAGTCTAACTGGATGCAGCTAAATACTATTATTTTACATGAAGCGACTGCTTCTCCTCTGCATCCCAGTTCTGAATAATACGATACCTCTTGGTAAGACTGGTTGTTAGACTCTTGGGCTTCTAACTACCTGTAACGACTGTCAAAGATGTACAAATAACAGTCGGGACCAATGGCTTTACGTGCTTTCCCAGACACGAAGAAATCTTGACATGTTATGAATGGTCACCGATCCACGAACCAACTGCGGCAAGTGTCGCTTAACCTTCGATAGACCCACAAGCTGAATACTGTCTTATTAATTATTTTAATGGATAATTGGCTTACTAGGTATTACTAATATTAAAGAGGACCAAATAACATCACATCACGCTTGATTTTTCCCAGAGGGTTATGCAGAGGGGTAAGTACCTATAGTAGGTACTTACATCTTTCGCCAGTTATGTTTAAGTCCCATATAAGTACGAGAGACCGCAATTTTTTTTGTAATTTATTTCGTAACTGCCATAAACGATTTCAATGAAATCCTGTAAGAATTACAGAAATTAAACTTCAAAAGGATGCAGGCAAGCCCCGTTTCGTTTCATAATTAAATAGTAATCTTTTTTCTACATAAAAAATGCAATCTTTTTTGTTCCCAAACACAAATTGCGAACACAAAAATATCAATATGCCGAGAGTTCTAGAATTTATGGCTGGTTGAGAATAATTGAAACTGAATTTCATTTGGAAAAAAATATGTTCGCAAGAACTGCCGACGTCAGTAGGACGAATTTACCTACTGGTTTTTTTTTATTGTAAAGTGTGCTTGAAAAGTTATTAAAAAAGAACGATTCAATTAGTTTCGGGCTGCTAAGTGGAACAGATGGGACCTAGAGCTTGATTTGATTAACGTTGGCAGTCAAGAGACGACAGTTGGGAGATTCAAGAGTAATAATAATATAATACGATGAAAAATAGAGCAAATATTTTTTCAAGTAATCAGGTTCAGCTAAATAAATTCGTACCAATAATTTCAATCTATACAGGGGTGGCAGCGACGTTGACGCGAAACCATGACCAACCCCCAAGGGTAGAAATTTTTTGGCGGTTATTAAAAAAACATTGTTATAGAAGTGCAAAACCTATATGGTCAAAATGTATGGAAAAGCAATTTCTTTTGGGGGGTTCAACATTATGTAGGTACTATCGCCAAAATCTATATCTGACCACCATAAGGACTATTCCTGCTTGCAGCGCATATTATTGGTCGACCTAAAAGGATCCTCTTTTGTTTTACTTACGGACGCAGCTGTGGTCACATGCACATCACGTGTACGGGATTTCGTTTTCAAAATGGTCACATATTGGTTTTAGCGATAGAAACTACTGAATCGATGGTAACAGGTTGTGCGTCGATGCCCCTGCTACCTGTATAGACATAATAAAAACAATATGCTTATGTCTTCAGCACCTAACGACAGTGAAACAAAACCAATATTAAATTATTACTTTTCAATCATAAAATGTTTATTAGGTGATACTACTGTCGGGGTAACTAGGAATTCCGCGCTATTTCTGTTACAGCTTTTAAAATTAGAACGCTTTCGTCATAGATATCAGTGTTGAGATTGATTAGTGCTTGTAAAGTGTATCCTGTATTGTGTAGCATAAGGTTGGAAGTTGTTTGGTAGCGATAGGGTTTCATCATAATCAGCCTATAATGTACCCCACTGCTGGGATACAGGCCTCGTCTCTATGAGAAGGAATGGGCCGTTATCCACCACGCATAGTGCGGGTTGGTAGATGTCACATGTCTTAGAGTGCCAACATGCTGGTTTCCTCATGAAGTTTTCCTTCACCGTTTTTGAGAGCAGTGGTGATGAAATAAATTGCACAAAACGCCTGACTGGGTTCGTACCCACGACCATAAATCGGGGCCGTTGCAACTTGGCCATCACATCTCAATAGTGTTTAATAGAAACTAATACCTAAAAATGTTCCTTAGGCAACCTTAGCCCCGAAGGACCAAAAAAAGAGGTTGGTCCTCAAAGCCCAAAGACGGTATCGAACTAAACTAACACTAGGGCTACTAGCGAAAGGTGGCAGTGTTTAAGTGGATCGTGGTCACACTGTCGGCGGTCATTGTCCGCTGCGGCGAGTGCTTTGTGCTCTGTGCCTCCGTACACATTCAATACAGTCGTGGTATGGTGTGGATGTAAGAGGCAGCGGGTGGTGCTTCGTCTTAGATGATTCTTGGTATAATCTTGTTAGGATAAAAAGGACTTTTGGTCACTAACAGCTGATTTAATTTGGCAAATCTTCGGGCTATATCGGTGACCGTGGTTCTCCTACAGATCTCTTCATTTCTGATTCGATCACGTAGGGAAACTCTAAGCATAGTCCTCTCCATTGCCTTGCCCTGTGAATAATCAGTGTTAAACGTTTAATGAAAACTTTTCAATTAATGTTTTTGTTATAAATTAACAAAAAATTTAAATAAGAATGCTTTTAATAATAATAATCCTACCGACCGATTTCGGTCACGGTGGCCAATCTCAACGCTTACAGTTGCCTCTGTCGTCGACGTGTGTCGATCGTGTGTATGCACACTTACCAGAAAGGAAACTGACGTAAAGGACGTTAGGCCCAGGTCGACGGCGCGTTGTGTTCCACGCGAGCCTCAAAGAGAGCCGCCAGGGCCGATGCCGCCGGGGCTGCGGGTTGTTCGAAAGAGATACCGTGGCCCCTGGCACAGGCAACTGAAGGAACACGGGTGGGTTTTAGTCAGTAAAAGTCTGACACGCCCTTACGCTCAGCCCAGAGCGGGAGAGATCATTTGATGATTTCCCACCCAAAAAAAAAAAAAAGGTATGTAAGTGTTTGTCGCGAGCCGCTCATCAAATGGACTGCTTTCTCATGCTTCGCACAATAGTGTGGTATCCCCTTATTCAGGAGATATGGCCGGCTAACGTGCTTTAATACTATTGCAGGAGCACCCCTATCGTACTGTTTTATTGCTTGAAAATTTTTTTTTTTATGGCACAGCGTGACCCAAGGTCACTTTTAAGATTGGCTGCCGATATGGTCTGGATGACTATTACTATTATATTAGCTGGCGAAACATCACAGATATGACATAATTATTATAATCATTATTATTTTTTTATCATTCATATTTTTTTTTCCTACAAATAGGTAGTTGTTCCGGGTCTGGCTGTTTGTGTATGTGAGTTTAAATGTTTGCAAACGCTCCCACGATACAGGAGTAATTCCTAGTGTGGGGCAACGTTTTTAAAAAAAAAGAAAAGAAAGAAAAATATCTAAAAATTGTTAATTATATTTATTTAATAATTTTATTTTACTTTTTAGTGTGGGACAACGTTTTTTTAAAAAAAAAGAAAAGAAAGAAAAATATCTAAAAATTTTTAATTATATTTGTTTAAAAAAATTATTTTACTTTTTGCTGTGCCCTACAGTGTCCGTAATTGTACCTTAACGACCTCGTAACATCTTATAAACATTATTTAATAAAAAAATAACATTCTTCTTTATCATCATCTGCCTAGCCTTTTCCCAACTATGTTGGGGTCAGCTACCAGTCTAACCGGATTACCAAACGGGTAGTTGCGTAACACACTATCATTATCAATTGGTTTGACTTTGACAGTTCAACCTCATTCATTGCGTTATTTACGTTGTTGAGCAGACACATTTTTCGTAGATATGAAGCAATGGATTAGCAATATCCTTCAAAATGATTCAGACTGAGATTGATAATGTGTTACGCAAGGGTGCAATATTTTACATGAAGCGACTGCTTAACCGACCCTCACAACCCAGTTAGATACTGGGTAATAAGATACCCCTTAGTAAGACTCAAAAATAATTCTTCTCATTGGTATAATATTCATTAATTACCTATAATATTAAGGTTTCAAGGTAAATGAAGCACTTACCTACTAAGTTGTTACAACTTTTGGAATCATTTCCAGTACTAGCCCAAGCGACCTAACATAGTATCCCTCTATTACCGTGAAGTGTTTGAGAGTTACAGAATACTCCGTTTTAATTAAAATCGGTTTCTTGGAACAAGATTGTTATAAATTAAAGCGAGTTTGCTTTGCAAACTAAGCGATTTTGTTAATGTCTGTTGATTTTTCACTGGTATAAAAAAGTTGGAATACTCATTTATAATTATTTTTAGTGATAGGAAAATTAGAAATAGGTACAAGTACAATAAGTACTTACAACCAGGGAAATTATTTTTTAAGCCATATACGTCAATTTGACGTGTTATAGCCATGTCAGAAAACTGTCAAAGAATGACAGTTGTGATTTGATATAATAAAGCCATTTTATCACCACTGTCAAAGAATGACAGGTGTATTTTGAATAATAAATTCAGAGCTGTCTTTTTTTGACAGTTGTGATTTGAATAAACGGACAATTTAAGTTGGTAGTTAATTTGATTAGTAATTAACTTCTCTAACACAATTATTAGGTAGGTACTGCAATAAAAGAGGTGATTGCCTTTGAATAAATTCAAGTATTGAACACAAAATATACCTACACACAATAAATGCAAAAATGCAGTTTACTCATATCTTTAAAATAAAACTTACGATGAGACAGAAAAGTTTCTAAAAGCATAAATACAAAATAAGCATTAAAATCACCATTACTCTTACACAGGCAAACACACACAGACACACGTACAGACGCGCCAACTACTCACAACTACTCACGCACATTCAGACACACGCATACACACACTAACATGCACACACAATCACGCTCAGTCACCTTTTAGCAAATGTTTTTGTCCTTTTATTATGTAATTTATCCTTTCATATTAACCTTAGCTACACTATGTCACCATTAATAATAAATTGTAGTAGAAGACTAGTATTAAGCCACATCTGTGTACAATCTAATTATAATACACAATGGGGACTGGCACTGTACTCCCTTATTCGGGCTATTCTATAACCTAGCTGGGAGTGCAGCATCTCACCACCATTCAAGTTGTAGTTTTAGTACACTAATTTGTCAACCCTGTAAATTACCATGTACTACAATGCTTTTATGATGAATAAACAATTTATTATTATTATTTATTAATACGCCAAAAGATACGCAATCCGACACAAAGGCTCTGTGTCTGTCTGTAAGCGAACGTCTGTCTGCCTGGTCCGTTCCCAGATATTTTGACACAAACAAGCGAAGTTCGGACAGCTAACATTATCTGTGTGTTCCGTATTTAGTTGCTTGATTGTGTTATGAGATGCACTGGATTTTTTATCTGAAATGTCCATAAAAGTCTGATTTTTTTAATGCACAAAAGCAATGGATTGCATCTATAAGAGCATGGTGAAGTGCAAATCATTTATTTAAGTAACTTTATGCAACACAAGCTGCGCCCGCGATGTCACCCGCATAAGTGTCGATTCCATGGGAATATCGAAATAAAAAGATTTTTTGCCCTACTCCAGATCATGATCTACCCATGTGTCAAGTTCTTTTAATTACTACTCGCTGTTATTATGACATCATAATTATTTTTGCATGCAATTGATACATATTCTGTATAGCTAAACATGTGGACATTGTATTTTTTTTAATGCCTTATTTATTATTTGTTTATATATACTTTATCGTAAACCACAATACATACATGACAAACAATACATCGAACACTACAAAATATACAGTGGGCGGCCTTATCGCTTTCTGCGATCTCTTCCAGGCAACTTTGGAATGGACAGTGACAGTGGCATTCTCAATCAGTCAACCAAAGGCGACGGAGGGATAACATAGCAGGTGTATTAATCAAGTTTTTATTTATTTGACTTTTTACACGCATAAGTCTCGATATTAAATATTTCCTTTCATGCCTGTCAGCATAAACTGAAAGAAGGCATCGCAATCAAAATAACCCATATAACCCACCCGCACTAAAAAATCGACCGATGAAAATCACAATCCTGGTGCACACGACATCAAATTCTATATTAAAAAGTTAATAACACTGGCGCGCACTAAACTTCCAAAACAACATAAAATGAAAGAATTTCAAATTTCGTAAAAAAGAACACTAAAAATAGAACACCAATTTCTCACATACGCTATAAATTCGACTGACGAATATCGCAAAGCTGGGTCCACACGAGCTTAAATTACGCCGGCGGCTTGCACGTCGGCTCTTATCGAGCCGCTCTCTGTTCACAGTGCATAAATCACTTGCACGCTCCTGATACAGTTGGCTCGTGTGCGCGCAGCCTAACATCTTCGTCCGTGACGTTAATCTTGTGTTATCAGCCAGTGTTGAAGGTGGAAGGTAATTAGATGGATCTTCTTAAAGAAATGTGGTGTTAGAGCGGTGATAGTGGTTACTTGTATTGGGTTAGGGTATTAGATTCATCTATGCAAAAGCGCCTGTTAAGATAAAAGTGATACTTTATTATAATCAGCCTATAACGTTCCAACTGCTGGGACACCGGCCCTCTCTTTGTGAGCTGGCCCTGCGCGGGTTGGTAGATGTCACACGACTTCGAATTTTTGATCCGAGAACATGCCGGTTTCCTGACGATGTTTTCCTTCGCCGTTTTTTAGCGCAATGGTGATGAAATGATTATGACACAGTATTCCTATATATTCCAGTATGGCCGATTAGGTATTTACGGACTGTTATAGGTTAAAATTAAGACTCTTGTATCTTTACCAATAATGAAGCAAAGACCTCAGAGCTTTGTAATGCATAATAGACCCTCCCATATGGAAGTACTATAGAGGACTGAAAGAGTCGTCTAATGATCGGGAGGAATCAAACCACTTATATGACTCCTTTAGATTATATTGGGCGAACGTCTTTACATATTTCTCACTAAACTACCACTGACAGTTCTAAACCAAAAACCTAATTAAAATCTTTGACACTAGCTTGAACGTTCGAATGGAACCCGCGCAATATAGCCGGCCTGCATTATATGAAGTCGCCTTCGGCAGACAACCTCTACAGTACCCATCTGAGGTAAAATTAGCTATTAGCAGCAATTAGCAGTTTGGCAATAAGAAAATGCTACTATTGGTAAGCAAAACCATTCGTTTTTGTTTATGGGAACCGAGCATAAGTTGCTTTCCCAAGCTTCCCGCTACTTTCTTCTTCAAGCTTTTCGCCACTAATTTAATTAATTATTAGCATTTTTTACCTTTCATTATATCAAACTAAATATTTTTCCTCTTCAATTGACATGAAAATACGAAAAAATGTGATTGGAATTTTTACACCTGGCATGGAAGTCTAATTTTACGTCAAAATTGAACTTGATTGGACAGACGTACGAGCAACTAATATTTTTGCGCTTTGTTTGTGCTATTCCTATCTTCGTGCACTAGTTCATCCAACGAAATTATATTCGAACTAAATTGGGACTAAATTTTTTACACTTATTGTCCTTTTCCTTCTGACTGGCCGGCATGAAACAAAAAGTTTTCGTTCAAAAAAGTTTCGTTGAAGTAGAAATTCATGGTGTTTAAAAAGGTTCAACCATCACACGGCCAAGGGTTGAGGGTAGGATTGCCAGTTACCATTTTTTTTTTGTTAATATGTAGGTAATCATAAACATATTATTTTTGTTTGTAATGTTCAATCATAGTACTGTGGTTTAATTTAGGGATAACATACACTGCACATAAAACTAAAATAAAGGAATCTTGCGGGATGAGCTGGACCACAGATTACTGAATAGTTACGCTGGACTCTTTTCTATAAGAACTGGTCCTTAGCAGCGATAAATAGAGAGAATAGGAAAAAGAGTAAGGAAGGGCCTTTGCCCTGCAGTGGAATATCACAGGCTTTTAATAATAACTATCCGCCCCGTCAGACGTTGTCCTGTCCAAATTTCAATAATTCATACAAAATAACAAAGACGAAAGCATTTCCAATTTTTCCCGAATCTGACCATTTTGCGGGATTTTTTTTCATAAAAACCTAATTCAGTTTATAACGAACATTTTAAAATTAAAAAGAAATGGCCAAACCAGCCGAGCCGTTCTCAAGTGATGCGCTTACCAACGTACAGTATTTCATTTTTATTTAAAAAGTCCTCCAGACCGAATTTCGCACATGGTGACCTATTACCACAAGTGTCAAAGTCAAATCATTTATTTCAAATAATATGCACATAAAGGGCACTTTTGAACGTCAAAAATAAAATAAAATTGATTCTAGTCGCCCCTTCCATAAGGTAGTTTTCGTATGGAGAAGAATGGGCAAGAAACTCCACCGTTACTATTTTAAAATGTTTTACAATATTTTGCATAGGTACATTAATTATATAATATGAGAAGACGATGCACCTAAAAATAAAATTACTATACCACAATACCTAGGTAAAAGAATTAAAATGGATTAATGAAACCATGACATATAAATTAACAATGTGATGATACTATGGTGCTCACATATTTACAAACAATCTAAAAGTAGACGATTTTCATAAATAAATAAGGAGTAATAAATCCGGGTGTGACTTCAGTACCGTACCTAATTACAGAATGTAAATCAATGTCAAAGAAAAAAAAAAGAATAAATTACATATACAATTCATTAGCAACCAGTTTGATTTTGTCTAGACTCTAGATATTGTTTCCAAGCATTCTTATCTTGGATATAATCCTCTAATTTGTAATATCCTTGCTTACAAAGTGTAATTGCTTAAAAATATAAGTTTTAAATTTTCTTTCATTTAATTGCAATATTTCACAAGGTATTTTGTTGTAACATTTAAACACAAGTACCCCATAAAAGATGTATGTACTTTAGATAATCTGAAAAAAAGGTTGATCTAATTTATCTTTATTTCTAGTATTAAAAGTATGTCTATCACTTATTTTATTAAAAAGATGTTGATTTTTTCTTACATACATAATCCTACTAATATTATAAATGCGAAAGTTTGTATGTATGGATGTATGGATGTTTGTTACCCTTTCACGCAAAAACTACTGAACAGATTTTGACGAAATTTAGCACACAGATAGTTTATAACCAGGATTAACATATAGGATACTTTTTATCCCGACATTCCCACGGGATCGAAACTTATGCGGGTGAAACCGCGGGGCGCAGCTAGTATTTTCATAAAAATTAATTGGCAAGGTACCGTCATAATATTAATAACCCTTTAAATAGTTCCCTAAGAGATTCGCGGCGACGCAGATTGTAAGTGGCTCTGACAGCTCTCCTTTGCAAAATAAAAATGGATTCAATGTCAGCAGCCCGACCCCACAGTAAAATGCCATATGACATAATACTGTGGAAGTAACTAAAATAGACCAAACGCGCGGTTTCTTCGTCTGTTAATTGTTTATCTTTCTAACAGCATATATGCGGCCGAGCTTAGCCGCCTCGCAATGGATGTTATATGAGGTCCCCATTGTAATTTCTCGTCTAGCGTGATTCCTAGGAAAACTGTCTGATTAACAAATTCTAGTTTTCGGCCATTCAATATGATGTCACATTCGCTACTTCTAACATTAGGTAATTTAAATCTAATGCATTTGGTTTTTTTTTCATTACTAAAAAAAGTTTAAGTTTTTTTTAAGTAATAAAGTGTGTGCGTAGACACAGGTGCACTGTCTCTTCCCTCATTCTAATTGAGAGATTTTCATTTATATTTACATAGATAATAAGGTACTTCTAAAATGAATGATTAATTTCGATTAAGCTACTGGTGTTAACAAAGCAACATTACCAAACTTTAGAATTTCAACCGTCTCTTTTATAATGACGTACTTTGATCAAATATTAAGACGCTATGACAAAATGGCCGCGTTTGGAAATGAGTGCACTCAAAGCGAATTTTATATGTCCCCGGATGGAATAATGACATTCACTGGAAGGAAGAACGTTTAGTACCTATTGATATTCATAATATTTGGAAATGTCTGTCTTTATTTTTACAGTGTTTTTATAGGAATTTGAACATTTAATAAAATGTTATAAACATTTAAAAAATCAGCTTTAAGAAACCTGAAATAAAAATCAAACTGTAAGTTGGAGGATTTTTGGATTATCTGCCTCTGTGTAACCATCAATCTGCACTCTTATTACGTAACACACTATCAATCACAACCTGAATCATTCTAAAGGATATTGCTAATCCATTGCTTTCTAAGTTCGAAAAATTCTGCTCAACAACGTAAATAACGCAATGAATGTTATTGAGAGACAAAATAAAATTTATCGATTTATGTCTACTCTAATTACTACTAAAGCAAACACCATCCAACCATTTTCTCACATCCTTCATCCGAATTCCTTTCCCAAATTATTATTAGACATTAATACAAAACACTCTAACCACAAGTAATGTCGTTAACCACCATACATAGTAACCAATTTCCTAACATGAGCAAACGAGGCCACAATGCCTCAATTCTGTAGTAAATTGAGCCGAGCAATTAGCTCTATTATTGAACTATAAGGCAACTGATCTATACCTCTTACATTGTTGCCATGGTGTGTTTACGGTTTCGGTTTTAGTGGCTTGTGTGTGGTATTATTTATTACCTATGTAAACTGTTGTTTATTTAATCATTTATGTGCGCAAAATAAACAGACTAGTAGAAAGGAACAGCCGGAAAATATGTAAAAAGGTGATGCTTATTTCTAATGAAATCTCTTACAGCATACCTGCGATAGGAGAGTAGATAAAAAGAGATGTAGACAACGTGTGTAAGAGTAGGAGGGAAAACAAAATACATAAAATCAAAAACAATTCTATAATTTAAATATAAACATACAATATGAGAATATATTTATTTACAGACATAAATGCTTCTAAAATAAATATAAATAAAATGTACATAATTATATTTTGTACATGTGGTTTACTTTACAGCTATTTATTTAATAGCAATGCGTGCGTAGTTACTGCGTGAGCTATTTTAGCAATTATATTTATTTGAATGAATACAAGCCCAATTCGTTTAATGTTACAACATAAATTTTTGTAAGCCTTAAATCGGCTCAGAGGACCTCTTAAAATTATGACTGACGTCTTAGTGAAACAAAAGAAAATCTTACAAATGCAAAAGCACACAGTACAGAAGACCAATTATCGTAATGTATGTAAAACGTTCAAATCTAGTCGCAATCTCATCTTAGCGACAATCAATGTCAAAAACTTGTCAAAAATGTAGGGATTTTAGAGGTATTTTGACGGCACGGTTGGCGCAGTGGTTAAGCGATTGACTGCTGCGCTGCGTGTCGCGGGTTCGATTCCCGCACGGAACAAATATTTGTATGACCTACATGTATTTGTTCCGAGTCTGGGTGTTTTTCTATCTATAATATGTATGTATTTACAAAAAAAAAGGTAAGTAAAAAAAAACACAAGCATTAGGTTGCTTAGCTTGGGACAAATGGTGCTGTGTGAAATGTCCAGGGATATTATATTTTTGACAGATTAAGACTGAGACAAGACTTCTCTTGACATTTCATATGATTATTTTATGTTATGGACTTGAGTTCAAATGATGTTTTGAAACATCTTTTGAACGTTGCGGCGGAAAATTTAACTAATTAAACTATCGTAACCTGTAACTATGTATGTAGTAGATTAGTTACGAGTTACGACAGTTTAACAAAAAAAGCAATGAAAAAGTATCTCATTTCTAAATCAAAGCTATTACACATTTATATACACTGTTTAAATATTTACAAATGACTGAAGCGACAACCAGCCTGCAGGCACTAGTGATGTGGCCATAGCTAGTGACGCGCCACTAAGCACTTTTGCCTGTACGTGTCGCGTTGTTTCATTAGAGCAGGAAGGGAATGCCATTCGAAAGTTTTTTGCTAGTTAGTTAGATAGACGGAACACTTTAGGTACACGACATTTAAATACTATTGTTGAATAATTTACTTTTGGACTTTTAAATTGGACTTTTCGCAATAGTTTACCCGTCTGCTGTTTTTACGAAAAAATGGAGAACGATCAATAATATATGTAGTGAGAACTTTGTGTGCACACACGAGGGACACGCGTCGACGACAGAGGCAACTGCAACCGGCGACGCGTCGTGGCCTGTCGCCAATACCGTACTCAAATACACGAGCGGCATGTTGTTGGCGGCAGTCGCCGACGCGTCGTCGATTGCCGCCGACACGCGTCAACTGTTGCAGTTGTAACGTCATCGACGCATGTCGCTTGTGTCGCACACTGTATTTTTTCGTCCAAATTATTGCTGTAACTCTACGGTGTAAATTACGATCTTAAGAGACTTCAAGATCCTTTATCATCATACAAAATGCAGACAGTACCTACTTAGGTGCCATATATTTATGAACCTATGTATAGGTATTTATTACATACGTACCCGAACCAACATGATATCCCCACATCATAGTCGACATTAAGCCAGTGAGATGATTAATAACGCGAACTTGCAGTGAGTTAGAATTCAAATGATTTATTGATATTAAACGTTCTACATTTTGCTACAAGTGCATTTTTATGAATATTTATTTTATAAGAATGTCGCTTATAACGTATTAAAAGTAAAGCCTTATAACTTAAGAAAACGTATTAAAACTTTTGAAAATCCAATCATCCGTCAATCAAACCATTTGTAAGTAAAAATCCTTCAAAAAAGTAGGGCTGCGGCACATATAGAGCCTTCTTCTACTTTCGGCAAAAGCTATTTATAGAATAACTCATACCGTGGTTGACAAATAGTTGTCGGAAAGGTCTAAGGAAGATAGATAGACATCTTGGCTTACTAACAGCAACCCCATTTTGTAATATACTTCCAATGACAAATCGACAGATTTAGAATGAAATTTCTAATCCATTGCTTCATATGTTTGAAAAATTAATTTGCTCGACAACGTCAAAGACGCAATGAATGTTGTGGAATTGTCAAAATTGCCACTGTAAGTGTGCTATGTACTCCGCTGATTCCCAGTCATCTTTTCAACCCCTAAAGCTAATGAAATATTACTCATAACATATCAGGCCTAAAACATGTCAACGCCAACACCCACGTATGCTGAAACACAGCTTATGAATGAAAAAAAAAGTGATTTCATATATGCGGCACTTAAAATCGTATCAATCAATTCTGACTACGGCAGCCCTCGCGTCATACATTATCAAAGGCGTTACTTGGACGTCTTCCATTCGCTGATATACATCTATGCTGGATATGACTGTGAAGATTTCGGTCTATTCCGCGTGTAAAAATCTCGCCGTGAAACTTAGGTGAAGTAAGCTTAAAGTGAGCTATGAATAATGTCAATCCCTATAGGCCAACCGCTTAACTGAGACGTTGCCAGAGGTAGCAGCGCAGTTTGGGAGGGGTGTGGTGACGTGATGCAAAAGCTCAGTGATTGGTCGACTTGTGACAACTATCACTCCTTCTGCACCGGGCAGCTACCTTAGGCAACGTCCCAGTTAAGCGGTCGGCCTAAAGCATCACGTGGAATGACAGGTCAGTTCACTTAAGTTTTCATGGTGAGATTTTTACAGAATAGATCGGCTGGTCCTTGGACACAGAAACCTGACAATTAGTGAAGGTCTTGCATTTTATACAGTGCGCGGTGAAGCTCAATTACCTACTGTTATGGTTTCCGAGAGAGAACCTCGTGATAGAAGCTAGATGGATAAAAGGGCAATATAATTTTATAACTGTCTCAGAAATGACCCGCCCTTTGTGTACGTACCTCCCTCTTTTTTTGGTTGGGAAATCATCAACTGACCTCTCCCGCTCTGGGCTGAGCGGAAGGGCATGTCAGACTTTTACTGACTAAAACCCACCCGTGTTCCTTCAGTTGCCGTTGCAAAATAATATTTATTATCAGGCAAATACAGTCTTATCTAAACTAATATTATAAAGAGGTAAGAGGTAGGTAGGAAGTGTTTGTCAAAAGTAATCTAATGAGGTCCTGATCCGATTAGAAAATATATTTTACTCATGGAAAGCTACATTGTTGCTGAGTGCCAAAGGATATAATGTTTTATGATATACGAGTACATAGTTGTGTTCCATGCAGACGAAATGCAGATGCGGTAGAAGCTAGTCGCAGATGATTCGATTGCTTTGTAGATTACCAAAAAATATATAAGCAAACACATTGACACTTCCAGCTCCAGTACATCTGCACATCCCCGAATTTCCTTACAATCTTAACTTTGCCGTTACCAAAATCTATTCTCACCTTAATCACTTAGAAAACTACTCCCAAACTTTCCAGTCTCAACCGCAAAATTAAGTTGGGGAAACAGTTAATGCCCTGAATACTATCTCACGAACGTATATTTTAGCTGTTAGCAAAATGTTAGCGATTTGAGCATATCCCTGTAGCAGTTGATACGAACCTTATTTGTGTTATTGGTTTTGTTATTGTTGAATGAGGTAAGTTTTTTTACGGCGCCTTTAGGATTTTAGCTAATGTGTTTTCTTGTAAAACGAAAATAACAGAGGTCTTGTCTACCTACTGCTGAAATAGGAATATTGTCATAACACAGTGCTTGAAAAAATTAAACTTTTCGTAGTTTTACATAGCCATCCGTCATTTTTATGACGACCAGCGGGTTAATTGCGTAACACCCATAAAATGGCAATTGATCGTACTGCCTTTCATTTTGTCAGTTCAGCCACATTAGCGTTGCTTAGCAGACGAATTTTTCAAAACTATGAAGCGATGGATTAGGAATTTTCTTCAAAACCCTCGGATTGTGATTTGGAAGTGTGTTACACATTTTTAGGGTACAGATTAAGACGGTAGATGCCATTTTATTTCTAGTAGAAATTCCAGTTGCCATCGAGACATGTGAAAAAAAAACATTTTCATAACATTTGAAGACACATAAAGAAAAACTTTGCTTATTTGGAAAAGTATGACAAATCTTCGAGTCGTTTTTATCGTTGATATTATTTTCATATTCTTTATAATTAGTATCGTAAGTCGTAAAGAAGCAATTACGACACTCAAACTTTGCTGCCTAAGTATGTATCTTGTTTTTGTAATCGTAAAAAGTTTTGCTACATTTTAACATTCTGTTAACATAAATTGTACCTAATTAGTAAAAATACTCATTTAATTTAACTTAATTTGCGGGTGCTCCTCTCACAGAGAGGAGGCCTGTGTCCCAGCTGCAGTGGAAAAATTATAGGCTGATTTTGCATGTTATGCAAACATGACACAACAATCAGAACCAACGCGATTAACAAAAAACATTCAAGCACAACAAACTGAAAATGAACATCATAAAAAATCCAATCGAAAAATATTTTCATCGTATCACGTGTTATCATTTATATTTATTTTTTCTTCTTTTCCTGACGAAGTTACCAATATTCTGGCATGTACTGAGTTTGATATTCCTGTCTCCACCGATGAAGTATACCTGCAGGGGAGTTAGTAACTCCTCAGGAGACCACTGTCCTTGTGAAGAACCGATTTGGGACAGGAGTGTGTTCACGGAGACGATGCAGACTAAATACGGGATTGTCTGCGATACGAAGTGGCTCGTCAGCTTTTCTCAAAGCATGCTGTATGTGGGGATGTTACTTGGCGCTTTGTTATTTGGATTTTTCTCTGATAGGTATGGTCTTATTTTATGTAATGCATAATCAGCCTACAATGTACCCACTGCTGTAATACAGTCCTCCTCTCGGTGAGAGGGAGTGGGCTGTAAACTACTAGGCGGGCCCAGTGTAACTTGTTAGATGTCATGTGTCTTCGAATTTTTGATTCTAGGCCATGCCGGTTTCTCTACGATATTTTTCTTCACCGATTTAAGAGCAGTAGTGATGAAATAATTTTCACAAAGTAAAATTATTAAATTATCACTTCGGGGTCGCCAGTTTAGTTCGTGTAGGGTATGTACATCCCCCCGGTGCGGCTTTGCCAGTAAGCCGACGACGTAGCGACCAAGCGGGCCGCGATGTCGTATGGCAGGCATCACGGCTGAGGGTTGGAGGCCGCGGCGGGAGAGGAGTGCTGGTATTGAGGTGCGCCGCTCTCCCTACCTTCCACGGCCTTGACGGGGTCGCAACCGCCTTATGGCGGACGCGGTGGGGCCGCAGGGGAGGAGGAGTGTTGATATGACGTTGGCCTCTCTCCTTATCCTCTGTGGCCGAAAATTGGCAGGCGACGGGGCCAATGACCTGACCCGTCGCCGTTCTGGGACCAAGGGTGCCCAGTGTGTGCAAGGGTGCTATGTGTTCTGGTGCGCCGGTGATGGGGAGTACTCCCCAGAGGAGGGTCCGGTGACGGACAGCCGCGGCGGGTTCACGGATGAGTGCTAACGCGTGCCTGTCTTCCCGACCGTAGAGTTTTAGTGGGTTAGAGTCCTACATAACTGCACTATCTCCCCGTGGTAGTGCAGAATGCATGAGCATTTCCACACGATAAAAAAAAATGTATGTACGGGTAAATAAAAATCAAAAGTAAATGCTGTACTTACTGCACATGTAGACACAGAAGGAGTATAGGCAGTAGAAACACAATAAATTGTTCTGTCTTGTATTGTTCGATCACAAATCCACAATAGCAATATGAATTGAAATTACGGAATAAATTAGCACAAGTTTATCTCAACTATGACAGATAGTTGACAACTACGAGATCGAGACTGTATTGCTAAAATTGTACTGCTGATTATTGTCCTTTTTCCATATTTTAATCCAGCCTATAATTATTTTCTTCCAATGATTACACACCAATTTTATCAGCTTTCTATGTTTTAATAAACAAGTCCTTAATTTTATTATCATCGACGGGAATCCATCAGAAAAAGCGTCTCTGAAAATTAATTTTAAAATATTGATGAACGCTCGCACACGTTTCCAATTAATTACGTTAAGCACCAGCCTGAGTTTACATTGTGATCTGAAAATGCTATAAACTGAATTTCGATATAAACTGCTATTCTACGCGAGTTTTTCAAGTGATGGCAGAAAATAATGTTTAGTCTGGGTGACAATTTTAGGTTAAAGGGGGGTTAGGGTTCTTGATAAAAGTTTAAAGGTTAGTTCAAATTATTAGGTGAGTGGACAAAAACAAACCACTCTGCTGAAAACGATGATGACAATATTTCAGAACAGTAAAGCTGGCGATTGCCAATAAAGAGTTCATAGAGAGAAAATAAATTTTCAATTATGCTTCTCACCCTTACTTCCATTTTCAGGTCTGGCCGCCTACCTACGTTCTCACTGAGCTGCCTAACCATTGCCATAGCAGGATGCCTGGTCCGTAGCATGCCAACAGCTGCATCCTTCATCGTCATGCGCTGCATCGAAGGCATTGGGGTCGGGGGCTCCATCGTCACTGGCTACGTCCTCTGCGTAGAATACTGCGGAATCAGATACAGAGAAATGGTCACAGCCCTGTTCCATGTACCGATTAACGTGAGCCATATGTCACTGGCGGGATTGTCATATCTGATGAGGCACTGTGACACCTTCCAACTGGTGCTGTCGATACCAATGTTCTTGTGTGTCACGTTGTGGTGTCTAGGCTTGGAGTCCCCGAAATGGTTGATGGATCGTGGTGATGTTGCAAAGGCGACGGTTGTGATGGAAAAGATTGGGCGGTTGTAAGTATCAGTTTTCTTTAAATAAATGACTGGAAATTATCATCACGTAAGCTTTTGCCCGCGGCTTCACTTCCATATATGGGATTTTTACGGCATAAAAGCCACCAGGCCATAAACTAATTTTATGAAAAAAATCACCTCGACCCATTGTGCCGAAAGCTACGTGAAAGGACAAAACCACAATGAATATACACTTTCACATTTGTTCGATTATTATAATAACTACGCTTCTTATAGACCTAAGCATAACCTCAAGATTTCTATTTCAGCAACCGTCATCCAACAGACACGATCAAAACAGAAATGGAAGAGTATCATGCAGCACAGTCCTCTCTGAAACACAGCAAACTGAGTTTCTGGCAAATCTTCCGTCATAAGAAGCTCACGATAAACCTCGCGTGTATGTCCGTCATCTACTTCGTTTGTGGCATGGGGTACTACGGCGTGTCCCAGTACATCGGCAAGATGAGTGGAGACATTCACGTGAACGTCGCCGTATCAGGGGCACTGCTCATACCAGGAACCATCACCGCTGCATTCTTACTCCAATTTCTCGGAAGAAGATGCTTCTTAATGGGAACAAGCTTCCTATCAGGGTCATTCATGATCATAGTCATCATCATCCCTGAACACGCTAATTGGGCGAGGGTTGTGATCGCCTGTCTCTGCAACACTTTCTTCTTTATGTCCTTTATTATAGTGTTCTTATATGGTGTCGAGCTATTCCCGACTTCTATAAGGAATTCTGTGTTGGGATTTTTATCAGTATTGTCAAGACTGGGTCAGATAATTGCACCACCCATCAATGCTTTGCCCCAGGTAGTCTCAGGGGGCGTTTTTGGAGTAATGGCTATAGTTGGCGGATTGTTGTGTTACCCATTACCAGAGACGAAGAACGTAGAGCTACCGTCGTCTTTAGAAGATTCGAAGAGTCTTCCCCGAAGAGTATCTAAACTTGGGCGGGAAACTGTGCAAATAAACTAGGGAAGGATAAAATATTCTTATTAGATCTTAGAAAATAGGATTTTTATTTATTTTTTCTGTGTACTTATACATTATCATGATTGAATTTATATTAAGACGTGAATATACCTATGTTATAACGTTTCTAATAATAAATTATCATATCTGGTTCATTTGCAATATTTTTCGTGTCAACGCAAGTCTTCGTTACATAAACCAGTAATTAAAAACACTTTAACGAAATCCTTTACCCAACTTGAAAATCCGGTACACTGAAAAAATCCTGCAATCACGGAACGTAAAGACACTTTGGATCCTGGACTCCGGGACTAGCAATTTACAATAAAACAAAGGAAGCCCGCGACACTGTTATTTTCAATAAGCTCCCTATACACAGGATAATGAAAAAAGTTTTTATAACCGACAATGCGGAGTAGCTAAGTGGGATAAAGTATGATGTTTTTAACTTGTCCAATATGTAAGAATATTGTTTTATAGCTGGGATGTGAGTGGATTTTGTACTTTTTTGTTCGTCTGGATTTGTTTTGTTGGGTTCATATTGCTGTTCTGAACAGACAGGCTGAAGCTTTTCATGGAATTTAATGCTAATCTAGTGTGTCAATTTCAGATGGGTTGGAATTTACTGCCAGATGTACCTAAATAAATATGAATGAGCGCTATTAATTCAAAGCAAGGGTGGCCCAGTGGAGAGCTGTGGTGGCCCAATGGTATCGCCTCCGACTTAGAGTCGTGAGTTCGAACCCAGCCAGGCACTTTACTTTGTGTTTTTAATTTCATCACCACTGCTCTCAAACCGGTGAAGGAAAACATCGTGAGGAAACCGGCATGTCATAGAAACAAAAATTCGAAGACATGTGATATCTACTAACCCGCACTGGGCCCGCGTGGTGAATCATAGCCAACCCCCTCTAACAGAGACAAGGCCTGTGTCCCAGCAGTGGGAACAGTATTGGCTGATTATGCTATTAATTCTGCATATATTCACTTCTCCAAGCTCCCAATGTAATAAACTGTAAATACAAACTGTTGCAAAAATCATTATCATCATCATAAGCCCTTAGCAGTTCACTGTTGATTTAGAGCCCAATAGACAGGTACACTTTGAATTCTCAGTCAGATCAAGATATATTCATTTGAATTACAGCCATCTTTTCAAGAATCTCATAGTCCAAAATTGCAAATGTCAATCACCAAAACTTAACATTCAACAAGTAATACACATAGAGTTATAATCTCTCTCGCAATTCCAATTGCCTGCACATTAGCCAAATCACTGACCTTTGATCCAGCTTAACAGTTAAGCCTAGTAAATCTTAACCCGTGCTATTGTAAATCAATTTGAACCATTATAATGGCGGTGGATGAGCCATAATCCCGTATGAGAGTATAACGGGCAGCCCGGGGTGAACAGTAAATTAGGCGAGATGACCCCGAGTGCTAACGTACGACTGTGCGCCCCGCCTACGAACATTAGCTGCAGTGGGTTTGGGCATTTTGTGATAGTTCCAATGTGTTGCCGCCTTTGTTTTTGGGTTGAGGTCGTAGTTCAGATTGGGTTGGGATTTCTGTACGTATATTTCGTTACCTTATTTGTTGCAACCGTCCAGCAGTGCGATTCTGTAACCATCTCACCGTGAAAACTTAGGTGAAGTGAGCGTGGAGTGAGCTGTCATTGCAACTAATGCTAGGGATTAACACTATTGACAGCTCACTCTAAGCTCACAAGATCACATTTATCTTTCCAACATAGGACATTTCCTAAAGAGGCTGGATGGCTTAAATTTATAAAAGCTTTAGGTATTTCGTTTCAGTTATCTTACTACTTACTTATAATCTATAATATAAAAATGAATCGCTGAATGTGTTGCTAAGCGCAAATCTCGAGAACAGCTGAGCCGATTTAGCTAATTCTTTTTTTAGAATATTCCTTGAAGTACGAGGATGGTTCTTATGCAGAGAAAAATTTAAAAAATTGCCTGAAATAGTCTAAAAACAACAATTTTCTATACTGCCATACAAACGAATACAAATTTTGTTTCGGGGTGGGTCGGGGGTACAAGAAATTTCACGCGGACGAAGTCGCGGGCAGAAGCTAGTGGAAGAATAAAATTGACTGCCGAATTACAATTAACATGACGTTAGTCTTTAGTATTATAGAATAGTTTTAGATACCTACCAATTCACACAACAGCTGTCAGTTGTTGTAGCTGACAGTTCGACAACAATCATTGCTTTATTTACGTTGTCGAGCAGACAAACTTTTTGAACATATGAAGCAATGGATTGAAAATGTGATACGCCATTAGGGCGCTGGTCTACGTAGGGTTGGTACGCGTATAGTGTAAATAAAGCATTAAATATTGTTTTATTACCGAAAAGCAATAAAAATTTACGATTGGAAATAAAACTGGGATCCTTTATAGCCATTTCGGTCACGTATTGTTTTAGAAATTTATTTATTTTTAAAGGGAACCTCTTCAGATGTAATTACTAGGTCGTTAGGAGATTCCGACGCGAGACCAGAATTTTAAATCATAGAAGAAATTACCTCCCCTGTTTAGAGTTAGCCACTTACTATGCATTAATAGACTCAGTTACTTTCCGAGGTAATTTATGTATTTTTGATTGGGTTTTTTATAAAAGTAATATCCTTTACAAAAAAGAAGCTGCCACTGTCAATTTGTGGAAGAAAAAAAATATTTTTGGCGCAAGTACACACAATGGTTGTCAGTTTTATTAAGTGACCTTTAAAGGAAATCAAATCAATATACAGGGTGGCAGGGATGTCGACGCGTAAACTGTAGCTATAAAATCTACAAATGATTCTAGACACCCTTCGAAGTTTTTGGTCTGATAAAAAAAAAACTATTTTAGCTATTTTAATTTTGAATATTGCAATACGTACTCGGTCAAAATGTATGGAACACCAATTATTTTTTGTAGGTCTACCCAGTTAAATACTTCTTAATATTGTGTGCAAATGTCGCAAACCATGCTCCACCTCCTATGGCATGGATATTTTCACGTATTTAGATGGCCTTCAAACTCAAACTCAAATCATTTATTTCAATTAAACCATTTACAGGCACTTTTGAATTGTCAAAATTAAATAGTCGGTCAGTTAGTCAGAAAGTTGAAGCTAGTCGCCCATTCCAAAAACGTAGATCTCTATGGAGAAGAACGGGCAAGAAACTCCACGGACACTCTTTTAAATCCTTACATAATTAAGCTATAAAAAAGAAGAAGTAAAACTAATTTTCCCCTAATAATACCTTAACTTATTTATAATTTTCAAGCGTTTTTAGGTTCTCGCTTTTGCCCGCGGCTCTGTAGAAATTATTTTTCGCGGTAATGTGCATCGAAGTCAAGTATTATCGCAGTGAAAATCTTTCGCGGTAACGTGAATCGAAGTAAAGTAAGTAGTATCGCAATGAAGATCTATCGCGGTAACGTGCATCGAAGTGTAGTGGCTTCGCAGAGACGGTCTTTCGTAGTAAAGTGCATCGCAATTTTGTAGCATCGTATTAGCATTTATCGATATTTTGTGCATCGAAATTCCGTATTTTACTCATCCTGCCCTCTGTGTCCGAAAACATGAAGTCAAAGTGACCTCTGCTCTGCCACCAACGACGCCGTGGAAGTGGCGAAGTTTTGAGCCAACAAGATAAACATAAGACATAAAGCCAATTACACTGATTATGAAGATTAAACGCTTACCAAAGTGATGACGAAGATACGAACCAATTACGATTTGGAATTTCATTTGTTTTTATCTGATGTATGTCTTTTATACTCTGTCCACTAGTTTAGCCGTTTGACAGCTGCCTTAGAACGTTACTATTCCAGATTTCGTAAAAGTTAACTTTAAAATGCGTAATAAAATAATATATAAACTACCAATCTATCTACTAATCTTATTGATTTATCTTATTATTTTATGACTTCTTACAGACATTATAGTTAGTTTAGTTTAGTTTATTCAAAAAAAAAAAATAATACCCAATAACCGATAATACCGTACCGTACCGTAATAATAATATAGGTAATACCGTACGTGTATCAGTTTTGACAAAAAAATATATAATTGCTCACAATTTCGATCTGTCAAAAAACGGTTAACCTAGTGGATAGACTATAGGCTGTGCTGAATAAATGTACCTATTTCTTTTTTAATTTGTAATAGAATATGAGTAAGTACCCAACAAATTCTGATATGAGAAACTTAAGCTCTCTTACTTGATTAAACTTCACTTTCCATTTTAAAAAGACACAATAATCTACAAGATGTAGCGGTACAATAAATAAGAACGTAATTTTAGCGAGTCATTCTGGACTTAAAATGGAAAGTGAACGTAGATTGCTTCGTCCCACACTGTCTCAAGGGTCAGCTTAAAGAAATTGGGTTACTTGGAGAAATGGCCTCACAATCTGTCAGAATTTTTTTTCAATTTTATAGATAAGTTTACTTTGTTTATTGGGAAAATGCAAATGACAGGTTTTACCAATATTGATTAGCACCCTAATTGCGTAACACACGCTATCAATCTCAATCTGAATCATTTTGAAGGATATTGCTAATCCATTGCTTCGTTTGTTCGAGAAATTTGTCTGCTCAACTCGCGGCCAGCTAGTTAGTGCAAAACTTACACATAATAAAGAAATCTCCATTTTTGTCAAGTCATAGCATAAAAGCCCAGTTTACTTGGTTTTCTCTAATATACTTGTACACAATGTAGTGCAAGGACGTATGTCAGAAAGGCAAACCGCGCTGTAGCCGACATTCTTTAGACATAAGCTCACAGTACACGAGATACAGTAGTTCAGTATTTACTCGTCTAGTTATGTATGTAACGAGGTGAAAAATAAGACCCTACATTTTAATATTACAACACAGGAGTATGAAGGAAATTGAAGTTTTTTTTTAAATTTTGGATGGGTAAATATTAATATTTACATCTTATGGCCAGGCCAACCCATAAGATGCTTGCCTTGCTCCATTACTTAATCAATAAAACTTCTACTTATATAGCTATTCAAAACCATCCGAAAGGTTGTCGAATCGAAAATGACACGCTTTCAATGACTATTTGCCTTGCCCCAGACATCAAATAGCTGTCGAAAGATTGGCAGTCGTCTATTTGATTAAGGGCTGATTTTTCCATCGCCAGATAACTTTTATTCGAGGAATAAAATTGACGTTTGACAGTTTTTGTATAAAATAACTGTCAAAATTTCAAAATTATTCCTCGAATAAAGTTATCTGGCGTTGGAAAAATCCACCCTTAAACTGACAACATTTTCGGGTTTTGAATTTGGGAACAGCCTTTAGGCGACTCTTTTGAATAACATTGATTGATGTCCGATGTGGCACGGACGCGTATCGAATGTTTGTGAATAGCTATGCTGGTGACTGACTTGAAGGAACCTTTCCTTGGTAAAGTAAGTACCTACATTAATTTAATCATCAACATTAACTATTGCATTACAAAAAAGTGGATCTAAAACATTCTAGTTAAAACGATTAAACTAACAATAAGCCGGGGTTGCATTACTGTGTACACTTCACTGCACTCAAGATAAACGTATCAAGGCGGGTAATGTATATTATTATGAAACCACGACACGTGGCCCTAACTGACGTCATGTCAGACCAATGTCAAGCCAGACCCTCGGACCACCAGGCAGTTAGATAAAGGAGGCCTGCTTCTACCGACATTGGCAAGAGTCCTCTTAAGTAAATAATAGTTATCAGATGTGAATGATGGGGGGGTAGTGTGGTGTGTTGTGTGAGAGACTACGTGTGGGTGTGTGTGGTATGTGATGTGCACAGAACAGAAAAAACAGTACTTAGTAGGTCTGTCTTTTCCTGTTCTGTGGTCATGTGTGACATTCTAGGATCATCAATGAGACAAATATAACTGAAGTAATGCAGAAGGGCTGCACGAAACTTGTTTCCTGTGTTATCTCAAGTAAACTTCGTAATGGTTTGATTTCCACGATAAGTTAACCAGGCAGATCAGACATTTCGTACGAATCCCTTATTATTGTTAGTATTGGATTCATCAGTAGAACCGCCAACGTCAGGGTATGAACTCGTGACTTCTTTCCCGTGCCAAGGAGGAGTATAATGACCGGCACGAGTCGTGAGCACAGATGGGCAGTAGTGGGGGCAAGCTCGCGCACGTACACTTTCGGCCAAATTTATTTAATACCTACCTCGTTTGCTCAAATTATTGATAGCTACTTACGCAAACTATAATTAAAATATTATTGGTATTTGAAATTTTATTTTGATACAGTAATGTTGTAGGCCTTTGTGACTTACGGCCAGTTTCTTCATCAACACAATCAGTCAAAGTATTAACTTATACTTGACCTTTACTGATACTACGGCAAATGTTTTCTTCGTTCAAGTAACTGCTAAAATAGTGAAGAAACAAATTTAACCGTTACTTTGACTTAACAAATACGAATTAACAAAAATAAACTATTTCAAAATTAAAAACGTGAGTCACTAAAATTGCACGAAAGTGTACAGTAGCCGAATGACACGTGAGAGTCCAATAGACGACGAGCATCGACAGACGAACCAATCGCGTGCAGCCTCGGTGCCCCCCGCCTTCTTCATTCCGCCAAAGAGACCGAAAAATGAACTACTGCGCAGATGTCAGTTTGTGCTCACGACTCATGCCGGTTACTATACCCTATCGTATTTTTTTTGCGTTACATTATTTTCGTAGTGTAAATCAACTATAGGTATGTCGCACAACCTAGCCTTCTGCAGCTCATCTGGCTGTGCCTAGGCCCAGGAATGTAATATTCAGATAGGCCCTCTGTACGTTGTAAATCTTCACTAAGTACTCACTAAGTATTAATGTGACGTGTAAAGCCTATTTGTTAAACGCACTCATTTTTGAGGGCTGGTGCTTAACGTAGTGATTATATCGGGTTTTGTGTGACCAAGTGTCACGTTTACGATACGAAATAACACATGTGTTAAATGATATTTCATGTTTTTGAGGTTTTGGTTTCGCCTCATAAGAACAGTCAGCCTCAAAAAAGTTTTATACATCGACAAGATTAATTTGAATACAAGTGTGGAGTTTTTTGCTCGTTCTTCTCCATAGGAACCTACTAAGCTTTGGAATGGGCAATTAGCTTCACTTTTCTGAGTGACCGACCCCTTGTAATTTGTTTATTTGAAATAAATGCTTTGAGTTTTTGAGAATTTGCGTTCCACAATACTGTATTCATGTGTAGAAACGCAGAACGTGTACAATAATTAAGTACTAATATTTAGTGGGCCCCCCCTCCCATTTATTGTAAATGTTAAATGAATTATATGTATTCCATTAAATGAATTCTTGTCGATGTATAAGTATATTTATCATCTTCTTGAGTCGGACTATACCTATTTATAAAACAGACGTCTGTAGTTTTGTGTGCATTTTCCCTATAAACACAAAAAAAATGTAGGTATAAGAATCTTAGAAGTATATGAAAGGCTGAGTGGAAAGATGTGTCAACGAAACACAACTATGAGTTTTAAATAATTATTTTATTAAAACCAATTACTATCAAATACATAGCCTTACAATACAAACTAGCTGTATGAGATCGCCGAATTAATCTAACGCATTCCACTGTATATTAATTACTAATTTATATTTAACAAATCACGGGAGCCATTTTGTTGATATCATGTTATAAACAAAGCATGTATTTTGATTTCATCCGAGCTTGTTTGCCCATCCATTAATTTGACATTATGGTATTTTGTCTCTTGGGTGCAGCGCTGTCACCAGCCATAGTAACCCATCTTCATCCATTATGTGAACAGGAAAAGAAATGGGAATCAGACTTACGCAATGCAACGTGAAATGTGAAGGAGGAAGACCCACGGTAGCCCGCAAAATTATTATTTTTTGTTTACAATTCGCAGGTTCATGTTGATTAAAATATGATTCGTGATCGTAACAAATATGACTTTACAGGATTATAATCATTAAAATCATCAATACGAAATAAACGTATTTTAATCATTTATTTCGTTCTTTACATCAACCATGCTACTGAGTGTCACAGGCACCCCAAATTCATAAACGATTTTTTTTTTAACAAACTTTTAGGTATTACAGAATCTCAACCCAAGCCTTAAAAATTTGATTATTCTACCGGGATAAAATAAAAAAAGCTAGCAGTGGCAAAGCGGGTTCTACCCCTCAAATGTCGTATGAACCAGCGATTGTTCATAAGCAAAATTCCCTCGAAACGACAATAAATATAATCGTGAAAACCGTAGAGCGCTTACATGCAACAAGCAACTAGCTTCTAGAAGGTTAACGTTTGACGGCTTAACATTGCGGATACCATTGTGGCGACATCTACATCGCCACATATGAACTACGCATCACAATGACGTCATCTACGTGATGATCAAGAAAATGGCCCCAGAACAATAATACTAAATTGACACAAACATTATCGTCTAGTCCACCGTGATGAGACCGCTTTCCCTGACCACTTGCTCCGTCGATACCGGGTTTAAAAACACTGGAAATAGAAACAGTAAAATTAATGTAAATTATAATTATACTAGCTTCTGCCCGCGACTTCGTTCTCGTGAAAGTCGTAAGGCAGAATAGCCACATTTATATAGTGATATTACTTCGTTTTCGCCTAACGTTCTATCTGACAAATTGTCTTCATGCTCGGCTCCTTAGAGTCTTAGCGTGATGTTAAAAAGCCTATAACCTTCCTCAAGAATTGGGGGGATTCTCGTTCTTCGTTCGTTCTAATCTCTAAAATCAAATTCTTTTGATTTTAGAGATTAGAACGTTCCAACAAAAAAATACAAATAGACAAACTCTTCAGCTATATTTTATTTATATAACTTTACAGTGTATTTCCAAAGGGGACGGCAGAAGCACCCACTTCTCTCTAGTTATGTTTAATAACTTTAATATAAATAGGGATGAGCTTACGAGTATTGCCATTACCTAAACGGGTTTTTGCTGAGAAGGAAGTACTAAAAAGCCCAATATAATCCTCCCTGACCTGGAAATCGAACCCTCTTGATCAGCACTATTGTAGTTAGGTCCGAATTACATACACAAACTCACACCTTCATCCGATGGTGATAGGCAGAAACTACAAAACGCCACCTGCTACGATCCTTACATATTCCTTTTGTTTCGTTTACGTTCATACATCAGAAGGCCAATTCTCGTAATTCAAAACGTTCAAAATCCAGTCGCAGTCTCATCTTCGCGACCAACAAATATCAAAAACTTGTCCAAAAGTGTAGGGAAATTAGAGGTATTTTTGACAGACTGGGACTGAGATCAGACTGTGAACGTTCTTAAAATTACGAGAATTGCCCCTCTAGTCATACACGCACGTCAGTTGCGCGCACCAAAGCTTGCTGACGAAGAACAGCTAAACGTCACTAGCTAGGGTATCCCCTCTCAGTGTTACTACTCACATCTCCCTTGTACAAATACCTTTTGTTAGTTGCCTTTCATTTATCCTCTCAACATGACCAAACCACCACCGAATTACTATAGTGTATAATAAAATAAATATCACTTACTTGTGCTGCCACTAAATAAGTCTTGGTCCGGTATGATGCTGGCGGCTGCAATTGCTGCCTCATCCAACACGATCACCTGGAAAATATTTCCATAATTATCAATTGAATATGATCTGCCTGTAAATGTCATGCCTTGAAAACCAACATGGAGGCTGGAGAGAATATTATGTAGAAACAACTGCCTAACCCGCATGTCTAATCTGCGTTCGCGATTTAGTTGCCAAATATGTAAACAAATATAATGGAAAAATAACTTTAATTCCTACACAATAAAGTTCAGTTTACACTACAATTTCAAACATTTTTATAAGTTTTTCAATAGTGCTAGTCACTCTGAAATAAACTTAATTACCATTAATATAAAGTTGATATTTGTTTAACTTGAAATAACACCAATTGGAAACAAAATATAATTGAACTTGTTAGCTAATTAAGCTCAACACTGTTTTCATATTCTTTTGCTTTATTTCTAGGAAACATAAAGCAGAAGTCGTAAGCTATGGTTATGATAATTCTTGCAACCTAAAAGCGCGAACATTGAACACGACCTGTAGCATTAGCCAAAAGTTAAAAAGGTCATGTCAGCATATATACCTAATATAATTATAGTGCAAAATGAAGGAGCTATTGACGGAGCGTTTTCATCAAAATATAAAATTATTAGTCTCACAACATCTGCTATGAAAAGAGAAATTGTATCATGTTATGAGAAAAGAAAATCCCTTTTTTATTCGTAAACAAGCTTTTCTTTACTTATCGACAAACTTCTGTTCTCTATTTATAGGTTTCATGTTTAGGTTTTATGGACGAAAATACGTACACCACATATTTCGTAGGTATATTACTATTAATTTTAGGTATTTAAAAAAAACTATTATGTATCCTCAATACACTTCACCAGCACCGGGGTGCGACGGATCTACGTAAATTATACATTTAAAGTTATACAAGTAAATAAAATCAGTTCTTACATTTACCTTAGGGAACCCAAGGATCCTGGTCTTCTCAATAACATCGACAGTCTTCACCTCTTCAAACATGGGGTTCCGGAGCGGCAGTAGGTCTATCGCATTAGCAGCCAGGGACCAGAGATGACCAGCACCTTGCGGGGCCCTGGCGCCCTTCCGAAAGTGTGGGTTGATGGAGAGGTTGTGTCGCACCGAGTTCTTCCAACGTTCGTCGTTGGCTTTGTAGAAGGGGAAGCGGTCCCTGAAAACAATGATTGATGTATTAAAAGTGATGCATTTAACTGTAGGCCACAATATTATTAATATACAAATATAAACTAAATTACACCGTATTAGTACATATTTGGTTGGACAAAGTGTTATTGGGTGTATCAGGAATTTCTTAGTCGCAGCCCGGAGTCAGGATTCGTTCCCAGTTGATGACAAATAGGCTCGCTCCTTATAACATGGGACCTAAACATAACTGGCGAAATTACTGTAAACCAGTGCCTTACCTTTCGGGGAAAACAGGCGTTATGTTATGTTATACAGATTGGCGATTAGGTTATTACATTAAATAATACAGCGGCCATTACAAGTTGTTAAAAGTCTGTTAAATGAATAACATTTAAATTTTACAAAAAATAGAAAAAAAAAACAAAATAATTAGCGTAAAAATTGTCATGAAATAAACCATCCTTGATAACAAGTCACTACACACGCATGAGGCAATGGTATCAAGAATTCAACACAAACTTTGTTATTGATACTAAGTAAACACAAATTAAGTTTAATGTTGTTAGGTAAATATTGAAACGAAAAAATGGTCCCTCGACTAAAATGTTAATTGTTATAATTCATTTAATTGTGTATGTTTAATATAAGTTATGTAGAATACGCGGTTTCAATTCATGTGATAACCTAATCGCCAAAATAAATATAGCAGCTTTTCAAAAGATATCAAAAATAATACTTCTATTAAACTTCTAATTTAGTACGGGAACATGTCTTTATTTTCAACAGACAAACGCCAAATAAACATTTATACTGCTCAGTCCGAAATCTCACTAAATGATAACAGGATTAAAGAGCTTTTCCACTGATTGACAGATTGCAGCCACTGTTGAAAATAAAATGGTATTAAAATCTCACTGGCTAACAAAGAGATATTAATCCGGGGCTTTCTGAAAGCCTATCAAATTAACCGGTTCTCTCTAATCTCTTGTCAAATCATAATGATCGTGTAAATAAAAGTCAACATAAGACAGCAGAATTACTCAGAATAGAATAGCATCTCGACATTATGTACACCATAAAAATTACAGATGTAGAAATGTTAACATAGAGTGACACAATGGGCGGTCTTATCGCTAAAATTGATCTTTACAGGCAACGTTTGGATGACTTTATTAGGTTTTCATAAGCTACTTGGTAGTAACTGAGAAGTAAATAATATCTAACAAAGATGACAGGCGACGTATGGTCGACGAAATCACCCTTTTTCATTTTATCAACAACAATTATTTATTGATATGTCCTACATCGCCATTCAAGCCCGTCTATGCTTGGACTTCTTAACATTGGGCCTCAAAACGATCTCCACTATGAAGACGGTTACAGCCAGACAGTACGACTCTAATCATTAAAAACTGATAAGTGACCACAACTGCCTATACTCTTAACATTTTCCCTTAGTTACTTGCGAGGTAATTTTGCCTTGACCAAGAATCTCTTCCGACCCGCGAACCGACGCGGTCTCTACTCGGAAGAAGAGATTCTAGGCAAGCTTAGTATGGGACGCCCCCCAGTTAGATGCACCGAGGATCTTAAGAAGGTGGCTGGAACAGACTGAATGCGGACAGCGTAGGACAGGATCTTGTGGTGTAGCCTGGGACAGGCCTATGTTCAGCAGTGGACTGCAA
This sequence comes from Apamea crenata, assembly GCA_949629185.1. Classification (NCBI taxonomy): domain Eukaryota; kingdom Metazoa; phylum Arthropoda; class Insecta; order Lepidoptera; family Noctuidae; genus Apamea; species Apamea crenata. The sequence continues at coordinate 2,118,863 of OX451359.1, forward strand.
TAGGCCGAGTTGATTGACTGAAGAATCTTTTTTGCGCTGCCTACACAATCGAGTGACCTCAGCCTAGCGGCACTCAAATTCCATACAAAAACAAAAAACACCTTTTAACCCTTAAATTCAGTATAGCACCACCTGCTTGCTACCTTATTCTATGTTTACAAGAGACAATGTGGCACGCGACCTCGCAGCTAGGGCGCCCGTCCCGTCCCGACCTGGCACGGAGATCGATTGCTTCACCAACCGAGACCGACCGATGCACGATACAAGAATTATCTAATATAACCCGGCTTATGCACCTGCTTATTGAATTTGGGGATTAAAATGCGTAGGGGAGGTCAGCTCAAAGCGGCCACCTTAACTTTAAATTAAGAAAAAACCTATAAAACGATTCATTTTTGAAAATAATTTTATACTAATAGGTAGAGAATTTATTTAATTTTTGTAATTTGCAATTTAAATTTCGCGCAAATTTAAATATAAGCCTTAGATTTGTAGATTACAAAAACTTGTCAAAAAACCGCTTTGCCCGAGGGGTCGCCCAAAGCGGCCATGGTGGTAAGGGCATAGAGGCCACCCCAAAAATTCTTCGCAAATGTTTATTTTTTGTTGAAATATATCGTGCTAGACAAAATAAAAATAAAAAAATATATATTAAAACCATTATTTATTATTATTAAACATATTTTTAATAAAATAATCAACATTTTCTACTCGTTTTAATCACAATCGGTCTTAAAAGTAATTTAACTTAACTTTGTAATATTTAGTTAACATTTTAGGAACTACTGCTACCTATTAGGTTGATACTTGACATTTTTATTAATCACAGTTAGGTACTTCTATTACTTAAGTCTTTCAACAGTCTCCATCTTTTATCAAAACCTCTTTTTTTAATAAAACAATTAAAATTAAATTATAACAACAGAGATCAGATTTCTTGACAGTTATCACAGTAGTAAGCTCCAGTTCCGGAATATGTCGTACACGATTAATGAGCCCATAACTGGCAGTCATCACAGCGAATCCAGTCCTCTACGGGTGGATCTTCATATGGCTCCATGCAAATCAAACAAAAATAATTTTAATTTTAACTTCATCCCAAGACGCCTGGGTAGTTTTACGTTTGTAATTGTTGACCATCTAAACAAAATAACTGAGCATATCAATCGAATCATAATATTTTAATAAGGGCAAAGCGGTCACCTGGCCACTTTGCCCGAGCCGCTTTGCCCTTATCGCCCATTTTGTTATAAAAATTAACTACTCCCACATTATTTATCAAATTTTGGAGCTAATACTAAAGAAACAAAGCCAAATAGACAAGTAACAATACACGTGTAATGCAAGCATTTAAACTTAAACAGGTTTGACCAAAACAGGTTAAACTTACCTTGTATTATTTTAACAAAAGACGCGAAAACGTATTTTTCGTCATTAAGCGCCACCCGCTCGCTTCCACCGCTACCGAATGACTTATCGGCACGGGGCGGAGGTTTATTACGCGTGCAGAATCGCAACATCGCGCTATCACTTCAAATATCCGAAAAATGAATCGTGGCCGCTTTGCCTTCTATGGCCGCTTTGAGCTGACTTCCCCTAAACATGCACACAAATTGGGGAATTTTGAACCTTATGTGGACCAGTAAAAGTTGGTATTGCTTTGAGGGTTCTGGGTCAGCAGGTTTATGGACGGCTCAAAACAACCCCCTATTATGTCGAATTTTGATGGATATTGTGATATGCACCTGTTTGTTAATTGATTCAGAGATTAAAATGTAAAGTTAGGGCGAGAATAAACACGGAAGCGATTCGTTACGTGCCCTCTTTGTTTTCTGGGGTCAAGCAGAAGCCTAAAGGATGATGACCCACCTAATAAACAATGTTTACCAGCACTTACAGACATTTACAATACAAATGAATAGCTAGTCTAAGGTCAAATTTTGAGACAAGTTAAATGTTTCATGTGCTTATTTCATCAACTCCCATATCCTTCAAGCTATGCTGTAGTTAAAGCTATACTCACAAGTAAGACCTGTATGCATACCGATAAGCATGTCGGTATGAATACAGGTCTTACTCGTGAGTGAGCAACAAAGGCAGGTGACCTATTATATAGGTATCTGCTCACAAATAGGTAGGCCTAGTTTTTTACCGATGAATCAGCATTTGATTGCCATACAACGTGGGAATGCCGATAGCCTTTTGGGGACTCTTCCTGTTGACTACGATGCGGACAAATTTTTAGGGTTCCGTACCCAAAGGGTAAAAACGGGACCCTATTACTAAGACTTCGCTGTCTGTCCGTCCGTCTGTCTGACACCAGGCTGTATCTCAAGAACCACGATAGCTAGACAGTTGAAATTTTCACAAATTATGTATTTCTGTTGCCGCTATAACAACAAACACTAAAAACAAAATAAAATACAACAGACGTGATTTTTATAGGTAATGGTACGGAACCCTTCGTGCGCGAGTCCGACTCGCACTTGGCCGGTTTTTTGATGCCGTGTGATTCTTTCCCCTCACTTTTTATATACTTGTATTTATATATATATATATATCTATATTATTATTTTAAGACTGTTAGCTTTTAAATTTTGTAAACATTATGCGGTAGAAAAAGGCTGTAAGTCCTCAGCAGCTTTAAACAGAGAAAAGTGGAAAGAGATTAGGAAGGCCTTTGCCCTGCAGTGGGACATCACAGGCTTTTAATAATAACTAGCTTTTGTCCGCGACTTCGTCCGCATGAAGCAACTTTCTTACATTTTTCTTCCGTAAGAACCATCCTCGTATTTCAAGGAATATTAAAAAAAAAGAATTAGCGAAATCGGTTCAGCTGTTCTCGAGATTTGCGCTTAGCAACACATTCAGCGATTCATTTTTATATTATAGAAGATAATGTAAATAGTCCTACACCAACCGGGGGTTGTCCTTGGGTGCACTTGCTTAGTGCATACAGGGATAATCGTCGGTTGGTGCCTCCTCATCATTTAAAATTGTGGAAGGGGCCTCTGCGAGTTGCTTCGGCCCCTGGTACGCCTTCCAAAGATCCAGGAACCTAGGGTCCCGAGATATGTCAAATATAAAAATAAGGCTGCCAATGATAATGAAGGTGACTGTAGCTTAGTACTCGTCATGACGAGACCTTTCACAAGGAATTCTGCCATGACACAATCTTAAGTGTTTAATAAATTCTTCTCCATAAATCTACATAAAGTCTGCAATCTATGCCAAATCGCCCACTAGAACTAATCACCGACGATATAATTACACTATCAGCTATTGCTGACATGGTTAACAGCAGGATTGCGATGTTTATCGGCGCGTAACCGAGGGGGAACGATATTAATTTATTATCGCGATAATGTTTACTACCGTTTAGAGGGGAGCTTTGTGATTCGTGGTAATCTGTTCGATTAGCGGTGTTTGTTGAATGATCGTTACGGTTGTGGTGAAAGGGGGTAGGTAGAGGTATAAGGTATGCGATTATGATACGATATTAAGGTTTGAGGGTTTGCCAAAAAATTAGTAGTAGTAGTTAGTAGTAGTTAGTACCCAAAGGGTAAAAACGGGACCCTATTACTAAGACTTCGCTGTCTGTCCGTCCGTCTGTAACGTACCTAACGTACGTAACGTAACTTACCTAATACAGAATTGTCATTTTCAGGGTTTGAAACCGGTACCAAAAGTACAGGTTATGTACCGGTACTTACCGGTTCTTGCCATTTCGATACATGGGTACCGGTTCCAGATGGGTACCAGTTCCAGGCGGGTGCTGGTTCCAGACGGGTGTACCGGTACTCCACCTAACAAGCACTGGTAACCAAATTCAGGTACCTGCCGCGTACCACAAATCCCGTATTTGAAGTTATTATCTAATGCCTATAAACAATCATTTTTACTTACTACGAGTATGTGTGTTTTTTGAGTAACTTACGGAAATATATTTTTGGTTCCGGTACAGTACCGATACTGATTAGAAATCCCAATTATAGTACAGATACTACGTGTAAAGATACCAATAGTACCGGTTCTACGTCTGGTACCAGTATCACACCAAGGCAAATCGTACCGATACCCAAAAACACCGGTATTGCAAGCCCTGACCATTTCAAAGTAGCTGGCTTGGATAATGAAAGATTGTGGACTTTTCTTGACGGTGGGTGGTGCCTAGGTTGGGCAGGGTATTTTTATTCATCACCATTGTTATCCCAATTTATTTGGGGTTGGTGTAGTGTACATATTGGTACCGTCATAATAATCCTATAATGTTCCCACTGCTGGGACACAGTACTAATGTTCTCTGTGAGAGGGAGTGGGCCGTAATCTACCACGATGAAGATAAAATTATTATAAACAAACCTTCTGTGTGTGTGATTATTACTGATTATATTTTATTCGTGAATCTATCCTCACTATGAAAGGGGAACTTTTTTATTAGATCGTTAGTCATCTTGTTTGAATAACCTGCAGGTATATAGGTAATGATACACACAGTAGGTAAACGAGACAGGTTAAAGCTATATAGCATCAGGTATCGCTTGTTATCATCCATGGCTAGTTCCTATGCATTTTAAGTGTGATTTTTATAATGATTATGTTTTACTATGACTAAACAAAAGGAGTCAATAGCCCAGTGACGCCCACCACATTGAGCAGCGGGTGGGCAGGCTGTGATTTCAAATCCAGCTCGTTGCATTAGTGAACCCACTCTTGGCTCAGTAAGCAGCAATCCAAAACTATATATGCACAAACTCAAGAAGACCAAACAACTATCTGTAAGCAATAAAATTACCAAGGAAAATAAATCTGAAAATGCAAAAATGTAGCAATAGAGACTAACCACAATTATTCAGCTCTGTTCAGCTTTTGTCCATAGAAAACAACGATTTTGTATGGAATGCGTATGCATCCGTTCAGCTTTACGGATGCGTTACAAAATGTTGTTGTGAGTCCTTAAAACTGCATGTTTTCCATTGAAATATATCATGGCATATTCGACAAAGCAGAAGTCGACATCTAATTAGTCATGAAACAGGAGCCCGCACCGGTAACAATAAACCCGAATCAACAATTACCCGTTCACTCTATCTATACAATACCCAAACAATGAAGAAATTGTACTATAATACCGACAAATAGAAATGACACCCCTCACAGAATGGTACCCAAGTAACATCGGAACATTTTCTTTTGTCCGCCTAATTGGATATTCAGCCTTTGTTATGTGAAATTGGATGTAAAAGGTTTTAATGGATTGATTGGAGAATAAAGGTAGAAAAGTAATTTTCAAGTCCTTCTATTATTATGATTCTACTAGCGACGCGCCCCTACTTGGCACGGTTTTGTCAACTTGACAAAACATCGAGATTTCTTTATCATGATATTTAAATTTGCTTTAGCTTTGGTATGGGCAACTAGCTTCATTTTTCTGACTGACCGACCCCTTGACAATTCAAAAGTGCCTGTAATTGGTTTAATTGAAATAAATACTTCGAGTTTCGAGTTTGAGTTTATGTAGTATACACATACACCTTCCGGAGTAAATTCTCTGATGGTGAAAAACGCATCAAAATCAAAAACTGTGCAACGGCAGTTTGAAAGAACAAGCGGTCACAGACTGACACCAAAAGCGACTTAAGTTTATAAGTAATGGGGTTTATTTATAAACGATGATGAAAGTTAAGTGACGTTCAAACGTCAGAAATGTATGGTTATACACAGTAGCTAATCACTACATAACTTTAAGCAACGTTTATGTTGTATAGAGGGGATAAAGTACCTATAGAATTACAAATTGACAAGACTTCTTTGTGTTGTCCAAGGTACTAATTGCTTAAAAATATATTAAGATATCTGCAGCTAAGCATAGCCCTGGCATACCAACCTACACTGGGCCCGCGTAGTGGATTTCGGCCCACTCCCTCTCACAGAGAGGAGAACCAGAAATGGGAACATTGTAGGCTAATTATGCTAAGCTAGAAAAATACTGCTCCGTTAAACTTAGCCATTGCCTAGTCATAAATAAATATCCGTAATCAGAAAGATGCCCTAAAAACAAACTGGTGCAGGAATAGTGTTGTTGTAACACTAACTAGGAGTAATGTGATGCAACTAAGAACTCAAGAGGATATGCTGCTGCATATCCTCACATTACTCCTAAGAAAAAGTAGCCTTTACGGAGAAGTGGGGTTACTGCAGAGTAAGCTAGCATGGCGCAAAGTTTATATAAAGGATAGCTGTTTCCAAACTCTGCTGAAACCATAACTTATCATCGCGTGAGGACCACAGTATGACACATCAGCAAGCGTATTTGACGCAGTGTTGCGTCGTACCGTACCGCATCGTTTTATGTAAGCGCTGACAATTCAAAAGAAGCATTTCTTCGAATTACTTGAGCAGTGTTCTTAGCTTTTTTTAATTAATTTTATAAAAGAGTCACTAGAAAGACTGATTTTCCAGGAAGACTACACAAACATCTTACAAGTTGTGAACGAGGAAAAACGCAACTTTTAGCAACGACATAATCTTTTAGAAATATTTATTATTATGAAATAATCATGACCAACAAGATTGCAAATATCTACATAAATAAATCACAATCCCTTTAAAGTTATTCAAAAAGGTGAACTGTGATTCAGAAAAAATATAATAATAAATCTACTCACGAGATCCATTGGTATATCGCTGACACTGTCAGCTCTCCATTCTCCCTCAGAGCCTTTTCTATAAGCTCAGGGTATGTGTACGGGGGCTTCTTCAGCGCTGGCGGCGTATCAGGAATATCCACCTTCGGCTCTTTTACCGCGGGCTCGTCATCTGGCACTTTGATGTTCACGAAATCGTCCAATCTGAAGTTTAGGAGCCATGCGAGACTCGCACAATCGTTGTCATCCTCTGTAGGACTTTTGGAGCATTTTCTTCGTCTCCATTTCGACCTGTCACCTGTTCTAGCCGCCATTTTGGTTGGGTACGATTGGCAGCCACGACCGCACTGATGCCGTTCGAAATTCGAACGTCAGTGTGGTGTTTCGTGCCAGTCCGTGCTATCTCTGCTACGCTTGTAATCTCTTTAGGGTGCATGGAGGTGGTATATCAGTTTTATTCGATAAAGTTTTTATTAGAAGCTTTTTTAGATTGCATTATTTTATGAAAATGATTTTATTTTTATTGTTATTTTATCGGTTTTGTTTAAAACTATGAGACATGGTAATGATATTTTACTAGAGACCAATATTTCATAAATATCTAGTTTGTCTTTTTTATTCAATTCAAGAATAAAAATAAAGTAAAACATAATTTTCCGAGAAAAAATCAACGCAGAGCAACTTTATTATACTGAAAGTTTCTTCGTAATTCTGCGAACAATATTTTGCAACGAGTACTAGTACTTACAACTACCATATAAGTACAATATAAGTACACAAGTGTACTTATATTGTACCAAGTAGTTCATAGCTTTGTATAGTTATCTGAAAATGCATTCTGTTTGATATTAAGATAATATCGGTACCTATACATACATACATAAATATAAAATCACACATTTTTTCCCACAAAGGTAGGCAGAAACTACAGAACGCCACCTGCTTCGATCTTTTCAGACTCCATTTGCTTCGTTTAATATTGCTATACTTCACTCGTAAAATAATTTATATTTATAGAGTGGTGGATTACGGCCCGCTCCCTCTCACAGAGAGAAGGCCTGTGTCCTGTGTGTGGGTATATGTATTTATACGTTATAGGCTGATTATATTAAATAAGTAGGTAAGGCAAGCAATTTCTTAATGGAAAAATCTAGAACAAATCCCACGCAAATGATTGAATACGTAAATCCTACACAATACGTGGGCCCTCGACATGTTTTCTAATAATAATTGTTTTGAGATTCAATGCAATATTTGTACAGTCCCCACCCGCGTGAACTTTGTTTACAATATATTTTGTGCGATGTTACTTTTTCACGCGATTCGCTTTTGTTTGCGAACACAAAACGACGAATGTTTGCAGAAGATTAGGTTTTATTTGCACATGATTTAGGTTCGATAATGGCGTGTTAATTTGTTTTTATTGTTGAGTTTGTTTTGAATGCACAAGGTGTCTTTGAGGATTATTGTGTGTTGATTTTACGTGCTTTTATAAATTCTAATTGCTTCTTAAGTACATATTAAAAGGCTTTACACATAATTTAATCCGTCTGTGTATCTAATCTATATAAATAAAACAAAGTAAGGTTAGTTACACCATTAATAACTCAAAAACGTATGACGGACTTTTATAATATTTGATTTATCGGATTTATCTCCGCCCCGAATAGCAGAATAATTATTAAAACATGCGAAAAATTCACGAAAAAAATAATAATAGACAGATAATTCATTTTCTCATACAACATTTATTGTATACGAGGCGGTATGGTCTTCGCGTCAGCTAGTTTTAAAACCAAATTAGCATGGATGCATTTCGTTTCCAATACACAAACATTTTCTTCGATCCTACAAGGTTTATGTAAAGCAAATGAAACCTGACACAGTAGCCTTCCATCACATTTTATACCATCAACAGCAAAGAACCAGCTCTGAACTGCAGCATTCAATTAGCTCAACAAAAGTTTACCCTCCAATCCGAACAAAAGCTAAGTATTCCAGCACACAGGTCCTCGTCACAAAACACCCTCTGCACTCCCGTCAGCAGATAACAGGGTCACTATTAAATTATCACCGTGCACATCGCTTTTTCAACCCGTTCGGTGCGTACACATTTTAAATTCAATTACTTTTTTCAATTTACACGGGGCGCAGCGGATTTCTCGCAATAAGTGAGACCGGATTGATTTGTTACAAATGTGTGATGTGCTCACCGGTTTTGTTTTTCGTTTCATTATTGCAGGGTTCTTCTCTCACCGAGAGGAGGCCTGTGTCCCAGCAGTGGGAACATTATAAGCTGATTATGTGTGTATGTTATGTATTGCAGGGTTTGGGGAAAAACTCGGGAAAGGGTGTGGTGTTTGGTTTAAGGAGTTTCGTTTGTAAAAGAACCGTTTTTCCGTTCTCGCGGTTATAGGTTAAAAAGACGAAGAAAAGGGGTTTAAAAGAATTAAATCCCACAATAAAAACTGCCTACGGCAGTACGCCTCTGTACATTTGTGTGCTTAAATTATTAAATAATATAAATCTTAACTAATATTATAAATGCGAAAGTGAGTTTGTTTGTTACGCTTACACGCTAAAATGGATGAACGGATTTGGGTGAAATTTGGCAGGGTAGGTAAACCATGACATGAAGGACATAAGCTTTTTTTCGCAGGGTAACAGCTAGTTATACGAAATAAACAGTACCTTATGTACTGCACTGAACTACAAATTAAGTATATACTGAAGGTACTCTACCACGCACTAGCTACGCCCCGCGGTTTCACCCGCACAAGTCTCGATCCCGTGGGAATATCGGGATAGAAAGTATCATATGTTCTAATCCAGGTCATGGTGTACCAATGTGCCAAAGGAGACTGAAACGCTTTCATAAAATCTTGGGCCTGGATTTAAAAAGATGAAATTGGTGTGAAATCCAAATCCGTTCAGCCGTTTTAGCGTGAAAACGTAACAAACAAACAAATCTTTTCTCTTTATAATATTAGATTACTGACCTACCTATATGTTTTTTTAAAGGAGATCTTTGCAGGTAAAAAGTTCTTCTAATACAGTTTGTTTCGGTAAACCCTACCAATATCAATAGATACTTTCGTAGTCCTTACATAATATTTCAATTAACGCTCACTGAAAATACATCACGAATTAAATCTTCATTATCCCCTTCCAGTTTTAATGTCTCCAACTTCGCCAAATCCGTCGGATCTTGGGGTCCGACAATACAAACAGAGCCCTTTTCTGAAGGTGCCCTTGGTCCAGTTCCACCCTTTTGTTTGACAAACGCCTGGGGCTCAACAATGCTGTTAAGCCCAGCTGTGACCAACATCAATGCTCATTTAGAATAAAAGAATGTTAATGGATAAACTTTGTTATTTTGTACGAAATGAGAAAAAGTTCGCAGCTGCTTATTTTAATTTGATTATGTGGGCTCCAGTGGTTTGGTTCTTTATTTTGTATTTGTTTTGTTTTATTTGTATCTTTATCATATTTACTAGCTCCTGCCCGCGACATCGTCCGCGTAAAATGTCTTGTTCCCTCAATCTACCCTGTCATCAATTGCGATAGGGTAGGATGCCAAAGCGTGATATTAATTAGCCTTGCAAATGCAAAAACAATTTTTCAAATTTTACCGGTACCTAGTCCCAGAGATTAACGCGTCCAAACAAACTCTCCTTCCTATGAATTCTATTTCTAAAGATTTTTTTGAAAATTGACCATTTTCCTGCTGACTATTATTTTTTTTTAAATCTGTGAATAATAATAATAACAAATGGTTTATTGACCAAATAGTGTTCTTAAATTTCCTTATAACTAAGTACCTACAAATAAACTACTCTTATGATTATTTTTACAGGGGAACTTAATTTTATGTTTTAACTTGTGGACTCCACACTAGGTCGAACCTCCCCCTCTCTCTCTCTCTGAATGCAAATCTAAATTTCTCAAAAACGTTAAGGAAAGTCTCCTAACACCGATTTCCTGTAGCAACAACGGGTAAGGTAGTTGTCCTTACTGCCCCGTCTCAAAAATCCACCCTGTAGGCATATTGTATGCAGAAGCTGTAGGTAAACCTATATAAATAAATAAAAAAAGAATGCCTCGTTGGTCTGGTGGTCGCAAGCGCTCCTGCTAAGCATGAAGTCTTGGATTCGATTCCCAGGTCGGGCAAAGTGTTATTGGGTATTCAAACAGGAATTTCTCAGTAGCAGTCCGGATTCTGTATCAGTACTCGGTTGATGGCAATAGGATCACCCCTAATACATGGGACTTAAACATACTTGGCAAAATGTCGGTGATACTACAGGTATACCTCTGCCTAACCCTTCGGGGATTACAGGCGTGATATTATGATGTTGTAACAGTGTTGCACAGACTCCTGGAATAATAAGATACCTCTTACAAGTACTTATGGCAAGCAGCTGATCTATTCTGTAAAAATAACACCGCGAAAACTTAGGTGAAGTGAGCTGTCATTCAACCTAATGCAAGGGATTGACACTATTGACAGCTCACTTCACCTTAGTTTTGACGGTCAGCGATCGATTTTGTAAAAATCTTACCGTGAAAAGTTAGGTGAAGTGAGCTTAGAGCGAGCTGTCAATATTATCAATCCCTCGCATTAGTTGGAATGACAGCTCACTCCACGCTCACTTCACCTGAGTTTTCACGGTGAGATGGTTACAGAATCGCACTGCTGATTTTTACAGAATAGATCGGCTGGTCCCAAATTATTCCAGGTGCCAAACATAGATCATTATCACCAGAAGCGTTAGTATTTACGATGTGTGAGCTAGTTGGGCTTTTAAATTATCATTCTGGAAAATTAATATAATATAATAATAATATCCCTGGACATTTCACACAGCACCATTTGTCCCAAGCTAAGCAACCTAATGCTTGTGTTATGGTAACAAGATGGCTGATAGACTACTTATATACAATTTTTTTTTTTTTGTAGATACATACATATTATAGATAGAAAAACACCCAGATTCGGAACAAATACATGTAGGTCATACAAATATTTTGAAAATTGGAAATTAAAAATGTATCAATACTTATGGTAGCGCAAATGAGCAAAAATAAGTGTAACTGCAATTTCATTGAACACAGACGGTTCTTATAATACAGACCGCATGATTTAATTTGTATTACAAAATGATTACCATACGAAACTAATTTGTATCCAATTAGAAAAATAATTACAAACGCAGCATCGAAGCGGATATACATTGGCGTAGGAAAAATAAAACGTCCGTTCAGAACCGAGTGAGATCCGATTTAATTCGATTTCGAGCATCGCATTGAAACGTTTCGAATTGAATCGATTTCTAAGTGTTTCGATTTAATTGAAGCCCATGCTGTTCTCGTATCCGAATGCAATTATTTACCATTTACCGGCCGATGCCCGCAACGGTTATAACCGATGGTGCTTCGTTTAGACGATTTAATATGATCTCATTAGTTGGTCGAGTTGCTTGTTGGTAACAACTGGAAGAAACTACATAAAATATCGTACTTTTATCGGTGTAAATGTCTAATAGATTTTACCGTAGGGTTTTACGTATAACGGTCGGTCTATTCACGGTAAAAATTTAGGTGAAGTGAGCTTGAAGTAAAGTCATTCCATGTCATGCTAGGGATTCACAATATTGACAGCTCACTTCAAACTCACTTCACTTAAGTTTTCACGGCAAGATTTTTGAAGAACAGCACTACAGGTTAATTAACTAATCGATAAAATCAATTTCCCTTTACTTAGGATATCAGTATCCGTAACTGTATACTGTGCTGCTAAACCAATGAGTTAATGCCACGTTGATAAGGATAACATCATACATGTCAATGGTAAGTGGTAGTGCGTTATCTGTTAATCTGTTTGGTAATTTAATATCCTTCGATACAGCCGCATTCACAGAACTAAGCAAACAAAACCAAAATTATTAAGCGCCTTGCTCGAAATTTTTGATTATTATGTATTATCTAAGTATGTATTAACTATTCGCTTTTGAGATAACGAAAGAATTGCATTGTTGTTATATATTGAGTTTTATTTAAGTTTACCAAAACTATATCTACAGTTAGCATACATAATGATCGACTATTAACTAATATTATTTGTGGGTTTGACATTGTCATTTTTAAACTCAGCTAGAGACGACGAAAGTGTTCTGGAGTTGCAATTACTATTTTAAAGACCTATCACACTACGCAGTATCAAGACCGTCTTACTAAGATTTAGCGTAGTATAATAAGAGTAAGCAATTTAGTCTGTCTAATTAGACCGACCGAGTGGGTTCGGCCGTGCTTGCTTGCTTGCTGGCTGAATATCGCGTGGTCTAATAAGATTTAGCACGCTTAGACCGTTCAGTCCGCGCGGCAGCGGTGAAAAAGTGAAGTCTCCTGTTTGTTTTCTGTGGCGTGGTAAATGGCTTGTTCAAAAGAAAATGAAGTGATTTTTAATCTTATTGATGTGTACCGTGACAAGCCATATTTTTTATCTTATTGTGATGTGTACCGTGACATGCCATATTTATGGCAGAAAAGTCACAAAGATTATTTAAACCAATCACTTCGTGCAGAAGGATTCCGAGTGTTATTAGAAATTTATAAAAACTATGGCGATTTTCTGGTGCTTCGAAAGTCATCCCATGACACCGCGACAACCGTCACCGGCTACGTGCGCCTTGCAAATGAGTGAGAGCATGCGGTATTCAGGGCGATGTAATAGCGACGTTGTCTAATTAGACTTTAAGACAGTCTTAATGAGACTGTCTTATTGATACTGCGTAGTGTAATAAGCCTTTTACTGTGTTGAGTACCAATAAATTGATTTGTACAAGTTTTCGATTGTATAACTCTATCACGTAGTGGATTTGTACATTTACTTACAGCATACGGTGTATTGTATATAATATACAATGAACGATTGTTCGTTTTCCCAAATAAAAACTATAACCGTCGACATCCGTGAGTCTGTGATAATAGCAATAAAGCCGCAGAATGTTTGGTGGTTATTGTTTTAATCATTTTTAATAAAATGAATTAATAATTACTTTAAATTAGTGGTTAAATGTCAATAAGTAAGTAATGGAAATTAAATGCATTGTGAATGGAACCGTAGTTTTAAATATTATACAAGCAATTATTCATTTAAACTACTTTTATTCATTGAAAAAAGTATGTAGTTTGTTAAAAAAGTATGTGGTTTGTTTTTTATTAAAAAAGTATGTGGTTTGTGTGTCTCACGGCTCCAACAAATAGATCTTTCAAATTTATAAAATAGATCATAGATCCAGCGGGGTAGTTTCGTAACACTCTATCAGTACTGTAGTAATGGCTTTCATTTTGACAGTTCAACAACATTCATTGCGTTATTTACGTTGTTGAGCAGAAAAAAATCTCGAATATATGAAGCGACTAGCTTCTGCCCGCGGCTTCGCCCGCGTGGATGTCGGACGTTATCCCACGGGAACGTGCCACCAGGATAAAAAGTATGTGCTTCCCCAGGATGCCATCTATCTCTTTGCCAAATCAGAAGTTCAGTGTTTTAGGCGTGAAAATGTTACATACAGTTTCAAGTTCAAATCCTCCCCTTAAAACCGAATTACCCCCTTTTGCCCCGTCAGGGGTCAATTTTCGACACCTTTACATACTTATTATTAATTATTTTCTGTCGAAAGTATCAATACTGAGTTTCGAGTTAATCGGACCGCGCATTCAATTTCTTCCACACAAACTTCAACACCCCTATACCCCGCTTTGAGGGGTAGTTTGAAAAACTTATAATGATAAACTTTATTGCTTACTTAGGCGAGTATTCATGCCAATTTCCAAGATTATTAACCTAACGACTAAGATTTTTCTTATAAACTGTATCCCCGATTTTCACCCCCACAGGGGTGGAATTTTGAAAAATCATTTGGGATGTGTTCATAACTTGACTCAAAGATTATTTATACCAATTTTCGAGTTAATCAAGCCACGCTGTAAAATCCTCCCCTGTAAAATTGACTACCCCTTTTCAGGCCGTCAGGGGTAGATTTTAGAAAAACCCTGATACACATTATTCTTTCCTTTCAATTTTAGGTATAAATACTGAGTTTCGATTAAATCGGACCGCGCGCTAAAATTCTTCCATACAAACTTTGAAACACCCCAATCCCCTTTTAGGGGGTAGTTTATAAAAACAAAAAATGCCCAACTTCATAATTTACTTAGATAAGTATTCGTGCCAAGTTTCAAGTTTATTAACTCAAGGAATAAGATTTTGCATACAAACAAAATCCCCCCATTTCACCCTCTTAGGGGTGGAATTTCGAAAAACCCTTTCTTAGTGGATACCTACTCTTCACGAAGAATACACCCTCCAAATTTCATGTCTCTAGGACCAGCGGTTTAGGCTGTGCGTTGATGTCTCAGTCAGTCAGTCAGTCAGTCAGGACTTTGAATTTTATATATATAGATGTATTAGCAATATCCTTCAAAATGATTCAGATTAAAATTGATAGTGGGTTTCGCAATTAGGGTGCTGTTTGGCATAATGCAATGACAATTATTAATAGTTAACATAAATATGACGAGCCAAATAGGTATCGTTTTTTGTAATATGACTAAAAGGTAAACTCAGGGAATTTATTTGCTAAGAAAATGGACTAAGAACTTAAATTGACCGTACATCCAAATCATAACTGTCATTCTTTGACAATTGTATTAAATCTACAGTCATGCAATGGCAATAACACTATAAATTATCAAAAAGTGTATTTCCTTAACATTAATTTCCCTGGCTGTACAGTCACGAGCAAAAGTATATAAACACTCTGCTTTATTCAAAAGCGATTTATTCCTTTATTTTTAGTGAAATTTTATGGTATTACGAACATAGCATTTTCGAACCCATAGATTTATGTAATGTGTCGTATTTCAACGTTGCATTCGTTATTTCACGAAAAAATCGCAAATTAAAGTTGGCAAGTGCTGACATATTGGTGCTCGTGACTGTACATCACAGTATAACTTTACCCATACACACCCCACATAACTTCATACCAACAGATATAAAGGCTGTATCAAAACATCCACATTTACGACGTGCCACGAAATTGGCAATTGATGTCACATCATTAGCGAGTGTCACGTCGCGCTTGATTTGACGGTGTAATGTACCTGTATAGTGTATGTACTTGCGAGTTGCGTTGCCTATCAATCTACCATGATGATTGACACGCCAGTAACTGGAAGCACTCCTGAAGGTACCAGGAAATATTTACCCAATTATTTATTTTGAAAGTTGAGTATGAATTTGGATGGCTAAGACCTTAGAAACGATGGATGTCCATCTTTTACACAGTTCTGTGTAAAAGAAACAAAAAAAAACAAAATCAAAATCGGTTCATCCCTTCGGGAGCTACGTTGCCACAGCACAACACCCCGTCGTTTTTGCGTCGGGGGTTAAAAAACTTATCAGCTTTATTATTGGTAAGTATAGATAGATATGAGTTTAAGTAACGCTGTTAAAACATAAATAGTAGGTGCATTTCAGATTTTATTAGAAAGCTCGTTAAGGCAGCGTTATGAACTTGCACGTTTCATTCGAATAAGTAGTTTGTCGCACATTATCTGACAAAAGTTTTACTTACGCGTGTATAATTTGATTTCGTTTTTTTTTTGTTTAAAAGGTGAACTACTTGGGAGTGTTCGTAGCTATTTGATGAAAATCGGTCCAAGATGGCCGCCGACACAAAATGGCGGATTACATATTTTTAATTTGTTTGAACGCGCTAATCTCCGGAACTACCAGTTGGATTTGAAACATTATTTTTGCATTTGATAGCCCAATTCTTGAGGAAGGCCATATGCTATTATTAACATCACGCTAGTACCCTTAGGAGCCGAGCAAAAAGAAAAAAAAAATCAGAAAGAACGCTAAGCGAAAACGAGGTAATAGTGCGGACGGGCGAAATTTCACGCGGACAAAGTCGCGGACAGAAGCTAGTCAAATCGTAATTGAGTTAAAAAAAAATACAGTAACAGTTTCTCATCATAAAACAAAAACTTGCGCTTACTCTTTTTTTTCGTTTGAACGCAGCACAAGACGGTTCCAGTACTCATTGTCATCAAGTGGCTTTAGATTGCAGGAATCCATTAGAAGCAGATACTGCGAATTAATAGCGAATGGGCCTCACTCAGTATATCGATAGAGTTCCTTATACTTCATTGTATCGTCGGGATTTTGTTTCATCAGAATATTTTTCTTGGAATATCTTTGGCTAGTCATGAATACGGGGAGTAGGGTTGTGGTGGATTGGCATTCGAATGTTTCGGGTTGTTTTTTGTGGGAAATGGGAAGGCTCAAGATAATTATAATGTACCAAATGACATGAATATTTACTTTGTACAGTATTATTTTACTTATTGTGAGTGTGTGAGGACTATGTATAATTATTTTTTATTTTTTTAATTGTTAGTTTCAATTTTGGTCTGGTACTTTAAGTACTTTATGCGGCCTACATAAATGTCCTTTCTTTGGTATTGTTCGTCGATCCGTTGAGCTCCTCAAGTTCTGAGTTGAGCTACACGATTACTGACAGATGCGTGCACTGACTGGACAGTTCCGATCTGTTTGGTTATTTCCTCAAAAGACCATTTCGGGTACCAATCTACATGGTCTTCACATAATCTGACCAAGATTATGTAGACTCTGACTTCTCGTTAGATAGGAAACGCCGACCTCATCTAGTTTTTAAAATACGATTGACGTGTACAAGAGTTTGTATGAACAAACCTACTTACAGAAATAAAGTAATTTATTATTTATCAAGGGAGATGGTTCTAATTACCCGCTTGTTTAAAATCGATTACGAAAAATCATTATTTATTTATTCAATAACTTGAATAGTTTGAAAGTGAATTTGTATGTTGGTTTGTTAAGCTTTCACGCTCAAACGGCTCAACGGATTTGGATGAAATTTGGCCATTACCTGTTTTAGGACATAAGATACTTTTTATCCTGGTATTGCGTTCCCATGGGATAATTTCCGACCACTACGCGGACGAAGCTGCGGACAAAAGCCAGTAGAATATAAATGCGATCAACTACTGTAAATATTTTATGCGTAAAATAGTTCAACAATGAAAAATTTACTCAAGTATAACATATGTGTGCACTCCACAGCCCGTGTTTGCGGTACGTCGCACGGTGCAACCCAACGCGGTCGATGTCATTTGCTTTTGTTCATTTGTACAGCAGCTGGACCTTCGATAACATATCCACATGGAACGCAGCAGAAAACAAAAGCATTCCGATCGCGTCACAACGCACCTCATTGCACCCGATTCAGAGGGTTGCTTAACCAAAACGGCATTTCTTAATGCCTGAATAAAAATGCGCTATTGGATTTTCAACTTTCGGCGCTGAGCTAAGGTTTAAAAATCCAACAGCGCACTTCTATTCAGGCATTGATTAAGGTGTCACTTAGCGCGATTTAAATATACCTATCGAATTGCAAGAGATTGAAAACTCATATAAACGACCTTTCATCATGCATACCTACACACAGGCCTCCTCTCTATGCGAGGGAGTGGGCCGTGATCCACCACGCGGACCCAGTGCGGGTTGGCGGTTGGCAAATGTCGTCAAATTTTTGGTTATAGGACATGGCGGTTTCCTCAAAGTGTTTTCCTTCGACGTTTTGAGAGCAATGGTGATGAAATAATTTACACAAAGTAAAGTGCCTGCTTGGGTTTGAACCCACGACCTACTCCAACTCGTAAGTCACGGCCATTAATATTCTGCTACCATCTTTTATCATAATCGGCTTTATTAAAAAATGCAGCGCTTTAGCTCCTGCGTTATTATTCAAGAAAAAACTAATTCAGAACTTTCAAGGCATTTCAATTAAAATTCAATTTTCTCGACAATTAGCATGATGAATTAGAGTGCACAAAGTGAACTGGTCCTTCGCAGGAAGACGCGGAGTGCATCTTAATTCGATTGACCGCTCGCCTATTTCGCAGTTGCTTTATAGGGAAACAGTTGCCCGAGTGTTGCTAGGTAGCAGGATTTCCTGTACTTAATAGTTTTGTGAGTGAAGTTTGTCAGTTCCTTATAACGTATTCAATGTGACGACGATACGTCGATAATTTAAACTTTGTATAGGTATCTAACGACTGAATAAACTGAGCTGTAGTGGCCAAGTGGTAATAACCACGAGTTACGAGTTCTAGGTCGCAGTTTCGAACCCAAACAGGCGCTATACTTTGTGTAATTAATTCATCACACTGCTCTCAAAACGGTGAAGGGTTTTCCTTCGCCGTTTTAAGAGCTATCTATCATCGTGAGGAAACCGGTTTCTCCTAAAACCAAAAATTCGAAAACATGTGACCACTACGAATCCGCACTGAGCCGTGTGGTGGATTACGGCCCACCTCACTCTCATAAAGATGAGGATTGTGTCCCAGCAGTGGAAACGTTATAGGCTAATTATGTAGTTAACCAAGGCTAAATCTCACAAAAAATCTCCTATTGAGGACCTTCTGCCCCACCATTGACTACCAATTTAGACAGACTTCTAAAACCAAAGCTCTTCTCAGATACAATAGGGCCATAATAGCCGTATCTACACCAGCGCCACCTATACTACAGGCTGCTAAGTGTAAGCAATTCTACAGATGCGATCCGTCGCCAGTGGATTCAATTATAGCTATTGCATCTGTATAGCGGTGTCCTGTCGTATAGTGTGGTCGGAATTAGAAGGTTCTCAAGCCTATTGTGGACGGTTGCATGCTTGGATTCCTGGTAATATTATGACATTAGCTGTACTGGCTTCGGTCATATGACTGTGTATTCTATTAGTGTTATATTGGGAACGTGAAGCCATAGTAGGTAGATTCGTATTTTGACATGATACTTGCGCATGCTGTGGTCTGCAATAAGTGAAGGAGTACACTTACTTAATACCTGATGTTGTCCTTTGTTTATATGTCATGTATTGGTTACATCTTTTGTTGGAGATCCTAAATCAATAAATACTTACAGCTAGGTTCTGGAATGATATTTAATAGCTTACACCCTATACTTACACCTCATTTCAATGGTGGTAGGAAGAAATTCCAAAACATCTGCTACAATTCTTAGAAGATTATGCAATGGCCCGTTGATAAAGCATTTTTTTTTATTTCTTAGCCTGCTCTGTCCCACTCCTGGGCAAAGGCCTCCCTCCACTCCTTCTACTTCCAATTTGGATAGAACATTCATAATGATCAACTTAAGACATCTATACTAAAAATAAAGCTGAAGAGTTTGTTTGTTTGTACGCACTAATCTCTGGATCTACCGATCGGATTAAAAAAATATTTTAACATCTGATAGCCCAATTCTTGAGGAAGGCTATAGACTATTTATCATCACGCTATGGCCCTTAGGAGCTGAGCAAAAATAAACAAAAGCGCAAAGAACGCTAAGCGAAATCGAAGTGATAGCACGGGCTGGCGATGCGATGCCACACATACATAATCAGCCTATAATGTTCCCACTGCTGGGACACAGGCTCCCCTCTCTTGTGAGAGGGAGTGGGCTGTAATCTACCACGCGAGCCCAGTGTGGATTGGTAGATATGCGAACGTGATGCGACGATGAAGTCGCGGTCAGATAGTTCAGTTATAAAATACCAGGAGACATCGACACGAATAGATATGACAAAAAACTCTCTAAAGTAAAGACTCGATCAATCATGCTTATCTCGAAAATGCATGTGTCAAGTATAATAGTTCCAAATTGAACTCACTGTAAAGTTGTTACCGCGGGGCTCGTGGCAAAGTAAAACAGCCACACGGGTCGATCGTAGGTTAAACTACGCTTACCGTGGTTGGGTTGCGGATGGGTTTTTGACCAACTGTGTGACAAATTTATCGTTTTTCATACGAGGTTAATCATAGATTTGCAGACATCGTGAATTTCAGTCCAAAATAAAACTATGCTCCACGAAATGTAGGTTAGTCGGCCACCAACATACGTTGAAAGGTTAAGTGTAGATATCCGATGTAGATGCTATACCGGTGCGATTCAATTATAGGTATCGAGGTGCCTAGCGATAGGTAGGTAGAAGGTACTCAACGCTGAAATGCAGCGTTGAGTGTTGACAGAATTAGCACTGCATCGGAGATAGGCGAGTGCACATGGTTTAAGATAGAGGAGCCAGGTGCCAATGAGAACCACATGCGGTTTATTATAATGTAGAAAACGATTTTCTTAAAGAGTTTAAAACTCAACTAGGCCAACAAAATGCACGCCAGTGAGGTAATTGCATAACACATTATGGCTTTCATTTTGACCGTTCAACAGCATTCATTGCGTTATTTACCTTGTTGAGCAGATATTTCTTTATAACATATGAAGCAATGGATTAGCAATATCCTTCACAGTGATTCAGATTATGATTGAAAGTGTGTTACGTGATGATGTTACTGGTGTTTTGTGGAACAATACTGATAAATTAGCAAGAAATGAATGCTTTGCATAATTAGTCACTTACTGGTAAATAATCATAAAAGTAAGAATGGTAAGGGTGAGCTGAACGCGAAATGAAATGGTCGCTCTAAATTAAAACAAATGACTGGTAGATGCTGCTAATTTCATAAGAATTATATAAAGAAGAAAGAAAATACGTTTATTTGCGGTAAAATAAAACACAAATAAAATAATTAGAAAGGGTTGGGGGAAACTTGCGTTACCTACATCCACGCAAAACAGCTATATGCATATTATCTAAGTGCCCATCCTTTTTATCGTCACGACCATTAATGATGTAACTAATACTTTTTTAACAAAATAATACAAAAAAGTGTCCATGGAGTTTCTTGCCCGTTCTTCTCCATAGGTACCTACTACGCTTTGGAATGGGCAACCAACTTCATATTTCTGACTAACCGACTCCTTGACAGTTCAAATGTGTAAATGGTTTAATTAAGTTAAGGTTTTAGTTTGCGTTTGACCTTTTGGAAAAGCTCAGCTATCTAAAATTTACCAAGCTTGCACATTCTAGAATTAATATCGGCACGTATTCTAAGCTACGCTGCGTACACGGATCACGACAGAACATTGTGTAGTGCGCTGAGATGCACTAATCCCCAGCTAGACACCGCTTTTAGACGACGTACTACATTGTCGTGCCTATTTCTGGAAATGTTCCTCCGAGTATATTGTGTTAGTTTGTGAGTGTGTTTGGATTGAAATTAACTCTGAAGTATCTTGAATACTAATTCAGTGTGTTTACGAGCTGTCTGTAGTACCTGTGAAAATAACTTACATATCATGTTTTGTGTATTCAACAAAAGTCTTACCAGGTGGTATTAGGTTACCCAGTAACTGGATTGTGGAGGTCAGATAGGTCGGAGGGCTTTCAGAGTAGGAGAAGACCACATAAACGATTTATGGACTGTGTGAACAATGATATGGTTAGGAAGGGGTGACTACCAAGATGATGATTAATGAAGAAGTAAGGAAGAAAAAGACATATTGCGCGGAACCCAAATAATTTGGGATAAGAGCAGAAGAATAAATGTGACCTTTCACCGGAACGCATCATAGCTGGTTGAGTGCAGGAATAGTTATAATAGTAATACTTCCTATCATCGAATCCTAATACTATTTTTCCGATTGAAAACCCTTAGTTTGACCCCTATTCACAAAAACGTTGATACAATAAAGACCACTACCCAACTATAACTTTAGGACACGCTATAGTATATTCAGGCAGAAACTAATTAGCATCGCTTCAGGCCGAGTTGTCACCGAGTGACCGCGCGAAGACATACTACTTGCCAACTGGTGGCGACGGCGACGTTCTGCTGTCGACTAATAACTCCGCGACGTCTAATTTGATTGCTTTAACAGAACAAGACTATTGCTTACAAATTCTAGATAACATCCTTATACAAGTATTAGAAGCGTGTCCAAAATTAGAACTAACCCCGCCATCTTTTTTTTCAATACAATTTCACTAAACGCCCTCTGTGGGAGCAGTGATATAAACCCATGCAGGCACTTTGCTCTATGCATTTTATTTCATCACCAATGCTCTCAAAACGATGAAGGAAAAGATCTTGAGGAAACCGGCATGTTCTAAAAGAAAAAAAAAATCGAACACATTTGACATCCACCAACTCGCTTTGGGCCGGCGTGGTGTATTATACTCCCTCACAGAGAGGAGGCCTTTGTCCCAGCAGTGGGAACATTATAGGCTGATTATGCTTATGTCTGTCCTCTGTCAATATCTTTGTAGCACTGTAATCGAGTTGCGATGCAGAGAGAAAAACTGCAGTTCCAATGTATTGTAACAAAACTTTCATTCTATAGGCCGACCGCTTAACTGAGACGTTGCTTGAGATAGCTGCGCGGTGCGGGGGGGGGGGGGGGTGATAGTTGTCACGAGTTGATGAATCACTGAGCTCTCGCATCACGTCACCACACCCCTCCCGCACCGCACTGCCGCATTTTATAGCACGTGTGGCCTAAACGTGCAATTAAGTCACGCTTTTCTATGTGTAAAAATACACTGCTTATGGTACACCAAAGACTACCTGCAGTTTTGTCTCTCCTTTCTCTCTAAATCCATCCAAAGGTTGTCTTTAAAAGATCACTTTTAGCTATAAGACTGCCCGCTGTGTCACGCCTTGTAAAATTTCTACACTTATATCTGTAATATTTATGGTAGATATAATACATAATTAATAATCACAAAAATGCGTGACTTAAGTGCGAGTTTAGATAAAGTGCTATAAAAACTTTATTAAAGCCGATTTATTACTTATATGCACATATATGTTGCAAAACAGAAGAAAAAAATCAGTATGATGGAACACTATACCTACCATTGCCTACCCATCACCCTAACGTTAAGAAGTTAATACTTGTGCAGTGTTCCGCGAATATTGATTGCTGGTCACCTTGACAAGGGTTTAGCAGTTTCAGAAGGTGCGAGCTTTTAGCTATTGAGGTCAGTATTCTGTCCTAAAGATAGATTTAATGTGATTTTACCTAAATCACATGAAATCTATCTTTAGAAGAGAAAAGTGCGGAATTTTCGATGGTGATGGAGGTGGGAGAAACGAGCACCGTTAGAGATTTCTGGATCGTAAAGTCTGGTGTCTGATAGAACGATTTTGAGGTTTTGCTCATCTTGATTACAGACATATTCCATTCTTCTAGCC
This sequence comes from Apamea crenata, assembly GCA_949629185.1. Classification (NCBI taxonomy): domain Eukaryota; kingdom Metazoa; phylum Arthropoda; class Insecta; order Lepidoptera; family Noctuidae; genus Apamea; species Apamea crenata. The sequence continues at coordinate 2,142,724 of OX451359.1, forward strand.
AAAGCGAAAATCTTTCTTCTACTGTATTAGATCTTTAAAAATATTGTCAGCAAAAACATTGCAGATAGTGTAACTGTGTCAGTGTTTTTTTTTTCTTTTGGTGGCCTTCATTAAGCTTTAGATTCCATTTCCCATTCAACATTATTGTTTTTTTTTAGCCGTTTATGTCCCACCTGTCTCTGTCCAGAGCTGTCATGGACTAATCTTTATCAAAGTCCAGCTCATCCCGCCAACTCCGTCTGGGCGTACCGCGATGTCGTATGCCAAACTGGGTCGTAAGTTTGGCCCACTGATCGTCTGACATGCGGCAGATGTGTCCATAATTGTCATTTTTTTATTTAAACAAAGTATTGTTTTAAACTAGCTTATCCAATATACAAAAATAGATGGGTTTATAGAAACGTTACCGCTCTGTTCCTCTCAGAATACTCTCCCAATGGACGGGTCTAGGAATTTCAGTGGTTTACAAAGGTGTATTGTTTGTTCACGGCTAAGATTAAATTTGTTGGTCCACTGCTGAGCTAGGACTGACGTGTCGCCGGCAAGAACTATTTCTTTATTGTCCCCGAGTCATTTTAACTTGGGTCTATATTAGTTTTTTGTCTTCGTGATAGAGTGGGGTAAGAAAGGATATTGCTGTGTCATCGTTGGGTAAAACAAACCGATCATTTATTTTGTGAATGGAAAGTGAACACACGTATTCACGCGCCACGCCGCAACGCAATACATTAGAAAAATCCTCCTTCATCACTTTCGCTCATTTTATATAAAATAAGACACACTACACACGCGCCGCGCCGTATTTTTTTGTATGAAAATGAGTTGGGTTGCGGCCCGTTGCAACTGTAATGTGCACTTGGCTTATTGCTTGCTGTCTTTTGACTACTAAATGTAAATACGGTATTCATAAATAATGATTATCTTAGCAGTTCAGAGGAGGGCCTGTAATAACTAAAAATGTATAATTAAAGTAAAAGAAACGTTATCGGTCAGGGAATCCTGTCGAACAAATTTCCTTACACGATACTCGCACGCACACACTCTCGAAATTTCACAGCCGCTATCTTGGATTTTCATTTTGACAATACCTCATAATCGGCTTTACTACCCTCGAAAACCAGGAAAACTATCTCTCTCTGTCTCCGTCTCTATAAATAATGGAAAGAATCGGAGAGAAAGAGAGAGAAATTTGCATGGAAGGGGTATAACGCTTTTGCTCTACGTGATAAAGAATCCTCTCAGTTTACTCCTATCGCAAGCCGTGTTAAAGAACTTCGTTCCAATAATATTTAAAACTCAGTTAATTCCTCCTGATAATGGACCTAAACTTCCAACCAGCCAGTGCCAACACGCGAATGCGCCTCACCTTCATTCTCCTCTTACATCTTTCCTCATTCTCTGTTTTAGCATCTACAGCAATCAATTCATGCATTGTCACGACTTACCCATAATTACCCTTATAAAAACCGTCCCAAAAAAATAAATGCCCAAAAACACGAAATTAACGCAAAACATTTAGCCATCCATTAACACTACTACTAAAAAAGGCCGAGGCGTCAAAAGGCTCCATCTATCAACGGCCCTTAAACTACGCCTAGCGAAAGTCGGGGTGAGTAGGAACAATGCGCTAATGGAAACCGTGCTTAATTATACACGTCATCAACATAGACAATGGAAGGTAGTTTTGGGTGAATTGTGTAGACTAGCCCTTATGTTGTGATAGAGTATAGTTTGAATGTTTTGCTTTTCGTGAGTGGGTTAATACAATAAACCGGCAACTGTCGTTTTCTCTGCGTTTATCACATGACAAATTAAAGAACATAGCTAATCAGAACCTTTTGGGTCTGTGCAGTAATCGCATATATATGTATAATAATAATGTAATAGATTCATTTAGTAGTTAGTCTATGGTTCAAGAAATAATGTTAATCGGCTGTGGTAAGCTCAAATTCAAAACTCAAACTCAAATTATTTATTTCAATTAAACCATTTACAGGCACTTTTGAATTGTCAAAATTAAGTAGTCGGTCAGTTAGTCAGAAAGTTGAAGCTAGTTGCCCATTCCAAAAACGTAGATCTCTATGGAGAAGAACGGGCAAGAAACTCCACGGACACTCTTTTTAATCAAGATATTATTACAAAATCCTGGGTACATTATTCTTATTGCTTCTGTATGTGAGAACAATGTAAAAAAGAAACAATTTAAAATATAACATTAAAAATAAGCCCTGGCAGTTAAGAGATGACCAGTCTCAACCAACGGCGCCCGTTCACGAACATGACGAGTGGATCAGCACCTCCCAGCTCAACCATTTTGTAGGGAACCGAATGATCCAACACACGTGCCACTATCAGTGAGACATTTAAGTGAGCATGACATATTCTCAACTGCCATGCTCTTTCAAGTCAACATCAAAATATCATAAAAAAACGGATCCTTGGTTCTTCATTTACAAAATTTTAAAAATGCTTTTAAATTATACAAAACTATAGTTTGCAATTTTTTTAAGAGATAAGAAAAAAAATACAAAAAAATACTACCAATCAGGAAGAGGTATTTAACATGGAAGTATTAAAAATTCATTTTGATTAAATAAAATAAACATTAAGTTCGTAATGTCAGAAACACTAAAAAAAAAACAAAAAAGAAGGGCATCTCCTCCAAATATTGAAATTGTGTGATCAACTAGTGAGCCCAAGTGCCTGTGGAGCAGGACCAGCATTAAGCCAAGCATTTTTATCTACGATATACTCATCCAACTTATAATAAATGCTTGTCTAAATTGTGTGCGTTTAATGCATGTTTTAAATTTCTTCTCATTTAGTTGAAGAAAGCTCTTTCGGGAAGTCTCTGCGTCCAGGAACAGAAGCAATGTCGTAGCTTGGATAATTAAAATAAAAGTGATAAACATAAGAAGTAAATATGTTTTAATATTTTCAAATAATAATAATAAGCCCGTACTATCACACTGCAGGGCCAAGGCATCCCTTTAAACTCGATCCAGAGCCAATACGGACCAATCCCTCATATAGGCGTCAAGATCGTCCCACCATCTACGCCTGGGTCTTCCGCGATGCTTTTGGACGTTTTCAGGGACCCATACTGTGGTGGTTTAGCCCACAATGTGTTCAACATGCAGCAAACGTGTCCAGCCCAGTCCCATTGTTGTAATCGCATCAACTAAGCCTATCGCAGTCCACTGCTGGACATAGGCCTCTCCCAGGGCGCGCCATAACACCCTGTCCTCCACCTTCCGTATCCAGTCCGTCCCAGCAACCCTCTTTAGGTCGTCCGTCCATCTAGCTGGGGGGCGTCCCATACAATCCATGTAATCGCATGTTACCCTACTAATATTATAAACGTGAAAGTTTGTATGGATGGATGGATGTTTCTTACTCTTTCACGCAAAAACTACTGAACGGATTTCGGATGAAATTTGGCACACAAATGGTTTATAACCAGGATTAACATATAAAATACTTTTTATCCCGATATTCCCACGGGATCATAACTTATGCGGGTAAAACCGCGGGGCGCAGCTAGTGACATAATATTTCGAACAATACCAACTTTTTTTTCCACGAATATTATAAATTATGGTTATAATATTCGTGGAAAAAAAAGTTGGTATTGTTCGAAATATTATGTCACTAGCTGCGCCCCGCGGTTTTACCACATTCTCCCGAGAAATGCAGAATCTTATTATTATTCAACTTTTCAGCATTCCGTGAATGACCTATCGACCCATTTTTAAAACTCCCTTGTCTATACTACAGTTACCCAAATAAAAATTTACCACCGGCCTAGTATTTTTCCCTCTAATCTAATTTGAAATTCATACAAACAGGTCAGTGGAGTGTAATAAAAAAATCCCGAAATAACTGCCTAACACTGAAATCCTGACTATGATCGCTGGATTAGGGGGAAAATCCCTGAGTTGGTAACACTGGGTGGAATTACATGGCTCTGTAGGGCCTTGTAGCAGATATAAATGGAATGTTAGGTGGAACGAGCGAGGTCGAATCGGCCCCATGCGTCCAAGGAAGACATTCTCAATGCTGCGCTGATGTTTTGTTTTTCTTTCCCTTTTTTAATACATTTTTTGTTTAACTGACTCATTGGTGTATTCACTTAATGGTGATGTTCTTCAGAAAGATCAGAGGGGCATTTCTAGTAATTTTAAGAACGTTCAGTCTGATCTCAGTCTCAATCTGTCATAAATACCTCTAATTTCTTCCATTTTTGACATTGATTGTCACCGAGATGAGATTGCGACTAGATTTTGAACGTTTTCAATTACGGGAATTGGCCTTCAGACTGTGAACTGTGTACAGTCTACGGCACATCAGTGGTAGCACGAAGAAAATCGCTCTTATTGCTACGACATAAAGGCGCCGTCGGTGTACCTATTGAGTAATACGATACCCCTTGGTAAGACTGGTTGTCAGACTTTCGGGCTTCTGACTACCCGTAACGACTGTTAAAGATCCACGAACGACAGCCGGGACCAACGGCTTAACGTGCTTTCCGAGGCACGGAGGGGTCTCGGTACGTAAAAATCGACCAACCGCTGCAAGCATAGCTTAACCTGATCGATCGACCTGTACGGCTGTTATTATTTAGCCACTGGCCCCTCCTGATGCACTTATGATGGAGCACTAAATCTTTTATTTAAAAGCAATACTAGCAAGAATCTAAAGAGAATAAAAATCTTTTATTTGAAATGAACAAAATGTCTTTTTCTTTACGCTTTTTCAGATTACAGATTTGATTACGAAATTGATAACTGCCATCTTCTATTACAATTTAAGCTTTGTTACAAAATTGAACGCGAACGACTCTACACAAATTGGTGTTTGATGCCCTAATTTAAAAAGAAGATTTTCACAGACATGCAATATTTTTCTTTATGAAGATATGATTGTAGAGACGCGCTATAAGCAGATGTTTTTTTTTTACCAGATAAACAAAAATGCTATTTATTTATATTATCACATTTATAACTGACAAAAGAGCTGATAGTAGTGCACTCAAAGCATACAAAGTCATGAAGATTGTGTCAATTTACTATTTGACACCTTACCATAATCAGCCTATAATGTTCCCATTGCACTGCTGGGACACAGGCCGCCTCTCTTCGAGAGGGAGTGGGCTGTAATCTACCAGTGCGGGTTGGTAGATGTCATATGTCTTCGATTTTTTTTTTGTTCTAGGGCATGTCGGTTTCCCTTCACCGTTTTGAGAGCAGTGGTTATGAAATAATTTTACACTAAGTAAAGTGCCTGTCTGGGTTCGAACCCACAATCTACAAGTCGTAAGTCACGGCTTTTTCCACTGGGCTACCACTGCCCTCTAACCGTAATAAAAAAAAAACATTATGTCACTGTAGTTATTATTATTATTTAAACCGTAGAATTTCAGAAGTCAATTATTTACAACACCAAGTCTCATTTATTTCGACCTACCGACCTACTCGTTAATTGATCTATATTAATTTCAATTTCAATGTATTCAGAACGAACAGATTTTTTAAATGACGGCGAAAAATTAATCGGAAATGAAAAATTAGGTATCTTTATTTGAAGAATTAATGTAAATTAGATTGTAATTGAAATTAATTAGGACATTAATGAAGTTGATGCGACTAATTAATACAATGAGAGCTGTAATTAATTGAAATTGAAAATAGGGGACCGAGATTCAAAGAATTAATGAAGAAGAAAATTATAATCAAACTTGATTGGATATTAAAATGTGGCAAGCGAAATTACAAAAGAGAAAACGGAAATAGGTAACAAATTTTGCTAGATATTTATTATCCTAAAATCACATAATTTTCTAGTACGTATAATATAAATGTACCTATATTATGTAGGCACCTATTAGTTACCTAGGATGTATAAGTGAGTCTGATAATCTGTAGGTGTGTTTAGTAAATAATGTAAGTATCCAGTAAACAAATATTTTCGTCCCGGTAAATACACGTAATTTTTTTTTTGTGGTATGGCTCTGAATATCAACCAATCAACTCATCATATCGCAGTCCACTGCTGGACAAAGGTCTCTCCCAGGTGGCACCGCGACACCCTGTCTTCCGCGTTCCTCGTGCAGTCTATCCCAGCCACCCTTTAATAGTCATCGGTCTAAGCTGTTCACTATGCTTGCCGATACATGGTCCCCACTCCAGGACCTCTACCGGCCATAGGTCCTTTGACAAACATGACCAGCTTACTGCCACTTCAGTTTGTTTACTCTACATGCTATATTTGTAACTCCGGTTTTTTCCGAAAAATATCATTTCTGATTTTATCCTTAATAAAATCTCTGAGTCTAGCCCGCTCCATAGCACGCAGAGCGGCATTTGGACCAGTCCGACTGTCAGTGTCCAGGATCTTATATAAATTTCGCTATTCTTAAGCAGCATCCAGACATAGATAGACTAAGCCACATCATTGCTATATTTACCACTTATATCAAATCCCACTTATTTCAACATGAAAGGCAGGTTTACTTTTAGATAAAGACCACCTGAGAACTAGCAACCGGTGGTGCAGTTTCATGCTGTTATAAAAAACAAACCTTCTTCTAATCTTGTGTGTTTTGTCTTCCATACGTTATCTAATCAATTCTTCAAAGATTTGCACGTGTTATGTTAGATAGGACATGTGTGTCGTTTTCATGGTTTTCGAGAGCAACAACACATTCACAACGTGTTTGTACACTTGGTGACGACAAGTAAAGCAAGTAAGCGCGCGTCGCTTCGTGAGATAAAAATACTGTACCTACATCAAATGCAGTTGTATTGTAACTTGTGAAGGCTCATAATCAGAGGTCGGAATTAGGTAGAGTTATTTATGTACTTGCATCGAAATGTTGATATTAATATGGATCTTCCCGGGATTTCTAATAGACAATCCCGTGTGGCCATTTCGTTAAACGGGGAGTGCTCCGCATTTCCGCTATTGTTTTCTTTTGTTCTCACAAGCAACTACATACAACGAACTACAAATGTGGCAACATCACTCGTGTGCGCATTGGAATTTTGCAACTTCGGACATCCGATGTCGTTGATGTAAATTTGGCAAGGTCGTGCGTGCACTGGTTTAAATTGTGTAAAAGTAAATAACTTTTTTATTTAATAAATCCCGGGATTTTTCTGCTCATTAATATTAATTTCGGGATTTGAGGCATATAAACTTTATTCTTTCGCTGTATGAAATCAGTGTAAGTACATAAATAACTCTACCTGATTCCGACCTCTGCTTATAATGCATTGTACGACCAGTACCTTAAACGGCCGAACCCAATAACGCTACTGAGACTAAGATCGCTACTGGTGGTAGCCAGTATAATCATAACTGTCAGTATAATACAGATCGCTACGGATATATGTAGATTATTAGGACGTTAAAACCAGAGATAGATAGATTTTTCTACCCCCAGTGTGTCAAAACTAGAGCTATTAAAGCTTGAAAGAGCTCAAAGGGCTGTGCTAAAAGTAATTCACTTAAAACCACGTGACTACCCTACATCTAAGTTATATTCAGAATGCAATGTCTTAACTGTTAGAAAATTGTACATCCTAAGATCCATCGTTCGCAAAAACTCTATGATCTCGTTCAATATGCAGCTAGTCAGTCAGCGGCGTTGTGGCTTCCCTTTATGTCCAACAGTCTCTTTCTTGTAGGACTGCTTTCGCAAGACGACAGTTTAATGGCCTAAGTGCTAGGCTTTATAATAAAGCCCATAGACAATTAAATATCTACGCCTTGACTAAACATGAGGTAAACTTGAGGTACACAGACTTAATTCCTGGCTACAGACGTTAACATATATGGATACCGAGGAGCTTTTAACCACTGTACAGTAAAGTGAGATAGGTTGACAACCACACTATGGGCTTAAAAACACACACACACATACCCCCACTACCAAACACACACACACCCTCACTACCAAACACACAACCACACACACACACCCGCACTACCAAACACACACACACACCCTCACTACCAAACACACATACACACGCAAATTTTTTTTTTTTTACTTAAAATATAAGATAAGTATTTTGTTCGCCCACTGCACGTACCAATTTATTTTGTAACCGCTACTAAGACCCATTATAATATATGGATACTCTTTCTTAAGATACAGACAGGTTTTTCTGCCTAGTTTAGGAAAAGGGAGTCCTGTGACCCCTGGTTCTACTTTATAACATTTTAGTTTATAAGACAACTCTGTATGCTATATAAACTGCTAATAAATAAAAAAAAAAAAAAAAAAATTATAAGCAGTGAATACATTTATTTATTAAATTTATAGTGATAGATAGGTAATTGGGTTCGGCTGAAGTGAGTTAGTCACTAGTGTCAATACCTAGCACCAGATGGAACGATAACTCATTTCACCAAAGTTTTCACGGTGAAATCGTTACAGAATAGGCAGGTACTAACTAGCAAACTGCTACCGTCTAGACTGGTATAGAGTATCCGAAGCCCATAGTAACAACAAGTTCACTAAACAGTATCCAATAACTGGGGAGTTATCAGCAACAGTACACCAGTGTGTACTAATTAGTAATACTTACAGACTTGCTCATTAATTTATTGCAACGTCCTAAAGTTGTTCCGTGGTTGGAATGGTTTGGTACGTGGTAGGACACCACGTGAACGAAGTAGCGCTGGGCAGCTAGTTCTCAATATAAGTCCTAAACAATTTAGTAATTTTGTTTAAACATTTATCTGAAACCAGCCGTTTCATATAACGACTAGAAATTATGACTGCAACCAACGCCACTACGTACTCATTAGATAGCTAAGTCTTATGTATTAATTTATGGCGGCACCACCCGGCCCCCTGGAGCTTATAAAATAGTTTAGTTATAAAATCCAGACTGCATTTAATATGCGTTTTATTATGTCTAGAGAACGTTGGATGGAGTGGAGAAGTAATGGAGACATTTAAGTGAGAAGTTTGTGAAATTAATATGGAATTAATCTTAATGTGTATTTTTATTTATTTATTATATTAGTGTAGAAAGTCAGCAGTGAGCTCTGCTGGAGATAGGCCTCATCTGCATTTAGTCTGTAGAGATTGGTTTTTGAAGGCCCTAAAAAACCTATTAAAATATAATTTAAAGTAATAATATAAAGAGAAAAGATAATAGAGAGATTTGATTTTTTGTATGTTTGTTTGTTACGCTTTCACGATTTGGATGAAATTTGGCACATGGGTAGATCATGACCTAGATTAGAACATAAGAGACTTTTTATTTCGATATTCCCGCGGGATCGAGACTTATGCGGGTGAAACCGCGGGGCGCAGTCACTTTTCCTATAAACTGACTATTAGCACCTTGATAACAAAGTGTCTGACCTAGAAAAACTTGAAGGACTGTCTAGTACTACTTTCTGTATTGGTTTAATTACAGTATCTATAAAACTATAAGTGAGATCTTTACACGCTGAAAACCTCACACAGACACTATCCCTTTTTTTTTGTGGATGGAAAATCATCAAATGACCCCCCCGCTCTGGGTGGAGCGGAAGGGAGTGTCAGACTCTTACTGACTAAAACCCACCCGTGTTCCTTCCTTAGCCTTTTATGTTCCAGGGCAGCGGTAACCCTTTCGGACGATCCTGCTACCCATCCCCTTGATTTATAAACGTTACTTAAAGTTAAGTAATGATTAGCGACTTTTAAACGTATTTTAACTTTAATCATCTTGTACAAAAACCCCAGTATCTACAGCATGATTTGGCAATTTCTTTACTGAAACGACAAAATTTTCATCCGTATTTCCCTATACCGGAATAAGCATAATTCCAAATTGCAAATACCCCCAAAAACAACACACATAAATTTCAGTTTCGTAGTTAATAAGAAACAAACAAAAAGTGTACTGTTTTATTAATTTGTAAGGAGACAATAAGCCTACAAAGCCCCTGTAACGGACGACTGTTGGGTCGAGTTGGGCTCTTTGAACACCTGTATCTTGCCCCTATTATAAGTTACACACCCCACTTTCACCTCGGCCGAACTGAGGGTGCTTTTGAAAACTGATTTCGATGCAATTTTAGTTCGTTTTTTGGGAGGGCAGTTGTGTTTTTAATTGTTTTTTAATTAATAATTTTTACTTTATACATTTTAGTGACAAGCTTTATTCATGCTAGGTGGCTTTAATTTAAGCACTAAAGGTGGTTTAGTCTCACGGCCAGGCGAGGCATAGATAGGATGGACGAGGAAAAGGACGGAAGATGAAATGTTTGTTTTGCACGTACACTGTACCTAAGTAAAACTGGTGCCCATAAATTATATATATTTGGAATTTGATCATCAAGGTCTTCAACCCATATTGTAATAATTGAACAATTTTTTTTTTCACTTTTCAAAATGGAGCCATACTGCCGCCAAAATATATAGCCAGTGTCACTCGGGATGATGTAAGGATTCTAACGATACCCCATACATCCAAATCTGTTCAGGCATCTAAAAGTTATGGTGGAATAAAGAAACTCACATACAAACATACATCGACCCTGAATACATTACACTCCTTTTTGGGCAGTCGTGTAATTAGACTTCCTCAGTGGATTGGTTTGTTGCTGTAATATAAAGAGCCTTAGACTGATTATTTACTTTCCTTTTTCACTCGAGTTTTGTTGACTTTTGTGGGTTTGTACCTTAACTTGGTAGATTCTAGGAGCATTATGGTTTCTTCTGTTTTCTCTGCCTTTAGCATAACATCCATTCAAATATCAGAAAATCCCAGCTTTATTGTATACTAGCTGTGCACCCGCATAACTTTCGATCCCGTGGGAATATCGGGATAGAAAGTATCTTATGTGTTAATCCTGGTTATAAACTGTGTGCCAAATTTCATCCAAATCCGTTCAGTAGATTTTGCGTGAAAGAGTAACAAACATCAATCCATCCAACCATCCATCCATCCATACAAACTTTCGCGTTTATACCTAATATTATCAAATATTAGTACGATAGGATCCTATCCTACTAATCCTACTAATATTATAAATGCGAAAGTTTAAGTAGGATATACCTATGTAGATCAAAACTGTCTAAATGTGACATTGTTTTCTTAAAGATAAATCTTCACGTATTTGTGTGGTATTTGTTTATTTTACTCAAGGTCAGATAATTTGTTGATATCTGAAGTGCATCAGACGATGTTACGTAATGGATACAGATTGGAAACTAACACTTGTTTTCACTTACACTACACAACACCTAATTATAATGCCTAAAGGATTATCATTTACTTATTGTAACACATTATGGTTTGATTTATTTGTCCTTCCTTGTCACGCCTTCTTATAGAAACATTATTTTGTAATTATCTCAGAAAATAAACGTTAAGTAAGTTTTCAGAAATAGAATCGCAGGATCCCCCAGATATGATTTCTCACTTGTATCCGACGTACTCAAAATACACGATTGAACAGCAGCGGTGTTGCGGACACCAGCCCGTATTAATACTACTACGATAAAATATCGTATCCGATATACCCACCTGAAAAATGACACCATGTGAAAGTAGCAGATGTGTAAAATTTTTGAAGCACTATTGACATTAAATGAAATGGTTTATACTATAAATAAGATATCAGAATCACTTTTACACGTCATATTATTTTAAAAAAGCTAGATGACATCGGCGTTTCCTATTTGACTACTCTGAGAAGAAAGGTCGGAAGAACTTGAGAGGTTACACTCTCTTTTAAATTCCAGACTTAACCTTGGTCAGATCATGTGAAGACCATGTAGATTGATGCCTGAAATGGTCTTTTGAGGAAAGCACCAAACAGATTTGAGTGGACCAGTCCACACTTTCCTGCAATTTTTTTACATAGGACTTTACACTTTATTTTTGGTCTTTATTTTTTATTTATTTTTATCTGATGTATGTATCTGGTGTATTGTGTGTCTTTTGGTCTGTGCTAAATAAATGTATTTTCTTTCTATAATCGTATAGCTCAACTCAGAATTCTGGATAGATTTGGTTAATATAAATATAACTAAACAGTAATAAGGTATTAAAACAATACTCGTCCACTAAGCACGTGGCGCTGTCATCATTTGTCAGCCACAGCGCCTCTCTACTAAATTAATAACTGGGTATCAAACCCCAGCACGATTTATGATCTAATATAACTGATGTTGCCTGTAATTGGATTCAATGTTCTGCTGTTGTTGTGGTTTAAAGGTAAATAGAGCTAGAGAAGGATACTGTGTTAAACTCTAGCCACCTATAATTACAAAACAAGGTTTTTCTTTTGATCCGAGGGGCAATTCTCGTAATTTTAAGAACGTTCACAGTCTGATCTCAGTCTTAATCTGTCAAAAATACATCTAATTTCCTTCCAGTTTTGACAAGTTTTTGACATTAATTGGCTGAGATGCGATTGCGACTAGAAATAAAGAAGAAAGAAAATACATTTATTTGTGACAAACATGTCGAATAAAAAGGAACACAAACACAAAAAAAATCAAGTTGGGTGTAAACATGCGTCACATCCACGCAAAACGGCCATCGCTCAGCATAATGCTAAGACTGCAGAATGCCAAACGACACAAAGAATCTAGTCTAATCTCAATCTAGGGGAGATTGAGATTAGACTAGATTTTGAACGTTTTTAACTACGTGAATTGACCTTCAGGTTTAAACCACCGAGCCAGTTATTGAAGTAAGAACCTAACCGTTAAAGAAATGCAGTTCTTTATACAAAAATGACAACATAATTCAGTGCTAACTTGTCGTTTTAGTATTGAGAACTTTGCACACATCGAAATAAAGTTCGAAATACAAATACCGGCCAAAAGGTAGACTATAACGAAAGTTAAGGCAGTAAGCATTTATTTCAATTAAGGGCAAATTTTTCCATCGCCAGATAACTTTTATTCGAGTAATAAAATTGAAGTCTGGCAGTTTTTGTATGAAATAACTGTCAAATTTTCAAAATTATTCTTCGAATAAAGTTTTCAGATGATTGAAAAATCAGCCCTAAACCATTCATAGAAAAAGAAAGAATTTCATAGAAAAAGTCGATTAGTCAAAAAAATGAAGCGAGTTACCCATTCCAAAGCATAGCACACATAGAACTCCATGGACACTCTTAAATTATATTGTTTCAAAGTATTAAGTGAGAGGGTATCTGGGCATATAAGCAAATCGATCTGGGCTATACCCGGACACGATATCGTGGCCGGGTGGCCACGATATGGTGTATTTACGGTAGGGTTTGACATGACCATTTGTTTGCCCTGAGCGGATGACATTTCCACATGAAGACTTTTGAGTGTATCAATGTCCGAATTTAATTCAAATTCAAATTTCAATTCAAATTCAAAATTATTTAGTTTGGGACAACTAGATCCACCGGTTAGTGTACAAAAAAAAACTTAGAAACTATTGTTAGTACCTACTTAAATACAATAACAAAGGACAACACTCACATAAACATCACAAACCACAAATGCCTCTGTGCTGAGACACCTCCCTAAAAGATCACCAGACGAACGAAATGCCTCAACACAGGCGCACGCACATCTTCAGCTTTTAAGCTCCGTGTATTATATCTAAAGTAGATAATATAACCTTACATTAACATTAGTTATTGTTGAATTAGATGCCAACAAAAAAACTCAGACCTGTTATTTATATACAGGTTCAAATTAAATTAGCTAGCGAAACTGCAGCCGTGATGGGTATCCATATCTTAACACGATAAAATAAAAATTTGAAGTATTTTTGGGGGCCAACGATCGTTGGTAGTGTTGTTACTTTAAGTATAAGATGAGACATTCTCGTTTCTTTTGTTTTATCGTGTTGTGATATCGACACCAATCACGTCTATGAAGTTTGAACCAAATAAAAACGGATATTACAAGTGTCTTAAACTAACTGCGATCGGTCATCAAATTAATAAATTCAGCATCTTCCTGCCCTTAGCCCATGTTACTTGGGGTCGGCGCAACACGTTTTCTTCTTCCATTCTCCCCTGTCAACCATCACGCTATCATTCACTCCCTTCTCTTTCATATCATTCCTCACACAATCCATCCATCTTTTCTTCGGCCTTCCTCTCCCTCTCCATCCATCAACATGTATATTCATCACTCTTTTAGTCACATGCGTTTCGTCCCTTCTCATAACATGCCAATACCAAGCTAAACGATTTCCTTTCAACTTTTCTGTCACTGGCGCCACTTTCAAATTTCCTCTTATAGTACTCATTTCTTACTTTTTCCACTCTCGTCACTCCACACATCCATCTCAACATTCTCATTTCCGCTGCATGCAATCTTCTTTCATCCGTCTTCTTCACAGCCCAGCATTCAGACCCATAAAGTACGACAGGCCTTATCACAGACTTATAAATCCCCTCTAACTTGAGGGGCATCCGTGGGTCGCAAGTTTTCCTGTGACCTGTCGCCATTTCATCCATCCTGAGTTGATCCGGTGCGTTACGTCTCGGTCTACTTCGCTATCTCCTTGGACTGAAATTAATAAATTAAATATATAAAAACAGTCATTAAATTAATTTCTTTATTGTTTTATCATGTTAAAATATCGATACCCATCACGTCTGCGGAGTTTCGCTAGCTAATTTAATTTGAACGTGAATGGATAACGAGGGTTATTAACTATCTTAATATCTCCCATTAAAAATCTCCAATCTCCTCAAAAATATATTTGTCTTTGCAATTATTTTGCCTAATTTATTTATCTCCTGAGTTGCGCAGAAACTTGATTATAACTAATATTGATTGTACTATTATTGTTGGTACTACCAATCTAGCTGAGTAGCCCGAACAATTAGGTATTGCATATTCATAAGTACTCATAATTGTTACGGCAAACATCGTTACTGCTCTGGCTAATATATAATATAGACACAACTTATATTGGAGGGCCCGTGGCTAAATAATATCAGCCGCACAGTTCGATCACGTTTGCCGCGGTTGGTCTGTGGATGGGTGACCATCTTTACATACCGAGACCCCTCCGTGCCTCGGAAAGCACTTGGTCCTGGCTGTCATTCGCGGATCTTTGACAGTCGTTACGGGTAGTCAGAATCCCGAAAGTCAGACAACCACTCTTACTAAGAGGTATCGTATTACCCAGTAACTGGGTTGGGGAGGTCAGGTAGGCAGTCGCTCCGTGTAAAATGGTATTCAGCTGCATCCGGTTAGACTGGAAGCCGACCCCAACAAAGTTGGGAAAAGGCTAGGCAGATGATGACACAACTTATATTATTTTCGCCATAAAATAAACATAGCATCATAACATCACGCCTGTAATCCCCGAAGGGTAAGACAGAGGTGTACCTGTAGTTCACCCACATTTCGCCAGGTGTGTTTAAGTGCCATGTATTGGGGGCTAGCCTATTGCCATCAAGCGGGTACTAATCCAGACTGCTGGCCGCTGCTGAGAAATTCTTAATGGAAAACCCAAGTTGAACGTGGGGTCCTGCACCACGTTATCGTACTTTCCGAGGTAAGGAAGGGTCTCGATATAATGAAACCAAGAAAACCCATTCACGAACCGACCGCGGCAAGCGTAACTTAACCCGCAATCGACCTGTGGAGCTATTATCATTTAGACGCGGGCCCCTTTACCACTTTTAATAACCATTCTCAGTAAAACTTTGCTTGAAATTATCTAGCTTTCACATTTATACAAAAAGACCTTGTCGTTTTATGAAGTGCAAGCGACATTAAACTGTAGGGTGATAAACAAATTACGAGGTCCATTACACAATGTTCTCTTCAGTGAAGTTCAATTGCTTTTGCAACTCCACGACTCTTTATTTCCATACAACGACTCTTGTGTCAGTGTTGTTTTCAATATCCGAGCGTATTTTCACCGTTCAATTCACAATTAAAGATTTGATTTTGATTAAGGTATTTTGGACAATGTATGTAGGTAGTTACAACTTTAAAGCCATCCCTCTGACCCAGAATACAGATATTAACGAAAAAATCGCGATACGCCATAAGACTGTCAAAATAAATCATGTAAATTTTGATTTTTGTAAATTTTGAGGAGAACTATCTGATATAATATTATCCTTTTTAAAACTTTATCAGTTTAAAATACTCGATGAGAAAATATGATGACTTCGTCAGTTGGTCGACTCTTCACGTGACCAGAGGGCTGGCCTATTTTTTGGCCAAAGTTGATACTTTGGCCAATTGCCATACAACGTGGCAATGCTGCCAGCGTTTTACTATTGACGAATGCGAAAGCGATGCGGACGAATTTTTTGAGGCCCTTTGATTATTTCCCCTACTATTTATATACATACATGTTTATATTATTTTAAGACTGTTAGTTTTTTAAATTATGTAAATATAATGTATCTATACAAGAAATAAATTAATATACTAAATATTATGCTTTCCTTATCAGACTCTGTTAAATAAAGAAAGGAATCAATCAATAACTTATGCATCAACCCATTAGTCCAATCAGCATTTTGTAAAAGGTTCAAGCTCAAAGCAATTATTTCAATTAAACAGACACTTAACTGTCATGAAATCAGTCAGATGAAGAAGTCACAGTCATTAAAAAGCACTTTGAACGTCAAGATCGGCAGAAACTCCATGGACACTTTTTTAAACCAAGATATTACGGAATCCTGGGTACACTAACATGTCGCGTAGATCAGCACCATTCAGCTCAGCCATTTTGAAGGAAACCGAATCATCCACATGCGGCTCCATCAGCGAGAGAGAAACACGTGCATTTCAAAAACATAAGTAAGAAAATTATATATTAATAAATAATTACGAGCGAAAAACAGAAATAGTTGGGAGGTGCACGTTATGACTGAGAAGGCTTTCATTCAGCATTATGCTGTACTTTACCCACAACACAGCCCTGATTTTCACAGATCATCAAGTTATAAAGATTTGTACAGATTAAACCAATAGGTAATAAGTAAAATTAAAAAAAAAACTTTAAATACTTTGACATCTTACTCTTTTGACATTTAATGATACTTTGACATCTTATAAATTGTGTGTTTATGATTATTTTATCACTGATATACATCAAATTATAATTTTAATTCGTAATTACGCAATCAATAATGTTAATACTAACCTAATCCTGTAATGTAATAAATGTTTGTACCTTATTTTGCACGCCACACTCAGCAACATTTGGCAGAATGTGATGATACCATTGACTAATCTTAAGACCATAATAATGTACCATATTCTGACAAATAAATGATTATGATTAACAGTTGAGTCGATTATCGTCGTTCAATCTTTACAGCATCTGCTATCATCAACGAATACCTAAACTATGCACAACCTAATTTTAATTCAAGATTTTAAACTCAAAAAACCAACAAATTCGTCACTAGATATTTTCCTGCTTCCCTACCCGGGAGACTTCAGACCGGCCTTGTGAATAATGAAAACTAATTATTCGCCAAGACATTATGAATATGAATCACCCTCGGCCGGATTTCTACTTATTTTTCTCTGACGACAAACTGTTCCCCGGCAAAATGATCTCGAACAATATCGTTCTTGGGTATAATGAAAATAGATCTTTTGCGACGTCTTTATAATTATTTTCTTAGTATAGAAGCGAATGAAATTGTGTGTTACAATCGACGAAAATAGTTCCTAATTAGTTTTAATTGATTATGAAATGCTTCCTTTGAAACACTCAAAAGATATAATATGGTTTAAAATACTCGTATTTGAAGGTGCCAACAGGTAAGCTAAGTTTCCTATGGATTCATCATTGTCTTATAAATGATATTTATTTCTATAAATTGGTTCAAAAAATACTATTACACGTCAAAATAATGTATGTTTTAAAACTAGACAAGTTCAGTGTATCCTCAGTCACTATGAGAAGACAGGCCGAAACAAACGCAGAGGTCACAGTGTCTTTTAAAGTCCGGAATTAATCTTGTTCAGTTCATATGAGGACCATGTAGATTAATTTCAGAGATGGTCTTTTGAGGAAAGAACGACACAAGATTTGAATGGACCATTCCAGTCAATGCATCCAATTGTTAGTAACCGTGTAGCTCAACTCAGAACATGAGGAGCTCAACGAATCAACGACAAAAAAGGACAAATGGGTAGGCCGCGAGTGTCATTCTGAATTTCGACAGTTAATAACGCATAAAATACTCGAGCATAATATAGTAAACACTTGTGGTTTTCGTTACGATAACATCAATTGATTGATGTACGATTAGATACTTGACAACGAATACTTCCAGTTTCTACTTTGTTATTTTATCACCACGTTTATCTTATCACTATCTGATAATAAAATTATCTTTATTATAAAATGCAACGAAAATTCTGAATTTCCTCCACAATTCACACATTTTCACACTTTGTCATGTTGGCAGGAAGTGTAGTTTTTTCATTATTATTGTTATTAAATTATGTTGAATGTTCACCAAGAGTTGATCCTCTAGTTGATACCAATGTCGGGCTCGTTCGAGGGTTGAGAGCCGACGATGGCGACTATGCAATGTTCTTGGGAATACCCTATGCTCAAGTGGACCCGGAAAAACCTTTTGGAGTAAGTAATTACAATTGATAAGTGAAGTTTTGGCAAAGTTTTGGGACAACCAAATTTGATTAACCGTCGTGGCAGCGACCCGAAGAAGAAGTAGATTACAATTTATATATGTGTGTTGTAGTATATGCAAGATTATGTCTACCAAGGACGCTAGTATTCACTAACGTCCTAGGTCCCGCGGACTACATCTAGATCTGAGATGATCTAGTTAAAAATCAAACTATCGTATTTGGTAGTCCAAGATGAACACTATTTTTCTCGATCAATATTATTAATTTTTTATTTTGAACATTTACAGAAATCAACGCCACAACCCAAGTTTGAAGAAACTTTTGAAGCATACGATGGTTCAGCGATCTGCCCTCAAGTCTACCAACATAACGGCACTATTCTGGGCTCACCCGACTGTTTACGCCTCAGTGTCTACGTACCTACCACGGCCACTTCTCACAACCGTCTCCCTGTCATGGTCTGGATCTACGGAGGTGCATTCCATAGAGGATATTTTGGAAAAGACTTCTATGGACCAACTTACTTAGTGAAACATGACGTCATAGTTGTGACATTGAATTATCGTGTTGGTGCTTACGGTTTTATGTGCCTTAATACTCCAGAAGTACCCGGTAACCAAGGTTTGAAAGACCAGTTTCTAGCAATGCAATGGGTAAAAGATAACATAGAAGCGTTTGGAGGTGATGCCGATAAGATAACTTTGTTTGGTTTAAGTGCTGGAGGGCATTCTATAGATCTGCACTTGTTATCTCCAAAAGAAAAATTGTACAACAAAGTGATCTTACAAAGTAGTACCGCTTTAGCCGCAACGGTTTCATACGAACCTGATACATTAGCTTCAATTAAAATAGCAGAGCATTTGGGCTTTGAAACCACAGATACAAATGAAGCTATATCTTTTCTGTCTAAAAGTGATTCGAATTCAGTAGTGGGAGCTGCAGAAGATCTTGGTATAATGTTTAAACCATGTATAGAAAATGAATTTGATGGAGTGGAACCCTTTATAACTAGTTCTTGGCTCAATGCTGCAACACCTAAAGTCAGAAATATGCCAATATTGATTGGTTTCAATGAACATGAGCTGGTGGGTTCTCATTTCGATAAAGATACTGAATATTATAAAAATTTGGACATTGTATCTAATTATTTAGAACGATTATTTAATTTTGTAGATGAAGAATTACAAGAAATGAAGGACTTGGTATCACATTTCTACTTTGGGGATGAAGTTTTCAGTGAAGATGTGAAGTGGGAAATTATAAACTTTGATTCTGATTTCACTTATATTCATCCTATACAAAGATCTATTAAGAAATTTTTAGAAGCCAAAGCCGGTAATATTTACTACTACATGTTTTCATATGTTGGTGGAAGGAATGCTCTCGTCGTTGGTGATGATGACTATAATGGCAGTAAATCGTGCTGTGCCTCACATGCTGATGATTTGGGCTATTTGTTCAGCATGAATCATAAGCCTGACCCCACGCCCGAAGATGAAGTTATTATTGAACGAATGACAACAATGTGGACTAATTTCGCTAAATTCAGGTTGGTGGCACATTATGTTGATAAAGATACTATTAGGGTTCTGTTTCTCAACGTGAATCGTGATGGACAGGCTGAAATAATCAACGAAGAAAGTTATTCTTTATGAATTGTATTAAATCATTTTAAAGACCACTGCACCAGAAATCACTAAATGGGAAGAAGGGGAAACGCCAGGGTAGCCCGCGAAATTTAATTTTTCTTACATTTTTGCCATTTGCAGGTCAGTGTCATATTGAATGTTGATTAAAATATGATTCGCGAGCGTAAAAAATATGCCTTTACTAAATTATAATCATTAAAATCATCAATAAAACCCTCTAGATTCATATAATCCTGTTGATATTTATAACCTTTTTATATGCTTGAATACGAAGCTTTTGACTACGTTGTATGTTTATACTTTAAGGTTTTTTTTATTTGTAATGTGCGTTTTGTTTGGGAAGAATAAACAATTTTTCTTTCTTTGATTGATATTTTATGAAATAGTAATTCAAAAGGATTAATGAACTGAGAGGGTTCTATTGACTATTATTTATTATTATTCTATTTATTATTATTACATACTTGTGCAAATTGCAAAAAACCTAAGAAAATTAGAACTTTGCAGGCTACCTAGCGCATCCCCCTTAACGCTAAACGTATTTAACATCATTCTATCTCTGTCATTTTACAAACGATTCACAGAAACAGAACGATGTTTTTAATGAGTTTAGCGCTAAACGTCTGCTACATAGTAGAATTGTTTTAAATATAATATTTTCATTTCAGTGACCCCACACCACAGACAACTGAACTGGTTCCAGTGAAATGGATACCAATTACAAAAGAAGCCTACACCTACATGAACATTGGAGCCGAACTTACTCTTGGCAGCAGACCAGCTCACGAAAGGATGGCTTTCTGGGATCTGTTCTACACATTGAACGAAAATAAGCAGAGAGCATTATCAGGGTGAAGATACTCGTACCATGAAGCTTAAAACGTTACAATTACTTAAAGATAAAGTTATGTTTATAAATGGTGCTAAAGATGCTGCTGCACTCGTACAACGAATATAAGCTTTAAACTAAATATTAAATCAAAGAACTGTGATTGAAACTAGTTTTAATTTACGGCAAAATTGAAACAAATTGTCTCGATATTAAGCTGATACATCCTACTAATATTATAAACGCGAAAGTTTGTGAGGATGTTTGGATGGATGTTTGTTTCTCTTTCACGCAGGAATAATAGGTAATTATATAGGATACATTTTCTCCCGATATTCCCCCGGGATCGACACTTGAACGACGATGAATGATAGTGAAAATTATGTTCGAAATAAAAATACTATCTTAAATTGTGAAGATAATATCGTGACTAAAATTGATAGGTACCTTTGTAATAGACCTTTGAAAATCACAAGAATATCACAGAATTATTCTTCCAATCAATCTTTCATTACTACCCACTGAATATCAACGAAACAATTCCCCAGTTAATCAGTAGTAGTAGTGTTTCGTAAAATGTCCAATAAAGGAAATGAGCTGGTCTTAATTAACACATAAATGTTCTGTCAATCAGTCGGACAGTATCGGGCGACAGTTTAATTTGTCAGCCTTCAAATAAGTCAGTTAGCCATGCCGACATAATGGGGTGAAAGGGAGCGGAATCTGTGTTTTTAATGATGGCTTCTTTTTGAGATATTCCCCCCGCATTGCAGGGGAAAATAAATGTGTTAACCGAAGTTGGCATCATTGAGTGTAATAAGAAAAAAATATTTTACTGCAGTTTTATATTCCTGTAAAGATCAAATGAATTCCTTAAAACTGTCGTAACCTCTCTAAAAGATATCATCTGCTTCTTAGAATTTTTTACGAACTAGTAAACAACATTCTTAAGAACTGGGGGTCTACTCCGAAGTAGTATCGGCCGAATGTTCGGCCGTTTCCTGCTACGCAGTTACTATTTGGTTCGGTCGGTCCCGATCCTACACTCTTTCGAACATTGACTATGGTCCCGACCCAACTGAGCCGATCCGAACTTTTTTCGCATTTTTCAATAATATTCGGTTCGGCCATGTATCGGTCCCATCCGAACATTCGCACTTTGCACTTCGGAGTAGACCCCCAGCTTTTTGACATCCGAGCAAACCAAGCTTGAAAATTACTAACCCATTGCTCACTCATCATACTCAGCCAATAATGTTCCCACTGCTAAGCCTCCTCGCTTCAAGAGGGAGTGGGCTGTAATCTACCATACCGGCTAAATGGCACATGTCTTCAAATTTTTGGTACTAGGACATGCCGATTTCCTCACGATGTTTTCCTTCGATGATCACGATGTTTTTGAAAGAAATGGTGATGAAATTATTTACACACACATTTACAGTTTTAACTCACGAACCACCACCATTGCTAACTAACTATTGAGCAAATCAGAAGAAATAAAAAAAGAAATAACACGACAACCATGTAGTAATAAGGTGTGCTCAACACACACGAGACAATAAATCTCACATAGAGCCAATCTTTAGAAATCAATACAACCGTCGCTGGCTCGTATTATTAATTTTCCGAGCTAATAGAAAACTGTCAAAAACTGGAGAACGTTAATTTTACACGTCATTACCTCTAGAGGGTCGAATCGACCGTGCGATATCCCATTACGTTAGCAATTAATTAGCTTTGAAGAAAGAATTGGGTTAATTGAAGTTAAGTAAGGATTGAGGGTTAATACAAGTGGGACGTGATTTAGAGATACGTTAATTTAGTTTTGAAGTGAACGGGTTAATTTATTTTTTCGTTGGAATTTTAAACATTTTTTGCGCACTTAAAGTTGGTTTTTAGAACATACATGAGTTTTGATCTCGTTGAACTAGTTGATTTTGTGAACGTCCCCCAGCTTGCCACACGATTTGATGGGCTTCAAAATAGTTTAAGACGCTACTGGAATAAACAGATAAATTAATCACAAACTCAGACAATAATATAGAGACAGTAAGCCAAAACCTCCTCAACAATAACGTACTGCCACCAAAGCCGAAATACAAAGACACGTCAGAGTAATTCCTGAAGATGAATAGACTGTCATAACGTGCTTTTTATCCAAATACGAGCTTCGGCTTCCCTCCCGTCAAACACGAATGCTGGTAAAGATAAAATATGATGCAAAAACTGAATTAATGAACGTCTAAAGTCTGTTATATTAATTATGTTTTCCGTTCCCTAAGTTTGTTTGTTGAGTTCTTTGTTTTTGTTTTTTAAGACTCACGATGAGTTTGCAAAGAATAGTCTCGTGAGTAAATATCCTTTTTTAAGTGTAGGGTTTCTAAGAAGGGCGGCGGCTGCCACATAACATAAAGTTAGCCACATAAAGTTAGCCACATAAAGTCAGCCACATAAAGTCATCCACATAAAGTCAGCCGGCCGTAGCGACGGCCGTCACTGCGGCCGGCTGACATTACAGTGTCAAAAAACGCTCTATAAGAAAACACAGCAACTTTCTTTCATAAATACCTTTTCAGAGACGTTATTCGCCGGTCAATTTCAGACGCTATGAGGCGGTCACTGCTCTACTAGGAAACCTTAGCTTTACTGGTAAAATGGATCGTTTATGGCATCATAGCAGAGTCTGTTTGTCGGGCGGTTTTCTCAGAAACCATTAGGAGGCAAATATGACTTTTATTTTTCCAATTATTATTTATCTATATTTCTCCTAGCAGACCAAGCCAAGTCTGGCCAGCAGTATGGCCGAAGCTTGGGTACTACCGCCAAAAACTATATCTGACCACCGTAAGGACTATTCCTGCTTGCAGCTCAAATTATAAGTCGACCTAAAAAGGATGCTCTTTTGTTTTACTTACAGACGCAGCTGTGGTCATCATGTGCACGGGATTTTGTTTTCAAAATGGTCAGATAGGTATAGGTTTTGACGATGGTACATTATGCTACATTTATTTGAAACTTCCAATTATGTAGGTACATAAATGTTCATGAAACCTTGAACAGGTCGACCAATCTCCCGTCACGACACAGTGCGACCGTGCCTTACACTCCGCACAGTGTACGATAAATCATCCTTAAGTCTGTCTGTAGCCAAAAGTCTGCCTACCCCAGGGAGCAGAGAGAGGAAACTAGATACAAATCCATAAAGTTACATGGTCATCAAATATTCACCATCTCCCGGATATCGTCCGGCACAAGGTCCATTTTCAATTTATTTGTACTAGGGGAGAAAACTTGGCGAGTACTTCAGATTTCAGATTAATATTGAATTATTAAACAAGTTGCATTGATGTTATGTATATTCATAACTGGCATTGCCTTTTCGAATTAATCTATTGATTTTGCTGTAGCTTTGAAATAAATGTCTCTGGAACAAAAATACTTGTTCCATTTTGTTACAAAAGCCATTGGTTTATTTATTTCGTATATTATGACTGCCAGTATTTCAGTGTAGTTACGTTTCCGTCCCTAAGGGCTGATTTTTCAATCATCTGATAACTATTCGAGGAATCATTTTGAAATGTTGACACTTATTTCATACAAAAACTGTCAAAAGTTAATTTTACTCCTCGAATAAAAGTTATCTGGCTATGGAAAAATCAGCCCTAAGTGATATTTTAAAGGTAAATCAGCGCTCGAGTCCTACACGGTTATTTTAATGGACTCTCTTGCCCTATGTGAGAACTTGGCGAAGGCACCATTTACAGGCAATTTTGAACTGTCAAGGAGTCGTTCAGTCAGAAAGATGTCCATTTCAAAGCGTAGTAGGTTCTTACGAAGATGAACAACAGTCTCATTTCAGTCTTTTACAGTACCTTCTGATTATAAGGTAGGTATAATTTTGTATTCCTCACAGTCAAGTAGTTATTTATTTATTGAGGATCTCCAACAAAGGACTCTATATTGACTCTTTGTTTTATCGAACAAACAACACTTAAGTTAATTTCATTGTTCCAATTAACTGATACAAAACAACTTCAGAACACAAATCTCTCCACGCCATTCATCAAAATATTCCGAAAATATAATAATTTCACAAAACAAATATGGACGCCCCTCGAGAAACACTCACAGCCAACCTTTAAAATATCAGCGGAACTCGTAATCTTCTAGGCGTAATTAATTATTTTGTATATGCCATGTCTTCCCATGTTTTAATGGAGAGAAATAGTCATTTAAAATGAATGGCCGACCATCTTGTTTCTCATCAAGATGTACACTTAAATAAACGTGGAGTGGGTACCGCTGGGTTACAGTATAGCAATAACAGTAGATCTTGTTTTTTTAACCCCGGACGAAAAAAGAGGGGTTAAACTTATGACATCCCTCTTTTTTGTCTGTCTGTATACATATATTTGTCTGTCTGCGACATCGTAGCTCCCAAACGGCTGAACCGATTTTGTTTTTTTTTTTTGTTTTGTTGGCATTAAACCAATTTTTTGTATTATAATTAAAATTAAGTATAATTTAAAACGACGAGAAACCTTTGTTCTGCGATTTAATGTATTAGTTTCGGATCAATTGATTATAGATAATTTATCTGTCATGACACGCGTTTACATACAAATTCAGCAATTAGCACGTTAAAAGAAGTATTAAATACGTAGGTTTTGCCTAGCGATAGATTTTTATGTAATTCTTAATTTATCAAAGTTTAATATTCTTGGTGTGACGATAATTACACCTTCTTGAGTTTTAGTGTAATGTATAATTACCGATGAATTACAGTCATAGTCAACTATTGTTTAAATTGTATAAGTTTTTCACGGTCTCGCTACCAAAAAAATGTAACAATGTTATCCTTTTGTAATCCGTGCCCTATGACCCATTATAGGCGCAGCGTAAACAAACGAAATTATCTTTTGAGCTTTAAACTGAAGTTCACGACGAGTAATAGATCCGTTCAGTACTTACCGTGTTTCGTTACCCTGACATTTTATCCCGAATCGTGTTTTATTATGCTCGAGTACGCTGAGTTACTATCCCGGATGAAGCAATGCTTGTTACCACGTCTGGAAACTTTTGGATTCCGTATTTTGGTACCTAAGTGTAGTTGGTAATTGGATTGATTATAGGTGACAGGTTTCAAGCTTTTGTTTTAGTCCTACTTCCTACTAATAGTACTATACTACATAGTTTGTATGGATGGATGGATGGATGTTTGTTACACTTTCACGTCAAAACTAGTGAACAGATTTGGATGAATGTGCACACATATAGTCTATAACCAGGATTAACACATAGGATACACTTTTTACTCCGTTAATCCCACGGGATCGAAACTTATGCGGGTGAAACCGCGGGGCTAGTGTCTAAATAAAGGAACTAATAGGAACTAATATCACGTCATTGTTGTATTTGATAGGAATCAACGCGATCGTCAAGACAGAAACAGAACCTAACAATGTTTTTAAAGCAGACAATTAAGAGACACAAATTTTAGTGCTTATGTGTTGCAGTCGGATTGCATAGTTAGCTGTTTTATATAACCGCTAGCTATTTTACCTACATAAGCATCGACTCCCATTACAAAATAGCTCTGATTCGACACCAGTATTGGAAAGTTTACATTGAGGTATAGTTTCCAGACAGTCGTAGGTAGGACAAATACCCTTCAGGTCCCAAGTTCATAATGAAAGCAATCAAACTGGCTAAATTTACGTTGAAATTTTGGGAAAACAATAGCGGGTGTTGGCAAGAATGTGCGGCCAAGAGGATTGTGCCCAAAAGCGCTTCGGTTAGTAATCCACTAATCAAAGGCATTGTTAGGTCACAGTCAGCGTCTAGATTTGCCTAATTACGTACTCGAGTCAGTTTCTTCTGACATACGGGGCTAAAGAAGATCGAGCAATATTTAAGCAGTGTTTTATAGACTTCATTAATGTATTTTTTTTTTAAGAAATGCACATTTAATTAATAATAACAACAGCCTACTATTGTCCCGCTACAAAGCAAGACTTCTAATACAGAGAAGGCGCGAGCATTGATCACCAAGCTTGGCCAAGGTTGGCGATATTGTTGGTTGTCCATCATTTTATTTTAAACAAGAACAAAATTAGTAAAACGATGTAATAAATACCAATAAATTCTCGGAAACAATTACTATAAAATATTATTGTTTTCTTAAAATTTACGGTATCATCCCATCCCATTATTATGTAAGGTGCCTCCCCGAGCGACATATCTACAGAGCGATTATAGACGTCCAGCGTACCCTGGCCAATCAGCGAGTTTCCACGCTGATTGGCTAATCCTCTCATCACGATGGCATTGACACGCTGAGAAGACCCGATAACATCACCACAATTTCCCAAAGACCCAGCATGTTATCAAACTTGCCGCATATTCATCACAACAATGTGTATCAACTAATTTTATATTCCCGAGGGGAGGCCAGGTTTAGAGTATTCTGTGACTTTCTAAAATAGACGCCATCCCAATATATTCCAGTGTTTCTAATTGAAATATAATCCTGATTGATGTCTGTGTGTTTAGTAGTGGAATGTTGAGAGACGTTCTAATTACATATATTCCGTTTAGGTACCATTACGGTACCTGAATATAAAAATTGTGCATTTTACATCAATGTTTAGATTTCTATTCCTGAATGGAGTCTAAGTACAGAAGCTTATGTTCTTGCACAAGAATATCTCATGCCCAAAGGAGGGTCGTTCATTATTAAATGTGAAACGAGGTACCTTTATTCACAGCATAATAATTTTCATGAGTGAGATTCATGTTCAGGAGTAATTATTAGAAGCCCATACTTACATTCAATTTATTAGCTTTTGCCCGTGGCTTCACCCGCGCATTGACTCTCATCATTGACTCTCGCATTTATGAAATAAGGTTCCCGCAACTTCGTCGGCGTGGCCTTCAGAATTGGGTCCAAATACTCCAAATGAAAAGTGTATAATTCATCCGTAGGTATTTAATATGACAATAAATTATAAAATAATTTAAATGATTTGTTTCCTTTAGTAGGTTTTCACAAACACGTCAATCAAATGTAAAAGTGTTTGTGCGCTGCGCGTACAGTATAACAATGCCTTTAGGATAGATAGACGGATAGACGGCACGGTTGGCGCAGTGGTTAAGCGATTGACTGCTGCGCTGCGTGTCGCGGGTTCGATTCCCGCAAGGAACAAATATTTTTATGACCTACAATTAGTTGTTCCGGGTCGTGGTGTTTGTGTATGTGAATTTATATGTCTGTAAACTCACCCACGACACAGGAGGAATTCCTAGTGTGGGGCAACGTTTTTTATAAAAATAAAAAATAAATGCTGCTCTGGTTGTCGAGGCACTGCAGCACGTTAGGCATGTTTGCCGACACTCACATTGATGGCTTTTATGCCATCCTCAAAAAGAGAGCTGCATCATTGCTTAGTCGTACCCGCAGCAGTCGCAGCGGCATTCTTAGCGTTGTGGCCAGCTAATGTTATTGTGCAGTTTGCCTGACGATAAGAACAGTATGTTTTAGGAAGAGTACCAAATTTTATGTAATACCTACCGATGAAATGATAATTGATATTTATTTAATTAATTGAAAAGCGATACCAAAGATTTTTAAGACTTTTTACAATTACAATTTGATTTTATGCAACAATTACATAGACACATAAACAATTTTACAATTTGATTATATGCACTTCAGTTATTTCATTTAGTTGGCATGTATTTATAGTCTTTAGTTACTAACATAATTTTTAACAAAAATATGAATCACTATAAAAAGATATGGTACAGACGCCAACACATCAAGCTACTACAATCTGTCAAATTTCTTTAATAGATTTTCAACTTTGTCGCTAAAGCGTTAGGTTCAAGGTTGATTGGGAAAATTTGACAGTTTCGGGTAACTTGATGCAAAGGAAGAAGCACCACGGTCCATACAAAATAAAACCCATTTCTATCAGCAAATAGAAGTTTTACACATTTAAGAAGTTTATCTAGTGTGTATATTTTATCCTCTTTAATAGATAATTTTACTTAAAATATGTGCGTCGGAAAAAAAAAACATAAATTTTGCGATTCCAACATATTTAAAAAAAATAAATAAATCGGAAACAGTGATCTGCTTGAAAAGCACTTTCCATTGGTAGGTATATATCTTATGGCTATTGCTTCAGGGCAGACCCTCATACCTCAGTGTCCATTCTCCTTTCACTATTTTAACGTCCACTAGAGACATATTTACAATCTTGCCTCATCGAAAAAGACCCCGTTTTGTTGCGATTACCGGCTTAATAAGTAGGCAGCAACTTACCAAATGTGTGTGTGTGTGGTACGTGTGTTCTATCAATAACTTAACCATAAAGATATACACTACCGAGCATTAAAACCATTAAGTTTCAAAACTCGACAATGAATCTTGAAACGAATAACGTACGAAATCCAACTAGTTGCCGACGACTGTGTCCACAATAATGTGACAGGAAGACTCTCGGCGATTTCATTTAGTGCAGTCGCTCTCAAACTTTGTTCGACCTCGTACTTGTAGACTGGAGCTGAGAAATTAAAGTAAAAACGTCTTTAAGTTCCGAGGATTTTGAGATAAGAGAGTTAGTAAGCAGTTTTTTGGATGGAGTCGTTAAAAACCAACCCAAGCAAACAAGAATGTAAAATGAAAATGTAAATGTAAGCATCAGCTTTGTACGTATTTTCCTGTTCCTTTATTCTTGTCTGATTGAAACATGTGTGTAGATAAATGGTTAAATAATTCATAATAAATAAACCACGTCTGCATCAGCATAATCAGCCTATAATTTGCCCACTGCTGGGACACAGGACTCCTTCCTGTGAGAGGGAGTTGGCCGTAATCCAGCACGCGGGCCCAGTGTAGGTTGGTAGATGTCACATGTCTTCGAATTTTTGGTTCTAGGACATGCCGGTTTCCTCACGATGTTTTCCTTCACCGTTTTGAGAGCAATGGTGCTGAACACCATCACTGCTCTAAAACGTCTGTTACTCAGTTTTTGACATTATTTATTACAGTATTAGACATATTGAGAAACTTATACTAATCTTGCAAAATTTATTAAAACTTAAATTTAATTAAATATGAGGTTACAGTCGGCAGTTATTAGAGAACAGTACACAGTAACAGTTTACTCAAGAGAAGTATACTATATGTGGATAGTGTGGAGACCAATACATTGGTACGATTATAGAATACGATATCCTGTATCTACCTAGCGAATCTAATTGTGGTTTCAGCAACCATTACCCTAATTAGTACAACTTTTGTAAAATGACACCCAGAGAAAAGGTTGTCAATGTTTTTGCTAGGATCAAACTCAAAGCATTTACCTATTTCAATTAAACCATTTACAGGCACTTTTGAATTGTCAAGCAGTCGGTTAGTAAGAAATATGAAGCTAGTTGCCCATTCCAAAGCGTAGTAGCTATGGAGCAGAATGGGCAAGAAACTCCATGGATACTCTTTTAAATTATTATCATCATCTGCCTAGCCTTTTCCCAAATATGTTGAGATCGGCTTCCAGCTTCACTCTTTTAAGTTATATTGTTGCAAAAATATTAATTACATCATAAAGGAAAAAAAACTAACTTATAAAATACTCAGGGCTGATTTTTCCATCATCTGATAACTTAATTCGAGGAATAAATAATTTTGAAATTATGACAGTTATTTCATACAAAACTGTCAAACGTCAATTTTATTCCTCGGATAAAAGTTATCTGGCGATGGAAATCTCAGCCCTTAATCAACTTAACAAAATCAGTTACATTTATGACGTAATCCAGTCTAAGCTTATTTCTAGTAAAACTTCTGATACTTTAGAAAATAAATGTTTATTTCAAGGAATACTATAATTCAACAGAATTAAACTCTCCTCTCGTTATGAATGAAAAACATTGGATATTATTATTACGTTAAAAACTGTTTTCGTAAGCAGAATTGTATTTCAGGTGGATACTTAGGTACTTAAATAATAATAATTTCAGCGAATCCAGAATAATACTACGTATGGTAGGTACGGTCACCAAAGGACATAAGTAACCAGGATCGTCGGATATAGTTGAAGTTTAGTAAGAAACCGATGGATATTTTTGAATTAAATTTGATTTGATAAATGAAACGATAATAAATGATGATTTGTTTTTCTATTAATTAAATTAAATTTTATTCAAAACATCCATCTAAACTTCAACTATGTATATTCGACGACCCTGGTTACTGATCTCCTTTGGTGACCGTACCTATATTAGATAACATTTAATTTTAGGACAATGCTGCAGAAGTTGCTCATAACGGTGAAGGACAACATCGTGAGGAAACCGGCATGTCTTAGAACCAAAAATTCGGAGACATGTGACGTCCGCCAACCCGCACTGGGCTCGCGTAGTGGATTATCGCCCACTCCCTCTCACAGAGAGGAGGCCTGTGTCGCAGCAGTGGGAACGGCTGATTATGCTGCAGAAGTTATTCTCCTCCTTTTTATCGTATCGATAGCAAAAAGTTCAAACATCTTTGGCCCAAATTTCAGCTGCGCCAACTCCGCTCACTGACGCTGTCATATGATCATCAAGTGCACAAGTGACAGGGAATGCTGGGTAGGATGGAAGGTGGCGCATTGTCTTTTGGGAGGTGTTACATAAGCATTTCTTAATGAAGCAAGTTAATAATGAACATCCTAAAATAAACAATAATACTGCGATCACTGAGCAAAGCTGTGTGTGAAGTTTTCCCTTAGTATGTTTTGTTGCCGACTGTCCCAAAAATCTGTTAATAGATATATAGAATAGATAGGAATAAAACAAAAAGAAGAAGGGGATCAGACCGGAATGACAAGTTTATAGTGTGGATCAGAATTAAAACGTAATAACAACCAGCAAGGGATCAGATTGACGTCATCATGTCAACTGGCTGCCGCTAAAAACCAGAGCTGGGGCTCTGTCTCGCATAGGGTCATAGCATTAGATATGCTGAGCGATGGCAGTTTTGCTTAGATGTGGCGCATTTTTTCCCGCAACTTGTTCTTTTTTGTGTTTGTTATCTTTCTCTGCATCATGTTTACCGTAAATTAACGTACTTTATTTCTTACTTTTCTTTTTCTAAGTGAAGCGATCTTGCAGTGAGTGAGTGAGCTCTCAGTGTCAATATCTAGCATCATGTGGAATAACAGCTCACTTCACATAACTTTTCACGGTGAAATTTTCACAGAATAGACCGCCACATATTTTTCATTATCTTACACTCTAAACCAACACAGATAATTTTCCTAAACACCAGCGACAATAAATCTTTGAACACCGCAGTCTAACCCGATCGTGTGACGTTCTGAAGAGCTGAACAAATGTTTGTTCTCCGTTAATTAAACCTATATTGCTTACTTCGTGCCGCTTTCCTCGGAAAAATACACCCACTGTTTTCATAGAACCAGTCAGCTCTAAAAAATAAATAACAATATCACCGTTGTTTGGGTTTGGATCTAATACCGCCAGTGAGTGGTGACTGTCTCTATGTTTATATGGCTGTGGCAGTGTTTATGTTACCTACCACTGCTTCACTGCTGTTTTTTCTCTGTATTTAGCTTCAGGGTAAATAGACTGCAGTATTTTTTCAATGAAAATGAGAATATTTTTTTGTTAAAAGATTTTTATCCAAGGTAAGGTACTCTGGCTGTAGTTTGAAATACACGAAAAAGACGGAAATAAAGACGACAGGAACAACAGAGTGGCTGGGACATCAACGCGATAAACTGTCAACCATAAATTCAGCATAATATGATTCTAGATAAATAGCGTATAATATTTTCATCAGTTATCAAAAACAAAATCTGCTGTGTCATAGAAAAGTGTAATAAAAGTGCAAAAAAAGCGGACAAAGTGCATGGAGGAGCAAGTTTTTTTATATATGACCAAAAATAACAACGTGGGTTTAGAATTAGGTAGAGAAGGTAAGATTGCCTCTAAGGTGATAGATTGCCAATCTTCTTAATTTAAGCAACAATTTAATCGAAAACATTAATTTAAATTTGAAACAAAATATGTTGTTATCACTTAGCAAACACATTGTTCAACAAGCATTCAATAAATTCCTCACAAACTTTCCGAATTTCTAATGAGACAAAGAACAAGTATCAAGGAACGAACGTTTGTTTAATAAAGCCAAAGTTTCCAGATAATAATATAACGAAAAGTTAAATCCGAATTCGTTGTTTTATAATTAGATTTGTTTATTGGACCTCATTTCGGGCAAAGGGTCGGTTTTAAGTCGATTCGAAACGACAATGAAGTTTCCGACATTTTGTCAAGTTTTGATTTTGATTTCGCTTGAGTGGACTCATTCGCTTGCTTTGAGGCAAGAATTCTTGTTAATTATTATAAATGCGAAAGTTAGGCTCTTTGTTTGTCTTGTTTAATGTTAAGTTGTCGTGGCCAATCTGAGTGAACTTTTACCGATATCGGAATTCGTGATTTTCTCGTAGCGGAAAATTAAAGCCTGTAGGTACCTACGCGTGGCCTTGTGCATAATATTTAAAGATGTAAAAATATAAAAAATTATCAAGTATTGTCTGGACTCCATTAATAAAGATTGTTCCTTGGCAGCTCTGGACAGAGAGAGGTGGAAGGAGAGTAGAGAGGCCTTTGCCCAGTAGTGGGACAGTCATACAACGGCTAATAAAAAACATAAAAAAATCTTGTCTTGAACCATTCAGTTGAGTATTTACCTTTTAAAAGGCCCTATAAATAGTTCATTTAAAAAAAAAGTATAAGTAGGTACGTATAGTAAACTTTAATTTTGTACGAAAGGCACAATATCCTTACCTATATTGCAAGCTCTTCTGAAGCTGCAAGCTGTATCTATAATCTCTCAGATTCCGATACCTCTGTAGAATCTACCTACAACCTCAGCCCAGGCTGAATACCAGTCAGAATACAGGCGCAAGTTGACAGAATGTGTCGCATTCTCTGCGATTTTGTGCCGTAGGATAGTCGAGATTTCGTGCAAC
This sequence comes from Apamea crenata, assembly GCA_949629185.1. Classification (NCBI taxonomy): domain Eukaryota; kingdom Metazoa; phylum Arthropoda; class Insecta; order Lepidoptera; family Noctuidae; genus Apamea; species Apamea crenata. The sequence continues at coordinate 2,176,843 of OX451359.1, forward strand.
ATCGAAACCGCAGTCATGTACTCGGCTAATTAATGGTTGCAGGTGATTCATATTTTGAGGATCGTATTTGAGACAAACGTTCTTTGAGTAAGGTAATTAAAGTAATAATAACCAAAACAATGCTATGAAAAAATGGTTACATCGAATTTGTGACAAAAATTGAATGTTGGAAAATTTTTCAAAAAAAAAAACATTGATTTTCACATGAATGTTTTTAAAAAAATATTACTATTATAAGCATTATGTAGCACCGGTACAGGTATGAAAGGATGTTGTCTCAGCTAACCACAAAAATCAGACTTATAAAATAAACATATCATGATAATGTTAATAATGTTAATGTTCCCAATGCTTGGACACGGACTTCCTCTCTGGGAGAGTAATTACCGTAGGGAAAAGCACACGTGTCACATCTTTCGTTTCTTTACGTTTCTTACGTTTTCCTTTAGTTCTTTTTACTTACCGTAATACTATAAAGGCAAGTTTAAATAATAGTACGGGCATCACACATAAGGGTATTATTCGCGGCGCGTCCGTTACTCGGGATCGAAAGGGAATTGATTCGGAATCCCCGTTCAAATCTCCACGCAAACGTGTTCCGTTTCTTTACAAGCCGCCTGCACTACCAAATTAGTTTGCTGACTGGGATTTTTAACGACGATATGTTTTAAGTATTTTTTAAGTTAGCATTATGTAGGAGCATAGAGATGAAAAGTGACCAATTATAAAATAAAGGACAAATTATTTAAATGCAACACTGATTATGTCGGCTCACAGCTCTTATCTTGTCAGTTTTATTACTGATTTTATAGGTATTGTAATACAGTAGAAAACGTAAAATTCATTAATGTGAGGGTGAAAAAAGTGAGGGTCAAAATGAATGCTATTTATTCATCTTTAGATACATGCGTTACTACTTACACAGAATTAATTTCATTTTTACTTCACATTTTAGTTTTACAATTTTAATACTGCGCGAAAGTATTTAAAATTCCAGCACATAACCCGAAACTCGAAACCTGAAAACTGAATACATTGAAAAACAAACAAGACATGGGCTTCCTCTTAAAATGTCAGAAATATCCAACTGGAAATTTTAAAGAAAACGCCTGCAGAGCTCCAACACAGACATCAAAAATAAAATTCGTCCTCACCTGAGTCGGACGTTTCAAAAATTGGTTATTCTAGCTATCTAGCAGCATTTCCTAGAGGCTCCCCCTCATGTAATATTAATACGATGCCCCTTGCCGACTCTTTGCTTCAAAGTACCAATATATATTTAAAAAAACCAGCTTAGGTACAAAGTGGGAAATTCTAGGACGGCTATAGAGTAGTTGAGAACTTTAACTGAGTTCGTGTACATTTTGCATGAATGTTATTACGCGGGGAACGGGTTCATGTTAGATTAGTTGAATACGTGATTGGTTTTTCAAAAGGGTTGTTTAAATTTAAAATACGTCGATTAATATATAAGGTGATGATTCGAAGACAACTTTCACACCACTGAACGTGCTAAATGCTAATAATAACAGCCTTGGCGACGTAGGGTCCTGGGTTCGGTACCCAAGTCTAGCGTGCGTTATTGTGAGTTTCTCAGTAGTAGCTCGGATTCTGAATTTATGACCAGGTTGTCGTCTTCACATATAATTGACGGCACGGTTGGCGCAGTGGTTAAGGGATTGACTGCTGCGTTCCCGCACGGAACAAAATATGTTTGTATGACCTACAAGTAGTTGTTCCGGGTCTGACTGTTTGTGTATGTGAGTTGAAATGTTTGTAAACGCACCCACGATACAGGAGAAATTCCTAGTGCAGGGCAACGTTTAAAAAAAAAATGTATATATACGAGTATGTATAATTAAAGGTACCTGTACAAAATATTGTAAAACATTTTATAAAATTAACTATAGAGACACTTTCCCATTCTTCTCCATACGAAACTACTTTTTGGAAGAGGCACCTAGAATCAATTCAATTTTCTTGTTTTTTAAAGTGCGTTTCAAAAGTGCGTTTTAATGGCCTACTTCAAATGAATGATTTGAGTTTGACTTTGTTGACCGCAATAATCTCTGTGGAATTTAAACGTAAGTGGTGAATTGTATGTGTGTATAATGAATTATAAACATATCACCGACCGACAGGAGGCCTGTGTCTCAGCAGTGGGAATAATATAGGCTGATCATACTGTGTTATGCTAAAACATCGTGAGGAAACCGGTATGCCCTAGAACCAAAAATTCGAAGTCATGTGTTACAACACGCACTGGGCCCGCGTGGTAGATTACAGCCCACTCCCTCTCGAAGAGAGGACGCCTGAGTCCCAGCAGTGGGAAAATTATAGGCTGATTAAGCTTTACACATCTGCATACCTCTTCGAGAAATAGAGGCTTGATGTTATAATAATAATAATAATAAACGTTTATTTCAGACTTTCTGTCCATAGGTACACTTACAGAACATAGAACGAAACATACAATAAAACACACATAGTAACAAAATCTCAAAAATACACAACAAATAAAAAAGATACAAACAATAAGATATCAGTGACAACACAAAAGAAGCAACATATGAAAGACGAGGAGGAAATGTCCACTGCTCACAAGGCAGTGCGCAAGCGCATCCAGCGGCTCAGCAGTGGAGAGTCCCACCTGTCCGCGAACGCGCTTAGTAAGCTGTTCCTGTTGTTTTTGTTGTTGCTGTTGTTGTTGCTGTTGCTATGTTATCACCAAGACATCTACTCCTCACCCATATAGGCTCTCTAATTCCACCACTAATAGTAATTGCGGTAAACCCAAGGCTGACCGACATCCGTACTATAAATTAGTGTTTACAAATGGACCCTATCAATAAGTAGGTACGGAACGCGGTGACAAGCTGTGGCCTCAAGATACTAAGTTTGTGGTTACATTGACGGGGAGGAGGAATGTTCGGATTGTGCTCATAGGACTGCCCTTTGTACTGCATAGTTTTAACTTAATGTTGATTGATTACTTGTCAATCTATACTTCACTACTACTTTAGATGTATAGTATGAGAATCAGAGTGTAAAGTTCACTCATCCTCCATAGAAAAGGTGTGACCAGACGTGTAAATTTTGTGTAAATTGGCAGACATATTATGACGATAATTGTTCAAGATATCGGAATAAATCATTCCAACTGGGTGCTTCGTAAACAATAGTTATATTAAAACAATGTATTACATAATTAATACATTGTTTACCTGGATTAACACTCACTCCTGGTAGTCCCAGATCCCGTGGGATATTTTCCGACATCAACGCGGGCAAGGCCGCAGGCAAAAGCTAGTAATTAATAATAATGGGTCAGGGTCCTCGTCTCATTGGATTAATATTATAATACACTTAATTTTAGTGTAATCAAAGAACTAAGGGTATAGACAAAGTGACATTCTATCACTGATAACAATGATGGAAAACTCAAAAAATGGGATTGACATAAACGGTAGCTCCGTCACGAGAAACCGTTTTAACTGTACAGGAACTGCAATTAGAAACCATTCGTCACCCTCCGTATTCGCCAGACCTTGCTCCAACGGACTACCATTTTTTTCGTGATTTGGACAATTTCCTACGTGATAAAAAGTTTTCTTCTCAGGAGGCAGTACAAAATGCTTTCACAAAGTTTGTCGAATCTAGATCACGAGAGTTCTATCGCAAAGGCATAAATGACTTTCCTATTAGATGGCAGCAATGTATAGATAATGATGGTAATTATTATGATTAAATAAATATGTTAAATTTAGAAAAAAAACAATTTCAATTTTTCAGTACAAATCGGCAATTTCATACTTTAACCCCTAATATTTGACAATAGCTTGAACGTTCGAATGAAACCCGCGCATAATTATAGCCAGCCTGCATCATATTAGGTCGCCTTTGGCAGACAACCTCTACGCAAAAAAAAAATGGCAACACAATTTAACCCTACCCTGCACCAGAGAAACAAAAACATCTATGGTTCTTGATAATAATTAAACTTTAAGTGTTAGTACATTTATTTCAGTCTAAATTGTCAAGTTATTTGAACTAATCGAATCAATAACTGATTCTAAATTCCTTAAGACGGTGGTGACCCGCAGTCTCCTGATACTACGTTTGCGGTCGCTTCGGCCGTCATTGAGTGGAATGTTCGGCCCGTAGCTGCAATGTTACTTCAGCGACGACCGGATGGAGAATTGAAACCTTCTTTATGAATCTGGGTGATATTTAGGATGGGGTGATGGGATCGTAACTCACGTTTTTATACAAATAATATAAACTGGCCACTTAAAAACGAGTTAGTAGTGACACATAAGTAAACTTACATCTTCCTCCCATCGGGGTAGGCTTCTGCTGACCTGATACGATCTTATGATACTCCTTTAGCTTATTTTACGGTCATACGTGAATTAGGTACTTAATGATTATTTTATAAAAAAGTCCAAAGAGTGGTTTCAGTGTTCCCACTGCTAAGTGCTTATTGCAGGCTTTTCAAGTTCTAAATCATTTATATAGGTACCGCATTTTTCATGTTTTAGATTCAACGACATCTTCCCAATTTAATCAATATGTTAAAACAATTATAATCAATAAGTAAAGATATGTTAAAACACTTACAATTCCCATACGAAACCAAACAATACGAACATTCTATTACCCACACAAACCATAATACCCCACGATACTCATAATAATATTCACCTGATGAAACGCACAACTAACACTACAATGCCACGTATAATCGTTAGCTGGCCGCACCATTTACATAAATAAATAAATATTATGTAGTTCTGTTGAAAATGCAGCCATTCGGATGCGATCGGCACTCCGACGCGGCCCCACCGCCGCCCCTCTTTTCTACAACTGAATATTAAAACAACACGTGACTTCCAATATTCAGCATGTTACAATACGCCGCGAATGCAGGGTTAACATGGGTGTACAGACACCAGCACATCAAGCTACTACAATCTGTCAAATTTCTTTAATAGATTTTCAACTTTATCGCTAAAGCATTAAGGTTGAAGGTCGATTGGGAAAATTTGACAGTTTCGGGTAGGTTGACCTGCTGGCGTCTGTACATCTGCACGACTTACTACGTCACTTGAAAATCTAGGGGTTGTAAAGTTGTAATGTGACAACTGTGTACGGATCATTTAATATGAACGTTACAAAAGTGTAATATATTCTAAAATAAGATATTCAAACATCATCACCATCTGTCTAGCCTGTACACAACTATTGGAGAGTCGGTTTCCAGTCTAACCGATTGCATCTGAATACCAGTATTTTTACATGGAACGACTGCCTATCTAACCTACATGCACCACCCAGTTACTGGATACACGATACCCCTTTGTAAGACAGGCGGGATGACAGACTTTTGAGCTTTAGATTACCCACAACGACTGTCAAAAATCAACGATTGACAGCCGCGACCGTGGCCTGTGGGTGAGCTATACGCGACGATCTTATGACACCCTGCGGGTTCAATATAACAATGCTTTCAGAATGTTGTTAATCCTACCGTGGCGCTGCAGTGCCTCGAAAAAAAATCGACTTCTTAGCTGCAACGTCTGCGGGGTGCTAAAAATGGCATTCTGAAAATCATTGCTGCTAGACTTGACTGCCCCATTCAAAAACACCGGGCAAAAAAAAACAGTTGATCCATAGATCGCATAACTCGACATAATGTATGGATTAACTGATTTTTTTTCACGATTTCAGGGTTGGTCCCGTAGTAAAAGTTGTTCATAATGATGAGTACAATGACCCCTTTTGAGGATTAAAACGATCGAAATTTAATGGTGTATACTAACATGATATGGCTCTTAATTTTGGTAACGAACCACGCAAGTATTTAATTTAGTATTTGAATTGGTTTACTACGTTTACTTCCTTAAGTGTTTAGGTAGCTAGACATTATGGTGATAAGAGAAAGTAATTAAAGATTTAGTAGAAAATGATGGTGAAAAATATAGGATCACAGTCAACTTTAATAAATATCTTCTTCTAATATATAAGTAACAGCCAAAAAGCAGGCACCGCTTTTTAAAATCGACAGTGTCTCCGATCTACCAATGAACAGGCCGACGTCCGTTGCAAACTTTGGCAGGATACTCTTACCCCTCTTACTAACTATCTGTCTATCTACCACCAAAGGAGCATCTCCCTGCGAGTGTGTACCTATCATGTTCCACTTCTAAATCCCTGAACCGTCTCAGACACAAATGGAAAGATGTAACTCCAACCTGGTAAAGTGGGGCTACCTCGACGGTACGGCAGTTGGGCGAGGCTGTGGTGCTATGTCGCAAACGATGCTCCACCTCCTGTTATACCTTCTGTGTCTCAAAACATGTAGTCAAAGTGATCACTGCTCTGCCACCGACAACGCCGTGGAAGTGCCGAGTTTTCGGGCCTGCAAGATTTAAAATACAGCCGAGCCCGCGACACAAAGAAGAAGGTTTATATTGGTAAACTTGATTTACAGGTTCAGCACTAATAATAAGTCAACCACATAGTATGTAAACAAGGTGTATTTTTTATGAACAATGACACCCAAAAATAACTTCGTCATCAATTAGGCTAATTTCCATAAAACTAAATTATAGTTTCAAGTTAACATGATAACGTTAACAGATTACCATAACTTAAAGTTATTCCGAATTAACTCAACGATGTCGCATAAATAAGGTTAGTTTAACATAATTTTGTTTCTCAAGTTTAACTGAATTTACCTTAATTAGCCTCGCTTACAGTAATCCATTACAATTAAGTAATTAATGTAACGCCTAATTTAATAATTGTATTTTGAGTAACAAATATGGCTGATTAATATATAAATGGATTAGATTTTACTACTTTACTTCATCACGATTTTAGTTCATAAACATTCTAACCTGGTACATCATCTATACAAATAAATAAAATTGATGTGCCTGTTTGAAATATCCAAATAACAGCATTTTACTAAATGCATAGGAAAGTGTACCGCGGTGCTTATAACAAAAAAGCATTGTATTTCTGTCTGTTTGCTCCGGCAAATCTTCAAATCGGCTGGACCGATTTTGACAGAACTCTCACTGGCAGATAGCTGATATTATAAGGAGTAACGTAGGCTGTTTGATTTTAGAAAAAGAAATAGATTTGCGCAAAAAAAAAACAATAAAATCCAATTGGTTTTCCGACATGCACGTGTTAGATTTATGAGTATATATATTTATATATTAGAAGTATATGTACCTAAATAACAAGCTTTGAATGTCAGAATGGTTACTAACTGTGTATGGATTTCTGATGAATATGGTTTACAAGGAAAAGGGTTTTATGAATTAAAGCACAGAATGACAAGGATAAACATTTATTGAATTTTTAGGCTTGTCAGTAATAAATCAGAGAAACTAGTCGTCCGTTCGTAAAACTAAGTCATCATGGAGAAGAAGGACAAGAAACTCCATGGAAACAGTATTGAAATATTCTATCAACATATTATCGAAATCTTTAATCACAATTAATTCTATCTTTTGTACAACGGTCCAAGAGGACTCAACATAATAGCAACATAATAACAATAGCTAGGAATATTGACCATAATAACATGATTTATACAATAACATAGTAAACAATAATTAAGGTATAATATCAAATTACTTAATTTACTCAATATTCATAGATACTATTTGTTTATTATCTTCACACAATATTTTAAGGAAAGCACAACATAATTTTACTATATTTATCCATCTAAATCATATTAATAATAGTATACCAACGATAAAATAAGGAACAGGAAAAGTACTTAACTGGTAGTCCGCTCGGTTCCACAACTCGACTCAGAATGCCCCCACAAGGCGTTGGGCTCTCGCTTTTATAGGCAGTCGCAAACAACTGACGTCATCGAACCATCAGTTCAGAGAATACGTATACAAAATTGATCAATTAAACTACTCTTTGCTTAATTAAAGCGATATAAATGTATTGAATAAACTGTAATTGTAAAATAAATAGTGTAAAAGTGGTTTTAACAATGATTTTATGATTTGAATTACAACCGAATCAACTTTCGGAATCAAGGTTATCTTAATTTCACTTAAATAATTAAAAATATAATGCTAAAAATTATAAAAATATTAGTAGATATAACACGGCCATTCTGATATGTACTTTGTTCTCGAAGTACACTGTTAAAACAATTTATTTTATAAATTATTCTTGCTTTTTTTTTTTTTTTTTTTTGCTCACTAGTCATAAAACATAACATAAACAAACTTAACAGTTACTTATCTGTTTAAATTAATTTAGATATAACATGGTCATTCTGCTCTGTAATTAATCCTTGAAGTACATTTGGCACAGCCACAGGCACAGCCATTTTTTTTTTTTTTTTTATTGTATGTAAAGAGAGAAGAGAAGAGTATGTGAAGAGTATTTTTAAAAATTAGATATTTTAACTGTTCCAAGTTTGTATGTTTTAGTTTTACTCAGCCACTTTGCGAAATACATACACGAATATGAATCACAAGAAGAACGTGAACTTAGAGAGAAAACTAGAAGAAAAGTTATAAAAAATAAAATTGCACCTAAGTTTGGTATTGTTAAACATTGCTCTAAATACCAGGCAGTAGAATTATTTAATGGGTTGCCTACTGAATTAAGATCATTAATTTACAAAGGTACTCTATTCAAAGCTAAACTTTTTATACCTACCGTTATTTACGACATTTATATTTAAGATTATTTTTATTTAAGTTTTGAATTTTAAAGAATAGATTTATAATACAAAATTTGACATGATAATATTTACAGTAATTTTATAAATAAACTGTTTCAATTCTATTGACGTTCTATTGAATTTTTTTTAACTTTCTGTTGACATAAATTCCTGATTTTATTATTAATCTTTACTGTTTGATTTTTATGTTTTATTGGTTTAATGTTTACTGTTTTATTAATGTTTACTGTTTGATTTTTATGTTTTAAAGGTTTAAATTGTAATAAATTAATTAGTGTACTAAATATTTCAAACACAATGTGAATTGTTATGTGAATGAATAAATGAAAAATGAATGTTTGAAATTGAAAATGAATGAAATTGCCACAGGCACAGCTACGCACAGCCACAGGCATTTTTTTTTTTTTTTTTTACCTCCACAGGCACAGCTACGCACAGCCACAGGAGTTTTTTTTTTTTTTTAGCCACAGGCACAGCTACGCACAGCCACAGGCATATTCTTTTTTTTTTTTTTTTACCTCCACAGGCACAGCTACGCACAGCCACAGGAGTTTTTTTTTTTTTTAGCCACAGGCACAGCTACGCACAGCCACAGGCATATTCTTTTTGTTTTTTTTTTTACCTCCACAGGCACAGCCACAGGAGTTTTATTTTTTTATAGCCACAGGCACAGCTACGCACTGCCACAGGCTTTTTATATAATTAAATATAAAAATATGTATATATAATACCTATATATACATATAATAATACATATTTTAAATTATTTGTTTTTAATGTTTATTATTATTTATTTTAATCATTATTATTATCTATTTTAAATATTATTATTATTTATTTTAGATATTTAGAGACTTAAATAGTGTTTTCCATAATAGCATTTCATTTTTTTTTTTTATTTGTTCAAAATGTATATCGCAGAGTTTGGAATTTTTATATATTAAAAACCACAGAAGCCTTTGATGGCTTATATATGGCTAGTGAGTTCGGAAAATGTTCTTATCTAATATAGCTGTATGTACTACAAAGAAACAAATTTAGACGCTGAGTTTGTAAGTTATACATTCAAATAATATTTTAAATATTTACTTTTTATATAATAGATAAATATTAATTAAAAATGGTAGTAAATGTATCAAACTAAAGTACATATTCATAGTTTGTTATTTGCAGAAAATGTTTTTTTAATAAACATTTTGCTTTTTTGGGGTTACAGAGGTATTTATTTTGTATGTCCGTAGGAAGTTCGTTTATTATTTTTGGTAGTATGTAGGTGTATGTTCTCATACCATATGTATTGTTACATCTAGGCAAGGTAAAGGTTTTTATATTAGCTAAAGTTCTTAATTTAGGATGACGTATTCTTGTAACTAAATTATTTATATTGATATATTCGTCTTTTAGTATTGATAGTGTTGTCATGTTTTGTATTGGCAATATGTTGCAGTAATGAAATAGTTCAGACTAATCATTTTGGTATTTTGTTTTGATTTTAAGTGGTACAATGTTTTTGAGGATTGTTTGTTGTAGTTTGTAGATTTTATCTAAATTAGTTTTATATGTTCTCCCATAGCTACTGAGACCATAACTAATTATGGAATCAGCTAGGGCTAGGTATAGCAGTCTTAAGGTTTTATATGGCATTTTATGTTTAAGTACAATTATTCGACCCAGGATAGATCTTAGTCTATCACATATATAGTTAATGTGTGGTACCCAATTATGTTTCTTATTTCAGTTGCTCAGAGCCAACTTTTTTACCAACGTATCTAAATATATCTTAGTAACTTCTGCTATAGAAAAACGTTAAGTACTTAAAACATTTATCAAATAATTCAAATAACTTATCGCTCGGTCAATCTGACAACATTATTGAAAACTATTCAACAAACATTTCCTGTTAACATATTAACAAACATCTAACATGGCCATTCGGACAAGCACTTTGCTTTTTTAATTTGATTCTAATTTCGATTATGATTTTGTATCTTACTTAATGTTTTGTTTTTTTTTTGTTTCTAATTAATTTTTCTATCTTCACTACGACTAAAAATCTTGTTAAAACGTAATATTTAAGAAGCAATTTTTTATGTAAGTGCTGTGTACGCCTGTAAATGACTAATTCACCATAACTCAATGCTTATGTTATTTTTTATTATGTTAATGTTTCTAGTGAATAGGTCGTTGGTGTACCTATCAAAATAAATAAATAAATAAAATACATTAGATACCTTTTTTCTACATTTGTAATTTACTTTTGTTTTGCCAAGTGCCTAGACGTGTCAAGTCCCGTCCACCTGCTGCTAGTGGGACAGACTTGCACCAAGCAAATGACCGTCCAGTGGAAACAAATTTTAGGTACCTACATGATATCTTAAAAACATTTTTGTAAATAAGTAATTTCAATATTATCTCTACAGCACAATCAATAATTAGAGATCAGATAAAACGAAATGATTAATGGGATGTTTTGAACCACATTTCATTGTAATTACGATTAAAGATAGATTGATAGATGTTTTAAGTACTTCATAGTGTGTCTTAATCTCAAAATTAAATGAGGGTATCCTACTCCCAAAAATAATTTATAAGCAAATACATATAGCTTAACATATCTATTCTCAAATAAAACGTTGCCCCACACCAGGAATCCCTCCTGTGTCGTGGGTGCGTCCACAGACACAAACTCACATACACATACAGTCAGACCCAGAACAACCAATTGTAGGCCATACAAATATTTGTTCCGTGCGGGAATCGAACCCGTGACACGCAGCGCAGCAGTCAATCGCTTAACCACTGTGCCAACCGTGCCGCCATAAATTATATTTTAAAGCAATTGGATCAGTGATTACCACGTGATTAGAAACTGTTCGTCTTTTATAAGCCAAGTGTGAATCAAATGTTTAATACTAATTATCTAAATGTATTTTGCAATATGTAAACTTTCAATGTAATCATCTTATCCAATTTCATTTCATTTTGATGTAAAAGAGCCTCTAAGGGCCTTACCGACTTCAGATACTTCTTACTGCCGGAAAGCTTCTCAATATTCTTACAGCAGATTGAGATTCCGTATTTTCAAAGCTCATACAGTAATAAGCAGCTCCGCAGCTTCAACGTCAGAGGCGGCAGCGTGATGTCATCATTATGGTGCGAGTGGAGTCAGTGACCCACCGACCAACGGCTTCCAAAAGATCTTCAAAAGCTCCAACATCAATCATGAAAATAGCAAAATAAAAAATGCATTAGTATGTGGTTTTATTAGCCTGTGAACTGATCCCACTTCTGATGTTAGATTTATGAGTATATATATTTATATATTAGAAGTATATGTACCTAAATAACAAGCTTTGAATGTCAGAATGGTTACTAACTGTGTATGGATTTCTGATGAATATGGTTTACAAGGAAAAGGGTTTTATGAATTAAAGCACAGAATGACAAGGATAAACATTTATTGAATTTTTAGGCTTGTCAGTAATAAATCAGAGAAACTAGTCGTCCGTTCGTAAAACTAAGTCATCATGGAGAAGAAGGACAAGAAACTCCATGGAAACAGTATTGAAATATTCTATCAACATATTATCGAAATCTTTAATCACAATTAATTCTATCTTTTGTACAACGGTCCAAGAGGACTCAACATAATAGCAACATAATAACAATAGCTAGGAATATTGACCATAATAACATGATTTATACAATAACATAGTAAACAATAATTAAGGTATAATATCAAATTACTTAATTTACTCAATATTCATAGATACTATTTGTTTATTATCTTCACACAATATTTTAAGGAAAGCACAACATAATTTTACTATATTTATCCATCTAAATCATATTAATAATAGTATACCAACGATAAAATAAGGAACAGGAAAAGTACTTAACTGGTAGTCCGCTCGGTTCCACAACTCGACTCAGAATGCCCCCACAAGGCGTTGGGCTCTCGCTTTTATAGGCAGTCGCAAACAACTGACGTCATCGAACCATCAGTTCAGAGAATACGTATACAAAATTGATCAATTAAACTACTCTTTGCTTAATTAAAGCGATATAAATGTATTGAATAAACTGTAATTGTAAAATAAATAGTGTAAAAGTGGTTTTAACAATGATTTTATGATTTGAATTACAACCGAATCAACTTTCGGAATCAAGGTTATCTTAATTTCACTTAAATAATTAAAAATATAATGCTAAAAATTATAAAAATATTAGTAGATATAACACACGCGAACAAAGTCGCAGGCACAGTCTAGTTACTAATAAAAATGGGGAATTATCTCCACATCGATTCCTGTAACATAAACTTTTGAGTTTTACCGATTTCATCATTAGAGTGCTACAAGGATCTTTTTTGACAGGGGGCCGTTATTGGTAAAGATTTTGTGAAATTGTATTGAAAACACAAGATGGCCACATTAGTTCCGATTTTCGCCACGCGACAAAAGATTCTTGTACACATTTCCAGTTTTAGCTGACCTCACATTGTATAGGTTTTTCTTACAATCAGAAGTCAGCTTATACTGGTTAAGTATAGCTCGATGTGTAGCCGTGCGTACCGTTGTACGTTTTCGTTGAGCGCATGATGTATTTTCTTTTGTTTTAATTTGATATTGACTGCCGAAACCTAATTATTTCTGACTGCACTTATAAATAACACTTCAGTTATCAAAAAAGCTCAACAAACTGACAGATTAACTCACTTTCCCAATTTATTAAACGTACGCCAAAATGTCGTGTAGCGACAAGAAAAACTAAGTTAGGGGTGATTCAATGAAAGAAAGGGAGGTAAAGAACAATTAAAGATATATTTACAAACAGTTTAAAAAATGGAGATGGGTTGAAAAGTGTAGTGTAATATGTGGAGGTGGGGTGTAGCGATGACGATGAGTGATTAGAGGAGGCTGAGGTGGAGCAGTTGCTGGCAACAGATGCGGGTACAGAGGTCCAAGTTCAGGTTCAGGTGCAGGTACAGGTGAGGGCAGGTGCTTGCGCGGCACGGAGGGCACCCGCAGAAGGGCCCACGCAGCAAAGCAGGTCGCCGCACGGCAGCAGGAGGAAGAGGCACGGCGGGCGCTGACAGCCCACCAGGTAAGGCGGCCCTCAGAAGTTGATGCGTGTGCGGGCACGGAGGGCACTCGTAGGAGGGCCCTCGCAGCTAGGCCGGTCGCAGCACAGCAGCAGGAGGAAGAGGTACGGCGAGGACGCACCCTCCAGGTAAGGCGGGCCTCAGACAAGATGCGGCCCGACAGGTTCAGGTCCGTAGCCTTGAAGACGGAGCACGGAGGTGTAGTAAGGTGGCTCTGGAGCAGACAGGCGGCTCTGGAGTATCAGGCCTTAACCTTAGTGTTCGCTTTAGAGGCGAAACTCGAACTGACCACTACATTGCGTGGATCAATAAGGAAAACTCGTAGAACAACATCATGTAGAAAATATGAATTTGAAATATGAATGCGAGCAGTGTTATTTCTTTAGCTAAGTTTGTATATTATGTTTCTATCAGGCCGTTAAGTATTTGATGCTGGCAGGTAAGGATTTGAAAGAAAACGTTACCATGACGTTTTAAACATCAAATGTCAGAACTGTCATAGTAAAATAAATATAATCATGCAAGTAATGTTAAAAATATTTGTTCCCTTTCACAACTCGACAGTGTGCGTCAACCTTAACAAAGTGCAACATAACATTCATACAGAAGTGCACTATGAGGTGCACACTTTTAACTGGTACTACCTGCCGATGACTCCTGTAAAGTTTACCAACACAGACACTACGCCGACAGACTGAACACCGACAAGACTTTACTTCGACGGGACTCTTCGCCGACAGGACACTTCTCCGACAGGACTCTTCGCCGACAGGGCTCATCAGCGACGCAATTTATCTCCGATAATCAGATACTTACTTTGGAAATCGATTACTTATGCATTTCTTGTAATTATACAATTCATACAAAATAAATGACGATAAAAATAAATAAAATCAACGAAAGGTTGATGGTACATTTGAATAATAAAAACAATTTAGATGTGATCGAATTTTTAAAAGGTTTATCCTATATTATTCATTTTAAAACATAAAGTAATATTTAATTAAAAAGGAGTTGTTATTAGAATGATTTGTGATTTTTGTGATAGGTTTATTGTTACTAAGAGGTTTTTTAAAAAAAATATAATTTTGTTTGTTTTTTTTTCTATGCATTTTTATGGGTATCTTATCTTTACATAATGATATTATACATATACTAGTTGTGCCCGGCATACGTTGCAATGCACCTTTTTTTTACCCTACCCTACCTACCTACCCCCTTATCACTTAGGGGTATGAAAAATAGATAGAAGCCGATTCGCAGACCTACTGAATGCAAATTTCATAAAAATCGGCCGTTTCGGAGGAGTATGGTAACTAATATTGTGACACGAGAATTGTATATATGTATAAGAAGAGATGTACCTACACTAATAACCAATGCAAAATATTTATTTTTTTATGAATTGATACTTACAAGAAAAGCATAAGTAATCGATTTCCAAAGTAAGTATCTGATTATCGGAGATAAATTGCGTCGCTGATGAGCCCTGTCGGCGAAGAGTCCTGTCGGAGAAGTGTCCTGTCGGCGAAGAGTCCCGTCGAAGTAAAGTCTTGTCGGTGTTCAGTCTGTCGGCATAGTGTCTGTCGGCGTTTAGTCGTACACTCGAGATAAGTAACCAGGGCCGTCGGATATAGTTGAAGTTTGGCAAGAAACCGATGGATGTTTTCGAATGAAATTTAATTTCATTAATAGAAAACAAACAGTTTATTTATCAAATTAAATTTCATTTAAAAATATCCAACGGTTTCTTACTAAACTTCAACTATATCCGATGCCCTGGTTACTTATCTCTTTTGCCGACTGTATATCGATGGATAAAAATGTTATTTCTTCAAAATAATACAATTTATTCTAGAGGTGGTTAGCGTATTTCTTAAAGGATTCTTACAAGTTGATTCTTACTTCTATTCTACCTTTATCAAAGGTATAAAATAGAACAAAATTTAACATTACTCGTTAAACACGAGAATAAGCTTCTAATCGAAAGATTTCAACACCATACATTTGCTTTGCGTGAACCGTATTTAAAATAACCTCCTAAATCAATTCTCAGTTTGACACGATCTCCCGATACCTCAGCGGCCATGCGAACGTGTATATTGAAAATTCTTTTGTGCTAGTCCTGAAAGAATCCGATGATATACATAGCCAGGTTATTTGACAAAGGAATCGAATGAGCTGAAGTGCGCAATGAAGTGTAGATCAAAATGTTGATTTTAGATTCAATGTATTTACAAGGGGATTGTTTCGTTTTTTTTTCTTGTATTGAACAAATCTGACGAAAAGCCTTCATGTCGCAAACCTACTTATAAATATTCATGAAAATGGTAATTGTCAATGACTGCTAGATATTTCTAGACATGGTTTTTCCAAGAGCAACTAACTAATTACTACACGCTCCATAAAAAATGTTCCTTCGTCTACCACGAAGTATGAAGATAAACAAGTAAAATTATAATGCGTTTCTGAGTTACTCTAACTGTAATTAACTTTAGTAACTGTCCGTTGCATTAATTTAATAACCGAGACTCCCTGTGCAAAACTTTGACAGCACAAAAATAATCTAGAAGTTTTCCAGGAAAATTATTGTTTTAATAAAAAGGTTTATTATATGAGCTACAAAGAAATATAAAGCACAACCCTGCACATTATATTTTCAATGTAGGCAAATCTTCATACAAAACTGGCCACTGACCTTTAGATAGACAATAAAAATTTCATGTATACAACAACACTGTTTCTCAAGCATGGCTTATCTTACAACAATGCATTTAGTTTACACCTATTTAACTACCTTTCAAGGAACTTAAAACAAAAAAAAGGGGGCAGTAATCGGATTTCAAGAGCTGTTTATATAACCACGACACAGACGAAGACAGAAGATCAAGAACAATTAGTTATGAATGGGTTTTTTGTTTTACATAGCAAATTCAACAGAAAATAGTAATCGTCAGAGACCAACCCCACATGAAAAATATCTTGCTATGCCTCAAAATTATTATAATTCTTACACCAGCCCATTCAAATCTTGCACCTTGGTGATAGCTATCGTCGGTCAAAGATCAACGTGGTTTACTTTGAAGGATGCTGGGCCCTTGTTGTGACTTTTGACATTATAACCTTAATGTTTTGAAACTCTTTGTAAAGCTCCTAAGACTGCGCTGTCCGTCACATAGCACCCGTAATTTACCGGCGAACGACGTCACTAGAACGTTATTTGTGAAATTAAGTTGCTGTGTTTTTCTAGAAAGCGTTTTATGACACCGTAACGTCAAACCCCGGTGCCATCATTTTTATGAGTACCGTTATATAGCGGCCACCGCTCTTCTAGGTGACTGTAGCTTAAGTGCTCATATACACGACCGATACACGTCGACTGTAGCTTAAGTGCTCATAAACACGACCGATACACGTCGACTGTAGCTTAAGTGCTCATATACACGACCGATACACGTCGACTGTAGCTTAAGTGCTCATATACACGACCGATACACGTCGACTGTAGCTTAAGTGCTCATATACACGACCGATACACGTCGACTGTAGCTTAAGTGCTCATATACACGACCGATACACGTCGACTGTAGCTTAAGTGCTCATATACACGACCGATACACGTCGACTGTAGCTTAAGTGTTCATATACACGACCGATTCACGTCGACTGTAGCTTAAGTGTTCATATACACGACCGATACACGTCGACTGTAGCTTAAGTGCTCATATACACGACCGATTCACGTCGACTGTAGCTTAAGTGCTCATATACACGACCGATACATGTCGACTGTAGCTTAAGTGCTCATATACACGACCGAAACACGTCGACTGTAGCTTAAGTGTTCATATACACGACCGATACACGTCGGTGGCAATCGTAGACGCGTCGACGACTGCAGTCACCTCTGCCATTGGCAACGTACCGCTCGTGTATTTGAACACTAAGTGAAATATCGTGATTCGCCACAAGTGTCACTTCTGTATCTCTTTACTTAGCAACATAGTCTCGAGTAGCTGGTACTCATTACGCGGGTCGATTGGACCCGTTTTTACTTTGGTAGTGCCTTTTTAATTACCGTCTAACCTGTAATTACTTGGTGTAAAGTGCACGTAAAGCTTAGCGCTACGAGAGAAATTAGTCTCTACGTTTTCTGTTACTGCATAATATTAAAGTTGTTTGCATTTTTATAAAAAAGATCTTAAAGTAGTGGCTTATTTTCTATTTATGCTGTTTTTAATTCGAGAAATATTGCACGATATTGTTCTGTTGGTTTCGTAAAAAATGATAACTGAACTTTATTTTGTAGTATAAAGAGTAACAAAATCTTTCAGTACTTCATAAGCTACTGTTTTAAGAAAACAGGGTCTAATAACTGTTAACTCGTAGCTAAATAATAACAGCCGCACAGGTCGACCGATCAGGTTAAGCTACGCTTGCCGCGGTTGGTCTGTGGATGCGTGACCTTTACATACCGAGACCCCTCCGTTCCTCGGAAAGCACGTTAAACCATTGGCCCCGGCTATCATTCGTGGATCTTTGACAGTCGCTACGGGTAGTCAGAAGCCCGAAAGTCTGACAACCAGTCTTACCAAGGGGTATCGTATTACCCACTAACTGGGATGTGGAGGTCAGATAGGCAGTCGCTCTATGTAAAATACTGGTATTCAGCTGCATCCGGTTACACTGGAAGATGACCCCAACGAAGTTGGGAAAAGGCTAGGCAGATGATGATGGTCTAATAACTATTTTTAACTGAGAAATATTGCAAGATTATTGTTCTCTGGTTTTCGTTATAAATTATAACTGAAAAGCTTTCTTTTAGAGATAAAGAATAACAAAATCTTTCAGAGCTTCGTGAAATACTGTTCTAAGAAAACAGTGTTTAAGTATTTGTAAAAAATACAGCTTTCTAATACCTATTTCTTATAACTGCAGCTGAAACTGCGGACAAAATTATATTGTAGAAAGATTTTGTATGCCCTACTCACAACCTTACAGGATAATCCTTTAATACGACATGAGTTTGTCAGAAGTTACACCAACCTTCATCTTTGACCCCAATCCTTCATCTTTACAATAAAGCTCAGTCACGCAAAAACGATTTTCAAATCTCTCTATTGTAAGCAATTTTAAGTTTATTATATTTATTTGTACAAATTAAATCAATTTATAATATATTTTTTATTGTTAAAAGTATATTTTCTTTAGTTTGTAAAAGAAACTTAAAACGATCATTTGACAACTAATTTCATATCTATTAAAGAAGGGGATGTGACGTCACGTCCGGAGTAGTGTTAGAATATTCACCGTTGTTGATCACTAGTTAGTTGTCAAATGGTCGTCGAGCAAGCAAGTCGTGCTGCTCCATTGCAAGTGTTAATTATTGTCGCTTATCGCTATTTTGTTGTGAAGTGCTAATAAAGAGTTTTGAAACCAGAAATAATCGACTTTATTTTATAAAACGCTTGTGCAAGCGAGGAGGATAACAAATCAGAAGTGGGATATCGCACGCTCCATGGATAAAAGAAATAGTGAGGCTCGCTCCAGCCGCGATCGTAGCCCGCTCCTACCAACTCCAGCGAAAATGAACGATTATGGCGAAAAACCACCGGCCTCTCGCAGCCGTAGCCGTGCTGGTCCGCCGGCCTCTCGCAGCCGTAGCCGGGTTGGTCCACCGGCCTCTCGCAGCTGCAGCCGTGCCAGACAGCTGGCCTCTCGCAGCCGTAGCCGTGCTGGACTGCCGGCCTCACGCAGCCACAGCCGTGTGAGACAGCCGGAGTCACGCAGCCGCAGCCGTGTGAGACAGCTGGAGTCGCGCAGCCGCAGCCGTGTGAGACAGCTGGAGTCACGCAGTCGCGGCCGTGTGAGACAGCCGGAGTCACGCAGCCGCAGCCGTGTGAGACAGCTGGAGTCGCGCAGCCGCAGCCGTGTGAGACAGCCGGAGTCACGCAGTCGCAGCCGTGTGAGACGGCTGGAGTCACGCAGCCACAGCCGTAGCCGTGAAAGACAACCAGCGTCTCACAGCCGTGGCCGTTCGGAACGGCTGAATTCTTACCGTCAGAGGCAGCTTCGATCACCACGTGAGTCCACTAATTTAAATATGCTCGATACTTTTAGGGAATTAATTCAAGCAGTCAAATCAGATGGTCACGGCAATAATATAGAAAGATACCCAGTTATGAACGTTGTCCCGGAGTTTGACCCGTCAAAGCGGAATCAATCCGTAGATATGTGGCTATCTAAAGTAGATGAATGTGCAGCTATCTACGGTTGGTCTGAACGACAAACCATTCACTATGCCTTACCAAAACTAGTAGGGCTAGCCCAAAGGTGGTATCAGGGTTTACCCAGCCTTTTGTTTACGTGGCCAGAGTGGCAAACAAAATTAAAAACCGCTTTTCCTAGTGATGAAAATTACGGCGTGTTATTGTCCGATATGCTAGAAAAACGCGTCAAATTCGGGGATCCACTGGAGGAATATTTTTATGATAAAATGATTTTACTGAATCGATGCAAAATAACCGGTAAGAATGCTGTAGACTGTATTTTGTTGGGAATAGAAGATAGGTCTATTAGGACGAGTGCTGAAGCAGCTCAATTTACCGATCCAGATAAATTACTTGTATTTTTACGCAACGTTAGAGTAACCAAACGAATAGATAAGTCCACTTCAAAAGTATTCAATGACGTTAAGCGTTCAAATAATACTAAAGACACCAAAAATGATTTAGGTCAAAAACAAACTTTGAGATTAAAATGCTTTAATTGCGGAGAGGTAGGTCATCCAGTTTATAAATGTACTAAACCCATAAAGAAATGCGAGAACTGTACGAAATTAGGTCATGACACATCCGAATGTAGGTTAAAGAAAGATAATAAGACTGTATTATGACTATCTATTGGTATAAATAACGATTCGAAATATTTCAAAGAAGCTATTGTTAATGGCGTTAAATTACAATGTTATTTAGATTTTGGTAGCCAATGTACAATGATTACATTATCTAATGCCCAAAATATCACTTCAGAATGGTCTACAGATAATCTGCCAGTTCTAAGAGGCTTTGGTAACTCAGTTGTCTCTGCAGTTGGTAAATGTAATTTAAAAATTGAGATTGATGACGTATCGGCTTATGTATGCGTTTTTGTAGTACCAGATAATTATTTAAGCATTCCTTTATTAGTTGGGCATTCCTTTACGGAGCAAGATCATATAATTATACATAAAACTTCGTCGGAGTTAAAACTTATCTCAAACTGCAATCATACCCATCGTAAAACTATATTATTATTTTCTAAAGTTATAAATAACATAGAGAATTTAACTAAGATTTGCATTTATTCGAAACCTAAATATCATGGGGATGTTTATATAGAACGTAGTCTTAGGCAAGAGCCAGGAAAAGAATACGAAATTTTGAGTGGAGTTGTAAATCTAGTAGACGGTGTTGGAAGCGTAATAATCAGAAATTTGAGTGCAGCGAATTTTCAATTATCACGTGATACTTTACTGGCCCGAGCTAACCCAGTCTTTGAATCAAAAGAATTTCATGTAAATCGTGTCGAGAATAATAACTCTTCCAATCTTGATAAAATTACAATGTCTCAGTTGCACATGGACAATTATTTGACTCCCCATGTAAAAGAAAAGTTGCTGGAATTATTAAATAAATACCGTAAATGTTTTGCTTTTGGTGTTTCGGAAATAGGCTGTTGTCAAAATTCAGAAATGAAAATTACCTTGAACGATAGTACACCGGTATATTACCGCCCCTATAGATTATCGTATTCGGAAAGAAGTATAGTTCGTAATATGATAGATGAGTTAGAGCAGTTGGGAATAGTTAGAGAATCTTCATCAGAATACGCGTCACCAATCTTGCTAGTTAAGAAAAAGACTGGTGATTATCGCCTGTGCGTAGATTTTAGAGCTTTAAATAAGAAGACTGTAAAGGAACATTATCCCCTGCCCAGAATCGATGATCAATTAGATAGTTTGTCAGGATTTACTTACTACACGACCCTTGATCTAGCATCAGGGTATTATCAAATACCTCTTGCGGAACGGTCTAAATATTTAACAGCATTCATAACACCTGATGGGCATTATGAGTTTAATAGAATGCCATTTGGCTTGTCGAATGCTCCAGCAAATTTTCAACGAACCATCAATAAAATTTTAGGCAATGCTAGATTTAAACACGCGTTTGCTTATATGGATGACATAATTATACCTTCCAAAAACATAGACGACGGTTTTTCAAAACTAGCTGAAACGTTGGATTTATTACGTAATGCAGGCTTAACTCTAAAATTAGAAAAATGTAATTTCTTTATGAAATCTATAGATTATCTTGGCTTTGAGGTTGACGCGACTGGCATTAAACCTGGTAAAAAGAAAATTCAAGCTGTCGAACATTTTCCAAAACCGAAAGATCAGCATACCGTCAGACAGTTCATAGGGCTAGCTAGTTTCTTTCGACGCTTCGTTAAAAATTTCTCGATCATAGCTAGACCCTTAACACAATTATTAAAGAAAGATTCCAAGTATTGTTGGGGCTCTCCTCAAGAAACAGCTTTTAATACCTTAAAACAGGAACTTGTAAAACGGCCAATATTGATGTTTTATAATCCATCTAATGAGACACAGTTACATACAGATGCTTCAAAAATTGGTGTTGCAGGTATCTTATTGCAACGTCCAGATTTAAATTCCCCATTTCATGCCGTCGCATATTTTAGTCAACAAACTTCTCCTGAAGAAGCATACTTCACATCGTATGACTTGGAGACTTTAGCAGTAATAGCTTCTCTTCAGCGATTTAGAGTTTATCTTTTAGGCATACCTTTTACAATAGTAACAGATTGTAATTCGTTGAGAGCTACTTTTGAAAAACGCGACATACTCCCAAGGGTGGCTAGGTGGTGGAACATCTTCCAAGAGTACGATTTTAATGTGGTATATCGCCCGGGTAAGTCCATGTCACATGTCGACGCTTTGAGTAGGAACCCGATAAGTGAAAATTTTATTGAGGTTAGGCATATTACATTAGATTGGATTTCAACAGTTCAACAAAATGATTCAGAAATACAGCGTATTATACAAATTCTTCAAGACAAAGATTCTAATAAATTAGTAGACATCTGCAAAAATTTTACATTAAAAAGAGGCATTCTGTACAAAAATAGCGAAGAGGGCATCAAATGGGTGGTACCAAAGGGAGTAAGGTGGCATATTTTAAAATCAAATCATGACGATATTGGTCATTTCAGTTTCGACAAGACTTATGATAAAATTAAACGATCGTACTGGTTCCCTAAAATGAGAAAATTCATTAAAAAATATGTAGAGTCGTGTTTAGAATGCTCAAACACCAAAATTCCATCAGCTAAGCGATCAGGTAAGCTACATCCTATTGAAAAGGTACCACAGCCGTTTCATACAATACATATTGACCATTTAGGTCCGTTCGTGCGTAGCAAACATAAAAACACCCATCTCCTTTTGATCATTGATGCTTTTACAAAGTTTATTATTATTTCACCTGTAAAAAATACAAAATCAGCCAATTCAATTAAAACCCTCAAATCATATTTTCACACGTTTGGGGTTCCAAAAAGGTTAATATCTGATAGAGGTACTTCGTTTACTTCTAAGAATTTTAAAGAGTTTGTCAATCGATTAGGCATAAAACACATTCTAAATGCTGTTGCAACACCTAGAGCCAATGGGCAAATTGAAAGATACAACCGAACAGTATTAGCCGCTCTCTCTGCTAGCAATTTAGGTAAACCTGAAAATGTTTGGGATGAGAAAATTTCTGAAATTCAATGGGGACTTAATAATACCATTAACAAGGGTATAGGAAAAACACCAGCCGAAGCACTGTTTGGTATCGGATTAACGGGTACATCAGATTCTTTATTAAATTCCGAAATTGTATCTGATGGAGATGTAGATGTTCAAAACACCGAAATCATAAGAGAACAAATAACGAAACATATAAACAAAAGTCAGCAAAAGCAAAAAGAAAGATATGACAAAAACAAAAAGATTGTACATTATAAAGTAGGAGATTTAGTAAGAATAGAAAGAGATGTGCCATCTACCGGACAAAGTAAAAAACTAGTCCCTAAGTTAAGAGGTCCATATCGAATAATTAAAGTGCTAGGGAATGATAGGTACGAAGTTCAAGATACACCAATATCACGAAAGAATAATAGACCCTTTAAAAGTGTATTCTCAGTAGATAAAATTCATCCGTGGTTAGTTTATAATAGATCCAACAGCAACGACTCCGATGAGGATAATAAATCCAACATCAACATTTCTGATGAGGAAACCGTGATCACCGATTAGACTGTAATACCTTATTCATCTTTGTTATTATTTTGATCCTGATTTATGATAGTGTGAACATTATTTAGTATATGAGGATATGAAGGAGGCCTCAATACTGCATATTTATTCAACATTTATGAAAATATGAATGAGGTATATTACCACTGTACAATATAATTATCAGTATATGAGGATATGATGAGGAGGCCTCAATACTATATTTTATGTTTAGTAGGTATATGAGGATATGATGAGGTGGCCTCAATACTATATTTTATGTTTAGTAGGTATATGAGGATATGATGAGGAGGCCTCAATACTATATTTTATGTTTAGTAGGTATATGAGGATATGATGAGGAGGCCTCAATACCATATTTTTGTTTAGTATATGAGGATATATGAGGGAGACCTCAATACTAATATTTTAGTGAAAGTGTGATTGTGAAAAAAAAAAAAAAATTATTAAATTGATACGTGTGATTGATACTTGATTTCTTTTAATATATATTTTTTCTTTTTTATGAACTATTTTGATGAATTAATTATTATTATTATCATTTCTATGTTTCCCGAGACGTGAAAATATCAGGAAGGCCGATTGTAAGCAATTTTAAGTTTATTATATTTATTTGTACAAATTAAATCAATTTATAATATATTTTTTATTGTTAAAAGTATATTTTCTTTAGTTTGTAAAAGAAACTTAAAACGATCATTTGACAACTAATTTCATATCTATTAAAGAAGGGGATGTGACGTCACGTCCGGAGTAGTGTTAGAATATTCACCGTTGTTGATCACTAGTTAGTTGTCAAATGGTCGTCGAGCAAGCAAGTCGTGCTGCTCCATTGCAAGTGTTAATTATTGTCGCTTATCGCTATTTTGTTGTGAAGTGCTAATAAAGAGTTTTGAAACCAGAAATAATCGACTTTATTTTATAAAACGCTTGTGCAAGCGAGGAGGATAACACTATATATGGATTAGATCCAAAGTATAAAAACCTATCGACATCACAAATGCACGTGACACGAATTTGACAACCAATATGCTCAAAATTAATGGCAACTAATTTTAAAGCGAGTGCCTTTGTACACGCCATTTTATTATTTTTCAGAATGATTTATATTTTTTGGACGAGAAGATTTATTTAGGTGCTTGATTTGGGGTATTTTATGTGTGATGTATTTTTATTGGCAGTCTAGAAACTACAAAGGTTCAAAAATACTTTTTCAAAACTGAGTTTTTTGTTAATAAAATCTCACTATTTATTTTTTATCTACTTACATCTACCGTTACAGAATAATCCCAATGCGACAAATGCGCTTAGAAATTTGACTTGACTTTGAATGTTACACAATGCATTCCTTGTGAATTCATACTGAGAACAACAGAATAAGTATGTCTCACTCGCTATGTGGTTAAGCGTGATAATATTATTATAAACAATCAAAACAATACACAGGTAGGTAGAATTAAGAATCTTCTTCCTACCTTAATTAATTAATTTACATTTAATTAAATTACCTTAATTAATTAATTAATTCAGGTAGGTAAGAAGAAAAAAAGAAAAACAAGCTAAAAAATTGAGAAAACAAACATCTATAGGCACTCGAATTCTGAGAAATCGAAAATTGCTTTTTTTCTAAAAGAACAGCGGGTTTATCTGAAAACCTGATGCCTTTTTTCAAATAAAATACAACCCTATATTATTGATCCAATCGCTAAAGTTATAATAACAGCCATCTTGTTACCATAACACAAGCATTAGGTTGCTTAGCTTGGGACAAATGGTGCTGTGTGAAATGTCCAGGGATATTATTATATTATTATTATTATCTTAATATATATAAATCTCGTGTCACAATGTTTGTCCTCAATGGACTCCTAAACCACTTAACCGATTATAATAAAATTCGCACAACATGTGCAGTTTGATCCAACTTGAAAGATAGGATAGCTTACATCTCAATTTATGATCGCAATATTATTTAATTGCAATTTCATTTTCCCATATAAACTGTTCTACCTACCTTTCTATCAAACATTTGACGATCGTCCCTTCGGTACGCTAGACGCGGGTCCACTCGAATTGAAGCAGGTATTAAATTAAGGATAATGAATAGTGTAGGAGTAGGTTAGGAGTAGGGTAGGATTAGGGTAGGAGTAGGGTAGGAGTAGTGTAGGAGTAGGGTAGGAGTAGTGTAGGAGTCGATTAGGAGTAGGGTAGGAGTAGTATAGGAGTAGGGTAGGAGTAGTGTAGGAGTAGGGTAGGAGTAGGGTAGGAGTAGTGTAGGAGTTGGGTAGAGGGTAGCACACCACGCGAACGAAGTAGCGCCGGGCAGCTAGAAATAATTTATATGGCAAAACAACGTTTGCTGGGTCAGCTAGTTATTATATAAGAATAAAACCTTCCAGGAGTAAGTTGTGCAAATTAAAGGACAGGCAGGAGAGCAATGATGGCCGCGGGATGTAATGGCCGCGACTTATGAGTTATAGGTCGTGGGTTCGAACCCAGCCAGGCTGTTTACATTGTGTAATATATTTCATCACCACTGCTCTCAAAATGGTAAAGGAAAACATCGTGAGGAAACTGGCATGTCCTAGGACCAAAAAATCGAATACATGTGACATCCACCCACCTGGACTGGGCCCGCGTGGTAGATTATGGCCCATTCCACAGTTTTTTATTCTCACAGTCACAGAGAAGAGGCCTGTGTCCCAGCAGTGGGAACAATATAGGCTCATTATGCTATGCGAAAGGACAGCCATCAATTTTCTGATAAAACCTCCAAGCATTCTTTCACCACGGTTTCAACAAAACCTGACCATCATATTTCCTGCCAGTGTTAGTTAAAACAATGAAACCGCAGCAAATAAACGTCATTCAGTGATCGTTTCCAGTTTAGTTAGTTCGCGGCTTTTGTGGGCCGCGGTCTGCGGTCAATGCCACTGTGCAGCATTTAATAAAATAATTCTAAAATCCAATCAAATAGGTACCGATTGTGTTTTGAAAACGTTGTTGTTATTGACAACATACATACGTGTAGCTGTAGGATTGATAACATAGCTTGAATTCTCCGAAGGGGTAGGTAGAGAGGTTTATATTATAACTACATTTAGCTAGTTAAGTTCCGTTGAATCATAATGAGTCTGTATCCAATAACTGATCCGCAAAATTCCAAATTCTTTCATTTGGAATTTTGAGTTGGTTTTGGAGTTTCTCAGGTGGTGGGTGGTGGTGGGTGGTCGTGGGTGGTGGTGGTGGTGGTGGTGGTTTGGTGGTTGGTTTTGGAGTTTCTCAGGTGGTGGGTGGTGGTGGGTGGTCGTGGGTGGTGGTGGTGGTGGTGGTGGTTTGGTGGTTGGTTTTGGTTGTTTGTTGTCTTTAAAGTTAATGAAAAACTCGTAATTAAAAATTTCAATATAACATTGCTCGGCCTGGATATCGAAACCAGAACCTTGTGTTCAGCAGTCACCCTTATGATCACATGACCAACGAGGCAGTATACCAGAACTTATCAGTTCATTTGCTATGTAACTCAAATTTCGTATCTCATGAAATGGCAAGTTTAATACCAAGAATCAAACGGCTAATACCCTGTTTTCATCAACCATAATTTCCGCAAATACCCTTCGATTACACTCCTTATTCCCTACTCTTACATAAAACAGCTGAAAGCAAAAAATATAAAGGAAACATACGTCCAAACGCGAGAATGAGTCCAAAACTCATTTCCGCCGTTCCCTCACAGTGATGTCGCGTAAAGTTTTCAAATTTCATTTTCTGACCCACTAAATTCTTATTTCATATATAAATGAACGTTTAAGTCTTGCTTTTTTTAAGTTTTCTGTTTCGTCGTTCAGGAGTAATGTAAATACGTTTAAGTTTCATGTGTGTAAATTATTATGTTGTTTATTTCGCTATTCACGCTCTAAGTAATGTTGAAAAACATCTCCTGTAGATCGATCATAGATAAAAGTCAAAAGCACCACTTCAGACCAAAACCTAATCGAATTTTCATTAGAGTACCAGTAGAGGAAACTTTTACACACCAAATGAAAAAGACTGGACGTTGCTACGTCGTAGCTCACGCGATTACGTCACCGCTACGCCAGACGCTGACAGCTACGTCGTAGCAGATAATCCTCTACGTGACCAGTCATAGTCTTGAAAATTTTCGCTAACCTTACAGACGTGTGCTCTTTTAATAACGGTTATTTTTAGGGTCTATTTCAGGCTGTGGAGGCGCACAGATAATTAACACAAAGAAACAGGTTTTATTTTTCCACATAAAAACTTTTCCGGATGTAGCTATTAAAAGGGTGAGTGGTTTTCTTGAACAGGGAAATCTAAGCTGATGTAAAAGATACCTGCTTAATATATAAATCAACTGGTAACTTGTTCAATATGCTATGGGCTGGCAGCGTGTGATAACTTATGCACACGTGTTGCACGTGGCTCCAAGCACTGCTAATGCATCTTCAACTAGTTTTTACTTACACTTTACAGGAGAAAATTGGTAAGCTACTTTGATACACCTACTTACCAGAAGGATAACAACCTAACGGCGTTTCTTGGTAACTTCACATATCAGAGACCCTATAGACTCATAGATGTTCCGCTTTGTTAACCATTTTCTATTTTGTTAAGTAACTGGTATTTGTTGACCGGCCTGCACTGTCTTCCCATGCCTATTAACACTGTAATTTGAAAAAAAAGTATGAAAGCCAATTATTTTCTGAACGGTGCTGATCCATACGTCATGTTCGTGAACGGGTGCCGTCAGATGGGACTGGATTCACTCATAGCTGCTAATTTTGAATTTATGGATTTTCTTAAAAACTCTTTTGACTAAAAAACACGCTTTTAAAACACACAAAAAATTATAAAATAATTATATTGAATTGTAAAAGCATGGAGCACACTTATAATTAATTCAAAAAGTGTGCTTTTTATATTTTTATTACGGATGCTTTTAACGTGCACGTCTTTCTACGTCGTTCTCACATGTATAATTTCAACATGCATGATGTAACCAATATTTTGTAACTATATTTTGATTTAAAAGAGTGTCCGTGTAGTTTCTTGCCCGTTCTTCTGCATAGTAACCTACTATGCTTTGGAATGGGCAACTAGCTTCATCTTTGTGACTGACCGATCCATTGACAATCTAAAAGTGTCTGTAATTGAGTTAACTTAAATAAATGCTTTGAGTTTGAGTTAGTTACCGTGGAGTTTCTTGGTAGATTTTCTCCTTAAGAAACGACCAATTGAAACGATGCTTCTGACGTTTCATAAAAGCCCATGTATGTTATAAACCTGAAACTTGCACAAAACTAGTTGATGAATAATATAAATTATTATAACAAAAGAATTTTTCATCAACAATGTTCCGATAATTTTCGGAATATCGTAGAGTATCCCAAATATATGTTTATTTTAAAAAGGCCTGTGAGCCATAAATTACGTTTATATTCGATTCAGTGTGCCGCTGCCATAAATGTCATCGGACGGGCAAACGACACCACTGGGGGCGTAGTGTATCAGCTGTCGTTGGCAGTGTGGTGCAAGGCACGAGATAAAGGCAAGATAATTTATCTGAGAATTAAAAACAATTAAATATGCAACACAACTTTCCTGTACTGAGATTCCGGTCATTACATCCAATAACAGTCATCTTCAACTCAATTATTCAACCAAGTTAAAGAAATAGATTGCACTTCTAGTAAAAATTACCTGGTTAAAATTTCGTTCCATTATTTCCTCTAGAGGAGTTGGAACAAAGGTATCTTGAGGACGTAGCGATCATTATTTTCTTACATCAAAAACAATCAAGAAATATTTTCGAGTTCAAACAATGGTCATTAGACCGTTTACCTATAAGAGATAGGATCCTAGTGTCCTAGTGAGGGATAAATGATAAATGATTTTATTTTTGTAAGTAGGTTTGTACAAACACTTTTACACGTCAATCATATTTTAAAAATAGATGAGGTCGGCGTTTCCTATCTGACTAGTCTGAGAAGAGGCCGAAACAAACTCAGAGTTCACAGTCTCTTTTAAAGTCCAGACATAATCTTGGTCAGATCATATGAAGACTAGGGATTCAGTGTCACATTAAAATAAACTAACAATTTTATGCAAGACTAGCTGCGCCCTGAGGTTGCACCCGCATAAATCGAGTCTTATAGGATTACTTTTTATCCCGATAATTGTATAAAAAGTATTTTATCTCCTAAACCAGGTCATGGTCTACCCATGTGCCAAATTTCGTATTAATCCGTTAAGCTCTTTTAGCGTGAAAGCGTAACAAACAAACATACAAAAAATCAAATCTTTTCTCAAGTCACTGCATCGTTGTGGGTCAAACTAGACAGAAACGCGACTATCTTTTGACAGCCGTCACTGCGGCCGCTATGTGCGGTCACCGCTTTTCGGGGAAAACGTAGCTTTTAATGACGGTTATGTTATTATCGTTATTTCTGGGTCCTTTCTTTTTTTCTTTATTTTCTTTTTTTTACCTTTTACTTTATTATACCATCCACGTAATACGTATGGAATGCAATAAAGAATTGAGTGTTGAGTGACTTTAAAATGTAGTGTTGAGCCCGTCGTCGTCTGATTGTGAAAGAGAATAAAAGTATTAGCAAGACCAGTGTGTTTTCTTTATACCGATATTAATTTATTATTTCGTACTTTGTTTACATAGCAATTCACGTTGCGTGAAAAAGTAAGCAAGGTTATTACTAGGCTTCCACCGTCCGTTCTCCCAGCAGTCTGTTTGTCTGTCAGCGGGCTATATCACATGAACCATAATAGTTAGACAGTTGAAATTTTCAGTGTGTATTCCTATTGCCGCTATAACAACAAATAATAATAATATAATAAAGGTAAAAATCTCTACTAAACAACAAATAATAATAATATAATAAAGGTAAAAAAAAAAGATCTCTATACAAAAAAAACGTGTTTTTTTCGGCGTCATTTGCCTGGTGGTAAGGAACCCTTCGTAAGCGAGTCTGACTCGCACTTGACAGCTTATTTATTACAAGGCTATCACTTACATTTTGCGCCACACATAAAATGTGCACCAGCAAAAATCACTTTAATATTTTATCGGAAATAACGTTAAGTTTCTCAAATTACCGTAACTGCGTTATTATATCTACTGCGTTTCCATCGAGCCATTATTTCCAGGCCTGCGAAATAATGAAAATTATTAAAACGATCTATTTTTCATGCATTTCGAGGTTACTTTGAAGGTTGGTTGATTTATAGAGATTTAGTTTTGCCCTGAACTGGTTTGTGATGGGTTCTCAAAATATATCAGCATTATCATCATCATCTGCTTAGTCTTTTCCCAAATATGTTGGGGTCGGCTTCCAGTCTAACCGGATGCAGCTGAATACCAGTTATTTAGATGAAGCAACTGCCTATCTGACCTTCACAATCTAGTTAGTGGGTAATACGATACCCCTTGATAAGACTGGTTGTCAGATTTTAAAATAAATGATAACAGTAAAAGTGGCTGACAATGACTTTAAGGCTGAAATACACTTGCTAAGGCATGCTAGTTTGCTAGTAAGTAGCATGTTTATTTATAACATAATATTTATTTATTTATTTATTTATTTATTAATCTATGGATAACTTACAGCTAAAACAAACAGAATAAAAAATTGTGAGACTGACAGCCAATTAAAAGTCATCACTTCTAAAAAACAGATTGGAAAGAAAGAGTGTGAACAACACAACACAGCTACCAAAAAAGAAAGAGAAAAAAAAACACTATAACATTCAAGCTCAAACTAAATACAAGAATAAAAGAATAAAAACCTGAACATACAAAATCTTAATTAAAAAAGCTAAGGCTCAGGCACTTCCTGGCCGAGGAGACACTCGTTAAGAAAGGATCAAAATCATGCTGTTTACACATGTCATTAAAGTTTCTACTTGCACGCACTGTAAATGAATTTTGCCTGTAGTTCGTAGAGGTAAATGGAACCCGCAACGGTGCGTTCCATCGCTTCGACCTTCCGGGAACGTTAAAATAAAATTTGGATAGAATATCGGAGTTATTAATAGAATTATTGAAAATTTTTAATAATGAAATACAGT
Organism: Apamea crenata; assembly: GCA_949629185.1. Taxonomy (NCBI): domain Eukaryota; kingdom Metazoa; phylum Arthropoda; class Insecta; order Lepidoptera; family Noctuidae; genus Apamea; species Apamea crenata. The sequence goes on from OX451359.1 coordinate 2,209,144, forward strand.
CAGAGATGGCTCGCCGATTACTTAGGGGTAATATATGATACTTCTTACAGAGATCGAGGTAATCTTCAGACCGGTAGGGCACTTTTTGATGATAACACAAATGCTTGATGAACCTTTTCTGGATGCACTCTATACGATCGATGTACTTGAGATAACATGGATTCCAGATTTCAGACGCGTATTCCAAGTTGCTTCTAACAAAAGTACAGTAAAGAATTTTTAAAGTCTTGGCTTGAGTGAAGCACTTGGATAGCCGCATTATGAAACCTAGTGCTTTAGATGCTTTAGCGACTATGGCATCAACATGAAATTCAAACGTAAGCTTTGAATCGTGATATACCCCCAGATCTCGGACGCAATTCATTCTAGGTAGTACTTGATCACCCAAGATATACGATGAAGGTATAATTGAGCGCTTTCGAGAATACGTTAGGACCGAACATTTAGCAGGGTTAAGATCAAGCTTACTCCCACGACAATAAGCCTCCAGACGACGTAAATCATCCTGAAGTGCAATCACGTCCACATGTGATGATATTGTGGCATATACTTTCATATCATCAGCAAAACACAGCAGTCTGGATGAAGTCAAGCAAGAGTTGATGTCGTTTATATAGATAATGAAAAGTAATGGGCCGAGCAATGAACCCTGGGGGACTCCACTGGGAACAGGCACCCAACCAGACATATAATTGCTTAACACTACTGCTTGGGACCTGTTTTCCAGGTAAGAAGAAAACCATCTGAGTAAGTCACCTCGTATTCCCATACCATATAACTTTGATAGTAAGATCTCATGATCAATCCGATCAAAAGCTTTACTGTAATCAGTATAAACGACATCAACCTGCTTACCGTTATCCATGGCATCAGTAATAAAATCATTGAACAGAATTAAGTTGGTGACGGTAGACCTTCCCTTCAAAAAACCATGTTGAAAGGAACTAAACGAATTTTTAAGAGCACTATACACTTGGTTATAGATGATCCTTTCGAATATTTTTGCCACAATACAAAGCTTGGATATCGGCCTGTAGTTTACAACTTCGGTTTTGACTCCTTTCTTGTGAATAGGCGTTATGAAAGCCGATTTCCAAAGTTCAGGTACAACACAAGTATCCAAGGATTTCCTGAAGAGAATCGAGATAGGATGGGCAATCGAAGTCGAACATCGTACAAGAAATTTGGATGAAATATTATCCGGGCCAGCCGCTTTGGAAGTATCTAACTTGCGAAGCAGGTTAGAAACCTCTTCAACGCTCACTACAATGCTACATATATCAGATAGGCTGGAAGATTCAGTAAAAAGAGGTGGTGAAGAAATTCCATGACTAGGGCTAGTATCTAGAAATGTAGAATGAAAGTACGAAGAAAACGCTTCGCATATTGTTTCTCCGGTACGCAACGCTTCGCTATTATAGTTTAAAGTGCTCGGAACTGCATTCGAGTTGTGTCGTTTTTTAACGAAGGTCCAAAAATATTTAGGGTTTTCTTTAATAGATTTTTCGGTTAAATTCAAGTAGTTTTTATAACATTGCGATTCTAGTACCTTTACCCTTTCACGAAGAAGCTTAAACGTTGACTCATCAGCTATATTGCCGTACGTCTTAAATTTTTTAAAATATTTGTATTTTTCCTTAATTGTTTTAATTAATGCCGAATTGTACCAAGTTGGATATGTTTTGCTACGATGTACTTTTTGTGGAATGTATTTAGTGTGTAAATTGAGAATAACTTTATTGAAAAAGTTTAATGATTCATCAATTGATCGGGTCGCAAACTCGGATTCCCAGTCAGTCGTGGAAATGTCTTTGTTTATAGAATCATAGTCACCCTTGTCGAACAGATATTGCGTCCGTGGCGCGCACTCTAATACAGGAGCTTCAACGAAGTCCATATTAATTAATAGTGCTGGATGGTAGGCGTCGATGGGAACCAGCGGACTTGAACATTCAACCACATTAACTAATTGGTTTGAAAGGACCAAATCTAAAATTTTACCATACCTATTAAGAACACTATTGTATTGACCAAAATCTAGGGTACATAATTCGTCACCAAGTAAAACTTCGTCAGGACCCTTCGGGTTCATTGGGACGAGCGATAGATTGTCAGATAGGACCCAGTTAATACCGCTTATGTTAAAATCACCAATGATGAGAAAGGTATCAGAAGAGTTACTCATAACTATTTGGTTCAATTTTGTGAGGTAGTTGCGAAGTTGTAAAGAAAAAGAAAGGCCTAAGTTTTGTTGACATAAATAAACAACACAAATATGTAAGGTCATATATTTACGTGTATTAGAATTTTTCAGCCGTATGCTGAGCCATAAATCCTCTGCTGTAGAATGGAAGGTAGGTTGGTATATAACTGAAAGTTCCCTGCGTGTAGCAATAAGCACACCCCCACCACGCGATTGCCCGGTCAAAACATAATCTCGATCACGACGCCACACAATGTACCGTTCATCAAAGAATTCAGAATTTAAAACTCCATCTAATAACCACGTCTCTGCAAGAACAATAATATCATACGAGTTTAATAACATTTGACGATAGAAAATATCACTTTTAGTTCTAAGCCCGCGAACGTTTTGATAAAATATATTTAACTTAGGAGCCATTAAAAGCAAAGACTAATAATTGTGTATAAATTGTATAATCCATTAAAATAAAGCATTTCATTAAATAATATTGCAAAATAAGGTATAATCTAATTAAATAAGTATAATGAAGGTAAAAGTCAATAAGATTTGCGTGAGCGCAAGAATCATACGATGTTAGGTAATAAACAGCTGTGCAAAAAAGCAAGCAATAGTGCGTGGTGCGTGCAAGTGCGAAAGAGTAAAACATATTGAAGTGCGGTAAAGCTTTAAAGTAAACAGCGCGATAACGAACACAAAGCATAAAAGTAGTTATACAAAAGAGAGGTGTCGAACTCATTAGTACAGCAGAGGTGTTCAACATTTTGCAAAAAGTTATTATGACACAGACACAAGATAGGAAAGTATGTGTAAAAATTAAGAGGCACATTAAACAATCTTGTTTAAATCTGACTCCTTCCTTATAATAAAAACTTTCGAATGATTATTTTTAAGTATATGAATTTTACCATGTTTAACCCATACGTACTCGTAGTGTTTATCCTTGGCAATGATTTTAACTTTGGTTAAAAGCTTTTTGTACTCCACGCTTAGGTGATCGTTAACATACACACGCTGAGATGAGCCTTGAAACCCGATGTCACCAATAGATAGGTCCTTCTTGGCACGTGCCGCCGCAATGAAATCTTCCTTTACATACCGGTTTAAAAAACTCACTATTATTAGTTTTTCATTGGAACCAAAAATAGGGACCCTTGAAATATAGTTCACCTGGGCTTTGGGACAGCTGTAGTTAACTTTGCGGCCGATAGCGTCGATAATTGAGTACAGATTCTCATCCTTCTTTATAGGAACCCCTTTAATTTCAACGTTGTTTAGCCTAGATCTCTGTTCATAAGTCGAGAGTAGATACTTCGTGCTAGCCAAGTCCGTCTGTAAACAATTCACCGTTTCCTGAAGCTTTTCTAATTCAGACACTCTTACCTCAACATCCACGAGTCTTGTGTCAAGATCGTCAAGTCTCCCACCAGTGCCCTCACATGTCAACTTGAGCTCAGCCAACTCACTCTTGATCACGCGGATGTCATCTACCAAGGTCGGCAAGTTAAGCAGTTGCTGCTTCATGTCACGTATCTCACTCAGTATAGTATCCAGAGACGCAGGTTCATGGGCAGGCACAACTGGTGATGAGGTTCTGCAAGTAGGACATTTCCATTGTGCCATCCTATTGGCACCCAGCTTTCTCCATCCGGTTTCTGAGATGTTTGCACATCCAAAATCGAGGTGTTTCTTGCAACTGCCACACTGGACGCCATCATTAAACTGCTCGTTACAAACTGCGCACGATTTCATTTTCAAAATTCTATTGTTTGAACTTAACTAGAACGTAAAAAGGTTGGCGATCTATTTCTTTTGAGTGGCGCGTACTGTGCGTATGAGTGTCCACACACGAGTGATGATATCTTCATCATCATTCATCAACTCTTTTCATATACACATGCTAATCATTTATATCTGCTCGATTTTTATGTCACATATTCCAGGATTTTTTTTTTTGCCGTTTATGTCCCACTGATGGGCAAAGGCCAAATCTCTGTCCACCTCTCTCTCTGTCCAGAGCTGCCAAGGAAAAATCTTTATCAAAGGAGTCCAGCTCATTCCGCCATCTCCGTCGGGGCCTGCCGCGATGTCGTTTGCCATTCCAGGCTTTACTTTTATTATAATGTATAGAACTAGCAACAGTGCCTCAAGACGTTAAAGAGTGAACAAGGTAACTACTTTCATAGACCAAATATCTGTTCTTTAACAGAGTTGTTCAGTGGGCCAAATGCCCGTTAGTGTATCTTTAAATAGAAGTTCATTGTTTGCCTGCAAACTAAGCTCTTTTTACCTAAGAACAACGAAATAACTCGACGAACTTCACCCCAATGCCATCTCCCCTTTATCTTGCATATTAAATTGATTTAACTCAAGTTTTAACTTTCAGTTTGTCTTGCCGCTAAATTGCCGTGTGTCGAAGTTAGTGCGTATTTATTTAGGCAACGTTCGTGTACATACGCTAAGTACTGTCTTTACAAAATAGAAATTAAGTTTGTAGTAAAGATAAATGATTTTTGAAGGTTGTAAGATAAATAGAGGCGTGGGTGGCACTGGCAATCAACTCAGCATTTTTTTTTAAGTAGGTAATTCGCACATTTTGGGTATTTATTTTAGTTTTTACAACACACTGACCACATGTATGTCACAAGATTTCATTTCATTTTGAATGAGTTTTTCTATATTATCACATTTAACTAATCCACTTCCATAAGTGTTTGTTATTCCAGCGTATGGCACTCGTGGGTTGCAGCTGAAAATCAGCGTCAGGTGGTACACCTTGTGTTGTCACCTGACATAATGCTGAGCTGAGGCACCTTTGGCCCCAGAGGACACGGTGGAGGTCTGCCCTGCTTGGGCGGAGCCCCGCCGTGTCCTCGTAGAGGCGATCGGCAACGGCGGCGACCTCTCGCGTCCGGCCCTGGTGCAAGCCATGGTCCGGGGCGAGAGGGAGTGGGAGGCAGTCACCTCCTTCTGCGAAGCAGTCATGCTAGCGAAGGAGGTGGCGGGAAGGCTGAGGGAAAGAACCTCACGCCTCAGCCGCCGCGGGAGACGCTCCGGGCGTCGGGAGCCGCGTGACGACTCCCGGCCACCGTAGGCGCGGGCCTGCGGGCGGTGAGTAATGGGTAGCTCACCGTCCGATCAGGACCAGGCCCGTGCCGGACGGCGCGTTGTGTTCCACGCACGCCTCAAAGAGATGTCAGCAGAGGACGGGGCCCGACAGGGCCGAAGCCTGCCAGGGCGGCGGGATCTTCCGAAAGGTTAACCGCTGCCCAGGAACAGAAAGGGCTAAGGAAGGAACACGGGTGGGTTTTAGTCAGTAAAAGTCTGACACTCCCTTCCGCTCCACCCAGAGCGGGCATTTGATGATTTCCCATCCACAAAAAAAAAAAAGGCACCTTTGGCATTTTAATATTTGTTTCCTGTTTTTATAGTTTTAAGGTGTATCTATTTAGATGTAATGCTAATAAACGCCTTTTTTTTCTTTCTTTCAAATAAGAATCCGCGGCAAGATTTTGGCTCTACTAAATATTGCCTGGTCAGTTTTCCTTCGCTGCCAGATGGCCACCGCTGCTAGCTGCCAGATTTGTAATAATTCTCCAATAATAATCCTAAGTTCTCATGTAGTTTAATACCTTATTTACTACAAAAACTTAACTAGACTTTGTGGGTTCTGAATAATTGATAAAACTAATTTGAATAAATTCAAACTATAATTTGTTTACAAACACCATTACTTCTGCTTACCCTTCAACCAATAACAGCCATGAAAGTACAGTAAACAAAGTATAAAGGGGTGTGTACACACGCCCACTATCGGCTCCCCTGAGTCACGTTACACCAGCGATATATTTACACTGTTGATTAAAAACTGATACCGGAATTTTGTTCGTGAAACAGCAGCGCTTCTTTTTTCTTTTTTTTTTTTTGCTGATCTAGACTTTGTTATTTATGAAATACTAGCTTCTGCCCGCGGCTTCGCCCGCGTGGATGTCGGAAGTTATCCCACGAGAACGTGCTACCAGGATAAAAAGTATGTGCTTACCCAGGATGCCATCTATCTCTTTGCCAAATCAGAAGTTCAGTGGTTTAGGCGTGAAAATGTAACATACAGTTTCAAGTTCAAATCCTCCCCTAAAAACCGAATTACCCCTTTTTGCCCCGTCAGGGGTCAATTTTCGACCACTTTACATACTTATTATTAATTATTTTCTGTCGAAAGTATCAATACTGAGTTTCGAGTTAATCGAACCGCGCGTTCAAATTCTTCCACACAAACTTTAACACCCATATATCCCCTTTGAGGGGTAGTTTTGAAAAACTAATAATGATAAACTTGATTGCTTACTTAGGCGAGTATTCATGCCAATTTTCAAGATTATTAACCTAACAATAAGATTTTTCATATAAACTTTATCCCCGCTTTTCACCCCCACAGGGGTGGAATTTTGAAAAATCATTTGGGATGTGTTCATAACTTGACTCATAGATTATTTATACCGATTTTCGAGTTAATCAAGCCACGCTGTAAAATCTTCCCCTGTAAAATTGACTACCCCTTTTCAGGCCGTCAGGGGTAGATTTTCGAAAAACCCTGATACACATTATTCTTTCCTTTCAATTTTAGGTATAAATACTGAGTTTCGATTAAATCGGACCGCGCGCTAAAATTCTTCCATACAAACTTTGAAACCCCCCAATCCCCTTTTAGGGGGTAGCTTATAAAAACAAAAAATGCCCAACTTCATAATTTACTTAGATAAGTATTCGTGCCAAGTTTCAAGGTTATTAACTCAAGGAATAAGATTTTTCATACAAACAAAATCCCCCCATTTAACCCTCTTAGGGGTAGAATTTCGAAAAACCCTTTCTTAGTGGATACCTACTCTTCACGAAGAATACACCCTCCAAATTTCATGTCTCTAGGAACAGCGGTTTAGGCTGTGCGTTGATGTCTCAGTCAGTCAGTCAGTCAGGACTTTGAATTTTATATATATAGATAGATGTGTGTGAAGGCGGTATTGTGTGAGCTTTAACTCATTTCAACTTACGTTATTTTGTGATTTATTAAAATCAGATTATCTGCCTAGCTATTTCCTGGTTCATTCCTTCCTATACCAGCCGTATACCCAAAGGAATTTTCCATCAGCAAAAATGACTAGTTCGTCATTTCCATTCAAACTGTAAACTTTTTTCCATTGATACGCGAAAAGAAAAATTCAAACTTTCATCCATATGTATACACCCCATTTTGGGGGTGAATTTTCAAAAGTCCCCTAGCCCCTAGTGCTCACCTTAGTTGTAAATAAGAATTATTTTGCGAAATTACATGCTTCTGGACCCAGCGCTTTTGGCTGTCAGTGAATTTAAGATTTTACTAAGTAATTGTTTTGTGAAACATGGAGGGGACCTGTGCGCCACTCCGTCGCTCGTCATCTTTGCAACTGCAACTGTATGTAAACTAACTTAACAAATTACAAACAAAAACACATTTTTTTTTATTAGCTATCCACCCCATTGCTGGCCGCACAGCTACTGGACTAAAATGGAACTGGGTTGGCCATATCTGTCGTATATTGGAGCAGCAATATGCAAAAGCACCAGTCAGAGGATCCCAAATGGCAGGAAACGACCGCGTGGTAGGCCCAGAAAGAGATGGCGGGATGAACTGGACTCCTTCTTAAAGGATTGGCCCACCAGCGCTGTAGACCGGGAAGAGTGGAAAGAGGGAAGGTAGGCCCTTTGCCCTGCAGTGAGACAACCCAGACTCATTATAAAAATAGTAATAATATGACTGCTCTCGTTGGGAAACTGGATCAAGGGCTTGATTCAGAAAGCGGTAGTTCTGGACACGGCTCGCATTGTCAGGAGGTTCCTCTCTCTGGCGGTCTACCGGTAGCTTGGACCCTCTTCCCGATACCGGTGGGCTACTATTTTTTTTTATATTTTTAAATGTTTTTATACTTTTTATATATTTTAATATTTAAAAATATAATATATAATATGTTTACATTCAAATAAAGGAGTATAATAATGATATCCACCCCACTTTATCATGACAGTCTATTTCACTAAAACCAACTAACTAAAGGGATAACAAACAAAACTACCACACTCCCAAAGATCATCCCAATTTAATTAAAAACCACTTTAAACGGCTGATTGCTAAATTTCATTCATGAACTCAGCTGAGTTTCCGCACAGAAGTTGTTTGGAAGAATTTCAATAAACGTCATCATAGTAATTGCCAAGACTGGGAGCAGACGGATTTTAATAGATTAAGAATTTGAGGGGCTTGTTGTTCGGCATTGTTTAGTTTTGGTGGGACAAAGATAATAATAACAGGCTTTAAGGCTTCCTTGGGACTAAATCCTCCTGCGGAACGAAGATTTAGGAAGACCCTGCACAGTGAAGAAATGTACCTGTTAGACAATACAGGGTCAAATTAAATTAGCTAGCGAAACTCTGCAGACGTGACGGGTATCAATATCTTAACACAATAAAACAAAAATTATTTAGGGGTCAACGACCGCAGTAGATAAAATCTGTTTCCTTGTTTCATCGTATTTAAATATCGATACCCATCGTGAAAAGGACATAATAAATAGTATAGGTATTTTGGCCCAAACACTTGTACACATTTCATAAACTTGCCAAACTTCGTGACAATTTCACAAACCACGGAAACCAGTATCACGTCTGTGAAGTTTACACAAAAAAGACTGTTTTTTTTAACTGATATTTCAGGTGACTATACTCACTGCGGCTAATTACCCCATAAAAACATCATAAAATTAATTGGTTTTTGTTTTGTCATGTTTAGATATTTATAGCCATCACGTCTGCGAAGTTTCGCTAGCTAATTTCATTTGACCCTGTATATTGACGATTTGTGACTCTGATCTAGAATATACTTCGATATTTTTCTTCTTCTGTCTTGTATATATAGGTAAGGGGGGGGAGGGGGCAATTCCCTCAATTTAAAGAACGATCGCATTATCTCATTCTCTCTCAATCTGTTAGAAAATTCTTTACTTTGCCTACACTTTTGACTAGTTTTTGACGTTGATTATCGCTGAGATGAGGTTGCGACTTGAATTTGAACCTTGTTTTTTAGTATGCAGGTCTATTTTCAAAGTCAAAATCAAATAATTTATTTCAGATAGGCACATAAAACACATTTTTGAACGTCAAAATCTTATATTTGAATCGGCGTTGTGAAGTTTGGGGCAGGTTCTTAGCAAGCCTATTGTTCAAGAACCAAAACCGAAAACATCCGGGCCACCAGGATCAAAAAAGTTCTCGAAAGAAAAGGTCCTGATTAAAAAAAACAACTGAGTTACTTCCTAAAAGTTACTCTGAAGAAAAAAAACGTAAGATACTTCCACAAAGAAATTACAATTTTTAAGTGCAACTTAATTAAAAAGATCGCACTTTGTTCAAGAAACGCGATTTAAATTGCAAAATAAAGGCCATCCTCCACACTCACCGGTTAGCATATTACAAGGGCTTGCTATAATTGTATTAAGGACTGACTACCACCGGCAACGGCGTGAATTTACATCGCTAATGAAGGAGTGAGACACAGAGATGTTTTTCACTAGTTAGCTTTGGTTAGGGTTGGTGCTCATTGGACTACTAATATCGGAGAAGACTGCATATTTGCGAGTAGTGATGCAACTGGTATGAAGCTTGACTTCAAAACATACAAAAAACAAACTAAGCAAAAAGCTTTTGCTACTTTCTGAAAAAATGTTTTAAAGTATTTTTATTTTATCTCACGAAGCAACGCGTGCTTTATTTGTGGTTACCTAGTGTACAAATACACTGTGAATGTGTGTGTAAGCGCAGTATACTCAGTGTTAAGGAATAAAACATTTTACTGTTTGCAGATTGTGTGATATGATACGTAAGCTTCTATAATAATCATAATTTTAATCATTATACACCACAAATAACTTAGGTAGTTTATAAATAAGATACATCTCTAGTAAAAATTTATATTTTCAAAGTATCCACCATATTCACATAATATGTACCTAAAAGTTAGATATATTATAACTTTCATATGACATCAGAATAACAGAAAGCACGCAAACCATAGCTAAACGAGGTTAAGGCTGTATCTGCACTTTTCACAAATAGCGTTAGTGCCCCTAGTTTGAAACTGGTACAAGGTTATTTCCGCGAGTGTGCTCGCAGCTCAAGCAAGATTTCTTGCACTCAGTACTCGCCGAGTTCTTGCATCGCAATTAAGACGGCACTATCACGGACCGTGTTTAGGTTATACATTCATTTCGTAAGCTAAGCAGATGTGACAAATTATTTGTTTGGTCCATAGATTTAGTATTTTTGTTTTTCCATTAGCCCAACTGCTGGACAAAGGCCTCCCCCATAGTCTTCCTCCTCCGTCCTTTTCCTTTCTTTTAGATTTAGTATACCTAGTAGTATACCTAGTAGTATATACTAAATCTATGATTTAGTCGTAAACGCTTTCATGGCAACGCTTGTGGGTTATATCTAGCAATGGACGTCTTTCAGCTGAAACGATGATGATGATGAAACGTTCTCTTTGATATTGAAAGAAGAGAGAAAGAAAACACATTTATTTGCGGCAAACATGACGCATAAAAAAAGAACAAACACACAACACACCAAAAAAAAATAACAAATTGGTGGTAAACATGCGCATTGACATCTGCATTGACTATTTCGTAAGCCGATTATAATAAAACCTAGGAGATATTTTCAGGAAAACCTAGACATAATTTTTTGCAAAATTCTATGAAATTAATTTACCGGTTCCGATTATTCTGACATAAAAACCAGCATTATTTGAGTTCAGAAATTATTTATTTTATTTATTTCCAGGTAATACAGTTGCACAAACACAGGTGCATAGATAAATAACATTAGTAAATAATATACATTAAAAGATTTACTTACAGCTATACACAGTTAGTGTCTCCAGTAGTTTGGGGTTCCCCAAACTAGACAATTAGCAGTTGGCTAGGTTTGTTACAGTGAAATAGCAATGTTATTGTCGATCATCATTAAGCCTAAAAATACCAACTCTATCAAAATCTGTATGCCAATTTTGAGCATATCACGGTGACCATTCCCCATAGTGCCAACTTCCCCTATCTCTATAATTTCTTCCGTCTGCAAGAAACAAATCTCTTGGGAATTAGTAATTCAAATTGTTCGCTAAATACTTTTTGATTTATAAACGGGCGGAGATCCCGTGCATTTTAGTATTGTTTTTGTGTGTAGCAAACGTAAAATTACGGTAATGGCTGTTTGAAAACAGCAGTTGGAAACACGTCTTAGAATATTATATTAACTACCACGTTCGATCTGAACAGGGGGCCTAAAAAGGCCACTTTAAGCAATACCTCTTAAAGCTATTCATTTCCTGAATTCCCAGCAGATCATTAGCAATTCTTCTAATTTTCGTTAAATGGTTACACATAATAGTTTAATCACCTACAATTAATTTCATATCAATCATATTTGGTGTAAACATTGGTGGACCATTTTACGAATTTCCATACAAAACTGTCAAACAGGTAAATTGCGTGATATGAATTGCACACAGATCATTTATTGAATTGTCAGTTTGTGACCATTTTACGATTTTTAATATTATTCATATTGGTATCCTATTATGATTCTGCCAAATTGGCCTTTTTAGGCCCCAAGGGTCCACAATGATCACATATAATTTTTAAGTTACCACCTAAATACACATTGTGTAATGCAAATTAAGTATTGAATTTTGAGTATATTGCGAATAATATTTAGGTGCTAGACAAAGTGACATTCTATCAGGGATAACGATGATGGAAACGCCAAAAATGTATTGGAATTACGTAAGCTACCGAAAAGCTTATGTCATCCATGTTGAAAGTCAAATCAAAATCTCAAATCGTTTATTGCAATCCATAATGTACACTTACAGGCGGTAAAATAAAAAATAATAGAAACAATTATGGACCCCGTCTCGCACAGCAAATTTTTAAATAAGTAGAGAGAGGAAGAGCGCTTTATAAATTTTCCATAAGGGCTGATTTTTCAATCATCTGATAACTTTATTCGAGGAATAATTTTGAAAATTTAACAGTTATTTAATACCAAAACTGTCAACCGTCAATTTTATTCCTCGAATAAAAGTTATCTGGCGATGGAAATCTCAGCCTTAAGATTTATATTTCCATTTACTTATTCTATTAATATATTATATTCAATCATCATCATCGACTGAATATCGTCATTGAAGTTCTAACAGTGCGTAAGTCATTTTTATGAGTGTTTTGAGATTTCAATGTCAATGGATAAAGCTTAAAGGCGCGCATCGTATCAACCAATCAAAACATGGGTTGAAATCATCACAGAGTTCATTTGTATAAATAATTAAACACAATATGGCCTTAAGCGTAAGTTACATTAATTTCATACAGTTTTTTCACTATACTGTAAAGTAGCCATTTTTGACTTCCGTACTGTTGGAACTTCACTGACGATATGGGCCATTCTTCTTTGTTGTATACCAATGTTGATGAAGTGCAATAGGCTCTCCCCCTGTTATATGGGAGTTAAACATAACTGGCGAAATGTGGCTGTACTGTACGTGCTTACACCTCGGCCTAACCCTACGCGCGTGATGTTTTGTGTGTTGATCTAGTTGGTGCCTAACTACATGAACATACCATAGTGCTATTTTTAGTTAAGTACCGTAGAGACTATAGCCGATTTGGTGCTTACATGCAACCTCCGCGAGTCAGTTAAAAGTTATCGGCATGAAATACGAGACAAACATTAACTTAGTTAAAAAAAGATGTAGAATACGTAGATTGATTTATAGGAATAATGATTGAACATATGTGATGAAGAGGCGCTTGTGGTTAAGTAATAACAACCGCACAGGTCGATCGGTCAGGTTAAGCTGCGCTTGCCACGGTTGGTCCGTGGATGGGTGACCATCTTCAGATATCAAGACCCCTCCTTCATTCGTGGATATTTGACAGTCGTTACGGGTCGTCAGAAGCCCGAAAGTCTAACAACCGGTATAACCAAGTGGTATCTTATTACCCAGTAACTGGACTCTGGCGGTCAGATAGGCAATCGCTCCATGCAAAATACTGGAATTCAGCTGCATCCGGTTAGACTGGAATCCGACCCTAACATAGTTGGGGAAAAAGCTTAGGCTAGGCAGATGACGTGATAATCCATGTTTAATTGATTCTTCCCGGTACCCTGAAAGCTCGTAGAGAGGTCTCTACGAGCTTATGGTTTGATCTAAAGGTGGGTACAGGAAGGTTCCAGTACCCACCTTTAGATCAAACCATAAGCCCTTAGCTGAAACCATAAACCACAGACTTTACAATAAGGGTTCCAAGTAAAAACGGGAACGTCACGTTATTTCGAAAGACGGCTCTTGGAAACATTTCACCGACAGCCACTTATTGGACTTATGACTTGCTGATAATTCCAGGAAAAAGTAATTTAGCCGAAATGATTTTATTCAACAGCTTTCCAACGTTTCAACACCATTTTAACGTTTCAAACTGTATCATAAGTATGAGAAAAATAAACGTTCATATTTTTACCATCCTACGTGAGCTATGAAATAATGTATTTTTTTTTGGGATTTTATTTATTCGTGATTTCAATTGCTCTTTAATTAATTAGCAATGTCTGAAAACTTCGAAAAACGACCTACGAGCTCAGACAAGTGGCAATCGCTTTTAAAGCATTTCGTATATTTGTCAACTACTTTCAATGTGATTGACATAAACTTTTCGGCACCTGATGTCAGTCCCATGCCTTTTGGAGCAGCCGTGAGGCACACTTTGCTGCTTATTTCTTACATCGCACTTTACACTTTGTATGTGATTTTTATTTATTTTTTTATCTGATGTACAATCACCAAAGGAGCTAAGTAACCGGGGTCTACTCCGAAGTGCAAAGTGCGAATGTTGGGATCGGACCAACACATGGCCGAACCGAATATTATTGAAAAATGCGAAAAAAGTTCGGATCGATTCAGTTGGGTCGGGACCATATTATACATATTATGTACCTTTTCGTCTGTGCTAAGTAAACATATTTTCTTTCTTTATTTCTTTTGACTTGTCCATCATCAATATCGCTGATGAATGTCACTTTGTCTAAGCCTTCTGCATTCTTCGCTATTCCATATCCATCCAACTCTACTTCCCATCACATCACCATAACTTGTCATTCACCGCTAAACGATGATGTCTGGAACAGTAAGTCAAGTTCAATCAACAATGATAAGCCGCTCATGATTAGCGGCTCGGAATGCGCGCCACGTGTTAATAATCAAGAAAGTTGGCCGAAGACGACGTCAGGGAGACGTGACGCCCATTCAGCCAATATGGCACGTGACAGACGGCAAAGAGTACTCGGAGTAAGGAGAGAGGGTGTAGCTGTAGAGGTGATAAGGGTGACAGTTTCTTGCCTACGTCCTACCTACTTTCATGTCCAATACATTATGTAGGTACAAGTAAAATTTGTAAAACAAGCAACACCATACATACCTATACTTACACACAAATTGCTATTAAAAAAGAGATTTTTGTAAATGGTTGTAACTCTATAAAAATAGATGGAGCACAAACTAAAAGTGCTAACCTACTTTAACTAGCAACAATAAATAAAAAATCAAAATATTTTATTTCACATAAACCTTAAGTAGGTATATGGGCACTTATGAAATGTCAGATGCAGAAATTCCACGGTTACTCTTTTAAAAATAATTGGCTTTTACAATGTTTTTAAATTACAATAGGTATGGAAGGACAGCGTAGGCCTGTCAACAAGTACCAAGTACTTATTAAAATAAAAAATGGTCTACAAATCTAAAGTCTACAAAGTTCTCACATTTACAACTACCTTTACTTTAAAGGCTATCAATCTAAATGTTCAAAATCAAATCATTTATTTCTATTAAACCGTTTTTATACCATTTTTAACTATAACCATCATATATATATATAGCCACAATAACGACAATATAACCATCACAAAATCAGTCAGTTATTCTAAGTTTGGAAGCCTAATTCTAAAGATTGTTCCTAAATAACCGACTTCATCAAAACCTTGCCTCATCAATCTCAGACAAGATGAGAACTAACGAAGAACTGCGGGTTAGTTGCGTAACACACTGTAGTAGCAATAAGGTTCATTTTGACAGTTCAACAACATTCATTGCGTTCTTTACGTTGTTGAGCTGACACATTTTTCCAACATAATTATGAAGCAATGGATTCGCAATATCCTTCAAAATGATTCGGATTGAGATTGATAGTGTGTTACGCAATTAAGTTGCTGACCTGTCTTCAAAATAAGCGGGCATAATCTATGGCATTACCGAATTACTCAAAGGTCTGCGTTGCATTATAACTTAGAAGTTGACGCGTGCGTACGTAAACCGGGATTTATTAATGTAATCTTCTTCTTGAGTCGTTCCGACATCGGGAAGTGTGTGTGTTTACCAACCGATCTATATATATTGCCAGATTAATCCTGTCGATGTATGATCGTTTATGTTATGGAGGATTTGGACCAATGCATACTGATAAGCTTTATCAATTCTCAGTAAATCTTCTGCTGCCGTACTTATTATTCTAGCCTGTAACAGTTCACCGTAAAGCAAAAGCCTCATCCCTCTTCAAAAAGCTTTGTCAGTCTATGAAGGTCACTCTGCGTGTGTACAGGGTTAAATTAAATTAGCTAGCTAAACTACGCAGATGCGATGGGTATTGATATCTCAACGTGATAAAACAATTTTATTAAGTAATTTGATGGTTTTTTTTTGGTTGTGTCATCGACCGCTGTTATTGTAGATACTTGAAATATCAGTTTAAAAATAAAGATTTGTTTCTGTGAACTTCACAAACGTGATGGGTGTCGATATCTAAACACGATTAAAAAACAAACACAGAAATAAAACAGTGTTTCTCAACTCATACTTCAAGTAACAACACAAAGAAAGGACGTTGAACTCCCAAAAAAAACGAATATTTTTATTTTATCGTGTTAAGATATCGATATTACGTCTGCGGAGTTTAGCTAGCCAATTTAATTTAACCCTACATAATTTGTTTAGCCAGAGCCACCACTCTTTCAAGGTTGCTGTCGATGAGTAAAACAACAATTTTGACAATATGTGATTACAAAATTAGAAAAAAACTTAACTAAAATAAACTTTCGAAAAACCGTAGTATGGGGGAGAAGGATTTTTCTTTTCCTTATTCACATAATTAGATTTACATTTGCAGCTCGAGAAGCTTTGCATGTATTCCTCTTTGCAGGTTTAGGTGCCAATAAAATTTCAGGCACACAAGACTTTTCAACTTGCCGTTCAGACGGCTGGGGAATCAACCGGAACCAGGCGGCTATGTCTGTCGCATACTGCACAACCTATGGACTAAAACAGCACGGGGTGGAGGCAGACAGAAGGAAATGATATTACCTACGCCATGCAGGAGATGTCGGTACAAACTCGACGGCAGTCTACACACGATCAGAAAATAAAATAAAAAGGTCGCCTCCTTTATGTATGGGTTGGGTGTTGATATATGGGTATGTGGTTTTGAATTGGATTTCTAACTTTTAGCTAATGCATTCTAGGGATGGATGATTGTGTCCTCCATTGATATCGTTTTGAAAGTTTTCGGTTTGAAAAAAGAGGTGAAAAAAGTCCTTAAAAGTGGTCTAGTGCCAGTTGAACACGAAGGGTTCCGTACCACAAGCCAAAAAAGCGAAAAAAATGACGTTTCTTGGATAACCCCTTTAATTTATGACTTTATATTATTTTTATTATTTGTTGTTATAACGGCATTAGAAACACACTCTGTGACTCTAAGTGTCTACCTATTCATGGTTCGGTTCATGAGATACAGCCCGCTGACAGACAGACAGACGGATGGACAATGGAGGCTTAGTAATCAAGTCCCGTTGGCACCCTTTGGGTACGGAACCCTAAAAATGATCTACCAACACTTCAGAGATTCTCGCTTAATTATATCAACTTGTTTTGGTATTTTCCTAAAAACCTTAATTACTTTTCGGCTTTCCAAATTACTCGCAACCTAATAAATACAGCCACGAGTAAAAAAAAATATTTCCACGCTAAATAATTTTATCCATCTTCGTACACGCATCTAGGTAACCGAATCCCTCTCAAAGAATTCGATTATTCAGACTAATATCACTTTAACAATAAAACAATCATAGTATATAATTCTTAATCAACATCATTGCTTCTCTATAAAAGCTTCTTAATCCACCATCGTCTAGCACAGATTATGACAATGATAGTACATTTTTCTATGAGTGTCTGGTACTGCTACATTTCCCGCGCTCTGCCCGCGCTGTCGCCGATGCCGCGCCGCCGCCGGTCCGGTCGCAATAATGGCGCGAACATTGTCGCAACTGGCTCTAAAGATACAGACACGGGCTTGTATTGTAAGAGCTGATTACACACCGAGAGAAAATATAAAATTGCTTTCAATATTAGGTAAAGTACTACAATCTACACCGCGAAATCTTACACCAATCAATAAGAATAGAAAGATTTTTTTTAAAACAGTTTAGAATTTTAGATGCATACGATGCATTTCTATTTCTTTTTTTTTTACTGCTGTCTTTAACTATCAATGATAATTATTCATTTTCTACTGATATAAACAATACGAACGTCAAAATAAATTGAAACATTTCTAAAAATAAAAAATCGGAGTCCTAATATTTTATTTCACAAAAACCTGCATGAGCACTTATGAAACGTCAAAAGCTAGGCGCACGGTTCCAATTGGTCGTTTCAAAATCATAATCAAAATCAAAAGTCATTTATTCAAATTAGGCTGAGAATCAGCACTTTTTGAACGTCAAAATTACAAAAGACAGTCCCCCAAACACGCCCGCCCTTCACCACTTCCTAGTGCTATCGCTGGGAAGAAGAAGTGGCGCAACAAACTCCCCAGCAGCACAGCTGTCTGTTCAATTAAAAATAAAATACTTGATTGTATACAATACTAGGTACCTATGTTCGGTAATTAACATTACAAAACAGAACATAAAATTAAATTATTTGCCATAATATGTCAGCTAGCCACGCCAATATACCAACAAATATAATACAAACTATACGTACTCAAGCTAAAAAATAATTACTTAAAATGTAAATAAAAAAGATTACTACCCAAATAAAAGCCTCCAGGCATAAAGGGCGTGATAGCTTACATATTTATGCATTGCTGGGTTCTGTTCACATAGCCGTCACTTGAAGTCACAAAAAGATAAAGTAAGACCATCGAAGTAAAATAAGTTAATAACAATAACCTGTCAGTAAGCTAATTCTGGAGAAAGAACATAAACATTGTCTTGCGTTAAACTAGGGTGACCAACTATTCTTATCGTCTAAGTAGTCGTTGATGGAATAGTATGCCTTGTTTGTCGTGTCCTATGGAGAAGAGCCGGCAAACTCCACGAAACTCCAAGAAACTCTAATTCCCATCTTTTGAAAATACTTGGCTTTTTCTACAAGACCATTTTCTACTTTGTTGACAAAGTAGAAAATGGTCTTCAAAACTACAGTCTACAAAGCCCACAACGTTCTCACAAAGACTAAACCCCCAAGTGCATCTCATCCCTTATCCCCCAGCAAAGAAATCACTACATTTGTAGAAAGCTAGACAATAAGTGGAGAGTAGAAAAAGATGGCTCCGATAAACAGGTGCCGGTCACTGGAAATACACTCCGAGGCGGAAACTATTGGTTCTTAAGTGTACAATGTTTCTAGAGGAGAAAATATTTTTTAATCCTTTTCTTCCAAACGGGACAATGGGGTCTGGGTATTAAGATGTTTGAGCGTGGCTCCGATTTGTTCTGGACTTTTTCTGGAGACTTGTATTGTCTATGAAGGGGTTTGTTTGTTTGTGTATAGAGCAGTGTTGAGTTTATACCGGTGGAAATAAGACATGATAATTTTAGGGTTAGGATTTAAATGAAAATTCTGTATAACACAGGGAAGTGGAATACCACATCCCGGTTTCACATATCTATCACCAATCTACTTGGTCTTCACATGGTATGACCAAGATTATGTGTGGACTTTAAAAGAGACTGTGACCTCTGAGTTTGTGTCGGCCTTTCTTCTTAGACTAGTCAGATAGAAAACGCCGACCTCATCTAGTTTCTAAAATATGATTGACGTGTAAAAGTGGTTGTACAAACCTACTTACAGAAATAAAATTATTTATCATTTATGTAATAAGATAATAGAGATAGGAATGGATATACATAGATGGATATATATGCGTAGGATAGGACAGGATAGGATGGTGGTATAGTCCTGCACCCTAATTGCGTAACACACAATCAATCTCAATCTGAATCATTTTGAAGGATATTGCTAATCCATTGCTTCTTATGTTCAATAAATGTATCATGTGTCTGCTCAACAACGTAAATAACGCAATTAATGTTTGACGGCACGGTTGGCGCAGTGGTTAAGCGATTGCCTGCTGCGCTGCGTGTCGCGGGTTCGATTCCCGCACGGAACAAATATTTGTATGACCTACATGTATTTGTTCCGAGTCTGGGTGTTTTTCTATCTGTAATATGTATGTATTTACAAAAAAAAAATTGTATATAAGTAGTTTATCAGCCATCTTGTTACCATAACACAAGCATTAGGTTGCTTAGCTTGGGACAAATGGTGCTGTGTGAAATGTCCAGGGATTTATTATTATTATTATTATTAATGTTGTTGAACTGTCAAAATGAAACCGATTCCGATTAATCGTGTGTTACGCAATTAGGGTGCTGGTATGCTTTAATAGTAATATTTTATGGCACACACTATAATAATGGTTTGGATAGAATTCTGAGATGATGGCTGATAGTGATATACTTACTAAAGAAAATACACGAAAAATGCAGCAAAATAAGAATGATATTGACATATGGTCACATAATCTTTTCTCGAATTCCAATTTTAAATTTTCAAATCAATATTTCCTGTCAACCAACAGTATGCAAATTCATCCACAGCAAATAACGGGTTGGAAGCGACAGAATATAAATTACGATGAACAGAACAGCTCAAAGGGTTTTATAATAACCCCATGCCCCGTGGTGCTATAGAACAAAATTTATATTTTCGCTAATAAAAAAGTTTCAGGAATGTTTTTTCATTGGAAGCTAAGAGTGGTCGGAACGAAGCGACGGTAGCCACCACTTAACTCGGCCACCCCTTTGAGGGATGAGTTTTGGATGAATTCGAGATATTTTCCAGCAGAAAAAGTTTTTAGTCTGGCTATTTTTGATCAGCTGTATTATTGCAGAAAGATCTGTCTGGTAATTTAACAACCAGCCACTCTATTCTGTAAAAATCTCACCGTGAAAACGTAGGCAAAGTGAGCTTGAAGTGAGCTGTCCTTCGATCTACCGATCAATTCTGTAAAAATCTCACCGTGAAAACGTAGGCGAAGTGAGCTTAGAGTGGGCTGTCAAAAGGTGAGATTTTTACTGAATAGTATTACTGATGTTTGCGTGTTATTGG
Source organism: Apamea crenata (assembly GCA_949629185.1). Taxonomy (NCBI): domain Eukaryota; kingdom Metazoa; phylum Arthropoda; class Insecta; order Lepidoptera; family Noctuidae; genus Apamea; species Apamea crenata. The sequence continues at coordinate 2,229,939 of OX451359.1, forward strand.
ATGACAAACAAACCGTGGCACACATGATGGTAATAGCATAGCTATTCACATTCGATACACTTCCGTACCGTATCGAACATCAATCAATCAATGTTATCGTAGGAGTCCTCTAAACGTTGTTCACAAGTCCAAAACCCGAAAGTGTTGTCAGCTTAAATCAAATAGATGACTGCTATTCTACCGACAGCTGTTTGATGTCGACAAAGCAAATCAGGTTATCGAAATGTGTCATTATCGATACGATAGCCTGTCGGATGGTTGTAAATTGCTATGCTGGTCTGCTTACGTGCATGCACATCTGCAACACCAAACGTAGAGACAAACATGAAATGTCTCATGGGCCTGTTTTTACACAACTGGAACAAAAACTTACCGATTAAAGGTAACTTGGCGGCCCATCAGCAGCGCGATTCTGTAACCATCTCACCGTCAAAACTTAGGTGAAGTGAGCGTGGAGTGAGCTGTCATTCCAACTAATACTAGGGATTGACACTATTGACAGCTCACTCCAAGCTCACTTTACCTAACTTTTCACTGTGAGATTTTTACAGAATCGATCGGCTGATCGTGATGCCTCGTAAAACTCCACACCACCATCGGTACCAACATCATAATTATGATCAGTTTAGTCAACGTGAACGGAGCAAAGCAACACTAAAGCTAGAGTAGACCAATTCCTCAAGACCCAGAGTTCTGTAATTAATGACATCCCAACATTATTTTCCTTCTCCCTTAATTTATTGTCGTTGTTGTGGCCGTCTTAAAATACTTCCCAAGTCTTTAAAACTTTCTAGAGACCCGAATTACATGTTTTTTTTTTCTAAAAATTAATTTACTCTCGAGTTTTATTTTGGGAAGGCATCAAAATTGGTTTATGTAAAAGTTGAGTAAAAGTTAGAGAGGTTTACTGTATTTTGGGCTAATGGACAAGGGTAGGTAGGTACCTACTCTGTGCCTTGTTTGAGAGTAGACAAGTACTGGGTGAGAGTATACTGGTAAATTCGATGAAAAAGCAACCTTGGAGCCTTGATGTGTTAAGTATGCTTACCTACTCATTCGTGCGATTTCAATTTGTCTGGCGTATAAGCATCCAATTGAATTCTCCAAGAAAATTCCACTTACCTATTACCTAAAATCTTTACCTAAGAGAACCTCACGTGAAAGCTTACCCATTTATCAAATACATCTGACGTTTCCTTTACCACGCTGGTGTAAAATAACAAAGACTGAACGACACACGCTTTTGTGGTGCAAAAACCAGCGCTACATCCAGCCATATTAGTATAACAGAGGAACGGCTTGTAACCGAAGAGCGCTCGAGATAAGCGACCAAAGCGCTTCTTTGTAGTACATCGCTGTTAATACCTATTGGTATGAAATATTGGGTGTACTTTGAATTGAATCGAATAGGGTTAAAGAGTGTTTTGTGGGGTTTTTTGGTGTTTTACATTCAATTAGGTAGGTAAACGAGGTTTGAGAAAAAAACAAATAAGGCATAGATGGCGGCACTAATTGGATAGGTTCCGTCAAAACGGAAAGGATGACATGCGGGCTCGCGAAAGATGGAAGAAGTGGAGGAAGGTCTTTGCCCAGGAGTGGGACAGCCTAGGATAGTAAAAAAACCAATAGAGGTGATCACAGTGATACAACATGGCTAACATGAATACCTACTAGGCTACTAGGAAATGAGTAATCATTTTTAGATTACACATTTTAATGAAACCGTTTATTCAGTTTTATTTACCAAGAATTATTCTGAGCAGAAAGCCGTGGTGGTCCAGTGACAAGGGCCTCGATTCACGTATCGTAGGTCGTGGGTTTTAACCCAGGCAGGCAGGCAGTACTTTGTGTAATTTATTACATCACCACTACTCTGAAAACAGTGAAGGAAAACATCGAGAGGAAACCGACATCGCCTATAACTAAACATTCGACACTCCGCACTGGGCCCGCGTGGTAGAGTATTAGTCCACTACTTCTCGGAGAGAAGAGGCCTGTGTCCCAGCAGTGGGAACATTTTAGAAGGATTATGCTATTTAAAATCATTGAATGAAACGGAATTACTCTATTCTTTTCTCCAAACAACAGCCTTAATAGCACCTAATTAGCGCCACACAAAGAAACACCAAAAGCATATCTGTAATCCAATTATAGGCAATTAAGATCTCGATTCAGTTTCTCATTTGAAACGGCAGCGGTTTCAATCAGGCTCGGTAATTAGCGGCTTCCGTTAATTAGGACTCATTTAGACTGATTGCTTCAAATTGAAGGCGATCTTAGCGACGCATTGAAATTTCACGTTAAGCTGTATCTCGCGGGTTGATTGATTGGGAGAGTCATGTACCTTCGAGTACCTTCCTATATGGGAATATTTGGAAGTGTTATTGTAGGTTAACTGAGGATTATGTTATAATAATAATAACCCACCGCCGTATCTCTACGTTGATGTCGTGGCGGGGCTCCAAACTCTTGGCCTGCGCCGGAAGAGTTTACTTTGCCGAAACCGGTCTAGGGTGAGGAGCCAGATCAAGAGAGATACAGAAACCCACAGAGCAGCATGTGGTGAGCTTTTGGGCAGAAGCGACCCCACGGACCCTATCTCCCGGGAGAAATCTTGTGCCTCACCTCTGGCTTGCCTTTATTGGCCTTGCCTCGAGTGAAAAATGACGAGGAACAGAGCTACCATCTCATTCTTGCCTTTACTAGCCGGCTTGAGTGTTGACTCGCAAGAGCAAACGTGCTTGGGGGAAGGAACTATTCCAGTAAGTGCTCGTAGAGATCTTGACCATCTTCCAGGCTCTGGGATTGTTCAGAAAGCCGTGGAATACCTCTCCACTCCTCATAAGCACCTCAAGACATGTTGCCTCCTTGTTGCTACGTCACTATGTGCTAGCGACAGTTTCCGGGGGCCCATTACTGAGTGTGCAAGTCACCCCCTGCCATTTTATCCGTGTATATATAAAACATTAATCAAGCAGGGGCCATAGTTCTTTCATAGTTATTGGTAACCAGTCCACTTTAGTCACCCAAACCCATACTCCAAATTTGTATTTTTTCCATATCCTGCAATAGTCCTACACTAACTGGGGGTTATCCTTGGGTGCACTTGCACAGTGCTTACAGGGATAATCGTCGGTTGGTACCGCATTTCAATAAAATTTTCAAAGGGGCTTCTGCGAGTTGACTTCGGCCCCTCGTACGCCTTCCAAAGGACCGGGACCCTATGGTCCGAGATAAGTTAAAAAAATAATAATAATAATTTTTTTTTATTACACAAAGTTCAACTACATTGCACTGTATACAAAGGTATTAGAGTTCTTAATTTAGCATTAGGTAGATAAGTACAATAGGTTCAACTCAACCAAACTAGGCCAACCTAGGCTACAACCAAACTAGGCTAGGCCTGTATCTTAGGGGGCAGTGCCCGGCTATTATTGCATACACATCTCACAATAGCATATGCTTATATGCTGTTGTAGCAGACGTGCTAATGGACTGTGACAAGTGGGTGCATTTTGATCTTGACGTGTTAAACTGCCATGTGTCCTAAGAATTGATTGAAGTACAAATAGCTGTCGTACAGTTAAAACCTTACAGTCTGAATAAAGTTGTGCTGTTGGATATCTGCGTGGTTTCTTTATCATAACTTTAAGGACTGCTCTTTGTGCCCTCTCAGCCCTCAGGAGACCTGTCTTTTTGACTCCTAATACCCTAGCACCGATTGGCACAGGGCGAAATACACTATTTTAAGAACATCATGGTCAGCTGACCCCCTAAATGATTTAAAGATGGAGATAAGCTGCATTGTTCGGGTGGCAAGTGTGTTGGTGGTTTCATATTGCAGCAGAAGGCTTGGCCAAGATGCTTGATTCTTGGAAGTTTTGGCCAGATTTAATTTCAGTAGGTTAGATTGATGTAGTAATTGATGTAGTTTGATTTAGAAGTATCTTGGAGGCCAAGTTTTTACCTACATTGGTGTGAGTGCAGACATTATTAATGGAAGAAGTAGGTGTATCACATAATTTCAACAATATGTCTGAACTAGTACCTATTGGGCGAGTGTTGGTGATTTCTTTGATTGTTTTCCATAGGGCTTTTAGGTTGTTTTTACTTTTTTGTAGCTCATTGTGTTCATGTGTTTGTTTTAGTTTTCTAAGCCATTCGTTACAAACATTTCTATAGCGTGTGTATGTGATTTTTAGGAATAAGTTATGTGGACTGTTTTTTTTTTATTTCAAATGCATGTTGTCTCGATTCTTAATGCATTTCAGAAAACCTGCGGTGATCCATGGCTTTAAAGTTCGTTGTTTCCTCGGAAAGGGGACTTGTATTGTATTCGTACATATGTTTAGATTTAATTGTAGAGATAATTTTCACGAGTCCTGTAGATACCTGCAAAACTTGTATTCATAGCATCGTAGTTTGTGCGAGAAAGAGTGGTTTTCTTGTAACGTGTAGGGATAGTGTATTTAAGTAATAGCACTATCGGTTTGTGGTCCGTAATGTGTGATTCCAGAATTAAGGTGGTAGTGTCTAATTTTGTCTTTATGAGAAAGTGGTCTATTCAGTTTTCTAAACTGGTTGGGAGTAGATGGGTAGGTGATAGTCCATGAGAGGCGTTTAGGATTAGATAGTCCAAGCTACGGTCGTTTATGTTGTCTTCCTTGATATCAATATTCAGATCAACAACAAGGACGACGTTCTGATAAGGAGATAGATCATTGTAAGCTTCATTTAAGCTATTCATAAAACTTTCAAATTGATCTCTGGTGTTGTACGAGGGACACCTGTAAACGGCCATAATCGAAGTCCCGGTTCTATTTTGCATACAAGACAGTTTGCATTTACAATGTTGGGTTCGTATACAGTGGCGATAGATTGGGTTTTAGGTAGATTACGACGCCTTCGTTTTGATTAGAGTTATTTGAGGAATAGTGTGATTGATATCCGTCAATTATCAGTATGTTACTCATTTTTCTCAGCCAACACTCTGTCAGGAAAATCATATCGAAATCAACTTTAGTGGTATAGATAAGAGTTTGAAGACTATCGAAGTTTTTACATATACTGCGTATATCGATGTGGAGTGTTTTAATGTTATTATGTTTTGAATATTTAACGCAGTCCTCTGGGTTAATTAAAAATGAATTTTCTTGGTGAAGGCTGTCTAGCTCATCATTAATAATATTTATAGTGGCCATTGGGATTGAGTTAATCACCCCATTTTTCACTTTGTTTATTTGTTTTGTACGGTAAGTAATTAGTAGCTTGTGTATGTAAGAGTGATTTGTACCGCCTGACGCAGGTCCTCACCGGACACGGATGTTTCGGGAGGTTCCTGCACATCATCAGGCGGGAGGAGACGCCCGGGTGTCACCACTGCCAGGATCGCCCAGAGGACACGGTGGAGCATACGGTGGAGGTCTGCCCTGCTTGGGCGGAGCCCCGCCGTGTCCTCGTAGAGGCGATCGGCAACGGCGGCGACCTCTCGCGTCCGGCCCTGGTGCAAGCCATGGTCCGGGGCGAGAGGGAGTGGGAGGCAGTCACCTCCTTCTGCGAAGCAGTCATGCTAGCGAAGGAGGTGGCGGGGAGGCTGAGGGAAAACACCTCACGCCTCAGCCGCCGCGGGAGACGCTCCGGGCGTCGGGAGCCGCGTGACGACTCCCGGCCACCGTAGGCGCGGGCCTTCGGGCGGTGAGTAATGGGTAGCTCACCGTCCGATCAGGACCAGGCCCGTGCCGGACGGCGCGTTGTGTTCCACGCGCGCCTCAAAGAGATGTCAGCAGAGGACGGGGCCCGATAGGGCCGAAGCCTGCCAGGGCGGCGGGATCATCCGAAAGGGTTACCAATCTAAAAAAAAAAAAAAAAAAGGGTGATTTGTATGTTGAGTGTAGTGGTTTTAGTTGGATTTAGCAAAATATTTAAAAAAACTTACACAGTAAAAATTAAAAGTAACATGCAGGCATTTAATAGTTGTAAGATTAATTAGTTTAGTACCTATTGCTTGGTAAGCTATGCAAAGATAACAAAAGTAGCAATACTCAAGCGTGTTGCAAGTTGTAGACCTATCTAGTAATTGTTCCTGGATTCTTTTCATAAGACAGTCTTCCGAGAGAACACGGTACTGTTTGGCACCATCTCCTTTGCGTAAGAAAAATTTTCTATTCGACGTCCAGCAGAATTTAAAAGAGTTATTTTTTGCAAAAACTCGTACGTGATAAAACAATGTTTTACGGATTGGTTTAAAAATTCAGTAATATAAATGGGTGCACGTTTCCTGGGATGCCAAGTATTTCTGAGTTCAGTTTCTCTGTAGACGGTTTGTCTTTATTAAATGACCGGACATTTGCGAGGAATTCAAATTTTGTGTTTACTCACGTAAACTCGGCTTTCTCGGGCCCGCAGGTTCCAGGTTTGCCGGGATAAATCCCTCAAATCCGATGACTCAATGTCCATGCCAATGGTTTTACCAATGTTACAAACAGTGGTATTGATGGTATGCTTTTCTTCTTTTTCTCAAACAGGTACATTTCTGACCTCAATGCATAATGAGCGAGAACTTTGCTCGTAGTCTTGGATCTTCTTCTCAAGAGATATAGTGTATTCCTTTTGCTCCTTTCTTTCCTTGTCCATCAAGTCTAGTTTACCCTTGACCTCATCATACTTTGCACTCAAGAAGTTCATTGATTTTTCAATCTCCTGGTATGTTTTGTTAATCTCCTCGTTTTGTTCTTTAAGTTTAGACGTGTCCGCAGCAATTTTAATCAGTTTTAAATCCTGTTCCTGTCTCCATTCAGTCAAGAGGTCAACCATCTCCTGCTTGAATGCGCTAAAATCACTGCAAGGTGAATCTTCAACACGTGAACGCTTATTTGTTCTGGTAGAAACACCAAGTTCCAATTTCTTGGGGCTAGATAGAATTATCACGTCTGGTTCAGACTGTGCATGGGATATTTTGCAGCCCGAAGTTTTAGGTGGTGATCTCTGGATCCGAGGTATAAGCGATGAGGTAGGAGGCTTTGCGGCCTGTATAAACAGGCCGCAAAGCCTCCTACCTGGCCTCCTCCTAGTTGTATTCTCTCCAATTTACTATCAAGGTATAAACCTTGATAGTAAATTGGAGAGAATACAACTTATTGCAATGACAAAACCAGTAGGCGCTTTTTACTGTTTAAGTTAAGTGACAGGTTTGAATATGGGCTGATTTTTCCATCGCCAGACAACTTTCATTCGAGGAACAAAATTGAAGTTTGACAATTTTTGTATGAAACAACTGTCAAAATTACTCCTCGAATAAAGCTATCAAATGATTGGGGGTTGATAATTTTTGTACTCACTAGTGTTTTTACTTTTTTATAGTCTATCGTTAATATTATCAACAGACTTTCACACAGCCACGTTACTCACAGTTTTGTCTCTAAAATTATGTGTATCAGCGACTTGTTGCGTAAGTATTTGCATTTTGCACTGTTAAACTTTTTTTTAACCGGAAGAAATTTTTATACGATTGATCGCAAACACACTTTTTGACAGTTTTTGACAGTGATTGGTAGTGTTAATATTTCCTCGCTACATTGGATTGTTCCATCAGGAATTTCACAGTAACAGCCCGAAGCTTGCATTTGTTACCGGCTGGTGGCAATAAGCTCGACTTTATTTTATAGGACTTAAATATTCCTTACTGGTCAAACATGGGTGTTACTATAAGAACACCCCTGTCTAACCCTCTGGGGATAACAAGCTTGATGTTATGTTAAATATTTGTATTCTATTGGAGAAAAAGTTCAGTCTAAAACAATAAACGTTAAACGGCACTGTTTTTGCTAGAGATTTTATCACTGTAAGTTAATTTGTGACAATCCTGGCTGAACTTCTCCTTTTTACCTACTACAGGAAATTATTACTAGTGCCAAGTAATAATAATAACTAAGGTACAGCTCGTTTACAATCACGGCGTTTGATCTGACTCGACGAACGTGATCTGAATCCCAACCTTAAATATTATCGATCCTATAAAATATTACGGTAAGCGTCTGATAAAAAGTTAATAGCAAAAATGCACTGAGAAAAATGACTGCACATATTTTTTTTTCTATTGGTGAGTGGATTAAATATAGCTCTGACATTTTCTTTTCATTTTTCAATTGTACGAACTGAACTGATATAATCTAAAAACAACATGTTCCATACTTCAAAGCGATATTAAATCTAAATGAATAAATCGTTTGAAGCCACCATGTGGGTCCCTGAAGTAATAAGTGGAAGCTGCTCGTTTACAATCACGGCGTTTGATCTCAGTTCACGAACGTGAGCCGAATGCCCATTCTTCAATATATCGATCCTTTATCATTTTTAAGGAGCGCCTGCTGAAAAGTTTCAGGGTGAATTTATTGTTTGGCGGTCTGGTGGAAAAGAATTTTAAAACTCACTGGCGGTTGCAAACACCAATTTTGGATAGAGTTTAACTAGAATTTTAAATGATCGGTAAATAATACCTCGAAAACCTAAATCGGGGATAAAAATGGATTTAATTTTTTTTGTTATCTTTTCTATCTACCTACATGTAAAAAACGTGATTTCCAAATATATTAACTGCACACCAACGCATTCTATTTCGAAAAACAAAAAATAATACATTCATTCAATAATAAAGTAAATATAGCTAAAAACGTTCGAGTTTCGAACGGAGGACGGAAGTGAGGAGTGGCGGTGTTTCCCTTGTGTGACGTCACCGGCCAGATGTGGCGGCCGCTTCCGGCCGGTCATGGCTGTACCGCCATATTTGATGCAGTATGGCCGTTGATATATTTAACTGTATTTTTTATAACTTTTCTCTTTCTGTATTTTCTTTATTATTGTGTTGTAATGGGGTCTGAGATACTTATTTTGCCCCCAAAGTCGGGTCTTTGACGCTTAGTAAACAATTGTAGCGGTATCTACAACGCCACATGCAAACAACGCGTCATACTGACGTCACGCAAATCCTGCATCTCGCAAGCAGAGTTTACCGCGCAATTAGCATATATACAAACTTCCCGACATCAGTCGTTGGGCAGTTGCCCGCCAGACACAACACCCGTCTGGTCGGCGGATCCTCCCTTTTCTATGGAGGATGAGTGAACTTTACACCCTGTTCCTCATACCTCTATACATTCTCGCTTTTAGGAAGGGAGAGGCCCTTTGCTATCGAGCCCTTTAATAGCTAGATGATTACCTATACTGGTCGTTAGATAATAAAGCAGAGTAGTCAAACTTCCCACTTTTATTTATGTATCGCATCTCTCAGTTCGACCTATGAGGTTGTCGTCGCCGACTTCCCTCACTTTGTTTCGTCTCTAGAGACGCTATCCAACCAATGATCATTTCTGACCATGCATAGTGGCAAATGATATCTAAATGATAATAATTAAAATGATTATTATAATCATTTATTTTTTGTAAGTAGGTTTGTACAAACACTTTTACACGTCAAACTTACCCCTACCAAATTATTACCTCATCGCCAAACTCAATCATACATTTTAAATGAACCAAAATACAAAACAAACTTCCTCGTTAAAGTCCAGCAAAACGGAAACCTCATTCCCCAAAAATAAGCCTTAAATATTATAATTACAAACATTCGCGAACGCGAATAACTTTTCTAGTAAAATTAATGCGACTATAAACTTTATTGTCAACACCATAATAATCATTTTTGACTTGTAAATAAGTCCATTAATCTGATTAATTCGGCCGTTATGATCCCGAATTGTTTATGTTAATGTAAATCGAAATATATTGTCCTGATTCAACAACTCTTTATCTTTTAACAGATGGATTTCGATTATCGGTTTGATTGTTAGATTGCTGGAGACAGATATTAAGATGCTGTTACGGTGATTACTAAAGGATTTTAATGGATGGTGCTGTGAAAATTGAGATTTGTTATGGCTTCTAAAAAACAAAAGTCAAATTCATATATTATACCACCCAGATACTATAGGTACCTACTTAGGGCTTATTTTTCAGTCGATTGATAATTTTTATTCGTGGAATAAAATTAACGTCTGACAGTTTTTGTATGGAAGAATTGTCAAAAATTCAAAATTATTCCTCTGATAACATTATCTGGCGTTGGAAAAATCAGCCCTTAGATATATAAAACAAAATGGTTGACGTTAACAGCTAACTGTTTCTTTTCTATAAGTAACCACACTTAAAATGTTGGTAACACGTTAAGTACGGTGTATCTACACCCTATGCCTCCAAAGTGTTGTCTACTCCTAAAAAAAGCGTTTTGAAACCTGCTCCCTAATTGCGTAACACACTATCAATCCCAATCTGAATAATTTTGAAGGATATTGCCAATCCATTGCTTGATATGTTCGAAAAATGTATCTGCTCAGCAACGTAAATAACGCAATGAATGTTGTTGAACTGTCAAAATGAAACCCATTGCTACTGTTAGTGTGTTACTTGATTACCCCGCAGTATAAGCTGATGAACATTTCTGCGCCTTTTAATTTAGTACCGTCTGACAGGACGCTACTAAAGATGCCAAACCCGTAGCCAAATTTTGCGCTATAACTCTATTAAGATTGCCATCGAAACACTTAGAAGGATAAATTTAATACCTGTTTATAAAGCAAGGAGTAATAAACAGGTAAACAACTTCTTATCAACAAGATTTTCCAGTCAATCCACGTCACACCCAACTTTACCCAGTCCACCTTGGAAGTCCATCACTGATCCAGGATCAGATAAGCCTCAGTTATAAATGGCAAAGAAGCGATAATCTTCAAAATTTAAATAATCCTCGAGTTTCAGACGAGTTTGGGAACATCACGGAATGTGTAATTTTTTCAAAGGGACACTCCTTTTGAATTTTGATTGGGTGTTAGAATGTTCTTGTACAAATCTTGATAAATTGAGGGTTTTTAAAACTTGTATAATATTTTTTTAGTAATATTTTTAATAAATACTCTTGCGTGCAAAAAAATCGACCCACCCCGTGCTTTTCGATTTGAAACCACATAATTCAACAAGTTTTACTAACAATAACTTAATATATTGTATATTAAAATGTTCCTGAAATTATGTTATGAAAGAATTACACAGGACTACAAAAAAAAATGTTTTTTTGGCTATTTATAATATAATTTTATTACGGTACATAAAGGTTGTGTAGTACATGAGGGACTTACAAAGTATGCATTATTAATTACATGGTAAAGGTACAACGGATTGTTGGGTGATTCGATGCTCTCCTTTTTAATTGGACTTTTAATGTTTACTACCTTCGAATTCAAAAAGTAGTATTTAAACGTCAAAACTTCGTACAGTTACGTAACTAACTTTACTTAGCAAATGTTTGTATAATCGACCGATTTTAGTAGTTGGTTTTCATCATTTCGTTAATTAATTATCAAAACTGATTCATTCGTTTTTCAGAAAATCGTGAACTTGAAAAAAGGGGTTCGAAAAATTTCTTTTTCTGAGCAAAAGTGAGTGAAACATCTGAAGAATGTAGTGTATGTATATATGTGCAAATAAACTGTACCTTACCTACCTTCTCACAATATAAAATAATAAATTATATTCATTATCATTTTTGAGATATCGTATTTCAAATGGAGAGCACGGGGTGGGCCATTTTTTTTTCATAAAAGTGTATATGCTTTACCACACCATTCACACCTATTTATACATATCTTAGTTTCAGGTTTTCTACCTAACTGTAATGGTCTGGAAGATTCGATCGATCGAGTTAGGGTCAGCGCAGACCTACTGCAAAATGTCGCGCATGGTCGACCAAGATTTTTACTGCTCGAGCATGCAGGCGGCATGCTCGACCATGCGCGAGCCATCTCTGTTAAATATGGTCTGGGTTGCCCGGCGGGCGTGCTTGATCCGTTCCGTAGGTTGATAGTCATACGTCCGAACAGTTTTCTCGCTGCGGCAACACTGCTTGAGCGCGCTCGTGCATGTAGAATGCATACTCGAACACGCAGTCAGCTTTCTCGAGCATGGTCGAGCATCAAATGTGCGAGGTATGATAATAATCATAAGATGTTTTTTTCAATAATCTCAGAAAATGCTCTGCTCTGCTCTGCTCTTGGTGTGCGCTGACCCTTAGTCGTAATTAGTCCTGTGACATCGGTCGGTACTCATGGTTGTATGGTGATGGGTAATTAGTTTAAGTTTGTAATTAGGTCAGTCTGTCGTTGACCTACGTGTTTCATTGACGTTACAAGTCCGTTCTTATTAACCGAGAAATTGCTTGACGAATTCTTAAAATAGTCTTTATGTGAATTCAGGGGTTCCAAAGTTGGATTCATCTTCGGATATCGGTGTTCAATCAATCTGCTTAGCCTTTTACCAACTACGTTGGAATCGGCTTCCAGTATCACCGCATGCAGATAAATACCAGATTTTACATGAAGCGACTGCCTATCTGACCTCCACAACCCAATTACTGAGCCATATGGTAAGACTGGTTGTCAGACTTTTGGGATACTGACGACCCGTAACGACTGCCAAAGATCCACGAATGACAGCCGCGACCAACTGCTTAACATGCTTTCCGAGGCACGGAAGAGTTTCAGTGTGTAAGATGGTCACCCATGTGTGGACCAACCGCGGCAAGCATTGCTTATCCTGATCGATCGACCTGTGCGGCTGTTATTACTTAGCTACAAACCCCATCAAGGATATCGATGTTGTTACCCAGTAAAAAACTTACATAGCAGCTAAAAACCGGTATTCAGACACGTCTGTTTGGACGAGAGGATGTCCTATTTGGTATCTATTCCTCGAGATATTCAGAAAACCAACCCACAACACAAACATAATATTAAATATTTGCCAAAAACCTACATCCTTTTCTAGAAAGAGGGCGCAAGTTATAAAATAAATCCTTTAACAATTCTCCAAACCTTCGTTACAGCATACCCGGGCTTTGCCTCACATAACGCGGATTATTTCCTAGCACTGGACATTATAACGCAGAGCGGGAATACTAAGGCAGGCTAGATAATAAAAAGACAACATTGGAAATGTGTTTTTAAATAAATTATTAAGTGTTAGGTTGTTGGCACACTACGATACATTATTTTAAGCCATATATTTACATAATTATTTATATTTACAGTAGAGCTTTCGTGTTACTGAAGTTAGCATGACTTCTCCGAGTGGCTGAGCGAATGGTTTTTCAGCATTATATTGATCTCTGCTTAGCTCAAATGTTTTACAAAAATAATTGTTTAAAAAAAGGGAAAGAGAAACAATTTATGGGTTCTACCTGAATTAAAGATAAATAAATAAAAACGTTTGTGAAAATTAGTTTTTATTTTTGTTTTGTTTACCTGAGGGGTTCATTTTGACAGTTCAACAACATTCATTGCATAAATAACGCAATGAATGTTGTTGGGCAGACAAATTTTTTAAACATAATTATGAAGCAATGGATTAGCAATATCCTTCAAAATGATTCAGATTGAGATAGATATAGTGTGTTACGCAATTAGGATGCTGTTCTGTCGATTCAAAGGTTGTCTGTCAGATAACGCTATTCGCGTTTAAAAGTAGTTTAAAGAAAAATACTGTGAATGATTAACTGGTGAAATGTGGATATAATAGAGGTACGCCGCTGCCTAACCCTTTGGGGAATTCAGGCGTGACGTTATGGTACTATGATTGAAAAACCAAACCTCACTCTCAGTGTACCAGCGTCTCAAAGCGCCCCGCTTCGGTCCGTCTCGATATTTTTTATTCACTGTAAGAAGTTCCCCGGTTACCTCAAGGCTTATCCTACGTACGGGCTTAAAGAAATGCTGAAGAAACTCTTTTTATTTGTGGAAAATATTAATTAGTTTACTCTTCTAATATTAGTTTAATGCACTTTTTTTTATTTATTTAGTTAGTCTTATGCTTGGTAAATCGGTCCTTTATGTACATCTGCAGAGATATGCAAATGTCTGTCATGTCATTGCTCTTATTTACTGTTGACAGTATGTGCAATATACAATGCAAAGTCTGCGCAAATAGTTTGTACAAGTCTTGATGTGTAAATACTTAATTAGCTTAAAGATTAGTTCAGCTCTGTCATAGTATTTACTTGTATTAAGCTTTGTCTGTATTGACATTAAAACAATATTGACTACTTAATAATAATTTTTCGTAGGTACAGACGCCAGCACATCAAGCTACAACAATCTGTCAAATTTCTTTAATAGATTTTCAACTTTACACATTCTCGGCCTCCACTTTTCACAAATTCTTTAATCGTGCAAGCACACCTCATTCACCTGAGTAAATACGTAATTGACAGGGAACATTGTGAACATGTCACAGCAATTGTATTGAAAAAACAAGATGGCGGCGTTAGTTCCAATTTTGGCCACGCGCCAAAAAATCCTTGTAGCGTTGTATCTTTGTTTTTAACTACCTACCTTCCAAGTTTGTATACTCAAATGCCAATAACGTAACGAAATAGGCAATACAAGAATTTAATATGACATCTCTGTATTCCTGACTTGTACTAAATCATTTATAATTTCAATTTAATTTATTGACACTGAACTTGACGAATTTATAATCCCATTTTATTAAACTTGTCTTTATTTATAGTGTTGCCAATTTCAAATTATGTACTGAATTTCATCTTGACATGGTAAACTTATATCTATTGATTTGATTGAAGAGTGTTAATAATATAATATATTTTTTTATTAGCCACTGCTGGGCAAAACCCTCCCTACTCTCTTTCCACCTCTCTCTGTCCAGAGCTGCCATGGACCAATCTTTATGAAAAGAGTCCAGTTTATCCCGTCATCTCCATCTGACTCTTTAATATATATTAATGAGTCTTAATATATATAATTTTTTATAGCCAAAACTGTTTGCATGCCTTATTTAAGGTAGTTAGTATAAGTATAATTTTAAACTTAACATCTGTAACTTGTACCTACTTTCTGTGTAAATAAAGAACTATTCTATTCTATTCTAGGCTACATATTAATATTTTGTATTCCGAAATGATACAGAATCAATAGTGTAACAAAATGATAAAACATTAGTCGCATGTACTCGTACGGTATAATATCGCTTGTATCGTTACAAGTTGCGGTGGCAATTCCCTATGTAGGAATTCCATTCACGCTTCAAGGTGTAGGAGCTAGAGACACAGAGTATAAGTTATATGCTCTAGTGAAAATATCGTGAGATAACCTGAATTTGATGGTTCGATATTAACAACCAACACGCGGTGAGCATCAATTAAGGAATTTTCTGTGAGAGAAAGAAGGCTCTGCTCTGCAGTTTTCCAATTGGTATTATCCTCTTTTTCGTGTCAATGGCACGAGAATTTATTAAGTTTTGTTGGCCCAAAACTTCTCCAAATCCACTTCTATTTTCTATCTCGGATATAAGAGAATTTCAAATTCACAAGTCTTCAAGTAATTTCGTCAATCAATCAGCCTATCGCAGTCCACTGCTGGGCATAGGCCTCTTTCAGTCTACACCACAACACCCTGTCCTCCACCTTCCGCATCCAGTTTGTCCCAGCCCCCTTTTTAAGGCCGTTGGTTTGCCGCTAAGCCGTCTCCACTTCAGAACTCGTCTGCTCCACCGGCCATCGGTCCTTCGACAAAGTAACTTCGTTAACTATCATTTCAGCCGCAAGACCGCTGGACTTTCATTTTGACAGCTCAACAACATTTATTTGTTGAGCAGACGAATTATTCAAACACATGAAGCAATGTATAAAAGTGTGTACTAAACATATTTATTGCCTTCCACAATGTTAGGTGGTAGAACTTAGATGGTAAGTTGAACCAACAACATTGTGTAAATATCTAATAGCATTTCGATCCCCTAAAATACAACAAGCTGCCTCCGGGCCTACACATCGCAGTGCACATCGCTCCGGTATTAATATTGCACGAACATTCGCAGGTGGCGCATGCGGCCAAATTGAAAATTGCTCGCATCGGCGCGGCGTTCGCTACTGTCGCAATTATACACGCTCAATCTGTATCCTTGGTAATGAACATATTAATTTTGTGTTGTGTGTTTAGATGGTGAAATGTCTATTGGAGCCAAAAAACTAGGATAGTAAAATGTTACCTATCATTTACACCCTTATACAAAATATAGTGATCTTGTTTCCAGGGGCTTGTAGCTAACTAAGCCGGTAAAATAACTGTGAACTTGTTAACATAAAGAAGGACTTGTTTTCTTCATGTTTAGCCAGACTTTTGTGTTTTATGATACTTAAAAAACATACTGAGTAAAAACAAAAAGAATAGAATAGTGACAAAAGACGTTACAATTACGTCAAAAACGTCAAAAATTAAATTAATTAATTAAAAAAAAAAAAAAAAAAACCTAATTTTATGTAACATGTAACAATCTGTTCTACTTACTAAATTTGAAAATAAAAAGAGTTAAGAATTGGACCCTCATCAAAATAATCTACAAACATTGACCAGCATCGGCATTTTACCTACACCTATAGTTTCAAGGAAAACCACATCATTAATAGTTGTTTTCTTTTACTTATAATATAATTTAGCTTTATTAAAAAAAATACATTTAGTTCTTTATACACTGGATAAAGTAATTTAAAAAAAAATACTTTAATAAAATATACAGTGGTTTTTTTAACCTATTGTATACCAATTTTGTTTAATCAAAAAAAAAACCCACATGCATTATGTATGTATATACGCGCTAAAAATGTAACTCCTCATGCAGTTGTGTGAAAGTACTCGCCACCTCGGCACGGTACCCAATTTCATGTTACTGCATACAAACTTGCATAGAGTACCATTTAACGTGTACATGGACTCACAGTCACAGTGTCTGTCAAAATGCTTGTCATGGGCAATACGTGCCGGATTAAAATAGCCTGCGAATTTTACAGAATACAGTGGTAGGATTCTAGGAATTTTGTCAATAGATTTTTCAGTCTTTTAGTCAACGCAAAGGATTATTTTTTATAGAGCGAAATTCTATATTTTATCAAAGGGGCAATTCTAACGTTTACAGTCTGATCTCAAAACTCAATCTGTCAAAAATACCTCTAATTTCCCTACATTTTTAACAAGTTTTTGTTGTTTTGAACGTTTTTAATTACGGGAATAAGGCCTTCTGACTAAGATTATGTTTGGACTTCAAAAGAGACTGTTTGACCTCTGTCAGACCTCTGAGTTTGATTTGGCCTTGGTTTTCAGAGTTGCCAGACAGAAAACACCGAACTCATCTAGTTTTAAAAAATATAATTGACATGAAGAAGTGTTTGTATGTACAAACCTTCTAAACAAGATAAAATCATTTATCAATCTGAATACAACATAAATCCCGTTGTTATGGACATAACAACCCCGTGTTTCATTTTTCTTCTTTTAACCTTTTTCCATAGGTAAACCAAAGAATTAAAAAATACCCTCCAAACATAAATATAACTTTTATTTTTAACCTTATTTCTACAGTACTAAGGCATTATTTTTTCTGTTTCGACATAGCCCGATGAATTGCCAAACTTAAGTGGCGTGGGCACGGCACACATTGCTCGCAGAACAAATGGCCGATGACGCCGAAACTCCGAAAGGTTCTGGAGTAGACACCGCGTACCGGTAGACGTAGCGTCGGAAGGCCTCCCACAAGGCCGGCAAGGCAAGGCAAGGCTCGTTGACCTTGAGGAGGCCGCAAGAATCCGTTGGATGCGAGAAGCACGCACCGGTCGAAGTGGCGATGCTAGAGGAAGGCCTATGTCCAACAGTGGACGTCTATTAGCTGAAATGATGATGATGATGATTTTTTTGTGAATTAATCCTAGGAACAACACTACTCCTTCCAGTCAAAACTTGTATTCATCACACTATGATTTTCCTTATTTTTCTTTTCCTTAGGTATTATTGCTTTTTCTTTAGTTCCCAAAGCTTCAGCTTCCTTCACGGTATCAGGTAAGGAGTCGTTGGAAATATCTGGGACCAGGAACGTGACCATTCCCGCTATAAGAGACGAGATTCCGAATACAAGTGATGGGAATCCTTCCCAGTACTGCGTCTGAAAATTTACAAAAACAAGTTAAAATGGCCTTTTAGGATGCCCTCCACCTCCACACCTCCACCTTCCACAAGGTGGACCAACGTCCTTGTGGAGGCGCAGGAACCTGTTGGATGCGAGAAGCACAGACCTGGTCGAAGTGGAGAGGTGCTTGGCGTCTTTCGGCTGAAATGATGATGATGATAAGACCTGTGTACTGTAGCTAAATAAAACATAGGTAACTTGGTAGCGCAGTAAGCTAGTTCCTCGACCACTACGCTAATCAAGTGGTCATTTTGAAGAAACGCTACGAGCAAGAATAACACAGAATAACTGTAGCAAATAAATAAGTGTAGCTTTAACAAATAGTTATTTGCTAAATATATCGACTGCATTGGCGTAATAATAATCGACCACAAACATGTCGTTCGATAATTAATCGGTTTCTGCGAAAAAACAGTCGTTTCTGTTATCTCAACAACCTGCTGCTTGTGTATACTACAGTGCTCACGCACACGCACACGCGGCACGTTGTCGACGGCAGCCGCAAACTTGTCGACGGCAGCCGCAGACTTGTCGACGGCAGCCGCAAACTTGTCGACGGCAGCCGCAGACTTGTCGACGGCTGCAGTTGTCTCTGTCGTTGATTCGTGCCGCTTTTTCTCAGAGACGTTTCTATAAACGATATTGTACTATCTTGAAAGTCAAAAGGTATTACCAATAGTGGTGTCTGCGGCGCAACAATGGACCCCACCCTTCCGAGCGACGAGCACAGCGCGTGCATAGAGTTCCTGGTGTACGTGGGGAACAGCTCCGACGTGTACATGTACGTGATGGTGAAGTACAGCGACGCCATTAATTTGCTGATCATGAACATTGTTATTGATAGCCAGGCCATGTCTGAAAAGTTAAAGAAACGTATTTCGTGGCTGTTTGTTCAGGTTAAAGATTTCTTGACCTATGAAGCAATGTGCATGATGAGATTTCCTGCAGGAAAAAATAACAAACTTTCATCCCTTAACTAATTTAACTTTTATTTAACTCCATTAGGGGGTGAATTTTCATGAATTCTTTCTTAGTGCTCACTTTCGCTATACTCGTATTTCGAATTTTCGTAAAAATGTTATGCTTCTATAAAACTTTCACCCAGCGGCTTAGGGTAAATAGGGTAATTACATGCCGAATATGCCTGCGACACCTCGCGATCGGTTTAGCTCGCTCCCTCGAAACATGTATTGTGTCTATTAGCATGCATTTGTTTTACATTGATGACATCGAGGTAACTAGCGAAACTGCGATCGCGAGGTATCACAGTAATTCATCTTTAGCTTGTAATTACCCTTAGACTGAGTGTTGTAATGAACGAATTTGCTATTTTCATTAAGTAAAAATTTGCTATTAACCTGATAAGGTGGACTTCTGACTATGGTCACTGCAATAATACCCTAGCCTCTTGGTTATGCCATGACACTAAATAAACGCAAAAGTTGAAAAAAACATTTGGCCGTTTTTTACCCAATTACGGGTGATTGGCTGAATGGATTTTCATAAGCATTCAGATAGACCGTGTCCTGAATTAACACAAGTTTTTTTTAACCAGGTACTAGAAGATAATAGAGCACAAAACTTAAACCAAACCCAGATGGAGTTTTTTGGTTTTCGTTTGTAAACACTTAACACCAGCAATAATAACTATGGGAAATCACAAAAAAATCGTAATCGATTCAGTATTGTTCATTAAACTAACCGAGAAAACCAGGTTATCATATCAAAATTACTTCGTCACACAACAGAGGGGCAATTCTCGTCTTTATAAGAACATTCACAGTCTGATCTCAGTCTAAATCTGTCAAAAATACCTCTAATTTCCCTACATTTTGACAAGTTTTTGACATTTGTTTGTCGCCGAGATGAGTGTGACTAGATTTTGAACGTTTTAAATCACGAGAATTGGCCTTCAGGTCCAGTTGAAAACCAGCATTAGGCACTAGTTGTCTGGCATTTTTGCTGAACTATGTATTTGGCGCAGCCGTGAGACACACGTTTCTGCATATTGCTTAAATCGCATTTTACACTTTTTATTGTTTTAAAATAAATAATATAGAGCAGATAGCTCTATATTATTTTGTGTGCCTTTTAGTCTGTGCTAAATAAATGTATTTTCTATCATTCAACAAAAGAATAAAGCAAAATACTCACTTGTAGGCAAAAACGGCTGTCCCACACAAAACACGCCAGCCAATAAGAAGCTAGCGATCAACGGGAACTTTCTCCTATACTTCATCAACACATACATCGCTATAAAGCTGCCTGGAAGCTCCGTAATCGTGACTAGAGCGTAGTTCAAGTACTTGTTCCCTTCCAGTGACACGGATGTTATGGTCATTCCATAGTTCACAAAGGTAGATGTCGTCCACCATATAACACAGACAACAAACCGTTTGAACAAAGCTGATGATGTAAATGTACTTTTCAATACTTTCCCAAATTCTACATTCTCTTCCTTGTCTGTATCGCCAACTAAATTATCCAACACTCTCTGGTCCACCTTAACTTTGTTCTTTTTTGATATTTTGTCTATTATAGCAACTGCTTTTTCTTTCTTCCCTTTTATTAGCAGCCATCTTGGACTCTCGTCTATGACGTATATGTAGAAGAAAAAGAGTAAGGCTGGGGCGTAAAGGGCTCTAAGGAAGTTTCTCCAGTCGGGGACCATCCATGCTACCAGGGCTTTTAAGACGCCTCCGACGCAGTATCCAATGCCGCATATCATGTAGTAAGGTACTCGTTTCGTCGTGGCTATTATTTCTACATCTGTGAAAAAAGATAAGAAATTATTGTGTAGTTTATGGAGCTGTTTGTGGTGTAGAGATATTACTCCAACCTCATCTAGATTTTTAAATATTATTGACGTGAGAATGTGTGGCCGGTCACCTAGCTGCTGGTTATATCAAGTACATCAAGCAACATCGTACCGTACATAAAGCCACGAAGGCCTTTCAGACGACCTCCAGTAATGAAGGACGCGACCAAGAAGAGAAGAGAGAAAATGTTTCTATAAATCTACTTAGAGATATAAATAGCATTTAACTAAAATTATTTCTAATTATTACTAATTCTCTAACAACCAATATAATACCGTAGAGTATGTTCATACTGCTGTATGAGTATACTCTACGGTATTATATTGGTTTTGCGAATGCGAAGACGAATTAACTGCGGAAATCATTGTCATTTGTAGATATTTCTCGTTTGTCTCCGAAATATGCAATGTCACTTTAAATTAGCTGGCGAAACTTTACAGACAAGTTGAGTAAATATAATCTTATCATAATAACCGAGCATTGTATGGCCTTATGAACTCAATATGGTAATGTTGAAGATACTCTTGTTAATTTTCATACCAAAGTATACGAGAGTATACTTAATAATAATTCTACCAGTCTATTATTGCAGGACAAAGGCCGCTTCTCATGAGCATTGAAAACCACATCTTGAGCAAGGCTTAAGAGGAGTTGGCAATTTCAGACTTATATTAACTATACTAGCTCTGCCCGCGACTTCGTTCGGTAAAATTTCTTATTCTCCTGATCCATCCCGTCGTATTGTATCGCCTAACCACGCTATTATTTCGTTTTCGCATAGATAGCGTTCTTCGTTACTTTTTTTGTTTTTGCTCTGCTTCTTAAGGTCCTAAGGTGATTTCAACCTTTTATAGCCTTGCTCTAGAATTGGGCGATAGCCCAATTTGAAAAAAAAATCCGACAGGAAGTTCCAGATATTAGCACGTTCAAACAAACAAAAAACCAATCTCTTCAGCCTTATTATTAGTATAGATAAGTCAATGTTTCCTCATGTTGTTTTTCCCTCACCGATCTCAGTAATGTCGCAAATAAACTCAAGTATACATACTTACTTAAAATATAGGCCGGTGAGCATATATCTCCGAAGGCTGACTCCAGGAACTCAAGCACTATGTACAACCAGTAGGAGGTGACGAAACTTCTGGCAATACCTAGGACTCCACCGAGCACACCCGTCACCACTATCATTGCCTTCCTGCCTATCCTGAGGAAAAAAATCACTTTAGAATGTTAGTGGGTACAAAGACCAATCGCTATTACTGCAAGATTTTATTCAAGGCCACTAGGGGACTAAAAAGTTGGATAACAAAACAAAATCCATCAGTAAATCCTTTTGTGATTATACCATGTTTCATCAGCAACGAAACTTTTGCGAAACTAAATAATTTGAACGAAATTTTGCCACGTTTTAGTGTTCTAATTGACCAAAAAATTGGCGAATCGAAAGACTGCTATTAGGATAAAAGACCAAATCATAATGAAACGAGAGAATGATGTGTTTACTAATAGAAATTCCTTTTTTAACACTCCGACACATACACAAACATTGTTGTTTCATTATTCGCTACTTAACAATATTTTCAATGCATTATTATCTTCAAAACCTGTTTGGTTGTAGCATTTAAATTGTTAAAACCGCCAATTACCATTTTTACAGATGAAATATCATTATAATAACATTGTTATGCACGTTTAAATGATGAATGGTCAAGTACATGGTTAATTAAACGTGAAGCATGCGTGTCGAAATACCTAATTGATATGTTGTATGTATTTAAAAGTCAAACAAAAGAATGATACAAAGGATGCTGTTTAAAGAAAACTTTGAAAACAGTCGATGGACCAAAAAAGTAACAGCAGTGCGAATCTGTAACCATCTCACCGTGAAAACTCACTCCACGCTCACTTCACCTAGAAGTGAGCGTGGAGTGAGCTGTCAATCACTAGCATTAGCTGGAATGACAGCTCACTCCACGCTCACTTTACCTAAGTTTTCACGGTGAGATTTTTACAGAATCGGTCGGCTGAATGGATACCAAGAGACCATAGCAGAAGTAGAGTTCAGCCAAAGAAAAGGTGGGAAGACTAATATATTTTGGGAGATGGGAGGACTAGGGTGAATGATTTTAGCAAGAGACAGTAATCAGTGGAAGGAAATGGGGGAAACCTACGCCAAAAAGGTAACTACTGCTTAGAGGCGTGAGCCACACTATTATACTTGACATTATATTTAAAACTGTTTGACATTATACATATTTCAAACTGCTTGGATTTCACATGGAATGTTAATTAATAATTCATAGTTCTTTGTATTTGTATGTACATTGCACGTGTATATATTCAACACAATATAAATTGTTTTATGAATAAAAAAAAAAAATTATGAAAAATCGTAAAAGTGAAGAAAAAAGGCTTTTTTATTAATGTTCAAAGAAAAAAGTATCTGTTACTTTTTGAACATCAAAAAATAAAACAACTACGTTCTTTGACGTTTTCGCGTTCTGAATCGAATCAAATTTGCTTCGAATGATTATCAAATTGAATCGAATTGACTCTGTCAACTAATTAGCATTTACACATACATAAACCGATACTAATTCGAAAACTTGTAGAACACAAATTGATTTTAATTGCCAGTGTTTTAATTGAGACGAAAGGGTTCAAAACGTGCCGTACTCAAAAGACCAATTCCCGTAATTAAAAACGTTCAAAATCTAGTCACAATCTCATCTCAGCGACAATGTCAAAAACTTGACAAAAATGTAGGGAAATTAGAGAGTATTTTTGACAAATTGAGACTGAGATCTGAGATGTGAACTGCCCCTCTGAACTCACATTCCATACAGTCACAATGTAAAATTACTTACCTATCAGATAATGGTCCAACGAACAGTAGACCAATCATATACGCTAGGCTGTGGACTGTCCCGACTAAAGTTCTCTTCCAGTCATAACAGGCTAACTGAAACTGGTGAAAAAAATGTCTATTAGAATAAACAATGGTAGTCCAAAAGGAATAAAGAGGGGCTTGTGGCTAAGTAATAACAGCCGCACGGGTCGAGCGATCAGGTTAAGCTTAACCTGAGCTACGCTTGCCGCAGGTGGTCCGTGTATGGGTGATCATCTTTACATGCCAAAACCCCTTCCGTGGCCCGAAAAGCACGTTAAGCCGTTGGTCTCAGCTGTCATTCGTGGATCTTTGACAGTCGTTACGGGTCGTCAGTAGCCCGAAAGTCTGACAACCAGTCTCACCAAGAGATACCGTATTACTCAGTTACTGGGTTGTGGAGGTCAGATAGGCAGTCGCTCCATGTAAAATACTGGTATTCAGCTGCATCCGGTTAGACTGGAAGCCGACCCCAACATAATAGGGAAAAGTCTAAGCAGATGAGTCCATATGGAATATCCGAGGCACAGCTAGTACCCAAATTACTATCCAAAATATAAAACTAAAATGAAGTAACATAAGATGGAAGAAAGCAATAAACAAAAATGGACTCGTAAAAATATAGTTACATACTTCTGCGACAAAACTGTCCGTTTTATCGTACACGAATTCAGTGCAGGATGTCCCGTTGATGGTTCCGCATGTGTCGTTTGCAAAACTTTCGTCTTTACATCTGAAACAATTCCATAATTCAGTTTTATAAAAGAAAATTGTGGTTATTTCTCTAGTGTCGCTTACTTTTTTTTCAATAATAATTTCCATAACACATGTTTTCCTTAGACTTGTTCTTTTTGTGTTTGCGTTTTTACTTTGCGTCATGTTTACCTGTATTTTCTTTCTTTTTATCTTTCAGATGTAAACAATAATGTGCAAAATATTGGCAACAATGTTGTGCAACTTTTGTTATAGGTTTTGCAACTTTAGAATGTTTTCCACAATAAATAATCAAAGGGCATCAAAAAATTCATCCGCATCGCTGTAGAAACGTGCCCAAAAGGCCGGCAGCATTGCCACGTTGTATGGCAATTCGTTATTTGGCCAAAAAATTGGCCAGCCTACGGGTCACAGGTCACGTGAAGAGTCGAACAACACAAAAACATGTTTCT
This sequence comes from Apamea crenata, assembly GCA_949629185.1. Lineage (NCBI taxonomy): Eukaryota > Metazoa > Arthropoda > Insecta > Lepidoptera > Noctuidae > Apamea > Apamea crenata. Next base: position 2,254,886 of record OX451359.1, read on the forward strand.
GAAACAATGTTGCGCAACTTTGTTTCCCAATTAATCTATTGCTACATTTAAATTATTTTCGATTAGAGATGCCCTACATAGTCACATCTTATTGGTAATGATTTTTAAACAGGGCCTTTCATTCAAACAACTGACATGTTTATGATTGAATGGTGTCTTTCTAATCAAAGTTATATGAACAGACGATCAGTCTATTTGATATACGCCTGCAGCAACTACTTTAAACCAATGCTGTGAGTATACTGTGTAGTCAAATATTTTACATAAGTAATTACTTATGCCTTTTAAGTATAAAAAGAAAACTATGAAAATAAACTACGTATACAAAAAAAAAGAAAATTTGCAGTTGAGTGTAAAGATGAATATTTTTGCATGTATACGAGTACTTTGGTCAGGCAAAAAATATTTATCTTTTTTTTAATTTTCTCGCTCTTGCTTGATCGACGGAACATATGAACAGAGGCAAGTATCACTCTGTAGTTTATGTTATGTGTAGCCCCGTGGGAAAAATGCGTTTTTCATATAGTTAAGACCTGAGTTTATCAAAATTAAACATGGAATAACGTCCAGAGCTATCAGAACCTAATCCTTGCACAGAATAAACATTATATTAATTTATATTATCCTAATATTATGTTAGAATAAATAGAAATCTACTTTATCTGAGATAAACGTGTATAAATGATATCATTTCCCACTTTAATCTATTAATACTACGTTGATTATGTTTAGTTTAGAGCGGTATCTACAACGATGCGAACAACGCGTCATACTGACGTCACACAAATCCTGCATCTCGCAAGCAGAGTTTACCGCGCAATTAGCAAATATAACAATTTCTCATCATCAATCGTTGGGCAGTTGCCTGCCAGACACAACACCCGTCTGGTCGGAGGATCCTCCCTTTTCTATGGAGGGTGAGTGAACTTTACATATTAAATCAAGCAGACAATGGAAAGTTCAAAAACTAATCACTTAGTGAAGAGTAATTAATATTCAATTACCACCTTATTGATTTTTATTAGTCCTGTCACCGAATTCTATTACCCTTTGCTCAACTCCAACTGGTCGGACCATAATTTTCTAATCTATTGATTTATATGTTTGAAAAATGTGTCTGGTCAACAACGTAAATAACGCAATGAAAACGGGGCTGACATGTTCTTACAAGAACAAAAGTCCCTAAAACAAAAGATTAAAAAAAAAGAAAAATAATTGTAGGTCATACAAATATTTGTTCCGTGCGGGAATCGAACCCGCGACACGCAGCGCAGCAGTCAATCGCTTAACCACTGCGCCAACCGTGCCGGCAACTTTCATCATGCTAAAGTACTCACTGGTGTGCTAGCAATTTTAGAACATCCCAAGGCATCGTCTGCCTAGCCTTTTTGCCAACTATGTTGAGGTCGGCTTTCAGTCTAACCAGATGCAGCTGAATACTAGTACTTTATAGATCAGTCCGCCTTAGAGTGTAAATGTGGTGCTGTTCCACAAACGATGGCACATTTAATATCGTGCTCTGCGTGTCCTTTTAGCTGCAAGTTACAGAAACTGGTGGATGCTGGTGATGGCGCCAAACAAGTAGCCGAATTCTGAGCCGAGTCCATTTATATTGCTACTTTATAAGGAGCGACTGCTTATCCGACCTCCACAACACAGTTACTGAGTAACACGATACCCCTTGGCAAGACTGGTGGTCAGACTTCCCAGTAAACTAGCATATTCACGTGTTACATACGTGAAAAAAATGTCTGACGTCAGTAGATTCCTTTGTAGGTATATTGTTTTCAATAACAAAACACGTGCGTGCGTAATAGGAAGTGTGAATACTCTCAAGACTAGACAACCATGAAATACCGAATTCAGACACGCTATATCTTCCAAAAAATAACAAAACAAAATCGGCCATTTTAGCAAAACCCGATAGAATTGATTTTCTAGTGATGAGAAATAATTACATACTTTGGTGTAAAGCAAAAGAAAATCATCATCTGCCTAGCCTTTTCCCAATTACGTTGGGGTCGGCTTCTAGTCTAACTGGGTGCAGCTGAGTACGAGTATTTTACATGGAGCGACTGCCTATCTGACCTCCACAACCCAGTTACTAGGTAATACGATACCCCTTGGTAAGACAGATTATCAGAGTTTCAAGCTACTGATTGTATGTTTGAAACTGATTGTCTTTTGCCTCGATTACGTGCATGCATCTTATTATACACGCACATCGATATTTGTACGCCGTATGCAAAACATAGAGATATCTGTACCTATTCTATTTTAAACACCTATTTTTTACATCTACATAAATGTTTACAAATAAACAACTTTGACTTTGACCGGTGGCAAGTACACACGCCAGCACATCAAGCTACTACAATCTGTCAAATTTAATAACCTAATAGATTTTCAACTTTATCACATTTGCATTAGGTTCAAGATTGATTGTAAAAAATTGACAGTTTCGGGTAGAATATTATCCGTCTCATTAAAATGCAAACAGGTAAAAAAAGTTGTAACGCCACTTAAAAAATATCTGCAACAGATATTTGTACCTAAAATTAATTACGACTACAAATTGTTGTTATCTTAAGTAACATATATTATCGGTAACATGACTTGCGTGTTACTGACAATGTTTTTAACTACAATATAGTTACAAAACTATGCTGTTAATGTGTTAATAACCTTGTTAGTAACAACTTAGGTCCGTGACGCTATCAATCTCAATCTGAATCACAAAAACAAAAACGATGTATCCGAGCCATCTGTAATCTACAAAAGACAGATGTAAGCCTCTTTTTAAAAACTTAAACATATTAACTTTACCGTCCATGTACATTTACGAAACGGCCCTTTATGTCAGGCGCAACCTGTCTACGTTTTCACAAGTAAATAGCCTGAGCAGGGCCGGTATGCATTTGGTTCCTAACAAAACTGCACTGTTTCGGAAAAGCATAATTATTCGCAATGGAGTGGAGATCGCGTATCGGCAAGTGTAGTGTGGGACGCCCCCCAGCTAGATGAACGGACAACCTTAAGAAGGTTGCTGGGACGGACTGGATGCGGAAGGCGGAGGATAGGGTGTTGTGGCGCCGCCTGGGAGAGGCCTATGTCCAGCAGTGGACTGCGATAGGCTGAGTTGAGTTGAGATATTCGCAATGTCTCCAAAGGTTTATAATAAACGACCCAAGTGTATTAAATCGGCAGACAATATTAATGAATTTAAAAAGAAGTTATTTCTATTTCTGATCAATAAGACATAATATTTTATTACTCTATTGAGGAATTCCTTAATGACCGAATATAATTATGTGTATTGCTTGCCTGTTATAATAATGGGACTATATGTATGCATATGTTGACTGTTATTGTAACTATGTAATCTAATGCTTTTATCTAAAATTTCCAGCTATTTTAATTGTTATCATGATAAATAATTAATAATTATTATTATTTGCACACCACCAAGTGGTAGGACATACAGATTATCATAATTATTATACTACTTGACTGTAACAACTATTGCAACCTATGTTCACAAATAAATGAATTGAAGTAGTTCTACGGTCAATTTCACACGAGCTCAATGTAAATTATGTACTTAGTACACCTGGCAGTGCATCTATATCATTTCCGTCAATATCCGCAAAACAAACGCATTTCCCAGGCATCTATAATCACTAGATACGTCTAAACGACCTAGAAAACTCTATTGATTCTTTGGAAAATCTTACGACAAATATAAGAAATTATTTCCCATCATTTCTAAGTCAACAATGTACATGTTTCATTTTCCAACTATGATAATAATATGAACGAAACTATAACATTTGTTAGCAAACAATCGCACAATAAAAAAAAACAATAACAATAGTGAATGAAAAAGGAAAATAAAGTTAAATAAATCCTACTATCATACTAATTATGTTATCCTACTATCCTACTTTCCTACTAATCCTATTAATCCTACTGTTAATGGAGTTGCGGCGCTTAGTACGTTAATTACCGAACAACTTGATAGCGGCAAGAAATGTGCTACTGCATTCGTAGATTTAAAAAAGGCCTTGGACACCGTCTCTGTCCCACTTTTAGCAAATAAGCTGGAAGCTATTGGGGCTCGTGGGATGCCGCTAAATCTTCTCAAAGATTATCTCAGCAATCGAAAACAGAGGGTTAAAGTGGGTCACTATATATTAGTGGGGACACGGCAGTGTCTTACGGAGTCCCCCAAGGGAACGTATTGGGGCCCACCTTGTTACTTATTTATGTGAACGAACTCTGTAATATGCATATTGCAAAAATTCAGCTTAGCGCAGAATTGGAATTGTCTGAGATTGCTGGATGGCTAGGGCGGAATATGCTCACACTGAATGTATCTAAAACTAACTACATAAATGTTTCAGTGTGTGCAATCGTACACGACCCAGTACTGACTTTAATCTTAAGGTCGTAAGGCTGCGATACTGGAAATTACTCACACTGCAGCTGCCCAACTATAAACAGAGTACCTCATATCAAATATTTGAGTATTATCGTCGACCAGAGATTATCTTGGCATCCCCACATCGATCAAGTTGTTAACAGAATCAGAAAACTAATACACTAGAACTAATAACTACAACTAATAACTAGGCATATAATACCTACCTCATATATGTGATATATTTGGCGCTTGCACATTCAGTATTGTTATACTGCATGTCTATATTGGGGGGGGGTGCTTCTAAAACAAAAGTCTTAGTATTAGAGCGAGCACAACGGGCTCTTATCAAGTGCATGTATTAAAAAAAAACGGAGATATTGTTGTTGAAAAACAATGTCATATATAGCCTTCTAACGGTCCGAAAACTTTACATTACTCAAGTGGTTCTCACAAAACATAAATCACTAACCTATGATTCTAGAATATTGGCAAGAAGAAGAAAAGACATTATACAATTAAAAACACAAACAAGAACACAATTTCCCAGTATTCAACTTTGGAAACGATAACGCTATTAATAAACACATTTATATCTACCCTAAGAATAGTTATGAATGCAAAAAAACATCAACGGAATGGATAGAAAAGCTTACCTACAGCGAGACTGAATCACTTCTACAACAAGATATACTAACATAAATACTGCACATACACACACTCAAATCACCTTGTTTTGATTATGTACTCGTATTAGTATAGTTTAACAGACACATTTTGTTAATGAAAGATCTTTTGTTTAAAAGGAGGCTTTTATTATACAAATATGGTTATCAAATAACAAGTTTTATTTTATTTTTTTAATCCTACTTCCTACTAATATTATAAATGTGTAAGTTAATGTTTGGACGTTTGTTACTCAATCAGGCCAAACGGCTGAATGAAATTAGATGAAATTCGGCATATAGTTAGTATATGACCTGGATTAACACATAGTATACTTTTTATTTCGGTAGTCTGTTCCCGTGGGATACTGTTTGACTTCCACACCAATAAATAAAACCATTTACTGTCGAGTAACATGGACCGATAGCATTAGTAACAATATATGTAACTTACAACATAAGTAATTATGTCAGTAGTATTTACAAAACATTTTCACAAACAATTATGACATAAACAACATGCGGAGAAGAATAAGAATGGTTGAAGAATTGTCAAAATACGGTACGTAGGTAAGTATAACGCATCTTATATACAGAACTACTTGGAAACCTTGCGCACGGTTTGTTGTGCATACAAATCAGAGAAAGTAACTTGAACTTGACATTAACATCCTTATCGGTGTTTGTTTAGTAGATAATTATAGCTATCGCGACAACCAAATAGAATAACCCCTATGCTCTCTGTGTACCAAAACTGCCCTATACCCTCTGTGTATCAAACTGAACTCTGCCACCAAAGACGCGTCTGGACGTGGCGAAGTTTTGGGCCAAAAATACTATTAAAATACGAAGAAATAGATTAAGAAAAATTTCAAAACAAAAGAAAGAACATTTATAAAAACTCCTATAATGGAGGTAGAACATGACGCAAAAAAAAATCACAAACAAGAATGAATAAGGTGGGGGAAAATATGTAACTTTCAACTTGCATTAGACCGGGGAGAAAAGAATACGGAATTCTACCTTAAAAGGATTATGAACTGCGGGGTAATTACGTAACACACTAAAAATAGTAATGACTTTCAATCTGAATCTGGTTCAAAAACATTCATTGCGTTATAGCAAAATCTTTCAACATAATTCAGATTGTGATTGATAGTATGATGCGCGATTAGGGTGCTGGAGAACATTGTAGTGATCACCACAAGCTAGTGATGGACTGTGACCCCATATTCATAATAATCTCAACACTCCAAAATGATCCTTTGGTGCGCAATCAAACAAACTCCAAATAACGAAAATCGTCCTTTGCTCCGCGATCAAAAACATTTTATAAAAAGTGCAACACTGACCTATATCCAACTTCCTCGACTGCGAACACATAGTTTGAACTGTAGGCTGAGTTTGAGGCATAGGCTAGGCCAATGAACAACATCAACTGCCCGTGGTATGGTCCAAACATAGCAAACTTTCCCAGCACATCGTCCAAATGGGTTTTCGTAGGTTTTTCTTCGCAAGCCATGGCAGAATGTTGCACAACACTGTTTTTCGTTCACAATATTATAACTTGGAAAAACTTCTTAAAAATCTGATTAAACTGTTACACAAATTTTAATTAATAATAAATGTACTTTCCATGATCATCATTTTCTTACTTTGTTGTGATCATAAATCTTACTTTTCTATTGCATTTTCTCTCGATGGTGTTTGATTTTACCGGTAAAACTCTTTCACACTAGAAACTTAACTTTTAACTAACTATAACTAAACACTGGTCTGTAAACGTAAACACCTAACACTTTGTTTCAATCAATCACAATCGTCAAAACAAAAAACAATTAAATCTTTAGCTTTTTACGAGACCATAACGCGCGACTAAGTCTCAAAATTGAATGTAAATCACAGTTTGTAGAACAAGGTACAGTTCGGCCAACGAACAAATGCATTGTGAGTCGATTGTCGTAACGACTCCCATTCACGGAGCGACTGTTATCGTGCATCCGCCTCTAATGTGAGCTGCGACTAAATGGGCGGCCGCAGAGCACAAACATTTATTTTAAATCTTTGACGAACTGCACTTTTTTGCATTACACTTAACACATCTACAATTTAATAAAACTAAAATAGAGCAATTAAATTTAATATTTATTATTTTTGTGCTCTTTCCTTCTCAGTATAGCCTTATAGCATTTGTCCTGCAGTGGGACAATAATAGGCTAGTATTACTAGTATCTCTTTTATCATTGTTCAAAAAAAACTCTGGGGATAGTTAGAAACTACAGAAGGCATTACAGAACAATACTCCTTTGAGTTATAAAAATGCAATATCTAATTTGATTCTATATTGTGATTTAATAGTTATATAAACGAAAAAGTGCATTTCGCAATTGTAATACTCTTTTGTACTCTGTGGCCGTCGAAATTGTCGTAATATTTTCGCGGACATTGTTGAGACCATTGAGAGACTATTTTTAGTTGCGGATAAAGGTGACTTTTGACTTTACGATCTTCTTTAATGGGCCACAAAAGTGTACGACGATTTCAGATGAAACCGAATAGGAATAACTAAGCATATCATGATTATCAGCATTTCTACTTTGTTGTCCTAAAAAGATAGTGAGAATTTTACACCAAACAATTTTCTATCTTAATTAGTTCGAATGGTGCAAATGTAATGGTGGTGGTGGTGTAATGTGTGCGTGATGATGATGAATGTATGCGTGTGTGTGTGTGTGTTGTATGATGTACTTAATAGAGAGTATTCTATTCTAATGTAAATGTTATATGTATGTAAAATAAAGATTTTATTCACATTAACACTATAATCGCATGATGAATGGAACTAAGTTCTTAAGACCTCTAAGTCACGGCCTTGCTTAAAATAATGACTGGGGTTTACTTACGCGTGGCGTGTTATCAAAGATGGTTAGAAAATCATTCGATACAGTGAATAAAGACGTTGTAGCAGTAGCGTAAATTCAAATTGAAATGGAATAGAGATTTTCTCTTCGTATGTTTGCAATCCAGTTTTGATATTTTTTAGGGACTTTTGGCATATGATAGTTACCGTATCAGCTTTAAGGTACCTACGTTTAAATAAATACGCGCAATCAAGAAAAAATACATAACAGATACTACGGATAAAATCGTATAAAACTGGTAACATAACATATACTTGGCCTTTCCTTCATCATCAATGCTGCACTTGCACGCTGCGTGGGCGTGCGTGATCCATCGCCACTCGTTCGATGTCCACCGCGCATAGGATGGATGGAAAGCAGCACATGAAGTGATTTTTTGCTCATGGCGTTCTAGTGTGAGGATAAATAAAAAAATCATTTCAGCAGAAAGACTGGACGTCTTGCGCTGCTGGACATAGGCCTCTACCAAGCATTGCCACTGCGACCAGTTTTGTGCTTCTCGCATCCAATGGATTCCTGCACCCTTCACGAGGTCATCGGATGGCTAATGGATGGGGCCGAAAGGTTCTGGAATAGTGACCGTGTACCGCAAGAAGTAGCGTTGGAAGGCATCCCACAAGATGGACTGATGACCTTTCCTTCATGTATTAAACTAATTACACCACAACAACCTTTATTTACTTTAATAACTATTGTAAAAACAAGACAATAAAGGATTTTTTTAAACTTGTTTCTTCAATTCAATGCCATCCATGGCGAGATGAAGGTCTGGTCAACAGAGCGTGACATGTTTTGAACATTGTTACAATTATCATCGATTGTTGCAATGAAAGGTAGGTACGTGTTGTTTGAATTCATAAAAGTTTTTCTTTGTTTAAGACGACAGCATAAGTTATAGTGCATTCTTGAATACGTGTTATGTCACACTGTATTCAAGACTGCACTATAATAATAGCATAACATTCCTACTGCTGGGAAACAGGCCTCCTCAGTCCTCTCTGTAAGAGGGAATGGGCCGCAATTCACCACGCAGGCCCGGTTCGGCTTGGTCGGTGTCACATGTCTTCCAATTTTTGGTCCTAAGACATGCCGGTTTCCTCTCGATGTTTTCCTTCCCTGTTTATGAGAGCAAGGGTGATGAAATAAATTATATTATAAAGTAAAGCGCCTGCCTCGGTTCAAACCCACGACCATAACACGACAACTCGTAAGTTACCACTGGGTCACCACTGCTCCCCACTCTCGTCCACTATAACAATAAACAACGCAAACAATGTTACAATTTTATATTTAACAACGCAAACAATGTTACAATTTTATATTTTGTAGCATATAATTGCGAATGTTTTCTAGGCGTCAGTGCGTAGTGTGTGGTGCGAAGGCTTTTAAGACTTCAAGGTGAATAAGTCTCTGACGTTACTTTTATTTAAAACAAGCTTCAAAACGTTGCTCGGCTGTGTAAATGAAACAGTGCCTTTACATACAAATTCGAAAGGACTGCTTACATCTACAGCCATAATAGTACATTATAATTAATTTATAAAGGTAGGTATTTATTCAATTAACTATACAAAATACCAACGCGTTTCATGAGCGTTGCAAATATTTCCGCTATAACATTCTACTGGTAAATATCTGCATTTGTATATTTGTGAAGCTAATCACTTAAAGAGATAAGTAACCAGGGTCGTCGGGTATAGTTCAAGTTTAGTAAGAAACCGATAAATATGATGTCAAAATAACAGCTTTTTACTAAATTCATATGAAAGTACATATACATTTATGTATACTTATAACAAAAAAACAATTTAACTATTTTTTTGTCTGTCTATCTGTTTGTCCCGGCTCCTCTCCGAAACGGCTGGACAGATTTTGACGGGACTTTCTATTTACTAATTCTTATTCTAAAGAAGTAACTTATACTTTTATTAAGCCTTAGTTACTCTTTTAGAAAAATAATTAGTAAAGAGACACAATCATTAGTGTTATCCACCAACCACGCGAACGAACTCGCGGGCACAGCTAGTTCTTAATAAACGTTATCGAGCTATTGATATGCTAATGACATCGAACACACGAGTAAAGAGATAATGATATGCACCCACATAACCTTACAACACCTCTCCCACGGCGAGAGAAACATTGAACCTGCCTCTCTAAACGCCCCGAGGCAGCTTAGCATATATTTACGACCATGACTTGGTTTTTGATTATCGACCACAAATTCACTGACTACACAAAACTTTTAATAAAACACCAAAAAAATAAGTAAAACTGCTACCTACATGCATCTTTCGGCGCTCAAATGTCGTTGCCCTTTCAACAACATTCGAGCGCCGAAAGATCCGTGTAGCAGTAAATAGATCCGTGTAGCAGTAATTAAGTATATTGTAAATATATTGGGCAATTGTTTTGTTGAAAACTTGACTTTTTATCCCGATATTCCCACGGGATCGAAACTTATGCGGGTGAAACTGCGGGGCGCAACTAGTCAATAAATATTAATCAATTAAATAAAATAAAAAAGTGGTACATGGAAACTGCAACAAAATCAGCAAAACGAATAAATTATTATTTACCTAACTAACATAATAACGAGGCTAACACAAACGTTAATGCAAACTCCACAAAACAAATGTCTTTCATTTTTACTGCACATAATCCTGTTATAAAACAAACAGAAAACATTGACATTGCAGAAAAAGAAAAATAAAAACATGTTGAACTTGTTTAACATTCATGGTTCATTTGTTACTCGGTCGTTTTATTTTCTTTATTAATATGACAATGGTTCGTCATCTGGTAATAAGTTGAAAGTAATAATAAGCGCAAAACATATATCATTATTAAAATATTATCAGCACTATTGATTGAACACCTGTTACAAATAGGTACAAAAAAATAAGCATCAGTACTAGCCCCATTAAAAAAAATGTGTCCATTTATACGATGGCGTAATTTTAGAATTCTAAGAGAAGAACCACAGGGTTTTTCACTAGCGACTAAGTACAGACGCCAGCACATTAAGCTACTACAATCTGTCAAATTTCTTTAATAGATTTCCAACTTTATCAATAAAGTAGTAAGGTTCAAGGTTGATTGGGAAAATTTGACAGTTTCGGGTAGTTTGACCTGCTGGCGTCTGTACAAATCCAAATGAAAGAGTAAGCAAACTAAAGTGGCAGTGACCTTGGCCTTGTTTGTCGAAGGACTGATGGCCGGTGGAGCAGACAAGTCCTGGGGTTCTGGTCTACTCCGAAATAGTATCGGCCGAATGTTCGGCCGTTTCCTGCTACGAAGTTACTATTTGGTTCGGTCGGTCCCGATCCTACACTCTTTCGAATATTGACTATGGTCCCGACCCAACTGAGCCGATCCGAACTCTTTTCGCATTTTTCAATAATATTCGGTTCGGCCATGTGTCGGTCCGATCCGAACATTCGCATTTTGCACTTCGGAGTAGACCCCCTTTTTTTTTGAGGATGGGAAATCATCAAATGACCCCTCCCGCTCTGGGTGGAGCGAAAGGGAGTGTCAGACTCTTACTGACTAAAACCCACCCGTGTTCCTGCCTTAGCCCTTTCTGTTCCGGGGCAGCGGTAAACCTTTCGGATGATCCCGCCGCCCTGGCAGGCTTCGGCCCTATCGGGCCCCGTCCTCTGCTGACATCTCTTTGAGGCGCGCGTGGAACACAACGCGCCGTCCGGCACGGGCCTGGTCCTGATCGGTGGCCGGGAGTCGTCACGCGGCTCCCGACGCCCGGAGCGTCTCCTGCGGCGGCTGAGGCGTGAGGTGTTCTCCCTCAGCCTCTCAGCCACCTCCTTCGCTAGCATGACTGCTTCGCAGAAGGAGGTGACTGCCTCCCACTCCCTCTCGCCCCGGACCATGGCTTGAACCAGGGCCGGACGCGAGAAGTCGCCGCCGTTGCCGATCGCCTCTACGAGGACATGGCGGGGCTCCGCCCAAGCAGGGCAGACCGCCACCGTATGCTCCACCGTGTCCTCTGGGCGATCCTGGCAGTGGTGACACCCGGGCGTCTCCTCCCGCCTGATTATGTGCAGGAACCTCCGGAAACATCCGTGTCCGGAGAGGACCTGCGTCAGGCGGAAGGTGAGAACGCCGTGACGCCTCTCTAGCCACTCCTCAAAGAGGGGTCTTATCGCCGCTATCGCGGCGTGCCCTGGAGTAGACCCCCTGGAGTAGAGACCGCGTATCGGCAAGCGTAGTGTGGCGCCCCCCAGATACATTGACCAACGACCTAAAGAAGGTGGCTGGGACAGACTGGATGCAAAAGGTGGAGGACAGGCTGTTCTGGCACAGCAATGGACTGCGATAGGCTCAGTTGATTGATTGATTAAATCACAGGAGCTGTCACTAGGTGGGGCAAAGACCGGAGAACATGTTAAGAGTCCTTGACATCAATTTCTGTATTGCATGAGTCGCATGTTTATTTTTGTGTGTAATTATCAGCTGCGATTATTGATAGACATTGCAGTTTATCATTAGAAATGCAATTATCACGTGTTTAAGGCCAAGGGGTAATCTAGTAAGGTCAGGGCTTTGGTTAATTATCTAATGTAGTTTGCAAATCAATTTACTGTTGATGTAACCTAACATGCTTACAAGTAACTGACATAATATCGCTCTGGAAATAAAAAACTTTCCACCTAAAATAAACTTGTTTTTTTTCCCACAAAGCAAGTTGGTAAGTAAAGTATTCTTCTTTTTTGTTTGTGATTAAATTATATTTTATATTCGAAAATAATGTTCAGCCGCATAGCTCGATCGATCAGGTTAAGCTACGCTTGACGCGGTTGGTTCATGGATGGGTAACCAAATCAATATCCCTCCGTGCCTCGGAAAGCACGAGGTCGTCAGAAGCCCGAAAGTCTGACAACTAGTCTTACCAACGAGTATCATATTACACAGTAACCAGCCTTATGTAAAACTAGCTGCGCCCCGCGGTTTCACCCGCATAAGTTTCGATCCCGTGGGAATGTCGGGATAAAAAGTATCCTATATGTTAATCCTGGTTATAAACTATCTGTGTGCTAAATTTCGTCAAAATCTGTTCAGTAGTTTTTGCGTGAAAGAGTAACAAACATCCATACATCCATACATACAAACTTCCGCATTTATAATATTAGTAGGATATTGGTATTCAGCTGCATCCGGTGAGGCTGGAAGCCCACCCCAACATCATCACTACTGCTCTGAAAACGGTAAAGAAAACATCGTGAGGAAACCAGAATATCCTAGAACCAAAAATTCGGAGACATGTGACATCTACCTACCCGCACTGGAGACGCGTAGTAGATTACAGCCCACTCCCTCTTGAAGACAGGAGGCCTGTGTCCCAGCAGTGTGAACATTATAGGCCGATTATAATTTGTTTGTGTTTTACGCAATTACCCCACTCACCACTAATTTCTCCAACAAACATGTCACACATTCCTATCTACTAAATCAACACCCACACATAAAACAGTGATAATGATATACAGACGACACCCCAATAAACTAAGTTAAGATGAAATTCTTCCAGACAACGTGTAAACCAGAGACTTACTCCATCCGTCATGCGAATAGTAATTCAATTAGGCAAGTAGTCTGATCGAGTTTTCCTAAGGCACAGACAGACGGGAGATAAAGTAGCAAATAAACTTGAGTATGATAGATTTCGCCGCGAATAAAACTGTGTAAATAGAAGTCATGTGTCTAGAATTTATTATATGAGAGGCTCGTGGTTAAATGATAACAGCCTCACGTGTCGATCGAAGGTTAAGTTACGCTTGCTGCGGTCGGTTCGTGGATGGGTGACCAATGACCATCCATCACAACGATGTCTCGTTTTGTATTGTCTCGTGTTTTCTGAAGAACGGAGCCCTCCGGGCCTCGGAAAATACATGAAGCCAATGGTTCCGGCTGTGATTCGTAGATATTTGACAGTCGTTACTAAAGTCTTACAATCAGGATTTCCAAGGGGTATTGTGTTACCAAGTAACTGGGTTGTAGAAGTATTGTGTTACCAAGTAACTGGGTTGTAGAAGTATTGTGTTACCAAGTAACTGGGTTGTAGAAGTATTGTGTTACCAAGTAACTGGGTTGTAGAAGTATTGTGTTACCAAGTAACTGGGTTGTAGAAGTATTGTGTTACCAAGTAACTGGGTTGTAGAAGTATTGTGTTACCAAGTAACTGGGTTGTAGAAGTATTGTGTTACCAAGTAACTGGGTTGTAGAAGTATAGTGTTACCAAGTAACTGGGTTGTAGAAGTATTGTGTTACCAAGTAACTGGGTTGTAGAAGTATTGTGTTACCAAGTAACTGGGTTGTAGAAGTATTGTGTTACCAAGTAACTGGGTTGTAGAAGTATTGTGTTACCAAGTAACTGGGTTGTAGAAGTATTGTGTTACCAAGTAACTGGTTGTAGAAGTATTGTGTTACCAAGTAACTGGGTTGTAAAAGTATTGTGTTACCAAGTAACTGGGTTGTAGAAGTATTGTGTTACCAAGTGACTAGGTTGTAGAAGTATTGTGTTACCAAGTAACGGGGTTGTAGAAGTATTGTGTTACCAAGTAACTGGGTTGTAGAAGTATTGTGTTACCAAGTAACGGGGTTGTAGAAGTATTGTGTTACCAAGTAACTGGGTTGTAGAAGTATTGTGTTACCAAGTAACTGGGTTGTAGAAGTATTGTGTTACCAAGTAACTGGGTTGTAGAAGTATTGTGTTACCAAGTAACTGGGTTGTAGAAGTATTGTGTTACCAAATAACTGGGTTGTATAAGTATTGTGTTACCAAGTAACTGGGTTGTAGAAGTATTGTGTTACCAAGTAACGGGGTTGTAGAAGTATTGTGTTACCAAATAACTGGGTTGTATAAGTATTGTGTTACCAAGTAACGGGGTTGTAGAAGTATTGTGTTACCAAGTAACGGGGTTGTAGAAGTATTGTGTTACCAAGTAACTGGGTTGTAGAAGTATTGTGTTACCAAGTAACGGGGTTGTAGAAGTATTGTGTTACCAAATAACTGGGTTGTATAAGTATTGTGTTACCAAGTAACTGGGTTGTAGAAGTCAGATAGGCAGTCGCTCCATATAAAATATTGGTACTCAGCTGCATTTGGTTGACTGGCAGCCGATACCTTCATATTTGGGAAAAGCCTTAGTATATTGATTTATTAATTATTAGGCCCTTTGATATGAAATTGCCACTTCCTTTTTCGAACTGGCCACTTTGATCTCAAATATCTCGCGTTTTGTTAGGAATTCCAAATTTCTAATTTCTAATGAATTCCTGAATTCCCATGAGGGAGTCAAAATCACCAATGGCCAATGGTTTGAAAGGACCACGGAACGATAATTTTTATTTTTCATCCTTTGCAAACTCCAAAATCATTAGTCGGACGTTTTTAACAGGGTGACAGTGTGTCCATGTTAATGAAACATATTAAATCATGCACAGAACTGCTGTATTATCACAGATTACTAAAAAGTTACTGTATTCACAACCACTCGATACGCTTCCGTACCGTATCGAACATCAATCAATGTTATCGTAGGAGTCCTCTAAACGCTGTTCACAAGTCCAAAACGAAAATGTTGTCAGTTTAAATCAAATAGACGACCGCTATTGGGGCATATAATATATGGGGCAAGGCAAATTAGGTTATTGAAATATGTCATTTTCGATACGATAGCCTGTCGGGTGGTTGTGAAAATCTATGTACTTTGTAACAATAATTAAATTTAAAATGTGATTGGACTGTTTGATAAAATAAATTATTTCTTTTTTCTTATTTTATACTTATTTAAATTGACATTCTTGTATTTGTATCCATTGTTGACATACTCAATATTGTAGCCAGTGACATTTGATGTAATTGACTTTGATTTGACAATAGTTTGTAAAATGGAATTATAATAATACTTTAATAGTTATTTAAAAGTATAATAATTGATTATGAGTAATTTTTGACGTTCTATTTTGAATTGAATTTAAATTTTAACATTTTAATTGTGAAAGAAACTTAAATTTTGACGTAATTGTATTTTTTTTTTTCTCTTTTTGTTTTTGTATTGTCTAGTGCAACTAATTTTGTATGCCATAAATGGCAAAATGTGTAGCCACCTCATATTAATTATAAGACCTTCATACTGTACTCATGTTTTACAAAAATAAATATTATCTTATCTTATCTTATCTTATGCTAAACCTGAACTCAATAGTATGCCTAAACCCTAAGTGTGAATGTTGATATATGATATTTAACATGATAATATTATGTATGAGTCGGTTTGTTATTCCAGTAAACGCCCCCGGCCATTGCTGAAACAAAACAAATTCGTAGTCTACGGCACAGCGTGTCTATCTAGTTCTAGAAGAAGAACTAAGCCTTTTCGTATAGTTGTTTATCAAATGTTGATCTAAAAGAAATATTAGGTAGACGTCTTTCTAATAGTAATACAGTGACATACATAGAAAAACCGGCCAAGTGCGAGTCGGACTCGCGCACGAAGGGTTCCGTACCATTATCTATAAAAATTACGCCTGTTGTATGGGAGCCCCCCTTAAATATTTATTTTAGTTTAATTTTATTATTAAGGTGAAAATACAACTGAGTATTTTGTGAATATTTCAAGTGCCTACCTGTTGCCAGTATTAATGTCGAGCAAAAAAGGGCAACAGAATCGCGTTTGTTGTATGGAAGCCCCCCTTAAATATTTATTTTATTTTTAGTATTTGTTGTTATAGCGGCAACAGAAATGCATAATTTGTGAAATTTAGATAGATTTAAACTGTCTAGCTATCGCGGTTCTTTAGATACAGCCTGTTGACAGACAGACGGACGGACAGACAGCGAAGTCCTAGTAATAGGGTCCCGTTTTTACCCTTTGAATACGGAACCATAAAAAGAAAGAAAACTTGCTTGTTGTGTATGTTTTTTATTTTATTGTAATAGCAGTGGTGCTGACCACCACTGCTGATAGATAATAAATTTCTATGGGTGGCTCAGTGGTAACTAAAAGACACCTTATCTTTTTAAGTCCCATGTAATAGGGGACGAGGCCATTGCCATCAACTGGTCACAAATCTAGACTCCGAGCAGCTACTGAGAAATTCCAGATACAAAACCCAATAAAAACTTTGCCCGACCCGGGAATCTAACACCACAGACCTCAGGCTCAGCAGTAGCGCTTGCGACTTATAGACCAATGAGGCAGTAGTCATTTATTAATAATGTGTATGAGTGTGTTACATTCATGCGATACACTGACCTAAGTATATTACATATAAAAGTACGCTGAACTAAAGATGCTATACCAAAATTAGTTTTTTTTTTGTGCCGATTCAAAGCGCCTCGATTGAGCTTCTCAGGAACTAAAATTGACATATTGCCACAAATGGCCGTCGTTTTTTTTGGTACGCCTGTGATGATTTATGTCTAAATCGTAGAATAAGACTTTTTTGTGTAGGTATTTTGTGTTTACTACACATTTGTACATTCGTAAAAATGTTGGAAGTTTGACGTAGCATCAAACTAGTATAGATACTACAAAGCAACTATATTTAAATGCTATCTAAATCATAATATTTTCTTTCAGGCTACACCAACTCAAAAGCCTTTAGAAAAAAAACAAGCCCAATTCACTCAAACGTTCGAAGCAAACAATCCAACCAAAACATTAACAACCAATTTTATAACAAACAAATTAAATCCTAGAACGGACATAGAAATCAATTACAAATGACAATGAGCTATTGTGATCCATGTTGAGAAAACAGAATGAAATAAACACCTACTTATTCAATTCGAAACTTTTTGATTGAATGAAATAGTGTTAGATAACTACGTGTATCTTGATTATTGTTATCATACATACGCTAGAGAAGCTGAAAACGGATTTTATTCATCATTATCTGCCTAATTATCTTGGTGTCGGTTTCTATGCAGTTGAATACCAGTATTTTACATGGAGCAACTGCCTATCTAACCTCCACTACACAGTTACTGGGTAACACGATACCCCTTTGGTATTTATCAATGGCAAACAAAGCTTTATTTTATCATAAAATCATTTAGTTTAAAATTAAAAGAGGTTACGTTATAAACGTTAATTTATGATGTAATGTTTTTGACGAGATAATTTCTCTCGTCAGTAATTTCTCCTAGTTACCTTTATTAAATTTATTATTAAAATTCTAACCTAGAACTTAAGGATGAAATAATTTTCAGGTGCTTATTTTCTCACACAAATGCTGAGAAAGTAAACTTAAAGTTTTTCGTGATAAAATTATCCAAGGCACCTATAGATTAGTTTACGTTATTAACAAGGTAACCGACATAGCCCGAAGAATTGCCAAACTTGTGGCAGTGGGCATGACACATTGCTTGCAGAACAGATGGCGGATGGGGCCGAAAGGTTCTAGAGTGGCGACCACGTACCGGAGCTACGTCTTCGTAGCTTTGGAAGGCCTCCTACAAGGTGGACCGACGACCTTGTGAAGGCTGCAGGAACCCGTTGGATGCGAGAAGCACAGAAACGGTCAAAGTGGAGGTGCTTGGGGGAGGCCTATGTCTCTGTGATGATTAACAAATGTCGCTATAATACCACAGTTTTAAGTAGGTATCATTTTTAGGGTTCCGTAGCCAAATGGCTAAAACGGAACCCTTATGGATTCGTCATGTCTGTCTGTCTGTCTGTATGTCCGTCCGTATGTCACAACCACTTTTTTCCGAAACTATAAGAACTATACTGTTGAAACTTGGTAAGTAGATGTATTCTGTGAACCGCATTAAGATTTTCACACAAAAATAGAAAAAAAATAATACATTTTGGGGGTTCCCCATACTTAGAACTGAAACTCAAAAATTTTTTTTTCATCATACCCATACTCGTGGTATCTATGGATAGTTCTTCAAAAATGATATTGAGGTTTCTAATATAATTTTTATCTAAACTGAATAGTTTGCGCGAGAGACACTTCCAAAGTGGTAAAATGTGTCCCCCCCCCCCCCCCCCCTCTGTAACTTATAAAATAAGAGAATAATAAAACTAAAAAAATATATGATGTACATTACCATGTAAACTTCCACCGAAAATTGGTTTGGACGAGATCTAGTAAGTAGTTATTTTTTTAATACGTCATAAATTGTAAAATGTAATTGTACGGAAACCTCGGTGCGCGAGTCCGACTCGCACTTGGCCGGGATTTTTATATTATATCACACGACGAAAAGTAATAAAATATATAAACTTCACTCACTTCCATTTCCCAAAATTACTATTGCTCAGAGATCTATCCAGTCATAAAAAGACATGAATATACAAATATGAGTTTCTCATCTAAAAATAACTCCCAAAGCGTATCTTTTAAACGAAATATATCTTTGATTGTGATAAAAGAAAAAGATAAAATTTCAGTATTCAAATCCTAAGCGTATCATGAAAGGCTTTCATGTCGAGAGCATAAACAAAGGTGATTCAAAGGGTTTGCGACGTCAAGTTAAAAGATTTTCTAGGAAAAGTTGTACCTGCCCAGAAGAAAGGTTCAAATTCCAGGAATAGTACTTTACAAATGAAGTAAGTGTGTGTGTATTCTGTGTGTTTGTGTGTGAGTGTCATTTAATGAAAGATTGAAAGCCCACGAGCGGAAGGATAGAATTCGAATAAAAAGAGTTTTTCTGAAAGCTGCTCTACTCTCTCTCTCTCTCTCGAGTCATTGCTTGTAGATTAACATTACTATACCCTGTCCACTAGGTTAACCGTTTTTTGACAGTTGCTTTAGAATGTATGTATGTACATATTACGTAAACGTTAACTTTAAAATGCGTAATAAAATAAATATTGTTAGGAATCAAAACAGAAATAAGTAAAAAAAAAAACAATTTTTAATTCCTTAAAATTACACGATCGGTCAGGTAGCACGTCCGTTCCGAGCGCCGTCCAAGCAAAAAGAGACCGTTGCCACCCAACATGCCTCCTTGTAATAACCTCCTATCGTTTGACAGCTGAAAGACAAAAAAAAATATAATTGCTCATTAGTTCGATGTGTCAAAAAACAGTTAACGTAGTGGACAGGGTATATACGAGTATAACGTTTTTTGAGTAGAGACCAACAACCTGGATAAAACAGTTCAGGTAGACAGGAAAACTGTTATAAAGTACTAAAATGTACTTTATAACAGAAAGACGGATATAACCAATAACTGAACACTTTAGTTGAAGTTGATTGACCTCGTTATATAGGGGCTTCCTTTCTGACTTCCGCTGTTAAAGGCGTTTATAGAAAATCAAGAGCAAAATCACCTCACTTGAATGTACTGTAATGTAATGTTTTTAACTTCGTTTTCCAATCTATTTCTTATAGTTAGTAAGATAGCTTTCTTTAAGCCTATGTAATAATGTTAACTCATTTTCTTTTTTTACTAAGATTTTGTTTTAATTGGGAATACAGAATAATTATATAGGATATGCCGCACCTTCTCCCCTGCCCGTTGTGCACCCTCCAGGACTATAATCATGTAAAAGAGAGCTGTCTGTCCGTCGCTACGTACTGGCTGGACAAAGAAGTATAAGTCATCGATACAAGAAAGTTTTATATAATAAGATAAATGACGCCTTGGAAATATACCCGCTAAATAAAAAAATATGTAAAAGTAAAATCTTTAAATATGTTAGTAAACATACATATGAAGAGACAGAAAACTTATTAAAAATAGTTAAATAGTAAATCTTTTTTACACTCACCCTCTCACACTCTTTCACTCACTTTCACACACTACTCACCGAGAGGTTCACACACCGTTTTCTTTATTTTGTTATTAAACTTTTTCTGTGTAATGTTATACCTTCTGTTATTAGTATGTCTAATTAAGTTAGTATTATAATGGTCATCATAAGGAAGAGCGCTGATGTCTGAGATACAGATATTCTGTATCTAGTTCAGACACAGATGCCTTCAGTATAAAATTAAGAAAACTTGAATTGTCTGTCTGTTGTCCTGTATATCTGATCAAATATAACAATGTTCTGTGTCAAATAAATTATTATTATTATTATTATTAAGAAAAAGAAGAATGACAACTAAGGCATTTTATTTCTCATGGTTTTCTGTTTTTAACCGACTTCAAAATAAGGAGGAAGTTCTCAATTCGGATGTTTATATATATATTTTTTTTATGTATGTTCGGGCATAACTCCATCATATATGTATAAGCGGATTTGAAAAAATCTTTTTTTCTATCAGACTTCTTAAAAAAGGAGAAAGGTTCTGAATTTTGTTCCTGTGTTTGTTTAATTATTGATTTTTGCTGTATTTCTCTCTTATTATTTTATTACTTCTTCCCCAAAAAGCCGTTTTTCTTCCCGCTCCCATCTCCTCACTTGCGTCGCCCGTAACATAAGTGCGTAGTAATGGAACTTTGTTTGTCTGCAGACGACATTCGCCAAGTCTCACACAACCATTATGCCATTAAACGAGTAGGGGATGACGATTTATTTAATAACCCCTCATTGTACACTCGACTTTTACTTGTTACACGTTATAAATTGGAAGAAGGAGAGAAGTTGGCTCTAGGAGTTTAATTTTCGTATTTCTTGTGACATGTTTAAGGGTAGGTTGTGTTGTTGTATGTTACTTAGCTATTACTTTTCCTGTTGAGAGCGATGCGGATAATTTTTTGATGCTCTATGATTCCTTCCCTTTTTATATATATATAATATGAACCACGTCGCAAGTCGCCGAGGCATTTGAATCAAATTTATTTTCAGATATTCCCGTTTCAACGACTAAATCCCTAAACTGAGAATGATCCAGTACATTCTACCGTGAGGCATGCATTTTTTTTTATAGTAGAATTTATTATGAAACCTTTCACACTTTAAACGTACAAAACACTGGAGATCTGTGGGGTAATTCTGTAGAAGTTGCTAAGTCTGTTATTGACATTGTAGCACCTACTCTAGCTCTTATCTTTAATAGTTGTATTGTTGGTGGCGAGTTTCCTGACCTCATGAAAAATAGTAAAATAACACCTTTATTTAAATCGGGTAGTACATCAGACCCCACAAATTATATACATATTTCTGTACTACCTACCTTTAGTAAAATATTTGAGAAATTAATTTTAGAACAACTGCCAAGATTTTTTAATAAACACCAATTAGCAATCAGTTCGGTTTTACAAGGGGTCGTTCAACTACTGTTGAACTTTTAGGACATATTTATAATGCATGAGAAGACAAATGCGATGCCTTGGGCATCTTCTGTGATTTGTCCAAGGCATTCGATTGCGTTCTTCACGAAACTTTAATCAGGAAACTCCGCCACTACGGGATCCGGAACACTGCTCTGGATCTTCTTACTTCATACTTGAGTAAGAGGATTCAGAGCGTTGATGTAAATAGAGAAAGATCTGCCGGATCTATAGTAATAATGGGAGTCCCACAGGGCTCAATTCTTCGTCCTTTCTTGTTTCTTATTTATATTAATGACTTGCCGTACCTTATAAAGGATAATCATAATATAGTGTTGTTTGCAGATGACACTTCACTTTTTTTTAAACTTAAACGTTAGCAGCTGGTTACTGACGATGTAAATAGCGCGATCTCTAAAGTAGTCCACTGGTTGAATGTTAATAATTTACTTCTTAACGAGAAAAAAACCAAATACATTACGCTACCTCACGTTAGGCAGGTGCAAACTAATGTGTTGATAAAGGGCAAAGAATTGAATCCTGAAGACAGCACAGTATTCTTGGGCATAACTGTGGATGTTGAGCTTCAGTGGGGTCCGCATATAGACAAATTATCAAAATAGCTAAGTTCCGCAGCATACGCTCTTAGAAAAATTTGTAATTTAACTGATATAGAGACAGCCCGCTTAGTGCTCGTACTTTAGCTATTTTCATAGTGTAATGTCGTACGGTATTCTATTGTGGGGAAATGCTGCTGATATTCAGACTTTATCTTTGTTTTGCAGAAGCGAGCTGTTCGATCAATTTATAAATTAAGTCCGAGACACTCGCTCAGAGACAAATTTAAAGAGATTAATTTTTTGACTGTGCCTTCTCAGGATATATATGAAAATCTTTTATATGCCCACAAAAACATAAAATTGTTTAAAAAATACAGTGATATCCATGATATAAATTTAGGAACAAACACAAATTTGTTGTACCTACAACAAGGCTCAAGAAAATAGGTGGCTCGTTCAGATGCCAATGTATTACTCGTATATACGCTTTTAAAATAAAGTTCCAAGTTCCGTTCAAGATCTAAGGCTTAATAAATTCAAATCATTCATTAAACGTAAGTTGTGCCAGAAAGCCTTTTATACCGTTAAGGATTTTATCGAGGACAAAAAGTCTTGGGATCAAGCTGCTTCCAATTTTTACATACATATTGAATGTTTTTATTTTTTTTCTGTTTAGTTGTTGTTTTTTTTTTGACATTAATGAATTTTATATAAGTATACTATGACATTTGCTTACTTTGTAAAGTATTATATTATTTTAATGATTATGAATGTGAAGAAGAAAATAAAAAATAATTTAAATAAAATGACCCACATAGGGACACTTTATTTATTTATTTTTCTCTCTACTCTGTTAGTTTTTGTCATGGTCTGGCAGTTTGAGTAATTAATGTGGCCGTATCGTCGAGCTCCTTAAATTTGAGCTGAGCTGCACGATTTCTGATAAATGCGTGCACTGAACGGACAGGTCCTATCAATCTGTGTGGTTCTTTCCTCAAAAGACCATCCCAGACATCGATATACATGGTCTTCATATGATCTGACCAAGATTAAGTCTGGACTTTAAAAGAAACTGTGGCCTTTGAGTTTGTTTCGGCCTTTCTTCTCAGACTAGTCAGATAGGAAACGCCGACCTCATCTAGTTTTAAAATATGATTGACGTGTAAAAGTGTTTGTACAAATCTAATTACAAAATAAAATAATTTATGAAATCAAAAATTTTAGCTATTTATACACGCATACATTAATATTATATTGAGTCAACGACTAAATTTCTAACGTCTAAGAACCTTGAAAAGCTGAGCATCTGATCAAACATACAGCTTTAATAGCTGCAGCCATCAAAAATCAAATTTTCTTTCTAATCATCATCTTTCTCCTGACAAAAACTGGCCCTAACCGCACAAAGCGAACACCAGCAGTGAACCACTTAATAGTTGAACGTCAGGTAATATGTAGGTTGACTAGACGTGAACTGTCAGTGTAAGTTGGCTAACTCCTGTAACTAAGTCCTGCGGGACCTGGGATCTTAACGGGACTATTACAATATGAATCGTGTAGAAATGGGTCACGGAGTATTTGAGATGGAATGTTAACATGCGTTTGAATAATGTTTAGTGAATTTGTGACGTCGAAGAAGCGATGAATCATCAGACAACAAGTCTGATGTCTTAGGTATGGCCTACGAATTCGTCATGAGCGAGAATAGCTTTAGAAGTCGTGGGTGATTAGCATCTTTATAATTTTCACTCCAAAATATTTTTGTCTTCTAATGTGTCGTGATAGACGTTTCCAAAAAGTTCGACGAAGACTCTACAGGATGTTTTAATAGGCAGAAGAAACCTCTTACAGTGTGGGGTGGACTAAAATAATAAGAGCATAGAGCCTTGACCAACACCTGAGGAGGTTCTTGTTGGGTAGTTGGATCAAGGGCTTGATTCAGAAAGCGGTACTTCTGGACACGGCTCGCATTGTCAGGAAGTTCCTCTCTCTGGAGCCTTGACCACCGGTAGCTTGGATCCTCTTCCCGATACCGGTGGGCTACTATTTTTTTATATTTTTTAATGTTTTTATACTTTATAATTTATATTGAAATAAAGGAAATAATAAAATGTACCTATTTATTTTCTCCCACAAGTATTAAAATCTACACTGTTTATATTTTTTTTAAATTTTGAAAGTGGCAGATGCATCTCCTATATATTGTCAGTATCATCACATATACAAATAAATTCAAACTAAAACTCAAAGCATTTATTTCAAATAAACCAATTACAGGCACTTTCGAATTGTCAAGGGGTCGGTCAGTCAAAAGGATAAAAAGTTAAAGAAAAACAAACAATGTCGAAACACCACTGGAAATGAGGAGATTTGGTAAAATTGCAAGTTTTGCGTAATGCGACTTATTTCCAAATGAATATTGTTCAACCTTACATTACCACTCCATTGTTTCTGTCATCTAGTTGTTCCTGTGTTGTTATGCTTTCTGTAACTGCTTTGTAACTCGAAGGAGACAATGTCGTGGAAGTTGAAAACCGTTGTGACAGGAGGCGACGAGCTAGTGAGCCGTGAAATGTGGTGATGCTTGAAATGTACGATACAGACACAAACTAGGGTAATAATGCAATTCTACGAGGGACGCAGAGGTTGTATGGACTCTATGGAACACGAACTAAATTATATTTTCCGTGTCATGGAGAGTGTGGATAATATTATGTCCGAGGGTTAGAGAAACTATTCCGATTAAACTTATAACACATAAAATCAGCTTATATTGTTCCCACTGGTGGGACACAGGCCTCCTCTCGGTGATAGGGAGTGGGACGTTATCCACCACGCTGGCCCAGAGACAGTTTCAGTTAGTTCTAGGACATGCCGGTCTCCTCGCGATGTTTTCTTTTACCATTAAGTAGTGGTCATGAAATTAAATTCACAAAATAAAGTGTCTGTGTGGGTGCGAACTCATGACTTACCGCTCGTAATTCGCGGCCGTTGCCACTGGTCCACCACTGTTCACGAAAGCTGTCAAGTAATAAAACAAGTTTCTAACAAGTTTTAAAATTATCATCAAGTCATTTTCCTTATTATCGTATTTGGTAGATTCATTTGGCAATGATCAGTACCTATTCTAAGTTTACGACGACAATATTATGCATATTAAGAGATATCATAACATACCAAAGCTGATTAAAAATACTTTACGTTGCGTCTTCCGGCTATGAGCGACCTTAGCCTTGCAATAAACGTGCACCTACGACACACCGCAACTATTTTAAGACATGCGGATGTTAATATGCCACTCGACTCTTCATTTTTCCTCAACCATAATATTTGATGCTTTGCGTACCGACGTAGCGTTGAAAGGCCTCCCCACAAGGTGGACTGATGACCCGGTGAAGGCCCCAGGAATCCGATGGATGCGAGACGGATAGAATCAGTCAAAGTGGTTACGCTTGGAAGACATAGGCCTCCCTATGTCTTACAGTAGATGTATTTCGGCTGACATGATGAAGATGATGAATGATGGTTTAATGTTTACTTACAACATAATCAGCGGTGTGCGTTTTGTTTGCGCAGAATAAAAAAAAAACTTGGTTTTCTTTCTAGTGGTGCTATTCTGTAAAAATCTCATCGTGAAAACATAGGTGAGAATAAACCGGCTGGTTCGTCTAGTCCAGTAAAAATTCCAAATCAATACACGTATGGCATTTCGTGTACCAATATAGTTTAGATTTTTTTGTCATAAAAATACAAAAAAATGTGTCTAAGCGGGACCGGTGGCCACAGTGGATTTTTTTATGATGATAGATGAAATCACCGCCTACTAAATAGGACCAGGGGGTCTACTCCAAAGTAGTATCGGCCAAATGTTCGGCCGTTTCCTGCTACGAAGTTACTATTTGGTTCGGTCGATCCCGATCCTACACTCCTACACTCTTGCGAATATTGATTATGGACCCGACCCAACTGAGCCGATTCGAACTTTTTTCGCATTTTTCAATAATATTCGGTTCGGCCATGTGTCCGATCCGAACATGCGCACTTTGCACTTCGGAGTAGACCCCTGGCCATCACAGGAATCATGATTATGATTATGGTACATGTGTGCTAAAAGATTCTTGAGGCTCTCTAAAAAGACTCCACATCATAGGTGCGACAAACAATGTACCCTTCACCACACAATCTTCACCTTTGAAAACCTCATGAAAATCAATTTTTAGAACGCCAAAAACTAGTCATAGTCACCAAGGTCGACAAAATAGTCGCAGTATGATTCCGAAGTTATTGCTATAAGTTGGTGAGGATTGTGTGGTGAACGTCTCATACAATCCTCACTTCTAGTGCAACCAAACCGTTGGGAGTATCGACTTCTGCTTCTAGCAACAAAATATAGAAACGTATGTCGCACCTTAGTAGCGAAAATGGTGTTGCGCTATCGTTCGTCGATCGAAAGTTTCGTCGTCCTGTCGTTTGTCTAAAAAACAATCAGTCGCACTAACGTACCAACGTCGAGCTGATGTGCTGTCTCACCACTGCCACTAATGTGACAGACAGCAGACAGACAGCTGTGCTACTGGGGAGTCTGTTGCGCCAGTTCTTCTTCCCAGCGATAACACTAGGAAGTGGTGAAGGGCGGGCGTTTTTGGGGGACTGTCTTTGTAATTTTGACGCTCAAAAAGTGCTGATTCTCAGCCTAATTTGAATAAATGACATTTGATTTGAAGGTCGACATAATCGTACTGTCGCGTATTTATTTGTCGCAACTATGATGCGGAGTCCTCTGCAAATGAGTTCCTTTTCTACATAATAAAAACCTACAAACATGCATCCCATACAAAAGGATTGTATTTTATAGTAAACGGGTCGCAATAACTCGGTCAAGAGTTGTCCTTTGAGTCACCCCGCAGCTGCCAAAGCGCACAAACTTCGTCTCTTCATTGAACGACTTGCTTTCCGGTCTAAGTGATGAAAGTCTGCTGTAAATGTTTAGTATCTACGGTTAGGTAAGGTAGGTTTCAGAATCATGTATTAAACCTATGGTAACGGGTGGCGCGTCGATGTCCCTGCCAGCCTGTATATAATTTAAAAAAAAAAAATTACTAGCTGCGCCCCGCGGTTTCACCCGCATAAGTTTCGATGTCGTGGGAATATCGGGATGAAAAGTATTCTACATGTTAATCCTGGTTATAAAACATCTGTGTGCCAAATTTCATCAAAATCCGTTCAGTAGTTTTTGCGTGAAAGAGTAACAAACTTCCATCCATCCATCCATACAAACGTTCACGTTTAAAATATTAATAGGATAAATGCACATTACACACATTAACGGCTGAACGGATCGATAAAATTTAGCACGCAGGTAGACCATAACCTGGGTTAGGACATAGGATACTTTTTATCCCGGTAGTAAGGTAATTATCCCACGGGAACGGGAACGTGGGCAAAGCCGAGGGGAAAGCTAGTATTTTATGTTACGGCCAACTTTTTATGTTAAAGCCCACTTAAGTTTTCCTTTAAACTTCGTTATATATAGGTACTACTGCCGAGACATTTCAATTTCTTACTACAACTGTTTAGTTGGTAGAGCCCCCCTTTTTTTTTTATTTCCAGGGTGGAAAATCCTCATGGATGTCCGCCGCCTGGGGCGGGCGACGGGGTCTGTCAGACTTACTGACTAAAAACCACCCCGGTGTTCCATCTCACACCTACGCCGGGGGTCGCGGGAACGTACGATCCTTCCGCAACCCCCGACTGGTGCCGGCCCGCCACAGCGGGCCTCCTCGGGTCAGGGGGGGGAGTGAGGTGTTAGACTCCCCCCGCGACGTCTAAGAGGGGCGGGCGTGGAACACTACGCGCCGCCACCTCGGGTCCTGATGTGTGGGGGGCAACGGACGTCCCCGAGTCCGTCGCCCCTGGACCCGTTTAGGGGGGCTGGAAGAGGGCGTTGTCCGCCCTCCGCCGACGCCCGGTGCGCCTGCTGCGGGCCGGGTGAGTGGACGAGATCTCCCTCTCCCTTTCCGCGCTTCTTTCTGCGAGACGACTGTTTCGCAGAAGGAAACCACCGCATCCCAGGACTCTTCGCTGCCGACCATCGACTCGACCACGGCCGGCAGTGACAGGTCACTGCCTACTTCTGAGATGAGGGCACGGCGCGGCTCCTCCCAGGCGGCACACTCTGCCAGCGTATGCCACGCCGTGTCCTCCCGGCAGTCGACGCAGTGGTGACACCGGGCGTCCGGCTCCCTGTTTATGCGACACAGGTACTTCCCAAAGCAACCATGCCCCGAGAGCACCTGCGTCACCCGTAATGACAGGGAGCCGTGCCTCCTCCCGAGCCAGCGCTCGAGCACCGGCCGGACCGCCTCGATGGTGACGAGACCAGCGGTAGGGCGTGTAAGCCTGTCCCGCCATTCCGCCACCAGGACCTCGCGAAGCTGAGACCGACGCAGCTCCATGTGTCGCTGCATCGGTCGCTCACCGCCCGCGCCCGCGCCCTCGCTTCCTCGCGCCACCGATACAATGACGCGAGTACTTTCGCCTCGAGGCCCCAGGGCGGGGATCCAGCCAGTACGCAGGCCGCCTCGTAGGAGATCGTGCGATATCCCCTAATGACTCTGACGGCCATCGCTCTCTGCGGTTTACGCAATATTGCGATACTGCCGGCCGTCAGGTCAGAGGCCCACATCGGGGCCCCATACAGGGCCATCGATCGCACGATCCCCACATAGAGCCGCCTACAGCCGGCGCTCGGGCCCCCCAGATTGGGAAGCAGCGTTGATAGCGCCCCAGCCGCGCTGGTAGAGCCCCCCTCTACCAACTAAACAGTTGTAGTTAGAAATTGAAGGAGACACTTGACTCTAACGAAAATTGGTACTTTAAAGCTTGATAAGTCACGAACGGTTTACTTAATCAAAAAACGGTCTTCCCAAACCCCTAATATTTTTGATAGACCTATCCAACGATACCCCACACTATGGGAAGGATGAAAAAAAAATTATCATCCCCACTTTACATGTAGGGGAGGTACCCTAAATAATAGTTTTTTTTCTAAATTTTATTTTATGATGGGTGGCCATCTTTACATACCAAGACCCCTCCGTGCTTCGGAAAGCACGTTAAGCCGTTGGTCCCGGCTGTCATTCGTAGATCTTTGACAGTCGTTACGGGTCGTCAGAATCCCGAAAATCTGACAACCAGTAACCAACCAAGGGATATCGTATTACCCAGTAAATGGGTTTATTGGTATTCAGCTGCATCCGGTTAGACTGGAAGCCGACCCCAACATGGTTGGGAAAAGGCTAGGCAGATGATGAATGTCGTAAAAACGCTCTTATTTGTTAATGACTGACATTACAACTGCCACTCTATTCTGTAAAGACCTCACCGTGAAAACTGACGTGAAGTGAGCTTAAAGTGAGCAGCCGATCGATTCTGTAAAAATCTCACCGTGAAAAGTTAGGTGAAGTGAGCTTAGAGTGGGCTGTCAATAGTGTCAATCCCTAGCATTAGTTGGAATGACAGCTCACTCCACGCTCACTTCACATAAGTTTTCACGGTGATATGGTTACAGAATCGCACTGCTGTCATTCCACCCGATCCTATGGGATTGACACTATTGACAGCTACTTCACCTAAGCTTTCACGCTATAACATCATGCCGCTTATGCCTCACACCTCCAATATTTAGGAGCACGTGTAAACAGAATTAGCGGAGTTTGTGCCGTGTGTGGGTCCTCCAGCAACAATTGAATTACGTTGAGCACCCCCACTAATTACGTCTTCCCCTCATCGGGCTTAGATAATACGCTGCCAGAAGAGAATCGGGAGTGGCGTTCAAGGATTTTTGGTCAAGTGTCGGGTTGTTGTGTGGTGTGCCTCTGTTATTAAGAGGGTATATGCCTTGGTATTGTTGTTGAGGTCTGTTCTTAATTATACTGAATTGTGGGCAGAAGATGTTGTGATATAGGTACCTAAGACCCGTAACGACTGTCAAATATCTACGAACGACAACCGGGACCAATGGCTTAACGTGCCTTCCGAGCCACAGGAGGGGTCTTGGTATGACCCATCCACGGATCAACCGTGGCAATCGTAGCTTAACCTGATCGATCGGACCGTGCAGCTTTTATTTTTTAGCCACAAGCCATTGGTTTGGACCAATAGTTTTTGTGAAATAAAATGTTTTTATTTTACTTCTATGCATTTGCATGCTTCACATAGACCTCCCCAAAGACCTCTAGAAAGCACAAAAAAAAACTTTCAGGAGGAAATGAGAATAACCTAAAAACTGGCACAAATAAATAACATTATGCAGGAAAAGTTACTCTTCCATAGACGATAAAAAGAGGCGACGTAAAAAATGAATTATGAACACCGTGTGGATTCTCAAATGCACTGAAAATTGCACCCACACGACTAATGTGTCCCAGTTAATGTGAAAACGTTAAAGTTTTCACCAAATATTGTAGTAACTTCAACGTTACTGTTTCAATTAAGTTGGCAGAGAGGTGGAAGAATAATAGAATATTAATTGCTGATTATGCAGCAAGGAAAAGCCGCAAGGTGTTAACCCAAATAGAGTAAAGTATAACTTTTGTATGTCAGACATAGATTAATTGGTAACCTTGTTTTATAATAATACCTAAAGTTGTTTTGTCTATAGCTAGCTAGTCTGGAGGACGCACTAACCACCCAATTGTTAACCTATATATAATCTGCCTACAATGTTCCCACTGCTGGGACACAGGCCTCCTCTCGGTGAGAGGGAGTGGGCCGTAATCCACCACGCGGGCCCAGTGCGGGTTGGGAGATGTCACATGTCTTCGAATTTTTGGATTCAGGACATGCCGGTTTCCTCACGATGTTTTCCTTCACCGTTTTAAGAGCAGTGGTGATGAAATAATTTCCACAAAGTAAAACGCCTGTCTGGGATTGAACCTTAGACCTACAACTCGTAAGTCGCGGCCGTTACCACTTGGCTACCGGCTCTTGTTAGCCTAGACACTAACATAATTTATCAACAACGCCTCTTTAAAATTAGGTTAGTAAAAAGCTACTAGCCTTCAGTAATGTAGGCACAAATCAAAACTTGCCATCAGCTAAATCATATGGCATAATCAGCCTATAACGTTCCCACTGCTGGGTCACAGGCCTCATCTCGGTGAGAGGGAGTGGGCCGTAATCCACCGGTTCCAGTGCGGGTTTTTAATAATATAATTTTTGGTTCTAGGACATTCCGGTTTGCTCACGATGTTTTCCTTCACCGTTTTGAGAGTAGAGGTGATGTAGTTATTTACACAAAGTAAAGGGCCTGCCTGAGTTCTAACCCAAAACCTAAGTCGCCACCACTGCTTTCGAATCGTATTGTCTGAGGGAAACGAATGGTGCTTACGGGTCTTCTCGGTTTTCAACGATCGGCACAAGTTTTACTTACTTCTTTTACTTCTACCTCTTACTGGGCCTTTTTGGCGCAGCCGTGAGGCACACTTTCCTGCTAATTTCTTACATCGGACTTCACACTTTTATTTAATCTTTTTTTATTGTTTGTTTTATCTGATGGATGTATCTGATGTATTGGTCTTTTAGTTTGTGCCAAATAAATGTACCTATTTTCTTTCTTTCTTTCTTATGACCAAGTAACCAAAAGAAAATTTGTGTCGATCGTCAAAAATCAAGCAAATCTGAGGGCACTTTATAGGTCTCTATAACAATCCTTAAGAACAAAGATTTACAAAATAAACTTAACTAACACGAACAGCATGAATATTTCCATGTTATAAATAGACAAAAACTAAAGAACTTCTCAAGTTATGATAATAAACTAAACGTTTTTATTTCCAACGATTCCTACTTATCGTCTGCTTCCATTTCTATTACTCTGTATCGGATGGCAGAAGTTCTACAAACTTCACTTTAGTTTGAAAATATAAACAAGCATGGAATAAGTGGACTGTTTCAAATAAGTTTTTTATTTTTGTTTGTGTTTTTTTTTCTCTTCTTATATACAAGGTGTCGTTTTGCATCCTCGTCAAATTCAAGGAGGGAACTATGCTACTGATTCTCGGCACGAATCAATAATAGAATAAGTAGGTATTATTTTTTTTTCAAATTTTCGAAAATCGGCATTTGTGGGACACGCATTTTAAAACGCAGCCTGTGATAGACCGCACTGTAACTGTCCTTTTACACACATATAAAAACGCGGCCGCTTATACGATACCATAACGCGATTCTGTTCTTTGAAAGTGGTGTATTCTGAAATACTGTCAAACTTAAATACTCTTAATTAAAAAAACCAGTACGTATTCATTGTTTACAGGGATCGTAATTTTATTTGATTATGTATGTCTTTCATAACAGCCTCCTGAAAGTTGACGAGTATGCAAAACAACAGCTTGTTTAGATAGATAAGATCAATATAGTAACCCCTTACTATATTGATAAAAAAACAAGTTTTCGCATAAATTGTATATCCTCATATACAATTTATGCGCAAACTTCTCTTTATGATCATACTAGCTTCTGCCCGCGGCTTCGCCCGCGTGGATGTCGGAAATTATCCCACGGGAACGTGCTATCAGGATAAAAAGTATGTGCTTCCCCAGTATGCCATCTATCTCTTTGCCAAATCAGAAGTTACAGTTTCAAGTACAAATCCGCCCTAAAAAACCGAATTACCCCTTTTTGCCCCGTCAGGGGTCAATTTTCGACAACTTTACATACTTATTATTAATTATTTTCTGTCGAAAGTATCAATACTGAGTTTCGAGTTAATCGGGCCGCGCATTCAATTTCTTCCACACAAACTTCAACACCCCTATATCCCCCTTTGAGGGGTAGTTTTGAAAAACTTATAATGATAAACTTTATTACTTACTACTACTACTACAAGTATTGTTGCCAAGTTTCAAGTTTATTAACTAAATTAATAAAAAAATTCATATAAACTGTAACTGTAACTTTTCACCCTCACAGGGGTGGAATTTTAAAAAAATCATAAAAATTCATAACTTGACTCAAAGATTATTTATACCAATTTTATAATTAATTAAGCCACTTATTATAATCCTCCCCTGTAAAATTAACTATCCCTTTTCACCCCGTTAGGGGTAGATTTTCGAAAAACCATCATACGTGTTATTATTTATTTTTAGTCTTAGGTACACACACGGTACACTGAGTTTCGAGTTAATCGGACCGCGCGCGCGTTCAAATTCTTCCACACAAACTTTAACACCCCTATATCCCCTTTGAGGGGTAGTTTTGAAAAATTAATAATGATAAACTTTATTGTTTACTTAGGCGAGTATTCATGCCAATTTTCAAGATTATTAACCTAACGAATAAGATTTTTCATATAAACTGTATCCCCGCTTTTCACCCCCACAGGGGTGGAATTTTGAAAAATCATTTGAAATGTGTTCATAACTTGACTCAAAGATTATTTATACCAATTTTTGAGTTAATCAAGCCACGCTGTAAAATCCTCCCCTGTAAAATTGACTACCCCTTTTCAGGCCGTCAGGGGTAGATTTTCGAAAAACCCTGATGCACATTATTCTTTTCTTTCAATTTTAGGTATAAATACTGAGTTTCAATTAAATCGGACCGCGCGCTAAAATTCTTCCATACAAACTTTGAAACCCCCCAATCCCCTTTAAGGGGGTAGTTTATAAAAACCAAAAATGGCCAACTTCATAATTTACTTAGATAAGTATTCATGCCAAGTTTCAAGTTTATTAACTCAAGGAATAAGATTTTTCATACAAACATAATCCCCCCATTTCACCCTCTTAGGGGTGGAATTTCGAAAAACCCTTTCTTAGTGGATACCTACTCTTCACGAAAAATACACCCTCCAAATTTCATGTCTCTAGGACCAGCGGTTTAGGCTGTGCGTTGATGTCTCAGTCGTCAGTCAGGACTTTGAATTTTATATATATAGATTGATCATAGATAAATATGAAGATGCACTCAATTTTCACGTTCAGATTTTTCCTGAAAACCAATTACTTAACTTCTTTTGAATGAGTTTTCTGTTTTGAGAAACACATAAACTTTCGTCTCTAAGGTCGCCAAAGCATTAGAAATCTTCTGAGTTTACGATAATAATAAATACCTGCAGTGCTATTCTGTAACCATCTCACCATGACTGCTCATTAGCTATCATTACAATTAATGCTACGGATTGACACTATTGACAGCTCGCTCTAAGCTCACTTCAACTAACTTTTCACGGTGAGATTTTTACAGAATTGATCTGCTGGTGTTGCCTTTATTTATAATAATAATATGTTTTATTATATTTTCAAATGTTTTTATATTTTTTATATTCTAATATTTAAAAATATAATTTATATGTGTTTACATTGAAATAAAGGAGATAATAATAAATAATTTATTTCCGACTCTCACACATCCATATTATTGTTAGTAGCACAAAAATACTTATAAACTAAGTTAGTATACAGAACAAAAAATAATTAAAATTAAACATTTAAAAATTTAAAAACAAGTTTTCGGTCGATCCGACACCAGTAAATCTGTTTACTTGACTGCATGCAGTCGTATCCAGCGCTCAAGCATCGGAGAGTCCCATCGATCTGCCAACACGCGCAAGATGCTGTTGCACGCATGCGTGTTAGGATGGAGGTGCAACGCTTGCGCATAATTGTTGCAAGCCTTAGCAAACATGCCGGAGGCGCTGCAAAACCGCGGTAGCCCCATCAGCATCGTGACCGCATTGTTGTACTGCACTCGCAGGCCACTGTATGCGAGTAGCTAGCCCACAGGCTGAACGTGTAAAAGGATTGCTAATACGCCTTGAATAGTGTCATCTTCACTTGCTTTGTACACCGTGCAAACCTGCGAGCCAACATATTGCATAGTAAAGACAATGACCTGCGCTCTCTCTCAATATCAGTACTGTCCTTTAAGTCATCGGTGACCCAGAGATGTGATGTGTAATGTATTGCGTGAGTATATCTGCTGTTGGAGATCCTAAATCATCATATCATCTTCCTAGCCTTTTCCCAACTATGTTGGGGTTGGGGTTGGAGATCCTAAATAAAAAATAAAATAAAAGAATAACTTTCCAGCTATACATTTCTCCTCATTTCTGTTCCGACCACAACAAAGGTGCTATCATCAAACGACTCGAACACTCAACGCAACTCAAATTATTGCCCAAAGAATAACCAACTTTGAATATTAATAAACAAAGCGAGTATTTAACAGACCACAGCAGCTCTACTGAACATAATATTTTCCATAATCCGACTGAAATATTTCAATAACTCCAAAAGTGAAAGGGGAAATTGCGAGCCCCAAAAGTTTTACACAACTTTCCATCGATTCGTCAGAATACTTATACAGGAATATTTTAAGGGATTAATATTGTTTAATTGAATGGTTTACTAGAAATAGAAATAATATTTATTTGCCTAAAACATGATATATAAAGTTGTTTTAAAATCTGTTTTTTGTATAAATTCTGTTTTTTTAAGCACTGAAAGCACCATTGAATGCTTTTTACGGTTTTTCTGCAGGTTTTATTATTTCAGAAGTTTTGTTTCTTTATAATAGGCCATACTAATAGTCCTCAAGAACGTATTTCGGATGAGATTGGCTGCCATGGCCGAAATACATTGATTGTAAGGAAATTCCGTTGAGATTCTCAACGGACTTTCCTTCGGCGCGGGAAATAATATTATAGTGCACAAGTGTGTGTTCAGACACAGGTGCATTCTCTCTTCCCTCACTCCCATAGTTCGATGGGAAGGCAATCCGACACAATCGGAGGGAGATCAGGCGCAACACCCACGGCTTAACGTGCTTTCCGAGGTACGGGACTTACAGCCACGTATTCAGTTAAGTCCTCATGGTTACCATTTTCATACCCTAATTTGTCAGTGAAGGAACTACTTTCGTTGTTGGCCCTATCAGAATTCCTGCGGTGTTTATTTTTAAATATCGCAGCATTATGCTGAGATAGGAGCCTTTTCTGACCTCACACAGACCTTTTTTTTGTGGTTTGTAATGTAACTTAGTTCGTTTTAAGTGCTTATTTTTTTACTATTTGTATTTCCTGTGTGTGTCCCAAATACTATATCATTCTTTCTTTTTTTTAATTTGCAGTAACAGCCAAGAAGTTACTAAATCTTCTGCGCAACGTGTCGCGGTTTCAATTCCACAAATCTATCTACCACATTACGATATACAGGCGTAGCCCGCGTAACCCATTATCTTCCTAATTACCCAGTTAATTTACTGATGCAGTATGCATGTAGGTAACTACATATGTACGTTATGTAATCAAGATTGTAATCGTGTTCATATCCGCTTGGAGTCACACGTGAACAGTGCCTAAGAACAATGAGGACTCCTCTGTAGAGTAGAAACTGTGATTTGCTAACGTTAATGAGATTTACGGACCGTGTTAGGAGAAGTAGGTTTTGGTGATTAACTCAAGCTGCAGTCAATTTTGAACGTTTTTAATTACGGGAATTGATCGGGGCCTGAACTAAGAATGAATGATAGCACGAATTGTCAGTTGTCCCTAGTCTCGCTGTGTTTTTGCCTGACTGTACAGGTTTGACACTTTTCTTCACAGATCAAGTACTTTCGGCCGGTCCCGTACATCTGGATTGTAGTTTCGTTAGATAAGCAATGCTCACGACGACCACGGGAAGTGATTTTAGGTCATTCGCCCTTCTTCCGTTGTTATGATTATCCTCTTGACCTGGGGGCCTAAAAAGGCCACTTTGGCAGAATCATAATAGGATAACAATATGAATCATATTAAAAATCGTAAAATAGTCACGAACTGACGATTCATAATATGATCTGTGTGCAATTCTTATCACGCAATTTACCTGTTTGACATTTTTGTATGTAAATTCGTAAAATGGTCCACCAATGTTTACACCAAATATAATTGATATGAAATGAATTGTAGGTAATTAAACTATTATATATAACCATTTAACGAAAATTAGTGGAATTGCTAATGATCGGCTGGGAATTCAGGAAATGAATAGCTCTTAGAGGTATTGCTTAACCTTTTGGGTTGACTCATAAATAGTCTTCTTCTTCCACGTATCTCCATCACCTCTCACCTCAGTAGGTACCTACTATTCTTTTTCTCATATTTTTCACATTTTATTACTGTTAGCCTGCATCATCCCACTGTTGGGCAAAGGCCCTCTACCTATGACTTCCAGCTCTTTCGATCCAGGGGGTCTACTCCGAAGTGCAAAGTGCGAATGTTCGGATCGGACCGACACATGGCCGAACCGAATATTATTGAAAAATGCGAAAAAACTTCGGATCGGTTCAGTTGGGTCGGGACCATAGTCAATATTCGAAAGAGTGTAGGTGTAAGATCGGGACTGACCGAACCAAATAGTAACTTCGTAGCAGGAAACGGCCGAACATTTGGCCGACACTACTTCGGAGTAGACCCCCAGGGCTAAAGTGGACGACTGGTCATTTGTTTTGTCCAGCTCGTCCCGCCATCTTCTACGGGGTCTACCGCGCCGCCTTCTAGCTGTGTCAGGGCTCCACGTGGTGTTTATTTTGGCCCACACATTTTTTTATTAGCCAATAAATTCCCACTACTAGGCAAAGGGCTCCTTACTCTCTTTCCGTCTCTCTCTCTCTCTCTCTCTGTCCAGAGCTACCAAGGACCAATCTTTATTAAAGTATTTAATTATGGCAAAATAAATTATAATTAAAAAGGATTTTCCTAGAACAAGGTCTTTAATGGATTTGCTACTAAGTATAAACAATTTGTAATATTCCATTAAATTCTGTAGATACCGGAGCAAACTTCAAAGTAAGAAATTTTATTAAAGGAATATTTTCCGAATTTATTTCTATCGAACGTAATCTTTGATGTAAACTTACCTAAGTAGGTACCTTGGGAAGATATTTTGAATTTTCTTTTAAGTAAATTTACGTTTTTTTTGGCGCCTAAGTTTTCTCTTAGGGTGCGGAATTTGGAATAAATTGAATTTTAAATCTTAATAAAGACGGATTTCTTTATTTTTAATTCATCTGTATGCCTTTTCCCAACCATGTTGGGGTCGGTTTCCAGTATAACTGGATGCAACTGAATACGAGTATTTTACATGGAGCGACTGCCTATCTGACCTCCACAACCCAGTTACTGGGTAGTACGACACCCCTCAGTAAGACTGCTTGTCAGACTTTTGGGCTACTAACGACCAGTAACGTCTGTCAATGATCACGAATGACAGCCGGGACCAACGGCTTAACGTGCTTTCCGAGTCACGGAAGGGTCTTGTTATGTGAAGATACCCAGGGACCAACCGCGACAAGCGTAGCTTAACCTGATCGACCCGTGCGGCTGTTATTACTTAGCCACAAGCCCCACTTTAATTATTTTAAATTATATTAGGTACCTATTTTATTCTATTCTTGAATTGTTTTTTTTTTTATTTTCTGTTTTCTGTTCTCTGAGACCGTGAATACGACAAATGGTGAAAGGTGAGTATACCTCCTTTGATTTGCTCAGCCGTTGATTAGTCTTGATACTTATCTTTCGTCTTATCTTCAATTGTCTTCATCTATTTTGTTTTTTTTTTCTTTCTTCTTTATTATTCGTGTTAACTGATATTTCCAAGTAATATTAGATAATGGATACTCACTACAATATTATTAGCTTAAAGTTATCTTGCTGCGCCCTACCAGAGCCATGTACTCACTAGTTTAAGCCTGTAACTATGGTTGTGTACATTGTGCATTAAACAAATAAATAAATATTTTTGCACGCGCGTGTTTCTGTGACAAATATACCAATTTTTCTTCCTCATTTCTTATTTACATAACACAAATAGGTAAATAGGTACTCACTTAATTATCAACGTAAAAAAAAATAAGTTAGTTTTTTATAAGTAAGTGTTATAGGCTAGATTGTAATTAATTATTAAGAACGTGGTTCTTTTTAATAAAGGATAAAAAAATGAACTCGAAACACAGAAAAATACCTTTGCACTCAAATTATAATTATGTCGTATCCCTATGTACTTTATTGCGTGAACATACTCGCAAATCTCTACAGTCAGACAACTTTGTACCAAAACTAGGCTTATCTGCAGACAACCTAGTTCGGTCAGACGTTTGACAAATTAAATTAGCATGAGACACCTACCTCAGTGCCTCAGTCCTCACACAAGGCGTTGTCAGGGCTCGTTTCTGTGAAGCTAAAGGGATCTGATACCTGCATTCAACAATTACTGCAGAGTTTAATTGAAAGCGAAGGGTACAGCATTCAGGATACAGGGAACTGTTGCATAGGTGAACAAGATGTGGAAAACTGCACATGATAGCTATTTATCTGAGATAATAATCTAAGTAAAGAAAAAGTATTTAAAACTAGCTTTTGCCCGCGACTTCGTCCGCGTGAAGCAACTTTCTTACATTTTTTTAAGAACTATCCTCGTACTTCAATTTCGCCCTGAATTTTAGAATAACTATTAAAACATCGGAAAATTTCACGAAAAAAATATTAATGAATATTTAACATTTGTTGATTCTGAGGCGGTACAAAGTTATTAAGAGTAAAGTAGAAAGAGTGGGAAAAGAGTGCCTGGAAGAAATTAGACGAGGCCTTTGCCCGGCAGTAGCAACAGTGGGACAATAAAAGACAAACAAAACAAAAACAATCAGCAGTGGAGTTTTAAAAAAAATTACTTAGTTACTTACCTACACAACATTATTATAAATGACTTGAGTTTTCTCGATAAATATTAAGGAAACTGGAACTGAACACATATTTTCTTATTCAGAAAAGTGCAATATGTGGCTTGACATGAATCTCGTGTTACATAGAAATCTTTGTTTATCGAATCACATCATCATTTCCCTTCCCTTATCCCAAATTATTTGGGGTCGGCGCAAAATGTCTCTTTCTTCCATACCTCTCTATTAGTTGTCATCTTGGTAGTCACCCCCTTTCTAACCACATCATTCACACAGCCCATCCATCGTTTCCTTGGTCTTCCCCTACTCTTATAGTCATCAACATTCATATTAAAAACTTTCCTTACGACATTTTCCTCATTCCTCCGTATCTTAAGCCCATGCCATGACAACCGATTTCCACACAACTTTTCAGATACCGGTGCCACTTTTAGACTTCCTCTTATGTACTCATTTCTTATTCTATCCATTCATGTAACACCACACTTCACTCTTAGCATTCTCATCTCAGCTGCATGCAAATTGCCTTTCATTCATCTCTTTTTTCGTTTATCGAATCATAGTGTTTTTTTTTTTTTTGGTAATTGGTTTTTCTCTTAATTTCGTCTGACCCGCCGCCGCGGGTATCGATACAGTTTCAAACATACCCTCATAAAAATAAAAATTACATAAAGCAATCAAATCCACAGATAAGCACTCCAATATTTCTGTACGTTTGTCAAAAACAAAACGCGGTGCCGCCATTTTGTGCGTGCCACGATAATGGATAAAAGTTTTAATTCAAATTTATAGTAGCAACAGCTCTGTATTATGGGCACTGAAGTAAAACAAATGGGTTATTTTATTGCAGCACGCAGTTATTTTAATGTACGAGCGGAATATCATCAGGGTTGTTGATGATACCGGGAACAAGAGTTGTGTGTTGACTATACTTGTCATACTGGACAAGTTGTGGGTATTCGGATGATTTGCGTTCGCTGTAGCGATTGGATGTGTTATTAATTGAAAACAAATTTTAATAGTATTTATTAATAATCATAATTTGTACGAGAATAGATTGGAGGGTGACCTCCAAACTAGGCATCTGCCTCATTTGGGGGTCAGAAAATGCCTAGGTAAAAAGCAATTTTTGGGACACATTCCACTCAAAACATTTGTTTAAAAAAATGCGATTAGATTTTACGCACCGTTTTCATTCGTCATTTAAAAATAACCGTACAAAAGAGGTAATGTGTCGAGCATTTTCTACCAGTCTACCTTATTTCTACCCAAAATAGCACGGGACCCAGTCTACGAGTTAAAACATCCATATGTGCGAAAAACCAGCAAGTGCGATTCGGACTCGGTTTCAAAGGATTCCGTACCACAATGCAAAAAACGCCGAAAAAACACGTTTCTTGTATGGAGACCCCCTTTAATTTTTAACTATATTAGTTGTTATAGCGCCAATATAGAAATACACACAGTGATGATTTTCAACTGTCTACCTGTTACGGTTCATGAGATTCAGCCCGCTGACAGACAGACGGACAGACTAACGGATGGATAGACGGACAGACGGATAACGGAGCCTTAGTAATAGGGCCGGGATCCTAATACTAAAAACGGCCACAGGTACACCAAGGTACTCTGGATGGGTATGTCTGACTCCTAACAACTAAAACCACATGGTTAAAAAGTACAGACGTTCCTTACCACAAAACTTTTCAGTTGCCTAACCAAGGATAAGGTATACAAAAAGGATACCTGTCCAACAATTACCAATTCTATACCAGCAGGTCTATTAGGCAAAACTCTCATCGTGAAAGCTTAGGTGAAGTGGGCTTGAAGTGAGCTGTCATTCTACCTTATGCCTGGACAGCCAGCGCACTTCACCTAAGTTTTCACGGTGATATTTTTACAGAATATACCGGCTGATCACTATCACAAACCTCGCTACCCATGTACAGACACGGCTGTGTTGCAGACATACCCAGGCTACAGGACTATGTGCTAGTTATGTCAGCAATGTACCGTGGGATGTACACCGCTGTGCGACGCGTTGTAATGCTGTATTCACTGTACATGACTGTACATTGTGGAACGGCTGTACATGTGGTTTGGAAATGTATATTGTGTATCATAATAAATGACCACTCCCCAAAACACTTTCATATTTTTTGAGAATTAGCTGATTAACTTACTTAGCTGATTAACTCCTGTTTTGGGGTGTGGTCATTTATTGTGATACACAATTGTAACAACACAGCAATAGCTACTACTACTTACTATGTTACTCTGTACTCAAAGTAGCAGTGGTTTTCATGTTAACAGTTCAACAACATTTATTTTGAGCAGACAATTTTTTTCGAACATATGAAGCGATGGATTAGAAGGGGCTTGTGGGTAATAACAGCCGCACGGGTCGATCGATCAGGTTAAGGCACCTTTGCCGCGGTTGGTCCGTGGATGGCTGACAATCTTCACATACCAAGACCCCTCCGTGCCTCTGAAAGCACGTAAAGCCGTTGGTCCCAGCTGTCATTCGTGGAACATTGACAGTAGTTACGGGTCGTCAGTAGCCCGAAAGTCTGACAACCAGTCTTTCCAAGGGGTACCTATCGTATATCGTATAGGGGTATCGTACCCAGTAACTGGGCTGTGGAGGTCAGATAGGCAGTCGCTTCATGTAAAATTCTGCATCCGGTTAGACTGGAAGCCGACCTACCTACATAGTCGAGAAAAGGCTAGGCAGATGATGACATATGAACCAATGGATAGCAATATCCTTCAAAATGTTTCCGATTGTAATTAAAAGTGTGTTACGCAATTATGGTGATGTGTCTTGTGAGACAATTTACCTTTAAACATCATACATGCGGTTTGGGTTTGAAGCTGAGGGCATCAGTGTCAATGAACGGCATTTGCGACTTTTAACTGTCATCTTTAAAGTTGGTAGCCGCAGCAGCAGGTGTTGGTCAGTTTACGAAACTTTTGCAAAGAAAATATATAATATCTAATACATTCTAAGGCCCGCCCGCCACAAATGCGTTTAGCTTTAAACGAAATTAAAACATCGTTATTTCTGTCAATCGTTTGAAGCTGACTGACGAGAGAATGCGTTCGAGCAAATTCGCAAAACACGTATTCTTTTGTATAAAACTGACAGGTGTTTTATACAAAAGAATACGTGTTTTGCGAATCTGTTCTTTATTAGCTACTAGAATTGTCGCAGTTGTCAGGAACGCATTCTCTCGACGGTCGAACTGTCTTTCCCTACACCCAGAGGTAACGTACGACAACGCTTCATTACATGAACTAACCAGGAGCTCATACAGCAGTTTGGTTTTACAGCCAACAAAGCTTTGACGGATCGCCTGCCTTTCACCTGCATACAAACGTAATTCTTTACTAAGTCGACATCACGTGCCAAGAGTAACTTTGTAAAAAGATTTTCTGTTTCTCAGTACCAGCCTGTCTGGACTTAAACATAAATGGCGAAATGTGGGTGTTCTATATAGGTCCACCACT
Organism: Apamea crenata; assembly: GCA_949629185.1. Taxonomy (NCBI): domain Eukaryota; kingdom Metazoa; phylum Arthropoda; class Insecta; order Lepidoptera; family Noctuidae; genus Apamea; species Apamea crenata. The sequence continues at coordinate 2,298,883 of OX451359.1, forward strand.
GCATAACCTTTCGGGGATTACAGGCGTAATGTTATGCGTGTAATTGCTGTTTACCTGCTACATTAATTAAACACTGGTCTTTTAGTTTATCGCTTTACAAACAAGTATTCAAATCATTTTACGAAAACGCAAATATCAGAGACATGAAAGTATTTAAAAGCTTAGACAGTCTGTTTTTGGAAAAACACAACCAAACTCAGAAGTCCATTGGCTCGAGTATAAATATGCATTTGAGTGCGGCCACGCTCACATAATTATCTTACACCAGTTGTGTTTATTTTACATATGCAAAAATAAAAATCTGAATTTCAATATTGGGGTGGCCGCACCTGTTCGCCTCATATACATCGTATCGAGATGGATTATACTTTGAAATACGCAGAATTATGAACAGGCTATACATGGTGAATCTGTTCACTATAAACAGGGTTATTTTAAATTAGCTAGCTAAACTCCGCAGACGTCGGTTATTTCCGGGGTCATCGACCGCTGTTTTTGTAAACATTTAAAATACCAGTTTAAAAAATCAGATTTTTTTTGTGTAAACTTTATAGACGTGTAAACTTTACAGGGTATTTATATCTGTGTGCCAAATTTCATCTGTTCAGTAGTTTTGGCGTGAAGAAGTAACAAAGATACAAACACACACACACACTCACTCACAAACCTTCGCCTTTATAATATTAGTGTGATTTCTAGGCTTCTATCTCTCATCCAATTCAATTAGTTGACAATCAAACTGTCTCCAAAGATAAACACGTCACTTTATTAAGCCAATGTTCGATGTACCTAACCTCTAAATTGCGTCATGTTATAACTTGCCGCGTAAATAGAAGTGACTTCGCGGAATACATTAGCTGTGTAACGCGTGAATGTAAACTTTGTAATACCTATTGGTTGGTGACTACAAACATCAAACGAGTCGTTTATGGTGGTGCGATCCAATTCCAACTGTTACGGGAACTCTCTACTTCTGTCATTTCGGCTGTCATTTGTACATTTTTGACAGTCGTTACGGGTCGTCAGAAGCCCGAAAGTCTGAAAAACAGTCTTTCCAAGCAGTACCGTGTTACCCAGTAACTAGGTTGTGGAGGTCTGATAGGCAATCGTTCAGCGGCAACCGGTTAGATTGGAAGCCGACCTCAACATAGTTGGGAACAGGCGCAGATGATAATTATGACGGGTTCTCTCCTGAACTTTATTTATTTCCAGAACAGAGCACGGAGATCTCAGCTGCCGCTGCTAGACGCTGCATTTTCAAAACTTTCGAAATTGTCAAGATAAAACTCATAAAACCAACGTTCTTTTGTTCTCAAGTCTGTAAGTAAGTCATTTCTAACACAACCCCGACCAATCCAGAGCGAAATATTCAATCAATCACTAGAAGCAGGTACTGTAGAATATAAAACATAGAATATACTGTATTGTACACCAAAATTTTTACACAAAAGAGCTTTTACAATATTTTATCTATGGGCACAGTGGCGGTCTTATTTCTAATAGCAATATCTTAACGACAACCTTTAAACTAAACTAAACGTAAACTAGAAGGTCAGTTGCCAGTAGAATTACTAAAATCGCAAACGGAAGATTGGCTTCCAATTGAATTGACACCCTCGCCTTTGATTGCACACGGTGTGGACGCACCTTTACGAGATTCAATACTCTAGTCAAAATATTTGCACGCTCAGCACAGTGAGCACCACTGTATCGAGGTAAATTAGGGTAATTCTATGTTCTATGTTACGGGTTTGGTTTCCGCACTTAGTTCTTCAGTTGGACCATTGTGCGTGGAATTAGGGTAATTGCGATGTTAGTAGTAAATAGAATGGGGAAATAGGGTCTTGTTGATAAACAAAAAAATATTTTTTGAGACTAATGTTACAAGCAATTATCATACAGATTTCAAAGATTGAAAGAGTTAATTAAAATATTCTATGTCTTTCAATCTTTGAAATCTGTATGTTAATTGCTTGTAAAATTAGTCTTTCAATCTTTGAAATCGGTAAGTTAAGCAACTAACATACAGATTTCAAAGTTTGAAAGACTTAATTAAAATCGAATTATAGTGAACTAGCTTCCGCCCGCGGCTTTGCTCGCGTGGTATGTCGATAATAAGTAAGTCTATGTCCTTCCTATACTTCCTAGTTCAAAGTAACCCCATAAAAAATGTCATCAAAATCGTTTCAGCCGTTTAGCCATGAAAGTGAAAGGTAACAAACAAACTCACATTCGCATTTATAATATTAGTTAGGATATTTTCCAATTCTCAAAATATTTATTGTATAAGTTGTTAGGATAACAAACTAATAAGGAACACTCCATCCGGTCTATTTTGCGAAAATCTCTCCGTCAAAACTTAGGAAGGGGCGCCCACAACCAACTAATTTGTGTGTCACATCAAGTCTACGGGTTGGTATGAAAATGCGCGCATGTAGCGACGCGACTAAGACAGCACTTTGATACAAACCCGTAGTCTTGATGTGAGAGACAAATTAGTTGTTGAGACAAAAGTTTCTCGTGGGCTCCCCTAGGTGAAGTGCTGGCAATAGTGTCAATCCCAGAAATCAACCGATCTATTCTGTAAAAATCTCACCGTGAATACTTAGGTGAGGTGAACTGTCAACAGTGTCAATCCCTAGCATCTGCAGTGCGATTCTGTACCCATCTCACCGTGAAAACTTAGGTGAAGTGAGCGTGGAGTGAGCTGCCATTCCAAATAATCCTAGGGATTAACCCGTGGGATTAACACTACTGACAACTCACATCAAGCTCATTTCACTTGAGTTTTCACAGTGAGATTTTTACAGAATCGACCGGCAGGTGGAATGACCGATCACTTCACCTAAGTTTTCATGGTGACATTTTTACAGAATCCGATATTCTGTAGGTATATTAAGTGCGTTAATTGAAATAATGCCAAGGCTAGCATTTGTTGATCAAACTTGACCTTCACCTGGCCTAACAAACTTTTATGTTCAGTGCATATTTTTCTTTCTATTTCATTAAGAAAATGACAGAAGATAAATATTAGTTTAGTCCTGTCAAATTAAGATACTCTATAGACAGTTTAGACGTGATTAAAAACATGGCTACTAAAAATACGTCTATTTAGGTACGTCAGGCGCTGACTAATTTGACAGGACTAAACTAATATTTATCTTCTGTCCCTTAGTGAAATAGAAAGAAAAAGATGCACTGAACTTAAATTTAGTTTAGTTTGGGAACAAAGGAATCGGCGACAATAACACCAAAAATAGTCTAACCTTTCCAAACACTTTATCTAACCTAACATTTACGACTAATTCGCAACTAAACAACCAATCGACAATAAAATAAGAAATACCTTTCCTATTCCCTCTATAAAACTCTTATATTACAGTTATACGCCCTTATAGAAGAATAGAGGCGTTAAATAATACAAAAGAAACGATATAAAGTGATATAGAACCTTGTTTCCAGTTTATGTGAAGCTCGTAAAAATGTTATGGCGGCAGGTACGGCGCACGACTCCTCAAGGGTCGTGCCAATAAAACAGGTAAATATATGCCTTTTTATTTGATCATCGTATCATATTTTTATTTTTTTAGTGTTTTAAATAAAAGTTTTCTTTGTTGTGTTGTGTTTTATTTATGGGTTTTCTTGTCGATTTTTCTTTTATGACGCGGTGAACTATCTTATGGAGTCATACATCTATTGCTTATTTAATTTTCTGCTAAAAGCTATGCTCTGGATACAGGATAACGCACATCGTCCACGAGTTCCACGACGCTACTCATAAAGGAACATGATGTCAATTTAGTGTATTGTCGATCCTTCTTAATTTTATTGTTTTTATTTTCAAAAACGTGCTTCCAGCTTGATCTCGAATTTTATTAATTGTCAGTATATAATATGTCACCGGAAAATAACAAGAACCGCAAAAAGAAAAAAAAAGAAAAAAGAAAGAAAGAGAAAGAGAAAAAAAGAAAGAAAAGAAGGAAGAAAGAGAAAAGGAAAAATAAAATAATACAATTTATCTCTCGTTTAGAATCCTACGAAAGTTTATTAGGTTTATAAACTTGCGGATCTTGTTATCATCCGGTGACATATAATTATTAGGTATGTCCACAACATCTGCAGGTCTTGTTGTTATGTTAAACTCAATCTGTAGTGTAATTATTATTACTTATTATTTTGTAAATAAAAAATTGATTGAACAGAATTGATCTCACACTGTTGATTTTATTTTGTTTAATCTCTCGCTGTTGGCAATGTAAATAGATGCAAAGGTGATGCCCATTTCTAAAGAAATCTCTTCCAGCATACCTGCGACAGGAAAGTAGAAGTAGTAGTTTAGTTTAATTTTAGTTTATGTTTTTCAGTCTTCCAATAATCACTGTACTACTACTACTCTGTACCTCACTCTGAAAATATCGTAACTCTGACTCCCAAGATAAAGGCAAATGCCTTGTTTGGGGGCCACCGTCCAATCTATTCTTCTAAAATGTGATTATTAATAAATAAATAAAAAATATACCTTTTTAAAAATGTGTCTGTTAATTATTGTTCTAATTAGAGCTTTAATATTATTCTGTGATAATATGGTCTGTACATTGTAATATGTAACATTGTCCGAAATAAAGATTGATTTGATTAGATTTTTTATTTATTTACATCTCCTCCCCCGCATACCCACGCACACACGATAATAAGACCACTTTTGATAAAAACGACGTATCGCCTTTAAGGCGCGGTAAGAAGCTAATGTTTAGGGTTTTGACAAAAGCGCATCGCCGCGCCAGAACAAATAAGGTTCAAAACAGCAATGTGTTCGATGTCTGTAGGATCGAATAACCACCAAAATAAAAGAAATTTTGCCAATTTAGTTAAATTAAAAAATAAATGCATAGCTCGGTGTAATATACCTACGGGGCTAAATTAAATTAGCTGGCAAAACTCCGCAGACGTGATGGGTTTCGATATCTTAACATGAAAAAACAAAAATGAAATTAACTTCATGATTTTTTTTATGGTGTCGTCGACCGCAGTATTCACTTGAAATGACAGTTTAAAAAATCAGTTATTTTGTGTAGACTTCATCGTGATTGGTATCGATATTTAAAGACGATAAAACATATTTTCTCGCGACATACTTCATGTAACAACCGTACCAGCGCTCATTTCTATAAAAGATTGAATTTCCTTTATTATTTACATAAATTATGATAGATTACGCTCAAAATTTTAAGAAAAATGCGCCGGAAAAAATTGAGCTCTGTTATACGATTGTTTTTATACGAGTATTTTAAGTATTTTCTTTGAGCATTTGATAATACACTCATATTTTCCTGGCTTGTAATATGTACCAATACCCCTAACTGTACGACAAAAAACTGAGGGTTTTACGGTCTACTAGTACCTTTGGGCAGTGCCTTAAATTACATATTACACAAGTCAGGGATGTTATGTTAGGAGGATACAAGCTTTTTAAGGACTTGGCAAAAGTTTCAAGTGCCATCTTTAATTTATACAGTTGTATAGAAAGAGGAAATCGTTCCCGTTTATGTCGAAACTCAAAAAGAAAATAACATAAAATAAATAAGTAACATTTCACGAAGAACTTTTTAACGATAACGAACCAACTTTGTAGAAAGCGACAATACTGAACTAAGTAACAATGTTACCAAAATACTTAAGTACGTATTACAGAAATATAAATAAATACTTAGTTCTGGAGTCTACCTTTTGATATTACTCGGTACCCTGGGGTCCCGAACCTTTGGAAGGGGCCGAAGCCAACTCACAGAGGCCCGTTAGACGTTTTGATGAAATGAGGCACCAACCGACGATTATGGCTGTACGCACTATGCAAGTGCACGCAAGGACAACCCACGGTTGGTGTAGGACTATTGTAGGACATGGAAACAAAGATATTGGATTATGGGTTTGGGTGGCTAAAGTGAACAGGTTATTGAGGACTATGGAAAGTCTATAGCCCCTGCCTGACCAATGTTTTATATAAATTATATAGATAAAATATTATATTTATATAAATTATATAGATAAAATGGCAGGGGGTGCTTGCACACTCAATAATGGGCCCCCCAAAACGTTCACTAGCACATAGTGTCGTAGCGACAAGGGAACAACATGTCCTGAGGTGCTTATGAGGAGTGGAGAGGTATTCCACGGCTATCAGGACAGTCCTGGAAGTACAGTCAACAGCAAAAGTAGATGATCAAAATCAGAAATTCAAATTGAATTGAAAACTGATCACGAATATATGGCAGCTGTACTAGTAGTAGATGTTTGGTATAATTTACAATCACATACTTTTGAATCACTTCGACGCCACACAGTTCTGACGCGAGCTCCGTTCATTAGTATGGAATTTCTGATTTTGATCATCTACTTTTGCTGTTGACTGTACCTACGGTCAAGATCCCTACCAGCATCTAACTGGAATACTTCCTTCCTCCGAGCACGTTTGCTCTTGCGAATCTCTACTCAAGCCAGCCAATAAAGGCAAGAATGAGGTGAGAGCTCTGTTCCTCGTTATTGTTCACTCCAGCCGGCCAATAAAGGCAAGCCAGAGGTGAGGAACAAGACTTCTCCCGGGAGATAGAGTCCGGGGGGTCGCTACTGCCCAGCAGCTCGCCACATACTGCCCTGCGGGTTTCTGTATCTCTCTTGGTCGGGCACCTCCTCATCTAGACCTGTTCCGGCAAAGTAACCTCTCCCGGCACAGGCTTAGAGTTCGGAGCACGCAAGCTCCACCACGACGTCAACGTAGAAATACTTACGCATTACAGAAATATAAATAAATACTTAGTTCTGGAGTATCTACCTAATTGTTACTCAATATATTGCACACCTTTTTTTCCCAAACCAACAAAAAATATATTGAGAGCCAGTGCAAAACGCTGCTTTAAAAAAAAAACAAGGAATCCCCATCACTCTAAACTCTAAACAAGCTCTTCAAACCGAAGAGCTATCAACCCATCGAGTGCGCTCCACTGGGCACTAGACACTGGCCATCCCGCACTGGGAACTGGGAATAAAATATTTGCATGGCCAAAGAGAAAAACATACAATTTAATAGGAACAAGTGCTCGAGGGTGCTGGTGCTTTACGCCGGGGTTACAAGTGGATGACCCAGTGCCACGAGCTATTTTTTTCCATGTTTTTATGTAAATTTTTGATATGTGGTGTGTTTTCTGATATTTAACAGGTGTGTAGGTACATAAGTTTGACTTGGACGAATACCACTTTTAAAATCTTTAAACAAAAATAGCACTAGATTAAGGATTAGCAACAAAAACACATCTCAAAAGTAAGTGAACGCGATTGCATATAACTTGATTATAAACCTTAAGAGCGTTGACAACGTACGGCATTTCGTACAAACTTTCAAGTCCTTGTTTTTCGAAATGCATGAACCGATTTTAATGAAACTTCCTACGCATAAGCAGGATACTCGTATATAGGTCTAAAAAGTTTAAATTTTCCATAGAAACAGAGATTTCCAATTATCTTTTTTTAAATAAAACAATTCGAAAATGTTCTTAACTAACTTTTTAGACCTATGTATTCTGCTTATGCGTATGAAGTTTCATTAAAATCGGTTCATGCCTTTCGAAGAACATGTACTTGAAAGTTTGTATGAAATGCCGTACGTTGTCAACGCTCTTAACATTCGTGCATAATGTTTATTATCGTTTGCAAAAGTAAACGTACCTTTAAAATGAGAATAAAAATATTTATGGAAAAATAAAACATAAGTTCTAAGCAATAAGGTTGAAAAACCTATATTGCAAAATAAGACAACAACATTACATCTACGTATTACATTACGTGGCGTGTAATAGGAGAGGCTGATGTCCAGCAGTGGACTGCTATTGGTTGATGATAATGATGGTGATTACGTCTTGTAGTCTTATTTTTCCGGTCGTTTTTGACGCGATCGTCGGATCTCTAATACTATTTTCAATCGAAGTTTAAAATATTGTTTTATTTAAATTAATATTCAGTGAATACAAAGACTCGACATAAAACTCAATATGTATAAATAAACAAACCGTATCCTATCGAGAATTTTACGTGTAAGCAAACCTGAGAAAGCTCGTCCCACACCTTGAATCACAGTTCAACCATCGAAGAAAACAATCTCACAAGATCACACAATCTCGTCTATATTTTTATCTAACACAATCTGACAACAATATTCCAAGTTCCAGTTCGTAGACAAACTGGACGAGTACTGGAACAATCTCGCTGTAATCCAAGTAACGTGGGAATTGCAGTCACTGTTCCTCGGAACTGGTATTTTCAACTGTTATAGTATTTCATATCGCATTTGAAGTGTTAAAGTGTTTAAAGTTTGTGTTGTTTCTAGCTGTTTAAAGAGTTAAATGTTAGCGTTTGAGCCACAGTAGCAGGATTAGAACGAAATATGTTTTTGTTGCTCATGGATTTTTTCTACGAGGTGCGCAAACAGGGCTAAAATAGCTATATTGGGGAGACACGCAAATGATTGTTACATGCGAATCAAATCTGTAATTCGAGGCGTATCAAAGCAATCGCTCAGCCACTCCTTCTTCCAACTTTAAAAATGTATTTCTGGTAATGGTTTCTGCCTACCTCTATGTGAAAAAAGCGTGAGTTTATGTATGTATGTACAGGTTATGACCTACATTACCTTAACCCCCTTGAGTAATACCCTATAACCCTTCTGGTCTTTACAAATAACACCTTATATTATAACCCTATCGTTAGAATGTGTCGACTTTACAATGAAATTTCAAAAGACAATAACAGTATTGATATCTTCGATTCTCGTGCTGCTGCTTTCAAAAGACATGTATGTACTCTTTCTTTTTAATTTTGTAACGCTTTGAATACTGTTCTCTTCAAATAATGTAACTTTGTGTCAATTATGTACTTAACCTGGCGTGTTTGGTCTCCGACACATTCCCTGTGTAAGTAGAAGTGTGTCGGAGGGCAGACGCTCATACCTATTGTAGCTGTAATTTTGTCAATTGAGTTTTATTTTTATTTTTTTTACTGTAGTCGTTATCATTATTATTGTAGTTGCTGATCATGTTGTGCGACTACGCCTTGGGTGATAGTCAGGTCGAAACCTATAATTTGAACCGTGTACCTAATGTGATTGTCTGTTCTAGTTGCCTTGTGAATAAATAAATAAATAGCAAAATTGATTCTTTATCTTGGTTTCGTTAGAGTTCAAACTCAAACTCGGAGCATTTATTTCAAATACACCAATTACAGGCACTTTTGAATATTGTCAAGGTTAAAAGGCTAATGAGTATTAATAAAAAACACGGCGGTGTATGTTGCTTTTATACAAACGATGGGACACTAAATATCGTGTCCTGCGTGTGCTGTCAGCTGCACGTTACAGGAGCTGATGGACGCTGGTGAATGCGCCAAACAAGTAGCCGAATTCTGAGCCGAGTCGAAAAAGATGAAGAAAAACACGGCTATTAAAATTGACCAATTTAGGTCAGATAGTAAAAAAAAATACAATATAGGTATAGTAAAAAAAAATACCGCAGAGCGCGCCTATGTATGTGTGGCGTCTTCTGATCCATCATTTACACGGTCAGCGTATCCAGAGTCTCAGACACTACGTTCTTCGTAAGTCGTACTTTAGCGATACTACTCACAATAAAAGTCACACTAGAGACGAATTGATACCAGACTTGGGAGCATCCATAAAAGTAATGTATCATTCGAGTACAAGTGCTTGTAAAACAGTAAGTGCTATTCATTCCTATCGGTAATTCGAGTTGAGTATCGGCTCCCTTCTGACATGGTGAACAGGGCTCTGCAGAGCTTTTATGGAAGTCAACCGCCATACTTATGTTAGCTGCCAAGCATCAGTGCTCAGTGTTTTGGAAAACCCCCAAGGCTTATAAGCCAGAAAAATGAATAGTATTTCAATTGGAAATTCAGTCGATCACTCAATTTCTGATTCAATTTCTACATACCCGCACTGGGCACCAACTCACACTGGGCCCGCGTGGTGGATTACGGCCCACTCCCTTTATCAGAGAGGAGCTCTGTGTCCCAGCAGTGGGAACATTATAGGTTGATTATGCTACTTAATTTCTATTGGGGTCTTTAAAGCAGAATGGCTTCTACTGTCCGTTAATCCAAATTTCAATCCATTTTCTACAGACAATCTATTTCACTCAATGCTCTCGGTCCGTTTTAGAAAATAAAAATACTTGCCATACAACATTTTCCCCTAAAGTTATAATGCACTCGACTACTCCCAAAACACTCCCAACGATATAGCAAAAACATAAACACAACAGAATACAATATTTGCTCATTCCCCCATTTTGTGAGCCACCTTATAACCAGCGAAATATGACTGAAGTCAGGCCATGACAACGAGTAGCGATAATCATAACATTTTATTATAAACCGATAATATGTATAAGGTTCCAATGAGGACTCAAAACTTGGAAGCTTGTGGAATAAAAGGAAACGATCAACTTACACTATTTTCGTTGCCGTGTACTACACGTAGGGGAGTTGGTAACATAGATGTGGTAGTTTTGTTACAGCTTGTGTTATGTGTTTGTTTATTTTTATGTCCTTTGGAGTATTCAAATTCGTAGGTGCTAAAATTTTTACAAACCTTCGAATCCTGGGAGTCTACTTTCAAAGTAGTTAATCCAGCAAACAGGTGACTAATTAAATTTTTCGGGCAGGCAAAAACACACCGGGTGTAGGGACAAATCGTATTTTTATGCATTCTTAGTTTGAGCCCCGAACTAATACATATATGTCCGTAAGTGATACGGAGTATGAAATGCCCTTAACTTTGGCTGAAACTACGGATTTCGTGCTTAGGGAGTATACCCCTGAATTGAGCTCCAAGGGCGAAAAAAAGGTTTTACCTAAAGAGTTTTAGATTGTTGGGATAAATGGTAAAGGGTATGGGAGTCCTGTTGAACGTACTTTTACAATATGACGTGCATGACAAATGGCTTTCGACATTCCAAAATATGTTGGAAGTTTGACGTGGCAACAAACAGGCCTAGTGTAGGTACTAAGAAACAACTATAATTTAATGCTAGCGAAATCATGATCTTTTCTTTCGAGTGGAGGCTCCTATAGCCAAATGTAGCCTACATTTGGCTAAAGGAGCCACCTCAAAGCCAAAGTCACCTTCCATCCAATTAAAGCACTTTAGAAAAAAGATAAGCCCAATTCACTCAAACTTGGTAATCACTGAACCGCGCCAAAAAAAAAAGCGCGTACACAGTTTTCTCATATCCCTTGAAAGTGATCCGTGGTCACCCACTTGCCGTAAGCCAGGAGCCAATCAGGCCGAATGTTTTCCGAGGCAGTATAGAGGCTCGGGTGGGCCCTTATTTCCTGTACAGTTATCGTGGCCCCTACTAGCGGTGGCCCTTGAAAATATATGAGAACTAACGTCGAAGCGTGAATGAAATCATTAAGTTTGGTTTAGTTTGTGAGTTCGATCATGTTTAATGTATTGGATAGGATGTTTATTTTGTGTGTGTTGTTGTGGAAACATTTTGTTCTGGTTCGAGCGCCTCAACCATCTGACAAATGGACTCTCTAGATTTCATTTAAATCATGTTTGTTGTAACATGATTTAAAGAAATCAGCAATTTTATGTTAGATGTAGCGTTAAAGTGACTTTGGTACTGGTTTTTTAGGTTCTTGTTCAAATAACACTGCGATTTATTATTGTTTTAACAAAAACTTGAAACTAGTTTTGAAATATAAACTGATAAAAAATAATCAAATGGCTAACAGACTGAAGCTTTGACAAGGCCTCTCCAAAAATCTGTCGGTAGGGAGTACTGTAAAGGTTGTCTGCAAAAGTCGACCTTATTAATATGTAGTGCTGGCTGGCAATAAAATAACTCTAGTTACATTAGAACAGTAAAGCAGAATGAGATTTCAAATGTTTGTACTATGTTTTTGTTTGGAAGAGTTTTTTTTTTCAGCGATAACATAGCCGCGGTGGTGTTAAGACGTTCGCTGGGAATAAACGCAGAAAATATAACATTGTATGATTTTAACACAATATGACACGAAACACATACTGCAGTACCTACTGCCTAAGAACTCGGTATTTTTTCCCAGCCAATCCAATGGTAGGGGCTGCCACCACAAGCCGTACCATTCAGTACCCACGTCATCGCCGACATTGTGCCTCACAACGATCCCGTCTCATCTTTGGCGTTCCTATAAAGTGGTTTTGTATTGAGAATTGAATTGATCTGTTCTTTTATCAGTCCTATATGTTTTGCTTGGATGGCCGCACAGGAAATTGCTGGGATTTTCTGTACTACTGTAATGAGTTCTTGTTATTTTAGGGCAAGGGATGGAAAAAGATTAGTTTCGATTTTTATAGTATGACTTATTTTGTTATGGCATATCTCTATCTACATACCCTACATAAAAAAGGACATACACCGACAGTTAATTATTTTTCTGTAGTATTTTATTTATTATTCAGGCAACAGCAACTAATTTTTCCTTTACCTGGTTTGTAAATGGAAGCCATCGTTTCATTCGAATACATATAGATCAGAACGCTACAATTTTGTAATAAATAACTAAAAATAAGTATAATTTATTGGTCCGTTGTTACAAAATTACTTAACTTTGATTCTGAACTCTTCATTCCATACTAGCCACGATGTAAGGGTAATAAATACCAAACTATATCCTAGAACTGTAATTACCCAAAACTTACCCCAAAAAACCAGCACAAGTGGTCTGCCACACGCCATAGCTTGCATGACAATGAACTTTAATGGCCATTGCAATTAGAACGAGCACCGAGCCGTCCAATTAGGGCCTCATTAGTCCAATGAGCGAATCCGATCGCCAGATTCAAATCAGTATGGATTTGAGATGAAAGTAATTTGGGGTAATCTCTTTGAAATACATTTTATTTTAATTTCAAGCTGACTAACTTTTACTGCCTTCTAATGGGTGCAGGCTGTGTACTCGTCTACGATCTTTGGTTCTATTTCCTAGAAGGGGCGCTATCGGGCTGTATTGTCTGGGATATTGTTAGACAATTCTGAGTAACTGCCTGGATTTCGGGATTAAGGCTGGGCAACGAGAATAAGCGATTGGTGTTCTTTGTTATATGAGGCTTAGGTACCAGCAGCCGTTTCTGGAAGCGTGATGAAAGTTTCTACCACCACATGTTATGAGCACAAACCTATTATTGTTGATAATAAAAAAGTTGAATTGAACAAGCCTTTAGAAATACATAAGTACCCATGGCCAGTAGGTATCACAAAGAAGTTCCACATTATACCAACTAACAAAATAACGAGAAAATTATCTTTTCACCAAAAATAACCTAGCAAATTGTAAAAACAATTTTACACAATACTGTCTCAAGTTGCTATTAAAAACTCAGTAGGCGCTCTAAATAAAAACTAACTAGTTAAAGTGACGTTTCACTGCAAGACTGTTTAAAACTCAGACAAGAGAAAATTATGCTGAAAATTTTACTTAATTGCTTGATGAATTTATTTTAATGAACGAATGTCTGCAAAATATCAAGTTTGCTGCGAAAATATTGTAACCACTTAAGGCAATAAAAGCTTAATAATAAATTAAGTACCGCTCTTTATGTCATTTCAATTGAATAATTAAGGGGCCATTATTTTCATTCAATTTATGTTTAAGTTGAACATTCTTAATTAAGGACATAACTTTGTTTGAAATGAGAATTGGGTCTGAAATATTCTGCGAAAGATATCGATTTATAGACCATTAGGTATGTACGTATTTTCACTAAAGTCTCCAGAGTTTACGGCATTAGGCATAAATTACCAACATATTGTAAAAATGGCGGGAACAGGCTTAATACAAAATGGCCGCCAACTCGGACCTTACAGATCTTCACCTTATTCGAGTCATTGAAGTTGTCTTTTCTTTAGTGTCAATTGTAAGTAAGTGATATAAATAAGATTATATTACAAGCAACTATAGTCCCTTAAATACAAAAGCGGACTTGGGGATTTTTCGATTTTTTTACCCATATGTTAGGTTACTAATGGGTACAAAATTCGATAAAATTCCTAAGTCCACTTTGGTGAACGTAATCAAAACTGTACCTACATTGAATATTTAAAAAAAAAAATCTATCAGGTGTGGAAATGATTCGATGCCGAATATACAGGGTTATTTGTAAAACACCAACAACCTCTTAAGAGGTCATTGTACTCATCATTATGAACAACTTTTACTATAGGACCAAACCTGAAATCGCGAAAAAAAAATCAGCTTGGCCCTACATTTTGACGAGTTATGCGAACGTAAATGTAGGGAACAGCAGATATTTTTTTTCGCGATTTCAGTTTTGGTCCCATAGTATAAGTTGTTCATAATGATGAGTACAATGACCTCTTAAGAGGTTGCTGGTGTTTTACAAATAACCCTGTATAGTTTTTCCAATTTTTGTCTGGATGTATGTTTCGGATTGGCGCAAAAACAGCAAAACGGATTTGGATGTTGTTTGGGTACACAGATAATGTGTAACCTGGATTAACACCGGGTACTTTTTATCCCGGTATTTTATCCCGGTAGTTAGTTCCCATGGGATATTTTTAGACATCCATGCGGCGAAACAATGAGCAAAAGCTACTACATACACACACAGTTCAAAACTTCAACAAGGTACCAACTCCCAAATCCCAATCCACCGACAACTCAGTGCATCCAAAATTATCCTCCACAGCAGCTCCATTGCTAATTCAAAATTTTGAGTGAATTCTCTGAAAGCTGGACTTTAGACGGATCTTAACTTGAAACAGACTCAATTATAACAAAGTGAAGTTTGTGAGTGCAATGTAAACCGGCCTCCAGGATGACCCCAGTGTTTGTGTTAAGCGTCAAGAACTATTCAACCAGATTCAACCGCTCCAACTTTTCTCATAATAAACTCGGACCTCGTTAATAATTAGAATTTCTAATTGCATAATAAATAAGGTTTTAAAGTTGCTTTGTGAAAAATAGCATTATTTTTTTAGAAAAAAATGCGGTTGAAATTGCGATGTGAGTGGCATTTAAGTATCTAGGTAAGCAACTTAATGCGTAACACAACTATCAATCACATTCTGAATCATTTTGACGGATATTGCTAACCCATTGCTTCATATGTTCGAAAAAATTGTCTGCTCAATAACGTAAATAGCGCAATGAATCTAGTTGAACTGCCAAAACGAACATGGTGCTTTTAGTGTGTTACCCAATTACCCTGCTGTTTCTATTAAAATATCCAAAACCATTTTTTTCTTTTGCTAGAATATTCATTTCACCATAAATTGTGTTTTACCGAAAATAAATACTTGGCAGTTAGTCGCTGGTTAACCATTATCTAACCACAATAAGAAAATTTAAATATACTTACATAGCATTAAACTACAGACAATGAGAATCTAATTTTTGAAAAATAAATTAAACTAGTTTGTATTCAGTCCGGTCGACTTCGACCTAATTCAGAACTACAAAACATTTGAAAGTAAGAGTGAAAGATGGTGGTTAAGGAAAAATTGGATATTGAGGGGTTGTTGCTTTTAATTTATTTAGTCCTTATTATATTAAATTGTTTTCAATTTTAGTTTTTGCGGGTGTTACAAATGCGTTATATAGTGTTAACTATGTGTTTGCAGCTTTGGAAACAAAATACAGAAATAAATTAAATAAAAAAATAAAATGCAGAAAAAGTAAAATACAAAAAGTAAAATACAGAAATACATTATTAAGTCTTTTTTCTATCAAAAACAAGAATGTTTTCAAGAAATAATCTACAGTGGTGAAAAAAATATGTATGTGGCAGTTTTGTACAACAAACTTCAATAATAGCTTGTTTAATGGTGATTTTAGAAATATACAATACTTGTGCGTTTTCATTAAAAAAAATCCAAAAAAAAATCTATTTTAGTTCATAAGAGCATTTTATTTTAAAAGCAAGTAATGTGACTTTGAATTCGAATCGTAGTAAGGTCGTACTACGGTTCGAATTACATAATAGTAATGAATCTAAGGCCGGTCGGCCGGCCGGTCTGTAAATGACATCTCGAAGGATAAGGTGATAGTAAAAAAAAACCGAGGAGATATTGTGTGTGTGTTGATATTTGTAAGAGTTGACGTAGAGTTGTTTGTAGAGTTGAGTTGAGTTGTGAGCTACGCATAATTAGCCTAAGGTTCTCACTGCTAGGCCACAAACATTTGTCAAGCAACACTGACTTGTTTGCTTCTGTTAAGTCATTAAGTTATTTTGGGAGCACAGACTTTTTGAAACTTCACCCTGTATAATTTTTTTGTTTACTCAACTGAATTCGTGCAATGCGCACGAATTCAGTTGAGTATTCATGAGTTGGGTATGGACGCGTCACACTCTACGTGTGCGCACCTCACGTACTTAGTTCGCGAGCATTGATTTGTATGAATTGTTTGTGCTTCAATAAATAATTTAGCAAGGTTCGAGAACACTTAGCAAAATCACGAATATATGCACGTCGTGAATATTACACGCAAACCCGTCGCTGGCCGCTCGTGAACGTGTCCAAATATGTCCATATGATGCCCTTTATGCACGCGAACCGCGCAGTTCTTGCACTTGCACAGATGTGGATCTGCCTAAATATTTCGCCTGTGCAAACGCACAAGGTAAAAAAAACATAATTTGGACATTTGGGTCGATGTAGAACTCTGATAAAAATACTAAGGCAGCTTGTTTTGTCATTAACCTTCTCAAACTATGATTAATTTCTGATAACTCGTAATAAGCATTTCGATACTCCCACGTGCACAACCGATTGTAAATAATACCGATTTGACGAATCATGAGTTTACTTATTTACGGCTAAAATTAGCCTTCTCTTGCGTAGGTGAAACAATTTTATAATAAATCTTTCATGAATACAGAATTAACGTTTCGATTTTTCTTTTTTTATCATGTCTGGTACAGCAAGCTCAAAACCAGACGAAAGAAAAACAGAATCCATCTAATGAAAAATAATCACATTGTAAATTAATATTAGCTGGGCTGGTTTAATAAAGATTAGTCCTTGACAGCTCTGGGAGGCATTTGCCAAACAAACATTCATGGCAATAAAAAAAATCTCCATAAAGGTATGAAGCGGTTGGCGTTCTGTAGTTTCTTGAAATAACTTAGAATTAAGTTTCAATACAATATTCAAAAGAAGGCAGTATCTGTTTACACTTTACTTCTTTAAAAATATCACTCACTTGTACATATATAGAGTTCCTCCTGCAATCCTCAAAAATTCAAACTTAATATGAATACTTCATTAATATTAATACATACTTCAAAAGCGAGCGCTCTCATGATTAACATTTTCTCTTCAAAGCAAACGACAATGTTTTAAAACTACTGAAATAAACAACTTTCCAGGTGTTGAAATGGTAACAAAAGAGAATCGCGTCTCATTCATCACGCTAATGATAGCTAGCACGTCGGCAGCAGGAATATTGATGGCTCTCATAACCTGGCAGTTCCCTACTGGAGGAATTTCCTCAGAGCACAATCCTTATTATTTTTATTATTCGCCTTTCTACTAGACGAAAGTCTCCGATGACTATTAACCACAGGACGAAAGGAAGAAGCTATTAAAATAATAAAATCCGCTGCAAAAATAAAATACATATAAGTAATACTGAATTAGATTATATAGAATGTGAAGAAGGAGCTAGTGGAACGAATTGGATAGCCCTTTTCTAAATGACGGTTGGTTCAAAAAAGTTGGTCCTTCGGTTCGCGGGGTGCGTCTGCATGTGGATCACAGGACTGTTCAACAAGTACACTTTGTTGATAAATCCATTGGAGTTTGAAGGGAATAAGTACATTAACTTTGCTTTGACAGCGTTCGCGGAACTTCCGGCTAGTTGCGCTATAGAGCTAGTTGAAGAGATTTACAAGGAGGGTACCGGCGATATTTATTTTCCGTTGACTGGAGTGTTTTGTATTATTGGACACTCGTTTGTGCCAAAAGGTAATATTTTTGCATTTTTATTAGAAACCAATTTTTAAATAGCTCAATTTTTACTAGTGTCCAAAACAAAGTGTTATTTTGTAACGTAAAAAGTGGTTACAATTTTTTTTTTTTGACGATCTTCTTTTTATCCTACTTCCTACTAATATTATAAACGTGAAAGTTTGTATGGATGGATGTTACCTACTCTTTCACGCAAAAACTACTGAACGGATTTGGATGAAATTTGGCTCACAGATGGTTTATAACCGGGATTAACATATACCGATATTTATTATACTTTTTATACCGATATTCCCACGGGAACGAAACTTATACGGGTGTAACCGCGGGGCGCAGCTAGTTTCTTTTATATTTTAGCACACGAAGCATTTTTTACTGCACGTCAGATAATACTATCAACATCTCTATTCCTTGTTGGTAAGTTCATGGCGACCATATCATACGCCATAGTGTACTTGTACACTTCAGAACTATTTCCTACTCACACAAGGAACACGATGCACACATTATGTTCATTGCCGAACATTGTTGGGACGAACTGCCACTATAGTCATAGTGTGATGTTAAATAGCATATAGCCTTACGAATATATAGATTACGAAGTGAACCTTTAATGGCGTAGATACTACTGAACTATGTATGTCAGCAAGTTTCTTCGGTCTCGGGGTCGGTTCTGATGATAGGCCAATTAGAATTACTTCTGCTTACTTGGACCTCGGGTTTTTTGGTTTTTTCCTTGTGTAGTAATAAGCTAGTTTTTTTTATTACCAATCGAGATTACTTTATTATGCCCTTGAAGCAGAAATAAGCACGTCCGCGTTAGACTAAATACTTTGTAGGTAAGTTATAATGACCTAGTCAACGTATTTACTTTGATCATAGACACTGTTAATCAGTAATACATAACATGCAATGTAGGTTTTATATTTATTAACGCGTTCTAATTAAACCATGCCGTCTCAGCAAATTATCTTAATGACAAAGTTGCATTTACCGTCGCGTAAGTCCGAAACTATTAAATTAAACTCTATGCCGTAAAATTAAGGTCTTGTTGATTATGATTAGAGGAATTCGCACGCAAATGCAAGCTTGCAGTCGTGCTCTTATTTCTTATTGCAGTAAAATTGACATCATTGTATTGAAGACCGTTTGACTGAAACATTAAACTAACTATTGTGTTTTAACAAAAAAGTGTTTGAAAATAAATAGGTAAGTAAATAAATAATTACCTACTAAGTAGGTGTTAATAAGTGGCGTACTTATCTTAAAACATTATTTCCCCTTTTTTTTGTGTAAGTACCTATCGCGAATTGTGTCCAAATAAAAGTCATTCTTTCTTTCTATATCCCGATAAATAACATTGTTATTTTTATTGATCAGTTTCAGTTAAGTTAAAATATTAACACGATTCCATTTTTCATGAAAATTACCAGTATGTTTAGTTGAGAACTAAACATAATATGTGTTATTGCAAATATTAATTGATTGGAAGGTATCTAAGTAGTGCTCTGTTTAATAGTTAAGTTACATAAGAAAAAAACTTGATCCGTCCATTATTTTTTACAGAAATGTTCGAAGGAAAAGAAATATATTTAGAGACTAAAGCACCGGCAATCGAAGAAACTAAAGAAGTGCATAAAGAAGATGTAGTGTTAGAGAAGATATTATTAAAACTGCGACCACTAGGGCCATATTACTTGCGATTCATGCCCTTCCTGATATTCGCTTGTATGAGCAATGCCTTATATTGCATGAACTACGTTTTTGCCGTTGTTATTGTGGATTACAGGTAAGTCATATTGTGACATGTATTTAAACGAAATTTAAATACATGTCAAAAAAAAAATGTCCATAAATTTAATTTATTTATTTAGCTGTCATAAAAATATTATTGAACACTAATATAATGGAGTCCGTATATCACTGGTCAGTTTCCTGAATGCGTCGGTTTTTGTGAACATCAAATAATTCCTACTTCAGGCTCCTAAAAATAGTAAATAGCTGAGTGGTGTGTGCAGCTAGTGTGTGTGTGTGTGCAGCTAGTGTGTGTGTGTGCATTAGAAGCCCAAAAATTTTTTAGCGGTTCATTAATCTAAAAAGCGTACATCATAAGAAGGTCAGTAAGTTTTTAGAGGATCATTTAAATGGGAAGGCTCTATGCTTTATCAATATTATACAGGGTGACTTGTAATTTGACGTATTCCTTCCAGGGCGTGATAGAGGGACCCAATTGACCCAATATAATCACAATGCACAATAATCTCGTAGCCAATGAATTTTCACCTAGACTTTATGGGGTGCTTAATTGTTGCAAATGGGTCCCACTATCATGTCCTGGAAGGAAAACGACATACTACAAGTCACCCTGTGTTTATAGGCAGATATGCTAAGAACGTAACGTACTTAAAAACTATTTGCCGCGAACTTAATACCCGTAAAATTCTCAAGTCGCTTTTCAATAAATAAAAAAATGAATGCTTTCGTACATATTCTAAGCTACATAATGATCTATTTCGTTTTAATAAATACGTTTTTTTTAAGACACTAATTATTAGTCAATATGCGTTGTAACGTAATTTTCTAGTGGATAGGCCATAGGAGTGGATTGCTTAGTTAGGGCATCAAGTACTTTTAATCCGGCACTGATGATAAACCTCCGACGGGATGGATGGGAGACCGTAGATATATCGCATCTGAAAAATATGTCATGGACCAATTAATGAATAGGTTTGAAATAAATATAAAATTAAAAGCATCTAGGATCTAGGCCTATCTGTAGATGTTTCAGTTTATCTATATTTCAACTTGACTCGAAAGGCTAAAGTTGAATATAATATCCGCCAAATAGGACCAAAGCAAAACTGCCTATTTTTGCTAATGCTGCAGTAGGTAGGCAGGTACCTGCTTCACTCCTTTAACTGAATGCAAGATGTTGGTTTGTTAGAAGTGGTTGTTTTAGTTTTTAGTACAATTCTATACAATAAAAACATTTCAACGTGGAACGTGTGTGTTATTTCATCAAAACGTAAACGGAAACCAGAAAAAAAAACTTTTCAATTTTTACCCCGAGTTAAGTCTTTTAATTGAATTAGTTATCAATTAATGTTTTTGCATAGTTATCAGAGAATTATTGACTATGGTTTTGTCAAATGTCTACCTAGATTATGCCTACACGTGAAAGCAAAACAAAACAGACGATTGCTATGTATGTGATGAAATATTTTTAAACCGCGAACATCGTGGGATCGAGACCTGCTGGTCCGAAGGGTCAGAACACGGCACGGTACGCTTCTTGTAATCACGGGTTCGAAAACCGCCGGCGCCGATTATTTTTGTACCAAAAACAAAATGCGAAATATGCCTAACCGAGAATGTATAATAAATGTAATAACCTCAATAATTCGAGTTCACTGATTTATCCTCCTTCTCATTTCCAGATGTAAATACCCAGAATGTGGGAACAGCACCTCGTGGTCACAATTAGCGGTAAACCTGACTCACGACACATGTCATAAGTACCAGCTCACAGATTCTAACGGCACGTGTTCAGTAGATAGCTACAATATGTCGAAGGTAGAGAATTGTCAAGAGTGGGTCTATGAAGACCCGCTTAGCTTTGTGGCTGATGTAAGTACACCTAGTATCCACTTAGTACTTGATTTTCCTTGTATTTAATATTAGATTATGGGACTCTTGTCTAAATGGTAGCCGCGTCCTTCGATAGAAAGTTAGACTATGATTTTCTACGACAATTCCATCCTATCCATTTCTATGTCCATTAGGTAAACCGTTTTTTTGACAGATGGAACTAGTGATTGCAGCAACACACAATACATTGATTGATACACGTACGGTATTATATTGTATGTCAGAAGCCATAAATAAGATAATGCAGTTTAAATATTTATTTTATTACGCATTTTAAAACTAACTCTGGAATATTTACCTACGTTCTAAGACAGCTGTCAAAAAACGGTTAGCCTAAATGGACAGGGTATAGTGGCGATACTTTACAAGTAAAGACCTCTCTGTGCTCCAATTTATTTCTACCTTTTAGATTTTTGATAGTTATTACGAGTAGTCAGAAATCCTAAAGTTTAGTATCTCTTTCTCCTTAGAGTATCGAATTTGCCCTTTCATATTGTTATGAAGGTTATCGGTATATGTAAAATTGATATTATTATGGGTGCTAAGGTGCAGCTGATGCCAATATTATGTGTAAACTTTTTCCAACCAAAGTGCTGTTAAATGTAGACATTTTCTCATCTCACCAAGTACTTAATTTAAGACACCAGCCAGTGTTCAATTATGATTACTTTAGTTCCAGCTCGGCTGTCAAGACTGGAAGCGAGCTCTAGTTGGGACAGTCCACAGCTTCGGGTACATGCTTGGTCTTCTGCTATTAGGACCAATTTCCGATAAGTAAGCTATTAATGATTAATTTTGTTGTTTTTTTTTATTTATATCTAATCGTATGCTGCAGATCAGCTCAGCGCTGGGGCTCTGTCTCGTATAGGGCCTTAGCATTAGCGATGGCCGTTTTGCGTGGATGTGACGCATGATTTCCCCCAACTTGTTTTTTTTTTATTGTGTTCTTTTTATGCGTCATAAAAAAACGCACAAAAATCGTACCGTAAATAAACGTATTTTCTGTCTTTCTATTAATATTTTTCTATGTTT
The DNA here is from genome assembly GCA_949629185.1 of Apamea crenata. NCBI lineage: Eukaryota > Metazoa > Arthropoda > Insecta > Lepidoptera > Noctuidae > Apamea > Apamea crenata. The sequence continues at coordinate 2,321,604 of OX451359.1, forward strand.
GTATCTTAGCAATTAGACATCAACTAAACAGTAAAGAAATTCAATAAAGCAAAGACGTCAAAAAATATATAACACAATTACCTACTAATCACGATGCGACGTTGCGATTTTTTTGTTTAGAAAATTTCTGCTATTTAAAAATATTTACAATATTTGTAGAGTTACGTGACGTAGAGAGAGAGAGAGAGTAATAGTATATCAGAGTTCTCCGAGTAATATTATAGAATTACAAAGATATGGAGGACTCAACCATGGACAGATTGACTCAAATTAATGTATCAAATTCCAGGATAGGCCGAAAAAAGCTGATAGTGTTCACGGGAGTGACTGGTGCCATCATGGGACTCGCTAGAAGTGTGGCTGTGTCCTACTGGGCTTATGTGGCGTTTGAGCTGGTCGAGGCTTTGCTTGGAGACTCGTATTCACCCAATTATATGTTAGGTAAACCTTTTTATCAGTATCTCCTGCTTGTTACGACTTACGGGGCCGAAACATGGACACTTACGGTACGGCTGGTTCATAAATTCTTGGTCTCTCAGCGAGCTATGGAACGGGCTATGCTTGGAATCTCTCTGAGGGATCGAATCCGGAACGAGGTGATCCAGCAGAGAACCAAAGTGGAAGTGGAAGTAGCTATGAGCCGGCCATATTCGCCGTAGAACCGATGCCCGTGATAGGTAGACGTCTTGAGTGGTGACCGAGAATCGGCATACTTCGCGAAAAAAAAATCAGCTGCTCCCTACATTTTGACGAGTTATGCGAACGTAAATGTAGGGAACAGCTGATTTTTTTTTTCAGTTTCAGTTTTGGTCCCATAGTAAAAGTTGTTCATAATGATGAGTACAATGACCTCTTAAGAGGTTGCTGGTGTTTTACAAATAACCCTGTATAATGTATGTACAAAAATAGGAAAATATTTTTTTTTTTAATATAATACATTTGTTTTTAACCGTATGGACAGGTCACTGTTCATAAAAATGGTAATTGGTGGTTCATGGTAAAAAGCTGGGATCACACACACGTTAAAAAGTTAATGTTGACGTGTGTGTGATCCCAGCTTTTTGCCGTTAAATATAACAGAACGGCCCCGTGTGAACAGCTGCTTACAGTTCCATCTCTGTGGCACGATACGTTGTAGAATTCTTTAATTTTTTTAAATATTTTTATCTGGTTTCAGGTGTAGAAATGGTGGCAAAAGAAAACCGAGCCCTCTTCGCCCCCTTGATGATAGGATCCATGTCCATTGGAGGGATGATCATGGCACTAGTTGCCTGGCTAATCCCCTACTGGAGACACTTCTTAAGAGTCATCTACGCCCCAGCCTTGATCTTCATCTTCTACGCATTCTTTCTTGACGAGAGTGTTCGATGGCTTCTCATAAAAGGAAGGAAGAAAGAAGCAAAGAATATCTTGAGAAAAGCAGCAAAAATCAGCAATGTTTATGTCGATGAAACGACGCTAGACAAAATTGAATGTGGAAAGACAGAATCAGATACAAGTTTCAATTTTATTTCTCTTTTGAAAATGACGATCACTTCAAAGACATTACTGCTAAGATTTTTGGCCTGTGCTTGTGCATGGATTACAGCAACGTTTAACAAGTATGGTTTGTTAATAAACTCTGTATCCTTGGAAGGGAATAAGTACATTAATTATGCGTTGACGTCGTTCGCTGATCTGCCAGCCAGTTTGCTGCTGATGTTCATCTTGAAGAAGTTTAAGAGGAAAAAGCCGCTGATATTTTCTTTTGTGATGACTGGATCGTTTTGTGTCCTACAGTCTTTTGTGCCGAAAGGTGAGTTAAAACTTACACGTTACCAAAGGAGACTAGGTAAAAGTGGACTAATAACAATACCATTTTGATATTTGTGTACCTCATCTTTACAATTGTGCAAAGGCGCATCGAAAAGTGACACGGCAATTTTGGAAAAATATAAAATTCCCCCAGTCTCCTCTACTTGATCTCTTAGGGTCGAAAGGTAACATTGACAAGCAAATCAAAAACGTTTAGCAACAGTAAATATTTAATAGTCAACAGCTCGATAGCCAGTTGGATAATGGTTACCACCGCCTGAACTTTTTGGAAATATTGGCAACCTTAGAGACAATGTTGAGTTTGAGTTTAACTTTTTAGCAAACTCTTCTTTTTCCAGGTTACCCTATAATATCCACATCATTATTCTTTGCGGGCAAGTTCATGTCGGCTTTAGCCTCAGGAACAGTGTACCTGTATACCACAGAACTGTTCCCTACTTACACAAGGAACACCATGCATGCTCTATGTTCTTCTATTGGAAGGATTGGGTCTATACTCGCGCCGCAGACTACTTTATTGGTAAGTACAGAGTTGCATGTTTAGGAGAAGAGAGATGTCTCGGACTCCTGCAGACAAAACCATATAAACATAGCCTTACTTGGATAAGTGGATATTGTTCCCACGAACTAAATGAGGAAAGGAAAGGAACCTCAAAGGAGCTTCTAACCCTAGAATAAGTTTTAATCAATAGTGTATTCTGTATTATTATTATTATTTTCTCTTTTCTTCTGCAACTTGCCGCATTTGTGTACGAGTGCGTAATCCGATTTGAATGTAACTGCTTCTGAAGGGTTGGAGACCTGGTGTCCTGAAATACAGGCCTTACGCCTAGCTTAGGCACCAGTCTCCCACAGTATAATTTAAACTATTATGTATTGTTCTTGATCTTCTGATGTACTTATATATTGTGATAAGAAAATATATCATTATATGTTATCTTATCTTCTAAGAAACTTCCAGTATCTTTATAATTGGTCCCTTGATCAAGTAAGATTTTGGCTATAGCACTTTTTGATGGCTCAACCACTTTACTAATAACTTTGGATAACAGCACAAAATACATCCTCCTCCTCCTCCATCGGTCCTGGCTGTCATTTGTGGATCTTTGACGGTCGTTACGGGTCCAGTTTTACCAAGAGGTATCGTATGGGCAGTCGCTCTATGTAAAATACTGGTATTCAGCTGCATCCGGTTAGACTGGAAGCCGACCCCAACATAGTTGGGGAAAGGCTAGGCAGATGATGAGAAGTAAAACATTGATATACCCCCAACTAACATTATCTTGATCCACATTTTTGTTGTTTCCAGATCCGTTACTGGTCAGGTTTCCCGTCCCTGATCATCGGAGGTCTCTCACTGACCACAGCCCTCATCGTGATGATGATGCCGGACACAGCTGAAGATGTATTACCTGATACCGTGCAGCAAGCCGAAGCACTAGGCTCTAAGCTTATTAGTACTAAGGATAGAAGCGCTTCGAAATCTTTGCTATAGGTAGTTTAAATAATTGATGGTACATGTATTAAAATGTAAACAAATAAAGTACGGTCACCAAAGGAGATAAGTAACCAGGGTCGTCGTATAAAGTTGAAGTTTAGTAAGAAACCGATGGATGTCTCCGAATACAATTTAATTTACTTAATAGAAAAGAAACAGTTAATTTATCAAATCATATTTCATGCGATACTTTTAAAACAGACATTAGTAGGGTCTTAAAATGCTAATATTTTAATTTTATGTTTGACTGTTCTTGAAGAAGTGTTATAATGTTAGTAATAAACACACGTTGTATTATCACGTTATTTTAATAATACCTTGAATTTGACAACACGATCTCGTATAAATTGTGACAAGGCAAAAAGATTTTTTAAATACCTATATTTTTTTGTACCACTGGTGTGTCACTCGAAGACTGAGAGAAAAACAAAATTATAATACTTATATGAAATGTTTTTGCCTTTTATCTACCTTTGTGTAAGTATAAAAATAACATCTTATTCAAAAACTTAGTAAGAGTTTTACAAACTAAGGTTAATTGGACGTAAAAAACTTAAACTTAAACTCTTATTGTTGTTTTTGTGTCGTACAAATAGTTGTTCGACACAAAAACAACAATAAGAGTTTCAATAGAATAAGAAACAAGCTTGTACATATTATTGCGTATCAAAATGCTAGTAACGAAAATAATGTGTACAGTCAACATATGTATCTAATATTAATTCAGGATTATTATATGGCAGAGACTTTAATACACATTTAACGCACTAAATTGCATAAACATAAATGGTTTTTCATATAATAAAAGTTTTTGATAGCCTCGGAAAGCTCGTTAAGCCGTTGGTCCCGGCTATCAGTTGTAAATCTTTGACAGTCGTTACGGGTAGTCGGAAGCCCAAAAATCTGACAACCTGTCTTACCAAGGGGTATCTTACTACCCAGTAACTGGGTTTTGGATGGCTAATAAGCAGTCACTCCATGTAAAATACTGGTGATGAGCTGCATCCGGTTAGGCCAGAAGCCGACCCAACTGACTGGCTAATATCGGGGCTAATACACTTCCTTTTTAAAAAAAAATACGGAACACCATTACCTAAATATAAATTAAAAAAAAACAAAAATTAAAAAAACTCGACTGCTCAAAACGACCTCAATCTGAATCAAAACGACCTCAATTTCAAGCAGGCTGAAGCAGTTAGTAGCAGTTATATTAATTCAATCACAGATTTGATGCCACCAACTGCACCAGAGTGCTTGAAAAGTAAACTAGTTTTGAACTTTGTAGTTGCAGTCAGGTTTTTTGACTTTTCCAATGTTTTTCATTTTCTACCCTTTAAGTTTGAGTGACGTTCTGTAATACGGGCCCGTATTACAGAACGTCACTCAAACTCTAGCATTACTTAAAACTCTTTTAAAGCCATTTTGAAACTAGTCTTGAGGGATGTTTGAGTCTTGACTAAGATTCTGTAATACGTCCCTTAGTGTGTTATATTTGGAATCGTCTCCTCAAACCCTTAACTTTGACACCCCACATTGCCATGGCACTATTAGGGTTCCGTACCTCGAAAGGAAAAAACGGAACCCTTATAGGATCATTGTTGATCTTTGTTGTTCGTCCGTCCGTCCGTCTGTCTGTCAAGACCCTTTTTCTCAGGAACGCGTGGAGGTATCAAGCTGGAATTTATATCAAATACTCAGGTTTACTGACCCTTAGAGCTGTGAAAAAATCAAACCTCTAAGCCAACGCAATTAAAAGATACAGCCGTTTATGCCGCAAATTTCCGCAAATTTTCGACACTCGCAAGGGAATCAAAACCTACAGGGAATCAAAACCTACTTCCCGTGAACTCAGAATCTTGAAATTTGGTACGAAGAAACGTCTTATAGCACAGATAAAGTAAAATTGCGAAAACCGTAAATTTTTAGTTACATCATAATATGTAATAAAAATATTTTTAATAATTTTAAATTGTACGGAACCCTCGGTGCGCGAGTCCGACTCGCACTTGGGCGGTTTTTTTTTTTCAAGACGTTACTAATGGCGGATTTTACAAAAAACAAAACCTATAACCATCGCGTGACCTGAGTCGATAGAGATGTCATATATCAAAATACATCCAGCCATTAAGATGCTTCAAGAGTTCCATATACAAAGATACATAGATACGAGTGCAAAACATAACCCTGTCTTTACTGTCACGCACGCAGTCGGGTAAAAGTCACCAATCAAAACTAGCTGATTTTGGAGACCATTCCAATTAAAATATGAAATTTCATACATAATACAAGACAATGTCACGGTAATATTATTTATAAATATTACCGTGACAATGTTACAGCTGACAAAAACGTTTGTGATTGGAAGCAGCTGCCATTCGTTCCACATGGTTGGATTTATAAAAATGATATCTTTACAAATACTAGAGGTTAAAGAACTTGCCTTTCTTTTTGTTTATATATTGTATAACTGAGTAAATATATATTTTTTTCTTTACTTTTGCATGCCGTAAGGTAGAGTGTGTTGGAACCGCTTTTACAATGTTTACATCTTATTTTGTACTCACATTCATTGCAAAATAAATGATTTCTGATTTCTACCATGTAGAATTTACTTTAAATGTCGACGTTATTTTTTCAAATTCAAATTCAAATTCATTTATTGGTGTGATTTTTGGTACATTTTACATGAGATCTTAATAATAAATAACCAGTTCCTCAAAAAATCTACCTTAAAGGTGTACACTCTTTCATTTTCAGACAATTAGTATTTATTATAAAAAAAGAACAATCAACACATTAAAATAAAATTATTATAACAAAAAACAACATAACATAATGAATGGAAATAAAGATAATAATACAATGTCAAAATTAAATAAATATCAATGTCAAATAACTCAAAATTTATCATTAAGGAATTCGTCAATAGTATAATAACATTTTTCCAATAATAGATGTCTTAATTTGTTTTTAAATTGAGCAATATTTAAGTCCTTAATTACATTTGGTAATTTATTAAATATTTTTGGGGCCATGCAAAGTATGCTTTTGTGCATCAAGGCGGTCTTTGATGGTCGAACGCATAATTCATGTCTATATTCTTGTCTAATCATTTTATAGCGATGTTCAGATGCTTTTCTGAATAGATGCATGTTCTTTTTAACAAATAAAGCAGTCTCAAATATGTACAAGCAAGGTAAAGTCATTATTTTTAACAGTACAAAATATCGTTTGCAGCTATCAGTTATTTTTATACCGGCAATAGCTCTAATGCATCTTTTTTGCGATTTGAAAACCATGTCCTTATTGCAGGAGTTACCCCAAAAGATGACTCCGTAGCGCAGTATAGAATCTACATATCCATAGTATGCAGTGACTGCCGCTGCTTGATTGACTACTTTCTTTAGTTTATACAAAGCAAAAGCAAACTTACTATTTCTTTTAATTAATATTGAAGTATGTTGTTTCCAATTAAGTTGATTATCGATTGTTAACCCTAAAAACTTTGTATTTGCAACTTCTTCAACTTTTTCATTATTAAAGCTTACATTTAATTCCGAACTAGCTACTCTTTGACGAAAGTTCATAATTTTTGTTTTCTTCAAATTTATAATTAAGTTGTTATGTTCTAACCAGTTAACGGCTTGTTGTAGTGCATTGATTATGTCAGCTTCAAAGTCTTTATTATTTTTGTCAAGTTTAACAATGATAGTACTGTCGTCGGCAAACAATGTCATAGGATAGGGTATATTCTGGGGAAAGTCATTTATGTATATAAGAAACAATAAAGGCCCTAGCACACTGCCTTGGGGCACTCCATATGATATTCTTCGTTCTTTAGATTTGTATTTTATAACGGTTTTATTTAATTTACAAATTCGACATATTTCTGTATGTTGTGTTCTATTTTTTATGTACGAATTTATGAGTGATAAAACATTTCCCCTTATCCCATACGCATTTAACTTGCTCAGCAGTATATCATGGTTGACCAAGTCAAATGCCTTGGTCATATCCATGTATATTGCTGATATTGGGATTCTTTCGTTCATGTTAGCTATGATAACATTAAGAAAGTCATATATTGCCATATTTATTGAATGATCTTTCCTAAATCCTTTTTGTTCTTTTACCAGTATATTATGTTTGTTGAGGTATCCGTCTATGGTTCTATAGATCCATTTCTCGAATATCTTTGATATTACCGGAATAAGAGCTATTGGCCTGTAATTTTTTATATTATACTCGTACATCATCATATGACATTTTGTATTATTTTAATTTTTTTTTTTTTTTATTGACATTATTTTTCTTTCCTTTTGACATTTATATATATATTTTTCTTTGTTTTTATTGTTGTCAAATAAATTAATACTATATAAAATATGCATTCCATTAATGTAGTAACATATGTTATCAATTTTAATGTCAATGACTTCTATAAATATTTGTACACTTTCGGGTATAACATAGCGCTCTTGTAAATTTCTGTAACAACTATTTACTGTACATACCTGTGTTAACAAATGACTTATGACTTATCATCATCATTTCTGCCGAACGACGTCCTCACATACGGAACGTAGGCCTCCCCCAATACTGACGTTAGGTAAGTCATTTAAAATTCAATGATTATAAAGTTTTATCTAAAAATTATCACAACAGACTAGCAGTGCCCGCGGCTTTCCTCACATGACTGTGACAATAGATATAAGGAGAGTATTTCAAGCATATTACAAAAACGTTATTTTAGAAGATCAATCAACTAATGACGTGTTAACGTAAAATCCAAAACTATCACTTCTAATATTAGAAATGTACAAAAAAGTTCATAAGCTGTTTATAATGACTTAACACTAACAGCAGAGTCGACAGAACACACGAGACCCCCCAAAATTGCAAGTGACCGATCTTTAATCATAGAGACTCATCTGCGCAACTGCGAACACGTCAACGTCGGCTCCACTCCCATATTATTTTGATTACCGATAACGAAAACATACATCGTCCTCTAACTATTCAATAAAGTACTCAACTTTAAAACAATGAAATGCATTAGTACAACATAACTCGCGACAAAAATAACATCTTTAGTTGTGCTGTAGACATGAGAACAGAAAATAGAGAAGAAAATAAATCAAAAGATGATGGAAAGGATACAACATCAAGAAACGAAAATAAGAGAATAGAATTTAAAGACAAACCAGAAAAGAAACTAGCAAAAGAAGGGAAAATGGAATCTTTTACAAAAGATGTAAAAAATTCAAAAGAAGTAACGGATTTAGAAAGTGTGTTACGTGAATTAAAAATATATGGACGATATCATTTAAAGTTTATGTTCTTACTTGGAATGCTATCTTTTGGTAGTATGTGGCATAGTACAAATTATATTTTTGCTGTTGAAAACGTTGGTTACAGGTGAGTCTATTATATTTTTGTTTAAAATAATTTATGTGTAACAGCCGCATTATATGTCATATATTATAATTCTCTCAAGGTTTAAAACAATTGACTTATACTTATTGCAATGATTAGTTTTCATCTCAAACCTTAGCAGTACACTGTTGGACATATTGTACAATAACAAAAAGAGGATAAACGAAAAAAAAGTAATTTCAATACTGTAATAAGAATAGATTAGAATAAAATAAAATGTCAATCCAATTAAAATAAACGAACGAGTAGGTACCTACAAATCATAAAGGTCATAGCATTAAAATGATGACAGAGTTGTTTTAAATGTGGTTGTAACTTTCTTATTTACTTCTTTTCCAGGTGTAAATACCCAAACTGCAGTTACACAGATCTATCAAAATTAAACTTAAATACAAGTTGATTTGAAATGTCACAAATACAAATTGTTTCAAAATAACGGTACATGTGGTAAAGACGACTTCGATGTATCAAATGCTACTGATTGTGACGAGTGGATTTATGATAGACCTGACAGTTTTGTTGCTGAGGCAAGTGCATTTTTACATCTATATACACGTTAAGTGCACTTTTACAAAGTCGCTTTTCGTGTTAGTCTGTTTGACCGCTAAGATCTTCTAAACTGCTTAATTGATTTAGATGCGATGAATCAATTAAAGCATTTATTCCGGAAGGTTTAGGTATGTGTTGCATACATAAATGTTTTTTATTTTTATTTATTCAATGATATTTTAATACAATTATGTTACATAATTCTAACCTCGCCAAACTTTTACGTTTGATGGCGAGAATCGCTCTTCTACATAACAATGTACCTTACATACATACCTACTACTTATATATTATACTATTACGGTTTAATCTTATACAATGTATTTAGTTCTGTTTGCTATCCTGTATACTGTTTTTTAATTTCGTCTTAAGTGATCCTTTACTAATTTTGACATTTTCTCTTAATAAATGTTCTCTTACCATAGTAATTTGTTATCTGTGGTAGAACCAGTTTATTCTCTGTAACCCTACTTGTGTTGTACTTGTTTAATAACATTAACTTTATATTCATCATTATAATAATATTCCAGACCTACCAAATAATCTACTTTTATATCTTTGGGTATAATTTTACAGATGGGAAATAACATATCATACTCTTTGTTGCACTTATCTTTAACATTTTTATTAACCAGAAACTTTATCATTCTCATTTGTAGGTATATCTTTAATATATTTTAAATATGTAAAGGTTCGCCCGTACACAAGAAGTCCATAGCTCATTAGCGAATCGGCAAGTGCAAAGTACACCATTCTTAACGTCTGTTTGTTCAATACATTTTTTAACTGGTAAAACTTAGATATAGCACAGAAATTCCTATGTTTTGACATGTCTCCATATCACTATTGTAGCAACCGTGCGAAGCAGGGCCGGGTCGCAAGTTAAGTATATTTCTTCTTAGAATGCAACTTTTGATAGTTTTAAACGCACACAATGTCAGAGTAATTGCACTAATACCACTAGGACAATGCACTTAAAAAATCTACTATATGTTTGAAGGCCAATGTTGACTCATTTTACCAATACAACCTCTTTTCCATGACCGGATATATGTTGAAGAGGAAAGTCCATAGCTTCCTCATATGCCTTACCTTTGCCATGCTACTATGACCAATCCACTCCCCAAACGTAGTAATCAGGCTATATTCGATCACGGCCATTATAGCGATCTATTGTCATATTGTCATGGTGACCACTTTTGGCCAATACGGGACAATCATTTTATTATAGCTCAATGCCATCAGTGATGCGCATGAACAAATTGGTATCGAGGAAAAACTCGGGAATTTAACCAATAATAGTAACGTGACTATTTTACATTTAACCTGATGAGTTTTTTATTTAGTGTTAGATAAGACAAAAGATACTAATGTGTACCCCTTTGGGTACGCAATCCTATCTTTTATGAAGAGGGTTCAACATATTGAACTGATTTGCAATACATTATATAATCACTTTGTAAATTGGTTAAATAAATATAACACTTGTAGGTACACGTATTTTTTGAGGTCAGTTTTTCCTCGACAACTACTTTGAGAAGAAACACCGAAACAAACTCTGATGTCATAGTCTCTTTTAAAGTCCAAACAATGTAATAAGCAGATCATATGAGGACTATGTACCCAGATTAGTAGTTTTGTAAAATTCACTTTCTCTTTTTAGTTCAATCTTGGGTGTGAGGACTGGAAGAGGACCCTCATTGGCACGATGCACAGCGTTGGATATATGATGGGACTGCTCTTTGTCGGACCTTTATCAGACAAGTAATTCAAAATTATGCTTACCTACTTGTATTCATTTACAGTTCTTACAGCAACAGGTTGCCAATTCCAACTACATAACACAACCCATCCAAGCCATTTTTTTCTTTCTTTATTTCTATCAATAACATCGCGCCTGTTATCCCCGAAGGATGAGGCAGAGGATAGGTGCATATAGTGTACCCAAATTTTGCCAGTTATGTTCCCTATCAGGAATTTCTCAGTGGCTGAACCCAAAACACTTTTCCTGACCTAAGAATTGAACCCAGGACTTCATGTGCTATCATCACTAGACGAACGAAGCAGTCGTTTACGTTTTACTAGCTTTCAATTAAGCCTAAATTACGCATGTGGAACACAAAACGAGCTAAAAAAAAAATGGTAATGCAATTTTGGCTTTATAGTTTATCGGCTATATCGGAAGTGGTTTCAGTACCTAGGTTGAATTCGTTAAATAAAGTCATAGTATAAATATTTTTATAAAAGGAAGTTATTCAAAACAACACGTTATGTGAGGAGTAATATTGTTACAATACTTCTCAATGTACAGAATGGCTCTGTCGTTTACCTAATCAAATTCTCATGATTGTCTCTTTTTAGATGGTCAGCAGGAAGTGCGTGTTATTATAATGTAAACGTTTTATAAAAATGGCAATTTATTCACACCAAATAGCGTGATTAGCATTGTATTAGTTTCACATTATTTTTGGCTAGAGTGCGTTGTTAAACATGGGCAATCATGCTCAGTTTATCACAATTACGCACCTTTTAGCTGAGATGATTCAGTTCATAATTTCTGTAAAACATTCCATTGTTATCATAAGCATGTGCACCCGTTTGTTATGTTCTGAACTTTCTAGGATACGAGTTGTTTATGTCTGAAGATATAAAATAGTTTTATTTTATACACATGGTATACTACTGGGTATACTACCTTTCTTCTAAGCGTGTCCTCGTCAGTTCATTTTGAGCGTTTGTCTTGCGTACGCGTTGTCGTTGCGTATACGTTTACCTTCCACTGCTACGTGTGGATGTATACACGCTTAGCTGCACGGATCATTTGTTTGCCAACACATTCGTGCGTAGCGTGGCCGTGGGTTCTGGATGCAAATTATCAAGCATGATTAGCAGTGCCTACATTGAAATAATTCCGATGACTTAACTTGTATTCTTCCAGATTTGGCAGAAAGAGTGTAATAATATTCACGGCAGTAGCTTGCGCCGTGGTTGGCTTGTGGAAGAGCGTGGTCTACTCATATTGGCTGTACGTCGCTCTCGAGACATTGGAACCTTTGCTTGGGGACTGTTACTCTGCTGTGTTCACTTTAGGTAACCCATTTCCTGTTTCTTGGGGGTATTATGTTTAAATACACCAACAAGTGTATCCAGGAGCCCAATTCTCGCGCATCTCGCGTTCGTTATTGACATTCGAATCGAACTTTTCCCTCGAAAAAATCAAGCCGAGCTATTCTCGCCATGGCGATTCGAGCATTTCACGCAGGAAAGACACGCGACATGCCTTAGTTTACATGCGTCATGCAACGAGTGGTCATGACCAGTCGCGACGTGACGTATGACTGTGTCGACCTTCGTGCGAACGTCAAACAGTGGTTATGTCAATCATAATTGTGTCAATTGCGAAAGGAAATAATAAATATATTAAAAAAAAATGTATTACGAGTTCATACACATCTTAGAAGAGTCTGCGACCGTCACAACAAGGAAAAACACGAAGAAAACTTCAGGCTTCCGCCAAAGTTGTCAACAGTGGATAGTTGTTGCTTGTGTAGCGTCGATGAATGAGACACTTATAGGATACAGAAGCGGAAGGCGCCGGATTTAAAACCAGTCAAATGGACAAAGACGGCTTTACCAGGCTTTACACTGGTTGAGGGCAAGAAAGGTCGATCGCGTCGCAACCACAACAAACGCGGTACTACTTCTGCAAGCGAGGATTTTTGAGCTGTAGTGCCCACTTTGGTCCCGTACATTTCCCGGTTGGATCGACAGATATCGAGAGAGTAAGAGCCAAGGTCTTATTAGTGCCGAAGGAAGGCCGATGCAGTCGAGCTAGACTACGAATTTTGACCGGCTGGAGTTGTGGATAGATGTTACAGAGAAGCATGACCAAAAGTAAACTACCATGTGTGGTGTGATAATAATTATGTTTTTGTGGTTTATACTTGAGATGTATTATACTGAATTTATTTATGAGTCTTCTTATAAAGGTTTTTTTGTAACTAGAAATAAAGTGTTTCAAAAGCATTTCAAACAATAAATATTTCAAATGTCTTTATTTTATTTTTTTCAATGTAAAACTTAGCTAAGTAACAAAAATAACATACGCAAATAATTGTAGGGCTTTGCAGTTAGGCTGCGCAAGCCATTAACAAGTTGGGTTAGGAAATAGAAACACACAAGCAAAGTTCATATGTATAATCCTCACTGGGTGACAAATTTACAATAGGTAGGGAATGTAGGGATAGATACGTAGTAGTGGATAGGTGTGCGTGCAGCGCCCAGTTAAACTCCACGTGCAGTGCGAAGCGATTGTCCTGTCTTAAACCTGAACGTAGAATCCATATGTAGAACCGGTACGTAGAACCTCTAGATTTGGGGTGTAGTATACCGTATAGTGAGGGTCAGGGAATCACTCCTGCTAGCAAGCGGATGTTAAAATGACAGAGTGTGTGAAACGGACAACCGGGGTACGTCCAGTACCTACGGTCGTACTTGGGACAGTCTCCCACGTTTTGACGTATGCTCTGATGTACTACTTTCGCTGGTGACATACGTCTCACGCACCCCTGAATGCGTAGTCTGTACAACTACTAGGGAGGGCTTCTTAGAGACGGGCAGCGAAGAGGTGATGAAATAAAAGAAGATTTTCTTGTTGAAGTTTGCTTGCAGATTTCGGCTTCTTGCTTGTAGTGTTGCCTCTTCGACGGCTGAGCTGCGACTGACTTTTCGTCAAAAACTGCGCTCTGTTTATACCGGCCTAAGTTCCCTTAAGGCGGACCGTGTATTTTGAGCCCTTTTTTACTTTAATTTTCGCTAAGCCGAGATCTGTCAAGCCCTTGTTTTATTTATTTATCCTTACAAGTTTTACATATATTATTCCTTACGTAATCCTTAACCTAATTACAGCTTAATAATTAACTTAATTAGACACAATAAAAAGTTTCTAGAAGAAAAACTGTTCAAAATATCAACTAGGAACATTTTGATTATAAAAATCTCACTATAACTTCTGAACCAATGGTCCGATTTTCATAATTCAAACGGTATTATTGGTTTTATATCTAGACCTTTCATTTAAAACAAAAATTATTAAATTCTACCCACAAACAAAAAAGTGATTTTCCAAGTTACGTAATTATGTATGAACAAAATTTTACTTATTGGAATCCTTTCAAAAACAGTCTTATTCGTTCGGGATACAAAAACTAATAACAAATACTGATAACAAATACTAATTAGAACATAAGAAATATAAAATAAATCTCTCAGTATTAAATAATAACATAGAATTATTTACTTTACGTTTTCTTTGTAGCGGTCCCAGATAGGGTCTTGTCGCCAACAGTGTGCTCAGTGTGTTAGATTTGGTAGGTTAGTTAGAGTTGGGTGCCACTGTAACGGCTAGAGCACTTGCACATTCTCGCTATCCATCGTAGTGGTTTAGTTAATAACGTCTTCTACATGAAGCTATCAAACTAAAATAAACCTAAATCTGTGATAATAATAAACACACACCACAACACAGTACAGTGCAGCACAGGACAGTATATGATCACTAGTTTACACGAACGGTCGGCGTGATGAGTCAAGCGTTGTCCGTTAGCTTAGGAATCGGCGGACCACTTCACGGTTCGCCAAGTCTTCATTTTTGTGAGGCATTTTGACCACAAAGAAATTTGAATTCGTGTTGTGACGAGACTCCTAACGCGACCCTCAGGGTGAAATCTGTTTTCGCAAGGATTTCCCAACAGTCTTTTGGGCCTTTGTAAAGTAATGAAGCCAGGACACGTGGATACAGAAGCCTAGCGACGTATGGAAAAGCATGTAGCAGGACGGTCCGATTGGTGCAGCACCGCACTCTTCAAAACAACCACCCTTCCTCCTCTTCTTCTCCATCTTGATAAACTTTTAGGTTATTGTGCTGGTCATCAGCTTACTTATAATATCATTAGCAGTCATTCTGTTTTATTTCATTACCTATTATCATGCAGACCAATGTAAACAAACAACATAAATTGTATTTTGACTTTACTTTGACGTTACAAATATCGATGACGTTGACAAATCAACATGAGCTATGCTTTCCGTTGTACGGAGGCCTTATATTATATCAATGTTAATAATAAAATAAAAATGGAGTAACGAAAACAATAATGATTATAAGATTGATAAATTTTAATGAAATACATTTATAATGCTGCTCAAAATATGTTTTTGCCTTAAAAATCATTTTTTAAGATGGTCAAAAGTACATTAACGACTACGACAAAAAATCGCATCGTTATGTGGAAGGGATTACTTCGTGGGACGCATAATGGCAACATTATTGTCCCTAGACTCGTGATTTCTGATAGACTTGTAGTGAGAATAGATGTTTCTGGATATCTCACCGTTTTATAAGCGACATGCGGAGACGACCGGCAAGGATTTCGTGCGGGACGAACGCGAGTTGCGCGAGAATTGGGCTCCAGGCCGTTTCGTGTCTTAATTGATAAAATTAAAAAAGTAGGTATATACCTATCCTACCTATGTATTATACTAATAATAAAGCTGAAGAGTTTAGCGGTCGACCGATCAAGTTAAACTACGCTTGTCACGGTTAGTCCATGGATGGTTATCCATCTTTACATACCAAGAAACCTACGTGTCTCGGACAGTACGTTAAACGGTTGGCCCCAGCTGTCATTCGTTGATCTTTGGCAGTCGTTACGGGTCGTCAAAAGCCCGAAAGTCTGACAACAAGTCTTACTAAGTGGTATCGTATTACCCAGTTACTGGGTTGTGAAGGATGTACCAGCGACTGCCTATCGAGGCAGTCGCTTCATGTAAAATACTGGTATTCAGCTGCAACCGGTTAGACTGGTAGCCGATTCCAACATAGTTGGGAAAAGGCTAGGCAGATGATGTGTCTGTTTGCTAGAACGCGCTAATCTCTGGAACAAGAGCCAGTCGGATTTGATATTTTTTTTTTTGCATTTGATAACCCAATTCTTAAGGAAGGCTATAGCCTTCCTCAAGAATTAATTAGCATTAGCGCGTTACATTAGGGATTAGAGCTTAAGAGCCGAACAAAAACAAAAAGGCAGAAACGAAGTAATATCGCGGGCAGGCGATACGATACGATGCGCGGACGTAGTCACGGGCTAGTAGTGTTATATATATGATCAAAATCAAAATAAAATAAAAAGTTGACGGAATGGGATGAACGGGCTCAGTTTACATTTTTGGGATTCAGTAACACAATTTTGTTTTAGAATACTTAAAATAAAATGTTTTTTTTTCTACCTTTTTTGAATTAACCCTTGTGAAACCAAGACATAATATTATGTTTCAGCCATAGAAACTGTCACAAAGGAACATCGACCGTTAATCATATTCATTCTCAGCATGTTCGCAACTATAGCCGGAATGTCACTGGCTGTCATAGCCTGGCTCGTACCAAACTGGAGAATCTTCTTAATAGCCATATACGCACCAGGACTTCTATTCATCCTCTATATATTCTGGATGGATGAAAGTGTAAGATGGCTATTGAACAAAGGCAAGAAAAAAGAAGTCGATGATATGATCAGGCAAGCAGCTAAGACGAACAAAATAAAAATTGACGAAATGAAACTGTCTAACTTGAAATGTGAAGAGAACTCTTCAAATGTGAGCTTGAAGACTTTGGTGAAGATGACGTTTTCGTCGAAGAAATTGTTCTTAAGGCTGCTGTGTTGTATTTGCATGTGGTTTACCGCACTGTTCAATGCATACTCGTTATTAATAAACTCTGTATCCTTAAAAGGGAACAAGTACCTGAACTATGGGTTGACGATGACGAGTGGGATACCCGCGAGTGTCGCCATTTTGTATTTGCTGACGAAATGCAAGAGAAAGAGGCCGTTGATATTTTCGTTTTTACTGACTGGAACTTTTTGTATGGCGCATTCGGTAATGCCGACAGGTATGTTAAACACAAGTTGCATTATAATTGAATGGAATGAGTTTAACTAGGTAAAGAAATTTCAGGAAAATATAAGTTGGTTAGAAAATTTTTACTTCAAAAATAAAAAGCCATCAGCATAATTAAAACAGGAATACCAGTAATATTTCTATTTTCCACAGAGTACGCCTGGTTATCCATACTGTTATACATTTCGGGAAAGTTTTCCTCAACCGTTGCAATACGTATCGTGTACATATACACATCGGAATTGTTTCCTACTTACACTCGAAACACTATGCATGCATTATGCTCCGCTCTGGGACGAGTCGCCGCCATCATAGCTCCACAGACACCTTTATTAGTAAGTTATTAAGTTTTTTATTCTTGAGAATATTAGAATATCTTCCACGAATGCAGTGAATGGTTTTAGAAATCTTATTACATGTAAAAAGAAGCTGAAAAGTCTGTGTTTTTGGCAAAATCTGTAAAAATATTTGTACTAAGGTCGTCGAGTACAACAATTTGTACTCGACGACCTTAGTACAAATATCTTTCTCAGACCAACAAAGGTAGCTACACTCGTGTAGCTACGGTATTACATTTCTTAAAATACCGAGATATTCTCAGTAATCATTTGATCCTTGCCATTAAAGTCGAACATATCATGCCGCATTTATCCCGGGAATCTAAGAACGGTTTCACAGATATTCGGAATAAAGCATCAAGGTATTCTCACTGCAATTTTACTGACAATTTCAGTAATTCGGGAAACTACCGAGTGCTGATTCTGGTGTTGTATAAAAACCTTCTTGATTTTTTGTATGATACGTTATTACACCAAAAAATCTAAGATATAGTTAACTCTAAAATTACCTTGAAAGAATTTGACCTGTACAAATTATTCATTTTATAATTAACCTATTTATTCATCATCACATCAGGTGAAAAACATCCTCTGCTGGATATAGGCTTGTCCCAAGCATGACCGCAATAACCAGTCCAGCAGTGTGATTCTGTAACCATCTCACCGTGAAAACTTAGGTGAAGTGAGCGTGGAGTGAGCTGTCATTCCAACTAATACTAGGGATTGACACTATTGACAGCTAATTACTAAACACATTACCAGTAGCAATGGCTATCATTATGACAGTTCAACAACATTCATTGCGTTATTTAGGTTATTGAGCAGACAAATATTTCGAACATATGAAGCAATAGATTAGCAATATCTTTCAAAATTATTCAAATCGTGATTAATAGTGTGTTAGGCAATTAGGGTGCTGCGCTGCCAGCATACAGCTAATTCCCGCGACTTCCACCAGCCCATCAGTCCAGCTCATTGGGCATGCCTGTACTGCTTTAATTTATTTATACTTTCCATTGCAGATGGAGTACTGGCCAGGTCTACCATCACTTATCATGGGCATCCTATCCCTATTAACAGCATGCGTAGTGACACTTCTGCCAGATACCTCAGATGATGTGCTGCCTGACAATGTGGGGCAGGCTGAGGCAGTGGGGAAGAGAGAGAAAGATGTTGAAGTTTGTCCTGAAATGGGGAAGAAGGGGATGAATGTTGATGTGTGTCCCAAAATGGGGAAGAAGGGAAATGATGTTGATGTGTGTTCTAGATTGTAGAGTTAATGATAAGAATTATACAGATAGCTACTTAGTTTAAATTATAATATTCGATAGCATATTATATATTTTGTTATTTATTCTGGAGTTGAGGAAACACATCTTCTGGTGTTCATCGGGATGACCGAACAGCGGCCTGTTTTTTATAGCTTTATAATCAAATTACAGAGATACATCGACCGTGGCTGAACGAGAATGAGAATGTAAAGTCAGGTACATTCATTTCAAAGGAAAAGTCCTGAAAAAAATGTAATCCAAAATTAATGTTCTTAATACAATCCACCATCATTGAAAACCTCTCAACAGAACCCACAAAATAGCATTCCGTAACAGGAATAAGTTGGGAAATAAACTATATACACGGAAGGCATTCTCGTCACGTTTGATTCTCGGTTGAAACGAGAAGGCGACTATATTGAATCGGCTTTCAGTGTCAGCACACGGAACTATACTTATTACCGTTATTGTGGGTAAGACGAACATTTTAACTTGTTTCATAGTTCCCTACTCATTTTTCGGGAAAATGAAAACTGTGTAACTGGTATTAAAGGTGTAGCAGATGAAAGATTCAAGTCAGATTGGCATTTGTTCACGACTTTCTTCGCCATACAAATATTGTCATCGTTTATCTATTCAGCTGAATTTCAACTACTTGCATAAAGTAAAATAAAAGCATTTAGGTTTAAAAATCAGCTTTTTCTTATTAAAAGATAGTTTTTTAAGAGATAGATTATAAGAGAGAAAATACAGGTCTTGAACGTGGAGCTATATACAATATACCAGCCCGATATACAATATAATAGAAGCTGAGCCCGCTCTTGAGCTAGCCTAGCTTTCATTAAAGTTGCACCCAACAGCCCCAAAATTCAATCTTCTGTCCCAAATCCAATACGTCCACCTACATAGCTCCACCATTATTCAAAATTCCACACAACCAATTCGAAACTCCACTTCAACAAGCTAAGACCTAATCACGATTCCCATAACCACAACCTTCGGTAACAGAATATTCCGTACAACGAAAAATAAAGAAAATGCATCATACGTGCTCCTAATACGGATTCTAAGCTGCAGTGAATCATGCTCACAGTCACAGACTAGATAGGGCATAGAAGGCCGGCTTCGTAGGCCGTATCTACAGCGAGCGCACGCATATTCATACGAAAACATACCGTGTATGGCTCTTAAACTATGCCAAAAGATGCGTTTTGAATCGCTTTAAAAAAAAAAAAAAATACGGGCGCTTTAGAATTTCTCAAGGAGTTCAGTTCAATCAGAAAGAAGCTAGTTGTCCATTCCGAAGCGTAGTTGGTACCTATGGAGAAGAACGGGTAAGAACACGAACATACAAATTCCTTTTTTTAGTTCTTATTGAATGGTAAAATCCGATCTGCAGGTAACTTCACAGACCAAAAGATTCATGGCACGTATTTTACATACGTAGACGCGTCACGCGTGTCTATGAGAGCGTGTGTTATCGCTCATTGTATAGACCCGGCCTTCTGTATCTGTCTCCTCTGTGTCGCATTGCTCCTGTATTCGGCCGGCAACGTGCATTCGCGTCACGGACGAACGAAGGCGGCCGATTGAAACTAAGCTATATTGGAACGGTGAATTAGGCGTATCTTGATGTGGGATTGGGGATGGGACTGGTGGAAGGTGGGGTTTTGATTACAATTTGGAGGCAGTTTAATAGCCTACAGGAACTGAAAATGTGTGTCGAAGATAATATTTTTTTTGGTTGAAAATTATTTATCTTAACGAATGAGGTTAACAAAGAGACAAGGGGAAGGTACTATGTGAATAGGATCTGAAAAATTATGCCGATTTTATCTACCTATTAATTAATTATGTAATAAAAAATAAAAAAATAATGACGCCGATTCCCTTGTTCACAAACTAAACTAAATTTAAGTTCAGTGCATCTAAGAAAAGGACAGTAGATATTAGTTTAGTCCTGTCAAATTAGTCAGCGCCTGACGTAAATTGTCACGTCTAAACTGTATAAGGAGTATCTTAATTTGACAGCACTAAAGTAATATTTATCTTCTGTTCTGTCCTATTCTTAATGAAATAGAAAGAAAAAGAAGCACTGAACTTAAATTTAGTTTAGTTTGTTAACAAGGGAATCGGCGCCATTATCTACCTATTAATTGATTATTCCGATATGATCTACCTATTTGTTGACAAAGGAATGAAAACTGTTAAAAAAATTAGACAAATTAATCTCCTGTGTTGCTCAATCAAGAACGTTTCAAAGTACGAAAATAAACAAATAAACTATCTACTTTAGCTCAAAGACACGTGTTGAAACGATTTTCGTACTAAAACTCAAAGCGAAGTAACACAGCTTCCCTGTGTATCTGCAAGTGATTTGCCAAGATCTGACTTAACTGAACTCAGCTGCGAACCTCTTATCTGATAAATCTTATAAGCTTCCTGTGAGATAACGCTTCTTCTCTTCACTAATGCATTCTTATCTTAACTAATGTACGGCTGTTTAACTTTAACCGATCGTTTAGCTTTTCCGTTTTTTTTTTTTGGTGGATACATTATTCATAATCAAAAGTCATTTATTCAAACTTGGCTGAGAATCAGCACTTTTTGAACGTAAAATTAATGAGGCATGTATTATAATGATTTGATTAACTTTCATGATTACCTATTAAAACCATGTGATGGTGGTATTAAAGATAACTTTTATAGCACACAAGTCGGGCGACCGATGGCACTAGAAAGTGCTCTGTGGATGGCACTTCCCGTCGGAAAAAATTACGAACTTCCATACCAACTCTCATCCCCCATCCTCCATCTCTTGACCCTATTTAGATCCTTTAGAAGATGAATTTTCAGAATTCCTTCCTTAGGGCTTATTTTCGTACCGTTCCGTTCCGTACACAAGGAACTCTTGTGCAAAATTTGAAGCTTAGCAGTTTAGGCTGTGCGTTATCTGCCAGCTAGATCGACCGATAACCTTAAGAAGGTCGCTGGGACACACTGGATGCTGAAGGCGGAGGACAGGACGCAGCCTGGGAGAGGCCTATGTCCAGCAATGGACTGCGATAGGCTGAGTTGATTGTTGTCTGTCAGTGAATTTAAGTTTTTTATGATGTAGATGTTAGATACCTAGATATACTTTTTCGCGAAAATCATCTGAAGCCGGTAGCAAAATTTTCTAGCTTTGTAACAATATACGTTTTACAGTAAGTACCCTACTCTCGTTTGCAGACCCAGACGAGTTAAGACGGCTAATTCTATTTCCTTTAATTCCTCCCCCACGCGGGAATTAAAATTTCAATTTCCCAAAAACCTTTCACAGACACGAGTGTATGCACAAAATCTTAATTACAAAAATAACATACAGATATTCATGATCCATTAAAGCCGTGACCCTCAAACCTTTGATCCTCACATAAACCTTTATGCGAATAAAATGAAGTGAAAATGAACTGCAATTAGCTAAATTGCCGAGAGCCCTAACGTGCGATCCCGAAAAAATCCACCCGAAGCCCTCCCGGGGTGACCCAGCCTCCCCCTCGCCCACATTGGACCACTTTGGGTGACAATTTGTGGGAACATCCTGTTAGGGCTACCAAGTTTTGAGGAAGAAAATTACTTCTTTCGGTGAAAAATATTTAAGAGTGTAAAAAAATAAGTGAAGTTCGTAATAGTTGCTGTTCTTCTAAGTAATTCGTTGATATTTTTGGTTTCCATTACGAAAATGTTTTTCTTTTAATCTTATGAGTGAAACTCATTATTATTCCTTTTTACACTTGTATAAGAATATGCCTTAAATATCAGAAAATATGTAAAATGTTGGTTACTGTTCAGAAACAACATGGCTACGATCGTACCGTAATTCGATGTTACCTGTTTTCGATAATCCTATTCTATACATACCTCTGTTAATCGAAAAATGAGAAAAAGTCAGTGTAATTTTTAGTCAGAAACCCAAAAGTCTGACATCCAGTCTTACCAAGGGGTATCGTGTTACTCCATGTAAAATACTAGTATTCAGCTACAACTGCACTTAGGCTAGGCAGATTCGATAGTGATCCGATATAAGTAAGTATATGTATGACTGTCATCACAACCCAGTTACACGATACCCCTTGATTAGACTGGATGTCAGATTTATCTCTGTCCGACTATCCGTAACGGCTGTCAAAAATCTACGAATGACAGCCGGGGGGCCAAAGACTTAACGCTTTTCTGAGACACGGGGGTCTTGATATATACCTGATGGATGGTCAATTGGTCACCCATCCACTCTGTTATTATTTAGCCCGAGAAAAAGTACATTAGGTGTACGTTGTTTTATTTAATCATGCATCTGTGAACTTGGCAACCCTATTGGCAGTGAAAATGGAGTCGTCCAGTAAAACAGTAGGTACGGTTTGAAATTATTCATGCAAATTTCAACCAATGATAGGGAGCGATGCATTTTAGTTCAAAATCTCGATTGCCGACCAAAAATTAAATTCGCAGTTGGACGGTTTACACAATGGAATCCCATTTATGTGACGATTAATACTGATTGATATATGTAAATACGTTCACTTACTTGCATATTTGATAGTTACTCAATTTGCATAGTAAGTATTTGATACGTTACCACGATTTTCGATTTGTATTTTTGTAACCGATTTTTTAAAATTAAGGTTTTTTTCTATTTTTAGACCAAAGGATTAAAATGATAAAGATGCACATTATAATTTGGCAAAAAATAACTTAAAAAAAAACTAATTTTATTAATTTCTCTATTTATCTCAAGAAGCCACCTTCCAGCAAACAAAAGGCAGTGCACCGAATAAAATGAATATTATAATTTCGTAGAGGGATGAAATTTAAATTCATAAAAGTATGTAGCGGCCATGTTTTTAATTAAACGGTAGCTGTACACCTGGGCACAAACGTACTCCAGTGAATTAATACTTGGTTTACCTTGTATGTACATACATATATTATATCTACGAGAACTTGAGCCAATGTACGTTGAAGAGGGAAAATGTAGGTACCTATTATATGTTAGGTTATCGTCAGTGAGCTGTGATTTTCTAGTGAAGGTTAGAATGGCGGGGTAATTGCGTAACACACTAACAGAACAATAGCAATGGCTTTCATGTTGACAGTTAAAAAACATTAATTGCGTTATTTAGATACGTTGTTCGAACATATGCAGCAATGGATTAGCAACATCCTTCAAAATGATTCAGGTTGTAATTAAAAGTGTGTTACGCCATTACGAGTAGGATGCAGGATAGTTATTGTTGACATTTATAACAACCTCCCCCCCCCCCCCCACAACCTTTTTTTTTTGTTTTTTTTTTTTTTATTTAGAATAATTTTGGATTTCCTTAATTATTCTTTTTCTGATTTTATTTCATGCTGTATACGTACCTATTCCGCGTAGGGATGCTTTCAGACTCTTACACCAGGCAAATATCATAAAATCTACTGATAATACTTTTCAGGTAAATTTTCTTATCATTGTGGAAAATAACGCTCGTGGTTCAATTTATTTTCCAACGAGCTCAAAGATTTTCTAGTTGTTTAAAAAACAGAGATTTATTTAAATTCGGCAATAGGTAGTACACTTTATGCATGACTAACATAGAACAAATTTTCCATTCGATTATATTATTTTTATCCCTAGCAATACCAAGCTCAAATATCAGAGCCATAGGTATTCAAGCGCTAAAAAAATTGCAGTCCATGCGTGCTATAGATTAAAAAATGTACGCAAAAATGCCGCTGCAACGTCATAGGCTTATAAAAAATAGCTATTTGTTCGAATGTAACGTGAATACGTCACCGCGGGCAGTATTTGATGGGTGGTCACATTGTGTTTACGAAAAACAAAAAAAAATGTTTTTTTCCACTAACTGACACTCGTACCTATTGAGCTGCGGGCAACTAAGCGGCAGGAAAATATGTTTTTTACAATTTTTTTAAGCCTTTTGTTCCGCTGATATGGCAATGAAAATATACGTTTATGGTTTGTGGGAACATGAACTAGCTGTAGATAAAACCGGAGGGCGAAAGATTGTGATATGGATGAAATATGGAGCCAACTTTGTCAAAGTAACTAAATACACTCATGCCTCTGTAGGTCATCTTTAAAAGATCACTTTTAGTTATGAGACGGCCCAGTCACCCTATATAATATTTCGATAATAATATGGTTTACATAATTAAAAGAATTCTATTCTATTCTAAATTATTCAAAATATTAAGGAAGAGGAGAAGAAGCTGGTGGTAGAGCAGTGGTGGCGACTGCCACTTACGAGTTACTTATTTCATCCACATCACAATCTTTCGCCCTCCGGTTTTATCTGCCGCAGTAAATTATTTCATCACCACTGCTCTCAAAAAGGTGAAGGAAAACATCGTGAGGAAACCGCCATGTTCTAGAACCAAAAATTCGAAATCATGTGACATCTACGCACCAGCACTGGGTCCGCGTGGATGATTACTGCCCACTCTCTTTCACAAAGGAGACCAGTGGGACCATTATAGGCTATAGGCTATTATGTTAGCAAGGTGGTTAGCAGCTTAATCCACTTTCTCACGGTCGTCGTGGGATGACTGATGAATGAAAAGAAGGTCGGAACCTTCTTTTCATTCATCAGTCATCAGTCGTCCATTTTCAGCACAAGATAAAGAAAGCAGAGATAATTCCATTCAGCAAGATTAGAGTTACGAATGTACTCCCCCCCAAAACACTGAACATCCTGATGGTATCACTAATTGATGCTTGAACTTTCCTTCAACAACCAAGCAAAAATGCCTGGAATCTACGTAGGCATGTTATTTTTTCATTCCATGCGGGGAAAAAAATAGAAAAGCAGTCACAAAAATATGCTCTACACCGCATAAGCTACCTTCCTCCCGTTGGCTTTGTTGAATAAAAATATAAAATCTCTCATGTACGGCTTTTTTGTTCCCACCGTATTCTTTTTGATGCTTTTCGTATGACATTACGTGAATGAGTTTAAATATCTGCACAGCATTACTTTAATTAAGGTTTTCAGGAAATGTTGTAGATAAGTAAAATTCGTTTAATGTAATTGACATGTCCTTTGATACCCACCAATCAGGCTTAATTACTGATTTGCTTCGATTTAATATGATTTGAGTATAAAGGTTTTGACTCAAAATTAAAGTGCCGTGAAAATTTGATAAATCAAACTTTTTCATTTTACTGTAAAAAATTTAAGAAGAAAATCATGTTCATCCAGCCGCTACCAGGCATCCTGCGAACCCGTTTGATCGTCGCTCCACCTGCCTGAGGGCGTCCAGCTGGTAGCAGCTGGATGAGAGTTGCCGAAAATCGAGTTGAATGGCGTGCAATAGGACACATGTTTAGAGCATTATGGTATATGATATAATTTTGATCAAGAATCAGAAAATAAGCAAAATAATTAAAATGGAACACACAGATCTACTCCCAAACCTAATTAATTCGTAAAGCAATTTCCGAAGCTTCACCAAAATAAACATAAAAGCTATCTATCTATACATACAAATAAATAAAATTGAAATGTCTGCCTGTAATGTCAAAATAACAGCTATTTTTACTAAATGCATATGAAAGTTTTTGTCTGTCCGTCTGTTTGTCCCGGCTAATCTCCGAAACGGCTGGACTGATATTATAAGGAGTAACTTAGGCTACTAAAAAAACCCATGCCGACCTCCACGCAAGCGAAGCCGCGGTCAAAAGCTAGTCCTACAATAAATTTCTTGTGGTAGGTAATTTCTTACATTGGTATTTACTAATACCACAAAGAACATGAAAGGTGAAAGTAAGATCGATTCATAATAGAATTAATTTTACTTTCATGTTCACCTTTGTTATTATAATTAATATTTAATTGGGCCCCTTTGATATTAGAGCCTTTCATTTTAATGTGCGAACAGAAGGGTAGTTTTAAATTTAAATTAAATTTGAAAGGCCTACGCCGTCCTCCCATACCTATTAATTCTGCAATTCGTTAAGCTACGGTTAAGCTACGCTTGCCACTGTTGGCCTGTGGATGGGTGACCATATTTACATACCGAGACCATCCGTGCCTCGGAAAGCACGTTCAGCCGTTGGTCCCGGCTGGCATTCGTGACTTTGACTGTCGTTACGGGTAGTCAGAAGCCCGAAAGTCTGACAACCAGTCTTACAAAGGGGTATCGTATTCCCCAGTAGATGGGTTGTGGAGGTCAGATAGGCAGTCACTCCATAAAAAATACTGATTATTCAGCTGCATCCAGTTAGGCTGGAAGCTGACAACAATATAGTTGGGAAAAGGCTAGGCAGATGATGATTTGACATCTAGGTGACAAAAAACGCTCAATATAACGACAGCCGTTATTGTGCGACTGTTCACCACTTTCTTCGGATACCAAAGCTTTAGTCAATGTTAGCGATACCTTCTAGCACTTAGCAAAGTTCAATTTTTTTACCAGAAGCCATATGAAGTGTTTACAATCCAGGTAGGTTCACTTTTAAAGCTGTTCTGCTTATACTCCACAAAACACCCACTCTCTGAAGTATGACAACAACCAGACAGATTGGCTCGGGCGGCCTGTCAACAGCTTCGGATCCCACTCTGTATTTCAATGCAAAAATACGAATGAGTATACAGTATTAGTCAGACGCAATTCTTCAGGGAGGCAACAACGCGGAGTTCCGCATAGTGGCTAGCAGGCAACTGCCTCGTCGTCATTCAAAAGTATTGTCCTACGTCAGTCACCCTCAAAAAGGAGGTATACTTTGACTAGAATTCATATATTCGTCTACAATCTTTGCTCCATAATCGTATTAATTTTTATATTCACATTGGGTAAGTACTTTATTAGCATAGCATAAGCATAATCAGTCTATAATGTTCCCACTTCTGGGACACAGGCCTCCTTTCTGTGAGAGGGAGTGGGCCGTAATCCACCACGCGGGTCCAGTGCGGGTTAGTATCTTAGATATCACAAGTCTTCGAAATTTTTGTTGTAAGATATGCCGGTTTCCTCACGATGTTTTCCTTCACCGCTTTGATAGTAACAATTAAAACAGAATAAAGCGCCTGCCTAAAGTACTTTATTGTAGCTACACATGGATACAGTGTTATGAATCATAAATTTCAGACATTCAAATTACCTATGTTCCATGACTGTAGAATTATTGTCGATACATATATAATATTTATGAGATACATCTTTTTCAGTTCGTAGGTACTCAAAAATATGTATACATCAACAATAATTCCTACGCTAGACACGATATGATGAATTATTGTGAAGTTGATGTATAAGCAAAAGGCTCATAAATTTTTCAAGAACTGCACGAAGTATCAATAATAAAAAATCGAACAACAATCAATCATCAATGATAATTCAATTAATATGAAATCAGTGTACCTATTACTTAATTTTATTATCCGACTTTTGTTTTTTTTTTTCTTTTTATCGAACAACTATACTAATGCGTGACCAATGATGGACGTCGACATAGGACGAATAATGATTTTAATGTTGAATAAATATGGAACCTGCATTAAATATTGTACACCGTATAGTATGTTACAGCGATCCTTTATAATATCCATTTGATTAGCAAAACAGCCGCTCTGCATTTCAGGTTATTTCACAAGATCTTTTTTAGATAACATAAGACTTTACGGCACCCTCATAGTGAAACAGGCTATATGTCCAGTCGAAGAGATAGACCATCGATAGATAGATAGATATACCTAATTTAAAAACTGAACAGGCACAGAAAACAAGAAAAAATAAAGAAAAATATTTTATCTGGACACGCACAGGAAATACAAACAGTAAAAAAGGAGCGTTTTAAACTAACAAAATTACATTAAAAACAACAAAAAAACAATAAACAAGAATAAAAAGACCTGTGCGAGGCCCAAAAAAGCTCCTATCTCAGCGTAATGCTGCGATATTTAAAAAGTAAATACTAAAAACGTTACCTACCTGTCCCGCCTAACAACATTTTTAAACGAACATGCCAGTACAATTTTTAGACATTTACTACACGAGAAGGCGAAGGTAACCCTAATAATATTAGACACAGAATTTTAGCCAAAATACACGCCGTGTTTGTAATTTTATCTGAAAATTAATTGGACCATTTAGTTTTGGCCTAGATTCAAATTGCCTTCTTAAATTAATTTTAGTGTAAAGCGAGTGGTTTTGCATGTTGCATGTTTTTGTAATGAAATAAGTTAATATTTCGCGATAATTGTTATCTATAAGTCGCATCCGGCAATGGACGTTTACAACAAAACAAAGCACGCTACCTGGCGGCAACTGTGAAGACTAGAATTTACGTGCTTTGACAGATTCGTGGCGTTTCTCCTGTCGGTTTCGAGGTTGAAGGGAACGCGCCAGATAGCGTTCGAGCAATGAAGACGCTTCGGAACTGCCCTACGCTTCGTTGAAACCATCATTATCATACCAGCTTGTTATTGTCTAATAACAGTTGATTGTAACAAGATATTAAAGTGTAAAGTGATTATTTGCCTGAACAATTGTTATTTCTTTGCATGATACCCACATAAACCCGCCTGATGATCCGTCATATATACTAGTATACATATAGAAGGTATATTCTGTAAAATTCTCACCGTGAAAACAAAGGTGAAGTGAGCCGTCGTTCCACCACCTATTGCTAGGGATTGACACTATTGACAGCTCACTTCACCTAAGATTTCACGATGAGATTTTTACAGAATAGATCGCCAGGTCTAAAATCAACGGTTATAATTTTCGCAAATTTATTTAATCGAAATCTGATCTTTGTTAAAGACAAAGATTGGCACTCTGGACAGAGAGAGGTGGAGAGTAAGAAGGCCTTTGGCCAGCTGTGGGCAAATATGGGCTAGTAAAATAAAAGATTAACCAAAGTACCCGGGCATGGTTTATAATACAAGTTAGACCAACAACAACTCCGCCAAGAAGAAGCAAAGTTTTGAACACAGCACGTGTTCCTGGCGGTTGTAGGCTCGAAGTTCGTAGTTTCGGCCGATGTTACGGGCGTTAGATTCCTGTGGATTTATAAGATTAGTTCGGAGCCTGAACTAAAAATGAATGACAACACGATATGTCCGTCCCTACACGCGATATGTTTTAACCCGTCAGAAAATTGAATTTGTCACTTGTTTTGTACCCTATATTATACAGGGTGGCAGGGACATCGACGCGCAAACTGTAACCATGGATTCAGCACATGAGTTAAGACCTTATGGGGTCTAAATATTTCGTCGGTTATTAAAAAAAAAATATTGCTGTTCCATACATTTTGACCGCGTAGGTATTGCACTTTTCTATGAAACAGAAGATTTTTTTTTTTGATAACCGACGAAAATTTTCTACGTCATGGGGTCTAAGCGTATGTGCTGAATTCATGGTTACAGTTTGCGCGTCGATGTCCCTGCCAGCCTGTATTGTAGTCTGTGGTTTTAACGGATCGGCGACTTCCGGATGGGCTCGTATCTATGTTATTAGTAGACCCTAATCCGCTTGGAATCATCATCAGTGCAAAAAATATTCTTACCTATTCAAAAACTTTACTGCAAACATTACCTCGACGATTTCCTTTTGAACACAAATTCTGAGTTTTACTTTACAAGGAATATCTCCTGTTGGAACTGTCTTCAAACAATCAAAATACCACGTCATCTGATTCAATAGAGCGCCTTACTTCACCTCAAATTGTAGCCGAAACTCAAATATTTGGACAAACATTCGCTATTGGACAATGCTAAGTAAGCGCCAAGAATCTACGCTGTGTGAGTGTGGAGCCCTACGGGTGGCGTACATGTGGAATGATCGCTTGTACTTTGAAAATCTTCAAAACCAAAATCTCCAGAAAAAGAATTTAGAAAAAAAAACAGTTTTTTTTTTAGATTTGGAAAGCCTTCAGCCTTTTCGTCGTCATTTGGTGACATCGACATGCTTTGTAATGCTCCTGACCATGATCCGCTGCGACAATCCAAATCTATGACTCCAGAATAGATCCTGTTTTGTTTAGGATAGTCGAAGGTAATTTGGTACTCTTAGGTACTGATGAATTTACTATTTCACCAATAGCATACCGTCTGGAAGTTTGAAAGATTAAGCTATCCTCCCAATCATTTTTCAGGACAACTTACACGTTTTTTTGTTCTTATCTAAAGTACTTTTTGCGAAAATCAACCTTGTAACTTACAACGCTGCTATGATTCTGCAACAAATACTCATAACAACGTCCACACTCACCCGCCATTTTAAAGTCCTCGCACTAGAAGTTCAAACATAGACGCTGGCTTCGTTCTAAATCACACGGAAGCCCGTTTGAGCTGCTGCCAACCTTACTAAACTAAATCGGATTTAAGCCTTTTGGACGCTAACGAATTTTAAATATGGGTAGTTAGCTCCCTGATTTGTTAAAGAGGATTTCAACAGATCATATTGATTTATACTGGCCCAACTTTTCGGTAATGGGTAGGAGTTTCATTAAGCGTTCGATCTGTGTGAATATTCAATGGGAGATTAAAGGGGAGTTGATGCTTTTGTGTATGTAATTAATGTAATGAAGATATTAATTATTATATTACTTATATTAGTGCAATTATGGACGAAGTTATCTTGACGAATAACTACCGAAGACATATTATGAAGGACGGGACGGTTAACATGTGTCGGGCATACCGCCGTTCGGGTGAATCCATCAGACATAATATTATCTCTGGTCGTTCTCGTCTGGTCTACTAACAGCGACTACTTGCACAGACATAACCAAGTAGCCAGGATTATTCACCAGTAACTTGCTTTGAAATATAAACTTGTGGATTCTGACGTACCGTATTACAAATATGTGCCCGACCCAGTTCTTGGAAATGACCATGTCTTGTACTGGGATCGGTCTATCATTACTGACAGGACTATTGTCGCCAATAAGCCTGATATAGTGGTGATAGATCGATTAGCGCGCCGCACAATGATTGTCGATGTTACCATTCCACATAACGGGAACCTCGTGAAAGCTGAGAAAGAGAAACAAATTAAATATCTCGACTTAGCACACGAGGTTGTTGACATATGGAATGTGAGCTCGGCTGTCATTGTGCCGATTGTCGTATCAGCCAATGGCCTGATGCCGAAAGCTTCGATCAACATCTATCGAGGCTCTCGTTAGGCGGTTGGATTAAGTAGGGCCTGATTCAAAAGGCAGTACTCCTCGCCACGGCTCGCATTGTGAGGAGGTTCTTGTCTCTGGAGCTCTAACTACCGGTAGCTTGGACCCTGCTTCCGACATCGGTGGATCACTATTTTTTTATAATTTTAAATGTTTTTTTTTATACCTACTTAATTTTTATATTATTTGATTTTTAATGTAATAAAATAAGATAAGTAAATAAATAAACGTCTTAATAATTAAGCTTGGACCCTGCTCCCGATACCGGTTGTCTATTATTTATTAAATTTGTACATGTTTTTTTTTTCTTTTAGTTTATAATGAATGATGATGATTCATCATCATCATCATTTCAGCCGAAATGGCGAGAACAAAAAATAAGGTAGATTCACGGTTCTAAGTTTTCGGTTCTTTCCTCAGTGGTAAGATGTCAGTGGTTTCTCGAGCACAATTTTTGATTAAGAAAATTAGGGGTCGAGCCCGCATATCTATTTTCCGAATTGACACTTGCATCAACTTGGGAATTCGGACTATATGCTGATTTTCCTTTCAACCTCCACAAAAAATCTGCCACATCTGCAGCAACAAAAAAACTGTGGACCCAAAAAGATACAGAATTTAATAAAAGATAAGGACAATAAAATATTGTGGACTAGAAAAAACAAATATCAAAAGCACAATATCAGAAAAATATCGTTTAGAATAATCGAATTTGGCAAAAAAGTTTTGAGGTTCGACTGTGGGTTCGATAAAATATGTAAATTTGGGAGACGATAACAGACAATGTTCGACCCCAGAATCAAAGGATGGCTTTACCGACATAAAAAAGTTAGTATATGTTATAGTTATGCCTCTAGAATTTATTAAGATATGTAGATAGGGCTGTTTTCCTTTTGTTTTGGACAAGTGCCCTGACATGGATGAACAAGTTTTATTATAAAACTTTGCAAAACTTCAAATTTATGTATTTCAGAGTGAACTAATAGAAAATCTTGATAGCATAGAGCTCCTTTCGGCTTTTAACCAGATCAGATTTAGAAAAAATAAATTGATTCTCATATAGAAAATATTTTTGAGAGGGCTCGACAGCTATCGGCCCTTCATTGAAACTAATCACATGAGAAAACGAGCTATAATCATAAAACTAGTTTTCGTAGAGTAAGATACAGGTAACTAGATGGACCGAAGACCTAAAGAAGGTGGCTGGGACAGACTGGATGCAGAAGGCGGAGGACAAGGTGTTGTGATGCAGCCTTTGAAAGGCTTATGTCCAGCAGTGGACTGCGATAGGATGACTTGATTGAAGCTACAGGAACATTGATGCTATAATATTTAAATATCTATTTATACCGGAAGGCATTTCTCCCAAATGGTTAGACTGATGATTCATATTTTTATAATAGATTTGATAATAGAGTTTATTATTTTGTATAATAGAGTTTCTAAGATGAGTTGTTGAGTATTCTTGAGCACCTTTCGCGGACAGTTCTGAAGTCCAAAATAATGCACTCCTCCATCACTATCTCCACAACAACCCACGCCAATCTCCTAAAAAAAAATGCTGCAAGCTGTAAAAAAAAGTCGTTTATTTGAGATACTTGGACACTAACGATGTTTTCGCGAAGACAATATTTATAGGGCGGTCCTAACGTGCAGTCCAATTCATTAATGGTGCCCTAGGGGTGTGCACGTCTATTTTTCTTCACACCTTCACAAGGAATGTCTTATTTACGGGACCGCGGGGTGAAATTCTATTCCACATTGTCACAGTACGTGCTTTGTAGAGAAACAAGTGAGCGAGTTTAAATAAAACTTTATTTTTTAAATCTTCTCTTTGTAGATACATACATCATCATCTGCCCAGCCTTTTCCCAACTATGTTGGGGTAGGCTTCCAGTCTAACCGGATGCAGCTGAGTACCAGTATTTTACATGAAGCGATTGCCTATAACATCACCAATAAGGTCACTATGTATGTCCTCCTTGGGCGTCTCCACTCACATCTGCTTTGTAAATACCTTTGTTCGTCGCCTTTCATTCATCCTCTCAACATGACCAAACCATCTAAGCATACTCTTATCAATTTTTGTTACTACATCTTCTTTTAGACCGCACTGTTGCCTTATCATATCACTCCTCAGCTTATCATTCAGTGTTCTTCTCATTATGATGTTGAAATAAATCGCTTTTAAATATTCCATCCATTCCATGGTCGTTATGTTACATTGCGATACATCGTGTTCATCCGAGTGCGGATTTTTTTTCGCCACTTTTAAGTTTTTTTCTTTTATCAAAACTATTAGAGACATTTTAAAATTTATCCATAACTTCACAAAGGCCTGGCAGGCCCAGACGGAGATGGCGGGATGAGCTGGACTCCTTTGATAAAGACTTGTCCTTGGCATCTCTGGACAGAGAGTGGTGGAAAGAGAAAAGAGACTTTAACGGATAAAAAAAAAGAAAAACTTCATAAAACTCTCCAATCACCCTAAAAAAAAACATAACTTGCACAATCATAAAATACCCTCAGCCTAAATAGTAGTAGAACGGCAATAGCTTCATGAAAGGGATTCCCTTCCAGGCTTCATCTCCCGGACAGTACAATCTAGGGATTTAACGGTCTAATGTCTGATTACAGCTATCGATTTCAGCTTGGAAGCCGGATCTGATGTAATTGAAATGAGCACGAGGCTTCACTAAGATGAATTGGAAAATGTATTTTGTGATGCTGATGTGTAGTTTCGAGGTTTAGCTGGTAGTTTGAGGTCTAGGAATAGTTTTAAAGTCATTATTACTCTATGAGAAAGTTTATAAATATATTAAGGATGGATGGATAGATGGATGGATAGATGTTTGTTACTCTTTCACGCAAAAACTACTGAACGGATTTGGATGAAACTTGGCACACAGATGGTTTATATCCAGGATTAACCCTCTATAAGCACATCATCTCAAGACACAGAATCTATTAAAATTTTGGAAAAAAAATGAGCACACCAAGTCATTTTACCAACAAAAAAAAGTCGAAATATGTTCCCTCCAAACAATCCCCTTTATTCATAAACGTTGCTTAAAGTTAAGCAGTGATTAGCGACTGTTTAACCATACATTTTTGACGTTTAAACGTTACTTAACTTTAGTCATCGTTTATGAATAAACCCCATTATGTTCAGGGTGGCAGAGACATCGATGCACCTACTAGACCCCCCCTCCCCCCCCCCTAACGTAAAAATGTTTCTGTTTTATACAAAAGTGGTTGCACTAAATTTTTGACCGACGCGGTAAAAATTTATCGAACAGCAATTTCTTTTCGATTTCAACGTAGGTACAGAATCATGTGCGGAATTCATGGTTACAGTTTGCGTGTCGATATTCCTGCCACCCTGTATAATAATAATAATAATAACTTGTCTAATGAATGGTCAAGATAAGGGCATGACCTTGAATGTATGGCGCCCTAAACAACTACAAACTATAACAATTTAACTTGGACTTTGTACATGTTTGCTTTACCCGGAAAACTGATAACCGGGCACGTTAGACCCGAGCGCATACGCGGGTTAAAGGAGCTGAGTAATTATAGGTGCACCCCTATAATTTTACTTACTTACAAATTAGGTACTGAAGCTACTCTAGTAAAACACGTTTCAGAGACCCCCTTTACATATCATTATCAGTAGAAATACACGCTCTGTGGAAATTTCACCTGTTTACCTATTACGGTTCATGAGTCACACTCACAGGCCGCTGATAGTCAGACGGACGGACGGAGAGATGGACGGACGGACGGACGATTGATCAGCGGCGGCTTAGTAATACGGTCCCGTTGGCACTCTTTGGATACGGAACCAAAACACCCCCGTAAGTCAGCCGGACTACCAAGCTTGATGTACGTATAATCTTTCGACTAAGGCATAGGCATCTCGTGTAACTCGTGCCGACACGAGGATAATGGCGCCAGTGTCTAGTTCCAGTTGATTTACTGTCCTCCCACGCACTATCTGGTGCCTAGAAGAGAAAGCCTATTTATCTAGATAATGTTGCAATGATACTGTACATTTTCTAGAGTACATTTCAAGCCGTATCGTCTTATATTCAGATGTAATAAAAATGTAACTTGAGATGGATACTTGCGTTACTTAGTAGATAGAAGATAAAGTTTTTAAGTAAAGGCTGGAGGGATACAGAACATTACGACTTTATTTCTCGAAAGGGGAGGCAGAGTTGTATAGTTATCAGCATTTCGCTATAAGTCACAACATGTCGATATGTAAAGGGGGGGCAAATCTATTACTATTAACTAAGCACAAATCTATGCAGGTACGTATAGCAGTTTATAATAGGAAAGGTCGACACTGCCGACCCGGGGGTCGAACCCAGACCACTCTTAGTTAGCAGTCGCACCTGCAACAAAAAGACCAACAAATCAAAGAACAACCAACAACAACAACATCAACAAAACCATGACAACAATATGAAGAGTTTTATGAAAAACTAGCTGCGCCCCGCGGTTTCACCCCCAATTTTCGATCCCGATTTTGATTTAATTTTCTTTTATACAAACCTTGTCCTGACAATAACAATTATCCAATTATCCAATTTTGTGCAGTAGATCGGAAGTTA
Organism: Apamea crenata; assembly: GCA_949629185.1. Classification (NCBI taxonomy): domain Eukaryota; kingdom Metazoa; phylum Arthropoda; class Insecta; order Lepidoptera; family Noctuidae; genus Apamea; species Apamea crenata. The sequence continues at coordinate 2,358,269 of OX451359.1, forward strand.
TGCGCGTACATACATTTCGGTGATTCATTTTTATTTACGTCCCCATAATATTTATCAAGTTTTTGTTTCGTTTCCGTTACTTATAGTTTTTTTGCGCAAAAAAGAATGTTTAATCATGACACGAAATTCACTTTTCTCCATCTTAGCAAAAACGTGTTCAATTGTTTTTCTTTAATGGCCGTTAAAAAAACTAACCGGCAGTACTGGCTGAAAATTTTAATTTAGTCCTTCAAAAGAGCTGTGAACAAGGAGGTTCCATGCAATTTGTGATCATTTTATTCCAAAATAGATTTTTACCATACTTATCACCCCGCCCTCGTATTATAGATAAAAAACTAAAATATTGATATATTCCTCCACATCGCTGTTGACTGGTAATGTACCCAAGCATAGCCTTCTCTATTGTCTTCCAATAGAGAAGGCTATGACCCAAGAGACTGGCGGCATTGCCAAGTTAATATATAAATTAAAATTAAATTAAATGAAACAAGGGAAGGAAATCCTCATATCCATATTAATATTTTGTTATTTTTGTCTGTCGTCTTTAATTGTTATTATTTTTTTCTTATTATTAATTTGTATTATTGTTAAGCATTTATTACGTAATTCACTTTGTTTCCTATGATTTTCGTGTCATGTTTTTTTTATTTATTTTAACATATTTAGGTACCTTGTCAAACTTACTGTACCTAGATTATAAAATGATACGGTCTCCTGTAATTGAAAGGGCACACTTGTACGCACGGCTACACATCAAGCCATACATAACCAGTATAAGCAGACTTCTGATTGTACGAAAAACCTATACAATGTGAGGTCAACTAAAATTGGAAATGTATAGCTTGATGTGTAGCCGTGTGTACAGTCACCAGCGCCAATATGCCAACATTTGCAATTGCGATTTATTCGTGAAATAACGAATGCAACGTTGAAATACGACTCATTACATAAACCTATGGGTTTGAAAATGCTATGTTCGTAACAACATTAAATGTAATTAAAAATAAAGGAGTAAATCGCTTTTGAATAAAGCCGAGTGTATACATACTTTTGAATAAAGCCGAGTGTACATACATTTGCTCGTGACTGTACTTGTCCTGATCTATGTATCAACATCATCATCATTTCAGCCGAAAGAAGTCCACTGCTGGACATAGGCCTCCCCCAAAAATTCTATGTATACTTGCATGTAATTGTGTAGCCTCTGACCATCCAATCCTACTAATATTATAAACGCGAGTTTGTATGGATCGATGGATGTTTGTTACTCTTTCACGCAAAAACTACTGAACGAATTTGGATGAAATATGGCACACAAATAGTTTATAACCAGGATTAACTCATAGGATACTTTTTATCTCGATATTCCCACGGGATCGAAACTTATGCGAGTGAAACCGCGGGGCGCAGCTAGTAAATAAATAAATAACAAACTCCATAACTTGATAACACCAATTCCTCCATAACCTATTGTTAGACACAAGAACTCCGTACGACCATTAATCTCAAACCGTTTCATTATTAACTTAGGTACTCCAAAGTGAATTTTAATGCATCTTTCCTGTTCCCAGCGAACTGCCGACTTGTTGTGAGCAAAAACTTTTACCTCTTTTTGTTTCCGACTCTGTTTCACAATCAACGGGATACACGGCATCTATACTAATACTAATATACTTATAATATTATAAAGAGGTATTTGTTTGAATGTAAGTTTGTATGTAGGGGTAATCTCTAGAACTACCAGTTGGATTTGAAAAATTCATTTGCATTTGGTAGCTCCATTCTTGAGGAAGGTTAAAGGCCAGTGTTTTTCTACCTTTTCCATGGCGTGGCCCCTTAGTACGGCAAATATTACACGACCCTCTTCCCTCTGCTGCTTCTAACTTGGAATTCAAGTCTGCCACCTGGCGCAACTTTTGGTTAAACAGTAAAATAGAATTCCCACAATCAACCACTGAAGCTTTGAAGTGTTTGATTCCATTTGGAACCTCCTATAATTTTAAAGAAACGGCGGGCCCATTAAAGAGGCTTGGCGACCCCTTTGGGGGTCGCGACCCACACGTTGAAAAACACTGCTATAGGCTATTTAACATCGCGCTATGACTAAGGGTCATAGCGTGATGTTAAATAGCCTGGAGCTGAGCAAAAAGAAAAAAAATCAGAAAGAACGCTAAGCAAAAATGAAGTGATAGCGCAGGCAGGTGATGTGAAGTGATAGCGCAGGCAGGTGATGTGAAGTGATAGCGCAGGCAGGTGATTTAAAGTGATACCGCAGGCAGGTGATGTGAAGTGATACCGCAGGCAGGTGATGTGAAGTGATAGCGCAGGCAGGTGATGTGAACTGATAGCGCAGGCAGGTGATGTGAAGTGATAGCGCAGGCAGGTGATGTGAAGTGATAGCGCCGGCAAGTGATGTGAAGTGATAGCGCAGGCAGGTGATGTGAAGTGATACCGCAGGAAGGTGATGTGAAGTCGCGGGCAGAGGCTAGTATAGGAATAAATAGATTGGATACTGAAGAGGGAAATTGTCTTAGATCTAAAAATAATAAAAGCCTGTAGACATTGTCTAAACTGTTTCGGAAAAAAACCCCTTACATAACATCTGCACGTCTGGATTCCCGACTGTGTAAGCCGAGCTGTATCCACGCCAGCCATCTGATATCCACCCCATGAATGCACATCCAGAGAAATTAATTGATAAGCATATTGACACACTACGTCAATTTGTCGTGTTATAGCCATTTCATACAACTTTGAAAGAATGACAGTAGTGACTTGGATATATGGACAATTTAAGTTGGTGGTCACGTTACCTTACAATAAATATCCCTAAAAAGAGAGTAGAGCGAATTGCCAATGAGCTGGAACAAATCTAAACTTTCGTATATTCTATACGAAACTCACTACGTATCAAGCACTCCAGTCTTCTGCCCTCTACGAATATTATACCACAACCTTAGCCCTACTTATACCTCTCAATGTAGTTACATCTTACTTCACAATTAGCAGATGACAAACATCCCCATAAGAAACTAAGCAAGCAAGTTATACGTAGTTTTTAACCCACTTACAGTTAACACCTCCATTCCCTGAGGACCTCTAACAATTTCTTCGATTCGGTTAAATAAGAAGTTGAGGAACCGCGGCAACTCAGTTGTTTTAGTGGTTTAGTTGCTGTTACGGTGTTTCCGCATCCCTAGAGCAGGGTTAGGGTATGTAGGTGTGGGAAGCTAAGCGATGCGATGGGAGACCAGATATTAAAGGGCGGCAGAGACATCAACGCGCAAACTGAAACCATGAAATCAACGCGTGATTCTAGATCCCATAGCGAAATTGGTTCTTGGTTATCAAAAAAATATCAGCAGTTTCTTTATCAATAGCAGTTTCATAGAGAAATTTATTATGTATAAAACCTACGCAGTCAAAATGTATGGCGGAGCTAATTTTTTTACAAACAACTTAGCTATTGCAAGCTGTCACTTTGTCAGATACAAACCAATAATAATTGAACGAGCGTAAAACTTGGAAAACCAAATTAATTTCAGAATATATTTTTTTTTTAGCCTAAACTGTCAAACTGCTGGGCAAAGGCCTCCCTCAAAACCTTCCAGGAACTCTTTTCCCGCGCCACCTCTGACCAGCCCTCGTGGTACGCGTCCATGTCATCTTGCCATATATTTCTAGGCCAGCCTCTGCGGCGTCGTCCATCTTCATAATCTATCTTTTACAAAGGAAAAATATAATCATCAATTTTGTAAAATATGCTGAATAGAACATCTTTATGTTGGTAAAGCTGTTCTATTCAGTATATTTTACCTACCTTGTAAAAAACATGTTAAGTACTTCATCGCTATCTCCTATCATATTGTATCGCTTTCACTGGGAGGGGTGTGCTTATACCCCTAAGTGTCTGCCAACTTGCTCCTTTTACGACACGAGTAAGTAATGGTTAAGTTGGAAGATGTTTGTATCGATCATGTGTTTATCACCTATGGGGTAGAGTGAGTCCCCAACGCATGACCATGACATGGTTATAAAGAGTAACCGCGGAGTTACTTTGCGTTTCTTTTCCTTGAAACGACAAATTAGAACAGTGCACTGTATAGTTATTGGAACGAAGTTCTTTAATGGAGCGGTAGGAGTAAACTTGGAAAAATCGTCACGTAACGAAAAAGCGTTATGTCCGCTCCATGCGACTTTTTGTTACATAAAATAATAGAGAAAGTCAGAGGGAGGGATAGTCTTCATGGTTTTCGAGGGTGCAGAAGCCGATAGTGGGGTCAAAGTGCAAATACAAGATGGCAGCTACAAAAAATTTCAAATTGTTCGTCATGGGTATCGTTTTCATGGTTATCGAGATTGCTGAAGCCGATAGTGAGGTCAAAAAAAGGTTTAAAGTAGTAAGTTAAAGGTTTTTTATGAAAGAAAAGTTGGAAAAATTCCCGGAAAAGTTTCAGATTCGGGAAACACCGAACGTCCTTTTTTATATAGGAGATTTGTATGAATTTGGAGAAGTCTGTTGGGTCATTTAGTTTTATAATAAAGATATAATAATCATCATATTTATTATGTCTAAAATGCTATACAAGACTTGTGTCGATCTAGCCAACAATATTTCTTCATTTCCTCGGAATATAGTCTGTTGTCCCAAGAGACTAGTCGATACTAAATCGAGTGAAAAATACATTTTCACAGAGCGTGAGGGTCATATAGCGGGTTAACAAGTAACTCGACGCGATGCAGAGCACTGCACAAGTGTGCTATCAGTTCTTTGATAGGGTTAGACGAGCATGTCTGCTATGTGTTGGTTTACTCATTCGACTTACATACTGTTTAAAAAGGGACTATCTTTATCATCATTCGCGAGGCCCATTCTTACCCAGCACCCTAATTGTGTAACACATTTTCAATCTAAATCATTTTGGGGGATATTGCTATCCATTGCTTCAAATGTTGAAAAAAGTTGTCTGCTCAAAAACGTGAATAACGCAATGTATAAATCATTCTTTGCAGCCGCCGTTCCATTCTACGCATTTAATGACAAAATCATAGATTTGAAGTGCGACTTACAGTAAGCTTATAATCCCAAACGTGTGAAATATTAGTATTATGTTTTTTTTATTGGTTTTATTGATTTTGTAGCAAAATATTTGAAAATTGTACATAACAAAAATGAACCATTAGTACTTAACTGCTCTTATCTACACAGGGGCCCCGCGATCTTTATGTGCCCAGGCCTCCAATAGGTAAAGACGGCCCTGGCATACCTACACGAACAATTTAGGTTGGTAGTCAATTTGATAAACAATGAATTTCCCTGAATTTAAAAAGTAATAAAGTAATGCCAGAGGCACAAAATCAAAACATTTTACTTCATATAAATCTACATGGGCACTTAGGAAACGTCAGATGCTAGATGCACAGTTCCAATCGGTCGTTTCCTATAGAGAAGAGCCGGCAAGAAACTCCATGGTTACTCTTTTTTTTTTTAATAATTGGCTTTTACAATGTTTTCAAATTACAATAGGTATGGGAGGACAGCGTAGGCCTCTCAACAAGTACCAGGTAGGTACTTAATAAAATAAATAAATGTCTAGAGATCTAAAGTCTACAAGCCCTACAAAGTCCTCAAATTTACAAAATCTTACAAGTAGGTACAGCTACACAAATACGCCTGTCAAACTCAGATTAATTACGAACTGGAATAAATGTTTGAAGAATCATTAGAATGATTAGCTGAATTAAAAACCCGCTCGTTTGAAAAAGTGGAGATCAAAGGGGAATGCTAATAAAGATTGAATGAGCGTTTTAAGATGAAGTGGATGCGAATGATTAATGAATAATGCTTCTTTGTAGGCCTACGGAGGGCGCCTTGCTTATAACTAGAGCGATCTTTGACTAATATATAAACAAATAGGTAGTGTCTTTTTACACTTCTTCTTTTTAACCGACTTAAAAAAAAGGAAAAAGTTCTCAATTTGGATGTTTATATATTTGTTTCTTTTTTTGTATATTCGGGTATAACTCCGTCATATATAGTCAGATTTACAAAACTCTCTTTTTATTTGATAAGGTATGCCTCAGGGGTGCTCCCATATAAATTTTATTAACTTTGCTTCAGTTTTTGAGTTAGCTTCAATACTACGATTTTTTTCCACTTAGTTTATATTGATGATGTTTTAATAGCTTCCTGTCACTGATATTTACATAGCAAGTAGTATTAAATGAATTTGTGTGGGATAGAAAACCCCGGATCACCTAGTTTTATAACATATTTTATTTTTAAGGTGTAGTTAAAGTTGTCATAAAATAAAAGGCCCGTTTTGACATTGATAGTTCTATTAGTTAATAATGATCTAATTCGCAAAACACGTTTTCCTTTGTATAAAACTGACAGGTGTCAAGAACGCATTCTCAAATGTCAAAACGGGCCTTTCATTTTTTGACAACTTTAAATGGTTTTTGAACTAAATACCTATCATATAGCACAAAATAAATGAGAGCCAGTCTTTTGAACTCGATAAGTACTCATGCATCGCGACCTTTTATTTCTAAAGCATTCCTGCTCAAATAAACTAAATTAAACTCAACTCAAAGCATTTAGGAAAAATTCAACAAATTACAGACACTTTTGAATTTTCAAGGAGTCAGTCAGTCAGAAAGATAAAACTAAGTACATAGTTGCTCATTCCAAATCGTAGTTGGTAGGAATAAATCAACAAGGATCCTGTTGGAGTCAACAAGAAGGTATAAAACTTCTTTTTATATTTTATTTTTACTGTTCATAATTTAAAATATTTTACATCTTTTGTTTTTCTTCTATAAGTGACATCTCATGTATGTATGCACAAAAAATTAAATAAATATTTTATAATGTTTCATTATTTTGGTTGCTTCACACAGATCCCTTGAATAAGTATCAACACCAAAACACCGAATATATCGAATAAAACACAATATGACGGCCAGGATGTGTATCTCCACCATTTTACGTTCCAAGTTATTTCAATTTTAACAGCCCACAGATAACGATATGCACAATTTTATGGCAACATTACGCTTTAGATGATCGATGTGTGGAGCATCGATACAAGGAATCGAGAATCGATATGTTACTCGATTTGTGTTTACTGATTACACAATACTTTCCCTTTGTGGTGCGTTTGTTCAAGTTTGAATGAAGCTCGAAAACGTAGGTATGTTTTGAGAGTGAATCAACCAGCGGGGTAATTGCGTACCACACTTACAGGAGAAATGGCTTTAATTTTGACAGTTGAACGACATACATCATTGCATTATTTACGTTGTTGAGCAGACAAATTTTTCGAACATATGAAGCAATGGATTAGCAATATCCTTCAAAATGGTTCAAATTGTGATTGATAGTATGTTACGAAATTAGGGTGCATTCCAGGCCAGTCTATGCTGTCAATATCTCGCCGTGTTAACTTAGGTGAAGTGAGCTTGAATTGCCGATCGATTCTGTAAAAATCTCACCGTGAAAAGTTAGGTGACGTGAGCTTAGAGTGAGCTGTCGATCCCTAGCATTAGTTAGAATGACCGCTCACTCCACGCTCACTTCGCCTAAGTTTTAAAGGTGAGATGGTTACAGAATCGCACTGCTGAGCTATCGCTCCATCCGATGCTAGGGATTGAAAATTTTGACAACTCACTTCAAGCTCACTTCACTTGAGTTTTCACGGTGAGATTTTTACAGAATGGATCGGCTGTTAAAAACATTGGCAATATAAGCCTATACCTACTGCCAACTCTATAATAAATTATGATTAATTGACAAAAAAATACGATATTAAGCAATCACAACAATAACAACCAGCAATAACATTTTATCGCTGTTTAAAATTCTTTGTAATAAGTACAGACGCCAGCACATCAAGCTACTACAATCTGTCAAATTTCTTTAATAGATTTTCAACTTTATCGCTAAAGCGTTAAGGTTCAAGGTTGATTGGGAAAATTTGACAGTTTCGGGTAGCTTGACCTGCTGGCGTCTGTACCTATAGTTATATGCATAACATGTCTGTATAATTTCCTATGCTCTGACCTTCAATCTTCGTAGCACAAAAGGCCTGTTTCACCAACTCTTTAAACTTGGTAAAATAATAAAGATCAAATTCGCAAAACACGTATTCGTTTGTATGAAACTGGCAGGTGTCAAGAACGCATTCTCAAATGTCAAAACGGGCCTTTTATTTTTTGACAACTTTAAATAAAAATGTAACTCACACCCATCTGACACCGCAAACTTGCGCCATATTGTGCCTTTGTCTTATAAAATGATGATCATTTTATACTCAAAGATTTTACTGCAGAATGCAGTTCGCGTAACATTATCGCGAAATCTATCTATCTATCTACCTACCTACCGTATCAATGTCGGGTGTAACTGGAACATAATATTTCCTAATAATATAAAAAGGACCAAAGTTTCATGCCATTCATAAAGTTATAAAAGGAGGAAAAATTCCGTCACTGAAAAAGATTCCCATGGGCACCATTAGAGAGTTCTTCCAGTCTTGCCTCTAAATCGGATCCACCACTTCATTCGCTAATTAATTTCTAGGTAGATAGGTACACACGGCTACACATCAAGCTACACATAACAAGTATAAGCTGACTTCTGATTGTACGAAAAACCTATACAATGTGAGGTCAACTAAAACTGGAAATGTATAGCTTGATGTGTAGCCGTGTGTACAGTGGGTTAGATTGAGGGTGTCGGATCAGAATAACTTTCACTGAAAACGAGAGAGCCAGAAACTGCGAGGTAATTGCGTACCACACTAACAGAATGGCGGAATGGCTTTCATTTTGACAGCTCAACAACATTCATTGCGTTATTTCCGTTGGTACGCACATTTTTTTTCCAACATATGAAGCAATGGATTGGCAATATCCTTCATATTAGGGTGATGTGTGCGCAATTAGGGTGCTGGCCGGATTCAGATGTATATTCCACGGTAGATGTTGTAGGTTGTCTTACCTACCTTTGATTGGTTTTCTTTGAGTCAGTTATAGCATGGGACAACATAAACAAAAGTCGGTATGTATACCAACAACAAGCTCTAAAGGACACCTAAAATATTTTAAATTATTAAATAACATAGAATTCGTTATCGTATACATTAAAAAATAGCGTGCAAGTTACTTTACCAAAAAAAAATCACACACATAAAATATATAAATACATTCTTTACATATTCATTTATTTTTCAAACGAAATTCTTTCTAAAAAAATAAGTATAGAGATGTAACCGTACTCCAATCCAGGCAACCTTAAACAATTCGATTTCAATAACGCATTGTAATCGATTCAAACCACGACCGAACAGTCAATTTGCATGAATGAAATCGATTGGGAATGTCTAAAGTCCTGTCCGATGGATGTCGGGGTGAAAATGGCGCGAAAAAGAAAACTGCTACTTACGCAGCGTACCTAGATCCGTAGTGTTGCTAGATTTCAGAATTTATATGAAGATGGGACCTTACTCTTATATCGAACTTATTTTTAGTAAAAATATTTTTAACTTACTATCACTTTAAATATGAAAGTAATTTTCTTTGGTAGCCAAAGTTGTATATAATTATAAGAACACCATAAATAACAAACTTGGGTACTGTTCGACGCGTAGCGTCTTTTTGTTTTGTATTTATTTGTCCTACCTAGTTAGATAATTAGTCATAATTATAATTTATGATTTTATGTAAATAGTTAGTTTTTATTTTATATACTATACTCATTACTTCTAGATACTATATTCATGACTTATTAGTAAATACAACTTATTACAGTCCTTTCACAGTTATTTTATCTCTGATTTTGCATCACTGTCAAAATCACATTGACCTTTATTCTCATTCGAATAAGGTTGCTGTTGGGTTGCAGCCACTGACAAGTCTGTCAAAATCATAGTGATCTATATGCTCGTTATAATAAGGTTGCTATTAAGTTGCTGCTGGCAGAGGTAAAATAACTGTGAACTGATTTTAAGAACAGTCTCCTTACCAAAAATCTCGAAGATCGAAATGTGACGCTCTATCCATCTCGCGATGCTATTTTGGATGGGTACCGGGAAATTAACCAAATAATTAATAACATAATAATAACAACATAATATGTAATTATTTTGGGTATGGGGAATTATCAAATTACAATGCTTTTTAAGTAGGTACCCATCCAAAATAGCATCGACACGCAATTCACAATTTATTCCAACCCAAAGTTTAGGGATAGGTATTTCAAAATTCGTTGCGTTAACCCTCACCCGTCCGATCGTCGGACATTTAGACAGATCCCTGATTGGGTTCTCTGTATTTTCTGCTTTGTACAGACGGACAAAAGCGGCACGAAGAAAACTGGAACTGCCAGGTATCGGCGTGAAGCGATTCAATGGAAATTGTGTTTCTATTCTCTCGAGAGTCGCGTACTAATTTCAATGGTTCGTGCCATGTTCGTGCTTACATTGGCAGTAACGTTTGATGTACATTAGACGGGGCAGTTTAGTATTAGTATTCTTATTTCGTTCTGGGAACCTGTCTGTCGAGTTGTGTTCTTTTATTAGAAATGTGGCGTTAAGAGTTTGCGAAAAAACACCTAGATCCTGCTTTTTAGAAAACAGTCTTCTTTTCTAAAGCGTAATGTGATCTTTTATCGGGGACTAAGTTTATAATAGGTATGTATGACGTAATGAATTAAGGGTTCGTTTATAAACGTTGATTAAAGTTAAGAGACGTTTAAATGTCAAAATGTATGGTTAAACAGTCGATAATCATTACTTTACTTTACTTAAATAAAGGGGTATGTAGCTACCCAGGTAATTAAAAAGAATAAGTACGTTTTTCTGCAAAAGGGGAACTCTGTTACCCGTCCCTTTAAAAGTAAGCTACCATTTCTCACACTCAACGCTCAAGTTAGCTGTCAGAAAGCCTCCTCCTCATTTTTAAAGATTTTTTCCTATTGTCTTTACCACAAGACAATAGAATTACTCATACATCACAATGGACCGTAACATTAAAGAAATGAAACTCGTTAATTAAAGGATAATGGAGTAGCCCTTAATTATTAATTAATTATCGGTACACGTCGTTCGCAGAGCTGGGACACAATGGCCCAGTCGTTTGTGATGAGTGTTCATTGTTGTTGCTGAAAAGATTTCCGCGCCCGAAAGAGAGGGAAATGATTAATAGTGGCCGATAATTGAACTATTCGAGTGGTATCGATTAGGAAGGATCGATTAGCGATTGTTCCCCCGCACTATGGGGACAATTGTAACGAACAATAGTTTTTTACTTTTTTGTTATAAATGTCGTGGCCTTTGCGGACAATAGTTTTTTGTTTTGGTTAATGACAGCGGTTTTTCATGGAAACTGAGTTGATTAGGGTGGTTTGAGAGTGGCGTTAAGGAAAGAAGCTATGCTACTTGGTCGAAAATATAATCACTTGTTATCTACCCAGTCATTTATAGGTATACTTTATTACATTTGGCAGGCTTACTTTGCCCCCAACTTGGAAATACCAATGATCGCATTAACTTTTATCATCTACATGGAGATATTGCTAAATATACCCAGAATCTACCAAGGGTAATAAATATACAAATCCAAAATTCAGAACTGCCAACGTTCCAAATCAAAAAACTTCCAAATTAAAATTCCACAATAAGTCTGGCATCATTATAACGGAGTTAGTCACATACCCCGCCGAGTATTATCCTGGACCGAAACATTTCACGGGCCACCACACACCTTAATGTAAACCCCAAAAACTTATTGAATAGGAAATCAGGGATCCAATAAAATGCTGTCAAACCCAACGTATGTGACGAGACAGGTGTACAAACGTAATCTTTACTTTTCTGTTGGTATGACATGGGTGCGAGATTATTATGGTTATGTTGGTATTTGATAGCTATGATTGCGTTTTGTTTATTTTAAGACCGCCATCTTTCTTTTTAAATGATTGAATGATTGATTGTATGTGTCGTGGTTGCCTGGTTGCTCATGTATGCGTGAGGTTTCAGGTTAGCCAAACCGACATTTTTGGTGTATTCCCGTTCGTCCCACTGACTTCGTCCCTGTAGTGGGACGAACGGGAATTCGTTATTTTTTTTCCCGATCGTCCCACTAATTTTGTTGATGGGACGAACGGGAATAATTTATTAATTATTTTTTAGTCCTCTTGGTCCCACCAAATAATTTCAGACTGGTTGTATTAATGGTAAAAAAAAATAAAAAATAAATCAGTCAGTAAAAGGAATAAAAATCACAGTTAAAATCACAGAATCTACTTTACGTACAAAAACACACATAGGTACACTGAAACATTAAAACAAAAAAATTCTCCATAAAACTAAAAATTATGATTAAAAAATCAGTCATCTAGCTTCTTCAATCAGCTTCTTTTTGTAAAAAGAAAACGTCCTAATTATTACAAAGTCACACTTGCTTATGTAGGTATACAGTGGCACATTTTTGCGTTAAACATTATAAGTATAAGTGATCAGGACAGTGAACTCGTTAATTTTACACATAAATAGCGTCAATAAACTATAACAAAATAACAATAAAAATACCCAAAATATCACAAAATCAAGAAGAATATAAAACATCATAAAGAGTAACAATAATAAAAAATTGACATGGATTTAAGAAAGTAGTTGAGACCATAAAATAAGGCGATAATAATTATTGCACACAAAGATTATATCAACGTACAACCATCGAGCACTTTGCTTATGATTAATATTTACGTAAGTTTTTCTAGAAAATGTCCTATGGTTATTTCTGAATTTAGAAGTTGCATTTGGCAATTCATAACATATTGGTCTATCAAGATTGAATGTAGCTTACGCCGTTTTGGACTTTGTTTTGCTTTCACGCTGTATAAGTTGGAGTCTTGATATAACACCGTAAGCAATTTTAAAATATTTTTTTTGCCTATAGCACTATTTAATTTAAAATGCCACCCTTCGGCAAAGTTATTGGTACGGTGTCGTTTATCAAAACTGCACCACACTTTTACGAAATTTGGTTGAAGCCACTGCGACAGCATGTATTGCCGAAATTTTTCAATTTGGCTATCATCGGGGCTTTCGCCAGCGACATAAAACCAGTCTTCAAAAATACGGTCCTCGGGTAATAATGGAAGCACCGCACTTAGAGCTACTTGACGTCTTAAAATTTTATTTTTTGTTAGGTTTAATTCACGGCCTTTCCTCCAAACAGCGTTATTAAAATGATAATAACAACCGTGTATACTTATCTCTGGAAAAATTGTACGTACCTATAGCAGACATAGCTGCTTCTTCAAAATCACTGGTAAATGCTGTAGGATTCCAATCGTTGATTTGAGATTTAACGAGTTTGAAAAGTATCTCGTATGTTTCTTTTTTACGGTTTGACACTAGAGCGTACAATAATGGCGTCAACGCTGTGCTTTGATTATCACTTCCTAAATCACCATGAACCGTGTAAAGTTGTTGGAACGGAGATGGACAACTCCTAAAGGTACCGTCACCAAATATATTTTTTAAAACTATTAATTTTTCTCTAGCTTCTTGGGAACAAAAAATGAGTAGTCGTGTGTTATCGTAACAGTAATCTGCTAACAAAAAAGATTGAAATTTTTGAGGAATCTCAACCGTTTTAACGTCATTGAAAATTATTTTACTAATATTATTCGTTTTATTTCGATGGCGATACAAAGAGCTTTTAATGTTTGCAAATTTGGGAATATCTTTAGGTAAAGTTACTAGTTACAACAGCTCCGCTTTCATATTGCCTTTTCCTCAAAAATTGATATCCAGCACGAAGAAGCACGATTCCACCTTTTCTTTGTATATATTGTAAACAGCTTCCTGTACTACTAGAGGGACCAAGATGCGCTTCTTGTGACATTGTTGTTGAGCTCTAAAAAACAGAAGTCAATAATATTATTACACACTTAGTATTGATTTAGGCGCAAAAGGACTAATTCTCAAAATGGCCCATGTACACTATGTAAATGTCGCTGTATAATCTAGTTAACGTTTTTATTTAAATGTTCATTTTTGTACGCTTGTACCATTCTTCAAATTAATTTGTTAGTATTTTTATGAAATTCCCTTTTTTTTTTCCTACTTATCTATGTAGTGTACATAGTGGTAGCCCAAAATCAAACATCTCCTTTGAAAGTAAGCTACGAAACAACGACTAAACAATACGCACAAAATTATTTAGTGGGACGAATGGCGCTAATCTAAGAACATATTCCCGTTCGTCCCCCTAAAATCATGAATGGGACGATCGGGAACAAATTTAAGATTATTTTTGTAAATTCCCGTTCGTCCCACTACGGGGACGAAGTCAGTGGGACGAACGGGAATACACCACATTTTTTGGTTTTTGACATCAGTGTGTAAGTACCTATCTATATCATGGAATTGGTAGGTACCTATGTATTCTTGAGGTAGGATATCATAATTTATGCGAATTTGCCTATACACGCAATATTTGACCGCAATATCTACTTTTATCATACATAGATAAACTGCCCGACCCTGGGCTGTTACCGACTATTTTCTTCCTTGACTCTTTGCAATTAATAATTTATAGGTAAATATTATAGGTAAGTACCTATCATTACAGAATTTAAATGAGACTTTCCTATTACTTAGTTAAACAATAATAACGCAGGTATTAAACTTATTAGTAAAACAACGTCGTAAAGAAAATTGTGCAACTGATAATTTATTATGTAAAACCAAGTTTCCACTGATGTGCCGTCAGTCTATCAGAAAAAGAAAAACACCCGCCCACAGTAGTGGTGGACGAAGTTAAACAATGAATTTGTTGATATTACTGTAATATCAAACTAGAAGGTTACACAAAAACGGTACCTATTGTTAATTTCGTTCCTAATATAAAATTAAAATTGCCTTTTACAAGACTTTACAAAAATGATGGTGCAGGACGGCAGACCGATATTTTGTACCATATACCTAGGGTTAAACCAGTGGTGGCCCAGTGGTAACGGCCACGACTTACGAGTTGTAGGTCGTAGGTTCGAACCCAGGCAGGCGCTGGACTGTACTTCGTGTAAATTATTTCATCACTACTGCTCTGAAAACGGTGAAGGAATGCAGCGTGAGGAAACCGGCATGTCCTAGAACCCAAAAATTCAAAGACATGTGACATCTACCAACCCGCACTGAGCCCGCGTGGTTGATTACGGCTGATGACGGCCCTCTCACCTGGAGCAGGCCTGTGCCCCAGCAGTGGGAATATTATAGGCTGATTATGCTATATACTTGATATAGGTACCTACCTAGTTAGTGGTAGGTTTATATCGTACAGACGCCAGCAGGTCAAGCTACCCGAAACTGTCAAATTTTCCCAATCAACCTTGAAACTTAATCTTTAAGCGCTTATTACCTACACTATCCAATTTTAGGGAATTCTAACTAGGAAATCGGCAGATGTAATCGCAGTTAGAACAGTTAGGATCCAATTTAGTGTAAATTGGAGGTCCAATCGCACTACTTCCTAAATTGTGTACAATCGTTCTTCACGAATGCGTCTGCATGCGTCGTCTGACCGATTTAGAATCCAATTTAGTATCCAATTTAGTGTAGTGTAATCACTAGCTTCCGAGTTCCTAGTTAGCATTCCTTAAATTGGATAGTGTAATAAAGCGCTTAGTGATAAAGTTGAAAATCTTTTAAAGAAATTTGACAGATTGTAGTAGCTTGATGTGCTGGCGTCTGTACCTAAATGTGTACTATATAACACACCGATCTTAATAGGATTCAGGTCATGGTCAGCTTTTATGCTAATCTCATCAATATGAATCTTAGTAAAAATCGTAAAATGGACACAAACTGACAATTCATAATCTATCTATATATATAAAATTCAAAGTCCTGACTGACTGACTGACTGACTGACTGACTGAGACATCAACGCACAGCCTAAACCGCTGGTCCTAGAGACATGAAATTTGGAGGGTGTATTCTTCGTGAAGAGTAGGTATCCACTAAGAAGGGGTTTTTCGAAATTCCACCCCTAAGAGGGTTAAATGCGGGGATTTTGTTTGTATGAAAAATCTTATTCCTTGAGTTAATAAACTTGAAACTTGGCACGAATACTTATCTAAGTAAATTATGAAGTTGGTCATTTTTTGTTTTTATAGACTACCCCCTAAAAGGGGATTGGGGGGTTTCAAAGTTTGTATGGAAGAATTTTAGCGCGCGGTCCGATTTAATCGAAACTCAGTATTTATACCTAAAATTGCAAGGAAAGAATAATGTGTATCAGGGTTTTTCGAAAATCTACCCCTGACGGCCTGAAAAGGGGTAGTCAATTTTACAGGGGAAGATTTTACAGCGTGGCTTGATTAACTCGAAAATTGGTATAAATAATCTTTGAGTCAAGTTATGAACACATCCCAAATGATTTTTCAAAATTTCACCCCTGTGGGGGTGAATCTTATTCGTTAGGTTAATAATCTTGAAAATTGGCATGAATACTCGCCTAAGTGAGCAATAAAGTTTATCATTATTAGTTTTTCAAAACTACCCCTCAAAGGGGATATATGGGTGTTAAAGTTTGTGTGGAAGAATTTGAACGCGCGGTCCGATTATCTCGAAACTCAGTAGGTATTGATACTTTCGACAGAAAATAATTAATAATAAGTATGTAAAGTGGTCGAAAATTGACCCCTGACGGGGCAAAAAGGGGTAATTCGGTTTTTAGGGGAGGATTTGAACTTGAAACTGTATGTTACATTTTCACGCCTAAACCACTGAACTTCTGATTTGGCAAAGAGATAGATGGCATCCTGGGGAAGCACATACTTTTTATCCTGGTAGCACGTTCTCGTGGGATAACTTCCGACATCCACGCGGGCGAAGCCGCGGGCAGAAGCTAGTATGATATGTGTGCAATAGTTACTTATCATAACAACCATTAAATAAACACATAACCAACAACTCATTCATATTTGACACGAGTTCCGAACTAGTCGTTAACACCATGGCTTTTTATTTTAACATTTTTCAACAATTATATTTTTAATTTTAATGTTCACTATAGTGTTTTTGGGAACAGTCGTATATTATTTTTCAAAATATTTGCCAGCATTTGTGAACAAGGCTGCTTTTTTATGGGAACTTGGATAACACAGTGTCAGAGGTGAAGTGTCTTCGATTTCGGGCTGATTTTTCAATCATCAGATAATAATCAGCCCATAATATATATAGGTAGGACCTAAGTCTTATTTTAGCCATGTTTATTTCTTTGCGACGATTTTTAGCTCTTCCTCTTTGGTCTACTATAAATGGTATTAGTGTATTTATTTGACGTGGATGTGAATCAGACTGCAAAGATTCAACTTAAGGCGTTAGTACAAGAGAATGAACCAGGTAAGTTGAAAAAAAAGAAATATTTTTTTATACTCAATTCCGCTACGCATCAACTTTTTAGAACATTGCAATCTTTGGCAAATACGCTGGATTATTAATATTATTATTGCCGCCTATTTTTTTTTCGGTTGTAGGAACAATGTAAGTGTTATGCGTCAGCGGTTTGTAGTATGAAAGAGAGGTGTGTATTGGCGATCATCAGTTACTGCGCACTGGCCGATTTGTGTGCGTGTTCAGCTTGGGATAATTCGGGATTATAATAATACCACGGTGATAAAAGGTTTTTAATTAAATACATGACACTGTATTTAATTAAAAACCGTAAGTAAAGTAAAGTAAAGTAACTCCCGTGGTAAACCCCGTAGGTATACAGTGAGAGACCTACAGTGGTGACCCCGAACCTTTTTGAACTTTTCGAAATCTAAAACAAAGTGCGTAATTGAGTGTAGGATTGTCATGGCAACCTTAAGCAGCACAAGATGCAGCAAAATCCAATGAAGATGCCGGAGGCAGGAGGAACTGCAGCAGAATTAGCAAACATTTCGGTATCATCACGTGGTACCGATGTTGTGGGTTCAAATTTTATTATGCCGAGGATATGATTCGCTCAAGTAGAGAGTGTGCTGGCGCCGCAAAAGCTTGTTGATCAAGCAAGATACGATTTTGTGGTCGCAAGGTTAGTTCGAGAGCGGCGGGATCGTCCGAAAGGGTTACCGCTGCCCATAGACTAATATATATAACCGCTGCCCTGGAACAGAAAGGGCTAAGGAAGGAACACGAGTGGGTTTTAGTCAGTAAGAGTCTGACACTCCCTTCCGTCCACCCAGAGCGGGAGGGGTCATTTGATGATTTCCCATCGAAAAAAAAAAAAAAGGTTAGATCGGGAAGCACTGCAACAGGTTAGTGACATAACATTGGATAAATAAAATGACGATGGACAAATGCTTGGAACATGCAGGCAGCACGACACCCGCAGCCACAGCAAGCCAGTTATGCGTACAGCTGACACTTATTCATGGAACAGTGTAATATAATTCCATGACTCACTGTAATCACTGAACAGTGCAAATTGGAAAATTAAATTGTAACGTATTAAATGATAATGATAGAATTTTATTATTGTAAAAGGATATGTTAATGTGGGGTCCAAACGCCTCCTGCCGGAGGCTTTAGGCGGGGGTCGTGCGGTCTATGGCCCTTTACGGTGCACTGGTGTAGTCGCGTTCCTTGAGGCGGCGACCAGCCCGCCGGTTGAACGCGTCCCAAAGGGTCATGGCGGTCCGGCTAACCCAAGGGTACCGCACGGTCTCCGCTGAGGCGGCGAGCCTCCTTGCCGTATTGCCGCCATGGGATCTGGAGGCAAAAGTTCTCGCCCACATATGGGAGTGGCGAGAGGAGGCAAAACGACGGGGCGTAACTCCGCTGCCGCGAGAAATCACGGTACAGCGGACAGAGCTCCGGCAGGATCTCGTGGCCACATGGAGACTGGAGAGTGCGATTGCCGCAACCCAGTGCTAGGCACGCCACAATTGCGGCCATAAGTCGCCATAAAACAGTAAGTGTAAAAAGTGTATACCTAAGTCTGTCATCATTATAACTAAGTTAGTCACATACCCCGCCGACTATTCCCTATTCCGTCACCTGATCCCACCACCGCCCTTTTACCACCGGACAATCAGACGTACCTACTGCAGTGTACCATCCACACTTAGTTGATATCCGGACTAGTAGTCAGCGCTTCTCCTCCATAAATAATGTTTATTAGGCAAAAAAATTATAATCAACACGGAGGTGTTGATTATTATTTTTATTAATAATGTAATTAAGGCGTGGTTTAATTTATTAATTTCCTATTGAACCACAGCTAAGTTACTGAATATGAGAATGATTTAATCTTATTAAAAGCTTTTTTTTCTCTTTAAAAAAGTTCTTGCTTGTCAAATCTAATCAAACAGTTTATTTGTGATACACAGGTTACAATATAGGTCTTACAATATACAGTGAGTTCATGCTGTGATCAGCCTCAAGGGCATAGGTACAAATTTATATTTAAAAAAAATAAACAATAAACAATTCTTATTACAGTTCACAATGGTTTATTCCGAACCAATGCACTCAATCAGACATTAAAACTTTATTTGAAGCAGTAAAGAGGAAAGAAATAACAAAAACATAGTAAAATCATTGTAAGTTTAAAAATTCCTTTACTGAGTAAAATGAGTGTTCATTAAGAAATTTAAATAATTTATTTTTGAATTTGGATGTTATTGCAGTCTCTAATGTCCTTGGGATTTTTATTATAAATTTTAGGCGTCATGACAAATGTACTTTTCCCATAAAGAGTAGTTTTATATTGCGTACTTAGTTTTGTAAATATTCTAGTTCTGTTGCGTGATCTCATCACTATTTCAAATAAATATGGATGTTTTTTGATAAAAAGGGCAATTTCAAAGATATATAGTGATGGTACCTACTATGAGTATTTTTAGTTTTGTAAAAGACTGCTTACAGCTCTGTTTTTTGTCTGACCGCATATTGCACGGGTGCATCTTTAACTTGACATTTGAAGACCTTATCCCAGTTAGTAGCATTTTGCCCCAAAAGATGATACCATACTTCAAACGTGAAGCAACAAATCCGTGATAAGCCAATGACGTAGATATATCATTGTGATAAGCCACAAGTAACGTCGGATTGTTTTTTGCAAACAAACTCTATGTGACTTTGCCTTTTTAAATTATCTATAGGTACCTACCTATATATAAAATTCAAAGTCCTGAGACTAACTGATACATCAACGCACAGCCTACACCGCTGGTCCTACAGACATGCAATTTGAAGGGTGTGTTTTTAGTAAAGAGTAGGTATCCACTAAGAAAGGGTTTTTCGAAATTCCACTCCTAAGAGGGTGAAATGGGGGGATTTGGTTTGTATGGAAAATCTTATTTCTTGAGTTAATAAACTTGAAACTTGGCAAGAATACTTGTATAAATAAGTTATAAAGATTATTATTATAAGTTTTTCAAAACTACCCTTCAAATGGGGTAGGTATAGGGGGTTAAAGAGGTGTTGAAGTTTGTGTGGAAGTAATTCAATGCGCGGTCCAATTAACTCGAAACTCAGTAATAATACTTTTGACAGAAAATAATTAATAAGTACCTATGTAACGTTGTCAAAATTGACCCCTGACGGGGGCAAAAAGGGGTAAGGGGAGGGTTTGAACTTGAAACTATATGTTAGGATACATTTTCACACCTAAACCACAGAACTTCTGATTAGGCAAAGAGATAGATAGCATCCTGGGGAAGGACATACTTTTTATCCTGGTAGCACGTTCCCGTGGCATAATTTCTGTCAGCCACGCGGGCGAAGCCGCGGGCAGAAGCTAGCTGTCTATATGGAGAATTAGAGACCAATTCCAAATGTCCATTCAGTTTGTCACCTCTAACTTATAATAAATATTAATTATACGTAGGTTAATTATTGTTTTATTTAAATTAAGGTAGCTAAATGAAGGCCACGCAGTGGACATCGCCGCCGCCGACTTAAAAAAAACGGCGCGTCGCCGTCGGAAGATTGATCATCGGTGCTCATATCTACTAAGTAGTGAGACCAGTCTTGCAACTGCCCAAAGCCTATAAGTAAATAACAAATACATAGTTACTTATCATAATAACCATTAAATAAACACATAACCAACAACTCATTCATATTTGACACGAGTTCCGAACTAGTCGTTAACACCATGGCTTTTTATTTTAACATTTTGGAAATTATATTTTTAATTTTAATGTTCACTATAATTTTTTTGGGAACAGTCGTACATTATTTTGCAAAATATTTACCAGCATTTGCGAACAAGGCGGTTTTTTATGGGAACTTGGCTAATACAGGGTCAGAGGTGAAGTGTTTTCGATTTATACAGATACCTAAATCTTATTTTAGTCATTTTTATGTCTTTGCGACGATTTTCAGCTCTTCCTCTTTGGTCTATATGGTATTAGTGTATTTATTTGACGTGGATGTGTTTCATTCTGTAAAGATTGGACTTAAAGCGTTAGTACAAGAGAATGAACCAGGTAAGTTGAAAAAAAAAAATCTTTTTTCCTCAATTCCGTTACGCATCAACTTTTTAGAACACTGCAATCTTTGGCAAAAACGCTGAATTATTATTGACGCCTGTTTTTTCGATAAAGGTAGGTAGATTGATAGAATATTCTTTTCTAGTGTCAGGAACAACAGCGCTAACAGCGATGATACTCTTCACAATCCAATGTTCAAGGCGACTGTACGAGACTCTGTTCATGCAAGTATTCGCCAAGTCCAGTAAGATGAACATAATCCAACACATGGTGGCGTTTATCCACTATGGATTATGTATCATAGCCATCATTGGACATGCTCCTTTGTTTTGTGGTAAGTGGAATAACTTTTTTTATAGTAGGTATGTACGGACGGACGGGACTGACTGATGCCCCTTATGGAATTTAAACTGTAAATACTTCCTTGTGAGAAACTATAGATAGGGTTTTCACTGAATCTTGAAACATCGTTAGGTATTTAAATCGCCTAACCTGAACAAAAATAACATAAAATAATTAAAATGTTGAACTGAAACTTTTTAGGCAAAGAAACCAGAATCAACATGACATGGATCGACATCAGAACAACAATAGCCATTGCACCTTCCATCCTTCTCTTCCTATATGCATCATACGCACAGCACCACTCGCATAAAATCCTGGCCAACTTGCGAAAAAACAAAGAAACCGGTAGTGTTGTAACCAATGATTACCGCATCCCTCAAGGAGGTCTGTTTAGATACTCGTCCAGTCCTCACAGATTCTGTGAGGTACTGATCTACTTGGCATTGGCTCTGCTGATGCAGACGAAGACGCATGTTGTTATATTCGTGTGGGTTGCGACCAATCAAGTTAGTATTTTTTTGTGAGATAAAAAGAAAAATGTTAATTTTTGTCCGAATAATCCTTAATGATTATTTTTCAGATCCAGTTTGCAATAGAAGTTCAGCAGTGGTACAAGAAAACGTTTAAAGACTACCCACCAGAAAGATATGCCATATTTCCATATTTAATATAAAATGTGTTTTAGTTTATACTCATCTAAAACAGTAAGTGTAAAAAAGTGTATTGTCTAAGTGTCAAATGTTGGTTGTCGTATTAAAATTACACCTCAAAGTCTTATGATTTACGTATTTCTGAAAAGACTAATCCTCCAATTCCAAAAACACATGACCGTCGGCTGTACACTCCCCATTCTGTGAAATAAATGTTGCTAGAATAGAACATAATTCAAATGCTTTTGAACTTTACTAATACAAACAATCACGTAGTTATTTTCATAAATAATTTTTCATTCACGAAATCATAGAAATATTATTTATTAAAAAAAATCACTTTGTATTCACTAAATATTTCATCATCTTAAATAATCATCCTCCGGCCTTTATCCCAATTTATTTGGGGTCACCCAAATAAATTGGGATAAGAGCCAGTTGTGAAATTCTTAAAAATAACAACGGATTTCGTGTAAAACCGTAAAGGAATCAATCATGAATATTACAAAGAAACCATGGTTTTTAATTTACTGAATGAATGTGAAATTAGTAGACTATAAAAATTTAACACCTGGCAATTAGATGTTCTGCTGTCAAGTGTCAGAATCAGCTGTCTGAGCTGTCTCAGTCAGAGTGTCACTGTCAAAAGCACGAGAATCGGAACTCAAGAATGTAGAGCGGCGAAAGTTAAAATGATTGGGTCATAGGATTGGGTATCCCGTTAGATCTTGTATTCGTGTCTTAGAAGTGTTTACAATCACCGCACGTACAGACCACTGCCATTTATAACAAACATTAAACATGGACGACTATATCAACGTTATAGATTTTATATTCCTGAACCTTGCATTCGCAGTAACGTTTACCGGTGTTATTATTAATAACTTTGAGAAATATGTTCCTGCTTTTATAATAAAGGGATACAGGTATGGGAGCTTCGCCTACCAAGGCTCTGACGCCAATTTCCTGCATGTTATTGAGATACCAAAGGCGTATTACAGACATTTTTATTTATTTTCAACACTATTTAGTGCTTCTATGTTGTCCTACATGTTTGTGGTATATTTCTTGGGGATAACTGTGAGTTTTCCTGTTCATTTCGTGTTGAAGGTGCTGCTACAGGAAAATGAACCGTCTGGTAAGTGAACTTTAGTATTGTTATAATTCATTATTTTTGCTAAATAAATTCTTTTAGATACATACTGCTTAGTATAGGTATTTGTTTTTGAAGCGACAGCTCTATAGATGTGAAAGTATACCATGTTGAGTCCTTTCACTTATTAATCATGTCAAGACCAGATTTAGACGAATTAAGTGTGTATAAAACAAGTTACTTACTCACCTAGTAATTATTAATCAATATATAATTTTGTAATTCGAAGCTTAACGGAACTTTATAACACAGTTCAAAAGTAGTTCTCATTTAAATAAACTGTAAACTAAAGTTTATTTATATATTCTTTTTTTTTGACAATTTAGTATAGCCAGAATCAACATCTAGTACATTAGGAACTCTTAATCTTGCAACAGACTTATTAATATGTAAAGCTTGTAGTTAAGACCGTTTGTATTCAATGAGTGCTGAGGCCTCTAAGGTTTCGCATAATAGAAATACCTATGTCACAACATTCTTCATTGCTCATAATATTAAAATGTTTAAGTACTTATATAAAAAATGAGTAAAAAAGTAAGAATATTTAAATATGGTTTTAAACTTAATGCTCTGCCAACAGGTCAGATATAAACCTCTTAGCATAAATAAAGTTCAATTTTATTTATTTACTACTCAGACTCATCATTTCAGCTGTTATAAAGTTCTTTGAAAAGTCCAGGTTGTTGTATACATGAATATGTTCATGTTGTTCAGAAAGGAAAATTGAAAAATAAAATTTTGCAATCACAGAACAGTTTTACGGAAGCCTACTTAGGTATCTAGCTAATCAGCCATACTAATATTATAATAGATAGAAAGAACTCTGTTGTGTGTTACCTTTTCACACGGCTGAACAGATTTAATTGAAATTTGGTACACAGGTAGACCAACAAGATTCCGACAAGATCTAGGTTAGGATAAAGTATATTTTTTATCACAGTAGTACAGTCAACAGCAAAAGTAGATGATCAAAATCAGAAATTCAATACTAATTAACGGAGTTCGCGTCAGAATTGTGTGGCGTCGAAGTGATTCAAAAGTATGACACTGAGTCTGACGTACTTTTGAATCACTTCGACGCCACACAATTCTGACGCGAACTCCGTTAATTAGTATTGAATTTCTGATTTTGATCATCTACTTTTGCTGTTGACTGTACATTCCCACAGGATTATTTCACACCTATGCTTCACGCAGGCACCTATGAGTCACAGGCAAACGCTAGTTGTTGAAATAAATCATAATATTTTTTCAACTCAACTAATTGTTTCTACAATTTATTTTCCAGTTTCTGTAACAGCGGCCCTTGTAGCGATGACTCTGCTCACAATACAGTGTACGAGGCGCCTGTATGAGACTTACTACTTGCAAGTGTTTGCCAAAGCCAGCAAGATGAACCTGAGCCACTACCTTGCAGGGATCATACACTACTTCGCCTGTATCATCGCTGTTGTTGGACAGGCACCCCTGTTTTGTGGTGAGTAGAAGACAAGCATAAGTTTGAAAAGGACAGAATTATTATGATGGATATCATCATCTGCCTGGGCAGACTGAAAGTCAGCTCCTAAATTATAGACATTAGGGGTTGACTTCCATTCTAACCGGATGCAGGAGCAGCTGTATACCTACCAGTATTTTACATGGAGCGACTGCCACAAGTTGGTAACTGGATAACACAATACCCCTTGGTAAGACTAGTCGTCAGACTTTCGGGCAACTCAATAAGTTGGGTGGATGTTGTGGTTAAAATATTAGCTAGTCAGTTTGGTGGCTGACTACCAAATAACACTAGCTTAGAGAGCTTGAGAGGAGTTTTCTATCAGAAATGATGTGACAAAAAATTCGCTCGAACAGAACCTAATTTCTCAATCCTTGCTTAATCCTATCTACTTCTTATAATTTCAGGCCACCAACAACCCGACACGATAAAATGGAACGACCTCCGAACAAGCATCCTAGCTGTTCCCTGCACGGTCATATTCCTAATCACCTGGTTCGAACAGTTCAAAACGAACATCATCTTCGCGAACTTGCGCAAAGACAAGAAATCTGGCGAAGTTGTGACTGAGGAACATAAGATACCCCATGGCAGGATGTTCGAGTATGTGTCGAGTCCGCATAGGATGTGTGAGATTGTAATGTACACAGTTCTGCTGATGCTCGTCCCGACGAAGACTTTCTTCTGCATTTATTTGTGGGTTTTGGGTAACCAGGTAAAGGAATTTGATTTTTTTTACTCTTCTTTTTCCAGCACTCCAGTATTACCTTATTATGGGCAGTTTAGAGCATCCAAGTTTTAATTTTCATATAATGCAACTGTGTAGGTAGTGGTTTACGGAAGGCAATAAAACAAAATTATATCATCATTGGTCTAGATTGGAAATTTCAGAAAATAATGTTAATTTTTCCGATGGAAAAGGATATTATTCTGCAAATTGCTAACAAATCATTAGTTGCACTGATTTATGAAGAAATTATGAATTTAAAATTCCAAATACCTACTTACAGCTATTAACTGATGTTTTATTACTCTTTTCATTGGTTACGATAGTTTATTAAAGTTTGATTGATTGAATATGGACGTTTCATTTACTGTAGTTAGTGGTTTTGCAAACTTTGTTACTGGTAAACTCGAAGATTGATCCTGTAAACATTGCATACAAATACAATGTCGCCCATGCGCATGTGACCGCCCGTAATATTCTGAATATTCATGAAAATATGTCGAAAATAAACTTCAAAAGGCCTCCCTTTTGAAGTTTATTTTCGACATATTTTCTTTCGTCTATCTATTACCTTTTTCATGTTATTCAATTTTTATTTTTTTAAGTAGAGTTTGTAGATTTGCTGTCTATTTTTTGACACATCTCCGAAGTTTATGGGTCGATTTGGATTCTGTTTATTATTTCCAAAAGCAGAGTTATTTTAACAGGTTAATTAACATTTGAATCGAGAATCAGCACTTTTCGAACGTTACAAAAGACAGTCCCCCAAAACGCCCGCCTTTCACCACTTCCTAGTGCTTTCGCTGGGATGAAGTGGTGCAACAAACTTCCCAGCAGCAAACCTGTCTGTTCATGAAGAACGATCTGTAGTTCTATATTATTCTCATGCGTATAAGAAGACCAATGAAGCAACTACAAGGAATGCCTTATGTTTGGTATCTTTAATGTCATGTATTCCCATTTCAGATCCAAACCGCGATTCAAGCCCACGAATGGTACAAGAAGTCTTTTGAAAAGTACCCCACCAACAGATTTGCAGTGTTCCCGCGCGTTTTGTAATTCGGCGCGCGATTTTAAATTGAGAAGACTGAGCATTTATTTTTTAAATTATTTATTGGAGTAGAAATTAAGAGAAACAATGTCAGATTATTTTAGTAATTGAATTTAATAATAGAAAGGGCAATGGGTCTATATTGTCACATAATGAAACCAATGCATTCGATGTATTGTTGGTAATTGAAGACCTCGCCCTAGAAGCCAGAAAGGCAATTAAATTATTGTAGATTTTAATGATAAATTAATATATATTTTTAATAATAATTGTTATCCGGTTTGTTTATTTTTTTATTATACCCTCTTTATCCTTACCCAAAAAGAGTCAGACAGAGAATCAGATGTCCTATGCTAATTGTACTAATCACTTTTATTTCGATTAAAATACAAAGCATGGCCTCTTTAAAAAAATACTGGTTATGTACCTATATCATAAATATTTAAAAGACCTGAGGTCACTAGAATTCGTTGGACGAGAGAAGTAAAGGAAAACCAGTAATTGCGGAGATGATGATTTGGTAGTAATTCTAGATTATTCTTACTACTTCACAAGCAAATAAAAAACCGGCCAAGTGCGAATCGGAATAGCGCACGAAGGGTTCCGTACCATTATCTATAAAAATCACGTCTGTTGTATGGCAGCCCCCATAAATATTTATTTTATTCTGTTTTTAGTAGTTGTTGTTATAGCGGCAACAGAAATAATCTGTGAAAATTTTAACTGTCTAGCTATGACGGTTCTTGAGATACAGCCTGGTGACAGACGGACAGTGGAGTCTTAGTAATAGCGTCCCGTTTTTACCCTTTGGGTACGGAACCCTAAAAACTATGCTCCAGCTCCTCTGTGTCTCAAAACATGCAGTTAAACTAACCTCTGCGCTAATCCCGACGACGCCACCGAAGTGACGAAGTTTAGACCAACAATATCTGAAATACAGACATGCCCTCGACACGAAGAAGAAATAAAAACATTGTAATAAATAGAAACAAGTTTATTGACCAACTGAGGAACAAATACGGACACCCATATGTAAATACAATTGCACACACACTTCGACTTAATACGTCGGTCTTACTTACTAATATTCGAACTCCTCACTTGAAAAGGAAGCTGTAACAAAAACAAAAAATATTATTAGATACTTTTTTATGCATTGAGAGGATAGTGTGAGTAGTAAATCATGTTCTTGTTTATAAAACAGGCAAAAAATGGTCGACCCAGTTAAACCGTTGATGAGGAAATCGTACGGTCTCATAATCTTGAAGTCGAACTCGGATCAATTGCCTTGTTAGGACTCGAGCCCAATAACGTTCACACCTTTCAGACCAAATATGAATAGAAAAGGGTTTTATGACAGATTTTGTTAGAAATCTGTTTACAATCTGTCATTTTGTCTATTCTTCGGTCGACAAAACCCGTTCCTATATGGTGGTCATGCTACGCGTCCTGTTCCTGTAACATACAAAACATATACGCTATAATAAAATCTACAAGTACATACCTATAAGGATAACCCTGCGTCTTAGCTCTGAACACGGACAGCAGAAGAGAGAAAAACACGCAGACCAGGATCAGACCCACAATCGACTGGAATCGCCGACGTTTGCCCTCAGCCTGGGTGCGCACGATCTCCGTGTTCTTGACCCCGCCGGCCGCTTCTATCATAAGAATCATGCCAACAACCACTGCGCCATCTGATACGGTAGTTCAGGAAAAACATTGCTTTTATTGTAACACTATAAATAATCTCTGCTTAGTCTAACTGCTTAATCTTTGCAATAAACGTAGGATTAATGGAAATGACCATCGTCAACGTTATGATAATACCGTAAAATATCGTAAATCGCTGATTTGATTAGGTGTACCGCAAGGTTCTATTCTAAGCGTAAGTCAAAGTCAAATAATTTATTTCAACTAAGCCATGCGCGCGGAAGACGGAGGGCAGGGTGTTGTGGCGCAGCCTGGGATAGGCCTATATCCAGCAGTGGACTGCAATGGGCTGAGTTAAAGCCACCAAACGCCATTTTTTAATGTCAAAAAACCCTTTTCTATTCTTGATTTGCATAGTAAATATTCACGATTTTCAATTAAACTATCTTTAATAAAAAAATAATCATAGATTTTATTTTATTTATATATTTAAGTATATTATGTGCTACGTCTGTACTTCGCCACGTTCATTTAGAGCCACGTCGAAGTCTGGTGACAGTAAATTTAATAAATAATTATTAATCCATTTTCGTCTTTTTAGGGTTTCCTTTAAAGGCGTAAATTCCCTCATTGCCGACCACTTTGACGACGGGTTTTCTTCAACGGTGGTGTCTTTCGTCGTCGTCGTGTGCTGCTGATTCTGAGCTTTCAGCCTGTTAAACGTGATTAAACTTTTAAATTAAGTACTGACATTGCCTAAACGTTAGTCTTCGGGCTCTAGTTCATGATCATGATGGATGGTTCCTGGCAAAGGCAGACCCCAAAAGCGCATTACTTTACCGCTCGTAAAGTAATGCGCTTTTGAGGTCTGCCTTTTATTGTTCGACCTTCAAAAAGAACTTTGTGAATTATTTTTTTGATGTTTAATACATACATAAACCCACACCTTCCCATGGAGGTAGACAGAAACTACAGAACACCATCTGCTACGATCCTCACATACCGGTGTTCGATGTTAAATGTCACAGAATAATAGGAGGCATAGCTTGCCAAATTACTCGCCGCACTATTTGTGGACAAATACTCCGCGTTTACACATTTAACTGTATTCAGTCGTCGAGAACAGGTGAATATTCGTGGTAACTAGCGAATACATACACGCGAAGTCGTTTACATGGGTGAATTCGTGCCCATTCGTACCTACAGTAGCCTCCAAAAGTTAATTGACATTTTTGTACCTCAGGTGTGACATACCACATTATGATTTAAAATTCTAGTGTTTGAAATTCTATAACGTTGTTATTGACTAATTCAACCTTTGTCTTATCATACAATATACCTAATCCCATAGCCTGATTATTTTGTTATTTTAAATCATAACTTGACATCACAGCTGAAGAGGATAAAGGTCAACTAACTTTTGGAGGCCAGTGTATGTACTCGGCTAGTACCTAAACGTTGCTCATTTGTGATGATATGTATTTACACACAGGTCAAGGGTTCCGCAATTTCCCGCTGAAAAATAATTTCATACAAGTTCTTTTAAAAAGGATACTCAAAACAGCCACAATGTAACTCTCCAGAACAAACTGGCCGTGGGAACCTCCATTAATATAAACAGGTCCGTTCTTAGTCCGATGGAAGAATGGTGGGCCTCTGATATGGTTCCACATCTGACCAGAGACAAGAGCGAAACAGAAGAATACTGCGCAAACTGCCCACATTTGTTTGTTGTAGAGGAACTCCAGATTGTTTCTGCGTAGGTACAGGAAACCGGCTATTAAGATGAACAGCATCGAGAATGCCACGAAACCGGAGTAGTTCGGTGGACGGAAAATTCTGACCTGAAAATAACAATTTAGATTTAATACAGTTCTTGTAACCAGATCACCCAGTCCATTAGCCATCTTTTACACAGTGTACTGCATACACAAATGTATTAAATTCAGATTTTTTATTTGCTAGACTAAAATGACAGTTGCGATCAACATTTTTCTGTCAACATACTTTTATATTAGCTGTCATTTTTGTCTGGCAGATTAAAAATCTGAGTTTAACTGTAAGAGGCGCCTTCCTCACCGGATCGTTTCGTTTTCGTTTATGTGCCGAATCTGTACAGTCGAATGGTTCAGTTCCTAGTACTCGGTACAGAGACGTGTGTATGCGCTCGAAAAGGCGCCTAAGTTTTCTCAATATTAATATTATATAATACATGAATTGCAGTGAATCATGGTGTCAAGTCGATATTTGGTACGTAAAGGTTGAAAACTCGATTCGCGATTCCTCAGTCGCGAAGTTGAAATTCTCTTTTTTGAAATATGAATCGTTTTGACATTACCTTCGCCTTCGACATTTTTACTTAGTTTTTATTCAAATAAGCTACACAAATTAAATAATCTCCATGTATTGAAGGTGCAGTACTATACTCTACTAATATGCTGCCGCATGTATTGTGATCATAATGCTTGTAATAGCCTTAAAATCTATTAGCAATTAAATACTGCAATCATTTCATTAATATTTTTTATGGATAGCTGAAGGCCAATTCCTGTAATTAAAAATGTTCAAAAACTATTCACAATCTCATCTCGGCGACAATCAATGCCAAAACTTGACAAAAATTCAGGCAAATTAGAGGTACTTTTGACAAATTGAGACTGAGATTAGACTGAAAATTATAGACAGAGATCATACTCTGATATTGCTGTTAGATTATGCCTCAAGATTTCAGGAAGCATAAAAGGTTTTTATCAGTATTCTCAACTAATTTATAACTGGAGAAGTCAGGACAGGACATATTCGAGCCACCAGTGTTTCAGAGAGAGAAAGAGACAGCTACAGAATATCACCAACTGTTTTTCGCAACAAAACACCTTAAATAATGGCCAAATAATATTTCAGCCAAAACTGGGTAGAACCTGAAGGCAAACTGATGTATTAACATAAAGCAATAGTAAAAAAATATGTCTGATTACCTGAACATCAGTTCTATCTTGAATCCATTTAGAAATAGCCTCAGCATGTATTCCAGATCTCTCAAAGTCCATTGAGTCAGCTGGTTTTGGCTTGCCCTTGGCTGGGAAGTGCATGATAACAGGTGCTGTGTTTAGACGTAGCTGAGAATAAGAATTATATTATGTGTGTTTATAATCATTATAGGCTATAGTGATTATATGGAGACTTGGGACACATAATAATTCACAAACTCCAACAAAGTTTATGGAGGAAGCCTTTGCTTGCAGTAAAGCCTACAAAAACAAACAAACTAAAATGGTAAAAAATATCACTCACCATTTGGAAAATATCGGAACCCTCATCAAAATCGACCATACCGAAGAACAGCTTGTTATTATAAGCTGGTGAGAACCTGAACGAGTTAGCTACGATCATGTACTCATCATACACATGCTGGCAGATGGCACATCGTCGCGACGGTGCCATTGCGGTAAACATTACAATGAAGGAATAATCTCTTGGCGGTGATTTCACATACTCCTTGAATTTGTTTAAGTTCAGAGACACTATGGACTTTTTGGCTGTTAAGTCTGTTAACTGCTGCACTTTATCTTCAAGCTGAAATGACAAATAATAAAGTGTTAAATATTTTTCTAATGCTTTTTTATAAATCAAATCTGTTTTGTTATCCCATTCATTTTAATGGTTACTTATATTTATATACTTACCTCTAAATCCTGTAATTATAGACAAACAAGAGTATGAGTTTAAGTTAAAAATATGAACAGAAGCTTAGTGGCACAGTGCTTAATATGGGCTCAGATTTAAGATGACCCAAATCTATTTTATTTAGCTTTAAATTTATAAGTGAAGTTGACCAAATCTTGGCCCATTAGTGATCTGTGGTGTTAATAGATACAAATTACACGCTTATTAAGGAAACATTCCATTCGTGATATTCCATACAATAGGTATATCAATCAGTGCCGTAACTTTTGGAGCCCGTGGCAAATTCATGGGATAGGGCCCTCCCAATGTGAAGAAGCTCAACCAACATTATCATTTTTTTTTACTGGCACTTCAACCGCGAGTTCGTCCGCGTAGATTTCGTAATTTCCCCTACAAAATTGAATACCTGACTGCTTCGTTGGTCTAGTGGTCGAAAAAAGTTTGCATTTCTATAAGTACCTACTTAGGTATGTTAGGAATAGAATCCTCCTGTGCTCTTGGGCCGGGGGCCCCCTAAACCTGGGGGCCCGTGGCATTTGCCACTCCTGCCACCCTATTGTTACGCCACTGTTAACATCTTTTTTCCCTAAATCCTTGACCACTGCAGTTTGAGTTTACGAGGCTATAAAAATAAGCCATCATCTGACTAAAACCACGGTTTAATGCAGAGGGATGTAATGAGCTCCTTATCGAGTGTTTAAAATTAAATTAAATAGCAATAATTGCCTCTTTTAAATTAAAAGTTAACAAGAAAACGCCGGTATGATAATCGACAAGAATACTCCCACTTACCCCTTTTCCTCGTGTTTGAGCTGATCCTTCATAGTAAGTAAGGATTGTAGTTAGAAATAAAAGAAGCTTAAACTTCATTTTTTGAACTTAATATTAAAATTCACCACAAAATTCTAATTTATTGGAATGAGTTATTCCTAAATCGTGTTTGACGTTTGCCACCTCAAAATAAATGTCAAAGTCAGAAATGAATGACGTGTACCCAACGTACCGTTCATGAAGTGTGTTTCATTCGTCTTTATTTTTTGTTGTGAAGTGGGCTAGCTCTTGACCTCGATTTCGCCTGGTGGAAAGCGATGGAAGATACCTGGGGGCGTAAAACGCCACTTTAAGCAATACCTCTAAAAGCTATTCATTTCCCGAATTCCCAGCAGATCATTAGCAATTCCTCTAATTTTCGTAAAATGGTTACACATAATAGCTTATGATTCATATTGTTATCCTATTATGATTCTGCCAAAGTGGCCTAGGCCCCCTGTTCACTCTTGCTTTGAAGGCTGACGAGTTAAACTTGGACGGAACACAGACGCTGGCTGAGAGTTCCACGCTTGTTTATTTTATTGAGCCGTTTGGGGTTGAAACACTAGACCCAAGTGCTCATCGAGTATTTCGGGACATCTCCAAGAGGTTGGGCCACTCTTCAAAAATTGCCATCAATTGGGCACAAATCCAGACTCCGTGCTGCTACTACTACTAATGTTGATACCCTTGCACCAATTTTTTTTCATAGTATAGCGGGCTTTGCTGGGCCGGCTGCTGTAGGTGCGGAAAACCTCAAACGGCGGCGGCGAAACCTCATTCCTATTTTATTAGGAGTGTAAATATTATGTTCGAGCCCTTTCATGTTACATATTATTTTTAAGTCCCGCAGCAAATTGTCACTAGAGTACAAACTGCGCATTTACTCCGCGGTCATCCATCCATCCCATCATGATCTATGCTTGCGTAGTCTTCGCACACACGCCACCACACAATACTGCAAAGGATGCAGACCCTTACCGCTTTCCCTCAAAAGGTCAAGGGACTCCCCTTCTATGTCTGCAATGAGAATCTACTTAAATCTCAGAATGCCCCTATTCAGCAATTTTTGAAATGCCTCTTAATAAAGCGTTTCTTCGATTCTGTTATAAAGCACTCCAATCCCCTATTGCGGCGGCCGCCTGATACACTCCCTCCTGCAAAAGTAAGATTCGCAGACCGAAACATACCATATCCATCCTCGACGACGCCACACTACACCACCTCCTCAAGGAGGAGAGTAGTAATAAGGCCACTAAGGTGTTTACGCACTAGTCACCGGTTGCCCGGGCGACTCGGCGACTCGCCGCGCAGTGGCGACGCACAGGCAACTGCCGGTCGCCCGCGACCAATAGGAGCACGGTTTCAAATGAAAGCATTCACACTGCGAGCAACTGTCGTAACGACCGGACGGCCGCGCACAATGAGTTTCATTCTGCACGAATGTACTTGGAATACTGTCGCTCGGCTCGTTCTCCGGCCCTAGTTTCCCATGTTTCGGTCGCCGAGGGACTGAGTCGCCGGCGACTAGTCGACAGTGCGTAATAGCCCTTAGGAATGGAAGTACAAGTACCGCCATCCATCGGTCTTCGCCGCCGAGGTCCGCCGGGACGTCCCAGTCCATGTCCGCCTCGACCCAGACCGCGTTGCCGAGCCTGTAGCTTGAAATCGTCCCTAAATTCCGAGGTCCAGCCTGTCCCTTGCTGCCTTCCCCTGCGACGCCCTCAGCCCACATGAGGGTATCCTTAACGAATAGTCACTAGTTTTTAAGTTTTTTAAGCCCTGCCTTGATATTGAGGCACCCACGGGCAATCCGCGTGAGCGTCAGAATGAAGGGACCAAATCTCCAATGTCTGTCATACATATATAAAAAAATAGTACCATTAATCTACAGACCGGTTAAGCCGACGACAACCTCTTAGGTTGGACCTACGAGATGCCATTACTAATAAAAAAAAGGGGTATTCGCCAGTTTCGCGCGCCCCGTCGCGTAATCAAAATCAAAAGTCATTTATTCAAATGAGGCTGAGAATCGGCACTTTTTGAACGTCCACATTACAAAAGACAGTCCCCCAAAAACGCCCGCCCTTCTCTTCGCGTAACTCATGTTCGTAAAGGTATTTTTCTCTCACTGAAAGCTTTTTATTTCTAAATAGCTTCCGCCCGCGTAGCCGGTTTCAAAGTGTGTGCATAATTATGTTCTTCGCCAGAGTTCAAAGCATCACCATACCAAATTTGATTAAAATCGATACAGCCGTTTCATAGCAGACTGATTATTTTGAAATTTCAAACGAAAACTTGCAATTTAATTTATTTATATGGCTATCCATATAAATAAATCGAAGTTTTCGTTTTTCGCGGAGGCAGAGTTCATAAAGGGTCAACGGCAATCCCAACTGCGTGACAATGTCCCTCCCCCCTAAGACCCCTTTGACCATAAGCACAACCCACCCCAAGCAATCGATTTCGGTATATGTTATATTAGTTTTTGTGTGTATGTATATTCAGTAGTTTGACTCGTGTGTGAAGGTGTGTTGATGTAGGTCAATCCACCCACAGTAATAAAATAATGTAGCTACTTTGAAATCTAAGATTAAAAAAAATATTGTTAATCTCTGATGTTTTCAAGAATAACCTTTTCCAGAATGAAATGAGTCTGATTTGATTATCTGATTTTATCTATACTGATACACAATGAAAGTTAAATGTTGATTTCAAAGCAGCATTGCATTGCATCGCATAAGTCCAAAAGGATAAATGCATTTCAAACCAAAAGTGAATGGACTCGAGTGAAACAATTGATTCATAATCATAATTTACATTAGTTGTTTTCAAAATATTTTATTAACACAATTCATTCAATAACACCAAAGATTATAACATTCTCTAACATGAAACCTAAAATAAAATACAATTTTACCTAAACGTATTTTACTTACCAATTTATAATCATTCAAACATCATTTCGACTATGAGGTATACAGAATAAATATATTTTGAAATACTTTTTTCACATTATAAGTCGTCAGAAATGTAATACTATTTAAATATTTAATATTATATAGTTATAATTTGAATGCGATAGTTGCTATATAATGTCATGAAAGCATCCGCCTTCCGAATACCTTATTTTATATTGCTCGCATGAAGACCGAAAAGGAAAATAAAACACACAGTATAATCAAGTAGAAACAAAATAATATGGAATGTACAAACCATGTTTATTTACTGATTCCTGGCAATACAATGTTTGTGACTCGCTTTTGAATTTATCAACAGTCACTCGAAAGAGGATAACATTTTACAGGCCCATTACAGTACGATAAGGATACATACATCCACTATAACACTGAAAGCTATGTAGCATGGTACTTAAGCCAGGTTTTACCTTAACATTCTCAGCGATAGACATCGGTACACAGTACCCTGGGGGTTTAAATGTTTCATAAATTATTAAGATAACTTGTTTGGACTTAAATTTCTACTCTAACTGTACATTAGTTTCGCCTTAATGCTAAAATAATCTAAAAGTGATATCGTCGGATGGTACGAAGATACGTTCGCGAGGGGGTGTAAACGCGCAAATAAACTTCTGATATGTCGATAGGTGAAACAAAATCATCTCCTGTCACCGAAAATCAAAATAAAAATGCGGTAATAAATTAAGAAATAAATTACGCCGTCATCGCACGGTAGCATTTAAATTGTAAAACCATGATTGGGATTCGAAAATAGTGATCGTTATATTTATAAAATTGAAATAGAAAAATTATTTATACAATTCGCGTCTCTAGACGCGGTGCGGCCGCAGCATCAAGGCTGCACCGGGCCGGAGATATGCGAAAACATATAAATGACTAACGTTCAAGTAACCAACAAGTACTATACAAGATGTTTTGAGGTGCTCCGAGGCCCTATGCGGGTCGTTTCGCTACCGGCGACGACTTCCTGTGCGCGACTGAGTGACTGAGCAGATTCTGTGGCATAGAAACTCGGAGCACGGGCGACGGGAGTAAGAGTGTGCTTAATGCGTTTACTGTTTCGTGTAAAGGTAGATGGCGACGATGAGACCGTATAGACCCAATACTTCAGCGAAAATGAGGATAAGGATCATGCCGACGAATAACCTGGGCTGTTGTGCGGTACCACGGACACCAGCGTCTCCTACGATTCCGATGGCGAAACCAGCCGCTAGACCGGAGAAACCTACGGCGAGACCAGCTCCCAGGTGGATGAACCCTCTGAAAAGACACACATAGACTTCATTAGTACATCGTACAGTGAAAGAGCAACATGTTGTATTATTTAGTAGGAACAGACCAGTAGAGACCTACATTAAAACCAACACTGCAATAAAGACCAAATCAATAACTCCTATTTGTTAATAAACGATCTAATTCGAAAACCTATTAAGGATATGTGTGTGTTGAGTGTGAATATTTTGAATAAATGTGTGTGTGTGTGTGTATGTAAGGAAATGTGGGTGTAGCCCACCGATACCTACAGCCTTACTAGAAATATGTTTGTACACTATTACAAACTGCTTCCATTTCATTTCTACATGTGACAAGTCGTTACACAAAAAAACTAGTCTCGAGGTCAATAGCATGAAACATGCTCGCACGAATTTTAGTTGACGGCAATTATGAAATGAAAAATGTCCAAATAATGTTACTCGTGCGTAGCTACTAGCTACCATGGGTGTAATTATACTCAATCAGTTCTAACATTAATGTGTCTGAGCTACTTTTGAACATGGTGTTGTATATGGATTGTGGGAATCAAAATAATATGAAAGATTTATATAGGTTACGCTGAATACATTACTGATGGCGTCATACTTGCGAAGTAGGTCAGTAAGTAATGAATATGGATTCCTGTCAAGGGAGATTACTACTAGAGCTTAGTACAACATGAGGCATGGAAAATGCCTAAGTCCTGTCATGAATTGAGTACTCGTAAAAAAATCGGGCTAATAGATTGTGCAATCTTCATCTAAGTACTCCTGACATGTTTAGTCTTATCAATTTGATCGAGCGCTCTTATCTAGTCATTTTACCGGCGAATATTTCCGAAGTGTTGGTATGGAAATCGAAATTATAAGACTTCTGAATGTTAAAAATCTCTATGGAATTATTTTCGAATGCATGAACAAGAAAGATAATTTATTAAGGACTTTATTTTATGCCTGTCTTTTTTGTATTTACTCAACTGTAAGTACAAGAATGCATTACTGTTATCTAATTAAATATTATTTGCTGAAGTTGTAAGAACAAAATATATCAATAGAACATTATGACTAGACAGTGTGACTGGTATACCAGACATGGAAGTCATTCCACCCATTGAGGACATAAAGTCTGAGAGCTAGAATTATACTGTCGGGAAGCACATCCTGGCCTGATGCCAAGATATGTAATACTAAAAACTAGGGTACAGATATCGACCAATAAACTCTAGACGTAATATTTTGTTATGATGATCTTTATGTAATCTTCAGTCATCTTTCTCTAGTGATTGACTTGTATACCAAACAGCCATTATGAGTGTTGGCAGAAAATAGGCGCAACAAAATCTTCCTTGCATTGTTAAGCAAAGATCTTGCTGCCATTGTGAATTAGCATTGTGGGAACTTGTTTCAGATGAGTTCAATAGCCGCGGCTAAATATCATCATAATACGCTTACAAAATGCGTAACAACACTTTGCAATGAATAGCCTTGCTTGTGTAACCTTGTTCAAGTCTAGCTAACAGGAAACTAGCGAAACCATTGATGCGTAATTCGGACACAGACATAAAAAGTGACAGTGGTGAAAAAACTAGAAGAATGACTGCATTTTTCCAGTCTAGGTATAATAAATACAATGAGGACAGTTAAAACAGATTTTTATGCTCTATCTCACTTGGAAGTCTTTGATAAGACAATTAAACAAGATTACTAAAGTGGGTGCTACTTGAAAGGAGTCCATCTTGAAATCATGCACATGTTTGTACTTAAATCATGTACTTAGTGTGTAATAAATTTAAGTAATTGACGCTATTTTAATAAATTCTTGATTAACCAACTGTGATATAACATCAACAATAAAATGTGTACTTTCACTATGATAATAATAATTCCATGGTGTGTGTGTACTTGTATTCCAACAATACCAATTTCAATAAGGTATGATGAAATAAATACTAAGCTGAAACTGTGAAATAGGTATGACAAATGGCTGTTGTAGGTATAAATGTTTGAAAAACTTCCAGTTTTCAACCTGACTAATTCTACTTCATGTTAATATAATCAGAGTCACATGCAAAGAAACAAATAGTAACATTCTGGACACATGACTTTTATCTATTACTATCATAATCAATCAGGCTGTAGTGTTCCTACTGATGGGAGATATGTATCCTCTCTAAGAGAGGGAGTGGGTCGTATTAATTCACGACTGTCCCTGTTTGGGTTAGTGGATGTCACGTCTTAGAATTTTTAGTTCTAGAACAATCCGCTGCTACATGGTTTCCCTAAAAAGTTTTCCTTGACAGTTTTGAGTGCAGTTGTGATGAAATAATTTATGCAAAGTTAAACTCCTGCCTGGGTTTAAATCTACAATTCCCTAAGTCATGGCCATTTCCACCGGCCACCATCATCAATAACTATTTAAAGAAGATAGTATAAATTCAAATAAACTTACTTGTAAAGGGTGTAATTGTTTGAGGGGGAGTCCAGGGATCCCGCAATCAGGACAGCCACTACCAGACCGTAGATGGCAATGATACCCGCCATGACAACGGGAATGATGGATTTCATGATGAGCTCAGGCCGCATCACCGACATGGCGGCAATACCGGTGCCTGACTTGGCAGTTCCATAAGCAGCTCCCAGCGCTGAAATCATACAAGATGACATGTTTAGTAAGATATTCTTTATGGTTCTAAAACTTCTTTTTGTGAGGGTGCAGATTTATATTCCTTTTTTATGTATAATGTGTAAGAATGAGATAGATTCTAAGAGGAAGAGGGTTTGTTCACCCTCAATGATAGTAGGCATTGACCTATTTATTATTTTTGAGAGTTGCACTATGTTGATTGAATTGCCACACCCTCCCTTTTGTTGAAATGGATATTTTATAAGATTTGAGGCTACCTCATGTTATGCTAAATTATTCTGGAATAATCTTACTAGTCTTAAAGGAATTATGGTACTGGAAAGACAACATGAAATGGCAAAGTACCCACCCTCAAATGTCACATGATATTTGTGGGTAACAATGTGTTAGGATACTGATCAACAGTGATAATCTAGGATACACTAACTAAAGAGTATTCTTTTGGATATAGAGAATACATTCCCACTACTATCCCTAGTTCCCTAATCACGAACCAGGATACCATTTTTATTAAGGAGCTATTTGTACCCCAGAACATAGGCAAGATAGAAGCATGTAATGGAACCGCTTTGATACAAGTTGTAAAGCCTTTTTCATTCACATGACATAACCTTACTGTTAAGTACACAAGGAGTCATGTGATTCAATCCATCATGATTTAATAATTAATACTGTCCTACCATTACTAGTTAGTTTTCCATTGTTACCGGATTTGTACTTGTAATAGTGTTGATTAGATCTTTAGTACCTAACTGAGAATATCTTAACCAGTGCTTCTTGTCCTTGAGCAGTCATGTGATTTTTTCAATTACTTATGGTTATTTAGCTTAATAATTGTTAGGATCAGTCTTGTAATTAATGTAATTGGAAAATAAGAAGTAGTAATGGTAAATTGTAGTAAAGTTAATACATACATGAATGAACAGCTGACTCAATCACATGATTGTTAAGTTGGTCATGTGATGAATAAAACCATAGATTTTTCATTTATTTCCTTGTAATGCTAGGTTTTTCCTGTACATTACTATTAGCCTGTCCAGACTGTTAGGAACTAAAACTTAGTTGTATTGAGCTAAGACTTGGCACAAATATGTATGAAATTCATTGTATTCCACAATAATTCAAGTTATTGAATGCCAATTGTGGAATGGGGAATTCCTCATGACTGATTTCATGCATTAACAAATGGGTGGTAAAGGGATTTTCCTGTGAATAATTTTTTTTCCTAAACATACAAAACAATCACATGCTCAAAATTTTAGGGTAGTTGACACCAAAAAGAGTAATCAACTATTAGTCATCAATCATTCAATATGCATACGAACTCTTTTGTTGCCGATGCAGCCACTTGAACAGTGCTGCCAACCGAAAGAACCACCAATCAATCACATGACAAATGATTCACATTTTTGTTCCCGAAAACAACGCCCTGAAAACCACCCCTTTTCCGGCAAAATACTGCTACAATCGAATCATTATCAAATTGACTCATTTCGTCATGCATATCTATATATTTATGTAGGGATAACGTAAAGCGCAAGGTGCGGCTACTACTATAATTAGTGCTCCTAAAATAACCAGATTCCAACGAGAATATAGTAGAGCAAGATCGTTTTTATTGTTTACCATAGGCATTCCTGACATTTTAACACTAACTTTTGAAATCCTGTAACCCATTTAGGGAGATCGATAACATTCAAGACAGCCATTTGTACGATAGTGGACCACAAAATACATACCGCTAAAGATGATAGCAGACGCCGCCCCCATAACTCCAAAGAAAGGTCCGTAGATTGGGTTTTCCGCCATTTTGTAGGTTTATTAAGGGAGTATTTACAGGTCCCAAAAACTGTGATGACTATCTGCACACACTCACTCCACGGAACTACTTTTGCACAGACAAATATGGCCCAAGCTTTGCAGACTCGGTAGAATGGGTCATATGACGATTGATGTTCAAGGCAGTGCTCGATATGACCTAAGTTCTGATTGGTTTTGATACGTCACTTCCGAAATGCGCAGCCAATCCTGAGCTAAAGATTTGGCTGCGTTATGACGTAGATCATTGATGTGGATCGCTGGCCAGCAGTTTTCTTGTGCGCATGTACTGTTTGATTGTTTCAATACTTTTAAGTGGTATAATTTCTTCTATAAAAGGCATAATATCAAAATAAAGTATTTAAAAATTAAGTTATTATTTATCATAAAAGTTTGAATAATTAATTAATTTGGCTTAAAAGAAAAATATTAACTTGGGACTTTAAATTAATTCTGTATTGATTAAGTTATAATGTTACCATGTTTTGAAACCTACTAACTAGTAATATTGGAACGGTATTTTAAGTTGGTTATATTTTAGAAAATTAAATCAACCTACTAATTTTGATAATCTTATATCTCTAATCAGTGTTTTACTATGTTCCTTAGACATATATTGAGCCTATCATAATTGGTTAGTTGTCTTTAGTTAAAGCTAGATAAACTTTGGACGCGTGAGGCCCCTCAGATACGCTATCTTTTTACAAGCTTTTATTTAGTTTCACGGTTTCACCTGTCCCGTTGTCTGTCTGTAATCATATCTTGCAAGTTAAATTTGATCCATTTCCCGGTTTCCAATTGAGCTGAAATTTTGTATGCATGTATAAATCGGATGACAATGCAATATTATTATGACATAGAGCTGATCTGATGTTGGAGCTGGAAGATGGCCATAGGGACTCCGTAATTAAACGACGCAACCCCATGGAGTTTGTGCTCGTTTAATTCATCTTGACGAGTACGTTGATACTACATGGTAACCAGGGTTTGAGGATGGAGCTGGAAGGTGGAACTCCGTAATTAAACCACGCAACCCCATCGAGTTTGGGGTCGTATGATTCGTCTTGACAAGTACTTTGGTGCTAGATGGTAACGAGGGTCTGATGAGGGAGCTGGAAGATGGCCATAGGAACTCGGTAATTAAACGACATAACGCCATCGAGTTTAGGCTCATTTGATTCGTCTTGACGAGTACTTTGGTGCTAGATGGTAACCAGGGACTAAAGATCAGGGGAGCTTAGGTGCATTAAACGCATATACGGGAAAAAACTGCTCCGCGCTACGAATTACGCCGTAGTCAATCTCGCATCAAAAATACTTAAAAGGTAAAAATTAAATTAAACGAAAAAAAAACTTTTTAAAAACTAGCTTAGACTTATTAATAAAAAGAACTAAAAAGTTAAAAATAATTTAAACCTGATAAGAATTAAATAAAAGCGTGTTATAATGTGTTCTAAATGTTCTTTAATGTTCCATCAAAATGTAACACGCTTTTATTTATTAAAACATATTAATAAGACTTAGTCGACGCCTCGACGGAGCCCCGCTTCGCGGGGCCCTATTTCTGTCTGCACGGCTTAAAGGAACCTAACCAAACCAAACCTCGGGGTGCCTCTGACATCGAAGACTTAATATTATTGCTTGTTGCACAAGCATGCATTCGAACTACGGTGAGTCACGGTACAGTTTTGTCGCACAAGTGTTATTCGCACATCCATTTGTCGAGCTCACGTGGTACACTTTGTACAGACGCCAGCAGGTCAAGGTACCCGAAACTGTAAAATTTTCCCAATCAACCTTGAACCTTAATACAATACCTACTCAATACTTTTA
Source organism: Apamea crenata (assembly GCA_949629185.1). NCBI lineage: Eukaryota > Metazoa > Arthropoda > Insecta > Lepidoptera > Noctuidae > Apamea > Apamea crenata. The sequence continues at coordinate 2,401,871 of OX451359.1, forward strand.
TTGCATGTTTTTTAGATAAAGTTGAAAATCTATAAATTTTACAGATTTGAGCTTGGTGTGGGCGTCTTTACGTTCTCTCTAGATGTAAGTTTCGTATTGGAACGGGCAACAGCCTCACTGACTAGCTGACTCCTTCTCCATTCTAAAGTCCGTAGGTGGTTTAATTGAAATAAAAATCTGATTGAATTATTTGGGACAATGAAACACGTTAGAAAGTTACTTTATAATTATGTTATACCTATATGAAAAGTATAGTATATACGTAAGTAGGCCTATGTGAGGATAGTAGCAGGTTGGGTTCTGTGGTTTCTGCTTACCCCAACATAGTTTGTAATCCCGGGTACAGGGAAATTAAAACCTAATAAAATATAGAAGAAATCATAATTTATGCGTTAGGTATCATTTTTATCTGTCAAAAAAGTTTAACTTTAAAATATTTGGATACATTATACCAAGCTGATGTTAAGTTGATGTTCGTTTTGAAAATCCACCGGTTTTCGCGGACTATTGCGTATTGTATCCGATTTTGGGATTGTAGTATGTACTATCACGTGATTTTGAGTAAATGTTTTCTCTTTTTCTCTTGTGGTAAATTGTATAACGCTTTCTCGCCTTGATGCTGTAAATAGCGATATTTTAGTTAGATATCTGTTTCACCGCTAGCTGTTAGTCTCTTCTGTCAGTGTCAGTTATGTCAATGTCAAAAACTTCACGTTGCGAGCAGCCGGGCTGCCCATGCTTCTGCAAAGTTTTGGTTTCGTTTGCGTAAATATTATTTGAAAAATATAAATGAAAAAGTATGTGTAACTAAAATAATAAATTTAACTAACCTAAACGAAATTAGTTCCCAGTCTTCAAAATGAAGTTTCATTACAAGGTAATAAAAAAATCTGTATGTGTGTAGGTTTACACTTGTGGTATTTGTTTACAAAATTTTAATAGTAAGAGACATCTCTGTTCAATAAAACTGCCATAATTAATAAACATATAACTTTATGTTTTCAGTAAATTTCTAAGCCGAATGCTTTCAAAACAGTTTAAATAACATTTCGGTGTTTCTAATCATAACCTTTCTGAATGTTTCAGTTCCAAAATTTACTGGGTACAGTTTACCGGAGAGGGGATATTTTGTTCACTGGTGATGGAAACTGTGTCATAAGCCCTGTAGGAAACAAAATAACTGTATATAACTTGAAACAGTAAGTACAAAAATGAGAAAAATCTTTTACTTTTCAGACACATTAGTAATAATGAAATGCTGTTAGTTGGTAAGCGCATTACTTCAGAATGGCTGGACCAACGTGTTACATTACATGTTTGTTTAAAAAATTATCTTAACAATCCAAACTAGGTTTTCATGGAAAGAAAAATTAAAAAGTTGCCGGAAAAATTCAGGGAAAAGCTGTAAGAGCGTTTTCTGTAGGACAGGGCAGTGTTAGTCGAGTCAGCTAGTCTTAAATAAAAACAACTGACTAATTTGTTTTAATTATGTATATTTATTTTAGAAACAAAAGCAACACACTTTCGTTTGAGAGCTACTACAACTACACAGCGGTTGATGTGTCACCCAATGGATCTACTTTGTTGGCAGTCAATGAAAGTATGTATAGCGTTTCATAGTGTGGACTATCCTATAATAAATAATAATAATATCCCTGGACATTTCACACAGCACCATTTGTCCCAAGCTAAGCAACCTAATGCTTGTGTTATGGTAACAAGATGGCTGATAAACTACTTATATACAATTTTTTTTTTTTTTGTAATACACACATATTATAGATAGAAAAACACCCAGACTCGGAACAAATACATGTAGGTCATACAAATATTTGTTCCGTGCGGGAATCGAACCCGCGACACGCAGCGCAGCAGTCAATCGCTTACCAACCGTGCCGTCAATTTGTATGGAGTTTGGAAATGTAGAAGTCATTGTTTTGCTGACTTGTTTGGGTGACTTAACGGGTTCCGACATGGTATACCAGACAATAGAAGCTTTATTGTTTTGACCGCTGTAGCCGTATAGTGCCCTTGAAAGGGTTAAGCTGGCATTGCCAGCTCTTATCAATACATGACCCGATAAGAATTGGACATATTATTATTATTTGATGTAATGAAAGTAACCATTTTTTACAACAAAAAAAAAATATTGATATCAAAATGAACCAATATTCCCATTTTATTTCTGTAAATCTTATGTTAACAAACCTTAATTACAATATAATAAGTAAGCAAAGCAATTACTATATACTCCCATCAAACATAAGACCTTGTATCTAACACACATACTTGTATTTTCCAGAGGGTGAGGCCCAGATGATCAGTTTACTGACATGCACAGTAATACACAAGTACAAGTTCAAGCAACAGGTGAATGCCGTCAAGTTTAGTCCGGACGGAAAATACTTTGCAGCCTGCTGTGATGACATAGGTATACTGATAATATTGTTTCTAGCTTCTGTCTGCGGCTTCGTCCGTGTGGATGTAGGAAATTATCCTACGGAAATGTGCTACCGCAACAAAAGTAGCCTATGTTCTCCCCAGGATGCCATGCCTTGCCAAATTTTATCGAAATCTGTTCAGTGCTTAAGGCGTGAAAACAGTTACGTACTGACAGACTTACTTTCGAATTTATAGTATTAGTATGGATTGTTGTTGTAGTTGGTTAACAAAGAAAGATCGTCAAAATTAAAAGGAATCATTATGTACAACATTTATCTCCAATAAGAAAACAAATAAAATAATATTCTAACATCAATAGGTAAACAGAAAACTAAACTACGTACTTATGTGATGGTTTTATAATGACAAATTCTTCACTAAAAATATTTTTTTAGATGGAAAATCTTAAGTCTACAACGTGATAATTGACAAACCAATAAAACACTTAAGTCAGTAAATTTAATTGTTGTATTTATTCTTTTCCAGTATTCATAATGACCGCACCATGCACATTCACTGGAGAATTCCGCTCATTTGTCATGAAACGAGTCTTCAAGAAAGCCAGAGATGAAGTGACTTGCCTAGACTGGTCTCCTTGTTCCAAACTCCTGGCAGTCGGTTCCAAAGACACAACCACTAAAATCTATACCATAGATTACTTAGACAACCTAAGCATGTATTCCCTCAGCGGTCATACGGATAAGATAGTAGGAGTTTTCTTTGAAAAGAAGAGTTTAGACTTGATAACTGTCAGCAGGAATGGTCAGATTTGTTTGTGGGAGTCTAACATTGATATTGATGACCTGGTGGTGTCCGATGTACAGATATCTCACCGCAAGAAACGTAAGATGGTGAAGGATGAAGAAAGTGAGGATGAGGTTGATGAGAAGGCAGTTATTGAGAAGGATAAGGAATATGTGAGTACTATTTTGTTTATTTGTAACAAGCTTCTGCCCGCGACTTCGTCGGAAGGAATATTCTAAAAAAAGAATACGCGAAATCGGTTCAGCTGTTCTCGAGATTTGCACTTAGCAACACATTCAGCAATTTTTTTTTTTTTATAGATAGAGTTTCACTTTAATTAATGTTGAAAATATTTATTTATTATATGAGTTCACTGCCTTGTTGGTCTAGTGGTGTTGCTGAGAGTGGGTTTCTGAGCTTGATCCCCACATCCAAATTCAAATTTATTTATTGTTTGCTACAGGTGGAAAAGCAGTTCTTACCATAATAATATATCGATTGCTGTAACATACCCATAGGGTGTACAATATCTAGTAGTCATTCAAAATCCATTTTCTCATTAATAACATTATTTATGCCAAAATACATTATAACTAATTAATACTATCACTCATGTCAATATACAATTATCACTCTTTTTAAAATATATTAGCATTAATTATATATGTCAAAAGTACACAGACACATTTTAATATTCACATCATTCATTCCCAAAGTGAGATTGGGTTTTCTATCAGGAACTTCTCAGTAGCAACCTGTTTAGATTTCTGCTCAGTTAATAGGCTCGTCGCGTTTTACATAGAACTTGAACATAGCTTTGGGAATGTGAGTGTATTCTGATGAACAAAATATTTAATTTCCAGGAAAGTGACAATGAACCAGATCCTACAGAAAAAGAAATCAAAACGGAAGACAGTAAGAGGCTACTATACAAAAAGTTAGGCCGGCATTACATAGGAGATGATATAAGGAGAGCGCATCATAAGGTCAAGCTTACTGCCGCACAGTATCATAAGGATACTAAGATGTTGGTCACAGGTATGTATTAATGAAAGAATTCTTATTTTCCCCTTAATAACATTAACCAGTAAATATCTCACTGCAAGAACCTTTCAAGAAAATATCATTAAAGAATTTCAATTTTTTTTCTTTTAAAATTTTCAGGAAAATTGCAAGGACCTTAGTACTCATTCATCTACTACTATTAATACTTTATTCTCCTTGCAGTCCTTGCCTATACAGGCTATTTTCACTTGGTTCTTAGCAAGTTTTAATACAAACAAGGTTTTTCTTCTGACAGGGCTTAAATAAAGCCATCAAGCCAATTTTTGTGTTCAGTTTTATAATGGAATATTTATTTTGGTTTCTGACGAATTTTTGCCCAGGACGTAAAATTAATGGAATATTTATTTGTTTCTGACGAATTTTTGCGAAAAATATTCATTTATTAGGGCCACAAAACGACGTTTCTTCTTTTTGGTAAAATCATATTAAAATTCTCATTACCAGGTTTCTCAACTGGAATATTCTTCCTTCACGAGATGCCGGACGTGAATCTCATCCACACACTGAGCATATCAGAACATAGGATCAGCAGTATAGCCATATCATCTCCAGGGGATTGGATAGCGTTCGGCTGTCCTAACATTGGACAACTGCTGGTTTGGGAGTGGCAGAGTAAGTGAAATTAATTTACTGTAAAGTTCCATATAGAATATAATCTTCATCTATTCAATCGATTAAATGTTTCAATAAGGTTCACTTCCACATTTGTTTGATACTTCAACGCGAAGGGCTCAATTACCAGAATTAGCTGATGATATATTTTTTATTTTATTTCAATGGAATTTGTCTTAGTCTTCACTGTTTTGAATATTTCCGTTGCATGCTCGTGTGGTTTGTGGTGAATTAAGCTTTCTATCTGTGTCTTACAGGTGTTTAAAACACAAAGCTCCATTTCCAATGGCAAAAAACGAGCACAAACCATATCATTTTAAATAACAGTCAATCAATTTGCAACCTTACACCCTTAACTTAAAATCATTATTTGCAGGTGAACAATACGTAATGAAGCAACAAGGCCACTCTCTAGACATGACCTGCCTTGCCTACTCCCCGGACGGACTATACATAGTAACAGGAGGTTACGACGGAAAGGTCAAAGTATGGAACACGACCAATGGCTTCTGTTTTGTGACCTTCAATGAACATAAGTCTACGGTGACGAGTATCACTTTTAGCGCTAATAAGAAGTTCTTTGTGTCTGCCAGTTTGGATGGCACAGTTAGGTGCTATGATTTGACTAGGTGAGTTGAGTTTTTTTTATTTTTATTCATTTATTTATTTTAAAAACACATGTAACTATCATCACAAGCTTACCATACCTAATTTATAGTGTAGTTATAGTTATAATAGCTTATAAATATAAAATTACTACTAATAACTTACAATTATTATTAACAACTAAGAGTAACTATACAAAATGCGGCCCTTGTGAATTCACTCCGAGAACATTTGAAGCAATCTTAATTGTTTTATATCTCTAATATAAATACTATAAATAGGATTTGTAATAACAGTAATAAAAGGCTGTAAATCGGTGTAAGGAGACTTATTTCAGCTACATGTAAGACCGTAGGGACATATATATTGAACTTTGTTTTTAGCTGGAGAGTGTTGAAAATGTCCATAGCTGGTTTATAGGCATTACTTATTCGAATTTCAGTCAACAAAAAATGTTAAAACCACTTAGAGAATTTCTAAAATATACTGGTTGGCGATTAAATCACCTGCATTCGTCAAGGGGGTGATTATACCCGTCATACTAGACAACTTTCGAAATGAAACTCATATCCGATTCGTATTTATTTTACCGACAAAAAAAAATAAATCAGACATGAATCGATGCAACCATGACAAACTCGCCATAAAACTTACTTACCTCGCCAATCAAAACCGAACCATACCCCACTCACTTTAACACTTACTTCCAGATACCGTAACTTCCGTACCCTGACTTCTCCAAGTCTGGTACAGTTCAGTTGCGTAGCCTTAGACGCGAGCAGTGAGTTGTGTGCGGCGGGCGGACAGGACGTCTTCGAGATATTCTTGTGGTCTATCAAGTTTGGCAAGCTTTTGGATGTGAGTATGACGTGGTTTTGTAGTCTAATAATAATAATATATAAATAACTCGGCTAAACTTTATGTTCAGTTTCGGCAGAGTCTAAGGCCCGTGATAAAGAACCACACTCAAAACTCAAGCATTACTTAAAACTAGGTTAGAGCCAATTAGATTGGTTGAAACTAGCTTGAAATAATGATGGAGTCTTGAGTGAGGCTCTGTAATACGGGGATTAAGTTTGGGCAGTTTTGGCTGATATACAGAGAGACAACTTAGCGTAAACTTACGCTACGATCTGTCAAAATCACGCCAAATTGCACTGAGTTTGATAGACCGAAGCCTAAATTTACGCTAAGTTTCGTTCGTCTCTGTATCTTACCACTAATTTTGTGCAGGTACTAGGTTTCAGGTTTGGGCAGATTTTTAACACGCACCTACAAAAAATCTTACTTTACCACACCAGCAATTTTTAACTAATCAACAATTCCTTCATCAGGTACTAGGAGGCCATGAAGCGCCAGTATCCTGCGTGACCTTCAGTCCGACACTCGCTAGTTCGCGCCTCGTATCAGCCAGTTGGGACAAGACCGTCAAGATATGGAACTGTATTGAAACCAGTGCCGATTGTGAGACGGTGCAGCTTACGTCAGATGCTCTGCAAGTTGCGTTTAGACCTGACGGCGAAGAGGTAAGTTTTACTACTTCTTTTTAATTAAATATACGTACTTAAACTCATGTAGTTTTCTTGTGGAATTTGGCAACACTACAAACAACCTCATGCTTACACATACTTTTTGCTTCGCCCGCGTTTTTCATATTTTTTTTTAATGTCAATGTAAAAATCCAGTTAACGAATTTTTACATGTTCTTTCTTGGGTAAACCCGCTAAACTCGTTAGATTGGCATATAATGAACAAAACGCACCAACCCGCACCGGGCCCGCGTGGTGGATTACAGCCTACTCCCACTCACAGAGGGGAGGCCTGTGTCCCAGCAGTGGGAACGTTATAGGCTGATTATGTGTTGTGTGCACAAAACGTTGCAACATGATGTTTTATTATTTAGGCTGTAAAAAAAAGTGTATACATACGTTTTATTAAAATATTGATGAGAGATTATATGAACCGTTTGCAGCCTTTTCTCACACACTGCTGAGCAAAATCCCTTTTACGCCATTAATATCTCAAGTTATGTCCATGTGACGTTTGTAGTGGAATAATTTAAATAATATTTATTTTCTTCTATCGCCTTCTCTACCTTCTTTCTGCAGATAGCAGTATCATCTTTGGACGGCAACATAACATTCTTCAACACGACAACTGGTGACCAGACGGGCAGCATTGAAGGCAGGAACGACCTCGGGTCGGGTCGAGCTGAAACTGATCTTATCACGCCTGATAAGATGTTGAAGACCAAGTGAGTGTTACCTAAGCATCCTCGTGTAATAGAACAACAAAATATCCTGTCATAAGGATAAGTTTGGCCGGTCGGCCTCGTAATTGCGTTACCACCCTAAGGATGAATGTCACTTGCACGTCATAAAAAGACAAGGTTTATTTGACAATGTGGCAGTTAAAGAGTTCCAACCTTTGTGAATCTTCAATTTATAGGGGATTGCTGTCAAAAGTGGTAAACTTTTGACAGCAATCCCCTATAAATTGATAGATGTTATGATGACCTGAATATCAAACATTTTCACAGAGCTTTCACAACAATATGCTATTCAGCCGATGGTTCGTGCATATTGGGCGGCGGGAACTCGAAACATGTCTGTCTGTACAGTGTGAAGGAATCTATACTTATAAAGAAGTTCGTTATCACGCAGAATAGATCTTTGGATGCTGTTAATGTGAGTATGCGGAATTAATATTATTTGGAGTAATATTCTATTTAAGACAAAATGCAAATAATGGCATACAAAAATAGGCTTCTTAGAATTGCATTCATCATAATCAGCTCTCTTAAAATTGCACTAACCTTCAAAAATGTGTAGTCATTATAACGTTTTTAAGATTTTTCTCAAAACTTACGAATAAACATATTAAAAAAAAAAAAAAACGTTTGCAAAATACGCGCATTGACGTAGAGTTGCCGACACCAGCCCGTAATACCTAATCATATTTCTTTTACCAGGACTTCATAAACCGGCGACTGATGACAGAGTTCGGCAACATGGCACTGGTTGAAGAGCGAGGCGACTTGGAAGGAGGTGACGTCAATGTGCGGCTACCTGGAGTTAAGGAGGGGGATATGGCTGACAGGAGGGTTAAGCCAGAGGTGAGCTGTGGTGTTACCAATAGTAAAACAAACATTTATTTCTCTTGCACAACGCCAAAAAATATAAATTGGTCACAATTGCTGATAAATCTTTTGTAGGAGATATCTGCACTAGAAAAACTTGCCACACAGATTACCAGCCTCGCGAAAACAGTAAATAACGTGCAGGAACTTGGAATACACTTCTCTAACTTTTTCATCATCAACATTGATAAAATGCTTGTTCTACAAACCATAGGTGCGAGTTCATTGCGTGAGGTTCTCTCCAACTGGAGACAGTTTCGCAGTCGCCGCTACGGAAGGTCTACTGATATACAGCCAGAATGCAGGCATTGATGGCACGTTCAGGTAAGTTGTTGTTTATCGACATTTGTTTAATTCATTTTACCTTAGGGGCCATTTGTTACATAAGACAATTTTGACCACGTTCTGAGACCGCCCTCCCCCTATGTAAGAAAAAATAATAATATCCCTGGACATTTCACACAGCACCATTTGTCCCAAGCTAAGCAACCTAATGCTTGTGTTATGGTAACAAGATGGCTGATAAACTACTTATATACAATTTTTCTTTTGTAAATACATACATATTATAGATAGAAAAACACCCAGACTCGGAACAAATACATGTAGGTCATACAGATATTTGTTCCGTGCGGGAATCGAACCCGCGACACGCAGCGCAGCAGTCAATCGCTTAACCACTGCGCCAACCGTGCCGTCAATAAGACTTGGAGGAACCCCCTCCCCCCTATAAATCTTACGTAAGATCCGTATCTACTAAAATTGGTAAGAAAAAGCATCAAAAAAATTAAAAACTTACAAGTTTTGCATACTTCTGTGATCTTACGTAAGAACAAACTAGACGACCCCCACGTAAGGAAGAATAAGACTTGTTCTGACCCCCCTTAAATCTTCTTACCCCTTATTTCTTTAAGCAAGTCTCGGAGGCACGGAGACATTACCTGTTTTTCATCGCTTGTTAGCTTGTGAAAGGTTGCAAAGAGAGATTTTTGTCTTATAAACTGGGTCTTCGTTGGTTCTAATTGTGCGGTAATTTCTGATCCCTTTATGCCTCTTTCGCAGTATTTCGTTTTATTTAAATACTATTCTAATGACCTCATACATCAACAGGCCATACCGTCTTGAAGCTGCCTCAACACCATACGCAGTGAAACAGTTATTGCTCCAACAAGCATGGGGCTCTGCTCTAGTCGCCGCCATACAACTGAACGAGCACACTGTCATACAGCAGTGTGTGGAGGCTGTGCCGGCCAGTGACAGTAAGTATATCTGACAGCTAGATATTTAGAGTAATAACGTCAAGACAAATCTTACTTAATATTGAAACGCAAAAGTTTGTGACAATGGACGGATCGATGTTTGTTACTCTTTCACGCAAAAACTACCTACTGAACGGATTTTGATGAAACTTTACAGTAATATAGCTTGTACATCAGAGTAACACATAGGATTCTTCTTATTCCCATATTCCCACGGGATCGACACTTATGCGGGTGAAACCGCGGGGCGCTGCTAGTCTATAATAAACCAAACAGGACGGTGTTATATGGGTTAGTTGATATGTACCTGTGGCCACCTTCCGGCTGCACCATCAGACCAGCATAGCTATTCACCACCATCCGCATTACGCATTTCGATAACCTGTGTTACCTTGCCTCCGACAGGAAACAGCTGTCGGAAGAATATAGCGGTCGTCTTATTTGATTTAAACTGACAACATTTTCGGGTTTTGAACTTATGAACAGCGTTTAGAGAACTCTTTTGATAACATTGATTGATGTTCGATTCGGCACGGAGGCGTGGTTGTGTATAACTATGCGGGTCAATAGCACCATATTATTGCATTGTCACTGAAGTTACATAGGTATGCAAAGTTTCAGCTTCATCCGATGGCAGGAAGTGCTTGAAAATTGGATTGTTTTTGTAACTGGAAACATACGAACGTAGGTCTCATCTTATACAAAGCTTGTATAAGATAAGACCTATACGTCAATACTTACTTGGCTGTACATACACGTAAAGAGTGTTTAACCTTTTCAATTCGTTTACTGTACATACATTTGAGTATTTAGTCCGAAAGTCTGACAATCAGTCTTCCCAAGGGGTATCCTTTTACCCAGTCACTGGGTTGTGGAGGTCAGATAAGCAATCGCTCCATGTAAAATACTGGTACTCAGCTGCATCCGGTTAGACTGGAAGCCGATCTCAGATTAGTTGGGAAAACGCTAGACAGATGATGACATTTAAGTATTTCTATTTGATAATGAATTTCATGTTACGAGTAAAATTAAATAACTTTATTTTCTCCCACAGTAAACCTAACAATAGCAACCCTTGACGATGACTACGCAGACCGTCTACTGAACTCAATAGCCCGTTTACTTGAAGACAGCAGGCATTTAGAACATCTGCTACTATGGGTGAAGGCCATAGTGACCGTGAAGAGGAGGAAATTCCCGCCCAGTGTGTTACTGGCCTTAGAGAAAGTACTCTGTGTTAAGTACTCGCAGATTAGTAAGATGTAAGTAGTGTTTTTTTTTTAAATTGAATCCTACTATATCCTACTTCCTACTAATATTATAAACGCGAAAATTTTGTGAGGATGGATGGATGGATGTTTGTAACTCTTACACGCAAAAACTACTGAACGGATTTGGATGAAATTTGATACACAGGATTAACACATACTAGAATACTTTTTATCCCGATATTCCCACGGGATCGAAACGTATGCGAGAGAAACCGCGCGGCGCTGCTAGTATATACATAATGGAAAGTCAGGAAAATTGTTAAGGCGAAATGGTATCGTGGTCACGTAGGTTTCGAGGGGGTGAAGCAGACGCGGACAGGTAAGAGGCGCGCGGGGCCCCGCGCTCTGCCGCACTCGGCCGGCAAGCTATAGTCCGACCGCTGTAAGCGCGACCCTCTCTCGTGAACCAAAATACTTCTGCAGAGGGTCGCGCATACGGCGGTCGGACTGTAGCGGCAAGTAACAGTTTTAGTTAGTACTAGTTGCGCAGTAGGTATTTTTTTAAATGTATTTATTTTCTCAAAGTATATACTGAGGACATAATGTATGGTGCAATAAATAAATATAAAATCATATTTTAATTAGGTGCATAACTGCATATGTTACTGTGAAAGCCCGAAATGCGGTAAATCTTAGGATTTACCGGTAAATCCTAAGATTTACCGCAGTTCGGGTTTTTACAGTAACACATACACTAGTATTTTCATTATTATATCTATCTACTTACGAATACTTGCCTACTTATAATAAAATAATATATATTATGGGTTCCTATGACAATCCCAATTAGCTCGCTGTTTGAAAATGAATGGATACTAGTATTAGAGATAGAATCCAAAACAGTGTTATCAAAAACCGGTTTTACCAAAACCCGGTTCTTACACGGGATATTTTTTTTATCACTACCCAAATTTTCATAGGGTGTCCTACCGATGAATATGAACAACAACAACAGCAGATTTTTTATCGTGGTTTCAGAGTTGGTCCCATAGTAAAAGTTGTTCATATTCATGGGTAGAACACCCAGTGAAAATTGGATATTGATAAAAAAATTGCCCTGTAGAAATGAAAAATAAACAGGTAAGCATAACAGCTTTGATATATGACGGAGAAGGTATGGGTGTGTCTCGTTATAATCAACCATATTTCAATTACTGTGGATAGTGTTGGTTATTGCGCAATAGAAAAACGGTTTGCAGTTCAAATCAGATTGTAATTTCACGAACAATTTAATCATACACTGTAGGTACACGATACAACCAGATACACAGTAAAATAATTATGTACACAATTAACAAAGTAATTGGACTGAATGTTAACATCGTGTGCCGCATCAGATATAGGTAGCTGTTGTGGTGTGGGTGGAGACCGTTCCTGCTCCGCCAGTGTCCAGTGTTTCATGGGTGCTGAAATATTGGAAATATTTTTAAAAATACAACATAAACATAATGTACCTTAAAATTAACCTATTCACTTCAACAACTAACTTCATAGTGGTGGTGCATTTCCGCTACATGCTGCGTAACTTGTAACCTACCTATGAGAATAAAGTCTACCCTCAATGTGCCAAAAGAAATATAAGTAATAAAAAAATACACATGACGTGTTAAGAACCGGTTTTCTTGAAATCCCATTCCCAATATAATAATACCGAAAAAAACGCTACACTACACTATTCAATGAAAAGGACTGAAAACCGGTTTTTACCAAAATCGTTTTTTTCGGTATTTTTATATATTGGAAATGGGATTTCAAGAAAACCGGTACCAGGTAAAAACCGGTTCTTAACACGTCATGTGTATTTTATTATTACTTATATTTCTTTTAGCTCGCTTACATACCTACCTATTATTATTATATCCGTCACGGCTGCGTAGTTTCGCTAGCTAATTTAATTTGACCCTGTTTAGTTGTGTAGGTACTAGAGAAAGCTTTTGAACATATTTACAACGTGTTTTTTTTTATATCCCACTCTAGGGGTCAATGTACTCATCATTATGAACAACTTTTACTATGGGACCTAACACGAAATCGCGAAAAAAAATCAGCTGTTCCCTACATTTTGAAGAGCTAAGCGAATATAAAATAAAATACTTATAATAGATGATTTTTATTTCGCGATTTTAGGTTTAGTAAAAGTTGTTCATAATTATGAGTACATTGACCCCTAGAGTGGGATATAAAAAAAACACGTTGTATGTTCAAAGCTTTCTCTAGTACCTACACAACTACAGAGGGTCAAATTAAATTAGCTAGCGAAACTACGCAGCCGTGACGGATATAATAATAATAGGTAGGTATGTAAGCGAGCTTACTCAAAAAACTTAGGTAATACAGATTGAAGTTGTACTAGTGCCCCATCAGATGTTTCTGGTAATTGTGGTGGTGTGACGGCTTTACTCATTCCTTGTGAGTCTGCTGGCAACTCCGCAATGTCAGACTCAGTGTTGATACGAGTTCTGTAAGAACATAATAAACCATATTATGTATAAATAAAGCTATTGGGGTACCTACATGAAAGTTTTAGACCATAATTATCTATTGGGCCGTTTACACATTATGCCGGGGCTGCAGCGGCACCGCTGCATCAGTCACCCTTGGATTTGTAAAAACCCCCACACAGGGCGCCGCGGCGGCGGCTGCAAGTTTTGATAAGACCTATCAAAACTCGCCGCAGCCGCGCCGCCGTTTGCAAGGGTTCATACAAATCCAAGGGAAACTTACTAAAACTACGGCATAATGTGTAAAGGGCCTGTCAAAATGAAAGTTGTGTGCTTATACAATACATACGAGTTAGTACGTCAATGTCAAATCTCAAAATTGATATTTTTTGGGATAATAAATAAAAAACTTACCTATTCAGGTTCATCACTTTCAGCTTCTTGAGCTTCAGTCCTGAATATTTTTTTTTTTATTATGTTTGTTCATCACTTTAGACTTCAATGTTCGCTTGAGTAGTCGGCGACAACGGACGCAATAAAGTTGTACACGAGTGCTCTCTAAGAGGCGCTGCGGCCGACTGACGGGACTGCGCGAACGGTGGGATGTCGGACTTGCGCGCAATATTACCTATAGTATTATTTTGCACGCTTTTTTTATATACTTCTTTTTAAAATTCTAAACCCATAATCCCCTAATATCTTTAATGGTGAACATATAGACGAAATTTTATTGAAATTGCTTGAATTACAATCGAATAAAACCGTTTTTTCTCATAAAATATGCAAATTTTGAGGAAACTTTGCGATTTTTTTGTATCGAGCCAAATTATGTCAATCGTGTTTTGGCCCTCATAATTCACTAAAGAAAATCTTCAATTTTAATAATCATGAAAAAAAATCGGCAAATTTAGTAGTTTTTGAGGACAAAAATTGATTTTGCGTGCAGCCGAAATGCGTCAAAATCTTCTTTTGGGACACATTTCGCCTTAAGCAAATTGACTATCAATTTATATCGACCGTATAGACATCTATTCAAATCACAACTGTCATTCTTAGACAGTTGTATGAAATGGGAATAACCTGGCAAGTTGCAATGGCCGTTTTGCGTGAATGTGACGCACGTTTACCCCCCACTTTTTTTTTTGTGTGTTTGTTTTTTTTTATGCGTCATGTTTGCCGCAAATAAATGTATTTTCTTTCTTTTCTTTCTTTGACGTGGGGTGTCAATTTGCTTACAATTAATTGTCTTGACTGTATTTCGAGTTATTGCACACGTTCAGGCTGCTGGGTAGCCAATGGCGGGACGGCAGGTGGTGTAGTAAGTAGTGGAAAAATATGAAAGCTTTCGCTGATTTCACCTAATGTCGGCTACCTCAACCTATATCAAAAGGGCTTTAGGGCTGTCTAAATACCCATACTATAACCATCTCTCATAAAACCCTTGACGTTTCGCAAGTGCAAAAGCTGAATTGCTCGCGTAATATTGTCAATAATTTTTATCTCCGTGTGAAAAATTACCCGGACCGGAGTTGAAAATGACGTCATATACGACAGACGGGCGGTAAATTTTATTGCGTAACCAACACATCTCGCGTCTGTGATAATTAAACTGACCAAATGACTCGAAGCGTCCAGACATATTTTTTAATGTGAAACGTTTAAAATGTGGTAGGTATATCGATTCGTTGTTTAATACCTACTTCACATTTCTTTTTACGCTGTATTTCCTGGTGATGACGATGGAACGCAGCATACTGGGTGTAAAAAGAGACAGGACAAAATTCGGAACAGCACGCTGCGTTTCAAAACGGGTATAATATAAAAATATAAATATAAAAATATAAAAGTGTTTATTTCTCACCACAATCCAAATAATAGATGTAGGCAAGAATGTTGGCAGGCTTAAATGGGATTGGGCGGGACAACAGCCGCATACAGGGTGACGCTGGGCGGGGGGCTCCGCACTACGGGGGCCTGCAGGTGGACGGCGACGCCGACGTCGGCACAGAAAGCGGCGGCGAGATCACCTGGACGCTTACCGCGAAGGCTGATTCGAGGTGGCCCGGGAAAATAGTTCCTGGAAGGGAACCAGGGGGTTCCTGGGGGGAGGCGTTTGCCTGGCAGTGGGACTGTATAGGCTAAAACCTAGTAGCTAGATTGAAGATATTCAAATTCTATATTTTCATCAAGGGCATCAAGTTTTATTATGTGTTAGTTGAGTACCTACCCCTCAAAGTTCAAGGCTAAACTGCAGTGCAATATGCTATTGTCTCTGGCCTCTAAGTCGTAACAGTTCAATGCCGACCCTGCGAATTTGTGTATGAATAGGCATTGTTAAAGTTATTGCAAAAACTTATTGACAACCCATCCGAAACGAAGATACGCAGCAAAAAAATGATTGACTGATTTTAAGAGTCATCATCATCTGCCTAGCCTCTTCCCAACTATGTTGGGGTCGGCTTCCAGTCTAACCGGATGCAGCTGAATTCCAGTATTTGACATGGAGTGACTGCCTATGTGACCATGATTTTTAGTCATTATAAAAAAAATAAAATATTTACTGTTCAGAAAGCTTACAATTGCCACTTACAAGCTTCCACAAATAAAAAACTATGTACCTAAAACTTAGACTGTACAAACTATTAGATATATGCATACGACGAAGTCTTCCACTATTCAGAATGTCTCCAAACTCCGGTAGACTAATCACCTGTTGTTAGGTCACATGTAACGTCGATAAATCACGCACGATACGAGCCGTGACGGTTGTAAGGTCAAGTGTACGATAGTACTCGGTAGTTTGAGAGTCGACGAAATATATTTGGAGATTTTTAGCTGATGCTATGGGAAACTGAACATTGTAGGTGCATTTTTAGGACAGATTTTTAGTCTGGATAGAGGGGCATTCTCGTAATTTTAAGACAGTTCACAGTCTGATCTCAGTCTCAATCTGTCAAAAATACTTCTAATTTTCCTACGCTTTTGACAAGTTTTTGACATTGATCGTTGCTGAGATGAGACTGCGACTAGATTTTGAACACTTAACTACGGGAATTACGGAACGGCCTTCAGATTATCATAGTTATACAACGCTGAGATTCTAACAAAAAAAAAAAAAATGTTACTTAATCCATTTCAATGCTATGTTGTTGAGTAACTGTGGAGTTTCTTGCCCGAGTTTCGGTCGTGGATTCGAATTCGAACCCAGGCAGGAGCTTTACTTTGTGTTGTCATCAACTGCTCTCAATACGGTGAAGGAAAACATCGTGAGGAAACCGGCATGTCCTAGAACCGAAAATTCGAAAACGTGACAACTACCAACCCGCACTGGGCCCTCGCGGTAGATTTCGGCCCACTCCCTCTCTCCCTCCCTCACAGAGAGGAGACCTGTCTCTTAGCAGTGGGGACGTTCTAAGCTGATTATGCTACCTAGCTTCTGACGTTTCATAAGTGCCCATGTAGGTTAATGTGAAATAAAATGTTTTGATTAATTTAGACGGACTGTGACGTATTTCAATTGATTTAATAAGCTATGCGTATTAAAATATGGCTTATTATTATCCGGACTTAGGTATGCATCTGCATAGGCCATAGATATTACATAGTTTGGGTGACCATAAACTCGTAAAACAATGAGATATATTTCAAGAGATAACAAGCAGACTATTGGACAATACTTAGGTACTAAAACGAACGAAAAACGGAAATAATAATAATTCTGGTTTCCACTTTATACAAAAAATCGGTTTATCAATCCCTAGATAAGCCTAGATTCTTTGTTTGGGTCCTAGTTTACAGGGATTTGCGTATCGGCTATGGATAAGGTATTGGCTGGCTGAGCTGTTCTTAGACTCTGTCTGGGTAATTTCGTTAGTTTATTTTATTTTCTTCTATTCGTGAAAGTTACATCAAAATTATTTACGATGTTTTTTAAAAAGAAATGAAATGGAAGGCTATTTACAAGGTTCCTCTGATAAAAACTAAAATAAAAAAGAAAGAAATATACATTCAAGTATTAATGGTATACCCCATGTTTTGTTTGTACCCCTTGGAGATCGCCTAGTTAAAGTGTCCTCAACTACTTAAGGCGAATTTCACCAAACTTTTATACCTAAATTTTAATTGCGACATATTCGCCAAAAATCTAAACAAATATGAGTTTATGAAAAAATAACTTTAATGCCTACGCAATAAAGTTCAGTTTACGCTACAACTTGAAACATTTTTATATATTTTTCGATAGTACTAGTTACTCTGAAATCAACTTAATTACCATTAAAATAAAGTTGATATTTGTTTAACTTGAAATAACGTCAATTTGAAACATAAATAAAATTTGAATATAGAATAATTCTTATAGAATAAATTTTGAATTTTTGACAGTTTTTCCATACTAGTACTGTCAGACGTAAAATTTTATTCCACGGATAAAATATATCTGACTTAGGTAAAATCAACCCTTACTAGACGAAGTGCAACAAAAAAATCCAATAATCAAATTCATATAAACCAATAAATTAAGAGTCGTCAATCAGAAAGATGAAGCTAGTTGCCCATTCCAAAGCAAAGTAGGTTCCTTTGGAGAAGAACAGGCAAGAAACTCCATGGACACTCTTTAAATCAAAATATTATTACAAAATATTGGTTACAACATCATTTTAGCAGCATGTAATATGCTACGTCATCACCTACAAAATGTTAACTTCACGTGTCGTCTCAACCTTCACGTTTCGTCTCCGTTGACTCTTTCAATTTGCACGTGATAAAAATCCAGCTGATTCCGCCTCGCGTGAGCAAAAGAAATCGAGTCTCAGCTGATGTGTACGAAAAATTAAACGTTTTAATATTTCGTTCAGTTTAAAAATTAAGTAGATATGTAGATAAGACTGTGACAAATACACTCATCATCATCATCATGTGGGACCTTGTCCGTGTTACTTGTTGTTAGCGCAACATGTTTGTTTTCTTCAATTCCCCCCTGTCAATCGTCACACTATGATTCACTTCTTTCGTCTTTCATATCGGATCACACAATCCGTCCTTTTTTTCATTGACCTTCTCGGTCTCCATTCATCAACATTTATTCAACACTCTTTTAATCACATTCGTTTCATCCCACATCATCAAATGCCCAAGACAAATGATTAATAATAATAATATCCCTGGACATTTCACACAGCACCATTCTAATGCTTGTGTTATGGCTGATAAGATACAAGATGGCTGATAAACTACTTATATACAATTTTTTTTTTTGTAAATACATACAAATTATAGATAGAAAAACACCCAGACCCCTTTCCCCCCCCCCCCCCCTATCAACTGTTTTTTAACAGGCGCCACTTTCAAACTTCCTCTAATACAGGGTGGCAGGGTGGCTACCATGGATTCAGTACATGATTTTGAAGCTAACTTTTTATAACCAACAAGCTGCGCCCCGCGGTTTCACCCGCATACGTTTAGATTCCGTGGACTTTTTATGCCGAATATAAAAAGTCTCCTATATATTAATTCTGGTTATAAACCATCTCTGTGCCAAATTTCATCCAAATCCGTTCAGTAGTTTTTGCGTGATAGAGTAACAACATCCATACATCGATCCATACAAACTTTCACGTTTATAATATTAGTAGGATTTATATGTTAATAAAAAAAAAATGCTGTTCGGTACATTTTGACCGCGTCGGTATTGTACTTACCTATGAAATAGCAGATTTTTTTTTGATACCCAACTACTTAGTTTCTACTCTAGCGGGTCTAGAATCATGTGCTGAATTCATGGTTACAGTATGCGCGTCGATGTCCCTGCTATCTGTATAAGTGTGGCATACTTAAAGGCACTCAAAACAAAAGATAATTTACTTTGTTTTAATCCGTTAAAGTACCTACGGAAAGAAAGTAAGAAATGAAAGGTTTTAATTTCTGCATTTTACATCGGGATTAAAAATGCTAACTAGCGTTAGCGTCTCTTTCAAAGCTGCTTCCATCCATAGTAGTCAAAGTTAATTCGAATGAGCGGAAAAATATGAAAGTAAAAAGAAATTCTTGACGACAAAGAGCTGTAGTATTAGCAACTTGACTCAGGTACAAGGTTTTAATATAATTATTATAAAGAGAAAAAAAAATCGTATATTCTTTCAAAGAGTTAAGTAAAAACGGTAATATTTTACAACAATGCTAATGGATGTTGTAGGTTTCGGGTAATGAGATCGTTATTGGGTACTGAACGAAAATACGTAAGTATACTAAAGCCTCTTAAAAGGTCTAAGAATTTACCCGTTCCTAAATCACATCTGTCGATGTTCCGCTATAGCATTCTTCCATTACACTTAGGAACGCCACTTCATGGGTTCATGGATTTTGTTATGTACCTAAGTACGTTTTCCGAAGAGCTTTTAGGTTTGATTGAACCTTATTTCCCAGCAGCGGCAACAATATAAGCTGATAAGAAGTAAATATAACGTGTGAAACGAGTATTTTAAATTTTAGAATCGGTCGAATTTACGTTACGTTTACTCCGCGTGTTCTTGCTAGGCTCTCTGTAAATAAAGCAGTCCGCAGCGAAACGACCGTCATCAGCTGTTTTATAACCACGTCAAAGTACTAAATCAAGGCCGTGAGTTACCTAGTGTTGTACACGCCAGCGATCCGTCATCTTGTCTGATAACAGTGATAACAGACCGCAGTCTGATTTCACAACTTAAGATTACATGATATTACTTGCAGTTATCTCATAAAGATAAACGTGAAAGGAAAATGGCCAGATTGAGTTCTTAAGCCATGTAGGTATGAGTTTTATGGAAAAGTCTTTGAATACCTAGATAGATATGGAAATGGAAAAAATATATTCAGAAAACTTCGTAAAATTACAAAATTGAAAACGTGGTTCCTTTTTCCGTGTACCATTCGAGTACGGTGCTCAAATACACGAGCGGCACGTTGTCGACGACAGCCGTAGACATGTCGACGGCCTACCTCTTTAAAGTTTCAGATCTTTCCGTAATCTTTTACGGAAAGATCAGAATCAGAATCTTTATTTGTAAACATAGGTAGAGTTAGAGTTACACAGTGTGTGAGATGTTACAACATTTACTTATGTTCTCTGTGGTTTGCCATTAGGCGTACAAATATTAAGAAAGAAATAATATTCATCATAAGAAATGTTTTTTTTTTTTAATTGGATTTTAGCAAACACTTTTACACGTCAAGATATTTTTTTTAAACTAGTTGAGGTTTCCTATCCGACTTTTAGAAAAAACACCGAAACAATCTCAAACCGGTCCCGACCCGTCTTGACCCATCTCTATGCATCACCCATGACGGTGAATTGATGGCTATCTGATGGTTTCTTTTCTCGTATTTTATCTGTCGGTAGCTTAAACAGATAGATAAATGGCTTTGACCTACAAAGCTGTAAACCTGCATATTAGGACGATACTCAAGGTTTCTAGTTAGGTAGGTTTCTAGTTTTGATCAGTTTTCATACAATACTGTTAGATCAAAGTATATTGAAATGTCTTTGTTGATCAGTATTTTTTAATGAAGAAACGTTATACAAAACGGGTCTGAACATTACATTTTGATGCATGTGTGCAATGAGAAGTGTTCTCACTTTTTTAATATATAAAATTTTTAAACTCTGCGATATATATTTTGAACAATAAAAAAAAAACGATAATTTTCAACACACTTGCTAAAGGGGGTGTTCTTGCAAACCACAAGCGATCCGCGCGCCAAACTACTTTTCATAAAATATAACATGCCGCTATGTATTTAATTTTGAATATTAGTTTGTGTAAAAATTGTATTTGTAAGAAATAGGCTAGTTTCCTAAAAAAATCTAATTAGTCCGTCAGTTAGATTATCAAAAAATATTGAACCCGTATTTTTTCTTTTGACAATTATATAAAAAATGATAATGAAAATCACTTAAAAAAAATGTATGAAACCGGTAAAGTCGTTCTCATCGTGCATCGGTCACATCGGTCGTCATTTTTTAAGTAAAAACTTCTTTAGCGGTTTTGTGCACTTTTATTGTGATGGGTAAAAAATGTTAAACTCGCGTCAGGACACGTGACCTGATCGAAAATTCGTAAGACGGAGCTCGCGTCAGGACACGTGACCTGATCGAAAATTCGTAAGACGGAGGGAGAGTAGACCGCATTCCAAAATATGAAAAATGCACAACGTTAATATTCAAGTTTTCACTTCTGCCGGCACTCCCGGAGTGCAACCCGTTTTTTTTTAAAGTTTTAAATACTTTGTAGAAGGTTCTTACGGAAAAAAAAATAAGAAAGTTGCTTTACGCGGACGCAGTCGCAGACAGAAGCTAGTTTATAATAAAAAAATATCATGTCTCTTTGTCCCCAGTTGTGACTTCAACAAATACACAATTCGTTGCATCAAGACAGTCGGCGAGATGACGCCGAAGATGGAGGTGGATGCACCGATGGACAGCGACAACGAGTCCAGTGGACGGGGGACGGCTTCTGATAGCGATTGATATAAAATAAACTGCTGATCTTGTATTTGCTGTTTCATTTTTAAGGGCTTATATTCTTCCTCTTCAGCCTGGCTGTTTTTTCTCCAACATCCGCTACTTGAGTCACGGAGCGGGCCGGACTTGAGTGGGACGAATGCACCCATAACAAAAAAAAAAAAAATTACAGCTGTGAGGCCATCCGCAAACTCGAACCTCTTTTTTCATTAAACCTTTTTTATTTACTTTTGTATTGCCTAGTAGTCAGTCAGTTAGTCAGAAAGTGGAAGCGCCTAGTTTCCATTTGCTCGTTAACAAAGCGCAGTTTCATTTACATAGAACAACCGAAGCACTGCCTCAGTGCATCGCTATCGCGCTATCGCTATATTTTTATTTTTAGATTCTGATTGTACTGACGCTAGCACATCAAGCTACCCGTAAACTGTAAAATTTTCCCAATCAACCTTGGACCTAATGCTTTAGCGATAAAGCTGAAAATCTATTAAAGAAATTTGACAGATTGTAGAAGCTTGATGTGTATGATAAAAAGTAGAATAGACTAACATAAGTATCTTTCTTTGGACATAATGTAGGTATCCAGGTGAGTTGTATAAAAATAATGTTTCGTTACAGGTCAGTACATTCTACCATTCTAAGTAAGTAGTTTCTTGTATTCCCAAGCAGTTCACATCATTCATCCTGA
Source organism: Apamea crenata (assembly GCA_949629185.1). Lineage (NCBI taxonomy): Eukaryota > Metazoa > Arthropoda > Insecta > Lepidoptera > Noctuidae > Apamea > Apamea crenata. The sequence continues at coordinate 2,424,632 of OX451359.1, forward strand.
CTGGGGCTTTTGAAGTTTCGTAGTTTATTGTCTGCAAACATAGCAGGCTATTCTTTTATATTCCTCGAAATAAGAAGAAGAAAAGTTCAAATAAAACACACCTCTCTATCAATTTCCTTTATTAACCTGTGTAGCGCTGGGCCCTAATATAAAACTAACAGAGTTGCTGTTACGTGGCCACGAGAGCAGCGCGTTGGCTCTCGCGATCGCTACAGCTGACGCTATAACCGCTATTAAAGCTATTGTGAGCAGGAACCATCGAGCTACTTCCACGTAGCCCAGGAGTTTGTGGGAGTCCCGGAGCTCCTGTTGAATTGAGGCTGGGATTGTTGCTCCCTGAAAGAAGAAAAAGGACAATGAAATAAAAGAAAATAATGTTTAAAAAAAAATCGAGGACATGTGACTTCCGTCAACCCGCACTGGGCAGAGGTAGTGGATTATGGCCAACTCTCTTTCACAGATAGGAGGCCTGTGACCCAGCAGTGGGAACGCTATAGGCTGATCATGCTGGTTTTAAATGTGGCATTTTACCTATAGCATGATGTTAAAGTGTGTTTATATACAGACAAATATCATAATTACTGTTCGGGTGTACCTAATGTCTTACGGCCGAACCCAATAACCCATTGACAGATAGCTACTGATGGTAGCCAGTTTATTATAACTATCAGTATAATATAGTCATACAGAACGCTACTGGTGTAGATTATTGGGACGTTAAAACCAGATATAGATAGGTTTTTCTACGTCTAGTAGGTATGCCAAAACTGGTGATAGATAGGTAACTGGGTTCGCGTTCGCCGTTAGCACTGGTTAGCACGTACTAAAGTTGTCAAAAATAAAAGGCCCGTTTTGACATTTGAGAATCCGTTCTTGACACCTGTCAGTTTCAAACAAACGAATACATACGTGTTTTGCGAATTTGATCTTTATTAACTACCTACTAGAACTGTCAGTGTCAAAACGGGCCTTTTATTTTTTGACAACTTTACCATGGTTTGACAGTAGTAAGTTGTATCCAGTCGAAGAAAGTGAAGGTCGCGCGTTTTTGGGGACTGTCTTTTGTAATTTTGACGTTCGAAAATTGCTAATTCTCAGCCTAATTTGCATAAATGACTTGATTTTTTATTTTGATTTTGTCACCCCACTGGCCACACTTTACAAAATAAATATAGGTAATCGCTGTTTTCGTAGACCCAAGAGCCCAATTTTATAAGTCTAGTAAGTAGGTACCTTTATCTCGCATATCTCCAAGATAAAGTGAGAGGCACTTTATCTTTAGCCTCTCGAAGTGAGAGGCAGAAGCCTCTTTGTAATATCTATCTTTATTATACAATTCATTTTAATGGAAGTATATTATGCAAGTAGTTTACATAACTAAGTACTTAGTTTTAACTTTCTTTTTAGTTTTTTTAGCTTTCTTAACTTTTTTCTGCGTGCTAACTGAAAATACTGTGTTATATCATTATAATGTACATATAGTTAGTACACTTAAACTTTTATGAGGTTCCAAATAGTGGAACTTTTATAAACCTTTTATTTTACTTAAAACCAATATTATAATATTAGGTACCTACCTAATTTGATAATACTCGTATAACATTTGAAGTGCCCTTCAGGGGGTAAGTACATAATATTATGTCTTATTACAGTGTCAAGGAATTTGAATGCATGCCTACTAACCAGTGTTTTACATGTTAGCAAATAAATAAACTGGGTAAGGATTAGGGCAATTTAGAATTTGGAGATATTCAGGAGAAATAAATTCGTTCATAATATTGCACAATCGGGTTATGTGACCGACACACCTGATGTTAATAAACATATTAGCCATATCTAAAAACCTTCTCTTAGAAGGTACAGACGCAAGCACATCAAGCTACCACAATCTGTCAAATTTCTTTAATAGATTTTCAACTTTATCGCTTAAGCATTAAGATTCAAGGTTGATTGGGAAAATTTGACAGTTTCGGGTAGCTTGACCTGCTGGCGTCTGTACTACATTTAACTTGAATGATATGAAATATCCTTTACTCCGGATTTCCCCAACGATCTCCACTCCATCATGCCTTATGAATGAATGGCAGTAATATTTTACTAGTAATATTATACTTTCCATCCGATTTCCTTTGGCCGGACTGCATTTACTTAGGTACTCTTGGCAAAATTCCAGGAACTGGCTAAGATCATCACCTATACTAATATTATAAATGCGAAAGTAACTCTGTCTGTCTGTTACAAAACCAGGAGTTATTGAAAAAATAACTTTAATATCTACATATTTTTTTTAACTTTTTTAATAGTAAATTACTATACTCCGTTCGGAATAAGATTAGATATTTAAATAAACCTTTTTTACAGTCCGTTCAACCGATTTTGACTACTACTACGTACTGCTGCTATTATAAGGAATACCTGCGGGTCAAAGAGTACTATAAGATAGCTGCGGGTAGCCTCAAAAAGATGTATTCATCGACAAGAATTAATTTGAATGTCTACAATTTGTGGTCACTGTATCAATGTGTAGCTAAAATTAAGTACCTACCCAATCAATGGGTACTCGTACCTACTACTTTTGAGGTTACACATGGATACAATAATATGCAACAAAGATTATAGACAATTTAATTAATTCTGGTCAATGTCATCATCATCATCAGCCTATGGCAGTCCACTGCTGGACATAGGCCTCTCCTATTACACGCCATTCAACTCGATTTTCGGCAACTCTCATCCAGCTGCTTGTCAATGTAGTTCTACATATTTTTGAGACTACGAAAGAATTTTCAATCAGAGGATGCTGTGCGTTTTATTATCTACAGTCATAAGGAAAGCAAAATAATTAAGACTATATAGAAGACGATCAGCATAATCGATTTTTTCTCCAAAATCGTTACTTTGACAGCCAGTGAGCCAACTTAGTTAAGGATAGATAACGTTTGAAATTCTGATAACAGCGAGCTCCGCTAGTCAGAATAAGTTTCTTACCCTACCTCGATATTTCCGACAAAACGTGCACGTGCTTAAAGCGCTTAACATTCTGCATTCAGCTCAAATGCAGAATATTCAGCGCTATAAACACGCGGATGTTTCTTGGAAATATCGAGTTAAGGCACAGAATGTTAGGGTAAGAAACTTATGAATAGAGGATTCTCCTTGAGGCTTGAAGGTAGGTAGGATAAAGTTCTCAGAAACATGTAGGTACTATAGCCTAACACTGCGTCCTAACCAAAGCGAACGGTCGCGCGAATCCGCGGTCGTCGCGTTTATTTATTTATTGCACCATATACACACAGTTACAGCAGCATCCTAATTGCGTAACACATTATCAATCTCAATCTGAATCATTTTGAAGTATGTATATTGCAAATCCATTTCTTCATTATGTTCGAAAACTTTGTCTGCTCAACAACGCAATGAATGTTGTGGAACTGTCAAAATGAAAGCGCAAGGAATGATGTGGAACTGTCAAAATTAAAGTCATTGCTACTATTAGTGTGTTACGCAATTACCCCACAGGCTATGGCTAGGGTTAGGGCGCAGCAAGTCGTCACTTATTTGTTCGGAAAACCGTAACCCCATCCAACTGCCGCGTTCATTTTGTTCGGCGAACTCAAACGCGTGGTCGCGCCGACAGATGGCGACTGCTAACCAAAAGCGACTATCGCACGAGTACGCGATCGCCGCGCTCTTTTATATGAATACTAGCTCACTAGCTAGTAACCCGAACCTTGCTTTGCACGGTTTATACGACTTGACAAAACGCGGAGATTTCTTTATTTTAGTTATGTAACTTTATAACTAACGTAATATACGCATAAACCTTCCGGAATGAATTCTCGAAATGATGGTAAAAAGTGCAAAAACCGTATCAAAATTCGTTGCGTAGTTTAGTAAAACAACGCGGTTACACAGGCATACCTACACGAAAAGCGACTTTCATTTATATTATGTAAAACGATCGCTATCGTGTACATATTCGTGCAACAGTCGCTTTCAGCTAGGACGCGGCTTTAGGTATGCATACCGCTTGTTCAGGAGAATTATGTGCCCTTTGAACCTGCCAGCACAGATTTTCTGTTCTAATTTTAACATAAACACGACATGACACGTGTATGTAGATAGGAGTTGCGGTTGATGCGTGGATGGGTGACCGAATCTTTACATAACAAGACCTCGCCTCGGAAAGCACGTTAAGCGTTGGTCCCGGCTGTCATTCGTGGATCTTTGACCGTCGTTACGGGTCGTCAGAAGCCCCAAAGTCTGACAACCAGTCTTACCAAGGGGCCTGGCCCCCTGGGGGGGGGGGGGGGGGGGGGCTGTGTCCCAGCAGTGGGAACTTTATAAGCTGATTATGTTATGGTAAATGTTTTGTACATACCTCTTCAAGCCACAGCATAGGGAACAAGCCAGTAGGCACGCTCTTCAGCTGCGGGATCATGTCAATCTTGCGCAGTTCAATGTTGAACTGCAACCGTTTTAGACCACTCAGGACTACGCCGGTCGTCTGTGAAAATAGAATAATGTGATTAAAATTTATGTATGTAAAGTCACCATAGGAGATAAGTAAACAGGGTCGTCGGATATTTTTCAAGTTTAGTAAGAAACCAATGAATGTTTTCGAATGAAATTTAATTGGATAAATGAACTGTTTGTTTTCTATTAATTAAATTAAATTTCATTCGAAAACGTTCATCAGTTTCTTACCAAACTTCAACTATATCCGACGACCCTGGTTAATCTCCTTTGGTGACCGTACATCTATAGGTGCTAATGTAATTTTACTCACCGGATCAATATAAACAAAAGAGTTATGCTTCTCTCTATCAGGCATGATTCCTGACTGGAAGAACTCGAGTAGTTCTTCCGAGGCGAGGTAGAAGTGAGGCAGCGAGGCAATGGCGGGCGCGCCCTGGCACGGCATCAGGTTCAGCAGGCCCATCAGGAGGCACCCATCGTGGCTCGCGCTCCAGTTCCTGAAAGAGGTGAAAGGTTTTTAAGCTTGATTCTGTACATACTCGAAGGTACCTACTGATGGTTAAAGAAGCTTGCCGCGGAAAACACGTTCAGCAGTTGGGCCCGGCTGTCATTCGTGGATTTTTGACAGTCGTTACGGGTCGTCGGAAGTCTGATAACTTTCTAAGGGGTATCGTATTATCCGGGAACTGGGTTGTGGAGGTCAGATAGGTAGTCGTTCCATGTAAAATACTGGTATTCAGCTGCATCCGGTTAAACCGGAAGCCGATCCCAAAATTGTTGGGAAAGGGCTAAGCTGATGATGTGAGATGATGACCTACTGATGGTTAAACTATTTCCCCCTTATTACAAAACAAGGTTTTCTTTCGATCAGGTTTAAACCACTGACCCAGTTATTGAATTAAGAACCCAACTGATAGAGAAATGCAGTTCTTTATACAAAAATGACAGCTTAGTTCGGTGCTAAGTTGTCATTTTAGTATTTAGAACTTTGCCTAAATCGAAATAAAGTTCGAAATACAAGTACTGGCTCAATAGTTTAGGCTAGAACTAAAGTTAGGTTTGGTTTTGTAATAAGACGGTTTTCGTTTACTTGTAAAAGAGCATGCAGTTCCACAGAATAGTAAGTAGATTTGACAACCGAAAGATTTGCAAAATGTTTTCTCGTTTTACCGCTCTTTAACTTCGGTGACTTCCTGCATAATTCTTCTTACGTCTTGTGCCGGCATCGTCCATTTAACTTACTTATAGGTTAAGTATTCTTGGTCGAACTTATGGGTACTTACTTTTTACAAAAGCATTTGTTGTCATGGTTAGCGCTCTTTGCTGCTAACGCTGACTCTGAGATCTCGTAGTAGTACGAGCTGATATTGAACATCTCCTTCTTGCCCACAAGATCTACGTAAAGGGACCTGTGGAACAGAGTTATAGACAATTTTATCGTTTGAGAGTTGTAAATCGTCTGCTAGGCAATAAGGAAGGGAAAATTGTTGGTTGGGGAGTAATAAAAAGTCAGGAATTAGGTATCCGGGTGGTAATGTAAGAATTTATTCTGCGGATGTGATGTTTGGCATCTAAAAATTGTTACGAAGCTCTTTTAAATAACCATAAGCATAATCAGCCGTTAATGTTCCCACTGCTGGGACACAGGCCTCCTCTGTGTGAGAGAGAGTGGGTCATAATAAACCACGCGGGCCCAGTGCGGGTTGGTGTGCCCAGTGCCTCTTTTAAATAAAAATACAAATAAATAAGTAACAAAAATGTAGGTAACCAGTAAATAGGTATTCAACTAGTCGCTTCAGGCGTTTTTTTCTATGATTGATAATCGTAACCGTAAAAAGAAGGAATCCCTCAATCATTAAAGACCTCTTAAAATTATGTTTTTAATATGGATCGATCGATCTCTTAAGCAGTCCTAATTCCCCCGTATTAGGACCGCTTGAATAAATTGATTGCTAGAATATTTCTTGCCATGTTTCGTTCCACGAGTAAAAATGGGAATTATGAAAAAAAAGGCTTTATTGCCGTGCTGCCAGTGGGCGCCGGCCCAAAGTCTCTTATAACCGTTAGTAGCTACATTCGGAAGAAGTTTTCAATTTACCTGCAGATATCCGGTTCAAAAGTATAAAGCTTCTTGGGCACATTGCCCTCCTTGATCGGGGGGAATATGGACGAGTCTGAGCCGTTGATTTGACCGCAGTATTTGTCTCCCCACATCTGCATGATGTGCTGGTTCTTGTAGGTGACTATGTTACCGAGCTCGTATACGTTGTCTCGACCACGGTTCATTTCGTAGGGACCTGATTCTGAACGGTTCATCTGGAAATTGTTTAAGAGGATTTATGAGCATCCCTAAGGACGGAGTAGGTATTAAAAAGTTTTCTAATTGGGCAATTAGAAAACTTTTTATGGCTAGAACAGAAGATTTTTTTTCGAGCACTGGAGTTTCAACGCACTGCTTAGCGCCAAGGCACGGTAATATTTTTTATTAATATTACCGTGGCCAAGAGTTGAAAATCCATCTGTGTGTTTTTTTATGCGCTCTGTTGGATTCTCAACGCTCGGCTCAACCCTGAGAGTTGAAAATCCAGTGCATGATAACTTCCCGCCGCGGTACTTTTACGTATGTGCGACGTGAGCTTACTTAATGCCCTAACCAGGACCAATTTATTGGATACAGCCATTCTTATAGAAAATAATATACATATAACTGATTAGGGTATCAAAATAATTACATACATGAGAAAACATAGAGAAATAAAATCCATTTTCTCCCTCAGCTGGCCGCATCGTAGGCGGCATGTCTCCTTTTATTTTACCGCACACAAGGCCTGTAATGAAAAGAAATTGAAACATTCATGAATAGAAGTCCCACTCGTTTTGTAGGGGACATCGACCTAGGGTCAACATTTTAGAGTCTGCATTCAATATGGGTAGCCCAAAGTGTTCCGGCAATACGTGTTGTGGTAGCTTTGACCTAGAATTTTATTCATGTAAAATGAATTAGATAGATAAATGAATTAGAAATTATTTCCTTTGGGGTTTTTATTTAATTATTTATTGAATCTCCAACAGAGGGTACACAATTACATGCAAGTATACATGAACAGGGACAAGCTTGGTATGCGCTTCCAATCATAGGAGACCACATCATTTATTTAAAATCTAGGTAGGTTCAGTAAGCTTGACAAGGTAAATATGTTAAAATACATAAAAAAACTTAACACGAAAACCATACAAAGGAAACAGAGTTAATTGATTTAATAAGAAATAAAGAATAACCATAAAAACAACAGACAAAAATATTACGACTTTGAAACTTTGAAGGAATGCTTAACTTGAATTTTAATATTGTGTGCCTCAAATAACTATTAGTCTATTTCGTAATTGATTTAATATCCTAAGGTTGAAAGTCCCTTGCAAGTCATAAAACAACAAGGTATATTTGTCTATGTAACAGTTAGATCGTTCATCAGCATGCAGCTGAGATGAGACTGCTAAGAGGGATGTGTTGTATTACACGAATGTGTTATGGAGAAATGAGGAAAATGTCATGAGGAGAATTTTGAGTATGAATGTCGATAGCTATAAGAGTAGGGGAAGACCAAAGAAACGATGGATGGAACGTGTGAATTGGCATAGGCGACTGGCGAAGGCGTCAAGCACGGAATGCGGCCGGTTGCGAACCTGCATTGTCATTTTTCAATTTTGGTTGCCATTAGCATAAATGCTTTCGGTTGCCATTCATCTTTGTTAATCTAAAGTTGGTCAGTTGATACAGCAAACGATCAATCTCTGTACCGCCCATCCAACTTTTTGGTTCCATAATAATTCTAGACCACGTGCACTGGAGTGTGGTCTATTCCAAAACTATCTGACGAGAGTGTAAACAAACCCTGTTCATGTTAAATTTTTACAGAATCACTCTCTAAAGGAAGTTAGTAACACATTCATCTATATTTAAAAGGTTTCAACTTTATATCTCACCAGTTTAAAAAAAAAAATATTATTTGAATAATATTAATCAATTCGAAGTATGTAATTGAAAAAGCGTCGACGAAAATTGAGGTTATAATAATAATTTCATTGGTCAAATGAAGAAGATCTCTAAGTTAAATTAAACATTGGTTTGAGGTATTCAAATAATCAAATTACAATTCCAATTAAACCAATTCCACAGGTACCTATGTTGTCTGATCCATTTGTTTACTTTTTCAGCTGATACTTTTGGAACAAGGTATATATTTTAATAAAACAAACCATATTATTATTCAAGATGCATCTCAAGTCATTTCCCGTCCTATGCGCTTTAAAAGCACCCTATTACACGAATCTCATATTTGATATCGTAAAGTAGTTTCACCTCACTCATGTAACCTCACTTACTTAAAAGAGATGGCTTCACGAGCTAAGAAAAGTGAACTTGTTGGTGCAATTTTTTTTTAATTTTTTTATTTATTGACAATGGGCTCACTCTTGACCTCAATCCAGCCCAGAGGCAGGGATGAGATCTACGGTGGAACGAGCTTGCCCAGAAGAAGCCTATTCACTCTCGCCCTGAAGAGATTAGGGTTGTATGAACTCGGGAATGCAGACGTAGGCAGACAATTCCACTCCTTTGCTGTGCGCATCAGAAAAGATGATCAATGAAATATATCCGTTTTATGAAGGACGCTGTTGCTTGTCCACTTTTTACGAACGAATAATCCATGAAAATCGTCTAATATTATTATTCAGAAACCACGTCGTACGGTACGTCTTTCAAATAATATAGACACGGATTCAAGGGATGTCAACCCAACTGATGGCAACAGGCTCGCCCCATTACATCGAATTTAAACTGCTGGACATAGGCCTCTTCCAGGTTGCGCCACAACACCTTGTCCTCCGTCTTCCGCATCCAGTCTGTCTCAGCCACCTTCTTTAGGTCGTCCACGTCATACGCGTTCCACGCGTCATACAAGTCCTGGATTGGAGACCACGTCATACGCGGTCTCTACTCCAGGACTCGTCTCTACTCCAGGACTCGTCTGCTCCACCGGCCATCGGTCCTTCGACAAACATGACCAGCCCACTGCCACTTCAGGTTGCTTACTCTGCAAGCTATGTCGGTAACTCCGGTTCTTTTCCGATTTAAACATAGGCAGATAGCTAAATCTAGGTACCTACCAGGTACACCTGTGCCACCACCTTTGGGGAATACAGTTGTGTCATATGATAGTTTTATTTCGCAAACCAAACAAAATTTTGCCGCGCTTGAGAAGTACCCACGTTAAAAATTGAGTACTTTCGAAAGAAACAAATGAAATCTTACCCAAAGCGGCATTATCTCCATCGCAGCTCAAGTAGATGCCGTCAAAGAACAGATCCCTCACTTTGACCCTCAGGAAGGCATCCTCGAGGCTCGGGAAGAACTGCTCCAGTGCTTTGTTTATCACTCCCGCCAAACTTGGCATCATGTCGTGGACAGTTAGCAAGGCCGCCTGGAAGGAAGAGATAGAGAATGTTAAATACATGTAAAATCTTCATTATCTTTGTCCCTATTCAAGAAAGAAAGAAAATACGCTTATTTGCGGCAAACATGACGCATAAAAAAAACACAACCACAAAAAAATATATAACAAGTGGGGGGATGCGTCACATCCACGCAAAACGGTCATCTCTCAGCATAATGCTAGGACCCTATACGAGACAGAGCCCCAGCGCTGGTTTTCAGAGAATGCCGGCGTTGACGTGACGTGACGTCAACAGAGGTGCAGCAGTGGTGCCTCAGTGGTAACGGCCCCGACTTACGAGTTGGAGGTCGTGGTCGTGGACCCAGGCAGGCGCTTTACTTTGTGTAATTTATTTCATCACCATTGCTCTCAAAAACGGTGAAGGAAAACATCGTGAGGTAATCGGCTTGTCCTGGGGCCAAAAATTCGAAGACATGACATCTACCAACCCGCATTCGGCCCGCGTGGTGGATTACGGCCTATGCCCTCTCACCTCTCACCTGTGTCCCAGCAGTGGGAACATTATACATTATTGGCTGATTATGCTATTCAGCAGAAAGACATCCATGGTTGCACATTGTCGTCCCCCAAGCATCGTAACATCGACCGATCCATCCACCAATTTATCATCCACCATCATCTTAGCTCAGAACAAATAAAATTATGTGATTATATTTTTTCGTAGGACTTAAACATAACCTCTGCCTAGTCTTTCGGGGATTACAGACGTAATATGTTATGTTTTGACAATTGTATGTTATGTTTAGATATATCAAAAACTTCCAGAATTGCCGGTCTATTCTGTAAAACTTTCACCGTGAAAACTGAGGTGAAGTGAGCTAGAAGTGAGCCGTCATTCCAGGAGGAATGACGAAAAAAAATGTCAATAGTATCTATCAATATATCTATCAATAGTATATATCAATAGTATGTCTATTGACAGCTTACTTTAAGATCACTTCACCTAACATTTCACGGTGAGATTTTTACAGAATCGAACGCAGATAAAACTCGCAAATCGAATTTCAATTTGTTCGCAGAAAGTTGGATTGGTATTGATGCAATACATTATAACACCGCGTGTTCCGTTGTGGTCAAAGGAATGTAAATACTATTCGCGCCTATTTTATTGTCACGGTCGCCACGTACGGAGGGCAGATTCTAGGAGTAAATGATAGAACGAGTGCTGTTACAATACTGCCTTTAATATATTAGGACATTACACGGCTACTACCTCACAAAGACAACTTCTAATCTAATTATACCAAACTATCTTTAGAAATTGAGTTCCTTTTGTGTCTCGCCTAGCAAGTGATCAGATAGTAGCTTCTGCCCGCGACATCGTCCGCGTGAAATATCCTGTTCCTCCAATCCACCCCGTCGCATCGTAACACCGCCCGCACTATCAAGTTTTCGCTTAGCATTCTTTCTGACTTTTGCTCGGCTCCTTAGCGTCATAGCTTGATTTTTAAAAACCTATAGCCTTCCTCAAGAATTGGGCTATCGAATGCAAATAGAATTTTTCGATTCTGACTGGTAGTTCCAGAGATTACCCCTTACATACAAACATCACCATCAACATCATAATCAGCCTATAATGTTCCCACTGCTGGGACACAGGCCTGCTCTCTTCGTCAGGGAGTGGGCTATAATCTACCACGCGGGCCCAGTGCGGGTTTGTAGATGTCACATGCCTTCAAATTTTTGGTTCTAAGACATGCCGGTTTCCTCACGATGTTTTCCTTCACCGTTTTGATAGCAGTGGTGATGAAATAATTTACACAAAGTAAAGCGCCTGGCTGGATTCAAACCTATGACCTACAACTCGTTAGTCGCGGCCGTTGCCACTGGGCCATCATTGCCATCTCTCACATAAACAAACAAACAAATTTTACCTCTTTATAATATTATTATAAGTATAGACAAGGTCGTCTGTTACAAGCTAGAGACAAAGAACTGTCGCTAGATTGTATCAGGAAGACGTACATCGGCCTTTTTCTACTTCAAACCTGCCCCTGGGGAAAGGTCCCGGCTATTTATTGCCCTTCCTCAATATTGAGTTTTGGAGGGCCAAACTCAATCAGTTATTTGTTTCCTAGAATGGAAGGAATACTTTTGTACATAGAGTTTACTCCAGTTCAATTCATTTATAAAGAAAATTTCTATCTCTTTTCCGAGTGATTTCACTGATCTGCTCGGAAGCTGGTTACATCTCCGCGACTAACCTAAGAAGTCCAGAGTAGGCCTATACTGTATTTACTAAGTTGAAAGCGACGACACTTTGCTCCCTTTGCTAAGAGTACATTTCAACTGTTGTTCGATGATATTTCGCTACTCGAAACGCGACATAATATAGTAATGTTTTGCAGCGGAATTCGTTTAGCGGCTTTGCATCATTATTTTCGCGTTGAATGTGTGTTAAGGTCCCTAATGAATTTAAAGCCAAACGAATTTGAAACATCATTCTGTTTCTGTCAATCGTTTAAAGGTGATAGAGACAGAATGATGTTTTAATTACGTTCATCGGTGATTTCTGGTGTAACTGGGCCTAAAAACAACGAAAAAATTATGCCTCTTACCAAGTAAGAGAAGTGTATGACAGTGACTTCATCGTCCTCTGTGAGTCCACCAGACGCTTCGGCATCAAACTCGAAGCGCTTGCGCAGCATGTACTTGATGGTATCGTTGGCGCCGTAGCCCAGGATCGTCCTCTCACGGTACTGTCTAGAAAGAGGGTAGATAATAATCATTTAATTAATTAAATTAGTAGCTTGGTTATAATTATGTAACTAACATAATTATGGATCATTGTTGTCTGAGCAAATACATAAAATTGATATTTACTTAATAAAGTAAAGTAATGTCTGTTTCTCTGAAATTGATGAATTTAATACTTAACAATATCAAGAGTCAAAGGCTGTTGTACTTAATCATTTTAATGAAAATTCATAATCGCTAACGCTGTAGCAGCAGAATGAATGATCAACATGTTAGTATAATGAAAGTGAAGATATTGGTTGACATATTGACAGATAATAATAATAATAATAATAATAAATCCCTGGACATTTCACACAGCACCATTTGTCCCAAGCTAAGCAACCTAATGCTTGTGTTATGGTAACAAGATGGCTGATAAACTACTTATATACAATTTTTTTTTTTTTTTTGTAAATACATACATATTATAGATAGAAAAACACCCAGACTCGGAACAAATACATGTAGGTCATACAAATATTTATTCCGTGCGGGAATCGAACCCGCGACACGCAGCGCAGCAGTCAATCGCTTAACCACTGCGCCAACCGTGCCGTCAAAAATGAAAAGAGAGAGCTGCACGGCGCAACGTATTCTGAACTCTCACAATGCAATGTGTACCTTTTAGTGTAGAAAATAAAGTATATTTTGAGTCACTCTTTTAAAGTGTGCGCGCAGCGTCGCGTCGCGTCGCGTCTCGGTGTGAACTGACCCTTACTGATTTTTCAGGAACAAATTCGCATTGCGGAAGGGAAAGATACAACAAGATATGAACAATATATACCTAAATCTGGTAAATTTGCGAATAGTTTTAGCTAAGTTAGGATATAATTTTGTTATTTTTATTAATTTATTACGTCTTACATAATATGTATATAAATATTGTCTACGACTTTCGTGAAAATTAAACAAATGTTTTATAAGCTCATTATCATAAAGAAACACTGATAGAAAATAAATCTAGGAGTTTCTTTTCTATCAGTGTTTTTTTCTGGATAAGGAGAGGTAGTCCTTTTACAAGATTGATGGACATAATATACTAAGGTCCAGCAATCCAGTTGTATCTATGATAGGAGTTGATTGATGGCTGGCAATTACCTTAGAATTTCACTGAGATTGTTATCCTTCGCAATTGTAGAAAAAAGCGTCTATTCGTTTTTAACCGACTTCACAAAAAGGAGGAGGTTCTCAATTCGGTTTTTTTTTATGTTTGTTGCCTCAGAGCTTCGTTATTTAAAAGCCGATTTACAAAATCGGCAAAATTTTTATTTGAAAGGATATAAGTACTTTCAGATTGGTCTCATAGAAATTTCATCAAAATCGGTTTAGTAGTTTGGTATTTAAACCAACATTACTGGTTAAAATTCAAGGTAAACCGAATTATTTTTTTTATGTATGTAGTGTTATACGAATTTGTTAGGTCCAACTTAAAAGTGAAAAAAAAAATACAAATTTTTCACTTCGTAGCGTCTTTTTTGGAAGTCGGTTGTTTTTTTTTGTAATTTTTTTTTAAATTTACCTACCTATCTTCTATAATATAAAAATGAATCGCTAAATTTGTTGCTATGCTAAGCGCCAATCTCGAGAACAGCTGAACCGATTGCGCTAATTCTTTTTTTAGAATAGGTACTCCTTGAAGCACGAGGATGGTTCTTACGAAAAAAAAAATTAAGAAAGTTGCTTCACGCGGACGAAGTCGCGGGTAAAAGCTAGTTATGTATAAAATAATTTTAATAATATCTTTTTATTTCAAATAACTTTGATGTTATGTTATGGACTCTGATGTGTGTTTTAAATTCATAGTTTTTTTTAATAACTTATCGTGTTTTTAATGTCATAGAGGTTATATTTTGTTCCTATTTTTTTTACCAACCCCTTTTGTACCTCATGTATGCATTCCACATATGCATATTAAAATCCAAGTTCAAAGTCTGGAAGGGATAGGATACTTTGTATGCATTGGAAGTAAACTGCAGCTTTATTTAAATCTCTTGCTTGATGCAGATTTTTACATTTTGGGAGTTTGTACGAAAAATCCCTGAAAAAGAGCTAGAACGAGGTGCATATTTTGTTAAAAACGATTCTTTACGATTTACGTAAACTACGTGATGTATATGCTAGTCCCAAGTGACCAATTACTCTGCAATCTGCCTAGTCTGGTCTCAACTATGCTGGGGTCGGCTTCCAGTCTCACCGGATTTTACATGAAGCGACTGCCTATCTGAGCTCCACAACTCAGTTACTGGGTAACACGATACTTCAAGGGTAAGACTGGTTGTCAGACTTGGGCTTATGACTACACTATCGCACCGAAATATTGATTTGCAAGCGGTTTGGTGATCAGAATTCGGCACCTCCTCAACTTAAGGTACCGAATTTGTTTCAGATAAGTTTAAAGTAGTAGTTTTATATCGAGCTAGTATTGATCAGTCGTTTTTCAAACTTTCTTAGGAAGATTAGTATTGGATATTCTAGACCAAAAACTTAGCTATATTTTCAAATGTTGTATAGTTTCTTCATCTTTTACTTAAAATGCTTGTACATAATGTTAAGGCGATATCAGAAAACAATTTAATGAGTGTTACGTACATGTGCTATGCAAGTAAGTATTACCTAATAGTTTGTACCACCTTATCGGTTTACCCATTTTCATAGTATTTTGATGTAACTACGTGTGAAACAGCACTGCAGTAAAACGTGCAATTCTTCACCAAATAAAATCTAGTCACTTGTTACTTTTTATATATTTTGGCTAAATATTTGCATAAGCTAAGGGTATCTGAACGCAATGTCACCTACAATTAGGTACTGTTTTGAACCCAAAAAGTACTAAAACTACATAGGGTCCTACCTACCTGTAGGTACCTACCAAAAAAACTAACCCACTAATAATATTTTTTTTTCTTAAAACGTATCGATGTTAATTAAGCGGCAAACAAATCGTAATTCACTGATACTTTACAAAGGGCAACTTTTGTTTAGTGTTGCAATAATAATAAAGAAATATTTTTTTAGTTTCTTAACACTATAGCGTTTGCTCAACACATTAAAGGGTATCTAGTTGTCCTAACCAGTGAGTACCTATCATCTAGGAGGCTAGATAGAATACGTGACTTCATACTTATCTGTGTGGCAGTTTTGAGTTATTTGTATGTGGCCTACGCAGATGTCCTACATCCACATCACACATCTGAGGGGCCATTCTCGTAATTTTAAGAAAGTTCACAGTCTGATCTCAGCCTCAATCTGTCAAAAATACCTCTAATTTCCATACATTTTGACAAGTTTTTGACATTTGTTTGTCGCCGAGATGAGACTGCGACTAGATTTTGAACGTTTTAAATTACGAGAATTGGCCTTCTGTTGTCTACATTTGTTAGGGTCGTGTGACGAGTCGTTGAGCTCTCAAAAATAGGGTTACTGTAGCTACACGCTGACTGATGCATGCCTGCCGCCTGTTGGGACAGCGGGGTAGTTGCGTAACACATTAACAGGAGGAATGACTTTCTTTTTGACAGTTCTACCACATTCATTGCGTTATTTACGTTGTTGAGCAGACAAATTTTACGAACATTTGAAGCAATGGATTAGCAATATCCTTCAAAATAATTCAGATTGTGAATGATAGAGGCAATTAGGGTACTGGTTAACTCAAAACTGCAATGCTCATCCTTTAAAAGGTCCTTCCAGACATGGCCCTGCATTGTTAGACTCGCATAATGTTTGAACTATAATAGAGACCACCCCTCAGCTTGTTTCGGCATTTCGCCTCAGGTATCAGCTTAGAAATGCAGGCGCCATCTACTTACTTAGTCTTAAAATATTGACCAAAAACATTAGGTTAAGACTTTTACTAACAACATTTATGGATCTTTTTTTTTATCTTAATTTGATTGATTTTAATTTGATCTGAAATAAAATATTTTTATTAAAAAATGTAGATGTAAAAAATGTCTTAGAAAATCGACTTACCTACAGAAATAACCAACTTTTCATTTCATAATTATTGGTGTTCCAATTTAACTAGATCCATTTGAACATGTGTTATTATCACGTTTATCACTTCACAATGTGGTGAATTTGCTTTTGCAGCTTTTCTAGCTTCTAAAATGTTTTTTTCACCCTTGGATATGAATTTTATGACAGACGAGCTTAAATAATACAGGCTGGCAGGGACATCGCGGAGCAACCTGTATACCACCTGTACCATGAATTCAGTACATGATTCCAACCGGGTTGAAATTTTCAGTCGGTTATTAAAAAAAAACAAGAGTTGAAATTTTTTCAACGCTTTGTTTAGAATCATGTTCTGAATACATGGTTACAGTTTGCGCGTCAATTGTTCTACACATTATTGACATTTGTCGTCGTTAGTAACAAGATCGCGATACTGATTGACAACAGTTGTCCACCGTCCCCCACTAATTAGGTTAAATGTAAATTGTGAAGTCTTACTTGTAAACATAAGGTCCAATCTCCTTTAGCATAGGTTTCTCCCCTCGGTTCACGTCTTCCACGTTGGTGACGTTGAAGACATACACCTTGAAGTCGAGTGGCATCGGCAGCTTCAGCCATCTGTCGAACATCATCGAATTGTTCTCTAGTTGGACATTCTGCAACAAAAAATGTGTTTGAAGGAAGTCTTCTTTCTTATCAGGACGAACGATATATTATGAGAAAAGCTCAGGTTGATTTACGTGGTACGATTTAATAGCATGTGGTAAATGGGGCTTTAGTCAGTCAATAAGGTGATAGTGGGGCTATCTGCACTAGTTACATAAAGGTCAGGCCTGCCCCGTTAGTCTTGTGGTTGCAAGCGTGACTGCTGAATCCTGGGCTCGATTCCCAGTCAGGCAAGTATTGGGTTTTTCCAGTAGGAATTTCTTAGTACGAGTAACAGTCCGGAGTTTGGAAGTTGGCGGTGTGATACACCCGAGCATCGGAAAACACGTTAAGCCGTTGATCCTGCGCCTGATCTCTCTCCGGTCGTGTCGGATTGCCGTCCCATCGGAATATGAGAGGAAAGAGAGAGTGCACCTGTATCTACACACACCACACACTCTTGTGCACTATAATATCTCCCGCACCGAAAGCTAGTCTCCGTTGAGATTGATCGCCATGATTGAAGGTCTTGAGGACTATTTATTAACGACTGTCAAAGATCTAGGTCGTAAGTTCAATCTCTATGCGAAATACTATTGAGGTAAAGTTAGTGTTAGCAAAAGCATGCATAAAGCTATTAATCATTATAAAAATCGTTGGAAGACGAAGGTCATTTGTGCAGTGCACTGACTGTGGACATAGGTATCGTAAGTCGCTAAAGTCGATTTACACTTAACTTTTTAAGCACTTCGCACTTCGGAGTAGACCCCCAGGACCTATCAATACGAAACTATAAAATTTAACCCTCGAACGGGTTATATCTAAACAGGTATAAACACAGCGATGACATTGTTCTAGTTTATGAATAAATTAAATAAAAAAAGGGTTACCCTTGTAAACATTCCATTTTGTTCGGAAATAGGGGTCAAAATATTTACTTAAATAAAAAAGATATTGTAATAAACCGTTATGATACGAAGACCCCAAAACAAAATAATGGAAAAACTTCGAAGCTTATTTATTCATATTGTCGTAAACATATGATGCTTGTCTGTATGACGTCTTACGTGTTTTTGTCCTAGGCTAGAAATTTTTCGTCGGTTAGAGAAAAAAAAACTAAGGAGAAGGTTATGAACATGACACCTCAAAATTTTCCGTGTTTTTCAATTTTATGTATTTACTTTGAAAAATCATTGTGTTTCAAAAATTCGTAATGAATGTGCGCAATATGGAAGGAGTGATGGGGCTATGGAGAAATGCTGCACTTGCACGCTGCGTGAGGGTGCGTGATCCATCGCCACTCGTTCGATGTCCACCGCGCACAGGATGGATGGAAAGCAGCACATAAAGTGATTTTTTGCTCCGTTGGTGTAATTGCTGTATGGCGTTCCAGTGTGAGGATGAATATATAATAAATGAAGACATCCGCTGGATACTAAGGTAACCGACATAACATAATGATTGATATGCTTCAAACAAAAGAAACATTGATTTTTGACAATACAACGTGTTTTTTTTTATATCCCATAACTCTAAGGGGTCATTGTACTCATCATTATGCACAACTTTTACTATGGGACCAAACACAAAATCGCGAAACAAAAATCTGGGGTTCCCTACATTTTGACGAGTTATAAGAACATAAATGTAGGGAAAAGCTGATTTTTTTTCGCTGTTTCAGGTTTGGTACCATAGTAAAAGTTGTTCATAATGATGAGTACAATGACCCCCTAGAGATATGGGATATCAAAAACAAACACGTTGTATTTTGCTAAGATTCTAAGGCATTAGGTTATCAACCTTTGCTAATAAGGATAAAAGGTTTCTAAGAAGTTAAAAGTTTATTTGGAAACAAAAAAGTTTTAGTGTTTGTATTTGTATTTAGCGGCCTAATAGGTAGGTAACCGAAATAGGTACCGTACCGAAAACTACCTGATTTGTCCTCTGGAGTCTGGACTACCTATTATTGGTCAGGTAAGGTCTGACTTCAGTTCGATTTCGGTTATTGAACTGTTGATGCCCTTAGTGCGTTGGAAAAAAATTAAAAAATTTTTAGTCACAGGTTTTTTTTACATGACAATAAAATTACCTTTGTTGGCAGATCTAGCTCCTTTTTTTGTACATATTAAAATTTATTTTTTAGAATTTTTTATGATGACACTTTTTCACATAAATGTAAACAAAACTATTCCTTCATTTCTTAAACTAGAAAAAACAACACATAAAATTTATATATAGTTTAGATACCTTGTCCTCCTTTTTATTACTCTCCATTAGCGACCTAGATGCCTACCGCCGGATTGGATCGAGGTGGCTCTAGAAAAGGATGCCTGGAAGGATTTGGGGGAGCC
Organism: Apamea crenata; assembly: GCA_949629185.1. NCBI lineage: Eukaryota > Metazoa > Arthropoda > Insecta > Lepidoptera > Noctuidae > Apamea > Apamea crenata. Next base: position 2,444,316 of record OX451359.1, read on the forward strand.
CTTTACTCAGCAGTTGGACTGTGTACGCTAACTTAAAAAAAGACCTTAGTAACACGTATTATGTGGAAATTTTAAATAGCTACCTATTACGGTTAAAATATACCTACAGCCTTGTGTTTAAAAAAAATTATTGCTGTTCCATATTATTATGACCGCGTAGGTATTGCACTTTTCTATGGAACAGAAGATTTTATTTTGATAACCGACGAAAAGTTTCTACGCTATGGGGTCTAAACTCATGTGCTGAATTCATGGTTACAGTTTGCGCGTCGATGTCCATGCCACCCTGTATATGTTTGTAACATACAGATATAGGTACAGACAGAGGGCAAAGGCTTAGTATAAAAAAAAAAACAAACAATGCAGTAAAGAAGATGCTGTATAGAAACTCAAAAATCTCATAAAACACATCCTATTTAGTTCAACCCAAAGCTAGTGTCTTTCACAAATTTGCACACTACAAATAATGTCACAAGTATCCTCGCATACTGGGCTTCGAATGCCCCAGTTGCACCAGTAATTGTAAATCCGACAGGCGTGGTCTCTCCCAGAAAAGTTAATAACGCTATGTCATTGTCATATATATGTCAGCCACTATGCCAAACTAAGCCAGTAGTGAACAGTTAATGCTGAACACTTGCCAAGCTTGTTGGCATAAGTCCTGTTGCGAAGTTGGCCTGTTTTTTAAATATGGTGGTGCAGGGTGTTGACTTAAGGCTCTCGCTGATAGGCGCGACGCGACTCAAGTAGACAAATTTCTATGAAAACTTTGCGGAAATTGTTCTAGGAGAATCGCGTCGCTCTGTCGCGTTGCGCCTGTCAGCGGCAGCCCTTATGCTATTATTAGATGCTTCTCGTTTTGTTAATTTATGTTATTCAATCAACATCTTTCACTTGAAGTCACACGTCTGAACACAAAATTTACTAAAAATGGATTCATTAGTGAAGTAATTTAACGATGTTGTATTTCGGCGTGAATGTGGAAAGAAAAAAAATGTGAAGGTTAATTTTTTTTTGGAGTTTATAATTTTTTTGTAAGGATTTTAATCTATTCAGATTAAAAGTATTTTAATCTATTCAGATTAAAATCCTTACAAAAAAATTATAAACGATTTCTAAATTAAATTAAAGAAGACCCTGAACACCGTCATATTTTTTCATTTTCATTAACAAAAACACTAAGCAAACTAACTTCTTCTATTCACATAAAATAAACACCTGACCTCAAACAGAAATAATATAACATTGAGAAATTGAACAATAGAGAATTTAAAACAATCAAGATTTTCAGACGAAGCCCTACGTACTGTTTGACCAGTGTTTTAAAAGTTGAATTTTCAGAAATATCCTTTTCTTTTAGAAAAAGGTTAAAGGTTTCCAGACAGGCGCGACGAGACGCGACGGCGACGGCGACGACGACTGGTAGAACAATTCCCTTAGAAGTTTTCATACAAATTGTTCGCCCCCTCGGGAACCCCTCGGGAATTACAGGCGTGATGTTATGTGTTATGTTTTAAAGCTAAGTTTCGTTGGTTTGTGGATTCACCAAAATACACACAGAACACACAGACACACAACACACAGACACGCACACACAGACTCAACAGACACAGACAAGGACACAGATCAGAACAGAATGCGCATTGATGTCCCTGCGACATCGACGCGCCATCTGTTACCAGTAATTGCACTTTTGTATGAAACAGCAGATTTTTTTTTTGGTAACCGAAATACATTTATATTCTAGTAGGGGGTCTAGAATCATATTGTGCTGAATTCATGGTTACAGTTTGCGGTTGATGTCCCCACTACCTGTATAATAAAGATCAGAATGTTTTAAGTAAAACAAATACATAATTTATGAACTGTCACACACAGTTACTGCTTATGGCAATATTATTGATGGAGTCTTGATTGTTATCTAATTGTCGATGGTCATTGGACAACCATTATTCATGTACGTAAGTCATGTTTAATTAATATGTTACCGTTAAACTTAGAAAAGTTATGGCAAAATTGGAATTGACCGATACTTGGGTTAGTAAGTGAGAACAATGTAGTTTTACTCTAATACTCGTAGAAATCAATTATTATAATCCGATTTGATTAGTTACAAGTTTAGATAGAAAGCTACCAAACATTCTTTTTATCAGGTGTATTTGCAGCTTTGTACGCGCAAGCACGCATCAGTTTGCATAAACACGCACTTGAACGCAAGCTCACACATGCACACACACTCATGCACACATGCACATGCACTTGCACGCACACACACTCATGCACGCATTCACATGCACTTGCTTGCACGCACATGCACTTGTGAGCACGCACGCACATGCAATTGCACGCACGCACACTCATGCACGCACGCACATACACTTGTACGCACGTACACATGCACATGCGCTTGCACGCACGCACGGACTAATACGTTATATCATTTTTATTAGTAGGTACACAAGTTTACACCAACTTGTGTTTTCTCGCTGAACCAAAATTGAATGAATGATCACTCGGGACTGCCATATTTCCATAAAGGGATTTGTAACATAATCCTTAGTTTAAACTTGAACCGTAACAAAAGTACTTATGTTATCCTAGAAGGAGATTTATGATATAAAATAATAATATATTTAGTTAGCTTTGTTATTCTGTAGTTTTTATTGTATTTAATGGATTTATACTCGACGCACTATAATAATCGTGTGAGGCATATAAATTAAATTGTTAAGATATTTAAGCTAGAGCTTACTGAGGAACGGTAGCTATTCTAAAGGACAATTTGAAAGAAATTCTTTGTTTATTATGTTAGGGATTTAAATAGTTGATGCATAGAGGAGGTATGAGATTGGATAAAATAGATGAAAATTGCTGTCTGTACTAATAATAAAGCTGAAAATAGATGAAAATTGCTATCTATCTATACTTATTAATAATAGAATTGAAGACCTTTTTTATTTGTTTGAACGCACTTATCTCTGAAACTACCAGTTGGATTTGAAATAATCTTTTTACATCTGTAAAGACTTATTCTTCAGGAAGGCTATGGGCTAACAACACGCTAGTATCCTAAGGAGCCGAGCAATAAGAAAAAAGTCATAATAAACGAAGTAATAGAGCTGGCAGGCGATGCGATGCGACGAGGTGGGTCCGGGGAACAAGAATTTCATGCGGACGAAGTCACAGGCTAAATAAATAAAAAGGACTATTTCTAAATAAATTCTTTATTTATTATGTTAGGAATATAAATAGTTGATGCATAGAGGAGGGATAAATGTTATAAAGATATGCCTATTAATTATAATTAATTACAATCTTTATTTATTTTAATAATTATTTACTGTCTCGTTGGTCTAGTGTTACGTTATTACTACTGAGCGTGTCAGGTCCTGGGTTCGATTACCGGGTCGGGTAAAGTGATATTGGATATTTCCTTCAGGATTTTTTTAGAAGCGGCTTGGAGTTTGCTTTTGTGGTCGGTTGATGGCAATAGGCTCGCTCCCTACATGGGACATAACTGGCAAAATGTGGGTGTACTGGCAAATGGGGTGTGTGGGTGTAATGTGTGTGTGGGTGTACCCACCACCTCTGCCTAGCTCTTCGGGGAATACAAACGTATTTGTTATTAAATAAAAACACATTTGTTGTAGTCTTGTCCATTATAACTTATTTAAAGAACGTGTTACCTTGGATATTAATCAAGTACAAATTGCGCTTTCAAGAAAAACTTTTACCATTTGTCACAATCAGTCCAAGTTACTCTAAAACCAAATAGTAATAGACGTAGAAGTTTTCAAAGTTATATTCATGTTTAAATTTTAGTTTAGAACACAATAAATTTTTTAAAATTCCATGAAAATTCTTACTAAAATAGTATTTTTAAAAGATTGTTGTAGTACTCGCAACTGGCGTGCGTGCATGAACGGCACCCTGATTGTGTAACACTTTAAATCATAATCCGACAGTTTTGAAGGATATTGCTAATCCATTGCTGCATAGATTTGAAAAATTTGTCTGCTCAGCAACGTAAATAACGCAATGAATGTTGTTGAACTGTCAAACTGGAAGCCTACTGAGCCCGAGTGGTGGATTACGGCCTGCTCCCTCTCACTGAGAGGAGGCCTGTGTCCCAGCAGTCGGAACATTATGGGCTGATTATGCTATGCTACTGTTACTGTGTTTGTTACGCAATTACCCCACAGATGTATGAACGTAAGCGAAAACAAAAGAAGTATGTAAGGATCGTAACAGGTATTCTGTAGTTTCTGCCTACTCCCATGGGAAAAAGCCGTGAGCTTATGTACAGAGTACTAGCTGCGCTTCGCAGTTTCACCCGCATAAGTTTCGATCCCGTGGGTATATCGGGATAAAAAGTATCCTATGTGTTAATCCTGGTTATAAACTATCTGTGTGCCAAATTTCATCAGTTTTCAGCATTTCAGTTTTAGCGTGAAAGAGTAACAAACATCCATCTATCCATCTATACATCCATCCATCCATACAAACTTTCGCATTTATAAGATTATTATACAGGGAGTTTGGCAGAACGTTGAACATACGAAAATGGTGGATAGGTGGGGTCATCTGCTACTTACTCAGCCCTAATTTATTTGGCCCTGGACCCCTGGATATTAAAAAAAAATTTTTTTTTGCTTTCTTCTAGTTTCACCACTTTCTTAACTTTAAAGTGTAATTTTTTTAAAAATGGGTAAAACAGGCATTATTTTTTTTAATCTTTAATGTTGGCGGATTCTTATAAAACGATTGCTTTATTCAAATGTTAGCTAGAAACAAATAATAAAAATAAAATAATAACAATATTGCCTGTTTTACCCAGTTTGCAAACATAACTGTAGATATTTGCTTTTAGCAATTGTTTCTTTTCATTATATTTCAAAATTGTTGGTTCCCGAAGGATTGTTTTTTCTTTGTTGTAAAAACACTAGGTATTTTCTAAAACAATGGACAGCTCCCAAAGGTTCGTGGGTTCAAACCTGTCAATAGATGAGGTCGTGTTGAACAACGGTAAACAATGTTACAGCTCTTTGTCTCAAACGATAATATATCTTTTTCAGTGATGAAAATAAAAAAAAATTAGGTACTTATTTATTTAACGGGTACATTTTCTACCGTTTGTGGGTATTTTCGATCCGCGAGTTCATTCACGTTTCATTGTTTTTATTTTGGAGTGACAACAAATAAACATGCAACATAAGCGATTTTTAGAAAGGATTCATTTTAATTTTTTGTTTAATTTTCATAGCTGGTTAATAATAAAGCGCAATGGTTCCGGCATATGTATAGATCTTATTTTTTTTTTGAGATGGGTTGTCCTGTGGTTAGTGAAAAAAGGTGTTTTTAATGAACAAAAACAATGCGATATTATATTCTTCGACATGCACAGTTTTATGAATAAATTATTATTTTCCTAAAGGTAATATGAATTAGCAACCTAAGAACATTATACAACCTTAAGATAAATAATACGAGGAAAATATCTACAAGTAAATGATACACATTTATGGCTTTAGCACCGTATTGATCGAAAAGGTGTGTTCACAATGGAAAGATAACTTAACCATGACATCCTTGTGTCAGAGGGTCTACTCTGTAAGTCCGCTAACGAAGATACGGGCCCGTCCGAAAGTAGTTGATCCGTCAAAATAAGTGACAATTTCAATTTCAAAAATACATTCCGAGTAGAGACGGCTGTCTAATCGTGTTTTCGTCCATTCTTAGTTCGGGCTCCATACTAATCTTATTTTCGGCGCGGATACGGTGTAGGAAATGCCCGTAACTTCCACTGAAACTACGGATGGAAAAGGCTTAAACTACCTTAAATTCAATGACAGACAACGCAAAGCCTAAACATAGAAAAAGGTAGGTTGTAGGTAGGTTTAGAAGCATAGTAGTAGCAAATTTTACACAAAAGCTCCTTGTACATGTTTATAAGGAAGCTGAGTACTGATGAAAAATTTCTGAAAATTCATCCCCTAATGGGATAAAAAAGGGGATAAAAGTTTGCATGACATATGACAAATAATTTAATTTAATGGTCGGTGTCGTGTAATGTTAATTACTCAACATACCTATTGTTGTATACAATCAAGTATTTTCTAACGAACCGACAGCTGTGCTGCTGGGGAGTTTGTTGCGCCACTTCTTCTTCCCAGCGATAGCACTAGGAAGTGGTGAAGGGTGGGCTTTTCTGGGGGACTGTCTTTTGTAATTTTGACATTCGAAAAGTGCTGATTCTCAGCCTAATTTGAATAATTGACTTTTGATTTTGATTTTGCATGGTATTTGGTCATTTTCGTCGATGGGAAATACCACCACCATCGTGAGTCGGTCGCTCAGCTAGTTTTGTGTATATCTATAGAAAAGCAAATTAATCCTTGCGACCCCACTGACTCTACCAAGGTGAACGCGCCCTTATGACATGAACACTGGACTGAGTGCGGTCGAGTAAGGATGGTTCAAGGATATCTAGTGGCTCCGTAGTAAATCGAATGGAGTAATATTATTAATACATATCTATACATATAGTAAAATAGTAACGAAGTGAATTCCTTCTTAAAGGATTGACCCCCTAACGGATTGAAACCATATACGATGTTAACTTATTTAAAAACAAATTGAGGACCTGTTTATTGGGGAAAGGCTATTCAGTATCAATGAATTCCTAGATGACATATGACATTGTAACTTATGGTTGATTGTATTACTTTGACATTTATTATTTATGATCTATTGTACTTGAATTCTTAATTGACCTTTATTGTTTTTATTTACTTTTCTAAATGTATTTAATGAATTTTATTTTAATTGCAATTGTATATCTAATGTTATTTTTTAATTTTACAACACAATGTACCTATATTGTTATGAAATACTACTTATGACTTATGACCCCAATCACAGGAGACCGAGAAAAGTGAAAAGAAAGAAAGGAGATCTTTGCCATACAACACAGGCTTATAAAACATAAATAATAATAACGAAGTCAACACCGTTGAATATATAAAAAAAAAGTAATTAAAATCAAGTTATCAGTTTGTTGTTTTGATGTATAATCCGGATTGGCGCAAAAACGGCTGAACGGATTTAGATGAAATTTGGCACTCATGTGGTTTATAACCTGGATTAGCACATGGTGTTTTATCCCGATAGCATGTTCCTCAATCCACGGCAACACGTGCATCGTCCGCATGATTATATAAAATAAAAAGTTTTTTTACAGCCCGCTGCTTCGTCGGCAAGGAGGTCGGAGATAATCCCACAGGAACGTAAACTCTGGTTTTATATTTCCACGACCAGAAATAGCAGTGCAGTTATTAACATTTATGTTACTTTATGAAAGCAAAGTTATAATAAACACAAACGCGTGCTAAATAACTTAAATTTTAAAATTCCTGTAGTCCTTTTATTTTCAGTCGAGTCATGACCTCATGAGGTGTTAAAGATAATGGGAATACTTAGTGTAACCTAAATATTTATTTATATAAAACTATTACTGTTCAAGTTGGTCACTGTAAATAAGCATTACTATTGAACTTTGTACCACGATCTTGATCGACGAACTCGCTATAAAAAGACGGGTTTTCTCAACTGAGATCTAATAAAACTATTCCGCGAATTTGATCGCAGTCGTTTAGCGGAATATTTTATTTTTTAAAATATTTCTTGTATTAATTATTATTATATTATATAAATTGATATTATATATAATTAACAGGCATACTACAAAATATGCAATTCACATTGCATATTTTCTAGTATGCCTGTTAATTTTTAGGGTTCTGTACCCAAAGGGTAAAAACGGGACCCTATTACTAAGACTTCGCTGTCTGTCCGTCCGTCTGTCTGTCACCAGGCTGTATCTCAAGAACCGCGATAGCTAGACAGTTGCAATTTTCACAAACTATATAGGTATTTCTGTTGCCGCTATAACAACAAATACTAAAAACAAAATAAAATTAATATTTAAGGAAACAACAAACGTTATTTTTTTTGTACCAACTGTTGTTTACCTAGTCAATGGTTCGGAACCGTTCGTGCGCGAGTCCAAATCGCACTTGGCCGGTTTTTTCGTGTTTGTGTTGCACTAGAGACGATATCCACCTATTTGTAGAAATAGGTGCGTCCGTGTGTCACTAACGGGATGCAGCAGAATACCATCGTCAGGTAATTTACCTGGCATATGCTGAGCTGGACTCCCATTTGGTGCAACCACGAGACACACACCGCCCAGTAGTGATCAACCATGAGACACACATCGCCCAGTAGTGATCGACCATGAGACACACACCTCCCAGTAGTGATCGACCATGAGACACACACCGCCCAGTAGTGATCGACCGTTATAGATTTACGAGGTGTCTATGGGGGTCAATTTATCATTTTAATCTTTGTTTTTTTTTTGTTTCACGTTTTTTGATTTGTTTATTTTTTATTACTTCTATTGTGTCTCTTGTTGCACTGAATAAACGGTTTATCTGTCTATCTTATCTATCTAGGTGGATATCGTCACGAGTGCCACTGTTTAGCAACTCGATGGCAACTCGACGCACAAATTAATATGCTTTTATTGTTGTATGGGTCCGCGTTTGTCTTCGATCACGCCTGAGGGAAAGGGATGGATGAGGTCTATGATGGACGAGCGTGCCCAGAAGATGCCTGTTCATACTTGCTTTGAAGGCAGACGGGCTAAAGGTGAAACGGAATTGTTGAGCGAATACTGTTTCAAAATACTTTACTTTGGTTGTGTTATAGAACATTGTATATGTTTTAATATGTGTCTTAATTATACAGCGTGTATCAGAAGTGTATGGTCATATTTAAAGGTGACGGATAACATCGTGAGGAAATCCGTATGTCCTATATCTACATCTACCAACCCTCACTGGGCCCGTGTGGTGGATTACGGCCCACTCCCTCTCATAGAGCCTGTGTGACCTGCATCCCAGCAGTGGGAACACTGTAGGCTGATTATGCTAAGAGTCTTTGAATAAGGGAACTCAATGTATCATAGTTTTGCTACAAGATATCTTAGAAAGTGAATTGATGATAATCGATGTTCATTTTAATAATCAAGGGAAATGATGGGGTAGCCCTATTCATGGCTAAGATAAAGGTTTATTTCCTTATTTAATTATTTTCCTACTTTATTTCTTCGATACTTAATGGAATTGTTGTGAGAAAACTACCGCCTCATGTTTCTATGAGAATGGATCATATAAATGATGTGTTGAATGTCCATACCTTTAGGATTTGTTGGTGTTAGCTAAACCGTGTGAAAACCTATATGTTCATATTGTAGGTATACCACAAACACAATGTGCATGTCTTTTTACATCGTTCTCACAATCTATCTATCTTTAGGTATAAATAAAACAATGTCGAGTTAGTTACACCATTTATAACTCAAGAACGACTAGACCTAGTTTTATGACGTTGATTTGTTGGATTTGTCTGCGCCCCGAATAAAAACGGACATGTTGTGCCGACCCCAAATAAGTAAATTAGGATACGGGTAGGAAAATGATGATGTTCCACCCCGAATAGAAGAATAACAATAAAAAAATGGGAAAAATTCAGAAAAAAAAAAAATGAAGATAATAGAATTTTTCGGGACATCGCCAAGCGGTTGGTTGACTCTTCACGTGACCAGAAGGCTGGCCTATTTTTAGCCCAAAGAATCAGCATTGCCATCCAACGTGGTAATGCTGCCAGCCCAATGAATTTGATGCCTCCTGCCTTTTTGTATATTTTTTCGTATTATATACCTACTTGTATATAGTATATATTAGTGTTAGTTTGATAAAATGAAGATAATTCATTTCAATATTTATAGATTCTGAGGCGGTACGAAGTTCGCCTGCTCAGCTAGTATAATTATAAATTCAACATTAACGATGTAACTTTGGAATAATATAATTTAAAATAGTGACAATCGAGTTTTTTGCTCGTTCTTCTCCATAGGAATGCTGCTGCATGCTTTGGAATGGGCTACTAGCTTCATCTTTCGGAACGACCGACTCCTTTGATAATTCAAAAGTGTCCGTAGATGGTTTAATTGTAGTAAATGCTTTGGGTTTCAGTTTAAAATCGATCTGGAGTTATCAGATGGGACTCCAAAACTTAATGCTATGAACAGCTTTTTGATTTAGAACAAAACATTTTCTTAAGAGGATTTGTTCTTCATCGCAACTTCAGCCTAAGTTAGATCTTTAACAGTCACGGGTGCTAAAATATTCAAGTGTTTTAGGATAATAGGCTTACGGGATCGACTTTTAGCTGTATTCTACAAAATCTCTTTTGTACACCATATTTCGCTCAGGTTAGGTCTTGTTCTTGTACTCTGGGTTAAACAATAAAGCGAATTTCATTGTTTCTCCAGTTGCAAGTGTAAGCAGTCCAATTGTTCTCAAATCATATGCAATACTAACTTCAAGTACAGTTTGTGTGTTTAGAGTAGATACGGGCAAAGAATTAGCATCTTAAGCATTTTTTTAAACAAAAGCACAATTTACGTATTTAAAAACGTTCAAATTCTAATCGCAATCTCATCTTAGCGACGTCATGTCTTGTCAAAAACTTGTCAGTAATGTAGGTAAATTAGATATATTTTTGACACATTGAGACTTACACCTGTATTCACAAACAATAGGTACTTGTCTAAGTAAAGTAGCAATACTAGGCAAAGTAAGGCGTCGGCTCAATGTGTTCCATATGATAAGCCTTTAAATTCATAAATATTAAGGGATGCATAGTGCCAATCGCCACTCAAGTATTGCGTATGTATAGGTTTTTGGAACCCTGTGCTTCCGCGCGCACTGTGAGACCTCATAGTAATGTTTGTGACTACGGGTGTGAGATTAGACTGCGAACCTTCTTACAAATATAAACGTCCCTCAGATTCCTTTCCCACATAGTGAGCTCATTTCACCTTTTCGAACTGTCACTTTCATTCAAAATATTGGCAATGACGTAGTTGGAAAAATAATAAGGTGTAAGTAAAAACTACTGTCTACCTCGTCGGTCTAGTGGTAACAAGCGCAACTGCTGAGAATGAGGTCCTGGGTTCGATTCCTGGGGCGGGCAAAGTGCTATTAGGTTTTTTCATCTGGAATTTCTCAGGAGCAACCCGAAGTCTGGATTTATGACCAGTTGGTTACAATAGGCTGGCCCCTATTACATGGGACTGAAACATAACTGGCGAAATGTAGATGCATTATAGGTGCACCTCTGCCCAACCCTTCGGGGGATACAGGCGTGATGTTATGTTATGTTAAGATTAACCTTAAGATGCTTAACATACTTATTCCATGACTGTATAGAAACCAAGTATATTCTACATCTTGGTGGCACACGTCAGTGGCATTGTTCAACATTTTAGTGTTTATTTTACAACTCTATTCAGAGCACAACTGTTCAATTGGAACTACATTAAATATGTAACATGTGTGTACTGTTTTGCAACAAGTATGATATAAGGTAAAGAAAAATATTGAAGGCCTAGTCAGAAATATAATGCTTTAGTGGAAAACTAGAATACATACATATTTCATATTTCGGAACGTTTTTAAGGACGATGGTCAAGCATGTACGAACACGGACAGTTTTGTATCGATAATTTGGTTCTAACATATGGGACTCGAGGGTCAATTGAAGAATTTCAAAATGCCATACCACCATGACGAACCATAGTATTTACTAGCTGCGCCCGCGGTTTCACCCGCATAAGTTTCGATCCTATGGGAATATCGGGATAAAACGTTCTATGAGTTAATCCTGGTTATAAACTATATGTGTGCCAAATTTAATCAGTATTTATTCAGTAGTTTTGACATGAAAGAGTAACAAACATCCATCCGTCCATCCATACAAACTTTCGCATTTATAATATTAGTAGTAATAGTACAAGTAGTACATATTAAATACTATTTAAAATGTGTGCGAACGAGAATTGTCTGTATAAAGAAATAATGGCGTTCATACTCTACCAAACTATTAAATCCCAAAGTGCAATTTGCACATTGCAATAATTGTCGTAACGATAAATTAAACGCAAAAATTCTATAAAAATGGTGTTTAGTTAGATAACAAAATTCAATTCAGGAAAATTATATTTAGGGTGGCAGGGTCATCGACGCTAAATCTATTACCATGGATTCAGTACATAATTCTGAAATCTCCAGCGTTGAAATTATTACACCGTAATTAAAAAAAAAATGCTGTTCCATACATTTTGACCACGTAGGTATTGCATTATACTACGAAATAGCAGATTTTTTTTGATACGATGACGAAATACGTCTAATCATGTGCTGAATTCATGGTTATAGTTTGTGCGCCGATGTCCCTGTCACCCTGTATATTGGTTATATTTCATGTGTCTCCATTATTTTATTAATAAGGAGGGTAGTCTATAAATATTGCATAAGGATGTGGTGCATACGAGTCTCTTTGATAAAACGAAACGAGAGGAACTGATTATATTTTGAATTAATTTTGTTATCATATACATAGGTAGGTACAGAAGCCAGCACATCAAGCTAGCATCAATCTATTAAAGAAATTTGACAGATTGTAGTAATCTGTCAAATTTCTTTAATAGTTTTCAACTTTATCGCTAAAGAATTAGTTTCAAGGTTTATTGGGAAAATTTTACAGTTTCGGGTAGCTTGATGTGCTGGCGTCTGTACTCAAGAACTACTGACACAATTAATTTCCTAAGCATGGAAATTAATTTTGTCAGTAGTTCTTGAGTCCCATCAAGTTTCCCAGTAAGTGTAACATGTTAAAACCATACCGCAAAAAAAAACAAAAAAAAAACTTCGCTTCTTAAATGTAAAATGCGAAAAAAATATGAATAAAACTCACTTTCTGTATTTGTTTGTCAACTATTTTCTGGAAACCCCACGACGCCAGAATTATGGCGACCACCAAAAACCCCATAGACACAGCGAAAATTAATTTCGAATGTTTCCCCAACATTTTTGACACTTTTGTTCTTTTTTACTTTAACACTTTTTAGTTTTTGAAATTTTAATATAAGTGTTTTTTAGCGACACGACATCAGTCCGTCTGCTTCACCACCTGAACTATAATTGTTAAAGGATTATTTTTCTCACACAGTTTTCCTTGTGACGACTTTTTTTTTGTAAACAAATTATGAACTTGTCATGGAACTGGTTTTAGATGTAAATAGGGGTAATATGTGCAGTGATTTAGGATTCGTGACTAGAATTTTGGGCATTTTAGTTTAAAAAATATATTTTAGTTTAGCTTAAATATTTTTAGTTGCTTGATTTTTAGCAGGAGTGAATAAACTGCGGCTTTTAAATTATTTTGCTGACATTGTATTTTAAGTGTTTTCAATAAACACGAATTGAATTGTTTCTTGAAAATTTTTATAACGTGATTTTATTTGATTTTTTTATTTGTAATTTTATGGTCCGTTTATATTAGATCAATATAGTTTAAAACCAATCATTCAATCGATTCCGAGTATCGCAGATAGGGCGCTCACAATAACCTTCAAAGTAATTCCCAGCATTTCCATAGTGAGCTGACCGTTCTTTAGTACAGTCATACCTATTTGTAATTACTATCTGATATTGTTTTAAATAATAATTATAATAGCCTATTATTGTCCCACTGCAGGGCAAACGCCTCTTATACAGAGAAGGTACTCGTACGAGCATTGATCACTACACGTGCTCAAGACATGTTGTTTTATTAATTAAGAATTGCTGCAGGTATTATTATGTTTCTATCTAGAAACGCATAAATTATGGGTTTATACCAAAAATAGCACAGACTGGTTTTAAATGCCATTTTTTTGTAAAAAAACATAATATATACCTACCAACTAGTTAATAACAGTCAATAAAACTATCTTAGGACATCGAAATCATAACCGCCCGGGGCCCGTGGCTAAGTAATAACAGCCGCACGGGTCGATTGATCAGGGTAAGCTACGCTTGCCGCGGTTGGTCCGTGGATGGGTGACCATCTTTACAGACCTCCGTGCCTCGGAAAGCACGTTTTAAGCCGTTGGTCCCGGCTGTCATTCGTGGATCTTTGACAGTCGTTACGGGTTGTCAGAATGCGGAAAGTCTGACAACGATTCTTAACAAGGGGTATCGTATTACCCGGTAACTGGGTTATGGAGGTCACATAGGCAGTCGCTCCATGTAAAATTCAGCATGTTGTATTCAGCTGCATCCGGTTAGACTGGCAGCAGACCCCAACAAAGTTGGGAAAGGGCTAGGCAGATGACGATGTCATCGAAATCATAAAAAGTTAAGCGGAGCAGTTTCTTCCTTGTATACTGTGCTTCAAGAGAATCCAACGAATGACGTACGTAATTTGATAAAGAAAAGATATGTAGTCCCTATCTAACTAAACTTGCAAGAATTTACCTGTTGCTTGTAGCGGAATTGAGGAAAATTCTCCATCCTACACCCTTGATTGAGAGCTTGCATGTAAATGTCTAAGCGTATGTACTTTCTGAGTTTATCTGGGACATTACCGACATCGGTGAAGGCAAATATCGTCAGGAAACCTGGAGTTCTTCTGCTTAGAGTGTCGATAGCAATCTATATTGAGTCAGCCCGGAATTTGGCTACGGCCTTGGCACCTTCAGTAGCGTACGTCCACCAACTCCTGAAGTGTGCACACAACAGGACGCGCTAGATACTATAATCCGTGCCCAATTTTTTGTGGGATCGCACCACATGTACACTCCAGGGCGGAGTCACCGTGAGCATTCTGAACCTGGACTTATAGCTAATGTAAGTCTGAAATCGCTAACCCGTCTGGAGCAAGCGTGGTGATCAATGCTTATATCTTCTCTGTTTGATAAGAGGTCTTCGCCCTGCAGTGGGACAATGAAAGGCTGGCAATATACACTGCCGAGCAATGAAAAAGTTCCACCCACAAAATGCCGATAAAAGACGATGCCGATGCCGTTGCCGTAATTTAAAATTTGAACACAATATTTACGTTTTTAGTTGTCAATATTCTGATGCGCTGTTAAATGTACTTCAATATTGCAGACGGCGTTCTTAAGCTAGCCTTTCCCGTTTAGGAGTAATTTGGTGCTATGTCACTGGAACTTTTTCATTGCTCGCGAGTGTATTTGTAATTTTTTTTGGAACGAAAAATCCACTATGATCATAATCTTCATGTATGCTGATGGTCTGTCCTCAAATATGCATAAATATAATACGAGTATTTCGCGTTTTTCTGTCATTATTTTTGTATTAGAAATACCTAGCTTTGAGAGGTCAGAAATAGGATGTAGTAATAATATTTATTAATTCTAATGATATGGATGCCATATTAAATTAATAATAATAACCTCTTTAAAAATTATATAGGAAGGCTGATTAAATGATGATAAATGACAGCTTGTAAAAAGCCCTACAATGTAATTTGCATTATCTCAATAGATACCTACTATGTTATTTCACACGCTATTGTGTTTGCTAAATAGTACTAATTGTACGTGTCAGTTTTAGTATTTACTTTAGCAATATATTCATTTACTTCTGCGAACCGACTATCTACTATTTGAAAAAATAAAGAATGGTAGGACCAATCAGTACATTTTCATTTTTAGTTTAAATTAAAAGTTTTATGATGCTACAGCTGAAATGTTTTCGTTTTTTTTTATTTAAATTTGTCGTATACTTTGTAATTTTAATATCCCGGTATTTTTTTAGACTTTAGAATAAAATCATTTTAATTGAGACAAGTTTACAAAACAATCTTTTGTCTGTATGATTTATGATTTTACACCTCCCAGGAAAAGCATTGTATGATAATTATTTACTTACAACGAAAAGTAGTAATAATGCCAAAATTTTTATATTAAAAAATAATTTAGCATAGCATAGGTTATTTTTAATGATATTACTTAATATTTTTTTTCATTTACTTAGTATTAGAAGTTTATCCAGTGTATCGATATATTTTAATCCTCCTAAAAAATGCACATAACAATTTTTAATTAAAGTTTTGATTTTTTTTTAAACATTAACACGATTTTTTTACTTTAACAATTTTTAATTTTCTTTTTCTTAACACAAGCACAGCACTCGTACCATAGGACCACAATTTTTAAAGACGTTAGGACCAAACACTAGATCGTATGAATACTGAGCGGTAATACACCACAGTCACGCTATTGTCACACGTAATTGCAAACACACACTACCGTGTATTAAGCTTTAATAGTGTTGTACTTGTAATGGTTATTAGTCGGATAATACGACTCATTTGGGATATTTTACCGACTAATCGTTTGGTTTATCTTTTTATTATATCAGTGCCCGCTTCTGCCCAGGGGCCTCAGTGGTCAAACTATCAGAACGCTTTTGACGGTCAAAGGTAAGTATTACTTATTTAGCAATCACATTGATGATGTGGGCTAAGTAATAACAGCCGCACGGGTCGATCGGTCAGGTTAAGCTACGCTTGCCGCGGTTGGTCCGTGGATGGGTCCGGTTGGACCATCTTTACATACCAAGACAGTCGTTTAACAGATGTTACGGGTCCCGAAAGCTCCGAAAACCCGAATGTCTGACAACCAGTCTTACCAAGGGGTCTCGTATTACCAGATTGTGGAGGTCAGATAGGCAGTCGCTCCATGTAAAATACTGGTATTCTGCTGCATCCGGTTAGACTGGAAGCGGACCCTAACATAGTTGGAAAAAGGCTAGGCAGACGATTGATGACTTAATATCAGAGCAAATAAGAACTCCTGCCTCCTCTCTGTGTTATAATCCTATTGCACCTTCAACGATGCCTACCTACACGATTAGAGACAAATGCTTGCACTGACGGTACAGGCCCACTTATTTTTTTTTTTTTTTTAAAAAACGTTGCGGGTGCGTTTACAGACATATAAACTCACATACACAAACAGCCAGACCCGGAACAACTAATTGTAGATCATACAAATATTTGTTTCGTGCGGGAATCGTACCCGCGACACACAGCGCAGCAGTAAATCGCTTAACCACTGCGCCAACCGTGCCGTCAAAATCTGTGTGGTTCTTCCCTCAAAAGACCATATCAGACAATAATCTACAAGGTCCTTACATGACCTGACCAAGATTATATATAGACTTTAAAAGAGACTGTGATCTCCGAGTTTATTTCGGCCTTTATTCTCAGAGTAGTCGAATAGGAAACACCAACCGCATCAAGTTTTTAAAATACGAAAATCTACTTGCAGAAATAAAACTCATTTATCATTATTATTCATTAACCCTAGGTAAGATAATTGCTTCCGTTTATTTTATCAGATAACACAAGTACAATATTCGGAAAATAACAAGATAGGTAGGGTTTTCCCAGTTTTTACAAGCTTTTATTTAACTTGTACTGTTCGTATGTAGGTATGTTTGTAAGTTGTCCGTCTAAATTCCATTTTTTTTAAATACCTAGTTCATAATCCTCCAATTTCTCATATCGTCAATGCTCTGTCTACTTCACATAAAATAATAAAAAGTTAGTACACCTCTATTCGTAACAAAATTAGAGTTAAAATAAATATACCTCCAGGAATAGGAAGATTACGAACACGATATAACTTATTATGTATTAACCTTTAAAAATCCAAATATACTCATGGGCATTGTCATCAAGATAAAAAAAATACTTATCGTACAAAATACAGATAATCATCGTTTGAATATGAATGAATGTGTTTGTTTATGTAACGTTATGTACTGAAACAATGTTAATCTATATATATAAAATTCAAAGTCCTGACTGACTGACTGACTGACTGACTGAGACATCAACGCACAGCCTAAACCGCTGGTCCTAGAGATATGAAATTTGGAGGGTGTATTCTTCATGAAGAGTAGGTATCCACTAAGAAGGGGTTTTTCGAAATTCCACCCCTAAGAGGGTGAAATGGGGGGATTTTGTTTGTATGAAAAATCTCATTCCTTGAGTTAGTAAACTTGAAACTTGGCACGAATACTTATCTAAGTAAAATATGAAGTTCGGCCATTTTTTGTTTTTATAAACTACCCCCTAAAAGGGGATTGGGGGGTTTCCAAGTTTGTATGAAAGAATTTTAGCGCGCGGTCCGATTTAATCGAAACTCAGTATTTATACCTAAAATTGAAAGGAAGGAATAAAGTGTATCAGGGTTTTTCGAAAATCTACACCTGACGGCCTGAAAAGGGGTAGTCAATTTTACAGGGGAGGATTTTACAGCGTGGCTTGATTAACTCGAAAATTGATATAAATAATCTTTGAGTCAAGTTATGAACACATCCCAAATGATTTTTCAAAATTCCACCCCTGTGGGGGTGAAAAGCGGGGATAAAATTTATATGAAAAATCTTATTCGTTAGGTTAATAATCTTGAAAATTGGCATGAATACTCGCCTAAGTAAGCAATAAAGTTTATCATTATTAGTTTTTTAAAACTACCCCTCAAAGGGGATATAGGGGTGCTAAAGTTTGAGTGGAAGAATTTGAACGCGCGGTCCGATTAACTCGAAACTCAGTGTGTGTACTTAAGACTATAAATAAATAATAGCACGTATGAGGGTTTTTCGAAAATCTACCCCTAACGGGGTGAAAAGGGGTAGTTAATTTTACAAAAGAGGATTATAATGCGTGGCTTGATTAACTCGAAAATGGGTATAAATAATCTTTGTGTCAAGTTATGAATTTTATGTTTTTTTTTTTAAATTCCACCCCTGTGGGGGTGAAAAGCGGGGATACAGTTTATATGAAAAATCTTATTAATTTAGTTAATAAACTGGAAACTTGGCAACAATACTTGCCTAAGTAAGTAATAAAGTTGATCATTACAAGTTTTTCAAACTACCCCTCAAAGGGGGGTGTTGAAGTTTGTGTGGAAGAAATTAAATGCGCGGTCCGATTAACTCGAAACTCAGTATTGATACTTTTGACAGAAAATAATTAATAATAAGTATGTAAAGTGGTCGAAAATAGACCCCTGACGGGGCAAAAAGAGGGAATTCGGTTTTTTAAGCGAGGATTTGTACTTGAAACTGTATGTAACATTTTCACCCCTAAACCACTGAACTTCTGATTTGGCAAAGAGATAGATGGCATCCTGGGGAAGCACATACTTTTTATCCTGGTAGAACGTTCCCGTGGCATAATTTCCGACATCCACGCGGGCGAAGCCGCGGGCAGAAGCTAGTAATTAATAATGCTGCTTTTTCTATGATTGAAATACCTATGTGGCATTGACGTATTGATTGTCCGGTACGGGTTTTTTATCAAAGCAAATCAACTATGTTTATTTCTTATTCAAAAATTATATCCATGGGTGTTGGTATCAATAAACAGAACTTAGCCTAGTGTTAGTACAGTTTATTCAAATGTATAATTTTATTTAAGCACGTTGACCCGTTCTGTGCTTCTCCCATCCAACGGGTAACCCAGGTAACCGACATGTGGGATGTGGACTCAGCGATCATTGTGCCGATAGTCGTGACAGCCAATGGGTTAATAGCCAAGAGCCTCGACCAACACCTGAGGAGGATCTCGTTGGGCAGCTGGATCAAGGGCTTGATTCAGAAAGCGGTAGGTACTTCTGGACACGGCTCGCATTGTCAGGAGGTTCCTCTGTCTGGAGCCCTGGCCACCGGTAGTTTGGACCCTGTTCCCGATACCGATGGGCTACTATTTTTTAATATTTTCAAATGTTTTTATACATTTTATATTCTAATATTTAAAAATATAATTTATATTGAAATAAAGGAAAATCATAAAAGCGCTCTTCCTCTCTCCTACTTATTTAAAATGTTGCTGTGCCCGACAGGGTCCGTATTGATTCTATTGTTTTATACGTACCACCGGTACGTGTAAAGTCACGAGCACCATTATGTCAACACTTGGCAACTTTCAATTGCGATTTTTACGTGAAATAACGAATGCAACGTTGAAATACGACACATTACATAAACCTATGGGTTCCAAAATGCTATGTTCGTAACAATATAAAATTTCATTAAAAAGTAAAGGAGTAAATCGCTTTTGAATAAAGGCGAGTGTATACATACTTCTACTAGTGAGTGTACATTATGGATGCAAAGTAAAGATTGAATGGAATTGAAATAAGAAAATGTATAAAAATATGGTTTTAATAAAAATGTCTTATAAGCTTGATTTCTAGTAATTTATTAAAGAGAATGCGACATCTACCAACTCGCACTGGGGCCGCGTGGTGGATCACGGCCCACTCCCTCTCATAGAGAGGAGGCCTGTGTCCCAGCAGTGGGAACTGGGAACATTATAGGCTGATGATGATAATATTTTTTTCTATCTATGTGCCTATGTCTAAGATCTACATTTCTCTTTCGTTATAAAAAAAGAATACTCCACAATACATACTCGAGACAAAAAAAAAATGCTTTTATTTTTAATGTCATGTCCAAACAACCCATAAGTATTGTCATTAAAGTACCGAATACATATTACGAAAATGACACAATTGCCCAATTAGCCACGGATCAAATGACAATGAGATTACTTCCTGTAATATTTATTTTATGACAAAAAATATTAGCGTATTACGTTGATTCGGTAATTTTAAATGGACGTGGAAATTATACAAAACCTTTGACCCGCAATACGGTTTACGTGGACGTTAAGCAAAATTAATTATTATGTTTCGAGTTTATTACTTAGAGTTCGGTCAGAATCACCATCATCTGCCTAGCCTTTTCCCAATTCTATTGGGGTCGGCTTCCAGTCTAACCAGATGCAGCTGAATACCAGTATTTTACATGAGGCGACTGCCTCTCTGACTTCCATAACCCAGAGTTCGGTCAGAATTAGAGCGACGATAATTTGCGTCAAGCTTCATTAATCCCCGCCTTCTGAAATCCATATAAGCTGGAATATATTTGTACTGTAAGGTTTCTATTCAGGATAAACCACTTTTATATTCCAATACACCTTCTGTCAGCCAACGGGGCTCACTGTTTAAGAAAGAAAATATGTTTAATTGCGGTAAACATGACGCTTATGACGCTTAACACAAACACAAAACAAAAAACAAAAAAAACGTGTGCGACTAGGGACGCCAGACAGAAGTGATAACTTAAAGTAATCTATGGTATATGTCTATCGCACACTAAATACTGAGTAGAGAGAGGCGCGGAGCGTCTGTCCGAAATACGACTAGCGCTGTGAATTAGAGTGAGAGAGGAAAAGCCTGCCTACCGCTGCCGTATGTGCGAGAGAAAGGGAAGCTAGACAGACTGGCGCCGTAACGCGTTACGTTACGAAGTGTTTTCCCCTCCCATAAGAAGTTATCACTTCAACAAGTCTCTTGATTCTTTTCTTCTTCTTCGAAATCCTACGATATCTTATCCTACTAATATTATAAACGCGAAGTTTGTATGGATGGATGGATGTTTGTTACTCTTTCACGCAAAAACTACTGAACGGATTTTTTTTCATTTTTTTTTATTGACAATGGGCTCACTCTTGATCTCAATCCAGCCCAGATGCAGGGATGAGATCTACGGTGGAACGAGCTTGCCCAGAAGAAGCCTATTCACTCTCGCCCAGAATAGATTAGGGTTGTATGAACTCGGGAATGCAGACCCTGACCGCAGGCAGACAATTCCACTCCTTTGCTGTGCGCTTAGTGCGTATATATGGTATATTAACCAAATAGGGGTGGTATCCCGCAGTGCGTCTGGACTCTCGATGGTAAAAAGGTGAAGGCGGGATGAGCTCATGTAGCTCTTGAGCACACTCCCCGAGGTACAGTCTGTAGAAGACTGAATTTGAATGTTTAGCACACGGATAGTTTATAACCAGGATTAACACATAGGATACTTTTTATCCCGATATTCCCACGGGATCGAAACTCATACGGGTGAAACCGGGGGCACTGCTAGTATGACACAAATAAATTTTATTTCCATTGATTTAAAAGTAAAGTGGCGACAATTCGGAAAAGCCCCTAGGCAATAAGACGTGGCGAGGCAAGAATAACGATAAAATTTAAGCGATTGTTCCTTACATTTGATCGGTACTTGGTAGCAAGATAATAATAAATAGACGTTACCATCTTCCTGACTGTTTTATTAAAAAGAAATTGAAAGAAATTCATCCACCAAAAGGCAACTTGTTACTAAAGCGGAACCACGCACTTATGACATGAATATTGATGGAGATAAATTCAGAGAATCGCATTATTCATCCGCCCGTTTCTCTATAAGAGGTTTTTGTAAAGCCCATCCTCTTATGATACTCCTGTTACTTTTATATAGTCATCCATAAATACATGTTATGTAGATTGATACCATCTACAAAGAATCAGTTACCTAACTTTAATTTATAATTCTCTAATTACTATAGTTTCTGAAATTCTTATTCAGTCTTGAATCAACTAGTTTAATTAATAATCCTATATGCATCAATTCCTTATAATCAAACAATTAACATGAAACATCCTCATCCTCCATAGAAAAGGGAGGATCCTCCGACGGGTGTTGTGACTTTGACTTTGAGACTTTGGAGTGTATGAGGAACAGGGTGTAAAGTTCACTCATCCTCCATTGAAAAGGGAGGATCCTCCAACCAGACGGGTGTTGTGTCTGGCGGGCAATTGCCCAACGATTGATCTTGGGAAATTGTATCTATGCTAATTGCGCGGTAAACTCTGCTTGCGAGATGCAGGATTTGCGTGACGTCAGTATGATGCGTTGTTCGCATGTGGCGTGATACGGCTACAAGTTCTATGAAAAACCACTCTTATGTTGTATGTTATGGGCTTGGTTTCCGCACTTAGGCCTTCAAGTTGTAAAAAAGTTTATGAATAAATTTATTATTATAAAAAATCCGTGATCCACCACGCAGCCCCAGTGCGAGTTATTATTATTAAGTGGACCATTGTGCGTGGGCCATGGCGGCCGTCAATGGTTATTCCAACCAGCCCACCTCCCTCCAGAAGTTGATTAAGTCTCCTGGCCTGTTGAGAACATCTGTGTAAGATCTGGGTATCCCGAAGGTTTCCGACCTAATTTGGGTGATGCCTGTGCACTCAACGAGCACTATGCGCAACGGTTTCCTCAGCCTCCATGCAGGGCCTGCACAGGGGACTGTCTGTTATGCTATCCAGATAACATCATTCTCCTGTCCTTATCCCAATCTATTTAGGCTCGCCGCAATATGTCTTTTTCTTCCATACTTCTCTATTAGTCGTCATCTCGGTAGTCATTCCCTTTCTAGCCATATCATCATTTACACAGTCCATCCATCGTTTCTTTGGTCTTCCCCTACTCTTATAGCTATCGATATTCATACTCGAAACTGTCTTCACGACATTTTCCTCATTCCTCCGGTATCCCCTTCCCATACCATGACAACCGATTTCCCCACAACTTTTCTTTGAAAATGAATACCGTTTACCGTGTATGTATGTCTACATTCTTCCTATATAGCGTGTCATTTTCAATGCTAACTACCTAATCGATAGTTTAATGCGCGGCGTGTAAGTAATTAAAATACTACGTATTTAATGATTCGAACGATAGTTCTGCAGTAATTTGAATATGAAAACTGATCATATCGCTAATAAATTAGCAAATTTCTGAAATTCGCGGCTGTCATTCGTAGATCACTGACTGTCGTTACGGGTAGTGTTATCCACTAGCTGGGTTGTGGCGGTCAGATAGGCAGTCACTAAATGTAAAATGCTGGTATTCAGCTGCATCCGGTTAGACTAGAAGTTGATCCCAACATAATTGGGAAAAGGCTAGGCAGATGATGATGATTGTCAGATTGTCTAATGATTGGAATTCCTGATAAATAATGGTCAACGCCAACTTCCAAACTCCGGACTAAGAAATTCCAAACTATTATAGGAAATTCCTAATGGTCAACCCAATAACACTTTGTCCGACCTGGGAATCGAACCCAGGACCCTACGCTCAGCAGTCGCGTTTGCAACCACGAGAAGTTTTATTAATAGCGTGTGTTTAATGATTAGGGTTGTCGTGAGCGATATTGTTTTTAACACTGAACTTACCATTAAATTGCATTTCGATCAGATTACAACCTTAATAGCTTAAATGTATTGATTAGAACTGTATGTCAAGGTAACATCTATCATTGTTTCAATTTCACTGCTGTGATACGGAATTATTTGTTGGTCCTTTGGGGCGCGTTTTGTCGAAGGCTGAATCAATAATTAACACCAGGTTATGAATTAGGGAAATACCTGTGGAAAGTTTAATGGTTATTTTCATGGAATGAGGTTTTGATTACAAAATATTTTTAGAAATGTAGATTTGATTTATTATTTATTTAAATATTCAGCTGCATCTGGTTAGACTGCAAGCCGACCCCAACATAGTTGGGAGAAAGCTAGGAAGATGATGATGTAGATTTGATTTACTCATCAAAGTTCCGTTGGCTTTTATTTATTAAACTCGATGCCCCGCGCACTTTTACCCGCATAATTCGATCCTGTGGGAATATCGGTATAAAAAGTATCCTATATGTTAATCCTGGTTACAAACTGTCTGTGTGTCAAATTTCATCCAAATCCGTTCTGTAGTTTTTGCGTGAAAGAGTAACAAACACCCTTCCATCCATACAAACTTTTACGTTTATAAATAATATTATACATACTGTATAGGAAGTAGGATTCCACTGATTATAATTTAGCTTCAAGACTATCATTATAATAAGGGGATCTTCCAATCCATTCTGTAAAAATCTCACCATGAAAACTTATTCACTCACTATGAAGGCTCATTTCATGTAAGTTTTCATAGTGAGATTTTTCAATAGTGTCAATCCCTAGCATCAGGTGGAAGGACAGTCCTCCTGATGCTAAGGATCTTAGAGATTGATTAGGGATACACCTAAGCTTTAACAATGAGAATTTTACAGAAAAGCAACGCTGATCCTATAGGGATACGTGTCCTTGGTTTATGTTCATCATTATTTTAAATTGGATATCCAATATAAGGACTTTGATTTCATTTTATTATTGCTCAAGTTTTTTTACTCTTTAGATCATTAATATCTTACTTTATCACACATAATAGCTGCTAATTGAATAAATCACCATGACGACACAATCATCCAAGGATAACGTCATAACATTACATAACGTTTAAAGGAAAATTACATGGAATAGTTGAAGGTCGAGTGATGAAGTATGGAGATTGTTATGGCGAAAGAAAATAGACTATTTACATTGTCTTATGATGGCTGTAATTCTATGAGGTTCTTTTATGGGGTTCTATTATTCACAGACATCATTGGAGCTCGAAAGTCCATCTTAATATATTGAGGTTAAGTCAAATAAAACAAGTGCGGATTAAATATTTTTCCTTCTTAATTGAAAACTGAAAAGATGGCGAGACGGACTAGATGCGTCCCGCAAGGGTTGGATCGAGGTGGATCTTCAAAAGAATGCCTGGATAAATTTGAGGGAGGACTTTTTTCAGCAGTAGGCTAACTTAAAAAAATTGTGAAAACATGTTAATCATAATTTCGCACGTGGAAAAGTGGATGGTCAATAATTTGTCATGCTTGACTTTTATGAGCTAAAGTAACCATACAGTGGGTCCCAAACAGCAGCAAACGGCTACGCGGCAGGCCCAGGAGGAGATGGCGCTGACTTTTTTCTTAAAAATTGGCCACATACATTGTTACGGATAAGTGGAAGGTTGGTGCCTTGTCCCTGCAGTAGAACACAAACGGCTGATAATAATAATTGACTGTTAATTTTATGTAAATTTTTATTTATTTATTTATTACACACATATATAAAACGACAAGAAAAAAAAAACAGAACAGAGAAATAGGCACAGAGGTGATGCTTATGTTTTAGTTCTAGGACATGCCGGTTATCTTACGACGTTTTCCTTCAGCATTTATAAAGCAATGGTGATGAAATAATTTACAACAGCGCTTTCGTACCTACGACCCACTACTCGTAATACGGCCCAGTTCCTCTCAGCAAAAGAGGCCTGTCTCTCAGCAGTGGGAAGGTGGGAACACTATAGGTTGATTATGCTTAGGTAAGGTAATATGTCAATAATCAACACTGATTATCAACTTGTGCCATATAATGTCTCTAAAAAAGCGCGACCTCATAAAAAAGATCATAATATTACATTCAAGTCAGGACATTCAGGTAAGAATTTGCTCACTGAAAAATCCAATCACACCTAGAACATATTTTCGTTTAGCATAAATACACAATTTATGTTGCATATAGAGTTACAAATTGATATTGGAGACGGTGGCTATCAAATTACGGTTTATAGCTTAGCGCTACTGCATACAATATTGCGTAGGGAAGGACCAGTTTAGTAAGACCTGGTGTATGTATCCGACTCGAAGGACCAGATGGATCATTTGATATTGGGCTATCGAATAAGATTGATGGCGTGTTCTTGTACGCTGGTGTACAATATAACATCTGTTTTGGTATGATTTAGGGGCTCGACTATTAAACAAAAATTAAAAAAAATAAACTTAAATAATCTTATTCGTGCCAGCGACACCAAGGAGAAGATTGCCATAATCAGCCTATAATGTTACCACTGCTGGAACATAGGCCTCTGTGAGAGAGAGTGGGCCGTGATCCCTCACGCGGGCCCAGTGTGAGTTGGGAGATGTCACATATCTTCGAATTTTTGGTTCTAGCACATGCCGGTTTCCTCACGATGTTTTCCTTTACCATTTTAAGAGTAGTGGTGATTAAATAATTTACACAAAGTGAGGTTCCTATCTGGGATCGAACCTCTGAGCTACCACTCGTAAGTCGCGGCCGTTACCACTGTGCCACCACTGCTTTAGTCATAGTAATGTCCAGCTATTCAGAAGCTGGTGGAAAAAAATCAATTCATTGATTTTTCTATAAAGTTATAATTTGAAAAAATGGGACATGAAAAAGCAGTTCTGCTGTCAACTATCCCAGCATGCTACGGGTGACTAAAACTGATACTTTCTTAA
Organism: Apamea crenata; assembly: GCA_949629185.1. NCBI lineage: Eukaryota > Metazoa > Arthropoda > Insecta > Lepidoptera > Noctuidae > Apamea > Apamea crenata. Next base: position 2,471,325 of record OX451359.1, read on the forward strand.
ACGTTATTTGATGTCAGTAGGGCTTTAGGTAAACCCGTAATTGTGTAACACTTTCTATCACAATCTAAATGATTTTGAAGGAGATTGCTAATCCATTGCTATACATGTTCGAAAAATTTGTCTGCTCAACAATGTAAGTAACTTAATGAATGTTGTTGAACTGTCAATATCAAAGGCTACTGCTACTGATAGTTTGTTACGCAATAACCTCGCAGGCATTCAAATTAAAGTTAATTAAGTAATTTATGTATTTACTAACATTATGGACTGCAAGGTCTGCAATAAAAGTTTATTATTATTATTATTATTATTCAATTCTTATAATTGGAATGGATATGGTCTTGTAGCGGTATCTACAACGCTACATGCGAACAACGCGTCATACTGACATCACGCAAATCCTGCATCTCGCAAGCAGAGTTTACCGCGCAATTAGCATAGATACAATTTCCCAAGATCAATCGTTGGGCAATTGCCCGCCAGACACAACACCCGTCTCGTTGGAGGATCCTCCCTTTTCAAAGGAGGATGAGTGAACTTTACACCCTGTTCCCCATACCTCCAAAGTGTAACCATTCTTCGCATAGTTAGAGCACTTTTATACAGCCTCAGTTCAAGGTCTCTAACTTCCTCTAGCAGAACTCCTGCCTACTGCTTTCGAAGCGCAAAGGAAAGTAAGTACTACTGATCATATGATAAGGATGACGTTATCACAAGGAAAGTCTACAACATTGAAATTTCTCTCACCCGGATTTAGGATGCGTGGTCACGGCCGTATGTCACCAGCAGCCCATACGTCACATTACAAGTAAGGTTGAGCGCACACTTGCGATTTGTGGGCAAAAGGACCACGACTTTAAATTATTAATCGGTTGCATTAAAAGCAGTGGTTTGGCGTAGTAGTGTGGTCTAGTGTTAACGGAACCGACTAACGTGTTGTAGGTTGAACCCAGGCAGGGCACTTTACTTTGTGTCATTTAATTATTCGCGATTTCTCTTAAAACGTTGAAGGAAAAATCGTGAGATAACTGGCCTAAGCCAAAATTCGAAGACATTTAACAGGCAGATACCCGCACTGGGTCCGCGTGGTGGATTATAGTCCACTCCCTCTCACAGAGAGGAGGCCTGTGTCACAGTAGTGGAACGCTTATTATGCATAAAAAGCCTTCAAGAATACGGCGATGGTTACAGACGCCAGCACATCAAGCTACTACAATCTGTCAAATTTCTTTAATAGATTTTCAACTTTATCGCAAAAGTATTAAGTTCAAGGTTGATTGGGAAAATTTGACAGTTTGGGGTAGCTTGATGTGCTGGCGTCTGTACATAAGATCGTTTGGTTCACCTCTGGCAGCTTGCTACCAAGTTTAGAAGGCCAACAGTCCTCATAAGCATAAGTAAGCTACCTCCTTTAGCTTGTCTAGTGTAGTCACGAGAATTATAGTTCTTTTAACTAGAAGGACAACATTTAATCGATAACCTAATTCGTTTTCTGTGGGTACTGGAAGACTCTGCCGTATTTACTGATTGATATTCTAAAAAGCCACTACTACTGACTTCTTCATTGATCGACAAATGAGATTTCGGTTTAGTCATGTGTAATTTCAACAAAGGTAGGTACTGTATGTAAATGACAGTAATTTAAATCACATTTTCTGTTTTTTATTTATTTTAATAGACGCTGTACCCATGTATTTGCGTCTTCAACAGACTTCGTCAAATAAATTGTGTTAGTGGGTTAAATTAATTTGAAATAGGTTGTTTGCAGTAAAAGCATTCAAATAAAAATATAATGAAAAACTGTTTTTAATGAATAGTCACTTTAGTTATTTATTTAAGGTACAGACGCCAGCACATCAAGCTACTACAATCTGTCAAATTTCTTTAATAGATTTTAAACTTTATCGTTCAAGCATTAAGGTTCAAGGTTGATTGGGAAAATTTGACAGTTTCGGGTAGCTTGACCTGCTGTCGTCTGTACTTGCACAACATTAGGTACAGATTAGCGAATACACAATTTTACAAATTAATCTTTGTCTTATGTTATGTTCATTTATAAAGCAAGTAAACAAAATATTCACACGAGACAATTAAAAAATTAACAAACAAAATACGCTTATTTGTAGAAATAAACACAGAATGCAATCACAGAGAAAAAATACACCTGAAACATTCTCAATTCTTACGAAATCTGAAACATTCTCAAACTCAAATAATTTATTTCAATTAAACCATTTACAGGCACTTTTGAATTATCAAAATTAAAGAGTCGGTCAGTTAGTCAGAAAGTTGAAGCTAGTTGTGTTGTTCTCGACACACACTCCGGGCAAACGAGTCATACTCCGCTGTTCATGTCAGAAAAGACTTGAGCATAGTAGGTTATCATAAGAATCAGTAATCTACAGAAAATATAGGTGTTATCTGTTGTTAATTTTAGTTTAATTTGCATGACCTAAAGGGCATGCAAATTAAATTATTAATTATATTATTATATTAATTATTAATTAAATACGTAATGGGTATTTAATTAAGTAAACAACATAGGTACGAATAACTATGAACTAACACACATTTTTAATTAAAATAATAATATAATAATAATATAAAAGCCTTGAACACATTTGCTATACCAATATTGACCTACTCATTCGGAATAATAAAATGGTCAAAAACTGACATCGAACAGTTAGAAAGAACCACACGCACAACACTCACAAAACACAACAACCTACACCCTAAATCGGCGATCGAACGACTCACCATCAAAAGACAAAATGGAGGGAGAGGCCTAATCGACATACATCACCTTTGGCAGAAACAAATCACTAGGCTAAAAACATTTTTCTACACAAAATCTCGCACCAGTAACATACACAAAGCTATTACCTTAAATGATTTTAATTACACCCCGCTGAACTTAAATGAACAAAATATACAAGACATTAACATCACAGACCCGCAAAGCCAAAAATTTGAAAATTGGAAAAAGAAAGTCCTTCACGGTAGACACCCTCATGACCTAGAGCAGTCCCACATAAACAAATTAGCATCAAACAAGTGGCTTAAAATAGGAAACCTTTTCCCTGAAACAGAAGGCTTTATTATAGCTATACAAGATCAAATCATCAACACCAAAAACTACAGAAAATTTATCATTAAAGACCCTACCATCACAAATGATAAATGCCGCAGATGCCACGTTCAATCAGAAACCATACAACATATAACGGGGGCATGTATAACTCTCACACAGACAGACTACACCCACAGGCATAACCAGGTTGCAAATATCGTCCATCAAAAACTAGCACTCAAACACAGTCTCATACAAAACACTAACACTCCCTATTATAAGTACGCGCCACAAATTGTCCTAGAAAATGACACACACAAACTGTATTATGATCGCGCCATACTTACAGATAGGACCATCCATTATAATAGACCAGACATAACCTTACAGGATAAAATAAGAAAAATAACTTACCTTATAGACATTGCAGTTCCCAACACCCATAACCTACAAAAAACAATCGCTGAAAAAATAAGCAAATACACTGAGCTTAAAGAAGAAGTTACAAGAATTTGGAGACAAGATAAAGTTTATGTTGTTCCTGTCGTTCTCTCCACGACAGGTGTTATCCCCAATCATCTCCTCCGTAGCCTGAAATTGATAGATCTAGAAGAATCCCTTTACATCAATCTGCAGAAAGCAGCCATCCTAAACACATGCAGAATCGTCAGGAAATTCATGCAGTTAGACGAAAGTGCACTATCACCATAAATTCACCACACGCTGCATTTACTTGGCTTTGGCCCGTAAATGTAGCTAAAACCAGCCTAAGAGCTGAGAAAAAAAAATACACCCTAAATAATAATAATATCCCTGGACATTTCACACAGCACCATTTGTCCCAAGCTAAGCAACCTAATGCTTGTGTTATGGTAACAAGATGGCTGATAAACTACTTATATACATTTTTTTTTGTAAATACATACATATTATAGATAGAAAAACACCCAGACTCGGAACAAATACATGTAGGTCATACAAATATTTGTTCCGTGCGGGAATCGAACCCGCGACACGCAGCGCAGCAGTCAATCGCTTAACCACTGCGCCAACCGTGCCGTCAATATAAAAATAAATCGTAAGTAAAAAAATATACATAATATACACACAACAAAACTTTAGTAACCATAAAATATATTTTTTGCGGCCGAACGAGTGGCGAGTGAGTACACGATACTTTTGACTAGTCTATAATGTGCGCCTAACCTAACATTAGTTATTCAAGGCACACTATTCCTCGATCGACAAATGTTTCCATTATTTATTAGTGTAACGGTGTACTTGTCTTGCGTTTGTGCACACTTGCGACTAATTTGTCGCATATAGGATGTGTTTTATTCAAAATTATATATCTACATACTTAAATAAAAATGGATCTTCGAAATGTATAGTACGCCCATAACTTTCGAACGACTGCACCAAATTGGATGATTCTTGGTTTTATGTATTCGTTATTGTTAGGACAAGGTTTGTATACAATTGGACCCGGTAGGTGGCGCTGGAGTAGGGTAGGAGTAGTGTAGGAGTAGGGTAGGAGTAGTGTAGGAGTAGGGTAGGAGTAGGGTAGGGGTAGGGTAGGGGGTAGGACACCACGCGAACGAAGTAGCGCCGGGCAGCTAGAAATAATTTAAATGGCAAAACCACGTTTGCCGGGTCAGCCAATAAAAGATAATTGTTACTCCTGAAGTGCTAACTTAATAACAACACTAAGAGTATTAACACCACAGAAGCAACAATCAGGATAACAGACGTTGTAAACAATATTGTGTATAGTAAGGTTCGCTCCTCCTCAACTACCTGCTAACAGGATTACAAGTTGCTGTGAGTAGCTCTTTCTAACAAAATACCTACTTCGAAAATCATTATACCTTTATTTTTACCTGTATAATATTGTTAATTGAAACTTGACTTAGAACAAACATAATCATTTTATTATTTGGGTTTGATAGGTGCGATTAATGATAGGATCACTACATTGATTAAAATGATGATGATGATTCTGAGGAAAGGGGATTGAAGATTTTTATTATGGAGCCTGGCATACCTACACCTGCACCTGAATGGCGGCCACACATTTATCGTATATAAATCGATAGCTGACAGAAAGGCTTCATGCGTGGCCGCCATTTTGAAAGAAAACAAAATAAATTGCCCTTTCGAAAATGTCCGTAGGTACCCGATACTACGTATATCTAATTTCAAATGCGACTAATCGTCCACGACCAGTCGCATGTGTATCCCAGGACTATTAGGCGAGTACATTAGGCCGAGCACATACGTTTGCTAAAGCCCCGAAGGTTATCACTATCTGGTGTTATGACAGAAAAATCCAATTAAACTATATGTGGGTGATTTGTATATTGTTCTAATGAAGAGATAAAAGTATCGTATAAAACGCAGAGTGAACAGTGTGCCCTTATTTTGTGAAAAAATAACGAAGCACTAACAATGCTGAGTTTGAAACTAGTTTTAGTTTTAGCGCTGAGTTTTTTGAGTCCAGGTGAGTGGTGGCATTTTGAATTTTGTTCGTGGATTCTAGTTTTTTATGGTCTGGGTTTGTTAAAAGTTTTTATTGCATTGTAGGTTCAGGTTTCACGATCATTTTGGGGTTTCGGGGTTTTAAATGAAATATAATATGATTGATTTCATTGTATCATTTTTAAAGTCTTATATTCATGTTGTGTCTATGTATTTTTTTTTACTGCGTCCTTACTTTACCTGCCTCTAAACGTAGGTAGTTTAATTTTATTTCCAAGAAGTTTACCGTTCATCCGTAATTTATATGGAAACTTTGCAGCTAAAGAAAAATATGATGAGGACAAATTTTTAAGAACTTGGAAATTACGAGAATTACCCCTCTGATTTTGAATGTAACCCACATTCAAAATCAGAGGGGTAATTCTCGTAATTTTAAGAACGTTCACAGTCTGATCTCAGTCTCAATCTGACAAAAATACCTCTAAAATCCCTACATTTATGACAGTTTTTGATATTGATTATCGCTAAGGTGAGATTGCGACTAGATGTTCTGTGTGGAAGGCACCTGACTGACTTAGGTACTATAATGGAAGAACAGCAGTTTCCTCGAATCATGAACACGCAATCATAATCGTTTATTTGCTAAGAAAGTAGGTACAGACGCCAGCACATCAAGCTACTAAAATCTGTCAAATTTCTTTATTAGATTTTCAATCGCAAAATTATTAGGTTCAAAGTTGATTGGGAAAATTTGACAGTTTCAGGTAGCTGGCGTCTGTACATAAAATATAGGTGTTTACAAAACTGTGATCCCTGTACAATCTAACTTTAATTTTATTAGGCAGGCAAACATTGAAAATACATTTTTAATAAATTTATATGGTGGGAGCCATGCTGAAAACACTCTTCTTAAGTAAAGCTGTATTGCAGATACCATTTTGTAATATGTTCCTACATTGGCTCTTGAGCACACTTAACAAACATTCCGTTCTTGCTCCATTTTGGTATTTTCTCTTTAGTATAAGTATAAAAAAATGAAGGAATATAATCAAATGGCATCAAAAAATTCGTCCGCATCGCAGTCAATAGGAAACGTGCCCAAAAGGCGTTGTATGGCAATGCTGATTCTTTGGCCAAAAAATAGGCCAGCCCTCTGGCCACGTGAAGAGTCGATCAACCGCTTGGCGATGTCTCGAATACTAAGTGGGCACTTGGACCCCATGGCCCTAGTGTTTCAACCCTAAACGGCTCGAATATATCAGTATTCATTATTAACACGACTTGACTTCCTCGTTGGTTTAGTGGTCACAAGATCTACTGCCAAGAATGAGGTCTGCAGTTCGAATCTCAGATTAGACGAAGTGTTATTGGTTTTTATCTATAAGGAATTTCTCAGTAAATGGTAAATCATTTTATTCCTGCAAGTAGGTTTGCACAAACACTTGTACACGTCAATCATACTTTAAAACTATATGAGGTCGGTGTTTCCTATTTGACGTACTAGCAGCCTGAGGGGCAATTCTCGTATTTTTAAGAACATTCACATCTCTCGTCTGATCTCAGTCTCAATCGGTCAAAAAATACTTCTAATTTCCCTACATTTTGACATTTGTTTGTCGCCGAGGTGAGACATGCGGGTGTAGGTACAATAAATACACCGCTACCTAACCCGTCGAGGATTACAGGCGTAATATTATGTCATGTTACTATCACAACTGCAGTTGACAGCAGTGAGACGAAAGCTAAACCTAATGTTCACGTTCCAGTGTCACCATTCGACTTCGACTTCCCTCATGTTCCTACAGTCGAAGAGCTTCTTTATGGTCCAGCACCATTCGATGACAGGATCGTAGGAGGCAAGAACGCGAGCATAGAGGACCATCCGTACCAGGTGTCCTTTATCGTGAACAACTCCTACTTCTGCGGGGGGTTCATCGTCAGCGAGAACTATATACTGACGGCGGCGCATTGCGCTCAGAAGTAAGTATAGCAAGTAGGAACCCACCAAAAACATAAATGTAAAAAGTAACATATATACATAGGCTAATAAACACATTACCACTCCTTTGCGTCGCGCAGTCGGGTAAAAAAGGGCCAAGTTCGTCGATAAAACAATTGTGATCTAGATGGATGCCAAGAAAGGTGAAAGAAAGTTTATTCAGTTCCTTGCTAATGAATGCAATTTCTATTTCTTTTTTCCATTTTTAGGGTTCCGTACCTTAAAAGGAAAACCGGAACCCTTATAAGATCACTTCGTTGTCCGTCTGTCTGTCCGTCAGTCAAGACCCTTTTTCTCAGGAACGCGTGGAGTTATCAAGTTGAAATTAATATCAAATACTCAGGGTTGAAATCCATTGAAACAGTGAAAAAAATCAAATTTCTAAGTAAACGCATTCAAAAGATACAGGCGTATATGGTCCGAAATCAAACCTATAGGGTACTTCCTGTTGACCTAGAATCGTGAAATTTGGCAAGAAGCAATGTTGCAAGCAAGCAATGTTGTTGCAAGCAAAAAAAACTGTAATTTTGTAGTTACATTACAAAAAAATAATTTTAAAACCACCTACGGTGCGCGAGTCCGATTCGCACTTGACCGGTTTTTTATTGAAAGGAACAGCAAAAAAAAAAATAGTCGTAACATACGACTAATTAAACAGTTTTAGAAATAATATAACCCACAACGTTGTACACAAGTAAACATGAGAAAAAATTAAGTGTAGGTAATCACTAGGCGTTTTAATAGCAGTACGTGCAGTAATTAGTTGTATGATGAACATTAATATAGTTAAAACTTTGATAAAGATTACAATCATACTATAAAACATGACTTAAGTAAGTTTGTTGAGATGAAACTAGCTTCAACTTTCTGACTAAATGATGGATAATTTTGACGATTCAAAAGTGGCTGTAAATGGTTTGAGTTTGATGATTTTCAGAAAGGGTGAGCACATGGGTTTTATTTAATAAAGAGGAGCGCCTGACGCTTTTGATGTCAATATTTTCAAAAGTTACTATTATATGTATTAGTCAACTATACGGCGGACAGGTGAGCGCTGGCTAGAATTAGTTCGGCAAGAGTTTTCTCTGCAAAAAAGAGTACCTGCGCGTACCTGTCGCCTGTGAAAGTTTCTAGGTATAGTGGAACAAATCATGTCATTTAGATTTATACAATTCAATTGATTTCTGACAATTTTGTATAAAATGATCGCTTCAAGGTATTTTTGAGCTTATACTTTCTGAGTAACTGAGAGTAGAAAATAATTATTTTCTTTAATCGAACTAACTCTAATATATACTGTATACAAATACAAGTATGTAATACGAAAAAATATAGAAAAAGGCAGGAGCTCATTGGGCATAAAAAAATTCGTCCGCATCACTGTCAATGGGATAGGTGCCCAAAAGGCTGGCAGCATTACCACGTTGGATGGCAATGCTGATTATTTGGGCTTAAAATAGGCCAGCCTTCTGAGAGTAAGGTAATATTTGATAAGTTTTTAAATTATCAACAGTTACCAATAAATAAGTGACTAAGGTCAAAAGAAGCTTAGGACTTTAGCGATAGAAAAAAATCCTAGGCAATTAATATTCTCGTCACAAACAATAATAAATATTTGTTAGGTTTAGACTATAATAATGTTACTGTAGTCGGCAGTGGTTGTAGGCATATAATATGTTTGAAGCAATATTATTTGCATAGATAGAATTCCCATCTGAATAACAACGAAACATCCAATTATATCTCTTGATTAGCTTAAACCAAAGACAAAAGGCCATGACAGCAACTTGCAATACAATGAAAAATTTGTCTAAACATAACTTTATTGTATACGGGGATAATTATTATGATCTTAACAATTTCAACTCGTTTGTTATCATCAACTACGTATTCACGTATCGAATTAATACTTTTGTAGAGAAGTTATAATAATTTATTAATTATTATTATTTTGAATATAATAAAGCTGAAGAGTTTGTTTTATTGTTTGAACGCGCGAGTGTCTGGTACCATCAGTCGGATTTAAAAAATCATCATCTGCCTAGCATTTTCCCAACTATGTTGGGGTCAGCTTCCAGTTTAACCGGATGCAGCTGAATACCAGTATTTTACATGGAGGTACTGCCTATCTGACCTCCACAACCCAGTGACTGGGTAATACGATACCCCTTGGTAAAATTGGTTGTCAGACTTTCGGGCAACTGACTTCACGTAACTACTGTCAAAAATCCACGAATGACGCCCGGACCAACGGCTTAACGTGCTTTTCGAGGCGAGGAGGGGTCTTGGTATGTAAAGATGGTCACCCATCCACAGGCCAGCCGCGGCAAGCGTAGCTCAATCTGATAGGAATATTTGATTATAGGCTATTTAACATTACGCTACGCCACTTAGGAGTCGAGCAAAAAGAAAAAACAGTAAAAAAAAAACAAATAGCGCGGATAGTGAACAAAAATGAGGCTGTTATTTTAGTATACCTATTGTGTATCTTAAGATTTCCACGCGAACGAAGTCGCGGGCAGAAAGCGGTCGTAGTCCATAAATAATTTTTTTGTTCTCCAGCATGCCGACGTCCTCCCCTACTTGATTACAGCTGAATCTGAAAGGTGATCAATTAACATGAGCTGTGTTTTGTTTTTTCCCGCTCCTGAAACTTTGCGGTCCCCAATGTCAATTGGATGGCTTCGGCTAATTCGCCAGATAATTAATGGTCTAAAAAAGTATATTGATTTATTTTCTTTTCCTGCGAATGGTTGGCGGTGGCGTCACAAGTACTCAAAAAAAAAACAGCTAAGTGCGAGTCGCACTTGCACACGAAGGATTCCGTTTCAGCGTACAATATTTAACACTACAAGGACACATTCCCTTTAATTTTTAATCTAATTACCTATATTTGTTGTTATAGCGGTCATGGTAGTACACACTCTGTGAAAATTTCAAGTGTTTACCTACGGTTACGGTTCAAATAATACAGTCCTGTGACGGACAGACGGACGAACGGACCCTTTGGGTGCGGAACCGTAAAAAAGAAAAGAAGGAAAGATCTAAGTATAATACTTTCTATACAGGGTGGATTTTTCAGATGGGGTGGTAAGAGCAGGTACCTACTTTAACCGTTGTAGCTACAGGGAAACGGTCTTAGGAGGCTGTCGACAAACATAAACACGTTACATTTGCGCACTCTTAAAGTTTTGATATCAATTTTATAGTGTTACGAACAAAGTATTTTCGAAACCATGAAATTATGAAATTGGTCCATTCTTAGTTAAAGTTGCAATCGCTATTTCACGAGAAAATCGTTTTTGAATTTCGCGTTTTTTTTAAGGTCGTGATTATACATGTGGCGGCATCTACATCGCCACATGCAAACTACGCAGCATACTGACGTCACGCAAAATTCTGCATCGCCCAAGCAGAGTTTACCGCGAAACTAGCATATGTCATATAACGTCCCGACATCAACCGTCGGGTAGTTGGCCACCAGGCACAACACCCGTTTGGTCTGACGATCCTCCTTTACTTTGGAGGATGAGTAAACTTTACACCTTGCTCCTCATACTTCTATGTACTCGTGACTGTACGTACTTGTCTGTTACATAATTATCTAAAATTTGACCCCAAACATTTCAGTGTAGACCCATCAACGGTGGCCCTTCGAGCTGGTAGCACTTGGAGGAAGAACGGCACCATCATACAGATAGCTGAAGTGATCCCACACCCGGAGTACGATAGCCCCAGGTTCGACAAGGATGTGGCGGTGATGAAGACAGTGGAACCCATAGAATTTACTGATACGATCCAGCCTGTTGGTTTGCCAAAGAAAGGCAGGCCGTTGAAGGACAATTCTATTGTCATGGTCAGCGGCTGGGGAAGGACTGAGGTAAGATACACACACATACTAGCAGTAGCAATAATTTTGACAATTCAACAACTTTATTGCGTTTTAATGAATAATGATGCTGAGCAAAGAAATTTTTCGAACATAAATTATGAAGCAATGGATTATCATTATTCTTCAGAATGATTCAGATTGTGATTGAAAGTGCGTGTGTGCCGCAATAACAACAACAAACAATATAGTTAACAATGGATTTATATAGGGATAAAATTGAACAGGCTTTCAATATACTATTGGGTATAGAAATACAGAAAGAAAGAAACATATTTTATTTGGGACATGCATACGAAATATAAACAGTAAAAAAGGAGCATTTAAAACTAACAATACTAACATAAAAAAAGGGCTCCTATCTCAGCATAATTAGGTATAGAGGTTCCTACGACAAATAAAGCTAGTAGTTAGTCAAGTGTAACTTCGTAGAAGATATCATATTACGACTATTAATTTGTCAAGTTCCTCGGGTCTTGAGGGCTATTACTGTCGTGTAGCTGCTAAAGTAACGAGTACATTCATATTATGTCAAGTATGCGGCGTGTGGGTTAGGTTGTAGGTAATAGGTAGTTTATAGGTAGATGCGTAGTACCTACTGGCAAACAGCGAGAGTGTATATCCAGAGCGGCAATTCTATGAACGTTCACAGTCTGATCTTAGTCTCAATTTGTCAAAAATACCCCTACATTTTGTCAATTTTTGACATTGATTGTCTCTGAACGTTTTCAATTACGGCACGAAGCAAAAGCAGTATGTAAGAATTGTAGCACGCACGTAGTGTTTTGCTCACGAGGAAAGAGGTGTGAGTTTATGTATATAATTATCTATATTAATATTATAAAGAGGTAAAATTTGTTTCTTTGTATGTATGTAGGGGGTAATCTCCGGAACTACCAGTCAGATTTAAACAAATCTTATTGCATTTGATAGCCCATTTCTTGAGGAAGGTTATAGGCTATCTAACATCACGCTACGACCCTTAGGAGCCGAGCGAAATGAAAAAAAGTCGGAAAGAACGCTAAGCGAAAACGAAGTACTCAGTAGTAGCTCAGAGCGATGGGTTGCGACGCCATGGGCCGAAATTTCACGTGGACAAACATTAATCCACCAAACCGCAATGGGCCAGAGTGGTGGATTATGGCCGACTGCCTCTCAAAGGGAGGCCTTTGTCTGAGCAGTATAATAATAATCAGCCTATAATGTTGGGAACAGCTGATTATACTATTTGACGTTCGTGTCCACGTTCAGTATAATCAATTTGTACAGATGCCAGCAGGTCAAGCTACCCGAAACTGTCAAATTTTCCCATTCAACCTTGAACCTTAATGCTTTAGCGATAAAGTTGAAGATCTGTTAAAGATATTTGGCAGATTGTAGTAGCTTGATGTGCTGGCGTCTGTACTATAGAGTACAAATCAACGTCTATGGAGTAAGTGGTGCACGTTCTACTCATTTCAATGAGACAAAAATATTCAAAATAACACAAATTAGGCTTATTTTGTTAAATAAAAAAAGTACACATAAAAACATGGAAACTTTATTAGGTCAAACAAATATTTTTTTTTTTCGACTGTCGGCACCGACACATTTAATATTTTGTATCATGTTATATGGTATCATTTTATATCATGAAAAACAATACTTAGCATTTTTATATAAAATATGCAGAAACACGTGCCTGCCTGTTTCAGGGCCAAAGCTTTGTTGAATCCCTGAAGTTAATAACTAGCTCTACATAATTAAAAGCTTAATTGAATTTTTACAAGGCTGAATTTTAGGTTATATTTTGAATAGGTACCTCTCTACAAATTAATATGTAATTCCTCTATTCCAAAAACTTTATAACTTGTTCAGACACAATTGTAGGAACTACATTAATACCCTAAGCGTAAACCGCCAAACTCAGGTAAATCGAGTGGTTACTTGCTTGAAGATGCTCTAACTTATTAGTTTGGGTTTGTATCCATTTCTCCCTTTATTATTTCCAAGCAGGTATACTAAAAACTTGAGAAAATCATGGTCTGGTCTGGTCATTTAACATCTGATCTAAGTATGAGCTTTCTTAACATTTTACTGTGGACATTCTAGAGGGGCATTATTGGTTCATTACTCTAGTTCTTTCTATAATTTATAATCAGTAATTGTAAATAGTACTTAATTAATTTGAACAGTTAATAATATTTGTACGCCTAATGGCAAGACATAGAGAACCTATGTACATATGTAAATGTTTTAAATCTCACACACTGTGCAACTCTACCTATGTTTACAAATAAAGATTCTGATTCTGATCACCCAAAAACACCATGATTAAAACAAGTAAAATAAAAATTCTTTTTTTTTATTCGGGGAATTTTTATGCTCCTAATCATTTTTTCATTTGCTACTCAGTTAAAAATATGACCAACCGGTCTATTCTGTAAATATCTCACAGTGAAAATTTAGCGCGCGCGAAATTGGCGTGGGCTTAAAGTCAGCTGTCATTCAACCTAATGCTTGGGATCGACACTATTGACAGCTCATTTCACCTAAGTTTTCATCGAATAGATCGTCTGATCCCTATTGATTGAAGGCTGTTTTAGGTTGTAACTATAAACCAAAATGTTCATGTGAAAACGCTGATTAATTTTTTGGATGATTATTATTTCAGCAAGGAGCGAGTTCCATACCAGAACATCTGATGGACGTGGAGATCCCGGTGGTGCCTTACTGGCAGTGCATGGCGGTCTACTTCACTGTGCTGACCAGGAACATGTGGTGTGGAGGGAACTTCGTCCTCGGCGGGAAAGGGACTTGTCAGGTGCGTGAAACTTTAGCGATAAACAATCTATGCTCTTTATGATGTAAGTAGGTGATAGAGGCAGTATGTGGTAGGATACATTTCCATCAGAGGCCGTTCTATGAAAAGTAATCCGTCACTGTTCTCTTTCTTTTATAATGAAAAATAGTGATTGCTCTAACACGGTATTGTACAGTGTACACTCTCTGATGAGGTAGGATCAGGTTCATGTACTTTTTGTTTATGTTATCGTTCAACTGTGGAGCCCAACTTTCCGTACTGTTCCTACGTCCAGTACGGAAAATTGAAGAATGGCGAAGTAAACAAACGAGAGGACATTAAGAATCAATATTCTGTAATTCTAAAATCGGTCGTAGGTTCGAACCCAGACTGGCGCTTTAATTTGTGTAAATTATTTCATCACTACTGCTCTCAAAACGGTGAAGGAAAACATCGTGAGGAAACCGACATGTCCTAGAACCAAAAATTTGAAGATATTTGACATCTGTCAACCCGCACTGGGCCCGCGTGGTGTATTATGGCCCATTCCCTCTCACCAAGAGGAGGCCTGTGTCCCAGCAGTGGGAATCTGATAGGCTGATTATGTATTCTGTCATTGACAGTACTCTAGGCTAGAACTTATTCCTCATTTCATTCCACAGGGTGACTCCGGTGGCGCGGCAGTACAAGATGGTCAGGCTATAGGCATCGTTTCCTTCGGTCGAGGTTGTGGCCAACAGTTCTCACCGAGCGTGTTCGCTGATATCGCCGCACCCCCCATAAGGGACTTTATCACGAAACATACTGGGTTGTGAGAACCGATGTAAAAGATTTGGCAGGAAATGGACTGGATGATTAGGTTTAAGTTTATTTATGTTAAATGTTAAGGAGAACATAGTTTAAAAAGTGTACCTAACTTATAACGAGATGTAAGAAAAACTTAACTGAAAGACAAATTATTTATTCTGCAAAAACAAAACGCATATCACAAAACTGAAACCATGTGTTAACGTCACATGAAGCCAACGCCAAATTCTACAACAAGACCAATATACAATGTAAAGAAGGAAGTGTAGTGTACACCTATTAGTAAATAAATAATTTAAAGCATTTTATTTGTCGTTATAACTTATTTAGATTTTTTTGTCTATGAATGTATACGTATTTTACACGATCAAAGGAGACTGGAAGATTTTGTATGGAAAGCGATACGGTATGGATATTTAAAAACTTGTCCCTGTAGTTACAACGAACCCCAGAACCTCTTTTACCTCAGAACTCCGTTATTTACAAGCCGATTTGAAAAATTCTTTTTTAATGGATAAGGTATGCCTCAAAGTCCCATATAAATTTGATTAACGTTGCTTGGGTAAAACGGTGAAAATTAAAAACATATTATCTATAATATAAAAATGAATCGCTGAATGTGTTGCTAAGCGCAAATCTCGAGAACAGCTGAACCGATTTCGCTAATTCTTTTTTTAGAATTTTCCTTGAAGTACGAGGATGGTTCTTACGGAAAACAAAAAATAAGAAAGTTGCTTTACGCGGACGAAGTCGCGGGCAGAAGCTTATTTACAAATATGTAGGTAGGGTTGGAATAAAATTTCCAATTTTCAAAAAGATATCGTCGAGCTTAGCACAAACAATACCCAAACAGTGTTGCTACACTATAATTTCAAAAGTACCTACAAAGAAGTACCATGTATGAAAAAATAAATACAGTTTTTTAGCTTCAAGGAAATAAGTCGCATGCAAAGAGTCCAATCGGACTGTCATGAAATCATTTTTAATCACACAGTAAGCAGGATGTTTTGGCTCCTCAAGGGTACAGCTAAGTGCTCGTCATCATGACTTTAAATACGTGTAATTGCTAGATCATGTGAATACTTTTAGATCGGTTTAGGGATCCCTATTTCGTGTGTCAGTTGTTTTTGCTGGCAGAACGTGGGTATTGGTTATAACAAGTGGCTCATTGTACAATGGCGTCAACTTTGAATTCTCTTTGTCTACTGATTTGCAGTATTTAAATTAATTATGTATGTAGGCATATTTGCTTACTATTGTTTACCTTCGAACAGGTTAGTCCTTGAATGAAACGGTTGTAATGCCAGAGGCAAAGCTGAAATATCTTACGTGCCTGCTGTAACTGTCCCGTTGGTCTAGTGGTTGCCAGCACGACTGCTGATTACGCGGTCCTGGGTTCGATTCCCAGGCCGGACAAAGTGTTATTGGTTTTTCCATTAGGAATTTCTTAGTTGTTACTAAGAAATTGGCGAAGTTTGGAAGTTGCCGGTTTAATACCCCCATGCCTCGGAAAACACGTAAAGCCGGATCCTGCGCCTGATCTGCCCCGGTCATGTCGGATTGCTGTCCCATCGGACTATGAAAGTAAAGGAACAGAGAGTGCACCTGTGTTTGCGCACACACTTGTGCACTATAATATCTCCAACGTACCTGGCTAATCTCCGATGAGATTGGCCACCGTGACCGAAATCGTTCGGGAGGCTATTGTTATTATTAATTGCTTACGAGCATATCCTTTTAAATCGGAATGCAGCAACGCTGCGCTGTTTGGTGTTTGAAATAGTTGTGGTCGTATTTCTCCCCTGGCCCTGGACGAGCTCCGTCACAAAGAGCTCAAAAACTCTACTGCTCCTGTCTTGTATCTTTTAATATTTTCAACAAAAAAATGGATTGCTGTTAACGGCGTTGAGGGCGTCAGATAAGCTGTCGAAATCCATGTAAAATACTGGTATTTAGTCGTATTCGGATAGACTGGAAGCCGACCTCAATAAAGTTACTAGGAAGTGAAGGGTGGGCGTTTTGGGGGCCTGTCTTTTGTAATTTTGACTTTCGAAAAGTGCTGATTTTTTAAGAAAAAGGCTGTTAAGGAAAACGGTAAAGAAAGGAAAGGAAAGAAAGAAAGAAGGAAAAAGGAAGGAAAGGAATCTATATCTGCACATATTACAAATTAAAGTCACTTTTCGTGTCTGTCTGTGTGACCGCGTCGTTCTTCTAAACTCTGCAACGGATTTTGAGTCGGTTTTCACAATCATTTAGAGAATTTATTCCGGTTTTTGTGTGAAATGCAATAATAATTAACCAACGTATAATAAAGAAATATCGTTGTTTTGCCCGAAAACTGGGCGAGGCAGGGGTGGGTCGCTAGTATAGCATAGAATAATATTCTAACACACGCTTTTCCTATGTAGGCAAAATGTCGCTACGATCTCATCATCTGCCTGCCTTTTCCCAACTATATTGGGGTCAGCTTCCAGTCTAACCGGATGCAGTTGAATACCAGTATTTTCCATGGAGCGACTGACTATCTGAAATCCACAACCCAGTTACTGGGTAATACGATACCCCTTGGTAAGGCTGGTTTTTATTTTTATTTACTTATTTATTTATTTTAGGATCTCCAGCAAAAGATATAATACACTAAACATTACACATAATTAATGGACGACAAAGTATTTAGGTGTACTCTTTCAATTACAGGAGACCACAGCATGCACAATAAAATGAACAACTAAGCTATGAAATTAAATACCTAATACATAATAAAATAAAGCCTAATACATAATAAGATATTCTGGTTGTCAGACTTTCGGGCTTCTGACTCCCCATAACGACTGACAAAGATCCATGAATGACAGCCGGGACCAACAGCTTAACGTCTTTTCCGAGGCACGGAGGGGTCTCGGTATGTAAACATGGTCACCCATCCACAGACCAACAGCGGCAAGCGTAGCTTAACCTGATCGATCGACCTGTGTGACTGTTATTATTTAGCCACGGGCCCCTTTGTGTCGCTACGATCTATGGGATGTAATTACAGTGTATTACAACAATTATGTCTACGGTCCAGTGAACTTTGATACGCAGGTATCAGAGGTGTCATTAGATAAGACCTTGATAGAAATAGCCGGGGATCATCACACGTGAACGCGATACTGTGCGTTACGATGCTGATGATACTGTGCGATATGTAATCATAGAAATTACTTAAAAGAGTATGGTACTGAAGCAAGCTGAAGTGGCAATGGGCCAGCCATATTAGCCGTAGAACCGATGGCCGTTGGGGTAGACGTGTTCTTGAGTGGAGACCGCGAATCGGTATACGTAAGGTGGGACGCCCGCAGGCTAGATGGAGCGACGATCTTCGTAAGATGGCTGGTAGCAGCTGGATGAGAGTTGCCAAAAATCGAGTTGGATGGCGTGCAATAGGAGAGGCCTATGTCCAGCAGTGGACTGCTATAGGCTGATGATGATTATGGTACTTGCTTTACGCTTCACGATTTGAAGACTAGTTTTTTTTATTACTGAACTTGGAATTTGTTTTTAACGTCATAACCTCTGAACCAGAACTGATTTGAAGAAACCTGCATCCTAATTTCGTAACAGACTTTCAATCACAATCTGAATCACTTTGAAGGATATTTTTTTTGAAGTGATAACTTCTTATGGGTGGGTAAACCGCTTCGTAACGTAACGCGTTACGGCGCCAGTCTATCTGGCTTCCCTTTCTCTAACGCATACGGCAGCGGTAGGCAGGCTCTTCCTCTCTCACTCTTACCCACAGCGCTAGTCGTATTTCGGACAGATGCTTCCCCCTCTCTCTACTCAGTGTTTAGTGTGCGATAGACATATGGCATAGATTAGTTTTAGATGCATACGTTTTTTTTAGCCGTTAATTTCCCACTGCTGGACAAAGGCCTCCCTACTCTCTTTCCACCTCTTTCTGTCCAGACCTGCCAATCTTTATTTATTTTATTTTATTTTACCATTTATGTACACACATATCTAAACAGACAATGAAAAACAGAACAGAAAAATTGGTACAGAGTTGATGCTTATTTCATAAGAAATCTCTTCCAGCATACCTGAGACAGGACAATAGATACAGAGATGTAGACAGCGTGTGATAGAGCAATGGAGACAAAAAATAATACATAGAATCAAAAAACAATTCACTTAAAAACTAAACAAAAATTACGAGACTATACTAACATACATACAAATAAACAAACATAAATACTTCTAAAATAAATATTACTAGGATGATAATAATTATAACATACTCAAAATAATAAATACACACAACTATGATGAAGTGACAAATTTTTCGAACACATGAAGCAATGGATTAGCAATATTCTTCAAAGTGACTCGGATTGTGATTGGAAGTGTGTTACGCAATTAAGGTGCGGGTTCAGGCAGGCTTATTCACGATTGCCGTACAAACGTAATTGACAAAGATAGCAATTATCTAACTTATACACCCAGACTTTGTTGCTCGGTCGAATTTAGACTTAGAGTACACGACATAATTAGCTGAGTCTATTCTAAACATTGATCAAAGGCTATATCATATGTAACTAGTACATACTATAGTGAATATGCGGGTACTATTCTTATGCGTGCGTAAATTTTAATTAGGTACTGCCTTTGGAACGTTCTTAATATGCCTGGAAAATTAAGTTCGTTGTCCTCTATGACCTCTATACAAATTAATCACACTGTATTACAAGCCTTTCATAGGTCGAGGCTCATATATAGGTCGTAGGTTCGAACCCAGTCAGGCGATTTACTTTGTATAAATTATTTCATCACTACTGCTCTCAAAACGGTGAAGGAAAACATCGTGAGGAAACCGTCATGTCCTAGAATCAAATGATTCGAAGACATGTGACATCTACCAACCCGCACTGGGCCCGCGTGGTGGATTACGGCCCACTCCCTCTTACTGAGAGGAGGCCTGTGTCCCAGTAGTGGGAACGTTATAGGCTGATTAGGATTATGTTACGTGCAAGCCTTTCATAGTTAACCACTACAATGTATAGTAAAATACTAGCTATTAGGTATTTATCAACTAGGTAAATGGAAAGAGGATATGAGGGGTTTGTAGAATGTATAATGTCTTCAAAGCAAATACTCAAGGACTTAGAAACAGACATAAAAAGGAGATTATCCAAATCCTCCATCAAATGCAGGATACTCAGTTTTCTAAGTAGGGCCAGTTTAGTTCTACGTAAATAGACGTACACGCATAATCTCACACTTTTGCAGCACCTACACCGCACAAATACACGCACGTACACACTACTCGTATAAATAACAATAATTATCTATCTCACTCTCTGTTTTTTATATTTTTATGTGTCGTCGTAATTGGTGTGATGTTTAGGTTAATAATTATGTTATACTTACTGTCAGCTGTGAAGCTACCTTATCACCATCATCATCATCTGCCCAGCCTTTTTCCAACTGTGAAACTACCTTATATAAAAATATATATATAAGCATTTTAATAGATAACATTGGAAGCCAGAGATCTACAAACGACACAACACCACAATTAAACTGCAATAAAGAGTCAAAGTACTTACAACTTTATTAAATTATTTACAACAAAGCACAATCATAATAATCATCACATTTACATTAAATAATAAGTCATCTTCATCGTCTCCACAAATCACAGTTCTTTAACAATCGCCATGATTGCATACGTCACTCCTGAGAACATAGCCACTAAAGCGAATACTCCTATGACCACGTTCTTCCATACAACGAAACAACATGGGGTAATGTCTCTGTTCCACCTGAAGACAGTCTCTGTGATGGCCGGCAATAGGAGCCCCATGACCGACAAACAGATGGCCCCAACTAACTCCATGAAGAGTTCCAGTCTTGGGACGGCACTGGCGATGCCGACTGTGGAAGTAAAAAAAAAACAATAATTAATTTAGATTTTGATTTGTGCGCGTGACTGGTATTTCCAGGACCTGAGCTGGTGGCGCGTAGTGTTCCACGCGCGCCACTCGAGGTAACGGGGGGAGTTTAACACCTCACTCCTCCATACGGGACGTCGCCGGCATAGCGCGGGCCATCACCACTCTACGCACCCGCAGTTCCTGACGCAGGTGTACGAGGGAAAACTGGGGTGGTTTTAGTCGCTAAAAGTCTGACAGACCGACCCCCTTGCCCACCCCAGGGCGGAGGACATGCACGAGGATATCCACCCCGACAAAAAAAAAAGGCGTGATAGGTGGGTTTCGTGTCTCTAAAAGTGCTTCCTACCCACACATGCCTTTACTTAATTTATCTTATACTCCCACAATCTTAACTAAGTGTAGGCATTCGAAGCATAGAAAAGCAACACGGCTACTATTGGGGCTGTTCATTTATTACGTAAGACAACTTCAACTTCAACCCCTACGTAAGAAAAAATAAGACTTAAATGAAGCCCCTTCGCCCCCCTTTGGATCTTACGTCAGATCAGTATCTACCAAAATTGCAAAGAAAAAGTAGCAAAAATTTAATACTTAAAATTTTTGCTTACTTTTGTGATCTTACGATCTTACATGTCATAAGAATAATCTAGACCCCTGCATGTAAGAAAAAATCAGACTTGTTGCGACCCCCTCCCCTCTCAAATCGTCTTACATAAAAATGAACAGCTCATAAAATAAATTCAACGCATATTAACTCTGGAAACGCCTGATGTTTGTCTAAGAGCAGCCCGCAGCGTTCCAATGTCAGTGAGGTGCTTCATGCATAAGTTACATTCTCGTTAGCTGTATGTTGAGCGAGAATGCAGGCGACCTCGCCTTGACTCGGAAGTAAGTCTTCGTAAGTAAAATATTGTGTGCAACTTTGTGAATATCGGGTTTTAGTGCCTCTACGATGACACTAGCAGTTTCTTAAGCTGTGTCTGGGGTGGTTAACTTGAGTGGTGGTTGATTTAGAAAAAGTAAATTAAACTTGGGGGAAGAGAATTTTTGTGTGTTATTAGAAAACTAGTTTCGGCTACTATAAAATATGCTAGAACCATAAACAACCCAGCATTTAAGCTTTTATGTAGTACCTATTCATATTTTTTTAAATTTGTTTTTATATTATTGGACGTTTATATTTTTATACTTTATATCTATATATATAAAATTCAAAGTCCTGACTGACTGACTGACTGACTGACTGAGACATCAACGCACAGCCTAAACCGCTGGTCCTAGAGACATGAAATTTGGAGGGCGTATTCTTCGTGAAGAGTAGGTATCCACTAAGAAGGGGTTTTTCGAAATTCCACCCCTAAGAGGGTTAAATGGGGGGTTTTTGTTTGTATGAAAAATCTTATTCCTTGAGTTAATAAACTTGAAGCTTAGCACTAATACTTATCTAAATAAATTATGAAGTTGGGCATTTTTTGTTTTTATAAACTACCCCCTAAAAGGGGATTGGGGGGTTTCAAAGTTTGTATGGAAGAATTTTAGCGCGCGGTCCGATTTAATCGAAACTCAGTATTTATACCTAAAATTGAAAGGAAAGAATAATGTGTATCAGGGTTTTTCGAAAATCTACCCCTTTTTTTTTTTTTTTTTTTTTGTGGATGGGAAATCATCAAATGACCCCTCCCGCTCTGGGTGGAGCGGAAGGGAGTGTCAAATCTACCCCTGACGGCCTGAAAAGGAGTAGTCCATTAAACAGGGGAAGATTTTACAGCGTGGCTTGATTAACTCGAAAATTGGTATAAATAATCTTTGAGTCAAGTTATGAACACATGCCAAATGATTTTTCAAAATTCCACCCCTGTGGGGGTGAAAAGCGGGGATAAAGTTTATATGAAAAATCTTATTGTTAGGTTAATAATCTTGAAAATTGGCATGAATACTCGTCTAAGTAAGCAATAAAATTTATCATTATTAGTTTTTCAAAACTACCCCTCAAACGGGATATATGGGTGTTAAAAAAGGGGTAATTCGGTTTTTAGGGGAGGATTTGAACTTGAAACTGTATGTTACATTTTCACGCCTAAACCACTGAACTTCTGATTTGGCAAAGAGATAGATGGCATCCTGTGGAAGCACATACTTTTTATCCTGGTAGCATGTTCTCGTTCGTTCGTTCTCGGGATAACTTCCGACATCCACGCGGGCGAAGCCGCGGGCAGAAGCTAGTTTATTAATATAATGATAAATGTTTTATTTTCTGCAAGTAGGTTTTTACAAACACTTTTACACGTCAATCATATTGTTTTAAAACTAGATGAGGTCGGCGTTTCTTATCTGACTACTCTGAGAAGAAAGGCCAAAACGAACTCAGAGGTCACTGTCTCTTTTAAAGTCCAGACATAATCTTGTTAATGTTCTAGTACGCTAACTGATAGTGCCGTGCTTTCCTAAAATTTAGATACATGCGGATGCGAGATCTATATTGAAACAAAAACAAAGACTTTTGGTTAATACCGTGTATGTGTTTAGTTGGTAAGCTTTTATATAAATAAATAAATATACCATCACTACGGTAAAATTAAAAGTAATTATAAAACTTATCAGAAACAGCCTACATTACTTATGTACCACCCACTCATTGCTATACTAATTACTGCAGGCTGCAGGACATATTTAACGACTTACATAATTATTTCCACTGTGTGCCTTTCCATAATTCAGCGTATATTTCCCGCACAAAGAGTAGTTTCAGTATTTAAAACCAGCCATATTTACAGTATGGTTTATTAACATTTTGATCAGTGTAGTTATACAATGTAGGATGCATTCAAAATTGCCTCCACTATAGGTAATTATAGTTCAGGTCGACAAGAGATAACAAAAACTGTTTATTTTATGGTTCTGACTCTTACCTAGCAGCAAGGTCCCCGCGAACCGGACTCCAGCGAGGGCCCACCGGTGTCCTCTGGCCGGTATCCTGTCCTGCAGCCGCCTCCACACGACGTCAACAGGCACGTAGTAGACTAGCGTGAAGGAGAGGAGCATCACACAAGCTACCAGGAGCTTTGCGGTTTGGGCTAGACTGGAATAGAAGTAAATGAGACATTATTCTCACATTCTTTTAGTATTAGTTGTTTTGTGTTCAGAGAATCAAAATCTGAGCCTAATTTTGATTCTCTGGACACAAAACCACTACTGAGAGCCACCTTTAAAAGTCATTGATAGCATTAATTAGTCAGTCTTGATAAAAAAATAATCCAATCTTTCTCCTTTTCGAATAGATGGTAAATGTACATATTTTATTAAATGAGTTGGTCCCAGTAGACGCCAATCGCTGCATCATCACCCAAATAGCGTAAAGCACTATCAATCTCAATCTGAATCATTTTGAAGGATATTGCTAATCCATTGCTTCATATGTTCGAAAAATGTGTCTGCTCAGCAACATAAATAGCGCAATGAATGTTGTTGAACTGTCAAAATAAAACCCATTGCTACTGACAGTGTCCACACTATTCTTTCAATCATCGAAATCATGTTGGTTATAACAAAAAACTCCGAGAATTTATCCACTTCGATAGAATGAATCATTGTCTCTAAATCGATTACTATTATGTCGACTTTTTAGTATTGTTAGTTTCATTACTATCTACGTCGAACACATGATGCATCGTCTTTTGAAACAATAAAAATGAAAAAAAAAAGAAGTACGGCTAAAGATATTTTAATATAGAACAGAAAATATAATTTATATGAATGAAAATGAAGATAAGAATTCATCACACTTACACTTCATCCTGTGGCAAGTTAAGGGTCAAGCTCCCTCTAACTTCATCTCCATACTTCAGGTAGCCGATGAATCCGACGAACCCATACATTACAGCTATAGCCGACATGGCGGCGTTGAGCACTCCTGGACAGCCGAGGAAGTCCTGAGGCTTCTTCATCTCGTTCTCAATTGGCATCACCACGCCGATGCCTTCCATCGCGAAAAGACTTGTGCTGAAAAAGGAGAAGAGACAAATTAGTGAAGAGAAAAAAAATGTTTTGGATTCTTTAGTCTTTTTCATTTCCATAAAGATTTGAAAAACTTTTCTATTATCAGTTGGCGTCGAACAAAGTGTTTAATATTTTAGGTAAAAATTAATAAGCTTTCATTTGTATTTGTATGTTGGATTTTATTGAAAGTATCATGTATCTGTATTTATGTAACAATCAATCTATATAACTTATAATATGTAAAACCTGTTTTGTTACTGCATTTTCTATGTTTAGTGCATGCCGTGGCAGCCTTTAATTAAGGCTACACTATAAAACGTAAAAAAAATATGGAATCATTAGCATGTATTATGGTGTAAGCTTTGTTAGTTGTCCTTAAATAAATAAATAAAAATGTGAGAATTGTAGACTATTGGTCGTTTATTTCGCGATACTACCATTTATTTATTTATTCAGCCATTTCTGTCCCACTGCAGGGCAAAGGCCTCCCTTCCCTCCTACCATACTACCATTACTCTATTAAATATAGGAAAGATGGGCACACTCGTTCCATCATAGACCTCATCCATCGCTTTCCATCAGACGTGATTGAGGTCAAGAACAAGCCCATTCAGCAAGGAAAAGATCACTGCAAAGGATCTAGTGCGGAAATTGCCACCATAGCTTTTATATGCCTACTCATTCAGGTTGAAGAATCCTGTGTTAAAAAGTCACTGCAATATGTCACAATCATTTCCAAAGTAAGCAATAAATTGGCAAACGCCAGTTTCATGACTCAATCTGTCGAAAATATCTCTAATTTCCCTACATTTTTGACATTTTTTTTGTCGCCGATATGAGACTGCGACTAGATTTTGAACTTTTAAATTACGAGAATTGGCCTTCAGGTGCCGATCGATCCAAAAATGTAAAAGAACGAAGTCCAAGTTCAGTTCTGCCGGTCGATTCTGTAAAAATCTCACCGTGAAAACTCAATTGAAGTGAGCTTGATGTAAGTTGTCAGTAGTGTTAATCCCTAGCATTATTTGGAATGACAGCTCACTCCACGCTCACTTCACCTAAGTTTTCACGGTGAGATGGTTACAGAATCGCACTGCTGTTCTGTTCCAAGAGCATTTCTAACATCAACATCTTTAGCGCAGATTTTGAGCTGCTAAAACTCAATATTGAACAAAAATGCCCGCTTTGGCGGCGAACTCGTTCAATAATAATGCTTCAGGAATTTGCACCTAGAGAATCCCTAATAAGGATCGAATTTCTGGTAAGATTTCTGCTTTTTGAGGTGGAGTCTACCTTATATCTAAGAAAACTAGTCTAAAACTTTTGTTTTAGCTTGTTGGGACCTTATTGCACGGAAAATGGGTTGAATAATACAGAAATTTCAAAAACGATATGAATTTGGCAAACTATGTGCTACTCATAAATTACTCATTCCAGACGTTTAAAAAATATATTATGGGAAAAAATTTGCGTTCGCAGTTTTCATTGAAATAAATCAAGCTTGAAAGTTTAGCAATAAACGCAATATGTCACTTTTATGCAGAATTGATAGCCCATTTTTGAGGTTAAAATTTTTTCAAACTGTCATTAAAAAAGTTTTTATGATGAATGTCCCATTATTTATTGGCCGATAGTTCTGCATCTAATTTTTATCATTCTAATTTTCAATGATTTTATTGAATTTTCAATAAAATATATGGCTCATGAGCAGTTTACCACATATACACTGGTTAAACTTCTTATACTAAATTAATTTACAAACTATTAAAATAAAAATATAATAACCTAACCCAACTAAAACTACTAACAAAATAAAACATGGCGTCAAAAATTCCTCCGCATAGCTGTCGACTGGTAATGTACACAAGAGGTGGCATTGCCACATCGTTTGGCAATGCCCTCTGGCCAAGATAAAAGCCAGCCCTTGGGTCTCAGGAATTAATTAATTCATTACTTTCTCTGGTAACTTTAAATTGGACTTACTTATTATTCTGTACGAGAAGTAAGTTCTCAAAATGTAGAGATATTATTTTATTCCATGGTTCATTTTACGTTTTTAAAATCCCTTGCTTGCATTTCCTAGACTGAACAAAGTCTAAGAATAACATACAAATGCTATTGAACACGAGTCTAGAGAGAAAGCATTGTCACCTTCATCACGAAGATGGCTATTGAAAACATTGTTTGAGGTAAGGTATACTCGTTTCCTAAAGTATCGAACAAGCGTCTAGACTCCGAATCCTGGTAAAGACTAGTCTAGACCGGTAAGCTTCAGTATTTTGTAGGATCCGCTGCCCTTACTACAGTGTTCAACCTGCCTTTATTGTTTAGTTTCCGGAAGAGTTTGTTATCTGCGTTAGAGCTCGGTTTAATTTGTATCTTTTTTCACATGGCTATAGTATTTTTATCTCACAAAGCGACGCGCGCTTTACTTGTGTTAACCAAGTGTAAAAACACGCTGTGTATATGTGCCTGAAGACGAGTAGTGACAGCACATAACACACACATACACCAACACTTTCGATTTCACCTTTGTCTCAGATGGTACTGAGAGCTTCTGCGCTTACACACACATTCACAGCATGTCTGTACACTTGGTA
Organism: Apamea crenata; assembly: GCA_949629185.1. NCBI lineage: Eukaryota > Metazoa > Arthropoda > Insecta > Lepidoptera > Noctuidae > Apamea > Apamea crenata. The sequence goes on from OX451359.1 coordinate 2,498,885, forward strand.
ACTACAAATAAGGCGCACCTGGCTTCGTGCGAATACTGTACGCATTTTCAAGAACATTTACTTGTGTTCTACTAGGCAGTCAATTGGCCATCATTAACCGTCATCAGGTCATGCAAAATGCATGAAAGGAATTGTGTGAAGAAGTTTGTCTAGCATATTTTCTTTATAGAATGGAGGAGTAACATTTCCTAATTGTCATCATGTCATTGTCCAATGACTTTTTGATCTTTCATTAAAAGTCATCATTGCATTAGGCGTGAAATAATCGAGAACCGATAGTAAACTTTCCCAGAACAAATCTGTTGGCGGAACAATTTGTACCTACAGCATATCAAATGTCGAGTTTGATTATATTATGTAGAGACAATCAGTGTTACGTTACTGTCAAAGCCTTACCTGCTCTAAAATATAGTCTAGCTATTAAACACTAAGTTTCGAAGTTTTTGTCTGGAAGTTTCAAGACTAGTGTACTGTCGGCAACAACAGTCGTTTAACACATCTAACTTTACAAGACAGCGCTACACTAAAGTTTGCTCGTAAATAACAGGTTAAAGTTAGTCCTCTTGCATATACGACCCACAGGAAAATGAAGGAAAATAGTTAATTCAGCAGATGGTAAGGTGTTTATACTTGCCAGTTTTGTCTTAAAAATGCTCCACTAAGCGCCACTGAGAGCATATTTGAAATAAATTGAAAGAATCATGTTACTAAAATCCAAATTCATAATTATTGGTGCAGCTAGTCGTAAGAAAGAGAATTTGTAAGCAAGAGAATTTGTAAGTTTGCAAGAACTTGGATCGTAAGTCCCAGTTACACGATCCAAGTTCCTTTCTTGTGGCATACAATAAAAATGAAGCAACAAATTCTTGCATCGTCTAAACACTGTTCACACGGTTCAACTTGTATTGTTGCTTCTACTTATAGTAGGCATCCCACAGGCAATTTAATCGCAACGTGTAAATAAGGTTTTAGCTTGGTGACAAGATTGTTTTGCCTATCAAAGGTCAACAAATTATAAGAAATGGCGCTTAATTTATTATAATAATAATGCTCTCAGTCGGATTTGAAAAATTGTTTTTTTGCATTTGATAGCCTAATTCTTGAGGCGTTTAAGAATCGTGCTAGGTTTTATAAATTTTAATAACAGTGACTTTTGTTATCAACTGTACGAAAGTCAGTTTAAATTATAATTCACTACAACCCTTTTCCAAGTATTTGTCAACAGATAAAGCCAAGAGACCACAGTCGCGTTTCTTATTCCTTTATCGTCCCTACAAAAACATAGCGATGTCGCTTTTGACTGAACTACAGAGATTGGAATTTTCGGATGCAGTACATGCACCCTAATTGCGTAACACACAATCAATCTCAATCTGAATCATTTTGAAGGATATTCCTAATCCATTGCTTCATAATTTTCAAAAAATGTGTCATGTGTCTGCTCAACAACGTAAATAACGCAATGAATGTTGTTGAACTGTCAAAATGAAACCGATTCCGATTGATCGTGTGTTACGCAATTAGGGTAACGGTCTTTGCCCCTTGCATTATAATTGAACGTGTCTACAGAATATGCATGTTTCACTAACTTTTTATCATAAAATCCTTAAAAAAGATATCTACGTGGCTGGGATGAATATTTTTTATAATGGATAACGCAGATGGGTGTAATGTTGTGTCATTTGTTTTAACAGCGTTTTTTAACAATTTTGCGGGCAAAAATTCAGGCAGTGTCAAGCTGAAAAAAAAACTATTTAAGTGTGTGTCGAACCACACATAATGAAGGGTTCCGTCGTCGTTGGGATGAATGTATCCCAAAAGCAAACATTATTTACTTTACAAAAAAATGTCGCTTAAATGACCGTGTTTTTATTGTTTCGTTGACTTAGAACCTTGATTTTTTTAGGTTCCAAGGGGCCCGTCACCTGCGTATTAAATTTTAATTAAAACTTTATACCTCCACGCGTTCCTGAGAAAAAGTTTCTTGATAGACTGACCGACAGATAGACAGACGGACAACGAAGCGATCCTATTAAGGTTCCGCTTTTTCCTTTTGAGTTACGGAACCTTAAAAAGGAATAAATTCAACTTGAACCACAAAGTAGAAATTAAGTCTTTTTTCCGGTTATTTTAATTATAGTTATGCTCATTTTGTGATGTTACTACTGGGTTTAACTACAATTATACATTCTGATACTGAAAATATGTCTAATTGTAGTTTAGAAAAACAATTTGCTTTGTCTTATACCGTGTCTTGTTTTTTGTTGTTTTTCTCGAATTTGTCATTATCCTAAAATGTTTATTTTGGGTCGTCAAACGCGTAGCTCTTCAGTTATTTTACGGTCTGGCGATCAATTTAAGTGTTTTCTCCGTTATCTTTACTTAGAAATCAAGTCTCTGAAACAGGTCAAAACCACTCAGAAATGCTTGTTAATAGTTTAATTTAAATAACTGCTTTATCTTTATTATTAGTATAGAAACAAACTTCTAATACTAAATAAACTACAAATTGTTAAAATTAATATATAATATCCTAATCTAGCAAAAACTATTAGAAAACTAAAATATTGCGTCGAAATACAGGGTTAGTTTACATAGACCAGCCAAAGGAGATGTTTGATTTTGGGCTATCACCATGTACGTACACTACATAGATAAATAGGAAAAAATAGGGGATTTTCACAAAAATACAAACAAATTAATTTGAAGAAAAGTACAAGCGTACGCCAATGACTATAAGGGAAGTATTTTAATAGGATAACCCTATTATGGTAGCCATGACAGTTGTGTTTGACATGACGTTTGACAACATTGACAGTTGGACTTTGCCAATGCCTGCCTTTGATTGAATCTTTGAATCGTTGTATTCGCGCGTATTGAGTTGGATGTGTTTCGTTTTTGCGACAACAGTTTACTACTACGGACATTGATTGATTGCTTCCAGACCAACAGACCAACATCGTAATCTATATATATAAAAATGAATCCCTATTTCCCTTGGTCACGTCATAACTTGAGAACGACTTTACCGATTTCATCCATCTTTTTTTTTAAAGTTTTGTAATACTTTGTAAAAGGTTTTTACGAAAAAAAAAATAAGAAAGTTGCTTCACGCGGACGAAGTCGCGGGCAGAAGCTAGTCGTGAATAAAAATCCAGTCGTCCCATACGTTTAGGTCGACTAGGTATTGAAGTTTTCTATGGGACAGTTGATAAATTTTTCGCGATTACGATATTGGTTCCATGGAGAAAGTGGTTCAGTTTGATGGTCTGTACCACACCCTTAAATTTGGCTGCTCTTTGAAAATAAGCCCTGTATTTCTCCGCATCGCTATCGACTGGTAATGTACCCAAGAGATTGACGGCATTGCCACGTTGTATATCAATGCTTCTGAGTTCTGTCCAAGAAGAGTTATGGGAAATAAAAAAAAAACACCTTGTATACACCGTTAAATTTTGATCGTTTACATCCTAGAAAGGGGTCATTATACTCATCATTATGAACCACTTTTACGATGGGACCAACCCTAAAATCGTGAAAAAAAAAATCTGTTGATCCATAGATTTATTGTTCGCATAACTCGACATAATATATGGATCAACTGATTTTTTTTTCACGATTTCAGGGTTGGTCCCGTAGTACCATAGGTGCCCTGCCAATTTTAGACAATAAAAAGAATATTGATGCACTCACCTTATAAAAGTAGGCAGTCCACTGACAGACGTGACAAGACTCTTATTAGAGAAGTCAGGTGTCTCCCTCAAACAGTAGTAAAGGCAGATACAGATCGACCCCAGCCACACGAAGTTCGCTAGTGCCGAGAATGGTACCAGGTACTTTAGGGTAGTGATCTGCGTTAGTGGCAGTAGTACGACTAGTGTCAGGCCGCAGAACACCGTCACTGACCAATCAGGGCCTCCATATACGATTGATACCTGGCAAAGAGTTGTTTACTTTAAAGTTGGAAATTATGTTTACAATAAACTTGTTTACTGTAAAGTTGCTCTCTTTAAAGTTGAAAATGTTGTTTATCTTAAAGTTGTTTTATTCGAGAGGAACAGAAGTTTGTAAAACGCTGATAGATTTTTAGGAAAAACTTTTTAATTAACTAGGTAATCTGAACATAGCGCTACAACGCCGATTCTTGAAATCAAATTGAATCCAGTATCAAAAAACAATTACGATATTTATTAAATTAGCTTGAGGCTAGATTTCTAGGATTATGTTTGGGTAGGATGAGGTCTGGTAATTTTGTAGTTTTCTACTTGAACCAAGCTTCATTGCTAATAATGGAATTGGACTCACGACGAAAGTACAACGAGAAGGCCACCCGTTGTACCTTTTTCGTGAGTCCACTCCTAATCGGATGCCTTAGCCGTCGAACTCCCTTCGTTAATTTAATTCCAATACTCACTTGTCTAAAAGACTCTGCTATGACTACAACGTACACGCAGCAAGCACCCATGTGGGTAAGTGCTAACGCCCAGTCTGCTAACTCTCTGAAAATGAAAGATGTTGGTTTATTACACTCATTCACCTGAATAAAGAGATTATGAGGTCTGTGTAAAGTTGAAGTAAAAAGTTTTTATGTATCACGCATGATGGAGTAAGATTAACGGCTTTAGGGGTTCCCGTAATAAGAGGTTTGCCCACGAGTATTTTGTGGTTTATGTTCGAGGAAAACTTTATTCATTCAGGAGACATGTTTTGCCATTGCATAACCACCGCAGCGTTTCATTTTGATGAATGCACAATCAGAAACGCGGCAATAAAGTAATATTGACAGCGGCGTAGTAGAAAGTTAATTATTTTTCCAGTATATGTAACTCTTCCGCTGACGTGCATAATCAGCCTTTAATGTTCCCACTGCTGGGACACAGGCCTCCTCTCAGTGAGAGGGACTGGGCTGTAATCCACCACACGCCTAGTGAATCGCCCTGTGAAGTTCGAATTTTTGGTTCCAGAACATGTTTTCTCACAATGTTTTCCTTCACCGTTTTGAGATCAGTGGTGATGTAATAATTTACACAAAGTAAAGTGGTTTTCTGGGCTCAAACCTACGACGAACCACTTAAAAGTCGCGGCCGTTACCACTGGACCACCACTGCTTTGCCACCAACGTGAGGTCTACCGTAATACAAGAATGTTAGACTCTTGGCTAAATTTTCCCACCTGGAAAAAGGCGCAAATTTTCTGACTGGTTTCGGTCCATGTTGGAACACGAGGTCGCATGTGTCTGCATATCCTAGACTTGGCTTCTTGAGTTCTACGCACAGCTGTTGTGATGTTTTTACCTGGAAGTATAAACAATGGAACAGTTAGTTGATGTCAACTAGAATATCTTTGGAAAAGGGTTATGGTTCTCTTAACAACCATGCTGACTGACTTATTTCTTATCACGGTATTTTTCGTCCGTTGGATGCGGGAAGCACAGAACCGGTCGAAGTGGAGGTGCTTGGGGGAGGCTCCTGTCCAGCAGCAGACGTCTTTCGGTTGAAATGATGATGATGACCTATTTAATATAGGTAGGGATTGGTTATGCTCTCTTATGTAGACAAGAGAAGAATAATCGGATTCCTTAAAGAGCCTTGCCTTGCCTGATTTGTCGAAGTCATCTATTTAAGCTAGCTATATGTTATTAATCAGACGGAAGCCGACCCCAACATAGTTGGGAAAAGGCTAGGCAGATGATGATATGTTATTAATCAATCAATGTATGCAGCTCAATGTTGTCTATGTTTTTATGATATTGCGCTAAGGTCTTGTAATAGTTCAGCTCAAATTCATATTTTACCCCCACTTCCCCGCGCCGTGGATCGCTCTATCCCGGTCACATTGTCAAACTGATTCAGTTAGGGTGAACTACACTATTGATGGACGTGGGCTTGGTAATACATGAATAAACCTAATATTAATATTTTAATAATATTTGTCAAATAAAATGACGACATCATTTCAGACCTTAAACTTTAGCTTTAGTTATTCCACTCATATACCATTATCAGTATCTACTATCGTAGTCCACTATTGTACACATGCCTCCTTCTAAATTGGTCGACAGTTGGCCCTTCTACTTATTACCAAATACAAAACCCTGAGGTGTGTTTACACTATTTGTTATTGCACAATTCCTTTCTCCAATATTTGGAAGTTGAAAGAGCCCATAACAATGTTATGTGGGTCATGGTGTTCTAAATCATAAGGGTCTTACATAAGTCGGGCAATTATTTCGTCGATGCTTTATGGTGGTACTTACATTGACTTTCATTCCGAATATTATTGGTAACTGTAATCCCAGGCTTGTACGGTCGCGTTCTTCCGGCGCCGATTTTTTTTCGTGCATTGGAATTTTAACGCACTGCTTAGCGCCGAGAATTGAAAATCCAACAGTGTGATCTTTTGACGCGCTGGGACGTGCGCTGTTGGATTCTCAATACTTGGCTCAACGGCTAGAGTTGAAAATCCAGTGCGCAATGAAATCCCGACGCAATATTTTTACGTCCTTGGAAACGCGGGCTGGGAGGTGGGAAACAGTGTCTCTATTACAAATCACTCTTTGGTTTACCGCAAGTAAATATATTATTTCCAAAATGGTCTTATTACTAAACGATTTCGAACTTTCCAAGCCTTCGACCAGTTTTTTCTATTGTGTACTTTATTCAGAGCTCGGTAAATATCTTAATACAAAAATTGATGATTTAGATTCGGGTTTCACATCAGTTTTTGTAATTAGAACTTTAAATTTGTCAAAATAGAGTTCGGAATTGCAAAAATAGTTCAAAAAATAAACCTTGTTTTGTAATGAAGTCCTGTTTGAAGATATAACTATCAAAAGACTTTCGTGTCGTGCATACTTATATCGCGAAAGTATAACCACTCCCGCCACAATCCACGCGCTTCTGGCGGAAACGCCTCTTGTTCCCGCTCGGCCAATGAGGGTGAGTCGGAGCTTCTAGAACATTCTAGAAGCTTCCGTTACAAACGTTTGACGCGCACCCTTTTTTGAGATTAGCGTGTAACGTTCGTCAACTGGGCTGCGCACTTGTGATGATGACACTATCTGTCAGTATATTTATAGGGACACGCTAACCTTAGAGTTAGATATAGTCAGAGAAAAGCAAATTGACTACCAACATAAACTGTCCGTATATTCAAGTCTCAACTGTCATTCTTTGACAATTGTATGATATGGCTATAACACGGACAATTGATGTGGGGTGTCGTGATTTGCTTAAAAATTCATTTACCTGTCTGTTAAAAAAAAAACCGGCCAAGTGTGTGATTTATACATATTTTGATAGTCTCACTATCAAAATATGTCGCATATATGGCCATATTTTTTTATTGCGTTGTCTTAGAAGTTTCATTATTTTAGAACTCCAAGGGACAGTAGACCTTCGTATTTGATATTCATTTCAACCTTATACCTCCACGCGTTCCTGAGAATAATGGTATAGACAGACAGTCGTACAACGAAGTGACCATAAATGTTCTGGTTTTTTCTTTTGAGATACGGAACCCTACAAATTAAGATGTAATAGCTTTTGACTACATTATACCATGACATTAATCCTCATGGCCGTCATTAGAAAGTGTCATGGTATTGAATTACCGAAAACAGCGTGCATAATGGGAACCACCAAGTTTGAGGTTACGTAATCTAATGGTTCTATCTAACTGATGTAACGCGTAATTCCGCGTTTATGTTTGCGGTGACAGCTTGATGAGATTGCGTTGTATTTAGAGAATGCTTTTGCGTGTAAAAGGCCCTTTCTCGTAAGACATAATGAAATAACTCTATATTAGTTTGTGCTAAGCTGTTTGTGCAATTTCGGGGTAAAAGTTTTTGAAAGGATAAGTTTAGAAGTACTAAGAAATAGTTGTATTTAGTTTCAAGAGTCTTGTAGTTTTATTGCAGAACAGCATCTATATACATAATGCAGGGTCAAACATTTCTACTTTCAGAGTTACAAGGAGCAATTATTAAGTTGTAGTGTCATGAATTTGAATGTGACTTCAAAAGAACTTGGCTCAAAAGATATGTACTCAGCCCCTTTGTACACACACGTTTTTCTTGCAGTGGAAAACTACGTTTTAGCTCTAATAGCGTTCGTTGGAGATAACGATATTTCGGACTCACGTTATTTGAATGCGTTCATTTGAATAACGTGATTCGAGATATCGTTCATTCGGAATTACGTGATTCGGGATAGCGTTTATTCGGGATAGAGTGATTCGGGATAGCGTTCATTCGGGATAAAGTGATTCGGGATTTCGAGTTTCAGCCTAACGTATAAGAGTCACGTTCGACGTGTGTCGGCACGGTCGTCAGTGTTGTATGGAAGCTTGTTTTTTCTACGACGCGGTTTATTCGCCGTATCGTAAAGAAACCGTGCCGTGTACAAAGAGCCTTATACAGATTTTCAGTGAGTGAACTCAAGTACATTTTTCATTCACACAACAAAAAGTCAGCCGGTTGCTAAACTTGCTTAAGTCGTCATTAGCATTGCACTAAAATCTTAAAAGTAAACCGATTTATTCAACATAAGTTTATGCAAATACAGACAAAAGGTTACTAAAGGTCATTTGTATTAGTGCGAAATGTAGGGGTACAAACAGGCTGACTGCGTTATAAATAATTAAACAAGGGACTACGGAATTTAAGTCTGGAATTCGGACAGTTTTAAATGACAAATTTCAGTGCTAAGGCAACTCTCCCACTGTCGACGAGGAAGCGTATAACTATCTACGATTTCCACGCTCATGAAAAGAACAAAAGATTGTAGATTCAGGTAAATAAAAGAGATACGTATATTATTAGTTAACCGTTGAGTGTTCATATACTATTGTCGACATAGCTCACATAATAAGCAAGCTGAAGTGGCAATGGGCCGGCCATATTAGCCGTAGAACCGACAACCGTTGGGGTAGACGTGTTCTTGAGTGGAGACCACGAATCGGTAAGTGGGACGCCCTCAGGCTAGGTGGAGCGACGATCATCGTAGGATGGCTGGTAGCAGCTGGATGAGAGTTGCCGAAAATCGAGTTGAATGGCGTGCAATAGGAGAGGCCTATGTCCAGCAGTGGACTGCTGTAGGCTGATGATGATGAGTGTTCACTCCGCTACGTGAGTGCTCGTTTCTCGCAGCGACAAGAGCTATCGAAGAGAGTACTCGCTAAGAGACTCACGCTTGGTACATACGCATACGAGCGAGTAATCGCTCGTCGCCGTCGCGCACTCGCTGCTCACCAACTTGTTAATAGTTGCTAGTTCTACTCACTTGTACTTAATCACCGGCAGTGGGGTAGGTGCCTAAAGTGTGAATTTATTCGCACTCAGAATTTTCCGTATCTTTTTTTTCACAGTAGTCAGTCTGAATTTCAGTACTACTTAAACCTGGGCAAACTTTCTCCGGACACCCTTGAAACTTAAGTGTCAGCGCAAACTGTGTGTCGGCTCACAGCAAAACTGACGCTAACCTGTCGCCTGTGACTGTCCTCAGGTGTGCACCTGCACCATGCGTCTAATCGCAGCGACAAGTAGCAAGAGCGTGCGACTCCCACAGCCTGTCGTACGCGGAGTTTTTAACAAAATATATGAAAATCGTCGGCCACAGCCTGTCGTTGCTCCTAGTCGCCGAGTTGTCGCAGTCGCATGTCGCACTGTGTGCGCCATGTCTAAACCAAATCCTACAAGGGCAGCCCTATTTAAAAATGTAACATTGTTTTGAGTACTTACCTACATCTTTATCTCTGTATGACATACATTTTATGTTTTCGGCGACGAAAACGTGCTGTTATCGTAAACTTTATCATTTGCAATAAAAATAATACTCTCATAAAGTGTCGGAAGAAAATCTGCAGCAAGGCTTATGATTTTCCTTTAACCGTAAGCAAATTTGTGATATTTGTGAGAATTTTATGAGTTTCTTGCATATAACTTACATAGCAATATCACTCATAAAGTATATATAAATGGCTTGTTTTGCTTTACGGTAATTTAAAAGTCCTAAGCTTAATTTGTTGAATACCGTAATAACAGATATAATTAAAAAGCCATTGTGCCTCGCGTGGATCGACGTTCACACGAAGGGTTAGGGTCCTTATAAAAACTTTTCCGGGGAAATGTGCCTCCAGCAATTTTTTCCAACGAACTATATTACTACATCTCGTTTGAAGCCCATGTGCCGTTCATTTTACAGACATGAGACAATTCATATTTGTCACAAAGGGTTACAACGTGCGATAAACACCTCAGTGTTACAGGTTTCCAAGTACTACACCCTTAAAAAATGCCTTGATCTCTGAGTTTGTTTCGCCATTTCTTATTAGGGGTACTCAAGTAGGAAATATAGCCTCCATCCAGGATATTAGAAAAAAAAACTTGACGTGTTATTCCGGAATCCTATTTACAGAACAAATCAGCATGTTTGCCAATCTTTAACAGTTTCACTGATAAGCTATCAGGTCTTATAAAAATTGGATTAAAATTACGACTTACCAGCACATGTATAGTATGACAGCAAACGAAGCCGATAATTAGTGTACCGAGGCTGCCTATCACTAGTCCTGCAGAACTGAAGGCGAGGGGCATCGCCAGCACTCCTGACCCCAAGGATGCTTTTAGAAGATGAGCTAGCGCGCCGAAGCTCCTGGAAATTAAAGAAAGATATGATGAGGAATTGAGAAGAATTCAAGCTTGAAGGGGTTGCGCTAACGTAGCCCGCGAATTTTTGCAATTTGTTTGTAGGTAGGTAGTATCTTGCCCTCTTTCATGATTAAGTCATTCAAAAGGGTAATTTGAACTTAGAGAGTTGTATTAATTAATTTTAATTATAATAATTCTGTAAATAAACATTTGTTACGGTCGCGAATCATATTTTGGTCATCAATTTTGGAAAAATTGAATTTCACCGGATTTTTTTTGCAAGGTCCTATACTTATCCCGAAGGCAAAACAAATGTTGTCAAGAAATTGGTATTTCAGCATCAGCTTTGAGATAACATCGTCACTGAAAGCTGTTCAAGTTGAATCTGTTACATCAAATCTTATGTTAGCCGATTCAATAACAGATTTACTGTTATAAAACAAGAAATGGTTCTAAAACTAGTTTTAGTTCCTATTACCAAAAGTTTCACTTTGTCTTTTAATTAATAAGCATGGAAACTATTTATAATACAATTATATAAACAAACACAATATAATAACCTTTCATAAAACTATGTTAACCTCACGGTCTAGAATCTCATAACAACGTAAAATCTCCAAATGCCACAAGTCATTAACATTTGGCATCGCTTTCCTAATTAACAATAGTTCTGTGACCCTTGTTATCTTGTGTAACTAGTTTAGCTCTGAGAGAGGATTGTCTAGATTATAATCTGCATGGTTTGCGGCATGCAGCCTTTTTGATAATTATATAATAATCACATAACTTATAAGATAAACGCCATTACGAATTGAGAAGGCAGAAAACAGGCGTCAGATTTGACTGACAAGCCAAGACTCGACACGGATAAAAATGTAAAAAAACGTGTAGGTTGAATTGTTTTATTTATGTGCCTCTCCTACATATGGTAGAGGAGCCGGGTATTTAACGTTTTCATGATAAAACGCAGCACAAAGCATAATATTGTGTGAAGAAGGGTACTTACTACCCCCATATGATAAGAAGGGTACTTACTACCCCCATATGATAAGAAGGGTACTTACTACCCCCATATGATAAGAAGGGTACTTACTACCCCCATATGACCGCACGGTTGGCGCAGTGGTTAAGCGATTGACTGCTGCGCTGCGTGTCGCGGGTTCGATTCCCGCACGGAACAAATATTTGTATGATCTACATGTATTTGTTCCGAGTCTGGGTGTTTTTCTATCTATAATATGTATGTATAAAAAAAAAATGTATATGAGTAGTTTATCAGCCATCTTGTTACCATAACACAAGCATTAGGTTGCTTAGCTTGGGACAAATGGTGCTGTGTGAAATGTCCAGGGATATTATTATATTATTATTATTATATGATAAGGCAAGGCCTATCGCACGCCAAAAAGAGTGGAGAATACAGAAAAATGGTTTTTTTTTAAAGACCTCAGCAGATGTTGTTTTTCTCGGGTACCAACGGCTAATTGTTAGAGGTTTATAATATAATTCAAGCTTATTGCCGCCAGGAACGAATGGCGAGAAAGCTATTGGGGTTTGATACTACACAGCTGGCTAATATATTTTAATTGCTTTTAGGGTGCGAGTGTTAACAAGGGTTCGTTAACGAGTATCTACAATATCCTATCTAAGGTCGACACGATAAGGATAACCACAAAAGGTTTAGTGATTACAATAAATAAGGTTCTCGCGCGTTTACTCTCGTTGAGTTTTTTTAATGTTTGAATTTGTTTTCAGGATATGTATGCACGGGTGTGCGAGTGAGGGTGTGCAGGGTGCGTTGGCGTGTGTGTGTGAGCAATAATTATAAATATCGAATTAATGTAGTTTGCAGACACACGAGCGATATTCTTCAACGACAGGGGGCAACTGCAAAGGTCGATGCGTCGGCCACTGCCGTTGACAACGTGTGTGAGCACGGTGCTCAAGTACCTACACAAGTGGCATGTTGTCGCCGACGCGCGTTGACGAAATGCGCCAGTAAAAGATGCACGGTCTAAACGGTCTAAAAATAAAGGAGTAAATCGCTTTTGAATAAAGCCGAGTGTATGCATGCTTTTGTTCGTGATTGTACCCGAACTGAACACTGTATATATATAATATATTGAGACGTATTTTTATTTATATTTCCTTTTTGTATTCTCTTTTATAATATACAGGGTGGCAGGGAAACGCTTCCGAAAACGAAGACAGGTGATAGGGCTACTGATTCTCGATACGATACCATAAAAAAATGAGAAAAAAAAATGAACAATTTTACCTATTTTTTTTAGCATTTTTCGTACACTATGCTGTGAGAACAGTTAAATTAAACCATTATTTGCTATTAAACACATTTTTTTTCTTTACAACTCTAACAAGCAATGTATTCGTAAATAAATATCATCTGACGCTTGCGCGTGACCTCAAGTTCAAAGTGCGCGCGCGCTCGCCGACAGCTGTGCGGCTGACGACCCCAAGTCCACGTGACGCGCGAAAATAATCAATTTCAGGCGAAAGGTTAGTGGTATCCGTTTGCATAAAGGTTGTATATAATCTACGTTCTGGCTTCGGAAGCGTTCTCCTGACACCCTGTATAAGTAGTAGGTAGGTGTTAAGAGCGCTTCTCGCCATCAAACGTAAAAGTTTGGCGAGTTTATAATTATGTAACCACCACTGTATTAAATATCAGTAAATAAATTAAAAAAAAAAAAATATCTAAACTAAAGATGAATCAACTCATTTAATTTTATGTATTTTATGCTACAAGCAAGAAACTTGCATCGTGTAAATGGGGCTTTAGATTTGTCGAGGTTCGTCTGTAATCATCCTGAGCCTTTTCCCAACTATGTCAGGGTCAGCTACCAGTCTACCCGGATGCAGCTGAATACTAGTATTTCAAATGATGCGAATGCCTGCCTGACCTCCACAGCCCAGGTGTCTCAGATGTTTAGTATAGTACTCGTATTTATTTATTTATTTCTCAGTATATGCTACATTGAGATCTTACATTAAACATTGTTTCACACATACTCGTACTACCATTGCTGATGTAGAAATATTAAATAATAAGCTAGGTACTGCAGATCAGCATTAGGTACATTATATAAAGTTTTGAAATGTTGTATTAAGTCATGAATTTGTGATTTTAATGAGACATTATTAGACTGGTTAAGATTCATCAAAAATGCATTATTTATTATGTCAAAATATTAATAATAATAGTTTAATAAAAAATGTAAATCATAATGTCAAAGAATAAATCATAATGTCAAAGAATAAATCATAAAGTCAAAGAATACATCATAATGTAAAAATATTAATAATAATAGTTTAATAAAAAATATAAATCATAATGTCGAAAATATAAATCATAATGTCAAAGAATAAATCATAAAGTCAAAGAATAAATTATAATGTCAAAATTAAAATTAAAATGTCCAAGAATTCATAATAATGTCAAAGTTGTTCACCGCGTTGTATTCGAAACGATGAAAGTAGTATTATTGAATCTACCTACTAATTATAGTTTTTCAATTTCTTGCTAATCCTAATCTTTTAATCCTAGGCCATCGTTTCCCTAATATTTTTATTTTTTTGTTAGTTTATTACCGCGGACATGGCCGTCCGCGCCTTTTTTACATATTATAATTTGTTTATAGGTTTTACAAACAGGATAGACTTATTGGCTCATAAATATTGTTACGTGAATTGAAAAAACGGTGCGTAGCGTAAAGTGTTTTTCAGATTAATTAACAAATCTAATAAATTGTTCGTAGCCTACTAACAATTTATCAGGATTTGTTCATTCATTCCGGATAAAATATATCTACAGGAATTATTGTTACTATGGAGTAAATTATTTGTTCGCTATAGCAATTATAACGCTCTATTTTCTATTCTATAAGTTATTTCTCTTTAATACCGGCTACAAATTGGTGCAACCTAACATGTAATGTAACAAACATCGAGAATTCGCTGTTTGTTGTTTCACATTTTTCATGTTGCATTGCATTTATTTGGATGGATCAATTGTGTGAATGTGCATTTGGAAGGCACATTTATGTTACGATGCACAAATCTGTAATCTAGAACTTCGGCTCCGTGTCCCGCGGCCCTTCGCGTGGCGCGTTATTGTGTTAGATACGCCTACGCCGCGATTCCTTAGTTAAGAAAACGCTAGGTAGATGATGATGTGTGGTTAACTGTACCAAAAAAAGAAAATAAATACTACTTACGATGTGTTTGATGCTATCGGTCTGTGCTGCGAAGGAATGTAGGGGTCCAAGTCTTCTCTAGATCCATTGTAAGCTAGCTCGATTCTGTAAGACAAAAATAAAATAATTAAACAAATAGAAAGTTTTACCGTACCGTTCATTATGTAGCCTTGTTCTACACAAGGCTACATAATAAACGGTTATCTAGCATTTATATTATATTTTTATAAGGCAATTTTAATACTATGTTAAGGTTGAGTAAAGACAATTACATGTGGTTTACGGAGAGTTGAGGAAAATTTACTGATGCATAATTATAATAAGTGATTTTGTTCTATACCACAAAAGTTTACAAGTCTACAATTCTACAAAATTGTTAAATTGTAGAAAATATTGCATAACATAAGTACTCGTATGTAAATTGTAGATTTGTCACTACAATTTACATATTTGAAAAAAAAATCTTGAGAAAAATCTTACAAGCCACTTGTAAGATTTACAATTTAGGACCAATACCAACTTCGACAAAGCTCGGTATAAGAATGAAAAAAATAATAATTTGTGGATATAGGAAATAAATTACTGAAGAGAAACACACACAAACTATTGAATATAGTTTACAATTTTTGGGGAAAGTTTTCAAACAAAGGTTACACAAGAAAATTTTTCAGGAGTCAAGGTTTCTGTTTTTGAAAGCTCAATCAAGTCTATGATTAGCTAATTTTCTGTCATAGTGATAATCAACTAGCAACCAATCAGGTAGGTTTACATGTCATTTGACAGCACACTCGGAAACAAAGGGTCAGTCCGGCCAACCACACGACAGCGCGTTAAAAACCGGATATTGGTCTGGAAAACCACCCAATCATGCGTTTAAAAACCGGGTATTAACCTGGGCAAACCGCCAACCTCTCACAAAAACCGGGTAAAAAAACCTGGGCAAAAATATACGTACAATTTTCTTACCCCAGGCCGCAGAAATTGGTTATTTGATCACAAAAATCTCCATAGATTTTCAATGCACGACTGTAACACGATGACATATCAGCTCGTTCTCGCTTACAAAGCAGTGTCTCTCGAATATAACCCACGCAATATATTAGGTACTTAGTTTATTGACAGGAATCATAATGTATTAACCCCAATATTCAGGCGTCAATCGGTGTATTGATGAAATACTTATTTACCATTGCATCATGCAATTGAAGGAGTTGTTCATTGATTTTATTATTTTATTTCTGCACGTGGTGTCTGCTTTCTTATTAGCATGTTAATGGATTGTTTATTAAAAGTTTTCTTTGTTTGTATGTATGTATTGGTATAACGTATGTATATATATGCGTATGAGCAGGAGACGTAGTTGTATTGATGATGACTGATATGAAAGGGATTTTCCAACATAACATTGCATAACATCACACCTGTTTTCTCCAAAGGGTTAGGTAGAGGTCAAATCAAATCAAATCATTATTATTCATTTGGTGGTGGGGTGAGGTGTACCCATAGACATGGTACACCCGAATTTCGCCAATACTTATATTCAACATGGGTTCCTCCAATGACTAATTTTTTTTGGTAAATGTTATTACTTTGTAAACGTAGATGATAGGGTTATGAGGTATAGGTTACACTTTATAATTTTGATCAATTTTAAACTCAAATAATTTATTTCAATTAAAGCATTTACAGGCATGTTTGAATTGTCTAAATTAAATAGTCGGTCCGTTAGTCAGAAGGTTAAAGATAGTTTTAGTAGTTTTATTTTCAGAAATCTTGTTCAGTACCGATCAAATCCCTTCACTGATGCCCAACACTATGCATGAGGTCCTGGATTCTAATCGCACAAAGTGATATTGGGTTTTTTCAGATGGAAAATTTCAGAGGCAGACCGGAGGCTGGGTTTGCGGTCAGTTTATGGTAATTAATAGGCTCGCCCTTTACATGGGACTTAAACTTAACTAGCGAATTGTGGATGTAGGTAGGTACTATAAGTAAACCTCTGCCTCACTCTTCGGAAATTTCAGGCGTGATGTTATGTTTGTATTCTCTGTTATAATAGAAATAAATACAGGACTTTTACGTAGTTGGAGGTATAATAAAGATACCCGATTAATAAACTTTGAAGAAAATCAAATACATAGCTATGTAAAGCTCGAACATATGGCTTCCAAAAGTTAGTTGATATTTTTCCACTTCATCTGTGACACACCACATTGTCCTACTAATATTATAAACGCGAAAGTCTGGATGGATGAATGGATGTTGTTGTTTTCACTTTCACGCAAAAACTACTGAACGGATTGGGATTAAATTTGGCACACATATAGTTTGTAACCAGGATTAACACATAGGATACTTTTTATCCCAATGTTCCCACGGGATCACGACTTATGCGGGTGAAACCGCAGGGCGCTGCTAGTGGTTTTATAATTCTAGTTACAAACGTTTGAACTTTACACTACATATAACGTTTTTACTGACTAATTCAACCTATGACTTATTTCAAACTTTTGGAGGCCACTGTATATTATTATTTATTTACTAGCTTTTGCCCGTGACTTCGTCCGCGTGAAGCAACTTTCTTAAATTTTTTTAGAACCATCCTCGTACTTCAAGGAATATTCTAAAAAAAGAATGAGCGAAATCAGGTTCAGCTGTTCTCGAGATTTGCGCTTAGCAACACATTCAGCGATTCATTTTTATATGATAGATTCTAGAGAATTCCCTTCGCCTAAATCAAATATATTGAAACGAATGGTGAAAAGATTTCAATATTACAAAACGATATGCCAATATGGTTTATATTGAATCTGAAATCATTTTCAAGTTTTCATTTCCATCAATGTTTTTGTTATATTTTTGTCGGTAGGTATGTTTTATTCATTTTCTCTAATTATTGCCGCAGGATAGTTAGTAGGGACATTGACGTCGTCAATAATTTAAACTGACTATAAAAAGTTCAATTCTAGAAATGTTACATAATTAATTATTGTAAATTTTCCGATAATGCTTCAGTAAAAAAAGTGTAACGTAGAAAATTAATAGGTATCTAGGTACCATTAGTAATGGAAATATGCCATTGATTTATTATAAAATACCGATGTTAAGGCAGTTGTATTATGCACGTCAGAATTATGCATTGTTGATTGTGATAAAACATTCCACTCTGATTCAAACGAGCAAAATAAGGTTTACTAAACAAAACACAAACAAATTTAGACAAAATAAAACAAAAAAACACTACCTCAGTAATTTGTAAATTGATTTACTGTTTCTGGAGCTTGTATTTTGTTAAATTGTAATTCTAAATAATCAATTTATTTTTTTCTGAAATCCATGGAAAGTAGGTAAATATTTTAAAAACTGAGAAGAAATACCGAAACAAAATCAGAAGTCTCTTTTAAAGTCCAAACTTTATATTTTAAAGATTTTATGTGAGTCTAATCATGCAGGGCCTTTTGAAGAAAGAGCCATTGCAGCCTTAAGTTCACTTGTCCCGACAGACGGCATGCATGCATCAGTCATCGTGTACCTCAAGACAAAACTAAATAAAATAAAAGACTGACGCCTCGCGGGTCTATATATATCGCATGTTACAAGGTCTTTCTACATACTATTTCCTGATTAGTAAATAATCACACATCAGCTGTCTATGTGTCGTGCAAATTGTCCATGTCAACTGAGATCAATGTATTTCAGTGACATCTGTTGACCTTGAACTAGTCACCTCCTATATTTTATTGTATGCCCGACCAGATGGACTCACAATGGAATCACATAGGTACTCTACTATGTGTATTCTATGAGAGAACCCTGGAGAATGAAATGCCGTTGAACTTGGCTTGTTGACACCAGAAATATCTAGAAAAAGGCAACCCCTTACAATTGGTTTGTTAGATCAAATGAATCGTTTTTTATACATGTTGTTGATGTAGTAATCTGCATTATGTAAAGACCACCTGGCCCACCTACCATCTTGCGCCGCATGTCACCTGTTCACTTGATGATCTTATGACTACTTTAGTGAGCGGAATTGGCGCAGCTGAATTTTGGGCCAAAGATATTTGAACTTTTAGCCATCAATACGCTAAGAAGAACTAAAAAACAATATTGTATTTATTCGTTTCGCGTTCAGTTTTTTTTTCTTTTTTGCAAATTATATACCTATAGGTATTCCATCCATGACATTGAACCACTTTCGCAAGTTGATTACGCAACCTGTATCATCAATATTCAGAAATACGTCCACTGTCTCCAAGCATCGCCGTACCGACCGGTAACTGAGTAGGTACCAGAATATTCAAGATACTCACAAATCTAAAAAAAGGTAAAACTTTTCCTATGTCATCCTATTAAAAAACTTTAATTTGCTGAAGTACGTAACTTGAATAACGTTTCTGATATTATTTCTGGTTTTTTCTCATAAAAAACTCAGAAAGTTATAAATGCATGCGAGGACGATTTATCCTTAAAGTTGTGTTTCTTTGTTTATTTTGGGATAAAAGAGCATATCATTATAGTCGAGATTTACACTTCATTCGACTGCATAAAAATACTTAGTCCGACTTTTTTATCTTGCTTTACGGAGTGGCAATTAGATTATCACATTACACATTACAGCGGTTATTACCAGTTAATAAAATTTTACTAAAAATAGAAACCTGAATTTTTCGAACAAAATAAATAGTTTAAAAATTGGCACGAAATGAACTACCCTTGTTAATAAGGCACTAGACACGCGCGGGGCGATAGTATCAACAATTCAACACAAACTTTATGGTATGGTCACCAAATCATCACATATTAAGTTTAATGTTGTTATATACTCAAACGAAAAAGAAGGTCGAAAGGCTAGAATGTTTGATGTTATTAATTATTTTAATTGAGTTTGTTTAAAATACGTAATGTAGGTAGAATACGTGGGTTCAGTAATGTGATAACCTAATCGCCACACTGCCTGTCACTGTCTGCTCGATGGGTAACTTAACAAAACAACTCAAATACCACATTAAAAAAATCTGCTGATCTATTCTGTAAAATCTCACAGTAAAAACTTAAGTGAAGTGAGCTATCAATAGTGTCAATCCCTAGCATTAGGAGGAATGACAGCTTACTTCAACCAAGTTTTCACGGTGTGCTTTTTACGGAATACACCGGCAAGCATCGTGAGGTAACCATGTCCTAGAACCAAAAATTCGAAGACATGTGACATCCACCAACCCGCGTGGTGGATTACGGCCCACTCCCTCTCACAGAGAGGAGGCCTTTGTCCCAACAGTGGGAACATTATAGGCTGGTTATGAGACTGGCTGTTCCATACATTGAGTCGGCAAGTATTTTTTAGCAATTTCAAGTTGCTAAAAGTTGCCTTAATAAAAGTTATTTACAATGACGAGTACAATGGCCCCTTTTCAGGTCCAGCACCATTTATGTTAAGAACATATTGTGAACTGTTAATGACGTAATACTCGTAGCAAAGTTAAGCGGGGTACTGGCGTGATTCACAATCAAATAGCAATAGTTTCCATTTTGACAGTTCAACAACATTCATTGCGTTATTTACGTTGTTGAGCAGACAAATTCGAACATTATGAAGCAATGGATTAACAATATCTTCCAAAATGATTCAGATTGTGGTTGAACGTGTGTTACGAAGTTAGGGTGCTGGACTAAAACAGTTTAGATGGCCATTGACACGATAAGGAAAAGATGGCTGCATCGTGTGTCTTCGTAATGGTACCTACGCCAAATCTTCATCGACCTTAACCGATTAACTCATCGCAGTTAAGTCATTTTAATTGCGATGAGTTAATCTATTGTTAGGAAGAGACAATAGATATTAAATAATTTGACAACAATGCATTTAGATTTAAAGGAAATGTGTTTCTTATTATGTAATGTTAAATTATCTAATACTTTTTGGTCGATAACACAAAAGAGTCTATTTATAACAGTTGTTATAAATAGACTCTTTAAAATAGATTTTTGGTTATTAAATATTTTAATTATAAAGAATCGACAGGTGTAAAATAATGCTTAAAATGTCGTTTCTTTGATTTCAGCAACACTATTATTATTAAATCTACGATACGAGAACAATATTTATAGATCTTATATCTTTTATAGATACAAGAATTAGTCTTACATATCAACCAATCTGTCTTCCTTTTCACAACTCTGTTGAGATCGGCTTCCAGTCCAACCAGATACAGCTGACCAGTACATTACATGGACTTCCACAACCCATTTACTGGGTAACTTTGGTAAGACTGGTTGTCAGACTTTTAGGCTTCTGACTACCCGTAACGATAGTCAAAGATCTACGTATGACAATCGGGACCAACGGCTTAACGTGCTTTCCGAGGCACGGCAGGGTTTCGATATGTAATGGATGGTCACCCATCCACGAACCAACCGCGGTAAACGTAGCTTAACCTTTGATTGACCCGTGCGGTCGTTATCATTTCGCCACGAATGGGTCTTACTTGTAGTGACGATATCAAACCGGTAAAGTATGGTAAAATACTGTGAAATTCGACAAGGACTTGGGTTTTTGCAGCACATATAACGTAAGTTACTTTCATGCTAGTTTTCTAACTAACATATTCCAGCATATTATTGTAGTGAAACATTTCCACGAAAAGTGTGCAAAATTATCGGGGGTGTATTTTGCACGAAAATTGTTGTGAAAAGTTGAAAGTATACTTTCAAAACATTCACACACACATTCACACGTGGCCATGTATAAATTACTGAAACCGTGAAATCAGAAGGAAAAGACTTTTACGTGTCTTCGTTACATAGAAATAATGATGGTTTCTCTAAAACGTGATAGAAAAAGTATGTACACAAATAGAAATAATACTTAGCTACATAGCAATTATTACTATTTAAATTAAGAAAATGCGAGAACAAGGTTTTCGTGTAATCACAACACAGGTAACTTTGTTCTATGTATTTTCTCCCGATTTTATCTCGATACCGTTCAGATAATAGAGAATGGATCTCTGTCTCTCCAGTCAGGTCTATTGTGTCGATATTATTGGCACATGCCTATGCATGGCAAACTTCTTCGTTAAAAGTCTATACTTTTAACGAAGAAGTTTTCATATGGCGGTACACCTGTGTCCGTACAGTAGAAGATTTCTATTCAGAATAACGTGATATCCCTAATATTTTAAAGAGAAAATATTTAATTATTTGTATGTAAAGCTTTCACGCTAAAACGGCTAAACGAATTTGGCATAGGTATGGGTAGATTAAGGCCCAGATTAGAAAATATAATACTTTTTATCCCGATATTCTCACGGAATCGAGACTCATGCGGGTGAAACCGCGGGGCGCAGTTAGTATATAATAAACCCACATTTCGCAATTTTTGTTAAGTAAGTGAGAGAGAGTGGGAGAGTGGGAGAGTGAGAGTGGGTGATAAGTAAGTTCATTGCCACTACACGGGTACACATCCAAACTCTGACCTATTTCTGAGAATTCCCTAATGGAAAAATCCTAAAACACTCTCCGACCCGGGGGATTCCTAAAACAGGAATTTATTCTTATTTCTGAGATTTTTATGGCTTTCTGTGCGACCAGTAATTTTCACTATTTCCTTATTGCAGGAAATAGTGAAAATGTGTGTGATCGTAATTTTGTAAAAACTTTTTCTGCTCGACCTTTTTACAAACGATTCATTGAACTCCAGAGATTTTAAGTAGCGATACCTTAACCCTTATTTGTAGTATCTACCTAACAAACTTTACTTATAGCTCCCTATCGTATCTGTGTGAAAAGAAAAGTGTAGGTAAGTGCAGTGAAGAAATGCGAAATAGTTCACTAAGTTTGGAAGGAATACTCATAGTTGTTCGATTAAATTACACTATGGGAGCCTAGTTTTCACCGATGAGCATTTCAATATATTACAATTAGTTGTTCGAACGATCCGTTTTTGACTTGACTTTATGAATCAGACAGCTAGGTTTATAATAATATCAGTATATTCCTGTCCCACAGAATAAGCAAGCTGAAGTGCCATGTTAGCCGTAGAACCGATGACCGTTGGGGTAGACGTGTTCTTGAGTGGAGACCGCGAATCGGTAAACGTAAGGTAGGACCCCAAGCTCGGTGGAGCGACGACGAACGACGATGGCAGGTAACAGCTGGATGGGAGTCGCCAAAAATCAAGTTGAATGGCATGCAATAGGAGAGGCCTATGTCCAGCAGTGGATTGTTATAGGCTGATGATGATGATGATTAACGATAAGTCAAGGTTTCCTCACGATGTTTTCCTGCACCGAAGGTAGTAGTGTCCAAAATAAACTCAGAGAGTACATTTAAAAAGTCATGAAGGTGATTGCCCCACAACCTCTTGAATGAGAGGCGAAGCCATAACCACTGCTGGGATATTACGACATGTTTATAAACAAGCGACCTTCCAGTGGAACTGAAGAAAAAGGTAATGGACTCAAACGTCTTAAATTTACGAATAGTATAGTTAATGCACTTAGGTGAACTGACCCAGGTGAATTAAGTGAACTCCAGGTTTTCCCTTGCTTAACATAGGTACGCATGCTAAACTTGGAAATTCAACAACTCTATCAAGAACAAAATTACATACAATTACATACAAAAGGGGAATGAAGCGCAGCATGCTTTAAATAAAAAAAAACAGCATAGAGTTTCGTCACTCACAAATTCGATCTTCATCCAAAGCAATCTCTGCTCTTACACACGCACTCAAACATAAGTGGAAATGGACTGGCCGTGTTGCAAGACTGCATGACAATAGATGGGCCAAAAAGATAAACTTGGACGGGACCGGTTGGCAAAAGCAAACGAGGAAGACCACACACTCGCTGGGAGGACGAGATAGTGCGTATAGCTAGCTGGGTTACGCTGGATGGATATAATAATTGGTTAAAAAAATCTCCTAAAGACATAAAGACAAATTACAGAATAATTTATTATGTGTCTGGGGTCTGTATGTGGGTTGCAAATTAATCATTTACGATCTTACGTAATTTTAACAGCCTCTGACCTCAGTTTGACCTTATGAAACGGTCGCCATAAATCGGTCGCCATTATTGATAATGTCACTTACTTTGAACTATAGTTGTCCGAGACCGTGTGAATGGGGGGCGCCGAAGGTTTTGATTTCTCCATTTTGCTGGTCCAATTTCTGCCGTATTTACTAAAGGTGAAGGCTTAAAATCGTCTGTCGTTTTCAGGTTTTGGTTGCTGAATCATAAATCCATTGCCAAAGGTTATCTGCGAAAAGAAAAAAGGAAATTAAATTCGTCTGCATTTTTCAAGAGAATGATGGTATATTTTGATAGTAAAACTTTTGAGCGTTATTAATTTTTAAAGGTACAGCAGAGATTGTTTATTAAGGCTCCCGCAGACTGGCGCGTCGTGACAGTGCGATGCTGTTCTGGTAGAAAAATTTCAATGAAGTTTTCATAGAAATTGTTCTACTAGAGTCGCGTCGCACCAGTCTGCTGGAGCCTTTATTCTACTCGAAGCATAGATAATATAGCGAGATTTTCTATGATTCGAAGGCTTAGTAATGTCTTTTCCAGTATTAAAACCAATAGGTATATCTGTGATAAACTGTAATTGTATACAATCAGTATCAAAAACAAGTGATTATTGTAGTTACAATGTTTTCGAGTAGTTATTAGGTACCTAAAACCTATATTTTTTTCATTTAACTATTAACATATTGACAGAGGTGGGGCTCGTGGCTCAATAATAATAGCCGCACGGGTCGATCGAAGGTTAAACTACGTTCGCCGAGGTCGGTCCGTGGATGGGTGACCATCAATTACATATCGACATCCCTCCGTGCGTCGTAAAGCACTTTAAACCGTTGGTCGCGGCTGCCTTTTGCAGATATTTGCCAGTCGTTACGGATACTCAGAAGCCCGAAAGTCTGACAAGCAGTCTTATCAAGGGATATTGTGTTACCCCGTAACCGGGTTATGGAGGTCAGATAGGCAGTCATTTCATGTAAAATAGGTAGTGGTATTCAGCTGCATCCGGTTATACGAGAAGCTGACCCCAACATAGTTGGGACAAGGCTATGCAGATAATATAGGACGAAAGAATGGTCTGAAGTTCTAGAGCTGTGAGGGCAAAAAAGACTACATCGTCGACAAAACGGAGGTTGGTCTGCTTCTTATTGCCGACGTCAATGCCCTTGGTTTTCCATGAGGCTGCCAGTGACTTAAATTTCAAATATGAAATGATACAATATGAATGCCAGAGTAGCATAATGCTACTCTATCAATTAAGTCCTGTAAGTACGATTTGTTCGTTCTCTATCAGAAGATATAATCAGCTTTGAGGAGTATTAGATCGCTCAATGAACGCTTTATTTTTATTTCAAGAGAATGGCCATGCTGCCAGCCTTTTGGCCACGTTTTGAGAGCGATGCGGACGAATTTTTTGATGCCCTTTGATTATTTGCCTTCCTTTTCGTATACTTGTACATATTATTATTTTAAGACTGTTAGCTTCTTAAATTATGTAATTTTTTTGTTGATAAATAAAAATATTTTGAAACTGAAAAAATAATTCAAGAGATGAAAGTCTTATAGTGCACACGGAAAAGATAATTTTCTCAGTTTTCAACGACTGTGATTACTTTATTGACCATTGTATCCACATGATTATACGCTTCATTTTTAATTATGAGCCTGTGTTACATCGTAGTTGGTATTTCCAAGTTTAATTATAAAACCGCACTGTTCTTATAATTTTGATTGAATTATAGACACAGAAAAGGTAATAAGAAATAGTATAACATAGTTTTCTTAAAGTAGAATAGAATACTCTTTTTATGTACACCATATAAATTACAGACATAACTATATCAATTTTACAAAGGGTGACACAATGGGCGGTCTTATCGCTAGGCGTGATCTTTTAAAGACAACCTTTGGATGGATTAAAATTAAGGAGAGACAAATACTGTAGGTAGTCTGTGGTGTACCATTTACATAATATAATAAATACATACCTACATAAAGTAGGTAAGCTTTGAATAGATGCAACAACTACCTATGTCATCGAATTTTGCCCAATGACAAAGTTTTTATTGCGTTGAATGGATTTTGTTATTGATTATTTTAATTAATTTTGTTTTACAAAACAAAAACAACATAATTAAAAAAAAACAACAAAGTAACGTAAACAATTATTAAGTTATATTTCACAACTAAAATATACCCAAATCGCTTTAACTGCGCCTAAGATGTTTGAAGAGTTCTTAGATTTCTCCAGGATCCTATCAGCAGATCCTGGCCTGATAACAAAGGTACCACCTGGGAATATACTTCCCAGGTGGTCTCATTGTCATCAAAACAATAAAGAATTTTCCAAATCGGTCCTTCCATCTTCGAGTAATTGAGGAACAATGGCACATTAAAAAAAAATGATTTTTCAAGTTACAGTACATGGTTATGAAGCGATGTTGTAAATACTTTTCGTTTTAGGGCTAAGTTTTCAATCGATTTTTATTCGTACAATAAAATTGACTTCTGACAGTTTCTGTATGGAAGAACTGTCAAAAATTTAAAATTATTCCTCCGATAAAATAATCTGGCGTTGGAAAAATCAGCACTAAGAGAAATTCTCAGTACTACCCATCCGTTGGCCTCAACTAAATATTCTACAAATAATATCTACATCTAAATATTAAATATTTGGTATTCTTAAATGTAACAAGCGTGCCTTTTCTGAATATAGTCATGCTAACATTTGAATTCTTATCAGTCAGTGTTCTGGCAAACATAAACGAATATGATTACGACAGAAACCTTTATTAAAAAAGATTTATAATGCTGGTCTTCATGAACACTAGGTGACACCTAAATGAATGTGAAAATAATATCGCGCTGTTGAACTTTTAACTTTCGGCGCTAAACCGAGCGTTGAAAATCCAACAGCACGTTTTTATTATGTACATAGTAGATTTTTTTGGGATGATTTGGTTGGAGAGCAATCTTGCAATAGGTGTGTAACTTACATGCAAGTCATAAAGCCTAATTTTTAAACACAATCTCCGCCAGTCTCATGCTGTCCCTGACACTGATCTATTTTAATGACTATTAAGACTTTAGTATTACTTAAGAATTTGGGGGCCAGGCGGTTTATTCATCCCGTGCGTTTGCCTGTGGATTTTCCTCTAATTTTGTTTGTAGGTACTTGACAATTCTTTATTTTCAATTCTATTCAAAACAACTTTATTATATAAACCACAATTAAAGTAGGTACAGATCATTCTACACAATACTTTGCTCGAGCAATCACACACATATACTAACTATAATCTCAGCCACAATTCTATATCATCCATTGATGACGGCATTTGATTTAGATGGCATAGTATCGCACAATAAGTGAGTGCTGCGTCGTAGGTACTCAATGTAATGGCTGCAATAATTAACTGGTTGCACTGTAGCATCAGATTATGTCATCGCGACTGATGTTCTGATTTGGTTATGCTTGGTTTTATGAAGGAAAGAAAAAAATAATATAGTTTATTTGGATACCGTTCGTGACATAAAAGTAACGTTTAATAACAATAGTGGGTATCTCACGGTGTGGAAAGCACGTTAAGTCGGTGATCCCGGCTGCATTCATGTATCTTTGACAGTCATTACGGTTGGTCAGAAGCCCGAAACTCTAATAACCAGTCTTACCAAGGGGTATCGTATTACCCAGTCACTGAGTTGTGGAGGTCAGATAGGCAGTCACTCCATGTAAAATACTGGTATTCAGCTACATTCGGTTGGATTGGAAGCAAACCCCAACATATTGTGAAAATGCTAGGCTGTTGATGAGTGTGTACCTCAATGGCTGCGCCAAAAAGGTTCATTTCAGCATTAATGCCAGACAGATGCTGTCTGACGCTGGTTTTCTAATGAAACTTTAGGGACAAGTGACGGGGAATACAAATAATTTCAACATTTAGGTACGTAATTATTTGATGAAGTCGGGTTAGGTTAAGCCATGCTCTTTAAGGAATGTGGCCCGCAGAGTGCGGGCCGGCTAAAACCAATCTGGGGCGGTGGTAGTCAAATTCGCACTCACAGCCCCCTGACGGAAACGTGAGAGTGAATACCGGGGGGTATACTCTGTACTCCCCAGGGCCTAGTACATTCATTAGGATTTCAACCCCGACAAAAAAAAAGGGTTGAGGCACGTTGCACCGACCCAAAATAAATTGGGATAAGGGCAGCAAGAGAATGGTGATGGTTTGATGAAACTATTGGAAATCTAGGTTCTAACACTTAAATCTAGGTTCTAAAACTTAAATAAAACGAGTTATGGGCCTTTTATAACTGTATATATATTATTATTAGCCAATTTAAAATTAGCTAGAAAGGTTATATGTCAGTCTATTTGAAAGTGCAAAACCATAGAGTAAGGTAATACCAACCATAGAGACTTTATTGAAGAATCTACTAAAGATTGATTTTTGTAAATAAGTAAATCAACAGAAACTGGGCAAGATCAAGCTATCAACCTGGTTTTTTGGTAAAAATATTGCCAGTGTCCAAAGTGAGCAGACTCCTAGAAACGGAAATACCGAATATCGTGAATGGTGATTATTTCGATAAATGAAATTTATTTTTAGTCTGTATTGGGTAATCATTAACAGAACTAGAGTTGTCAAAGATAAAAAAATGCATATCTACCTAGGGAATGTTTTACCATTTCTGAAGAGATAATCTTACAAATCCATCTTATACGGCACGGTCAAATTACATACTATATTGTGACTTATGTATAATAAGGTTTATAAATCCTCATATAGAATACCTAAAGATCCAAGAATCTAATTCTACCGTCAGTTTGGTTTCTATGTCACGTTCTAGTTCTAAGAGTATAACTCCCTACAGTCTCGAGTTACTTAACTGAAATTAGAGGTATTAAGTACTTAGCTGAAATCAATTTCCTTTAACGGAATATGGACACATAGGTTTAATCATAAATAATGAAGTGGAAAGGTATCTTGAAATGTGTTTTGGGGCTAATTTTGTTTAATTGTGGAGGTCTATTGATCAGGATAAGTTACACTTGCCGTGGATCCGTTGTTGATGCCCTTATCCGTGGATGGGTGACCATCTTTACATACCAAGACCCCTCCGTGCCTCGAAAACCACGTTAAGCCGTTGGTCCCGGCTATTATTCGTGGACTTTTTGGCAGTCGTTACGGGTTGTCAGAAACCCGAAAGTCTGACAACCAGTCTTACCAAGGGGTTTTACCCAGTAACTGGGTTGTGGAGGTCAGATAGGCAGTCACTCTATGTAAAATATTGTATGTACTGTACTCAGCCGGATCCGGTTAGACTGGAAGCTGACCCCCCAATATAGTTGGGAAAAGGCTAGGCAGATGATGATGACAGGGGTTTGCCATCAAAGGGGTACAAATCCAGACACCGGGCTTCTACTGAGAATAAAGCAACATAGTTATGTAAAATAAAATTGCGACATATTTACCAAAAATGTAAACAAATATGAGTTTATGGAAAAATAACTTTAATACCTACATTTTAAAGTTCAGTTTACACTACAACTTCTAACATTTTTATAACTTTTTCAATAGTGGTTGTCACTCTGAAATCAACTTAATTAACATTAAAATAAAGTTGATATTTGTTTAATTTGAAATAACGTCAATTCGAAACCTAAATAAAATTTTAATATACTAACTTAACTACTAGTTATATAAACGGTGGAGGTTGTTAACCTTAACAGCAGGTTAAAGAGTACCATGGTCAGGTTACTGAAGCATTTCGCTCACAAACTAATTATTTGTTGCGGTTACGTGTGACATTGACACATAAACAGTTAATTATTGGTTTGAGTACTTCATTCAGCTAGACCTCGAGACTTTCGAGTGGTTAGTAAAATTCTTTATTGCTGCTGTTAACTAAGCTATGTAATTAATAGTTAAGATATTATTTAACCAATTTGCAGCGACCTACGTACAGTCACGAGCAAAAGTATGTATTCACTCGGTTTTATCCAAAAGCGATTTACTCCTTTATTTTTTAATAAAATTTTATGTTGTTACGAACATAGCATTTTCAAACCCATAGGTTTATGTAATTTGTCGTATTTTAACGTCGTTTTCGTTATTTCACGAAAAAATCGCAATTGAAAGTTGCCAAGTGTTGACATATTGGTGCTCGTGACTGTACATACCTTTGTTTTGGTTATGTTCATAATAGTAAAACAAATACTATTAAAAAAAATCTAAGTTGGTACGCGAGTATGTAGCGATAAGGCCGCCCTTTGTATGTTTTGTAATAATAATCGAATTTTATGAAATGTATTTTCTGGTGTATTTTTTTTATGGTACAATAAAGTAAATATAAATAATTGTTTATTGTTAGTTAAAACGGTAACACCAATTACATTAATTAACATAAAAATGTAGTAAGTATACAAAAATATTTCAAATACTAACATAATTATAATAGAGGACACCCTAGCATACTTCTTCTTCTTCTCCCAAAACGTCAGACATAAGTATTTTATTTAATAAATAAATATTTTGAATAGTTTATTTTACATATTAATTTTAAATTATTAAAATAATAACAGTAAATACCGATTTATTATTGTTAAAAAATAATAAAATAAAAATAAAATCCATTTATTTCAGGTTCTCCCATATTACAATCACAATTCACGAAACACGAGATATATACAATCACAATATAAAAATAAATACAATGTCAACAAATCATAAATACAATGTCAAATAAAAATAAGCTTTATAACTTTAAAATTAATCGGAAATTAATAATGTAAAATACAAATAAAATAGAAGTTTAGCAAATTTTGGATAAAAATAATAACATGAATAAAATACAGCAAATATCACGGCACTCGTTAACACATAGTCAGCCTATAATGCTCCCACTGCTGGGACACAGCAGGCCTCCTCTCTGTGAGAGGGAGTGGGCCGTATCCCATATAAAGTATATCCACCACGCGGGCCCAGTGCGGGTTGGTAGATGTCACAGTCGAATTTCTGATTCTAGGACATGCTGGTTTCCTCACGAGGTTTTCCTTCACCGTTTTGAAAAGCACACGGCTTGTAACAATAATAAAACGGTATTTCCCATCGGTAACTTCTCATCTCATCTTCCCTCTCACAGAGAAGAGCCCTGTGTCCCAGCCGTGGGAATAGTAAAGGCTGATTATTTCTCAGGCGTTTTAGGGGATGAGTTATCAAAAACTGATGGTGCAAAAATTACGAACTTCGATACAAAATTTTAGCCACATAGGGGGACGCATTTTCAAAAAAAAATCCTTAATCTCTTGTTTAAAATGTAATGTTTCTAGACACAACAGTTTAGGTGGTGCGTTATCTGTCAGTGAATACCTAAATGAATTTAAGATTGTTGTTTAGTAAATAGATACCTACACATAAAAAATAAGTGTTGTATTTTAGAGAAAAATACACTTCATTGTGTACGTACTATAGTTGACATTAAAAATAAGTGATGTTGATTAAAAGTGTGAAGTGTTTTTTGAGCAAATATTATATTCGAATAATCTTGGTAAGTTATTAACTCGTGAGGTTGAGTTTGAGCTAAATGCAGTTTTTGTAGGGTAATTAATGCTTCATCAAAAACAAATCAATTTAATTATACGGATTAAATAAGCAAATATATAAATAATAAAAACGAATTAAAGAAATTAATAAGAAAGACTAACCTTCAATGAATTAAACCAATTACGTTGATGAGCTAAGTCACTACAGTAAGATAACTACAGCATTAATCTAAATATAATTAGCCTAGTTTTAGAGTTGTGTGTGATCTTAAAAAGGTGACTGAGATATACTGGATGCGGAAGGCGGAAGACAGTGTTGTGGCGCAGCCTGGGAGAGGGCAATGTTCAACAGTGGACTGCGATAGGCTGAGTTGATTGAGGTACTTACTTGAGTTGACGAGTTTTCACAAAGTTTCGAATGCAGGGTGAATGGATTTTAACTACGTTTGAAATTATTCAAATTTCATGTCACTCACCCTGTATTGTTTAATTCTCCACCCTGTGACTCAGGCGACATATTAAGTTTTATCCCTGGTTGTAGAGTACCTTTCACATCCTTCATCAAGGAATCAATAGTAAATAATTACGTTTAAAGTAATTGCATTTCTATAAAAAAACAATAGGTACTTACTAATCGAGAGAAGTAACGGTAGAACCTTAGATAATTTATGTGTGAGCATATAGCACTGGTACACGTGCAGCAGTTATGTACATCCAATCTTAATTAGATGTCAACTGAGTGGAAAAATGAACGATTATTCAGTTGTGAAATAAGTACTTATGTTTAGTAACAGCCACGTGTAGGTATCTTGTTTAAGAGCGTTGACAACGTACGGCATTTCATACAAACTTTCAAGTCCTTTTTTTTCGGAATGCATGAACCGATTTTAATGAAACTTCCTACGCATAAGCAGGATATATAGGTCTAAAAGATAATTGAGAACATTTTTGAAAAATTGTGTTACAGCTAAATTAGACCGATTTTAAATTTTCCATAGAAACAGAGATTTCCAATTATCTTTTTTTAAATAAGACATTTCGTAAATGTTCTTAACTTGCTGACGGACTAATAGTACTATTATACAGCATGGCATGAACCATTATTAAAAGACAAATTATAAAAATATAAAAAAGCTTTACCCGAAAATCCGTTCGTTCAAAAAATGACACTGCCAACCACTGCTCAATACTGAGATAGCAGAAAAGGAAATAAAAATGCCGACTCTGTATGATCCTCACATTCAATTGTTTTAGCACTATTTACTCAAAAAAAACAAACACAATAATCCTAATTGGCTCAGTTTAAATTAAGATTATCTTAGTAGAAATTTATTTTGATTAAAAAAGTTTATAATACGCAATGTGAAAAAAAAAACATCTCTTCCTAATTTAAATTATACAACATTCGGTGCATTATGGCTGCCACAGCTCTATGACCTTGCTGACTGCCTAATACTTTTACCACAGCATGCCACGACCCATTATCATGTGGCTAGTGGCGATACGAGAATAAAGACTAATTAAAAAATATATGAATAAAGTGTTTATATTATTATATCATACTCTAAGAAAGTAAAACGGACTTGTGAGAAGTACAATGAACACTATTTTAAGTTTTAAAACTAATATGCTCAGAGCTCAGTTGATCACGTAAAAAAATTCAGTTAAATTAAATTTACATACTCTTATAGGATTGTTTATATTATTAGATTGTAGAACCTGCACTCTAATTGCGTAACACAGTATCAATTTGAAGAATATTGCTCATCCATTGCTTCATATGTTCAAAAAAACAATATGCTCAACAATATAAATAACGCAATGAATGTTGTAGAACTGTCAAAATGAAAGCCATTACTACTGTAAGCAATTAAGAATAAAAAAACATTACCACGAAAATCACTCCAAATTTCTTAAAAAAATACACTGCAAACCACTGCTAAATATTGAGATTACAGATACGAAAATTAAAAATGCGGTGTATGTACGATTCTCACCTTCAATTGCTTTAGCACTATTTACTCTCCTTTATCTCGAAAGATTCGTTATCACAACGTGTACACTACTTCATCGCTACGTACCAAGTACCTTATTCGACAAGCAATCATCGTTCTATGAAAACTGCGACGGGAAAATAATATACAGCGTGTTTTATTATTATTATATAATACCTCATAACTATTTAATTGACCTGTGGGGTAATTGCGGAACACAATATCAGTACAATGGGTTTCATTCTGACAGTTCAACAACATTCATTGCGTTATCAAGTTGACACATTTTTTGAACATATGAACCGTTCAGGGCCCTAATTCCAATCTCGCGTTGATTTCGCGCGGTTTCGTTCACTGTGTCATTAAGAATTACGGCCCAGCTGTTTATACGTTATTGAGTAACAAACATCTTCAAAACATTGATAACATCAGTAACATAACGCCAGCACATCAAGCCACGACAATCTGTCAAATTTCTTTGATAGATTTTCAACTTTATCGATAAAACATTGAGGTTCAAGTTTGATTGGGAAAATTTTACAGTTTCGGGTAGCTCGTCTGTACTTTAATTTATGATGAGGTTATGATCTTACCTCCTTCTTACCGTGAGTTAGAATATTTAGGTTCACATAGTTTAAAACGTGTGAACAAAGTCATTAGTCTATGAAGTTATAGAATTACGGAAATTACACAAACAATAACTTTAGGCACTATAACCTCAACCTGGTAGCAGCTGGATGAGCGTTGCCGAAAATCTAGTTGAATAGCGTGCAGAGGCTTATGTCCAGCAGTAGACTGCTATAGGCTGATGGTGATGATGAACCTCAACAGAAATCATAACCTGTAATTGGTTTAGTTGAAATAAATTATTTGAGTTTAACGTCTGTATTTGTACCCGGTTGATGGCTCCTTATTACATGGGACTTAAACACAACTGGCGGAATGTGGGTGTGCTATAGGAACACCTCTGCTTAACCCTTCGGGGATTACAGGCGTGATGTTATGTTATGTTTAAATCATAAAATTAGGTGTTGATTTAAAAGGTGACTAACACTAAGGTGGTAACAAGAGATGTGACAGCTATGTGTCAACAGCGTCATCATCAATATACTGAGTTTTTTGGGTATTCTTGGGTTTAGGTACAGTCAGGGAAATTAATTGCTATGCAAATTGACATACTACGTCAATTGGCTTGTTAATTGGCAAATTAGAATAACAGCTCATCTCTAGCTCACTTTTCAAGCAATCTGATGCAGTTAGAGGCAGTTAGCTTAGTTCTATCACGGATTTAACGCCATCAACTGGCGAATGTGAGTAACAATACAAACCATTTCTGGTTTAATGGTACTGAACAAACATAAACCTGTATTAAAACTGTATGCATAAATACATTCTACTATCCTTCCTACTAATATTATAAACGCGAAAGTTTGTAAGGATGGGTGGATGGATGGATGTTTGTTACTCTTTCGCGCAAAAACTACTGAACGGATTTTGATAAAACTTTACAGTAATGTAGCCATATTAGGATAACACATAACACACTTTTTATCCTGATATTCCTACGGGACCGACACTTATGCGGGTGAAACCGCGCGGTGCAGCTTGTAAAAAATAAAACTGCATCATACAGTGAACTAGTTTTGAAAAGGAGAATGCCCAGGCACAGTACTCTTAATAACTGTCTCGTGTCTCAAAAAGTTGAACAGCATCTACTATCTAAAATAAAAATATATTTTTTAAATAAGACTTAATTAATATTTATAATGGGATAGTATTTTGAACAATAATTAGTACTTTTAAGTTTCTGACTTTAAGGTACGCCATTTTTTACTATAGCCTGTCAAAACTAGGGGTGTCCATTTTTTCTATTTAGTGTACTGTGTCTAACTACCTACCCGCCTACAAAAATACATAATAATATCGATTCTGATTCTGATTATTCGATTTATTATTGCGTATCAAGTTAAATAACTGTTTATTTAAGAAAACAGCTGTATACAATATTTTTTTTAAATCGATAAATAGCTCGCAAGGTAAAATAAATAAATCAGTTTCTATATCCCCACAGAATTAGACATTATGTAGTAGGTACATTTATCTATCTTTTCATTGAAAATGAGACGAGACAATAGTGTGCGGTGAGGTAGATATTTGGTTGGTATGGTTATTAGCTTTGGTTTTATTTATTGTTGATATTGAAATCGGAATAGTTTCAAACGTCTAATCATACTAATACTCCCACGTTGATTAAAAACAATAAAGGTTTTAATCTGTAAAACGCATTATGGTTTTTATTTTTTTAAATGTTGCTAATCGATATGTTTGCTTTTCTTCCTATAATAAGCATAAAGAAGCTTAAACACAAAATAAGTAGGTTCTCAACGCAACAACAGAGTTCTAAATCACATGTAACTTGCTGGTATTTGTAAGTACCGGTAGTTGTCAACCGCGGGAAAGGCACCTAGTTGTATTCGTGAAATACCACTGCGTGATTTGTGGAAATCGATTAAAAGTCGAATGTTTTAGAATCATTTACCAGCACGGGTACAACCTTGATTGACATTTATTGCCCGTCTGTCATACACATTGTCAAGTTAACCAGTATGTTTTTTTCTGCTGGTTTTGGTACGTTGTGCGTCGAATTTGAGCCTTTTAGTTCCTCCGTTACTCCTGCTAACCCATTGAAAATAAACATACTTCCAACCCGCTGCACCGTGTGTGTTGTATATTACTAAAACCAGGACTTTTTGTGTTGTACATACATTAAACATGGCGAGTGCGACTGTGGAGCGATGTCTCAACTGCTGTTTGAGATTAACTCCACTTATGCGCAGACTCATGTTGTCGGAGATTCCAAATAATATCATGAACATTTTACGTGTCTGGATCTCACCAACGCCGCCGGTAAGAATGATTAAAATTGTCATTTTGATATTATTTACTTAGGAACTGCGCTTTTTATAATGTGTACCATATGAAAATCTTAGAGGACAATAAGTGCAATCTATGTCTGTATGTTAGTTCCTCACCTCATTAGTTGGGCTATTGTGTCGGTAATAACATAACTTATTAACTAGGATTGTATATTTCTATCAGTTTAGTTTATTTGGAAGATTAAAATAAAGGTACCTATACGGAATAATCATGCTTTCATTTATTGTACCTAGTGTAGCTGTTTTCCATTCCTTCCTACGTACATAGACCATTTCATGAGACCTACTACAATCTATTATTTGAGTAGGATCTAGATATAACACTGAGCGTTTGACTATCAAGTAATGATTCTTCCATACTTTGCATTATTTTGAATGAAACGCGGGAATACGATTTTGAAGCACGAAGATGCTCCAAATCTAAATCAAGACTTGGTGAGGTGGTCACAGGCCACCAGTAAGTGGCCACCTAAAATGGCTAAACCGCTACATATTTTACACAAATGTACTTCAAAGGCACAGAGCTCACTCGTAAACCCATTCAGATCCCTTCAAATAGCTTTTTTCAATTAATTTTGTAGTCGAACATAACCTCAAAATAATATTTTAATTTTTCAAAATATCTCGGTAATGCCATTGTAGTTTGTGTTGAACTTTTTGAGGATGTATTTAGACATGTCATCGAGTATTTTAAAGATGATTTGATGAAGACACAACAATGTTAAATTGAGTACATTTGTCCATAGTGCCGTGGGCAATCTCCTTTAATTGCAGTAGGGTGTCTTTTTTCAACCTTTTACGAGTAGTGTGTTATATTTTTAGAATCTTCTCAAGCCAAATTTTGTTTTCAAATCTTAACTTATTGATGTCTAAAACCTGCCATTTTAATTTTATTAAAACAAAACCTATAAACCATTGTGGGAACTAGACAAGCCGATATACATACACTTCATGTTTTAGAATCCATCTAGCCGTTAGGATGCATCGACGACGTATAAAGTATCCCATACACACAAAGATACAAAGATACGCGAATAACATAACCCTATCTTTTGCTATTGCGCAGTCGGGTGATAAAGAATACAAAACAATCAAAATAAATTTTCATAAAGTTAAAATTGACTTTTATAAAGTTTGTTTAAAATGTGTTTTAATTTTAAACAAGTTTTGTAAAACTCAATTTAAAGTTTAAGAAATGACTTAAAGTTCATAATAAAAAAAAAAACATTGCATTCATAAAAATATTAAATAATTATTTATGATGCTGACTTTACACTCCCAATTCACAAAACGCAATTGGGCGAGTGGGACCGCGGTCACAGTTTGACAGCGGTCCCAGTGTGACAGCGGTCCCAGTGTGACAGCGGTCCGAGTCGCCTAAGTATTCTCCAATCCTTACCTATTTTAAATTCCTTTCAAAACGTTTAACAAATCTAGACATTTTAACAAGAACTTCACTGTTTAAACTTCCAGTCACTTTAAAATTATAATTCGATTTCACGAAATAAAATCCTCAATTCAGATTTAAAACTCGGTAAATAGTATTTTTCATGAAGAAATATTGTGCAGGAAAAATCCGTGTTCATCCGTCAAACGTTACTAGAACAATAACTATCGCATAGACAATGACATTTGTTATTTAGGTTAGAATAAAAAAATGATGGAAACTGTATTATTTTCCGAAGTGAACAATAGTGATTGATTTAATTTTATAAAACACTTTTATGAACATCTTAGGCACTCGGAATTGCAGTCGAATGATGTATGAATAGTATGACATGTATGCTATGCTGCATTGTTCGTCTTGCGGCTAAGTGGCTATGGATCATGAGGTTCGAATCCTGCGGCGGCAAAAAATCTGAAAGTCTAAGTCTGAGTTGTTGACTTAAAACCCAAATTATTTAATCTGCTTATCCTTTTCCCAATTACGTTGGGGTCAGCTTACAGTCTAACCGGATGCAGCTGAATACCGGTATTTTACATGGAGCGACTGCCTATCTAACCTCCACAACCCAGTTATTGTGTTCGATACCCCTTTGGGAAGACTGGTTGTCAGACTTTTGGGCTACTGACTACCCCATAACGATTGTCAAAGATCTACGAATGACAGCCGGGACCAACGGTTCAACGTGCTTTCCGAGGCACGGAGGGGTCTCGAAATGTAAAGGCGCGGGCCCACCGCGGCGCACGGAGAGGCTACGCACATGTATTAAGCTTCGCTTTGTAATAAAATGTATGTGGTTGTGTCCACTACAACCCACGGAGAGGCTACGCATGAATTGACGTCATTGATACATGCGTGGCTTGCTCGAATAGGCGGTAACATAGCTCAACGCTGTCGACGTGGGTCTACGTTTCCACTGGAGTACACGAATATGATCCACGACTATGTACAGTCACGAGCAAAAGTATGTATACACTCGGCTTTATTCTAAAGCCATTTACTCCTTTATTTTTAATTGAAATTTTATGTGATTACGAACATAGCATTTTCGATCCTATAGGTTTATGTAATGTGTC
Organism: Apamea crenata; assembly: GCA_949629185.1. Classification (NCBI taxonomy): domain Eukaryota; kingdom Metazoa; phylum Arthropoda; class Insecta; order Lepidoptera; family Noctuidae; genus Apamea; species Apamea crenata. The sequence continues at coordinate 2,537,769 of OX451359.1, forward strand.
GTATTTCAACGTTCCATTCGTTATTTCACGAAAAAATTGCAGTTGAAAGTCGCCAAGTGTTGACATATTGGTGTTCATGGCTGTACAGCTCGCGTATCGCAGCGCAGTTTTCAGTCATACACCTTGTGGAACGGACGCTTTTCATGTTTCTCGTATATATCGTATCGAGGTAGGTACTCATAGAATGGCATTGGCACTGACTTTGCTAGACAGTTCTTCTGACGATGAATTCGTGCGTAGCCTCTCCGAGCGCCGTGCCACGCTATTATACAGTCGTGGGTCTTCAGTGGAAACTTAGACCCACGTTGTCAAATAAATTAATACACGCAGCTAAAATGCGCCGCGTGCCCGTGCACAGCATGCGCCGCGGTGGGCCCGCGCCTTAATGGTTGGTTATCCATCCACGAGCAGACCACGGCAGGCGTAGCGTGACCTTCGATCGTGAGGCTGTTATTATTTAGCCACGAGCCTTTCAAGTTATTCTTTAACCGAAGACATGAAATAATTAACAGAAGTTAAGTCACGCCATGAAGCGATGGTAATGACGCTATAAGCAATGGGGTCATTAGCTGGGCACAATTGAACCGGATGTGCCATCTAACAATATTTTTTGTACATTAATATGTTACCTTTTCAATCTTCTTTTATAACGAATACCTCATTTTTTTGTTAAGTTTTTTATTAATATAAAGTTGCCTTGCTTATAAGAAATATTTTTAGGGTACCATACCCAAAGGATGCCAACGGGACCCTATTACTAAGGCTCCGCTGTCTGTCCATCCGTTCATCTGTCACAGGACCGTATCTTTTGAACCGTAATAAGTAGACACTTGAAAATCACTGAGCGTGTACTACCGCTATAATAAAAATAAAATTCAATTCCCATACAAGAAATGTGTTATTTTACTTAAATCATCATCATCTGCCTGGCCTTTTCCTATGTTGGGGTCAGCATCGAGTCTAACTGGATGCAGCTGAATACCAATATTTTACATGGAGCGACTGCCTATCTGACCTCCACAACCCAGTTATTGGGTAATACGATACCCCTTGGTAAGACTGGTTATTTTACTAAAGTATTAAAAAAAAATACAGTCTTAAATATTGTACGTTGGTACGGAACACTTCGTGTGCGAGTCCAACACGCGCTTGGCCGCTTTTTTTGGTATGATTTTTTTTAATACAATGTTGTCTTATGTTTTTTCCTTGGAAATATTTTTTTCACTTTGCCGGTATTCTGCGCATGTAAGACAAAATAATTTATGTCCATGTCTCAGTGATACGGGTAGGGGATGAGAATTTCTGAGATATCCCTGAAGGCTGAGAAGCCGTCAGCCAGGATTCTTGGATTTCTCAAATACTGAATTTTCTTAATAAAAGACTTGGGAAAGGAGACCATTCATATTTGGCAAAAAATCTAAAGTATTTAATCTGTTTGGGACATCATTTTAAGCATTTGCTACTATGACACATAAACTGTGGAACCATTATTATTGTAGCGGCTATATAACTTTAAAAATCTGATTTCTCGTACATATGACCTAAACATAAATGTACATGGACAAAACGAAGGTCATGTCAAATGTAACACTGTAACATCCACTGTCATGAAGATCGGAGACGCTACACTCGCAGTCGTGGACGAGTATGTTTACCTAGGACAAACTGTCCAGTTGGGTAGGTCCATCTTCGAGAAAGAGGTCAATCGTCAAATCGGACTCGGCTGGGCAGCATTCGGTAAGCTACGCTATATCTTCTCGTCCCACATACCGCAGTGTCTCAAGACGAAAGTCTTTGACCCGTGCGTGATTGTTTCAGGTACTGAAACGTGGTCGCTCACAATGGGCCTTTTTAGAAAGCTTTAAGTCGCCCAAAGGACAATGGAGAGGGCTATGCTTGGAGTTTCCCTGCGTCGAATCGATCCGCAGGAGATCCAACGAAGGCAAAAAGGAGTAATTCGGTTTTTTAGGGAGGATTTGTACTTGAAACTGTATGTAACATTTTCACGCCTAAACCACTGAACTTCTGATTTGGCAAAGAGATAGATGGCATCCTGGGTAAGCACATACTTTTTATCCTGGTAGCACGTTCCCGTGGGATTATTTCCGACATCCACGCGGGTGAAGCCGCGGGCAGAAGCTAGTATAATATACTATAACGATGTAACTATATGACTAGTAACTGGAACCTTGTGGGAATCTGTTGTGCTAAGGTTGAAGAAGACTATCCGCTCGTGATACAGTTGTATACTAGTACGAGGGGATAGGGCGAATCAGTCCAAAGACAACCAAACCACTGTTACAATCTGCCACTTCAAATTCTCCAACTGTCTAAATTTACTGTCAAAATAACTTGTAAACGATATTTGTATATCCTGGGTTTATTTTTAAGTCGCTCTGTATGGTTGTCTCATATTCTGAATCAAGATTATTATTATTATACCTCCTATACTGTAAGGGTCAGAATTGACTATTGGCAACGTATGCGTGGAAGCTTGAATGTTGAAATGACAGCTCACTTCACCTAAGTTTTCACGGTAAGATTTTTACAGAAAAGTCTGACTGTTCTGCCTAGATGATCTAACTGTTGTTGACAATGTTTGCATCATAAGTTCTGCAGATGCAAATTGCACTGCATACGTATTTTCTGTTGTATGGATGCAGTCCTATTTCACCTTTAAAACTCATTTGTCAATAAGAAAATGGTAATTGCTTTGTCACGAGGAAATAATTGATAAAGATCCGTCCAGAATATTTCCTCAATGCGCTCTTCTAAGTGGTTTCATGTTATCAAGGATAATTACGGACCGAGTTCCTACCTTAATTTTATTATCCTTGAGAAAATAGGCAAAAAGGAAAATAGGGAATAGGAAAACAGATTCCTAGGTAATAACCTAGGTACAATCACCAAATGAGATAAGCAGGGTCGTCGGATATAGTTGAAGTTTAGTAACAAACCGATCGATGTTTTCGGATGAAATTTTATTTGGTTAATGAACTGTTTGTTTTCTATTGATTAAATGAATACGGCCCGATCCGACGACCCTGGTTAATTATCTCTGGTGACCGTACCTATTTTCCGAGTTATAAGAAAAATAAAGAAAATCTATCGTATATACTTACTTGTTTTTTCTCATTACTTGGATTCAAGATGTCTTAATTAGTTCGTTGCTTGATGGGTTACGACTTTAAAATTATAACATGATTACTATTACATCCGTATTTAAATTAGTTGAAATTGCATTTTTTTGCATTTCATTGATTAGTTTTATGAGGTAATCTACTGATGATTGCAGATGGCGATGGCTATAATTTATTTTAAGTTTAAAAGTCTTCTAAGTTTTTTAATTAAAATCTATTTTGTTTTTGTTCGAATCAAAAGGAGTCCCGTCAATAAATCAGATGTGCTTGAAAAAAGTTTATAACCTACTAGCTTCTGCCTGCGGCTTTGTCCGCGTGAAATTTCTTGTTCCCCCGACCCACCCTGTCGCAGCGCATCGTCTGCCCGTGCTATGACTTCGTTTTCGCTTAGCGTTCTTTCTGCCTTTTTTGTTTTTACTTGGCTCCCAAGTGTTCTAGCGTGACGTTAAATAGCCTATATCATTTCTCAAGAATTGACGGCACGGTTGGCGCAGTGGTTAAGCGATTGACTGCTGCTCTGCGTATCGCGGGTCCGATTCCCGCACGGAATAGATATTTGTATGACCTACAAGTATTTCTTCCGGGTCTGGCTGTCTGTGTATGTGAGTTTAAATGTTTGTAAACCCACCCACGATACAGGAGAAATTCCTAGTGTGGGGCAAAGTTTAAAAAAAAAAAAAATTAGGCTGTCAAATGCAAAAAGATTTTTTCGAATCCGACTGGTAGTTCCAGAGATTAGCTCATTCAAACAGACAAACAAATTAAGAAACAAACAGACTCTTCAGCTTTATTATTAGTATTAGTATAGAAGACAGATAACAATCAATACCTAATTCAACATACTCGAATATAATAATATTATTATCACACACATCACACACCGCTCTGGCTCTGACTCGCAAAATTGCCACCGCACTTAAGCAAAACGCTATGCTAGCGTTATGCTTAAGTGCGGTGGCAATTTTGCGTGGATTGGCCTATTTCCCCCCAACTTGTTCCTTTTATATGTGTTTTTTTCCTTGCGTCATCCTACTAATATTATAAACGCGAAAGTTTGTATGGATGGATGTTTGTTACTCTTTTACGCCAAAACGAATAGTTTATAACCAGGATTACACATAGGATACTTTATATCCCGATATTCCCACGGAATCGAAACCTATGCGGGTGAAACTTCGGGGCGCCGCTAGTATTATATAATGCAATTAATGTGGTTGAACTGAGGCCTTGGGTCACGGGAAGTGTAGGTAAACCACCCGTTTCGAAATCTTCTTAAAAAGACCATGAGCACTCGGAACCAATTTCTTATATATTCTTTCTTGTGTATATATTTTTAAACAACCTGTAACTAAATGGTACCTACCTAACTATCTCTGTTAAACAACATTGTCTTCAAATCGTTTGAGATTAGCATAGAGTATGTGTTCATACGTAAGAGATAATGCCTCTGCGGCATGCCTCAGTTCAAATTGACGTGTATTAAAATCATTGCAATTGCTATGTGAAGGTATATTACATAAACAAATACTAGGTAAATATATGTACCTAAGCAGGAGAACGAGGTTGTTTCCGAAGAGCCTTGTGTGTAACCACGACAGGATGGGAAAGAGTAAGTCATAAAAAGAGAGAAAGTGAAGATCACGGGCAAGAAACTAAGAGATAACATTTTAAAATTAGCACTCAAAACCATAGAAGTTAAAAAAAAAAAAATCCGCTGATTCAGAGAAACGTGCAATATATACGCGGTAGAATTATGACCACAGGTATGGCACAGAATATAATTTTTTTAAATAACCGACCAAAAAGTTTTCGGGAGTTCAGAATCATGTAGGTACTGAATCCATGGTAACAGATTGCGCGTCAATGACCCTGCCACTCTGTGCCACCTGCCAAGTGTAGTGATAATTGCAGTTTTCATCACCACTGCTCTCAAAACGGTGAAGGAAAACATCGTGAGGAAACCTAGTGTCAAAAACTCCTAAGATATGTGACATCTACCAACCCGCACTGGGCCCGTGTGGTGGATTATTGCCTACTCCTTCTCATAGAGAGGAGGCCTGTATCCCAGCAGTGGGAACATTATAGGCTGATTATGGAAACTGAGGATGAAAATAAGCACCCTTTAACGAATATCATTACAACGTGAGAATCGGATTAAGCCAATCTCCTGTGGACCATAATCATAAAGATAATCCCGGTGGGATTATTCAGTAATCTCGCGCTCGCATCGTCATAGTCATATAACCATATCAGTCGGGGAGAATATGATTGATAAGAAGATTAAGTGATGTTGTGAAAAATTGTGATGATAACTATCATATGTCTCAGTTATATCTATTCTGCATTCGCGATTTATTTGCCAAAAATGTAAACAAATATACGTTTAGTAATATCAGATGATAACTATCATATCTCTCAGTTATACAATCTATTCTGCATTCGCGATTTATTTGCCAAAAATGTAAACAAATATACGTTTAGTAGTATCATCAGTAGTTTAATAGTATCATCAGTAGTTTAATAGTATCATCAGTAGTTTAATAGTACCTAAATATCATGTCCGAACGAAACAAGAAGACGACGTAATAAGATAAACTATAAAAAATATACCAGAGATAGATGATATGATTTAGTTAAAGTCGTTGATGATGGGGTTTTCCCTGGTTTTCCCGATCACTCAAACAAAAACTCTTTAAAAATTGAAAGTCATGTTGTCTTTGTAGTCGTAATTTATTGATCTGTGACCACAGGCTGTGTCAATCATTAGTCATGATGTTCTCGTCACCATTTCACATCGAGAGGCTCGTGGCTAAGTAATAACAGCCGCACGGTCGATCGATCAGGTTAAGCTACGCTTGCTGCGGTTGGTCCGTGGATGGGTGACCATATTTAAATACCGAGAATCCACCGTCGTCGGAAAGCACGTTAAGCAGTTAGTCCCGGCTGTCATTCTTTTTTGCGTGTTTAAGTCACAAACATACAAAATTTCACATTTATAATTTACTAGCTGCCCCCTGCGGTTTCACCCGCATAAGTTTCGCTCCCGTGGGAATATCGGGGAAAAAGTATCCTATATGTTAATCCTGGTTATAAACCATCTGTGTACCAAATTTCATCCAAATCCGTTCAGTAGTTTTTGCGTGAAAGAGTAACAAACATCCATCCATCCATACTTTCACGTTTATAATATTAGTAGGAAGTAGGATATGATTTGTATATCTGCAAGCATCATTTCAAAGGTTGTTTATATCTAAGTATATACAATTACCTTCGAATCTTTAAAGTTTTAACTTCTACTGAAACTTTTGAACAATTTATTAAATTACGTAGCAACCTAGATTCCCTTCTAAGAATTCCACTTTCAGATTGCTGTCGTGAATACATTAATTTACACTTTGGTAAAACATTGCAAACGAATAACAAGTACTTAGAAATTTAAGCCAATGCTGGAAATAAGTTTATGTACGGTCACCAAAAGAGATAACTAACCAGGGTCGTCGTCGGATATAGTTGAAGTTTAGTAAAAAAAACTATGAATCTTTTTTAATAAAATTTAATTTAATAAACAGAAAACCAAGAGTTTATTTATCAAATTAAATTTCATTTGAAAACCTCCATCGGTTCCTTACTAAACTTCGACAACGAGTATATCCGATGACCCTCGTTACTTATCTCCTTAGGTGACTGTACTTTGAGAGCAGGCCACAATACAATGAGATTAAAATATTCCAGATAAATTGTCAGTCATCTCTCTTACAATTACCTCGCTTCGTGGGGAATTAAAGGGATTATCCCCATAAATCCTTTGTTAAAATTATTATATTTCAGGTAGCACATTACAATTTAATATTACTCTCACCACGGTTACTAAGTGTTTCTGTTAAGTTGTCATGTTTTCTGAGTAGGCGTTAAATGATGAGTTATCACCATTCCCTTACCCTTACCTTACCCAGTTTATTTGGGGTCGACGCACTTCTTCCCTTTCATATTTCTCTATTAGTCGTTACCAAGACCCCTCCATGCCTCAGAAAGCACGTTAAGCCGTTGATCCTGGCTGTCGTTCATGGATCTTTGACAGTCATTACGGTTCTTCAGAAGCCCGAAAGTCTGACAACCAGTCTTACCAAGGGGTATCGTAGTACCCAGTCAGTGGATTGTGGAGGTCAGAGGCAGTCGCTCAATGTAAAATGCTGGTTAGACTGGAAGCTGACCCCAACATAGTTGGGAAAAGGCTAGGTAGATGATGATGACCCTCTTGCTAGCCATATCATTTTTCACACAGTTCATCCATCGTTTTTTGGTGTTCCCCTATTCTTATAGCCATCCATGGCATTATATTCATACTTAAAACATTCCTACCGACATTTTCCTCCTTCCTCCTCATATGTTAATTATTGTACAAAAGGTTTCTCGTTACAATGTTTTTGGGCTTCTTCGTTTACCTTCAAGTTTAATATTCTAGTGGGTAGAGGTAACCAAACATCACGTCTGTTTTTGTTTTCCCTGAAAGGTTTGGCAGGAGTTTACTTATAGTAGGTGTACCTACTCGTATATGTCCATGCGTGTATGCGTGAGGCTGTATTGCCATTAACGGGATAACTCAAATAAGAACAAGGTGAACTAAATAACGATGTGCTTATGCTTTTCAACGATCTTCTTTTATAACAATTACTGAGTAAAACTATTAGTTTTCGACGTAGAAACTCATAACAATAATAGTACTTAGTTATAAACTTTTAACAGTCAACAACTTTTGAATATTACCTATTTGTACGTTTGAAATATTATTCATGAACATGAAGAAATTCGCGATGGTCGACAGACTGCTTTTCGCAATAACATATTACTTTACTTTGATTTACATAAGAATACATGACAATGACTGAAAATTCGTTCATGTTTGATTTACGTATGAAATCTTTTTAAAATATGAATTACTTGACGTAGGTGTTTTCGGAAAAATTAAGAAGAAAATTGTTCCAAGAAAATTCATTTCAAGGAATTCAGAGCTACTACGGTAGGTATTTCAAATAGTTTCCTGAGGAAAACAGTGTGTTAAAATTTAGTTCAATGAACGATTACTATATGTACACTAGTAGTAATCGTTCATCGAACCGAGTTTTTGTTGAAACATACGTTCATCTATGTTTAACGTTTGAATGAAGTTTTTTGTTAAATGTTATGTCGTTGGCTTGCGCTTTGGTGTTTACTGTTAGTGGAGCAAGCATTTGCTATAAAAATAAATAAATATGTTTTTAACAAAAACTTAGTCGGTGGCAGATATGGATCGGCATAGGATAAAGTTAAATGCCGGATGCAATCTTGGTGTATGCACCATGCGATGCCCCAAAAAGATCCCCATTTTTTAAGCGTAAAACTTCTGATCCAATGTATTAGGTTTATATTGCCTTTGCTTTCTCATGTTTTGTGATTAAAATGGCTGCTGTATTTTCAGCGAATTAATCACAAAACTTGAGACAGATCTGCGTAATCTGGGTAATTGCGTAATTAAAAGTAGGAATGCCATACATTTTGACAGTTCAACAACATACATTGCGATATTTATGTCGTCAAACAGACGAATTTTTCAAACCTATGAAGCAATGGATTAGGATTTTCATTTTTTTTATTTATTATTATTCTCAAAAATACATTATTTTGTGGTTTTTAAAATTTTACTCGCCAAACTTTCGAGTTTGATGGCGAGAAGCGCCTGTTACATACCTACACATAATATAGTAAAAAACTAACCTTAAAACCTACCAACTATGTACTATTTACATGAATGATTTTTTTTTTGACGGCACGGTTGGCGCAGTGGTTAAGCGATTGACTGCTGCGCTGCGTGTCGCGGGTTCGATTCCCGCACGGAACAAATATTTGTATGACCTACATGTATTTGTTCCGAGTCTGGGTGTTTTTCTATCTATAATAATATATGTATGTATTTACAAAAAAAAAAATTGTATATAAGTAGTTTATCAGCCATCTTGTTACCATAACACAAGCATTAGGTTGCTTAGCTTGGGACTAATGGTGCTGTGTGAAATGTCCAGGGATATTATTATTATTATATTATTATTATTATTTTACTCAGGGATCAGTCACACCGGCACGGACAGATTGCGGACGAAACCGCGAACACCGGAGACTGACAGATTCTAAATACGTATCCATCTGGAGATGTCCGCGTCCGGAGCCACGTCCACAAGTATCCATCAATATCCGTGGGATTATTACTGTTGTGTTACGCAATTTGGGTCCTGAGCCGATTCAGCCTTGCAGAAAACCAGTGGACGTAATCAGGTCTGAACGAGTGTCGGATTTATACAGGTATCTAAATTTATATGATACATTGTAAAGATCTTCAGACGGAACTTTAATTTTCTATTATCATTTGATAGTTTACACACGACGCAAGTAATTGAAATTCCTAATCACTTGAGTACTTAAGTTTTATTGTGCTTCGACGTGGTAGCAAACATAGTAACAGACTATGATTTCATACAAAGGTTGATAAATTTAATAAAAGGGCACGTTCATCATCAACTGCCTAGCCTTTTCCCAACTATGTTGGGGTCGGCTTCCAGTCTAACCGGTTACAGCTGAATAACAGTATTTTACATGGAGCGACTGCCTATCTGACCTCCACAACCCAGTTACTGGGTAATACGAAACCCCTGGTAAGACTGGTTGTCAGACTTTCGGGCTTCTGACGACCCGTAACGACTGTCAAAGATCCACGAATGACTGCCGGGACCAACGGCTTAACGTGCTTTCCGAGGCACGGAAGGGTCTTGGTATGTAAAGATGGTCACCCATCTACGGAGCAACTGCGGCAAGCGTAGCTTAACCTGATCGATCGACCCGTGCGCCTGTTATAACTTAGCCACAAGCCCTTCAATAAAAGGACACCTTACATGATCCAAATACAGGGTGTAAAAAGATCTATTACCTAAAAAGCTGTCATCTACGCATTCTGTTCATCAAATTAAGTAACATGGCGTAATAATAACTGCTGGGAAACGAATTTTATTTTTGATGTGAAAAATTGCTGTTTCTGGTAGCGTGAGTGGGGTATTTAAAGTTAATTTGTTACATTTATTTTTATTTTTTTTAAAAACGTTGCCCCACACTAGGAATGTCTCCTGTGTCGTGGGTGCGTTTACAGACATATAAACTCACATTCACAAACAGCCATTTAAAACTTGACTCGTAAAAAAACGTCGACCTTTATAACAAAATCAGTCTATAATGTTCCGACTAATGGGACACCGGTCTCCTCTTTGTGAGAGGTCGTGGGCTATAATGAACCACGCGGGCCCACTGCGGGTTGGTAGATGTCACAGTTCTTAGAATTTGTGGTTCTAGGATATGACGGTTTCCTCACAACGTTTTCCTTCACCGTTTTGAGAGACCTTTAAAAACCTTCAACATTACCAAAACCAGGTATTTTCCAGTACAAAAAAATTAACACAATGACGAGAAGCACAAGTAGCTCTCCGCTTCTTGAAGCGTCTTTTTACACCTGTTATAATAAAATATTACTACTGCAGACACTTTTACATGGTGAGATTGGTTGGAATGGAAGTGGGTTGGTCGTGAATATTATCGTTCAAAGGTGCCTTTTAATGGCCTAGTTGAAATAAATTTTGACTTTGAAATTTGTTGCAACAGGATGTACAGTCAACAGCAAAAGTAGATGATCAAAATCAGAAATTTAATACTAATTAACGGAGTTTGCGTCAGACTGTGTGGCGTCGAAGTGATTCAAAAGTATGTCAGACTCAGTGTCATACTTTTGAATCATTTCGACGCCACCAGCATTAGTGTCCCGATGGTAACGATCCCAACTTATAACTACATAATTATATATATACTATAAGTCGTTGGTCTAAACCACGATAGGCGCATTATTTACTACTAGCTGTAGCCTCCTACTTCATCTGCGATCCAGGATGAAAAGTAGCCTATCCTTCTCCAGGTCATGACCTACCAATGTGCCAAATTTCATCCAAATCCGTTGAGCCGTCTTAACGTGAAAGCGTAACAAACATACAAAAATTAAAATATTTTTTTCTTAATAATTAGTTAAGATTTATTATTGGTATTATCACTACTGCTATAGAAAGGTGAAAAAGAAATAACACGAGGTAAGGACGTGTCCTAAAATCAATAATTCAAAGATGTAACCTGTGCTCGCGTTGTAGATTACCTACGACCCAGTCAGTCTCGTAGTGAAGAGGTCAGACTACCTCGTTGGTCCAGTGGTCACAGCGCTACAGCTGAGCATGAGGTCCTGGATTTAACTCCTAGGTAAGTCAAGGTGTTTCAGGTTTCCATCAGGAATTTTCCAGTAACAGCCCAGGTCTAGATGAATGCCCGGTTGATAGCTATAGTCTCGCCCCCTATGACCTTAAACATATCTGGCGACAATTTAGGTGCAGGCACAGCTAGATTCAAACTTTATGACTGCTCTGAACTGCGCCACTCGCTGCGCAGTACCTCACCCCAAACCCCCGCTGACAGGTGAATTTGTTACTGCGAAGCGACTCGCCTCATGTTCCGAGCTGCCATAAAACTTCAATCGGGCAATGCTATAGGCGCACTCGTGCCTACCCCTACGGGGAAAACAGGCATGATGTTATGTACATGAATGGAAAAGGGCTTAGGTATAAATTCTTAGCGGAAATTGAATCTTAACGTAGAGTAACAAGAACATAGAAAGTGATGTATGTACTAGACTATCAATCTATCGAGAAGTGGCCTTTAATATTCTATTTATTATGTAATATGTGAATCAGCCTTCTACGTACATCTTAAATGGGTAACATAATCTTCGGGATCATCAGACGTCTAGTGGCACTTGTCTTATAATGACGTCAAAAGGCGGTTGCTAAGCCCTTTGATGACGTCAGACGACGGTTGCTAAGCTTTAATCAAACTGAGTGATTATGGAATTAATTGCTGAACGTCGGTTGTTGTACTGTCTTTGGAAATGGCCCACGATTTGTAACGAATTCTTTTAGCTGATAAGATATGAATAACACGTTTCTTCATCACAGTCATCTTGTTTGGGTATCCCTAACATATCGTGGACCAAAAAATTACAAGAATTTTATTAGGTAAAAACTTAGCCGGCGTTTTTTTGTCTACTAAAAATAGCATAAGTAATGCTTTTATCCAACATGCGGATGAATTTTTCGACGCTATATTTTAGTTTGTAAATAGTTTTAGTTAATTTAGGATAATTTTGTAATTAAAAATATCTTCGCAAATCGCTGATGATGATGATGTCATCTAATTAGCATGAAGCGTGATAAATCTAGAAAAGTTCCGAATTAAATGGGTTGTATGTTCACTTGACTACCCCGTTGGTCCAGTGGTCGCAAGCGCATCTGCTGAGCGTGGAGTCTTGTGTTCGATTCCTAGGTCGGGCCAGGTGTTATTGGGGTTTTCCATTAGGAATTTCTCATTAACAGCCCAGAGTTCGGAAGTTTATTGTGCACGGTAAGCTCGTTAATTTATTGTGTCAATTTTATCGCTGTTATTAATTTTATAGTTTTTTATCTTATTAGTTTAACAATTTATCAATTTTATTTAATGAATGTTAATTTTATTGTGCCTACCACCAATTTGCGCTTAGTTCTTTAACTTAGGTAATTTTCCGAATTTATTGTTTTGTGCATGTGTTTACCTATAAGTAATTGTTGCGCTGTAATTTAATTTTAAGAATGAATTATGTTGCTTTATCCAGTGTGAACAATTGTTGGTAGACCTAAAAAAAAAAAGAAATCCGGTGGTCCCACGCCTGATCTCTCTCCCGTCGTGTCGGATTGCTATCGACCCGTGTCTGTGCACCTGTGCAATATCTCCCGCGTCGATGAATAGTCTCCGCTGAGACTGGCCGCCATGGCCGAAATTCGGCCTGGAGGATTATCAGAAAGATTAGGAGAAATTGAACAGACAGCTGTGCTGCTGGGGAGTTTGTTGCGCCACTTCTTCTTCCCAGCGATAGCACTAGGAAGTGGTGAAGGGCGGGCGTTTTTGGGGGACTGTCTTTTGTAATTTTGACGTTCAAAAAGTGCTGATTCTCAGCCTAATTTGAATAAATGACTTTTGATTTTGATTTTGATCATTATGTTCACTTAGATGAAGGAAATAATTATCGTGTTATAACTCATGCGACCGTCAACGAATGAAAATTGTAATTTGAGCACACGGAAAATTAAATTGGTTATCAATATAATAAATAATTAATTTCCCTTTCGCTGACTTTACCTAAATTAAATTACAGGCCTCACCCATTCACGCATAACGACCTTTGATTTGACCTCAACCTGGCAAATGACCCAGAATGGTAGCTACTGTGGCAGCTACAGAACTAATTCGCGGATCATTGGTTTAGTAAACGAACGCTTGAATACACATCAACATAGATTTGAGAGAATAGCCAATGTGGCCTTTGATAGCTTAAGCCTATTTGTCTCTCCTCTCGATTTGGTATGATAAAGAACTGCTTGGCTAAGTAATATCATCAGTAGCCGATCGATCAGGTTAAGCTACACTTGCCGCGGTTGGTCCGTGGTTGGGTGACCACCTTCACATACCAAGACCCCTCCGTGTCTCGGAAAGCATGTTAAGCCGTTGGTCCCGGCTGTCATTCCTGGATCTTTGACAGTCGTATCGGGTCGTTAGAAGCCCGAAAATCTGACAACCATTCTTACCAAGGGTATCGTATTACCCAGTAACTGGGTTGTGGAGATCAGATAGGTAGTCGCTCCATGTAAAATACTGGTATTCAGGTGTCTCCACATGCCTCTAATATGCAATGGCATGCAAGCTACTTGCCTACTTTCGTGCAGGTTACAGACCGCGTCCTTCTCGTCTTTTATGCAGGTTCTTTGTATGCTTTTTTATGATTCGATAGCATCCGTTATTCAAACATTTTTCATCAGAGCTATTTCTTTTTCATTCCTGCACATATGAAATTACAAAACAAATTCATTATAAACCACTCAAGCGAAGGTCAGACGAACCGAGGTGAAGTGCTGCTTACGCCCCAATAATACACTACTACCTAAAAGTGTAAAGGTTAACAGAATCTATGGTCAAAATCTAATTTTGTACCTACCTACTCATCTGCGGATATTTTTGCATAATATATTATGCATATCAATAAAAAAGGACATCAGAAAATGCGATATCCAAAAATAAACTCCAGTACCGTATCTTGACCTCAAAACTAATTGATTCCTTTTTGGGAGGCATAATAAAGAACTGGCAAGTTTAATAAAAAAGTTCGCAAAACAAGTTTGAAGGATTTTGTAAATGTAAAGGCGAAACGAGCACATTAGAGTTTTGCATTCGATAATATTTAATTTTGCAACACATTGCGCAATGGACATTGAAATGAGTAACTTTGAAAATCATTATTGTTTTAGTTATATTAGTAACAAGGTGATTGTATGACGTATTTATTTATTAGTCAACAATCTTGAAAGCCTCGAAAATGGGTCAAATGATCGGGTCTATTTTGGACTGCAAAGAGATCTTGATGTGAAAATTGATCACTTTGCAAGGTAAAACTCAAACTCAAAGCATTTATTTCAAATAAACCAATTACAGGCACTTTTGAATTGTCAAGGGGTCGGTCAGTCAGAAAGATGAAGCAGCTGAAGTAGCTGTAGTTGGTTGGTGATGAACGGCTTCGAATACAACAAAACACAAAAAAGCCGATCTATTCTGTAAAAATCTCACCGGGAACACTTAGGTGAAGTGAGCTGTCAACATTGTCAATCCCTAGCATTAGGTGCAATGACATCTCAGTTTACCTAAGTTCTGACGGTGAGCTTTTTAAGGAATAGACTGGCTAAAACCCGAATCCATCGTTTCCAACGAGTTTCATTTTTTATATTAATATAATTAAATTCATTTTTTTTAATGTTCACTGAATACCAATGACGTAAAAAAAATGAAACCCGAAACTGTCTCTTGGATCAATAATGATAAATAACCACAAAATAATAATACACCAAACTTTCACAAACCCGGACTTGGGTTCCTTTAAAATGTCAATAACCTGCACGAAGCCTTAAAAGATGACATTAAGCTCACGGAATTGAATGTGGTAACTTTAAACTGCATCATCACCAAAAAAACTTAACTCGCTTTAAGTCCGAAACGGTAAAGAACGGATATTTTAAGCTGCAGGTAAAAAGCGCTTGTTATAAAACAAACACTATGGCCGAGATCTATAATTTAATTTTAATTTAATTATAATAGGTTACCTGAATACATATACTATTTAATGAGCGGTGCCGGGCAATGTAAGGGAAAATTATATTAACTCACCACTTAACGAGGTACATACTTTTTTAACAGGAATTAACCCAAGATCTACGTCAGTCTTACCTGTACGCACTCACCTACCATTTAACCTAACAAACAAGAAATTTGAAGGCACTTCAGGCAGTTATCCTTGTGGCGGCATCTACATCGCCTCATGCGAACTACTCATCATAATGACATCACTCTATATCCTCAAACCCCTATTTGGTATGCATTTAATATCATCTTCAATGTCACTGTCACCAGCCTTAAAAAATCGAAAACGAAAAGCCTTGAGGTATATAAGGAAAATCATTTCCTTACAAAGAGTTGTTTACATGTAAAGGTTAGAATATGGAGGTATTGTTTTGGCAAGATTTATTCGAAAATAATGAGGTCAAAGGATAGACAATTTGGGGCCATGGTGAGGTTGAGCCATATTGAATAGGTGATATATTGAACGGGGAAGTAGGATGCTCTTGGAGTATAGGTCAGGTATACATCGCCGACATCGCCGCGCAGCCTGCTACCATGGATTCAATACATAATTATGAACCGATTTTTTTTAATAACCGACCGAAAAAAATTTAATAATAGTAATTTAATTATTTCATTGCCATTCCTAGAATTATTATTACAATACATTATCCGATTTATTATTATATAAAGATACGCATAATTGTTCTAATACTTGATGTCACTGTGAGGTCTTGAGTTTGGAAAAATTATCATTTAAGTAGTCGTTTAAGTTTTAGTAACATTTATTAGCTAACTGGTTCTTTAGATTTTTTTTAAATAAGACAGAAACCCAAAGAAACCCATACGAAAACCAAACCTACCTACCTACCTTTTGTTACCTAAAGAAATAGGGGCAGTAAATATATTGCCCTTATTTCTTTAGGTAATTAATTGAAAATTACAGGAGCCATGTGAAACACACTTTTGTGCATTAAAGTGATTTAGGATCAGCGCACATAGAGGCGCAAAGCGTCACGTTTTTGCCTATTATTGACTTCTGAGGCCAATGCAAATAAGTTTTGATTGACCCTAACAAACATTGAGACCTCATAAAGGCTTGAATTTAGTGCTCCTGGAAAAACGGTTCATGTTTTCACATTTATGTCATTCAAATGGAAAGCAGCAAATTTGCTAAGTGGCAAATTATGTGCAGCAGCAGTACTTTCCTGGACTTTTCAGTAGTACTTTCAGCAATGACGCCTTTCACAAGCCGCTCTCGTCCTCCTGCCGTTTCTCTATTTATCTACATCTTTTTCGTATACACAGCTGTCATGTGTTGACTTCCTTTTCAACCATATTGTCTATCTATATTTTCATTGATGTCCACAAAAAACCGCAATAAATTATAGGCATCATATCATTTTCAACTCACACCATTTTTTATCTAAATACCTGTATATACCTACTAATAGTATATACTGTTTGAGCATTTTTATTCTTTTTGCGTAATTTATAAGTATGGTTTCAGTGATATGCGTTAAGAATTAAACAAATATTTTGCTCGCCACTTTTTCCTCCACATTGACATTGTATTATTGAGCCTTGTTCCACTTTAATAAGGTCAGCAGAGTGATGCATTCATCGTTTATTAAGTATTTATTCATGTATAAGTGACTTTTAAATGGACTTGTAATTGCTGTGGTGTGAAGTATATATGTTTATTGACACTATCAGACTGGATGGCGCCCCTATAGTGATAATGAGTCATCATCTGCCTTTATCTCTCCCCAACTATGTTGGAGTTGGCTTCCAGTCTAGTCAAATTCAGCTGAATATTGATTAACCCTTCATATGCCGGAAAGTAGATCCACGCGAGACACAATGGCTTTATAATTGTGTCCGTAATTACGGCATTCAATGGGTTGAGAGAATAAGTATGGCCCAGTGCTAACGGCCGCGACTTACAAGTGTTAGGTCGTAGGTTCGAACCCGTACAGGCGGTTTACTTTGTATAAATTATTTCATCAACACTGCTCTCAAAACGATGAAGGAAAACATCGTGAGGAAACCGACATGTCCTAGAACCAAAACTTCGAAGACATGTGACATCTACCAACCCGCACCGGGCCGGCGTGGTGGATTACGGCCCAATCCCTCTTACAGAGAGGAGGCCTGTGTCCCAGCAGTGGGAACGTTATAGGCTGATTATGTATTATGTATTGATTATTGTTGATTTTATATTGAGCGGCTGCCGATCTGACCTCCACAACCCAGAGACTGGGTAACACGATACCCCTTGGTAAGATTGGCTGTCAAACATTCGGGCTTCTGACTCTCCATAACGAATGTCAAAGATCTACGAATGACAGCCGGGACCAACGGCTTAACATGTTTTCCAAAGTACGCATGGGTCTTGATATGTAATGGATGGTCACCCATCCACGAACCGACATAAAGAAAATGGAATAATATTAAGTAATGACGTTACTTAAAAGTAGGTCAGTAATTTCCCTTAGATTCCTATTCTGGCACAAGAGCAATTAATTTTGCATAGGTGCTTTTCAAATACAGCAAATAAACAAAATTAAAAATGTCTAGCCCTCTTAACTGCTTGTTAGGAAACAGGGTGACAGAGACGAGGGTCTTTTTTATTTCCAGGGTTTACAAGAAAATCTGATAATTTGATCAATTAGTAGGTACAAAAGAAGTATCTCTTTACTTTGTCGCGTGATCATTATCAGAAAGTACCTATCTGTCTGTCCATTGAAAAGAAATGTAGGTTGAGTGTTTCGCGTGGCGATAAACGCAAGATATATCTTCTGAGATAATAGACCCCAAAGTTATTGTATTTTATTTGGTAAAGGCAACAGTGGTATCATCTTGCTCTACGAAAATAACCCTTATTGCTACGATATGAAGGCGCTGTGAATAATTTAAAAGTAAATCGCGGATGTTACCACTGCGCCACTGCTCTGGATGCTACTATTATAAATAGCAATCTAATTCAAAATCTTTCGGAATGTGGAAGTGTGTGACCCAATTAGGGTACCTACTGTTGGTTCAATGACGTCACGGCTCCTAAGGACGACGTAAGAACTCCCACTTCATTCATCCTCATCAGCCTACAGCAGTCCACTGTTGGACATAGGCCTCTCCTATTGCACGCCATTCAACTCGAATTTCGGCAACTCTCATCCAGCTGCTACCAGCCATACTGCGAAGATCGTCGCTCCACCTAGCCTGAGGGCGTCCTACCTTACGTTTGACGATTCGCAGTTGCCACTCAAGAACACTAACGGTCGGTTCTATGGTTATATGGCCAGCCCATTGCCACTTCAGCTTGTTTATTCTGAGAGCTATGTCGACATCTTTGGTTCTCTGCTGAATCACCTCATTGCGGATTATTCGTTCACATCCCTGTTGACTTTCCATAACATTAAGTCAATATTTCTACACCTGTCCTTGAAAGATGTGTCACAACTCGAACACGACACACAATGTAGGCAAATGTTGTTCGTTCCTTTTTATCTGTACTCGTTAAATCATAATTAGGTATGTGTTATGTAAAGAACTAATTTGCATAAAGTTATATTGGGGCACGTAACTCAATAATACTTTTCGTCGAAAAATGGTTTTGGTACAGTAGGCTGAACATTGGAGAAAATACTTTGACCTTGAACTAATAATAATATTTATTTAGTTTATCGCCACAATATCCTTAAAAAATAATAACTAAAAACAATTTTGTCCAGTCATGGGCTTAAAGAAAAATACTGTGGGAGACTAAGCTAGCCGAAGCCTGTATTTCAGGCCAACAGAGGGGCAACTCTCATAATTTTTAACGTTCACAGTCTGATTTCAGTCTCAATCTGTCAAAAAAACCTCGAATTTCCCTAAATTATGACAGGTATTTGACATTTGTTCGTCGCCGAGATGAGACTGCGACTAGATTTTGATCGTTTTAAATTACGAGAATTGGCCTGCAGTTTAAACAGGTTTTTTTACCATTTACGTGCGGTCTAATGTACCTAATGTATGTATGCCAATGGTACCTTTGCCAATGATATCACGCCTATATGCTTTAAAGGGGGACGTAGAGGGGTATTATAGCAGGTATAGTACACCCTTATCTTACCAGTTTTGTTTAGGTCCCATGTAATAGGGGGTGACATTTTGTTTTACATAAGAGCCAATATTAAAAAAGCTTACTAACTATAAAACATTTTTTATAAGACCTATAATAGGACGTCTAGACAGGAAGGAAGTTAGCATTAGCAAAGACCGGAAAGCCTAAAAACAACATTTTTCAGAACAAAGAAGAACCATTTTGCCGTCAATGAGTAGTTTTTTTTTCGTTCATTTATATTTAAACATCAATTTACTGGAAGCCTCCAACCATGTTATATTTGCGTGAAAACTAAAAGGAGTATATATCGTTCGTATTGTGAACTAACATTGCGGTTAGAAATTTAAATATTGTTTGTACTATATAGTTGAAATACCATGAAATTCTTTGTAGGTATGTTTGTATTCTTCGATAAACATGGCCAGCCCACTGCTTTCAGCTTGCTTGCTCTGCAAGCTATGTCGGTAGCTTCAGTTCTTTTCCGGATAACTTCATTTCTGTTTTTATCGCTCAAAGAAACCCTATGGCCCGCTCCATAGCGCGCTGAGTGACCATAATAGTTGATTGATTGTGCGAACCAAGTAAAACAATGAAAAAATAATATCACAAGTAGTTACTTACGATGCATTATTTCACCACAATGATAGCGAAACCGAAACCACCCTGCGATAACATTATTCTCAGTTAGTAACAATAAACTCATCATCTGCCTAGCCCTTTTCCAACATGTTGTGGTTGACTTCCAGTCTAACCGGATGCAGCTTAGTACCAGTATTATATACTACTTATGATACTACTAACAGTAAACTATCCAGAGTAAATTCCCGTAAATACTGGACGACATATTTAATTCAATTCCAAAAGTATCTACTTTTTTTTACAGTTTGATTAATTTATTAAACATGATAATAGTATCTACTTGAAAATTCATCATTGCTAACTCTGATGTCTCCAATGACAGAAAAAAAGTGGCTAAGTGCGAGTGCCGTACAATATTTAACTCCCTTTAATTTTTAACTTTATTTTATTTTTATTATTTTTTGTTATAGCGGCCATAGTAGCACACACTTTATCTTTTCAAGTATCTACCTATTCACTTTGATAAGATCAGACAGCGGAGATTTGGCAGGTGTTCTAAAACTTCAAGCTGAAGGCCAATTCTCGTAATTTAAAACGTTCAAATTCTACTCGCAGTGTCATCTCGGCGACAAACAAATGTCAAAAACTTGTCAAAATGTAGGGAAATTTGAGGTATTTTTGGCAGATTGAGACTGAGATCTGACTGTGAACGTTACGCTACGTTAAAATTACGAGAACTGCCCCTCAGGCAACCGACAGAAGAAATTCAATGTGGGCTGATAAGTTGAATATTAGACCACTAGACCGTATATTGCAACTACTTAAAACCGCAACCGGCGTGCGTGTATGATCAGCACCCTTATTGCGTAACACACTATCAATCTGAATCATTTTGAAGGATATTGCTAATCCATTGCTTCAAATGTTCGAAAAAATTGTCTGCTCAACAATGTAAATAATTCAATGAATGTTGTTGAACTGTCAAAATGAAATCCATTGCTACTAATAAGGTGCTGATGTATGAACGTAAACGAAGCAAAAGGATTGTGTAGGGATCATAGCAGGTGGCGTTCTGTTTCTGCCTACCTCCATGGGAAAAGAGAGAAACAAAACACGTTTATTTTCAGTAAACATGACGCAGAAAAAGAACACAAATACAACAACAAATTAACGAGTTGAATAACAAGTTGAGGAAGAAGGCGTGAAGCTTAATATTTGTATTTTATGTATGATATAGATAATCAAAAAATAGGGATATTCGTCGCCAAAGACAGACGCCAGCACATCAAGCTTCCCGAAACTGTAAAATTTTCCCAATCAACCTTGAACCTTAATGCTTTAGCGATAAAGTTGAAAATCTATTAAATAAATTTGACAGATTGTAGTAGCTTGATGTGCTGGCGTCTGTACACTCCCTACCTTGGTGTATTCGGCCGAGTATTTCCCGTACCATTGTAGTACCTATGATTTATGAATCATATACCTTTTCTAATAATACAATAACTAAAACATCACGCCGCCTATATTTTTCTCAGAGGAAGGCAGAAATGTTGGTCACTCCCTTACCACTCGTTTTTAAGGAAAAAGAAGGGTATACGTCGTTTTACGATTGACGTCATAATACAAGTTTTAACTGAAGATTGCGCATGCACTGTGGTCGTATTCCGTATCGGATTTGACCACATTATTTGTCGTGATTTTGATCACGAAGATACATCGTCTGTGGTTTGATTGCAGAATCTAATCACGTTTACTTAAAAGTGTATGCCTCATGTTTTGTTACTGAAATGACGATATTACTAGAATATATATTCTTATTTGGGTTTTTCCAGCAGCCCGAAACCTGGATCAGTGTCCGGTTGAAAGCAATAGGCTCACCCCTATCATCATCATCATCATCTGCCTGCCTTTTCCCAACTATGTTGGGTTCGGCTTCCAGTCTAACCGGATGCAGCTGAATACCAGTATTTTACATGAAGCGACTGCCTATCTGACCTCAACAACCCAGTTACTGGGTAATACGATACCCCTTGGTAAGACTGGTTGTCAGACTTTCGGGCTACTGACGCCCCGTAACGACTGTCAAAGATCCAAGAATGACAGCCGGGGCCAACGGCTTAACGTGCTTTCCAAGGCACGGAGGGGTCTTGGTATGTGAAAATGGTCACCCATCCACGGACCAACCGCGGCAAGCGTAGCTTAACCTGATAGATCGACCCGATCAGGTTAAGGCTTAATAGGCTCACCCCCATATGGGACTTACACAAAACTGGCAAAATGTGGGAGCCTTTTGACCTCGTATAGGACTTTCTGTTTCATTCTTCTTTTTGTTCCTTTTTTTTATATAATTTGTTTTTTTTTTAATTGTGTTTAGTTTAGTTTTATAATCGTCCTGTACGAGTCACAATAAATACTTTTTCTTTCTTTCTTTCTTACTATAGGTGCAACTCTACCTAACCCTTCGGGGAATAGTGGCGTGATGTTATGCCAAACATTCTAAAAAAAAAATGGCAAAATCGGCCAGGTCTTCCACCAGCCAGCCAGGCCAGGTCTTCGGCCAGGTCTTTGATGGACGAGCGAGCCCAGAAGATGCCTATTCACTCTTGCTTTTTAGAGTTCCTCACTTTGGCCGTGCGCATAATAGTTAGATGTGGAGGAGATTATACATATTATTCTTACACCTGTTTTTCTTAAACTAAAATAAAATCAATTTAAATCCGTCTATTACAAAAGCTAGACAGTCTGTCTTCCTAACTACGCTACTGATTGACAGATTTTTACATTTTACACCGCGTGACATGAGACTTTCAGTTTTCACCTAACTTAAAAAAAAAATTGAGTCGTCATTTTTCTTAGAAACTCTTAAATGGAATGTTTTAAATACAGTAGGTATGTAATTAATTTTAAAAACAAAGTTCATTACTATCTACGTCATTAGGTATATTATGTTACACGTTCATATTCTTAAGACAAGCGTAAGGTGATATGTTTTTGTACAATGTAGTACCTACCTAAACAATACAATAAAATATAACAATAATCTATTGAAATAGAAACACGAGTACGTGTCAAATATGTTATAACAAAATGTAGTTAATTAGGTATTAAATGATCGTGAAATGACACTTCTTAAAACCTTTTTCCAGTAATTAAATAGATCTCTTAGTGAAACAGTTTTTCATAAAACCTACAACGTGTTACAGGTGATAGAAATAGGCCAACAAGAAATAAAATTAAAACTGTCTTTTAACCGTTTGGTTCGACCTTATTACGACGTCACAGGAAATTCAAAATGGCGGACGCTGGACGTCAAAATGTCAAGTCATCGTACATTTCCGACCGTTTTTCCGTTGTCGGGTTTTAGTGTTTATTTCTTTTCTCTCATGTCATCAATGTAACTGTATTATCCGTATAGCTAAACAATACGCGATGACTGACGGTTTTACAGCGCGACATTTGTTTGAAATGGCCTTGAGTAGCGGGGCATTGGACGAGAACGTAAACGCTTGCAGTGGCACCTGGTCCTAACAGCAGTGCAGTTAATATAAAATAATGTTTTTTCTTTATTTTTAAATCATGTCTTGTAAAATGTTTTTGTTTTACTCGCTTTATTGGTCGCGTGTTAATAAGTGCTGTCAACGGTTATCTTGAGGTTCTGTTGATTTGTGGATTATTTTTAACCGACTTCAATAAAAGGAATCGGTTACCTAGTAATTTTCACGATGCTATTTATTGGACAACCTATACCAGTGGGTAGAAATTTAATGTGCTAGTTTACACATGACAAATAGTTCAATTTAAAAAAGCGTTTTGTGCACCTTTGCGCCGGGAACAGTTAGAGGCGGGTTCTTGTCCTTATATTATTGTATTATTCAAGAGAATGTAAATAATAGACTAATTAAACGGTGTAACTAAATATGTATTAAAAAAATAGTGTTTCGTAATTTTAATTACTTACTATTGTATAGAATTAAGCTCTTCTACTGAAACCGGCATGTCCTGAACCAAAAGAACCAACATTTCGAAGACATGTGACATCTACCAACCCGCACTAGGCCCGCGTGGTGGATCACAGCCCACTCCCTCTCGAAGAGAGGAGGCCTGTGTCCCAGCAGTGGGAACATTAAAGGCTGATTATGTAAGCTCTTCTAACGGAACAGACAGCTGTGCTGCTGGGGAGTTTGTTGCGCCACTTCTTCCCAGTTAAAGCATTAGGAAGTGGTGAAGGGCGGGCGTTTTAGGGGACTGTCTTATGTAATGTTGACGACAAAAAGTGCTGATTCTCAGCCTAGGTTGAATAATGACTTTTGATTACAAATGAAGAAGCAGAAGTTGTTATTTCCCGTTACTGGCAAGAAGATTAAGAAAATTTCAAAATAAATGTTACTAAAAAGTAATCAAATTCGAACAGTATTTCACGAAACCGTTACCTATTGCGCAATCTTTATAATTGTACAACTGTTGGTATTATATCATTTATTTTCGTCATAACATTGAAATTAATGTTAATACAAAACACTGAATGTTAAGTTATGTAGTCAACTTATAGCATTTTCATAAATTAATGAAACTTACAGATCACAAAAAATCAAGAATAAAGAAACGTTAATACAAATTGAAATAATTATGTTTGGTCATCATCATCATTCATCATTTCATCCGAAAGACGTCCACTATTGGACATACTTAGGCGTCCCCCAAATTGATAGATAATTACAAATACCTAAATAATTATAAAGGTGTTTCATAAATTTGTTTTATAGATAATTATAAAGGTGCCTCCAAGATGTTGTCCGATGTATAGTCCAATGATAATTTACCATTGGAAAATAATATGGTTATGGGTTATAATGACATAACCCTTATAACCCCACAGGTCACGCCGTATACTATACTTTTTTGTACACCACAAAAATACATAACAAAAAAAAATATCGAACACTAAAATTAAACAACGGCCCACAGGTCTTTAATGCATCAACAAAGTTTAAGCACGTTGACCTATATTCATCTACGTAGGCATTTCAGCACTTTAATCTCGATAATGCCTTCCCGTTTTCACTAACTTAGTTAAATGTTAATGCTCAATTTAATGGTCTTACAATTCGCGTAGGCGGCAAGGGGTGAATTGAGGTTTACGAGAATTTAATCGAGACCTTGGCCTTTTTGAAGTAATTTATCAATGTAGATGTAGTAATCTGTGTTTATCTTAAGATAATCTGTGGTAAACTGTAGTATTTACGAGTAGTTGAAAGGTTATTAATCATGTTTGATGTCGTTACGGAAATCGAGTTGAATGGCGTGCAGTAGGCGAGGCCTATGTCCAGCAATGGACTGCTATAGGCGGATGATGGTGATGATGATGTCGTTACGTACCTAACCCAAACTGACGTTCTTTTTCGTGGGTCAGATAACTTTTATTTGAAGAATTGTTATGGCGGATTTGCATAGGATGGCCTATGCAAAACCGGAACCGGTACGAAAATTCTTCGTCGGACGTCAAACGTATTGCTGATGCAAAAGCTGTCAAGCTAATATTTTATTTATAAAGTAAGTGAAGATTAAAAAATGTTCATTTCGCTTTATTTGAAATAGGTACCAATCTTTCTTGACTGATTGGCTGGAAAAAGCAGCAGACAAAGATAAGAGAAGAAATATGGGGGAGACCTTTGCCCAACCCTGGGACAAAAATAATATTTAAATAAAAGGTTTTATTAAATTTGGCAGAAATGAATTAAAATTGTGGATAAATTCAAAACTATTTTTATTGATATTTGCTGAACCCATATGAATTAAGGATAATTTAAAAACTCAAAAACTCCGTGGTGGTTGTTCACCAACCCGTTCAAGAGATATCACACCGGTTGCGTACCAAAAACATTTTTATCATTTTTTTTAATTCCAGTCTTCATCGATATTATCCTTTATCGCCTTTTGTGCCTAAAGTATGATCGACGAAAACAAAGTTATAATTCTTGTGTGGGCGACTTACAACCCTAGAAATCGGTGGACTAAGGAAAGTAAACAATGAAAATAATTTTCAATTATTACAGAACGTGCTTTTGACCTTATATCTAGGATTAATATTGCTTTATTTATTGCTTTTGTTAACTGAACGATATACTTAGCCTTGTTATATAACTGTTTTAGAAAGCTTGGATCAAGCACAAAGAGGACGGGGCCCCACAGGGCCGAAGCCTGCCGGGGCGGCGGGATTTTCCGAAAGGTTAACCGCTGCCCTGGAACATAAAGGGCTAAGGACGGAACACGGGTGGGTTTTAGTCAGTAAAAGTCTGACACTCCCTTCCGCACCACCCAGAGCGGGAGGGGTCATTTGATGATTTCCCATCCACAAAAAAAAAAAAAAAAAAAAGCTTATGTTCAGAAATTTTCTGCTGTTAAATGTCACGTTAGTTTTTGTGGTTGGGCGACAAAAATAAAAGTCTTTCAGACTTTCTTTGCTTTGTTATAGCCTCGATGAGTGACGCGTTGAAAAGTAGGCGAGAAGAGGTCCAATTGTAACTGGGATCCCTACTGAGTGTCGTACGTACACTGTCCTCCCAAACCTAATAACACTGTAATTTGAAAACATTGTAAAACTCAAATATTTTTAAAAGAGTAACCGTGGATTTTTTTTCCGGTTCTTCTTCATAGGTTACGACCAATTGGAACCGTGCACGTAGCTTCTGAAATTTCATAAGTGCCCATGTAGGTTTATGTGAAATAAAATATTTTGATTTAGATTTTGAGCACCTAGTGCATGTCATGTTATCAGGATTTTTTTAATGTTGCACTCTTCTATTTTTGTGATAATTGGAGCACTGGAGCACTATATATTAGATTCTTTATTCTTATTCTCTTCCAAATGTGTACGAAATTTCACCCTACTTCAGTTTTACGCCATTCCACCGTACGCGAGTTAACCCAATACAATAAGAAATAAACTGTAGGGCAACGCATTTACGCGGATTGTGCCATCTCACCATCTGTCAGTCAGGGCAGCAGTGCTGACTAACAGTTCTGCTGTGTCAATGCCACGAGTTTGACACCTCCAGCTTTGGAAATACAAAGCTGCACCCTAATTGCGTAGCACACGATCAATCGGAATCGGTTTCATTTTGACAGTTCAACAATATTCATTGCGTTATTTACGTGTTGAGCAGACAAATTTTTCGAACTTATGAAGCAATGGATTAGCAATTTGCTTCAAAATGATTCAGATTCCGATTGATTGTGTGTTACGCAATTGGGGTGCAGCTGTTGCTTTGGCTTTGGTACGACAGTTTCATTGAGTTGATTGAGAGCAACCATTTTCAAAGTTCGAACTTTTTATTTCGCGATTTTCTTTTTTTTTGTGTCTGCGTAAATAACGTACGGATTTTGTGCAAGAGTATATTTTACTAAGATAGTGGTAATTACTAAGATAAAATCATTTGTAGGCCTACATCAACTACTAGTCGCTTCCTAATGAATACGCGCGCGAACTGTACCTAGCTATGAGGACAATACAATAATTACGTCATAAGAGCTGAATATTATGTCATAGAATGAACTCATTTATTTTTTCAGAAGGCTGACTAAATTGTTTGATTGATAGCTATCTATGAACTAGATTTCGCACTGATACACTTGACAGAAATCAATCGGGTTCGTCGACCTCTGAAATTGCAGTTGAATGTCCCAATTATATACCTACCTACATCGAGAAAAATATGCGTAAAATTCAATATTCAATTATTAATTTATCACATATATAGCTAAGCACAAAACAACACCCGTAATTTAATTTGGATAAACCAATTTTTTATGTACCTATACATAATAATTATGAATTTTTAATAGGTGAGTACAAATGTATCTAAATATACTTACATAAATTATACTAACACAAACTGCAAAATTATATTTTTATTTAAATATCTGCATCTTAAACATCATCATCTGCGTAGCGTTCTCCCAACTATGTTGGAATACACAGTTCTTATTTTACATGTCGCAACAACCCAGTTACTGGGTAACACGATAGCCCTTTTGGGTTTCTGACTATCCGTAACGACTATCAAAGATCTGCAAACGATAGCCGGGCCGAACGGCTTAACGTGCTTTCCGAGGCAGGAAGGGGTCTCGATATACATGTAATGGATGGTCACCCATCAATGACCGCACCAAGCGTAGCCTAACCTTCGATCGACCCTTGAGGCTGTTACTATTTAGACACGACCTCCTCAAAATGTGTGAGTACTCGCACATAAACAAACACAACAAAAAATAAAACACGAAAACAAATGCATCGAAATACACTAACATAATACAAACTGCAACATTCTATTCCTATGTAACGGTTCTGTTTTATATACCTAGAGGAACTGAATTTATTTTAATAGTAATTTTAGTACGGTTATAAAATGAAGTTATCTGAAATCGATTCAGTATTTGACATTGAGTAAATTATTTTCTGTTACGCATTGCATATTGTGATGATAGAGTTTGTGGACACATACTCTGTAATAACATCGATTTGTTATTATTACTTAACATAGTTGTATTTTTTTTAACACAGCTAAATAGATTTGTTAAATAGAACAAAACTACCATTGTCCTTTATTTTTTTGTTGCTGTAGGTACTTATTATTTTATAAACCTACATAAGATATAATTTTGAATCAACTCTACTGGTATTATAAAATTTTAAACCTATTAAAATTATTAATCGCTTTTTCAATTATTACTCTACTATGTTTAATCGCAGTACTAATTATAACAGTAAATCAGTTTTAATTAATGACGACCGTTGGTAGCATTATAAAACAAACGTTTGAGTATTTTATGTTTAAGTAATGGTTTGCCCTAAAACAACCTTTCGCGAGAATAATATCTACAAATAAAAAAAAAGAAAGATTAATTCAAAAAGGTTTAAAAAAAATTAAATACAAAAAAAAATACTCACGCCTCAAAAAAACAAAACTGTCCACTTAACAAAACTGAACTGAAATCACACACAATTAATGTATTTAACAAAAAAAGTATTAATTATTATTATTCAGAGCGCGAATTTTACGCGGTGCGCACGTGCAGGCACTGTGTACATAAATTAAACATTAAGCTACTATATTCAGTACGGCAGAGGCTGCGGTAACTACAGCGTGCGCGCCGTGTAACGCAAGGCTTTTCGAAAGGGAATGCGTATGCGACGGAAGGAAAACAAACAACATGTAAGTAGAAGGGTATTGGTATGATATATATTTTATTTATCGTTTAGTAGCGGCCCATTCCTTCTTCGTACAGTTTTTACGACTCGATAAATCATCGAGATTTCTTTATTAAATTAATGTTTAATATTAATGTATTATATACATTACCCTTTTGGAATAAATGCTTTAAATTATGGTGAAAACTGCATCAAAATCCATTCTATAAGAGGGATTAAAAGGGATCACACAGACAGACATGAAAAACCACTTTGTTTTATACTATGTATAGAATACCTTAGGCATTTTCTACCAGTTCAGCTATTGGTGATACAGAGAAAAACAATTTTAGATGCAATAACATAAATACACAAATAAACAGGCGCATAATAATTGCTGTTATTGCTTTTTTTATATATTATTTTTTAGGGGTGTCTACCGAGATGCCGACTAATAGACAAGTATGGAAGAATAAGAGATGTTGCAACCGACCCCAAGTATATTGGGATAAGGGCAGAAGAATGTTGACCCTTACCTTTTTAGGAGAATCAAACAAACAAAGGAAAAATTGCGAAAACCGTAAATTTTTAGTTACTTACATCATATAATAAAAATATTTATAATAATTTTAAATTGTACGGAACTCTCTGTGCGCGAGTCCAACTCGCACTTGGCCGGTTTTTTTCCTTATAATAAAGCTGAAAACAAAACGGGCAAAAAAGCAAAACAGTTTTTTTCCGCATCATTTTGAATGCATCAAAAATGACAATGATTATAATATTCTCACACAGTTTTTACTAGAAAAGTATTTAAAAATGGTCACACTTTCTATTTTCTCTGAGCATTAAGATTATTGCACTAATACAACTTCAAATAATTCCCAACTTTCGTTTACGTTAAGCCAACACAATAACTTGTCATAATATTTTCCTCCGATTAGCGTATTGTCGTCGAATTCTTTAGTAAGAGAATTTGAGAAAATAGACGTAGCTACTAGTATAAATATTATCTAATCGTGTGGAAACGGTTACGGTTACGGTTTTCCGGTAGAAAAGTGTGTCCAAGCAATCGGCTTGTTAGTTTAGCTATAAAAAATATCGATACTTGTGACACTCACATTCATAATGTTGTGTTTGAGTTGTGTTGTAATTTTGGTGTGCAGTAGAGCATGTTCTATGAATGGGAATCTACATACGAGTACTATATACATTGGGTACTAAATTATATAACAGCCAAAGTGTGGAACTCTCTGCCGGCAGATGCCGGCAGAGAGTTCCGTCTGTATCCTCCCATATTTAACCCAAAGCCTTCAAAGCAAGAGTGAACAGGCAGCTTCTGGGTACGCTAGTTCCATCACACCTTAGCAATAAAAAAAAATATATATTTTGTTTTTGGTCACTTAGGCGTAAGTACTCGTCCGCATCGCTGTCCTCCGGAAAACCCGATGAACCCCCCCCCCCGGGATGTCCGGGTTCCGTGGAATGGCAATGCTAATTCTGTGGCCAAAGAACGAGCCAGTCCTCTGGTCACATGAAGTGTCGACCAGTTGGCGAGAAAATTGTATTTTTATCTAATTAATGAGGACGGCAATGATGACGGAAACAAATTCGTTTTCATACACCTTACTAGCTCATTCAAAATCCATCTCTTTATTCACAACACAAAAACAAAAAAGGTTTACAAAGAAACAAATGAGCTGAGAGTAGGTACCTACCTACTCTCAGCATTCGTACTCGTTCACAACGTACTCTTGAATCATGAAGCAACGCAGTGTTCCACTCCCGCGCAGGGTCGCACAATTTCGCCATAAAATAGAATTGTGCATACAAATCTTGTCCACAACACTAATGCTGTAACATAAGTTGTAAATAAATCACACAGGTGTAAATTACCGATAAAAAAAAAATGTTATGAGTTAATGTTGGAACGTGCTCGCTTAATTGATTTATTCATTACCGTGGCCTATTCATGTCATATTTTTATTTTTTTTTATTGGTTCACCAACAATTTATTGTTTACACACACTTTCGCATGTTACATTTAGCATAGTGTGTGTAGTTTGTGTGTGTAGTAGTGGAAGAAGTTGTACAAAAAATAATATTATTAATCTAGGTAAATTAATGTTAAGTAACTTAAGTATCTAAAAGTGTAGATGATAACAATAATGAAATAATTTAAAAATGGTACATACAAAAAACTACCATACCATTTATACCAATCACCATTCTACCATTTCCACCATTTCTACTGTAGCGGTATCTACAACGTCACGTGCGAACAACGCGTCATACAGACGTCACGCAAAACCTGCATCTCGCAAGCAGAGTTTACCGCGCTATTAGCATACATACAAACTTCCCGACATCAGTCGTCGGGCAATTGCCCGCCAGACACAACACCCGTCTAGTCGGAGGATCCTCCCTTTTCTATGGAGGATGAGTGAACTTTACACCCTGTTCCTCATACCCCCAAACTACCATTTATATTATATTTATATCATAGTTATATTATGAGCCATTTGAAATCTACTGATGGTCACGTCTAATCATGGATGATCCTTATAATTACAGACTCAATGAAAATTGCCGGTTGATAGCAGCTGGTACGGTTACCAATGGAGATAAGTAACCAGGGTTGGGATATGGTTGAAGTTTAGTAAAAAACCGATGGATGTTTTCGAATAGAATTTAATTTAGTTAATAGAAAACAAACAGTTCATTTATCAAATTAAATTTCATTCGTTTACCAGGGGCAAGTTAGAAACCAGGCATCATGTCCAGATTGCTCAGTCTTTCTTCATCTGCCTAGCATTAGCGACTATGTTCGGGTCGGCTTTTAGTCTACATAACCGAATTCAGCTGAATATCAGTATTTTATAAGGAGCGACTGACGTCTGACCTCTGACGTCACGATGTCTGGTTGTCAAACTATCGGGCGTCTTACTACCCGTAACGACTGTCAAAATGACAGCAGAGACGTTGGACTTAAGGTGCTGTCCTAGGCAGGTTGCCAGGCTTCCGAAGAAGGATCCACGGACCTATCTCGACAAGCGTAGTTTTACCTTGATCGACTCTTGACTCTGTTATTACTTCCCCAGATTGCCCAGACATTGCCCGTGTGAAATAAGACAGGTGCACCAAAGAAAGTTTGAGTCAGTTTAATAGTTTTCCTTCTTTCTTGGAACTGTTTTCCGCAAATGGTTTTTTAAACGTTGCTCTTCACAGATTCCCGTACTTTCCCCATTGGGTTTTCCGTCGGGGGATTACCGACCTCCTTTATAATAAGGGTGGTTTTATGCCGTAGACATTGTAGGAGTTAACTAATTAGCCACCGAACAGAAATTGGGCCCTCATTCATATTTAAATACTGTACCGGTTCTGCCGGCGACCTTGTTCGTGTGGAAGTCGTAAAATACCCAATAGTAGCCCCAGTTATATACATAAAACTTTCCGAAAGCGCTATTACTTCGTTGTCGCTTAGCATTTTTGTTGTTTGCTGAGTCATTCCCGCTTGTCCACACTGCGGACGACTGGGAATATTGCGTTCTGTTCGTCTACACTGTGGACGAACAGAACGCATTATTCCCAGTCGTTCACACCCCGTCATATCACGTCTAGTCTAAGAGTTAATAAAGAAAATATGATTAATAGTATGTCCTTATATAATAAACATACTTTTAAATTATTATGTACTTAGCTTTATTACTTTAGTAAGGCAAATACTTTAAAAGTACATACCTAGTAATTCTAAAGCTTTTTTGTGTATTTTATACTAAATGTATAGCATAAGAATGTTTCACATTTTAATTTTACACATTGGCTATTTATATTATACCAAAACAATATTAGTTAAAATATTGCCTTTTAATTATTGTAAATTATGTTGATTTGTGTTAAAAACTAGAATTGTTGTTAATTATTTTAACATTTGATGATTTTAAATAAAAAAAAACTTAATAAGTAGTTATGTTGTTTTTAAATTAATTAAACCGTTAAATCATTTATTTAATTTAAAATTTCTTTACACTGACTCTTAAACTAGACATGAAACGAGGTGCGGACGACTGGGAATGTTGCGTTCTGTTCGTCTACACTGTGAACGAACAGAACGCATCTTTCCCAGTCGTCCGCAGTGTGGACGACGGGGTGTGGACGAACGGGAACAACCCCGTTTGCTCGGCTCCTAAGGGTCATCGAGTGATATAAATTCCTTAATTGAAGCCAATTACAGGCAAAATATTTTTTTTGAATCCTACTGGTAGTTCCAGAGATTAGCGCGTTCAAACAATAAACAAACTCTTTACGTAATAAACGTGAAGTTTGTTTTTTGTCAGGATTTTGTTACGTTTATTATCCGAGTATTAGTATAGATAAATATCTGAATATAATATAATATATTTATATTAATTAAAGTAGATACATTATAATTACTATTTGTAGAAATTTTAGATAATACTTATGTACGAGTATAAGCACTTGAGTGGGATGGGATACCTGAGGTTTATTCCTAGTTCAGGTAGAATTCAATTATTAATTACCTATCTCTAGTTTAAAGCCCTATTTTGTAAATATTTATGTAAATCAAGTATTTCAATTTCAATCTCTTGTTGATTACAGATAAAAGGCTTTTTAAAACTACTTCAAAACATTTAAGACACGTTAAAACTTTATAAATTGCTCAATCTTTGCCAAAAGTTCTGGCAATAAATTGTTCAGTTTCGTTCGTTCAGAAATGGCGACCCGACGATAAAGTTAAGTTCTGTCAATTTGTTAATTAAATAAATTCGAACAAGTGGGTATCGAAAAGTACTAACCTAACCGGTTTCAAGAGGTCATTGATTCTACAGCCGGAATAATTTATAAGTTAAATTATAACCCTTCAACAATAAATTCCACATTGGTCAGAAAAAGTTTAAAAAAAAAGTCAGTCAAGCAAAAAGGAAAAGATGTTTTGCTTTGTTTTAGATCCATGTTTTACGTTGATTAAATCACTGATTTGTACTCGAAGCGTAGTTTCTATAGCTTTTTTCGTAAAACAGCTTTTTTTTTTTTTTCACTTTTTAGCTGTACTTACTCCACACGAATTTGTATACCATTACTTGTTATGTACACAACAATGACAGGAAGTTTTATAACATCATTAACATACACAAAGTGGATTAAATACCTATGTACGTAATCTTGAAGCGAACTCAAAAACAACCAAAGCAAACTTAATAAAATTCATAATATAGACACCGCGCGAGCCAAATGAAAAAAAAAATGTTGTTTTAAATCGGTCCACAATTGATAAAAAAATATCGATGCTCATACATAAAAAATATTTCTTTTCTTAAGTCAGTGAAAAAATAAAATTGCACTCCTAATTTTTTCAAAGGACAACACGTTTCAGGATTTTGAACTTTATTTATATTCTTGAAACTTAAATTAGACCACCAACGCTCCCACGAGACAAGGAAACTAATATAACTATGTATGTTAAGTGAATAATTATTTTACAAGTCAATTATTTCCTTGATTAATACATAAAGTGTTGTATTGTTTAACGTAAAGCCATGCATGTTATGAATGAACATAATTATTTTTCCATAACACCATCATAACATCACGCCTGTAATCCCCGAAGGGTTAGGCAGAGTGTGCCTATAGTACACACACATTTCGCCAGTGATGTTTAAGTCCCATGTATTAGGTAGAGAGCCTATTGCCATTAACCGAGCACAATTCCAGATTCCAGGCTACTACTGAGAATTCCAGAAACCCCGATGACACTAACATATTTTGCCAGTTGCTTATATATAAATCTCATAAAATAAGGGGCGACCCCTTTTCCGGGCTCTCCAGGTTACTAGTGACAAATACCTGATAAGAAAATCCTATAACAGTTTGTCCGGTTTGGGAATCGAACAAAGTAAACACAACCACATTTGAATCTTGCTCGGCAATCACATTTGAAAGAAAGACAGAAAGGAGATCACCCATTCCAGGATATATTTTTTTTGCCGGCCATCAATTCGCCGACTTTTTTTAACCAAGTCACCGAACAAAATAGGGTATCTCCTTTGGTTTTTTTTTGTCTCAGAAACACGTGCATATAAAAAAGGTAAGTTCGATTTATGATAAGTACTTATTAGTCTGTTAAAAAAAACTCTACACCACTAGAACAACGAGTCATACACCAAAAATATTTATTTCCTTAAAATAAATGTCACTGTGGTGCAATGATTGTATTTAGTCACACTTTATGAATGAATATTATCAAAAACCGTTTTTATTGTTTAAATTATTTACTGAAGTACTATGTGGTTTCCGTAAAGTGTGGAAGGCAAATATTTCCTAACATGAGTAATTCAGGTGAATCAATATAGGAACAATGGTAGAAAAACCCTTTTCTATTAGTAATTGTTTTATTATGCTGAGTAACGTCAATTATAGGAATTCTTATTAAAATATTCATTGATTAATTACTGTTGAGTGGGTATGTACTTGCCAAATTATGGTATTCAGCTGCATCCGGTTAGACTGGAGTTGGGAAAAAAAAGGCTGGGCAGATGATGATTACTGTACTAGCCAAAGTCTCGGAAGGTTCCCATGGATACAACACACCAGCAAGAGTTTTGTTTTGATACATTTAGTTTATATTGTTCATAATTATATTTAATTTGGCTAAAACAAAAGTAGCACACGTGGCTCAAAAGGCTGCCCAACTTAAATAGGACTGGGCAGGACATGTCTGCCGCACTGTGGGCCAAAATGGCACAGAATTGGTGCCCTGAGACAGTGGCAGACCACGTAGGAGATGGCGGGACGAGGTGGATACTTTTTCCGTCAAAACTGGAAGGAGGAGGCGTGGGCTCGCGAAATATGCCAGGAATGGAGAGAAGCCTTTGCCCAGGAGTGAGACAGAGTATGATAGCAAAAAAAAAAGTGTGCGTCTCGGGACGCCCGACAGAAGCGATAACTTAAACTAATCTATGGTATATGTCTATCGCACACTAAACACTGAATAGAGAAAGGGGGAAGCGTCTGTCCGAAATCTGACTAGCGCTGTGGGTTAGAGTGAGAGAGTAAGAGCCTGCCTACTGCTGCCGTATGTGTGAGAGACAGGGAAGCCAGACAGACTGGCGCTGTAACGCGTTACGTTACGAAGCGGTTTACCCTCCCATAAGAAGTAATCACTTCAAAAATTGCTCTGACTACAGTTACAGGCCTTCAGTTAGAAAATATTAGAGAGGCGCTACGGTGCCCTTACCTTCCGCCTGACGCAGGTCCTCACCGGACACGGTTGCTTCGGGAGGTTCCTGGTCCGTGTCCTCGTGGCGGCGATCGGTGGCGGCAGTGGCTGGTCCAGGCCATGGTACGGAGCGACAGTGAATGGGAGGCCGTTATCTCCTTCTGCGAAGCAGTAGTGCTCGCGAAGGAAGAGGCGGAGCGCGTGAGGGAGAGGCAATCTCTGCGCCCTCACGCCCCTAGCCGCCGCAGGAGACCCTGGATGGGAGTCAACAGCTGACTCCCGGCCTCCGCAGGCGTGGGCTTGCGCGGGTTTGGGCTTGGCCGATGCCTGCCAGGGCCGCGGGTTGTTAGAAAGAGATACCATGGCCCCTGGCACAGGCAACTGAAGGAACACGGGTGGGTTTTAGTCAGTAAAAGTCTGACACGCCCTTCCGCTCAGCCCAGAGCGGGAGAGGTCATTTGATGATTTCCCAACCAAAAAAAAGGATTGCAGCAGGTAGTAGCAGGTAGGCTGTAGTTTCGACTTAACCCCATGGGAAAACGGCGTGACTTTATGAAGGTCTTACTGTTAAACATTGGTCACCAGAGCAATCTCGTTATCTACTGTCAGAACACATAACGAGATTTTAGTAAGTCATAAAATCAGTACCAACACTTTGTTATGTGTACACAATCACTTCTACGCACAATAATTTATCTTCAAAATGATGATTGTGGCATTGACACACAACTTGTGAAGAGGATAATCACTTGATGACTTAACATCGTAGGTACTAGAAAATTGCGTACACCTGCAGTAGGATTTACTTTGACGACATCGTCAAAGTCACGGGAAACACCTGGACGAGAGACGCACAGAACAGGGAAGTATGGTAGAAGAAAGGGGAGGCCTGTAGGCCAAATCAATCAATCAATCAGTTTAGTCGTATTTAATAGTTACGAAATTTCATTTTCGCGGCTTATCAAAATCAGATTAATATAGGTACGTGAAATTGAAATATTTCATTTCTTATTTGGATTGAAGGAGGAGAATATTGATTGGACCATGGATGTAAAATTTTCATAAATAAATTTTTGTTTTCTTTCTGCCAAGTTGCAAATGATGATGGATTGTTTTATTTATTTCATTTAAATTGATTTATTTGTCATAAAACAAAGTGAACCCGTGATTTTGACAATAACTTTATCAACCCAAACTAGTCCAGGTTTTTGATCAAAAATCTGAATTGTTACAGGTTTATGATGAAATTGAGTTTAAAATGTGTCATTTTCCGGTTTTTGATAAAAAAACCTAGGTTTTTGATAAAAACCTAATTTTATGAAAAACCTGCGACATATATATAGATAGGTAAGGAATAGGACAACAGCAGAGAAACGATGGATGGACTGTGAAAGATGTTATGGCTAGAAAGGGGACTACCGAGATGACAACTTACAGAGAAGTATAGAAAAATATTTAGATATGAGACGTTATTACGAATATATGGACTTATTTATATATACACTATTTCACACGCTGTTTACATCTCTGTATCTATTGTCCTGTCTCGGGTGTGCTGGAAGAGATTTCTTGTGAAATAAGCATCACCTCTGTACCTATTTTTTCTGTTCGGTTTTTTCTTGTCTGTTTATATAAGTGTGTACCTACATAAATGGTAAAATAAATAAATACACAAACTTCTATTATTACACTAGAAAATTTTATCTACTTCGGAAATAAGCACTTCTCTTGACTATCTCTTTCAGATGGAGTTATATTTACGACTTCCGTGAATTCTGCCAGAAAACTCAGAACGAGGCTAGTTATTTGTACTGGTAGATAAAAATGTACTGTCTTTTCGAAAGATATCTGATAAAAATGTAAACAAATGGATCAGAGGGGCAATTCTCGTATTTTTAAGAACGTTCGCAGACTAATCACTTTCAATCTATCAAAAATATCACTAATTTCCCTACATTTTGACAAGTTTATGACATCGATTGTCGTTGAGATGAGATTTAGATTAGATTTTGAACGTTTTCAATGACGAGAGCCTTCTGGAAACCTGTTGGTGCAAATATGAAATGCCCCTTACAAATTGCGTCCTTTGATTTGATTATTATTTGCCTTAGAGATATTTTTGTCAGTGATTTTCAAGAACAACAATTTAAAAAATTATTCAAACAATAATTATTGCAAAAGTAATGTTACGAATTCCTTTTAGTGAGTGATTACGTAAGAATTTTATCTGAACAGGGTTTGTTTACACTTTTGTCAGAAACTTTTAGATCAGACCGTAAGACGTATCATGTTTGCGGATTAATTTCCGCGTCTATAAATAGAGCAAATAGCTAATCAGTACCTAGGCAAGTTTAATTATTCTTTACTCTTATTATTGTAGTATTACTGCACTGTAATCGGTATTCGTTCCCTTTCAATGTTTGGCCTTCATTGGATGGTTGGCGGCCTTGTGTATGTATGCTAGTCGCCCAGCCACTGAGATGCTTTACTCGAGACGTTTGGAAAAATTACCCCTATTAATTTTTCTAAATTAAATTTTTGTGGACAGCTAGTCGTCGTCGTCTTGTCACTACCTGCCGTAGCTATCAACACGTAGTCTGCCACGTATTTCATAGAAATACATAGAAACCAGTAGACTCGCGGTGACACGTCGCCTGCTACTGCTGCATGCAATCGGCTACGAACTCGTACCTTTAGGCAATGTGTAAAGTAAAATATATTTAACGTCGTGCAGACGACAGTTTAAAAAATATCATCATCATCTGCCTAGCCTTTTCCCAACTATGTTGGGGTCGGCTTCCAGTCTAACCGGATGCAGCTGAATACCAATATTTTACATGAAGCGACTGCCAGTTTAAAAAATAAAAGTGTGAAATCGTCTGACTTCTTCCCAACTGACAACTACAATTTAGCATACATAAAATCACGCTTTTTTCCCATGGGGCAAAAGGCAAGGCATACATTTATCATCTTCACCTGTTTCTCAAAGCTGTACTAACTAACTGAAAAATCTCCATAGATGCTGAACTACAAAAACAACCGTTGCATTTAATTACTATCAACTATCTATAGTTACAAAGGCTTCTATACCAAAACTGCGGCACATTGCTAACAGCACAATCTATTATTACATATACCTGTTATTATGTACTACTGTTTCGAAATAGCAATCTTGGTCCTAAACGTGACTGCAGCACTTAGAAAGAAATCAAGTACATTCAGGTAGCGGTAAGTTCAAGTATTGAAATTAGTTGCATATTTTCTGTAGTGTTTCTACCTGTTGCTTAACTTTTGGGAAAATAACGTTTTGTATTAGAAATCTATTGATAGTGTCCTTCCATACCTGTTAACACTGTAATTTGAAAACATTGTAAAAGCCAATTATTTTTAAAACAGTAACCGTTGAGTTTCCTCTCCATAGGAACCGTGCACCTAGCTTCTGACATTTCATAAGTGTCCATGTAGGTTTATGTGAAATAAAATACATTATTTTTTATTTTATTCACTGACAGTCTTACCAAGGGGTATTGTGTTACCTAGCAAATGGGTTGTCGAGGCAGTATATATATAGGCAGTTGCTTCATGTAAAATACTGGTGCTAAATCCCGTTAGAGTGGAAGAAAACCCCAATATACAGGGTTAAATTAAATCAGCTAGCGAAACTCCGCAGACGTGATGGGTTTCGATACCTAAACACGATTATCACGGGTCATCGACCGCAGGTAGTGTAGCCACTTAAAAGTTAAGTTTTTTTGTGTATATTTATACAGACTGTAATGCGTATCGGTATATAAACACGATAACACAAAAGAAAACAGATTTCACAAAAACGGCACCAACGGTCATTGACCCCAAAAAAATTTAATCTTTTATATTTTTATTTTATCGTGTTTGTTCAATACCCATCTGCAGAGTTTCACTAGCTAACTTAATTTGACCCTGTAGTTGTAGGCATTGACTGTATTATTCGAAACCAAGAAGGACCAATTTTTGGAGTTTTTTCCGATAAACTAATGTGAATTGGAGGAAAATAGGTATCAATACCATTGTTTGTATTACCATTCACAAACAACGACGAGGGGAAAACCCGCAGTTATTTGATCAGAGTTGTCATTATCAAGGAAACTGATAGTAGTTCATCCCCGAGGAAAGCAGCTCTTCATAGACTTACACATAAATTGTAGTGTTTGTAAGCCATGCCTACTGTATGGTACTATCGCCAAAACCTACATCTGACCATTTTGAAAACAAAATCCCGTGCACATGATGACCACAGCTGCGTCCGTAAGTAAAACAAAAGAGGATCCTTTTTAGATCGAGTAATATGTAATATGCGCTGAAAGCAGGAATAGTCCTTACGGTGGTCAGATATAGATTTTGGCGATAGTAATTTTATTAGACGCATTTCTCGTTTGCTCTCACCGATAATGATTTATTCGCCATTATACTCGTACTTGTAGTATTGGAAGACCAGGGGGGTGACCACCACCTCTTACAGCAGTATTATTATAATCTTACTTCCGTGTGTGAAAGAGATGGAGCTATACATTCCGTATAGCTCCATCCTTTTCCCACACGAAGTAAGATTAAAATAATACTGCTGTAAGAGGTGGTGGTCACCCCCCAGCTCAAACTGGAGACAAATAGCACAAGACCGAGATAAATGGGCATCTTTGAAGGAGGCCTCCACCCAAACTGGGGTTCTTACAGAAGAAGACAGTAAAAATCGACGAAAATCAAAACTAAAAATTAAATTAATCTAAGGGATGATTTCTCCATCGCCAGATAACTTTTATTCGAGGAATAAAATTGACGTTTGACAGTTTTTGTATTTCAAACTCAAATTCAAATTATTTATTTCAATTAAACCATTTACAGGCACTTTTGAATTGTCAAAATTAAATAGTCGGTCAGTTAGTCAGAAAGTTGAAGCTAGTCGCCCATTCCAAAAACGTAGATCTCTATGGAGAAGAACGGGCAAGAAACTCCACAAATATGAAATAACTGTCAACATTTCAAAATTATTCCTGGAATAAAACTATCAGATGATTGAAAAGTCGGACCTAAGTTAACTTAACCCATTACTTACATACTTAATATCGTGTCCTGGGTATCCTGTCAGCTATACGTTACAGGAACTGATGGACGCTGGCGATGGCGCCAAAAAGCCGGGCCGAGTCCATTTATATTGCTATCGACACCCTAAACAGAACATACATACATACTAAATACTAGAAATATGGAAATCGTGATAAAGGCAAGATTTATTTTTATTGTAATACCGAACGCAAGATAAAACAACCAAAACACAGACTGGATTGTTTTTAAATTGATCTCAACAAGCTGTAAAGAATACAAACAAAACGGTTTGTTAAATTGACTAACTGTATTGGAGCTAAGACCTGCAATTATTTAATTTAAACTAATGCTAGTAAGTGTTCTGCGAGTTTAAACAATTATTGTACATTTATTTGTACAGCGGCAAAAGTCTTTTAACACTGCTTCTTTTGCACATCATCTAAATTAACACGAAATTATTCGATAAAGTCAAACTCAAAGTCAACAGTACAACTACATAATTATCTCTTATAATAAGTTAGATAATGTAAGTTATTTTTACATAATTTTTTTTCCGTATTTTAATTAAATTAATTAATTAGGTCAATAACTAAGATTTAAAAACCGACCTTTGTCTGTGTGTTAATCGACTTTTCGTCTTTGTCTTTCTAAAATATGTATTTGAAAAGATCATAAATGCTAGAATAACAAATTGGATGCAAATACACAATATTTAAAAGGGTGTAGCGGTATCTACAACGCCACATGCGAACAACGCGTCAGACTGACGTCACGCAAATGAGTTTACCGCGCAATTATAATAATAATAATAATATCCCTGGACATTTCACACAGCACCATTTGTCCCAAGCTAAGCAACCTAATGCTTGTGTTATGGTAACAAGATGGCTGATAAACTACTTTTTACAATTTTTTTTTTTTTGTAAGTACATACATATTACAGATAGAAAAACACCCAGACTCGGAACAAATACATGTAGGTCATACAAATATTTGTTCCGTGCGGGAATCGAACCCGCGACATGCAGCGCAGCAGTCAATCGCTTAACCACTGCGCCAGCCGTGCCGCCTAATTAGCATAGATACAATTTCCCAATATCAATCGTTGGGCAATTGCCCGCCAGACACAACACCCGTCTGGTCGGAGGATCCTCCCTTTTGGAGGATGAGTGCACTTTACACCCTGTTCCTCATACCTCCAAAAAGGGTAATTAATTAAGGGCTGATTGTTCAATCGGCAGAATGATGACTTTTAACTAAGGAATAAAATTGCCTTCTGACAGTTTTTGCATGGAAGAACTGTTAAAAATTCAAAATTATTCCTCGGATAAAATTATCTAAATCAGCCCTAATTCAAATTACAAAATAATAAAACTAAAACTTTGGCAATATATGAAATGTTTTGGAAAAATGGGAAACGACTACTTACTGAAAAAACCGGTTAAGTGCGTGTGTAGGCCACGCGCAGTGTAGGGTTCCGTAGTTTTTGTAACATCCAAGTGCGGGTCGTATTCGCTGACTGAAAGTTTCGCACAGAAAGATTTATTGTATTTTTTTTGAGATTTCGATAAGACTTGTTATAGCCGGTGTTTTGAATTTAAATACAGGACACAGAGCGACACTACTCACTCGTCACAAAAAAAAAAATTGAGGAATTCTATGGAGCTGTTCGAAATTTTCGAGTCTAATACAATTGGTCAACTATTACTCGTAAACTTCTCTTTTAACTTCGTTATATATAGGTACTACTGCCGTGACAACCGTTTAGTTGGTAGAAGGGGGGGGGGGGGCTCCCCCAAGCACCTCCACTTCGACCGGTTCTGTGCTTGTCACATCCAACGGGTTCCTGCAGCCTTCACAAGGCCGTCGGTTCACCTTGTGGGAGGCCTTCCAACGCCACGTCTTCCGGTACGCGGTCGCCACTCCAGAAACTTTTGGCCCCATCGGCCATCTGTTCTACGAGCAATGTTCATATAATGTACAGTCACGAGCACCAATAAGTTAACACTTGGCAACTATCAATTGCGATTTTTTAGAGAAATAACGAATACAGCCTTGAAATACGACACATTTCATAAACCTACACAGTTTGGCTCACCGGCGAAGTGATGCCTGTCTGTCCGTCTTCTACAGACTGTACCTCGGGGAGTGTGCTCAAGAGCTACATGAGCTCATCCCGCCTTCACCTTTTTACCATCGAGAGTCCAGACGCACTGCGGGATACCACCCCTATTTGGTTAATATACCATATATACGCACTAAGCGCTTCTCATCATCTTTTCTGATGCGCACAGCAAAGAAGTGGAATTGTCTGCCTGCGTCTGCATTCCCGAGTTCATACAACCCTAATCTCTTCAGGGCGAGAGTGAATGGGCTTCTTCTGGGCAAGCTCGTTCCACCGTAGATTTCATCCCTGCCTCTGGGCTGGATTGAGGTCAAGAGTGAGCCCATTGTCAATAAAAATAAAAAAAATAAAAAACCTATG
This sequence comes from Apamea crenata, assembly GCA_949629185.1. Taxonomy (NCBI): domain Eukaryota; kingdom Metazoa; phylum Arthropoda; class Insecta; order Lepidoptera; family Noctuidae; genus Apamea; species Apamea crenata. The sequence continues at coordinate 2,581,887 of OX451359.1, forward strand.
GGTTTGAAAATGCTATGTTCGTAACAACATAAAATTTCATTCAAAAATAAAGGAGTAAATCGCTTTTGAATAAAGCCGAGTGTATACATACTTTTGCTCGTGACTGTACATAGTCTGTAAAAATAATAACCCTATTTTGGCTTTGTCGTAGTCGGGTAATAATGCAAAGTTATTAACATAGTGATTTCGACACATAGCTAGAGTAATATTGAAACCAAAAGTCACGTATAATAGACAGGTTAATGACCTATGATTGCAGTTAAGATGTAGCAACTTGTTGCAGTTAACAAAGCATCAGAAACTCATAGTAATGTTTTGGTGAGTCATTTATTATTAGTGAGAAATATCTATGAAATGGTTGTATTGTCTCAAGCTCATTGGACTAGCTCAGTAGACTAGACCGACTATTTAATTTTGACAATTCAAAAGTGCCTGTAAATGGTTTAATTGAAATAAATGATTTGAGTTTGAGTTTGAGTGGTTGCCGAGTATGCGGTTCGATTCTCGGGTCGGGCTGTATCTTGGATTTTTCATTAGAAAATTCTTAGAAGCAGCTCGCGGTCTGTGTACCCGGTTAGTGGCAATAACCTGAGCAAATGGCAAAACCATTGTACATGGTAAAATACCCTAATTTACAGGTCACGGAATTCTCCCTAGTGGACATCCACGTCTGATATTTGCCCTCTATTTGCGAGGTATTCGACTCAGTCCATCCTAATAGCGTAACTCACTGTCAGTCATACACAATCTGAATAATTTTGAAGGATATTGATCATCCATTGCTAAGTTAGAAAAATTTGTCTGCTCAACAACGTAAATAACGCAATTAATGTTGTTGAACTGTTAAAATGAAAGTCATTGCTACTGATAGTGTGTTACGCAAGGGCTGCTTCTTGGCATACCACAGATCCTTGGCATACCACAGAGCCTTGGCATAGTACAGAGCCTTGGCATACCAGCACAGAGCCTTGGGTTCGAGTTCAAGAGAACCTGCTAATTTAGTAAAGATAGTTATATGCAGGCATAAATTTGAAATCAGACGTAACGAGCGTGTTTAAAGTCTTTTTTTTACTTATTTTTTTAATTGTAGGTTAATTTGTTTTGTGCTAGTCAAATTGTAATTTAAACCGGCCATCTTATGCAACTCCATTCTATCTAATAGCTCATACGTATCCGCCACATTTATCACTAATTCGTCTGTTACAAAACACATGCATCTACATTATGTTATGTAAGGGGCAATTAAATCAACACTTATGTATATTACATATTCGGAGGTTTATTATCCATAGTTTTATTTGTTAGCCTCAATTTGTTACATAATTCATCTAGACGTTTATTATTCCGTATTCCGCATTATTTTTTATTACAGTGTTGACTCCCCGATCGTGTTGGATTGAATGTGAGTGAATAGGGAGTGCACATGTGCATGCGCGCACACTGGTAGGTAGGAACTTGGCTGGTCTGTGTTGAGACGGGCAGGCAGCCATGTCCGAAATTCATTATTAGTATTGGCAAGTAGAACACAATGATCACATTATGACACTTGGAAGGAATGCGGGGAGGCTTTGCTCTGAAGAGGGACAGTTCAGGCTAACAAAATAAATGGTTACTTAAGTAGGTATTGCACTTTTAAATATATTTTTTTTAGTGCCGGAATATGTCAAGACCCATCGCCACAAATATGGCGCATTAACCAGTCCAAACAACCATGATGTCGGACCATGATTTCCGCTAAAGTAAGGCTGATCCACTTCTCACGAATCAATAGCACCTTAAAATTACATACTTAATAATTATTTCATAATAAATTTTGAGTGAACTACTCTCTCAAAATTAATTATGAAATAATTATTTTTAATAATTAATTTTGAGTGAACTACTCACTCTAAATTAATTATGAAATAATTATTATGTAATTTAAATAAAATTAAATGCTTGGTCTAAAGTTTGCTTGCATAAATGTAATAAAATAACATTAACCATTTGCATTTTTTGTGCATTTTTATTGGAGTAACTTTCGCACAGCATGTTTGACTTTTCTTTAGTTGAAACCTGAAGCCCAGCCCATGGTTCAACATTGCTTTTTCAATCACTCCGTATAAGCAGTAACTATTTAGTAATCTGTGGTATGAGCATCACTTTTATATTGGGTATACCAAAAAGGGAGCTACATGAGCTCATCCCGCCTTCACCTTTTTACCATCGAGAGTCCAGACGCACTGCAGGATACCACCCCTATTTGGTTAATATACCCTATATACGCACTAAGCGCTTCTCATCATCTTTTCTGATGCGCACAACAAAGGAGTGGAATTGTCTACCTGCGTCTGCATTCCCGAGTTCATACAACCCTAATCTCTTCAGGGTGAGAGTGAATAGGCTTCTTCTGGGCAATCTCGTTCCACCGTAGATCTCATCCCTGCCTCTTTGCTGGATTGAGGTCAAGAGTGAGCCCATTGTCAATAAAAAAAAATAAAAAAAAAGGTTTAGTAAAATTTAAGGGTGTTGTACGGACCATCAGACTGAACCACTTTCTCCATGGGAGCAACATCGTAATCGTGACAACAAATTCAGTCGTCAAATACATCTGTGTCGAGTAAGTAGTAGTGGTTTTGTATGGAACAGTTAATAATTTTTTTGTGACTACGATATTGGGCGCTTAACCCGTTGGATGCCGTAATAACAGACAATTAAAAAGCCATTGTGTCTCGCGTGGATCTACGTTATGAAGGGTTAATTGTTCAGTTTAACTTTAATGGTCTGATGTACCACACCCTTAAATTGGACCACACCTTTCAGATACAGTCTGTATATAATCTTAAGAAGTAGAATGTCGAGATTGGAGGGACGGGACGTCTTTTTTGCCAGTTTGAACATTTTCTTGTTCAAAAAACCAAAGGAACAATTTTTATGAGCTTTTTGACCTATCCTGGAAAACCCCAGATTGTTGCAAAAAGTTGGTCCCAGTTGGTCCTCTGACACGAGACGTAATAAAGACCAAATAAAAATACAAAAAGAACTTTCATTGTATTTTATTAACTGGACGCATTCTAGTATTACTTACGAACTAGTGTTAAAATTAATGATATCACATTTCTTTTTCACAATAACAAAAACTTATTTGACATTATTATTAAAATCGACGTTTATTGTAATTGTACTCAACGGTTTGTTTATTCTTGAGAACGGAATGTAAAGTGAAAAGTTTGAAAGAAAAGGAGAAATAAAGTATTTCAAATATAAAAAGTTTGTTTGATATTTCATGCTGGGTTAATTTTTTTTAGAGAACAGTATCTATCACTTAATGGAAATAAAACGATTTTGTTCGAATTTCTACAGTTTTACAAATTTTGGCGTATTATTATGTATTCATAACTTGAACATTTCGATAGTATGTGGTTGTTCAACTTTCGTTACTTAACTAAACATTAGTTTCCATCATTTATATGTTACTGAGAGATTATCAGTTGCCAATACTAGTTATTGAGCAATTATTAAACTCAGTAAGCTACTTACGATAATAACTTATAAGGGTTAATGTAAGTATCTATGGTAATAGGTATTAAATATGTTTCTTAAAACCATAGAAAATGATTGATTCAAGTTAGTGTGCATACACACACGCGTCATAGGGATACTGCATTCGTCAACGCTCGCCGTCGACGCGTCGGCGGCTGCCGTTGACGACGTGCCGCTCGTGTATTTGAGTACGGTGCTCAACGACGACGGCAGTCAACGACGCGTCGAAACGCGCTGACGGCAGCCGTCGACACTCGTCGCAGCTGCCTCTGCCATTGACGTGTGTCGCTCGTGTGTAGGCACTTATTATAACCGTAAAGTAAGATTAAAAATGGCATCTGAAGAAATAATAATATTGGTAACTACACATTAATATGTAGCAGAGTAAACACTAAAGAAAATTCTATTCAAAGAGAGTAGGTGTAATAAAATACATTATAGTTGTGGCGTTTTGGCATGGTATTAGCGGTCATTGCCCTTTCACGAACGTCTCTTCGTAGGAACCAGAAAAATATAATAGTTATCGTTTTACATTAGTAAAAAATGTTGAGGATTACGAAAGATGTGGATGGCGGGCTATATTTCCGTTTTTGAAATGAAGAATGTCAAAAAATTTAGGTGGGTCAATGACCGCTATTGCCATGTTAACCGTCACAACTAACCTTGAAACATTTTACAAACTGCCTATTAATAGCACTATCTATTACATTCTGATCGCAAAAAAAAAAGGTCTTTCTGGGCCTAGAACAGTGTGAAATAATCTTTTGTGTTAAAAATTGTAAAATAGTACAGATTCAGTTTAAAAGTATACTTACATTAAAGATTACTTATTCGTAACTTAAGTTAAATTGGCAATTCATAACGATAGTTGTATAGTCTCTACGTATTAGTGAACATCTTGTACAATTATTTTTCATACAACAAACAGTTTTGTAAATACATTTTTATGTTAGCATATTTCTTATATTCATCTCTTTCAGGATTATTGCGAAAAAAATCGACAATACTAACATTATTTGTAACATCTATGAATTCTGCTTCATTACATTACAAACTTAATGTTTTATTAAAAAAAATAATTTAAGAAACAGTAAATTAAAAAAAAATGTAATATAATATTATAATAATATTAATTACATATTTTTTGTAATATTTTTTTAAATATAATATTTGTTTATCACGTCAGCTTTACAATTGTTAAAAAAAAAGATACCATTATTATGTCATACTTGATAGTTAGACGAGGAAAACATTTTACAACATATTTCAAATCAATAAATAATCATTTACAAGAGAGCCCGCCTGAGGTAATAGATAACAGATGATTTTATAGACATGAAGAAGTATTTATAAGCATAATACTTTGAAACCGCTTAGAATAAAGTATTATAAACTTAGGACATAATAAAACTAATGGTAGGTAATAGGCAGAGCATAAGAATTTACAATGTATCAGAAAATTAACAGGTTAGTATTAAGACCATCACAGACGTAGCTATAATATAAATATTATATTAATATGCTGTGCTATAATATATAATATAGCAAGCTACCAGACACGGATACGATGATATAATAATAATATATTTTGCCATTATTTCATTGATGGTCGGCCTAGCTATAATATAAGTTACAGTATAGTTTGGAGACGTCATAGAAATAAATATTATTATAGCTGTGTCATCATAATCTGCCTATAACGTTCCCACTGCTGGGACACAGGCCTCCTCTTGGTGAGGAGTAGGCCGCAACCCACCACGCCGGCTCATTGCGGGTTGGTAGATGTCACATGTCTTCGAATTTTTGGTTCTAGGACATGCCGGTTTCCTCACGATGCTTTCTTTCACCGTTTTGAGAGCAGTAGTGATGAGCTCTAATTATAGCTGTGTGCGGACACCTAAATATAGTATTGAAAATATATCGTAATATGCCTAGCTATGATTTATATTAATATAAATATTATAGCTACGTCTGCGTTGGTCTTTAACGATACCATTTTTAGACTGGCAATAAATACCCTAAGGCCTTTTGTAATTGTAAATCACAACCTAATTAGTGAGTTTATAGTCCGTAAGACTAGGTACCTTAATTATAACGACCTTACTAAGTAGTAGGTACTATCAATTTAATGGAATGTTCGCATCTCTAAGTTAAAATTTTGGACGGAATTTCCTTTATTAAAAAGACGAATTTAAACGTACCTTTAGTATCATTTGAAAGACATAATAATTTGTCTGTGACAAGTTAGACAGCTAGCTGTCTGACGTAACTATAACTAACTCAACTGGCTATAGATAGTCTTACAGCTGGTTTTTGATATAGTTACCTGTCTTTCTAATTAGCTTACAGGTATTCACAAATTCCAATTGATGACGTTCTACCTTGTCAAAAATAACGTCAAAATGTCATGGTCCTTATGTACATATAAGGACCATGACATGACTATGTTATGTGTGTGGTCCTTGTGCCCACATCATACGCTCATTGTATCGTTCATAGAAATGCTAGTCACATTAGCCACCACCTCCAGAACTGGAACTTCATAGAATTTGTCCACCATGCTCCTGATCGAGGTATAGGATCCTGCAAAGAGAGCAACGAGAGCAATCATGGCGATGAAGATGTTCTTCCACAGTTTCCAGTTGAAGGGTCCAAGTCCTCTGTCCCAATTGTGGACGGTGTCAATGATAGCTGGAGTGAGGAGGCCGAGGGTAGAGAGGAAGATGGCACCGCTCAGGTTGATGAACAGCTCCAGGTCGGGGAAAGCCGCTGCAAGGGCAACTGTTGACAAAATAAAACAGTTAGAAATAGGTAATTATTTTCTTCAAATAATGTGTGAGCTTTTAATTTTAAGATCACTAAATAGGTAAAAAACATTGCATTGATTGACATTGATAAAATTAGAAGTCAGTTTCAAGTCACTGGCAATTTTTTTGTCCACAGATTATAAATGATTATGTATTTAAATATTCTGTGGTAATTTAAAATCTCTAAAATTAGCTCATTCAACCATTAAATTCAACCTTATATATATTATATATTGAAATAAAGCTGATTTTTCCAAGTTTTATTTTTTGCCAAAATCAGTGTTCCATAAAAATTATTATGAGCGTGGGATGATTTTGCTACGGGCCGCCGCAAAAAAGTTGCAAAATCATCCATAGCAATTCATCTGAACTTTTTTTAGTCCTCATTTAGGCTTGTAATCTCTAGGGATATGTCATGAAACCCGGAGCGATGTTAGTAGCCCTTAAAAAATAATGATATATTTTTGAAAGCCCTCATTTATATCAATGCTTTACGTCAAGTAAAATAGGTTCATCGTTTTAATGTTTATTCTAGAAAAAGGAGTAGAACATTTAGGTGTCCATACTTTTCTTTTACCCATCCTGCTGATCATGGCGGGTCAGTGAAAATCCACCAAACACTAAGACCAAATTTTGAATTGCTAAAAGTTCAAAATTTGGTCTTAGTCTTTCGGTCATAAGATATAAATTAAGATTTGGTAATTCTCACCTGATCCAACGACAGCAGTGGTCCTTATACCAATCTGCGTGATGTTTTGGTATCTCACCGAGACCTTGTTGTGTAGCTGTCTCCAGATCATCTCCATGGGTACGTAGAACTGCAGACTGTAGGTGAAGAGGATCGCTAGCGCCATCAAGATCTTGGCACTTTGTGCGAGACTGGAAGAATAAAAATTCAATTTCACGTCCAAATTTTTCATGAAACGCATTTCTTTATTGAATTTCGTGTCTTACTAAAACGTGGCGAAGTTTTGGGCCAACAAAATTTAAATAGATGTTGTGCCAGCAACGACTAAAAAGTCGAATTTCAAACTCAGTGTTATAAACTTTTTGCACCTGCCTCTTTATGGAATCCATCAGGTACGGTTCATTTCACTGACTAATCTGTAGTGTTTTTTTAAAGATACTTTCTCTTCTACCTATATTCCTACTACCGCTAGGTACAGCCAATCATACATTTTTCTGCCTGTCCTATAATCATAAAAGTACTCACACTTCATCCTGCGGCAGATTCAAGGTGACACTCCCCCTTACATCATCTCCATACTTCATGTAGCCGAAGAAACCTACGATGCCGTACAGAGAGATGACGATGGTCATAGCCACGTTGAGCACTCCAGGACAGCCGAGGAACTGCTGGGGCTTAGCCATCTCGTTCTCTACCGGCATCACGACGCCAATGCCTTCCATGGCGAAGATCACTGTGCTGAAAAGAGATGGATATATTTAGAATGTTACGCGCTTTGTAGAATGCATAAGTAAGTACGCCATACAGCAAACCGGTGGCGAACGACATGGTAGAATGGACTGGGTGCAGAAGGCTGATACCTGCATCCAATCCATTCCAGCTGGATGATTTGGAAGCTGCTTTTGTCCAGCAGAGGTATTTGGAGGATCCGGTTGATTTATTTTATTTGCTTGCTAAATTACAAATGTCTGCTTTGTTCACTATACAAGGTGGAGACGATAATACGACAGTAAATGAAACTGCGTATATCTCATGCCGTTTCCTGTCTGCATACGGAAATTCAATTAAAAAAGTTCACTAGTTTAGTCACTATAGCTAGTCAAAGTTTGGCAGAGCCCATAGTTGGCCCATCACTACTATTTAGTTTTTTTCAAAAAAGTACACTTTTAATTTTGATGCTAGGATTTATCTGATAGTTCCAAAATACTCTTCTGTTCTTTGTGTTGTTGTCTGTAAATGTCTCTGTTGTCTGATGCTGATTGCAAGTGTTTTCATTTAAGTATTAGTCTCCACACTATATATTTTGCTGTATCGATGGCTTCTGTTCCAAAATAATACTGGCCAACTTTAAATTAAATCATAAATTAAAGTTTTCCCTGAATAGCCTGCTCCTTTGATAATTTTGTTTAGTTCCCAAAACACCAATGCTTAGAATTTCACCCAATAACACAACCTTTGTAATAACTATATTTCAGTCAGTTGCAATTAAAAGTTTTGGAGCCGTACAAATTCTCATAGGTCTTATAAGTATTAAAATCAGGACCGTCGTTAGCTCTAATTGTTTTAGACTTTATAGTAGTTATTTTGATTACATTTCATGAATACCTCTTGAATTTAAAGTAGGTACGTGTTTAATGTGTTAGAAATAATGTTGTTTTATTCGTTGTTGAAGTTTCATTTCAGTGCAGAAATTGATAGTGTTGGTATGGTGATAAGAAATTAAAATTCACTGAATTCCGTTTAGAAATTGGTTAGTACTTCTAACATGAAACGAAAATGAAAAAAGAGGTTGGGCATAGGTGCACAGTTACACCCACAATTAAACATGATGGCTAAGACAGTTTCTCTTCACACGGACTAAAACAAATGACAAACGACTGGAAAGAGGTCCTCACCTTATAAACAAGGGCCACTGCGTCACACTAGCCACCATCTCCCTCCCTTCAGGCTTCGGCAGATCACTGAAGATATAATACATGGTGATGGCGAAACAGATCACCAGAAACACGTTAGCTATCGCCGAGAATGGCACCAGCCACTTTAAGTTCCTGATCTGGCAGATGAGTACCAGTGGCACAAGGGTTAGTGCACAGTAGGCTTCTACTGATAACTTGTAGTCTGGCATGTATTCGTCTAGGACCTGAAACAAATGAATAATGGTTGGGTAATGGTAAAGTAGTGTGTTTTACAGCATCTTTTAGATTCTCAGGATAGAACATACTAAAACATTTTTTGCCCAAGATACAGGCTTGCCTAGTTTGGGGCCACTGTAAAAACTCTGTAATTTTTTGAGCAATAAAGTTTCTATTATTTTAGTTAAATATATATAATTTATTTTTTTAAATTTTCTCCTGTGTCGTGGGTGCGTTTACAGACATATAAACTCACATACACAAACAGCCAGACCCGGAACAACTAATTGTAGGTCATCAAATATTTGTTCCGTGCGGGAATCGAACCCGTGACACGCAGCGCAGCAGTCAATCGTCCATATACCAATATGGAGGGTTTACCATTTAAACATTTTTTGCCCAAGATACAGGCTTGCCTAGTTTGGGGCCAATGTAAAAACTCTGTAATTTTTTGAGCAATAAAGTTTCTATTATTTTAGTTAAATATATAATTTTTTTTTTTTTTTTAAACGTTTCTCCTGTGTCGTGGGTGCGTTTACAGACATATAAACTCACATACACAAACAGCCAGACCCGGAACAACTAATTGTAGGTCATACAAATATTTGTTCCGTGCGGGAATCGAACCCGTGACACGCAGCGCAGCAGTCAATCGTCCATATACCAATATGGAGGGTTTACCATTTAAACATTTTTTTCCCAAGATACAGGCTTGCCTAGTTTGGGGCCAATGTAAAAACTCTGTAATTTTTTGAGCAATAAAGTTTTTATTATTATAATTAAATATTATTATATTATATCATTTTTACATTACGGACGCTTTTAATGTTCTGCATCGTTCTCACATGCATAATTTCTAACATGAATGATGTAACCAATACTTTGTAACCATATTATTCTGATTTAAAAGAGTGTCCATGGAGTTTCTTGCCCGTTCTTCTCCATAGGTACCTACGCTTTGGAATGGGCAACTAGCTTCATTTTTCTGACTGACCGACCCCTTGACAATTCAAAAGTACCTGTAATTGGTTTAATTGAAATAAATACTTTGAGTTTGAGTTTTGAGTTTGATCACGCCTCTATCTATATTTTCCAAGGAGGCGAACAAAGGCTTACACTCTTGTTGGGCCAGTTATGTCATACAGGGTGGCAGGGACATCGACGCGTAAACTGTGATTCTAGCGTAGAAATTATTCGAAAGTTATCAAACAAGCAATCTGCTGTTTCATAGAAAACTGCAATACCAACGCGGTCAAAATGTATGGAACACTAAATATTTTAATTATTCCCATAATTAAAAACATTCAAAATCTAGTCGCAATCTCATTTCAGCGTCATTCAAAGAGGAGGTTGGAGGTATTTTTGACAGATTGAGACTGAGATCAGACTGTGAACGTTCCTAGAGTTATGAGAATTGCACCTCAGCTTGCGCGTTAGATTATAGTACTATACATAATCAGATATAGTAGGGAGAGAGCCCGATGCCATTAACCTGGAGCAATCCAGACGCCAGGCTCTCAGGTAAGAGTAATTAGTTTAAATTCAAGTGGGTGTCAAAAAGCGGCTGAGGTATACCTCAGCCGCTTTTTGACACCTACTTGAATTTATTACTTGATTATGCCTATCGAGGACGCAGCAGTACCTGCAACCTGCACTGTCGTAGTTGGTACGCCTAATGTATTCATGTTAGCAACATAACACATGGACGAGTTTTGTAGTAGTGCTCTTTATATTAGTTATTTTTCAATAGGTTCATTGTAAAGGTATACATAGGTGAAATAACTATTAGGCACTAAATTAGATACCAAGTCACCTGTAAGGTTTTATCAAAGCGCCTATTAAATCGCACAAGCTTCTACTATCATTACATGGCGGAATGTGTGTGAATATGACTTTGCACTGAAATTGTATGCATTTATGTATCATATTTTTGTACCTACCACATTTAAAGCATATAAACGATTTTGATTTGATTTGATTTGACTTGGAAAATAATGGCAGTAAATAATTTAAATTAAACAAAACTTAACGAAAGTTACCAAACATTAGATACTCGCAATATTACTTAGTCAGAAAATTTTATCTTAATTAATTTAGCTTTCATTATATTAATTGTAGGTAGATATAGCCGTATTAGGAAAGTTTTACAATTAATAACAAAGCTCGCTGATGCTTTTAGAATGTTTAATGTTTGTTCGCGTAGCTCAAGACCAAGATCAAAGAAGAAAGCGAGAATTCATTATTCGAAATACACAATTTTGATGTTCAAAACCTTTGTTTTGAACGACAAAAAAATATAAAGGACACCAAAGGCTTTTCCGTTTAACTTGACGTTAACGTTAATTATCTGAAAAAAATATTTGCCCAAGGGATTTTTTTACCTCTTTGAAGTTTTCAGCGATGAATACAATATAAACACACAGTGCTGCTAGGTAGGTGCAGGTCATCGCATAGTCCACGAAAGTTCTGGAAAAGAAAATAAATAAGTAATGTCTAAAGGTACTTTACATTGAGGGTGGTTGAACTGGGAATGAGTAGGAACCTAGTGAGGTTATCTTATTTACGTCTCACGCTGTGAGCTGCCCTGTGTGGGTGTGCTGTGTGTCGTCGCAGACTAGTGAGTCTGGTGATTAAGAGCTAACAGCGTAAGATTCAGATATTTCCTTCAATTTGACAAATGACGTTCAAGATGAAAATTTTCTTGAATTCATTGAAAGAAAGAAAGAAAAAGTATTTATTGCGACGCGTACAGGAAGATCATAAAACTAAATCACTAAACTCATTGCCAATCATGAATTACCAATGCTCTCTACATTGAACTTCTCTTCTTACGAGTTGTTGTTGTCTTAGTTGTAGTTGTTGTCGTGGGTATGAACCCAGGCAGGCGCTTTACTCTGTGTAATTTATTTCATCACCACTGCTTTCAAAAACGGAAAGATCGTGACGAAACCGGCAATTTCTAGACCAAAAAATTCGAAGCCATTTGACATCTAGTAACCCGCACTGGGCCCGCGTGGTGGATTACGGCCCACTCACAGAGAGGAAGCACAGTGTCCGGCAGTGGGAATGTTCTAGGCTGATTATGCATTAGGCTTCTCTTGTTGGACATATTAATATTAATTTTGAATGCGACACGTGTAACTGTTGAAACAGTAAAGGCTAATAAGTACTCCGCTAGATTCTTCCTTAATTTATGTGTCCATACTAAAACATTACATAAAAGTCCGCTGGTATTCCCTGAAGAGGTAGGCAGTATAGTAGAAAATAACCACACGATAGATGTTTCTCGAAGAATTACTACCACGTGACGTCTGGGAAGCCACTTTATAGCATTAGCATAATATATCCCTGGACATATATATATATCCCTGGACATTTCACACAGCACCATTTGTCCCAAGCTAAGCAACTTAATGCTTGTGTTATGGTAACAAGATGGCTGATAAACTACTTATATACAATTTTTTTTTTTTGTAAATACATACATATTATAGATAGAAAAACACCCAGACTCGGAACAAATACATGTAGGTCATACAAATATTTGTTCCGTGCGGGAATCGAACCCGCGACACGCAGCGCAGCAGTCAATCGCTTAACCACTGCGCCAACCGTGCCGTCAAATAATCAGCCCATAATGTTTCCACTGTTGGGACACAGGCCTCCTCTCGGTGAAAGGGAGTGGGCTGTAATCCACCACGCGGGCGCAGTGCGGGTTGAACCTACGACCTACAACTCGTAACTAGCGGCCGTTACCAATGGGCCAACTCTGCTCTTTATTTACAAGATTAGTTCAAATAAAATACGGATTTTGCTACAACCATTTTAAAGTTATTTTACCTTGCGAAATTAGCCCACGGCCTTAATCTTTTAGGTCCAAACTCGAAGGCAGCACCACAAGTCTCTGCGAAGCCCATCGATGGCTTCTTGGCGTCTACGCATACTTCTTGAGATGTTTTGACCTGAGAACAAACATTTTATTTATTTTTTTGCTTATTTATTCAAAATTACGTAAATAACACCTTAACATTTATAACGCTAATGCAATATTACTACCACAAGTATACACATACTTCTAACTTACATTGAATATCCAAAAATACAATTAAAAAAAATACAATTAATAATACCATTACAATTTTATTAAAATCACTTCTCAACATTTTCAATGCACTTCAATGCTACTCCTGTGAACTTCATCAGGCTGCAGTGAAATATGTATATCTACCTCATTTGAAATAATATTTAACAATCTTATGGCGCGTGACAAGGGGCTAACATTTTCAGCTTAGTCCTAGAGGATCGCTCATGTCATGTCTTTAAGTATCAAATCCAATTATAACTTAGCAGAGTCAGCCTATAATGTTCCAACAGCAGGACTGGCCTCCTCTCTTCGAGAAGGCGTGGACTGTAATCTACCACGCGAACCCAGTGCGGGTTGGTAGATGTCACATGTCTTGGAATTTTTGGTTCATGGGCCTCGCTCAGTAATAAATAATAATAATAAAATCTTAATTTTCAGTTTTGGAGGTCAGATAGGCAGCCGCTCCACGTAAAATACTGTTATTCAGCTGCATCCGGTTAGACTGGAAGCCGACCCCAGCATAGTTGGGTTTTCCGAACTACGTTGGGGCTAAGCAGATGATGGTACATGCCCGTTTCCTGATGTTTTCCTTCACCGTTTCAAGAGCAGTGGTGAAGAAATTATTTACGCAAAGTAAAGCGGCTCCCTGGTTTCGAACCCGCGACCTACAACTCGTATGTCTGGGCCGTGACCACTGAGCCACCATTGGTCTTAATTATTATTATGCGGGTTTGGAATTTAATCTTGTTTTCCCAAGGGTAACGAAGGGAAAAACAACATTACATATGCACTGGGTCTGCAAAACAGTTCGGTGGGTCCATAAAATGTATTCAAATGTTTGATCCAAAATAAATTATTTATATATGCATTTTATTTCAGAGATGGCTTATTGACACGGGCTTAAGCATAATAAGTATTTACCCCCGATAGCCAAAAATATGGGGAAGGATTTATCTAAACCTTTTAAGAAGTGCTGAAATACCCAACGTTTAATAAATATTCATCGCGTTACTTACCTATTCAATGTACTTGTAGGAGGCAGCTTAGTACCCTAACATTATTTCCAAAAAAGAGTATACAGGGTCAAATTAAATTAGCTAGCGAAACTCCACATACTTGATGGGTATCGATATGTTAACATGATAACAATATACGATTTGGTGTTTTTTTTGGGGTTAACGACCGCTGTTATTCTAGTAGACTTTAGAAAATCTTTTTTTATTGTGTCAACTTCCCGAATGAGATTGTTTTCAATATCTAAACACGATAAAATCATAAAGTAACTTCAAGTAACTAAACCATGAGCAAATATATTTTTTTTCGTTTTTCTTTTTAATTTATTGATACCCAATACGCCTGCTAACTGCGAGTTTCGCTAACTAAGTTAATTTGACCTTGTATAGGCTGTTATAAAGAAGAAGTACATAACACCTTTATACTGATAAACAACAATAACACGCTTGATTTCTTGGGACTTCGATGTTCTCGGATAATTTCGTATTAATATATGCTAATTGTATTCAACCACGGTGATACAGTGGATTTTCATTAATATAAATGGGGATGAGAGTTTGCGTACGGTTCTGTACATGAATTTCAGCTATATCTTTATATTGTGTTCTCGAATCATATTAGGTATTTAGAAAATTTAAACGAGTGAATAATAATAATATTTTTTTTTTAAATAAGTGAGTTTGCTTTGCATTTGAATGCGTTCATTTTATTGAGGGTAGAATTAATTTTACATAATAGAGATCGAGATTCGTACCATGTATGGGTACAATTACCTAATTAAAATATACAGAAAAATGAATATGATAATACTAGCTGCACCCCGCGGTTTTACACGCACAAGCTCCGATCCCTTGGGAATATCGGGATAAAATACCCTATATGTTAATCCTGGTTATAAACCATCTGTGTGCCAAATTTCATCCAAATCCGTTAAGTAGTTTTTCCGTGAAAGAGTAACAAACATCAATCCATCTATCCAAACTTTCACGTTTATAAAATCATAGTAGGAAGGACAACATCACGCTTATATTCCTTAAAGAGTTAGGCAGAGGTGTACCTGAGATAGATAATCAGTACAGGCACATTTTGCCAATTATGTTTAACCCTATTGGGGGCGAGCTTATTGCCAGCAAGCGGGCACTGACACTACTGAGAAATTCCTGAGCAAAAAACCCAATAACACCTAGCCGACCTGGGAGTCGAACCAAGGACCTCCTGCACAGCAGTAGCACTTGCGACCACTGTACCAATAAGACTGTCTAAACAAGTACCATATGGATTACAAAGTCCTTTTTAATTCGATAGCTCAAAGCAGAAGTGGACTGCCGAACTGGCGCTGAATAAAGGGTAAAGCGGAAGCTTAAGACCATTATATTTATTTATTCAGACAAATTGTTTGCCTACTTAAGAACAAAGGAATATCGAAATTGACTTTAATGAAACAGATTTAGCATCTTAGAGTGTTATCGCACGTGACGATTTGCGATATTTCCAGCGAGACGATTTGTGCACGTGCTCTCCGCGGGCGCGGCGCGAGCAAGCCGCGACTACGCGACGTGTTTTCCGCGTTTTCACAATATTGTACACTCGCTCTGTCTCGCTCTCTGATGTCTTCTGTCAATTGCTCTCATTACGCAAACGCAAGCTAGGTAGTGGGCTAGCCATGCTGGTCGAAAAACCGATGACCGTTGAAGCAAACGAGTCCTGGAGTGGAGTTCGCGTTTCGGCAAGTGTAGTGTGGGACGGCCCCCAGCGAGATGGACCGACGACCTTAAAAAGGTGGCTGGGACAGACTCGATGCGGAAGGAGGAGGACATGGTGTTGTGGCGAAGCCTGGGAAATATATATGTCCAGGTGTAGATTGCGATAGGCCGAGTTGTTACGCATACGTAGCGTGCTTGCTACGCACACGTAGCGTGCTTGCTACGCACACGTAGCGTGCTTGCTACGCACACGTAGCGTGCTTGCTACGCACATGTAGCGAACGCATTGAACAATCACCTTGTTGACAACACCCTCGCATATCGCTAGTGTGATAAGGCCCCTAACAATGTTGCCAGGTTTCGGAAAAGATTGTCAGTCTATTTGAATACAGTAATTAAGGAAGTTTTAGGCGAATGAAACTGTGGCATAAATAAGGTGTATCAACTTACTTAACTGAAGAAAATGAATGAATGAGAATGATGAATGAGAATGTACCTTAGGTAATATCAGGAGTTATAACTAAGAGCGATGTGAATTTATTTGGAAGTAACCAAGCCAATTTGCAAATTTAATGTCGATTTAACCTGGAATGGAGGTAGATAATAAACAAATCTCCTGTATATAAAGTCAGGGAAATTAATTGTTAAGGAAATTGACAACCAACTTAATTGACCGTATATTTGAATATACCGGTGCTTATCTTTCTAACAGACGTATCTGTATTTTCGTCAAAAACGAGTTATTCATACTAGTTAAAACAATTTTGAAGACGAAACGATCGGTCTAATAAACGTATCTGTATCTTCGATACGGTCAATTAAGTTGGTTGTCAATTCTATCATTCTTTCAACACAACTATCATTCTTTGACAGTTGTATGAAATGGCTATAATACGGCTATTTAACATAAAGTGTCAATTTGCTTAACAATTAATTTCCCTGATTTATGGAATCGTTTCCCGTATCGTTGTTAATTGATCGATATGAAACGTTCTCTTTCCGGGTCCTCCCTTATAGAAATTTACATGATCAAATTAACATTGTTATCTGAAGGGGATTGCCAGTAAACAAATAAATCTTTCGATAATAACAACGAAAGCTCTGATGAATGAGCTTTCATGACGTCATAAAGTTGTATGTACAGTCACAAAAAGAGGTAAGTAACCAGTGTCGTAGGATATACATACACGTAGTTGAAGTTTAGTAAGAAACCGATGGATATTTTCGAATGAAATTAATTCGATAAATGAACTGTTTGTTCTCTATTATTTAAATTAAATTGTATCCGAAAGAAACGGTTTCATAAGAACTATACCCGACGACCCCGGTTACTTATCTCTTTCGGGAGTGTACTACGTGAGATCGACAAATGGATGTGCGAATAATACTTGTGCGACAAAAGTGTACTGCGACTCACGATAGTGCGAATGCACGCTTGTGCGACAAGCATATTATTAAGACTTAGTCGACGGGCCCCTATTTCTGTCTGCAGGGTTTAGAGGAACCTAACCAAACCGAACCTCGGGGTGCCTTTGACGTCGAAGAATTAATATTACTGCTTGTCGCACAAGCGTGCATTCGAACTATCGTGTGTCGCAGTCGCAGTACAGTTTTGTCGCACCAGTGTTATTCGCACATCCATTTGTCGGGCTCACGTGGTACACATCTCTTTTGGTGACCGTACTAGAAGGATGAGATTCATTTTAGCCTTTTTTGTAGCTCGAGTGTCTAACGTCGAGTTTTTACGAATCGTTAACTTTGGAACTAGTGTGTGAGCTGATTTCCTTATCCTTATTTGTATGATTATTCTAGTAGGTTGTTATATAACATAGTAGTTAAAGTTATCACGTAAAGTTGGTAGAAACCCGGATCCCTTGTGTTTTAAATGTAATTTTCTTTTTTTTGCTTTTCTTTCTCTCACTCCTGTATCGTGGGGTTGTTTACAAACATTTAAACTCACATACACAAACAGCCAGACCCGGAACAACTACTTGTAGGCAATACAAATATTTGTTACGTGCGGGAATCGAACCTGCGACACACAGCGCAGCAGTCGATCGCTCAGTCACTGCGCCAACCGTGTCGTCAAATCAATTGTTTATTCTGTAAATTGGATATCGGAATTACTTAAAAAAAAGCTAGATGAGTCGACATTTCCTATCTGACTACCCGGAAATGGCGAAATAAACTCAGGGGTAAAACCCGGGTAGCAGCTGCTGTGGTTAAAACCGAAAGTTCATGAATATCGGATTTTCAAAGTTGCCTTTTGAAACCCAGTACCTATCGTGAACTATTCAGTTACAGCATTTCCGAATGGGGTGAAATAAAATTAAACGAAAAAGTCAAGTTTATGTATGAAACATTTTTGGCTGTGTTACATTAGTAAGTAAGTAAGTAAATTTTATTTGTTTAAACATGGTGTACATGGTGCGCATGCAGGATAATAGTAGGATACAGAAACGGTCTAACATGTTCAGCCGCATATCGTGGCGTACAAATTGGTAGGAAGAGATGATGCATAAACCATGATAATATTCATCAAAATTACATTTCATCGTTATTCTTTAAAGATTAGGTATAATTACAATTCAACAAGCATATTTTTTTGATACAATTCAAATGTCAAAGTAGGTAATCATTAAATAAATTGGTCAATAAAAATATATATAAATAACTGTCATTAAAAATTTCAATTCCAAATTACAATTATTCCAAAAAAAATACAATAGATTACAATAACATGTCAAAAATATAACATTGTCATTTCAAAAACGAAGAAAATTGTCCTCTTTCATAAACTCTGCTATACTGTAATATGCTCTTTCATTTAGTAAACTCTTCAGTTTACTTTTAAGAGCAGATATATTTAAGGTTTTCCATGATTTGGGCAATTTATTAAAAATGGTCGGAGCCATGCAAAAGATGCTCTTACGCATAAGAGTTGTTTTAGCGCCGTGAACACAGCGTTTGAAATTATCACGTCTATTCCTAGGGAAAGCATCACATAAACGCTGAAATAAATGAAAGTTGGATTTAATGAACATTACCGTTTCCAGGATATATAATGAGGGCAATGTCAATATTTTACGTTCTATAAAATAAGATTTACAACTGTCCGTTGTTTGCAGTCTAAACATCGATCTAATGCACCTTTTCTGTGCCCGAAACGCTATTTCACTGTCCGTGCTATTTCCCCAAAAGATGACTCCATATCTAAGAATTGATTCGGCTAATCCATAGTAAGCAGTAATTAGCGCATCTGTGTTGAGAACCACAGCAAGCTGTTTCAGAGCGTAGGCTGCACTACTCAATTTTTTACTAAGTGCCTCTATTTGAGGTTTCCAATTCAATTTAGAATCTATTATAAGTCCCAGAAATTTTGTTGTGTCAGCTTCATTGATATTTATATTATTAAATTGAATATTAAGATTGTTGATTGTTTGTGTACGTTGTCTAAAGTGCATTACGTTGGTCTTTTTTAAATTAATTATTAAATTATTATGATTTAACCAATTTATAATAGATATTAGTGAATTATTAATGTCATGTTCATATGTGTTTATGTCATTACAAGCTATTGTCAAAGTGCAATCGTCAGCAAAAAGAGTCATCGGATTTTTAGTTATTTTAGGCAAGTCATTTATATACAAAGTGAACAACTGAGGCCCCAATACACTGCCTTGAGGTACTCCGTATATAACTTCGCGTTCTTCTGATCTTGAAGTTTCTTCACATTTACTTTTTTTATTTATTTTACTGATTTCTGTAACTTGTTTACGGTTATGAAGATACGATTTAATGAATTCCAAAACGTTGCCTCTAACACCATAGGCTTCAAGTTTCTCTTCCAGGGAATTATAATGGACGCAGTCAAAGGCCTGTGTCATATCGCAGAATAAGGCACAGACTGGTGTTCTCTTATCTACATTTAGCATGACATTATTTAAAAACTCATAAATAGCCAAATTTATACTTTTGTTTTTTCGGAATCCCTTTTGTTCGTCACTTAATATATTATATTTTTCTAAATAGGTATTAATTTCACCATATATGTATTTTTCGAACACCTTAGACAGAACTGGTATAAGCGCGATCGGTCTGTAATTTATCATTAATTCGTGATTATCTTTCTTATATAGCGGTTTCACTATAGACTTCTTTAATGCATCAGGAAATACACCTGCACTTATGCAAAGATTAATAATGAAACACAAATGAGTACATATTTCAAATGCAACTGCTTTCAATATTTTTGTGGCAATACCATCGTAGCCAACGCTGTTAGTGTTTTTTAGCTTCATAATAATATTTAGTATGTCATAGGGCGTAGACGGAGCCATAAACATAGATTGTGCTCTGCCAAGAATTAATGACGTTGAGTTTGTACCCGCGTTAATGGTTGGTTGTATTTTATCTATAAAATAATTATTGAATGTATTGGCAATGTCCTTTGGGTGTGTGATGTCTTTACTTTGAAAGTTGATGCAAGAAATTGAGTTTTTCGGGGCATTGTATTTACTATTATTAATTATTTGCCATGTAGTCTTAGATTTGTTATTAGAAGTTTTAATATTGTAATTGTTTTGTGCTTTCTGAGTTAGATTCATAATTCTTTTGAGTAATTTTGAATATCTTTTGAATGTATCTCTATTAGATTGACTTGGTTTTAACCTATATTGCCATAGAAGCTTCCGTTTGTTTTTACTACACAACTTTATCCCACGTGATACCCAAGTAGGATTTTTAGTGGTCTTAATGGTAATCATTTTGCTGGGGAAACATAGTTCGTACAATAATTGGAACGTTTCAATAAAACAGTTGTAGGCTGCATTAGGATCGTCCATCTCGTACACATCTGAGAAGGATAGACTACTTAAATAATTCTTGAATTTTTCTATATTTCCCTGACTGTAGTCTCGTGTACTTTTGCGATAGTACTTAAGAATATCCTTTTTTTTTAAGGGACACTTTAACAGTTGTGCTGTGTGATCGGATAGCGCGAACTCCAATACTTCTGATGTACAACGACGCTTGTTAAAATTATGAGCAAAATTATCTATGCATGTTTGGCTCGCAGCCCGAGTAGGTTGTCTCAAAGCAAGTTGTAAATTAAAATTTAAAAGAATACACTCGAATTCGGCTGACAGTCTACTTCTCTTCAAAATGTCAATGTTGTAATCACCAGCTAAAACTATATTCTTACATCGTTGTTTGGATAAATATTTTAAAAGAGTTTCCAGTTTATCAAAAAACTCGTTGGTATTATTTGAGTTAGGTACTCTATAAATACACACAATTATAATATTATAGTCCGTCAATTTAACCGCACAACACTCGAATATACTTTGCGAGGACATGTTTGCTACATTGGTCAATCCTTTCCATTGAATACCATGCTTAACAAGTATGCATGCACCGCCTCGCTTACTTGTCTGTCTACTATAACAAGCAGCTAAACTATAATTAGGTAAGCGTAGCCGATTCTCACAGCCAGCCATCATAAAATGCTCTGAAATGCATATTACATCTACATCAACATCTCGTTCTGAAAGTTCACATAAACATACTGAGAGTGCGTCTGATTTGTTAACGAGACCGGCAATGTTTTGATGTAGTATACATAGATATTTAGTCAAGAAAAAAAGTGTCTTTATTATCATTAGTTATGTCAATTGTATCACATAAACTATTATTATATTGTATGTCAATTATTAACCTATCTATGTCCTTAAATATTATGTACATTCCATGGTTACTTACTAAGCCAGTTCGTTTGTTATAAATTTTGTAGTCAAAGGATAAATTTAAATTACTGTCTAATAGATATAAATGTTCATATGTCAGTACATCTAGATACAAGAGGTTGTTGAAAGTTTCTATTCTACTGTTAAATAAATTAGCATAGTATCCATTTTTATACGTCGGTAAACAGATGATCACATTCGTATTATTTATGTTTTGAATAATTTCTCTTATACGGAATATAATTTCAAAATAATTATTAGTATTTTTGAAGTCTTCGTCACCTAAAAGAATTACACAAAAGTCATTCATTGTGAATTTCACAAGTTTGTCTTTTAAACCTTTCAAGAGATGTTCAGTTTTCCCGTTACGTATTATATAGTGACAACAGTCAAAATTGTTTGCGAAGGTATTTTGCGCTATGGATAGTATTTTATTCGTATTATTCGTGCTCAGTATGCATAGTTTATTTTTGTGGGCAAAGCTGGCGGCTGGCAGCTGGCTTTCCTTGCACACATTTGGGGTGGTATCTGTTTCAAAAATTTCCTGGATGCTCGTAGAATTTCTTTTAGAACATTTATCTTGCTTCGGTTGTTCTACATTTATGGGCTTGTCAGGGATAATAATATATTGATCATTATCTTTCTTAGACGGGGTGTTAGTCTCATTGTTATATGTATGTATTTGTTCTGGAATTGTCTGAACACTACGAGTTTTATTTTTAATATCAGAAGTCGTTATCATAACTGATTTCTGATTAGATATCAACAAATGCTCTGTTTGTGTCTGTTTGTTATTTTTCGTAAATTTCTTAATCGGAGTCGACTTTTTGTGTTTTTTAACGGGGCTATGAGTAAGTTCTTTGAGGAGGTCGTTTTTGCTTTGTAAATCAATATTTATTTGTTTAAGATCATGGTTCTCCAAAGACAGTGACTCAATTTCCTGATGAGCACTGTTTAATTCCAACACAAGCTTGTCAATTCGTTCTTTTAATTTATTTATTTGTTGTTGTTGTGCGTCATTCACATCATCACTTGATAAATCGGGTAGACTGTTTACGGTATCTTCGAAAGTGTCATTTTGTGATTGGTTAATGACGGTACTTGAATCTGATTTCGTACGCGTACGACGCATAGTGATGTTTTCGAAGAAATTCATCCTAGGATTTTATTGCTCTGGCCGAGCAAATTCGATAGAATAATGATAAATACAATTCGACGCTCCCAAGCAATAACCCGGTAATCGAAAAATCAAATTTTTACAGGAGAAAAGATTTACTGATTTTATCAAATATATTTTCAACAAATGGGACTATTGAAGTCATTGATGTATTAAATGAAAGGTATTTTTTTACATCAATGACTTCGGTTCCCCCTGCGGTTTCACCCGCATAAGTTTCGATCCCGTGAGAATATCGGGATATAAAGTATCTTATGTGTTATTCTGGTTTAATAGTTATATTACTATTCAGTTTCATCAAAATTCGTTCAGTAGTTTTTGCGTGAAAGAGTAACTAATATCCACACATACAAATTTTCACGTTTATCATATTAGTACGATTGGTTATCCTTTAACACCCCACTTATTTTTTTGGAAATATTTTCAAATAGCTGCGCCACGCGGTTTCATCCGCATAAGTTTCAATCCTTTGGTAATATCGGGATAAAAAGTATCCTATATGTTAATCCTGGTTATAACTATACACATGTATGTGTGCCAAATTTCATCCAAATCCGTTCAGTAGTTTTTGCGTGAAAGAGTAACCAAAATCCATCCTCACGAACTTTCACATTTATAATATTAGTAGGATTATTGGTTATCCTTTAACACCCGAACTTTTTTTTTGGAAATATTTTCAGTGTACAGAAACGCCTCGTCTACAGATTTATAATATGTATAGATTAGTATAATAATACATTATTTCAGTTTATTTGGGTGCTATAACACTTTAGTATTAGAAAGAAGATAAAAAGAGCTTTAATTTCGTATCCTGGACTGTCAGCCTCGCTACCTATCTGCTTGATTTACGAGTTTAAACTCCTACCTTTAAGAAAGTCGATCTTAAATTCTGTTCTAGAAAATGCTACTTGGGACCTATTTATTTAGTAAATGCTACCTGGAACCGACAGGTCAGACAGGCGACAATCTGGCAATCTGACAATTTTGTAAGCTTCCTCCATAGTTTTCTGCTTTATAAAAGAGCGCCTGTCGTAAAAGTGGGTCAATTTTGTAATTTTACATTAAATATATAATATTATTGCATTTTATATAATAGGGCTCTGAGAGTCTAGATAAGTGGCAATCGCTTTCAAAGCGAAGTATTTGTACAGCGACGTTCAACATGATTGACATTAGCTTTGTTTGTTTGTTTCATTTTTCCTTTTGTTACTTTTTTATATAATTTCTTTTATTTTTATTTTTAACTGTGTTTAGTTTAGTTTATGATCCTGTACGAGTCGCAATAAATACTTTTTCTTTTCTTTCTTTTCCATAGCTTATGACAATCCTATACATTTTTGACTTGCCATCATCATAAAGCCCGATTTGCACGGTGCATGCTAATTGCTTACATACAATAAGATGAACCAACTATAATAATTATACTCGTACCGTCTTAACAGTGGTTATTCGTAGAAAGAAACTTAGCATAAGCATTGTTCCCATTGTTGGGACACAGAGCTCCTCTCGGTGAGAGACCGTGACCCACCACGCGGGCCCAGTGCGAGTAGATGTCACATGTCTTTGAATTTTTGGTCCTAGGACATTTTCTTTCACCGTTTTGAGAGCAGTGGTGATGAAATAATTAATACAAGGTGCGCCTGTCTGACTTCGAACCTATGAACTCGTAAGACGTGGACGTTACCACTTGGCCACCTCTGCTCTGATTTACACGGTGCGTTTTAATTGCTTTTGCCATACAATAAGATGAAGCAACATTAAAAAAAATACCGTCTAGACACTTGTGACGATACAAGTCATTCATCGCTTATAGAATGTCACTTTGTCTATGCCCTCTTGTTATTTATAATTCTCAACAAACGTCCCATAAACAATGCAACTAACCACAATAAAGGAAAACATCAGTCACGGAACATTGATTAATAGATGTAATCTCTTAAGCGCTGAATTGGTAAGCAGTTACCTTGGCCTTCACGACGCTTCCTTCTAATGTTGCAAGCAGTGACGAGACTGCAAATAGACGTATACATAACATTTACATACGATTTCCCAGAAACAATGACGGTCAAGGGTACATGGGATCTGTAAGAGGCAATTGTTGACTTAAATCTAGGACAAGCGGGCTGGCCTATTTTTATCCCAAAGAATCGGCCTTGCTATCCAACGTGATAGTATATAATATAATATATAATATCCCTGGACATTTCACACAGCACCATTTGTCCCAAGCTAAGCAACCTAATGCTTGTGTTATGGTAACAAGATGGCTGATAAACTACTTATATACAATTTTTTTTTTTTTTTGTAAATACATACATATTATAGATAGAAAAACACCCAGACTCGGAACAAATACATGTAGGTCATACAAATATTTGTTCCGTGCGGGAATCGAACCCGCGACACGCAGCGCAGCAGTCAATCGCTTAACCACTGCGCCAACCGTGCCGTCTATAGTGCTGCCAGCCTTTTGGGTACTTATCCCGTTGATAGCGTTGCGGACGAATTTTTTGAGCTTCTGCCTTTTTCATTAATTTTTTATCATTTACTTGTATATTATAATATTCTAGTGTTAGCTTGTTAATTGTAATTCTTGTGTCTTTGTGAATAAATTTGTTAAATCTGGGATATTTGTGTCGAATCGATATGGCCTGCCAGACAACAGACACAATAGAAAATCTATTGTTGGCGGTCACCGGTGAACACGGTGGCATTCAGTGCTTTAAATGGAAAAAGGTGTTAAATAACAATGAAATAAGATCACTTTTGTGTCCATGTGGTTTTTGGCAAACATGTTGATGGAAGCCCAAGTACCAATAAGTAGAAACCAGGACCCATCGCACGCAAAAATTTGGTACACTACGGTTTAGCAGTAAGATGGCAGAAGCTACAGAACGCACCTGCTACGATCCTTCCGCTACTCTCGTTTTGCCTCGTTTACGTTCACTAATCAGCACCCCAATTGCGTAACACACAATCAATCGTAATCTGAATCATTTTGAAACAAATTGCTAATCCATTGCTTCATAAGTTCGAAAAATTTGTCTGCTCAACACGTAAATAACGCAATGAATGTTGTTGAACTGTCAAAATGAAACCGATTCCGATTAATCGTGTGTTACGCAATTAGGCTGCTGGTCGTACACGCACGCCGCGGAGGTTGCGAGAACTATGCAACTGACCTTTCCAAAGAACATCATCAATAAGGTCACTAATGTTCTCCTAGGGCGTCCCCACGCACCTTGTAAATACCCTTTGTTAGTTACATTTCATTCATCCTCTCATTATGAATAACGCATCTAAGTATAGTCTTCTCAGTCAGCCTATCGCAGTCCACTGCTGGACCTAGGCCTCTCCCAGGCTGCGCCACAACACCCTGTCCTCCGCCTTCCGCATCCAGTCCGTCCCAGCAACCTTATAAAGGTCGTCCGTTCATCTAGCTGGGGGGCGCCCACACTACGCTTGCCCATACGCGGTCTCCACTCCAGGACTCGTCTGCTCCACTGGCCATCGGTCCTTACACAAACATGGCCAGCCCACTGCCACTTCAGTTTGCTTACTCTGCAAGCTATGTTGGTAACTCTGGTTCTTTTCCGGATGATTTAATTCCAGATTTTATCCTTCAAAGAGACTCCGAGCATAGCTCGCTCCATAGTTTTAACTTATTTGTTATATTTACATATTAATAAAAACAACGTAATTCATAACAAACAACATTCTAAAAAGTTACTTTGGCCCGTTTGGACGAACATTATGTATAATATATATATATATTCTAAGTACATCTGAACTAATAAAGCCACTATGGTAGCTATACGAGTATTAATACGTCACAACCAGTAGACAAATATTTTCTCATAATAATATGCAAATGAATACGGAAGTCGAACAAATAACGCGTTCAAACGAATCATCTGGTCCACCGAATTAATTTCACAAACAAATGGGTAGAGACCGTGACATTCTGGCTCCAAATACTAATGACTCACAGTCTTGTTGTTTCCTTTCTTAAAAGTATATTTCTTTAAAAGCCTTCGTTTCAAAGAAATATATGTATATAAATAGAAATGAACGTTCGAAATGTTTGTACGCGCATAACTTCCGATCGACTGCACCAAATTGGATAATTAATTTTTTTTGTGTTTGTTATTGTCAGGACAAGGTTTGTATATACAATTGGACCCGGTAGGTGGCGCTGCTTTTTCGGGCAGGACGACGTTTGCCGGGCCCGCTAGATTTTAATAATAATAAGCCTATGTTCCCACTGCTAGGACACAGACCTCCTCTCTTCCAGAGGGAGTGAGTCTACCACACGGGCCCAGTGTATGTTTGTAGATGTCACAGTCATATCTTCGAATTTTTGGTTCTAGGAATAGCAGTTTCCTCACGATGTTTTCCTTCACCGTTCTGAGAGCAGTGTAGATGAAAATTGACAAATATGCTAGCAGAAAAGTTGAAGTTATTGGAGAATTCTCAACGGAAAATCTACTATTCCTTTTTTTACTATTTTTGCTTTCCAATACCTAAGTTTGCCGTATGTCATTACTTCCTAGAATTTGATCCTTTAATTAGGGACACTATCGAATGGTGTAATAATACAGTGTGTTTTTTTTTTAATCAAAATCAACGGCTTCGATCCCTGGCTAGAAATATTGATTATTAAAAAATCCGATGATCCTGTTTTAGTTTTTATTAAAATCAAACACGAGACTTCTTTGAGTACTTTTTGCTATTCCTCACAGTTTCGAATTCGGCATCCACACCCACTTGAAAAATTCACTCTGTATACTTTCTTAATATGAATTTACTAAAAAGTTGTTTTGACATTACAAACAAGCACTTCAATTAAATTATTTATTTGTGATAGATAATTAGACATCTAGGCTGTAGCTTAAGCTTACCTTAACTTACACTAAGCTAAGCTAAGCTTAAGCTATAGCTTATATTAAGTATTGCTGTGAAGAAACGAAAATACCGAACACTAAAGCCAACAACCAAAGAAGGTAATTCTGTCAAAAGATAATCTTTGAAGGAATCTTACCAGCACATAAACGCAGTGTGTACAAATAAATCCGACGACAAGTGTGCCGATGGCTCCGGCTGCTAAACCTGCATTCTTGAACGCAGCAGGCATAGCCAGGATACCGGACCCCAGCGAAGACTTTAGTAGATGCACCAGAGATCCTATTGTCCTGAAAGAAGTCAATCATTTGTTAGACATCCAAAGACATCTTAGTGCATACTACTGTAAGGTACTACTGAAAAATAACCAGCTACAAACTCAAGTTACCAAAGATTGGCCAGGATAGCACAGTATTTCAATAGTGTTCCGTACACAAGCCAACTTATTCACGCGTTATTAACTAGTTTGTAGTGTTCAATGGTGACACCCATTCAATTGATGTTCAGTGTGCGCCTTGCCGAATGGTTTTTTTTTTTTTTAATATCTTTATTAATTATTAGGGACTTTTATACAATTGTACATGTCAGTCCCATCGGACCTTATAACTTAATAATATTAACATTAAACTAACCTATCGGACCTTATAACGTAACAATACAAACTTAACTAAACTATAAGCAGCTCCGGAGTTAGGTGTCGACAAAATATGATGGAACATACAAACATCGTTCATATTTATCTTGAACTTTGCCGAATGGTTGCGGAGATGGAAAGCGCATACCTGAGTTTTTGTGGAGTTCGGTCTAAGAGCGTTATCTGTGTAATACTTTCCGAGAACTTCTAAGCCTGCCTCTAGGATATTTTCGGCGTCCCGTATTTGTTTGGGTAGCCAAGGCGAGGTCATCAGCGTATGAACCTCCCGCCGTGTTCAACAGTAGGTTAGTCGTTGGTATAGATCTGATGTTGAAGGAAATGGGCGCCGGTACACTTCCCTGGGGCAGACCATTCTTCTGTGATCTGCATCTGGTTTCCTACAACGCCGTGGAAGTGACAGTTTTGAGGAAACAAGAGTTAAAATACAGTCGTGCCAGCGACTAGAAGAAAAAGAAGAACTAGTTTGTGATTGGTTGGGTCGCGTATCGCGTAAGTTAGTCGGGTCATGTACGGACCGCCATTGAAATACTAGTGCTGTGACATTCTGTCTACTCATTGGGGAAATGAGTTTGTAACAGGTTACTTTTGAGTAGCGTCGCGGACGATCGGCCTTAAACTAAGTAAGTCGGGTCGTGTACGGGCCGTCATTGAAATACTAGTGCTGTGACGTTCTGGCTACTCATTGCTGATTTCTGGCGTCGTGTACGACTGGCCTTAACGCAGATGCAGCCATTGTGAATTAATTATACAAACCTACAAAGTCTATATTGCAAAATAATATGCCATCCATTGAAATATAAAAAAGCTGGGTACTTATTTAATTATTTTTATCTTTTGAAAAACGTTGTCCCACACTAGGAATGTCTTCTGTATCGTGGGTGCGTTTACACACATTTAAACGCACGTACACAAACAGCCAGATCCGGAACAATTACTTGTAGGTCATACAAATATTTGTTCCGTGCGGGAATCGAACCCGCGACACGCAGCGCAGCAGTCAATCGCTTAACCACTGCGCCAACCGTGCCGTCATTTGTTTTGTGTCACGAGCTTTTTCTTTCCAACAATTTATAGCGGAAATTCCGTAGTTATAAGTCAATTCCACAGATTCATGAAACACATATTACTGAAGTCTGAAGTCAGAGTTGAACGTTGCAATTTCATTGATTTTCTCGAGCATATTGTTTTGCTTGCGAAATATATGTGTGTTGGTACCTACGGATTTTTTCAATGAATTTGCAGAACTTTCTTCAGACTAATATACCTATATTTTGACTGTCTAAGATTTTTTTCCATATATATATATTGAATGAAAATGAATATATACCACAAATGATTGATACAATATTGTATCAATCATTTGTGGCTTACATAAAGTAACCAATGTAGAATTATATGTTTTGTTGCTACACAATGATACAATATTATGGAACAATGACATAACATAATATCACACATTTTTTCCCCGAAGAGTAAGCAAGTGTGGTATACCACACCACCACTATTGACCAGTCATGTTTAAGTCCCATATTATTACATGGGACCCCGCTCCTATTGGGGGCGAGCGCATTGCCAGCCAGCAGGCAATGACACTACTGAGAAATTCCAGATAGTAAAACCTAAAACCATTGCCCGACCCTGGAAACGAACCGATAACCTCATGCTCAGTAGTAGCGCTTGCGACTGTGGTGGCATCTACACCGAAACATGCGAACTACGCATCATACTGACGTCACGCAAAATCCTGCATCGCACAAGCAGAGTTTATCGCTCATCTCATATACAGGATGAAATTGAATTCATTGGCATTCTTTTAAGGGGTCATTGTACTCATTATTATGAACAACTTTTACTATGGGACCAAACCTGAAATCGCGAAAACAAAATCAGCTGTTCCCTACATTTTGACGAGTTATGCGAACATAAATGTAGGGAACAGCTGATTTTTTTTTCGCGATTTCAGGTTTGGTCCCATAGTAAAAGTTGTTCATAATGATGAGTACAATGACCCCTTAAAGGGATGCCAATGAATTTAATTTCATCCTGTATATACAAGGTCCAGACATCAATCATCGGGCAGTTGCCCACCAGACACGACACTCGTTTGGTCGGAGGATCCTCTCTTTTCCATGGAGGAAGACTGCACTGAACTTTACACCCTGTTCCTCATATCTCATATCAGTAGACAAAAGAGGCAGCGCAAAGAATCGAAGATTGTAGGCAGACAATGAATCTTTGTCCCTGTAGACATCTATTATTAAAAGTATTGATCTGGGTCTGACTGTTCAAAAAAGTTAATTTAGTTTCTGAATGTTACTTACGAGTTTGGGTGCTCCACTTTTCTGTGCTCGAATGGGTTGTAGGCTTTTTCATTGATTACTTCTTTTGAGCCTAAACTTAGTGTTGATTGGAATCCTGGATTCGATGCGAGATTTGCCCTGGAAAATAATTGAATGTCAGATTTATTTGGGATTTTCTAGATTGAGAGAGACCCGCTCCTGTGTCGCTCAGCTTATACGACTTGTCAAAATGTCGAGAGTTTTTTTATTTTTCCGATGCCAGATAATTTGAGAATTAATTTTTAAATTTGACAGTTATTCCATACATCTGTCAGACGTCAATTTTATTCCACAAATAAAAAAAAAAACCTTAATAAAAAATATCTGTTGATTGAAAAATCAGCCCTGAATGTAATATCAAATTATTATAGACACACACCCCCGGATATTTTATTTCTAAATTATGGGGGAAAAGGCATCAACATTCGTTGCGCATTCTAGACAAAAAACGCGTCACACATACGGCGGATCACCGACTACAAAGGTGGGCGCTGATACCTATAATAATTACAAGATATTAAGTTATCTTAGCTTAGATATTGACTACAACTCTAACATACAATTCTACTTACCTTAGGCCTATTTTTATTGTAAACCATAGGTATGTTTTTAGTTGAAGGTGCAAATAAACTATATTTTTTTTTACTTACAGACACGGAAAGCGACTTCACGGAAGTTATAATATGTATAGATATAGGTATCCAAAGCTGAAAATTGAAATGATTGTCTCGCAGTTTGATGTTATGTACAAATGTATATTAGTGCGCTGTTAACCATGACGTTACAAATGGATATTAAGACGCTGTTGAACATTTTCTTGACGTCATGCCATATTTAAAGAGCTTTTTCTTGGCTAAGGACCAGGAGGAAACATTAGTTATTTTTTAATAAATAAATAGAAAGGTACCTATCGAAGCATTAAAAAAATAACAACACAGCGATCCAATTCTCATAAAATAACTAGAATTTCTAAACCGCTACAATATTAGTGCGGAGTGGAAATCAAAACCGCAAATATAATATTCGGTAGATATCTACTCCCGTCTCCCAGTAATTGAATAAATTACTTTTACACAGTCAACGATTTAGCCAAGCAATTATATTACTTTAATATCTTACGTCACAATTACATCGTAAATTTGGGAAAGTAATTATTTATCAAAGAGATTACCGACTTAAATTATTCGTAATTCAAATGACAGCTGTCATTGTGCAATGACAATGCTGTGATAGAGTGGGAGTGGGCTGTAATCTACCACGCAGGCCCAGTGCGGATTGGTAGATGTCACATGTCGTCGATTATTTTTTGTTTAGGACATGCCGTTTTAACACGGTGTTGTCCTTCACCGTTTTGAGAGTAGCTGATGAAATAAGTTACGCTAAGTAAAACGCCTGTCTGGGGAACCCACGACCTACAAATCGTTAGTCACTTGTTATGACTTGTACAAATTATTTGTGCCATAGTTGGTCCTCATTTTTAGGTACGTATTTTTAGGTACGTATACGGAATGTAACCTATAATATGTATTTGCATGCTATGATATAAGCAAAACATGTACCTATGCTCTGTAATGTAGGTATTTTAAAACAACTTTATATACCATGTTTTACGAATATAAATGTTATTTCTATTTCTAATGATGAACACTTTTTGAAGCTCTAAAAACTTTTTGTGCTTCTACTGATGCAAACTTTTTCATAATAAAATTGAACCTCATTTTAACTTCCTGGCCTTTTCTCACATTTGGTCTCTGTAACTAAGCTGGAGTATCCCGACCAAACGGGTGAATGGCTTTCTTTGGAAACCGTGACCAACCACGTGCGACCCAATACCCAAATTGGTCGCAGTAGCAAAACCAGGGCACCCCGACCAAACGAATTAGGTTAGAACTGTGACCAACCGCACACCCTACATACAAGTTTGTCGCAGTTACTAGGCTAATTATTAGGTCCCTATTTGAAAATGCGCGCAATTTCGATTTTACCAAGGTTACAGAAACAGCGATATCAAAAAAAAATCAAACTGCGGGAAAACAAATGAACAACTGAATTTGAAAAGCAAAATGTCATGCTATATTACAAAATTAGAATAGAATTTGGAATTCTAAATATAATGAAAGATATCGATCTTGCCAGTATCAAAAATCGGCAATTTCATAGCTTAGGTAGGTTTCAAATAAGAATGATTTGAGGTTCACAAAAAGATGTTCAATAATTTTAATAAGAGTGTTAAATAATAATTTTAGTAGCGCGATATGGGAAGTATTAGAGGATCTATGAAACACAATATGCTATTCTAAAATGCGGTAAGTAGAAATAATTTATTGAACAAGAGTCCAAGGGAGGCATTGCTTTTATGCAAATTTATTAGAAAAAATAGGTTAAGAAATGGATAATAGATTAGAAAATGGGCCGTAATGAGTGTTTTGCAAGAGTGACCTGGCCAATTTGTCAGTACAACGTTCCCATGGACCATTCCTTTCCTTTCTTCTTTTAAATAAATGGTTGCGCTATTAAAGATTTCTCCAGAATCAAGGGTTTACAGACGTTAATCTTACATAGTAACAGCCAGACACATTAATTAACCAGCGCCAGTAACGGCTGCGACTTACGAGTTGTAGGTCGTAGGTTCGAACCCAGTCGCGCGCTTAATTTTTGTAAATTATTTCATCACTGCTGCTCTCAAAACACTGAAGAAAAACATCGTACTTGTGTCTGTGACAAATAAACCTATGTTTAAGGTTCCGTACCACATAAGGATAAAACGGAACCCTTATAGGATCACTTCGTTTTCCATCCGTCTGTCTGTCAAGACCCTTTTTACACATTTAAAACTGTTTTTTTGCGATTACAAACTAACATTTGCAGTTGGAGAATTGGCTATGACGTACACCGATGTATGGGAGAACACTTTTTCAACTAAAAAGTTTAGTTTGTTCTTGGGATTGCCGGATTTTCTTTCTTTATATACCTACTTAATATTAGGTAGGATCAAATTATCGCGATCTATGTACCTACTTACAGGGCAGGTTGAACCTTGATAAGTTTCTTATAAATTCTCTTTTAATTAAGCATTTACCTTTAGTTAGAGGCAAATTAATCTCACAGACATAGAACCTCAAGTCTAAGTAATTTACTTTTAATGTGAAGTCTAGAATTTACAGTACTTACGTTGAATTAAAATTCTCGAGCACAATACTGCCTTTTTTCTCTCCGTTCCCCATAATGCCGTGTTTCTGCAAAGAAAGATAAAACATTTAAGTTCTTTCACTACAGTAATGCTTGTTAGGGTTCCGTAGCCGAAGGGTGCCAACGGTACCTCTATTACTAAGGCTCCGCTGTCAGTTCGTCTGTCACAGGACTGTACCTTAAGCACCGTAACAGGTAGACACTTGAAATTTTCACAGAGTGTGTCTGCTATAATAAAACATAATAAAGACAAAATATAATAAAAAATAAAAGGTAACTTTTTTGAGTAAAAAAATAAAATGTGTTAAATATTGTACGATGGTACGGAACCCTTTGTGTCCGACTCGCACATGGCCACTTTTTTACTACAAGTGAGCCGTGACATTAATTTTAATAAAAGACTGTCTCTGACACTTTGAAGTTAAATAAGTTTATTATCGCCTGACTTGACGATGTAGACATTTTGCGGGTGAAAATAATTTAGGGAAATAAAAATAATGATACTTTTAAAGGACTTTTTTTAGTTTATTTTTATTTTCGAAGCTAGGAAACTATGATGGTCTTGAACTCTTTGTAATTTGTCTTCTTTACGTGTTGCATTTTGTGAAGGGTGCAGGAACCCTTTGGATGCGGGAAGCACAGAGCCGGTCGAAGTGGAGGTGCTTGGGGGAGACCTACATATGTCCAACAACGGCCGTCTGAAATGATGATAATGACGTGTTGCATTTTAACCCTACACGTTCACACGGACGTAAAATTATCGCGGCGGGATTTTATCGCACACCTAACTTTCAACTCTCGGTGTTGAGCCGAGCATTGAGAATCCAATAGAGCGCATCCAAGCGCGTCAAAAAAAGATAGCTGGAAGTTCAACTATCGACGCTAAGCAGTGCGCCGCGGGAAAAATGCGCCTGGGCAAATAGAGAAGCAACCATCTAATGTATAACGCGACAGAAAAAAGACGAAAAAGGTACACGACCATTACGTGATGCAAATCTTTCACACTTTCTGTTTTATCCCATTATCTAATAACCCATAAGCACTGACATTTTAACTTCACGTAATACAGATAAAATATCATGAAGCTACAACAAAAAAAAAAAAAAACATGAAACATGATTACCGTTACGTCACGCAGGCAATTTACATTTCGTCAACTGTCTAGTAAAAGTACAGAACAACTTAATTTGACAGACGGCGAAACAGGGAACTATAATTTTAAGTACTAAATTCCGTATACTTTTCGTCGTTTTCTTTGCAAGTGGCGCCGCCGAAAAGAGTCAAATTATGCGTGTCGCGTTGTAAGATAATAATCGTTGATAATCGTATGAAGCGTACTTTTGACGCGTACGTAATCTGTGTCGAGTTAGTCGAAGTGGGACGTGGTGAAACGCTCCAATGATCTTCAGTTACTGGATACGTTACTCACGGAAGTTTCAGGTGGCTTTGTTAATTTGTAAGTTCTCGAATCTATCCATCTCGTCTTTGTAATATGTTTCTGTGCTTAGGTGTCAGAAAATTAAAACTCATCTTAGTGTAACTTCCTCGTTTGTTAGGCAAGCGTATTAAGTTCGGTAACAATAGAAAAAGTAATTGTTTCACTTTAGTGACAGTTGAGCTGATTGATTTTGGACTTAGGACTTATACCACACGTACCAGAACCACAACACATAGCATAGTCAGGCTATAATGTTCCAGCTGCTGAGACACAGGCCTCCTCTCTTTGAGAGGGAGTGGCCATAATCCACTACGCGGGTCCATTACGGGTTGGTGGTTTTGTGTAGCCTAGCGGAAAAAAAAATAATAGTTATGCTAGATGACTCATGGCTCCGATTTCGTAACCGGCAAAGAATAAAGCACGAACAGTCCACGATGAGTCACCGTAGAACTAGCATAATAGTTATATATCAAGGCCCCATCCAGTCTTCAACATCTCTAAGGATACGTCGGCGGTATGATAAACGAGTCCAACTTTTTTCGCCGGCAAACATTTGGAAACGAGCCCCCATTATGTTTTTTTGCAGAAACCGGACAGCCGGTAATTGGAAATCGGAATTTCGAACGATGAAAATTAAAATTGCGAATTTTAACTGGGCCCGTTTTTTTGTCTCGTTGTGTAGGCATGCTGGGTATTTTGATTTCTGATGTTGATGTAGGGGAGTGCTCAAGCTGTTTTGTTTGGGGTATTGGGCTCTTGGCAGAGGTAGTCTGTCACGCGTTGGAGGTTTCGGAGGGCACCGATAGGAGGACATAGGGTAATGCTAGTACGAGTACCGTTAAGGGTCGATTTTTTTATCCGTAGTTAAACTCAACCAATTGTTAAAAATAATAACTAATGGTAAATTTTTTGCAAAATATGTTTTTGATCAATTTTTTGTTATCTATAATAATAATAATATAATATAATAAATCATTTATTTGCCTGAAATATGGTGGGTACACAAGATGTTAAATTAAATTATAGCACAGGACATATTTCACCCTCATCACGGGCATGCAAAATTATAGTTAGTTTACAACAATCATTTTTTAAAATTAAATTACAATTATTTTAATTATTACAATTTATAAGAAAATTTGGATTACAATAATTATTACAATCATTTCAATATACAATTATTAGAGTTATATTAGTAGATTTCAATTACTTAAATTATTAATAAGGACAAAGTCACAGGAAATAAGAGGAATAATCAGTATCTTAGTGGACACCAAATCGGCATGTGCTTTTATTCAAAAAATCTTTAACCGTGTAGAAGCTCTCCTGTATTAACCATTTTCGCAAGGCACAACAGAACCTTTTATATGGCAGATCGGTCATTCCTTTGGGCAAAGAGTTATATATTAGAGGTGCCATATAGGCACAGTTCTTTCTGAACAGTTGTAGCTTAGGCACAGGCATTTTTAGGGGCAGGTGGTTAATTTTGCGTTTAGATGTATTGTCGTTAGTAGTGAAAAGATGACTATGGTATTTGACAAATTTAGCTACTTCATAAATGTATATGCAGGGAACAGTTAGTAGATTCTTAGATTTAAAGATAGGTTTACATGATTCCGACCAATCCATGCCGTACAGTGCCCGAATGCATTTTTTCTGTGCTATGAACACCCTCGTGATGTCACAGGAATTTCCCCAGACAACTATGCCATACCGTATAATGGAACATATGTAAGCGTGATATACCATAATAGAAGTATGTCTGCTCGTCACGTCTTTTACCTTTCGAAGTGCAAAAACAAACTTGTTTATTTTTATGCATAAACTATTAATATGTTCTTTCCAAGAAAGATGTGTATCGAGAGTAATGCCCAAGAATTTTGCGCTGTTTATCTGTTGTATAAGTGAATTATTATAACAAATATTTAATTCAATGTTTTTACTCTTATAAGTTTTGAAATTAATAAGTTTCGTTTTCTCTATGTTTATTTTTAATTTATTTGTGTCTAACCATTGAATAACATCTTCTAACGTTTTATATATTTCCGTTTCATATGTATCAATATTTTTACAGTCCATAATAATAGTTGTGTCATCTGCGAACAAGACACAGTCATGTGTGAGTGCACCTGGAAGGTCATTGACGTAAATAAGAAATAACAGAGGCCCTACGATGCTACCCTGTGGTACCCCAGAACAATTAATCCTCTGTTTCGAGTCAAACTTAACTACATTATTGGTCCCAGTGTCAAATTTAGTAATCCTAGTGAATTGTTTCCTGTTTTGCAAATAGGACTGAAACCATAACAAGGAAGACCCCCTTATTCCACATTTTTCAAGTTTCGCGATGAGTATCGAATGATCAACGAAATCGAATGCTTTACTGAGGTCTAATAGTAGAGCTGACGTTGGGGTTTTTTGGTTTATATTATTAATGATGCGGTTTATTAAGGTGAAGGTAGCTAATTGCGTTGACCGATATTTCCTGAAACCAAATTGTTCCGCTGCCAAAATGTCATATTTATCCAGGAAGTTAACTATTCTTTTGAGCATTATTCTTTCACAGATCTTAGATAGGACCGGAGTTAAAGCAATCGGTCTAAAATTATTTTTATCTGATTTTGGCCCTTTCTTATGTAGTGGCTTTATTATCGATAGCTTAAGTTTGTCTGGAAAACATCCTTGTTCAAAAGATAGATTTATGATGTGAGCCAAAGGTTCCGATATAAATCGGGCAATACTTTTCAGTAAGTCGGAATTAATTTCGTCATACCCTGCTGACTTAGAATTTTTCAATGAAATTATTGTGTTGACAACTTCATTTGCATCCGTGGGTTTTAAAAAAATACTAGAATCGTTACTTTTTAAAATTGATGTGCGATGATCAGACCCATTATTGACAGAGGCAGAACTACTAGAATTTTGAACTACATCAATGAAAAAATTATTGAATATGTTTGCTATGTCAGATCCAGATGTAACTGTACTTCCGTTGTCGACAATACTATCAATGAATGTACCAGTCATAGGTACAGTACCATCAACATAGCGTTTGACTACATCCCAAGTTGCTTTACCTTTATTGCGAGATTTAGTTATGTACCTTTGGTTACAAAGCGACTGAGTGCTGTTTATACATTTCCTTAACAATTTGGAATATTTTATATACTCTAATTTACTATTTTTGCTTCTATTTAAGTAGTAGTTGTATCTTAGCGTTCTTTTGGTTCTACAGCTGATTTTAAGACCTTTCGTTATCCAGGAAATTTTACCGGCTCTAAAACAATTTCTTCGTCTTATTATGGGAAAGCAAAGCTTAAAGAATAACGTTAATTCTTCGTGAAATTCATTGAAAGCTTCATTTGTATCTAATCTATTCAATATTTCAGAAAAAGTGATACTGCTAATGCACTCTACAAATTTACTTAGGTTATTTTTGCTGTAGTCACGTGTAGTTGTGAAGTAATATTTAGATATTTCCTCTATTTGTTTTGTTTCAAATTCAATTGTTTGTGCCGTTTCGTGATCCGAGAGACAGAAATTGTGTGTCCTACCTACTGCTCTTGGAATATTACTAAGGATGTTGTCGATACATTTATTTCTTCGTGTTGGTTCCTGGATGTGACACTGGAGTCCGTAATTCGATATAAGTTCTACAAATTGAGTACTTGCGGTATCGTGAGCCAGTATGTTTATATTAAAATCGCCGCAAATAATTAATTTACGTTGTTTGTGGCGTAGTTTAGATAAAGTTTCATTCATTTTGTTAAAAAATACATTTATATTGGAATTAGGAGTTCTATAAACACATATAATAGTTAGTTTTATTTGAGGAATTTCTAGGCCACAGATTTCAAAATGTTTTTCAATACACAGTTTATTAATATCATGCAGTTCTACGCCATTGAAGTCATTTCGTAACAAGATAC
This sequence comes from Apamea crenata, assembly GCA_949629185.1. Taxonomy (NCBI): domain Eukaryota; kingdom Metazoa; phylum Arthropoda; class Insecta; order Lepidoptera; family Noctuidae; genus Apamea; species Apamea crenata. The sequence goes on from OX451359.1 coordinate 2,621,210, forward strand.
AAGAACCCCCTCTCCGTTGCAATTGCCGGGAAAAAATGGTAGACACATGAAAATTATTAAGTGTTAAAAATTGCTCCTCACCTTTAATTATAAAATGTTCAGTGAGACATACGGCAATAACACGTTTACTTGATTCATGTAGTACATTGAGGGTTAGGTCTAGATCGTCCATCTTACTAAGTGCGCCTGCGATATTTTGGTGCATAATACTACACAATGAGGTACTATTGCGCTTACTTACGAAAAAACGGATCTTTGTCCTTATTAGTTAATACGGAAGAAATATTTTTTACGGGATAATTATCATTTGTGACCGCTGAGAAATAAAAGGGTATTGTGCCTTTACGAGGTTCAGGTTTAGATGAAAAAACCGTAGTTGAAAGATTCTTGCAGTCTTGTAAAATGTAGTGCCTTAAGGTATCAAAAATGTTTTTCATGCCATGTCTATTTAGTACTCCACTTCGCTTACAAAACATTGTGTTGTCGTATTTTAGATTTAAATTGGAATCAATTAATATTGCATAGTTATATTTACAGATGTCTTGGTATAATAAGGTATTAAAAGTCTCAACTCTTGAGTTAAAAATGTTGTTATAACCATTAAATTTATAGGTAGGTAAACATAATACTAGGTTAGTGTAGCTAATTGACATTAAAGTTTCGCGTATACTTATAACTAGATCATAATAATTTACAGTTGTCTCACAATCATGTTCACCTATAAAAATCAAACAGTAGTCTTGTTTATTGAAGTTAACTAGCTTCTTGTTAAGATTATCGAGTAACTGTTTAGTTCCACAGTTTGTTGAAATATAATGGCATACATCATAACACGGAAACGTATTTAGCGCCAAGGTGAGAATATTATTTACTTTGTTGCTACTAATAATACAAAGTTTTTGACTTGGACGATTTAAAACCAATGTCTGACTGGCATTAAATGGGGCGTGGGCGGGTACCTCTGGTTGTAGTACGTGCGACGATGTGCCACAATTTACATTCTTCCGTAAAGTGTCGGTTGATGGACTGGTAGCGCCATCTATTGTCGAGTTTACATATGAAGATGAGCCACAATTTGCATTCTCCCGTAAAGTGTCGGTTGATGTACTGATAGCGCCATCTATTGTCAAGTTGACATATGAAGATGTGCCACAATTTCCATTCTCCCGTAAAGTGTCGGTTGATGTACTGGTAGCGCCATCTATTGTCGAGGCGCTGGTTAACGTATTCTGCCCAAGATCGATCAAACTCGTGTTGTCTTCGTCATCGAATGTCAGCCTCAAGTTTCTTGACATTCTCTTCCTTGTCGATATCGGTTTCGTCCTGGGTTCTGAACAGATTCTATGAAATGTTTGTGTTTTAAGTTTTTGTTTGGTTAGAGCGTCTTTTAGTGACAAGTTCTCTTCACTAAGTTTAACTATTTCTAAATGTGCGCTTTCGAGTTCGTTTCTAAGCTGTAATAATTCTTTTTCCAAGTCTTCTTTATCACTATCATATCTAGTAGACAAGTCTGGTAGACTAAGTCTTCTTACTTCTGAATTTGTAGATTCAAAAGAGAGATCAAATGATTCGTTGAATAATGTTTTATGCCGACGTATTGTAACATTTTCATCTGCCATGTTATTACCTTGATATTGTTGTAGATATTCGCAGATTGGACGATGACAAGACAGTAAAGCACCCTGTCGTTTAATTTCAATGTAAAGTGTTATAATTCAAATCGCTATTCGACGACAGATGTCGTTATTCTTTACAAAGGTACTTATTTGAGGGAAACATGTACAAAAAGACCTTTGCTGTATCGGGGATTGAACTTGAGATCATCCGTTTACGCTGATTTGTAGTCAGCAAGCGAAGCCACCGTTCCACGAAGTAATTATATGTAACGTTGAAATTATGGAATACCTCATACGTTTTCCTTAATGACCGTTAATTAACATTCAATTTGAATTTTGTGTACAGTTGTCATTCCCGATGTTATTTTCACAAATCGTCACTAATCTGGCAATAATTTATGCACTGCTTAGTTCTGATGCTTATGTTTACGGTTTTAAGGACGTATTTGTTAGTGTTCACTCATTTTATTAGTTTTGTTCTTTTCTTTAGTCACTAAGTTATTAACCGTTATATAGTCACTTGTTCTTGATATTTAGCGTAGATAACACTTGTACACCCGAATTGGCACTTTAACTTCCTATTTTACTGTAAATTACGACTTATTACGAAAGAAAACTATCTAAAATTATTTTAAATGTGTGGAGCACTTGTTAACGTGGCTAGTAGCGCCATCTCTCGTTTCTTACTCTCTTGATATAGGTATCTATTGATATAGGTAATATCACGGCTAATGGTCAAATAAATAACTATTAGATAAACTAACAATAGTACGAAAAACACATTTTGCCAATAATTAACCATTACTTACTATTTTTAATTGGTTGAGTTAACTACGGATCAAAAAATTGGCCTTTAGTGCACATTATGTAAGATCATTTTTTTTAATTTTTTTAATTTAAATATAATAAGTATTTGTTTATTTATAAAAAAAACTTATAAAATCCGATTTGTTTTCTGACACGCACGCGTACAAGGTCGCGGAAACAGCAGCAAATAAAGAACGTAAACCGTTACTTGAAACGAGCTATCACCTAACAAGCTGTTGTGAAATCGATTTGATTCAGTCTTGTAATTGATTTTGCATTCACTGCCCGTAATCCGATCGAGTTCCATCTGAGTCCGAAGACAATCGGATTAATGCCACAGCCGCTAGGATCGATCAAAGATAAAGTCGATTCGTGGATGGGTGACGAATGACCAAATTACATATCGACACCTCTCCGTGTCTCGGGTCCCGGCTATCATTCATAGATCTTTAACAGTCGTTACACCTTTAGAAGCCAACCAAGGGGTATCGAGTCACTCAGTAATTGGGTTGTGGAAGTCAGATGGGCAGTCGCTTCCTTAAAATATTTGTATTGCTGCGTCCGGTTAGACCGGGGGCAGATCACAACATAGTTTGGGAAAAGGGCATAGGCAGATGATGATATTTAAGCTAGTTAAAGAGGCAATGGGCTGGCCATGACTAGCTTCTTCTTCTGTCCGCGACTTCATCCGAGTGAAATTTCTTGTTACTCCGCCCCAGCGCGTCGCATTGCATTACCTGCCAGCGCTAACACTTCGTTTTCGTTTGGCGTTCTTTTGACTTTTTTTCTTTTTGACCGACTCCTAAAGGCCGCACCGTGATGTTATACAAGTGTGGGACACGCATTTTAAAACGCGGCCTGTGTGAGACCGCACTGTAACTGCCCTTTTACACACACATAAAAACGCGGCCGCTTATACGATACCATAACGCGGTTTTGTTCTTTGAAAGTGGTGTACCTATTCTGAAATAATGTCAAACTTAAATAACATAAAAAGCAAGTATCATGTATTAATTATTTACCATTATATTATTTTTTTGTTCTTTGCCCTTGTTTCATGTTTATTATTATATGTATATATTTATTTAGATGAGTAAAATATACTTTAAGTATGTATTAATAGTATAATGTAAATGGTACACCACAAACTACCTACTATATTTGTATATCTTCTTAATTTTTTTATCCATCCAAAGGTTGTCTTTAAAAGATCGCTCTTAGCGATAAGATTTTATTTTTTTTTAATTTTACAAAGGGTAACATCACCCTTTGTAAAATTTTATATATTTTATTTATGTTCTGTAACTTGTATGGTGTACAATAAAGAGTATTCTATTCTATTCTATTTACCGGGGATCGTAATTTTATTTGATTATTTCTTTCATAACAGCCTCCTGAAATTTGACGAGGATCCAAAACAACAGCTTGTATAGCATTTAGCCTTCCTCAAAAATTGGGCTAAGTATCAAATACAAAAATACTTTTTAAAATCCGACCGGTATTGCCAGAGATGCGCGTTCAAACAAACAAACAAAAAAGCAAACAAACTCTTCAGCTTTACTATTAGTATAGAAGACAGGCTGATGAACAAGACGGTTAGTAATCCAATAATAGCTCATTTAATAGACCTTTATATTACGTAAGTTAATGTGCCTACTTTACATACTTATCTATCAGAATAAAACCGTAGTTATGTTTACTGCGTTCTCATGACACAATTGCATTTGATTGTAACTAAATTAGCATATTATATGGTGGCATTGAAAAGAGCCTTCGTCAGTTTCTACACGAAGAGAATTATAATGTTAATATTGTCTAAGTATCGGCTTTTTTATCACTTTTTGTTTTATGAGTCAGAGCTTACGACGTGCTTGCTGAAGCTTGTCTGGCGCGTGTAAAACATTTTCAGAACTAGAGACAAGAAAATCTCGCATAGATTCCGCACTCAAATTAAATAACAAACTATCAATCACAATCTGATTCATTTTGAAGGATATTGTTAATCCATCGCGTCATAATTATGTGTGAAAAATTTCTCTGCTCGATAACGTAAATAACGCAATGAATGTTTTTGGAATGTAAAAATTAAAGCCATTCTTCTTAGATAATATGTTACGCAATAACTCCTCTGGACTAATTATGGTTCCTTCTATAATCTTAAAGTTGATTGTAAGTTAAAAAAAAAGCAGTGAGCACTGGTGGCCCAGTGGTAACGGCCCGAACTTACGAGTTGTAGTTCGTGGGTTCAAACTCAGGCAGGCGGTTTACTTTGTGTAAATGATTTCATGACTACTGCTCTCAAAACGGTGAAGGAAAACATCGTGAGGAAACCGGCAACTCTTCAAAAAAATTTGTAGACATGTGACATCTACCAACCCGCACTGGGCCTGCGTGGTAGATTACAGCCCGCTCCCTCTCGAAAAGAGGAGGCCTGAGTCTCAGCAGTGGGAACATTATAGTCTGATTACGCTAAATATTTACAATCAATTTTAAGATTTAGTACTTACATAAATTACTAGGTGTGATGTTAAGAATCTTTTGAATTCTGTACATTGTACGACAACGAAAAGGGGGTACAAATATTATTTAAATGTCATGTTTAACTATTTAGTTACTTAACTAAATAGTCACCCATATTATATAATAACCCACAAATTCCTATTATGTAATATATGAGACTGCAATGGGGATTTGTGAACAAAAAGTGGTAAAGATGGGGATTCTTAATGGGGATTTGTGGAATAACCCTCTCTTAGGCCCAGGCAGTTGGAGCGATGATCTGCGCGGAGAGACTTTTGTCCAAATTGAACTACTAGGTAGGTAGATGATGTGGTTAATTTGCACATATAGGTACCTACAACCTATGCCTTTCCATGTGTAGGTAAGTACTTGAGAAAAACAAACTCTTAGGTAATGGTTCTGAGAATAAATAATACGTTAACAAAATAAATCATCACCAACAACACAAAACATATTGCTTACTTAGTCTTAATACTAGCCTCTGTCCGTGACTTCGTTCGCGTGGAAGTCGCAAGATACCGCACAATATACTAAAGTAACAGCCACATTACTAAAATCTTAATATTATTTTTTTGTTATTATCTATGATGACTTTAATTGAATTAAACCAATATAAGCTGAGTTCTGATTGTACGAAAAATCTGTACAATGCGAGGTCAGTTAAAACCATAAACATATAGCTTAACTAGCTTCTGCCCGCGGCTTCGCCCGCGTGGATGTCGGAACTTATCCCACGGGAACGTGCTACCAGGATAAAAAGTATGTGCTTCCCCAGGATGCCATCTATCTCTTTGCCAAATCAGAAGTTCAGTGGTTTAGGCGTGAAAATGTAACATACAGTTTCAAGTTCAAATCCTCCCCTAAAAATCGAATTACCCCTTTTTGCCCCGTCAGGGATCAATTTTCGACAACTTTACATACTTATTATTAATTATTTTCTGTCGAAAGTATCAATGCTGAGTTTCGAGTTAATCGGACCGCGCATTCAATTTCTTCCACACAAACTTCAACACCCCTATATCCCCCTTTGAAAATTGTTTGAAAAACTTATACTTAATGAAAAACTTTATTACTTACTTAGGCAAGTATTGTTGCCAAGTTTCAAGTTTATTAACTAAATTAATAAGATTTTTCATATAACTGTACCCCGCTTTTCACCCCCACAAGGGTGGAATTTTAGGATATTCATGAAAATTCATAACTTGACTCAAAGATTATTTATACCAATTTTATAATTAATCAAGCCACTTATTATAATCCTCCCCTGTAAAATTAACTACCCCTTTTCACCCCGTTAGGGGTAGATTTTCGAAAAACCCTCATACGTGTTATTATTTATTTTTAGTCTTAAGTACACACACACTGAGTTTCGAATTAATCGGACCGCGCGTTCAAATTCTTCCACACAAACTTTAACACCCCCATAGCCCCTTTGAGGGGTAGTTTTGAAAAACTAATAATGATAAACTTTATTGCTTACTTAGGCAAGTATTCATGCCAATTTTCAAGATTATTAACCTAACGAATAAGATTTTTCATATAAACTGTATCCCCGCTTTTCACCACCACAGGGGTGGAATTTTGAAAAATCATTTGGGATGTGTTCATAACTTGACTTAAAGATTATTTATACCAATTTTCGAGTTAATCAAGCCACGCTGTAAAATCCTCCCCTGTAAAATTGACTACCCCTTTTCAGGCCGTCAGGGGTAGATTTTCGAAAAACTCTGATACACATTATTCTTCTCTTTCAATTTAAGGTATAAATACTGAGTTTCGATTAAATCGGACTGCGCGCTAAAATTCTTCCATACAAACTTTGAAACCCCCCAATCCTCTTTTAGGGGGTAGTTTATAAAAACAAAAAATGCCCAACTTCATAATTTACTTAGATAAGTAGTCGTGGCAAGTTTCAAGTTTATTAACTTAAGGAATAAGATTTTTCATACAAACAAAATCCTCCCATTTCACCCTCTTAGGGGTGGAATTTCGAAAAACCCTTTCTTAGTGGATACCTACTCTTCACAAAGAATACACCCTCCAAATTTCATGTCTCTAGGACCAGCGGTTTAGGCTGTGCGTTGATGTCTCAGTCAGTCAGTCAGTCAGTCAGTCAGGACTTTGAATTTTATATATATAGATAGATGTGTCTGGTCGTATGCGCCTGTGAGCGATGAAAGTGTCGACAAATAAAAAACCCAGTTCAAAAAAACAAATACTAAAATGTTTAAAGTATTAAAGTAACAAAATACTAAAAGTTACACGAACACGTTAAATATACCTAAACGAGTAGTTTTAGAATGAAAAACTCGTTGTTGAATTATATTAAGACTACGGTCGTAGGAGATATTATGCTATTTTTCGTTAGTGAGAATAATTCACAGTCGCTAATATGATTCATTTTGTTAACGTCTTTTATTATTCTCAGAACCATTAAGTTTGTTTTTCTCAGCTTTGCTTATTTGTGTGAAATAAGCACCTTGATGAATAGTTAAATAATATTAAATAATGGTTTTTTGTTTTTTTTTTGTTGTTGTTTTGATGTTGTTTTTTTGTTATTATTTTATAAGGCTATTGTGGTGAGAATATAAATTAATATCATTATTATTAGTACATACACTACAATATTAGCTCATGTACAGTCACCAAAGGAGATAAGTAACCAGGGTCGTCGAATAAAGTTGAAGTTTAGTAAGAAACCGATGGATGGTGGTCGAATGAAATTTAATTTGATAAATGAACTGTTTCTATTCTATTAATTAAATTAATTTTGTTCGAATACATCCATCGGTTTCTTACTAAACATCAACTATATCCGACGACCTTGGTTACTTATCACCTTTGGTAACTGTACATGACTAACCACCAGATACTGAAGGCACATCAATCAAAGGTTAAATATATAAAATGGCTGCAACTACATATAAATCTCATCATCTGCCTAGCCTTTTCCCAACTATGTTGAGGTCGGCTTCCAGTCTAACCGGATGCAGCTAAATGCCAGTATTTTACATGAAGCGACTGCCTATCGGATCTCCGCAATCCAGCTGCTGGGTAATACGATAGATACCCCTTGGTAATACGATAGATACCCCTTGGTAATACGATAGATACCCCTTGGTAATACGATAGATACCCCTTTGCAATACGATAGATACCCCTTGGTAAGACTGGTTGTCTGCTTTCGGACTTGTGACTACCCGTGACGACTGTAAAATATCCACGAATGACAGCCGGAACCGATGGACCGAACGACTTTCCGAGCCACGGAGGGGTCTTGGTATGTAAAGATGGTCACCCATCCAAGCGTAGTTTAACCTGATCGATCGACCCGTGCGGCTGTTATTTCTTAGCCACAAGACCTGCAACTACATATATCTATCTTGTTATAAATTAAAATCGCTTTTCGACTTCGTCTGTGTACTCGCGTTGTGCTTCTCAACTACGCAGCGGATTTTGATATGGTTTTCATCATCATGTAGAGAATTTATTCCGGAAGGATTATCTGTAATAAATTGATATTAAACTGACATAAAATAAAGAAATCTTGATGTTTTATCAACTCGTAAAAATCGTAAGAAACAGGTGCGGGACGCAAGATACTCGTAAATAAAATTGCTAGATACTTGTAGCTATAACCGTAAAACAATCGAAATAGGATTCGATCTTCTTTTTCTGAGTGTCGCTGCCACGATTGAATTTTATATCTTATTGGCCTAACTTTGCCACATCCACGGCGTTGTCGGTGGCAGCGCAGAGCTCACTTTGACTGCATGTTTTGGGACACAGAGGGCAGGATAGGAGGTGGAGCATGGTTTCACACCCTACTGCTGTTCCGTCAAGATAAATCCCCTGGACCCCATGGACATTTCACACAGCACCATTTGTCCCAAGCTAAGCAACCTAATGCTTGTGTTATGGTAACAAGATGGCTGATAAACTACTTATATACAATTTTTTTTTTTTGAAAATACATACATATTATAGATAGAAAAACACCCAGACTCGGAACAAATACATGTAGGTCATACAAATATTTGTTCCGTGCGGGAATCGAACCCGCGACACGCAGCGCAGCAGTCAATCGATAGAGAGCCCCAGTTTACCACTTCTACCTTTAGGTTGGACTTACGTCTTCCCACTTGTGTCCGGAGACCGTTCAAGGACTCGATTAAAGAGTAGTTTTATTAATCAGGTTTTTAGAAACCACGTGTCTACAACATAATCATCAATGGTAATAGAACGATGTTAAACGCAGCCGAGATTATCGCACTTCCAATATTTAGTAATGATAACATATATATTTCCATGCGTTACACACAAAGATTCCATAATACCATGAGCATTCCATGGATGTTTACGATGTAGCCGCCTAAGCATCATTCAACGACGAAAGGCCACTATAGCAAGCCCACATGCCAAGGTCTGTTCGTATTCAAACCTGTTGATGTTGCAAGCCACTTTGCATGATACCGCCAACGTTGTGTTAAGGTATATTATTTATTTATTTATTTCTCTAATGCACAATGTACACAACCATAGTTACACGCTAGGCTTAAACTAGTGAGTAGTTGACCCTGGTAGGGCGAAGCAAGATAACTTTAAACTAATAATATTGTAGTGAGTATCCATTATCTAATATTAGGAACTTTCACATTTAAAGTACAATATAATTTAAGCTTATGTCTAGCTTTGTACATAAAAAGATTATATTATATTATAATTAACACACAGATATATATTTGAACACTATTTTGACATTTTGGCTTTTACTGCTGTAACGAGATTTTGGTAAAGTTACACGCTTTAGGAACAATTTTGACATAAAATAGGAGTTAAATTAAGCTTCTGGTAAAATCCGGGAGTAAACAACGTCAGGAAAGATAATCCTCTCTGGATTATGGACTTATTATTTATTTTTTGATATTTTGTTTGTGACGGCAATCGGTTTCGAGACTCGCCATGAGCGAGTCTTCGCGTTGCAAAGTTTAATTAGTCAGTAAGGTTAACTGACTACATTGGATGTGCCATACACACTGGTGATGCCCTTAATGAATCTCAGTAAGTACAAGTTACTTTGAAAGAAGGAAATAATGCATTTATTTAGAACAGAATATAAGGCACAACAGTAGATTAAAAACAAACACAAAAATATCTTTGTGGTCGGGGTGGGTCAGGTTATTGAAAAGGCTTCTATTGAGGGTTCAACTTTTATTTTTTTGCCACACATTTTTGACAAAATGACTTGCCCATGTCTGGGCCTCTTGGCCAATTGTCAATCTGTCAGGCTGCCACGTTAGTGACAGTCCGCCACAGAAGTCTGCTAGGACGGAGGAGTTCATACACCGCTATTTCCAATATAAAAAAATAATAATATATGAGTGCCTCACGGCTACGCCTAATAGGCCCAGTTCATCAAACTAGCTTGAGAACTAGTTCCTAATGCTGATTATCAACTTTGCGGTGGTATTCCGCGAAGGTTTGGCTAAGCCAGAATTTAGATGTATCTTGTAGCGAGACTACATAAATGTGAAGGATTTGTCATCAGCTATTTATAGTCCTCAGTAACCCAGGTGACAGGCCGCCCCTATTACCTTGAATCTGTATGCTCGATCGGTGACCCGTGACTATTGATGACTGATAGCATACCATTTTCAAGGATCACTTAACTGGATTGTGATAAAATACCTATGAATTTTATAAATAGACTAGTTTCAGCCCGCGACTTCGACCGCGTGAAATTTATTTTTCCCCCAATCCACCCCGTCGCCGCGTCGCGTCGCTGCGTCGCACAGAATCGTACTCTGTCCGCGCTAGTAGGTACTTCGTTTTCTGTTAGTGTTCTTTCTAAACTTATGCTCGGCCCCTTAGGGACCTACCGTTAAGTTAAAGCCAATAGCCTTCCTCAAGAATTGGGCTTTCAAAAGCAAAAATACTTTTATAAATAGGACTGGTCGTTCCATAGATTTTTTTATGTGAATGCAAATGAGGTTGGGCGCTGATACCTATATCACAAGATATTAAGTTATCTTAGCTTAGGTATTAGTAGCAACTCTAACATGTAAAATAATGTAACTACCTTTTGGCCTATTTTATTGTAAAACTGTTTCTAGTTAACTTTGAAGGTGCAAATAAACATACATTTTTTTTATAGTTTAGTACTATCAAACAAACTATTTTGCTTTAATATTAGTAAAGAGATAAGTGTCATGGCGCTACCTAAAAATAAATGTTCAGGGCCATACGGTAAGCTGAGACAATAGTTGTAAAGTAGCAAATTAAATGATAGCTCGGAAAACGAGAAAAAATCTAATGAAACTACTGATTAACTTTGATGACAAAAGGCGCTATCAGGGTCGTTGAATGAGCGACAGGATAATCGAATGTCATAACAATGATTTATCTCCGTTTTTTCCAGGGTAAGACGAGTTGACCGTTTACTTAAAAGTAGAATTACAATAGTTTTTGTGCATCTTAAGTTCTTAATCGCTAACAAGGCGTTCCTTCTAGTTCATTATCTGACCAAGATTTTATACTGTGACCTTTGAGTTTGCTTCGGAGTTTCTCCTTAGATTGGTTGGTTAGGAAACGTCGACCTCATCTATTTTTATAATAATAATTTATTAATACGTGTTTTTGACGTGAAAGTGATTTTTGAAATCTACAGGAATAAAATATGATTTAGGGCTGATTTTTCCAACGCCAGATACAACAACAATCAACAACATTCGAGGAACAATTTTAAATTTTTGACAGTCCTTCCATACAAAATCTATCAAACATCAATTTTATTTTACGAATAAAAATTATCTGTCAATTCAATCGACAGATAAACATCAGCCCTTAGTAACGAGTATCCATTTTAGGGAAAGGAAAAACATTACTGCTTGTCTAAACTATACTGCGCTCGCCGAACGCAGTATATTTTACGTAACAATTATTGACCCTAAGTTACAAAAAGTCAAAAAAAAAAATCTGCCTTATCTCGAAAAGAAAGAATAAGTATGCCGCAATGCAATCTCATTAGGGTATCAATAGTATAGAGGTGTCCCGTGACAAATCATCCAAATTCGCTGTAATGACATCGCTCAAGGGTAACGCTCGATCCAATCACCCCTCTATTGTTTTGAGATAGGGTTGTGTTCCACTTAAAGCTATACCTACTACGCGAGGCTTTTACTTTAGCCTCTAAGCAGTACCAGTAGGAAGGAAATAAAGTGCAAAGAAGCTTTGAGACAGGCCACTTCACATCATCTTACATGCAAGTGCATCTAAGTGGATGTTTCAAAGACAAAAAAATGGGTGCGTGTACTTATGTACGCGCGTCAGAAGTTATACTTCTTTGGCATCATTAAAAAACAATTTTTAATTGCATGCAAATAATTAATTACAAAAAAGGTTCCAATAAAGTTCGTTGTTTAGGTTGAATAATGTTGGTAACAAGTCACGGCCCTTTTAAAGCATAATAAAAAACCAGCGCCTAAAGAAGTATAACTTCAAAAATATTATAATTATGTCAGACTACCTTCTGTCCGCGACTTCCCCCGTTCCACCCCGTCGGGTCGCATAACCTGGCCGCGCTATAACTTAGTTTTTTTTCGCCTTGCGTTCTTTTTGACTTGTTTTCTTTTGGCCTGGCTGTTAAGAATCATAGCGTGATGTTAACTAGCCTTCCTCAAGAATTGGACGATCAAATTCAAAAAGATTTTTCAAATCCATCTGGTAGTTCCAGGGATTACCCCCTACATAAAAACTTACAAACAAAAAAACTCTTTATAATATTAGTATAGATTGGTTGACAGCCACACTATCGCATTAGATGCTAACCCAGCGCTTATGAGAGATCAAAGAAATATTATCAATTAATGTATTAATACTTATATATTGTTCCTTATTAATGAAGTAACACATTTTTTAGTGTGAAAAGAAAACGTAGCTATTGATGGAACACAAGCCCCCAAGTATCATATTATCAATTTGTCGCCATATTGAATCAAAGTAATGTCATATTGTTTGTTTCTTTTGGCATGTTATATATTTTTATAAGTAGGTAATTAAAGTCACGCAGGAAAACATTTATCATTTTCAATAGTTTTATAATAAGGATCGTCATACGTTGACAACAAAGACAATGTACCGCTTAGATGAAAATTCAAAGACTGCTTGAATAAGTTGAAACAAGTCGTGAAGAAACCAAAATTATTTAAATAATTTAGTGAGATTAGTAATTCTTTTTTCAAAAGACATTGACTATTACACACACACACACACCCTCACACAAACACACAAAACACCCATGACAGCAATAGCTCCTGTTACAATCTGAGAACAAATGACAGTCGACCACAACTGGTTGCGTGCAACTGCAATTTATTGTGGTTGTTTGTTATGCAGGTGACAGGTGTGACAGGAATATAATACATTAATTTTGGTGTAGTGAACCATTGATTTTTAAGATAAGTGGTCTAAATTCTTTTTAAATAGGAGAAAATTGCGAATTTTCTGATGGACAGTGGTGAAAAAGATTCAACCTTTATTCACAAGCAGCGGTGGTTGTAGCTGCAATCACGTGGACTAATTTTATTTATACTAAATCCTGGCCATAGCGTTCTACCATACTGGGAGCCTAAAAAGGCCACTTTGGCAGAATCAAAATAGGATAACAATATAAATCATATTAAAAATCGTAAAATGGTCACAAACTGACATTTATTCATTACTGTGTGCAATAAATTTCATACCACGCAATTCACCTGTTTGACAGTTTTGTATGGAAATTCGTAAAATGGTCCACCAATGCTTACACCAAATATGATTGATATGAAATGAATTGTAGGTGATTAAACAATTATATGTAACCATTAAGCGAAAATTAGAGGAATTGCTAATGATCTGCTGGGAATTCAGGAAATGAACAGCTTTTAGAGGTACCTATTGTTTAAAGTGGCCTTTTTAGGCCCCCAGTTCGTAGAAAATAATCACGAACCGGCCAGAAGGACAGATAGATGATGCGTTTTTATCAAAAATAAGAATGATACCTACTATTATTAAAGGTTAGCCATTGCTTTAGGGTACAGTAGTTTGGCATTAAGTAAACGTTGAAGAGCGAACAGATGATTAGGAGCGGGAGATGTACAGGAAGATAATAATTCAACTTCATACGCATTTATAAATATATCGATGAACTACTCATGTAGATTCCCTCATTGATAAAATACTAAGAAATCAATGCGGAATCAGCACGACGTGGACTTAATTAGAAGTTATTTATTTACGATCATACAAGGAGATAAACAGATTTTTATTTATTTATATGGTCATCTTGTTTTTTACAATAACATTGCTTTTGTTGTGGTTTCAAGTTGTTTTTGTGGTCGAAAAGCAGGACAGAGTTATTTATAGAGATAATAATACCTATTCGATATCCTTCCTACTAATATTATAAACGCGAAAGTTTGTGTGGATGGATGGATAGAAGTTTGTTACTCATTCACGCCAAAACTACTGAACAGATTTGGATAAAATTTGGCACACAGATAGTTTATAACCAGGATTGATACATAAAATACTTTTTATCCCGATATTCTCAAGGAATCGAAACTTATGCGGGTGAAACCACGGGGCGCTGCTAGTTATTACATATATGTTTGTCCTTCTTTTAAAAATAATCAGCCGTCCCTTTTATTTGGTTCAAGTATGTATTGAAGTTTTGTATGGTACAGTTGATAATTTTTCGCGATTAAAATGTTGGTCCCACGGAGAAAGTTGTTCAGTTTGATGGTTTGTTCCACACCCTTAAATTTGACCTCACGTTTCTGCTATAGTATGCTGTACAGTAGATGAGTATAGTTTTCATCTTTTGGAAAATTAGTCAAAGGGTCGCAGGCCCTTTGTACACGGCACGGTTTCTTTACGGCACGGTGTGTTATCCGCGTCGTAGAAAAATTGGGAGACCTTGATTGCACCATGCCGTAGTTCCACCGTGTCACGGCGAATAAACCATAATTTATCACGGCAAGAAAAACGTGTGTGCACAAAGGACTGACTGTCTAAGGCCCATTGTACACATACGTTTTTCTTGCTTGGATGGATCAGTATGAAAGCTTGTTGACAGACACGTTTTTTCTACGACGCAGCGGTGCGGTTTATTCGCCGTGTGTAGGCACGGTCGTCAGTGTTGTATGGATGACTATGAAAACTTGTTGACAGACACAGAAACCTTGCCATGTATAAAGTGCCTAACAATACAATATGGAGCTATCCACTTATGAATGAAAAAAAAAAACAAAAACAATGCACCACGAATATTGTGTTCGATACACAAAAACACACATTCACTTAAATTTTGTTCGCTTTGACTTAGAAACAATGATACACAGTTATTAATCAATACATTGTGTATTCTATGGTACGATTTGTGACGGTGTATTGTGGTTTATTTTCAAAGGATTCACCGAGACCAATCAGTAACAACCATGTAACAACGAACAGAAGGTGAATTAAACTTTCTTCGGACCTTGGGACATCGGTAAAACAGAGTGCAGTCATCTGCCTAGCCTTTTCCCAACTATGTTGGGGTTGGCTTCCAGTCTAACCTGATGCAGCTGAATACCAGTATTTTACATGAAGCGACTGCCTATTGGACCTCCGCAACCCAGTTACTGAGTAATACGATACCCCTTGGTAAGGCTGGTTATGCGCTTCTGACGACCCGTAACGACTGTCAAAGATCCACGAATGACAACCGGGATCAACGGCTTAACGTGCTTTCACGAGTACGAGTGCAGTATGACACTGAAATAACGCTAAGTCTAACTGACTAGCTGTAGGTACCACAACTTAGTACCTAATTAGGTTGCATATGCATAAAACCGTCCCCACCCACCTACTCAGAGGTGTAGGTAGGTACATCCACATTATTAATATGCCAGTGGTGTATAAGTCTCACGTTATTAAAGTCGGACATATTAACAGGAGCATTGATGGCCAAGTGGTAACGTCCGCGGCTTAGGAGTTGTAGGTTCGAACCAGACAGGCTCGCTACTTTGTGTAAATTATCTTATCACCACTGTTTTCAAAACGGTGAAGGAAAACATCGTGTGGAAACCGGCATGTTCTAGAAACAAAAATTCTAAGGCGACATCTATGTACTAACCCGCACTGGGCCCGCGTGGTAGGTTTACAGCCCATTCTCTCTCAAAAAGAAGAGGCGTGTGTCCCAGCAGTGGGAACATTATAGGCTGATTATGGATAGAAATGTGACTAATACCCCTTCACTTCTAACTCTTCTTCTCTTCACTAATACTAGGAAGGGCCTAGTGTGCCTAAATATTATTGCAGAGTTACGGAAAACCTCGTATACATACCTACCTATGTATATTGTATAACTTGTGTCATAAATATCGCAGTGTAGGTCAATGTTTTACAATGCACTTAAAATACAAACCACAAAATACTACACCTAGAAGGTGACGCAATACAACTCTGACGCCGCAAAAAATACCAAATAATAATAATAATAACATTTGTGTAGTAAATAACTTGTACTTAATAAAATTATTGTCGTAATCAGCACAACATGAGGCCACTCATTCAAGTCACCGTCATTCATTGTAAGTTAATGAGGAAGTAAGGTACAATAAATCATAAATAATTGTCTTATAGGAATAATAATACAATAAATGTTTCATTTAACAATTGATATGGTCATGAAATACAAATTAAATCGTGTGAAACAAATACCGTTAAGGAAAATCCTTTGTTTTGTTCCTTTTAAACATTGACGGAATACATAATTATCTCTCATCCATCTTCATTGCGTAGATATTTATTTGATTTGTGCAAACTCTTTTAAATTTTTCATTCTCTTTTAAATTTTATGGTATGGGTGATACCTACATGCGAAAACAAAATAAAATAAAGGTTTATAAAAATATGGGAACCATTTACTAATTTGGCTTTAAAGCTGCAAAAATGCAGTTCATAAAACGCAAGTGCCTTGTTGAAATGAACGTATCAGTAAATCCACTCTTACTTTATTAATATTAGGGCATAGTGTCACAGTATTGTCTGTCACGCGGTCCCTCAGTTTTGTGCATTTTCATGACCCAACTAATAAGCCAACTTTCTGTTTTAAAATTGAAAATTTCAAGAGAGAGAGATTTGAAATGTCAAACTTTATCGAAATTTCTCAAGTAAATTTTGACAAGAAGGCCAAATTCCAGTCATTAAAAACGTTCGAAATCTATTCGCAATCTCATCTCAGCTACAATCAATTTCAAAAACTTCTCAAAAATGTAGGGAAATTAGAGGTATTTTTGACAAATTGAGACTGAGATCAGGGGGCCTAAAAAGGCCACTTTAAGCAATACCTCTAAAAGCTATTCATTTCCTGAATTTCCAGCAGATCATTAGCAATTCTTCTAATTTTCGTTAAATGGTTACACATAATAGTTTAATCACCTACAAATCATTTCATATCAATCATAATTGGTGTAAACTTTGGTGGACCATTTTATAAATTTCCGTACAAAACTGTCAAACACGTGAATTGCGTGATATGAATTGCACACAGATCATATTATGAATTTTCAGTTTGTGACCATTTTACGATTTTTAATATGATTCATATTGATATCCTATAATAATTCTGCCAAAGTGGCCTTTTTAGGCCCCCTGACTGTAACCGTTCTTGAAATTACGGAAATGCCCCAGATATATCAAGTTCAAATTTTATATATTTTAAATATAATGTTTCTTTTCATCGAGAACATTTAAATGAGCCGCGGACAATAACCACTTCAATGAATAAGTTTTTATTAATAAGGTCGAAGGAAAGAGTGCCATCGTTATTAAGCTGCATTCTGCAACAATCACACTTTCTGCTATTAAATACCAGTTTTTCCGTTACTTTCCCAAACCTACTTTCTTGCAATTAACCGTTTATATGTTACTCGTTAATTGCATTTAAAACTTTGTGAAAAAAAATAAACTTCAATGTTTATGGCCGAGGAAGATGTTTTTTAACTTAAAATATTTGCTGCTTCTTGATACAAACAGCCAGTGAGAATGTTTTTTAAAGAACCGTTTTTAGCGATTAAGGAATGTTCGCCTTTCGATGTCTATAATAGTCTAGTATAATACTCGTAGTCTTAGTCTATACCTAGTATGTAGTAACAAGTTTGACTACCAGTTTTGCCAAAGTGTATCATGTTACCAGTACCTTACTGATGATATTCAGCTGCATTCGATTCTTAGTGTGTCGATGGCAATCTAAATCGAATTACCTTAGAATTTGGCTACGAGTTTGGAACCTTTAGTTGAGTCCGTTCATCAGTCAGCCCGATTAGACAGAAAACTGACCCGAACATATGTACATAGTTGGGAAAAGGCCAGTCAGATGCTGATGATGCCTGACCTAGTTATTAAATTTGATAGGCAATTTATTCTAAAAAAAACATTGAACACACACAGTCATTTATTCATATTAGGCTGAGAATCAGCACTTTTCGAACGTCAAAATTACATAAGACAGTCTCCAAAACCGCCTTTCACCACTTCCTAGTGCTTTCGCTGGGGAGAAGAACTGGCGCAACAAATTCTTATCCTTTTGCCTTTATCTCGATATTATGCAAGACTATAACAGAATCGAAACAATTATAGAACCAAACACGTGTTAAATAGAAACATACATAGCATAAATAAATGTCTAATAATGCATAGTAATGGGTAATAAGCAGTTATCTCACCGTTTAAAGTCACCATTGTGCATTTAACTGCCAGTTCCCATCAGTTGGTTGTCATTATAATACGCAGGACGTAAATAAAGGTTATTTAGGTACTTCCCAAGGATCTTGTACATGACGGCTGACGATGGCCTTTACTCAAGTGGCACACATTACGTTATCACTCGGATTTAGATAGTCTATGGACATGAGTATGTCTTCATCATCGATCTTCAAGATAAAAGTCAACCGAAATTGTCTACCGTCTCATAGCCAGGATATGCTACATCTTCTCTTCTGCCCTTCGTCCACAACTACCTGCACCCTCATCTGCCTGCCTGCATCTGTCTTTTCCCAAGTATGTTGGGGTCGGCATCCAGGCTAAGTATTTGACATGGAGCGACTGCCTATCTGACCTCCACAACCCAGTTACTGGGTAATATGATAACAACTATCTTCCAGTACTAAAATAAGGCAAAACGACCGAATTGTTCAGCTACGTGTACTTTCCAGAGGATACTAGGAATCGTAAAATTTAGGTACTTCTAGTAGTTCATGAATCGTCATTAGGTCATATTGACGAAATTCTACGTTAACGTTTTCATAGTGTCGAAAATCCTGTTCTCATTATACCCAGACATTGCCTTTGAACGTTGATAATCACTGTCTTAGTAACACGAAAATATGTTAATTGTTTACTGTACGTTGTTTACCAATTACTAAAGATGCGATGAAGTTAACCTTCAATTCGCGTAATAACTTCCATGAAAACATGACACTACTGATATTTGAGGCATTTACTTCCTTATCATGAGTATTAAAAGAACACAGACAAGGCATTTTGGTATTTCTGTTCCGCGAAAAGTTAAGGTCTTATAAAAGACAATCGACTACGTTGGTAGTAACACTTTGACCTTGAGGTGTCTTAGCGTACCTAGTACTGAGTTTCAATAGAATAATAGGTCAGCTCATACTCGGTTTTTGGCCGATTCCTGTAATTTCCGGACTGTTATTGGTTAAAACTAAGACTCTTGTATCTTTAGCTTTACCAATAATGAAGCAAAGACCTCATACTTTTGCATAGTACAAGTACCCTTCCGTACGGAAGGACTTATCACACGTAAAATTAGTTAACGAATCTATTTATATGCCCGGTTTGGCATTAAAAAATGTTACTATTTGTAAGCAAAAGGAATCGTTTTTATTTATAGGAACCGAGCATTTGTGGCAACTAAGGAGCGGCCTACTGTACCTAAAATATGAGTCATTCAGAAAGATCGCAGCATGTCGAACTGATCTTTTGTTGTTTAATGTCAAAGTTGAAATCATGACTGGTAGGCAGGCATATACCTACCTACCTAGTCATTGCCTTTTGGGGTTGAGGTAGTCTTGATGACGCACAGGCTAAGTAATAACAGCCGCACGGGTCGATCGATCAGGTTAAGCTATGCTTGCCACGGTTGGTCCGTGGATGGGTGACCATCTTCACATACCAAGACACCTCCGTGCCTCGGAAAGTACGCTAAGCGTCGGTCCCAGCTGTCATTCGTGGGTCTTTGACAGTCGTTACGGGTCGTTAGTAGCCCGAAAGTCTGACAACCAGTCTTAACATAATTATGTATATAAGTACCAGTCTCAACATCGTATTACCCAGTAATCGGGTTGTGGAGGTCAGATATGCAGTCGCTCCATGTAAAATACTGGTATTCAGCTGCATCCGGTTAGACTGGAAGCCGACCCCAACATAGTTGGGAAAAGGCTAGGTAGATGATGAGTGGTTACTACGTGACTTCTGGGACTGGGAGGACAGATACATTTCACCCACCTAATGTCATTTCACCCTCCTGATGAGCTACGTGAGGTTTTGGAGAGGCTACTTGGTCTACCGAAATAGAGGGGAGTTTCAAAGGAGAATTGTAACGTCCTATGAAAAATTCATAGGTAGCATCACTGCATGTGAAACTGAAAGTTAAGGTCGTTTCGCTGATAGTGCCTGAAAAGTTTAAAAAAAAAGTCTAAAAACAAAGTTAGGCCAGTAGAAGGCACCTTTCGTAAAAAAAACAATTGATCTTTAAATAAAATATTTTGATTTTGTTTTTTTTTATCATTTTGAAGGTGTTCAAAGATGACTAGACATACATATGTATACGAAAAGGTAGGCAAACAAAATAACGGTCTCTTTTATGTTTAGTTACCTCATGTATTATCTAAAAGTCTTTTATAACATAACATTACGCCTTATTTCCCCGAAGGGATGGGCAGAGGTGTGCCTATAGCACATCTACATTTCACGAGGTTATTGCTACCAACTGAGCTAAAATCCAGTCTTTTCAGACTAGTCTTTTATATCAATATAATATTATCACATTGGTTACAGAAAGGAAGTAGGTATTAAATATATTTTAGATCCATCAGCGAAAATAATCTCGTAAAGTACATACGTCTGTTGTAAAACGAAGTACGGTACCAAGCAATTTAAAAACGGTACTTCCGGATGTCTAGACGGTCCAACTCAAGGATCGATTATGAAATATGAATCACCAAACCGTGAAACTGTAAAACGAAAGGGATATTTTATTCATAAAACTCAAAAGTTAATAGCATTTCCAATTTGTTAGATAAAATACCTTGTTGATATATATAACTAGTGACGCACCTGTGCTTCGCATGGGTGCAATGGTGGGTGGTCAAAACAGAGTTTTCTGTGCTTAGATTAAGCACAGAAAACTCTGTATATAAATTTAATTACCAACGTTCTACACACATAAACCTTCCAGAATATAGTCTCTAAATGTTAGTGAAAACTTCATCAATATCCGATGTGGAGTTTAGAAGATATGAGTGGTCACAAAGATAGAAACGAAACACGACTGCGAAGGGAATAATACATAATAAAATTATAGAAGATACAAACTTCATAGCAACAGATTCAGTTAGATACAACAGCCTGATGATTTATAAATCGTGAAATACGGTAGACACCTACGTGTTTTTGTTGGATTTAATTAGGTACATACCTAATATGAATTTGAAAACATTAGATATGTTCGGTTCAGGTTTGTAAGATAGAAGTGTTTTTACAACTAGTCTCATAAAAATAGAATACGATGGGAAATACCCATATCTTAGTTTCTTTTAATCTTAATATACTCGTATGTACCTATGTAGTTATGCAAATTCATCACCTTTAAAAAGTGTTATGTACGGTCACCAAAGTATCAAATTAAATTTCATTCGAAAACATCCATCGGTTTCTTACTAAACTTCAACTATATCCGACGACCCTGGTTACTTATCTCGTTTGGTGACTGTACCTGTGCCATGTGATGTGTGTGTGTGTGTGTGTATTGTGTAGCTTAATTAAAGTATTATTCTATAAATAGATTGTAATGTTGTAAGTACGTGTTTGTTTCGGTCTTTTTTGCCATAGTTATCAGTTAGGATGCACTTAATTAGAATAAAAATAATCTATTGGTCCATTGTCACAAAATTATTAGAAAAGTGGTTTATTGGGGGCCTGCATCTCTCTTAAAACATAAGTTATTTTTGACGTGTAAAAGTGTTATTTGAACCAATTTACAGAAATAATATATAATTTATCACTTAATAACGATCACATAATCCCCATTTTCACAGAAACCCCAGTTCCTGAAAAAGTTAAAATCTCAAGTCAAGTGATTTGATTGGTTCTTATGTATTTTTGCCAACCAATTACCTAACAATAGATTTAGTAATCCGCTCGATTAAACTTTCAGAAACTGGGTCAGATTTGCTTATAATTTAATCAAAATATTTTGGTAATCCCTTATAAGGAGTTTGTAGGTGGTAGTTTCATATGAACTTTACCTATTTGAAGTTGTTTTGAAATGAAATAATATTTGAGTTGCGTTAAAATAAAGGCAACACAGCGTGGGAGTAGTTTTATTTTACTTTTAAATATTGTTCTAGTGGGTATAAAAATAGGGAGTTTTTTTTTCTATAGAGCCTAAATACGCCTATTACGTAAAAATCTTGCCGTGAAAACATAAAATATTATGTGAAGTGAGCTTGATGTGAGCTGTCAATCTTAGCAACAGCCGATCTATTCTGTAAAAATCTCACCGTGGAAACTTAGGTGAAGTGAGCGTGGAGTGAGCTGTCATTCCAACTAATGCTAGGGATTGACACTATTGACAGCTCACTCTAAGCTCACTTTACCTAACTTTTCACGGTGAGATTTTTACAGAATAGACCGACTATTTTTGCATTACAAAATGTTACTTTTGAATGAGTGAATGATGAGGCAAGGCCAATGATACAGATGCATTATTAGAATAGGCCTCAGCTTGGCGGTAAGTATTCCCGTTCGAGTAACTTCCAGGCACAAAAACACACAGGCGCGACGCGATGGTGCGAATGACGCGTTCTGGTTCAATTTCCATGAAGATTTCATAGAAATTGTGGTCGCATCACGCTGTCGCGTCGGGCCTATCTGCGGGAGCTTTTTTTTTGGTGGGAAATCATCATATGACTTCTCCCGCTCTGTGTCAGACTTTTACTGAATATAACCCAGCCGTGTTCCTTCAGTTGCCTGTGGTGCCAGGGGCCACGGTATCTCTTTCGAAAAACCCGCGGCCCTGGCAGGCATCGGCAATAGCGGACCCCGTCAATTCGTGCTGAGACCTCTTTGAGGCGCGCATGGAACACAACGCGCCGTCGACCCGGTCCTGGTCCTTGCCGGGAGGCGAGCTGCCCATTGCTCGCCTCCCGCACGCCCGCGCCTACGGTGGCCGAGAGTCAGCTGGTGACTCCCGACGATCTGTGGGAACCTTAAGTATATTTTTCAAACAATACAAACCAATCTATAGGTATCTTAGATTAATAGGTAGTACCTATCTATCTGGCTAGAATTTATTTACCTAAGCAAGGTATACCTAGCTTCAATCACATTTGTGGCAGACGTGGTCTAAGTAAGGTAAGGTCTATACAAATTTACGTTTCCAATGTATTTTATTTCAAGTTAAACAAATATCAACTTTGTTTCAGTGGGAATTAAGATGATTTCAGAGTGACAAGAATTATTTAAAAAGTCTTAAAAATGTTTGAAGTTGTATCGTAAACAGAACTTTATTGTGTAGGAATTAAAGTTATTTTTCCAATAACTCATATTTGTTTACATGTTTGGCAAATTAATTGCGAACGTAGATTAGGTAGGTACTCTGACAAATAATCGTAACTTGGCTTAACGTTGAAACATTTAAACATGATGTTATGTTAGTACGTGCTGCTAATACTAATTTAAGTAGAAACGAGTGGTTACTTTAAATGATACCTAGAGCTTGAAACTATATTATTATCTAGCTGCGCCCCGCGGTTTCACCCGCATACGTTTCGATCCTGTGGGAATATCGGGATAAAAAGTATCCTATATGTTAATCCTGGTTAGAAACCATCTGCGTGCCAAATTTCATCCAAACCCGTTCAGTAGTTTTTGCGTGAAAGAGTAACAAACATCCCTCCATCCATCTATTCATACAAACTTTCACGTTTATAATATTAGTAGGATATTATTGTGGTAGATCATGTTTAATCTACAATCAGACATGTAATATCGTAGGTGTTCCTTTTATAATAAATAAATAGTCGTAAAGGCTAGTTGTAGGTCGCGAGTTCGAACCTAGGCAGGATCTTTACTTTATACAATTTATTTCATCACCACTGCTCTCAAAACGGTGAAGGAAAACATCGTGAGGAAATCAACATGTCCTAGAACCAATAATTCGAAGACGTGACTACCACCAATCCGCACTGGGCCCGCGCGATGGATTACAGCCCACCCCTTCTCATAGAGAGGAGGCCTGTGTCCCAGCAGTGGGAACGTATTTCTTGCCAATAACTTTTCACGGACTCGAGAAGGTTGCATGTAAGTACTAAATAGGCTATAATCTCTATAGTACACAGAACTCAGTAGCTATTTTTGGCTATCTATCTGATTGCACTTTTTGTCACACATAGATCAAAGGGACTAGTTTGGTACTTACTTTTAGGAACCCTGCAGGGATCAGTGCTCTGAGTGGATTACCTCTATGACCATTTCCACTTGAACCTTCCGAAGAGTTTTCATGAATTCGATTGTAATTTAATCAATCTCTGTACTTTTAGAAAATAATGAAGACCTTTTTATTTTAGGTATTTCTTTGAGAAATTTAAGAATCTTGCCAAATAACCTTACCTCGTTTCAAGAAATTACAATCGGTAAGCAAAACCTCTTTGACAAAACTGATTAAGGACCTAGTGATCTGCGACTCAACATAAATCAATTAGTTATCTGCGCCTCAATAATTTGCATGCCAAGACAATTATTTCTTACTAGCTTCGGCCTGCGTCTTCGTCCGCGTGAAATTTCTTTTTCCCACCGTCCGTCGCATCGTATTAAACGCCCGCGCTATTACTACGTTTTCGCTTAGCGTTATTTCTGACCTTTTTTCTTTTTGCTCGGCTCCTAACGGTGCTAGCGTGATGTTAAATAACCCATAGCCTTCCTCAAGAATTGGGCTATCGAATGCAAAAATATTTTTTCAAATCCGACGGTTTATGGTAGTTCTAGGGATTAGCGCGTTCAAACAAACAAACAAAAAAACAAACTTTTCAGCTTTATTATTAGCGGACCCGGCAGACGTCGTCCTGCCCGGAAAAGTAGCGCCACCTACCGGGTCCGATTGTGTCTTCAAACCATCCCGAAACCCATTGAAATTCTAGCGGTATCTAGTTACAACGCCACATGCGAACAACGCGTCATACTGGCGTCACGCAAATCCTGCATCTCGCAAGCAGAGTTTACCGCGCAACTAGCATACCTACATACAATATCCCGACATCAATCGCCGGGCAATTGCCCGCCAGACACAACACCCGTCTGGTTGGAGGATCCTCCCTTTTTTATGGAGGATGAGGAACTTTACACCCTGTTCCTCATACATCTATAAAATATGCACACAAAATTTCATCCAAATCGGTCCAACCGTTTAGGAGGTGTTAGGTGACAAACACACGTACAAGAATTAAATATATTAAGAAGATATATATTATATAGGTTCCAAACGTCTGCAATACGCCACAACCACGCATCACATCACATAACATGCAATAAACTACGCTTAACTAGACAAAGTATAACTATTTATGCAAAAAAAATCTGCATTCTTCCACATACGTCATCTGACGTGAAACAAAGTCATTTCATAGTCACGTCAGGCTTTGTTTTACGAGTGTTATCTTGATTGATATCGTTGAGATACGGAATACGATCATTTTAGTATCTAACGTGCTGTAAAATTACTATCTATTTAGCCTTGAATCTTATTATTAGTTACTAGAATCCAACATAAATAGTTTCACGCCTGCATGGGAAAGGGTTCTTAATCCATGCTAATGTATTATATGTAGGTATAAGCGAGTGTCTCAGCCTGTGTATGAAGTAATTACGGCTAAGTTACTTGACTCATTGGAATGGAATTTGATATGGAGATACTTTGACATCCAATTAAAGACATGCAAAAAAAAAAAACGTAGAAGTAGTAAAATAGGGCTAAGTTTGTTTGGGAAAATCCGAAATCCACACAGTCAAAACTCAAACCCAAAGTATTTATTTCAAGAAAACCTCGTTTTAACAGGCACTTTTGAACTATCAAGAAGTCGGTCAGTCTGAAAATATGAAGCTTAGCTGAAGCTGAAGCTTATTAAATAAAAAAAATAAAAAATATAAAAATTTTAAAATTATTTTTAAATATAAAAATAATATTAAAAGAACGGGCAAGAAACTCCATAGTCACTCTTTTAAATTATATTTTAACAAAAATATTAGGTAAGTACATCATTAATGTTGAATTTATAATTTATGCCCTCGTTGACTCGCATCTGATTTGAAGTTTATTTTCCTAGTTTTTTTGAGTCTACAAAAAGGACATACTCGTAAGTAAAGAGTGCACTTTATAAAAATATATGTAATAATATAATTTGCAATAACATTAGTTTAGTGACTCTTATAAAACTGTTTCAATAAAAAAAAGCAATGTAAATGCTCTCAGGAGCGCGGAGACGTCCGAAGTGTTTTCAAGAGTTGAGGAACAAACGACGAAGATGGTCTTTTAACGAATCAAAGAAAAACTTTTAAGCATGAAATTAGAATGAATAAAATAACAGTTTATTTAATACCATGGCTTTGTGACCACGGGTTTCTATGTGACGATGTGGTAATATTTGAAGGCCAACATGGCCAGAGATCGCATCGCATGGAGCTTTGCCCAGAAGTGGGACACGAAGTGGGCTCTCAAAAAAATCTTAATGGTACATACAGCTAGACTGTGGCAGGAACATCGACGCGCAACCCGTTATAATGAATTCAGTATAATTATGATTCTGAACCACCAGGCGTTGAATTTTTTGGTCAGTTATAAAAAAAAAAAAAGTTCAAGACGTTTTGACCGCGTAGGTATTGCACGTTTCTATGAAAAAGCAGTTACTTTTTTTATAACCGACTAAAAAATTCTAGCGTCTAGAATCACGTTCTGAATTCATGGTAACAGTTTGCGCGTCGATCATACCACTCTGTAAAGTGCATACAAAGTCGGCTTATTATGTTCTCACTGGTGAAGTTTAACCCTTTTTTCTGTAACAATAAGTGGACTAGAAGTACACCATGCGATCAACCACATAGCGCCATGTATTAATTTTATTCGATGGTTACCAGGTGGGAGAGCCGCACAGGTTGGTCTGTGGTTGGGTGATCTTTAAATACCGAGATCCCTCCGTGCCTCGGAAAGCATGTTAAACCGTTGGTCCCGGCTGTCATTCGTGGATCTTTGACAGTCGTTACGGATAGTCGGAAGCCCGAAAGTCTGACAACCACGCTTATCAAGCGGTATCGTTTTACCCAGTAACTGGGTTGTGGAGGTCAGATAGGCAGTTGCTATATGTAAAATACTAGTATTAAGCTGCATCCGGTTAGACTAGAAGCCAACCCCAACATACTTGGGAAAACGCTAGGCAGAGGATGGTACCATGTGAGAATTACATTATCATACCAGCACTTAAGGGGTCATATTAATCAAGAGAACATGAGGATGTGGTTTATATCTCGCCAGCTAACACAGCATAGCAAATTTAATTTGAGATTGTCTAGACAGGTATTCCCAAAATTTGCTTCAAGTCGGGTTTATCGAATCGATGGTATCTTAACCTTTATTATCCACTAGCTTCAGCTTTTCAAAATTCTTGTTTTAACATAGAAAATATCCTATACTGTGCCCCGGGTACTTTTTCACTTAGCGTCCATTCTGACCATTATTTTGCTGGACTCCTAAGACTGCTTTTCCACCATAGATGTGCTATGCTGCGAGATGTCAAAGCTAAGCTACGAAACTGTGCGACCATTTCCACTAATGCTAAGCTGTGTAGCGGAGCGAGTAAAATGTGCTATGAAGATACGCCGCCGCGAGGTAGCTGTGCGAGGAAGATGCTCAACTCGAGCTAAGCGATGCTTCGATAGTAGGGAAGGCACAAGGAACAAGCTCTGCTCTGCACATAGCAACATCCGCATCCGTAGTTCCCATCCATAGCACGCATGTCTTCCGTATAAAAACATAGCTTAGTTGAACCCGTTTCCACCAGTGGTTTGGAAGCATTCCTGTAAGCCTCCTTTGCTCACGAACATGTAGGTAGTTTGTTATTAAGTAATAGAAATACAACAAAAAAATATAACATTTTTTTTCTAAGTAGGTACCGGATGAGTTTTAATCCAATGATGTCATGGTGAGGGCCTCTAAAATGCCGCTAACGCACACACGTGTCTATGTAATTAAATAATGTTATGTCTGCTTTTATTACAGGCTTCATTTACTCTAAGTCGTGCAGGAGATTTTATCGTCAGTAAATTGTTAATGGTTCTCAATACGTATTAGGTATATTATATTGTTGTAGAATGATTTCATTAAAATTTTATCAGATGTAGGTACTTTTCTCTTAATCGGCAGCGGACTTAGGTAAAATGCTTACATATTTGAACAATACACAAAATTGGGGTTATGGTGAACAGCACCCATTATTGCGTAACACACTATTAGTCAGAATCCGAATCATTTTGAAGGATATTGCTAATCCATTGCTCTAAATGTTCGGAAAATTTGTCTGCTTAACAACGTAAATAACGCAATGAATGTTGTTGAACTGTCAAAATAAAAGCCATTTCTACAGACTGTTATTGTGACGTAATTACCCCGCAGTTCAAAGACCAAACTTATGACCAACAATATTAAAATAAGACTGTACATTGAGGACAAGGAGATTGCATATGCCCAGGATTATTTATCTATCTTGACCAAATGGTATCCTTCCACTATCGAAAGGACTGGCACGGCAATGGGAGTGGACAGATCTGTGCGTAAAAGGAAAATGGAGGCCTTCACCCAGCAATAGGACATTACGGGCTAAATAGATAAATAGATAAAAACAAAGTACAGACGCCAGCAGGTCAAGCTACCCGAAACTGTCAAATTTTTCCAATCAACCTTGAACTAAACTTCAGCGATAAAGTTGAAAATCTATTAAATAAATTTGACAGATTGTAGTAGCTTGATGTGCTGGCGTCTGTACATACGTTAGATGGGTAAGTAACGTAGAAAGGCTAAGGAAAACGAAAAAGGTAAATCCTTAAATCCACTTTGGTAAAAGTCTTAAGGAAAAGATCTAAAGTTATTCTTATGTTGTTGTGAAGTGTTTCCTGCAGCGAATACTCAAAAAGATTTTCCTGTTTAGTAACTTTTGTAAGTACCTACACATCTTCAGGTTTTTCCCGGACACCTCTAAGATGTGTCATCATTTGGAAATAAAACACGCATTATTGTACGATAATTGGTTAAAAACTAATGTACATGGTATATAAGTCAACAATAATTGAACGATCATTCGACTTTTGCGAGAACATATTAAAACAAATACTAAAAGCAACATTTTATCTTTCAGTGCTTGATGTTAAATCCGGTTCCTCAAAAAAACAAGGCAATCATGGCAATGTACACTTATGTTGGTATTAGTATTAATTCATATTGTTATCTTATCCGTACTATTGATTTAGCACATGACTGTAGACCCACAGAAATTACACATTTTTTATAAATATAATTTGTTTTATTTTTGACTGTGTTTAGTTTAGTTTAGTTTGTGTTCTTCCTGTGCGCGTCGCAATAAATACTTTTTGTGTCTTTCTTCCAGAAATTTTTCGTCGGTTATCAACAAAAACAACCGTTTCTCAGAGTAGTGCAAACCCTACGTGGTCATAATATATGATTTTTTTTTTTTAATACACGTCTAAAAATTGCAGGGGCTTTCAGAATCATGTAGGTAATGTGAATCCATGGTAGCAGGTTGCGCATCAGGGTCCCTGCCACCCGGTATAGTAGATTGTAATATAATACTAGCTGACTCGACAGAAATAGTCCTGTGCAAATTTAAGAATCCCTTTTAAAAAAGGGACAAAGAAACCCTTACAAAAATTGGAAAAGTTTCCGGGAATATTTTCAAAGTTTCTTTATAACCTAATTCGGACTCGTAATAGTCCGAATCAGGTTTTTATGAACATTTTAAAACCAAAATCAGCCAAATGGGTTCATTCGTTCTCAAGTGATGCGCACCAACGAACAGCATTTCATTTTTTATTAAATAATAATATATATACTATCGCGAAACAAAAATGTGGTGTTCCCTACATTTTGACGAGTTATACAAACATAAATGTAGGGAACAGCAGATTTTTTTTTTCGCGCTTTCAGGTTTGGTCCCATAGTAAAAGTTGTTCATAATGATGAGCACAATGACCCCCTAGAGTTATGGGATATAAAAAACACGTTGTATATATCTATTTATACCAATAATAAAGCTGAAGAGTTTATTTTTTTGTTTGAAGTTTGAACGCGCTAATCATTGGAACGACTAGTCGAATTTGAAAAATTATTTTTGCTTTAAAAGCCCAATTTTTCAGGAAGGCTAACATCACGCTAGGTCGCTTAGGAACCGAGTAAAAAGAAAAATATAATAATAGGGAACGCCAAGCGAAAACGAAGTAATAGCGCGGGCAAAATCGCGAGCAAATATTTATATACCTATTTCTAAATGCTATTTTCGAAGCTCATTTATTATTTTCGCGTCTTTGAGGTTGTTAAGTTCCTACTGCTCATAATCTATTAACAAAAATATTTTCTTGGAAACTCCTGTGAACCTATTCTACGAGAATACATAAAAAAATATCTTCCTATTACTTTTTACTAGATATTACCGGCAGACGGTCCCTTTATATGAGTACAGGTACTGTGCTATTAATTTTTCTATATGGGTTTTCTTGTCCTCCCCAGTAATAGACATCACATCACTTCTACCTACACATTTCTAGCAAACTTATATGATTCTGTCTATTTTTGGTTCAAAGGACCACTTTTATTTATCGCTGGTTTGAAAATGATGTTATGCTTAAGTTTCTTGGAAAGCGGCGAACGCTCGCACAATAACGGTTGTAAAAATACAGAGCATTGTTTGACACTTTTATGTCAAATGCTGGCAAAAATTACAGATTTTCATGACGGCCGTTATAATATCGCCCATCTACCAGGTACCACCAAGTGGTTCGAGTACCAGTAAAAAATTACTGTGGCGAAAGAATAAATAAGTACGAGTATTTCACCTACACTATTCAATAATATCGACTGGCTTAGAAAAGATAATAGTGGAATTAGTAAGCGAACAGTAAATACTAAATTAAAACCTGAACTGCTTAATGAAATTGTCTCAACATGCGACAATAATTAGTTACGCTGCTGTATCTACCTACTTAGATCAGATTGGTTTTTTTTTATCTTTGTTTTAAGGGACTTTTGAACACAGTTCACACCAGTACCATCATAAATTAATCTTAAGTTACGTAACAAAAACGAATGCTAAACAAAAATAGTGCTCAAATAGTAACTAAGTAATTAATAAATCATTTTAGCCTCACGGGACGTAGGCTGGGCCAGAAATTTCTTAAATATGCCTGAGTCTAACCTATTTATTTCTAATTATCTAATAATTCTATTTCTCTCAGATTCGTTTCTGACGCACTCCACCAAAAGATACTGCATTTTCTCTTTTATCGCAAACCTCGCAATTAGGCGAACTAACTTTTGTTCATTCAAGTAATCTTTCTATTTATCATAGTTCTTAAATTTTCGTAATATTTCTGAATTAATAGGAAAAATATAAATTTCAAAACCCTAAATTGCCGCCATTTTCGCTAATCTATCTGCCTCCTCATTTCCCCTCAAGCCAATATGCAACGGGATCCACTGAAATACTATGTTGATTTTATCTAAAAGAAGTGAGTAGTTTGGCCCAATTTCTTTTTGGTGACGGAACCTCTTTCCTGGGAAACCAAAGCTTCGGACAAGTTTTAAATCAGGGAATAAAAATAAAATTGGTCCTTCGAACAGAAAATAGAGCATAATATTAAAAGTTTGCTAGAAGTCTTTAAGTAAGTTTGCGTAAGTTAAAACTTAGTTATCAAAGCAATATTGAAGTTTTACATGAAAAGGGGGAAATCTCATAATAAAAATGATTGATCGCTTTATTAACGCCCATCAAAAAGTTTTCTATACTAAATAATTACCGAAAGCATTGTAAAGACGTTAAAAAATATTTCTTGATTACCCTAGTTATTGAAAGTATAATCAGCCTATAAATGTTCCCACTGCTGGGACACAAGCCTCCTCTCGGTCAGAGGGAGTGGGCCAGAATCCACCACGCGGGCCTAGTGAAGGTTGGTAGATATCACATGTATTCGAATTTTTGGTTTTGAGACATGCCGGTTTCCTCACCATTTCCTACACCGTTTTGGGAGCAGTGTTGCTGAAATAATTTACACAAAGTAAGGCGCCTGTCTGGGTTCTAGCCTATGATCTACAACTCGTATGTCGCGGCCGTTACCACTGGGTCATCACTGCTCTTTGGTCTACTTTTGCTAAAATTAAAACAAATTGAGCAGAGATTTGGTGAACCTAGTTTTTGAAGTGAAAACTTCGTTAACGGCGTTGAGCATTTTTTTTGTGATGGGTAAAAAATGTTAAACTCGCGTAAGGACACGTGACCTGATCGAAAATTCGTAAGACGGAGCTCGCGTCAGAACACGTGACCTGATCGAAATTTCGTAAGACGGAGGGTGAGTCATTCCAAAATATCAAAAATGCACAACGTTAATATTCAAGTTTTCACTTCTGCTGGCACTCCCGGAGTGCAACCCGTTTTTTTTTTAATATTATTATGATCTCGTCCTACTTTTGCCTAACTAAAATGGAAACAGTTTTTTATTAAAATGTATTATGAAACCATAATTTGATTAAAATGCTAATGCACTTTATTGTTATTAATTAAATGCCAATTCGTGGGTGGAAATGTATTAATATTCCTAGTGTTATGGTTTGGTGGCATGATACGAACTTGCCTGACCCTTGTCAAACGAACTATTTTAGGAAATAAGCTGAACAGACACGTTTTCCTGTCTGTCAATAAATATAAACTCTAACGTCTGTTAATAAAAGCTTTTGCTCCTTTTTCATTCACTGCCTGTCAGGTTTCATTGGCAGGCATAGGTCCAACACCATATCAATAAAATCTGAATAATTTTGAAGGATATTGCTAGTCCATTGCTTCATATGTTCGTAAAATTTGTCTGCACGACAACGTAAATAACGCAATGAATTTTGTTGAGCTGTCAAAATCAAAGCTATTGCTACTGACAGTGTGTTACACAATTAGCCCACTGGACTAGATGTTTACAAACTGCTTATAACTATAATAGTGATATAATAGAAAATGTTTTTATGCAGAAAATGTTCGTTGGTATATCTACATAGTTACAAGGGGTAACAAAAAAAAATTGGTTCCAGGTTTGGGTTTGGCATGCAAAAAATGTGTACTTATAAGTAATAAAATATCTAATTGGCTCTAATTCTACAATTTCTGGTAAAAAAAAGTAAATTCTGTCTATAAGTTTCCCACTGCTGGGACACAGGCTCTTCGAGAGGGAGTGGGCTGTAAACTACCACGCGGGCCCAGTGCGGGTGCGGGTACACTGGATGGTAACTAAAATAAGAATGGGTGACAATCGAATCACACCAGAGTCGAACCTATTTCAAGTTCTATAGCTATAAAACTAATGGTCCTCACCATAACTGTTATTGGTAACTTATATGAGTTGCCTTATTGCCTCGGGGTGATATTAAACCATAATATTTTAAGTTTTGACTGGAGGTCAATGTGCCCTGATCGGTCATAGAAGGGTTCTTAAGAGTAGAAGGTCTATTCAAATTTACGTTTCCAATTTATGTTATTTCAAGTTAAACAAATAATATCATCTTTATTTTAATGGTAATTAAGTTGATTTCAGAGTGACTAGAATTATTGAAAACGGTATAAAAATGTTTAATGTTGTAGCGTAATCATAACTTTATTGTGTAGAAATGAAAGTTATTTTTCCAATTCTTTATATGTGTTTACATGTTTGGCAAGTTACTAGCGAACGTAGATTGTGTGTTGCATTAAATGTCAATACGTAGTCTTAGGCTTGGCTCGGCAGTATTAAGACCTAGAATTCCTAGATAATTATGAAACAAGTTCCAACGTATGGAAAAGATTCCATTATCCAATTACTTCACTCCGGTTAATTGAAATACAAATGTTCAATAAGACTGGCTGGTTACACTGGAAGTCACGTCATTAGTGTTGGGATACGCGAGGTTTGATTCTCTACAAACAATAAAAAAAAAACGTATTCTTTAATGTTTTGAACATTATAAGCGATAATTCTTGTGTTTTTTCGAAATAATGAAATATTTTTCTGCTGATTTTTTTTTACTTAGAGCAAAATGACAGCTAATATACAGGGTCAAATAAAATTAGCTAACGAAACTCCGAAGACGTGATGGGTATCAATATCTAAATATGATAAAACAAAAAGAAATTAATTTGATGATTTTTTGTGGGGTCATCGACCGCTGTTAGTGTAGTTACTTGAAATATCAATTTTAAAAAGTCAGTATTTTTGTTTAAACTTCACAGTTGTGATTGATATCGATATTAAAACACGATAAAACATATTTTCTCATCTCATACTTCAAGTAACAAAACTACCAGCGGTCGTTGACCCTTTCAAAAAAACATAAAATCTTTTTTATTTTTATTTGATGGTGTTTAGATACGATACCTATCACGTCTGCGGAGTTTCGCTAGCGAATTTAATTTGACCTTTTATACTAAATAATGACTGTCACGTTGACCAATGTTGACCAATTAAAAAGGTCGATCGCAGCTTCGTTGTAGTCTTAAAAAAATCAGAGTTTAGTGCATTAACTGCACCAAACACTATTAAATTTCAGTAAAGTTTTAAACGATCCTTCATTTGCTTGCAAATCGCATCGACCCCAAATATCATGGGACAAGGTCCCATGATATTTGGGGTCGATGCGATTTGGTTTTCTTCTCCATTCCCCCATGTGAGCAATAACCTTATCATTCACTCTCCTTTCATTCCAAGTCAAAGAATTTTTTTTTTTAATTAGGCATATTTATGGCGCTTCTGAACGTCAACATGAATATCTTCATTCACGCAATTCCTTCTTTTCTTTAGTCTCTCCCTGCTTCCATTAAAAATTTATTGCAGTTATTTGCATAATAAACATCTACATACTCTATTTTATAAACGAATACATTAGTTACTTCAATAGATTAGTATCTGAGTGTTTGAACGGTACCTACATAACATGTCGATGAACTCCTACCAACGGATGATCGTTCATTGACTGTTCCAGATTAATATGTATTATAATTTATTATATTATTTATTATTTAGGAGGTATGTAGTAATGTAATGATGGATACTTATAAGTATCATATATACGGTTGAATGTACAGACGCCAGCAGGTCAAGCTACCCGAAACTGTCAAATTTTCCCAATCAACCTTGAACCATAGTGCGTTAACGATAAAGTTGAAAATCTATTAAAGAATTTTGACAGATTGTAGTAGCTTGATGTGCTGGCGTCTGTACTAGTAAATATGTGTTATATCGTTGAGCTAGGTCGGAGATTACACTCCACCTTGGAGTGTAAATGTGGTGCTGTTCCAGAAACGATGGGACACCTAATATATCGTGTCCTGTGTGTCCTGTCAGCTGCACGTTACTTACAAGTCAAGTGAGCTTGATGTTAGCTGTCGATAATGTCAATCCTTAGCATCTGGTGGCACTACAGCTCACTTCAAGTCCACTTCACCTAAGTTTTCACAGTGAGATTGTTACAGAATAGACCGGCTGATGGACGCTGATCATCATCATCTGCCTAGCCTTTTCCCAACTATGTTGGGGTCGGCTACCAGTCTTCCCGGATGCAGCTGAATACCAATATTTTACATGGAGCGACTGCCTATCTGACTTCCACAACCCAGTTACTGGGTATACGATACCCCTTGGTAAGACTGGTTGTCAGACTTTGGGCTTCTGGCTACCCGTAACGACTAATATAACGACCCGAAAAGTCCAATAATACTTTGCCCGACCCGGGAATCGAACTCGAGCCTCATACGCAGCAGTAGCGCTTATGACTACGAGACCAACGAGCTAGTCAAGCTGTTCCCACCATAGGTACAGTCAACAGCAAAAGTAGATGATCAAAATCAGAAATTAAACACTAATGAAAGGAGTTCGCGTCAGAACTGTGTGGCGTGGAAGTGATTCAAAAGTATGTGATTGTAAATAATACCAAACATTTACTACTAGCACGCCACACAGTTCTGACGCGAACTCCGTTCAGTAGTATTGAATTTCTGATTTTGATCATCTACTTTTGCTGTTGACTGTACTATCAATTTATGTCAGCGAAAAATACGTCTACTACTGGACATAGCTCCTTAGCCCACGCTCGCACACACGTAAAAATATCCGGGCGGGATTGTATCGTGCACTGGATTTTCAACTCTCGGGGCTAAGCAGTGCGTTGAAAATACAGTGCGCGAAAAAAACCGGTTCGGGAAAATCGCACCCTTACGAACCTGAGTCAAGAATTATGCAAAGAACGGTTACTATAACCACATCCTTCTATTCCCGCATCATAACATCACAACCGTCATATCGATGCAGTCATCACTCACATTTCTTTACGATCAGCTGATACAATCAATTACGAAGCAAGTTGTATAACAAAAAGCGGAACACATGCACATTGTAACTATTATAACGGACACCAGGCACGTGCTGACCCGGATATGATACGCCGTGATGATACTGCATCGGTATTCACACTGCATAAGTCTATAACGGAGTTTGTGACATCGGCTTTGTTAAAAGCGAAATAGCGCCGGCCGGGGCTAAAACCTATGTGTTTTGGTTCAGGTATGGTGGTTATATGTATTTCTCTTTTTTTGAGGGTCATGTAAAGAAAGAAAATACCTTTATTAACCACAGACTAAAAGACACACAATACACCAGATACATACATCAGACAGCAACAAAAAAAAAAAAAAACCGATGTCAGATCGATGATCGACCATATTGTGGGGAAACTGGGCCAGTCTTATCAAGGGGTTTCATATTACCCAGTAACTGGGTTGTGGAGGTCAGATAGGCAGTCACTCCATGTGAAATACTAGTATTCAGCTGCATCCGGTTAGACTGGAAGCCGATCCCAACATAGTTGGGAAAAGGTCAGGCAGATGATGATGATGACGTGGGGAACGTTTTGAGAATGAATGTGGACGGCTATAAGAGTAAGGGAAGACGAAAAAAAGGATGGATATGGACTGTGTGAAAGATGATAATGGTTAGAAAGGGGGTGCCTACAATGAGATAACGACTAATAGAGAAAATGGAAGAACAAGATATGTTGCGCCAACTCCAAATAAATTGGGAAATGGGCAGGTGTGTGCTCTGTGCAGTTATAGTGGATTGGGTATGTTTAAGTTTAAAGTAGAGAGATGTACTCGTATAATATATGTATTTTTTTATTAAAAAAAGCAAAAATCCCAACTGCAACTAAAAAACTCAAAACAAGATCACCAAAGAGTATAGTAACTATACAGGAAGATCACTTTTCAATGAAGTTGGTGAAAGTTACGAGTATTATCGTTCAATCTCAGATTTGATACCATTAACTGCATCTGACCGCTTGAAAACCCTATCTTTGCTGTCACCCAGTCACGTAAACCGAGCTTTATAAACCGAATCAATTACTTATCCGTAAAATCCTCGAGTCATTTAACAAGAATAACAACGCAACATCACTCCTGTAATCCGCGAAAGGGTTGGCAGAGGTAAACCACTACACCCATATTTCGCCAGTTATCGTAATAGGGTGCAAGCCTATTGCTAACTAATAACTATTATATATTGGGTGACGTTGAGTAGTATCAATGATTTTTTGAGGAAACGTTTGTTTCTTTACCATGGACATAACATAGTGATTCTAGATATTAGTAATCTAGTTTTACTACCGTTACCTGAATGCATAAGGATTGCTTGCCAAAAACAAGTTTCTTTTTTCGAAACTCATTGGCCAATCTAGTTTATTCAACTTTAAAAAAAAGTTGTGTTATCTTTTCCTGTTCGGTTGAACTCAAATTAAAGAAGAAATATAATAAATATCTATAAAAAACTGTCTGCTTCTATTTAAAACAGTTTTCTTTTTTATCTGAATCGTTTAGGTTCTACTCGAGCGGTAAAAGTGGGTTACTAGGTATTGCAAACAATACCAGACCATTTGTAAACCAAGATCACATTCAGACTAGACCCAAATGTCTAGTCCGTCTGGGTCTGATCGTGGTCTATAAATGTATATTTAATTTTCTTGTCCGAACGGTTGAAAGCACAATCAATTATTTACTCCTGAGTTTGAATAGGGTAGTCGGAGATAAGCCTGTAAAATTATTTTTGGTAGGTAGGTACTATAAGGGCTGCCAGCCGGAATAAATGAGGCGCAGCTGAC
Source organism: Apamea crenata (assembly GCA_949629185.1). Lineage (NCBI taxonomy): Eukaryota > Metazoa > Arthropoda > Insecta > Lepidoptera > Noctuidae > Apamea > Apamea crenata. The sequence continues at coordinate 2,659,907 of OX451359.1, forward strand.
AATGGAAGGCTATGTTGAATTTTATCTATTTACTAGCTCTTGACCGCGACTTCGTCCGCGTAAAATTTCAGTAAACCTATGGCCACTAAGTACCTATTACGTCTTCCGGTGCGCGGTCGCCACTCCAAAACCCCATCGGCCATCTGTTCTGCAAGCAATGTGCCTTGCCCACTGACACTTAAGTTTGGCAATTCTTCGAGCCACTAAACACTGTACCAATACCTAAATAACACAATAATTTACACAAAGTAAAGCGTCTAACTGGGCTCGAACCTTTTTTTTTTTTTTTTGTGTAAATTGGTTTTGGGTAAAGCGTCTAACTGGGCTCGAACCTCGGCCCTACAACTCGTAAGTCACGGCTTTTACAACTGGGCCACCACGGCTCTCTTACTGTAGGTACCTACTATAATATCAAATAGGCGGCTGATGATACAGTTTCACCGACGGCATCATCAGTGTCATTAATACTGATGACACACGTACAATCTACATGACATCAACGATTTGTGCTTTTGACCGATATTTCGTGTTTACAGATATAATCTTGAAATGTTATCGTATATTATATATTAAGATTGATGCAGTCTACACAAATACACACTTATGATAAAAAGTAACATTGTTTTTTTTTAAATTAGATTATGTATTTGTTTTGTTTTGATTATTTAATTACTAGAAAGTTTTTTTGTTTCTATTTCTAAACTACGAGTAATATTATAAAGCGATAAGATTTGATATTTTGTAAGTATATTTGTTTGTAACCCTTTCACGCTAAAACGGCTGAACGGATTTGGATGAAATTTAGCATATGGGTAGACCATGACTTAGATTAGGACATAGAACTTTATTATACCGATATTCGCACCGCCGGGTGTAGCTAGTTCTAGATATTTAAGCTTAAGATTTTATTAAAGATGGTTTTAATTGGGACGTGTTTGTCAAGTTACATAACTGCTAAACACCTGTTTATATTCCATGATTTCCACATTTAATGATTCGTGTTAATCTTCGGGCCTTATCTAACGTGTGTAGCTAATCTATCACGAATTATAATGCAATGTAGCATAGTTTCATCACAAACAAAAATACAATCCAAGCCTTATCGGACAGTACGTACCATAGATTAGCGGAACAAACACTTCATCCTATCTATTACTATTTCATTATTTCAAATCGATTTGTCCCCATTACACGACTGGTTTCTATTAAAATGAAACCTAATATTATTTTAGTATAAACTAGTAATTTTAGAGACAAACAAACGCTTGGACCCGCTTCGCCCGGGAGGGTTGTGAATGTTCCCATATCAACGAAACCAACCTCCCATAAGGAGCTGGTTTCTTCAAAAGAGCTTAGTTTTATTCGTAGTTTCAGAGGAAACAAACTACATACAGTTCCGTACGTAATTTCATCAAAATTGGTTTAGCGATTAAGACGTGCAATCGTGACAAACAAAAATAGCAGGCTGAGACAACTTCGCATTTATAATATTATCACTACATAATATATTATGAAACAAAGTCCCCGCCGTCTGTCCGCTCTGAACGCGATAAAATAAAAAACTACCGAACGGATTTTCATACGGTTTTCACCAATGGAAGGAGTGATTTATGAGGAAGGTTTAAGTGTATAATTCATTAAGGTTTTGTGTAAATTGGCTGAAATATGACGATGGTTGTTGAAGATGTCGGAAAAAACCATGTCGGCTGGGAGCTTTACTGGCGCGTAAACATTGGATGAATTTTGGCACACAGATAGTTTATATTTACCCATAGGTATTTGCTTTTATTTGCAAATACCTATGGGTAAACAATATGCAGATGTTTTACATTCAGGACCAAACCCCGTAATTCGTCAAGTTTCGGAGATATACCTATTATTATTATCGTTCAAAGTTGATCACGTGACATCCATATTTTTTAGAAACGTTGTACCTTTTTATGAATTACTCATATCTTGTTCTCGCCTACGTACTGTTTTATTTATGTACCAGCCACACTGTAATTCGGTTTACATAGTTACTTACCACGCGGTGAGGCGGGGCATGAAAGCTATCAAAAAGTTGACCTCAGCTAAATGACCATGATACTTTAGATAGGCTTCGCACATAAATACAAATACACTTTAAGCCTACTTTAAGCACACTATCGTGATTCAATCAAATACCTAACGTGCAATGACTGATAGGACATCAGTCGGTTGTCGGCAACCAAAATGTTGGTTGATTTATACAACCAATTTGTATCAAAAAGATAAATAAGTATGTAGCGATTTTTGAGAGATGTTACCATGATGTTGCCGACTCGAACAGTGATTTTTCAAGCAAAGCAACTTTTACAGTAATTAAATACTACAGAGCAAAAACAAAAACAAGCAAAAACTAAGTTGTTAGTTTTTGCTTTTTTTGGGCTATTTGTGTATTGGGTAGGTACAAACTTTACTTAAAAAGTAAGCTAAAACAGCTCATTGTGTTCTAGATAGACCTCAAGTTTACTTTACATCACATTAAATAAGATGGATTCCTTAGACTTAGAGAGTAAATTGAATATAAGTAAAAAAGCATTTGTACCTACCGGTTTCTACACTAAATAGTTATACAAGGATCTTTTTGCGCTCGAATGAAATTGATAGAGGGGCGCTGTTGGTAAATATTTGTGCAATAATTTTGTGAAATGTATTGCAAAAACAAATGCGGTCGGAGGATTCCCGTCAGGAACGAATAGAAAGAGACAGAAGGAGAGAGAGAAATTCTCGTGGTCCCATAACGCTTTTTCATTACGTGAAGATTTCTACCAGTTTACTCCTACTACAAACTCTGTTAAAGAATTTCAAAACCAGGTGATTCTCATTTATTAAATGGTTGCTTTTGAGTTGTTACGTCTCACAAACCTGCCAAAATCACAGTGACCTTTATTCTCGTAAAATTACTGTAAACGGACTGTTGCGCTATATATTACATTATCATCTGTCAGTCTTTAGACTCATAAAAAATATTGACGAACGATGTGTTACTAATGTCACATCACACTTATTGCACAAGTGTTACGTCTATATAACTCCAGCGAGTTAGCAATCTGTCCTACTTTAATATTAAATTGTCAAATTATTATGGCATAGCTATGTTTTTTTAGTGGATTAGCAATTCAAAAAAATACACATACATTACATGACAGAACATCTCGTTAGTTCGTTCGTTAGTTATCCTCTGTCATGTTTGTAAATGTGGGTGTACTAATAGCTATTAGTACCCACATTTCACCCAGGGCCTCCTGCTCAGCAGTAGCGCTTGCGGCCACAAAAACAATGAAGCGAAAAATATTTATAATGGCGTTGAAACTCGATCTATTCAGTGCTACTGCTTTAAGAATAATTTTATACCATGAAAAATCTCTTTTCAGTGACGTCAAGAAGGCGGATAGCGGATCTGACTGCCTTGGGTGCCCATAAGGATTTTGTTTGTATATTGTCGGGGTGCTCGCCACACATTGATATTGTTTGACACATGGCAAATTGTAATAATTTAATTTAATGTTTTGTGTTTCGTAATTTTAATTACTGACTATCGTATATAATTACGTTATTCTAACTGAATAGACAGCTGTGCTGCTGGGGAGTCTGTTGCACCACTTCTTCTTCCTAGCTAAAGCACTAGGAAGTGATGAGGGATAGGCGTTTTGAGGGGACTGTCTTAAGTAATTTTGACGTTTACCTGCTGAATATCATTCCTAGTCTTTTCCCAACTATGTTGGGGTCTGGAAGCTACCCCAACATAGTTGGGAAAAGGCTAGGCAGACGATGGCTTACTGATTCTCAGCCAAGTTTTGAATAAATGACTTTTGACGGCACGGTTGGCGCAGTGGTTAAGCGATTGACTGCAGCGCTGCGTGTCGCGGGTTCGATTCCCGCACGGAACAAATATTTGTATGACTTACAATTAGTTGTTCCGGGTCTGGCTGTTTATGTATGTGAGTTTATATGTCTGTAAACGCACCCACGACGCAGGACATTTACTCTCCAAGGTATTAATATAGTCAAATGGGAACTGCTAATAAACATACTGATGTTAATGTTATTGTTAACCTTCAATTGTTACTTATGCTATAATAGAAGAATGACTAGTATAGGTAAACAATCAAATACGACCAGGACAATGACATCGAGAAAATGACGTCACTACTCCCACTAAGTGACGTCATTCATATAAAGAACTTTTGACAATGAAGCCATCAACAACCACAGCCTTCCTACAGACCACAAGTACACTCGCGGATATAAAGAGAAATCGTGAGATAGCGCGGTTAGGCAATGTAGTTCAGTAATTGTTCGTGTCGACATAGCTCAGCTTGTGTGCCTGACTGTACGTCGTTATGATTTTATCTGGAAGAGATAGTTGCACGGATATAAATAAGTGTTGAAATATTTTCACGTTGATAGTTACCTATTTTAGTTTTAGCTGGATGTCAAATATTGCGAAGGAAAATATCTTATGTTGCGATCAAATTAATCCAACGTAATATACTAGCGGAGCAGTGGTGGCCCAGTCATATCGGCCGCGACTTCCGAGTTGTAGGTCGTAGGTTCGAACCACGACAGGCAAGACAATTACATATTTCATCACCACTGCTCTCAAAATGGTGAAGGAAAACATCGTGAGGAAACAGGCATGTCTTAGAACCAAAAATTCGAAGACATGTGATATCTACTAACTCGCCCTGGGCTCGCATGGTGGATTACGGCCCACTTCGTCTCACTGAGAGGAGGCCCGTGTCCCAGCAGTGGGATCATTATAGACTGATTACGTCATCCTATTAGACGAATAAAATCTAGTTTATTCATCAATGCTAATACTCATTTTTTTTTTCCAAGTTCAGCCAGCCTTTGGGGCATAATTTTCAATCAGAGTTAACTTGTTAAGACCATGAATACAATGCAATTTCTCTGATTACATTAATTATCATCTACTAATTAAGAGAATTCGAGAATATAATAAATGGCAGCAAATAGTGCATTTCCAATACTTAATACATATTTTAAGTTCCCAAAATCCCGTGGCAAAAAGAGTAGTGTTGAATCCATTGTGTGTCAGTTTGCGGTTTTCTAGCTCCCGAACGGATGAACCAAAAGGTTTTACAGCTAGTTTTTTCTGTTTGTGATTTTACTTAATTTTGAGACATGAGTTTTTCTTGTTGTATTGACTGATTGCGGAAAGCGTATTGACTGACTAGTATTCGTACGAACTGTTCAATCGTTTCGTTTACCTGAGCCTTGTGCACTTGTGAAACGTCAGAGGCTAGGTGCACGGTTCCAATTGGTCGTTAAGTACTCTTTTAAAATAATTAGCTTTTACAATGATTTCAAATTACAGTAGGTATCCCGGATAGCGTAGGCCTGTCAACAAGTACCAGGTTATTAATAAAATGGTCTACAGATCTAAAGTCTACAAGGCCTACAAAGTCCTCACATTTACAAAATATAAATGAATATCAAAAACTAAAGAAAAAATAACATAAATCATCAAAACCTATTTAAACCAAGTGACATGAGATACAACCACTAATAAAGAGTTGAAATTAGAATTCTTTGTATAAAATGTCAAATAATAAAAATATTATGTCAAAGAAGTATGTAAAAAAAAAACTTCGTATTGACTGTGGTTATATATTACTGCATATCAAGATCAAACTACTTGCATAAAACGTTGTTGCTAATGCATATTCTGATAACGTCAAGAGATAACTAAATGTAGCTTAAGTGATCCTAATTTCCTGTAGTTTCCAAACAGTACGTACCTCAAAAAATAACTATTGACGTCACATATAAGGAAAATCCTAGTCCCGCCGCCGCTAACCTGTAGACTTTTAGGGCCGATTCACACCGGAACGGCAGCGGCCAGCAGCGGCACGGAGGGCACTTTCAGTGTGAAATAATTTTTAATTTTATCTACACAATTAAAAGACCAGTATCGCTTGAAAAGGTTAGGCGGCCACACGCGTCTGCCCCCGGCCACTCGCGGCGACACGAACATCATAATAAGGTGCATTTTGCCGTTCCGGTGTGAATCGGCCCTTAGAAGCACCTTGTTGAGAGTGAGACATGTTAAGAGAACTATGATCGAACGAGTCATCTCTTATGACGTCACTATTCTACCCGTAGCGTTGAAGGTTTTCTTGTTAAATTATAAGTCATGGTGTGTTTGATAGTAAGGTCAAATCGACATTCGTACAAGGATTTCGGCTTATAAAGTTCAATGGGCATTCATGCCTTTATTGGGTCATGCATTGCAGGAAAATTGGTAAATTTTCCTTTATTTTTGTTAATATGCGTAGTAGATAGTCTACGTCACACTCCCTACTTTATTTGTTCAGATGCTGGGCAAACCAATTTGATAAGTAGGTATGTTATTCATGCATCTAGTTAGTTTTACCACTATTATTTGTTTTGTGTCAATTCTAACAATATGTCTGAGTTGGAGCTAATAACTCACACATAGCTCAAGGCATCTTTGTGATTGCGCAAAAGGACAATTCCACCTCTTGCACAAGTATTTTGTTTCGATACATTAGTTAGGTAAGAGGTTGCTCGAATATCCTTAACTGACTCATCATTAAAAAAAACATGCATTTACAGTTTACTACAATAAGTTTAGTTAGAGTTAGAACCGATTAAAGTCTTATCAGTGAAGGTAATTATTTTATCAATGTTACTAACAGAATTAGAGGTAATTGAAGGATACACTACGGATAACGTTGATCAATGCTCTTGCTCACATGTTGCAAAAGTGAACAAATCAACATTTTTTTTTAACGAATTGGAATTCTTTCTTCTTTTTGCCGGTAAATCTATAGCATTTGGTTTTTTCTCTCTTTCTCTTTCTGGTCGTGTCGGATTGCCGTCCCATCGGAATAGGAGAGTAAGGGAAGAGAGAGTGCATCTGTGTCTGCGCACACACTTGTGCACTGTAATATCTCTCGCGCTGAAGAGTCTGTTGAGATTGGCCGTCATCGCTGAAATACGGTCGGGAGGACTATATCTATATACATAATATTATATAACACTGTTTGCGCTCAGAAGGAGGTTACGTTTATTGCAGTGTCAGAGGCCGTGTTTAAATTGCCAAAGGTTCAGGTGAACGGCCGTTTGGGACAGACTAGCAGATGGTAAGCACTGGATATTGGATGAGTCGATAATTCCCCATTTTGCCAGATTATGTATGCAGCGGCGTACTTGGGTACGCAATCGATTCAGACATGTAATTAATTGGTAGACATTTTAATAAACATGGAGAATGTCAAATCAATAACTAAATTGACAGTCATTGAAAAGAATCAATAATAATAATAATAATAATATCCCTGGACATTTCACACAGCACCATTTGTCCCAAGCTAAGCAACCTAATGCTTGTGTTATGGTAACAAGATGGCTGATAAACTACTTATATACAAACAAACAAAAATGCTTATCAATGTTGATTTATATTGCATTACACAGAAGGTAGAATTACTCTTCAGTTCAATTACTCTACCGCAAGTTTTTTTTAGATACAGTCACTAAAAGAGATAATTAACCGGGGTCGTCGGACATTGTTGAAGTTTATTAAGAAACCGATGGATGTTTTCGAATGAAATTTAATTTGAAAACAGAACAGTTTTAAAAATTTTTGTCTGTCTGTTCGTTCCGGCTAATCTGCGAAACGGCGGGACCGATTTTGACGATTTTCACTGGCAGATAGCTGTTATTTTATGGAGTAACTTAGGCGGCTTTTCTGTTATAAAAATAATTAGATTTCGCACACAAACGCGACACACACGAGAACGAAGTCGCGGACACAGCTAGTTGAATCATACTCAAATACAACATACGGTTGAAACTTACGATTTGATCTTGAGTTATTCAGATGCAACCAGTCACCTGCTTGTATCGTGATTCCACCTAGCCTAACTTGAGGGCGTCCTACCTTCCTTGTGCATAGCCTCCACTCATTTAAAATATGAATCTCTAGTTTTAAAATATGATTTACGTGTAAAAGTGTTTGTACAAACCTACTTCTAAATATATATAACTCAAAGGTGACTGACTGACTGACATAGTGATCTATCAACGCACAGCCCAAACCACTGGACGGATCGGGCTGAAATTTGGCATGCAGGTAGATGTTATGACGTTGGCATCCGCTAAGAAAGGATTTTGATCAATTCTACCCCCAAGGGGATAAAATAGGGGATGAAAGTTTGTATGAAACTTTGTCAAACTATACTTCTTAACGCGAGCGAAGCCGCGGGCAGAAGCTCGTACAAAATAAAATCATTTATCATTTACACGTCTATCCCATCGGTCAACAGTTCTACGGCCAATATTCCCACTGCTTCAGGCTTCCTTATTCTATAGAGGGGACTTGTTTATTCTATGGGATATGTGTATTGACTACATTGTACTATGTATATCAAGTTGTAACACTGCATTTACAAATGATCGGGAAGAGAAAGGGAAGCCCTTGTGCAAGTGGTTAATAAATGAGCTCGCTGTGACTCACTACGAAGTGAGATTTGGTTTCACAATAGCGTTGGTAATCATTATAAAGGTGGGTACAGACAGTGCAACGGAAAATGTGAGGCATAGCAGACTTACTGACGCAAATGCCGTTTGCAAGTAAACTAAAATATTGGTAAAAGTGCACTACAGACTTGAGACTGTTGTTAAATGAATATAGGTAATAAGGTTATGAAATGAAGTAACCTATCAAAGCCATCTCGAAAAATAAATGATCATGGTTTTCATACTCATCTTACGGCCGAACCCAATAACTTATTTCCAGTTAAAGACAGAACACTACTGCTGGTAGCCAGTATTAACAATCATAACTGCCAGTATAATGTATTATATAATCAAACTGATCGCTACTGATATATGTAGGTTATTGGGACGTTACAACCAGAGATAGATATTAGGTTTTATTATCGCCAGTATGCCAAAATTGGTGATAGATAGATAATTGGGTTTGGCATGCGATCCATAATTAAATAACGAAGGTATCCTGAATTCCTGACATATTTCTAATAAATAGGCACCAATATATTCCCTATATTAGACCAAAAAAGGATGGATTTTCCTGGAGGATATGAGACCGTTATTAATAATACAACCAATTAGTAAACAATTAAAATACACAGGCGTGACTCTCGGCGGTTTTCTTGTGTACGAAATAATTGATATTTGCAAAAAATACCAGGATTTTTTATTACGCGCGCTGTCGGGGTTTCAAAACCAGTTTTTGATAATATCGTTTTACCACGGTTTTACTTAGCTGGATTTCGTAACACATTGTGTGTATGTCTGTCATGTTCGGTTTTTGAGTTTTTTTTTTTGGTAAAAGAGGTTAATGTATGCACAATTCACTGTAGTTTATACAAGATTATTTAAAAAATATATATATCTTGGGTAAACTTGTTTGTCAATCAGAAACATCTCTGTTGATTAGCAGTCTACTGTTGAACTTAGCCAAATTATATTAGCCTCTTAACTCGTGAAATCAAAATAATATGTTAATTTATTAGTACCTATGACACCATTTTGATGCAAGTGTGCAATATCGAACATGTATCAAACGACTTTTTTCAACACAGTGTATAACTACAAGTTACAAAACAAAAACAAATGAAACTGTCGCATGCAACTCTTGTCGACATCGTAAAAAGTCAGATAGATTTAAGTACTTAGATAATAAACTACTCGTTCAGAGAAGGTCAACAAGTTGTCAGGCTTTATTTCAAAATAAAAGTCTCCGCAATATTTTAATTGAGTCGATGTGTAACAGAAAAAAAAAGTAAAAAATCAGCAGTTTTCTGGACTAAGATCATTTAATTACGTACATTTTATCAGGAATTTTTTTCTGATGCTAATGCTATACTATTCTCATAATGATCTCGCGTCGTAATAATATTTATTAATTATTTCGTCTTAATAAACACGAGATAAATAAAGTTTTTATATTTTTCATTAAAATATGCATATTTATTTTTAACTAAGAATCAGAATATAAATTATCAAAATCTTCTCGGACAATTTTCATATTTACTTTGTCTATAGAATCGAATGCGAATCTAAACAATCAATATCGCACTTGATTGGTTGAATAGGTAGCCTGTCGATATTCAATAGTGACTACCAAAAAATAGATAGATGGATATAATAATTATCTACTCTTAAAAAAAACATGCCAATCAAACAATAATAAAAACCTTCTTGCCAATTGAACCAATAAAAAGTTAAAAATACATAGTGCGTAGGTACCGAAACCTTTTTCACACGCATCTCGCAAAAAATATACCAATTTATTTCGATCGTTAATAACCAAGACAGATTCACTTCGAACCTACAAACTGCACCAATATTCACTGCACGCAATTTTTACGCAAAACAAGAATATCCGCAACCCGCAGGACAAAAAATAAGTAAACAGACCTTCTTCATTAACATTCTGATAGCATGCACATATAAATTATATAGGTACCTATACTACGATAAAAAATATAAATTAAATAATTAATTAGGTACTCCATCAAGCGAAAAATCACGAAAATAATTCGATATCAATAAAAACATCAACACAAAACAAAAAAATAACGCAACGCAAAAAACATAAACAAAAAAAATGTTGCGTACCTCAGGTCAGTGACTGTCAAAAAATCCCTTCACTCAGCTCTTTCCACATACATCACTTTCGACACGATCAGTTGTGCGAAAACGTCAACACTAAACTTTAACTTGACAATAACGTACAATCCGCACGACGGCCGAACCAACACTGCACTCGCTGCTTGCGTTGCCAAATGCGCGAACGCAGTATTACAACACCAGTTTACATTGACCTTCAATTCCAACCTACTTTTCCGTCAATCTCGAACGTTTCGTACGTGTCCAGAGCGGCATGGGAGCTCTAAATCCACTGGTGGTTTTTATAGGCAATGATTTGGCTCATAAGGACGGTCGAAAGGCTTTGACTGGGTTCAGTGACTCGCAAAGTTGCTGGAACAGGGGAAATCCGAATGCAGTTCTGTTTGCCAAGTTACCAGGTCATGGCTGTGTTAGTACCTATGCGGACTTGAAGGGAAAATTTACTAACTGAGTTCTAGGATTTAGCAATAAAGTGTTATATTTTAGTTAGTTGGTAAATTGCTATTTATTTATAATGAATTATGATCGATGATTAATTTTGTAAATTAGGTTATTATTCATTTATTTTCCTAATGATGTAATAAAGGGCTAGATTATTGCAAATTACATTGACATTTAAGGTAGCCATTGACGATACGTCTGTTTGGAATGCTTCTAAATGGAAGACTTCCATAATAAGGTAGGTACTTCAGTTTATAGGCACATTGACTTACTTCCATTTGGACGTACGCGCCGCCACTTCGAAAATAGCACGCTATCAAGTCGACATCGTACGGAAGAATTATCACAATGGATTTTTTAATGGTGGCAACAGCAGTGTGTATTTCGATAAAAAGACAGAAAAGACAAAGGAGAAAATGGATGAAAGGCTGGTTGGATCGTCAATGGCTACCTTTACAAATAAAACAGTCCTGGTTTCATAGACTCAGCTCTTTCTAGCACTGTAGCACATGTACCCCCGTCAACACGTAGCAAAAGCTGAGACAAAATTTACAAAAAAATGGACGCGGTTTTGCCCATTCACAGACGATTCGAACGGCTTCCAAATTGCGTGTCGAACGTTTTTGACATTGACAGTCGGCCGCGGATGACGTCCATTTGGATTGGATACATGGATTTCAATCCGTTTGGAAATCCAAAGCTGGAAGGCGTCCATTTGATTGGCATACGTTTATCACATTCACGAAACCATTTTGGAAGACGTCCACTCCATCTGGATTGATGGACGTATCGTCAATGGCTACCTTTATTTCCAACTCCGGGAAAAAATGGGGAATCTCCTAACAGAAAAACCCAACCAAATGGAAATCCAAACAAGGTCAATTCTCGTAATTTAAATCGTTCAAAATCTAGTCGCAGTCTTATCGGCGACAAACAAATGTCAAAATTTAGGGAAATTAGAGATATTTTTGACAGATTGAGACTGAGATCAGACTGTGAACGTTCTTAAAATTACGAGAATTGCCCCTCTGATCTTCAAACTTGGCAGTTGTCAAACGTTGTTTGTTTCTTTTTTTACTTTTTTCTGATTCCATGCAAAGCCAAATCAATGGTCAACACCCATTTAGATTTAGCATTAATCAGTAGGAATTTTAATTAACAACTTGTAGAAAACAAAGCAATGGATAGCTAAAGCCTATATTAAATACTAGCTGTGCCCCGAGGTTTTATCCACATAAGTTTCGATCCCGTGAGAATATCGGGATAAAAAGTATCTTATACGTTAATCCTGGTTATAAACCATCTGTATGCCAAATTTCATCCAAATCCGCGGTAGTTTTTGCGTGAAAGAGTAACAAACATCCATCCATCCATACAAACTTTTACGCTTATAATATTATAGTACGTAGGATGGTACCTACGAGTACATACAGAGCATCAAATTGCAGATCTAGTTTATTTTTAAAAACATGTTTTTCAAGCAACCTTTTAAAATCGTCAGCAGGTTCTGATATGAACAACACACATGGCCATTTTTAAGTTTTAGCACATTTACAAATCTACGTGTTTCAATTACTTCTATAACAGTTACCTAAAAAGCTACTTCACGTTGACATAACAATGGTATAGCATAGGGTGAGGTCATTGCTATGTCAACGCACTTGCGATATCTATGGTATTACGGATCGTAAATGCCCCGTTGGTCTCGTGGTCGCAGGCGCTACTGCTGAGCATGAGGTCCTGGGTTTAATACCCATCTTGGGAAAAGTGGAATTTCTCAGTAGCAGCCTGGAAGCAGTATTCGTGCCGGTTTGATGGCAATAGGGACCCCTATTACATGGGACTTACACATAACTGGAGAAATGTGAGGCTGTATAGTACTCCCTACTATACAGGGTGGCAGGGAAATCGATGCGCAAACTGTAACCATGGATTCAGCACATGAGTTTAAAAAAAAAAAAAATTGCTGTTCCATACCTTTTGACCGCGTAGGTATTGCGCTCTTCTATGAAACAGAAGTTTTTTTTTTATAACCGACGAAAAATTTCGAATCTATGGGGTCTAAACTCATGTGCTAAATCCATGGTTACAGTTTGCGCGTCGATGTCCCTGCCACCCTGTATGTACACCTCTACCTAACCCGTCGAAGAGTACAGGCGTGATGTTATGCTATGCTTTATTATAAGTTTTTTCTACATAACAACAATCCAAGCACCTAAGGCTGCTTTTCCACCAGAGATGTGCTATGCTACGTTGCTATGGATGCGTTTGTTATCCACCAATCATATTAATTGGTCCACATAGCATAGCACTGGTGGAAGGATGCGTGCTATGGATGGGAGCTATGGATGCGCGAGTGGTGTACATATGTGCAGAGCAGAGTACTCCCCGTGCCTTCCCAACTATCGATGCATCCTCGCACAGCTACCTCGCAGCGGCGCATCTTCATAGCACATCTTACTCGCTCCGCTACACAGCTTAGCATTAGTGTTACATTAGCTTTCACATCCTCGCAGCATAGCTGCATAGCCTATCTCTGGTGGAAAATCAGCCTTAAGCTAATAAATACGGTAAGTATTCAATAAGCTACTTGGCAAACGTTGAATATTCTTGCAGGAACTAGCAATAGTTTTCCTTAACTTCTTATAAACAGCTATTCTTCTTCAAAAGACAATCTACTTTGGTAAAGTAGATTCTCTTATGAGAAATAATAGCTGTTTTCTTCTAGAATGGTGAGAAATAATGGTTTTCTTATGCAAATTAACCCAAAATATAATAAAGCATTGTTTAGTCAGATGCGATGAATGCCAATTAGTCAGGGTCAGTGGTTACCGGTTGACTACTAGTTTACATTTCTTGTCAATTTTTCTGTTTTAGTATTAAACAGAAGTATTTACTTCAGTTCTCGGCTCCTAAGGGACATAACGTGGTGTTAAACAGCCCATAAGCTTATTCAAGAATTGGACCATGAAATACAAAAATAATTTTACAAAACTGGTAGTTCCAAAGATAGCGTGTTCGAACAAAAAAAAAATTCTTCAGCTTTAGTATATGAGTATTATTTTCCGTATTCAATGGTAGGTAATTACGTAGTTTACCAAAAAGTTACTTACGTTTACATTTACTTAAGTTTTTTGCCATTTGCAAGTCAGTGTCCGGCACCCCAATTGCGTAACACACAATCAATCGGAATCTGAATCATTTTGAAGCAAATTGCTAATCCATTGCTTCATAAGTTCGAAAAATTTGTCTGCTCAACACGTAAATAACGCAATGAATGTTGTTGAACTGTCAAAATGAAACCGATTCCGATTGATCGTGTGTTACGCAATTAGGGTGCGGTTGTATGTTGAACAAAATATGATTGACAACCTAACAATTATGGCTTTACAGAATTATAATCATTACAATCAGCAATACGCATTCGCCTTAACTTCGAAGCAGGAAACGGAGAATATCTTAAAATACCCTCGATTGATAATAATTTAAACTTTCTAATACATTTACTTATTAAAATTACCACATTTCCTTAATAAAATGAAAGACAGAAATAGGAAGTATATTATTATCATAGTTTATGTTTATCCTATAAATAATCATTCGTATTCTGTTTTGGTTAAGTAAAAGTGAGCCATAGTAGCTTGTCCAGATAACTTAGGGCTGATTTTTCCATCGCCAGATAACTTTTATTTGAGGAATAAAAATGACGTTTGACAGTTTTTGTATGAATAACTTGTCAAAATTTCCAAATAATTCCTCGAATAAAGTTATCAGATGATTGAAACATCAGCCGTACTGAAAAACCAGCTACAAAAAATTGCGTTATGCAGTGTTTTGTGCAAAGTTTTTTATGCAGCATCCTTTAACCAAAACGACGATTCAGGTTCAGTGTTTGAGTGAGTTTCCCAGTCAGGATTTGGACTGACCAGAAGACTCTCCCTTCACAGAGAAAGAGTATTTTGGTCAGTCAGTTGTATCGGAAATTTCTCTAAAAAGTAGACACGCAGTCAGCCCCGTATCGAAACGCAGGCCCGTATAAAAAAATAATGAACATGAAAATATTCGCCAAAAAAAGAATTCATGTAAAAGTTTGCGAAAGAATGGAGGGCACAATTTTATAACAACATGCCACCAGCGCACCTGGTATCGGATATTTCGGTAAAAAAAGAAAAAAGAATAGGCTCCCATAAATTGGAAGAATATTTAAGAGGATATTGCTAATCCATTGTTGATATGTTCGAAAAAATTGCCTGTTCAACAACATAAAAATGCAATGAATATTGTTGAACTGTCAAAATGAAACCGCTAGTGATAGTGAGTTACGCAATTGCGTATTTATAGAAAATGTGTGATTTTACCTTTTAGGATTAGCAGATTTTACCTTTTAAGGTGAGCAGATTAAGCAATTCTGTAGGTGAAAGCTAAAGGACCTTAAGTCCATTTTTTGTCATTTTTTAATTTTCAATGATTCTTATAATAGCTCAGTAAAACTTCATAATATTCATACTTTTTTATCTACAACGATACACTATTTACTTTTTATACACAGTCGATTTTAATATTATCTAATTTCGGGTTTATACATCTTTAATGAGCTCTACTGAATAATTTATAAAATGTGACTTAAGGTAACATTTTATAAATTATTAGTCTTAGCTTTCACCTACAGAATTATATTTCTTTGTTTAATATTTGGTTTTTTTTTCCATAAACGGTAACAAAGTCATTAATAGATTCATTCCTTACTAGCACGAATATCGATACTTAGTAGTCAACACCTTTTCGAAGTTAGTGAATGATTGAAACTTAATGAAGACATTCAACTTAAATCTGTTTTTTTAGTTCTACTTTACTTTGACTCAGCTACCAACTCTCGAAGAGCAAAGTACACCCGCTAATGGGTCTTTCAATATTCAGGAGGAGATTAAGATTAAGGTCCTTTGTTCCTGGTCTTTTGAGTTTTCTTCACATTTTTACTCTCATAAACGCATAGAAGTTCCTGGGTTTGATTCCCAGGTCAGGCAAACTGTTATTGGGTTTTCTCATTATATAATCAGCCTAAAATGCTTGCACTGCTGGTACACATGCCTTCTCTCGTAAGAGGGAGTGCGCCGTAATCCACTACGCAGGCAAAGTGTGGTTTGGTAGATGTCACATGTCTTCGAATTATATTTTCTTCGAATTTCTGGGGGGCCTTACGATGTTTTCCTACAGTGGCGGTGAGCTTATTTACATAAATAAAGCACCTGCTTGGGTTCGGATCCATGACCTACATATCGTAAGGCGTTAATTTTACCTCTGGACCACCACCACTGCTCTCTAGTTTTCTATTTAGAAATTACTCAATACTAGGCCGGAGTTTGGTAGTCCCTGGTGTGACACCCTCGTGCCTCGAAAAGAACGTAAAGCCGTTGGTCTTGTGTCAGATTGCAGTCCATTCGTACTATGAGAGTGAGGGATGAGGAAGTACACCTGTGTTTGCGCACAAACCATCCACTATTCATATCTCCTGCATGCTTGGCTAATCTCCGTTGAGATTTGTTGCCGTGAAATTCGGTCGGGATAATATTATTATTACTACCCAGATGTTACTAAACATTGCGAGGAATTCGTGGCAAAGTGATAACAGCTGCACGGGCAAATTGAAGGCTATGCTTGCCGGTTCGCGGATGGGTGAACATCCTATCGAGATATAGTTCTGAGACACGGAGGGTGTGTCCCGGAAGTACGTTAAGCCATTGGTCTCGGCTGTCCTTCATAGATATTTGACAGTCGCTACGGGTATTCAGAGCCCCAAAAAGTCTGACAACCAGTCTTATCGAGGAGTATCGTGCTACCCAGTAACTGGGTTGTGGAGGTTAGATAGGTATTCGCTCCATGTAAAATACTGGTATCCAGGCAGCTGAATAAGCTGAATAGGTTAAGGCAGGTTGATTTTGATATTCTAAACTGCGTTATGTGCGAAAATGCATTTTTTTATAATGCATGTAGTTCATGCCCCATTATATACACACACATCTCATCATGAAATTGATTGGCACTTCAAAACACGTCTTTCGTGTTTTGAAGTGCCAAGAAAAGAGAACAATTAAAGGTGAATTAATTATGCGAGTTCAATCACACATTACGTAATCATGCGTAATGATGATAACTAATATATTACCTACCTATAAATGATAAATGATAAATGATTTTATTTTGTAAGTAGGTTTGTACAAACACTTTTACACGTCAATCATATTTTAAAACTAGATGAGGTCGGCGTTTCCTATCTGACTACTCTGAGAAGAAAGGCCGAAACAAACTCAGAGGTCACAGTCTCTTTTAAAGTCCAGACATAATCTTGGTCAGATCATATGAAGACCATGCAGGTCGATGTCTGAGATGGTCTTTTGAGGAAAGAACCACACAGATTGAGAGGACCTGTCCAGTCAGTGCACGCATTTGTCAGAAATCAGTGCAGCTCAACTCAAAACTTAAGGAGCTCGACGATTCGACGAACAATACCAAAGAAAGGACATTTGGGTAGGCCGCATTAATTACTCAAACTGCCAGACCATGACAAAACTAAGAGAACAGAGAGAAAAATAAAATATAATAAAAATAAAGTGACCCACATAGTCTTCACATTCACAATAATTAAAATAATAGAATACTTTACAAAGTAAGCAAATGTCATAGTATATATAAAATCCATTAATGTCAAAGTGTATATAATAAAACAAAAAAAAAAACAACAACAAGACAGAATAAAAATATAAATAAAAATAAAAACATTAAATATGTAAAAAATTGGAAGCACCTTAATCCCAAGCCTTTTTGTCCTCGATATAATCCTTAACGGTATAAAAGGCTTTCTGGCACAACTTACGTTTAATGAATGATTTGAATTTATTAAGGCTTAGATCTTGAACGGGGCTTGGAACTTTATTGTAAAAGCGTATACATTGGCATCTGAACGAGCCACCTATTTTCTTGAGCCTTGTTATAGGTACAACAAATTTGTGTTTGTTCCTAGTATTTATATCATGGATATCACTGTATTTTTTAAACAATTTTATGTTTCTATGGGCATATAAAAGATTTATTATTTATAAGCTTTATTATAAGCTTTCTCACTTATTGTACTGATTCGTAGGTATAGAACGATAGACAACGGATTAGCTTTGTTTTTTATAATATATTATTGTTGGATCGGCATATTATGATAATTTACATAAGAAAACTGACGTAACTACTAACCATCCGTGACGGTTCACGATCATGAAATTCTAGGGTTCAGTAGTAACTTAATTGTACCCTGTTTATAAATAGTGACCTAGCCACCTTTCACACTTTGCATTTAGCTACTATAGTGAGGGGCTTGTGGCTAAGTAATAACAGCCGCTCGGGGCGATCGATCAGGTTAAGCTACGCTTGCCACGGTTGGTCCGTGGATGGGTGACCATCTTTACATACTAAGACCCTCCGTGTTTCGGAATGGACGCTAAGCCGTTGGTCCCGGCTGTCAGTCGTGGATCTTTGACAGTAGTTACGGGTCGTCAGAAGCCCGAAAGTCTGACAACCAGTGGTACCAAGGGGTACCCAGTTACTGGGTAATACGCTGGTATTAACTGGATTGTGGAGGTCAGATAGGCAGTCGCTTCATGTAAAAGACTTAGACTGGAAGCCGACCCCAACATAGAAAAAGGCTAAGCAGATGATGATTTTAGATTTAGCTACAGTCGGTCTTTTCTGTAAGAATCTCACTGTGGAAAATTTAGTGTTCTTGAAGTGAGCTGTCAATTCTCATCTAAATGGGTGGAATGCCAGTCCACTTCACGCTTCGTCCACCAAAGTTTTAGTATGAAAGGAAATAGGTCACTATTTATTTATTTTTTTTATTTTTATTAAAACGTTGCCTCACTAGGAATTAGTCCTGTATCGTGTTTACAAACATTTAATTTGTTCTGTCCAAAACATTTGTTCCGTGCGGGAATCGAACCCCGCGACACGCAGCGCAGCAGTCGATCGCTCAACCACCGCGACAACCGTGTCGTGTAATCGAACCGAGTTATACGAATGAAGAATTCATGAGGTGCACTATTAGCTGTATTATAGTTGAAGATGTTATGATTTTGGCTTTCGTAATATTTTATTCGCATTGAGAAAGCATCTACCAACAATATAGTTCCTTCCGGGTGACTTGTGTTCATAACTAAGTCAAACTCAAACTCAACTCAAACACAACTATTTATTTCAACTAAACCAATTACAGGCACTTTTGAATTGTCAAGGGTCGGTCAGTCAATAAGATGAAGCTAGTTGCCCATTCCAAAGCGTAGTAGGTACCTATGGAGAAGAACGGGCAAGAAACTCCATGGAGTATTGGATGAAGTATTTACAATAAGTGTTTTTTGGCAAGATTCCTTTAGGCGAAAGCGTTAGGGTAGTCCAAAAATTAGAATATTCTTCCATTTTTTGCAATTTGTAGGTTGGTTGTGTGTTGATTTAAATGTATGATTCGCGGTCTATCAAATTAATAGAATTTTAATCATAATAATCATCAGTACATCTCTCGAATGCCCTAATCGAATGAATATTATCTGCAGTGAACGGTTCCGTAGTTGGTATGAATATGCACGAATATAATTGGTATGAATATGAATATATATGCATGCACAGTATCGATTTTATAAACTGCAATTAAGTTTGTATTTTATACTATTACTGGAAAAAGCTTAATTGAGCCTGTTTTTAACTTCCTGGCCTTTCGTCACAGTTTGTCGCAGTAACTAAGGTAGGGTGGTGTAGAGGTTGTCTGCCGAAGGCGACTTCATGTAATGCAGGCCGGCTATATTTATGCGCGGGTTCCATTCGAACGTTCAAGCTAGTGTCAAAGATTCTATTAGGATTTTTGTTTTATTCTGTCAGTGGTAATTTAGTGAACAATATGTAAAGACGTTCGCATAATATAATTTAAGAGGAGTCATATACGTCGTTTGATTCCTCCTGATACTTAAAAGGGCTCTTCTAGTCCTCTATAGTACCTCGCCTAAATGGGTTATCACGTTAGATTAAGTCGTAACTGTAAAGAACTGCGCGCGGGCAGAGCGAGCGCTACTGACAAGTTGGTCGCAGTCTTGGCTATTTAGTATTTTGAGGACCCCAAAACAGGAATAAATAATACGTACGTACGGTCACCAATGGAGATAGGTAACCAGGGTCGTCGGATTTGCAGTTGAAGTTTTGTAAGAAACCGATGGATGTTTTCGAATTTAATTAAATTTAATGAATAGAAAACAAACCGTTCATTTATCCATCGGGTTCTTACTAAACTTCAACTTTATCCGACGACCCTGGTTACTTATCTCCTTTGGTGATTGTATACGATCAAGTATAAAATCTGAGTTTGTCTATGAAACAAATTACATTATTGGTGTACAAATAATTTCTATTTTGGGTTCACAAAGATCAATCATTATATATTATTAGTGTTCAATAATATTTTTGGGAGCGCTAAATCGCTCGAGGTTCGATTAATTACATGCCTTGTCCATTTCTCTCTGCCCAAATAACATTGACAGATTTACGAGCAAGTACCTACGCGTAGGAATATTTACCTAAGAATTCGAACTTTTAGACTTTAGATGGGTATAATTATGTACTGTACGCCTGTGTTGCCTGCCAGCCACTTCTTCAAGAGTAACTATTTAATGCAGTTGTATTATATCTTCAAAAAAAAAGTGTCAAGCCAGCTTAACTTTCTTACGGCATTTGAGTGTTATGTCACAGTGTAATTTACCTGAACGCGCTATAGCGAAAGTATTCTGCGTTGAAAATGTCAAGCTATTTATTGTTTCACTTTTTATTCTGTCGCTTTTAGGAACTGCCTACGTCAGTTGCAAATGAGCTCTGAGAAGAAGCACTGAAACAAACTCAGTCACAGTTTCTTCAAGTCCACATTTCAGACATAATCGACATTCAACTGCCTAGCCTCTTCCCAACTAAGTTGGGGTCGGCTTCCAGTCTAACCGGATGCAACTGAATATACTGGTATTCAGTTGCATCCGGTTATACACGGTTGTACACGGAGCGACTGCCTATCTGACATCCACAACACAGTTACTGGGTAACGTGATACCCCTTGGTAAGACTGGTTGTCAGGCTTTTGGGCTTCTGACTACCCGTAGCGACTGTCAAAGATCTAAACTGGCATCCGGTACCAACGGCTTAACGTGCATTCCGAGGCTAGGAGGGGATTTGATTTATAATGAATTGTCACCCATCCGACCGCGGCAAGCGCAGCTTAACCTTCGATTGACTCGTGCGGATGTTATCATTTAGCCACGAGTCCCCCATTAATCTTCGTCATTTCTTGTATTGTTTTTATTCAATATTATTTTCAATTCAATTTAAATTCAGTAACAATTCACAATGCGTTCGAATATAATCCGGCATGAAACATTTACATTAACGATATGATTACATGTTGTTAAAAATATATTATTAATTATTATATAATGTAAGATTTTATTAGCCATTAATGTCCTATTGCTCGGCAAAGGCCTTCCTACTCCTTTGTACCTCTCTCTGTCCAGAGCTGCTAAGGACCAATCTTTATGAAAGGAGTCCAGGTCATCCCACCATCTCCATCTGGGCCTGCCTGCAGTTCATTAAACAGATGTCCTAAAGGAAAGTGAGTACTAAGGTTCCAGACTAATCTAAATGTTTGTTGAGCGTAGCTACCAAGTCTGTGGGTTGTGCGCAGTGCATGAAGTGTGAAGCCTTTGTGATGGGCCACCGGTGTGACGGCCCTGACATGCTTTTAGATAAATTCGTAATTTATATTATCAACATGAGTTTTGAGGATTCTTAATACATAACATAACATAAGGATGACTAACATCAGTAGAGTGGATTGAACTATACTGTATACTAATATTCTAATCTAATATTGCGACATAATCGCCAAAAATGTAAACAAATATGAGTTTATGGAAAAATAACTTTAATTCCTACACAATAAAGTTTAGTTTACGCTACAACTTCAAAATTTTTTATAACTTTTTCAATAGAGCTAGTCACTCTGAAATCAACTTAATTAATACTGTTATAAAGTTGATATTTGTTTAACTTGAAATAACGTCAATTTGAAACATAAATTAAATTTGAATACCTGTACATGCTAAAGTGTCTCTGTGTGTTTGTTACGTTTTATTATTTATTATAAGCCTGTATTGTCCCAGTGCAGGGCAAAGGCCCCCCTTCCCTATTTCCACTTTTCCCGGTCTACTTCGAGTGTCGGCCAATCCATTAAGAAGAATTCTAGCTCATCCCGCCATCTCTTTCTGGGCAGTACTGGTAGTCGTTTCCTGCTATTTGGGATCTACCGAGTCGTACTTTTTGCGCATTGCTGCTCCAAAATGCGACAAATGTGTCCAGCCAAATTTTACTTTAGTCCAGCAGCTGTGCGGCCAACTCTATACGGCGCTGGGGAGTTTGTTGCGCCACTTCTTCTACCCAGCGATAGCACTAGGAAGTGGAGACGGGCGGGCGTTTTTGGGGGACTGTCTTTTGTAATTTTACACGTTCAAAAAGTGCTGATTCTCAGCTTAATTTGAAGAAATGACTTTTTATTTTGAGCTATTACATAATTTGAAAACACAAAAAAGTTAACTATTTGTGTTTTGGAAACAAGTATAGAGTTCTTAATGTCTGTGGGTTTGACACGTGTTACGTTTTACAGATAAAAAAAATGTAGGTATCTATTAATGAAATAATCAAACTGAACTTTAAAAGCACTATGTAAATGTATACACACGTTTTTGTACAAATTTAACGGAAGAAACATGTACGTACCTATTTGAACAGTAATTTGCAACTTACCGCTTTATTTTATTTTGTTTTTTTTTGTGTAAAGAAGTCTCAAGTCTGCCAATAATTCTATTTACAACACTGAAAAAATATATTTCTTCTGAAAACCATTTGATTATCCGTAAAATCGAGCACAGCCTTTTGTCTGGGTAACTGACGCCTCTCGGGGTTATCGCCGCAAAGCCTGAAAGTTCGCCGGATCGTAACTTATTGCTTCTCACTATTTGTCAGGCGCTTGAGGCACTGAATTATGTAAATCGGACTGGCGCGCGTTGAAGATTTATATGATTGGTGTTGATGTTCTGTAAAAATGTATCATTTGTTACACATTTATTTTATGTGTCATGTATTGTGTGCATCTTTTTTTGGAGATTCTAAATAAATAAGAGTCCTGTAAAGGAGTAACCACTTTTTGTCAAGTCCGAGGTGGATGCTATATGTTAATCCTTCAAATTATAATATTTTCAAGCGCAAAAAATTACTTTATTTCTCTCTTAAAAATGAAACCATTATTAATGATAAAACCATTTTTATTCATTTATCAATACGACTTATTTTCCTCAGTGTTGAACAAAAATATCCTAAATATAATTTTGCGCATAAAAACGTCAAACAGTTAAGGCATCCGTGACGTTTGAGCTTGTACCCTTAGCACTAAAGCGTAATAATATATATTTATTTTATAATTATAATATACTGTACAATATAACTGCAACAATGGACAGATAGGACTTTTTCCTATTATAATACATACATACCTAGGTTTCTATATTATAATACCCCTCACGAAATGCTTTGCAAACCATATTTTAATATAATTTTGTGTATTTTTAGATGACATTTTTAAAACCTAAACATTAAATTTGGTAACAGTGTGTTTTTCAATCAATTATATGCCTTATTAACTTAAAACTCTCCAAGCTTTATCTAGTTTATAAAATAGTGTAAATATTGTCTTTGTAGATAGGTACTCATCCAAAAAAGAAGGATCTTAGTTTATTTTTAAATCGTTTTTTTTTCACAGAAATATAACTAAAGGAATACCTTATCATAACAGTTATTTCATAATAAAATATACAGGATAGCGGTTTCTTCTTAGTACTGCCCTTATCTAGAACTTTCGATACTTCTACTATGGATAAAATATACAACTTTATAATAAAAATACCCTCACGAATACGAAATGTAGGGGAAAGTGGGGGAATTGAGAACGGCGGGTAATTGGGAATAGCTAGGTAAGTAATACTTTCCCCCGCACTACACCGCTCCGCACCCGTTCAACTGTCGCGTACGCACTGAGGGGGGCTAGACGCGTCTGTTGAACGGGTGCGGAGCGGTGTAGTGCGGGGGAAAGTATTACTACAACTTACTATTCCCAATTACCCGCCGTTCTCAATTACCCCACTGTCCCCTACACTTATTCAATGCATTTAAAACTCAGCTCAGCCAGTATGACGTTAGACTTCTGGAGAAATAAATGCGTGCGTGGGTCGGGTTTCGGACACATACTACCTATGTTGGTTAGTCTGTAACTAGTGATGTCAAACTTTTTGTAAATTTGATATGTTATGTTTTTATTGAAAATAAAGTTTCTTTAAACCTAAACCTATATACCTATAACCGTAATAAGTAATAGGCGTTGGACCGATCCCGAGTTGACGCCGCAGTATTACATGCGCGCCACTCGAGAGTGGGTGCGACCATTGTGGGAATGGTAGCACGGGGAGGTGGGACCCGGGTCCAGGCCTCTCGGGGGAGCGGTGAATGCTTATGCGAATCCCGCACCCTCGGTCATAAGCAGAGGTGGAACACCGCGGTGGTTTTAGCGGGTAAGAGTCCCCTCTATCACCCCCACGATGGAAGAAGTCCACGAGGATTTCCACCGCGCAACTAAAAAAAAAGGCATTTGGCCGATGACGTCGATCGAAATAACGTGCAGCGGCAACGCTCTCCTGTATACTTTATCATGAAATAATTATTAAACAAAACACACATCACGCATGTATTGCCCAAAGGGTGAGGAGGGTGAGGCAAAGGTGTACCAACTTTAAAAAACAAATGAAATGCAGATTAAAGTACCTACCTAAACTTTACTATCGTTTACTCCTAGACCAACGAAATTAATAATATATAATTTTAATTATAAAAATCTCATTATAATTAAGCTATCACAATGGTTTAAAGCTGATAATGATTGCGACACTATTCCATAAATGACGCTGATGACATGTAAGCACCTTATTTAATAATATTTTAATATATATTATTATTATTTTGTTGTTTTAAAATCATATGGATGCCGATCGATAAGGCCGCCAATTGTATGCTTTGTAGTGTATAATTTAATTTTTATTTATTGTATAATCTGTTGTACACTAACGTATACATAAATAAATAAATGGGCGTGTTATAAACATAATATTTTAAAAATGTTTAACTTATATTTATATAAAAAACAGGTACCGTACTTCGTTGTTGTGATATTGTTAATTTCTATTTTCGAGAGACTTTTTTCTATTTAGGTTATTAATCCTTAATTTTTTTTAATAGGCCTTTTTCATTGCCTTCTCTGGATTCGCTAAAACAGGGTTAAATTAAATTAGCCAGCTTAACTTTGCAGATGCGATGGGTACCGATATCTAAACAAGTTAAAACAAAAAATAAATAAATTTGATGTTTTTTTTTGTGGGGTCGGATCACGATACAACATAAGAAAACATTTTTCTCAACTCACTTCAAGTTACAACACTTCCAGCGGCCGTTGACCTCCCAAAAAACATGAAATCGTCTTATTGATCTGCGGAATTTAACTAGCCAATTTAATTTAACCATGTCTTAATATGTACTATGTAGTATGTATATTCTAGCAACATCGTTGGTCTGACTTTCATAAAATGTTAAACAAAACTAAAATCCTTCGAAGTCCTTGATTACTTCAATGAATAATTGTGTATATACGTGTTTTTAATATATAAAATGTCTATAAACTGTAGATTCGTTTGTAATCAGATTACAACTTGACTTTAAAACAACAACATGTGTATAACGAATGCTCTAATAAATAGCTTATCTATGAGCACCTTATGTCTATAATAACAATAAAATAACTACGAGTTTTAAACTTCATTTATAATAAATGACAACAAAACTGTCACATTTCAAAATATTTTTTTTGAAAAAAAAAAGTCAGCATCTTTTAAAATTCAAAATGTTTCTACATTAACTTTATTTTGTGCATTTTTTGGTACATCATCTTTGATATTTATTTAAAATCTTTTAAAGCAACTACTTATAGCTATATCTACATTCAAGATTCCACCACCTTTTTTAAATAATATTAATATTATTTTATTAATAATTATTATTATTATTACAGCAAAAACTCCTGTCTCAGTCAAAAAAGGATTTAAAACAGTAATAATCAAAATGATATATTTTTCTGTGTGAGTTAAATGTATAAAGGGAATTTAGATATCCTGTATAAATTGCCCATATATTTTTAAATAACTATCTTTCTCCCAGAAAATTGTTTCCCCCAAGATAAAATACAACAAAGGTTTCGATTTAAGAATTTTAGTGGAATTAAAAATATGTTTTATGGAGAAATCTTCCCAAATCTTCTAAAACCAAGTCCCATATCCAAATATCCAAAATATTTCATTTGAACTTAGTCAAAATGCCTAATAACCTTGTCGATACAAATCCTTTATTTTGTGCTAACATCGACATGATTAGGCATTGATATGGCCTTTCTATCACATTGAATTTGAACAATGCTTCTCAGGCAGCGATAGTATGACTCAAGGAATCTAATTGTTATGAAGAAGTCTTCGTTTTCAGGAGGAGTACGGGCCAGTACATTGTGACGAAGAGGAGGAACAAGGCAGGGAACACCACGCGGGACAGTTTGTCGATCTCCCTCCAGAGCACTCGCTCTTGACCAGTGTCGGCGTCTAACCAGGCAACCTGCAAGGACAAAAAGAAATTCATCATTTCATTCAGGCAGAACCATAGTCAAAAATAACCCTGAATGATATAGAAAAAAAACAAGGGACAATTTTTTAATGGTCACGTTTTTTTTTTCTGAAGAAAAATATGACGGTTTTACAGCTTTGTCATATTTATTCTGACACTGACCAATATACTAAACTTGTTATATAAATTAAAGGACAAGGAACAACACTACAACAGGATATCACAGCCGAAATGTCGGTGTACAGTCACCAAAGGGGATAAGTAACAGGGTCGTCGGATATAGTTGGAGTTTAGTGAGAAACGGATTGATGTTTTCGAATAAAATTTTATTTAATTAATAGAAAACAAATAGTTCATTTACCAAACTAAAGTTCATTCGTAGGTTTCTTACTAAACTTCAACTATATCCGACGACTCTGGTTACTAATCTCCTTTGGTGACTGTACTATAGGTACCTTTATCTAACCCTCTAGGAATTATGGGCGTGATTCCAACAATTTATGTTTGTAAGGCAAGGAAATTAATGAAACAGGCTATTGGGCTTACGCCAGTGTAATCCTAACTGAGGTTCCTTTCAAAAGCGTCTAATTTGACAATAGTTAATAACGGGAAATTAGAACAGCGGCCAAGATATACTTCCTTATCCTGAGAAGAACATGTACAAATTAATTTTGTAGAGCAAGCATTCGTGCCGTATTATAACGATGTTGTTCAAATATTGTGCTCGTAGGCGTACAAAATACGATAGGCATTATTTTGTGACGTAGCAACAGATATGTTGTTCTGTGTGCTGGTACCTATAGAATTAGGTTGCTATTCACGTTTTTTTTTTGCCTTCGGGAAAATATATTACCGAAAAGACTTTTTTTTTTTTAGCCTTGCTACAGCTCATATAATCCGTATTTTGTTTTTATTTCCTACTGTCGACTAACTTCTGCAACTGTTTTTTTTAAGACTCATGAATCCAAAACCATATTTCTCCCTTATCCCATTTTATTTGGGATTGGCGCAACATGTCCTTTCCATACTTCTCTATTAGTCGTCATAGCGGTAGTCACCCGTACCCGTCACACCGTATCTAACCCACACAGACATAGTTCATCCAGCGTTTCTTTAGTCGTCCCTTACTTTTGCAGCCTAAGAACCCAAAAAACTGGTTAATTATTTAAAAACCCAAAAAGTACCTGTAATATACTCTGCCGTCGCTCGACGCCAACCAGATGAGCAGTAGTATGCGTAGCGGACGGCGCAGGATGGACAGCCGGCGTGGCCGCAGCGGGTGAGGTCGGTGACGTCAGGTCCACCTTCCGACACCTCACTTGACTTCCCTCCCAGGCCGCCAGGGTCCCGCACGAGCCCTTCTCTCCATTCAGACGCTGCCAAAGATAACGGAACATCTTTGTCTGAATAATCTTGATTCAATTTCGAACTGGTTGATGTGATTGAGGTCATAGAGTGCTGTTTGTTTAGGGGTTTAAGGGCTTTTCCAGGCTGTCAAAGTGTCAAGTTGAAATTGTTAGACACTCTACTTAAGAGGGATGGGGAGAATATAAATGGAAGTAAATGAAAAGTTGAGTCTCAAATTTTTGTTTCTGAGGCCACAAGACGAACGCGTGACAATAAATGTAACGTGAATTCGAACGAGTTTTTAATAAAAAATATAACTATCCGGAGCCATTTTGGTTTAATTTTTTTCGACAAGCACAATGAGATACCACGATACCACCCTTCAACCATAGACACGAATAAAGTCTTAAAATATAAGTAAAATGTGTGAAACGAGTATCATCAATTTTTAAATCGTTCAAATTTACGTGACGTTTACTCCACACATCCGTATTAGGCCCATCGTTTTAAGTATTTAGACTCTCAAAGATCTTGTTAAATTCTTGACAGTGAGAAACTTTGATGCAGCAAGAAGATAATATTTACCACCGGAATGATTCTGGGCATGGACTCCTGGGCCTTAGTCTTGTTCATCTGGTACTGCTTGTCCAAGACCTTCACAACGACAAACTCCCCCAGTGCAGCAAATACGAACATCATGCAGCCAGCCATCCATAGATCCAATGCCTGTAGGACGAACGACAAGAATAAAATTAAAAAATATTTAGGAACGAATAAGCACTTTTTAAACCAAATGGCATGATTGCCATTTCAACTGTAACAAAACTAAATTAATATATTGCCAACAAAAGCCACTTTGAAGGAGTTGAAATTGTACTTAATTGAACTAAGTTTATGTAATATAGTGGAACGTGTTCTGGATCAAAGGAAATGATATGTATTTGAAATAATATAGAATAAGTACTTTGTTTGTGTCTTAGAGGCATACTATTATTATTTCCAATTTAGTGAATATTTCATTCAAAATGTTCCCTGTTCCTTAATTATCCTGATATCTAGATCTTAAATCTCTTGTTGAATATTATTTCAATTTTTTTTGGTCGATTGAAATATAGAACAGAACAGAATGCTCTTTATTATGTACAACATAAAAATTACAGACATAAATATATACATTTTACAAAGGGTCAAACAATGGGCGGTTTCATCGCTAAGAGCGATCTTTTAAAGACCACCTTTGGATTAAAATTAAAGAGAGTAAAAATCTGTAGGTAGCCTGGGGTGTACCATTTACATTATACAATAATTATATAGGTAGATACATAAACTATAATTATTATACTTATATACATATAATAATAAATATGAAACAGGAGCAAAGAAAATATAATGATGATGTTTAAGGATATAGTTACAGGTACATCAATATTAATTATTTAGAGAGACACGTAAATTGTAAATTAAGTAGAGAACGTGTTTTTTTCAATGTCAAAGTGTTGAGAACATGTACTTTTGATTTGTTAAGAAGTTACCAAGAAGTCACCTCACACATCAGGTTCAGTTGAAAACCAGCGTCAGGCACTAGTTTTCTGGCATTTTTGCTGAACTGGGCCTTTTTGGTGCAGCCGTGAGGCCTTTCCTGCTAATTTCTTACATCGGTCTTTATACTTTCTATTTTGTTTTTATTTATGTATGTATCTGGTGTCATTTAGCCTGTGCTAAAAATGCATTTTCTTTCTTGTCTTTTAAGTTAGCTCGTTCCCAAATCTAGTTTCAGCTGAATAACGAGGAAGAAACGTTATTGCTACGATTTTCGCCTTTTAAAGTCTTGGCAAAATACAAGCGCGTCATGTGATTTTTATGTTTGTCATAAGCATAAGCTTAATCAGCGTATAATGTTTCCTCTGCTGGGACACAGACCTACTCTCTGTGAGAGGAATTGGGCACTGCCCGCTCCCTCTAGTTTAGTGCGGGTTGGTGGATGTTACATATCTTCGATTTTTTAGTTCTAGGGCATGCCTGCTTCGTCACGATATTTTCCTAAACCGTTTTGGTGGTGATGACATAATTGAACAAAGTAAAGTGCCTGTCTGGGTTCGAACCTATGACCTACAACTCGTAAGTCGCGGCCGTTTCTACTGGACCACCACTGCTTTGAATGAGGAAATGTAATAACTATATGTACAAACTGCACTAATTACCTTAACATAAGCCACAGGTGGAATATCAGCTCTTAATCCCGTAAACATGGTGACAAGTGTCAACATGCAAGTGACCAGGAGAGTTACCCTCCCAGGAATAGCATCCAGATCAAGCCAGAAACTGAACCAGGACAGCATCACCACCAAGGAGGACGGAGCGAAGGTTTGAATCAAGTGGTGGCCAATCTGACGCTCGAATCTGAAGTATACTACTAATCTTGAGTAGTTACCTGAAAACAAAATGGTAGTTACTGTAATTAGAAAGGACAATGCTCATGGATGTATGGAATCCCGTACCATGCGGCATCAAAGTCAAACTTTGTTTTTTATAGACTACACAACACTTATCATATTAACTCCTACAAAAGTTATTTTGATAAACAAAACCCGGGTTTCGGAGATTTAAAAAAAAAATCTAAACAACCTAAAAACTAGGTACTTTATTTTGTTTGACATGTCATACACGAACTGCTTTTATTGCTCAAAAATAATGATAATAGTTTAAAATAAGAATTCTATTCTATTTTACTCTACGTTATTTTTAATTTATATAGAATCGGCAAAGTGTAATTTTTTAACATGTTTTTTGAAAGACGTGATCATGACACTTTCAAAGTTCAAGGTTATATTAATCGTTTGAAATGGAACGTTATGTAAAAGGAATAAAACAATATTAACACTTTTTTACTTTAAAGAAAATTCCCTGTTCAAAAATCAAATCCCCGACGCGTAATGTCGTAAAAGGTACATAGGCCTTCTCATTGTGAGAGGGAGCGGGCCGTAATCCACCACACGGGCTACGTGCACGTTGGGAACGGAGTCTATGTATGGGCCTTAAAAACGATTGAGTTTTTTGTTTTGTGATTTTTTTTTTACTTTAATAAATGAGGGACGCCCTGGGACATATACTTTATTTTTGATGTTCATAAGAAAGGTCAGGTAATGCGTAGCACTATCTGACCTTGCTACCGGCGTGCGTGTATGACTAGAAGGCCAATTCCCGTAATTAAAAACGTTCAAAATCTAGTTGCAATCTCATCTCAGCGACAATGTCAATTTTTTTTTAAATGTACTAAAATTAGATGTGATTGACAGATTGAGACTGAGATCAGACTGCGAACGTTCTTAAAATTACGAGTTTGCCTCTCAGACCTATGAAGGTAAACGAAGCGAGTATGTAAGGATCATAGCAGGTGACGTTCTCTAGTTTCTGCCTACCCCCATGGGAAGAAGGCGTAAGTTTACGTATATGTACGAATGTTTGTAAAATAAATGAAATTTTAAGATCTTTGAAACTAAATTTGATGAAGTTTTACTTAAATTTGATTTGATAAGCAGTTCTTTAATATCCCATTCACTCTAAATTAAGTAGGTACATACTCGTAAATGCTTAGATTAGAAAAGTTTAATAAAAGAAAAGAAGCACTTGAGTAATAAATTCTTTATACGCCTGGTATCATTCCAACAATTTCTCTGAGATAAAGCTGGTAACATTTATCTTATACTTTTATTACATTTCGTCACGAGTTACAAAAAACATTTCGTTGTTCGACGTTTTGACATCTGTGGGCCTAGCACGAACGCGCCGAGAAAACATTATGTAAATTGTAAAGAATTTAAAATTGGTTTCGTTTCGCAAATTTGAGGGTTTGTTTATAAAAACGTTGATTAAAGTTAAGAGACGCCAACAATGTTTCGTTAAACAGTCGCTAATCATTACTTGGAACAAACGTTCCAAGTATATTAGCGACCGTTTATCCCCTTAATATTCCCCTTTATTTATAAACATAAATAAAGGGGAATATTTACAGTTTTAAGAATCTATTTGATGGGTGATACTAATTGTGCTTGTCGCAATTTAAACCGTAATGCTATTGGATAGTAATTGTATTTTCCATTAAAATTTATTCCAATATACGTGAAAAGGTTTTACTTAAATTGGACTTGATAGGCTTAATAAGCCTTTTACTCAATATATGTCTATCTACATAATATACTAATAATTAGGCTGAAGAGTTTGTTTGTTTGTTTGGACGCGCTAATCTCTGAAATTACCAGTCGGATTAAAAAAAGTCTCTCTCTCTCTTGCATTTGATAGCCCAGTTCGTGAGGAAGGCACACACAGCTTCACATCACGCTAGGATCCTACGGAGCCAAGCAACAAGAAGAAAATTCAGAAATAACGCCAAGCGAAAACGAAGTAAGAGCGCGGCTGGCGATGCGATGCTACGGGGTGGGTTGAAGGAACAATAAATTTCAGGTAGACGAAGTCGCGGGCAGATGCTATATAGTTAAGTAGATAAAAGCGTAGATTAGAAAAGTTGTATTTTCGGTTTTTTTTTTGCCTTATATAGGAATTTCTGTTTAATTTTTATTTTTGTTACTTTTTTTTATATAACTAGATTTTTTATTTTTGTCAGTGTTTAGTTTAGTTTGAGATCTGCCTGTACGAGTCGCAATCAATACTTTTTATTTTTTCGATTCAAAATTCGTTTCTAATTACGTTACGTTTACTTCGCACGTTCGTGCATAGGGCCTCTAACCTACAAAAGAGTTTCCATGAATCGTATAAGGCTGTCAAAATAAGGAAAAGTTTTATGATACCTCCCTCAATTGCACACAATAAGACTCAGTGATTCTGAGGAAAATTCACAGAAAGTGTCGCGTTGTTGATGTCGCTGATACGCTTAAGGAAAATGACTTGGCTCTGTATGGGCCATGTCAAAAGGAAATCATCAAAGTAACTTTGGCATTATGACGGTATTTTGACATGATCGAGTATCGAGATAAAGGAAAATAACAGTTCTTTGAAAATGAATGTCAACGGCTATAAGAATATAGTCAGATCAAAAGAAACCATGTGTGGACTGTGTGACAGATAATATGGCTAGTCATGCAGACCGAATCTCAGTAGAAACCGAGGCACGGGGGTATCAAACCGCTAACATTCAAACTTCGGGCACTCCAGTAACACTGCCCGACCCGTGGGGCTCAGCGCTGTCGCGAGACCAACAGGACAGTCAAAAAGGAGTGAATACTCTGATGATGGCTGATTGATGATGAGATGAAGTAGAACACGTATGCTGCTTCAGGCCCTAATAAATTGGGATAACGTTAGGAGGATGATGAAGACCGGCCAAACCAAATAAACGAAGAATTAATGAGGATCATCATCTGCCTAGCCTTTTTCCAACTATGTTGGTGTCTTCCATTCTTATTGGGTGCAGCTGAATATAATTATTTTACATGGAGTGACTGCCCCAACATCCCAGATACTAGGTAATACAATTCTTCTTGATAAGACTGGTGGTCAGACGACCCGTAACGACTGTCGAAGATCCACGAATGACAGCCGAGACCAACGGCTTAACATGTTTTCCAAGGCACGGAGGGGTCTTGGTATGTAAAGACAGTCACCCATCCACGGACCAACCGCGGCAAGAATAGCCTAAACTGACTGATCAAACCGTGCGTCTGCTATTACTTAGCCATAAGCCCGCAAAAACTGGGGAAAATCAAGATAATGTCAGGTTTACGAAAAGGCGTTGTTCGTAAGACGTAATACCGTGGTAATACCAATATGTCTGTGTAATGTGTAATTTACATCTGGTAACGTGCATCTCCTCGGTTTTGAAGTTTGAAATTACAGGTTGGGGGAACTTTTCATGCATTTGTTAATTAAAGCCACCGAATCTCAACTACACATTCACATCTGGTATGAATAAAACATAAGTTTACTGAATATGTGAATAATCAGGAGTTGCGGTGTAAGAACGAACTTGTTTTTTTTTACTATGTGGAAAAGTATGAGGGAGACCTTTGCCCAGGGGCGTTGGGACAGAAAGGGTTAAAACAATATATTTTAGGATTACTGTCTTAACCTTGTTGGAACTACGTTGTTCGGAGGCATGCCATCTATTCAATTAGAGGTAACTATGTTGTGGTTAATGTTTCTATGGTCCAGTTTATACATACTATTATATAATACTAGCTTTTGCCCGCGACTTTATCCGCGTGAAGCAACTTTCTTACATTTTTTTCGTAAGAACCATCCTTGTACTTCAAGGAATATCTTAAGAAAAGAATTAGCGAAATCGGTTCAGCTGTTCTCGAGATTTGCGCTTAGCAACACATTCAGCGATTCATTTTTATATTATAGATTACAAAATATTATTGTGGTGAACGCTATGTACGTCTTATGTCGCTGAGCTATTTTAAATCTACACGTCATAATAATAAGATAGTAACGAATTCAAAACTGTATATGAATATTTTTGAAAACAAGGTGCCGAAAATATACATTTTAGATTTTTTTCCGTTTGTATTTTTATCTGTATGTTCCGGAAATTGCATCCCAATCCGTTCAGACATTTGTACGCAACAAACGTTCGAACGGATTTCGATATAATTTCGTACACAGACAGTTTACATATAAACTGGATTAAAACATAGGATACTTTTAATCCAGGTAGTACGTTCCCGTGGGTTATTTCCCGACATACAGGCGAGTAATAAGTAAGTAATCATTTTAAAATTATGAAGTCAAAATATAAATCATCTCACCATCCTTGTCGATCATGTATCCATTAGTTTCTTCCAGTCTCAGCGGTTCTCCGATGTGGTATTGTAGCAACTTCAGCTCAGGATTGATTGTGACGCCGGCTTCACTCCAACGAAACCTTACTTTTTGGTTGCTGTATGAAACTACAAAGAAAAAGAAAAGGTTACACAAAGTAAAATCTGTTTACTCACAACTCCCACCCGCAAACATATGCATACGCTGAAGGTGTGATAATTATAATGCAACATGCAATCCAAACCTATACCCGACAAGTGTTTCGCCCCCCCCTTGAGGCGTCCAGAGGAGATGTTGACTCGTCCACCGCTTGGTGTCATCATTACTGTATGTACAGACGCCAGCACATCAAGCTACTACAATCTGTCAAATTTCTTTAATAGATTTTCAACTTTATCACTAACGAATTTTGGTTCAAGGTTGATTGGGAAAATCTGACAGTTTCGGGTAGCTTGACCTGCTGGCGTCTGTACATAACATAACCTCACGCCTTGTCTCCCCGAAGGCTTAGGCAGAGTTACCTATAGTACACCCACACATCGTCAGTTCTGTTTAAGTCCCATGTGACCATGGGTGTCCATGTGTGGTGGCGAGCCTTTTGCCATCAACTGGGTACAAACCTAGACTCCTAGAATGAGAAAAACCAATAACACTTTGCCCGACCGTGGAATCAAACCCAGAACCTCATGCTCAGCAGTAGCTCTTGCGACAAACCAACGAGGCAATAGAAATTATAGCAGGTCACACACTTGCCACTACAAGGGAGAAAAAAAGTCACAAAGAATAACTATTTACTATATAACTTTTCAGTTTTAACTAATTCCCTACCGTACATTGTTAGTTGTGCATGCTTCTACAAAATTAATACAATATATTTATGCGTCATAGTCGCATGTGAATGGGTCGTCATTCAGCATTATTGTGCTATGGTGTGGCAACATTAAGTTCTTTTTAGGGTTCCGTACCTCGAAAGGATAAAACGGAACCCTTATAGGATCACTTTGTTGTCCGTCCGTCCGTCTGTCTGTCAAGACCCTTTTTCTCAGGAACGCATGGAGGTATCAAACTGAAATTTATATTAAATACTCAAGTCTACCCTTGGAGCTGTGAAAAAATCACACAGATACAGCCGTTTAAGCCGCAAATTTTCGACACTCGCAAGGGAATCAAAACCTACAGGGTACTTTCCGTGAACTCAGAATCTTGTTTGGTACGAAGCAACGTCTTATAGCACAGATAAAGGAAAAATTGCGAAAACCGTAAAGTTTTAGTTACATCATATAATAACAATATTTTTAATAATTTTAAATTGTACAGAACCCTGGGTGCGCGAGTCCGACTCGCAATTGGCCGGTTTTTCTAAACATGCAACACCAGCAGCGTTGATTTTCAGTATTGTTACCAAAACATACGTTGACAAGAGAATTTTCAGTTCAGAAATTATTTAGATGCTTCTATCATTAAAGATATTTGAGTAACTTGAAGGCTATGCAAGAATTTGCTGACCTTCGACCCTCGCCGGGCGAGAATCTGTGAATCAGCGTAAAATTCGTGCATTCATTGAATTCCCGAAATGTTTCTGACGTTTTTGCTTGGGATGGCTTGAATATCAAATTAACAGCAATTACATAATTTATTAATTAAAAAAATACTTATCAGCCCCTGAAATGTTATTACATTTCAGGGGCTGATAAGTATTTTGCAAATGCCTTTGAGTTTACATTTTATACTTACTAGTAACTTGCTGAATGAATATTTACTGAATGCAAATAAAATAATCGTCGAAGAAAGTTCTTGGTCGATGTGAAACATAAAGAAAATTATTTTACTCTGATATAATTATAGGTGCCACTGCACTGTTTACTGTACCTAAATACTTACAGTGAAAATTATTGCAAAAAATATGTCAATAAACGGTCGAAACGTCAACATCTAGGTATGGTTTGCATGTTGCTTTATAATAATTATCACACATTCAGCATGGCATATTATTCCGAGAGGGGAGTGTGCATCTGTATTCTGCATCCCAGCCTGGCTCCATCTATTGCGGAATTAAAACTAAATATTTTTGCATAACATTTTAACTTACAGCTTTCAATATAAATAGGGCAGGACTGTATATCCATGGGGTACAGCTGGAACTCCATCTGACAGGCGATGATGGCATGCATCCTGGCCGAGTACCTGACCGTCTGGTTCCTGTACAGCGTCACCGATGAAAACTTGTGCGTCAGCTCCGCGATTTCTGAAAAGAATGTTGAAGCGCACACTTTAGATGGACACGCTCTCTACTACCTCACCATCCATACTTCCATACTGACATTATAAATGTGAAAGTATCTCTGTCTGTCTGTATTACCTTGTCATACAGGTGGAGCAAAATTCTATGAAATTTGGCACACATGTAGACTATTGCCTGTACTATACCTGGGTTAGGGCATAGGATTTATAAAAAAATATACAATTTTATTTTGAAAAATATTGTAAAAAAAATAATATCACACTAGTGAAGTTGGTGTTATTAACATTCATAGGTAACCATTTTTTTTAAGGGTTTCAAAATCAACAAAGAACAACACCTAGGTCTCTTAGCGAATTCTGGTCAGCTAAAAGCTCGCTTGCATCAGACATCATTCAATGCGTTTAGCGTTAAACATACCTAATTTAAAACATCATTCTGTCTTCGTAATATAATATTTGTTATAAATATAAGAGGAAGTCTAAAAATCATGGCACGTGATGCCGAGGAATGAGGAAAGTTTTGAGTATAAATATGGATAGTTATAAGAGTAGGGAAGTATCAAATAAACGATGGATGGACTGACTAGAAAGGGGTGACTACAGAGACGACGACTAATAGAGAAGTATGGAAGTATGGAAGAAGACATGTTGCCACGACCCCAAATAAATTGGGATAAAGTGCAAGAGAATGATTATCTGTAATAATATAATTTAATGATTTATTTATTTACACTTTAAAGTCACCGTGAACCCTAATTGCGTAGCACATTATCAATCACGATCTGAATTATTTTGAAGCAAATTGCTAATCCATTGTTTTTCTATCCATATGTTAGCAAAATTTCGCAAAAATGAAATCAGTGAATCATCAAAACGCAATGAATGTTACTCACAAGAGCCAGACATCTTAATTTACAGGGAATATGTTATAGAAGTATTCAAACCATTAAATGCAACAGAACGATGTTTTAAATACGTTTAGTGATTTGTGGTACAAGCGGGTTTTAGTGTGCTGCACGTTGACTTTTCAACAATTTACCCAAAACGGCACCCTATTTGCGAAACACACTATCAATCTGAATAAGAATCATTTTGAAGGATATTGCTAATCCATTGCTTCATATTTTCGAATAATATATCTGCTCAACAACGTAAATAACGCAATGAGCTGTCAAAATGAAACCCACTGCTACTAATATTATAGTGTATTACGCAGTCACTCCGCAGATTTCTTATAAGTTTTCACCTTCATAATGTAGAAAGCTTGCGTCACCATCACTTCAGTAACTTAACTCTGTACTTAACTCTAACTTAAGAACTGAAAACTACTTAAAAACTTACTTCGCTACCGCTAAAGTAAATACGGAGAAACGTGGCGTCAAGTACGTACGACGACATAATATATCAAGCTATACATTTCCACTATAAAAACTGACTTCTCATTGTAAGAAAAGCCTATACAATGCAAGGTCAGCTAAAACTGGAAATGTCTAGCTTTATTATGTCGTTGTGTGTACATTTCATCATGTGCATTTTCAACGTTTGTATAATCTTTATTCGCTTTATGGTGAATATTATAATACCTAAGTCAAATCTTCGCATTTGCTCAATAAGGTGTGCTACACACTATTGTTCGGGTTGGCGCAGTCTGGCGATTAAATATATTATTATATTGTGTTCGTTCGTTCAGTCGTTCGGCTTAGCCCGAATCGTGGCGAGCATGCTACAGAGAGGGGTACATGCCGAAAGGAGTTTGCCGATCGGCAGGAGCCGGATGAAAACCGAATAGATATACTTAATAATTGCTTCGGGTCGGAATTTTCTCAACAAATACTATCGAACTGAATGTGCCGATCCGAAAAGTGTGTAGCATCCCTAATTATCACTTTTCGTGATTTCGTGTGAGTGTTTTTTTTTTTGGTAAATTGGAAGTACATCCTAAATATAAACTTCAAAGATGGTAGCTACTATTTAAGTAAAGAAATGCAACAAAACTTGCTGCTACTAACTAAGTGCTGGTACTTATAATTCCTCCCAGTTCAGATAAGTGTCACCATAACAGTACCACGACCTTAACAAGGGAACTACGACTAGAAGTGCTAACTGACACCAACTTTGTACTGTAATATTTCTAGTACAAACGCTTCCAGTCAAAAAGTAATATAATAATACGGAAGCTTCCAGTTCTAGTTAGTGAAGTAAGCACTACTTCGTGAAACTCGAAGCGTACTCAAGCACAATATGAAAAGTCCAAGGGTATCAAATTATTATCCGACTCTAGGTAGTTTCTCTTGGTTATAAAGATAATGGTGTTGATTATTTTGTGTACCAACTGTATGTGCAACCATTAGAGCCGGTGTCGACCACGGCGTTACTCAAAAGTAACGTGTTACAAATGTAATGAAGGACCCTAATTGCGTAAGACAATCAAACCTGCGCCTGATAATGACAGTCACAAACAAGGGTTACCTACTCTACCGTCACATATCAAAAATGAATTCGAAGTATCCAGTGTTATCTCTGAAATCATTATGGCAGAGTTGCCATGTTGATGTCAAACTTTGATGTCTAGTTTATGACGTCAAACTTGAATTTCTACTCTATCAATGAAACCGTTGTTTTCCTTTTGTAACCAATATATTTCCAAGAAAAAAAAAATCTCATTCAGAATTATTTAGAAGGATATTGCAACTCCATTGCTTCATGTGTTCGAAAAATGTGTCTGCTCAACAACTTAAATAACGTAATGAATGTTATTGAACTGTCAAAATGAAAGCTATTTTTTTTTTGGCATCAAACAGTCATATACAAACAATATAATGTTTAAGACAATATATAATTTAATATATAATATAATTTTAAATATTGTTTTCCCATAACTTGGCCACTTCCACGGCATTGTCGGTGGCAGCGCAGAGGTCACTTTGACTGCATGTTTTGGGACACAGAGGGCAGGATAGGAGGTGGAGCATGGTTTGTGACATAGCTACACAATCACACTCTGCTGCCGTTTCTTCAAGGCAGCCCCTTTACCAGGTTGGACTTACATCTTAAATCATTGCTACTGATAGTGTGTTAAGCAAGTGTTAAGCAACTACCCCGCTGAATGTCACAGCACTAGGTAGTATTTCAACAGCGGTCGGTACACGACTCAACCAATCACAAACGTGTCATGGACGATGGGTCTTAGATTGATTCGAAATTAAATTGTCCCTTGTTACAATCCCATTTTGGGTAACACAAATTCTTTTAAATGTTCTATTTATGTGTGCCTAATAGATTCTTGTTTTATTTATGAGTGACTCAGGGGCTTATACGAATAATACGATGATACCGTGGGGCGCTGCTAGTAATTGCATAAAATTCAAAATGTGCCAATTCGTGCGAGTCGCTTATAGAAAAAATAATATAACAAGCCGCGCCCCGCGGTTTTACCCGCATAAGTTTCGATCCTGTAAGAATATCTGGATAAAAATGTGTATGTGTCTGTATGTATGTGTTAATCCTGGTTATAAACTATCTGTGTGCCAAAGTAGTTTTTGCGTGAAAGAGTAATAAACATCCATCCATCTATCCTCACAAATTTTCGCGTTTAAAATATTAGTAGGATTTATAAGTAACGATTCGCCCACTTCGGGCGAGTAAATTCGTGCGAATCGACTAATAAGTCGACTAAGGCATCTCGCAATACTCTTTACTGTGTATTCTGGAGTAATATTATATTGAACTAACCATCCATGTAACTGTAGTTCATTGGTTTAAATAGTGGTTATTCAAATTCAATCATTTAAATAAGTTAGAATCCCATACATCGACAAGTTCGGCAGTTTTAATCCTACAAGAGGAAAATAAATAAATAAATCCCTGGACATTTCACACAGCACCATTTGTCCCAAGCTAAGCAACCTAATGCTTGTGTTATGGTAACAAAAAACGTAGGAAACGTAGGAAATTGTAATTACTAAAGAATTGTGTTTTAATATTAAATTGGGTTTTAATAAGATTATTGTAATTAAATTTTGAGTTAATTATATTTACCCATTCATCCTAGGCAGCCAACCTCAACTTTACGATGTATTCCTTTTATATTTTATTTTGTTTGTATACATAGATATTATTATAATAAGTATACCTACAGCATGTATCAGAAAAGTATAGTCATATTTAAGGGTGTGGTACAGACCACCAAAATAACAACTTTCTCTATGAGACCAACAACATAATTGCGAAAACATAATCAGCCGTCCCATACATTTGGGTCGAGCTGGTATTGAAGATTTGTATGGATGGGACTATTGATATTTTTTTCGCAATTACGATGTTGGTCCCATGGAGAAAGTTGATCAGTACCACACTCTTAAATATGCACCTTTCTACATGCTGTACGTTTGTAATTAGTGATACATTTATTACATATTATAAATAGTTGGATATTATAGTTAACATATAATATTTTAATTTAAATCGAAATAAACTTAAACCGTCTTATTACAAAATAAGTTCAAACTTAAGACCTAGCCTAAACCTTCGAGCCATTTATTGTATTTTGAACTTTATTCCGACAAACGTAAAGTTCTAATGCAAAAATACCAACCTAGAATCGGATCTGAATAGAAACTTTATTTTTGTCGGAATTAAGTACGAATTTAAAAAAATGGCTCGAGTTATTAAACCTGGGTCTAAATATAAACCTTAATTGTTTTGTAATAAGGTCAAAAGTGTTTAGATATTAACGTCAACCAGTAGGTATACCTACCAATAAAATCTCCAGTTTTTGTAGTAAGATATCTTTCATCACAAAACGTGCCAAGGTTGGTAGGTAGTAGGTGTTTGCGATGAGAAGATGAAAATACGTTTTTTTCTTTTCCTGGAAATTACATTTCAAACACATTCACCACAAGTTTTCAGGATACTACGAGTAATCGTGTGCTGAACTAAACCCTAATATATATATATTTATAAAGATAAGTCCTGACTCACTCACTCAGTGACTGACTCCTCAACGCCCATCCCAAACCCTTGGACCTAGAAAGCTCAAATTTTGCGCAGAGGTTTCCTTTATGATTTAGACAAGGAATAAGGCCGGATTTTTTTAAATTCCTATGGTTTATAGAATACAGAAAAAAAAAATAACCAGTGAATAAAAACATTTGATTCTA
Organism: Apamea crenata; assembly: GCA_949629185.1. Taxonomy (NCBI): domain Eukaryota; kingdom Metazoa; phylum Arthropoda; class Insecta; order Lepidoptera; family Noctuidae; genus Apamea; species Apamea crenata. Next base: position 2,702,377 of record OX451359.1, read on the forward strand.
AACCACCTAGAGTAGAAATTTTTCGGTGGTTATAAAAAAAAAATCAACTATTTCATAGAAAAGTGCGCGATCAAAATGTATGGAACAACTAATACTTTTTTATAACCGACGAAAAAAATTTAGAACCATTATGCTGAATTCATGGTTACAGTTGGCGTACCTACTGTTTTTTTATTTTTCCTGTAAAGGGCGGACAAAGTCAACAACAATGTAGTTCTGAATTATTGGGTTTATTAAATCAGACTCTACGATTGGTAATAATTAATGTCTGGCAGACTTTGGGCAGTCAGCCCACTTACCACCTTGTAGACAGGTTAATATCTTTACCCGACATGATCTATTCTTACTTAGGTCGTTTCAATGCAGTCGGGGGACCCCGTCAGGAACGAAGTTCCTTACGCGATACTCACACGCATACACACAGACAGAGAGAGAGAGAGAAAGTGTGGATTTAATTTGCTTTTTAATACAGAGCCATCTGGTATGAGTTTTTAGAAGCTCAGATGAAGTTGTTGCCATCTTTGATTTTCATTTTGACCTCACTATCGGCATTAGCGCCCTCAAAAACCATGAAAACGATAATCTTGATGAAAAACATGAAAATATTCGCTGCTGCCACGTTGGATTTTCATTTTGATCTCACTATCGGCAGTAGCACCCTCGCAAACCATGAAAACGACACCCATGATGATTTTTTTTGGAAACTATCTCTCTCTCTTTGTTTCTAGAGAAAAAATCACATGGAGGGGGCATAAAGCTTTTCATTACGTGACGATTTCTACCATTTTTCTCCTCCCGCAAGCCGCGTTAAAGAACTTCGTTCCAAAAATCTCTTTATCCCTAACATAAAATAAGATAAATATTTGTGATAGTAACATTATAAATGCGTGTAAAAAAGTAAAGACCTTTTTATCGAACTAGCGTGGTAAGCCCAAGCTCACATAATCATTAGTGACTATACAGTGATAATTAGTGCTCCAACCGAGTGTTCACCAAAGCTGCCCTAAGCTATTAAGTTAAAGTGACTTGATAACTTGTGACCGTCATTAAGTTTGCTATCTACTGGTCATACAAGATAGGCCGAAATTATGCGCTAATGTCAAATTTTATCTTAACTACAGAATCTAAGGGCTAAGGAGTGACTATACGGTGTTTTGATACTTTGAAATAATATAATTTAAAAAAAACAAGTTTTGTTTTACGTTGATTTTTTCAAATAAATCTTAAAGTATAAATTACTTTAAGATTAATTACACAATATACAAATATTTGAAATATTACTAATAGATAAAAGAAAGTAGTTTGCACAAAGAGTTTAAAAAAATAGTAGAAGTTAATTTCATTGGATGAGTGACAAAAGTTTGCAAGAAACTTTATGTCACGCTAGGTTAAGTTAATATAATACAAAAGTTGTGTGGAAATTTATGACGTAAGGTGAATAATAAATACAAAGATAGGAAAAAAACTTGCCAGAAAGTTAATAACTTGACAGGAAACTAATAATGTCGCAAAAACTTTTACGATGCCAACAGTTGTGGTTTTTTCCTCTATTTTAAAAATTTAGTTTCTTCCTATTCTTTCTGTTTATGTCCTCATTCTGTCATGCATTTGTGAATATTTGAGAACTAAATAGTTGGCAAGCAAACGTATTGGTATTCTTAAGCTAAATTATTTTGCAAGTGAAAACTCAGTGAGTGAACAAAAGCATTCATTGTTTTGCAAAGTGATTTAAAAGTCCGCTGTACATGTCACTCATTATTTCTTTAATACAAAATAAGTAGTTTTTTACATAATTATCAGGCTTAACAAAAGCCCTTTCAACGTATTTACAATATACTCACAGATAGAGCAAAGATTTTGGGATGAGAAAATAAATAAGAAGTTACCATCATTTCTTAATTTTGTTCAATACATTTTGACCGCGTAGTCACTATTCTATGAAACAGCAGATATTTTTTTGGTAAGCGACAAAGAAACTCTACTCTAGGGGGTCTAGAAGCATTGTGCTGAATTTATGGTAACAGTTTACTCGTCGATGTCCCTGCCACCCTGTATTTACAGAAAACTATCAAGACGAGTGTACTTTCATTCCGACATCACACACAACTTGCCTCGACTGTAGTGTGACTGTATAATAACATTGTGTACTATTACCCTACAAATGGCATAACAAAAATATACCAGTTTCATTCATAGAGCTGAAAAATACCTCAGTAAAAAAGTGAGAAAGAATGCACGAGCTACAATGCAATTTGGACACATTCCGTGAGCTCCAATATCAGTTAGTTTTTCAATTGATTTTTTTTTATGGGAATTGTCGTTCGTTCTCAAATTACGCTTCTATCACACACAGATGTTTGTCTAATCCTATATAGATAAACTGAACATCGACCTAATACACACGCACGATCACCCACAAACAACACACACTCACCCACACACTATACACTAGATTTTTTTCTGTCATGCCAGTACCGGAATTCCAAATTCGCTAAAAAAAAATTCACCTTCGCAAATTCGCCTTTATAGGACTTTACCTAAAATATAATACAACATTAATTAGATAAGTATAAATGATGGCAACTTTTGTGTCATAGAAACAACAAACAAAATGTATCTGGTAGGTATTTACAAACAAAAGATAAATCCTTTGTTACTTCAAATACAACAAAAAGATTGTCTAAGAAACTAACGCATGAAATAGCATGTACAACGGGCTTTTGTGACAAAGGAGCTTTGATTAAACTTTCATATTACCGGGAGACCGTGGTTTGTAATTCATTGCTCCTCCTAAAAAGCAAAACTTTGTTAGACTTAATCATATTTGCTTAAAAGTTAGTTAAATTAACTTGGAAGATAAGTTAGTGAATATAAAAACTTGTCAAATATTTGATACATTTTTGGGATAGCTTAGGTGAACAACCAGTATGGTAGCAGCATTTAAGGGTTGAAACTTTAAAAGTATCAAGATCTTCTTTATAAAATGAAGGCAACACATAAAATATATTATATAAAAGTATGTCTATAATGCAACACCAATATAATTAAAATTAATTTTGATTTTACAGTTCAATAAATCCTACGATAACATTTTCCTGTTTATCCTTTTGTTATTTTTTTACTGGACCACTCATAATTACTTACTTTCGGAGAACGGGTAAAAACAATATAATTGCCATATTTTCCGCAAAACAATGTCAGGAATTTTCGAACATCATCTCAATTTAATATTAATTTTCCCTGTATATAAATTCGTACTATTTTTTTTTATAAAAACTTTTCACCACACTAGGAATTTCTCCATTTACTGTGAAAGAGGTACAGACAACAGCAAAAGTATGTATTTAGGAATTTTAAAGTTAACTATCGTAGGTGTCAATCATTATCCTTAATAAATTTAATAATAATTATGCTGAAAAAGATATTTGAAACACTTACTTTTGATGCCAACTGTACATTAAAAACGAGAATTTCATTTACTTCTTAGTATTACTCGTAATATTTAATAACTACTTAAGAAGGGATTCAATTTTTAAGTAAAACAAAATAGTTTTTTATTATATTTCTACTAGACGGAATCTTTCAGTTACTAGTCAGAATGAATTATCAATTTTATTAAGTAAATAATTTACATAATATAAAAGAAACTCGCTACTACAAGAACCTTGCATTCAAAACAGTTTTGAAGCAAAAGAACTGTGCTTACGAATGAATTATATCGAAGTAAAAGAGAGCTACCGAAAAACTTTAACCGATGAAGTGTAGGTTAGTAGGCTCAAGACTTTTTATAAACCACATTTTGTAAAAAAAACATACAACCTAGACAGTCTCTTCAAAGAAAAAAAATTTTATGTTCAAAATCATACTTTGTTAAATTTCGGATCACTACAGTTTCAATTATTCCTATAGTATCTTTGCTATTCAATATCACTAAAGTATTTACCTGTGACCTTGGAGTTTAAGAAGTAAGGGTCAGGATGCCACAGGTTGTCGAAGAACTCTGGTGGCAGGGTCACATGGTCGTCTCCCTCTTCGAAGATATCCTCAGGCAGCTGCAACCGACTCTCACTCCAGGTCTGTCTAATGAACATGTCCACTCTGAAAGGTAAAGAAATGGCAACTTTATAAAATTGTTCCATGACTGAAAGACACACGACGCACATCCTAAATGTTTGTCCTATATAAATCATCCTATTGTATCTAAATCATTTGCGCCAAAACTGGTGGGGCGCGTTCCACTTGGGGCTCGTAGAGTGAACGGCCCAGTGCGGGTTGGTAGATGTCACATGTCTTCGAATTTTTGGTTCTAGGACATGCCACCAGGAACCACCGTTTCCTTCACCGTTTTGAGAGCAGTGGTGATAGAATAAATTACACAAAGTAAAGCGCCTGTCTGCGACCGAACCCACGACCCACGAAATCCATCAACCCACGACCACGTATGTCGGGGCCGTTACCACTGAGCCATCGCTGCTCTTGGACACAAAATACTCTAAATTATGGATTCCCAACCAGTGGGGCGCGCCCTACTTGGGGGGCGTAAAGTGGCGTAGATAGGGTTATGTTGTTATAATTTTTATGTCGCCATTCATTGTAGCGCCACATTGTATCAACTGTACAAGTGTACAGGTATTTATTTAAACTGACGTTCTTGGTATTAGAAAAATGTCTTGATGACAAAAATCCCGGGGAAGCAGTAGTATCCTATATGTAAACAAATGAACTCGTCTAACAGGCCAAGGGGCGCAGTGATTTTAGCAGAAAGTTGGGGGAGGCACATACAGTGCCCTCCAAAAGTTAGTTGACATTGTTCGACTAACCTGGTACTTGCTGACAAGCCTACGCTGTCCTCCCATACCTACTGTAATTCGAAATTATTGTAAAAGCCAATTATTTTTAAAAGAGTAACCGTGGAGTTTCTTGCCAGCTCTTCTCCATAGGAAACGACCAATTGGAAACGTGCACCTAGTTTCTGACGTTTCCTAAGTGCCCATATTGGTTTAACTTTTGGTGGCATTGTATGTTAAAATGTTAAGAATCCCTGGCACTAAACCAATGAAGATAGGCGCGTAGGTGTTTAGTTAATTTCCCCAACAGGGTTGGATAAGTTGGCAAAAAAGGCCAGAAAAAGGTTGCTAAACAGGCAGCGCAGAGACGGTTGCTGTTTATTTGTTATTTTGTGGGTCCAAACACAAATACGTGTGGAAGTCTCGGTCCAAATTAGAACATAAAACACGAAATAACCGGATGAAAAGTTTCTGGAATTCGAAAACATGTTTGGTTAGAATGTCCTCGTGCGAACAATGTTTAAACGTAACCGTACGCAAACACGAGCATTGACCTGGAATTGCGGACACCAGCCCGTAATACCTTATTCGTTTATATACAATTAATATTTAAACGAAAATTCTTGGAACACCAGCCATTTAGGACCACACTTTGTCTGAAACAATCGCTGTCCGCTTCGACAAATATATACTGTTTGTTGTGTACTAGACAACAAAATAGTGTCAATCTACACAAATACTAATAATAAAGCTAAAGAGTTTGTTTGTTTGAAAAAAACTCTGGAAAAAAAACAATTCCGACTGGTAGAGTCAGAATTGTTTTTTTTTTGTATTTGATAGCCTAATTTTTGGGGAAGGCTATTTAACATTTGTTTTTATTTTATTTATTTGGCTCACCAACAATTGAATACACTGATACCAAGATAGGTATGGGCTCGTTAGAAGCTTTTAACGAAATGAAGCACCAATTGACGATTATCCCTGTACGTACTATGCAAGTGTACCCAAGGGCAACCACCGGTTGGTGTAGGACTATTGCAGGATCGAGGCGTGGGTGCTCGCCAGAGTGTACGAATAGACGGCGGGGCGGAAGGCGAGAGGAGAACGCACCGAGCGGGAGGCTGTCCGGCAGGAGGCGAGAGACGCCATCGTCGTCCATTGGAGGAGGTGGGGACCTCGCCACCGCAGCCTTCGGCCGCCGAACCCTCGACGTGATTAGGCCGGTCCTGCGAGACTGGCTCCAGCGGTCGCATGGGTTCCTCTCCTTCCGTCTGGTGCAGGTGCTGTCCGGACACGGTTGTTTCGGATCGTACCTGCACCGAATCGGACGGGAGGAGACGCCGTCGTGCTACGACTGTGGCGCGGCGGAAGACACGGCGCAGCACACCCTCGAGGTGTGCCTGTCGTGGTCCGAGCCGCGCCGCAGTCTCATTGCGGTGATCGGACCGGAACTCTCACTCCCCGGTTTGGTAAACGCCATGCGGAGGAGGGGTCGAAAAAGAAGTCACTTTGACAGTCACCCCCGACTCCTCCCAGGTGGAGTCCAGCAGGCAACGGGTGCGGGGGCCACCCGTGCCTGTATCGCACAGGCCTCCTCCAGTCGGACGGGAATGGCTAGGTGTTCCCGGCCATTCTCGTAGCTCACCAGCCTGGGCGGCATGCGGGGCCCGCCAGCTAGGCATGCGCCGGGAGGGTTGTGGAACTAAAGGCTGAGCCGGTTTCCGATGGCCCTCCCATCACAGCGATGTGGGAACACCGCTGAGTTTTAGTGGGTATACTGTCATACCGACAGGAGTCCCACATACCCCGTCTCGTCCCCCGCGAGTGGGCATGCGTAATGCATTTCTCAGAAAAAAAAGGACTATTGCAGGATATGGAAACAAAGTTTTTGGAATAGGCGACTAGCTTCAACTTTCTGACTAACTGATCGACTATTTAATTTTGACAATTCAAAAGTGCCTGTAAATGGTTTAATTGCAATAAATGGTTTGAGTTGAGTTTGAGTTTGACTATTGCAGGATATGGAAACAAAGATATTGGATCATGTGACTATACTCCTGCCTGATCAATGTTTTATTATACTCGAATAATATGGCAGGGGTGAATTACACAGGGGTGAATAGCACACACCCGTCCAAGCGACAGTTGGACAACAACAACAACAACAACAACAACTGGCAACAACAGCAACAACAACAACAACAACAACAACACAACTGGCAACTGGCTGGTTGGCAACTGTCTGTTTGTCTGAACTGTCTGTCTGGTGAACTGTGTGTAATATAATATGGTTTGATTACTAATAATATAATATCACCTGAAATAACGTTCACATGACATAATTTTCATATTTCATATGCTATAAAAACAAATAACCAAATTACATGTGATGGAATGTTTTATTTTTCTTATAACCTTCTTTTTCGCTAATAACATTTAGTAAAACGTTCAGTTCACCTAATTTTCATATGATACACTAATTTCAGCTAAAATTCTGCAATGAATAAGTAAATATCAGGAAACATCATACTGTTATAACCTCACCTAACCCACACCACAACCCACAACACCAACAATAGAGAGGATCTGGGGTTAATGGTATCTACACCATTAACGCCAGATCCCCTCTAACCTAACCTAACCCATATGATTCAATAACAGTGTATGGTATCTGACGCAGGTATATATAAGGTAAATTATATTAGACAAAGACATTTATTCGTCGGATATGGTAGGTACAAAGATGGTTGGTACATATGGATAAGTTCGACACATCCGCCGCTACTAGCGCCATACGAATATTTACAATGTGAACCTAATGTAACTTATATACTACTTATACTCTAATAAACAATACAAAAAAATTATACTATGGACATTTGTACTCTAATATGCAATATAGAATAAAATAAAAACACAACAATATCAATATTTCTATTATACAACTAAATAAATCTACCTTATTATTAAACATTATATTATTTACTTATTTACCCTTATAATCAAAAAAATATTTTAATGTGTAAAAATAATTTTGGAGAAACGTTACTTATAGATTTTGAATATTATAGTAACTTAATATTATACTAATTGAATATTAATTTAAATGTGCATTATAGAAAATGTTCAGGTAAAATGAAATTAGGTCATATGATCATTAGAACTTTTGTTATTATTTCATAACTTACACATCCCGCTAGGAAATAGTGACGTATTATATTCATTTATTTCGGATTTTCAAATACATCCATATTAACACAGAAATGTACAGACGCCAGCAGGTTAAGCTACCCGAAACTGTCAAATTTTCCCAATCAACCTTGAACCTTAATCTATTAAAACATTTTGACAGATTGTAGAAGCTTGATGTGCTGGCGTCTGTACATACTACAGAAACTTCGGCTGATTATGTTATTGATAGCCTAGCTGTAATTTAAAAAAAGTTCGAAATACATTAATAGCCCCACACAGACGCCTGAAATTGCTCCGGTTTTGACTTTGTCTTTCACAAAACTACAGGAAATCTTGATATAACTGATCTTTACTAACCTATACTAATAATAAAGCTAAAGAGTTTGTTTGTTTGAACGCGCTAACCTCTGAAAATATAAGTCGGATTAAAAAAAAACAGGATTTTTGCATCTGGCAGCCCAACTAATAATAAAGCTGAAAAGTTTGTTTGTTCGAACACACTAATCTCTGGAGCTCTAGCCCGATTCTTCAGGAAGGTTATAACATCATGCTACGACCCTTAGGAGTTAGCAAAAAAGATAAAAAGTGAGAAGGATGCTAAGCCAAAGCAAAGTAAAACCGCGGGCGGGCGATGCGATGCGACACAGTGGACCGGTGGCCAAAGGAGTTTTAAAAAATGTGGCTGTTGTTTTAGTATATTAGAAAGTTTCATTAGAAAACCAGCGTCAGACAGCATCTGTCTGCCATTATTGCTGAAATGAACCCGTTGGGCACTTCGCGCTGCCGTGAGGCACTATTGCTGTTTGATATTTTATTTTGTTAATTTTGTATTTTGGGTTTCACGAACTGCGTCCAAATAAATTTTATTCTTTCTTTCATGCTATATTGTGTATCTTACGACTTCCACGCGGACGAACTCGCAAGCAGAATTTAGTGTAAAATAGTGTCAAGTAACGTTAAAAGTAACTCGACAAAATCTACAACATGTAACATTTCTTCCGTCTTTAGTTTTCTATTTAAGTTAGTCTAGAAGTCTAGTTAGTTAGACTTTTTTTACTACGTCTGTAGGTGTAAGTTAGTGCTTAATTATAATAAAAAAAAATCGTTGTTTTAATTTTTTTCGAATTAATTACTTCACTTACATAAATGAAAATGTTTGCCTTACTTGGGAGAGACTGGACTGACGACACATGGAATCCTAGTGTAATCCTGGGGCATTTGTAAAAACCTAGCACCTAAGGCTCCTTGTAATCAACCTAAGTATTTGTTTTTCATATAGTACCGTGTTTTTTCTGGTACACAGATAGATTATAACCAGGATTAACACATAGGATACTTTTTATCTCGATATTTCTACGGGATCGAAACGTATGCAGGTGAAACCGCGGGGCGCAGCTAGTGTTTAATAAATATAAAACTTTGGACTTTACTAAGTAAGTGTCACATAACGAATGTGAACTTTATTCGCAAAAGAATAAGGTTTTGGTTAGCTTATCAAATGAAAATCAAAGTTCATGTGAATCTTGCCATTAGTTTGTTGCGTAAAAGTTTAAAACGTATGTTCCTTAGGCGATTGTAGAGGTTATATGGACCTCTCAACGACTGTTACAATTTACTGGTGAAAAGGAAATTGCCACAATCTTCGTACAATGCTAAGCTTCCGTGTTAGTGTCCGCATGACAGCCAGGAAACGCTATTTCCTGCGATCCCCAAACTGTCTGACGAAATGATAAGCTGGCCATATACCGAAACTTTATAAAAATATATATTATTGCTAGCTGCGCCCCGCTGTTTCACCCGCATAAGTTTCGATCCCGTGGGAATATTATAAATTATCTGTGCACCAAATTTCATCCAAATACGTTCAGTAGTTTTTGCGTGAAAGAGTAACAAACATCCTTCCATCCATACAAACTTTAGTGTTTATAATATTAGTAGGATATATTTATTGGAAAATATATATAATATTGTACTAGTTTACTGTAACATTTTGTAAGGGTCAGGGACTGCTATTCCTTAATACAGGTTATTCTATAACCTAGCTAGGAAAACCATTGGACATCGGCGCAGCAGGCGTCAATAAAGTAATGGCGAGACCCGTCATTTCTTTTCCAGGGTACACCTATCTTAAAAGATGGCCCAGGAATATTTCAAGAGTTTAATGCCCGAAGTTGACAGTTGAAGAGTTAAAGTTTTCACTGACGCTAGTTTCCTAGCGTCAGTGAAAACTTTAACTCTTCTTCTCTTTTTCTCTCTTTTTCTTTCTTCTTCTTCTTTAACTTTCTCTCTTCTTCTTAGTGCAGTAATATTAAGACGTTCATATAGTTGGAAACAACTATATGAACGTCTTAATATTACTGCACTAACTAACTAACTAACTGTTCGATTTTCAAGTCTAGCGTCTGAGCCGAGGGTTGAAAATCCAGAAGTACGCTTAGTGTTAGCAAAAATGGGCAGAAAGCTAGTTTCCTTACCTTTTTGTGCTTTTTTCTGCAGCAGCACCACGACTAAATAATAACAGTAGCTTAACCCTTTGAATACCGTAATTACTGACACAATTAAATGTCATTGTGTCTCGCGTGGATCTACGTTCGAAGGGTTAAAGAAGGTGTTGTGCAAAAGTAGGTAACAGTCTCACCTGAAGTCCATGTCTTCAACATTGATAGAGTTGACGTCTACCACATAGATGCTGAACTCCACGATGACCGGCTGGCCCTTCCGCGCCGGTGGCCGCATTTCTGAACAAAAGTGAGGATTAAATTAATAAAGACTAAAAACACCCCGCGGTTTCACCCGCATAAGTTTCGATCGCGTGGGAATATCGGTGTAAAAAGTTATCCTATGTGCTAATACTGGTTATAAACTATCTGTGTGCCGAATTTCAAATCCGTGTTTTTGCGTGGAAGATTAACAAACATCCACCCATCCATCCATCCTCGCTAACTTTCGCGTTTATAGTAGGAGTAGGAGGTGGGATAAAAGTTATCTTGGTTGCAAATTATATCCTGAAGTCTATTATAAATAAACCTATTGTTAAAATCGTGTGTTAGCTTGTGGTTGTTTGACTAAAATAACAACAATAAACAACTCTACTGAACTTCGAACTTTTGCTCACGTAAAGGATATTTTGTAATTATCAGGAGGTACCCCTACAAACACGTGTTAGTTGATCACTAAATTTTGTCCTGTCAATGTCAGTTTCAATTTCACCGAAAAATATTTCGATAAAATAACATCGCGACAATTTCCGGGATTCCATTACGGGTATCTAATTGCAAGCGATGAAATGGAAACTGTTCCCTAAAGTCCAATTTACCTGAAAATCGATTAAGGGGAATTTTTACAATTGGGAAAAGCTCGTGAAAATTTGCGTTTAAGTGGTTTTGCTTTATCATATTTTAGCTAAGTGCTGTGCTATCTTAAACGTCAAGTACTAATAAATAAATCTTAAGCGTTTTTGTTTTTATTTTACCATTTATGTACACACTTAAATAAACAGACAATGAAAAACAGAACAGAAAAAAATAGGTACAGAGGTGATGCTTATTTCATAATAAATCTCTTCCAGCATACCTCAGATAGGACAATAGATACAGAGATGTAGACAGCGTGTGATAGAGCAATGTAGATGAAAAAAAATATTTATATCTTCTTATATTTTATGTCTTCTTTACCCAATAATATTAACACTAAATAGTCCATTAACTTTCATCTTTTCGCATTAAGCTATGATCAAAAGCGGGATAATTGAGTAACACATTATCAGTAGTAATGGCTTTCATTTGGACAGTTCAACAACATACATTGCGTTATTAACGTTGTTGAGCAGACAAATTTTTCAAACATATGAAGCAATGAGCAATGGATTATGAATATCCTTTAAAATGATTAAGATTGAGATTGATAGTGTGTTACGCAAGGGATGGAAACCCCGCGCGGGATACGGGATGAAACTCACTCGCACCGTATCAATGGACTTGTATGGAATATGGTATTCAAACTGGTCGACTAGTCGCGTGACTTCCTAATCATTAGAAATAAATAAAGAAAAAGTATTTATTGTGAACAGGAAGATCATAAACTAAACTAAATACAATCATAAAAAAAAATAAAAAAAATAAACAGAAAGTCCTATACGAGGCCAAAAGGCTCAAGATGATGCTACAACATTTAAAAATAAGTGTCACAGCTGTGTTGTCGTCTGGGCCCGCTGTGATGTCACGGGCAGTTACAGATATAATTATAATATAATCAATAAAATTACTCTTATATTGGCTGAAACTCGATATTAACTCTCACTATCCGGAATCACTCTCTACCTAATGAACGCTAACCCGAATCACGCTAATCTGAATGAACGCTATCCCGAATAACGGGAGTCCGAAATAACGTTATCGCCAACGAACGCTATCCCTAAAACTATGCATACAATATATATAATTATATAAAATATTGGCAAATAAAATAAAGCATTTTTTTAAATCCACGCGTCAGCGCTAGACGTAAAACTCATCACTTGTTTAAAAACAATCGACAAACAATCAATCAATTAAAACAATGGACGCAGACAGTCGCGTCCCCACGCAGGGTTCACTTCAGAAACTATACATAGTAAGCCTCGAGCAGTTCCTGCCATACTCCTTGTCTTTCGCCAACGTTAATAGCATTTGATCATGAACAAGACAATGATGTGACGCAATATTTTGTAACAATTTTAGGATTTAAAAGAGTGCCCGTGGAGTATCTTGCCCGTTTTTCTCCATAGGCTTGGAATGGGCCGCTAGCTTCATCTTTCTGACTGACCGACTCCATGATAGTTCAAAAGTGCCTTTAATTGTTTTATTTTAAATAACTGCTTTGAGTTTTCATTTCAGTTTGACTTTGAATTTTTCAAGGATATCTAAAGACATGCAACTTAATACTGATACTTCATACAAAGCGAGTGCCATATTATCTCCTAATCCCATTACTAGGAAATACTGCTGTTCTAAGATTACAATCGGTTGACTTTCCTACCCAATTATGACCCAACGGTAATGTCACAAGTGCGGTCAGCAGCATGTCTATTTGAACTAGGAAACCCGCCTTTACTGCTTGGAAATAAAGGCACTGTCTTGTTTCAAATTGTATAATGGACGCACGGTTGAATTTACTTGACAGAAACGGACGATTTAACGTTTGTTCGGATGAAAATCTTTTTGACGTTTCGGGATTTTGTTCGTTCCGTGGCCTTTATGGCTCAACTAGACACAATAAAAGGGATATCTTATCGTTCCTTCAGGGATTGAGGATGGGCAAAAGGATCCAGTTAGGATGTTTATCAAGTACTGTCGCGATGGGGGCAACACACGAGACTATCTGACGAGGATTGTTATGTCTCAATGGGGTATAAATATCAATTTGTTGTATGATGATCCATTGTTTTTTTTTTGGTGTGCGCGAGCAGTTGTGGCCGACTTACGTGTCGTACTCGTAGGTTGCGGGTTAGGACCCAGGCACTTTTCTTTGTGTAATTTAATAAATCATCACCGCTGCTCTCTAAACGGTGAAGGAAAACATCGCGAGAAACCGACATGTCCTAGAATTAAAAAAAAAAGAAACTCGAAGACATATTATGACATCCACCAACCCGTATGAGGCCCACGTGGTGGATAATGGCTCAGTTCCTATCACAGAGAGGAGGCATGTGTCCCAGTAGTGGAAAAATTATAGACTGATTATGATACGAAGTACGATTGTTATCGTAGGTCATCATAGAACAACTTTATCGATTTCCCTACTGCAATTGAGCCTGTCATGTAAATTATTCATAGAAAATGCTTATTGATGTTGAGTAATAGGTGCGCCTACCTTTGACATAGTTTTCAGGCAGAACGACCCGGGGTTTCAGTGTGTGGTTCCTCTTCGATGCGACATCATTGCAAAGCCTGAAATAGAATGAAAGAGTCATGGTTATTTCTATTTGTATTCGTACGTACTATTTTGAACATACTAAAAACACTGGGACTGAAAAGAATTTTGAAATAACGGTATAAAATATTTGTTTTTATTTCGATCGATATTTCGATTTATTATAATTTAAATGTACTTTATATTTTAAATGGACTAGTTTCCTAAAAAAAATTAATTAGTCCGTCAGTTAGATTTCACCTGCCTATTATAAGCTTTCTCACTTATTATAGTACTGATTCTTAGGTATATTATAACGATGGACAAAGGATTAGCTTTGTTTTTTTTTATATTATTCTCGGATCTGCATATTATGATAATTTGCATAAGAAAACAGACGTAACTACTAACCATCCATGACGGTTCACGACCATGATATTCTAGGGTTCACTAGTAATTTAATAGGCTAGTTTCCTAAAAAAATCTAATTAGTATGTGTTAGATCATCAAAAAATATAGAAACCATATTTTTTCTTTTGTCAATTATATAAAAAATGATGAAGATATCGCCCGTTAAAGTTCCGCGTGGCGTCACTTGCTTGCGAAACTTTTGCAAGCAAGTGACATCCCGACTCCCCACTCCCAAACTTTGACGCGCTTTATTTTTGTAATTTTTTTGATTGACAAAATAAAAAAATACATTGTCCATTATTTTTCGATAATCTAACTGACGGACTAAATGTAATTATTATTTTTTTACCCAGGAAACTACCCTATTACAGACATAAAATTATACAAATTTTAGAAATTTTACGTTCACCGTAATTCATATTTAATATAGTGCTTACGCCATGAGTCCCTCAGGAAAGCCCGGTCATTGACAGCGGTCATTAGCAGCAGTTTATAGTGGATTTACGTATAGGTACATGCCTGGGCAATAATTCAAGCTGCAATCTCCTGTCTTACGTTGATTTACAAAACAAGGCGAGAAAATCCACTCAAATATTTGGTTGCAGTTATTGGTAGGGAAAATTAATGATCGTGACGATATCTCTTAGTTTTAATCTAAAAATGGATACTTTCCGTTTAATCGTACTTAATTTTTCAACAATCATACCTTTTAAATAAATATTTTCTTTTTTTTGGGTGTTTATTTTTTTATAATACCTACATCATAATCAGCCTATAATGTTCCCACTGCTGGGACAGGCGTCCTCTCGGTGTGAGGGAGTGGGCCATAATCCACCACGCGGGCGCAGTGCGGGTTGGTTATGATACATGCCATTTGGGAATTGATAAATACAATATACAACCTAACATATAAATATATTATGTACAGTCGACAAAGTATATAAAGGTGACCGTACAAAAATATAAAGGAAAAAAAAGGGAAAAGCTCTGGGCATCAAAAAATTCGTCCACATCGCTGTCAGTGGAAAAAGTGCCCAAAAGGCTGGCAGCGTTGCCACGTTGGATGGCAATGCTGATTCTTTGGCCTAAAAATAGGCCAGTCCTCTGTTCACGTGAAGAGTTGATCAGCCACTTCTCAGAGATGTCTTGAAATACTCGATGAGCACACGGCAAATACAGTTTCCCAGCTATCTCCTAACAATACCTTACCTATTTGTATTTCTATCGAACGGTGATCTTTTTCCTCTAGGGACAAACGTTTTAAACATATTAAAGTTTTAATAGATTAAAGTGAACTTAAAGGTCACACAAGCTTAATAACGCATGCAGAGGGACTAGACTGTAGCAGACAGGTTAATTTAATTTGTTCGAGTAAAATGTAGCTGATTATATCACCCTATTTTACATGAATAATCGCAAGGCTATCCATAAAAAAAATATGTAGTTTAAAGTAGAGTTTAATATAGGTGAATTCTTAATTGAATTAATTATAAGTGCGCTCCACGCTTTTAGAATTCAATTTAATTATTTTATCATTTTTAGTGCGTTTTAAAAGCGTGTTTTTGTAGTATCCACATCTTGATTCCATCATTAGACCCTTTTTTTTTGAGTGAGAAATCGTCAAATGACCTCTCCCGCTCTGGGCTGAGCGGAAGGGCGTGTCAGACTTTTACTGACTAAAACCCACCCGTGTTCCTTCAGTTGCCTGTGGTGCCAGGGGCCACGGTATCTCTTTCGAACAACCCGCGGCCCTGGCAGATCATTAGACCCTTGACACCAAGCGCAATATATTGGACTCATCAAGACGGATCATATGACTCCAAACTCGAGGAGTTTAGTAGTAGCCCCTAAAGAGTTACACTATCCATCTTCTGGCTCCATCATCAGATTAGCTCCAAGATACCAAATTATAGTTTTCCCTTCCGAACTACATATACATACTTACAAAGGTTCATTTCGATACGACAATTAGAAGTAGGTTAAAACACACGGACACGTTATGAGGCGACAATCCACTTGGGACAAATGGTGCTGTGTGAAATGTCCAGGGATATTATTATTATTATTAATCCGACCACATGACCAGAAGAGTGTTGTATATCAAAACCAAACCCCGAGGACGAGGAAGACCCCTAATCACATGGATGTCCGTAGTAAATAAGAACCCCAAAGAAGCCTAAGTCAATAAAGAGACGACCCAGGACTGAGCTACCTGGAGATGCATGACACGGAGGGCCGACCCCAAATAAAATGGGAAAGGGCCAGGCAAAGAAGAAGAATAGTTATAATTAAAGATAATAAAAGCGTGGTAGAAAAAGGTTGGAGCAGTGAAAAAAAGAAGAAAGAAAATGCGTTTATTTGCGGTAAACATGACGCAGAGAAAGAACACAAACAAAGGAGAAATTGGGCGAAAATATGCGTCACAACCACTCAAAACAGCGATCACACAGCATAATGCTACGATCCTGTGTGAGACAGCCCCAGCGCTGGTTTCCAGTTTGAGGCCGGCGTTGACGTGATGAAGACAACCAGTGCAGCATACGATAAGATGAAAATAACAAAATAAAAATAATAAATGAATGGTGCTGGCCGCAGAGCAGTGGTGGCGAATGGTGAAGAAAAACATCGTGAGGAAACCGGCCATGTCCAAGAACCAAAAATGCGAAAACATGTCATCATCATTATTTCAGCCGAAAGACGTCCACTGCTTGAAATAGGTCCTTCGGCCATCACCGCTGCTCTCAACGGCGAAGAAAAACATCGTGAGGAAACCGGCCATGTGCAAGAACCAACAACTCGAAGACATGTGACATCTACCAACCCGCACAGAGTCCACGTGGTAGATTATAGCCCACTCCCTCTCGAACAGAGGAGGCCTGTACCGCTGCAGAGCTATCGTCCCAATCGCTAGGAGTGTATTATTTCGAATTCTAATTATTTTGTCTCCTTTTCTGAGTTTGTGTTTTCGGCCTTTATCACAATTAATTGGAGGCCATCTTTTTCTGCCATTACAGCTTCGTCTAGGTACTGTCATCTGAATGTTCACTTCCTACCCATAATCCCCTTCATCATACATATTTTCTATAGCCATTTGTTTGATTTAATTATTTTCAGAGATAGTTTTATGTACTTTGTAATGTATATTTTTTCTCCCTAAGTTCAAAAATCTGAAACAATTTCTCTTTTTAAACTCACAATGTACACACATATTCGTTTTTTTTACTATACATTTTAATACTGTTGAGTACAGCGGGGTAATTGCGTAACACACTATCAATAGCAATAGGTTTCATTTTGACAGTTCAACAACATTCATTGCGCTATTTACGTTGTTGAGCAGACATATTTTTCGAACATATGAAGCAATTTATTAGGTTGCTGCTGTTCATGACTAAGTAATAGTTATCTAAGTTCCTAAATTAAAAAACTTTTTTACAAAAAAAAACAACCGACTTCCATAAAAACACTACAAATTGAAAAATAACTTTAATTTCGGAAGTTGGTGTCTTTGGTTTTTCTATTTCGTTTTTCGCCACCGCCTTTCGAAATTAAAGTTATTTTTCAGTTTGTAGTGTTTTTATGGAAGTCGGTTGTTTTTTTTTTTGTAAAAACGTTTTTATTTTTCACTTTTTTGTTGAGATATTTTATTTTTGTTGATTTTTCAAAACCCGCTTGTCCAATTTTGATAAACTTTTTATGGGACCATTTGGGAAGTATACCTTTTCCAACAAAAAAATAATTTTTCAAATTGGTTGGCAAGCGACGGAGTTATACGCGAAAAAACATAAAAAAAAAAATACAAACATCCGAATTGAGAACTTCCTCCTTTTTTTAGAAGTCGGTTATAAAAATGATGTTCTATCGAAGTAGATAGACCGATGAGATTTATTCTACTATTAGTTATGAAAGTAAATATGTCTTCCAGCGTTGAAAAGTTACTTTTGGAACTCGAAAATTCTCATTAAACTTTTAGGGATGTCTGAAAAGTTGAATACCCTCCGAAATAATTTATTGAGGGTGGTAATTATTACTCCCTTTGTTCAACATTTGAAGCATTTAGTTAATTCTCACTAGGTACGTAGGTTTTTACGTAACTAAAAATGTATAAGTAGGTACATTTGTAGCTTAAACACGTAAGTTTTAATGTCACTTTTGAATCGATAAAACGCAAAAAAAAATCTTTAAAGACGAGTTACCAGTAAATAACATGCTCTAGTAGTATTAAAAAAAAATCCAAGAAAAAACCAGAATTTTTGTTTTCATAATAATTAGTTGTGGTACCTACCTCACACCAAATTTCCCTGACTGTACTTATTGTTTGTGGAAATATTAATAATTCCCTTTAAAGGCCAACCATTTTATTTTGATAAGACTTACCTAGTTTGTGTGCAAATCCGAAATAAAAAGAAAAAACTTACCACGGTAAATAATGTAAAAGCCTGCACTATTTTTAGGCTTAATAAAAGTGGAATTTAAAGTAGTTAGTAAATTCCATTTCAGTTTTACAAGTCAACTGATATATATGAACTTAAAACATTCTTGGAATTCAACATCAATTTTGAATGTTATCCTCGTCGCAATAAAGGTGTGGTGTTAAGTAGCATGAGCCGAAATTTTTAATGAAAGATACTAAATAGAACAAATAAAGGAATGATATTCAACCTTACGTGTGAAGGAATAAAGTTTATATGGAAGTTGTTGCAAGCTATGACGTCAAAGAAAACTGTTATTATGCTAACTTAGCGTGGTAGGTATATTTAAATTTAGTGCCAACGGTCACGTGTTAGCGTGTCTAACCTATTTTAGTATAAAATTGAAAGTTTTAGTGTAAGTACTACGAAGGCATTCGCTGTCAATTATGTACGAGTTGTACATTTAAATGTTTCAAGAACTTTGAACTAATTTTAAATTATCTCTCGTCACAAAAAATATCTCATGAAGTTATTTTTGTGAAAGGGGCTAGTCTGTCAATAATATAAAAATCATTCGAGAATCTCATTTCCTGCGAAATTAATGGGAAAAGTATTTTGCGATTTCTGACCTTTCTAGTATTCAAACCTCAGTCGATCGATTGGCATCAAAAAAACTTTTCTGAAAATGGCCCATTTCTTGCCGACTGTAATTTGTTTTCCAAATCTGTGAATGGGGATGAAAACTTTTCAAAAAAATAACAACTGTCTGCTAAGACCGTTTTCCTGTAGGTACATGCGGAATGAGCTGGACTCATTTAATAAAGATTGTTCCTTGGCAGCTCTGGACAGAGATAGGTGGAAGAGGAGTAGGGAGGCCTTTGCCCAGCAGTGAGGAACGGCTAATAAAGCCCATATCAAAAATCTACCCTGTATACATATTATGTGTACATAAATGGTTAAATAATAAATAGGTAAATAAGTTTACTAACCCCAACTAAAAGCACTATTTTTATATATAGTGCTTTTGTGTATAGGGATTCTCGCTCTTCTTCTGTAGGGACTCCTACGATAACATTGATTGATGTTCGATACGCTACGGAAGCGTATCGTCGTAGGATCGCGTATTTTTGGTCACATTACAAATCTAGGCAGGCACACGACTATGGCTGTCGCAAAAATATAATATCTTACAGCCTTGATTTACGGTTGAGTTTGGTTTGTTTTACTGTACAGCGACTGTAATTTACGTAGTTTAAATCATCTTTGGGATAAAATTACTTCTATTAAAAATAACAGAAATCGATTCATTAAACGATGTTGAACAAACTAATTTAATAATGTGCATTAATTCAGTTATAAACACATTGTACACAAGCATTACGTCTCGGGATCAACCCTTGTAGACTGACTAACGTTTTGACTTTGGCTTAACTATATTACCTGAACCTTAATAGCATCACACACTTTCTAACAATCCGAAAGATTTTGAAGGAATTGCCAATTCATTCCTCAATTTTCTTTTAAAAAATCGTTAGGTTTATGTAACCTAAATAACGCAATAAATGTTGTTAATCTGTCAAAAAGAAAGTAGGCCATTTTAAGTGAGTCACACAATCAACCCGCTGACACAAACACCCCACGTCCTGACACAATATAAGAAAAATAATTATAAATTCCGTCAGCGTATTCCTCAAAACTTGATTTATCATTACCGAGTACGAAATACAAAGAAACAGATCTGAAAGTCTACTTTATTAATAAACGTCATAATGACGCAAAAAAATTAGGATTACGACACGTCTTAGAACCAAAAAATTCGAAGAAGAAGTAGAAGTGACCTCTACCAACCCGCACTGGGCCCGCGTGGTAGATTACAGCCCACTCCCTCTCACAGAGAGGAGGCCTGTGTTCCAGCAGTAGGAACAGTATAGACTGATTATGCTAGAGTGACACAGCATTCATGTCATCATTTATCTCCTTCCTTATATACCTAGGTCTCCACCCTTATAAGAAAATCCGAGGGTGTTAGCATGAAAAAGTGTTAATAAAAACTGACAAGTAAGTTGAATGTCGCAGTCATTTAGCACGATTTACGCATTGCGACGGACGGTATAAAATTTATACCAACAGATAATGTGTAATACCTACAGTTTAATGGGAGGTAGGTGTTAATTTACTATTGTAGACTTGTAACTTGCACTGTAACAGTGCTATTTATACACTACATTAATGGTTGAGTGAAAAAGTCACGGCAAGCTTTTATTGCAGTTTAGAACACTTACAGATGGGTATTAATTTTCTTAAATGACCCTACAAACCCACATATCCAGATAATTCCGTGAATAAGTTGAAAGTAATCCACTATTTTAAATGTTGTATATTACTTATTATTATATTATTGGGATAAGGGCAGGAGAATGATGATGATTACTATCCAATTTACATCCAAAGCTTATGCTAAGCGATGGCCATTTTACGTGGATGTGACGCATGTTTTTCCTTAACTTGTTATTTTTTTTGTGTTGTTTTTATGCTTCATGTTTACCGCAAATAAAACGTATTTTCTTTCTCTCCAAGCCTGCCTTATCACAATTTATTTAGGGTCGGCGGAACATGACTTTTTCTTCCATACTTCTTTAGTTGACTAAAAGTATGCTAGGTATAAATTTGAAATTAACCAAAATTACCTTTCCGAAATTATGATAAGTTTTGCAAAAGAAAATTACCTTTCCGAAATTTTTTAAGCTCGGGAACTAAATAAGTGAACGAACTTTACAAAATAATGCACAATAACACAGACTTTAAATACGTTTATACCTATACTGTCGCCGTCATGTTTAATACGAATCTCAGATATATTTTATGTGTAGCGCACTTTGTAGCCTCTAATATTGTAACTAAACCAACCCGCACTAGACACGTGGTGGATTACGGCCCATTCCCTCTCACAGAGAGGAGGTTCATGTCCTAGCAGTGGGAATGCTATAAGCTCATTATGCAATTGTAACTTATTACCAAGAGGAAAATGGCTTTTCCTGATATCTCCAGGTGTCTCATAAATAAGTCGTACTATTTCATTAATATCGGATTTTTTTTCTCTAATGATATGGAGTTTCTTTCGTGATCTTGGAATTCTTATTAAGTTGTCCTTGTTCAGCTTTTTTTTTAAATCACAGGTCAATCTAAATGACCTTTGTACATATCGATTTTGATTGTACACATACGAAAAACCTATAAAATGCGAGATCAGCTAAAACTGGAATGTATAGCTTTATGTGTAGCCATATGTACCTGGAACTGTAGACCGGCCAGTATGGTACAGACGGCAACACATCACGCTACTACAATCTGTCAAATTTCTTTAATAGATTTTCAACTTTATCGCTAAAGCATTTAGTATAAAGTTGTTTGGGACAATTTTACAGTTTCGGGTAGCTTGATGTGCTGGTGTCTGTATAATGAATAAAATCATCGCAGTGTTGGTGTCAAATGAAAGCCATTATGGGTCAATTTCAACAATGTGCATTTTTTTTCAATTTTGGTGGCGTAATTTTTTCTTCAGTTTTCGTGAAAAATAAGGACCTGGTATAAGAATAGAAAGTCCAAGCTAGAAGGATCTTCAAGAGGTCTAAGAATATCTCAATAACTTTTTGAGATATTTTAGTTCAAAGTCTAGTGTGTCCACCAAAATGGAAAATTGCCCACCAAAATCGAAAGTGCCCACCTAAATTGAAAAACAGTGGCACCAAAATTGGATTTTTCTGTCTTATCTCACAAATTAGACTGAGGATTATCAATAACTATCATCGGTTAATAAAACTCTATTGCTAAAAATATTTATTATTTTTTATCTGATACACTCATAATCATAATTATGAGTTTATGACACAACAACACGAAAACAGAAAACATTAATCTTTTTATTGTAAATAAAATTACTTGTCAACAACTACCAACCTACAAAAGTTTCCCAAACAAAACTAAGAAATAAAACATAATTAACAAAAAAAAAAATGATTAATAAAATTATTATTACATAATACAATATTAAATCCATGGTGGAGACATAGTGAAATAGCAAACATTTATCATGACCATTTCACCAACGCTCTAGTTACAGATTTCAGTTTATTAAAGAACCTTAACTCAATAATTATTTGGGTGCTAATCACCAGACGAGATCAATGGTTTCTACAATCAGTATTTAATTAAATCTAAGAAAGGAATTCAAAATTTTCCAATATAAAGATTTCTCATCTTTACTAAAAAAAACTTAAAACAAGAAAACAATAAGCAGAGTACTTACATCTAATAGGAACTTAACTGCAATTAGTTACACAGAATAGTTACAAAAGTTGCATGGAATAACAAACTTAATTGTGTTAAATATATCTTTCTCATACAAACTGACTTAAAACCAGGAATAATACTTTTTTCTTTAGAATTTCAATAAGTTTCCTAAAAAAAATATTATTATATTTTTCACTTACCACACAACCCTTTATCTTTAGTAATAAACAACCAAATAACCAAGCTGAATTTTAATAACTATTCTTGCAAATAAAATGCAAAATTTAAAAAATAACGACGACGTTAAACTATAAAATATGTTATATTCTAAGTCAGATGAACTATTAACATCTAAGTCTGATGTTTTTTCAGCAGTTGCTGCAGAGTCACCAGATTTTTCGAACTTGGAAAACACATTACGATTCATATTTTTGAACGAGATGTTCTAGTATAATTGAGAAGTCCTTGGTCTTTGTAAATGACTAAATTCCATGTTTTCAGATCCTTTGAATCTATGAACTGTCACGGGATGTTTGCCATGCAAAATAGTCTGCTGAGATATAATATGGATGTCTTGTACTGAAGACTGAATGTTTACAGAGTGACGCACTCTATCGGTTCTCGGTTTAATCATATCGGTAGTCTGAGCCTGAGCTAAACCTTCTTCGCGAACTGTGCGTTGAAATTCACCATCCATGTGTTCATTGAATGGTAAGTTGTGAAATCCTAAGTGCTTACCATGAAGGCATTCGGTGGAATTGTACATGCACTGAGGCTCGGCGTAATACAGAGAACGGAGCGCCAATCGGTGCTTGAAACATTTGGTCCAAATCACTTTGTGTACCTTCATAGTTCCAGGAAAAGGTCTTAACTGTCTAGAAATAGGCCAGTCCTTCTCAGTAATTTCGTAGTCTTCCACGCGTTAAATTTTTACTGAATTTGTATTGGCTTTCAGACTTTGAATTAGACTAACAATGTCCGTAATGTCATTTCCGTATGCTACTAACTGGTCTGCAGTTCTCTTTAAAACACCGCCAACTCCGTCAGGTGCACCCTCACCATGACACTTCCGCAGTGCCATAGGACTTTTGTTGCTGTGTAACAAGTTTACCTTCTCGCTTTTTTTGGTGATATCTCTCCCTTTCTCTTTTTCGTAGTATTTCAGCCTGTTCGGGATTGCTCTTTATTCTTGCCTTTCTTCTTCTTTCTGCCATTCTCTTTTTAAGCAGCCTCTCTTCGCTAGTCTGTTTTGGCATTCTTAAAAGCAACAAAATAAAAATATATAAGAATAAGAAACTTAGTCATTAGTATGCCACCCTTATAATAATAGGTCTTACTTACTGCCAAGTACATAACATTTCTTTGTTTGCTAATCAAACTGTCAAAAAATAAACAATAGGTACATAATTATATATACAGTACATACTTAAAACTTGGTGGCTCGTTTTCAATTTTGGTGGCGTGAAAACGCCACCAAAACCACCAAAATTGAGCCACCAAAATTGAAACCAGGCATAAAAAAAATCATTAAAAATAGGGGTTTTAAGTTACAATTAAATTAATATCACTGATTTATGCGTAACCCAAATTACTACCTATAATGTATAGCTTATTATTAAAACACTTTAAAATTAGCAGCAAATCGATCCACCAAAAATTGAACAATTCTTGTCCCCCGTGCCACCCAAGATGGTACTGACGTTTTTGACGGGAAATCACAGCATTAAACACACACCTGTTACGCGCAAATGCTGGCGCACGACTGAGAGATGTGAAATAATAAAACACGATTGATCGCACGCGCACCAAGCTTCATTTTATAGTAAGTTGAATAAGTGCCACCAAAATTTTGATTTTTGCTTGGACAAACTTTGATTGAGTATCCTGTGCTTTTAAATTAGATTTTCTAATATGGTTTGGTTGTTTTTAGAGAATGTGTTTTATGCATATACTAACGAAATCATTTATTTTTTATTGTACATTAAATTGTTACTTTGGTGAATGCATTTATATCAAAAAATGGAGCTGGGACACCCCACCAAACTGTAACTGAATTTCATCGCGTTTTTTTTTTTCTCCGATTATTTACACACCCTTATTAAAAAAAAAATGTGGCCCTAATTGAACCAAGTTACGTAGTTCACTATAAAAAAAAATTAGAAACATCCTATCATTTAACACCTCGATTCTCAACGTGGACGCGTAAAATTTGCTGCGGGGATATTCACCCTTATCTTTTTTATCTTGCTGTGCGTTATTGTCATGGCTGTTTGTTTCTAAAAACATGTTACTTATGGCCACTACAGTGCAGTACGGAGTTTCAATAGAATACTCATCATCTGCCTAGCCTTTTCCCAACTATGTTGGGGTCAGCTTCCAGTCTCACCGGAGGCAGCTGAACACCATTATTTTACACGGAGCGACTGCCTATCTGACCTCCACAACCCAGTAACTAAGTAATACGATACCCCTTGGTATGACTGGTTGTCAGACTTTCGAGCTACTGTTCACCCGTAACGACTGTTAAAGATCCACGAATGACAGCCAGAACCAACGGCTTAACGTGCTTTCCGAGGTACGGAGGGGTCTTGGTATATGAATATGGTCACCCATCCACGGACCAACCGCGGCAAGCGTAGCTTAACCTGATCAATAGACCCGTGCGGCTGTTATTACTTAGCCACAAGCCCCTTGAGTTTCAATAGAATAGGCGGCCATTTTATACTGGAATTGTTACCACTGAAGTGTGGCCCTCTCTACTTACAGAAGTAAACAAATACTTTATCGCCTTGTTTTCTAGTTAGGTCGTTAGTTTCATATTTTACAACGTTTGTTATTTAAATTACTGTAAAAAAAACTTATAGTGAATTGTAAATGAGCACGCTATATTAAGAACGTCAAGCTCAACCATACAGATCGATCGACAACCTACTCCTAATATAACAAAGTTATTGTTAAAGACAGTTACTGCTAGCCTGCATTATCTGACTGTTGGGAAAAGGCCCTCATGACTTCCAGATCTTTCGATCCAGGGCTAAAGTGGACCACTGGTCGTTTGTTTTCTCCAGCTCGTCCCGCCATCTTCTACGGGGTCTGCCGCAATGAGCGTTTTTTGTTTCCCACAGCTCATTGGGCATACGGTAGACGTGGCCAACCCAGTCCCATTTCAGCATAGTGGCTTTATGAGCAACGTCAGTAATCTGTGTTTTGGAGCGCAGTGTGGTGTTGCGAATTGATAAAGAGATGTTCATTTTGATTTTTATTAATTATTGAATTTTTGCATACATGATACAAACCGACCTAAAATGCAGCATCACACAACGCTGTGCAGTCATGGAAAATAATTGTTCACCAAATTGACGTAGTGTGTCAATTTTAATTATTCAAGAATGGCACATAAGTTTGAATATAATTATGGACAGTTTGAGTTGGTAGTAGATTTATAAACAATAACAGTATACGACCGTATCCTATTATCCTATTTTACTTCATTTCCTACTTAATATTATAAAGGCAAAGTTTGTTACTCCTTCACGCAAAACCTACTGAACGGATTTGGATGAAATTTGGCACACAGATTGTTTATAACCAGGATTAACAACACATAGTTATATAATTTTTATCGTGATATTTCCACGGGACCGAAACTTATGCGGGTGAAACCGCGGGGCGCTGCTAGTAATATTATAAACGCGATGTTTTTTACTCTTTTTTTATTTATTTGATTTGAATGAAATCTGGCACAAAGGTAGTTTATAACCAGGGTTAACACATAGGATACTTTTTATTCCGATATTCCCACGGGATCGAAACTTATGCGGGTGAAACCACGGGGCGTAGCTCGTATTATAATAATTGAAACGTGTACAACATAACAAATGCATGTAACATCAGTCTGTAATCAGTGGGACGAACGGGAATACAGGTGTATGAGGACAAACACGTAGCAAGTTTACTTAGTTAGGCGTCCATGAAATGTCTACTGTCTACAGCACCTATTATTGACTGAAACTTCATGAACCGTACGTGAATCGGTGAGTAATAATGCCACAACTTCCTAGGCCGTATTACCTGGCGCTCTGCCTAACCCATAACCAGTCCAGTGCGATGATATAAATGCAAATTCACGAATAACATGGTAAATGTACCAATTTCGGGCCAAGGTAACAACATCGATTGAGGTGTAGGTACTGTATAGTGCACGCCATGTGCCTATATTTAGAATTAAAAAAAAAACACTGCGTGGTTTGTATTCGTATTGATTGCACGGTAATAAGTGGTCGCAGTGCGGTTTCCTTTACTGCTTACCTCCTTTATGGTATATTTAATGGGATTTTTGTATGGAAAATGCATGGGAAGTCATTCATTTATGTTTATGGTGGTTCAAGGGGTTGAGTTAAGAAATTACTGGTTGTAAACGACGTAAGAAATAAGTTCAGTCTTATTTCATTACACACTCACAAAGCTACTACAATATGCATGTTCCGTGAGGCACACTGTCCTGCTAATTTCTTACACCTGCTATTTCTTACACCGGACTTTAGGTACACTTTTTATTTGATCTTATTTTTTGTTTGTATCTGGTGTACGGCGTGTCTTTTAGCCTGTGCTAAATAAATGTATTTTCTTTCTTTCTTCTTTCGTGGGGGTGGCACGTGTATAGTTTGTTGAAAAAGCTTTTTTTATTTCGTACTATATTTAGGGCCGGTTTTTCAATACTTAGATACCTTTTATCTGAGCAATAAAAATTGCGATTTGACTGGTTTCGTATACAAACTGCTAGCTGTTGCCTGCGACTTTGTCGGAGATCCAGGATGAAAAGTAGCCTATGTCTTTACCCAGGTCATGATGTTTTAATATACCATTTTTTTTAGTCTACCCAAGTATATAAAATTGAAGTGTCTGTTTGTAAGCAAACCAAACCCCGGGGTGCCTCTGACGTCGAAGACTTAATATTATTGCTTGTCGCATAAGCGTGCATTCGAACTATGATGAGTCGCAGTACAGTTTTGTCGCACAAGTGTTATTCGCACATCCATCTGTCGAGCTCACGTAGTACCTACACTTTGTTTGTAATGTCAAAATAACAGCTTTTTACTAAATGCTTAAGAAAGTATATACGGTACTTTTTTTTTCACTGTCTAATCTTCGAAACGGCTGAGCCGATTTTGACGGGACTTTCACGGGCAGATAGCTGATGTTATAAGGAGTAACTTACATAGGCTGCTTTTATTGTAAAAATAATAATTAGGGTTCTGGGCACAAACATTAAAACCCTTGAAAGGGGTTTGAAGATCCATTGCAGATTTTTATATGGAAATCTTCATTTTATAAAAATCTTCAACCACCGTTACGACATCAACGCGGGCGAAACGCGGGCACAAGCTAGTAAATAGGACAGTTCCATTGAAATCTCTGTTACTTTTTTCACAAACAACGTTATGCGTGAGGTTCTCGTATCTCTATTTTATTTTATTTTTTTTATTTAACTGAACGTGCAGTCCCGTTAATACTGACTGGCAGATACAGAGCCAGCACAAAAGTAGGCACGCGACAAATATGACAATTCAAACAAGAACAAAAACTGTTTCAAAAGCCTAGAATTCACAATAGGTTAACGTTTTTACATCTGTCTGGCAACCCGAATTTTTCCCGTCATCCAACTGAAATCAAAAAAGTAAAAAAAATATACTGTGTTTTTTGGAGGTATCATTTGAGAAACCCGATTCACTAGGTGCAGAAAGTTAGAGTTAGATTGTAAAATGCTCTTTTGTTATTTGATATTCTGTGGTCCAAAGTTTGGAATTGTGACCGAAAAATGCCTAACCTCGTTCTACGTGGGTATGTTACTAATTGCTAACAATATTAACATTGCCATCGGCAAAATGTGGGTGTTTACTGATTCAAAGAATGAAGGCGTGAAGTTTTTAATAGATTATATAAATCCACGAAAGAACACGACTCTTCATGTTACCAGAGGGCGGGCTATTTTTGGCCAAAAAATCAGCATCGCCCATTCAATGTGGCAATGCTGCCAGCCTTTTGGGCACTTTTTCTTTTGACAGCTATTATACAGTTACTAACGTTTTGATGCCCTATGATTCTAAAAACATGTATTTTTTTAATACCGCTTTTATAATATCCACTGTGGCGACACTGTCAAAGTACAAAATATTTTTATTGTTACCAACTTATAAAATGTAAGTATTTTCACTATGGCAACTAAATGTAAGTATTATTCTACTTTGGCACATTTGGCAGAAATAACGGTTATGATATTATCGTTATTTCTGGGTGGGGTGAATGTCGTTTTAAATGGTAAAATGTAGTGCAAAGCCAGTCGTTGTTGGCCTGTGAATGAGTACAGTTTTGCGATTAAAAGTATTAGCAGGAAAATAGTGTTTTCTTTATACTTAATAGAAATATGAAATCTGGTTTACCTGAATCTTATTTTTTGTAACGGGGGTTCGACTAACTACTAACTCACCTTCGACTAACTAACATTTAGGTTAGTTTCCTCGAAATTCATATCAAAGCCCAAACCGACTGTGAAGCCTTGCACTGCACGCCTTCATTGAAACAAAACAAATAAAATATTATTTACTTTGTAACATTATATAGCGTGTGAAAATGAGTTATGCCCTTGAATTTCAGCTTAGTTTACACAAAATAAGTTGCTGGGTCGAAAAATTTGGTATAAATGTCGGGCGAGAAGTGGCTTGACCTAATTAGAGTTTATAGTAGTATTATTTTAAAAGGGTTTGTATAAAATTAAACCCTTATAGAAAGTATAACGTTCTATCAAAATGGTAAGATAAAAGGGCAGAAGGGTTAAGTAACTGTGAGAGAAATATGCTTATTTAATTGAGGCATGTATTTATTCGAACTTCAAATTATTCACATTTTACTGTTCCAAAAATGTTATTAAACAGTCTAGTATATTGATTGCACCTCTTTTTGTAAACCTCAATTAATTCCGTTTATGGGGACCTAAAACTACTGAATAGCCAAGTAACCGCGACCAACTTGGAGTAACCGCCTCTGCCATGGCATCGCTCGTTTCGCTCGCTCAGCTCGCGCGTGGTTGGTCACAGTTCCCTAACCAGTCACACTAGCCTAACCTAACCCGTTTGAGGGAATCTAGCTTAGTTACTATCTGAGTTGGCTGTATTAGAGTGCTCAATAATATTTTTAGGAAAACAAAATGGGAGTTATTTTAGGTTAGATTAAATACATTACTGTTAGCCTGCATTATCCCACTGCTGGGCAAAGGCCTCTCACCATGACTTCCAGCTCTTTCGATCCAGAGCTAAGTGGACCACTGGTCGTTTGTTTTAGCAGGGCTCCACGTGGTGGTTATTTTGGCCCACAGCTCATTGGGCATACGGCAGTCGTGGCCAGCCCAGTCCCACTTCAGCTAAGCGGCTTTTTGAGCAACGTCAGTAATCTGTGTTTTGGAGCGCAGTGTGGTGTTGCGAATATGGTCTGTCAATTTGACGCCTAGAATAGTGCGCTCCATTACAAATACATGCAAATACATGCTTTAAAAAAATACTTCACCAAATATTCAGTAGGTGTAAACTATACATTAGTTTACATATTTATTTTACTTAGAGAACCTTGAGTGAAATTATGACTCAGTTTTATAAATAATGAAATGTTAGACTAAGCTCTGTTAGAAGTAATGATGTGTTTTGATGTTAGTCATAGAACTGTTAATTACTCAGAAAATTGCTGACCGATTTGTTTGTATTCTAGCTGTAGTTAGGAGACGGATTCGTATTAGTTTTGTTGGTTAACTTAAGTTTTAGAATCCGTTTGATTCGTTATTTACTTTATTTTAATCTAATTATTCAAAAATATTCTGCATTGTAATTAAATCGCAACATGATTATATGTTTTATTGATTGGAGTAGATATCCATATTATTAGGCATAATAAAGCTGAAGAGTTTGTTTGAACGCGCTAATCTCTGGATTTACCGGTGTGATTTGAAAACATCCATTCAGCCTAATTTTTAAGGAGGGCTAAAGGCTATTTAACATCACGTTATGACCCGTAGGAGCCGAAAAAAAGAAAAAAAGGTTTGAAAGATCGCTAAGCAAAAACGTGTCAGCGCGGGCAGGTGATGCAATGCGACGTGATGAGTCGAAGGAACGAGAAATTCACGCGGACGAAGTCGTGGGCAGAAGCTAGTTAAGACGATTCTTAAAACTCATGTTATTAAGATAATATAGCTTCGAAAGATTAAAGCGATTCCAGTTTATCTACTACGTGTTTTTTTTATATACCATAACTCTAGGGGTCATTGTACTAATCATTTTTAAGTTTGGTCCCATAGTAAAAGTTGTTCATAATGATGAGTACAATGACCCCCTCGAGTTATGGGATATAAAAAAACACGTTGTATATTCCGTTTTCTGAGTTTTGTTTTCAGTAAGACAGTCAGTTGTCAGAATTAATTAACAAGTTTAAAAAGTTTAAGAATTAAAAAATTAACAAGCACCTCCTTTGAAAGTTCAAATTGGCATAAGTATTCAACCCCTAAATTCTGACAGCATACCTTGTCACTCAGTACTGAAGTTTCGTGAGACACGGAAATAAAAGTAATTAATTCACTTCCTCCACACAAAAATTTACTCAAGGTCAATAGTGTCCACATAAAAAAAGTACCCAAGGTCAAAATTGACAATTAAACCCAACCCGTTCAATGCTAAGTTCAGGTCAGCCGTATTTAAATCTTACAGCATTGCAGACTGCGAACTAAGGGTCAAGGTCAGTTCAACTCATTAATCAAGTTGATATATGTTACGCAAAGTGGTAGTTCATTGTCAACTGTGCGAACTTTCCAAGTAAAACTTAGCCATTTTCTTGACCATAGCATTGCAGGAAGGACTTAGTATACGGTCGTAACATTAGACACTTAAGATGACTTTATTCAAGTAGGTATTTTTTAAGTAATATAATTAATATACTAGCTAAATTTGAATCGCGACATATTCGCCAAAAAATGTAAACAAATATGACTTTATGGAAAATTAACTTTGATTCCTACACAATAAAGTTCAGATTACGCTTCAAATTCAAATATTTTTATAACTTTTTCAATAGTGTTAGTCACTCTGAAATCAACTTAATTTCTATTAAATAAAGTTGGTATTTGTTTAACTTGAAATAACGTCAATTTGAAACATAAATAAAATTTGAATATATGTTACAACGCATTCTCTCCTATTTCGACCACATAGGACGCAGAGGCGATGAAAGTAGGGAAAAACTGATTGTGGTTGGGAACACCGAAGGCAAGCGATCGTGCGGTCATTCACTAACACGATGGACCGATCAGGTAAAGGAATCATCGCCCTCTAAATTCTGCGCGGTGGTCCAGCTCCACCGGTTTCTGTCCAGCGCATCCCTTCGCTGGACAGAAACCGGTGGAGCTGGATCATCCGCTCCAGATGCAACTCCGAACGTGACCACGATCCTCAGACATGAGAGCCCGACTACAGAGAGAGACTAGCTATGTTAATCGCAACATTATATCACTAATAACCACGTTCCAACCGTCTATATGAAAGTCATTATTTATTGATCAGCAATAGACGAATACTACTATAATTACAACTTAACGCTTCATCATTGTGGGTATTGAATGAATTGATTCGTTAGTAAAGTTCAAATTGTCAAGTTGAAATTATTTGACCTTGAAGGTCAAATAATTCTACCATTTAATTTGGCAAGTCCATCAAACGCGTCGCATTCCGTTATAAAATAAAAAATGACCATCGGTACCAAAAAAACACCATCGGTACAGAAGCTTTCAAAATGTTTGATTACACTGCAGTGTTGATAGTCGACGATTAGCTTCTATCGTTTAAGGTCAAGGGCGCTTTCCATAAATAGAAACGGGTACCTAGTTGTGGTTGATGGGTTATTTATTATCTGTGTAATTAACTATTACTGTACTCTATTACTTAAAAAGTCACATAATGTCTGTATTTCCTATAGAGTAAGGCAGAGGTATATTCGTATAGTAGATACACTTACATTTTGTCAGTAATGTTAATCTTAACTACACTAGGTATATCACACACATAATTATTGTTATTATTTATTCAGTTGGCTAAACCACCATGTCATTTGGCTATCTTTGTTGTCGTTAGTTTTATATGGAATCATTAGTTAACTTGGCTGATATATGTACATAAAATATTATGAAAGGGTAGCGAGTTCATATTATGACTTTCACTAATTAAATACCAAATTAACTACCTTTACAAAAAATATAATGATGATCGAAAAACTACACTTTGGGGGACTGTCTTATGTAATTTTGACGTTCGAAAAGTGCTAATTCTCAGCCTAATTTGAATAAATGACTTTTGACAGAAATAACGGAGCTTTTAGTTTGAAGAAAAAAATACACATCGGCACAATGAAGTGGTATGTAGAAGTAAGTAGAAGTGTTATTTTCTACAATCGAATTTTTCTGGCACTCGGTCCTATTTGCGAGCATATCTCGGCACAAATCTTAATTACGTGATTGGCCTAAGAATTTCTGAGCAAAAAAGCACAATTACGAAAAGGCTGAATTATAAAAATAGGCCAAGTGCGTGTCGAGCCACACACAGTGAGGGTACCGTAGTTGGGTTTAATATTTATGCAGGCAAAATATATTTAAAAAAAAAATATACATAATTATAATTATATGATGTAATATTAGTATTGTTTAAAAAATTATTTTAATTTTATTTTATGTAATTTTAGTGTCCATTGTTTATGTACCAATTGATTTTAATTTAATTTAATGTATTGTATGGATTATTATTTTCTGAAATAAATAAATTAATCTATGAAAAAAAAATTAAAATGATAATAATGAAAAATCTATAAAAATCAAGGCTATCTCTGCGGTTGTTACCGAAAACATCCCATATCACAGAATTAACATATACTTACGAAAAAGTCGCTTTATGATTCACGATAAAAAGATATATCATAATGTTTTTAGAGGGTAGATCTACATTGTCCCCGCCGGTCCAAGACCCCTCCGTGCCTCGGAAAGCACGTTAAGCCGTTAATCCCAGCTATCATTTGTAGATCTTTGACAGTCGTTACGGGTCGTCAGTAGCCCGAAAGTCTGACAACCAGTCTTACCAAGGGGTATCGTATTACCCAGTAACTGGGTTGTGGAAGTCAGATAGGCAGTCGGTTCATGTAAAATATTGGTAATCAGCTGCATCCGGTTAGACTGGAAGCCGACCCCAACATAGTTGGGAAAAGGCTAGGCAGATGATGATGATTTCACTTTGCCATTGTAATTATAGCGATTGTATACAGAACCTCCTTTCCAACCTTACACCTTCTTTCTAATTCATCGTCATAGTGTCAACTGCATAGTCACCGAGTAAAATGGCTGTGTGTCATGCGGACAGACGGACATGATGAAATCATAAAGGTTCCGTTTTCGCCATTTGGTTACGGACCTCTAAAAATGGTAACTACTAAGTTATATGTAAAAGGTTAAAAAAACCACTGAAAAAGGTCACTGAGGCTAAAACTGTCAACCACACAGAAATTCCAAACCTTACAATGCCATTCATTCTTAATCACTGCAGTGTTCATATAGTTCATGAAAACTCAAGGTCAAGGTCAACTCACATCATAAATCAAGTTGATGCGATAGTAGCTACCGTAGGGTTATGTGTGTTAGCGTCATTTCCTGTTAGTAGTGTAGGGTAAGTGATGGGTGTTAAGATTAAAATTAGTAGGTGTTATACAGATTACATGGTATAGTAGTATATTAATAGATTGTGTTTTCGGGCTGTGATGTTATGTTACGCACTGGGCCCGCGTGATGGATTACACCCCACTCCCTCTTGAAGAGAGGAGGCTTGTGTCCCAGCAGTGGGAATATTATAGGCAGATTATGTAATGTTATGTTGTGCTGGATAGTGATATTGTGAATACTTGAAAGCAGACTTAATAAAATGTTTGCGGCCGTACTAAATGACGGTGGGATTTTACGCGCCAGGGCGTGTGAAAATCACGTCGTCCGATAAATTAATATACCTAAGTACGTAGGTTGGTGTGTAGGTATTTTGTGTGTACCTGCTTCAGGAGCAGTGGACGTAAACCTCAAGATCGAACGTCCAAAGGACAACGCAAAAATCATGAAGTTAATACAGAAAAAGAAAACTACGCCATGATAATTTTTTTATCAACAATAAATAACCTATTAACAATTTAGGATACAATAAACTAGTCAATTAAATTTTTTATTACTGATGATTATCTTGCCAGGCTTCGATAGGCTATAAACTTGATTTCATAAAACTTAGAAAATTATTTCGTCGGTACCTATCACGGTGACATACCTAGATGCTCAACAATTTCCTTGCCATTGTGCTTTTATTTCAAATCGGTTAAGAAAAAATATTACCCATTTTTTATTTCATACCTGAGGAAATACAAATTTTGCGTAACATAAAATTGTTTGAAAAAAATATTCCACGACGAACCGATAATATTTTTTGTACTGTCATTCCAGCGGTTTTGTTCTGTTTTGTTGTTTTGTTTGTTGACCTATGTAAATGCAAGTAATATTGTAAACCCAGTTTTAATTGTTGAATAATTTGTGGTTCTAGAGAGTAAGAGAAAATATAAACCAAGGCCTGTATCCGAGATCTTGTCTACGATGATCCGAAATGTGAAGTTTGAGATTCTGTAAGAAACTTCAACTTTTAATCTTAGTTATGTAGTGAATTGGAAACAATTTCAAAAAGTTGGTGCCCTTATAGCCGAATAGTTGAATAAATTATTTGTAGATACCTATCACGTTTGCAGAGTTTCGCTGGCTAATTCAATTTGACCCTATAGTTATTGTTGTACAGCAAGTACACAAGAGCACATTACAGCTGAATTCCCAGTATCACAGATCAACAAGAGATTTAGACAACAGTCCATACTATGTACGTATTGTGCGTGTTTTATATGTACATATTGTTGGTATATTGTGTATTTGTTTTATAAGCAAACGCCGATCGTGCGACATGATAATCCATAGGGATTAACAAATTATAATGATGGACACCGAACATAGTTTCGATAGGAGCTTACGTGTTGTCAGACAAAGCATGCTCGCATTCACAAAGCCTTTCACTAAGAGCGTCTGCGCACTGGAGGTTTGTCAAACGTAGTGTGCACGCCGCAAAACCGCTGAGATTTTTTTGATACAATCATAGTCATAATGGATTGTTTATCAAGACATTTTTCTAATACCTTAAGAATGTCAATTTAAATAAATAACCCATGCATCGACCTCGACTAACGAGGTCATCACCACTCTCAAAATGGTGAAGAAAAACATTGTGAGGAAACCGGCATGTCCTAGAACCGAAAATTCGAAGATATGTGACATCCACTAACCCGCACTGGGCCCACTTGGTGGATTATTGCCCACTCCCTCTCACAGAGCTTGTGTCCCAGCAGTGGGAATATATACTTATGGATTATACTTTTTTTTTCACGGATGCAAATGTTGATGACTTGTGGCCCTTACGCGACGTTAACGTATAGTGAGAAAGCTTCCTTATAGCAACGCTGCATTCTAGGAACATCGTCCACAACGCTAGTACCGCCCCAAGAGATAACGAAAGATGACGTGTGTTCGTGGAATCAGGAATTGAAACTGGAAACCAAAGCATTGTACGAGAGAAGTACTGGAGAACAAGAGAAGTGTGGCCTCAAAACCTTTCCCAGCATTAGAAAATTGTATGGGTATATTTGGTGCTCGAATACGCTGTACAAAATATATAAGAAGAAAAGGAAGGAAAGAAAATACGTTTATTAGCAGTAAACATGACGCAAAAAAGTACATAAAACACAAAAAAAAATCAATAAGAAATGGTTGAGGGAAACATGCGTCACATCCACGCAAAACGGCTATCGCTATATTTGCCTGTGTTGGTGTTATACCATTAGAAATATACCAATAATGTTTTTCTCAAATATCAATCTCATCCAGCATTATTTTGAAACCTTAATATAAGAATTAAAAAAAGCTGAATAATTGAGTAACACACTATCAGTAGCAATGGGTTTCATTTTGAGAGTTCAACAATATTCATTGCGTTATTTACGTTGTTGAACAGACTCATTTTTCGAACATATGAAGCAATGTATTAGCAATATCCTTCAAAATGATTCAGATTGAGATTGATAGTGTGATACGCAATTACCACGATTACGCCTTATGGAAAGCGATGGATGAGGTCTATGATGGATTGAGCGTGCCCAGAAGATGCCTCTTCACTCTTGTTTTGAAGGCAGATGGGATAAATATGGAAGTTTATTCAGTATACTATTATGTGATTCTACGAGTATTA
This sequence comes from Apamea crenata, assembly GCA_949629185.1. NCBI lineage: Eukaryota > Metazoa > Arthropoda > Insecta > Lepidoptera > Noctuidae > Apamea > Apamea crenata. Next base: position 2,739,745 of record OX451359.1, read on the forward strand.
TGGGAATTTATTTACATATTTTTACGTAAAATACCAATAAATTGACCTGATTGGTCTTCATACATTTAAGCTATGTTAATAAGGTATATAAAAATCAAGTATGAAAGGTTAAAGAACTTACTATACATAAGTCTCTGTCCATCCCCATTTAAAAGGCGTGATGTTGTGCTCCAATGTAATAATAGCTGTTATCAAAGCAATGGAAACTTAAAAAGATAACCACAAAAGCGAGAAAACATAAATTTATTTACTACCTAGTAGATAAAACACACAAAGATACCGCAGAATGGACAAGATTGATAGTTAAGCCTATTTTACCTTGAACTTCTTAGTTTCATACACTTGAAGTCAAAAGAAAGTGTACAATACAGTACTCGTACAGTTCTTTTAAAATTTAATTTTCACTATTATATTTTTTGTTGAAAGGAAAATGGATAGGTATTGCATTTACGAAATTGTTTTTCGATGTACAATTTAGATGTCTATTTTAATAATAATATATCAAGTTGAAAGCATTTAAAAAATTAATACATCATGTCCACGAAAGTCTAGTATTTGATAAAGTAATCTGTTTTATTTAACCCATTCTTCGGTCGTTAACCTAAGCGTACTTTCGTGTGGAGTGAAATAAATTTTGTTGGTTTGTTTTGAAAATCAAGTAAAAACATCGATTGTTTGATTTCATGTATTTCAAGAAATCAAACAAATCAAGGTGTTTACTTTTCGACGAAAATGATTTCTACGTTTTCAATTCTGACGTGAATAGGCGAGCAAGCTCAAGGCCGTGGTTTAATATTAAAGTTCGTAATTGTATTCAAACTATGTAAGTATTAGTTTTTTTTTTTATGAATACCGCTCTGAGGCCCTGGCACCGGGTACCTAGGCCTCAGAGCGGGTTGATAGATGATATGTCGGTTTCCTCACGATGTTTTCCTTCGCCGTTTTGAGAGCAGTGGTGATGAAATAATTTACATCAAGTAAAGCGCCTCTCTGGGTTCGAAAGTTGCGGTGGTTACCACTTGGCCACCATGACTGCTCTCAAATAAAGTTTATCATTACTAAAAGAGGGTTGGTGTCGGCCTATCGGCGATACAAAGCGGACTGGCTGTATTTAGGCGTTAACTATACTTAAACCGCAAACCCTCTTTATAATATCAACGCAATACTAAGGTTAAGTTACCATTTCAGTTACAACACAAACACTGCATTAACCGTAACACCATCATTTATCACTTAGCTCGGCCGCAAGTGTACTGCCGATAGGTGAGACAGGCTCGCTCTAATCTTAACGACACTGCTGACCTTCGCCGATTAGAGACGATAGTGGCCAGCACGCTAACAGTAGCCGGTAACGTATCGCCGCCTTTGGTGTTCATGGCTCAAGTAACGCAGACCGCAATGTTAGGTCTCGAGGACAGTGGACTAATGTATTGCTAGCATTATCTTCGTGGCCTTTTGCCCTTGCCAGTGCAGAAGGAATTTTAATATAGTTAATTAGTTTGCGGGACTTGTGCTAATATTGTATATTCAAGTCGTTTTGTAACTAATTCAAAGGTAAACTGTTTCTTTTGTTGGCAAAAATAGTTTATTTTTTATTTTTATAAATGTATATGAGAAGAAAGTCGGCGATGGTTTGAAGTTAATACCGAAGTGATAGCTGATAGAGGAAATATACAGGATGGCAGGGACATCGGCAAAAAATCTACTGTTTCATAGTACCTACGCGGTCTAAATGTATGAAACAATAATTGTTTATATATAATATCTGACAAAAATTTCGACGCAAAGAAATCTAGAATAATAATAATAATAAAGCAAAGAAATAATAGTAAAGAGCCTCGACCAACACCTGAGGAGGCTCTCGTTGGGCAACTGGATCAAGAGGGCTTGATTCAAAAACGGTACTTCTGGACACGGCTCGCATTGTCAGGAGGTTTCTCTCTCTGGAGCCCTAACCACCGGTAGCTTGGACCCTGTTTTATACTTTTTATTTCTTTTTATATATTTGAAATATAATTTATATGTTTAAATTGTAATAAAGGATATAATAATAATTTAATTCAGTTAACCTTACAAACTTCTACAATATAATGCTTACAATAGAGGCCTCCTTTTAAGTAATAAAGATACCTGTCCTAGAAGTCCCCGCTCTTCTAAAACTAGAAACAATACTATTGTAGGAGTGTACATACATACAACAGAAATCCAAATTTTATCTAGGAAAGCATGTGTGCGTGTGTGTGGTTTGATGTGCGTATACCTATGAGGTGTGGTGTAAGGATGTGTTTGCGTGTGTCCCTTATCGTCAAATTATCGCATGGTACTTTGTAACAGAGTTTCAATTTCGTCATAGTTCTTGCATTTTAACTCATGTAATAAATCCTTGGAAACAGGTTGCGCGTCGATGATCCTGCCAGCCTGTATTTTACAGACCCCAATTGAATTGGGATAAGGGGACAGGACGCAGACATTGGGGCAGGAGGATATATAATTTATGGTTTCCATTTCATGACAAAAGTGCCAAACGTGATTTTTTCCTTCTCCCAAATTGCCAAAATCTCACATCAAAAAACAATACGAAAGTTTTCCAATTCTGTTTTGGAAAACACAATTTAAATTTCAATTAATCCCTGGATATTTGAATAAGTTACGGTGAGTTGGTGTCTCAGTCCCAAACGCTTTAATTTGTGTAAATTTATCCCCACTGCTCTCAAAACGGTGAAGGAAAAACATCGTGAGGAAACCGGCATGTCCTAGAACCAAAAATTCGAAGACATGTTAAATCTACCAAACCACACTGGGAAGAGGCCTGTGTTCCAGCAGTGGGAACATTATAGGCTGATTATGTATTTTATGGAGGAGCTCACCCTTCCATGGAAGTTTCGCTGACTGGGTGATTGTCATTGAATCCTGCCATAAACTAAAACTCGTAAAATGAAATCTAAATCCGATATTCTGATGACTGAAATCGTTTCATCAATTACCGTGTATGTGCGGTTGATCGTATAATTTAAGACAAAGGAAAAAGCTTATTCCGTTTTCCATGAACGTTTTAATTAAATTACGAATCGATGGATCTGTAGAATATTATAATTAAGTGGGGTGTTATTAATTCAGGGTTGGCACGTGTAGCTTGGATTAGAATTTATTCATTGTTATCCACTCCTAAAGGATATCTTTATTGGAGAACACCTAAACTTTTAGAATATTCAACTGCTAATTGTTCGAACCTCAACAGGCGCTGTACTTTGTGGCCTACAGAGGCCTGTGTCCCAGCAGTGGGAACATACAATTTGCACATTTTAGCTGTAATAGTGTTATTTATTTATTTATTTTATCATTTTTGTACACACATATAATCATAAACCGACATGAAAAAACCGAACAGAAAAAATTGGTACCGAGGTGTTATTTACGAAATTAAAATCAATATTATTTTGATGTTAGTGACGTAGTTGACGTTATCCGAAATAAAGATAGCAGACTGTCACACAGACGGGGCGAAGGTTTGGAGTGTCCCATTGGCACCCTATGGGTTCGCAACACTAAATATGAACGGAGATATAACACGAGGAGCTTAAAAATTATTGAAAGTATAATTAAAAATACGTTTATAAAACAAGAAATAGGATCAGCAACGTAAAGATTTCAAAGAAAACTCCTGAGAGTAAATCTGAGAACGGGCTTTAAATATAAAAACTGCAAATTTCATTATTAAGGGCTACCGCATACATACAATTTTTAGTTGAACAACTATTTTGCTGTGGTTCATAAGTACTGTACTACGATCACAGAACTTGCGCAAACTGTCAACACGATAGTTGTTCGACAAAAAAATCGAAAAAGCCCAATCGATTTGCTTTTGATTAAAAAGTTGGACACCTATCGATCAAACGCTTGATTTGTATTGCAGTGTATTAATGTGTGCATAATATTGACTAAATAGTCGATCCGGGACTGTCAGACTCACATTAGCTTAACTTCCTTAAAATGTAACGTAGGAAATAGTCCACCATAATTATAATCTCTCACTGAGTATAGGATGGTCGGCAAAAGAGATAAGTAACCAGGGCATCGGATATAGTTGAAGTTTAGTAAGAAACCGTTGGATATTATTTAATGAAATTTAATTTGATAAATAAACTATTTGTTTTCTATTAATGAATTCGAAAACATCCATCAGTTTCTTGCCAAACTTCAACTATATCCGACGGCCCTGGTTACTTATCTCCTTTGGTGACCGTACACAGTATCTCCTTTTCTTATCTCTTTTAAAATTTCTATAAAGCCAAGCACAAACTAGAACTTTCTTGATAATGGACATTGTACCATTGCACCTTGTCTTGAACGTTGCTGAAAGAAGGCTGGTCGCTGTTTAGGAGATAAAAACAATCGACGATCGACTAATCAGGCTTAGCTTGGATTTCTGTCGACTATTATTTCCATTTTTTGTTCGTTTTTTTAGCTGCAAGTCTTCCATGCTGTCATAAATAAATAAATAAATTGTATGAGCATCTCCATCGACTAAATAGTTTAGTTGTGTGGAATTCACGAGAAGTACACAACTCGACTAAACATTTTAGTCGATGTAGAAGTTGTATGTATGCGCTAGGCCTAAGTTGAAGTTACTTTCAGTTTACTATCTATAGATAAATATCTATCTTCATATAAAAATCAATGTTTGTTTGTTCGCATTTTATACTCTACCATACCGTAAATCCGTTTGAGATTAACTTTGGATTTAGTCCATGTTCAACCATCACAATTTTTACCCTAGCACTCACGTGATGGCTATAGGTATAAAAAACACGGACGAAGTCGCGGGCTGAAGCTAGTTAGGTACGTATAAAATCTTGATCACTTGTCCCTTACTTTAAGCAACCACAGACATACCTATTTATTGCTTATGTAGCTAAAACCTCAACGATATCAGAAGGCGTTAAAATAACCGTTTAGATTTTCAGTAAGACACGTACTGGGTTTATCTTCTGAAAATCTTAATAGGATTACTTAATAGGACTTAGGACACTTTAATAGGCTTTAAACGCAAGTCACGCATTTATCGTATAGTGTAGATAAAATTCGGTGTATAAATAGAGGCATCACGATGAACTTTATACCTAAACAGAGAGGCAATTCTCGTAATTTTAAGAACGATCATAGTCTGATCTGTCAAAAATGCCCCTAATTTCCCTACATTTTTTTGACATTGATGAGCTGAGATGAGATTGCGACTAGATTTTGAAAGTTTTTAATTACGGGAATTGGCCTCTTGGTATTCATACACAGGGTAAAATTAAATTAGCTAGCAAAACTTCGTAGTGCTCGTACACACGAGCGGCACGCTTCAACGACAGAGGAAAGTGGTCGAGGACCTGTCGCTCGTGTATTTAAGCACCTTAAGTTCTCGAACACACGAGTGACACGTTGTCAACTGCTGCAGCTACCTGTGCCGATGATGCGTGCCGCTCGTGTGTATGAGCACATAGACGTTATGAGTATGATATAACAAAAAAAACGGGTTGCACTCCAGGAGTGCCAGCAGAAGTGAAAACTTGAATATTAACGTTGTGCATTTTTGATATTTTGGAATGCGTTCTACTCTCTCTCCGTCTTACGAATTTTCGATCAGGTCACGTGTCCTGGCACGAGCTCCGTCTTACGAATTTTCGATCAGGTCACGTGTCCTGATGCGAGTTTAACATTTTTTACCCATCACAAAAAAGTGCACAACGCCGCTAAAGAAGTTTTCACTTCAAAAAAATATTTTCTTAACTTATAACTTCAAGTAACTACAGGTTGCTAAAGCCTGGGTCAACGACTGCTGCTAGTGTAGTTTCCTACTCGAAATTACAATTTTAGATCTTTTTTCATCATTATGATTTCGATGAGCATGGGTGACCAAGTGGTAACGGTCGCTTCTTACGAGTTGTAGATCGTGTGTTCGAAGTGTTCGAAACCAGACCGGGTGGCGCTTTGCTTTTAACACCACTGCTCTCAAAACGATTATGGAAAACATCTTGAGGAAACCGGCATGTCCTAGAACCAAAAAGTTCGAAGAAATGTGACATCTACCAACCCTCACTGGGGCCGCGTGGATTACGGCCTATTCCCTCTCACCAAGAGGAGGCCTGTTTCCCAGCAGTGGGAACATTATAGGCTGATTATGCTACATTTCGATACCCATAAAGTTCACTAGGTACTTACTTTAATTTTACCACATAGAATAAGCACAAAAAATTCTTGTCACCTACCAACCTACCAATCTTACCTGAACACGGTGAACGTGGAGATAAGAGGGTTCTGATAACTGATAGCGGAATAATCATCGCTTAGAATAAAACTACAGAACAATTAATTAAATATTAACATCACAAACATTTAAAAACCACCGACGAGCACTCGAGGTTGGCCAGAAATGATAAACATAAATTGATACATTGTTTACTCCGACTGACTTTTAATTCATTGAAATCATCCTTGCAGGGGGTGAAAATTCTAATACAGGGCAGCAAAAATAGACGCGCATACTGTAACCGTGAATTCAGCATAATTATAATTCTAGACATGACATGATTCTAGCGTAGGAGTTGTGTTGTGTAAGTGTTTCATAGAAAAGTGCAATAGGTGCCTACGCGGTCAAAATGTACGGAACAACATTTTTTTTTGAATAACCGACAATATCCTCGTGTAACAGGCTACCAGTCGATATCCCTGCCACCCTGCATATTCCAACCCCAGCGAGGAAGTACCAAATAATTCAAAGTCAGTCGGTATAAGTATATAACAGATACCTATGTAAATAGCATTGATATGAACTACTAAGATTTATAAACAAGCCACCTTTAAGTATTCGCAAGATGGTTTAACTATATCAGAATAAAACTGTTAGTATGGTACACTACAGGCAATAGTACCAACCTTTGAAACGGGAGAGGCCTATGTCCGGCAGTGGTCTGCGATAGGCTGGGTAGAGAAAATAGAGAGGTCACTTAGGTGTAATTTAAGTAGAGTACCTATTCTATTTAATTAAATACTTTACCATATCAAAAAAAACAGTGCCGTAGGCCAGGAGCATTTCATCTTCAAGGGGGGATGCACACACTGTGAGCGCGTTGGAGGTCATTCCAATGTCAACCGTTTATCTGTAACAAAAGGATTAATTTTAGTTGTAGTTGAGGCTATATGTTCTTAGCGGTGTGCGTAGCACGACGCCTACGCATTATTTTTGAAAAACCCCGTTTTTGACCGCCCCGTTGGTCTCGTAGGAAGTGCGACTGCTGAACGTGGTGTCCTGGGTTCGATTCCCGGGTTACGAGCACGTTAAGCTATTGGTCCTGCTCCTGATAGACACGTCGTGTTGGATTCAAGAAGAAGTGCACCTGTGTCTGCGCACATACTTGTGCACCGCACCATATCTCCCGCGCCGAAGGCTAGCCTCCGAAATTGGCTGCCATGGCCGGAATATGATCTGGAGGACTACATACATTTTTGAAAAAACGTACAAAAGTTCGAGAGTAGAAAAGGGTAATATTGGTATGTCAGGTCTGAAGTTAGTCACACAAATCACTCAATGTGTTTAGTGCTAAAAGTATTTAGTATTTTGTAGTTCAAGCGTAACTTTTTTTGGAGTTTACTCCTTAAGAAACGATTTGAGTTATAAGGCCCCGGTACGGAAATTTTATGAGGAGTAAAATCAAGTGTAACACGAAAAGTTGAGGCGTTACGTAGAAAGAGACAAACATATTGTTGCGCGCCACAATTAATGCCTGATACACGGTGACATTAGCTACCACTGGCGCCATCTAGTATCAAGTGGAAAAACTAATAGTCACTAGCACCATCTATTATCAAATAGCAGAACTAAATTACCACTAGTGCCATCTAGTATCGAATAGTAGAACGAGTAGATCCTTCTAGAAATTTCGATACTAGAACTATCGACAGAGGTCAGTCGGGGCCGGTATATACCCGAACATTCTAGATGTTTCAATAGAAGGTACTAGAACAATCTGCCGCACTATATAAGGCCGCGATTCGACACAGTGTGTTGGAAGCGATACATGCGAATACATCTAAAGCGATCTTAAAGTGCGACTTAAGTGTAATAATTGTGTTTATTTATTAGTGTGTTTGTGTTAATTAATTAAAGTGTCATTTTTGGTAATTTATATCGGCAGTTTTATTGTCACGAACCCGAAGCTCGTAACAATATATATCTGTAGGATTGAACGTGTAAAAGAATGAGATGGAATACATTACACAGCGTATCTCATTCTCGGGGTCTCCTCTTTGTTTACTTTTTATCAAAATAAAACCTTTTTTGAAAATAAATGCCAGTAATATACTTTTTTTATAACTTGAAACCTTATTTTAGTACAGTGTTTGATTCCACTGCCACGATTTTTACAACTAGGTTGAAGTATTAGATAAGCTTACTACAGGTACTAATATTTTTTATGTACGTCTAAGATTTAGAAGTAATATAAATAATCCGAATAATTACAGATATATGTTTGTTTCTCTTATCATTTTAGCAGATGCGTTCATTTACCCTTTTTTTCTATTCGATATATATCATAATTATCGTTCGTAAGGAGTAAACTCCAATCGTGCGTCGTAGCTGACACACACACACTTTTTTTTTGTTTTCGGGTTAAACCTTCAAAAGGCACCCGACCTCCGGGTCGGGGAGTGTGGGATTTTTACCTCACTAAACCCACCCGTAACGTAATGTACTCGTAATAACTACTCAATTTTCACGTGAAACCCGTGTTCGCAGCGGCTTGTCTAAAAGTCATTCCGCTTTGACGATAAAGATAATAATTTCCCAACTCACTGTTTGTAATTACACATCCTGAGAATTCTGAGGATCTTATGTGTCTAGGTAATACGATAGAATCTATGTATATCTAAACTCATAATAAAGCTGAAGAGCCTGTTTGTTTGAACGGGCTAATCTCTGAAACTACCAGTACGTACCTAAGTAGGATTAGAAACATTATTCTTGCATTTGTTAGCCTAATTTTTGAGGAAGAGTATAAGCTAATTAACGTCACGCTAGTCTACAAGTCTCCCTCTCACAGAGAGGAGGCCTGTGCGAACATTATAGGCTGATTATTTAGGGCTCTGAGAAGCCGAAAAAAAACAGTCTGAAATAACACTAAGCGAGAACGAAGTAATATCATCGCATCGCAACGCCAGTACGCGCGGACGGGCGATGCGATGCGACGGACTGAAGAAATTTGACTCCGAAGAATTCGCAGGCAGGAGCTAGTATATTGTTATAAGTTTGATTAGTCTTATCAGAGAATTTCTGTTCAATAAGACCTAAGAAAATCAATTTCGCAGAATAAATAGATTCTCTCGTTTATTAACTATTTTTTTTTCTTTTATTTAAAAAACTTTGCCCCACACTAGGAATTTCTCCTGTCTCATGGGTGCGTTTACAGACATATAAACTCACATACACAAACAGCCAGACCCGGAACAACTAATTGTAGGTACAATAGCTCTCTGAAGGCACAATGATATTAAATCACTAAGTTTACAGGGCGAGGACAGTTGCTTAGCCCATTCGGCGCCTACAGCTATTAATTTAATAATAAGATATCGATTCCACCACAGATCGATGGACCGACCTACTGGCCGGTGTCGTACCGAGAAACTGTTTCAACCATTTACCATGCAAAGGAAAATGAAAGAAAATACTTTTAGCGAGAATGATTGTGTTTTGAAGCGATAACGGTCAAAAATAGTCAATGATGGTTGGTGGAAATATTGAGGGGCTCGTGGCTAAATAATAACAACCACACGGGTCGATCAAAGGTTAAGCTATATTTGCCGCGGTCGGTTCGTGGATGGGTGACCATTCATTAGGTATGTATATGTATATAGAGACCCCTCCGTGGCTATCACGTTAAGCCGTAGGTCTCGGCGGCCATTCGTAAATCTTTGACAGTCAAAAGTACAAAAGTCAAAGAATTTATTTCAAATACCTACGCACTTAAAAGGCAATTTTGAACGTCAAAGTCATTACGGCTAGTAGCGCGATGTTAAATAACCTAAAGCCTTCCTCAAGATTTAGGCTAACAAATGCGAATCCGACTGGGAGTTCCAGAGATTACTAACGTACAAACAAACAAAGATATATTCCCTCTTTATAATAATAGTAGAGTATATATACGCTTAAGTATATAAATTCTCCTGTGCATAACATCCTCCTTTGTATAAAATCTCCTATGAAATACACAAGAACTGCGTGAAAAAAGCTAAACAATTTTCGAAAAGCCTCCTCGTTTTATTGTTTTACTAACCAATAGGTAGGTAATAAAATTTTAACTTAATAAACAAATTCCATAAAACAAACAATGTTCACGTAGTAAAGTCAGTGAACCAATTCTGACTAATCAAGAACCAACTTTTGATATTTAATATTGAATGATTGGAAAATTTTCACGGTAACAAAGTGAACTCGTTCTTAGGAAAAACCCAGTTACACAAAAAAAAAAATAGTTTCGTCATGTCCGTCTGTCTTTCCGAGGTTTTGCTAAGAGACCGTACTAGAAACGTACTAGAGGAGTACTAGAAAGCTGTAATTTTGTAGGAGTGTGTATATCAATTACGCCGACAAAGTGGTAAAATAAAATTTTGGAAAATATTTTTTTTAGGGTAGCTCCCCTACATGTGAAGTGGGGACGAATATTTTTTTCGCCGTCTATCCCACCGCGTGCGGTATCATTGCAGCTGAAAATCAGCGTCAGGTGGTACATTGGGTGGTACACCTTGTGTTGTGTGGATTTATTTTCCTGTAATGCTAAGAAATGCATTTTTCTTTCTTTATTTCTAAATTGCCCGTATATTCAAATCACAACTGTCATTCGTTGACATTTGTATGAAATGGTTATTACACGGCAAATTAGCGTAGTGTTTCAATTAGATAAACAATTCATTTCCCTGAATGTATTATGTTATCTACGTTAAACCGACAAATAATTTAATCTGCGTTCGCGATTAACTTGCTAAACATGTAAACAAATATGAGTTATCGGAAAAATAACTTTAATTTCTACACAATAAAGTTCAACGCTACAACTTCAAACATTTTTAAGACTTTTTAAATAAAGCTTGTCACTCTGAAATCAGCTTAATTACCACTGAAATAAAGTTGATATTTTTGAATAACATAAATTGGAAACGTAAATTTGATTAGACCTTAATGTACTCTGTGCTCAACCAGGGATGATCTGTTCAACATTCATGTGAAAGACCTTTGAATTGACTTAAATCGTGAAGTGAGACAGTTCAGTTGGAAGATGAGAAACCTCCTGTTGGGTTGGCAACCTTCGATTACAACTTTGATTACTATTATAGTTTATATTATGTGTGTAGGTAGGTAGCGGTAATATACAAGTCTAGTATTCTAACAAGGCAATATTCTAAAAGCTTTCTTGGGATACTCCCACATCCCCTAGGCCTTGTTTCGCAGACAGAAATTTCATAGAATTTCGTTTCCCAGAAAATGTTTCATATAATATTTGGGCCTTGTATTTTTATTCCAAATATTATTGTTTCAAAGACTATGCTTAAATGAAACACATTTCACGGAAACAAAATTCAATGAATTTTTAGTAGAATTATTATTTAACGAATATTGTTTGTTCGGTGTATTTTATTTCAACGAAAATATATAAAAATAGACGTTATAATTTTAATTAAAATATTGTGTTAAAAAGTCAATATGTTGTGCTACAAAAGTTAGTGACAGAAACGAATCGCTGCAAAACCGACTCTACGTGGTCTTGTCTACCCTACCCCTAGAGTGTAATTTAAATCCGCGTAGGCGCGGAGGGGCGAGGCGGCCCGTGAGCTGAGGAGCTGGTGGTTTTAACGCTTGCCGCCGCGGCTGAGGCTGGCCAGCATTGCCGGCCAGCAAGCCGAAGCTGCGGTGGTGAGCGGGAATACCATCTGCGACGATAAGCTCGCGTGGGACCGCCGGAGCCCCGCAGCGCCGGAGCCGTGACAGAAACCATGCCTGCTGCATGTTGCATGCTCGCTTGCATGCTGCATGCTGCATAACCAAACCTACTGCTTGCATGCTGCAAGCGTGCAAGCAGTAGGTTTGGTTAGAACCGTAGAAATGTAAAAAACAGGAAAAGTGGCAAGGAGGCGTATCTGTATCGTCGCGGTGTGATCAACGCGATCATACACTAGGCAAATGCCCGTCTTCGCGAGTTAGTGCGCTTTCGACCCTGATCGTGATAAAATATAAAAATGCCGGTTTGTTCAGTGGTTTCCTGCAAGAACCGAAGTACAAATAAAAACTTCGTATCTCATGGAATTGGAGATGAAGTCATTTACACTTCTTTTGATAACGTAGTCGATCAGGACGACGCCGCCAATTACCCAGTTGAGTTCCTCAATTCACTCACAGCGAGTGGTCTCCCTGCTCATAAAATAATACTCAAAGTTGGTGTTCCGATAATGCTGATGCGAAATTTGACACCGCCGAAATTGTGTAATGGAACCCGACTTATAGTCGAGGCTTAACAACGCAATATTATTGTAGCTGTAATCCTCACTGGGAGTGGTGCCGGTGAGACTGTGTCCTTACCGCGCATACCACTCATCCCCAACAATTTCCCCTTTCAATTTAAACGCACACAGTTTCCTGTGACTACATGCTTTGCCATGACAATAAACAAGTCACAGGGACAGACACTGAAAGCTGCTGGTGTTGATTTGAGAACCGGCTGTTTTTCTCATGGCCAACTTTAAGTTGCTTTCTCAAGGGTTAGCAACGCTTCCGGGCTTTATATTAACCAACAATATAGTTTAAAAGATTTTTTTTTGAATAGTAATGTTATCTAATTGATATTAATTTCGCTTCATAATTTCGGAATGAAAATAATTCTACCTTTATATTTTAATGAAGTTATAGCCTACCCAGTCTACAACACTCAATCTAAGTTATACCAAACTTAGTCGAAATCCTTCATCGGTTTTGACTGATTTATTGGCTGACATATCAACGCACAGTTCAAAGTCTTGCCGAAATTCCTGTCGGAACGAGAAAGGGACTGGATGCTCCACCTCCTATCCTGTCCTCTGTGTCCCAAAACATGCAGTCAAAGTGACCTCTACGCTGCCATCGACAACGCTGTGGAAGTGGCCAAGTTTCGTAAACAACATTTGTTTTTCTTTCTTGTTTTTTTTTTTTGGTTGGGAAATCATCAAATGACCCCTCCCGCTCTGGGTGGAGCGGAAGGGAGCGGTAACCCTTTCCGACGATCCCGCTACCCTGGCAGGCGAACCGAAACCCTGGAATTCTAAACGAGGTAGTAAATCTAAAGAAAGACAATTCCCATAAAAAAATATAAATACCTAACCAAGTAAACGTCTCTCGACTGAAATTATGATGATGATGAAAATGCAACCAAACGGGTTAGGTTCGGTAGGCACTGTGAGCAACCACGCGCGAGCTGAGTTGGTCGCAGTTACTAAGTTAGAGCACCCCAACCAAATTACGTCAGAACTGTAAAAACCACGCGCGAGCTGAGCGGGTGGAGCGAGCGGTGCCGCAGGAGCGTCCGGCAAGCGCTACGTCCAAGTTGGTCGCAGTTACTTGGCTAGTGTTTTCAGTATATCAAAATGGGAATTAATAGGCACGTTTGGCGCAGTGGTTAGGAGATTGACTACTGCGCTGCGTGTCGCGGGTTCTATTCCCGCACGGAACAAATATTTGTATGACCTACAATTAGTTGTTCCGGGTCTGGCCGTTTGTGTATGTGAGTTTATATATCTGTAAACGCACCCACGACACAGGAGAAATGCCGAGAGTGGGGCAAAGTTAAAAAAAAAAAAAATAGAGGCTCACACAAAGAGACACTTTTATAGTATTAGTGTCCATTCATATTTTTAGGAAATCAACATGGAAGTTATAATAGACTAGCAGCGCCCTGCGGTTTTCCCCGCACAAGTGTCGATCCCGTGGAAATAGCGGGATAAAAAGTATCCTATGTATTATTCTAATGTACAAGCCATATTACTGTAAAGTTTCTTCAAATTCCGTTCAGTACTTTTTGCGGGAAAGAGTAACAAACATCCACCCATCCTCACAAAGTTTCGCGTTTATAATATTAGTAGGATTTCAAATTTCACAGTTTCACCATAGTGTTAGAGATAAACATAAAATTTCGTTAAAACTGAATCCTCGATTAAATAATATTGCTTAACTTAATATTTGCTCTACGAGATTGAACAGCAATCGGATCAGCTGCCACGTGTAACTGAACGGGGTTATTTGATGAACTTACAATTGTTAGCGGTTTGCAATATCTGTTAGCTATGTTTTGATCTCGATTTTTGTTTATTTATCATAGCTCTCTTGCTGAAATAATGAACTATTTACTTATACATAGGTGCCTCCATCATTCTTTTTTAAAAACACTTCACACTTCTTTATTTTTCTTCCATTCACTTGATCTTTCAATCCATACATCGTCACGGCGACATATCAAGCTATATTATTTACCTGACTATCACAAATATTTTAAAACACAAAATGGCCAAATCGTTCCCGCCGTTCTGAACGCGCTTACCACCATTAATTTATTCATTTCACTTTTATCCGCAATAACAATACCAGAGAATTTCGAAGGAAGGTCGTTCCAAGGATTGCCCCAGCCACTAAGCAGTGTTACTGAGTATAATACCAACCTGTAAATGTCTCCTGCAGAACGTCGCCTCCCTTATGAACGATCTGGAGTCTGCGATAAAAACTACACTTAGTTGCAGATTAGTGTTCACAGCACTATTGTTCTACCAGTAAAACCTATTTCGTAACTATATAGGATAACATTACGCCTGTAATCTCCAAAGATGTTAGCAGAGGTGTACACTGTACATTCACCAGTATAAAATACCTTACACAAACGCGAAAAAGCAATTTTCTTCTCAAATATTGTAGAAGTTTTATTGGTGTTACAAACGCGAAGGTATTCCTAATGGGTATATTCTCGTAACTAATTACTTAATTAAAACTTTAAATTTATTCAGTCACTGCCAGACAACATTCCGCCTAAACTGCTGGGTCAAGAAGCATGAAATTTTGCACAAGAGTTGCTTATAAATATAACGAAAATGAACACTAAGGAAGGGTTTTTGAAATGTATCCCGTAAAGGGGTCTAATAAGGGATGTCAGTTTGTATGAAAATATAGCATTTAACAGATGGAAAATCCCATTCGTCACATGGCTTGTTCTTAAATATTAAATAGATATTGTATCAAAGTTTTATTTCTCAAGAAAAACTGTGTTGGAGTTGCGTAACTGTTTATAGCAGTTACGTCATATCATGCCCTATGTAATAAAGTATCTAACCATTTCTATACTTGTTTAGTAATCTTGTGTAACTTAATAACAGGGGTTATCGCCTGGATTTACACTGGGCCGAAAAACACAATTTTCTCAAGTGTTAAACTTGGCAACTTTACTGGGAAATGTTATATATAAACTTCTTTATTAATTTTCCTGCTGAAATTAATTTGAATAAGATATATTTGTATGTAATCTAGATATCTGCTATTCCTGTACAATTTCAGTCGATTCGAACAAATTATTTTTTTTCTAATTCATTAATTTTATATTATTTTTGACGTGACAAGTCTCGCGTGACTAAGGCAACACACACACGGGCGCTTTTTTAACGCGATGTTTTTGAGCCGAGCGTTGAGAATCTAAGGTAAGACCATCATTTTTAAACTTTTTAATGATGTAAAACCATTAGTAAGTCACCATAATGTAACTCTTATCTCAGTAAATAAGGGTAAGTATAAATTATGTTGATTGCCGAAGTTTTATCAAACTCACGACCATCATTCTAATTTATGACTCACTTAATCATTTTGCGTCGTTTTTATAGTGAATGTACTTTACAGAGCGCATCCCCGGTACGTTAAAAGAAGCGCATTGTTTAATTGACACAGAGATTGTAGACAATCAAATGAGTTCTTGTCGATACGTAATTTACGTATCTTTTTCAGGCTAACTGTACTACTTTGTTCTGTAATTCAGTTTGTGTCATCTGAAGTATCAGATATGAAATAAAACCTACAGTAATATCGATGCGTCATACGCTGTGATCTGGTCCCTTGAGTGGGTGTCGTGTTCCGAGGTCTCGAATCTACGCTGGCATTACGTTGGTCAACATGCACGTATGTGATTTAAAAAATAAACATCTAGATCTTCACGCTTCACTATCATGTCACCCGAAAGGAGTTTACTTATAGACGTAAACCTTCGCCAAGAACAGGCCCAAAATAATTTCGGGCTCATAAACAGAAAGAAGGAAAATTACCTATTTATATTAACTATCTTTGGGACACGCACAGGAAACACAAACTACGAAGATCACAAAGACTTAACTAAATCATAAAAATGCAAATGATGAATATCTCTTTCACTGCTATTTAATAAATTTTTTCAAAAAAAAAGCAAGATTCTCTATGAGCTTATATTAGTTGTAACTTTGGACATTTAGTATATCTCGCTTTACATAGCTATCACGATTCATAAACTCCACCTTTGATTTAGCAACTACGCATTTATATAAGTTGTGTGTATATGTCGTCATCCGATTATAGAAATGGCCATACTCGATACGCCACCATTTCATGATTTAACCATTTAACCGACATATCATTCAACGCACAGCGTTCGACCACGTTTGACGATTTATCCAGCGATGCTAAGCATATCGACCCAGATACGCGTAGAAACAGAAACATAACCCCGTATTGGCGCTGCTGCGCAGTCAGGTAATAATTCCTCTTCGACGTATTCCTACACGTATAATCCTATTTTATGCTCGCTATGATCGCTCGGCTCACTATGTTCGCTCGGCTCGCTATGCTCGCTCGTTTCGCTACGCTCGCTCGGCTCGAGCGTGGTTGGTCACAATTCTGACCTAACCTAACCCTTTTAGTCGGGGTGCCACTAGCAGCGTGAAAAACTACTTTGCAATATACCCAGCAGCTCAGCTGTGAATATTGATAAATAGGTTGCTTTCGTCGTATTTTCGATTAGGCGCATCGTGATATAACCGTATTTCGTATCGTAAAATGGCTGATATTGCCATTTATACAACTGGAGGATGAAATATACAACTAGATTAATGGAAAAAACTACATTTTAATACTTTCTGATCTGAAAATAAAAACTTAAGGTCTCTGCACACAGCGGGCGCGGCGCTAGCGCAGCGGCAGTGTTCACACTGCGGGTGCGATCACGTCCCGTCCCGCCGCGCCGCGCCTTTCATCAAAAAGATGTTGAGCGATTCAGACGTGGAAACGCTTTTGCTCTTATTTGCGCTGGCTAAGAAAAAACAACGTAAACAGAAATGGGTGAAAAATGAAATAAATCAAAAACGCGCTTGCGTCCCGCCACACCCCGCCTCGCCGCTTCTGATTTGTATTCCCGCTCGGCGCGGCGGCGCCGGCGCGGCGGCCTAGCGCGGCGGTTACCGTCGCGTCGAGCGGGACGGCTCTGTGTGTCCGTAATATCTAGTACATTACAACTGCTCAGCGTCGCGTCGCCGTCCCGTCCCGTCGCGCCGCGCCCGCTGTGTGCTTTTAGAAGCCAATTACCTCACTTTCTAGGAATTCTCTCTTTTAGACTCAAAACACATTGAACTGAAAAGCTCGGTTCCAGGTAACGAGTTGTGATCTGCGCATTTCAAAACTCTTTATATCAGAAATGTTCTTCGATGTTGGCCAGTTTCCAGAAATATATTCTCTTCAGAAGGGATGACAAGTGGAGCAGGATTATTTATTAAAGTGTGAAAATTTATTGAATGCTATTTTTGACCGGAATTCTCGCTACCAATCATGATACCATCTAACAATCGAACAATAGTACCTATCTGGCTGAAATTTTAGGAATTTTGCTATTTTTGGTGAAAATATCAAATTCATTATGGAATTGGATACCTACCTCATATTTCAGACTAATTATGCTAAAATATTAAAGGTAGGAGAGACTAGACTAAATAATTTTATTATATCGTGAAGTTTTCAAGGTCATGAAGGTAGACTAAATGAAATTAATGAGGTTCTGAATGTGTTGGGTTATATAATATTCCCAACATGTCACTGAATAGCTCCACTTCCATAGTAATAAAATACTACTAATATAAATACAAAACCTATGTCAATGTCTTGCCTATATGTTTGTTAGGATTTTAGGGCTAAACATCTGACCCGATTTTGATGAATTTGGCTAAAGATAAAGTACTTTGAACCATGATTAAGACATTACTTTGAAAAAAAAATACTTAAACACCCCATTTCACACTTGGGCTTGCATAGTAATAACAGCCGTACGGATCGATCGATCAGGTTAAGCTACGCTTGCCGCGGCGGGTCCGTGGATTGGTGATCTGTACATACCAAGACCCCTCCGTGCCTCGTAAAGCACGTTAAGCTGTTGGTCCCGGCTGTCATTCGTGGATCTTTGACAGTCGTTACGGGTCGTCAGAAGCCGGAAAGTCTGAGAACCAGTCTTACCAAGGGGTTTCGTATTACCTAGTAACTGGGTTGTGGAGGTCAGATAGGCAGTCGCTCCACGTAAAGTGCTGGTACTCAGCTGCATCTGGTTAGACTGGAAGCCGACCCCAACATAGAAAAGGCAGGGCAGATGATAAGATGACCATGACCATTTTAATTAAAGACGGAAATAAAAGTCCACTTTATTATTTTGTCTGACTGCTCCCTTAGTCTAGTGGTCACAAACGTTACTGCTGAGCATGAGGTCCTGGTTTCGATTCCTAGGTTGGACAAAGTATTATTCAGCTTTTCCATATGGAATTCCTCATTTTAATTTTAATCCCGACTCCGGGCTGCTAGAGTCTGGATCAAAATGAAAATAATTACAATATCCTAAAGAAAAATTATTAACAACCTAATATGGAACTAATGATTTTAATTATATGTAATTGAATATTAGATTTCGTGTTTCATGAACTTTGCCGTAATAGAAGGTATATTATTCTTCATTTTCTTTAATACTAGTAGGTACTTCTACTCAAAATGAGTAGGTAGTACTCAAGAATGAGTTTCAGACTGTGTAGTCACATAAATAGCTGGGCTCGTCTGTGTTTAGAATTTACAACTTCTCAGAAATACATAACACTTCCCGTTTTCCTTAGTCAGTAATTAATAAACCCAACTGTCATAATTTTATGAAAATCGGTTCAATAATCTCAATCTGAGTTAATTTAAGGCCTGCGTACAGAACACGGAAACGTGAACCCATCCAAATTTTAACCCTGCGTAGGCTAACCGTAACACAACCGGACAGGTTGTCAGACTTTCGGGCTTCTGACTACCCGTGACGACTGACAGGACATGAATGACAGGAATGGCAGCCAGGACCAACGGCTTAACGTGCTTTCCGAGGCATGGAGTCGGTATGTAAAGATGGTCACCCATCCACAGACCAACCGCGGCAAGTGCAACTTAACCTGATCGATAGACCTGTGCGGCTGTTATTATATAGCTACGGGCCCCTCTTTGATTAAAATAGTCCGAAATTTAAAGTTGAGAGATTAACATGTTTGATTACAACAGTATTTTGTTTTTAATTCAAATCTTTTAGTCCATAAACAGCAAGACTCAAAGTTTTAGTTAGTTCCGGTTCAATAGAAGTTAAATTGTTTTGTAAAGTTTACTATTCCACTTTTTTTCCATGTTACTTATAAATTATTAGCGATCTTATTACTTTCTTCCAGTTTACATGAAAGTTAAGTGTGAATGTCAATCATTTCAAAAACCTACTAATACTAGTATCTGCCCGCAACTTCATCTGCGTGAAATTTGTGGTTCCCCGACCCACCTCGTCGCATCGCATCGCCTGCTCGCCCTAGTAGGTAGTTCATTTTCGCTTAGCGTTATTTCTGACTTTTTTTTCGTTTTCCTCGGCTCCTTAGGGTTCTAGCGTGATGCTATATAGCCTTTTTATATAAAGATTTTTTCAAATCCGTCTGGTAGTTCCAGAGATAAGCACGATCAAACAAACAAACAATCTCTTCAGCTTTATTATTAGTATAGATTAACTCACTACCCTTGGCTAACAGACTACCCTCTAACATTTTATAAGCGCATAAAGAGCGGTGAAAATGCACACTACCAACAGATTTTTTTTAATGATCTGTGAAAACTTTGAACGCTAGAATCAGCAATTCAGCAAATCATGCGCACCGTCGACCTTGCCAACCTGTATAATAGGTATAAACGCGGGATACCTAAAGGTTCTTACATAATCCAATACAAATAAAAAGCAATAATTACCTGCCCCTGTTCAAACAGTTATTGCGAACACAAATTTAATTTAATACCCCTTGAGGAAGGAACACGCAAGTATCAATCCGATTGCGATCATCAACTTCCATACAATGTTTTATCTTCACTTGGCATGCGATCCTTTTCACTGCTAGAGCTTTAGCTCAACTTAAGCTCTGTCCACACTGAGGTGAATCCCGCGCAGGGTGCGGGACGCGACTGCGTGCGTCTATTGCTTATTTATTTAATGAGGACCTCCGACAAAAAATGTAAAGAAAGAAAATACGTTTATTTGCGGTAAACATGACGCATAAAAAGAACACAAACACAAAAAAGTAACAAGTTGGGGGGAAAACATGCGTCACATCCACGCAAAACGGCCATCGCTCAGCATAATGCTAAGACCTTATATGAGACAGAGCCCCAGCGCTGGTTTTCAGTGACAGCCGGCAAAATGCGACCGGCGCGCGGCGGCTGGTTTACACAAAAACATCACAATTTATGGAGATACTAGATTCTACCCAAGGCTTTGCTTGGATGTCTGAAATTATCTCACGGGAACGGGCTACCAGGACAAAAAAATGCCTATGTCCTTCCCCAGGATGCCATTAATGTACTTGCCAAATTGTTGTGAAATCCGTTCAGTGGTTTAGGCATGAAAATGTAACACACAGACAGAGTTACTTTCGAATTTATAACATTATTGGTATGGATTAAGTTTATGGATTTCTTGGCAGCTGGATTAGAGTTGCCGAAAATCTAGTTGAATGGCGTGCAATACGAGGATGTCCAGCAGTGGACTGCTACAGGCTGTTATCATCATCAGATGATGACAGATTAAGTTTTAGTCTAGGGCACTCCTTCATTTACAGGTGGCCACATCATGCTTTAAATGATTGTTTTATTGATTAGGAAGTCAGGCGACTATTCGCTCCAGTTTCTACTCCATACAAGTTAGTTGACATACATAATCAGTGTGAGCGAATTTCGTCCCGCATCCCGCACGGGATTCGCCTCAGTCTGGCCAGAGCTTAATGCCTTGTCTATATTGTTTCAGTGGTCAATGGATTAGTTCGATTGAACTAAGAACTAAGCTGTCGATTATTAAGGTTGAATCCATTGGCCTTTGTAACCTTTCGACATCTGGTGCTATTGGATTTTCTGTTAAGTCCATGAATGCTTACACACTTTGTGATCAGAATGTGCTTGCTAAGCAGATAATTTTATTTAATCATTTAATTTAATATTTTAAGCACACAAATGTACAGACGCCAGCAGGTCAAGCTACCCGAAACTGTCAAATTTTTCCAAACAACCTTGAACCTTTATGTTTTAACGATAAAGTTGAAAATCTATTAATGAAATTTGACAGATTGTAGTAGCTTGATGTGCTGGCGTCTGTACAGAGGCGGAGTTATTGCCATAGGCTGTCTACCAGTTAACCTTTGTGTGATGCAGAGGCAAACAGTGGTAGGTGCAATTATGAATATTGAGGAATAAATATTCTTGAATATAAAGATACAGGATGAAATTGAAAACTTGCGACAAATCGAAATAGTTGGTGCAATAACGGTTACATAATCATTACAAATTGTCATTTCCCAAATCGAAATTCTTGAATACAATCTTGTAATTATCATTTATTTATTTCATTATTTATGTACACCCAGTAAAATACATAATGATATGACATCGATATAATATGAGTAACTCTTTTAATCGACGTTTAATTAAAGAAATAGTTTTTAAATCACGAACGCTAGGTGGAAGTGAGTTCCATAATCTTACAGCATGGACAGAGAAGGAATAATAATAGTAGATCGTATCATCTTAGATAGTGCAAACTAAGTTATTGCCTTCAAGTAGACACGAATTATCGAAGTTCCAGTAGAATCCACCAAACCAAAACAAATAAGAAAATTTATGTATCAATTTCAGAGCACACCCGATAGTAAATCCATTCAACGGAGAGATCACAACATGGAGCAAGTTGGCAACTCGTTCAACTAGCAGTATTTATTTAATTTCATCCTGTATACAACGTGTCTTTTTTGATATCCCATAACTCTAGGGGGTCATTGTACTCATCATTATGAACAACTTTTACTATGGTACAAAACCTGAAAGCGCGAAAAAAAAACAGGTGTTGCCTACATTTATGTTCATATAACTCGTCAAAATGTAGGGAACACCAGATTCGCGATTCGCGATTTCGGGTTTAGTTCCATAGTAAAAGTTGTTCATAATACAATGAACATGTTGGTACAATGACCCCCTAGAGTTATGGGATATAATAAAAAAAACACGTTGTACACCTGAATACAAAAATAAAAACAAATAAATAATGTACATAAAAACACAAATATACTAAAAACAAATAAGACAAACTAGGAGAAAACTTTATTTTCTTACTTTATGGGGTTTATTCATAAACGATGACTAAAGCTAAGTAACGTTTAAACGTCAGTAATGTATGGTTAAGCAGTCGCTAATCACTGCTTAACTTTAAGCAACGTTTATGAATAAAGGGGTTAATGTTTATGAAATCTAATCGTTTTCTTCCTACACAAGTAACTACAAACTTTCTCATTCAACTTCACTCCAACAATAGTTAGGTGAACCGTATTACATCTTGTGTTCACATGAGTAGTTTTCAGTTACTCCTACGCATTGTATTCATAGTCCTGACGTAGTTCAGAAGTTTATTTATGGAAACAAGTAACCACACAGTTTGTGAACGATGACGTACATTTCAAGTCATTACTAATGCATTGTTTCTCGCTAGTCGATTAGTGATGCTCGTTCTTTAAAATAATACTGTGTCATTTATCATTTCACCTTTTCTGTTCAGTAACTTTTACGTATAGACAAACGACATACTTTGACTAAAGATAATACACTAAAGAATTAGCATGGCGCCACCGGTTCAGAAATAATTAAAGTGAAGGAGAGGGCACAGTATATTACCTTTGGGGATACCTCAGTCAGTTCTAACTATATGATGCTATTTTCTCTGTGATAGTAAAAACTAATTTAGAAAACCCACACATTTTGTACTTTAATTGTAATGAAAAACAAAAGGTAAAATAGTCTTTATTTGTTATTAACTAGCTTCAATGTTCAGTGTATCGTTAGCCTTTTAGAAGGCCATTTAAATGCGACATGTGTAGCTTCGTTAGCATTGTAGCCTTGTTATGTTGTGAATTGAAAAGACAAACTTGAAAGGTCCTTGCTCAGTTTTTATTTAAGTAAGGCAAAGTCATACTATGATACAATGATACTACGTACATAGTTAAACTAAATTGTTAAGTTATACAAAGAGACTGACTCAAATGACTTAATCATGAATGTTATTTTATATTAGTTAAGTTTAGTTTTTTTTCTTTCAGTAAGGATATTGTTTGACTTGTACAAAAATCAGAGGTAAATAATTTTAAAGTAGAAGGATCCTAGGTGTATAGGTAAGTAAATTCTGAATTATTCATTTGATACACAACCACTATTTAGCGATGTCTCCATATTTTTGGAAATAAAACGAATGTACAGCACTTTCGAGTGTTTAATTTGTAGTAAGCCATTTTTAGAAAACATCATTATAGATAGAGTAGGTATATCCGGTTTATTCTGTAAAAATCTCACCGTGAAAACCTAGGTAAAGTGAGCTGCCATTCTACTAGAAGTACAAATATCGTAAATTAAAACGTTCAAAATCTAGTCGCAGTCTGCGACAAACAAATGTCAAACTTGTCAAAAATATAGGGAAATTAGAGGCATTTTTAACAGATTGAGACTGAGATCAGACTGTGAACGTGAATTGCCCATCTGATGTACCTATATGTGGATTGAATAGACTGGCTTGTAGATGGCTCATGTTTGAATCACAAAGACACACGACATGAAAATGGAAACAAAAGCCAAACCCTACGGGTTTCTGAGCTCACAGAGTAACTAATTACACAAAAACTGAAAGGTAAATTCGTGTCACAGTAATTTCGTGCACTGGTCCAAACAGAAAAGGTTTTATTGTACAAAAAAGGCACAATCTGCTCGTGCGAACACGCGATTTAAAGTTTTAAGCCCGAAAGTATTTTTCGTCGTTGTTTTAACGGATCGCTGGTGACATTTAGGGTTCAGTTGACCTTTTAGTTTGAAGAAAATTAAATACATTTTGTTTGTTAAAAAAAAAAACAATTTCGTTCAATCTGCACGGCCTTTTCCTATGATGAATACAGGAACCGACTACACCGACTGTATTGTACAGGAACCGACTGTCTTTCTGAGTTCCACGACCTCCACAGCTAAATTACTGGGTAACTTAGCTGTGGTAACTTAGCTGGTTTACCGTAACGATTGTCAAAGATCTACAAATGACAGCCGGGACCAACGGCTTAACTTGCTTTCCGAGGCACGGAGGAGTCTCGGTCTGTAAAGATGGTCACCTATGGGCCAACCATGGCAAGTTTAGCTTAACCTGCTCGATCAACCCGTGGTGCGGTATTATTTAGACTCGAGCGCCTCAATCGTTAATATCAAATGGATAGAACTTTTTTTCCCTCAACATATATTGTCCCTCTGTCGGGCAAAGGTCTCCCCCATATTTGTCCATTTCTCATTGTCCTGTGCCTTCTCCGTCTAATCAGTTAGGAACGAGTCGAAATCGTCACGCTACTGTTTCGTAGGTCTGCTTCGATGACGACGCGACGCCCGTCTTCAGGCACCCACTATGTGACGACTTTGGCCCATCTGACTGGATGCATTCTATAGGTGTGACCCGCCCAGTCCCACTTCAGCCTCGCATCATAATATATAATGGATAGAATATAAAGTAAAATATGAAAATATTGAAACGTCGAAAGACTTAACGAAGATTGTTTTTGTTATGATTAATAATAAATTCTCGATCCAGAGCGCATAATCCCCGACTTCTATTTATCTTGAAAGACCTGCTTAAGTAGATATAGAAGCTACCTCATTTCTCAAATAATATTGCTTTGTTAGCAATAGTAAGTACATTTTCTACGAAGTTTATGAAAGTAAGATTGTTTTCCTCTGAGCTAATAAAATAGATAGGTACCAGGCACTGTATTTATTTTGATGGTTCTATCTAACTAAGTTTATTCATGTTTTTTTAATATGTATTTATGTACAAAATACATATTTCAAGGTACTGTATTTCTTTTGAAGGAATTATCTACGTTAGTTTAGTCATGTTTTTAATTTATATTTACTTATGTTTAGGTACTGCAGCTGTCATTCTTGGATCTTTGAATTTTATTACATGTTGTAGAAGCCAGGAAGTCTGACCACCAGTCTTAGGAAGAGGTATCGTGTTACCTAGAAACTGGGTTGTGAAGGTCAGATAGGCAGTCGCTCCATGTAAAATACTTACTGGTACAGTCACGAACACCAATATGTCAACACTTGAGAGACTTAAAGAGTGAGCTCACACAATAGTAATGGCGTTTCCTTGACAATGAAGAGTGAGCTCACACAATAATAATGGCGTTTCCTTGACAATAAAGAGTGAGCTCACACAATAATAATGGCGTTTCCTTGACAATAAAGCCAAGTCTCTGCGTCATGGAGGTGGTCAGGGAGTGAGTTAGAGGTGTCAAACCGAAATGGGAACGCGACCATCTTTTGACACGGCGAATCTATGATTTAAATCTTTGCTCTAAATATCTAACACAGTTTTTTTAGTTTAACCTTGAGTAGTATACAGGATAAAATGTTAACCAGTGCGCAAACTGTTACCACGAATTCAGCACATGGTACTAGACGAAGGACTACTTTAAAGTTTAATTTTTTTTAAAATTCAATATAGGTATTTTGACTGGGGATTTTTCTATGACACGGTAGATTTATCTTATATATCGACGAAAACTGTCTTTGCTAGGGCTAAGCCACGTCTAGCATCATATGCTGAATTCATGGTTACAGTTTGCACACTACCAACCTTTTTTTCTGTATACTTACCTGATACTGGAAAATGAAACTGTTTTGCCTACGATACCTTAATTTAAACATTATCTTTAAATGTCGAAATAAAGTTTGCAGTTAGTTTCCTATTGAAAGTCTAGAAACAAGTTTTTGAATTTTCAAATTTGTTACCCGAAGTTTCTACCCGTTTATAGCAACGACTGTGAATGGTGATATTCCTATTATGAGCATTCACAGCCACGACTGTATCATACAGCTATTCAACCCAAGAGTTGTATACAAATAGTTATACGAGATTGCTCTTAATCGGAACACATTGTTAACTCAACTCCTACGACACACGACACGGTAAATAATATATATGCATGCTTGTCTCAGCTGGTTTGAATATATTTAGGGTTCGATTCCCGCACGGAACAAATATTTGTATGACCTACATGTATTTGTTCCGAGTCTGGGTGTTTGTCGATCTATAATATGTATGTATTTACAAAAAAAAAAAAAAATTGTATATAAGTAGTTTATCAGCCATCTTGTTACCATAACACAAGCATTAGGTTGCTTAGCTTGAGACAAATGGTGCTGTGTGAAATGTCCAGGGATATTATTATATTATTATTATTTCTCGGTATTGTTTAGTATATTCGTACCTGTCACTTTAGCGAGTCTAGACTGCACTTAATTCCTAGAACTTCTGTTAACAAAGCGTTTTTCGTTGTTCAGTAGAACATCGAAAGTTTATTTTCCACGCTTTGTTTTCAACATCCAACTTTCAACACTTTAATAACCTTTTTACTAAAAGGTTAAAAAGGGGTGTTTAAATTTTGAAAGTTAGCGTCAAGATGTAAAAGTTATATACCAAACCATTGTGAAATAGTATAACAATAATAAAAATTGAACATTGAAATATTAAATACTAGCTATACCTCTGGCTCTTCTCGCGTCGACAAGTATATTATTTATTAAAAACTACTTCAAGGATTTTGAGCTAATGATTCTCGAGTTATAAGCGCACTGACGGACAGAGAGATGTGTTATAATCAGAGGTCGGAATTAGGTAGAGTTATTTATGTACTTACACTGATTTCATACATCGAAAGAATAAAGTGGATATGCCCTAATCAAAATTGTATGTTAATTATCGTTGTTTTATTTCTCTTATCTGTGTATCTCTGAGGTTTTTGTTATTATTTATTTGTAATATTGTTGGCCACACGGGATTGTCTATTAGAAATCCCGGGAAGATCCATATTAATATCAACATATCGATGCAAGTACGATAACTCTACTTAATTCTGACCTCTGCTTATAATAATAAGGAAACGATATGATAAGGATAAATGAAATGATTGATTTACTTAACCGTTAGCTGTTGCCCACGACTTCGCCTGCGATCCACGATGTCCTTCTCCAGGACCCAGATTATCCAATATATAATATCTGTCCAAATACATATCAAGCGGTTCAGTGGTTTAGGCGTGAAAGGTAACAGGTAACAGACAGGCAGAGTTACCTTCGCAATTATAATATCCTTTCTTTCTTTTTTTAAAAACGTTGCCCCACTCTAGGATTTTTTCCTGTATCGTGGGTGCGTTTACAAACAATTAAACTCACATACACAAACAGCCAGACCCAGAACAACTACTTGTAGGTCATACAGTGTACATACGAGTATATATTAGTATAGATAGCTGTATTTTGTACGCATGAATCAACCTTTTTACGGAGTTTCCTTTCTGCACATGGCCTATTGGGAGATTGGACCAGTAAGTGGATGATGAGGCAGTTTCTCCCGGAAAAAAATAATAACGTTGACCGCAGGTCAAGGAAGGACATAGTCAAAGTTATGGTTCTGGGATGATTCATCATAATTATTTATGACTAGCTGCGCCCCGCTGTTTCACGCGCATAAGTTTCGATCCCCTAAGAATGTCGGGATAAAAAGTATCTTAAGTGTTTATCCTGGTTACGAACTAATCTCTGTGCCAAACTTCCAAATCCGTTCAGTAGTTTTTGCGTGAAAGAGTAACAAACATCCATCCATCCATCCGTATAAACTTTCGCGTTATAATAGGTATTAGTAGGATAAGAGCCCATCACTTGATTCAAGATGGCTGAGTTGTGATGCCACCTGATAAATTACACATTACAAATACAATCACTTTCCAGTTTCTTGCCCGTTCTTCTCCGTATAGATCTACGTTTTGGAATGGGCAACTAGCTTCAACTTTTTGACTTTTCGCCAGTTCAAAAGTGACTGTAAATGATTTTATTGAAATAAATGCTTTGAGTTTGAAATACATATCACGGAATATCAAATATCTCTGAAAAGTATATAGAGTGTGCTATCTTAGCACAATTGCGAAGTTATCCAAACCATGTCATGTTTAAACGATTTATATTTAGGCTCAAGTTAAAAAAAAAACTATTAACGACAAGTGAACAAATAAATACCTACAAAAAAGAAGTTTGTAGTTAGTAAACTAATAAAAACCACAAAGAAGGTTTCAACATCCAAAGTTACAAGTTAGTAACTAATACTTAAAAAGAAAATTGTTTCAAGCCGAGAAAATCGTTTTTCGTAAGACATTAGAAATAAATATTACTTTTATTCCAAGAGTATACGAGTACAACATTCAATAATAGATATTTCTTCGATGTTTATTTTTCTAGGAATTGAAGATTGGTTTGTGTTATTATATCATACCTGCCTATTGACGTTCTACTCCATATTAAAAAGGCAACGCATGTGTTGGTATGTACCTAACTAATAAAGTACCTAGCTGATAGAAAGATTAGCGGCTAGATATTCAATATTGCATCATTGTATCAATATACACTTAAAAAACATTTGTTTTATCTTTGACGTACACGTATACGTGTATTTTGTTTCATTCTGGGAAATTGCTTTTGGTTCGTGATTAGATCTTAAACACAAACGTCAAACGTCACCTGGCGCCGAAGGACAATTGTCCACTGCCGCGTCAACAGGACGTCAACGCGACGTCAACATGCCGTCAACGGGACGTTAACAAGAACGAGGTGACGGCGCTGAAGTAGTGCATACATTCACAATGGCCGCGTGTCCACCGCACGTGCGACAAGCAACGGTTCGAATAATGTCATTTCTCGTTGACGTCCTGTTGACGGTGGTGCGTGGACGAAAGCTGTAAGTTGTAAGTATAGGTACTCGTACTAATTTGCAAACGTTGCAATGGTTTCTGCCATTGTAGGTTTTGTCAATTTTTTTATGGCAAACCACTTTACTTTTTGGATGAATCTGTCAAAAAATCACAATAGAGCGACCATTGCAAAGCTTGTAAAATAGTAGACGTAGCCCGTAGATAGAAACAATTTCCAATCAATATCACCACTACTCTGGTTAATGATGTAAATGAACTTTAGTCTTTTGTTTTATCACCGATGGTCAGTCTTGTTTTCTAGGAACAATCTATTGCTTCATAAGATTAGATCCTAACCACTTATTTACCCACATCATTACAAGAACTCACATGAGCACGTGTAAATTTATAATCACGAAGACGGAACAGCGTGCCCCCGTAAATCAAGCGTCCCCTTGAAGTCATATTAGGCTGATCGTCTGCTTATCCTTCCCGGACACGGACAACGAGCTCTAACTGGAAACGTAATTGACCACCTGTTTCTTTGAGGTGGGACAGCTATTGAAATTTAAATTGTTTTGGCTAATATTTCCAGTGGGGTAATTGCGCATCACACTTACAATGGCAATGTCTTTCATTGTGACGGTTCAATAAAATTCATTGTGTCATTGACGTTGTCATGCAGACGAATTTTTAGCAGACCTATTTATGTATTTGCGTTAATAGTTTTTTTTTATCATTGTTCCTCTCAACCAGAGCATCAGCCATCTAATTTCATCACCACCCTTGGTTGACTGGTAGAGAATTTCTAAGGCATTAAGTCCACCTTTGTACCTTTTTGTGCGAAAAGTTTAAATACACTTTTCAAGAAATGATGAAAATGAATTTCCTTCAAAGTCTTTCGAATTATTGCAATTCGAAGACATCTGAATGCAATTAGGATGTAGAATTCTCTTTTAATTTTAACACTCTTTGAAAGTTTGAGTGTCTTTAAGGTCCAATTGTTTTGAGATTGCTGTCGTTTTAACTATACTCATGATAATTTAATCTGTAGTTCTGTGAAAACTTTAATGTTCGTAATGCAACTGTCATAGTGTTTTTGCTTTCAACATTTCTGAATTCCTAGTACCCAAAAGGTGAAAATGAAATAAGGGTAAAATGGTCTGAGTGCAGTTTTCGTCGGATTGGATCGGATTGCCGTCTCATCAGACTATGAGAGCGAGGCAAGAGAGAGTGCAGCTGTGTCGCGCACACACTTGTAGTGCACTATGATATCTCCCCCACCCAAGGCTAGTCTCCGCTGAGATTAGTCGCCATGCATGACCGAAGTTCGATCTGGAAGACTATTAATTACTCCCAAAATATTAACATGATAATTAGTTTAGGGTTCTATTCTAAATCTGTAGCAGACTGTACTATAATTGGCAACAATGACCTTTAGCTAATGATAATTGTAGGTTAAACGTGTCACAAATGTCTGCCGATATTTAGGCCTAGGTTTACACTAACTTCAAAACCATTACGTTAATTATTATTGGAATATTTGGAATGAAGACCAAGATTGTACATTGTTTCCACCCGATATCTCCAAGGTCTGTCTTCATTTAAATGACAAAACCTATAAACTAATAAATTACTAGTATCTATTGTATACTTTTACCGTTGAACTACGTCTAGACATGATAATTTATTTCTCTATTGATTTTACGTCATTTTCAGTTTTCATTATTATAAATTCATAACACTTTTCCACGCTAATGTTGACATGTTGGCGTGCAAAAAATATGTAATTTGTATTTTTACTAGAACATTAATTTACGTAAAACATTCTCTCTCTCTCTCATATTTTCACCTCTGATTATTTTGTCATAAATCATGATTCACAACGCAAATCAAGTAAAATTTGCAATATTAATAACACTAGCTGCGCCCCGTGGTTTTACCCACATAAGTTTCAATCCCGTAGGAATATCGGGATAAAAAGTATCCTGTATGTTAATCCTGGTTATAAACCATTCGTGTGCTAAATTTCATCCAAATCCGTTCGGTAGTTTTTGCGTGAAAGAGTAACAAACATACATCCATCCATACAAACTTTCAAGATTATAGTATTAGTAGGATAGGATAGGATATAATAGCCCGTATTGTCCCACAGCAGTGCAAAGGCCTTTCTTTCCTTTTTCCACTCAACTCGATCCTGAGGTCGTTGGCCGCCCTAATTTAACGCAAGACAATGTTTATGTTCTTTCTCCAGAATTAGCTTACTGACAGGTTATTATTAACTTATTTATTTATTTTACTTCGATGGTCTTAGTTTATCTTTTTGTGACTTCAAGTGACAGCTATTTGAACAGAACCCAGCAATGCATAAATATGTAAGCTGCCACGCCCTTTATGTCTGGAGGCTTTCATTTGGGTAGTAAGTTTTTTTATTTACATTTTGATTAATTATTTTTTAGCTTGAGTACGTACCTATATAGTTATATATATTTGTTGGTATATTGGCGTGGCTAGCTGACATATTATGGCAAATAATTTAATTTTATGTTCTGGTCTTGTAATGTTAATTACCGAACATGGTAACTAGTATTGTATACAATCAAGTATTACGTTCAAAAAGTGCTTATTCTCAGCCTAATTTGAATAAATGACTTTTCATTTTGATTTTGAGCCAATTCCTGTTACAGGTGTCAAGTTCGTCTCACCATCTATGCCTGGGTTTTCCGCGATGCCGTTGGACGTTTTCAGTGAACCATGCTGTGGTGGTCTTAGCCCATAATGTATCCGACATGCGGGAAACATGTCCGGCCCCGCATGTCCGGCCCAGCAGCAGCAGCCAAGCTGAAATGGGTTTCAGCTTGGCTGCTTTTTGGGGCGTCTGCGATTTTTGTTTTAGAGCGCAGTATCGTGTTCCGTATCCGGTCGGTAAGTCAGACTCTAAGGATAATACTACTTAGATATTTAACCAGATTGTAGATATCAAATGTTTTAAAACAAGCGCTATTCCTGCCGACAAACTGTCACGCATTTTTATGAATTGTGTGCAAGTGGTTGGTCCAAAATATATATATTTTTTTTACGCTCCGTCTCTCACTGGCAAACCTCGACCTTGGTCCTCTTCTGAACTATCTAAGACCAGGATTGTAATAACCACCGAAAAACTAGATTATAATAAATAACAGCTACGACGCAGAAACAGAACTCGACACAGATGATAAAGACCTAGCTACAGAGCCAGTAGATCTTTACGATAATGTTGAAGGAAATCGTGAGGAAACCCACACGGTTATGATAACATCTATCGTGTTTAATGCCTGGAGTACGGAAACCGCTAGCGTCGTTTGTCATACTGGGCTAGAACTGCGAGGCGACGTGAATATTACGATTCCTAAGCTCTTTGTCAACTAGGATTATTATTGCGGCTTATTTTTGGGACTATTATAATTTAGGAAACAGGTTGTCGTGTGATCATTTTAATATGTTAAATGTTAGTTATGTAATAACGATATTTAATAGTTTATATGTTTTATTTCCACGGATTGTCTTTGATATTAATTGGATTTATGAAACCTTTGCAATCATCATCATTCTCTTGCTCTTACTCCAATTTATCTAGGGTCGACGCAACATGTCTTTTTGTTCCAACCTTCTCCTTGAAACCTTAGCCACCAACAGCAAAAAGTTTTTTGTTAGTAAATTATATACCTACTAAATAAATCTACTATGTAATCTAATATTTTCCGCGGTACGTCCCTTAGCAAGCTTGAATGTGAAGAAGTATTTGCGAATAATTGGCTCCCACGGGAATTTGTAATTGATCCCTATGGATGCACAAGGAAGATGTTAAAAATTAACATAGAAATGATAAGTAGGTCACCCGCTACGTAGGGATATATTTTGAGAACATTATGTAGTTATTTTAAAAATATATTTGTTAACAAGACCTAAAAGAATCAACATAATATGGTACCTATGGCATTTTGTCACAGCAACAGCTAATCAGTCATAGACATTTCCAACGAAAGAGTTCCAAGAAAAAATGAAAATTCACCGTCAATTACTTAGTTCCGACTACGTCGAGACTCTCATTAAGGCAGTTCCACATCCTCATTTCATTGTATACACAGTGTCACTTCAGACGTAAC
Source organism: Apamea crenata (assembly GCA_949629185.1). Classification (NCBI taxonomy): domain Eukaryota; kingdom Metazoa; phylum Arthropoda; class Insecta; order Lepidoptera; family Noctuidae; genus Apamea; species Apamea crenata. Next base: position 2,773,287 of record OX451359.1, read on the forward strand.
GTTTGAGTAATTTCAAACAACGATGGCGGAACTCGGTTTTTGACGGGAAGCCTTTCCTTACCTACATCGTTCATCGATGATGAGTCATGTAAGAGTACCGGTATTTAGGACATTCATAATGAAATACTTCCGGACAATGTTGCTTTTATAACAAGTAAAGTAAGGTGGGACGCCCTCAGGCTAGGTGGAGCGACGATCTTCGCAGGATGGCTAGTAGCAGCTGGATGAGAGTTGCCGAAAATCGAGTTGAATGGTGTGCAATAGGTGAGGCTTATGTCCATCAATGGACTGCTATAGGCTGATGATGATGATGTTGCTTTTGTTATTAAGGTAAATAACCAAGAATAATTAAATTGTTTGGTCTAAAATAAATCTGTGAATTGTTATTTTGTTGATCCAAATGCTGTTGTAGCATTTTGTCTTCTAGATTAAGCGGAATGCATTAGGTTTCCTGCGAAATTCAAATTTTCTTACGTTTTGCAAAAAACGTAAGATAATTCAAACAAAACTTTGCAATTTGTTTTTTTTGAAAGTAGCAGACTGGCTCCAAAAGATGGACTATCAAGAGACTGAAAGTTTATTCACGTACATAATATAACATGATCTAAAATCCATCCATACACACTGTCATCCATTCTTAATTTTTTCCTTTACACACATTCAAAGGTGCGAACCAAACCAGACACTCACTCACTCCCATATGCACAGTCACACACGTAACACACTTCCACCACATGCATGCACACACACACACACTCATCAAATTAAACTTTCACAAACAGACGTACAAACACACATAACCCTTTAGCATTATAACTTTGTTTTTATTTTTAACTGTAATTTTAATTGTAATTCCTATTTATAATTTAACCTAGGCAATAACCTTGGCTGTCAACTCTGTAGCGACACTCTCAATGCTATTAGATTGAAAACAGAACCACATACAATACAGGTCCAGCCTAGTTTGGGGGTTAGGATCAAAATTGTTGCAATACACTCGTGTGCTTGCTTATTGTGACTGGCTTGTAACACGAATTTTTAAGTGTCAAATAAATATTTTTATTTTTCATTTGTTTTATCAATATAATTTGCAGGTCAGTGCCATGTTGAATGTTTATTAAAATATGATTCGCGAGCGTAACAAATAACTTTACAGATTTATATACATTAAAATCATCAATACAACCCTCTAAGTTCATATAGTCCCATTGATTGATATTTCATGAAATAGTCATTGAAAAAGTTCAATCACATATTTAGAATATTGTTTTTTATCTAAGCTAGTTTATCCAAATCTGGATCTATCTTTACTAGCTGCGCCCCGCGGTTTCACCCGCATAAGTTTCGATCCCGTGGGAATATGGTGATAAAAAGTATCCTATATGTTAATCATGGTTATAAACCATCTGTGTGCCAAATTTCATCCAAATCCGTTTAGCAGTTTTTGCGTGAAAGAGTAACAAACATCCATCCATACAAACTGTCACGTTTATAATATTTTAGTATAGTAGTTAAGTAGGAAGTAGGATTATAGTGATTTAAAAGTATATCGCTATCATTTTATCCAGTTAGGGTTGTGGAGGTCAGAACAGCAGTTGTTCCATGTAAAATACTGGTATTCGCTGCATCCGATAAGACCAGAAGCCGACCCGAACGTAGTTGGGAAAAGGCTGGGATAAAATACATGTTCTTTGTTTCAATCATTACCATCCTACTATATACTGAGTAAAATCCGAAAACCCAATAGGTAGGTACACGTTCTCTCTGTTTCCTTTTCTGACTAACAGCCTACGTTTCCTAGAAAATAATCTTAAATAGTCTGTATACTCTAAACTTGTTTCTAGCCAAAGTTTAATACCTGTTTACCCTGTATAATCCCCTTTGTAGATTAGCTAGATATTTCCAAGGATTTCAATGTTAAGGGTGTTTAACATTACAACTTCAGAACTTAACTAATTAAATTTAGCTTCCACGTGTAACTTATGATTGGAATACTAGGGTTCAAGCTTTTGAATATTAAAGCGAAGTACCTACTACGCTTTGGCATGACAAACTAGCTTCATCTTTTTGACTGACCAACTTCGTAACCATTCATAGTGTGCCTCTAATTGGTTTTATTGATATAATACTCGTAGCTTTGAGTTTGAGTTTGTTAAAGATAACTGTGATTCCACGTAGAGACTGTCTGTGGTTAAGACTTGAACAAAGTTGGTCAACAGAACTCAGAGCAAACTAGATAAGACAAGATAACTATCCAATTCGATTGCAGTTTTCGTCTACCCGTAGAGCAATGGAGAGTTATAGTAGATAGTATTATTGGCAAAGTTCAGGAAGTTTCTCGTGCAGTTCTTTAAAGACTGTTATAAACTTTCAATAGTTTGAGTTGTAAGTATTTTAATTTCTTATAGCTGGGAATGATGCTGACAGTTGCTTCAAGTTCTGTAAGATTTGTGATATTGGACTGTATTGGACTTCTTGTGTTTATTAGCGCCTGGTCTTTCGAAATATTATTTTCTTCTAATATTGAAAGATGGGCATTTTGTCCTGTATAAAGATGAACTGATTCGCAAAAGTTATTTAAAATGGTAAAAGGGGCTTTGTCGTATTACTAATAACCAAATTAGAACCGGAATGTATGACGTAAATAGATACTTGGAGTTTTGTAAGTAAAAATTTGTCAATAAATAAAGATGTAGGTATATGAAAAAACTATAAGTATAGAACTAAACAATGTTAGTGATTATAGAACGCATAAAAAAACAAAGAGTTGAACCTTGAAACTAACTACCGACAACAAAAATTATCTACAACACGATCAATTTGCTACCGATTACCGTTTTGTAAGGTTTCAAAGATTGAAAACAAACTTACGTATCACCACAATAATACCATGCCACAACAATCCATAACACAACACAACACAGCACTGTAACTTCGCGTATCACTATTTACACCGTGAGCCGGTCGGTTCGAAGCCCGGCGTAGTTTTGAACTGAAAACTTGCTGCAAAAGCGGTTCGCGTGTTGAGCCGCTAGCAACCCACAGCAGGCCAGTTGCACATAACATTTGAATAAAAAATTAGGCTAGGCAAAAAAAATATATATATAAAAGTTTTATTTTTGTTTTGTGTCTGTCGAATGACGTGTTACTTCAAGTATGATTCAGGATAAGTTGTTAGTATTCTAGTGTGTCGCATGAAATTGTTTGTTGATGTCCTGTTGCCATGGTTACGCAAGGAGTTGTACTTTTTGTTTGAAACGGAAAAAGTATTTGAGAAATGTGTTTTCTGACTTTGTTGTTTTAGTATAGAGTATTTTGTTTACGTCTTAGTTTTAATGGTTTTGTATTTTCTAACTTTGATTAGGAACGTCCACTTTGAAAATCCGTGGCGCTTAAGGAATGCTTGCCTTCTGAAAGGTTGTCTGATTTTAGTACCATATAAAAGCGGAGATATTAAATATTAAAAAAACCTAATTTAGGATTCAGTTGAAGAATAATAAATTCAAAAGAAAAATGAGAGTAATCACAAATTATGATGCCCAATAGTCGTAAAAAAGGTTTAATTTTATGTTATACCTTCTTCTGGAGAAGCTTCTCGTAAAACTGAGACGTTTCTCACATAATAACTAGTCGACTCGTAAAATATAGGTATTTATAGCTAATATTGAATTTTACAACGTCTAGGCAGCCACTGTCATTGTCTCTTAAAATGTATCTCAATTAAGACTCCCGCAGACAGGCGCGACGCGACCCTAGTGGAACAATTTCTATGAAAACTTCAAGGAAATTGTTCTACCAGAACGGTGTCGCATCGTCGCATTGCGCCAGTCCGCGGGAGCCTTTAAATGGAATGCCTTTTAATGGGAGCTATGACGATGAAAACGTTATCATACTTAAATTAAAGGGACCTTAGTATTAAATAATGTTGTTACCTGAAATCTTTAACTACTGCCGCGTCTATTCTGTTAAAATCTCACAGCGATAACTTAAGTGAAGTGAGTTTCAAGTGAGCTGTTGTTCCACCTGATACAAGAGATCGACGCGACGCTAGCATAAGCTCACCTCACCAAATCTTTCATGGTTAGATTGTCACAGAATAGCTCGCTTGACTGAAATTGTACCATTCGCGAGATTAATCCTCTGCTGGTGAAATTCGGATTCAGTAATCCTATTGATAATCCCTTTGTAAATCTCATGTTGACTAACGTGGTAGTGAGATGAGATGTTGTGGGTATGTGATAAGCGTTAGCTTAGAGCAGTTTTTATGAGATTTTAATTGATAGTAGTAGAATAACTTTTTTGACTGGTAATCTTATATTTTCTACTGGAGTAGGGAGGCCCTGGGAGGTCAATCCCGCTACGAAGTTGCTGTCTGTTTTTTTTTATTACGCCATGAACCAATTCTTACGTTTGTGCATATACGAGTTAAAAAGGGAGGAAGGCACTTCCAGAAGCCATCGCTATTTGAAACCCTAATTATTAATCAAGTTTTAGAAGTAGTTACGAATGTTTACCCATACATACAGTTTCGATTGCTTCATATATTTCCAATGAAAATTATGAGTCAAAAAAGTTTTAGGACCTTTATTATTCATAATTTTCCCATAAAACCGATGACGCGTAAAACCGCCGCAAAAAAAAAATGTTGAGCACCCCTCCACGAACGTCGGTGTATCAGTAATATGACATTTGAGTGCGGCACTCGCGACGTCGCCGCCTCGGCAGCTCTGGCACGCGACATTGACCAGCCCGCGACCTTGGGGAATCACTGGAATTGTCGTGAACGTAGGAGGAGTCATATATGGAGGGTTTGTTTATGAAAAAAAGGATAATCGAGAAGATTTTGGGTTTTGCGATTTCTTGCATGAAAATAAACATCGATAACTTTTGAGTTTTGGGGGTCAAACTAATTCTCTCTCTAAATAATTCTAGCTCTAAAATTATTGTTAAAAAAAAACAAAAAAATATTTAAATAGAATAAAAATGGTCCTAGAAAACACTAGTTTGTATCCAATCTTGCCGTGAATCAATATTATCAAACAATTTTGTTATTTCATGCAGGTAGCACCCATAACAAAATTCAATGAAACAAAACATTGGAAATTTCAACAATTTCGAACCTAAAATTCAATAAAATCTCAGTAATTTTATGTTCTGAGCATTCGCAGCATATTTCCACGCGTTGGGTCGAAGCCCTAGCAGTAATTTTTATAATAAATCAAGTTTATTTATTAGAAAGAGGCATTGAACCCTTTATTTTATGTCCCCACGCAACGTCTAAGGAACCGTGAAACTTTCTCGAAATAATCAACTGTTTCGTATCTATGTATTGTTATTAGTTTTGTCAGGAAGCATGTTAGCGTGCTGGTACGTCCCCAGCCGTCTATTAAGTTTGTAACATTATTGAATATTTTTATGTGACTTTTTCAGGTTGCACCGACCTTCCTAGTGTTTTAGCATAATTTAAACTTAGGTTTTATGATATTTTTTTCGAGATTAACATCCTCCTCCTTCCATCCTTCCATCCTTTGTTAATCTAGAAAAAAATATATAAAATCTCTGTTCTATATTATTCTTAGATTACACTTTGAAATATTGGAAATTAAAACATTTCCTCTGTGAATAGAATTCAAAGTTAAACTTTTAATACGATTAAGAAAGCTTACGGAAAATTTTAATGTTTCTTTCCGACATTTCCATTATATTGTCAACATTTATCAAAACGGTTTTCGAATTTGTTTGCATGAAAACAATTTGTCCCGTCTGCTTTCCAAATAGTTTCTTTGTTTACAACCTCAAACTAAATATGAAAGGAAGTTTAATTTTATTATCTATGATTTTGAATAGGGACGATGAATTCTTTTAGCCGATCTATTTCGACAATATACCGTTCTGCTTCGTTGGTCTAGTAGTTGGAAACACTACTGCTGAGTCTGCAGCTGCTGGCGGAGTTCGATTCCCCGGTCGGAAAAAGTTTAATTGGGTTTATTATCTGGAATTTCGCAGTAAGTCGTTGCCTGGAATTAGGATATGTGCTCGCTTGATGGTGTAATAGGCTCGCCTCCTATTACATGAGACTTATACATAACTGGCTTAATATGGGTGTACCTACTTTAAGTACACCTCTGCCTACCCTTCGGAGAAACCAGGGGGTCTACTCCGAAGTGGTAAATGTATCGTATAGTCCGAATTTTCGGCCGTTTCCTGCTACGAAGTTACTATTTGGTTCGGTCGGTCCTGATCCTATACTCCTACACTCTTTCGAATATTGACTATGGTCCCGACCCAACTGAGCCGATCCGATCTTTTTTCGCATTTTTCAATAATATTCGGTTCGGCCATATGTCGGTCCGATCCGATCATTCGAATGTGTCACTTCGGAGTAGACCTCCTAGCGTAATGTATTTAACACTAACATACATAATGTTAGTGTTAAATACCGAACACCAAGGATGGTACAGTACTTAAATTTTGACCTTATGTGTATAGTAATAGGATTGACAATTTGTATAAAACAACCAAACTGTACCTATATTGTTCTAGAGCTCGTAATATAATTTACACGAACCCAAACAAATCGTTGTAACACAAAGGTGAGACATTCCATTACATTAAATCATGTTAAAATCTCTGTTTTCTGTCAATGTATCGATCCGCGTTCGCTTTGTCACACAACTTGTTGAACCGACACTTAATTGTTTGACGTTTTGTATCACTTGACATAGTTTACCCAAAACATCTTGAAAACTTAACTAAAAAAACACTCGATTTCATCTAGTGCGAACGCATATATAACAAAACAAGTTGTAAGATTAGTTTCATGTTACAAGATTCGAAATGTTTGCATTTAAATGTTTTCTGGTGCGAACGCATACACCTGTGTCCTGTCATACACTTGTACCCTAATTCTGTACCCTAATTGCGTAACACAGTTTGAAACATAATACGACACGAATACGAACTGTTAAAATGGATATTGTTACTGCTGTCATTGTAAGAGTGCTACGCAATCACCCCGCCGGTTTTTGAAAAGCTAATCAAACACAAATGTCAAGTAATTTGATTGGCTGTTCGAAACACGTGTACCTACACTAACACGAATTTGACAGCCTGTCTGTTTGTGTTGATTAACCTTTCTGAAACACCTTTATGTAATCTATTTAATGTTAATTATTAATAATAATTTAATTTTGATGTCGAACAATTACCGGAGATTTATTGTGAAAGACGGCACGGTTGACATCTGTCGGGCATGCCACCGGCCGGGAGAATCAATCAGGCACATTATCTCCGGGTGATCTCGTCTAGATAACGGAGAGTACTTGCATAGACACAACCTTGTAGCCAGGATAATCCATCAGCAACTTGCTCTGAAATACGGCCTTGCCAGTTCTCGAAAATGGAAATATCACATTGTACTGGGATCGATCCATCATCACTGACAGGACTATTGTCGCCAATAAGCCTGATATAGTGGTGATGGATCGATCAGAGCGGCGCGCAATGATTGTTGACATAAACGTCCCGCATGATGAGAACCTCGTGAAAGCCGAGGAAGATAAACAAATCAAGTATCTTGATTTGGCTCGCGAGGTTCTCGGCATGTGGGATGTGGACTCAGCGATCATTGTGCCGATAGTCGTGACAGCCAATGGTTTAATAGCCAAGAGCCTCGACCAACACCTGAGGAGGCTCTCGTTGGGCAGCTGGATCAAGGGCTTGATTCAGAAAGCGGTACTTCTGGACACGGCTCGCATTGTCAGGAGGTTCCTCTCTCTGGAGCCCTGTCCGCCGGTAGCTTGGACCCTGTTCCCGATACCGGTGGGCTACTATTTTTTATATTTTTAAATGTTTTCAAATATTTAAAAATATAATTTATATATTTACTTTTAAATAAAGGAAATAATTTAATATAATAATAATTTATTTAAATAAAAACGTATAGAAAAGGTACACCTTTTGTAAAAGTTTTTTTTATTTAACGTTTTAAGCCAAGAGTGGCAAATTTCCCATGCAATCATAAAGCTGAAGAGTTTGTTTGAACGCGCTAATCTCTGCAACCAACAGTCGTATATAAAAAAAAAAATCGGTCAAGTGCGTGTCGGGCCACGCGCAGTGTAGGGTTCCGTAGTTTTTATAACAGCCAAGTGCGGGTCGTATTCGGTGACTGATAGTTTCAAACCATGCTCTAACTACAACACAACGACGACGACACAACTACGACACAACTATTCGACTAATACTAATAACTAATAGTCGACAACGATACAACTGAGTGGGTTGTTCGAAATTTTCGAGCCAAATACAATTGGTCGACTCGACTATTACTCGTAAACTTGTAAAGCCCTCTTAAGTGTGATAGTTTTCCTTTAAACTTCGCTATATACAGGTACTACTGCCGTGACATTTCAATTTCTAACCACAATCGTTTAGTTGGTAGAGGGATACTTGACTCTAACGAAAATTGGTACTTTAAAGCTTGATAACTTACGAACGGTTTACTTAATCAAAATACAATCTTCACAAACCCCTAATTTTTCAAAACTTTATTTTACCACTTTTTTGGAATCATTAACGTGTATACTCATGCCAAATTACACCTTTCTAGTACCAATAGTTTTTGAGCTAAACCGCGGACAGACAGACAGACGGACATGGCGAAACTATAAGGGTTCCTTGTTGACTACGGAACCCTAAAAATGCGTTTGTTAGCCCACTTCTTGAGGAATGCTGTTTAGAAAAGCGAGCGATGCGATGCGACGGGGAAATAAGAAATTACAAAATTCGCGAAAATTCGCTTGAAGAGGCTAGTGACTGGGTTTAATATACCAAGTATAAAAGACTGCTATTAAGGTAAATAAAATAGAAATAAATACTAACTTAACCCTTAGGTAAAATCCAATAAATTCTAGCAAAGCTATTTCTTTAACTGTTAACACAAAGCGAATGAAAAAGGATTCTATTAAACCCTTTACAAACGTTTTTACAACTAGCTGAAGGGCCGAATCACAAATCTAGAGCAATTTCATTTAAACATTTAGTTTTCTCTTGTAATAAAACCAGAATGGTTCCATTTTATCCAAAGTTAAAAGTTAAAAGCTTTTTGCTAATAGTTTAATGACGTTTTTATGTCATAGTTCAGGAAAGTCACGAGGACAGTCTGGTATTGGTTCTAATAGTCTGTGGTCATCATCATGTAGGTACAGTAAATCGAACGTCAATGGTTAAAAATGAATATAAGCTAGTAGCTCTTCATCATCATCATCATCGGCTGATGATGCCTATAGCAGTCCACTGCTGGACATAGGCCTCTCCTATTGCACGCCATTCAACTCGATTTTCGGCAGCTCTTATCCAGCTGCTACACCAGCCATCCTGCGAAGATTGTCGCTCCGCCTAGCCTGAGGGCGTCCCACCTTACGTTTACCGATTCGCGGTCTCCACTCAACAACACGTCTACCCCAACGGTCATCGGTTCAGCGGCTAATATGGCCGGCCCATTGCCACTTCAGCTTGCTTATTCTGTGAGCTATGTCGACCACTTTGGTTCTCTGCCGGATCATGTCGTTGCGGATTCGATCCCTCAGAGAGACTTCCAGCTTAGCCCGCTCCATAGCTCGCTGAGCGACCTTGAATTTATGGACCAGCCGTACCGTGAGTGTCCACGTTTCGGCTCCGTAAGTCATAACTGGCAGGACGCACAGATTGAAGACCCCCTAGTCTTTAGGCTCTGTGGAATACGCGACAAGAAGCTAGTCTCTTATTTTATTGAAACTCCGTACACGGCTCTAGGCCAGTTCATGGTCAAAGAGTAAGCACCGATGTGCTGTCAGCTGTACACACAACGACACATGAAGCTGTACATTTCCAGTTTTAGCGGACCTCACATTGTATAGGCTTTTCGAACAATAAGAAGTCAGTTTATACTGGAAATGTATAGCTTAATATGTCGTGTGTACCTATAAATATTGATCGTCTCGTTATAACACGCCCTAAAAAAGCCTAGCTTGTTCGACTTATCAAGCATAAGTCGAAGAACTAATCTTGTTCACAGTCTTTCAGATCAGCTTAACGATGTCATGTCCCATCGTTTCATGTGTGACGTGGTCGTCAAACTCATAGCATTTATTTCAATTAATCCACAGGCACTTTTGAATCGTCAAAGACTTGGTTAGTTAGTTAGAAAGTTGAAACTAGTACTGCCCATTCCAATTCGTAGATCTATCTGTATGAAGAAGAACGGGCAAGAAACTCAAAGGACACTCTTTTAAATCAAGATATTACAAAATCCTGGGTAAATTATTCTTGTTGCTTCTAATGATTATGAGATCAATATTAAAAAAAATTATATGAAGAAACAATTAAAAAAAATAAAATTAAAAATAAGCCCTGGCAGTTTTAAGAGATTCTATTTTGTATAGAATTTCATCACAGAAAGTTTTATAAGAAAGTGTCCAAGAAAATTTTTCTTTTTCTTTACACATACATACATGAACTCCCGAGTTTTTCCCATGGGGGTAGGGAGAACCTGCAGAACACCACCTACTACGATATTTATTTATATTCCTTTTACTTTGTCGTTTATACACCTGCACACTAATGGCGTTCCACACTATCAATCACATACGTGGCAATGCTGCCAGCCTGTTAGGCACTGTTCCTGTTTACAGCGATGCGAACGATTTTTTTGATACCGTATGATTATTTTTCAAACTCAAACTCAAATAATTTAATTCAACTAAACCAATTACAGGCACTTTTGAATTGTCAAAGGGTCAGTCAGTCAGAAAGATGAAGCTAGTTGCCCATTCCAAAGCGTAGGTACCTATGGAGAAGAACGGGCAAGAAACTCCATGGACACTCTTTTAAATCATAAAATTGTTACAAAATATTTGATTACATCGTTCGTGTTGAAATTAACCATGTGAGAACGATGTAGAAAGACGTGCACGTTTGAAGCGTCCCTTATAGAAAACATAAAAACAATTCAGAAATTAAAAATTACAATAAGCCGTGGCGGCTAAGAGATGACCAGTCCCTACTGACGGCGCCCGTTCACGAACATGACGTATGGATCAGCACCATTCAGCTCAACCAATTTGAAGGGAACTTAATGATCCAACACACGCCACCACCAGCGAGACATTAGAGTGAGCATGACATACTCTCAGCTGCCTGGGCACATTCAAGTCAATGAAAGACGTACCCAGTAAATGGTAGCTTTATAGAAAGTACATAGTTCTCACACGTGTGCTATGCAATTATACAATACTAAACAATTAAGTTTAGGTATACAATGCAAATATAGTTTTCTTCCAATGTTCAGCAGCTCCAACTATGTTTCCGAATGCTAATTAGTTTATGCGCCCCTGTGGAGCCGGACCAGCACTGAGCCAAGCATTTTTGTCAGCGATGTAATCCCCTAACTTATAATATGCTTGGCTACATAGTGTGCGTTTAATACAAGATTTAAATTTCGTTTCATTCAGTTGGAGTATGTGGGGAGGAATTTTATTGTAACATTTTAAACAGTACCCCATGAAGGTTGAGTCTACTTCAGCCAGTCTGAAACCTGTTTGAACTAATTGGTCCCTATTTCTAGTCCTATAGTTGTGTCTTTCACCTCTTTTGTTGAATAGATTTAAATTTTTTCTTACGTACGTGATGTTTTGTTTTGCTTATTTTTTCCCATGTACATATCATTATACTAATGTAAGCTTATATAATGTAAATATTTATCACATCGATACTGGAAATATGAAATAACGTAAGGGACATTTGGTCGAAAATGAGTTATATATATCGTTGGATTCGGAATTTTTTGCTCTATCGATTGGTATATTTAAAATCTCGATATCTTAAAAAAAATGTCCTTTACATCACAGATTTTCCGTAGGCCTAGACCATTTTTTTTCTAGAAACTGGCTGTATATGACATTATAAATTAATATTTTTATAAAAACTAATGTAAGTCTCTTTACTCACAGTATTTGTTATTTACATTAAATCAAAATCGAGTACATTTTACAACAGGTCACATAAGTTATTCCATAATTTGAGATGTTTTATTATTGTCTTATACATTAGTGTTCCCTGAGAAGGTACAAATACTATGTCCCTTACATTAAATTGTGACTCAAATTATCATAATTATATTGACCCTTTTTTTTTTTTGAGGATGGGAAATCATCAAATGACCCCTCCCGCTCTGGGTGGAGCGGAAGGGAGTGTCAGACTCTTACTGACTAAAACCCACCCGTGTTCCTTCCTTAGCCCTTTTCTGTTCCAGGGCAGCGGTAACCCTTTCGGAAGATCCCGCAGCCCTGGCAGGCTTCGGCCCTATCGGGCCCCGTCCTCTGCTGACATCTCTTTGAGGCGCGCGTGGAACACAACGCGCCGTCCGGCACGGGCCTGGTCCTGATCGGACGGTGAGTTACCCATTACTTACCGCCCGCAGGCCCGCGCCTACGGTGGCCGGGAGTCGTCACGCGGCTCCCGACGCCCGGAGCGTCTCCCGCGGCGGCTGAGGCGTGAGGTGTTTTCCCTCAGCCTCCCCGCCACCTCCTTCGCTAGCATGACTGCTTCGCAGAAGGAGGTGACTGCCTCCCACTCCCTCTCGCCCCGGACCATGGCTTACACCAGGGCCGGACGCGAGAGGTCGCCGCCGTTGCCAATCGCCTCTACGAGGACACGGCGGGGCTCCGCCCAAGCAGGGCAGACCTCCACCGTATGCTCCACCGTGTCCTCTGGGCGATCCTGGCAGTGGTGACACCCGGGCGTCTCCTCCCGCCTGATTATGTGCAGGAACCTCCCGAAACATCCGTGTCCGGAGAGGACCTGCGTCAGGCGGTACGTGAGAACGCCGTGAAGCCTCTCTAGCCACTCCTCAAAGAGGGGTCTTATCGCCACTATCGTGGCGTGCCCTGCGCTGGGTTGCGATAGTCGCGCCTTCCATTCCGCCATGAGATCGCGCCGGAGGTCCGTCCGCTCCGCAGCGATTTGCCACGGGTGCAGAGTTTCCCCCCGGCGTAGTGCCTCCGCGCGCCAGTCGTGCAGGCGCGCGAGCCATCGCCTCCAGATCCCATGGCGGCAGTCCGGCAAGGAGGCTTGCCGCCTCGCGCGAGATCGTGTGGTAGCCCCGGATCAGCCTTGTGGCTACCACCTTCTGGGGCGCGTTCAGATAGTGTGCGGCTCGAAGCCGCAGTGAACGCGCCCACGCCAGGGTCCCATGTAGGGCCATGAACCGCACGACCCCCGCGTAAAGCCTCCGGCAGGAGGCGTTTGGCCCCCTCGGGTTGGGCAGGAGCCGCTTTAAGGCGGCCCCGGCCCGTTCCAGTTTGGGGGCCAAACGTCAGAAATGCTCGACGAAGTTCCACCGGCTGTCGAGGACGAGACCCAGGTATCTCATCGTTGCCTCGACGCCGATGTGCCAATTTCAGTTCCAAAGTTTAAAGATCTCAAAAAATTATGTGACAATGGTATAATTCCAAATAGGTTTCACAATTAATATTTGAATCTTCATAATAAGAGTATAATTAAAGATAGGCTCAATGACACCGACGATGATGAGACTGACAAAGATAATGACTAATTTTTGAGACTTTTTCAATTTATCTGTAGGCTTTCTATTAAGGAAGAAGTTAATAATTAGTTTTTTTTTATGTTTAATGATTACTATTTACATAAGAAGACTGATTTGTTTATTTTTTAAGTGAATTTTATTTTTCTTTTGGGACAATGAGTCTAATTTTAGTAAGCCAAAATAGCTATTTTTATTGTGATTTATAACAGAATTTAATAATGTTATACTTAACATAATTTATGAGAGTACCTAAATTGCGTTTATAAAAGAGGATTAGTGAGCACAAATAAAAGTTTTGATCTCTTTTATTCGTTTATTTTTTATCCCTATGAGTCAGCAAGTAGTTTTAAACTGTATGGCATAGGCATAGTAGGTCACGAATGTATAAAATTCTATTTTTTATATTTGTTAACAGCATTAACATTATAGAGTGTACCATTAAGAGACCTTTACTTTGAAAAACTCTAAATGTTTATTTCCTTAGGTGTCCCATACATCAATGCCGTTTATTTACATCTAAAATTTTGTTAACGTATATCACTCGTATTCATTATAATTTAACGTAAGGGACATGCTATCTTTGAAACTGTAGGCTTTATTGATTTTTTACTATTTTAGCTTCAAAGAATGAAGAAATCTAAGAAACTTTGTCCTAGACAGTTTTTACATAAAACATATAGTTAAAAAATTATAGCCAGTTTTGTAAGAAAAATATCTTATTTTTGCTCTCCTGAAAACCTTAGTTTTGTCCCTTACGTTATTTCATATTTCCAGTATCGACATACTGAATCATTTTGAATGATATTGCTAATCCATTGCTCTATATGCTCAAAAAAAATGTTTGCTCAACAACGTAAATAACGCAATGAATACTGTTGAACTGTCAAAATGAAAGCAATTGCTACTGTTAGTGTGTTACGCAATTACTCCGCTGGAGTTCATCTCAAACTCAAACTCAAATCATTTATTTCAATTAAACCCTTTACAGGCACTTTTGAATTGTCAAAATTAAATAGTCGGTCAGTTAGTCAGAAGGTTGAAGCTAGTTGACCATTCCAAAAACGTAGATCTCTATGGAGAAGAACAGGCAAGAAACTGACAGACGTCTGCCTTTTCTTTCATTTTACATAAACTAGCACAATAATTGAATATCCTGCAGTTCTGTTTCGTAGACACTCAACTCTTACTAACGGTTATAATTCCTCAGTATAATTGCGAAGGCCTCAACCTTGAGGCCGGATCGATAGTGACCATACGTTAATGGTACCACGTGGGGATTTCTTATTAATATGGGTTTAATCGAGTATTTATAGGTTTTATGTAATATGTATGGCTTTGATGGACTGCTGTGTTAGTAGTTAGGCGAGTAAGTTCTCAGTCACGATGGCTACATTAGCCAAAGAGCACACGTTTGGAACCCAAAGCCGTCGAAAACAGAAATGATCGCTGTAGCCGAAATCGGCATGGGAATGTAATGTATGCTTTACGAGTAAGTCCGCCTTTGTACCTTTTAGTGCGAATAGTTTAAATAAATAAATTAATCCTAATCTATATACTACTCATAATAATAAAGCTGAAGAGCTTGATTGTTTGTTTATTTGAGCCCGAGAATCTGTAAAAGAACAAGTCGAATTTGTTTTTTTTTTCATTTTTTAGCCCAATTTTTGAGTAGGTCTCGTATTATAGCCCTACGTGTGTTAGTAAAGTGCTAGCGTGATGTTAAATAGCCTATAATAGGCTATTTAACATCACGCTAGCACTTTTAGAAGCTGAAGAAGAAGAAAAAAAGAAAAAAGTTACCTAAAACAAAAACTAAGAAATAGCGCGGTCAGGCGATGCGATGCGACGAGGTGGGTAGAAGCCAGTGTTGTATAAATACATTTACAACTAGACTATTTTGAAGGCTTTGTTTCAGTCTGAATTGTTTTGTAAAGTAGGTCAGGAATAGGATTTTGTTTACTTTGAACCAGATGAATTTCTAGAAACTGAGTGAGAATTACATAATTCAGAGCATTAGGTATCTATAATTATTTGGATCTATAAATAATAATTGGAAAAGCGTCTAGTTACAATTGAATCTGAAGGGAAATAATGTAGGTCTTAACAAGTCACGAGTCATGTCACAGACTGGGATTGTGCTGAATTTAGACTATACCGTTAAAGAGATTATGTCTAGAGAACCGACGACAGCGTTCAGCGTTCTCTTATCTGCCAGTTTTACTGAACTAAAATGTTCAATCTGTCTCCGAGGCGAATTGCAATTCCTTCTGATCGTTAAAATGAAGTATTAGAATGCCCTATGTCGACCAGGGCTCCAATTTTGAAAAATATAAACGTTAAAAAGTCAAATGTCAATGTCATGTTGTGTTAATAAATATATTTTCTTTTTTTTCTTTCTTTATTCCCCGCGTAATCATACCTCGTGTAAACCACGTCAATATCGTGTCTTGGGCAGTATTCTCTATGACAAAATGGACGAAACCGCCCGAAAAGAACGCGTGATTAGCTAAGAGAGAGTCACCATCATCAGCCTATAGCAGTCCTCTGCTGGACATAGACCTCTCCTATTGCACGCCATTCAACTCGATTTTTGGCAACTCTCATCCAGCTGCTACCATCCATCCTGCGAAGATCGTCGCTCCACCTAACCCGAGGGCGTCCCACATTACGTTTACAGATTCGCAGTCTCCTCTCAAGAACACGTCTACCCCCACGGTCATCGGTCAATCGTTAAGTGGTCATAGTAAATTAGGGCTCTGGTGATTTTGATCGTAGAATAAAATGCTGTGGAAATTCTTTGCGAAGCATGTATGGTGTGACTATGAATGATAGGCTGAGGAATGGTATCATAAAGCAACGGTGTGGTGTCAAAGAAGATGTAGTGACAAAGATTGAAAAGAGTATGCTTAGATGGTGTGGTCATGTTGGGAGAATTAATGAAAGGTGACTTACAAATATAGTATTTACAAGGCGAAAATGAAATGAATGAATGATGTTTTTTTGAGTGGAAATGCCGAGAGGACGCACTTGGAGGACATATTATAGTGACCTTATTGGTGATGGGGAGTTTGTTGCGCCACTTCTTCTTTCCAGCGATAGCACTAGGAAGTGATGAAGGGCGGGCGTTTTTGGGGGACTGTCTTTTGTAATTTTGACGTTCAAAAAGTGCTGATTCTCAGCCTAATTTGAATAAATGACTTTTGATTTTGATGTTCTTACAAAAGGTCAGGTGCGTAGTACTCGCAACCGGTGCGGGCGTGCGTGTAAGACCAGAGGGGCAATTCTCGTAATTTTAAGAACGTTCACAGTCTGATCTCAGTCCCAATCTGGCAAAAAATACCACTAATTTCTCTACATTTTGACAAGTTTGTTTGTCGCCGTGACATTTGTTTGTCGCCGAGATGAGTCACTTTCTTTTAAACACAGCTAAAATCTCTTGGATGCTATTAAAATCAAATATTAAGTGACTGACCCCTCGTTGGTGACCCCTCGATGCTCAGCTGTAACGCTTGCGACCACAAGCGTTACAGCTGAACATGAGGTCCTGGATTCGGTTCCCAGGTCGGGCAAATTGTTTTTGGGTTTTTTCATCTGGAATTTCTTAGTAGCAGTCCCTGTCTGGATTTGTGCTCGATAGATGCATTAGGCTCGCCTCATATTACATGGGACTTGAAAATAACTGGCGAATTGTAGGTACACCTCTGCATAAAGGGCTGATGATGTAATATAAAACATAACGTGCAGTAGTAATCACGCATTGCATGCACAAGTTGCGTCATAAATATATGGCTGTAATAATAATAAAAAACTGTTCCTTTTAATGCTACTTTTACTTCTACAACGACCTACATAGGTACGTGACCATTTTGCACAGATAGTCAATTGACAAAATGGCTGGACGTTTATATTGGAGCTAATGGTACGGAGTTATTGTCGACAGTTACTATTATGGGGAGCTGATGCGCTTTTTACGTTTCAATTAAGTGTGCCAGTTGACTTTTCTACCGTCTGGACAAAATGAACCCTCATTTTGTCCAGTCCATAAAAGGTTAACGGAGTAGAAAGAATCCTATGGCAAACAAATCTCTTTTTTTTTCACAAAAAATAATCTCTGTTTTTAACATTCATTGATTGATGCTGCCCGATGGCTTCAATCAGAGGATTGAATGTCGCTACGAATTCATTAATAATTTCCGCGTGTAGAGTTGGGTTATTATTATTACAGGGTAACATGTTCAGGACAAAATTGATATGGCTTCTAAAGTGTTGTTTTTATAGTATTGAAGAATTTATGGAGCATAAAAATTGAAAGATTGTATATTAATTACAATGATAACAATAAAAATTAATAAATTGATTAGCGAATAATGGCATGGTAATAGCATATTATAATAATAGCAATATAAATTATATTGCTAGTACCTAGTAAAAATTAGCACGCTTGCTTGCAGACAGAATACAATGACACTTAGGTTAGAAGATCTTACCTTTACCAAAACAATGTATTTCTAGCAAATAAACACTTGATTTGATTTGATTAGGTTAGGTTAAGTATGTTGTCGATTTATTGGTTTAAAAAAAACAGTTTTTTTTATTATGAGAAGTTTACTTTAAATAAAAAATAGTATTAGTAGTATTAAAAAAAAAACTTTTTTTTTTTTTAAATAAACAATAGTATTAGTAGTATTAAAAAAAAAACTTTTTTTCCATAGGCTTACACTCCAGACGGTAAAAAAGTCAGCCGGTATAGCGTGAGCGTGACTGTATTGAAGCAATGTGTGACGCATTACCTAGAAAAGTGGAAGTTTTTATTTCATTCCAGGAAGGGGTAGGCGGTGTTGTTAGTATTAACGTTTCATTAATCATGACGATCTTTTTAGTAGATTGAGAGCCGTCTAGTCGTGGCCATTTTATTGATTCAATTTCGATCTTAACTAAATTTTAGCGTCGAGTTTTGTCAGTACCTTCATTATGATAAACTTATCTGCTGTGCCCGCGACTTCGTTCGCGTTGATATGGAAAAACAATAAATTAATGTATCTCTTTACTAATTATTTTTCTAAAATAAAATTAGCCTAAGTTACTCCCTATGACATCTGCTATCTGCAAATGAAAGTGTCAACAAAATCGGTCCAGACATTTCGTAGATTAATTGGAACAAACAGACAGACAGACAAAAATTAAAATATTTTTTTATGTAAGTGCCGTCTATAATTTCATCTGCATTTAGTAAAAAGCTATTATTTTTTATATTACAAACATATTATATACCTACTTTAATTATATTTATTTGTATGTATGTATGTACTATCGCCAAAATCTATATTAACTGACCACCGTAAGGACTATTCTGCTTGTAGCGCATATTATTAGTCGACCATAAAAAAAGATCCTCTTTTATTTTACTTAAGCGCTTTCGCTGTGGTCATCGTGTTTTCAAAATGGTCAGATATAGGTTTTGGCGATAGTACGTATGTATGTATAGATTCAATTAAAATGGGTTTCTAAACTTTCTTTGTTATAACTTGGTAAGTATCAGGTAATGCAAAAGTTTGGTTTGCGATAGCTACGGGAACTCTTGTTAAGATATGACGAACGGTGTCCCAAACTTTGCGTAAAGTGGTGGATACGATTGAGTCATTCTAATTTGACTCAACAACAGCCCAACAGAGTCTTATTTGTAAATAGATTAGCATAACATAGCATAATCAGCTTATAATGTCCCCACTGCTGGGACACAGGGCTCCATTTTTGGTTCAAGGACATGCCGATTTCCTCATGATGTTTTCCTTCGCCGTTTTGAGAGCAGTGGTGATGAAATGGATTATCTGTATCGTCATCAGCTGAACAGTGTTTTAAAAGGCTAAGAACATTTAGGTCCACTTGAAAACACGTCCCGTCACGTTCGTTAAAACATCATTCTGTCTCTGTCATCTTCAAACGATTGACAGAAACAGAACGATGTTTTAAAAATGTACGAAATGGGTACGATTTATTAAAAGATTTCCATTTTTCAGCAAAAAAAACTCAAACTAAACAGACAGTGAACTCATTTATTTAAATTAAGTATAAAATATATTCCACATCGCACTCGCCCTTGAACTTGCGCCAGTGGCTAGTGCAATTCGCCGGAGACGCGACGGGAAGCGTTAGATTGGTGCCAGTTGTAAATTCAAAAGGCAAGCGTTCCCAATGTACCTGGCCATTGGGCAACATAGATTAGATTTTTTATTGCAGACTGGTCAGTGTGAATAAAAAAGCCGCGAGTGGACGCTCAAAGATGTTAATTTTATTGGTGACTAACTTCCGGCCGCGGCTTCGCTCGCGTGGTATGTACGAATATCCCCATACCAAATTTCATCAATATCGGTCCAGCCGGTTCGGAGATTAGCCGAAACAAACAGACAGACAAACTTAAAAAAAAATTTTTTTGTTATAAGTACCGTATAATGTATGTAATTTCATATGCAATAATTAAAGGCTGTCATTTTGACATTGCAAACAAACACTTAAATTGTATTTATTTATTTATTAGATAAAATATGTGATAGCTCAGCTAAAATGCAAGATATAAGTATTATTTATAGCCTATAGCAGTCAGCTTGCTGCCAGTGATTTTTTTTTTAGAATTAGATCATTAGCTCCGAAGATTACCCCTTACATACATATAAACAAACAAATACCTTGCGCTTGGCGGCGCGAGATTGAATGCTACCTAATCATAATTATTTTTCATGTTTTTTCTTTTTATGTATGATTATTTTTTTATATTAATTCATGTTTTGATTGTTATTTCTTTTCTTTTTGTTTGTATCGAATCATATTATGTTGCAATGGTTTATTTTATTTCTTGTTTTGATTGTTATTTTTATTTACATAAGTATAATTGTATGCTGCACTGGTTGCCGTCATCACGTCAACGCCGGCTGCCGCTGAAAACCAACGCTGGGGCTCTGTCTCGTATAGGGTCTTAGCATTATGCTGAGCGATGGCCGTTTTGCGTGAATGTGATGCATGTTTACCTCCCACTTTTTTTTTTTTTTTGTTTGTTCTTTTTTTTATGCGTCATGTTTGCCGCAAATAAATGTATTATTTGTATGAAATTATGTGTGCATATCGGGTAGGTCTGAGAATCGGCCAATATCAAATTTTTATACAAAAAAAATATATTTCCTAGAAATAATGTATATGGCAAAACAACGTTTGCCGGGTCAGATAGTAATAGATGTAGAGATGTTCTTCAAAAAAAGGTCGCGACAGGCGTACGTGCATGACCAGCCGTATGAACTTTAACGAAGCAAAACGACTATGTAAGGATCGCAGCAGGAATTCTGTAGTTTCTACCTAACCCCATGGGAAATAAGTGAGTATATGTAGCCATTTGGGGTTGAAACACTAGGGCCTTGGGGTCCGAGTGCTCATCGAATTTTTCCGGACATCGCCAAGCGGTTGGTTGACTCTTCACGTGAACAGAAGGAGAGAGGCTGGCCTATTTTTAGCCCAAAGAATCAGCATGAGCAAAGCACCTGCCTTTATCTATATTTTTTATTATATACTTGTATATATTTTAGTGTTAGCTTGTAAAAATAGTAATTAATCAGTGTACCTACGTTAAATAAATAGTTTTGTCAGTTTGTTTGGGAAACTTTAAAACGTTAGTTGGCAAAAAGAAGCGAATAAAGTTATTGCATAGTAGGCAGCAAAAGTTGTTTATATCCCGCATGAAAGTTTCGCGGAAGTTACTGATGATAAGTTGCTGACCTAGCAGCGGGGTAATTGCGTAAAATACTAACAATAGCAATGACTTTCATTTTGGCAGTTCAACAACATTCATTGCGTTATTTACGTAGCTGAACACACGCATTTTTCGAACAAAAATTCCCACTGAGTCCTATCTCTCGTGAAATCTATTAAATAAATTTGACAGATTGTAGTAGCTTGATCTGCTGGCGTCTGTACTATAATAATAACCCCTCATTGCTAATAATAGTACCAGTCTGTTCTGACTGGTTCGTGATTACTTATAGGGTTAGGTTATTTTGTTATAAATTGTCTTTGTTTTAATTCATTTTGTAGGTAATGAAGGGCAGATTCAAATAACAACATAAACTGTCTACCAATTCAGGTTTTCGAGGCCTTTCGAGGAAGGTTTTAGCAGCACTTGGGAATTTCCTGAATTTCCGAATCCATTAATTATTTATCTTACGCTCAAGATTACAGGTCCTGATACCTCTTATCCAACAAAGCAGTCAATTTATATTAATTACAATCATGATTGAGTAACTTTCCCTAACATTTACGACCTAGATTGGATTAGGCATGTTCCCGTCTCTATCTTGCAGTTGTTGTTAGACAGTGACAGAAATAACACTGAGAGAAACTATACGGCTAGAGTGTGCGCAAGCTAAGCCTGTGCACGTGTTTGAACTTCAAGACTATATCCCTGCCAGCACTTGTAATCACATTCGGTATATTGATGGCGAATATTTACTTTGGAAAACACGGAACACAGCACACTCTCTTGACACTTGATATACCTAAACGTTGAGATGGCGGCAAACGATTATTTCCGATGTTGAGAGCGCGCAGAGCGCGAACTCTACAAGGATATTTTTGCGCTTTACGTAAACATTTCTGAAATGTCACTTGAAATGTTTTCAAACTACAAGATGGCGGCGTTAGTTCTGATTTTGGCCACGCGCCAAAATAACTTTGTAGCGCTACGCTTTGCGTTAGCGCTACGTTCATAGATCGTTCATAGATCTTGGCCTGAATCTTCGAGTGTCGCGTCTACAGACACCATCTTTGCTCTGACGTCGACAATGGCTCGCAATTATTGTAGCGCCGCCGTCGGGAATAAGGATATGTCGTCTGCGCAACGGCTGCTTGCCATTAACTAACGATTAGGCTGTGGTTAATTGACGTCACTTTAACATGGGGTACCCACGTGGATGTGATGGAAAATTAAAGGGAATCGTATGGATTTATGTTAATTTTATACACAGTGTAACCTGGTTAAGTGGGCCCTGAATATGTCAGAAACCACTACTACCTGCTGATCATTACGATAGGGCCACGACACTTTTGCATTGAAATACCTCTACTGCTACTACTTACTACAAGGAATAATACCTTTGTATCTAAGAATGCGTTTGTTAGATGTTTACTTCTATAATTGGGTGTTTGTAGTCTTGCTCTAGCTAAGCTCTAGCTTGGATAAGAAACACTATTAATAATTCACAATTTCACCAACCGGGGGTGGTTCTTGGGCACCAACCGGGTGTTGTCCTTGTGCACTAACTAGGGGTTGTCCTTGGGCACCAACCGGGGGTGGTCCTTGGGTGCACTTCCATAGTGCATACAGGGATATTCGTCGGTTGGTGCTTGCTTATCATATAAAATTGTCTAAAAGGCCTCTGCGAGTTGGCTTCGGCCCCTGGTACGCCTTCCAAAGGTCCGGGACCCCAGGATCCCGAGATATATAAAAGAAATTCATAATTTT
Organism: Apamea crenata; assembly: GCA_949629185.1. NCBI lineage: Eukaryota > Metazoa > Arthropoda > Insecta > Lepidoptera > Noctuidae > Apamea > Apamea crenata. Next base: position 2,796,371 of record OX451359.1, read on the forward strand.
AAATGAAAATGATCACCTCTATAAATTAAAAACGGTACTGCCTGTCTCAGCGGGGTCTGCAAATAAGATAACTGACATTTTAAACCGGTTTATTTGGGAAATTAGGTAAATGAAAATCCTATTTAAGTGATAAATAATCCTAGGTCCCTTAAGATCCCACTTATCTAGGTTATACTGTAATAAGACTGCTATGCATAATATGCTATGTATAATCTTCTATCTTCAAAAATTAAATACTGTTCATTGGTAAACGCATCACTTGAGAACGTCTAGATCGAATTGGCTATTTTTTGTTAGATTTTTAGGGAAATTGGAATTAAGGAAAAACAGAAATTTATGAATTTGACTCAAAGGGTACAAAAGTAATACAAAAAAATACTAAATATTAAAAATGCAAAAGTAACTTTGTGTGCCAGTCTGTTTTCCACCGTTCACGTTTTAACAGCTAAACGGATTCCAATGTAATAGACCAAGTCATGGTTAGTATGTTCCCGTAAGATAATTTCTGACCTACACTCGGGCGAAGCTACGGTCAATAGCTATTTGTTAATATAACATTCATTTGTTAATATAACATTCATTTGTTACTATACATTACCAGTCGACAGCGATGCGGATGAATTTTTCAACGCTATATTTTAGTTTGTGAATAGTTTTATTTAAATTAGAATGTAATTGTATTATTTTTATTAATTATTTAGGTTTCAGTTGTTATTTATGTACATATTATTTTAATTCTGGGTAGCCGAAGACAATTAGCATTACTTTAGAAGACAGAAATCCTTCTTCGAGTTCAAATTAATTCTTAGGAAATCCTCCTGAGTATTGCGGCTTCAATATCTTCCGAATGCTTGATTAGAACCAGGTCAGATTAAGTACCTAACAAAACTTATTTAGGTACTTAATCTGACCTGAGGGTCTACTCCGAAGTGCAAAGTGCGAATGTTCGGATCGGACCGACACATAGCCGAACCGAATATTATTGAAAAATGCGAAAAAAGTTCGGATCGGCTCAGTTGGGTCGGGTCCATAGTCAATATTTGAAAGAGTGTAAGAGTGTAGGATCGGAACCGACGAACCAAATAGTAACTTCGAAGCAGGAAACGGCCGAACATTCGGCCGATACTACTTCGGAGTAGACCCCTGGATTCTGATCAGATTAAGTAGTAGTACCTAAATAAGATTTGTTTTGCTGGTTGAATGTAATCATACCCTCACAGGACGTGGTCGACACAGCAACCTGTACCCAAATTGCGTATCACACAATGAATCAAAATCTGTATCATTTTGAAGGATATTGATATCCATTGCTTCATATGTTCGAAAAAATTGTCTGCTCAGCAACGTAAATAACGCAATGAATGTTGTTGAACTGTCAAAAACAATTGCAGTTCTGTGTACCTATGTCTTCTCCGAAAATACCCGCTTTCTTCTAATGTCGTCCTTCCATCTACGACGCTGTCTCTTTCTCTGGTGTTGTCCTGGGCACCAGTCTGTTACGTCTCTGGACCATTTGTCTTTATTGCTCCTAATCATAGTCCTGCCTGGTCTGGGCAGGACATATGTCTTTCATTACGACAATTCAAACATACATTTCGTTATTTACGTTGTGAAGCAGAAGAATTTTTTTAAACATAGTAATCATGAAGCAATTAATTAGGAATTTCCTTCAGAATACTTCGAAGGTACTGTGATTGAATTTGTGTTACGCAATTGTGATGCTATACTTTTCAGTACCCACCGGCAGTTTAAAACTACTACCAATCTTTTGTCTGAACTATTTATAAAGGTTAAATGTTTATAAAAGGGTAGGTCTGTAATAAATCATAATTCGTTCTATTATTACACCCTTTGTGCGTTAATTACAATGCTGTTGGTTCTTTTCAAAGTAAATATAAAGTATAAAAGAAGAATAGCTAATAGGGATAAATGTAGATAGGTACGTATCGGAAGGTAAATTATTTTGGGTGAGATTAATAGCATCTCACCCATGTTATTTTGTAACCAAAACTCAAACTCAATTTAATTCAACTAAAATAATTACAGGCACTTTTGAATTGTCAAAGGGTCGGTCAGTCAGAAAGATGAAGCTAGATGCCCATTCCAAAGCCTATGGAGAAGAACGGGTAAGAAACTCCACGGACACTCTTTTAAATCTTAAAATGTGAGAACGATGTAGAAAGACGTGCACGTTAAAAGCGTCCGTTTTAGAAAACATAAAACAATTCAGAAATTAAAATAAGCCGTGGCAACTATCATCATTACTACTCAGCTATGACCTTGTAGCGGTATCTACAACGCCACATGCGAACAACGCGTCATACTGACGTCACGCAAATCCTGCATCTCGCAAGCAGAGTTTACCGCGCAATTAGCATAGATACAATTTCCCAATATCAATCGTTGGGCAATTGCCCGCCAGACACAACACCCGTCTGGTCGGAGGATCCTCCCTTTTCTATGGAGGATGAGTGAACTTTACACACTGTTCCTCATATCTCCAAAACCTAAATCCTAGCACAAAGAACGTCAGGTTTCTTGTTTATAACCAACTCTAATCGCACAAAATTCCCTTATTATATTACCCTATTATTATAACGCAAACTTACCTAACATAATATTAAAGAGGTTAGCTTCAAGACTGTTAGTAGCCTACCTACATATATATTATCATTAGTATCACTTACAATAATAGTATATTAGAGGCTTATCTTTTCAGGGCCACTTTCTATTTCAAGGTCTACCTTCAGCGAAGTTATTTGCGAGCGGAACACATTAGCACATATTCTATACAGGGTGGAAAAAGGCAGTCAGTGGGGAATTTCTCTTAGGTAACAATATTTATTTTGCTCCTCATATAAACTAGTCAGAGGGGCCCGTGGGTAAATAATAATAGCCGCACAGGTCGATCGATCAGGATAAACTACGATTGCCGCGGTTGGCCTGTGGATGGGTGACCTTTACATACCGAGACCCGAAAGCACGTTAAGCCGTTGTCCCAGCCGAAACTCTCCGTAACGACTGACAGCCGTCATTCGTGGATCTTCGGTAGTCGTCCGTCGTAGATAGAATCCTAAAAGTCTGACAACCAGTCTTACCAAGGGGTATCGTATTATCCAGGAACTGGGTTGTGGAGGTCAGATGGGCAGTGGCTCCATGTAAAATACTGGTATTCAGCTGCGTCCGGTTAGACTGGAAACCGACCCTAACATAGTTGGGAAAAGGCTACGGACAAACACTTCTACACGTCAAAAATAAATAATGTTTAAAACTAGATGAATTCGGTGTTTCCTATCAAATTACTCTGAGAAGAAAGACCGAAATAAAACAGGCCTCAGTCTGTATTTTCATAATCTTATTCAGATCATATTATTACGAGAACCATGTAGATTATAAAAAAAAACGTTAATAACGTCCCAAATGGCATTTAGAGGAAAGAAACACACTGATTTGAGTAGACCTGTTCAGTGAAATTGGGTATCATTAAAAATGTACTTTTCCTTCATCAACCTTTTTCCACCCTGTAGGTACATCAGCTAGACATTATATCGTTAATAATAGCAATCTTAAAACGGTGTTTGGCTCAATGGGTCAAGTTCGTATTGATTGCATTTGTTTTCACATAGAACCTTAACCTAATTTATTTGTTTTTCTTTTACTTCTGAAGGTTTTACCACTACTCACACTGTAGCACATAAGTCAGTAATAGGGATCTTTTACATAGCTACCATTTACTGGGTACGTCTTTCTTTGACTTGAAAGTGTCTTGGCGACTGAGAGTATGTCATGCTCGATCAAATGTCTCGCTGATGGTGGCACGTGTCTTGGATCATGAGTACTACACAAAATATGCAAAATATATGTGAATGGTACTGATCCATATGTCATGTTCGTGAGCGGGCGCCGTCAGAAGAGTCTGGTCATCTCTAGCTTATTTTAATTTAATGTAATTATTTCATTTTTTTTAAATCTTTTTACTAAGAACGCTTTAAACGTTTTTATACATCGTTCTCACATGTTTAATTTCCACATGCCGCCCGTGGAGTTTCTTGCCTGTTCTTCTCCATAGGAATCTACTATGCTTTGGAATGGGCTAGCATCAGTTTTCTGACTGATCGATCCCTTGACGCTTCAAAAGTGCCTATATATTGGTTTAATCGAAATAAATGCATTGAGTTTGATTCTTGGTTTGAGCTTAACGGTCGTGTCCTTCGAAGCTTTTCTTTACCAGATATTACAGGGTGGATTTTTGAGATTAGGCAGTGAGGGCAGTAAGGAACGTTAACCATTGTAGCTACAGGGAAACGTTCTTAGAAGACTGTCCTTAACGTTAAGAGTTATTGGTAACTGCATTACTGATTCTGGAAAAATGCTACAGTTCACTAGAAATGCATCAATTCTTACATTTTATTTTATGATGCCAATCGATGCAGTTTCTTCTAAGGATTAAAATGCTCTTTCAAACCAATGGAGATGTACTCGAAAACACTTAAATCGCAAAAAAATCCCTTGCATTTCGTAACACATTAAAGTGGTTAAATTAAATTCCAAAAGCAGCTTGACATGACAGTTTTTATTTAAAAAGAAATAAGAGATTCCGATGTCAGTGGTTGAGGCCATCTTAGTTTACAGGGTTAAATGACAGTGGCTAGCTAAATTCCGCAATATCTGGAAATGATAAAACGAAAAATAAATTATTTTGATGATTTTTTTTTTTGAGGAGTCATTGACCGCAGATTTTGTTGTCAATTGAAATATCAGTTTAAAAAATCTGTTCATTTTTGGTGTGAACTTTACAGGCGTGATCTACATATATCTAAAGACGATAAAACATAAGGAAACAGTTTTTCCCAGCTCATACCTACTTCAAGTAACAACATTAACAGCGAATGTTGACCTTCCAAAAAAAAACATTAAATCTTTTTGGTTTTTATTTTATCGTGTTCAAATATCGATACCCATCACGTCTGCGAAGTTTAGCTAGCCAATTTAATTTAATCCTGTATTTGTTCGATAAGTAATTTGTTTGTGTCTTCTCGTAGCCTTGTGTAAAAACCAAAACCACAGCGGTAATAAATTTTCCTTTTCCGTATATTTAAATCACACTGTCATTCTGTTTCTGTCTGTCATTGACTGGGAGTGACGGATGTTTTTTTTTTGTGTTCTTTTTATGCGTCAAGTTGACCGCAAATAAACGTATTTTCTTTCTTTCATTCATTCACAGTTGTATAAAATGGCTATAAGTTGGCAAGTAGCGTGTCAAATTGTTTTACAATTAATTTCGCCAACTGTATATCAAGTAAACACGTTTCAAATTCTTGCTGAAAACAGCTGCAGCTTCTAAGAGAAAATTGTTTCACTGGAAAAACGTCCAAATAACGTAGTTATCTTGTTCAGACGAGTCAAATAACATCTGTGCAGCACATGTTGTGTACTTGTTTCCGTTTTCAGAATACGAATTTTAGCTCCGCACGGGAATTTAGAGCGAGGAAACCGGCACCCTAATTGCATAACACACAATCAATCTCAATCTGAATCATTTTGAAGGATATTGCTAATCCATTGCTTCATATGTTCAAAAAATGTGTCATCATTGTGTCTGCTCAACAACGTAAATAACGCAATGAATGTTGCTGAACTGTCAAAATGAAACCGATTCCGATTGATCGTGTGTTACGCAATTAGGGTGCCGGTGTTGTTCACTGAAACACTTGACACGGGCATGTACATACACGGCAGCGTACAGCCTTGTGAGAAGTAACTGCATCAAGTGTGTAAGTGACAATTTAAAGTTGCTTGTAAGCTAGCAGGTAGCCCAGTAGTATTGGTTCCGACTTGAGAGCTCGTGAGTTCGAACACAGGCAGGCTAATTGTAGGCTTGAATATTGTAGGTAATTCTATAAGGGAAAAATTTCGTTTAAAAAACGCCTTTTTAAGGTTCCGTACCCAAAGGGTGTCAAGAGGATAATACTAAGCCTTCGTTCGTCCGTCCGTCTGTCTATCAGCGGGCTGTATTTCATGAACCGTAATAGACATCTGAAATTTTCACAGATTGTGTATTTCTAATGCCGCTATAACAACAAATAATAAAAATAAAATAACGTAAAAATTTAAAGAGGTCTACAAGAAAAGTTTTATCGACGTTTTATGCCTTGTGGTACAGAACCCTTGGTGTGCGAGTCCGATTTGCACTTTGCCAGTTTTTTTTTTGCATTCTCGTAGATTTAATAAAACTTTAGACATTCTGTTAAAATCCTTAATTCCTAAAAAAGACTACGACATACACTAAAAACATCTCTAGGATAGTAATCCTACACGGTTTCCTCAACAAGCAGACTGGGAGAACGTGGCAGGAAAAGCAATGAGCTCTTTATTTGACAAGGGATTAACTCTAGAGTATGGACGGCTTACCGTTTAACGTAACGTCAATCATAAAGTCATTTTAACTAAAAGTAATAAAACGTTTGATCGTAGCGTGACAATTATTATAGTAAACAAAAACAGGCTAAACAAAAGAAATAAATTAAAATCTATGTTTAGGGAATATTCATTATCAATCAATAAACTCAGCCTATCGCAGTCCACTGCTGGACATAGCTCTCTCACAGGCGGCACCACAACACCCTGTCCTCCACCTTCCGCATCCAGTAGGTCCCAGCCACCTTCTTTAGGTTGTCCGTCCATCTCGCTGGGGGGTGTCCCACACTACGTTTGCCGATACGCGGTCTCCACTCCAGGACTCGTCTGCTCCAGCGGCCATCGTTCCTTCGACAGACATGGCCAACCCACTGCCACTTCAGTTTGCTTACTCTGCAAGCTACGAGTATGTCGGTAACTCTGGTTCTTTTCAGGATAATTTTATTCCTGATTTTATCCTTCAAAGAGACTCCGAGCATAGCTCGCTCCATAGCGCGCTGAGCGACCGTGAGTATTCATTAATTTAGATTTAAATACAGTAAATATTATAATTGTATCATGTTGTAGGTACGTACTATATTTTATTTCTGCATCACTGTAACTAAGGTAGACTGGTAGAAAATACCTAAGGCACATAGTCCACTTTTCTATAATAATAGTTGTTTTTACATGTGTATACGTTTTAATAAATATATTATACATATAGATATTATTATGTATACTGTTTAGAGTAGTAGTAGGAAGGTACAATACATTCTGCGTAACTTAGGGCCATAGGGCTGATTTTTCAATCATCAGATGATTTGTTCTTGATGATGCTTTATTCGAGGAATAATTTTGAAATTTTGACAGTTATTTTATACAAAAACTGTCAAACGTCAATTTTATTCCTCGAATAAAAGTTATCTGGCGATGGAAAAATCCTCCATGGAAAAGCCCTTACTCACATAAACCCATAATGGCCACACACACACACGCACACCCACAAACACTCAGGGGAAGAGAAGTTTGCCTATTCAAATAATCCAGCACACAAAATTCTAGATACGCAGCACCAAGTCAAAACTGTATTTAATATTTAAAATGGTTTTTCAGTAGTTAAATTAAAACGCACAGAGTTTCATGAACACAATTTAATTCAAAAAGTTAGTTTAGTATTGCCGAATTGCAATTAAAAACTTCATAGAGTATAACGACTATCTGCAACAACTGTGTTTGAACTTAATCAACGCTATCTGCTTGTTAATTAAGCTGAAATTGTGAACTTGGTAGGTTGTTTAAATATGTTGGCCCAAATTGAGCGAAAAGGGGTCGCTTTTTTAACACTTTTCAAAACAGCCTACAACATTTTTTAAACGACGTTCTTTAGCGCGGTTTGCGATAGCAATAAACTCATAGAAATCGTCAGGTAATGAAAAAGCGTTAAGCGAAATGCTGAAGGCAATCATCATCACCATCATCAGCCTATAGCAGTCCACTGCTGGACATAGGCCTCTCCTATTGCACGCCATTCAACTCGATTTTCAGTAACTCCCATCAAGCTGCTACCAGCCACCCTGCGAAGATCGTCGCTCCACCTATCCTGAGGGTGTCCCACCTTACGCTTACCGAAAATAGTTTACTGAAGCCAATAGTGAGGTCAAAATGAAAAGAATATTAAAAGGTACACTTTTATGCAGATTTTTCGAATTCTTTGAAATTGTGATTAAGTGACGTTGGTGATTCTTAATCAGACGAAATTACTCAAGAATCTTCAAATTCAACATGACGTCACCCCTGTATTCTATGAAGATGAGAGAGGTGTAGATGAAAGCTTATAGATATTACCGAGGCTGACCCGACGAGATGGTACTGATAATTTTCTAAATAATAACTGTCCTGATCTTCTGCATAGATTGCGTTCCAATGTCTCCCAGATATCAGACAGATTTTATCCGCCGATCCCCATTCCTTTTTTCTCTTCTAACTACAGGCAAAACTCATACATGATGCGAGCGAGTAAGGACTTTGATATTCTTTGCAAAGATTTCTCATTTGACCCATTTACCACCAAAACCTATTCAGCACGCTGACTTTTTATCTATCTATGTATACATAAATATATATAGCTCAAAGGTGACTGACTGACTGACATAGTGATATATCAACGCACAGCCCAAACCACTGGACGGATCGGGCTGAAATTTGGCATGCAGGTAGATGTTATGACGAAGGCATCCGCTAAGAAAGGATTTTGATCAATTCTACCCCCAAGGGGATAAAATAGGGGATGAAAGTTTGTATGAAACTTTGTCAAACTATACTTCTTAACGCGAGCAAAGCCGCGGGCAAAAGCTAATAGTCTTATATAAATGTTGTTCTATTGTGCTTGTTAGTGATCCTAAGATGTCTACTACATTTTCTGTTTCCGTGAGAACCTGTAATCTTAACCGGCTTTATCACACTAATATTATAAAGGCGAAAGTTTGTATGTGAGTGTGTGTGTTTGTTACTTCTTCACGCTCAAATGGCTGAACCAATTTTGATGAAATTTGGTATGGACGTAGCTGACACCCTGGATTAACACATAGGATACCCCATTTTCATCCCGATATTCCCACGGGATCGAAACTTATGCGGGTGAAACCGCGGGGCGCAGTTAGTGTCTCATATACAATTGTCATCCTTCTGTTATAGCTGTTGGTTCTCCTATAAATAAATAACAAAGTCAAACCTCAAAACCAAAATATTATTCCACTGAACTTCAGTAGGTCCTAATCATTCAAATTCCACACCAACTCTCGTCCACACCATGCAAACTCCGTCGAAATACAAGGAAACCTGGTAACAATGGAATCGACATTGCAGAACATAATCATTTGCAAGTTTATTATCAACACAAGAATTCCTGCCGTGCTCAGATTCAATATCAACAGTTACGTATATTTAGCTCTAGTTTGGAATAGTAATCAGATATCGCAGTTCGAAGTAGAGCATCAGGAATCAATTTTATTGAGTTGTTTGTTTGTGAGGCTGGTTGATTGGTTCTGATGATAATTCAGGCTGAACTGTTGCTATGCTCAATTTAGGTAATTAATTAATCTTTTATTCATTGATTGCATCGATCATTACTAACTACATATTCTACCGTTTTTATCTACAGAATGAACAGAATTTATTATGAAATAAAATAATGTTTATTTCTGACAGTAGTTCACGTATTTTTTTTTCAACATATTAACCAAAAAATATATTTATTATATATTTTCTAGCTGATTGATCCCTGAGAAGAAATCTGCCTCTTTATTTGGCGTAAATTGAAAAGCATCCGACAAGAAGTGCCGGTAAATGAAAGCTCTTAAAATGGCCGGTAAATGAAGTTTCTTTCGTCAAGCGAAATACATCAGAGGGGTAAATCTCGTAATTTTAAGAACGTTCGCTGTCTAATCTCAGTCTCAAACTGTCAAAAGTGCCTCTAACTTCCCTACATTTTTGACAAGTTTTTACATTGCTTGTCGCTGAGATGAATGAGATTGCGACTAGATTTTGAACGTTTTTACAAGCTTTTAAACTAAGGGAATTGGCCTTCAGGTACCCGAATACCTATATGTCATTTTTAACTCGGAAGCTTGTCTACTGGTTGTGAATAGCTATGCGTTTTATGACGTGCAAGTGACATTCAACCTTAGGGTGGTAAAGCATTTATGAGGTCGACCATACAATCAGTAAAACTTTTTTTTTTGTATAGATTGTCCTACAGAGTTTAAGACCAAACTTTATTCATTTGTTTTACCTATATCTTAACCAAGTTGCAACAATATTCCTTTTTTTTTGATCATCAAAAAATATACAGAAAACTGAAAAATATATTTCATTCCACATAACATACAGCGTCTCCCGAAGGAAATAAGCTCGACTTATGTTACCGATGAAGATATTTGATCATGTAACGAGATGAATGTTCCAATTACTGATACTTTGAGTTCGATATGGTATTTCTTCTCTTTTTCGACACGTTCCTTTTAGTGATCAAGAACATCGAAGGCGTATAAACTGAATTCGCGATTTATTTGCCAAAAATGTAAACAAATATGAGTTTATGGAAAAATAACTTTAATTCCTATACAGTTTAGTTAAAGCTACAATTTCAAACATTTTAATAGTGCTAGTCATTCTGAAATCCACTTAATTACCATTCAAATAAAGTTGATATTTGTTTAACTTTAAATAACATCAATATTTGAAACATTAGTTTAAATAAACTTTAGATAGTACGAGTACACCCACATGTTGACGGATATTTTTAAGTCCCATGTAAAAGGGGGCGAACATTATCCTTTTGTGTTGTCTCCCACACAAGGAAAACCTAGTAGTCCCTCATGCTACAAATAGCAGTTTAAGGGCATATTAATTAGAGCAAAAGGGTAATGGAAGCACTTTTAAAGGACCCATTAATTTCTTCCTCATTCATCCTAATTTATTATAGGGATTATGAAAAGCAAGTTGTAGTGTAAATCATTAATTTGATTTATACATATACTTTGGTTTATACATGTCTAAGTGTGCCGCAGTTAGTGAGACAGTAAATCTGACAGTGAATTAGCAAAATTTGTTAATCCAATGTCAGATTTACTGCACTGTTCTAACAGCTGCGTTTAATGCAGCTGTTAGAACAGCCTTAACTGTGGCATTTTGGTGGAGTGGATTATGGACAATATGGTGTAGACGTATGTGTAAACTTTACCAAAATCATAACTTGATTGACTCTTGTTTGAAAAAAGAGATAGGATAAATTATAGCAAATAGTGTGAGTTCAGTGTATGAATAGGCCAGATGCCTAAAAAAATCTAATTAGTCCGTCAGTTAGATTATAAAAAAAATAGGACCCGTATAATTTTTCTTTTGTCAATTATATAAAAAATGATGAAGATATCACCCGTTAAAGTTCCGCGTGACGTCACGTCTTGCTACACTTTTTAGCATGGCGTGACATCACGACCGTCCCACTCCCAAAAGACGCGCTTTATCTTTGTCATTTTTTCTTTGATTGACAAAAGAAAAAATTCGTGTTCATTATTTTTCGATAATCTAACTGACGGACTAAATATAATAAATTTTTTTTACCCAGGCGTCTACCCTATTTACCTACTTGCTCTTAGTGACCCCAGGGAAGACGATGGCCCTGTGGTCACGTGCTGCCGTGCATAGCGAGGCATAGGGGAGGCCCCTTTACAGTCTCCCCAGGGATGTGCCGTACGGGCGTTGCGCAGGGATGGTACCGGAAATGGTCTTTTAAGAAGAACCGGGACCACCCCTTATTTGCGGAAGGTGATCACCGGGGTGGTTTTAGTGAGGTAAAAATCCCACACTCCCCGAATCCACTCCTCAGAGGTCGGTAGCCTTTTGAAGGTTTCCCCCCGAAAACAAAAAAAAAGGTAAGCATACGAATACTGTTGAATTGTTTTTCTGATAACCAGCACCCCAATTACGTTACACATTTTCCATCACAATCCGATGGATGAATGAACAATTAATCCGTTATTTCATATTATTATGTTTGAACAATCTTCTTTTCGAATTGTTGGATTGTCAAAATGAATGGTATTCCCATTGCAGATTTGTTAAGCAACTACCCCGCAGAAGAAGGCGTGAAAGTCTGATTACCGGTCCTATCGATCCTACCATCTTAAGATCAGATGGCAGTTGCGCCTTGTCCAATCGAACCGGAGTCGAAGAGTGGACACTCACATGGTACAGCTGGTCCAGAAATCATGGTCACTCAGCGAGCTATGGAACAAGCTATGCTTGGAGGCTTTCTGAGGGATAGAATCCGGCTTCAGGTGATCTGAAGTGGCAATGGGCCGGCCATATTAGCCCTAGAATCGATGACCGTTGGGGTAGACATGTTCTAGAGTGAAGGCCGTGAATCCGCAAACGTAAGATAGGCTAGGTGAAGCGACGATTTTCACAAAGTGGCTGGTAGCAGCTGGATGAGAGTTGCCTAGAATCGAGTTAAATGGCTTGCAATTGAAGAGGCCTTTGTCCAGCAGTGGACTGCTGTAGGCTGATGATAATGACGATGAACCGATGGAATGTCGCTGATTCCAGACCAAGACGATTACATACAGGGTCTCGCTAAATATGGATTACCTTGAAATGGCTGATATAAAAACGAATAGCCGTTCAAAAAAAATATTCAGAACAATTTTTTTTTTTGTAAAGAATTGTATTTTTTATTTTTGAGAGTAGATGATGTCTAACACTACAAGTGCACGTGCAAGCAGTACAGTACAAATCAGTAACCGGCAGAAATGACCCGATCCGTAGGAATTTGTTCCAACAACGCAACGATTACTAGAAGTAACTGGACGACAACTACTCAATTGACACTTCCTACTTTACAAAATATTAGCACTTTTATGATTGCTTACAATGTCAGCTGATTTACTGGAGTTACACTTTTGAAAAAGGTTGAAAATAGTATAGTATAATTAATATTATGATGATGTTTATGATTCTGACTCGAGCAATTCGCAAGGTTAAAATTGATATATTTACATGTACTGGGGTGAATTTACTAAAGTACCTACTATTGTTTACACTGTATTACAAACAACGACCTTTATGATCTTGAGATTCATTTTGTGCTTTATTTTTAATTTTCTGTATGTGACTTGGCTATTGCATTAGGTTAAGACATGTAATGATAGATTTAACCCGTTGAATGCCGTAATTACAGACACAATTAAAAAGCCATTGTGTTTCGCGTGGATCTACGTTCATAAGAAGGGTTAAGGCATTTTAATAAATAAATGACGTGTTGATCGACTATTAACTAGCTATGCACGCGACTTCCTTCGCATGCATGTCGAGAAATAAATTGGATTTCATGACTTTTGTTTTTTTTTTTTGCGCGGAACCCTAATTATTTTTCTAAAATGATAGCAGCCTGAGATCAGCTTTTCCCTATATTTATGTTCGTTTAACTCGTCAAAATGTAGGGAACACCAGTTTTTTCGGTTTCGCGATTTCAGGTTTGGTCCGATAGTAAAAGTTGTTCATAATGATGAGTACAATGACCCCCTAGAGTTATGGGATATAAAAAAAACACTTTGTATATGTATTATTTTCATATGCATTTAGTAAAAAGCTGGACATTACAAACAGACACTTCAATTTTATTTATTTGTAGAGACAGCATAGGATAATAATAGCAAAAGCAGTTTCAGGTAAATTGGATCCACGAGAACAGATCTTGCTCTCCGACTATTAAAGTACTAATTAGTTCGAATCCTTTGAGGAATACAGTAGTGATGTTTGTATAATAATTCTTCAAAGTTAGGGGTTAATTTTGCATAGCATAGTAAACCTATAATGGTCCCGGTGCAGGGACACAGGCATCCTCTTTATGAGAGTCATCTACCACGCGGGCCAAGTACTGTGTCAGGTTGGTAGATGTCACATACCTTCGAATTTTTGGTTCCAGGACACGCCGGTTTCCTCACGGTATTTTCTTTCGCCGTTCTGAGCAGTGGTGATGAAATATTTCAAGCAAACTAAATTGCTTGTGAGGGTTCGAACCTACGACCTTGGACTTTTAAGTCGCAGTTTTTACCAATCGGCCAACGCTGCTCTCATTAACTTTAAGGTAACCCTAAACTAATTTCGGATACAGGCCAATCCTACTAATATTATAAACGTGAAAGTTTGTAGGGATGGATGGATGTTTGTTACTCTTTTACGCAAAAACTACTGAACGGATTTAATAATAATAATAAATCTTTATTAATCCTTTACAAGTATTGCAGTACATGGGTATATAAATTATACATGGTAAAATTACAGGTTTGCTACAATTGTAGTGGGTGCAGTTCTGATCTCCTAACTAGGTTACAGTATAACCTGTATGAAGGAGTGACAGTTCCGATCCCCCTTGGATTACAAGGATTTGTATTTTTACTGTTTGCGTTTATGTATTTGACTGCTATAAAAATATGGTATAACTAATTGTGTAAAAGAAAAAAAACTATTTTCATGTGTGTGTGATGGATGAGTACCTACTCGTATGTTGTGTAAATGAGCGTGTCCGTGTGTGAGTGTGCGTGTGTGTGTGTGGGGGGGGGGTTTGGATTGGCACACAGGTGGATTATAACCGAGATTAACATATAGGATACTTTTTATCCCGATATTCCCACGGGATCGAAACTTATGCGGGTGAACCCGCGGGGCGCAGCTAGTTAGAGCATAAATGAACGAACGATGCCCTATCTTTCCTTATTAGATTACTGACAAAGGTCGAAGCCGCTTAAGTGCGGCTTGTATCAGTCCAAGTGTTGCGTTTCACAATGGTCGACGGTAAGAAAATATTTTTTAATGCTCTGCTCTATTCTACTGGCTTGTTTTTCATTTTAACGTTCGGCAATATAATTTGACGGAATTGTCTTATCATTAAAAATCATCATCACCATCAAATAGATTTTGACGGCACGGTTGGCGCAGTGGTTAAGCGATTGACTGCTGCGCTGCGTGTCGCGGGTTCGACCCCCACACGGAACAAAATAATATTTGTATGACCTACAGGTAGTTGTTCCGGGTCTAGCTGTTTATGTATGTGAGTTTAAATGTTTGTAAACGCACCCACAATACAGGAGTAATTCCAAGTGTGGGGCAACGTTTCAAAAAAAAAAGAAAGAACATCATCCATTACTAAACATAACATGACATCACGCCTTTAACCCCCGAAGGGTTAGGCAGCGTGTTAACTATAGTGCACAAACATTTCGCCAGTTATGTTTATGTCCCATTTCCCAGGTGGCGAAACGATTTCCAAAATTTGGGGACAAATCCAGACTGGCTGGTAACTTTTCTTTTTAATAATCACACGACAGGACTAAACTAATATTTATCTTCTGTTCTTTTCTTAATTTATTTATTTATTTATAAGTAGGAGAACCAACAGCTAAACCAAATTAATAACAATTGTGAAAGCGACACAGAGCCAATTACAGGTTCTCAGGAGTAGACATAGAGAAGGTAGTAGAAATCTTAGAATCACTAAAAACTAAGTAGCAAACACGATAAAAATACAAATAAAATGAATTAAATAAGCAAAGCATTATATAGATACATTCAGACTAATGATATAGACTAATGATATAGTAATGAAATAGAAAGAAAAAGATGCACCGACATTAATTTAGTTTCGTTTGTGAACAAGGGAATCGGCGTCATTGACAATGTGTTATAATAATGACGACTCACCCATTTCCAATCCTTACAGTTGTTGATCCAGGGGTTGTCAAGACAGGTGCCTATAAGTACGAAGATGGTACTCGCTATGTTGGCGAGTGGAATTCTAAGGGCCAGAAGCATGGCATGGGACATCTGGTACTACCTGATGGTACCAGATACGATGGCTCGCTGATTGGTGGCCTCTGCTCTGGGTTGGGCGTCATGGCGTTCCCTGATGGTGCTAAGTAAGTTTAATACTTTTTAACCTACTTCAAGAAATGGAGGTGGTTGTACAGTCACGAACACCAATATGTCAACACTTGGTGACTTTCAACTGCATTTTTTCGTGAAATAACGAATGGAACGTTGAAATACGAAACATAACATAAACCTATGGGTCCGAAAATGTTATGTTCGTAACAACATAAAATTTCAATTAAAAATAAAGGAGTAAATCGCTTTTGAATAAAACCGAGTGTATACATACTTTTGCTCGTGACTGTACGTCTGATGAGTGAGTAATAAAATTGGAAAGGAAATCATTCATTTCGTACCAAAAAATAAAAGTGCTGCTGTCAAAGGCCAGAAATAAAGAGTGCTGCTGTCTTATGGGAAATGACCTCTTGAGCATTTTAACTAGATTTCAGGCAAAGTCTGCCACCAACCCCCCGGCTGCTATTTGAGATTGAAAATGCTAAAATCCTATTTTTAATAACAACTTTATTGTTAAAACATGTTCAGGGTGTGAAATTCAATATTAAAAATTGGTATTTTACAATGTTATGCTTAAAACACTTGTTATAAAATTATGTTTTTTTTTAATTAAATATGAGAACACTTTCCATGAAAACAACCAAAAACGAACAAAACAAACATGAATAAATAAACATTATTTTCACAACTTCACATCCATTTTATTTATTGTTAAGAATGAAAATATTTACCAAGCTAGCCACTTATCGCATGGGACTCTGCATTGAGAAATATAAAATGTCTGTTGGTAATGGCACTACTTCTACCGAGTACCTTTCAAATGCATTGGTGAAATAAACTTGATATTTATCCGGTTAAGTAGTTATGACCTTTAAGGTCAACTACGAGATGCCATACACAAAAAAAAAAAAAAAAAAAAAAAAAAAAAAAAAAAAAAAAAAAAAAAAAAAAAAAAAAAAAAAAAAAAAAAAAATTGATATTTATTATCACTGTTGTACATTATTTTGGATTCTTCTTCAGAAAACCTTGCGATATCTTTTCGTAGTTTTTTTGGGGGTCCGTACCCAAGGAGTAACGACGGGACCCTATTACTAAGCCTCCGCTGTCCGTCCGTCTGTCTGTAAGCGGGCTGTATCTCATAAACCGTAATAGATAGACAGTTGAAATTCACTTAATGTGTATTTCTATTGTCACTATAGCAATAAATAATAAAAATATAAGAAAGTTTTAAATTAAAGAGGGTGCCCCATACAAAAAACGTGTTCTTTTAAAAAATATGTACTGTTAAATATTGTAAGTAACCCTTTCTGTACGAGTCCGACTCGCACTTGGCTGGTTTTTGTCAACTCCGTGCTAAGATAAAATGATAGAGATTCTAAAGTATGTTTTCGGTGAGATGTTGGTTCCATTATTTGCTTTGTATTACATTTACGTCAAACTTCCATTTCACGACCATTTCGGTTCGAACCTTTTGACGCTCGTCATTAGCTGAAAGTTGTTAAATACTTACGACCCAGGACACTATTTTACATAACTTCTTCCGCCTTGTGTCGCTCGCATGACTTTTCTCAGATCTTTTTGGTCCAAAACTTCCTCATTTTCAAGACGTCGCCGTATCTTTGGTAGGAGCGCAAAGGTCACTTTTTTTTTTTTTAAAACGTTGCCCCACACTAGGAATTTCTACTGTGTCGTGGGTGCGTTTACAGACATATAAACTCACATACACAAACAGCCAGACCCGGAACAACTAATTGTAGGTCATACAAATATTTGTTCCGTACGGGAATCGAACCCGCGACACGCAGCGCAGCAGTCAATCGCTTAACCACTGCGCCAACCGTGCCGTCAAACTTTGACTGCAAGTTTTTGGACACAGAGGTTAGAATAGGAGATGAAGCATAGTATGCTACATAGCTCTACATCCACACCCTGCTGCCGTTTCGTCGAGGTAGTCCCACTTTACTAGGTTGGATTTACATCTTCCCACTTCTAATATATCATCTGCCTAGTCTTTTCCCAACTACGTTGGGGTCGGCTTCCACCCTTACCGGATGCAGCTGAATACCAGTATTTTATATGTAGGGAATGCCTATCCGACCTCCACAATCCAGTTACTGGGTAATACTCCCCTTGGTAAGACTTGTTGACTTTCGGGCTCCTGACTACACGTAACGACTGTCAAAGATCCACAAATGACAGCCAGGTCCAACGGCTTAACGTGCTTTCCGAGGCACGGAGGGGTCTCAGTATGTAAGATGGTCACCCATCCACAGACCAACAGCGGCAAGCGTTGCTTAACCTGATCAATCGACCTGTGCGGCAGTTTATTTAGCCATTTCGTCTCTCCACTTCTAATATAACTGACAATGTTAAATAAACTACGTAAAAAAATCATAATTGACACATTTTAACGACCAGTGCCGTTTAATATAGCAGAAAACTATGAAAGAAACTTATAAAATTGTCTGATGGGTTTTATTAAATAGGCCCCTGAATCTACCAACTTTCTCAACTATATACAGGGATATGGACTCTGTCGACCGCTCACGGAATAAATGAATATTGTTTGAACGACAGACATATTGTAAAAGTTTGTGTTTTGTCCGTCAGAGATTCATGTCGGAAAACTTTAGCGAACTTACTGGAGAGCTCCCAGTAAACATGCGTCGGTCTGTTTTTAACAAAGAGAATTAAACCGTTTTTAATAAAGGCACAATTGCCTCAAGATAAGTATTTCTCCGTTTATTGCATGGGAGACAAGTAGAACTAAGTAACCATGGAAAAAGACAAAAGATTTCTAATGAAATACTCACTTTCAAACACGAATTCAATCAATTCGTCTTTGAAAGTGAGTATTTACAGATTCTTCAGACGATTTCAATTTTATTTTGGTACGCTCAAATCTCAGCATTAGATGATACAAAGACGACGAAGGGTCCTGAAAGCGGAATTGTTATTCTATAACATACATTTTTGTTTCTTTATTAAGAGAGTAGTTTTTTTTTGCTGTTGGTTTTGCAATGCTTTTCATTGCGATACGAAAACTCAAAGAAATAAGTGAAATAATTTACCCTCTGAGGGTTTAACCGATTGAATCCCGGAATTAAAAAAAAAACAATTAAAACCCATTGCGTCACACGTGGATGAACAATCGAAGGGTTAATCAATCAATAATGAAAACAGCTTATCGCCGGCCACAGCTGGGCTTAGGTATTTCCCAGGCAGCGCCATAACACTCTGTCCTCCACCTTCCGCATCCAGTCTGTCCCGGTTTAAATGGGACATAACAATCTGTTTCATCTCGTCACTAAGCTGGATAACAGTTTAACTCCTTAACTTTGCAATAACTTATACATTATCTACCACAAGGTCAGTTACTGTTGTAACTCAAAAGGTCGGCTATGTTTAAGTTTTGACCGAAACAATTTCTCAACAATGGATCATAATCTGCCTAGCCCTTTCTCAACTATGTTGGGGTCTGCTTCTAGTTTAAGTGTCCGTTCACAGACTGGCTCGGAGA
The DNA here is from genome assembly GCA_949629185.1 of Apamea crenata. NCBI lineage: Eukaryota > Metazoa > Arthropoda > Insecta > Lepidoptera > Noctuidae > Apamea > Apamea crenata. The sequence continues at coordinate 2,815,731 of OX451359.1, forward strand.
GGAGAGTATCATTTTTATCGTGTTTAAAAAAGGGTTTTGGGTCATTGAAATTCAGGTTGATTTTTTCATGTCACTTCCGACCTAACGCGCAGTCCTACGTCCGATCCGAATCCAAATTCAAGATCCGAGTTAATCAATCCGAATTGGGAATGTTCTAAATTCGGACGGACTGAGTTTGGATGTAGTGCGCAACCCCTCATACAAATAGTATTATGGCTACTTCGGACTGTCATTTCTCGGATTCGAATCGGATGAAGTACAGAACCGCTCATAATCAGCACGTATTTTTTGTTATTTTGTGCGCAATCTAGTGAAGAAGTATTTTGTTTGAATAGATTGTATCGACGTTCCTAACAAACTTAATTATGCACCAGTTGTACTTATATTTACATTATAATAATAAACATTTAAAATAATGATATGTACATGTGAAAAAATAAGCAAAAGAATCATAGGGCATCAAAAAATTCGTCCGCATCGCTGTCAACAGGAACAGTGCCCAAAAGGCTGGCAGCATTGCCACGTTGTATGGCGATGCTAATTCTTTGGCCAAGAAACAGGCCAGCATTCTGGTCGCGTAAAGAGTGGTTAGTTGACTCTTCACGCGACCACATTCGCTTGGCGATACCTCGAAAAACCAAGTGGGCACTGGCCCTAGTGTTTCAACCCCAAACGGCTCGAACAATAACTCCCAGATTATCGAGTTCAACATTGAAGTTTACAAAGTGTAAACTGAAAAGTGTGAATTTATTTTATTATGGATAAAAGTATAATAATAATAAATCAATAAAAGATTTACTGCAGAAACTTGTACAACTTTTACAGTAAATCTTACTTAAGGACCTCCTTTTAAGTAAAATACATATATACCTGTGCTAGGAGGCCCCGTAATAACCAAGGCCCAACTATTAACATAAAGCCAGCTGCTTTTTATTCCACATTGAAATTATAATATATAATAATTATTTTAATTTTGTGCGGCGGAGGGTGTGAATGGGATATTCTGTTCCAATGTAAGTAAATGGTGCCGACACGAATAAAATGTTAAATTTTACGTTTTAATACCATTATAATAATTACCATTATAATACAGTTAATATTTGTTTAACTTGAAGTTACGTCCATTTGAAACATAAATAAAATTTGAATATACATCATTTTGAAATGAATGAAACACTGTCTCAAAAACAAAACACCTACCTAAACAGATATTTTTTCAATTAACTTTTCAGCCTGTTTTAAATTAAAGAAGCGTATTATTTCGTCTTAATTTATTTGGCTATAAGTTAATGAACAAATGTACACAAGTGAAAAATGTCTGAAGCCAAAAATACTTCCCATCTGACAGAGTTTTTAATTAAAGCAATCCTCGAAAAGGCCATTCGGTAATAATTCAAGTCTGTTAACATTAATCGTTGACTCGAAAACTCCAGCGTATATTTTGGGTCTAGACAAACTGAGACCGAGTTCAATGTGATGCACATCCACACATAATTATAGTTAATAATATAAAATGTAAAAGGCACTTTGTCTGCCTGTACCTTTTCACACATTAACGGCTTTTACGGGTAGTCAGAAAACCGAAAGTCTGTCAACCAGTCTTACCAAAGGGTATCGTATTACCTAGTATCTGGGTTATGGAGGTCAGATAGACAATCGATCCATGTAAAATATTGGTATTCAGCTGCATCCAATTAGACTGGAAGCCGACCCCAACATAGTTGGGAAAAGGCAGGCAGATGATGATGGAGACCAACACACCACCAATAACTATTACAAATTAATGTTTGTGATTAGAAAAACTTTAATAATAATAATTCATCAAAAACTTGCCATTAAATATAAATTAATTACTACTCCTCCAGTACCTTACTACAAAATATACTCCAGAAACGGTTCTTGAAAACACAACACACAAACTATACTTTGATCGAGCCATCCTCACAGACAGAACAACACATTATAATAGACCAGACATAACCTTACTAGATAAAATTAATAAAACTGCGCAAATTATTGATATAGCAGTACCAAACACACACAACCTACAAAACACTATAGCAGAAAAGCTGTCAAAATATACAGACTTAAAAATGGAAATAAGTCGAATGTGGCGATTAAGTAGCGTTGCCATTATTCCTGTAGTACTTTCAACCACGGGTATCATTCCCAAACAACTGCATCAGTCTTTAAAAACGCTGGACGTAGCTCCCTCCACCTACCAAACCCTACAGAAAGCTGCAATCCTGAACACTTGCAGAATTTTTCGGAAGTTCCTGCAGAATGACATTGACACACACACACATACTCAAATAGCACACCCACAAACATCATTAAAAACCGCAACACAAAGTGAACACATTACATCATCACGTCGTATATCATCATCAATTATCTCTTAGGCTAGTACTCTCAGGGGTAGCACTTGGCTTTGGCCCGTGTTACCCTAAAAAACCGGCTGATCAGTGCCGAGATACAAAAATGTATACAAACAAATAATAATAATATTTATTATGATACACACAAGATTCATGAAACACAAGAGCAGATGTACAAAAGGAAAAAAACATGGTATGTCTACATAAATCTACACAGATTATGTAACCCTGCCTCCTAAACTAGGTAGTCCTGTATCTTAGGAGACAGTGCTTTTGTACGTACTTTGCTCCTTTTATGTGTATGATTTTATACAAGACAGTCACACTTCCTTACTTTGGTATCGTTTCCATCTTAATATCTTTTACTGTAGCTTCTGCACACGTCTTTACCCAAAGTATTGTATCACAAGTCCAAAACACAAAATTGAAACTCTGATCAAATTCGACCCTTACATAACACCTTATCATCCCTTTCGCGAATCGAATATAGGTTTGTTTGTCCAAAATGTAGGTAGAGGGTTTTTTGTTTCACTGCATACAAGTGTTACATGAAACATAAAACCGTGAAGGAAACACCATGAGGAAACCGGCATGTCATAGAACCAAAGATTCGAAGACATGTGACATCTTCCAACCCGCACTGGGCCCGCGTGGTAGATTATAGCCCACTCCCTTTCGAAGAGAGGAGGCCTGTGTCCCAGCAGTGGGGACATTACCCTGATTATTTAAGTGTTACATTTATTTATATTAAACGTAAGTTGTGCCAGAAAGCCTTTTATACCGTTAAGGATTGTATCGAAGACAAAAAGGCTTGGGATTAAGCTGCTTCCAATTTTTACATATTGAATGTTTTTATTTTTTTCTGTTTTGTTGTTGTTTTTTTTTATATATAATTACACTTTGACATCAATGAATTTTATATATACTATGGCATTTGCTTACTTTGTAAAGTATTCTATTATTTTAATTATTGTGAATGTGAAGACTATGTGGGTCATTTTATTTATGTTATTTTTCTCTGTGTTCTATTAGTTTTTGTCATGGTCTGGCAGTTTGAGTAATTAATGTGGCCTACCCAAATGTCCTTTCTTTGGTATTGTTCGTCGAATCGTCGAGCTCCTTAAGTTTTGAGTTGAGCTGCACACAAATTCTGATAAATGCGTGCACTGACGGGACAGGTCCTCTCAATATGTGTGGTTCTTTCCTCAAAAAAACATCTCAGACATCGATCTACCTTTTCTTCATAATTATGATCTGACCAAGATTATGTCTGGACTTTAAAAGAGTGTGACCTCTGGGTTTGTTTCGGCCTTTCTCCTCAGACTAGTCGGATAGGAAACGCCGACCTCATCTAGTTTTAAAATATGATTGACGTGTAAAAGTGTTTGTACAAACCTACTTACAAAATAAAATCATTTATCATTTACATTTTTCTGTTTTGGAGGCTTTATTTCCGCAGTGTGTAAGTGCTGGCTTTTAGCAATACAGATTATGAGTTGAAATTAAAAAAATACAGCAGCTAATAATGTAGCTACACGTTATTTTTGGAGAGTATACTAATACATTTAAGTCCTTTTTATTCGAAAGTTATATTCCTATTTAACTATGTGTACATAAATAATAAAAAAATAAGCCGGTAGCTTGAAGTTCCCGATGTCAGTGGGCTACTATTTTTTAAATTCTTAAACGTTTTTATATTCTAAAGTATAATTTGTATAAATAAATAAAGTCTCTTGATTTTTTGAGAGTTCATTATAGATTTGTTTGTATAAAAGTTGTGATTGTTTACCAGATTTCTACTGAAAATAGCAACGTTGTTGTTGAATAGGCAGGTGGTTAGTTTATTTGTATGCCATTGCAGCAATAGAACCCAATAGTTTTTATGTGGATCCGCTAAAGTTTAATTGGATTCTGTAAAACCCAAATACTGTTGGGAATTCATGACTAAAAGGATCATGTTCGGTCTTTATTTGGCGCAATTATCTTGGCACGTGTAGAAACAATGTGTAGTTTGAGTTTGCTACAAAGCGAGGTTCAATATTGAATTAGTAGTCCTTAATGGGTCTCCATTGAGGACTACTAATTCAATATTGAACCTCGCTTTAAATTTTGGGCTGCCACAAGTACTACAACTAGTCTTAGTTGTAGTACTTGTGGGAGCCCAAAATTTGTACGGCATACCGTTTATGGAATACAATACTGCGCGCCAAAACCAAGATAACAGACGTTATTCAGAAAGCCGCTAAGCTTAAGTGGGACTAGGCCGGACATGTCTGCCGCATGTCAGATGGCAATTGGGGTAAGAGAACCACCGTTGGGTCCCACTAAACGTATGACGCCATCGCGGCAGGCCAAGACGGAGATGGAGGAGCTTGACTCCTACCGAGAGGACTGGCTCGTAAAAGACAGAATAGGGTAGTTTCCTGGGTAAAAAAAATAATAATTATATTTAGTCCGTCAGTTAGATTAGCAAAAAATAATGGACACGTATTTTTTCTTTTGTCAATCAAACAAAAAATGACAAAGATAAAGCGCGTCAAAATTTGGGAGTGGGGGGTCGTGACGTCACTTGCTCGCAAAAGTGTCGCAAGCAAGTGACGTCACGCGGAACTTTAACCGGCGATATCTTCATCATTTTTTAATATAATTGACAAAAGAAAAAATACGGGTTCAATATTTTTTGATAGTCTAACTTACGACTAATTAGATTTTTTTAGGAAACTAGCCTATTGTGTGGAAAGGGCAGAGGGAGGCCTTTGCCCTGCAGTGGAACAGTACAGGCCAGTTCTTTGCCTGCACAGTCACAAGCATTATGTTATATTTACACGTGGCAACTTTTAAACTGATTTTCTACTGCTGTATTGGTCGTGATTTTATGTTATTTCGAACTCGTCGTTCCTATCGTTATTTCAAGAGGAAATCGCTTTTAAAATTTGCTAAGTGTGTTTTGTTGCGCGTGACTGAACTCAAAATTAAGTGTCTGATATATCTAGTATATAAAGCAAGTGAAAATAATTTGCAACGTTCATTTATTTGAGTGATTACCACAGACTATAGAGTTGTTAGTAGCATTACTAGTGAAGAACGTTTAGTAATACTATGGTAGTGATGTAACAATATTGATAAAGAAGAAAGATCAAATAATAATTCGGTCAGGTTCTGGTTCTTATTACAACTGTCGTTATTTGTAATTCCAGATATGAAGGCGAGTTCATGCAGGGCTGGTTCCATGGTCACGGTGTGTTCTGGCGAGCTGATGGCATGAAGTTCGAAGGAGAGTTCCGTGGAGGAAGAGTGTGGGGACTAGGTAAGAGGTTCCTAAACTTAGGAATCGATTGATTTATACACAGTTTCCTCTTTCATGAAACGATTTCAGGGAATTTGGTAACTAAATATATTCTCTTAAATCCGAAATATTAACTGTGTAGATATATAATAGATAAGTAAATAATCAACATTCTCTTGCCTATAAATATCCTTAGCTTTAGCTTTTCATTGGAACCTGGACAGGTCAACAACATGCATTGCGTTATTTACGTTGTTGAGCAAAGCAAATTTTTCGAATATATGAAGCAATGGATTCTCAATATCCTTCAAAATGATTCAGATTCTGATTGAAAATGTCAAAAATCAAAAGTCATTTATTCAAATTAGGCTGAGAGTCAGCACTTTTTGAACGTCAAAATTACAAAAGACAGTCCCCCAAAAACGCCCGGTCGAAGAAGAAGTGGCGCAACAAACTCCCCAGCAGCACAACTGTCTGTTCAATTAAAAAAAAATACTTTATTGTATACAATACTAGGTACCTATGTTCGGTAATCAACATTACAAGACCAGAACATTTCGAATTTATAAGAAACGCCACGTTGTATGGCAATGCTGATTAGTGTCAAATTAAATTAGCTAGCAAAACACCGCAGACGTAATGGCTATCGATATCTAAATATGATACAACAACAATCAGCTGACTTTTTTGAGGGTTCATCGACCGCAGTCAGTGTAGTCACTTAAAATAATAAGTTTACAAAATCAGTTTTTTTTTCATATTTCATTAAAATGTATATTAATCTAACCCTCTGATATCAAAAAAGTTTTGCTGACTGTCTGACCTTGTTACCTACTAACAGTGGTTTTGGCAACAATTTGCCAAACTAACAGGATTTAATTTTACGTAGGTAATCTTATCAAAAAAGGCTAGGATACCATTACTTTTTATGTATTCAGTAAAACGTCTTAATATGTATGAGATTTTAAGTAGAGCAGCAGAAGGCAATGTTTTCAATTAGAGCACCAGTTAACTAATTGAAAACCTTGTAACCTCTACCCGGAGTGGAAGCCAGACGTATAAAAGTATAGCCTCGTTTTCTTTCATTATGTTCTTAAATACCTACTTAGTTCAATATTTGGTTGATGTATTAGTTATGTAGGGGCTTGTGGCTTGCAGCAGTGGTGGCCCAATGTTCACGGCCGCGACTTACGAGCTTGTAGGTCGTAGGTTCGAACCCAGTCAGGCGCTTTACTTTGTGTAAATTATATCATCACCACTACTCTCAAAACACTGAAGGAAAACATCGTGAGGAAACCGGCATGTCCTAACCCACACTGGGCCCGCGTGGTGGAATACGGCCTACTTCCTCTCACAGAGAGGAGGCCTGTTTCCCAGCAGTGGGAAAATTATGGAAGGAAGCCGAGCCCAACATAGTTGGGAAAAGGCTAGGCAGATGGTGAAATATGTAGGTAAGAACGCAAAATTAGTTAACAATAAACCACAATGGTGAAAACTTTAAGAGGCAGAAAAAATAAAAGTATGTTGGGATGACTGGCTATACGCTATTAGCATCGCTTTCAAATAATATTTCAAATTGGGACACTCAAGCAAAATCCATTCAAACAGTGTGGTTACCAAATGACCAAAAACAATAGTCCCATTAAAACAATTCTCAACTAGGTGAGTAATAACTGGAACAAAAGTTTAGGGCAACTCAACTGAACGGCTTTACATGACGCGAGACAAATGCGGGCGTGTGTTTTGTATTCAGTATAATGAGATAAACAATTATGACAAATAAATATAATTATTTTTGTGACGTCAGTATAAAAGTCGCGCAAAAAGTAAAATCCTACAGGTCACACGCAACACACATTGTGTTGCGTGTGATCTGTAGGATTTTACTTTTGCGCCTTACCGACTTTTCAGTTGCAAGATGAACTTAATCATTTTTATAAACAATAAATAATGTGTTTCTGTTAGTATGTCTAACTCAGGATCGAGCCCGTTTGGTCGAAGCCAATTACTAGGGTGAAGTCCTCCACCGACGCCCATCGAATCATTACCCCTGAGTGACCCAAATCCAACAGCACCCGTGGAGAATGAATTGTCGAGTCGTACGCCGCAGATCCAGTAGTGGTTAGGATCTATAGATGCCATTCTAAACGAAGTTTGCAGTAATGTCGGTGAAGGAAAAATGAACTCGGGCCAGAAGTGGGACTTCGTGGATTTTACTTATACCAATCGCTGAAGCAGAGAACGATCCTGGCCCAGACCACGATTCAGCACCTACAGGTTCACCAGAATATTGTAAACTCTCTTCAGTAGTTCAGAGAGGTGACAGAAACTATTTATTTATTTATTTATTAAGTAAGGCTCACCAACGATATATTTACAAGGGTAGTAACAATAGGTAATCACGAGTCTTCAATTCTGTGTAAATACATCACTTATAGGCATGCACAACATTCACATTAAAAGGTTAAAATAATTCATTAAAATATTAAACTATTAGAATATTAGCAAAACATACAATTTTTACATAATTATTATGATTAGATTACAAAACAAAGTAAAACGTAATACATTTAGTCACATTGCACTGAAACAATACAGCCATACAAAATCATAATAAATTAGTTGCACTGGTAAGAAAACTGGTAAATAATGAGAAGACTAAAATAAATAATGAAATGACGTGATCAGAATTAAAGGAGAAAAATAATAACTAATATCTTAGGTCTAATTAACTAAATAATTTCGATGAAATGAAATTAAATGATTATTAAATTAAATTCGATGACATTATTAATTAAAAAAAAATAAAAAATTATACAATATATTAAAATTACATTATTATTCCATTTGTAAAGAAGTAAACAAAAAAAAAATTAAAAAAAATTAGGAAAAAAAAAACATCTAAGTTGAATCCCTCGAAAAAAAATTCGTATGCTAGCATGGCGAAGAAAGGATCCGATAACTTCGTCCGTCCTGCAAATTTAAGATCAGTCATGATCTATCCCAGCGATAAGACCCAAACAAGTGACGACACTAAGTCACTTGTCCAAAAGATAATCTCCCCCAAACAACTTAAGCTTCATTTCCGTGGCTCGAGAAAAATGAAAAATGAGAGCGTTCAGTTTAGCACCGAAAATAAAGGTGATATTGACAATCTAAAGAATTGGGAAAAATTAGAATTAACGGGCCTTACAATAGAAGATACTTCTAAACGCCGTCTAAGGGTCGCTGTCATATTTTTCGTGATTTTATTTTAGCACTTTGTCTACGTGGTAAATACACATATCCATACAAAGTTTCATCTTTCTAGCACTAACCGTTTGGAAGGTAAGCCGAGGACGGACGGACGGACGGACATAACGAAACTATAAGGGTTCCGAGACGTGAACTACGGAACCCTAAAAAGAGGTTTGATGTAGGTGTTGTTTAATGTTCATCCATGTTCAATGGAAACTTAAACCTCAGACGTTAAAGGAGATCAGCAATATTGGGCAAAAATCAAAATGCCCAAAACCCAAATTCAGTGGTGAACCAGCGAAATAAAATGTATTACCCTGTTCGGTGAAGTCCTCCTTATAATTTTTTACTATCGCTCCGAATCTCTACGCCCATAACCCTTTGCTGTTTTTTAAAATTTAAAAACTCATTTTAGGGCTGATTTTTCTAACGCCTTATAAATAATTATCGGAGGAAATTTTTTTAATTTTTGACAGGTCTTCCATACAAAATCTGTCAGACGTCAATTTTATTCCTCGAAAAAAAGTTAAGTATCTGGCGATGGAAAAATCAGCTCTTAGATTGTAACTGTTAAGTTCGCACTTGGTAATAATAGATGGCGCTACGTGTCTGTAATTAATTTCAAATGGTATAGTTTTCCTTACCGAATTAACAAAGCAATTTTTTCTATTTGTGTGTGTTTGCTTAATATTATTTATAAATCTGTCCTAAGTTTATACTATTAAGGTAAACCCTTTCTATATTATCTATCAGCTTTATACCTGCTGCCATGGGTTGCTCATGACAAAGGTTTGAGGGAAAATGTAATATTTTCTATTGAGGTCGTTAGCTTTTTTTAAAAAAAAAGGAACGTTGCCCCACTCTTGGAATTACTCCTGTATCGTGGGTGCGTTTACAAACATTTAAACTCACATACACAAACAGCCAGACCCGGAACAACTATCAGTAAGCAATACAAATATTTGTTTCGTGCGGGAGTCGAACCCGCGACACGCAGCGCAGCAGTCGATCGCTCAGTCACCGCAACAACCGTGTCGTCGCTGTAAAATCCAAGAATTTATTAATATCCAAGAGCCTCGACCAATCAGGAGGCTCTCGTTGGGCTGGTTTGGGCTTGGTTGTAGCTGGATCAAGGTCTTGTTTCCGGAAGCGGTACTTCTGGACACGGCTCGCATTGTTAGGAGGTTTCCTTTCTCTGGAACCCGGACCGCTGGCAGCTTGGAACCTATTTATATTTTAGATTTAGACCTCAACCATCGCTTTCCATCATGCGTGATCGAGGTCCCATAGAGAGTAGGCCCATTTAGCAATAAATAAATAATAAAAAAAATATCTTTTTTATCCGACTTCAAAAAGGAGAGGGTTCACAATTCGACTGTATTTTTTATGTTTTTTACCTCAGAACTCCGTTATTTATAAGTCGATTTGCATAATTCTTTTTTTATGTGAAATGATATACTTTCAGATTGGTCCCATAGAAATGATATCAAAATCGGTTTAGTAGTTTGGCTAAGCCAAAATTACGGCTAAAACTTTGAGTAAATAAAATTGCGTCTGCTTTTCACAACTAAAAAGTGAAAAATAATAACTTTTTTACATAAAAGAACAACCGACTTCCTTATAAACACTACATAGTGAAAAATAACTTTAATTTCGGAATTCGGTCGTGAAAAAAACGAAATACAAAAACCAAAGACACCGACTTCCAAAATTAAATTTATTTTTCACTTTGTAGTATTTTTATGGAAGTCGGTTGATTTTTTTTTTTTTTTGGTAAAAAGTTTTTATTACTTACCTTTTTGTTTATAAAAATATTAAATTTATAAGTATTGAAATGAAATAAAGGATACTTCTATAATGTCTCGTTTACCGCACCGGACTTGTTAACTTTAAGCAACGTTTATAAATAAAGGGGTTAAATTCCCTGAATTCACAATAAGGAAGTGTAAGTGTGTATATCTGAATATTCTCTGTTCCAGGTTTGGTGACATTCAGCGATGGCAGCAACGGTTTCCCTCGCAACGAGGGCTTTTTCCAAGACTGCCGGCTGGTGCGACGCAAGCGCTGCCCTGAAGTTGTGCAGCGCGCACAGAAAGTAGCATATATGGCGCGAGCGCAGTGCCAGCAGATGTAGTGTTACTAAATATAATACTTAGTGCTGGTAGCTGTGTTTTGTTTTTTATTCGTTTCGATTATTCATTTGAAGCGTCTGCCTATCTGACGTCCACAAGTTTCCTTGGTAAGACTGGTTGGTAAGTAATAGTGGTTTTTTTTTACAGTTGTGCTATTTTTACCCATTGGCGGGTAAAGGTCTTCCTATATTTTTCCACTTTTATTTGTGCTGTGCCTTCTCCACCCAATCGGTTAGGTACGAGTCCAAATCGTCACGCCGGACATTTTTGGTTTTTAAGCTTTGCCCCACACTCGGAATTACTCCTGTATCGTGGGTGCGTTTACAAACATTTAAACTCACATACACAAACAGCCAGACCCGGAACAACTACCTGTAGGCAATACAAATATCTGTTCCGTGCGGGAATCGAACCCGCGACACGCAGCGCTCAGTCGATCGCTCAGCCACTGCGCCAACCGAAGCCCTATAATACATTCATAGCCCTTTATAATGTATAGGTACCTACTTACTTAATTCACTAAATGTTGTTAAGCCTTGGCTAGATCCATTTACACGAAGCCATTAACAGGGAACACAATACCAGAAATATCTTGTAAATTAACTTTGAGCTTACGACTATTGTGGTCACGCTTCGATTATGAAGGACCATTAACACTCTGCGTTATAAGGAGTCCTTGTGGTGTAAAGAAGAAAGAAAGAAAGAAAGAAAATACATTTATTTAGCAAAGACTAAAAGCCACACAATACACCAGAGGGGAAATTATCGTAATTTTAAGACTGTTCATAGTGATCTCAGTCTCATCTCTCAAAAATACCTCTAATTTCCCTACATTTTTGACAAGTTTTTGACATCAGTTGCCAAAAAGGAAAAAAAAAGTTTTTGAAATTGATTGTCGCTGAGATGAGATTGCAACTAAATTTTGAACGTTTTTAATTACTAGAATTGACCTTCAGATACATCTATCTATATAACTAGCATGTACTGGACCACTGCAGGGCAAATGCCTCCATCTCCCTTTTCCACCAGATATATTATAATTATAGGATAAATCCCATGTAAGAATTAGCAGGAAATTGTACGTTACGGCTGCGCCAAAAAGGCCCAGTTCAGCAAAAATGCCAGACACTGATGGTTTTCAACCGGTCCTGATGTGTGAGGTGACGGATGTAAATCAATTTTATACTGCAACTTGACGTGTTTAGGCATGCTTAAATAAAATAAATTTGTGTCAGATAAAAATAGTTAGGAATATGTACATAAATAGTATGATATTGAGTAACATTCCCAAAATAAACAAAAAATACTGATAAATAAATGAGACGGCCGCATGATATACCTCCTATTCGACATATTCGCCAAAAATGTAAACAAAAATATGAGTTTATGGAAAAATAACTTTAATTCCTACACGATAAAGTTCAGTTTACGCTACAACTTCAAACATTTTTATAACTTTTTCAATAGTGCTAGTCACCCTGAAATCAGCATAATTACCATTAAAATAAAGTTGATATTTGTTTAACTTGAAATAACGTCAAAGTGAAACATAAATAAAATTTGAATATAGAGGTACTCTTGTTGTAAGTCCCACAGTAGGAAAGGGAACAGAATAATGATTATTCTTTGGGAGGGAAGAAGGGTGACATTTATGATAGGTACTTGAGAAACATGTACCTAAATGCTAGGCTAACTGGGATAGGTTTCGGTTTTCAGCACTACTTTATAATAAAATTAAGCTATGACTAATTAACGGACAGTCAGACTTAGGAGGACAACTGTTTTTGTACATATGTGGGTCATCCAAATGATTGTTGTGTGTGGTAATAGAACCCGTTTCAGGTAGCTCACCAATCTCTCAGCCAAAGAACCAACAGCTGAACTATTTTGTGAAAATTTAAACGTGAACACTTAGGTAAACTGAGCTGTCAATTCTCCTGATGCTAGGGATTGACATTATTTACAGCTCACTTCAATCTCACTTCTCCTCCAAGTTCACAGTGAGATTCTTACAACATATAATAGATGATAACTGCGTTTAACATTACCTCAGTGTACAGACGCCAGCACATCAAGTTACTACAATCTGTCAAATTTCTTTACTAGATTTTCAACTTTATTGCTAAAGCATTAGGTTCAAGGTTGATTCAGAAAATTTTACAGTTTCGGGTACAACTTAGTACAAATATACATAAAATACACACGTAATCAGTCTATAATGTTCTCACTGCTGGGACACAGGCCTCCTCTCTGTGGTGGATGTCTCATGCCTTCGAATTCGCACTTAATAAAACTCATAACTAAAAATATAATAAAAATATTTTATTTTGCATTTACAAAGCCTCTACAGAGAGCTAACAATATCATTACAACTAAGTTTAGAATAAATTAATGTACAAAATTGTAGTACTTAATATGTTAATTAGATTTCAATTTTCTGTTAGCTATAGTTTCTTCGTCGTCAAGGCATTGCCCGTATCTGACTTCCATGCATTTGCTTCCCTGAAAGTAAAAGTAAACATTTATTTAGTAAAATGGTCGAGAAAATCTTGATTATTATGTGTCACTCGGGCAAACGTTCCTTGGTCAATCATTTTTTCGACCAATAGTTCATCGGCTAAACGATCATTCAGACGAACGTCCTTCGGGTAATAGTTCTTTCGACCAACAATAATTTCATCGGCATAGCGATCATTCGAGCGAATGATCTTTGGTCAGTCGTTCTTTCAACTAACTATTCATCGGCTAAAATGATCGTTCTGGTGAACGCCGTTCAGTCAATCATTCTTTCAAACAACAATTCATCCGCCAAATGATCATTCGGGCAAAAGTTCTTAGGACAAATGAACTTCAAGTAATCGTGGTGTGCTGTGGAATATTATTGTTAGCGAAAGAATCATGAATAAGCAATTCGTAATTGCCAACTATATGCTAATCGTGGTGATTATTCATATATGAACGATATTTCAAACTATATAAAAAATAATAGAATTATTTTCGTTTGTCGTATCGGCTGATCAGGACGCTGCCGGACGGAATTAAAGTCAGAGAAATTAATTGTTAAGCAAATTGACTACCAACTTGAATTTACATAATCACAGGTACATACGCTTTGAAATGGGCAACTAGCTTCATCTTTCTGACTGACCGACCGTTTGATAATTCAAAAATGCCTGTAATTGGTTTAGTTGAAATAAATTATTTGAGTTTGAGTTTGACAATTAATTTCCCTGACCGTACATTTTATGGCCACTTGTCAAGGCCATTTTAATACTTAATATATTATGTTCATTGGAAATAATCCAAAGGACGAAGATAATTTTTTGGATGTATTCTAAGTAAATCTATATCATGAAACTATGTCTATAACAAAAGAGGTAGTCAAGAATTTTTAGCTGTATAAAAACACATTTTTTAGGAATGATTTTCCATTGTGTTTGCTAAAGTAACAGTAAATAAAGATAGTATTATTCACCGATGAAAAGGTTCTTCTTTTGTCCACTTTAAGACACTCGCACGTTTTCATTTAAGGCGCAGACAGGTGCGACGCAAATAGAAAAATTGAAATGAAAAATTTTCAACAAAATCATTGTTTTTAGAGTCGTGGTGCGCCGGTCTGCGGGAACCTTAAATCAACGAGTAATCAGTATCTTTTCTTTCATCGATAGAGAGTTATCTTTATACAGAACTGACTGTGCTATGATGACACTTAGCTTGGCGAAATATTTATACAGGGTGGCAGGGACTTCGACGCACAAACTGTAACCATGGATTCAGCACATGAGTTAAGACCCCATAGCGTTGAAATTTTTCGTCGGTTATTAAAATAAACGTCTGAAAGTCGGGGCTCTAAGTACTGGGCTCTAATGAAAATTCACGCGCTTCAATCGGCCATTAAAAATTTGGATCCTCCTGCGTTAAAATTTGTCGTTAGACATTAAAAAAAAAAACAATGCTGTTTCCATTTTGACCACGTAGGTATCTATTGCACTTTTCAATGAAACAGTAGATTATTATTTTTTTGATAACTGACGACAAATTTCTGCGCTGGGGGGTTTAGAACCATAATTCAACACCATTAGTGTTGAATTATGGTTACAGTTTGCGCGTCGATGTCCCAGCCACCCTGTATAGGGGAAGCCATGTAAAATAATTACGATTGAACCAATTCAGTCTACCGTAAATGGTTCACTAAACCACATATATTATTATTACTCTGCTAAATAGGAAACACAAGCTTTGAGGGGCGATTCCTTCTAAAATAGTACTTCTAAAATTATCTGGCCCATTTTCTCTATCTTGTTTGTTCCCACGCCTTTGTGCGTATTAATGGTTCTCTATTAATGTAGATACAACTGCCTACTCATATAGTAATAATTGTACGCAAACATTATTAGAGCAAAATAACTATAATATTTTGATAGAAGCAATTATATAAATACATTTCGCTCCAAACACATTCTCATCATTCTGCTCATATTCCACTTCCTTGCCAGTCATATCATCATTCACGCAATCAATCCATAGTAATATTACATTCATTGGTCTACCAATTTTTTAACAGTCATCCACATAGAAACTTAAACCCTTTTCTAGTGCTCCATTCCACACTTTACTCCAAAATATCAAACTATTTACACAAACTAAGAACTTTAGACCTACTAACACAAAAACAAACAAACAAACGAAACTTTCTTCACAGCAGTCTGCTTCACACTTCACACCTACTATTGACACAATACTTTCATCTTCCCCTACTAAGATACTTAAGGAAAGTAAAATGATCCGTGACATAACGGAACTCGACTGCCAGTCGCGTTAACTTTCACTCGGAAGAGTTTATATAACGTCTACCGACGTAACCATACCTTCTCATTAATCTTTGGTTCAAATTTATTTATTATTCGTGAAATTCGTTTTGGGCCGGTGGGTTTCGTGACCATAGGGGCCGGCTTTAGAAAAGGGTTTACATAATTAAGATATGAGGAGATTTATAGCGGAGAGAAACTAAAGGTCTACTAAATACAGGGAGATGTTATGACTGTAATAGCAGAGCGATCATTATCACAACCATTGTTGTCCTCTTTAATTAATCTGGAGGATCTTCTTAGCTGTTATAATTTAATTACCTATCTTTCTTTCCAAACAGATTTAACATAGCTGTAATTCTCAATATTTTGACATACAAGTCCTTCTTCATTTTCGTTTCGCTCTTTACACAGTGGTTACACACCTTGGAATCATTCAGTTCATTGGACAATCAATAAGTAACTGTTTCTCTTATTTAAATTCAAGTCAAATTCTTAGCAATCTAATATATAAAATTCTCGTGTCACAGTTTTCGTTGCCATACTCCTCCGAAACGGCTTGACCGATTTGGATGAAATTTTTTGTGCTTATCGGGTAGGTCTGAGAATCGGCCAACATCAATTTTTCATACAAAAAAAAAAACCTTATATCGCAAAACAACGTTTGCCGGGTCAGCTAGTATTTATACAGATTTCAAACCACTTTTAACTAACCTTGGCAATATACGCTTTCATGTAGAAGTTTCCGAACAGGATGATGAAGGAAATCATGTAGATGATGAGCACGTAGTGCATCCACAGCGGGAACTCGCAGCCAGTCCTGATGCCGTTGATACCGAGGACTAAGGCGCAGGTGAACTGGATCTGAAACGAGAACGAGATTTGTTAAAAGATGATGATGAACGCAATGTTAATAATATAAGATTTGATAAAAAATAATAAATAAATAAATAATATCACAGACACAGGAAATAATTCAATGCAGTTGAGCTCGAAAGAACTTGTAGCCAACACATACGTGACTGATCTTCGCCTAAGTATACCTAGTAGATGACTAGTAGTTGCATGCAGAAAATTATTTCATTAATAAAGTCAACTCGAACTTTATGGGCTATATCAATAGCACCATTGATACGCACGATAATCATAAAGATAAAAAGAAATCAATTTTCAGAATGAACTTTTATCAGTAGACTATCAGCATTGATTGCTCAGAATGTATATACTGAAACGGTTATTATGGCACTTGAAGATATCGTAACTGAAAACCATCTTTCGACACAATAAGGAGAAGGCATCAGAAAAGTATTGTGAAAAAATAAAGATAATATCATCTGGAATTTTGAGCTTAACTCAACAATTTATTTAGGCTCTTTTTGCTTCACTCTGAATTTCAGGATTCTCTGCAGTGGTATTTATTTTAGGTTTATTGAATTTTTATGAAATCTTAGATTCTCCTTTTATTTGCATATCACGCGATTTATCGAAGGAAAAATAACTGAATTGGCTCATTTGTAACTCAGAAGTAGAGTTTGAACTTTGAGTGGAGTAAATATTTACCTTTCCATTTATATTTAAACTAGCTGTTGCTGCCGCGACTTGTCTGCGTTTATTTCATTTTAATATTAATATTCAGGATGAAAATTAGCCTATATTCTTTTCCAGGTTCCAGTCTCGCAATTATAATACTATTACGGTCACGAAAAGTGATAAGTAACCAGGGGTCGTCGGATATAGTTGAAGTTTAGTAACAAACGGATGGATGATGGAATGGAAAATGGATGTTTTGGAATAAAATTAATTTCATTAATAGAAAAAAAAGGTTAATTTATCAAATTAAATTTTATTTGAAAACATCCCTCGGTATTTTACTAAACTTCATATTATATACTCGAAGACCCTGGTTACTTATCTCTTTTGGTTACTGTATCTAAGTATGACCATTGACATTGAGCAGGAGCCAAATGGATTTGGAAAACAATAATAGCCTATAATGTTCCCACTGCTGGGACACAGGCCTCCTCTCGGTGAGAGGGACTGGGCCGTAATCCTCCACACGGGCCCAGTGCGGGTTGACAGATTTCACATTTCTTGGATATTTTGGTTCTAGGACATGCCGGTTTCCTCACGATGTTTTCCTTCTCCGTTTAGAGAACAGTGGTGATGAAATAATTTACACAAAGTAAAGCGCCTGTCTGGATTCGAACCTACGACCTACAACTCGTAATTCGCGGCTGTTACCACTGGGCCACCACTGCTCTCTTTATTACGATTGAAAGACACAAAATTGTTCTTTTATTTGGTTGTTATTATGAAGTCGAATATTTTATTTTCAGAATCAATTTCTAAAATGTGACAAAGTACCGAAAAATTCCGGACTATAACAAAAAATACCCCACCAAAGAAAATAACAGCCTAAATAAAATCCTCCCTATCTTTATAGTTCTCGTAATTGGGAGCGACAATGAATTTTATATAGACAACTGTTATAAAGGTGTAGGTTTAATAATAAGGTCTCTATGGAAGGTGCTCTATAGAGGGGATAAACTTTCTAAATGATGGTCGAGGTCTTTCGTTATCTTTCGTAATACTATCGTGGGCCAGTTTTATATCCAATTTTATCCCTGTCAGAATACCGGCGCTGCGGTGTTTATTTTTTAAATATCGTAGCATTATGCTAAGATAGGAGCCATTTTCTTTTTTTATTTGGCTTTTTTTTAAGTTGTTTTTAATGTAACTTTGTTAGTTTTAAATGCTCGTTTTTAACCATTTGTATGTATTTCCTGTTTGTGTCCCAAATATTTTTTTTTTTCTCACGGTCTCAATTTTTTTTTTTGATCTTGCGTAGATCGAGGGGCGTTCCTATAAGAAGTTCTCAAAATAAAATGTGAATACTAAAGATAGGAGAACACAATTGCAGGTGGACCAGAGCTTAGGTAAAGGAGAGTATACTGGGGGGATCAAAATGATCTGTTGGCAATCCATTCATCAGGTTGATGTGACATTTTCTACGGTTAAGAATATTGAAGCGCACAAATTAGAAAGAATTTCGATCACAGGGATGAAACTTGGCGGCGGGATCATCCGAAAGGGTTACCGCTGCCCTGGAACAGAAAGGGCTAAGGAAGGAACACGGGTGGGTTTTAGTCAGTAAGAGTCTGACACTCCCTTCCGCTCCACCCAGAGCGGGAGGGGTCATTTGATGATTTCCCTACCTCAAAAAAAAAAAAGCGATGAAACTTACAGAAAAATGAAAACCTTAATGGCATTTTGAGTCACAATCTGAATCATTTTGAAGGATATTGCTTATTCATTGCTTCATATATTCGAAAAATTTGTGTGTTCAACAACGTAACTAACGCAATGAATGTGGTTGTAATGTCAAAATATTACAGAATAAACAATTTCAATTAATTTCATTTCGCAATGATGGAGAAAAAATCACTAAATGGCAAATCGCGCAATGTTTGTTTGTTTGAACGCTCAATTAATCGAACAGATCAAACGAACAGTCAGTAGGATTAAAAAAAAAAATCTATTTGAAAGCACAAACTATTAATAAAGCTGACGAGTTTGTTTTTTTAATTGTTTGTTTTATCGAACTAATAGTCGGATATGAAAATAACTTTTTGGCGTTTGATAGCCCAATTATTGAGAAAGGCTTTAGGCTATATAACACGCTAGGAAGAAGTCAGTAGGAACGCTAAGCGGAAACGAAGTAATAGCGCGGAGAGGTGATGCGATGCGATGTGGTGGGTCGGAGGAACAAGAAATTTCATGCGGACGATGTCGTGGACAGAAGCTAGTTTCCTTAATGAAATGGACGAAGTACGAAATCATTGATAACTAATTCCCGATTGGTTCCATCTACAGTAGGTCATTGGGGTCAGATGTACCCCAAAACGATTTAATTGAAAACATTTTAGCATTTAATCAGCCTATAATGTTCCCACTGCTGGGACACAGGTCTCACATCGGTGAGAGTGAGTGGGCCGTAATCCACCACGTGGGCCCAGTATGGGTTGGTAGATGTCACATGTCTTCGAGCCTTTGGTTCTAGGACATGCCGGTTTCCTTACGATGTTTTCTTTCATCTTTTTGAGAGTAGTGGTGATGAAATAATTTACACAAAGTAAAGCGCCTGTCAGGGTTCGAACCTACGACCTACAACTCGTAAGTCGCAGCCGTTTCTACGGAGCCACCATTGCTCTTACAACAGAAACATTTTACCCACGTGTTAAACCTTCTAAAACCGGTTTTGTATTTAATATTCAAAGGCCCTTTTCAACCCGGATAGAGTAGGTATGTAAACATTAATCAACAGAGTAAATGTTCGTAATAATACCTAAAGTATTTCATAACATTGAAATAAAACAAAGGAAAATCAACACGCAATGCGTGTGGCGTGACGCCGCAAACTCCGATTATATACAAATATATGTACATAGTTTAGTTTAGATAATAGCGTCGTATAAACTTCACTAATTCGGTTTCAGATTATGGTTTGACTTGTTGTTTCCCGTGACTTACCGTACTTCACCCGCTTAGTGGTTGAGTTTCAAATAATCTTTCTAAGTGCATTGTTACAACAGAACAAGTTTTTTTTTTTCGTGGGTCACCGCGATCCTACCCTTACGGTATGCGTCTAGGTCGTCTCGCCACCTCCTCCTCCATCATCAGACACCCACCGTGTGAAGACTGTCGCTCAGCGGTCACTGCACGCGGCTGATGTGACCCACCCAAGGATTGAATCGAGGTGGCCCTAGAAAAGGATGCTTCGGAGATTTTGATGGAAGTCTTTGCTTAGCAGCTGTGGAAAAGTGTCTCTCTTTTTGCCTAGCTTTATCCCATTTCATTTGGGGTCGACTCCCCTCGTCATTTTCGCCATTCGCCAGATGTTCGGTTCTGGGTCGTCGAGTCTTTTACTTGGGCTGACTTCGGGTCGTTTTTGCCTACAGACATCCAAGTGAAAAGGGTTCTTTGGACCTGAATTCATGTAGAGGATTTTTTAGTCATGTGTTCTTTGGGCTTTCTCATTACATGTCCATACCACCTGAGGCGCGCTTCAGATAGTGTCAGTAGGACTGTGTAGGGTAACATAAAAACACGTTTTATATCGTCAGAGGTTTTTGCAGTGAAACTGACTGGCACTAACGAAACTGTTTTGAATGTTTAAATAGTTTGCTCTATGCACATTTTCAATAGAAACATCCTACTTAAGCCGCAAGGCAAGTCATGTTAGCACGGAAAGTTGCGTTCGAAACTTCTTGTTTTAGTAGTACCTACTGTTAAATATTTAACTAGAAATTATTTACTGAGAAATGTTTCTCTAGGTCTCTAGGTAAAGCAACAGAATTAATTTATATTGTGTTTCAAACAGATAGTTTCAATCTGTCTAGCCATTTCCCAAGTTACGATTACTTACAGATGTTGCCCAGTAACTGGGATGTTACAACCCAGCTGACTACCAGTATCTTGCACGGAGGTACTTTCATGAAAAATATTGGTATTCAGCTGTACCCGGTTAGACTGGAAGCTGACCCCGACAGTCCCCCCCCCCCCTTTTTTTACGAAAACCAATCTGGTGATCAGACTTTTTATGCTTCTGACTACTCGTAATGACTTTTGAAGAGCTAGGAAATGAGAGAGAGCTAGGAATGCCGAGGCATGAGGAGTCTTCGATGTGTAGTGATTGAGCGACTCGTATGGCTGTTATTAAATAGCCACGAGCCACGATTAAGCAACAAATTGTTGGCGCAGTGGTTAAGCGATTGACTGCTGCGCTGCGTGTCGCGGGTTCGATTCCCGCACGGAAAAAATATTTGTATGACCTACAATTAGTTGTTCCGGGTCTGGCTGTTTGTGTATGTGAGTTTATATGTCTGTAAACGCACCCACGACACAGGAGAAATTCCTAGTATGGGGCAACGTTTTTAAAAAACAAAAGAGTTTACATTTCGAAAATACTTTTCTATGAAGAATTCTTTTTACTTTATGTGTAGTAGAGGTAGGGTCTATTATAGAATATTTACGGTGTGAGATACTGGATAGATTCCTGAAAATTCCAGACACTATAGGATGGAATTTAGGTAGCCCTTTAGTTCGCAAACTTTTATGTTATGTGCCCGGAAATCTGTCCCTAAATAGTTCAAGTATTTATGTCACAAGAAACCTACGTTTTCATGTTCGCAGAATATGGGACAGAGAATAGTTGGGCTTTACTTGGAAATTTATTGCACGTTTTATTTTTCTGGGTATCTCCTTTTTTTACTGTTGGTAACTGAAGTATTTTTGGCATATAACAGTGGACACAATTGACCAAATCAATTCGAATATAAAAGATGTATGACAACGACCGAGAATCGAGGTTAGTGGCGAGTAATTGAAGAGGTTTATGTCCTGTACTAAACATGTTGAAGAGTTCATTGGAGTTATTTTTGTGCATTGTCACTTACTTTCATATCTTGCATCGTTTTCTGTGTGTAGGATAATCTGAGTAATAGGTTGAGTACTATTACTATGGCTCAACAGTATCTGTACCATTATTATCACGTTTTTATTAACTTCACTTGTAACTAACTAACAAACCATGTAATAAAATCTTAGAAGTCAATTTTAACCTACTTCTAATTGTCGTATTAAAATAAAACTTTGTATGTATATGTAGTTCCGACGACAAAACTATAATTTGATATCTTGGAGCTGATCTGCTGGTGGATATTGGAACTCTTCAGTGGCTACAAGTAAACCCCTCGAGTTTGGGCTCATATGATTTGTTTTGACGAGTCCAATAGATTGGATAAGAGTGTTTTTTATTTTTTTTTAAACTACATATTTTACATAGAATCAGTGCGGGTTGGTAGATGTCACATGTCTTCGAATTTTTTGGTTCCATCCATTCCATATGATTGATTTTATGTCTTAGTATAAAACTCACCAGCTGCATGATGGTAAGGTACTTCTTCCACCAGAGGTATTTGCTGACGGCAGGTCCGAAGACGGACAGTCCGTAGTAAGTGTACATGAGCACGTGGATGCCACTGTTCACCATGGCTGGGAGGAATGCTGGAAAGGAATTGTGGTGTTAATAATATGAAAATCAAATTATTGAGTTGCTAAAATAGTGATAATATTAGAAATAATAACAGAAATAAAAGGCTAGGCAGATGATGATGATTTATTTTTATTTTTAATAGTAAAACCGGCCAAGTGCGAGTCGGACTCGCGCACCGAGGGTTCCGTTCCAATTTACAGTTTTCGGATTTTCCCTTTACTTGTGCTATATGACATTGCTTCTTGCCAAATTTCATGATTCTAGGTCAACAAGACCCTATAGGTTTTGCGAGTGTCAAAATATGCGGCATAAACGGAACATAAATGCCCGTATCTTTTGATTGCGTTGACTTAGAAGTTTGATTTTTTCACTGCTTGATGGGATTGCAGCTTTAAGTATTTGATATTAATTTCAATTTGATAACTCTAAGGGTCCCTGAGAAAAAGCGTTTTGACAGACGAACAACGAAGTGATCTTATAAGGGTTCCGTTTTTCCGTTTGAGATATGGAACCCTAAAAAGCAAAGAAGATAATAAGTGTAGTTTGTTTACTTTCATTTATATTGTTTTTTCTTTCTCTCTTTCTAAAAATAATTGTGTTTTTTTGTACAGACGTCAGCACATCAAGCTACTACAATCTGTCAAAATTCTTTAATAGATTTTCAACTTTATCGTTATTGCATGAAGGTTCAAGGTTGATTGGGAAAATTTGACAGATTCGGGTAGCTTGACCTGCTGGCGTCTGTACTTTCTTTAGTTGAAAATAATTTTAGCTCTATGTTCAATCAAGTGACCCCAGTGACCGAATAAAAGAACTACTAATTTCATTATTTCATACATTTTTCTTAGAGCTACGAACTTTCCAAGAACTGTTTTGGGACTCAAACGCCTTTCAAAGAGACTATTCAATGAAATGAAAACTTAAAATCTAATAAACTACGAAGTCAAAAAACCTCCAATTTCAATATAGCAGATAGTATGGACGAGGTCAAGAACGGTTTCATTTACGTAATTTCAGACATTCATCTCCAATTGAAGAAATCTTTTCGCAGTAAGAAAGAATTGAATGACCCTTAATTCCCAAAAAAATGAGAAAATAGCTGTGACTAAGTGAATTTCAGACAGGCTCGCGAATAACAAAATAATTTAAGGAATTTTACTAAAATAAAAAATAAAAACACTATGTAAATGGGTAAGATTACGGTTGTTATACTGACTAGACTAAATACTGGTATTCAGCTGCATCCTGTTGGACTGAAGCCAACCCCAACATAGTTGGGAAAAGGCTACTTAGATGACGACTGTTATTGATTCTCAATTCTTTATTGCGTACTTTTTAGGGTTCCGTAGTCAACAAGAGACGGACATGGCGAAACTATAAGGGTTCCCCTTATAGTTTCGCCATGTCCGTCTGTCTGTCCGCGGTTTAGCTCAAAAACCATTGGTACTAGAAAGTTGTGATTTGGCATGAGTATGAACGTTTATGACGCCAAAAAAGTGATAAAATAAAATTTTGACAAAACAATTATTAAGGGTACTTCCCCTACATGTAAAGTGGGGATTTTAATTTTTTTTTTTCGTCCTTCCCTTTGTGTGGGATATCGTTGGATAGTTCTTTCAAAAATATTAGGGATTTGGAAAGACCGTTTGTTGATTAAGTAAACCGTTCGTGACTTATAAAGCTTTAAAGTACCAATCTTCGTTAGAGTCAAGTGTCCCCTCCTCTACCAACTAAACGGTTATAGTTAGAAATTCAAATGTCATGGCAGTAGTACTTATATATAACGAAGTTAAAGGAAAACTGTCACACTTAAGTGGGCTTCACAAGAATACGAGTAATAGTCGACCAATTGTATTTGACTCGAAAATTTCGAACAACAATGTCGATAGATGGCGCTAAGCGTCAGATGTATCGCGCTATCGTTTCATTCCTAAATAAGTTTTATAAAAAAAAACAGTTGCTGTCGAATAAAATTATAGTTAGTTGTGTCTAAGTAATTAAATTTGTTGAGAATTGTGAAGTCAAATTAGGTAGGTAGTCATGTTTGGCTTTTAGTTAGAGCATGGTACGAAACTATCAGTCAGCGAATACGACCCGCACTTGGCTGTTATAAAAACCACGGAACCCTACACTGCACGTGGCCTAATACGCACTTGACCAGTTTTTTTAATGTATACAGTTGGGAGGCAAATAATTATATTAGTCCAAAAATATTGAACCCGTATTTTTTCTTTTGTCAATAATATAAAAAATGATGAAGATATCGCCCGTTAAAGTTCCGCGTGACGTCACTTGCTTGCGACACTTTTGCAAGCAAGTGACGTCACGACTCCCAAATTTTGACGCGCTTTATCTTTGTTATTTTTTGTTTGATTGACAAAAGAAAAAATACGGGTCCATTATTGTTCGATAATCTAACTGACGGACTAAATATAATTATTATGTTTTTACCCAGGAAACTACCCTATTATGGACCCCATCGGGCACAGCATAGATCAAGTAGGAATCAATCAGTTGGCTATTGACTACGTTGTGTGTATATTTTATGTCTTTTTTATTTGTAATGTGCGTTTTATTTGTGTTGAATAAACAATTTTTATTTCTTTCTCAAATCAAATTATTTTTATTTCAGGAATACACCCTTGTAGAATTTAAACCAACTTAAAAATTATGTTATTTTTCTATACAAGTAAATAAAATGGAAGTGTCTGTTTGTAACGTGTAAACTGTAATTATACAAGCTGTTGTTTTGGATCCTCGTCAAATTTCAGGAGGTTTTATGAAAGACATAAATAATCAAATAAAATTACGATCCCTGGTAAATTTCTTTGAACATGGACATAGGATAGCTCCTTATCGACCGCCGAGCCGTGGGCGGAAGCTGGTTAGTAAAAAAATAAGTTTTACATATATTTTTTTTAATATAACCATCATTATTTATGTCTACTTGATTATCCTTATGACGTTCGGTATTCATGGAAGCAGTAGAAACTCATTTACATGCAAAAAAATTCCTGAAACGGATCAGATTAACTTCGTACGACTCCGGATTTTGGGAATCTCATCATTACTCCCTAAATTGCTCGTAGGTTATAATAAATTAGGTCCCAAAATCGATCCATTGATGTCTAGACGATTTGAATAATGCTTTCCGAGAAAGAAACTATTTAACTAGTTGTATGGTCGACCTCGTAATTGGTTTACCAACCTACGGTTGATTGTTATTTGCACGTTATAAAATGATCAGCATAGCACTCACAACTATTCGACAGGCTTCCGAGTAATTTAACGACATATTTTCGGGTACCTGATCTGCCTAGTGGTTTAAATTGTCAACATTTTCGGGTTACGAAAATACGACTATTATAATTTAACTACTATAATTTACGACTTCTTCGTTATTATTAATTGTTCGATTCGGCACGGAAGCATATCGAATGGTTGTGAATAGCTATGTTGGTATATTTGTCTATGTGACCATTAGATTGTTAGTGAAGATTACGTTTTCTAGGATTTCTTCTCAAAAGTGGATAAGGAATTTTGTGATCGACTCTATCTACTTCATTAATTATGAAAGGAATGAATAAACATGACAGCTTAATTACGTCATCACGTAATTATAGTTCGTTGAAAATTATGTTTCTTGTGCCCTTCGGTTTATTTGACATCTGTCATCAAAGGTGTTTGAGCTAAAATATTTAGAGCGAAATATTTTAAACGTTAAAATATTTCTCTGTGACGGCTGAGTGGAAATGCCAATAATTAGAGACATGCTTCTTAATAGGTCACTATGAGAACAGTCAACTTGGCAGATTTAACTCATTGTATTTAATAGATACGACATTAATCTAGCTTGTACATCAGACGTAACAACACTGCTCACAAAGTTAGACTATTAGTTCGCTCTAGATTAGCCTGTTTTGGGAACAAAAACTTCCATTATCCTAAGATTACCTTTGAAGGTAATTTAGTTTTCAACCAAGACTTTTTGTAACTTAGTAGACTGTTCTTCACCATTCTCCTGCCTTTATCCCAATTTATTTGGGGTCGGCGCAACATGTCTTTTTCTTCCATACTTTTCTATTAGCTGCCATCTCGACAGTCACTCCCTTTCTAACCATATCATCATTCACACAGTCCATCTATCCTTCCTTTGGTCTTCCCCTACTCTTATAGCCATCGACATTCATACTAAAATTTTCCTCACGACATTTTCCTCATTCTTCCGTAACACATCATACTATGACAACCGCTTTCCGCACCAGTTTTTAGTTACCGGTGCCACTTTCAGACTTCCTCTTATATAATTATTTCTTATTCTATCCATTCGTAAGTTAATAGACTGTTATAAGCTAAAAAACGGAAAAAAATATATCCCCTTTATTGTATCGATAAACCAGCTTCGCGATAAATGTTGAACCCCAGATTTATGTTAGTGCCTTTACTTTGTAGTTAATGTCCTGAGTCTGGAAAATGGTCATTGTTTTCCTTTTTACCGTTTAAAATAGGATGGTTTTCATTACAGGATTTTTATTTATGAGGTTTTGTCTACAAGTTCATGAATATTAAATCCTGGTGCAGATTTTGACACCCTGTATAGGTACCAAAAAATCTCGTACATTACTTCCGTATATTTTGTATGAACCATCGCAAAGTGGGCGGCACATGGTTTTTTTTAGTTTGAAGTGTGATATGCACGACATTGACAGTGACATTGTGACTAGTTGTCGGTTTCGTTAATATTTATAACAGAGAGCCTCCATAGATTTTTCAGCTGTTAGATGGTATTGTTTGAACTCCTGTGAGGCTATCTCCGTTGAGATTAGTCGTCATGGTCGAAATACGGCCTGGAGGACAATATCAATATCAGAGCGTGACCAAGCCTAATGAGGGGGCTATCCAAATCTGTATTAAATTTCAATACAAAGCCTGTAGGCAAATCTCGGATTACAAAAAGCCATATTGTTGAAAAACAATTAACTACAAAACGTTAAACAGCGAAATATGCTAATAAATTCTGTCTAACTTTGACACTGTCGAAAATTCAAAGTTAAAGACATTTATGTCGCTGAAAATTTCTGCCACAATTTTCTTTTTCCTAAACTTTGTCTATAAAAGTAAGGGTTCTTGAAAAAATGTGGCGTCAAATTGTCTTTTTAATACTAACTTTAGGTCGTCTTTTAGAACATATAGGAATATATACATTGGAACATTAGGCAATAAGTGCTTCCTACGATGTCATCCTCGTCACTTCATAGTGAGGGTGCATATTTTCAAACCTAACTCTTTCAATGGCATGGACCATTTGCTTTATAGCAGCATGAATGAGGTAGCTAGTGGAAGTTCACGTTAAATTCACACATTTCTTGGATTTCATGTTTTATTTATCGTCTGGGATCAAAAACATTAAAATTAGAAATATTTTAAAGTATAACCATAGAGCGGACATCTAACTGGATGTTTACTATCTGAGCTTCTTCAGAGATTTATAAGGCAGACAGACAGCCTCTCCATCTAACTTATTGACTTGCCAAACGTTTTATTACGGAACCAGAGTGCTTTTACGACTTGACAAAACATGGAGTTATGTATTACTACCTGACCCGGCGAACTTCGCGCCGCCTTATAGTCAATAAATGTTGTATGAGAAAATGAAAATAATCTTCATTATTTTTCTTTCGTGAATTTTCCCATGTTTTAATAGTTGTTCTGATATTCAGGGTGGAGACAAATCCAACAATAAAATTCAAAAATCATTCAAATCGGTTCAGCCGTTCTTGAGTTATCAATGATGTAACTAACCCGATTTTCTTTTATTTATAGTGTAATTGTGCAATAATGTATTATTCACATAAACTTTTCGGAATAAATTATCTAAATGACGGTACAAACCGCATCATAATCAATTGTGTAGTTTATAAGAACCACGGGTTCACACATATTATAGACACGAAAAGTGACTTTAATTTATATTATGTATGTATAATGGCTCCACAATGAAATACTAATAGTTATCTTGATCTGGTTCAAAAAGAAAATTGATGATAGAATATGATAGAAATAAATCAGCACCCAATCTCAATCTGAGTATTTTTGAAAGATTATTGCATAAATGTTCGAGATATTGGTCTGCTCAACGTAACTAATACAATTAATGTTGTTCAACTGACAAAATGAAAGTAAATGAAGAACTGGTAGTGAGTTACGCAATTACTATGCTAATTGAATACCATTCATAAAGTAGGACATAGGTACATACACAAGTAACAGTAGGATTTAAAAAAATACTCACTAGATCCACTTGGAACCCATTTGATTCCGATCCACCAGAAACTGAACATTGTGGAGTGGTGGTACACATGGAGGAAGGTGAGCTGCTCATCCTTTTTCCTCAATATGAAGAAGAAAGTGTCGCAAAATTCTAGTAGCTTCGAGAAGTAGTACCACCAGACGGCGTCTGCTATCTGAAAATAAAAATAGAATTTTTAAAGGAAAAATAGGATGTTTACTGAAAAGAGAAATGCTAAGCAGACAAATTATACGAGGGCGTTTTAAATTGAAAGCCCTATCGCGAACGCGCGACGTAAACTCGAACGATTTATTAATCAAAAATACAACTATGTTTTGCATTTTGGTTTAAGTTTTTGCGACAGGCACAATTAGTATCACCCATAGATAAAGAATAAAGTCTTAAAACTAGAACATAACATGTGCAAAACGAGCATTTTCAATTTTTCGTTACGTTGATGGCCGCGTGGTTAAGGCCTCGCCTCTAATGCGAGGTTGTGGGTTCAAATCTGGGAAGTACCAATGTGACTTTTTCAATTCATTTATGTACTTTTTGAGTTTTTTTTTAACGTAACTGACATCGGTGAAGGAAAAACATCGTGAGGAAACCTGGACTTATATTTAATATAGGTAAGTCTGGAATCGTCAACGTTTCTTGAGCAACCGTGGAGTTCAATGCTCATGCCTTCTCTGTATCAGAAGAGGCCTTTGACCTGCAGTGGGACAGTAACAGGCTGGTAGCTACTCCACGCGTTCGTGCTAGCTCCATAGTATTGTTCC
The DNA here is from genome assembly GCA_949629185.1 of Apamea crenata. NCBI lineage: Eukaryota > Metazoa > Arthropoda > Insecta > Lepidoptera > Noctuidae > Apamea > Apamea crenata. Next base: position 2,845,694 of record OX451359.1, read on the forward strand.
ATTAGACAATTGCAAACAGTTTGGCTTGTATACCTTAAACGGTAAACAAAGTTTGCTGAAAATGAGGTCAAGACCATCGCAAAACTACAATTGGACAACAAATCGATTCTTGGGATATTTTAGGTTCGACTAGGCCGACAACAATGGAGATAGGTTCAAGCAAAACAATGATTTACTACACAAACTAGCTTCTGACCTCGACTTCGTCCGCGTCAAACGACAACTGACCCATCGCGTCGCTACACACCATTTTCGCTGAATGTTCTTTTTGAGTTTGTTTCTTTTTACTCGACTCCTATCGCTATCCCTCGGCTCGGGTCACAGCGTGATGTTAAATAACCTATAACCTTCCTCAAGAATTGGACTATCTAAATGCGAGCATAGTTATTCGCAGTTCCAGAGAAAACCGCGTTCACACAGACAGAGATAAAGTTTTATGGGACATTGTATGTGCTAGCTTGAGTATGAAGGTGGAAACGCATCGCAATAATATCAAAGCATGTAATGTTTCATTTCCAAAGCCTACTTCTGAGTTTATTGCTAATTTATAAACAGCAGCTGAAGGCGCTCGCTCCGGTTCTAAACTGGTTGGAGGAGCTATAGATAAATGGATATTTATAATACTTTAATTCTAACTGGTATCCATGAACTCCTCCATTTTCAAATAGGTAATGTTTTTGACTTATTCTGTACATCAGAAAGATCTGGGGATTCCATACTCTTATTAATTTGTAGCTGTTACTTTTCCTTCAGTGTCAATAGCAGTTGAGGTATATTTTACCTTGGTTCTTCATCTGTTTGTGATACTGATCCATATCGTTCATCATGTTCCCTTTCATTGTTATCTTGAATATTTAATCTTTTAACGATACTTTTTATTTGCCCTTTACGAAATCTAGCTAAGCTTTCGTTCATTCTTCATTACGTTCATTACGCCCTGATATATTCAGGGCGTAATGAAATGCAAACAAAAGCTATTTCTGTCAATCCTGGAAATCCTGGTATTGGCCAAGTTCAATCCCGGGGTTTTTGGAACTGGCATGAACAAGCTATTGAAAATATTTACGTAAAATTAATTTTCACGTATTCAAATATTTTACGAGACTCAACTTCAGTCACGCGCTCGATTGTTTATAATTAATCGTTTCTGGTTAAACGATTTCCTTTAATTGTTTTTTGCGAGTTTGGGAATACTCCTGAAGGCCAATTCTCGTAATTTAAAACGTTCAAAATCTAGTCGCAGTCTCATCTCGGCGACAAACAAATGTAGGGAAAATGTAGGGAAATTAGACGTATTTTTGACATATTGAGACTGAGATCAGACTGTGAACGTTCTTAAAATTACGAGAAATGCCCCTCTGACCGATCTCGTAATAGGCATGTTTAATTTATAGGTTCTGAGTTTGTTTCACATCACACGAAACGTTTCACATTTCTTCTCAGGGGTCAGTCAGCTAGGAAATGCGGACGCCCCATCTAGTTTTAAATTATTAACCAATTTACTATAAAAGTTGTTAAAGATCTACTTACAGAAATAATCATTTTATTTCATCGAATATTTCTTGAGGGATTTGTTATGAGATTGTTATCTCATAGCAATATCCGACAAGACATCTCTAGACAACGCCTGTTGGTACTAATTACAAGGAGATAATGGATGATATAAACAAAGGAAAAATAATAGGTAAAATATTCCTTTGTCTTAGATCAAAGCAGAATTGTAAATGAAGGTTCTAAGAAGTAATTTGTCCTACCTCTGTTTCGGTTTTCATTCCACATGAACAATAAAAATCTTAAAAATAAAGATTCACGGATCGTTAGAAACACAATAGTACCTATTTATTACCTACAATTGTGACTATTATTTATTGCTTTGAAAAACAAAGAAAACTAGGGAAAATGGCCGTAAAATAACGGTTGACCTCTTGTTAAAGGTTTTCTTCTGAATAATAAAATTACCATTTAAGTACTTCTGTGATCGTCAGCTGTTTGTAAGACCTTTGTTCACGCAGGTTTCATGGTCTATTATACTGGGATTTAACGTTAATAAGCAATGTACGAGTATGAAAATGACATTAAGAATAGGCGATTTCTTTCTGGGAAGACTAAAAACTTTTTTAATAAACAAAGTCTATAATGTCTCTACCTTCAATTATTTTTAGAAGAGTAACCGTGGGTTTTTCTTGCCAGCTCTTCTCCATAGGAAACGATCGATTGGAACCGATTGGATTTGTAGGTTTAAATGTGAAATAAAGTATTTTGATTTTATCTTCGAATGGGTCTTAAAGATAAAATTGGTTATAACTTCAACTCTACAAGGAGTGCCTAACTTTTAGTGATAAGTTACATGTAGATTGATCGTGATTTATTCTGCTAGGTTATGGTCTTTACATTTTGAGCATGGTCAATAGCCTTACAGCCAAGAAGAGCCTCCACAAAAACTTCTAAAGAAGCTTTCATGAGTAACTGGACCAAAGCATAATCAACCTCTAATGCTGCCACTGCTAGGACACAGGCCTCCTCTCTGTGATAGGGAATGGGCCATAATACACCACGCCGGTTGGTGGATGTCAAAATGTCTTCGAATTATTTGGTTCTAGGACATGCTGGTTTTCTCACGATGTTTTCCTTTTGGTTGAAAGAAGTGGTGATGAAATATAATAGACAAATAAGTGCCTGTTTTGCTTCGAACTTACGACCTCGTAACTTTTTGCTTAGAACTCGTAATTCGGGGCTGATACCACTGGTAGTTAGTGCTCTCAAAGGTTTGAAGCAAAATCTGGTTACTACTCCCTAATAAATGAGGTCCCTCACATTTCATACACATTACCCTCGGTCCTTAAAATAATACGAGCATTTAACTGTACATAGACTGTAGGATAAAGACCTCATTACCCTTTGGTGTTAAAAATAAACACTTAAGTACGTCTTCCACTTCTCGCTGCAGCGATCCACATTGGCTCACGGCAATTGGTAACATTGGATGGTAAGGCATGTGATCCGCGACGACCGGAGAGAAATTAGGCGCAGGACCAACTTCCTTCGCCTAATTTCTCTCCGGTCGTGTTGCCATTGCACGTTAAGCCGTTGGGCTTAGCGTGCTTTCCAATAAACTGGGTATCACAACTTACTTACTAAGAAATTCGTAACGGAATACCAATGACACTTAGCCTGACCTGAGAATCGAACCCAGAACCCCTCGCTCAGCAGTCGCGCTTGCGACCACGAGACCAACTGGGCATTCAACAATAACAATTGTGTCTTCATCAAGAATAAAAAAACTTACTTGTAACTCATCAGGATCATATTTCTGCCGACAGGGTTCACAAATATAACTGTAGCGCAGCCTAAACGAGGCTGTTAGCAACCTCACTGCTATGTACGCGTTTAAAGCTGCCATCGCCAGGTTGTAGGGAACCAGCAACCAGGTCAGCGTGAAGGGTCTTCTGTTCTTCATCATCTTTGGGCCAATCCATACGATGAAGAGGTATAGAAGTGTGTAGAAGACGGTCGGGGCGGGGGAGTCGACGAGTGGCCAGCCTTTGGTTCTATCATCTGTAACAAAGGATTTTTTTTTAAATGATAGAATGAGAATTTAGGTAGATTTTTTTAATCCAATTTTGGCGAGTTGATGGATGTTATACTCGTACATTCACCAACCCGCACTGGGTCCGCGTAGTGGATTACGACCCACTCCCTCTCACAGAGAGGAGGCCTGTGTCTCAGCAGTAGGAACATTATTAATTTTCAGCTTTACAGTTTAGGCGACGTACCCACTGCCAGGTTGCTTGAGCGCTTAGAGCCTAGCGAGTCACCACCGGCCGCCGATAGCCGGACAGGGCCCTAATTCACTATGACTACTTGACGATTCCTTACTTCGAAACCACGTCACTTCCTTAGCTATTCCCGCCAATCCCAGCATAGAAAAATAGGGCTCTCGACAAAGGCTCTCCAAACTCTCGCGCATGATATGTGTTTCCTAAAAAAATGTTATTGCGCAACGCAACCGGCTATATAAACGGAACAATTCGCACCAGCCATGATTCATCGAACATATTGTACGATTTTCTAACATTTCCGGTTGAACATCGTAAATGAAAGCGTCAATATTGAAACATTCGCGAGCCAGCTTTATTTTTTGAAAACAAAGCCTGACAGTGCAAAAAAAACCACCGATTTATAGTTCAAAATAGCAACCGATATATTATTCTGTTAAAATCTCACCGAGAATATTTAGGTGAAGTGAGCTTGAAGTGAACTGTCATCATACCTGACGCTAGGGAATTTTTATGTAGGGATGGACATCTTACCTCAAACTCGCTTCACGAAATTTTTCAAGGTGAGATTTTTAAAGAATAGCTCTACAAGAAACATTATTACCATCGTATGCATGACAGACATGAATATTTAAATTTGTAAAGTATTATTTTACTTTAATTATTATGAATGTGGGTAATTTTTTTTCTTTCTCTGTAAAGAAAATACATTTATTTGGCACAGACTAAAAGTAAAAGTGGGTGTACTCTCCATGTAAAACTGTTTGTCTGTCTGTAAGTTATTTGCTGTCACGGCTTAACAGCTGAACAACTTTAGGCACTACTTAAATAATATAAAAAAAAATACGAAATCTACGCGAATGCGGTCGCTGACGCATTGTTAGCTTTTTACCGAGTTTTCTAAATTAATAAGAATATTTTAGATAATCTGACTTTGGTGAAGTCATGATGATGTATGGTAGCAACCGGAGATAACATAAATAAAATAATTATTATTGTATAAATAAATAATTACGCAGAGTTCATTCTGTTAACTTAATTAGTTAGCGCCATTAATAAAGCTGCAATTGTAATTGAAATTAATGTTTATTGAATGCAAAACAACGCTTGATTCAATTATTTTAATCATTGAATAAATAAGTGATGTAGGTATTAATACAATTTTGACAGGTTTTGAATTCAACATCAAAATATAATCAGATTGGCAACAATATATTGCTGAAAATGCTAACGACAGATCCATTTAATTTTGTGTCAAAAATCACTTTAGCTATCCGATACAAAAGACGACATAAATCGTGAAAGTAATATAGGATTTTCATCATAAATGAAAAAGAATCTTGGCAAGAAATATTTCAAAGTTGTGTCTAAGTAAACAAGAATACCTTTTTTGGCTCACAGAGCATTATATCTGATTTATTTACTGTACTTGTTTTTGCCTCGCGGGAACGTACTATCAGTACTATAAAAAGTAAGTGTTAATCCAGGTTATTCACTATCTGTGTGCCAAATTTCATTCGAACCCATTCAGCCGTTTTTGCATAATTACAAACTTTCACATTTGTAATATTACTAGCTTCTGCCCGCGGCTTCGCCCGCGTCAATGTCGGAAATTATCCTTCCTACGGGAACGTGCTAAAAGTACCCTATGTCCTTCCCCAGGAAGCCATTTATCTTGCACATAGAGTAACATACAGACAGAGTTAAAAATTATAATATCCTATAATATTATAAACGCGAAAGTTTGTATGGATGGATGGATGTTTGTTTCTCTTTCACGCAAAACCAACAAAACGGATTTGCATAATTTGGTACACAGACAGTTTATAACCAGGATTAACACATAGGATTTTTATCCTGATATTCCTACGGGATCGAAACATGTGCGGGTGAAGCCGCGGGGTGCAGTTAGTTATCAAAGTTTTACAACTCAAAAAAATGCCTACACTGAAAATACAAATAACTTTTTGTACCAAACAAAATATATGACAAATCTAAAGCGATTTTTGCATGAATATCATAGCCTATATTCCCAGTGACACAGGCCTCCTCTCTGTGAGAGATACTGGGCCGTAATTCACCACGCGGACCCAGTGCGGGTTGGTTCTAGGATATGCCGGTGTCCTAACGATGGTTTTCTTCACCGTTTTGAGAGCAGTGAAGTGGCTGCCTGGTACTCGTAAGTTGAGACCGTTACCACTAGGCCACCACTGATTCATGAATATAATAAGCGACACGTATTATGCTTTGACTTCCTACATAAATTAATCACACAGAAAATCCAAAATTGACAATTTGACGACACGGTTGGCGCAGTGGCTAAGCGATCGACTGCTGCGCTGCGTGTCCGGGGTTCGATTCCGGCACGGAATAAATATTTGTATTACCTACAGTCAGTTGTTCCGGGTGTGGCTGTTTTTGTATGTGAGTTTAAATGTCTGTAAACGCACCCACGATACAGGAGTCATTCCTAGTGTGGGGCAACGTTTTTTTTTTAAAACAAAACATCAGTCAGAGATTTTTATTTTTAATCCAAAAAGCAATAGGTGACATAAAAAAACGCTGAAAACGGTGGCTTGACGATTTGGACTCGTTCCTAAACGATTGGACGGCGAAGGCACAGCACAAAGAAAAGTGGAAAAATATGGGGAACAAGGAGACCTTTGCCTAGCTGTAGGACAATATACAGAGTGGCGATTAGGTTATAACATTAAATAATACAGCGGTCATTACAAGTTGTTAAAAGTCTGTTAAAATAATAAAATTTAATTTTTACAAAAAAAGGAAAAAAAAACACAAATAAAATAATTAGCGTCAAATTGTCATGAAATAAACCATCCTTGATAATAAGTCACTAGACACGCGTGATGCAATGGTATCAAGAATTCAACACTAACTTTATGTTATTGTTACTAAGTAAACACAAGGTAAATACTGAAACGAAAAAAAGGTACCACGACTAAAATGTTAATTGTTATTAATTCTTTTAATTGTGTATGTTTAATGTGTATACGTTATGTACAATACGTGGTTTCAATTCATGTGATAACCTAATCGCCACACTGTAGATTAACGGAAAAAAAGGGTTGACATGAAAGATATCCCGGTAAAAAGTATTAACTCGATACATTCATATTCATTTACAAAACGCTTCGAGTCCGGTCCATTATTAATGGTTGCGGCGGTAAAATGTAGCGCACATTGTTCACGATCCCATGTAACATGTATGGATGAGATAGGCAATTTCTCTACCACTTATTCTTGAAATCGAACAGTGTGGATCCCTATAGGCATGTTATTGGCTTGCCTAGCTTTTTCCCAACTATGTTGGGGTCGGCTTCCAGTCCAATCGGCTGCAGTTGAATACCAGTATTTTGTATGGAGCGACTGCCTATCTGACCTTCATAACGCCATTGGGGGGTAACACAATAAGCGAGACCAAAATTTGGGCTTTTGACTACCCGTAACGACTGTCAAAGATCCACGAATTATGGTTGGGACCAACGGGTTAGTTCCGGATGTGGGATTAAATGCTTAATGATAGATTTGGGAGTGACATTAAGAGTGATAAGAAATTGTTGTAGTGAAAATAATTTGAAAAGAGTATGCTTAGAAGGACATGCAAATATTTATTAAATAATAGGGTACCAATTACAATTTACAAGCTAACACTAAAATAATAAAATTATATCCTAAATTAACTAAAACTATGTACAAACTAAAATATAGCGTCGAAAAATTCATCCGCATCGCTGTTTGATTGACTGGTAATGTACCCAAGACACTGGCGGCTTTGCCACGTTGTGTGGCAATGCTTAGCCTCTGGCCAAGGTAAAAGCCAGCCCTTGGGTCATGGGAAGTGTCAACCAGTCGTTTTGAAATTTAAAGGACATGGTAGTTTAGTTCCTATGTTTTCTTAATTTTTAGCGGTCAGATGAATACTGTCTCAGGACACCCAGACCCACACACTAATCATCACTACTCATCATATTATTGACTAATTTTGTATAGAAAATACCGGGTGGCAGGGACATTGACGCACAACCTGTAACCATGGCTTCTGTATAATAATATTATTCTGAACCCAACGTGTTAACAATTTTCGTCGGTTATTAAAAAAAAAATACTGTTGCATACATTTTGACCGCCTAGGAAACCGTACTTTTAGCACTTTTTTTTTAACTTGCCACACTGTATACTTTAATATCTACCTATTCTTTAGATAAGGTATCTGACTATTAAAAAACCAGCCCATGGGCAATAATACACGGTTTGTTTATATGTCTCTCAGTTGGGATGTAAAAACCGAATATTGAATCGTATATTTTAATGAAAACAACTTGGTTAAACCGAGTATTATTCTCATAAGTCAGAGTAGAATGCATTGTCCAGCGACTGTGCGTAAAACTTTCTGTGTGCATATTGAAATATTGTATGCATACAGAAAATGCACGGAATGGAACGAAAATGGAAGGGGCTCGTGGCTAAATAATAACAGCCACACAGATCGTTCTATGATTGCCGTGATCGGTGCGTGGATGGGTAACCATGCATTTTTTTATTGACAATGGGCTCACTCTTGACCTCAATCCAGCCCAGAGGCAGGGATGAGATCTACGGTGGAACGAGCTTGCCCAGAAGAAGCCTATTCACTCTCGCCCTGAAGAGATTAGGGTTGTATGAACTCGAATGCAGACGCAGGCAGACAATTCCAACATGCATTAAATATTGAGGCCCCTTCATGACTCAAAAAGCACGTTAAACCGTTGGTCCTGCTGTCATTCGTAGATCTTTGACAGTCGTTACAGATCGGTCGGACAAGATCTACGAAAACTCCAAAAGTCTGACAACCAGTCTTACCAAGGGGTATTGTGTTACCTGGTAGTCACCAGGCAACGCAATACCCCTTGCGATACAGCGACTGCCTAAATAACCCGGTCGGGTTATGGAAGCAGTCGCCCCATGTAAAATACTGGTATTTAGTTGCATCCAGTTAGACTGGAAGCCGACTCAAAAAAAGCTGAGAAATGACTAGGCAGATTGATTGACAGAAAATGCACACATTTACTAGTGGTGTTTATTTCTTACCTGACAATGATAACGTCCATAGGTAATAGTCGTATGTTTCTTTCAGCACGCTTTGTGTGGAATTCATTATTATATCCGCCATATTGGATTAATGAAGGCTATCTGTAACAAAACAAAATCAAGATTAATATTATTAGAAAAATACATATTATAGAGGTATGAGGAACAGGGTGTCAAGTTCACCCATACCCCATAGATAAGGGAGGATCCAGACGGTCTCTGGTGGACAACTGCCCGATGATTAACGTCAGGCTGTCGTATATGTTAGTCGCGCAGTAAACTCTGCTTGCGCGATGCAGGATTTTGAGTGATGTCAGTGTGACGCGCAGTTCGCATGGCGGTGTAGATGCCGCTACATACTTACATATAACATTTTCTTCAATGTCAAGCCAAGAAAAATACTTGCAAAAAGTATATAATTCAGATTTCTTGTTGGATAGGACCAAGTTATTTTTTCAATAAGATAGCCAAATTCTTAATTAAATTACAAGCTAATGCCATTTTTATAATATTAATAATCCCTATGCGCCTCATAAAAGAAAATTTGTCCTCGAAAATATTAATGTTATCTTGAAAATAATAACAGAATTCTATATTGTAATACCAAAGCTCTTGGATTTTTTTTTGTTTCAAGTTCATTCTTAGCTGCGTAGATAGATATTGAAAAAGATGCCAACTGTTTGTTATGACCTGTTGGACTCTTATTACAATATCTAGGAGCAATAATAATCTTGAAATATTCTTGAATATCTTCAAACCATTAAATTATACATATCTTTGAAAGTTTCAGTTTAATTTCGTTTCGACAAAGAATATTGAGATAATATCTAATTGTTTTACATTACGCAAATTGTGATTCACGAAATGTTATTACCAGAGATTAAAAAATGTTAATTATATACAGGCTGGCAGGGCGATCAACCCACAACCATGAATTCGTACATGATTGTGAACCACCATGCGTTAAAATTTTCAGTTAATAAAAAAAAAATACTGTTCCATTCATTTTGACCGCGTAGGCTTTTTCTATGAAATAGCTAATTTAGTTTTTGATAGCCTACGCTAAATTTCTACACTAGGGGCGCAGAAATGTCAAGAGATATACTCATAAAACAAAATATTTGTTACTTTTAACCTTTGATGCTATTTAAACAGTATGAAAACATTACGCTCTCTTCATCAGCCATAAGACATGGAAATACAATGGTACTTACAAGAGGCCTTATTAAGTATTTCCCATATAATATAGGAACCATATTACAATAACCAGACACCGGTCGAAGTCAGTGGGTCGAAGCAAGCATGAGTATGAATAACGAGGGCTTTCTTTCATAGACTCTTACTATGATTTATGTCGGATCGTGTACAGGCATTTAAAGTGTGTGTTATATGTAAGTAATTTATCAAGAACCATGTGTTTCTCTACTGGAAAATTTTAATTTATTCCAGATCTTGGGCAAGTTGTAGGACTCCGCTGAATGTGAGAAGTACAGCCTATCGATTCTGTAAAAATCTTATCGTGACTACGGGGTGAAATGAGCCTACAGTGTCAATAGTGTACATCCCTTTTATCTAGAGGAATGCCAGCTCACTTCGAACTCACTTTACCTAAGTTGAGACTTTTACGGAATAGACCGGATGGACAAGTCAATGTGGTGATGCTTGGACGAGGGCTATGTCCTGTAGAAAGAAATGATGATGATGATGAGTTGATATGAGGATGAGATGAGTTCATATAAGGATAGCAGGTATAAACTGCAAGCATTTTGCAGGATTTTTGTGGTCGTAAAAATATCTTCGCTAGCCATTTCATCAGTTGTTACCGAATTCGTTATCATAATTCGAAAGGGAATCGCTTGTTGAATGGTCCGTACTAAAGAAACTTTGTGCTCGCGAACAAGTTTTGTAATGCTCGATCTAACGTAAATTCTGTTCCATTCCTTGCTTCCAATTGATGTTATTTCTACTTGAACGAATACATCGGTTTCTGAATTGAGTATTAATTTTTGATTTCCTGAAACGGATGCCAATTTCCGCACTTCAATATCTAGTCGTAATTCATGTCAGTGACAACCATTGTCAAAAATGTGGGTAACCGGTGTTGAAAGGTTGAAACTGAGAGACAGATTAGATTGCGAACGGGCTTAAAGATACGGAAATTGCTAATCTGGGTCCAATAAATGAAAATCTATATCTATAGGTACATTCATGTGGAGAAGTGATATTAATTGTATTTGTACTTAATTGTATTTTTCATTGTTTTTTCAAATTGTTATTATGATTGTATTTATTATTGTATTTTTGGGTAGTAAATGTAAGTTAGATGTATGTGTATCTTTGTGGTAGTAACATTGTTTGGCGTTATGGCTATTAAGGTGTTATTTATGAAGTTTTTAATAAAAAAAATATTAAATTAAAGTCGCTTTTCTTTGTCTTTTGTTTTCCTTTACTGTCTGTGTGACCGCGTCGTTCTTCTAAACTAGGCAACGGATTTTGATGAGTATTCACCATCATTAAGAGATTTTATTCTGGAAGGTATATGTATTGTGTATAATACTTTATATTTAATTTAGAGAAAGCACAGAAATCATGCGAAGCAAGGTCGGGTCGCTAGTCTATACAAATCTATACAAAAAATAAAATTGATTGTCTGTTTGTAATGTCAAAATAACAGCATTTTACTAAATTTATATGAAAGAATTAGGTGAACTGTTTCATATGAATTTAGTAAAATGCTGTTATTTTGAACAAAAAAACATTCGTTTTTTTTTTGGTATAAGTACCGTACCTACCTAGGTACGGTACTTACACCAAAGAAAACAATGTTTACAATTTTTGTCTGTCTGTTTGTTCCGGCTAATCTCCGAAACTGCTGAACCAATTTTAAAAATTGAAAATAAAAGTAGCCTAAGTTACTACTTAGACTACTTTTATTTTAGAAAATATTTTAGGATATTGCACAAAATAATGAAAACCCATGAAATCCAATTTGTTTTACTTTTGTCCATTATAAAAACCAATGGGCTCTAATACAATAATATAGACGTTCATTCCAACCGTTTACATAATGTGTCATCACAAATGAATAAAAGTAGAGAGTTGAGATTTATTATATTTACCAATGCTTTGCAGGCGTGGGCTATTGTTTGAAATCTATCAACGACATGTTAAATCTATAAAAAAATCAATAAAAATCTGTTTACAATGACAGGTAGAAAGTTAAATGACATCAGTAATAAAATATGGCAGTAGACAAATTGGTGAAATCTCATTTTAGGCTGGTTACAAAACTATAAAATTGTGCAAACGCTTCTCAGATGTAATGTCTTATGTCAACCAGTTCCGTATGTAGGCTGTCGGAAGTACCCAATGCATTTTATATCGTGAACAATTTTGTGCCTGGGTAAAAAAAGATCCAACTTTCTTCAAAGGGTAGATACCCTTTGTCGCCATCACCAGCGTCCATCAGTTCCTGTAAAGTGCAGCTGACAGGACACGCAGGACATGATATTAACACGTTGACTGTCCGTGCATTATATGTAATGCGTTAGGTAATACAAATTACATTGGCTTTTGTGAGTTGGACGTTTGAACTAGAAAAAATATTTTTGGCAGACGTATTATATAGACTAGGATAGAAGGAAATTAAAACACAAAAAAAAAATCCGGACATCTCGTGGTTCGTAGTAAATTTTGCTTGGCCAGTCAACGTGTTAAGTGAACCATCGTTTGTGGAACAGCATCACATTGACACTCCAAGGCGGAGTCGTCTATGAATCTCCACCTGAACAGGTTTTACTTGCTTCGGCCGACCTGGGTCCGGAGTCTGGACTATTTTTCTTAAGGAACAGCGTGAAAAATTCTGCTACCAAAAAATATCCACATAAATCACAAGCCAGCAAGAATATCGCGACTTTCCTCAATTTTACGATCCTTACATATTTGGCAACGCGACTCACAAATATGTTAAAGTGAACACATAAAGGATGATACATCATTCCCTTTCTCAAACGGAGACTCTGTCACGTCTCATCGAGATGAATAGTCAACAAAAAAGTTATGTAGGTACAGTCAGAAAAACTAATCTGTACAAATAAAATAAATAAAAGTAGGTATCTGTTTGTAATGTCAAAATAACAGTTTTTTTATTAAATGCATATGAAAGTATATACGGTACCTACATATCCATATAACAAAAAAAAAATGTCTGTCTTGCATGTCTAGACAGGCAGATTTTTTTTTTAAATTGTTCGTTCATATCTTGATATTTGGCAAGAAGATAGATATGCTGTCCTGGGGAAGAACATAGGCTAATCTTTGTCCTGAGGGGCAATTCTCGTAATTTTAAGAACGTTCACAGTCTGATCTCAGTCTCAATCTGTCAAAAATATCTCTAGTTTCCCTACGTTTTGACAAGTTTTTGACATTTGTTTGTCACCGAGATGAGACTGCGACTAGATTTTGAACGTTTTAAATTATGAGAATTGGCCTTCTGGTAGCACGATCCCGTGGAATAATTTCCGACATCTACGCGGGCGGTACCGCGGGCAGAAAATTTGAATCGGGCTGTTACTGCCTTGGCACTTATTTATTTTGCTGGCTGTACATATGACTGGTTGATTGTCAAGAACACAAGACAAAGTACTGCCTTATTAGGAAAAGATTCATTTCTTGGAATTTTTGAATAGATGCTCGCTGTAGCGGAAAATGGGTGAGAGTAAGATGGCGGATCGGCGAAATGAGGTATGTGACTGGGAATATTGGATGTTTAGTAAAAGTAACTGTTTGTTGTTGACATGTCATGAACAAGAATCCCGAAAAACAGAACTCAAAGCATTTATTTCAATGAAACCAGTTACAGGCACTTTTGAATTATCATGTGAAATTATGAAATGTGAAATTTCATGTTCCACCGATGCACCTCGTCGCATCGCATCATCTGCCCGCGTTATCTCTTCGTTTACGTTTAGTGTTCTTGCTATATATTTTTTTTACTTTTTGCTCGGCTCCTAAGGGTCTGCGCGTCTTGTTAAAAGAATTAGGCTATCGACTAAGACAGACCCCAGAGGTCTAATTGTGTGCTTTGTTTAAGTTATGGAACTTATGATTTTTTAATAAATTAAATTAATAATATATAAATAATTATAAATATAGACTGTAAAAAGTTTTTTACAAATACGACCGGTAGTTCCAGATAGCACGTTCAAACAGACAAACTCGTTAGCTTTATTATTAGTATAGATTAGTCAGGCAGTCAGGGACACGAAGCCAGTTGTAAAAGAGTCGCTGAAAATTAATTATTTATTTATATATTATTACTTTAATGTACACTAGAAATACATAACAAAAAAATGCAATTTTTGATATAAAATACAAAAATGAAATGAGCGGCCTTATCGCTTTCTGCGATCCCTTCCAGGCAACCTTGGAAACCTTGGACCTTGGAATGTAAGATGCAACCACGAACTTGAAAGTTTTTTAAAGCTAGCTTATTTGAAAACCAGCACCCTAATTGCGTAACACACGATTAATCGGAATCGGTTTCATTTTGACAGTTCAACAACATTCATTGCGTTATTTACGTGTTGAGCAGACAAATTTTTCGAACTTATGAAGCAATGGATTAGCAATTTGCTTCAAAATGATTCAGATTCCGATTGATTGTGTGTTACGCAATTGGGGTGCAGATTCTGTCTCTGCAAGATAATCAAATTGGTCTATTTCCTTACGTTTCGTTTCCTCTCCACTCATCTCCTCTTCAGAGGAGTGAAAGAAAGAAAGAAAGAAAAAAAGTTATTTGGACACAGCTCGTGAAACACAAAATACAAAATTAATAAAATAAAAGATAATGTTTCAGACAACGATAGTGTGTGCCTCACGGCAGTCACGGCTGCGCCAAAAAGGTTCATTTCAGCATTAATGCCAGACAGATCTCTGCTCGAACATCGACGAATGCTCGTCCGATGAGTAAAAAGAAACAAAACTACTTATTTTTTTTTAACTACCTAGAGTGGGTGCGGGCTTTGCATTTGATTGATGGGAATATTCCGCTGTTAAATCTCACGTGTACTTTAAGGAAAACGGAAGCAAAAACATTCTCAACTGTAAATTACTGTGAACTTAATTTATTTGAAAGTCTGGATCCTACCCTTTTACTTTTCAGAACAGAAAGTGCGCAAGCGGATTTGTTCGCAAGGAATATTAAAGATGTAAAAAGTACCCAATATCTTTTTCTATTTAAGAACCAAACATGCCAAAACCAAACATTACCCAAACCTAAATCCACCTAATATTTTCTCAAAAAAGTATCCGCTGCAAGATTTGATCAAAATGTGTAAAGCTTAAACATAACAGCATAACATACAGAATAGTTAGAATAACTTTGATGCCGGAGATTAGATCTATGCGACACACAATGGGAATTTTATGGTGCCTATAATGATTGAGGTATACGAGCGATTAACGTCTAGACAACATACGTACATTGAAATAGGTTAGAAAGGCACACGGGCTTCGTCCGCGTGAAGGTTTGTTGAAATTATATCTTACTAGCAGTTGCCGGTGACTTCGTCGATCCAAGATGAAAAGTAAGTAAGTAATCCGTCCAGCCGCTTTAGCGTAACAAATAAACATACAAATCTTTTCTCTTTATAATATTGGTTTAGATGAATTCTGTAGTTCCGGAAATTACCCCGTACATATAAACTCACAAAACCTCTTTATAATATTAGAATAGATTAAGGGTTGAATTTCCAATCGACCGATAATTTTTATTCGAGAAATAAAATATGAAAAAAGGAATAATATAATACAATTGACGTCTGACAGTTTTTGTGTGGAAGAACTGTCAAACATTCAAAATGATTCCTCCGATAAATATATCTGGCGTTGGAAAAATTAGCCCTAAGATAAAATCATGTTGTACTTAAAATCTGTCTTTTTCTGGGTTTTTACGATAACGGATCAATCAATCTACTATGTCAAATCTCACCGTGCAAACTTATGTGAAGTGAGCATGAAGTGAGCTGCCATTCCACCTGATACTAGGAATTAACACTATTACAAGCCCGCATCAAAGTCACTTCACCAACGTTTTCACGGTGAGATTTTTACAGAATAGATCAGCAGTAACTACTAGTTAGTTACTGCTGATCTATTCTGTAAAAATCAATGAAAATGCTTGAACGTGTCAAATTCAGTTGTCTTTTTTTAAATTCAAAATTGGAAAGCCAATTTATTGGACAACGAACGCCAATATTTAGTGCGAGTTAAAACTACCCGGTATTTTGCTTTTGGGCGTTATACAAAATTGCAACAGTACAAAAAGGAAAAAGGTATCAGGAATGGTTATAAAAAATGTCGACAATGTTGTTTCAGTGCAAAATTGCCAACTATCTAAAGTGTTTCAATCCTAAAAGATTAGCGAAAGTTGAAAAATCGGGTGAATTCCCTAAATTCCGGTTATAGCCTCCGTGAGCCATTTTTTCGGAAATTTCCCTCTGGACCAACCTAACTTTTCTCTTATTTTTTATTATTTCGTAATATGTAGTAACTTATTAGTACAACAAAAGCGTCACGTGCAACTGATGGTGGTCATTCATTGTCACTTCCTATGTCGATGGTCATTGCGGAGAAAGTAAAATCTTAGAGCGGGACGGATGATGCATCTCTATAGGAGTGAGGGAGACGGGTGCAGTCGCTGAATCACGTACCGTTTTGAGATGTAAGTGTTCCGCGTTACGAGCGTCTTGTAAGTCGGTTAAAATAAGGCTTGGTTCATGCTTGAGGAATTTGTTCAATCTTTGGATTATGAGTGAGGTTGCTATCATTATATCATCGTGGGAAAATGTCGTCATCAGATCGTCGTCTATGATCTTTGATCATAAATTATATAACCACAACACATGCTTCATCAATTCTTGCACAGTGCATAGACTTGTAACCATAAAACCTGACAAGGAAATCAACAATCTTTACTAAGATTTCTTTTAGAGGAATTATTAACTACGTAATTTAACAAAAACTGGCTGAACAAAAAAAAAAAAAACAATTATTAACCTCCCGTAATTCATTCACCCCATAAACATCATTATTACAGAAATTTAAAAATCAGCATCATCATCTGCCTAGCCTTTCCCCAACTATGTTGGGGTCGGCTTCCAGTGTAATGGGATGCAGCTGAATACCAGTAATTTACATGGAGCGACGCAATACCTCTAAAAGCTATTCATTTCCTGAATTCCCAGCAGATCATTAGCAATTCCTCTAATTTTCGTTAAATAGTTACACAGAATAGTTTGATCACCTACAATTCATTTCATATCAATCATATTTGGTGTAAGCATTGGTGGACCATTTTACGAATTTCCATACAAAACTGTCAAACAGGTGAATTGCGTGGTATGAATTGCACACAGATCATAATGAATTGTCAGTTTGTGATCATTTTACGATTTTTAATATGATTCATATTGTTATCCTATTAGGATTCTGCCAAAGTGGCCCTTTTAGGCCCCTGACCTCGGTAAACCAGTTACTAGGTAATACGATACCCCTTGGTAAGACTGGTTGTCAGACTTTCGGGCTTTTGAAGACCCTTAACGACTGTCAAAGATCCAGGAATGACAGCTGGGATCAACAGCTTAACGGGCTTTCCGAGGCACGGACGGGTGTTGGTATGTGAAGATGGTCACCCATCCACTGACCAACCGCGGCAAGGGTAGCTTAACCTGATCAATCGACCCGTGTGGCTGTTATTACTTAGCCACAAGCCTTCCACCCCACAAATATATTAAATAAAATAGAAATCCGTTCTAAGACTTGTGACATAAGTATATTTGCGGCTAGATACTATTTAAACTAAAGTTAGTGACCGCCTCTTTAACCCAGACAAAGGATAATACATTTATTAGAAAGGTCAGGTTTATTAGGAAAATAGATAAATAAATTGTTTTTCAACTAATAGGTACCGAGTTCGTCTAGTCAATAGAAAGGTCAACTGTTTAAAACTTGAGCATTTATCTAAAGTATCAGAAGTTTCCACAACATTGTTTAAGAAAAGGTATTATTAATAAACAAATTGATATACAACGTGTTTTTTTTTATATCCCATAACTCTAGGGGGTCATTGTACTCATCATTATGAACAACTTTTACTATGGGACCAAACCTGAAAGCGCGAAAAAAAAATGCAAATAAACCTTTTTTTTTTATTGAATCTCCATCTGAACCATTTGGAGGATATTGTTAATCCATTGTTTTATAAATGTTCGAAAAAATTGTCTGCTCAACAACGTAATGAATGTTGTTGAACTGTCAAGATGAAAGCCATTACTACCTACTGTTAGTGTGTTACGCAATTACCCCGCTGATCTGATTCTAATTCTGATTCACAAAATTCACTATTGGATAATTCTACTAACCTTGAGAGATAAACAAAAATTCGAACTTTGACCATGTCACATGTGCACCGTACTTTATAAAACCAAATAAAATTAAATAATCTTGATTCATTTTCATTTGCATTTAAATATTTCCGTACTATAAAATGAACATTATTATTATTGCCATAAAATGAATAAACAAAATATTTCAATAAACATCAGCAGTGAACATTTCACATTTGCAAGCCAAAAATATAATGATGATGAGATAATTCGACCTACCGCATAACTCACATTGTGAACACACATTAAGGCTTCCGCAGGCAGGCGCGACGCGACTCCGGTAGAACAATTTCAATGAAGATTTCGATAAAGATGTTCGCGTCGCGCCTGTCTGTCGAGAGCCTTTATACCTCGTCGAAATATTTCTGTTATGCAATTTCAACCTGTAGGGTCTTAATAATTAACTGTGTTCCACTTTCGCACCGCTTGACGAGAAAACGAAAATCGTGCTGTATTGAATGGAGAGAACTGAATTATGAATGGTTTTGGGAATTTTATGAGGAAATATTAATCATCGGTAGCGTTATAAGATGTTTTCCTTTATTTGGTGAAAGACAATTTGTACTGTGGTTGTGCTTGTGTGGTTGTTTTTTACTGTGGTACCCAAAAACTGCTTTAGGAGTTTTGTTTTATGTTTTTAAACTTTACTTTGCACAAGTAAAAAAAATACTGTACCAAGGCGGACTTAATGCTTGAGGCATTTTCTACCAGTCAACCTTAGCGAGATGCAGAGACAACACATAGCAGGTGCAACATACGGGATAAATAGCTAGGAACTAACTATAAAAATATACCGTAAATGTTAATATTGATTGGGAGAGTGTTGACTTACTTCGAGTCGTATCTACATTGTATATCTACTATATAAAAAAACTAAATACTGTTCGTGCGCATCAATTGAGAACGGCTGGACCGATTTGGCTATTTTTCATTTTAAAATATTCGTATTAGTTCGAATTAGGTTTTTACGGAAAGAAAAAATTCAAAAATTTCAAATTCGCGAAAAACTAAACGTGATTTTTTTTATGAATTAATGAATTTTCAAAACTCCTGAACGGAACTCCTGTGCAAAATTTCATGCTTTTTGACTTGGCTTGAGTTGTGTGTTTTCTGTCAGTAAAAGAATTTAAGATTTTCATCAAATAGATGCTCAGGCAGTAATTGAAAGTCAGGCTTTTATACTGTGCGGTTTATATTGCTGTCGGTACCCATCAGCTGTTCAACTTGTTACGACTATCGGAACAAGTTATGTAGGTAGGTAGGTAATGTAGGAAACGCTTAATTATTACAATGATTATACACTACACCGGTGTTATCTCATTTTTATGATCATGAGACTTAACTCACGTGCATTCCGGGTTTGTCCAAGCGACGTTTCAATTGGGCCTTTATTAATGAACAGTGTGTATTTTATTTGCCCGCGCCCGCTTGCTTATTTAAAACATCATTTGGTTTTGTAATATTTAAACGATTGCACTAACGAGGGACGTTTTTAATTACGTTGAGCGGTAAATTATAAATAAAAATAAAATTATAACGAGATTTGTGGGCGCATGAATTGTTCAATGGATGCAATGCACTTTTTATAATTACTTGGAAAATTTAAATCATCATCTGCCTAGCCTTTACCCAAATATGTTAGGGTCGGCTTCCAGTCTAACCGGATGCAGCTGAATACGAGTATTTTACATAGAGCGACTGCCTGTCTGACCTCCACAACCCAGTGATTAGGTAATACGATACCGCTTGGTAAGACTGGTTATTAGAGTTTCGAGCTTCTGACGACCCTTATGGACTAAAGATCCACGAATGACAGCCGGGACCAATACTTAACGTGGTTTCCGAGGCACGGAGGGGATACATTTCAATAACAATGAGTTAAAATAGATTCCTATAAAAATTAAAAAATACGACATATTTGATAAAACAAAATAAAATTCTCAGATTACGATGGGAATGGGACATGGCATTATCTATGAGGAAGAATCCCAAAAGAAAACCCTAGTGACATCTCGGAATTACGGAATTATACTCAGTTATTGGCAATATCCTCGACCTTTGTTACATGGAGGTTTATTCCCTTTTCTGCTAGATAATATGGATGAAAGCCGTTCGAGTAATACAGACGTGATAGTATTGACTATATTTATGAACTGGAGTCTTGTAACTCCTATTAGGTACTTACTACGTTATCAACTGTAAGTGCGTTTGTCCACCGCAGCCGTCACCGGTCCGTCACCGAGAACGAGATGACGGCGCCGAAAGTAACGATACATCCATTTACTATGGCCTAGTGTTCACCGCACGTCCGTCATTCGAGCGCCGTCAATCCGGCCGCCAAAGTTTCGAGTAGTTCGGCGCGACCGCGAGAACTTGGCCTAAGATCATGACGGGCCAAGCCGGCAATACAACACAAGTTTAATCATTTCCACACACTGCTGTCGCAACAGCTTTGATTGCTCGACTTTTGTTTTGTCTATCATAACATACTGAACCTCCGAGTTCGGTCGCGGTGGACCAACGATCGCCGTCATCGGGACATCACGTTCGGGTTGAATAATTCCGTTTCTCGGTGACGTGTGGTGGAAAAATGCCCTTAGTAATACAGTAAGTACGAACTTATCTACAAAAAAACAAAAGAAAAACGGGCTCCGCTGATAATAGGTACGATCAAAATCCAGTATAATTGAATTTAGCTACATTTTCCTCAATGTGTTTTTCCTCATAGCACAACCGCTATTTTTGTATTCCATACATGAAATCCCCTTCTGGCACTCTTCTAAATATTCACAGATAAGTACGATAAGTACATCATCTTCAGAGAAATATAAAAAGCCACTTAAACGAAATTGACAAGAGCTCAATACATTTTATAGGTACAGTCCACGAAAGAGTTAGGCATGTTGGTTACTTCGAATTTTTGGTTCTAGGACATACCGGTTTCCTCACGATGTTTTCGGTGGTGATGAAATGAATAACGCAAAATAAAGTGCCTGCCTGCCCACGACCTATAACTTGTAAGTCGGAGCCGTTGCCAGGGTTACCAGTGCACCGACTTCGTTCGACACCGATGTCTCTTGATCAAATAAACTTCCAACAATGCTTTTAATGGCCTGACAGGACTGAACTTTCTTAGATGAGTAATGACGTCTTTGATAGGTGTTTATGCTATGATTGTGCATAATGGACACCTTTACATGATAATAGGCAAACTATAAAACCGACAAGACACACACAATGCGACTATTAAGCCTGGTTCACACGGTGCGATTTAATTGCCCGTGGCATACTATTAGTTGAAGCATCAATACAGTCCGTTCAGTTATTTTACCTCTGACAGCAGCTAATCAACAGCAACCTTAGTGTGACGAGAATAAAGATCACAATGACTTTACCAGACTTCACATTGGCAACAACAAAACAGCAACCTTATTACAATGAGAATAAAGATCATTGCGATTTTGCGAGTGATGCGAAATCAAAGGAAAACTGCTAAAGGACTCTAGAAGTTGCACAGTCTAAATAGTGCCCAGACGATGCAAGACATTTGTTGCTTCAATGTATTGTACGTCACAGCCAAAAAACTAGCATTTTGGAAATGGGGCTTTAAACGCATGAGAATTGCGTCGAGAATTTAATTTGATGCTTACTAAGCTAACCCGTATATTGAAATCCTAAAACAATTTGATCTGTAACTCGCGTCCACTTTGCTTGGCTACTGTTATTTTAGGCAACTAATCACAAAGCTATGTCGGGCTGCTAATTAGAGACATGATCAAACATTCACTAGATAATTGTGTCAATTAATCTGCCTATCCTTATGTCGTGTGTATATCTCATACACACAAGCGGCACGCGTCAACCGCAGAGTCAACTGTAGTCGCCGACGCCGATGCGACGACGGTGGTCATCGACACTCTTCAGCGGCTACCGTCGATCGACGCGCGTTGACGGCTGGAGTTGCCTGAGCGGTTGGCGCATTAAAAAAAAATTAAATAATAGAAAACAACGAGGTTTGCAGGGCTAACATGGCCAAAGACCGTTCAAGATAGAGACAGAGAGGTTTGGGAGGAAAAAGGGGAGGCTTGATAATATTTCATCATCATTTGATTCTCCTGCCCTTATCCCAATTTATGTAGTGTCGGTGCAACATGCCTTTTTCTTCCATACTCCTCTATTAGCCGCCATCTCAACAGTCACCCCCTTTCTAACCATATCGGCATTCACACAGTCCATCCATCGTTTCTTTGGTCTTCCACTAATATTTAATTGTTTGAATTGCCACTTAGCCATCTTCCGCTCTCCTAATTTTTGCTGTGCCCGACAGGGTCCATATTGATATTTTACCTTGTAAATACCATTTATGTAACACATATGGAATACAATAAAGATTTGAGTATTGAGTATTGAGGGCCTTTGTCCAGCATTGGGACACAATGCTGGCTAACGAATATAGAAAACAGTTCATTTATCAAATCAAACTTCATTCGAAAACTTCCATCGGTTTCTTACTAAACTTCAACTATGTCCGACGACCCTGGTTACTCATCTCCTTTGGTGACCGTACACTAAGCTGTAATAATATGTCATATTCTGTATATTGTCTGATAATCACGGCTGAACATCAATATAATTTCTAATAGTAATTGTTAGTGAACAGTGATTGTCTTATACTACGACATTTTAAAATAAAATGAATAACAATTCAATTCAATTCAATTAATTTATTTCAGATTATAAAATCCAATTTGTTAGTATATACCTACATACACAACTAGTACACACTAGTGTTAGTACATTCAACATATAACATTCATAATAAACACAACGCATTCATATAACGAAAGTAGAAATTAATTGATCATTTCATTTGTAGCTAGCTCTGCTAATAAAACACAAGATATATGCGTTTCTAAACTCCGTTAATTAAATGGTTTTACTGGAAAACATCTAAGAATTAAACTTAGTATCTAATTTTAAACTTAAATTAAAATTGTAATTCACATTGACTCTGAAACATCTTCGGTAAAAATAAAGTACTAAAAACTCAGGTTTATTTGGCAAATTTGAATGCTTCTAAAAAATAAAACTAATAAGCAATGAAAGGAACATTGATATATATTTTTTTAAATAAATTTTGTAAAATGAATAATAGAAATGTCGCGTCTTTTGATAGAAGAAACAACATTAGCGGCACATGTTCGATGCTACTGTGGATCCCAAACGTTCCGATTCAAAGGGCGACCCACTCACCGGGCTTCCTAGGAAATGTCCCTTCAAATCGGAGATCCGTTAAATCAACCTTACTACAGACGACAGCAGGTCAAGCTACACGAAACTGTCAAATTTTCCCAATCAAGTTTGAGCCTTAATGCTTTAGTGATAAAGTTTAAAATCTATTCACCGGTTCACATCCGTGTCAAGTTGTAAAAGTTATGATACTTTAATCCAAACCAGTTCATGTTTTATATACCTAAAGGACGACGTCCCTTAAGTTCGAATTTCGCTTAAATGGCTCTCAGATAAGACAACAATGCGCGTATTTCGACGTGGCCGTATACCAAAAGTTAGTGTTTCACCACCAGCCACTAGAAATACTAGGTTTAGTTACAAAACTTGTCTAATAATGTAATATTATGACGAACCCATATTTTGTGTAGGTGTCAGGATGCCTTCGGAATATTACTGTGTAATATGTAAGCTTAACTTGGCAAGAGTCGGTTTAGTAGACTTGTCTTGGAGGAGTGAGCGCACCCGTGATTGCGACACACTTGTGCAATATAATATCTCCTATGTAGATGGCTAGTTGTAGCTGTTTAGTAGCTTCGCTAAGGTTAAATTCGGGATTTTTTCATTAAGCTTAACTTGCAAATTTTGCTCAAATACTCTAGGCTTATTACTGAGAATTTCCAGACATAAAAAGATCCTAACACTGCATAGCCTGGGATCCGAACCTGGGCCCAGAATCACAGCAACCGCACTTGTAACCACTCGAGCAAGAGGCAATTCTAGAAACGTTTATTCTTTAAAACAGGATTTCGGTAATTCCAAAATTATACCGCAAGCCACCTCATTTTCAGTTTATTTTACATACGAGTATGAAGTATGAAAGTTGGCTTAGTTTCTGACGTGTAAATAAGCCTTTAAACCGCAGGAAGACAGGCAGTTTAGTACCCTATATACACTGACGGTATGTTGAAGAGCTGTTTAACAAATTTCAGAATTCGGAATTCTTGTGTGGGGAAATATTTCGTGGTATTTGAAAACTTTACATGGAGGAACTTCAGAGTACCTACCTAATCAGCAACCAGTACATATTCGCCAAATATGTAAACAAATATGAGTTAATGGAAAATTTACTTTATTTCCTACTCAATAAAGTTCAGTTTACGCTATAACTTAAAACATCTTTATAACTTTTTCAATAGTGCTTGTCACTCTGAAATCGACTTAATAACCATTACAATAAAGTTGATGTTTGTTTAACTTGAAACCACGTCAATTTGAAACCTAAATAAAATTTGAATATACCTTTATTAGTTTGTTAAGCGAAGATTAACATTTTACTACTTTGATAAACAGGTAATTCTATCAAAAAAGAAACTTAGCCTCAATTACTGGTTACATAGGGTACAAATTATTGTGGTACCTATTGAGTTTGTCCACCAGGAATTTCTCAGTAACAGCCTGGAGCCTGGAAATGTGCCGGTTGATGGCAATAGGCTCGCACCCTATTACATGGGATTTAAACATAACATAAACATAAAATATGCACTTCTGCCTAACCCTTCGAGAATGACAGGCATGATGTTATGGTCATCATCATCTGCGTAGCCTTTTCCCAACTATGTCGGGGTCGGCTTCCAGTCTATCCGGATGCAGTTAAATGACACTATTTTACAAAGAGCGATTGTCTATCTGACTTCCATAACCTAGCCTTCTGCGATGTCAGAAGCTCGAAAGGCTGACAATCACACTTGGCAAGGGATATCGTGCTACCACGTAAGTAACGATAGCCAAAGATGATGGTTATCATAAGTTAGTATAGTGCAAATTGAAGTAGAGCAAATAATAATAATAATATTTTTTATATTATATTTTTAAATGTTTTTATACTTTTTTTATTCTAATATTAAAAAATATAACTTATTTGTGTTTACATGCAAATAAAAGAGATAATAATAGACTAACCACTATTTTTTTTATGAACTACCTATTTAATTGGTGATGTCGATTGGTGGACATTTTAAATTTAAAATAAACGCATGATTGCCTCCGAGCACTGATACAGTTACAGGGCTCGCAAAATATAATTAACACCGGAATACTTTCTTTTTTATGTCCAAGTAAGTGCATGACAATCAAAGTCCGATGCAGTGGACTTAAAATAAGGTCGCTGCAAAACTGCACAAAACTGGGTGCTCGAGTTTGTATCGCTTTCTTTACCGGAATTATGAGTCAAGATTAACATACGTGCTTTCTGAAAGTACGTGGTTTCATTATGTTTCGATATTTCCTTGTTGAGGAATTGGCATGTACTTACCTACTTATTATTGATGACTATGAGAATCTCTCGTGAATATATTCTAAGATTTGATCCACTGACTAGTTGTTAATAGAGCACTCTAAACTATTTTTGTATCAAATATTTTCAAGAAATTTTTATTATGGCAATTTAGGTACTATTCCTTTATTTTAAAATTATTTATATCCGTTTTTGTATTAAAAAACACTTTTACACGTCGAAAAACTTTTACTAATCTACGATTTAGGAGTATGCAAATGGACACAAAAGGCAAAAATATGCTTTTAAATTACAAGCATATTTTTGAAGTGAAACCTTTAGACGCGTTGAGCGATTTTTGATGGGGCGAAATCTTATGCATTTGCGTCACCAACATGCTCATGTTAATATATCTTCTGTAGTTAAGATATGTTAACATGAGGTGACGTGTTGCAATTCAATTATTAAAAAAAAAGCACTGTTAATTCATAGTTTTATAAGTTAACACTTCTGCCGGTAGTCCCCATGACAGCCTACGTTTTTAATATACACATCCCATGCCGATTTCGGCTACGGTGACTGCTATTGTTTCCAACAACTAAAAGTCTGATGTGGCTAACGTAACCTAACTTGACTGTAAAAGTACGGGCACAGTGTGGTAATGGTATTGTATGTTGGAGGGTGGTTTACTCTTGAGGCGATCTCGCCTGCGGTCGACATCTCACCTCCGCTGGTCTTCAAACGCATAAACATTTTGTTTCTTCCAAACGCCTCCAAACAGGTCTATCCTTTGCCAACTCTTCCCAGCGAGAGCGTTCAATATTGCATCTGTTCATGAAGACTTTTCTTTACCGACAATCTCACTAAAAATGATGATGCGGTCAAAGTGTACGCCTGGTAAGAAGTAACCTAGTCACTCGAGTCTTGAAGACTTCAATCATATTAGTTGATCTTTACAGAATGTATCGTTTAACGTAACTGTCACACGGACAAATACGAAGTGAAAGTTGGAACACGCATAAAAGTTGTTAGCTTATATATAATAATAATAATATTCAGTATTGATACTTAAAAATGGACCGCTCGTTATGTAAACATTTATACGTACTTTAAACTCGTAACTTTCAAAAAACCTCTTTAGAATCAGCAATGTAAGTTTGTAAATTGAATGGAATTTTGAAAGGTAACAAGAAAATAATAAAAAAAAACTTTACTTTGTTCAAAATTGTATTGTTTTTCGGTATTAATTTTACTTGAACTAAAATAAAAGTTTTACGAGTTCCAAAATAATGAACTGTTATATTGGTTCAAAGTAATCCTATATATTGTATTGAAAAACGCTTTTTCACTCAAAGACTATTGAAACTTTTTACAATAATCATTAGCTTGTTCTGTATTATTACTTTTACGAAACTATAATGTAAATTAAAATTTGAGATACCCTACCAAAGGACTAGAAGGGTTTGTAGGCATTTTCTTGGGAGAAAATTAGTCTATTAACTTTCAAATTAATGATGGCAACAGGGCCGGAATTAGACGTAAATATTCGATTATATACCGATATATCGGTATAATCGACCATTTCCTTTGACCTATCTCATTATCTGCCTAGCCTTTTCCCAACTATGTTGGGGTCAGCATCCAGTCTAACCGGATGTAGCTGAATACCAGTATTTTACATGGAGACGACTGTCTATCTGACCTCCACAACCCAGTCACTGGGTAATACCGATACCTCTTGGTAAGACTGGTAGACTGATCCAAAACCTACCTGCGATAATAATATCGGTGAGGTTATCGAACCTTACCGATATGATCATCGCAGTTATATTTCCTCTGAGGAAAATTCATCTTGAATTCTTGATACTAAGTTACTTGTATAGGCAATAATTGTCTGTGAAATAATGGGAAGCGTCAGCTATAATTGTGTTTGTTAGGCCAATCAGTCAATCATCACTAATTTGACTATTGTTTTTAACACACTAATTAGTGCCCATAGAATTCTGAGGGTTAACACTAAATAGATACAATACAATTTATTTAATTGAAGCCTCTTCGTTTTTAAGTAATTGTTTTTTTTTTTTTGCTTCAGAGTACGAAAATAAATCGAAGCAATTAGCTAGTATCTAGGTTATAATATTTCAGCCCAGAATTAATAGCCTGAAAGTGATTTCAGCGTTTAGTGGAGTGAAAACTGGAATAGAATTTACCAGTCATACTTTAAGATTAAATTCTTACAAAGACTTTGCTCTTTTTTTCGGAACAGATTTTTAATGAGATTGTTTAATCTTGTCGACTATTAAATATTTTTCGCATTAAATTATCAAATTACGTAAGTCTGTCCAAATCAATTATCTAAAATAACTACCTATTCTAATTTTATTAAGACTTCAATTGTTTTTGTATTTATTTGTATAGTTAGCTAGTCATTCTATTTAGTACCTAGTGTAAATAGTTACACACAATAAACGTTACGTTAGCACATCAATAAAATTGTAGTATGTGTTGTTTTGTAAATTGGCGTGTAATGTGCATATTAAACGTCCAATTTGCAAAACCAACAATTTATTAAGTATTATTTTTTATTTTTTTTAGTATTATTAATTTATTACCATTTTTAGTGATTAAAAAGTTTCTAGTTAAAGTTTGCAGATTCTTCATATTCGTTTTGCATTTTTTCCGCATAAAATTATGCGAACTATGTAGTTTGCGCGGGCGAATATTTATGCAAACGATTTATTTAGTATGTGACTTATTGGAGATTTTTGACTAAGCAGTTGCTATGCGTGAAGCAAAAAACTATAATACCGGAAACTTGAAAAGAAAAATAGGGCGTTAACTTAAAAAAAAAAACTAAAATGAAAGGACTCACCTAAAGAAATCCTATACAGCAAAATAATATTTAATAATTAAAAAACTAAAACTTCCCGAAAGTACGTTTCGCAACACTATCACTCCCGTCTCCCGCGCAGCCGATGCGCCGCGCTTGCCAAATGCGACTGCGCGTACGACGACCGCCGAAACTTTACGACAACTTCCGACAACTTACCTTCACGTGTCGGGGTGGGTCTCTGTGTTATGCGTACAATTTTCACAGTGATTACTCTTACGTAAGATAATTAGCACGCGGAATAGTCCGATGGCGTTTTTTACGTCGCGTTTATTACGTGAGTGCGATCAGATTTTTATGGGAGAGGTTGTACGTGTGATACTTAGGAATGTTTTAGCTTTTGTCAAGCTTTTGTTACAGCATTTTGTGTTGAGGTTTACTGTCGGTAGCTTGTGGAAAGCTAGAGGTAAAAATGGAAGCCAAGGGTCAAGAGACGACAGTAATTAGGGCCATTCGCGGTTGGTTTCGAGTCTAACCGGATGCAGCTGAAAATCAGTTTTTACGAGGAGTGACTGCCTATCTGACCTCCACATCCCAGTTACTGGTTACTACCTACCACAGGCACCTGCGATCCACAACCAAAAAATCGTCAGCTATTTCTTGTCTGTAAAATATTGTTTGTATTGTTTTTTTGGCTTGTGGTGAGAAATAAACACTTTTATTTATTTATTTATGTTCTGGGGAACTCAATACCTCTTGGTAGGACTGGTTTCAGACTTGCTGGGTTCTGACGACCCATAACGACCATCTATGAATGACCTAGCCGGGACCAATAGCTTAAAGTGCTTTTTGAGGCACGCAGGGGTCATCCATCCACGGAGCGACCGCGGCAAGCGTAACTTAACCAGATTGATCGACTCGTAGGAGCGGTTATTGCTTAGCCGCGGCTATGAATATATAGCATGGTTGGAAAAACCAGTGTATGTAAGATTCACACGGCTAGCTGCAGACGATGGAAATCGCCTGTGTTAAAATATCAAGGGTGCGGGGTCTGCACTGTCCATTTTGAGTTTAATTGTGTCAATTGAAATTACTTATTTATATATCCATTTATTTCAGGCATCAAGGCCCATATAAACACATACAATACAATATAACTTAAAAATATAATACTATAAATATATTACATAGCAACATTATAATTACACTAAAACTTCACTACCACCTGACATTAGGGACTGTCAAACTGTTGCAGTTTTTAAAAGAAGAGTGAAAGAACACTATCTGTCCACATCATCATAGTTGTGTATATATTTATTATTTTGAGTATGATATAATTATTATCATTCTGGTAATATTTATTTTAGAAGTAGGTACATATTTATGTATGTTTATTTATGTATGTTAGTACAGTCTCGTAATTTTTGTTAAGTTTTTAAGTGAATTGTTTTTTGATTCTTTGTATGTTGCAGTTTTTGATTTCGTATAATCATCTGCCGATGTCTGAAACTGTCGATCACTAGGAACCACGGAAAAACTGCAAGAACTGGAATTAGCATTGGATGAAATAAAATGGGACATAATTGGTATTAGTGAAGTGAGAAGATTTGGGGAAAGAATAGAAGACCATGGAAAATACATCCTACACCATATTGGGGAGACGCCCGGATTATACGGAGTCGGATTCATGGTTAAAAGAAACCTTGCCAAAAACATAAAAGAACTAAGAGGGATTTCAGAACGGATTGCACTTCTCAACATTCAATTACCTGTAGATGGAGAGGAAGAGCAAGTATGGTCTATAATCCAGGCATATTCGCCTACCGAATCAAATAGAAAAGAAGACGTAACAAAAATCGAAAAATTCTATGAAGACCTACAATCTACCACTGCAAATGCATCCAAAAACACAATAGTTATGGGCGATTTCAATGGACAGATTGGCAAACAAATAAGTGGAGAAGAATATACCATAGGAACTCATGGATTTGGCAATAGAAGTAAGAATGGCTCACGACTAGTATCCTTTGCAATTGAAAATAATTTAAGCATCCTAAACAGTTTTTACAAAAAGAAACCATCAAAGAAATGGACATGGATCTCTCCTAATGGCCGGTATAAAAACGAGATCGACTATATTATGTCTAACAATGTAAAAGTTTTTAAAGATTTGTCTATTTTAAGCAAGTTTAATTTTAACTCAGATCATAGAATGGTTAGAGCAAAACTATCAGGGTCACGTGCTAAAAGAGCACGACAATTTCACAACAGTATAAAAGCCATCGAATGCAACGGTAGCACTGATTTACTTCTGAACAACCTCGAAATATCCTTACAAGATGAGGAAAAAGAATGTATATCGACCCAAGAAAAATACACCAGATTGCTCAAACAATTAAAAACAGAAACTAAAAAAGTAAACATGACTAGTAAGACAGCGATATCACTTAAAAGTAAGCAATTATTACAAGAACGAAAAGAACTTATTCAACAAGGAAGAAATAATAATAATAATGGCCAAAAGATAGCAGAAATAAGCAAAAAGATTAGCGAACAACTTAGAAAAGAACGGAAAACCAAAAGGTTAACAACATTAAGAAAACATATAGAAAAATCAGGAGGAATAAAAAAGGCGCTAAAAGAAATGAATAACAAAAAGGACTGGATTCCAAATATGAAAAAGAAAGATAGTGGAAAGACTAGCAAAAGACCAGAAATACTAAGAATTGCTACGGAATTCTACCAAAATTTATACCAAACTCGTAAAGAGGAACAAGTAATAAATGAATATAATTTAGTAAATAAAGAGGACATTAAACCAATTCTAAAGGAAGAAACAATAAAAGCTATCGAAACACAAAAACTAGATAAGGCACCTGGATCAGATTTAGTCACAAATGAACTACTAAAAACTACGTTACCAGTGATAGCACCAAGACTTACAGATTTGTTCAACGAGATCCTCGAAACGGAAACCATCCCGGAAGACTGGACTAAATCGACAATCATACTGCTTCATAAGAAGGGAGACAAGGGCGATATAGCAAACTACAGACCGATCAGCTTAATGTCCAATATTTATAAAATATTTTCAAAAATCATACTTAACAGAATTACCAATACACTAGATGAAAACCAACCTAAGGAACAAGCTGGTTTCCGAAGCAAATTCTCAACTATAGATCATATACATACTCTAAGACAAATTCTACAGAAATATAGAGAATATAATAAAACGTATTACATAGGGTTTGTTGATTTTAACAAAGCGTTCGATACATTGGAACACGAGTATATATGGGACGCTCTAAAAAGACAAGGGGTGCAAGCAAAATACATACGAATAATTAAAAACGTGTACACAGCTAGCACAGCACAAGTTAAACTTGAATCTACGGGTAACGAATTTCCTATTAAAAGAGGTGTACGCCAAGGAGATCCTATATCACCTAAATTATTTTCAGCAGTGCTGGAGATGATCTTCAGGAATCTAAACTGGACCAAAATTGGCCTCAATATAAATGGCGAAAATCTCAGCCATCTACGCTTCGCGGATGATTTGATTTTGTTCTCAGAGAACGCAGGAACTCTGGGAATGTTGCAGCAACTATCCGATGAAAGTGTCAAGGCCGGCCTGACAATGAACCTAACTAAAACCAAAATTATGACGAATTCCCAACAAACGGCAACCAACGAACAAATAACAGTAAATAACGAACAAATAGAATATGTAAATGAATATGTATATCTGGGCCAACTTATATCTACAGATGATTGCATGAATAAAGAAATAGAACGAAGAATAACTAATACTTGGAAACGGTTTTGGTCTCTTAGGGAAATAATGAAGGATAAAGATATGCCAATGAAAGTAAAAAAGAAAGTATACGAAATATGCATTATGCCATGCTTACTATACGGGTGCCAGACATGGGCGGTAACAGAACTACAAGAAAATAAATTAAAAGTCTGCCAAAATGCAATAGAAAGGAGTATTTTAGGTATAAAAAGAAGAGATAGAGTGAAATTACAAGAAATTAAAAAGAAAACAAAATTTAAAAATGCACACACAACCTACAGACAGCTTAAATGGCGTTGGACGGGACATATGTTAAGAGAAAGTAAAGAGAAATGGACTAAGTCAGTAACAGAATGGTATCCAAGAGATAGTAAAAGAAATAGAGGCAGACAAACCAAAAGATGGGAAGATGACTTCAGGAAAATAGCTGGTCCGGTATGGACCCGCTTAGCAAGAGACAGGAATACGTGGAAATCTTTAGAGGAGGCCTTTGTCGACAGATAAGCTGTTCCACACAAACATCCAGTTGCCGATCATTCAAATGCAAGTTAGTTAAAATCGATTAAACCAATCTAGTTTTAGAAGTAGGCATGCATGTATTAATTGTTAGGAAAGAAACAGCAATAAAGGCTATTTTATTTATTTTATTTATTTTTATTTATTTTAATCATCTGCCGATCTATTCTGTAAGATCTCACCGTGGTGGTGTGATATAAAGTGAGCTTGAAGTGAGCTGTCATTTTATCTACCTCATGCTAGGGACTGTATTGATAGCTAACTTCAAGCCCACTTCACCTAAGTTTTCACGCTGACGGTTTTGCAGAATAGGCCTGTGGCTAGGTTGTGATGTCCTTATCTGTAATTGTAAATCCATTGCCCAGAAGTTTCTTAAGGCTATCATTAGTCATGACATCCTACGTAACAGTCACATGTCAAGCTTCTGGTACAGTCAGCATCAAAAGTCGATGATCACATTCAGATTTTCAAAACCACTGTACACTATATCACCCATAAATCGCTCAACAAGATAGGGTGCCAGTATTGAATGAACATCATTAAAGTTCAAAATTAACTGAACACTACTCGTCAAAGGTCACTGAACACCATTTTGTCAAAATTTGCTGATCGTTGTAATATCCGAAAATATCATAACATTCAGTTTTACAAAAGTCACTGAACAATATAAAATGCTTGTTTTGGTTATCTAGTGTAATCACGGCAACGTCCAAAAATAACTTAACACCATAAATAACAAAAGTTACTGAACATTACTTTGTTTCGGATACGTAGCATGTAAACTTAGACTACATATCAAAAGTAGCTGAACTGCAAACTAAAAAAGTGCTCGTTACTATCTTCAGAGTTATAAATGCAATCTTGTCCTATCCAAACTAAATCATGTAAAAAAAAATTCTAGAGACATGAAATTTGGAGGGTTTATTCTTCGTGAAGAGTAGGTATCCACTAAGAAAGGGTTTTTCGTTTTTTTTTTTTTTTCTGTATGGGAAATCATCAAATGACCCCTCCCGCTCTGGGTGAAGCGGAAGGGAGTGTCAGACTTCCACCCCTGAGAGGGTGAAAGGGGGGGATTTTGTTTGTACGAAAAATCTTATTCCTTGAGTTAATAAACTTGAAACTTGGCACGAATACTTATCTAAGTAAATTATGAAGCTGGGCATTTTTTGTTTTTATAAACTACCCCCTAAAAGGGGATTGGGGGGGTTTCAAAGTTTGTATGGAAGAATTTTAGCGCGCGGTCAGATTTAATCGGAACTCAGTATTTATACCTAAAATTGAAAGGAAAGAATTATGTGTATCAGGGTTTTTCGAAAATCTACCCCTGACGGCCTAAAAACGGGTAGTCAATTTTACAGGAGAGGATTTTACAGCGTGGCTTGAGTAACTCGAAAATTGGTATAAATAATCTTTGAGTCAAGTTATGAACACATCCCAAATGATTTTTCAAAATTCCACCCCTGTGGGGGTGAAAAGCGGGGATACAGTTTATATGAAAAATCTTATTAATTTAGTTAATAAACTTGAAACTTGGCAACAATACTTGCCTAAGTAAGTAATAAAGTTTATCATTATAAGTTTTTCAAACTACCCCTCAAAGGGGGAAATAGGGGTGTTGAAGTTTATGTGAAATAAATTGAATGCGAGGTCCGATTAACTCGAACCTCAGTATTGATACTTTCGACAGAAAATAATTAATAATAATTATGTAAAGTCGAAAATTGACCCCTGACGGGGCAAAAAGGGGTAATTCGGTTTTTAGGGGAGGATTTGAACTTAAAACTGTATGTTACATTTTCACGCCTAAACCACTGAACTTCTGATTTGGCAAAGAGATAGATAGCATCCTGGGGAAGCACATACTTTTTATCCTTGTAGCACGTTCCCGTGGGATAATTTCCGACATCCACGCGGGCGAAGCCGCGGGCAGAAGCTAGTAATAAATAAAAGGGTGGTGATTTACATGTGCATGTGTCTAAATAATTTATATACCAAACATTTATATACACCTACCAAAAAAAAAATACACACACATATTAAACCCAAAAAACATTTCATTTTGTTCAGGGACTTTAGAGATAAACGATGGTATGCTATTTTTGTCAAAAATTTGTTCAGAGACTTTAGAGACGAAGAATGTTATGCTTTTTTTACTATAACTTTGTTTAGCGACTTTTGAAAAGTGATGGTCACCTACTTATGCCCTTTTATGATAATCATTAATTTCTGGCGCTTGTCTTGTTGAGCGATTTAGGTATAATACGGTGTATAGCGATTTTGAAAATCTAAATGTGGTCATCAACTTTTGATGCTGACTGTACCTATTCCAAATCTGTTAAGCTTGATTATTAATCATTTGGACAGAAAGTACATCAATCACGCCTGCATTTTGAATGGCTACTTATTTAATTTTATTTGAAATCAAATAATTAATCAATTTTAAAGACTCTACATATTTTTTTTATGAAGATATCTAAAATTTATGCTTTTCAACTACATGCGTTTAATTAATTGCAAATGGTTGTAATATTACCTAGTCTTATGTAAGGTTTTAAGGTCAAGTAATTTATTGTAACTTGTATTGTTTCGAAGGCGTTATTTAATGTGTATTTTGTGATATACACGGTGGCAGGGACATCGACTCGCAAACTGTAACCATGGATTCAGCACATGAGTTTAGACCCAAAGCGTAGAAATTTTTCGCCGGTTATCAAAAAAAAAAAATCTTCTGTTTCATAGAAAAGTGCAATACCTACGCGGTCAAAACGTATGGAACAGCAATTTTTTTTTTTACGGAAACCACAATCCTACTATAATATTATAAACGCGAAAGTTT
Organism: Apamea crenata; assembly: GCA_949629185.1. Lineage (NCBI taxonomy): Eukaryota > Metazoa > Arthropoda > Insecta > Lepidoptera > Noctuidae > Apamea > Apamea crenata. The sequence goes on from OX451359.1 coordinate 2,881,489, forward strand.
ATAAGGATGGATGGATGTTTGTTACTCTTTCACGCAAAAACTACTGAACGGATTTGGATGAAATTTGGCACACAAATAGTTTATAACCAGGATTAACACATAGGATACTTTTTATCCCGATTTTCCCACGGGACCGAAACTTATGCGGGTGAAACCTAAAAAAAATTTAGCGCGGGTTCCATTCAAACAGTGAAGCAAGTTTAGAACGAGGTGTCAAATATTTTATTAAGTTTTTTTGTTTAGGAAAGAACATTGCTAGTTTGGTCGGCAATATGTAAAGACGTTCTTTCAAAATAAACGTGAAGAAATCTTTACGTTGTTTGATTTCTTAGAAGGGATCATCAGCCCTTGACAGTATTAACACAATTTACATTTCTGCTCGCCAAAATGTCAAAAGCCAAATTGCACGTCAAACAATGTACAGAGGCCAGCACATCAAGCTACTACAATCTGTCAAATTTCTTTAATAGATTTTCAACTTTATCGCTAAAGCATTAAGGTTCAAGATTGATTGGGAAAATTTGACAGTTTCGGGTAGCTTGACCTGCTGGCGTCTGTACAAAACCACAGGTAAGTAAATTTTCTTCAACTTTACTTAACCCTATTGGAAACTGCGGAAGATAAACACAATATTTTGCGCACAAGGTCCTCGGATGTATGTCTTTGGTACACAACTCTCAGCTCTCAGCGTTATGCTGACGTTGGTGTTTGTTCCGGCAAGACTCCTGCGATAAAATGTTGGTTTTATTTTAAGTGTTCCTTTGTTTAAATATAGGTGAAAAGCTATGACGTCAAAAGGATTGACAGCACGATCGTCTTCTTGTTTGCTAAAGTCAAAGTACAATAAAAAATGGAATTGATTTTAGACGCCCCTTCCGTAATGTAGTTTCGTATGGAGAAGAATGGGTAAGAAACGCCACCGTTACTCCTTTAAAATCTTTTACAATAAATATACGTGATGACGATGCACCCAGATTAAAATTACTATACCACAATATTATAGGTAATATAATTAAAAATGAAGCAACGGCAGATAAATTAATTACCTATGTGATAGAACACATATTTACAAACATCGTAAAAGTATCAACAAAGTACGATCTCGAATCATCAGAGTTGAACTAATTTATTCCGCGTCCGCTACACAAAGATTCTCCCACATTTATAATATTCCTTGCTCGCTCCAGATTTCATTCTTTGTAAAAATATTTAAATAATTTGTCAAGGTTTTCAACTTTGCCTAAAATCCAAGGAAGCTCATTGGTAAATTTGCCAAAATTCCATCACGTTCCTTAATTGATTCAAAACTACATTTTCAATCGGTTTGTTACAGTTCGAAAAGATCGAAATCAGCATTTATAACTTGCAGAACATTGCGCTATAAGCATTTATTTTCAAGGCGTAGACCTGACTTATACAATAAAATTAATTTTAGCAAAATACGAGTTTCCTTAAATTTAATTAATCATCATAATTGTTCAATAATTTAGCAACCGTCATCAATGACGATTCAGCTTAATTAGCATACAGGGAAGTTCATTAACAAATCGTGAGAATCATCATTATTAATATTACACTAGCTGCTGACTCAGCGAACATCGTACCGCCATAATTATATTTTTTTTCCTTTTAATTTTCTTCTATACAAACCTTTTGGTGCAGTCGATCGGAAGTTATGCGCGTATACATTTCGGTGATTCATTTTTATTTTTAAAGATAACATAACATCACGCCTGTATCCCCCAAACGGGCTAGGCAGAGGGTGTGTATACCTATAGCACACCCAAATTTCGCCAGTTATGTTTAAGTCCAAATATAGGAGGCCAGTCTATTGCCATCATAAGCACAAGCATAATCAGCCTATAATGTTCCCACTGCTGGGACACAGGCCTCCTCCCGGTGAGAGGGAGTGGGCCGTAATTCACAACGCGTGCCCAGTGACTGTGGTGGTGGGTGGATATTGCCATCAACCAGGCACACATCTAGACTCGGCTGCAACTAAGAAACTCCTGATGAAAAAACCCAATAACCTTTGTCCGACCTGGGAATCGAACCCAGGACCTTAGGCTCAGCAGTAGCGCTTGCGACCAGTAGACCATCGAGGTAGTCGCGACGATTCCATATTATTATTACTGACCCCACAATGTTATGATTAGTTGTAAGTACACTATTTTGTTAAGTGGATCTACATTATACTTAACCTAATTAATTAAGACTACATATTATAAGTGTCTATGATTAAAATATAAACAAATTGAATACTCATTGTTTATTTTAAACACCGATTACAGCCCCTGAGATTTATAAAACGAAATACCCCGTTGCACAATGTGCGCTAAAGATCTACAATGTATTTTAATTCTCGAGGATGCAACATTTAAGTATAATTTATGGTTAATTGAACTTACCTTATGTGAACTTCCACCAAAATTATACGTGATGTTACATCGGAAGAGATTTAACACCCCCCCCCCCCCCCCTTACCCAATGTAGCATGCAGTTTACATTAACCCTTTATCATTATGAAACAGTCCTAGCTCGGCTCTTTAGTCAACTGAGGCCGGTCGAACTTATCCCGCGGGATGAGTTGACTAAATGATTAATTTTATTATTTTTCCTTTGTCAACTAGCTCTAAAACGAATGAAGTGACAGCTGACAGTTTATACTAGACGTCAGAAGTATTTTTTTTTAAATCTTTTAACAGCGTGGCAATGCGGTACATAGGAACACGGACTAGACTCTGTACTGCTACTAAGAAACTCCTGAGGAAAAAACCAATTACACTTTCCTCGACCTGGGAATCGAACCCAGGACCTTAGGCTCAGCAGTAGCTCTTACGACCAGTAGACCATCGAGGTAGTCGCGACGATTCCATATTATAATAATAATTAAAAGCCTGTGATATCCCACTGCTGGGTAAATGCCCCCCACTGTTTTTCCACTTCTCTCTGTTTAAAGCTGCTAATGACCAGTTCTTGTTGAATGTGTCCAGCTCATCCCGCCATCTCCGTCTGGCCTGCCGCGATGTCGCTTGCTATTAAGAGGGACCCACTGGGTCATATTATTATGGAATTATTTTCACTTGCTGCGCAGTGTGTGGATTAGTATAGTGCACAGTTATTTTATTCATTTCTGGCGAGGGACTTTTATATTATGGCGACAACCAATTAATTTACGCAAAAGGCTTAATATGTATTGAATTTATTATATCACAGTTATTAACTGGTTCGCTAAATGAAAGTAATTTATTACCCTTTGGTGATTAAAAGAACATGTTATTGAATAATTTATATTAATTTGTATTTTAATTAAATACACAAATAACAATAAACGTTACTCTATTCATAATTTATAGAACAGTGTGATCACAATGTGATGCAGGCAGTATTTTGATCTCAATGGATTCAAAATGAAAATGAAAAGTCATTTATTCAAATTAGGCTGAGAATCAGCACTTTTCGAACGTCAAAATTACAAAAGACAATCCCCCAAAACGCCCGCCCCTCACCACTTCCTAGCGCTTTGGCTGGGAAGAAGAAGTGGCGCAACAGACTCCCCAGCAGATTGGAGTTGGAAGGTTGATTAGGATTGATAATCGCTAATCAAAAGTTATAATCAAATAAATTGTAGGATACAAAGTTCATCTATGAATATTGCCATGTTACACCCAAATTTATCAGCCATACCCGCAAAGTTAATTCGCCGTAGCGAACAATTGATATTAGTTATTAAATCTGACAGGATTGGAATAGGGCGAACTACTCTACTAATTGTAGTTTTAAACTAAATTTAAACCAAATCATAATCTGGGAATCTCCTAACAAAGTTTGGTCCAGAAGGGACGCGGGACGGTCCAAGTTACGCAGTTGACCTACTCATTTACTCCATATAATTTATTTAGTAGAGATACGTCACTCTTCGTCGTGTAGAAGTTGACGAATGTATTAGCACCTTAGTAGGGAGCTATGATGTAAGTCCAACCTGGTAAAGTGGGGCTACCTTGACGTAACCATGCTCTACCTCGTAGCCTGCCCTCTGTGTCTCAAAACATGCAGTCAAAGTGAGCTCTGCGCTGCCACTGACGACGCCGTGGAAGTGGCAAATTTTGGGCCAACATTATATAATATTCATCCGTGCCTGCGACATGACGAAGAACAAGTAGGGCAATGGACAAGACTTTTTTTTTTGTTTTGGAGGGATATTTTCATAAGGCTAAAGGTGATAAGAGCGGGGAGTGTGGGATTCTTACTTTAAGAAAACCACTAGTTTTAAGTGGTCACCGCCGGTGCCACCACCTGACTCCGATAGTCACCATCAGCACACGGAAGGGTGCACCGTGTCAACTTACAATACCAAATCGTGACATGATGTGGACGTGACGCATGTTGTCCCTCAACTTGTTTTTTTTTGTGTTTCTGTTCTTTTATGCTTCATTTTTACCGCAAATAAACGTATTTTCTTTTCCTTCTTTACTACCCTGAAACACCCACTGTATAACGTTTGTGATTAAGTCTCAACCCTGGCGAGATTGCTCGGGCCATGGCTGATGAGCAAGACTGAGTAGGTATGTATTCAATCGGTGATTATTTGAATTTCATAACAATGATTAAGGTAGGTACTTTCTAAGAATGAATGTTGGATTGTTGGTGCATTAGCATAACCGTTTAGTTAACGTTAAAGACAAACATTGTGAGGTAACCTGGATTTACCTATGTGCAGGTTATTTCACAAGCTCGCAATGTTTTCCTGTGTCTCCAATACGATGGCTTGAAATTAGCAATGCGCATTAAGGAAGCGTGGTTTCTTTCTATTGTTAGCCTTTGCTTTGCAGTTGAACAATATTGAACTGTGGACCCTTTATTTATATAAACGTTACTTGAAGTTATGAGTTTTTTTTTTTAACGTAAGGGATGTATGGTTAAATAGTCGCTAATCATTACTGCTAAGTAATGGAATGCTGAAGTAGTAACAGTGTATTTTATTTATTTACTCGCAGCCCGCACGATTTTTCTGACTTGACAAATAATCAAGGTTTCTTTATTATAAAATATTACGTACAGACGCCAGCAGGTCAGGCTTGGCTGATCTTTGCGTTATGCTCGTGAACGGGTGCTGCTTTTGGTGACTGGTCGTCTTCCTGACCATAGTTTTATTGTCGTTATTAGTATTAACTTATTTATTTATTTTACTTCGATGGTCCTAGTTTATCATTTGTGACTTGTGATTTATAATAAATTGCCCGATGACATTCATTACTCGTCTTTTAAGAAGAAATTATACAAATTCCTAATGAAAAAATGTTATTATAATATAAAAGACTACTTCGAAGATAAAGATTTTGTATTTTAATTATGGCAAAGATTTGTACATTAATTCAATGATAATAACTACAACTACTATGTCATTATTAATTTATTAATTTGCTTGACATTACTGTTATAATTATTTATTAGTTCAGATTTAATCTAATGTGTAACAAAATTGACTATCCATCTATATTATCGATGACAATGCAACCTGCTAAGAAAACTGAATAAGAATAATTATGTTATGATGTTTCCAATATATTTGCACACCTCACATGGTTATAATACAGTGTGCCTATGAACCTTTTGTAATATCCTCTGAGCCTGTGTTATGCAAATAAATGATTGATTTGATTTGAGTGATAGCTATGTGAACAGAACCCAGCAATGCATAAATATGCAAGCTGTCACGGCCTTTATACCTGGAGGCTTTTATTTAGGTAGAAAGTTTTTATTTAAATTTTTATTTTTTATTTTTAGCTTGAGTACGTATAGTTTTTATTAGAGTTCCGTACCTCAAAAGGAAAAAACGGAACCCTTATAGGATCACTTTGTTGTCCGTCCGTCTGTCTGTCAAGACCCTTTTTCTCAGGAACGCGTGGAGGTATCAAGCTGGAATTTATATCAAATACTCAGGTCTACTGACCCTTGGCTGTGAAAAATTCAAACTTTTAAGTCAATGCAATCAAAAGATATACTTAGCCGTTTATGCCGCAAATTTTCGACTCTCGCAAGGGAATCAAAACCTACCTAGGGTACTTCCCGTGAACTCAGAATTTTGAAATTTGGTACGAAGCAACGTCTTATAGCACAGATAAAGGAAAAATAGCGAAAACCGTAAATTTTTAGTTACATCATATAATAAACATATTTTTAATAATTATAAATTGTACGGAACCCTCGGTGCGCGAGGACCTGACTTTGACTTGACCCTGACTCGCACTTGGCTGGCTTTTTATATTTGTTGGTATACACGCAAATAATTTAATTTAATGTTCTGTGTCTTGTAATGTTAATTACTTAACATACCTATTTTATTGTATACAATCAAGTATTTTCTAACTGAACAGACAGCTGTGCTGCTGGGAAGTTTGTTGCGCCACTTTTTCTTCCCAGTGATAGCACTAGGAAGTGGTGGGCGGGCGTTTTTGGGGGACTGTCTTTTGTGACGTTCAAAAAGTGCTGATTCTCAGCCTGTCAAATTTTTCCAATCAACCTTGAACCTAATGCTTTGGCAATAAAGTTGAAAATCTTTTAAAGAAATTTGACAGATTGTAGTACCTTAATGTGCTGGCATCTATACCTAAGTGTAATATGAATGTTTTGTACACATAAACCGGAATAAATTCTATAAATGATAATCCGTTGCGTAATTTAGAAGAAAAACGCGGTCACACAGACAGACAGGAAGAGCTACATTACTTTATAATATGTACCTATAGATTAAAGATGGATTTTATTATTAAAGTTGTTTTAGTGTACTGGCACACTTTGTAAGCTTGTTTGAAAAAACACCACGAAGAGTAAGCTCTCTGCAATAAAGATTATTATTATTATTAAAAAAAAATGTCTTTGACATACTATCACTTATAGTTAACTTTAAAAGGCTCGACTCGCATAGACATTATAACCTACTTTATAAAAATCTTAAATTCATTCACTAATTTATTGAAAAAAAAAACGGTCCGAACAACATCATAGATAGATAGATAGATAAAAACGTTTATTCAGTGCAACAAAAGACATACAATACAAGTATAAAAAATAGAACAATAAAAAAAAAGTGAAACAAAAAAAAAACAAAGATTAAAAAAATAGATCGACCCATAGACACCTCGCAAATCTACAACCTCTAGTACAAAATAGTCTATGTCCACAATGGTCGATCACTACTGGGCGGTGTGTGTCTCATGGTTGCACCAAATGGGAGTCCAGCTCAGCATATGCCAGGTACAATACCTGACGCTGGTATTCTGCTGTATCCCGTTAGTGACACACGGATGTCGAGAAAACGCATCTGGTTTCAAACAAAAATGGTACCTACATAGTGCGGCGCGTATATACTGTAAGTTGGTAAGTACCCACATTTTTATTAATTTCAAAAACCGGCAGATAGAAAGATTTTTGAAGTTTATACCTGTGTAGTACTGGATCACTTGATTATCACAGTTATTATATATTATGTAATGACTGAATAGTTAAGCGTGTATGTGTATGTGAGTTTACATGTTGGTGTATAATAATATTATGTTATGTTTTTTTTTTTTTTTTTTTTTAATACTTATATACAGTGAGTATAGCGTGAATTACTTATATATTCTCTATTGTAATACCTATGATATGCCTTTTCCCATGATATGTCTTTTTTTCATCTGCCTAGCCTTTTCCCAACTATGTTGGGGTCGGCTTCCAGTCTAAGCGGATGCAGCTGAGTTCCAGTATTTTACATGGAGCGACTGCCTATCTGATCTCCAGAATCCAGTTACTGGATAATAGGATACCCCGTAAGATACCTCGTAAGACTGGTTGTCAGAATTTCGGGCTTGTGTCGACCAGTAAAGCATCAAATATGTTGAAATCAAATATCTTGTCATCAGATATGTTGAAGCGTATAAGCAATCATATAATGGTAAAATATAATGTCAAATATGTCATGAAAAAAATCAAATCAAATCATTTTTTTTTTTTGCAAACATGGGTAAAAGATACTTAAATGTTTCATATTTATAACCAAGTTCTCCACATTTTACCAATCCTCCAATGGGCATGCAAATAATGTACAGAAAGCGTCATAGTAAACGACCCATCCCAACACTTAAAGATTATCGCCCGAGCGACGGCAGGCGCGTCACATGACTCTGGCCCCGAGCAGCTCCTTCCCCTGCCGCCGCACCCATATCTGCCCGAGCATCCACCGATCCACCGATCCACCGCTCACATATTATTATTTGCATGTTTTTAATAATATGGTCTTTTTTCGGCTTCTGGCCGAACCATATACCAAGAATAACTTTCAAAAAGACACTTTACGTACGGTTGAGGATACGAACCCGCATCATCAGACGCCAGCCGATCATTTAGACCGCGCCTTATACCACTAGGCTATTGGCTCAGTTGTCAATCTCAACGAAAATTCTAACAGCATTACTCCTTTTATCGAACAAGGTTGATAACGGCCTAATCTTCGAGATATTAAGGTTTAAATTTCAACATCCACGTAACTCCTCAATTAACTAAAAGATAAGGTTGAAATTAGCATAGATTTCTTGTTTGGTTGAATAGAATGTGCTTGATTCCGATTATTGCACTACCGTCATTTTACTTCAGAAACTTAACTGCTGTATGAACTGCGAGTTAAGGTTGAATTTAGAATACTTCTTCGCCTTATTTACTAAACTGTGATTGAGGGTATAATTACTTTACAAATCGTTTCGTTTTCGTGCCGATCCACTTGTGTGTAATATCTTCGTCGTAATATTATCCGATTTATTAAGTTTTTGAACAGTCGATTTTATTAACCGATAGTATGGTGCGATTAACTACTTTTTTCAAGGCTAAAATTGTTGTTCTCTGAGAACAGGAACAAAGTATAAAGAAAATAGCACGAGATATGGGCATAACGGTAAGATTTATTGCACTATTACTTACACGTTGTTTTTTTTTTTATGTATTTCTAATATTATCATTTTCATTACAGAGACAAACAGTTCGTAGATGGATACAAAGGTATCAAGCGACGGGTGATGTGAAATGTGATCGCCAAGGCCCTCGTCCAATTGCTTACACTAATGAATCGGAGCGACACCGTAACATTGTGGAAGTTCACTCGGTGGAACCCTTCAAAACTACGCGTTCAAATGCTGAAACTTTTGGAGTGTCGCTTAGCACTGATGTAGCGTGTGTGCTGCATGCTTTAATATGGTTTTGGGCAGGAAGTCCTCTTCAAGAAGTGATAGACAGTGACGGTCATCCTCTTCGTTATTATTAGGGTTTTACTCAGCAGATTCATTGTGTAACTTATCTGATAAAATTTCATTGGAACATGATCAAGTGTTAATAATTCCCAATATTTGTGGGATCATTAGTAGTTAATCAAAAATAAACAACCTTTATTAATATTAATCCAGTTACTCCTGTTTACAAGTAGTCTTTTAATGTGTTAACGATGCACCATGTGACCTCACATATTTTTCTATAATATTGTGTTAAATGGGTTATAAGAAAATGTGATAAAAGAGAAAGATGTATATTGCTATACTGTATAGTTTAGCATGTTGGTTCTTCCTCTGTAATTCACAGGCACGAATGACAACATTTCATTTTTTTAACAAGGGTTTTTGTCCCATAAGATCATACAGAGTATAAAAAATTATGTTTTCACAACTTTAAAAATATATAGCACGTTATTTTTCTCTATATACTTTTATTTACATTTTATCGAACTAACACTAATATATACTAGTATATACAAGTATATAATACGAAAAAATATAGAAAAAACTGAAACAACTTTAAATAAATAAATATTGTAGTTATGTTTCTAGAAATATCTATAAACGAACCGTTATACCTCACCCAGGGTATTTATTTTGTGTTTAGTTAATATTCTAAGTAAATAACCCCAATTTAACACAGATAGAAAACTGTATACTCAACCAGGAAGTGGATTCCATGAAGTCCTAGAAATGTAAATAAAGAAATAAATGAATATTGTTTATGCGCAACATGCCTAGCTTTTCTTACAAACCTCATTCCTAATTTAACATTTGATTTCTTAAATAATAATTAACGAAAATCACATAATAACCTAAAAAATAATAATAAATAAATAAAGAACTTAAATTAGAAAAAATCAAACATCTCATTCGCGGATTTGAACTCGTGACCATCGTATTGCTAAGCCGCAGTCTTAACCACTAGACCAACGCGCCATTCACGTTATACTACAAAAAAATTAAGCGGTTTGATGTCATTAACCAAGGGGGGTTCCGTTTCTCTGGAGCTTAGTGTACATACGTAAATAAAGCGATGAATGTTGTTGAACTGTCAAAATGAAAGACATTGCTACTGATTGCGCATTTTCCCCACTGATGGATCTAGTACGTAACCCATTATAAAAAGAACGAGCAGTTCAGACTGTGATTTCACGGATTTGATTCGGATTTAGTGCACAAACGCTCTAACAACTTTATAATTATTTAAGTATTATCATTGTTACATAAGTAAACCATTATAGTCATGCTCTTTGAAGAGAAATGGAAAGCGAGACACGGCAAAACAACATGAAATTAATAAATATGAAATTAGTAAAATAACTAATTAAACATAGCTCAGAAGGGTTCCATTTCATAATAGAGATTAGATGCTACTTACGTATGTAAATAATTACTAATTTAGGATTTTTATTGTTGGGTAATAACTAGGTGTTAGAGATTGTTTTAGAGTCAATTCAGATTATTTTTTCAACTATAAAGTGTCACTTCAAGTGTGACTGGGTTGTGGAGGTCAGATAGGCAGTCGCTCCATGTAAAATACTGGTATTCAGCTGCATCCGGTTAGATTCGAAGCCGACCCTAACATATATACTTGGGAAAAGGCTAGCCAGATAATGAAACCAATTACAGGCACATTTGAATTGTCAGGTCGGTCAGTTAGAAAAATGAAGCTAGTTGCTCATTCCGACGCATGGTAGGGGTCGTCTCCTGCTTGTTGCTCGTCGATTCGTTTTTAGTCGCTAGCCCTACACTCGCTTCTTGTCTATCGCTGGCGGTGAAACACGTGTCTTACAAGGGTTTAACCTAACTGTTAACACGTTAGTACGGTTCGTGAACAATTCACTAATTAAATGACATGTAGCTGCTGTAGGCATCCTTCCGAGCATGCGTGAATTCACGCGCGTTACTCTAAGTAGTTAATTTTAATTAAGATTAAATTCAACAAATAACGTCAATTTATCTCTTCTTGTAACTAATAGAAATTGCTTCTCCTAATATTTTAAATATTGTAAAAATATTAATATATTATTACCTACTATTCTAAGTACTACAATATTTTAAAAGAGATGTCATATTATTTTATTCACAGCTCATAAGTTTCAGATTTCAATTTTCCACGCTGGAATTCTGATTGATTATGTTTTTTTATAGGTTTTGTCCGCGGTTTCGCTTGCATTGACGTAGGATACAAAAAAAAAATATGTTAGGACATAGTTTTTTTTTCTGGATTAGGATCCAGGTCTTCTATCCGTGTATCTCATACAAATCCGGCCTTGCGTGAAAAGGTAACAGACAGACAGATGGAAAGACACAGAATTACTTTTGCAATAAGTACATAATTATTATAACATTAGTAGGTATGTGTGGTTTTATGTATAAAGGTATCGAATGCTCTGATATATTTTAATCTGTGAAGCAATGAAAATTGTTCAAAGAAACAGTGCGAGCTTAAAATTGGAATTCTCAGATACCGAAGCTGCGTCAAAAGGAAAATCTCTCGAAAACTTTATGCTTCGGTGAAGCTGATATGTGTCAAAATCAAAAGTGCTTCCAATCTATAGATACAGCTATCGTGACATTAATTTGAACACACCTATACGGTTTCGGGTCAACTCAACTCAACTCAAACCAAAATTTATGCATGTAAATAAAAATTCGGTGATTCATTTTTATTTAGGTATATAGATTTTCTAAAATAGCACCTTGGAGCAACCTGCACTTAAGAAACTTTAGTGCAGGGGACATTTGCAACGGTCACGGATTATAACATCGCATACATAAAATAAAAACGAATAACATGCAAAGAGTGAATTGAAGAAAAGGGAGAGAGCCCTATGTCGGCGAGCGGTGCAGGCGGTAGTTTTCAAATTACTAACGATTTTATGTTTTTGTTAAGTTTTATGATTAGGTGCTGCCCACTAGCCCTACCCGTGTGATAAATTAATGTTGCTATTGTAGCGGCACGATAGATAATAAAAAAGTAACCAAGTCAAAACTTCACATTAAATATTTTTGGAAAAAGTAATTGTTAGGAGGTGTGCTGCGAGTCTGATGCCGAAAATATAGTTTTTAGATATTGGTCCGTTTGTCTGCCGGCAAAAGAGATAAGTAACCAGGGCATCGGATATAGTTGAAGTTTAGTAAGAAACCGTTGGATATTATTTAATGAAATTTAATTTGATAAATAAACTATTTGTTTTCTATTAATGAAATTAAATTTCATTGGAAAACGTCCATCGGTTTCTTGCCAAACTTCAACTATATCCGACGGCCCTGGTTACTTATCTCCTTTGGTGACCGTACATATGTTACGGATTGGAAGAAAGGATTTGAATGAAATTTGGCACACAGGTAGTTTATAACCTACTAGCTGCGCCCCGCGGTTTTACCCGCATGAGTTTTGATCCCGTGAGAATATCGGGATAAAAAGTATCATATATGTTAATCCTGGTTATAAACTATATATATGTGCCAAATTTCATCCAAATCCGCTGAGTAGTTTTTGCGTGAAAGAGTAACAAACATCCATCCATCCATACAAACTTTCACGTTTATAATATTAGTAGGATATCACAGATTACTAAATAGTTACTACGCCTATATTAGCACATATGATACTTTTAATTACACAGTAACTGGGTTGTGGAGGTCAGATAGGCAGTCGATTCATGTAAAACACTGGTATTCAGCTACATCCGGTTAGACTTAACCAGATGTAGCTGACTACCAGTATTACTTAGACTATTATTATAGTATTGTATAGGGTTTTCGTACAATCAGAAGTCAGCTTATAATGGTTATGTATAGCTTGATGTGTAGCCGTGCGAACAAGCTTGATGAGGTCTAAGATGAAATAGACATTGAGCTACGTTCGATTTAATCAAAATAACAAAGCTAGCAATAGTTAGATTAATTACTATCAATCAGCGGGCTGGTTGCGTAACACATTATCAGTAGAAATGGCTTTTATTTTGACAGTTCAACAACATTCATTGCGTTATTTACGTTGTTGCGTAGAGGATTTTTTCAAACCTATGATGCAACGGGTTAGCAATTTCCTTCAAAACCCTCGAATTTTGATCTAAAGTGTACTACTCAATTAGGGAGCTGTACTTTTACATTACATACTACATTTAAAATGTAAAACTTCTCAATATAAGGCTGAAATCGGCAACCCATCTTCAGCAAGCGTGGTGATCAAAATGATCGTGCGCTCTCTGTTTGAGAAGAGGTTTTGACCTGCAATGGGAAAATAATTGGCTGGTATTATTATTATAAAACCTAATGAAACTTAGTCTTTTTCCAACCTAGTCAAGCAAGACAGTTAAATCATCCATCTAACAAATTATGTAGCATTGTCCACGAACCTGAACTTAAACAAAACAATGTCAAAGTGAAAGTGCTTGCCTCCCATTGTTCAACCTTTAAACGTTTACAAATAATAGCTAATACTTAACAATGGATGTCACTGGTGTGACGTCTGTGTTCTTGGAATTGTAAAGTAGCCTGGGGGGTCAGTATTACATAGTAGATAGGTGTAGAAGGTCGGCTTTCCACAACTAGCGAGAATACCCGCACACATAGACATGCTTCATGTACAGCGAGTGCAAGCGCACTCGCGACTGGCATTTGTTTTTTTTTAAGGCGTAAGCGTCACGGTAGCCTACGACATTCATCTAAAGATTTTTACAGTTTGCAAGTCGTGATCAGAAGGCCAATTCTCGTAATTCAAAACGATCAAAGTCTGGTCGCAGTCTCATATCGGCGACAAACAAATGTCAAAAACTTGTCAAGATGTAGGGAAATTAGATGTATTTTTGACAGATTGAGACTGAGATCAGACTGTGAACGTTCTTAAAATTACGAGAATCGCCCCTCAGGTTGTATGTTGATCTGAATATGATTCGCGGTTGAATATTTCTAAAATTATGATCATAAAAATCATCATACACCTGTAAGTTCATATTACCCTATTAAATGACTATTTCTTGAAATCAGGAGTAATACTCCTGATTTCATGAATAGTAATTTACTTCATTCACTGATTCTAATGATTATAATTCTGTAAAGCCATATTTGTTATGGTCGCGAATCATATTTTAACTTTGACACTGACTTGCAAAAAACGTAAGTAAAGAATTTTGCGAGCTACCCTGAAGCTTTCACTTTAAGATCTCGGTAAGTAAGCGTGTTATATGTGCGTGCGCTTTTGTACGGAAACGATCCTCTTTAGGTGGATATTTAGTGTCAGTCCGATTATTTGGATTTATAATCATTAAGGTGATGTGTAACGTGCTTAATGCTTGATTTAACCGTCTAACATATTGACCCCGATATGGTGATTAGTCTTCGTGACTGTTTTATCGTCAGCAACAAGAGAGTAGCCTTTTGTAGCCTCATAACAGGTATTTTCTAGAATTTACATCAAAAGAGGCAAGAATAATGAGTTTTTGCTACTACAGAGAGCGCTAGAAAACTTATAATAATAGGTACTCTTCTACAACTGAAGGGAATGCATTGTGAGCCAATCAAAACTTTTAAATTCAATACATAGATGCTAGAACATTCAAGCTCGTTTCGTTATTCAAAATAGTTTTTAACGGGTATTAAAAAACAGAGACGTATCCGATAGGTTACATCCACAGGCAAAGTATAATCAGCCTTTATTGTTCCCACTGCTGGGACGATGGCCTCCTCTCTGTGAGAGGGAGTGGGCCGTAATCCACTACGCGGGCCAGTGCGGGTTGGTCGATGTCACATTTTTATTTGTAGGGTTTCATCTTATACAAAAATAGTTTGGTTTTATTTGAAAATGCCAATTCACCCGTTTCTGGTAAATTTTGTGCGAAGCAACCACTATGCCGTAATAGGGCATCATAATATCTATTGTACTACCGTCAAAGGTTCGTGAAATTGACTCTTTATTCGATAAAAATCTCTTTGAACCTTTTGCGGCACAATGCTGATGCTCGTTCACGCGAATTCTTTTGGTCAAAATTGAGTTTATTAAAATTCTTTTCGTGGTACTTTATCTTTGTTAATTTATACAATATTGATTATGACGTGTGTTACAATTTTGATGTTCAGACGCCAGCATATCAAGCTACTACAATCTGTCAAATTTCTTTAATAGATTTTCAACTTTATCGCTGAAAGTTCAAGGTTGATTGGGAAAATTTGACCGTTTCGGGTATCTTAATGTGCTGGCGTCTGTACAATAGAAATAAAAACCAGCCAAGTGCGAGTCGGACTCGCGCGAGGAGGGTTCCGTACAATTACAATTTACGATTTATGACGTATTAAAAAAAAACTACTTACTAGATCTCGTTCAAACTAATTTTCGATGGAAGTTTACATGGTAATGTATAACATGATATATATTTTTCTTAGTTTTATCATTCTCTTATTTTAGAAGTTACAGGGGGCCCCGACACATTTTACCATTTTGGATGGTGTCTCTCGCGCAAACTATTCAGTTTAGAAAAAAATGATATTAGAAACCACAATATCATTTTTGAAGACCCCAAGTTTCAACAATATAGTCCTTATGGTTTCGGAAAAAAAGTGGCTGTGACATACGGACGGACAGACATACAGACATGACGAATCCATAAGGGTTCCGTTTTAGCCATTTGGCTACGGAACCCTAAAAAGAAAGAAAAATATTTTATTTGGGTCACGCACAGGAAATACAAATAGTAAAAAAAGAGCATTTAAACTAACATTTCACATTGAAAACAACACCAAAAAAAAAAAAAACCAAAACAAAAGACCGGTGCGAGGCCAAAAACGCTCCTATCAACATAATGCTATGAATAAATATCACAGCGCTGGTATTCTGCGAGGGTTCGCTGTGACATCTATGTAAAGATATTTCAACGCCCACATACTAAATTATTTCTCTACCTTACGAGTATAAGAAACATCCTGGAATACTGCAGTGTGGTATAGGCATCACTACGCAACTCACTCGCTGCGGATAGAACGAGTCCACAAAAGGTTTATCCAATATCTAGGGTGCTCAAAACGAAGGCAATTTTAATAATATCTCTCCTACCTTGATAAACTAGGCTGCTACAAAATGAGTTCCCTGGAATCTCGAAGGGAGATCTTGGATCTGAGTTTCGCATATAAATTGTTCAATAACACCATTGACTGCCCACAATTGGTATGTAGGTTCAATTTCAGAGTACCCCGTAGACCACCTCGCAAACCTATAACACCATAAAAGAACGCAGCGACCTGGTTGACGTCCACGCAGACTCAATTCGACGTTGGTCAGACGTCATTAATATTAAATAGTATTTAATAATAATAATCTAGAAATTAAGTACATCTTTAAAAATAAATTTATAATTACAAAGAGTATTTTGCATGTGGTGTTTGCCTGTAATTGGTTGTGCAGTTAGATTTAAGACACAATTACTTGTATGTTCCTATTATGATATCTGTAACAACTGTTGGTAACCCTTAATTAAATAAACAAAATAAAAAATCACACTGGGTGAAAAAAAAAATTGCAACAAAGTATATTCCATCTGTATTTTTATATTTATCTATTTACCGCGTGTTGTCCCTGTGTTTTGATAAATCTATCTAATCTAACTAGCCTGTATTGTCCCAGGGCAGGGCAAAGGCTTCCCTCTCCCTCTTCCACACAATTATGTCTTTTACGTCAATTATGAATTATGTCTCCTACCGAGAGGACTGGCACACGCCAGTCCTCTCGGTAGGAGTCAAGCCCGTCCCGCCATCTTCGTCCTGGCCTGCCGCGATGGCGTCGTGCGTTTAGTTAAAAAGGTTTGATAAAAAATAATTTTACTATTAGCTAGGGAATTGTATGAATGTGTGGGATGTTTGAATACATTTCAGACTTGGTTCCATAATAACAGCTGTTTATAATTTCACTAGCGACCATCCCCAGCTTCGCAAGGTTTGTACAACTTGACACATCGAGATTTCTTTTTGAAATGGTTATTTTGATACAAACACGTTCCGGAATACATCTCTAAATGATTCCGCATCTCATTCGGTTGTGGAGTTTAGAGAAACAATGCGGTCAACGACAAGCGACTTTAATTTATAATTGGTATAGGCAGTATAATTAAATATAGAGCAGTACGTTCACCCTTGGGCGAATGAGCGCCTTTGTTCCTAAATTAATTCAATATTTCAAAGTAACGGTGTTGGTATGAGGAAAATCTTTTTTATTATCAGCCTAATCAGCCTAAAAATTTCCCACTGCTGGGACACAGGCCTCCTCTCTGTGAGAGGGAGTAGGCCGTAATCCACCACGCGGGCCCAGTGCGGGTTGGGAGATGTCTCATGTCTTCGAATTTTTTTGACTCTAAAACGTGCCGGTTTCCTCACGATGTTTTCTTACCGTTTTGAGAGCAGTGCTGATGGAATTATTTACACAAATTTAAGCACCGGCATCGTATGTCGAGGTCGTTACCACCGGGTCACCATGCTACTCATTCTGATTTATTTTCGGCAATAATAGGTCAGCGTCGGAAATATTAAGAATATGTTTTTCGTTCTATTTCCCGTAAGGAGCTCACTTATTTGGTCAATGCCGCATGAGTAATTTAATCTTATTTGTTCTATAACCCAGATAATATTAATGTAATCAAACATCATTTTACTGGAATTATTTCTGTTCAATAAATAATGTACTAGCTATGTATTATTCAAAGACATTTAAGATAATTTTTTGTTAGCTTAGCAGGCTAACAAAAAAATGCTGCTAATAAGCTAAAAATCCACCCTGTACAGGGTGGATTTTTTGAGATGGGACAGTAAGGGCAGGTACCTTTTTTTAACCGTTGTAGCTACAGGAAAACGGTCTTAGGATTTTAAAGTTTTTGACAATTTTTACGCTAATCATTTTTTTTCTATTTTTAGTAAAATTTAAATTTTATTATTTTGACAGACTTTTAATAACTTATCTATTTAATGTGATAACCTAATCGCCACTCTGTATATAATACATAAAACAAACATTTATTTATTTATTTTATAACATATAATAAAGATATCAAGGAATTTTTTGTCATGTCGTAAACACCGCGCGAATAGAGGTGGATCGCTAGTGTGCTATAAAAATCGTACGTTAAAGATTTTTAGAACGAAATCTTAACTTACTGCTTTTGCGGCTGAATGGAAAAAAGTGATTTGTCAAAAGTATAAGAAATCCCAAAGTAATCATGCCCATGTCTAATTTCCGCTATATGTTTCATTTATTCTTTTTCATATCGATACCTCTGGGCTCAAAGGGCGTATAGCACAAAACATAGGTTTTCAGGAGAAGCAAAAAACAAAAAAAAAAAAAGATTTTTCCTTATATCTCTCTCATTTTTAGAGCTACATAAAAGTATCCAAGGGACAACGTTCTTAGCTTTTTGATGTGTTTAAGGAGGTTTTTTCAAAAAAGGCCCTGGTTTTGTATTGACTGAGATTGCATGTGCTTTACGACCAAAAATTTCCAATATATGTCCTATACACCCCATAAAAATACGCCCTGAGCAGGTACACAAAGGCGTAAGCTCAACTTTTCATAAATGATGCAAAGACACAGGGGCGTATAAATTACTTGAATTGGTGTATAACGTGGTAAAGAATAATACTTTTACAATTATTTATTTATTAGGCATCTATTCTTCGATAATTATTAAGGATATAGAAACTAAAATCATAGTGAGAAATAAAAAATATGAAAAAAAACTTTTTAGTTACAATCAGGTCTCTTTTTCGTCTTCATTAGTATAAAAAAATCAGATCTCTTCATCTTTATTCTGTTCATTTGTTTTTAAACTTTCTAATCATCTTCATCTTCTTCGTCAGTTTGATTTAATGTGTCATACGAATCACTGTGCCATGGGAGATTGCGATATTCATTGTGAAATCTTTTGGGTATAGTCCCATTGTCGCAGAGACGTATTAAATCCTGGTATTTAGCAGTGGCAATAGGTAGCCTGGAATTATACAAGGGCTTCAAAGTGACGTTGTCTTCCACTTGCTGGCTACTTGTGGGGTTGTTAACAACGGCGTCACAACTTCTCAAAGAAAACTTTCATAGACTTTTTATCTGATAATGAAAAACAAGACATCTAGGCTAGAAGCTAGTAGTAGATATTCAAGCGTTAATATTAGGTTGGGTCTAGACGAGCGTATTTTTTTTTTAAGATATTGATTAACTCTTGAATACAATGGACGTTGCGATCCATCGATTCTGTCTATCGTAGACCAGTGCTGAAAATACCTAAGGTTATCACACGCAGTCTTCAGGTCGTCAGCCCATCTTGCCGTATAACCTCGTACACGAACTAGGTATGCATGACGGCTTCGAAGGCGGTCCATGACAGTGGTTGTGCGCTAATGTCGGTTACTGGACTTAGCGATGGAAAGTTCAAAACAAACATCGAACGTGTCCTTATCAAAAAAGCATCTCAAAAAACTAAAGAATATGTTGACGACAAGAATGTTTGACAAATAATACCCTCTGCACATGTGGGTTCCCTGGTATCTCATTAACGGCATAGCTAAGGAAATTTCTATTTACTCCCAAATTACAGAGACTAAAAAAAAGATACTAGAAGTACCTATACTTCTAGGAAAAATTACATTATTCAGGTTGGTTCAAATAGCTACGTCGTAAAAAAAGAATTCCTCATACCCAGGGGTACCCGAAAATACCCCATGTGTGTTTCGCGATTCTTGATAGTTTTCGAGTTATAAAAATAAGAAAATTTTATGGGGCCGTTCCCATAAAATTGTGACTTGACTCCATCACTCGATCGTAAATTCGTCCTTTTCGATCAAAATTATTTTATGTCTGAAAGAATATTCCATAACAATGAAAAGTGTAAAAAAAAAGAATATGAAAAAGCCGTATAAATAAGATATATTTTGTTTAAAGTGGATCCATTTTTCCTACTACTTTACTTATTTGTACGTTAGAAACTGGTAAAACAGTTTCTAACGTACAAACGGTACGGTACTGTACCTACGTACAGAATATAATTTATAATTTGAACTCATAGACACAAAGACTACAACAGGCTGTCAACCCATAAATAAACTACAGCCGAATCTCTTTCAACAAATAACAAAGTCAAAATAAACTCTCATTAAAAGGCCACACTTTATGGTTTCACCTCCATCCAGTGTGAAACTTGAACTACTTTCACATGAAATAAAAAGCAAACTGAGTCCGGAATATCAGAAAACCAACTGAACTCAATATTTTAGGTACTGCTCCAGTTTGATATCCTACTTTATAATATTAAAAATGTTAAAATGTGACTGAATCACACAAAAACGACTGAACGGATTTAAATAAAATTAATACACACACAGGCAGTTAATAACTGCCGGACGGCGCGTTGTGTTCCACGCGCGCCTCAAAGAGATGTCAGCAGAGGACGGGGCCCCATAGGGCCGAAGCCTGCCGGGGCGGCGGGATCTTCCGAAAGGTTAACCGCTGCCCTGGAACAGAAAGGGCTAAGGAAGGAACACGGGTGGGTTTTAGTCAGTAAAAGTCTGACACTCCCTTCCGCTCCACCCAGAGCGGGAGGGGTCATTTGATGATTTCCCATACGCAAAAAAAAAAGGCAGTTTATAACTTGGATTAACACATAGGGTACTTTGTGTTTTGGTATTACGTTCCTGTAGGATCATTTAAGACCTCTAGGCGGGCGAAAGCGCGAGCAAAAGCTAGTCTTTTCAAAAAGTGCACCAATTCGTGATACATTTCGTTCAAGACGCAGACAAACCGGTTGCCAACATTAAATTAATTGCTAAATATACCTGCAAGTAAATTACTGGCGGACAGAGCGGATACCGTTCAATGTCCAATATTTTTATTTATTTATTTCTTATTAGGCTTTTCAACAATGAGTACACTGTTACTTTATACGAGTAATTTGTGCATAGCAAACTTAAGTCTATCCACAAACCCGCAATGCGCCCGCGTGGTGTATTACGGCCCACTCCCTCTCACAGAGAGGCCTCTGATCCAGCAGTGAGAACATTATAGGCTGATTATGCTATTATATGCTATGCCTCATCACTTACAGAAAATCACACAGAGGAAAGTGAAAACTATTTCCACTTTTTGTTTTATTTATTAGATATGTAAGTTTTTGTTTGCCTTAAACATGGTGTAAAGTTGTAATGTCCACATGTTTAGCTCTACAAAATTTTGTATCAATTGCATGCAAAATAATTAATAAACAAGTTAAAGATGAACTATACAATACTATACAATGTCGCAGAATCATTGGTAATACAATAATTAGTCATTCAAATCATACATCACAAACATTTCGCTGTACATAAATAATATAATTATTATATTTTCAAGCCAAAGAAATCTTTAATGTTATAAAAGTTATGTCCATTCAGCCATTATATAGTTTGTTTTTAAATGAGTTAGCATTATTTAATAAATTTTGTTATTTTAGTAGTTAATTGTATATACGTACACACATCACAAGGAAGCTTTTAGCATACTTGGCAGGCTTAGGATAATATAGTCTGTGTGGATCCCCTGTTGGTCGTGAGATTACTTCATACGTATTTTTGAACAATCCCTTATTCTGTACACAAATTAGGAAAACCAACTACATATATGTAGAGTAAACTGTAACTCAGGATCGTTCTATTTAAGATTGTGCATTATAATAATCAGTGCCTGTAATATTTACATTATCAAAGCTAACATTTAAAATAATAATATGTAGGTACATGTGAAAAAATAAGCAAAATAATCATTGGGCATCGAAACAGGAACAGTGCCCAAAATGCTGGCAGCATTTCCACGTTGTATGGCGATGCTAATTCTTTGGCCAAGAAACAGGCCCGCCCTCTGGTCACGTGAAGAGTCGACTAACCGCTTGCCGATATCTCGACAAACCAAATGGGCACTCGGACCCCATGGCCCTAGTGTTTCAACCCCAAACGGCTCGAACATATAACTCCCAATCAGGTTGGAATATTTTCGGTGCCTGTAGTAGGATGTTAAGATTAATAAAGATTAATGATTATGAATTTTATATATTCAAGACATTTTACATTTATCTTTGTTCTGTGTAAATCAAATGTGAAAGGATTCAAAATTAGATAAGATTCATAACTTGGATTAAGAAATTCATTAATTAACACATTTACTTTACACATAGATTTTAATTTAAAATAGGTATTCACTTGATCTAATGTATTAGATGTATTTTGAATTTAAATATTTATATAAAAGTAAATTAGAATAGAATAGAATAGAATACTCTTTATTGTACACCATAAAAGTTACAGAACATAAATAAAATGTATAAAATTTTACAAAGGGTGACACAATGGGCGGTCTTATCGCTAAGAGCGATCTTTTAAAGACAACCTTTGGATGGATTAAAAAATTAAGGAGATACAAATATAGTAGGTAGTATGTGGTGTACCATTTACATTATACTATTAATACATACATAAAGTATATTTTACTCATCTAAATAAATATATACATATAATAATAAACATGGCCAAGAGCAAAGAAAAATAAATAAAAAAATAAATAAATAGAATAATAATAAATAATAATGATGATGGTTAGGGAGAGAGGAAGTGCTTTTTTATCATAATTTTGAAAGCGGACAACGATTGAGCACGCCTTACCGACACGGGCAAGTCATTCCACACGGGCAAGTCATTCCAAATAAATTATAATTATTCCAAGTAAATTAGATAAAACTTTTAGCAAAGTTAATAATTAAAGGAACATTAAGATTTATATCAAAGGGGTTAATATATTGGAGCAAAGGTGGCTCAGTGGTTACGGCCGCGACTCAAAACTTATACGTTGTAGGTTCGAACCCAGAGCGCGCTTTACTTTGTGTAAATTATTCCATCACCACTGCTCTCAAAACGGTGAAGGGAAACATCGTGAGGAAATCGGCATGTCCTAGAACCAAAAATTAGAAGACAATTGACATCTACCAACCCGCACTGGGCCCGCGTGGTGGATTACGGCCCACTCCCTCTCACCGAAAGGTGGCCTGTGTCCCAGCAGTGGGTGTTCCCAGCCTATAATGTTTATAGGCTGATAATTATTACATTGTTATCTATGTACTTGTTCATTGTATACAGGTTGGCAGATACATCCACGCGCAAACTGTAACCATGAATGGTAGCAGGTTGCGCGTCAATGTCCCTGTATACAGGATTCAATTAAATTAGCTAGCAAAACTCAACGACTGAAGTGATGGGAATCGATATCTATAATCGATAAACTTGTTCCTGTGACAATTATAATTTATTGTGCTTATCATAATGAATGCGTAGCAATGTTATATAATGTTATGTTAATTAATGTAATTGGTGTTGTACCGTTTCAACTAACTACATCAAAGAAAAGAAAAGAAAATAAATCATAACATGATAAAACAAAAAAAAAATATATTTGATGATAAGCTATTTTCAGGTCAACGACCAGTAATTTAGTGTATTTTCTTGAAATATTAGTTCAAAATCTGCTTTTGTTTCTGTACACTTCACAAACGTGATGGGTCGATAGCGATAGCTAAACACAAACAAAAATAAAGATTTTATCAACTCATACTTCATGTAACAAAACTACCAGCGATCGTTGACCCCAAAATAACCATCAAATCACCTTTTTTGTTTTTTTATTAGATACTAGCTGCACCCCGCGTTTTTACTCGCATAAGTTTCAATACCGTGGGAATGTCGGGATAAAAAGTATCATATATGTTAATCCTAGTTAGAAACTATATGTATGCCAAATTACATACAAATCCGTTCCAAATCCATCCATCCATCACAAACTTTCGCGTTAATAATATTATATTAGTAGGATTAATCTCAATCACGTCTGTTGAGTTTCGTTAGTTAATTTAATTTGACCCCGCCGATATTTATTTTTTCACTTTCTTGATATTTTTAGTCGTTAATTCCTGAACCAAATCGCAAAGATTTACTTCGTTGTCAGGTGTGGTTTGTTCATCATTTAAAAAGCGGACTTAGGCGCCTTCCTCACCAGATCGGCGCGTTTTCGTTTCCAAGTGCATTCAAATAAATGAGAGCTTCCTCACTGAGTAGTTTCGGTACAGATTCTTTACCGAGCGCATACACACACACGTCTCTGTACCGAGTACTACCGAACCAGCCCGTCCCATCACTCCCGCCCCACCCCGCATGACCCATAACAGATGACAAAATCCGTAGCCAACCACCGCCACCGTGGCCGTAGCCGAGCCAGTCGAGAAGTGGATCTTGGTGAAGAATCTGTACAGATTCGGTACAGAAACAAAAACGAAAACGTCCCGATCCGGTGAGGAAGGCGCCTTAATCTTGAAATTCTTTCACATCTTGATGCTATCTCTTAGTTCATTATGACGCAGAATCATTACGTACACAAACCAGCGCGAGCGCATTGAATAGATAAATCTCTCTAAGCAGAAATGATGTAACAACGCGGAAATCCTACAGTTGCTTGATCATCATTTGGCTGTGATGACATAGAAATTATTGTATTTTGGAAGCAGGTCTTCAAATGTTCTAATGATTTGTGATGTTTTAGACTTTTATTCAGAGGTATTTAACTTTCTAACCTAATTTTGTGTATTTATGGGTAACTGTGTGAGAAGAGGCGTTTCGCCTGCAGTGAGACAGTAAGAGCGGTTTCGCACTACGTCAGATCCGAATCCGAATTCAAGATCCGAGTTTAATCCGAATTAGGAATTTTCTAAATTCGGACAGACTGAGTTCGAATGTAGTGCGCAACCCCTCATACCAATTGTACTATGGCTACTTCGGATCGTTATTTTTCGGATTCGGATCGCATGCAGTGCAGAACCGCTCTAACAGGCTGGATTAGTAGTATGGGTAAGATCGTGGATCATTTGCATTCTGAAAAAAAAAGAAAACAAAAAAAAAGTGTCTATGAAATGCTATATCGGACATATCGGTTGGAAACATAGATAACCTTCCTTGGTTGAAAATAAATAACCGTCTATAATTATGGAGACGATGGATTAGTATTGCTAATAATAAAATTACCCTACAATGTTCCCACTGCTGGGACACAGTTTTCCTCTCTGTGAGAATAAGTGGGCTGTAATCTACCACGCAGGCCCAGTGCGGGTTGGAAGATGTCATGTCTTCGAAGTTTTGGCTCTAGGACATGCTGGTGTCCTCGTAATGTTTTCCTTCACCGTCTTGAGAGCAGTTTACAAAATTCACCTGTCAAACAAAAAAAACAAAATCAAAATTGGTTCATCCGTTTGAGAGCTACGATGCCACAGACAGACATACAACACACAGAGACACGTCAAACTTATAACACCCCGTCGTTTTTGCGTCGGGGGTTAACAAAGAAAAGCACCTGGCTGGGTTCAAAGTACATACCCACGACGAGTCGTAATGTCGGGGTCGTCACCATTTGGCCACCATTGTTCTCTGTCTCTAAAATAGCATTGGCCTCAAATGTCATGATTTCGTGGAAAAGCAATCAATAGGGTAATTTGAAATATGCACCCTGACTCTGACCTGCAAATTGCAAAAAACGTAAGAAAGTGTCAAATTTATTATATTTCAAATAGGTACAGACGCCAGCAGGTCAAGCTACCCGAAACTGTCAAATTTTCCCAATCAACCTTGAACCTTAATGCTTTAGCGGGTAAAGTTGAAAATCTGTTAAAGAAATTTGTCTGATTGTAGTAGCTTGATGCGTCTGTACATAAAAGGCACCTTTACTGCTACTTTAATGTACTAGGAGCAAATTAATTAATATATGCAAGAAAAACAAACAAAAATTACATATTTTAGGACAAACTAAAATTTAACGTACGTCCTAGTTTGTCTAACAAACCACTGTACGTCGAGAGAAATATGTGTTGGATTATGGCCGGAAACGCAAACACCAGATAAGATTGTAAACGATTTATTAATAGAGCAATCTAACATGTACGAGCACATTCGAAGGAGAATCGTAAAAAGGAAGCTGTCAGACAATGACCAGTGACAGTTGACAGATTGGGGTATTCTTTGAGACCCAATTACTTTTGATCATTCACGGAGAAAGTTATATATGTGCATTATGCAAGACCTATTTTAATAACAATTACATCCTATGACGTTGAGTTTATAAAGACAGCTATAATAATATGCACTTATTTGCAATGTTCGTATTTTCACTTTTCACGTCGCCGCTAAAAGCATGCAAATTATTACGTAACTCACAAATGTTTGTTCAAAACACACATCAAAGGATCCGTTTGACAATTACATAACATTGATTCCACTCTTTTATTGAAGTTATGGGCTTATTTATTTATTTATCCATTTATTTCAGGCATCAAGGCCCATATAAAACACATACAATACAATATTAATATAACTTAAAAATACTATAAATACATACAACATTCTAATTACACTAAAAACTAACTAAGTCACACGAAGTGTCTGCGTCGTGTTTCGCTGACTGGTGTCATGTAGCAGGCCACGAAACCGGCGGTACACAACACCCTTCGGCCAGAACTCTTCCTTGAGGAACTTCTCGAGATGATGTGTCGGAACACGCACCACGAACGACTTGAAGTTCGTGTTGTGACGCGACTCCAACTTCTCGACCCTCAAAGTCCAGTTGGTCTTCACACGCATGTACTCCACGATCTCCTCAACCTTCGTGGAGTGGTGCAGTCTGGACACGTACAGCTGCGTCGTTGGGATTGCTGGTTGCAGCAGCATGTTGGGTCCTGCCAGGGCGGTGCCGCACTGGTTCTGACAAGGAGGCTTCTTCTTCTTCTCCACCTTGTTGAAACCATCCTTGTCGCACGTGTCCTTCTCTAGACCCTGCCTTTTCAAAACCTTGTTGGGTTTCGTCCGGCTCCGTGCTCCGGGCTTAGCTTACATCAATTATATAGCTGCATCCGATGGAACCACTGAGAAAAGCACTTTGCCCACTCGTCCTTATGGGTGTCTTCGACGGCATTTTGAAACGCAGCCACCGCTTCCTCGGCGTCCAAAACGTTTTCCTCGAAGTTTTTCTTTTATTTTCGGAATTAAATAAAAATCGCAAGGTGCGAGGTCGGGGGGCTGTAAGTTCCACGTCTGACGTCGCCAAGTAGTCGATTGTTTGCTTGGCGCTGCGCGACGAGGCATTGTCGTGTTGAAGGAGGATCCTACTGCGAGGTCGTTTCTCCCGAACTTTTTCCAAGACAAGTGGCAATCAATTATTGTTAGTGTACCACTCTGCAGTAACTGTTTTTCGATCCTCTAAAACAATTGTTGCGTAATGACCTGTCCTTCTGAAGAACGAGGCCACCATCTTTTTTCCCACGCTTCGACCTCTCTTCACTTTAGTTGGCAACTCCTCGGAAGGAAATCCAGACAGCAAACTGTATCTTAGCTTCAGGATAAAACAATAAATCCAGCTTTCGTCACCCGTAAGTATGTCGAACACAGCATTTGAGTCACCACTGTTAAATCTTTGAAACATTTCACGACACCAATCAATAAGACGGAGCTTTTGGGCCTGTGTCAAATTATGAGGTATCTACGGGGCACAAAGCTTCCTGACCGCTATATGTTCATGGAGGATTTTGCTTGTCAGCTTGTCCGAATCTGCTGATAAGTCACTGTTATGTCAGTCTCTATCATATGCCGCATAACACTGATGTTATCTTCAGTCGTCGCCGTAGAAGGCCGTCCCTCAAGCAGATCATCGGGGAGATTAGTGCGACCACGTCTAAACTCATTAAACCAGTTGTAAACAGTGGCACGAGATGGGGCTTCATCGTGAAAAGCTAAAGTCTATCATAACTTTCTTGTTGACTTAAATGACATCGAAAGTCATAAAAAATCATTGTACGAAAATTTTCTCGCGTTAAATTCATGCTGACGTGCGCAAACAATTTTCAATTTGCTGCCAAATAGTAAACAAATGACAAATGAATAAAATACATACACAATAATATTGGCAAAGAGTTCCATTTCCAAAATTTGAACTTATTTTTTTATTATATCGTTTACAAGTGGTCAGTTCTAAAAACTTTCAGAGTCGCCCTCGTAGGATACTTTTTATCACGATATTCCCACGGGATCGCAACTTATGCGGGTGAAACCGCGGGGCGCAGCTAGTAAATAATATGATTGTAGGACCAAGTTCCTGTCTTCCAAATGTTGCGTGAAATATAGTTAGGTATACTGTCTTTGTTATCTCATTGTCTCTTGCATAACTTTATAGATTTTTTTAATATTAAAAAAAGAAAGTTTCTTGGGTCATAGGTTGCCTAAGGCGAGTTGATATCTATTAGACAGCAACTCAGCACGTCTAGTCCTTCTTATCTAAAAATAATCTTTTAAGACGGTTCGTATTATTCTAAAGAAAGGTTCCGTAGTTGGGATGAATTTATCCCAAAAACCAACTTAACTTTGTAGTTGAAAAATGTTCTCCTATACAAACACGTCACGGTCAATTCTCCAACAACAAATCAATCAATCAACTCAGCCTATTGTCCACAGCTGGACATAGCTCTCTCCCAGGCTGCGCCACAACACCTTGTCCTCCGCATTCCGCATCCAGTAGGCCCAGCCACCTTCTTTAGGTCGTTCATCCATCTAGCTGCAGGGCGTCCCACACTACGCTTGCTGATACGCGGTCTCAACTCCAGGTCTCGTCTGCTCTACCCGCCATCGGTCCTTCGACGAACATGGCCAGCCCACTGCCACTTCAGTTTGCTTACTCTGCAAGCTATGTCGGTTACTCCAACAGCAAATAACAGTTTGTAATTGCAAAAAAAAATTGGTACAATTGTAAAAAGCTCAATTTACACCGCTGCGCAAGGGAATGGAAGCGACTTTTTGCAACGAAATCGTACATAGCATAATGAACTTTATGTCAATTGTATAACTACAAATACAATTACTTATAGACCTTTTTTCCATTTCAGGTACGGAAACTTAAAACGAGCGTTTCTTGTGACTTTTAGAAGGTTTATACAGGAGATGACGTCTATTATTCTATGTTTAATTTAAAATACACCCTGTTCTTGTCTGTTTGATTAATGTTGCTTAAAGTCAAACGGAAATTGAAATTCCTAGAATTTCCATAGAGACTAGAAAATGAAGACGACTTAATTTTTATGAACATCAAACAGCTTTATTTCTACCTATTTCACTTCTGGGACTCGTGGATAAGATCCACGTGTATACAGGTGGCAGGGACATCAACGCGTAAACTGTAACCATGAATTCAGCACATGTAGAAATTTTTCGTCGGTTACCAAAAAAATTATATCAACTTTGCACGAGCAACCTACCGACACGAGCAAAACGACCCCGAAATTGCACGAGAAGTGCAATATCTACAGGACCTATAAAAACGTCGCTGTGGGGTTCAGAATCATGTACTGAATCCATTGTAACAGGTTGCCCGTCACTGTCCCTGCCACCCTGTTTAATTGCAAGGTGAAGCATTCAAACGAAGACCCCGTATGAACTGCATGTTTAACATAGGTATCTGGATACTTTAAGTGTTAAAACCTAACATGAACGAACTTGGCAATACACTTCAACCCAACTTCAAACCACATGTCAACATCTCATCTACCTTAAGGCCATCCCACACTGAACAACTTGAAGAAGCGGGCGACCATTCATCGGTTACCGATAAATATTACTTTTGATCGATTGTCCAACAATTTGCGAAGCCTGCGTTACTATAAATACATTAATAGTAAAGTCATTTAAAGGAAAACCTTTTTGTAATAAAAGTTTACGAGACAAAGTTATTGTTACTGCCTATTAAAGGAAAAACGCGGAAACACGCAGAGGTGTGTATTTAAAGTGACTTTACCTCTATAGCTATAAGATTAAATGTCCGGACATAACAGTAGAATTAAGTGCATAAGTAGAAGTGCTCAGTAACAGCACGGAGTCTGAAGTTGTGCCCAGTTGGTGGCTTAGACTTACCTCCTAGAACGGCCCAATTAAAACTTTATACGGATTCGCACATGTGGCGAATTGCTGTGCAGTAACAAAATCGTGTGTCAACGGGGGTGAGGTACTGCGCAGCCCACTTCAAAGCCGCCATAAAGTTTGACGCGATCATTATTGACGTGACAACGTCTAATAAATCGATGAACGCCGGCTGCATGCACGAAAAAGGATGACTCATTGTCCCGTTACGCTCATTGTAAAGTCAACAGCAAAAGTAGATGATCAAAATCAGAAATTCAACAGTTCTGACGCAAACTCCGTTCATTAGTATTAAATTTCTGATTTTGGTCATCTACTTTTGCTGTTGACTGTACGCATGCGCGTTTACAATCATTTCATCAATGTTTTGTTATGACGTTGTCACGTTAAACTATCGTCCGTAAACCAACTTTACAGACAACCAATTTTTTTGTGTTTATGTTCTTTTTATTATTATACATGGGACTTAAGCATAACTGGTGAAATGTGAGTGTACAGACGTCAGCACATAAAGATAACCGAAACTGTAAAATTCTCCCAATCAACCTTGAACCTAATGCTTTTAAAGTTGAAAATATATTAAAGAAATTTGACAGATTGTGTAGCTTGATGTGCTGGCGTCTGTATACCTCTGCCTAACCGGTCTGGGACAACAGGCGTCATATTGCTATGTCAAGCATGTCACTAAATCTAAAGTAATAGTACCTACGAAGACCCTATTAAAATAGACCAACCATTAATTTTAATGTCGCCTGACAGACGTTACATCATCTGAGCGTCTCAGTAAATAATTTACCTATGGCTCAATTTACACTGCCGTGGAGCGGAATGGGAGCAATTTTTTTTTGTACAAATCATACTGAACTTTATGTCAAAAGTGTAACGCACAAATTAGATACACACATACGCACAGGTCGCGCATCTTCTGGAGAATTCTCGCGCATTCTCGGGAATTCCCGCAGTAATAAGCTCGTATCTAGTTTGTACGTACGTTGGACCATTGACATAAACTTCATTTTGCTATGTACGAAAACTCGATTTCACTCCGTTCCGCGGCGGTGTAAATTGAGCCTATTTGTTACCCGTTTAAGCCGATTTCAAGTCGGTCAGCTGTTTGCGACGACCCTTGTTCGTCTAATTGGACGTGGCCCCACTAAATACAAGTTCTGGTGTTGCAATAACGAGAGTCGAAAGCAAGTGGCATTCCGTCGCCTTTCACTGCTTGTTATAAGAGCCTCTTGGGCGATGGCCGGTACGGATGCTTTGATATTCGACGTCTTGTGGAGTTCTGATGGCTTGGTAATTTTGATGTCGATAAGTTTTTTCTAAAGATCGTATTCTCACTGTTGTTTTTGTTTTTCTTTTGGGTTCTTTGCATTTCCCTAATGTAATATAAACATGTAAATTAATTTCTTTTGCATTTGTATAAAAAAAAAAATCATTGGTTGGGTACATCGTTCCTTTTTAACCGACTTCAAAAAAAGGAGAAGGTTCTCAATTCGGATGTTATATACAGCGTGGCGCTTTAATGGCGACATTAATTTAACTCACGTATACGGTTTCGCGTTTTACTTTTATTTATTATTATTATTATTTATTTATTTCGAACACAAATGATTCATATTGTTGTTAGTAACACATTTAAAACTACGTTAGTAACACTCTGAGCAAAAAACTAAAATAAACTATAAAAATACTAATTCATAAACCTATAACTATAACTATGCTACTACTACTATTTTATGAATATATTTTTAATTTAATTAAACATTAATATTTATTTATTTACTAACAATTTTCTAAAATAGCATCATAGCATTAGAACAACCTGACTTAAAGAACTGAAGCGCAGGGGTCATTTGCCGGGGTCACGGATCATAACATCGCATCAATGTATTGAAGGAAAGAGAGAGAAACCTATGACAGTGAGCGGTTCAGGTGGAAGTTTTCAAGTTACGATTTTTTTTATGTTGTTATATTTTTTATGATTACTGGCCACTAGCCCTACCCGTGTGTTAAATTAATGTCGCCATTGTAGCGCCACGTAGTATATATATTTTTTTGTCTTAAAATAAAATGCATGAAAAATAAGAAAGTGAAAACGAATGAACGGAATTACAAATTTTATCTACAATTATCAGGTATTGAAATATTTTAGGAAAAATAATACGATTTAAGATGCATTTGCATACCTTGTTAAAGGCGCAGAAGCCCGTAGGATGCGAGAAGCACGGAACAGGTCGAAGTGGAGGTGCTTGGTGGAGGCATATGTCCAGCAGTGGACGTCTTTCGGCTGAAATGATGATGCATTTAATTTCAAAGTATTTGGATTTTACTTCTAATTCAATGCATTATTATTTGCAGCAAAACAGACCTAGTGATGCTGGCCATTTTACTGGCAACTCTGGCAATATTTCCGCAGTGAATGGCCACTATGGCCTATGGCCTATGGCCTTTGCCAAGTGGGTGCCACTTGGGCATTCTGTAATAAACGATACAGCTTTCTTTGCTGGATATCTTTATTTTTCCAAAGTTAACTTGGCTAGTTTTAATTAATTATTTTGTAGCTTGAGTACGTATAGTTTTATTATATTTGTTGGTATATTGGCGTGGTTAGCTGACATATGGCAAATAATTTAATGTTATGTTCTGGTCTTGTAATGATAATTACTGAACATAGGTACTTAATATTGTATACAATCAAGTATTCTTTTACTGAACAGACAGCTGTGCAGTGCTGCTGGGGAGTTTGTTGCACCACTTCTTCTTCCCAGCGATAGCACTAGGAAGTGGTGAAGGGCGGGCGTGTGTATTTGAGTGTGTGAGGGGGGGACCATAAATATGGTGAAAAATTGTGTTTATGTAAGTCTGTTTAAATAAAGGGTCGAAGCTTCGGCACTTTTTTAACCGCTTTCGAAAAAGCAGGATAATCCCAATCCGGTTGTATTTTGCATATGTTACCTCCGAACTCCGTCGTTTATATATGAGTTATTCCGGTCGGATCCCCTGCTGAATATGAAAAAACTTTTTTTGTTCAAAAGGCTGTGTTGATGATGTTATAATAATTTCCTGTTACTTTTACTTAGCAAGTGAAGGTATACGAATTTGTGTGGGGTAGGTACGCACGGCTACTACACATATCAAGCTATACAAAACCAGTACTATCTGACTTCTGATTGTACGAAAAACCTACATAATGCGAGGTCAGCTAAAACTGGAAATGTATAGCTTTATGTGTGGCCGTGTGCACCACAACTAAAAAGTGAAAAAAATAAAATAAAAAATAAACTTTTTTTAATCAAGTTTTCGTCCTATCTCTATTAGCCGTCATCTCAGAGTTCACTTACTTCCTACATACATCGTTTCTTTGATCTCCCTGCATTATAGTCATCTACTCATTTCTTGTTACCTACTTTGATAGGTACCTACTCCTCATTTCCTCGCATCACCATCTCCATACCAAGACCATCGGCTGCTCCACAGTTTTTCTGTCGAAGGCATTTTCAACAAGCACCGTAATTGCATAACACACAATCAATCACAATCTGAATCATTGTGAAGGATACTGTTAATCCATTGCTTCATATGTTCGAAAAAATTGTCAGCTCACGTAAACGTACGTTGCATTGTTTTCGTAAATAACGCAATGAATGTTGTTTAATGAAAACCATTTCTACTGTTAGTGTGTTACGCAACTACCCCGCATCTTAGAGAGATGGAGATCTTAAAGAGAAGACCTATATGACTCGAAGCCATACCTTCCTGGCTTCGAGCCATATAGCCGACCTGTCCTTTTCTTTCTTAGAACACTTAATCAAAACGTAAACATTAATGACCATTTCACTCATAAGCTTGTTAGATAATCAAGACAACATATCATTAACTAAAAACCAGCCAAGTGCCAGTCGGACTTGCACACGAATGGGTTCCGTACCACAAGGCAAAAAAACGAAGAAAAATTATGTGTCTTGTATGATAGAGAGTCTTAAATTTTGTGAACTTTATTTTATTTTTGTTATTTGTTGGTATAGTGGCAATGGAAATAAACACTCTGTGAAAATTTTCAACTGTCTATCTATTACGGTTTCTAAGATACAGCCCGGTGACAGTCAGACGACAGACGGAGTGACAGCGAAGGTTTAGTAATAGGGTTCCGGTGGCACCCTTTGAGTACGGAACCTTAAAAAGTAAAAGTGTATTCTATGTTAAAACGCAAGCAGATACATAGCTGCATAATATTATTGACTTCGTAACAGCGTGTATATTATAACCCTTGTCCACATGAATTTTGATGAGCTGAAACCATATTGAAGTTCAAATTTTGTATCACTAGCAATAAGGTTGATATTTCACTGGGTGGTGCCTGACTCTATTTCAAATTTAATTTAATTTTGTCACATTCTAGTTTTCAGCTCTGAACAATGTATCTTAAAATCAACACGTGTAGGTATTTCATCTTTTATACGTACAATCTAAATAAAATTTCACTTTAGGATGGGACCAACTCTTATTCATCTACCCACCTACTTACCTAGATGAAAAAAAAAACATGTTTTATTATTTAACTAGGTAAATGTAAAAAAAAAAAACAAAAATAACATAATAATTACATAAATTTCTAAATACATTTTTAACAAGATTCCGTAGCAAAAGTTTTTTTTTCTACTGCGTAAAGGCTTCCCCAAAAACCTTCTAGGGTCACAAGTTGTCCATATATAAAAGTTAATTATTTCAGAGGATCACAATGATTTTAATCATATCCTGTAGATTCAATACTGCGAACCCAACGACACCGATTTCCGAAATTAAAGTTATTTTTCACTTTGTAGTGTCTTTTTTAGACGTCGGTTGTTTTTTTTTCTGTAAAAAGTTTTTTATTACATCTAACAACAATTTGTGTTGCCGTCAAAATAAGAAGCTTTCTGCTTTCCAGATCAATGAACTGTAAATGTAGATGCTATAAATTACACGGTGAATCCAGGACATAATTTAGGGTATCTTCTTTTTAGCGACATTCCCATCAGTCTTGGTAAGCCGGAGGAAAACATGTTATTGAGGTCAATGGTAAGGAATGTGCTATCGCCAAAACCTACATCTGACCACTTTGAAAACAAAATTCCACAGCCACACCACAGCTGCGTCCGTAAGTAAAACAAAAGAGGATCCTTTTTAGGTCGACTAATAATATGCGCTGCAAGCAGGAATAGTCCTTACTGTGGTCAGACATTGGATTTTGGCGATAGTACATGACTTACAGAAATATTAGGTGCAGAACGAATGCAGGAGTTTTGTTTCGAAAGTGAAAAAAAAAAATGGGGTGGAGGGCACTTAGCTCTCTGCTGGATGGATAATCTATATCTATAAGTACTAATAATAAAGCTCAAGAGTTTTTTTTTCTTTGAACGCGCTAATCTCTGGAACGTCTATACAGCTACATATTTATAATCTCATCACTTATATAAAAAGAAAAAAAAACCTACTTTTCATAACTTAAGTAGGTAATTGTAATAGCAATCATATCATTTGGTTTTAATAGGTTTTTAAATTTTATTTATCCTTTTGATAGATTCTTTCATATTTTGTAAATTTGAGGACTTGCAGGCCTTGTAGACTTGAGATCTGTAGACCATAATTATTTTATTTTAATAAGTACCTGGTACTTGTTGACAGGCCTACGCTGTCCTCTCATACCTAGGTACTGTAATTTAGGAAAACATTGTAACAGTCAATTATTTTTAAAATATTTAAAAAAACCGTCGAGTTTCTTGCCTGTTCTTCTCCATAGGAAACGATCAGTTAGAACCGTGCACCTAACTTCTGACGTTTCATAAGTGCCGATGTAGGTTTTGGTGAAACAAAATATTTTAATTTTGAAGTACCTATCTACAAGTAATAGGTATAGGTATAACCTTTTAAAATCGATGATTTATTAATTTATTGATTCATTTCACATTTGATTTGTAATAAATTTTCCTAAATTTGTCTTGTTTCATAAACGACCATCATTAGTCAATCTTTGCTATAACGTTTTACACAGGCGCTTAAGTTAAAATCTTCTTAATATTTCAGCAATTAATTAATTCATTTAATAAAGGATTTACCTATTTGACAGTTTACTAAATTACTTTCACGTTAAAATTGGAGGTGGCAACTCTATCAATGTCAGAAAGGATAAATATGCTGTCGCGTGTAGGTTTGGTTGGTGTGACTGTTAGCTAGCATGTTTGTCGCAGGCGTTTATGACACAATTTTCTCATTTTACTAATAATGCAAGCACATAATTTAAAAGTAATGATAATGATTTTCGTATATCTGGGTACAACAATTATGTGAAATTTCAGATAAATCATTCGTATCATTAAAAAGATGATGCCATGTTGTACGCGTGTTACAATCCTTTGCCTAGCCTTTTCCCAACTACTTTGGGGTCGGTTTCTAGTGTAATGGAATGCAGCTGAATACCTATTTTACATGGAGTGACTGCCCATCTAACCTAGACAACCCAGTTACTGGGTAACACCATAACCATTGGTAAGTCTGGTTGTCAGACTTTCGAGTTTTAATTACCTGTAACGACTGCCAAAAATCTATGAATGACAGCTGGGACCTACAACTCAACGTGATTTTCGAGGCACAGAAGAGTCTCGGCATGTAATGGATGTTGATCCATCCACGAAATTACCTCGGCAAGCGAAGCTTAATCTTCAACCTGTGCGGCTGTTTTGACATCATTTCTGAACAAAAGAAAGGATCAAAAGGAAATACCGGCTAACATAACAAGGAGTGCGATCACAGGGTGACAGTAACTCCTACCGTCTGGCACAAAGTATTATAATTGGAAGACAGCCTTGGGATTATAATTTAGTAAGAGTCTCACAAATACCTTCAGTTTCACCTACTTCGCGGCGAAGGACGCATTAAGAAAGGCCTTTATTACATTTTCCTTTCAAACAATCTTTCGAGAACGTCTTTCGGCTGAAATGATGATGCAATCTTTACGAGTGCAAATGTTTCGGAAAAATTTCCACTGGTCAACGAACTTTTTGTTATTTTTTTAAGTTTTTATGATTCATGTTAGTTGGCAACTCTTCAAAATAATTTGCATTTATTTTCTAGCCAAGAAGACACTAAAGTGATAAAATAATAGTTTATAAAACTCAAGACAAGTACCTACTTCAAACTAATTTCATTACCTTATCTAGCAAACTTTTGCTATAGCTTTTTTGTTAGGCGTTATAAATCTTGAATGTGAATTGCCAGAAAAATAGGAAAGAAATAGGAAAACTAGACAATATAATGGATTAAACTTTTTATTAAAAAAAAATTATTTGGTCCAAACATTATGTCGAGTTATGCGAACATAAATCTATGGATCAGCTGTTTTTTTTTTCACGATTTCAGGTTTGGTTCCATAGTAAATGTCGTTCATAATGATGAGTACAGTGACCCCTTTTAAGGATTAAAACGATCAAATAACGGTGTATTGTAGCAGTTTGATATTCCTTTTGCATAATATAAAGAACTCAATGTTTGTATTCCACATACTCATACTACATTTTTTTACAACATAATATGCTACATTTTTGGTAACCTATTCTATACCTACGTTGGTAACCAAAATCAGTTAAAAATCTTCTACTTGGTATAGTTTCATAACATGAATAAATACTGCCACTCACACAGTTGAAAATCTTTCACTTGGAATAATTGCTTAGCAAGATAAATACATAAGGTAGTAGGTAAATCATTACATAAACAGAACTGTAAGGAGAACTACTTTAAAATTAATCACAGGTAAGTCGTATTATAATAAAATGTTGTTAGACATTCGTACCAAGGTGAGGATTTGGGGTTAAGGATTTGTCACAGATTTGTTAAAATTGATACTCTTTAAATTATTTAGACATTACTACAATAGTATTTAAAGTAATTCAATATGATAAGCCAATGTTGTCCCACTGCAGGGCAAATGCTTCTCTTCCCTCTCTCTACTTTTTTTAATCTTATATGGGGCCAATCCTTTAAAAATAATAGTTCCGGAATTGTATAAACTACTCAATAAGTGTCATTGTTCCCAGGGAATAATACAAATAAACCGAACTGGTTCTGAAACACACAAGCCTCAAATGAACAGAACAAATCGGCTTATAAGTCGAATCGCACGAATGCAAACTCGAATCGTCATTTTTAAATAATATTATTTTTTCTAAAGGCGACTCGAACGAAGTTAATTTATTTGTGGGGGCGTCGACAGGTCCAGAAATATGCATTAGGACACTAGCGCACAGAAGTGATAGAGCAAAATATTATAAAACTTGTACTTTTTTTCCAACTTCCAACAGATCGGGGATAAGATTCGCTATTTTGAGTAGTCCGAAGCGTATAAATGTCGCAGAAATGGTTAGTTCCACTGGAGATCCATAATTCGGTTTAGAAATCCGACTAACCTCTATGTACCCGTCCGATTGTCTCAAACGGACTGTAACGGAATCTGTGTAAATTCTGGAATTCCTAGATTTCCTCGAGCGGAACCTAAGAGTAAGAATATTTCCGTCAGTATTCATCTACGCAGATAATACTTAATGGGATCAACTCTAGCTGAAAACGCTCTTAGCTCATGCATTAATTCATCTGTCTAGCCTTTTCCCAACTATATTGGGGTCAGCTTCGAGTCTAACCGGGTGCAGCTGAAAACAAGTATTTTACATGGAGCGACTGCCTATCTGACCTTCACAACACAGTTACTGGGTAATACGATAGCCCGTAAGAGTAGTTGGCTTCTGACGTCCCATAACGACTGCCGTAAATCCTCGAATCACAGCCGGGACCAACGGCTTAACGTGCTTTCCGAGGCACGGTGAATTGAATTAATTATTAAGGCTAATTAATAGAGTACTTTACTAGTTTAGGTAGTGGTAGTAGAGTAAGATTTTCCTCAAGATAACCTCTTGGGATAAGTAGCAGTTTAACTAACTTCAGTGAGCTTTTTAAATGTCGTGGCTGTTACTTTAGATTTTAAGATTAAAATAATGCTTGGGAGGGATGCTGTCTAGACTCTAGATGCATTCCTTTGGCACAGGAGTGTCTCTGGATTATTTTTTAATGAATGTTTTTATGTTTATGGTTGGAAAAGGAGTGGTTCAACCGAGATGACGACAAATAATAAAATAAAAAAGCCTTACATTTCTTTAAAAAAAAGTTACAAACTAATGAACTGAAGGCTATTATTATAATGTACTATATTAATTTACAAGAATCCCTCCGCTGGTGAAGGC
The DNA here is from genome assembly GCA_949629185.1 of Apamea crenata. Taxonomy (NCBI): domain Eukaryota; kingdom Metazoa; phylum Arthropoda; class Insecta; order Lepidoptera; family Noctuidae; genus Apamea; species Apamea crenata. The sequence goes on from OX451359.1 coordinate 2,921,057, forward strand.
CTGCTCCAAAGAAGCCCATTTATTTATTTCTGGGGTTTTTTGCATCCAGTCTCTGTACTAGATGCAAAAATATAATATACTAATATAATATACTAATTTTTCTTCCTCTTCATTTGTCGCAGACGACAAATAATAGAAAAATATCCAGCAACACGAGCTCTCAAAATAAATAAATGAATAGCTGCGGTGTACACCTTCATAAAAGAAGAACTAGACAAATACCTAACGGTTTCTCTATTAAAATTTTTAAGTTGAGAACTTTCAAATTAAACTCTATTTTAGCAATATTTAACACCTTAAATATTTCTAAAGTAGGGTTTGAAAGATTCTTCAATGTGAAAGAAATGAAAAAAAAAGAATATTTCTTAATTTTTTATTACATTAGAGTTATTTGACAAGTTCCTAACTTCAAATTCTCAATTCAGAACTGAGGGGCAGCTCACCTAATTTTAAGAACGTTCACAGTCTCATCTCAGTCTCAATCTGTCAAAAATACCTCTAATTCCCCTACATTTCTGACAAGTGCTTGACATTGATTGTCGCTGAGATGAGATTGTGACTTGGATTTGAACGTTTTATAAATATTTTATACGAAAATTGGTTTTCTGGTGTAAGAAAATGATTGTACATATTATGTATAATTGTTGTTTAAGTTAAATTTTTTAGCATTGTTCATAAGCAATTTACTTAACGTATGTCTATTTCTAACAGGAACACAATAGCTATTCAAAAAGTTACCTCATAGACATAGTGTCATTGTTAAATTATGGCAACATTTATGTATCTTTGAATGACTTATTACTATTCTAGCGACCCGCCCCTGCTTCACACTGTTTTAACGACTTGATTTACGAGTTGTAGGGCGTAGGTTCTAACCCAGACAGGCGCTTTACATTGTTAACCACTGCTCTAAAACGGTGAAGGAAAACATCACGAGGACACCGGCATGTCTTGAACCAAGAATTCGAAGACTTCACATCTACCAACCCGCGCTGAGCCTGCGTGGTGGATTACGGCCCACTCTGTCTCACAGAGAAGAGGCCTGTGTTCCAGCAGTGGGAACATTATAGTTTGATTTTGATGGTATATCTGTTTGCTTGTGCTTGATAGACTTCGACGCCGGCGCCGCTTGACCGATAATGATGAAAGTTCGCACAAAATTATTGAGTGATTTCTTTGGAGAATGCTTTTTCCGATCTCCATCTCTCGGGTGAATCTGCGGGCAAAAGCTAGCTAGTCTATCATAATACATAAGTCCCATGTTATAGCGCCGAAGCCTGTTGCTGTTATACACGAATCCAGGCTGGCTGCAACCGAATATTTTCTAGTGGAAAATCTAATATCACTTTCCCCGACTCCGCGAGTAGAACCCAGGACCATACTAAGGAAACACTAAAATGGTCAAAAAATAAAAGGCCCGTTTTGACATTGATAGTTCTAGTAGTTAATAAAGATCAAATTCGCAAAACACGTATTCGTTTGTATGAAACTGACAGGTGTCAAGAACGAATTCTCAAATGTCAAAACGGGCCTTTATTTTTTGACAACTTTACACCATCACGGAAGCATTTTTGTTTAGACATTAGGTAATATTGAAAACACATATTTTTTTACCTTGACCACAAGTGTTTTGATTTGACGCCTTGTACAGATAAAATCAATATTTATGAATGTTTCGACAGATCTTGCAATGTAGGTAGATACTTATCCTAGTACCTACACGGTAAAAAGCGCCAAGATAAACTTGGCATAGACAACGTTAGATAAATCTCAGATGTTATCTGTTCATGGTACATAAGTATTAAAAATAGTAGTACTCGTACCTATGCGGGTATTATTTTAAACCAATAATAAGTTGTTCTTCGTTTTCTTAGCGTGTCTATGGCAATCTATATAGAATCAACCCAGAATTTGGCTACGGGCTTAGCACCTTCAGTAGCGTCCATCAGTTCCTGTAGTCACGCTGTAGACACGCTGGACACGATATTAAGTGCCCCATTGTTGGTGGAAAAGCACCACATTTACACTCCAGGCCGAAGTCATCTGTGAATCTCCACCTGAGCAAGTTTTCTTTGCTTCTTCCGCTACCTGGCTTGTGGTTAAGTAATAACAGCCGCACGGGTCGATCGATCAGGTTAAGCTAGCTTGCCGCGGTTGGTCCGTGGATGGGTGACCATCTTCATATACCAAAACCCCTAAGTGCCTCTGAAAGCACGTTATGCTGTTGGTCCCGGTCGTATTACTTAGTAACTGGGTTGTGGAGGTCAGATAGGCAGTCGCTCCATGTAAAATACATTCAGCTGCATCCGGTTAGACTGGAAGCCGATCCCAACATAGTTGGGAAAAGGCTAGGCAGATGATATGCACTACCTGAGTTAGGAGTCTATTTAAAGACTTCCTTCCTTCCTAAGCCAAGGCAACTCATGTCCAGGTGGGAGACTTTCAAAAGGTGGGACGAATGGGTTGAGTAGGGTAGCACTATCGCGCCACAGGGGGCTAGCCATCATTTTTTATTTTTTTTTTCTATTATTGGCTAGTCATGTAATCCTAGATTAGTACCTAGTTAAGTTTTTAGCTGTTTTTATACCTAAAAATAAATTAATAAATTTGATTTTGATTTTGCTCTTATTGCAGGGCAGAAGTGGAACTGCACTGCATTTTTGTTCTATGACTAAGTACAAAAAATCAGTGCAGTTCAACTTCTGCCCTGCTGTAAGAGCTGGTGGTAACCCCCGAGATTGCCTTTCCTAGACCGTTCACCATTCGTTCTTTCTCAGTAAATTAGAAACCAATAAAATTAAAACTAATGGAACCTAATGCTTAACTAATTTCCTATGTAGGTAATGGAAACGTACCTCATAGTTATGTGTTACAAGGTGATTTACTAGCAAATTGGATTGTTAGGTAAAGTAGGGAATGTTTTAAATACACGTCATTTAAAATATTCCCTACTTTACCTAACAATATTAAATAATTATTTAGATGTAGGTAATATTTCCAAAATAATTGTTTATTACACATCATCATCTGCCCAACTATATTTGGGTCGGCTTCCAGTCTAACCGGATGCAGCTGAATACCAGTATTTTACATCGAGTGACTGCCTAGCTGACCTCCACAATCCAGTTACTGGGTAATACGATACCCCTTGGTAAGACTGGTTGTCAGACTTTCTGGCTTCTGACTACCCGTAACGACTGTCAAAGATGACAGCCGGAACCACCTGCTTAGCGTGCTTTCCGAGGCACTTGTTTATTACACATATGTATTGTTATTTATAAGGTTTGTATGTATTTTATTCATGGTAGTAGTTAGTATGTCTATACATAATTATAATAAAGTAGTAATGAAGATTTTTTGTCCGTTTGGTGGTTTGTCTGGATTTAATAATAATAACAATAACTTTATTTCGGGTGGAATAATACAATTTAAATTGTATTATTTTGACTTTTTAAAATAATAATATAATTTTAGTTTATTTTGTTAAAATAATACAATTTAAATTTTACTAAAAATAGAAAAAAAAACAAATAAAATAACTAGCGTAAAAATTGTCATGAAATAAACCATCCTTGGTAAGAAGTCACTAGACACGCGTGAGGCAATGGTATCAAGAATTTAACACAAACTTTATGTTATTGTTACTAAGTAAACACAAATTAAGTTTAATGTTGTTAGGTAAATACCGAAACGAAACAAAGGTCCCACGACTAAAATGTTAATTGTTATTAATTCTTTTAATTGTGTATATTTAATATAGGTACGTTATGTAGAATACGTGGTTTCAATTCATGTGATAACCTAATCGCCACACTGTATACATATAATATATTTTATTCGTTAAAAGTCACAATTCGAATATAGTATGTAACTCAAACAACGATTATATATTGCCCTGTGGACATCAGCACTCGAGTTTTGTTACTATCTACATATTGGAACTCGATACCTAAATCAAAAAATCTTCATTGGAAAACCTCGAATCACATTTATTATCAAATTGATGATAAAACAGATTTCCACGTTATCTGTCAAGATGAAGACCGAATTCCTTATCTCACGTCAGAATTGACATGGAACATTGATCTTCATCGTTATGGTAGATAGTACCTAGTCATGTCATTAGCATCTTGTGTTACGTCAGTTTAAAGCGTAGTATCGAGTTCCTTATCCGATCGGTAAGTCGAACTCCAAGGATACTTCGCACAAGGTGCAATAAATTAATGAACATAGCAAACCTTCATCATTAGCCTACAGCAGTCCACTACTGGACAAAAGCCTGTTCAATTGTACGCCATTCCACTTAATTACCCTTAATAGTTTCTGAATAGAAAAATATAGCATAGCACCAAGACCTTGATGATCATCATCTACATTAGCTACATGCCGTACTGTGTCCATTGCTACACGCAAACAAACTTTAGGTTGACTTGTCCAATTTGTTTGACAGTGGAAAATATTCCTTTTAGGGATCCGTAGTCAACAAGGAACCCTTATAGTTTCACCATGTCCGTCTGTCTGTCCGCAGCTTAGCTCAGAGACTCTTATTACTAGAAAGCTATAATTTGGCACGGATATACATAAATGTTAATCACGGCGACAAAATGGTAAAAAAAATACTAGATTTTATTTTTTATGTTAGGCACCTTCTGAACATTGAAAGTGGGATGTGCTTTTTTCTCGTCTACCCCATGGTGTGGGGCATCGCTGGATAGGTCTTTCAAAAATATTGCGGGTTTGTGAAAATATCTAATCTAATATCGCGACATAATCGCCAAAAATGTAAACAAACATGAGTTTACGGAAGAATAACTTTAATTCCTACACAATAAAGTTCAGTTTACGCTACAACTTCAAATATATTTATAACTTTTTCAATAGTGCTAGTCACTCTGAAATCAACTTAATATCCATTAAAATAAAGTTGATATTTGTTTAACTCGAAATAACGTCAATTTGAAACAAATATAATTTGAATTTACGTGTTTTTAGCATGAAAATTTGGGTTTGATTCCCAGGTCGGGCAAAGTGATATTGGGTTGCCCATCAGGAATTTCTCAGTATAAGCCCGGATTCTGGGCTTGGTTCCCGATTGATGTCAATTTTAGGCTCGCCCCCTATTACATGAGACTTAAGCATAACTGGTGAAATGTGTTTGTACAGGTACACCTCTGCTTAACCCTTCGGGGATTACCTACAGGCGTGATATAATTATATTTTTCATTTGGTAGGCCTGTATAGCGTGTTACTTGATAAAAAAACGTCGTCAAATCAAACAGTTTTTATTTGCTGCTCCAAGTGCGTAAAAGATGATTCTTCATGAATTCAATGTCATTCCGGTCATACAACCCTACCAAAGACAAAGATAACGGCTGTTTTTCTATAGATAATAATTAACAACTGGTCAGCCGACCAAAACGTGACAATAGAAGGATTACAATCGAACATGTTTTTCTTACACCTCGATAATTCGCTGTTGCACAGTAAAACATAGTAATCGAATGCAAAAACATTGTAATCTCAATCTACTAATGAATACTGGACACGTTGGGCCTAGAATCAGGTCCAATGTAGTTAGTTAGTTAGCCTAGAATAAATTAATTATCAACAAGGATCTTCATTATACCATCTGAGGTCCAGATTACGATCAAATTATAAATAAATGCGGGTGAATTAAAAGAGCCTTCGCGAATGACGGACATGATTAAACTGCGTTTGCGATTTATTTGCCAAACATGTAAACAAATATGAGTTATTGGAATAATAACTTTAATACCTACACTATAAAGTTCAGTTTAGTCAAAAATAAAAACCAAATTATATAAAAAAGTAACAAAAAAAAAATGAAACAGAAAGTCCTATACGAGGCCAAAAGACTCAGGCACAGCATGACGCAGCGACATTAATTTAAAAAAAATGTTGCAGCGCTGGTATTCTAATAGAAAAAATTAAAATACCTAGTTGATAAACCCAGTGCACGATAAAATCCCGCCGCGATATTTTTATGTCCGTGGGCTAAGAAAGAACGCAAAAAGAGTAAGCGACTGTTCACACAGCGCTATCCCGTACGATATTTTACGGTAGAAAGTTAGGATCACACGTCCACATTCCACTGATTAAACCTACCCACTGATTAAAAACAAATGCAATATACAGCTGCCATGTGATCCCAAAATTACATACCTAGTAAGAAAAACATTTACTTTAAAAAAAAAAACTAAAAAACACGTTTTTAAAACGCACTAAAAACTATATAATAATTAACTTGACTTAAATTAAATTCTAAAAGCGTGGAGCGCTTTTTGACAAAGTTTCATTTCGTTGCGACAATTAGAAGTAGGTTAAAACTGACTTCAAAGATTTTGTTAAATTGTTAGTTAGTTACAAGTGAAGCTAATAAGAGCGTGTTAAAAATTATACTGATCATCACAGTGTGAACGAGGCCTAGGTAATTACGTTCGCTGTACCCTGGGTGTCACGCTTGCCTCCAATCCTACTGATTTGTTTATTATCTTATGATCGTGTGTGTATAGTTAAAGATAAGAAGATCAATCAAAAGATTTAATAAATGCGTAAACAAAAAGAACCTGCGGAAGGACCAATTGCCCTGCACAAGGGGTCGGGGGGCTTTTGGGACCCGAACCGAGGTCCCGGATTCCCCCTTGGACAAGTTGACTCGTTTTGCCTGTAAAATTGGGGGCGGACCGATTATGCTGCTCATTTCCTGCTGTGAATCTATTCCGTCAAAACTTAGGTGAAATGAGCTTGAAATGAGTTGTCATTCTACCTGCCAATCGATTCTGTAAAAATCGCACCGTGAAAAGTTAGGTGAAGTGCGTGGAGTGCGCACCGCATCCGAAACAAACAAACAAACTATTCAGCTTTATTATTAGTATAGACACAGATAAAACTAAATCCACCTAACACATAAATCCAATTTCCTCGTAAAAGGTGTGGCAGATAATGCTGATGACTCACAGATCCACACGCTAACACTTGATGTCCCAAGCAGCCATTTAATACTCAGAGCACACGCACCAACATCTTAATTAGCTATAAAAATGACAGAAGCGGTGCGAAGATAGAAATCAGAGCCTTCAACTCTGCTAAATGAGTAGCTGGGGAGAATAATGAAGAGGTTTTTTTCACTTAGGTTCTGCCTTATATTAACTTACTGACATTCCCTGGGCACAGTGCCTTAGAATAGTGCCCGAAGTCACTGGAGTCCGGTAAATTTTTAGATGTAGCAAGGACTAAGGAGAGTAGATGTGGCCCAGTGAATGGGCCCCGACTTACGAGTTTGTGTATTTAATTTCACCACCACTGCTCTCAAAACGGCGAAGGAAAACATTGTCAGGAAACCGGCATGTCCTAGAACCAAAAATCAGAAGACATGTGACATCTATCAACCCGCACTTGGCCCGCGTGTTAGATTATGATCCACTCCCTCTCACCGATTATGCTGACGAGTGGTAATGAGGCCCGGACAGAATATGTCTGCTTACCTATAAGGATAAAAGTGTGAATTAAATCTATACGACATTAATTATATTATACTGTCAAACAAGTTGCACGCGCGTTCTCAATAACAAATGCATGGCCTGTTCCATAGGGCAGCAACTCCTGACCTTCGTGACCCAGATAAATCAGGTTTTCTTAACAATATGATGTCATCTGAAAACGGGTCACTGCTCGCCGTATGTTATGGAAACTTTTTTTTTTCTTTTTATGGAAAACCGTTTTTTTTTACACTGTTAATTTTTTTTAACCTTTAAAAAATTATAAAAATTATTCTACTAAAATTTAAGATTAGTGTAACAATTTTTTGGTTATGTTAGCGCCGCATGCCCTATAAACGTAATCAATGTGTGTTTTGCGTGAATGTGACGCATGTTTACCCCCCAACTTCTTATTTTTTTTTTTTTATGTTTCTTTTTTTTTATGCGTCATGTTTGCCGCAAATAAATGTATTTTCTTTCTTTCTTTTCTTACTTGACCATCACTTTTGACTACTTCCCTGCTTTATTATTCTCTACTTTATCTGACTCGCGTTAAGTGCCTCGACTTAATTATGAGAGTTAAATATTAATGAATTTTATTTCTTGTAAGAGCCTAGGTTAGGTAGACATAAGTAGAGAATCTAATATTGTGAATGAATCCTTTTCTTATGACCCGTAAATGGCAATGGCCGAACGGTTGGTGCAACGATTGGTATGCAAGAGTTCATGTTCGATTCATATTTGCTACCTTATTGACAGGAAACCACAACCACCACTCACAAGTATAATTTTAAGCTGTCAATCTTGGATTTTTGACAGTCATTACGGGTAGTCAGAAGCTCGAAAGTCTGATAGTCAGATAGGCAGTCGCTCCATGTAACATACTGGTATTCAACTGCATACAGTTAGACTGGAAGCTGACCCGAACATAGGGAAAGGCTACGCTGATGTTGAGGAAGAGTAGACACAGGAGTAGTAATGAATTCTGACTATCTCTAAGGAACAACGCAAAAGTTATCTCAAAGAATAAAGTTCCTTTTAAGACCGCCGCGGTTAAATAAAGTGAATGTAAATACAACAATGTGGGACAACGACATGAATGCCCTTTTAAGGAAGGAAAGTTGAAGTTTGACTGGTTTGAATATCAGTTTGTATTTATGCACACATGTGTTGTAATGCAACCCTCTATAAAAGAGTTCAACGACCCTAATGTAAGGTGGTAACATTCAGAATGACATATTTCCCGCTTAGATCTACCAACCAATCAATCAATCATCATGATCTATCAATCATATAAGTTACGTTGAGTTGATTCACATGTGTTGATTTCTTATAAATAAGTGTTGTGGGTTAGATAAATATAAATCAATTATTAAGAAATAAGAACAAATCTAATTTTAGCTATTTTTGTTTCAAATAACACCCTATTTTGTTTATTGATTTAATTTATATAGTTTGATTTATATTTTGAACTATGAATTTTATCCATCCAGGTTATAATTTATAAAAAATGAGTATATTTTTTTGAGCCAAAATAAACTTAAATATTTAACAACTTTTATTATGTTTTAGAAATAAAGTATAATTCAATGTCTAATTTTGACTCTTAAAATACCACATGATGTATCGATTAATACCTAAAGAACCCAAAATAAATTAATTGGTTTCCAATGCTTATTTCAATAATGGATCCTATTCGATAATCGATTATCAAATTAGTCTCGATCACGTAACGATTCGATTGCGAATTCATTAACGATTTTTTGCGATGACAATATTATTTGAGTACAGACGCCAGCACATCAAGCTAGTACAATCTGTCAAATTTCTTTAATAAATTTTCAACTTTATCGCTAGAGTATTAAGGTTCAAGGTTGATTGGGAAAATTGTACAGTTTCGGGTAGCTTGACTTGCAGGCTGGCGTTAATACAAGCGAACATAGTGTGGCATGTGTACACAGTGTACATACATACGATTTTTGACGTTCAGAAATGCCTTTTATGTGCCTATTTGAAATAAATGATTTGACTATGACATAATTATCTTAATTAACGATTACCTAATTAGAGGCTCTTTAGGTAGGTGAATCATTGTAACCAGCATAGGCCATTTCTTCGAAAACAGCGCTCGAAAATATTTCCAACTAGCTGTGCTCGCGGTTTCGCTCACGTGTCTTCTTTTGACTTTACAAATCATTGGTAACTTGACGTTATAAATTATATTCAGAAAAATAACGCAATAAATGAATCCTAATAATTGATGATCGCTTTCGGATCCCGGGAGTTATGTTTCAAAATCAAAAAAGTTTTAATGTAATTACAAATTTAGTCAAGGGAAGGTTAGAGTTTAGTCGATGGACCGATCAGGTGAAGGAATCATCGTCCTCTAAATTCTGGACGGTGGTAAGGGACGCGCTGGACAGAAACCGGTGGAGGCGAATCACCCGCTCCAGATGCAATTCCGAAGCTGACCACGATCCTCAGCCATTAGGGACAGACTACAAAGAGAGACAAATTTAGCAATTCAACAAACAAAAAATTAGAAATCATTTTCACCGTGCCAAAAAAATAGGATTAATAAAGATACTGCAATATTTTCAATTGATTGGCATTCAGTGGCAGTTTTTGTTAAGTTTAGCAGACGCCTGGTCCTCCTAAGAACAATAACGTTCCCACTGCTTGGACACAGGCCCCCTCTCTGTGAGAGGGAGTGGGCCGTAATCCGCCACGCGGGCCCAGTGCGGGTTGGTGGATAAGAACACGTGTGCATCGGAAATCCTAACAAACTGATGACCACCACACCTGTTATTTTATCTATAGATAATATTTAATTATCAAGTAACAATGGACTCAATATGTTAGTAACAACTGTTTTATTAAACTTAACCTAACAAGCACAACACCGATGTGGAAAGCTTGCAGCAGCGATTTACTCCTATCTCGATCTGCACTCCAGAGCCTTTCGGCCATCTGATACTCCGCAGTATAATGTTGGGACTGGCCCGCACCCGCGCACCAAGGAGGTGAGAGATAAAAGGAAAACAGATTTAATAGGTTTTACAAAAGGATATTTAGGCGTCAAAGTACCTACACGTCCGCATCGGTCTCATCCGGAAACGTGCCCAGAAGACTGGCAGCATTGCTACGTTGAATGGCAATGCTAAGTCTTTCAGAGAACAACATAATTAGTCCGTCTTACTCGCTACGAGATTTAGCGTGCGGAGTATGAAAAAAATTGGAACAATATTTCCTCCTCTCAAAAGATACCATATTTTTACTGTCATAAAAATAACCAAGACAAGGTTAACCTGATGCTCAGGATAACTACTAAAATGATCTTGAACTATATTATGACAAGAAGCAACCTTGCAGTGAGGTATGGTTACATCATAATTTTGCATACTTAAGGAGAAGCTTATAGGAAAGTTGCAACATGAGACGCGTCTATTATGCGTCTTAATTACTTTAAGAGAATGGAAACTTGAGGTTGTACATGCGAGTGTCGTGATGAAGTAGGCCCAGTGGCGAAGGCTCCGCCTGTCTGCACGAGGTTTGGGTTTAAATCCAGGCAAGTATCAATGTGACTTTTTGAATTCATTCAGGGTGCCAGGGAAACCGACGCACAGCCTGTTACAATTAATTCAGTAGATGCTTGAAAATCCCAAAATTATTATCGATTATAAAAAAAAGGTGTTCAGTAAAGGAGATCATTTATTTTGGGCTAAATTAAGAAGCCAAAAAAGAAAAAATATATTCCGTTTGAATATTTTATTTTCTTCAATAGTCATTATTGGCCCATGGCTGAACGCTGAACGCTTACGTGTCTGCTCAACAACGTAAATAACGCAAAGAATGTTGTTGCACTGTCAAAATGAAACCGATTCCGATTGATCGTGTGTTACGCAATTAGGGTGGCGGCCTAGTTTGGGGGTTAGGATCAGAATTGTGGCAATACGAGTACACCCGTGTGCTTTCTTATGGTGATTGGCTTGTAACTTGTATTTTTAAGTGTCATATAAATATATTTATTTTTATTTTTTATTTATTAATTGGGCCAAATATGTGGGGGGTCATAGCCTGCGCTGTTATACAAGTTTGTAAAAAGCTATTAAATATTAGTACATATATTAGCTTTTTATGCCAGCAAACAACGCTTTCCCCTTTATTCATAAACGTTGCTTAAAGTTAAGCAGTGATTAGCGACTGTTTAACCATACATTTTTGACGTTAAAACGTTACTTTATGAATAAAATCTCCAACAAAAGTCTCTCTACATAGTCACCACGTTTTCACGTGACACGTATGTAATCACAACAACTTTTAGTTCAACTATGCAACAAAACTCATCGAGCCAATTATGGCGCTGATCCATCGATTAACATCGAGATCTGTTTCCATTGCATTGTTGTCTCCACACAAGGCCATGTCAACGGCATTCGATAGTCATGGCCGCGCTACTGATGCTGTTAAAATAAACACAAATTACATGAAAACTATATCATTCGCTAGTCACGGTTGTTAGACGTAAATATTTGTTTTGTACAATATTCGACACGTGTTAAATAAATGTGATCCGGCTAAATATAGGTAACATTGCCTCGCATCATAATTTAGCAAATATTTTTTGTTGTGTCATCGTGAAACGAACGTGTATGCGAAAATTGTTTAGTGAGTTTTTGAGGCTGTAAAGGCACTTAGAGGAAAAATTCAAAATAGAGAATGTTTCTTTCCTTGCTGGGAACGAAGTGGTAATCCCACTTCATGTCTGGATCCAGTGGTAGGTACTAAAATAGTTTATAATAATATAATTAATGATACAAAACCTTGTAAAACATTTTAAAAGAGTAACGGTGTAGTTTTTAGCCCACTGTTCTCCATGTGAAACTACCTCTTGGAAGGGGTGACTAGAATTAATTCTATTTTTTTGTAAATGTTGACGTTCAAAAGTGTCTTTTATGTACCTGTTTGAAAGAAATGTTTTGACTTGAGGCCTCCGGACCGAATTTCAGCCAAGGCAGCTAACCTTAACGGTGATTAGCCATCTACGCGTGAGATATATATTACTGTGCATAAGTGTGTGCGCAGACTCAGGTGCTGAGTGCACCTGTGTCTGCGCACACACTTATGCTCTCTTCCCTCACTCTCATAGTACGATGGGGCGGTAATCCGACACGACCGGAGAGAGATCAGGAGAAGGACCAACCGCTTAACGTGCTTTCCGAGGCACGGGGGTACACCAAACCTGGACTGTTACTGAGAAATCTGAATAGGAGAAAACCGAATAACACTTTGCCTGACCTAGGATTTGGACCCAGGGCTCAGCAGTCGTGTGACCTTGAGACCGTACTACGCGAGGCGTATTATTAGATGCAAAGCAATCATCATCCGAAAGTAGTTGATGATGATTGAGCTATACCCAGTGGTGACTGTTTCAGAGGTAAAACATTTATGGCTGTGCATGACACTTGCATTGTTCACTACACTACAATAGAATTTTAATGATCAAAAGAGACTGTTCAGCTAGGGTTACCTAAGCCTGTGGTAGCCACAAAACATCCGCAGTATACCGTGGAATGCCGTCACTAAAACGTTATTTGCGAAAGTAAGTTGGTGCTTCCCTAGAGTGTTTTTTGACCCGTAAAGTCAAACCCCAGTGCTATCATTTTTATGACGGCGGTCACTGCGTCCGTTATGTGGCGGCCACCACTGCCCTAGAAAATCCAAGCGTTACCAAAATTTTATCTAAATTTTTGAGAAGCGATTGGAATGTATCGTTTTTGCAAACTTAGGTTAACTCGGTTTAGGAGTCTTACTGGTGTGCTCATCTTCATAGAATCATTGTTGAGTCGCCTCTTTCATCAATCTGTTGAAATCATCTCACGGTTTTCTCTGCCTAATACTGGATTAGCCTTTAAACCCCTCATTCAACCTCCACTGAGGAACTGTTACTGGAAACCACAATTTTTACCAAATTCCAAATTCAAATCACAATCAAAATAAAAATACAATTAAAATCAAAATTAAATTAAAATCACAATCAACATTAAAATAAAAAAATCATTATTATTTAAATCAAAATCAACACTTAAACTTAAATCAAAATTAAATTCAAATCCACACTAAAATTAATTTATAAGTTTTTGTACTTCGGAACTTACCAAGCGAGTCAGAGTGCGCATCGATAAGATCACTGCAGCTGTTTAATAATTTACATAGGTGGGGATTGGAGAATTAGCACCAAGAACAGTTCTGAGAGGAGGGGTATAGGAGCTCGTGGGCTTTTCGTGGGTACACGGATTTTGATCTTGCTCAACAATAATTGGGGACAGTCAATTTTATGTTTCAAAAATTTAAATAAAAATGTCGAATCCAGTAAATCTCTCCTCTTCTGTAGGGATATCATCTTGAAATGCAAGAGTCTCTCTTTATACGATCGTTTCTTTTTAGCTATCCCGGAAAAGTATGCTAACTGCCAGAGGAACCGCTTTTGAACCCTTTCCAATCTTAGTGTGTAGGTGGCATAGTGAGGTCTTCATACAGTGCTGCAATATTCTAACGAGCTACGGACCAAAAAATTATAAAGCAGAATTTTAGTCTTATTGCGACAAAAATAGGTAACATTTCTTATGACAAACCCAAGCCTTCTAGAGGCTTTTAACTACATTTTCAATGAGGGGTACAAATGTTAACTGCTTACCGAACAAAACTCCCAAGTCTCTTATCTGTTCCACTTCCTTAATTAAGTTGCCACTAATATAATAAGTAGATCGTGTTGATTTAACTTTTCTAGTGAATTTCACGTGATAGAACTTACTGACATTTAAGTTCATATCATTATCATCACACCACTTTACTAACATGTCAATATCTCTCTGCAGTAATTCAACATCGAGGTCTGATTCAATTATTCTGTAAAATTTCAACTCATTGGCGAGATCATTACCAAATAAGTTAAATAAAACCAGTAATGCAGAGACAAACAGCAGTAGGTGCAATTACAAAAAAAAATGTAATTAATATTTATTTAAATACTATCTGCGCTCCGCAGTTTCACCCGCATAAGTTTCGATCCCGTGGGAATATCGGGATGGAAAGTAAGTAAGTAAGTGTGCCAAATTTTATCCAAATCCGTTCAGTAGTTTTGACGTGAAAGAATAACAAACATCCATCCATCCATCTATCCATCCATCCGTACAAACTTTCACGTTTATAATATTATAGTAGGAAGTAAGATAAAGGTTACAGGTAAGGTTAGGTTCATGTTAGACAGCCTGAAAGTCTGACAACCAGTCTTACCGTACTTTCAGTAACTGGGTTGTGGAGTTCAGAGAGGCAGTCGCTCCATGTAAAATACTGGCATTCAGCTGCATCCGGTTAGCCTGGAAGCCGACCCCAACATTGTTGGGAAAAGGTTAGGCAGATTTATTGATATATCTGACCGCATGTATGAACACTGGCGTCTAAAAAAAAAAAAAAAACTTTGCCCCACACTAGGAATTTCTCCTGTATCGTATGTAGGTGGTAAATGCAAGCAGAGCCGCGCCAATAACGTGCATTTAATTTGGAGGTCACAAAGTAGGTTCTGTTGTGATAATGATTTGTGACAAATGGTGCGATTGCGCTCGCGCTGGCGGTCAGTCAGATTTCGAGTGTCGTGCGGGTAGTGCCTTGTTTACTGATTGTTATTTTCTGCTTCGTTCCGTCAATGTGACAGCCTGCAGTGTTTTTTTTTACTGATTTGGTTTTTGACTACGTGTTTTGAATAAGGTTTGTACGCTTTTTTACCTATTGTTTTAGAATAAATCGGTTTTTATTTTGATGTATTTTTGTGAATGTCGTTTTTTTTTTCTTTATTGTATTTAGGTAATTCTTTTTCCCGATAAGGAGTGGAAATAACAACAATCGTAATGAACTATAATCGATTTGATTAGGAAATTATTCATGCGCATTCCGATGGTTCAAACGTTTAAACTTTTTGTTTTAATTCCATCCATTATTTAGTAAGTGCTACTTAGCTAATGAGAAAAAGCCGACCGACCTCCTTTTGGTTTAAAAATAATGTTATTAAAATATTTACACAAAATCAAATCACGTTGCTAATTAGGGCTCCATTAATTAAAGACCTTGGTCCTTTAATTACAAGCTTTTATTTAACTTGTTTTAATAAGCATTTAATTTTAAAGTCTGGACGTATAAAAATACATTACGTAGGTACCTACTTATTCTAAAATATCTTTACTGGGATAAAACTAGTACTGCAAGACTGCAAGCAAAAAAAATAAACAACCACAAAAAAAAAAATGGTTCATACTGTCATTGGTTAAGGAAAAATTTGGAAATATTTTTTGTTTTATTTTGAATCAAAACAGGTTTGTGCACTTGTGCAGTCAACAAACCAACTTTTTCCACGACGAAGTGGCAATTTAGTTTTTTGCACCCAATTTAGTTTTTGATATGGTTCATGTTCGTGATTTGAATCTTATCAAAAACTACTCCCACTCAACAGGAGAATCTGCAATAGCAGATTGCAGATTTTTCATTATTGTTTAGGTATAGTCCACCTCGTAATTGCTTTACCGCCAAAAGGTTGAATCTCATTTGCACCTTATAAAACTACAAGGTCTATTATCTATGTGATAATTACATAGTTTCAACCTTTTAGGGTGAATTTCATCAATAAAACTGAACGCGATCACTACATCTAAACCCCGTTCAAGAGCTGCAGTGTCAAGCTCCATATTAACAAGAATACACTGACAGCTCTTGAACGGGGGTTAAGATATACTGATCGCGTGCAGTTCAGTTTCATTGGTGAAATTTGTCCTTAGTGAAGTATCAAATTAAACTTAGTGACAGCTGCAATCAACCTTTTTTTGTCAACATGACATCATTGTCATGTTGACAAAAAAAGGTGCGATCATTCGCAGCTGTCATTTTGGTCAAGAAAATAAAAAATGAAAGTTTAGTGGGATTTTTTGTCAAAAGTGGCAAGTCCATTACAAGGGCAACTATACTTAATTTACTCACGTTCTTGAAGTCATAATTATAAAACCTTCTTTTATAATTATGACTTCAATGCCTGAAATGAGCAGTTGGTATCCCACCCAAGACCTTATACTCGGAAGCCTCTTTTTTAGCAAAACGCTATATTATTATTTTGATACAGGTAATGCTTCGGCTGATTCCTCATGTCCATAAATCTCAAGCCTGTTACCAAAAATACGAAACACTATTTACAAAATACTTGTATTTAGATTTGAATGTCTCAAAACCCATATTGCCAGCTACAGTCTTTGCAAATCAGTACTACTACACTTGAGCATACTCGACTAACATCAGCCTTAGGGCCTTAGCAGACATGCAACCTTAAAAGCATCGTGAATATGCTGCATCGCGTTTGGGCAACTCTCTTCATTCGGTTGCGATCGCAAAATCGCGCGTTCATGCGATTGCTCCCAAGCTGCATTTGGCGACTTACAACATTTGAACGTAGTATTAAATCCCTCTCCTCCTCTTTGTGAGAGGGAGTGGGCCATGACCTACCACGCGGGCCCAGTGCGGGTTGGTAAATGTCACATGTCTTCGATTTTTTTTTGGTTCTAGGACATGCCGGTTTCCTCACGATGTTTTCCTTCATCTTTTTGAGAACAGTGGTGACATATTACCAGTATATGAGCATAATTAATCGGCCTATAATATTCACACTGCCTTAGCAGTGTAACACTGGCGTCCTCTCTGTGAGCCCACCACCATACGGGCCCAGTGCGGGTTGCCGGTCAATAATTACTGAAGAAGACCCGTGTATACGCAGCTTTAGAGCTCCAGATAGCAGTTCTAGACGCAAGCAACTAATTTATTAGAGTAAACATATAAAAGGTCTTGCATGTCTTGGATATGAATGCATCGTACTCAGCGAATACTGCTTCAGAGAAATTAGCTTTTAGAGAATGTATTCAGCTCTTGTCAGCTGTCTTCTCCAGGCTTAGGCAATTATCTTTTAACTTTTGTTGAGATTTAAAAGGGTAGACGACGTTGTGACAGTTATAATAATTATGATAGATTTATTAATGTGGACTATTTAGCTGCAAATGTTGCTATGACTTATGAATAGATTGCAAGACCTGCTGAGGGCTTGGGCTCGATTCCCAGGTCGGGCAAAAGTGTCATCGGTTTTTCTATCTAGAATTTCTCAGCCCTGAGTCTGGATAATATGTCTGTGTCCCGTTGAAGGTTATAGGTTTGCCTCCTATAAAATGGGATTTAAATATAACTGGTGAAATGTGTACACCTTTGGCTATGTAATTCGACACGGTTGACGCAAAGGCTGGAGCGATCGACTGCTGCGCTGTGTGTCGCGGGTTCGATTCCCGCACGGAACAAATATTTATATTGCCTACAGGTAGTTGTTCCGGGTCTGGCTGTTTGTGTATGTGAGTTTAAATGTTTGTAAACGCACTCACGATACAGGAGTAATTCCTAGTGTGGGGCAACTTTAAAAAATAATATAAATTTATTTATTTTATTTATTTATTTATTTATTAATAACCAACTTACATTAACGGTTTGCACCACACATACAAGTTATTAGTCAATATTAGTAATTATAGTTACACATGTCATACAATCATAAAAAATATAAAAATGAAGTTATCATAAAAATGGACAAATTTTGATGAAATTAAATAAAATTAAACAAAAATTTGTAAAAATTAGATAAAATAAGATAAAAATTAGACAAAATAAGACAGAATTAGGTTAAATATAAATAGAATTATTAATAACAAGAAACTGTTTTATTTAATTAAACTACTCTTAGGAAATTGTACTGGGAGTGGCAATGGACTCCAGGTATCGAGTAGCAGTGTGCAGGAATTCCAGTTCAGTACTCGCGAAGACATCTGAGGACTCATCATATAACAGAATGTTGTTGATATGGGTGAGGGCTAGGTACAATGGACTGGTCTTAAGGGTTATGGTACCAGTTTGAGGTATTTCGAATAGAGGACGTTGGCGAGGGCGAAGTGTGTGTCTAATGGCTAGTGGGATGTTAAAGGAGATGTACTGAAGTAAGGAAGAATTGAAATGGGTACCACGAATTAGGCGGATGAAATATTTAACCAGGCTAAGATTTCTCCTTACTTCTAAACTTTGGTACCCCACCATACCCAGCACAAATGGTGTTGGGTACATGTACGGGTACCTAATAACCATAAACTTTTAAGTACAGGTAGCGGACAAAAGACTTCTGAACCTTTTCGATGACCAGTGTATACATTCCTTCATGAGGGTTCCAGATTGTGCTGTTAGTCTCTAGCAAACTGCGAATGAAGGAGTTATACAATATGGTTATGGCTTGACGATCGCTGAAAATTTTGGCCTGACGCAAGACAAAACCTAAGTTTTTGCGGGATTTGTTGCAGGTCTGTATTATGTGCTGGTTAAATGTAAGATGTGGATCGAAGTGAGCACCCAAATCGCGAACGGTTAAGACGCGTTTCAGGGGCTCATTATTCATAGTGTAGATGTTGTGTATAGGTTGTGTGGCTTTTGAATAGGACATGACCGCGCATTTACTAATGTTTAGGTTGAGGTTGTTGATAGTGCTCCAAGTGTGAATGTTGTCGATGTCAAGTTGAAGTGCGGCCGTATCACTGGAACTAGCCACTGGTAGAGCAACTTTGACATCATCAGCATACATTAAGACCGTGGAGTGTTTTACATATGTAGGAAGATCATTAACTACTATTAGAAAAAGAAGGGGCCCGAGGTTAGTGCCCTGCCCTATCCCAGAAGTGACCGAGTAGCGCTCCGAATTGGCATTTTTGTATGTTACAAATTGCTTGCGGTCGTGCAGATAGTTCGCGAAGAATTTCAGCGATGATACAGAGAAACCTGCCAATGCTAGTTTACTTAGAAGTATGTCGTTGTCAACCCGGTCAAAAGCCTTCTGGAAATCAAAATAGGCTACATCGATCTGCATTTAAATATATATTATATATTTTTGTGTGTGTTACAAGTTCAAAGCAATTATCTCTGTGATGGGAATGCAGTTGTAGATCCAGAGAGAGGTTTATCTTAAGATCATGAGTAGATCCTGTGGTCATTGTGGTCAGCCCCTGATATTTATTGGAAAAAGCTAAAATGAACTAAATTGAACATTGAGACTGTTGACTCAATCATCATCATCAAAAAAAAAACAAGAATTATTTTATTTCTCCAACAATAACTTAGGCTAAACAGATTAGTGATTGGAGTCTCCCTTTAAGCAAGTAATGCCTGTATAGGGAGAAAATCATCAATCAATCATGTCCTTAGCCTTTTTCCAACTTTGTTGGGATCGGCTTCCAGTAACCGGATGCAGCTGAATACCAGTATTTTACATGGAGCGACTGCCTATCTGACCTCCAAAACCCAGTTACTGGGTAATACGAAACCGTTTCGTAAGACTGGTTATCAGACTTTCGGGCTTCTAACGACCCGTAACGACTGTCAAAGATCCTCGAATGACAGCCGGGACTAACGGCTTAACGTGCTTTCCAAGGCACAGACTATTGACTCAATGTTCAATTTAATAATTGTACTTATAACTATACTAAACTAACCGGTCTGTGAACTCAAACTTAAAGTTCGCGGCGACCATGTAGCGGGTATGGCGCAGTTAATTGACATTTTATTCATTTTGATTAAAATAAAAAAGTTGAATCTATATAGATACTAACAATAAAGCTTGTTTGTTTTTTGTTTATTTAAATGATAAATTGTACAAACACTTTTACACGTCAATCATATTTTTAAAAACTATATGAGGTTGGCGTTTCCTATCTCTTTCTCTTCTCAGTGGTCAGTCTCTTTTAAAGTCCAGCCATAATCTTGGTCAGATCATGTGAAGACCATGTAGAACGCGCTGATCTCTGGAATTCCAGTCGGATTTAAACAAATCTTTTAGCATTTGATAGCCTATTTTTTGAGGAATTTGGGGCTATTTAACACCATGCTAGGATCCTTAGGAGCTGAACACAAAAGAACAATATCGGAAAGAACGTTAAGCGAAGAATACGAAGTAATAGCGCAGGCAGGCGATGCGATGCGACGCGGTGGGTCGGGAGGACAAGAAATTTCACGCGGACAAAGTTGCGGGCACAAGCAAGTTAAAAATAAAAATAAAAAAAGAGCTGCCCAGACTAGCCAATTTACCAAAATCGATCACCATAAATTATATAAAGATTTCTATCGAAGATAATTATATCTGTTTTTTTTTTTAATAATACCTAAATTTGAATCGCGACATAGTAGACAAAAATTTAAACAAATATGAGTTTATGCAAAAATAAATTTAATTCCAACACAGTTAAGTTCAGTTTACGCTACAACTTCAAACATTTTTATAAGTTTTTCAATAGTGCTAGTCGTCACTCTGAAATCAACTTAATTTTCATTCGAATAAAGTTGATATTAGTTTGACTTGAAATAACGTCAATTTGAAACATAAATAAAATTTGAATTTACCTACTTCATTTATTTCAACTTATTCCAATGTTTTTCTTTGTATACCTACTGTCGAAGTTTATTTTACGATAAACTTTATACCGTTGACCTTCACAAGCTGCATCGAAGTGAATGTAATATCGTAGAACAAGGACCGCAAAACGGCTTGTCTGTCTCACAGTCTTTAAAAAACCTACATCCAGCAGGATATGACAAATATAAGGGATATTAGGAAGGATTCCATGGGCTTCATAAATCTTCCCATGACGAAATAGTGTATAATATAATCAATGGATGAACTATTTGTTATGCGATCGTAACTTTATAATCATGATATGAATTGTATTAATTTTGTTATTTTATGCATGCGGAAATAAAGAGGCTATAATAATAATAATCAATTGATACACGGATTTTTATTTGAGACTGTATTTACGGACTCTGGAAATCATCTAAACATCATTGCGAATTTTATTAAAGCAGATCCTCGCACACAACATTTTACAGACGAACACAGATCTCATCAACTACTACAGCTTTTCGATGTAATATATTTTCCTTGAAAAGCTACAAAAAGGTCGCCTTTTTTACAAATAGGACTATCTCTTACCTTGCTACCCCTTTTCAATTAAACTGGGTTCATAGAAGTCCTTTATCCGGTAAGCGATTTATGCGTAGATTCGGAATAGTTAGGTTTGGCCAGATAAACTTTTTAAATTAAAGGCCTGCGGATAATGTACACGAATTACGATAAATTTTAAAATTGGACGTCTGAATCAATCAACTTTTTTGTAGTTACGTAGTTGACCCAATCATTTCAGATTGTACCTAAGTGAAAAGGTATCTTGTTTACTAATAATTTACTTCGAAACAGCAGACCTGTTTCGAAGTAAATTACTCAGTTGTAGTGAATGTTTGACATTGTCACTACGATATAGGAACTGTATAGACACTGGTACACAGCAGCGGCACTACATAGGTACTTTATGCCTTGTTGTGTACCTAAGAACATACTTGTAGTGTTGCAATCTTAAGAGCGTGTACAACGTACGGCATTTCATACAAACTTTCAAGTCCTTGTTTTTCGAAATGCATGAACCGATTTTAATGAAACTACATACGCATAAGCAGAATACATAGGTCTAAAAAGTTAGTTAAGAACATTTTCGAAATGTCTTATTTAAAAAAATATAATTGAAAATCTCTGTTTCTATGGAAAATTTTAAATCGGTCTATTTTAGCTGTAACACTATTTTTCAAAAATGTTCTCAATTTACTTTTTAGATCTATATATCCTGCTTATGCGTAGGAAGTTTCATTAAAATCGGTTCGTGCATTTCGAAAAACAAGGACTTGAAAGTTTGCATGAAATGGCGTACGTTGTACACGCTCTCAAGACTAAACTACTAGCGAACCAGCAACCTAATTGTGTAACACACTATTAATCTAAATCAGAATTATTTTGAAGGATATTGCTAATCCATTACTTTATATGTTCGAAAAATGTGTCTACTGAACAACGTAAACAACGCAATGTATGTTGTTGAACCGTCAAAATGAAACCCGTTGCTACTGATGGTGTGTTACGCAATTAGCCCGGTTTGATTTATTTGGGATCGAATTTGTGTTTGTTAAGACCGAACATAGCTTAACAATATTACTACAATACTTTTTGGTTACTCACCAAGGCATGTCCAAAATCGGTGTGCTGGATATAGGCGTACTCCTAGCCTTTTTTTTTTGTTGGGTGGGAAATCATCAAATGACCTCTCCCGCTCTGGGCTGAGCGAGAATGAGACTTTTACTGACTAAAACCCAGCCGTGTTCCTTCAGTTGCCTGTGGTGCCAGGGGCCACGGTATCTCTTTCGAACCACCCGCGGCCCTGACAGGCATCGGCCCTAGCGGACCCCGTCAATTCGTGCTGACATCTCTTTGAGGCGCGCCTGGAACACAACGCGCCGTCGACCCGAGCCTGGTCCTTACCGGGCAGCGAGCTGCCCATTGCTCGCGTACTCCTATCCTGCAGTGGTATTCTGTAAATATCTCACTGTGAAAACTTGAGTGAAGTGAGCGATCAATAGTGTCAATCCCTGGCTGGATGACAGCTCACTTAAAGCTCACTTCATCTACCTTTTCATGGTGAGATTGTTACAAAATAGACCGGCTGCTTGGCCTTGTCTTTCTCCTTCTTCTTGTCTCTCTCTTTCTCTCTCTCACATGTGTGCAAGTCTACAATATCAAGTATAATGTGTTTCTTTAAAGTTTTACTCCCGGATAAGTCATATTTACATACGGATACAATTCATACTTATAATGTTAATTTTATCGTGGGAATAGCAATAAACGTGCGAATAACAATAAGACAGGCTAATATTAAAATAAGTAGTATTTAACTACTTATGTATAAGAATGCAAATTAAAACAGTTTTATATTGTTTTGCCTTACTTCAATATCATTTATATTGTAGTTTTATTCATAAAAGTTTGCTCCGACGATGGAAGTTATAGTGTCATATCCGCCACGTAAATATCCGGAGGTTGATCCATGCGGATATTCGATGTGTACCTTGTATATTACCCTATAAATTTTAAATTTGCCATCTCGCGATATTGGCTGTTTGGTATACTTGAAGGCAGGTAAAGTTATGAATAGCCTCCTTTTAAAATATTTTGAGAACAATATTTTCATATTTTATTAAATAATATTTTCAAAGAGCCTTTTGTTCATTTTCTTATTGAAGCCAAAGATAATTGACCGAAAACCGTTGTGCTCATCTTAACAAGTAGGTAGTTGGAAAAAAACAAACATAATGAACTTGGATTGTTAATCTGAGACCGACATAAATACGCAGTAACGTGTTTTTTTGGACGCAAGTAATTTTTTGCCGTAAAAATGTAACCGAGGGCAAACTGGTTACTCTTTATCCATTTTTTTGCAGTGGAATTCACCCAAGATACATTTTAAAGGTTCTCTCAAAACTGGTCTCAGAAGCATTAAATCATACTAATATTATAAACGTGAAAGTTTGTATGAATGGATGGATGGATGTTTGTTACTCTTTCACGCAAAAACTACTGAACGGATTTGGATGAAATTTGGCACACAGATGGTTTATAACCAGGATTAACTTAAAAGATACTTTTTATCTCGATAGTCCCACGGTATCAAAACTTATGCGGGTGAATCCGCGGGGCGCAGTTAGTGAATAATAATAAAGGTTTCTTTTCTGAAAGATGGTTGGAAGGAGAAACGAGAGATTAATTTCACATTAAATTTTTGGTTTTTAATGGAGACAGTTCCTCTATTAGCTAATGGTTGTCTATGACTGGTTGGCGAAAATTCAATAAATGTATGGTTTAGATAAAAATCTTTTTAACGTTCACCTGCCTTTGGTTATTGCATTAAACTCTCTCTGTATAAAGAAGAAATCAGTATTGAACAAGGAGTAATTTCTTTTCAGTGTATGCTCTAGGCTCTAGATGATTTTTAAGGAACAATCCAGAATGAATCAATGCACAAACACGCTTGTATTAAAAAAAAAAAAAAACTGAAGTTTTTTATTATGATGAACTATGTGAATGCTTGTCCTGCAAACCTGCAGTCAAATGATAATAATTGCTTAGATAATGTCCTTGCGTGCTGCCACACCGCTCACATGTGCAAAATTGAACAAATTCACACGTGAGTGCGATATTATTATTCATAGTAGCATTCGGCATAAGACCGGTTCCTATTAATTACGGACTGTTATTGGTTAAAATTAAGACTCCAATAAGGCTTCATAGCTTTGCACAGTAGACCCTCCCATATGGAAGTAGCTATCACAGGTAAAATTAGCTTACGAATCTGTTTATATGCCCAGTTTGGCAATAAAAAATGATACCATCGTTAAGCAATACGATTCGTTTTTGTTTATAGGAACTGAGCCTTAATCAGAAACCAATAAATTACATACACATGACATATTGATAGATAGGTACAATTTTCAGTATATTTTTTGCACCGAATGTTTGAAATACAACAAATCGAAAGAAAAAGTATTTATTGTGACTCGTACAGGATCATAAACTAAACTAAACACAGTTTAAAATAAAAATAAAATAAATTATATTAAAAAGATATAAATAATTAAATTATTATATAATATAATTATATATTAAAAAGAGTAACAAAAGGAAAAATTAAATAGAAAGTCCTATACGAGGCCAAAAGGCTCCAAAGGCGCATTATGCAAAAAACAAAAACTTATGTATTAAAAATAAACATAAGTTGAATACATTTGTTTGCTTTTTGTCTTATTTTGATGATCTGTCCGTGACAGTTTAAACAGAAATACGTGGAAAGAGGCCTTTGCCCTGCAATAGGACATCACAGGCTTTTAATAATAATAATACTTTTCTGACGTGGCTTGCGAGTATGTCGACATGTGGGATTGTGGGATGTGAACTCAACGATCACTGTGCCGATAGTCGCGCCAGCAAATGGCTTAATAGCCGAGAACCTCGACAAACACACGACAAACACGATGCTCTCGTGAGATACCTGAATCAAGGTCTTGATTCAGAAAGCGGTACTTCTGCAAACGGCTCGCATTGTTAGGAAGTTCCTCTCTCTGGAGGCCTGACCACCGAAAGCTTGGACCCCGTTCCTGATACGGGTGGGCTACTATATATATTTTTTTTTATGTTCTAATATTTATAAATATAATTTGTATGTACATACTTATTGAAATAAAGAGATAATAATTTGATGATATCATTCGCAAGAGATGTTGTGTTCTAATTTCTTTTGCAAAGGTCTGATCAAGGTGAACCAAAGTAACTTACCCGAATGTGTCAACTCCATCCGGGAAACTTCCTCCCATTGTATTACTATCACCTTGACATTGAAATGTCGCCATGTCCCTAGAAGTGAGGAAACTATAGCAACAGCGACCTTCGGAACATCGAGACAGGTTGCAAATTTCTTATTGTGTCTATAAAGATCCTAATTTCACGCTAAATCTTCAAGTCGATTGATTAGGTTTTCAACATCGGATTGTGCACTTTTACTTGTGAATTTGAAGGTCTTACTACACTGCTATAAATTGTACCAAATAAGTAAAACTAACAGTTTTTAGAACTGAGAGTTTGTCTTGTTTAGCTAGTGATATATAACCTTTGTCGTTATTATAACCAAAAATTTATCTCTAAAATACAAAAAAGAAAATTAATTAAAAAAAACTTTTTTTTTTGTTTTGCTATCTTTTGTTTGTTGTGCTTAACATGTCATCAAATTTTCTAAATAAATGTATTTGTTATAGTATGTAGGTACTTATTTCTTTCCCGAATTTGTGCCCTATTGACGGCAATAGGCTCACACACTATTACCTGGGACTTAAACATAACTGGCGAAATGGGGGTGTACTATAGGTACACCAGCTCTGCTTAACCCTTCAGGGAATACACGCGTGATATATAACATCACACGTGTTAAATCATAATAATGTGACATCTTTCTCCCTCCCATGATTAGGGAAATTCGATGCCTTTGTTCCGAACCCACCAAGGGTTCGGAACAAAGGCATCGAATTTCCCTACCTATCCTACGGTTATGTCGAACTCAAACTTTGTTGCAAATTCCAAACCCTGCACGGTATGGGACATCCAATATGACTTGAAATGACCCCCGATACATCAGATTTTACCCCATCGATCATCGTCCCTTTCCATCATCGTGTTTCACGCACCGAGTCCTCACAATTCAGACATTACATCCTTTAAAGTCAGCCAGCTTTCATCATCTTCAACAATCATCGCCATATTGTCAATTTACACACACTACAACCTTCCTCATGAATCACTTCATCCATAGGTGAAAACCGTATGAAATCCGTTCGGCTGTTTTTGAGTATATCAGATAGAAACATGGGACGGGGCGGGGACTTTGTTTTATAAGATGTAGTGACTAGTGACCCGTTCTTGCTTCTCTAGGATGCAATCTAATGAGATGTGGTGATTTGTACAAACATCGCTGTGCTATAACTATCTAAGTTAAATATTTATCTTTTATATATAATTCTTTTGTACGTGTGTATTATGTTAGTGAACTCCTAAACGGCTGGACCGATTTTGATGAAATATTTTTTAGACAATTGGTTCACAATTGGACCCGGTAGGTGGTGCTGCGATCCAGTTCTAGGAAACAGGTCAAAGTCTGTCCGGTATTTATAATCTTCACGAATCAATGCTCTAAGCGATGGTCTGCATATAAATGCATTGCGTAGTTTAGAAAAACTAAACAAGCAGTCATACAGACAGACATGAAAAGCGACTGTTTGTACTATGTATAAACAGATATCCATCAGCATCTAGCCTAGCCTTTTTTCAACTATGTTGGGGTCAGCTTCCAGTCTAACCGGATGCAGCTGAATACCAAAATTTTACATGGAGCGACTGCCTATCTGACCTCCACAACCCAGTTACTGGATAATACGATACCCCTTGGTAGGACTGGTTGTCAGATTTTCGGGCTTCTGACGACACGTAATGACTGTTAAAGATCCGCGAATGACACGGAGGGGTCTCGGTATGTAAAGATGGTTACCCATCCGCAGACCAACCATGGCAAGCGTAGCTTAACCTGCATTGCCATTCTGTAACCATCTCACCGTGAAAACTTAGGTGAAGTGAGCGTGGAGAGCTGTCATTTCGACTAATGCTAGGGATTGACACTATTGGCAGCTCACTCTAAGCTCACTTCACCTAACTTTTTACGGTGAGATTTTTACAGAATCGATCGGCTGATGGATCGACCCGTGCGGTTGTTATTATTTAGCCACGTCCCACGGGAAATAATAGTAAAATTGTATTTTCTTCTTTTACCTTTCTGTTTAAATTAAATAAGAAAGAAAAGAAAGAAAATACATTTGTTAAAAATAAAAAAAATAAAAAAACAAAACACACTACACACACACACACTTTTTTTTGTTAAATAATATGTTGATTACGATATCAACACAATAAAGGACTTTAACCCTCTCGTCTATCTTCATGATTATTGCTCCATGATGCCTCTACCTTTGTTGAGTAAACTATCTGTCAGGATAATGTTTCCACCTCTGTGGTAATGCCAACCATTGTTTGATTATTGAGGAAGAGAACACAAACCATGATAATTAAATTGTCAACAACATTTGCGTTCAATTTCCGAAGGATTAAGTTTTTTTTTTAATTAATGGAAAGTTTCACTCTTTCTCTCGTTTGTGGTGCAGACCCTCGGAATGCCACAATCTTCTTTTTAATTAATATTTAAAAAATACCACTACATAAATTCAAGCCAAGTGGCTGGTAGCAGCTGGATGAGAGTTGCCGAGAATCGATCTGAATGGCGTGCAATTGGAGAGATCTATTTCTAACAGTGGAAAATGTAAGCTGATGATGATGCCAAAGATCAGAAGCATTTGATGTATTTATTGAGTTGCGATCAGCAATCTATTGGATCAGTGCAATAAATTCATTTATGACATGCAAAAAGAAAGAAAATACGTTTATTTGCGGCAGAAATAACGCATAAAAAGAAAACAAACACAAAAAAATAACAACTTGGGGGAAAATATGCGTCACATCCACGCAAAACGGCCATCGCTCAGCATAATGCATGCAGTGGTCTTTTAAAACCTAAGTTCAGCAGTGAATGATTGGGGCTGGCTAGGATGATAAAAATAATACCAGCCTAATTGTAGCGCCGTGGTTAAGCGTTTGACTGCTGCGCTGCGTGTCGCGGGTTCGATTCCCGCACGGAACAAATATTTGTATGACCTACAAGTAGTTGTTCCGGGTCTGGCTGTTTGTGTATGGGAGTATAAATATTTGTGAACGCACCCACGATATAGGAGAAATTCCTAGTGTGGATCACGATTTTTAAAAAAAAAATATTGTTAGTGCAAAGTGCGAATGTTCGGATCGGAGCGACACATGGCCGAACCGAATATTATTGAAAAATGCGAAAAAAGTTCGGATCGGCTCAGTTGGGTCGAGACCATAGTCAATATTCGAAAGAGTGTAGGAGTGTAGGATCGGAACCGAACGAACCAAATAGTAACTTCGTAGCAGGAAACGGCCAAACATTCGGCCGATACTACTTCGGAGTAGACCCCCTGATTTCCTCACCGATATCAGTAAGCCCAAGATATACTCAGCAAATATATTCAATTAACTGAAAAGTCACATTGGTTGCACGAATTTGAACCCACAATATGGCTATGATGATAAACATAATAATATTTTTTTTCCCTTAGATTTCTATACTTCCGTATCTTCAGTTGTTCCGTATACCGTAAGGTTAACCAGAAGAAAATATTAATGATATTATTAGCATACTAATCGTACACGCAGCAGGACAGTTTGATCGATTGTATTCTATATTAGCTTTCAACAATATTAATTTCATTAGAATACAAAAGGCAACATCACACTAGGACTACGCTTGGGGATAAGCAGACACTGCAGAACATAGGCCGCTTCGTTTAACATACATAATTACGTATAAAAAATTCAAACTGCAGAACATAGCATGCCTCGTCCAACATAAGTATATTGAAACTTAAATAGTCTGATACGAGAACAGTGAAGTGAGAGATTAATGCCAAAATTACCAGTTTTAATGAGTAAATTGTAGTATGTTGATGTGAAAAATATCCCCATTCATTTTTTTTTTCTTCGTGGCACACTTGTCAGAGCCGTCGTGGTCATCATATAGTTTCTTGTCCAGCGGCTGATAGGTTTCGCCTCAGGACTTCTCGCGACTTACTCCGATTTTTGGTAGTTTTAGTGCACTCATACAAGGGACCGCCCACTGCGGATTTAATTAGTTAGTTACTTGTTGTTTGTGTCTTTTTTATTTACTTAATTGTTAAATTACAATAACAAATAATAAAAATAATAGTTTATGTTGGCACCAAAAATAAAATACTTAAAATCTTATACTTATCTATCTCAGTACTGAGCAAAGGTCTCCCCAAAAAAATATATATTTTATAATTTTTTACTAAGTAGATTTAGGAGCATTTTCCTGACTTTCAATCAATGAATCAATTCAGCCTTTCGAAATGTTATAGATATTTCAGTCAATGTAGAATAGTTTATTTACGTTTGCAAACGAAGAGTTATAGTTTGGACTATACGTGGTTTTGTAGAAAAAATATGATTTGGTAATAATTAGAACGACGGCTGATTATCATTTGTAGTGAGAGTCACGTTCCGGTGATAAATGACGTCAATACATTGTTTATTTTGTGGTCAGCAGAAAATTTACTAATACATACACACACAGCTCACGACTTCTTACCATGGGGATAGGCAGAAAGTACAGCAGACTGCCCGCTATGATACACACACATCACACACACACACACACCACACAAACATCACACATACACACGCACCATACCATCCTGAAATCTCCTCTCTAGTCTACACTCTGGAATTCGTACTCCGAGCCCAAGATACAGACTGTCTAGTAGTAACTGTCTAGTTTGGGGCTCACTAGCAAATGCCATATTGTAACCTAGCTGTAGGTAATATTTTAAGCCACTCATGTCGTTTTAACTTGCTGTTAACCTGTGAACCTGCTTACTATATTACCTGGACAATAAAAAAATATAATCATATTATGTAGGTACTTAATATGTACCCATTTGTTTTCCATTTTGCCATTATTTCAAAAGACAAATTATTGCAACAGATCCTCAGAATCTGGGAAATTGATATTAGCACGGTGGTCTTATTTATTTTTATGAGAGAGAGCGCGCGCAGTGTAGTTTGCGTTATCGCGACAATGTAGCCGAAGCATTACTAAGGCGCCGTCTCCACGGGCGAGAAAATCGCGTCGATACTAATGCGGCGCCATCAAATAATCGTCGCGATGATATCGCCGTGTGGACTTTGATTCATAGCGTTTCTATTGAATTTGATGGCACAGAGAGATTATCGCTGTGATTCTCTCGGTCTTGGAGATGACGGCTTAGTTTTTCAGTAAAGGTTCCGATCAGTTATAAAAAAGCTAAATGTTGTGTCGTACTTAATGAAAGTTTTTTACCGAATAAATAAATGACGTCTATCAAAATTATAAAGGTCATTAGTTTTGACTAAAATTCGCCACTTAGATACTGCCGCTGAACTTTGTTGCTTAAGTCACAGAAGGTCAAATTATTAGGTTAAGAGATTTGTAAAGTTATTCCAGTCCCCAAATTAAAGGTATATAATGTATATATAGGTAATCACCAAGTTGGGGACTGAAACAACTTTACAAATCTCAAGTTTTAATCTCTATTTTTAAGTAGCCGCTGTAACTTTTCAATTTAAAGTTAAAGCAACTTTTCATCGCAACCATTTATATGAATTCGGCCCATCGTCTACGACGTATCTTAAAAGTTACGAGTTACAAACTCAAATGACCAATGAGTAGACAGAATGTCACAGCAGCACTAGTATGTCAATTGCGAGTAACCGCTTCATCTAACATGCATAACTTCCGTGCCTCGAAAAGTATGGTCCTGGCTGTCATTGGTGGATCTTTGACAGTCGTTACGGGTTGTCAGGAGCCCGAAAGTCAACCAGTCTGATCAAGGGGTATCGTAGTCAGATAGGCAGTCGCTCCATGTAAAATACTGGTATTCAACTGCATCCGGTTAGACTGGAAGCTGACCCCAACATAGTTGAGAAAAGGCTAGGTAGATGATGATGAGCATCACGCCTGTAATCTCCGAAGGGTAAGGCAGAGGTGAACCTATAGTACCTACACTGACGTTTCGTGAAAAAGGAGGGGGATATTTTATAGCTCGAAAAAAAATGTGTTTTGCTTAAGTGAAAGTTGGATTCGGTAAACTACAGCTGTAATACTTACTTACTGAGAGGTAAATTCCCATAATACCAACCTTTTATAAATAGTTATCTGTACATATTATAAATTAAAGTCGCTTTTGGTGACTGTCTGTGTTACCGTGTTGTTTTTCTAAACTATGCAACGGATTTTAATGTTGGTTTCAACATATTTTAGGGAATTTATTCCGGAAATTTACATTAATTTTAAACTTAGATTAATAAAAAAAACTTCAAGTTTTGTCAAGTCGTAAAGACCGTGCGTTGCAAGAGCGGGGTACCTAATACATACAGTGCAAGGATGCTCATATCTACATACTCCTACTCAATTTAAAAAATAAATTTTACGTTGCAATCCCACCTAAACATACATATTACAATACTCACCTTGGTCTCATAATCAAACATAAATTAAAGATAAACAATACATTAATTAAACCCATCCTTGATCATACCAAAATTATTCATTCATTAAAAATTGCAATCCGTCACCATAAAAGTAAAGAAGCCACGGGGCCAAGGCGAAACCTTATAAAATGTCATTACCTTTTAAAGAAAAAAGTTTTACAAAAATAACGAGTTTCATAACAGTTTCCAAAACACTATTTAAATACAAATTGGTTTTACTTTGAGAGCACTTTCTGTTACAAGGACTTCGGCTTAGATTTCGTAATGTGAACTAATTTTGTGAACAATTTAGTTTTTGTTGAAGTTGCATTGTTGACTGATGTTTTACATTTTAAAGTAAAAAAGGAAAAAAAATGTAAGATTATACTTAAATGATCGATAGGATATGATTAACGGTACAAAAAAAATGTAACACAGCTCTAAAAACTTTAAGCATAAACATGCATAATCAGTCTATAATGTTCCTGCTGTTGGGACATAGGCCAACACACACAGGCTTTTCGAGTGAGCTGTAATCTACCACGTGGGCCGATTACAGGTTGCTAAATGTCACATGTCTTCGAATTTTTGGTTGACATTGCCTCAGGATGTATTATTTATTTAAACTTTTCGCACAAAAATTAAATTAATTTAATAATAGCGCAAAAGTTAAATAGGCGGACTCAATGCCTTAGGCATTCTCTACCAGTCAACCAAGGGTGGTGAAGAGATTAGATGGCAGGTGCTTTGGTTGAGAGGAATAATGATAAAAAAAAAATTCAAACTAGTTACACAATTACATTAATCTAGGTTATATACACATGACATACTTTACATACATAGGGTTTACTGAAAGCATAAGTATAATAAGCTTATAATGTTCCCACTTTTCAGACATAGGCCTTCTCCCTGTGTTACGGAAAAATAATTATGGACAGCACCATAATTATTTTTCCGTAACACACCACCAACGTTGATGTTTAACTGGAAGATTACGAACGATTGTTTGCTACTTACCTTCTGTTAATCGTTAGAAGATAGAAGAGACTGCATCATGTTTTAAATAATGTTTAACGCAAAACGTATTTAGTGATTGATAAATGATTTATTTTCTGTAAGTTGGTTTGCACAAACACTTTTACAAGTCAATAATTTTTTTTTTCAACTAGATGAGTTCGGCGTTTCCTATCTGACTACTCTGAGAAGAAAGGCCAAAACAAACTCAGAGGTCACAGTCTCTTTTCAAGACCAGACATAATCTTGGTCAGATCATGTAGATTGGTGTCTGAAATGGTCTTTTGAGGAAAGAACCACACAGATTGAGTGTACCTGTCCAGCCAGTGCAAGCATTTGTCAATAACCAGTAAACACAGTACTCCTCAGAGCTCAACAATTCGACAAATTGTGGTTTGAGTGGGCCTAATTAATCTACGTCGATTGATAACGCTGATGGACGTCGATTGATGTCGGTGGTTGGTGGTGGTTGACGGTTGATTGGTTGGTTACACCCGTAGCGAGAATTATTATCAGGAGTCCGATTCTTGTAAGTACTTCAGAACGCCAGTTCTCGTAATTCAAAACGTTCAAATTCAAGTCGCAATCTCATCTCGGCGTCTCGGCATCTCGGCGACAATCAATCTCAAAAACTTGTCAAAAATGTTGAGAAATTATAGGTATTTTTGACAAATTGAGACTGAGATTAGGCTGTGAAAGTTTTTAAAACTACGAAAATTGCCCCTCAGGCGCAGGTCTAACCGCTTTACGTGCTTTCCCAGGCACGGGGGTATTAAACCCCCTACTTGCAAACTCCGGACTGTTACTAATAAATTCCTAATTGAAAGCCCAATAACACCATGTCGGACCTGGGTCCCCACGCTCAGTAGTTGCGCTTGTAACCACGAGATCGACGAGGCAGTTACATGTGATTTTACAGATATAGGTAAACACTACCAAAGATTTAGGATATCGCCTCTTCTTCTTATCTCAATTATTGACCTTCAACTGCTTACATCATTTCACTCATAATATCGTCGAAGATTATTCAGTAGGTATCCGGAAGAAAGATTGTCTAACTGATAGTCAATCTTCTGATTTAGATAGATAAAATACTCTTAAACTACCTACTACTAGCTAACAGATATAAATGCAGAAATTTTACATGTTAGCATAAGCATAATCAGCTTATAACGTTCCTACTGCTGGGACACAGGCCTCCTCTCAGTGAGAGGGACTGGGCCGTAATCCACCACGCGGGCCCAGTGCGGGTTGGTAGATATCGCATGTATTTTTTTTTTGGTTCTAGGACATGCCGGTTTCTTCATGATGTTTTCCTTCACCATTTTGGGAGCAATGGTGATGAAATAAATTACACAAAGTAAAGTGCCTGTCTGGGTTCGAACCTACGACCTATAACTCGTAAGTCGGAGTCGCTACCACTGAGCACCACTGCTACTAAAATACATGTAAAATGCAGCAGTAAATGTGGTTTACTGCTGCATTTTACATGTATTTTTAACCGACTTCTAAAAAAGGAGGAGGTTCTCAATTCGGATGTTTGTATTTTTTTTTTTTTTTTTTTTATGTTTGTTCGCGCATAACTCCGTCGCTTGCCAACCAATTTGAAAAATTCTTTTTTTGTTGGAAAGGGTATACTTCCCAAATGGTCCCATAATTTTTTTATCAAAATCGGACAACCGGTTTTTGAAAAATCAACAAAAATCAAAAAAAATATCACAACTAAAAAGTGAAAAATAAAAACTTTTTTACAAAAAAAAACAACCGACTTCCATAAAAACACTACAAAGTGAAAAATAACTTTAATTTCGGAAGTCGGTGGCGAAAAATGAAATACAAAAACCAAAGACACCGACTTCCGAAATTAAAGTTATTTTTCACTTTGTAGTGTTTTTATGGAAGTCGGTTGTTTTTTTTTTGTAAAAAAGTTTTAGTTTTATTTGTTTAAATAAATTAGGAACTCGTATTCCCATGCCACGTGTGGTACTAGTTACTATGCATAGACAAGAAAAAAAATACAATTATAGGAAAAACACGTAGGGAATGAAATAGTTCAGAAAGCCGTACTTAAGCGTTCAAATTCAAGTCACCCATCTCAGTGGCAATCAATGTCAAAAATTTGTCGAAATTGGTATTTTTGACAGATCGAGACTGAGATCAGACTGTGAACGTTCTTAAAAATAGGAAAAATAGGCTTGGGAATTGCCCCTGTGAAATTATATGCGGCTCTTTTAATTCACCCCTTTTTACTAACCAAATGGTTTTCCACACGGAATTTTGCAGAGGAAGGAAAATTTTGGATTTTCTTATATTATGTAATCTGAAAGATTTAAAGAGAGCCTCACCAAATAACGAAGGGATCAGTACCTACTCCAGTACTAATCCCTCCCTAGAAAAATGTAAGGAGGTTATTTGGTCCTAGATCGGATTTGATCAAGCGGGTTGCCTCACCCTTCAGTGAAAGATTCTGTTTGCGCGTCGATGTCCCTGCCACCCTGTATATAAATAAATAAACCCTTCTTCCTTGAACGTGATCAAAATCCGTGGCGCAGTTTAGAAGAACAACGCAATCACACAGACAGCCATGAACGGCGACTTTGCTTTATACTATTTATTTAAAGAATAACTCACAATATCAACACGGATCTAACAACATTGTCAGCCAAATGTCATCATTATTTATTATTTGTCCTACTTATTTTCTAGGTATTTCAAAGTCTACAGTTTATTGACGATAGATGCAAATTACTTGTCGCAATGTCAAGTTCATGCTGTAAAGCCAGTGTCGTTTTTCACACTTTGCTAAACAAATAGATCATAAAAGATTTAGAAACGATGTTAGCTACTGTACACATCCGGTTTGTGTCTTTATTTCAGCTATACGAGTATAAGGCTGATTTTTGAGACGGGGCCGAGGGGCTTGTGGCTAAGTAATTACAATCGCAAGGGTCGATCGATCAGGTTAAGCTATGCTTGCCACGGTTTTTCCGTGGATGGGTGACCATCTTTACATACCAAAACCCCTCCGTGCCTCGGAAAGCACGTTAAGCTGTTGGTCCAGGCTATCATTCGTGGACAGTCGTTACGGGTCGTCAGTAGCCCGAAAGTCTGACAACCAGTCTTACCAAGGGTTATCGTATTTCCCAGTATTCAGCTGCATCCAGACTCCAACATAGTTGGGAAAAGGCTGGCCTTTTTTGATCATTATCATCATTAAAAATTGATCATCTGCCTAGACAGATAATCAATTTTTGAGACGAGTCAGTCTATCGATCATAACAAAGTAAGAGAGTCATTTCCTACAAAATGTATGGGAAAAGTATTTTGCGATTTCTAACTTTTCTTTTACTCAAACCTCAGTTGGTCTGATACAGATTTTTATTTTTATAGTAGCTACACAGGAATGATTGGCATCAAAAAAAGTTTTTGTGAAAATTGCCGATTTTCTTGCTGACTATACAAATATAAAATAAATTGTGATTTCAAATTTGGCACAAAGGCGCACGAAGGCTGCGCTGACGTTCATGTTCGGGGTCACCAGTTTGGAGGTATGTGGAACAGGGTGTAAAGTTGACTCATCCTCCATAGAAAAGGGAGGATCCTGGCAATTGCCCAACGATTGATGTTGGGAAATTGTATCTATGCTAATTGCGCGGTAAACTCTGCTTGCGAGATGCAGGATTTGCGTGACGTCAGCATGACGCGTTGTTCCCATGTGGCGTTTTTTTACGCATGAAAATTTCTCAAGAAGTCAGTTTCCTAAAAACAATTTCCTGTAGCTGTAGAGTTTACCTATTATGATCTAGCTGTATACGCGGCTTCACTCACGTAACTTTATTTTGCAGTAGGCATAAGTTAATGAGAACGTGACGTCATTCTGAATGAAGGGACAAGGAAAGAACTTTTAATATCCATATGTTAGCCCATGTTCACACGGACAATTTTCAACGCGACGATTTTTATGTCGTACTTGAATTTCATATTCATATTCATTTATTGCATTTCATGTTGTTTACAGGTTGTTACATTATGATAGTTCCAAACAATGAACCCGCCCCCAATGAATTTCAGCGCTGAGCGTTGAGAATTCAGCAGAGCACATCCCAGCGCGTCAAAGAAACACGCTGTTGGATTTTCAACTCTCGGCGCTAAGCATTACATTCAAAATCCAGTGCGCGGGCAAAAATCGCCCGTGGACATACTGGAGGGCAAAGACCTGAGATCGCTATACCTGTCTTGTTCAATATATTCACAGTTAAGTAACTGCATAAGACAGAAGGCGTCATAATATATAACGACCGATTGTTTATGATATGTATTGAGTCGTTAGTGTTCAATGGATAATATTTGAGAGGTTTGAAAGGACAATAACATTTTGTCAATGAGTTTTACTAAGGGCCGGTTTTTGATCTGTAGTTAAACTTAAGCATTTGTTAAAAATAGTAACTTAATGGTTAAATTTTTGCAATTTTTTTTGATAAATGTTTAGTTTATCTTAGTAAGTAGTCGTTGATGGAATAGTACATATGCCTCTGAACAAAGGTTGGATTGGGAAAGTAACTCGAAAATAAAATTCAGATTACGGAAAAACCACTATTCAAAAAAAATATGTAAAAATAAAAATATAGCGGTCATGTCTTTTTTTTATTGCCGTCAGTAATATTATTAATCTTGCAACGTCCATTCAAGTAAAATTGAAAATAAATTGATTTAATATTAGGGAATTATTTCCGACTGATACTCCTCGCAAGTTCCCAGCCTGTAAACAGGAATTTCGTGGAATAGGTACTCACCTAATTCCTTTCCTTTAATTATGAGGGTATTTCCTGAAAATCCGATTACGTTCGTCCGAAACGTTAACCACCAACCCAGTTAGGCTGAGCTTTTCGTAGAATCCGTGACTGCTGGGATTATTAATGTTTACGTAGTAGGTAATGGTAAAAGAGGTTTAGGGAATGCGAAAATGTAGCCCGCGAAATTAAATCTGTCATTGATTAATTTGTAATTCTTGTTACTAATTCAATATATTTGCCTAGCCTCTTCCCAATTATGGTGTCGGTGGCTTCCAGTCAACCCACATGCAGCTGAACAACACTATTTTACATGGAGCAACTGCCTGTCTGAACACCAAAACCCAGTGTGTGGGTGATACTCCTTGGTAATTTGTCAGACTTACGAACTTCTTTCTACCCGTAATGATTGTCAAAGATCTACGAATGATAACCAGCACCAACGGCTTAATGTGCTTTCCGAGGTACGGAGGGGTATGTAAAGATTGGCAAGCGTAGTTTAACCTGATCGAGCGACCCGTGTGGATGTTTTTAATTATCCACGAGCCCTCTCTTCTGCATGTCGTAGGACCAAACATTTTAAGACATGTGACTTCTACCAACACGCATTGGGCCCGCGTAGTAGATTACGGCCCATTCCCTTTCACCTAGAGGAGGACTGTGTCCCAGCAGTGGGAAAATTATAAGCTGATTATAAAAATTTAGAGAGTTTTATTGTCTATATTAAAATATATTATTAGAAAAAGCACTTCACTTGGTATTGTACTCGCATTGTTTTCCTGAAACGTAGGATTATTTGAAACACAAAGAAGCAAAGCTCTAAAATTTAAAGTACCCACGAATTGAATGTTAAATTTTCATGACATTGTTTTAGTTTACTTTTGTTTGTTTTAGCTACCTTTAAGTTATAAAACACGTACATATAAGTATGCACGGTCTTCGTATATAGTTGAAGTTTAGTAAGAACCGGATTGATAACCGGATGAAAGTTCATTTATGAAACTAAATTTCATTCGAAAACATCCATCGGTTTCTTACTAAACTTCAACTATATCCGACGACCCTACATACTTATATCTTTTGTTGACTGTACATCAAATGAATTTCGTATTGTGTTGTGAGAATAGTGCAAGTATTTAAGAACCAGTGAAAACAGCTTTAGTGAAATCATATTTGCACTAAAGTTTCATTTGAGTTACAAAAACAGTAAAACAGTGTACTAAAATGAAACTTTAACATAATTAAAATAATTTAGAATTGAAAAAACAAATGAAACCCTGGAGTTTCTTGCCGGCTCTCTTTTTTGGGACATGACCGATTGGAACCGTGCACCTAGCTTCTGACGTTTCATCAAGTGTCCATGTAGGTTTTAGTGAAATGAAATATTTAATTATTATTAAAACGAAACTGCATGGGCGTTTCTTACGCCATCTTTAGGTTATTGTGGCTAATAGCGAGATTTCAAACGCTTTCCAAATGCATGAAACTTTCAATCAGTCAAATTTGTTAGCCAATCAACTCAGCCTATTACAGTCTACTGTTGTCCTCCTTCTGCATCCAGTCTGTCCAAGCCACCTTTTTAACGTCATCCATCAATCGTGGTGGCTCGTGCGATTGTAAGCACCTGGTAGTAAACCAGTCGATGGTTGAAAAAAAAACCGAGTTTCAAATACTGTATTATTTTCAACATTGTACGTAGACTTGTAAGTAAGATATTTGTGAACCTGTCAAAATTCTACCAGTATACTGATGGGTTCAAAAATATCTTACTTCCGAAACTATCCCAAGTGTCCTTTTTTTGGTATCATTCGTCAATTCGTTGAGCTCCTTAAGTACTGAGTTCAGCTACACGATTACTAACAAATGCTTGCACTGACTGGACAGGTCCACTAAAATCTGTGTGGTTTTTTCCTCAAAAGACCATTTCATCGGACCAGGATATTGCTAATCCATTGCTTCGCATGTTCGAAAAAATTGTCTGCCCAACAACGTAAATAACGCAATGAATATCGTTGAACTGTCAAAATGAAAGGCATTCTCACTGATAATGTGTTACGCAATTACCCCTCTGGGGGCAATTCTCGTAATTTTAAGAACGTTCGTAGTATGATCTGTATCAATCTGTCAAAAATATCTCTAATTTCCCTACATTTTTGACAGTGATTGTCGCTGAGATGAGATTGCGAATTACGAGAATTGGCCTTTTACCTGTTAGCGACTAAAATGTATACGCTAGGGATTAAGAATAATGACGCTTAATTCATGGTTACAGATTGCGCTTCGATGTAACTGCCACCTCGTTTTTTTTTTTAATTTACTTGCTCTCTCTGTTCGTCCGTGTGCTTATAAAAGCCAATAGCCAAAAATAATGATCTACATTTTGGTTATTTATTTATTTATTACACAGGAAGACTTACAGCTAAAAAAACAACAAAAAAAGGAAACAATAGTCGACAGAAAGCCAATTACACTTTGTTTCGCCATTTCTCCTCAGGGATACCCAGATAGAAAATGTCGAAGCTTATTTTATATAATATGTCGTGTAAAAGCGATTTCAATATTATCCTCTTTACAGAATAAATAATTTCATTTCATTTTTATTTTTTCTTTGGTTCTACCCAGGAAACGCAAGATAAATATAGATAGTATATTATATTCCATTTGTTTTCCTTCTCAGTAACTGACAAATATTTTTTTCGATGAAAGATTTCATAAAATTCTCTTGATTTGACAGAAGTGACATTATCTTTTGTATTGTGTTGGTAATCTGACAGTTTTTGAGTGTTTACCAGAAGTTAAATCCTGCTTTAGAAGAGATAACTAGGATAAAATCATGATAGGTAATGAGATTTTCACGTTTATCTAGATATAACTATGATGAATTTCCTCTTTATTTATAAACGGTACGTAAAGCAGGCTATGAGACGTTTAAACGTCAAAAATGTATGGTTAGACAGTCGCTAATCATTACTTAACTTTAAGCAAAGTTTATAAACAAACCCTTGCAAAGTGTTTCTCAAATGCCTACAAGCATTCAGTGGTAAATTGAAAGCTTCTAGTCCCCGAACTGCAATAAGCCGCTCTCAATAGCAGCAGTTTACTACTATAACTCTGGTGAAACACGTTCATATTCAGCAGTTAATGGACTGAATATCATTTACGGTTTTACCCACGTAGTCGCTTCTGTATTGCACAGCTTGTTTTGGACTCTAATGGAGCCATTATTTATGCTGGCTGGTGGAAACCTGGCGAGGATTCAAATGGCTTTGGCATAAGCATAAGCACAATCAGCCTATTCGCTCCCACTGCTGGGACACAGGCCTCCTCTCTGTGAGAGGGAGTGGGCCCAGTGCGGGTTGGTGGATGTCACATATCAGTCAGTTTTGGTTCTAGGACATACCGGTTTCCTTACGATGTTTTCCTTCACCGTTTTGAGAGCAGTAGTGATGAAATAAATTGCACAAAGTAATGTGCCTGGCTGGGTTCGAACACAAGACCAACACACGTAAGTTGGAGTCGTTACCACTGGGACACCACTGCTCCCCGCACTAAGCCAGTCTTAATTGAAAATTAGGTTCTGACAAACGTAGTTCTTATATTATGCACAAAGAACTTTATTGTACTACTAGCTGGCCCGACCGACATTGTCCGGTCTAATATTGCAATAACTCATCCAAAAATCCCATTGAAAAAGGATACAAATAGTTTTTCCCGAATTTGAAAATATTCCGGTAAACTATTCCAATTTTTAATTCCATAAAAACCTAACTCGAACTATTACGAACATTTTAAAATAAAATATAGCCAAATCGGTCGAGACATTCTCAAGTGGTCCGCTTACTAACGAACAGAATTTAATTTTTATATATATAATCCAATTTCCATTTTCACAGACGTCACCCAAAATCCAATCAAAAACTCATATTTTGTACTTTTATCTTGTAAAAAAAGTTCGTAATTAAAAAATAGCTCGTAAACTGGTTTAAACCACGTCTAACATAAAACATTGTTTTGTAATAAGACCGACTGTACAAAACCTTTGAAACTTCTGAAAAGGAATTCAATCGTTGTTTTCCTTCATTCATTTGTTTAACAATGTACCGAAAGTTAAGTAGCTTCATAATACAATAACTAGCCTCTGGCGAATTCTATTCTATATTATTTATATTAACAATAAGCTGAGAAGTCTGTTTATTTTTTGTTTGTTTGTTTAAACATAGCTCCTTAAGTTTTGAGTTGAGCTTACCTCTGAGTTTGTTTCGGCCTTTCTTCTCAGACTAGTCAGATAGGAAAGGCCGACATCATCTAGTTTTAAAATATGATTGACGTGTTAAAGTGTTTGTACAAACCTACTAACAAAATAAAATCATTTATCATTTAAACGCGCTAATCTGTGAATTTACCAGTCGGATTTGAAAAAATATTTTTGCTTTTGTAAGCCCAATCTTTGAGGTAGGCTATAGGTATTTAACATCACGCTAGGACTCTAGGAGCCTAGCAAGAAGAAAAAAGTCAGAATTGAAGCTACACGAAAACGAAGTAATAGGACGGACGGGCGATCCGATGCGACGTTGTAGGTTGGGGAAATAAGAAATTTCACGCGGAAAAAGTCGCGAACAGAAGCTCGTTATAAAATAATCATAGTATGGATTTTAGCACATCAGGTGAGATCTACCTTCATTTGTCGGAACGTAGATCCACGCGAGACACAATGGCTTTTTAATTGTGTCTGTAATTACGACATTCCACGGGTTAAACGATACTTAGGACTTACTTTGGCTAAGCGTTACTCTTGTCATTGTCACTCAACTGTCAAGCTATAAGTTCAAGATAGAGACAGAAACATGTCGAGGGCAAAGCATACCTAAGCTTCGGCAGAGATCTATCAACGTTACTTACGTTGACAGATTTTGGCCTAAGTTACTGGGCCATAGCCTAATCCATCCGAATCCATCTTTTTTAAT
Organism: Apamea crenata; assembly: GCA_949629185.1. Classification (NCBI taxonomy): domain Eukaryota; kingdom Metazoa; phylum Arthropoda; class Insecta; order Lepidoptera; family Noctuidae; genus Apamea; species Apamea crenata. The sequence continues at coordinate 2,964,057 of OX451359.1, forward strand.
CTCTCCTTGTCTTTATACGTTTCACGTCGTTGCAACTTTGAAATATTCTATGCAGTATATTCAGTCAATTGATGTTATTTCCATTTACATAAATTAATATCAACTTTATGCTTTCGGAATGACTAGTTTTATGGAAAAGTTCATGAAAATTTGAAGTTGCAGTACTGAACTTTATGAATGGGTATTACAGTAGTTTTTTCCAAAAACACATATTTATTTACATGTTTGGAAACTAAGTCGTCGTCGTAACATGGTACACGTATAATATTGCCTAAGAGCTACTTCAGTCAGATTTTCCTGTCGGGGCCAATTGTCAGTAATATTCGGATATCTCAATCTCAAGAGGGAAAATGCTCATTTTCCTTGTTATGATTACTTAGTACCCGCTTTGATTTACGTGTCTGATCATATTTATTTTTTTGGTGTAGTGGCTGGTTGAATAATATGGCTTCTACGCCACAATTTGTATACCACTCGTACGGGAAAATGCATATTTATATTACTTGTAGGTAATCATTGTTCCGGGGTTGGATTATCTTAGACGCTAATCTGCATGGTCCTCACGTGATCAAGACAATGTACTCGCGAACTTTAAAAGAGACCTCTGAGTTTGTTTCGGTGTTAGTCTCAGAGTAGTCAGATAGGAAACATGGACCTCAGTAAGTTAAAAAAATATGACGTGAAAAGTGATTCTACAGGCCTACTTACATTTATAATATTTTTATCTCACGAAGCGACACGCGGTTTACTTATGGTTAACGAGTGTACCTACTGACAAACACGCAGTGAATGTGTGTGTAAACGCAGGAGCTCTGCGAGACAATGGCGAAGTCTGGAGTGTGTGTGAGGGTGTGTCCATGTGTGTGTTATGTGCTCACGCTACTCGTCTTCACATTCACAGCGTGTTTGTACACATGGTTATCACAATAAAGCGCGCGTCCGCTTCATGAGAAAAAAATACTGTACTTAAATAAATATAAAATAAGTAAATAAAATCCATTTATTTCAGGTTCTCCCATATTACAATCACAAGTTACGAAACACGAGATATATACAAATCACAAGATAAAAATAAATACAATGTCAAACAAAAATAAGCAACTCAATGTCAAATAAAAATAAAAATTTAAAATTAATCGGAAATTAATAATATAAAATACCTACAAATAAAATAAAAGTTTAGCAAATTTTGGATAAAAAATAAAAACATAAATGAATAAAACACAGCAAATATCACGTCGCTCGTTAACACATACTCAGCTCAGTTAAATATGATATCTATGTTCGATCATCTATTCCTATGTTGAAAAGATGAGGTATTCCACTTAGAGCACTGATTTCAACAGCACTTGCCCAGATTGCTGGTCAGATAATATTTATTTTGCTTAATTCTGCTTTCTTTTGTTTACAGACTTCCAACATGGCGAAGACCAAGGAGTTGATGGAGATAGACAACTTCAAGTCCACGTAAGTTTTGAATACTTCTCATATACTTTACCTAGTGACCCATCCCTGTTTCGTACGGTTTATACGACCGACAAAATATAGAGATTTCTTTAAAAAGTTTTATCATAAAACCATAAACCTTCCGGAGTAAATTCTCTAAATTATGGTAAAAACCGCATCTCAATCCGTTGCGTAGTTTAAAAGGACAACGCACTCACATCGACAGACACAAAAAGCGACTGTTATTTTATAATAAGTATACAGAACACAAGCACACAGAAGCACAGACAGGTGGCAGCTGGCTGGCGGCTGGCTGGCAGTTGCAGAAGCTATTAGTTACTACTATTGACTCAGGCCGATTATCCAATAGTCAGATATCATCAATCTGAGGTATAATTTAAAGAGGTAAAACAGCTTTTGCAAAGAAAAACAAGCAAACAAAGCAAAATTATTCATCAGAAAAAAATAAATGACTTGAAGAATCACCCCTGACGTATCTGCTTCTGGCTTTTGTATTGAAGAATTAATAATAAACCCGAAGCAGCTAGTTTTAATAACATAATTAGAATCTTGTCAATTAAAATTCCACAGACAATTTTTACAATGGAAGATTCTCAAGGCAATCAAACAATACTTTAAGAAAACCGTGTGAAAATGCTTCATGACGTCATGACTCAGCAAACTTCAAGAATCTATGAAAGTACCACTAAATTGCTTATCTTTCATCCTGGTATCAATATTGTTCAAACAAATAGGAAGTGGCCGTTCCTCCGTTTACTTTAACGAATCTTTCGATGTAACAATTTTTTCTAGAATATCAACAGATGTTTTTTTTTTTACTTAGTATTTATGGGAAAATTCGAATCGATATGAGTATCTGTCTTGGAACCATTAGCTCTTTTTACATAGGTATATCGTCTTACTGCCCCAGTTAAAAAACACTGTATTTTATTTTAAGTTTGAATAGAAATGTCGTTCATAAAACCTCAAATAAAGTAGCAGAAGTAATGTTAAAAAACAAAGTTAAAGTTTTAACATTTATTTTGAGAAAATGTGTGGTACCTAGTATGACTTGTAATTTGACGTATTCCTTCCTGGACGTGATTGTGTGACCCATTTGCAACAATTAAGCACCTCATAAAGCCTAGGCGAAAATGCATGAAATTCGATGAAAGCAATTTTCATGTGGTTTTGAAAATTTCCCAGAATTCGTCACTAAATGTAACTTTACTCTAAACTCTCCAATTGGATGGCAATCATTGCTATTCCATTGGGTACCTAATACTTTAACGAATCTTTCGATGTAAGTAATATTTTTTTCAATTTCAATTACCTTTTCAATTGTCAGCCTATAGCAGTCCACTGCTGGACATAGGCCTATCCGATTGCATGTCATTCAACTCAATTTTCGGCAACTCTCATCCAGCTGCTACCAGCCATCCTGCGAAGTTCATCGCTCCACAAAGCCCTTATTCTGTGAGCTATATCGACAACTTTGGTTCTCTCCCGGATCACCTCGTTGCGAAAAACTTTATTAACTTCAGATTACAAGTCACCCTGTATGCTATCCTCGTTTCAGGTTTTTACATACTACCATCAAGTGTTGATTACCTTTGCCAAATAGTTTACTCGTCATCATCAAGACCATGGCCATGGGAATTCCACACAATCAGTGTAATTTAACGGCCAAACAACCCAAGATATTTCGGCATATCACAATTTTTTGCTCAAGCCCACGAAAACCCACCAAATCTAAATAAAACCTTCGATTTATAAGTGTGCAAACAAGTCAGTGATGCATATCAACAATAGAAATTAAGCCCAGAGATTTTCATTGACTATTTGATAACAAAAACCCGTTCCGCACCATTGGGCATCACATCACAAGGTCGCTTTTGAGAGAGGTATTTGTGGATGAATTGCGTAGTTTGTGACGCGTTTCTGATACTCGTGTGGATCGTAGGAAGTTTGCATAATAATGAGGAACTTTAGGGCTTGAAATACACGTGTGCGTTGTCGTTACACTGTAGTCTGTTGTTCTTTATGTGAATTTACATATTAGTGGTAGGTACGAAATGTAACCATTTAAATAAGACGTTTTGTTTAACGAAATTAGGAATGCCTTGACTTATTAGTAGACTTGAGACCTGAAATTGGACCTTCCTATAAATCATCACAAAGAATAGCCTTACCTTCTCAAAGATTTATTTCTTAACTTATCATGATTGATCTCGATCGATGCGCTGAACCATCATCATCAAACCTGTTATAGTACCTTATACAGAGTGGCGATTCATTAAATAGTACTGCGGTCATTACAAGTTGTTATCACATTTTAAAATAATAAAATAAACAATTATACTTAATAAGGGCTGATTTTACCATGGCCAGTTAATTTTATTCGAGGAATAATTTTGAATTTTTGACAGTTCTTCTATACAAAAACTGTCAGACGTCAATATTTTGTAACGAAAAAAAAAGGAAACACTTCTTCGCCACGGAAAAAAGTATAATTTTTCCACAAATAAAAAATTGGTCGATTGTAAATAGCGAAAAATTGGCTAGAAATAAACCAACCTTGATAATAAGGCACTAAACACGCGCGGAGTGATGGGATCAACAATTGAACACAAACTATATGGTTACCAAATAATCACAAATAAAGTTTATTGTTGTTAAATACTAAAAGTAAAAAACGGTCCCACGGCTACAGTGTTAATTGTTATCTATTATTTATAATATAATAATACTTTCTATATTTTACCAAAAATAAATAACACCAGCCGATCGATTCTGTAAATATCTCACAGTGAAAAGTTAAGTGAAGTGAGCTTAGAGTGAGCTGTCAATAGTGTCAATCCTTTAGCATTATTTGGAATGATAGCTCACTCCACGCTCACTTCACCTAAGTTTTCACGGTGAGATGGTTACAGAATCGCACTGCTGGTTAGGTACACATATTTTAATTGTGTATGTTTAAAATACGTTATTCAGATAGAGGTTTCAATTTATTGATGTGATAACCTAATCGTCTCATTGTGTTCAATTTCTCTTTTCAGAGCGGACCTGACCACTAATCCAGGATTCCAGTCTTCCCTTAGCATAGCTTCGAAGAAAGTTGATGAAAAGCCATACATCCCATTTGAGCACAGAACTGTAGAACATCCTAATTCGTAAGTACATTTTACTCTGAATGATATGAAAGAGAAGGGAGTGAATGATAGCGTGACGGTTGACAGGGGAGAATTGAAGAAGAAAACGTGTTGCGCCGATCCCAAGTAACATGGGATAAGGGCAGGAAGATGGTGATTTTACTACTGTTTCTTTATGTCGGAGCAGAGAGCAGTTGTGGCACAGTGGTAACGTTCCCGACTTACGAATTTGTAGGTCGTGGGTTCGAACCCAGACAGGTGATTTACTTTGTGTAAATAATTTCATCACCATTTTTCTCAAAACGGTAAAGGAAAACGTCGTGAGAAAATTAGCATGTCCTAGAACCAAAAAATCTAAGACATGTGGTAGATGGAGCCAACTCCATCTCGAGGAGAGGAGGCCTGTGTCCCAGCAGTGGGAACATTATACGCTGATTATGCTAATTTACGTCTAAAGCGTTATTTTATGCCATGTTAACTTTAAAAGAGACCGTGTAAAAGTGTTTGTACAAACATACTTACAAAAAAACAATCTAAATGGTTCCAAATAGACAAAATACTCTTTATTAGTACACCATTATAATACCTAAAGAACCGATTACGAAGCACAACTGAACCCATAACTTTACAGAGCTTCAGTTTTAACATCGTACTTCAGGGAAATATCATAAAACCATAATAATATTATTCATTAAGCGCGGAACCAAAATAAATGTACAAAATAAAGAAGATTTATTTATACCTTAATGACTAGAAATATGAACAAACGCGAACGCTAAGGACGCACATTATTCAAGTGATGTCATTACAATCTTTATTTTTCCCCGGATTTTTTAAAAATAATGAGAAATGCGACCCCTTTGATAGGACTAAGATAATGTGGCGCTATACATCAGGTAATTTAAACCATTTATCTCAAGAACGGTCTGAAGAATGTTGGAAAATGTTTTTCATAATTTTTTTAAACGTCGGTACACTTTTGCCATGACACTTTCCTTATTTTTTTTTAACATCTGACGATTTTTAGAATAATAAAGTAAATTGGCTAATAAGTCTTAAAACCGGCCAAGTGCGTGTCCTTTTTATTCAGGCGTTTTATTTAGTTTTCAATTTTATTGTCATAATTTTAAGTTATATTTTTTATACGTCGCATAAAAATTCCTTACCTGTGCCGTGCCGCTAGTGGGCGCCGGCCTTTAAGCAATATTGTGACAAATTCTCAGAATACTGTAACGTCAAAGTTTTGAGCATTCAGTTAACGAATAAAAGTTATTTATACGTCCCTAAATTAGCATACAATTATTAACTTTAAGTAAACGTGAAGCGAAGAAGACGTAAATTGACTCCACAATGAAAATTAGGCGGATACGCAAATTGTACTCGAAATTCAGCACTTCCTACTGGTATAACTCCTATGTAATAATAATGTTAAGTACGTGTGTAATCCACGCATTCTGAAATTAACGTGTTTTATTTAAATATATGTTAACGACTTTGGCACTACACTCCTTACGAGTTACGCGAAAATACCTTATAATAACCTTATGTAACGTAAATTATTCCATAGATATTCAAATCAAAATCTAAATATATGTATTTCACATAAATCTACAAGGACACTAATTATGAAACATCAGAAGCTAGGTGCACGGTTCCAATTGGTAGTTTCCTATGAAGAAGACCCGGCAAGAAATTCCACGGTTACTCTTTTAAAAATAATTGGCTTTTACAATGTTTTCATACAGACAGCGTAGGCCTGTCAACAAGTACCAGGTACTTAATAAATAAAAAGAAATGTCTACAAATCCACAACGCAACATGCCTACGACGTTCTCACATTCACAAAATATAAAAGAATCTATCAAAAAGATAAATTAAATATAAAAACCTATTAAAACCAAATGATATGACTACCATCCATTCCAACAACTTATAAAGAGTTGAAATTAGAATTGTCTGTAACGTCAAATTTTATAATAAAAAGATGACGTCAAAGAAGTATCTAAAAAATATTCTTTTGTTAGTTTCCAACATTCTTTTGTAAAAGGCTAAAACTAATTTAAAGTGTCATCTTTGTTAATATAAACAGATTTAAAAATAAAAGAACACTGTCGTTAAATCATACAAAGCATGCCTAAAATAATGGCAGCCCATCACTCGAACCGAATGTGAAATGGTAAAGTAAAATAGTAAATCGTGTGTTCAAATTTTTTCACTTCAACCACGTTTAAGCAATTAATCTCTTGGTTCTTGCAAAGATTTTAAATTTTGCGCAACTATAACATGTTATGATGGGTTAAGTGGCTCAGTGGTTGGCTTCTTCTTTACGAGTAGTGGGTTTTATTCCCGCCCCAAACAAATCTATGATACAAAAATCTATTCTTACCTATTTTTTTTTCTTCCGTAAGTATTTGTATTAATTAATTTCGAGCGAGTCGCCTATACAAAAATAACATAATTTTATAAGTGACGATTCACCCGTTTCGGGCGATTAAATCCGTGCGAATCGACTTATAAGCCGTATTTGTGTATGGCAGGTTAATTTTGTTACATGTCCAGACAACGATTGACCTACCTGACATCAGAGTTTTTGAGTCCGAATGACCTCTTTCTAATTTTCACATAAAATTCCGACAAAAGTGGTCTGAAAGTTGGAAATTTTGCACTTACGGAATTCTTAATTATCAGAGAAAATCTAAGAATATGTAAATATTCGTGAATTAATGAAGACTTACTTATACGAGTACGGCATACATAATCATTGTACTCACGAAAGGAACATACACACACACACACACATTACATTTTCATCTTTGAAGTAAAAGTTGATGTTTTAAGTCAAAAGTGTTAAGTAGTGTTAACTTTGTGAAAGAAAATATAAACTTTAAGGAAAATGGAACATAGTGGGTGAACATGGTTATTATCTTGATAAGCTTACTATTACGGCTGGTATTTTAGTCGAAGGTACAATCAGTTTATAATGTTCCCACTGCTGAGACACAGGCCTACTCTCTTTGAGAGGGAATGGGCTACCACCACTACTGGGCTAGCTACCACGCGGGCCCAGTGCGGATTGGTAGATGTCATATGTCTTCGACTTTTTGGTTCTAGGTCTTGCCGGTTTCCTCAAGATGTTTTTTTCCTTTACCGTTTTGAGAGCAATGGTGATGAAATAATTTACACAAAGTAAAGCGCCTGTCCGGGTTCGAACCTACGACCTACAATTCGTAAGTCGCGGGCGTTACCACTTGACCATCACTGCTCCCAATCAGCCTAATGATTGAGAACTGGCTGAGAACGTTAATTATTAGATGTACAGACGCCAGCAACTCAAGCTACTATAATCTGTCAAATTTCTTTTATTGATTTACAACTTTATCGCTAAAGCATTAGGTTCACGGTTGATTGGGAAAATTTGTGTACCAAGTTAAATTGTCGTATTATTTTCATTCATTGTCGTCTCCATGTTGTATAATTCTTTTTTCTGTTTTCAGAACTATCGGATCAATAGTACATCTCCTAAAATGTTGCCTGGGCTCCGGCATCCTGGCGATGCCTGCTGCCTTCAAGAACTCAGGACTTATAGTGGGAACCATAGGAACGTTAATAGCTGGATTCGTCTGCACCCATACTGTACATATTTTGGTAAGTGACATCTTTTGATATCTTTTTATTTCTTCGACGATACAATGAATGTAATAGTCGACCTCGTAATTGCTTTTAAGGTTCAATATCGCTTGCACGTCACAAAACGACAAGGTTTAATTGTGTATGTGATAGTTTTATAGTTTCAATTAATTTCATCTTTACTGAAGTTCCTATAAGTACAGGGTTTATTTTCAAAGACCAGCCAAATTTAAGGGTGTGGTAGAGACCATCAAACTGAACAACTTTCTCCAACATCGTAATTGCGAAAAATTTATCAGCTTTCCTATATAAAACTTCAATACCTACTCAACTTAGACGTATGGGACGGCTGAATTTTTATTTGTGATTACGATGTTGGTCTCATGGACAAAATTGTTCAGTCTGATGTTCTGTACCATATCCGTAAATTTGGCTGGTATTTGAATACTAACCCTGTATAGTTAAGCTCCTAAGTTCTGAGTTTACTGGTTATTGACAAATGCTACATTGGCTGGACAGGTACACTCAAATCTATATAAATATCGAGGCATGGAGGGGTCTTGGTATGTGAAAATGGTCACCCATCCACGGACCAACCGCGGCAAGCGTAGCTTAACCTGATCGATCGACCCGTGCGGCTGTTATTACTTAGCCACAAGCTCCTCCTCAATTAAAGGACCTGAGTGTACAGAAACTTAATTGGGGAGTAAATTAGTTTCTGTACACTGTGTTCTTCCCTCATTACAACGTTAGTTAACATAAACGAATTATCGTCTAGACGTCTTGACAACCAGTTATGAGAAGCATTAATTTCCAGACTTGACTCGTAAAGGTATTAAAATATGAAAATTGCAATTTAAATTTTGAACCGAAGACCGGTTTTAAAGTCAGAAAGCTAATTCTCGTAATTTAAAAGGTTCAAAATCTAGTCGCAGTGTCATCTCGGCGACAAACCAATGTCAAAAATTTGACAAAATGTAGGGAAATTTGAGGATTTTTTGACAGATTGAGCCTGAGATCGGACTGTGAACGTTCTTAAAATTACGAGAATTGCCCCTCAGGTATAATTAAAATATCAATGTTTTATCGTTTCAAGGAAACGCTTCTATACGTATTTTAAATTAAAGTCGCGTTTCGTGTTTGTCAGTGTGACCTCTTTGTTCTTTTAAACTATACAACATATTTTGGAGCAGTTTTACCGTCTTTCAGAGCATTTCCTGATTATTATTATGGTTTATGTGTATAATTAATTTATAATAAAGTTTTATGTATTAAAAAATCTCTCTCTCTCTCTCTCTCAGATTTCTTACAAAACATAGATGTTTTGTCAAATCGTAAAACCCGTGCGCTGCTGAGGCGTGACGCTAGCTTTTAATGAGGATTGATGAAGATGGTTACTGTTATGCCTGTGAAAATTGATTGCTCTATATCATTTCTTATTAATAAGTTAGTACAGTACGTTTAACATGAGTTGTTATCGAAAACTTACTCGCTAGCGTATTAACGTGAAACGAATAGATTTCGATAATGCTTGCACCATGAGTTTTACGGAGTCTTAAAACGTCTTCGTCTGTCCGTCGTCTGTCCGTCCGTCTGTCTGTCACCAGGCAGTATCTCAAGAACCGCGATGGCTAGACAGTTGAAATTTTCACAAATGATGTATTTGTGTTGCCGCTATAACAACAAATACTAAAAAAAAAACATTTAAGGGCTCACATACTACAGACGTGATTTTTATAGATAATGGTAAACCCTTCGTACGCGAGTCCGACTCGCACTTGGCCAGTTTTTTCTTTCCTTCTCAGTAATAAGAAGAGAGAACGGTATACTTATATGCTCAAAATGTAGGGCTATCGGCTATGATAAAAATGTTATGACAGTCAATAATCGGATTAAAGAGATGGTTTTTGAATTTTTATTCTTTATATTATGTCACTGTAAAAACTCGCTAGCATCTCTCTAGTCTTACTAAGGGGTATCGTATTACCCAGTTACTGGGTTGTGGAGGTCAGACAGGCAGTCGCTTCATGTAAAATATTGGTATTCAGCTGCATCCGGTAAGACTGGAAGCCGACCCTAACATAGTTGGGAAAAGGCTAGGCAGATGATGATGATATTATGTCACTGTTGTGTCATCGAGTAACGTTAGTGACTATCGAATAGATTACGTTAGGTTTCTTACCTATTATAATCTATGGTGCTCATGGTATGAATTTTAATTCTATCTGTGAGCGCTAAGGGCGCTGTACAGTATTTCAATATATACTATTTACGGAGATGCTAGCGAGTTTTTACTGTGCAAAGTCATGGTAGAGTTACCTACTGGCAATTTTCCTCATCACTGGCCACTTCAACGTTCTAAATTCAAATTTAAATTTGGAGGGAACTGGCAACTGGTGTACAAAAAACTGTTGTTCTAAAAATATGCAAAAAGTTAAACGAAAATAGTGTTTATATTTTCATGGCTAGAAACATATTTCCATAATTTAGATTAGCGTAGACTAATTTGAAAGCATTATCTAACAAAATAGTACATATTTATTTGAAAGACAATATGTAAAACCTTGAACTTTTGTAGAGAATATACTAAAACAATAGACTAGGCTCCATTTGTAGCAATAGACTTGCTACAAATGGAGCTAGTATTTTCATTAGCATATTTTTAGTAAGGACACTGAGACTGCTCGTGCCCCTCTAAATAAAAATAATTATAGCGTAAATAATTATGTTAAGTACTAGCTGCGCCCCGCGGTTTTACCCGCATAAGTCTCGATCCCGTGGGACAATCGAGATGAAAAGTATCCTAATTGTTAATCCTGGTTATAAAATATCTGTGTGCCAAATTTCATCCAAATTCGTGAAGTAGTTTTTGCGTGAAAGAGTAACAAACATCCATCCATATAAACTTTCGAGTTTTATTATAGTAGGATTCCTTTTATTTAGCTGACAACACAGTGTGTTAAAGCCTGTCTTTTATTTAGCTGACAACACAGTGCGTTAAAGCATGTCTTTTGTTTAGCTGACAACACAGTGCATTAAAGCATGTCTTAAAATAAATTCTTATTTTTTTCCAGGTAAAAGTCTCTCAAGAAGTTTGTGTAGACGCAAAGAAACCTTCGCTCAGTTTTGCTGAAACTTGTGGAGCAGCATTCACTTACGGACCTAAGAAGTTACAGCCATGGGGTAATTTTATAAAGTAAGTTCAATTATCTAAGCTTACTGGTCCAGTCTTGCTTAATTACAGTGTAGCCGACGAGAAAATGCGTTCTTGACACCTGTCAGTTTCATACAAACGAATACTTGTTTGGCGAATTTGATCTTTATTAGTTAGTAGAATTGTCGCACTGACAGGTGCTAGGAACGCATTCTCTTGACGCGACAACTGGGGGTCTATTCCGAAGTAGCAGGCCGAATGTTCGGCCGTTTCCTGCTAGGAAGTTACTATTTGGTTCGGTCGGTCCCGATCCTGCACTCCTACACTCTTTCGAATATTGACTATGGTCCCGACCCAACTGAGCCGATCCGAACTTTTTTCGCATTTTTTAACAATATTCGGTTCGGCCATGTGCGGTCCGATCCGAACATTCGCACTTTGCACTTCGGAGTAGACCCCTCGATTCTAGAAGTTAACATGTGATGTAGTTTACCACATGACGCTCGCAGAATAGTCGACTGTATCGGCAAAGTTGCGAAAGGAAAAAAAAATGTCGTTAAAACGTCAAATGAACTTTACTGTCCCGTTTGAGTAAAAGTAGGTTATATTTAAATGAATACATAAATAGAAGCGCACTGTTGTATTTTCAATATTTAGATCAGCGCCGAGAGTAGAAAATCCAACAGAGCAATAATATTTTTTCGTTCATTTAAGGATGACCTAGTGTTAGTGCCTCGTTGGTCTCGTGGTTGCAAGCGCGACTGCTGAGCGTGGGATCCTGGGTTCGATTCCCAGGTCGGACAGACAAGGGAATCCGGACTGTTACTAGGAATTTCTTAGTAACAGTCCGGAGTTTGGAAGTTGCCTGTTTAATACCCCCCCCCCCCCCCCCCCGTGCCTCGGAGGGCACTTAAAGCCGTTGGTCCAGCGCTTGATCTCTCCCCTGTCGTGTCGGGTTGCCGTCCCATCGGACTATGAGAGTAAAGAAACAATGAGCGCACCTGTGTTTACGCACACACTTGTGCACTATAATATCTCCTACGTACCTGGCTAATCTTCGTTGAGATTGACCACCGTGACCGAAATCGTGACCGAAATCGGTTGGGAGGCTATTATTATTATTTTATTAGTGTTAGTGTGGAGCAGTGGTTGTGCCGCCACTTACGAGTTGTAGGTCGTAGGTTCGAACCCAGACAGGTACTTTACTTTGTGTAAATTATTGCATCAGCTCTGCTCTCAAAACGGTGAAGGAAAACATCGTGAGGAAACCGGCATGTCAAATCAAAACTTACTGGGTACTTCCCGTGAACTCAGAATCTTGAAATTTGGTACGAAGCTACGTCTTAAAGCACAGATAAATGAAAAATTATAAATTTTTAGTTACATCATTTTATAATAAAAATATTTTTTTAAATTTTAAATTGTACGGAACCCTCGGTGCGCGATTCCGAGTCGCACTTGGCCGGTTTTTTTATACACGTACGTAATTTTTGATCCCAAAAATAATTAAAACTACGTAAATGACAGCCACACTTCCGCTGTACAGTCAAAACAAAACAAAATGGACGAAGTACCTACTACGCTAGACCCATAATCGTGTGCGTGCGTAGATTTGTAATGTGATCACAAGTTTCTCCCACAATCAGAATAACTAATTAAATACCTATATAAACAATGACCACAACAACAATAACAAACAACAACAACGACACAACAACAACAACAACGACACAACAACAATAACAACATGAACAACAATATATATACATAACAACAACAATGTAACAATATATATACATAATATTAGCACACAGATGTACAGGGCGGATTTAATGCCACAGGCATTTTATTATTTATTTTCAGAGTTCTAGTGGACTACTCAATGGTTGTGACATACTTCAGCGTGTTATGCGTGTACGTTGTTTTCATCGGATCTTCCATGAAAGAAGTAAGTAGACATTTCAACAAGTACAGTCTGTTCACAGATATTTTACCTCTGATTTTGCATAACTGTCCAAATCACAGTGAACTCTATTCTCATTGTATTAAGGTTGCTTTTGAGTTGCTTCGACTGACCAGTCTGTTAATATCGCAGTTTATTCTTAGTTTGCTACTGGCGAAGGTAAAATAACGGTGGACTTATTGTATTCAAATCTCAACTTTAATTTATTTATTCATATTGTATGAATAGGCTGTAACAAGGCAAAATTGTCACAATGCAATGTGTCAATTTGATAAATATTTATTTGCCCTTACTGTACTTTGAAAAATAATCCAAACGGATTACGGACTTACGGTTCAAGTCATAGATACATGTTAAAATGAACGGATTTTTATTTAGTTTGTCTTTGGTAATTTAAGTTGACGGAATTAATGAGCCTACAACTTTTATAATAGCAATCTGTGACTAAGCAGCAACTATCCGCTTTAAAGCCTATAGGCGATACTTTCTTCCTGTGTGTGTGTTTTTTTAATAATGTGGGGAATCTGTGTTAGACATGAAATAGCAAAAATACTGAATATAATTTCGTAAGCTTCCTCTATGTAAATATTTAGAAATGGTGTAGTAACTGACTATTACTTAGGATAACTAATTTATTAATTAGGTAATTAATAAATTAGTTATCTTAAGTAATAGTTTTTGCTATGTTTAACACAGATTTCTCATATTACCTACTTACCACACAATCTCAATTAAATGGGCTTTTGTTACCCAACTGAATTTCTATTTCAAACCATTTGCTTCAAAACTTAAGGTTTAAAATCAGTCGTCTTAACCCTTTGTAATAGTCAGTAAAGAATATTCTGAATATGAAAGTGCTCCAAACCACAAGAATGTGGCATAAATGCTTTTAGATGTGTTCTGGTCCGCAATTTTTGACTTTCTTTGGAGGCAGTAAGTGTTGTTTTTGATTGACAACAAGGAGATAGGAGGGTTGTTAATATTTCGGAATATTATGTGGCTATATGGTAAAAGTTATGTAACCAGGCTCTCGTCTAATACTTAGTTTAGAAAGTTAACGCCGACAATGTATTAAAACCATCATTTGTAAGTAACAGTTTGATGTTGAGCTGGCCTACCGTAGTTTCAATAAACTATGAGGCCAGCTTATACTGTTTTTTTTTTACATTTGACGAGCGGCCTACCGTCATTCAACAGTCCCACCATACCACGAGTAAATTGAGGCTTGACATAATTATCACACCACCACCACCACCATCATCTCACAATTATCATCTCTCATTAGCTGTTGCTAATGAGAGATGACGTGACGATGAATGATTTTGATTTTGACATGCATTGCTTTAAATAGGTTCAAAAATTTGTCTTGAAAATTTCAGGCAGATAAATGCTGAACTGTCAAAATTAAAGGGAATACGATTGATTGCAATTGTGTGTGTAATTACCCCGCAGAAGCCCGATTGGAAAACTATTTTAACATAATCCCGTGATTATGGTAAAATAGTTTTCACAGATACAGCATACAGATGAAGGGCGGGCGTTTTGAGGGAATGTCTTTTGTAATTTTAACGTTCGAAAAGTGCTGATTCTCAGCCTAATTTGAATATATGACTTTGATTGATTCAAATTAGATGGAAAGTTCAGCTTTATCTGGAGAACTGTTGATTTTAAAACTTATCCAGTCTACTACACATAAAACTTACAGTAACTGTTATCTTCAATTCTTTGTTCACAGGTTCTTGACGTCTACATGACAGAAAACCCGTTATCAATCCAAGCTGCCTGCGCCCTGACCTTAGTGCCACTAGTCTTAATCTGTCAGATACGGAACCTGAAGTACCTGGTACCATTCTCCGCACTGGCCAACATTCTGATCCTCGTGGTCTTCGTGATAACCCTGTACTACGTGTTCCTTGACCTTCCACCTATTAAGGAGAGAGAGCTGGTAGCTGGTATTACGCAGTGGCCTTTGTTTTTGAGGTGAGTTCTTGTTGTTTTTTTACTTATTTCTAATCAATATTAATATATTAAAAATTACTATTACATTATATATTTTTTTTAAAACGTTGCCCCACACTAGGAATTTCTCCTGTATCGTGGCTGCGTTCACAAACATTTAAACTCAGATACACAAACAGCCAGACCCGGAACAACTACTTGTAGGCCATACAAATATTTGTTCCGTGCGGGAATCGAACCCGCGACACGCAGCGCAGCAGTCAATCGCTTAACCACTGCGCCAACCGTGCCGTCTAATATTAATAATACAATATTAATATTAGGACTAACAGTCATCGTGAAGTTTTGCATAGAGATACTTTATAAGCCGAAGAGTCATAATTATTTTCATTGTCTTGTCCTTAACTAATTCATTTGGGGTCAAAATGTTACGCGTCGATGTCCCTGCCGTCTTGTATTCCTCTAATGAGCTCACTCGCATGGGTGGGATATCAGGAATAGTGCAATGTACAAAAGTGAATGCTTTTCAATTAGATACAACTATACAAGACTAGTAGAAACGTTTTACAATTTTCAATTAAATTACAGTCCTTACATAGTTTTCTAACTATGACAACAAACCACCAGCAACTACCGTAAGTTATAAGCTGTGATTGGTTGGCCAAAGTACCATTCTTACCAAGGGGTATCATATTACCCAGTAACTGGGTATTAAGCTGCATCCGGTTAGACTGGAAGCCGACCCCAACATGGTTGGGAAATGGGCTGATTTTACTTTGGCAAACCATCAATCATCTGATGATGGTTTGCCAAAGTAAAATTAGCCATTGTTTGGCTAATTTTACTGGCATAGAGACTTAACAACAGATTATTTTGAATAAATGAACAGGCTTTTAAAAACTACCGTAGGTAACATTAATATTACATTTTAAGTGAACATAAAAATGCACGAAATTCGATGTGATTAAAATATGTTGGATTTTTCACCGAACCCCGAACCGGTGGGCGCTGCTAGTTAATCTATAATGATGTGTTTAAGTCAAATGTTTCACTGGTTTCCTTTACCACTTAGATTATGTTGTTGAAAAGGTCACTACAAAGCAGGCCAAGAAAATTAATCACCTTATTTTATAAAAGTGGCAAATTTAATCGTCAAAAACGCATGGTTAAGCAGACGCTAATAATTACCCAACTTGAAGCAACGCTTTTATATAGCAGGGTCTATGTTTAACATATTAAACAATACAATAACTATCGAAAAAAGTCGTTATGAGTTGAAAATACTGGCAATTTAAATAAGTAGTCAATGTATTAAACAATTCCATAATTTCCCAGACTGAATCTGCAAAAAATACCTACTAAATAAGTTATCTGTGCTGAACCTGATGGTTGACAATCGGTATTAAATTGTATATTTTCTTTTGTCAAACCAAACGCTTGTTTATGTTTCTTCGCTCAGTTAGGTTCAGTTACACCTTTGGCTTGTAGCATTTTCAGGAAAGAATATTCAGGGTTTTACATAAAAAACTTATTTTTCCCATTTCTCGGAAAGTGAAAACAATGGTAGGAATGCTTACAGCCTTTGGAAGGTCTAACGCTGTAAGCACATTATAAAAGTAAACATTTTCTAAAATTCCGCTTCACCGCGTCCGTGTTATAAGACCATGCATGTTGGCCCCTCGCAAACATCTCCTAATGTTTGCTTTACAAACATTTACGGCTACACTAGCCGCGCCAAAGTGACATCAATCTTACATGGTGTTGAATTTTCACTAGTTTTTTATAATTGTTTCACAAGTAGTAGTAGTAAATCATATTAGGATACGTGTGACTTTAGGGTTTTAAACACCGTACATTAATATACTTACATATAAGTCACGAGTGGAGCAGTGGTGGCCCAGTGAAAACGGCCGCCTCACGCGTCATAGGTTCGAAACCTGACAGGCGCTTTACTTTGTGTAAATTATTTCATCACCACTGCTCTAAAACGGTGAAGGAAAACATCGTGAGGAAACCGGCATGTTCTAGAACCAAAAATTCGAAGACATGTGACATCTACCAACCCGCACTGGGCCCGCGTGGTGGATTTCGGGCCACTTCCTCTCACAGAGAGGAGGCCTGTGTCCCAGCAGTGGGAACATTATAAGCTGATTATGATGATTATGTAGTCACGAAGTATCGTATACTACGTATTTTATAGCTCATGTGACTTAAGCCCGCATTTAAGTCACGCTTTTCTGTGACTTAACTAACTTAAGTCACAGAAACGCGTGACTTAAGTGCGTGTTTAGGTCACACAGAGCTATAAAGATTATTTTATTCCTAAAATCCTAATAATTGTTAATTTAAATTCTGCCCACATTTAGTGTAATTTTAATGCAAGGTTAGGCATTTCATTAAACACAATTCTCGTTGTGGTTCATTATGTCGCATTCATTAATTATCGCAGTAATTAATCATTAAAATATATCGTATATGAGCTCGTGCTGCATAAAAGTGACATTATAAATAAATACCTATTAGAAAAATATGAAATACTTTTCGAATCCAAATATCAACATAATCGGCCTACAATGTTCCCACTGCTGGGACACATGCCTCGTGTCTGTGACAGGGACTGGGCCATAATCCACTACGCTGGTCAAGTGCGGGTTGGTAAATGTCACATGTCTTCAAATTGTTGGCTCTACGGTTTCCTCACGATGTTTTCCTGTACCGTTTTGAGAACAGTGGTGATGAATTTATTTACACAAAATAAAGCACCTGGCTGGGTTCGAACCCACGACCCACAACTCTTAATTCGTGGCGGTCACCACTGGGCCACCACCTCCAAATATCAGAAGTTGTCAAATAGATAGGTACTCAAATAAAGCTGTGATACACTAAAAGACGACATGCTTTTAAGTCAAACGTTTTACAAGAAGTCAAACATAGTCAGTGCATCCAACACACATACACAGTTTCAAATGTAAAATACATTTTAACGGATGAAAACTTCAACTCTGTACCATACATTACTTTGTATCCTGAGTGCATTTCCTACACCCCCGTATATTCTCATCGTAACGACAGGGATGCATCAGCCGCAATTTTAAGGAGAGTGCTTTCTATGTGCATATCATTTTGTTCACTAATGTTGTGTTACTTAGGTATGAATTGTACTTTTAGTGGATGAAGTTTCAGTTTTAGTTAAGCAAATTAACTCTTTTCTGCCTAGCCTTTTCACAACTATATTGGGATCGGCTTCCAGTCTAACCGGATGCAGCTGAATACCAGTATTATACATGAAACGATTACCTATCTGACCTCCACAACCCAGTTACTGGCTACTACGATACCCCTTCGTAAAACTGGATGTCAGACTTTCGGGCTTCTGATGACCCCTAACGATTGCCAAAGATCCACGAATGACAGCCGGCACCAAAAGCATAACGTGCTTTCCGAGGCACGAGGTGGTCACCCATCCACGGACCAACCGCGGCAAGCGTAGCTTAACCTGATCGACCCACCCGTGCGGCAGTTATTACTTAGCCACTAGCCCTTTGTTAAGTGAATTGATTACCAACTTAAATTGTCTAGGTATACATATATTCAAATCAGAACTGTGATGGCAAATTGCCGTTGAGTGTCAGTTTGCCCAACAATAAATTCTGACGTTACCGAATTAAAATGTTTGTTTGTAACAAAACAAAAATGGCTCTGAAAGAGGAGTACAAAATTATGTGCATAAAATCAAATGTTTTATTGACATATTAAAGTTATCAATTTTGGTTTTACAACCAAAAATGTACAAACTTTTTAACAATATAATACAAATAGGGGCCGTCCCCTCCTAGGGAAAGTTTGTACTTTTTGTAAACAATAGACTCAATCTTGCAGAGCGTGACCATTAACGATCTGCAAGATAGTCTATTGTTTAAACCACAGAACAGATTATGGTTTATACGATGTAATCTATATATATAATACTAATAATAAAGCTTAAGAGTTTGTTTGTTTGAACGTGCTAATCTCTGGAACTACCGGTCGGATTTGGAAAATTAATTTTATAATTGATAGCCTAATTCTTGAGGAAGGCTAGGTATATAAGCTATTAACATCACGCTAGAACAATAGGAGCCGATCAAAAATAAAAAAGTCTGAAAAAACGAAGTAAGTTTTATATACATGTGGTGGGTGGTGGTTATTTTAGTACACGCCTCGTGTATCTTACGACTTCCACGCGAACGAAGTCGCGGGCAGAAGCTTGTTAAGAATAACTAGAACCTCAACCCCGATCCAACAATACTATAGTGCATTTATGAAGGCAAAGTCATTATGAATGCAGAATGAAGTACATTGAATAGTATTTAAGGAGCTTTTCAATTCAGTGAATAGATTTTGTAATATACCTATTATAATTGACGATACAGAATATCAAATGAGCCAAAATGTTCGACTTAGCTATTGTGATTGTGATGCGCATTTATAATGTGAAAATTCCACTTCACTGCGTTCTGGATAAAGCAATATGCTTCTTTGATGGACTGTGAAATCAGATTTTATTACACAGCTAAGCAAAAAGATGCATGCAGCTTTCATGTTTCATGTTTTTTTGTTGTCTGGGACACAGGCTTCCTCTCTGTCAGAGGGAGTGGACCATAATCCACCACGCGGGCCAGTGCGGGTGGGTGGATGTCACACTTCTTCGAATTTTGGGTTCTGGGGCATGCCGATTTCTTTACGATGTTTTCCTTCGCCGTTTTGAGAGCAGTGGTGATGGAATTAAATGCACAAAGTAAATGGCCTGCCCGGGTTCAAACTCACGACCTATAAACTCGTAAGTCGGTGCTGATACCGCCGAGCCAGAACTGCTTTAAGCAAATATTAAAGTCATTTTTTCATAACGCGCAAGAAGTATTTCTTGCGCGTTATGAAAAAATGATGAGAGTGAAATTTTAAGATGCGCGCGCATCACCGTCACACAAAATTCTGGCAAAGCTGTCCGCAAAACCGCTCATTATTTTTAAAGCTATACGTCACTTTTTTCAGCATAAACCGGCCTGTACCTATTTTGGGCATTTTTTATAGCAACCTGTTTGTACTTATCGATTAAAAAAAAGGCAATGAACATTTCACTATAAAAAATTGGATGCCATAAAATTCCGGTTTTTTATTATGCTTTTAATTTCTTTAAAAGGCCCGTGACTTGTTACCAACATTATTCAGCCTAAACAACGAACTTTATTGTAACCTTTGTTGTAATTAATTATTTGCACGCAATTAAAAATTGTTTTTAAAAGTAAGTATAACTTCTGACGCACGTACATAAGTACACGTTTTTTAGCCCTTAATATCGCACTGCTGGGCAAATGCCTCTCTACTCTCCTTCAACCTCTCTCTGTCCAGAGCTGCCAAGGTCCAATCTTTATGAAAGGAGTCCAGCTTATCCTACTAAATACTGCTTCAAAATTGCATTTTTCACTCGCTTGCAGAATGATCGATAAAAGATATGAACGGAGCAGATGAACGTTCATCCTATAATATTATAAACGCGAAATTTGTGAGGATGGATGGATGTTTGTTACTCTTTCACGCAAAAACTGCTATACGGATTTCAATGAAATTTGGAAAAACACAGAACGCTTATAACCAGGATTAACACATAGGATACTTTTTATCCCGATATTCCCACGGGATCGAAACGTATGTGGGTGACACCGCGGGGCGCAGCGGCTAGTTCCTTTATAAGCCAGTGTCACGTGAAATAAACAAAAATCTAAATTCAACAGAGTGAAGCGTCTGATGAGCTTTGCTGGTCTTGACTGTCGAAAACACTGTCTAAAACTCAAAATACATCTTTATTTTCCAGTACGGTAATCTTCGCCATGGAAGGCATCGGCGTGGTCATGCCTGTTGAGAACGAGATGGCCCAACCTCAGCAGTTCCTGGGCTGTCCTGGAGTGCTCAACGTAGCCATGGTCATCGTCATCTCGCTGTACGGCATCGTCGGATTCTTTGGATACCTGCAGTATGGAGACTTCGTGAAGGGTTCCATTACGCTGAATCTTCCTGAAGAGGATATGTGAGTAGAATTTGATATTAGATTTCTTTTTAGTTTTCTTTATAATCGAAATCTCTGATTGATAGCAGTGAACTAGTTTTTTTTATTAGCCAAGAAATACGTATATGTGAATGTCTGCTGTAGTAAAAATACTAGGCTCAGCAAGGTCAAAAATATACCTTCAAGAATACTATACCTGCAGGCTTAAGTTTAAACTTTTAGGTGATTAACTCAAATTATTCCAGCGCCGCGCCGGAGATATTTTAATATAATTATTTGGACACAATTTCTTTTTATACTATCTTTTCATATTGAAAAGAATTAAAAGTAAACAAAGGACAACAAAGGCATGAAAATGTAAATGAAATTACATTTTTCATTATCTTCGTCGTAAAATGCATGTATGTTTTTATTCGATTCAGCTGTCAAGTCCTTAATATTTAGAGGACCCTGAAGAGCCATAGAAACACAACTGTTAAATCACTCGAACCTTTATTTATTTATTTGGGCATAAGTAAATGGATAACGTTCCTTTTTTTGGCGGCACGGTTGGCGCAGTGGTTAAGCGATTGACTGCTGCGCTGCGTGTCGCGGGTTCGATTCCCGCAAGGAACAAATATTTGTATGACCTACATGTATTTGTTCCGAGTCTGGGTGTTTTTCTATCTATAATATTTAGTTATGTATTTACAAAAAAAAAAAAATTGTATATAAGTAGTTTATCAGCCATCTTGTTACCATAACACAAGCATTAGGTTGCTTAGCTTGGGACAAATGGTGCTGTTTGAAATGTCCAGGGATATTATATATATATTATTATTATTACTTTTTGTTGAGTACGGTGTATATGCATACACATCATACACGTCATTATCGAGAAAAAAATGACGTTGGTCCCATGGAGAAACTGGTTCAGTTTGATGGGCTGTACCACACACTTGACCACCACACCTTTCTGATGCACGATGTATAATTGCACCAGTCAATATTATGTCCAATGTACTAGTGATCGACCCTACAAACAAAGAAGGTCTACTAAAATAACAATAATTGAAATCAAAAACATTTAAGAATCACACAAACTGAAGAAACTATTTATTTATTATACGAGTGGCACTGGCACGGTGCCAACGGTGGAGGCAACTGCATCTGCCTGAATATATCATTTCTTCAGTTTGTGTGATTCGAAATGTTGCTGATTTAAAGTATTGTTATTTTATTAGTGTGAGTTATTTTTGTTTTTCTCTTGTTTGTTTGTTGGGTCGATTACTAGTAAATTACTGTTACTGTTAGCTTGCATAATCCCACTGCTTGGCAAAAGCCTCTCCCCATGACTTGCAGGGACTGCAGTCTTGACATTCAAAGCGATCGCTTTATTACGACCGCATTCGGTCGCAAAGTCCTGTCACTCCATACATTACACCGGTCAATCCGGGACTTTGCGACCGAATTCGATCGTAAAGCGATCGCTATGAATGTCGAGACTGCAGGGGCTTCTCTTTCGTGCTGACTGCTGACTTACGGGCAGTCGTCGACGCGTCACGCGTCGACTGCATAAGGCTGCTCGTGTATATGAGCACTAAGTTGATGGAGCAAAAAAAGATCCTTATTGAGCTTAAAATGCCATTTAAACATTGATAACGGAGTAAAATGTTAAAACTTTACGGCGACCAGTCTCTGACCTAGCCTGTTTTGCTTTTCAATCTAAGTATATTTTTTTTTGCAGTATTTAACTTCTGCATTGACCACTTCTAGATAAATCAAAGCTTGAAATTCTTTTACCATTTTTCTATACAAAAAAGGTTCTCTTTAAAAGAGCGCTCTTACCGATAAGACCGCCCATTGTGTCACCCTTTGTAAAATTTATATATTTATGTCTGTAATTTATATGGTGTACTCACATAATAAAGAGTATTCTGTACTTAAATACCAGAGCCATAAATGACAGAATAAAATGCAGCTAACAAAATATATTTACAAGGCAAATGTGAGTGTGAAACGCAGGGAGGGGATGCCCTAGGACAACATAGCGACCTTATTGGTGATGTTCTTGAAGGTCGGGAGCGTAGTACTCGCAGCCGGCGTGCGTGTATGCACGTAAACGAGGCAAAAGTGAATATTCCAGATCAGTAATAGCTTGTCGTTGTTATGGAATCTAATGCCAACTATGCACTTTTTATTTAGTATAACAGGTGTGAATGATGATTATTAATACTCGTACATGACTATTAAAGCATTTTCAAAATCCATCATGAGTTCAAAGTCACAAAAGAAAAAAGAAATTTCCACAATAGTTTTACCCTTTCTAAGTACACTTAGGCCTATCGTCGTAAACCTTTATTTGTTTTAAAAATAGTTTAAATTACGACCTCCAACGCCGCCATGCGTCAGCCCGGTTAACGGAGCTGCCTTCCAAAAACAATTCTGTTGGTGGTCGTGCGTTTTCCATAGCGCTCTTGAACCGACCCTGACAATTTTAAAGTCCACAACGTGGCTTTTTAATCGAATATTTTTTCAGCGTTGCCACCGTGTAGTGTAATGAAATATAAGTCTGAATGACTAATGCTTTAATTATGTCATATTCAAACATAGACAATCCACAACACACGACTCAACCCAGTTGGGTTGAGCCGTGTGTAACCAATCACGAACTGGTTAACGCGTTATTAACCAGTTCGTGATTGGTTGCGTCGTGTACGGACAGCTATTAAAATACTATGGTTTTTACAGTCACGAGCAAAAGTATGTATACACTCGGCTTTAATCAAAAGCGATTTACTACTTTATTTTTTAATGAAATTTTATGTTGTTTCGAACATAGCATTTTCGAACCTATAGGTTCATGTAATGTGTCGTATTTCAACGTTGCATTCGTTATTTCACGAAAAATCGCAATTAAAAGTTGCCAAGTGTTGACATATTGGTGCTCGTGACTGTACATTATGATGTACCAGCCATAGTATTTTAGACCGTATAGTATTTTAGACCGTCTCCGTGAGTAGCCATACGCTACTCATTGCTGATTTTAGTTTACTTTTAAGTTTTAAACAGTAAGAAAGAACCGAGGAAATGTTTTAAAAAAAAATTTGGTACACAAAAATTAACATTCATGATTCAATCAAAAGTCAGTAGGCGTGTTGAATAACGAACCCCTTCTTATGTATTCCAAGCGAATACGAAAGATTTATTGGAAAAGTCGAAGACAGCACCAAAGTTGGTTATAAATTCTCAGATTATTATCTACTTCCCCGTAAGTGAAAACAACTTCTAACGTATTTGAGGGGTGAAATATTTCCTGTTTCTGGAACTTTTCCTTGACGAATGACTGATTGTTAAATTGTATTATTACAGCCGATCCACGCCGTCACGAATTGTTATTTTTCGGATCCTGATGTAATATAATATAACATCATATCACGCCTGTTTTTCCTGCAAGGTTAAATAAATTAAAAATAAAATAACTTTATTTCAGCCCTTGATCCATATGATGTTAGTAATACACACTACTTATAAGCTATGTTAATAACAAACGAAAAACCAGTTTTAATTCATATATCTGCTGCACTCACCAGACGCATCAGGTATGTGTACACGTACCCAATGCGCCACAATGGTGCAGCACGGCTTATCACTAATGACCTTCAGAACGTCATTGCCGGTCCCACGCACTGCGCATCATAGAAGTAGTTTACGTAAAATGGTACTGAAACCGTCAGTACGTGCTTCCGCAAACATTCTTGACGCGCTACAGTAACGTGGGAGCCTCAACAACATCCTGAAAGTATTATTATATACTGAACTCTGAGGGCGTTGTATGCCCTCTGCTTATATCGAACCCACAGAGTGCACGTGTACAATGATTGACAGAAAGCTTAGAAAAGAGTTATTTCTACTTCTGATGTACGACGTGCGAACCTGCGGGCCAACATATTGCATCGGACAGCCAACGCCCTCCGTTCTCTTCCCATGTCAGCATCATCTTCAAGCAGAGGTGCACCCACATTTTTCCACTATAATATAATACCCCCGGGCCTATTGCCATCAACTGGACCAAAACCCAGATTCCGGGCTGCAACTGGAAATTCTAGATTGAAAAACCCTATGATATGTCCGACCCAGGAATCGGACCTAGGACCTCATGCTTAGCAGTAGCGCACTTTTTTTTTCTTTTTTTTTCCTGGGTGGAAAATCCTCATGGATGTCCGCCGCCCTGGGGCGGGCGACGGTGTCTGTCAGACTCTTACTGACTAAAAACCACCCCGGTGTTCCATCTCACACCTACGCCGGGGGTTGTGCATCTTTCCGCAACCCCGACTGGTGCCGGCCCGCCACCGGGGACCTCCTCGGGTCAGGGGTCCCCCCCCTGACCCGAGGTGCTAGACTCCCCCCGCGACGTCTAAGAGGGGCGGGCGTGGAACACTACGCGCCGCCACCTCGGGTCCTGTTGTGTGGGGGGCAACAGACGTCCCCGATTCCGCAGTAGCGCACTAGACCAACAGTCAAATTAATAATTAATATGTTAATGAAAAGTTCATACTGATTGAACAGTTGTTGTATTTTTCAGTTCAAGTGACACATTATTTATACAGGTTGAAAAAAAAGTGACACAATAATGCCAAGGCCGCAGTCACACGCTTACAAAAACGTGAAAAATTTCGATTAGGTAGGTACGTCAGAAAGCAGTTGGATCCGCCCTAAATATGATCCGGATCGTTAGATCAAAAATAAAATAGAGATCTTAAGTAATAAATTACTTAATTTTAATTTATTAATATATTATTATTAATAATTACTATTTATTTTATTCTAAGTAAATGTTGTCATTAATTTAAAATACGTACATGTATGTATAACGGTTCCGCGTTTTCGTTTTGTGAACATAATAATTATATTATTATTTTAATTTCATGAAACGTATTATTTATTTACAATTTTCTTAAATAGCATCGTGGGGTAACCCGTAGTTATAGAACTATAGAGTCATTTGCCGGTGACGGATTATAACATCATAATCAGATCGCTTTACGGCCGAATTCGGTCGCAAAGTCCTGTCACTCCATACATTACACCTGTCAATCCGGGACTCTGCGACCGAATTCGGTCGTATAGCGATCGCTATGAATGTCGAAACTGCAGCCGCAGTGCGGGTTGGTAGATATCACATGTCAGATCCTTGAGAATACCGAATTCGGGGAAGTCATTACTGTGGAAAGGTCATGTCTGCCTCTGAGCAACATTGAAGGGCTCGTATTTCAAAAGTACGGATTCTTATCGAAAAACACAGAGAACGTTACTTTTGAACTGAAGTAAATCTACAGTTCCTGTCAAAGGAATATTTTGCAATACCTGAGATTAATTATGGCAAAGAGTTACGGGTCAATAAAATTAACGTCAGTGCTCTGAGAAAGTTTTATCTTTGAGAAATTTATGTCCTCCTTTTTTGCCGAACAAAACGGGACTGCGCAACACTGAAGCATGCTTGATATTTGTGCCGTACTGCTTTAAGGTATTACATAATTATGAAAATTTAAATGTAAACTTTGTTTTCACGTCCGTAATAACAAATTTTGAGAGCTATACTTCAGGACCTTACTCGACAGGGCACGCCGCGATAGCGGCGATAAGACCCCTCTTTGAGGAGTGGCTAGAGAGGCGTCACGTTCTCACCTTCCGCCTGACGCAGGTCCTCTCCGGGCACGGATGTTTCGGGAGGTTCCTGCACATAATCAGGCGGGAGGAGACGCCCGGGTGTCACCACTGCCAGGATCGCCCGGAGGACACGGTGGAGCATACGGTGGCGGTCTGTCCTGCTTGGGCGGAGCCCCGCCGTGTCCTCGTAGAGGCGATCGGCAACGGCGGCGACCTCTCGCGTCCGGCCCTGGTTCAAGCCATGGTCCGGGGCGAGAGGGAGTGGGAGGCAGTCACCTCCTTCTGCGAAGCAGTCATGCTAGCGAAGGAGGTGGCTGAGGGAGAATACCTCACGCCTCAGCCGCCGCGGGAGACGCTCCGGCCGTCGGGAGCCGCGTGACGACTCCCGGCCACCGTAGGCGCAGGCCTGCGGGCGGTGAGTAATGGGTAGCTCGCCGTCCGATCAGGACCAGGCCCGTGCCGGACGGCGCGTTGTGTTCCACGCGCGCCTCAAAGAGATGTCAGCAGAGGACGGGGCCCGATAGGGCCGAAGCCTGCCGGGGCGGCTGGATCATCCGAAAGGTTTACCGCTGCCCTGGAACAGAAAGGGCTAAGGAAGGAACACGGGTGGGTTTTAGTCAGTAAGAGTCTGACACTCCCTTCCGCTGCACCCAGAGCGGGAGGGGACGTTTGATGATTTCCCATCCACAAAAAAAAAAAGGACCTTACTCGACAGTGGCGCCAACTGGTGAGCACAAAAACGATCTGACACAAGTCAAAAATATTACATTTCGTGAACCTATCCTTTGTCTATCGTATTATTTCCATGTTACAAATATTTATAACAGTTTTTCTCTTTATTTGGTCTATACGGAGGCGGAGAAATATTCGAGGTTTTTACGAGACAGTATTCAATGAACGTAAAAAGGGAAATGGGATTTTCCTTAAATGGATGATGTTTATTGTGGACTACCAACTTTCTTATTTGTGGTTTCGGTGTGAAAATAATCCGATAGGACATTATTGAATGTTTACTCGGTTGCAAACTTTTAGAGCCTTATAACATTGACTATTTACCGTAGCGAGATACCGTGGCGGCGAGGCGATTGTTTAACGCGCTGCGCTCACGTAGCGTGCTCGCTACGCACACCCAGCGTGTTCACCGCGTTTTATTAACGACATTGATTGACAAGAATGTACAAAAGAGAGCGAGAACAGTGAGTGTACAGACGCTAGCACATCAAGCTACCCGAAACTGTCAAATTTTCCCAATCAACTTTGAACCTAATGCTTTAGCAGTAAAGATGAAAATCTAATAAATAAATTTTACAGATTGTAGTATCTTGATGTGCTGACGTCTGTACAATATTGTGAAAACGCGGCGTGACGTGTGGTCGCGGTTGGCTCACTACGCACCGCGGAGAGCACGTTGACAAATATGCCTCGCTGGAAACAAGTCAGCCAATTCGCTACACTAGCGATTTGCTAAATTGTTTCCAGCTAACAGCAGTTCTACCCTCTTATTCAGAATCAAAATGAAAAGTCATTTATTCAAATTAGGCTGAGAATCAGCACTTTTTGAACGTCAAAATTACAAAAGACAGTCCCCCAAAAACGCCCGCCCTTCATCACTTCCTAGTGCTATCGCTGGGAAGAAGAACTGGCGCTACAAACTCCCCAGCAGCACAGCTGTCTGTTCAGTTAGTCTGTTATTAATAAACGCAGACAAAAGTTATGCCAAGCTTAATCCTTGAAAATGTATGGTTAATCTGGAGATAATAGGCACTGTCGTACTGAATGGAACTTTCCTCCACGTTTAATTAATAAGGGTATTAGG
This sequence comes from Apamea crenata, assembly GCA_949629185.1. Classification (NCBI taxonomy): domain Eukaryota; kingdom Metazoa; phylum Arthropoda; class Insecta; order Lepidoptera; family Noctuidae; genus Apamea; species Apamea crenata. The sequence continues at coordinate 2,992,866 of OX451359.1, forward strand.
CTTCAAGAATAGGCTCTTCATACCTTCTCTTCCTATCTGAAAGCCAAAATTCGTAGCGATTAAAAATTATGTAAATGCTCCAACTTTCGACTGAGCGAAAATTAGACGGAAAAGAAAAATGGTTGAGTTTTTGCGAAGAGCTGCAAATATATAACTCGATTCCTCCAGATTGAGTTCCGTCATAATTGCAATCTGTGCCCAACTTTTGTGCAATGGAACTAATAAATAATATTTATACCTAGTTTTTTTTTTCATTTAGAAGTCTGAATCTGGAATAGAACTGGTAAAGTTGTCAAAAAATAAAAAGCCCGTTTTGACATTTGAGAATGTGTTTTTGACACCTGTCAGTTTCATACAAACGAATACGTTTTTGCGAATTTGATCTTTTTTAACTACTAGAACTGTCAATGTCAAAACGGGCCTTTTATTTTTGACAATTTTAGATATTTTTCCGTACCTAACAGTTACCATGACACGTAGTCTTTGAATTATTTCAGCGACCATGCTGTACTGCAGTTGGTACTGGTAATGTTTAGGTGGAAGTGAACTACGATGCAATGCAGCTTTAAAAATTATCATAAAAGTTTTGATTGAAATAACTGAAAACGAGTCATTACACTCATCAATATGACCAATATTTTACTAAGGGAACAACCTCAAAATTGCGAAATAAAATCAGCTCATCATCTGCCTAGCCTTTTCCCAACTATGTTGGGGTCGGCTTCCAGTCTAACCGGATGCAGCTGAATACCAGTATTTTACATGAAGCGACTGCCTATCTGACCTCCACAACCCAGTTACTGGGTAATACGATACCCCTTGGTAAGACTGGTTGTCAGACTTTCGGGCTACTGACGACCCGTAACGACTGTCAAAGATCCACGAATGACAGCCGGGACCAACGGCTTAACGTGCTTTCCGAGGCACGGAGGGGACTTGGTATGTGAAAATGGTCACCCATCCACGGACCAACCGCGGCAAGCGTAGCTTAACCTGATCGATCGACCCGTGCGGCTGTTATTACTTAGCCACAAGCCCCTCCGCGAAATAAAATCAGCTATTCTATACATATATGTTCGCATAACTCGACGAAATGTATGGAACAGCTGATTTTTTTCGCGTTATCGGAGATGGTCCCCTAATAAAAGTTATTCATAAAGACGAGTACAATGACCCACTTTATAGTTTTCTGTTATTTCAATTACACCTTGTATGTATTTATGTACCATTATTGTATATGAAGCTCGTTAAAGTTATATTTATTATAATAAATATTATTAATATTTAATATTAATATTTATTAATAGTTTAATATTTATTTAAATAGTTTATAATTATAAATATCACCAAATTTTAATTGCAACTAGGTTCATCTTTCTGACTGACCGACCCTTTGACAATTCAAAAGTGCCTGTAATTGGTTTAGTTGAATTAAAAAAAAAAAAACTTACTTTTTTTCTCTTTGCAGTATCGCCCAAGTAGCAAAAGCGCTGATGGCTTTCGTGATATTCCTGTCATTCGCCCTTCAATTCTACGTGCCCATGGAAATGATCACCAGGATAAGGAAAGGCAAGGAGTCCAAATATGAAAACCTGCTACAGATCGTCATTAGGACAGTCATGGTCACTATGGCAGGTAAGAATTACTTACAATATGTTTTACAAAACAACGTTAAGCCTAATTTTAAATAAGGACTGATTTTTCAATCGACAGATAATTTTTATTCGTGGAATAAAATTGACGTCTGGCAGATTTTGTATGGAAGAACTGTCCAAAATTCAAAATTATTTTTCCCTCAAAATTATCTGGCATTGGAAAAATCAGCCCTAACAGAGAGAGGTGTAAGGCAGTGAATTTCTCCATGAAATTTTCGACTTAAAAAAAAGACAACGTTTCATATAAAAATGCAATAGTTATTGTTTTAATAACCGATTCTGGACCCCACTGCGTTAAAATTTTTCGGTGGTAATATATTTAAAAAAATGCTGTTCCGTATATATTGACCGCGTAAGTACACACGTTAGGCTTTAAGTCTTTTGTGTTTGAGTTATTTTTTTTGTATAGGAATTTGACATTACACCTGTCAAATTAGTATCTGGGTTTAAAAAAAAACAAACTTTAGAATCATGTGCAATTCATAGTAACATTTTGCGCGTCGATGGCCCTGCCACCTGCCATAATTATTTTAAAATAACACCGAATTATGCACACAAAGCAGGGACTAACGTACAGTCAAGAGCAAAAGTAGATGATCAAAATCAGAAATTGAAATTGAATTGAAAACTGATCACTAATATATGGCAGCTGTACTAGTAGTAAATGTTTGGTATACTTTTGAATCACGTCGATGCCACACAGCTCTGACGCGAACTCCGTTCATTCGGTGCTAACCCGTAAAAAATAGTTACACTAACCCTAGATTATGGTAGATAGCACTTTAAATATTTACAGTGCAAACAATTGTTGGTTGGCCAATAATAAAGGAAAATAAAATAAAATTAGTATAGAATTTCTGACCTTAATTGCTTTTGGAAGGAAATGCGGTAGCAACGTTACAGAAATGCTTAAAATGACCGCATATCCCTGTTTAATTAATAAATAAATTTACGCAACATAGTCTGGAGGGTTACATAAATCTCACTTAATTATACAACTTGTTGCTTCTCTTAAGTCTTTGAGAAAGTTTGACATTTATATTTAAAGGGTTCTTCTACGTAGGTACTCTGTTTACTTAATTTAGTATAAAACCCGTTCAGTAGTTTTTTGCTTATCACGTTCAGACAGACAGACAGACGTGGCAACTTTGTTATAATATTTATTGATGTTGTATCTACTGTTTTTAGGGTTCTGTAGTCAACTAGAAACCCTTATAGTTTCGCCATGTCCGTCTGTCTGTCTGTCTGTCCGCGGCTTAGCTAAAAAACTATTGGTACTAGAAAGTTGTAATTTGGCATGAGTATACACGTTAATGACGCCGAAAAAGTGGTAAAACGAAATTTTGAAAAAAACAATTATTTAGGGTACATGTAAAGTGGGGATGATAATTTTTTTTTTCATCCTTCCCATTGTGTGGGATATCGTTGGATAGGTCTTTCAAAAATATTAGGGGTTTGGAAAGACCATTTTTTGAATAAGTAAACCGTTCGTGATTTATCAAGCTTTAAACTACCAATTTTCGTTAGACACAAGTGTCCCCCCCCCCCCCCCTGCCCTCTACCAACTAAACGGTGGTAGTAAAAAATTCAAATGTCACGGGTTAGTACCTATATATAACGAAGTTTAAAGGAAAACTATCACACTTAAGTGGGCTTTACAAGTTTACGAGTAACAGTCGACCAATTGTATTTGACTCGAAAATTTCGAACAACTCCATAGAATTCCTCATTTTTTTCCTCAATTTTATTTTTTTGTGACGAGTGAGTAGTGTAGCTCTGTGCCCTGTATTTAAATTCAAAACACCGGCTATGACAAGTCTTATCCAAATCACAAAAAAAAAAATTGAAAAAAAAAACTTTCTGTGCAAAATTGTCGGACCAGGTGAGGATTTGTATAGGAAGTCAAATTAGGTAGGTAGTCATGTTTGGCTTTTAGTTAGAGCTTGGTAAGAAACTTTCAGTCAACGAATACGACCCGCACTTGGCTGTTACAAAAACTACGGAACCCGACACGCACTTGACTGGTTTTTTTTTATCGTTTACCTACACCTAAACTAGATGTAAAGACTTGTGTTCAAAACTTGTCAAAAATGTAGAAAATGTTTGAAACGAACTACGCATCACACCACGCATCACACTGACGTCACGCAAAATTCTGCGTCTCGCAAGTAAAGTTTACCACGCGTCCACGTCCCGACAGTAATCGTCGGGCAGTAGCTCACCAGACAAAAGGGAGGATCATCTTCCCTTTTCTATGGGGAATGAGTGAACTTATACTTATACATGTATGATGCATGTTTATGACAAGGTTTTTTTTCAATTTAATTCATGTCTTACATAATAGGTACATAAACAAAACTCGAAATGGGATTGCCCTAATAATCCGCACCCTAATTGCGTAACACACGATTAGTCGGAATCGGTTTCATTTTGACAGTTCAACAACATTCATTGCGTTATTTACGTGTTGAGCAGACAAATTTTTCGAACTTATGAAGCAATGGATTAGCAATTTGCTTCAAAATGATTCAGATTCCGATTGATTGTGTGTTACGCAATTGGGGTGCCGGTCTGTTCCAAATCTCTTCGTAAGCGAATAATTTCGAACCAATTAGATGTCGAGTAACAATAGTTGAAGTATTATTCAATATTGTTGGCAATTAGTTCTCGGCTTGAAGTTAAATACGATTTCTGAGCGGGCGTTGATATTACCCAATTTCGCTGTTTTAATTGTCCGAGTGAGAGCGTCTTAATGGTCATTGAGGTTGGGTTAAAATCTGTTCATTCTTTCGTGGGAATGATTAGGTTTCAACTATTGATCCGTAGCTTAAGTGTATTGGTAAAGTTATTTATTTATTTAAATCTCCAATTACTATCATTACAATAATGCGATAGCGTGGTCTTAAAATTAATATACTTACAATGAAAACTATTAAAAACGTAAAAAACTAGTAGTACTTATAAGTGTATGAAAATATTTGAAAATGTCTCAATATTCCTGCTGATCTTGATAGGTAAATACCCTTTCAAAAATTTTACTGCGTTTGCACAACTGAAAATACAATGAAAGATTATAAAACAATGTTAGAAGATATTGAAATCCAGACGTAGCTTCCATTGAAAACTTATTTCAATTAAACGTAAAATTTATCTTACTTTAGCGGCCAGATGTTTATCCATAAATCAGTTGAACCAGAGGTATTTGACCAACCAATTCGTAATATCTTAAAATTACAATATTATTATAAATTGTTCTTATAAAGCAATACTTTACTAATCCAGACTTAATTAAAAATATGCTTTTCTTTCATGCATATCGGACGAAAACAAAGGCAGAGTAGACGTCAGCTAATATATTTATGAAATACCTTGAAGAGGTCTGGTGTTGAAACTAAATAAAATTATGCACTAAGAAAAGCGATGATTATTCAGAACTCTTGTTTGAAACAGTACATAATTATGCACATAAACACAAATAGAATTTATGGATCACTTGCTAAATTATTAGACTCACAAAGCTAAGCTAAGATATATGAAACCTACAATATTATATACACACACACACATCATCAGCCTATAATGTTCCCACTGCTGGGACACAGGCCTCCTCTCTTCAAGAACGATTGGGCTATAATCTACGACGCGGGCCCAATGCGGGTTGGTAGATGTTACGTGTCTTTGAATTTATTTTTGGTTCTAGAACATATCGGTTTCTTCAGCGTTTTGAGAGCAGTGGTGATGAAATTATTTACACCTTTTTCCTGGATCGAACCCAACCACTTACGATGACTCGTTGGTCGGGGCCGTTATTTCTAAAATTATATACCATTCAATGAATAAATATTAGAATGGCAATTAATTTCTCAGAGCGTTCCAAAAATACTTTGTAAACATATAATTTGTATTCTGTAAACATAACAGTTTCAAGGAAATAAAGACAGATCCACTCTGGCACTATTTCTTTGAAACTGTCACAAACAAAACAATTTCTCTTTTTGTCTCGGCATTTCTGTTATTTACCGGACCATCTTTAAAAAAAGAGCGCCTAGTTAGGTAGAAGCACTGACCTGTATTATACAAGAACACTGGACTTAATATACTATACGAAGTGACAGCTTTTTTTGTGCCGATTCAAAGCGAGCTCGAGCGTCTCAGGAACTAAAATTGACGACACGACACATTGTCTCAAATGGCCGACAACGTTTTGTTTTAATGATTTATCTGAGTCTAAAACGTGGAATAAGACTTTTTTGTGTAATTTGTGTTTACTACGAGATATTTAGAACATTTTTATCCTGAGAGTATGCGCATTTTGTAAAACTCGCTATCATAAATATTAGTTCCACGGACGCTCCCGTTGCTGTCAGCGCCAAAATGGCGAAAATCGATAGTATGAAGATTTTGACAGTTCAAACCACGCCATTTTGTCATAGAGACATGTCGTGATTACCTAAGGAATTGACGTGTTTTTGAAGTAATCGTTAAGTAGTCATGGTGAATTAGGGCCCTGCTTGTACCTATTTGTGAAGGATAAAAGCTAAATCATAGAATTACACAAGACATTTATTCCTAATTTCCCTTGTCCACAGTCGCCATCGCCGCAGCCTTCCCAAACCTGGAACTGGTCATCAGCTTCGTTGGCGCCGTCTTCTTCTCAACTCTTGGACTCCTCATCCCAGCCGTGGTTGACACCGTATACAACTGGGACACACGTCTAGGACCCTTCAAATATGTGCTATGGAAGAACCTGCTAATTGTGATGATTTCTCTTGTTGCTCTTTTCTCTGGAGCCTATGTTTCTATTCAAGGCATGATTGAGGATTTCGGCGGTCATGGTCTTGAAAGCCATGATGTTCATGATAATGCAACGCTGACATGATTTTAGAGTTATAAAAAATACTGTGTGATGTTTTAAAAGAACCTGGGGCCTATTTAATAAAACAGGCACAGATGACAGCCGCCAATCCGATAATTTTACAAGTTTCCTTCATGCATTTTCTAGTTTATAAAGTTACAGTACCTGTCGCAAAAATGTCCCATGTCCCGGCTGTAATTTCTGGATCTTTGACAGTCGTTGCGGGTCGTCATGACAACCAGTGTTACCAAGGGTTATCGTATTACCCAGTAAGGGGGTTGTGGAGGTCAAATGGGCAGTCGCTCCATCTAAAATACTGATATCCAGCTGCATCCGGTTAGACTGGAAGTTGACCCCCCCAATCCCCCATAGTTGGGATAAGGCTAGGCAGATGATGACCTGTCGTGAAAATGTGACAAATATGTAATTTATTGACAAGTATGTCATGTTGTCAGTTGTATTAAATAGAGCCCTGATTGGTTTCGTCGTTTAGATTTTAAGTAGGTAAATAATATTATTATATAGTGTGTTAACTCTTTGCACACTGGACACTGAACGTCCCCAGACGTAATGTCATTGAAGCTTTTTAAAACTATTGTGTCTCGTTCAGTGTCCTAAGTGAAAATGCAAGGAAAGTCAAGTTACCATTAATATTAAGAAGTATGTGAAGATATAGGACATTTAGAAAAATACTTCACAATTTTGTAAGGAAAATAATAAAGCTTCCGAAAAACAAATTAACTTCCAGCGATCTGTGGTTGACTACAATACTATCTAAGCTGTGTTAAAATGAATTACCGAAAAGTTAATACAAAATTAACCGACAAAATATGTTGTATTTAACAAACAATCATGAAGCTTGTTCAGATTATAATTCTACGAAAAATATTCTATACTTCCAAATAATAAACTAAATTTCCAAAAAAAGTAATAAACTTCCGAAAAATATACTAAGTTTCCGAAAAGTTATAGTTTAGTGAAAGCAACGTAACACGCATATATCTTTTTAAATCGAAAAAGCTAGGTTAGGTTAGGTTAGAACTGTGACCACATAACGCACGAGCCGAGCGCGCGAGCGGCCGGCGAGTGGCAGAAACATATTTTTGAATGTCAAACCAAACCACACTAGCACTACAGTCTATGAAATATGAAAGGTAATTTATGAATTAATAGTAGGCAAGTAAAGATAAAAATTACAAAGCATAGTTTTCAGTAGAACGTAATTTATGCTGGTAGAAAAGTATTATAGCAATAAACAGTCATGTTTATTTTTCGAAGATTTCAGTATCTCATTCGGTCGTTACGTCGTTTTTATTCGGACAAAAGTAGTCGGAAAGTTAGTATTTTAGGCAGTAGATTTAATATTTTGAGTAAGGACAATTCTTCTTTTTTTGTCGGAGCTTTTATTACTACCCATTTTGTAACACTGCCATGGAATTGCTAAGTTCTATGGATTTACCTTTATATATAAAAGGTCTGTCCTTTTATACTGGATTATTTTGGATGGAAATTATGTATCTAATATTTTTTGTCATTAATATTATTTCCACGTGTGGATGAGCATTTCTATCTATATCCTACGAGAGAGAGAGAGATATCTGTGACATTTATAGAGATATGTGTGACATTTATTTTCTTTAAGCTTGACACACTTAAATTGAGCCGGGGGAATCTTTTTACAATAAATGTCATTTTGTTGTTCGTTTCGTCCGTTTCCAAGGCTGTTATGCTACACGTCGTGCAAAACTAATGATAATGATTTTTTTTTAACTTCACTGAGAATTAACTTTGAATGTTGGTTGTGAAATTGAAGTTTGTAACGAGTGAAGGCATAATATTATTTAAATTAATTACTTAACTATTGATTTCATATTAAATATTTACAAAAGTGAAGTACAAACCATTAATTTGTAAGTAGTCTAGTTATTAAGATTTATTAAAATTTTAAACCTTACAATACAGGGTGAAATTAAATTAGCTAGCGAAACTCCGCATACGAGATGGGTATTAATATTTAGAGAAGTTAATTTGATGGCTTTTTTGTGGGGTTATCGACTGCAGTTAGTCATTTGAAATATCAGAGGGTCAATTCTTGTAATTTTAAGAACGTTCGCAGTCTGATCTCAGTCTCAATCTGTCAAAAATATCTCTAATTTCCCTACATTTTGACAAATTTTTGACATTTGTTTGTCACCCAGATGAGACTGCGACTAGAATTTGAACGTTTAAAATGACTAGAATTGGCCTTCAGTTTAGAAATCAGTTTTTTTTTTGTTTAAATAGCGGTACTCATTACGTCTGCAGAGTTGCTCTAGCTAATTTAATTTGACCTTGTATTTTACTTTTAAGGGGTACCTACTTACCTAACGTGTATGTTAAGCTTATTATGGAACACGAGAGAGACATAAGATAATCGGTTTTACAAACACACATAAATGCATAAGTACCAAGAAATGTGCAAATTCAAGACTATTAGAACAGTAGCGACCGCAGGGTTATTAGGCCGCGTCCTAACTAAAACGATCAATTTGTTCGGTGAACCAGAACGCGTGGTCATGCCGACAAAGTGTGCATTCCAGTTTTCCGAACAAATAGTCACGTATGAACGAGTCGCGTTTTCGTACGAACGATGGTTTTGGTTAGGACGCGGGGTTACTAGCACATGGTAATGATATTGGCACTTCACCAAGTAAGTCAGATAGCTTGGTTTAACTGCCGAAGGTAGCAGTTTTTTCCAAGTAGTATGGAAATAATGTACAGTCACCAAAAGAGGTAAGTAACCAGGGTCGTCGGATATAGTTGAAGTTTAGTAAGAAACCAATGGATGTTTTCGAATGAAATTTAATTTGACTGTTTGTTTTCCATTAATTATTTTTTTATTTTTTGTGACCGAACCTTAGGTGTGGTGACTATTGATATCTTAGTACCAGTAGGGTAACCGCGTAACACACATACAATGGCAATCGATGGCAATTCGTTTCATTTTGACAGTTCAGCAACGTTCATTGCGTTATTGACGTTGTTGAGCAGATGATTTTTTCAAACCAATCAAGCAATGGATTTGGAATATCCTTCAAAACTCTCGGATTGTGATTGAAAGTGTGTTACGCAATTAGCTCTAAGATTGTTTCGTTAAGGCTTACATAACATCAGTCATCAATCAGCCTATAAGGATCCCACTGCTGGGACACAGACCTCCTCTCGGTAAGAGGGAGTGGGCCGTAATCCACCACGCGGGCCCAGTGCGGGTTGGCAGATGTCACATGTCTTCGAATTTTTGGTTCTAGGCGATTAAGACTTATCCTGCTGATAACGATGATAAATCGCATGTCACAAAAATTACTTGTAAAATTAATGTTCTTACTAAATGCACTTTGACAACTTAATTGAAGACCAAAAGCAAGTCATACGTAGATCATTAATATCGATCAATTAGCTTTCACTTAAGTTGTAGTTTTGTACATCAATAATGTAATAAGTGTTCCTTGATACATACTATTGATTTAACGTAGTGTATTGAAATATGTAACTTATTATGTTTGTGTTAAAACGCAAATTGCTGACGCAAGCAACACAGCTGCCGAATAAAAATTCATAGAACTGGGAACAGAAAACAGAATTGGACAAAAGTAAAAATATCTACGCTATGGGGTCTAAACTCATGTGCTGAATCCATGGTTACAGTTTGCGCGTCGATGTCCCTGCCACCCTGCCTGCCTGTCTGTATATGGGTATATTGGTATATGGGTATATGGGTATATTGGGTATCTACCATAATCATCTGAATAACATTTTGAGATAATCAGCGTGACGATGATATTAATAATGTATGTAATTAATTACTATGTATTTTAGTGAGAATGATTTTTCTTATGATAATGTAAATATTTAGTCGTATCATGAAATGTGTACATAGCCTAATAGCTAACTAATTAAATGACGGATTATTAATTAATATATTCAGTCGTGTAATAAAGCTGCTTTTACTGAAATTTATTTTATTTTTATACTTCTTCTGATTTGAGTTAACTTGATCATGTACAGTCGGGGAAATTAATTGTGAGACAAATTAACACTCTACGTCAATTTGCCGTTTTATAGCAATGTCGTACCACTGACAAGGAATGATAGTTATGATTTTAATATACGGTCAATTTAATTAAGAAATCTATTTTCCTGGCTTTACCTACACCTGAAAAAATAATTCAAAGAAAAAGTATAATTTTCGATCGTTCAATATCTCTTCAAGCTTTATATGGAACGATATTCCATAACTTTCATAAATATGCCCTGAAAGTTTTCCTGGATAGATACGAAAGAGCTTGCGATTGCAAGATTTTTATCTATAAGTTGGTTGGTCCATAAATGGTGACTCCTTATCTTTACTGGTCTTCAAATCTTGGTAGAACTCTAATAAAAACAATAATAAAAACAGAACTAGGACGCCAAACTGCTTCATTATGTTGACGGAAGTTGAATATTATTTTTAAGAATCTTATTATCAACATTAAAAAATAATCTAAAAGTGGATGTAAACACAGACAACACAATAAAAGTAAACTATTTTAAACTTTAAATTAAAAATAAATATAGAATAGATTTGAATGTCACGGGCATTGTAATCAGTATAACAGAGGGTCGCTTATGCGTATGAAGTTTCATTAAAATCGGTCCATGCCTTTCGAAGAACAAGGACTTGAAAGTTTGTATGAAATGCCGTACGTTGTCAACGCTCTTAAGTATAAAATCAAAAAAAAAAAATCAAAAGTCATTTATTCAAATTAGGCTGAGAATCAGCACTTTTTGAACGTCAAAATTACAAAAGACAGTCCCCCAAAAACGCCCGCTCTTCACCACTTCCTAGTGCTATTGCTGGGAAGAAGAAGTGGCGCAACAAACTCCCCAGCAGCACAGCTGTCTGTTCAATTTAAAAAAATACTTGAATGTATACAATACTAGGTACAATAATATATACAATGTTCGGTAATTAACATTACAAAATCAGAACATAAAATTTAATTATTTTCCATAATATGTCAGCTAGCCACGCCAATATACCAACAAATATAATAATAACTATACGTACTCAAGCTAAAACATAATTAATTAAAATGTAAATAAAAAAACTTACTACCCAAATAAAAGCCTCCAGGCATAAAGGGCGTGACAGCTTACACATTTATGCATTGCTGGGTTCTGCAGTAAGCTAATTCTGGAGAAGGAACATCAACATTGTCTTGCGTTAAACTAGGGTGACCAACTATTCTTATCGTCTAAGTAGTCGTTGATAGAATAGTATGCCTTTGAACAAAGGTTGGATTTTAGTTGAGCTTTAAACGCATTAAAAGGCAAGTCTAGAAAAGAAGAGGGTATCTTGTTATAAAAGGTTATACCAAGCCCAACAAATGAGTTATGAACCTTATAAAGCCGGTGAAAGGGGGCACGTAGTTTGTCCTTATTTCTAGTGTTAACACTGTGAATATCACTATTTTTAGTGTACAAGTGTAAATTTTGCCTAATATATAAAATGTTGGCAAGGATGAATTGTGATGCAACCGTGAGAATACCAATATCTTTAAAGAAATCTCTTAGAGAAACTCTGGCACCTAGCTGGTAAATTGCTCGAACAGCTCGCTTTTGAAGGACAAATATATTTTGTATATCAGCGGCTTTGCCCCACAGCAGAATACCGTAGGACATAACGCTGTGAAAATAACTAAAATAGACTAAACGAGCTGTATCAACGTCAGTATATTGTCTTACTTTCCTGACGGCGTAGGCAGCCGAACTGAGCCTTCCTGCTAGACTTGATATATGAGGTCCCCACTGAAGTTTGGCATCTACTGTTAGTCCTAGAAAAATTGCCGAGCCTACAGTTTCAAGCACCTCTTTATCTAAGACGATGTTGGGTCCTAGGTTTCTAACATTCGGTAAGGCGAACTTTACACATTTGGTTTTCTTGGCATTGAGAACTAAGTTATTTGACGTAAACCAATCTGTAACTATTGAGAGTGCACTGTTTACGTCGTCAAAATCTTGTCTATTCCTGTCTACTTTAAAAATAAGAGAGGTATCATCTGCAAACAGTACAACATCACAGATGCCCGTCAAATGGAATGGTAAATCATTAATGTAAACTAAGAACAAGAATGGACCCAGTATTGAGCCTTGCGGAACACCTAACTGAACTGGTAGCCCGGATGATTTCACACCATTAACATCTACACATTGGACCCTATTATGTAAATACGAAATAATTACGTTGAGAGCTTCGTTTTGGACACCGTAATGACGTAATTTACGCAAAAGCGTGTCATGGTGCACGCAATCAAAGGCTTTGGAGAGATCACAGAAAACTCCAATAGCATTCTGTGATTTCTCCCATGCGTCAAATATGTGTCTCAACAGAGCAACACCCGCATCTGTAGTTGAACGACCTTTTGTAAAGCCATATTGCTCATTATGGAGGAGGCTATTTAAATTAAAATGTCTTAGCAGCTGCTTGAGTATTAACTTTTCAAATATTTTGCTAAATGCAAATAGGCCTGAAATTGCCAACGTCATTCTTATTACCTGATTTAAATAATGGTATGACTTTACTACTCTTCATGAGGTCAGGAAAAGTTCCTAAATCAGCACATTTATTAAAAGTAACAGCTAGATAGGGGGCTACGATGTCTATTATATTACTTATAAGTTTAGTGGAGATGCCCCAATAATCACCGGTGTTTTTAGACTTAAGTGTATTAAAAACATTAACTACATCACGCGGGGTTACATGTTCGAAACTAAATAAGGGACTACATTTAGGTACACTACTGTGCAAAAGGTTTTCAGCTTTAGACGAGGACGAATTTAAGGAGCGAGTCGTAGTTATCGGTATGTTGGCAAAAAACTCATTAAATGCCTCAGCTACGTCAGCTGCTTTGTTAACTAATTTGTTGTCGACCATAATCTCAAGTTAAGCAAACTATAGTTTATTTATTAAGTGTGTATAACATCGTCTTGGAATACTGTAAGATGTTATTGTACCTACTTATTGGTGTGAATAAATAAATAAATGTTATTCAAGATTTATTTAAAACGAACATTAAAATATAAAGTTACTTAACTTCAAACCTGTTTGGAAATATAAAACATAAAAAGTTTTCATCCTGCAGAATAAACTAAAATAATACCAAGTCACGTAGTGGGTCGAGCTTTTGTTAATAAAACAAAAAAACGAGCCTTGATTTTTAAATATGCTAACGTTATCCGAATTAAATAGCATTTCAAAACAATATACAATATTTGGCGTCACCTCGGATTTGGGATGTCATAAAAATGTTCACATAACCCCATAATGGAAACCTTTTTGTAGTCTAAATTCATTGTAAGCCGTTATTTGACTTCCTACTTTTAGGCAACGAATTTCGTTTATTTATTTACTTACTTATTAAATACATTTTAAAATATAAAAAAAAAACATTTATATTATAAAAAATACCTAGTAATCCGCCGGTATCGAGAGCAGGGTCCAAGCTACTTATGGATAGGGCTCCACAGACAGGAACCTCCTCACAATGCGAGCCGTGTCAAGGAGTACTGCCTTCTGAATCAGGCCCCTGATTCAACCGCCTAACGAGAGCCTCGAGAGATGTTGATCGAGGCTTTTGGCCATCAGGCCATTGGCCGATACCACAATCGGCACAATGACAGCCGAGCTCATATTCCACATGTCAACAACCTCGCGTGCTAAGTCAAGATATTTAATTTGTTTCTCTTTTTCAGCTTTCACGAGGTTCTCAACGGATTATTATTATTATTGTGAAAAAAGTATTTTCCTAGCTACAATATAACACAATTCCGGGAAAGTAAAACCTGAAGCCCTTCAGTATTTTTGTTTAACGAGGTACCTATTGTTACATGTTTAAATGGTAAAAGGTCAAAAAACTCTGTAGCTCTTATTTATTTAAAATTACAAACTAAATGGCACAATAATGTTTTTCAAGGCTCGGTTTACCGCTTCTATGGAGATAATTAATATTTACATAGAAATTGTACCGTATTTTTATCTCACAAAGCGACGCGCGCTTTACTTGTGGTTACAAAGTGTACCAACACGCTGTGAGTGCGTGCGTGCAAATGTGTGTGTGTGCACGTGACACATCTTCACGCACACATATTCACAATAACTAAAATAACAATAGTATTAAGTAAATACAATTAGGAAAATACATAGGTACAAAGTAATCATAAGTTATTTTATTGAAAGACAAAAGTAATATTTTAAAATTTGCTGTAATATAAATGGTTGAGACGACAATTATTCTCGACGAAAAATTTGTGTAGATATTATTATGCTAGGTGTGCGTTTTATAGACTGATTATATGTTTCAAAATAACTCAAATACTTGATTGGTAACCTTGATAACCACGGACGGCTGCCAGGGCCCAATGCTCAAACCAAACCCTCTAACATAAAACGTAGAACTGTCGTCTGTCATCGGTAACCTGCATAGCCAACACTTGATTCTGATAACGATGACTTTCATATCTTTCCTTCGTGAGAAGAAAAAGCTTTTACAATCTCCATAGCATAATATTGAACGAGTAAGCAGACACGTGCTACAGTACACCCACATGCCTTGGCTATGAAGACACGTGTAGGCAATAGAGGGCGAACCTAATTCAGGACACAAATCCAGACGATGGTGGACGCTACTAAACGTATAATATGTAGAATGAGATTTACACAATGAACTAACTATTCAAAGGCGCTGCAAATTGCAAGCGTCTATTATTGTTACTCTGACTAACAGCATCCATAACTTGTGCACATACCCTCGTTTCAAGTGCAATTTGTTGAATTTGAACAACTTGTACAATTACTCTCAATTTTAAAAAGTTTGCTCAGAACTTGGGTAAGAGTAGGTAACGGTTGGTTAAAACTTTGCCTAGAAAGTAGGTCTCACGTATAATTTTACTGGAACAGCATATATGTGTTTATGACGGAGAAGGTAGTAGTCTCGTTAACATCAGCCATATTTTAACTATTGTGAGCTTACTATGGGTAGTGTTGGTATTGCGCAATAGAAAAAACCGTTTGCAGTTCAAATCAAATTATAATTTTACGAAAAAATTAATCACACTAGCGAATTACACACTAGGTATACGACACAACTAGATACGGAACGCGAGACAGTTTCTGAGCACATGTAGTCCATACGATGTCCGAAGATCGAGAGCCGCACCACACTGCTCTGCAGGGCTCTCGCCCACTCGCACGCACCTCAGGCTAGACTCTGTCTAACGGCACCAAATGTTGCTGGCGTTCCAGATACGACTTGATTGTGACACGGCCATCCTGCTTGCACAGTGCACACGTTCTCATGTGTTAACTTGCAACCACAAAAATCAACAACAGTGCCAGTTCGACTCGGCCTATTCTGACCCTTTTTCGGCTTCCAACTTTTGAAGATCAGAAAGCTTTAATCCTCTTTTTATTATTTTAAGTCGCTCTCTGTCTGTCTCTTATGGCATAACGCTTTTTCGTTACGTGACTATTCCTACCAATTTACTCCTACCGCAAGCTGCATAAAAGAAATTAGTAAAAAAAAAAAACAATTACCATAAATGCCTGACGCTGCCTTAAAATCTTCATTTTAATAAACTGCTATATTCCCCAGACAGCCTTTGCAACCAAAGTTTTTGCTCCAGAAAGTTTGACCCCAACATTAATATTATAAAAGTTTCGGACACAGATGGCGCATGGCGGTGCAAGGTGCAGTGATGAAAATTTCCCAAATTTATCGCTCGGTTACCTCATAACTTTGACTTACCAAAGTTCTTGTGGTTTCCTGTTGAGCAATTATGACTCCAAGATAGTGAAAACTAGCAAGATATAGCAAGGACGAATCGTTAAGTTAAACGTCAAACAGCACCCTAATTGCGTTACACACTATCAATCACAATCTGATTCATTTTGAACGATATTGCTAACCCATTGCTTCATATGCTCGAAATATTAGTCTGCTCAACGACGTAAATAACGCATTGCATGTTGTTGAAATGTCAAAATGAAAGGCATTGTAACTGTTAGGCGCCATCTCCACGGGCGAGAGAATCGCGGCGATAGCGTCGCCGTGCCAACAAATTTTCACCGCGATGATATCGCCGTGTGGAGACACGTTCTAAGAGTGTCGTGTAGCGACAAGAAAAACTAAGTAAGGGGTGATGAAATTAAAGAGGGAGGTAGAGAACAATTAAAAATATATTTATAAACAGTTTTAAAAATGGAGATGGGTTGAAGAGAGTAGTGTAATATGTGGAGGTGGGGTGTAGCGATGACGATGAGTGATTGGAGGCTGAGGAGGCTGAGGTGGAGCAGTTGCTGGCAACAGATGCGGGTACAGAAGTCCAATTCAGATGTGGGTACAGGTGAGGGCAGGTGCGAGCGCGGCACGGAGGGCACCCGCAGGAGGGCCCACGCAGCAGGGCAGGTCGCCGCACGGCAGCAGGAGGAAGAGGCTCGGCGGGGCGCTGGCAGCCCACCAGGTAAGGTGGCCCTCAGAGGTTGATGCGTGTGCGGGCACGGAGGGCACTCGTAGGAGGGCCCACGCAGCTAGGCCGGACGCAGCACAGTAGCAGGAGGAAGAGCACGGCGAGGAGGCACCCTCCAGGTAAGGCGGGCCTCAGAAGTTGATGCGGCCCGACAGGTTCAGGTCCGTAGCCTTGAAGACGGAGCACGGAGGTGTAGAAAGGTGGCTCTGGAGCAGACAGGCGGCTCTGGAGTATCAGGCCTTAACCTTGGTGTTCGCTTTAGAGGCGAAACTCGAACTCACCACTACATTGCGTGGATCAATAAGGAAAAGTCGTAGAACAACATCATGTAGAAAATATGAATTTGAAATATGAATGCGAGCAGTATTATTTCTGTGGCTAAGTATGCATATATTTAAACCTGGCAGTTAAGCATTTGATCCTGGCAGCTAAGGATTTAAAAGCAAACGTTACCATGACGTTTCAAACATCAAATGCCAGAACTGTCATAATAAAATAAATATTATTAAAATACAATAAAATCTTTAGTTATTTTGTAGTAAAAGTATAGTGTTTAAAGGAAAAATGATATGAATCAATGTGGACGAAATTACCAACCCATGGTTGACACTGAATCGTTGAAGTCATATGTTAAAGTTTGTCTGTGTACTAAGTGTGGATAAAACGTGTCCTGGTGTCGTGAGAAATAATCAGATCAGCACCTAACGGTAAAGGAATGCTTATTCTGATCTGGAGGAATGAATGAAAGTAACTGTGAGTATGTACATTATGTTACAAGAGAGTGTATTGAAATACGTGTCACGACGATAATATCGCAGCGATTCTCTCGCTCGTGGAGACGGCCCCTTAGCGTGTTACGCAGTTACCCCGCAGGTCGATTTATTGTACTCTTGTGGCTTTTCAGCAAACTTATTCAATTTGATTCGAGATCAAATCATATTAGAAACTTAAATCAAATAGTCTCAATCGAAGGCTCCATTGAACATTAAACATAGTTCATCTATAGTATTGACTCATAATTTTACGCCAACAGACCTCATAAACAAAGCCACGGTGCTAACGAACTTCGGTTACTCTCAAACCTTGAATCTATATGCCCGGGCTCAGAGAACAATCAGATCTTGTGGTCTCAGGTACGGGAAGACAATACACTAGAAATGCCACAATTTCGAGAACTTACCTACAATATAGTTCAAGCTCAAAGTGTGACCCTCATTTCTACGAAGAAGTCGTAAATTTATGTTATCAGAATGAACAGTCTGGCAACTGATAATACAGGTTTGGAATCCACTACAGCCTCAGTTAGACAATATGACGTATTTGCCTCCATAAGCCCATGCATAAATTATAATTGCAGCCGATCTTGATACCAGTATACAATCGAATACGTGTTTTGCGAATTTGATGTTTAGTAGCTACTAGAATGGTTGCACTGACGGAGGAGTCGGATCCGTATTCTGTCGACGGACGGACTGAGGAGTCAGGACCACTGACGGAGGAGTCGGGTCCGTATTCTCTCGACGGACGGACTGAGGAGTCAGGACCGCATTCTCTCGACGGACGGACTGAGGAGTCAGGACCGCATTCTCTCGACGAACGGACTGTAGAAAAAATTAATATATTTACTTCATTTAAAAAAATATTATCCATAAATATTAACTTGAAATTTCTTGAAAGCTTTATTTGGCTTCCTCATAATTAGCCTATATTGTTCCCACTGCTGGGACACAGGCCTCCTCTCTTCGAGGAAGTGGGCTATAATCTACCACGCGGACCCAGTGCGGGCTGGTAGATGTCAGATGTCTTCGAGTTTTTGGTTCTAGGACATGCCGGTTTCCTCACGATGTTTTCCTTCACCATTTTGAGAGCAGTGGTGATGAAATAATTTACACAAAGTAAAGCGCCTGTGTGGGTTCGAACCTACGACCTACAACTTATTTGTAGCAGTATCATAATTCTCCTCAACGTTGTACATATACAAGAATTTATTAAAACATCTGTGTATATCATCTCTGACCTCCCTAAGAGGTATCATATATGCAACAGGTGCAGATTGCTCACGCCTGCCAGTTTGAATAGAAATTGTTCACTATGTCGAAAGCCTGAATTATGCCCAATTTCCCCCGAAATCCAATTGTACAACTCTCGTGTGAAAATTTTCTAAAAGCAAAAATCCAAATTGACAGTTTCAGGATTGGCAAAAGAAGCGTAAACTGGTGTAAAATGCATTGCACAAAATGGGTCTTTGAAATTTTGGCCAGAGAAGCGTAAGTTGGCGTAGAATGAAAAGAGTAACCGTGGAGTTTCTTTCCGGCTCTTCTCCATAGGAAACAACCAATTGGAATCGTGCACCTAGCTTCTGACGTTTCATAAGTGCCCATGTTGGTTTATGTGAAAAAATATATTGATTTGATTTGAGTGGCGTAAAATCCATTGCACAAAATGCGTCGTGGAAATTTTGGCCAGAGAAGATAAGCTGGCGTAGAATGTTGTAAAATACATTGCACAAAATGGGTCGAGGAATTATTGTCTCGTTTAACCCTTAGATAAGTTTATTACCACTGCTTGTTCGTGCACAAAAAGAAAATAATGGCAATGCTAAACAAGATTGATGTTTAATTTATCTGTTTCATCAAAAATAAAGTGGTTCAGAAAAAAAACTCAGTCTGATTTGAAAAATATCTAGAAATCTCAATTTCACGCAGTTTTAAATTCATATTTCTTTTCATTTATTAATAGACAAGGTTCAGTATGCCTTTCTGAAAATAGTTATCGGTGGAATTGCTCTTGTTGATATTTGATCATTTCAATTTGGCTTGATTGTTGAAGAAACTAAAAACAGAAACTTTAGTAAAGTTAGTATCCAATGTAGATCTTTCTTAAAACAAAATCAAAACTATTATAGAGATCCGGTGACTGGAAACTTCTATGAGCTAGTGGTTGCCCGCGAATTCGTCTGCGTGTAATTTGTACGGTTTCGTATTTTTTTATTAATTTTGGAAATTGAAAATTTTATGAAGATCGCTTTTGTGGTTTAGGCGTGAAAAGGCATACAGTATTTTATCTTTGCAGTAAACATTTCATTCATGTTCTAAAGACTTGTTGTTCGACACTTAAGGGGGATGCTCAAGTAGCCCGTGAAATTCAAATTTACTTACGTTTTTTGCAATTTGCCGGTCAGTGGCAGATTGCATATTGATTAAAATATTATGATTCGCGACGACTGTAACCATTACAATCAGCAATAAAACCCTCTAAGTTCATATAACCATATTGATTGATACCTATTTCCTGTATATTTTCACATATCCCCCCGTGCCTCGGAAAGCATGTTAAGCCGTTGGTCCCGGCGCTGTCATTCGTGGATTTTTGACAGTCGTTACTGGTCGTCAGTAGCCCGAAAGTCTGACAACCAGTCTTACCAAGGGGTATCGTATTACCCAGTAACTGGGCTGTGGAGGTCAGATAGGCAGTCGCTTCATGTGAATTACTGGTATTCAGCTGCATCCGGTTAGACTGGAAGCCGACCCCAACATAGTTGAGAAAAGGCTAGGCAGATGATGATGATGATTGATATTTCCTGTCTACTTATACATGTTCAAACTAAAACCAATACCTCAAGGTGGCCTATTATTGTTCTGAAAGAGAACAATAATTAGCCACCAGAAGGCCTATTCCCGTAATTAGAAAACGTTCAAAATCTAGTCGCAATCTCATCTCAGCGACAATCAATTTCAAGAACTTCTCAAAAATGTAGGAAAATTAGAGGTGTTTTTGACAGATTGTGACTGAGATCAGACTCTAACAGATTTTTTTAAAGATATTGGTATTCTCACGGTTGCATCACAATTCATCTTTGCCAACATCTTATATATTATTATTATTTTATTATTAGCAAAATTTACACTTGTACACTAAAAACAGTGATATTTAAGGATAAACTACGTGCCCCCTTTCACCGGTTTCATAAGGTTCATAACACATTTGTTGGGCTTGGTTATAACCTTTTATAACAAGATACCCTCTTCTTTGCTAGACTTGCCTTTTAATGCGTTTAAAGCTCAAGTAAAATCCAACCTTTGTTCAAAGGCATACTATTCCATCAAAGACTACTTACACGATTAGAATAGTTGGTCGCCCTAATTTAACGCAAAACAATGTTTATGTTCTTTCTCCAGAATTAGCTTACTGACAGGTTATTGTTATTAACTTATTTACCTATTTATTTTACTTCGATGGTCTTAGTTTATCATTTGCAACTTCAAGTGACAGCTATGTGAACAGAACCCAGAAATGCATAGATATGTAAGCTGTCACGCCCTTTATGCCTGGAGGCTTTTATTTGGGTAGTAAGTTTTTAATTTACATTTTAATTTTAATTAATTATTTATTAACCAACAAATATAATAAAACTATACGTACTTGAGTACGTTGGCGTGGCTAGCTGACATATGGCAAATAATTTAATATTAAATAACTAACCTCAATTAACTTCAATTCATCATCTGCCTAGGCTTTTCCCGTACCTACTAACACTAGATGTTAAGGGGGATGCGTTAAGGTAGCCCGCAAATATTTATATTTTCTACAATTTTCAGGTCAGTGTCAGATTGTATACAATCAAGTACTACAAGGCAAAAAAGACAGAAACAATCACGTTTCTTGTATGGAATAAAATAAAATAAAGTTAAAAATTAAAGGGACTCTAATTTGAATCCTCCAAGATTTTAATTTTATTTTATTTTTAGGTATTATTTGTTGTTAGAGCGGCAATACAAATACCTGCAAATTCTGTGTCAGCTGTCTACCGTAAACCTATTACGGTTCTTGACATAAAGCCCGCTGACAGACAGATGGACGGACAGGGAAGGCTTTTAGTAGCAGGGTCTCGTTGGCACCCTAAAAACGTTTAAAATGTAGTCGCAATCTCATCTCAGTGACAATCAATGTCCAAAAACTTGTTAGGTCATGGAATCAGTTCGTATTATAAATTAGAAGTATTTAACAGATTCAGACTGAAATTAGAATACGAACGTTTTGAAAAGTACTGAAACTGCCACTCTCGTTGTTACGTGCTGTAAAGGATGTTAAACCAATAATTATAATGACGAAGATTAACATTTATTCGTGATTCCCACCAATTATAATGCCTTAAGTCACTGACCAATAAAACTCACCAATTACTTCTTCTAAGTATGGAGTTATTATTTCTGGTTGCTAGTTTTTAAATTGGTATTTCGTGATGAGAGTAAGTATTTTCATCACGAAATACCAATTTAAAAACTGACAAATAAGACAGCAAGATGCAGGATGACATGATGACTTGATTATAATATTGCAGTACGTACATATCTTAGCCATCAAAGCAAGTCATCTTCAGCCTGGTACAGGCAGTGTTCTGTGATATAAAAATGCTTGAGAAATGCCTAGACACCGTTAAAGTCTGTCTTATTCTACATGGAGAGACAGTTGTTTCCGAGTGTCAACCTCCTGTAGCTGTAATCGCCTGTCATAGTAATATTTCCGCCGATAGCAGTAGTAAAGTTAACTGTAATAGATTCTACCTATCCTGTCTTTCTTATGTTAATTCCGTATGAAAATGTTGAAAAGAATGGATCATTTATTTGTTCAAAACATATGTATGCACACACATGGCATGCAAGATGTTACATAAAATTATAGCACAGTCATGTTTTGCCTTAACGACGTACAAATATAAACAGGTGGCTTATTTTTATTAGTAGGAAAATATTTTCATTTATTGGCTTATTTTTATTAGTAGGAAAATATTTTCATTTATTTAATTCATGTATTATTTATATGATTATTTTCCATCCCAATCATAAATATGTATCACTGATCAATGGAAAACGTGGGATGCATGCCTAATCAACCTATAACGTTTCTACTGGACACTGGGTCTTCTCCATATGAGAATGAGTGCGCCGTAATCCACTACACGGACTCAGTGCGGAATGGTGGTAACCAAGCATGCGTGAGGATCAATGCATGTTCCTTTTCAGTGGGTAAAAGGTGTTGGCCCAGTAATGGGATAAGCAAAAATACAGGATGGCATCGACGCGTAAATTTTAACCATGTATTCAGCACATGTTTCGTTTTCACGGGAGAATCATGTGCTGAATAGAAATTTTTCGTCGGTTATCAAAAAATGTGTCTGTTTCAAAGAAAATTCCTGCTGAGTTGAAATTTAGGGTCGCTTAAAAAATAAATGGCTTTTCCATACATTTTGACCCTGCGTAGTCAAAATGTATAGAAAAGCAATTTATTTTTTAAGCGACCGTAAATTTCAACTCAGCGGGATTCAGAATCATGGACTGAATCCATGGTAACAAGTTGCGCGTCGATTTCCCAGCCGATATTAATACAAGTATGAAGTATGCATTATCACTCTGTATAATCTATCCTACTATCCTAATAATATTATAATCTCAAAAGTTTGATGGATGGATGGATGTTTGTTACTGTTTCACGCAAAAACTACTAAATGAATTTTTATGAAACTTTTTATCCCGATATTCCCACGGGATCAACACTTATGTGGGTGAAACCTTGGGACGCTGCGAGTACTCCATACTTTTATTAATATTCTAAATACTAAACTAACTCTGTCTGTCTGTTTTCTTTTCACACCCTTCCGGCTGAACAAATTTGGATGAAAAGCACATGGATAGACCATTACCTGGAATAGGACATATCTTTTTATCCCGGTAAGCAGAACGATCCCGCGGGATAATTTTTGATATCCACGCAGGTGAAGCCGGGCACATGCTACAAAATTGTAATTACACTGCACCCTAATTGCGTAACACACGATTAGTCGGAATCGGTTTCATTTTGACAGTTCAACAACATTCATTGCGTTATTTACGTGTTGAGCAGACAAATTTTTCGAACTTATGAAGCAATTTGCTTCAAAATGATTCAGATTCCGATTGATTGTGTGTTACGCAATTGGGGTGCGGATTGATATGAGGTGACGCGATGACTACGAGGAAAGAATTATGTCTCTTTCCGATCATGAAGTTGCAGGTTTCGACCCGGTAAATAGTTGTGTAATAATAGTAGATATAACCTACTTCATAAATTAAATCTGTGTAAGTTGAAATCTTTGGACTAACTAACTGTCAGTGAAAGAAAGTGAGCATCGTTTTTATGTTTTCGTTTTAAATGGTCTTGAATCGCCAATCCTGAGTAACCCATCATAATTGATTCTCGATGCAGTGTGCCAAATATCCGGCCCTGTATAGATAATTCATTTTATTTTTATTTTCACTATATTTTCTTCCTGAAGCAACGCGATCTTGCCGCTTGTATGACGTAAGCATTGTGCTTGTTTTTGCACTCATTATTGTGTTAAACTGATGCCCTTGGCTAGGTGATTGTCAGATTAATGTTTATTTAATGAATAGGCAGAACATAGCAAGGTAACACGCAAGATAAAAAACGTGAACGTTGATATTGTTACTTTGCAAATTGTACAGGGTGGCAGGGACATTGACGCGCAACGTAATAACCAACTATGGTAACACTGCCTGAGGTCCTAGAGAAAGTGACATTCTATCAGCGAAAATATGAGGGAAAAGTCAGAAATGCATTGGATTGACTACGGCCCTTTGTACACGGCACGGTTTCTATACGGTGCGGCGTATAAACTGCGCCGTACAAAAAAAACGGTTTGTCAACAAGCATCCTTAATAATCCATAGATATCTGACGACCGTGCCTATACACGGTGAATAAATCGTAGTAGGCAAGAAAAACGTGTGTGTACAAATTAAGGGCCATAGAAGATTAATTGATAGGTATGCCAATGCTATTATAAGTCGTTGTAGAAACACGAAACTAAAAACTGCAGCAATGAACTTGTGAAAACACCTAGAACATTTTATTTTATGAAGAATAAGATGACCATGAATTGGTTACACAACTGTTACTTGAAATAAAAATAAGTTTATAAATACAGTTTTTCTGTTTATTTTGCCAAATTTACATTATATGTTAGACTATATACGACTGCCACCGGTTTTTATACAAATAATTTTCATTACTTTATTACTTATTAGTGAAAATAGTGTTTTGTATAATAATATAGTTATTATCACATCTCAAAAAAAAAACGACTTGGTTCGCCTCTAAGTGCACCCAAAGGTGGTGTTTTCTATAAGAAACTTTTAGTGGGCAGTAATGAGTTTTAATCCTCTTTCCCGCGCACTTTTTTAATTTGGAACATCTTAGTGTTCAGCGCCAAAGAAATCTAACGCAAATGTTGTTTGAATAAAGACTGGCTGGTACGACGGCCCATAGTCGCGCCGCCGGCTGAATAAAAAAAAAATCAAATTAAAAACGCCCGCGTTTTCGTCAATTTTCACGGATTGTTAGAAATTCATGGTTTTTTTTTTTTGAAAAACGTTTTCTTCAAGTGACAGTGAAAGTATAGAATTAACTCCTGAAAGTATTTATTTATTATTTATTTTTTTTTTGTAACGACGAAACATGTGAACGCATCGTGGAAAACATTAAATTGCAACCTTCAGTTAATCAATCCATGCCACCAGTCGCCGCGCCCATCTACATCCAAACAACGAGATTCACCGTCAAATTTTCCTCAAAATGAGCCAGCAGAATATAAAATCTACAACAATCTCTATTCGTAATAAAACTGTAACAATAAATTTTCATAATTGCGAAAATGTTATTAGATACTATTTAATTTCAATTTAGTTGTTACTCTATGTTTTATTAAATAATAATATTACAATAAAATATGAGGCGCCTTTTATTTTCTCATAGTAGTTGATGAAAAGTAGAGTGTATCACTCGGGCGCAAAATATATTTTTGGCTCGGGCGACGTACTTTGAATCCCTCGCTACGTTCAGGATTCTACTAAATCCCGCACTTCGCTCTGGATTCAAAAAAGTGCCCTCGCCGAAAAATATTATTTTGCTCCCTTTTGATACAATCTACTATTACATCATGTATTTTTCTGACGTCCAATAAAGAGTAAGATATAATTATTGTACATATATAAAGTTTTATCTTGTATATAGGCAGCATTTTTTTTGGAATTTAAAGTTATAACTTTGTTTAACAAAATTGGTAACAAAATTGCTTAGTTCATTATTGGCAAAAAACTAGGTTATTACAAATCAAAAAAATAAGCAGTTCTCTACTATTTTAGTGAATAAAAATACCCTCCATTTCTTTGGTTACAATTTCAAAGGAACGAATAAAAAATAGTTAATTTTTAGTATGTATGTATTCTTGAGATAAATATATATTATTCTTGAGTCTTTAAACAATGCCAAGCCACATAGCAACTTGATTTTAAGTGGTCCTAGATACAAATCACAAAAATAAAATGCACAAAGCTTATTTTCTCATTTAATGTGGACAAAATATTAAAGGTACGTAATAGACAAGCGAGAATCATAAAAAAATCTAAAAATCGTGACACAAAGAATGAGATAAAAAGACATTTTGTTTTCAATAACCAACAATTAAGTTGACAATGTAGATAAGGAATAACATTGTCATTTTTTACAACAATTTTCATTATAGTGGTGATTTGCAACAAGGTTAATATAGACAAGCATTGAAAACTTGTTTAACTCTCATTAGGCACATCTACAGTACGTTTCATTGCAGAAACACACAAGTTTTCAACTCGCACATAATCTCCTAACCTAATTGTAACATCGCCAACGGGGAAGAAGCGGCTGGAGAAAGTAACTTCACCTTCCCCACAGAATAACTCAATGGAACTCGCGTCCACAAGGATGTACCACTCAAGTTTTTGATTAACAGGCCTCCACTTTGTTCTGCGGATACCATCTTCACCACCACGATTGAGTGTCACCTTACCTTTAAGGAAATCATAACTAATGGAAACACTTGCATTTGTGGACTCTATAAATAGATTGAGATTGTGCCACTTTGATGCTGTTATTTTTATTTCACCAGTTTTATCTTCCAACTGAACGGTGTGACCACCTCGCGCCTTCCCAGAGTACAGTGTGTGGCCACGGGCAGCAGAAATATCTTTTATGGGTTTCTGGATTAGTCTTAAGTTTTTCGAAAGGGATAAAACTCTCGGAACTGTCATTTGACCAGTCCAGCCAGCATCGCGCTCAGGATATTCTTCCTCCCACATATCGAACCATGCTATTAGTACCCGACCTTTATCTTCGTCCATCATTGTTTGTGTTGCATAAAAATCATGTCCATGATCCAATTCTATGAATTCGGTTAAAGGCGTAAACAAATGAGTTTTGTAATCAAAAGTGCCAACTATATAACCAGTTTGATATAGATTATTGTACTTATCTCCTTGACGTTCAATACCTTGTGGTGAAAATAACAGTACATAATATCCACACAACTCGAAGAAATCCGGACACTCCCACATAAAACCTAGAGAGCCATCAGACTCATCTAAAATTGACTTTTCCTGCCAAGAAATTAAATCCTTCGACGAATAAAGTAGCACTCGTCCGAGAGTATTATTATTGAAAGAATTTCCCAATACCATGTAATAATCATCATCGTGTTTCCATACTTTTGGGTCTCTGATATTCGGCTGATGTTCCTCCGCTTTGATAACAGGATTCCCTGCATATTTCGTGAAATTAATTCCATCAGTACTTGTGGCTAAAGCTTGACGCTGCTTGATCTCTCCAGGGCTATTAACATTTCCCGTGTACAAGAGAAACATTTTATTGTTTTCAATTATAGCACTTCCTGAGAACACTCCAGTTTTGTCATATGATTCGTCTGGATACATAGCGATTGGTAGATGTTCCCAATGCATTAGATCTGAGCTCTTCATATGTCCCCAATGCGCAATACCAGGCTCCTGGCTGCTCTTCGGGTTAAATTGATAGAACAGGTGGTAAGCATCTTCAAATTTGCAGAAGCCATTGGGATCGTTCATCCATCCGTGCGGCGGAGAAGCGTGGTACCGCGGTTTATTGCTTCCATTAACTTTATCAGCCGAGCATCGGTAAGAAAACGATGCTATTAGCAAAAACTTCGTCACAGCTGCTAACATAGTGCGCGTCAGTAGAACAAATGCGATGACTGAGCTCTTCTGTCTGAATAGTTGATTTCCGTCGCCGTCGTCATTTATATGCGGTCGTAATGTCGTGTCGCATCCAGTTGTGTCAAATCAATGTAAGTTTATAGAAATTATTGTACTGATTATCGTAGGCGATGGTTCAGTTAAATTGTCTGCATGTGAGTTGCTGTAGTGTTTTGTTTAAATTAAAATTGCAACACTTGTTTTGTTCATGATAATGATCGGTGCATACTTCTTAGACTTGTAAAGCAGGGTTATAAAAAGGTAGAATATACTCTTCTCATATGATGAATGAGCTAACTATGAGTTAGCACACATGATTGACATAAAAACTGAAAAGTAGCCGAAAGCGAGCGGAGCGGCGGAGCGGAGCAGTAGCCGAGTTATCTTGGCCGATTTTTATTTTTGTTTTAACCTTAAAGTTAGTATTTTTATTTTTAAATATATGCGCTTGTTCAAATCTCTGAAGGAGTCTTTTATAGAAATAAAATAGTTCATAGTTAAGTTAAAGAGGTTATGTAAGGTTTAACATAATAAACACTTGTAACTAGGTATATAATATGTATATAACTTTATGAAATAATAAACGTTGAGTTATAGAACAAAAATAGTTTAACCTTATGAAGGTACTCAATGCTGATAGTTATTTTAATAATAACATTGTTATCATTGGTTTCAATTAGCCCTTATTACATTATTGTAAATCAGCATGTGTACTCATCGTAATATTTTATGTTTACCTAAGCCTTCAGGTTTTAAAAAAGCTGTTTTTTTTTGGTTTTACGAGATGGATCTTTCTTTTCTGTGGGTAAATCAACATGGATAATATAATAATTCCTAATCCATGTGACAACAGCTTACCTCATACGTGTTTCTTGACAATTAGTTTAAAAACCTCTTGGAAGTGTATTGAAAGGAAACTGTACTTAAGAACAGTACCTAGTAAAAACGTGATTGTTTTAAAAGATGTGAACGGATTTAGATAATCAATCAATACGATTGATGATCGGAGCATGACTGGAAAATTGCTGGTAGCTGGATAATTAATTAACCTCGGATGAACGGCCAGTCAGTGGGCTGATGATGATGGTGGACAACCCATCATCGTCGTCCACTTCCTCATCTGGTTTGTTGGTTGGTGGTTTTTGACAGTTGGTTTAATTATTGTTTGAATTGGGCTTAGTAGGCGACTCGGCCGCTGAGTCTCGCCCGATCCGGCCGAGACAGGAATTGTAGGTAAAGTATATTCAAACTTATAAACTGAACTTTATTGTGAAGGAATTAAAGTTATTTTTCCATAAACTCATATTTGTTTACATTTTTGGCAAATAAATTCGGAATGCAGTATACATACAAATTATTATAATAATAAAAACTTTATTTCAGACTAAGTCCATAGATATTATAATACATGCAAGAGTTTTAAAATTTTCACACGAATAAATTCTTTCAGGATATTTGAGTCCTGTTTATGAGCAATGACCTGAAGGATGCTGTTAGTGCTACTCCGGACTCTGCTCAGTAACGACGCGAGCCGCTTGCGCACAATGGCATGGAAGCCATCCACCCTGGCCTCCGCAAACATACCAGAGGCACTACAAAAGCGGGGCAACCCTAACGACATCCTAAATCCATTATTGTATTGGACACGTAGGGCATTGATCGTCCTCTGCGTATACCTGAACCACAGGCTGCACGAGTAGAAGGTCTGACAGTAGGCTCTAAATAGTATCACCTTAACGTGTTCACTACAACGCGCAAACCTGCGGGCCAGCATATTGCTCCTGACCGCCAATACCCTACGTTCCCTTTCTATATCAGCTTGGTCATCAAGGTCCTCAGTAACGTAGTGTCCGAGGTATCTGAATTGATGTACCCGCTTCAGTTCACTACCATTCAGCTTTATCGCAGGTACATATGACGGACACTTACCGGTGGCCTGAAACCATGCCCGAAAACCATGTGCTCACTTTTCTCACATCTCATTATGCTAGGTACCTACTTACTGCAGTTTGACCACTGCGGTAAGAACCTTCTTTTCTTAAATGTGTCTGGTCATCAATTTTTTTAAACAGAATTCTTTAAACTTCTTAAAATTTCAGTTGTGGAAAAATATAAACTAAGACCAGGATTTTCAATATTTCTCAGTTTTTTTTTCAATATTAAGTATAGTAAATTTATCTCAATATAATTTAAGAAAACAAACAGCACCCTTTCATAAGTCAGTAATTTATTTAATAAAATATTTTTCCGCTGAATCTCGTCGTTAATTTTAAAAATGCCGCAATAATTGATAGATACCTAGGCACACCAACGGTTGGGCTATCACATAGTGGAACAATTTCTAAAAATAAACGATAGTTCGCCAACCATGAGTACGCGTTCATTTTAGCGGGAAACTTCGCAAGCGAGCACAAAATACGACCTATCTGCATGACGTCCGGGACGAGTACTGGCAAAATATTAGGGAAGCGAGGGGACTCGAGGGGGAGGGGGGCCTAACCACGCGACTATTCAGTACAATAGACTTTTTTGAACGTTGAAATGATATTTAGCCGATTTATTAGCATTGTATAAATTAAAACTGACCTTATATTTTGCATTGTTTATTTCAATAATATTAATTACAAAACTATTCAAAATATTAGGTCACTGTAATTAGTCACTTTACTCTGTAGTAAAGTCAATAAAGGTCAGAAATAGGTATACCTGCCTCGATTTGGATCCAGTCTGTCAAACAAGCTAATTTCAATTATTTTGAAGCCTGCAAACGACTGCATTGTACTATTTTTAATAGTTTTTTTTAATGAACAGGTACAAGTTGTTCGACAGATTACGAAGGCGGTTTGGTCTTAGTTGTGAGAGTCGATGCATATGCACATTATTTCTGTGTACGTAAGCTCGGGAGCGCTGCTCACTGCTCAGTATCGCCCGAGCTGCCGGTCGGGCTACTTGTGCTTACTGGTCCGCGCCAAAATTTTGCGTCACGTACCGTCACCATCGTATAAAGTAAACGAAGAAAAGTTGTTCACATTGAGGTGAGTAGATAATGTTTAAATATTTAATTGTGAGTTTTATTCTAACATTTAATACGTGATTCTAATTATGCATTGTTTTTTTAGAGTCGTCAATTCATAATTATGGGAGTTCATGTTCCTTTATGAAGCGTTGAACGAAATATGAAAAATACAGAAATGCTTATTCACGAAAGTTTTGAAAACTAGCGAAACCTGGCGTAATTCATGCAATAGTGTGCTTAAGAAAAAAGTTAAACTTACTTTGATGGAAAATTAGAATTTATTTTTATTTAATTTGTAAATACTTATGTAGGTATTTAAATAAATATTGATCACGAAAAATATTTTAATTTCATCACTAAATGAAACAAAAATCTACCTACTTTTATTTTGTTCAATAATGATAAACTTGCTAACGCTACCTGCAGTCACACACACACAAGAGCGCGTGTCTGTATGTATACATCACAACTACAAGTATGGCTCAACCGCCGTCGTGAGATAGAACAACTTGTAATTATTCAAACCATTTAGGTTTTGATTTTATTATTTTTAATCGTCAAACTTTCCTGTTTGATGAAGGTTATGTTGACACAAGAGAAGTCCGGAGTCAGAATATTTAAAGTTACAGCCAACAACGTAAACTTTGAAGGATCTGATGAGACCTCTAATGCTCGGTTCCTATAAACAAAAACGAATCGTTTTGCCTACGAACGGTAGCATTTTTTACCATCAAACTGGGCATATAAACAGATCAGTATGCTAGTTTAACCTGTGATATCTTCTACCATAGATTTGCATAGTAGACTAGGGTTTATCCAAAGCTATGAGGTCTTTGCTTCATTATTGGTAAAGATACAGGAGTCTTAATTTTAACCAATAACGGTCCGTAAATTATAGGAATCGGCCATAAAAGCTCAATGAAGCCAAGCAAAGGATACGTAAACACGTAAGTTTTATGAAGATTGAAGAACATCACACTAAACTACTTTATGACACACTAGCGTCCCGCCCCTACTGCGAAACATTAAAATTTCTTTTTTGATACGTAAGTTTATTAATGTATACACAGAAACCTTCCGGAATAAATTCATTGTAGATACAGTTTAGAAGAACTAAGCGGGCACGCAGATAAACACGAAAATAAACTTTGTGTAATATTAATTATTGTACAATAATTAATAAGTATAACACAACCACCCATTGTTGTAACTTTCTTGAATAAAACATTTTGTATTTTGTATAAGTATAAAAGATAGCAACGCTTATTGAGTTCAGGTTTGCAATTTTTGATATTACTTTTGAGTAAGTCAAAATCAGAAGTCATTTATTCAAATTAGGCCCTCAACACTTTTTGAAAGTCATAATTACATAAAAGAGTCGTCCAAAACGCCCGCCCTTCACCAAGTAAAATTGCCAATCCATCCAAGTATAAATTGGAAAACAATAATAGTCAACAAACAAATGAAACCAACTCAAACTGGCTTTATATAATCTATAATATAAAAATGAATCGCTGAATGTGTTGCTAAGCGCAAATCTCGAGAACAGCTGAACCGATTTCGCTAATTCTTTTTTTAGAATATTCCTTGATTAATACGAGGATGGTTCTTACGGTAAAAAAATGTAAGAAAGTTGCTTCACGCGGACGAAACTCACAATTAAATATTTATTTATTATTATTATTATTTATTTTATCGATGGTTGGAGGTTGGAGCTATCACTGTTCTGTGAACAGTGATAGCTCCGCTGTCACCTTAAATACGAAAAGTAGGCAACTTCTAATCGCTAACGCTATCATTTTGGAAATACAACTAATCCTACTAATCCTTCCTACTATCCTAATAATATTATAAACGTGAAAGTTTGTATGGATGGATGGATGGTTGGATGTTTCTTACTCTTTCACGCAAAAACTACTGAACGGATTTGGTTGAAATTTGGGCACACAGATGTTTTATAACCAGGATTAATATTATAATATACTTTTTATCCCGATATTCCCACGGGATCGAAAATTATGCGGGTGAAACCGCGGGGCGCAGCTAGTTCCAAATAAAAATTAAATGCTGTTCGTCGGTAAGCGCATCACTTGAGAACGGCTGGACCGATTTGGCTATTTCTCGTTTTTAAACGTTATAGTCTGAATTAAGTAAGCAAAAAATGAAAACAAATTGGGGATAAACGCAACGTACCTTTTTTTATCGATGGGATTATTGTAGGAAGTATTGATATTTGGACAGGACAACGAATTTCCGATCAGCTAAACTTTAAATTTAAAAAAATTGTACAGACGCCAGCAGGTCAAGCTACCCGAAACTGTCAAAATTATCCGATCAACCTTGAACCTTAATGCTTGAGCGATAAAGTTGAAAATCTATTAAAGAAATTTGACAGATTGTAGTAACTTGATGTGCTGGCGTCTGTACCACAATAAATTAGATTGAGACGATGTATACATTTTTTTTAATTGATAAAATTAAAGCGACTGTCATATATGACGATTTTGTTACACAATTATTAGGCTGCAGGTGATTAGTTCAATTAAGGTTGTTATAATTTTCTTAGAACAGTTTGCTGTTCATTAACAAGGGCCTTACAAGTCGACCTTGTGTATGACGTCACGCTGGTTCCCCGTGGCTACTTAGAAGAAATCCATTTGATACAAAAGCACTATGAATGATGAAAACATCGTGAGGAAACTGATATGTCCTAGAACCAAAACATCGAAGACATATGACATCTGCCAACCCACACTGGGCCAGCGTGGTGGATTACGGCCCACTCTCTCTCACCGAGAGGAAGCCTGTGCCCCAGCAGTGGGAACATAACGTATAGGCTGATTATGTACTTTTATATTTTATGTATGAATGATATGTTTGAGCAACAAGTATTGAACTTGATCGCGTTTCTAAAATAAAATTCGAGTAAAAAGATATTGGAGTGATTGTAAGCTCGTTAATTTATACTTTGGCAATTCAGAAACGCATAAGAAAGCAGGATCAGTGCCGCGTCGCTGGCCACTTGTTGCAAGAAGCTGCACGTGCAATATTATTCTTCCATAATAACGTACCTACTTTTCTATAAACTCAACTATAGAGCGTGTGCGTCTTCTAGAATAAGGGGTGCGTGGCCGTACCTCGTGTGTGATCTGTTCCAAAAATATCTGGTGGAAGTGTATACAAACCCAGTTCAGGTGGGATTCTTACACAATCACTCACTAAAGGGAATTAGTAACACATGCATCTGTATTTCAAAGACTTCAACTTTATATCTCATCACTTTTTTCAACACTTATTGTTTGAATGAACATTATACAATTGTAATTTAAAAATCAACCTCAGTGGTCAGATAAAAACCATGTTTAATATAAATTAAAATTAAAATTTCAAAATCAGAATTCTCAATATTCATCAGCGGTACTACGAGTTGGCTGGACTGGTGCGTTTTCTGATCCCTTAGTTTACATTTACGTCAGATAATTTTGGAACAAACTATACACCTGTTTTAATCTTTAAGGAAATCTAATCGAAATACCTTTGATTGCTCGATCAGCGGGGTAATTGCGTAACACACTAACCGTAGCTTGGCTATAGCTTTCATTTTGACAGTTCAACAACATTCATTGCGTTTTCTACGTTGGAGAGCAGACAAATTTTACGAACATATGAAGCAATGGATTAACAATACTTAAATCTATTTGCTTTACAACAGACTATCAACCACAATCTGAATTATTTTTTAGAATATTTTCTTCAAAATAATTTTAATAATTGAGATTATGATTGATAGTGTGTTACGCAATTATTAAGGTGCTGGTCACCAGTCTTCAAGTTCACGAAAGCGGCTGACAGTGCAAGTTTCTATAGGTTGTGGTAAAGCATTATCATTTATTTCGACGGCAGCCCATTACCTAAGACCTAAAACTTTAGCAAGAAGGCCGTGAAAATTCAACAGAAACCTATCTAAATCTCTCAAACAACTGTAATTACTCTAAGACGTGGGCCGTAACAACAGTATATTATATAGAAACTTTTAATGACCCTAAACCACAGATCACGGAGAAGCTTAGAAGACCGCTGGTAGAGGTGGCATTGTCAACACGTTCCATACAAGCCAAACGCGTCGCTGTTTTCTCACACTACGACCCACATAGCATAATCAGTCTATAATGTTTCCACTGCTGGAACACAGACCTCCTCTCTGTGAGAGGAACTGGGCTGTAATCTACCACGCGGGCCCAGTGTTGGTTGGTAGATGTCACATGTCTTCGAATTTTTGGTTCTAGGACATGTCGGTTTCCTCACGATGTTTTCCTTCACCCTTTTGATAGCAGTGGTGATGAAATAATTTGCACAAAGTAAAGCGCTTGCCTATGTTTGAACCTACGACCTACAACTCGTAAGTCGCAGCCAGTACAACTGAGCCACCACTGCTCTCTGCCCAAAACATTTATTATTGTTCCTGTATTTTCAAGAACATTGTCTGGTATAATAACGTAGCTATTCAAAGTTCTAAAAAATGGCACCGTCATCATTATTTCGTTAGTGATGAATCATTTAACTTGTTGAAATATTTTTCATAAAGCTTGTCGTCCAATATATTGTTTTTGATAGGAAAAAGCTATTTGCTCCTCTATGTGATTTTACGAGATAGTTTTCATGGTTTTCGGATGCTAAAGCCGATAGTGAAGTCAAAATGAAAACACAAGATGACGGCTTGGATATGTGCATCGAAATTTTTCTTCGGTTATTAAAAAACAAATCGGCTGTTCCATATACAGGGTGGCAGGGACATCGACGCGCAAACTGTAACCATGGATTCAGCACATGAGTTTAGACCCCCTAGCGTCGAAATGTTTAGTCATTGTTATGAAACAGCTGATTTTTCGTCATCATTTCAGTTGAAAGACGTCCACTGCTGGACAGCGGCCTCCCCCAAGCACCTCCACTTCGATCAGTCCTGTACTTCTCGCATCCAACGGGCATATTTTTCGTCGCTGTGTAAAAAAGGAATAGAATAGAATAGAATACTCTTTATTGTACACCATAAAAGTTACAGAACATAAATAAAATATATAAAATTTTACAAAGGGTGACACAATGGGCGGTCTTATCGCTAAGAGCGATCTTTTAAAGACAACCTTTGGATGGATTAAAAAATTAAGGAGAAAAGGATGTGATGAATTCATCTTTTCGCAGTTAGTATGTTGGTGGGTGAAAATCGAGTAACATTGGTTAGGTACCTTAATGTTGATTAATTAACTATGTAATTTGTTACGAACAATTTCCCAAAAATAATTAAAGATCAAATTAGCGTCTCTTGTAAAGTATATTGTTGGAATTTACAATATAAGTACAAGTAGCGTAACAATTTGTCTTGTTCTAATCTATTCTGAGTTTTTAGTCATTAATTGTAATATAATATGTTGACCGGTATTTTCAATAATTTCCCAAAAATAATTAAAGATCAAATTAGCGTCTCTTGTAAAGTATATTGTTGGAATTTACAATATAAGTACAAGCCAAACCCAAAAAAACCCAAAAACCCAAATGAAACCCATTGCTACAGACTGATAGTGCGTTACGCAACTAGCCCGCAGTTCATTATTTTACTGGTACTGAACAGGAAAGGTACCCAACTTTCCAGCTATATGTTAAGAACATGAAAAAATAATGAGCACGGGTTTTGTTATATCGGCTCAAACTCATATTTTCCTAAAAAAAACACCCTTCAAAGTTTTATATTTCTCATCGTTGAAGATACACCTTCGTCATATAAACTTTACGGTCCGTACTCTCTACAGAAGTTAGAGGCTTTAGTCACTTTTCAGTACTTTCGAGGACAATTTCTCCCAATAGTTTGAGACTGGGCAGCTAATAAAAAAAATGTGTCTGTTATTTAAGACTACTCCTTAACATAATATCAAAATAAATCATGACCATTCCTTGTGAGTCTTACGAGACGGGTGTCAAACAAAAGACATGCTATGTTACTACCTCAGCTTCAAGTATAGTTACGTCTTAACTACTACTCATATTAAACTATACATTTACGTCATCTCTTATCTTTTCATCGCGACATTCAACACATCGTTAAACATTCAAATTGTGCGATTAAATTTGCAGAATTCGTATTCAAATTAATTTTAATGGAAAACAATTCTAAACAAATTACGCCATGTATTACAATATCTGAAATGTTTGACCTTGGTGTACATAATATTTTTTTGTTTGTTTTTTACTAAATAATCTACTTTGTTTTTGTATTTCCTGTGTCTAATATTTGTGTATATTTGCTTGGTGTTCTAGACAGTAAACAAATACAGGATGGCATACATCGACGCCTAAACTGTAACTGTGAATTCAGCATGATTCATGTGTTTAGCACCCTAGCATATTATTTTTTCCATAGAGCAGTGCATTTTCAGTACAGCAGTGGTGGCCCAATAGAGCAGCGGTGGCCCAGTAGAGCAGTGGTGGCCCAGTAGAGCAGTGGTGGCCCAGTAGAGCAGTGGTAGCCCAGTAGAGCAGTGGTGGCCCAGTAGAGCAGTGGTGGCCCAGTAGAGCAGTGGTGGCCCAGTAGAGCAGTGGTAGCCCAGTAGAGCAGTGGTGGCCCAGTAGAGCAGTGGTGGCCCAGTAGAGCAGTGGTGGCCCAGTAGAGCAGTGGTGGCCCAGTAGAGCAGTGGTAGCCCAGTAGAGCAGTGGTGGCCCAGTAGAGCAGTGGTGGCCCAGTAGAGCAGTGGTGGCCCAGTAGAGCAGTGGTGGCCCAGTAGAGCAGTGGTAGCCCAGTAGAGCAGTGGTGGCCCAGTAGAGCAGTGGTGGCCCAGTAGAGCAGTGGTAGTCCAGTAGAGCAGTGGTAGTCCAGTAGAGCAGTGGTGGCCCAGTAGAGCAGTGGTAGCCCAGTAGAGCAGTGGTGGCCCAGTAGAGCAGTGGTGGCCCAGTAGAGCAGTGGTGGCCCAGTAGAGCAGTGGTGGCCCAGTAGAGCAGTGGTAGCCCAGTAGAGCAGTGGTGGCCCAGTAGAGCAGTGGTGGCCCAGTAGAGCAGTGGTGGCCCAGTAGAGCAGTGGTGGCCCAGTAGAGCAGTGGTGGCCCAGTAGAGCAGTGGTGGCCCAGTAGAGCAGTGGTGGCCCAGTAGAGCAGTGGTAGTCCAGTAGAGCAGTGGTGGCCCAGTAGAGCAGTGGTGGCCCAGTAGAGCAGTGGTGGCCCAGTAGAGCAGTGGTGGCCCAGTAGAGCAGTGGTGGCCCAGTAGAGCAGTGGTGGCCCAGTAGAGCAGTGGTAGTCCAGTAGAGCAGTGGTAGCCCAGTAGAGCAGTGGTGGCCCAGTAGAGCAGTGGTGGCCCAGTAGAGCAGTGGTGGCCCAGTAGAGCAGTGGTGGCCCAGTAGAGCAGTGGTGGCCCAGTAGAGCAGTGGTGGCCCAGTAGAGCAGTGGTGGCCCAGTAGAGCAGTGGTGGCCCAGTAGAGCAGTGGTAGCCCAGTAGAGCAGTGGTGGCCCAGTAGAGCAGTGGTGGCCCAGTAGAGCAGTGGTGGCCCAGTAGAGCAGTGGTGGCCCAGTAGAGCAGTGGTGGCCCAGTAGAGCAGTGGTGGCCCAGTAGAGCAGTGGTAGCCCAGTAGAGCAGTGGTGGCCCAGTAGAGCAGTGGTGGCCCAGTAGAGCAGTGGTGGCCCAGTAGAGCAGTGGTGGCCCAGTAGAGCAGTGGTAGCCCAGTAGAGCAGTGGTGGCCCAGTAGAGCAGTGGTGGCCCAGTAGAGCAGTGGTGGCCCAGTAGAGCAGTGGTGGCCCAGTAGAGCAGTGGTGGCCCAGTAGAGCAGTGGTGGCCCAGTAGAGCAGTGGTGGCCCAGTAGAGCAGTGGTGGCCCAGTAGAGCAGTGGTAGTCCAGTAGAGCAGTGGTGGCCCAGTAGAGCAGTGGTGGCCCAGTAGAGCAGTGGTGGCCCAGTAGAGCAGTGGTGGCCCAGTAGAGCAGTGGTAGCCCAGTAGAGCAGTGCTGGCCCAGTAGAGCAGTGGTGGCCCAGTAGAGCAGTGGTGGCCCAGTAGAGCAGTGGTGGCCCAGTAGAGCAGTGGTAGCCCAGTAGAGCAGTGGTGGCCCAGTAGAGCAGTGGTGGCCCAGTAGAGCAGTGGTGGCCCAGTAGAGCAGTGGTGGCCCAGTAGAGCAGTGGTGGCCCAGTAGAGCAGTGGTGGCCCAGTAGAGCAGTGGTGGCCCAGTAGAGCAGTGGTAGTCCAGTAGAGCAGTGGTGGCCCAGTAGAGCAGTGGTGGCCCAGTAGAGCAGTGGTGGCCCAGTAGAGCAGTGGTGGCCCAGTAGAGCAGTGGTGGCCCAGTAGAGCAGTGGTGGCCCAGTAGAGCAGTGGTAGCCCAGTAGAGCAGTGGTGGCCCAGTAGAGCAGTGGTGGCCCAGTAGAGCAGTGGTAGTCCAGTAGAGCAGTGGTGGCCCAGTAGAGCAGTGGTGGCCCAGTAGAGCAGTGGTGGCCCAGTAGAGCAGTGGTGGCCCAGTAGAGCAGTGGTGGCCCAGTAGAGCAGTGGTGGCCCAGTAGAGCAGTGGTAGCCCAGTAGAGCAGTGGTGGCCCAGTAGAGCAGTGGTGGCCCAGTAGAGCAGTGGTGGCCCAGTAGAGCAGTGGTGGCCCAGTAGAGCAGTGGTGGCCCAGTAGAGCAGTGGTAGCCCAGTAGAGCAGTGGTGGCCCAGTAGAGCAGTGGTGGCCCAGTAGAGCAGTGGTGGCCCAGTAGAGCAGTGGTAGCCCAGTAGAGCAGTGGTGGCCCAGTAGAGCAGTGGTGGCCCAGTAGAGCAGTGGTGGCCCAGTAGAGCAGTGGTGGCCCAGTAGAGCAGTGGTGGCCCAGTAGAGCAGTGGTAGTCCAGTAGAGCAACATGTGACATCTACCGACCCGCACTGGGTCCGCGCGGCCCATTCCCTTTCGAAGAGAGGAGGCCTGGAGGATTCTCAGGTCGGACAAAGTGTTATTGAATAATTAAGTAGATTGGCCACCATGACCGAAATCGGTCGGGAGGTTATACATAGGGTGAGTAAAGGAAAATCTTTATAAATATTATATATAAATAGATATAAAAATGTTGGTAAACGTAAGTAATATAATTAAATGGACTTGCTTGCTATTTAAATTAATACAACGTCAAATTTTCATAAACTAATTTTCTTATCGCGTTTTTGTTAATTTTTCTCCCTCAATAATTCCTGTTAAACAGCAATAATCTACATTTCTTTCTTGATTTTTATATTGTTGTTATACATAAGAGGAGTAAGGCCGCGTGTCCACGGCAAGAAACATCGCCGGGTCTATGCAAGAATTCGTGTCGTTTCTACACACGACTAGTGTACACTGCGTCTGGCGCTTACAAGAGTTTTATGTATATTTTTTAAGAGAAGGCTCTATGCTCATTGTTTCATTACCTTAGTTTTTAGTGTAATCTCTGAACCGTCTCCGGACACAATTGGGAAGATGTAAGTCCAACCTGGTGACGTGGGGTTACCTTGACAGAATAGCAGTGGGGTGTGATTGGGGAGCCTTGTCACAAACCATGCTCCACCTCCTATCCTGCTCTCTGTGTCCCAAAGCATGCAGTCAAAGTGACCTCTGCGGTGCCACCGACAGTGCCGTGGAAGTGGCAAAGTCTTGGGAAAATAATATTTAAAATACAGTCGTGCTAGTTACACGAAGAAGAAGGAGAAGTGTAATAGGTACAGACGCCAGCAGGTCAAGCTACCCGAAACTGTCAAATTTTCCCAATTAAACTTGAACCTTAATGTAACGTAGATTCGAACGATTTGTGAATAAAAAATATACAACTATCGTATCGTGTATAGTATAACCTATAATGTTCCCACTGCTGGGGCACAGGCCTCCTCACAACGAGAGGGACTAGCTAGAGTGAGGGAAATAACTTAATATAACATTTTTTTAATCATCTGATAACCATAAATTAATAGGTTCATATTATAAATGCTTCTCCTGTCAGTTGAGCTTGATCACAAATCAAGATAGCCTAGATAGCAAGTATTTCTCAATATTGTTGCTATATTCTTGTACAGACTGCAGCACATCAAGCTACCCGAAACTGTCAAATTTTCCCAATCAACTTTGAACCTAATGCTGTAGCGATAAAGTAGAAAATCTATTTAAATAAATTTACAGATTGTAGTAGCCTGATGTGATTGTAGTAGCATCTATACATATTACTGCCCCTGAACGAATTTTCATAGCAAGTTTTTTATGTTAGACTGTAAGGATGGCGTTCGGAAGTATACCATATTTTTATACTTATTTTTTTTTCGATATTTCTCTTTGCTTTAGGACGTGGGTCAATTTTGTATGGACCGTGATCCCTCTTCTTTACATCACGTTTACTCCGCACCTTTGTGCTATACCCACTATACTCGTACTTATCTTTTTTGTTGACTCACGGTACGTTTCTATAAAACTCTTCATAACTAGATATTTTAGCGCGCACACGATCAAATCAACAGCTGTAGTTCTGATACGAGTTTGTTCAATTCAATTCATTCATTTGTTTCAGACAATGTCCATAGTCATAAACTATTACAAATTAAAATCAAAATGAAACATTAAAAATAAATCACGAGAAAAATTAGACAGACAAAGTTTGTGCCTACATCCGAATATTTTCCACTCAAACTTAGAGCATTCGAATCACAGATGAATAAAAGTTCTTGCGAACTTGTGATTGGGGCTTGGCGATTTGGTTGTTCTCATTCAGACATGGTTTGCTGTAGTCCAGTAACAATATTATTATTTTTGGGGATCTTCGGAATCTGAGGTAGTCTGCCATTAAGTTCTCCATTCATCCAGTTCCTTTGGATCCAAATTAAAATGTATAAAGATATTAATGTCTTATGAGAAGCACCGTCATTATCATTTTCTTGTCCTTGTCCCTATTACCTGGAGTCGGCAAAACATGTTTTTAGGTTTCCGTACCTAAAGGGTCCATCATCGTCATCAGCCTATAGCAGTCCACTGGACATAGACCACTCCTATTGCACGCCCATTCAACTCGATTTCGGCAACTCTCATCCAGCTGCTACCAGCCATCCTGCGAAGATCGTCGCTCCATCTAGCCTGAGGGCGTCCCATCTTACGTTTACCGATTCGCGGTCTCTACTCAAGACACACATCCAACCACATCACACACGTCCAACCCAACGGTCATCAGTTCTATGGTTAATATGGC
Organism: Apamea crenata; assembly: GCA_949629185.1. Lineage (NCBI taxonomy): Eukaryota > Metazoa > Arthropoda > Insecta > Lepidoptera > Noctuidae > Apamea > Apamea crenata. The sequence goes on from OX451359.1 coordinate 3,035,219, forward strand.
CGGCCCATTGCCACAAAGGGTCCAACGGGACCCTATTACTAAGCCTCTGGCGTCCGTTCGTTCGTCCGTCTGTCAGCGAGCTGTATCTCATGAACCGTGACAGTTGAAATTTTTTACAGGTACAGATTATACAATTAAGTCACCCACGGACAAGTTAGCGTGGCCGACCGGTCTAAGGCGCTGGTTTAAGGCGCCAGTCTCTCCTGAGGCGTGGGTTCGAATCCCACCGCTGTCAGATATCTTTTGGTTGAATATTGCCGCTATGACAACAATTAATACTAAAAATATTAGTTAGTTAAAAATCAAAGGGGTTTCCGTACAGCAAAAGTGTTTTGTTCGGCGTTTTTTGCCTTATGGTAAGGAATCTTTCTTGTGCGTCCTATGCCAGTCCAATTCGTAGTTGGCCGGTTTTTTTCTTCCATTCTCCCCATTAGAAGCAAAATTGTCAGAAATGATGTCCGTATACCCAGTTTTAAAATTTTTTTTGCACACAGGTCGGTCCAAGGTATTGGTAACACTCGGTGGAACGCAGAGCTAAAAGGCTTATAGGCGACGAGACGTTGGCAGCTACGCTTCACAGCCTAGCTCATCGGCGTAATGTTGCTTGCCTATCGGTCTTCAACAGACTACTTCGGAGAGTTTGCGCAGGAGCTCCACGACCTGATCCTACCATCGCCCTTTTACCACCGGACAACCAGACGTACTGCAGCGTACCATCCGTACTTTGTTGATATCTCATCCATCGCTTTCTATCAGGCGTAATCGAGGAGCAGGCCTATTTAGCAATAAAAAAAACTACACAAAAATATTACGTCATTATTTTAATTTTATTCTAAAAAATAATGCCCTTACACAGTACAATAAATAAAGCTATTTTATCTAAACTTCGCTACAATTTCACTAACAGCCGCATAACACCCAGATATTAAGACAATTAAATAGAATATCAACAGTAATACGTTCTTCCACAGAATGTAGTTAAATTTCCCCAGCCCTCTTTCCCATTGGTGGACTGTTTGGACCACTACTGGTATCAGGAGGCCGAGAGTTGAGAAGAAGATGGCTCCGACGAGACCTATGAGGAGTTCCAGGTCCGGTACGGCTATTGCTAGGATAACTGAAACAAAATAAAACATAAGTCCATCATCTGCCTAGCCTTTTCCCAACTATGTTTGGGTCGGCTTCCAGTCTAACCGGATGCAGCTGAATACCAGTATTTTACATGAAGCGACTGCCTATCTGACCTCCACAACCAAGTTACTGGGTAATACGATACCCCTTGGTAAGACTGGTTGTCAGACTTTCGGGCTACTGACGACCCGTAACGACTGTCAAAGATCCACGAATGACAGCCAGGACCAAAAGCTTAACGAGCTTTCCGAGGCACGGAGGGGTCTTGGTATGTGAAAATAGTCACCAATCCACTGACCAACCGCGGCAAGCGTAGCTTAACCTGAGCGATCGCCTTAGCCACAAGCCCCAAAATAAAACATAAGTATGACGTCAATAATAATTTTTAGTTCGAGTACTACGAGACTTTTTTGTAAAAAGGCTCTTCAAGTGAGGTAACACATATCACATAAATAAAAACTTCTGTCGGAAACCAGTATTCTAATTGCATAACACACTATTAATCACAATCTGAACTATTTTGAAGGATATTGCTAATCCATTGCTTCATATGTTCGGAAAATGTATCTGCTGTGAGATTCTGTAATCATCTCACCGTGAAAACTTAGGTGAAGTGAGCGTGGAATGAGCTGTCATTCCAACGAATGCTAGGGATTGACACTATTTACAGCTCACTCTAAGCTCACTTCACATAACTTTTCACGGTGAGATTTTTACAGAATCGATCGGCTGCTCGACAACGTAGGTAAATAACGCAATGAATTTTGCTGATCTGTCAAAATGAAAGCCATTTCTACTGTTTATAAAGACTTGCGCTTCTGTAAATAGCAAAAATTATTCCAAAAGACTTTCAAGTAGATATAGGTACACCGAGTACAACAAACTCCGTTGCAGTAAATGTTACGCAATTACCCCGCAGGGTTCGTTTGTTTCAGTCTTATGAGCGAGGGAGGCGTTGTGGAAACTACAGACAAGAGATATCTACGTTATTTCTCCTCTGTACTGTTGTTCATTGGCATGCTCCTTGACTTTCTAGTTACCTATATTATGCAGTCGTAAATAATAACCATCAAATCCGTCAGCCAATTTGCCAATTTCAGCATGACTGGGAATTTCATCATCATCATCATCATTTCAGCCGAAAGACGTCCATTGCTGGACATAGGCCTCCTCCAAGCAGCACCTCCACTTCGACCGGTTCCGTGCTGTTCGCATCGAACGGGTTCTTGCGGCTTTAACAAGGTCGTAGGTCCTCCTTGCGGGCCTTCCAACGCTACGTCTTCTGGTACGCGGTTGCCACTTCAGAGCTTTTTGGCCCCATCGGCCATCTGTTCTGCGAGCAATGTGCCCTGCTCACTGCCACTTAAGTTTGGCAATACTTCGGGCTATGCCGAGTTACACGGAGCTTATTGTATTAAAAAAAAATCAGGACAAACAAAACACTAACCTGTCAAAGCCACACTAAGAGTCCTGAGCGTGATCTGGCTAATGTTATGGTACTGCTTGCTGAACCTAGACTTGATCCGCGTCCATATGATGTCCATAGGCGCGTACATCTGAAGGCAGTACGTGAAGAACACCGCTATCGCCACTAGGATTTTCGCTGCTAATGCCAAACTGAAATAAACAAGGAACCCGTCAACCCTTCGTTGGGGAAAATAACTGTGAAATTGTTTCCGCGTAGATGGCTCCAAGTGATTGTCACATAGCCCCAGCTTACTATGTGGTTTCATGGTGAAAATTTCGCCGTGAGTTAGAAAGAAATATTCGTATTGTTGTATTCGAACTTTTAAAAAGAGAAAAAAATGCTTATTATACCAAAGAGCCTTTACTCAGCATAAATTACAGATGACAACACAAGGAACAGAGATAAGAGGAGAGGCTGCTAAGTGTTTTGTTTGGACAATCATTGGTCGCTTTTCAATTTGAGATGACTTTGACAAGTGACAAACACCCAGCGCCCTCTCACGGCAAAGTTTCCAGCCAGCTACCCCATTAATTGTTATTGTTAGTACCTAATAAATTCAGATGCTTTCCTGTTTCACTGCAAAAGGTAAAAGTTTTATCAATATCCTGTTCCCTACAGATTTATTGGCACAATTTTCTATTAGAATTCGTAATTTTGAAAAGACAACTGACGGCCGATTCCCGTAATTAAAAACGATCAAAATCTCATCTCAGCGATAATCAATGTCAAAAAGTTGTCAAAAATGTAGGGAAATTAGAGGTACTTTTGACAGATTGAGACTGAGTGAACATTCTTAAAATTACGAGAATTGCCCCTCTGATTTTTGTCGATTGTTCCTCGATACTCAATTCTAAATAACAGAAATACAGTCGAGCCAGCGACATCAAGAAGAAGTGTCGTGAATAACGATGAGCATCATCTCTACAGTATGGTCTTTGTAATTCAGCGGTTACTTTAATAGTCACACTATTAATCTGGCTTTAAGCCTAAACCTTATTTATGGCGCGAATGTTTTCAGACAAAATAATGTCTGTATTGCTGCATAAAACATTAGTTAGTATTTTGTTTTGTAGTCGGGCTTTTTCAGAGAGACTGTAAATCTAATGAATGAGCAGTACCACATTCAATTTCGCCGACAGTGAGCCTACAGTATTCGAAACTATCGGGCTGAATGGGGAGCAATAATCTGTTTGCTAACTGTCTCTTAGAGACCCTTACAGAATTGGCAAGGCTGCCTAACCAGAACCACACACGACCAATTTATTACGTTCATTGATTTGGGATTCGGAACAGAAGCGAAGACTTTGCTTTTTCGCTAGTCACGTCGACGGAAACTGGCTAGATGCCAGAAATTGAACATTTTGAAAGCTTTATAAATCGTTGTCAATAGCAGACTTCGAAAAAGAAAGAGGCACTGTACTTATTCATAGTATCTACTTAGGTATTAATATCGTAAATTTTCTGATTTAAACTCACCTAAGAAGTTATTAATCAATGGAAGTAAGTTTCGAAATCAATTCATCTCACAATGGAAATTATTCATTTCCGTAGCAAAGGAACAATGGAATGAATATTCAATACGAAGATTTGTTTTTCTTTTAGAAATGCAATTGCTTGCATTGCATTTAGCTGTTTTTCTAGTAGCTTTATTTTCCTTCACTTCCGAAGACTTTCAAGTAATTACTGGAAAGCCATTAGCGGAATTAATTGTACTACGTAGTTTAAAAAATGAACAAGTTAAAAGTTTTTTTCATTGGAGGAAGTAGACTAGATTCATTTTTTAATACATTAATAATAATAATCCCCCTGACCGATTTCGGTCACGGTAGCCAATCTCAACGAAGATTTGAAAGGTTCGCAGGCGATTTTATAGTGCACAAGTGTGTGCGCAAACACAGGTGCACTATTTGTTCCTTTACTCTCTCCTAGCTGGGAGTGCAGCACCTCACCACCATTCAAGTTGTAGTTTTAGTACACTAATTTGTCAACCCTGTAAATTACCATGTAGGTACTACAATGCTTTTATGATAATAATAATAATATCCCTGGACATTTCACACAGCACCATTTGTCCCAAGCTAAGCAACCTAATGCTTGTGTTATGGTAACAAGATTGCTGATAAACTACTTATTTACAAATTTTTTTTTGTAAATACGTACATATTAAAGATAGAAAAACACCCAGACTCGGAACAAATACATGTAGGTCATACAAATATTTGTTAATCATCATAATCGAACCCGCTTCACGCAGCGCAGCAGTCAATCGCTTAACCACTGCGCCAACCGTGCCGTCGACTTTGCAGGCGCTTGTTTGATTTAAGTATGCCTCCAAATTACCTACCTACTCCTGTGGTCTAATTACGTAACATACTATCAGTAGCAAAGGGTTTTATTTTGACAGTTCAATACAACATTCATTGCGTTATTTACGTTGCTGAGCAGAAGCATTTTTCGAACATAAGAAGCAATGGATTAGCAACATCCTTCAAAATGATTCAGATTGAGATCGATAGTGTGTGCTATATTAGGGTGCTATTTCAGAGTCCCAAAAATAAATTGGATTAAGGGTAGGACAATGATGATGTAACAAATTATAAAAGCATTTTGGATTAAATGAATAATACTAATATTAAGACCGCTATCCCACTGGCGTTTTACGAGAGTTGGCGCTTCTCCAACGTCTGCGCAGCGCCAACATTGCGCAGCCGCGAAGTCAACGTCATCGGAATCAACATCCGCTGAACGCAACGTTAACGTCACACGCACACATGCTGCGATTTAAGGTGTATGTGCACCTCGCGACGTTGACGTTGCGTCTGCGCAGACGTTGGAGAAGCGCCAACGCTCGTAAAACGCCAGTGGGATAGCGGCCATAATATCGAATGTGGAGGAGGGTTTATCAGAAAGGTGTAATCAATTTTAAGGGTGTGGTACAAAACTTCAATACCCACTCGACCCAAATGTATGGGACGGCTGATTATTTTTTTCTCGATTATGATGTTCGTCCCATGGAGAAAGTTATTCAGCTTAATGGTCCGTACCACACCATTAGACTGTGTAAAGAACTTTGACCAAGAAAAATAATTTCAAATCTTCCCCAATAGTTAAAGAATGTGCGAACGGATGAAGGAACATTCAGAACAAGAACCTCCGAACATCAGATAACTTTTTTTTCCGCAATGTTTATTCCTCAGATAAAAGTTATGTGAAGTTTGAAAAATCGTCCTTTAGGAGAACGACATGTTTTATTCAAGAATACAAATTGCTTTGGGGTCACTATCCTTCGAGTATTTTGTCAGCAGCTTGCCAAAATCGTTTAAGCTTTAGTAAAGGAGTAAAAGTTTTTGCAAAGTTTCCAAACAAACGACACGGAGTTCTACATGAGGAAAAACAAAAGTTTGACTTTACATTATTTTATACTAGCTGCGCCCCGCGGTTTCACCCGCATAAGTTTCGATCCCGTGGGAATAAAGTATCCTATATGTTAATCCTGGTTATAAACTATCTGTGTGCTAAATTTCGTCAAAATCTGTTCAGTAGTTTTTGCGTGAAAGAGTAACAAACATCCATACATCCATACATACAAACTTTCGCATTTATAATATTAGTAGGATATTCCTCAAATAACGTAAAAGCTGACACGTGTCAATTTCCCATACGGGAATGGAAAAAGCTTACAATAAAAGAATGATACGTGTCATCATTTTCGCGGAAATTAACATTCGGTATTATTTTCTCATGACCAGGAAAATCGTATATTAATGAGATATCTTTATGTGTATTGTGCGAGATGTGAAAACAGCTGGTTCTAACCGACTCGTTGTACGCAAAGTATTTGGCAATCATACATATCGTTGAAAACCAAATATGTAATACTCATTACCTATCATAATCATTGCTCGACTCGACAAATTCAGGCGTATTCAAAATCAGGTACAGACAATTAACACTATACGTACAAACTGATGAGCATACTTATACAGAAAAAAAAATTGACCCGGTAGGTATTGCACTTTTCTTTGAAACAGCTGATTTTGAATTAAATAACCGACGAAAACTTTCTACGCTAAATACGTCTAGAATCACATGCTGAATCCATGGTTACAAAGTCAAAGTCAAATCATTTATTTCAAAAAGGCACATAAAAGACACTTAAAATTCCATTACAATAGAATAGATTCCAGACGTGCCTTCCAAAAGGTAGTTTTCGTATGGAGAAGAATGGGCAAGAAACTCCAACGTTACTCATTTAAAATGTTTGTGCACTGGTTAAAAATGTATCCTGTATTTTGTTGATTTGTCCTGTTGTTGTTGTTTATCCTGTATTTGTCCTGTGTGTTGAGATGAATGGATCACACCTTTTATTACGTAATGGTCCCCACCTTCAGGTCAGAAGACCGCAATTTGAGGGAATAATAAGACCCTCGTTCGCAAAATCTCAGACTAAAGTTCTACTAGAGATCAAAAGGTGAAGTTATTTATATATGTAACCTACCCCTTTTAATTGCTATTCATAGTTCCAATTAGTAGGGACTGATACTGAAATGTTGGTCTAATTATAACTATAGCCGAAGTTACGCGTACTTTCTGAATTCGGGTTATTTGTACACTCCTCCAATCGTCATCTACTTTCAGTTATATAATATAGATAGAATAAACCGGCATGAGTTTCTAAATATTTACTTTTGAACATTTAATTTCTTCAAAATTGCTTGGTTTTGCCGTCAAAGCGTATCAAAAGTACAAAGACATCCTCTTTCTTATGAAATTAGCGTAGCTCTATGTACCTTATACTCACTTTTCACCCTCAGGTAGATTCAGCGTGATGCTCCCAAGGACACCCTCCCCATATTTCATGTAGCCAAATACCCCGACGACACCATACAGAATAGCGACGAAAATCATGGTCACATTCAGAACACTGGGGCAGCCGAGGAAGTCTTGAGGCTTAGCCATCTCATTCTCCACTGGCATAACCACATTGATGCCTTCCATTGCGAATATTGCAGTGCTGGAAATAGAAAAACGGTTAATGAGTTGAATTTGACGGACATGAATTTTAACCTACTGGAAATTGTAGTTGTCGTATTTATAAATCAATCGATGATTTCATTTGTGCTTGTATGTAGGTAGGTTCAGTTTTAATCACCATTCAACTGACAGACAACCATTGCACAGCTGCAATAACTGAAGATATAAATAAACAGTTTGAAAGAAAAAATTGAAACATGACTCCCATCCCTGATCCAAAGAAAGTAATTTTACCCAGAAGCTTGTCCCGTCTTCTCATTCTAAAATGGTGGCCTGTCGTTGCTGCGGCCTGTCGGTGCTCGGTTTCGCTGTGCCAGAGTCCACCCAGTGTTAACTTTTGCTGACTTCGCATTAGCCCAGTAGAGGCGACTATCGTTATATAAGGAGCTTTAAGCTCTTGGGCGAAATCTGAACCAACGCCAGCAACTTGTTTTTTAAATACATTTTCACATTTTTTACCGATAACGTCCCCCTTTCAATATCATACAAGCGCCTAAAGATCCTTTTAGCATAAGCATAATCAGCCTATAATGTTCCCACTGCTGGGACACAAGCCTCCTCTCTGTGAGGCGATAATTCACCACGCGGGCCTAGTGCAGGTTGGTAGATGTCACATGTCTGCGAATTTTTGGTTCTCGGACATGCCGGTTTCCTCACGACGTTTTCTTTCACCGTTTTAAGAGCTGTGGTGGTGAAATAATATACGCAAATTAAAGCGCCTGTCTGGGTTCGAATCTACGACCTACAGCTCGTATGTCGCGCCGTTACCACTGAGCCACTACTGCTCTGAAGATCCTGGTAGCACAAGGCATTTCATCTATATAGTAAAAATGAAATCTTGATCGTTGGTAAGCGCATCACTTCAGAACGGCTGAAACGGCTAGAAATATTTTTTTTGAAATGTGAAATGTCCAAAATTAGTGTGACTCATGTTTGAATAATTTAAAAAGTTACTGGGAAATTGGGGAAAGTGCATTTTCTATGGTTAGGACAAGACCACCCCTGGTGTGCCAGCTAGTTTCCTATTAACGGGATGATTAAAACCTGAAGGCAAACATTAGTTTCATCATTCAAAGTTCTTTGAACTCGCTAATATTTCAGTTACAGTTTGGGTAGGTAGGGAAGATATTGTTTTTCAGCAAATTAGTGGGTAATTTGCTGAAAAACAATATCTTCAAAAAATATTCCTTAGTAAGGTGGCTCTAGGCATTATATCCAATTGGTAATGCTTATAATATGTACGTAGTTATGGACCAGAATAAATAAACCAAAATACGTAGCTCTGCGTTATTTTTGTCTCTGACAATTCCTAGATGAAAAATCTTTGCATTCATAAATTAGGTACCAAACATTTACATAATTTTTCACATTTGTCCAGCAATAAAAAGGTTTCATACAAAAAGTTATATGTTAGCAACAGTGATTCCCGAATTCAAAATATCAGCTCGCTGAAAGCATTCATAAATAGATTGGTGTACAAACAAGGAATCTAATATAAATTTCAACAATGGCAGGACAGGGACCCGAAACTGAAAATAAATTAACTTATAACAGTGAAAATCGTTGCGTGGGCAAGTATGTGTATACTTATTAGCATTCTTAAGAACAGCCCTACTACTTAACGAGAAGAGAAAGCTTTTAAAAAGGAATGTATGTAGACTCCTAAGCAAATAATTTGAGTCACCGACAGAAGCCTTAATATCTCGGAAACTAAGAATGCTCGAGCATGCTTGGGACGAGATTGTGTTTGAGTGTGAGCGACGGAACTCCGCTCCAATCACGCGCTGTGAACTGACAATTGCATCCCTAATCGCAAGATGTGTGCATCTATTGATAGCGTGCAGAGGTGATACAAAGTACAAAAATAGTAGAGAATTATATTTTGTATCTTTTACAAATCTTTTACAAAAAATGCTTATTTTTGTTTCACGTTCCAATCGCGGCATATTTTTATTTCACAAAAGATAGCTAAGTGATTTCATGGATTTTATTTGAGTATTATTAAAATTCTTTTTATTTGAACAAGATAGCTTTCTTAGTATCGAGATTTCTTATATGAGATATTAACATTTCTTGTTGGTGACCTGTATTCATTGTCATTCAAGTGTAAGATTAAATTTATAAAAAACAGACTTTAATTCTGCATAAGTAAATCAGCTCCTTGCAATGTGCTTAAATTACATTTTTCTAGACATATAGAAATTTTCAAAAAAATACCACCGCCGCTATTTTCGAATAAATGCAAATTGAATCTAATTCGGTGGGTTAGTAAAGTTTATGTAAAAATATTTAGTTTATAGAAATTCTGAAGGAGCTTTTGTAGATTTTTCGCTCTCATCTCGTCTGTTTATCTACTTTCCTATCACAGATATGCTGGATGAGATTTCTTTAGAAATAAGCATTACTTTTGCACCTATTTTTATTTTGTCTTTGAAACTCTTTGGTCTGTATATCGATCGGCTGGTTCGTGAGCTCAGCGGCACTATGGTAGGTTGTTCAATTGACGGAACAATTGTCAATAACATAAGTCACGCCAACGACATGGTGCTGCTGGCCCCATCAATCAGCGCCCCCAGGACACTGTTGTCGGTTTGTGAGCGATATGCGGAGGCCCAGAGTCTTAGATATAATGCAAAAAAGAGCGAGTGCCTGCTGTTCAAAGCAGGTACTAAGACCTATGCTGTACCACCTATGACACTCGCGGGAACTGCTCTAGAGTGGGTGACATCCTTCAAATGTCTGGGGCACTGGGTCACTGCTACACAGACCGATAACATTGACATGGAGAGGGAACGTAGGGCGCTGTCAGTCAGGAGCAATATGTTGGTCCGTAGGTTTGCGAGGTGTTCAAGTGATGTAAAGGCTACTCTGCTTAGGGAATACTGCCAATCTTTTTATACTTGCAGCCTATGTGTCGACTACACGCAGAGGGCTTACAGCGCCTTGCGAGTCCAATACAATAACGCATACAGGGCGCTGTTGAGGCTGCCGCGACACTGCAGCGCATCAAAGATGTTCGCGGAGGCACGTATAGATGACTTCTATGCTATTGTTCGAAAACGTATCGCATCCCTGATGTGGCGGGTGAGTGGCAGCGCCAACAGCCTATTGATGACCGTATCGGATAGGGCTGATAGCCTTATATGGAAACACTGGACGACGACGACAGTGTTGCCTTCGAACCGTGCCCAGAAGTAGTATATTGTTATTGTGAATCATTAATTATTATTATTCGATAATAATAATAATAATTAATGAATTCTCTGACATGGTTTAGAATGTAATAATGACTTGATAGAGGTATATGTACTAACACTAGTTTGTAAATTGTTTATGTCATTACTAACATGAGTGGATTGTACTGATCTGACTAATAAATTATTATTATTATATTTGTGTGTACTTAAATGATTAAATAAATAAAGTTTAAACCACCTATAGTATCATTTACCTGAGAAACAGCGGCCACTTCTCCACACTGGAAACCATTTCAATGTTGCTCAATGGTGGTAGGTCGGTAAACGTATAGTAACACGTTATACCAAACGTAACTACCAGGCATACGTTAGCTAACACTGAGAATGGTACCAGGAACTTCAGGTGACGTATCTGCGTTATCAGGATAAGTGGGAGGAGGATGATCCCGCAGTAGACTTCGACCTCGTACTTCGTCGATGGCACGAAGTGATCGAATATCTGGAAAGAAGATTTTGTAGTTAAATTAAAACAATCTTACTAATAATGTAAATGTGGAAGTCGCTATCTATTATGTTTTTGACAGATGGCCGATAGGACCGACAGGGTCTGGAGTGGTGATATATCGAAGGACATTGAGCAAATTCTCGACTGGTTTCGAAAAAACACTCTAGTACTTAACGCATCTAAAACAAAATACATGATATTGGGCACCAAATACTAGATTAAAACTGAGGATCTATACAAGCCAATTATTGTTAATGGAGACCTAATAGAAAGGGTAAATGTCGCAAAAAATCTGGGGCTGGTAATGGACGACGACCTTAGATTTGTAGAGCATATTAATAGCCGGATTCGGAATGCTTTTTACAGGTTGAAGGTTCTCTATGGAATCCGTGAGTACCTCTCCGAGGATATTAGGAGACTACTTTCAGATCTACTATTCAGATATATCTATTGTGATGTGGTGTATGGACCCAGACTCTTGCAAAAAACCAAAAAATGCATACAGAGAGTCCAGAATGCATGCATACATTTCTGTTATAAAGTTCCGAGAAGATGGCACATTTCCTCTATTATAACTGAGAAGGGACAACTTAACATGGAATCGCGACGCAATCAACATCTGTTGTGTTTTGTACACAGGATTATTGCAAGTAAAAATCCCTCATACCTGTACAATAAATTATCTTGGTGTAAGAATGCCCACAGCTTATATACCAGATCAAAAGTAAATGAAACGCTTATGATACCGAGACACAAAACAAAAACTAATTAAATAGTGTTGATGTATGATCATTAAAATAACTATCATTTAAACCGTTTTTGCAGAATGTACTGTTTTGTTTTTTCTTTTTTCCTTTTCGTAAACAGGAGTCAAAGGTTTAAACTGAAAACCAGCGCATAGCAACCCACTAGGGAACCTAAGCATAATGCTGACGCTTGAACCTTTCGCTTCCGGTATTATAGTTTTGTGTTATGTACTAATACTACTAGCTGTAATACTGGAGACAATAAACGTTATTCTATTCTATTCTATCTCGGTAATCACCCACTTTCTAGCAATATAATTATTCTTTCCAAATAATTATTAATATCCTGCATATATCTTTTACCACTCGTGTGTATAATATAAAATATAATAATCTGTCATCCACACAAAATGACTTTAAAGAAATTATTATAATTAAAGATCCCATCTTTAATAGACAAATGGGCATTTTACGAGGCATCATAAAATGATTTTTACCTAGACTGAAATGTATTTTTTCATACATTTTTCGCTTATTGCGCTGACTCATCATTTATTGGAACGACAGCTTGCGATAGGAGTGAACTGGTAAAACTCGGCAAAAAGCACCATCCACGCGAATTTTTATTATATACATATAGTAGAGTTAAAGGGGAAAATTTATAAGTCTGTGATAAGGCCTGTCGTACTTTATGGGTCTGAATGCTGGGCTGTGAAGAAGACGGATGAAAGAAGATTGCATGCAGCGGAGATGAGAATGTTGAGATGGATGTGTGGAGTGACGAGAATGGATAAAGTAAGAAATGAGTATATAAGAGGAAGTTTGAAAGTGGCGCCAGTGACAGAAGAATTGAAAGGAAATCGTTTAGCTTGGTATGGGCATGTGATGAGAAGGGACGTAATATATGAACGGACGGAATATACATGTTGATGGATGGAGAGGGAGAGGAAGGCCGAAGAAAAGATGGATGGATTAATTGTATGAGGAATGATATGAAAGAGAAGGGAGTAAATGATAGCGTGATGGTTGACAGGGGAGAATGGAAGAAGAAAACGTGTTGCGCCGACCCCAAGTAACATGGGATAAGGGCAGGAAAATGATGAAATGATGAGAGAATGGCTGACATAGAAATAGGATAGTTTTTCTAGGGTGCTGAAGTCGAAGCCGATATTAAAGTCAAAATGAAAATCTAAGACGGCGGCCGCGAAAATATTCCCATTTTCATCATGGGTGTCGTTTTCATGGTTTTTGAGGGTGCTGAAGCCACAGACAGTGAGGTCAAAATCAAAATCCAAGATGGCAGTTGCGAAAATTTGAAAATGACGAAATATTTCAAAGTTCGGGGGGAATTCGATTGTATAACTAGACACTATTTTAATAACAAAAAGTGCAATGCCTTTTAGACCAGAGTCATTCAATGTTTGTCTGAAGTCAATATGTTTTAAATTCTAAATTAACAAAATTCTTATAATTTTCGCGTTAAATTGTCATCAAAGCGGTTTGTTTAGTTGGATGTTTACATATTCGTATTACAATATAATCTTTCAGGCAGAAGCAATTTTGGTAACAATGGAACACGCTTCGTTTCAAAGTGATTCTAAAGATAATGTGTTTAAACCGCGTTCTTAATTAGAGAGTGTAATGAGTTCTCTGTATTTGCACTACTACAGTGAATTTTAGTATAAAACATAATATTTAAATAAAGTTTTTTTTAAATAATCAATGACTTGTGTAAACGTTTTAAAATATAAATGTCGTTACATACTTACTCCAAAATAGTCCAACCATATTGGGAAATATAATGTTCGAGCCGTTTTGGTTGAAACACTAGGGCCATGGGGTCCGATCGCCCACTTGGTTTTTCGAAACATCGCCAATCGCTTGGTCGACTCTTCACATGACCGCTGGCACGTGGCAATGCTGCCAGCCTTTTGGGCATTTTTCCTGTTGACAGCGATGTGGACGAATTTTTTGATGCCCTTTGATTCTTTCCCTTTTAATATAGTTATAGATGTACATATTAGTCATATTATTTTAAGTCTCTTAACGTACATATTATGTAAATATTATCTTGTTTGATAAAATGTGAAATTATTATAATACATGCTTAGGAACTTTTTCTTCTGAATTCAACTATATCATAAAAAATAAATATCATGTCGTATATTATTCGGCAATAGTACCTATAGTTTTCTATCAGTGAAATAATTTTCATAATCGGATCTCTTACAAACAGACATACAATTTTACCTCTCTACCTATATTAATTACTTTATACTGTAGATTTCCGAGACCATTTTTGTACTCCAAGAATTAATTATTACAAAACTGGTAGGTGTTGATTTTGTCAAAACTGAGTGGCTTAGGTACGCCCAAATTGGTGGAAGTATCTATTGATTAAAATGTAATTTGTATCGAAACGAAATGGGACGAGCGATAGACGCCGGTAATGGATTTCTCTCAATAAAATTAGTTCTTTAATTTATTGGAATCCAATAATCTGGGTATGGGATGGGTTCAAAATAATTCAGTTTATCAGTTGTTACGCATTCAAGCTTTTATTTTCAGAATTCGATGAAAGTCCGATGATGTAGACCAGCTGAAAAAGTACGTAAGGTATTAGGTAGTTAGGTATTTTGACAGTTCAACAACATTCATTGTATAATTTACATTGTTGAGAAAAAGGCTTTAAAATGATTCAGATTGTGATAGAAAGTGTGATACGCAATAAGGTTGCCGATGGAGACTCGCACAGACCAGAAGAGTATAGCACAAAAGACCCGAGGCTGTTACTCAATAGTGGTCGGAACAAGGCTGCCAGTGATGATGCTGATGACCCAAGGTGTACAAACCATGGTGGCAGGAGTGAGTTAACAACCATTTATACTTGAAGATATTGTAACGACATCTACACCGTCACATGCGAACTATGCATGATGCTGACGTCACCCAAAATCCTGCATCGCGCAACCAGAGTTTACCGCGCGACTAGCATATATACAACAGCCCGAAACACTCGTAAAGCTGTTGTCAGCGGTTTTAAGAGAATCTAGCTTTAAGACCTTTGTTCACGGCACGGTTTCTGCACGGTACGGCGGCTGCGTATAAACCGCGCTATAGAAAAAACGTGTCTTTCAACACCCTTCGATCATAATCCACACAATACTGACGACCGTGCCTACACACGGTGAATAAGCCGTAGTTTTTCACAGCAAGAAGACAACACGGAGTTAAGTCAATTAAATATTGAATTAAAACAGTGAAATTATCCCAATTCAATGGGTGTCTTTTATGCAAAATATTAATTTATCGATGAATAGAAACGTCGTGGGTACCTAAATGGAGTAAGTATTTCAATACTCACATAATATGTATATTAAATTATTATGACTATTCAATTTTTTATAGGTTTATATTTTCAATTTCATTCATAGGGTCCAAGAAGCTTGCTTACACAGAAGATTATTCTCTAATGTTTTATATTCATAATTTGTTTCTAGGTATAATAATATTTTTATTTAATAAGCCAGCTCAAAAGGGCTATAAAAAGATTCAAATAATAATTTATTTTCAAAAAAGCCACTGTGTTCCCTCGTCCAATGTTTTCTCCCACGTTGCAACAACTTGCTTTTCACATTTTGAATAAATTAAAATTGGTTTTCAGATTTTCAGAAAGTCAACCACCGGTTTTTCTTTAAATTTTCCGAGATAAAAAGTATTTACCCAATGCTCTGTTACATTTTATTTGCTAACATCATACTAGTGTCTGTCGATATACTTAAAATTGCAATTTCTTCAGCCTTTTTAGGTGTACAACGGAGGTACCTACTAACAGAAAAAAACATTTTCACGTTTACGTTAGGATAGGAAGGCATGAAGCGAGATTTCTGCCCAGCAGTGGGATGATGCAGGGTAATAGTGACAGTAACGCAAGGATAAGGATAATTTTCACAGGTGCGTGGTGGCTCTCGTCTATTCATGATATTTTAATACTTCTAATATTCGTCAAACTCCTTCGTGACAAGGCAGTCGACGGCACGGTCGGTGGCCTTTTGGCCTGGAGCTGGCCTAAAGTAGTACGGAGTTTCATTATAATAAGAGGACTACTGATTTTGTTACCACTGATGTGCGACAAATTCCGCACGAGACGTTGGACGCGACTGCGTGCATTGGCTGTTTTAGGCTTTATTTAGCGCTCAACCGCGCTATTATTTTTTTACTTTACTTTGCTTTTGAACAAGCTGGAAATGCTAGGAATACGGGGAGTACAATTGCAACTATTATCTGATTACCTTACCGACCGCCAGCAGTGTGTAAAAATAGGTCAGTTCACGAGTTCTGAACTAAAGAATACCTGTTATGGAATCCCACAAGGTAGTATTTTGGGCCCTACCTTGTTCCTAATCTATATAAATGACCTGTGCAATTTGACACTCCAAAAAGGTGTAATTATCTCATATGCGGATGATACAGCTCTACTGTTCGCAGCTAATTCAAAGGCCGAAGTCTATGAGGTAGCACAGAATGGTTTTAATACTGTGTCCAATTGGCTTCTCAAAAATCTCTTATCATTAAATACAGATAAAACCAAGTACCTATTATTTACAATAAGAAACACTAATCCAACGCTTACTAACCTAATCATTCAAGCGCATAACAATTGCAATTTATATTATGCTGACATTGCGTGCACTTGTCCCACTTCAGCTAAAACCGACCATATTAAATATCTAGGCGTCACGATTGACACAAATCTGAACTTCCGCAAACACATCGATTTATTATGCACCAGAGTGCGCAAACTAACATACATTTTTAAAACTTTACGTAACATTGCCGACTTTAAATTAATTAGACAGGTTTATTTAGCTTTGTGTCAATCGATTATTACCTACTGTATAACGTCCTGGGGTGGTGCCGCTAAATCAATTTTACTGCACCTAGAACGCGCCCAAAGAGCAGTTTTAAAAGTTGCTACTTTTCGTCCATTTAGATTTCCTACACACGAGCTTTATATGGCATGTAAGGTGCTAACAGTACGTCAATTATTTATTTTGAATGTAATTTTATTCCAACACACTGAACTTTATTTTAACCCAGTACCCTCAGATAGGAGAAGAAAAGATTTGGTTTGTGCTAACTCTCAGACTAAACATGCTTTTGCTAATCGATTTTATTTATTTTTAGGACCCTATTTGTATAACCAGTTTAACAGAGTGCTAAAGATTTATAGTTTAAGTTATAATAGGTGTAATTTACTAGTACAGGAATATTTGGCAAAACTCAATTATGCAGACACGGAAAAACTACTAGAAATTTTAAAATAAAATCTATCTACCTACTCTAATATAAGTCTCTTCCTTTACCAAAATTAATAATAGTCTCCACTTTATCTACTTTAATATTATTCGTTAATTTAATTTATTTAAACATTATTGTATATCTTACATAATCTAGTTTTAAAATAATATATCCAAATAGTAACTGTTTAAGCCTCTGTAAATACGAGTATTATACCTTCTTTTCAATTTAGCTTCTAATACATATATTGTTGTCTTCTTTTTAAATGTTTGATGTAAATTGATGGCCTGAAACACAGGTTTTTCATAAACCTAGATCAGGCAGGTCTATATTACAGTTAGAATTTAAGTTTCCTCGGTTGTAATTAATGTAAATCATAGTTTTACTTTATACTTGAATAAAATTTTTATTATTATTTTATTATCGGTCGTAACCGAGCGTTCAGTGCTTAGCTGACGTCAAACTGACTACTCACAAGGGAGGTCCCACAAAGGCGGACATAGAGGCACTTTAGAAATAACACGATCAGTATCGATGTTATTTTTGGTTTGCGATTTTGCGTACGGTCGGTCGCTCGGTGAGCGTCGTATTATATGCCTGCATATAGCGTGTCAGTCGACCGACGTACGCCCGACCGTCGGTCCTCGTTAGCGCGACGTACATAGCTGTACGCGCGTAGCAATTCATACAGCCCTGCACTATTGTTTTTCATATGTTTTCATTCATATAGGTACGTTTGACCGGTGTCAGCGCTGACCCTCAGTCGAGCATTCAATCCAGACTAAATTGGGAGTCTATTTGACTATTCGCGCCAGTTTCAGATTCAGTTCGTGCTAGTGGCGCGAATGTGACTCCTTGTGATTTTGTCAACTGACGTTGACAAAATAGACTCGAGCGAATTTCTTCCCCACGCATGGTTAACTTCAGTTTGGCCAGAGTTATAATAGAAAAAAACTTCTATAATATTCCCTAGAGACCTCCATTTCTACTTAATAAGGTAAATGCTTGTTTCAATGTTCGTCTAAAACGTGACTAGATTACCAAAATACGCGGCAGCAAGGCTATTTAAATTCGATTAGCGAGTTTGGCTGGCGTCATTTCAGTGTAATCAGCCTATAATGTTCCCACTGATGGGACACAAGCCTCCTCTGTCACGACCGATTTAAAGATACTTTTGAACGTCAAAAATTTACTAGAAGATAGAATTGACCACATCACATCGCAGCGACAAAATGTGGGCAAGCGGCGGTTACGAGTGAATAGTGTCGCTGCAGCGCTTTGCAGTAGTTGCATTGTGGTAAATACTCGTACATAATCATATCAAATGGTCGACGCAACGTTGTGGTTGTGATGTGGTCGGTATTGTCAACACGGTTGATTATGACGGCAAAATGTGGTCATTTTCATACGAATTAGCGCCCGACCACGTGTTGTCATTATGGTGTGGTTGTGGTATCTACGTGTCATCGGACCCATAGATAGATTCGTTTTATACTAGGCATCTTTAGATCTGTGTTTGAATAGCCTTATAACCATAAATTGACTAAGTGCGAACATGGATTCCTGTAACTTGCTGAAAGGTTGAAGTATGAAAGGTTTCTTCGGTTTTACGAGAAATATACGATTTCTACTTAATAATAATTAGCATGAGAGGAGTTTTTGATCATTTTCTAATTAGCACACAAACATTTCTCAAAGACGCTGATGATTTTTACTTCAAGTCGGTAAGTAGTTAATTTTTTATAGACTGTTCTTTTTTTTTTTTTTTTGGGCGGCAATTTTGGTTAAAACCTGTACCAAAAGTATCTGAGAGGTCTTAGGTATTCATTCTCTAAAGGTTACGTGAAAAGAAACAATAAAGGTCTATTTTAACTTAAAGTGCGCACAAAAGAAACCAAAGCCGTACTTCTTTAAATAATTAAAATTCTGCTCGACCCTGAGTTTTTTTTGTAAGCTCTAAGAAAAGATGAACGTTTGAAGAGTCATTGCTCTTTACAAAACAGATTAGATTTGCGTACCAGCTTAGAAAGAACCGCTCTCAAAAATGTAACATTAATTAAAATATCTATTCCTCAATTTTCATTATATTAGAAACCGTCGTTCGTCGTTCGTTCCGTCGGACATGAACAATTGGCATCTTAATTATACATGACAGTGTAATATCGCACTCCTCAGAATGCAAATGCAATATACGTGGCTACGCGATGTCTGCACATAATGTGAAACGACTTGCAAAACCAAATTAAACTTGTCTATTACTATGAGCAGGATTGTAATATGTTGTAGAAACAGATATTAATTTCTTAGGAGGTTTATTGTGAGGTAATTCTCAGTATGAGCCATCTCACCCTTCATCTCTTGTGTAGTTAACGGCACATAGGAGTAGCGTTACGTTTATTAACACAGAAAAATAAAACATAATTTGTTCTATTTTTCTGTGTTAATAAAGCGCTGCTTTTTACCCTGGGTTGCGCGTAGATGTCGAAAAAATTTACCCACGGGAACGTACTACCGAAATAAAAAGTATTCTAACCCAGGGCATGGTCTATCTGTGCGCCTAAATATCAGCAAAGTCCATTTAGCCGTTAAGGCGTGAAAAGGTCATAGTCAGACAGATAGACAGAGTTACTTTTGCATTTATTGTATTAGTATTATATCCCTAATATTACCTTTCTACTTTTTTTTTCTATGCAAAACTCATCTGTTTATAATGGTAAGTACCAAAATACATTACAAAATGATTGAATGAAATCGACCATTATTTTTTTTCTTCTCCTCAGCTTTGGCTGCTGCAAAAATATAAGTTATTCAGCAGGATTCACTGAGTATCTAGGCCTCGCTGGATGAACTGGCTTTTTCTGGATTTCGTCGGTCCATACGTGGAGATTTTTCATGCATAAGTAATTAAGTTTGGGTTGAAGTTTTTGTTAATCTCATATCCTCAGTCAAAAACTTTTTTGACATTGGAAAAGTCACATAGGAACTTACCAGAGAGCCTAGACAAGTGGCAATTGCTTTCTACAGAATTGACATCAGGTTTTCAGTATATTATGTCAATCCAATACATTTTTTACTTTTCTATCATCGTTATCGCTGATAGTATGTCAGTTTGTCTCTACCCTCAGGTCTTGGATCCGAAATTTATTGGCTAACCCCAATGACCAATAATTCAAAATGAGAATTTGAATAATTCAACAACAACCTCGAGGTTGGAATCACGGTTGAGAAATGGCCACTGCTCCTGGGATAATCCACTGCCATTGGTTTATTTATTTCAAGGTCTTATACTCACATCTTTGAGAGAAGACGCGATAAATATCACGTACACACTTGTCCCACCGAGACATACGCCGGCCATCGCTGCGTCCACAAAGTGTCTGAAAATGATAGTACGTTTAATATTTTATTTCAGGTGATATATTTTAGTAATATGGCGAAACTGGCATTATTTGTTTAAGTTAAATCAATCTTTAATAAATAATACCACCACACTACATTTGTTAATAATAATAATAATTATGTTTATTCACACAAAATGTACATTTTTTTTATCAAGTAGAGTGCTTAATTTAGACTTACAGTACACAAAAGTATAAGCATTTGAGGCCGAACTAGGCATAGCCTGTATTTCAGCCTTCAACGCCGATCCCCCTGAGATACAAATTAAACTATCTTAATATGACAGTGCAATGATGTATGAATGTACAGTATCTTATTCAACATATAAAAATTTAGAATAAAAAACTTACTAACTAACTACTAACTTACTTATTTAAGAATATAATAATGGGGTTTATTCATAAACGATGACCAAAGTTAAGCAACGTTTAAACGTCAAAAATGTATGGTTAAACAGTCGTCAATCACTGCTCAACCTTAAGCAACGTTTATGAATAAAGGGAATATATCTAGGTGTGTATCAAGTCCTCTCTTTGTCTGTGATGTAGGGGTGCGTGAATGAGTGTAAGAGGGTGTGTGAGATTGCGGAGAATGACCTTTGTAACCTTTGTTATCGTTGTGATAGGTTACTTAGTTTAATTTTAGTGATTCAACTGTTACCATTTAGTTCATCTTCATCTAGGTATTTCAAGCAACTTTTCTGTCTCCTCATATGTGAGTTTCTGTAGGTACTCGCTTACTGCAGTTTTGCAAGATTGTTTCGTCATCGGGTATATGTTATGAATTTTATTGATATTATTGTAGATGTAGGGGCCAATAAATAGAGCAAATCTAGTGCTAAATTTCGTTTTAGAAGCGATGGGCTGTGGGCAAACCAAGTATTTTGTGCGCCTATTTAAAGTGAGTGGATTGTAAAAGATCTTCTAGTGTTGCATTAATATAATATTGAGAAGGAAAAGCTGCCTTACTGTAAGGACTCCACAGAATTCGTAAAGCTGCGAGGTAGGGAACAATCTTGGTTTGAAGGTGCTAACCTTCAGAATGGCACGCTGGGCAACCTCAACAGGTTTTATGGTAGTTTTAGGGGATCCTCCCCATGATGTAATGCAGTAAGTAATGAGGGACTGGCAGAGGGCAAAGTATATCCCCTTCAGCACAGAGGGATCGGTGACGTGTCGGAGGGTCCTAAAGATGTAAATTAACTTCCTGATCCTACCACAGAGGGCCTTTGTGTGTTCCTTAAAGTTGAGGTTATTATCTATAAAAACGCCTAGGTATTTTATCCCTGTTACACGCTCTAGTTTAGGACATGAACAGTTTTCCTTAGAGGAACACTCGTGTGCTACGATGTTATGGTGATCATGTTTAATTTCTGTGTTTGACCGTATACTGAAGCAAACATATTTGGTTTTCTCCACGTTTAGAGTCAACACATTGTCCTCTAACCATTCCCTCACAGCATCAAAACCATGTTGGGCAGCTTTGAAAGCCTCTTCCCATGTATCGGCAGAGAAAATGAGAGCAGTATCAACTGCAAAGAAGATAATTTTGCCATGGGAAAGTTTGAGACTTGTGAGGTCGTTTATATAAACGAGAAATAGGGTTGAGCCTAGAATACTGCCTTGGGGAACCCCGTACGTGACCGGAAGGTCTCCACTATTGACGTGGCCAATCCTAACACTCTGAAGCCGACCAGTCAAATAACTTTTGATGAGTTTTAATTGAGTTCCTCTGATTCCAAGCAGTTCCAACTTATTGAGTAAGATCGGGACGGAAATCATATCAAACGCTTTGGCTAAGTCAAGGAAAACAGTGAGAGATTTTTGTTTTTTTATCAAGGTTATTGCTAACAAAGTTGATGAGATTATTAACAGCTTGATCTATTGACTTGCCTTCACGGAATCCGTATTGGTTTGTTGAAAACAGATGTTTAGATTCTAGGTAACCAACCAACCTTGAATTAATAAGTCTCTCTAAAAGTTTAGACAGCGCTGGGAGGATAGATATCGGCCTGTAGTTGATGATATGACTTCCGTCACCGCTCTTGTGGATAGGGCACACAACAGATTTTTTTTGGCTGTCAGGGAAAACACCATGCTGAAGACATGAATTAAATATGAATGTGAGTGGAGGGACCAGAAAGTTTTTATACGTTTGTAAGAAGGAGCTGCTTATTGAGTCATAGCCTTTAGCACAATCTGTTTTAAGGTTGGCGATTAGACGTTCTACCTCTTCTTCAGTGGTACCTTCCAAAACGAATGAATTTAACTGTGTTAGAGTTTGAAAGCTGCTAGTTTTTACTTTGTTACTTGCCTTCCTTTGTTCTACTTTATCAGCTAGTGTCCTACCCACGTTTGCAAAGTACCTATTGATTTCATTAATGTGGTTGTTAATGTTGAAAAGTAACTTTTCGATACTCCACTGAAAGACAGCGTTAATGTCCTCTTGTAAAGTTTCTAAATCAGAATCCTTTTCCACGCCTGATATTAATTTAAGGTCATCTGCAAAAGTAAAGCAAACACCTAGCATCTATGAGAACATTTTCGAGGTCATTAACCATGACCTCAAGTAGTAATGGTCCCAAAACAGGGCCTTGACTTACTCCAGACCGAGTGTCGTAAGTTACGCGGACACAAAGCAACCATGACAAGCATATTGCTAACGAACCCGGCAGTAACTAGCAATTTTTTTTTATAAATTCGGAGTAAAGCCTATGTTATTAAGTTTAGCCAACAATACGTCGTTATCAATGTCTAACTGCTGCAAAATAAGATCCACCAGCGTTAGAAGGTTCATATTAATAGAACGGTTACATCGAAAGCCATGTTGAGAATCGCAGAGATATCGTTGTATCTGGAAATTAATAATCGTTGGTATATAGGTAGTTTTGCGCAATGTCAATTTTAGACATGTATCAATAAATCGTCTTCAATAAGAATGCTGAATGTATTTTAGGAGTTACAAACACAGAACGAGTAGCGGCAGCATCCATATTCCATTTTAGACTTTTATTATTATGTTCATAAATGAATACAATTCCACATTGCTACAGTAACTATAAACATAATAATACCCATAAAATTTTCTGTAGAGGTAGATATAACTTGTACAGAAACGATCACTTTCTAAACCACACATTAAATTCACCTGCGCCGAGTTAATCTGTGTTAATAAATTTTTCAAAGCAAGCCGGTTACAGCTTGCGACTCCTCCGCACTAGGGTTTAGTGTAAATATTTCGGTGTGTTGATCCTTTCATCTATATTCTATGTTGCAAACGTTTACCTGTCTCTTTGGCTACCGTACTCTTAGCTTCAATGGAATTGTGACTAAATTCAAGCTGAATTTAGCAGTTATATCGCATCCACGTGCTTTGCTATGCGAACGAATACTACTGGTAGAAATCTGACATATACCAACGTACCTGATATGTGTAGAGTATATTTTCAATTTCTTTGGACCTTGCTTGAATACTTCTTCACATGTGTCTGTATAGCTAAGTAAGGGCACTCGGGATTTCTTGCAGACATCACGTGACGTTGATACCTGTAACAATGAATCCTGTATTGGCACCAATAATTTACTGTTCTGGTTACTTTCATAGTTTCTTCATAAGCCCTAAGTATGCAACAGAATCCTAGTTATGGGATTTACTAAAAATTAATAGAAAAAGATTGAGTAAAGCAATTAAATAGGCTGTTCTAAAACTGGCAACTACATCAGTACCTTTTTATATTAGGGGCTAGCCAAGGAGTGAACATTCAGTCCCTGATAAAGGGTACATTGAAGCACTTCCGTAGATGGTTTTATATCTACTGGGTAGTGATTACTAGAAATATACTGATAATTGCTGTGTAAGCGTAGATTCAAAGGTAGAATAAATTCATACACACCTATTACTGTCGTGAAACCTATTATTTTGTTTTAATTTATTAAAACACTGGGGTGGGTCTCTTATATCTTTTTTTTTCGTGAAAAAGTTATGTTAACATTTTTGTCAGAACATTCTTAGAAAGAAATAGACTTGTTACGTGCCATATGTTTTAGTAGTAATATTTATATTCTTAAATATTACTTTAAATATTCTTATTTTATTGGTCAATGGATTGCAAGATTTATTGGTACTAAAAACTTTATGTGTTATCAAGATTTGGTATGTTTGTTTAGCCAACTAAATACACTGTATAGTGTAGGTACATATCAGATAATTTATTATAGAAAAACATTGCAAATCCTTTGCAATTGCTGTAAGATATACTAATAAATGACGCTGAGAAAACTAAACATGTTAAATACTTTATTGATGTCTACATAAAACTATCAAACAATTTGAATTCCACGATGAAGACCGTAAGAGCTAAGGTAAAATAAATTTATTAATTAGAATAAGGATAATGAGTAGTGAGTGTAGTGTTGCTACTTTTAGCCTGGGTCACTCACAAAATCTAAATATGCCATCTTTATGTCGTTAGAAATCATCATCATTTACTGCTCTTGTCCTAGGTTACGTGGGTTCGCCGTAACAAATTCTTTTCATCCATATCAGCCGTCAGTTTATCATTCACTCCTTTTCATATGATCCCTCATACAATCCGTCAATATTTTCATTGATCTTCCTATCCCTGTCCATCGAACAATATTTATATTCATCACTCTTTTAGTTACATCCGTTTCGTCCCTTCTTATCACATGCCATACATACCTATACCAAAACAAACGATTCCCTTTCAACTTTTCTGTAACTGGCAACACAGATAAACTGTCTCTAATATACTCATTTCTTTTGTTTATTCAGTTTTGAAGTTTGATAATATTTCCTACAATTTTTGTTACACCATAATTATTATATCTACCAAATGACATTATTATTTGTCGTCACAAAATTAATAATAGTGCTTTCGTGTATTCGAAAGTGGAACATAATTATAGACTACATGTATTTATAATTTACTAAAACACTATTGCTTGTTTATTTTTGGTACTTATGTGAAAACGAATGAATATTTCTAAAGAAATTGATTACAGTACATATTTGTAATATATTTCTACACTCGTTCAACTTGTATTTCGTCTCTTCCGTTTGTACCGTCTACAGCGGGGTATTTTTTTTTAATTTGACGACATGGTTGGCGCATTGGCTGAGCGATCGACTGCTGCGCTGCGTGTCGTGGGTTCGATTCCCGCACGGAACAAACATTTGTATTGCCTACATGTAGTTGTTCCGGGTCTGGCTGTTTGTGTATGTGAGTTTGAATGTTTGTGAACGCACCCGATACAGGAGAAATTCCTAGTTACACGCTAACAGTAGCTTAATTTTGATAGTTCGACAACATTCATTGCGTTATTTACATTGTTGAGAAGACACATATTTGGAACAAATGAAGCAATGGATTAGCTATTATCCTTCAAAATGATTCAGATTATGATTGATAGTGTGTTACACTATTAGAGTGATGGTCTGTCTGCAATTTATAGTTGCGAGTGAGTCATCTGGAAAACTGAGTTTTAAAAGGTAAATAATTATGTGATGTTCTCATAATGAATCCGTGTCACAAAATATTCGTGTACTTATGTGATAATGGGGGAGACGGTTCAAGCTTTATACGAGACTTGAAAAAGAAGGACTTACTTTGACGTATTATATTAATCATTTTGAAGGATATATGGCTTTACCCTTCAAAATGATTCAGATTATATGATTGATCGTGTGTTACACGTCATTTTGGGAGCAGGTTTCTACGGGTAGTGTTATGCGTGCTGATTTATATACGTTCGCAGACAATAAGCAACGGAACTCTTTATACGAGGCAATGGATTAGATTGATACTACTACTTGTTATATATTTTTTGTGTTTGTGTCCTTTTATGCGTCATGTTTGCCGCAAATAAACGTCTTTTCTTTGTTCTTTTTTCTTTCTGATACCCCCCCTTATTAAAATACACAATATGGAACGAGTTTCCTTTGAACGAGAACTTAGTTCCGAGTTTCTTTACTTTGTGATTTTTTTATACTATCTCTTCACTACAAGTCCCTTATGAATTTTACATTATGAGCATTATTGTTAGACATGAATGTTACCATATAAATTTTGATTCCAATCGTTGAGTACATTAATAAATAAATGGTTTTCTTAGTTAAATTATTCGTACCTAACATCGAATTAAGTCCTTACCATGAAGTATGTGTGTCCATGGTATCACAGCGGGCCCTGTCAGAATACCAGTGCTATTTGTTTTTTTTTCAAGTATTACAGCATCCTGCTGAGATGAGGAGCCTTTTTGGACTCGCGCAGGTCTTCCTTTTTTGTAATCTTAGATAAACTTAAAAGCTTTAATGTTATTTTTATTTTATTCTTTTCATGATTTTGTTAGATTAATATTCTTTTTTATTGTTTGTATTTACTGTGCATGCCCAAAATAACATATTTTATTTCTTTCTTTCTAAGTTGTATTGTGCGCTTATAAATTCCATTAAATATGCTATCCTTACAGTCAAATTAAACGATTAATTTGCCATTAAAACTACGATAATATGTGTAGACATTATTAAATCGTATCTTTTATCTGCATATTCCTCCATCTTTCATAACATTTCAAATTGCCAGTTTTCCACGACAGATACATATATTCCGTGACAGTTTTCTCGACGCAGTATGGAAGCTATTAATTTTAAGAGTATGTCAAAGGAAAACATGTTTGAAATAATACCTCGCTCCTCACTTCAAAGACTCTGCCAAACGCTTAACAACGACATGACTTAGCTAATGAAAAAAAAAAAACGCGTGTATGTGTGCTGAATAACCGATATTATAACAGTATCATACTGGGTCAAACACCTTAGAAAGGAATGGAGAATTGTTTTAAAAATGATAATATTGGCACCTCTACTTTCCACCCACATTTTTTCTGAACATACCATATAGCTATAAGTAAGTCCCATGCAATAAGGGGATTAACCAGGCTCAAAACTATTCCTACTCATTCCAATCAGCCTTGAACCGGATCTTGCTTTTTAGGGTTCCGTACCTGAAGGGTGCCAACGGGACCCTACTCCGCTGTTCGTTCGTCTATCACTGGACTGTATCTTTTGAACCGTAATAAGTAGACACTTGATATTTTCACATAGTGTGTATTAGTTCCAGCTATAACAACAAATAATAAAACATAAGGTAAAATTAAAGGGTCCTTACAAAAGCAACGTGTTTTATTTGGCCTTTTTTACTATAGTATTTAAAAAAACAATGTAGTGTTAAATATTGTACGGAAGTACGGAACCTTTTATATGTCCGTCTCGCATTTGGGCGCTTTTTATTTTGCATCTCGCAGTTAAGAACGGATCTCAAGAACCTTAAAGAGGTAACTAGGACTGACTGGATGCGGAAGGCGGAGGACAGGGTGTTGTGGCGCAGCCTGGGAGAGGCCTAGGTCCAGCAGTGGACTGCCTTAGGCTGAATTGATTGTTGATGGATCACGCAGTACAACCTACGAGGTTGATGAACTCTTCAGTTTTTATTGAAATAATGCTGTCCGTGCTTCTTAATTAAAGAAAGAAAAAAAAAGTATTTATTGTGACTTGTACATGAAGATCACAAACTAAACTAAACACATATTTAAAAAAGTAGATAACCAAAAGAAAAATATTTATTACTTCTCAAACTTTGTGTCATACCTACATAAACTGAGGCAGCCCCAGTAAGTTACAATAGTACTTGTGTCGGAGCTGTCTCGCTCTTCCCGTAAGTGGTATTCTAACGATGACAATGATGTCAAAGAACAGAAAAAAATAATAATAAAAAAAAAGAAATAAAAATGAAACAGAAATTCCTTTACGAGGCCAAAAGGCTCAGCATGATACTGTACGTGACATTTCAAAAATAAATGTCGCAGTGCTGGTATTTTGATAGGGCCCGCTGTGATGTCACAGGCAGTTACAGAAATAAATAAATAGACATAATAATTATGTAAAATATTAGCAAATAAAATATTAATTTATGCAATGTTATGTTATGTTTTAATTTCATTAATGCTTGTGAAGCAATAGTAGTATGCTTCCGCAATGATTGCTCAAACAAAGCGCTATATAGATTTCGCAATAAACTGTTTGATCTAATTTGCATTTTTCAGGGATCCATGACACTGGGAAAACGTGCGAGTGAATTTGAGTGACACGTGTGTCAATGCGTGTGCAGTATTTTAACGTAGAAATCAAGGCAGCACCTTTTTTGTTGGTAAAAATCAGCGCTGGGGCTTTGTCTCGTATATGGTCTTAGCATTATGCTGAGCGATGGCCGTTTTGTGTGAAAGTGACGCATGTTTTCCCCCAACTTGTCATTTTTTTTTGTGTTTGTGTTCTTTTTATGCGTCATGTTGGCCGCAAATAAATGTATTTTCTTTCTTTCTTTACTTCTTTCTCTAAATTATGATACACTTGCCACACAAAATTAATTCCATATTATTGTTTTTTTTTTTTTAATTTGTAGCTTTGGAACCTGACATACAGGATAATTTTCCGGACCACACAAAAAGGTATGTAGGTATTTAAACATTATTCATTAAGCTTTAATGTTCAATATTTAGAATATTTTACATAATTATATATATTTAAATAATAAAATAAAACTAAAATAACAAAATTATATCCTAAATTAATTAAAACTATTTACAAACTAAAATATAGCGTCGAAAAATTCATCCACATCGCTGTCGACTGGTAATGTACCCAAGACACTGGTGGCATTGCCACATTGTATGGCAATGCTCAGCCTCTAGCCAAGGTAAAAGCCAGCCCTTGGGTCATGGAAAGTGTCAACCAGTCTTTTCGAAATTTCCTTAAAAAGACCATGCGCACTCGGACACCACGGTCCGAGGGTTTCAACCCCAAACGGCTCGAAAATATAATTATTAATAAGGTTATTATATTTACGCCACTTGAGGTTTTCCGCAGCCGCAGCAGCAGCACCAGCGCAGCACGCCGACCCTGGAAGATGGGATGGCGCAAGAGTATCGACACGAGTTTCATCCCACACTCAAGGCCTACCCACCTTCCATGGAAATAAAGACATGCCGTCCGGTCTCTTGCTATCGTCGCGTGCCAAACCATTGGGTTCTAATACAGCTGGAACGCCGATGGTGACAAGAGATCGTCGAATGATGTCGTTAATGTTTGTGCGACCCGCACTTCGGCTGCAAGACAGGCCGTGGTGTCCGAGGCTGTTTACAACTTCGCTACAGTGACAGCGATGAGATGAACAACACGGTGCTCCAAGTCGTAAGGAAGCAGCGAGGCGGAAAGTATTGTCGTCGAACAAAATGCCTATGTTCGACGGCGGTAGTGTATGAAGCCACAGACCCGACTCCCATTTACCCACAGCCAGCAGGCGCGCACGCTCCGCAGTAGTAACAGACGTGTTAAGTAAATTATTCTGAACTACCCCGCAGAGCGGCTCATCCCACTGTCTCTGGGAAAATGGATTATCGGGTAGATCCGAGTTTGGGCAAGCGAGTCTCCAGTCTCTCCAGGCATCCATAGCCTCAGTGAAGCAGAGCACATCAAAATTAATCAGTGTGGACGCTAGGATTTTCCTGATTAATTTCTCAGTGCTGTGAACCGAGGATATTAAAGCCGGTAAACTAATACTAGAAATTTTGCGGACGCCGAGGCCTAGCATACGAATGGGAAGAGTAGATTGTGCCCAAGCTTGGTCGTCAATGGTCACATTTAAAATCGAAGTTAATGAATGCCTGATAATTTGGTCCATTTTGTCTAAAAGTTGAGTATGATCCCATAAATGGGAAGCGCGAAGAAAATAAGTTAATTTAGGGCGGAACAGAAACAATTTAGGGGCGAATTAAGGTGATGGAATTAATTTGGAACAATCTTTCCGTAATATCGTTGACATTTTGTATTTTTTCCTCAATGAATTCGGAAAAGGAATTTTCAAAGACCCAAGGAGACGAAGAGAGCTTTTTCCAACAATTTTAATATTTGGAGCTGTGGTAAATTTGGGAAGTGTCAGTTGTCTGTCAGTACTGTCCGCTAAATATAGTTCACATTTCGAAAGGTTGAGATCAAGGCCAATGGAATGAAGTTATTTTTTTAAGAATCTTAGGTCGTTTAAAACAGTTTCGACTTCGCCACCCAAGGTGCCAAACATAAAATTTGGAATTTAGCTGTCGAATAATTGAGTGAATGGCTAAACTAAAAATCACTGGCCCCAGGGGGATCAAATCATCTTGTTGACAGCCAACAGCAGATTCCAGAAGGTTGTCCCGATACAGTAATTTAGATGGGTATCTATAACATTGCCAAAGAAAACTATAAATTTGGGGTATTTCTTTTTTAGTTTCTGCCAGCAAGGTGTCCCTATTAACGGAATTGAAGGCATTCTTTATGTCAACCTTCAGGATAACTTCTTCTTTACCAGAATTTAGGTAGGTCGACAAGGCGTGTACGGCAGCCACACCGCCGGAGGAGCTGAGCTGAGCTTTGGAGCCGTAACCTAGCTGAGTGATGTCAATATTAAATGTATACTGCGAATGTTTATTATTATCCCCATCGGCTATCGGGCAATCCGGTGGTCAGGGGGCACTTTCATATTTTAATTTCAATTATAAAGCCGTGTTTTTTGAGCAGATTTCAACTAAACCTCTCTGAAACTTACAGTAGGCATTTTGAAAAAGTTCATTCGGGATAGCGTTTATTCGGGATTGAGTGATTCGGGATTTTGGGTTTCGGACTAACGTATAAGAGTCAAATATGACTGACTAATACTTAACATAGCATCACACCTTGTTTCCCCGAAGGGTTGGGCAGAGGTGCGCCTAACTGCCTATAGTGCAGCCACATCTTTTCGTATTATAATATTGAACTCACCAAAATATGCACGCAATGTGTAGCTATGACTCCAACGAGAACTGTGCCAATACAACCAGGGACCAGCCCGGTGTTCTTGAAGGCAGCTGGCATCGCAAGCAATCCTGATCCTAATGATGATTTGAGTAAGTGGAAGAATGCGCCTAAAGTCCTGTGAACAAAAACCATAAATTTTATTTAGACAGCCCATTGTGTCACCCTTTGTAGAATTTCCATATTTATGTAATTTATATTTGTACAATTTAATTGTTATCGATTTTGTCATAATTCTGTGTTTCACTATTTCCAATTTTAATTTTATTTAATTTAATATTTTCGCTTAGTACTTAGTAAGTTAGCAAATTTTCTGAATTTATTGTTTTGTGCATGTGGTGTTTACCTACAAGTAATTGTTGCGCTGTAATTTAATTTTAAGAATGAATTGTGTTGCTGTATCCAGTGTGAACAATTGTTGGTAGACCTAATAAAAATAAATAAAATAAATATATAGTGTACCTACATAGTAAAAAGTATTCCATTCTATTAATTTTTATTGACATCTATACCGAAATATACAAACTGCGGTATCCAACATCGCGTTATGAGAGTTCTCCGCGACATTAGCATTAGTATTAGCATATATGCCTACAACAGCTTGACAATAACCATTGGGCAGTAGTCCTCCGGTCTGGTCGAAGGGTCCTTCTCTTTCAATGAAGTATGAGGAACTTTCCACTCTGCTCCTTAAAACCTTAAATGCTATTGGGAATTTTTTTTGTTAAACATTGTTACCTATTAATGTCTCACTGCTCGGCAAAGGCATCCCTACACCTCGCATCTCTCTGTCCAGAACTGCCAAGGACCAATCTTTATTTAAGGAGTCTCATTCCGATAAACAACGTGTTTTTTTATATCCCATAACTCTAAGGTCATTGTACTCATCATTATGAACTACTTTTACTATAGGACCAAAACTGAAAGCGCAAAAAAAAAATAAGCT
This sequence comes from Apamea crenata, assembly GCA_949629185.1. Classification (NCBI taxonomy): domain Eukaryota; kingdom Metazoa; phylum Arthropoda; class Insecta; order Lepidoptera; family Noctuidae; genus Apamea; species Apamea crenata. Next base: position 3,067,851 of record OX451359.1, read on the forward strand.
GTTCTCTACATTTATGTTCGTATAACTCCTCAAAATGTAAAACATCAGATTATAAAACGCACACTATGCATTAGGTAATTAAAAGTTGAGGGATTATATCGCTGACAAAAATGCTTGGCTAAAAGCTGGTCCTGCTGCACAGGACGCTTAAATAAATTGATTAGCATTTGAAAATACTTCACACACGCCTACCCTACCTTTATATACTGTTGGAGCTGCTGTAGATTTTAAAATACAATTTTTGCATTACATAAATTCAATCTCCTAGTATTGTATAATTTCATAGCACATTTATGTGAGTACTAATACTATAAAGCTACCATTTACTGGGTACGTCTTTCATTGTGCCTTTGCGGCTGAGAGTATATCATGCTCACTCTAATGTCTCGCTGATGGTGGCGCATGTGTTGGATCATTTAGCTCCCTTCAAAATGGTTGAGCTGAATGGTGCTAATCTATGCGTCATGTTCGTGAACAGACGCCATCAGTAGGGACAACTCTTTGCTCCCATGGCTTATTTTGATTTATTATTTGAATTGTTTTTTTTATCTTTTCATTACGGCCACTTTTAACGTTCTGCATCGTTCTCATATGCATAGTTTTTAACATGAATGATGTTACCAATACTTTGTAACCATATTATTGTGATTTATAAGAGTCCATGGAGTTTCTTGCTCGTTCTTCTCCATAGGTACCTACTACGCTTTGGAATGGGCAACTAGCTTCATCTTTTTAACTGACCGACCCTTGACAATTCAAAAGTGCCTGTAACTGGTTAAGTCGAAATAGATAGTTTGAGTTATTTCCATTTAGGCCTGCCGCAATATCGTTTGCCATTAACCCTTCGTATCGGAACGTAGATCCATGCGAGAAACAATGGCTTTTTAATTGTGTCTGTAATTACGGCATTCAACGGTTTAATGGGGACCCACTGAGTCGGAAGTTTGGCCCATTGATCATCTGAGATGTGGCAGATGTGACCAGCCCAATTCCATTCAACCATGGCAGCTTTCCGAGTGACTTCAGTTATTTTTCCGAGTGACATCAGTTATTTTATAATTGCGTAACACACTACCAATCTCAACCCGAATCATTTTGAAGGATATTGCTTCATATGTTCGAAAATTGTGTCTGCTAAACAACGTAAATACGGTTAAAGAGAAAACATAAATACTTAGGTTTAGAAAAATGTTCTCTACCAGTAAGCGTAGATAAAAACAACAACAAACTTTATCTTAAAACTAACGCAATGAATGTTTTTAAACTGTCAAATGATACCCATTGATACTGATAATGTGTTAATTAACCCCCTAGATTCACAAGTTTAATACCCAGAATACTATAGCTATCTATAAAATAAAAGATAAGTACTTTGTTCGCCCACTGCACGTACCAATTTATTTAATAACCGCTATTAAGACCCATTTTAAATGGATACTCTTTCGTAAGATACAGACAGGTTTTTCTGCCTAGTTTAGGAAAAGGGAGTCCTGTGACCCCTGTTATTGTTGTACTGGTGCTAATTTATAACATTTTAGTTTATAAGACAACTCTGTAGGCTATGTACACTGCTTATAAATAGAAAAAAAAATATTATTATTATATTATCTGGCTATAAAGACTTGCGCTTCTGTAAATAGCAAAAATTATTACTTTCAACTAAGAACTAAGAAGACTTTCAAGTAGATATACACCGAGTACAACAAACTCCGTTGCAGTACTTTTTAAAAGTTATCGAGATAAACGTCAGAAACAGATAGGGTCACGAGAAAGATCACATAAATAATGATTTAGTTTTCTCTTTTGCTAACAATACGTTAGCAAAAAACAACGTTACAAAATGTTAACAAATTATTTTCTACCAAAAAAAATTTTAATGTCCATGATTTCTTACAAAATAATGTTTCAGAGTAAAAGATAAAGTGAAAGGCAGCTCTTTAAAAACGTGTTTTCTGAGTATGAAGTGCAGCAATAGCAGTTTTTTAATATTTATAAAATGTCATTGCATTTCAAAGCTTCTTGAAAAACTATTACATTCAAGAAAGCTTAAATATTTTTCTATCTCTGAAAGGATTTGCATTCTTAGAGAAATATATAAAATGTTTTGTTATTTTTTCAGGCCGAGGAAAAGTTTTTATTTCTTGAATAAAAACAAGATGGGTTGGGTTGACTATGTATATACTATTATTCTCGTGTACAACAAGTGGGGGATGGGGTTTTCGGTGAAAACACTGAACTTCCATAAAAACTTGCTTCCCCTATTTATCCCCTTTAGGGGATGAATTTTCAAATATCCTTTTGTAATGCCCACTGCTGCTTCGCTTTTATACATCCGCCATAAAGGTGTACGTTACTGTATTTCGGATTAAAACTGTGCTAAAACTGGGGCGAATCCCGTGCGGGATGCGGGATGAAATTAATTTGCGCCGATTGTGTCAACTAACTCGTATGAGAGTGTTCAAACTGGCTCGAATAGTCGCGTGACTTTCAAATCATTAAAACAATCAACGTGCGTACTCGCGTCCCGCGTTCTGCTAGGAATTTACCTCAGGGTGGCTGAAGCTTATGACAGTCGGTGTAATGCATGAGCATTGGTGGCCCAGTGGTAACTGCCGTGACTTACGAGTTACAGCTATATAAAAAAAAAAATAGGTCGTAGGTTCGAATCCAGACAGGCGCTTTACAACTACATTGCCTTTAGTATTTATTGCAGACTAGCTTCTGCCCGCGGCTTCGCCCGCATGGATGTCGGAAGTTATCCCACGGGAACGTGCTACCAGGATAAAAAGTATGTGCTTCCCCAGGATGCCATCTATCTCTTTGCCAAATCAGAAGTTCATTGGTTTAGGCGTGAAAATGTAACATACAGTTTCAAGTTCAAATCCTTCAATAAAAACCGAATTACCCCTTTTTGCCCCGTCAGAGGTCAATTTTCGACAACTTTACATACTTATTATTAATTATTTTCTGTCGAAAGTATCAATACTGAGTTTCGAGTTAATCGGACCGCGCATGCAATTTCTTCCACACAAACGTCAACACCCCTATATCCCCCTTTGAGGGGTAGTTTGAAAAACTTATAATGATAAACTTTATTACTTACTTTTAGGCTTTTAGTATTGTTGCCAAGTTTCAAGTTTATTAACTAAATTGATAAGATTTTTCATATAAACTGTATCCCCGCTTTTCACCCACACAGGGGTGGAATTTAAAAAAATTCATAACTTGACACAAAGATTATATAAACCAATTTTATATTTAATCAAGCCTCTTATTATAATCCTCCCCTGTAAAATTAACTACCCCTTTTCACCCCGTTAGGGGTAGATTTTCGAAAAACCCTCATACGTGTTATTATTTATTTTTAGTCTTAAGTACACACAGTACACTGAGTTTCGAGTTAATCGGACCGCGCGTTCAAATTCTTCCACACAAACTTTAACACCCCTATATCCCCTTTGAGGGGTAGTTTTGAAAAACTAATAATTATAAACTTTATTGCTTACTTAGGCGAGTATTCATGCCAATTTTCAAGATTATTAACCTAATGAATAAGATTTTTCATATAAACTGTATCCCCGCTTTTCACCCCCACAGTGGTGCAATTTTGAAAAATCATTTGGGATGTGTTCATAACTTGACTCAAAGATTATTTATACCAATTTTCGAGTTAATCAAGCCACGCTGTAAAATCCTCCCCTGTAAAATTGACTACCCCTTTTCAGGCCATCAGGGGTAGATTTTCGAAAAACCCTGATACACATTATTCTTTCCTTTTAATTTTAGGTATAAATACTGAGTTTCGATTAATTCGGACCGCCCGCTAAAATTCTTCCATACAAACTTTGAAACCCCCAATCCCCTTTTAGGGGGTAGTTTATAAAATCAAAAAATGCCCAACTTCATAATTTACTTAGATAAGTATTCGTGCCAAGTTTCAAGTTTATTAACTCAAGGAATAAGATTTTTCATACAAACAAAATCCCCCCATTTCACCCTCTTAGGGGTGGATTTTCGAAAAACCCTTTGTTAGTGGATACCTACTCTTCACGAAGAATACACCCTCCAAATTTCATGTCTCTAGGACCAGCGGTTTAGGCTGTGCGTTGATGTCTCAGTCAGTCAGTCAGTCAGTCAGACGAATAAACAAATAATCACCGGTGGCTGTCACCATTTACCCACTACCAGGGGGTCTAAAAAGGCCACTTTGGCAGAATCATAATAGGATAACAATATGAATCATATTAAAAATCGTAAAATGGCCACAAACTGACAATTCATAATATAATCTGTGTACAATTCATATCACGCAATTTACCTGTTTGACAGTTTTGCATGGAAATTCGTAAAATGGTCTACCAATGTTTACACAAAATATGATTGATATGAAATGAATTGTAGGTAATTAAACTAATATGTGTAACCATTTAAAGAAAATTAGAGGAATTGCTAATGATCTGATGGGAATTCAGGAAATTAATAGCTTTTACTGGTATTGCTTAAAGTGGGCTTTTTAGGCCCCCAGGTGAACCGCAAGCTTGATTGTCACAACATTAAAAAAGAAAATAAACTAAAATATACTTACGAAGTAGGATGAACAACATCCCTGTGTTCAAAGGGATTGTATTCGTCCTTCTTGTCATCCTCCGTTCTGTCAAGCGTGATCGTTGATTGTGTTGTCGATGGGACATTTTCTGTGCTGCTACGTACACTGAAATGAATAAAATACCCATTAAAAATAGGAAAAAGCAATTATTTCAAATTTGTACAGTCGCCAGCCCATCAAGCTACTACAATCTGTCAAATTTCTTTAATAGATTTTAAACCTTATCCGTAACGTATTAAGGTTCAAGGTTGATTGGGAAAATTTGACAGTTTCGGGTAGCTTGACCTGCTGGCGTTTATACATTTATTTAATTTTTCTGGTATGCGCCAAACGTTTATTCATCATGAGTCAAAAATTCACTTCGTTAGGAAAGGAAGTAAATTTTGACTCTCTTTATCATCGTCATCCTCCGGAACTTATTTTAGTTTATTTAATACTAGCTTCTGCCCGCTACTTCGTCCGCGTGAAATTTCTTGTACCTCCAACCCACCCCGAAACAAAATTTGTATCCGTTTGTATGGGAGTATAGAAAAGTGTTGTTTATAGACGTTTTCAGGCAAATTTTAAAATTTTTCTCTGCGTAAGAACCATCCTCGTAAAGGAATAATTCTAAAAAAAAAATAGCGAAATCGGTTCAGCTGGTCTCGAGATTTGCGCTTAGCAACACATTTAGCGATTCATTTTTATATTATACGTGGATAGATTAGCGCAGCTGAACGTTTTCTTTCATACAGCTTACTATACTAACTGTAACAAACAACTCACTAGGTACTATCCACAACCTTTTTACTCATTATCTACTTTCACACAAACCATCCAAGATTTTAACTACATGCTTTTAGATCTTGAAAATTATTATAAACGAGCTTCTATCCGCGGCTTTTTAGAGACAATCAACGTCTAAGCAATATATATAAGTTTATTTTTAGAATGCGAAATATGTAGTTATTCGAAAATGTTTTCAAAGAATTAATGTTGAAGCTTCAAACTTAAAGTTGGCTGCAGCTTGAGTTGCATCGCACACCGTTCAAAACCGCTTAAAATTTTGCAAGATACCTACTTTAGTCTCTGGTCATAATTAGAAGGATTCATGATAACGTAATACTTATCTCTATAGTGAGATAACCCATAGAACAGTGCCATTGCTCTGTTCTATGCTTTATCCTACTACAAATAGATAGATAATGTTTATTTGCCAAAAGCAGTGTAGTGAGGGTGTGTGTGTGTATGTAGTGTAGTGTAGTGTGTTCACGTTTCCTTATAGTCATCTAAAAACAGTAAAGTCCCCACGCGGGATGCGGGACGCGACTGCTCGTCGATGGTCGATCAAGAAGTGACGTGACTATTGACGCCATGCATGAATACTTGCGAATGAAGCAATGGATTAGCAATATTCTTCAAAATGATTCAGATTGAGATTGATAGTGTGTTACGCAATGAGGGTGCTATTTGGACAAAAAAAAAAAATCTTTCTGTTTCAAAACCTATCTATTTATTTATTTATTCATCAAACAATTTACATTGTGTTCGAATTTTACAAAATAATTACTTTTTAAATCATAATAGCTAAGCAATAATCAAACATAATATAGCAAACAAAAATAAAAATAGTAATACTATGTCATCAATCAAAAACCGTTACCTACATGTCAAACCATAAAAGCACAAAAACCACCTCAATTATTCAATTTTACTTAAATCAACTGAGAATTAACATTAAAATTACTGTTTGTATGTCCAACCATTAAAAGCTCAATCACAACCATGTCCAACCAGTCAATGGCAAATAGATGTAAATTAGATGCTAATTAAATTACCATTTACATAATTATACAACCACATAAGCTCAAAAACAACCATGTCTATTCCCTAATGCGTTATTTAAAAAGAATTAAATGTAAATTAAATGTCAGTCAAAACTAAATAAAAGTCAATTAAAGGGAGACCAAATGTCAATTAAATGAAGATAAGGTCCATCAAATTAAATGTGAAGTAAATCATTTGTCAATCAAAATAAATGCCAATTAAATTAAATGTCAATACCATATAAAATAATTCATACACAAATTATCTGGAATCATTCAACATCAAATCAGATACAGAATATAAACATTTTTCGAATAGGAAGGCTTTCAGCTTTGCCTTAAATAAGTTCAGTATCAAGTAGCTGCCTATTAATGTGAGTTATTTACTGCGCTAGAGATTTCTAGGAAGCACTTATACTGATGTGTTTCCTATTTCTTCTTTGAGCGAAATGAGATTTTTATTTATTGGGGCGCGTTTTCTGCGAATTTCAGAGTAAATTTTTATCACGTGTAACCTTTCAGGACCAATATAGGTGCGGAATAAAGTGATTCAGATAAATTCCTACGTACATAGGTCTGTACATGTACTCGTATATCTCGATTGTATTTCCTGGAATTCGCGCCCGTTGTCGTGACAACTTCTGAAGGCAGAAACATTTTGATAAAATTATGTTATAAGGTTTTCTAAGTAGTTTCTTTTTTAAATACATGAATATCTTTTTATGTGAATACGGGAAAAAAATTGCCAATGCGCAAACTGTGGCCATGAGTTCAGTATATAGTTCTAGACCCCCCCCCCCCTTGCGTAGAATCTTTTCGTAGGTTATAAAAAAGAAAATGGTTGTTCCTTAAATTTCGACAGACAGCAGTTTTTTTTTAACCGACGGTCATGGTTGCAGTTTGCGCACTGGTTAAAATATTATCCTGTATAACAGTTGTTGGATTAGTTTCTAACCGATTAGACGAAGAAGGTACAGCACAAAGAAAAAATATGGGGAGACCTTTTGCTTAGCAGTGAGACAGTATTTTACAAAATTTTCAAATTCGAGAAAATCTAGACGTCCTTTTTTATATGGGAATTAAATATAAACGTCTTACCTACAATATAAAAGTATGCCTTCTTCTGTTTCAAAATCAAAAGTCATTTATTCAAATTAGGCTGAGAATCATATCTTTTTAAACGTCAAAATTACAAAAGACAGCCCGCCCTTCACATTTCATTTTATTATGAAAACCTTAAACGTTGCAAGTACAACAACCCTTTTGAGAGCTGTACTTGGTCCTACTAGTAGAACTACGCGGTCGAACCACGGGCAATAAACGATATTATTATGGTTGAGCCATTTCGGGTTGAAACTCTAGGGCCGTGGACCGCGACCGAGTGCTCATCGAGTATTTCCAGACATCGCCAAGCCATTGGTCACGTGAAGAGCCAACCGCTTGGTGATGCCTGGTCTATTTTTAGGTCAAGGAAGTTTATTTTTAAGTTTAGGTTATTGCCATCCAACGTAGCAACTCTGACCAATAGGTCAGAGTTGCTACGTTGGATGGCAATAACTAATAGGAAAAAAAGGGAAGAGTTCATTGGGCTAAATATAGCCCAATGAACTCTTCCCTTTTTTTCCTTATATAGTAGTTCCATAATATTTATATTTTTATATCAGATTGTATATTGTATTTAAGATTTCTTAATAAGCATGTAAATAAAGAGAGCAATGGTGGCCTAGTGGTAACGGCTTCAACTTACGAGTTGTAGGTCGTGGGTACGAACCCAGGCAGGCATTTTAAATTGTGTAAATTATTTCATCACCACTGCTCTCAAAACGGTGAAGGAAAACATTGTAAGGAAACCGGCAAGGTATAAAACCAAAAACTCGAAGACATGTGACATCTACCAACCCGCACTGGGCCCGCGTGGTGGATTACAGCCCACACCCTGTCTAAGTGTGGAGGCCTGTGTCCCAGCAGTGGGAACATTAACGGCTGATTATGTATGTAAATAAAGATTTTATTAAGTAGACCATTGTAGGTATGTGTGTACTTATCTCAAAAGATGCCTACAGATTTGCTAGGTTTTTGAAGATCGATCGTGTTTTCTTTAGTTCTTGTCCCTCATGACCAAAAAGTATACCAATAAAGAAACACATGTGGATCGTCAAAACATTGAGAACACACAAATCTGTCACCTTTAGCCTTCATCTTTCTATATCCATACTCATAATAAAGCTGAAAAGTTTGTTTGTTTATTTTGAACGCGTTAACCTCCTGCCAGTTGTATTTGAAAAATTATTTTGGCATTTGTTAGCTCAATTCTCGAGAGAGGCTATAGGCTATTCAACAATTAAGACCCTTCGGAACCGAGCAAAAAGAATAAAAGTAAATATGAAAGCTAATCGATAATGAAGTGATAGCGCGGCGAGGCCATGCTATGCGATGGGGTGGGTCGGGTGGACAAGAAAGCGAAATCGTTGGCAGAAGCTGGTGTGTCATATAAGTGGATAACAATAGGACATTAACAACTTGATTTAATTATCTGCAATTGTTTTACATCTTCATTAAAATAATGACAGCACTAAAATCGTTTTGTAGGACATGTATACATTGTTATAACGATTATGTATGTAGAACAGTTTAAGGTAATCACACTCTGGTGATAATAGTCTTAATTTTCTTGCCTTTCTTTGTTTTCCTAATAACAACTCAACTCGAGGCCAATTTTATATTGCTGGTGATTTGCGGAGCGAATTTCAAGAGGATTTTTCTTTAATTCAGCTTCATTTTTCTGTATCTTTGGTTGCCAATCAAGCTGGCTATATCATTCATTCACTCTATATTACTTACAAGCCGTTTGGCTTGACCACTGCAACACCAGTAACAATCACAGTTGCGTTGTACAATAGAACATTCACGATCATTTGAACGACGTAAAGCCAACCGGTTAAAACCAATTTCGAGACGTCAAATTAGGAATCCACTTACGGTTTTATTCCAATAGAATCACTCAAAAATATAAGTCATTGCAATGTAACTCTTATCTCGGTAAGGTAAAGTTCCAGTAAAGTACAGATATAAATTTGGATGAGATAAGAGTTTTACGTCAATCAACTTGCCTTATTAAGGTTGGACGGGGCGTTAGGACGTGGACGGAGTGTTAAGAAGTGTACGGGGCTTTACGACGTGAATGGGCCGTTAGGACGTGGACGTGATGAAGAAAAGATGGACTGGACTGTGACCGGAGCGACTGTATATACGCAGCGGAACCACGGACGGGACCTAGACATTGACACGGGTCCTGGAGGCATTAACACGGGACCTGGAGGCATTGACACGGGACCTGGACCTGGACATTGTCACCGACTATATTTTTCTCACCCCGTACAGTCACGACCAAAAGTTTGTATACACTCAGCTTTATTCAAAAGCGATTTACTCCTTTATTTTTGAATGAAATTTTATGTTGTTACGAACATAGCATTTTCGAAGCCTTAAGTTTATGTAATGTGTCGTATTTCAATATTGCATTCGATATTTCACGAAAAAATCGCAATTCAAAGTTGCCAAGTGTTGGCATATTGGTGCACGTAATTGTACGTGCAACGAGCACCCGGGACGAATGCTCTTCCGTATAAATTTTCAACGAAACGTTGTCTTCAAAAATTGTTTTCGTGTTCCGTCCGGGACACACGTTACGTATACAGCGACCTTTAGTCTTCCCAAAAATAAAGCTGAAATGTTTCATGCATCTGTCACCTTTTGCCTTCAAACTTAAACAAAACTACAGTCCGTTCAGAGTTATTTTACCTCTAGCAGCGGCAGCCTAACAGCTCCCTTATTGTGACGAGAATAATGATCACAATGATTTTGACAGACTTGTCAATGGCAGGAACCCAACAGCAACCTTATTGGTATGAGAATAAAGGTCACTATGATGTGGACTGTACGCTGTGTAGCAGCAGAAATGGGTGCGGTATCAGACGGTCAAGACGGGGGACGTGTCGGACAAGTCAAACTACAGGCCTATTTCACTTGCCACGGTCATAGCCAAGGTCCTTGACAGCGTGCTTAACTCACATCTAAATAAGCATGTGCGGCTCTGTGATGCTCAGTTTGGATTCCGGCCTGGGCTGTCGACGGAGACGGCTATTGTTAGTTCAAAGCACGCTGTCAGGTGTTACACGGATAGAAATACACCTGTTTATGCGGTTTTCCTTGACTTGTCCAGGGCCTTTGACCTTGTTCCATATGATCTTCTTTGGCAAAAGCTAGAAGAAACATCGCTGCCGCCAGAGTTCATATTACTCCTCAAGCACTGGTACCTGAACCAAGAGACTCAGGTGCGGTGGGTGGGGAAGCTGTCGGAGCCATGCCGGCCGGAGTGCGGGGTGAGGCAGGGGGGCCTGTCCTCGCCTTTGCTCTTCGGTCTGTATATTAATGCTCTGATTGAGCGACTCAGCAGCACACGTGTCGGCTGCTATGTGGATGGAGTTTGTTTTAACAACATTAGCTACGCGGACGACATGGTGCTGCTGGCTCCCTCGGTCGGTGCTCTCCGAAAGCTTCTCAATGTGTGTGAGTCGTACGCTTCGACTCATGGGTTAATTTATAATAGCAGTAAGACAGAATTTATGGTCTTCAGGTCTGGCACCAGGTGTCCCACTACGGTTCCTCCTCTCCTAATTAAAGGTCACCCGATTAACAGGGTGTATAAATTCAAATACCTGGGCCATCTGGTTACTGATGATCTGAAAGATGATATGGATCTAGAGAGGGAGCGCAGAGCATTGTCAGTTAGGGCGAATATGCTGGCCCGCAGATTTTCTCGATGCACAGACGCAATTAAAATAACCCTTTTTAAGGCATACTGTACAGCACTGTACTCGGGAGCTCTGTGGTTCACATATACCCAAAAGGCTTACAATGCTCTGCGTATCCAATACAATAACGCATTCAGGGTATTGTTGCGATTGCCGCGCTTCTGTAGTGCCTCGGCAATGTTTGCAGATGCACGCACTGACGGATTTGATGCACTGTGGCGTAAGAAATCTGCCTCGCTACTCCGCAGGCTGCGTGGCAGTCCCAACACTATTCTGCAATCAATAGCCGCCCGGGCAGATAGCCCGCTAGTGTGGGCGATTACAAACCGGACCCGTTCTGTTTTAGTTATTAAGTACTAACATAGGCTAAGCAATTTTTGTTACTAACACTATAGACCATTGTAGTTTGAATTAATAAAGATTATTATTATTATTATTATTATTAGTACTGTCTCAGACGAGCTCCTTCATAAATAATTAACCTACTGTATTTGTTTGAACCAAGTATACCTAATTATTCTTAGGCCTTGGACCCTTAGTATACAGTGTGTTACTTCAAACGAGGAACTTACTCTATGAGATGCGAATGCCTTTTTTTGTGTGGGGAATCATCAAATAACTTCTCCCGCTTCTGGGCGGAGCGGGAGGGCATGTCAGAGTTTTACTGACTAAACCCACCCGTGTTCCTTCATTTGTCGGTTCAAGGGGCCACGGTAACTCTTTCGAACAACCCGCGACTGTGGCAGTCATGAAACAACCCTGAGTTTATGTTCCGCATAGCTCGACAAAATGCTGGGAACAGCAGATTTTTTCCACGATTTTATGATTAGCCCGATAGTGTAAAAGTTGTTGATAATGATGATGGTGGTTGGTGGTGGTGGTGATGGTGTCGGCGCGAGACGATAGTGTCAACTCTCACCTTGTCCAGAGACGAGTACGCCTCGTCTAAGTAGTTTCAAGATCACGATGATCTTTGTGCAGAGCTTATTGATAAATAATGAATGTTTGTTTATCGCGTCGAACGCAGTCGAGGGCTTGGTTTTCTTGTGGGAATGTTTTAAGACGATAAGAGTTTTATTATCAGAGGAGCCTGGATCAGGCAGTCAGTTACATTCAGACCACGAGATTGATTGAGCGTGACCCGCGGGTTCGGTGCGCCCTTCTAATTCCTTTAAGTAACTGGTGATTGTAGTGATTATATTTACTTCGCGCGTTTCCTTTGCCCACAATGTAGACATACTTTTACATAATCAGCCTTTAATGTTGCACTGCTGGGACACAGAGAGGGATTGGGCTACAATCCACCACGCGGGCCCAATGTGAGTTTGTAGATATCACATACAATAATATAATGAACAATTTAATTGATGATTACTCTTCTGAAATCGATTGTGAGCCCATCGCTCTGACATACATTTATTTAAAACTAGTTTGCCCGAGGCTTCAACCGCGTGGATGTTGGAAATTATCCCACCAGAACGTGGACAAAAAGTAGCCTACGTCCTTTCCCAGGACGCCACCTATCTCCTTGCCAAATTTTATCGAAATCCGTTCAGTGATTTAAGCGTGAAAAGGTAACATACAGGCAGAGTTACTTTTTAATTTATAATATTCGTATGGATTCAAAATAAAGATACAGTATATGAACATCAAATCGATGTAATGGCCAATTAGGGGTGTTCAGTAATGGCAATTACCTACACCTTGTCCCATCATCAGCCTGTAACGTTCCCACTCTGCTAGGACATAGGCCTTCTCTCAGTGTGACGGAGTGGGCCGTAATCCACCACACGGGCCCAGTGCGTGTTGGTAGATATAACACGTATTCGATTTTGGTTCTAGGCCGGTTTCCTTACGAGGTTTTCCTTCACCGATTTGAGAGCAGTGGTGATGAAATATTTTACACAAAGTAAAGCGGCTGTCGGGGTTCGAACCTACGACCTACAATTCATTAGTCGCGGCCACTGGGCCAACATTGTTCACCTTGTAAATACTCAAGCCTGTATACTATGTGCAACGATAGACCGGAAGTCATTGACCGATTACGTGCCATCTCTTCGCGCTACTTGAGTTGGCTCTAAGTGATTCATTAGTCAATTTCGTTTAACTGTTGATTTTATTAAGAGTTTTTTGATCAAAACAATGCTCTTTGATGATTTAATGTATCTATAAAATATTTGACATTGATTTAATAATACAATAAAATTACGTTTCGTGAGTGTAAAATCAGTATGGAGTACATAACTGATTAATGCGGACTACAAATCTCAGTACTCTGATTTGTAGCATGCAATATTAATTAATGTTTAATTATATTATTTATTTATGCTCGTGGCTGTTCATGATCACAAATAACGGGCGTAAAAAAGAGTTGCACTCCCCGTCATTGTAATTTTTTTTTTGTACTGGGCTATACCTGGGAACCTATAAATTATTAAATTTTAAATAATTTATTTTTTCTTTTTCACAATAATTTTATTATACTTATTAAAAACTAAATTGGAAATTAAACAATTAATATTCATATGAATTATATAATATTAAAATATTTAATTTTCTGGTTACGGAGAACCATTGAAGTTCAAAATACCAACTTTTACTGTCGTTTTTTTACGAAAACAAGTTTTTCATGTTATAACGCAAATTTAAATACCCCCACGACGCGACGGTGCACCGTTGCATAAACCCATGAGCACAATGTTTTTCGTGCGTTACATTACACACTACCGTGAACAGCGTTTTTTTACATCAAAAATGAAAGTCGTTTCCCAGCAATCTTTGCACAAAGTTATTTAGTTTGATGTACAGAATGCGTAGTTGACGGCTATACGATGAGTCTTTTTACATCCTTAAGGACGACTCCACAATAATATCTGGGTCTGTCTAACAGAGTAGGCAGATATTTATAACGCAAGACATGTACGATACTTACTTTATAAGAGAAGACATTTTTTTGAAGCCGATGTAGCATCCTATTTATTTTGGCGTTCCTGGTCTCGACAAATAGTTTTGATGTTTCTTTGATGTCACATATTTCTGCTGCCAATTGTAGACTCAAAAATGCCTTTCATAAATTATTACATTTTTTTCCGTCATCTTGACGACACTTTCTTAATGGAATTATCACTATACAATCTGTGATAAAGTGTGAGTATTATGGTAGGTTTAAGATAGCTAGTAACTCGTCGAGAAGAAATATGTCAAGATTCTGAATGGACACTCAAAAATGAAGATAATGTAGGTACATATACCTAATCTAATATCGCGACATTTTCGCCAAAAATGTAAATAAATATGAGTTTATGGAAAAATAACTTTAATTCCTACACATTAAAGTTCAGTTTACGCTAAAACTACAAACATTTTCATAACTTTTTCAATAGTGCTGGTCACTCTGAAATCAACTTAATTGCCATTAAAATAAAGTTGATATTTGTCTAACTTGAGATTACGTCAATTTGAAACAAATTAAATTTGAATAAAAGTGGAAACGAGCTCGCCTTTAGAATTCTAAAATAAACAAAAGTTTATTTTAGAATGTATTGCGTAAGGACTAACAACTATCAGTATGGTAAATGTTTAAGACGTCATCTGCCAAGCCTTGTCCCAACTATGTTGGAGTCGGCATCCAGTCTAACTGGATGTAGCTGAGTTCCAGTGTTTAACATGGAGCGACTGCCTATATATTGGTCGCGACTAACGAGTTGTAGGTCGTGGGTTCGAACCCAATGAGGGGCTTTAATTTGTGTAAATTATTTCATCGCCACTGCTCTCAAAACGGTGAAGGAAAACATCGTGAGGAAACCAGTAGGTATGTCCTAGAACCAAAAATTCCAAGACATGTGACATGTCTCCTCTCTATGAGAGGGACTGGGCCGTGATCCAACCCGCACTGTCCCTCTCTTAGAGAGGAGGCCTGTGTCCCAGCAGAGGGAACTTTATAGGGTGATGATGAAGACTGCCTATCTGACCACTACAACCAACCAACCAGCTGGTCAGACTTTCGGGCTTCCGACGACCCGTAACGACTGTCAAAGACCACGAATGACAGCCGGGACCTACGGCTTAGCGTGCTTTCCGAGGCACGGAGGGGTCTTGATATGTAAAGTTGGTCATCCATCCACGGACCAACCGCGGAAAGCGTAGCTTAACCTGATAGATCGACCCATGCAGCTGCTATTACTAAGCCACCTCCACCACCACCACCACCTATATGGTAAATATTTAAGAAAAGATAATGTTATCAAAAACAGCATTTTCATAGTTGAAATTCTCAGGAATTAAAAAACGCACAAATATGAATGGAGACGATAAAATTACGTGGCGTTGGAATACAAACTAGTTTTATGAATGTATGTACCATTGTACAGTGTGTAGACGTCGCAGATGGATTGTCGAATCCGCTGTTTTACATAAGCGCTAGCCGTTTTACAAAACAGCTCCGTTATGTAAGACAGCTGAACGAAGGCTGGCGGAATTTAGGTACCTATCTAAGTAACAAATATTGGAATCAATGCGCGCCCGGCTACGACAGGCGTTTCGATTTCGGCTATTATTGCCGCGTAAATGCAAGGGAAATGTGAACCTGATATAAACTTTTTGTCGCAAAGATATATCAGAGGGGCAATTTTCATATTTATAAGAACGTTCACAGTCTGATCTCAGTCTCAATCTGTCAGAAATACCTCTGACTTCCCTACATTTTTGACAAATTTTTGACATTGATTTTCGCTGAGATGAGATTGCAGGTTAGCAACACTGCAGCGAGCCGAGCCAATCAATAAAATACATATAGGAAGTAATTATCCACAGTAGAACACCACCCAAAGATTGCTGAATTAATTAATTAAGAGTTTATTTATAAACGTTGCTTAAGCTTAAGTAATGGTTAGTGACTGTTTAACCTTAGATTTTTGACGTTTAAATGTCTCTTAACTTTAAGCAATAGTTATTTATAAATAAAACCATATAGCTTTTGGTTTTAATGATTCCATGGGACACAAAAATGATGCAAGTTTTTAGTTCCAACTAATTGCTTAAAATCAAAATTTTGAATTAAAATAAGAGTTTAAGTAGTTAAGTAAAGTAAACTTAAGTAAAACTGTATCTACATAATAAAACACATATTTACGTCTACTTCGAATAGATATGAATCTAACAGTATTTTTATCTCGCAAATATGAGTACATCTAGACATTGTATGTAGGTAATTATAGACAAAGACATACTATGTCTGTTAATGATAACGAAAGTACACAGTATAATATTATGATTGCACACACTCGTGTATATTACACAATTGTGCGCAATGTATACGTAGTTACGTATATTTACTTTACTTTGCGTTTGTGTGTGCATTTATATATGCTTTCAGGGTGTTTAGGGGGCTGCCTGGCTTCTGTAGCCCATCGGGGATGTTTGCGGAATAGCGCGTTGATTGCTTTTATGCATTAATGCGTAAAAGATGTGCGTCCTAGTGCGCAGGGTGCGAGCCAGTTCCAACAATATCCTGGGAGCTATTGCGGACAGGCTGGACTGCTATATTGTAAGTCGTTGCTCGAGTATCTCAGCTGGAATGCGGAAGCACTGATTGTTTTGTTGTGTGTTTTTGTGTAATTGTTGTTGTAATTGTATCACTAACATAGTTGTAAGTTTATTTCATTGTTGCTAACACTCTATGAGTCTCGGTAACTCTCAATAAAGAATTTATTATTATTTATAATATCCCTAGCAAAATCTTCTCACTGTAGGGTAAAGAGGAGAACGAACATTGGGGGGTAAGTTATAATAAATACCCTCTGGTCATTGCATTTTTGGGTTTCATAAATACATAATACCGACCATAAGTTCATAAGTCTGACAACCAGTCTTAACAGGGGTATCGTATTACCCAGTAACTGGCTTGTGGAGGTCAGATAGGCAGTAGTTCATCCGGTTAGACTGGAAGCCGACCCCAATATAGTTGGGAAAAGGTTTGGTAGATGATGATGAAATACATAATACCGTGACCGTATTTGCCTTAGAGGTAGGCAACCAGGGATGTGTGAATGTTATGCAGTTGGTAGTAAAGTCCCATGTAAAAGGGGATTACCTTTATTAATGAAAAAAGGCCATAACCCTTCACACAAACAGGATCAGAGATCCCATGTGAATCGCGTTTCATACCGCTAGACAAACAAGTCAGTAAAATCTGGGTCAATGAAGATGTTTTCCTTCATCTTAATTCAATGCATAAATTCCCAATGCTCTGTTAAGTAAAGTTAACCAGAATCCTCGATAGAATACCTAATCTGCTTTAATATAATGCTACTCAAGGTAAACAACTTTAGAAGAACCACTCTGCAGTAAAAATGGTGTCACGTCGTACTTTGATTTCTAAATTGTTTTACATATTTTTTTGTCGCTGTCTTGATTCTATTTAATAAAGAAAGAAAGAAAATGCATTTATTGGCATTACATAAAATGAATACACCTTAAAACAATAAAAACAGAATACAATTATTATAATGCCAAAAGGCCCTCAGCTCAGCATAATGTCAGATGACAACACAAGGTGTACCACCTGACGCTGATTTTCAGCTCCAACCCACGAGTGCCATACGCTGGAATAAAAACACAGGGAAGTGTGTGTCCGTTATAATACATTAAGAGAATTCATTTAAATGCTAGAAATTATAGAAAAGCTATAATATAGCTATAATATTCTTTTTTATCTTTAAGTTTAGATTTTATCGGCAGGAATGACTTACATATTAAAACGAAAAAATATGTTGGTGTTATTCAACAGACCCCGCTTATATTAGAGTAAGTACAGGCGTAAGTTATGTATTGACGAGTCCGCTCATCATAGCCTGCTTAGGCTTTTCCAAACAATGTTGGGGGTCGGTCAAGTCTAACTGAATGAAATCGAAAACCATTATTTTATATTGAGCACCCCTCTCTTACCTTCACAACCCAGTTATTAGGTAACACGTTATCCCTTGGTAAGATTGCTCGTCACACTTTCGGGCTTTTGTACGCCCGTATCGATTTGACGTCAAAACCCATCAAATTTATCACCATCATCCACAGCCCGAATTCACCCACTGCTAAGGCCTATGCTCTAACAGTGGGGCCTCGCTTTTCCTGTGGCAGGCTCATCCAGATTTTGCTTGCGATGACAACAATGTCGTCCAACGTCATCTCGCCGCCGGACGACCGACACCAAAAAATGTAGTGCTGGATAATCCATGAGAATCATACGTGTTTTATTATTTTTGTTGGTATGTAACTTTTTATCCTTTGTATACAGGGTGTCAGGAGAACGCTTCCGAAGCCAGAACGTAGATTATATACAACCTTTATGCAAACGGATACCACTAACCTTTCGCCTGAAATTGATTATTTTCGCGCGTCACGTGGACTTGGGGTCGTCAGCCGCACAGCTGTCGGCGAGCGCGCGCGCACTTTGAACTTGAGGTCACGCGCAAGCGTCAGATGATATTTATTTACGAATACATTGCTTGTTAGAGTTGTAAAGAAAAAAAATGTGTTCAATAGCAAATAATGGTTTAATTTAACTGTTCTCACAGCATAGTGTACGAAAAATGCTAAAAAAAATAGGTAAAATTGTTCATTTTTTTTTTCTCATTTTTTTATGGTATCGTATCGAGAATCAGTAGCCCTATCACCTGTCTTCGTTTTCGGAAGCGTTTCCCTGCCACCCTGTATAATTAGTCCCAACCGGCTGTCAGGTGTGCAAATAGATAAGTTTTTATTACTGTTAATTTTTTTGAACAAAACTGGTTTTTGATGTCAAATTGTCCGAGTAGGTATAGAATAAAGATCAAAGCATCTTTAGCTGCTCAGACATCTCGTGAGAAACTCTTTAATAACAACAAACAATGTTATCACTGACTGGTTATTATTTGTTTTATACTTATTCATGTTTGTTTTAAAATATCTATGTAGAAAGGTAATGTTTGAAATCAGAGGGGCAATTCTCGTGATTTAGAACGTTCAAAATCTAATCGCAGTCTCATCTCGGGGACAAACAAATGTCAAAAACTTGTCAAAATGTAGGGAAATTAAAGGTATTTTTGACAGATTGAGACTGAGATTAGACTGTGAACCGACGTTCCTCAGATTTCTTAATTTTTTTCTTTGTTTATAATATTATATAGGTAAATACAATCTTGTAGAATAGAGAGAAATTCTAGTATCATGGATTATGCACTCAGCAATATTTTTCTTTTGAAGATTTTTCCCTAGTTCTGACATGCCAATCTTCGGTCTAAATAAATCTTCGGTCATTGATCCGCAAACAGATCATTTCTTAGATTAGAATCCAAGAGATATGGGTCTGACATGAGACTTAACAAAAACTCAGACAGAAAAACAGAGACAAATTAGGTTATAAGTATTATGTAAAGAAGTGGAGGCTACAACTTCAAAAACGAGGAGCTCGTAGAGAATTTTTTTATTTGAATTTGCTTCATATTGCAAACTTCCTTTTTGTAAGTCGGTTAAGAAGTGCATACGTATGCATTTCCTATTAAACGCATTACTTATTTATTATCTTACACAAGTATTCTGCATAATCTATAGATTACCTACAGTACAGTCACTTTAGGTACTAAGATACCTTACTGATTATAGGTACTTATGTCATCATCTGCCAAGTTTTTTCCCAACTATGTTGGGGTCAGCTTCCATTCTAACCGGATGTTCACGCCATCTACACAAAGACAGATGAAACAACATCCAATCGAACGCGGTGCAGGCGCCATCTATTATTGAAGAGTTGAAGCCAACCATCGATTGCAAATCCAGTCGTTCTTACGGTTCAATCATACACATTCGGTCTCATTCACTCGCGCCTCCGCTCATAATTTAAAAATGTCTTCTCTTGCCAGCCGCCATATCATATACTGTAAAACGAATTTATAATACAACGTTTAAAACTACACAAGTCGCTTCATTTATTGGACGAGCAAACCTGATCCTGCACATAATTTGGACCTTCGAGACGGGTGCTGGATTCGAGACTACGGAGAAACGAGTAACGACGCCGACACGGGACGGCGACGCCGTAGTTGGACCAGCAGCCATATTAGACGAGTACGAGTACGAGCCAGAAACGCAACGGTCAGGTCTTTGTTCCCGTCTTTCCCTAAAACGTTTAGATTTGTTTTAACGCTGTGTTTGTTTATAATATGATTACAGTTCGGTTTTAAGCGACGCGAGAGTTGCAGCCACGCGGCTCCGTTGATGCTTGCACGTGAGTACCTTGTACCTAACGTTTATTCGTAGCCCGCCATAATGTCTGTTAAGTCGGTAGAGGAAATTCTTTCTGAGCTTAAGAAACGTAGGGGAGCTGTAAAGGGCCGGTTAACCCTATTTAAAAATTATGTTGATACGTTCATGGGGGCCACCTTGACTGCCTTACAAGTAGCCGAACTTAAGTTGCGAGTTCAGACCGCCATCGATATATTTTCAAAATTTAATAGCATTGAAGGTGAAATAGAATTACTTTTATCGGAATCGGAATTAACCTCAAATTCAGAATATGTTGAAGCGTTCGAATCATTATATTTTACGGCTATGGCCAGTGCAAATTTTCTTATTGACAATGCGGAGGCTTACAACGGGTTCCCTGTTGCATCAGCTCGGGATGGTATCCGACAACCTGTTAATATTAAATTACCGGATATAAAACTCCCCGCCTTTGAAGGTTCATACGATCACTGGCTGGAGTTCAAACATTCATACGTCACTATGATCCATAACCGTACCGATTTAGATGAAATACAAAAATTCCATTATTTACGGTCGGCTCTGAGTGGGAGTGCGTTACAAGTCATAAGTGCCTTAGAGTTCAGTCCTGCCAATTACAATCACGCCTGGGAGCTATTAGAAAACCGATATCACAATGATAGGTTGTTAGTCAATAATCACGTCAAAGCGTTATATAGTATTCCGTCGTTAAAACAGGAATCACCATCACAAATTCGGAAGTTAATTGATACCGTTCTACGTAATTTACGCGCTCTGACGTCACTAGATGAACCCACAGTCAATTGGGACACATTAGTTATATACTTAGTCGTAAACAAGCTTGATCCTTCCACGGAACGGGAGTGGGAAAACCACATTGGTGTCATGTCTTTAGGGTCACACAATAAGGTCAAATTAAACGATTTAATATCATTCCTCAGGAACCGCGCAGATACATTAGAAATGATTAGTGCAAACCACGTAAAATCAAAAGAATTACCTCAAAGTGATAAGCATCAAAATACAAGTGACAAACGAAGTTCAAACCGCGTCCATAGTTATTCATCTATTAAAACTACCCGTAACAACTATCGTAATAGTAATAATAAAAAGGATTTACCTGATTGTGTTTTGTGCAATCAAGGTCATGCGTTATACACGTGCATACAATTCCTCAACATGTCTATTAGGGATAGAATGAAAGTTGTTACTGATAAGAAGTTGTGTTGGAATTGCCTGCGAGCGGGTCATACGTTAGACGACTGTAGTTTCGGACCATGCAAGCAATGCCAGCGCAAACATAACAGTTTGTTACACTTAGAAAATTCTAATAATCAAATCATTAGTAATAGTAACAGTGCGTGTGTGCGTAGTGAGTCGCGCGGAGAGGTGAACGCTACACACACTACGTCAACGGCGTTGCATTCCTTACCTAACAATTCGCAAAACACTGTTGTATGCGATAAAACAACTAGTGATTTTATAGCGATAAATACGGTCCTACTTTCTACAGCGTTAGTGGAAGTAGCGGATAATAACAATGTTTATCATACAGCTCGTGCGCTTTTAGATAGCGGAAGCCAGAACTGTTTTATTACGGAAGAATTATCTAAACGAATAAATGCGTCTTATTTACAGTCCACAGTTCGAATATCGGGTGTGGGACAATCTGTCGCACAGTCGTGCCATTCATGCGATATTTCAATTCGATCAAAGGTAAACGATTATTATACCAAACTTAGATGTATTGTCTTGCCATGCATAACGTCCAGTTTGCCGACGATAAGCATAGAAGTTGGTCATATACGTATTCCGGAATCCCTACAATTAGCAGATCCGACGTTTTACGTTAGTTCAGATATTGATTTGCTTATAGGTGCAGATAGATTTTGGGATCTTTTAGGATCCGATAAAATACGTTTACCCAGTGGACCATTCTTACAAAATACGAAATTAGGATGGTTGTTGTCCGGTCCTGTGTTCGTTAGGGACTCGAAACCTACTCACGTTCATTGTCACTTCAGTCAGGACATTGACAAGCAGCTCCGGTCATTCTGGGAAATTGAGAATATTCCTTCATCACCATGTGTAATTCTTACAGATGATGAACGTATGTGTGAGGAATTATTTAATAATACGACTAAACGCGAAGAAAAAGGTAGATTTTCGGTTCGTATACCGCTAAGAGAATCACCAGACGCACTGGGTGATTCTTATACGTTAGCGAAGAAACGATTTCTATCATTGGAACGTAAACTTGAACGTTTACCAGAGTTTAAACGTATGTACACTAACTTTATGCGAGAATACAATGACTTAGGTCACATGTCGAAGTTAGCTACTTGTAGTCTACCTAACTATTATCTCCCACATCACGGAGTCGTTAGAGAGAGTAGTACGACTACAAAATTACGCGTAGTGTTCGACGCTAGTGCTGTCACTAGCTCGAATAAATCATTAAACGATATTCAGTTTCCGGGACCCGCGTTACAAAATGATATTTTTTCTATTTTGTTGCGATTCAGACAGTATAAATATGTAGCTTGTGCAGACGTGGAGAAAATGTTTCGTCAGGTTCTTCTCCAGTCTGATCAAAGGTCACTACAGTTAATATTGTGGCGCGATAATCCCTCGGATCCATTAGATACCTACCAACTTAATACGGTTACATATGGAACTGCGTCAGCTCCATATTTGAGTATGCGATGTATCAGACAGTTAGCGTTAGAGTGTGATGATGACGTCATCACTCGAGTCATCACTCAAGACATTTTCGTAGACGATCTTATTACTGGTGATGATGATTTAGATAATTTAATTCAAGTTTGCCAGAAAACTTCAGAAGTACTACAGTCAGGGTGTTTTCCTTTGCGTAAGTGGACATTTAATTTAGACGTATCCCAAAATAAGTCCACAGATCATTTTATAGGCGAGCATGCGCAAACTAAAACACTCGGATTAGGTTGGAACAACACTAGTGATGAGCTGCATTTTGTTACGAACATTGATAACAATGTTGTCGAATCAAATTTAACTAAACGGGTAATGTTATCAGTTATATCACAAATATACGACCCATTAGGCCTTCTTTCTCCTGCAGTCATAATTTCAAAAATAATTTTACAAAGATTATGGTTAAGTAAAATTGACTGGGATACGCCGGTTTCTAGGGATATTGTTAGCACTTGGAAACATTTTATTTTAACTTTAAGATTTTTAAAAGACATTCACATTCCTCGTCACGTCAAGGGTGATCACACTCAATATACAGAACTTCATATATTTACCGACGCGTCCCAAGACGCATACGGTGCTTGCGCTTATTTACGTACTTATAGTGATAACTCTGACGTAACCGTTCGTTTGTTGTGTGCCAAAAGTAAGGTTTCGCCTTTAAAGGTTTTAAGTATTCCTCGTTTAGAACTTTGTGGTGCCTTAATTGGAGCTAGATTGTACAAGAAAATCGTTGAGTCGCTTAGGTTAAAGTTTAGTAAAATACATTTCTGGACGGATTCTACAATAGTCATGGGTTGGATTAAAATGTCACCACGTTTACTTAAAACATTCGTACAAAATCGAGTGACTGAGATCAATGACCTCACGGGCGACGCGGTGTGGTTACACGTAAGTAGCAAAGACAACCCAGCTGATCTATTGTCAAGAGGTTATAGTTTAGATTTATTAAAGGATTGTGATTTATGGTGGTACGGTCCGTCTTATTTACGTAACAATTTACATTATTTCGATCAGATTAATTGCGATGATTCAGATGTTTGTAATTTACCAGATTTAAAATGTAAACAAACATGTTTACCTCTTATACAATGCGAACATTTAATAGACTTTGAAAAATATGCTTCATTTTCTAAACTTAAACGAATAGGTGCGTACATACTTAGATTTATAGATAACACGCGCATCAAGTCAACTACGAATGACAGCTGTCCGTGTCCGCGTCGAACCGGTTCCTTATCAGTAAGCGAATTGAATGCCGCGCAAAGAATGCTCGTTAGGTTGGTGCAAATAAAATCATTTCCAGATGTTTACAATAATTTGGTTAACAATGTTTCTATTAAACGAAATTGTAAACAATATAATAAGGTTTCTAGTCTTAATGTTTTTATGGATGAACATAAAATAATTCGAGTTGGTGGAAGATTATTTAACTCGTCTAGTTTTACTTACGATAAAAAACATCCGGTTTTATTGTGCAGTAAACATCCTTTCACTATTGCTTTATTTAGGTATGAACATATACGATTATTACATGCGGGTCCTCAACTTCTATTAGCTACGGTGCGTGAATGTTGGTGGCCATTAAATGCTAGAAACTTAGCACGAAAAATAGTACACGAGTGCGTGAAGTGTACACGTATTCGAGGTAAAACGCTAGCACCTATCATGGGTAACTTACCACTTGAACGCTTGGAGCCTGGCTTCCCATTTATGCGAACGGGTGTTGATTATGCGGGGCCAGTGTTCATATTAAATCGAAAAGGCAGAGGTTCAAGATTAACTAAAGCTTACATATGTTTATTTATTTGCTTCACGACGCGAGCTATGCATTTGGAACTTGTTACAAGTCTCTCTTCAAATGATTATATTCTAGCATTAAGGCGTTTTATTAGCAGGCGAGGTAAACCTTGCGTCATTTACTCGGATAACGGCAAGAATTTTGTAGGTGCAGAGAAAGAATTTCCTTTATTTTTAAACAAAAATTCAGAAACTATTGTAAATTACGCTTCAGAAAATACCATTGAATTTCGATTCATTCCTCCTTATTCTCCACACTTTGGCGGTCTATGGGAGAGTGGGGTACGCTCGTGCAAGTATCACCTGAGGCGCATAGTAGGTAACGCGCGATTAACGTACGAGGAATTTTACACAGCTTTGACACAGATCGAAGCCGTCCTAAATTCCCGTCCAATTTCACCTCTATCCTCAGATCCTTCCGACCTTACTCCTCTTACCCCCTCCCATTTCCTCATTGGCCGACCGTTGACAGCTCCACTTTCTGAAGACGTCACAGACAAGCCGACTTCGAGGTTGACACGCTACGAACGAGTCGAGCAACTGAGGCAGCACTTCTGGCGACGCTGGTCCACAGAATACGTTTCGGAGCTGCAACTGCGAACCAAGTGGAAGACTAAGCAGGGCGACATCACGCTGGGCAGCCTTGTCCTCATTAAGGAAGACAACCTACCGCCGTTAAGGTGGAGGTTAGGTCGTATTAAACGTATATTTCCTGGAAAAGATGGCGTGGCTCGAGTAGCGGACATCCACACAAGTACTGGAACCATTCGGCGAACCTTCTCCAAGATTTGCCGCTGCCACTGCAAGCGGAAAGCGATGAAGCTTGACTCCATTTTGAAAGCTGGAGCTTCCAAGGCCGGGGGCATGTTCACGCCATCTACACAAAGACAGATGAAACAACATCCAATCGAACGCGGTGCAGGCGCCATCTATTATTGAAGAGTTGAAGCCAACCATCGATTGCAAATCCAGTCGTTCTTACGGTTCAATCATACACATTCGGTCTCATTCACTCGCGCCTCCGCTCATAATTTAAAAATGTCTTCTCTTGCCAGCCGCCATATCATATACTGTAAAACGAATTTATAATACAACGTTTAAAACTACACAAGTCGCTTCATTTATTGGACGAGCAAACCTGATCCTGCACACCGGATGCAGCTGAATACCAGTATTTTACAAGGAGCGACAGCCTATCTGACCTCCACATCCCAGTTACTGGGTAATAACCCTTGGTAAGACTGGTTGTCAGACTTTCGGGCTTCTGACGACCCCTAACGACTGTCAAAGGTAAACGAATGTCAGCCGGGCCAACGGCTTAACGTGCTTTCCGAGGCACGGAGTGGTCTCGGAATTTAAAGATTGTCACCCATCCACAGGCCAACCGCGGCAAGCGTAGCTTT
The DNA here is from genome assembly GCA_949629185.1 of Apamea crenata. NCBI lineage: Eukaryota > Metazoa > Arthropoda > Insecta > Lepidoptera > Noctuidae > Apamea > Apamea crenata. Next base: position 3,094,267 of record OX451359.1, read on the forward strand.
ACCTGATCTATCGACCTGAGCGGCTGTTTTTATTTATCCACGGACCCCGCTTATTATAGGTACCTATATATAATAATAGATACAACAGACAATCATTCTAGACAATTGCAGATGAGAATAATTTGAAACAATTTATTGTCAATCGACAATCAGTTTTAATATAGAAGTCAGCTAGTTCAAGCGGGTTTTTTTCTATACTAAATTACTTGAGGTAGGTACATGTCCTTATGGAAGATTTGGGTTAGCAAAATGTGGAAAATCATGGTGTTTAACGAAGGCAACGTCTTGAAAATAAATCATTAAGAAAAGGAGACAGTTTGTGTGTTGTTTAATCTGATCTAGACACACAAAAAACAGGTATTATACCTGTTTTTCAGAGGGGGAATACCCGTATTTTTAAGAACGTTTGCATTCTAATCTCGGTCTCAATCTGTCAATAATACAATCAATTAACATACATTTTTGACAAGATTGACATTGATTGTCGCTGAGATGAGATTGCTACTTGAATTTGAACGTTTATATAGTACGAGAATTGACCTTCAGGCATCAACGCTCTTCCCCTCTTGTAGGTGGCACTTAGCAAATAACTTTGACCTCTATACCATCTATAAATACAACACTTGATCATAGAGTAAGAATAAAATGATAAATAATAATAATAATAATATAATAAATAAATGCCTGGACATTTCACACAACACCATTTGTCCCAAGCTAAGCAACCTAATGCTTGTGTTATGGTAACAAGATGGCTGATAAACTACTTATATACAATTTTTTTTTTGTAAATACATACATATTATAGATAGAAAAACACCCAGACTCGGAACAAATACATGTAGGTCATACAAATATTTGTTCCGTGCGGGAATTGAACCCGCGACGCGCCGTCAAATGGTGGGGGATGTCACCGGTCTTCCAATTTTTAGCTCTACGACATACCGGTTTCCTCACGTTTTTTGTTATTTCCTTCACCGTTATTTATGTCTGTACTAGCAGCACCCCGCGGTTTTACTCGCATAAGTTGCGATCCCATGGGAATATCGGGATAAAAATCCTACGTGTTAATCCTGGTTATAAACTATATGTGTGCCAAATTTCATCCAAATCCGTTTAGTAGTTTTGGCGTGAAAGAGACAGACAAACATCCAACCATCCATCCATACAAACTTTCGCGTTTATAATATTAGTAGGATGAGTAATTATGGCTAGCTACTTAATAAAAAGCTTAAAATTATTTATTCACTGATAAATTATTTTATTTAAGTAAGTATATACTTAGGTAGGTTTGTACATACATACAAATACTTTTACACGTTAATATTTTTTTTTTAAACAAGATTATGTCGGTGTTTCCTATCTGACTAGCCTGAGAAGAAACGCCGAAACAAACTAAGACAACGTGCAGCCTAAGCCACTGGGTCTGAAAGCGTGAAATGTTCCTGTTATTACATCACTTTATGTACATCACCATTCTGTCCATACAGCTCTTCACCTTCCCGCGCAGGCCCACCAAACATAACTCGCATACACACCACACACACACACACACTCTCATACAAGCGCACACACACCCTCAAATACTAACCCTAGAATAAGTTTTAATCAATCGTGTATTCTGTATTATTCTTTTTTTTTCTCTTTGCTTCTGTAACTTGCCTCATTTGTGTGCGAGTGCATAATCTGATTTGAATGTAGTTACATACAGGACACCAGGTCTCCAACCCTTCAGAAGCAGTTGCTTCTGAAGGGTTGGAGACCTGGTGTCCTGAAATACAGGCCTTACGCCTAGCTTAGGCAACAGTCTCCCACAGTATAATTTAAACTTTTATGTATTGTTCTTCTTGATTACTAAAGAGAGCACTACAGTAAGATTTTAGAAAGTCCACGTTCCTATATTCATAACAATATTTATACACACTGAATGCGAGTACCATACACCTGACCTTATCCGTAATACTGGCAGCAGCAACAGCACAGTTTTTTGTTATTATTTCTTATTACAAGTGCAATAAAACTAGATAAAAGTGATCTTGAATGTTTGACATTGGTTACCTTTTACGGAGAACTCCATTCATTCACCTTGTGAATAAAATAATTATGTTTTTGTTCTAGTAACATTGTAATGCTTGTACACAAACCCGCAAAAAGTGAGTTAACGAGACTGGTTTTCTAGTTATGCCGAATTGTTTTAATAAATTTAATAGGTGCACGTACCAAATTTCTCCAATATACTTACCCAGTGGGGGAAATACCTGCCTATGAAATAAGTTGACGGGTTATTTATAGAAACCGGTTATTTATATACATAATCGATCATATTACTGTCGGTTTTTCAAAATGTTTTTTTCGCACTGTCACAAAAAAGTATTAAACGCAATAATGATTAATTCATCAAACGTATCTAATGTTCACATTGAGAGTAGAGTAAATAAATCAGAGTAAATATCAAACGGTAAATAAATACATACTTGTAAATAGATAGTAAACCAATCATTTAGTTCACTGCAATCCTCTAAGACAAACAAGATTTCTATCAAACACTAGATTTTACCTTCCATTTTCCATGTTCAAATTCATTACACAGCACAATATCAGCTTTGTCACTGTTTAAATAGAGTTTGTTTTGTTGTATCACTTGTTCACATTTTCAACGCGCGAGTGAAGACGTACATCGAGTGGCGGTGCTGTTATCTTAAGAGCAAGGTTTTCATAGCAGTAGGTTTGTGTAGTGGGGAGACGGGTAGACAGGTGAAGACTTGATTGAACGACGCGCGGTCTACGATTAATTTACCATTGACCACCCAGTCACTGTAATGTTGAAGCTAATAAATATCGCAATGATCGGCATGTTTTTACTGCGTTTCGACGTTTAAACACATATTTATTAACGTTTAAACAGGATACACTAGGAGGATGTAAAATATTTAAACTAGTTTTTTTCCTGATTACCGAATGTGTTCTACAGTTATCAGAACCTAAATGTGTTGATAAAAAAAAACGCTACTTACCTATCCTTATTTTTATAAATATTAATACGACACTTTGTATTTGCTTTTATTTATTTTGCTGGATTTATTTACTTCATTAACAATTTTTACATTGTGTCGAAATGTGTATTACATTTTGATCTAAAACAACATGAAATACAAGTTAAAGAAAAATATTAGGAATACCTACATGATTGTCAGTCAGTCAGTGAGGGATATCAGGGATTATCTCACGGGAACGTACTAATGGGATAAAAAGTATTGATAAATGATAAATGATTTTATTTTGTAAGTAGATTTGTACAACCACGTACGTCAATCATATTTAAAAACTAGATGAGGTCGCGTATCCTATCTGACTAGTCTGAGAAGACAGGCCGAAACAAACTCAGAGATCACAGTCTCACAAAAACATTCAATACTAGCTGTGCCCGCGACTTCGTTCGCGTGGATGACGAAACTTATCAATGAGTTATTTGTGTAAAGTGCTATTTGTGTAGAACGTTATCTATCGAGCAAACCGGTATTAATACTTCTGTTCCAGCGTGGGCCCTTTGTGGCTAATTACAATAGAAAACCAATTATGTCTCATTAGCGGTGATTAAGAGGGTATATGACATATTTGCCCGCGGCATCGCTCGCGTTCTGTAAGTTTTTTATAGTAGATTTCTACTTTGGTACCTGTTTAGCAGGATAACCGATAGCGAAGCTGACGTTCATTGCAACGAATGCTCACAAAGGTAATGGTAACGACAGATGGTCACCGTACGACATCAATTGAGAGCTTCAGCATACACGACATTGTCAGTGAGCCCGTCCGGAATATGAACATAAAGGATCCTTGGACTGCTCACATGGGAAAGAGCGACGTAAAGCTGACCATAGAATGCTAAAATAAGAACGAACGCTCGCCACTCGACACATAGTCCGTTCAAATCAAAGTTCAAAAATGTATGATGCGCGCTTTTTTTTTTGTGTATGGCATCTCGTAGTTGACCTTGAGAGGTCGTAACTACTTAACCGGACTATCCTGTGGTTGCCTTAAGAGAACTTAAAGCCTCCAGCCAGGGCTAATATGATGCGCGCGCTCAGACTCCGTCCTTATATACGGTAGCGATCCATAGCGGCCGCGCGCCACGCGGGTGCTGCGAACGGTGCAAGCCAAATTCAACCTTCAGCACTACATTTACAGCATAACTTAGGGGCGCTGCACATGGCTAAGATACTATAATATTTTATCTCAAGATACAATATCGCTCGCCATACAAATTCATCTTAAGATACGAAAATATGAAATATTATTTATTATCTTCGTAGTGTGTGATAATCCATTGAATTGTATGGCGAGCGATATTGTATCTTAGCCGTGTGCAGTGCCCCTTAGTGAACTCCACTGCGGGTGACGTAACCTACGACAAACTTATTATTTGCGGTTGGTACAGTAATCGGGTCTACGGATCGAACCGCAAAATTAAGTTTGTTTTTTTATTGTATATACTTTTCCGGGATAAAAAGTACCCAGTGGGGTGCCCAGGATATTAAAGAATAATTATACCAAGTTTCATCGTAATCGAACCGGTAGTTTCAGCGTGATGCCTGAACAAACAGACAGACAGATAGAAAAAAAAAAATTAATCACATTTTTGTGGTTCAGTGTCGGTCTAGTTACATTGAAAATATAAAAAAATAAATGGCTATGGCTAATGTAGCCATAGCCATTTATTTTTTTTATATTTTCAATGTACAGAATTTTCACTTCTACAGATTTATTATAAGTAATAGGTAGATATAGATGTAAAAATTGGAAGCAGCTCAATCTCAAGCGTTTTTGTTCTCGATATAATCCTTAACGGTATAAAAGGCTTTCTGACTGACTTATATATGTTTAATGAATGATTTGAATTTATTAGGGCTTAGATCTTGAACGGGGTTTGGAAGTTTATTATAAAAGCGTATACATTGGCATCTGAACGAGCCACCTATTTTCTTTAGCCTTGTTGTAGTTACAACAAATTTGTGTTTGTTCCTACTTCCTAGTATTTATATCATGGATATCACGGTATTTTTTAAACAATTTTATATTTATATGGGATATAGATTTTCATAAATATACTGAGAAGGCACAGTCATAACATGAATCTCTTTAAATATGTCTCTGAGCGAGTGTCTCGGACTTAATTAATAAAATGATCGAACAGCTCGCTTCTGGAAAAAAAAATTGTCTGAGTATCAGCGGCATTTCCCCACAATAGAATACCGTACTATTGTACTCTATGTGTTAATCCAGGTTATGGTCTCTGTGGGCCAAATTCCATCTAAATAAACATATATATACTTATACAGGAGAAATTTATAACCAGTGCGCAAACTGAAACTATGAATTCAGCACGTTTCTAAACTCGTAGAGTAGAAATTGTTCGTCGGTCATAAAAAAAAAACTACTGTTTCATAGCAAAGTGAAAAATGAAATTACGGTCAAAATGTACGGAACAGCATTTTTTTTTTTTTGTAACCGATGTAAAATTTCAACGCAGGGCGGTACTGAATCTATGAGGACAGGTTGCGCTTCGATGTCATCAAATGACCCCTCCCGCTCTGGGTGGAGCGGAAGGGAGTGTCAGACTCTTACTGACTAAAACCCACCCGTGTCCTTAGCCCTTTCTGTTCCAGGGCAGCGGTAACCCTTTCGGACGATCCCGCTACCCTGGCAGGCTTCGGCCCTATCGGGCCCCGTCATCTGCTGACATCTCTTTGAGGCGCGCGTGGAACATAACGCGCCGTCCGGCACGGGCCTGGTCCTGATCGGACGGTGAGCTACCCATTACTCTCCGCCCGCAGGCCCGTGCCTACGGTGGCCGGGAGCCGTCACGTGGCTCCCGATCCATGATACCCTCTAGTGACGTTACATAAATTGAATGCTTATTGCTGTTGCCAAGTAGCGTTACGGCTCCCACAGACAGGTGTGAAACGACTTTACAATAATTTCTATGAAAAGGAGGTCAGCAAAAGCCCATACAACTTTGCCCAAACATGTACTTCGAGGTAGACGTGCACAATATCGTGGAGAAAAAATAGAAGAATTCGAAAATAATTGTGTTTTTATCCATAAATAATTTAAAACTACATAATAAATCATTCAAAGTTTTAATAACCTGTAACACAATTAAATCATGTGGCAACTTTGCATGTACGGGTTGACATTAGGAGTACTTATTATGTGTTCTGTGGACATTATTTCGTGGGTAAATGTCATTCACATGTCATTCCGTTCGTTTCTGCGTTTCGGGTTACTCGTCTGTTGTTCGTTTGTGTTGTGTATTTTGTTCAATAACTTGGCTATTCTTTCTGGTATTCCGTTTGTTTGAATTATACTATAAAAATATTTGAAATGAAACAAAAACAACAGCAGCTGAAGCCGACAGCAGACAATCTAATCTAATCATAAACGCGTGTGTATTGGCTACACCCTATTCTTTCACACTACTCTCTCCCTACACCTACCCACTACATACACTCACACACATACTACACCTACTCTCTACACTCACACACACTCAGACCCTACATTAATTCACCTCAGCCCACATTTAAAAATCTTGCATTTTTGTTTCCTATACATAAGTTATATCCTGTTTTCTTATACACCATTTGCTTATTGTTGAAACGTCCCGATTCAGTATATGTAACATGGCTTTGTTTTCAACGAAGAATCACTGGCTCCTAAGACACAGGCACCTACACCTAGTTTAGGAGTCAGAGAATTAAAACTATTGTGACCTTGTTATAAGCCTTTTATGCTTTTATTCTTTGGATACTGTATTGTGCTGGCTTTTGGTGAAATAAAGAATTTTAATTTTTTAACTGTCAACTTGACAGCTTTTTTTTAATAGGTAAGGTAATGGACCAATGTATTATATTTGTGCTCAAAATGGCGAATTTTTTAATAAGTTAAAAGTTATTTTATTCTCGTCCCCGGGTAACCATAAGAAAAATATATAAATGCAATATTATTACACCTTCATAAGATATTTCAGCTTCGCGATACCTCAGGTATTGCCGGTTTGATTATTAATACGTTTAATTTATTATAAGCATGAAGTAGAATAAGTATTTGGAATTCCATGATGTTAAAAGCCGTAAATACTAAATCTGAAATCTATAGCAAAAATCTATACAAATACCTAAATAAATTTGAAATGTCTGTTTTTAATGTCAAAATAAGCTTTTTACTAAATTGCATACCAAAGTATACACGGTAAAAAAAACTGTAATTTTGTTTTATGTAGGTATACATAAAACAAAATTACAGTTTTTTTTAAATGTTCTGTCTGTTTGTACTTTAAATTCACATAAAGAAAACAGAACTAGGGTTCCGCATTGTACTAAAGGGATAAAAAGTATTCTATGTGTTAATTCAGATTATATTCTCTGTGTGCCAAATTTCATCTAAATATACTTAGTATATACAAAATTTTACATTTATAATATTAGTAAGATTAAATAGACCTGTGCATAAAGTTATTCGATCCATACGTCTGTCCATATAGTAATATGTGGAGCTCGTGGGCCTTAATAACGAATGCACCAATTGCATTTGATGGAGCACACACACCTACTCAAAGGACCAAGTCAATCGTTACTTGCCTTTACTGGTCAAAGCCAACCGAGCGAACAAGCGAACCGGTCGAGCTATGTAAGTTAATTTTGCTAAGCAATCCCCAGGTAGAGACCCCGTTTGGTTAGTGAAACGTACAGTAACTCTACAAAATGATCCTGGATTTTCCAGAATTAGGTAACGTTTCAGGAGCAGTTATCAAAGTTTGCACAAAATTGGTCTTTGTAAGGTAACGCGCTTGCCGTTTTCATAGCTTTGTAGTAAGAAAGAAAGAAAGAAAGAAAGAAAATACATTTATTTGGCACAAACTAAAAGACACACAATACACCAGATACATACATCAGATAAAACGAACAATAATAAAATAATTTAAAAAAAGTTGGAATAAAAAGTACAGTCACGAGCAAAAGTATGTATACACTCAGCTTTATTCAAAAGCAATTTACTCCTTTATTTTTGAATGAAATTTTATGTTTTTACGAACATAGCATTTTCCGACCCATAGGTTTATGTAATGTGTCGTATTTCAACGTTGCATTCGTTATTTCACGAAAAAATCGGAATTGAAAGTTGTCAAGTGTTGACATATTGGTGCTCGTGACTGTACACGATGCTTTGTTTCGTTCGATATGTGGCACATGCTTATGCTTATAGCCCCGCGTCTAGACTGGCGTGAACATGTTTCGTCGGTTATCAACAAAAAAAAAACTTATGTTTCATAGCAAAGTGAAAAAATAAATTTCGGTCAAAATGAATGGTACAGAAAAATACGTCAGTTATTAAAAAACCGGCCAAGTGCGAGTCGGACTCGCGCACCGATGGATCCGTACAATTTAAAATTATTAAAAATATTTTTATTATATGATGTAACTATAAATTTACGGTTTTCGCCATTTTTCTTTTATCTGTGCTTTATGCTATAAGACGTTGCTTCGTACCAAATATCAAGATTCTGAGTTCACGGGAAGTACCCTGTAGGTTTTGATTCCCTTGCGAGTAAGTAAGTAAACGGCTGTATCTTTTGGCTGCGTTGGCTTATAAGTTTGATTTTTTCACAGCTCCAAGGGTTAGTAGACTTAAGTATTTGACATAAATTCCAGCTTGATACCTCTACGCGTTCCTGAAAAAAAGGGACAGACAGACGGACGGACGGACAACAAAAGTGATCCTATAAGGGATCCGTTTTTTCCTTTCGAGGTACGGAAGCCTATAAAAAAGTATTTATAGATATGTACTGAATCTACGTTGACTGGTTGGACGTCGATATCCATGCCACCTTGTATAGGCGAAGGTACAGACGCCAGCACATCAAGCTACTACAATAATTTATTTGATAGATTTTCAACTTTAGCGCTAAAGCATTAAGTTCAAGATTGATTAGGAAAATTTGACAGTTTCGGGTAGCTTGATGTGCTGGCATCTGTACATTTAATACCTATTACTGTATTTATATAAAGTCGTGCGGTCGCACGACTTTATAAAAATTTCTATGAAAACTTAATGGAAATTTTTCTACTAGAATCGCGTCGCACCGTCGTGTCGCACCTTTCCGCGGGAGCCTATAATGTCTTCCGGTATGAAGGGTATGCTCATTCAATTACACGTGAGATATCTTAATTTTGCGATACCTCAGGTATTGTCGGTTTGATTATTAATAATTATGTTTAATTTATTATAGCATAACATAGGTTAGGTATTTGGAATTCCATAATACCTCTAATTTTCCTACATTTTTGACATTGATTTCGCTGAGATGAGACTGCGATTAGATTTGGACGTTTTTAACTATGGAAATGGGCCTTTTGATCTCAAAAATATATTCAAATACCTAAATAAGTTTGAAATGTCTGTTTGTAATGTCAAAATAACAGCTTTTTACTAATTATTGCATATCAAAGTATACACGGTACTCATAAAAAAATAACAGTTTTTTTTTTTTTAATTTTTGTCTGTCTGTTTGTACTTTTAATTTAGATAAAGAAAAAAGAATTGGGGTTCCACGCAAAAAAATAAAACCCATGAAATTCGTTAAGCACGCGAACGAAGTCGCGGGCACATTTAGCTCAATTTTGCTTTATGAAAATTGAATATTTTGTCAATGCTGAATGGCGACTGCATGAACGTGGTTTTCGAAATAATATAATAATTATAGAATATTTTATATTTCTGTGTATTCATTAAATATTTTACAATTAAGGTGTTCAAAGATGTGTTTCGATATATTGAACAATAGCAGTCAGTACAAACGACCAATTGGTAACGACATGATTGCTGTGATAATGTCGTAGGTATTCGTGAAAAATGGCCTTTTTATTCGTTGTTCTACAAAGTGTAAAATAAAAAGACTTACGGCCGGCCGCATACGTGACTACACTACTACTTTGACGTCCAAAGTGTATTTTATGTGCCTTTTTGAAATAAATGCTTTGACTTTGAATTTACAAAATTCCAAAATGAAAATTTTTGCTATCGAATTTCTATACCTACCTGTATTGACAAAAACTGATAATATTAATATTTATTTTTATAAAACATGAGTACAGTATGAAGGTGATGAAGAAAGGGTTTTATTAACTTTCTGATCGTTATAAACTGTTATAAATACTACTTGTCTTTCTGATTGTACACGGAGACGCAGGCTTTACAAATGCACTAGGATGATTAATATGCAATATCGCTTGTTCCCACTAGTTCTTATAATACATAATAATAGCTGCGCCCCGCGGTTTCACCCGCATAAGTTTCGATCCTGTGGGAATATTGGGATAAAAAGTATCCTAAGTATGTGTTAATCCTGCTTGAAGAATGAACAAGCATACAAACACACACACACTCACTCACAAACTTTCGGCTTTATAATATTAGTGTGATAAATTAATATGAATATGTATGTACCTAGTTCACACAAATGTGGAAGATTACATTTTTATCCTACGAAGCGACGGGCCTTTTACTTGTGGTAACCAAATGTACAAATACGCTGTAAATGTATGCGCACACATTCACGGCGTGTTTGTACACTTGGTAATCACAAGGAAATCGCGCGTCGCTTCCTGAGATAGAAATACAATAGCAGTACCAAAACAATTCACTGTCTTTCAAAATATTATTAACAAAATTGAGCAGGTGGGTGCAGTTTACTAAAATAAACAATATTATGTTATGATAATAACAATTGTCATTGTTAACACATTCATTGCTTAAATTAAATATAAATATTATCGTCAGTTTCTCCTGTTCTAGCAACAAAGGCACTTCCCTAAATGTAGATAGAAGATAAAATATTATGTAATATGCACACCATATCATCATCTGCCTAGCCTTTTCCCAACTATGATGGGGTCGGCTTCCAGTATAACAGGATGCAGCTGAATACCAGTATTTTACATGGAGCGACTGCCTATCTGACCTCCACAACCCAGTTACTGGGTAATACAATTACTCTTGGCTTACCAAGGTACCTGATCGGGCTGACCCGTAACGACTGTCAAAGGTCCACGAATGACAGCCGGGACCAGCGGCATAACGTGCTTTCCGAGGCACGATGACCAGATGGTCGGTGAAGATGGCCACGGACCAACCGCGGCAAGCGTAGCTTAACCTGATCGATCGACCCGTACGGTTGTTATTACTTACCCACAAGCCAACAGATATAAATGTAGACATTTTACAAGGGGTGACACAATGGGCGATCTCAAATGTACTATAAGGAGAACAAAAGTTTTGACCCCACATGTTTCAATCCATTGGCCTCGTTCGCAGAGATATGGACAAAATTGAGGTCAGTTTGAGTGGTCACGTACTTTTAGGTTGAAAGGTGTCTGTCTACTGGATAAATGGCTTGACAGGGTACCGCAGGAGGCTTTGTGTGAAGGAAACTAGCAAGTATACATAATATTACTACGTAACAACACGAGAGTGAGGTAACCAGAATGAAAACAATGACATCGGTCGACAACATGATCTGATATTATTAATTTGACAACCTGAGAATTTAAATGTATGACAGATATATCTGTAATACTAATAGTGAAGCTGAAGATTTTGTTTGCTAATATCACGCTAAGATTCTTGGGAGCCTTGCAAAAAGAAAAAAAAAACCGGCCAAGTGCGAGTCGGACTCGCGCACCGAGGGTTCCGTACAATTTAAAATGATTAAAAATATTTTTATTATAAATGATGTAACTAAAAATTTACGGTTTTCGCAATTTTTCCTTTATGTGTGCTATAAGACGTTGCTTCGTACCAAATTTCAAGATTCTGAGTTCACGGGAAGTACCCTGTGGGTTTTGATTCAATTGCGAGTGTCAAAAATTTGCGGCATAAACGGCTGCATCTTTTGATTGCGTTGGTTTAGAAGTTTGATTTTTTCACAGCTCTGGGTCAGTAGACCTGAGTATTTTCCACGCGTTCCTGAGAAAAAGGGTCTTGATAGAACGACGGACGGACAACAATGTGATCCTATATCCTATAAGGGTTCCGTTTTTTCCTTTCGAGGTACGGAAGAACGTGAAAACGAAGTAATAGCGCAGGTAGGCAATGCGATACGTCTGGGTGGGAGAACAAGGAATTTTAAGCAGACTAAGTCCGGGCAGATGCTGGTACTAATAATAAAGAAGAGTTTCTTTGTTTGTTTATTTTTATGCACTTTGACATTATTGAATTTTATTTAGACAATGACATTTGCTTACATTGTAAAGTATTCTATTATTTTAATTATTGTGAATGTGATGGGTGGGGTGTGGGGTGGGTCATTTTATTTTTTTATTTTCTCTCTGTTCTGTTAGTTTTGTCATGATCTGGCAGTTTGAGTAATTAACGTGGCATACCAAAATGTCCTTTCTTTGGTATTGTTCGTCGAATCGTTGAGCTCCTTAAGTTTTGAGTTGAGCTGCGATTTCTGACAAATGCGTGCACTGACTGGACAGGTCCTCTCAATCTGTGTGGTTCTTTCCTCAAAAGACCATCTCAGACATCGACCTACATGGTCTTCATATGATCTGACCAAGATTATGTCTGGACTTTAAAAGAGACTGTGACCTCTGAGTTTGTTTCGGCTTTTCTTCTCAAACTAGTCAGAGAGGTTGGCGTTTCCTGCCAACCTCATCTACTTATAAAATATGATTGACGTGTAAAAGTGTTTGTGTACTACCCACCTACTTACAAAATAGAATCATTTATCACGTTAAGTGAATAAGTAAGGTTTCGGTCAAGGCCGGTAACTAATATCAAGGAATGAGGAAGGGATCTCTTTGAAATGGGATCTTCAAGTACGTAATCCCGTCTTCCCCGAGGGGTTAGCAAGAGGTGCTTTTCTATGTAGTACACCCGCATTCCGTCAGTTATGTCTGTCTGCTGTCACCCGGGCACAAATCCAAACTCGGGAGTAGCTATTTAGAGAATTTTGGAGATTTTGCCAGTGAATGGCGCCGATTCCCTTGTTCACAAACTAAACTAAATGTAAGCTCAGTGAATCTTCTCCTTTCCATTTCATTTAGAAAAGGACAGAAGATAAATATTAGTATATTCCTGTCAAATGAATATACTCCATATACAGTTTAGACATGATTAAAAACTTGGCTACTGAAAATACGTCTATTTACGTCAAGTACCTACTGACTGATTTGACAGGACTAAACCAACATTTATATTCGGTCCTAGTTTAGTTTGTATCAAATCAATCAAACCAAATCAAAAGTCATTTATTCAAATTAGGCTGAGAATCAGCACTTTTTGAACGTCAAAATTACAGTCAGTCAGTAAAAGACAGTCCCCCAAAAACGCCCGCCCTTCACCACTTCCTAGTGCTATTGCTGGGAAGAAGAAGTGGCGCAACAAACTCCCCAGCAGCACAGCTGTCTGTTCAATTAAAAAGAAAATACTTGATTGTATACAATACTAGGTACCTATGTTCGGTAATAAACATTACAAAATTGTAAACAAGGAAATCGGTGCTACCGTCTCAGAGTTGAATTAACATGGCTCTGCGTTGACCGATAAATTAAGGAGAACATCATCATTATAGTGTAAGAAAACTGCTCACTTCACTTCACGTATATGTATTTATTGTTTTGGTTTTACAATATAATAACAACTCTGATAACTTATATGCAGATGAAGACTAGCAATGTAAAAATACCAATTGTGCTTTCGACCTCGATGCGACCATCATGACAGATCCCTTTCTTTTTTTTTCAAAAACGCTTTCCCGCCATTATCGCACTGACAGCTTTTCCAAAAAAGAATCACACAAATTGAATCGTTTCGGAGTTGCCAGCACAATAAGTAGATTACAGATAATCGAATACAAAAGGAAATTAAATTTTAATAACTAGATTACAACAAATTGTGTGAAATAGTTTAAATAAAATAACAAAACCTAACACTCGTCCATCCTGACAACGTGTATGTCCTCATACACGCTATCAGGTAAAAACTAAAACCTAACACTCGGCTCAATATATAATATAATTTAATTGCACTTTGTGGATACATAATCAAGAGAGCAAGATACTAATTGAACTGTATGACATTTATACATTTATATGGACTCTGGCCGAAATAAATGGCAATAATAATATATCTGTAATTCGATAATGTAATATGAGTATTAAATTCTATTCTATTAACGCTTTTACTAAATATCCCCAAGTTTTGGAGTTCCTCAAACTTTTCCAACTTTTGGAGTCCCCCATGCATCTCCAACTTTTGGAGTTCAAAAAGCTTTTCCAACTTTTGGAGTTCCAATATGCGTCTCCAACTTTTGGAGTTCCCTAAGTTTCTCTAACTTTTGGAGTTCCCCCATGCGTCTCCTACTTTTGGAGTTCTCCAACTTTTGGAGTTCCCTAAGCTTCTCCAACTTTAGGAGTTCACCCAATGTTTCTCCAACTTTTGGAGTTCGCAAAGCTTCTCCAACTTTTGGAGTTCCCCCATGCGTCTCCAACTTTTGGAGTTCTCCAACTTTTGGAGTTCCCTAAGCTTCTCCAACTTTTGGAGTTCCCCCATGCGTCTCCAACTTTTGGAGTTCCCTAAGCTTCTCCAACTTTTGGAGTTCCCCATACGTCTCCAACTTTTGGAGTTCTCCAACTTTTGGAGTTCCCTAAGCTTCTCCAACTTTTGGAGTTCCACATACGTCTCCAACTTTTGGAGTTCTCCAACTTTTGGAGTTCCCTAAGCTTCTCCAACTTTTGGAGTTCCCCATACGTCTCCAACTTTTGGAGTTCTCCAACTTTTGGAGTTCCCTAAGCTTCTCCAAATTTTGGAGTTCCCCATACGTCTCCAACTTTTGGAGTTCTCCCAATGTCTCAATCAATACAATACAAATCAAAATAATAAGTACCTACCTATAATAAACGGTTAATCGTTTTCTCCTTTTTTTTTAAATACTTTTTATTTTAAAACAATCTCAGAAATCACGTTTACCTTAATCACTCATTTTTTTAAATTTAACTCGCAAACAATTCACTGTTCATGACGTTCATGACCAATAACTTGCTACATCATCTTATCAAAATCATGCAAATTTATAAAGTCTTAATAAACATCCAGTACTAGTTTCATTAAGCTCTAAAGCAGCTACATGAACCCATGACAACATTCTATTAGCAGGTACTACCTCCGTTTTGACTTATTGCTAGTTTTTCGCGATACTAATACTCGTAATAATCCGGGAATCGCGACTAACTCATATCGATAATCTTCGAGTGGCACAACTACGCAATATCGACCTACGTAATCCGGAAGGAGCAATTCGTATTTTTTTTATTTATTTAATATTATACTACATGTCCCAGAGTTAACGCAAATCACCAAACACCCCAATTAGAGAATATTGTGTTATAATCGTAAAACATACACTGAATTTTTACTATTATGTATTAAAACATTATTTATTTCTTAAATTAGATAGACTGATTGTGGGATGAAATTGTGGTCACATTATAAATCTTCGCACGCACACAGTCGCACCAGTAGGTTTAAGGGTCTAGCGTAGCAGGTACTTTTGTAATTTACGTACATTAATAAAAAATTACTGCATTATAAAAAATGACAGGAAACGATTCTGAACAAACTAGTAACTGTCATAAACTGCATCAATTCAGCTACACAATGTTTACAAAATGGTGTGAATATTTAATATTAATAATATTAGTTTGTATTAAATTACTTTAAATATTGTGAATATGAGGACTGTGAATTATTTCAGTGTCAGTTAATTTTGGCAATCCTCAAAAGACCATTTCAGACACTTATCTACATGTCTTCATATGATCTGACCAAGATTATGTTTGGACTTTGAGAGACTGTGGCCTCGGTCTTTCTTCTCAGGGTAGTCGGATAGGAAACACCGAACCCATGTAATTATAACACAACTTATTTTTGAATTGTTTATACATACAGATATAAAATAATTTATCATTTAACTCTCCGACACGAATCTGGCTAGTGTCAAGGCTACTAGGGAGGTTCGACAGAACTGAGGCGCAAGGTGTCAATTATCCAATTTAATGACTACTAGAACTGTGAACGAACAGGTTAGGCGTGTTCGTTCAAAAGTCAAATTTTAAAATAGACAAATGTCCTATAGTGTTTGACTACATAATATATGATCCACAGTCACAACACATTGCTGACGTAGCTTACCGAATAACTTGCCATTTAACATAATGTATCCCTCGCAACTAGGCTCTATGTTTACCAAAGCTCTTCCCCATAACATCACGATCACGGTGCTGGGCAAACTATCAATGTTTATCACAACTTTAACCACATTATCAATGTTTATAAATTGCAAATCTGTCACAGCTCTTAGGCACAAGAACGTGAGGCTGTTCTGTGAAAGTTTGACCAAATAAGACTGGCGCGCCAGTATTTTGTCGCGTACCACACGGCAAGTGATGTTAGCGAGTATCTACATTGTTTAATAAATTTAAATTTTGGTTTAGAGGCCTAAATAAGCAACAGTCATGGGTCCTAAGTTTTGTGCTCTTCAGAACTTGAATAACATTTGTCAGCAGTATGACCAACTTACTACACTTAGTACATGTTATGAGGGGCTTTGGGCACCTAGAGAAAACATGTCCTTTTTGCTTGCAATTGTAACAGTGAAAGCTTGAGAAACTATTGGTTTGGGTTTTTGCCTTAACATTTGCAACGTATTTATCGTGTCCTGGTTTGAACTGAGAATTAGGTACGCGTTCGCCTTCATTAAGTAGTACTATCTTTGCTGATCATTAGATACTGCAGTAACTGATCAGGATGACTGCACCTTAGCGCCAAGGCCGCGGATTTCACCGACTTATCACTAATTCCGTATATAATGCAATCAACCGCGCGTTTGTCATAAATATCACACTGATATAAAAGAGCTAGTTTGTCATAAAAATAGTTTTCAATGGGTTCATTGTATCTACTTTTTCGCTTTAGCATCTCCTCTAGGGTTTGGCTATAATTTTGTTCGAATGGAAATGCACTCAATAACTTTTCTTGCCACTCAGGCCACGAAAACCAAATAGAATTTAAACTTTGGTACCAGGTTTTGGCCAACCCCTGGAGTTTTTGCATCGCGTGATGAATAGTGGTTCTTTCGTCCCATCCATAAACAGAAGCGCACTTGTTAACCTTTTTTTTATCCATACGTCAATTCGTTGATTTTTCAGCGAAGGGTTAAACTCCGCCAAAATGTTTTTAGAATCGTTACTGCGGTTCGTCGGTGCAGTTGTTGATGGCTGGGACGCAAGTAGTTTAATAGAACTTAACAATTGAGGAAACGTTACTTGATCTTTCAGGTTGTTCCGCCTTATTAGAAACATTATTATAACTGTTATCGTCACGACTATGCGAACGAGAACGACTTGGCTTCACATAGTTTTTGCGATGTACGGAAGATTTACGAGAACACGGACTATGCCGGCGCTTTGACGACAAACGGCTACGTGCTCTGCTCACCTCGTTTTTCATAGCTTTGAGACGGTCTCGCTCTCGTTCCAGCTTCTTCTCCTTCTCGCGTAGACTCAAAGAAGTAGGGCTCCAGCGAAGACTGCGACTTCGAAGACGCATCGAACTGCTGCCGCTACGCGCTCTCGATCTGGATTTGGTGTGTGGCGACTGCGACTTCGATGGCGCCTGAGACTGCTATGCCCCGCACCGCCGCTATAATGCGCTGTTGATCTGGTTTCAGCTGCGTGGCGCGACTAACCCTGCATCAGCGTCGATAGGCGCCGCAAGCTAGTCCCATGATCGCGCGGCATGGTTCGAAATTCATAAAACAGAAATAAGAAAAAAATGGGTTAGAATTGGTAACTTAAATAAACTACACAAAAACGTTATGAAATGTTTTCAGGGTATTTCGAAAAATCTCAAAAACAGTGCGTGTGCGGTGCTGAACTCAATAATAACAAAAAATCTCTCTCTACCCTATCATGAACCCCACAAAACAAAAACAAGAATCCTTAATCCTCAATTAATTCTTTATTAAATCTTGTTTTTCTGTCCTAAAACACATTAAACTTGACTATTTGATGAATACCTACTAATCTTATAGAATAAAATGGTCTTTGATCACCATGTTAAAACACGCGCAGAAAACTATTTTGAAGCACTTATAATGTTTACATAGGCGTGTACTTACCACTTCTGAATTGTAAGAAAACTGCTCACTTCACTTCACGTATATGTATTTATTGTTTTGGTTTTACAATATAATAACAACTCTGATAACTTATATGCAGATGAAGACTAGCAATGTAAAAATACCAATTGTGCTTTCGACCTCGATGCGACCATCATGACAGATCCCTTTCTTTTTTTTTCAAAAACGCTTTCCCGCCATTATCGCACTGACAGCTTTTCCAAAAAAGAATCACACAAATTGAATCGTTTCGGAGTTGCCAGCACAATAAGTAGATTACAGATAATCGAATACAAAAGGAAATTAAATTTTAATAACTAGATTACAACAAATTGTGTGAAATAGTTTAAATAAAATAACAAAACCTAACAATAGCTACCTACCTACTTGTCAGGTATGTCCTTTTTTGCACAGTAAAAGTATGTCTTTAAATTAACTTTCTCGTCTCGGTTTCGAATTATCATTCATGAGTGATGACTCATGATTGTAAGATCCTTTCGAATTGCATTAGCGGTAAACTAACTGTTTCCTGCTACTTTGTCTGCGATCCAGAACAGAAATCCATGTGTCAAATTTCATGCAAATCCGTTCAGTCGTTTTAGCGTAAAAGCGTAACAAACAAACAATATAAATCAGCCTATAATGTTCCCACTGCTGGGACACTGACAGGCCTCCTCTCTATGAGAGGGAGTGGGCTGTAATCCACCACGCGGGTCCAGTGCGGGTTGGTAGATGTCACATGTCTTCAAATTTTTGGTTCTAGGACATGCCGGTTTCCTCACGATGTTTTCCTTCACCGTTTTGAGAGCAGTGGTGATGAAATTATTTACACAAAGTAAAGCCCAGTGAAAACGGCCGCGATTTACGAGTTGTATGTCGTAGGTTTGAACCCAGACAGGCGGGGTTCAAACCTACAACATACAACTCGTAAGTCGCAGCCGTTTTCACTGGGCCACCACTGCTCACTGGGCAAACAACTACCACTGCACAGTTATTGCGATAAAATGTCATTTATTTAGATTTGACCCATTAATTTTGCATTAATATTGTTAGATATAGACAAATTGATATTTGTTACAACAAGATCAGATTTCACTTTTTACAGAAAGAAAAATTGACGGCACGGTTGGCGCAGTGGTTAACCGATTGACTGCTGCGCTGCGTGTCGCGGGTTCGATTCCCGCACGGAACAAATATTTGTATGGCCTACAATTAGTTGTTCCGGGTCTGGCTGTTGGTGATTGTGAGTTTATATGTATGTAAACGCACCCACGACACAGGAGAAATTCCTAGTAAAAATAAAAAGCAAGCAGAACATAAAACGCAGTCTGTTTTCTCTTAAATAGGGAATAGGTACCTATCTTGGTCATTTTTCTCTAAGGGGCTTGTATTATCAGCCGCACGGGTCGGTCGATCAGGTTAACCTACGCTTGCCGCGGTTGGTCCGTGGATGGGTGACCGTGCCTCGGAAAGCACGTTAAGTCGTTGGTCCCGGGTTTATACGATAACCAAGGGTTATCGTATTACCCGGTAACTGGGTTGTGGAGGTCAGATAGACAGACGCTCCATGTAACATACTGGTCTTCAGCTGCATCCGGTTAGACTGGAAGCCGACCCCAACATAGTTGGGAAAAGGCTAGGCAGATGATGAGTCATTTTTCTCTAACTTTTTATCCGTAGTTTCGGTGGTTGACCCTACCTTTATTTCATGCGTTTCATAACAGATGAAATCAATACAAAAAGTACCTATACTAACAAATAACCAATATACAATGTTATTGAACTGAAGGCCAATTCTCGTCATTTAAAACGTTCGAAATCTAGTCGCAGTCTCATCTCCGCGACAAACAAACGTCAAAACTTGTCAAAAATGTAGGGAAATTAAACGTATTTTTGACAGATTGAGACTGATATCAGACTGTGAACGTTCTTAAAATTACGAGAATTGCCCTCCTGATCATTTGCATAGAATGTAAGACATTTGCAACAGCCCGTTCTTTCTCGATAATCTAAAATTGAATCAGTCAATTCATTTTGACTTCTATTGCTAGAATCACAGAATTGAATTTTACGTCTACAATTCTTTTTAAGGTCTTGAATATTTTTGCGCACAATAGCAAAAAAAAAGTAATTTATGTGCTTAAATTAAGCCTGGATTTATCAGAAGACATTTTACATGATTTGTGTTTTATAAATGACAGCTTTATTTTAGGGAAATTGTTCATTTCATTTGTGTTTTCTTACCTCCATTCCTCATATTTTCCTCTATTCTTTCAATGGATAAGGTTGTGATTTCTTAGAATGCTAAATGTTTCTTTTCCTGCCGTTATTAATAAGTAAATAAACAATTTCCCACACATTTTAATTCCCTTATTGCATGATTGCGAGTTGCCTGGACTGTGTATACGGGTCACCGTTGTGCCGTCGTTCATGGGTGTCGCAACGGTGACCAACCGTTATTTCTTGTATGGTTTTCCTTGTTTTTGATTAGTGTCTGTGCTTACTAACATAGTCGTAAGAATGACTAACAATCTTGTTGTAGTCTTGGTTACTCTTATAAAGCAAAATTCTGTTTTATTCTACAGAAAAAAAAAAAAAAACAAGTTTTAAATCAAAATATTTTATTTCCCATAAGCCTACACGGGCACTTATGAAACATCAGAAGAGAGGTGCACGTTTCCCATTGGTCGTTTCCAATCAGGGAGAACCAGGATTTTTCTTTTAAAAACAGTTGGTTCAAAATACGTTGAATTGATGAGACTTTTGCAAATTATAAGAGGTATACTTTTCAGCATGTCGGTATTGAAATGGAATTGGTTATGTAAATATATATAACGTATTTTATGATACAAATATTACAAAATTCTTCATCGTTCTATAGTAAACCAATCCCAGTCCAATCTTGATTTTACACGAAACATTCCATTAATGGAGATGAAAAATTCGATATATTCGGATCCTTTGATTAAAAGACACATTTTTATCAAAGGATCCGATATATGTTAAAGAAATTTATATTGACAAAAAAGCTCAGGGATATGTTAAAAGCAAATTATTTGCGTAATTTAGTCTTTCAGTACTGAAAATAGAGACCATTTAAAGTACTTACAGTATTTGTATCTCACTAAGCGACACGCGCTACTTGCGTTAACCAAGTGTACAAACACGCTGTGAATGTGTGCGATCATTGTGCCGATAGTCATGACAGCCAATGGTTTTAGAGCCTCGACCAACACCTAAGGAGGCTCTCGTTGGGCAGCTGGGCTTGCTTCAGAAAGCGGTTCTGGACACGGCCCGCATTGTAAGGAGGTTCTTCTCTCTGGAACCTTGACCACCGGTAGCTTGGACCCTGTTCTCGATACCGGTGGGCTACTATTTTTTATATTTTTTTATGTTTTTATATAATATTCTAATATTTAAAAATATAAATTATATATATTTCATGAAAAAAAGGAGATAATACAAATTACATTAATTAGAGTCATTGGCTTTATATCCAAGAGAAGAGAAGAAGAGAAGATCATCATCATCAGCCTATCATGTTCCCACTGCTGAGACACAGGCCTCTCTTGGAGAGGAATCTACCACGCGGGTCCAGTGCGGGTTGGTAGATGTCACATGTCTTCGAATTTTCGGTTCCAAGACATGCCGGTTTCCTTACGATGTTTTCCTTCACCGTTTGTGAGAGGAGTAGTGATGAAATTATTTACCTACACAAAGTAATGCGCCTGCCTAGGTTCGAACCCACGACCTACAACTCGTAAGTCGGGGCTGTTACCACTGGGCCACCCTCTACTTTATACTTTGATAATTTGTATGTAATATCCAATATATAACTTCGACACCCCAATTCATTCATTCCATAGATTTCGATAAATTCACTAGGCGAATTGAAACTCATATATAGAGTTTCAATTCGCCAAAAGTTACTTTCAATGATCGTCGGTATTGGTTTGAAGAACCCATTTCAGATAACAGATTAGTTTTCACTAAATTCTGGTTTAATACCTATGTAATGTTGTTTGTTTACATAAAGAGCAAGATTCACAGACCGCACTTTGACTTAACTTTGCTCAAGCGTGTAAGCGTTTCAATGTTCACATACATGAAGCGAATGTGAGTAAGCGTTTCATACGAATATGATCTTTATTTGTTTACTTCGAAGACGTAGACTTGCTCAATAAATATCCTTGTCTTTGCTCTCAATATCTGTTAATGGTAGTTGTAATGGAGTCACATATTCCCTATTGTGTTCACCTACTTACTTGTAGGTGCTTGTGGCTAAGTAATAACAGCCGCACGGGTCGATCGATCAGGTTAAGCTACGCTGCCGTGGTTGGTCCGTGGATGGGTGACCATCTTTACATACCAAGACCCCTCCGTGCCTCGGAAAGCACATTAAGCCGTTGGTCCCGGCTGTCATTCGAGGATCTTTGACGGTCGTTACGGGTCGTCAGAAGGTCGGAAGTCTGACAACCAGTCTTACCAATCGGTATCGTATTCCCCAGTAACTGGGTTGTGGAGGTCAGATAGGCAGTCGTTTCATGTAAAATACTGGCATTCAGCTGCATCCGGTTCAGCTGGAAGCCGACCCCAACATAGAAAGAAAGAAAAATGCGTTTATTGGCATTACAGCAAAATGAATACATCTTAAAACTATAAAAACAGAAAACAAAGATTATAATGCTAAAAGGGCATAGTTGGGAAAAGGCTAAGCAGATAATGATGTTCACCTACCTACATACATAATATTATTTTAATCAGTACCTATAGGTATCAAATTTGCTTATCATCTAAGGGTCGGTTGATGATGATGATAGTTAATATTAATCTAACGGGATAAAAAGTATCCTATGTGTTAATCCTGGTTATAATCTATATGTGTGCCAAAGGAGATTGCCCACGGCACTATGGACAAATGTACTGAATTTAACATTGTTGTGTCTTCATCAAATCATCTTTAAAATACTCGATGACATGTCTAAATACATCCTCAAAAAGTTCAACACAAACTACAATGGCATTACCGAGATATTTTGAAAAATTAAAATATTATTTTGAGGTTATGTTCGACCACAAAATTAATTGAAAAAAGCTATTTGAAGGGATCTGAATGGGTTTACGATTACGAGTGAGCTCTGTGCCTTTGAAGTACATTTGTGTAAAATATGTAGCGGTTTAGCTATTTCAGGTGGCCAGTTACTGGTGGCCTGTGACCACCTCACCAAGTCTTGATTTAGATTTGGAGCGTCTTCGTGCTTCAAAATCGTATTCCCGCGTTTCATTCAAAATAATGCTAAGTATGGAAGAATCATTACTTGATAGTCAATCGCTCAGTGTTATATCTAGATCCTACTTAAATAATAGATTGTAGTAGGTCTCATGAAATGGTCTATGTACGTAGGAAGGAATGGAAAACAGCTACACTAGGTACAATAAATGAAAGAATGATTATTCTTTATACCTTTATTTTAATCTTCCAAAAATATATTATTCAAAAATGGAGCTGGAACACTAACATTGTTGTAACGTGCCCAGCTCAAATACCACACTATGCACATTACATGCACACAACAACCTACGGTTCTTTTTCCTACAAGGCAAGAACAAAAATATCCTACTATAGCGCCTAATGTATCTCTTACATTTTCGTATGTATGTATGTATGTTACCAGAATGTTTATTTTCAATGGGTTAGCAGGAGTAACGGAGCAACTAAAAGGCTCAAACTCGACGCACAACGTACCAAAACCAGCAGAAAAAAACATACTGGTTAACTTGACAATGTGTATGACAGACGGGCAATAAATGTCAATCAAGGTTGTACCCGTGCTGGTAAATGATTCTAAAACATTCGACTTTTAATCGATTTCCACAAATCACCCAGTGGTATTTTACGAATACAACTAGGCGCCTTTCCCGCGGTTGACAACTACCGGCACTTACAAATACCAGCAAGTTACATGTGATTTAGAACTCTGTTGTTGCGTTGAGAACCTACTTATTTTGTGTTTAAGCTTTATGCTTATTATAGGAAGAAAAGCAAACATATCGATTAGCAACATTAAAAAAAATAAAAACCATAATGCGTTTTACAGATTAAAATCTTTATTGTTTTTAATCAACGTGGGTGTATTAGTATGATTAGACGTTTGAAACTATTCCGATTTCAATATCAACAATAAATAAAACCAAAGCTAATAACCATACCAACCAAATATCTACCTCACCGCACACTATTGCCTCGTCTCATTTTCAATGAAAAGATAGATAAATGTACCTACTACATATAACATAATGTCTAGTTCTGTGGGGATATAGAAACTGATTTATTTATTTTACCTTGCGAGCTATTTATCGATTTAAAAAAAATATCGTATACAGCTGTTTTCTTAAATAAACAGTTATTTAACTTGATACGCAATAATAAATCGAACAATCAATACAGAATCGATATTATTATGTATTTTTGTAGGCGGGTAGGTAGTTAGGCACAGAACACGAAATAGAAAAAATGGACACCCCTAGTTTTGACAGGCTATAGTAAAAAATGGCGTACCTTATAGTCAGAAACTTAAAAGTACTAATTATTGTTCAAAATACTATCCCATTATAAATATGAATTAAGTCTTATTTAAAAAATATATTTTTATTTTAGATAGTTGATGCTGTTCAACTTTTTGAGACACGAGACAGTTATCAAGAGTACTGTGCCTGGGCATTCTCCTTTCATCAAAATCCGTCCAGCCGTTTGAGCGTGAGGAAGTAACAAACATATAAACACACTCACTCACAAACTTTCGCCTTTATAATATTAGTGTGATAGGATTTTTGTGTGAACTCAACACTCAATTTTAATTTTGACAGGACTACGACTCGTCGGATCAGCCGAGCGATTCTGTAAAAATCTCTCCATGAAAACTAAGGTGAAGTGAGCGGTCAATAGTGTCAATCCCCTAGAATCAATATTTTTGTTCAGGTGGAATGACAACCTACTTCACCTATGTTTTCACGGTGAGATTTTTCAGAATAGACCAGCAGGAATACAGATAAAATAAACCAAAAAGTAGGACCATCTCATAATAAACATAAATTTATCATATTTTGCATAATGACTTCAGAAACCTGTCCAATTATGTTCATTATCCAATTATACGGCTTACAGTCAACAGAATTCAGTTTTATCTCAGTTGAAATGCTAAACTTCATTACATTTCTGTGAGGCATTTTAATGTTTATTCGCAAAACCTTTTGCAATGAATGTTTCGACGATCTAAAGGTATTTGCTAACTGATGTGTCGGATAATTTGAAGCGGTTTTTCGCATCCAGTTTCAAACGAAGTTTTTAGTGTCGTTTTTGTTAGAATTTGTCCATCGGCCTGCATGATGGATAAGTCCAGGTATTTTAAAATTGAATAGCAATAAACAGAAATAAAATATGTGGATTCCTAGTTAGGTACCTGGTTGTTGATATGAGGTGTCGTTAACTTTCAATGAATTGAAGTTTTTTTTTAATTTATTTTATTTCAAGCGATATCGCGGCAAGCTATTCACAAATGTTCGATACGCTTCCATGCCGAATCGAATATTAACCCGTTGGATGCCGTAATTACAGACACAATTAAAAAGCCATTGTGTCTCGCGTGGATCTACGTTCCGGCATATGAAGGGTTAATCAATGTTATCAAAAGAGTCCGAAGGGCTCTTTACAAATCAAAAACCCGAAAACTTTGTCAGTTTAAATCAAAGACGTTTGACTTTCTTCCGACAGCCATTTACTGTCGGGGAGAACAAATCAGTAATTCAAAATGTGTCATTTTTTTTACGACAACCTGTCGATTGGTTGTGAATGCTATGCAGGTGGAGATGGCGGAATCAGATCGACTCCTTTGATACAGACTGGTCCCAAATACCGCTAGATAGAGAAAAGTGGAGGGAGAGTAGTATATGTTTATATATGATATGATGTTTTTTTCGAAGTAGGTAATTTATTTAGCATATTTTTATTATATTTAGGGCAGATTTTTCTGTCGACAGATATAATTTGTATTCGTGGAATAAAATTGGCGTCTGACAGATTTTGTACGGAAGAACTGTCAAAAATTTAAAATTATTGTTCGGATCTAATTATCTGGCGTTCGAAAAAGCAACCCATAATTAACAAAGGAGAATAAAAAAATTAATATGAATGTAAAAAAACAATAAAATCTTTAGTTCGAGGGTTAATCACAGATTAGTTTTCATAGACCTTTATTGGAGAAGATTTGAGAACTTTATAATTATCTCTGAGTCGTCGCACTGGTGAATGTTTAAATTAAAATAAAATACTAGAATACTGCATTAATTTGAACGGTTTTAATCATCCCAACTTCAGATGCTACGTCGTTACTTGTAAAGCTAAGTTGAAAGATAACACAGCAGTTTGCTTAGAAGTTGTAACTCTTTCTAGATTAAAATAAAAATATTTTAATTAAATTAAGGTTTACTTAAATTAATTTTAGAGATATATTTTTAATTTCTAGTTCTTAATAAGTTTACGCTGATCTTCTAAAAAGAAGATCAGCATACAGTACAGTTTAGGTTAGTTGTTAAGAAAATTGTATTTCATTACTTGATGACAAAAATCAAAATAGCACCTTTGACCATTGTCGAGATGAAATCAACCCAAAACATTTTTAATAGCCTAGCCATTTTTTATCAAATATATATTATTATTTTTTTTAGGTGTCATACATTTTTTATTCAGTCTGTCATGCAAAGAAGATGGCTAAATGGTATTCTGCGGTATTGATATTACGACACATTATTAATTATTATTTGCTGAGACGATAAAGCTGATTCTGTCATGCATGGAGCAGACAAAAAGAGCCCTTAAGGCAGATCACACACGACGACGCGCCACGCGATTTGGCGCAGATAACGCGCACTGCGCGTGAGTTTTACATACATATTCATTATATTACCGCGCACTGTGCGCGGTAAACAGAGCCAAATTTCCCGTATCGTCGCTAGCGTGTGATGCGCGTAAGATGGCGAAAATATCTTAAGAATGCAGTGACGAAGTGTACTTATAGTCAAACTTCACTTAGGCAAGTTTGTTTAACCTTTAAATTATGTATGTAATGCCAATCATAATAAATATAAATACACAATAG
Organism: Apamea crenata; assembly: GCA_949629185.1. Lineage (NCBI taxonomy): Eukaryota > Metazoa > Arthropoda > Insecta > Lepidoptera > Noctuidae > Apamea > Apamea crenata. The sequence goes on from OX451359.1 coordinate 3,121,660, forward strand.
TAGAGGAGTATTGTTTCTAGATATAAGTAGGTAGAAGTACTTGTTGTTCAAGTAAATACGTTAGAATAATTACTCGGTCTAATTAAAAAAGATACATTGTTTAGCAGCGCAGCAGGTATGGTTCCACTGCATACGTTTAAAAAAATACACAATTTCTTTAATGCAATAATGATTAATTAGTGGTTCATTAGTCGACGCTTAATACATTCATATTTTATCTCCAACTACCTAGATAGCATTACCAGGTGTATTAATCTGCCTAGCCTGTTCCCAACTATGCTGGGGTCGACTTCCAGACTAACCAGATGCAGCTGATTACCAGTATTTTATGTATAGCGACTGCCTATCTGATCTCCAATAGACAGTTAATAGATAACCCCTTGGTAAGACTGGGTATCAGAATTTTGAGCTTCTGACTATCCGTAACGACTGTCGAAGATCTACGGACGACGTTAAGCTGAGATCAACACCTTAACGTGCTTTCGGAGGCACTGAATGGTCACGATATGTAATAGATTGTCACCCATCCACGAACCACCGCAGCAAGTATTGCGTAATATTCGATAGACCCGTGTGGCCGTGTAGCTGTTATTATTTTACCACGAGCATTAACAGGTCTGCTGGATGGAAAAATATCTCCTGCTTTTCTCAAGTATCAGCACGAACTAACAGAAGAATAGCTTATAATTATGTCGTGAAAAGTTTATATCAGTCATAAAACTGATGGCGGTCCAGCTGCCGGGTCGCCTGACGTAGAACATATTTAAGTTCCGCCACTCGTAAAAGTGCATTTTAACGTACTATCTTCGTATTGTATCAAAGTTATGTACTTCTGAGAAGAGGATTATAATGTAGTTTTATGGACATAAAACTAAGGGACTTTAGAGGTATGAGGAACAGGGTGTAAAGTTCACTCATCCTCCATAGAAAAGGGAGGATCCTCCGACCAGACGGGTGTTGTGTCTGGTGGGCAACTGCCCGAAGATTGATGTCGGGACGTTGTATATATGCTACTTGCGCAGTAAACTCTGCTTGCGCGATGCAGGATTTTGCGTGACGTCAGTATGACGCGTATTTCACATGTGGCGTTGTAGATACCGCTACAAGACCAAACTCAAACTGAAATCATTTATTTCAATTAAACCATTTACAGGCACTTTTGAATTGTCAAAGTTAAATAGTCGGTCAGTTAGTCAGAAAGTTGAAGCTAGTCGCCCATTCCAAAAACGTAGATCTCTATGGAGAAGAACGGGCAAGAAGAACGTGGAGTTTCCCACGGACACTCTTTTAAATCAAGATATTATTACAAAATCCTGGGTACATTATTCTTATTGCTTCTATATGTGAGAACAACAACGCCAAGTAGAACCTTCTTGATATTAAATTAAATATTTAAGTAGATCTTCTAAGACCCTTTTACATGACAATATTTTAAAATCTAGATGGCGCCGGCATTTCCTAGTTACTGATCCCTGAGCAGAAATGCCGAAACAAACTCAGAGATCATAGGGAGGGTTTTATTAATATAAACATTTTATTTTTTATAGCCTAGAAAAAAAAAAATTACTTACCTACCTTTTTTGAGTAAACTCCGCATCAGTTTAGTTCTTGGCGGCGAGGTTAACAGCTTCATTCTTCTTCAGGTTGACATTCAGTCAAATTGGAAACCTAAGTAAGCACTCATCGCTCTCAGTGGAACCACACACGCTGTGATTCTTAAGCCAATATCTCATTTCCACTCGAGTTGTTCACATTACCGTAGAATTAACGAATTAATTTAGCTGTTGGCTAGCCCGCCTCCGTTCAAGTGTGACAAATCATCTGTAATAGCATTTAAACGGAAGTTTAGTGGAAATGAGGTTTCTTTAAATACTGATATAGATACCAGAATCATTACAAAATTATACGTAGGTAGACGTATATGTGTATATTTTTTTTTTGTAAGCTTACAGTGTCATTATTCCACAACAATTATGACACTGACAGCTCTAGAACACGGTTTAGATATACTGATCGCGTTCAGTTCAATTTGTGACATTCGCCCTAACATTGCATGTAGGCGCTGCGTTACGTTTAGAGGGGTCATGCATAACGAACGTGATAAAGTGCGGTAGCATGCGATCATGCTGTGTTAACATCATCAAGGATCTATCCAATCGTGTGTCATGAGTCATCGTTTTTTGCCACCGACTTCCGAAATTATAGTTATTTTTCACTTTGTAGATTTTTTTAGAAGTTAATTTTTTTTCTGTGTTATAAGTTGCATTGCCTGTGCTACAAAAATTGGTGTCGTATGCTTAAAGTTATGTTTCGACTGGAAATGTTTATTTATGTCTTGTAGGTAATCAAAACAGACACTCATAAAAATTCGTCATAATTTTATTATGAAATTCAAATAAGAACGGTCAACATCGAGTATAACTGATAATCCAGCTATTATAGTAAAGGACAGTGAATAGAACAGTCGTAATATTATGTATTTAATACAGTGTCCCTTTGTTTCGCAGACAGATATTTCATAGAATTTCGTTTCCCAGAAAATGTTTCATATTATATTTGGTCCTTGTGTTTTTATTTCGAATATTATTGTTTCAAAGACTATTTACTTGAATTAATTTTAAATCACATTTTTTTGTTTAAAACACTTATCAAACAATAGAATTATTTTTTAACGAATATTGTTTCGGTGTATTTTTCCATGGTATTTTATTTCAACGAAAATGTATAAAAATCAACATTATGCTAACCATACTTTTAATTAAAATATGTCTTAAAAAGTCAATATGTTGTGCTACAAAAGTTAGTGACAGAAACGAATCGCTGCAAATCCGACTCCACGTAGTCTTGTCTGCCCTAGAGTGTAATTTAATTCCGCGTAGGCGCGGAGGGGTGAGGCGGCAAGCGAGCTGTGGAGCACGTGGTTTTATCGCTGCCGCCGCGGCTGAGACTGGCCAGCATTGCCGGCCAGCAAGACGAAGCTGCGGTGGTGAACCTTAAAACCATCTGCGACGATAAGCTTGCGTGGGACCGCCGGAGCCCCGCAGCGCCGGAGCCGTGACAGAAACCATGCCTGCTGCATGTTGCATGCAAGCAGTAGGTTTGGTTACAACTGGGTCTCAGTTATGTCAACAGAAATTACCTTAGCCAGAGTATATAATATGTATGATAATTTTATCAACGGTATGAATTTAAGCGTTTAGAAACTATCACTTGATAAAATGTTATTCTTGGTAATAAGTTTTATATTAAATAAACAATGTAAGGATAAGGAATATTTGATTTGTTATTCTATGATATTATGATTATTCTGACATTAAAATTTGTGTGAAACAAAAATCAATGATTTCAAAATCTTGTATTGATTATTCTATGAAACGAAAATATGAGAAAAATTTTATGTGAAACGAAATTCTATAAAACTAATAGCTATAAAACAACGTACAGCCATTTAATACTATGTAACACATATATTATATTAATTATAAGAACATTTATTTTTATCGTACAACCTTCCAGAAATAAAATTGTGTGCAGGATCTTAAGCTGCTTTCAGACTACGCTATACTATAGTGCCATATAGTATAGCAAAGAAGGACCTGGTATTAATTTTAATAGTAAGCCAATAATATATAGTACAGTACAGTGTGAACGTGTCCATAACAATGTATGGTGCGCGATATTGTTGTGCTATGAGCTATACATATACTATATGCTATTATATTATAGCGTAGTCTGAAAGCAGCTTTAGGCTGGTTTCACATGGACAATAATTGTACCGCAGTTTGCAACGGTCAAAAACCTCAGTTAGTTATCTATTTTCCATTTAATTAGCTATTTTTTTTTTCGTTCTAATCACAACAGCGGCTTTAGATTACTTCTTAAGAACGTTGCAAGTCGGACTACATTTGTTTAAATTGAGCCCGGCTCAGCGTTGGTGTAGAGATCTGATGCCAAATTGCGTATATCAATATGCAAATTAGCAGCAGATTTACCGAACGACATCTGCAATTCGTTACTTATAAAAAAACCCTCGAGGGAACATCGTTTTATTTCATAGAAAGAATCCATGCATTTTATTTTATAAGGTACCAAAAATATTCGGTTATAATAAAGGTTGGCATCACAAAATATTACCAGAGATATCAGCGCAGCAGTAATAATTGTATGTACACAGCATTACCAAAAATCGTTGATGAAAATCTTTAATAGTAGTTTTTGTTTTAAATAGTATGTTACAGTGTTATAAAAAACTATTCAGACATTTAATAATATAACCGAGTATTTAGTATTTATCACAAATCTTAATATCTTACACTATATTTACACAATTTTGATTAGTTTTATTACATTATTATAATAATAATTAAGAATAATCAGTTTATCGTTTCATACCCTTTTTATTAATCCTCACGATAAAATATCTCCTATCCCATAATTATAACCCCTGGTTCATACATAAAAAAATAAATAATATTTTTCTTCTTAAAAATTAAAGTGACTTGGTGGTTTTTGGACCCGCTTTTCGAGCACCAAGTCGCGGGTTGAAAACCTGACATTATTATTTTAATACCATTTCATATACCTACATATTATATATAAAAAAACAACCAGAAAAACAACCGTCATATATTTTGTAATAACCAAATTCGTACGGGTATAAAAGTAATCCTTGTCTTTGCTATGCTTAATAATCTGGTTAATCCGATCCAACCTGTCTTTTGCTACCCTCCCTCAGCGACGCCCTAAGCCGAAGTCCGGTCCCCAAAGGAAACAAACACACACACACACAAATAAACAGGGAAATAAATTGTCAAATTGACTCATCATCATCTGCACATCCAGTCCATCCAGTCTCATCGGATGCAGCTGAATACCGGTATTTTACATGGAGCGACTGCCTATCTGACCTCCACAATCCAGTTACGATACCCCTTGGTAAGACTGGTTGTCATACTTTCGGGCTTCTGACAACTGTTTGTCAAATTGACTACCAATTTAAATTATCTGTATATTAAAATCGCAACTATAATTATTGACAAATAAAGGACAGTTGTTGTATGAAATGACTAAACCATGGCAAATTTACATAGTGTGGCAATTTGATAAATATTTTCATGTATCTGACTTTGAGGAACGGACTTATACGTTAGTACCATTAGGTATTCTGTCCTTACACATACTTATTTTCAAAATGGAGACTAACAATTTAATTTAAAGTGACATTAAACCATAGGTACACTTGTACGAATAAAAGACTTTGTGTGAATAAAGTCGACCGAGTGAGTCGATTTGTGAAAGACGACTGAACAAATCACATTTAAATCCTTTGTATAATTAATACGCGTGGATTTGCCACGGGAACGTGCTACCGGGATTAAAAGTACCCTACGTGATAATCCAGCTGGGTGAATGCGTAGCACATTTCATAAGGATTGGCTTTCATGTTGACAGTTCAACGACATTCATGGCGTTATTAACGTTGTTGAGCAGATAATTTTGTCCAACATATTAAGCAGTGGATTATCAATGTCCTTTAAAACGATTCAGATTGTGATGGATAGTGTGTTAGGCAATTAGAATGCAGGTGATGCGCTTACCAACGAAAAGTATATCATTTTATATATATAGATAACTAGAACCTTATCCAATTAAAACTTAGCAGGTTTCTACTCGTAACTAGATTGTATTCGTTGTTAGATACAAATAATTATATGGTAACAATGCTTCTATAAATTACTTTTATTACTGTCTCAATAACTCGCCAGAAAACATTTACTTGAAACTGCTCCAATTTCATCAATTACATAGTTAAGTAATATCACCTAGTTGAGCACAATATTTCTAATATAATAAATCATTATATTAAAATTCTCATCACACACAAAATCTCTTCTTCCCAAGGTCAGGAAATTTACGGCACAAAATAATTTCGTGACGTATTAGGTTTGTCATCCAAGTACGAATAGTATAGTAGCAAGCCTTTTTCAGTATCAGATAAATATCTTATATTATAAGTAGGTATGCAAGTTTAATATTATGAATGTTTTACACACATAAACCTTCCAGAATAAATTATCAAGAAAACAGCGAGTCCGTAGCTTCGGCGGAATTTACGGGTGTATCCTACTCCGTATCACTTATGAAAATATATAAGATTAATACTGTTTCCGATCTAAGAATGAATTACAATACGAGTTGACAGTTGTCTCTACGTTTGTGAGTTTTTCCTCGTCCGAAAAATTGAATATTATGTCACTTGTTTTGACGGATCAACTACTTTCAGACGGGCCCGAATCTTCGTTGTTGAACTTAGAGAGTAGACCCCCTGTTGTGAAATTTAGGAGAAAAATGCGGTCATACAGACAGCCATTAAAAGCGACTTACATTTATAATAATATGTATAGATAAACAGATAATATCAACTATCAACAGTATTTCCCTTTACAAAATTTACGTTTATTACAATTACAAGTTTATATTACAAAACAACATTATTTACATGTGTTTAAAGCACAAATTCGAATGTCACCTTAAATGGTACATTAATCACAACATACAAGAAAAACTTGCCTTACGCCTTCTGATCTGTCGTCAGCTGTTGGCCATGATGATAAATATTGTTGACGTACAAACGACGTTAGTGCAGCGTTTTCTTAGCGTGGGATAGATGGATACGCTGTGAAGGTTATGTAGCCTTAGTGCAATTTTGTTTAGGAAAAAAATTAACCAGTGCGCAAACTTAAACCATGAATTCAGCTTATGACTCTAGACCCGCTGACGTCGACATTTTAGTCGGTTTTCATTTAAAAAATCAGCTGTTTAAAAAAATCACAATAACTACGCGGTCAAAATGTATGATGGAACAATTAATACTTTTCTTGATGACCGAAGAAAAATTTCTACGCTGTTATTTCTAGAATCATAATTATGCTGAATTCATGGATACAGAAGCGTACTGGTTAAAAAAAAATCCGTAGATCTACATAAAATAACAGTTACTGGGATTTCTTGTTAGCCAAACGCAAGGTGTTTTAGTGCCAAATACATACAAAACAATTTCTATACTAGAGTCGAAGGCGAAACTATATCACTTACACTAGTCATTTGTTTGGTTGATATTTGTACAAGAAATACCACATTGGTGCTGACGCTAAAAAATGTTCGTGCGAAGAGTACCTTTTGCTTTAAGCACCATTTTACAATCGAATTACATCAAACCACATTTCAGAAAGTGCACAGCAAGCTTAATATCTTCACCACAACACTATCAGTATCAGTCACCAATAGTCAATTTTAACCAGCACTGCAGTCGATAAGGTCATCACTACATTATCCCTTACAATCCAAAATGAACCCTGTGCAGCGAATCTAAAGTGCACAACATGATCACTATATCACTGACACGCTGATACAGTCTTTCACTCATAAAGTGGCTGAGTTGGTCCATTGGATTTTGACAGCCCTGTTCTCGCCCACGTGATGCGATACAGAAACTGGCTTCCTTCTTCTCCTGTTTCGATGACCTGAGAAGAGAAGAAGAGTTTATTAAGGCGCGGTAAGAAGCAACTAAAAAAAAATTACATAAGCGCATCGCAGCATAAAATAAAGTTCCTATTGCTACGGCTACATTATCGCGATATTGCGAGCTTCACTTCATGCGCTCTCTGTTGTACAGCAAGACGTCGAGCGGTGTGCGAGAGAGAGCGCGCGAAGTAGTTCGCGTTATAGCATCGATGTAGCCGTAGCGTTACAGAATACCAGCGCTGCGACATTTATTTTTTGCATCATGCTGAGGTATGAGCCTTTTGGCCTCGTATAGGACTTTCTGTTTCATTTTTTTTTTTCATATTAATTTGTTTTATTTTATTTTTGTCTGTGCTTAGTTTAGTAGTTTTATGATCTTCCTGTACGAGTCGCAATAAATACTTTTTCTTTCTTTAAAATAGCGATGCGTTTGACGTTAGTAGAATCGAATGACCACAAAAGTAAAAGTAATTTTGCAGTTTTAATTAAATTAAAAAAATAAATGCACGGCTGAGTGGAATATTTGTAGGTATTTATTTAGTTGATTGAATTCCCTTTACTATCATTCCTTGAACTACATACTTAACCTAACTGTGCGATAAAAACTGAGCGTTTTACGGTGTTCTTTAGATTATTTAGGCAGTGCCTTAAAGCCTACACCAAAAAATGTAAATATAGTAATTGGATAATTTCTGGTACATTAATATCAACCGTTCCAATTCTTGTAGGGTAGATAAGTTGCCGTGGAAATACAATCAGTCTGCCTGAATAGGAACATATCGACTATATAAGATGAATTGAGGATGGAAAGAACGATGAAAGGAGTATTGTAAGATGAATGATGATGATGAAGAAGCCCACAGAGTAAGCTGAAGTGGCAATGGGCCGGCCATATTAGCCGTAGAACCGATGACCGTTGGGGTAGACGTGTTCTTGATGGAGACCGCGAATCGGTAAACGTAAGGTAAGACGCTCTCAGGCTAGGTGGAGCGACGATCTTCGAAGGATGGCTGGTAGCAGCTGGATGAGAGTTGCCGAAAATCGAGTTGAATGGTGTGCAATAGGAGAGGCCTATGTCCAGCAGTGGACTGCTACAGGCTGCTGATGATGATGATGATTGTGAGATGAGCGTATGATTGTCGAGTAGTTGTATATTTTTTGTTATTGTACTTACTAACTAATGTTTGTGTCTTTATGTAATTGCATAATAGCCCAACGAGCCTATAATGTTCCCACTGCTGGGACACGGGCCTCCTCTCGGTGAGAGGGAGTAGGCCGTAATCCACTACGCGGGCCCAGTGCGGGTTGGTAAATGTCATGTCTTCGATTTTCAGCTGTTCCCTACATTTATGTTCGTATAACTCGTCAAAATGTAGGGACAACCAGATTTTTGTTTCGCAATTTCGGGTTTGGTCCCATAGTAAAAGTTGTTCATAATGATGTGTACAATGACCCCTAGAGTTATGGGATATCAACAAAAAAACACGTTGTATATTTTCACACGTGATTTTACCAAGTCCCATTTATTTGTTTGTGTACAAATAAAGGTTTTAGGGAAGTATTTATAGATTGAGCTCATACACAAAGTTATTTTGGGAGTAACTCATTATTATTTCGGCGCGTAGATTTCAAACGTGTAAGGCTTTCATTCAAAGGCTGCGTATAAAGTAATGACGTTCATTACATAACTGGACCCAAATAAGTGAACCGAAAGCTTTTGATTAGCAATCAATAGATAAATGACGAAGGAGATTTTATTCGGGCCAAAAATACAATAATAATAATATATATATAATTTTTAATTTTTATTACCTATACTTTTTATATTGTAATATTTAAAAATATTTATATGTTTACATTGAAATAAAGGAAATATAAAATAATATAATAGTCAAGTTACCCTTGGTTGGAAATACCTTACATATCTCATAAAACCTGGAAATATAAAATAAGAGTAGGTAACATGAAAAAGACCGGTAAACGTTTGGTACAGTTATTCAATTGGTACGTGACGCACTGAACCGTTGCAAAATTGAGCTGTAAATTGCAAAACCACTCGTTATATTGCTTTCAATTGAAATTAACAAGACATAACGCTTGTGGGGCATAAAGGTGCTTCATTCGACAAGGTCGTGAATTGTTAACGTCGTACGTTAGAGTAAGTGGATTGAATGAAGTTTTTCCACTTTCTAAAGGTGCTTTTTTAATCTAATTACACTTTATGACTTTGAAACTTGGCTCACAGTTCATTAGGAGTGCTCAAGGAGTGAGTTTGAGCAATATAGATAGCTTCTACAGGGGCAGAAGTTGAACTGCACTGATTTTTTGTACTTAGCCATAGAACAAAAAAGTAGTGCCGTTCAACTTCTGCCCTGCTATAAGAAGAGGGGGCTTCCCCTGGAGAAGCTCTAATAGCTTATTGATCGTGTTTGTAGCACGACTTGACAGCATGATTTTCGGGCGGTTTACTGAGCTGCATGTCAGTGCAGTAGCTCGGTGATTCGGCCGGGGAACATGATGATTTTATGACCCGAAAAATAATAATAATAATAATATCCCTGGACATTTCACACAGCACCATTTTGTCCCAAGCTAAGCAACCTAATGCTTGTGTTATGGTAACAAGATGGCTGATAAACTACTTAAATTTTTTTTTTGTATATACATACATATTATAGATAGAAAAACACCCAGACTCGGAACAAATACATGTAGGTCATACAAATATTTGTTCCGTGCGGGAATCGGACCCGCGACACGCAGCGCAGCAGTCAATCGCTTAACCACTGCGCCAACCGTGCCGTCGTAAAAATGACAAATAAATGAATAGAATAGAAAGGATCTGAAAACGTACCTATATAGTTAGGGTATGTTGTGTGGGTCGAAACCCATATTGTTTTCAGAATCTGAAGACCTACTTAAAACGTATCGCTGGAGAAAGTGCATACGAAATAATGTCACAGAGACATCAATATTCCAAGACACGATAACATCTATGATTTATTTAACAATTTAAATGGTCTTCCATCAGCGTACGTTTCGCTATTGGATATCAACGACCCAGAACAGATGGTCTTGGCAAGCTATGAGCCTTTGTACAGCTCCCGGTTGAAATATGATTAACATTGAGCGAGTAGGCACTGGAGGAGGCGATGAGGATGAAAAAGTATTAAGTATGAGTGGATGGCTACATGAACAAAGAAATGACCTGGGTTATTTGACAATTTATCTTTTTTTTTATTTTTCGCAATCTAGGAAAAAGATCACACAGAGATTAGATAGACAGTATAAAAAAAATCAATATCACGACCCCAATAAATGAGGAAAACGGTACAAGGATGATGGTTAAGTGGCCCATGATGTAATTGGTTACCTGTGTGATTGGACGCGCGACCACTGGCGCGGGCAGAGCGGGATGTACGCCGCTTCCCAAAGCAGTGCTGTGTGAACCGCTGCTAAACACAATCCTCACCTTCCAGTCCATCCAGCTCTAGAACAAAAAAACATAGTTACTGAAGAAGAAAGAGATGGCATAATGGAAAGATTGAAGGGAGAAGGAGAGGTAGATCTTACATCACGCTTCAGTCCATCCAGCTCTAGAACAAAGGAACATAGTAACTAATGAAGAAAGACACGGCATTGCATGGCGGAGAAGGACGGAGCTACACTACACTAATCAAATAGAAAGATTATCGTATGAGACGACACTATGTAAAGATTGAAGGGAAAAGAACGGAGACGAAACTTCCTCACACTTAGGAAGTAGACTATCGTAGTTAGTAGAACTGAACATACAAAGACTTCAGCAATCCTCTACTATTTTATGTTATAGGCATGCGGTCAATCTGTTACTAACTGGTCACCGCCAGTTATAGATATCTACGGTACCTATGCATGATAATGCAACACGGTATTGCCATTCCCAGAAGCAAAGCTGAATCGTCTCTTAAGTAAATCACACCCACACCTATCTCCTTCAAATCGGAGCATAGCAACGCTCCAGGCTAAGCTTTCACAGAGAGCTTTTCTATACGAAAACAATGCACGGACTCAAAAACCACGTCAAAGGCGGGGATTACAATAAAACCTTCAGTAAATATTTCGATACGAGTGTTCCGTAACTAGAATGCAAATCTGTCTGCTGCCATAGATTCCGAACAAGTTTGCGAGGCAGAAATGTTGCCATTTCAGCAATCAGTATTGTTCAAATAGAAGTTCAGTATAGCATTTTATTGTTGATAGGATTTCTGCCAGGTGATGGTAATGGACTCGCCCCATATTACATGGGACTGAAACATAACTGGCGAAATGTAGGGGTGCTATATGTACATACAAAAGAGATAAGTATACAGGGTCGTCGGATATAGTTGAAGTTTAGTAAGAAACCGGTGGATGTTTTCAAATGAAATTTAGTTTGACACTGTTTGTTTTCTATTAATTAAATATAATTTTATCCGAAAACATCAATATGTTTCTTACTAAGCTTCAACTATATCCGACGACCCTGCATACTTATCTCTTTTGTTGACTCATCCCCTGCCTAACCCTTGTGGGAAAACAGGCGTGACGTTATGTTGTTAGATTATGTAATGATAAAGTAATGAAAAAGTATCGATAAAGTAAAAAAAGACATCTGTCAATACTGACAGACAGACCAACGAATTCAATACTTTATCAAATAATCTTTTCTACTCGAGTTATAATATAAATACAGAACAGCACCCTAATTGCGTAACACACGATTATTCACAATATGGATCATTTTGAAAGATATTGCTAATCCATTGCATCTTAATTATGTTCGAAAATTTTGTCTGCTCAACAACGTAAATAACGCAATGAATGTTGTTGAACTGTCAAAATGAAAGCGATTCGTACTGTTAGTGTGTTACGCAACTACCCCGCTGAATGTCCAAGATGTTTCATTATTTTCTAGTATGAAAAGGTTCAAATATTTTCCCAACTTTAAAACTAAATTACAAACAACAATTGGCAGACATATTTACAAGATATTTGACACAGGTTATTATAGTTGTAACGTTAAAAACATGTATCTGTCGAAGTCTGCTGTTTGTGACGTTAAATTATTGGTGGTTGGAACCGGGTAGTTACTGGCACGCGTCCAACTCCGGATTTATGTAACCACTGCGGCTCTGACCGTACGTGTAGCAATCGATGTATATCGAACTTGTTTGCGAATTGTTCTTCGGTTTTAATTGAAAAGTTGTGTGCCAGTTGCTCAAAAGTTTAACAATGATGGACATACCAAACGGAAGCGCAATGCAGAATTAACTATTTTCCATCATTTTCTTGCTTTCTTCTCTAACATTATCCAATCATGGATGATGATGAATTAAACTCAATTGTGGGCTTGGTAGAGATGGAAAAAAGTGATTTGTAGGTGAGTGATCCTGTCAATATGTCAATAGAATGACAATGATAATCGAATAACAACTATACGACTTATGGTATTTATTTATTCTTTAGAGTGATAATGACTAACTTTATCCAGGATCAAAAGCAGCTATCATTTATGAGCAGATGCAAATAAAAGAAATAATAAAAATTGTGGCAGAGAGCTGGTATGAAAATTTTAATATCTGTACAAATAAAGGGCGTAGGTGCAAGATATTTTGAAAACATTTGCCCGATACACAACGGTACCCAGACACAACATAAAACTTTATAGGTTTTGTGCTTCTATACATAGTTTTTATAAACCATTGATTTTAAATTTAGAGTTCATTGCCATATTATTATGTTTGATGACATTCAAGATGCTTACGACCATCTTTATCGCGTTTTTGAATTTTATGGATCAGAAATCAATTTATATTGCTTTTTAAATTATTTAAAAGTAATACTATCTATTATCCTACTAATATTATAAATGTTAAAGTTTTTATGGATGGGTGGATGTTTGTTACTCTTTCACGCAAAAACTACTGAACGGATTTGGATGAAATTTGGCACACAGATGGTTTGTAACCAGAATTAACATATAAGATACTTTTGATCCCGATATTCCTTCGGGATCGAAACTTATGCGGGTGAAACCGCGGGGCGCAGTTAGTCTATTATAAATGTACTATTTATTGAGAGTAAAATATATATAAAATATATATATAGTTTATAATAAATTATGTATTCTTATGTGTATACAGGGTCAAATTAAATTAGCTAGCAAATATCCACAGTCGTGACAGGTATCGGTATATAAAAATGATAAAAAGAAAAAAATATGATTTGATGTTTTTTCGGATCAACGACCGAAAAAACATCAAATACCGATCAGGTATTGTACTTTTGGAGTTTAGGACATTCTTTTTTTTTTTTTTTGTGAAAACTCCACATACATGATGGGGTGGGTATCATTACACAAATATCTACACACGCTAAAACAAAAAAAAACAGTATTTTTTTAACTCATACTGTAACGCTACGTTGGCTCAAAAAAAAAAACTCAACAAATCATAAATTTTTCTTTTTATCGTGTTTAGGCACGTCTGTGTAGTTTCGCTTGCTCATTTGATTTGATCCTGTATAATAACAATAAATATTTTTTACAAATTATGTCCTACGCTCTTGAACATCAAACATTTTGAATGCCTATAGTGAATTTTCCAGCATAAACTGACCTCGCATTGTATAAACTTTTCGTACAATGACAGGTTATCATGCGTACACCCACCCGCTTTGGTTATTTATTCACCCCTGAGTGCTTTTATCCTGCGAGCTGGTATTTACGTATTATTACGTTAACGAAAATAAAAGTTTAAATCATTGTTTGAATGCCTATAAAAGGTCACGATCTACCTACAATCTACATCCTATTGTTATAAACTCCAATTACCAAGAGCCTTTTTGTAGAATCAGGCCTATTAGAGAATATTTGATATCTTCGAAACGTAGGAGGTACCTACATTACGCAGACATATCACTAATTGGATCATCATGGTCGATTGAATACATTAAAATATACATAGGTACCGAACAGAATTACTAATACGAATTATATCCTAACTCAATTCCTACCAGTAATACGAGTATATTCTTGGAATATTTGAAAACTACAATTTTGATATCTGATAGTACGTTAGTGTGTAAGTATTAGTTATCTGGCGATGGAGAACATCGCCAGATGACTTTTATTCGAGGAATAAAATTGACGTTTGACAGTTTTTGTATAAAATAACTGTCAACATTTCAAAATTATTCCTCGAATAAAGTTATCTGGCGATGGAGAAATCAGCCTTTATTGCACTAGGCGGCAACATAGTCCCCATTAAGACCCTTTCTTACTGCATAACTCAATTAAATTTCATTAAATGAAATTACAAATATCCCTGTAACGAAGCATTTTTAAATACTACTTCCTATGTTAGATTTGATTCGTAAAAGCTATAGAAGCGTTTGCCAAAGTTTATGGATGACGTGAAGAACACGGTGTATAGTCGACCCACATTTCACCACCACCAATTATGTTTTAGTCCCACGTAATAGAACACGGCACACCCTATTTAGCGCCCTATATTGCAATTATCCGGGCAGAAATCCTGACTCTTGTCTGCTAGTAACACTAAAACTGCGATCGTGTGCCAAGCGATAGTACTTATGGTAATATCGCCTATAACAGTTCTTGTGCAAAGCAGTGATCGTTAGGAGCTGCATTTTAGTCATAAGGTTCATTATCTGGAGTGTATTAGAACGGCTTCTACTACAGATGGTACATAAATTTACTTTCAGCGCGTTCTGGGCTGTGAACTACCTTGCTGACTAACTAATAATTTTACTATGGCATTTAAAAAATATATAATTTTCGTGCACATACCAGATAAACAAGAAGCAGTAGATAATCCTTTACGGCCGGTAACAATAAATACCCTACGATGGATATGCCGTTGTCAACCTGCCGTTATAGTCTAAGAGCCTGTGAACCCCAGACCTTCGTTATTTTATAAAAGCTGAAAGTTTGTCAGCGCATGCTCCCAACACAGGTAAGAACGATGGACTATTATGAAGTTTGGGTTGCCGTGGCTTTGGCAGGTAAACGGTACTAAAGGTGTGTAAAATACCGATCTAAATTCATCAAATAATAAAGTGTGATTTTTTGGTATTACCTTCAGAATATTATTAAAAATCACGTTATTGATTGCCAGACACTTAACATCGTGGCAACCCCTTGCCAGACACCCCTAATGTTCATGAAATTATAATTCTACTTATGTTATAGTATAAAAGCTGATTTTTATATATAATACCTAGGTAATAATTATATGATGTTTCCTCATCAGCCAGACATTTTTGATAGTTCCAACCCCTTGCCAGACAATGATGTAGGGTCGCTGTAGGAGCGAGCGCGAGACAGTATATGTATGGTGGGTGCGAGTGAGATGGCGAGATAGGTCTATCGCGATCTCTCACTGCGCAGTTGTTGTTGTTGTTGTTGTTTTAAATTAAAATAGGTGGTGCAATTGAAGAGGTAAAAATTCAACGAGATTTGTTTGGTCGTATGCTGGGGATCTCGATGGATTACAATGTGGATATCTCAAAAATTTTGTCATACCCAATCACTGATGTGCCTTTATCTATGTGTCATTTAAATGGTACTATTTGTAAGACGGATAAATCTGCCTTAATGAAGTGTTTGGAGAAGGTGTTCCAGCATCAGCCACCACCTACTGTAGATGTCGTAATAATTGATGGGTTTTTTTTATTACATACCATGAGATATGTTCCAAACAAGTTTGGAGGCATTTCTAAGAAAATGTTGCAAATGGTCACCAAGTTCGAAGCGGTAAGAATTGACGTTATTTTTGATCAATACCTGACTCCATCGATCAAAGATTACGAACATTCTCAGCGATTAGAATCAGCACAATTGAGCTACACCATAACTGGACCTGATCAAACACGTCCGAGTGATTTTGCGAAAGAGTTGAAAAATTCAAATTTCAAACAAGCTCTGGTGGATTTTTTAATTTTACATTGGGCCAGTGATGAAATAATACCTTTTATTGGAAAAAAAACTATTCACATAAATTCTAAACAGTGCCATTCTTTTGTTGTTGATGCTTCTAACAAAGTAGTAACAAGGGTTGTAGAAGAGTTATCATGTCCAAAACATGAAGAGGCTGATACCAAAATAGTCTTTCATGCGTGCAGTATTCCAAATCAAGTAAATATTGTGATCAGAAGTGTCGACACTGACATTGCAGCTATCATGCTTGGTCATATGCACCATCTACAAAATGATTCACTTATTTGGATGCTGATAGGCACTGGGAATAAGTTGAGATACGTAGACCTCACAGAGATTTACGTAAAGTTAGGAAAATCTTTTTGCAAGAGCTTACCAGGATTCCATGCGATCACAGGTTGTGATTATAATCCTGCATTTTTCCGAAAAGGAAAGTTGAGGCCTTTTAAAATTAAAAAAAAAAAACGGAAGAGTATCAAACAGCTTTCATTAAATTCGGTAAACACGAATTATTCGAAAATAATAATGAACAACAAAGCACTTTTGATATTATTCAACGGTTTATATGTGAGGTATACAATGTCGGTTCGATAACTGATGTTGATGCAGCACGGCTTTAACTATTCATTAATACATATCAGGTCTCAGATATTAATGAAGCGTTTAGCCGTAAAAAACTACGAAATTTTGATGCTAGCAGTCTGCCACCATGTAAATCCGTGCTGCTATAACAATTTCTGCGAGCCAACTATGTGTCTAGCATTTGGAATAATGCAAATCAGCAAATTCCAACAATTTATCAACCCGAGAATAATGGTTGGGTTCTCGAAGATAATCAGTACCATTTTAAATGGTTCGAAGGTGATCAGTTGCCAAATTTCGTCAGAGAATCACTGAAAACTGTCTCAGGTATAATACTACTTTAAACCATTATACATTATTTTTTTATATTTTCAATCCCATTAACTTTTTCATATTTCTACAGAAACTGACGAAGAAGAAGAAGACGACGATATGGAATGCAGTAACAGTGACGAAGAAAATGATAACATTGATTATAATGATGATAATGAATAAAATCATATTTTCTTTATTACACTATAATAATAATCTGTAATGTCATCAATCTATTTTTTTATGCTTTATAATAACTTGTAATGTCATTAATATATTTTTAGTTAAATTTTTGAGTATTATTTATTTGGTTTTTTTTTTTATAATCTGTTATTGAGGGATCGCGATAGACCTATCTCGCCATCTCACTCGCACCCACCATACATATACTGTCTCGCGCTCGCTCCTACAGCGACCCTACATCATTGTCTGGCAAGGGGTTGGAACTATCAAAAATGTCTGGCTGATGAGGAAACATCATATAATTATTACCTAGGTATTATATATAAAAATCAGCTTTTATACTATAACATAAGTAGAATTATAATTTCATGAACATTAGGGGTGTCTGGCAAGGGGTTGCCACGATGTTAAGTGTCTGGCAATCAATAACGTGATTTTTAATAATATTCTGAAGGTAATACCAAAAAATCACACTTTATTATTTGATGAATTTAGATCGGTATTTTACACACCTTTAGTACCGTTTACCTGCCAAAGCCACGGCAACCCAAACTTCATAATAGTCCATCGTTCTTACCTGTGTTGGGAGCATGCGCTGACAAACTTTCAGCTTTTATAAAATAACGAAGGTCTGGGGTTCACGGGCTCTTGCTCTATTAGCATCAACTTCCAGCGTGGCAATATTTGTGTTACAATGCGACACGTACTAATATGACGTAGTCCTTACAACAAATGGGAGACTATTCCCAACGTGTTCACATTGACATTATGATAAAGCAGGCCTGTTTCATTACTTTGCCGTATTTGTCTAGAAGGGCCCTTTTTTCTGGTGACGAATAAAGGTCCACGGACCCTTTATAATTTAAGTTAAAAGATCAATTTCAAGAAGTTAGTACCTTCTAGCTACAAAGCATTTTAGAAAAGGGCAGTCAAAATAGATTTTTCTTTTTCAATATTAGTTTTTACTTTTTTCGTTCTGAAAGCCTTTTTAGCTATAATAATTGCATTGTTCAATGACCGATGAATTCGATTCAAAAGTTTTCAATACGCTAATCCAATGTATCATTTTTTGTAAAAGCTTTGCCTTGCTTGAGTAGTTTTTAACTCAAAAACTACTCAAGCAAAGCGAAAAAAAGTCAGAAAGAACGCTAATCGAAAACGAAGTGATAGCGCGAGCAAGAGCAAGTGATGCGATGCGATGCGATGGGGTAGGTCGGGGGAAGTCGCGGGCAGAAGCTAGTTGTGAATAATAGTGGGAATATTCTACTAAATTGTGTATGTATTGTATGTATTATCCTTTTACACGCTTCGTTGAGCTTAAAGAAAGAAAAAACATTTATTTAGCACAGACTAAAAGAGAAGACTGAGAACGTTCTTAAAATTACGAGAATTACAACTAAACGTGATGTGTGAGGTCACATCAGGTTCAGTTGAAAACCAGGCGGAGCTTAGAAAAACTGATATTTTTACCAAAGGAAAATTGTTAGGTATCTGAAAATCACGTTACAGGAACTGATGGACGCTGGTGATGGCGCCAAACAAGTGGCCGAATTCTGGGCAGAGTCATTTAGATTGCTATTGACACGGTAAGAAGAAGGTATCTGAATAATGTTCTCTGTTCGACGAAGCGACAAGCGAAGATTGTGGAGAGCAATTTAGTGTACTTTTAACTCAGTAGGTACTTTGGTGAGTTTAAAAGTGTAGCGTATCTTAACATCGACTGGGTGGAAAGTGCCTTGAAGTGCTGAGCTGAATACAAGTGACAATTGAATTATGTTGGATTAGTGGTTTCCTGCAACTTACGAGTTGTTGAAACAGTTTGCTTAAAACTTTTAAGATCTGTATGAGTAGAATTTCAATAAGTATTTTAAGGATGCGCTCAGTTGTAAGGACTTTTTTTTTGCCGTTATTGTCCCACTGCTGGGCAAAGGCCTCCCTACTCTCCTTCCACCTCTCTCTGTCCAGAGCTGCCAAGGACCAATCTTTATGAAAGGAGTCTAGCTCATCCCGCCATCTCCGTCTGGGCCTGCCGCGATGTCGTTTGCCATTAAGCGGGACCCACTGGGTCGTATGTTTGGCCCATTGATCGTCTGACATGCGGCAGATATGATCAGCCCAATTCCATTTAAGCGTGGCAGCTTTTCGAGGGTTCAGTGTAAGGACTTACATACAAAAAAATACAGGTATTTTCTCATGGCTGTAGAGGCCAAACATACAACGTCGTAGATACTAATACATACTAGATTATTACAGCAAACATATTTTACTTTTATTACTGAACATGTTTTTAAAATAAATGTTTAAATGGTAAACCCTCCATATTGGTGCCCAAGATAATTAGCCTTGCCTAGGGCCAATGTAAAATCTCTGTCATCTTTTGAACAATAAAGTTTCGTATTATATTATAGGTACATAAGTACATTATATTCCACCCCGGGTGACCCCATTCCCACAATGACGTGCCGTCTGATTGTATGGGTCATGGTTGATTAGGCACTAATAGCATGAAAATTTATATAATTTTCTTCTGAATTGTATTATTAATATTGTTTTCTGAGAGATGTGTTGGGGGTTACATGAGGGTTAGAACGCATGATCCAAAACATGTTTAGCATCGAACATTATTATGACAATTTAGTCAAGTTTGAAATATCAGTCAGTCAAGTAGAAATATTACTAAGTAAGTCATGTAGAACATAACATACCTTTTCGCAAACGTTTAAACGTATTAATATTAATGTGGAAATTAATGTATTAATAGTAATGTGGAAGTGTTATTATCACAAATTAATTGATGTTATTTCTTGTCGTAAGAGTATGAGAAGAAGAGAAATCTAGATACTAAAATAAAAGAGATATATATATATATATATATGTGTGTATTATAGGAAAAAAAGGAAGGAAGGATCGTAGTCGGTGGCCATCTATATTTTTTGCGGCTTATTATTCGATTCGCATGAATTTACTTGCCTGAAACGTGCGAATCCTCACTTTTAAATAATATAATTCTTTCTATAAGCAACTTGCACGAAGTTAGTTTATTTATGGGCGAGACGACAACAACTTGTACTTTTTTCTTAACTTCATTGCATAAAATTCACAAATAAATTGACTTTGTGCGAGTCGCCTATAGAAAAAATTATATTATTTAAAAGCGACGATTCGCACGTTTCGGGCGAGTAAATTCGTTCCGTTCGAGTAATAAGCCCTTTTTTCCTGCGAAGGTGTGAGTTTATGTATGTGTAATAAACAAAAGTGTTTATATTATTTCTCGCTTCAAATAACTTCACCTAATATTTTGTCTTTCAAACACAATGTTGCTAACTTTGATCCACACTCCAAAGAAACTGCGTTGAGACTGTAATTTTCCTTTCAACTAAATAGAAAGAGTGAGAATCCAGAACGATAATCGCTCCAGTCATTCAGCAACATTCAGTCAACGTGCTCTGAATTGCCTTTTCTAACTAGCCAGTTTCCGGGTACATATTGGCCACACTTATGTAACGTATGTTCACATTTACGAAGCGGCGGCGGCGAGTTAAATAGCCTTTGAAAGCACTCTGCTGTACAACTGGGACTAAATACACTGGCCTGCAAAACTAAGTATCACACTTTTGAAATTGGAATAACTTTTTAAGTTCACAAGATATACTTTCGAAATAAAAAGGACTCGAAAAAGAGTTTAATTTTGTATATAAAAACTTCATAGCAGAGAACCTTCTTTTAATAAATGACTGAAAAGTGCTTTAAAAACAAAAATAATCCTTTTATCATTCTTTTTTTTGTTTTCAATTTTTTTCTTGATCGATGAGTCTTGTTAATAAACAACAGCACATAAATTTTATTTATCATGCCTTCTTTCCCCTGAAGAATGTGCTAGGATCATGACTTTTCTGGAACTAGGCATGATACCATGTGGTTCTGCAAGAATGGTTCTGCAAGAATGGTGGGTGTGACGTTACGAACGGTCCAGAAGGTGAAGCGAAGGTACAAACAGACTGGAAAACATCTGAGGAGACCTTGTAATGGCAGACCCAGGTGTACTAGTGCCCGAGAAGACCGTAATATTGCTTCCACTGTGTTGAGAAATCGACACCTTAATACAGTTGAAGTCCAGCAACAGCTTCTTCGGACCCGAAGGGACTACATTATTGACAGTACAGTGAGAAGAAGACTTGCTGAAGCAAATCTCAAACCCCGAAGACCAGCGAGTGGCCCCAAACTCGAGAGAGAGCATCGAGTAGCGAGATTGCGATACGCCCCTGAACACATACAGTGTGGGATGAAGAAGAGTAATCAAGATTTTTTTTCACAGATGAGTCTCGATTCTTACATTACACTTGATGGAAGGCGAAGTGTCTACAGGCGGCCTGGTGAGCGATACCTTCAAGACTGCTTCTCAGAAAGAGTCCAGTACGGTGGAGATAGTGTATATGTATATCATATCTTCAGAAGGTCGCACAGAGTTAGTGGCCATAGAAATTACACTCTGACTGGGAAAAGATATTCTCAAGAGATTCTCAACGAATATGCTGGGCCGTATTTAGCAAATATGGGAGATGGATCGATGCTGATGCATGCTAATGCCCGCGGCCACACACGGCTCAGGTCGTGCAAGAGTAAGTATATTCAGAAGGTTGGTATCAGCGTGATGGCTTGGCCATCAAGAAGTCCTGATCTCAACCCGATTGAGCACGCCTGGGATGAGCTAGAAGAAGCTAGTCAGAAACCGCAGACCACCACCTACCACCCTGAGGGCACTAAAACCGGCCCTGATTGAAGAATGGGAGAATATTCCCCAACATCAGCCCCGAAACCTCGTGTTCAAATCACTTCACGTTTCGTTTCGTGTTCGTGTTCAGTATGCCAAACCGGCTCGAAGCTGTAGTCAGAGCCCGAGGAGGCAATACCAGTTATCAAAAATTAAATAACATGTAAAACATACTTATAAATGTTAATTGAGTTTTTTTGGCACTAAGCTAAAAATGGCTATTTTTATTGTTTTATATTTTTAGGGTTCCGTAACTCGAAAGGCAAAAACGGAACCCTTATAGGATCACTTTGTTGTCCGTACGTCCGTCTGTCTGTCTGTCAAAACCCTTTTTGTCAGGAACGCGTGGAGGTATCAAGCTGGAATTTATACCAAATACTCAGGTCTACTGACCCTTGGAGCTGTGAAAAAATCAAACTTCTAAGCCAACATAATCAAAAGATACCAGAAGTGGGTGTACATTTGGTTAGCACAAGTAAAGCGCGCGTCGTTTTGTGAGATAAAAATACAGTACTCCAAATGGTAATGTAGTGCTCGCTTCTCTACTAATGTTATCGTAAACAACTGAATACTGATCAAACACCACATAGAACACGACCTTGTCTATCAAGAGAAATGTCGAATACAAGGTTTTCTTGACATTTCCTTTCATACAGACCTTGATTGAAACCTTTAACTACCTAAAGACGCGCTTAAATACAACGTGTAACAGCTTAATAGCTTGTATGCTATTAAGCTGTTACACACCTTCCACCGAACACCAATTATGTTCGGTAACTAATAGTAATAACACATCAATGTTTCAATCAATTAAATATATTTTCGTATAATTATAGACAAATATTACCAGACAAAGCGCTCGATAAACTGTTACTTTTGAAGTGCCTTGAACTAAGGTGGACGTAAGTAAGGGTTTTTTTAAATTACCTATACAGATTTTTCTATTTTTTAAATTAGCCTATTATACTGTTCCACTGCTGGGCAAAGGTCTCCCCCAAATCCTTCCAGGAACACTTTTCCCGCGCCACATCGAATCAGCCCTCGCGGTACGCGTCCAGATCGTCTCGCCATCTTTTTTGGGCCGGCCTCGGCGGCGCCGTCCATCTTCAGGCACCCATTGTTTGGAGGCTTTTGCCCAGCGGTCATCGTGCATACGGCTGATGTGACCCGCCCAATCCCATTTGAGCCTGGCAGCCTTCTTTCCTACATCCATTATGCCCTTTTTAGAACGCAGCGTGGTGTTCCGAATTCTGTCCTGTCTTTTAACACCCAGAATGCTGTGTTCCATCGCTCTTTGGCAAACTCCAAGGCGGAACTTTGGTGACTCGGTGAGCGACCAGGTCTGAGCACCGTAGGTTAGGACGAAGAACTTGAAAAACCATACATTGACCTCTTTGAAACCATTTACAACAATAGCACCGCAAACGTAAAACTGAATTCCGCTGAACCTTCATTTCAAATTCAAAAAGGGGTTAAACAAGATGACCCGCTCTCTCCCAAACTGTTTACGAGCACACTTGAGGAAATATTTAAGGCAGCCTCATGGAAGACCAAAGGCATTGACGTCGGCAAGAAGAGACTGATAATCCTATTTGCCGACGATATCGTCCTTTTTGCCCAAAAGGTCTTTAATAACATTTTTTTTATTTTTTGATAATCCAGTTCTGACCCCTATTTCACTAGACTTAATTTGTTGCTAATGACCTCTAGTATAACCCCTTTCAAGGAATACGTCGAGTTTCCCTGTCACCCTGTATAGTTTAGAGCTGCGTCGTTGGTCTGGTAGTCGCAAACGCTTCTGCTGAGCATCCTGGGTTCGGTTCCCAGGCCGGGCAAAGTATTATTGGATTTTTGAATCAGGATTTTTTAGCAGTTGGATTTTTAGCAGTTGGATTTGTGCCAGGTGGATAGGTTTGCCCCCTTTACATAGGACTTAAACATAACACGTAGTACAGGTACACCTCTGCTTAACCCTTCGGGGATTAAAGGCTATATACATAACGTTAGTAAAGTTATTTTATAGTATAAATTACTTAATACCTGTGCGTCCGGTATGGCTGCCCCTGATCACGCAGGCCGTAGCATCCTGGCTGGAGCTCACCGGGGGTGGAGTCGCCTGCTTGCACTCCGACTTCTCGGGAAAACAGGCCCTAAAACATTCACAGACGTGAATATATCGCCGGCGATAAAATGAAACGGGTCGTTAAAGACGGTTCGATACCCTCGTCGGAATGGTAATGATTTGTCGGTACTTCGGTGGGATTGGAAATGCTTAGGAGGCTTGCTGAAATATAACCTGTAACAGCTAAGTAGTAATAATAATGTCTGAAACACAGTTTAAGTCATTTCACAGTTATTTTACGAATAGGTACCTCTGATTTTGCAAAATCACAGTGTCACTACACTACTCGAGAAGTTGATGGAAGTTAAGTGAATACGAGAGACTAGAAGGGCACTTAGTTTCGCTTCGTGCATCATCGGCTCGCCTCGGGCGACTTCCAATCGTTGTCGGTTTTTGCGCCCGAGTCAAAAGACTCGAAGCGTCCCGTACTTTTTTGCACGAGTGTATAGACATGTACTTCGGAATTCGGTCAATTTCTACCAGTGCTTCGTCGAAGCAACTTCACGAGTAGTGCAGTGCAGGTTTTAAAAGTTTGTTGCTGGCTTGCTGCCACTAACCAGTCTGTCACAGTCTGTTCTGAGCACTCGCACACACTTTGGATGAATGGAACCATCCTTATTAGCACGTAGACGTGTTGACCTGTCGAAAGCTGGGTCGCGATATCGTTGGTTGATCAAAAGTTACGTCGTCCTGTCGTTTGTCGAGAAAACAATCAGTCGCACTAAGGTACGTCGAGCTGCTGTGCTGTCGCACCACTGATGGTCGACAAATCGTACTGTCACCCTAACATTTGTCGCGTCTTTGTTTGTCGCGACTATGATGCGGAATCGTCAAAATCATAGTGATCTTTATTCTCGTTATAATAAGGTTGGTGCTGTTAGGTTACGTTCAGAGGTAAAATAACTGACAAAGCATTGTACAGACGCTAGCACATCAAGCTTCTACAATCTGCATCTGCATTTTCCGTATTCGATTTTAAATATTGTGAAATCGAATCGTATAAACCACTCGATGTTTTCACAAAAATAAAAATAAATCTGATGAATTCAACAAGGTTAGACGTGTTTCTCTGTTTTTGTGGTTTTCAAAAGGTAATAAATTGCTGGGAAAATACTTCACTAAGGATGAAAAGCGGTTCTCTGAATTTCCTTTCCTTTCTAACAGGTACTCATTTGACGTTTATAAGACTTCTTTACGTAGATTTCTTGGAACGAATACTTAGGTCAGTAATTTTTATATTAATTTGATTTAAACAGAAATATATATCTATTGATGGATTTGGTTTGAACGCCCTAATCTCTGGAACTACCAGACGGATTAAAAAATATATTTTTCCGTTTAACTGCCCAATCCTTTAGGAAGGCTACTTGTCTTTAACACACAGCAAAAAGAAAAAAAGGAGGAAAGAATGCTAAGCGAAAATGAACTAATAGCGCGATCAAACGATGCGATGCGACGGGGTGGGTGCTGGTCCAGGCCATGAGCCTGAGAGGCCTGGAGCGAGAGTGCATGGGAGGCCGTCACCTCCTTCTGCGAAGCAGTAATGCTCGCAACGGAGGAGGCGGAGCGCATGATGGAGAGGCAATCTATGCACCCTGACGCCCCTATTCACCGCAGGAGACGCCCTGGACGGGAGTCAACAGCTGACTCCCGGCTACTGTAAGCGCGGGCTTACGGGCGGCGAGCAATGGGCAGCTCGCCGCCCGGTAAGGACCAGGCCCGGTTCGACGCGACGGCGCGTTGTGTTCCACCGGCGCCTCAAAGAGATGTCAGCACGAACTGACGGGGTCCGCTAGGGCCGATGCCTGCCAGGGCCGCGGGTTGTTCGAAAGAGATACCATGGCCCCCGGCACCACAGGCAACTGAAGGAACACGGGTGGGTTTTAGTCAGTAAAAGTCTGGCTCGCCCTTCCGCTCAGCCCAGAGCGGGAGAGGTCATTTGATGATTTCCCACCCAAAAAAAAAAATCATGATTATTAAGAGAAGCAAAGATCAGCCATTACCCATTTGAGGGAAGAAGGCAACCCGACCCCCGACGCTACCGCAAGCAGTGACATCTTAGGGACCATGACGAACTTGCTGCCGGTTGTTCAGGCAAGAATATTAAGATCAATCGTCGAGGTCACTAGCTAACCACATATTGCAATCAACTCATTAAAAATTTAAATAAAATTAAACTGAATTGAATTATACTATTATTATTATAATTATACAGTCAAATAAAAATAATTATATGAACTCATTTAACCTGTCAGAAAGCTAATTCTGGAGAAAGAACATAAACATTATCTTGAGTTAATCAGGGCGACCAACTAATCTTACCGTGTAAGTAGTCGTTGATGGAATAGTACGCCTTTGAACAAAGGTTGGATTTTACTTGAGCTTTAAACGCATTAAAAGGCAACTCTAGCAAAGTAAGTAACTTAACCTGATCTATTGACCCGTGCGGCTACGTGGCCACGAGCCCCCGTCTAAATCATAAAGTCAATGTCAGTGTCTATTTTCTGCCATAAACGCGCGGATGACTTAATACCTGTTAGGTCTTGTTTAAATATTGTAAGATGTAAATCCAAGATTCTTGATGAAACCACATCAAACCAACCGCAGTACGGTGTGTCTTTTGATCCAATATTTATGCTCAGACTGCAAATGTTCCTAAATTTTATCCACACTAGACATTGATACTGATTAAAATTCCCGTCACTAAATAAATCGAGTCGAAAGTGACGATGAAATTGAAAATAAAACTCATAAATTGTTTCATAGAAATTGCAGTTGGCAAATCCCATTGGGATCACAAACAGCGCGACTTTACATTCCAAGTGATGACATTTCTTCTGAAACAGAAATGAAGTCGAACGCTTCGATGAATTTAACTGAAAGAGACTCATTTCAACATATATATACTATAAGCTGATGTTTAGGTTTATCGCGTAAGTTTAAATTGAATCTTTGGAACGTGATCTGGGAGTTGATGTCAACTTGTTTAGCGAAACTTACAATAAATATGAAAGGACTGTATTATTTTAATTACATCACTATTATTATTAATTACAGGCACTAGTTAAAGAAATGCACAATCTTAAGTAGAGAAAGGTCTCTGAGTTAGGACCAAAACAGACACACAGACAGATCAAAATTAAAATGTCCTATCTAAGACAGTCAGATTCTCTCATATAAAAAAAAGATTCATATCTTTATCTTCAATACTTAACGTACAAAAGAACGACCAGTTCTTGATATTTCCCTCTCGTACCTATGTACGCAAATAGGATCATTTACAAAATTATGTTCATGTTAAGACATGAACATCGTTCGCGGCAAGACTAATTCTCCTTTAACGCGACATGAGTGTCGACATGAGTTAAAGGACAATTACTCCTGCCGCAGTTGAAAAATTTGTCGCACTTAGGGTACCCCCTACTTTTTTGGGTGGGAAATCATCAGATGACTTCTCCCGCTCTTGGCGGAGCGGGAGGGCGTGTCAGACTGACTAAAACCCACCCGTGTTCCTTCAGTTGCCTGTGCCAGGGGCCACGGTATCTCTTTCGAACAACCCGCGGCTACTTAGGTACCCCTGAGGGCGTAGGCAAGTGGTGCAATATTTTTGCGGATTGACACAAGCTTTTCGGAAGCTGTCAAACCAATATTTTTGACTATTCCATTATTTTTATCGCTGATAGAACGTCACATTCTACAGGTCCTCTGGTAAAATAGTAGATGGACTACCCAGAAGGGGCTGGAGTATTTTCAGAATAAGTCAATAGTGAAAGCTGTTTTCCTTCTCACCAAACTGATTTGAATCATAGATTTTAACCTACTGAAAATCTGCTGAAGACGCGTAAACAAAGGCCGCTTGCACTACAAATAACTAAAACCGTTTAGCGCTAAACAAATTTTAAGCATCATTCTGTCTCCGTTATCATCAAACAGTTGACAGAAACGGAACGATGTTCAAGGGATTGCAGTCTTGAGTATTTGATATTAATTACAACTTGATAACTCCACGGGTTCCTGAGAAAAAGGGTCTTGACAGACGGACAATGAAGTATTCTTATAAGGTTTCCGTTTTTCTTTTGAGATACGGAACCCTAAAAATATCCTGTTGGTCGTAGGTTTAGCACAGTCGCCTTTTTTCACAATTTTCTTATTTTTATTTTTATTGGTTTTGTTACTTTTAATGTTCTTCTTTATGTTGTAGTAGTAGATTTGTAGTACCTAGTAGTTCCTGTGCGTGTCCCAAATAAAATACTAACTAAATAAAATAATAACGGCCATCGTTCAGCATAATTTTTGTTCAGAAACTACAGAATTCGATTTATTCTCAGTGTCAGCAAATAGATTTCGTTCTGCTTTGTTAAAGAAACTTAAGGATTCCGATGATAGTTACTTGAACAGTCTTGTAGTCTTACTCGCATAGTTTGTTCATTAGTAAAGTTATATGAATTGTATATGCTGTAGGTAACGGTGTGAGTTTCACATTTATATAATATCTTTGTTTATATTATCTGCGCAGATATAATGTGTTACTGTTTGTTTGTCCCAAATAAATAAATAAAAAAAAAATAATGAAAGAAAGAAAAATTATTTCTTTCATTATGCTGAATGATGGCCGTTTTGAGTGGATGTGACGCATATTTTCCCCTAACTTGGTATGTTTCGTGTTTTTTCTTTGCGTCATGTCTTACCGTAAGTAAAGTATTAATACGTATCTTCTTTCTTATTTGGTTTTGTACTAACCAACTTATCTATAGTGGGATGAAACCTGACAATCTAAGTATGAAATATTCTAGCCTCCGATGTCGGTATTACCCTGATGTGAAATTTGAGATGGCAGTCGTTTCGTGTTAAATATGAATATTCGGTGACATCTGGTGGAGCTGAAAGCGAACACTAACCTAGTTAAAAAAGTTTCAGCAGATGGTAACAGAGTCTACTAAATTATTCGTATTATACCAGTTAGGTGCCAGAGTTTCTCTAAGAGATTTCTTTAAAGATATTGGTATTCTCACGGTTGCATCACAATTCATCCTTGCCAACATTTTATATATTAGGCAAAATTTACACTTGTACACTAAAAATAGTGATATTCACAGTGTTAACACTAGAAATAAGGACAAACTACGTGCCCCCTTTCACCGGCTTCATAAGGTTCATAACTCATTTGTTGGGCTTGGTATAACCTTTTATAACAAGATACCCTCTTCTTTTCTAGACTTGCCTTTTAATGCGTTTAAAGCTCAACTAAAATCCAACCTTTGTTCAAAGGCATACTATTCCATCAACGACTACTTAGACGATAAGAATAGTTGGTCACCCTAGTTTAACGCAAGACAATGTTTATGTTCCTTCTCCAGAATTAGCTTACTGCCAGGTCTTAGAACCCAGCAATGCATAAATGTGTAAGCTGTCACGCCCTTTATGCCTGGAGGCTTTTATTTAGCTAGTAAGTTTTTTTTATTTACATTTTAATTAATTATTTTTTAGCTTGAGTACGTATAGTTTTTATTATATTTGTTGGTATATTGGCGTGGCTAGCTGACATATTATGGCAAATAATTAAATTTTATGTTCTGGCTTTGTAATGTTAATTACCGAACATAAGCACCTAGTATTGTATAGAAGCAAGTATTTTTTTTAAATTGAACAGACAGCTGTGCTGCTGGGGAGTTTGTTGCGCCACTTCTTCTTCCCAGCGATAGCACTAGGAAGTGGTGAAGGGTGGGCGTTTTTGGGGGACTGTCTTTTGTAATTTTGACGTTCAAAAAGTGCTGATTCTCAGCCTAATTTGAATAAATGACTTTTGATTTTGATTTTGATTTTGATTTATTATATCTACCGAATGTTGCTAGTGTGTGACAGTTCTTATACATGACTGTGTTCATTTACTTTAATTTTAATCAGAAGGCCAATTCTCGTAATTCAAAACGATCAAAATCTAGTCGCAGTCTCATCTCGGCAACAAACAAATGTCAAAAACTTGTCAAAATGTAGGGAAATTAGACGTATTTTTGACAGATTGAGACTGAGATCAGACTGAACGTTCTTAAAATTACGAGAGCCCCTCAGGTTATAAAAAAAAAATTAGATAAAATATTTTTCTGGTGCTATTTTATGCAGACATTGAAAAACTTTATACACAGTAAACGGTAACCGGTAAACGGTACAGTAAACGGTATATGTACCTAAGTCTTGCCCAGTGAATAAAATTTTGAATTTTTTCAGACGTCAATTTTATTTCACGAATAAAAGTTCTGGCTTTGATCAAATCAGCCTCGTCGCAATACACTTTTGTGATATTTTATTTAAAAAAAGGCATCATACTTAATTTACACAAAGTAAAGCGCCTGAATAAAAAAAGCATATTCTTATTTTATAAGGAACGTGTTATATCAGTGTCTATAGTTTCATATTATATTTCTTCAGTTTTTCGTACAAAATACATCATCTGTATTTTTCAGCCTTCTCTTGTTTTAACATCATTCGCCTACGGTTATTTTCGAATAGTAAATTATTTCTTCACAGACAAAGATTGTAGGCGACCCAATAATAAACTTTCTTACTCGAATATTCAAACATGACTACTAAGGTTACTGTATAATTTAATTCACTGTTTAATATCGTTCATTGAACTCAAGACAAGGGGAGCATAACTTGATATTAGGATAATACAAAGCGACATGCGTCGCCTTCATAGTCATTTACCTCGCGTATTAGTTTGTCGCAACTACGATGCGGAGTCGTCAAAATAACAGTGATCTTTATTATGTGTGTGTTCGCTGTGTGTGTGTTCGCAGATCGGTGGGATTCCCCGATGTTGCGGAGGTGGATGCAGCTCCACGCTGAGTTTTAATTGTATGTAGATTTGTGTCTGTAACTTACTAACACTAGAAGTTAAGTAAAATTGTTACTAACCCTATGGACTTCTGTCCGAAATAAAAGTTTTCTATTCTATTCTATTATCGTTGAAGTAAGGTTGGTGTTGGATTGCTTCTACTGACAAGTCTGTCAAAATCAGTGATCTTTGTATTAAACACCAACGGCCGCGTTGGCCTACGAAGAATGGGAGGACTAAGTGCGGAAACCTAACTATCTAACATAGAAACAACAGTGATCTTTGTTTTCGTTACAATAGAATTGCTATTGGCTTGCTGCTGTCATAGTTATATAACTATGAAAGGAATGTAGTGTTGAAAGCAAATTCGGCTGTCATAAGCATTATCACGGGCCGTCAGTTTCTATGAGTAAACGATGACTTCTACTGACATGCAAGTATGGAAAATGTTGACAATACCACTTCTGGTAGCGATCGCGTAGTGTCTGTGCTCTGTGGTACAAAAAAAGAAATCATTTGTCAAACTCAGTTTACGTCAGAGCTCTTTTAAAAAGCCTCCACGATGTTATAAATACATAAATTTTATTACGTCTGGCGCATTTTGCTTCCTTAAACACTTGCCTGAGAATTATAATATTCGCGCCATAAACTATTCTTATGAAATTATTTCCAAAACTAGACTGATTTTAACAAATTAATGAGGTGTCATTGGATTAGTCTAGGCTAGCCCATGTTTAAAGTTGTTAGCGTCAAAGGAAATTTAATATGGTGGACGATAGAGATTATTATGTAAAGTTTGATAATGAACCTATTTTTTTTACTAAGACCATTAAAATACGAAGTCTTCAAAGGGCAGGACATGACGTAAGAATAGACAAGACCAGCACCCGAATTGTGTAACAGGCTTCAAATATAAGTAAATCTGAATATTGTTAATCCATTGCTTCACATGCTCGAAAAAGTTGTCTTCTCAACAACGTATACAGGGTGGCAGGGACATCGACGCGCAAACTGTAACCATGGATTGGGTTAGATTCGGTCAGAAAGCCATAGCTACCTATAGTGTGTTACGCAGTTACCTGCCGAACACCTAAACGTTTGCTTGATAGTAATCTGGATGGACTGAGAAGTCGACGCCTCAAGCTCAGATGGTTGGATGACGTAGACCATGATTTTAGAACTATTGGGGGGAGAAATTGGGGAGAAAAAGCTAGATATAAGACGCAACGGAGAAACATACAGCCAGACTTAGGCTTGAACTCGACTGTAAGGCCGAGATAAGTCCCCTCTTTGAGGAGTGGCTAGAGAGGCGCCACGGCGCCCTCACCTTCCGCCTGACACAGGTCCTCACCGGACACAGTTGTTTCGGGAGGTTCCTCTTCAGGATAAAACGGGAGGAAACGCCAGGGTGTCACCACTGTGTGGGTCGCCTGGAGGACACGGTGGAGCATACGGTGGAGGTCTGCCCGGCCCGGGCGGAGCACCGCCGCGTCCTCATGGAGGCGATCGGCGGCGGCGATCTCTCGCATCCGGCCCTGGTCCAGGCCATGGTACGGAGCGAGAGTGAATGGAAGGCAGTCACCTCCTTCTGCGAAGCAGTAATGCTCGCGAAGGAGGAGGCGGAGCGCGTGGGGGAGAGGCAATCACTGCGCCCTCACGCCCCTAGCCGCCGCAGGAGATGCCTTGGACGGAAGTCAACAGCCGACTCCCGGCGGTAGGTGCGGGCTTGCGGGCGGTGAGCAATGGGCAGCTCGCCGCCCGGTAAGGACCAGGCCCGGGTCGACGGCGCGTTGTGTTCCACGCGCGCCTCAAAGAGATGTCAGCACGAACTGACGGAGTCCGCTAGGGCCGATGCCTGCCAGGGCTGCGGGTTGTTCGAAAGAGATACCGTGGCCCCTGGCACAGGCAACTGAAGCAACACGGGTGGGTTTTAGTCAGTAAAAGTTTGACACGCCCTTCCGCTCAGCCTAGAGCGGGAGAGGTCATTTAATGATTTCCCACCTAAAAAAAAAAGGCCCTTCGTACACGGCGGGGTGTCTATACGGTACAGCATATAAACACGCCCTAGATAAAACGTGTATTTCTTCAATTAAGCTTCCGTAGTGATCCACACAACACTGACGAACCGTGTCTACACACTGTGTGTAAACCGCGCCGTAGAAACAACGTGTCTGTCCACAAGCTAAAGTCTTAGATGTCGACATACCTACACCGGATACACAGAAAAAAACTTTACATGAAATAAAGTATTTTTTGTTTATGTTTATTTGTTGTGCCTGGAAACGTATTTCAGGTTTTCAGAATAAACCTCAAAACGCTCAATTTCCTCTTCAGAAGGAGAGCACTTTACCCAAGCACGTACCTACGTGGTGTTGGCAGTAAAAACGAAATTGGCTTTCCAGATTTCTCATTATTAGCAATAAGCAGCACCTGTGTCGGTTGAAAGAAAGCTTAGAATACCCGCCTTTCGTCAATATTCATACTTATCACGAGCGGTGAAAAATTGTATACGAATGTGTGTGTGAATGTATTTTGTTCAGAGTCGTATTATTTTATTAATGTAGTGTCATTATGCTTCAAAAACTAATTAATATATTTACAGTTTGCAATCACACAAAAATATACTTTTGGTTAGTATCTACTCAAATATACATTTTTTTAATGTTTACCTAACAAATCAATATTCCTAATTTAAGGTCTGTTAGTTAGGTGGATGTCTCACTACAACGCGCCACGCGACGGGGCGCGGGAAACGGATTCAAATGCCCCGCGCGGAAACGCGTATTGAATTTTAAAGTTTAGTAGAAATGACGCGCGGAGGCACGTGTCCCGCGCACCGACGCGTGGCGCGTAGTAAACTGAGATCCGCCTAAGGCCCGTCGTCCATGAGTATCGTGTTACAACATCAAATCGCCAGTGAGTAACCAGAATGTCACAGCACTAGTATTTCAATGGCGCCGTTACGGTTAATCAGAAGCCCGAAAGTCTGAAAACCAGTCTTACCAAGGGGTACCGTATTACCCAGATGGGTTGTGGAGGCCAGATTAGCAGTCACTCCATATAAAAATACTGGTATTCAGCTGCGTCTGGTTAGACTGGAAGCTGATCCCAACATACTTGGGAAAAGGCTAGGCATATGATTCCAGAGATAACCTCCTACATCGAAACTTACAAACTGTACCTCTTCAGAACATTAGTGTAGACATTCCTCGACAAATTGTATTCCCGTCTCTATAAGATTCAGTTACGAAAGACATTTATTATTTCATGCGGATGACAGTGCAAGCTTCCTGCTTTAACTAACAGATTAAACTTTTAAGCTGCTACAATTAATCAATGTCTCTGTGGCTTCTGCAAATACTGTTAAGCTCTAATTTTAGTTTGCAATTGGTAGAATTTTGTTTCCTTTCATTCGCTGGATAGGTATGAATCTTCTTTATTCAATACCTAGAACAAAAAATTCGAAGACATGTCACATTTACCATGAATAGACTGTGTGAATGATGATATGGTTAGAAAAGGGGTGATTACTGAGATGACAATTAACAGAGAAGTTTAGAAGACAAAGACATGATGTACCGACCCCAAATAAATTGGGATAATGGCAGGAGAATATAATGATGATGATGTGATATCTACCAACCCACAGTGGCCCCGCGTGGTGGATTACGGCCCACTCCATCTCGCCGAGAGAAGGCCTGTGTCCCAGCAGTGGGAACACTACTATCTCTTTCTGGGCCTGCCGCGCGGCAGGCCCAGAAAGAGATGGCGGGATGAGCTGGTCTCCTTCTTAAAGGATTGGCCGACAGCCGCAGTAGACCGGGAAAAGTGGCAAGAGGGAAGGGCCTTTGCCCTGCAGTGGGATAACACAGGCTCATAATATAATAATAATAATGAATCATGGGTACTTGATATAAAAATTGAATTGAATGTTGTAAAACACATAAAAAAGTACAATTTTGTTTTTTTCCTAAAGAGTTTTTCACAAATATGGAATAGTGTAAATGAAGCTGTATACCGTCGCTCTAGATGTGACACGTCGTAAATACAAACCTGTCAATTTTCCAGGAAACAAAAAACTGTTTTATGTATATTGCATGCTTTTGGTTATTTTATTGAATATGAAACAAAATACCGTATGTATTCTTGTATGTACATAAAAAATCACCTTGGCATGCTTGGTGTCTATTAAACTTACAAGGGGCCACCTTACAAAGTGCTTCAAAGTCTTGTTACGAGAGGTCACCTATACCATACCTAAGTCAGTTTTTTAAGTGAAGTAAACCTCCTGTAGGTACACACAAGGTATCAGCAGAAAGGAGTAAAATTAGTGATGGACAATTTCGCATCAAAATGTAAAATTAACCGATAATTGCAGTTAAGAGGTACACCATCTAATTAATCTAATTTAGGTATTTGAGAAACAAATGGCGGGTAGCCTTTTGTTTAATTTGAAATACCACTGTCGCCCTGGAGAGGCGGTCGAAATGTTCCAAGAGATTTAATTAACTGAGTGTGCCCGTATTTTAAGGCTAGGGAAATGTCACGATTGAAGAGTTCAATTAAAAAGTGGATGAGGAAAAGCAAATGAGAATGATTTTAAGTATTATTTTGGACTTAAACTAGTTAATGATATTTACCTCATAGACTTTAATTTGTTTTTATTTGAAGTGATCTTTACTTCTATACCTTCTATACAAGGAAATAAAATTTAAGTGTATTCGCAAAAAGCTGTTTATTTAAAATATGAAATATGTGTGTGCATAGAGTACGAGTACTTCTATCAAAAAACCAGTCGTTAACATTTTTGTCTGTCTGTCAGTTTATTCCACCAAATTTCCGAAACCGCTGGACCTATTTTGACGGGACTTTCACTGCCAGATAGCTGATATTATAAGGAGTCAACTCAGGTTTTTCGACGTTTATTTTATAAAAGAATTACTATTATTCTTTTCCGACATCCCCGCGAACAAAGTGGCGGGCACACCTAGGTAAACATATAAACCTTCCGGGCTAAATTCTCTAAATGACAGTGAAAACCACATCAAAATCCTTTGCGTAGTCTATAACAACGCGGTCTCAAAGAAATAATTATAGGATAAGCCATTTTAATTTCTTATAATGTGTAGATATAGAATAAAATCGATCATTACAACCCGTGCTACGAAATGGCTACGCCGTAGCGCAGTGTGCTACGAAAGACATACGAGAAGCTCGCTTGACATAGTGACTATAATATTGTACAGATTTTAATCATAAATTCTAGTAACTTAAAAAAAAATTAATGTAATTGTTGCATAATCTTCTGTAATATAGTATCTATGTTAGCAATAGGATGAAGCACCTCAAAATTCATCTAACTTACTTATTTGTACCAACTTTGTATTTAGTGCTAAACAAATATCAAAACATTGCAAACCCTGCTCACAGAAATATTTGTAGTGAGTTGAAAGAGATTTTAATCCAAAGTTACGTGCATTTAAACCCTTTATTATTTTAGCTCCACGTCTAGTAACACTAAATTCGTTTACGTTTTCTGAAATAACATGCGAGTTGAAGTTAAATAGGCAGTTTGATCTTAGAAAATAGAGGCAAAGGTTACAAAATCCTACAATCAAAATCAGTTTTAATTCCTACAATTAAAGTCAGTTTTAATCCTACAATTAAAATCAGTTTTAATACTGAATTAGATTGAACAATCCAATGTATATTTATGCCGTATTTCAAAGGGTTCGGATTGGTTATGTTGTGTGCATTTAACTATTTCATTGTTAGGGGAAAAAACATGCTTGTTCTTTATAGTGTAGTGTCATAATCAGCCTGTAACGTTTCCACTGCTGAGACACAGGCCTCCTGTCTATAAGGGTCATAATCCATCACGCGGTATCAGTGCGAGCTGGTAGATGTCACATGTATACGAATTTTTGGTTCTAAGTAAATGACTTAACGAAAAAAGATGTCTTAAAACAAAAAAAAAGAAATGCTTTTTATTTTGTTTTAATACATCTTTCGTTTCCTCATGATGTGTTCCTTCACCGTTTTGAGAGCAGCAGTGCAGAGCCGTGGTGATGAAATTAAATACACAAAGTAAAGTGCCTGCCTGGGTTCAAACTCACGACCTACAACTCGTATGTCGGGGCCAATACCACTGGGTCTCCACTGCTCCATTGTGTAGTGTACTTGTTCCATATAGGGATTTTACAGTTTCGTGTATGTTCCATAACTATAAATGGTCCCAAAAAAGAGAATAAATGATACAATGAAATTTTCTCGATACAAAAAATTGTGCTTACTGCGAAATCAACGAAAGCGATGAACCATCTTTCCTCAACCCAACTTACCTCAGTTTTGCGGATTAGACAGTTGCCTCAACACGACAATTTCCAGTGTTTACCAGTTACCTTGATTCGTCTTTCCTAATCAACTACTATGAGAAGAAACTCCGCCACAAACATAGACGCCACCATCTCTTTCTCAATCTCTCAAGTCCAAGACATCTAAGTCAGAGGGTACGCGGCGAAATAATAACAGCCGCATGATCAAAGGTTAAGCTACGATTAACACGGTCGGTTCGTGGATAGGTGAACATCAATCAGATATCGAGACCCCTCCGTGCCTTACAAAGTACGTTAAGCCGTTGATCCTGGATGTCATTCGTAGAACATTGACAGTCGTTACGGGGAGTCAGAAGCCCAATGGATGTCAGTCTGACAATCCAGTGTTACCAAGAGTTATCTTGTTACCCAGTAACTGGGGGTCTACTCCGAAGTAGTATCGGCCGAATGTTCGGCCGTTTCCTGCTACGAAGTTACTATTTGGTTCGGTCGGTCCCGATTCTACACTCGTACACTCAAATATTGACTATGGTCCCGACCCAACTGAGCCGATCTGAATTTTTTTCGCATTTTTCAATAATATTCGGTTCGGCCATGTGTCGGTCCGATCCGAACATTCGCACTTTGCACTTCGGAGTAGACCCCCTGGGTTGTGGAGGTTAGATGGCACTTGCTATATGTAAAATAGTGGTATTCATCTGCATCCGGTTAGACTGGAAGCCCAATATATGTGGTTGGGAAATGTCTGGGCAGTCTGATTTTTGACACCTACGAGTAAGTCAGATCATATTTAGTTGCTGACATTATCTACTTGATAGACACTTCCTCATTGATTGTAATAAGAAGGAGCAATGTAAGTT
This sequence comes from Apamea crenata, assembly GCA_949629185.1. Taxonomy (NCBI): domain Eukaryota; kingdom Metazoa; phylum Arthropoda; class Insecta; order Lepidoptera; family Noctuidae; genus Apamea; species Apamea crenata. The sequence continues at coordinate 3,160,164 of OX451359.1, forward strand.
CATGATTATTATCATCACTTACCCAAACATCCTGAAAGACTTGATCAGGCTGATGAAGGCCTGCTTGAACTTCCTGTTCATGAAGCAGTAGGTGATAGGATTACAACACGATGAGCAATAGGCGAGGAGTTGCAGCAAGACCACGCCTTTGGAGCCTATGTACTGGTACAGCTCGTCTGGGTAGAACAGGTAGATCTGGAAATAAAGTTGGCGTTAGGGAGTTTGCTCTCAACTAAAAAAATTGTCTTCGCTTGCAATATATTGAAATATGTACTTCCATTGCTTGGTTTTTAATACTTAGTACTTTTACTTATTTCACGACTGAAGACCTAAAATTACAAATCCTGTTTGCTGTTTGTGTACCTATGTGACATTTGTTTACGAGTATGTTAACACATTCACCATAGGACATATTCCCATTGCTGGTCGTTGTTATTGCAGTTTTTTTTACAAATAAAATCCCTCCTGTCCTTTTATGGACGGAATTGTTACAGTTGCTTTATGTATCTACCAGGACAATATAACACGAGGAGTGTATTGTTGTCCTCTTGATGAGAGCCTCAGGAAAGGTCGTGTAACACTTACTCAGTGTCCAGCAAAGATAAAGAGATTATCTGTCCAATTTGAAAGTTTTGTACCCAGCGTCGACCTGTTGTAGGATTTGTGAAGTGGTAACATTTTTCTTGTCTTATTTATGAGTTGGAAGGTACGTTTATTATTTGGTATTTTGAGAAAATAAAGCCTTGCTGAGAGTGTTAATTTTGCTAACTGATTCAGATTAAATAGATTAATGTTAGTAATATTATTATAAATATAATATATACTTATATTGTGTTAGTTAAGAGGATAGTATTGTCATATTCGGAGGAATATTTCGTCACCATATATTATTTTAGTTTATTAATAGTTTTAGTTAGGTTAGGATAATTATTACATTTTTATTTTCATAAAAAAATAAAAATAAATATTATATTATAATGATATCCTTTATTCCATTTAAATACTTATAATGTACATTTGTTATTTGCTATTTGTCCCGGTAGTACCCGTGGGATTCTTTTGCGACATCCACTTGGGAGAAGCCGATATAAATTGTGGTTAGCGATTAAAAAAAAACTAGTGTTTGTGAGTATTTGTTCAGAAACAAACACTCATAATTTTCTCTAAAAATAATGAAGTTCTTGACCTCGGTAAATATTTCAGAAAAAGTTTAAATCCACCCTCGATTAAGAAGAAAAAGTTTTCCTTCATTGCTGTAACAGCCGGGCTATTTAATAGGCTGTTTTCGAGTTCTGAATCCTGTCACTCAAACACACCCTCTCTCACACGTTGACATGCACACACGTACCTACTATGCAAGTTGATAAAAATGGAAATTCTACCTATTTAAAATTTAATATTAAACTTATTATTTTTAATATACTGCCTCCCAAGATACAGGCTTTTGCCTAGTTTGGGAGACAGCTGGCTATGCACTTATGTAAAACTAACTGTCCTTGTTCTAGCTATTAAGACACTGTAATTTATGTTTGTGTTCCAAATAAATTATTATTATTATAGTCGATCACTCAGCCACTACGCCAACCGTGTCGTCACATGTTCTGTGTCTTGTAATGTTCATTACTTCAGCCTAATTTGAATTTTTGATTTGACTAAGCTTTTCATTCGAATATGAACATTAGTCCTACTTGTTGTCAGAGAAAAGTGCGGTCAGAATTTTTTTTTTGCACTATAATCTATTTCGACGCTTCACTCTAAGCGTGGCGTGCGTCTAATGACCTTTCAAATTAGCCACCATTAAATAAAGAAAATAAAAAGCTTCATTGAAATCGATGAAGTACATTAACGACCGTGACTTTTACCGTCGTTCTGAAGGCTAGACTGCAGTTAAGTACCGGTTCAAAATGGTTCAAACCCTCGAGGGGAATTATTACCCATTAAAATACCAACGATCACTGACATTTTAACTACGAGTGACCAAAGTTATCGTTCAGTTCTTCGAAATAGCCATTTAAGTATTAAAAAAGAGGTTTTACTGAGAGAACAGTATGACTGCATACAAGCGGTCGTTTGGTACTTGTTTTAGGGCTGATTTTTCAAAAGTCAGATAACTTTTATCAGGAGAATAAATCTGACAGTTTGACATATTTTCTGTACAAAAGCTGTCAAACAACAATATTTATTTCTCAGATATAAAATATCTAACTATTGGAAAATCGGCTCTTAATAGTAGGTAATTATACATGTACGTTTGCCCCGCACGGCCCCCCAGAAATTGCGTTTTATGTGTGCACTAATGCAATGTACTCGCCTCTAGGAGTATATGTACCTGTTTCTTTTTCAATGTACCTCTGTACTTTTGAAGATATTTGCAAAAAAAGGGGGCCGTGCCAGCCAAACGTTTTCAGCACGGCCCCCGTGTAACTTGAAAAATATATAGCGTATTGAAAAGTTTCTTAAACTCAAGCAATGTACTCTATTAGCACGTTATATGTACCGCAACAGATATTGTGAATTCGTAATAACAAATAATATTGTATAGACGAGGATAGGGGGCCGTGCTGGAAAAAAAAATATAAGAAAATATCTAAAAAAGACAAAACAATCTTAGCCAAAAACTATTAAAAAATAATTGATGTTTGGCAAGTAACATATGTAACGAATTGGTTTCTCATACAACTTGCTAAATTTGAAAAATAAACCAATTTTAGTTCATTCAGCACGGCCCTCTATAGTTGCCTATATCTTTTTAAATATGACATGTTTGTGTACAAAATTCGTTTTTCTGAATTATGTATAGGAGTATATTCGTTCCAAATAAATTGCGATTCTGCTGTATTAGTACTTTAAAAAATAAATCGGATCTAAAATATCATACATTACAACTTATGGGGTGACCATGATTCCACGTGAAAATGGATAAAAAAAATATTGCATAAATTCAGTAAATCTTTAATAAAATAAACAAATCAAAAATAACGTACATACCTAATCTATATTCACGATATATGTATAGTAGGTCGCTAATCGAACAAATCAACAAATTTCGCTAAGCATAGCTAAAAGGCTTAAAAAATCTACTGTACTGTTGTTAATTCCTTTGTAATTGAAATGAAACAGACGCAATGGTTTTGTGTAATATCCCGGTTACTATTAATTTATAAAACCAAATTTATGAAGTCGTTGGTGCCATTGAATATGTAGGGAATTCAATGGGGACTCTGGGCCATTATAAGTGCCATACGCTTAGCTATAATCAGTGGCTTTGCTACGATGATTTAGCCTTGGAAATTAACAACAATACAGTTTATATATAAAGAAACAATTTTTGACTTGGCCGAATGAAATGAAGTAGGTACCCAAGTCGAATGACGAAAATAAAAAAAAAATCTTTTAAAAAGTTTCGTGGCGGGAATTGGCTATTTATTCTCTTCTTCAATTTTACAAAAAATTTGAACAGTGAAAATACTGTTATGTATACTTTATGCCTGTTTCATTTTCTCGCAATCGAAGTGAAAAGCAGAGTGTTTAACTCGGGCATAAACGAGCCATTTTATCCCTCGACTTAACTATCCACCGTCGCCTGCGGCTCGGGTGCATATAAACGTCTCGGGCTAACGCTTTTATTGCGCGTGTGTGACTGTTGGGCCTGATTATCTTAGTCTAAAAAAAAAATACTTTATGCACTAGAACATAAAAGGCGACTCTAAGTCGCCTACGCATTATTGATACAAGTCTCTACTATTACAAAATAGATGTATTTAAAACACCATGATCCAAAGTTGAAGTCTGGTTCCGACTTGATCCTGAAGGTGAGATGGCAATCGCTTCACTGTAATTACCAGAGCCGCCACTCATAGGCTCATAGTCATGGAACTCCGACGTGAAAGCGGGGTATTTGTAAAGGTTATTATTTTTAGATGTATTTAAAACATCAAAGATCACTCTCTAAAACGTAAGTAAGGGTGTGTTCGAATATCGAATCTACTGTACTGTTGTTAATTTTCAAGGCTAAATCATCGTAGCAAAGCCACTGATTATAGCTAAGCGTATGGCACTTATAATGGCCCAGAGTCCCCATTGAATTCCCTACATAGTTCAATGGCACCAACGACTTCATAAGTTTGTTTTTTTAAATTAATAGTGACCGGGATATTACACAAAACCATTGCGTCTGTTCCATTTCAATTACAAAGGAATTAACAACAGTACAGTAGATTTTTTAAGCCTTTTAGCTATGCTTAGCGAAATTTGTTGATTTGTTCGATTAGCGACCTACTATACATATATCGTGAATATAGATTAGGTATGTACGTTATTGTTGATTTGTTTATTTTATTAAAGATTTCCTGAATTTATGCAGTTTTTTTTTATCCATTTTCACGTGGAATCATGGTCACCCCATAAGTTGTAATGTATGATATTTTAGATCCGATTTATTTTTTAAAGTACTAATACAGCAGAATCGCAATTTATTTGGAACGAATGTACTCCTATACATAATTCAGAAAAACGAATTTTCTACACAAACATGTCATATTTAAAAAGATATAAGCAACTATAGAGGGCCGTGCTGAATGAACTAAAATTGGTTTATTTTTCAAATTTAGCAAGTTGTATGAGAAACCAATGCGTTACATATGTTACTTGCTAAAGATCAATTATTTTTTAATAGTTTTTGGCTAAGATTGTTTTGTCTTTTTTAGATATTTTCTTATATTTTTTTTTTCCAGCACGGCCCCCTATCCGCGTCTATATATTATTTGTTATTACGAATTCACAATATATGTTGCGGTACATATAACGTGCTAATAGAGTACATTGCTTGAGTTTATGAAACTTTTCAATACGCTATATATTTTTCAAGTTACACGGGGGCCGTGTTGAAAACGTTTGGCTGGCACGGCCCTCTTTTTTTGCAAATATCTTCAAAAGTACAGAGGTACATTGAAAAAGAAACAGGTACATATACTCCTAGAGGCGAGTACATTGCATTAGTGCACACATAAAACGCAATTCCTGGGGGGCCGTGCGGGGCAAACGTACATAATTATACGGGGTGGCCGACATCAACCAATGGAAATTTTTCGTCGGTTATTAAAAAAAAAATATTGCTGTTCCATACATATGACCGCGTAGGTATTGTACTTTTGTATGAAACAGAAGATTTTTTTTTGATAACCGACAAAAAATTTATACGCTATGGGGTCTAAACTCATGTGCTGAATTCATGGTTACAGTTTGCGCGTCGATGTCCCTGCCACCCTGTATAAAACTAGCCGTGCCCCGCGGTTTCACCCGCATATAAGTATCGATCGCGTGGGAGTATCGGGATAAAAAGTATTCTATATGTTAATCTTGGTTATAAACCATCTGTGTAAAGGAGACGGGCGAAAGCTCATAGAAAGTTGAGCCTGGCGTTACAGTAACGATTACTGTATTGTTTTATGTAAATACTAATACCATTTAAAAAAAACTGAAATGTGTACGACTGCTTCATAGTAAAAAAAAAAATATAATAGTTATTGGTTTTATACAAAAACAACGTTGATGCTTATAAGTTATTCTAACACCGAGCTCTCACGTTATAATTTAAGAAAATAATTATCAGACTTTATTGTAAACTAGAATTTACCAGGTTTCATCGTGGGACATTCACACATTGAGGATTCAGACGCCGTCCAACTAGATTCTAGAGGTTTCAGAGAGTTCAGAGCCAAACAAACGAAGCAAATGATTTTTCATCCCACCATCTCGGAAAGAGTATTTTTAATCTTCAATATCTGAGTGGAAAAGCTGTTTTTATTCTCTAGAGGATAAAGTAAATTGAATTTAGAACATCGTGTGCACTAAGTTTGTGAATTAAAAAAAACATTAAACCTATTTACTGCTACCTCTATGGTGCCGAATATATCATACAACTTTATTTTAATTTGTTAAAAACTCAGAATCGGAACCTTCTTGGTGTTCTTTTTTCAATTTGCTTTGTACGCGGTTCTTTACGCGGCATTTTTTCACGTCATAATAATTATACCTTAGTATTATTTTGTTATAATTTAAAGATTATTCTGTAATACTTACCTGTCATAATGTACCTAGTAATTAATACCTAAACTGAAATAAAAGTGTACCTATCTTGTGATTGTAAACGTTTTTTTTTTGCATTTAGTCATTTCCTCGCTGAGGTGGAATGAAAAGTTACGTGTTGCACTCGAGTGCAAAGATTTTTCACCTCGTGCTCTTTTGATTCCCTCGCTAACGCTCAGGATTCTAATTTTGAATCACTCGCTGCGCTCGTGATTCAATTTTAGAATCCTTCGCTTGCTCGGTCATCAAAATTGAACACGCGGTTAAAAAGCAACTTTGCACTCTTGTATAACAAATAACTATTTTTGATTGACATTTGAGTTTTACCTGACATTGACATGAGTTCCAAATTTCCAATGTGATGCCTGAATATTAAAACATGATGATCGATTGTGAAATCGATTTACAATTTATGTTTACAACTTTTTTGGAAAGTTGTTATGTGTCACTGGGAAACCACCATTATTAAAAAAATAGTTTTTTTTAAAACTTATCTAAAGAAGAAAACACTGAATTACTTTTTATAAAAATAAAAAATAAACTATTTGTATTTTTTCTATCGATTAACTTTCATATTTCATCTGGCAACATTGTTTAAAAGTGAAAATATTTCTAATAAATATTTGATTTCTTGTGCCATGATAAAACTGCTTAACTACAAACGGCGGCTACTGCTTAGAGGCGTGAGGCACACTATTATATAATATCATGTATGCATGTAAAGGACAGGCGAGAGAGGGGCTTGTGGCTAAGTAATAACAGCACGGGTCGATAGATCAGGTTAAGCTACTCTTGCCGCGGTTGGTCCGTGGCTGGGTGACCATCTTCAAAAACCCCTCCATGGCTCAGAAAGCACGTTAAGCCAATAGTCCCGGCTGTCATTCGTATATCTTTGACAGTCGTAACGAATCGTCAGAAGCCCGAAAGTCTAACAAGCTTGCCAAGGGGTTTCGTTACCCAGTAACTGGGTTGTGAAGGTCAGATAGGCAGTCGCTCCATGTAAAATACTGATATTCAGCTGCATCCGTTTAGACTGGAAGTCGACCCTAACAAAGATGGGAAAAGGCTAGGCACATGATGATGATATGCATATAAAAGTACCTAGTAGAATAAAGGCTTTTTAATTTTTATTTTAATAATTATATAACAGCAAAACATTAAGATTGCAATCTTATATTTTTATTGGTCTTTAGGTTTTACCTAAGGGAAAAACCAAACCTTCACTTTATCTAAGGGAAAATACAAAAAATAACTTTGAATGAAAGTATAACATTAAATTCCTCGTCAGTCTAGACTAGATTGTAATACAGCACTAATTAGTACAGTTGCTTTAATTAACAAAACACAATGTATTCGTGATAAGCAAAAGGTTCTCGAAAAAGGACCACTTATGTATGTATCAGATTTTCATATGCTTCGCTTAATTATTAAACCATAAAACTGAACATTCTGAAGTAAATAAATGGAGAAGCTTTTATATTGTCTTGATTAAGTAAAAATTGTTTTATTATTCCTTTATATTTTAATTTTTTCGTGTCGTGTTTATTTATTTTTTTGGTATTGTAATGGTAGCGTTACGCGAGGCGTACCTAATGTCTATTCAAATTTACGTTTCCAATTAATGTTATTTCAAGTTAAACGAATAGCAACTTTAATAAAGTAGAAATTAAGCTGATTTCAGAGTGACAAGCATTATTTAAAAAGTCTTAAAATGTTTGAGGTGGGTCTTTATTGTATAGATATTGTATATTAGTTATTTTGCCAATGACTCATACTTGTTTACATGTTTGGTAAATTAATAGCGAACGTAGATTATAGACATAGTGTAGCGAAAATAAAAATCACTACACTGCATTAAATAAAAACGTATATTTTTTTTTCTTTAGCCCTGGATCGAAAGAGCTGGAAGTCATGGGCTGCTGCTGGGCAAAAGCCTCTCGCCTTTGCCCAGCAGCAGCTGATGTAGGATGCTAACAGTAACACAGTAATAGTATTTTTTTTTGTAAAACCATATTTTAAATATAAAATGTAGATATAAAACAATCGACATACAAAACCCTCTTATTAGTTACAAGACAATATTGCAGCTGTAAAAATATTAGGAAAACGAGTAATCAGAAGAGTGTATCAATTTCGGAGTATCTTTTAGGATAAAAGGCTCGTTACAACTAATTTGCACAGATTTTAAAAAGAATTCAATCTAAAATACATTAGCTCAGTTTTCCTGAGATAAAAAAGGCCAGAGAGTGTAAGTTTTCACAAAAAAAATAGTTTGAGATCGTAGTTTCCTGAAGACAGGCAAAAGTAGCCACGAAGTTCCACTACAAAAAAAAAATGATTGCTAATTTGGTAACAATCCTATGTGACAAGCCTGTTAAAAATTGAAACTAGGAGACAATTTTTCTACTACACTTGCGACACTTTTATACAAACACACTTTTCTAATTTACTTTTTTGTTTAATAATATAATTAGCAATAACTACAATGAAGCTCACCACGGTATTTTAAGATCAAATCACGTATTGTCTTATACCTACCAACAACCTACCTGTACCTAACTATAATTTCGAACACAATGTCTTATAAATAAATTGAACTAACTCTCATGAGCCAACATTTTCGATTCCAGATTTTTCTTTCTTCCAAATTGTACCAAAACCATATAGCTGGTATTATTATCGATACGCTGGAAAACGGAACGGAATGTCTGACAGTCAGTCTTACCAGGGGGTATCGTATTAACCAGTAACTGGGTTGTGGAGGGCAGATTGGGAAGAGACTAGGCAGGCAGACGCTGGAAAACGGAAAAGCCGGAACAGCGAACCCGTGAGGATAGACGTCATTATCAAACGGGACTAGTGCTTACAAAGGCCTTGCTTCCTTTTATTTCAAAGATTTTACTTTCCAAATTGGGCTTCTATGCCAACACTGTTCAACTGAGTAGCAGCTGCAAGCATCCATTTGGTATTGAGTGGGATGCTTTTGACAGTTTCTAATAAGAATTACGTAATACATTTTGGAAGTAAAGTTGAAGGAAGTCTAAAAGTGGCGCCGGTCCGAAAAAATTGTTTAGAAATCGTATCTCTTGGTAACCTCTTGGGCCCATTCCTCCACATACTGCCCATGTGGAGGAATAGGCCCAAGAGGTAGACCTCTATTCTTATAGACCCTCAATCCATCTAGCGTGTTCTTACACAATTTATGAATAGTCTGAATTATACTTTTATTTATTCAAAATACAACTTTTTCATCCACAGTTATAGGTGTTAGTTAAGTAGGACTTAGCACATTTTTTTTTAAATAACATTTTTTTATTATTCTATCCTTAACAAAAACACGTCGTCAAAAACAAAGTCGTCACACAGTGGGTTCCTGAAGACGGGCGTCGTAACCGAGCCAGGCCTAAGAAACGCTGGCGTGACGATTTCGACTCGTTCCTAACTGATTGGACGGAGAAGGCACACGACAAAGAAAAGTGGAAAAATATGAGGAAGACCTTTCCCCAGCAGTGGGACGATATAGGTTGAGGGAAAAAAAAACCGGCCAAGTGCGAGTCGGACTCGCGCACCGAGGGTACCGTACAATTTAAAATTATTTAGAATATTTTTATTATATAATGTAACTAAAAATTTACAGTTTTCGCAATTTTTCCTTTATCTGTGCTGTAAGACGTTGCTTCGTACCAAATTTTACGATTCTGAGTTCACGGGAAGTACCCTGTAGGTTTTGATTCCCTTGCGAGTGTCGAAAATTTGCGGAAATTTGCAGCATAAACGGCTGTATCTTTTGAGTGCATTGGCTTAGAAGTTTGATTTTTTCACAGCTCCAAGGGTCAGTAGATTTGAGTATTTGATATAAATTCCAGCTTGACACCTCCACGCGTTCCTGAGAAAAAGGGTCTTGACAGACAGACAGACGGACGGACAACACAGTGATCCTATAAGGGTTCCGTTTTTTCCTTTCGAGGAATGGAACCCTAAAAAAACCACAATGGATCAACTTTTGAGTATTTTAAAATAGAGTAAAAGACGATGTCTGTGCTAGTATTAACTGTGTGACAGAAAATACTATGTTAGTCTTCAAGTAAATAGTTTTAATCAGATAAAACAAAATTAAAACACATTAAAAATCTCTACTGCTGCTCCATACATTTCTGTTCACTTATCTCGACAAAATGTAGAAAACCACTGAATTTTTTTCTCACTATTTTATGATTGGTTCCATAATAAAATTTGTTCATAATAATGAGTACAGTGACCTGTTTTCAGTTATTTCAACTACTCACCTTGTACGAGTGTAGGTAGTTAGCATGTTGGTTAACTGCAGACACGATGCCGAGCGATGACTACTGATTTGTCATCATCATCTGCCTAGCCTTTTCCAAACTATGTTGGGATCAGCTTCTAGTCTAACCAGATGCAACTGAATACCGGTCAAACTTTTGGGCTTAACGTGTTTTCCGAGGCACGGAGGGGTCTCGGTATGGGTCACCCATCCACAGACCAACCGCGGCTAGCGTAGCTTAACCTGATCGATCGACCTGTGCGGCTGTTATTATTTAGCCATGGACCCCTCTGACTACTGATTTGTGTTGTAGAGCATGACACGCTACGTAAACCTCGAATGAATTCCAGTAACCAAGGAAAATGATTGGTAGTTTATACTGGAACTTATTTAGACTAAATGGAGTATGAAATAGAACGCATAGTATAATGACAACGAAGCTATAAAATTTATCAGTATTATAAATTACCCTGCAGCGTTGAGCATAGCTGTTGTCGGTTAAAGGGATAATAATGGAAGATTTTCTTTGAAAATAATGGCACATACCTATAGAGGTATGAGGAACGGGGTGTAAAGTCCCCCATAGAAAAGGGAGGATCCTCCGACCAGACGGGTGTTGTGTCTGGTGGGCAATTGCCCAACGACTGATGTCGGGAAGTTTGTATGTTTGCTAATTGCGCGGTCAACTCAGCTTGCGAGATGCAGGATTTGCGTGACGTCAGTATGACGCGTTGTTCACATGTGGCGTTGTAGATACCGCTACATACCTATTATTCAATATTGTGTGGTCTTATTTTCTCAGGAAATCAATTATTTAATAATATTCCAACTTGTGTGTTTTTTTAACATAAATAATAATTATGTATTAATTGTAGTTTTTTATGGATGGATTTTTATTAGAAAAAATTGCTGCATGGCTAGCTATGTCCTTCAACATAATCAGCCTATAATGTTCCTACTGCTGACACACAGGGCTCCTCTCTCCGAGAGGGAGTGGGCTGTAATCTACCACGCGAGCCCAGTGCGGGTTGGTAGAACTCTACGAATTTTTGGTTCTAGGACATGCCGGTTTCCTCACGATGTTTTCCTTCACCGTTCTGAGAGCAGCGTTGATGAAATTATTTACAAAAAGAAAAGCGCCTGCCTGGATTGGAACCCACGACCTACATCTCGTAAGTCAGGGCCTTTACCACTGGGCCACCGCTGTTCAGTATGTCCTTCACTAGAAACCACTTCCCATCATTTGATAACCTAGAATTTCTTGTTGAAACTGACAATTAGTTCAAGTATAATGAAGATTGATTATTCTACGAACAGTACCATCATTAGCTATTAACCCTAATTGGTTTGAAGTAAGTAATTCCATTCCTGGTACAACATTATTGCATTTCGATTGAGAAAATTGTGGCCATTGTTGGAATTCATAAGAAACACTGGAGTGCATAGAAATTGCTTCAGAGTGGCGATATTAAATGACGTACCTATATTTAATCAAACCTTTAATAATTTCCATTAACGCTTCAAAAAAATATTACTGTTAGACTTTTTTTTTGAGTTCCTTTACGTTTATTTTCATAATCTCTGACGAACTATTTACACTAGGTACTAAATTAAAAGATTAACTCAATATATTATTGTAAATAAATATTTGGTAACTGCGATTAACTGTGAGAAAAGGCCAGAAAGTAATAAGAGAAGCTCAATTATTAAAAACACTGTCCATCATTAAAAGTTCAATAGAAGTTTTTAGCGGATCAGTTGAACAATTCCCTTATTAAATGTTCTGATAAACGAACATTTATAAAGAAATATTAGACCCCTGGGCTGTCAGGTACAACCTATTACTTTTAACAGTGTGAGCTATTCGCAAATAGAGAATTTGTGACTAGGTATATGTGAAAAAAAAACCACAGTACAATGCATAATTTTTTTCCAAAAAAATACTTAACATTGTTGTTGAAAAATAGGTTTTCCTATACATTTTAATTGCAATGCAAATGTAAGTTTGTACACATACTATTAAGACATTTACCAGGTTTTACCATAAACTTCAGGTTATCGTGTAATCTATAAGTAAAGAACTACTTTCTATATTTTTCATAACTTTAGACTCAGTAGTTTCGGAGATAGATTTTCTTAAATAACTTCAAAACTATTCATTTTAAAATAATAAAATATAATTCAGACCCTCAGAACAAGCCTTTTCAGTTGATATGTCACACGGTACAGTTTGCAACACTTTTTCTAATTTGCCACAAAAGTGAGCCCCTTATTCAAAATTCATTTATTTACGTTACATTCAGGTTATAACAGACGGAATGACAGGCAGACACGCGGATGATCCTATAAGGCTTCGGTTTCTTCATTCGGGACGGTACGGTATGAAAGCCTAAATCCGATTTTAATTTAGCTAAAAACTACAACCAACCGAAATAATTAGTTATTGGGAAAGTTGTAAATTCAACTTCAATTTTCATTTCCAAAGTTATACATTCCACCTGATCCCAAAAATCTGTGCTGTCACTGGTCTGTGGCTTTATCTATATATATAAAATTCAAAGTCCTGACTGACTGACTGACTGACTGAGACATCAACGCACAGCCTAAACCCCTGGTCCTAGAGACATGAAATTTGGTGGGTGTATTCTTCGTGAAGAGTAGGTATCCACTAAGAAAGGGTTTTTCGAAATTCCACCCCTAAGAGGGGATTTCGTTTGTGTGAAAAATCTTATTCCTTCAGTTAATAAACTTGAAACTTGGCACGAATACTTATCTAGGCAAATTATGAAGTTGTTCATTTTTGGTTTTCATAAAGTACCCCCTAAAAGAGGATTGGGGGGTTTCAAAGTTTGTATGGAAGAATTTTAACGAGCGGTCCGATTTACTCGAAACTCAGTATTTATACCTAAAATTGAAAGTAAAGAATAATGTGTATCAGGGTTTTTTGAAAATCTACCCCTGACGGGCTGAAAAGGGGTAGTCAATTTTACAGGGGAGGATTTTACAGCGTGGCTTGATTAACTCGAAAATTGGTATAAATAATCTTTGATTCAAGTTATGAACACATCCCAAAAGATTTTTCAGAATTCCACCCCTGTGGGGGTGAAAAGCGGAGATACAGTTTATATGAAAAATCTTATTCGTTAGGGTAATAAACTTGAAAATTGGCATGAATACTCGCCTAAGTAACAAATAAAGTTTATCATTATAAGTTTTTCTAAACTACCCCTCAAAGGGGGATATAGGGGTGTTGAAGTTTTCGTGGAAGAATTTGAATGCGCGGTCCGATTTACTCGAAATTCAGTGTTTATACTTGAGACCTAAAATAAAGAATAATATGTATCAGGGTTTTTCGAAAATCTACCCCTAATGGGTTAAAAAGGGGTAGTCAATTTTACAGGGGAGGATTTTACTGCATGGCTTGATTAACTCGAAAATTAGTATAAATAATCTTTGAGACAAGTTATGAATACATCCCTAACGATTTTTTTAAACTCCACTCAACTCCCTGTGGGGATGAAAAGCGATATAGTTCATATGAAAAATCTTATTAATTTAGTTAATAAACTTGAAACTTGGCAAGAATGCTCGCCTAAGTAAATAAATAAAGTTTATTATTATAAGTTTTTCAAAACTACTCCTCAAAGGGGGATATAGGGGTGTTAAAGTTTGTGTGGAAGTAATTGAATGCGCGGTCGAATTAACTCGAAAGTCAGAATTAATACTTTTGACAGAAAATAATTAAGTAATAATAAGGACCTATGTAATGTTGTCGAATATTGACCCCTGGCGGGGCAAAAAGGGGTTATTCAATTTTTAGGGGGAGGATTTGAACTTGAAACTGTATGTTACATTTTCACGCCTAAACCACTGAACTTCTGATTTGGCAAAGAGATAGATGGCATCCTGGGGAAGGACATACTTTTTATCCTGGTAGCACGTTCCCATGGGATAATTTCCGACATCCACGCGGGCGAAGCCGCGGGCAGAAGCTAGTACTTTAATAAAAACTTTATTCTAGCTAGCTGTAGGTAAGCGGTAGAAAAAGCCGACAGTTTCATAGGATTAAAACCGTTTTTCAAAACTTTTCTTGTTAAGAAAACAAATCCTACTAATATTATAAACGCAAAAGTTTGTGAGGATGAATGATTGGATGGATGCTTGTCACGCAAAAACTACTGAACGGATTTTGATGAAAGTTTACAGTAATATAGCTTATACATTAGAATAACACATAGGATACTTGTTATCCCGATATTCCTACGGGATCTACAACTATGCGGGTGAAACCGCGGCGCTCCTAGTGTTTCATAATACGGCCGCGTCCTCGGGGCTAGCTGGCTTGTACCAACGCAAATGTATACGTACATCTGTGGTGGTGCGAACCAGACTGCCGGGCACTTCTTCTCTTGCAACCGAGCGGGTGGGCAGGTTGCGGATAGCCCAACTCCGGCTGCGGGACCGGCTGCTTACAGCCGATCCCGCGGCCGGAGCATCTCGAAAGAGATCCCGGACAAGAGAAGTGCCCGAACACCAAGTCCCAGGTTTAGGGTAACCAAAACACCTTTATCCCATGCTCCTTAATGTCCTAACCAAACACAACCCTTCCTTATCCATACATCCTATCAATCCGCGAAATCCCTAGGCCAAATCCCAGACCTAGGGTGACCAAAACCCCTTCATCCCATGCACCTTAATGTCCCAACCAAACACAACCCTTCCTTATCCATAAATCCTATCCATCCGCGAAATCCCTAGGCCAAATCCCAGACCTAGGGTGACCCCCCAAACAACCCACACCCCACGACCAAACACCCTCCCTCCTATCCCTACATCCCATCGGTCCCAGAGGACGGGTAACCTCGATTCCAAAAAAGCCCACCCCCCAACAAAATGAAAATGCAGGAAGTAAAAGAAACTACCCAGGTGGGTCCCGGCCAAGCCGGGGAATCCCACACCGCTACGGCGGTTAGCCCCCAACGTATTATGGGGGGGGCAACCTACTGCACTCATTCTTCTTCTTTGCCGCGCTCTCTAGCGCAGCCGGCTGCTGATTTAGCGCCCATAACACAGGCAGCGACAAACGCGCCCACAACACTGGCTGCTACAAACGCGCCTATGGATACAACCCCGGCAGCGACTAACGCGCCAAAATCCACTACGACGATGCCCCCCGCGAGCCTCTGGCAACAGAGCATCTTGCGGAACAGCGTCACAAACCCCGACACTGAAAGACACGGACAGACCGAGACGGGGAAGGTTAACGAACCCGGCGGCCCTACCACTCTCCCGGTAGATGGAGTACGACAGCTGAAAAAGCGCGGAAAAATCACAGGCCGGGGGAAGAAAGTAGGCGACCGAAAGCGCAACACTTGCGAAGGCAATAGCCAGCGCGAAGCGCGATCGGACGCCGAAGAGGTAGTACGCGACCAGCCCCGATTACGCGACGGAGAACCCGAGCGCGAAAAAGGGCCGGACGCGGAAGCAAGAGAACGGCCGCAAGTACGCGTGGGGGCAACCCAGCGCGAAAAGCGGCCAAACGTGGAACTACGCGACCAGCAGCCAGTACGCGAAGGGGCAACCCAGAGCGGAAAGAGGCCGGACGCGGAACCACGCGTGCAAGGGCAAGTACGCGAGGGGGCAACCCAACGCGAAAAGCCCCTGCACACGACAGAGCCCACCGGGGACGCCAGCCGACCCCCTCACACGGACACAGACACACCCCGCGACGCACCCAGACCCAGACACCACAGAGGGAGGCGGGGTGGAGTCATGCACGCTAAGGCGGCCACCCAGCCGGGCACCTCCAAGCCGCAGCCTGGACCGAGCGGTACAGGGCCGGCGAAGAGGGAGCGCCCAGACGACTCGGCCTCACCGAGCACACTCCAAGGGGACGCCAAGCGTGTAAGGGTCCACTCCGCCCAAGGGGAGCCGAGAACCTACGCGCGGGCCACTAAGGATATTCCTGCGAGGCTCGCCGTAGCAATCTGCTTCCCTCCCCCCTCCAGAGACTTGACGAAGGAAGAGGCCGAACTGGTCAAGGTAGGCCTGGAAGACCTGCTCATGGACGCAGACTCATCGTCACCACTCCCTGCCTTCCGCGGATACCCACGGGTAGCGGAGGGTACCGTGCAGATGTGGTGCGAGGACGACAGCGCCCTGACATGGCTGACCCAGAATGTCCCTCTCCTAAAACTCCCAGACACTGAACTCAAACTGACAGTCCTAAAGCAGTCAGACGTGCCCACCCGTGTCAGAGCCTCGCTTTTCGTCCCTCGGTATAGAGGGGACGTACGGAGGCTCCACAGTGTTCTGATCCGTCAGAATACGTGGTATGACATTGCCAGGTGGTCACTGTACAGGGCAACTGCCGTCGGTGGTGACAACTATGGGACTTTTTTGACCCTGGGTGTGCCACCGGAGGAAGTTCAAAAGGTTTTGGACCGGGAGCGTCGGATATCGTATCTGCTAGGTTCGATATACGTGCGCTTCTGGCCCACGACCCAGCCCTCTGACTGCAAGACCGACCCCACGACAGCACTGACAGAGACACGGACAGACGACACGGACGATATCGCCGAGTTGGAAGAGGTCATGGCCCGTGCGGCGATGGCTGACGACGAGGCCACTATTCCGCCCACATCCCCCGGCTGGAGCGAGCAGCTTCTGGCATCGTCGCCGGGAGATCACCACGAAGGCCCGTACAGGGAGGAGGCGGTGGAGGGATTATCCGATGGATCCACCACCGACTAACCACCCCTCCCCATCGCCATCACCCACACTAAACATCATCCAGACAAACCTCCAGCATAGCCAGACTGCTACGGCTACCCTACGCAGAGCGCTGGAGGTTAACCCCCGGACCATCGCACTGATCCAGGAGCCGTGGATCAGGAACAACAGAATATGCGGCCTCAGCAACATCGGAGGTAAGCTAAGCCTTAACACACAGAGCTCAGACAAACCTAGAACCTGCGTGTACATACCCAAAGATATCCCTACCACACTGCTCACACAATTCTGTTCCAGAGACTTGACAGCTGTCAAGCTCCGGACCGATGATGACCTCCCAGACGTCGTATTAGCCTCGGTGTACATGCCGGGCGAAACCACTAACTGCCCGCCGCAAGAAATGGCCGACCTAGTGCAGCACTGCGAGGTCACCGGTCTGGACCTGATCATCTGCACCGACTCCAACGCCCATCACCCGCTCTGGGGCAGCGACACATCGAACCCCAGAGGAGAGGTACTATCCACCTATTTATTCTCTACTAACCTTAACATCATTAACCGCGGATCCGAACCCACTTGGGTTACGGTCCGAGGACACACAATAATAGACCTAACACTTGCTACAGAAAACGCGAAAAACCTCATCACAAACTGGCACGTATCGAGCGAACCTTCTTGCTCGGACCACAGAAGGATCCGCTTCACACTAACCACCAACACCAAGAAACCTGCACCGAGAAGAAATCCGCGGCGCACCGATGTGCCCGGGTACAAGCGCCTACTGGCCGCGCTGCTAGCTAGGCACCTACCACAAACAACCATAAGAGAACCAGCACAATTGGAGTACACTGTAACAAAACTATCAGAATATCTTACCGAAGCTTACCATGCATGTTGCAAACTAAGAGCGCCACGTACCAACAGCGAGAGAAATCCCTGGTGGAACGCCGAACTTTGTAAACTCAGACACGCACTACGGAAGCAATTCAACAGAGCTAAAAACACCAGACTCCCGGAAGACTGGGAGTTATACACAGAAACCCGACACGTATATAAAAAGCAAATCAGAACCGCCAGAAGGACAGCATGGCGGAAATTCTGTGAATCCATAGAAACCAACAATGAAGCCGCAAGGGTAAGGAAGATCCTATCAACAGACCAGGACCGAACCCTCGGCACGCTGAAAAAACCCGACGACACATATACACAAACGGACCACGAGACCAGTAAGGTCCTCCTGGAAACCCACTTCCCAGACTGCAAACTCCTAGAGGACAGGACCTGGGAGGACGTACCAGTTTGGACCCCAACGGAACGGGACTGGACCTGTGCCCACAGGCTAGTAACGGAGGACCGGTTAAAATGGGCTATAAACACCTTCCAACCATACAAGTCTGCAGGATTGGATGGCATCTTCCCAGCCCTACTACAATGGGGGCTCGAATACATTACACCATGCCTGATGGAGATCTACCAGGCCTGCATAGCACTCAGATACATTCCCCTAGCCTGGCGCGAAGTGAAAGTCATCTTCATACCCAAGCCAGGTAAAGCCGACTACACGCAACCCAAGGCGTACAGACCCATAAGCCTCACATCCTTTCTACTAAAGACCCTGGAGAGACTATGCGATCGCCACATTCGAGACGGTCCTCTTAGGGCAAAACCACTCCACAAACAACAGCATGCGTACTCCACAGGCAAATCAACAGAATCCGCGCTACACAGCGTGGTATCTAAAATCGAATGTGCAGTGGACCACAAATGCTCAGCACTGGCCGCCTTCATTGATATCGAAGGCGCCTTTGACAAAACCACATTCAAAAGTATCAGCACGGCCTTAGACAGACACGGTATAGATCCGTCTCTGAGCGGCTGGATCACCAATATGCTCGAACAAAGAGCCGTACAAGTAACCGTAAACGACACCACAAGGGCCATTGTGGCAAAGGGGTGCCCGCAGGGGGGCGTCCTTTCGCCACTTCTATGGAATCTGGTAGTAGACAGCCTGATAAAGGCACTAAACGATAAAGGCTACTTTACCGTAGGCTACGCCGATGATTTAACCATAATAATAAATGGCACACACGAAAACACCCTGTGCAACCTAATGCACCAGGCACTGAAAATAGTAGAGAATTGGTGTAGCGCACACCAACTATCAGTGAATCCAACAAAAACCGAACTGATCCTCTTTACAAAAAAGAGGAAACTTGCTACGCTACAACTTCCACGATTCTTCGGAACTACCCTAAGCCTATCAACTGAAACCAAATACCTGGGCATCTTTTTGGACAAACAGCTGAACTGGGCAAAACACATCAATCACATCACCACAAAGGCCAGCATTTCCCTTTGGCAATGCAAGAAAATGCTTGGGAAAAGCTGGGGGATTAGCCCCAAGACTACCTACTGGCTTTACACTACAGTCATCCGACCCATTATCACATATGGCTCACTAGTCTGGTGGCCCAGAACAGACCTGAGCACAGCCCAAAGAGATCTCGAAAAGCTGCAGCGTTTTGCTTGTGCGGCAATCACTGGCAGCATGAGAACTGCACCCACCGCTGCCCTACAGGCTATGCTCGGACTGCCTCCCCTACACCTCATCGTGCGGGAGGAGGCGGCCCTGTCTGCCTTCAGACTCCATATATCAGGAATCCTGAGCAAAGACTCGAGGATCAAGCACACACGCCTAAAGGACGAGGCGATCAAACGGCAGCCAATGATGGCAGCACCCTGCGACAAAGCCCCCAAGCAATACTGCTTCCAAAAGCACTACAACATAGAGCTTAAAGAGGAGCAGTGCGACTACTCAGGTCCGGGAGAGCTGAGAGTTTACACGGATGGATCCAAGACCGACTGCGGAACTGGAGTCGGAGTTTTCTCACACGACCTCAACATAAACATATCCAGCCCGCTAGGAATGCTCAACACGGTCTACCAAGCAGAGTGTGTGGGTATAATACAAGCGGCCCATGCCATAGCAGCCAGGAGAGTTATGGACACCCATGTTCGTATACTCTCCGACAGTGCCTCAGTCCTCCAATCCCTAAAGAAGGGATGCATCACATCAAACCTTATACTAGAATGTCACAAGGCGCTTGAACAGGTAACTGTATCGAACCGCAACACAGTGACACTACAATGGATAAAAGGACACAGTGGGTCACTAGGTAACGACGCAGCTGACGAGCTGGCCAGAAGGGCATCCAGCACGCCAGCCTATGGGCCGGAACCAGTTGTACCCATCCCCTTCAATCAACTACGCAGGTGGCTACAGAAGCACACCCACGCACAAGCAGAGAACTGGTGGTCCTCAGCACCGGGCTGCAGGCAGTCCAAGGAAGCCATGCCATCATTAGATGGCAAGCTAACCAGGAAACTACTACGCCTGGACCGGAAAGGCCTGCGCCTGATGACGGGGACCATCACGGGACACTGCTCACTGAACAAACATTTCCACACGATAGGCATAACGGACAGCCCCCTGTGCAGAGCTTGCATGGAGGCTGATGAAACCGTCGCGCATGTGCTCTTTGAGTGCACAGGCGTCACCCAGATCAGATCGCAAACCCTCGGGACACCCAGATCGTACACAGATGTTCTCAACAGACCAGGAGACCTAATAAGCTTCTGGAGGGAGGTGGGCTGGTTGGAATAACCACCGACGGCCGCCATGGCCCACGCACAATGGTCCGCTTGTAGGACTAAGTGCGGAAACCAAACCCGTAACATAGAACATAGAACATACGGCCGCGTCCTAACCAACGCGCTCGCGAGAGTATACAGTAGTAGCGTTCATTTTGTTCGGCGAGCCCAAACGCGTGGTCGCGCCGACAAAGGATGCTCAAACTCAATCTCAGTGGATTTATTTCTAATAAACCTTATAGGAACTTTTGAATTGTCAAGAGGTCGGTCAGTCAAAAAGACGAAGCTAGTCGGCCATTCTAAAGTGTAGTTGGTACCTATGGAGAGAAAGGAGCAAGAAACTCCACGATATTGTCAGAACGCGGCGTACCGTACTAATAAGTTTTGACGACGTTGTCATTAAATTAATATAAAACTATTTTACGCAATTGTTTAGTATAAAAGAAAAACAGTACATTTTTTACTGTATAAACGCTACTAGCCTTGAACACAGTCTGGTTCAAGTCCTCTATGTAAAGTAGATAAATACTAGCAACCAAACTTTGTTCGACCGCATAGTCCATCAAGTGAATCTTAGCGAAGTTCCAATGAAATAAACAAAGACCTTACGAGTACCTGACTGGTTCTTTAGTAGTTTCAAAGTTAGCTTGTCTTAGAAGTTAGTATGCTTAGAAATAACTTCAGTCAGAACTTCCTTCTACTAATTAATGCACGTGCAAGAGATATGCAAATATGAATAAAGAAACTTTAGTTCAATTATAAATTAAGACCAATTATATTTATTTTATAGATTGGTTTTACCACGACCAAATAGTATTTTAAAATTGTATGACATCATCATCTGCCTAGCGTTTTCTCAACTATGTTGGGGTCAGCTTCCAGTCTAACCGGATGGACCTGAATACCAGTTTTTACAAAATGAGATAAGATCGTGATCGTATTAATGAAGGTTTTCAATTTCTGACATTTTATCCCACTTTTTACTTCCCGTGTCTCCTCTGACCGTACTGATGACACATAATATTCAATATTATCAGCCCAGTATGTTCCCATAAAAATAGCTCTTTCAAAACAGTATAAATTTCAGTCATAATTTAATAGCGACCGGGCCTGCTTCACAGGGTTTTTACGACACGACATTTATTACAACATGTAAATTTAATATGTGTGTATTATACACATAAAACTTCCTACTAACCAAAATAAATGCTCTAAACGATGGTGAAAATCGAATCAAAATCCGTTGCGCAGTTTAGGAGAACAACGCGGCCATACCACAGACAGACACGAATACTAATAATACACGAAAACTTATAATAATATAATATGAATCTGAGTTGCAATTGGACGTAGTTTAGCAGAAAGGACTCAACCCACAAAAAGTAATGTTTGAGATAACGAGGTTTTAAGTTTAGGTGTGTATTGCTGCAACGATGTTGTATAAGGAATATTTTGAAATAATGTCACTTATACCAATATTTTTATGAGTTTTTTTTTTTTTGCGGATGGGAAGTCGTCAAATGACCCTCCCGCTATGGGTGAAGCGGAAGGGAGTGTCAGACTCTTACTGACTAAAACCCACCCGTGTTCCTTTCTTAGCCCTTTATGTTCCAGGGCAGCGGTAACCCTATCGGACGATCCCGCTACCCCGGCAGGCTTCGGCCCTATCGGGCCCCTTCCTTAATGCCGACATCTCTTGAGGCGCCCGTGAAACACACACGCGCCGTCCGGCACGGGCCTGGTCCTGCTCGGACGGTGAGCTACCCATTACTCTCCACCGGCAGGCCCGCGCCTACGGTGGCTCCCGACGCCCGGAGCGTCTCCCGCGGCGGCTGAGGCGTGAGGTTCTCTCCCTCAGCCATCCCGCCACCTCCTTCGCTAGCATGACTGCTTCCGCTTCAGAAGGAGTTGACTGCCTCCCACTCCCTCTCGCCCCGGACCATGGCTTGAACCAGGGCCGGACGCACGAGGTCGCCGCCGTTGCCGATCGCCTCTACGAGGACACGGCGGTGCTCCGCCCAAGCGGGGCAGACCTCCACCGTATGCTCCACCGTGTCCAATGGGCGTTCCTCGCAGTGATGACACCCGGGCATTATATATATTTTTTTTTTTATGAGTCATGTTGTATTACATAAACTAACACAATTTTAGAGTTATTGAGAAGAATGTGGGTTGAGTCCTTTCTGCTCAAGTACGTCCAATTATGCAAATGTTGTGCATGTCTGATATTGACGTAAACATTAGTTCTTGTCTACTGAATTGCTATATGTCCTTGTTTTTAGAGACACAAACAAGTACACGTAGCAATTCAGTGGACAAGAACTACGCGTGTAATATTTTTAAATGGCGCCTGAACTGGTCTCAGTTCAAGTGCCTGCCAAATACCACGCAGTGTAAAATCAATGCGACATCCATTTATTTATTGTATACACATAATATAAACAGACAAGAAGGTAGGAAGGAAAGGAAAAAAGGCAAGGAAGGTAGGCATTATATTACATTATATTACATTGTATTTTTTCGTTCTAAAGAAATTTCTTCCAGCACTCCTGCGATAACAGAGTAGATAAAAATAGATATAAACAATGTGTGTACGAATGGAAAGTAACCCTGACCCTAACAGGGTCAGGGTTACTTTCCATTCATTCAACCACACTTCATTGTTTACAAACTTAGTCAGTTTCATTTCACAAACTTTACACATAGTTACGTTGGTGCAAAAGGTTGAAAGAAAACTTCGTATATTGCTTTGCACAAACTTTTCCACATTTCATCTTACACAACAAAAATTAATAAAACAACTAGTTTTGTTTAAAGATTTATCTATCTATATATATAAAATTCAAAGTCCTGACTGACTGACTGACTGACTGAGACATCAACGCACAGCCTAAACCCCTGGTCCTAGAGACATGAAATTTGGTGGGTGTATTCTTCGTGAAGAGTAGGTATCCACTAAGAAAGGGTTTTTCGAAATTCCACCCCTAAGAGGGGATTTCGTTTGTGTGAAAAATCTTATTCCTTCAGTTAATAAACTTGAAACTTGGCACGAATACTTATCTAGGCAAATTATGAAGTTGTTCATTTTTGGTTTTCATAAAGTACCCCCTAAAAGAGGATTGGGGGGTTTCAAAGTTTGTATGGAAGAATTTTAACGAGCGGTCCGATTTACTCGAAACTCAGTATTTATACCTAAAATTGAAAGTAAAGAATAATGTGTATCAGGGTTTTTTGAAAATCTACCCCTGACGGGCTGAAAAGGGGTAGTCAATTTTACAGGGGAGGATTTTACAGCGTGGCTTGATTAACTCGAAAATTGGTATAAATAATCTTTGATTCAAGTTATGAACACATCCCAAAAGATTTTTCAGAATTCCACCCCTGTGGGGGTGAAAAGCGGAGATACAGTTTATATGAAAAATCTTATTCGTTAGGGTAATAAACTTGAAAATTGGCATGAATACTCGCCTAAGTAACAAATAAAGTTTATCATTATAAGTTTTTCTAAACTACCCCTCAAAGGGGGATATAGGGGTGTTGAAGTTTTCGTGGAAGAATTTGAATGCGCGGTCCGATTTACTCGAAATTCAGTGTTTATACTTGAGACCTAAAATAAAGAATAATATGTATCAGGGTTTTTCGAAAATCTACCCCTAATGGGTTAAAAAGGGGTAGTCAATTTTACAGGGGAGGATTTTACTGCATGGCTTGATTAACTCGAAAATTAGTATAAATAATCTTTGAGACAAGTTATGAATACATCCCTAACGATTTTTTTAAACTCCACTCAACTCCCTGTGGGGATGAAAAGCGATATAGTTCATATGAAAAATCTTATTAATTTAGTTAATAAACTTGAAACTTGGCAAGAATGCTCGCCTAAGTAAATAAATAAAGTTTATTATTATAAGTTTTTCAAAACTACTCCTCAAAGGGGGATATAGGGGTGTTAAAGTTTGTGTGGAAGTAATTGAATGCGCGGTCGAATTAACTCGAAAGTCAGAATTAATACTTTTGACAGAAAATAATTAAGTAATAATAAGGACCTATGTAATGTTGTCGAATATTGACCCCTGGCGGGGCAAAAAGGGGTTATTCAATTTTTAGGGGGAGGATTTGAACTTGAAACTGTATGTTACATTTTCACGCCTAAACCACTGAACTTCTGATTTGGCAAAGAGATAGATGGCATCCTGGGGAAGGACATACTTTTTATCCTGGTAGCACGTTCCCATGGGATAATTTCCGACATCCACGCGGGCGAAGCCGCGGGCAGAAGCTAGTCTAATATAAAGTTTTTTGAACTGAATGGAAAGTTTTCTAAGCGATTTATCATTATGAAGCTCATCGCATTGAAAAGAGTTTAGTAACAACTTTGCAGTTGTGAAGAAGTTATATAGTTGGAAGATTGTTCTAGCGGTAGTAATTTCAAGAGAGCACCAGATGTTAAGATTCTTTGTGATGGTGTGTTTTTCTCCTTACTGTAGCAAGTTTTATATTGTCAGAATACTTAGCAACGTTAAGAGTTAAGAGGGCTTGTAGCTAAGCAATAACAGCCGGACGGGTCGATCGATCAGGTTAAGCTACGCTTGCCACGGTTGGTCCGTGGATGGGTGACCATTTTTACATACCAAGACGAGTAACAAACATCCGTCCATCCATACAAACATTCACGTTTATAATATTAGTAGGATTCGCCGTTATATTAGGTAACAGCTGTCAAAGTATTGTCCTTTTACTTCGAGCCTCGTTTCAAGCCCGAACCGTCTCCCTAGTTATCACTTAGGTACAAGAAAAGTTTGCGTCACGGTTTCATTATGAGCAACGCGGGTCGAACCGTGGATATCAAATAGCTATTTGCCTTTTAAAACTGATTTTTCCAACATGAGATCCACATGAGTCACTCGCAACTATGAATTGCAGACAGAGCAGCACCCAAATTGCTTAACACACTATCAATCACAATCTGAATCGTTTTGAAGGGTATTGCTAATCCATTGACAGCTATGTGAACAGAACCCAGCAATGCATAAATATGTAAGCTGTCACGCCCTTTATGCCCGGAGGCTTTTATTTGGGTAGTAAGTTTTTATTTACATTTTAATTTTAATTCATTATTTTTTAGCTTGAGTACGTATAGTTTTTATTAAATTTCTTGGTAGCGTGGCTAGCTGACATAATTATGGCAAATAATTTAATTTTATGTTATGTGTTTTGTAATGTTAATTACTTTACATAGGTACCTAGTATTGTATACAATCAAGTATTTTCTAACTGAACAGACAGCTGTGCTGCTGGGGAGTTTGTTGCGCCACTTCTTCTTCCCAGCGATAGCACTAGGAATTGATGAAGGGCGGGCGTTTTTAGGGGACTGTCTTTTTTAATTTTGACGTTCAAAAAGTGTTGATTCTCAGCCTAATTTGAATAAATTACTTTTGAGTTTGATTGCTTTGTAGCGGTATCTACAACGCCACATGCGAACAACGCGTCATACTGACGTCACGCAAATCCTGCATCTCGCAAGCAGAGTTTACCGCACAATTAGCATACATACAAATTTCCCGACATCAGTCGTTGGGCAATTGCCCGCGAGACACAACGCCCGTCTGGTCGGACGATCCTCCCTTGTCCATGGAGGATGATTGAACTTTACACCCTGTTCCTCATACCTCTAAAGATTCATAAGTTCGAAAAATTTGTCTGCTCAGTAACGTAAATAACGGAATGAATGTTGTTGAATTGTACTGGAAGACGTAGCGTTGGAAGGCCTCCCACAAGGTGGACCGACGACCTTGTTTAAGCCGCAGGAAACCGTTGGATGCGAGAAGCACATAACCGGTCTAAGTGGAGGTGCTTAGGCAGGGAACATACACTTTACACACAACAATCATAGGTACGGTCACCAAAGGAGGAGGAGGAGGAGGAGGGTCGTCGGATATAGTTGATGTTTTGTATGAAACCGATGGATGTTGTCGAATATAATTTAATGTAATTGATAGAAAACAAACAGTTAATATTTTTATGAAATTAAATTTCTGTCGAAAACATCCATCGGTTGATAGTTTGCACGATTGTCATCATGGACATGATTAACTAAATGTCATCTCTGTCATCATGGACATGGTTATTAAAAAAAATATT
Source organism: Apamea crenata (assembly GCA_949629185.1). NCBI lineage: Eukaryota > Metazoa > Arthropoda > Insecta > Lepidoptera > Noctuidae > Apamea > Apamea crenata. The sequence goes on from OX451359.1 coordinate 3,187,060, forward strand.
GCTGTTCCATACATTTTAACCGCGTAGGTATTGCACTTTTCTATGAAACAGATTTTTTTTTAATATCCGACGAAAAATTTCGACATTATGGGGTGACGCATGTGCTGAATCCATGGTTACAGTTTGCGAGTCGATGTCCCTGCCACCCTGTATATAAATTAGGTCGTAGATAAATTTGTTCCATTTACTTTTATTTGTTGTGATGTTAACCATGAACCATTTGAAGAGTTCATTCAGTCTGAAGAGTTAACGTAGACAGATTTATATTTTGATGTCAAATAAAAAGTTTGAGCATGTCCTACGGGACCATGTCTGGCTATCTGCTTGTAAAGCAAGAACATCTCGAATAGATTATGAAATAAAAGTAAATATAAATGTTGTAACCTTGAAGAAATAACATAAATGTTTAAGTAGGTAAAACATCACCAGCATTTAGGTAAATTTTATCTTGCTCCGTATATAAAACATTGTAGGTAAAGTACCTACAATGTTTTATATCCGACTGTAAACAGCCAACATTAACAATGAAAATAAAGGTTCCAAAAGATAACGTGTAGGAAATGGAGTAGGTAAAACATTTATATTTCAAACTAGCTTCCGCCTACGGCTTTGCCTGCGTGGTATGTCGATGAAAAATACGTAGGTAGGCTCAAGAAAATATCCCCTTACCAAATTTCATCAAAATCAGTTCGGCCGTTTCTGAGATTAGCGGGCACAAACAATTTTTATAATAATTTTAGTCTGTCTTTCTGTTTGACAGACAAATAATTTTTTTTTTTTTTGTGACCCATTTGCTCCAGTTAAGCACCCCAAAGTGAATGGCCTTCCTGGCTATTACTCCATAGGGTACCTTATACTTTAAGACACCTTTTGATGTAACCTAATTTTCTTTAACCTCAAACAGTTAAAAGTTATTAACCATTTTAAATAACATCTACGTAAATGAACTTTGACACCAGTTATCTCAAATTTTACAATAGCAATAAGCATACAAATTACAGGGAAGACATTCTCATTTAATCAGCTACCTAACGAGGTACAAACGTATAAACAATATTAAGGTTTGCCCATGAAACAGTCAATAATGCTGGCAACAATGTACCATGTAATATAAACTTTCATGAAGACAGCCAGCGAAAGAAAAAAAGGAAGAAAATATGTTTATTTGCGTTAAACATGACGCATAAAAAGAACACAAACACAAAAAAAAATAACAAGTTGATGGAAAACATGCGTCACATCCACGCAAAACGGCCATCGCTCAGCATAATGCTAGGACGACAAAGCCCCAGTGCTGGGTTTCAGTGACAGCCACTTTCATCCAGTCATCAGCTATCGATCACCCACTGCTGGTTATGGGCTGACCCATTTGTCTGCCATACTTCTTAAGCTATAGTCTTAAGATAAGTATTTCGATCCGTAACAAGAGATACATAGTAACCTGATAATAACGTAATGACACGTCACGTAATAATGTATGAGGTTACAGGTTGGTTGTGGTTGGTTGTATGTCGAAGTATCATGCTGAGATAGGAGCCTTTTGGCCTCGTATAGGACTTTCTGTTTCATTTTTGCTTTTGTTACTTTTTTTTTTTGAAGTGAAAAGTTCTTTAGCGGCTTTGTGCACTTTTGTTGTGATGGGTAAAAAATGTTAAACTCGCGTCAGGACACGTGACCTGATCGAAAATTCGTAAGACGGAGGGAGAGTGGACCGCATTCCAAAATATCAAAAATGCACAAAGTTTTCACTTCTGCCGGCACTCCCGGAGTGCAACCCGTTTTTTTTTTTTATAAAATTTGTGTTTAGGTATAGTTTAGTTTATGATCCTGTACGAGTCGCAATCAATACTTTTTCTTTCTTTCTTGGTTACTACGTCTCACTTGTATTGCTTATGAAGTATAAAGATTTATTGATCAATTAGTACTAGTATGGCAGAAAAAAGGTTTTTTCTGGGGGAATGATGATGATAGCTGATGACTGGATGAAAGTCTTCATGAAAATTTATATGAATGTAGGAACGAATACGGATTGACAGCGGATTGAATGTAAGAGTGACTAGGATGTACGGAATGAATGAATGAGAAAAGGGAGAACGGATGAAGGAACGAGTAGACCTAGACAGGCACTGGACGTTGAATGTGTGATCTCGCTTACTTTATTAATAATTATTTGTTGAAATCTTTGGTTTTGGGAAAATATACTTCTTTTTGCTGTAAAACGGTGGTTTCATTGAAGAGGACACCTACAGTTTTGGGGGCACGACCGGGATTGAAGAGAATTCTTCAGATTGAATTCAACGGCTACGACGAGCTAAGTACAACGTGGAACAAAGAAGTATCCAGCCAAGTTACGACGTGTAAGCGATAGAATTTACGACGAATATGCCTAAAGACGGAAGACGTGCCAGCCGGCAGGCGGATTTCGAAGATGACGAGAGATTTTCGTCAGCACGGAGCGGTACAGCAATGTTGCACTTAACGCAGGATCTTATTCCAAAGTTCACGGGGCAGGATAAGACGTATCCAGTCGCCAGGTGGATTGAAGACGTGGAAGGTAATGCCGAGGTGTTTTCATGGACTCCAGTGCAGCAACTCTTAATGGCGAGGCGGTCATTATCTGGTACTGCAGCGCTCTGGCTACGGGCTGAGAAAACTTTTAAGACGTGGGAAGAATTAAAGGCGGCGATAGTTAAAGAATTCCCAGACACCGTTGACATTAAGACCATACACGAACTTATGAGCTCACGAACAAAGAAAGGTGATGAGTCATGTTTTGACTATATGCTAATAATGAAGGAGTTAGGAAAACGAGGAAAGATGCCGGACTATGTGGCTATAAAATACATCGTCGAGGGGATTCCAGACAACCCGGTAAATAAAATGATTTTATACGGAGTTACGACGTATGGAGAGCTAAAAGAAAAATTGAAGATCTACGAAACTATAAAGGAAAAGTCGCAAACTACCTATCAACATGGGATGAAGAATAACCGGCCGAGGCAAGCTGAAAATAACCGGAAGAAATGTTATAATTGCGGCGAGAGCAGTCATGTCTCCAGCGAGTGTCCGCATAAGGAGAAGGGATTAAAATGTTTCCGATGTAATCAGTTCGGTCACATTTCATCGCAGTGTTCATCATCGACGTCGGGAACAAAAACGCAGAGTTCATCAGTTTCGAACAAAAATGGCGGTTCACCAAGAAGACAGATGTGCGTTCAGAAGGAACGAATGAACGAAGTAGCGGAGACCGGAACAAACTTCGCAGCGATCGAGAATGAATCGGCGAATGGATTAACCGGAATGAACTTCGCAGCGAACAAGAATGAATCGCCGATTGGATTGACCGGAACGAATTTCACTGAGCGCGCGAATGAGTCGAACTTCGCGGCAAACGGATCGAACGCAAGTGACATTAGCACCGGATTGGATGGCAGCAATATGGCGGCGACCGGCATGAACGTAAACAACAGTGGCGGTGGAACGGGTGAAATTACGACGATGACGGCTACTTGTAAACCGATGAAGGACATTATGTTGTTTAATAAACGTGTTTCTTCGTTAATTGATTCGGGAAGCGATATAAACCTTATAACTCTCGAGTGCTACCTATCATTAAACGCTCCGGACTATGTGCGAAACGAAATGTCGTTAACGGGACTTGGATCGGCGCGAGTGAAATCGTTGGGGTGTTTCAAAACAAACATTACTATCGACGGTTACGTGCGTGACACGGCGTTGCAAGACGAAGTGACGCGGCTAGTTGAAACATACCGACCGAATAAGACGTGTGAGGCTCCGATTCAACTGCGTGTTACATTGAAGGATGACGTACCAGTTGCACAACGACCGAGACGTTTGGCGTTGGCAGAACAAAAGGAGGTTGAGCGTCAGGTGAAACAATGGCTTGAAGAGGGAATTATTAGGGCAAGTTTTTCTGAATATGCCAGTCCCTTGGTTCTTGTCAAGAAGAAGTGCGGCGCCACAAGGATATGTGTTGATTATAGGCTAATAAACAAGAAAATGGTCAAGGATGAGTATCCATTACCTGTTATCGAGGATCATATAGACAAACTTGCTCAGGCAAAGGTGTTTAGTACACTTGATTTGAAAAATGGATATTTCCATTTAACTGTGCATGAGGATTCAATAAAGTATACAGCATTTGTGACGCATAATGCACAATATGAATTCCTCAAAGCGCCATTTGGTCTGTCAGTTTGTCCGAAGACGTTTACCAGATTTATAAATTGTATCTTCAGGGATTTCATCGAAAAAGAAAAGGTTCTTATATTTATTGATGATGTGATAATTCTCGCAGCAGACGAGGTACAAGCAGTAAAGCGACTGAAGGAAGTGCTACAGCGAGCATCCCAGTATGGCTTAGAAGTGAACTGGAAGAAGTCGCAACTAGTGCAGAGACGAGTAGAGTACCTCGGACATGTGGTTGAGAATGGTACAGTACAACCATCACCCGACAAGACGGATGCTGTGGTAAGATTTCCTCAACCTACTAATGTAAAGCAATTACATGGATTTGTAGGATTGACGTCATACTTTAGAAAGTTTATTCAAAACTATGCTCTCATAGCAACACCTTTGACGGAGTTGCTAAAGAAAGATGTTGAGTTTGTGTTTGAGGAACCTCAGAAGGCCTCATTTCATGAGTTAAAGATGAAGCTAGCTAGTATGCCAATACTAAGGATTTTTAATCCAGAACTTTATACAGAACTACATACGGATGCGTCTAAGTTAGCATTGGCCTGTATACTACTTCAACGATGCCCAAAAGATGGCCGATTGCACCCTGTATACTACATGAGTAAGAAGACGAGTGACGCAGAGAAGAAATATAGTAGTTATGAGTTGGAAGCCTTAGCGGTGATAGAAGGAGTAAAGAAATTTCGGCAATATTTATATGGTATCAAATTCAAAATTGTTACAGACTGTCAAGCGTTCGAGTTGACCTTGCGGAAAAAAGATCTGTCGACCCGTGTGGCAAGATGGGCCCTGATTCTTCAAGAATATGAATATACAGTAGAGCACCGTACTGGATCTCAGATGAGACATGTCGACGCTTTGAGCAGATCACCTTATGTCGGAGTAGTCACAAGAGAACTCCATGAACGATTGAAAATTGCCCAACAGCAAGATGGAGGCTTAGTAGCAATCCGAGAGATATTAAACGAGAAACCATATCTAGATTATAGTACAGAAAACAATGTGCTGTATAAAGGACTGAAGTTGGTGGTACCAAGTGGTATGGAAGGTGATATCATAAAGAGGGTCCATGAGAGAGGACATTTCGCGAAAAAGAAAATGATGGAGATGTTGGATAAAGATTACCACATAAGGGATTTATCCCGGAAAATAGACGAATTTATTGTCACATGTGTTCCATGTTTATTAGCCACAAAGAAGAGTGGAAAGCAAGAAGGATTTCTTCATTGCATTGATAAAGGGAGCATTCCACTCCACACAATCCATTGCGATCATGTAGGACCTCTCACAGAAACGAAGAAACAGTATAACTACATATTGACCGTGGTAGACGCATTCACCAAGTTTGTTTGGGTGTATCCAACAAAGGGCACGACGACAAAAGAGACACTTGACAAGCTGCGTGTGCACCAACAGACGTTTGGGAACCCAGTCAGAATGATAACAGATCGCGGGGCAGCGTTCACCAGCAATGATTTCAAGGAATACTGCAATACAGAGGATATTCAACATGTACTCATTACGACGGGCGTACCAAGAGGGAACGGCCAAGTTGAACGTATCCATCGTATCATTATATCAGTTTTAACTAAACTTTGTATTTCGGAACCAGGACAGTGGTACAGGCACGTGGCGAGAGTACAGACTGCTCTTAATAGTACGTACCAACGAAGTATCGATACAACGCCTTTCGAACTTATGGTGGGGACTAAGTTGCGTTCCAAGGACGACTTACAGGTCGTTGAACTGTTACAACAAGAGAGTTACGACAGTTTCGTAGAAGAAAGAGAACAGCTACGAAAATCGGCTCAGAGTCAAATAATGAAAATACAAGAAGAGAATCGATCGACATACGATAGGAAACGTAAGGAGAGTACACTGTACCAGATTGGAGATAGAGTTGCTATTCTAAGGACGCAGTATGGCACCTGTTTAAAATTGAACCCCAGGTTCTTTGGACCATACAGGGTAACAGCAATCAGAGGACAAGATAGGTATGATGTAGAGAAAATTGACACCACGACAGAAGGACCAGCCCGCACGTCGACGTCGGCCGATAACATGAAGCCATGGCCCAGGAGTCAGTGAACTCTACACCACGCATAGTAAGGTTCCATTTGCACCATATTGTGTATTACCGACTGCTCTGATAACGACGTTACTTCCATTATTACCCTGTATAGAGTTATTGTTATGTTTTAAATTGTTGTAAAGTCAGGAGCGCCTGAGGGCAGGCTAGGATGCAGGACGGCCGACTGTAGGAACGAATACGGATTGACAGCGGATTGAATGTAAGAGTGACTAGGATGTACGGAATGAATGAATGAGAAAAGGGAGAACGGATGAAGGAACGAGTAGACCTAGACAGGCACTGGACGTTGAATGTGTGATCTCGCTTACTTTATTAATAATTATTTGTTGAAATCTTTGGTTTTGGGAAAATATACTTCTTTTTGCTGTAAAACGGTGGTTTCATTGAAGAGGACACCTACATGAATAAAGTACCCTAACTTGATAATTATCCTCTAAATGAATTCAAGAATAATGTGTCGTACGTAGCTCTCGTATCCGTATGATTGAGAGACTCAAGGTCTGCAACTTAGGAGGTCTCTCAATCATACGCTTTGATTAATTGCCGTTCGCTGTTATTAGGAGATAGGCTAATAATAACAGCCTAGAGCAATATTAATCAATGCGTATGTTCAGAATATTGCAATTTCCTCATTGAACAACCACTGAACCGGCCGAAATCAATAGTTAGGCTATGTTCAATATACTACCTCTGTACCCTTGTATAACACACTATCAATCTCAATTTGAATAATTTTGTAGGATATTGTTATCCCAACAGTTAGTTAAGAACATTTTCGAAATTTCTTATTTAAAAAAAGATAATTGGAAATCTTTGTTTCTATGGAAAATTTAAAATCTATTTTAGCTGTAACACTATTTTTCAAAAATGTTCTCAATTAACTTTTTAGATCTATATATCTTGCTTATGCGTATGAAGTTTGATTAAAATCGGTTCATGTATTTCGAAAAACAAGGACTTGAAAGTTTGTATGAAATGCCGTACGTTGTCAACGCTCTTAAGCGGTTGGTCCTGCGACTGATCTCTCTCCGGTCGTGTCGGATTGCCTCCCCAACGGACAATGAGAGTGAGTTAATAAAGAGTGCATCTGTTTCTGCGCACACACTTGTGCACTATATGTAATGTCGCCACTTTTCGAATTTGGATGCAATCTGAAGGCCAATTCTCGTAATTTTAAACGGTCAAAATCTAGTCGCAGTCTCATCTCGGTGACAAATAAATGTCAAAAACTTGTCAAACTGTAGGGAAATTAGAGGTATTTTTGACAGATTGACACTGAGACACTGTGAACGTTCGTAAAATTACGAGAATTGCCCTTCTGGATTAGCACAACGGGTAAGGTAAGGTAGGTACTTACTTTTAATCTCGGTAGTAGGTACGTTCCGGTGGGATAATTTCCGACATCAACGCGGGTGAAGCCGCGGGCAACAAAGCTCTTGCTGCGTTGGGCACTTTCACATATACTCACGTTTCCACGTGTTTGTTATTTTACTAATTAGTAATTAATCTAAAATATATATTTAGATAACCTTTAAAAGAAATCGGAGCAGCGATTTGCGATGAATTATAAACTTCCAATTGAATAATTTTATACAGTGGCACTGGTGGCCCAGTGGTATTAGCCCCGAATTACGAGTTGTAGGTCGTAAGTTCAAACCCGGACTCGCTTTACTTTGTGTGAATAACTTCATCACTACTTTTAAAACGGTGAAGGAAAACATTGTGGAAACGGCGTGTCCTAGAACCAAAACTTCGAAGACATGTGACATCTACCAACTGGGCTCGCATGGTAGATTACAGCCCACTCCCTCAAAGAGAGAACGCCTGTGTCTCAGTAGTGGGAACATTATAGCCAGATTATGTACATCATTTTATGTGGAATGGCGAAAGTAGAAAACCAATTACGAGTCTGACTAAACTCGTAATTGGTTTTCTACTTTAGATAACATTTCCCAGTAAATTGAAGCTTCACTAAGGTTGAAATTAAGTAACTCTCTTATAAATACACAATCTAATCCTTATTGCGTAATACACAATCTAAATCATTTTGAACAAAAAATTTGTCTGCTCAACAACGTACTCGTAAATAACGCCATGAACATTGTCGAACTGTCAAAATGGACGCCACTGATTTGTTTGAGTTACGTAATTACCTCCCTGGTCATTTTATGACGTCCAAATGACATTCAACCTTAGGTAATACACCCTTTGTTCTACAATATCATGCCAATGTTCTAACCCATCATATCGTATCATCAATCAGTCTGGTAACAGTGAACAGCGAAGTCCAATTAGTCTAATGTGGCTTCAATATCAGAATGACCTATAATTGACCGGTGTATGTAGAAAGGATTTTAATTTATTGGAGAGGATAAAAATAACAGTTTAACCTGGCTAAAGCCGTTGTTTCACAGCCACTTGAAGCTCGCGTATACGTCAAAAATGGCGCTAACTATCGTCAATACTGCCGTCGTACGAGAGAAGGGCACATCTATCATTTTGGTCAAACTGAGATAATTGGGATTAAAGTTTTTATCATATTCTGCTTCATAGTGTGGAAACCTATTGCTTAAAAGAAAAAAAAAATACTGATGATATATGCGTGAAGGTTAGTACTATTATATTTTTTACTTTTTAGTTTTTATATATAATTGATTATTAAATAAATTCAAATTATTCCTTTCAACTTAAAAAAAATACCACTTACTACAAAGAAAAGGCATAGTTAACCAAATGTTACCTTTCTTTTTAATATTTCAAGCAAATTGGTCATTGAGCCTAAAAGAAATGGCACATTTGTCTAGTTGCGCCTTTTTAATGTAAATTGACTTAATGTTTTCTACAAAAAAACAAATAATCATGTGAAGAAAGTTTAATAAATTACACTGTTGAGCAATGAAAAAGTTCCACCCACAAAATGCCGACAAACACGTTAATATCTCCTAAGACATAGAACCTAGCTTCATAAATTAAAAAGTATAATGAAATCTATTTTATTATGCAAACTTAAACTCTTTTAAATACTGGTCTTTTTGAAGCCATGGATAAAAAAAGTAGAAAACAAAATTTTGGGGTTTGAAAATTTCGGAATACATTTGTTTCGTTTTTTGTTTTGCTTTTGATTTCATCCTTGTTTTCGCCTTCGAAAAGGGGTCGTCACTTGTCCAAAATAGTTTTGTAGTTAGTTGGGATCCCTGATCTACATCATCATCTGCCTAGCCTTTTTCCAACTATGTTGGGGTCAGCTTCCAGTCTAACTGGTATTTAGTTGCATCCAGTAAGACTGGAAGCCGACCAACGGAGTAGATTGATTTTTGTTATGCGAACATAAATGTATAGAGAATATTTTGTTTTTTAACTTGTTCATAATGATGAATACCCTTTTCAGGTAATTCAGTTACCTAAACTGCACCTTGTATGTGATTTGATTACGTAATATCACGGAATTAGTATTTCCTTTTCATTTCTCATGCCAACCCAAAACCAATCAGTAACACAGTGTGGATTCATTTGGGTAATTGACATGCTTTCGGGTCCTAACCATCAAGAGTTTCACCTTTCCTTATGGCTACCCATTATGATAATGAAATACGGGAAAGCATGGACTGATTCATCGGCTTAGGAATTTGTAAGGTAGGAAATGCCATCAATGTATTTACGACGGCAAAATTTCAAGGGCACGTCAATTGTATCTACCAGCTTACACTTAAGGAATGCAGAAGCAAGCTTACAATAAGGAAGAAATTATGGTGATCTCTCGGAAAAATCAATATTGTGCGCCATTTCCGAGATCTCGACGAGATTGAAAGAAAGGAAGTAAAAGTGTTTATTGCAACTCATAGAGGAAGATCACAAACTAAACTAAACACAGTCAAATATCAAAATTAATTATTAAAAAAAAAAAAAAAATTATATTTAAAAAAAAAGTAACAAGAAGAAAAATAAAGATTGGAGAATGTTTTTTTTTTTTTTATTGTCACAATATTAGGATGATAATATTGATAGAAAAATAATAAGAAGTTTAATATTATTTTTAATAATCTATAACATCTTTTACTAATAAAATAATATATAAAAATATCCTCAAAATAATGGAAGTAGCTAGCTGCGTTAAAAGCATAAAGTATCTTATCTGTCGCCCGACAGAGGGCTTATAATTTTGCAGAAAACGCTGTTTCAGCCTCTACTAGTAGGGACTACAAAGTGCAAACATTGTCTGCAAACTGTAAGTTCTCTCCCTTAGATACACGAAAAAAAACCTTTAAAAAAAATCCTCAGCTTCGAAAAACACTTGTATGAAAATTCATGCGCCTCTGCAATCTCGTTAATCTCGCGAGATCTCGTCCGATTTTCGGCTGAGATTTATATCGGTAAAGTACAATGCTCATGGATGTATGGAATCCCGTACCATGCTGCATCATAGTCAAACTTTGTTTTTTATAGACTACACTTCTACAAAGTTCTTTTTGTAAACATAACCCGGGTTTCAGAGATTTTCAAAAAAAATCGAAATAACCTGAAAACTAGGTACTTCATTTTGTTTGAAATGTGGTACACGAACAACCATTATTACTCTAAAAAAATGATAATCGTTTAAATAAAAATTCTATTCCATTTACATTTTAATTTTTTTACATGTTTTTTGAAAGACGTGATCATGACACTTTCAAAATTCAGGCTTATATTAATCATATAATTTGAAGCAGAACGTAACGTAAAGGGAACAATATCAACACTTTGTTTACTTTAAATTAAATTCCCTGTTTAAAAATCAAATCCCCGACGCGTAATGTCGAAAAAAATATGAAAATAATTAGGTACTACAATATTTTGATCTTGATGCATTAGAGTGTTTGGTACCATTTTCGGTCATTGTCTTTTGGCCGAGATCTTGAGAAATGAGATGCATTTCCTACTTACAATATTGAGCTAAGTAAAACTTACTGAAACAAAATAAAATCGCTGTCAAATTCAAACTTTGACCAAGAACGTCTGACTGTATCTACATGAGCAAAGTTGATATTCGAAAACAATTAACTTTATTTTTCATATTTAGAGTTTTTAATCGATTAGCAGATAAATTCCTGCGAATATTACGTATCAAGCTTTTCGATAGTGGTTATTTTGATCATCTATAAAAAAAATTGGTTCTAAATAAAATTCCACGAACGGATATTTCATAAACCAATTACAGTAACAGTATTTGATTGACGGCTGAAGCCCTATATGTATTCAGTTTCAAGGTAAGGTTTAGTAAGAATCCGATAAACGGGAGTACCTAAAATTAATAGTTACATGCATTAGCATGAAGGTCACACTTAAGCCCAGAACTCTTCCTCTTTTGATGCTATTCGATTGAACGAGACCATTCCAAACGGCCGCACGGCCGGAATGGATGGACAATTCGTATATTTGTCCTGTCTGGCCAGCCGTTGAATTATGGGCCATCAAAAATGTATATTCTTTTCTTCTCTATTCACTTCAATAACTCAAATTATAAGAGGACTTTAACAAAATAAAAAAATCGAAAACACAACTCTCCTATCAAATTCCACACCAGAAAGGGTCACGTGGGCGTCAGTTACATCTTGATATATCGCTTCTTTCTTTTTATAAATAACTATCCTCTGCCCGCGACTTCGTCCGCTTGAAAATTTTTGTTCCTCCGTCCCACCCTGCGTTAATAACACGTTTTCGCTTAGCATTGTTTGTGACTTTTTTTATTTTGCTGGGCTCTTAAGGGTCATAGCGTGAATCGTGATGTTAAATAGCCTGTAGCCTTGCTCAAAATTTGCTATCAATTGCAAAAATAAATTTTCAAAACCAACCGGTAGTTCCAGAGATTAGCGCGTTCAAACAAACAAACAAACTCTTCAGCTTTATTATTGGTATAGATAAAGAATGTTTGGTCAAGCTGAAGTTTCTAGCACATGAAATTTCTATACCGGAGGACCTAGACAAAAGACAATCGGTATCGAAGCGTTTCATATTTCTTCAACGATTTTCAACAGGATTGACATAAGCTTTTCCAATCCAATACACTTTCGACTTTTCCATCATTGTTATCGTTGATAGAATTTCGTTTTTTCTAGGATATTTACCCCTCTAGAGTTGTATATAAAAAAAATACAAGTATTTACTAGAACCCTTCAGATAGAACCTATATAATTATATCTCTAGTATTTACACAGTGTGATTGACGTCTCCAGATATCTGATGGAACTTTTGTTTTCAACGACCGACAACAACTCTCAGACAAAGTAAGTAGCTTTATAAATATTATATCCACAAATTAAACGTCACTGACACATATTTGTCATATAAATTCAAATCATTTCCAATTCGATAGTCGTATCAATTAATTTCTATTCAGAAGTCAACTATATTATGGCAGTAGTTTTTATCGAACTCGCTGGTGTCAAGGGAAACAAATATTTTACTTAAACTAATATTATATCGAGGCATTTTTTTTTTTTATTGTAAAAGGTAATCTTTGGAAGTACTGATCTTATTACAAAACTACTTTAAATGATAGGAAGCTACGCTATTGCCAGGTGCCACAGAATATGTTTTATGTTAAAACACGCGGATATAGTTGCGGGCAGAAACTAATATGACCGTCCGATAAATAAACTAACCGCAGCAACACCGCCTAACTTACAAATCGATAGATCCGGGCCGCTGGTATTTAGCACAACCCCGACCTTCACTAAAGAACTATTGTGTTTTTTTGGGACTTATGTATGTACATAGAACAATGGAGCTAGAAACCTAATAATCTTAAGGCTGTCTCACGTCCGACGGTAGCGATCAACGATTTCTTCGCTTAAGAAAATTACAAAAGATTGTAGGTGCAAAAAAAAAAACAACCGACTTTCAAAAACAAAAACTACACATTGAAAAATACCTTTCAAGTCGTTGTCGTTGGTTTCGCATTTTCGTTTATTGACACCGACTTCCGAAATTAAAGTTACTTTTCACTTTGTAGTATTTTTTTTGGAAGTCGGTTTTTTTTGTATAAAAGTTTTATTTTTAATTTTTAAGTTGTATGTACCCTTACAAATTCATATAATACTATATGCTATCTAAATAGCAGTGACAGGAAGTTATTAAAATATCATCAATATAAACTAAGCGTAAAAAAATTGTATTATTGAAGGTAAACCAAAACTATAATATAATCAAAGTTAATAAAATTTATATGGGACCACCCCTGAAGCATACCTTATCCATAAAAAGAGAATTTTGTTCTGACTCCGTTATTTTTAAGCCCTCCTCTTTTAATTCGCGACGGCACGGTTGGCGCAGTGGTTAAGCGATTGACTGCTGCGCCGCGTGTCGCGGGTTCGATTCCCGCACGGAACAAATATTTGTATGGCCTACAAGTAGTTGTTCAGGGTCCTAGTGTGGGGCAACGTAGTTTAAAAAAAAATGACAGTTTTGAATATACAGACAATATTTAAGATGGTCATTTCCCTGACTTGGGACACAGGCTTCCTGGAATGGGCCATAATCCACCACAAGGGCCCAGTGCAGCTTGGTAAATGTCACATGTGTTCGAATTTTTGGTTCTAGGACATGCCGGTTTCCTCACGATGTTTTCCTTTACCGTTTTGAGCCACCTGACTTTACATCAACGTATTTCTTTCGGGCAAGTTTATGAACTTTTTACGAGAAATAGAGTCCAGTCACTATTTTGACCTTGAGGCAGAACCCTAAACGTGTCTGGATTGAAAAATAGCCAGCAAATAAATAATAGATGTCAGACTGGAATCCGACCCTGTCAGAATTGTTTAATCAAAGCCGACCTCAATAAATAAAAGACTTCTCTTCTTTCTACAGGCCACACGATTTATTGTAGTTCTTTTTTAGTAGGTACTGATTTTTTTTTAAAGATTTATTTAAAAAATCATTGATGATTTTTTTCTAAGTATTTTATTTGTTTTTAATAAAAAAATATTATATGGAAGAAAAAAAATACTACCGAAAGGCCTCGCTGAACACTGTATTTTTACATATTTCTTTAATGGCTAAATATTTTTTTGTAACTAAATTCTATTTAAAAGTATCGACGATTTCTTTTTTTTTGTAAGACTGTTTTTATGATAAAAAAAAACACATAACAAGGCTGGCATTTATATAGAAAATATATTATTATAAAATAATCCTACTAATATTATAAATGCGAAAGTTTGTATGTATGGATGTATGGATGTTTGTTACTCTTTCACGCAAAAACTACTGAACAGATTTTGACGAAATTTAGCACACAGATAGTTTATAACCAGGATTAACATATAGGATACTTTTTATCCCGACATTCCCACGGGATCGAAACTTATGCGGGTGAAACCGCGGGGCGCAGCTAGTATATGATAAAAAACAAAGTACAGCTCAAAGTTAAAATCTCTCATGTGCTTTTAATTAAATTGAATTCATTGATTCACAGATGACACCACCCTGGAGTGTGAATGTGGTGCTATTCCACAAGCAATGGGACACTTAATCGGTCCATGGATGGGTGGCCATCTTTACATATCGAGAACAACGAGCTTAATGAGCTTTAAGTGGCACGGAGTGAGTGCTGTCTAAGCTTCACAAGCTCACTATTTTTTTTGTATGACTATATTAAAAATTACTCTATAAGAATTTGGGCGAGGTCATTGCTGCAGATTTGGGAAAGTATGAGCTGACTAAAAAAAAATAATTAAGAAACGTATTTATTTTAGATAGAAAGTCACATAATCAAGCGTACTTTTAGTGGTAAGTATAGCTATGGGTGTGTGGTTCCTTAGAACTGTAGATTATCCATTAGCGATTCTTTGTGTCACCTCGACCTAGTAATTAATATAGGTAATGAGTTTTCTAATCAAACATTATGGCGATATTCATGTGGGTTATTTCAGTTTCGTATATTGATAACACGTACCCATATAATTAAAAGTAAGAAAACTATCATAGCGTTTGGGCTTACTTTCATTTGAAACACCTAATATTATAATTTTGGAACAGGCCCAACACTGGACGTCCTTCAGTTAAGATGATGGAGTTTATTTTAATTTTGTACCACCTGTGTGGGACAATAGTCCCACTGCTGGGCAAAAGTCTATCCATAGCTTTCCACTGGTCTCTGTGCTGTGATGAAGTTATATTAATAAGTTCTTACCGTATTGATGACGTGCAGTGGCGTCCAGCACACGAAGAACTCCATAATGATGACAAACAGCATTCGTATTACCTGAAAAGACAATAAAATTAAATATTTTCAAATTTTACCTCTGCCTACCCCATCGAGGAATACATGCGTGATTCTTTGTTATATTGCAGTCAAAGTTAATACAGGTAATAGGTATATACTTGCGTGCAAAAAATTCGACCCGCATTTTTATAAAATTTAATTTTGATATATCTTTGACTAACGTAATGTACGTTACTCGTAGTACTTTCAGGGAGGTATGTATAGGCTGCTGCAGTGCGATTCTGTAACCATCTCACCGTGAAAACTTAGGTGAAGTGAGCGTGGAGTGAGCTGTCATTCCAAATAATGCTAGGGATTGACACTATTGACAACTCACATCAAGCTCACTTCACTTGAGTTTTCACGGTGAGATTTTTACAGAATCGACCGGCAGTTCCCCAAATTTTGACCTCGTACGAGTAAGTATTGATATTTCCTATGAAACAGCTGCTTTCTTTTTGATAACTGATCTATGTCCCGCTAACGCTCTGTATGATACATTAGGTATCCCAAGTAGCACAGAAGGGGTTATAGTAGTAGCCCAAGTAGCACAGAAGGGGTTATAGTAGTAGGCTGCTAGGTAACGTTAGTACTATAAGCTGTACAATCAATCAGTACAAGAGCAGTATAGCATGCTATGCCGCTCTTATACCTCTTAAATGGGCACAAATAATGCAGCTTTAAGTTCACAAAACTGAATAGTGGAAGAATAGTGGCATTACAATAACAATTTAAGAGGTAACAGTAGTGTAAAAAGCTGATTTAAGCGAGCCAATGTGATTGTTTAGGCAGGCTAGAGCATCATTGGATGGAACAAGTGACCTATCAAATCGTAGTTTCTACATAGTTTGGTGTCCAAATTCTACGTTAAAAGGAGTTTAGTTCACATGTCCTCCAAATAATATCTAAAATAATTTTGTGATCCACGCCGTACCGCACCGCATACCGCACGCTCGCCATTATACAAATTAATTTTGGATAATCTTAATATGCTGTTTTTTACTCGTTAATTGTATTAAATATTAATGGTAATGCAAGTTTACTGTCAAAGTAGGTACATATTTAGTGTTAAAATTTTCACGCGCCCTTAAAATAATTCATTTTTAATACTTAAATAAAAAATATTGCATCGGTGACGATAAAAATCATATTCATATTTCCCTTTTTTATGTTATTTAATTGTAGTTTGGTTGTTTATTTCTACATTATGTGAATGAAAAAGCCATAAAAATTCTTTATAAAGTGTTAAAATCAAAGTAAATAAACAATGTGTATTTAAATAGTTAAATTTATGTTATCATTATCAGTCATGTAAAATGGTGGCGTATAGGTACCAGCCATGTGAACCATTGAAACTCTAAATTAATGATGTTGACGGTACAGAGGTTCACATGTGTACCATTATACTGAAAATGTCAGTAAGTTATAGGTTTCGTGAACTCATATTTAGTTCTAGGCTATTGTTCTAATCTTTAATAGTTCACATAATCACTTTTACCGTTTATCAGAACTATAAAACCGGTACATAATTCGATTGTAAATTCTAAAAGTTTTAGAGATCCTCATTCAAATACGTTAAACTTAGCTACTTAGTCTACAGCCTACACCAGTGTGAACGGTCGATTTTCGAATGCATGATAAATTAATTTGTTAGACAATATTATTTAGGTAGATAAGTACAATGAAAATGAAAATAATGAAATAGATAAAACTTCAAGGTTAGGCTATTGTAATTTGACCGCTATCCCTTCCCTATTGCTATTGTGCTGCTGCTACCTGCTATTCGTGATTTATGAAGGTACACATAAATACCTTAAGCGTTTTTGTGACCTATTAAAGTTCTTTCATACAGCACATTAGCAAGGCTGATTAGCAGGATAAAGGTCTAAACATGTATTGTTTTTAGCATTCTAATACTCTAGATGTAAACCTCATTAAATCTTTTGCCTCCATTGACATTCACATGAACTCTATTATAATGCTAACAATACTAAATGGCATGTGTAGTCCTTAAAGCAGCAATTGACGTATTTCGCTTCCGTTGAAATGTTGTTATGCAGCTTGTAAAATGAAAGCTGTAAAAAAGCGTCGTATTCATCCTCTATAAGACCAAAAGTTACACAATAAGACATTATTACACTTTTAAAAATAAAGTATACAGTTTCTAGTAGTTTTCAATGCTTAAGGTTCACGTGTGGACTATAATAACTATTCACAAATTCTTGAAGCTCACATTTATACTAAATGTGAACAATTATAGCTGCCTTTGTGCTACTTGGGATTTATTGAACTTTTTAAGTTACCTTGTGTCCAATCGAAGAGCACGGAGTGGGTGGTTTTTGATAGGTATAGTACTTTTATTTTGGGTGCATCGTCTTCACATATTATTATACCTATAATAAAATTGATGTATGCAAAATATTGTAAAAGAAAGAAAGAAAATGCATTTATTTGCGGCAAACATGACGCATAAAAAAGAACAAACACACAAAAAAATAACAAGTTGGGGGTATACATGCGTGTGTGAAAAAAAAATACATTTTAAAAGAGTAACGATGGATTTTCTTGCGCATTCTTCTCCATGCGATAACAACCTTTTGTAAGGGGCGACTAGAATCAATTCTATTTTACTGTAATTTTTGACGTTTATTTTATGTGCCTTTTATGGCCTATTACCTATTAAATGCCTACTTTGCCTACTTTGCCTTGACTTTTTTGCACGCATGTGTATTATGATCCGCTATGAATACTCATGTTAACAGACTGAATGGCCCACCAAACTATCAACAACAAGCCATCGTAGTTGACAGCTAATTGAATGGATTTGGCTTTCATAGTTTAATAATAATAAAATAATATTCTTTATTGTTCTCTCATTGTCACAAACACACTACAAAGCCAAGGTAACACTTAATAGAGACTGGTGTCTGCTGTAGGTAAAACCTGTATTACAGATCACCAGGCACCCTCTAATCGGACACTCGCTTATTGACCTATGACTGTATTAAATGAAAATACAGGTTGTACAGGTTGTACAGTGGGCGTCATAGTAAACGACCCATCCCAACACTTAAAGATTATCGCCCGAGCGACGGCAGGCGCGTCACGTGACTCTGGCCCCGAGCAGCTCCCTCCCCTGCCGCCGCACCCATATCTGCCCGAGCATCCACCGATCCACCGATCCACCGATCACATATTATTATTTGCATGTTTTTAATAATATGGTCTTTTTTCGGCTTCTGGCCGAACCATAAATGATAAATGATAAATGATAAATGATTTTATTTTTGTAAGTAGGTTTGTACAAACACTTTTACACGTCAATCATATTTTAAAACTAGATGAGGTCGGCGTTTCCTATCTGACTACTCTGAGAAGAAAGGCCGAAACAAACTCAGAGGTCACAGTCTCTTTTAAAGTCCAGACATAATCTTGGTCAGATCATATGAAGACCATGCAGGTCGATGTCTGAGATGGTCTTTTGAGGAAAGAACCACACAGATTGAGAGGACCTGTCCAGCCAGTGCACGCATTTGTCAGAAATCGTGCAGCTCAACTCAAAACTTAAGGAGCTCGACGATTCGACGAACAATACCAAAGAAAGGACATTAGGGTAGGCCACATTAATTACTCAAACTGCCAGACCATGACAAAAACTAACAGAACAGAGAGAAAAATTAAAAATAATATAAATAAAATGACCCACATAGTCTTCACATTCACAATAATTAAAATAATAGAATACTTTACAAAGTAAGCAAATGTCATAGTATATATAAAATCCATTAATGTCAAAGTGTATATAATAAAACAAAAAAAAAAAAAACAACAACAACAACACAGAGAAAAAAAATATAAATAAAAATAAAAACATTAAATATGTAAAAAATTGGAAGCACCTTAATCCCAAGCCTTTTTGTCCTCGATATAATCCTTAACGGTATAAAAGGCTTTCTGGCACAACTTACGTTTAATGAATGATTTGAATTTATTAAGGCTTAGATCTTGAACGGGGCTTGGAACTTTATTGTAAAAGCGTATACATTGGCATCTGAACGAGCCACCTATTTTCTTGAGCCTTGTTATAGGTACAACAAATTTGTGTTTGTTCCTAGTATTTATATCATGGATATCACTGTATTTTTTAAACAATTTTATATTTTTATGGGCATATAAAAGATTTTCATAAATATACTGAGAAGGCACAGTCATAACATTAATCTCTTTAAATTTGTCTCTGAGCGAGTGTCTCGGACTTAATTTATAAATTGATCGAACAGCTCGCTTCTGCAAAACAAAGATAGTCTGAATATCAGCGGCATTTCCCCACAATAGAATACCGTACGACATTACACTATGAAAATAGCTAAAGTACACTAAACGGGCTGTCTCTATATCAGTTAAATTACGAATTTTTCTAACAGCGAATGCTGCGGAACTTAGCTTTTTTGACAATTTGTCTATATGCGGACCCCACTGAAGCTTAGCATCCAAAGTTATGCCCAAGAATACGGTGCTGTCTTCAGGATTCAATTCTTCGCCCTTTATCAACACATTAGTTTTCACCTGCCTAACGTGAGGTAGCGTAAACTTAATGCATTTGGTTTTTTTCTCGTTTAGAAGTAAATTATTAACATTGAACCAGTGGACTACTTTAGAGATCGCGCTATTTACTTCGTCAGTAACCTGCTGCTGACGTTTAAGTTTAAACAAAAGTGAAGTGTCATCTGCAAACAACACTATATCATGATTATCCTTTATGAGGTACGGCAAGTCATTAATATAAATAAGAAACAAGAAAGGACCAAGAATTGAGCCCTGTGGGACTCCCATTGTTACTATAGATCCGGGAGATCTTTTTCCATTAACGTCAACGCTCTGAATCCTCTTACTCAAGTATGAAGTAAGAAGATCCAGAGCAGCGTTCCGGATCCCGTAGTGACGGAGTTTCCTGATTAAAGTTTCGTGAAGAACGCAATCGAATGCCTTGGACAAATCACAGAAAATGCCCAAGGCATCGCATTTGTCTTCCCATGCATTATAAATATGTCCTAAAAGTTCAACACCGGCATCAGTAGTTGAAGCATATACCAAGAATAACTTTCAAAAAGACACTTTACGTACGGTTGAGGATACGAACCCGCATCATCAGACGCCAGCCGATCATTTAGACCGCGCCTTATACCACTAGGCTATTGGCTCAGTTGTCAATCTCAACGAAAATTCTAACAGCATTACTCCTTTTATCGAACAAGGTTGATAACGGCCTAATCTTCGAGGTATTAAGGTTTAAATTTCAACATCCACGTAACTCCTCAATTGACTAAAAGATAAGGTTGAAATTAGCATAGGTTTCTTGTTTGTTTGAATAGAATGTGCTTGATTCCGATTATTGCACTACCGTCATTTTACTTCAGAAACTTAACTGCTGTATGAACTGCGAGTTAAGGTTGAATTTAGAATACTTCTTCGCCTTATTTACTAAACTGTGATTGAGGGTATAATTACTTTACAAATCGTTTCGTTTTCGTGCCGATCCGCTTGTGTGTAATATCTTCGTCGTAATATTATCCGATTTATTAAGTTTTTGAACAGTCGATTTTATTAACCGATAGTATGGTGCGATTAACTACTTTTTTCAAGGCTAAAATTGTTGTTCTCTGAGAACAGGAACAAAGCATAAAGAAAATAGCACGAGATATGGGCATAACGGTAAGATTTATTGCACTATTACTTACAAGTTGTTTTTTTTTTAATGTATTTCTAATATTATCATTTTCATTACAGAGAAAAACAGTTCGTAGATGGATACAAAGGTATCAAGCGACGGGTGATGTGAAATGTGATCGCCAAGGCCCTCGTCCAATTGCTTACACTAATGAATCGGAGCGACACCGTAACATTGTGGAAGTTCACTCGGTGGAACCCTTCAAAACTACGCGTTCAAGTGCTGAAACTTTTGGAGTGTCGCTTAGCACTGATGTAGCGTGTGTGCTGCATGCTTTAATATGGTTTTGGGCAGGAAGTCCTCTTCAAGAAGTGATAGACAGTGACGGTCATCCTCTTCGTTATTATTAGGGTTTTACTCAGCAGATTCATTGTGTAACTTATCTGATAAAATTTCATTGGAACATGATCAAGTGTTAATAATTCCCAATATTTGTGGGATCATTAGTAGTTAATCAAAAATAAACAACCTTTATTAATATTAATCCAGTTACTCCTGTTTACAAGTAGTCTTTTAATGTGTTAACGATGCACCATCTGACCTCACATATTTTTCTATAATATTGTGTTAAATGGGTTATAAGAAAATGTGATAAAAGAGAAAGATGTATATTGCTATACTGTATAGTTTAGCATGTTGGTTCTTCCTCTGTAATTCACAGGCACGAATGACAACATTTCATTTTTTTAACAAGGGTTTTTGTCCCATAAGATCATACAGAGTATAAAAAATTATGTTTTCACAACTTTAAAAATATATAGCACGTTATTTTTCTCTATATACTTTTATTTACATTTTATCGAACTAACACTAATATATACTAGTATATACAAGTATATAATACGAAAAAATATAGAAAAAACTGAAACAACTTTAAATAAATAAATATTGTAGTTATGTTTCTAGAAATATCTATAAACGAACCGTTATACCTCACCCTGGGTATTTATTTTGTGTTTAGTTAATATTCTAAGTAAATAACCCCAATTTAACACAGATAGAAAACTGTATACTCAACCAGGAAGTGGATTCCATGAAGTCCTAGAAATGTAAATAAAGAAATAAATGAATATTGTTTATGCAACATGCCTAGCTTTTCTTACAAACCTCATTCCTAATTTAACATTTGATTTCTTAAATAATAATTAACGAAAATCACATGATAACCTAAAAAATAATAGTAAATAAATAAATAAAGAACTTAAATTAGAAAAAATCAAACATCTCATTCGCGGATTTGAACTCGTGACCATCGTATTGCTAAGCCGCAGTCTTAACCACTAGACCAACGCGCCGCTCACGTTATACTACAAAAAACTTAAGCGCTTTGATGTCATTAACCAAGGGGGGTTCCGTTTCTCTGGAGCTTAGTGTACAGACGCCAGCAGGTCATAGTCTTTCACAGTTTGATCGAGTACAAGTCAAATTAATCGCTCTAGAGTGACGACTATAAGTTTGAAATCGCCAACCCGTCTGGAGCAAGCGTGGTCACCAATACTCAAGCCTTATGTGTACCACAAGAGGCCTTTAGCCTGCAGTGGGACACTAAACAGACTGTTATCATAAAAAAAAAATATTAAAAAAATAAAACAGCTACCGGGTGGTTGGGGCTCCAGACTCAGGAACCTTCTCATGATGCGAGCCGTATCTAGGAGTACTGCCTTCTGAGTCACTTCCTTGATCCAACCGCCTAACGACAGCCTCGAGAGATATTAATCGAGGCTTTCGTCCGTCAGGCCATTGACCGTTATGACAGTCGGCACAATGACAGCTAAGCTGACATCAATTATTATTATAGAGGAAAGAAAAATGACAAGCGCCTACGTAAGCGTTATTACTACTAGGCGTAGGCGTTATTTATGCGCGAGGTTTGAAATACGAGCTAACTCGTGTACACTAACCTTTTCGTCCGCACGTGGCTGACTGGATATTTCTACAATCATTGTTTTGAGCAAGTGACTTTTTCTTAGCGTGTCGATAGCAATATTAATGGACTCGGTCTAGAATTCGGCCACTTGTTTGGCGCCATCACCAGCGTCCATCAGTTCCAGTAGCAAGCAGCTGACTGGACGCAAGCAGGACACGATATCAAGTGTCCCATCGTTTGTGAAACAGCACCACATTTACTCTCCAAGGCGGAGTCGTGTATGAATCTCCACCTGAACAGGTTTCCCTTGCTTCGGCCAACTTGGGTCCGGAGTGTATTTAATATTATTATTGAAAAAAAAAAAAGACTTCCAGGTTACCGAAGGCAACTCATGTCCAGATGGGAGGTCTTCAGCGGGTGGGACGAAAGGTTTGGGTAAGGAAGCACAGTCTCGCCACAGCTTCAGTATTTCTTGTGATCGTTCCCAGTGAGTGGGACGACACACTATAAAAAAACTGTAGCAAGTGTAGTAAGGTGGAAACATGAAGAGTAATTAATAGCCTACTTTTATTGTATCAGGTGGCACGAGCCGCTTGCGGTGGGTGGCTCAAGACCTCTTAGATCAGCTATGGGGGAATGCTTGCCACTAAGAAATAGGGTTCCTGTGTGCGCCAGGTTATTGTTTAGCGTGCGCACCTTCATGGAAGGACGTGCGGTCGTTCGATCGGCCGCACTTGGTGGTGGGGCCCAGACATGGCGGACTGATATCAGTTGAGGGTGCAGCGAATGTATCGACCGGATCCCAGACTCATGGTAGTTGTACAAACTGTTGGGTTTTAGTGCGACAAATCCTCCGTTCTCCCCAAATCCATGAGGATTTTACCACCGAAAATAAAAGGTTATTCTTTTAAAAATCTTATCGTTAGAAATTTATACTAAATAATATTTAAATAGTTTATATTCACATACCAAGACCCATCCGTGCCTCGGAAAGCACGCTAATCCGTTGGTCCCGACTGTTATTCGTGGATCTTTGACAGTTGTTGCGGATCGTCAGACGCCCGAAAGTCTGACAACCAGTCTTACCAAGGGATTTCGTATTACCCAGTGGGTAGGGTAGGTCTGACCTCCACAACCCAACTGGGTTGTGGAGGTCAGATAGGCAGTCCATGTAAAATACTGGTACTCAGCTGCATCCGGTTAGACTGTGAGCCAACCCCAACATAATTAGGAAAAGGCTAGGCAGATCATGATGATGATGATTTAAATAGAATGTCTGTGTAGCATTGTGGGAACTAGAACCTTGTGACAATTTGGCGGACAACTAAACCCGCCCGAAAATCGATCCGTGTAAAGTTCAATAAAAGCTATCGGAGCAATTTACTGTTACGTCGTGTGATATGAACCGAATAACACTCAATTTTCCAGTTCAACAGGTTTACATAGTTCGAGATGTCATCTGTTAAATG
Organism: Apamea crenata; assembly: GCA_949629185.1. Taxonomy (NCBI): domain Eukaryota; kingdom Metazoa; phylum Arthropoda; class Insecta; order Lepidoptera; family Noctuidae; genus Apamea; species Apamea crenata. Next base: position 3,211,672 of record OX451359.1, read on the forward strand.
TCAAGTGTTTTTATTTATTAGTAGATATGGTTTTAGACGTTGTTTAAATCATTCTTGAGGGTCGACTTTATGAACTGTTTTTAAAATAATATCATCATCTGAATGCAAATCTCTACATGATCAGCTTATAATGTTTCCACTGCGGGGACACATGCCTCTTCTTGGTGAGAAACCGTAATCCACCACGCGGGCCCAGTGCGGGTTGATAGATGTCACATGTCTTCGAATTTTTGGCTCTTGGACGTGCCGGTTTCCTCACAATGTTTTCCTTCACCGTTTTGAGAACAGTGGTAATGAAATAATTTACACAAAGTAAGGCGTCTGTCTAGGTTAAACCTACAACTCGTAACTTGCGGCAGTTACCGCTGGCAAATCTTTAAGTATTATAAAAACATTACCAACTAAAATTATAACTCAGTAGTACACTGATATTCGGTTATGAAAATGGGGCCTAAGTATAAATACACTAGATATGTCATAAATTCTGGGTCCATTTGTAGGGTCTGAATAAAAAGCTTACTAAAAGTTTCGGCCGTAAATAAACCTAAATCAAAAAGTGGTTGCTACCCCGCAACCCTCTTCATAAGTTAATTCATTGAAGTCATTCTTTGTTGGATACTGGACACCACCCACGCACTAGCGTTATTCCATTATCCTTATAAAACCATGTCCAATCCTTTTTAGTAAATAAAATTTGTTTCCTTTTTCAAGGTGGAACAAAAATATTAGATATTAGGGTATTTTTTATTGTTTCGTCCAAATTATATTTATAAATAAAAGAAACCAAAGAAACTACTACTGCTACTGACCAGTCAGATGTTGATTTAATAAAGACTTTAGTAGACTTTAGTAGGGAAAGGCTTTTCCCTACTATATTGGTGACGGCTTCCAGTCTAACCGGGTGCCACTGAATGCCAGTATTACTTATACATGGAGGGCCCGCCTACCTCGTAGCCTAATAACAGGGTAATACGATACCCCTTGGTGAGACTGGTTCTCAGACTTGCGAGCTTCTGGCGACTCGTAACGACTGTCAGAGATCCACGAATGACAACGACCAACGGCTTAACGCGCTTTCCGAGGCTCGGAGGGGCCTCGATATTTGAAATTGATCACCCGTCCACGGACTGGGCTCGACAACCGTAGCTTAACCTGACCGATCGACACGTGGGGCTGTTATTTAAACCACGAGCCGAATAAAATACATGAGTGAAAAAAAGTAACTTCTAACGACTGACTACGCGAGTAGGATGATTAAATCAAATACAGAAATGTTTTAAATTTCTCATAACTGCAGCAGGAAAAGTAATAAAAACCTTTTGGAATTAATTATTTAACGCGGCTTGCGATAGGACGATTAAACTGGTAGAAATCGTCATGCCTCCTCCATGCGACTTTCTCTCTCTATCAGTCTCTTTTAATAGTTTCTATTAGGTATAATATTTATAATAGAGAATGAAAGAAAGAGACTATATACATATGTAGTTTTGAGAGTTTTTGCAGCGTGCTGGGGAGGTCAAAATGAAAATCCAGAAGGCCGCTGCGAAAAGTTCAAAAGATTTTCATTAAGGGAGTCGTTTTCATGGTTGTCGAGAGTGCTAAAGTAAATATTGAGATTAAATTGATTTTTTAAATCCAAGAATTATAAATGCATGCAATTTAGATATGGATAACGGAGATGTTATAACTAAATAGGTGTATGTTAACGGGAGAGCTTGCAAAGGCATTTCGACACAATTCATCCGGTGCATAGCGTATCTTGATACGCTACAAGAGAATTAATTACGCCATTGATAAATGCACGTCTTGACGTGCATTTCTCGGATACTCCGATACCGAGCCCAAGGTTACTCATACACGTGTCTGCTTCAATTCATCGATAAAATATGCCTTTTAAAACTCGCAAAGTTATGGAACCCGCTTAACATTCTGAAAGTGTAGTAAGGATTTATGGACTCTTATCGTTTGTCCCCAATAACTATTGGTTTATGTAGTAGGTAATAGAGATTAGTAACATTGTCATAGTACAAATATTTCAACATATAAACTTAATTTTTTTAGTGCTCTAAGGACTGTAGATCTACGTATTTGTTATTCATTTCATTTGATACTTCTACGCGTTCCTGAGAATAAAGGTCTTGACAGACTGACAGACAGAGATACAGACGGACATCCATGTGATCCTATTTTTCCTAACGGTTCCGTATTTTTTCCTTTTGAGGTACGGAACCCGAAAATTCCTTGCCATATTGTAAAAAACCAACTATTAATATTATCTCACTCAATAAACTCTTTGTCGTTTAAAAAGTTCATTCGGTCACCAACTTATACTTCGGTCCCTAAAGTTAAGCAAGAATGATGACTTATTTTCCACTTCATTCAGTTTTCTTTCAAAAGTATTAATCGTATTGAAAGTCTTCGATAATTATGTGGAGATTTTCTGTCAACAGCTTATTATGGAGATGGAGAGGTATTGCCACCGCGGCGACGCGGTGCCATTGGGGCTCCCATTTCGAATGCAAAGCTGTCTTAGCAATCACATTCCTATTCATCTCAGTAATAGCATATCCGTGCTGTCAGGCCATTAAACATAGTCAATGCGGTTTGTTATAAAAAAGTACTTATTTTATTCCTTCCAAATTGTACATAGTGTCGTTGCCTCCCAAAGTAAAGCACCTGCCTGGGTACGAACCCACGACCCCCCACACGTAAGAAAAAACTTGAATAAAATTAATACATTGTTTTTAAAACTTTTTACATTTTTTTTTGCGCGCCAAAATTAATGCCTGATACATGGTGACATTAGTTACCTACCACTAGCGTCATCTAGTATCGAGTAGCAAAACTAATAGTCACTAGCGCCATCTATTATCGAGCAGAAATTTCGATGCTAGAACTATCGACATCTGGTCAGTCGGGGCCGGTATGTAGGTACTCGAACACTAGATGTTTCTACAACAGAAGGTTCTAGAACTATCTGCGGCACTATATAAGGCCGGGATTAGCCACAACCGAATCAGAGTTCGATTAGCGATACATGCGAATACATCGAAAGCGATCTTCAAGTGCGACTTAAGTGCAATTGTGTTTTATAATTAGTGTGTTTGAGTTGTTATTAGTGTTGATTAATTAAAGTGTAATTTTTGGTAACTTATATCGGCAGTTTTTATTGTCATGATCCCGAAGCTCGTAACACTATCACAATCCGTTCCGATTCCAGGACTTATTATGAAATGCTCTGACCTGAAACATTACATAATTGCATTTAATTCTGATTATAAAGGCTTCATAATAAAAACAAGTTTGGCCTTGTCGATCAAAACAAATTGGAATGCAATTATGTCTGAAACGTGAATGTATTCCAGTGAGTCAGTAATTGTGTTAATTTAGCGTTGCGTGGATTCTGTGAATTTGTTTGTTTGTCCGTCACGCAGCTTTATTTCTAGATAATTGGCTGGGTTACTAATTAAAATTGACACGTATTATGTTTTTTTTTTTATTTACTCGTAATCCAATCAACTCAGCCTACCGCAGTCCACTGCTGTACATAGGCCTCTCCCAGGCTGCACCACAACACCCTGTCCTCCACCTTCCGCATCAAGCCTGTCCCAGCCACCTTCTTAAGGTCGTCAGTCCATCTAATTGGGGGGCGTCCCACACTATGCTTGCCGATATGCGGTCTCCCCTCTAAGACTCGTCTGCTGCATCGGCTCGCTAAATCGGTATCTAATTAAGCTAGTAGGTAGACATAGGTTCGTGGCTAAATGATAGCAGACGTACAGTCACGAGCACCAATATGTGTTGACATATTGGTGCTCGTGACTATACGTGCTGTGTAACTGCGATTTTTTCGTGAAATAACGAATGCAAAGTTGAAATACGACACATTACATAAACCTATGGGTTCGAAAATCCTGTGTTCGTAACAACATAAAATTTAATTAAAAAATAAAGGACTAAATTGCTTTTGAATAAAGCCGAGTGTAAACATACTTTTACTCGTGACTGTATGGGTCGATCGAAAGGGAAGCTACGCTTGCCGCGGTCGGATCTTGGATGGGTGACCATCCATTACATATCGAGACCCCTCCGTGCCTCGGAAAGCACGTTAACGTGTTGGTACTAACTGTCAGTCGAAGATTTTTGGCAGTCATAACGGGTATTCAAAGGACCGAAAAAGTCCGACCGCCAGTTTTACCAAGGGATATCGTGTGACCTAGTAACTGGGTTGTAGAGGTCATATACGTAGTAGCTCCATGTAAAATACTGCTATTCAGATGCATCCAATTAGACTGGAAGCCAACTCCATTACATTTCAGAAAAGTCTAGGCGGATTGAACAGGTTTGAAACGAAATCCCCTATAGTGATTGCCCACCTTGGTATTTCTGAATAGAAACCTTGTGTTGTGATTCTAGTTTTCTGTCTGGAGTTACAAGAAAAATACCGAAATACATCGCACTTTAATATTGATTAAGAGGTCTGCCTACAATGTCAATATAAAGTTGTTCTCTCCAGACAATTTGTTCTTCACATCGAAAAACTGGTCGACATTTTGCAGGTATATTTTTAGCGATATTTTATTTTTTAGGACCGCACAAAAGGTATTGGATAGTGTGACAGTTCCCAGCCCCGGATTTACGCCAAATTGGTTTTCAGATCGATGTCTTTCCTTCGTACGAAAATGTGAACTTTATAGCGCGACCCCTATTAGAGTCATCTCCCCGCACTTCTAGAGTTCGTCGTGTGCCGGCCAGGTATACGTAACTAGTTACGGTTCGGCACAACACTACCAATGTCGCCCCGCGCGCCGGCCAGTGAGTCACAAGCCCCCGGTAACTGCGCACGCGCTCGACGTATACAGACTCGTGCGCCTCGCGAGCCATCCATTTTATGTTAATAATAAGTGTCACACTGTTTTATTCTATGTACAACATCGTTTTATATACCAATTATACACAGTTTACATGCACAATAGTTGGAGTTTCTTTTTTGTAAAGTACCCCGACTATAACTTTTAGTTACAGCTAAGTAGGCCACACGTCATACACTTACAGCTTTTGTACACCACCATCGTCAACGAGAAACGAGATTATCCGAACCGAACGTGACGTCCCATTGTCGGACGTGCGGTGGACACGCGGCCATAGCAAATATATGTATCGCTGCTTCGACGCCGTCATCTCGTTCTCGTTGACGTCCCGTTGACGTGACGGTGGACAAACGGCCATAGATCGTGAGCTGACCTAGCGTGGTACGGAGTTTTAGTAGTATGCGACGGTTATACCATCTTTGTTACCTATATTCCCACATATATTTTAAGTGCTCGAAATACCTCGTATCTATGTAGTTAGAGAGCAATGGTGGCCAAATGCTGCCGGTGGCAACGGCCCGGCCCCAACTTACGATTTATAGGACGTGGGAACGAACCCAGGCAGACGGTTTACTTTGTGTAAATAACTTGATCACCACTGCTCTCAAAACCGTGAAGAAAAACATCAAATATGCAACAGTATCTTAGAACACATTTCTATAAATTGAGCGATTATCTTTATTTCCTCAAAAAAATGTTTTGTGCCATGTTTTTCTTCATTGCCTCGTTTTCGGTAATGGACGTGTTTATATTATGCTGTCTTAATCTTCCAAAGTGCTGTTTTGAAGTCAGCAACTTCACACGAAATCAGGGAGAGAAAAAAGTGGTTTCGTACGCGTCCTACTTCATGTTTTTTTTTTGTCTCCAACTGTTATACTTATTGTATTTTGTTATATTGTATTTTATGTCTTTTATAAATATATTCACATTTTCCAAATTCTCTTGAACTGTTTCAATTTCTCTTTGTTCATTATAAATATTATTAATAGATATGTATTTTAACTTTGTTAACTTTTTTGTACAAGACTGTGGTCTTCTATAAGTGCAGGAGTAAACCTACTTAATACCTAATATTGCTTTATTTATATGTCATGTATTGTACCTTTAATTGGAGATCCTAAATAAATAAATAAATGGTAAGTTAAATCATTGCAAATCATTTTATACATATTGATATAAAGTTTGAAATATGGACAATCGTTGACGGGAGTACGTGCGAGTAATAGCCGTTGCATCACACGAGCGTGTGACTATGAGAGTAACAATGAAAAACCTACGTCACAAAAAACTAAAACAGCAACGTGTGACACGCAAAAAGCATTGAAAGTCAGTAGTATTGCCCTCGGTTATGGTGAATTCTTGGCCATTGTCTTGGTTAAAACCATATCGAGATATCTTGAGGATATCCACCAACAGAGAGTTAAGCAAAAGTGGGCACAAGTTTACAGAATAAGAGAAAGACTTCAAACTAATGTTCAGTTAAACTTCAGTACGATTTAAGAGTAACAGTCATTCTTCATAATTCAATTAAGTATTAAATATTACTTTAAAAATTCTGTGTTCAGAATGTATGTAAGTTATTATGGGCATACTTAAGATTTAGTTTATACTAAATGGATTTGGAAATTCTATGTAAACTTAACTTATGAAAATCTATTTTGAATTCTAGGACGACTTGAATTTATAATACATTCTTTAGCAAAGATTATCTTGGCCAAAGCAAAGTTAAGATATTTTATAGACATATTGGATTTATCCATGATCTGTTTGGCTGTTGGGAGTGATTTAAAAGTAAGCCACGTGTGAAACAACAAAGATTTTGAAGCTGAAAGGAAAGCATCCAGTGTGGCGTAATTGTGGTTCGGCGGCGTCCCCGCGTAACCCTTTACACTCCAAAGCACTCACGAAGGAGCTGATGTGTGAAGAGGACTATTAACTCATGGTACTGGAAGGATCAGTGGGGTTTTAGTCGGTAGGAGTCCGCCATAACCCTCCGTTCTTCCCAGACGGAGGATATCCATGAGGATTTCACCACGATGAAAAAAAAAACAGGTATGCATACAATAGAAATGAATATTGGCAGTGTAGTACAAAGACAAGTATTTTAGCTGAATACTAAATATTTTGTTCGATTGTAAAGGGTTTAGTTTAGCAAATGGACTACTAACTTACAATTGTCCGTATATTCATATCACAACTTTCATTCTCGATAAACATGACGCAGAGAAAGAACACAAACACAAAAAAAAACCAGTTTGTGGAAAATATGCGTCGCAAAACGGCCATCGCTCAGCACGATGCTACGAGTATGCCCCTGTGCGAGATAGAGCCTCAGCGCTGGTTTTTAGCGACAGCCGGCGGTGACGCAATGAAAAGAAAGAAAAAGTATTTATTGCGACTCGTACAGGAAGATCATAAACTAAACTAAACAGTTAAAAATAAAAAATAAAACAGATTATATAAAAAAAGTAACAAAAAGAAAAATAAAACAGAAAGTGCTTTAAGAGACGTCAACCGGTTCAGTATACAATGAAATAAAATGGCCACCAAAAGTTAGTTAACATTTTTCCACTTCAACTGTGATGCCACATTATGATTTATAATAATATAATATGTTATTATATAAAAAAATATTCAAAAGGTACTCCTAAGGGATTACTTGATTATAATATATGATAAGTCAAAGCTAGTTGAATTAGTCAATAACAACGTTATAATACTTCAAGCAGTTGGATCATTAAAATTTTAAATCATAATGACTGCGGTGTATCACAGCTGACATGGAAAAATGTCAATTAACTTTTGCAGGCCACTGTATAAATAACACATCAAAACACTGAAAATTGGAGTAGTGTGTTAATTTAATAAACAATTAATTTCCCTAACTGCCTTCGCCGTAAGTATTTTAAAGAAGAATGCGAGTTTTCCATCAGTGTTGTCTGTCAACTTACCAAGGTTTGACGGCACGGTTGGCGCAGTGGTTAAGCGATTGACTGCTGCGCTGCGTGTCGCGGGTTCGATTCCCGCACGGAACAAATATTTGTATGACCTACAAGTAGTTGTTCCGGGTCTGGCTGTTTGTGTATGTGAGTTTAAATGTTTGTGAACGCACCCACGATACAGGAGAAATTCCTAGTGTGGGGCAACGTTCTTTTTTTTTAAAACAAAGGTATTAAGATATGTAAATTATTTAGCAAGCTACTCACTTTCCTCTTCGCCTCTATGCTTTTATCGATGTGCGTGGACCTGACAACGTGTCTGAACTCCATGTCCACGGTGTGCATACAGTACGACTGCGCGCTTCCATTGTCCACGTCTAGTCGTTGCTCTGACTCGTCCTGCGAATAAAAGGATGCATTCAGATTAATATAACAAATGAATAATTATATGGGTCAGTGTGGGCCAAAACATACACTAATGAATGAAGGGTGGGCGTTTTGGGGGACTGTCTTTTGTAATTTTGACGTTCGAAAACTGCTGATTCTCAGCCTAAAAATCGTTTTTTAATTCCAGATACTAACTGACATTTAAGTCTTTTGTGTTTGCGTTTTTTAGTATAAAAATTTGATATTTTGATATTACACCTGTCAAATAAGTATCTGGGTTTCAAAAATTAACTTTATTTTTAATAAATGACTTTTGGTTTTGGATTTTGATCTAAAAGTTCTTATTTTGAAAGAAAAAATGGTACTTTAATGCCAGCAATGAAAAACTACGTGAAATTATATAATTTTATTTACATACTATTTTTCTAAGTACAGTTAATAGTATGTACATCATACTAATTCCATGGTATGTAAGTAAAAAATCCAAGGATTTTAGGCCCCGCGGTGCATATGGACGATCTTGCTAGCTGTGCCCCGCGGTTTCAACCGCATAATGGGGATATCAAGATAAAATCTTATGTGTAAATTCAGGGTGCCAGCTACGCCCATACCAAATTTCTTCAAAATTGGTCCAGCCGTTTGAGCGTGAAAAAGCATACAAACACAAACACACTCACTCACAAACTTTCGCCTTTTTATTATTAGTGTGATTGTATTTAAAATATCAAGTTTTTAGAAAAAGGTAGTGCATGAAACTGCACTATAAAACTAGTTTCTAAAATACTCGTGTGGTACTATTATGTACCTCGGCTGTGGCTCGGTTTACTCACACTCGTAGCTTACTAACTTTTGAAGGTCAATTCCAGTAATTAAAACTTTTTAAATCTAGTCGCAATCTCATCTCAGCGACAATCAATGTCAAAAACTTGTTAAATATGACGAAATTAGAGGTATTTTTGGCTGATTTAAACTGAGATCAGACTGTGAACATTCTTAAAGTTACGAAAATTGCCCCTCTGATATGTGACAGTTTCATAAACTAATTAGATCTACATTTTATGAATGAAGAATAAAGGTAAATATCAGGTAGGTAGGTATAAGAAAACATGGCCATTTGAACAATGGGTGTTCCCGCTTCTGACTGTATGTATACAAGACTTTCACAGTCCGTAGCGGGAACACATATTGTTAACTGGCCATGTTTTCTTATGTCCTGTAATTTACCTATGTTCTTAATTCAATAAATATAGATCCAAACAATATGGTTAAAGAAATTTATTTCTCAATAAGAAATTACAAAGATTTCACTTACTTGAGAACATTTTTAAAACTTAAATATATTATAAGAACTTTGACACACAAACCAAGCAGCTATTATTATATTCTTTACAACAAATCATTTACGCAACAACATTTCACCTTGCACACAAACAACATTAACGGATACAAAACTTAAACATTTTAAAATTTTCGATCTACCCGCAAAAGAAATTATTACCGTGGTCGCAAATATTCATAGTAGATAAGGAATGCGAACTTGGTGCCACAACAAAGCAACGCAACAGTAGGGCAAGTCTATTTATGGTAATAATGTTTGATCATTTAGAATGTGATTTTTTAATTTAGTTTTGAAAATATTAAACGAGTTCGCATTCTTTACCTCTTTAGGTAGTTTAGTATAGTTTTGTACTCCCGCAAAAATAATTGTTCTCTCGCCATTGACTGTTCGCACTCGCGGTAGCAAAATGTGATCCTTCCTACGACTGCTACGATTATGTACAGTCACGAGCAAAAGTATGTATACACTCGGCTCTATTCAAAACCGATTTACTCCTTTATTTTCGAATGAAATTTTATGTTGTTACGAACATAGCATTTTCGAACCCATGGGTTTATATAATGTGTCATATTTCAACGATGCATTCGTTATTTCACGAGAAAATCGCAATCGAAAGTTGCCAAGTGTTGACATATTGATGCTCGTGACTGTACTTGGTGTATTTTAGTGAAGTGTATTTGTGAGTGAATGGACTTGTTTAGAATTTTTCTTATGAGTATGCTGGTACAGTATGCATGAAGCTGTTTAATACTCATGAGCTTCGTCTCCCTGTAAATTTTAATTGTGGGTGTAAGGTAATCATAATGGAATAATAGTTTTATAATTTTATTTTGAGCGATCTGTAGGTCCTTTAGGTTAGTTTTTGGCGCGTTACCCCATATTTCAATTAGGTACATCAGATGCGGCTTCACTAACGAGTTGTAAATGGTCTGGCGCACTCGATGGGGAAGACAATGAACAACATTACGCAATGAGCCCAAAAGTGAGGATAGCTTGGATCTGATGTGATCAATTTGTATTTTCCAGTTTAACTGACAGTCCACTCTTAGCCCAAGGTATTTTTCGTACTGTTTTTGCTGTATTATTTGATTATCAATGGTCAAGGGGGGGTGAGCTGGTATTTTTATATTTTTGGGTTTAAAAATGACATAACTAGTCTTAGCAGCATTAATGGTAAGTAGGTTTTGTTGGAACCAAATAGATAATGTGTTTAAATCTTCCTGCGCTTGGTTGATCATATCGTTAATCGAAGTGCCATAGTAAAAAAGACAGGTATCATCAGCATAAAGGGAAACGGGTCCGTGTAATGAAATTTCGTGCACGGAATTGATGTAAATAAGAAAGAATAGTGGTCCAAGAACCGATCCCTGGGGCACACCGAATGAGCCGGTGCTGTGTGGTTTACTACGTTATTCCCCGACTTTTACTATTTGATACCTATGCTTTAGGTATGAGTCAGTCATTTTGTGTGCCACCCCTGAAACACCTATGTTGCTGAGCTTTTCTAGTAATATTGAGTGGCTAACAGTGTCGAAAGCTTTCTTTGGGTCTATAAAAAGACCTAGTGCTATCTTTTTCTGGTCAATGTTTGTTTGTGTTGCTGTTATTAGGTCTGCTGTGGCTGATAAAGTGTTGGACAGAGAACGAAACCCATACTGTCGTTTGTAAAGGAAGTCAATAGAGGTGAGGTATTTGTCTAATCGCGAATAAACCACTTTTTCAAAGATTTTTGATACGACGGGAAGGACGGAGTTATGCCGGTAATTGTTCGGGTCACTTTTTGTGCCAGATTTATACAATAGTGTGTGTCATGTGTACCTAATATGATTCTGGATAATTTAACCACAGTATCTAACCGTAGGTCCAATATTATTTATTATGCTCAAGACATGCTGCTTCAAAACGGTGAAGGAAAAAGTCGTGAGGAAACTGGTCCTAAAGCCAAAAAATCCGAAGACATGTGACATCTACCAACCCACACTGGGCGTGCATGATGGATTATGGCCCACTTTTATAGAGAGCAGGCGTGTGTCCCAGCAGTAGGTACGTTAAAGGCTGATTATGCATCATCGTTATCGCTGATATAATTTCACTTTGCACTCGGAGTGTGTTCGGGACGAACGCTTAGTACCGTGTAGCTCTTTTATAGCAACCCGCGTGTATTATATAATACTTATAGGCAAACGGCTAGCGACCGTATTGAGAATATCTTCCATTATCGTTTATATATCACCAGAATAGTATACCGTTGCAAAAGTTACTATATTTAACTTTTTAACTGAAGTCTAAATAAAAAGGGAGAAGGTGCTCAATTTGTCGGAGTCTTTTTGAGATAAAACGAGATTAATAAAAGTTAATAAAATTATTCCTATAATTTAATGTGAAAGAACTCCACATTTAATTACAAACACCTAACTGTTACACGTGTTGAAAGTTAGGTAGGTTTGTACAGTACAAATAGGAATAATAAACAACAAATCCCGCAACAATGTCAATTACATTCTTGTGGAATTTGTTATTTATACATATTCCCCCTTATTCATAAACGTTGCTTAAAGTTAAGCAGTGATTAGCGACTGTTTAACCATACATTTTTGACGTTTAAACGTTACTTAACTTTAGTCATCGTTTATGAATAAACCCCATAATGATTTAATATTCGTTTTAAATAACATGTCTTCAACAATGTGTGAAAGTGTCACCTAAAAATGATTTGATTTTTTTTTTAAATAACAATCCTCGATGTATTCACGCAAAAAAATGATTCGGTATTTTACAAACTTATGCCAAAAATTGCCCGTTTTATAATATGTTATTTTTGGTTGTGCCTCTTAGCTACTTTATAATAACAGTTACTATGATGCTCCGATACTAATGTTTATTCATTGGAAAATACGTATATTTTTTTTTGTGTTGTAAACATTACATTACAGTATAATACCAGTAGTAAAAGCTTTAAGTTTTTTTAACTTTAGGTACGCAAAATTAAAAAGCTAAAAGCTTTAAATGATTTTTATAGGCAACATAGGGATACGCACTTACCTATGTTACCTATAAAAATAATTTTAATCAAAATTAATCTGTATAAATAAAAATTGTATGCGGTTCGTTGGTAAGCGCATCAATTTGAGAACGGCTGGACCGATTTGGTTAATTATCTGTTTTAAATATTGGTTATAGTCCGAATAAGGTTTTTAGGGAAAGAATTTTTTTAATAGTTGCCGATAAATCGGGAAGAACTGGAAATAAAGAAAGGAAATACATTTATTTGGCACAGACTAAAAAACACACAATACACCAGAAATGGCCATTTCTCGTAATTTAAAACGTTCAAAATCTAGTCGCAGTCTCATCTCAGCGACAAACAAATGTCAAAAACTTGTCGAAATGTAGGGAGGGAAATTTGAGGTTTTTGTTTTGTTTTTTTCTAGATTGAGACTGAGATCAGACTGTGAACGTTCTTAAAATTACGAGAATTGCCCCTTTGAAAACGTAAGGTACGATGTAAGAAATTAACAGGAAAGTGTGCCTCATGGCTGCACCAAAAAGGCCCAGTTCAGCAAAAATGCCAGGCAACTAAGTAGTGCCTGACGCTGACTTTCAACTGGACCTGAAATGGTAGGTACCTACTTTCTATGGGTTTTTTTATGAATTATTGTTTGGACAGGACAACGTCTTTTGGGTCAGCTATTAATTTACAAATAAAAATAAACATAAGCTAAGCCAACATAAACCCGAATAGTTTTACAAGCGACTGAAATAACCAAACTTTTTATTACACCGATTTCCTGATCAGACTCGTTCAAACTAAACCAATAATAATCAACAAGAACTTTTCCAATTATCGACCACAATAATCGACAAACCTACTAATAACACTTCCGTGAATCGTGAGTAAAGGCTCCCGCAGACAGGCGCGACGCGACTCTATAGAACAATTCATTATGAAAACTTCATGGGAATTGTTCTACAAGAATCGCGTCGCGCCTTTCTGCGGGGGCTTTAAAAAAGTTAATATTTAATTTCAGTTGTTCACGAGGTTTGTTTAACCTCTTGTCGATTTTTAAATCAAATAACAATGATTATGATTTTGACTGCATTGTTAGTCTATCGGTCGCGACCATGATCCGTGGATCCTCACTTCCTGACCCACTTAACGATTCCTTCCACTACGTCAATTCCTTAGCCAATCCCGCCAATCTCGCGTTCATTTCGCGCGGTTTCGTTCATTGTGCCAAGAATATAAGACCCATGGATCGAGCCCAGGACCCACCCGGTCCTGGTTCGTATATGGTTTTCCTGCCAGAAAATATCTCTTACCAAACAACCCAGAGTATGAATTTGTACACGTGCCCGGTGACGAGAAAATTTAGGCAAGCTTATATTACGTAATACTTATATTTCATGACTTGCGAAACGTATGAGTATACAACACTTAGGTATGAAACCTTTTCAAAGGAAAAATAACAAGATTCATTATCTGCGCCATTTTTCGAAGGATGTTTGCCTCCTATCGTAAAATACTGTTGTATCAATATCGTTAGACTTTTAAGGTGTCGAATGGTCAGTAGATACTAATATTTTTATGTTAGGAACATCATAAAATTTTACAGCCTATAATCCAGCATATAATCGTAAACACAACGCAACGGTGTTAAGACAACAATATTATTAATTTTCGGCCATAAATCTTCAAAGATACACATATACATAATATGCAAATTGTTTCGAAATTTCAGACAAAAATATCTTGGTTTTCGAAACCAGCGTACAGTGAGTGGAATTAGTTTTACTCGTACATATACCTTTATATTGTTAACATTGTTAATAGAATTGATACGAACGGCTCGCCAACATGCAGATAAACACTGAGAGGTTTTCGTTGTGTGGCTAAAACTAAATGTGAATTAGGTTAAGTGCTTTAGAAAAAAAAAAAAAAAATTGAAGTGGATGTAGTCCAAAAAAAAAATCAGTAAATGAACCACAGAGACCAAGATTCTCAGAATCACACCAACTTTTTTTATTTTTTTTCCTTGTCATGTTTTCTAAAACTGTGCAGAAACCACGCGGGTGGTTACTAGTGCTGTAAGCGTTATTTCTGCACAATTATTGCAATTTTATTGATGTTATAATTTTGTTTTTGCATGCTATTTCTATCGCATCATATTGTACACTATGCTTGTATATTGCTTGTATTTTAAGAATAAACAGTGTAACATATTGTAGTTTGCCCAACAAATAAAATAAAATAAACTTCCATATTCAGTGCCTCCTGAGGGCTTAGAGAAGCGACAATCAATCAATCAAAGTGTTTCGTATTTCCACGACGACTTTCAACAGGATTGATGTTAGGTTAGACTACTTCGTTCGACTTTTTTTTTTGCTAGGCTCCTAACGGTCGTAGCGTGATGTTATACAGCCTATAATCTTCTTCAAGAATTTATCTATTTATTTATTTAAGAAAAACACAGCCACATCACGTACTTTAAACTTCTGCTAGATTAATCTTAATAACTAAAGGACTAATGTACATGACAATTACATTCATAGCGTTGATTATATACAAAGTATTTTTTTTTAGATCCCATAACTCTAGGGGTCATTGTACTCATCATTATGAACAACTTTTACTAGGGGACCAAACCTGAAAGCGCGAAAAAAAAAATCAGCTGTTCTCTACATTTATGTTTGTATAACTCGTCAAATGTAGGGAACCCTAAATTTTTGTTTCGCGATTATGTACACGCATCAAACATAGACAGTTCAAGTAGACCACCGTAACGTTGGCACCCAGTGTAATGTCGGTATTAAATTGGGAGCCAACATTATGGACGTCAATTTCGTTTGGGAGACCGGAGATTGTTATATGATCGTATTAGTTGCCAAGCGTAGGTTGCGCCCCATATGTAACTTAATCGCTTAAGGGCTTGGTTTAGTACATAGTTTGTGGAAACGGTTCTACCGCAATTCGGGAAATCCATTACAGGTAATGTCAAGAATTTGGAACTATATATCGATATTTGTGTGAACTACATACATACATATATGTATAATCTCACACCTTCTTTCTATGGGGGTAGGCAAAAACTACAGAACTCCACCTGCAACGATACTTAGATACTCCTTTTGTCTTGTTTATGGTCAGACTGGTCTCACACGCACGCCGGTTGCGAGAACTACGATATGTATGATTGTTGGTTGTGTGGACTGTCTTGAAGAAATCGCTTACTTATTTGGATGAAAGACGATCGTTCTTTCTCTTCGACCAGGGGCTTTCCCGGTTAACAGATTTACGAAGATTTTTATATAGACAACATGCTGTTTCCGATGAGATTGCCCATCTGCAAAAAGACGAATAATCATGCAAACATTCACCTCTATTTAACTCCTTTATGAATTTTGAAAAATCCTTCTTTATTGCTCACCCTCGTTATAAAACGGACTCTTGCGAAATATTTCTTGCTTCCGGATATACGCTGTAGCAATTTACGCTGTGCGCAGTGAGTGAATTTAAGAGACAGACATATAGCTTAATCAACCTATAATGTTCCCACTGCTGGGGCACCGGCATTCTCTCTGTGAGAGGGAGTGGGCCATAAACCACCACGCGGAACCAGTGCGGGTTGGCAGATGTCACACATGTCTTTGAATTTTTGGTTCTAGGACATGCCGGTTTCCTCACAATGTTTTCCTTCACGGTTTTGAGAACAGTGCTGATGAAATAATTTACACAAAGTAAAGTACTTGACTGGGTTCGAATCTACGACCTACATTTCGTAAGTCGCGGCCACGAGAGACACAATATATGTATATGTGTTACCAGCTCGTAACACATACACAGGGTTATTGGAAAAATACCAACAACCTCTTAAGAGGTCATTGTACTCGTCATTATGAACAACTTTTACTGTGGGACCAAACCTGAAATCGCGAAAAAAATAATTTGCTGTTCCCTACATTTATGTTCGGTTAACTTGTCAAAATGTAGGGAACAGCTGATTTATTTTATCTATTATATATATATATATATATATATATATATATCTATATAGAGGGTGTATTCTTTGTGAAGAGTAAGTTTCCACTAAGAAAGGGTTTTTCGAAATTCCACCCCTAAGAGGGTGAAATGGGGGGATTTTGTTTCTTTTGAAACTTGGCACGAATACTTATCTAAGTAAGTTATGAAGTTGGGCATTTTTTGTTTTTATAAACTACCCCCTAAAAGGGGATTGGGGGGTTTCAAAGTTTGTATGGAAGAATTTTAGCGCGCGGTCCAATTTAATCAAAACTCAGTATTTATACCTAAAATTGAAAGGAAAGAATAACGTGTATCAGGGTTTTTCGAAAATCTACCCCTGACGGCCTAAAAAGGGGTAGTCAATTTTACAGTGGAGGATTTTACAGCGTGGCTTGATTAACTCGAAAATTGGTATAAATAATCTTTGAGTCACGTTATGAACACATCCCAAATGATTTTTCAAAATTCCATCCCTATGGGGGTGAATAGCGGGGATACAGTTTATATGAAAAATCTTATTCGTTAGGTTAATAATATTGAAAATTGGCATGAATACTCGCCTAAGTAAGCAATAAAATTTATCATTATTAGTTTTTCAAAACCACCCCTCAATGGGGAATTAGGGGTGTTAAAGTTCGTGTGGAAGAATTTGAACGCGCGGTCCGATTAACTTGAAACTCAGTGTACTGTATGTGTACTTAAGACTTAAAATAAATAATAACACGTATGAGGGTTTTTCGAAAATCTGCCCCTAACGGGGTGTAAAGGGGAGTTAATTTTACAGGGGAGGATTATAATAAGTGGCTTGATTAATTATAAAATTGGTATAAATAATCTTTGAGTCAAGTTATGAATTTTTATGATTTTTTTAAAATTCCACCCCTGTAGCGGTGAAAAGCGGGGATACAGTTTATATGAAAAAAAATATTAATTTAGTTAATAAACTTGAAACTTGGCAACAATACTTGCCTAAGCAAGTAATAAAGTTTATCATTATAAGTTTTTCAAACTACCCCTCAAAGGGGGATATAGGGGTGTTGAAGTTTGTGTGGAAGAAATTGAATGCGCGGTCCGATTAACTCGAAACTCAGTATTGATACTTTCGACAGAAAATAATTAATAATAAGTATGTAAAGTTGTCGAAAATTGACCCCTGATGGGAAAAAAGGAGTAATTCGGTTTTTAGGGGAGGATTTGAACTTGAAACTGAAGTTACATTTTCACGCCTAAACCACTGAACTTCTGATTTGGCAAAGAGATAGATGGCATCCTGGGGAAGCACATACTTTTTATCCTGGTAGCACGTTCCCGCGGGATAACTTCCGACATCCACGCGAGCGAAGCCGCGGGCAGAAGCTAGTTTAGTATATATACTATATATAGCTATATATAGCTATACTCGTAGTTGGACAGGTCGCAATCCAAACTTGTTAAACGATATTACATGGATATAGCCGTGGACACTCCTTGTTTGCACAAAGTTCGACAAAGACCAAGTCTAAGTTAGTATCCGTATATCTTGTACATTTGCGATAACGTATATATTTGACTTGGAAATGAGTTATATGTGCTTGAGAGCTCGTGTTAAAATGTTTGTTACGGGGTAATTTTGAGTAGAGAACTCATGCTCCGACTCATGTGTGACTTAAGGTTCAATTTCGCACGACACTTGTCTAAAAGGGAGAGGCGTTCCCACCAGAAGCGCGTAGATTGTGGCGGGATCGGTTAGAAATAGCTTCGCATTATAGTTTTAATTAATAATAATAATATCCCTGGACATTTCACACAGCACCATTTGTCCCAAGCTAAGCAACCTAATGCTTGTGTTATGGTAACAAGATGGCTGATAAACTACTTATATACACAATTTTTTTTTTTTTTTTTAATTAAAGAAATAAATGATAAATGGCATATTCCTATTGGTTTGACGCCCTTAGTTAGTCTTGACCTACGGTTTCTAAAAAGAGCGGTGGCCGTTACATGAAAGCCGCAGTGACAGTCCTCATTAAAATGATGGTTTGACTTCACGTGTCAAAACACACTCTGGGAAACACCCCAACTTACTCTCATTTTGTGATTATGATGTAATATCGTTTTTTTCCCAAATAAAAAAAAATAATAAAAAATGTCTGAATAAACCCATTTGAAATGCATTTTTAGGGTTCCGTAGTACACGTCGTGGAACCCTTAAGTTTCGTCATGTCCGTCCATCCGTCCTCGGCTTATCTTCCAAACGGTTAGTGCTAGAAAGATGAAACTTTGCATGGATATGTGTATTTACCACGTCGACAAAGTGCTAGAATAAAATCACGAACAAAAATTTTTCTTGGGGTACCTACCCTACACGTAGATATTAGTCATTAGATGGTTCTTTTAAAAGCATTGAGAGGTTGCTGAGACGATTTTTTGATTTAGGTATTCGTTTGCGAGATATTCAACTTTAAAGCGCATTTTTTTGACAAAATAGGGGGTCCCCCCCTCTTAAAGCTAAACGGCTGGCTCGAAAAATCTGAAAAAATTCTTGATGGTAGTCCATGTGATGAAATTTAAGGAAAACTATAACGGCTGGGATAACTTTGTTAGGAGTTATAAAGGCAAAACTTGTAAAGTGCCATTATGGGTGACTACGGAACCCTATTCTATGCGTGGCCTGACACACACTTGTTTTCTCTTTTTATGATATTTCATGTTATTTTTTTTTCTAACTCTACTCAAATTTCTTGGAGAACGGTGGAACTAAACTATTGAAATATTTTAATGCAAAAAATTTTTAGAGTGCAGTGGATTCCAAGTATGAACATTAAAATGATGGGAACAATGAATTTATGGATTTTGGAGTGCAGTGGAACTACCCCTCATAAATAAAGTTTCAGTGACGTCGACGACGAATTCCCTATTCAAGAATCAAATCCACGACGCGTAATGTCATAAAAAATTATGATAGTGATTACTATAATATTTTGATCTTGATGCATGAGACTTTTTGGTACGACATTTGGTCATTCTCCTTTCTATAAGTAGCTACTCACCTTCTGTAGTTTCTTTGTGTACCATTTCTTGCAGCAAATCTCAGCTGAATTGCTTTTTATGATCGGAGTTGTTGGGATCAGATGGTTGCTCTTGCAGCTTGTTACTGTGGACAAGGAAATAAAAATATATAAGTTATAGGGGTATTAAATTTGCAAATTATTTCATCACCACTGCTTTCAAAATGGTGAAGGAAAACATCGAGAGAAAAAACTTTGTTACAAAAAAAAACAACCGACTTCCATAAAAACACTACAAAGTGAAAAATAACTTTAATTTCGGAAGTCGGTGTCTTTGGTTTTTTTATTTAGTTTTTCGCCACCGACTTCCGAAATTAAAGTTATTTTTCACTTTGTAGTGTTTTTATGGAAGTCGGTTGTTTTTTTTTGTAAAAAAGTTTTTATTTTTCACTTTTTTGTTGTGATCATTTTTTTAATTTTTGTTGTTTTTTCAAAAACCGCTTGTCCGATTTCGATAAAATTTTCATGGGACCATTTGGGAAGTATACCCTATCCAACAAAAAAAGAATTTTTCAAATCGGTTGGCAAGCGACGGAGTTATGCGCGAACAAATATAAAAAAAAAAAAAAAATACAAACATCCGAATTGAGAACCTCCTCCTTTTTTAGAAGTCGGTTAAAAACCCGCATGTCCTAGAACCAAAAATTTGAAGACATGTGACATTTACCAACCCGTACTGGGCCGTGATTACGGCCCACGCCCTCTCTACAAGAGGAGGCCTGTGTCCCAGCAGTGGGAACATTATAGGCTGGTTAAGTAGAGTGCTCAGGAGGCATTGAGATGGTCAAATCAGCAGAGAGACCAAAAGGACGCAGACGAATTTTTGAATTGTGACCACAAAGACAACTGCCTCATTTGCTAGATTACATTAAATTAAATTGTTTATTCTATAAATAGGGAATTGTATTCACTTTTACACATATTATAAAATAAAAACAAAATAAGCTAAATGAGGTCGGTGTTTCCTATCTGACTACTCTGAGAAGAAAGGGCAAAACAAACTCACTCACTATTTTCTCACTGTCCCAGTAATCTATCTATCTATATAAAAATCAATTGCTGTTCGTTAGTCTCGCTAAAACTCGAGAACGGCTGGGCCGATTTAGCTAATTTTGGTTTTGAAATGTTTGTCGTAGTCCAGGGAAGGTTTAAACGGTCAGAAAATATGGAAAAAGGAGTAGGGTAGGAGTAGGGTAGGAGTAGGGTAGGAGTAGGGTAGGAGTAGGGTAGGAGTAGGGTAGGAGTAGGGTAGGAGTAGGGTAGGAGTAGGGTAGGAGTAGGGTAGGAGTAGGGTAGGAGTAGGGTAGGAGTAGGGTAGGAGTAGGGTAGGAGTAGGGTAGGAATAGGGTAGGAGTAGGGTAGGAGTAGGGTAGGAATAGGGTAGGAGTAGGGTAGGAGTAGGGTAGGAGTAGGGTAGGAGTAGGGTAGGAGTAGGGTAGGAGTAGGGTAGGAGTAGGGTAGGAGTAGGGTAGGAGTAGGGTAGGAGTAGGGTAGGAATAGGGTAGGAGTAGGGTAGGAGTAGGGTAGGAGTAGGGTAGGAGTAGGGTAGGAGTAGGGTAGGAGTAGGGTAGGAGTAGGGTAGGAGTAGGGTAGGAGTAGGGTAGGAGTAGGGTAGGAGTAGGGTAGGAGTAGGGTAGGAGTAGGGTAGGAGTAGGGTAGGAGTAGGGTAGGAGTAGGGTAGGAGTAGGGTAGGAGTAGGGTAGGAGTAGGGTAGGAGTAGGGTAGAAGTAGGGTAGGAGTAGGGTAGGAGTAGGGTAGGAGTAGGGTAGGAGTAGTGTAGGAGTAGGGTAGGAGTAGGGTAGGGGGTAGCACTCCACGCGAACAAAGTAGCGCCGGGCAGCTAGAAATAATTTATATGGCAAAACAACGTTTGCCGGGTCAGCTAGTAAGATATAAAAAGATTAATTAAAGAGCTCACTTAGAATATTTCACTTCACTTCACTTTTGTACAGACGCCAGCACATCGAGCTACTACAATCTGTAAAATTTCTTTAATAAATTTTCAACTATATTGCTAAAGCATTAGGTTCAAGGTTGATTGGGAAAATTTGACAGTTTCGGGTAGCTTGATGTGCTGGCGTCTGTACTAACATATTTATATCAGCTAAAACAAATCAGTTCAGCAAAAACGTCCTGAAAGTGAATCCTATTCTTACTTTGATAGCGTAGACATATCCGTTATCATTTCTAGACATATACCAACGCAAAAATACTTTCATTATCGTTGAATATACACGGGAAATTATGTACGTATATTTCCATTAATTTCCATTGTGACGGGACCAGACATCGTGTAGGTGGGACAAAATGTCTGGTCCCGTCACAATGGAAAAAGATCGCACAATATTATTAGGAAGGGTAAGACTCAATAGGCGTAGGAAGGCATAGCAGCTTCTTAATTAATGTTTCTAGACGCTTGTCTGCGATGAAAGAGCGTTTTTGGAGGTCTTTCATTCCATACAAAATAGATTACCCGTCCATACTACCTTAAAATTTGACTGGCCTCTAGATTCCAGTTATCATAATTTGGTGAGTTTGATGAAACTAGTAATATTTATTTAAAGCAGATTAAGGTTTATTTTTAATAATACACCTAATTATTTTTCCGACTACGTCATTGTCAAGATTTTGAAAGAAATGACGCTCCGAAAAGGTGGTATGCGTCCGCTACCCATAAGGTACTCGTGCAAGAGATTCATTCTCAAAAGGTCGATTCTCGTAATTTAAAACGTTCAAAATCTAGTCGCAGTCTCATCTCGGCGACAATCAATTGTCAAAAACTTGTCAAAAATGTAGGGACATTAGTGCTATTTTTGAGAGATTGACTGATAATATGAACGTTCTTAAGTTACCGAACATTGCCGCTCTGATTACAGTTTGTAACATGTTCTGTGTTTCGTTCGGGTTCCATGTGCAAAGGATTATGGCATCCACAGTAAAAGATTGGAGTCGTTGGTGCAAAATTAATTGAGCTTCCTATACATCAGCTTTCTGACGCTGATAAAGCTGATAAGCTTTATCCGATTACCAAATATTCTGAAGCGAGATGAAAATAAATTCGTAATCCTCTTTAAAAAAGGGATAAAGGCATTTACCTATTAACCCTTCATATATCGGAACGTAGACTCACTCGAGACACAATGGCTTTTTAATTGTGTCTGTAATTACGACATTCAACGGGTTAAGGATGAAATTGAGCTAAGACTTCCCTTTAGATTTATAATAATAATAATAAAGCTGAAGTGTTTGTTTGAACTCGCGAATCTCTGAAACTGCCAGTTGAATTTGAAAAATTCTTATTGCTTTGATAGCCCAATTCTTGAGGAAGGCTACATACTACCGTGCTAGGAGTATCCTTAGGATCCGAGCACAAAAGAAAAAAATTCAGAAAGAAGCTAAGCAAAAACGAAGTGCAGGCAGGCGATGCGATGCGATGGGTTGGGTTGGGGAGTAAGAAATTTCATGTGGTCGAAGTCGCGGGCAGAGGCTAGTATAAGATATTCCATCAAGTGGGGAAATTACGTCTGAAGCAATGCAGAAAAGATACGATTCAGTCAGCCTCCCTGGTAACAAGGGGATAATAAATTTCAACGTAATCTTTATGATTCTTGATGATAAAACTCCTCCATCTCAATTTTTATCCGGTTAGACTAAGTCAAACTGAGTTATATTGTTCGAGGGAAGTACAGTCTGAAAGATCAGCCTAACTTAGAGTTAAATAAACCTAGAACAACTAACAATTTTTAGGCTCATCGGTATCAAAATCCAACTAAAAGATTTTATTTAAAAAAAACAATTAAAGGCACTTTTAGCAAGAGGTCGGTCATTCAGAAAGATGAAGCTAGTTGCCCCTTCCAAAGCGTAGTTGGTTCCTATGGACATGAATGGGCAAGACATCCGAGTGTCCGAGGAGTTCCTCGAACACTCTTTTAAATCAAAATATTGTTACAAAATATTGGTCTCATCATTCATGTTGAAATGAAACATGTGAAAACGATGTAAAAAGACGTTCAAGTTAAAAGCGTCCGTAATAAAGATAATTATAATTTATCACGGTCTACAACCCCATGCTTAGAAATATTTTCATTAAAATTCTGAAGTTTTAATCGCAACCATAACACGGTTTTGGATGAGCCTTGAGACCCTTTTTTAATACTTGTAAAGTTACAAGTCATTCTCACCAAAAGGTTATTCCACCACTTCTCCCAAAGAGAATAATATTAATAAACTTGTAAAAAGTTATTTTCACTAACTGAAGTTTCCTTATGTTATTGGAAAAGAGCGTAACTTTATCAAGTTTTCTCCAAGAAAAAGTGTGGCCAGTAAACTTATATACCTACCTAAACCTGATATCTACACGTGCGACATTGTCGTATTTTAATAGGATATGTCCCGATAAAAAGCTATGTAGTACAACAACACTGGCAGCGATTGCGAACAAACAAACAGGAATGAAAGCAAAATTTATTTTAAAACTTTAAAACTCGCCACGCTGTTTTTTTTGCATTCCGTTCCGTTTCCGTTCATCTATACAAATAAATATTACAAATAAATAGTATAAACGGTACTTATTATAACAAAAAAAGTTTTTTTATTATTTTTGTATGACTGTCTGTTTTTTCTGGCTGATTTTGGCGGTACTTTTACTGAATTGATTTTGTAAAAAAAAAAAAATTTTGCTGATTTTATGAGGATAACTTGGTTACTTTTATTTTAGAAAAGCGCGAATGAAGTCGCGGGAGCAGCTAGTATAAAATAATTTTCACAAAATTAGATTTAGTAAACAAGTACAAGTAAAGCGCAAAATAAAAAAAAGCGAAAAATATAGTATTTTTATCTCACGAAGCGACGCGCACTTTACTTGTGGTAAACAAGTGTGCAAATACGCTGTAAATGTTTGTGTATTCACCAGGAGCTCTCGGCATCGTTCAAGACATGACGAAGTTGGAAGTGTGTGTATGTGCGTGAGTGTGTGTGTTATGTGCTGATGCTACTGGTCTTCACGCAGACATTCACAGCGTGTTTGTACAGTTGGTTACCACAAGTAAAGCGCGCGACGCTTCGTGAGATAAAAATACTGTAGAAATAATTCACCTTTATGTTCAGAGTATACAGTCCAGCATACAAAATGAATAAAACACAATTTTCATTCAAAAATAAAACGCATCAGCAAATTATTTTTACACCTCATCCGTCAACATTGCGATCCGTACAATACGCAAACATTTTCAGTATCCAGGTACATTACATTATGTGTACAGAATTCCAGGCTTGCCGACATTATTGGCTAATGTGATTACCGGTACTCTGTGGTATTCGTCACAAATTCACAATTCTCGACATTCATCCGAGCCACGTGCAGACAAAATTGAATACTTTCCCCACCCTCAGCACGTTGAATCAGGGGGTTTAATTAATTAATGAAAATAAATATTAGCCTGTAGGTTTTATATAGCTGACATTATGGCAAATAATTTAATTTAATGTTCTGTGTCTTGTAATGTTAATTACTTTGCATACAATCAAGTACTTTCTAACTAAACAGACAGCTGTGCTGCTGAGGAGTTTGTTGCGCCATTTCTTCTTCCCAGCAAAAGCACTAGGAAGTGGTGAAGGGCGGGCGTTTTGACGTTCGAAAAGAGCTGATTTTCAGCCTAATTTGAATAAATGACTTTTGATTTTGATTTTATTGTATTCTTTGTAAAAGTGGATCTCCCGTGAAAGCTAGCTAAAATAAAAACTGCACTAAAGAATGAATGTTTATTTATGTTTCCTTCTGCGTTCACGCGTCACCAAAATTAGAAAGAAATTAACTTTCACTTGCTTATTTAATTTCTCGATCATTCGGAGCACGAGTGAAAGGAGATCTAACGAGATCCAACATCGTTGGATTGGTTCACAAATGAATTAATTTTTCACTTTCAATTAATTTTGTATTCATTCGATCACTTTGAGCGAGAGATAAAGACATTATTTTTTATTTTCTAGAGCCACATCGATCCAACCCTTGCAGTACGCGTCTGGTTCGCCTATCCACGACAAATATAAATGGAAAAAAAATCTCTGTCCCACTGCTGATCAAACCCGGACCAAATCCTTCCAGGCATCCTTTTCTTGAGCCACCTAGATCCAACTCATTACGGTACGCGTTTAAGTCGCCTTGCAACGGAAAATAAACATAAATGAACAAAAAATAAAGGTCTGATTTAATTATCAGAAAGGAAACACTGTTTAATGAAGCCAATTTCCACAACGTTGAATTAATATTAAATGCACCTATCCAGCCTCAATACTTAGTAATATAAACTACTGGGTACGTATCAAAATCCCGAATTTTAATAGACCGAATTTTAAAATACCGATAGACGAAATCCCGATAATTGAAACGCCGAATGGTTGTTTGGTCGAAAGTTTTAAATCCCGAAAGTTCATTTGCCCGAAAGTTTAAAATCCCGAAGTACAAAATCCCGAAATACGTGTGCTAGCATGTGTTCATGCCGCCTCAACCCACGTACTGTGGTACAATAAACACAAAGTGCATGTAATACGGTCGATGGATATGGCAACATATTATACACATCTACATTGCATTGTACATAATTAATTATTTGTTTTGTTGGCACTGTGTAGCAGTTCATTCATTATTATGAATTTATGGGGAGAATATTATGAAAATCTATTTTGTTTTGAGTATTTTAAAACTTTCCTATAAAACTATAACAGAATTAACAGTGCAAGGCACCCATAAATAAGAACCTACATATAAAAGGCATTGCTTTAAAAAGCTTTGCGCTTCCCCCAGCGAAGCCTTATGCCGAGCTCCGTATCCCACAGGTGCGTCCTCAGCGTGTGTTCGCTTAGTTTATAGGTTTTATGCCCTGACTGGAGCCCTTAATTTATTATGGCGTCCACAAGATAGCCGGGTCATAAAACAGCTGTTTCGCTTTCTGTGTTAGGCTTTTGATCCAACGAACCTGAGCTGAGCTCAAGAGATAAAGCGGAAAATAGAGCCAAAACAAAGCTTTGAATCAAGAAGGCTTTGTTTGAGCCTGAAACTCGACGGACAGTCAGTCAAAATCTACAATTTTTTTTAACAAAACCAACGTCTCTTTGACTTTCACTTTTGGTATGTCATAACATACATTACGCCTATATGTGTATTATCCGAATAATATAATTCGAACCCAGGATCTCGTGATCAGCAGTAGCACTTGCGGCCTCTAGGTATACCAACTCGCAATAACTACGAATCATTTTAGTCAAAATTAGTTATGCATTTTGATATAGTATTGCAGCTATTGTTCAAATCCAATAAGCCAGTCAGATTGATAGGATGCGTCCCGTTACACGTGTGCGGTTGATTGCAGGAGAAGGTTGAATGATAATAGCTAGCGATGCAGGATCTATATATATATCTATTGGAGAATTAAAGCTGTGATTGCAATGTGTCAGGTTGATGAATCCCGACATAGCTACAAACATTTGAACATTTGTATCAAGACATAACAAGACGGGATGGCAAAGTGTATTAGTGTTCAAAGCACGTTTGCTCAATTTTTCGGTTTCCTTACCTCTCGAAAGGAAGAAACTGAACCCTTATACTAGGATCACTTTGTTGTCCGTCCGTCCGTCTGTCTGTCAAGACCCTTTTTCTCAGAAATGCGTAGAGGTATCAGGCTGGAATTTATATCAAATACTCAAGTCTACTGACCCTTGGAGCTGTGAAAAAATCAAACTTTTAAGTCAACGCAATCAAAAGATACAGCCGTTTATGCCGCAAGTTTTCGACACTCGCAAGGAAATCAAAACCTACAGGGTACTTCCCGTGAACTCAGAATCTTGAAATTTGGTACAAAGCAACGTCTTATAGCACAAATAAAGGAAAAATTGCGAAAACTGTAATTTTTTAGTTATATCATAATAATAAAAATATTTTTAATAATTTTAAATTGTACGGAACCCTCGGTGCGCGAGTCCGACTCGCACTTGGCCGGTTTTTATTTTTATTTGGACCGAAGTTTTTAAACGCGGCTTACGACACCCATGATCAAATAAATTCATGGTAGAAATCGTCATCATGGGTGAGGTCAAAATGAAAATCCAAAATAGAGGTTGCGAAAACTTTAAAATTTTCGTCATGCGTGTCATGGGTGTCGTTTATATCATTTTGGAGGGTGCTAAAGCCGATAGTGGGTCAAAATGAAAATCCAAGATGGCAAACACTTTAAGAGAGCTTCTAAAACTTATTCAAGATGGCTCTAGATTAAAAACACGTATTAAATTCACACTATCTCTCTGTGTCTTCTTTTCTCATATATGAGTTTGTGTGCGTCGAGTATCATGTATCATCGTTCCTGACGGGGGTTCCCGACCGCACACGTTTTTACTTATCCTGCCAACTGGGCACAGGTCTCCACCATATTTCATATATGCATATTTTACCAGTATCCAATTTTAAAAACTAATCTAAAATGTTGGTTTGATTACTTTTACGTTTTTTGCCTTATGAAACCTCCTTGCCTCTTTGCCTCCTTCTTCAGTTATCATCGTCCAATTTAGGCCCGTTTTTAAACGTTACGGACAATAATGGTTAAACCGTTTTATTCAATTAATTTATTCATAGTTATAAATACCAAGCCTGCCTTCTAAATCCACGTGCCATTATTGGTGACTACGGAACCCTATTCCATGCGTGGCCCTGGCATGGACTTCGCTGGTTTTTTTTTTCTTAGGAGAAGTGGAACAGCTGAAAATCAGCGAACCCAAGATTGACTTAGGACGAAAACAGTGAATGATAAAAAAATTGATGGCTGAAATAAAGTAAACTATGAACCTCAAAAACTTTGAGTTAAGTTATTTAGGTACTCAGATCTTATTATTAGATAGCGAATTTTTGGCGCAGCCGTGAGGCACACTTTCCTGCTAATTTCTTACATCGGACTTCACACTTTTATTTAATCTTTTTTTTTATTGTTTGTTTTATCTGATGTATGTATCTGATGTATTGTGTCTTTTAGTTTGTGCCAAATAAATGTATTTTCTTTCTTCTTTCAATTTATTAAGTTTTTGTTTACAGCGAAACCAAAATAAATAGGTAAAGTACCTACCATTGGGTAAACAAACTATTTATTTACCAAATTGACACACTGCGACAATTTGCCGTGTTATAACTATACTGGTAGTTAATTTGCCGAACGGGTACCTCATCATCATTACCTGCTTAGCCTTTTCCCAACTATGTTGGGGTCGGCTTCCAGTCTAACCGGATGCAGCTGAATAACAGTATTTTACATGAAGCGACTGCCTATCTGACCTCCACAACCTAGTTACTGGGTAATACGATACTCCGTGGTAAGACTGGTTGTCAGACTTTCGGGCTTCTGACGACCCGTAACGACTGTCAAGTATCCACGAATGACAACCGGGACGCGGAGGGATCTTGGTATGTAAAGATGGTCACCCATCCACGGACCAACCGCGGCAAGCGTAGCTTGACCTGATCGATCGATGTCAAATGACCTGATGCCGATGACTTGACCGATGCCAAATATCTACATGCTTACTTAAAAGTCTGTAATTTTAAATAATCAGACGTCACGACGAAATAAATAGCAAAAATAATCCGTTTTCCCGAAAAGACATGATATGACGTCCCCAGCTGACGTCCAATTTCCCCAAATATCATTACAGACTCGTGTTCTACGCACAGTTGGGTTGTGTGTACCTGATAGGCACGTGGGGCGGCGGAGGCGCCCGCCCCTGCTGTGGGTCACGTCTGCCAAGTTTACGCACAAAAAAAAACTGATTTTTAAACTGATATTTCAAGTAACTACACAACCAGCTGTCGTTGATCTTAAAAATGTTATTCATCAAATTAATTTATTTCTTGTTTTATCATGTTTAGATATTAATACCCATCACGTTGGCGAAGTTTCAGTAGCTTATTTATTTTGACCCTGTATAATTAAACTTCGTGAATGCTGGACACCTAATTAAATAAAAATGTTCAATAAATGCAGCCGAATTTTGACGTTTCTTTTTTTTATCCTTTATTAAAAAGAACCAAGTTCATAATAATTAATTACAATCTAGCCTATAAGACTAATAAGCAATTTTAATCTAACTTAATTTACTATGTGATAATTATTTTTAAACTTAGAATAGTGTTGACGTAAATGATGAAACCTTTCAGTAGTATCATCATGAATAATAATTAATGAAGCCATTGTTTACTAATACCTACCTGATGAACACCCTAATTAGTCCGAACCCAGAAGTAGCGTTCAAGCGTTTACAATTGCGATTCAATCAATATTAATATCCATGAACAATATCCAACCCTGTAAACTTGCTCTTCAAATAATTATTGTTTCCTCATAATTGGAACGATCGCCAAAATACAATTTTGGAGAAAACCTACAAAGCGGAATTGCTACAGACTGATTGTAGGTATGCATACACACGGGCGAGAACAACTTAGCTACGCACGTGTAACTTCGCTTTGTATGAAAATGTAGGCGGAATCGTCCACTAAGACCCCACACTATGTTCAAAAGCGAGCTATTAAACAAATGAAATATGTATGTATTATTAGGAAATCCCAGGAACGCGGGTTTTGAGAGCAAAGTGAACTAGGTCCGCTAAATTTTCATGAAACGAGCTTGTGTGTTGGCCTGACTTCCAAACCCTCCTTTCAACTTGGTCAGTTCACAAAAGGGCAAATAATTATGTCCACCTTGTATACAATTTGATGGATGTACTTTTTCATAAATTGTTTATCCAACTGCCTGATATTCTTAACTCATCAAACATCAAATACTTCTTCAAGTTCTCAGAAACAACGCTTTCGCTAGTTTTTTAGCTATAACAGCTATTTTTGCCACCAATGTTTCAGAGATTTAAACTTTGAATACCTACTTTACATAAGTCAGTTCAGAAATAATTTATGAAGAAACTGTAATGCTTGGACTCAAAGTTCGGACGCACTTAAAATACAAGAAGGTTTACCGTGTCTGAATTTTCAGTAGGACTTGTTGATTTTCACGTATTTTTCTAAGGTGGGCAGAAACTAGAAAAAAAGCCAAAAGTGGTAAGATAGTTTCATGTTCCTTTTCGGCAAAAGGATATATACAACACTAAACAACCTCTCCCGGAATTAACGCACACCACCAAACACCCCAAATAGAACTTATTATGTTATATTATAATCATAATGCATTTTTACTATTATGTAAAAAACATTGTTTATTTATTAAATTATGTAGTTATTCTGACTGTGGGAGAAAATTGTGGTCACATTACAAATCTACGCACGCACACAGTTGCACACGTATAAGGATCTCGAAATCGAGGTATTTCGTCCAATTTGGTTTGTTTTCACTGTACAGCGGAAGTGTGACTGTAATTTACGTAATCTGCATTCGCGGCATATTCGCACAAATATACAATGTAAACAAATTTATGGAAAAATAACTTTAATTCCCACACAATAAAGCTCAGTTTACGCTACAACTTTAAACAATTTTATAACTTTTTAAATAGTGCTAGTCAGTCTAAAATCAACTTAATCACCATTAAAATAAAGTTGATATTGGTTTAACTTGAAATAACGTCAATTTAAAACATTTAATAAAATTTGAATATAGTTTTAATTAATTTTGGGATATAAAACTACCTAGGTATATTAAAAATGACAGAAATCGATTCAGTAGCCAATTCAGTGACAACCGATTTCCACTCAACTTTTCAGTTACCGGTGCCACTTTCAGATTTCCTCTTGTGTACTCATTTCTTATTCTATCCATTCGTGTAACACCACCAATGTCTCTTAGCATCTCTCTCAGTCTCATCTCAGCTGCACGCAATTGCCTTTCATTCATCCCATTTGTGGTCCAACTTTCTGATCCATGCAAGACAGCAGGTCTAATCATGGTTTTATATACATTCCCCTTAAGTTTAAGGGGAAGATATAGGGGAGTCGCAGATTTTTCCCGTGACCTGCCGCCATTTCTTCCATCCAGTGTTAATTCTACTGTTCTTAACCGTCCGATCTACTTCGCCATCACTTTGCACGAGTGAACCGAGATACCGAAACATACATACATACATAATCAGCCTATAATGTTCCTACTGCTGGGACACAGGCCTGCTCTCTGTGACAAGGAGTGGGCCTTAAGCCACCATGGTAGATGTCACATGTCTTCGTATTTTTAGTTCTAGGACACGTCGGTTTTCCTTCACCATTATGAGAGCAGTGGTGATCAAATAATTTACACAAAGTAAAGCGCCTGTCTGGGTTCGAACCAACGACCTACAAATCATAAGTCGCGGCCGTTACCATTGAGCCACCACAGGTCTCAGATACCGAAAGTTAGTAGTAAAGTAAGTACTAGTTTTGGTCTAGCTCTCATTCGTCAAAAGTGTACAGAGTGTTATGTGTGATAAGAAACTTCATTCCAAAAACAACCGACTTTCATAAAAACACTACAAAGTGAAAAATAACTTTAATTTCGGAAGTCGGTGTCTTTCGTTTTTGTATTTCGTTTTTCGCCACCGACTTCCGAAATTAAAGTTATTTTTCACTTTGTAGTGTTTTCATGAAAGTCGATTCTTTTTTTTTTTTGTAAAAAAGTTTTTATTTTTCACTTTTTTGTTGTGATATTTTTTTTTATTTATGTTGATTTTTCAAAAACCGCTTGTCCGATTTTGATAAAATTTTTATAGGACCATTTGGAAAGTATACCCCTTCCAACAAAAAAGAATTTTTCAAATTGGTTGCGCAAGCGACGGAGTTATGCGCGAACAAACATAAAAAAAAACAAACATCCGCATTGAGAACCTCCTCCTGTTTTAGAAGTCGGTTAAAAAATAGTACCTTATTACATAATTTTGTTGTTACCCAGGAATGCTGAATTAAAATTTTGGGTACCTTATGTATACCAGATACCCACTATAAAATTAGGTATTATAATTTTATAGCCCACAGTTTATTCTGATGTGCTGAATTTCAAAGTAGAGGTTAATGTTGTACTCATTTGTAATTCAGAATGTGGCTAGGGAAATTGAATTTGAATAATCATATTTTGATGCCTATTAAAAGACTGTGCGCTAGAGTAAAATGATAATATGACAGCGTGAAATTTCATATTGTAAGTTTTTATTATATTACTAGCTGCGCCCCGCGGTTTCACCCGTGTAAGTTTCGATCCCGTGGGAATATCGGAATAAAAAAAGTATTCTATATGTTAATCCTGGTTATAAACCATCTGTGTGCCAAAAATCCAAATCCGTTCAGTAGTTTTCGCGTGAAAGAGTAACAAACATCCATCCATCCATACAAGCTTCCATGTTTATAATATTAGTAGGATCATAACGTCACGCCTGTAATGCCAGACGATTTAGGCAGTGATGTACCTATAGTGCACCCACATTTCGTACCATGTAATAGGGGGGCGAGCCTATTACACCAACCGGGCACAAATTCAGACTCCAGCCTGCTACCAAGAAATTCAGACTCCAGACTGCCAGTAAGAAATTCAGACTCCAGACTGCTACTAAGAAATTCAGACTCCAGACTGCTACTAAGAAATTCAGACTCCAGACTGCTACTAAGAAATTCAGACTCCAGACTGCCAGTAAGAAATTCAGACTCCAGACTGCTACTAAGAAATTCAGACTCCAGACTGCCAGTAAGAAATTCAGACTCCAGACTGCTACTAAGAAATTCCTGATGAAAAAACCCAATAGCAATTTGCCCGACCTAGGAATCAAACCCAGGAAAACCTCATGCTCAGGAGTAGCCATTGCGATCACTAGACCAATGTTATATGGATCTTGTATCAGGTGGCCTATTCCCGTAATTAAAAACGTTCAAAATCTAGTCGCAATCTCATCTCAGCGACAATCAATGTCAAAAATGTAGGGAAAATATAGGTATTTTTGACAGATTGAGACTAAGATCAGACTGTGAACGTTCTTCAAATTACGAGAATTGCCCCTCTGATCATTTCGAATGTGTGTAGGAGTATGTCCAACATTTCTCGCCACCGACGACACCACCACGTTAGTCGTAACGTGGTGGTACAGTCAACAGCAAAAGTAGATGATCAAAATCAGAAATTGAAATTGAATTGAAAACTGATCACGAATATATGGCAGCTGTACTAGTAGTAAATGTTTGGTATAATTTACAATCACATACTTTTTAATCACTTCAACGCCACACAGTTCTGACGTGAACACAGTTGCCGTTAATTAGTATTGAATTTCTGTTGTCTAAATCTACTTTTGCTGTTGACTGTACGTTAGTCGGCGCGGAAGAGGCCGACCATCGGTCAGCTTAGGAGTCCGATGCCCACCAGCCTCTGATAGGGTCCCGGTAGTAGTGTGCAGGGCATGAGCTGGACACAAACTGTCAACGAAAATGTCATGCGCGCATACTTTGGGGCTACAGTGGGGGGAAGTAACTTGACTGCGTACCGTGGTCAGATGCTCTCTTGGTTTCAGGTGCTTAAGACAGCCGTCAACGTGTCGGCGCAACGACTATAGTACATACGTAATAGTCGGTACGTTAAACCACTGATTTCAACCAATAGTTTCTTGCTAAGTTTCCAAAACTTTCTCGATAGTTAATTTCCGTAGCTTGCAGGCTACAGTAGTAATCTTCAGAGCTAAATGCCGATGGAACAGTTTGCTCGTTTTTGTAACTATTTGCGCAAAGTTGTCACCGTTAACATTTTTAAAGACTAGACCATGCTTTGCACGGTTTTTACGAGTTGACAAAACGTCGAAATTTTTATAATAAATGTAGATACTTTTAAAATTAATGTTTTATACCTACACATAAACTTTCGGGAATAAATTCTGTAAGTGATGGTGAAAACCGCATCAAAATCCATTGCGGAGTTTAATAGAACACGCGGCCACAACGAGAGATACTAAAAGCGACATTAATTTATAAATATGTATAGATAACCAGCTTGAAAAAAAGTATATTTATAATTTTCGTGACCGCGTACCGTATTTCAACATGCAACACATCGGCCCATTAGCTCAGTTGGTTAGAGCGTCGTGCTAATAACGCGAAGGTCGCGGGTTCGATCCGCTCATGGGCCACAATTTACTTTTGTATTTTTTTTTTTATAGATCAAAGTTTGAACACTGACACAAAACTTTCCTACACTATAATCTAAAATATACCTCGACTTTTAATCGTATTCAGTAACTTGACAGTTCAAAGAAAAATAATTTTACCATACTAAAACTATAGTGTTGGGGTAGTGAACGATTTTGCGTAAAGAACGAATGATAAAAATGATTTAATTTAATTAAAACTTTAAATATTCGTATGTAAGATGTGGAATATAAGAATAATTATTAATAAAAATCGTTATTAGTTAAGTAAAGTAGTAATTTCCTTTTTTTATTTTAATTTAGTAGAAACAAAATAAAGATCATGTCATTTCACTTTTTTACTTTTGTCATTTTATTTCCTCTGGCAACCCTAGACGTAGACGTCATTCTTGACGTCATTCTTGTATTCATTTTTAAGACATGTTACTAAATTTAAAATAAAAAGTTCAATACAATACACACAATACAATTTTCTCCATGGGACCAACATCGTAATCGCGAATAAAAATTCAGCCATCCCATACGTTTAGGTCGAGTAGGTATAAAAGGTTTCTATGGGGCAGTTGATAATTTTTTCCCATAGATTGGTCCCCTAAAGAAAGTTGTTCAGTTAGGTGGTCTGTACCACACCCTTAAATTTGGCTGGTCTTTGAAAATTAACCCTGTATATATATATCTATATTGACCATATATTCTTCCCAACTTTCCGATTAAATTTTCCAATAAATATTTTTTATTAATACCTACAAGTAGTAGGTTGAACGTCTGTCTGCCTTGAAACTCTAAACTTGAGGACAACGATTCGACGAACAATACCAAAGAAAGGACATTTGGGTAGGCCGCGTAAAGTACTCGAACTGCCAGATCATGATTAAAACTGCCTAAGAAGGAAAAAAAGGAAAACAGAAAAAAGAAATGACCCACATAGTCCTTACATTCACAATAATTTAAAAAAAAATATTTATATACTTTACAAAAATAAATATTCATGTCATACCCCTGCCTCCCTCCGATATTGCCGTGATAAAATCAGAGTTTCTGGAAATCCACAATTATATTGAACAATACCGAAATATTGGCCGCACACACACAATAACATCGACAATATTATTGATGTATTTTATTGACTATATTATTGTGTGTGTGCTAGCCTTAGTGTCCCAGGACCAAGTTGCCTGATTTTTTGGACCGTGAAATTGATTAATGAATGGAACCACAATAATATCGGTAAACGCTTGTCTGTTCCAGACATGATGGGTTTGGCAGGCAATATGTTCCATCAGTATTTGATATGATTGTGTGAAAATGGTTTCTATATCAACGCACAATCTTTAAAGTAACTCTGTCTGCTTGTTAGCATTTCTTGGCTGAGCAGATTTGGCACACAGACAGCATGCGCTGTGGGGTAATTGCGTAACACACTAACAGATAGCATGAGCTGTGGGGTAATTGCGTAACACACTAACAGATAGCATGAGCTGTGGGGTAATTGCGTAACACACTAACAGATAGCATGAGCTGTGGGGTAATTGCGTAACACACTAACAGATAGCATGAGCTGTGGGGTAATTGCGTAACACACTAACAGATAGCATGAGCTGTGGGGTAATTGCGTAACACACTAACAGATAGCATGAGCTGTGGGGTGATTGCGTAACACACTAACAGATAGCATGAGCTGTGGGGTGATTGCGTAACACACTAACAGATAGCATGAGCTGTGGGGTAATTGCGTAACACACTAACAGATAGCATGAGCTGTGGGGTGATTGCGTAACACACTAACAGATAGCATGAGCTGTGGGGTAATTGCGTAACACACTAACAGATAGCATGAGCTGTGGGGTGATTGCGTAACACACTAACAGATAGCATGAGCTGTGGGGTGATTGCGTAACACACTAACAGATAGCATGAGCTGTGGGGTAATTGCGTAACACACTAACAGATAGCATGAGCTGTGGGGTGATTTCGTAACACACTAACAGATAGCATAAGCTGTGGGGTAATTGCGTAACACACTAACAGATAGCATGAGCTGTGGGGTGATTGCGTAACACACTAACAGATAGCATGAGCTGTGGGGTAATTGCGTAACACACGAACAGTAACAATGATTTTCATTTTGACAGTTCAACAACGTTCATTGCGTTATTTACGTTTTTTTGCCGATATATTTTTCGAACTTAAGAAAGAAAGAAAATACATTTATTTGGCACAAACCAAAAGTCACACCAGATACATACATCAGATAAAACAAACAATAAAATAAAATAAAAGAGATTAAATAAAAAGTGTGAAGTCTGATGTAAGAAATTAGCAGGAAACTGTGCCTCACGGCTGCGCCAAAAAGGCCCAGTTCAGCAAAAATGCCAGACAACTAGTGTATGAAGCAATGGATTAGCAATATCCATCAAAATCATTCAAATTGTGAATGAATGTGTTACGCAAATAGGGTGCTGGGTTAGTAAAATAAATGCCTGCGTAGGCCAGCGTAAAAAACAGGCAACAATGCTCATAATTATAGCAGGTGTAAAAATATCCTTATCGAAGCCGAGAGTCACTTGATTCTTATTTTTTTTTTTTGTACTGGACATGGAGAACCTTCTGGTAACGAAGAAGTTGATGATCAAAGTTTTTGATGTTTGATCTACGAAAACAAGTTTCAAATGTTGAAACTTAACTATAAATACTAGTCTGCCTGCCCTACCCTTGCTCGAGCCAGCCCGCGCCGCTGAGCCTGTAGTTTTAAATTCGTCCCCTAACAGTGACGCCCTAAGCCGAGATCCGTACCCCACAGGTTGTAGTCCGTACTCCACACCTTAGCGTGTAGTCTCGTTTTTAAGTTTTTTTAAGCCCGAACTGGAGGCATTAATTCATTGAGGAATCCACAGGCAAGTCTGGTTAAGCAGAAAATAAAAGTTTCCCAGCAATTATTTTTGCACAAAGTTAGTAAGTTTGATGTACAGAATGCGTGGATGACGACTTTGTGAAGGGTCTATAATCCGATGTGAGTTCCCATTAGTTTTGACATTGGTTCTAAAAGCCTATTCGTGCAGGCTCCGGGAAAAAGTTTCGAACCTTCTAACAACATTTATTGACAGCCATGTGGTGGATGGAATTTCCCATGGGCAAAATTGAAGACAGCAGGGTCTTCATTTACATACATTCATATACATACGAACTTTTAACCCTTTTAAGGGATTTAAAAGGAAAATCCTTCCGTATTGCTCACCATCGCTATAAATCGTTACATTTTGATCGTTTTAATCCTTAAAAGGGGTCATTATAAACACACACACACACACATTGTTTATATATTTTAATTACTGTGGGCGTACTATGGGTAGTGTTGGTTATAGCACAATAGAAAAACGGTTTTCAGTTCAAATCAGATTAAAAGAGACTGTGACTTCCAAGTTGGTTTCAGTGTTTCTTCTCAGAGTAGTCGGATAGAAAACACGGACCTCATCTAGTTTTAAAACAGAGTTTATGTTTAAAGTGTATTTTAAAACATAGAAATAAAT
The DNA here is from genome assembly GCA_949629185.1 of Apamea crenata. NCBI lineage: Eukaryota > Metazoa > Arthropoda > Insecta > Lepidoptera > Noctuidae > Apamea > Apamea crenata. The sequence goes on from OX451359.1 coordinate 3,249,932, forward strand.
ATATCAATAATGTTTTCCCGTGTCAGACGTATTTTTGCATAGGTAATTAAATTAAACTTGAGACTTATAAAAATTCAAGTATATTATGTACTCAAGTAGTCGTAGTCAAAAGTTCTTAATTTCTATGAATAGTAGCTAATCAATAAATTACTAAACAAGGTAGTTAATTGATTATTGGTTATTCTAAACATATTATGCGCGTAATAGCGAGCGAATACTAATTTCCTTTACCATGTTAATTAATTACTGGATACCTGAGATAGTATGGCGGCTAGGACTAAGATAAATGATAGCTTTGCTTTCTAATTTATTAGCGAGGACTACAATATAGTTGAAGGTGGAAACTTCCTTTCTGGAATAAAGGATGTGTTGTTGATACAGAAAATATTTCACCTCTAATCTAATGCATAATTAGTGTGGCGATTTGGTTAGCTCATTAATTGTAAGCACGTAGGTATTCTACATTACGTATTTTAAACATACACAATTAAAATAATTAATAACAATTAACATTTTACCCGTGGGACCTCTTTTTTTTTTGTTTTAGTATTTAACGCGATTGCCATTTCTTTCGACAAATGGCAATCGCTCTTAAATCTTTACGTATGTATTTCTACAACGTCTTCCAACAGGTTTGACATAAGGTTTTCGATAGCTTATGTCAATCGAATACGTTTTAGACTCTTCCACTATCGTAATCGCTGATGTAATGTCACTTTGACTAGGCCGTCTGGTAAAAAAAGAAAGGGTTGAATTTTTTTTGAAAATAATTGATCTACTGCAGCGGCCGGCGGGCGCTAAATTTAATCTAAGTTAGTCGTTATTTACTGCTTTTAGGACCGCAAATTAGGAATTATTAGAGGATCAAAAAAAGAGGCGCATTCATTCATTATTCAGACCGTCATTCAGATATATTATGTGAGGTAGGTTTATTTCTTAGGTTTTATTTTGTAGGTTTTAATTATATTAGTTTTATTTGTTTTTTTTTTATTTTGTTCTTGTTATTTTTATTTAACATGTTTTTTGGTCGTATGTTAAGTTATGGATCTATGGTCTGATAATAAAGATTTATTATTATTATTAATTCATTACATGAGGCTGTTCATTAATATAACAACTAACTAATAACTTTCTTATAAAGTGACTTAATAAGACTCCAGTTAATGTAATAGAAACACCCCCACACCGTTGTGATCCCACCATCCCCTAGTCACCAAACGGGCTGTGTGTGTTCTCATAAAAAAGTTCGTATGTACTTATAGTCGACCAGAGGGGCAATTCTCGTAATTTTAAGAACGTTCACAGTCTGATCTCAGTCTCTATCTCTCTAAAATCCCTACATTTTTGACCAGTTTTTGACATTGATTGTCGCTAAGATGAGATTGCGACTACATTTTTAACGTTTTTCATCAGGGAATTGGCCTTCTGGTCTATTTGTCTATGTGCCAGTCAGATAGTTTTAATTCAGTGAAGTTTCAATTCACTGAGAACTGTTTTCAATAAGTGGTAAGCATTTACGAGGTCGACTGCACCTAAAATATTAAAACTTCTACTCACAATGTCTCTGCCACTTGAAGTTATGCTGGATCTCATGCCGCATACCCCTCCATAGCTTGGTGACTATCAAGGAGTATGCGAAAGACATGATAAAGATGGGTATCAGCAGAAGTCCAGCATCTATGCCAAGGTTGAAGGCCCGTTCTAACTCCAGGCTGGTCCATACTTCTCTGCATTTGAAGGCTGCAAAAGAAAAGTGGGTTAAAGATTTTGGTTTAAAAATCCAGAGTGTCATGGTGCAATTCTGGACCACCTGCGAAAGTTTTCGTCGGTTATAAAAAAAATGTGATGTTTCCCACAAAAGTGCAATATCTACCTACACAGTTAAAATGTATGGAACATCTTTTTTTTTTTAATTAACAATAACAATCGTCGTTTTCAAGGGTTCATTGAAAGATTTGTTTTAGGTTAGAGTACCAAGACAGCGTATGAATTTGGAACTATACCCTGTCCACTAGGTAAACCGTTTTGACAGATGGAACTAGTGATTGCAGCAACACACAATACATTGATTGATACACGTACGGTATTATAATGTATGTAAGAAGCCATAATAAAGATAATTCAATAAGACAAGGCAGTCTATATATATGTATTTTATTACCCATTTTAAAGTTAACCTTTACGTAATCTGGAATATGTACGTTCTAAAACAGCTGTCAAAAAACAGTTAACCTAATGGACAATGTATAAGTACCAACACGGAGGCATCGACATATGTTAAGTAAACTTGCCCAATGTTTGGGAATGGTATCTAAACGTTTAGTTTACTAGAGAATCACAAAGGCTATCAAATGAATATGTTAAGTAAATCATTGTGCTTGTGCTGGAATCACATTATGAATTCGAAAAATACAACAATCAAGATGAATATTATGCAATAATAGTGTAGAGTAAGAGTTCCGAAATGAAAGAATCATTTTACCAAATAAACACCTCACATTTTATTATTTTATGCATTTTTCATCAACTACCATATTCAAGCTGAACTTTTCCGAGCCAACTGGATTCGCATAGATGTCGTAACAGTTGTTTTTGTGTTAAAGAAAAACTATTGGCTGGTATTTCCATTATCAAATGGACGCTTTTCCAATACTTTCATAGGTCACTAGGTCAGTTAGATAATGGTGAAACCTGTCGACATTAACTGGACATCTTATTTACCTGCCGATAGGAATCGGTTGCAGGTTAGGGTCTTCAAGTATGTGAGCGGGCACGCTCTTTATGCCTGGAGGCTTTTATTTAGGTATTACCTAAGTGCTGTTTACTTTTTTAGTTGGTGTATTGGCATCTGCTAGCTGACATGGTAAATAATTTAATTTAATGTTTTGTGTTTCGTAACGTTAATCACTTTGTAAACTATTGCATAGAATCAAGTTTTTTCAACTGAACAGACAGCTGTCCTGCTGGGGAGCTTGTTGCGCTACTTCCTCATTCCAGCTTAAGCACTAGGAAATGGTGATGGGCGGGTGCTTTGGGGGACTGTCTTAGGTATGTAATTTTAACATTTTGAGTTTTGAGATTATCAGTCTAGTTTAAATAATTTACTTTTAATTGCATTTGAGATAGAAAACTGATTTGGCATGAGATAAACCTTTTTTTGAGTCTATGGTATCCAATAACGATTACTTGAAAAGTCCTTGTTGTTGTTTGTTTTTGTATCTTGCAATCAGTTGTAAACCTTTAGCAGATTTTTTGTGCGAATATTGACTGCTGAGGTGCATTCTTCCATCTGCCTCTCAAAATTGTTTAGGCTTTATTCAATAGTCTCTTATGTGGTTTACTTGCAAGTTAAGCCGTTGGTCCGGGCTGTCATTCGTGGATCTTTGATAGTCGTCACGGGACGTCAGAAGCCCGAAAATCAGACAACCAGTCTTACAAAGGGGTATCGTATTACCCAGTAACTGGGTTGTGGAAGTGAGATAGGCATTCGCTCAATGTAAAATACTGATATTCAGCAGACGCTGCATCTGGTTAGACTGGAAGCCGACCCCAACATAGTTGGGAAAAGACTAAGCAGATGATGAGTACTCGAAAACGTCAAAGATAATAATAAAAATTTACTTCATACATTCTCTCATAGTACGGTTTAATAATAATTATTTAATATCATAATATAGTTTTTCTAGATCTTAGACAGTGTAATATGATGTGTCTATAAAAACACAATACAGAAGTTCTTTGATCAGAACTTTTTTGTTCTTCGTTCTATGTCTCTATGACAAAAATCATTGTTACAAAGAGATCAGTATACATATTTTTTGTGTTCATTATTTTCTTTTCATTCCCAAAAGCAAAGTATTTTCACACGAACGGAATCGCACAGTAGTTGTTTCAGTGCAAACAATGTGCTTGAGTAAGAGGACCTCATTTATAAATGAAAATGTAACAGCTTGCCAAGTCCCGGAAAAAATGGGCAGTCGTGCGCAGAGCCCGTGAATCATATCTACACCATTTCAGGCTGTATTTTACCGAGCGCGGCAAATACCGAATCAAAATACTATCAAAACTTGCAAAGCGAGAACTTAAAATTGCAGATGCGATGTTTTCAGTGTTGCGCTGCCGCGCTGTAGCCAAAAAAAAATATTGTTTGTTTGTTATTTTTTCAATTATTTGGTTCGTTAAAATAACCTGCAACTTTTAACATTTTTAGAGCCTGAATAGAATAGAATGGAATGAAGTGCGCATTTGATGAATTGTGTTCTTATTAGAACAAATGTAATTCTGATTCAGAGTCCCTGAACGGTCTCCGAACCCAAGTGGAAAGGAGTAAGTCGAACCTCATGAAGTGGGGCTACCTCGACGGAACGGCAGCAGGGTTTGAATGCGGAGCTGAGTCACAGACTATATTACTGACGATATTACTGCCCAAATCCATCACTTTAAATATCTAATGTTTGCCGACGATCTTAAAATTTATAAAATAATAACTTCAAATGGCGATACTACCATAAGGATTTGGACAGGATTGAGCATTGGTAGACAATGTAGCCATATACGATTCACGAGGAAAAAACAGTCCTATATTTTATCATATAATATAAAAGGAGCAATATTGGAAACTGTGAATGAGGTTCGTGATCTAGGCATCATCATGGACAGTAAAGTAAACTTCAGAAGCCATTATTGATAGTTTTGTTACGAAATCGGCACGGCTACTAGGGTTTCTTTAGAGAAGCACGAAAGGGTTTAAGCTGGTAAGAATAAAAATTGTGCTATATAATGCCTTAGTTCGGAGCCACCTTGAATTTGACAGTGTGGTGTGGAGCCTGCACTATGCAGTACACTCACAAAGAGTAGAAAGTATCCAAAGCGCCTTTACAAAACACCTGGCATTATGCCTTCGGTGATATATCTCCCCGGTGTCCATACGAACAACGCACTCAATGTTACACAAAATGATTACTCTACGCGACCGTCGACTGGTACAAGATCTCATGTTATTTTTCAAATTGGTTAACAATAAATTGGTCTGAGATAAATTAACTGAACCAATTGGACTAAAAGCCCTCTATAATTTACCCAGACATACCATTACCCACTTATTCTGTACTAAAGCATCCAGAACAAATATAGGAGTAAACTCACCTCTCAATAGGCTCAGCCGAGAGATGAATTCTTATATAAAATCCACTCCAGATGTTGACATATATCATGACTCCGTTTATATCTTTAAAACTCAAATTTTAGGGTCCCAAAGCACGCAACCCAAACAATCTAAGGATTCATTGTGTATGTAGGTATTTCTTGCAACCTCTGTAACTTATTTCTTGTTTTATTTTATATTTACGTTTACATTCGAACTTCATTTTTTTTTCTTAATTTTTATACTTATTTATTATTAACGTTCTACGCTATTGGCAACTGTATAACCCCATGACTATTATCTATTGTTATTTGATATTTTGTATATAGAAGCTGTTGGTGTACCTTTATAAATAAAAAGACTATGTTCCACCTCCTAGCCTGCCCTCTGTGTCCCGAAACATGCAGCCAAAGTGGCCTCTGATAACGCCGTGCAAATGGCGAAGTTTTGGGGCAACAAAATTTGAATAACTGTCGTATTAGTGACACGAAGAAAAATAATTCTGAATCAGATGGAATGAATTAGTTTTAGAACTCAGGTGAACTTAAGTTCACCAGTGTTCTTAAACATGAATTGTCGAAGTGAGAACAAGTTAATATGTTCACTGAATCAGATGGAATGAATTAGTTTTAGAACTCAGGTGAACTTAAGTTCACAGGTGTTCTTAAGCATGAATTGTCGAAGTGAGAACTAGTTGATATGTTCACTGAATCAGATGGAATGAATTAGTTTTAGAAGTCAGGTGAACTTAAGTTCACAAGTGTTCTTAAGCATGAATTGTTGAAGTGAGAACTAGTTGATATGTTCATTGAAAAAGAAACTGTTACCTACACATAAGATTTCACAACTTCAGCCCAATAGCCCATATAGCAGTGTTATCTCAACAAATAAGAATACAAAAATCCTTTTGCAAACCCTGCTTATATGCATGTTTCACTTTGTTTATATCAGCCTAGAGAATTCTGGTACACATTAGCGCTGAAATGGCGAGTTTAGTATAGCGAGTAACGAGTATAGGTACAGGAGGTAGGAGCAGGAGGAGGGTAGGTAGGAGGGAGTGGCGAGTATAGGTGGCCGCTCTGGGTTGTATAATATACCTACATTTTCAACATTTTACCAGCGCTTTTTCGAGAGAGGTAAAATTTCATACGGTTAATATAAATATACAAAATCTGGAAACTTAAAATTGCATGAAAAAGAATTGTGGTTTATTAATCTTTGAACTTTGAGTTTATTAAACCATAATTTTGTCGGCAAAGTGTACCTACCGTAGGAGAACTTTATTGCTCTTTAAAAGAGCAGGAGTATGTTAATAATATAAATTATGGTTATAATAGTCACACTTTACTTTATTACCCTAATATAGTGCCGTTAGAAATTTAATAATCATAGCGGGTAGAAAATTTAGTGGTTATTTATGTCCTTCGTAATGAAGGACTTCGTGAGGGGCTTGTGGCTAAATGAAAACAGCCACACGGGTCGATCGACCAGGTTAAGCTACCTACGCTTGCCGCAGTTGTTCCGTGGACGGGTGACCATCTTTACATACCAAGACCCCTCCGTGTCTCGGAAAGCACGTTAAGCCGTTTGGACCGGCTGTCATTCGAGGATCTTTGGCAGCTGTTAAAGGTCGTCAGACGCCCGAAAGTCTGACAACCAGTCTTACCAAGGGGTATCGTATTACTTAGTAATTGTGTTGCCTGCTGTCGAATTAAACTATTCCGGATTACTTTCCTCTGTTTTGAGAATGAAAGCCAATTTATCAATTCGAGATGTCAATAGCGTTCAGATAGTTTCAGTGAACCAATTTAATGTAATTCGACATCTGAATTTCACATCATGATTTATTCATGGAATCCTGCGTAAGTTAAGCGTCAGTAAAATCGAATGATATCTGTGAAATTCGCATTTCACATTGGGTTTCATTTTGTGATTAACGAAATTAAATCCACTGTGAAAACAGAAAGTGTTATGTGTCCTGATTTGTGGCTGAGTTTAATACGTACTTTTGTATGAGCTTTGTTGACATTTTGGTGGACAGTAAGAGTAAATAGTACCTACAGTGAGAGTAAGTGAGAGTAAGAGTACCTACAGGGTCAAATTAAATTAGCTAGCGAAACTCCACAGATTTGATGGGTATATCTAAACATGATAAAAACAGATTTCCTGAACACAGGTAGGGCAGTTACTTGAAGTATGTAAATGCATGCATGATAAAATAAAATAAATTAGATTTCGCTTTAGGGTCAACACCCTGAAAAAGTCATCTAACAATTTCTTTTTTTATTTTATCATGTTTAGAAATCGTTACACATCACGTCATGAGAGTTTCGCTAGCAAAATTAATTTGACTCCATATGTTCCATCTATCTAGTATCAACCTTGAAGATATGTACGCATAATTTCTGATTCCCTTGGACATTGCAATATGACGACCGAATTTCTCTCCCGACAGTACTTAGCTAACTAAACTAGGTTGGGCACAGTATCGGTGTTTATCGTGAATTTTACGACCAAGTGCGTGCAATCCACTTGATACCAAAATCAACAGTAACGTAGTACCCACTCTTGTGCACCACAGCGTGGAAGGCCATTAAGCCACATGTGGCCATGTTGGATCTACATAACGTATTCGTCAATTTCAATATTATGTTATTCAGTCCACCCGTGTGATTTAATTAAACGAGACGTGAAAGACCGGTTTCAGGTGATCGATTATTTTAATCAGACAACGGCTGACTTTAGTCCGTTCACCAAAATTTTTGCGGGCGACAGGGTGCATACTGACTCTAAGCTTGAATGAAACTTTAGGGCTCTGGTATCACCTCAAGCGGGTATAAATGAAAGTCTTCTGAATCGTAAAAGTATACTAACTATAATGAATTACACCAACACTTTCTTAGTACAAGGGACAATATTATAACACGTGTTCCCTAATGCCTCGCTAGCGCACGACTCCCCACCGTCGAGCCGTCGCTTACATACGTTTTACTGTGTCATCACTTTGGAATAACGTAACGCTCCTACAAAACTAATATTGGCGGAATTAGCACTCAATATTGTATGTAATGATGAGTGGTGGCTTAGTGGTAATGGCTTCCGAGTTGTAGGTCGAACCCAGACAGGCGCTACTTTGTGTAAAATTATTCCATCACCACTGTTCTCAAAACGGTGAAGGAAAACCGGCATGTTTTATATCAAAAATTCAACCTCATCTACCAACCCGTACTGGGCCTGCGTGATGGATTACGGCTCACTCTCTCTCACCGAGTGGAGATCTGTGTCCCAGGAGTGGAAAAAAATTATAGACAGATTATGCTATTGTATGTAATATGAAATGAATGAATGAATGAATGCAGGTATGTTGTTCAGGCTAGGCCTAAGCCTAGCCTGAACAACATGGAGTGGAGGATGGTGGTGGTGGATGGTGGAGCGACGGTCTTCGCAGGATGTTTGGTAGCAGCTGGATGAGAGTTGCTGAAATCGAGTTGAATGACGTGCAATAGGAGAGACCTTTGCCCAGCAGTGGACTGATGTTGAGGTATGTTGTTATACAGAGTGACGATTAGGTTATCACATTAAATAATACAGCGGTCATTACAAGTTGTTAAAAGTCTGTTAAAATAATAAAATTTAAATTTTACTAAAAATAGAAAAAACAAATAAAATAATTAGCGTAAAAATTGTCATGAAATAAACCGTCCTTGATAATAAGTCACTAGACACGCGTGAGGCAATGGTATCAAGAATTCAACACGAACTTTAAGTTATTGTTACTAAGTAAACATATTTAAATTAAGTTTAATGTTGTTAGGTAAATAAATACCGTTTATCTATGTTACACGGATACTTTTCTACATGATGTATCAAACGAACATTTTGTCCATAATGATTTGTAATCTACCCTCAAAACATTTATATAGTCGACGTCTAATGTTTTCTAATACCCCAACTTTTTGTTCTTTTTAAAGTATTTTTAGTTTTAATATTCTCATGTAAGTGAATAGTGTAATTCTTATGAGAATAAATGATCTTAAACCGGTAAATACTGAAACGAAAAAAAGGTCCCACGACTAAAATATTAATTGTTATTAATTATTTTAATTGTGTATGTTTAATATACGTTATGTAGAATACGTGGTTTCAATTGATGTGATAACCTAATCGCCACACTGTATAACGACAAAAATGAAATCGTCAAGAATCGGTCGTAGATGCTCCGATATACGAGTATATAACCTATTCCTAACAGAGACACCGGTTTCTTGAACCACTGTGCTAAACTTACGATTGTCATAATTATGTCCTCTTTTCAGCGGCGTTTGTTGAAGAGATTTAAGCCTCTCTGGGACGGTCTATTAATCAACTGTCTACAAAACCTCCCAGCCACGCTGAATGTCCGCAAACCTCGTTTGGAAAACCTACCTACTTCTAACATTCTACCAACATTGTTAAGAGTATAAAAACAATAAAATTGTCTAAATGTAGGTATAGAATTCTATCCTTTTAAGTCGAGAATGGTAGTAGTAATGAAATTCCTGCCCGCGCGGCGATAAAACGCTTTCCTAACCATTGTTAACTTCAGGAAACCAGGCAAGCTTGTAGCGGTATTTTTATATTGATTCTACTTGCCTGTGGGAACCCCACACATAAGTGATTTGCTAATATAAAGGGGATAAAGGTAACACCACACAAGCGCGATGCAACTCCACGACACGTTCTTGATAGCAAAATGTTCATTTGGCACAGTACCGTACCGCTATTTATCCAAGTAAATGGATATAGTAGACCTCGTTATAGCTTTACCTCCTTAGAGAACAGTTCCCAGCAAATTGAAACTTCTCTAACGATCCTAACAGCAACCTTATTGTAAGGAGAATAAAGATCATAATGATTTTGACAGATTTGTCAGTAGCAGCAAAGCAACCTTTTTAGAATGGGAATAAAGATCACTGTGCTTTTGACAATGATGCAAAATCAGAGGTGAGGTAGGAACTGTGAAAGGACTGTAAGGTTAAAACTATCTAACTGTCACAATGGCAAATACTTTGTCGATTTTTGACATGCAAGTGACATTCAACATTAGGGTGATTGATATAAAGCATTGGATCGACCACGTGTGACACATGGAAACCACGGTACTTGAAAGTCACGTGGACAACAATAAGTACCTATACTGAAATAACGGAAACTCAAAACAAGTAAGAAACAGCGAAGGTACATGTTCCATAATTTTACATACATCCAAATAAACAAAATTCATGTGTCTGTTTGTCATGTCAAAATAACAGCTTTTTACTAAATGCATAATATTATTACGAAAGTATAAACGGTACTTATTATAACAAAAAAAAAACAATTTTTAAAGTTTTGGTCTGACTGTCTGTGTATCTGTCTGTTTCGGCTAATCTCCGAAACGCATGGACCGATTTAGACGGGACTTTTACTGACAGATAACTGATGTTATAAGGAGTAACTTAAGCTCACTTTTATTTTATAATAAAAATTAGGGTTGCGCGCAAAAAAACGACTATTCATAAAATCCGATATGCACGCGAACGAAGTCGCGGGCACCGCTAGTATCTTATAATTTCCTGAAAACTGTCTCGTCAGATTGCGAGCGAAATAATTTAATTTTATCATTTCTGTCTTTTGACACGCCTTTTAGGTATTAATTAATGTGTCCTACTTGTTACATCCTAACACTTACACACACAGCCTACACAAAGGGATGGGACGACCCGGCTTAGGCGTATATTAATGTTTTGTCTAAAAGTAAGTAAACATTTCTGAGATATGTATGTATTCAAGGAGTGACATTTTTGGGTCATAAACAGAATATATACGTGATACACGTTCCCTTTGTCTTTCATTTTAGCCTATCCTTTCTATTCTTTCTAGACCTTCGAAATCTGAAGCCTGGAGATCCAAAGGCCAATTCTTGTAATTTAAAACGTTCAAAATCTTATCGCAGTCTCATGTCGGCGACAAACAAACATCAAAAACTTGTCAAAATGTAAAAAAAATACAAATCAAATCAATCAAACAACCAATCATCAATCAATCATCTTGTCAAATTAGAAGTATCTTTGTCACATTAGAAGAGAGATCATTATTTTTTAAAAGATTGAGACTGAGATCAGACTGTAAACGTTCTTAAAATTACGAGAATTGCTCCTCTGTATTGTATGTAAGTACCAAATGTAACATTTTCCTGAATATTTAGATATGCTAAGAGGGTTTTTACCAACCGTCTTGAGAAAGCATGGTAATCAATGCAATTGCCTTATCTATATGAGAAGAGGCGTTTGCCCTGAAGTGGGACACTAATTTGAGGGTTTTTTGCGCAGTGCGGTGCGAAATTGCCACGCAAAGTTCAAAACAAAAGCGGAAGGACCAACCCCTCGCTGCGGTTTCTCCAAATACGTTTTGTGGACCCTCTACATCCAATTTGTTAAACACACAGGACTGGGAAAATATCACACAGTAAACTTAGTTCCATAATCTAAACGATAATTAAACACACTATGGAGCCCAATTAGCACCTAAAAACTGTTTCCAGTTTGCTTAGGTAATTTTGTCCGCCGCAGTCGTCCCGGTAACAGCGAGCGTTTGTCCACCGCGACCGAACTCGGCGTTTCTGTATGTACCTAATGATAGACAAAACAAAAGCCGGGTGAACGGCGCCGGTGCGACGCAGTGTGTGGACAAGATCACACGTGTTTTATATAGCAAGTACTTCGTCCCGTCACAATCTTGGGGCGAGTTCTAGCGGTTGCGCCAAACTACTCGAACCTTGAACGAACTACACGGCCGTGCGGGTGACGGACGTGCGGACACTGGACATACAGCCGTAGTAAATGTATGTATCGCTAAATCGGCGCCGTCATCTTGTTCTCAGTGACGATGACGTCCCGATGACGGTTGCAGTGGACAAACACACTAACATTGGAGCCTGAGGTAATATAATTAATTCATTACCTATATCTGAACTAAGAATTTGAAATGATTTTCAAGTTATGGAACAACAAACTGAATGTCATACTTAACAAAGTTCAAATTCCATTGCAAATAAAGATTTATTAGGACCTTTTTGTTACAAATGGTCACTCAAAAATCAACTTAGAATACATTTCACTAGAGTAGATAACTGCTTAAATTGCGACGGAATGTGTGAACCACTGTTATAGTGGTTTCTAAAAACGAGTTAGTTCTCTAGCGTAAACATGACAGGGTAAACATAATTCCTTCCGTTATTGTAATAATAACAGAAGACATATAGGGCTTATTTAAAGCCTTAGGCTTTACTACTTTAATCTCCCCTATGCAATAACCTACATTATACCCACATTAGTAAATGATATAATCTCATTAGTGGTTTCGGAAGACGAGATGGACTGCGCTAGCGTAATAGGTTAGCTTCTGATTACTTCAATTAGATGTATTATTAGACTAGATTTGAAACCTGTCACTCATGTATCCATAATAATATAAAAAAAACGCGTGGGGTCGGGCCCCCGGCGGGAACGAAGTTGAAAATGAAAATCCAAGATGATGTCTGCCTCTGTCTGAAGGGCGGGCGTTTTTGGGGGACTGTCTTTTGTAATTTTGACGTTCAAAAAGTGCTGATTCTCAGCCTAATTTGAATAAATGACTTTTGATTTTGATTTTTTGATTTTGCCAAAATTTTAAAATGACGAAAATTTGTAAAATTTTCCTAGCCGCCGTCTTGGAATTTCATTTTGACCTCACTATTAGCTTCAGCGCCCTCAAAACCATGAAAACAATACCCATGACGAAAAATTTGAAAATTTTTGAAGCCGCCCTCTTGGATTTTCAATTTGACCCCACTATCGGCTTCAGCACCTTCGAAAACCATAAAAACGATACCCATGACGAAAATGTTGAAAATATTTGCAGCCACCATCTAGGATTTTCAGTTTGACCTCTTGGATTGACGTAAGCTACCGAAAACCACAAGTCTAGTTGTTGAAACTCGTTGTACCTACTCGTAGAAATACAAAACGCTGTGAAAGCGATTGTCACTTGTCTAAGCTCTGTTTGAAAGAATGATAATATAATCAATCTTCGCTACGTCTCTATATGACAACAATTTATTGTCCGACATTTACATACCTACAAACCGATAAAATGGAATACCCAAAAGGAAATGCTCAAATCTTTAGAAATTCCAATTGTACTTACCACGACAAACGCAGACAAAATGTCTTGTCATATTTTGGTCAATTCCCTTTTGAATAAAGGTACATAAATAAGTATTCCGACCCTGAGCAGTAAATAATATTTAAACCTTTTTCTCTTATTGACAGGTCTTTGATGAGAGATATTTGTTCATGGAAACAAGTGGTGTTGCTTTGTTTAAAAAAATCTCTATTCTTTTTGATGAATGAATCTAAAGGCTGAGTTTTCAATCGACTGATATTTTTTATTCGTGGAATAAAATTGACGTCCGACAGATTTTGTATAGACGAACTGTCAAAAATTCAAAATCATTCCTCGGATAAATTATCTGGCGTTGGAAAAATCAGCCCTTATTCTAATAGGGGCTTGTTGCTAAATAATAACAGCCACGCTGGTCGATCGAACGCTTGCCACCAGGACGTTGATGAGTGGCCGTCCATTACATAACGCCGAGATCCCTTCGTGCCGGGGGTAGGTGTCGGCTGTCATTCGTAGATCTTTAAGAGTCTTTTATGAAAATGACGAGTCGGAAGTCGAAAAGTCTGATCAACAGTGTTACCGAGGGGTATCGTGTTACGCAGAAACCGGGTTGTGGAGGTCAGATAGGTAGTTGCTCCATGTAAATACTGGTATTCAGCTGCATCTAGTGAGACTGGTAGCCGACTTCAACATAGGGGAAAAGCCTACACCCCCCCAAAGACTAAGACGAAGGTAAGACTGGTTGTCAGACTTACGGGCTTTTGACGACCCGTAACGACTGTCAAAGAACCACGAATGACAGCCGGGACCAACGGCTTAACGAGCTTTCCGAAGCACGGATGGGTCTTGATATGTAAAGGTGGTCACCCATCCACGAACCAACTGCGGCAAGCGTAGCTTAACCTGATCGATCGACCCGTGCGGCTATTATTACTTTGCCACAAACCCCTCAAAAATAACAGAAACATGCCTACTCATTGTTGTGTATTTGAAATTCCTGAAAAGTGAGCTACGTTCTTCAAGGATCTGGGATCCTACGATTCGATTTGCATGATCGTATAAAAAATTCATTCTACGCAAATATAGGTTTTTAGATCTGATTTAGCTATCCTGTGAGGCGATTGATTGAACAAGGCAAAGAATATAAAAAGGGATGAGCAATCTTAGGCCTTATTTCTCGTATCATTTTAGGCATAAGTATGACGAAGGTGGTTTTGAATATAGGGAGCTATTATTTTACCGTAAGCCTTGCTTCTTAAATATGCTTTCGGAGGCACGGTCTTGATGTGTAAAGATGGTCACCCATCCACAGACCAACCGCGGCAAGCATAGCTTAACCTGATTGATCAACCCGGGCGGTTGTTATTACTAAGCCACAAGCCCCTCTTCGTAGTTAAAGTACCTAACCAGCGAAATGTACACACAAGAAAAACAAACAAGAAAAAATGTATAGAAAAATAGGCACAAAGGTGATGCTTATTTTTAAAGAAATTTCTTCCAGCTTACCTGCGATAGGAAAGTTGATAAAGAGATGCACATAGCGTGTGAAAGAGTAAAAGAGAAAATAAAATACATAAAATCAAAAACATTTCACTTAATAAAATAAAACAAATAATATGAAAATATATTTACATACATACAAAATATATGTACAAATAAACATACATACATACTTTTAAAATAAGTATCACCAGAATGTTAATAATTATAACGTAATCAAAATTATAGGTACATACACACACAACTATGTTTTTTTTTTTTTTGAGGATGGGAAATCATCAAATGACCCCCCCCCCCCCCCTCCCGCTCTGGGTGGAGTGGAAGGGAGTGTCAGACTCTTACTGACTAAAACCCACCCGTGTTCCTTCCTTAGCCCTTTCTGTTCCAGGGCAGCGGTAACCCTTTCGGACGATCCCGCCGCACACAACTATGATGAAGTGTTAATAAAGTGTCATTACGACTCCTCTTTATAAACTGTAACAGTTTTATATCGACTTCAAAGTAGTTAACTTCAAGCAAACAAGACTCTCGAGAAGAAAATATAAAATAATATGTAAGTCTTGTACCTCTTTTCTTGGAAGTACATTACGAGAATGAATGCCTAGAAATCTCAGTTGTAGATTGTAATTCACATGAATGAAGAATGATAGATGGAGCGAATTATTGATAGAACGAACTATTTACTAAGGTCGTGCGCATAGATCGGAAAGTCACGCAGCACAATTTGGTTTATCCCGAAGAATGTCCAGAATTTTCGTCACACATTTTTTGAACCTAAAAAGAATATACACTAAATATTTTGTATTCGCAATGCGTACGATTCAAAAGATTTCTATGAATTTCAGATTCGGTATAGTTACTCGCATTACGTGGTCAGCCTTAGCAATACATCCTGGGAGTTTATTACAATTTGCCGATTTTTTTTTCAAATAACCGTAGGCAGCGTGTATCAGAATGGTTTCCAATCAAATCTAAGTTATTCAATTTAATGGCCTGCCCGTTAAACTGAACAACTTTCTCCGTGGAACCAACATCATAATCGAGAAAAAATTATCACCCATCTCATACATTTGGGTCAAGTGGGTTGGTTTCAGTTTGTTGAAGTTCTGAAAGTTGTTCAGTTTGATGGTCCCCTTAAATGCGTCCACACTTTACTGATACGTAGAAAGAAGAAAGAAAGAAAATACATTTATTTAGCACATACTAAATACACACAATACACCAGAAACATACATCAGGTAAAAACAAATAAAAGATCTAATATAAAGTGTAAAGTCCGATGTAGGACATTAGCAAAAAAGTGTGCAGTCCGATGTAGGACATTAGCAAAAAAGTGTGCCTCTCGGCTGCGCCAAAAAGGCCCAGTTCAGCAAAAATGCCAGACAACTAGTGCCTGACGCTGGTTTTCAACTGCGCGTACTGTATAATTAAATATCGCTAGACGGAAGGGCCCTAACAAGAAACAGCCTTGATCCCTGATCGCGTGTCCATAAACATGAATAATTCATAATAATATTAACAAAGAGGAAGTAATACTGAATCAAAGCGATTGACGTACGAAATAATAGATTTCATTATTCATGGCGAATTATCATAAAATGAATAATTTCCACATCGATTTTGATTGAGTTCAGGTATTTAAGGCGATCTCTTTCTCGTGACGCTGGCACGACTGTATTTCAGATCTTGTTAGCCCAAAACTTCCGCGTCGTTGTCGGTGGCAGCGCAGAGGTCACTTTGACTGCATGTTTTGGGACACAGAGGGCAGAATAGGAGGTGGAGCACCCTACTGCCAATCCGTCGAGGTTGCCCCACTCTACCAGGTTGGAGTTACATCTTCCCACTTGTGTCCGGAAACGGTCCAGGGACTTCCAAGTGAACCACGGAAGGTTACACCCTGCAGAGAGATGCTCATTTGGTGGTAGATAGTAAGTAGGAAGGGGAAGAGTAGTCTGCCACAGTTTGCCACAGACGTCAGCCGGGTTTCCTGGTAGAGAGACTGTCGATTTTAAGAAGTTGTGCCTTCTTATTAGCCGTTGCGTGGCAATAAGGTCTCAGCTTAAGGTTTAGTCGAACTTTACATTAGGTATACTTTAAGTAACATATTGCAACACTCTAGTCTATGTACATGTTGCATTAGAATATATTCCTAAAATAAATAGCCTAGATTTAACCTTACGAGACTGGTTAAACTGGCCACTTTAGGTCCAGCTTCCTTAAATTTGCAAGCCAGACTTATGAGGACTTTATCATTCATACGGAACCGCTACAATCCTCAGAACATATCACAACCGTACTTAAAGTCAACCTCATTTGACTACGTTTTGTCCTATTTGTCTTCTTGGCGTATTTGTGCCAAGTTTCATTCAAATCCGTCAAGCCAAGCGTCAAGCATAACAAACCAACATACAAAAAATCAAATCTGTGTTCTTTATTTATAACTAGCTTTTGCCCACGACATCACCCACGTGGAATTCGGAAATTATCCCACGTCAAAATCGGTTCAGCCGTTTCTGAGATCGTTTTTTGTAGTACCATATTTCGTAAAAAAAAACAGTAAAAAGCTGTTGTTTTCACACTACAATAATTTAATTTATTTTTATAGGTGTAGATATTATTAGTTAAGAAGATTTCAAAAGTACTTGAAACAATTTTGCAAATAAACCTGATTATCGTTGGAGGATCTTAATTCTGCATCAATGGCGTAAGCTATTGGAAAACCGCTTCCAGTAAAATATTAAGAACTTAAAGCTTTATAGGGAAATTCAATAAATGATCCTCGCAGTCGGTGGCATAATGCGAATTATTTTTCAATGTTGAATTTCAATTTCGCATTAGCGAAATGATGATATCCGAATATCGATGTTGTATTTTGTTATAAATGGGGAAATGTCGGTTTACTACGGTTTACCTCTGCCTTATCCGTCGGGGAATACAGGCATGTGTTATGTTATTTTGTTGTTGTCATCATTATTTCAGCAGAAAGACGTGGACATAGGCCTCCCCCAAGCGCCGCCACTGCAACTGGTTCTATGCTTCGTGACGGTCCGGTGGTATAACCATCGTTAAAACAAAAGTAAACCTTGGTTTAAGTGATTATTTTTTTACAGTAACGGTATTAAGAAGGCCAATTAGACTGGCGGGCTGAATTTTTGATTTCGAACTCTTCCCATTGCAATTTTACCGAAAACTATGTAACCCACTTTGATTTTTTATTATTTTTAAATGTCCACAATAAAGTGTACTTGCTGATTCATCATCTCTGTAGAACCTTTTCCCAAGTATGGAATCGGTTTCCAGTCTAACCAGATGCAGGTGAATACCAATATTTAAATCATCAAAATCAAAAGTAATTTATTCAAATTAGGCTGAGAATCAGCACTTTTCAAACGTCAAAATACAAAAGACAGGTCCCTGAAACGCCCGCCCTTCATCACTTCAAGTTGCGCAACAAACTCCCCAGCAGAACTGCTGTCTGTTCAATTAGAAAATACTAATTTACATGGAGCGACAGCCTATCTGACCTCCACAATCCAGCAGCTGGCTAACACGATACCCACCAACCGGTACCCGGTACCCGATACCTAATAATTCTAAGTTATTAATGGTGACCTTTTTAATAATTTATAAATTCAGGTGCTTAAAATACACAGTAATAAACAAACGAGCTGCTAATTATCTTACAATTCAGTAGAAAATTGAGAATCAGTTCAGCGTCGTCGAGCGTTATAAGACGTGGGTAACACATTTTCCAGAGCTTTACATGCGATAAATTAACTTAAGCCTGACTTAGTTACAACTTGACACGTCTTACCTAATAAAATATCTCAAAGACGAAGTTATATTTTGTACTTAACCGTGTAAGGCTGAGATAGGCTTCGTACGAAGTTTAGTCGTGTTTGACAAGTATAAATCTGAAATAAGTCTAGTAACCTGCGATTTTTAAGGTCTAATAACTCGAAAAAGCTTTTATCAGCGCCACGTGTAATACAATAGCATGGTGTGCCGATGCGTGGTCAATCGTAGACTGCGAGTTAAAATTTGTTGTGTGCCATTAGCCCCTTTATTCATAAACGTTTCTTAAAGTTAAGCAGTGATTAGCGACTGTTTAACCATATATTTTTGACGTTTAAACGTTACTTAAGCTTACTTAAACTCCATCAGCTTAGTTTTGTTGTCTTGTCCAGCAAAACAGGTGTCGGGCATTGAGTAGCCTTGTCACAAGGACAACCAGACAGGCGCTTTACTTTGTGTAAATTATTTCATCACCACTACTTTCAAAACGGTGAAGGAAAACATCAACCTAGAACCAAAAATTCGAAACATGTGACAGCCGCGTGGTGTACATATGTATACGCGTGGTGTGTAAATACTCAGGTCTACTGACCCTTGGAGCTGTGAAAAAATCTAACTTCTAAGCCTACGCAATCAAAAGATACAGCCGTTTATGCCGCGAATTTTCAACACTCGCAAGGGAATCAAAACCTACTTCACGTGAACTCAGAATCTTTAAATTTGGTGCGAAGCAACATCTTATAGTACAGATAAAGAAAAAATTGCGAAAACCGTAAATTTTTAGTTACATCATATAATAAAAATATTTTTAATAATTTTAAATTGTACGGAACCCTCGGTGCGCGAGTCCGACTTGCACTTGGCCGGTTTTTTCTTATGAAATAAGCATCACCTTTATACCTATTTTTCTGTTCTGTTTTTTTTTTTCTTGTCTGTTTATTATATTGTATATTATGTATATATTATTATCTGTGTACATAAATGCTAAAATAAAATAAATAAATAAAATAAACCTGAGTGTTATAATAATTGGAAATCGATACCTAAAATGCTAATAAAAATGAATGAATCGTTACGCAACAGGCAGTTTAGCTAACGCCAAAAGATAAATGAGTTTCATAAAACGGGGAAGGTCGACTATGGTAATTGTAGATTGCGTGATCAATTGATCATAGTTAGGTTCATAAACAATCAATTTTCCATTCCATTTCGTTTTCAAGTACGTACAAGTTACATGGAAAGTGTCAGAATTTAAAACCTTAAATATTTCCTAGAAATCACTTTGTTCAGCATGTTTCTGGCATAATCTCGAACACTGATTGATTTTAAAAAAATGTCTCTACGACGAGCTTTAAGTTCTAATCTTCTAATTTTAGGGTCTCTCGGGATTTGGTGGACTCCAATTTTTGAGTACTTAGGAACTTTCCTTTTTTATAACATTAATTACCTAGTAAATCAATTGGGCAAACCATGTAAGTGCTGTGCGTTCAAGTGAACTACTTAGACTTACTTTGTAGTACTTTATTAAATGATACTAATCTCTCTGTTAATCACCATATTCTGCCTAGCCTTTTCCCAACTATATTGGGGTCGGCTTCGATGTTGCGGTTGACTGTACCTTCTCATCGAAAAAGGTACGGTAGATGCCTGGGTAAAAAAATATTATTATATTTAGTCCGTCAGTTAGATTATCGAAAAATAATGGACACGTATTTTTTATTTTGTCAATCAAACAAAAAATAACAAAGATAAAGCGCGTCTAAATTCGGGAGTGGGAGGTCGTGACGTCACGCCTTGCTAAAAAGTGTAGCAAGGCGTGACGTCACGCGGAACTTTAACGGGCGATATCTTGATCATTTTTTATATCATTGACAAAAAAAAAATACGGGTCTAATATTTTTTGATAATCTAACTAACGGACTAATTAGATTTTTTTAGGCAATTAGCCTATTGCGAACACATTGGGCATTTAAACTAATAAGCAAGTATACGCTCAGTTTATTTTAAAGTTGAAATACTACGCTTTCATAATAACTAACCCAAGCTAACCGAAACTCTATGGACTTTAGAAGTCCTACGGTCAAACCGCATTATAGCAAAACCTAACATTATTAGGTTCGTCGAAATTGTTAGGTTAGTGGTTAGTTACTGGTAGTTTACGTTTGAAGCAAAAAGTGCGGTCAGTAATTTAATTGACCTACATAATTCCACTTTGTCGTGACTCGGTAAATGCAATTTTGTGGGAACAGTACATAAACAAGTACCAAAATACCTTTAACAAAGCCAAGAGTTTTTTTTTGTACCGGGAACTGGATAGCTTTCGGTCAAAATGTTCCCTGCTGAAGCGCAGGCCTCCTCTCCGTGAGATTCATAGGCCGTAATCCACCACGCGGGCCCCGTGCGGGTTGATAGATGTCACATGTGTACGAACTCTTGGTTCTAGGACATATCGGCTTCCTCACGATGTTTATCTTCACCGTTTTGAGAGCAATGGTGATGAAATAATGTACACAAAGTAAAGCGCCTGACTACCACCACCTAAAACTCATAAGTCACTGGGCAACCACTGCTGCAACTATATTTAACATTAATGAATGAATGAATATTTAACATTTACCCTGAAAGCAGAAAGGTAAACAAATCTCAAGCTCATCGTGCTCGCGTTCATACTTCATTATTGCAAAGTAAACAACCAGATTCAACAAGAACCGGGGACTTATATAAACCCACCCGCATAAGAGTGTTCCCATATGTGTTTACGAAACTAAAAAAGTTTAATTTGATTAGTGATGATGTAAAGCTAACAAAAGTATTTATACACCTCTTCGTCGCCTTGTTGATTCTTACAACAAGCATTTTATTGAACTGGGTATATTTTGTCTATCTAAGCAATCATTTAAGAGAATTGCTCTGGATATTTTTGTTAGTGAGTATTTTAAGTTAAATTCAGCTAAGCTAAGTAACACAGCATAATTGTGGCAGCGACTAGTGTTTTATATTTCTTTTTCTTTTTTATCTCTTGTCTTTAGCACTTCTCTTAACCTTTAATTAAAACGTGGACAATGGTGTGGGTTACGTGTTTGTTAAATCTTGGTTTAAGTATTTTTCTGTATTTTGTAGCATGTAACTGTTTTTGGTCCCTAATTAATAAATAAACGTATATTATTAATAGTAAAGTAGGTCGTCGAATTTTTAATCTAAACAATTTTAACACCGGAATGAATGATAGCGTGACAGTTGAGAGGGGAGAATGGAAGACGAAAACGTGATGCGCAGCCCCAAGTAACATGGGACAAGGACAGGAAGATCATGATGCATAATTTTAACACCAAGTATAGGCATAGTATAATCACCCTATAATGTTCCCACTGCTGGGACACAGGCCTCCTCTCTGTTAGAGGGAGTGAGCCGTAAAGTACCATGCGGCCCCGGTGCGGGTTGTTATATGTCACATGTCTTCGAATTTTTTATTCTAAAACATGCCGATTTCACGATGTTTGCCTTCACCGTTTTGAGATCAGTGGTGGTGAAATTATTTTTAGGTTTTCATATTTTGTCGCTAAGCCGAGCGTTGATAATCCCGTGGGTTTTTAGGTGTCGTCTAGTGTTATTAAAAACGAGCATAAGCAAGTCTACCCTTGATATTTGTATGTGTCAATTAAGTAGTAGAACAAGAGTCCATTTTGTTTAGTACATTTTTTTGTTTGTGTTGATTTGAGGTGTTAATGCTCCATTTTAGGAAAAGCCTTTGCGCTGCCATGGTTCATTTACAGGCTGGTAACAATGAATACACCATGTGCATTCCATAATGATTAAGTATAAGATAAACAGTATGCATTAATGCTGAAACGAAAATTATGATATGAATCCTTTTTCGAAAATGATCCAAAAATGCGATGCCCAAAAATGCGGTGTTCCGAAAATGGGCTTCTTAAATCTTTAAGAAACCTATTTTTCGAACATCGCATTTTTATTAAAACTTGTTCTAATGGAAAAATATGTTGAAAATCGTCGTATTCTCATCTCGAAAGAAAGTTATTCTCAAATTAAGTATAATATATGAAAATAATATTGTAAGCTTTGATGTGCGTCTCGTAACCTACTTCCTACTAATATTATAAACGTGAAAGTTTGTATGGATGGATGGATGTTTGTTACTATTTCACGCAAAAACTACTGAACGGATTTGGATGAAATTTGGCACACAGATGGTTTATAACCAGGATCAATATAGAGGCTTTTTATCCCGATATTCCCACGGGGTCGAAACTTATGTGGGTGAAACCGGGGGGCGCAGCTAGTGCTACATATTATAGAGCACAAATGAACCTCGTATCTTCATTAGATCCACATAATGTAACAGATTTTTAGTTTTTTTTATTTTTCTCGAAAACTCGTCCGTATTTGGATAGGTTAATCTGAAATTATGTTCTACACCCCACAACATTTCTCATTCCAATTCTATCGAATCAAAACAAAAACTAAGGTGGGGATGCGAAATCTTGCATCTAAATTATAAGGTATTTTTATCAGCTTAGTAAAAAATGCGATGACCGAAAAATGGGCTTCTTAAAACATTGTGTAGTTGTTAAAATAATTTTCTCTTGTTTTTATTGTATTTTGTGCTTCAAAAACTTTTACAAAATAAATGTGATTATTTTTTCTTTCTATCCAGTATTAAGGTATGTATTTTTAGATAAATTTTATTATTCAAACTAGCTAGCTTACAATAACATGTAGCCAAATGGATACCGTTCTCAAAAAGAACGTGGCGCCATACTATTTCAAATTAACATAACATTCTGTTCTGATGTTATGTTACTCGAAATGGACGAGGAGTTTCCGCCTTACCCGGACGTAAAATGATTGATGACCTGATTGCGGACCTTTTTGGGGTTGAGGTTTATTTAATACGGAAGTTCTCGCGTTTCTGTTTGTGGTTACAAAATAGTTCTGGCTGTCGCTTTGTTTACATTTAAAACCTAACTAGGTAACTATATGTATTGATTCTGACGGTGTTCGATAAAATTATACAGGGAGACAGGAACGTCGACGCACAAACTGTAACCATGGATTCCGCACATGATACTAGTTTAGATTTTCGTCGGTAATCCAAAAAATATCTGCTGTTTCTTATAAAAGTGCTACGCGGTCTTAAGGTATCGTACAGCAATTTTTTTTAATAACCTTGGTTCAGATTCATGTACCTACTGAATCCATGGTTGCGCATTATTTTGTTTCTAATGAACGATATCGGTTGTTGATGAGACATTAGTTTTATTTTATTAGTGTTTTGTAAAAAATGTTTGAAGAAGTTATGGGTGAGCGTTTCATTTTTATTTATGTCCTTGCCATCCCCGTTAGATGTGACTTGTTCAAACTTTTCAATTATATATTTTTTTTATTTATGTAGGTATAGTAAGCACCTACAACACAATCTTATATGTTTTCATACAAACTGTACTTTCTGTACTTTAGCTATTTTCATAGTGTAATGTGGGGAAATGCCGCTGATATTCAGACTATCTTTATTTTGCAGAAGCGAGCTGTTCGATCAATTTATAAATTAAGTCTGAGACACTCTCTCAGAGGCAAATTTAAACAGATTATTGTAATGACTGTGCCTTCTCAGTATATTTATGAAAATATTTTAGATGCCCTTAAAAATATAAAATTGTTTATAAATACAGTGATATCCATAATATAAATACTAGGAACTAACACAAATCTGCTGTACCTACAACAAGGCTCAAGAAAATAGGTGGCTCTTTCAGATGCCAATGTATACTCTTTTATAAGAAATTTCCAAGCCACGTTCAAGATCTAAGCCATAATAAATTCAAATCATTCATTAAACGTAAGTTGTGCCAGAAAGCCTTTTATACCGTTAAGGATTATATCGAGGACAAAAAGCTTGGGAATTGAAACTTTTTTTTTCTTTTGTTGTTTTTTTTTATATACCTACACATTGACATTAATTAATTTTATATATACAATGACATTTGCTTACTTTGTCAAGTATTCTATTATTTTAATTATTATGAATAATAATAATTAAATAAATAAATTCTTTATTTCACCAAACGCCATCATGAAGAATGTGAAGACTAATGTGGGTCTTTTTACTTATTTTTATTTTTCTATCTGTGCTGTTAGTTTTGTCATGGTCTGGCAGTTTGAGTTATTTATGTGGCCTACCTAAATGTCCTTTCTTTTGTATTTTCGTCGAATCGTTGAGCTCCTTAAGTTTTGACTTGAGCTGCACGATTTCTGACAAATGCGTGCACTGACTGGACAGATCCTCTCAATCTGAGTGGTTCTTTCCTCACCAGACCATCTCCGACATCGATCTACATGGTATTCATATGACCTGACCAAGATTATGTCTGGACTTTAAAAGAGACTGTGACCTCTGAGTTTGTTTCGACCTTCCTTCTCTGACTAGTCAGATACGAAACGCCGACCTCACCTAGTTTTTCAAAGAAGATTTATGTGTAAAAGTGTTTGTACAAACCTATTTACAAAATAAAAATTATTTATCAGTTATAAAAAAAAGAAATTAATGATTGCTTTATAAGTTCCCGTGTTTTCTACTCCATAACTTAATCTGAATTACAGCTTGAATAGTTTCAAACATAATTTAAGCCGCAATAATACCTCCCAACCAACCTAAAACCCATCGAAAATAGTATTGGCAAAAATAAAATCACAACACGTAGGGTACAACTTACTTACCGAATCTTCCAACTAAGTGTTCGATATTCATATACGTACGTGATTTGGATTAGAAATTATAAGAAAAACGCCAAAAAGAATTGTATTGAGTCGCAAACCCATTTATATTTTTATTTGAAAAGGGTATTTTTATGTCTCTATGTCAGATTGTTACAGGGGAAAGAGGCTATTTAGGACAAAATTATGATCACGTAAAATCTGGGGGCACGGTAGTAACAAGCGGAGCCAAGAGGAGTCAAAAACACTGCCTACCTATTCCCGAAGCATTTTTTCGTATTTTCAAACCCCAATAATTTCGTCCTGCGGATAATGCTAGAGAGCTCAAATTCGTAGAATACACACTCCCCCTTATTACAAAACAAGGTTTCTTTCGATCAGGTTTAAACCACTGACCCAGTTATTGAATTAAGAACCAAACTGATAGAGAAATGCAGTTCTTTATACAAAAATGACAGCTTAGTTCGGTGCTAAGTTGTCATTTGAGTATTTAGAACTTTGCCTAAATCGAAATAAAGTTCGAAATACAAGTAGGTTTTGATGAGTGAGATAGTCACTGATTGACTATCTCACTTACCAAAACCTCGTGCCATCGGTTAGGTGTGATGGTGGAGCTATGTCACAAACCATGCTCCACCTCTAAAACATGTTGTCAAAGTGACTTCAGAGCTGCCACCGACAACGCCGTGGAAGTGGAAAAATTTTGGGAAAACAAGATTTAAAATACAGTCGTGCCAGCTACACGAAGAAGGAGATCAAGGCCTTTTGAGAAATTCTCGAAGTCATAGAAAGCTGAAATGTATGGCTTGGCCGCCAGTGACTTAATTTCTTATCATAAGCCCATAGGAGTATCTGCGACAACGGCCGGAAAACGGTCAAGCCGTAAACTTTTACCAAGATGTAAGGTTCGTAAAATTAGGCCTTGTAGAGTTAAGAGCTTAGCTCGACATTAGATCCGATAACTTTTAAACAGTGAAAGTGTTATGTCAGTTTCGGCAAACTAGTTTTTACATGAAATATTTTCGGTGAGATATTATTACTACGAGTCATCTGCCTAGCCTTTTCCCAACTATGTTGAGGTCGGCTTCCAGTCTAACCAGATGCAGCTGAATAACCGAAAATACTGGTAAGTATTTTACATGGAGCGACTGCCTATCTGACCTGCACAACCCAGTAACTGGATAATACGATACCGCTTGGTAAGACTGGTTGTCAGACTTTCCGGCTTCTGAGTACCTAACGACTTTCAAAGATCCACGAATGACAGCCGGGACCAACTGCTTAACGTGCTTTCCGAGGCACGGAGGGATCTCGATATGTAGAAATGGTCACCCATCCTCCGACCAACCGCGGTAAGTGTAGCTTAACCTAATCGATTCACCTGTGCAGCTGTTATTATTTAGCCACGGGCCCCTCTGATTATTACTACGTGTATTTTTTTTTATGCCACAATAAAATATTTCAATTATTTTATTACGTGAGCGTTCAAATTGGAAACCCGATCCCTTTTCTGTTTATTAACTAGTATATTGACATCGGTACCGTCAATATTTGTAAAATTATTTAGCTAAATATTTTTGCTAAACATCAAATTACCTAACTTATGTGCTTAGGTAATTTGGTAACTTGAAACTTCTATACATCATTTAGTCCCTTCTGGGTACTACTTAATAACGGTAATTTCCAATAAAATAATTCTATACCATATTCACATAATTTCTAAGGAAATAAATCTTAAAGTAAAATGTATATACATACCTAAACAGAAATACGGAGTAATTGATATAATATTTTATTATCAAAAAAGAACTTAGTATCATTATTAATATGTTCTCGGAACGCGTTTAAAGCAATTTATTTACTTAAATATTTTACTAACGTCCAATTAATAGAGCTGTGGTATAGAAGAAGTACCGTTTAGTTGTAATTAAACGCTAGTCACGGCAGGCCAAGGTAAAAATATTGCAGGACGAGAGTTATGTTTCGGCGGTCGGGATTTTAATTAAAAAAATATTTATTTATTACAATATTAATTTAATTATAAAAAGTACAGGATATTAAGCTGATGGCTGATGCAAGACTGAATACAATGCAAAGAAAAATAATTCTATTGAATTTCCGGTAAATGCATAGTTGCAATACGACGCATGCTGGCGGTGGCTGCAAGCTCAGCGTAAACGCGTGTTACGATGAGTTAACTCCTCCCTCCATAAGATAGAAGCAACTCTTGCTTCTGGCGGCGTCCGCGCTGCCCTTTGTGTCCTCCGGGGGGTTCTTAGTTTTCCATTGATACAGCTTCCAGGATGCTGCAGCGACCAGTAGGATATATAGGATGATTGTGTTCCAGCTAGGTGTAGCTGCTATGATGTGCCAATTATCTTCTTCTGGTACGGATATGTCGCCTGCCTTGTTGATCAGTTCATGGATGCTGTCTAGTGAGATGTCTTCTAGTTGGAGTTCGTATTGTATTGATTGTTCTGCGACTTGAAACTGCTCTGGTAACGGTATGACTTCGTTGATGACGACCGTGTCAGTGTGAGATCGCAGTGTCTTGTTCATGATGTTCATCTGGCAATCTTCTGTGAGTGCAACGAGATGAATTCCAGATAGCTTCTTGTAGTCTGTCTTGGTGTTACATTGCGTTTTGGTGACTTCGTCTTCTCTGAGGACTAGTAGCCAGTTGTTGTCTCCGATCTTCTGAACTTTCCCTCTTCTTAAGTTCATCTTAGCGTGAGTGCAATTAGCTGGGCGATGCTGGATGAGTGATAGTATGCAGTCATCTGTATCTTCAATTCTTCTGGTGTCGAGGAGCTTGCAGAGCTGGGTGTTATCGGTCAGTGGCCGACAGTCTTCTTCCAGGTAAGCGTACTCATCGTTACCAAGTGCTAGGTATTTGGATTTAGGGATGATAGTAAGGTTATTTTTATTCGGGATTGAATAAAGGTGGATAAGGTCAAATGTTTTTGGGTTAATTGAGGGGATTTCGAGGATAAAATTAACCGAGTGTTCTGTGCTGTAAGCTTTAACTTTAATTGACTTCTCTATCCTGTATATGTTACTAATACTAATACTAGCTACTGGTTTAAACAAAAACATATTTTCTAAGTTTCTTAGCTCTTCTATTAGATTCTGAGGGCTTATAATACTAGGATGCATGGTGCCCATCTGAGCAAAAGTCATCGCATCTTCTAATAACATTAACCTATCTAAAATTATCTGTAAACTAAAATCTATCTGTATGTAAATATCTAAGAAATGTAAATGGTTAGATAAGTCGTTGGAATTATTAGTAATATTTTGTAATAAACTAACCAAATGTTTCTGATTATTGTTTAACTTTGTTAACTGTTTACTGAACTCGTCTATTGTATTATGTGCTAATACTAAGGATTTCCTTTGTGAATCCTGGACGTTTTTAACTCTGTTTTTAATGTTTAAGATTTCTTCTTCGAATTTAACTGCATCCTCGTGGTCGAGGTTTCCTGTGATAGACTTAACGACAGTACCTAATCCATCTAAAAGACCGCGTCGCTTTCTAACTCGCGGCGTTAGAAACATTATCTTCTTCGCTATAATACTAAGGCTATATTCTATTTGATTTCTATACGTTTTATGTAAATCTCCAGATGCTGTATTCTCAGCATTTTTCGTGCTTGCATATAGAGCCATCAATTGGGTTGATGTAAAGTGCAGATTGGTGATGTTGTAAACGCAAGCAAGGCTAAAGTAGTTGTCTTGTTTAAGGAGTTGACCTTGTTTTAGAAGGAGGATCCCATTGTCATTATCTACATGGGTAATGGTTACGGTTGCTGTTGCGTTGAGCACGACGGCCCCTGCGATGAAGGTCCTGCAACAAGATGAGGCCTCCGTAGTAGCTTGAAGTGAACCCTAATGGACTTAGAATTTGGATGGTTACCTATTATTTCAGCCACGTTATTTGGGTGAAGGTGTATAATTTTGTATGGCCCTTTGAAGACTGGCTTCGTTTTGTCACTGCGTGCTGACTTTGCTACCTGTTTATAGACAGTTTCACCTACCTTGAATTTCATTTCTTCTGCTTCTTGGTTACGTTTAGCAATCACCTGCTCCTTGTTTTTGGATAAGTGTGCAGCGATGCACTCTTGAACTGCCTCTGCATTGGCACGATGCTTAATAACATAGTCCTGGTAAAATTCTTTTGGGTAGTATAACTCCAATGGGTTTCTGGATGCTGTGTGTCCGAATAGTAACTCATGAGGTGTATAATCGGTTGCCGAATGGATAGCGTTATTGTATGCTATAATAGAGTACTTCATGATTAGGTGTATAGGGTCATCTTTGTTGGTCATTCTTTGTATCCTAATTATTTCAGCTAGGGTAGAGTGCAAACGTTCAATAGGGGAGTTGGAATTAGGATTATAGGGCGTTGTAAAATGTATATGGATATTATGTAGTGCGCATATTTCTTTAATAACATCGTTGTCAAATTTAGTATCTGAATCGGTGGTTATTTTATTCGGTAGGCCTAACACTGAGAAAATGTTTAGTAATGCTTCAGCTATATGTACACTGCTGCATGCTGTTAGTTGGACTGCCTGGGCGTATTTAGAGAAGTTATCAATAACTGTAAGGAACGTTCCGCCTCCGGTTGAATATAGGTCCATAAATATGTGTTCCATCGGTTTGCGAGGTGTATCGGTTATAGCTAAAGGTGGTTTAAGAGGATTGCGTTCGTATTTAGATTTCAAACAAGTGTCGCATTGATTAACGAAGCTTTGAATGGTAAGGAGCATATTTGGCCAATGATAATTTCTATGCAACTGCTTGTATGTCTCCTGGATACCACGGTGAACAGTTTTACCTTCGTGATATTTCTTAATCAACTCTTGTTGTTCAGGTTTGTTTTCTACTAGAGTTACGCGTGTTGTACATTTAAGTAGCTTAGGGCCTCTGTCGTTAAATATTGTTGTGTAGACTCTAGAAAAGGCATGGTATAATTCTTCACTATAAAAGTAACAATGGAATACACGGTCAGCGATGGTGTGTTCTTTAAGGAATCTAATTATCTCAGACTCTGTATTGTTTATTGGGATAAAGACATCTTTTATAACTACTTTTGAGTTAGTGGATCTGTTATCTACTCTATACGTAGATCCGGGCGTTGACCTAACATGGAACTGTTTCAACTGCCTATCAATAGCGTCTGAAATTATGGGTATGCCTTTGGCTTCGTTGTCAGGCTGTGTATGTCTTGTAGACACTAATTCAGATTCGGCTGACACTATACTCATACTATCTGTACCTATGTGAGATTCGGGAATGCTTGGGTTTTGTGATTGTATATTTTCATTGGGTGCTACTGTGTCTATTTGATTTTCGGCTTCCCTACGTACATTTTCGAATATTCTATTAATTATCTCATCATCTTCGTTATCATCTAAATTAACAGCTAGAGAGTCGACACTACCATGGAAGATTTTAACACGTGATAGAGCGTCTGCGTTAGTATTTTGACGACCCTTCTTGTGTACAACCTTATAGTCGTATTCCGAGAGTTTTAAACGCCATCTGGTTAGTTTAGAATTAGGATCTTTTAATGACATTAGCCAGGTGAGAGGTCTGTGGTCTGTGTAGATGATAAACCTTCTGCCGTAAAGATAGGGTCTGAAGTATTTTATTGCCCATACTATGGCGAGTAGCTCCTTTTCTATTGTAGAGTAACGAGATTCGGTATCTGATAGTGTTCGGGATGCAAATGCTACTGGTTTATCAGATCCTACTATTCCTTGGGATAACACCGCACCTAGTGCTACATCTGAAGCATCGGTGGTGAGGATGAAGGGCTCATCAAAATTCGGGTATTGTAGTATTGGGGCGTTAGTTAGAATTTGTTTGCATTTATTGAAAGCTTCTAAGAAATCCGGGGAGTGTATGACTCTACTATTTTTCTTAAGGCAAAGGGTCATTGGTTTCGTAAGTCTTGCGAAATCTTTTATGAATTTTCTGTAATATCCGACTAAACCTAGGAAGGCTTTTATTTCCTTCTGAGACTTAGGTAGGGGGAAGTTAAGTACGGCTTTTATCTTGTCTTTGTTTGGTTTTAAACCTTCATCTGTTAGTTCATGTCCTAAGAAGTTAACCTGTTTTTGTAGAAACTGTGATTTGTCTAACTGGATCTTTAGATTATGTGTTTTGAATCGATCGAATACTTGCTTTAATTTTTCTATATGTTGCTGCAATGACGTAGATATTATTATGACGTCATCTAGATAGGTGTAAACATTATCTATGCCTCTCAATATATGATCCATTAGTCTTTGAAACGTACTTGGTGCATTTTTAAGACCGAAGGGCATTCTAAGAAACTCATAATGTCCTCGTTCAGTAGTAAATGCGGTTTTTTCAATATCATTAGGGTGCATTTCCACTTGGTGATAACCACTAGCAAGGTCTAAGGTTGTGAAGTATTGTGCTCGTCCTAATCTATCTAGTATGTCATGTATGTTTGGTAAGGGGTATTTATCTTCAATGATACGATCGTTGAGTCGTCTGTAATCGATTACAAGTCTCCATTTGACGTTGCCTGAGGAGTCGGGCTTTTTGGGTACGATATGCACGGGACATGACCAAAGAGATATGCTCTCTCGCACGATACCTTGCTGAAGGAGCTTATCTACTTGTTTACGAATTTCTTCGCGTTGTTGAGGAGCTTGTCTGTAACTACGTACGAAAACTGGTGTATTATCGCTTAATCTGAGCTCGTGTTTAACAGCGTGTGTAAAAGTGAGTGGTATATCCTCTGCATAGAACAAGTCCCTATACTGATAACATAACCGGGTAATTTCGCGCCTTTCTTCTTCGTTCATATGATCTGTACGGATTTTCTGAAGGTTTTCATTTAATATTTTGTCAATGTTAGTTTGAACCTGTATTGTATTAATATCATGATTATCATTTATGTTGGCCTTGACTAATGTCTCTAATTCAATTGAGGGGTTAAGTGGGATACACTTTTTGTGATCGCTATGATTAATTACTGATGTTTTAAAAGAACCTTTTGTAACGTTAACTATAGCTGCTGGGGACATTAAACCATCTGACCAGATTAAATCGTCGTGAAGGTATTGTCCATCTAAGTAATTTGTTTTTACTTTGACTATCTTTTCGCATCTGGGTTCGATACTTATCTTTTGAGGTGGAGAACTAAAGTGTATTGGTATTTCCGCTGTAGATGTACGTAAAACATTATTATTTAAATCAATGTTACTTTTTAGTTTTTGCAGAAGGTCAATTCCGATAAGACCTTTATATTTAGGATCGAAGTCGAATATTAGGAACTTATGTGTTATCTCGGTATTAAACGCAGGAGGTAAGGGAAGGTAAACTACCTTGTCGTGAACTGATGAACTGTGTGCCGTATTAATTTGAAAAGGTTCTGTTTCTACGCAGTACTCAAATATAGTGCCTGCAATTACGTCAGTTGCTATAGTTGAATGACTGGCCCCTGTATCTAATAGAAACTTACCGTCAAACTCTGGAAGTATTATGTACGGTAAATATTTCTTAGTTTGGAAATTTATTGAAACTAGGTCTGGCTGTCTCGGTTGGTGTCCAAGGTAAAATCCTGGTCACCACCTACCTCTTGTTCGTCCATGGTTGCATTCGGCTCGACCGATATGCCATTAGCGTCTGTGACATCGTTAAAGAGACCTATATCACTGGGTCCTGGTTGATCTTGAGTGGCCATCTGAATTGGAATGTAGAACAACTGCTGAGCGAACTGTGGTTTTTCTGGCTTACCTGCCGTACGCATTGTGACGTCCGATGATACTGGTGTGGGAACCGGTGGTTTTGGAATGTTAGGTTGATTCCTAAAGTTATTAGAACCATTTGGTCTAGAGTTACCTGATGCCGGTCTGGACTTCCAGGGCAATACGGACTGTACCCATTGTTGGCGTTGCTCGGGGGTCATATTATTTTGTTGAGGTAGAAAGTTTTGCGAGGGGATAATAAAGCCAGGTGCAAATGGGTTTACTGTATTACGGATGGAGTTATTATTGCCTGGTTGTTTAGATAACTCCTTTGGCTTTGCTTGTGACGTTGAAGGATTAATGTAATTAGCTCTATTATATGAAAGTCTAGCTTCTTCTTGTCTAGCCGCTATGATGGCTGCTTCGAAGGTGTCTGGTTTAGCGATTCGAACGCCCAACGAGACGTGGAAGTCTAACTGGTTTATATACTGTTCAATAACCATCTTTTCGTAATACGATTTATTACCATGCTCCCCTACAGAATACAGAGTATCCAACAGCTCACGGAGGCGTTTGCCGAAGCTTTCGGCGTCTTCTGCCTTAGACTTACGCACTCGCGTTAGCTCCTGCATTACTTGTATTTCGTTTCGTGGTTCGCCAAGGCGCCTAGTTAATGCGTTCTTAATTGATGACCATGAATCTAAGTGACCTTCGTACGCTATTGCGTCTATGGCTGGACCACTGAGCCTACTTTTAATTAAGCAGATGAATGCTGGGTGCGAGCGATCTGTCTCAGAAGTTAACTGTAATAAGTTTTCTACTTCCCTAATATAATAATTGAGTAATTTAGGATTGCCATCATATCTTGGCATTAAATCTGCGATTAGTTTGTACGGTCTATAGTTGGCATCGTAATCCCTGAGCGACATTGTTTTTCTGTAGCTTGCCTGCCTAGTGGCGCTTGACGTAGAACAATAGAGGTGTCAAATTAAACACTTGGAATTTACTCGTGGGATACTTAACGCTACTTATTATAATTTTGCGGTTGCCTACTGCGATTTTAGCTTATAGACAGACACACATAGATTAACATAAAATACACAAATTAAAATAAGGCAGGAAATCGAGCAAGGACACTTGGTAAATAAGAGCACTTACCAAAGCAGCCACTGCATCTCCTGTCGAGTCGAGTCTCGGCCAGCGCAGCTTCCTCCAATTCTCCGGAGATGTATCCCGATGACCGTAGAGGTGTCCGACCGCGCGATAGGTTCTTTGTAGATCACGAAAGAACGATTTGAGAACCGTCGCTCTTAAGATGAAGAGTTAGATTCGATCTTAGAACGTCGCGATCCTACCGACTGCGCCAGTTATGTTTCGGCGGTCGGGATTTTAATTAAAAAAATATTTATTTATTACAATATTAATTTAATTATAAAAAGTACAGGATATTAAGCTGATGGCTGATGCAAGACTGAATACAATGCAAAGAAAAATAATTCTATTGAATTTCCGGTAAATGCATAGTTGCAATACGACGCATGCTGGCGGTGGCTGCAAGCTCAGCCTAAACGCGTGTTACGATGAGTTAACTCGAGCTTGACCAAAAGACGGGCTTGGCCAAAACGGTTGTCCAATATATTAATATGTACATCTCTAAACTTTTAAAGTCGACTCTCCACTGATACATAGGATGTGCACGGAGAAATTGGCCTCGTTAGGTGCGTGGTTTGATCGGTGGTGGTCCAAAATGGTAACGGCCCAAGCTAACGAGTTGTACGTCGTGGGTACGAACCCAGCCAGGCATTTTACCTTGTGTAAATAATTTCATCACCACTGCTTTCAAAATGGTGAAGGAAAACATCGTGAGGAAACCGGCATGTGCTAGAACCAAAAATTCGAAGACCATCATCCATCAACCCGCACTAGGTCGGCGTGGTGGTTTACCGCCCATCAGCTCTCACCGAGAGGAGGCCTGTGTCCCAGCAATGGGAACATTATAAGCTGATCCACCCCTGCTTCGCACGGGTGGAATGGCGATTTTTGTGCTATATCTGAGTTAAATTTTAATGTTAAACCTTACGGAAGAAAATATCTAAATGATGGTTCAACGCGGTCGCAGACAGACATGAAATGTGGTTAAACCTTACGGAAGAAAATATCTAAATGATGGTTCAACGCGGTCGCAGACAGACATGAAATGTGACTTTAATTGATTATGTATTTAGATGAAACACGAAAACCTTTGAAATATAGCCTTTCAGATTACCTCCTCAACATAATAATGCAGATATTTAAAGAGTTAAAAACCAAAAATAAATGATAAAAATCCCTGCTAGCTTAGCTTGTGTGGGTTGTAATAAACTTAGGTACCTACGTGTTTATTCTAAAAAGAGGTAAGTACCTACGGGTAAAATGAAGCACCCAATTACCATAAAAAATACCTTTAAGAAATACCGAGAGGAAAATGTCTCTCGGAATTTGATTAACAAAAATAAAATTAGGA
This sequence comes from Apamea crenata, assembly GCA_949629185.1. NCBI lineage: Eukaryota > Metazoa > Arthropoda > Insecta > Lepidoptera > Noctuidae > Apamea > Apamea crenata. Next base: position 3,285,516 of record OX451359.1, read on the forward strand.
AAAATATTACTTTGTTTTTTTTTGGCGTCTAGACTGTAAAAATAAGTTTACATATGTGGCCGCTATCGTTCTATTCTGATAAACATATTCCAACCAGGTACTAAAGTTTTGGATAAACAGGATAATTTGTTTGGTCTTAAAAATAACGTATGTGGTTGAGGAAAATAAAGGCGCCGCTCTTCAGCAATCCACGGCTAAGGGCGGCCGCCCACGACGACTTGTTGCAGTGGTTCGGTAGCGTCTGTATTCCAGCAATGGGAAGATTATAGATGGATTGTGCAGTAGTGCGTTTCGTTGACGCACGTCTAGTGCGGTTCAGTGGCCATATAATCGCATAGTATCGATTCAACATCGCTTCTGCATCGATGCAAATTTCAGCATCGCTACTAAAGCGTGACTATCGATGTTGTCTTGACATATTGCAACAGTACAGTCCACAGCCATTCTCAAGTAGTCACTACAACATACGACTGTATCGGTGCTACATAATCGGGTCTGTACCAATTCTGCATCGCATCTGTATCCATGCTGAATCGCGACTGTATCGTGATAGTAGCGATGCAGAATCGTGGTTACCTGGGCGAAGGTAGGTATACGTCCAGCGATAGCATCGCACCAAAGAAAGAAGAAAGAGAGAAAATACATTTATTTGCGGCAGACACGACGCATAAAAAAAGAACAAACACACATAAAAATAAGTACCACCAGTATCACCAGTATCGCGATCTTTTTGCGATTGTATCGCTCTAAAAAGTCGCCGTGGGTGAGCCACCTAAAGCTACGCACGTTTACTTAGATTGGCTGTGTACAAAAATCTTAGCAGAATCGTCCACTGTGACCCACGACCAGGCTACGCAGGAATGCGTGCCCGCGAATACGTATATTGCAAAAACTTTTTTTTAAGCTAACTATTATTAGTATTACAAAGAAAATCGTGTTGATCCCAGCATTACTTTATTTCATTTAAAGAAAGAAGATTTAATTTTCTTTGGCTCAATCGGCGGTCAGTATGACAAAATAAATATTTTTTGAAAAATATACCTATATCAAGTTTCTGAAACTAATTCAGTAGTCAATTATGAACTAACTACTTTCAGGACTTGCGTTTATTCTGTTACACCTTGTATAATGACACATATATGATGTACCTAACCCTTTTTAATCTATCACCATTATTTTGAGAGCAGCTACATATCATCACTCATTCTTACGTAACAACATAATATCCTTGATTCATTTCGCTGCCTCATACATAAATTACCGAAAGTCGGTATGAATAAACATACATGCATAATTTTATACTAAGATACCCTACATCACTTACAGCAAAAGGTATCGCAAACACCACGCGAAAAACGTAAGCATTTTGGGGTAATCTCCTATTTATACACATTTTGCGAGAGTACTTGTAATCCTGAGAAATTGTAATACATGGAAAAGCCTAAAAATATGTTATGAACTTGTGGAGTATAATAAATTGTTGAGAGTCTAGTACCTACCTACCTACTTTATCATCTAGAAGACACACTCATATATGTAGCTGTTGGTTGATTTACTTTGGTGTGTAACGGGCGCAGTTACAATAAAACATTAGAGTAACATTAGTTAGGAAGACGCTGTCCTCCCATACATACTGTAATTTGAAAACATTGTAAAATTCAATTATTTTTAAAAGAGTAACCGTGGAGTTTCTTGCCGGCTCTTCTCCATAGGAAACAACCAATTGGAACCGTGAGTTTAGCTTCTAACGTTTCATAAGTGCCCATGTAGGTTTATGTGAAATAAAATATTTTGATTGTGATTGATTGGCAATGACGGCTTTTTATTATTAATAATAATAATAAAAATCTTTATTGCAGACCCCATGTGATTCATAAGGAAAAAACATAAAACAATTAGAAAATAATGAGTAAAACAAAATTCAACCAATACAACACAGCAGATGATATTACAATTATAACACTAAAGAAAATCATCTATTTGCTGCAAAAATTTACTTTGACAAGAACGGGAGTAAAATGGTGGACTATCCAACAACATATTAAAAGTTTTAATCTAAATGAATACTTTAGCTGCCTCTGCTTTATACATGAAAATATAATTAAGTGCTGCGTTTGAGACGAAAATCTAGTTTCGGTGGTTCGTATGAGGTTCTCTCTCAGCTCGCATAGTTGGGTGTAATTACGGAAGTTTATTGAAAGGGTAGGTTATTAGGTAGAATAGAATACGCTTTATTATGTACACCATCTAAATTACAGACAAAAATATAGAAATTTGACAAAGGGTGACACAATGGGCGGTCTTATCGGTAAGAGCGATCTTGTAAAGACAACCTTTGGATGAATTGAAAAGGAGAAGGAGAGACAAATACTGCAGGTAGTCTGTGGTGTACTATTTACATAATACAATTAATACATACATAAAGTATATTATACTAATAAATAATAATAATAAACATGAAACATGAGCAAAGAAATTACATAAATAATGATGATGTTTAACAGAGGAAATGCTTTTTTATCATAATTTTAAAAGTGGACAAAGATTGAGGGCACCTTACTGATACGGGCAAGTCATTCTATAACTGTACTGCTGGAACTGTGAAAGATTTGTCGTAGAAACTGGTGGAATGCATCTCTAATTCTCTAGTCTTAGGTTTTAGGTACGTAGGTACCTAATAGGCTTTCTTTCCAAAAATTACCAGAAATTACGTTTAAACGTAATTTTTTAGTCATTTTCATTTCGGAGCCATTATTTTTTTGGCAATGACTAAATCAAACTTGAAAAATATTGATTCAATATTGCCCTAAAAAAAATATTCTGACAATGTTACAACCCTGTAAACATTTTAATTCCACAGAAATTATATAGCTACTTTAACTGACTTTTGGTGGCTGAACTATGTGACAACAAAAACTCGTTTTTCACAAAACGTCAAATATCAGATAATCTCTTATCATAGATAGTTGGATTAGTCAATAAAAATATTTTAATGTACAGTCCAAACATTTAAAACTAGGATTTTAATTATTATAATTATGTCATTACAGCTGAAGTGAAAAAAATCCAACTAACTTTTGGAGGGCACTGTATACATATTTACATGATTTTTTGGAATTAATTTAAATCCTGGAAACTTTATTTATTTATTTAAACTTTTCACACAAAAAGGCACAAAGGCGGGTTTAATGCCTTCGGCATTCTCTACCAGTCAACCAAACTTTCTTTTCAAGAACGTGGTGTTCTCTTGTTTTCGCTTGCCATGACAAAAAGTTGAATAACTTTATTAGCAGTAATTTCGAAGTATGTCGCATTGAATAACAAGACGATGGAAACAAAAAAGCAACGGGTAGGGTTTCAATTATCTTTGTTTGGAATCCGATCCTTATTGTTTCCATCGTCATCAAAGTTATCCAACTTTTTGAAGTGAAAACTTCTTTAACGGCGTTGTGCGCTTTTGTTGTGATGGGTAAAAAATGTTAAATTCACGTCAGGACACGTGACCTGATAGAAAATTCGTAAGATGGAGCTCGCGTCAGGACACGTGACCTGATCGAAAATTCGTAAGACGGAGGGAGAGTAGACCACATTCCAAAATATCAAAAATGCACAACGTTAATATTCAAGTTTTCACTTCTGCCGGCACTCCCGGAGTTCAACCCGTTTTTTCTTCTCTACGGACGCTACGGTTTGTTACGTGGTCTTCACCATCATTTAGAGAATTCATTCCGTCGAAGTCAAAAACAAATCATTTATTTCAAATAGGCACTATGAACGTCATAATTTACAAAAAATAGAATTGATTCTAGTCCCTTTCAAAAGGTTACATTATTATTTAACTTAAATATAAAGAAAATCATCATTCTCCTGCCGTTATCCCAATTTATTTGGGGTCGGCGCAACGTACTTTTCTGCCGTATTTTTCTTCCATACTCCTCTATTAGCCGCTATCTCGACAATCACCCCCTTTCTAACCATATCATCATTCACACAGTCCATCCATCGTTTCTTTGGTCTTCCCCTACTCTTATAGCCATCGACATTCATACTCAAAACTTTCCTCACGACATTTTCCTCATTCCTCCGTAACACATGCCCATACCATGACAACCGGTTTCCACACAACTTTTCAGTTACCGGTGCCACTTTCAGACTTCCTCTTATATACTCATTTCTTATTCTATCCATTCGTGTAACACCACACATCCCTCTCAGCATTCTCATCTCAGCTGCATGCAAAAAATATAAAGAAAATATTAAATCCTACTAATATTATAAATGCGAAAGTTTGTATGTATGGATGTATGGATGTTTGTTACTCTTTCACGCAAAAACTACTGAACAGATTTTGACGAAATTTAGCACACAGATAGTTTATAACCAGGATTAACATATAGGATACTTTTTATCCCGACATTCCCACGGGATCGAAACTTATGCGGGTGAAACCGCGGGGCGCAGCTAGTAATAATATAAAGAAATCTTCCTGTTTCGAGTTATAAAACGTCACTAGTTCTTTTACATAACACTGTGATACGACGCAGTTCTACCCTCGCTACTATTTCAGTTCCGTAGTTTCACGACTTTATTCGTCGAATATGAAGCGTTTTACATAATGTCTTGTATTACAGAGCTTATTTCGTAAGCTATTTGTTATGCGGGAGGGCAATTTCAAACCGAAAACGAGGACATAAAATGGTCTAATTAAAGAGGTTCGTATTGTCGTTAGGTTCATAAAAGATCCCAAAAAACCTATTTTTGTAAGTAATGTATGTAGGTAATCCGTATACAAAAAGACCTCGAAGACATATCATATTGGTTGGAAGCTTTCACCTTTCCAAGATGATATATGCCCTATAATAATATTATATGCCAAGTATCTAATCACATTGAATTTGAGAGTATAATTTATTATGATTGTATTATTCATGTAAATCGATTTCAAATTGCCTAAGTTTTGTAGGATATACTAAATTGATATTGGTAATCATTTGAGGCTAACATATAGGATACTTTTTATCCCGATATGCAAAGGGGACCGAAGCTTATGCGGGTGAAACCATAGGGCGCAGCTGCTAGTAAAATCTAAATGTTTCATATAAGTAGCCTTAAAACATTAACATTTAATATATCCCACAAAACTTAGATAATTTGAAATCGATTTACATGAATATTATAATCATAATAAATAACCCTGTTAAGGATCATTATTTTGTCTTCTAAAACCAAAGCAATTTGACATCGATTTTATAATATTTTGAAACAATAATTGCGTTATTAGTGTAATTAGGTCCAAAACTACTAATCACTCAAGTTTAAGTGTGTGAGGGGCTTGAGGCTAAGGAATACCAGCCGCGCGAGTCGATCGATCAGGTTAAGCTACGCTTACCGCTGTTGGCCCGTGGATGGGTGACCATTTTTACATAATTATCAAGACCCCTCGGAAAACACGTTAAATCGTTAGTGTCATTCGTGGATCTTTGACAGTCGTTACGGCTCGTCAGAAGCCCGAAAATCTGACCATCAGTCTTACCAAGGAGTCTTACCAGTAACTGGGTTGTGGAGGTCCGATAGGGGCGATAGGCAGTCGCTTCATATAAAATACTGGTCCGGACAGGTCTGGTCTGGTCCGGTCTGGTGGTCTGGTGGCGGTGGTGGGAGCTGCATCCGGTGAGACTTTAAGCCGACCGCAACATAGTTGGGAAAGGCTAGGCAGATCATGACAAATTTTCGTGTGTAAATACGGCTCCTACACCGTATTGACATGAACGTGTAAATGTCCATATCGTGATAAAAATACCAACCAGTCAGAAAGGTTTCCGCGACAAGGTTTTAAGGGTTTCAATGGATTAGCCGAATGATAAAGCTAAGCCTTTGCAAAGTTTTATCGTTTTATTTGGGTTACCGTTTCATTGCGTTTCAAGATGTTACATGTTCCATAAAGTCATTCACGATCGACGTAAAACCATTAGTAAGTCATTGTAATGTGATTCATAGCTCGGTAATGAAGGGTATAAATTTGAATGAGATAAGAGTTACATTTCGATGACTTATGGTTTAACGTCATTCAAATGTCGTGAATCAACAATCACAACTGTATTTTTTTGACAGTTGAGTGAAATGGCTATTAAAATATAAATAAATAATCATTTAAATTTAACTTTTTTAGCCCAAAGAATCAGCATTGCCATCCAACGTGGTAATGCTGCCAGCCTTTTGGGCACCTATCCCATTGACAGTGATGCGGACGAATTTTTTGATGCCCAATAAGCTCCTGCCTTTTTCTATATTTTTTCGTATTATATAATTGTATATAATATATATTAGTGTTAGTTCGATAAAATGTAAATAAAGGTTTTAATTAAAAAAAAAAATACTTTAATTACCTATTAGACTTTTCAAAAACCACTTACCATTTCCCCTCATCGGTTGAAGATCAGACACGATCAAGATCGGCGAGTTGAGAGTGATGGACAGGATCCAGACCATGGCTATCATTTTGTAGGCATGGCATTGTGTCTGCCATTTTCTGGACTTTAGAGGGCGGCAGATCGCGAAGTATCTCTCCAAAGATATCGCGACTAGGGTCCACACGTCCACTGAGACGGAGACCGCTGTGGGAGAAAAAGCAGTGTTATGTTTGGTACTTCTATCTCTCTATTCTAAACATATCTATAATTATACTAATAGAATAGAATATCTCTTTATTATGCACACCATATAACTTACAGACATAAATACAGGGTGGCAGGGACATCGATGCGCAGCCGGATTCAGTACATGATTCTGGACGCCCTTGCGTTGAAATTTTTCTTCGGTAATTGAAAAAAAAATTGCTATTCCATACATTTTGACCGCGTACCTATTGCACTTTTCAATAAAACGGCTGTTTTTTTTTTGATAACCGACGAAAAATTTCTACTTTCTCTAGAATTATGTGCTGAATTCATGGTTACAGTTTGCGCGTCGATATACCTGCCACCCTGTATAGAAAAGCAAAATTTAATTTAAAAAATAATAAATAAATGACATTTATTTATTATTTAAATTAAATTTAATTATATTAACATGTTTTTATAATTTATATAAAATATAAAATAAAGCTGAAGAGTTCTTTAGTTTTGTTGTTTGTTTGAACGCGCTTATCTCTTGAACTACCAGTCGGATTTGAAAAAAGAATAATTATGTTTGCATATGATAGCCTAATTCTTGAGGAAGGCTATAGGTTACTGTCATCGCGCTGGGTTCCTTAGGAGCTGAGCAAAAATAAAAAAAGTCAAAAAGAACGGTGAATTAATCATAGTGTGTCCGTAAATGATACAGACTACGAAGCTATCGTAACTTCGTGAAGGGCAGGCGTTTTTGGGGGACTGTCTTTTGTAATTTTGACGTTCAAAAAGTGCTGACTCTCAGCCTAATTTGAATAAATGACTTTTGATTTTGATGTTTGACTTTGGCCGTAACTACGGATTTCGGGCTTAGGGAGTAGACTCGTAGGGATGGGTAGCTAGTAAAATAAAAATAAAATAAAATGCGTTTATTGGCATTACAGCAAAATGAATACACCTTAAAACTATAAAAACAGAAAACAAAGATTATAATATTATACAATAACATATTACAATTATTTAATGTTGAAACTCCATAGTGAATTCGCGGAAAATTTACCAATAATTAGCTGCAAAAAAGTACCTACTGTCATTGTGTCTCACAGATAATCTACCGTAATCTCAGTTAAATACGGTGCTAAACAATTGTAGCGCATCTAATTAAGAGATTAACAAGCATTAATTTCCTGGCTTTAATGAGCTCTGTTTAGTATTGAAACAATAAAATTATATATTTGGAATGTAATGTGCATTTGCAGCAGTAAAGGATTTCTTATTTTCCTTTTTATTAAAAATATTATATAAGGTATGATAGACTAGCATTTACCCGCGGCTTTGCCCGCGTGGTATGTTTATAAAAAGCTTAGCCTATGTTCTTCATCACGGTTCAAAGTATCCCAATACCATATTTCATCAAAATCAGTCCAGGTGTTTCACACCGACAATTGCCATTTTTAGCAATTGGTTTTTAGTTATAAGTCCGTATATACTATCATATGTATTTAGTTTAAAGCTGCTTTTTTGACTTTACAACAAGACATTTCAATTTTATTTATTTGTATGTTTAAATGAGTTAATCCCACCCCAACATAAATGGGAAAAGGTTAAGCAGAAGAGATGAGCTGGTCCCATTAGGTGGGCCACGCCAACAGCGGTATCAGTGGCGTTTTTTAGGTCCTAAGAAGGGCCCTATATCACAAAACACATGAGTTCTGCATTATCTAGGTTTATTTATTCAGAATTAAAATTCTTCTCGTTCTTCGTATCGCTGGCACGTCTGTATTTTAAATGCTGTTTTCCCAAAACTTTGCCAGAATACAAATGAAAAATTTACTTCCATAAAACAACGTATACCTTTAAATAATAAAAACCGGCCAAGTGCGAGTCGGACTCGCGCACAGAGGGTTCGCACAATTTAAATTTATTAAAAATATTTTTATCATAATTATGATGTAACTAAAAATTTACGTTTTTCGCAATTGTTTTCTTTATCTGTGCTATAAGACGTTGCTTCATACCAAATTTCAAGATTCTGAGTTCACGGGAAGTACCCTGTAGGTTTTGATTCCCTTGCGAGTGTCGAAAATTTGCTGCATAAACGGCTGCATCTTTTGATTGCGTTGGCTTAGAAGTTTGATTTTTTCACAGCTCTAAGGGTCAGTAGACGTGAGTATTTGATATAAATTCCAGCTTGATACCTCCACGCGTTCCTTATAAAAAGGGTCTTGACAGACAGACGGACGGACAACAAAGTGATCCTATAAGGGTTCCGTTTTTTCCTTTCAAGGTACGGAACCCTAAAAATAACGGAATAACAACCTAACCTAACTAAAACTATACCTAAACAAACTAAAATATTGTCTACGTTAATTAGTATCACAGAGCCAGAGGCAAAATGTGCAGAGTAATTTATAATAACATGCCTATTTGCTGTAAGCCCATTATTCTAGATTTTGAGATAAAACAGGCTAAATCATAGTAAGTTTACCTATCTTCTTCGAGGAATTAATAGGCGTGGTACCGTGATTAAGTATGTTAAGTAAATAAGTGCAAAACTAAGTTGCCAAGGAACTTATCTAACCCTGCAATTAATTGCGTAACACACTTTCAATCAAAATCTGAATCATTTTGAAGGATATAGCTAATCCATTGCTTCACATGTTCAAAAAAATAAACACAAAAACATATTTGCGAAACACATTTATTTAGTGGGCTGTAATCTACCACGCGGGCCCAGTGCGGGTTGGTTGATGTCACATGTCTTCGAATTTTTGGTTCTAGGACATGCAGGTTTCCGCACAGTGTTTCCGTTCACCTTTTGAGAGTAGTGGTGATGAAATCATTTACACAAAGTAAAGCGCCTGTGTGGGTTCGAACCCACGACCAACAAGTCGAAAGTCGGTACCACTGGGCCACCACCGCTCCTCATATTTCCTTTTCCTCGTAGGTACACCACTTCCAAAACTGTCGATTTAAACGCAGGTAGATCTGTCTGAGCTGCTTAAGTCAATCGAATAAAATAGATTTCGTTTACGTGTAAACTTGTAAGTTGGGCCGGATTCCTCGTAAACAAAATAAATTGAATTCTCAGTTCACTCAATTCGTTTTACCAATACTGAATACGAACTGCAGCCGAATATTCGAGCGAGTGCGGATCTTCTGACCGACCATGCCCTACTTGCTGGAGTGTCCTAAGTGCCCGTTCACACCTGCACCTCAGATGACCAAAATAATGCTACTGATGCCGCAGTTAACGTGGCCACCTACTGGGCACAAACTATATATAAATAAAAATCAACGAGTAAGAGTACCATCGATACGAAAAGGAGAAGAAGCCGAATATTCGGCAAAAAAATTAATTTCGGGCGAGTTTTTTTCAACGCACTGCACAGTTTTTTGGGACGAATTATCGCCCCTTGGAAGCTCCGTATATTCTCAGCGTCTTTTCTGAGAGGCAGGAAATGCATACGAACAAAAACGTAAGACTTCAGCCAGATAACGCAGAATCCTCGGTGTTTTTGCATAACAACCTACGTTTGGTACCTAAACTCAAATAACAGAAGGTAATAAATCATCATCATCATCATCATCATTCTCCTGCCCTTATCCCAAATTATTTGGGGTCGGCGCAACATGTCTAACAGAAGGTAATAAATATGATCATAAATTAACAAATTCATAAAAATTAAAAATAGTAGAGTCAAGACAGTTCGGCATTTTAACCGGATTTTAGCCGAATACTGAAGTTCGGTATAAACCGTTGAAGTGCGGTTAAACCGGTAGTAAAACGAATTTCGGCCTATCCCTAATCCCTCTCTAATTCAATTTGAGGAAATGTTAAAAAGACGGGCGAACTACTTATTGTACAGGTATAAAGATATTATGTGCTAAGTTAGTTTCATATTATAAGGGTCGATTTTGTCAGAGGCTTCTTCAGTTCTGTCACGAGTGAACATCAGCCAATTTCATCCATAGGTTCCTACCTAGGTACAGTCAGAGAAGCTAATTATTAAGCAAATTTACACACTGCGTCAGTTTGCCGTGTTATATCAACTTCATACAACTGTCAAAGAATGGCAGTTGTTATTTTAATTAACAGACAGTTTAAGAAGGCACCTAGTCAATTAATTTCTCTAGCTTTATATACAAAGTAACAATTGAATAACTCACCCTGTAGGAACGGAATGAGTTTGCACAGCAGTGCTCCGAACAGGAACCGCCTGTAGATCTGCCCGACCAGAGTGAATGGAAGGCAGAATACACCCAGCAGGAAATCCGATATTGCCTGGAACAACAAACATTAATAATTACAGTAACTGCTGCGGTAGCTATAATTGTTTCAGACCCGCTTCACACTCCATACGGATTAATACTAATACCAAATACCAAGAAGAGTAACAAATCCATACAAAATGTTTCTACATTTTGTATGGATGTGTTACTCGTCTTCCGAACGTCCAAATTACAGCTTATGTCAGTCAAAGTCGAATAATTTATTTCAATTGGGCCATTAACTGGTTTAATGCCGCAATTACAGAAACAATTATAAAGCCATTTTGTCCCGCGTGGATCCACGAAGTAAAGTGGCCACGAAACCCGCGTGGCATACTGTACAGGAAGAGAAGCGCGCGTCGATTATTTTAATGATTAGGAAGTTCGCGGCAGTTTGAAGTCCTATTCAACTTACTTACTGTAACGACATACAAGAGGCGGTTTGCTACATACCATTTTACAACACATATATCTACTATATCAAAATAAGTCGGGTTTTCCTTCCTGACGCTATAACTCTACAACGCACGAACCGATTTTCACGGGTTTGCATTCGTTGGAAAGGTCTCGGGCTCCGTGAGGTTTATAGCAAAGAAAATTCAGGAAAAATAGGAGTAGGGTAGGAGTAGGGTAGGGTAGGAGTAGGGTAGGAGTAGGGTAGGAGTAGGGTAGGAGTAGGGTAGGAGTAGGGTAGGAGTAGGGTAGGAGTAGGGTAGGAGTAGGGTAGGAGTAGGGTAGGAGTAGGGTAGGAGTAGGGTAGGAGTAGGGTAGGAGTAGGGTAGGAGTAGGGTAGGAGTGGGGTAGGAGTGGGGTAGGAGTAGGGTAGGAGTAGGGTAGGAGTAGGGTAGGAGTAGGGTAGGAGTAGGGTAGGAGTAGGGTAGGAGTAGGGTAGGAGTAGGGTAGGAGTAGGGTAGGAGTAGGGTAGGAGTAGGGTAGGAGTAGGGTAGGAGTAGGGTAGGAGTAGGGTAGGAGTAGGGTAGGAGTAGGGTAGGAGTAGGGTAGGAGTAGGGTAGGAGTAGGGTAGGAGTAGGGTAGGAGTAGGGTAGGAGTAGGGTAGGAGTAGGGTAGGAGTAGGGTAGGAGTAGGGTAGGAGTAGGGTAGGAGTAGGGTAGGAATAGGGTAGGAATAGGGTAGGAGTAGGGTAGGAGTAGGGTAGGAGTAGGTTAGGAGAAGTGTAGGAGTAAGGTAGGAGTAGTGTAGGAGTAGGGTAGGAGTAGGGTAGGAGTAGTGTAGGAGTAGGGTAGGAGTAGGGTAGGGGGTAGCACACCACGCGAACGAAGTAGCGCCGGGCAGCTAGAAATAATTTATATGGCAAAACAACGTTTGCTGGGTCAGGTAGTTTTTTTTATAAAAATAGAACTAAAATTAAATATGAAATGCAAAAAAAAATCCCACCACCAGATCAGATCAGACATTATAATTGGAAAAGAAGGTTTTAACCGCAGTGGTAACGCTGCAATACACGTGAGTGACACGCGTCGACGACAGAGGCAACTACAGCTGTAGACGCGTTGCCAGCTGCCGTCGACAACATGCCCATTGTGTATTTTGAGCACCGTACTCAAATACATGAGTGACACGTTGTCAACGGTAGCCGCAGACGCGTCGACAGTGGGCGTCAAGGGGTGACTATGGCGGGCAACAAGTGGCGACGACGGTAGGCGTCAAGGGGCGACGACGGTGGGCGTCAAAGGGTGACGATGGCGGGTGTCACGGGGTGACGACGACTGCCGGATGCAGTTACCTCTGTCGTCGACGCGTGCCGCTCGTGCCTAGGAGCACTTATTTATATTATATTATGTTTCGTCTAATACCTCGCGCCGGATTCGCTTCAGTTCGACTAGATCTTTGGAACTTATCTGAAAAGTCGTGTGGTGGCGTATATTTGCCAACCACACAACATATTCAACCACTGTCAACACCGCCTTTTCCTTTTGTACAAATATAAAAAGCAAGCGCTTGTGGTAGTAATTATGTAGAGCTTGTGAATAATTTCAGTCTTCGTGTTATGTTTAAATAATGATATTAATTTGGCTGGTTTTTATTTTAAAGGCCTCTCGAAAATATTTTTAAGGGATACAGTACTTACGTTAAAAAGTCAATCGAAAGGGGTGCATCAATATGAATAAAAAAGATTCGTGCATCTATGTAAAGTCAATAAATAATCTATAGGTATAATAATATTCAGACGGCGAATCGCGCGAATGGCTATCGATACGTGTTTCGTATTTTTACAACGACCTTCAACGGGATTGACATAATATTTTGAACCTAAACAGGAGCTTTACTTTGTGTAAATAATTTCATCGCCACTGCACTCAAAACGGTGAGAAAACCGGCATGTCCTAGAACCAGAAATTCGAAGACATATTGTGACGTCTACCAACCCGCACTGTGCCCGAGTGGTAGATTACGGCCAACTCCCTCTCACAGAGAGGAGGCCTGTGTCCCAGCAGTGGGAACATTATAGGCTGTTTACGATACCTATGTTGGAATAGGCAAAACTACCGTGTTTCCCGTTTCTGTCGCTGACTGCCTGTCCTTTGTTTTTTGATACATTTTTACGAGTTCAACTTGGAATGGTAATGTAATGGCATGCTACAGGCAATAAACTTCATTGCATCGTGTAAATGGTTATGTTTGATGTGTTTACGAAGCCTGAATGTTAAAATTTTCTTAATAATAAAAACTGAGCAGACATAAAATTCATGATACACGGTGACAGAGACATCGAGGTGTAAACTGTAACCATAAATTCAGCACATGATTCCAGACCCCCTAGCGTAGACGTTTTTCGTCGGTTATCAAAAAAAATCTTCTGTTTCATAGCAAAGTGCAATACCTACGAGGTAATAAATGTTTGGAGCTGCTAATTTTTTTTTACTGTCCGACGAAAAATTTCAACGCTTAAGATTTTTTTACTGCATCCATGGTAACAGAGGGGCAATTCTCGTAATTTTAAGAACGCTCACAGTCTGATCTCAGTCTCAATCTGTCAAAATAACCTGAAATTTCCCTACATTTTCACTAGATTTTGAACGTTTTAAATTACGAGAATTGGCCTTCTGGTTGCGCGTCGATAGGGCTGCCACCCTGTATATTCCATGTTTAAGTTTACTTTTGTTGTAAATGCTTATTTTATTTTATTTATTTGGGACAAAAACAGTAACAGATGGTATACACATAAAAAAGCTCTAGAAGAATACGTTAGAACGAAGTACTAACACCGAATGTCACCTATTGAATATTTTAATTTTGTTGTTTTGTTTATCTGTATGTGATCACAGAGACTGTATCTACTTTTATTTTATATTTTCTATACATTTCTCATTATGTAAGTGAACCGTAATGTTCTTTTTTTGAGAAATAAAATGTCTTTAAACCGAAAAACAGTTATACATTACAGCATTTACAAAAAGTAGTTATATTACCGCCGAGAAGACGTATAACCCACACTATTGTCCACGATGGTAATACTCTCTTGCGAAATCAAGTGAACTAGGTCCATCAGAAACTGTGGAGTAAGTAAGATTGTTTCAAGAAATGGGCAGTATAAAGTTAATGAACAATAATGTTATGAATCATAAACCACACAATGGCTTGTAAGTGTATTATATTCTAGCATCATAATAACACACACATTTTATACCCAAGTGTTTTATGTGGCCTTGTAACAACATGACGTGATTTTAAGTGTCCAATAAAGATCAGCTGTTTGAACAACTAGATAGGTCACAAATTATTTACCAGACCTTACATAATATGTCATTGTATAATCGACCTTATCTAGCTTACCTTGCTTTACCATCCTACGGTTGAATATCACTTTCACGTCATTAACCGACAAGTGCTTTGAGCGAGATAGTTTTCACCTTAGCACAGTTTTAATGAACTGAGAATTGTTGTCGAAGGTGTTAAAGCAACTACGAGGTCGATTTGCTGATAACCTAGAATGCGGGTAGTTATCTAAACCTAAAGCGGATCATTCACTATAACGCGCCACGCAACGGAGCTCAGATAACACGCCACAGACAATACGCGGCCACGCACGTGATTTTTTACAGACAAATTATTTACTAGAAACTTACATAATATGTTATTGCATAATCGACTTTATCTACCTTACCTCGCTTTACTACCCTAAGCTTTATATATTACTTTCGCGTCATAAAACTACATATATATAAGGTCTATTAATAGGTATAGTGACAGTGAGATAGTTTTCACCTTAGCGAAGTTTTAATTAACTGAGCATCGTTGACGAAGGTGTTAAATCAATTACGAGGTCAACTAACCAATAACTTAGAATGCGGATAGTTATCTAAACTTAAGTCGTATTACACACTACAACGCGCCACGCGCAGGCGCAAATAACGCACCTCCGCGCGATTTTTTACATACATACAAAATCAGCCTATAATGTTCCCACTGTTGGGACACAGGCCTCTCTGTGAGAGGGAGTGGGCCTTAATTTACCACGCGGGCCCAGTGCAGGTAGATAGATGTCACATGATGATGATCATGTCGTGATTTTTTAACCGACTTCTAAAAAAGGAGGAGGTTCGGATGTTTGTATTTCTTTTTATTTTTTTTTTATGTTTGTTCGCGCATAACTCCGTCGCTTGCCAACCAATTTGAAAAATTATTTTTTGGTTGGAAAGGGTATACTTCCCAAATGGTCCCATAAAATTTTTATCAAAATCGGACAACCGGTTTTTGAAAAATCAACAAAAATCAAAAAAATTATCACAACTAAAAAGTGAAAAATAAAAACTTTTTTACAAAAAAAAACAACCGACTTCCATAAAAACATTACAAAGTGAAGAATAACTTGAATGTCGGAAGTCGGTGGCGAAAAATGAAATACAAAAACCAAAGACACCGACTTCCGAAATTCAAGTTATTCTTCACTTTGTAGTGTTTTTATGGAAGTCGGTTGTTTTTACATACAAATTCAATTTAGAACGGGCAATTTAACTCCGCTTACCGCCAAAGGTGGTTGACGCTTCTAACCCCCTACTTACCCTGCCTACCTTACTTTTGTCACAAGCGTAGCATTGCCATACAACGTAGCAATCCCGCCAGTCTCTTGGGTACATTACCAGTCGACAGCGATGTGATGAATTCTTCGACGCCATATTTTAGTTTGCCAAAGCAGTTATTTCATTTAAATTCTGTATTAAGCTAAGTATAATAAGAAAGAAACTTATCAATTCATATCGGCTATACAGGTCTAGACTGTATTTAAGTGCTGTTAGAATTTATAATAGATCACTCTGTAATTTAAAAAAAAAAACAATTTTCCTAACCTTTTCCCAACTATGTTGGGGTCGGCTTCCAGTCTAACCAGATGTAGCTGAATACCAGTATTTTACTTGGAGCGAGTACCTATCTGCCCTCCGCAACCCATTTACTGGGTAATACGACACCCCTTGATAAGACTGGTTGTCAGACTTCCGCGCTTCTGTCGACTAGTAATGACTATCAAAGATCCACGAATGACAGCGGGTCTTAGTATGTAAAGATCACCCGTCCACAGACCAACCGCGGCAAGTGTGGCCTAATGTGATCGATCAACCCGTGCGGTGACAGCAGGACTTAGTTGGCTATTACAAACCCCTTCGAGCTGAGCCGAGCCAAAGTCGAGTGAGAGAATAGTCACTCTGTAACTATTGATAGTAAACCACTCTACCTTCGAAATCCGAAATATTCCTCTAAATTCGAAAATAAAAAAACATGTTTTAGTTTTTATGTGCCTTGATTTTGGATAAAAATTAATAATCTTATTATCTCGATAGTTTATATTGCTTTAACATCCCTTGTTAGGGTTCCGTACCTCAAAAGGAAAAACGGAACCCTTATAAGATCACTTCGTTGTCCGTCTGTCAACCCTCTTTTTCTCAGAACCGCGTAGAGTTATCAAGTTGAAATTAATATCAAATATTCATAGCTGCAATCCCTTGAAGCGGTGATAAAATTCTAAGTCGACGCAATCAAAAGATACGGGCATTTATGTTCTGTGTATTTTGACACTCGCAAGGGAATCAAAACCTATAGGGTACTTTCCGTTGACCTAGAATCATGAAATTCGACGAGAAGAAATTTCATGTAACACAAATAAAGGAAAAAATTCGAAAACCGTAAATTTGTAGACCTACCTACAAATTTGTACGGAACCCTCGGTGTGTTAGTCCGACACGCACTTGGCCGATTTTTATTTATTTTGTAACGGGTTCTTTGAATTCCCAATACAGAATTGTTCAATCCTTAAAATGGCTTCCAATTAAACAAAACGGTTTTAATTATTTAACCATACCGCCATTTTGAATTCATCTAAACAAATGAAACTCTAATGAAATCAAACAAATTAAAACAAACAAATTGATTTCATTAGAATTTATTCAAGCGAAAACAATTAAAGTACCTACTTACTGTGCCTACTTTATTGAAATTAAAATACCCGCACCGAATTCGGATGTATTTGTTTTAGGTTGGTACAGTCCCCAAAGGATATCTCCTTTAACAAAATCCGACTATACCCTAACTAACTTCAACTATATTCGACGACCCGGATTACTTATCAGTAATCAGGGTCGTCAGATATAGATGAAGTTTAGTAAGAAACCGATGGATTTTTCGAATGAAATTTAATTTGATAAATGAACTGATAGTTTTCTATTAATTAAATTAAATTTTATTCGAAAACATCCATCGGTTCCTTACAAAACTTTAACTATATCCAACGGCCTTGGTTACTTATCTTCTTTGGTGACCGTACATACCAACCTTGAAAAAATTGATTTTAATTTTAAAATAATGCACCTTATAATGGAAACCAAAATTACTTTGGTCGAGGCTCAACCATTAATGAGCATGAAATAAAAATATATTTTATATTTACAAAACATTACGCCTGCATTCCTCGACGGGCTAGACAGAGGTGTACCTATAGTACAGATGTACTATAAAAAACAAGTGAAGTGAAGTGTAGATACACTTCGCCAGTTATGTAAACCCAATAACACTTTGCCTGACCTGGGAATGGAACCCAGGGCCTCACGCCCAGCAGTAGCGCTTGCGTCCCCTAGACCAATGATTGACGTCAATCAATTTAGTATCTACTTAAAAATTACCTAATCTGCATTCGCGACATATTTGCCAAAAAATGTAAACAAAATATGAGTTTAAGGAAAAATAAATTTAATTCCTGCACAGTAAAGCTCAGTTTGCGCTACAACTTCAAACATTTTTATAACTTTTTCAATAGTGCTAGTCACTCTGAAATCAACTTAATTACCTTTAGAATAAAGTTGATATTTTTTTAACTTGAAATACTTAATGTCAATTTGAAACAACAAAAAATTTAATATAAATAACATTGTGCAGCAAAAAATATTTACGAAACAATAGCGCCAACCCCAAATAAATTGGGATAAGCACACAAGGAGAATGATGATGAAAATAAAATCCTTAATTGATTAATTTATGTATTTTCATTAGCATTTTGCTAAACAACAATGAATCTAAAAAGCACTAATGCAGTTTTCATTAGAAGCAAGATAATCCTTATTTGCAGTTTAGAATTTATGATAAATTGGTTCTACGTGATGGAATGAGCTTAATCTCTCAAACTTAAAGGTGAGACAGGTGATTTAAAAACAAAAGGTAAACAAACTAATTACCTGTAATTACAAAACATTTGTTCTGAAATAAAAGAGGTCTGTTTTATTATGCTGAGTGGTTTTAGATCATGCGACTGAACTTGACGCGGCTCATTTACGATATTGAACTATTAAATAACTTAAATTAATCCGGGGCAGCGAATAGAAGTTTATCTAAGGCTTTTTTATCGACACTTTTATGTGAACGATAAAAACACCCTTTTTTGTTTGGATGGGAAATCATCAAATGACCCCTCCCGCTCTGGGTAGAGCGGAAGGGAGTGTCAGACTCTTACTGACTAAAACCCACCCGTGTTCCTTCCTTAGCCCTTTCTGTTCCAGGGCAGCGGTAACCCTTTCGGACGATCCCGCTACTCGTAAATACCCCGTAAAACACCCTTGGCAGTCAAACCAGCTACCACCGTGCTGACCGGATAATTGGTATTTTTGTGATGATTTAAAATACCATCACCGTCCTCCACCATCATCTTGTCGCACCATGTTCAGAATAATCTGAACTACTTATAATAGTTTATGGTGAGATGAGAGCTAAGTAATAACAGCCGCACGGTACGATCAATTAGGACAAGCTAATTAGGACATGCTGCGGTTGGTCCGTGGAAGGGACCATCTTTCCATACCAAGACCCCTCCGTGCCTCGGAAAGCACGTTTAGCCGTTGGTCCCGGCTGTCATTCGTGGATCTTTGGCAGTCTTTACGGGTCGTCAGAAGCTCGAAAGTCTGACAACCAGTCTTACCAAAGATTATCGTATTACCCAGTAACTGGATTGTGGAGGTCAGATAGGCAGTCGCTACATGTAAAACACTGGTATTCAGCTGCAACCGGTTAGACTGGAAGCCAACCCCAACATACTCCTACTTGGGAAAAGGCTAGGCAGATGATGGTGAGACGAGAGAACAAGACTGGCCATAAATTCAATTCATGGAAAATTGACAAACGCATGATAAATTCAATTTAATTTTTAGTTTTCTATATTGTACTCTGTCAAATAGCAATCTTATGAGTCTCACAATCTCAATATCAAAATCACATACCACCAGAATAATTATCAGCATATTAAAGTAGATAAAATGCACTTGAGCCGTAGACTATGGACCTATAAAACGGAAATTCTAATAATAAAAGCATATCAATTACAAAAGCAATAAGGAACCACGCGCAGCTGTGGTAATTACATGTTTATTAGAAACCCTAAACTCAAACTCAAATCATTTTGGATGAACCGATTTGGATGAATTTTGGCATACAGGTAGACTTCGACATCAGTAAGGGTACTTTTTGCCGTATTCCCCGCGGAAAAAGCCGCAGGCAAGGTAGTTTTTAAATAAAAAAGGTCGCTTGATACAGAAATAGTTTATTCAGGAGACCAACTTCAGTCCGAGCTTTTAACGCTGCACTACGTATTGGAAATACCAACTTAAATGGAGCAAAATTAAGAAAAGAAAAAAGAAAGAAAGAAAATACATTTATTATTTATTTATTTTATTAGTCCACCCCATGACAGTTGCCTTGAGGTCGAATGAATTGGAATCGATTTAATTGGAAACGTGGTGACAAAAGCTAGGAAACATCAAGATGGCTGCTGAAACGAATGACGTCGCGCGGTGGGAACTATGGACGTTCAGTACATTTTCGTTGATTATTTCACGAATAATATATATATATATATATATATATAATAAGTGTTGGCAATGCTTTTTAACCTCTGCACCAGTCATGCCTTTTTGCCCTCTGACCTTGTTAGAACAATAGTAGTGCCAGTGTGTTATTTATTATTTTCAAACATTAAAATAATGATATGTACATGGGAAAAAATAAGCAAAATAATCATAGGGCATCAAAAAATTCGTCCGCATCGCTGTCAACAGGAACAGTGCCTAACAGGCTGGCAGCATTGCCACGTTGTATGGCGATACTAATTCTTTGGCCAAGAAACAGGCCAGCCTTCTGGTCATGTGAAGAGTCGACTAACCGCTTGGCGATATCTCTAAAAACCAAGCGGGCACTCGGACCCCATGGCCCTAGTGTTTCAACCCCAAACGGCTCGAATATATAACTCCCAATCAGGTTGCAATATTTTCGCCGTTTGAGGTTTTCTGCACCAGCAGCAGCCGCTCCAGCACAGCCCACCGTGCTAGGAAGATGGGATGGCGCAAGGGTGTCGACACATGTTGCATCCCACACCAAAGGTCTGCCTAACTTCCAGGGCATTATGGTCATTCCGTCTGGTCTCTTCCCATCGTCGCGTGCCAGGCCGTTGGGTTCTAAAACAGCTGGCACCCCGGCGGTGACAAGAGCACGACGGATGATGTCATTAATGCTGGCGTGCCGTGCTATCCGACCTGCGCTCCTACTGCAGGATAGGCCATGGTGTCCGAGGCAGTCGACAGCTTCACCGCACTGACAGCGATGCGGAGCCCCACAAGGAGCGCCCAAACGCAGACAGGTAGCGAGCCGGAAGGTAGTGTCACCCAGCATAGTGCCTAAGTTGGGTGACGGGAGTGCTTGAAGCCAGAGCCCCGACTCCCACTCACCCACAGCCAGCAGGCGGGCACGCTCAGCAGAATTGGTAGACGTATTGAGAAGATTATTCCGTACCAACCTGCAGAGCGGCTCATCCCACTGTCTCTGGGAAGATGGGTTTATGGGCCGATCTGGTTCCGGGCAAGCCGCTTTCCAGGCGTTCACCGCGTCGGTCAAGCAAGGCACTTCAGAGTCAACCAGGCAAGGGGCTAAGATTTTCCCGGTCAACTTTTCGGTGCTGTGGACAGAGGACAGGAACGCCGGTAAGCTAATACTGGTAATTTTGCGGACGCCGAGGCCACCAAAACGGATGGGTAGTGTGGCTTGAAGCCACGCTCGGTCGTCCAAAGCCACATTTAAAATGGTTGTTAATGTGCTACGAATGATATTGCCAATTTTGTCCAACAGATGTGAGTGCTTCCATAAAGGGGAAGAACGCAGAAAATATATAAAATTTGGGCCAAAACAACAGTATCTAATCAGTGTGAATGCCGAATGTAAATTAATTTTAGAGAGTCTGTCCGAAATGTCGTTGAAATTTTTAATTTGTGCCAGTTGTTAAAAATAAAACACCTGTCGGATAAAAATAATTATAGGCCCATCTCATTAGCGACTGTCATTGCGAAAGTGCTTGACGGTTTGCTTGACACACATTTAAATCAATACCTACATCTGCACGATAACCAGTTTGGTTTTCGGCCAGGACTCTCCACAGAAAGTGCTATATTGTGTCTCAAGCATGCCGTCAGGTACTATACGGACAGGCATACTCCTGTGTACGCGTGCTTCCTCGACTTGTCCAGGGCTTTTGATCTGGTCTCTTATGACATTCTTTGGAAGAAGTTGAAGGAGATTAACTTTCCCAAAGAACTTATAAACTTATTTAAATGTTGGTATGGAGGCCAGATAAATAGTGTTAAGTGGGCCGGGTCGCTGTCGGAACCTTATGGGTTGGAGTGCGGGGTGAGGCAGGGGGGGTTGAGCTCCCCCGCACTTTTTAACCTATATGTGAACGCTCTGATTGTTGCTCTCAGCAGTCATCATGTCGGCTGTCATGTTGATGGAGTTTGCTTAAATAATCTTAGCTATGCGGACGACATGGTGCTGCTGAGCGCATCGGTTTGTGGCATGAGAACATTGTTGCAGATTTGTGAGGCATATGCACGAGAACATGGTCTTAAATATAATGTGGCGAAAAGTCAGTTCATGGTTTTTGAGGCCGGCTCTAAATGCCCTATAGCAGTACCTCCCATCAAACTACACGGGGTTCCCTTGGTCAGAGTGGACCATTTCAAATACTTGGGGCATGTAGTAACATGCGGTCTCAGAGATGATGCTGATATCGAGAGGGAGCGGAGGGCCTTGGCTGTAAGAGGTAACATGATAGCTCGCAGGTTTGCGCGTTGTTCAGGGTCGGTCAAGCAGACCCTTTTCAGGGCTTACTGTACCTCTCTGTACGCGTGCAGCCTGTGGGTAAATCACACTCAAAAAGCATACGAAGCCCACCGCATCCAATATAACAACGCATTCAGAGCGCTGATGGGGCTGCCGCGACATTGTAGTGCTTCGGGCATGTTCGCCGTCGCTAGCGTCGACTGCTTCTATGCAACGATGCGTAAGCGAAGCGCGTCCCTGGTACGCAGAGTTCGCGGCAGCTCCAACAGCGTGCTGGTGATGATAGCCGGCAGGCTCGACTGTCCGTATATCAGACGCTGCAGTGACTTGCACGTCACCTACAGTCGTCGGCTGTCAAAATGAAGTTTTTGTGTGGTTATTGTTTTGTGTTGTACCTGTTGTAATGTTATGAATAATGTATTGAGTGTGTTCTAGTGTAAGGTTTGTGCTATTTATTATTTAATTTCTGTGTATATTTTATTATTGTATTAATGAGTCCTTGTTACTTGATCAATAAATGAATTATTATTATTATTATTATAATTAATATTGGTGAATCCATATGTCATACTAATTTTATAAAAGCGAAAGTAACTCTGTCTGTCTGTTGGTCTGACCCCTTTTCACGCCTTAACAGCTGAACGGATTTCGATAAAACTTTGCACACATGTAGACTAATACCTGGGTAAGGACATAGGATACTTTTATCCCGGTCGTTTTCTGAGCGGCACGCGGGTGAAGCCGAGAGCAAAAGCTCGTCTAGAAATAAACTTTCGAGAATTTTCGCGTCAGTAATTTTACAAGTAAGTACACACAAATTTGCGTGTGAGTGTGCGTCATGTATCAACTAAATGTACCTATTGTACCTAATCGTACATAAAATCAGTATTTATTCAAGTTAAATATTACCTTACTGACTGATTAATCACGAAATCTCAGAAACCATTATTATGACGTCTACAAATTGAATAAGTTTTTAGACTGTAGGCCGTCTAAGAAAGTGTTATACAAAACACAAATGTCAAATAGGGTGTTCAAGTTTGTATAAGCTTGCGTCCTAAACGAAAGCAATCATTATCACGAACACGCGATCGTTTACCTGAAAAATTACGTACTCATGCGACTTGATTGATCGCGCGAGTATGTCATATTTTTGACGACACGGTTGACGCATTGGCTGAGCGATTGACTGCTGCGCTGCGTGTCGCGGGTTCGATTCCCGCACGGAACAAATATTTGCATTGCCTACAGGTAGTTGTTCCGGGTCTGACTGTTTGTGTATGTGAGTTTAAATATTTGTAAACGCACCCACGATACAGGAGTAATTCCTAGTGTGGGGCAACGTTTGAAAAAAAAAATATATAATTATATATTCATAGAAAAGAGCAGTAGTGACCCAGTGGTATTGGTTCCGACTTACGAGAGTAGGTCGTGTGTTTGATCCCAGGCAGGCACTTTACTTTTTTTATGTAATTTAATTACCACTGCTCTCAAAACGGTGAAGAAAAACATCGTGAGGAAACCAGTTTGTCCTAGAACCAAAAATTCGAAGACATGTGACATTTACCAACCCGTACTGGGCCCGCGTGGTGGATTATGGCCCATTCCCAGGCCTGTGTTCCAGCAGTGGAAAAGTTATAGGCGTACTCGCTTATCGCCAGGACGCGGCCGAAAACAACCCAAAATAAACTGCTAGTCATTTGATAAAACTTGGTGACTGATAGACGACGTAAAGCCTTATTAATTACTCAAGATAGAAGTGGGCTTAAGAAAGGATTTCTTAAAATACGCGGTTCTAACAGGGGTTGATATTTTGTGTCAACCCCGGTAAAAGATAAATATAATTTTTGCTGACTGACTGAAAACCTGAACGACCATTAATTTCAATACTTATAGGGGTTTATTTATACTGTTTAACCATACATTTTTGACGTTTAAACGTCTCTTAACATTAAGCAACGTTTATAAACAAGGGGGTAAGATTCTACTAAATTTTACGGTCGTTAACAATGCCATACTTCTATTATAGGACAGTGTGCATACTATAAACTAAAAAAATATCTGTCACCTTCATCATTTCAGCCGAAAGATGTCCACTGCTGGACATAGGCCTATCAAGCACCTCCACTTCGACCAGTTCTGTGCTTCTCCGTCTTGGCTGGAGAAAATTGTTCAGTTTGAGGGTCTTTACGCCCTTAAATATGACAACACGTTTCTGATACATGCTGTTTATGAAACCCTTGCACTTTTCATGTTTCTAGACCCAAGGGTTAGAGGTGCATTGCCTGTCAGTAAATTTTAGATTATTATTCAGTATTTAGATAAAATCGTTTTGCCTTGAATGTCTTAGCAGGTATTTGAGTAGATAATTTTGATCATTTGAAAACGATGGTCGATAGGTGAATGTAATCCGTCGGCTATGGGCAATAGCAAGCTTTTTCTTTGCATCCTTACCGTACAACCTAACTGAAAGTGACAGTCATACGCGATTGCACGATTGTTTACCTGAATAATGGTGTACATACACGACTACATTGATCGCGCGAATATGTTACATTTATACAAAAGAGCGCGACGATCGCTTTCGGCTTGGACGCGGCCTTATGTAAGCCGCACAAATAGGCGTTATAATCGCGCAAGTGTTGCTTTTTACCTTTTTTACACGTGTATGCTCCTAGTGAGTGTTCTCCTTAAAAAAACTTGCGTGGGTAGATCAAAGTTTTAGTATAATTTTTTTTTTCCTTCAATGCCTACGGAAAAACCTAGTTTCATAAGTATTAATTTGTAGTTGCTATGATATCGTGGGTATATGAAACGGAATCTTATGAAATATGGTGTTCTTCTTTTCGTGTCAATCGTGAAATATGGTTGTACTGAAGTCGTACTTATAATATCAATGTAATAGATGAGAGAAGAGAAGGAGATTGATTTCTGTCGAATTTCCAAGAATATTTTAATGGAAATCAGAGCTCAGAAGTTTCAATACTTAGGTGTTTTAGACTAAGGGGGATCACTGCCATCACACGCTACAACGCGCGACGCGACGGGGCGCGGAAAACGGATCTAAATTAGAAAGAAAGAGAGAAAACACGTTTATTTGCGGTGAACATGACGCATAAAAAATCAAACACAAAAAAAACATGTTGGGGGAAAGCATGCGTCACATCCACGCAAAACGGCCATCGCTCAGCATAATGCTAAGACCCTATACGAGACAGAGTCCCAGCGTTGGTTTTCAGCGACAGCCGGCGTTGACGTGACGGCGTCAACCAGTGCCGCATACGATTGGATATAAATATAAAACAATAGTCAAAATAAGAAATAAAATAAAATATAAATTACAAGAAGATGGTATAAACATGAAATATAAATGAAGTGGTAACATTCCGGGCAACGACTCACGCGCCGCCGGATATGAATAATCTGCTGCAGCTGTCACAGAGCTATAGATTTGACGATCTAATAAACCTCACGTTTTTATTGAATTTGCAATTTCTCGGAGCTTGGGTGTCAACTGACAAAACAATCACGTCTCAAGCCGAGAAGTAGATAATAACTGGCAGCGCCGACGAGACGCTGATCTAGCATTAACCCCTACAGATTTAGGGTGTAACAGTTCGCTATCAAAAATCAAAGGATTATCTACTTTAATCTCCCGTTCTTGTTCTTCAGTCATTATCGTTAAATTGATTCAAAACTTTGCAGACTAATTACTCAAGTCTATTAATATTTTGTCGGCACGGTTGGCGCAGTGGTTACGCGATTGACTGCTGCGCTGCGTGTCGCGGGTTCGATTCCCGCATGGAACAAATATTTGTATGACCTACAAGTAGTTGTTCCGGGTATGGCTGTTTGTGTATGTGAGTTTAAATGTTTGTAAACGCACCCACGGTACAGGAGAATATCCTAGTGTGCAACGTTTTTAGAAACAGAAAAAAATAATAATAACAAAACCACCTTGGAAAACTTGAAGGAAACAGATTTACTTGTCAGACTTAGTATAAAATATAGATTTTAAAACAGTAGCAGCATTTATTTTAAACCCATGAGAGATGCATGTACCGTTTTTTAACTTCCATTTCTCCGAAAATATATCCGACATAAACAACGTAGTTTATAAAATGTGAAGCGCTTTGAAGTACATTTTTATTTAAATGAGAGCGGACTTTCATTATGTAGTTGACACGTGAGAACGATGAAATGAGAGGACATCATTAGATTAGCTCTATTAAATTAGCTTTTGTAACTAAAATACTAAAATTTTAATTACAAAGTTTTAAGCAAAAAATTATACTAAAAAAGGTAGTTGTGCTTAGAGCAAGGACTGCCTCGTACCTAATTAAATTTTACGTAATAACTAGCTCATGGAAATTATGCTAAAATTCAGAAATATTAACTTAAACTACCTTCGTCATCATCCGTGCACGAACCCCTATTTCAATAATTCGCTATTGTATTAGTTCCCTTTTAGGATAAAAGAAAGAATGAAAATACATTTATTTGCGGCAAACATGACGCATAAAAAAGAACTCAAACATCGTCCGTTCGTGCATCCGTTATATGCGTTTACTGCACTTAAGCTACCTGTACATCATCAGGCCCTGGTTACCATCTAGCACCAAAGTACTCGCCAAGACGAATGAAACGAGCCCAAACTCCATGGGGTTATGTCGTTTAATTACCGAGTTTCTATGGTCATCTTCCAGCTCCATCATCAGACCCTGGTTACCATCTAGCAACAAAGGACTCGTCAAGACGAATCATACGAGCCCAAACTAGATGGGATTGTGTCGTTTAATTACCGAGTTCCTATGGCCATCTTGCAGCTTCATCATCAGACCCTGGTTATCATCTAGCACCAAAGGACTCATCAAGACGAACCAAACGAGCCCAAACTCGATGGGGTTGTAGCGTTTAATTACCGAGTTCCTATGGCCATCTTTCAGCTCCATCATCAGATCAGCTCCATGTCATAATAATTTTGCATTGTCATCCGATTTACACATGCATGCAAAGTTTCAGCTTAATCGGTAACCGGGAAACGGATCACATTTAACTTACAATATTTAACTACAGACAAACATCGGTACAGGTGAAATTAATAAAAGCTTGTAATAAAAAAGAAGTAAAAGGGACGTAACTTTAAGTTTCAGGTTTTCACATACTGACCAACCTTCGTGGATGATCCTGTATATTCTATTCCTAGTTTACTGCGGTCCCATTTACTAGGGCGATATTATTGCACTAGTGTTCTGTACAATGTCTGCATTATGAGTCTCACTAGAGCTATATTTACTGTAAGTGCTTTTGCATTTTAAATTTAAATTGCCTTTGGAAGTTTTGTAATAAAAAATATCCAATTTGTATCCTAATGGTAGTACTTACATTAAAATGTAGCTTTTTCATATCAAGACTTTGTAGTTTCGAAAAAAAAATGGTAATTTCAACGCAGACTACATTAATCATAAAGTAGCTTTCTTAACTAGACTTTTTTGTAATCTCGATAATTTTGGGTATTTTAACGCAGAATAAAAAGCAGCTTCTTTCTCCATTTCGGTACATATTTGAACAGTTAAAACAGGGTAACTAGGCACCTATACCGGTAGGTACTCATTACTTAGTATCAAGTTTCAGGTCCATTTATTAATTTATTTAAACTTTTCGCACAAAAAGGTACAAGGCGGACTTAATGCCTTAGACATTCTCTACCAGTCAACCAAGGGTGGTGAAGAGACAGGTGCTTTAGTTGAGAGGGACAATGATAAAAAAAGAACTCTTAAAACCATGTGCATAAATAGGTTAATCAATTTAATAGTGTCGGTTGCGCAATAAAGGTTTTCTAGTCCGGTTATTGCTCCGTTTATTATATTACAACCCTTCCATACAAACTTTCATCCCCTATTTTAAAGTTTTATGGGATTTATTTTAAAAAATACCAGAGCATTAGTGGCACACTGGTAAAGGCTCCGACTTACGAGTCGTGGGTTCGAACCCAGACACGTGCTTTACTTGGTGTAAATAATTTCATCACCACTGCTCTCAAAACGGTGAAGGAAAACATCGCCAGGAAACCGGCATGCCCTAGAACCAAAATATCGAAGACATGTGACATCCACCAACCCGCACTGGGCCTGCGTGTGGATTATGGCCCACTCCCTCTCACAGAGAGGAGGCCTATGAAATTGAAAATGAAATTAAGATTTATTTTATTTTAATTTTTAATATGTAGATTTATAATGGCGCAAATTTTGTTTCAAGAACATACCGAAGACATCCTGTCCTTTTCCCAACTATGTTGGAGTCGGATTCTAGTCTAACCGGATGCAGCTGAATACCAGTATTTTACATGGAGCGACTGCCTATCGTGGTACCCAGTAAGTTACAGGGTACCACGATACCCCTTGGTAAGACAACATACAGAAGACATGTCGCTAATAACGCAAGTGATAGTGACAATGCTAGATAGCCACATTTGTCCTTTGCATCAATTTTAAAGTATTTTTCTGCGCAGTAGGTATTATGTATTGTTCAGAAACACGCCAATTAAGTACAAGGGTATTCCCTTTATTAACTTCTGAAACCCACTCACGAACCCAAACAAAGAGTAATAGACAAGAGATGTGTGTTGGAAATATTGGCGATACTCGCGCTAAAGCAAACTTTGTTGTACTCCACTTTGAGTGTAACAACTTGTTTGAAACTAGCTCATGTGGGAGCTGAAAGCTTTTACGACATCTGAAAGATCGTGAAGTTTAAAGAGGAAGAAAAATAAACAACGTTTTCAGCGCCAGGTTATATAAACCTACATGTTTCTGATATTTTTTCATGGTATAGTCTTCGCCCAGCAAAATTTCACGCGGACGAAGTTCGGAGACAAAGTATATTTTTAAATAAACAATGATACCAATAAACAATGAAACATAATACAATGATAACATAAACAATGATTATATTTATGTGAAAGAATTATCAGAATCAGATCAGCACTCCATATACATACAAACTTAACTCGAAATCAAATTTTAACTCGATATATTATTGGTATAGGTTATGTAGTTCGTATTCGAAGGGGGCCGCAAACTTAATTGTTGGGGGGCGGGGGGTGTCCATGGAGCACAGTAGTGTAACTGCCCTAAATATCTTGGTGTTACTCTGGACAGGCAAGAACATCAAGCAGAAGGAGCACACTCGCAACCGTCTTCTTCAGTGACTAGTCCTATCCAAGTGAGGTGCATCGCCTGATGTTATACGGATCACTGGGCTGGCGCATCTTTTTCTGTGGGTGAATTCGTTTGCTGCTTGTGTCGTTCAGCTGCTAGTTATGGCGCTAAACACGTCACCGAATTCTGGGTCGAGTCCATTTAAATTACCAGCGACACGCTAAGAAGGAGGAGTTCGTATGCTAACGATAAAATAATTACCCTTTTTGTTGTCATTAGGTACCCGACAGGATTGCTCCTTCAATACATCTCTGACAAAGCGTTCGGGGTAAATGAGCGTTTTGTTTGTTGCAAAGAGTAATTCAAACCAAGATGGAAAGTAAGATCTGTCCTAACATCCTGATGTAGGTACGTCATCTATGTACTCTGCCTGTATTTGTTCCTCAATAACGTAAAGGACTAACATAAAACAACACTGCTTGCCACAGTGTATTCGTACTGGATGCGATTTTAGACCATGAAGTACAGATTGCACTACCTAAATAATAAAAAAATCATCGAAGAGATTATTTCACAATATTGTAACTGACAACCCAATAAAATAAAGTTATGTCTCTTGGCTGTTTTCCAAACCCATGTATAATGGAACAGGGGAATGTGAGGTTTATTATAGTTTATGATAATCATATATTTGTGCGAGAAAACTGAACAGAAGTTATAAATATGATTTTGTATAAAACAATTCGGTAGTTTTGTACTTGGATTTGTTGAAGGACCTTTTGGGATTGACAGACTAACTGAAAGTAATTTGTTTATTTAAATGGCATGTCAACAATATAAGTACAAACAACATATAGGACTTTTGTTTAGAATTAAACAAACTTTGTTTCGATGAAACTACTTTTATTGGATAAAATTGTAAAACTATACAGCTTTGATGTTTTTGTACGATGATTATAATAAAATTACTTAGGACGTGCTAACTGAACGGTCGTCGTTGCGGAGTGGCGCGGCCGGGCGGCTCGCGCCGCTGCCGGCGCCCGCGTCCCTCGCTCTTCGCCCCTTGTCCGTCCTACTAGTCATGCGCGCGTACATCCTCCCGGGCCTTGAAAGTGTGGCTTTCAAACTTAAGCTTTGTTTGTACTAGCGCCAAGATCTTCATTCTTCGCGCCGTCTTCCTTTGCGTCGTTAGAGACCGGTAGTATGCACATCTTGTTAATAGCCCTCCTTAGTGTGCCCCTTGACGTTAATACATCGGCAACTCTGCTGATTCCATCTTTCCCAGGGTATAATTGGGTAATACGGCCAAGTTTCCATTGTAGTGGGGGAAGATTTTCTTCTTTGAGGATCACCAGATCGCCCACACGAAGCTCGTATTGCCTCGTTCTCCACTTGGTCCGTTCTTGAAGTTCGGCAACGTACTCCCGGCGCCATCTCTCCCAAAATTGTTGTCTCAGTAGTTCTATGTATTGGTATCTGTTGGGGTGCTTGCAGGTGATAGGCAACGATGGCACTGAGGTGAGAGGTCGCCCTATAAGAAAGTGCCCTGGGGTCAGAGGGGAGGGATCGGTTGGATCGGTTGAAAGAGGAGTAAGGGGACGTGAATTTAAAATGGCTTCGATTTGTGCAAATAGAGTCGCGAGCTCCTCGAATGTCAGGGCAGCATTGCCGGCTACACGCTTAAAATGGTGCTTTGCTGATTTAACGCCTGCCTCCCATATGCCTCCGAAGTGAGGTGAGTATGCGGGGCTAAACACGAATTTAATGCCCTCATTATTGGCATAATTAATAGCTGACTCACGACTGGACCTGAGTATTCTACATATTTCATTGTTCGCGCCCCTGAAATTGGTACCATTATCGCAATATATAATATTAGGTTTACCTCTTCTAGAGACAAACCTTCGCAAAGACAAAATGAAAGCATCAGTGCTCATATCGCTGACTAACTCTAAATGAATCGCTTTGGATGAGAGGCATACAAACAAACATAGGTAGCATTTTGAAATACGATTGCCTTTACCCTTACGGCTAGAGATCATAAACGGGCCAGCAAAATCGACACCGCAGGTAAGTTTCCCATTAAAGGTTGTAATGTCTTCCCACGTAGGCGAATACAAACTATGCACTGCTTTGTCGTGCTACGTGCTAAGTGTCTGCCACCTATAGGCCAAAATCGTTCTCTTATTGAAGCTAGAAGATGCTGAGGACCAGCGTGAAATAAGCGTTCATGTTCATACCTTGATATTAATATAGTTAAATGATGTTTTGCATCTAAAATAATGGGGTGTTTCTTATCATAGGCAAAATCAGAGTTTTGAATTCGACCCCCAACTCTTAATATGCCATCTGAATCAATAAAGGGATTTAGAGGCAATAATTTAGACTTACAACCAAGAGTTTTATTATTTCTAATCAATTTAATTTCTTCTGCATAACTTTCCATTTGACTTAACCTGACTAACACTAGCAAAGAATCATCTAATTCCTTAGTATCTAATGGTCCATTAATTTTTGCATTTCTATATTTACAATTATTTAGGAAACGCTGTACATAGGCATACATTCTCTTTAATTTATTTAAATTAGAGTATTTTTCAAATTTAATTACTTTGTTTGTAACTACAACATGACATTCAATGGTGTGCGAGTGTTTAACTTCAGGTAACATATTAGGGATTTGTGTGTGGTTTTGTGTAGGCCAACAAGTTGGGTCATTAGCGAGGAACGAAGGCCCTTCCCACCAGAGGAGAGAGGACTGCAATTGCTTAGGAGTCACACCTCTAGACGCAATATCTGCTGGATTTTGATCTGTGGGAACATGACAAAAGGTGAATCCACTTGCAAGTTGATTGATTTCATTTACTCGGTTACACACAAATATTTTAAGATCCCTGGGTGGGGTTTTCACCCATCCTAGCACAACCTGTGAATCAGACCATATAAATTTACGATTGATATTACAATTTAATGACTGTAACACCTTTGAACATAAACGTGCACCTAACAAGAAGCCACATAACTCTAATCTTGGAATAGTCGTTGGGTTCATTGGTGCAACTCGTGCCTTAGCACATAACAACCTGATTGTAACTTCCTGGTTCTGATTTACAGAACGCAGGTAAATGCAGGCTGCATAGGCTTGTTGAGAGGCATCTACAAAACAGTGTAGTTCTATATTCTCGGGTGTATCACACAGAACTCTCCTTGTAATACGAATATTAGTTAAATTTGAAAATTGCTTTAATAGCTCAGCCCACTTTTTACAAAACTCAACTGGTACTGGATCGTCCCAGTCCAGCTTAGAGGACCATAATTGTTGAAGTAAAATTTTAGCTACTATCGTGCAGGGACACAATAATCCTAAGGGATCAAATACCTTAGAAGTAGTAGAAATAACTGACCTTTTAGTAATATGAGTAGAAGGCTCTAGGTCTGTAGAGAATTGCAGTGAATCGGCCTTGGGACACCAGTTGAGACCTAATACACTAGATTCTTTATTGAAATCAATGGGTTTTGAAGAACCACTTATACTGTCAAATAATTGAGGACAGTTTGTTCGAAATTTCCTGAGGGGTAGGCATGCAGAATTAAGTGTATTTACAACTCCATGATATATGTGTTTTAGCCCTTCTGTAGATTCTGACCCTGTATTCAGATCATCTGCATAAAAATCGTTTCTTATTACACAAGCTATAGACTCATCCTCACATTCATTAGCCAGTTGTAAGAGGCATCGAGTACTTAAAAATGGTGCAGAGGCAGTTCCATACGTAACTGTATTGAGTTGTAAAACATCTATCGATTGGGACTTATCATCACGCCACAGAATAAGCTGCAGATGGCGCTGCTGTTGCTCGACTTCAATTTGCCTATACATTTTCTCGATGTCGGCTGTGAGAATGAATTTATGCCTGCGAAATCTTAATAAAATAGATATTAAATCACTCTGCACTACTGGACCAATCATTTGAATTTGGTTCAGTGATTTACCAGAGCTACTTTTAGAAGAGGCATTGAATACTACGCGGAGCTTAGTAGTTTCGCTCTTTTCACGAATGACTGCGTGATGAGGCATGTAGTACCCAAATACTGGTTTAGCAATTTTAGTTAAATGCCCTAAACTTGCATATTCATCTATGAATGCCTTGTAGTTTGCCTTTAAATCAGGATATTTTATAAATTTTCTTTCTAAACTCTCAAAACATTTTTTAGCTATATAGTATGAGTCCCCAAGAGCCTTTTCAGGCGACTCTTTCAAAGGCATTAACACAGAAAATCTACCATTTGATAAGCGAGACAAGTTTTCTTTGAAATGATCCTCACAAAGTTGCTCTTCGACGGAATATGTTTTTGTGGTTGGTAAGTCATCAATTTTCCAAAATTTTTCTAATGAGTTTTTTATCTCTTTTGTAAAATTACAATAAACCTTTGAAACGGACTGACTATAATGTATGGGGCCACTTATGAGCCATCCGAGCATAGACTCCTGTAGAACCAGTTTGTTACTACCTAGCTTAATTAAATTAGAGCCAACTATCTCCCAATACACATCTGCTCCTAAGAGGATGTCGACCTCAGCCGGGGAAAAATAGTCAGGATCAGCTAGAATAGTATTTTCAGGTAACTTTATATGTTCTGTATTGATTGTAGCATTTGGTAAGATTCCCGTTATTCTAGGTACTACAAGACACTTAACATTTAATTCGAAAGGCATACATCTAGATTTAATTTTAATATTACAACTTCCAGTAATATTACATGTAGCATTATTTATCCCACAAATGCTCACTGAACTACCGGGGTTGATTGCTAGCCCTATCTTCCCTTTTAATTTGTCTGTAATGAACGATGACTGACTACCTGTGTCCAGCAGCGCACGGGCTGTATATTTTTTATTATTTATGACAATTTGGACTAGCGCCGTACTTAACAAAACTTGCTCATTAGATGCCACTGACAGTGATACAGGCAATGAGGAAGATGTAGAGGGTTGCTCAGTTTCAGTAGTAGATGTAGGGTTGCTTTTACTTAGATGAATTAATGTGTTGTGTTTCCTTTTGCATTGACGACAAACAGCTTTCAGCTGACATTGAAAGGCATTGTGACCACTGTGCAAGCAATTTTTACATAACTTTAACTTATTCACTTCATGTAGTCGCTCGTCTACACTCATATTTTTAAATTTCAAACATGTATGCAAATGATGATTTTCATTGCATAAAACACAACTATTCTTGTTTTCTTTTTTATCAACAGATACAATTAGGCTTTTAGATTGGTTGGTTACCCTAGGTTTATAATCCACCTGTTTGTCAGGACGACTATTATTACAATAGGCAGTCTCAAGTATGTCAGCTCGACTACGAAGAAAGGAATAAAATTCACTAAGTGAAGGTAAATCTGCAAGATTGCATTTGTATTCCTCCCACTTTCTACTCGTGTGAATATCTAGTTTTGCTGAGACCGTAAAAATAATAAGAATTTCCCACATATTAGTAGGCTGGGCAAGAGTTGACATAAGAGTGTCAAGAGCCCGCAAGTGTTTTGACACATGGTCAACAACAAACCGCAATGATTTAAAAGATTCCCTTTGAATCGACTCAATGTTAAACAATGCTTTTAAATGATTATTTATTAATAAGTTTTTGTTATCATATCTTTGACACAACAGGTCCCACGCAACTTTGTAATTTTTTGAACTAAATTCTATTGATTTAATAACAACGGATGCACTACCTTCAAGTGAAGATCTTAGATAGTGGAATTTATTAATTGGTGCAATGCTTTGATTGCTGTCAATCACTGACTCAAATGTGTCTTTAAATTCTATCCAGTTAAGGTAATTCCCATCAAATGTAGGAAGTTTGATTGTAGGTAATTTTATGCCATTGAATGAACGGCAGCTACCATTAGATGCATGTTCACTGTTTTCTCCGTCACAATTTCCATTTTCAGCCCTTTTTAGCGGTGAATTAGCTAAAGTATTTTGGCTCTTCGCTATTAAGTGAATGAACTGAGTCTCTAAACTATCTCTTTCTTTAATTTGCTCTGTACTATCAGAATGCAATAAATCAATTTTGCTTTGTATGACCTCAAACTCTTCCATAAGCGATTGAATTTTGTTTAATTTTAATTCTAATTCTCTATATTGAATAGAAGAGATTTCTTTTAAACCAATTAAACTGTTTAAATAATCAGAAAATCTTGTTACCCGTCCCTTGATAATACCACGCTCCTTGACTAACTTTGTTAATTCTACCTTGAGCTCTGATTCACTCATTTTTATAGACTGAAATTGTACCAAACAATAACACAGGTGAACGAACAATGAAATATGCAACAAATGTGCACTCAAACCCGTTTGAAGAGCCGAGAAGCTCAGGTCCAGTCGCTCGCGCTGGTGCTAGCACGACGCGATGCTCAGGGCAGCTCGCGCCGAGCAAACAGCTTAGGCAAGCAGCGCACGTGGCGGCGCACGCGACGGAACCGGACGGGGGGCTGCGATGCCGAGACCGTTGGCGCTCCTCTTCACGGAGGTACGCTGGAAATAGTCGGCGTATGATATTGAAATAATGATAATTCGATAACGGTAGCGTGGTGCTGGGTTATGTAGGTATTAGGTATATAGGTTATAGACAACCTGGGTTTAGCTTAATTTAGAACATAGAACGAGCTGGGTATGCTAGCCGGTTATAGTTATCGCTGGAATGATTAGGCTTTAACAGAAATAAACTTCTTCATTTTAGGTTAAATGCGTGCATAAGCATGGGCGCGTGCTCGTATTTTATAGCTTAGGAATATAGCTAAGAAATTTAACGCTGCACGTGCATGTATTTTGCGTAACACCAAGCATAACATAAACCCAACACTCGAGCAGCAAGTCGGCCATTCACACAATGCGAGAACAATAGGATCGCAAGATAGGTAGGTACTTATCTAGATTGGTAAGAAAGGGTTAGGAATTTAGGACAGGGCTTACTCTCCTTGGGCTAGACCTCCGGTTCACGATGTCCCCAATGGCTCCCGAAGCAGCAAGCACGGTCAGTGGGTCGTCTTAGGCGCCAACACCAGTTCCTTTTCTTTTCTTCTTTCGATCGGGCTCGTTTGGTCGGTATGACCAAAAATGGCGGCTGCTGCGTTCTCGTACGACGTCCGCAAAACGACCTTTTTGTTATCCGAAGATTGCGTGTCCTGTCACGGTCGCCACTTTTGTTTAGAATTAAACAAACTTTGTTTCGATGAAACTACTTTTATTGGATAAAATTGTAAAACTATACAGCTTTGATGTTTTTGTACGATGATTATAATAAAATTACTTAGGACGTGCTAACTGAACGGTCGTCGTTGCGGAGTGGCGCGGCCGGGCGGCTCGCGCCGCTGCCGGCGCCCGCGTCCCTCGCTCTTCGCCCCTTGTCCGTCCTACTAGTCATGCGCGCGTACAACTTCAGTGAACTAGGACGAATTTCTAAGTCAATAACAGACTTGCACACTATTTACTTACGTACACATTACAACACAGATTCTGATAACTTAAGGTACACAGATACACTAGAGCATTTACTTGTAACATAACATCGAGCCGCTCTAATGTCCCCTTCACGAAAAACACGAACCTTAATGTGCCCTTTCACGAACTGAACAATGAGCACAACCCTCGACGTTTTGTTACAACTTTTTTTTTCAAGCAAACGAGCGAATTTGTGTAACATTAGCTTCCGCATCCAGTCCGTCCCAGCTACCTTCTTTAGGTCGTCCATCCATTTAGCTGGGTGGCGTCCCACACTACGCTTGCCGATACGCGGTCTCCACTCCAGGACTCGTCTGCTCCACCGGCCATCGGTCCTTCGACAAACATGGCCAGCCCAAATACCACTTCAGTATGCTTACTCTGCAACCTACGTCAATAATAGTCCAATAAGTGGGGTTTAGATGAACGGATGACCTTAAGAAGGTGGCGCAGCTTGGGAGAGGCCTATGTCTGTAATAGGCTGGATTGATTGAAGTGGGGTTTGCCATGCCTTCTAGAGGCTAGTTTACCAGTCGTGTGGTTCGACCGTTCGGATATTGCAGCTTTGAAATGAATTAGCAGAACTGAATACGTCAAATGAATAATTATTTACGCTCAAGTGGGGTTAGACTGTAAGGCTTAGAAATTTATTAAAAGGCCTTCATTTTAGCCATAGGGCGCTTCATTGAAGAAAAGTTTGGAAAGGTCACGTCTTACCCTTTTAAATATCGTACACCGTAACTCTCCGGAAATTGCTATTTCGGGAAGAACAAAATCAACAGCAGGGTGTCTTCTTAATTAATTTTATTTTAAACTTTGGACAACATACTTTAAACATGATTTTTAACCAGAAAACTGCGTTACCAGCCTGACTAACTTTAATGAATATTAAACGCATTATGTATTCATAAATTAATCTCTTTTTAAAATAAGACTCGTATTTAAATAAAAAAATAACAGCGAATGTGATCAAAACTCAGATTTATCATAAAACTGCGAGAAAATCTTAACTTTTTTAATTGGGTACCACACAGTTAAAAGAAATAAACAAATTAGCAAGGAGGATAATCAATTATTAACCATTATGAAATAGCTTAATATTTACATCGAAATATCATTTCAAACACAAATAAAGTGAACGAGCGGGCAAATCATCAACGACTACTTACACGACGACTTTTTTCGTGAATGATTTGTATACTACTTTCAATTCTTGCTACAAACGTGATTCAAAGTGGTCCCCAATTCAGACAAATGTGTTCATATGTTATCAAAATGTATGTGGTACCTATCAGTAACAAGAAAAGTGAACTAGAGGTTTTAATTAATTCGCTAGATAAGAGAGTAGACTTTTTATGTATAAGTGAACATTTTTTAATCTTGAAAATTACAACTTAATCTCACACAATACTAGGAACCAAAAATAAGAGTGGGGGGTCTAATCTTGGGGCACAGACAGAGAAGTGGAAAATGTAGATTGTATAAACAAATTGTTTAAGATTTGCGAGGGAATTGCGAGCCATTGATATGAATCAATGGCTTACCAATGGTATAAGCCGCATTCAAATCTATAACGTAGTTTACAAAGAAAGAACAACGGGGTCAAACTGACAGATACGAAAAGCGACTTTTATTTATAATAATTATGTAAAGTATATTATATTGATACCTGACAGAAATTTTCTTCCAATTAATAATAGATTATAGTTTTTAAGCCATGCTTATATATAATAATATTTGTCATTAATAATATTTGTCTTTTTTTTCATTTTGGTCATCCGGAAGGGCTACTTCCGCAGCAAGGACAACCTTCACAAGTTAGGGATCATGGAAGGCTCTGACCTCCGGTGTGTATGCGGTGTCTCTCTAAAAACAATGGCTCACCTCCCATCTTGCACCGCATGCTGACAGGATATGCACACGTGAGGATCGTCAGCGAATGCTATCCGCGTTTCTGAATTTTGGGCCAAACAGATTTAAGAAAATAACTATATTTTTTCCATTGGCACGCTAAGAATAGGATAAGCAAGCATTTAAAAAACATTATATAATAACTATTGTGACGTTGTTTTTCTTGGTTAACACAAAAATATGTACAAAAATAAATTACCTTATTAAGATTCAACTTTATATAATAAGTAATTTTCTCAGAATCATAGGACTGATTCGACTTACAAGCAGTAATTTCTTTTTTATAGTCATGGTCCAAATTATTATCTAATTAGAGGATGTTTATTTAAATAATTATTCATTATTTTTTCGTTCATAAATTAAATACAGTATACAATCTAACACTAAAATATTTATATCTTGTACAAATATATGAAGGAGAAAATAGGGGATGAGCTCATGGTCATCAAAAAATTTGTCCACATCTCTGTCAGTGGGAAATGTGCCTAAAAATTTCAGCTTTTTGGGCGTTGCTACGTTGTATGGCAATGCTGGTTCTTTGGCCTAAAAATAAAAGGATTATTTTATTACATCACCATCATTCTCCTGCTCTTATCCCAATTAATTTATATATTTTGTGTCGACGCAATATGTCTTATTCTTCCATACTTATCTATTAGTCATCATCTCAGTAGTCACCCCCTTTTTAACCATATCATCATTCACACAGTCCATCCATCGTTTCTTTGGTCTTCCCCTACTCTTATAGCCATCGATATTACAGCGTGAGAAAAATACATTTTTACTCAATCCGGCTAGTAAGTAAGTAGTATTATAAAAATATTATATTAGATAATACAATAAAAAGAGTACTAGACTTGAATAAATTTGGCCACTGCTATAACTTTTCGTTAGATATTAAATACATAATGGTCTATGACGACTGAATAATTGCCGATTCTATTTGATATGGTTGCTATGATAAAATAAATTAATATCAAATAGATAGGCTCTAACATAGATTACAAAGAAAAATCACCCTAAATGTAGAATATAAAACAAAATGACCAAAAATAGAATGCAAAATTATTTGTATTAAAATACGGTCTGCGCATAGTATGGTTAAGACCCGAGTTAACGATGCTTAAAAGATATTCAGAGTGAGGAATATCCTCAGAATACGTGCCATATGTACGGTTTATTAAGATCAAAGCTTTCATAATAAACCCCTAAAATGAAATAATGAAGGGTCCTACTGACAGACCGTGCGGCCGTAGCAACTTGCGAGCTACGCCGTAGGCGCGTAGCGTAGCGCGTAGACACAGAGCTACGCTGTAATTCTAACCCTCACTTTGCTTTTATAAGCCCCTGAAGATAAACGTACAACTAATATAATTTTAGATTGTTCTCATAATAGGTACGGGCTTACCCGGAAAAAGTATTAATCAATATAAGCAGTTCCGCCTAACAATTTTACATTCAAAAAAAATATTTTAAGAAATCGGTTCAAGAAAGAAATCTGCTGAAAAACAATAACAAGATCTATTGTTTGCCTAAAAGCAATTTATTTTTAAAACAAAGGAACAATCAGCGTCAAACATGTTTGGAGGCTTTTGTTGAAAATGTGGCTGGGCACACATTAAATTTCACAGTATTTTGGCCATCTATTTATCAGTAATGGGCAAATTAAAAAAAAAGAAATACTGCTTTACTCGGAAATGCTTCCTTATTTACGGATTTTCCATTGTTTCGGAGGAGAAAAGCTATCGTCGCGTGAATTCACGTGAATTCACGTTGTCACTTTTTGTTTCCAAAACTGGATAGTGCCCTCTGACGGCGCAACGAGGCGTTCAGATTCACCGAACAAAAAGCGACGATTGCGTATTCGCACGAAAAAGCGAACGTTTTAAATAGAACCTACGTTCTATTTAAAACGTTCGCTTTAGAAACACTTCCTCTCTCCTTAAACATTATCTCTTTGCTCCTGTTTCATGAT
The DNA here is from genome assembly GCA_949629185.1 of Apamea crenata. Classification (NCBI taxonomy): domain Eukaryota; kingdom Metazoa; phylum Arthropoda; class Insecta; order Lepidoptera; family Noctuidae; genus Apamea; species Apamea crenata. The sequence goes on from OX451359.1 coordinate 3,326,553, forward strand.
TATGATTTTATAGATTAGCGATTAGACCGCCCATTGTGTCACCCTTTGTAAAAAAATTACATTTATATCTGTAATTTTTATGGTGCACATAATAAAGAGCATTCCATTCTTTTCTAATATATTCCATAAAATGTGATCGTATACGTATTTGCGTATACTTCGCGTTTTTATGTCACTTTTTTTTGGGACTCCGGAAGGCGCTTCTGTCAACGCGACCAATTTACCGATCAAAACGTGACATCATAATTATGTCACCCTTGTGAACAAGAATGCGCTAATAGGACGCGGCCTGAAGCAATAAAAGTATAATATTAAAAGGCAAACACTTGAAACAGCGTCTCGTCGAAAAGTAGATTCCTTTTTTATTTATTTCTCTACCAGCGACCGGCTTTGTGGTTTTTATGACTTGACAAAACATGGAAATTTCATTAATAAATGTAAGTTTAATGTACACGTTAACCTTTTAGAATACATTTACTATTTGATGGCGAAAGCCGTATAAAAATGCGTTACGTAGTTTTCGATATTTTATCCATGGCAAACTGACAAATTGTGAACTGCTATCAAACTTGCATGTGACAGAACGCACCTTATGCTAATACCAAATAGCGAAGTAACTGCGACCAACTTGGAAGTAGCGCTCTTCGGCCACTACCGCAGCGCTCGCTTCACTCGCTCGGCTCGCGCGCGGTCACATTTCTAACCTAACCCATTTGGCTGAGTTACTGCGACCAATTAGTCTACCGGCAAGACCGACCAATCAGGGATGGTTCACAATTTTACGGGTGTTAAAATAGGACAGATTATTAACCCTGTCGATAAGTACAGGTTCACAGGAACCTGTTTGAACCTGTCTGAACACAGTTTGTTACAGTTCACAATTCTTCGACAGTTAATAATCTAACGGTGATAAAAAAAACAGATAACAAAGTAAAATCTGTTTTTTAGGGTTCCGTAGTCAGGGGTAGGCGTAGGGGTTTGGGTAAACCGTTTTTTTATTAAGTAAACCGTTCGTGACTTATCAAGCTTTCAAGTACCAATTTTCGTTAGAGTCAAGTGTCCCCCCTCTACCAACAAAACGGGTGTAGTTAGAAATTAAAATGTCACGGCACTAGTACCTACATAATATATAACGAAATTTAAAGGAACACTATCACACTTAAGTGGGCTTTACAAGTTTACGAGTAATAGTCGACCAACTGTATTTGACTCGAAAATTTCGAACAACTCCATAGAAATGTCGATAGATGGCACTAAGCGTCAGTTGTATCGTGCTATTGTTTCATTCTTAAATAAGTTTTATAAAAAAACAGTTGCTGTCGAATAAAATTATAGTTAGTTGTCTAAGTAATTAAATTAGTTGAGGATTGTTAAGTCAAATTAGGTAGGTAGTCATGTTTGGCTTTTAGTTAGAGCATGGTACGAAACTATCAGTCAGCGAATACGACCCGCACTTGGCTGTTATAAAAACTACGGAACCCTACACTGCGCGTGGCCTGACACGAACTTGATCGGTTTTTTGTATATCAAAACACGATAAAACATAAGAAAACAGTTTTTCTAAAAAAAAATCAAACCTATTCAATTTTATTTTATCATGTTTAAATCCAACCCACTGCGTCTGCGGAGATTAACTAGGGACTTTAAAATAACATCTATGCAAGATGTTTTTTGTGGGTTACTAGTAATTTCTACTATTCACGCCTACAGCTCTGAGCTTGAAGTGTTTGTAGAAAGAAAAACTAACATCAACATCAGGATAGGAATAAATTCTCCGAAATGACGCAACGGAGGTGAAATTAGAACTCTCGCTTGTCACTCTACGGGCTATTTTTCTTATCACACGAATAAACATTATTATAATGCCTAATCTCCAAATGAGCGATAACCGTAAATATTATTTTATAGGCAGTTACAGAAATAACAATAAAAATGTTCTTACATTCGTGTATGTTTCAGAGCTAATGGGAATTTAATCAATCGTGCTTACACCATTCATTTTGGTTTAATTATACGCTCTAATGGTTCATTAAACCCTGGAGCTCAATGAAAAAGTAATTACTAAGTTTATAGTGTTTGTTGATAATGATAAAACCGTAAGAGGGGATTCGGGGATTCAGAGGGGAGCGTAATACGTACATAATTGGCATCTGACGATGGTTACGTGGATAAATTTAAAGTAATATTAAAAAAATATTGTCATCCATTGCCCTAAAAGGGTAAGTATATATAAAACACCCACATTACGCCAGTAATTTTTATATACCTAGTTCTCATGTAATATTGGGTGAGCCTGTCTTCACTAACCGAACATTCATACAGACACCACCGAACTGCTAATGAGAATTTCCTAATGCAAAAACCTGACCCAAACACGTTACCGCATCCGGGCGGTAAAAAAAACCATCTTTATTTGCCAAATCAATATAATACCTTGCTCAATTCAAGTAAGTAACAAATAAGTAGTAAAGGCAGGAAACATTTTTGTTTGGTACCGATAGGTACTTATAATGGTTGTTAGCTGACGGAACTGATTCACTCTGTTCCCCGTACTAGTATAAACTGGGCCCCAATTCTGTATTATTTTCGCCGCGAAATCTTACCACGTGCAAACCACGTCAATATCGTGTCTTGTGAATGGTAAAAATTTGACGAAATGAAAATGTGCGTACTAAAATCATTCCAAATATTGCATTGATATAAAAAAAGGTTGCTAAAATTGGTTTGGATATTAAAATTTTGTCAAAATAATTTTGGCAAAACGGCAGGATTCCGATTCAACGGTATCCAACTCTTGGTCTTTAGTCTGTCATTTTCAGTTGCAACAACTTAGAGACTTAGAACCAGTACCAAAAGTACAGGTTCTGTATCGGTATTTAGCGGTTTTTACCATTTCTGTACCTGTGTACCGCTTCCAGACGAGTACCGGTACTCCACCTTACTAGTATCGGAACCAAATTCAGGTACACGGCGCGTACCACAAATCCCACATTTGTACAGACGCCAGCAGGTCAAGCTACCCGGAACTGTAAAATTTTCCCAATCAACCTTAAAATGCTTTAGTGATAAAGTTGAAAATCTATTTAAGAAATTTGACAGATTGTAGTAGCTTGATGTGCTACTTGAGGTACCTCGTACGTTTGGCAACCTTGAAATTATATTTCTAATGACTATTAACTATCCTTCTAACTTACTATAATTATCTGTTTCAAACTCTAACTTACGGAAATATTTATTTGGTACCGGTACAGTGCCGATACTGATAAGAAATGCCAAGAGTACAGGTACTTAGTCTGGTACGTGTACCCATACTACCGGTATCACACCAAGGCCAACGGTACCGTTTCCCAAAAATACCGGTATATCAAGCCCTAGTTGCAACTGTATATCATTGCATTAACGACGAAAGGAACGTAATTTAGGGCTGATTTTTCCAACGCCAGATAATTTTATCCGAGAAATAATTTTGAATTTTTGACAGTTATTTCATAGAAAATCTGTCAGACGTCAATTTTATTCTACGAATAAAAATTATCTGTTGATTGAAAAATCAGCCACATATAATTTTGTTATAACTAAACCCACTAGATGATATTTGTTATTGTTAATAACTTATGATGCTTTACTATGAAAGGATCGTTGCAGGTGGCCTTCTGTAATTTCTGCCTACCCCTGTGGGACGAAGGCATGAATTTATGTGTATGTGTAAATAATTTCCTACTAGAAACGTTATTAATATATTTATTTAAAAAAAGAAAAACGTTGCCCCACACTAGAAATTACTCCTGTGTCGTGGGTTCGTTTACAAACATTTAAACTCACATACACAAACAGCCAGACCCGGAACAACCACCTGTAGGCAATACAAATATTTGTTCCGTGCGGGAATCGAACCCGCGACACACAGCGCAGCAATCGATCGCTCAGCCACTGCGCCAACCGTGTCGTCACATCGTCTCAGTCAGTCAGACATACATTGAGCATCGACCATAATTATATTCTTGTTTAGCAGTGTACCTACCTATGTAATGTTTACCTCATAAACAACGTGATTTGGCACAAATTAGGACTAATTAGTGCCAAATCACGTTGATGGGTTAATCGGGTAGCTTTAACAACCTTCCCAATTAATCCATCAATGCGTAATTAATGAAGTACCTAACATGAAATGCCTGTCTCTTTTGTGTATAATCCAATGTAATTATTATATTTTATTTCTGAAAATTGTTGTGTGGGTTACCGATAGCAGTGGAAAATAAACACGTTATCTGTAATGTGAAGCATTTTACTTATATTAAACACATAACTTATATTACATCCTAACTTATATTAAAAACCCGAACGTGAGTTTGTCATTATTTGTTTGTTTGTTATGCTTTCACGCTAAAACGGCTGAACGGATTTGGATAAATTTTGACACATGGATAGACCGGTTAGGACATAAAAAACTTTTTATTACGATTTTCCCAAGGGATTAAGACGTATGCGGGTGCAACCGTGAGATGCTGCTAGTATTAAATGAGATGAGAAAATTCAACAACCCCTTTACGGAGAAAGCTTGAGGTAGTTTAAGACAAAGAAAGATGACGGTGAAATTATTTTACTACAGTTCCTATTGAATAACTTTATTTCATTTTATTCCTTGATAGAATCCCTAAGATAGATAGTACGCTGAATAAATCGGTATCAAGCATGAATCAATCATGAGGATTCCATTAGGTCTGATTAATTTATGTCGCAACCTACGAGGTCGGGTCTGCCCCGGATACGGGGACCGGAAGCCCGACATTTACAGTCAACTCGCTTTAATATAAAATTGGTAAGTACGGATATGCTCCCGGAATTCTCATGGTCTATTGCTGCACGAAAATAAATGTATACGAAGTTAGTAGAACTCTACGAACAATTTTATTTTTGTGTAACAAAAGAGAATATCATGTAGATAACCCTACATCTTACCATCGTCAGTCTATAGCATAATCAGCATATAATGTTCCCAATGCTGGGATACAGGCCTCGTCTCTGTGAGAGCGAGTGGGCCATAATCCACCACGAGGGTCCAGTATGGGTGGGATTTTTTTGGTTCTAGGGCATGCTGGTTTCCTAACGATGTTTTCCTTCACCGTTTTGAAAACATCGCTGATGAAATTAAATACACAAATAAACTGCCTGAATGGGATCGAACTCACAACTTAAAACACGTAAGTCGGGGCCACCATTGCTCCCTAGAAACTTAATCTGAAAATGACGTGTAAAAGTGATTCTGATATCCTGTTTACAGAATGAAATGATGTTATTTCGTTCCATATAGGCCACTACTGTACATTTTTCTTTCCAATCTGTGCAATTAACTCGATGATCCCAATTATTGTAGTAGAAAAACCTGATGAGAGAACAATATCTGGCCCCAGCGCACTTAGATCACCACACTATTTGTAAAGAACTATCAATGCTTTTAAAATTCTGTGTTTTGAAACAATGTTATAACATAAAACGTAAGGGTAGGTTCACAATATTACAGTACAACATGCAATGCAGCGCAGATCTGAACAATCGATGCTTGCTAAAAATACCATTAATCAAATTGGTTACATTGCATGTTACACTGAATGTTGCACATTGCGTTTATCTTTACCGCTTACCAAATTCAGAAGATAAACATTCGTAATCGTCCTCATTCTTCTGTTGCTAGCAAGCGTTGCTATAACAAGACAGTTCCCAGATATAGACAGCATGAATATCAAGATGTACGGCGGCAGTATGAACCGCCATTCATACGCGTTGCTAGCAACCTTGGCTGCAACGACGCTCGTGTTGCGGACCGCAACGAACGTTGAGATGGTGGAAGTTTCTCTCATACGGAGAAGAGAGGAATTGAATATTGTGCTTATTTCCTCCATCTTGAGTACCTGCGAAAGAAACAAGAAGATTAGAAAACGACCAGTTTATAGCTAGGCTTTTGAATATAATACATAACACAGGAAGTGAGGCAATTTTCTTTGTTTGCAAGGTGCTCTTAAAATATTCAAGGTTTTGTGGTAAGGTTTCCTGCAGTTAAGTGTTTGTTTAACATTGCCGCAGCGGTAAACTTGTTGGCGGGTAACTTGATGACATAATTTTTTTTTTTATATATTTTATTTATTTATAAAGGTACACCAACAACTTCTGTATAAAAAATATCAAATAACAGTAGATAGTCATGAACTTATACAGCAGCAATAGCAGGGTAGCAGGTCAATTATTGTTTTTATTCTTTACTTTTTGTTCATGTTTATTACGCATCTTACTTAATTTAGTCTGTTTTAGTTTATATTAGTTTTAGTGTAGCTTAATATACTTTTCAAGGCAGCAAGATATATAATCAATGCTATGTACGCCGTAATTGTCATGTACATTAGTCCTTTAGTTATTTTATTAAGATTATTCTAGCATAAGTTTGATGTGCCTATGTGATGTGGCTGTGCTTTACTTAAATAAATAAATAAATGAACAGGTGAACCAATATTCTCAAATACAGTGATAAGCTAAAGCATAAAAATTAAGAAAAAAAAAATAAGCTTGAAATGTATAAAAATTAAGTGGTAACAAACTATATAAACAGAAATATAAAATGACACAAGAAATAAGTTACAGAGGTTGCAAGAAATACCTATATACTAACATAATGAATCCTTAGATTGTATGGTTTGCGCGCTTTGGGACCCTAAAATTTGGAGCTATTAAATAATAAAATAATAATGCATGGCTTTGTGCCCTTTACACTACGTCTAACAATATTATGCTTCTATTGACGATACTGTGCTGTATTAAACGTGCCTTCTTTTTATCACACTCACAATTTTTTTTCAACCTGGAATCTAAACATGTACATAAATATGTTTAAGTGTTAACGTGTATATTGTATTAATGTTTTTTGTTTGTATTTAATTAGAACAGCTTAGGCCATTGTTTCCTATGTCACTATTAATGTCATAGTAAAATTGTGGAGGTATTAGTTTAAAATGCTCATAGTTTATGCTTTAAATAAAGACTTTGCTCAAGTCAATGTTCATGCACCCTGAAGCAATAAACAAGTATCTGAAGGAGTCCCATAAATCCTTTAATGAAACTTCGTGATATATCACGAAATTTCATTAAAGGATTTATTGGACTCAGAAATTATAATTTCTGATGTTGCCAATAATATCACGCTCGACTAAGTTCAGACAAACTTTGGTCATCAATATAATATTACCGAGAAGTATATTGTAATTTATCTTATATGCTGTCGAATTGATTAATATATTTTGCGAAGTTTTAAGTGTAAAATAATTGAGCACATATAAATACTGAACTGATTACACTATTTGTAAACAAACCAAATAAATAAATGTTAAGTGTACAATTATTGTACAGACGCCAGCAGGTCAAGCTACCCGAAACTGTCAAATTTTACCAATTAACCTTAAACCCTAATGCTTTAGCGATAAAGTTGAAAATCTAATAAAGAAATTTGACAGATTGTAGTAGCTTGATGTGCTGGCGTCTGTACATCTAGGTTTTAGTCTATGACATTGGACGCGGGGATGTGGGAAATTATCCGACAGGAACGTAACATCAGTATAAAAAGTATCATATTATACCCGGGCATACAAAATTTCATCTAAATCAGTTCGGCCAGGCCAGACAAACCAAACGACACCCACTAATATTATAAACGCGAAAGTTTGTATGGATGAATGGCTGTTTGTTACTCTTTTACACAAAAACTACTGAGCGGATTTGGATGAAATTTGGCACACAGGTGGTTTATAACCAGGATACATTTTTATCCCGAAATTACCACGGGATCAAAACTTACACGGGTGAAACCGCAGGGCGCAGCTAGTTGTTACATATGAAAACGTTATCACAAATACTTACAAACGTAACGATACCAGTACCTTTTCAATTTGGTAATGGTTTGGGAATTTAGATTCCCATCCCATTACATGCACCCTGAATTCCCATTTACATTCAAGGTAAGGTTTCCGAATACATTTTGGGTCCGATTAACTGTCAGTCTGAAAGATTTTGTGTTTCAAATAAACCATTAAATATGAAAAAATAATACTGCCTAACGTTTTGAGAATAGCAGGGGTTGCAAATATTCCCTTTACATATCGTCGTTGCCTTCCCCAGAAATAGGACATAGCATCTGTTCGAAAGATGTTCAAAGCAGTTATTCACAGAAAACGTAAAAATAGCCCAGATCCTTATTTGAAAAATAAAATTTATTTGCAACAAGGTGGACAACAAAAAGGATTTGCAATCTGTGCAATGGCTCTCAATTTGACAGTTCAACAACATTCATCGCGTTCTTTCAATTTTTTCAAACATTTGACGTAATGGTAAGTAAGTATGCACTATCCATCAAAATGATTCAGATTGAGATTGATAGTGTGTTACGTAATAAAATTAGGGTGCAGCAGAATAAAGAAAGCTCTTTTACGAAATGATGCGAATATCTAATAGACATAGGGTTATTGTAATAAATCGTTTTAATTTAACAAAACATTTCAATTGTGAAAAGTTTATTTAAGAAATTCGCATAACAATCAATCAACCTGAGTTGCCTTTACCCAATTATATTGAGGTCAGAGGTTTCAGTCTAACCAGATGCAGCTGAATACCAGTAATTTACATGGAGCGACTGCCTATCTGACCTCTGCAACCCAGCTACTGGATAACATACCCCTTCGATTCGCTCAACAATATGAATAATAAATATATCGATACTAAATACTAAAAGGTTCCATTTTTTATGTCGAAGTAGTTAAATACCAATAAGGGATATAACAGTGGCATAAGTGGCAGTGGGCTGGTCATGTTTGTCGAAGGACCGATGGCCGGTGAAGCAGACGAGTCCTGGAGTGGAGACCGCGTATCGACAAGCGTAGTGTGGGACGCCCCCAGCTAGATGGAAGGACGACCTAAAGAAGATGGTTGGACCAGACTGGATGCGGAAGGCGGAGTACAGGGTGTGGTGGCGCAGCCTGAGAGAGGTTTTTGTCCAGCAGTGGACTGCGATAGTCTGAGTTTATTGAAGGGAAATAACTGACACATGTTGCTGAGACACAGTCACAGAGCTGCAGTTAAAAATAGCTACCCATTTAGTAAGTACAACCTCACTTAATCATTTATGTTTTAAGCGCCAATTAAAAAAGAAACTAATAGCAAAAACTAATTAAGTATTAGCATAGTAAGTGAAACCTGACTTGTAAACATGTAATTCCTTTCTTAGAAGGTGATTAATTTTGGTTACAGTTGCGTTAAGTTGAAGAAAAGCTTCGTGAATTAACCTGAACTTAATAGCTAATAATCACTTACATGCAGTGAGGGGCTTGTGGCTAAGTAATAACAGCCGCACGGGTCGATCGATCAGGTTAGACTACGCTTGCCGAGGTTGATTCGTGATGGATGGGTGACCATCTTTATATACCAAGAACACTCCGTGGCTCGGAAAGCACGTTAAGCGGTTGGTCCCGGCTGTTTTTCGTGGATCTGTGACAGTTGTTATGGGTCGCCAGAAGCCCGAGAGTCTGACAACCAGTCTTACCAAGGGGTTTCGTATTACCCAGTAACTAGGTTGCAGAGGTCAGATAGGCAGTCGCTCCATGTAAAATACTGGTACGCAGCTGCATCCGGTTAGACCTGAAGCCGACCCCAACATAGTTGGGAAAGGGCTAGGCAGATGATGAATCACTTACATGCAGTGAACCTGTGTTGATTAATTATTGTTTTTTGTGACGTAAGCTTTACCCGCAGTGGAACAATTAGAGGTTATCAGTAAGTTAATTTATTTACACTTCCTGCAGTAATTTTACTGACGTCAATTTTGCTCACACGTATGGTTCTTATATAGCAATGAATAAAGCTAAACATACCATCGTACGAGTACCTTATGTTTTTTTCCCACTGTTGGGACACAGGCGTCTCTCTTGAGAGGCAGTGGGTTGTAATCTACCACGTGGACCCAATGCGGGTTGGTAGTCCCAAGTCTTATTTTTTTTTTTGGTTTTAGGGCATGCCGGTTTCCTCACGATGTTTTCCTTCACCGTTTTGAGAACAGTGGTGATGCAATTAAACACACAAAGTAAAGTGCCTGCCTGGGTTTAAACTCACAACCTACAACTCGTAAATCGCCGACAGCTGCACTGGGCTACCACTGTTCTCTACCCGACGTAACTATACCTAGCATTAAGTACATACTTACATTACACTCCCTGAAAAGTTTCAAAGTTCTAATGTGTTAAATGTCTACTTAATGATTCACACATAAAACAAACGAACTACCAAATGAAGGTAGGTACAGTCAGCGACTTAAGTCGATAATAATTTTGATTTTTTTACTAACGAATAATTGTAGACCAAATTATTATTTGGAACATTGTTTTGAAGTGCTCGATTGTTCTCTTTCTGGATTACTAGCCCGTGACTTCGACCGCGTAGAGGTCGGAAATTATCCCACAGGAACGTACTACCGGGATAAAAAGTATACTGAGCATTTTGAGACTTTCTGTTTCATTTTTCTTTTTGTTACTTTTTTATATAATTTGGTTTATTATTTTTGACTGTGTTTAGTTTAATTTGTGATCTTTCTGTACGAGTCGCAATAAATACTATTTCTTTCCTATGTGTTAATCCAGGTTATAAACTAACTATTATAATAACGTCTGTCGTTTGAGTGTTTCTACTCTTCGATGAATTGTTAGTTTTCAATCAAAATCTCTTCTGAAACTTTGGACAGAAGGCCTATTCTCGTACTTAAAAAACGTTAAAATTCAAGTTGCAATCTCATGTCAGCGACGATCAATGTCAAAAACTTGTCAAAAATGTGTGTAAACTGATTGTATTTTTGACAGATTGAGACTGACATTAGAATGCGAACGTTCTTAAAAATACAGGAATTGCCTCTTTTTTTTTGTGGATGGGAAATCCTTTTGTTTACCGAGTTTTGTCGCTGACCGTCCCCGCCCACCTGTTCGCTTAATACCCATAAAAACCTTTCGTCTGGAATAAGATCTTAAATAGATCAAGCTTAATAAGATTTCGTTTATAGCTTGCCGGTGTAAAGTTAAGCAGTTTTATTACCCAGATTTGTTCGGAAAGCCTAGTTTGTATACAGTTTCAGACGGAACATTTGGAATTGATTTCCAATAATGGTGATAGTTACATTTTTATGAGGGTATCGTATCTGATGGGTGTAAACGGGACCTTTTTAAACCATATATAACATACATAATCAGCATATAATGTTCCCACTGCTGGGACACAGGCCTCCTCTCTGTGAGAGAGAGGGGGCCATAATCCACCACGCGGGCCCTGTGCGGGTTGGTGGACGTTTTCGAATTTTTGGGTCTAGGACATGCCGGTTTCCTCACGATCTTTTCCTTCACCGTTTTGAGAGCAGTGGTGATGAAATAATTTACACAAAGTAAAGCGCCTGTCTGGGTTCGAACCTATGAATTACAACCCGTAAGTCGCGGCCGTTACCACGAGGCCACCACTGCTGACGTAGATACCAAGTACAGCCACTAGCACCAATATGTCAACACTTGGGAACTTCCAATTGCGATTTTTTCGTGAAATAACGAATGCAACGTTGAAATACGACACATTACATAAACCTATGGGTTCGAAAATGCTATGTTCGTAACAACATAAAATTTAATCCAAAAATAAAGGAGTAAATCGCTTTTAAATAAAGCCGAGGGTATACATACTTTTGCTCGTGACTGTACACACGAAAAAAATACATTTTTATATTTCTGTCTTTGTTTCTATGTTTGTAATTCATATTAAAATATGGTGTACAGTGATACACTGGGCTTTATTCAAAAGCGATTTACTCCTTTATTTTTAATCGAAATTTTATGTTGTTACGAACATAGCATTTTCGAACCCATAGGTTTATGTAATGTGTCGTATTTTAACGTTCCATTCGTTATTTCACGAAAAAATTGCGTTTAAAAGTCGCCAAGTGTTGACATATTGGTGTTCGTGACTGTACGGTCACCAAAGGAAATAAGTAACCAGGGTCGTAGTAAAAGTTTAGTAAGAAACCGATTTATGTTTTCGAATGAAATTTAATTTGATAAATGAACTGTTTGTTTTCTATTAATTTAATTTTACACAACAAAGAGTACATAGAGAGTTCTACATAATTATCATAGAGCAAATAACCACGATACGTTCACGATATTATTTATGAGCTGGATTTGTTATTGTGGACCTGTAAAGCATTTATTATATCTATTCAGCGATGAATAACCCAAATTAGATATTGCAGTTAATGTGGCAGCCAGGCAACTACAAATAATTGTCAGGTGAATATTATTGAAGCTTATTACAATGTGATTATGTGTGCTAGGTTGATTATCTGAGGTATCTACTTCAGGCACATTTCTTATTTACCTATTTAACTTTTATCATAGAAAGTACCTATTCATGACATTACATGAGTATGGGCTAATCCTTTAATTTTAAAATTACCACCTAAGGCGTTTTCTAAGCTTTCACACTGTTGAATCACGCGAATTGCAATCCTTAACTGTGTATGTGTGTATGATGTGTGCATGCGTAGGTATATTTAATTATAAAATTAATTCAGAAGCAAAACACCTCATAAGCTCTAATGGAATTCTCTCACAAATAAAGGTTATTCTATGACGTAATAACCACTTGGTACGTGTAACTCTTGCCGTAGGTATTACAGTAGAAATACAAAGCGCGTTGCTTTGTATTTCTACTGTAATACCTACTTTACAATAATATTATTGTTGTTTTCATCTAAAATGCCAAATTATGACGACTTTAGAATAAGGGCCAATTTCAGAATGTCTGAGTAGGTACCTATTCACTTAAAACATTCCGAAATATTACAGATTCCGTGCCAATTATATTGTACACAAACTAAACTTAATTCAGGTTACTTCCATAGTTTTCTCTCTTTTAAAACACTTGCGCCCCCGCCCCTGCTTCGCACAGTTTTTCCGACTTGGAAAACATCGAACTTCCTTTATTATTATACTAGCTTCTGCCCGCGACTTCGTACGCGGATCCAGTCCCTTTCTCGTTCCGATAGGAATTTCGGTAAGAGTTTGAACTGTGCGTTGATATGTCAGCCAATAAAACAGTCAAAACCGATGAAGGATTTCGATTAAGTATGGTATAACTTAGATTGAGTGTTGTAGACTGGGTAGGTTATAACTTCATTAAAATATAAAGGTAGAATTATTTTCATTCATGCAATAAAGCGAAATTAATATGTCGCGCAACACGTCCTTCACTGGTCTCCAGACACCTCAAAGTCAACGTGCGAATGCACTGAGAACTCAAGCGTGATGCTTTTTCTGTGAACGTTTCTGATTTGAGAGACAATGCATAGCGATCACGATCAGCGGTCAGTCGCACTTCACGTTCGTCACTGGTCTCTAAAGACCTAGAAGTCGACGTGAGAATACGCTGAGAACTCAAACGTGATTCCCTTTCCGTTAACGTTTCCGACTCGCGACCTCGCGAGACAATGAATGACGATCACCATCAGCGGTCAGTCGCGCATCACAATCCTCACTGGTCTCTAGAGACCTAGATGTAGATGCGTAAATACGCTGAGAACGCAGGCGTGATTCTCTTTGTGAGTAAGAGTCAGAAACGCGAGACGATGCATGACGCTCACGATCAGCGCTAAGTCGTCGTGCTTTACGATCCGAAGAAGTTTCCGCGGAGCGAGATACAGCCTGATGTTGTCGAACAGCATCAACTCTTGCCTGGCGTTCTTCATTCGATTCTTGGGATCTAATGATCTCCAATCTTTTAGCTCCTTTCGAACATTGCGAAAGATTTGACCTCTTTCGTGGCATGGTTATTTTTATCGTTATTAATGTAGGTACTATAATAACTTTGCAATTAAGATGTAAGTGACTGCTCCCCTGCGTTACCGGGTAGGCTACCGTGTCACTAAGATAAATGGAAAAGGAAATTAAACACTCAAATAACATAAGCCCGAAGGCATATATTATCTATTATATTTTGTATATATATATATAAATGGGAGATTTAGCCAGTGAAGCCAAGTTTTCAATGATTTACCATCGTCATCGAAAAGAAGGCCAAACTGTTACCGCCTTCACCGCGTGGAGGTCCCAGCTTATCCTACTAATATTATAAACGTGAAAGTTTGTATGGATGTATGGATGTTTGTTACTCTTTCACGCAAAAACTACTGAACGGATTTGGATGAATTTTGGCACACAGATGGTTTATAACCAGGATTAACATATAGGATACTTTTTATCCCGATATTCCCACGGGATCGAAACTTATGCGGGTGAAACCGCGGGGCGCAGCTAGTGTTAATATATTCGTATAAAGTGATTTCCACATCAAATGTTCCTGATCCTTGATTTTTATTATATCGGCGAGAAATACTCATCAGACCAAAAAAAATTTGTTAAAATGTCATGTCTGTATATGCCATAGTTTAGCTGTGCTTTCCGAGTTCCACATCAGATGTTTCAATCTTCGACTTTTATTCTCCCAGCAGAAAATACTCATCAGACTGAACAAACTTTGCAAAGATGTCATTCCTATATATGTTATGGTTTAGCTATGCTCTTAGAGTTCCGCATCAGAAGTTCCGATCTTCGAGTTTTATTCTCGCAGCAGAAAATGCTCATCAGACTGAATAACTTTTGCTAAGATGTCAAACCTATATAGTACCTAGTTTAGCTGTGCTCTAAGAGTTCCACATCAGGTGTTCCAGATCTTCAATTTTATTCTTTCAGCAGAAAATGCTCATCAGACACAACATTTTTTTCTAAGGAGCCAATTTTGTAACTCTTATAGTTTAGCTGGTCTGTTGCGGTTTTGCATCAGGTTTTCCAGTTTCCAAAATCAATTATAGCCTATATGTTGCCCAGGTTTAGTAGCTAGATAACAAAAAAAGTTTCATTCAAATCCGTCCAGTAGTTCCGGAGATTAGCGTCTACAAACAGACAAACAGACAAACAGATAAACAGACAAACAGACAGACTTTTTTTATTAGATTCGTGTTCTATTACTGTTTCTTAACCCCCCTCAATTATTCTTTTTCAAATATATTCAATGTACAGACACAACTTTTTTACATTCTTATTATAAGTATAGATGTAGTAGTGTAAGTTTGATATTAACACCTATGTTTCACAAACAAAGGATTGATTGATTAATGTATTACACACATAAACCTTCCTGAAATAATTCTCTAAATGATACTGAAAACCGCATCAAAATCTGTTGCGCAATTATGAAGAACAACGCGATCACACTGGTAGACACGAAAGACGAATGTAAATATACCTACATATAGAAGAAAGACAAAGATTCGTTGATATATGGTAGGTACATATGTATAATATAATATATGAAAGGGACATGCTGTCAATTTTAGTTGAACAAAAACGGTTCCGTGCTTATTTAACACTAGCTTGTGACCGCGGCTTCGCCCGTGCTGCTTGCCGTGGGATAATTTACGACGTAAACGCGGACGTCATAAATTATCCCACGGGAACGTGCTGCCGGGACAAAAAACCCATGCCCTTCCCCAGGATGCCATCTATCTCCTTGCCACATACAGAATTAACTTCGAATTTATAATTATTAAGTATGGCAGTATGGATTTCGGACCCCTCCATGACTCGCAAAGCACGGTAAGCCGTTGGTCCCGGCTGTCGTTCATGGATCTTTGACAGTCGTTACGGGTAGTCAGAAGACCGAAAGTCTGACAACCAGTCTTACCAAAGGGTATCGTATTACCCAGTAACTGGGTTGTGAAGGTCAAATAGGCAGTCGCTTCATGTAAAATACTGGTATTCAGCTGCATCTGGTGAGACTGGAAGCCGACACCAACATAGTTGGGAAAAGGCTAGGCAGATGATGATGATGAGTATGGATTTCAGAACGCATCGACTAAAAACACTGCAAAGTTCAAGGCATTAACTAATTTGACATCTCTTATTTTGTTCTTCTCTGTCACCGTCTTTTTCTCGAGCTGACTGTCAGTGAAAGATGTCAATTCTCCAGATTTTAGTTCAGTTTGTCAACATTTTTATTATCTACCAAGTCAGAGGTGGTAAAACAGTCCCGGTGACCACTACCGTTAACCTCGTACAGTGGATTAATCTAATTGGTTTACATTTTATATGTGTGGGTGAAGTCATGGTTATGCACACTAAATAAAACGAGCGAGCTCTGTGTTTAGTAGTGCGCGTATGGCAATAGTAATCAACTAATCATTCATTGATGTTACGGAATGAGATATAATATTTCGCATTATATTACAATAGCAACCTTGGCACAATGGCTATCGACTTTGGTCATTGAACGAGAAGTCGTAAGTTCAAACCATGTGTTCAGCAAATGTCTTTTTCTTTTTAACCGACGAAAAAAAATGGAGGCGGTTCTCAAGTCGACGCGTATATTATTACATATATATATTTTTTTTATGTATGATCACGCATAACTTTTTACAGAGTAGTCCGATTTTGATTAATTCTTTTTTTATTGGAAAGCCCCCAAAGCTGGTCCCATATAAATTTGGAAAACAAAATTCCAACCCTAAGCGTGGGAAAATAGGGGTGATTTATGGTTCACTCACAGATTTGAATGCTGAGTTGTGTATTATTACTCTACTCAGTGCCACACATGCCTACCCTTTGGCAAACAATTAGTAGATTATAGCTACAAAAAATTATAAAATAAAAACTTTTTTAACAAAAAACTGAAAAGCCAAAAATAATAAACATTTTTTATTTAACCTTAATAACTATGTAAGTTCTTAAACTAATGTAAGTATGTATACCTAAATAATTTTGAGTCGGCGCCGTTTAAATTTAAGGCAATTTAGTGATCTTTGTTTATTGATTGTTTGGCGCCGAATCAAAATTACTTAGGTATACTTACATTAGTTTATTAAGAACTTAGTTATGAAGGTTAAATAAAAAAGGTTTATTATTTTTTGCTTTTCAGTTTATTCGGTGGTTTAATTTTTTGTTAAAAAGTTTTTGTATTCATTATTTCGTTAAAACATTACTTAAAAGTTGAATTTATAACGATTCGGTCCCTTTCATGCATGAGTAATGAAGTTTGCAATGTTTGAGACAGCCAAGGAACTCTCAATCCATTTAATTTTTACTATTTAAAAAATAACTACCGGCAATTTAAAAAAAATGGTTTTCTAGCACCCTATTTTGTAAAAAATGAGCGTTCTTAGTTATCAGTCTACGAGTATTTGCATTTCTGATTTTATTGATTGTTACTCGTATTTGTTTGCGGGTTTATTTCTGTGGATCCAACCATGCAACATTTATCAATGTTATCGTTGTTCTGCATGAGCAAATTTTTTTTTTTTGTCGTTGCGGTATGCATTTACGCATCCCCGCTCGCGGGGAACGAGACGGGGTATGTGGGACTTCTGTCGGAATGACACCGACAGTATACCCACTAAAACTCAGCGGTGTTCCCACATCACCGTGATTGGAGGGCCATTACTTCCACAACCCTCCTGGCACGTTGATAGTATACCTACATACTTCAATTTAACCAACTCGCCTCACCTTTCAACGTTTACCCAAGAGTAAATTAATGTATCTAAAATGCGGTTCCATAGTTATAATATATGTAGTTATATTTTCATAAATGTATTTTACTTTTTTTTTGACTAAGATTATTATGATAAAATTAACTTGGTATAGCCCATTTTTGTCCCACTACGGCACGGGCCTTTAGACAGATTAAAAAAAAGCCTTGGAATAACGTAAATAAAAATAGATTATTATGTTAACTAATGTCAGTGTACTTATATTTAAATTAAAACATATAAGTATTTTAACTTGTATACGCATATACATAAATATTAAGTTGTATATAGGTAAGTAATATCAATTAGGTGTATAATATTAGTATATTATATACACAGTATATAAATATAGTAGGTATATGTATATAGGTATAGGTATACACACATTTATTTATTATAATAATAGCTATTATTATAGGTAAGTAATTTAAATACTGTTTTGCTTCGTATCCACAGAGGAGAACCGTGCAGGCATGGGTCTGCCGATATGCGGATTCAGGGAGACAAAGAACATCTTCTACGTGGGCCAAAACCAAAGGCAAATTCATCGGCTTGACATCACGACATCGTGGCAAGGCACAAGGCTGATTCCTTCTTGTCCACCCGCGTGTAGCAGCAACAGCACACAATGTGTGCTTACAAACTGTGTGAAATCACCTACATTCAGCTGGTTTACGTTGCAGCAAGCCAGCGCGGAAGATTTTGCTGTCCACTGCGCACCGACAAAATCGACTACAGTTTGTTAGGACATACATTAATTTTGATTGGGAGAACAATGTGGTATAGAAAACGAAGGTTTGACGAGTCATTATAAGTCGAATTTATTTTTATTAGTAGACGACTATGAACCTTATGTGTATGCAAATAATGTTCATATTTGTTAAGCGAATGTAAACAAATACAAACCTTATAATTTTTAGGTATACCGCCGTAATCCTCTTTTAATTTTTAGACAACAACTCGTATTATTGAAAGTCTGGTGAAGTGATGTTATTGTTATGCGATTAGAAGTTGTCATAATTTCTTACTATCTAACATGTTGATTCACTTCACCTCTAATTTTACTTTGTTTCAATTTATATACCTACCTACCTACTTTGACAAACTATTTACGTCCATCCCTAACCAACAAAAACTTTGTCTTTGTCAAAATAACTGATAAACAACAGTGTTTTACTCATTCGAACGTCTAGTATGAATAGCTATAGAATATTTATGTTTAAAACCAGTTTGCATTAAATCATTATATCGCCCACACAAGTTTTGTTTTGCTAACATACAGCCCACACCAAATTGAACCTTTAAACAACCACTGTGAGGAAGGAACATATTGGACGAAACGAGACGGATCATTTGCTAATGACCCAAGCGATAAGCTCGCTCGTTCCAACCAATACCCATGTTTATCTAATAAAAAAATAAAATGATTTTATTTCTTTTATTTAATTAACTTTCCACTTTTTTGTTTGAGTGATTTTTTTTTCACCACAAAATTTACTTAATAGAAAACAAAAAGTAAAAAGCAGCAAAACAAAATTCCTCCGTTGGGATCGAACTCACGTTGTTTAGCTTACATCAGCAGCTATCGCAGGCGCTTACACCAGTTAGCTATGTGAACCTTGTTATTATTAGACTAAAATATGGACTCATAAATTCCTTCATTGTGAACCCGTTTATCTCTCTTCATTGTTCTCGCGTGTGTATATTACGTATACCCACACAATAATAATAACAGTTACCGATGTAAACTAATTAACTGTGCCAACTGTACCAAGGAAATGTCAGTCTAGCCGTCGGATGCGTGTTTTTATGTGAACACAAATATTAGCACGTAGGAAACGTGCCACATTTCGTGGATGACACGCTGCCGTGTAGTATCGTGTCACATTCTTTCGTCAAATATTTGTCGATTATATTTGGCAGCATATTAAATATTTAAATACTTCAGCAATGCCAGCTGATCTGTTAACAAAAATTTTATATAAAAAAAACATAATAATTTTATGCAAAAGATAGGCATTGTGAATTTGAAGTAGCCACAGTCATATCATAAATTAGTTGTTATTGGATTATTTTAATGAGTGGTGGTATTTTCATGTATCGTAAATAATACAATAATAAACAGTAGGTACATGTGGTGCCATCTATTATAAAAATGTAGAGACTAAATTATCTCTGGTAGTTTTAAGAATACTAAAAAGTTAGACTATTGAAAGCTATATAATGGTATTTTAATAGTGGAAACAGCAGAAACACGATAAAACAAATTCTAATTAATGTTACACAAAAATTAGGACTCTTTTATGGTATATTTTCGTTTGATCAAAGGAACGAAATTTTGTATGAACCTTAAACAGTATAAGACCTCGTGTCATTTGAAACCGGTCGTGCCTAATAAAAAGGTAGGCTTAAATCAAGTGTGAAAATAGCGTTTTGTTTTAGGAAATAATTTATGTTCGCCATCAAAGCGACGAATGATGACGAACATATTATTTCCACCCACTGTGTACGCAGTGGGTACGCAGTAAGTACTTGTTAGTAAGTACACAAGAAGACTTACAAAACGTTTCTTTCTGATCTCGCCTTTTTCACAAAGAAAGTCACTATAAACAAAAACATATACACACAAATACATTTCACAAAATACAATCAAATATATACCCGATAAACAAACATATTCGAACCAATATCAAGTACAAAAACATGTAGAAATATATTTATTTAATTTTTTGCGTTATCCCGGTATCAACATGAGACTCGTTAGAGTTTTGTTCACAACTAGTAATTTTTGTTACATCTCTGAACTTTGAGCATTAGATTCAAAGGCAACATTAACATATGCCTAGAAAACCTACTTATGCGAAACCTAGTACCGTTAGGTACTGACTGACAGACATGAGACCGCGCCCAACTTAGGCATAAGTTTGGAAGTTTATAATAATGCTCATTCCATTTTGCGAAAATCAAACCAACATTATAAAAAAAAAAAAATGTTTATTTGGCACATGTTATAAATACACACAACAAAAAAAAACAACCCAAAAAAAATGTGCCAAAAAAATATGTAAAAGGCCCTGTTCTGGAAATGGCCATACAACTAATTCCTGACGCTGGTTTTTAATTAAACCTTCAGTTTACGTTGCTAATAAGGTACCGAAGATTATTTGGGAAACTACTACTATTAAATGTGTAGAATAGAAGAGGTACTCTTTAATAAGTACACCATATACTGGGTGGCAGGGACATGGACGCGCAGCCTGTTACCATGAATTCAGTACATGATTCTGGACGCCTTTGCGTTGAAATTTTTCGTCGGTAGGTAATTAAAAAAAAAATTCTCTACCATACATTTTGACCGTGTAGGTGTTGCACTTATCTATAAGACGGCTGTTTTTTTTTTTTGATAACCGACGAAAAATGTCTACGCTGGGAGGTCTAGAATCATGTGCTGAATTCATGGTTACAGTTTGCGCGTCGATGTCCATGCCACCCTGTAGATTACAGACATAAATATAAAAATTTGACAACGGGAGGTCTTATCGCTAAGTGCGATCTTTAAAATACAACCTTTGGATGGATTAAAAAGGAGAAACAAATACTGTAAGTAGTCTGTGGTGTACCATTTACATAATACAATAAATACATGCATACATAGAGTATATTACACTAATCTAAATAAATATGTATATAATAATAAACATGAAACAGGAGCAAACAAAATATAATGAATTACATAACAGATCATTGCGAGGGGCTTGTGACTAAGTAATAACAGCTGCACGGGTCGATCGATCAGATTAAGCTACGCTTGTCGCGGTTGGTGCGTGGATGGGTGACCATCTTTACATAGCAAGACCATCCGTGCCTCGAAAAGCACGTCAAGCCGTTGGTCCCGGCTGACATTTGTAGATCTTTGGCAGTCGTTACGAGTTGTCAGAAGTCTGAAAGTCTGACAACCAGTCTTACCAAAGGGTATCGTATTACCCAGTAACTGGGTTGTGAAGGACAGATAGGCAGTGGCTTCATGTAAAATACTGGTATTCAGCTGCATCCAGTTAGACTGGAAGCCAACACCAACATAGTTGGGAAAAGGCTAGGGAGTTTGATTACAGATTATTGCGAATGAAGTTACAGAAAAAGCAAATATAATAAGAGTTACTTTAAAAGTACTTCTGTAATTTCTACATACCCCCATGGGAAAAACGCGTAAGTTATCTATATCCAACATACCTAATGAATTTCTGTTCCTAATTGAATCTATTGAATAGAAACGTGCCATGACCCGGATTTCCCAAGAGGAAAATGTATTAATCAGATCATTCAAAGCTTTTTTGAAGGCATAAAATTATACTCTGTTTATGTATTTTTATGAAATGAAATGAAACAAAATGAAATTGTTTATTTGGTAAATAGGATATCGGAATCACTTTTATACGTCATATTATTATTTTTTAAATAACTTGGATGAGCAACAGAGGGTTGAAAATCCGGTGCGCTTAAAAAAATCGCCGCGGGAAAAAATCGCCACTATGAACCTGGGCAATCATATCATATTAGTACCTGGTACTTGTTGACAGGCCTGCACAGTCCTCATATACCTATTAACACTGTTATTTGAAAACATTGTAAAAGCCAATTATTTTTAAAAGAGAAACCGTGGAGTTTCTTGGCGGCTCTTCTCCATAGGAAACGACCAATTGGAACCGTGCACCTAGCTTCTGACGTTCATAAGTACACATGTAGGTTTATAAATATGAAATAAAATATTTTGAATTTGAAAGGCGTTTCTGGTCGCTGCAGACGCAGTGATAACGTACTGTGTGAGAGCAACCGAACATCACTATGTCCGGTTGCTCTAGGTAGGCACCAAACGGCAACCACTGTTGCCGCTTAGAGCCTATAATTGTCTTCAAGACTGAGGGGATCAATAATGCATCGGCTGCAACATAACTATTGGTCGCTTCTAGTTCGAACCAAGTCTAATGTATTATTGCAAGCAGCAGAGTAACGTAACCTAAGCGATCTGTTTATACATAATAAATAACTATTTTTATATCCCCGTCAGAACTTGCTATAGTGTATTTAATAGAACCCATATCATAATCAGCCATAGTGCTGGTTGGTAGATGTCACATGTCTTCGAATTTTTGGTTCTACAACATGCCGCTTTCCTCACGATGTTTTCCTTCAACGTTTTGAAAAAAGTGGTGATGAAATAATTTACACAAAGTGAAGCGCCTGTCTGGGTTCGAACCTACGACCTACATCTCCTAAATCACAGGTATTACCACTGGGCCACCACTGCTCCTGGACGCATCTGACATTTACGAAAGAGAAAACTAACGGAAAGAAAACCATACGTTTCCAAAACCAAACATGGTAAATAATATTACCGAACGAGATCCTAAAATACATTTTTCAAAATAACAAAAAAAAAACACACATACGACGTTTCGCCATAATGGCTTTTCCCAAATACTGCAAACAGCCATATTACCCTTTACAACCAAACAGTGATTAATGTGAACCCTTCAAGCCAAGCCGTGAATATGATATACATACCTCCCGCAAACCCAAACATAGGAATGAATAATTGTACGATGGTTTATTCATGAAAGTAATTAGTCAAAAAGGTCATCATAAAACCCTATACTAATGTCAGGTTTACACCGTACTCACGAAACAACTTAACACTTGCAAGGACATTGGGGTGTAGTTGACATTCTGAAAATTATACCGTCGGAAAATGGACTGCCTTAAAAAAACTAGTCAAGGTACTTGTAACATGTATGTCACTACATGACTGACGCAATAGAAAACTAACGTACAGAGGCGCGTCGTCGCACATAAATAAATAAATAAATAAAATTTTATTCAAGTATAAAGTAAAGTAAAAATATGATTTACATTAATTACAATCGAGGAAAGTTAAATTCTAACTGTAATGTAGACCTGCATGCATGTCATGTGTCCCCCACACGACATCTTCTGTTATGGTCTTGACTTTAGAAAAAAATAGTGAGTGCAATACGACACTAGATCACATGGCGTCTTAGTAATGTACACAAATTTACACGGTTTTAGGTGGTTTGTCTGTTTGGACTTGGTAAAATTAACCGACTGTGAGCGTCATAACAAACACACAAAAAAAATACGTCTGGCCTTGACATCAGTGAAAGTGTTAAATCGTAGTTTGGACTAAAAATACATACATAGTTCAGATCGTATCGCAGTTACTTTACGAGAATCAGATTTGCTGTGGAAAATTACAAGGTTCAACGAAATAAATTAATTAATTTCGACTGAAAGACGCGAAAGTAAAAGGCACTTATAGCAGACATGGGGTTTTTGGAACAAAGGTACTTATGGCACGCTAAACTCTGCACATTTTGCGAATGAGAGCGAGACCGAAAAAAAGTAACATTTAAAGGTTGTCGTTAAAAGATCGCCCATTGTGTCAGCCCTTGTAAAATTTCTACACTCATATTTATGGTGTACGCCACCAGCTGGCAGGTCAAGCTACCCGAAGTGTCAAATTTTCCCAATCAACCTTTAACCTTAATACTTTACCGTTAAAGTGCAAAATCTATTAAATAAATTTGACAGATTGTTGTAGCTTGATGTGCTGGCGTCTGTACATAATAAAGAACATTCCATTTATTTTGACCGTCTTGACACTTATGCTAGGTATAGTATGTGTGTTTTTTATGTATGTTTAATAATGTTGGAGGCATAATTATTATTATGTTTTCTATAGCACGAAAATCAAACAAAATAACATAAGCACCGATTATAAATCCATCAACTAGAAGTTAACACT
Organism: Apamea crenata; assembly: GCA_949629185.1. Classification (NCBI taxonomy): domain Eukaryota; kingdom Metazoa; phylum Arthropoda; class Insecta; order Lepidoptera; family Noctuidae; genus Apamea; species Apamea crenata. Next base: position 3,351,011 of record OX451359.1, read on the forward strand.
CCTAAGTAAGCATAATTATTTAGAAATAAACCAATATTTCAAGCCATGAACAAGAATAGCTAGCAAGCAACGTGTTAATAAAGTTACATAGGTATTAACTTTATTTATTTTGTCCTCGCTAGGGATACATAATAAATATTTGAGTATAAATTCGAGAACCGATAAATGATTTTATTTATGTAAGAAGGTTTGTACAAACACTTTTAGAACCCCACTGATTGAGTGGACCTGTTCAGTCAGTGCACGCATTTCTCAATAAAATTATCGTGCAGCTCAACTCAGAACTTAAGGAGCTCAACGTTACGACGAACAATACCAAAGAAAAAACATTTGGAAGGGCCGCATTACTCAAACTGCCAGCTACCATTCAATCGTCATCATTAACCCTAATAACATGCTCTTGATACAATATAGCCCAAATAAATCTTATGTTTCCTGTAACAAAGATATATATCGTTAGATTCCACCGATCGCGTTACGAGATGGTTGTTTTTTGTTTCAAAATCAAAATTAATTTATTCAAACTAGGGTGATAATCAGCGCTATTTTAACGTTAAACTTTCGTAAGAAATTCTCCAAAACGTCCACCCTTCCTAGTGCTCTAGCTGGGAAGAAGAAATAGCGCATGAAGCTTTCCAGAAGCACAGCTGTGTGTTAAGTTAGATGAACTTGTTTACAGTATGAAAAGTAATTGACATTACGAAACACATCACATTAAATTAAATTATTTGCCATAATTATATCAGCCGTCATTTAAGGTTCATAATGACATTTGAATAGTGTTATCGCTCACTCATACTGAAAATCGTATCTATCGTTCCATGTGGAATGTGTGAACTCATAGAAACTGACTGTTTTCAGTTGCGCGACCTCAGTACGGTGGGCACATCTTACGATTTAAATATTTATCCTGTAATAAAATGGTTGGGCGGGTGATGTATGAAGTGCCAAGCTCAAACACAACGCTTCACAATAGATCTTAACGATCCTTTTAAATCACGTGACCTATATCCAAACCATATACAATGTGTAACTGAATTGATGCACATTATGAAAGTAGTTAGATCAGAATCATTTACTGAATTGATTTCTGTTATTTTTAATATAGCTAAATTTTATCCCAAAAATAATTAAAACTACGTGAATTACAGTTTCCACACGGTGGGTGCCTGAGGATGGACGGCGCCGCCGAGGCCGGCCCAGGAAGAGGTCAGACGAGGAGGTCGAGATGACCTAGACGCATACCATAAGGGTTGGATCGAGGTGGCTTTATAAAAGGCCTGGAAGAATTTGGGGGGAGACCTTTGCTGCTGAGCAAAGGCCTCCCCGCAAATTCTTCCAGTGGGACCGAGTAGGCTAATTAAAAAAAAAACAAAATAACAGTCACATTTCCACTGTACAGTCAAAACCAACCGCTAGACCCATATGTATGTGCGACTGTGTACGTGCGTAGATTTGTTATGTGAACACAATTTTCTCCCACAATCAGTATAAATTAATAATAAAACACTGGTTTATACATAGTAGTAATTCAGTGTGTGTATTATACCATAATATTTTAATTGGGGTGTGTGGCAGCATCTGCATACGGACGTCACGCAAAATCCAGCATTTAGAGTTTACCGCGCAACTATCATATATATGGCGGCGGGATCGTCCGAAAGGGTTACCGCTGCCCTGGAACAGCAAGGGCTAAGGAAGGAACACGGGTGGGTTTTAGTCAGTAAGAGTCTGACACTCCCTTCCGCTCCACCCAGATCGGGAGGGGTCATTTAATGATTTCCCATAAAAAAAAAAAAAACTATCATATATATACAAGGTCCCGACATCAATCGTCGGGACGTCGCCCACGAGACACAACACCCGTCTGGTCGGAGGATTGTCCTTTTCTATGGAGGATGAGTGAACTTTACACCCTGTTCCTCATAGTACTACTTTAGGTGTTTGATGGTGTGCATTAATTCTGGGACATGTTATAGAAAAAAAAACTTTTTAATAAAAAAATTAAACCGCCGAAAAAACTGAAAAGGAAAAAATAATAAACCTTTTTTATTTAACCTTAATAACTAAGTTCTTAAACTAATGTAAGTATACCCAAGTAATTTTCAGACGTAAAAATAACTTATAGCGCTTACTTATTAGTTTACAACTCGCCCATTTAGCCCAGTGGTGTCGTGAGTTCGAACTCATCAGGCGCTTTACGTTGTGTAATTTAGTGATTTATTTCATCACCACTCTCAAAACGGAAAAGGAAAACATCGTCAGGAAACCGATGTCTTAGAACCAAAAATTCCAAGACGTTACATCTACCAGCCCGCACTGGGTCTGCGTAGTCAATCAAATCAAAAGTCATTTATTCAAATTAGGCTGAGAATCAGCACTTTTTGAACGCTATTCACATAGCTGTCACTTGAAGTCACAAAAAGATAAAGTAAGACCATCGAAGTGAAATAAGTTAATAACCTTACCCGCCCGCCGCCTTCCTTACCTTACCTTACCTGTCAGTAAGCTAATTCTGAAGAAAGAACATAAACATTGTCTTGCGTTAAAATAGGGTGACCAACTATTCTTATCGTCTAAGTAGTCGTTTATGGAACAGTATGCCTTTGAACAAAGGTTAGATTTTAGTTGAGCTTTAAACGCATTAAAAGGCAAGTCTAGAAAAGAAGAGGGTATCTTGTTATAAAATATATATAGTGGATTACGGCCTACTCACTCTCTCAGAGAGGAGGCTTGTGTCCCAGAAGTGGGAACGTACTGTATTGTATAGGTAGGTACCTATTGTAAAGTCTATTATTGCCTGGCAAAGATTGTTCGGCCTCAATCTAATGATTGAAATATTTGCCCTAATGAAGATAGTAGACATAAACATTATTTAGAGCTTTTGCCTAATTTTCATTCCTGCAGTACTAAGGGCTGGTTTCTCCATCACCAGATAACTTTTATTCGAGGAATAAAATTGTTTCATCTCAATCAATCGTTTGACAGTTTTTGTCAGAAATAACTGTCAAAATTTCAAAACTATTCCTCGAATAAAGTTATCAGATGATTGAAAAATAAGCCCTAAATCAGATAAATGAAGGGCACAAAACACGAAATTAATGAATGCTTAATATACGAGTACTAATTGGAAACTTTGCAGTCTGTTGAAAAGTACCTAATTAAGGTAGGTATTTAATCTTTGTATATTTCTGAAACGTGGCGGGACAACATAGACCAAGGCCCTTAGTATAAAGCCAATTTTCATAACATAACATCACGCCTGTAATTCCCGAATGGTTAGGCAGAGGTGTATCTGGTACACCTACATTTCACCAGTTGTGTTTAAGTCCCATGTAATAGGGTGCGAACCTTTTGCCATCAACATCAACCAGGCACGAATCCGGACTCCGGGCTGGTACTGAGAAATTTCTAACTAAAAACCCCAATTACACATTGCTCGATCTGTGAATCGAACCCGGCACGCTAATTGCGTAACACACAATCAATCTCAATCTGAATCATTTTGAAGGATATTGCTAATCCATTGCTTCATATTTTCAAAAAATGCGTCATGTTTGTGTCTGCTCAACAACGTAAATAACGCAATGAATGTTGTTGAACTGTCAAAATGAAACCGATTCCGATTGATCGTGTGTTACGCAATTAGGGTGCAGGACTTCCTACACAGCAGCAGCGCTTGCGACCACGATCCCAACGAGGCAGCCACTTTTCATTTTACCTACATTTTGCGGCGGTGTGCAGTGGCACTCGCTAAATGTGATTAATGAAAAGTGGCCGTCGTTGGCCGCTAGTGGCTATAGAGTGGTCCGTGTGTGGTTACACTTAGTGTTACCATAGCGTAAAGTGCATACTTAGACCTACTAAGAGAACTAATGAAACAAAAGTAGCTTCGTCTGTTGCTTAATTGACTATAAGGCTCGTTGTACCTACTCATGCCAGCCCCTTAATTGTTACGCACACACTATTTATACCATACTTTTTATGCATCATGTTTGCCGCAAATAGACGTATTTTCTACCTTTTTAGGGTTCCGTACCTCGAAAGGAAAAACGGAACCCTTATAGGATCACTTTGTTGTCCGTGCGTCCGTCCGTCCGTCTGTCTGTCTGTATTTCAAGACCCTTTTTCTCAGGAAGACGTGGAGGTATCAAACTGGAATTTATATCAAATACTCAAGTCTACTGACCCTTGGAGCTGTGAAAAAATCAAACGATTCGACACTCGCAAGGGAATCAAAAGCTACAGGGTACCCTACAGGGTCCCGTGAACTCAGAATCTTGAAATTTGGTACGAAGCAACGTCTTATAGCACAGATAAAGGAAAAATTGCGAAAACCGTAAATGTTTCGTTACATCATATAATAAAAATATTTTTAATAATTTTAAATTGTACGGTACCCTCGTTACCCGGACTCGAACGTGGCCGGTTTTTTTCTCTTTCTTTCAATTACAATCTGAATCTTTTTGAAGGATATTGCTAATCTATTGCCTCATATGTTCGAAAAATTTGTCTGCTCTACAACGTAAATAACGCAATGAATGTTGTTGAACTGTCAAAATGAAAGCGATTCCTACTGTTATTGTTTTACATTCATCTTATCTATTAGGCAAAATTTACACTTGTACACTAAAAACAGTGATATTCACGGCGTTAAAACTAGAAATAAGGACAAACTACGTGCCCCCTTTCACCGGCTTCATAAGGTTCATAACTCATTTGTTGGGCTTGGTATAACCTTTTATAACAAGATACCTTCTTCTTTTCTAGACTTTCCTTTTAATGCGTTTAAAGCTCAAGTAAAATGCAATCTTTGTTCAAAGGCATACTATTTCATCAACGACTACTTACACGATAAGAATAGTTGGTCGCCCTAATTTAACGCAAGACAATGCTTATGTTCGTTCTCCAGAATTAGCTTACTGACAGGTTATTGTTATTGACTTATTTATTTTACTTTGATGGTCTTAGTTTATCATTTGTGACTTCAAGTGACAGCTATGTGAAGAACCCAGCAATGCATAAATATGTAATATATTTTTGCATTAGTGCGGTTTTACATTTAACTTGGCACAATTGATGTTATATATTGAGTTCGTATTTGATTGCTTCTAACTTCTGAAACAGGTGTGGATTATTTTTCACAAATAAAGCCGTTTCCAGTATGTACAAAGACGAAAATGTTAATCTTTTCAGAGATTTAAAATAAGGAAGACAGCTATCTGTGGTCTTAAGACCATTGACATTATGCATCGCTTTTACATCCTAAACACAAGCTCCTTATCAGTAGACTGCCCGAAAAAAATAACACCATACCGCAAACGGATGGTATGCCGTTAAAAGAGCCTGACTGTTTACTTTCTTTGAAAGTTGAAAAACATAAGCGGATTTACTCAGTTTTTTACACACTTCTTCAACATGAGGTTTCCATGTTAGTTTGTTGCCGATCACTATACCTAAGAACTTAGCTTTATTTGCTTCCTCAATGTCAGAGCCTTGGTAGGTAATACTAACGTTTGAGTTTTCGCAGCGTTGATTAGAGTGCATAACTTTTGTCTTACCTATATTTATTATTAAATTATTATTATGTAGCCAATTTATAATGCCACGTATTAGTGTCATTCTCATAGTTATTTTTATTTGAACCCTTTATTACAGCTGTCATCTCCAAAGAGAACCATTTTGTTTGATGTTACTTTCGGGAGATCGTTAATATATATATTAAAAAAAGTGGTGGCCCTAGTACGCTACCCTGTGGGACACCATATCTTTCGTGTCTTGTTTTTGGACATATTCTAGCAAATTCTGTACATTGAAGCCTATTACTTAAGTACGATTCTATTTCATCATATTGAATCAATATGTATCCACAAAACATTACACAGGATAATTGTACCTACGTAAACACCATTTTGGAACACAAATTGTAGACAATCAAATGAACGTTTGTTGATGTAGGTATACATTTTTTGAGGCGGATTGTATCTGCGATCAATCGCACGAATGATATACTACTCTTGGACTACGAAAAACGTTCTTCCTGCTACTACACACAGGTGGTGTGAATATAAAATTATTACTATGGACGTGCTCGTAACTGTTTAGTAAGAACAGCATGTTTTCATAAAGTGTGTTCGAGGTAGATAACAATTCGTGTATACATTTAATTTATTTCAACGAAATCTGCCCTCATATTTCTTGGCGTTTAGACGCCTGAGCTATTACAGAGTCTAAATAAAAATAAATGCTTTGAAATTCACACTGTGAAACTCCCATATTTTATGAATTACAATTATTTTCTTACGTTCATACTTTAACCTAAAGTTTACTACCAAGTTTCAGTTTCAAATAACAAGATCAACCGATGTTGTAGAGGATAATACGAATATACGCCATGCTCGTGAACGGGCGCCGTCAGAAGGCATCTCTTAGCTGCACGGTTTATTTTAATTTCTGAATTGTTGAATTATTTTTAACTTTTTTATAACAGACGCAGAATCACAATCAGCTAGTTTCCACGCTGATTGGCTAGTCCTTTCACCACTCTACAATCCAAAGACCACTTACAAGACCGCTTCTGTATGTAGTCTCGATTAACATCGAAGGGTTCGCCCTTAGCCTTCGATTCTTTTTGATGTCTACCGCAAAGCTCACTGTGACATTATTTGCGTCCAAGGGACTCATCGAGATGAAACCCAAAGCCCTTATCGCCGAGATCTGTCACCCAAAGTATTTTACGGTAAAAATTTGGGATCACACGTCAACATCCCACTTTTCATACGGTTAAAAACAAATACAGCAGAAAACTGCCATATCGTGATCCTAAAATTATATAGTAAAATATCATACGATAATCGTGGTTTCGTGGTCAGACACGCTTGCTCTTCTCTGCTCGAATGGTTGCTGCACTACTAGTGTGAACACACTAGCACACGCAAAGTTTTTTTTTATTAGCCGTTACTGTCTGTCCCACTACTGGGCAAAAGCCTACCTACTTTCCTTTCACCTCTGTCTGTCCAGAGCTGCCAAAGACCAGTCTTTATTAAAGAAGTCCAGCTCATCCCGCCATCACCGACTGGGCCTGCCGCGATGTCGTTTGCTATTAATAATAAATTTACGAAGAAATCGAGGCTATGCTCCACACAATCACATAATTCCAAAAATATATTATATAATCTATAGATTCAATTTGTCGCTGGACTAAAACAAAAAGTAGGTACACAAAAAAAACAACACCTCCCACACCAACACACACACCCCTACATCACACACACCCCCACCTCACACATAAACACAACCCAGTGCGCATTCCTTATTTATATAATCTTTTAAATTGTATTGTTAAATTTTATAATTTTATTGTTAAAAACTTTTAGCATGCTTTCAAAATTATGTAGGTATTGTTTATTTTCTTTCACATATGTATAGTTAATATAAACTGGAGGAGCCGAACCACCTAATTAATACAAGCAAATATTTGCTTAAAAGGTAACTCCAAACTTAACAAGGTTATTTACATGAGTTGATGAAATAAACATTATTATTACTAAGCGGGACCCACTGGTTCGTAAGTTTGGCCCATTGATCGTCTGACATGCCGCAGATGTGTCCAGCTCAATCCCATTTAAGCGTGGCAGCTTTCCGAGTGACATCAGTTATTTTAGTGATTGAAAACATAATTTATTTTTGACGTGTAAAGAAAAGTGAAAAAGAAAAAGTGTCCTTTAAAACCTTATTACAGAAATAAATAATTTATCATAAGAAAGACAAAATCATTATAAAATATCATCCCTAAAGTCTGACAGTCAGTTTTACCAAGGGGTATGGCTACCAGTCACTGGGTTGAGACGGTCAGATAGGCAGTCGCTCTTTATAAAATACTGATATTGAGGGGCATTTCGTTAGACTAGAAGCCGATCCTAACAAAGTTGGAAAAGAGCAAGGCTTTATGTCGTAAAACAGTAAATAAATAACATTACCTATGCATCCCACAATGCTGATAACCTCAAAAACTTACCAGTAGTTATTTTTTTTAAAAACCATCCCCACTATCTATGATCCCTTTTTCGTAGATCCATTTACACACTCAATACGATATCAGTAGAATACACAGAGAGATAAAATACAGCCAGTGGAGTGAAAGTACGTCAAATATTGATAATGCTCAAGGGAAAAATATTTTTATTAAAAAAAAATGTGTTTAAAGATTTTGAAAGGATCTTAACCCAACAAGAATGCCAAAATGCCATTGTGTGTTTTTATGGCCTCAGTCGCTAGGAATTCTGATGAGAATCAAATCTTTATACTCATTATAAAAATACAACTAGAAGCAAATAAAAAAACCGATGAAAAAACTTTTTTACAAAAAGTACAAGTGACATGAAAAATGAAAATATGTACTAAACTAAAACGGAAGTTCCATAAATGAGACGGAAACGGAAGGCAAAAAACGGAAAAATAAATCCAATGCTCAGATTTCCGTACCCCAAACAAATTTGTTTACTTCCTGTGTAAATAACAGTGACAGGAATCATAACATATTCGATTTACGTTTGGGATTATTTAATTAATCAACAAAATATTTACATAATTTAAAAAGGTTACATTTTTCAAATAATAATTATGAACAAGTATATAAAAAGGAGGGGAAAATAATCAAAGGACATCAAAAAATTCGTCCGCATCGCAGTCAATAGGAAACATGCCCAAAGGGCTGGCAGCATTGCCACGTTGTATGGCAATGCTGATTATTTGGTCACGTGAAGAGTTTAAATACGTGTTATTGAATCTAACTCTACAAATATATTTTTTTATAATTACATAAATATGGCAAATTTGAAAATATGAACACCGAGAACGTATCAAAAAAAATAATCACATACATCGGCTCAGTGATCACGGAAAAATGGTCCATTTTTCCGTGATCACTGAGCACACAATAACACTTGGACATAGTTTATCAAAAAGGACTCAACCCACAAAAAGTAGGTAATTATTGAGTTATCGAGGTTATATTGTCACTTATGGGCCAATTTACCAATATTTTTGTGAGTCAAGTTGTATTACATAGACTAACGCAATTTTCGAGTTATTGGGAAGAATGTGGGTTCTTTCTGCTTAACTACGTCCACTTTTCCCATTGACAGCGATGCAATTTCCACTTTGATTGGTTTCCCTCCTTTGTTATACATTATTTTTATTATTATTTTTAGACTGTCAGCTTTAAATTATATTATGAAAATAATAAATAAATAAAATATTTTTTGAAGTCAGAAACACAAATAATTAAGGGCTGATCTTTCCAACGCCAGATAATTTTATCCGAGGAATAATTTTGAATTTTTGACAGTTCTTCCATACAAAATCTGTCAGACGTCAATTTTATTCTACGAATAAAAATTATCTTTCGATTGAAAAAATTGCCCTAACTTACAGTAATAAATAGACAAATCTTTACACTATCTTACTTAGTTATATATCATCCTGGCAGTCTCTGTCCACCCTGAAGATAATCCAAGACTAAGTGCTGAGACACGCCCCAAACATAGGTCACCGACCACCATTTATATTCGTTACGCTTGCCCTTTACTTAGGATATCGTTTTTTTTTCATAACCAGCTAAGTATGTGCCTATTTTTATAAACCAAACCCACTTCACTTTATTTTCAACTTTTGTATTCATGATAATATACATAATCAGCCTATAAGGTTTCCACTGCTGGGACAAAGGGCTCCTCTCTTCGAGAGGGAGTGGGCTGTAATCCACCACACGGGCTCAGTGCGGTTTGGTAGATGTCACATGTCTTCGAATTTTTAGTTCTAGGACATGCCGGTTTCCTCACTATGTTTTCCATTACCGTTTTGAGAGTGGTGATGAAATAATTTACACAAAGTAAAACGCCTGTCTGGACTCGAACCTATGACCTACAACTTCTAAGTCGCAGCCGTGGCGACTTCCAGTCTAACCTGTTGCAACTGAATACCAGTATTTTACATTGTCATTGTTACGCAATTACCCCACTGGTTAATAAATCTGGCGGATAATTTCATGCCTGGCGTTTTAATTTTAACTAGCTTTTGCCCGCGGCTTCGCTCGCGTTAAGAAGTATAGTTTGACAAAGTTTCATACAAACTTTCATCCCCTATTTTATCCCCTTGGGGGTAGAATTGATCAAAATCCTTTCTTAGCGGATGCCTACGTCATAACATCTACCTGCATGCCAAATTTCAGCCCGATCCGTCCAGTGGTTTGGGCTGTGCGTTGATAGATCACTATGTCAGTCAGTCAGTCACCTTTGAGTTATATATATTTAGATAGATATAAGATATATTTGATAGAAAATGGTCTTAAATCCGGTTACTGAAACAATAAATGAACTTAGCAACCCAGCTTGTGATAAAAACAAGATGTTTACGATAGTCAATGTTTAGACAGTGGTACATTTCCTGACTTAATGAAACATAGTAAAGTAGTACCAATTTTCAATTCAGGTTGTAAGTTGGATCCCTCCAATTATAGACCTATACCTGTGCTCCCAGCATTAACTTAGCAGCAAAAACTTAGGACTTTTCAAAATGAAGAAGCGATTTCCATAATATAAATACACGTAGTAAAAATGAAATTGTGATACCTAAATTTAGATTAACTAAAACTAGCAAGTTATTCCTTATAAACAGCATCCGCTTTTATAACAAGTTGCCAATGCCGGTTACAGAACTTAGCGATGGAAAGTTCAAAACCGTCATCAAACGTGTCCTTATCAAAAAAGCATATTTTAAGATTAAAGACTACGTTGAAAACAAGGTAGTTTGGCAATGATTTCTTCTGCACATGTGGCTTCCCTGGCACCTCATTAACAGCATAGCTAGGTAATTGTCTATTAACTGCTCTCAAACTACGATGTCTATTAATTTTCTACATACTTCTTTGACATAATCTTTTTATTATTTGACATTATATACAGACAATTCTAGTTAGAACTCATAATTAGTGGTTGTAAAGGCAGTCATGTTACTTGGTTTTAATAGGTTTTTATATTTTATCTGTCCTTTTGATGGATTTTTCTATATTTTGGAAATGTAAGGCCTTGTAGACTTTAGATCTGTAGACCATTTTTTATTTTATCAAGTACCTGGTACTTGTTGACAGGCCTACGCTGTCCTCTTATACCTACTGTAATTTGAAAACATTGTAAAAGCCAATTATTTTTAAAAGAGTAACCGTGAAGTTTCAGCTCAGAGCTCAGAGCAGAGCTCTTCTCGATAGGAAATGACCAATTGGAACCATACACCTAGCTTCTGACGTTTCATAAGTGCCCATGTTGGTTTATGTGAAATCAAATATTTTGATTTGATTTGAACAGGATTCCCACAAGGCTCAGGTTTTATAAATGGATTGTAATGGTCCATCTTCTAATAGAAAACCGCGAGAATATGTTTTAAGAAGTTATTTTTAGCCTTCCGTGGTCGCAGAGCCGCTCTTGCAAACTTTTTTTCATTTTCGGAATCGGAATCAAGGTACTAAAAAAATTCTCAAGTCATGTATAGGTATACATGTCGAGTGGGATGGTTATAGGGTAGATTATTTTATTATAAAAACAAAAGCTAGCCTTTAACCCCACTACAACTCGACATGTATTAAAATCCGCAGCCGTTATGCTTCAATGGTATTAAAAATCCCACATACAAAGATACGCGCCAAAATAATTATAACCCCTGTTTTACGCTAGTCGGGTTATAAACGATTATTGAATGATAAAATAAGTCTGGCCCCATTTCACATTACAAAATATGGAACTGTAGATGTGTGGCGGCATCTATACTTACACATAGGAACTACGCATCACACTGAGTTTACCGCGCGACTAGCATATATTTATAACGTATATATACATTACCCATCTGGTCGCAGGAACTTTACATCCTGTTCCTCATGATTCAACAAATTCGGCTCAAAATATCGAATTCATTAGGAATCAATCCGAGATTCGAAGTTTTGCTCAGCTAGCCTGGCAATTATAAAAAACATTTTCCTATAATGAAGTGAGATACTTTTAAATCCGCAGTGGTAGTTTTTAGTCAGTTTTAAAAGTTTTGTTTTACTGCACAGACTAAAATAGGGTCAATAGTTAACAGAATAGCATAACATAATCAGCGTATAATATTCCCAGGCCTCCTATCGTTAAGAGGGAGTGGGCCGTAATCCACCACGCGGCCCCTGGGTTCGAATTTACGACCTACAACTCGGAAGTTACCGTGGCCGTTACCACTGGGCTACCACTGCTCTCGAAAAACACTGCTAACAATAATTAATATTTCCTGATATCGGTTTATAATAAACCCTCAACCAAAAAAACTTAACAAAACAAAACATTATTACATATAATTATTCTTTAGGAAAACATTATTGAATTTTATTAATGAAAATGATTAATTTTTTAAACTGTGTAGGGTCAAACCAAATCCAAGCCAGTTCAAATAATATCGTATTACAAAAGAGAAGAGGTTGGGACAGGAAAGTGGATAAGTGAGGATTGGGAACAAAGAGAAAGCAAACAAGGCAGATTTAATGGCGAAAAGGTAGTATAGGAAGCGGAGAGTGTGGCCTTTTTTTTTTTTTTTTTTTTTTTGTCGCTGAGAAATGCTTTATGCATGCCCGCCTCACGGGGGACGAGACGGGGTATGTGGGACTCCCTGTCGGAATGACAGTATACCCACTAAAACTCAGCGGTGTTCCCTCATTCGCCGTGATGGGAGGGCCACGGGAATAGGCATAGCCTTTACCTCCATAGCCCTCCCGGCGCATGCCCGCCTAGATGATATGGCGGGCCCCGCATGCCCCCCACATTGGGGGGCTACGGGAATGGCCGGGACCACCTAGCCATTCCCGTCCAACACTGGTGGAGGCCTGTGCAATGCAGGCAACGGTGCCCCCGCACCCGCTGCCCGCTGGCCCCCACGCCCGCCTAATTGGCAGGCCCCGCATGCCCCCCAGGATGGGGAGCTACGGCCGCAGAGGATAGGGAGAGCGGCAACGACACACCGACACTCCTCTTCCCCTGCGGCCCCACCGCGTCCGCCATCGAACGGTGGCGGCCCCGTCGAGGCCGCGGAAGGTGGGGAGAGCGGCAACGTATCACCGACACTCCCCCCCCGCCGCGGCCCCCAATCCTCAGCCGCGATGTCTCCCTCACGGGGGACATCGCGGCCCGCCTCAGGTAGGCTGCGATGTCGGCCAAACGGCACCGCAACCTACCCGCCGGCCGCTACGTCGTCGGCTTTTCCGCACAGCCTAGACGAGCGGCCGCTCCTCGGGTTCCTCTTAGCTTCACCGTGGCCCAATCCACCACGGCTACTGAGCCCCCCCGCCTCGACAATGCGGGAACCCACCGGGGGGGAAGCGGAGAGTGTGGCCTAAGCTAACCTAACTTAACCTAACAAAAGGTAAATTTATCAAGCAATACCAACAAAAAATCTCAAGAATTAATTAAAAAAATGTTTCTTAAATTTTTCCTTTTAATGGATTAAGTAATAAATTGCCAGTTTACTCACAATTACACACGTGCCAAAGCAATTTGAACTTATTATTTACAAGATAAACTGCCCTTGTTAGTAAAAACGCTTTTCACACTCACAAATCTCTAAAAATGAGGAAAATGACGTGAAATTTTCCTCATTCCTTCACATTACGTAATCCATATTGCTTGGGACAAATGGTGCTGTGTGAAATGTCCAGGGATATTATTATTATTATTATATTATGACAACCAATTTCCACACAGGTAAAACTGTTCATCAATCATTGGTTCTGGGCCGACATAAAACTGTCTCACAAAACACCCGCCCCTCACCACTGCCTAGTGCTTTAGTTTTGAAGAAGAAATGGCGAAAAAAACCTCGTAGGTAAATATTACAGTCGATAGCCCTCAAAACGAGAGCCCCTTTACACGACAGAAAAGCGTTAAATCTGCCGACTAATTAACGGAAACTGGAAAGCTAATATGTTATGAATGCCCGCGGTGCACAAAACCTAGGAAAGCCGAGTCACCTTTCACTCATAATTAATTCGTTTCGTAAGCCCGTACGAGAGCCTCATTGAACAGTTTTACCAGAAACCTCTTTTGGTTTTTCAAATTAGATGATGGTAATTCCTTCCTCAATGTGGCATAATATTTTAAGCTATAGGCTTAAAATATTATGGCCCTATAGGATAAAAAATGTATATAATATCTTTGGCCTGAGATGACGTAATTGCAAACAAAGGAGCCTTCTCGAGTAACGATACTTGACAATATACGGCTCTCCCTGGGCAGTAATCCCACTACTAACAAAGCTAACTAACTTGCTCTCATTTTTCACCGCTGTATAACGTGTGTAGAAAGACGCTTAAAGATGCCGAGAGTCACTTTTATTCCCCGTCATCGTGATCATTTTTGTACAGGACCGTGCCTTAGTTACGGAGATATTGACGTCAAAGTCCTAATTTGCTTTTATTTTATTTTTCACGAGGCAAATTTTAAATGTGTTTACTTGACTTTAAATATCCCCAAAAATTTTCTAGAATTGAATTCACCCATAAGCACAATATTTAGCATCGCTCGCTGCCCTAATCAGCAAATTTTCACACCAAAAATAAAATTTGTTTCCCAGCAATATTTCTTGCTCAATCTTACTTAGTTTGATATGCCGAATGCGTAGTTAACAGCTATGTGGTGGGTCTTTTTACAGCCTGTATTTTCGTTTAGTCATCCCACACGAGAAATAAGTTCAAACAGACTTTATTAACTAAGATTGTCATATTTATGATGGATGTCTAAAACTTTCCCAATTAGTCTAATGTCAGCGTAATACATTATATTAACACAAGTTTTCGTTCTTACTTTATTTATGATGATCTCAGTTAAAATGAGGGACAATTTCGTGGGCCTACACAAGTGGCAATCGCTTTTATAGCGTTTCGTATTTCTACAACGACTTTCAAAGGTATTGACTTCGACATTTTTGACTTTTACATCATCGTTGTCGGTGATAAGCGATCCTAGACAAAGAGACATTCTATCGAATGTGTCTTTGTCTATGTTCTCTGGACTTGGAAAGTGTGAAATCGAAGATATCTTCGATCCCTTTTTTATACAGAGTGACATCTAATTTGACGTATTCCTTTCAGGACCTGACAGTCTAACCCATTTGCAACAATAAAGCGTAGACGAAAATTCATGGGACTCAAGAAGATTTTTTTAAATGTATTTTTGAAAGTTTCCCGGAAATTTCATCACTAATTACCACTTCTCTCTATACTCTCAAATTGAATGGTCTTTATTCAATTGGAACCAACTACTTTAACAAACCTTTCGATATAACCATACTAAAACATCAAATTGAACTGTTAATAATTAAAAAAGTTAGGGGCGGGTTGTTTGACTGGTTGTTTTACATAGGTAAGTGTTTTTGTGACTATTATTATTTAAGTTAGTAGTTAAGTACAAAATATGTTTGTTTTCCATTTAAATAATAAGAGGATTGTTATTAAAATTGGATTTGAATATTTTTCTATTTAATTATTAACTTTTATTAAAATCTTCAAAAATCATCAATATTGTTATTTTAAAGAGATCTTACAAACATATCCTGAATCACTTAAATTTCGTTCCAGTTTCTGTATGCGATAAAATAAGGCCATTGTCTGGACAAGGAATACTAATGGCTAGCTGACATATGGCAAATAATATAATTTAATGTTCTGTGTCTTGTAATGTTAATTACTTTACATACCTAGTATTGTATATAATACAATCAAGTATTTTCTGACTGAACAGACAGCTGTGCTGCTGGGGAGTTTGTTGCGCCACTTCTTCTTCCCAGCGAAAGCACTAAGATGAAAAGCGGGCGAAAAGGCGAATTACGAGCGTATTGGGGGCTGTCTTTTGTAATTTCGACGTTCGAATTGTGCTGATTCTCAGCCTAATTTGAATAAATGACTTTTGATTTTGAATTAAGTCGATATAAGATAGAATAATCAGAATGATGAAAGAAAACAACATACTAACCGGCAGTATAAAATATGAAAACATTGTTTCTTTGATTGTGTCGCTTGTATAACAGCTGTTAGTGTTTTTATAAATCTAATAAAGTTTGTAGTCACTGCGTGTCTGGGGCAGTTTAGTGACGGAGTCTTTTTATTATAAGTATTTCAGTTTATTACTTTAGACAGATAGTGTTGTTCTTTAGTTTCATTTGAGCTTTATTAAATTTCAGGACGTTTTATGCCGATAGATAAAAAAAATACTATTGTCCTTTGTCAATGTTTTTTTTTTATATATATTTTATTTTACGTGCTAGTGACTACCAATATAATTAATATACTTATAAACAACTTGAAATTCGTTTTAAGTATTTTTAGCATTGTGTTTGTTGAGTGAAGACATTTTTATTTGTTAACAAAAAAGTAACTGCATTGTGTTCATGGTTTTGCTTAATTTATATTTACGGAAGTTTAGATTTTTATAAACTTTTATGATATCCTAGCAAAAAGTACTTACTGTTTTATTAACGCCAACTTTTACAATAATAAGGTAATATTTTTCGTATCGCATTTCGTGATTTTTTTTTAAATCACATAATTCTTGAAAAAAATTATACACCTAAATTAATCCTTTTAATAACCTAATAATCAGAAAAAACAAAAAAAACTTACATCAAAACTCAATCCGAAGTTAAGCACAAACTCGTAAAAAGTTTAAACGTTTTCAAATCCATAATTCCATTATAACACTAACATTTTCACACTTAAAACTGACACACACACATAGTTTTATTAGCACTAAACTTAGTTTGCACTCAACACCACTTCAGACAAAATTTTCACCACTTTGGAAAAAAGTTGTGAAGTTTCGTGAACTTTTGTGGAAGAGGGGCAGGTGGCTGCGCCGAATGCTTGTGATAGACTAAGGTCCTGAATGAAAACAGTGGAAATTTTTGTACGCATGCGCCGGGAAATGCAATCTTTTGAAGTTTTGTCGGCATTCCTTGATGCGTTCTTTTATATTAGGCGGCGATTTAGTGGGTGGTCTTTATTGTTTAGGGAAATTGTTTATTTGAAAAGATATTGTTTGTTTATTTTATTAGGTTATTTGTATTGTAATGAAGACAAAGTTTAAGTGCGTTGACTAGGAGTCTGACTGATGATGACTGACAGACTTTGAGTACCTACCTACTTTAATATAATATTGTCTTGATTCTTTTTCTAAATATTCGTAACGTAACGTTCCTAACGGATTGGACGGTGGACAGCACAAAGAAAGGTGGAAGAATATGCGGATATCCTTTGCCAAGCAATGGAACAATATAGTTAAATGAAAAAATATGACTGGTGTGTCGAGCGTGTAATTAAATAAGTAAGTTCATAATTCAGTTTTAGTACTTAATTTTTATACCGCATAAATACAGTAGAAACTTAAGTTTTTCTGTGCATTACCATTGTATTATAAAGCTTAAAGGAACGTTTTAAGTAAATAAAAAGAAAAATATATTATCAACAGAAATAGACATTCGAAGGGCGTGCTTTTTTTAATTTTAATTTATTTATTTCAATTTCATCTAATCTATTTATTTTTAATTATTTATTTAAATATAATTTTAATTTATTTTCAATCGTTTGTTTCGATTTTATGTACTAACATAGTTTTAAGATAATGTTATTCTAACAAAATATGGACATTTAAATAGTCTGGACTAAACGAATTTTATTTTATTTTTTTATTTATCATATAGGCTTTTTGTTTTTGTGTTTTATAAAGTGTTTTCCCTATAATTTTGTGGACATATTTTGAGCAAATTGGTGGTTTATCCTATAATTTGTAGACGTATTTAGAGATAATTGCTGGTAGGCTGTATGTACTTCGAATGATTGATGTCATAACATTTAGAATTCTAGCGAAGGCATAGGTGCTTTTCTTAATTGTCGAAACGTAATAATTTATGTGTGTTTAGGTAGGTAATTAATGATGATGATAAGCAGGAAAATTATTGGTGGTGCAAAAGGAGCGTATTCATACCAATTAAATTGAGTAGCATTTTCATATAAATGTTATTTTTAGGTAGGTATGGGCCGAAATTTATTTCACATTCGGTTTTCGGCCGAAATTCGGTTCAAGAAAATACTGAAATATCATGTAGGTATGCTTGTTTGTTAGTTGTTACTTATTCAATAATTAAATGTACCTATTCTACGCAGTGTCAAAATTTTGATATTTAAACATTGAAAAAATTATCGCCAAAATCACTATTTTTACTTACTGGTACCTATTTAAAATTTAATTTTTTTTTAATTTTTTTATTTAATTTAATTTGTGGCAGGTTATTGTGCAAAAATCCAAAGGGTTTCCTCACGATGTTTTCCTTCACGGTTTTGAGAGTAGTGGTGATGGAATAATTTACACAAACAACGGCCGTGACTTACCTAAGTACGAGTCATAGGTCATTCAAGCCCAGACAGGCGCTTCACATTGTGTAAATGTTCACTTAAAAAACAATAATTAAAATGCAAGACAGAAAATTGAGTCGACATGACAAGTTTATAGTGGATCAGAATTAAAACGTAATAACAACCAGCAAGGGATCAGTTCAGGGGATCTGACCGGAATAACTCAATCTTTTGTCTTTATTTTTTATAAAATAACATCTGTCTAAAAATACTTTACTTACCTACACTTTATCATGTGTGTTACGGTGCGTAGGTTTTACAGGCCTGAGACCGTGTAATGGCTTCTACACCCTCAGAAATCTCATAAATGACCATTACTTTAACCATGTCACCCGAAATCACGTGAGACAAGATTTCCAATAGACGCTCGCGGTCAACCCAGTCGTTAACATTCCTACCCGCTGTCGTCCTTGAACTTCGCCTCTCCGTCTTTTGTCTGTCGTCGCCTTTATATCATTGTTCGATTACACGCACCATGATTTATAACGTCAGGTCATTTTTTATTGTTGTGTCGACAGTTTTGTTGTTGTTACTTTATGATAGACTAGGTTTTGCACGTGTGCACGCGTGAAATTTCTTTTTTTTAACACAATCCTATGACACTCGGTAATACTTTAGCTTACCATTAGTGAAATCATTTTCAGAATCGGATCAGTGGTTCCGAAGATTACCCCTTAGATACAAACTCACAATAATATTAAGTTTAGTTTCATCAAAATGATTAATACCTATTATAAAAAAGGTAAAATGATTTCTTTGTGTGTTTACATGACATGATTAGAGCACATGCGTAAGGGTTCCCACCCTTACGCATGTGCTCTTTGAATGCACAGGCGTTAACCAGATGAGGACAGAAACCCTCGGGGAATCCAGATCTTACACAGATTTTCTTAACAGACCAGGAGATGTAATTAACTTCTGGGGGGGAGGTAAAAGAAAGAAAAAGCATTTATTGCAACTCGTAAAAAATCACAAACTAAACTAAACACAGTCAAAAACAAAATATATACAAAAGGTAACAAAAAGAAAAATGAAACAGAAAGAATTACGAGGCCAAAAGGCTCCTATCTCAGCATTTATTTATTCCAAAATGTCGTAAATAACACCTTAACAGCTATAACGCCAATGCAATGTTACTACAAAGATACACATACATCTAACTTACATTGACTACCCAAAAATACAATTTACCCGGCGTCATGGGGGTGGAAAATTGTTACACGGACGTGTGGGGGCTGGCTAATAATTACCCAAATAGGCAATGTAATATATTTCAGTATTTATTTGAGGAAATTAATACTATTTATAACAAGCATTATTTTACTGTTACTGAGGTACTAAAACACCAAAAAATATATAAAGAATAAACTTTTAATCATAGGAACAAGGCTTTGAAACAAATACTCTAAAAAAATCTACAAATTTGGCTTCATCTAGCAAAATCTAAGTTCGTTATAATAATTAAAGACTTGGAATTGGTGTTTTGTTAATTGTTCATGTTAGTAGATTTCTACTAACATGAACAATTAACAAAACACCAATTAGCATCACCGTTATTAATACAATCGGCACAGAAAGTAACTTTATTGAGGACAAATAATATTATGTTTGTTGCATTCTTCACTTCCTTCGGTCTTCACTTACCGGACACACCTGACACCTCTTACGAGCATTAGTTTTTTTTTTTGCTGGATGCTCCTCTGAAGGTTCGCCAGCAAATTGGCAGATTTTTCTACGCAGTTCTCGTGGCAAACTGGGAACATACCGACGGACTTTCAAGTGTTCGTGTGTGTGTGTGTGTGGATATCGGCGTCTCTTTAAGCTTGATTTATTATTTATGCGTTGTTTAAAAGTCCATTAACCGCTGACATGTTCAACATGGCACAAAAAATTGTAAGACGCCACTTCTTTGAATTATGGCACACGTCATACTCAAGAACTGCTAAAATACGTCGTCTTTCTAGTTCTTCACGATCCATTTTTATTCAAACTATAGACAAAATTAAAAAAAAATGCTTAAAGCCGTAGAAAAATTCAGTAATACTCGTACAAATAATAAGCATCAAAAACAACAATAAATCACACACATTGCGCATTAGAAAAATGGCGTGAAATACTTACACTGAATACAGGCATGGGTCATAATTACCTTTTTCAAGTTACGGCACTTTTAGCGCCCAACACGGCTAATCCCAAACAGACTCCGCGGCTCAAACGTGTAGAGGGACTCAGCCCTAAAATACAATTTAAAAAACAATTAAAATATATAATTACACATACTATTTTTATTAAAATACTCGTACAATTAATATCACTTCTCAACATTTTTAATACACTCAAACTCAAACTCAAATCATTTATTTCAATTCAACCATTTACAGGCACTTTTGAATTGTCAAAATTAAATAGTCGGTCAGTTAGTCAGAAAGTTGAAGCTAGTTGCCCATTCCAAAACGTAGCACTTCAATGCTACTCCTGTGAATTTCATCAGGATGCAGTGAAATATACCTCATTTGAAATCAAATTTAACAATCTTATGGCGCGTGACAAGAGGGCAAACTTGTTCAGGTTAGTCCTAGAGGATGGCTCCAGCAGCGTTGTCGCGGGGCGACGCGCGCCCCCGCAGCCCCCGCGGTCCCAGATCCGCTAAGTGGTGAAGCCAGCTGCGCAGCACCCGAAACACTAAGCTACACCGCTACGCTACGATATTCCTAAGCACCGCCAGCCTGCTGTACCCTACCATCCCTATTATAAAGAGACTCGGGTACATGAGCGTGAAGAAGGGATAGACACCGTATAGTTTTAAAAACAAAAAACGAGTGAATTTGTACTGGTTTCTTTCCACCATGATATTGTATTTAACCTCATGGGGGTTCCAAACGATAGCACTCGTTTCAAGACGGCTCCATACCAGCGCATTGTATGTACATCATTCTAACCACTGCCGTATTCTGAAAGTCTTTGCACTGCCTGAGTATAAATCCTAGATTTCGGAAGGACTTGCCGCATAATTATGCCTAAGGTGTGCTCACGAAACATTAATAACGGAACCATCTCCACCCCCAGGTCCCACACATGCGTGACTTGTGACATGGCTGCGGCTTCCATCTTATACTGATGATGCAGCAGAGGTCCCCGCGCGTGAGTTTAGCTCATTATACCGCATTTGGAAACGTTAAAACCTAACTTATTATCTACACTCCACTGCACCACCCTATCAATATCCTGTTGAAGCCGTTCACAGTCCGAAGTACGAAGTAAGTCCGCCTTCCGAAAGTCAAAGTACGCGTCCATCTGCCCCCCCAGCGTCAACAACAGGCACCAGGTATGCAGCCAGCATGATGCTGTGACATTTAAAAAATAAATGTCGCAGCGCTGGTATTCTGATAGGGCCCGCTGCGATGTCACGGTTAGTTACAGTAATAAATAAATAATAATATAGATAGAGGTAGGCTGGTTAGAATAACCACCCACGGCCGCCATGGCCCGCGCACAATTGAACTGCTGAATATCGTTAATTTGGTTGGAACCACCTTGGTTACCAAAGGATGTTGACTAGATTAAATGATCCAACACAGACATAGCTATTAACTTGTACTTAGATCCGGAAAAGCACACACGTGTTTGATTTGCTTTACTTGCGGAACTACATAAGTACACATAATCCACGTGGATCATTATACAAGCATTCATAATCCATATCAGCTTCAAAAGGAGTTCGTTAGGAGTTTCGAGCTTACACGAATGCTTTGAGGAAAGTGACGGTGCTTAGTGAAGGTTTCGCGGAATTAAATATGCATAAAGTCACACGTGTACTTATTAACTCGCTTAACTAAAGACTCATTTATACAATGAGAGATTTTCGCCGCGAATAGACAATCATCGAAGAAGAAAAAAAGTTCATTCGTGTAAATAGTGTATGGCTTTTAAAAACTGAAAGCGTCCGTGTAAATAAAAATTGTATTTCGAATTCACCAGTGACAGATCTAGGAAATCGCCTGGCTGTAGGTCGACTGCTTAACTGAGACGTTGACCGAGGTAGCTGCGCGATGCGGGAGGGGTGATAGTTGTCACAAGTTGACGAATCACTGAGTTCTCGCAACACGTCACCACACCCCTCCCGCACCGCGCTGCTACCTCAGGCAACGTCTCAGTTAAGCGGTTAGCCTATAGTCTTTTATGACTTATTACTACTGACTTATACAACGCGGCCGATACAACTTGGCCATCACTGCTCTATATTTCGTCCTTCCTTGAGTGTAAATACATTCGTGTTGTACTCGCAAGGACACTCTCGCCTCTACATAGATTGCCAATAATCTCTGTTCGTGTGAATATGCCAATTACGCTAAGTGTAAAGGACCGTTTCTTGGAACCGCATGTAATACCGCGGCCCTGCTTTGACACGATATTTTTCTTGACTTACGCACACGAACACTTTTATAAAAGCATGTTAGCAGTTTCCGTTGTAAGTATTATTTTATGAAGTATTATTTTATCTCTGAAGTAAGAATTATTTTATGGCATATGATGTGTTTTTAGAAATCGTTGCCAACCTCTGGAATTTACCTACATTAGAATTAGTTATTTAGTTATGTGTTAGAAAACGATATAAGAATTTAAATACGTTACTTTTGCTTTAATTAAATATAGTTGGAGTTACCAAGACGGGGCTTGTAGCTAAGTAATAAGACGCATGGATCGTTTGCTCAGGTAAGGTACGCTTGCTGCGGTTGGTCCTTGGACGGATGACCATCATTTACATACCAAGACCCCTCCGTGCCTTGGTAGGCATGTTAAGCCGGCGATCCCGGCTGTCATTCGTGGGTCTTTAACAGTCGTTACGGGTAGTCAGAAACCGGAAAGTTTAAAATCCAGTCTTACCAAGGGATGTCGTATTACCCAGTAACTGGGTTGTGGAGGTCAGATAGGCAGCCGCTCCATGTAAAATACTGGTATTCAGCTGTATCCGGTTACACTGGATGCCAACCCCAGCATAATTGTGAAAAGGCTAGGCAGATGATAAGTTGTAGTTTATACCAAAATCACCAACTAGAGGACAAAATTGAAAAAAAAAATTGAAAACTTAAAATTGAAATTGAAAACTTTAATAGACTGTTTGCATTTTGCTAACCAGCCACCTGTTAGATACTCGTAGCTGTCGGAAACACAGAATGCGGGTTGTATACGGTTCTGCACAGTTTACAATGGTTAGCACTACACGCCGACTACAAGTTTGCACGATATTTGTTTTATTTGGTTGTGGGTTGAAATCCGATCAAGTAACAATGTGTCTTTAATTTATATGCACTTTCTGAGTTTATTTTGGACATCAGTGATGGAAAAACATCGTGAGGAAACCTAGACTTTTACTCCTTTAATCATAAACGTTGCTTAAAGTTAAGTAGTGATTAGCGACTGTTCAACCATACGTTCCTCAACGTTTATAAGTAAACCCCATAGTTAAAATAGGTAAGTCTGTAATCGCAAACCCGTTTTGAGCAAGTAAATAATGCTCGTGCCTTCTCTGTATGAGAAGAGCTAGAAGACTAAGCAAAGGCAGGTAGACCCCAAATAAATTGCGATAAGGACACGAGGACAATGAGGTGCCGAACGGAGTTTGCCGAACAGCACGAGCCAAATAAAAGCCCTGGTCATGTGGTGTAGGTAATTGCTTCAGATTGGCTGCGTTATCCAACAAATACTACCAAATTGACCAATTGTGAACCTCCTCTCAGAGAAAGAAAACCTTACATAGAACAGGGAAACGTTATTTAAGATATAAAATCTAATACCTTTATCCTGTCAGTAACAGAATACCGTTCAGAAAGTATAACCAAATTATGATGAGAGGGTACCTAATAGTGAATAGAAAATATTAATATACCGGAAAACGGATGTGTCCCAACATGGCTGTCATCGGTCAGCTACCCTTGCAAAGTGAGTGTAGACGTGGGTATGGGTGTGTGCTGTCGGAAAATAAAAGTTGTTACATTGTAGTATATGATATCTTAAGCCTTTTGTGAACGACTCTATCAAATGGTTAAGCAAAAACTACGCTGGTTAAACTTAAGTACCGTTTTAAGCTCCCTCAAGCCTCCCTGAAAAACACCAGACGATATACTTTTCCTAAATAAACAAACTATTTTTTCTGTTAGAATCGTAATAATATGTTTCGATACTCTTAGAACTACTCTGAAAATGAAGGTACCTAAGCGCCTACTCTGAATTTAATTGAGATATTCACTGTTAAAATAATGCATCAAGACGGATACTTTTTTTTTAAGTTAGACGAATTAAAGGAGGCCATGACACCGTCAACGGTATATTATTGGCAGTTTATGCCCAATCCTGGGCCCATTTATATGTCAGATATTAATTTCAATCTACTCGTGTAGACAGTGTGGTGGCATCTACAACGCCACATGCGAACTACGCATCTCACTGACGTCACGCAATGAAATACAACATGATATTACAAATGTATCTGACGTCATAATGTAGTAGGTACCCAAACCAAATACAGATTTAGTAGAAAAATACATTTCAAGGTAAAATTCCGAAAGCGACGGCAGACCGCAAACTGCACCGCTAAAGCTACCCAACTGCAAACCGCAATAACACACCACAGCGACACTACTGGTTTCCAATTAACACTATGAAATCGCTTCCGTAGATGACTTTGTGTCACATTGCTGCGGTCGATCTGCGGCGACTGCAGACGGCATGCCAGCAGTGCTGTCAGTGACTGTCATTAAGGCGCCATCTCCACGGGCGAGAGAATCGCGGCAATAGTCTCGCCGTGCCATCAAATTGTCGCCGTGATGATATCGCCGTGTGGAGACACGTTCTAAGAGTGTATAGAAACACGTGGCAAGACGATAATACCCCGCGATTCTCTCGCTCGTGGAGGCGGCCCCTAACAGAGCAACAAGACGTATTTTCTTATTTGACAAATGACCCTCACAATACCAAAGAACAAAAGTGCCGCTGTCATTGAAGTTGTGACGTCGTCTTCGAAATGAAAACCGCAGCGGCACTGTCGCTTACGGTTATAGTCAACTGCATCGCCGCTGCTGTCTACGATCTGCCATTTCCTATGGAAGTGTATATTTATTAATCATCAGCCTACAGCAGTCCACTGCTGGACATAGGCCTCTCCTATTGCATATCATTCAACTCGATTTTCGGCAACTCTCATCCAGCTGCTACCAGCCATCCTGCGAAGATCGTCGCTCCACCTAGCCTGAGGGCGTCCCACCTTAAGTTTACCTATTTGCGGCCTCCGCTCAAGTACACGCATACCCCAACGGGCATCGGGTCTACGGCTGATATGGCTGGCGAATTGCCACTTCAACTTGCTTATTCTGTGAGCTATGTTGACCACTTTGGTTCTCGGCTGGATCACCTCGTTGCGGATTCGATCCCTCAGAGAGACTCCAAGCATAGCCCGTATCTTTATTATCTTACAGAAAATAAAACAAACGTATAAAAAAATAATTAAATTATAATAACCCTTTGTAACCGCGTCGCAAATTCCCAAAATGGCCGACAAATATGTTCCAAAGCGTAACAAGCTTCATATAAACTCATATAATCTCATATGGATCGATAAAGTCCCGGCATTTATTACTCTTTACTTCTTTGTCATCGTAAAATATATCGTTTTATCGTGTAGTCACCCATTTCCATAAGATATTCTAACCTATATTGAAAAATTCTCTGTCGCTTTCCATGTGTTAGCTCAAGAATTATGTTAATCATGAACCCACTCGCTTTTCAAGTGGTTTTTACGTCATGAGAGACCCATATTTTAAAGTTCTTATATACAGTATGTAACAAAAACCCTGTTGTTCCTTGTAGGAGCGTATATATATACCTATAGGCTTACCATTATTGAAGTTATAATTAAAAAAAAAACAATGGTGGCCGAACATTGTCCATAATCAGATAGTTTTTAAATTCGATACATTGTTACAAAATGTTTATAACATCTGAACTTACAAGTACTAATGGATCTAGCCTACGGTCGATAAAGATTGCCGCCGCCGCCGGCGGCGGCCCCTTTGATTCGCGATAGCTAGACAGGTTGGCGCCAACCGCCAAAACACAAAGCAGGCGGCACGCACAAACTCCCTTTGAGTACGACCGCCACTAGCCGATTGTCCCCCTCACTGTCCCTCAGTCGCCCGCGCAACTTACGTCCGGACGGATGTATCGTACGTTGACAGAAAAAGAACCAAATTATTGTGATTTTGTGAGTGAATTATGTGTGTGCGTTTTTTCCAAAATGTCTTATTCAAATGAGGAATATTGTAGTGTACCAAGAACGTTTTGCAACTCCAACGAACATAACTTTGCGTCGACTATGGCTTCCCAACGTCCCCACATACGGACGTTCAACATTGGGTCTGTGCACGGTCGAGACCAACATCGTATCGCAGGATAACCGAGGACTCGAGACCATGACATTGAGGAAGAAATCCTCGTGATGTTTGAAGAAGACCCTACGGAAGTACGTGCTTTGTGGGTAAACAAATTAATTTTAAAGTGTTAGTTATGTCCACAAATGACTAAATAGTTACTACGTAACAGATACTTCACTTAGTAGAAAATTAACTACTGCTATAAAAGCCTACTCCGTCTCGTCAGCAACCGCTGCATGCTAAAATGTGCCTAAATACTCAAACGTACAGTTGTGATTGCTTCACACCGCGCGATCCCACAGCACTGAATTTGGGCCGCAAACGGCCCGGACCGCTCGGCCGGGCGGTAGGCAATTATAACGTGCAAGTACATGGAGTGACGGAGGCCTGGTTATGTGTTTATTGTAATTATCAATCGTCAAACTTGATAAGGCAACTTTTTGAAAAATTCAAACTAACGTTCCCAAAGTGTTATCTATCAGTCAAACAGCTGAGTGATGTGAACGACACGTGACGAGTTCATGACCTTAGTGTAGTACGGTAGTGTGCGGCGCGGCGGGCGGCGACAAAGCGACCGGTTGCTACCTATTTCTCTTTGCAGGGGTGAGCAATCAGTGTTACTTTTCAAATATTTATTATAAAATATTAATTTTGATTTTTTTTTTTTCAATATTTTTATAATTGACTTACGTAATTACCATCGGATATCGATTCTGAAAACGTCCCTACTTGGAACAACAGGGTTTTTGTTACATACTGTATTTATAACTGAGAGAGTTAGTAGAGGGAATTTGTATTTTTATTATGTTTTGTAGCGAGAAGGCCTAAAAGCGGTCATGCAAAAATTTACGGCTTATAATTCTAATCCAAACTACACTAATATACACTACGATAAATAAATAAATATTTATTCAGAATTAAAATTGGTATCTGGTCTATTGGGCGTTTTTTCTTCTATTCTAAATTCATATTAGTAACGCATAATCAGCCTATAATGTTCCCACTGCTGGGACACAGGCCTCCACCAGTGCCTGTTCGGGAGATGTCACGTGTCATCGAATTTTTGGTTCTAAGACATGCCGGTTGGCTAACGATGTTTTCCTTTACCGTTTTGAGAGGAGTGGTGATGATATTATTATCACAAAGTAAAGCCTGGGTTCGAACCCACGACCTACAACTGGTAAGACGTGGCCGTTACCACTGGGCCACCGCATTATAATTACAAGAAAAAGTTACAGATT
Source organism: Apamea crenata (assembly GCA_949629185.1). Taxonomy (NCBI): domain Eukaryota; kingdom Metazoa; phylum Arthropoda; class Insecta; order Lepidoptera; family Noctuidae; genus Apamea; species Apamea crenata. The sequence continues at coordinate 3,379,159 of OX451359.1, forward strand.
AGAACCATGCAGGTCATTAACCTCTACTACCTAGACGGTGCCTACCAAGAAATTGTGAAACAGCTTGGTAAAACAGTTATCAAGTAAAAAATCAAGGGAGGGAAAACAGATTAGGTGTTAGCTTTGTTGTTTCTACCTGATTTTCTCTGAATCGGAGATAATTACGTAATTAAATTGAAATCGTGGAACTACTATGTTTTAAAAAGTTTGGTTACGCAATTTTTGCTTTATGTTGAAAATATGACAATTTGCGATGTTTTAAACGATTTATCTGCCTAGCCTTTTCCCTACTATGTTGGGGTCGGCTTCCAGTCTAACCAGAAGCAGCTAAATACCTGTATTTTACTGGAGTGACTGCCTCTGACCTCCACAACCCAGTTACTGGGTAATAAGATACCCCTTGGTATGACTGGTTGTCAAAGATCTAGGAATGACAGCCGGGACGGGTCTTGTTATGTGAAGATGGTCACCCATCCATGGACCAACCACGGCAAGCGTAGCTGAATATGATCGGTCCACCAGTGCGGCTGTTATTACTTAGCCACAAGCCCCTCGATGCGATGTTTTAAATGAATATAGTATAACATCGCTGCATCAAAAAAAAAACTTGAGATATTTTGAATTTTGCGGGTTGCATTGAACTTATCATCTTAACACAAAAATACGTTTTGCTGCTACCTCACACAGCGTTTTTCATTCAATTCAATCAAACTATTTTGCCAATTTTGACAATCAAGCACGTTGTTTTTATAGCAAACAGTCCTTGTAAAATGTACAGGCAGATATTAATCTCCTGTCCCGAGCGCGCTCTTCAATATACCACCCACAGGGGGTGGTATATTGAAGAGCGGGCTATATTCATAGTCACGCAGCAAACATGCACTTGACATAGATCTATCGCAATTATTGAAACACAGCATTATCTTTGATTATATTAATCGCTTGAAATCTAACGCAGTCTGCAATTGATAGAATACAATTGGCTACTATGTATAAATATGAACATGGTTTTAAATAGTTTTCTGAAAAGGACTGCGCAAGAACGTGAATGCTGTATTGTTTTTTATGAGCGTTTGTTTTGAAACGTGACTCTTCGTTGACTTTTTCTTATATAGTAGGTACTTACTTACATTTTGTTTTAGAATTCTACCAAGAAAAACTCTTTTTGTAGGCGTTTGACGCGTAAATTTTTCAAACTTATGGATTTGCGGTTTTTGTTACCTATTTCAAGAATAGAGGAAGGAGAAAGGTAGCTGGGACAGACTGAATGCGGAAAGCAGAGGGTAGGGTGTTGTGTCGCAGCCTGGGAGAGGCATATGTCCAGCAGTGGACTGCGATAGGCTGAGATAATTGATCTCAAGGATCGAATTAATCTAATACTAAGCCGAACAGCGGATTATCATATTGTCGCCAGACGAACAACCGATCGATTCTGTAAAAATCTCACCGTGGAAACGTAGGTGAAGTGATCTTGAAGTGAGATGTCAATAGTGTAAATTCCTAGCATCAGGTTAAATGACAGCCCACTTAAAACTCACTTCACCTACTTTTCATGGTGAGATTTTTACAGAATAGGCAGATTTTGTACGGAACGAACCATATCCGCGGTCCGGCCCGTACCAAGCTCGACACGTTTCGTTAATACATAATAAAATATATGGGTGACAAATTAAAACGACTCGACCAAATGAAGTTACGCGTCGTTGCCAGTCTTCATGTCGGCAAGACGCTACGTAATTTTTGCGAAATGTGTTGCCGCTTTTCCATTCATGTAAGACTTAATTATGTTATAGTACCTATGAGTAATATTCATGCCAAATTATTTCACATTTAAATGTCATTTCGCTGTATACAGAAGTTCTTTCTGTATTCTGATCTGTGTATGTAAGGTTTGCTGGCATATTTGGGGTGTATCATCTCAATGTTAATATAAAGGACGAGTATAATTTGTTAGTTTTGCGAGACCAAGTGTACAAATTATGGGATTGGGTAGGTTTACGTGGTAAATAATAGGTAGATACCAATTAAGTGATAAAACAATCCTTTTTTTTTCAACGAACTAAACTATAATTATATGTTATTCTTACCAATTTGACAGCAACTATTACACTCAAAAAACATAAGAATAAAAGAAAAGTAAGTATATCCAAAAATAGGTTATACGTGGAGCGACTGCCTATCTGACCTCCACAACGCACTGGGACCGGGACTGGATAACACGACAATCCTTGGTAAGACTGGTTGTCAGACTTTTGGGATTCTGACTACCCGTAACGACTATCAAAGATCTACGAATGACAGCCGGGACCAACGGCTAAACATGCTTTCCGAAGCATGGAGGGGTCTTGATATGTAATGGATGGTCACCCGTCCACAGCCCGACCGCAAGCGTAGCTTAACGTTCGGTCGACCCGTGTGGATGTTATCATTTAGCCACAAGCCCCTAATAATTAATGTGCAGAATTTACCTATAATGTTGCCACTGTTGGGACAGGCCTCATCTCGGTGAAATGGAGTGGGCCGTGATCCTCCACGCGAGTCCAGTGCGGGTTGGTGAATATCACACGTCTTCGAATTTTTGGTTCTAGAACATGCCGGTTTCCTCACGATGTTTGGGCTCTTTAGTCAACTGAGGCCGCTCGAACTTATCCCGTCTGCCCCTACCATTTTGAGAGCAGTAATAATAATATAATAATAATAATAATATCCCTGGACATTTCACACAGCACCATTTGTCCCAAGCTAAGCAACCTAATGCTTGTGTTATGGTAACAAGATGGCTGATAAACGACTTATATACAATTTTTTTTTTCTAAATACATACATATTATAGATAGAAAAACACCCAGACTCGGAACAAATACATGTAGGTCATACAAATATTTGTTCCGTGCGGGAATCGAACCCGCGACACGCAGCGCAGCAGTCAATCGCTTAACCACTGCGCCAACCGTGCCGTCAAAGGCAGTGGTGATGAATTCATTTAAACAAAGCTAAGCGCCTGACTGGGTTCGAGCCTACAACTCGTAAGTCGCGCTCGCATAATTATAATAATGTGCAATTGTAACAAAACAATTAAGTAATCTATTGTACATTTACATAGTTTGACATTTGATTAATTAAATCGTGTCACACAAAGCTTAGGAAATGGAGCTTAAAACCTAGATAGGCGACAAACTAACAAGCGACCGGTACCTGAACTGGGCTGAAGACAATGCCTGGAATTGGTTTAAGATAGCCGATCAAGATTGTTCTGAAGCAATTATACAGGTACATTAGTATTCTGATCGTGCAAAAACTATGGAGAGTTTGTTAGAGGAACCTGTTCGTAATTCGTTTGGGAAAAAAAGTGACAATGCAAAAGACTATACAATCAGAATACCAGCGCTATCGCTGCGCACGTCATGCTACATATAATTGCATTAATATGAGTTTAATTTTTATTTTATTTCTTTTTTTATAAATAATTTGTTTTTTTATTATTGACTGGATTTAGTTTACTTTGTGATCTTCCTGTGCGAGTCGCAATAAATACTTTTCTTTCTTTCTTCCTTTTTTTATACGGTTTCAGTGCTAAGTACGTGCTAGGTTAACATTTCAACAGCTTTGCCTGACCGCAATACAATGTTAATTATTTTGCGGTCAGGCAGAGCTGTTGTTGGTATATTGTCTCATTTTTTAATCCTTTATTAAAAAGAACCAGGTTCTTAATAATGAATTACAGTCTAGCCTATAAGACTAATAAGCAATTATAAATAAACTTAATTTATTACGTGATAATTATTTTAAAACTTCGAAAAGTGTTGATTATTTCTACACTTTTTACACTACACTAAGGGCTGATTTTCCAAAAGCCAGATAATTTTATTGAAAGAATAATTTTGAATTTTTGACAGTTCTTCCATAAAAAAACTGCCAGACGTCAATTTTATTCTACGGATAAAAATTTTCTGTCGATTGAAAAATCAACCCTAACTCAAAAGGTTTTGTCCGTTTTAGTCTTCGCACTATATTTGTTTGGTGTAACAGCTGAGTTGCCTCGATGTTCACTTGTAATTTTTATGGTGTACATTATAAAGAGTATTCTACAGTATCTTATTGACACGAAAAAGATGATCTAAAACCTTTTTTTTTTTGAGAAGCCGTTACCACCATTTTGGTCCAAGGGCCCAAAACTGACCAACATTGTCATAAGATTTTTGTCATAAAATGTTGGCCCAATTTTTATGGGCCTCTAACCACCTAATTATTATCTTAACGATGATCAAGTCTCACAATTGGATAAGGTATTGAACTTTTGAAATAAAATATAACATGAAAAAAAACCAGTAATTAGGCGTCATAATTCTTCTAAATTACACACTAATTAATAAAATTTTGCGATCTTAAAAGCGTAAAAGTTCCCTAATGACTTACTGAAGCTTATTCGTAAATAAATATTTCCAAATAACGAAACATAGGAGAGATTTTCATGTATTAGCAGAATTTACAGATCGTTAATTTTAGACCAATACTTTACCTACCTTACCTTGTTTACCTTGGGTATGGTATGAGTGTTAGCATATCCACCTACATTTGAATATTAAAATTCATGGCATACCGTCAAGTAAACAAGTACATCGATAAAACCCTACGCACTAGAACAATATTTATTATCGTGTGAAACTTTACGATCAGTTTATTCAAAGTAACATTGCATGACTTGAAGTTCAATATGAAGGCAATTTACTGAAAAAACTTATGAGGCACTCCATAATCCAATATTTGGGTTCAAAGTTTATTTTCTATAGATAGCATCATGGACATATTAACTTTAAGTAAGTGTTCCAATATTGATCACAAAAACAGCCCAATTTTTAATCGGACCTTGTCCATGCCATACCGTCTGAAGAATTAATATGGCGTTTTGACATAATTATTTCCTTATCATACTGGCTAAGAGACTCCCGGGAGATTATGGAATTAGTATGTGCCATGTATTTTCGATAAAAAAAATGTCATTCCTTAGGTGAAAGTTATCTTACTTTGAGTTATTCGAATTGAATAATCAGCCCTAAATATGGTATTATAAAGGATCAGAGCTCGGTGTGGAATAAATAGCACCGTCAGTTGTCAACCGTTGTTTAAAAGCTTAAAAATCCCTACCGTCGTTATATATCTATGAAACTAATGTATAAAAAACACACATCTCGCAATACAAAACAGCCATCAAAAGTCACTATAGAAAACTTCGTGACAAAAATATGCTAGAGCTCGAGATTTCACATGGTAGAACCGCCATAATGAACAAGAGCACTTTCTGTATGGCCACAAAAATATTTAACAAGCTGCCTGACACATTCAAATTGTTAAATCTGGACAAATTCAAGTGTTTTGGTAAAAATTTTAGTCAATAAATGTTACTACTCGTTAAAGGACTATTTCGATGACAATTCTATAATTCCTCCTGTTTTGACATTAATATTTTATTTATTTTTATTTCTTTGATATTATTTTTTTTTTTATACGATATTAAATAATTATTTTTGCGGCGGATGTGTGTTAAGGCCCTAAATGTTGCACACATTGTAACAAATATATATATATATATATTTATATTTCATGTTGCATTACATAGATAATTTGGACAGCTCATTTGTGTAACATTTCATATTAGGTACGTTTAATTAATTAATTATAATATGTTTCACCTTAAAATTATTTTAACCTAATAATTCTGTCTGAACTGTTGGTGAAATTAATTTTGTTATATGCGGAACCTGACTTGTGATACAAAATTCGCCTGGTAGGTAAGGTACTTCCTGTTGACAGAAGAAGGAAGAAGCAAGGTCTCACAGCACAAGTAAATAAAAAAGTCTGAAAATCGTTAATTTCTAGTTTTATCACATTTTTTTTCGACTACCATCCCACCTACCATTCATTGTGCGTGTCCCGACACGCACTTGACCGGTTTTTTCTTCCATGCTTCCCTGTCAACCGTCGCTATAATTAACTCCTTTTTCTTTCATATCATACCTCACACAAGCCATCCATGTTTTCTTCATTACTTTTAGTGACATGTTTCAGCACTGAGACTGCATTTGTAGCTGACTAAGAACAATCGGCCCGCCCAAGCTTACATAGGACTTAAACATACACCGTTAATTTTTTATCGTTTTAATCCTTAAAAGGGGTCATTGTACTCATCATTATGAACAACTTCTACTACGGGACCAACCCCGAAATCGTGAAAAAAAAATCAGTTGATCCATAGATTTATGTTCGCATAACTCGATATAATATATGGATCAACTGATTTTTTTTCATGATCAAAATTTAACGCTGTATGTGAGAAAATATGGGTTAAATATACACGTGTGTAACCTTTGAGGAATTCAGTCAGGATGGCTTTTTTTTTTTTTGAGTCTGGGGAATCATCAAATGATGTCAGGATGGCTTGAATTATCGTACACTAATTAAATGATTTTATTTCTGAAAGTAGGTTTTCACAAACACTTTTACACGTCAATCATACTATTGACTACTCTGAGAAGAAAGGCCGAAACAATCTCAAAGGTCACAGTCTCTTTTAAAGTCCAGGCATAATCTTGGTCAGATCATGTAGATCGATGTCTAAAATGATCTTTTGAGGACAGAACGACAGAGATTGAGTGGACCTGTCTAGTCTACGCATTAGTCCACTTTACCCTTTACCCTTGTAACCGCAATTAGCTCAAAGGTATTGCAGACCACGTTCCAATTTACCTCGATTTGCGGTCTTTAGGGAGTACGGAGAAACAATGGGACCGATTTAAGCAAAAATGTTCCAACCCACAACCTCGACAGTTTCGAGTTTTTGTGACCTATGTACTCCAAATTAGGTATATTTTAACATATCAAAGACTCATAACTCTATGTTAATAATTGACGAAAATCCGTATGGTCCAACCCACGGCTGAAATGTTTAAGACCATTTTTTTAAATGAATGAGAAGTGTTTCAAGCTATTAGAATCATTTTTCCATTTTCTTGATTGCCCTGACGTGTGTTAATATTTTTTTGCTTTAATGATTGAAACTACTTGGAACAATCATGCTTTTATAAAATATGGAAAATATTACAAAAATCATTCTGCTTAAATCTTCCAATAACCTTGAATCATTTTAACTCAATTCCAAATAACATTCGACTACAGAACTATACTGATTCAGGCCACATGCAAATATATTTAAATAAAGAAATACGAAAAATTTTATTCTTAAAAAACGATTCACAACATTTTATATTAACCATATAAAATTATCATTAGTATCTCGGCGATAAAGTAAACAGGTTGTTATTTTTATACCGAAAACTTTAATTAAGTAAGCATTTATTTACTGAAACCTATTTGTTTTTGCAATTTTTTGTATCGACAATAAAATTGTATGTTTTGCATGAAAATTGGTTCAAATTTTTTAAGCATATTTTGGTAAAAACTTATTGAAGATCCTTTATGCATATTTCTAAATCAACCTTTTTAACTGACCTTAAGTTTTGCAAAAAAGATTGACTGTGACGTGGATCGTTTTTGTAAAACTTTAAGCGCAGAGAAAAAATACTGTTAAAGTTTTACAAAAACGATCCGAAATTAAACGATTTGAAATCGTTGTTTCATCTTATACCAAATGATTGCATTGATTACTGTAAAAAACAGAAGGGAGACAGACGATGCATTATTAGATGATATAGATGGTTATTGTGATGAACCTGACTTTGATTTGGATGAGGAGTAGGGTCACTTTGGTATTTTTTTTTTTTTTTAATAAAACAACAATAATAAACATTTTTGAGTTTCTATTTTTGTCATTTTTTAAACATTTTTGCCTTTTTCTTTCCGCAGCCTACACAGCAAAACCCATACAAAATTTATTTTGTTAAAATGATCCAGGCGCAAGATTCTTGAATATCTACTAAACTATTACAATTTATTCTCTAAATACATGCATGCAAATTAGTTTAGTACACTTAGAATTACATAAAATTAAAAACACAACGTTAAGCATTACAAAGTCAGAGAAATACAGCAATAAACTTTAAAGTCAATTATCTCGAAGTGATGTTTGTGTGGTTTGGAACATTTTTGCTTAAATCGGTCCATTATGTACGGTCAGCACCCTAATTGCGTAACACACAGTCAATCTCAATCTGAATAATTTTGAAGGATATTGCTAATCTATTGCTTCATATGTTCAAAAAATGTGTCATGTGTCTGCTCAACAACGTAAATAACGCAATGAATGTTGTTGAACTGTCAAAATGAAACCTTTGTACTGAAGTTATGTGCTCTACTTTTGCTAAAAACGATGCGAACGGGACCTTATAACTAAGCCTCCGGCGTCCGTCCTTCCGTCCCTTCGTCCATCCGACCGTCCGTCCGTCCGTCTGTCAGCGGGCTGTATCTCATGAATTGTAATAGGCAGACAGTTGAATTTTTCACAGAATGTGTATTTATAGTGCCGTTATAACAGCATACAATAAAAACTAAAATAAAGTTACAAATTAAAGGGGCTCCAAACAAGAAACGTGTTTGTTTCTGCGTTTTTTGCCTTGTAGTACGGAACCCTTCGTGTGCGAGTCTGACTCGCACTTGGCCGGTTCACGAGACTTTATACTAAATTACATTGCGGTGAAAATATTAGCTAGTCAAGTGGTTTCTGAAAAAAATTGAACCTGAAAGGTTTAAACGATCAAGCTATTTTTACATTTCAAACTTTATTCCGACAAAGTTAAAGTTCTTATTTCAAAAACTGACGTTAAACCAGAGTCCAGAGTAATCAATTTTTGGAACTTAATTTGGATCTTGTTTGCATGGCTTCTTGTTGATGTTAATGTAAGTAAAACTTTAAGTTTCCGAATTAGGCCCAAACCTTCGGACCAGTTGTTACTGGCCCAAAGATTTAGTCCTGGAGCAAAGTTAAAACTCGTCTCTAATGAGACGTGTAAAAATCAGCATCTATATCAAACCAAAGGCATCCATGGATATCCTATCATGAAATGCTTTAAATGCTAAGGGTTGAATTCAATTAGATTCCTCACTCGCAACAAATACTGCATAACTATACTTCAGATTATAACGTTTGTAACAAACATGCCAAAAAATAAAAGAAAAACAGGCTGTACTGAACAAACTTCAAGGTTTTCTACGTTCGATGGATGAACAGTCTGACGGACGGACAGGTGACGTGAAACAAAAGCTGCCTTAAAAAGATTTGTATCCATTTTCTGTAGCGGCAACTTTCCTGGCAGATACCGCTACCAATAAAAGATTTATTGAAACGTCATTCGTTTCTTCCATTTACTAGTTTAATATTTTAGTGATCGTGTACCTGAAGACGTAGCGTTGGAAAGCCTCCCACGGGCTCGATCGATGAAATGAAATGTTTATTTCTGTAAGTAGTCTGTAAGACGATTTAATTGTACTACAAATCTGGTACCAGTCTGGTAATCGTCTGTAAGACGATTTAAATGTACTACAAATCTGGTACCAGTGCAATCTTTTAACTATTAACGCTTCCAAAACCTCATACATAATATTTAGTGCAAAAAATAAAAAACTTCCTAATTACCCTAATCTAATCATAAACGGAGAATTACTGAAAAGGACTGATCAAGAAAAATATCTCGGACTAACTCTTGACAGCAATTTAACATGGAAAGCACACCTTCAGTACATTAAAAATAAACTTTCATCATTGGTGGGCTCACTACATAAAATTGTTAGATGTACCTATTCCAAAAAAGGTTCGGCTAGTAATATACAACTCTCTTGTTAAGCCTCATTTATTATATCTTATCGAAGTATGGGGTAACTCATATAAAACTAATCTAAAACCAATCCAAATTCTACAAAATAAAATAATCAAAATACTACACAATTATGACTTCTTAACACCGTCAAAAACTATTTACAAAGAGTCGAAGCTATTAAACATCAAACAACTTTATATATATAACACATGCATACTTATGTATAAAATCATTCACAAACTTATTCACTCACACATTACATTCACTACAGAAGGTGAAATAAGCAAATACTCATCTCGTCGAGCTTGTCACCTGGTATTATCTAGAGTAAGAACTAACTACGGTAAAAATAACCTAACATATGGAGGGGCACAGATCTATAATAAACTTCCAAAAGTTGTAAAGGAGGCGACTTCACTCAACATACTTAAAAAAAAATTATTCACTTTTATTTGCAACGACGACACAACATATTAATTGTGTTGATTTTATTTATGTTTAAACCAGCAACATCCTTTAACTTGTGCCACCACCTTAACTTAAGAATGCAGCGAACTCGCTTCCAATTTTGTTGACAGTTATATTTTAACTTTTTGTTTTTCTTCTACCTGCACTGTTCAAATATAATTAGTAATAAGATTTTAATGTTCTCATGTAAGTGACGATTGTTTTAATGAGAATAAAGTTCTATAAACCGAAGTAGATCTTTTGAGAAACTTTTACACGGCAATATTTTGTTGGACAATATTTTAAAACGGGATGACGTCGGTATTTCATACCTGACTGAACTCTGAGGGACCTGACAGGACTCCTCTGGATGTGGGAAGCACAAAACCGGTCGAAGGGGCGGTACTTGGGGGTCCTATGTTCAGCAGTGGACATCTTTCGGCTAAATTGATCATGAAATGATGATTTTAATGATTGCCTCGATAGTTTAGCGTTTGCAAGCGCCACAGCTGAACTTGAAGTTCAGGGTTCGTTTCCCAGGTCGTGTTCAATCGGTGTGCCAAATTTCATCCAAATCTATTTAGCCGTTACGGCGTGTAAAGGTAACAGATAGACTTCGTATAATATTAGTATGAGTTTTAAGAAAATTCACATCCGCAGTCTTGATCTCAAGTTGTACCTGGTGGATGAAAATTCACTGAAAATAAATATTTGTTAACAGATTTTATTTTTCAGATGTATCCGGTTAGACTGGAAGCCAACCCCAACATAAGTAGTTGGATGTTGCAACATTGATGATTTTGGTGGCAATTAGCTAACCTTTAATGTTACATGGATCTGAAATTGACTCGTGGTATGCTTACACCTTTGCCTTACCCTTCAGGGATTACAGTCGTGATGATAAGTTATTTTTATTTCATTTACAACAGTTCCATTCACAAAACACTTAAACTTTCTATCTATGTCAACACGTTCACATTCAGTCAATAAAGGTTTAATAAAATATTATCTGGTATTGGAAAACTTTTATAGGCAATCAATAGTTTCAACATGTTTTTGTACGTATCCAATTGGATATTTATTATGACTTTTACTATAATAAGCAGACGTCGTCTATTGTACGATGAACTGCAAAAGTTTATTAGAAACGTTAATAAAAGGCAAGATTTCTTGTAGATGTTTATGTTTGGACCAATCACAATGCACAGAAAATATTAAATAAGCAGATGAACAGTAACTATTGGAATACTTAATGCTAACAAATACACGCGCAGAATTAAGATAAACTCCATAGAAAAACTTTAGTTTAAAACTCTCGTTTCGTTGTGAGACACTTCTAGAAAACAAACAAACCAGTTACACAAGTGAACCTACCTTTAGGCTACCTACGCACTGACAGGTGACTTAGCGGCTAGAGCCTAGAGCGTCACCTTGCGAGTAGCGAAGTAAAGCGAACGTTCTGCTATTTTTGCGACCGGCCGTACTGCGCGCTTGGCGCCTTCGCTAACAGAAGGCCAATTCTCGTAATTAATAACGCTCAAAATCAAGCCGCAATCTGATCTCAGCCACAATAAATGCCAAAAACCTGTCAAAAATGTATCCTTACATTGTAATTAGAGGTATTTTTGACAGGTTGAGACTGAGATCAGAGGGGCAATTCTCGTAATTTTAAGAACGTTCACAGTCTGATCTCAGTCTCAATCTGTCAAAAATACCTCTAATTTCCCTACATTGTTGCCAATTTTTTTTTCAACGAACAAACGTTCTTAAAATTACGAAAAATGCCTGTCTGATGTTGATGTTAAGTCACTACGCTCTAGGAGCTGAGCAGGCCACCTGTCAGTGCGTACGTAGCCTTAATTTTGGATGCGATGGAAAAATTAAATATCGGTCTAGCACTATCTTTACGTTATCTTTTTTCGCACTTACAGAGCCTAATAAATCTTGTTACTTAGTATATTCTTAGGGCTTTCTTCAGCTCTAGTTTTCCCAGAATATAGGATCTTAGTAATGATAATAACATTGAGAAAAGTAGGTGTCACTAGAATGTAGGTACATCAATGTTTTAACCGATTTCAAAGAAGGAGGAGGTTCTATGTTCGTCTGCACATATGAAAATTATTTTTTCATTTGGTAACTCGCGCGGTGATCCCATGTGAATATAATCCGACAAACGATCTGTTTGCGGACGAATGGATGAAGTTTTTGTCGGCATGTCAGTAGTACTGTGAGAGGGATTTACCTATAAAAATGTTGTTAACTTTTTACTTGATGATTTTATCTTTTATGTGTATTTACAAACTGTGTCTTTAATTTCTGTAATTGGTTTTAAACCGTTTTAATGAAAGAAATAAGTAAATAAATATGAGGGTCGTGTGTGGAACGGTAGCTATGTAGAGTGAAAAATAAAAATACTTTTTTACAAACAAAATACATACAACCGCTTTTCGAAAAGAACACTACAAAGTAAACATTAACTTTCATTTTGTAATTGTTGCATTGGTCGGTGTTTTTTTTTTTTGAAGTCGGTTGTATTTTTTTGTAAAAGGGGGATTTTTATTTTATATAATATCTATTTTATCTAAGCAAAACATCGTCTGAGGACTGAGCTATTGTAATCAGAGCAGAGAGAGAAGAAGCCTATCGCTTGCTGGCAAAGATAATAATTATCTACAAAATTCCTTTCGCTCAGATGCATCATGACCAAATAAGCTATTCAAATGTTAAATCAAAACATGAGACGTCCCCTTTAAAATACTAAAGCGTATGTTCCTTTGGAAACAACTAATATAAAATCTTTTAGCCTTGTTTACTTGCAAATAAGCGGTTTGTTTTGCCGTCGACGAAACTTTTACGCTTCCACATGTCATCGTTAAACTAAAACAATTTTGGCAAACAGCCGCTGGCATTATACCCCAAAGTGACCCTAAAGTTATTTGTATTCGTCTTACGGAATAACAATTTTCAATCTAAAGAATTCAACTTTATTTGTTTTACTAAAAGATGATTTCCACCAAACGATTCGCATCGTATCGTATCGGAACGGATTTTTCTTTAAACGATATTAAATCGTGTACACAGTATTTAAAGTTTATATTACCAAGCCGCGCACAGCAGCTTGACCGCGAGCGTCTTCCGCGACACGCGATCGTAGCCGAAAGCATACTGCGACGCGCGATCGGCTCCGTTCGCCGGTCGTCGTATCCGATCGAATCCTTTCGGATTTGGAACACGTCAACACGGTAGGAATGAAACTATTTGGCTAGGCGCAGAAATGGATACGATCCCAAGCGACGACGGTACGGAGCCGATCGTATGCGTCGACATCCTGCCCGACGCGATCGGCTGTCGCCGTATCCGTTCGTATCCTTTTCGATCCGATGCGGTGCGAGCCGTTTGGTAGAAATCATCCTTAAGATTTTTTTATGAGACTAGCGCCTACCCGCCACTTTGTTCGCGTGGAAGTCATAGAAACACAATGCCTACACTAAAATAACATCCACATTCTTATAAGACTCCCCGTCGCCATTACTTTGTTTTCGCTTAGCGTTCCTTCTGACAGTTTTCCTTTTTGCTCGACTGATATTAGTCCTAGCGTGATTTTAAATACCTTATAACCTTTCTTAAGAATTAGGGTTTCAAATACAAAAACAATTTTTCAAATTCGTTCAAACAAACAAAAAAACTCATCAGCTATATTATTAGTATAGATAATAAGGTTTTATATTATCTACTAAGTTTTTCCCTGCATTTTCCCCTGCGTTGTGGTCAGAAATTAACCCACGGGATCGTAATAGCGAGATAAATTATCCTATGTCCTAACCCAGGTCGTGGTCTACATGTGTGCCGAATTTAATTGAAAACCATTCAGTCGTTAAGGCGCCAATAGGTAACAGACAGACAGAGGTAGGAACTTCGCATTTATAATTATGTAGGTACCAGTGCTCCGCGGTTTCGATCCCGTGGGAATATCGGGATAAAAAGTATTCAATGTAGTAATCTAGCTATAAACTATCTGTGTGCTAAATATTCAAATTCGTTCAGTAGTTTTTGTGTGAAAGAGTAACAAACATCCATCCATCCATCCATCCTCAAACTTGACGTGGAAATGCTATTCACAGAATCTTATTTCCTGTATGTGTAGCAAATAATATTTATCAAAGTCTTGGAAAGTATGTAATAAGTATTTCAAAGCTCATAGGCCCTTTGTACACGGCAGGCTTTCATTACGGAAACGATTACCGGTACGGCTTCTTAACCGCGTCGTAGAAAAAAAGTGCACGTATAGAAGCTTCCATAGTAATCCATACAACACTGTCGAACCGTGCCTACACACGGCGAATAAACCATAGCGTTTCACGGCAAGAAAAACGTGTGTGTATAAAGATAGCCTTACTTTTAATAATTGGGTTGTTCAGGGAAGCATAATTGAGCCCATATGAGTATTTAATTAACATACATTATATAATATCGTTATGTAAACTAATGTTACTGTTTAATCCTTAATTCATGAGTTTCTGTATACTGGGCAATCTGGGCATGATTACATACCGTTCAGCTGTTACTGAGAATTTTGCTATGGAAAAATTCACTCATATTTTTACTTTATGCCCGTAATTACATAACAGTACGCCTATATTCCACGAAAGGCTGGCAGGAGTATTAAGTACCTACCCACATTTCACCAGCATTCTACACATCAGAAAAAAAAGGTTAGAATGAAAAATCTAGTAGGTAAAACGTGCCCTTCCCGGGAATCAAATTCAAGGTAGCACAGCAGACGCACTTGCGACTAAAATGCTTACCTTTGAAAATAGCAAGATATTTCTAGATGATTCAAGTATCGGAATTCATTTAATATTTTAAGTGCTACAAAACAAGCAAACCAAAACCAGCTCAGAATCTATATATATCTATATAAATCGGATATCCGCTGCTTCAGTCGGTCGGTGACGCGGAATCGCGTATAGTCGGCTCCAGTCGTAAGTTTTCACTTCTATAGTGTTGTCATAGACACAGACACGCCCTCTTTTTTATTAGTAACACCTCCGATATTACCTTTGAAACATAGTAATACATAAAGTAATCCATCTCTTCTTTATGTAATAACTAGCTTTAGCCCGCGGCTTCGCTCGCCTTAAGAAGTATAGTTTGACAAAGTTTCATACAAACTTTCATCCCCTATTTTATCCCCTTGGGGGTAGAATTGATCAAACTCCTTTCTTAGCGAATGCCTACGTCATAACATCTACCTGCATGCCAAATTTCAGCCCGATCCGTCCAGTGGTTTGGGCTGTGCGTTGATAGATCACTATGTCAGTCAGTCAGTCACCTTTGAGTTATATATAAATGATAAATGATAAATGATTTTATTTTGTAAGTAGGTTTGTACAAACACTTTTACACGTCAATCATATTTTAAAACTAGATGAGGTCGGCGTTTCCTATCTGACTACTCTGAGAAGAAAGACACCTTTGAGTTATATATATTTAGATATTTCGGTTTTATTTTTTGGTATAACTTTTGACGTATAACAGATTTCACTCAAGGTTTACAGGATCAGCTGTGGCTTCTAGCGTAATGTCAGACTTACCTTTATTATTTGATTTTGTTACTTTGTCTACAGGTGAAAACAGATTAGTCTGGAACTTTTTTTGGTATTTATCTCACGAAGCGACGCGTGCTTTACTTGTGGTTACTACTTTTAGCGCTGCGCCACTTGTTTTTTAAATTTCGCAGCATCATGCTGAGATAGGAGCGTTTTGGCCTCGTAAAGGACTTTGTTTCATTTTTCTTTTTGTTACTTTTTTTTTAAATACCTAATTTGGTTTTTTATTTTTGACTGTGTTTAGTTTAGTTTGTGATCTTCCTGTACGAGTCGCAATAAATACTTTTTTCTTTCTTTCCTTACAAACACGCTGTGAGTGTGTGTGTAGCGCAGGAGTTCTCGGTACGGTCCGAAACAATGATGAAGTCGGAAGTATGTTTGCGTGTGTTACGTCCTGACGCTACTCGTCTTCAGGCACACATTCACAGTGTGTTTCTACACTTGGTTACCACATGCAAAGCGCGTGTGACTCCGTGAGGTAAGAATACTATACCCAAAATATGAAATGAAGAGTCAAAGTACTTAAATTAAGCAGTGCGCACATTCCTAAGACTAATTGGAAGTACTTTCCTTTATGTGGTGGTTCTCATGTTCCTAATTAGTTGAATATTCTGTAATTAAACTATTTAGATGTAGGTATCATTTAATAATGGGTTATGTGATCTATCAAGCGTGTGCCTGTAACAAATGTAAGTACCTGGGTATATCTAGTGGAAATATGACACGCATTCCATCAACATTAAGGCTGTATTATTATTAGTCACTAAAATGTTGCATTATACACGCGTCTCGCTCATCATGACTGGCTTTCAGTCTAACCGGATACAGCTGAATACTATTATTTAACATGGAGTGACTAATATCTGAAGGCAAATTCCCGTAAGTAAAAACAATCAACGAATGTTAAAAACTTGTCAATAATGTATGGAAATTATGTACAGGTATTTTTGACAAAAGGAGACATCATCATCATAAAATCAGACCGTGGACGTTCTCTTCCACGCTGACCTTCACAACCCAGCTATTAGGTACCTAACCCTTTGGTAAAACTGGTTGTCAGACCTTCGGACTTCTGATCGACCCGTAAAGAATGACAGCCGGGACCAACGGCTTAACGTGCTTTCCGAGGCACGGAGAGGTCTCGGCATATAAAGATAGTCACCCATCCACAGACCGACCGCGGCAAGCGTAGCTTAACCTGATCGATCGACCCGTGCCGCTGTTTTTACTTAGCCACGAGCCCTCAATGTTGCATAATAACAATACACGGATAAACATTTATAATATAAGGAGCTAGCAACATTTTAGCTGGAGATTTCCAATTACGTTTACGAAATAATATGATATTACCAGGAAGTTAAAGGACATCCTTCATTTCGTACCCAAAAATTTAAGTTAAAGAAAAGCCACAAAGAACTGTCCTCTTATAGGAAATAACATCTTGAGTTTGACAGAGGCTCAGAAGACTTGGTGTTTGACAGAGGCTCAGAAGTTCAAACTCAAGGTTTGCTAACGAGCGATGTGTAGTATTTTAAAAATTGAACTCACCAACCAAATTCGCAACACCACAATACGCTCCAAGACAGGTATCGCCGACGTTGGTGGCAGGTCTGCCACCAACGTCGTAAGTAAAACACGTATGAATTCCTTTCATAATAAACCTATGGCTCAAAAGTATTAATTAATTAAACTTTTCGGTGGTTGCGTGAAGGTGGTTTACTGTTTGTACAACCTTCCTAAACCCACAGAACATTGCACTGTAACAACAATAATGATATATGACAGAACTATTATAATCTAATTACTCAGCTCAGCTGCAGTAATTGGATTAGGTAATACAATAAAGACAATTATCCGTTGTAACCAAAGATTTCTGGCTAGAATTACTTGAAGTACTTGTACTGCGGCTCGATCGAAGATAATTTGCTCACATCTGCGGCCAGCGGACTGTGTCTGTTTGTCATTGTCACGAGTGAGCAATATTAAATATCTTGGGGCCCTACTACTACTACTAGACGAACGACTCGACTGGCGACCACAAATTGAGGCTCTCACTAGTCGTATTTTTTTTTATTTTATTTTTTTTATTGACAATGGGCTCACTCTTGACCTCAATCCAGCCCAGAGGCAGGGATGAGATCTACGGTGGAACGAGCTTGCCCAGAAGAAGCCTATTCACTCTCGCCCTGAAGAGATTAGGGTTGTATGAACTCGGGAATGCAGACGCATATCAGAAAACTCGTATCAGAAAACTAATATACATTTTTAAGAATCTGAGACACAGCGCTGACGCTTCAACGATTTATATGGTCTACACTGCTCTATGTCAGTCCGTGTTAATTTATTGCATGCCCGTATGGGGTGGAACCTACAAAACTCTCTTTCTTGTGCTGGAGAGGGCGTAAAGCGCAATTTTAAAGGTACACTTTAAGCCACGGTTTTACCCAACTGCCAAACTGTATGCCGAATGTCAGGTCATGACTGTGAGACAATTATATATTTAAAAAACAGTACTTCGATACCCCTCCGTACCTTGGTAAACATGTTAGGCCGTTGGTCCCGGCTGTCATTCGTAGGTCTTTGACAGTCGTAACGGGTAGTCAGAATCACAAAAGTCTATCAACCAGTCTTACCAAGGGTATCTAAATAGTTACTGGTGTCGTATTACCCAGTAACTGGGTTGTGGAGGTCAAATAGGCATTCGCTTCATGTAAAATTCTGGTATTCAGCTGCATCCGGTTACACTGGAGGCCGAAGGCAAAATAGTTGGGAAAAGGCTTGGCAGATTGTTAGATTGTTTATTGGTAAGCAAATCGTTTTATTAGTCTCCTCGTAAGTGTCAGTTAGTGCTTTTTGTTAGAAAATTCTCAGTACCCGGTACAAAATAATCAGTTCGAGTGTTCGTCGAATTGTATTTTGGCGGTTCGATTCCCGCACGGAACAAATATTTGCATTACCTACGGGTAGTTGTTCCGGGTCTGGCTGTTTGTGTATGTGAGTTTAAATGTTTGTAAACGCACCCACGATACAGGAGTTCATTCACACATTACACATTCCATTTCATCGTAAGTAAAACAAAAAAAATCGTTGAGCTCTATAAGTTCTGAGTCTACGCGATTACTGACAAATGCGTTCACTGACTGGATAGAGTTTCTTAAATCTGTGTAGCTCTTTCCCCAAAAGACTATCTCAGACACTAATCTGCATGGTTCTGATATGACGTGGCCAAGATTACCTATAAGTTTGCATTGGTCATCCTTCTTAGTGGGACGGACGGATCTCATATGTAGATTTAAAACATAATTTAATTTTGACATGTAAAAAGTATTTTTTTCCAATTACAGAAAGAAAGAAAAGAAAAAAAAGAAGGAAAAAAATATATTGCTAACTTCATTCATCCTATTGGTTGAAATTCCGTAGAAAAGGCTTTCAGCAGCTTGTTCAGTCGTTCATTCACCGTATTAAAGCTTTATTCGGAAAAAACGGAAGTGGAAGGTAAAAGTTTTACAAGAATGTTTTGCCTCGAATTTCACCAGAATTAACTCGATGTCAACGAATTTTAGGAAAAGTTATTGTAGGAATTCGAAAAATTGCGTAACTTGAAAACGCAAACTGAACAAAAAGCACTGATCAAAAGTGCATGGGACACCCTAGCCTTATCCTAACTATGTTGGCGTCGGCTTCCAGTCTAACCAGATCCAGCTGAGTACCAGTAGGTATTTTACATGGAGCGACTGCCTATCTGACCTCCACAACCCAGTTACTGGGTAATACGAAACCCCGTGGTAAGACTGGTGGTCACAGTTTCGGGCATCTCACGACCCTTAACGACTGTGAAAGATCCATGAATGACAGCCGGGACCAACGGCTTAACGTGCTTTCCGAGGCACGGAGGGGACTTGGTATGTAAAGATGGTCACCCATCCACGGTCCAATCGCGGCAAGCGTAGCTTAACCTGATCGATCGACCCGTGCGGCTGTTCTTACTTAGCCACAAGCTCCTGCAAATAAACTCCAACTCAAATCATTTATTTCAAATAAACCATTAACAGGCACTTTTGAACTGTCAAAATTAAATAGTCGGTCAGTTAGTCAAAAAGTTGAAGCTAGTTATGATAAATGATTTTATTTTTGTAAGTAGGTTTGTACACTTTTACACGTCAATCATATTTTTAAAACTAGATGAGGTCGGCGTTTCCTATCTGACTAGTCTGAGAAGAAAGGCCGAAACAAACTCAGAGGTCACAGTCTCTTTTAAAGTCCAGACATAATCTTGGTCAGATCATAATGAAGACCATGTAGATCGATGTCTGATATGGTTTTTTGAGGAAAGAACCACACAGATTGAGAGGTTTGTCCTCGATATAATCCTTAACGGTATAAAAGGCTTTCTGGCACAACTTACGTTTATTGAATGATTTGAATTTATTAAGGCTTAGATCTTGAACGGGGCTGGGAACTTTATTGTAAAAGCGTATACATTGGCATCTGAACGAGCCACCTATTTTCTTGAGCCTTGTTATAGGTACAACAAATTTGTGTTTGTTCCTAGTATTTATATCATGGATATCACTGTATTTTTTAAACAATTTTATATTTTTATGGGCATATAAAAGATTTTCATAAATATACTGAGAAGGCACAGTCATAACATTGATCTCTTTAAATTTGTCTCTGAGTGAGTGTCTCGGACTTAATTTATAAATTGATCGAACAGCTCGCTTCTGCAAAACAAAGATAGTCTGAATATCAGCGGCATTTCCCCACAATAGAATACCGTACGACATTACACTATGAAAATAGCTAAAGTAAACTAAACGGGCTGTCTCTATATCAGTTAAATTACGAATTTTTCTGACAGCGAATGCTGCGGAACTTAGCTTTTTTGACAATTTGTCTATATGCGGACCCCACTGAAGCTTAGCATCCAAAGTTATGCCCAAGAATACGGTGCTGTCTTCAGGATTCAATTCTTCGCCCTTTATCAACACATTAGTTTTCACCTGCCTAACGTGAGGTAGCGTAAACTTGCGTTGCCAATTCCAAAACGTAGATCTCTATGAAGAAGAACGGGCAAGAAACTCCAAGGACACTCTTTTATATCAAGATATTATTACAAAATCCTGGGTACATTATTCTTATTGCTTCTATATTTGAGAACAATGTAAAAAAGAAACAATTTAAAATATAAAATTAAAAATAAGCCCTGGCAGTTAAGAGATGGCCAGTCTCAACCGACGGCACCCGTTCACGAACATGACGCGTGGTGCTCCACGCATCATGTTCGTGAACGGGTGTCGTGGGTGCACCACCCAGCTCAAACATTTTGTAGGTAACCGAATGATCAAACACACGCGCCACCACCAGTGAGACATTTAAGTGAGCATGACATATTCTCAACTGCCATGCTCTTTCAAGTCAACATAAAAAAATCATAAAAAACGGATCCATGGTTCTTACATTTACAAAATTTAAAAAATGCTTCTAAATTATACAAAACTATAGTTTGCAATTTATTTAAGAGATGAGAAAAACAAAAAAAAATCCTACCAATACTTATGAGACAGTATAAACTTATACCTACCATAGTTGTGTTACAATTAAAATAGAACAAACGAACATCGTGGCTAGTACTTCCATTCTACATTCTCTAACCAACAGAAGGCCAATTCTCGTAATTTAAAACGTTCAAAGTCTAGGCGCAGTGTCATCTCGGCGACAAACAAATGTCGAAATACTTGTCAAAATGTAGGGAAATATGAGGTATTTTTGACAGATTGAGACTGAGATCAGACTGTGGACGTTCATAAAATTACGAGAATTGCCCCTCAGTTGTATGCAGGGCTACGCTACAATTATGTAATTCAATGACAATTTCCAAGTAAGCCGTTGCCCCATTTTCTACATACTCTATACGACTGTATGAATGATCTGTATGATGATCATCAGCATCATTTCAGCCGAAAGACGTCCACTGATAGATATAGGCCTCCCACAAGCACCTCTACTTCGACTGGTTCTGTGCATGTGTATGACCAAGAACCTTTTTTTCCTTCTTCTTCGTGTTGCTGGCATGACATAGTTACTTAAAATTTGTTCGCCCAATACTTCGCCAATTCCACGGCGCTGTCGCCCTTTAAATAATATAATTAAGGGCTGATTTTTCTATATCATCTAAAGGGGAGGGGAGTCAACAGCCGACTCCCGGCCACCGTAGGCGCGGGCTTGCGGGCTTGCGGTAAGGACCAGGCCCGGGTCGACGGCGCGTTGTGTTCCACGCACGCCTCAAACAGATGTCAGCACGAACTGACGGGGTCCGCTAGGGCCGATGCCAGCCAGGGCCGCGGGTTATTCGAAAGAGATACCGTGGCCCCTGGCACAGGCAACTGAAGGAACACGGTGGGTCAGTAAAAGTCTGACACGCCCTCCGAGGAGAGAAGTCATATGATGATTTCCCAGCCAAAAAAAATCTGGCGATGGAATAATCAGCCCTTAAACCAACAGGATAGTGGCAAACCAATCTTCCATGCCTCGTTTCCCTTTTAAGGAAAATCGGGCTTTTGAAGAAAATCGTCTGAGCTGTGTGTGTCCTAAAATAACGCCCGAAACAAAACTATTTTAGAACTAGGTCGGGACAAATAAACTTCTAGGCAGGGCTATTTTCACCAACACATCCAAAATTAACAATGTTAATTCGTCTATCCAACTTTGTTCAACTTGTCAAGAAATCCCTAAGTGAATATGTCTCAACAAAGATGTAAACTTACTCACATACTGTGAGTCTACTTTACAAAATACTCGAAGAGTCGGAAATGTCCCAAGAGTCCCAATTAAGGTATCAGGTAGTATCAAAGTAGGTAGGTTAAATGGTTAAGGCACCCTGTTCAAACTTGCAGTCAAAAAAATTGGTTGTATGTAATGTTGGTTTACGGACGATAGTTTAACGTAAAAACGTTATAACAAAACATTGATGAAATGATTGCAAACGCGCAAGTGTACAATGAGCGTAACGGGACAATGAGCGCAACGGGACAATGAGTCATCCTTTTTCGTGCATACAGCCGGCGTTCATCGATTTATTAGACGTTGTCACGTCAAAATATAATTATAAAGCTCAAGGCTGTTCGAAACTTGTGGGGCTTTTCCGAAATGTAGGTGCTTAATTAAATTCTTCTAAGTAATAAAAATATTACATTCACTCACTGACAGATAACGCACTGCCTAGTCTAGAAGCATGAAATTTTGCATAATGTCCTACCTAAATATTTTATTTTTAATCGTCTCTTGTTGCTTTTTTTTATTATTTAATATAACTAATCTTAACGTTTTAAATAGGATCAATTGTAACAGTTGTGTTATGTGGAGCGTCTTAAATTATTTGATTTGGATATATTTGACATAATTTATTATTAACGATGAAATCTTCTTTTTAATATTTTCCCCAATAATTGGCTTTTTCGAGAAGTAGGTATATATATATATACAATAGGCTGTTTTGTGAATTTGTCCCTTACAGAATTAGACATTTTGAGAATTGAACATTCCGCGCCTATATAAAAATGTGTCTACGGACACGCTCAATTAAAATATATATTGTGGGTTATTGTTTTCAGTCTCTGTGTTTCACGTGTATACATTTTTTTTTTCTCTACTCCGACATCCTTACACAGAAAACCTTGAACTGGCCTAATTTTTCAGATGGAACAAAACAATAATGGATGTACCTAGCTATTATGTCTACTTATTTCAAGTGTTTTAGTCTCGCTCGTGTAATCTATGAAGTATATTTATCAAGATAAAAGAAGTACTCTACTTCAACGATTAAATAGGGTATCATCAAATAACACAGACAGAACAATATCGAAGGAATATAAAACAGTACTTAAGTAGCTGCAATAGCAGATTACTATAATATGTTTCTGTTAAAAGTAATAAGATTGTTAAGTTGTTAACACGTACCTACTATAAGTTGGCACAGTCCGCAGTTGTTTGATACCTATTTTTAAGTAACCTCACAGCTGAACACTGTCTCTTAAGATACAGGTTATCCTAGTTTGAGAGGCAGGGCTCACAATATCTTTTTTTTTTTTCGTCAAACCCATACGTGTGGGGGTACCCCCCCACACGTATGGGTTTGACGGTCACGATGGTCTATGGATAGGTCTTCAAAAATGGTATTGTGGTTTTTAATATATTTTTTTTCTAAACTGAATAGTTGCGCGAGAGACACTTCCAAAGTGGTAAAATGTGTCCCCCCCCCCCTCACCCCCTTGTAACTTCTAAAATAAGGGAATGATAAAACTAAAAAATATTATATGATGTACATTGTAAACTTCCACCGAAAATTGGTTTGAACGAGATCTAGTAGGTAATTTTTTTTTAATACGTCATAAATCGTAAATTGTAATTGTACGGAACCCTCGGTGCGCGAGTCCGACTCGCACTTGGCCGGTTTTAATTTTATAACTTGAAACTGCTCGTCGGCCTATCAAAGTGCAAGGAAGGAGCTGGGAAATCCCGCGCCTGACACGTTTTTAATATAGCCGATGAAGCATGTAACATAGTTATCTACATAATGAATGACTCTTCGGTTGATACATTGTAGGTGCCTACTACTACGTACAAATGATATATTATCTAAATAAATATCGCGACATACATTTTTATTGAGTTTTAGAGCGCAGTATCGAGTTCCTTATACGATCGGAAAGTTTAACTCCAAGGATACTGCGCTCCATTGCTCGCTGACAGACCCCGAGTGCGGTCTGTATATTCGCCAAAAATGTAAACATTTATGTATATAAATAACTTTAATTCCAACACAACAAAGTTCAGTTTACGACCACAGTCAGTACAGTCTACCACTTCAAACATAACTTCACTTCGTTTTTCATAACTTTTTCAATAGTGCTTGTCGCTCTGAAATCAACTTAATTGCCATTACGATAAAGTTGATATTTATTTAACTTGAAATTACGTCAATTTCAAACAAATAAAATTTGAATATATTTACAACTAGCTGACCCGGCAAACGTTGTTTTGCCATATAAATTATTTCTAGCTGCCCGGCGCTACTTCGTTCGCGTGGTGTCCTACCCCCTACCCTACCCAACTCCTACACTACTCCTACCCTACTCCTACCCTAATCCTACCCTACTCCTACCCTATACCCTAATGAAAAAGTGTAAAATAACAGCTTTAATGACAGAAACTCATAAATTTAACAATACAGTTTACAAGACTAGCTAATTATGAAGCTTAGTGAACCTCATAAAACATTATGACAATGTTTCTCCTAAGGAGAAAATGCATTTATATTCTTTAGTACTACATCGCGCAATCAAAGTTTTCCTGCTCGTCAGTATATATACGAGCGTCGAAGCTATTCCTTCGGTCTTCCCTTGGGCAATCTTCATCGACCGACCCATCCGTCGCGGCTTGATCTAGCGACTTAACCTTGCCAGCCTCAGACGCCATCAGTGTACGAGACTAACTATGAAATTCAAATTGTCTCCGTACACGCTATTAATCTCTCCACGGGTATAGTTAGGCGTCTGGGGCGCCGCATGGGACCTCGCATAGGAGCCACCTAAGCGACGGGTGGGGGCCTTAGGGCCGGGGCGACCGCGCGGTGGGTGACAAGC
Source organism: Apamea crenata (assembly GCA_949629185.1). NCBI lineage: Eukaryota > Metazoa > Arthropoda > Insecta > Lepidoptera > Noctuidae > Apamea > Apamea crenata. Next base: position 3,404,626 of record OX451359.1, read on the forward strand.
TGCGCGGCGCTCTCTTGGAAGGCGAAGAGCCCTGGGGAGGGACTCGGGCTGTGTGTTCTTACACAGCATGCCCACTGTAAAACCTAAAAACTTTTGTTGGATGTAGTCTTCGCCTCGCTATCACTAAGCTGGAAGCCCGGCAAATTTGTATAAGTAAGCTTACCTACCGTAATTTTTTTACATGTTATTATTTTTTAAATGTCTGGTTAAATTGGTAGGAAAGCAAACTGGGTACGGGGTACGTGTCAGTCAGTGCTACTGGGCTCGGCTCCCAGGCGGACGTGGCGCCGCCGGCGAGGTAGCCACGCGTACCAGCGCGGGCGCTCGCTGTGCTGCAGCTTCATGCTCATCTACAGCAGCGTGTTGCACAGCAGCACGGCCAGCAGGTGCCCCGCGAAGTCTCATCCTACATGAACAACCTGCCACAGGGACAACTCTTACTGCCTGACTTCTGCCATCGGCCACGACATTATTGTACCGATCGACCCTTCAATATTGCTGAAATTGAATTTTTTGTTTTTGATCCGACGCCAGAAGATACGAGAGATATTATAGTAAACTACATAATATTATACCTTTTATGTTCATGTATAGTAAACCTACAATCGTAATGTTAAATTGTAACTAAACTGTAGTCAATCCATGTAAATATACCAAGCAACATAGCTGAGCTCAAACAGCGTAATCATAGTTCAGGAGGAAGCGACTAGCTTCGAAGTCGGCGGTGGGACAGGTGCCTTAACCAAACGAAATTAACCCGCGCCGTCAAATTGTGTCATTATACGAGGCTCCATTTTCCGATTACAGTTGGTGTAAGCCGTAAATGTATAAAACTGTCCTAATTTTGGCAACTCAAAGCTGAATTACGCTCGTAGTGTGGCCTTGTCCCAGTTTATGAACGGCGACGCTATTACGACTATTTCGGACGCTTTGTGTAAAATTTTTCATTTCTGGATAAGCAATGAAAAATTTTATAGCATCAAAATTGACTCACCGTTCAAACACATAAATGATGTGGCATCATTATTCTGGTGTATTTCTATTCAATGTGACCGTGCTCTCAGAGTTATGCTAAGTTGTGGCGAAGATTCCAGTGTTTCATGAGGTAAGTACCTATGTTTCATCAAGAACATCTTCAAATAGAGGAGTCATCAGAAGAACTTTCAAGAATTTGAGAAGTAACCTGTAAATTTGTTTCATCTATGTTTTCTGTTGCAGATTCTAAGTGATCTTCAAGTAAAGGTAAAAAGGTAAAGGACATCATTCATTTCGTACCCAAAAATTAAAGTACCGGTCAGACAAAGAAAGTACTTTTGTCTTATCGGAAATGACCTCTTGAGCATTTTTTACTTTTACAACAAAAGACTGCCACTAACCCCCCGGCTGGTATTTGAGATTGAAAATTTTTGGGTATAAAATGTTCGACGCTTGAAGAATGATATGTCCTTTGATAAAACCAAGCCGGTTACAAATGGAGGTTATTTATACACGCGGCTTTTTACATTGACTTTTTTAACTTTTAAAATACTGTTTCTATTGCAAAGTAAGTATATACGGCAGGTTCAGGGCGGCCCATAACCTGACCTGATACTTTCATCAAGAAGTCGTAGTCATTCGGAGTAAAAGGACGTTGTAGGCAAAATAAGCAAAAGTGCTTTATGGAAATGTGAAATTAGGACAGTTTCAATACTCAATACTTTATTGCATTCCACAATGTGTATATGATAGTTGGTAAGTCAAAGCATCGAATCAATTATGGACCCTGTCGGGCACACCAAAGTTAGTTTTTAATAGGAGAGAGGATGAAGGCGCTTTTTGTTAAGAAAAAATAAATATTAAATTAAAATAGTATCATTAAAACAGTATCATTTGCTGTTATGGTATTTATATTTTATATAAATGTTTATATATTTGGTTTTAAGTTATATTTATATATTGCACGATTTACATTATTCTTTATTTTTCATTATTATCAGAGACTATAAATTATAATACAACAGACACTCCAATGGGAATAAAATTAGACATTTAAAAAAACCTTTTTTACAGTCCGTTCAACCGATTTTAACTTGTATTCCGTGGTCATAAGAATGGCATTAAAAGCAAAAAAGTGGTTACAATACTAACTATTTACTGCAGCTGCCATTTGTCATGCCTCCAACGCAATAGAAGTCAAAATCGGTTGAAAGGATTGTAAAAAAGGTTTATTTAAATGTCTAATCTTATTCCGAATGGAGCATAGATATTTACAATTTTATATAATTATTTAAAGTTTCATACATATGAAAGAAAGAAAATAAGTTTATTTGAGCCAGGTTAAGTAAGGCACGCAATATTCACACAAAACAGAAAAAAAACATAAAATAGTATCGTGTGCCTCACGACTGCACCAAATAGGTTCAGCATAAATGTCAGACAACTAATGCCTGTGACGCTGTTGCTTGCGGTTTACCCCAACTCTAGTCGGAAAATGAGTCCTCGTAATTATAATGAACAAAATGTGTGGAACGTGAAATGTTGACTCATTATGACGGTGCCAGCTAAGTTCATCTGGCAAAGGCAGAACCACACGCGGAATAACTTTGCGTTTAGTTTTAGCTTGTATTTATGTTGTGTGACAGGATACGAACGACGCGGTGACGCGGTCGGTCAGTTGTAGAAGCTCAACTTGTGGTTATTTTTGCAACAAGACCGTTAGAATTACTTTGCAGGATTTGCTCGTTTCGAGAAATGAGAAGGTTGCAGGCATCCCTCCATTTAACTGTTGTTTAGATACAGTATCAATGTTTGATACAAACGTGTAACACTGCCCTACATAAGTAATTTAACTTGATATGTAAGTAGTAGTTTTATACAGTGTAATTTAGTAACAGTGAAGTCTATAACAGACTCCAGACTATTCTCACTTGAAATTTTAATTGACCCCTTTAAATATAAAATGAAGTAATCTCGCCAACTGTTATTACCTAAACCTGTCTACATAATTAGGTACCTACATAATATACACAGCTTTATTACCGTAGGTATATAAAGTCCGGTGGTTGACAGAGTGCGTTCTCGACACCCGTCAGTTTCATATACTTAAACGAATACGTGTTTTGAGAATTTGATCTTTATTAGTCACTAGAATTTTTGCACTATCAGGAACGCATTTTGTCGACTCGGCGGGCGGACTGTCACAATATGAATTATGTATTAGGAATAGCGTTTGTGGAATTGTGTTGGTACTTAATTTACAATATGCAATAGCAGCGTTACGACTCTGCATTACTAAGGTAAGTATATTGGGCATGCCTTAATTAAAACCTCGCCGAATATAGAACCGTCCGACACGAGAATTTCCCAATTATCGTAGGTGCATTTACACACAAACAGCCAGACCCAAAACAACATTCTGTAAATTCAGTTGCGGATACAGAACCAAATACATGTAGCGCGGCAGACAATTCCGTAGTCACTACATACGAATGCCAAATATTCCGTCAAACGCTGCCGTGATAGTCTAAATTAATATAATAAAGAAAAAAAAGAAAATTTTTGCTTGTCTCCTTTCACGCTAAAACGGCTGAACTTTTCATCCTGGACCTCAGACAAAATCACAGGCAACAGCTAGTATAGAATATAATCGAATATTGATTGTTGTTGCTCCAGATGTTTCATTGACCTCGAAAAATTTCGCTAACAATGGGAATATTCTGGGCGGCTGTGTAGAGCGGGCGTTTTGGGGGGACTGTATTTTGTCATTTTGTCGTTCGAAAAGTGCTGATTCTCAGCCTAGTGTGAATAAATGACTTCCGATTTTGATTTTGCTTCTGAAGGCTGCGGGTGTCGACCTCAGGTCGAGCTGCTTCTCACACGGATCTGTACCTACGTCACTTGATCCCGCGTCACCATTCCTGACTCTTTGTATATTTTGGCTGCTGAGACGAAAACTACAAAAGTAGTATACAGGGAAGTTTTATAGAACTGTGGCTGTTATTTTTGTATATTATTGTGGAAATTAGCGAATGTGGATGTAATATAGACCTCTGCGTAACCTTTCAGGAAACACAGGCGTGATGTGCAATTTAAATCACATGTTGCGAAGTATTTTCTGGTCCAATACAGCATAACAAAGAACTAAGCTTCGCCACAAACATTTATTTCCTCAGCAGGTGGTGTTAATGTCTACTTTCAGAGCAAGTTACACCCGTTGCTGTTTATTGTGATCGTATCGTTTCCCTAAGACTATGTTCTCACGTTGTACAGGTTGTACGGTAACATATTTTACAGTATAATGTTGGAATTACACGGCAACACCCCGCTGTTTATTCGGTTAAATCAAATAGGTACTGCATTTTAAAAGCCGATGACCAGAAAGTTATTGGCCCCCGAAAAATAAATAAATATTAATGTATAAGTACATTTAATAGAAAATGGAGGGACTCGTGGGTAAGTAATAACAACCGCACGGGTCGATCAATCAGGTTGCCGCGGTCGGTTCGTGGATGGGTGGTACTCTGCTGCATCCGGTTAGACTGGAAGCCAACCCCAACATAGTTGGGAAAAGGCAAGGCAGATGATGACGTTTAGTAGAAAATAACATATCAAACGAAGTTTTGTATGGCGGTAACGCTCAAAAATGAGTCTGAGCCAAGTTAAATCAGTTTATAATAGGTACAGGGTAGTTTATCAAGTCGAAATTCACAAAGTAACTGTCCCCTATTTTGGAGGAAAAATGGAAAATAAAACTGCAAACCTACTTAGTTGTTAGATACAGCTTCTGTTTGAGCCAGGAATCGAACCTGATTTTTCCCAGCCAACTTTATACTTACCTACCTACCTACTACTATAAAATATCGTACTGCATAGCGGCTTGTGAACGGCTGCTAAAGGTTATCTCCCCGTATAAGCCTTTGATACATTGTGTGATTCAGGCTCATAGTTGGACATAAAAGGGTAATCGATATTGAAGCTTTGCTTACAAATCTTGTGGGATTAAAGCGGATGCGAGGGCTTAACACGATTACATACACGAAGTAGGTAACATGGAGCTCTTGCGGGAAAGTCTTGATGAAAACCACCATGACTATTACTCGTTTCTTATGAAATCCGCAGGGTATTGCGTATTGACATACAAAAAGAACCCCACGACGTTATCAACATATGTACCTACAGACGCCAGCACATAAAGCTGCCCGAAACTGTCAAATTTTACCAATTAACTTTAAACATAATGCGTTAGCGATAAAGTTGAAAATCTATTAAAGAAATTTGACGGATTGTAGTAGCTTGATGTGCTGGCGTCTGTACTTTCAATTCATCGTCGATTTCGTTAAGCCATAGGTACGTACCTACTAATTTATCCGACGAATATAAGCTGGCCACTGTTTCGAGCTTAACTGTGCTGCTTAACTGTAAAATTGAAGCATTTAGGTTCAATTTTACCAATAGGCATCTTCAATTCTTGACACACGCGAAACCACGGATATTAAAAAAGAAATGATACAATTCCCGATCTCGTGCCAATGTATGTACATAATCAGCCTATAATGTTCCCACTGCTGGGACACAGGCCTCCTCTCAGTGAGAGGGAGTGAGCCGTAATCCCGCACAATGATAATTTTGCATGCCTGAATTGGTGCAACACAGTGGACTGCGCTTTCAATTGACATCTACAAATGTATAATTATAATGTAAGTAGGTACTGTGTTGAGCAGTAAACAATTTGAATTTGAATTTAGCACGCGGGCCCTGTGCGGGTTCTCAGATGTCACATGTCTTCGAATTTTTTGGTTCTAGTGCCAGTTTCCTTCACCGTTTTTGATAGCAATGGTGATGAAATAAATTACATAAAGTGAAACACCCATGTCTTGGTCCGAACCCACGACCTACAACTCGTAAGTAGGGTCGCCAATGTAACGTCAATAAAATATGTAGGTCAACGACAGACTGATATATTTGCAAACGTAAACTAACTACCCACCACCATACAATTATGAGTACTGACCGATGTCACAGGCTTTCCATCAAAAAACGTTTTATTTTTTGGTGGAAACCCTAATGTCAATACGCAATACCCTAATACACCAGCCCGTATTATCTATTACGTACTCGTATATTATTACATGAGTCATTGGCTATTTTAAAAACGTGTCAGGCGCGGGATTTCCCCGCTCCTTCCCTGCGCTTTGATTGGTCGACAGGCAGTTTCGAATTGTAAAATTAAAAAGTGTGAAATAATAGAATTAATGACAGAAACTCCATAATGTAACACTACAGTTTAGAGAATAGATAATTATTAAGCTTAGTGAACCTCAAAAAACATTATAACAATGTTTCTCCTAAGGAGAAAATGCATTTATATTCTATAGTTCTACATCGCGCAATCAAAGTTTTCTTGCACGTTAGTATATATACGAGTGTCGACGCTATTCCTTCGGTCTTCCTTTGGGCAATCTTCATCGACCGACCCATCCGTCGCGGCTTGATCTAGCGACTTAACCTTGCCAGCCTCAGACGCCATCAGTGTACGAGACTAACTATGAAATACAAATTGTCTCTGTACACGCTATTAATCTCTCCACGGGTATAGTTAGGCGTCTGGGGCGCCGCATGGGACCTCGCATAGGAGCCACCTAAGCGACGGGTGGGGGCCTTAGGGCCGGGGCGACCGCGCGGTGGGTGACAAGCGGCGCGGCGCTCTCTTGGAAGGCGAAGAGCCCTGGGGAGGGACTCGGGCTGTGTGTTCTTACACAGCATGCCCACTGTAAAACCTAAAACTTTTGTTGGACGAAGTCTTCGCCACAGCTAGCTTTCAGCAAGCTGGAATACACAGCATGCCCACTGTAAAACCTAAAAACTTTTGTTGGACGAAGTCTTCGCCACAGCTAGCTTTCAGCAAGCTGGAAGTGTTGTATACGTATTTTGTATTTTTCAAAACTATTTAAATGAAAATCTGCAAAGCATTCCACAGTTTGTAAAACTAGATAAAAGAACCATTTCAAATATCTAGGTTTAACCCATTTGATAAATTAGTGTTCCTTTATTTCAGAAAATAGAACGTAAGAGAATGCAAGGAGTTAATTGATACGTGATTTAAAAGAGCCAGAGAAGAGAAAGCTGGATTTTACCTATTGAAATGGATTCAGAGTACATGCAAAATTCATTCGTCTTAGGAAACAAGTAATTGAAAAATACCAAAAGTACCTAAATAATTGGGTTTTTGGCGATCTCTCATAAAACTACCTTTTTCTACTCCGCCGAATTTTACAAGTCAACATTTGTGTCAGCCTTCTTCGGAGAATCGGATTACAAAACATATTCAAACTAACGACATTTCGTTTCAGGACCACTTTCGTAATCAGTGACCCTCAGTTAATGTCATGTAACATCTATGTGACCCTTTTATGATAATATCGTAAGTGTAGGTGGTGTGTAGGGTAGGGAAACCGGAAGGGTTGACTTTGGTAAGGTAAGAAGCTTACTGTTTAAGTGTTTGTTTCAAAACAGTCAAATTACAAAAACTAATTACGTCGGGTACGGGTCGATCGATCAGGTTAAGCTATGCTTGCCGCGGTTGGTCCGTGGATGGGTGACATCTTCACATACCAAGACCCCTCCGTGCCTCGGAAAGTAGCCCGAATGTCTGAAAACCAGTCTTACCAAGGGGTTTCGTATTACCCAGTAATTGGGTTGTGGAGGTCAGATAGGCAGTCCTCCATGTAAAATACTGGTATTTACCTGCATTCGGTTAGACTGGTAACCAACCCCAACATAGTTGGCAAAGCCTAGGCAGATGATGACATACTATAGTTCCAAATGTTGTTTGAGTGATAGAAAACTGTTTATTATAGGTACCTAAGTAGGTATAGACGATTTTTTTTTATAATGTACCTACTGCTTGCTCTTGCAAACACATAGGTACAATAACGAATCATCATTTTCCTGCCCTTATCCCATGTTACTTGGGGTCGGCGCAACACGTTTTCTTCTTCCATTCTCCCCTGTCAACCGTCACTCACTCCCTTCTCTTTCATATCATTCCTCACACAATCCATCCATCTTTTCTTCGGCCTTCCTCTCCCTCTCCATCCATCAACATGTATATTCATCACTCTTTTAGTCACATGCGTTTCGTCCCTTCTCATCACATTCCCATACCAAGCTAAACGATTTCCTTTCAACTTTTCTGTCACTGGCGCCACTTTCAAACTTCCTCTTATATAGGTATACTCATTTCTTACTTTATCCATTCTCGTCACTCTAACGAATACGGAAAATTATTACTATTAACAGCAGCTTAATTAGCTCTAGATACCTAGAATTATTTTCCATCACTATTTATTTATTTAAATGAAACTCTGCAAAGCAGTTTGCAAAACTAGATCAAAGAACCATTTCAAATATCTAGGTGCATGCCCGTTTATCCGTTTGACATATTAATATTCCTTTAGAACATAAAAAGAGAATGCAAGAGGTTTAATGGATACGCGATGCAAATGAGCCAGAGTACATAGAGAAAGCTCGATTTTTACCCATTGACCTGAATTCAGAGTACTTGGAGATATTTTCAGGGTGATTTTTTGCTAGAACTCTAAAATTCTTGGGTACAACTGAGGATAGGTGGGAATTTGTTTTATAATGTCGCCCAGTGGTTAAGGTCTCGCATCTGATGCACCAGGGTTCAAATCCGGGCCCCATTGGTACTTCCATTGCGGCTTTTTCAATTCATTATGTACTTTTTGAGTTTATCTTGGACATTACTGACATCGGTGAAGGAAAAAAATCGTAAGGAAACCAACGCTAACCCGTCTTTAGCATGTGTGGTTATCAATGCCTATGTCCTGCAGTGGAGCAATAATAGGTTGGTATTACCTATTGTATCTAACGGGTTCCTGCGGCCTTCACAAGGCCATCGGTCCACCTTGTGGGAGGCCTTCCAACGCTACGTCTTCCGGTACACGGTCGCCACTTCGGATCCTTTCGACCCCATCGGCCATCTGTTCTGCGAGCAATGTGCCCTGCCCACGTTAAGCACAGAACCGGTCGAAGTGGAGGTGCTTGTGGGATGCCTATGCCTGTGCTAGCTGTGGACGTCTATCGGCTGAAATGATGATTACCTATTGTTATCAATGGGACCAGGCAGTGGTGGCCCCGGCTTACGGTTGTGGGTTAGAACACAAACAGGCGTTTTACTTTTGTTAATAATTTCATCACCACTGCTCTCAAAACGGTGAAGGAAAACATCGTGAGGCATGTCCTCGAACCAAAAATTCGAAGACGTGTGACATCTATCAACCCGCACTACGCCCGCGTGGCAGATTACAGCCCACTCCCTCTCTAAGAGAGGAGGCCTGTGTCCCGGCAGTGGGAACATTATAGACTGATTACGCTACATATGCTTATGCTAGTATTCAAATCAAATCAAATCGAAAGTCATTTATTCAAATTAGGCTGAGAATAAGCACTTTTTCAACATCAAAATTACAAAAGACAGTCCCCCAAAAACGCCCGCCCTTCACCACTTCCTAGTGCTATCGCTGGGAAGAAGTGGCGCAACAAACTCCCCAGCATTATTTTTATTATATTGCAGTATTATTGTTACCTATACCTAATCAGGAATTCACAAAAGAACGGGGAACCACCTTTCAACGTCTTGTAAATTCCGTACATAGCTTGTAAAGTAACTTGAAAAGTCAATGAACTTCTCCCTCGAATAGTACCAAGATTCCACGAACCTAATCAACTAGGCTATTTGATGAAATGACGACAATATAATTGAAAAAGTTTCATCAGACTCAAAAGAATGGAAACAAATGTCAAAGTTCGCAGAATTTCTGATAAACTTAGGTAGGTGTCTTGCTAATTACGATAAATTATCACTCTGTAGTAATTTGTTATGCTGACACAATACCCCTATCTTAAGGGGCCCAGAGGAAAAAAAGGGCAATCATTACGTACGCAAAAAAAAGTTTAAAAATAGTACTGTTCAGTCTACAACTAACTCCCCGGCTGCTATTTGAGATGTTATTTCCCATAAGAAAATAGTATTTTTTTATTCTGGCACTTTAATTAATTAGGTACTTTAATTTTTGGGTATAAACTGTTCGACACTTGAATGGTGTCCTTTTCTTAGTTTTTTTTGCGTTTTTTAGGTTAGTTTCAGTTGTTTGCTACCGTAAAAAGTATGTATTTACAGAATTATAATTATAAAAATCATTAATAGCTACAACCCTCTTAGTTCATATAATCTCAGGGAATTATTAATTCATGAAATATCAATCAATGGGATGATTATAATTCAGTAGTCATATTTGTTTCGGTCGCGAATCATATTCAAACCCACATACAACCTGAAACTGACCTGCAAATCGAAAAAAAAGATAAAAAATTGAATTTCGCGGGCTGCCTAGCGCATCCTCCTTAACGAAAATATTAAGGCAAAAACTGATGGAACCTTGACATTTAGGTATATTTCCCGTGTAAGTTTTACTTTAAAATACCTACCTACCTAATTAATTTAATTCCTAATAAAGATTAATTAGGGATTAATTGTTAATTCTAAATTAGAAACTAAATATTCTGAAGAACCATTTGTAATAAACTTTTCTGAAAAATTGGTAGCTGATTTTTCTTCAAGGTTGTAAACAAATCTTTAAGATATATTTTATCGCGTTAGGTTAGTCAAACCTTCTTGAAGAGTTTGACTATTTATTCTTAGCATTGGAAGATCAACAAGTTTATTTATTTTTACTCGAGTTTCTATCTCCGGACAAACTAGCGGAGAGGGTTCTCGCCTGCAGTGTAAACAACATTCGGTGATCAATTATTAATATCATCATATAATCTATTGTACATTTGAACATTGACGGGTTTATTCATAAACGATGACTAAAGTTAAGTAACGCTTAAACGTCAAAAATGTATGGTTAAACAGTCGCTAATCACTGCTTAACTTTAAGCAACGTTTATGAATAAAGGGGTGAATGTCCAGGGATTTATTATTATTATTATTATTTCTTGATGCGAGTGAAAATATTCGATAGCTAGTCTAGTCGCTTCCTTCTGCCGACAAGGAAGCGACTAGCCAGCCACGGAACAGGTAAATAACGCAAAAGTTTTGTAATAAAACAAACTCCATAATTTATCACAAATCAATTGTTATATTTGAATTACATCTGTCAACAGTCAATATTATATCATGTGTTTTACATTTATATACTTATTAGACGTTCACATACATAGATCGTAACTCTAACATTTATTATAGTCGCTTTATTATTTTGATATAGTTTTTCTTAACTAGGTGGAGCCACTTGCGTCGGATCGAGACGATCGGTAATAAATAACAATAATAACCAATTTTTTCATTATTCAAAATTTGAAAATTACTACAACAGCAGTAACGCAGAAGATACTTACCTAAAGTTTACTCAAATCCTTGTTTAAATTTGATGTTATTTCCACTTAAATGAATCAACTTTACGTAAGTGTAAATTTAGTTTGAATTGTCATAAAAATGTTTGAATTGTTTCTCAAACTGAACATATACATAATGTGTAGGGTTTTTAAGTTGTTTTTTTTCCAAAAACACGTTTTTTTTTACATGTTTGGGAACTAAATTGCGAACGCATTTATTAATTACAGCACAAAAGAACCTTGCAAGCCTTTCGAAAATAGTAGTTAAATGAAATTATTATTTATCTTACTTAACTGATTATATGTGCTTCTTATGTACTACATTTTTCATTTTATGACGTTTATTTATCTGAAAATATGGCGTCACGATCGTCAGTCGACTATTCGCCACGTTTCGTCTCCTCGATCCGACACAATGTGTCTTGTTTAAGACCTCGTAAAACCTTTCAATTTATCGCCTTTATTTTTATATAGATCACAGGAAAAGATTCAAGTCCTATACAAATAGATAATTATTTTCCTTTAACACTATACTAATGATAACTTGAAAGGCGTACAGGCAACTACATTATGTTATACTACTTAACATGACTAGAACAATAATATTTTTAATTAAAATAGTGTTTACATTTCATTACGCTATGATATTTTTTATTTATAAAGTACCTTAGCTTTTATCTACAAGTAGAAGACTGATGGTACTCACAACAGGGGGTGTTTTCTCTCTGTCTGGCATATAGTGCTTTCTCACTTTCTCATGCCAAACTTGGTTTAGCTGCCATATTTTTTTCACTGCTGTTGTATGTCATAATATTATGACACATAACTTTCGTTGAACCACACAAAAGCCACAAGTGGGGTTTTGTGTCAACTTAACGACTCGAAATAGCTTGCATTTCAAAATTTTCAACCACAGATGTCTTATATTGACACAAATTCTCGTCCACTTTTTGTGGCAATCATGTGATCATTTGTCTTCGAAATTATGTATAAGTAATTCAATTAAATATGATAATTATACACTAATGGAATGAATTATTAATTAAACTTCACAATTCCAAAAAAAAAATTATTATTTTTTCCTAAAATAAGCAATAGTTACAGATAAATTATATTATTAAGAATGTTGATAATTTAATTTAGTATTATTTGAGTAGCTGCCGCAAACAATTTAGATCAGCAATGGTCCCTTAAAATAACCGACTAGATTTATTTATTTTTACTATTTAATTTATAATTTATTCTATAACAGGTATTGCTCCGAAATTCTCTCTTCAATAAACATTTTATTTTAAAGATTATTAATTCATGTATTATGGACTAAGCAAAATAATGTGTAGGTATCGCAAATGTTATTGTACCGGTGGGTACACATTTATGTGAAACGAACATGCCATCCAAATTTATGCAATTCAACATTAAATGTAACACAAAATCTAGGCGAATTTGTGTTGAAATGTCTGTTACATTTCATGTTGCATTGCATATATTTAGACGGAGTGTTCGTTTCAACGTACGTTACATTTCATGTTACGTTTTATCTAAACAAGTGAATGCGTAATTATCTAAAACCGGATACAGATTGGTGAAACGTAAAATGAAATGTCACACAAATGAGTCGTCTAAATGTATGAAATGTTACACAAGAAGAATTTGTTTCAACGTGTGCTCCGAAGTGCGCTACTCGCTGTGCAATACCTCACCCCTCACCCCCGCTGACACACGAATTTATTACTGCGCAGCCACTCGCCTCATGTTCCGAGCCACCATAAAGTTCGAATCGGGCTGTACATTTCATGTTACGTTTTACCAATCTGTACCCGGTGATAAGTTTCTAAACTTGCGGATATTAAAGGTACGGTGTTTTACATACATGTAGATTGTTTTACATAAATCGGAAAAACGTCGCCAATATATCATTTTCGTTGCGAAAACTATCATAAATGCATTTATTATAATATTACATTGTATTATGTACTTATCTAAACATTAAGATTTTGTGAAAGTAAGCGGATTTTGTTTTTGGATGTAACTAGGTACTATAAAGGAGTTGATCGCGTAATCAACATTGAACGTTAATATATCGGAAACGCGATGCTTTACGTGCTTTGGTCCTATTATGTTTTCTGTTTGCATTGATGTCAGTTATATTGGAATAATGCGTGGCCGCAAAAATACTGGGCGACAGTAGGTACGCCACGGATCTTCAGAGCCCTTTAAAAAAATCTAATTGTAACATTCTAAAGGATATCTCTTAGGTATTTAAAAAAATATAGGTATTTTACTTCTTTGATTCTACTTTTGGATATTTGGCATATTTTATTGTAAAGATTGACAGCTTATTATCGAGTAAGATAAGTAAGTATAGGATTTTGTTGGAATGTGTATTATAATAATAAAAATAATTTGTGACTTTGACATTAACATATTAAATAATAAATTCACTTCCTTTTTTGAGGTATTAGACAAACCTTATACCTAGGTACATAATTAAAATTAAGATAATTCATATTAAAAATAAATGCAATCTTGACTAGCTCAAGTATAATGTTTGTGAACTGCATTCCTCGCTCTGATTGGCTTTCTCTAAGCTGTAAACCAAAAATAACGCTCAGAAATAACTAACATAGAAGTCATAAAAGAGGTAGTCACTGCAATATACACATCACTTTCTTCCTTACAAAATATTATACGAGTTAGAAAGCGTCCTCGATAGTTTCCACCGTCTTGCTTTTTTGTCATAGACACCTTAGTTACCAGGGGTATGAATATATTGTATTATTTTTTACGGTCTCAATTTTATGAGCCGATGACCAACCAGCACTCTGATTGCTTAACACACAATCACAATCTGAATCATTTTGAAGGATATTGCTAATCCATTGCTTCATGTGTTCAAAAAACGTCTACGCTCAACAACGTAAATAACGCCATGAACTTTGTTGAACTGTCAAAATGAAAGCAAATTGCTACTGTTAGTGTGTTACAATTACCCCGCTCTTTACGGTTAACATAAGCTAAGACGATTTCTATGGTAGTCATTATTCTGAGAATTGTAACCGCAGATCACAGTACGCAGCCATTGTGCAAGTTATCCATTAAATAATATTAAAATTACTAAGTTTTAAGATGTAAATTATAAACAATTTTATTGCATCAATATCATTCTTAGTGCTTAAAGCGTTATAAAATAGGTCTTAAACATCAACTACTAATTAAAGTTTTTAGAGAGATCTTTGTAAAATATCTTTGGTTTTACGTACTTGTCAATTATTATTTGGTTTGAAATGAGATTCTAATATTAATAAATATCTTTGGGCTTGGACTTAGTTATAAAAAGAGGCCAATTAAAAATAAATGAATAATACTATTCAGAAAAGTAATGACTAGACCATTTACAGCCAATTTAGTCTTGGCTTTTTTTGTGAAAATCAAATATAAACACATGAAGAATATAATAATTATAAACTATCGAAATCTAAATGCTTCCATTCTACACTATAGGTACGTGGATTATTTTATGAAGTCACAAAAAAACATGGCCTCTCTTTCTCTTTATGGTTTATTAAATATCGCTATCTCACTTTATAATTTGAGTCATCGCAAAATAATAGAGCTAAACCTAATAAAATCACGCGAAACCTTTACCTTAAAACTAGGGTATTATGAAGAATCATCCAATACTTTGCAGGGAATGTTTGAACTGTAGCAACTTGCTGAGATTCGTGAAGACCAGGTCCTGAGGGTTGGATATGATGAAGTACACCAGTCCTAGTATTGACAGGACGGCGCGCCATATTGAGAAGTGCGTCCAAGTGTGGTAGAATGTCGGGATTGTTGGCTGGAAACGAAAATAAACATATTTTTTCATTACTGTAAACAAAATATTGTAAATAGATTTAAAAGTTAATTAAATTGAATGGGGATTTGTGAACACTACTTTCACAAATCCCCATCGGTTTAAAATTAAAATACAAACAACATTTATTATTTAATGACAATGAAGTCTTTATTTAGTAGGTTAGGACTCATTGATTTATTATAATCAATCAATTAAAGTAATGGCTCAGAACAAAAAACACAGATTAATAAAATCATAAAGGGAATGTATGAGACTTCAATCCCCATTGATGGGGATTCTCAATGGGGATTTGTGGATCAACCCTTCGAAACTACCCTTTCGAAAGTGCAACTAGATTAAATTATATTTTCTTGTAAATGTTGACGTTCAAAAGAGCCTGGTAATGGGCTGCTTGAAATAAATTATTTGACAGTGACTTGAATAAAATTCATAACACAATACGTACAAGTAATTAATTCATACGATCTCCGACATCTTGAAAGTTTCTTAAATGATACAAATTGATGTTAAATAAAATACACAGCCAGTAGTCACGTAACCGAAGGGCGGGCACAGCAAGTGATACAATCAAAATTGATAACACATCATCATCATCTGCCTAGCCTTTTACCATGTTGGGGTCGGCTTCCAGTCTAACCGGATGCAGCTGAATACCAGTATTTTACATGGAGCGACTGCCTACCTGACCTCCACAACCCAGTTACTAGGTAATACGTTACCCCTTGGTAAGACTAGTTGTCAGACTTTAGAGCTTCTAGCTACCCGTAACGACTAAATTGATAACACAACAATCTACAATATTAGAGTAGCCTACAGCTTGGGTTATGGTTGAAAATGGCCCTGACCACTTTCACCAATCAATAAATTCCATTTGCGTGTTTTAGGCCAATGTCACTAGTTTCGCGCGCTTCGCCCACTCCACACCTTAGTAGGGCAAGGACTTTACGAGGACAAGCAAATAATAGCTTTTTAGTTTCCCATAGACAAGAAAATAGTGACCTGTAGAAAATTGGTTGTAAGTTCGAAAATATAATTCTCTTTTTGATAGATATCCGACGTTTAAGTAAGATTATAGAAACTTAAACTTTAACTTTATTTATTTATTTATTAACTCAACATCACTATCATCACAGGAATTTCCTAATTCAATAGAAACTCTGGAGACGTGATCGATAACTAAAGATGATAAAACAAAAAGAATTCAAGTTTTCTTTTTTACTGATTGTCTAAACTCGTACTTCAAGTAACTACCCTACTAGCGGTTAGAAAGAAAAACAAATATTCGATGGTATTTTTTGGGGTCAACCAAAAAATATCATCAAATATTTGTTTTTCTTTCATCATGTTTAGATATACCCACCACGTCTGTGGAGTCCTGTTAGCTAATTTAATTTGACCTTCTTTTTATTGCTGAATGGGCCCGCTTTTGACCTCGATCACGCCTGATGGAAAGCGATGGATGAGGTCTAGGATGGAACGAGCGTGCCCGGAAGATGCCTGTTCACTCTTGCTTTGAAGGCAGACGGGTTCAATGTGGGAGGGGAACCTTGTCATCATCATTCTCTTGCCCATATCCTGATTTATTTGGGGTCGGCGCAATATGCCTTCTTCCATACTTCTTATCTCAGTACTCAAAATATTGACCTGGTTTAAAAACTTATTTGGCTACTTACAGTAGTAACGTTGTTGCTCGTAATATTATTGATTAGAGGCGCGTATTGGTACACCATCAGCTCGTCATACATCCTGGCTGCAGTACAGACCAACAGGCATGCGGTGTACAGCATCACCAGGACTATTGGCTGGAAATACGGCTGCAGACCCCTGGTTAGGTCCAGGCTGGTTACGTCGAGTCTGGAAAGTGGGGAAACGAACTTTAGTTCATGGACGATACGGATGTATGTTAAATGTATTTAACAGATGTATTGTGTTGACTAACTAAGCAGCATGGGAATTATGCTCGTAACACACTGAGAACCCGAATGCCATTAATTTTGTTTTTTTTTTTTTTTATTCAACATTATTCATTGCGTTATTTACGTTATAGAGCAGACGAATTTTTCAAACATATGAAGCCATGGATTAGGAATTTCATTGAAAAATTCTTTGTTGGGCGGCTGTGATTATTTATGTCTGTCACTCACTAAATGAAAAGTGATCATGGTTACATGTCTTTGCCATAGCTCTTATTAAGCTGTACACTGAAATAAATTAGCCAGCAATCCATTCAACAATCACTCACCTATCCAAAACCGAAAGTAGGCACAGCACGCAGAAGAAATAATAAGAAGCAACATAAGGCATGGTGACGACTGCATGGAAGGACAGATGTCCTGCATCCAACCCGTCTGAGTAGCTGATGAGGAGTAGGTGCATCAGGGACAACCCTCCTAGGACACCGTGGCAAGCCGGGGCAGAAGAACGCCAGGCTTTTTGAAGAGTCAAAGCCACGTCTAAGGGCGTTAGGTCGCCTAATCTGGAATATCAAAGAAAGTATGGTAGAGGTTCCTGTTGAAAAAGATTACAAAATAAGGTTTATCTTAAATTAGTTAAGGTATCTTTTCCAATAATGAATCCAAAGGGCTTTGAACACCCGTGACACGCCTACTGCCGCGTCATTTTGAAAATGGCGGCCACGCATGAGACCTACATAAATCGATAGCTGACATCAATGCAAACATAAGACCTTACTTCATAGATAAATGCAAACATAATTCCGATCCAGCCTGTCCCTTGCTGCACTCTCCCAGCGACGCCCTAAGCCGAGGTCTGTACCCACAGGCGGTGCCATTAGTGTGTAGTCACTTAGTTTTTCAGTTTTTTGAGCCCTGCCTGGAGGCCTTAATTTATTGAGGCATCAACAGGCGGCAAGCCCGGTTAAGCAAACGACAACCTCATAGGTTGAACTGCGAGAAGCCATTCCCAAAAATAAACAATGCAAAGTGTCCGTAAAGTGTCATGATTCCGAGATATTAACGTTCAAAGTTGATCTCGTGAATCAATCATCAACTTTGAACGTTAATATCTCGAAAAGTAACCACCTAATCCGTATTCGGGACATATTCGCCAAAAATGTAAACAAATATGAGTTTATGGAAAAATAACTTTAATTCCTACACATTAAAGTTCAGTTTATGCTACAACTTCAAACATTTTTATAACTTTTTCAATAGTGCTAGTCACTCTAAAATAAAACTTAAAAACCATACAAATAAAGTTGATATTTGTTTAACTTGAAATAACGTCAATTTGAAACATAAATAAATTTGAATATAATTAGGTAGCTTTAGCAGCCTACTATACTTAGCAATTTTATACATTCCGTTAGTGTAAGGTTTTGACTATGGATACAGCCCATCTCGAAAAACCACAGATTTTACGATTAAACTTTTGAACTCACCTTAAATACTTATCACCATCTCTAGATTGCTGTGACTCCAGAATCCTATCCCTCGACACAGCTCTAAAAGTTCCTCCACCTTGCAGATATATCTTCTCAGGTCTACGTGCCCCAAACGGGTCCAGTCTGTCATCATTTGGTGATGTCAGCGGTGACGGTGAAGAGAATGGGTTATCTAAGTAAGTGTCATGGTATGGCATGCTAGATTCTAGGGTCTCCAGCATGGCTGTTAAATCTGTGGGACGAGCTGAAAAGTTAAATAAGTATTTTTATTACAGAAAATTCATAGGAATTTTGAGTTGTTGTAAGCAAGACTGCTATACCTCTTATACGAATTTTAGCATCCATAGAAACTTAGGAGAGTAATAAACTTTTCGAATAACTTTAAAACAATACTATTACATTTTTATTTTAAATCCTTTGTACCATTAGTTTGTTGTGAATATTTTAGGTGACACTTGAAACTATTTACAGATTTTGTAGACACTAAAACATACCTGCTTTTGACCCCGACTTATTCTTGCCACTCTTAAAAACTTTAGGGCTGACATCTCGTCCGTTTGCATTGCTATCCTGTCTCTCATCCCTGACTTTCCTTCTAGTCTTCCTCGGCTTGTGACGTAGTTCCTTAGTTATACCGTTATTGTTCTCCATATCATTAGCTTCAATCTCCAGTTCACCGCTCAGAGTTACCACTTCATCTTTATTGTACTCTTTGAGGTAGTCGTCCACCTGATATGTATAGATTGATAGGTTTAAGTTACTGAATATATTTACTTAATAACTTGAACCGAAACCAAAACTTTTTAATGACAGTTATTCCATACAGAAACTGCTAGATGTTAATTTTATTCAAATAAAAATTATTGGTTGATTGAATAATTGGTACTTTAAGAAGTAATCCTAACATTATTTAAAAAACTATTTCAAAATTACCTAAGTTGTTAAAAATTCCAGTAAAAAAGGCCCAATAATATTATATTTTCAAAAGTATATTACTAAAGTTAAGTAAAATTTAAAGTATATTGTAATTAGAATTATCTAAACTATTTTCGAAAGTTTGTTACTTGAACATTTTATCTTTTATGTGTCATATGGAACCGTGTCTTTAATTACAGTAATTGGTTTTAACCCATAAATTAATAAAACAGTTTCTTGTTATTAATAATTCTATTTCAATTTATCTTAATTCTATATAATTTTGTCTAATGTTATCTTATTTTATCTAATTTTTACAAATTTTGTTTCATTTCATTTAATTTCAACAAATTTTGTTTCATTTCATTTAATTTCATCAAAATTTGTCCATTTTTATTATAACTTGATTTTATGGTTGTATGACATTTGTGACTAATAACTTGTATGTGTGGTGCAAACTGCTAATATATGTTGGTTATGAATAAATAAATAAATTTTAATTATGTAAATTATCTAAACAGCTTACCCTTTCCAAAGCACTAAGACTAGACCCAGGAATATCAAAATCATGTAAGTCCCGGTCTCTATGTCTAGACGAGTGCCGCTTCTTCTTACGATAAGACGGGCTCCTCTTCTCCTTATGTCCACTAGAAGGCCTCGACAAAGTCTTCATGAATTTCTCATCCAAATGATTAGGGTCATGGGAGTAAAATACAAATGAAGGATTCTTGTCCGAGTTTTTTAATTCTTTTTCAACAAAACCCAAGATTCCTTGTTTGATTTGATCATGAATTGGTAGCTCAGTGTCGAGGGATTCATGTTCTGATTTTATCCAGCTGTCTCGTTTGGATTTATCTGTCGTAGGTTCCTCTGTAACTGCTGATTCTTCGGGTGCAGTGTGACCATTTGACATTTTTCGGGACTCCGATCGGCTTCGAGATCTTTTCATTTTCTGCTTTGGAGACGGTGAACGAGCAGATGTATGCACTTCTGCTATCTCCTCCTTCACGTCCACACTTTTTCCAGGCTTCATTATGAAGTATTTTTGGCGTAAACCCACGCAAATTACAATCACACTAACTTATTTTTATTTATAGAATAACTATACTCTCAAGCATACTAAACTTCGGCAAATCAAAGAAAGTAACACAAACTTACTATTTAACTTTAGTTTTTAACACATTTTCATGTTTAATATCAGTTAAATAATATTTAATTTCGGAAACTAAAAACAAAGATTCTCTACCGAAATGTCAAATGTCAACACTGATGACGTCATTGTGACGTCAGCGGGCCTACGCAATTCGAAGCGTTTCGTTTCACGTTTGCAAATTACATGGAACGCCTTCTTTTTATAAAGACATTGGCCAATATTCATGAAAATAAAGAAGATGACAATAACTTTGAAAAAATAAATACATTTTCTTTTTTTAATGTTTTCTGACTTCACGTGTATTTTTCAGAGATAAACCAACCAGTAACAAATAAAAAACAGGAGGTAATATTTTTATGGTTAAAACCTTTTTATTTGCTGAATTTAATAAAATATATTTAATTCCGTAAATAAGGATATCATTTTGTTATTTCAGTGTTAGCTTGTATATAACAATATTTAATAGATAACTTCGTAATGTGATTCGCAGTATGGTGGTTGAGGTACTCGTACAAGTAGTAAAAAAGCTGGAAAATCAGAACCTTATTCCAGACGGTCGATAAATTTTAATGGCGTGCCGTGGTAAGCTAACTTATTTGGTAGGTAGACTAATGAACTTTTCCCAGGTTTTGAATAATAGTTTCTACTATGAAAGATCGATGAACGAAAGAAGATTAATAGATGCGCATCCTTCCATACTTAGGTGGCTACGGCGCTAATTAGGCAATGCTAATGATCGGAAAATAAGTTGTAAACCTCTTCTGTCACAAAGTTTCGCTTACCTGCCTACCGCGGGCCGAATTGACCGCAAAGTTGTAAAGACTATTATTTTCTTACTTTTTTTTTCAAATAGACGGTCGATGCGCTCATCATACGTTAGCACCATACTTAACAGTAGTAACAAAACTGAAAACCTGTCTATTTTTCTGGGTCACCTCCGTTCAGTTATGATAAAAACTTACATTTTTAAAACACGAATCCTTATGTTACCTCCAGTTACGTGAGTAAGTACTTAAGTAATCACTAAAAGAGGCTTTCTTTAGGCGACGTGAAGGTCTTGTGAAAAATTGTTAGAGAAAATATTTGATTGTCCAGGTAATACAGTACTTATAAGCAGGTTTACAGGTTAGCAGCAAGTTAGGTTACGCACGTTAAGCCGTTGGTCCCGGCTGTCATTCATGGATCTTTGACAGTCGTTACGGGTCGTCAGTAGCCCGGAAGTCTGACAACCAGTCTTACCAAGGATAGGTATCGTATTACCCAGTAACTGGGTTGCGGAGGTCAGATAGGCAGTCCCTTCATGTAAAATACTGGTATTCAGCTGCATCCGGTTATACTGGAAGCTGACCCCAACATAGTTGGGCAAAGGCTAGGCAGATGAGATGATGAGGTTACAATATATGTATTATTTGCCAGTGAGCCCCAAACTAGAAAATTAGCCTGTATGGGTTTGTGTAAGAATTCCAGAGAGGAGACTATAGAGGTGACTTCAGGTATGGCATAATATTATACAGGGTTAGTTTTTAAAGACGAGCCAAATTTAAGGGTGTGGTACAGACCATCAGACTGAACGATTTTCTCCATGGGACTAATATCACACCCTTCACACACCCTTAAATTTGGCTGGTCTTTGAAAACTAACCTTGTATAGAGGTGATTTTGTGTAATGTTTGTGTCACTGCCCCGTTGGTCTCGTGGCCGCAAGCATGGCTGCTGAGCGTGGGGTCCTGGGTTTGATTTCCCGGGCATAGTATTATTGGGTTTTCCTATTAGGAATTTCTTAGTAACAGCCCGGAGTTCGGAAGTTGGCGGTGTGATACCCCCAGCGGTAGGCCTCGGAAAGCACGTTAAGCCGTTGATCCTGCGCATCTAATGTTAACAATAAGACTCCAGGACACTGCTAGTCTTGATATCTAATAGGTTCTTTACTCTGAGGCTCCGCCCCAACTTTCGCTTGGACCAAGGCTTGCACCCGATTAACTCTAAAAAAAAGTTGGTGGTTTGTGTACCCTACATACTTACAAGGAAAGAAAAAAAAAATATTCGGCTCAAACTATAAGGTACACTACATTTCCAAATTAAACAGCAATATGATTAAACGCACTTGTGTACGTTACCCCAGCAAGAAAGTGTCTCCTAGGGTTATAGGAGTAGAACCACGTCGTTCTCCTCATCTGTGTATATAATTTCAACTTGAATGTAAACAATATTTTGATTTAAAAGAGTGTCCAGTGTGTAAAAGAGTGTGTTGGAATTACCATCGACGGCCACCATGGCCCACGCACAATGGTCCACTTGAAGGTACTTGAAGGAAGGTAACCTGCACTAAGTGCGGAAACCAAACCTATAACATAGAATATAGAGTGTCCACTGTCCATCCGTGGAGTTTTTTACCGTTATCCATAGGAACGTACTACGCTTTCGAATGGGCATTCAAAATCGTCTCTAATATAATGTTTGTGTTACTTTCTTTGTTTAAAAGTTCCAAAACAACCTTCGCTCCCTTTGACCCAAAAATTACAATCGAAAGCTTTAGTCATATCCTTAGTCATAAGACATAGCCGTCGAGTTAGGAGCGCCAGCCGCGCCGCCCGTACCAGGCGTTGAGCGGCCCGACTGGACTCAGAAATTCGGAATGTTGCCGACCTTCAGGCTGCGGCTTAGGTTACGTGCAAGTGATGAGCGGATGACGGTGGATTCAATAGTTACTTATAAATAAACTATCCTTATTTTGAAACCTCTTGTAGATGAAGGATCTCATCATCATCATTCAGACGAAAGACGTCGACTGCTCGACGTAGACCCCAAGCGTCGCCATATAGATCGGTCCTGTTTTTCCCGCATCCGATTCCAGCTACTATCTACCTAACTTTAATGGTCTCCTTTTTTTGACTCTGGTTAATGTTCCTACAGATTGTATTAAATTAGTTAGGCCCAGTAGGTGATGGCGTTTTTTAGGTCCTCAGAAGTTTAGGAGTACGGACACTTTGGCCACTCTAGCCAATGTTGAGATAATCTTATACACAGTAGTATTGGGGTCTCGCAAGGGTAAGCTTTAGAGACGTCCGTTCAGCTTACCCTCGCCGGACCCAACTGACGCGCGGCGAACTGCCGGACGGTCCCATTTCGCGCTCGCGCCCTATATTAGTTTGCTTACTGAAATGTGTAGGTATGTCACTCTGTCTAGGTAGGTACCCACCAAATTTTATTGATATTGTTATGTACCACCTAGTCATGCTTCAATGTTTATGAAAAGAAACAACGTGTAGAATTGGAGCGTTTGTCCACCACTACTATTACAAAGATAGTGATTAGTAGCCGATTGCGAAGTAGCGATATTTGACACCCATAAAGATGAAGATTAGAGATGATAGACATAATTTTTTTCATATGGTAATAATTGCTTAGTGATTAATTGACAAGGGTTCGAGAAAGGATAAGATTTGGAAATGACCGCTCAGCTTATCCTCGCCGGACCCAAACGACGCACGGCAACCGGCCGGACGGTCCCGATTCGCATCTGCGCCCTGTATAGGCTATAGTTACTGACCAGTGTATGTCTTTCTATCCATCATATTTGGTTGCAACTATTATGTACCGTACTGGTCGGGAAAAATAAGAGCGTCTGTCCACCAGTGTTGTTACTAAGATGACATCGCTGAAGTCGCAGTAGTGAAATTTGACACACCGAACCGATGAAGGGCGATAACGGCTTTATTTCCTGCGACCTAATGATGGCAATGTAATAAGCTCGCCCTCTATTACATGGGACTATATAAAGTAACAGTCGATATTTGGGTGTACCTACTATACTACATCTATAACCCCCATCCCTTCGGGGATGGATCGAAGGTTATGGTATGTTATTTTTGAGGAAGGTTATGGTACGTTAAAATATATATAATTAACCAGTTTTAGCCACATTTATAAAATAAACTTTGTATGCCCAACGCACCCGCTTATGCCTTGTCTTTAGGCCACACCGTAACACATAGGAAATTATTCAAATCGCACCAACCAGACACAGGCTTTTAATATCGTTCCAAGCGATTAAACAACTTATTTATGGTCAATTTGTCCAAAATGGCTGACCTATGGCCGAGCGCGAATTATGCACAATGTGAGCGAGACCTAATCTTTTGTCACACGAACAACATTAATAAAGTTTTAAAGCTAGATTATTTGACACCTGGCAGGTGTTCAAATAATCCAGTTTTAAAATTTAAAGAAATAGGTAATAATATCATGCTAATCGTTAGAAAACACATTTAAATAGTAAAATTCAAAGCTAATCGGTTATAACAGCCTTTTTAGTGCAATGGCCTTTCACAAGCAACAAAAAAAAAACATTTTAGTAACCGCGAAATCCCGTACCTATAGAATGTTTATGGTCGAATTAAGGGGTTTACTGTTTACCTAAATCTGGCATAGTAACGATTTTGTATGTACCTATAATATAATTTATTTAAGTGCACAAAGGTTTTGTAGTACACGAGGGACTTACAAAGTATGCATTATTAATTACATGGTGTAAGTACAACGAATTGTTGGGTGAATCGCTGCTCTTTTAACTTAGGATTTTGAATATCACTGAAATTGTAAAATTTTCAATATCTAACTTAGTATTCCAATTTCTCTGGACTTTTCGGCTCATAGGGCAAGATTGATAGCACTTTGACTTTACTTCGCCAATTATTAAAGTAAGCATCTCATACGAATACGAAAATTATTTAACTATTTCATATTAGGTATATATACATACATATATATATAATCCGCTTGCTCATAGTCACTTAATGAATATGAATTTTTAATCTTCAATTCAGCTCAATTTCATATGAATCGATTACTTTACTTATGGAGGGCTGATTACAATAGTAGTAACTTTTATCTGAGGAATTAATATTGTGTTTTGACAGCTTTTGCATCTACAAAATATGTCAAACTGACATACATATTTATTCTTCAAATAAAAGTTATTGCACTACTGAAAAATCATCCCTTAGTAAAATAATTTCGAAGTGCGGTCTATGAATCTTGCCTTTAGTCAAGAACTGTCACTTTTTACTATCGTTTGAAATCATCTCAAGAATGTAATTTCCGGCTTTTGGTACGTACGTTACCCAAAATTGGGTACCTGATGGATTACCCAACTTTGGGTAATGAAACACACACGAATATTTTAATTGAGCGCTCGGGGTGCGTACTTATATTAGGTACAGTCAGCGAGAAAAGTCGATTACACATTTAATTTTTAACACCATTTAATTAAAATATATACAGGAGTACAATTTCAATAAAACTCTTAGCTATTATGTGGAATGCGGATATGCAATCTATACTAATATAATAAAGGTGAACAGTTTTTTTTAACGTCGTATTTGAAAAATTATTTCTGTATTTGATAGCCCTATTTTTGAGGAAGGATATAGGCTATTTAACACGCTACGACCCTTAGGAGCCAAGGAAAGAGAATAATATTCAGAAAGAACGCTCAGCGAAAAAAATTGGTTGTCATAACAAAACATTGATGAAATGATTGAGCGTAACGGGACAATGAGCGTAACGGGACAATGAGTCATCCTTTTTCGTACATGCAGCCGGCGTTCATCGATTTATTAGACGTTGTCACATCAAAAAATGTGGCTGTTATTTAAGTATACAGGGTGGCAGGGAAACGCTTCCGAAAACGAAGACAGGTGATAGGGCTACTGATTCTCGATACGATACCATAAAAAAATGAGAAAAAAAAATGAACAATTTTACCTATTTTTTTAGCATTTTTCGTACACTATGCTGTGAGAACAGTTAAATTAAACCATTATTTGCTATTAAACACATTTTTTTTCTTTACAACTCTAACAAGCAATGTATTCGTAAATAAATATCATCTGACGCTTGCGCGTGACCTCAAGTTCAAAGTGCGCGCGCGCTCGCCGACAGCTGTGCGGCTGACGACCCCAAGTCCACGTGACGCGCGAAAATAATCAATTTCAGGCGAAAGGTTAGTGGTATCCGTTTGCATAAAGGTTGTATATAATCTACGTTCTGGCTTCGGAAGCGTTCTCCTGACACCCTGTATTGTGTATCTTACGACTTCCACGCGAACGAAGTCGCGGGCGGACGCTATAGTGTATTAAATAATTTTGTGTCAATTGAGATGATATGCAAAATTAGCAGTGATAATCGACTTCTGTCGATGACCGTGCCAACCTACTAAGTAGGTACCTGCCTCAATTTCTATTACGCTAAAAAGCAATAGTTCCTTTAGAAAAAGCGTTATTACTGATAATAACTGATTAACGATCAAATCATCAGTTTTAAGTTTAGATAGTTCGATATCAATTATCTACTATTGAAGGGAGATATTTTTTTCAGCGATAATGTGTGAACCAATCAGCAGTATTTAATTTAATATTGCACAATATTTGACAATAATGACGACACCTTGTCCGAAACAATTGAACGTCTACTAAAAGTATCTATTATCTGACGCGTATTGATTCTTGATGTTGTTAACACGCAATATATCAAGTATTATCCATGTATACAAGGTGTCGTTTTGCATCCTCGTCAAATTCAAGGAGGTAACTATGCTACTGATTCTCGACACAAATCAATAATAAAATAAGTAGTTATTTTTTCTAATTTTCGGGAATCGGCATTTGTGGGACACGCATTTTAAAACGCGGCCTGTATGAGACCGCACTGTAACTGCCCTTTTACACACACATAAAAACATGGCCGCTTATACGATACCATAACGCGGTTCTGTTCTTTGAAAGTGATGTATTCTGAAATACTTTCAAACTTTAATACCTAAAAAACAAGTACCCTATGTATTCATTATTTACCAGGAATCGTAATTTTATTTGGTTATTTATGTCTTTCATAACAGCCTCCTGAAATTGGACGAGGGTGCAAAACAACAGCTTGTATAACGTACCTAAGTACTAGCTTCTGCCCGCGACTTCGCCCGCGTGGTAATCAACTATACCTACTATAAAACATACCCTGTGGCACTCGGCAATAGTGTTACGCGATTTGGACACAAAAATCATTTACGTAGGACGCACCTTTTAGAAGTTAAAACTGAATGAAGTCCGAAAATTTAGAGGAATTTTGAGCACCCAGGTAGCACAAGTCTTTCGAAGGTATCTGTCATAACGAAATCCAAAAAATCTGTAGATTACTGAGCAAGTTTTTGCGATCTCATCATCTGCCTAGCCTTTTCCCAACCATGTTTGGGTCGACTTCCAGTCTACCTGGATGCAACTGAATACCAATATTTTACATGGAGCGACTGCTTATCTGACCTCCACAACCCAATTGGTACTGGCTAACACGATACCCCTCGGTAAGACTGGTTGTCATTTTCGGGCTTCTGACGGCCCGTAACGACTGTCAAAGATCTACCAATGACAGCCGGGACCAACTGCTTTTAACATGCTTTCCAGAGCACGGAGGGGTCTTGGTATGTAAAGATGGCACCCATCTACGGACCAACCACAGCAGGCGTAGCTTAGATAACCTAATCAAACGACCCGTGCGTCTGTTATTACTAAGCCCCAAGGCCCCCAATTTCTGCGACCTAAGATGTCTTTAATGACTGGTCTATGTAGCTTTCTGTAAGTGAAAGAGTTTTCGAAATCGGATAAGTCCTTTCATAGAGTACCTACCTCCAAACGTTCAAACTTTACCTCTTTATAATTTACTAGCTTCTGCCCGCGGCTTCGCCCGCGTGTATGTCGGAAGTTATCCCACGGGAACGTGCTACCAGGATAAAAAGTATGTGCTTCCCCAGGATGCCATCTATCTTTTTGCCAAATCAGAAGTTGAGTGGTTTAGGCGTGAAAATGTAACATACAGTTTCAAGTTCAAATCCTCCCCTAAAAACTGAATTACCCCTTTTTGCCCCGTCAGGGGTGAATTTTCGACAACTTTACATACTTATTATTAATTATTTTCTATCGAAAGTATCAATACTGAGTTTCGAGTTAATCGGACCGCGAATTCAATTTCTTCCGCACAAACTTCAACACCCCTATATCCCCCTTTAAGGGGTAGTTTGAAAAACTAATAATGATTAACTTTATTGCTTACTTAGGCGAGTATTCATGCCAATTTTCAAGATTATTAACCTAACGAATAAGATTTTTCATATAAACGGTATCCCCGCTTTTCACCCTCTTAGGGGTGGAATTTTGAAAAATAATTTGTGATGTGTTCATAACTTGACTCAAAGATTATTTATACCAATTTTCGAGTTAATCAAGCCACGCTGTAAAATCCTCCCCTGTAAAATTGATTACCCCTTTTCAGGCCGTCAGGGGTAGATTTTCGAAAAACCCTGATACACATTATTCTTTCCTTTCAATTTTAGGTATGAATACTGAGTTTCGATTAAATCGGACCGCGCGCTAAAATTCTTCCATACAAACTTTGAAACCCCCTAATCCCCTTTTAGGGGGTAGTTTATAAAAACAAAAAATGCCCATCTTAATAATTTACTCAGATAAGTATTCGTGCCAAGTTTCAAGTTTATTAACTCAAGGAATAATATTTTTCATACAAACAAAATCCCCCAATTTCACCCTCTTAGGGGTGGAATTTCGAAAAACCCTTTCTTAGTGGATACCTACTCTTTACGAAGAATACACCCTCCAAATTTCATGTCTCTAGGACCAGCGGTGTAGGCTGTGTGTTGATGTCTCAGTCAGTCAGTCAGGACTTTGAATTTTATATATATACTAGCTTCTGCCCGCGGCTTCGCCCGCGTGGATGTCGGAAATTATTCCACGGGAAAGTGCTACCAGGATAAAAAGTATGTCCTTCGCCAGGATGCTATCTATCTCTTTACCAAATTTTATCGAAATCCGTTCAGTGGTTTAGGTGTGAAAATGCAACATACAGACAGAATTTATAATAATATATAGTACAGTACTCTGCCCGCGACTTCGTCCGCGTGTACTTTACTCTAAAACTATCGAAGATGTATGTTTACGATCTTTATCGTTTATTTTAATTCGGGTTAATTTTAAAGTTTATAGATCAATATTTTAGTATACTATAGCAATATGTTACGGCTTGTATGTGCACAACACAAATTTTGTTATAAGTCTAAACGCGAAGACTTGTAATTGGCTTTCTGTCGACTATTGTTTCCTATTTTTAGTTTGTTTTTTTAGCTGTAAGTCTTCCATGCTGTAATAAATAAATAAATCAAATGAATTCGATTTTTTCAATAAACCTTGTCGTCCCGTTTTACCACGACAGAATTTGTTTTTAAAAAAGCGTTTGGTAAGTTCCCATTGCATGACTTAAATATTATTTATACCCATTTTTGAGTTAATGGAAGCAAGTAGTAAAATCCACCCCTTAAACTTTATTACCTACCCTTTTCTACTCCGGTAAGAGACGATTTTTGAAAAATCCTTAAAATATATAGTTTTCATTTTTGTTCTAAGTTTAATACTTAGAACAAAAATGAAAACTATATATTTTAACCGAGTTTCGACCGAGTTTAAACCGAGTTTCGAGTTAATCTGTCAGAGGGGCTTAAATTTTTTTCTTACCTATTAACTTTTTCATCCCCTCAATCCTGTGTGAGGAGTTTTTTTAAACTAAAAAGTGACCATCTGTATTAATTACCAAGGCAAATATTGCCAAGTATCAAGTTTATTAACCAAAGGAAAAAGGTTTTTCATATTAATTGTATTCCGTCTTTTCACCCAACAGGGGTAGAATTCAACAACAAATATTGGGATGTTTCCATAATTTGACTCAAAGATTATTTATACCCATTTTCGAGTTAATCAAGCCACGCATTATAATCCTCTTCTGTAAAATTAACTACCCCTTTTCACCCCGTTAGGGGTAGATTTTCGAAAAACCCTCATACGTATTATTATTTATTTTTAGTCTTAAGTACACACACTGAGTTTCGAGTAAATCGGACCGCGCGTTCAAATTCTTCCACACAAACTTTAGCACCCCTATATCCCCTTTGAGAGATAGTTTTGAAAAACTAATAATGACAAACTTTATTGCTTACTTAGGCGAGTATTCATGCCAATTTTCAAGATTATTAACCGAACGAATAAGATTTTTCATATAAACTTTATCCCCGCTTTTCACCCCCACAGGGGTGGAATTTTAAAAAATCATTTGGGATGTTTTCATAACTTGACTCAAAGATTATTTATATCAATTTTCGAGTTAATCAAGCCACGCTGTAAAATCCTCCCCTGTAAAATTGACTACACCTTTTCAGGCCGTCAGGGGTAGATTTTCGAAAAACTCTGATACACATTATTCTTTCCTTTCAATTATAGGTACAAAAACTGAGTTTCGATTAAATCGGACCGCGCGCTTAAATTCTTCCGTACAAACTTTGAAACCCCCCAATCCCCTTTTAGGGGGTAGTTTATAAAAACAAAAAATGCCCAACTTCATAATTTACTTAGATAAGTATTCGTGCCAAGTTTCAAGTTTATTAACTCAAGGAATAAGATTTTTCATACAAACAAAATCCCCCCATTTCACCCTCTTAGGGGTGGAATTTCGAAAAACCCCTTCTTAGTGGATACCTACTCTTCACGAAGAATACACCCTCCAAATTTCATATCTCTAGGACCAGCGGTTTAGGCTGTGCGTTGATGTCTCAGTCAGTCAGTCAGTCAGTCAGTCAGGACTTTGAATTTTATATATATAGATGATTGTAGATAATTTCAAGTAGTCTGCTGTCAGTATGCAAATATATTAAGTATGTCATCCTGTTTACACAGAGACTCATGCAATTTCAGCATACTGGCTTAAGAAAATTGCAATAGAAAATTGACGTCAGTCGTCGTTTCTCCTAAATCAAAGAGTGGACTATCTAAAACTGCGTAGCCAAAAAGTAAAACTGATGAGTTTTCTTAAACGAAATACCTACTGCTGAGTGCTGCAGGATAAAACCTCTTAACCTCATGGTACTTAGTCTGGCTTCCAACTGCCCGGGAAATCTCTGGTTGAAACTTTACATAAATTATAACTAAATTCCCTTCGAATTTATTCAATACCTACTATGAACTTACAGTTTTTTTATATGTCAGTGACAAATCGATCGTAGTGTCCCAAGTCCTTCGAAACAGATGCCTGCGCCTTCGTTTGTAGGCATATTTTTTTAATAAGAAAATGTTCGCCACCTCACAATATAGCTATTTAACGTAACGGTACCTACTCAAAATTCACATTAATAATTCTAATTCACACTAAGTATAATTGACTCATCTTCGCTTGATTTAAGCATGTCACCCTAGTTTAACGCAAGACAATGTTTATGTTCCTTCTCCAGAATTAGCTTACTGCCAGGTCTTAGAACCCAGCAATGCATAAATGTGTAAGCTGTCACGCCCTTTATGCCTGGAGGCTTTTATTTGGGTAGTAAGTTTTTTTATTTACATTTTAATTAATTATTTTTTAGCTTGATTACGTATAGTTTTTATTATATTTACCGCTACAGTTGGTATATTGGCGTGGCTAGCTGACATATAAATAATTAAATTTTATGTTCTGGTTTTGTAATGTTAATTACCGAACATAAGCACCTAGTATTGTATACAATCAAGTATTTTTTCACTTCTTCTTCCCAGCGATAGCACTAGGAAGTGGTGAAGGGCGGGCGTTTTTGGGGGACTGTCTTTTGTAATTTTGACGTTCAAAAAGTGCTGATTCTCAGCCTAATTTGAATAAATGACTTTTGATTTTGATTTTGATTTTGTCGAAATTGGAAAAAACTTATCTGAGGAATAGGGTTTTAAGCAAAAATAAGGATGAAATTTTTTGCGTGAAAAAAAAAATCAGTTGATCCATAGATTTATGTCCGCATAACTGGACATAATGTATGGATCAACTGATTTTTTTTCCACGATTTCAGGGTTGGTCCCGTAGTAAAAGTTGTTCATAATGATGAGTAAATTGACACCACGATCAAAATTTAACGCTGTATAATATTTTAGAGGGAATCTGTATAGGTACCTTAAGAAGAATGCGATAAGGTGTGAAATTGAAAATTTCTTTTGTTTTTTTGCAATTTTCGTATCAATGTCACGTCAAAGTTGAATTTCGCGTTCCCTGGCGCTTTCGAAAACAGCACGTAACAAATTGTCGCTAACAAAGTTGCTATTTGAACTAAAATACAGTCAACATTGTAATGTGGTCCACTTTCTAACAACTAACCTAAACTAAAATCAAAACGCAAATCTAAAATCAAATCGCAAATCCGAAACCGTTTTTCAATGCAATTAGTTGTCTAACCATTTCACCTGATCATGCAAGCACTCCAAAATACAAGCAATAATAAAAGTACAAAGATCAAGTGGATATTCTTACACAATTTCCCTCCTCCCTCCCCCCCGCTCCCCTCTAGAGGTCGTCCTCCCCTCCCAGAGGACGGCGAAAGGCACTTTCACTCTTGGAATTTGGCAGTTGGCGGGTCGTGACGTCACTTTTGCGCAATTTGACGCAATGTGGTCCAGATCTGCGCATGATTTGCTTTAAAAACGTTTCGTTTAAAACAATATTTCGTCATGGAAATTAGTTCTTTGTTAGTGTTAAAACACGTGGTAGGTACTTGCTAGTGTTGTGACGTAGGTGTGTGTTTAAAGTAGGTGCGGTTTATGTGTAAATAATATCGATAATAGTTATCTAGCTGAAGTTTCGTTGTTTATCAGATTAAATTATATTTGTAATGAATCAGTTGAATTTTGATAGGTTTCGTAAGTTCGTGTAAGAAGTGGTTTTTTTAATCACCTGTTTTATGGTCTTATTTTGATTAATACTAGATGGATGAACCTATAGCTTTATGTATTTCTCCATACGGTAGCTATTAAAATGTGTGTTTTATAGCTTGACTGATATTTAGGAAGAGCTATTAAACTTACCACAGGTGCTAATATTAATAAAAACTAATTGACTATAAGTGTATCAGGAAAAATAAAATAACAATTTAATGGCCATTTAATTTTATTGTGACATAAAAATAATTGATTCATAAAATCTACATTAGTTTGGTCCAATAACAATAATTATTAAAATTCATAACGCTAACTGCGTTTACTTATAAAATACATGACAGTAAAACTTTTATTAAACTCCTATCTCTAGCCCAACACCAATATTGCAAATATTTTATACAAAAACTATTTACATCACGGCGGGACACCAATTTACAAACAATATACAATAAAATTTTGTCCCGAATAAATTCTAACCGTCTATTTGGCACAAAATTATAATTATCAATTTCAACCCGAAACAAATTTTGCACGAATCCTCCGCCATCATTAAAAATTAAAAACTTAATTATTTATTATTGCAATATGCGACGTAACTCGTCATTTTTTAAATATTTTTAATATAAAAATTACATTTACATTTTTTCTTCGTTTTATATTTCGTACTAAAATATTCAACAGGTTTATAAACTTAGAATGAGAATAATCTCTTTTACATCACTATTCTTAGTAGGTACCATACAATAGAGGGCACATTTTTCTTATTATTTACAGAATACTTAATTATCTAAAAGTTCATAGAACGTACTAGAAATATATCATAGATATATGGGATAAACATTACCAGCTTTCGACGAGGACGACCCTGCGTTAACTCAGAACTATCAGATGATCAACGTCTACAAGCTGGTAAAAACTAATACATAACACAGCAAATAGTCCCATCGCATAGAATTCCAGAGAAAATTACCTTTCCCGAATTCTATGGAGGGACAGTGTACAAGACGCCTATTAATTCCCGGCCTCACGACGAACATGTCGATACAAAGAACCGGTGAAAATTCGGCTGTCAACTAACTCGGCGACTGCGCTGCGATTTGCGATTGTGCCGCAAAACGAAGCCAGTCATCGTACCGTCCGCATTACCGCGGCTCACGCACCCTTATATACAACGTAAATAAATTATGTACACTACTTATAGACTAAAGAGTATTTATAAGTAGTATTTATAAGCAGTACGGGTGACAGAACTGGTAGACGAGCCTCTGACTCCTCTCGGTCTTCTTCATGATTCCCTTCTTGTAGTACTGTCGGATGCTCCTGGACAGTTTGTCGTAGTTCATGGCAGGCCTGTTCTTTCTCTTGCCCCACAGCCTGGCGACACGCACTGAATCCTCAATCTTGAACACACCGTTACCTGTGGAGCATGGTTTGAATTAAACATTTGTTCAATAAGACGGATTCGCGAATTTTTGATTTTTGAGAGACATTTGACGAAATTTTTTATTTGTAGAGTTTACAAGTCTGACATTTTAGGTCGTTAGAGTTCGAAGTGCTCTTTAAGAGTCTTTAAAAATTCCAAAAGTGCATAAATTGAAGGTAAATACTGTGCATTGTATTTTCAAAATTACAAACGAGACGTACGATGCATTTTAATCGTACGCGACCGCTATGTCGTCCGTTTGTCGCGCGAGGAGATCGTGACCTGATTTAATCTGATATAAATTTAATTTTCGTTAGAAGATCGTCTTTCTTAGAAAAGGTTTAAAAAACTCATTACGTTCCAAACTAAAGACAAAGAGACAAGTTGTTTTGGCGACAACTGTTTCGTTGATTTCTACTTTAAAAATAAAACGAGTGAAAGGAATTCGGAAAACAGAAAGCTCTATAAAAACGATCATACTGAATCAAGTTCCATTTTAGTCATCTGCCATTTTGTTTTAAAACTTGCTGCGGCTTGACATGATATATTTTAAATGCAGTGTTATGATTACATTCACACTTCTAAATATCAAAATAGACTATCTTATCAAAAATTGTAAAGTTATAAATATCGTAAGTCCGTGCGTCACGCAAGTTACAACTAACAGAAGAACACAAGGGTACTTAGAACTTCCATTCAAGAGTAAGTTATTAATAAACCACTATTTATTAATTGAGACCTTCACATAGTTGGACGTCACTAGACACGAGAGAGACAATACACCAATTACAGCAAACCACAGCAAGTCGTGATCTACAAACCAAATATTCAACCTAACAGTGATGTACCGACAATATTCGTGATCCGAAAAGTTCTCGATAATGGTATAAATCGTAACAATGGCTGTCTATCGTCTGAACAAGTCACGAAACTAGATAACCTTTATTTAAAACGATTTTATTGAACAGATGGTAAATGGCCAGATCACCTTGGGCATGGAATGTCGCTCAAATGAATTTTCCGTGCGTTAGATTCGATAACTGATGCATTCGATTTAAATTACGATCCGTTTCGATGCGCGATTCGATTCAGAATGGAAAATATGTAACTGAAATTGCATGCCAGGATTTAATAAAATACCAAATTGTGTGACTAGATTTAGTTTGAGCTAAATAAAACAAATTCTGTCCACGTTTTAATGTGTCTATTGTGTAGTAAGCTTAAACCATTTTAAATGTGCGTGAGTGAGTACTGCTCACTGCTGTGGTAAACAATGAGGTAAGTAGGATGCTAAAATGAGGTCTGAACAAGAATTAAGGTATTTTAATCAGACTTCTGAACTACGAGTATATGCGTGGTATAAGTTTAATAGGCATGATATAATTGGCAATTTAATCATCTGTAGCACTGTATTAATATTTTATGGCCCAGTATATTTTGTAATGAACAATTGAATTGCTAATAAATTGTCCTCTGATAATATTATTAAAAATAATCATGATACTTTATGACTTCATAATTATTTCAAGTTTTTTTTTCATCTACCGATTATCAGCCAATGGCCAATAGTCATGTGTACTACTCAGTAAGCCCCGCCTCTTTTACAATCATAGTAGGTAATTTATCGTGAACAAAACAAAGGAGTGCCTTGATTCCGTGTTTAAGGCAATTATAACAGTATAACAGTTATCAACGATTTATAGTACGGAAAACAGGTCCTTAACAAAGGCTTGTTTGGTACATTTATCTTATTGTTCACCGTGTTGGTACTGGCTTGAAACAAACTGGTTTCATAAGTGGTTCTTAGATCATTATTTAAAACGACGTACGTTGTGGAGGAGGCAGGTTAAATAATTTTTAAGTATGAATGTAGATTAGAAAATAATAAGGGTTTCTGCAGACAGGCGCGACGCGAACAAATTCCACTAAGTTTTCATAGAAATTGTTTTACTAGTGTCGCTTTGCACTGTCGCATGGCACCTGTATGCGGGGCCCTTAAGGTCAGAGGAAGATCAAAGCACAGATGGATGGTTCGTGTAAAAGTGGATATTTTTTAAGATATTGTGAATGTTGCGAATGCTGTAAAGATGTATGGAAGAAGGTCATTATTCCCAGAGAATAAATAGAGTCTTATGGTGACATATGGGAAATACCATAGATAAGCAACAGAACCTGGTGTAGAGTCTATTGTTAGAATTATTCATGCAATATTAAAACCTCATTACAATATTATATAAGTGGTCTCATTTAAAGGAATAGATCATGACGATTTTAGATTTCCCTAAGATATATACCACGTAATATTAATTATGAATGCACAAACATTTCCATTTACGTTGTTGTTGCCATTTATCTCTTACTAATTAAGAAGGCCACGACTAATTAATAAACAAATTTATTACAAATTTATTGTTTGCTTGACGACGAACCAAATGGTGTAGTATTTACTGAATTCCGTTGTTTACTGTTGCTTGGATAAAGGGTTATGATTGGTCAAACAACATGTTACAACATTTTATGTCATCACTGTTATTTAGCAGTAACAAGTATTTAATGAGCAGTTTCTTTATTAACCTTTATTTCGTTTCTTCTCTTATACTTATTTCCAAATATCGTGCGTATTATTTGTTCGTATTATATATATATATATATTCTTCGTTATCGTTTTCTCTATTAACCCAATCATCATCATCATCCCAACCCATATGTTTATCAGAACTCTTACTCGGTTTTCCCTTGCATACGTTCACTGTTCAGTCATCAATCAATACGTTATCATTAATTGCTAAAACAATAATCAAATTATAATCTTCTGGCTGTACTTAATTTTTAATCTTATCAAAAATATATTAGTCAATTTAAATTCCGACATTCCCACCCACCGGCTCTTTTCAATATTAGTCATTGGAAGAAAAACACTTGTTTGAACAATATAATTTAGCCGATGCCTATCATTGGAGTTTTTATCATATTATCCTATCTTCATTATCACTTGACAAAATAGTTCAAACCCCTGATTGGAATTTACGTCAGTGGAGAAGGTTTTTCTGATAAAACCTGATAAAGCATTACAAGTCCAACAAAAATAACAACAACGCAATCGTTAAAAATAGAAATGATACAATAATCATGTGAGTATTTTTATGTACTTCAGAAGCACTTGACTTTACTATTAAATCATCTTTGATATAATATATAAACCGATGGAATGTATATTCTACCATATGTATAAAAATCGGTTGGATACTGCTTTATCCAACTTCTAACTAAATATTATATATTTTAACATCTTTGGCTATAACTGTACCTAAACAGTTATAGCCAAAGATTCGATCTGCAAACGCTTAAGATTTGGAATAATTATAATGTAATGTCTTCGACATCAAAAATCCTGATAGGTTTCCTTTCTTTCCTTTTGATAGTACCAAACAAACTAAAGCCTCCTGAATTTCAAATTCGTCTTCAATATCAATGTCTCTCAAAAATAGAAAATCCTTAAAAATATTTTTAATTGTAGATGCTATAATATTTTCAATACTCACTTCGGTCTAACCACCGTATCGCTGAACCGTGTACATGAGGAGATGCCAGAAGCTCCTTCAAGAACTGCCACAGATGTATATGTGTACTGCCAGTCTTGGCTTTACCGCCTCCAACTGTTGCACTCGTACCAGCTGATTCCGAGTCCTCATCTGTTGAAGAAGAGATTCGTTAGCAAATGATTGTCGATCTTAGGTTTGGAGGTTAGCGCCGTAAATGGAATGAGATGTGGTGTTAAACTTGGAGCATCTAAAATGTATAGTAGAAAGTATTTGGATTGATTACATACTGCTCAAAATATATTTAGTTCTTAATTGCAACGAACAAACTACTACATTCCTTATCACCCGTCCTTCATCAAATAATTAATACATAATCTATAATGCAAATGATTAACAAGAATAAGAGCTTGGTGTATGTCAAAGGCGTCCTGAATGCATAAATAAGCGCATAATTTAACAATTTAGAACTATTAAAGAGCCCATAACGCTGCTATTGAAAAGGGGGCAGACAGAGGAGGAGGCAACACGACGACACTATAGCTTCTTGGAAGCTAATCATACCAATTCATCGTTTCTATGAAACTATAAGCCTACTAAACTCGCCATCTACGCGCAATTATAAAGACCTAAAAAACTTGAACATACCAAAGAAGTTTCTCTAAGAAAGATGTTTAAACTAAAAAGTTATTTTAAAATGGATGCTGTAAACATAGACCAAATTAACGGCAGCTGACCTTCAGTTGTAGACATGTAAACAGACTGACAAGCAAACGAATCATATAAACAAAACGCTATACTCAAAACAGTTAAATAGCAACATGCTATTTAAAGAAGAAAGCCAAGTGCTGAACGGAATGCTGCAGACGATTTGAGGAAACTATGGCGAAAGGAAAGTCCAAAGAATTTTCGCGTTTAAGTACAAGAAGATAAAGCTCAAATTACTAATGTGAAACAAATGAGAGTAAAGTTACTAAAAGAGACAAGCAAAGTGACACGGGCTACGGTTAATTAAAATTCGAAGTATTTTACACCGTATGTGAAGGTGGCAATGAAAATGTTCACGATACCGACGGCAGTTTTATCTTGGTCGCATTCGACCTTGTGGGTCCGGCGGCGTGAACTAGGCCTTCGGGAAACGACACAAAAACCAGACTTGACGTATATGGATTCGAAGCCGACATGTACGGGACAGAACGGCAATAGAACGACAAACGTCTGATTGATGGGTTAACTGTAACTAGGCGTGGCTACATATTACATTAGTATCTAATGCATTTTATCGGTCAGCGATTTAAAGATTGAATGCTTCTAGCTTCGAAGCTTGTTTCAATACTTATACATATTTATTAAACAGGTATTTTTATGGAATTATCAATTTAGCTATCATAGTTGCAATCGTATGTAAAAATACGTGAAACCTGATCTTTCTCAAAACATCATGTTGTTTTTAAGTCATCACTTACTTTGTCCTGTTTATCATGTTTTTCAAGTGCATCAATTTCTGATTTTATTGGTTGAATGGATAGCACTTTTACCTTGGCTCTTACAATGACAAGTTAGTATTAATGTGCTTCTACTTGTACAACTTCTGCATTTTAAGAATCTGATTTAATTCTGAATTCACTATTTGGCCCAGTAACCTCTTTGATTTACTTTATACCGTCAGGGCCTGATATAAATCTTTATGTCAAACTGCATGTGTGGACTGACAACTGAGTCGCAGATAATTGTCGATCGCAATTTCCTGTGCTACTATCTGACACTTTTTTTATTCATAAGCTAACTGTCAACCCATTAAGGGCGACAGGGTGTCTCGTCCGTTGGACTGTATCATGGTTTTATCTTTATGCAATTGCGATAAGACTTGCTTTTATGATTGTATCGTGTTAATCTTGAAAGCACTTCCAAATTATAATTAATATGCTATAAAACTGACTATTAAATAATTTCATTTCAAATTCCCATGTGACGATATCTAGTAAATGTTTATAGTTGTCATCAATTTCTAAAACAAAATAAACCTAATTGGTAAATTCTCGAACAATAGTCGAACAATAAATCTTATCATTCGCTAATAGTTTATCAGCAATAAATAGCGTGTCTGTCCTCATTACGTCCAATGCATCGTGGCTTTCAATTCCCTCATAAAGTGAGTTTACAACTGCGTACGATGGCCATACATCATTAGCTTGTTTGTCTGTAACACAGTCCGTATGTGGGTTGGTAACGGTCGTAGCACAATGCATGCGACTGATGCATTGCCGTGCTACATTCGACCACGTATTGCACTATCTACTTTTCAATCATGTGTCTGTATTTTAACGCATCTTCTCGACAGGATCAGACATTGAAGCGTATGCATTTGAGGAATAGCTAGCCAAAAATTGAGACACACAAGTTAAATTATTCCCACCTGAACATGCATTGTCCATTTTTAATCATTTTGATGGATGAACGCAAGAGCATTCAGATTTTAGTTTGTAATTGATTTCTTCTTTCAAGTTTACCTTGATTCCCGGATCAGCAAGAAAATAAATTCGCAATCATCCATATTTCATGCAATCTTAAACGTCACTTATTTATTTAATTTATGTCCCATAAATCTACTAGGCGTGGCTGTAGCGTAGGAATTTCGATTTAAATATCTAGATTAAATTAAAGTTTCAACCAATACATAAGTGTAATTAAAGTTAGATAATTATGGTTATCGTCGACGCATTCACGTTCTCCCGTAATTGTCAAGATAATAATATTGGTGATGGGTTTTACGAAATCGATGATAAATCATATTTTATCGAAATTAATGATTTCAGGTTAAATAAAGTTAAAAAAACCACCGATAAGAAACATGCTTCGATGTAAAGCTGACTTAAAAGAAAATTACGATAAAATAAAACATTTAGTACCTATCTTATCCGTTGCTAATTCTTGATTCTTTGCCAACCCTGCAAAGGAATTGGCATTATAATAAGATACACCTTGGAAACACACAATTAATAATACAATAAAATCTCCCAATGATTTGAGGATCACTTCCAAGGACTCCCATTATAAATCTCGATGCTACTCGTATTTCAAATACTTACTCACTTGTAAGCTTATGTAGCTGTTTTAAAAGATCTACATACAAAATAGAATAAGTAAAATACGCACCATCACTCATGTCGTCGGTCGACGGTAAACCAGCAGGCGTCGGGATCGGCGATGCTGATAACTGATGATGATCAGGCCCCTGTGATGATCTCCAGATCTCCAACTGAGCATACAG
Source organism: Apamea crenata (assembly GCA_949629185.1). Taxonomy (NCBI): domain Eukaryota; kingdom Metazoa; phylum Arthropoda; class Insecta; order Lepidoptera; family Noctuidae; genus Apamea; species Apamea crenata. The sequence continues at coordinate 3,446,371 of OX451359.1, forward strand.
AGTACTTCCCGACTGTAACAATAATAAACAATGATCAAACCAGAACTAACGGTGAATATACACATTACTCGGAAAGTGTGCAAGATTTCCACGTACTAACATTTGAAGTAGTCATTACTGATGTTTAGCTAGCAGAAAATTTATTGAATTTATCTTATTTATATCAAAAGAAGCGTGGAACTAACGAGTCTGGTTGTTAATTAAGAAACTTGTTTTCAATGGTTGCTGTGCTACCCAAAATAGATTCGCAAAACGTATGGTACCAACCAGAACTTTTGGGAATGGCTTTGCTAGTCGTAAAATTGGTTGAAAGATATATGTATCTGTATTCTTCTCTTTATGGCACAATTTGATTGGCTGCAGTAACGTAAAACCTAAAATGTTTCACATTTACAGCATTATAAACTACCTATTTCTACCATTGCACTAGTGACTAAACTACCTATTTCTACCATTGCACTAGTGACTAGTAGAATTTCCTAGCTTTGAATGTCTCACTAAATATTTTATCAACATACAGCACAAGATGATTAGAAAACTCCACCTCCATAATGTTACTATCAGCAACCAATCAAAATTCTCCACGTTATTGACTTATACCCACTATTACTCACTCCACGGCTATCCTTTATCTTTAAATCTTAGAATTCCTCGCTAATTCAGCACCTATATCTTCCCACACTGCAAACCAGATGCAATTTGTATGCAGACGGGCCCTGGGTGCTGACTTTCCTCGCTTAGAGAAAGTCGGCTCGTCGGTGCGTGCGATAACAAAGATACCTGCCCATTGGAACTGGCGTGCTCGATACGATGCTACACTATTTTTTCTACTTATTTTGCTGTTTTTATTCTTGGTTTTAGCTTGAATTGGGTTTGTAGGAGCTTTTGGCTTTTTGTTGGCTGTTCTGAATCATTTATTATAAACTGTGTACTACTTTCAGCATTTGAGTGTTTGATGGGTTGGTTCTAGTCACACGTTTGCTATATTGTTTTCCCGTCTTCGTAAACTTACTCTATCGACATATTTTGAAAACATTTCAATTTAAAGAAATCTATTTCGGCATTTCTTACTTCTGAACTACCTGATAAGTCTGTTAGTTCTATAGGCAACAAAGTTCTCTCCAAGTAATAAAGAATATATTTTTTACTTTATAATGTTATATGTTATTATTAGCGTTCGAGTGTTAACTCATCTATGGCGTCATAAAAATGGATTTCCATCTGAACGCGTGACTTCATCATTACTACGTACGAGTATGTAAACGAAATTTTTCCTTATACCGTCATAGGGAAAGAACTTGACCACAAACACTGAAGGTATATCGTTAAAATCGCTGATATATTAATCATGGTTATAAAAGCATAACGTCTAAGGAATAAAAAGGATAAGGCTAACCACAACTAAGCAATTCACAAATGATGATTTTTTGAGTGAGTCCAATAAACTCAAGTCACAAGTTAAAAATTTAAATTGTATACTTTAATCAAATTATCAACCTAAACTTTTCTAGAATCTACAACTTGCATAACTAGTCAAACCAATATCCTCAATGTCATAACTGCTACTGCACAAATTATAATAAATAAAAGAGATGACATAACAATGATTGCAAAACTAAACGATGAAAATAAACTAGTCTTCAACAACGTTACATAAGATGGGTCAGCCTTAACGGATTTCCTTACTTTTGTTGTCCTTGCTAATTACGTAAATACAATTAAAGTTGAACTTTTCGTAATGGTGGTTGAGGAAGCAAATACTGACCTACACGTTACATATGTTACATCAGGTGTAGTGAATGTGTTTTATCGTACCTTTTTCCTCATGTCGCAAGCAAAACTTTGGTAGAAGATCATAGTGATAAGACAGTTGTAATTTTTGATAAAGTTCAAGAAAATTACTGTCAGTTCAAAATCAGATAAGAGGTACATATGTATCGTGTATATTTATGCTGTCATTAATGATACAGTTAATAGTACAACAATAAAATACGATAAAAACATTGAAACATAGTAAGCTTAAATGTTGTTTTAAAATCAATGTTTTACGTTGTCATACAAGATTCATTGCATCATTATTATTAAAACAATACTCGTCTTATCATAGTCCCCTCGAGTACTGATAGTATTATCATCACACTATAAGACTGAAGTTACAACAATGTTTAACCATTGAATAACACTAATTACAGATTTTAAACTGTTTCAAAATGTTATTTTACTAATTTTGGAGTAGCTCATAAGAAAATTAGGTACTTAATCAAAGTAAACTAATAAAACTGTCTAGTAAATGAAGATAAGAATAAGACTACTAAACGTGTCTATTGAAGATGTAAATTAATTTGCACTTTGGTCAGCAAATACGATTAAAGATGAATCATCTATGCTCATTAATTTGCATTGCGACGAGCATGTGCAAAAGCCACGCAAAACCAAATATGATGTAAGCGTTCGTGAAAAAATTCAAGAAGTAATTACTGAAATATGTAGTTGGCGATGATTTAACCGTAATATTAATCTTAGATATGAATATAATATAAGCAACTACACTAAATAAAAAATATTTCGGATGAACACACGATTTTAAAAATCTTTACAGACGACATGATGATCTCAGTAATGAATGCAATAATAATTTTAATAGAAAACCAATGAATGCTAAGCTTTCATTCGTAAAAGGAAAAGATCATGAATAACTTACAATGAATTAACATAAACACATGTATAAAAATGCCCAAGCCCCTACGTTGACGTTACAGCAAGCGATAAGTGTATCACTTGACCCCAACTGACACGTGGTTAGAAGAATTTATGTGATAACACCAAGATAACACGCATTGTAGATATTTTCTCCTATACGAACTGTTTTATTTTATACTACTTAATTAAGTAAACATTGTATTATCAGTACTTTGTGAATCAGTATAGACTTTGATCTGACGAACGCCCTCAATCTGCCCCAGGGTTATACGATAAATATTAAATATATACAAATGATTATAAATAGTACCTGAGACGCTCTCTGGTTGAACTCTTCTTCTGTTAGTGCTACGAGCGCTGCGCCATCCATTGTGAAGTTCTCCATGGGCACCATTGGCATGTTGTAATGTTGCAATGTGAACATCACCCACGCCTTTACGTCCCCTGTACTCCATAGCATTGGATCTGGAAACGAACACATCATCATCCACTGTTCCACTCCTCTTATTTATATGCATTATTACTACCATTATTGTCCTCTACCATAATAACGTTAGTAAATTCATCGCATTCGATGCTGTATAGCAGTATGCAAAACCCATTTCTCAAACAATTTATATTGATGATTTATTCAAATAGCATCACGTCAATTCTACCGTAATCTCATTATACCTTGTTCGTAATCAATGACTTACTAATTAACAACCCTAAGAAAGAAAATGCCTTCTGAGAAAATGCAAACCGCGCGACGCATGTTCTTATTCAGTTTTGCATATCCAATCAATGTGTATATAGCGAGGACGTCACTAATATAAGACGAGATCATCGCTGGGCCAACATAAACAGCTTACGTAATCCACTCCGAGCGACTTCTAAGAAATCATTAATGTTTATAATGGCGTTACACTCAACGGTAGCCAACATGTACGTGGAAATACGTTTTTTTACTGGGCCTACATCTGAGTGACGTCACTATTAAATACAATACTAATAGTAATCATGTAAGACGTACAAGTACAACATTCTCATGACATGCCATTGTAAATCATACATTATTGTTCATAAATATATTCGCACGTAATACAACTCTTAATCAAAGTTGAGTGAATAATGGTGTTGACGTTTTTGACTCACCTGGTGAGATTCCAAGTACTGTGCATGTGTTGTCCACGTCCCTCTTGGTCTGTTCGATGGCCATGCTGAGCACACGGTCGATGTCTGGCGCGACTAGAGAATCGTCACCTCCACTGCTCTCCTCCATTTTCACACTTCCCAACTCCAACGGAATTGGTCTGAGGTTTAACCTCTTCTGGAAAGATGTGTCTTCTAATGCTGACCTCAGCAGAATGTGATCCCTTGGCTCTTCAACTTCGAGTTTAGGTGTGAGGTAGCTCTGTTGGACACTGTCTTGTAGTATCTGATTTTCTTTTAGGAGTTCCTCTATGTCTATGTATTCTTCGTGTTGTGGAGCTGGTGACGAATATTGATTGTAGCTTCCGTAGGATACGCACGATCCAGAAGGAGAGAGGGGATAGGGAGACGCAAAGCCGGGCACGGCAAGTCTGTTGGGTTCTTCTTTTATGTAAACTTGTGGTGAGTACTGAAGAGAACTGTAGGGCGAGGCGGGCTGCAGGGCGACTGCTGGGATGGAGCCTTCGTCTGAAGATGGAGAGGGAGTAGGATAACCCTCGAAGTCGTATAGGCGTTCCAAGAAGACGTTGTTTGAGTTGTCTTCTGGGTATGGTGGTGGTGGTTTGTTGTGAGGGTTTGGTGGCGAGTAATGCATCGATTCTGGGGGAGATGCAGCGCCGATCAGGCGAAGAAGATGTTGTAGATCAGCTGGGGAGGCGGGGACCGCTCTCTCGTCCTGAGACGCCGATTGCGGGCTGCACCCGGACCGGGGCACCGTTTGTGGCATCTGTGAACAAGAGAGAAAAAACATTGGTGGTTGTTCAAATAGACAGATGGTATCGAACGATATGGTTCTGTTATAAAAGGCATTGTTTGTTCAGTCACGATTTTAGTCGATATTTCTTGGGTTTCACACGCATTTTCGAAGGCAGGTGTTAATTTTGTTTTAGTACTGTCCCGTAATTGTTTGTCCGACGTTCTTACATAAGATACTCGTGTCTGAGGTCTCTGAACTTAGGTATGAAATTAACCCAGACCTAAAAGACCGAAATGTAGTTGTTTTGTTCGACGACGTCATGCCCCGACGTACTAGCATCCAGATGTCTTAAACATACACATTTCGAGCTGTATATTTATCTATTCACTACATCATAGACCTCTATATTTAGTAGTGACGAATAACTCCAAACCTACGGAGATTTAAGTAACAAAATAATAAAAAAAAACCTAATGGTCAGGTGATAATAAGTAAATAGGATTAGTTAAATGTAGTTATTTATTAACATTTTGTATTTTAGATGTTATTATTATCTCAAGAATAGTATCAGATTCTGGAAAATCGTAGAAGTGTTGGAAAAAGATATGCAAATTTATGTATATTGTTTGCTAATAACACAAGTTATGAGGTGAAATACGAGATTTTAAACTATGTATGATGACACGCAGGAAAAACATTTTTATGCGTTATTTTAACAACTGTTTCTATGTTAAGATGGGATTAAGTAACAAAAATATAATCGGCCTAAAATTCCAAGACACGATTTAAAAAAAAAACTGAACACCTAATGACACTCACATCAACTTTTGAACAGCATAATGACAAAAAAATAACTTCGTTACTATTAACTACATATGTATGATTCGGAGCACACGATCATAATTAATTGAACGGCTGGGTTAATCAACAAAATCGTCTGGGCGAGATCTTACACAATCTTTATGTTTTTTCTTATCATGGTAGTGACCTATGGGTTCCGTAATAAAACCTGACCATTCCTTTTCTCCTCTTCTCTTGGCCTCGTTCTAATACTTGGGGTCGGCGCAGAGTGTCATGTTCCCCCACATATCAGCCGCCATATCTCAGTATTCACCCCTGTCTAGTCACATTATCTTTTATTATAAGTAATAAGGTTTAAAATAAACTTACTCTGAGTAATGACAACCCCATCGTATGCACACTTAAATCACAACTGCGCTGTAACTCATTTTCTTTGCGAAAATCTCTTGAACCGAACCGGTCTGTCCGGATAATCAGCCAGTTGGCTTTATTTTTCTACTTTTTTTCATTATTTCGAACAATTGCCAAGTACATTTACATATTTCCCACGTATCTGCATTGCTACATAATTGTTGTGCTTACCCTATTTTGATTGGTTGACATTGTTTTAATATGAAGATATAGTGGTTGTATATATAAGCATGAAAGAAAATTACTGACACATCAGGTTTCAAATGAAAAACAAAGCTTTGGAGTTATTTCTCTGCCATTTTTAAAGGCGTTTTTTTGTTAATTACTAAACTAAATTAATAATAACAACAATAACTAACAATGACAACAAATTAACCAGTTGAATGCCGTAATTACAGATACAATTAAAAAGCCATTAGGTCTCGCGAGGATCCATGTTCAAAATCGTATCGAAAAAATCTTTATGAACATAAAAAAAAAACTTTATGATTTCAATTCGTGATGTTATCATAAAAGTATTAAAATCTGGTTGAAATATTATACTGATTTATTAACAGACACATCTTCGTTATGATTTTATTACAAGAGGTCGATGATGTCAGTATCTATGCTGGCAAGTGATTAGGAATTATTATTTAATTGTTTTGGTATTTTACCAGAGGCGTCTCGGTTTGTGTTAAAAAATTTTAAACTATTAATTAGTGGGAAAAACTGATTATGTTATTTTTATTAATTTCTGATACCAAATCGAGCGGAAATTATGGATACTGTGATAGCAAAGTATCCCATTTAATAGAATCATTTGCGAAAAATTCCAAATCACTTGCGAATATTTTCCAAACTTTCCGAATATTTCGTAAATAATTCTGAATTATTTTTTATCTCCTATTCACAATCTCCCAATTCACATTGTGGTCACGCATAGCTAATGGTCTAGACAATACTTAGCACGCGGAAGTGTCTGGCAATTCTCGTTCTAATCGAGACACATCTCATTACAATATTTATGTCAAATTCCATACCTCAAATATTTGAGGTATGACGCGTATTTAAAATATGTGACCTTTGCCAACTTACTAGTTGGTTTGTTTATAATTTTTGCATACATTATTAAGATCAATTGGATTTTGAACTTTGTAAAGACACAATTTTTTTTATTAAGAATGTAATTTATTACAACACAGCACAATAATTAGCAATGCAAATTAATTTTAAATTATCTTTCTCATTCGACAAATTAAACTTTCCATGCATAAAGAAAAAATAGGTAGAATATCAATTTCCCAAAAAAGTCTTGGAAATAAACTAAAACAATTATTACCAGTTTGAATAATATTTACTTCTTGTATACTAGTATTATAAAAACGTAAAGATTGTTTGTTTGTTTGTAGGGGGTAATCTCTGGCACTACCAGTCAGATTTGACACAATCTCTTTACATTTGATAGCCGAATTCTTGATGAAGGCTATATGCTATTTATCATCACGCTATGATACAAGGAGCCGAGCAAAAAGAAAAAAAAATCAGAAAGAACGAATCCAAAACGAAGTGATAGCGTAAGCGATGCGATGCGACGAGATGGGTCGGGGGAAACGAAAAATTTCACGCGGACAAAGTCGCGGGCAGAAGCTAGACTCTAATAATTCTAAACATGTGTATCTACGATGTTATCTTATATGTATAAATCACGATGTAGGTAGTACTAAAATTTTGATTGCGTCAACGAAAACGTAATCAGTCAATCGCTATCAGATAAATGAAAAAATACGAGACTAAGGATGACTTTGACTTTTAAAGATTAAAGATTCTAATCTAGTTCAAGTTTTTATAAAAAACAGTATTGACATTTTAATGAAATTTAGTCTGCCAACTGGATCAAAGTAAAATTAAATGAAAAAAAAAACGGAATTAATTACTCACCTACTCTACAAAAAACATGTATGTATATAAGTGAAAGGTGTATTTAACAATTAATGACGAAAATAATATTAACTAGTTTTTAAAATTCTTTATTATCCGGATATCAGTATTTGGAGAAAAGTAATTCGGAAACTTTTAAAATTCAAATGATGTTTATTTTTATTTATGACTATTTGAAACCTTTATTTTGCTTGACTACCATTTCATAATAGAAAACATGACTTCTCATCTTTTTATAAAAACCTCAGTCATAAAACAATACTTCAATTCATCTTTTCAAGGACTATAGTAAATTAATTCAGCCAAATATAAAGTGCCTCAATGCGTCAAAGGTAATATCCGACCAGATATCTGAATATCCGGACTTCCGAAGTAGGAAATACAGATCACAATCACAAGATTTTCTAAGAATCATTTAGACGGATATGGGATTTTACAGTTTTTACATGGCTTGTTATTCTAGGCATTTTATGGTGAACCGTTTGTCATAATAACTAGCAATTCAAGTATTTCTAACTTAGACTTCTAGAATTTATTATGACTAGATATCATGAGATGAAATAACCCACCGTGGAAGTATTTATGGCTAAGCGAATCTCGAAAGCTGCTGGGTTTATTAGATTTTATTAATTATACTATTAATCAATTCTGTGCACGGCTGGAATATACTGATCGCTAGTTGTTAGATATTATTGTCAATACCCTTGACTGAACTAACCTAGATAAAGTACATAATATAATGTACTTATTTGCAATTCTACGACTATTTATCTCGTCTTCAAGATCAAACAAACCTGCACTGGCTTCTCTATCTGCTCACATTTATAGATATTATAAATTAAATTCGCTGTTCGTGTCTGTCTGTGTGACCGCGGTGTTCTTCTAAACTACCTACGCAACAGTTTTGATGCGGTTTTCACCATTATTTAGACACATATTTTACTTCGGAAGGTTTATGTGTATAATACAGTAATATTAAAGAAATCTCGATGTCGAAGTCGTACAATCCGTGCGAAGCAGGGGCGAGCCGCTAGTAACATATAAGATGTATCTATTTTTTTCCTAGTGCAAGTATAACAATAGCAAAATTGTTACTATGGTGATACAATGTAGACTGTTGATACCGAAGGCAATCACCGTCCACAACAATACATTGTTGTACCGAAAAAAGTGATATAAAGTTCAATCATTTTGACCCCAGTACGAATGTATACTATATTTTCTATTGAGTTACACAGAGATTAGATGAAGCATACCTATACACGTTGTTTGTCCGATTAAAGTAACCCATTATTCTAACAAATTATTTGCTCCAAATTATCTACAAACTGGCTTAAAATACTCGTAATAACAATAGCAACCTCTTTAATATCAATCGCTAAATCTGTAGGAAGTAAGTGTTCCGTTTTGAAAAAAAATGGCTGACAATGTGCGTTGACGTCATAGTATTGTCGACCAATCGGCGTCGAGAACGAGCGTGACCGTATGAGAGCCTGCTACACTTCAGACCTTGGGTTTTCCACTAAAGTTCGCTCAACCGTTTGAGGTAATAAAAAAATGCTTCTGTAATGCATACGAATTGTTACAATTTTAAATGGTTTTTTAAGTGACACAGTATTAAAAGTTATATCTGTAGGTATCGAATCTTTAGTTATTTTCAATATTTGTTAACATTTTCGTAATCTTTCAAGGTAATATGAAATGTGGTTTATGGCAATCCAGGTCCAGGGCAAGCGATCCCTATAGTTATTTTGGGGTGATAGACAAAGTAAGACTGGATTCTGATTGAATCAAATACTGATTTTGATCAATCTACTTAAACATTTTTGTACTAGGTTTTAAAGCTTTTGGCAATGTAGGTCACAATGCGTATAAAACATGAATTAATACTATCTGTAAACAATAGGTTTGTTTACAGAGAGTTACAGAGATGACTAACAATGACCAACAAATCTTTTGTCTAAGCAGTTTACAATATTACGTGCCGTTAAAAAAACGCTTGAATTAAACTATAATTAGATTACACGGAATGAATCTAAACCATTGCTAAGCTAAAACTGAAACTGAAGCGAAAAGAACTTCCTCTAAAACACGAATGTTTTCCATTTTGTTCTAGCAGTCGATTTTAATGGAAACAAACTGTAAGTGCCCATAACTCTTCATGTTTATAAACACAGATATATAATATATCTTGTAAAATGTTTTCACTGATTGGGAATAAATATAACTTCAAACCGTTATGTTGTATTCGAAAACTTAATAGGTTACGGTTAGATTATTAATTGCAAGTTTTTACGAGTAGTCTGAGCTATTGAATGACAATTTATTAGGATTTCTTAGTACTGTTAACTTTAGATTGTTATACTTTACTTAAATTGAAGTCGGGTTAACTATGGGAGAACTATGTAATTTATAATTAGTTGTACGACAAACCGTATCTTAAATCATACGCAGGCCACAAAACTGAGGAGTAATTCCCGTAATTTTAAGAACGTTCAAAGTATGATCTCAGTCTCAATTGGTCAAAAATACTGCTATAGTTTCCCTATATTTTTGACAAGTTTTTGACATTGATTGTCGCTGTGATGAGCGACTTTGCGATTTGGTCTTCTGAACTTTGTTTACCAAAAGCCATTGCTATATTTAAAGTGAACTTATCAAGTTTCATTGTTATTTTTATCAACCAACCACAGCAGCTTACGTGACGGCGGATTAACTTATCTCACGAAAATATCTCGTCATAATAACGTCTAGACAAACTATATTTAAATCAGAACTATGTACAGTCAGAGTCAGACTTCATTTTGTCTCACAGTTCCAAATAAGTCTAAAAATATATCAAAATCTAGCCAAATACAGAAGCTAGTTATCCGTGTCTTACGTTTTAAAAATGAGGTTGTATTCTTAACAGACTGTTTGCACAATGGTATTATTATAACACTGCACTTAAATGCAGATTTCTGTGTGAGATTAACTTAAATTACCCATTACTGGGCCTTGGGGTTCCCCCGTTTTGAGCGTGCACTTCTTTTCTGTTTGTTTTGGCATGATAATAGTGATATGATGAGATGTGAGGGAACATTTATAGGTATATTACGTAATATATATTTTTTGTTAAATGCTGTGCGATATAATGCAAAGTTCATCTTGCAGTGACATGTTTATCTATATCGCTCTTGCTACGAAATTCGTAGCACCTCATACCTACGCCACACAAAATTCTTCATTTCATCTAATCAGACTTGTTTAGTAACATAAGGTCATACAACTTCAAGATTAGCATGAGTTCAAGCAACTCCAACACTATTGTAGCGAGCGTGATATACTGAGGCTACGTGATTCGTAGCAGCCTCTACGAACGTCCCGTAACCCTTTATTTTCAAAGCTACGTTATACTATCCATTTTTAAAGTGATATTTAGTTTCAAAATTACATAATATACTAAAGCAGAGTAGTACTAGAGCATTATAGACCAACTAAAGAACAGTAAACGTTACGAAATTAGCATAAGTACCACTGCAACACCATATACGGAATCCAAAGACTTGTTTTTTTATGCTTTGTAGAACATAAAACGTGCCATTCTAGTATAATTATCCAATGTTTTATTTTTTTTTAGAACCAGACGAAATAGAGTCGGTATTCCCCAAACGTTTTCGTCAATTAAACGGATGTCAAAGTGTTAAATTTATTGTCGTCTAACGATTTTTATTGGATACAATAGGATGTGTAGAAGTTTAGATTTGAATTTATTGTTGTGTTAGCCCCGCCTTAGATGAAGTCAACTCGATATCTCGTGTCTGTATTCATAGTTTACGATCTCAAACCTCGTTATATTTTACTTCATCAAACCTAAGCTTAAACGTCAGATCGTGGTACTAAAAAGGTTTAATAATAAATCATGTCTTCGTTAATTTAGATTGACAATAGAACCCTAGCTGATAATAAACGTCAATTAGCTATAAACCTGAATAATCTTAGATTTATGAACTATAGTAACCCGTTATAAGAGGCATTCTTAGCCAATTATCAGGTACCTAAGACTATACTATACATCATACGAATATGAGGTTGGTTATATACGTACAGGTAGGTAGTATGTGCATAACCGGCTCTCAGTTCCTTGACACTGCTTTTTGATATGATGCCGTTAGAAAACCACCTCAAAACGCCGGTACTATGATATTAAACAACGAATCCTGCCCATACCATTATTGGAAGGTACTTAACACCCTACGAAAGAAGTAGATAAGAATAAACAATAACAACAACAACTTGAAACTTTAACACACAAGTACTTATGTACCTAAGTATCCGAATTCCAAATCCACGTGGTAGGTAACTCTCTAGGACCTCGCTCACTTGCTTCTAGGCTTCAACCCCCACTCACTGAAGTACAAAAGCACTCACACAGTCAAATATCCGAACAGGGTTGCGCTTGCACAGCATCCATTGCGTTGAGGTTATAATACCGGCCGGCGAAGTCTGCCCGATGAGATAAAATGGTTCCAAATTCAAATGTTTACAGTCACTGTTTTTATTATTATAAAGTATGCTACTAAGTTTAAGTTTATATATATTTCCCGGCTTTTTTTGGCAACATGAGTGCGTGTGTACGGCGGATAGATCACACAGCCACTGAGCTCGGCGCCCGCGCACGAAGCCTTTGCCTCAATGAGCGACTACGTCATTACGGGAAGTACGCCGCCACTAAACTAATATAACAAATACTTCTCACATCGAATAGCTTCGTCCAACGTCATACGCCACTTAATTATTTTTCAATGACGCTAATATGAAAATTAAAATGAAAGACGAAATTAAAAAGTGATTTGACCGAGTTAGTTTCCATTGTGTTACAGTTTCGTTTCATATCCTGTACCTGGTTTAATTTATATTGTTGACGAAATTGTATAAAATTTTCCGTAAACAAATTGCCTATGCTGACGTGCTAATGCAAGAAATTGCTTATTATTAATATTGGACCGAATTAACATTTTATCTCAGTCGGCTGTGACCTAAAAATGTTTTATTTAGTCAATGTTATCGTTAGGACTTCGAATTATTTAGTTTGATAGTGTACCAAACATTTTGTAACGTTCATTTTATTTAATTTTATATTAATCTTAAAGTTATTGATTCTTTACCGTTCAATAATTGACGATGATAACATATTAAAGGTACATTTATGAACCATTCATAGTCACCAAGAAAATTACAACGGAATGCATCTAAAGGTACTTTGACATAAAAAATGCAAATCAAATCACCTACAACTTGAATACCTTGACAGTTATGATAATAATCTATATGTTACATAAAAATAGGGTTAATCCACCCTCATTACCATGGGTGATCAAGTCGTGAATCGTGCACAAGATGACGTCACTGCACCGCGCCTTCCGCACTTCATTCATTCAGTAATAATACTACAACACAGACAAAGAACGTGTATTGTGTTTGTACACACACTCACACACATACGGTCATACGTCAGTTCCTACACGTGAGAAAATAACAATACACATTTTGGTCGCACGATCTAATTTAATTTAAGATAATTTTCCTTGTTAATTAACCATTATTGTTTGGATAAAGTGTAGAAATTGGTTAATTATTTTCTCGTTTACTGAAATCATGAAACGTAGTACTAAAGACATCAACGGGGTGCACTTTCTTTTGCTGAAAATTGTTTGCAAAATAGTTACAATTGTTTTTTGTTTTTGCAAATACATCATAGAAATTCCCAGAAAAACGGAGACCCAGAAAAAGCCTGAAGTACAAAAAGCTTGACATTTCACGACTGGTATTCAGCTGCATCCGGTTGGATAGGAAGTCGATCCCAACAGAGTCAAGAAAAGGCGACTCAGATGAAGATGATGTCTTAACCATTGCTCATATTCAAATAATAAGTAGTACCTATTTTTATTTTTGTAGAAACAATATATTCAGCCATCAAAAAACACTAACTCCTAAGGAATGTCACCGTGCCTACTCAAATGCAACACCAACAAATGATTGATGAATCTATTTATAGCCAATAGTTATGTAAGTGGGATTGCCGGTTCAGTAGGTACCAAGACATTGTTTATGTCACCGCGAAAACCCATTCATAAAAAACACCCACGCTTGAATATGTCGGTTGCAACTACTTTTAATATTTTGTATGTAAACAATATTACTTGGATCGAGTCACCACTTTGTCTTCTTATCAATAGATTATGCATTCAATAATGGCCACTAAACACCTCAAAAGCCATTAAAATATTGCATTTTGAAGTGACTAAAATACAGGGAAAAGCCCTTATTACGTAATTGGCAAACGTTCAGTATAGCGCCGTCATTGTGCGTCATCACAATATGTCAATGTTAAATGAAAGGCTGACAGATTGTTGTGACAAATTATTTGGATAAATATTAATTATTAATTTATATTCAATTACAAGTAACAAAGGACTCAAATATGTTAGTTATAAATGAACAAATTAATAGAGAATAATCGATCAATTATTTGTTGCAATTGTATGCTTACATGGTTCGCTGAAGTTATGATTAAATTATAAGATAAGATAAAAGATACGAAATAAAATTAAGAAATATACTTCAACCTAACTCCACAAAAAAAAAATATCTAGATATATTCTATATCTAGATATAGAATATCTATGTATCATCTAATCATTTAGGTACCTGATAGTTTTCAGCCACAAAATAAGATCCTCCATAGTTCCGCCAATAGTAATCCCGAACAGGCACCATCCTTTTTAGCGTTAAAAATGTCCGTAAACAAATAAAACTATTTATTTAAATAATTATCAGTAGGTAAGTATTAAAAAATACTAATATGAAAAATCACTTTTTATTATCTATTTGAAAATCTGCTTTACTTTTATCAGTAAAAATATTTATTGATAAATAAATTATCGAAGCAAGAAGATCATTTTTTTTTATTAATTATCTTGAATAACTTTTTACAACTGCGGCCCGCGCGGCTGTCTCCGAGGAAAGACGTAATTCTTTTTAACATATTATCACTGAACACTGCGATAAATATATTGTTTTATCACGTCATTTTATCGTAAGGAGCAAAGTTCGACTCATTGATAAGATAGTGTAAATTTTTCATAATTCAAGCGCCTTTTTAAGGAAACTTGTTTTATTTATTGATAATTAGTAAAATCTTGAAAATTTTTATCTGATTGGGATTTTACTATCACTGTTATGTGACGCGATAATGATTTTGTCATGGAAGAAAATAAAAAAATAAAGAAATCTATTTTTTTACTTTTGTGATGAGTGTGACAAAAATAGATTTTTATCTTGGAGGATGGAGGATGAAGATAAAAAATAAAAACCCTAGTCGAAATTAAATAAGAAAATAGGTTGTCAACAAGATTAAATCGTGGAGCTATCACCTTTTCGTAGTTCAATAAACTTTTTATTTTTTAGCACATTTATAATTTAAACAATAAAATCACGAGCATTGGTATTTATTTATTTAAAACAAAAAAAAAACACTGTTTATATTTTTTAATTCTAAAAGCGGCGCTCTCTCACAAAAACTTATAAAAAAGTAAGTCAACGTACTCATGTAATTAAATAAATGGAATTTTAATTACTGTAGCGAATTTTAACAAAAACTAACGATTATTCTATCAATACCAGCCTGTTAAATTCCTATTTAAATTTTTCTCAGAATATGCCAAACAGATCGGCATAAACGGTTTTAACTTTTAATAACACGGCACTTTAGACAGTCAACTAACACCGTTTAAATACGGGTTTCTGTGAGAAAACTATGTGACAAATAAACCTAATTTGTATGGACTTAATTATTGTTTATTTAGAAACAAATATAAACGCAAACACAGACTACGGTCGTTGGAAAATGAACTCAGCAAGGGCATATCAGTTGACAGTAGAAAATTTACTGTTATGTAATTTCTAACGTTCGCTTTAGTCAACTTAAGGTATCGATTTTTTTGTACTACGGATTTAGGGCTCAGTTAAAATGTATTTATTTATCTTATTTCACTTGGTGCAGCATTTTTTATGTGCCCAAAGTCAACGCCCTCTTGCGAACTAAAAACGATATATTGCTATGTTTGTTGTTTGATATCATTGGAGGCCACGAAATATCCCAGGGCAGTTAGTTAGATTAAATTATGGTGATGAATTCTAGTCGCTGCTACAGCCTACCGGTAATTGTCTCTCAAGCCATAACTCTATAAATACCCACTGTACTTAATTCTGTAACATATTTTACTGTCGTTTGAAGAGTATCAATATATCCTACTGTTCACCTTGACCGCATAGTGTTTTCCCGTCCTTTGGCTAGGATCCGCTTGTAGTTGGATAAAAGGAATCTGTCGTGAGCTCATTAGCAACCACACGAACCGTGGGTATTAATGTACTTGTTAGACGGATACTGTTGACCAGATACATGGGAGTATTCCCTTCTCTATTATGGGAAATAGATTAGAGCAGTCACTTCGAAATATACATGGGGGAGCTTGAGGGGTGAACACTTAGGCGGGCACAAATCACTAAATACGTATACCACTAAACATATTTAAAACACATACAGAACGATGTTTTAAAGGACATCATTCATATCGTACCCAAAAATTATAGAGCCGGCCAGAAAAAAAAAGTACTGTTTTCTTATGGGAAATTACCTCTTGAGCATTTTTATACTACTAAAAATATGATTTTTGGCATTTTCAATCTCAAATAGCAGCCGAGGGGTTAACTGTAGACTTTCGCTCTAATAGTAAAAACTGCTTAAAATGTATAAGAAAATAGTACTGTTTTTTTCTGGCTGGCTACTGTAGTTTTTGGGTACATAATGTTCGACATTGAATGATGTACTTTGTTTGGGGCTTAATGCTTAGTGATTTATAGTGCCTTAGAATGAGGGTATACTTTGAACTGAATTACCAGTATTTGGGCAAGCTTTTTTTGGTGTGGAAATCGTGCAGGCCTCACACTGTGGCATATCTAGCGTGAGACTCGCGACATTTCAATTTGGCATTACCTATTGGTAGATTTCGAGTGTTTGGAAGCCTTTTATCACAATTTTCAGATATAACTTAGAGACACATGGATAGTGATAAATAAGTGGACCAGCCTATGATAGACAACACTTGGCAAATGACTATTTAGGTAGCATGATGATACGTCAGTAAGTGGAGTAGATAAGATAACTGATTGTGATATAATTTGGAAATGCAATCGCATGAATGGGTAAATGATACTCATTAGTTACTTTAAACGTGTCGCATAGAAAACCCTAATGGCTATCCATTAATTTGTACCAATTAATAAGAGAGCAGCAGACATTTTGGATATCGTAAACTGAACGTCAACGTACTTAAGGTACGTTATAGAATAAGTGCGTGGAAATCTTTTTTAGTTTAAGGAAAACATTTTTGGAAATGTGAATGTATTTTTGTTGCATTTACGTTTGCACAATTTAGAGAAAATGACCGACAAACAATCGCTTAAATAATCCCTCTTTCGTGACTAGGGAAGGAGGGATTATTAACCACTAAAGGAGACATGTCAAGTATTCTCTATTCTTAACACTCGTCTTTGAGAGTACATGTATATAATCGCAAAAAGTTTGTTGATATATTTAGGTGTGATTTCAACGGATAGCGTCATCTCCTTGGCACAAATGTTTAGCTTTGATGTGTTAAGTGCGGTATATCATATACACACCCTTTCTCATTTTATCATTTTTTTTATACAATTTAATACTGATTGTCGTAATATCTGTAGTAAATATGTTATCAAGTCATGTGACAAGAGGTTAGTTCTCATGACTTTAGTTTAATCAATAAGGTGATAAGTCATAATATGTAGATTAGTTATGCCGACAAAAAATGTTGTATGTTACTCTGTTAAATATAGCACCACATCACGCTTGATTTCATCAAAGGGTTAGCAGAGAATTCTCCTCAACATCCTAATTATCAGCCTAAAACGTTCCCACTGCAGGCCTCCTCTTTTTGAGAGGAGGCCTGGGCTTGACTCCACCACGCGGGCCCAGTTGGTAGGAGTTACATGTCTTCGGTCAGAGATGTCTGGTGTTTTGTTCGCGTAAAAATCTGCTTCAGGCCTAGGGAAATGAGAATTTGTGAATGGTACACTTCACTCAACCCACGTTCTATAGTCACGCTTGCGATTACTAAACCAACATGACAGTTGGTAAATATAAAAAAGGTAAGTATGTAAGCAAATAAGACATATCAAGCTATATATTTCCAGTATAAGCTAACTTCTCATTGTACGAAAAACCTATACAATGCGAGGTCAGCGAAAACTAGAAATGTCGCTGTGTGGTCACTTTATGATAATTTATATTTGATTACAATTAATATGCAATTTATTGAGCATTGTACGCAAATTGTGCGATTAATTTTGAAGTGTTCTAAATTCACACGTTTTTCGTGCGGTGAATCCCCCTTTTACCATCACAGTATAAGTTTTTAAAAAAATAGCGATGTTAATAGTGGATAATTCTTGAACTATTAATAGATTACATAATCACAAAGCCTGTTTTATTTAATGTCAGAATTATTTGAGCAATTAGCAGCGATTTAGAATTCTTACTTTTCGAATCAATCTTCGAAAAGAGTTTAACTCTGTAAATTCCAAATTAGAATGTTATATGCAGCAAAATGTCCCTTTCGCAGAATGTCCCTTTCGCAGAATGTCCCTTTCGCAGAATGTCCCTTTCGCAGAATGTCCCTTTCTCAGAATGTCCCTTTCGCAAAATGTCCTCTTCCTCAAACAGGCATTAATTCCTTTCATCAGCAAAAAAACTGGTCAAGAACCAGTAGGTGTACAACACAGAGGGGTACTGTAGTAATGTTTAATCTGTAATGTTACCTAATTGGTATCAAATCTATTTCCACAAGTTATTTTAGCAGCCTAAATAATGTACTAAAAAACACATTTTACGTTGTTTTAGAGGTGAAAACCAAAAGTAGAGCTTCCATTTTCTGATCTCTATCATGCTCTACCAGCACACGTAACATGATAAAATAACATAAACCCGTTTCTATAGTGGTCATGATGGTCAGAATTACTTGAAAATAATGAAGAACGATTTAGAATTCTTTCTTCCTTAAGAAATCTGTAAGTTTGTCTATTTTTACTGTCATTTTGTCTATTCTATCCGTCGTTTTGTCTATCCTATCTGACATTTTGTCTATTCTATCCGTCGTTTTGTCTATCCTATCTGACATTTTGTCTGTTCATCCGTCGACAAAACCCGTTTCTACGCGTGCAGGTCTTACAACAACTCTTGCAGTTACATTCATGTTACAGTAAAGTCGTGAGCACTAAATTGAAAGCTTGTTAACTAAGAACCTACTAATCAATGTTACATAATTTCACTTAGCTCAAACAAGTGTAAACATACAAGTACACTTATTACAGCTCTTTAAGATAAATTAAAACGACTTTTATTTTTACTTGCAGCTATATTTAGAATGTGTATTGCAAAAGTGAATGGGATCCTCTGCAGTTTAAATTAATTGCAAATTTTTTGACTGCCTACAACCTACAAAAAAAGTTAAGACAAAAACTTCGCCCACTATAGCATGAGACTATATATAATTGAAAATATGTTATTGTTCAATACACATCTGCCTACACCATCGGGAAATACCAGCGTGAAATTATGTTATAAAGTAGAGGTAAGCCTCCCTGTAGACAGACCGTGTAGGACAGACTGGATACGGAGGGCGGAGGACAGGGTTTTAGTGGCGCAACGAGCAATGGGCAGCTCGCCGTCCGGTAAGGACCAGGCCCGGGTCGACGGCCCGTTGTGTTCCACGCGCGCCTCAAAGAGATGTCAGCACGAATTGACGGGGTCCGCTAGGGCCGGTGCCTGCCAGAGCCGCGGGTTGTTCGAAAGAGATACCGTGGCCCCTGGCACAGGCAACTGAAGGAACACGGTTGGGTTTTAGTCAGTAAAAGTCTGACACGCCCTTCCGCTCAGCCCAGAGCGGGAGAGGTCATTTGATGACTTCCCCCCCTAAAAAAAAAGGGTGTTGTGGCGCAGCCTGGGGAGAGGCCTATGTCCAGCAGTGGACTCCGAATATGCTAAGTTGATTGAAGCCTCCCTGTAAGCCATCGGATCATCGAGACTTTTTAACAATGTCTCAGGTTACACATGATCTTTGACGATCATTGTCACATACTCAGATCAAAAGGAAAACCATTTATTATTTTAAAACATTTCTATAAACACGGAATTATGCCATTATATTTAATAAGTAGGTACTAAGTACCAACCGATTACTGAGAAGTGTAATAAAACTACTTTCATTAACCACAATTCCCTAAACAAATCCTTGGAATGCAGTTAACCCTTAAAGAAAACGAGATTGCAGCTAAAATTATACGTAAATACGACTGAAATATTTAATCGTCAAAATGTATACTAGTATTAAATGTTTGTACGGCATCGTGCGACTGCGCGGTGAGAGGAACCGGTTGTCAAGGTCTTCGGTTTTCCCTGCCACTTACAAAATGGCGGATTTGATCTTACGATTATTGCATATGTTTTGTCTGTTGCTAAGTAGGATTATGTTTGTTAGGCTGTGGAGAACACTAAAAGGATTGTCATTTGTTTTTGTTTTGTGAAAATAGTATGTTAAATTGGATTTCTCAGGGTTAATTTTGTTGAGAAAAATGCTAATTTGGGTTTTCATTCATTTTGGTGATAAAAATGTTTTGATTGTATTATAAAGTTTTGCGTATTTTATCTTTATTTGTTACAAACTTTGCACATTTTATTTAGAAAAGCATTGTATCCCAGTGTTTTTTTTTTTTGTAAATCTACATTTATGCCATGTGCTAAAACTTCTTATTTCTGTAAAGCGTAAAACATTGAATTTCATTGCAATTACTGCGTTTACCACCTACTAAAAGCCACACAAATGTTATTTAACTACTAGAATCACCAAAAACTCAAAGCCTAAAAAAACAAGCCTTAGGTAACACTGCTGACTTAGGTAACCCAGACCGATTAGACATGCAAACTTTGGTCACAGACAATGATTGAATTATGCAATCCAAAAACAATTCCGAATACAAAATGGCTGTGTATTCCGTTTCATTTTGAACCACGTGCGCGAATCTAATCGAGCTCTTTTGTTTTATTAATTTTAATAGATTTATCATTTTTGAAAACGGGAACCAAACTAAGAAATATTCAAAGAACAACAACAATTAATTCGTCTCGAGTAAATCGAACCTAATCGTTATAATAAACTTTGATGTTATCGAAAGGTCAACAAAATAACATAATCATCAAAGCTCTACTTCATAAAAGTTCCAACGTATGTCAATAGATGGCGTTAGTTACAGCTCTAAGCTTACAACAAACACGTTCTAAAATTATTTTCGCAACTTACGTAGCCAAACTTAACCTTTAAATGTCCTCAAAACCTAAGGCATTAAAGACTTGAATACTTAGCACTAATACCCTAATCAATTTGCCTTAAGAGCTTTGTTCGTGCACGTACCTTACCTCGCACATACTTGCAAACAGTAGCCACAATTATGCGTAATAATTACATGTATAACAAGGTCGTATACACAAACGTAACACTATATACCCTGTGACGCAAACGAGTTTCCCTTTCACCGCTGCTATTGGGCTGCGCGGTCGCATTCGATACATAAAATCGGTACTCGCCGCCCACTCGATTATTCGTAGCGATAAATTTGATTTGTGCACGATTCCCTTTGTTTTGTTGGGAGCGAGACATTTATTGGACACGTTTGATTTTTGGTTTCACAAGAGAAATAAATACATGAAATCGCAAATAATACCTGGAATAATCACATTTATCTTACTTAGTCACGTTTCTCTCTTTGCTTAGTAAATAGGTGAGCTAACATGTGTAACCAACGTGTATCGGCTGATATTATGTGCATAGAAATATAATGATAAAATTATGTTGTACTTAATTGTTCATAAATAATTTAATAGACGTATGATTTCTTGGCTACTTAAGAACAATGATACTGTAGTTATGTAATTGATTTATCTATTTGTCTTTTACTAACTTCTGCCCGCGTGAAATTTCTTGTTCTCGCGATCCACCCGTCGCATCGCATCGTCTGCCCAAGCTATGACTTTTTTTCGCTTATCATGTTCTTTGTGCCTTTTTATTTTTGCTCGGCTCCTAAGGGTCGTAGCGTGATGTTAAATAACTTAGGCTCAAGTATTGGCCTATCAAATACAAAACTATTTTTTTAAATCCGACCGTTAGTTCCAGAGATTAGCGCGTTCATACAAACTCTTCAGCTTTATTATTAGTATAGTTTATTATAACATAAGATTCACAAGACAGGCTGTTGGCAAGCTCAACTTTTTTCTTTTTCCATTTTCGATTTATGAATATTTTTACTAACTTTGGAAAAGTCACTGAAAAGTCAGAGAGGTAAACATACAATGGAAAAAAAATCAGTAAAACATTCTTTGACGTCTAGTAGTAAGTAATTTTCCGTGAATCGAAAATTATCACGTAAATGCCCCGAATAAAGAAACGTGTTAATGGAGCCAAATTGGATGTCCCTTGGCGTATATCACACCTTTATGTAGAAAAGTGACGACTTTATGAACATACTATAGATACTTAAACTACGTAAATTTTTTTTTTCTTATATATTATAAAGACATTCAATAGAATATAAGAACAATCAATTGATTGATTGTCACTGAGTTATTAAGTTGTCAGAAAAGACACGACATTTTTTATTATTACAGGTTAATTATATCTACTTATTATTAAATACTACATTGCAATTATGGCAAATGTTACGTCTTACGTATTAATGTCTTTATTTATTGTGAGACATTTAATAAATACCCCTCTACCAACCCGCACTGGGCCCGCGTCCGTCGTGGATTACCTACGTCTCACTCCCTCTCACAGAGAGGAGGCCTGTGTCCCAGCAGTGGGAACGTTATAGGGTTTAAATGCTAAATAAATATCAATTCTGATTGAACCACTATAAAAATGGCCATTATTAACTATCACATTGAACATTACTACAGCAATATTGTAAGACTCATTGTGATAATAGGTACCCTTACAATATCTGTCATCATCATCATTTTCCTGCCCTTATCCCATGTTACTTGGGGTCGGCGCAACACGTTTTCTTCTTCCATTCTCCCCTGTCAACCGTCACGCTATCATTCAAACCCTTCTCTTTCATATCATTCCTCACACAATCCATCCATCTTTTCTTCGGCCTTACAATATCTGTATATATAGTATATCTGTCTTATATAGTGTCTGGACTTTAAAAGAGACTGTGACCTCTGAGTAGTTTTGGTATTTCATCTCAGTGTAGTCTGACAGGAACTACGATATCATCTAGTTTTTTAAATGGTATTGACGTGTAAAAGTGGTTGTATATAGCTACATCATCTATTTATCAGTCCCTGCGTCCAAGATACAACATATCGACGCTCTGTTTAACATGAAGCCATAATAAATAGGAAACTCCTATTTCTTCATGAAAAAAACTACTAAAACATGATGCAAAAATAACTTAACAAATTAGCTAATTATCTCAGTTTGACTCACAATCGGTTTCTCAACGGTCTTCAAAAATATTCGTTTGGCAACACTGCCTTCTTTCATTTTCCTGCTTCGACTTTCGCAACGTGATGATTCAGAGACCGTGATTCGATTGAATGCTCTGTCGAGACGCGAGCCATTCTCGGAAAATTGAACTAACTCATCTTGACCAATAGCTTAATAGCTTTTGGAAGTCTGAGTTTGAAATTAGGAATTGAAGTGAGGCTTTTGTTATTCGATGTTCTTTTGTTTTTTTGATGGTTATGTAAGAGGGGCAGTTCTCGTAATGTTTAGAACGTTCACAGTCGCAATCTGTCAAAAATACCTCTGATGTTCCTTCATTTTTGACATTGATTGTCATTTTGTACATTTTGAAAGTAAAAAAAAAACGTTACAGGACCAGGTTGGCCTTTTTGTCTAGAGTTGGTCATAGGATTTATCTACTGGTTATAGACCAGTAGGTCTCTATTGATTTTTTTTTGCATGGGAATTAGGAATGCAGGTTTAAAAAGGCAATGCAAACAAAACAATGAAAAATTCGTTAACAATTCGTTTTCGAAGCATGATTTTAGGTGTCAAAATTGTTAGCGATGTACCTTAGGATTAGGATCAGCAATGGAAATGCTGGAAAACTCTATTCTTCCATGATAAATTAAACAAAGTAGTAACAAAGGTCCTTCCTTCCTTTCTGCCCTCCTAGCTAATATTAAATCTTACCGATATGTTCCAAGATTACAATAACAACAATACCCACTTGAACAATAGAGCCTTGCGCAAGAGTTGTTATACTTCCTAGTTTACTATCAGACTGGTTAATTATAATACTAGTACAAGCACTCAAGTATACAAACTTAGATATTATAAATTAGTCTTCAAAGCACGTACCTATTTTTACTTAGATTTACTTTTCTTGATTTATTTTGATTAATAATATGTAGGTACCTATCTCGAAAATATTAATCTATGATAACAAAAGATCTTTTTTTAGCCATTGTGTAATGTATATGGACACTTTTCCTTAAAGAGCACATGTGATATGCAGTAAGATTATTTTTATCATGTTTGATACCTACTGATATCGTGGATACTACCACTATTATTACCGTCATTTCTAAAATTAATTACCGCGAAAACTGGGGTCTGAAACGGATTCAATATGAGTCAGCTAGACAATGCTGCTGTTAGTTTCAACCATAACAATATCAGCAATAAGGTTCATTTTACAATAGTTTCAGTTAACAGATTTACATAATGCTGGAAATTCCAGTGGTTGACTCGAGCAAAGATTGCAGAATTCATTGAGGCAACTATTGCAAGGCGTTCATTCAGGTTTTTTTTTCTACTACGTTATGAAAGATAAGAAAATATAGCACCTCTAATTTAAAATTGGTACATTAAAATCGCCTCAACCACTCAAATGACGAAACAAAAGACAAGCAACTCTAGGTATTAACCCGTAAAAAGCACGTCGAAAATTTTCTTTCATTTAAATTGCAAAAATAAGGCATGCCAGCATGTCCATTGCCAAGACATGACGTCATAAAGGCGCGTCCTCGACCTAAATAGACAAAAGTGAAAATTGAACAGCTAATATTGAGGTCCTATTCAATAACTGTACTCTTAAAACGTCTGCTCTAGAAGACAATATGACTAAAGTTACAAAATTCTTTGTTTATGTCAAACATGCATGTCGAATGCCTTATTCATAGGTTATGCATTTAAAGTTATTAGTCATATGTGGTAAATCAGCGTGACGAATGTTGAGTTTTTTTCTACGTGAGCTTGTTGCGTGGGAATTTAAGGCGCTGGTCAATAATGTAAACACGTGATTGAGAACTCTTTAACTTACCTATTTCAACCAGCATCGGAGGGGCAATTGCAAAACCTAGTCCTAACTTGACAAAATGTAGGGAAATTAGAGGTATTTTTGACAGATTGAGACGAGATCAAACTGTGAACGTTCTTAAAATTACGAGAATTGCCCCTCGAGACTGTTTTTCCCTACATTTTTGACATTTGTTTGTCGCCGAGATGAGACTGCGACTAGATTTTGAACGTTATAAATTACGAGAATTGGCCTTCAAGTAATGTGTCCTCTATGACACAATGAATGAAAACGCGCGAAATTAACGCGAAATCGGCGTGATTAGCTAAGCAATCGACGTGGTTTCGAAGTAAGGAATCATTGAGTGGTCGTAGTGAATTAGGGCCCCGGTTTAAAAAAAAAAAAATTACCAATTACAAGTTTGCAAGGTTAGAGATGATATATATAAGTGTATTTTGGATGTAAATTTTACTTCTAAAGGTTAATTATGCCATTAACCCTTCAATACAAAACCAACAAACCATACAAACTGCACAACAATTCAAAGAAAATACCAACCCATTCAAGAAAACGTCTTAAATCAAGCGACAATGTTAAAAAACGTTTCCTCTAAAGGCTTTAACACACTAGTGTTTCCTACATAATTCAGTCAAGAAAGTATGGAGCTATTCTGAGCTACACACGGGCTATGTAGCCCGGTCCATTCTATGCGACGATTTCCGAGGCATCTAAATTGTCTTTCGTCATTCAAGGGTTAATTGCGAATGTACGCGCGGAAAATTCGAAAGCGTTTTTGTGTGAGTTTTCCAATGTGTGAGTAAGTAGTTTAAGTGACAAGTGCGGGGTTTTCTTCTACTTTCGAAACTTTGAAACGATAGGCTTAAGTTATCTTTTGCTTATTTAATTTTTATTTAAACATTTATGTAGGTATACTTATACCTAGAGGGTTTATTTTCAAAGACCATCCAAATTTAAGTACAGACCATCAAACTGAACAACTTTCTCCATGGAACCAATATCGTAATTGCGAAAAATTTATAAAATTGTCCAATAAAAAACTTCAGTACCTACCTAGTCGACCTAAACGTATAAGGCTGAATTTTTATTCGCGATTACGATGTTGGTCCCATGGAGAAAATTGTTCAGCCTGATGGTCTGTACCACACCCTTAAATTAGGCTGGTCTTTGAAAACCAACCTTGTACAGACATACAAGAAGAAAACAACAGTCTAATACGTATAAAGATGATGATTATTTCGAAAGAAATAGCTCTTCCATCAATCTATTACTATCATAAATATTTTGATAAGTCGAGAAAATAAAGTCTAATAATTGAGGTTGTTAATACAGTTTAAAAACGCAGTTGGACTGTTTACATAATTGATTAGACAAACTAGTATTCTCACTCGTGCTGGGTTTCTGGGCATTACTTCCCAGTTGAAATAATATTGTCTTAACCCAATTAAATGCAATCAGCTTCGCCAGCAATTTATTCACTCTTTTATTATAAAAAACAGACATTACACAGCCGGCCATACCTAACGCCCCAGCATTTTTTGCAATAAAAACTTAAACTTAATTGTTCTTTCGTTTTCTCGGTTTTTCTTATGTATTTAACGTAATAAAATAAATAAAACTGGTTTAGCTAACGCTGACTTGTGTTTAGCAGAGCGTGGTTGAACCGGTACTAATCGGCCAAACATTGTTATTACCATGTTTATTCCATTTAAATATCATTGGGCCTTTGTAAAATTAGTTCCAGTTGTTTTTATCTGTTAGTGAAACACGATTTATACAAGCAGTATGATAGAGGGACACGTGACTTCTAAATATAATCTTGTGTCTGTTTTGTGTGTCTATTTATATAAAGTACCGGGATATGAAAAAAAAAAGTTTATTTCCATGAATACACATAACATCGCGACTGTATACCAAGGGTTGGGCTGGGTTAAGTTTCCCATCGAGGAATACAGGCATTATTTTATGTTACGTGTGTATGTGTTTATTTCCATGATTGTGGAGAAATATGCTTAGTAACATGATATCTCGACATATATTTAAATGACTAAAGATGTTGCATATTATAACTATTAACAGGCATGACATCAACAGAAGAATCCAAATATTCTTGTAAAAAAAAAACTGATAAAATCGAAAACCGTCACGTATATCATCAAGTCGTTTGTAGCAGATAATTATATTCCACATAATTTATCCAATAAAAATAATTGCATCAAAATACAATCGTTATATTCGCATAATGAATTTTAAATTATAGGATCGTAACACATTTAAGGTCAAAAAGTACTTTACAAAAAATACCTAGTTTATACATTATACTTTCAACAAGTGTATCATTACTGCAATCCAGTTTAAATCTTTTAACTAAGAGAATAAAGCTCAAACTCAAATGTTGTGACTAACTTAAGAAACCCAGACTTGCACCTGAGTTGAAAACTGGTACAATTTAATAAAATATGCAAAAAATAAACATGTTTCGTGATGTGCATTGTGCCGTATATTTACGAGATTAGAGTACAATTTGCCTTGAAGTGTGACTGGTAATTTTCATCTACAGTAATCGCTCCACGACCGACCTTCAAAGGGATTGCTTCCGAGTTCTTAAAGATCAAAGCTTCAACATGTTATTATCTGACCAAACAAGTTTTGTGAATGCGCTTTACATTATACATAAAAAAATATAGTCACGCGGTTCGTAAAATTCCGAAAACAGGTTCGTTTTTTCGCCGTAAGCCATTTTACGAATAGGTCCCATAGTTACTAAACCAATTATTTTACGGTCACATTCAATATTGATCATGTCAATGAAAGATGTTTGTAAATTTGAAATGTCTCTGGCATTTTTTTTGTTCAAAATATACCGTAAAAACTCATTTTTAGTTTAATTTAATCTACAAAAAATGCAAGCTTATTATAAAGAATTAATTATATTGCGCATGACTATAAGTACAAACGACGACATATCAAGCTATACATTTCCAGTTTTAGCTGACCTCGCATTGTATAGGCTTTTCGTACAATGAGAACTCAGCTTATACTCTACATAACTCAGCTTATAGGATATGTCGTCAAACATTAAGTCATATAGGTACAGTATGTTGATCTCTGTCAAGATTTCTTTCAACAAAGCACTGTACGACCAGCCATTGTTAACAAGCTAAAAAAAATATCCTTCAAGAACAAACAAGGAAGAGGCGCATCTATCAGCACATAAATAAAGTAATATATATCTGTCTGTCAGTCGACCTCTTTATCAAGTTAAGTAGTAAACAAACCTATATGTGGTAATTCGATGTTTATTTCCTCAACTGGTTTTGAATCTATGTGATCTCATTAATTAGTGTCAAGCCTATAATCCTTGATGGGTTAGTAGGTTAGGTAGATAGGTACTGTTTAAGAACATAATAGATTATCAATACCGTGTCATTGGATATTGCAATCTGTCAATACCATTTTATTGTTGGCTTTGCAAAATTATTGTGTCAAAGAAAAAAAAATTCTTGGAATAGAGGAAATGAAAAATAAGACGTTATGATAGTTAGGTCTTCGTCCACAAGCCCGACTTCACCCGCTGCTGAGCGATAGGCCTTTCTTTTCTTATGCCAATCTCCACGCTAGAGCTTTACTCAATATTTTGTTTAGAAATCATGAATAACAAAGAAATATTTACACCGCAGAGAGCAGTGGTGGTCCAGTGGTAATGGCCGCGACTTACGAGTGTAGGTCGTAGGGTCGAACCGAGATAGGCGCTTTACTTTGTGAGAATTATTTCATCACCACTGCTCTCAAAACGGTGAAGGAAAACATTGTGAGTTAACCGACATGTCCCAGAACCAAAAATTCGAAGACATGTATGGCCTACTCCCTGTCATGAAGAGGAAGCCTGTGTCCCAGCAGTGGGAACATTATAGGCGGATTATGCTATTTACACTGCAAGCAAAGCCTCAACATTTTTTTTTTTTATCAATCCTTCTCATCGAGACCAGTAAAAAAAGTACACTATGGTACAATACCATTCCAATCAACATACACAACGCAATAAACACCAGTTACTACTCTCATTAACTAGTTATGAATAACTTCCGACTTCGCCTATGAGTCGATCATAATCTGGGAGCAGTCGTGCTCACTGCGGCCGCGAAGTTTGGACTCTACGGTTAAGTAAGGTCATTGATGTATTATTTACATATTTTTACTAATATGTACTGTGTATATGTGGCATGTGTATGGAATTATGATATTATAAGACAATAAGATAACATTGTTTTGTGAATAATGCTTGTCAGCTAGCAAATCATTACAAAGGTAGAAGTTTTGCTGTAGGTTGACCAGTAGAATCTTCTTGAATCTTGTATGAAAATCGTAGCTTATCGGAGCAGTTTGATTAACTTTATGATTATGATAAGAAGGAGTTATTAGCGATTATAGGCATTAAAGCGGTCACGAAGGGGAAAACCTCTAAACGCACCCTGTTTTTCTGTCCTGCAGTGTACACAAGTACAGGGTTATTTTTTGAGCGAATTCAGAGTGCATTCGTTCTAACCGAATGTAAGCTATACAATCCCAAACTGAACGAAAAACAGAAAGTTTACAAAAAACGACTTGTATTCCTGCCAGTCTATTCTGTAAAACCATGAAAAATTGAGTGAAGTGAGTTTGAATTGAGCTGTCAATCCACTTGCTGTTGGGGATTGCCACTATTGACAACTCTCTACAAGCTCACTTCACCTAAATTATCACGGTGAGATTTGTACAGAATCGATTGGCGGGATTTTTTTTATCGTCAAAATGTCTCCATTGCCTGTAAAAAGTTAAGAAATAGGAAGAACTTTTATTAGTAGCACGTGGCCGAGTATTTTAAGTGCAGTGGAATCAAGTAATGGTTCAGTAAAACGTTGTGATGAAGAAACTTAAGTTTTATCGCCTATAATATGGTTATTGGCAGGTTTATTCTCACCATTGAACCATTAACTCGGCTATCACGTTTCTTTGACATGCCGCGTGTCATGACGCGTCTAATTTCCTCATTTTACGGAATATAAAGATTTAACATTGTAATTTTCTAAATGTTAAGTATTAAGTTTTCTTGGTAAAATGCATAGTAAAGTGTAACTTGTGCCAGATGGTTTTCAGCTTTCAGAATTTTTTTGTATACCTAGCTACCTACAAATAATCAGGTGTAATTCAATGGTAGGAAAAATTTAACCTGTATGTATAGGAAACTGAAAAACAAGAAAAGAAGGTGATTGGAAAATAATAAGAATTGAGGAGATCAATTTTGAATTGTATGGTGGCAAGGACATCAACGCGCAACCAGCACCCCAATTGCGTAACACACAATCAATCAGAATCTGAATCATTTTGATGCAAATTGCTAATCCATTGCTTCATAAGTTCGAAAAATTTGTCTGCTCAACACGTAAATAAAACGCAATGAATGTTGTTGAACTGTCAAAATGAAATCGATTCCGATTGATCGTGTGTTACGCAATTAGGGTGCTGTTACCATGTACATGATTTTGAACACCCATAGGTCGAACATTTTCGTCGGTTATAAAAAAATATATTTGCTGTTCCATACATTTTGACTTCGCAGGTATTGTTACGACGAAAATTTTCTACGCTAGGGGGTCTAGAATCACGTGCTGAATTCATGGTTACAGTTTGCACGTCGATGTCCCTGCCACCTTGTATATATCCATAGAGGCTCTCAACGTAAGCAAAACTTATTAACCATCTCTTAATATGTTCTTAATACTACTCACTCCAAAAATTACAGCCAAGACAAGAAGAGATCCCCATTACTGTGGTCTTAAAGAGAAACATCTTTTACATAAGCTGTCTATTAAAACGTATCCATATACATCATCTTTTTATCATAGGTACTTATGTATTAAATATTATCTATTCTTCAATGTTATTACTTCTAAAACCTATAACAGAGATAATGAAGAGCATATTACTCACTTCATTAGGGTGCGCGCACACTAGGTACAGTGTAGCGTTCATTGAGAAAGTCTCGTTAGTTATATGGCATCGCTCTGATGATGCGTAACTAGCGGCTAACTGGCCTTGTTTATGGAGCTGCTTTATTTGCAGTCATAAACTCATTAATTTTGTGAGAAGGAGGTTTATGAGATGCATGTAGAGAGAGTAATTCATAATTTTGATTTTTCAGTTTAAAACGCCTGAAGCCTTGAAGCTTGCTTTCCTTCAGTTTCTATTTCTTTCAATATAAATAAAAAGACGATTCTTGAAAAAGGACGATAATCTTGCGTATTTTAATAAAAATTCTACATTAGCTTTTAGTAAAAAAACGTTCCATTTTTAAGACAAGAAAATGAATTTTGCGATTATGATCGCAATATAAGCTAAACTTTTAATAGGCTTAAAGTTTATTCTTTCAAAGAAAAGTCTTTGTAGGCACAAACTGCATTACTTTCATAGCTCCAAAAAGTATCACGGTAGTTCAAATAAAGGAGAAAAACTGCTCAAAAGAAGGTGAGAAGGTTTTGAAAGGTAAAGCCAGTCGTTGAAATGAACACAATTGGAGGAAAACTGCACGTTTTTGAGATCAGAATCGAGACAGGTAAAGTTTCAAAACTGGTCATACTAGTTTCGTAGTAGTGTAGTTCTGTTACTAGATTTGAAAATATTGCTGTGTACGTCAGAATATCGTAATATATATAATACATATATATATATTACCTTTAGCTTTTTTTGATGGATGGATGTCAATTTTTTTTTTCTATTGTCGGCTAACTCTTGAAGTATTAAACTGATTGTTGAAATATCTAATCAGTTAATATTATCGATAGCTTCATAATTAGTCAATAAACTCAATGAAGATACCGATTACCGACACATCGATATCACCTGTCTCTTTTCCACGTAAGGCCATCATATCGCTCGGTCCCTTTTACTCTTTCTTTAGATATAGAGTCTTTAGAGTTATTTGTTACAACCAAATGGTTGTCGATGAGAATTTAATTAATTCTTGCATCATTTCTTTTTTTATATTTTATGATATACTGTTTATGTGAAGTACTGTTATTTGATAAAGATTAAGTTTATCACAAGATTTATAATGCGTGAAGATTTAGATAAGTACTTTTAAGGAAAACAAATAATTTTTCCAGGCAAGTTATAAGTTTTTAAAGCCTAAATGTCCTTTGATTAGTTTTAGTGAGTGAGTGGGTGTGTTTAGTCAAGCATGTGTGTGTCCAAACTGGATATAATAAATGTCATACATTGATATTTTTTGTATTAAGTTTTTTGCTGATTTTGATTTGCATAACGAACGGCTTCGTTACATATAACCTTTAATTAGTTTTTACATACATTTCATTCTTGGGAGAGGAAAACTAAGAACAATAATAAACTATCCATTGATGTAATGCCTTGTGTTTATATACTTATCGTATAAGGCTTTGTGTTGATTTTTAGGAACATGGATGACGTAATGTTTGACAGGTACAAAAAGTGCGCACGATTTTGCAACCGATCAAATGACGCCTTCATTTTAAGATTTTGGGTGGATAAGGAAAGGGGCTATAACACTGCAGTAAAGGCCCTTTTTTGATGGTTGTTACATTCAATTTGAAGCTTTTAGTCAGTGTGCTTGATAAAACATGTTTTGGAGTTGAACCAAAACAAGTTTTCAGATAGAAGTGTTTATGTTCAAAAATGTATCGTTAGTTTTGTTTTTTTCAGTTGAATTTATTATGTAAACAATAACACAAGTGGACACTTGTTTTCATTAATTACATTACAAACATTTGCGCAGTAGTTCCCATCTTCTAGATAAAAACACAATAGAAAACATCGTAGTTAGTATCAAACTAAAACAATGGCACCTAAAATGCCAAAGCATTCCGCAACGCAACATAACTTCTCAGAAGCGTCATTTTAGTCCGCACACAGCATAACGTCAAAATCAACATTTTATTTGCATTAAATAAAGCTATTCCTAATCTCGTCACAGCTGGGACGTGCACGATGAATATTTACACGCTAAAATACGCTTTAAATGCTTCCATGTGGATTATATTATGAAAAACTGTTCACGTTTTATGTAAATACATTCGAGCGTCGAGCGAAAACTAGAAAGTTAACGCACACATATACAAACACGCCGTCAGTACGTGCCTGCTTGTTTGCGTGCAACGGGCACGGTTTCATAATTTAAAACATTAATAATACATTAAAGGTATTGAAGTAATGTTATTGGAAAAATAATTCAAAATAATACTCACTGTATCTGACTCCTCGATAAAACCAGTCTCCCACAACATGTTTTTCGTACAAACAGTTCAACACGGCCACAAAAAATGTAATAAGTAGAAAAAGTTTTCCAAATTAACGTTATTTAGTCGAAAATTATCAATCCGTTTCTATGCAATGTGCTTTTATGAAGGAAGCTTGCATCCCGTGACGTAATTATTAGGAAAAACTTTTACAAAGCACGAGCGCGACTGCGATCGGGGCGGTGTCTCGATGCTGTATGCGCGGACGCCGATCTCCGAGGACGCACGAAGCGGGCCGACTAACCACGAAGTTAGCCGACCTACTTTGTTCTACTTCGAAACGCTGTGGTCGAACGGCGATTTTTTTCGCATTTTCCGATGAAATGCAGCCCGTGTAGACGTACTTGTTATGTACATAGGTGGTCTGGTTAACTTTGCAAAAAAGTTATAATGACTTTTTTCTTAGTTTATTAAAAACATTCTAATATTTTTTATCGATTAAGCGTGGCTCTAAATATTAGTGGAAAATTGTCAAAGGTCACACCATAGATGAGATTTAAGTTTTATTTTTATTGTTTTTAGATTTAACCGGTTTTAGCTGGTTCCATGGTGATTGTGCTTTTATTAGAAGCGGTTTTTGTATATTAAATTAAAAAATAAGGAAAACATGTTGTAGTGAGTGGTGATAGCCAAACAGAATCGAGATTTTATGTTAATTTAGAATTAAGCAAGTGGGCGTATTAATTTACAATGAAAATAAAATAAATAGATTTATTAAGACTGGCCATATTATGTTTATATAACATTGAATACGTGGATAACTTGATAAAGAAAGGAACTCTACCATAAAGCCACTTTTTACTACTTTATTAGTACTAAGGGCTTATTTTTCCGACGCCAGATAATTTTATCCGAGGAATAATTTTGAATTTTTGACAGAAAAACTGTCAGACGTCAGTTTTATTCCACGAATAAAAAATATCTGTCGATTGGAAAATCCGCCCTTAATAGAAAGAAACTATTTCAAATCACAACTTCCAGACTATTGATTTTCGCGGAACATATTTTGCGTTTAGATGAATCATTTAGATTTCTTAGAACTAAAAACAATGTTGACCACTTAAAATGAGCCAACGTTCATGTATACTGTTCTCAAAGCACAATTAAATGATTATTTAAATTACCTTATAAAGAAACGCAGGCTATTTTTATACAAGAAAACGCTAGAAAATAGAAAATTTCAGAGGGCAACCAGAAGGTATCCATTTTTTTTTTACCGATTGTAAATAATATCTGTTATACCCACACAACATTTTAAAGACACATAGCTTTATTATATTACCGTGGCATCTACCAACCCGCACTGGGCCCGCGTGGTGGATTACGGCCCACTCCCTCTCACCGAGCCCACCTCTCGCCCACCTCTCGCCTGTGTCCCAGCAGTGGGAACATTATAGGCTGATTATGTTTGTATGTAACCTGGTAGATTGGACAGAGGTGCAAAGTACAGCTACCCATTTTTTTTTCAATAAACTTATCACATCAAGTCCCTGATAGTAGAGGCCTAATGCCAATAACCGGACACGGATCCAGACTCCGGGCTATTACTGAGAATTTCCTTATGGAAAATCCCAATAACCTACCAAAGATGAAACCCCCACGCTTAGCAGTTGCGCTTGCGACAGACTAACCGGATACTTACAGATGAATGAAATAATAAGAGTTATTTCTTTCTCTTAAAAAGGTACAATTTTTAGTTCATTAGATAGATAGAATACTCTTTATATGTACGCACGGCTACATATCAAGCTATACAAAACCAGTATAAGCTGACTTCTAATTGTACGAAAAACCTATACAATGCGAGTTCAGCTAAAACTGGAAATGTATAGCTTGATGTGTAGCCGTGTGTATCTACAGCCACCAAAAGAGATAAGTAACCAGTGTCGTCGGATATAGCTGAAATTTAGTAAGAAACTGATGGATGGATGGAAGAGTCCCAAGAACTGAGAGGAAATTATTTTATTTTATTTTTAAGATACTCGTACAAAACAAATAAAGCATCATCAATCCATCATCACCTGTCTAACCTTTTCACAGCTGCAGCTTCCAGTCTAAACAGTTGCAGCGGATTACCGGTATTTAACATGAAAGGGCAGCCTATCTGACCTCCACGACCCAGTTACTGGGTAACAAGATACGCCTTGGTAAGACTGGTTGACGGAAGACGTAAGAGCTGTAATTTTACCCAGTAACTTGGTAGATACTTGGGGTATTATTGAGATATGGTCATCTATACATGTATACATACAAATAATTGAAGTTTCTGTTTGTAATGACAAAATAAAAGCTTTTAACTAAATGAAAGTTGTTGATGTTGTAGTTGTTGTTGTGTTGTTGTTGTGTTGTTGTATTGTTGTTGTGTTGTTGTGTTGTTGTTGTAGTTGTTGTGGTTGTAGTTGTAGTTGTTGTTTGTTGTTGTGTTGTAGTTGTTGTGTGTTTTTGTTGTGGTTGTATGGTTGTTGTTGTTGTTGAGTTGAATGAAAGTTTACATTTTTTTATTATTAACTTTAAGTCCGTCCGGGTTACTTTGAACCCTGAGGAAGGAAACTACTTTTTATCGACATACCATGCGGGCCAAGCCGCAGGCGACAGCTAGTCTGAGCTATCTTTCTATCTTTCAACGGGGTCGTCTCAGACATTCTTCACACTTCTACCAGCATTAGCTTATAAACAATGACAAAAGTCAAACGTTATGAACATGTTTGACTCTACAATGGCTCGTTTTGACCACAATTTTCCTTTTACAAATGCATTGTCAATAGTTTTAAACTTCTTGAAGGATGCACTGATGTACTGACAAAACATGACAACGTAGGCTATTAAATGCAGACAGGAAGCCTGTTTACAGTCAGCTCGAACAGATTAGTATATTTGTTATAGTCAGCTTCAATAATATATCGACGAGAATTCATTTGTTTTTTCCCAATCTGCATGTACCATAATTTTGTATTAATGTGTCGCGATGTCGCCATAAAACATATTCCCTAACCCATCCCCATCCCCACCCCCGTTTTCCTCTCATTTTTTTTATATTAGCCTTTAATGTTCCTACTGCTGGGACACAGGCCTCCTCTCGGTGAGAGGGAGAAGGCCGTAATCCACCACGCGCGCCCAGTGCGGGTTGGTAGATGTCACACGTCTTCGAATTTTTGGTTCTAGAATATGCCGGCTTCCTCACGATGGTTTCCTTCGCCGTTTCCAGAGCAGTGGTGATTAAATAAATTACACAAAGTAAAGCACCTGAGTGGGTTCGAACCTACGACCTACAGTTCATAAGTTGCGGCCGTTACTACTAGGTCACAACTGCTCCTGGCCAATTTAGCTACACAAAAATTTGATTAGTAGACGATAGGCTAGTTTCCTAAAAAATTCTAATTAGTCCGTCAGTTAGATTATCTAAAAATATTGAACCCGTATCTTTTCTTTTGTCAATTATATAAAAAATGATGAAGATATCGCCCGTTAAAGTTCCGCGTGACGTCACTCGCTTGCGACACTTTTGCAAGCAAGTGACTTCACGACCCAAATTTTGACGCGCTTTATCTTTGTAATTTTTTGTTTGATTGACAAAAGAAAAAATATATGTCCATTATTTTTCGATAATCTAACTGACGGACTAAATATAATTATTTTTTTTTTACCCAGGACACTACCCTATTACCTAAATAAGTTTTGTCGATATGCATCTTTTGAGAGTAGAGTATAATGTAATGAGGGTGATTTTGAACGTGATGATGGATAAAAATGACTGCCACAACTCTGTTTACTAGTTAATTCCAGAAGATCAGTCCTTGTTGGTAAATAACAAGCTAATTCCATCGGTTTAATAAAGAAAGACTTCTAAGGGATTTTATTTTATGAGAATAGAACAGACATTCGCAACTCACACCTTTCTCCAATAGGAGATAGTCAGGAATGACAGAACGCCGAATTTAATCAGAATTCATCTAGTAAATATAATCCTAACCTTTAAAACCTTTGTAACCTTTTAAAATACTAGTCACCTGCCTAGCCTTTTCCCAACTATAATGGCATCGGCTTCCAGTCTAACCGGATGCAGCTGTATACCAGTATTTTACATGGAGCGACTGCCTATCTGACCTCCACTACCCATTTAATGGGTAAATAGGATGGCCCTTGGTAAGACTGGTTGTCAGACTTTCGGGCTTCTGACGACCCGTAACGACTGTCAAAGATTCACGAATGACAGCTGGGAACAACGGGTTATCGTGCTTTCCGGGGCACGGAGGGGTCTCGGTATGTAAAGATGATCACCCATCCACAGACTAACCGCGGCAAGCGTAGCTTAACCTGATCGATCGACCTGCTCGTCTGTTATTATTTAGCCACGGGCCCCTCTGGTCTAGTGGATATAATCAACCGTATAAAATACTAGTGTTAGTGTGAAATACTGATATTATACCGCACTTACTACTGCAACATGAACCAATCAATAATATCGTTGGGTTTTCCCAACCACAGATTTTGGTTTACCCTTTACGCTAGACCCACGACGTGCATAATAAATTGCACCACGCCGTCGACAACAAAAAACAAAAACAATTTAAACCAACCTACTTAATAGTTCGGGACCTGAATTATCACGTAATCAGTGACGAAGCAAGTTGCTTGCGCACACGCAGTCAAACGCCCAAACCACACGGAACATCTGAGACGTAACTAATTCGGTTTCGGTACCAAGAAACCGGCGTCGACCCCTTACGTCAAGCTGGTGATCGATCGAGATAACATCGACGAGCGACAGAACGACGTAGTTACTAAGAGAAGTCGCTTGATTGTCATTGATATTGTTCTTTGGATCTAGCTGGTATGACCTTAGTGCTAAATGGCAATCTTCTGTGTTCTTAAATGATGTAGGTCACAAAAAATAGTACATTACGATACGTGTGACTTAAGTAGTCCATTATTGCACGGCGTGATATAGCTAACGCCATACATTAATAGACTACTAGAGTCACACGTATTGTATACTAATTTTATAGCTCTTGTGACCTAAACTCACACTTAAGTCACGCTTTTGTGTGTAAACATTGACTACTAACTTAGGTCACAGAAAAGCATGACTTAAGCTAGCATGGCTTTGGCTTTCTTCTTTTTTTTTATGCGTCATGTTTGCCGCAAATAAATGTATTTTCTTTCTTTTCTTTTCTTTTCTTTCTTTAAGTGCGGGTTTAGGTTACACAGTGCTAAAACTGCGACACGACACGGCAAGAAAGATTCTCTTGGATATCGAGACAGTTAATTTTATTTAAAAACTCATAAACTACTGCAAGATTGGCAAGGCCTAGTTCCCTTATTCAAAAGGGTGTTGTGTCGTCCTGCCTGTGAGGGGCTCCTGGCTAAGTAATAACAGCTGCACGGGTCGATCTATCAGCTACGCTTGCCGAGGTTGATTCATGGATGGGTGACCAATCTTCACATACCACATACCACTGCGTGCCTCGGAAAATACGATAAGCCGTTGGTCCCGGCTGTCATTCGTGGATCTTTGACAGTCGTTACGAGTCGTCAGAAGCCCGAAAGTCTGACAACCAGTCTTACTAAGGGGTAGGTATCGTATTGCCCAGTAACTGGGTTGTGGATGTCAGACAGGCAGTCGCTCCATTTAAAATACTGGTATACAGCTGCATCCGGTTAGACTGGAAGCCGACCTCAACACAGTTGGGAAATGGCTAGGCAGATGATGATATTGCGTCGTCCTGCCACTTTGTCTTGAACTTTTCTCATCCTAGTGCGAAGACAAATAACTATGCAAAATATTCAAATAAGCTACTTATATTTGAAAAAATTGTAGACATTGTTACAATAAATTAGCAAAACGCCATTTTAGAGATCTTATTTATATAGTCACTGAACAAGGTGTAAACAAAGTTATGTTAAATGGACCATGTTTGTATAATAGTCAGTCTTAAAGGAGTGAATATGCTAATCCTTGTATGTTAGA
The DNA here is from genome assembly GCA_949629185.1 of Apamea crenata. NCBI lineage: Eukaryota > Metazoa > Arthropoda > Insecta > Lepidoptera > Noctuidae > Apamea > Apamea crenata. Next base: position 3,485,828 of record OX451359.1, read on the forward strand.
AATAGCTATTTATGGTGACTCGAGAATTAGTATGTAGGAGCTACATCATACTTGAATCAACGCTGCATTAAAAGAGCCTCCACAAGTGAAGATACTTTAGAGTCAGACCTGCTACTGACCATTGCTTACCAGTCGGCAATAATAAACTAAGTAAATAAATTGTAAAACAATTCTTAGATTGATTGACTCACATATAGTCTGATCCAAAAGTAGCTAATAAAAGTGTAAACAAAGCCTGTTCAGGTTAAATTCTTACGTAATCAGTCTCTAAATAGGATTAGTAATACATTCATCTGTATTTAGAAGGTTTCAACTTTATATTTCACAACTTTTTCCAACAGTTATTGTTCGAATAACATTATTAAATCGTACCTAACTGAAATATCTTTGACAAAAATGAAGGTTACGTTATGTAGGCACTTTTTTGATCCATTTGCATTTCCATCATATGCAACAGACCATAGATAGGATGAATCAAGTTTGAAAAATGTGTGTTTCAAAGAAGTGCTTCAAGAAAAGATTTACTGAAACTTCACTCCTGATCGGTATCAACGGCGTATTTGTGTAAGAAAAGAACTGAAAAAAAAAAAGGTAAGGTTTACTGGAGCAATTATGTATAGTGTGTACTATATTATTGTTTCTTTCCTTGGGGACCGGCACTGTACTCCTTAACACAGGTTATCTTTTAACCTAGCTAGGAATACAGCACCTCACCCACCATTTTATTGTAGTCTTTGTACACTATAAACGATTCTGTAAATTGTTATCATGTACCTACTACAATGTTTTTGATGAATAAATTATATTATTATTATAATTAGGGTAATGGGTATATTCCGACGGCAGTGGCGTTTGGTAGAAATCCTCGTCTAACGGAACATACTCACCATCGTAATAGCCCCAGTAAAGTATACTCAATAAATCCTAAGAGTCATAACGTAGACCGTAATTCCTAGAGCATAATATGCTAATATCCAATCGAGTTCCAACAGTATCTACCTATCAAATCAAAATGAAATCTCCAGCATCCGTTACTTGATCCTTGAAACGAAAAAACTAACGTACTTCATAGGAAAAGCCCACATTGAATATTTATCATTTCGTTGTACACAAACGTTTTAAATAACACTCGCATTTTTCTAATATAATTGTTGGGGAGGTTTGCAGAGCGAAAACACAGGAAATACTGTAAAGCATTTAATACGAAGTTATAAAGGTTTATCTACGAACAATGTGTAAAATGGAGTCCCTTGACAAAAGCTATATATGTCAACACTTGCTATATAGACAGTTTTTCATCTAGCCAGTGTTAGGTTAGTACATGGAGGTGATATAACTTCAACACACCCCCTCAACTCATGTACGATACGATTAACAAAAATAAACCTATCTTTACTTTCGCACACACAATCCTAACGCACTTGTTAGTAACTCGTGTCTTACGCGAGGCAAAGGTTTGGTGAGGACATCTGCCAACATCTTATCGGTTGACAAATGTTCCAACGTTATAGTTTTATTGTAACGTAGCACATCCCTTATAAAGAAATGTCTAATGTCAATGTGCTTACTTTTCGCATGATGTATACCATGATCCTCAGCAAGGCAAATAGCACTTAAATTATCAGCATGCATTCTTACCTTACAGAGTTGATGTAAACCTAGTTCTTTCAACAGACTATTCAAATACACAGCTTCTTTCATAGCTTCTGCCAAACTCACAAACTCAGCCTCACAAGTAGAAGTCGCAACGATGCGTTGCTTTTGTGAAGTCCATGATATGCTTGCGCCAGCTAGAACGAATAAATAACCCGTAAAGGATCGTCTATCAATGACGCAGCTACCCCAATCTGCATCTGCATACCCTTGTATGCATAACCCTGTCGGCTTAAACGCTAAACCGTGAGTTATCGTACCTTTTAAGTATCGAAGAACTCGCTTCGCAGTTTGTTGGGGAGGTTTGCAGAGCGAAAACACAGGAAATACTGTAAAGCATTTAATACGAAGTTAGAAAGGTTTATCTACGAACAATGTGTAAAATGGAGTCCAATGACAAAAGCTATATGTCAACACTTGCTATATAGACAGTTTTTCATCTAGCCAGTGTTAGGTTAGTACATGGAGGTGATATAACTTCAACACACCCCCTCAACTCATGTACGATACGATTAACAAAAATAAACCTATCTTTACTTTCGCACACACAATCCTAACGCACTTGTTAGTAACTCGTGTCTTACGCGAGGCAAAGGTTTGGTGAGGACATCTGCCAACATCTTATCGGTTGACAAATGTTCCAACGTTATAGTTTTATTGTAACGTAGCACATCCCTTATAAAGAAATGTCTAATGTCAATGTGCTTACTTTTCGCATGATGTATACCATGATCCTCAGCAAGGCAAATAGCACTTAAATTATCAGCATGCATTCTTACCTTACAGAGTTGATGTAAACCTAGTTCTTTCAACAGACTATTCAAATACACAGCTTCTTTCATAGCTTCTGCCAAACTCACAAACTCAGCCTCACAAGTAGAAGTCGCAACGATGCGTTGCTTTTGTGAAGTCCATGATATGCTTGCGCCAGCTAGAACGAATAAATAACCCGTAAAGGATCGTCTATCAATGAAGCAGCTACCCCAATCTGCATCTGCATACCCTTGTATGCATAACCCTGTCGACTTAAACGCTAAACCGTGAGTTATCGTACCTTTTAAGTATCGAAGAACTCGCTTCGCAGCCCTCCAATGAGTCTCCTGCGGGTTTTCTGCAAACTGTGCAAGTTTTGCCGTAGCATTGGCGATATCAGGTCTAGTCGCTACACTTAAATACATGAGCGCTCCAATTAGTTCTCTATACGGAAATTGTTTCCCTTGTGTGACTTCTTTTTCACTAAACTTCTTATTTTTGAAAGAATCGCTTCATCCCATTGCACCTTTTCGTCAGATGCCAAAGCTTCCTTTAACGTGATTGCAATAGCTCCAGCAAAATCATCAGTGTCGACGTATTCTTCCGTCGATGACTCATTGTCGCTACTCTCTCTCACCTCAACCATGTTGTAAATTTTACGAGGGCGGCCAACATGTCCTCTCTGAATCCTTGGCCTTCCTGGACCTCTTTTTAAAGTAACGTTTCTATTACCAATTCCAGTAGATTCTGTATTCTCTGTACTTCCTTCATCAATCATTGGTACATTCGGTTGAATATCTAATGGAATTTCTTCACTTGAAGGATCATCACTAAATGGCACATCCGACCGTTCTTGAGTTTGGATTTCTATATCAACAGTCTTTCTCGCAATACGCTTTTCACGTTGTGGTTCAATTAGTGATTCATTTGAAACCTTACACTCAATTTCAGTTGGTTTACCTTCCTGAAATTTTACATCTCTCGACACTACGATTCTTCTACTCTCAGGTATCCATATTTTATAGCCTTTAGCATCAGCTGGATAACCTACAAAAACACCAAGTGAACTTCGTGCTGCAAACTTATCTTTACCTGGTTCCTTTTCCAAGACATGTACTTTCGTGCCAAACGTTTTGAAATATTTGACATTCACAGGTCTCTCAAACCATTTTTCGTATGGAATTTCACCATTTAGACTGCTAGTTGGGCACCTATTACGTAAATAGCATGCAGTAGCTACAGCTTCTGCCCAAAAACTTGGTGAAATACCTGACGATAAGATCATGCACCTTGCCATCTCAATCAATGTACGGTTCATCCGTTCAGCGATACCGTTACTTTGAGGTGAGTATGGCGTCGTAACGCGTCTCTTAATGCCTTCGCTTTCTAAAAATTCATCGAACATTTTATTTTTGTATTCAGTTCCGTTATCAGTATGTAAATATTTAATTTTTCTTCCTGTCAAATTTTCGACATGACATTTAAAAATTTTAAACTTTGACAAAACATCACTTTTATTTTTCAGCATAAAGACTTCACACCAACGAGTACAGTCGTCAATAAAAGTAACAAAGTATTTATTTCCGCCATTAGATTGAACTCTCATTGGACCTACCACATCAGAGTATATTATTCGCAACTTCTCGTTGCAGCGTGAACTGGATTTTACAAAAGGCAACGACACCATTTTACCCTTAGCGCACACATCACAATCATGCAAGTTACTATCGATCTCTATCGGATCAATACCTGATTTCTTTAGTACTTTCATAAGATCCCTAGCATTCAGATGTCCCATACGCTCATGCCATCTATACAGATCAACACTTTCACTACTTAACACAGACGCTGAAGCGTCCTGCTCCCTCAAGTAATACAAATCACCTCGCCGATCAGCGATCAGCTTTACCTCCCCCTTTTTAACTGCATAGGCTACGTCTTGCTTGAACGTAACTTCACAACCTCGTTCGGTAAGCTGGGCGATGGAAATTAAATTACTACGTAAATCGGGAACGAATAGGGTATTTTCAAATTTAATTTTTCGCGTTCGATCATCATTGCATGCTAATAACTCAACTGTACCTTTACCTTGCACGGTTGTCAAAGAATTTGTGGCTAATTTTAATGTTTGACTCGCAGGGAGTATCTCAGCAAACCTTTGCGGGTCATTGCACATGTGAGAAGTGCAACCACTATCAAAAATCCATTCCTGACGGCGCTTCGCATCAACAGCGATGCGGCAGTCATCTGAAACATGATACATAGTTAAAGCTTCACAGCTTTCATGACTAGTGCATGACTCCACACATCGAGTTTCTTGAGTCTTCTCCCTTTTCTTTATGCAGTCCGATGCCTTATGGCCAAAATTATGACACTTAAAACATTTAAACTTAAATGTTTTTCCAGTAATTTTTTTCGGATGTTTGTCCAAATACATGGCGCCTTCCATTTTGTCAACTTGAGCGTTTCCTCTTGAACTATCCTCTTCGATGATTTTAACTCTAAGTTGCTCTGGCTTTGGAAGCTCATCTCTAGACTCTATAGCACATCTAAAGTTTTCGTAACTTCCCGGAAGACTGTACAGCAACATGATCGTTAGCAAATCATCATGGATTTTTATATCCATTTCTTCCAATTTATCGACAGCTTCAAAAAAAGAATCAAGGTGCTCATGTACCTTTTGGTTTTCACTCATCCTTTGTAACATGAGCCTTTTCATTAAATTCGCTTTCTTTGCAGGTCCTCTTGATGCAAATAAGCTCTCTAATTTTAACCATACCTCTCGTGCAGTCTCCACCCTTTTTACATGACGAACTACACTCGGATCTAATGCCAATATTAACTCAGACTTAGCCTTTCGGTCAGCCGTCTTCCATGTCGATATATCAGCATCGCTAGTGGGTTTTCGCTTGTCTCCATTCACATATTCCCAGAAATCATTCCTTATCAACAACGCTTCAGCCTGAACCTTCCAACTATCGTAGTTGTCCTTCGTTAATAATTCTATACGTACATTCGAAGTCATTTTTCTTCCTACATGTAGTTTTAAATTTTCACAATTTCGAATTATTTTCACAACACACTTTACTGCCCTGGGCCCATAACCTTTGTTGGGGAGGTTTGCAGAGCGAAAACACAGGAAATACTGTAAAGCATTTAATACGAAGTTAGAAAGGTTTATCTACGAACAATGTGTAAAATGGAGTCCAATGACAAAAGCTATATGTCAACACTTGCTATATAGACAGTTTTTCATCTAGCCAGTGTTAGGTTAGTACATGGAGGTGATATAACTTCAACAACCCGTAAAACCCAACGACTTCACACCAACGGGTACAACGGCTTTACGGGTTTTGAAAGACTTCACACCAACGAGTACAGTCGTCAATAAAAGTAACAAAGTATTTATTTCCGCCATTAGATTGAACTCTCATTGGACCTACCACATCAGAGTATATTATTCGCAACTTCTCGTTGCAGCGTGAACTGGATTTTACAAAAGGCAACGACACCATTTTACCCTTAGCGCACACATCACAATCATGCAAGTTTCTATCGATCTCTATCGGATCAATACCCGATTTCTTTAGTACTTTCATAAGATCCCTAGCATTCAGATGTCCCATACGCTCATGCCATCTATACAGATCAACACTTTCACTACTTAACACAGACGCTGAAGCGTCCTGCTCCCTCAAGTAATACAAATCACCTCGCCGATCAGCGATCAGCTTTACCTCCCCCTTTTTAACTGCATAGGCTACGTCTTGCTTGAACGTAACTTCACAACCTCGTTCGGTAAGCTGGGCGATGGAAATTAAATTACTACGTAAATCGGGAACGAATAGGGTATTTTCAAATTTAATTTTTCGCGTTCGATCATCATTGCATGCTAATAACTCAACTATACCTTTACCTTGCACGGTTGTCAAAGAATTTGTGGCTAATTTTAATGTTTGACTCGCAGGGAGTATCTCAGCAAACCTTTGCGGGTCATTGCACATGTGAGAAGTGCAACCACTATCAAAAATCCATTCCTGACGGCGCTTCGCATCAACAGCGATGCGGCAGTCATCTGAAACATGATACATAGTTAAAGCTTCACAGCTTTCATGACTAGTGCATGACTCCACACATCGAGTTTCTTGAGTCTTCTCCCTTTTCTTTATGCAGTCCGATGCCTTATGGCCAAAATTATGACACTTAAAACATTTAAACTTAAATGTTTTTCCAGTAATTTTTTTCGGATGTTTGTCCAAATACATGGCGCCTTCCATTTTGTGAACTTGAGCGTTTCCTCTTGAACTATCCTCTTCGATGATTTTAACTCTAAGTTGCTCTGGCTTTGGAAGCTCATCTCTAGACTCTATAGCACATCTAAAGTTTTCGTAACTTCCCAGAAGACTGTACAGCAACATGATCGTTAGCAAATCATCATGGATTTTTATATCCATTTCTTCCAATTTATCGACAGCTTCAAAAAAGGAATCAAGGTGCTCATGTACCTTTTGGTTTTCACTCATCCTTTGTAACATGAGCCTTTTCATTAAATTCGCTTTCTTTGCAGGTCCTCTTGATGCAAATAAGCTCTCTAATTTTAACCATACCTCTCGTGCAGTCTCCACCCTTTTTACATGACGAACTACACTCGGATCTAATGCCAATATTAACTCAGACTTAGCCTTTCGGTCAGCCGTCTTCCATGTCGATATATCAGCATCGCTAGTGGGTTTTCGCTTGTCTCCATTCACATATTCCCAGAAATCATTCCTTATCAACAACGCTTCAGCCTGAACCTTCCAACTATCGTAGTTGTCCTTCGTTAATAATTCTATACGTACATTCGAAGTCATTTTTCTTCCTACATGTAGTTTTAAATTTTCACAATTTCGAATTATTTTCACAACACACTTTACTGCCCTGGGCCCATAACCTTTGTTGGGGAGGTTTGCAGAGCGAAAACACAGGAAATACTGTAAAGCATTTAATACGAAGTTATAAAGGTTTATCTACGAACAATGTGTAAAATGGAGTCCCTTGACAAAAGCTATATATGTCAACACTTGCTATATAGACAGTTTTTCATCTAGCCAGTGTTAGGTTAGTACATGGAGGTGATATAACTTCAACAATAATCGTTTGAGAAAACGGATCTTAATCTAATTGGATATTAATTACTGTTATTTTATTAGGAGGCTTAAGTATCTGTGTTTATGTATGTGCTGCTGCAGTGACTTAGGTACTTATTCTGTAATAATATATATGGCCTTTTCTCAAGGACGGATGTGAAGCCGGAGATCTTTCGTTCGATTCTTTTGCTAGGTAAAAAGTAAAGGTTTTTTTTAAATCAGACAAAGATTTATAGGAGAGCACCCTAGGGAGTGTGTCCTTTGATTTTTTTATTGTAGTTCTCATTATTATTATCAGCCAACTGTGTAGGCAATAAACTTTTGTATGTCCTTAACACAAAGTTTCAGAAATTACAAACTTTTTCAAATTCCCTTGGTGTTTCTATATTATGATTTCAAGCCTTCGAGGGGTATATTGCCATGTATGTATATAGCCGACATAGCTTGCAGAGTAAGCAAACTGAAGTAGCAGTGGACTGGAAATGTTTTTCTGACTACACTGAACTGATGGCCGGTGGAGCAGATGAATCCTGGAATGGAGACCGTGGATCGGCAAGCGTAGTGTGGCACGCGCTGGATGGACGGACGACCTTAAGAAAGTGGCTGGGACAGACTGGATGCGGAAGGCGTTGGTGGGACACGGTGTTGTGTCCAGCAGTGGACTGCGATTGGCTGAGTAGTTCGAGGGATATATGTCTTTCTGCCTATGACCAAGTTACTGAAATCAAAACAAAAACAATTAGTGCCAGCAATACACTATAAATCAATCTGTAGTAAATGTCCATACAAAAAGCACTTCGAAAACGGATACATACGGAAAAACAATTTAATTGCTCAAGACAAATGTCGCCAAAGTGTGATAGGAAAATCCTCAATGCCGGGTACGCCATTAAATACTTTAATAGCCTTTTTAACAGTTCTTGGTATTGTGAAACTTCAACAGGCTGCGCACAGAATACTCACAGACGCACCGAAATTTTATAGCAGAGATTACATAATGTAGGATTTAATTTAGTCTTTATAGCAACTCGTTAAAGCCTAGTACCGAAGTTGGGCCTCCCAATAATCGCTACAATAACCTGGGAAAATTACGTCGCTTGACAGATGGGCTGAAGATATCAGTTTCTTGTTTTTATCACAGGAATGGATGATGTTGCAATATCCCTTAGAATTGCAGTTTATGACACCGAGACCACATTCAATGTACCTACTTAGGTCGGTAAGATATTGATTAAATTATTTGCAATTTGTCTGTTATTTAACTGGACAGACAAGCAGCAGTGCGATTCTGTAACGACGTGTGTGATGTGTTCTCACCGTGAGAGCTTAGGTGAAGTAAGCGTGGAGTGAGCTGTCATTCAACCTATTTTTCACGGTGAGATTTTTACAGAATCGATTGGCTGTACTGATGGGGAACTCCCCAGCGTTATTGTTGTTGTTGCGCCACTTGTTCATCCCAGCTAAAGCACTAGGAAGTGGCGATGGGTGGGCGTTTGGAGTACTGTCTTATGTCATTTTGACGTGCTAAAAGTGCTGATTCTCAGACTAATTAAAATAAATGACTTTTGATTTTACTTACGGATTCAGGCACGTGTCTTTTGGCATTAGTAATAAACTAGGTTTTTGTCTAGAACTGGATGAAGCTAAAGAACATGATTGTGATGTTTCAGGATTGCTCGACAAGATCCAAATTCGAAAAAACTTCTCCTCCATAAACTCATCTGGCAGCCAGATCACGAGTCGAACTCATTCATTTTAAATCAACTCGCAACTATGTAGATAGCAGATACCAGTTCATATATTTTATACGTTGACATGTCACATTCCAACTCCGCACATTCTAACTACCTACCTCACCTGCACAATATTTTCTCCCTACATTACTGCCTGATGGACAAATAAGTTCTATAATAACACTTTGTTTCCTTTCTCGATCATGGAAGTCGATCCACGTAGCCGACTCATGTTGTATTGAACGTGCGCAGAAGTTAGAAATATTGTATTTGTGGATTAGTATCCGTACAGCATTGTATGAGGTCTAAAATTAGCTGTAGATATCTACAGGTTGTTAATCTGACGACCTCATTGAAGCAGTAAGTACTTAGTACTGCCGGATAATTGTGCAACACACTAAGGGCCGGTTGAAATGGTTGGTTAACGTAACATACGTAGGTACTTCAAATAATAACGATTACGTACTCGTTATTATTTAAAAGGTCATAATTTTGTACTCGTAATTGGAAACAACGCTTTTTTTGGTTTGACAATAGTTAGCGCCATTTTTGACGTATACCCGTGCGTCAAGTGGACTTGAAACAACTCGCCATTAGTACTGCGGGGAAATAGTGTATCACACCAATAGTAGCAATGGTTTTCATTTCGACGGTTCAGGAACATTCATCGCGCTATTGACGTAGTTAAGCAGACAAATTTTTTTAACATATGAAGCAATGCAATATCCCTCAAAATGATTGAAATTGTGATTAAAAGAGTATTACGAAATTTATAATTATGCTGGGATTTCTGACAATACTATTGAGCTATTAGTCATAATAACCATACGATGCTTTCAGAAAACTGGAAAGGTAGGTTATACAAGTTTAAGAGCAGCATACTATTTGACTTTTTTGAACATATTCTGTTGAAACTTTCAACTTAAGGTTCTTGTTTAACCTTTCTACTAGTGAAAAGTTTATCCAGAATTAAAATGATATAAGACATAAATAAAAACTTATACCTAATTTATTTATTCATAAAAATAACAATACAGGGTGATATCGACGCGCAACCTGTTACCATGGATTCAGTATATGATTCTGAACATTGAACATTTTTCGTAGGTTATTAAAAAAAATGCTGTATATTGTGTATTTTTTTCTTTTAACTGACGAAAAATTTCTATGCTGGGCTCCAGAATCATGTGCTGAATAGTTTGTTAGTTTGCGCGTCGATGTACCTGTCACCCTGTATTGTTAGTTTTGTGGTGGTGGTTGTGGCAGGGCTGAAGGTTGATTGTTTTCCAGAAAAGTGATACTTATTCATATCTATTTCTGGTGCCAATCAACCTTATATTTCAGTTTGAATGATACGGTGTGTTGCTAAATTAAAAGCATAGAAAAGACTCTTCAACGTTCCTTTACGATGTGTTAAACACCTAAGAGACTGCGATTATTCCCATATGTTAACCGATGACTTACTATTTCCCCTAGCAAAAATACCGAGCCGGCTAAAACTATATGCCGCGCAATAATAATCCTTATTTCTTTTTGTACAGTCATAGGAATTACCAGTATTACCTACCTACTAAAAATTACCAATAATGATCACAAAAAGTACCTTTTTAATAAAGATAAGCCCAATACTAGGTACTTAGTCACATGCATATTTTTAGCAATTAACTCACCGTTGAACCTTGCAAGTTCGATTGGAAAACCCCAAACAATATGGAGGCTTGTTACAAATAAGTAATTTAATCTGGTAATAGGGTTGCAGGGATTGTAGCCCAATCAATATAAGCTAGAGAGACAAAATACAATTCAATCCTGTCAGCCTATCGCAGTCGCCTACGGGACATAGTCCTCTCCAACCTGTCCTCCGCCTTCTGCATCCAGACTGTCCCATCCATTTTGTTAAGGTCGTCGGCCCATCTCGCTGGGCGTTCCGCCGCTACGCTTCGATACGTGGTGTCCACTCCAGGACTCGTCTGCTCCTTCGACAAACATGGCCAGCACTCCCATTTCAGTTTCCTTACTCTGCAAGCTATGGTGGTGACTCCGGGAAAATACGATTACTATAAAATAATTCCTAATGGTTATGATCGTGGCAAAAGGATTGGTGGTACCTCTAATAACTTAATATTGTTTATTCATGGGTATAAATTCAGATTATTATAAAAGATGCGCGATATAATGAAGTGAAATCACCACACTGTGTGTGCCCATCTGGCATCGGGAAGAGGGTCTCAGCTACCAGGCCATAAGGCTTCAAGAGGCTCCAAATAAAGCTAGTACCTACCACAATACCAGAGGAGTCCATGAGTTCTGCTTTCTTCATGAAATATTCAATTCCTTCACCCGACTAATTCATGACAACTCCTTCTTCTTAAAACATGCTTGCTTAAGCACGCTTTATCATCAACACATATTCGTCGGATCGATGATTCCAAATTATATGAGATTTGACCTCAGCTTCATAAGCAGCGTCAGCGTTGGCCTCGCAAAGGTCTTACATAGCGCAGCACAGAGAGCACGAGAAGAGGTGAGGTATCTTTTGAAGTGCACATTCACTGTGTGTGCATTTTAATTTTAAGTCAGTCGTTGATTAAACCATACTTTGACCTCCTGTAATTGAAAGAGTGTAGGTATTGAGAAAAACTTAATTCTCTTACATATTTTGTTGTACCTATATTTTTTGTTAGAGTTTCTCACATATCTATAAATAAACCCCATAGTTAACTAATAGTATGTGGATCTTTCAGCTTTATCCGTAAATTGTCTCCAATGAAACCTAATTAAACGTTTGGTTAAGGTTGATTAAAGTAAATAAATGAACTCAATTAAGTTAAAAGGCATTGTCAAATCCAATTGTACTTCCGCGTTTAAGCAGATTATGTACTATAGGGATTAGATAATCATGATGACTTTGACCAATTAGTTATTGACGCCGACTCCCTTTTTCACAAACTAAACTAAGTTCAGTGCATCTTAAGAAAAGGACAGAAGATAAATATTAGTTTAGTCCTGTCAAATTAAGATACTCCATAGCAAGTTTAGACGTGATTAAAAACATGGCGACTAAAAATACCTACGTCAATTTACGTCAGGCGCTGACTAATTTGACAGGACTAAACTAATATTTATTTTCTGTCCTTTTCTTAATGAAATAGAAAGAAAAACATGCACTGAACTTAAATTTAGTTTAGATTGTGAACAAGGGAATCGGCGCCATTTTGTAGATTACCTGGATAAAATAATATTCATAATGACACGCTCTACTGCTGATTATTGCGGAGATAATCTATGATTCATTAAATAGAGACAATTTTATAATATAGCAATAACTTTCTAAACCATATCTGGTATATACGTAGATATCTATAAGCTGGCTAGTTATGCTGTTTGATCCCTATTTCATAGTCTTCACTTTGACTGCAAGTTCTGGGACAAAGAGGGCAGGATAGGAGGTGGAGCATAGTTTGTGACATAGCACCACATCCACACCCTGCTGCCGTTCTGTCAAGGTAGCTCCAATTTACCAGGTTGGAGTTCCATCTTCCCACTTTTGTCCGGACACGGTACAGGGACTTCCAAATGAATTTCATAGTGGCACATTCAACCAACGATTAACTTAATCATTTTAGAACATAAAAACCATCGCTATGAAATTGTAGATAGGTATCATATTTCTAAAACACACACAATTAAAATATATTATTTTAGTATTCATAGACATTTAAATGGAGTTCTTAACTAAACCGGCTGGAAACAAAATAAAGTGAATAATCATCTTAAAAGCCAACGTGGACGTGGAACGTGTCTGACTACTTTTACGAACAGTTTTTTTTTTGTATATTAAAAAAACATGTTATAAATTAATCATTAGGGATTATGTTTCGGGTTATTAGTGCTGTTTGAGTTACGTACTAAAATGATAAGTGAAAAAATATGTTAAGTATGTTATCTAGTATATAGTACCTATATTATATTATATAGTATATTTTCTGCTCAGGCAAAACATTTCCTCGTTTCATTTTTTTTTTCTCATTTCTTCTTTTTTCTTATTTGAAGTAGGTGTTATCTAGGTAAACCTCTGCTTAAACTTTCGGGGATTACAGGCGTGATTTTATGTCATTTCTTACTGTTATTCAGATATTACTTAGATTATAATACGTATACAAAATATTAAATTATGTCTTTTTATTAGGTTGATCTTTTGATCATCACTGTTTGAACGTCAAAATTGTATAAGTTGCAGTCCCACAAAATGCCTGCCCTTCACCACTTCCTAGTATTTAAGCTGGGAAAAAGAAGTGGCGCAACAAACTCCCTAACAAAATAGGTTCCAGAAAATAGTAAGACAACCCTCTGTGGTAGGGTGTGATTTTTCTTCTCTATATCCGAACTTGAATGTTAGCAAAGTTGCCATTTCTCTGTTTATCATTAGAATCTCGATAGTGGTTTTGAAGGTAAATAAAAGAAACCCGACTTTATTGACGAGAATTATCATAATATTTTTCCGTTTTCCTTAAATATTTGTCTTTTTCCGTATGATTACGTATTTTTGGAAAATCCATGGACAAAGCCCACATAAAACAGGAGACCAAAGCAAGAACGCGAGATGGAAAGGAAACTTAAGCCGGATGATGTATCGAAAATACAACTTTATCAGCATTTTTGAGCATTTTTGTTGAAATTTTTTCAACAAGCACATTATTTTAATTAAACGAACAAAACAAGTATTTTCAATTTTAAAATCGGAATTTACAATACTTTAACTCCCGCGTTCGCGCTTGGCTCACTGGACTTGAATGTTAGCAAAGTTGACATGTCTCTGGTTACCATCGGATACGTCCGAGATACTTATCGAAGTCGTATCCGATGGTAAACAGACAAATGTCAACTTCATAGGCAAATCGACGAACGCGACTTCATTAGCGTGAAATGCATTTTTTATTTTGCATTCTTCTTAAATATTTGTCCTTCTCCGTATGATTACGTTATGTTAGAAAATCCGACGACAAAACCCACACATATAACAGCACTAAGTAGTAAAATAATTACTCACAGTTACTCAAGCTCATACAAAAATATCAATTACATACTCCAGCTACTTCTGCCCCATTTCGCCTAATGTCACCAACGTCGCGAGGTCTAATGCGGTACATAAATAACATGACTGGTCCAGACCAGATCATTGGGGGTAATTGTCTGTGCGTCTGTACCCTTAGGGGACTTTAGAGTTATATCTGACTTCCGATCGTGAAATATAAAATCAAATGTCAGTGGTTAGATCATTATTTTGAAGAGGTAAATGAAATGTCTTCTGATTTAGACGTCCGGGGTATTACCTCGTTTTAACAAATATGTAATTTACAAAATAACCTGTTCTCCCCGATGGGTAAGGTACCTATAGTAGTACAAATACATGCTATCAGTACTGCTGAGGATTATGAAATAAATGCTTTTATTATTCTTCTGATGTATTTATTTACTTTGGAGTAAAATTTGCCATAAATCAAATTGAATGGGTGCAATAGGAGAGGCCTTTGTCCAGCAGTGGACTGCTACAGACTGATGATGATAAAATTGACATAATGTATAAGCTAACCGACTTAAAATAATAATATGTATGTATATAAAACAAAACAAGTGTAACGAATCAAAGGGCATCAGAAAATTCGTCCGCATCGCTGTCACCGGGAAAAGTGCACAGAAGGCTGGCAGCATTGCCACGCTGTATGGCGATGCTGATTCTATGCCCAAAACCTAGGCCAGCCTTCTGATCACGTGAAGAGTCGATGATCCGCTTGGTGATGTCTCGAAAGACCAAATATTCATACCAATATTCTTCTTGAGTTAGAAATATGTGTGTATGTACTTAGTAGAATTTATTTTAGCAGATGGTAAAACTCAACACGGAAGCTAGCTCTGGAAGGTAGCCATATCTGCAGACAAGCAGCATCTAGCTGTGTTTAAATTTATGGGCGCTAATGTAAATTACAGGCACTTTATACAGTACCCCTTTTACTTTCCATTGAGGTCAGGTTAAGCTTGGATTTTCTATTTAACGATCTTAGAGATCTAAATCGACACAAAGATCAGCGCACACAGCACACTATCAGTAGCAATAGGTTTCATTTTGACAGTTCAACAACATTCATTGCGTTATTTACATTGTTGAGCAGACACATTTTTCGAACATATGAAGCAATAAACTAGCAATATCCTTCAAAATGATTCAGATTGAGATTAATAGTGTGTTACGCAATTAGAGTGCTGGGTCTGTTTTAAAGTCCAATAACTTAAAGACGATCATCACAAACATCAAGGCCTCTTTCAAACTATTTAAAGACACTAACACTAAATTAAGCTGTATAAGATGTCGTACTATAAATAAATATATACACATGCTTCATTTTGCAAAAAGGGTGTTTAGCCGCCTTTTAAGCAAAAAATGCCTGTGTTAGGAGATGTGAATTATACTGTCTAAATGACTTAACAATTTTCAATATCAACGGACCCCTAAACGGACGGATTCCATATAGCGAAGTGCAAAGAGTCAATTGCATTTATGACGATAATCAATTTTTATTTTCATAATTCGACTCAGAATTCTATGTCATTGGATTTGTTGTTTTCTGTTTGATTCCCAATTTTTACTAATAAAAGAAATCTTATTTAAACTTGTGTTATTTTAGCGCAAAAACAATAAGGTCACGTCGGCGTTAGAAATAATAGTAAGCTAAAAAGGATAATGATTACGAAGCTTTATTTATTGTAGCAATAAATTATTTAAAAACAAAATAATAGTATATCTGTTTTAATATTTAAAATTATATAAGCTTTAGCAATTAGGAAGTCGCGTAGAAAGTGTAAAACAGACGAAGATACTCGTGGCTTTGTTTTTCTATTAATAATCACAGTGTTGCGTTCAAAACGCTCTCCAGTAAAATCATAATTTTGCAGATAACCGTATATTGCAATACGGATTGGTAAAACATAAAAACCCAATGTTTATCCAAAACAACATATTTACAAGAATCGCTTCAGGAAAAAGTGTAAGAAATACATTGGTCCATGGTACGAGCCTGTTTCTTACGAACGAATGTGGTTTTATAATGTCTTATATGTCAGTATTATTTTATAATTTTCCTTACCAGCGGTTTCAACCTTGACACCATTTCGAATGTTTACCGAGATGCTTTTACGCTTTTAGAAAGTAATGCGAATTTGAATCTACAAATGGTTCCTGGTCAAGACAAGTCAAAACTAGTCTTTACCTCATATGTCTTAATCAATCAATAAACATATCCTATTGCAGTCTACTGCCGTACTAATACAGCCATAGGCTTCTCTTAAGGGGGATGAGCTAAGCCTGTGCCTTTTTGGCCCAGCCGTGAGGCACACGTTTCTGCTAATTTCTTACATCGGAATTTGCGCTTTTTTATTTAATTTTTATTTGTTTTTATCTGATGTATGTCTCTGGTGTGCGGTGTCTGTGCTAAATAAACGTATTTTCTTTCTTTCTAAGGTAGCCCGCGAAATTCAAGGTATATTAGGAGGGTATTTGAACACCCCCATTTACATGCAGGGACATCGACGCGGATACTGTAACTACGAATTCAGCACGTGATTAAAGACCCTGTGGTGTAGAAATTTTTAGACGGTTATCAAAAAAATAATCGTATGTTTCATAGAAAACTGCAATATCCACAAGGTCAAAATGTAACAGCAACTTTTTTATTTAATAACTAACGAAAAATTTTAACGTAGGTAATCATGTAAGAAAGAAATTAAAAAAAAAATATTTGAGGCAAACATGACGCATAAAAAAGAAAATAAACACAAATTTAAATAACAAGTTGGGGGTAAACATGCGTCACATTCAAAACGGCCATCGCTCAGCATAATGCTAAGACCTTATACGAGACAAAGCCCCAGCGCTGGTCCAACAACAGTAGTGCAAAAGGTTGCTCGTCGATGTCCCTGCTACCCATTATAAATGTCTAGGTTCTGCCCGTGACTTCGTCCGCATGAAACTTCTTGCTCCCTCGACCCACTCCGTCGCGTCGCATCGCCTCGCCTGCCCGCGCTATTGGCCCTTTGTTCCCGTTGAGTTACACCATTTTGTGTTACACTGTTACCCATTGGGAAAAAAAATTACCGATTACTAACACTGTAACTCAATGTCACGTTTTTTTCCCATCAATTTACACTGCAACCTAGAGTACGTAATAGGGTTATATATCGGGATCAAAATGTCCCAAAGAGTTACGGAACTTTATTGTTCAATTAAAGATTAAATAAAACCATTGAAATTCAAAATCATTCGGTTTAGAATGATTTTAATGTCACTGAAAACACAAATGATAGGTACATAAATCATTGCAGATAGTAGTTCAAATTAGTTAGCAAGAGTAGAAGTAGTTCAGATTTTTCAAATCCGCTTTGTTGTTAGTTCCAGAGAAAAGCGCGTTCAAACAAACAAACTCTTCAGCTTTATCTTATAGAGAAAAAGAAGATACTTTAAAACATAAAATAAAATATATGACGAACCATTAAGTCTTATCTAAGCTATGTTGGGTTCGGCTTGTAGACTGACCAGTGTCAGGTTTTTTAAATAAACAAAAAAACTGTCGCCCGTTTTACATATATTATTATATAACAGGTTACCCTTTGTAACAAATAGTTTTCGATTTAATAATAATCGCGACATTTAATTGCGTATACAATGAGAATGAAAACATAAGGAATCAGGCTTTAGAGCTGCTGCGAGAAAAGTATTCGCTACGTAGAAAAACGACCACTTTGGGATGTAAGCAAAAGTTGTTTTTTTTCGGGACTTTTCATGTGCCCTTGAGCTCCTAAGCTTTCGAAGCTTTTGCGTTGAAAGCCCCGTATGGTTTACCGAAGGTTCCACTGCGGAGTTATATAAAAGGCAGCCTCATGAATTACTACAGTGCTAAAAGATTAATTTCTTTAATTCGTAGGCTAGGCTTAAATAGGGATTTTTTGAGCGGCTATAAGGGCAGGTACCTAAGAACTTTTTCCTCTAGCTACAACAGTTAAGGTACCTGACCTTACTGCCCTATATCAAGAATTTACCCTGTATACCTAAGCTAAAAAAACATTTTAGTTAACTTCAAGCAGTGTATCTTGGCGACGATGGAATTTTTCTAATTGCCTGGAGAAGCAGCTGGTTTATTTGTGACCACGTTAACCTAAGAGCAACAAATCAAGGTTGTTCGCAGTACAATATTCCTAAGCTATTTACTTGAACTAGCACTACTCCTGCACATACAAATTACTAATCATAACAAACCTGTGTTCATTAAAATTCAGCACGTTAGCGTCCGCGCCCATTTCTTTACCGTATGTTTTCTAAGCTTTGCAGGCTTATGGCTCATTTACACCAGCTGATTTTCTTGCCTCGAATATACGATTAATTACCGAAAGGAGATAAATAATTCCTTAATCATTGACTCATGTAAACGTATAAATACTTGCATGACAAAAGGCGAGATTATAAGAATATACAAAAACATAATCGTAAGCTATTTTTTGTTTCTTACTTGTTATGACAAACTGACATTCTGTTAGCGATAACGATGATTGAACACTAAAAAATATATGGGACAGACATAAGCTACTGAAAAGATTATGTCAATCCCCTTGTAAGTGATTCATAAACGAAAAGCTTTGAAAGCAATTGAAAGAGTTGTGAAAGTGGCGTGCATTGCAGGATGCTTACACTCAGCATTTGGTGGCGCAAGGCTGAAGAAGAAACTTATGTGACCCTCAGGAATGTGCGATAATCGCCTGACTATTCTTGCCTATGAGTCTCACATTGAACTTCTCGCCTCTTGACAGTCAAGAAACTTAGCTAGTGTAAATAATCCTTTAAGTTAATAATAGCTACGCTTGCCAGGTGTCCACAAAAAGCTACTAAAGGCGTCTGTCACTCACGCCAAGGTCGAAAAACATTAAAATTTAATCATGATAATAGAAACTCGTTTTAGTTACACGCACAAGCGTTTGATACATACGGTTGATTGAATTGATTAGCTATATCATTATTTGAGATGTAAATTCTAGGTGTTTTTTATAGATATTAATTATTTTGTTCTTGCCACGTGGCGTGGCAGGAAGTGGTAGTCTAAGTAGATGGTTTTTTTTTTGAGGCGCCTAAAATATTTCACATTGACTGAAAGGTCTGTAAGTATACCAAGCACAGTCAACCTATAATGTTCGCACTGCTGAGACATATGCCTCCTCTCTGTGAGAAGGGGTGGGCACAACGCCACAACCACACCACACAGACCACAACGCAAGCCCAGTGCGGATTGGTGGATGTCACATATCTTTGAATTTTTGGTTCTATGACATGCTGGTTTCCTCACGATGTTACTGATGTCACTGGATGGGTGACCATTTTCACATACCAAGACCCCTCCGTGCCTCGGAAAGCACATTAAGCCGTTGGTCCCGGCTGTCATTCGTGGATCTTTGACAGTCGTTACGGGTCATCAGTTGCCCGAAAGTCTGACAACCAGTCTTACCAAGGGGTAGCCGACCCCAACATAGTTGGGAAAGGCTCGGCAGATGTTGTTACTGATGTCACTGGGCCTACCACTGCTCAGGAAAAATAAAAATGGCTAATGGCTAAAAAAAATACCTAGTAAAGCATAAAATATCCTTTGAAATTGTCTATGTACAACTGCAGACTGTAAATACTTGTTTAGGTTCCTGTGTGTTTTATGACTGCAACATATCACTGTAATATTAAAGTTGTTTAGTTTAAGTAGGCAGTTTTACTCGACAGCCTTCACTCGACAAACCGTTATTTCAACCGTTACCTAGGATTTTTTTATTAAGAAAAATTGTGCCTAGGTTTCGTTTGTGGCAATTGATTTTAACACCAGCGCCTGTCAAATTTCTATTAGTTAAAATTGATAACAAGCGAGTTGTTTGTTCTATATGATAATGTAACCCTTTACTAGTCAATGATATTTTTAACCAAACTCAATAAGGAGTAGGTTCTCAATTCGACTGTATTTTTTTTCGTATGTATTTTACGCGATATCTCCGGCAATAATCGATTTCAAAAATTCTTTTTTTACTGGATGCCTCAAGGGTGGTCCCATATAAATTGTATTAACTTTGCTTTTTCAATTAGTTTAAATTGATGAGATTAACTTCCTGCCACTATATTTACATAGCAAGTAATGTTATACGAATTTAAGTGGGGTGAAACTAAATAATTTCGTAAGTCGATGGCAAAAAACGAAAATGCGTAACCTAGACTGCGAATTCTGAAATTAAAGTTATTTTTCACTTTGTAGTGATTTTTTTTTTGTAAAAATGTTTTTATTTTCACTTTTTAATTGCACCCCACACAAATTCGCATAAAGTTTTTGAAAGTCAGTTGTTTTTTAATGAATAATTTTATTTAGATGCACCAATTTATTAGGTTGGTATTAGATAGGTACTTGTCTTGACTTAGCAAAACCTGGCTAAGTTCTGTTAATTATGTCTTTATTATAAAGGTCTATATTATAATCTGAAATAATTAGCATTAAATATATTATGTTTAATGTATTTACAGATACAGCATCTGTGATTATTTTGTAATTTGGGGTAAAAACGGAAAGCAAATATAATTAGGATAAAGTTTAAAATAAAAATATTAAGATATTTTACAAAATAATTTATTTTCCTATTACTCCCCCGAAGATATCATAAATATACAAATACATACCATATATTTGATTATGAAGCCCTAATTCCTGTAAAGGCATTTTATTTTATAATTTGTCAAATAATAGTTAGCGTCAAAGCTCAACGCAAATACGAAAATAGTTCTAGAAAATAATTCTATTAAGTTACAGTAGTAATTAACTAATATGACAAAGACTTACAAAGATTTTGAGTACAAAAATATTTTACAAAAGTATAAAAATGTATTCAAAGATAATATTAATGAGTCAAATAACTGGCAGTGACCGTTAATTTTATATAATACAAATGAACAATGGTACATACATTATTCGGCACTTAACGCCTGATTTTACAATTGTCAATTGTCAAAAATGAGCTAATTAATTTGTCACTAACTACCGCTCTGTAAATCTTGCCTGTCTTTGTCATTTTACTTTGAATAAAACGAGACGACAATAAAATTATAGAGCGCATTAAGCACACCATACGTAGGTACGTGCCCTTTTTACGTACCTATGGACAATTATGTAGTATACAAAGAGTTTGTATTTTTATATAGTTTTTTTAACATGTCAATTGTAAAATCAGCTGGCAGCATTAATTCTAGAGTACCCGATCCTTACTTATTATTAATTATTATATCTAAAGGCAGTGAGAAGCTAAACGGCTTGGTTGTCGCAAATTAAAACATCCCCAGTTTTATAAGTCAGGTTCGTTAGTAAGCTCAGTCATAGCAATTTAGTTAATTGAATTTGTCAGTCACAACTTTGTGACTTTTAACAGTTCTTGTTAAAAATTTGCAGTATAAATATTTACACAGCAGAAGGAAACAAAACACAAATGATTATTTTGTAATTTTTCGTTTTATTTTAAATAATTACGTTAAATAGAGCTTTTTAGTTCTTATTAAAATCGTTTAAAAATATTATTATTTCACGATTTATTTTCATAAAATAATTTTATTTCAGCGAAAATCAACCAAACTACCTACTAATATTACCTGACTACGAAACCCAAATCTTTGTTACATTCAAACGCGAATGTAGAACACAGATTGTCTTAAATAAATAAATAAAAGCTGAAGAATGTAGAAGCGAGTACATCAAGCACGTGCAAATGGCACATGTTAGGCTTAAGATTACAGAGAGTCTTAAAATTAAATTCGTCGAGGTATCAAAATTTTTTTGATAATGGTCTGTCGTACTCAATACGACAAATGATTTTCACATGACAATGAATGAGATTTAATAAAAATCACCTTTCAAAATTTTAAGTAATTATTTGTTGTCTAAATTGGTATAAAAATTTGTTTTCTAATGAAGTTTCAAAAGTTTACTTACAGAATCTAAACAAGAAAAGGTTCTTTTTAATCTTTAAAAATATAATAAAAGAAGTAAAAGCTACCAAATTTCAACCCTATATTTGCTAAGCGTAATAAACCGAAGAGATTAATGTTGTTGTTTGTTATTATCTCAACACAGGTGACAAAACCTTATGTAATAGAAACCTAATCATACATTTGTTACACAAATTATTTAGGTCTCTTACATTTAAAATACGTTTGTCATAAAATGAAACCATTGAGTAGAGAGATGTAGAGATAATTATTAAAATTTTAAATAATACAAACTAAGGTAGTGCTAACATCACATTGTTTGCCTAAGTCTAGATTCAGACGTTTAGGTTGCAAACCTAATAGATGTCCTTGCTCAATTTGTCACCACGTACTTTAAGGTAGGTATATTACAAAAGTCCTTATGATTTTCATTCATAGACATTGATTGAAAACGTTCAATACCTCTGCTTAGGAACTTTTAAGGGATCAAGTTGTAAAGAAACATATCATGAATAACTGACGACACCGACAGGATCAAGTTTTTTACTATAATTCATAGAATATTACATTATTTTCTCAAGGCAATTTTCTACCGCGTTTCAAAAGAAATTTGAATAAATCAAGAAAAAAATTATGACCTTTTTTACAGGCTTACGACAGTGGATATAAATATGATAAAGTGTGACAGTAAGTTACCCGATATGTTTGCATCCCTAACAATAAGAGGACTTTATCGAACTAATCAACTTAATTTTCAAATCAATGCTATGAAATAACTAACATTACAACCGACTATTTACATTTGAGCACTTGCAACACATAGTGCGTACTATGACACTTTCGTAAAAGTTTCGAGTCCAACGCATTGGAGTCCGTTGTGAACGGTGCGGTGGTTACCCGGAACCACCGCCGGAACCGTTCACGTAGACATCAGTTGCGGCTCGCTGACCGGCCCGGATCACGCTCTGGACCGTCTGGGCGGCACCCTGGAATACGATAAACAGAAATTAATTCTTGGATAGTATGGACAGCGATAGGTTTAGAACTGGATAAAAAAACTAGATACTAAATTGACAATTACTTTAAGAGAATGGGTTTTGATTATTATTTGTCTATAAGTCAAAAGTTCGGTCAAAACTACAAAAAAAAATGGTTACCTACATGATTATCACTTAATTTAAAAGTTAAGTTAATAGTCGTTGAAATATTAATCATTAATCAATTATGATGAAATTATGAAAATGATTTAAAATGCTTCATTACAATGATATTATTTGTGTAGAAATATTTGAGATCGTTATGAAAATTATTATGACAGTTACTCAATTAGTTACAACTTACAACATGAATATTTAATACAAATCCTGAAAATAATCTTCAATAATTTACAAAATGCCTATAACAAATACGACACAATATTGCAATACAATAATCAATTTATAATTAATTTACACTAAATACGACAAACGTTAACATACAACATTCGGTTATAATACGACATTCGATTACCACCAAACATATTCCAATTTTAAAACAATTACCGACTTAGCTAAAATGGAATGTGTTTACCTGTATCGCAGCTCCTAAGAACTGTGAGAAGGCCCTGGTAACATTAATGGCAGCTGATACGAGCTGCCCTCGTCCAGGCGCCTGCTCTGCCGTCACAGCCCTCGGAGGCTCCAGGGGTATCTAGGTGTAAGTCATCGCTGTTAGATATTAGCACGGAGGATGAAGATGGTAAGAGCATGTATGGTAACGCTGAGGCAGTGAGCTGTGCTGGTTCGGTGTATGTTTTGTTTGAAGATTTTATTGAAAATATGTTTAAAGTTTTTTATTTTTTTGGAAATTTAAAAAATGCTATTTTAGAAAATTAATAGATTTTTCATTGTAATAAATACTGTATCTCGAATTACGACACTATTTTCGAATTACTATATTTTTGCCCAATATTTTTTCTAACGTTGGAAATAATTTAAAAAAATCTTCATACAAAATATATAATGTGAACTTAAATAAACGAGTGCTTTGTGTGATAGTGGAATTACGGAAGTGACTGAAATAATGAAGTGACGGATATGGAAACTAAAATAATATATGACAGTGTGAGAACAAAAAGAGAGAATAACAAGACATAGGTAGAAGAACATACTAACTACTATTTTATATACATATAAGTACACATAAATCAAGTATACACAGATATCTACAAATATATACAAGGATAGATATACTAGAACGGAGAAAGGAAAAGTGTAGATAAGTGAAATGTTAGTCAAACATGCTGAACATAAATTGATATTAAACGTTTAACACTGTACAAAAATTAAAGGGTTCAATAACAACAGAGTCATACAATTTTACAAAAAGGTATAAAGTGTACAAAGGTTCCGTAGTTAGATATTAAAATCATCAGTAATTTTAATAGGCAAGCGTCCAGCAGAATTATTGGAATTTAGAAGAATTAAAATTTTGTTATTTTCAAAGCCAATCGTATTGTTTTACTCACCAAACGAATATGTTACACTGCACAAACACTTGTTATGTAACACTTTTTTATAAAAAATATTAATAAATATCTACACATTCAATAGGTCATTATTATGTATAGTCAACAGGGTATATTAATATTATTAACACTACATGTACTATTTACAGAGGTATTACTACTCATTCATGTCAGGATGAATGTTACCAAATCCCTTGGAAATGTTTCATGGGGTATGGTATGTTAAATGGCGATGGATGACGCCAAGGGATAAGGAATAAATTGAACTAGACTTTAGCTATATGTAGGTACTTAAATATTCTTTTAAAAATGTTGAATTTCTGGTATGAAAACATACATATGGTGTTCATTCCAAGCTTAGTTAATTTTGTAAAGTCTAGAATCAATTTCAGTAATTTTTTGTTATATACAACTGGTGTAGGTACTAATAGGGTGAACTGTGGATGGGAAACTTATATTATTAACACTAAATACAACACACACAAACACACATAAATTAAAAACAATTTATTATACAAAAAAACGCGCTGCTTAACGGCACAATGTTTATGTACAAGCCAATGAAGCCAATGTTTAATAAATAATTAACTAAGAAAACAAAAATATTACAAAAGAAAATCTATGAAAAAAATTATAATTATCTTAATTCATGTCTCACTATGTACATCCCACCTGATCTCCACTACTATACAAATATCTATACAACGACAGACTTAGATTAAATAGGAACAAGTTACTAAAAACACCGCGAAATATTTTAAAAAAATATTTCGTTGAATAAATCTGCATACTTAATCTAAAGTCTGTTACCAACACCTCACCCCCAATCACATAGTTTAAGTAATAACGATGCGAAACCCACTCTATTTGTTGGTCTATCATCAGCATTGCCAACGAACGGCCCAGAGCCAAACCAGTTGACCCTGTTGCTCGTCGACTGACTGGCTGACGCTACTGACGGGGCGGGCCTGGCTGAGGGCGCAGGCTCGGGCCTTCTATTAGGCCTTGGGGCTGCGGCTCCTCTTGACCCTGGAGCTGTATCGCTCCACTGCTGCCAGAGCCAGGCCAATCCATCCAAGATCGGCCTCCGCTGCGCTGGCGGCGGCGGCGGTGGCGGCGGTGTCGTCGTCCGCCTAGTCTTCGGCGTCACTACCACTTGGTTGAGTAAAGCCTACGAGGTTACAGTTAATTCTAGAGTTGCTAATGGATTATAGATACATACTGAAATAAAGGCAATGAAATAAGATGAAGAGATAGATGAGAGATATCGATATAATGGTGCAGAAAGCGAAGTGAAGTTACGGGTTGATTGCATCAGTGAAAAGTAAGTTAAGTTTTAAGATGTAAAATGGGTTTTGGAAGAAATTAGTTTTCTTCCAATGTTTTAGGAGAAGTATGAAAATTTAGACTAACAGCGAGTCGGAGTTGCTCATCCAAAGAACTTGCCGTGGTGGGACCGAATCCCTGGTCCTTCAGCAAAGCTGCGAGCAATGCGTCATTGCTCTTGCCGAATTCAGTGCTCAAAGATATAGGCGCTCGCGTCGCTTCGGACACCATGCCCGTCGATTGCGTTTGCATAATCAGTTTCTGTAGGGCCTCGTCCGAAGATTGTCCTGAAATATTTTAAATGACATGTTTCAAATATTGTTTTAACAGAACATATTTTAAATTAAACTGAAACAACCACTAAAATTAATCAACAAAACTAAACACAATAAAACACAGTTGCAGTTTTATTTGATATTCAATGTCGCACATGAGAGAAATATCAGCCTGTTATCCTAAAAAATATTTGTCAAGTCTTACCTGTGATAGTGAGTTTACTCCTTTGTGTCGTAGTCTCCTGTGCGCCCTGTAATTTTATCAAAGTTTGTAACAACTTCTCATCATCTTGTTCACTTTTGAGATTGTCCTTAACAGCAATTTTTGCACCGTAAGGCAAAGCTGTCGTAGGTGCAGTATTTTTAACTTCCTTAACGTTAATGTTAATAGAAGGCTTCGGCGTTAGCGAATCGAAAGGTTCGTTCAACGGAGATGGCGAAGCTAGTAGATTTGAGAGCAGTTTCAAGTCATCAGTGACACCATTTGGCAGTTTAGGACTCACATTTAGGTCAGGTAGTGTGGGTAAATTGAGTTTAGATGGGTCTTGTCCTGTGGCTTTTAGTAGTGCTTGTAGTAGCTTAGTGTCTTCTTGGAACTGTCTGATATCATCTTCAATAGATTTTCCATTGACAGTTGTTGTTGGTCTCTGTGTAGTTGTTGGTCTTTGTGTAGTTGTTGTTGGTCGTTGTGTTGTTGTTGGTCTCTGTGTAGTTGTTGGTCTTTGTGTAGTTGTGGTTGCTGGTCTATTGGTCGAAGGTATCAATTCGTTTCCACTGACAGCTATATTTTTCCCTGTACGGACTGTTTCATCGGTGCCAGTTTGTATCTCAGTGAGGCTCCTTTCTACAGCTAGCGCTATGATACGATTAGCGAGAGCCGCCTCAGGATCTTCGTTACTAGGATTTGTTTTCAGCACAGTTTTCTGGAAAACAGAAATCGGTCAATAGTTAAGACAGTAAAATGATTTTTTTCTTTAAAGCTTTCCACGGCATAGTGTTCCTAAAAATACATTACGTTTACACTGTTTGTAACTATAAGGCGCTATTCACGAAAATAAAAAGTGGCGTACACAGTGTATACTACGCTACTTTTTATTTTACACACCACACAATTCTTAATTACTAGTGGACGATTTCAAGATATTCAGTTGAAAATAATTTTAAAGGAACATAATTAATAAACAAATCTATTTTATTTTTTTTGTTAAGATATATGACACTTACCAAGTTATTCAAGAAAGCCAAATCCTCTTCAACGGAGAAAGTAGAAGAACTGGGCATTTCTGTTGTTGAAGTGAACCCAGTGAATGGAGCACGACGACCGGTCAGTGTTGTTGGGGCGCTCCTAATTGTTGTCGTTGGCTGTCTTCCCCGGTTGAAAGGTGTGAAAGTCGTGGAAATCCCAACATCAGTCACAGGCTGTAACGTAGTGGTTAGAGTTCTAGGATCAAAGATCTCAAACAGTGGCCCATTAGTTGTTGTAAAGACGGGCCTGACGTTCAATGGAGTAGTTGGGTTTGACCCTATTGACGTTGTTTGAGGGTTAGACGCTATCCTCACGTTAGAAGTAACACCAGAAATTACTGGGATATTCAAAGCATTTGGATTTTGACCAGTCGCCTGTAACAGAGCCTGTAAAAGTTTCGTATCTTCTTGGAATTGTTTGAGATCGTCTTCAATTGTTTGTGTTGTTGATGGCCTATTTGTTGTTGTTGGTCTACTTGTAGTTGTTGTTGGCCTAGCTGTTGTTGTAGTAGTGGTAGTAGTTGTTGGAGTAGTTGTTGTTGGTCTGGCTGTAGTTGTTGGTAGAGTAGTTGTTTGTGTTGTGGTAGGAACTCTATTAGTTGTTAGACTATCTAATGTGGGTATGCCTAGGGAAGCAGGATTTTGACCCGTTGCTTGTAATAGCGCCTGTAATAATTTAGTGTCCTCTTCAAACTGTTTGATATCGTCTTCTATAGACCGTGCTGTTGTAGTTCCTTGCTGCCCAGTCGTTACTCTTATATTTCCACCGATATTGGGTATAGATAATGTTGTTGGGTTGTTTGCATTTGTAAATAATGCCTGCAATAACTTCACTGGATCAGTGGTTTGCGTTGTAGTTGGTGCTGTAGTCGTAGTTGGTGCTACTGTTGTTGTGGTCGGGCTTAGAGTAGTAGTTAGATCACCCAACAACAGTGAATTAGGGTTTACATTCAAATTCTTTGGATTACGGCCTGTCGCTTGCAATAATGTTTGAAGTAATTGCACGTCTTCTCGGTATCTCTTTAACTCCTCTTCGATACTAATAGTTGTGGATTGAACAATAGTTGTTGCTTGTGCTGTTGTGGGCACTTGTGTTGTCGTTGTTGGAGCTACTGTAGTTGTAGTGGTTGGAGCCACTGTAGTTGTAGTTGTTGGAGCTGGAGTGGTAGTAGTCGTAGTGGTAGTGGTTGTAGTAGTTGTTGTTGTAGGCTCTGTCGTTGTTGTTGTTGGCGCTGGTGTTGTTGTTGTTGTTGTGGTAGTAGTTGGCACCGTAGTTGTAGTCGTAGGAGCAGGCGTAGTGGTAGTCGTAGGCGGTATAGTAGTCGGCTGGTTTGTTGTTGCAGCCATAGTTACCGGAGCATTTGTGAATGCAGAAGACACTACTGTTGTTTCAGGAACAACGCTGATTGTTCCCTGAGTGGTTGTCGTTGCGACATTTGCAGTTGTTTCCTGTGTTTCTATCTGTGTTGTCTGCGTACTCATCTCAGTCACTGCTGATGTTGACATTGTCTGTATCTCAGATTGTACGGAATTCGGTGACGGTGCTTTCGTGGAAGCCAGTCTTTGTACGTTTGAATTTTGTTGTTGTATCGTAACCTCGTCTATCGGTATAAATTTAAATACGGCACCTCCATCACCTTCTTCTGGCTTTTCCGTTCGTATTTCTTTCGTCTGTAATTGTTTTGGTTCATGTTAAAATTTGGTCATCACATTATTCTGTGAAAGTTGCAGCAGCAGTATCTATTTTATTGCAAAATAACTAATTGTGTAACCCCTCACCACTTACCTTTCCAAATAAAAGAAATTCAACACACTACTGTATTAAACCAAGTCCAAGTGTTATATTTGCATATGAAAATATGTGATAAATTATAGTGATTATTAGTGACCACAGTTATTATAAAAGAGTAATATATAAATAAGGAAACGTTTATATAAATAATATAATTATACCTCCGGATCAATATCCAGTGTTAATATTCTTGGTTCGCGAGTAGAGCTCGTCATTTCCGATATGACCATCTCCTGTTTAGCGGCCGAAGATATACTATTAAGCAGAATCTCATCAATAGAAGGTAGCATTGTAGTTGTGCGTAAACTCAATACATGCGAGGCAGTGCTTTTTTCTGGCATATTTGTGGTAGTTTTTATACCGTTACTGCTTTTAATATTAAGTGCCGATGAAGTAATCTGCAATTACGAAATAAAATGTTACCGCCTTGCGTTGTTATTAGAAGCGGTTATCGTGCTAGAGGCATGCAGAGCTTACGAAGAACCTGAAGTCTGTTCCGCATGCGCCGGCCGCTCCAGAGATAATGCGCTGGCAGTAAGATACAAAGCACCAAGCGGAGCGTTCAAGCTAAATAACATAAAGTCAATACCATCGATTGTTGGTTATTTACAGTGTCGTTGGTTAATCTTTCCGATCCGTTATTTGATATGTCTGTGGATGTCACAGTATTAGTGGAATCTCGGATGGGGTTAGGCTGCGGTCTGACAATGGCCGGATTATTATGGATGGGGCTGTATGGATTTCGTAGACTCCACGGACTGATTGGTAGTATGTCAATTTTTTGCATGACACGTGGCACTCTAGTCCCGTTCGGGAATTTACGTATTACTGTGTTATTTGGTAGTACACCGTAAACGATATATGGGCTCGCCTCTGTTAATGATTCCAATATGTCCTCGTTAGGATTTTTACGTACCACTGTATTATTAGGTAATATTCCGAATATAACATAATCTTTTTTCGGAATGGTTGGTGATCCAACACTCAGAGTACTAACTGTTGTTTGTGTAGTGTTGCTGTCTGAAGCGTCGGTAGTTGTAATGGTGTCTATGTCAACAGTAGTCGTTTCGACATTTAGTTGTGTTGTTGTCTCTGTGTTCGCTGCGTCTGTTGTAGTTTCCATTGTTTCTGTATTAGCAACTGTTGTGGTTGTAATAGCACTCTCTTGGAATCGATTTAATATTTCAATTTGTTGACCTTCCGTTGTAGGTGTAGGAGTCGTACTTGTTATATCATTGACCGTTTCACTAGATTCGGTAGTAACTGTTGTAGTGACAGAAGACGAACCCGGTGTGCCACTGGTTGCTTCGGTAGAACCCAAACGAGAAGTATCAGTAGTAGATGGCACAATACCTGTTGTTACTGTTTCTGACGGCGTTACCGTTGTTGTGAGACCCGTTGCGGGATTACCACTCGTAGTAATTTCAAGCACATTGGTGGATAGGGGATTTACAACAAAGGATGAGGGAGTCATAGGAGTAGTAGGTTCAATATCACGAGTTGTCGAAGATTCAGTCGAGGCGGTCATAGTGTTCATAATGTTAGTCAAGCGTGCAGACAAATTGATATTGCCTGATGGGTTCACTAAGTCAGTCAATGGTGGTACAGTCGCTAACTCGTCAT
This sequence comes from Apamea crenata, assembly GCA_949629185.1. Classification (NCBI taxonomy): domain Eukaryota; kingdom Metazoa; phylum Arthropoda; class Insecta; order Lepidoptera; family Noctuidae; genus Apamea; species Apamea crenata. The sequence continues at coordinate 3,516,902 of OX451359.1, forward strand.
TGTGCTGTCGTATTATGTCTTCAATCATCTTCAACACTCTAGCTTTCTTTGATAGTACCCATAATTGCAATCGCGATATTTGACTAGGATCCTGAATATCATCAATATCACGCGGTGGTGATACTGACGAGGATACCAAGGATAAGGATTTCAAAATAGGTGTTGATGGACTGCTGACAAGATTATCAGATTCCACGGAAGAGTAATCTACACTTTGGAAGTTTGTGAAAAAAGGTATGGGAACCGGAACAATCTTGTTAGTAGAGTCACTGTTACTAATATTATCTACATTTATCGAGTCCGTTTCTAAGGAGACAGATGACGTCGTAGCTGTTGCTATAGTCGGTGTTACGTTTGGTGTAGCTGCAGAACTAGGTCGTTCCGAGCTAGCACCTGTAGTTAGAGTCGCAGCTGTCGTCGTCTGGCTACTAGATACAAACCCTGTGCTCTCTACAGCTCCCGGTGTAACAGAAGTATTTACATTAGCGGGAGTTTGTGTGACACTAATGGGTACATTTCTATTATCTACAGTGATATTTACACTACCGCTAGTGCCTACATTTTGGAGGGCATTATTGGATTCTATACCATCTATATCAATAATTTCAGTATCCCTAATATCCTCCAAACTGTAAGGTGTGGTGTTCGGGACGGAATCAGCATTGTCAAGTACAGTCGCAAGTCCACCTAAAGCTCTGGGGATCAAACTTCTTAATACTTTAGCCATATCTAAACTCTTTAGTTTCAATCTACTGTTTTCATCCATATTTTCTATTATATTTATAATGTTATTTGACAACATGCTAGTTAGTTCTGAAGATACTAAATTGTTATTGGACAACAAAAGATCAGACACAGTGTTATATACCATTTTCGGGCTGTCAGTCGATCCCTGAGTTGGTGTAGATGCAGTCGTGGGTTTGTCTTTTGGTGGTTCCGTATCAGAGTATAAAACTCTGATAGCGAATGGTCTCCTTGCGGAAACGGGAGTAGTGGGAGTAGGAATGGGAGGTTGTGGTGTATTCACAGGAGTGATTTTTCCGTCTTCTATGTTTAGTGACTGTGTAACAGTTCCCCCGACCAAAATACTGTTAATCACATTTGGTGTAGCTTGAACAGTGGGCTGTACAGATTTAGTAGTAGTGCTTACATCGGCGTTGGTTGACATAAATGTGTCCTGACCCGCTAAGTCTTGAACACTATTTACATTAATGTTGCTACTCACGCCATTGAGTACTTGTTTAACGTCAGTATTAAGGTTTTGTACTTTCGTTACTTCGGTTGTTGACGAGATTCGAGGTCTGGGTGTAGACGTGAGTATATCAGCTAGAGCATCGAATATAGATACTGTAACTGACGGCGAGTGATGTGTAGCCTCAACGTTCATCACGTGTGATGGCTTCACCAGACTCTCGGACAGTCTCAAGTCTGCCGAGGACAATGTCCTTCGTGTTTGAGTAAAGGAAATAGCATTCAGGTCTGGCCCTAATTGTATCTCTTCTCCCTCTACCTGAAATAAGAAGTAATCTCACCCATATAAACAGAAAAATAGACGTTCTTGTGTATAAAATGTTCAAGTTGTTTGAAAAGAAATTGTTGCATGGAATGAAAATCCCGAGTGGGAGGAACTCGTGCAAAGACCAAAGCCTCTTTATTTATTTTGGAATTAAGATAATAGTTAGATATGTTTAGAAGTTAGTGTTAAATGAAAGTTAGCCATAGATGACTTTATGTATTAAAACAAGATGTAACATGTATACAATATTTAATGTCTTATATTAATAGTATGTTAGTGAATGCTATTCTACATGTACGTACATTAGTTTGTTAAGTTTCTGCGTCAAGTTAAATGCTTTCATAATTAGTGCGGTATATAGAACATCTTAACGCAAAAACTTGTGGATGTAAGTAAAATTTTGCCTTAAAGAGATTTTTACTCAATAAAAATATTTAAAAAAAATGACTATTACTATGAACTTAACGTTACCAAGACAATATAAATGCTCTTATAATCTATATATATCTCTTTAAAACTAAATCATATCCATTTACAACAGGGTGAATGAGATGAGCAATGATCGTGACAATGTATGTTAACTAAATGATTCCATTAACCAGTTCAATGGATGATTCATGAAAGTATGGCGTTGTGTTGTTCAGTCTTGACATCGACTCGGTAGTGTATGTGTCTCCTTCGAACCAATTAGGCTCTTCTACAGACTTTGTCAACAGGTGGTCAGTGACGTAGAATTTCAGCCAAGCCTTTAGCAATAAGAAATTTCTCATTAATGTTAAAATGACACGTTTCATACCAATTGATGCTAATATGATTATAAAGTTAAATGCCAATCTGGATAGAGTAACTGCTGATTGTAATTTAGGCTACAAAACTATTAATTTCCTGTGATATTTTAATTATAAATTGTTAGCCAAACAATCAATAATAACTCCAAATTGATAAAGATGATGATGATTATATTATTATCAAGTGCAACGATATATATTATAATTAAAATGAATGTGAATTATGACATCTTAGCGCCAATTCGATAAAGGGGCTTTGCGTAACATTACAATTGTAGAGTTCAGATCAAATTGTTAGCGGGGAAGTAATTTTGAAAAAAAAATTGTAGCATGGTATGGTGTTAATTTCTATATCATGTTACTTACAGTTGATGGTGTAATGGTAGGTACAGTGGGTTTGTAAAATGGTTTATCAAGATACGAAGCTCTGTATTTAGAACTGAACCTACTCTTAGATTTATCTGGTTCAGGCGTTATCTGTAAAGTTTCGTAATACCAATGAAATACATCAGAAACATTTTCGGTGAACTGATTAGAAAAAAAAATTGTCAAGTACTTACCCCATTGTTAGAGGCCTCGGTCGTTTTAGAGAAGGATTCACTGAATTTCCTTAAATTCCTTTCTCGGGGCTTAGGAGTGGTTGCTGTATTATCTGAGTTACCATCTTTGGACTTGCTACGATTGCGTCCAAACTTCCTTGTTTGTAGATTTCTAACAGGAGGGAACACAGTCGAGGACCCTTTTTCTTTTTCAATATCGTTGGTTGAATTCTGATCTTTATAATTTGCGTGGTATTTGTATTTGTCACCGTCTAGTCTTGATGAAATTGTTGGAGAAACATTCACCACAGGCATGTTTTCAGATTCTTCCGCCATGTTCGGTACGTCATTGCTTGTATTAGTCTCTAAAGACTCCTTACTAGTGACAGATACTAAAAACATATGGTTATCATTATTTTCTGGTTGCGTATCGATCCTAACAGCTTCTACATCTTCGGAATTGTTTAGTAATGCGAAGACAAGTGGAGTGTCAACAGTTTCCTCTGATTTCTTTGTTACAATTTCGGAGTTGACCTCTTTAAAGGATTCCGTTGTTGACGTTGTTTCATTTTTGACATTGTTTCTCAATCTTGAATAGTAAGAAGTCCGAGGCAGTACAGTTCTTTTTGGAATATTCACCGCGTTTTCACTTTTTGTACTTTCTGTAGATGAAGTTTCAGCGCCACTTGTGGATTTTCCTTTAAATTTTCTAGAATAAACTGGAGGTCGTACGAACGGCTTTTTAAACGTGTTACTAGGTTCAACTGATTTGCTTTTTATAGTTTCAGTTTTAGGTGCTTCAGTACTGGGTGCTTTAAATTTTCTGTTGTACTTGAATATCGGTTTTTCGGTACTTTGACCTGAAGCTGTGGTAGCTGTAGAAGATGGACTTAGGGTAGATTTTCTAGTCCTAGCAGAGTAAGTCCCTCGGGGCTTGTACTCAGAATTCCTAGGTTTGGACACCTCTGGTGCTACAGTCGTTTCAGATATTTTAGCTTCTTCTTTGTTTTCGTTTTTTGACTCCTCTGCTGCAGTTTGTTTGTTGCGAAACTGTAATTTTTATAATTAACTGAAATTAATTTGATGTTATGAAGTAGCACAACAAATTAGCGACACACAATATTGTTCGAACAAATTAATGTGTGTTTGAAATAAGTTGTGATTAAATGTGTGTTACGAATGAATGAAATAATAAGTCTGAAGATTAAGATACATTTAATCATTTTCAAGTGTAGAGAAAAAATGCTTCATGCTTTTAAGAATTATATAAGTAGTCTATTAAAAGAGTATTATGTAAGTGCCCCTTTTAGTACCCTAAAATATATTTTTACCCTTGAGTATTTGTTTGTGCCTGTCCCTGTTTGTGTTGACTGTGATGATGCAGAGTAGGTTTTGTAAACTTTTTGTGATGCTTTCGGTGTTAAACTCTCGGCGGTTGGAGAGCTCACTTGTGTCTGAAAATTAATTAATCAGTTTTATGGCGAGACTAAATGATCTCAGTTTTGTGTTCAAGTCACTGCGTAGTAATTCAGATGATTATTTTTTATTGTAATCTAACCAAATATTGATATCACTCACCGATGCATTCTTAGCTTGGATTAAAGCCTTGAAACTAGCTGGATAGTTATCGTCTTCGGCTACTTCATCTGAAACGTGCTTTTTGGGCAGAGACACAGTAGGTCTGAAGTTCATCTTCCCTCTGACTGGACGTCTTACCACCTTCGTCACTTTCAACGTTGTTGTCTTCGCTTTGTTTGGCTCTGTGCTCTGTTGAACAATAGTTTCAACGACGGTTGGAGCGGCAGATTGATATTCTGCTTGACTAGTAACACTCTCTTTGTTCTGACTAGACTTTATTACTTCGTTAGCTGTAACGAGTCCTTCACCTGTTAAATTCGTATCGGTATCTGAAGTTCGAGTTTTGTATCTCAATTTCCTAGAATTCCTCAAGTCAGCCGATTGGGCGGTTCTTGCGGTTGTGGGCGCTTTCTCGGCTACTGTTAAAGTGTTGGTCGTTCCTGATACGGCGAGGTCCAGTGACCTGGCATTAGCACGAGTAATTACACGGCCACGCGGTTTTTTCGTTGCTGCACTCTCAGTGGTTGAAGTTACAGAGCTTCTGCGTCTGGACTGCGTGGTTGTAGATGTGTCTTCTTTAGGTATTTTCGTTATATCATCTAGGTTAGAATTGATTACTTCGAGTTTGCTTTCATCGATTTTTGGAGAAGTGAGGTCCACTGGCGCTTGAGTAGGCGGGGAAGTTGAAGTGGGTCTTCTGCTCACGACTCTTGTCCTGGTCCGGGCGACAGGTTCTCTTGTTAGTGAAGCATCTCTGTTAGTAGATTCAGTGTTAGCTGATTGACTGCGCGTTCGAGTCCTTCTCGAATCGAATCGTTCGTTGTTTGCACTTGGAGCTTGAGGTTGTTCAGGGGTTGGAACAACCTCGGGCCTGGTTCTCGTCCTTGTTCGGACGACATCTCTTTCTTTCGGAGGGGTTTCTTCTCGTCTCCTACTGCTCCTAGGCCTGAATGTAGGCTGCACGGTTTCCGATTGATCAGAACTGGCAACACTATTGCCATCTGAAGCTATTGATGTTTGCAACCTTCTACTCCTCGACGCACCTTCCACCTGGAAAGTAAAATGAGAAATGGTTATTATGTGATGTTACGACTAACAAAATAAATTAATAATTGCAAGTATCTTCGTCAGCCACAAATAATATGAAAGAGAAAATAAATAAATCTTCGCAGCAAAGATTTTCTTCAGACATGTGTCAGACTAAGAACAAATGAAGATAACAAGAGAAAGCACAACTATCAATTACGCACGTAACGCTTAATGAGTAGCACTGAAAAGGAAAGTGCCATCTGCAACAATGCATTATGAAATCTTTAATCTATGAACACAAAGAAAGTGCGTTTGAACAATACTGGACGGCTGGTGGCCGGTCATTGGAACGCATAATTCTGTTACTTCATGCGACATAACAGCTACTTTGATACAGTTAGAAGTAGCATAAAGAGAAAAACTGTTTGTTGCTTTGGCAAAACAAGAAAATACATAAATAAGACGATATTCATGAATTAGTTCAGTTTTAACGTAACCGAAGCAAGAGGAGTACCTATAATGTAAGAATCGTAGCAAGGCGCGTCCTTTAGTTGCTGCCTACCCCCATGGTAAGAAGACGTGAGCATATGTATGTACGAGCTACCGCCAAGACCGACCAATCAGGGACGGTTCACAATTTTACGGGTGATAATATCGGACAGATTGAGAACCCCTACCGTAACAGCGTAACACACTATCAATAGCAATGAGTTTCATTTTGACAGTTCAACAACATCCATTGAGTTATTTTCGTTGTTGAGCACACACATTTTTCGAATATATGGAGCAATGGATTAGCAATATGCTTCAAAATGATTCAAATTGAGAGTAATATTGTGTTACGCCATTAGGGTCACAGCACAGGTTCGTTCACAATTTGACGGTTTGACATAATATGCATATAATTCAATTTTTAATACCTGCATGAAAATTGTTACCGAAACCTCAATTCCTTCCTATTTAATTACATTAGTATCCTAATCCTGATTCTTTAAAAACTAAAGTGTGTAAAAACTAAACTAGTTTGTGCGTGTAACTAGGGTTCTAGTTACACGCACAAACTAGTTAACTTATCAGTAAATGATACCATTGTAACCAATCAATCATAGCACATATATTATGTTGCTACAACACCAATAATACAATAAACATGATTGCAGTTCTACAACAAAATACAACATGCATTCATCACTTTATTTGGGTACAAACATTCACAAACAAGACCATTGCCTTGTTTAATGTGTAGTTATACAGATAATCTAGTGTGTTATGGTCTAAAAGCCTACAACCAGTACCTAACCTTCAATCAAACTCAACTCACACGGTCATTAATTATTCTTTTGTAACAAACGACTCGCGTGCTCATACGTGCTCATGAATTTCACACACGATTATATTGACAATAGTCTTATTTATTAGGAGGATGCGTAAAAGAAAGACGAAAAAAGAAATAATATACATATACAGGTCGGCAGGGACATCGACGCTCAAACTGTAACCTTGAATTCAGCACAAGAGCGCGAAATTGAAATCCACATGCTCGATTCTCAGTTAAAACTATTGATCGTTTTGCAACCTATCACTTATTGCAACTGTTAATATTTTCAGGTTCTTTTAAAACAAAATGCTATATACAGCGTCCACGCTAGGAGTGGAACTCAGATATTTACAGGACCAAAAAAACCTAAAGAGCTTCTCAAAATCTTCGTCAATCGAGCGTATATATTCCTAACAATAGGTACCACAATTGTAAATACCGCAGTTAACATACATGTAAAACGAGGTAACTCGTAAAAGCAGCTAGACTATGCAATTTGAAAGAATCATTTGAGAGAAAATGGATAGCCGTCATTATTTATCTACACAGTCGTTTTCTCTTACGGCGTACAGATAATGCCTACCGGCTTGAGGATTAAACGGTATTACAGTTCATAAACGCAATACTTGAGTACTACGTGATGAAAGAAGACGTGCCGAAGCTGCACCTGCGTAAGTCTTAGAAGATATAGTTACTATTCCGACAGTGTCGTTATTACAGGTACAGTAAAAGTGCAAGTTGTAGTGGGCAGTGGTATCCGGCTCCCCGACAAGGTCGTGACTTCGAACCCAGGCAGCCAATTTACTTTGAGTGAAAATATCGTGCGGAATCCGGCATGTCCTAGAACCAAAAATTCGAAGATGTGACGTCCACCAACCCGTACTGGGCCCGCGTGGTGGATTATGATCCACTTCCTCTCACAGAGATAACGCCAGTGTCCCGCAGTGGGAATATTAAAGGTTGATTATGTATAAGTGTGAAGTCAAAGAACGAAGTATCCTGTTGGATGATTATAATTATATCAATAAAGCTGTTTATACATACCTACATATATCATGAAACTGTCGTTCGTGAAAATTTTAAAAGGCTTCAGCAATCACGTCACAGTGCAATGAGAGCAGCATATTTCTGATCACACCTACATTATGATGAGGCAATTAACGATCTCGTATTCGTTTTTAGCGGTCAGAGCATGCTAGATCAGCCACGTTTAAGGTTATATGCTAAGTTTGACGTACTTGTGTATGATTTCCAGTCAGTCACATCGAATTTTGACCATTAAATGACTTAAATGATTTCAAACAAGATTGTTCTTAGAAAATAAATCTCATGTTGAGTAAAATAACCTTTAAAATGCACAAAACAGTCCAGTTGATAATTTCTATTGGCTTTTAACGTCATAATGCAAAATAGGAACGCCCAGTCTGATCTGATAACTGAGATAACAGATTAGCGTCCATTATCAGTGCCCTGTACTGCTAGTAAACCTTATACAGTGTGGATATTTTGGTCTAAGTCGTATCTAAGCAAAATATTGTACCTATCTGATTTTGGATTATAAAACTATGTTATTGTCCAAAGTGGAAATACTTTTCATGAGGTTGGCTCAAGTTATTCACGACTTATATTTGAAGTTTTATAAAGAACTGGCTTCTGCCTGCAACTTTGTCCGCATGACTTTTTTGTTCCCCCGACATGCGGACATACGATGCGATGTAACGCGGTGGGCGTTGCATCGCATCGCATCTCCACGCTATTAATTTCATCTTCGCTTACTGTTCGTTTAGCCTTTTTTTTACTTTTGCTCGGCCTTTAATTTTCCTAGCGTGATGTTAAATAACATATAGCCTTACTCAAGAATTGGGCTATCTAAGGCACAAAGATTTTTGCAAATCTGCCCAGAGATTAACTCTTCAACTTAATTATTAGTGTATAGATTTTTAGACGTGCAAGCTTCGGTAAAGCGCGTCTCAATCGTTCGTACAATCCCTAGCTGTGATTTTAACATTTGCCACTCCTTTAAGATCACCTAATTCTATACAAAAAACAACCAGGGCTAAACCGTAAGTGGACACCCCATCCGTTGCCCTTTGGTCACTATGGAAAAAATGGATTGATCTATAAAACACTGCGTGTAAATACACACCCTGTACTTAAAGTGAGAGGTGGTACATATGGCCCTATCCGCCTGGCACCATTCGGACCATGTGAACACACGTGTGTTCTAATATATCGCCTTAGTTTATTTAATACCCGAACGGTAAGTAAGGCTAATGTGCTCATTAATTATTATGCGAGCGTTATTTGTATGTGAGCTGTTATTATGCGTGCTTTAGTTAATTATTTGTATGTTTATATTGTGTTTGCTTGTAGTAAAAGGGTTAATGCCCTGTGTGGTAACTCTCTAATATGTTTGTGTTTCGTGAAACACGTGTATTTTCAAGTAAAAAGAGTAAGTAGCTGGTAGGGTCACTATGTGTGTAAAAATGATTACGATTCAAATATTTTCATTTTCCACTGCACTCAAAACGATGGAGGAAGACATCGAGAGGGAACCGGCATATCCTAGCACCATAAATTCGAAGACATGCAACATCCACCAACTCGCACTGGGCCCGCGTGGTGGTTTATGGCCCACCTTCATAGAGAGGAGGCCTGTGTCCCAGCAGTGGGAACAATATAGGCTGATTATGCTATATCTCGAAATATTGTCATACTTCCTCCAGTATGAGTATGGCATGAGATCTTCGCCTTCAGGAAAACGTAAGTACATATTTATTTATATTTCCCTGCTACTAACTAAAACCCGACGGTGCTCTTTCTCGCAGTTTTACTTGCATATACGACTACAGCAGGTTCATTTTACACAACACTACATACGCCTTGAAGGATGAGAGGTGTACATATGTATATTACACCCACATTACGCCAGGGGACGAGCCTTTCGCCTTCAACCAGGCATGAATCCAGACCCCGGGATGCTTCTGAGAAATTTTAGATTGAAATGCCCAATAACACTATACCCGACCTGGCCATCAAACCCAGGACCTCATGCTAAGCTGTAGCGCCTGCGACCACTAGAGCAACAAGGCAATCATACACATTATATAAGTAGATTTAGGAACATAGACAATTAAATGTTTGGGTGGTCTAACAAAAGCAAATCTGCTTCTATTGATTTTACATAGTAATCCAATTATGTAGAACAAATAATGCTTTCGTAATATCTAGTGAACGCTTACTCATTGGAATTGCATCAAAGTCGTGCGGGTGGTTCTTGGTGTACGTAACAGGTGACACTATCTATAGACGCAATGTAGGTGCAATTACATGTATACCATCACGCTTTCAACGTTTAGGGTGTGAATAGGACCATTAGTGTCAAATGGATGTCTAAAGTTTCTTCAGACTTAAAAATATTGAAGCAAAAATAGATTTTAACTTAACTATAGTTTTGTTTGAGCTTATTCGATTAGTAAACTTCCATACTCACTCATACTACAAATTACTAAGCCATTTTATTGTTCTACTTTTACAAAAATTCAAGACACTATCACATTGCATATTTAAAGTGTATCGCAGTTTGGCAAATAAGCAGTATTTTTTGTACCCTAGGCAGTAGAAACTTACCTATCACAATACTTAATAAATAATAGGAACTATTCTGCGACAATGACATTCAAATTCGATCTAAATTACGTTTACTAACCGTAGCTAATATTTTCAGGAAACATTATAAAACATTTTACGTCAAGATCGAAATGTCATTAAAATAATACTTTTTCAAAGTGAATATGTTTATTTTTTATCGATCATAAAAACGGACTAGCTGGTACCAAACGGCGGACAGTACATACCTTAGTAGCAATGAATTATATTTCAAGTACATAACCTATAATTTGTTCATTGAAAATGGCAAATCGTCGCTAAAATAATACGTGTTTTAATAGATTCAGTTTCTGAATAATTATATTCTTATCGATTTCCTTATTTTTTATTTATTTTTCTTTAAGCCATATCATCATCATCCGCCTAGCCTTTTCTCAACCATGTTGGGGTCGGCTTCCATTCTAACCGGATGCAGCTGAATACCAGTATTTTACATGGAGCGACTGCCTATCTGACCTCCACAACCCAGTTACTGGGTAATACGATACGATATTCGTTTAGCCATATCGAATGTTCAAATAACAAAACAAAGCACAATCAAATTTTTCTGTTACACCAATTTAAGACCGTTGTCATTTTATTAAAAGAAAATAAAATGCGTAAAAATCATTATCAAGTTTTGCCCAATGTGGTGTTTTTTTACCGACAAAATGTCTCAATATGGTTATTTTCACAAATATTTCTATCGACGGCCTTCGGGCTCGCTGGGCAGTGGTCACGACGAAATATCTGTCATTACACCACTCGATACAATAACAATAGGTCTATATGACAGCAAGTGATTGTTAAGATTCGTTTACATAATAAGAATTTCAATTTAATGACAATAGGCTAGTTTCCTAAAAAAATCTAATTAGTCCGTCAGTTAGATTATCAAAGAATATTGAACCCGTATTTTTTCTTTTGACAATTATATAAAAAATGATGAAGATGTTAAAGTTCTGCGTGACGTCACTTGCTTGCGACACTTTTGCAAGCAAGTGACGTCACGACCCCCCACTCCCAAATTTTGACGCGCTTTATCTTTGTCGTTTTCTGTTTGATTGACAAAAGAAAAAATACGTGTCCATTATTTTTCGATAATCTAACTGACGGACTTAATATAATTATTATTTTTTTACCCAGGAAACTACCCTATTGTTTTTAAGTTCGTTTTTTCGATTATCTTAATAGAAATAAAAAACTTAAACGCTTCAAAGTATGTTGAGTTGTCTTTCTTTTTGTATCACATAATCAGCCTATAATGTTCCCACTACTGGGACACAGGCCTCCTTTCTTAATTCACCACGCGGGCCCAGTGCGGGTTGGTTTTGTATATACGTAACTTGAACAAGAGATCGAAATCAGTATCATTTTCCGTAACGTTGTCTAAGTTCCAATTCTACTGCAGCTGTACCTCTGATACTCAGTTGTTCTTTAATTAAACCACCTTATAATAACATACTATTTTATCTAACAATAAAATGTATCAATTACCTAACTGTAAAGTGTAAACACCGCTTAACCGAAACAAGGTCAATATCTATGTGTAACCAGATCTATTGAGATAATAAGAGAACAATAAATTCAATAAGGGCGGCGACCATATGATTGGGTCGTTGAAACCACAAAATGTTAATGATACAAGTATACACAAAAACCTATCTTTGAAGGGAACAAAACATCATTTGACCATCTTTTTATCAAATACTTTCTGGCCCAATCCATGCAGATACAGTTGATTACCAAAATTTTCAAGAGAACTGACAGTGCTACTGGTAACAGGTATTCAGTCATGACCTCAACATGGATAGCCCTTATCCGAGGGTCCTTCGATTCCTACAAGGACAGATGGATAGCTATATATCCTTATAAGAGCTTCGATGTTCAAACCAAATGAAATTGCTATGGAAGAAAATACATAAATAATGTTAACGCTATTTTCGTGCGAAAAACATTAAGAGGAGGAATTAATCAAAATTGCCTATCTTCAATTTGATAATTATGATTAAGTTTTCTGCTGGCCAGAAAGGATTGTGTTTTGTTTTCGTCTTGTTTGATGAAAGGGGTAGGCAAGTAGGCGCGAGGGAAACTTGTTTTTTTTCCAGGTTTATACGCCCTCTTAAAATACGAGTAACAATCGTAACAGTAACGTGTTATGTGCTAAATTGATCTACTGTTCCAATCTTGTATGTTGAAATATCAATAACATTGTACTCGCTACTAAATGACACCGAATTGGATTTACGATGCGGAGCAAAGTATTAGGTTTCTGACTCACGACTTCAACATTAATTGAATAAATATTTGAATGACATTATATTTTATTGTGTGTTTATTGTAACGCATGTCGAGGTAATAGTTTAAGATAAATTATTATAACCAAAAATGTTTAGGAATTAAACTAAATGATTGCAAGATGAATTAAATCGTTATTCACTTGCTTTTAAGTATCCATACAAGCTCATCGTATTAGAGTCATTAGAACCTTGTCAATCTAAGAATGCTACGACAATTTTATCAAAGCTATCGGGCACTCGACTATATTATATCTTAGCAGTAGTTTGAGTGCACTTTAGCTTTTAATTTTGTCACCTGTCACTGTCTATTGGGCACTATGTTCATTAATTTTGTAAAGGGCTTGTGTAGGTCAACGGTAGCTATTTATACATGCTCAAATGTATATTGGCTCAAACTTTGATATTTAAACTTTGATAATTTTGATAAAATCATTTGCATAACTATTAATAAATAACCGACTCTGGTAAGTAAAGTCACACAAACTATCAAGTTACATAGTTTACTCGCTCTTTGCATGACTATTATATTTTTTACAAGGCTTTGGTTACAATAGTTGTTCATTGATCCATGAACGATTATTTTTAGGTAAAATGAGGTTGTATGCATTTAATATTATATTTTGGTACTTTACTGCGAGGCTCGTGACTGAATAATTACAGCCGGACATGTCGATCGAAGGTTTAGTTACGCTTGCCATGGTCGGTTCCTGGATGGGTGACCATCTATTATCGAGACCCTCCGTACCTAGGAAGGCACGTTAAGCCGTTGGTCCAGGCTGTCATTCGTAAATCTTTGACAGTCGTTACGCGTGGTCCGAAGCCTAAACTGACAATCAATCTCACCAAGGGGTATCGTGTTACCCAATAACTGGGTTGTGGAGGTCAGATAGGCAGTCACTCCATGTAAAATACTGGTATTCAGCTGCATCTGGTTAGACTGGAAGCCGACCCGAACATAGTTGGGAAAAAACTAGACAGATTGGATTTATGTATTTTATATTATATATTGATAGTTTAATAGTACCTTGTATTGTTTAACCATATTTTTATAAGATGCTGATGAATATTGTATTCAGACCACCGCTAATCAGTTGCACTGTCCCTATTTTTAAATACATCATTCAATCAAGATGTTTGTAAAATGCTAAATCATCACAAAACAATTTGGAGATGCGCCACTGATTGCGCAAATCTATTACATACGACGAACTCAGGTTCATTTTACATCTTATTTTCCCAGCTAACGTTTCCATTACATCATATATGCAAACATACAGACAAACATACAATTATAAGAACATTACAGTCTGGGAAATAACCGCTAGAGGCACCTAATTAAACTCACGCTGTTTAGTCACCAACCTGCGATATAGCTATTGCAATATCGGTGACTGTCACGCATTTATTAAAACACACTTACAACCTACATACATATGTATAAAATACACGTGTTCATTGAAACACGTATTTTCCAATGCATGTGCAGTTTGACAACTTAAATTATTGCTAAAGCTTTAACCTCCTAAAAGCTTAATGTTTCCCAGATTAATCCGAACCGTCACGTACTAACTTACCCAATGAAAGATTCAACTTATGATTGCCTACTTAAAGGTACTTGTACTAGCTGCGGCCTGCGGTTTCACCCGCATAAGTTTCGATCCCGTGGGAATATCGGGATAAAAAGTGTCCTTTAAGTTAATCCTGGTTATAAACCATCTTTGTGCCAAATTTCATCCAAATCCGTTCAGTAGTTTTTGCGTGAAAGAGTAACAAACATTCATCGATCCATCCATCCATACAAACTTTCACGTTTATAATATTAGTAGTATAAGTCTATGATTGGGGTAAGTCGAAACCTATTGTGAGAGATCAAGCGTAGGACCAACGGCATCTCCATCCATCCATCGTCGATGGCTAGTCTCCTCTGAAATTGGCCGCCATGGCCGAAATACGGTCACATACACAAACAGCCAGACCCGGAACAACTACTTGTAGGTCATACAAATATTTGTTCCGTGCGGGAATCGAACCCACGACACGCACTGCAGCAGTCAATCGCTTAACCACTGCCCCAACCGTGCAGTCAATAAATTATCTTTTCATTCTACTATGGACACAATTAGAGTCAGTAATATGTTGACAAATTAAGCACATTATGTACAGTTCAATTGGATTGGCGTGTAATTGGAGATGCCTATGTCCAGCAGTGGACTGCTGTAGGCTGACGGTGATGATGTAGAGTTAGTTAATACAACACTTGCCAAAAAGACTTTAAAGCATGTGTCATGATTTCTACCACTATTAAAACCAAGTCATCAAGTCAAACTTAACTTAAACAAACCTCTAACTGAATTAAAAACCAGACACGCACAATTGAACTTCACATAGTCACCAGTTGTTTACCTTCATCCCCCCCTCCCTCACCCCGCCTGCGCACGCGCCGTCTTTTGTTCTAACAAGTGATTAATCATTAGTAACTGTATCACTGTGTGATATTACATGAGACTTTTTATTTGTTTTATTGTTCTTTTATTAATGGTTAAAATTGTAGCCTAAGGCAAGGCTGAGAAAGAAATGTTGCAGATTAATTTTGGCGTTCTGACCGACATGCATTTCGTTAGCATTTTGATCTAGATTTGCTCATTAGATTTGTATCAGAATGACTTATTGTGTCTAGTTCCAGTGTCCAAAAAATAAATCGTGATGTTTGCCAATAGAATTTAGTAATGTCTTACCGGATATTCTAAAATACTCCAAAGACAATTTATACTTAGATATGTTGTATATTTCTTAATTAATACAAGGATCTTGCTCACAGTATATAATTCAGCGATTCTATCTGATTATTGGGAACCTTGTTGATTTTTGCATTTTTTTACCCAGCCACGTACCAAACTGTCACCACCCAAAAATGGAATTCCAGAGCACAAAATTAAAAAGCAAACCAGTTAAAACAACCAAGAGACAAGCCTCCAATTAAAAATCAAACCAAAAATCGACTTGGCAACAATTCGATCGAGTTTCGAGTAAAATTCCACGGACCGAGGTCTGTTTCACAGGACGTTAACCCAAAGTATTAAGAAATTGTGTTTTAAAGGCATAAAGCACAATGCCTGTGCCTAAAGTGCAAGCTTGGCAGCTGGTGTCAAGGCCTGTGACTTTTGAGTTGTCGACGAAAGCCAGGAGCTATGTCCGAAGTTGACTTTCGTTTTACTGGAGGTTAAGTGAAATGGACTGTGGTTGGGCGTTAAATAGGAAGGTACAGTAAACTGCAACGACTTCTGACAATTGAACTACGGAAACCGCTCTTACTGCTAGAGAATTAAAGCGCTGTCAATGTAAAATTGTTACCACGTCGTGCAGTGAACTGATCGACGTGGTAACAATTTTACACCACTAGTGTACACTGAAGTGTACTAGTGGTTCGAACAAAAGTTAAAATTGTTGCTTGTACGTGTAAAAAAACAGTGTAAATATTTACATAATACTGTGCAAAACTTTTATTCATTTAATCCTAAAGGAAATAATTTTTTTTTTTTATCAATTGGAAAGGGAACACAAGAAAATGAAATGAGAAACGTTCTGCTATTTAACTCATAAAAACTACACAAAATATCCTTTTGTCAACCAAACGCACCAGGTTCAAGACTTCTTATCTGATAACATCCAAGGCCACTTGAACATTTCTTATCAACTTTCCTTCCTGCGAGATAATTATCACACTTATCACTACTTTCCTTTAGTTTTCTATACCTGGCTGAGAATTTCTCCACGGATTTGTCATTTGCTATGTTGTTTAGACGCCTAAACATGGAGTTTTCCTTGGCTGAATCTAAAATGATAGAAAAAAGGGTCTTCTCTTGCAAAGTAATGCTTTGCTGATGAAATATCAAGTGCAAAACGCTTGATAATATCTCGAACATCCGGTCAGCGAAACCAATAACTTTTAATATCCGAAAAACGTAATCTTGGCGATATCTTAATCTCACGTTTACGAAATTAAAAGGACAAAAGAGATTTATTTCAACCGCACTCCGATGCGCACATGATTGCATATTTTATGTATTGTTACTAGCGCGGCGCAAGCGAAGAAAGGGCTAAGGAAGGAACACGGGTGGGTTTTAGTCAGTAAGAGTCTGACACTCCCTTCCGCTCCACCCAGAGCGGGAGGGGTCATTTGATGATTTCCCAACCTCAAAAAAAAAAAAAAAAAACTGTCGCTGAATATCCCTTTACTTTTAATTAAGAGACATCTGACCCATTCTACTAAACTGGTCTACATCTGACACTTTTTAAAACGTGCATGGGTAGATTCGCCCGATCTACCCATGCGCATTTTAAAAAGTGGACATCTTGCCCGCAGGCCAATTTTTGCGTGGGTGAGATGTCCCTTAACCCGTGAGATGTGTATGAAAATAAAAGCCTTTTTTCCAAAGTTTTTGGGTAAATTTAAAGCTTTTACTCCGTTCTAAGAAAAACACATAAACCGATAAAAGCAATACAAATACGGTAAAACCGGTTTTATTTCTTCCTCTACCAGCCTGTATCCTACTATTATTGGAAGGAAGTATTGTCAACTAGCCACGACCTATATCTGTGCTTACCCAACTTACAGACAAACCCATGACTCACTGGTCTAAGAGATTGTGCTCAAAGTTAGCGGGACAAGTTTCAGTCGCGCGTATGTGTGAGCAAGTGCGTTAAGCAAGTATTGCGACATTTCGATATATGGAGCAAGATATCGACGATTTATTAAGTGAGCTTTTTGAGTGATATAGGTATCAATATTTTAATTAACAATTCAATCGACTTATAATTTTTATTCGTAGAATAAAATTAACGTCTGACAGATTTTGTATCGAAGAACAGCCAAAAATTTAAAATGATTCCTCAGATAAAATTATCTGGCGTTGGAAAAATCTGCCCTTAAATCATAAATTGGCACACTATCTAAAAACATCCCTCAACTACCTAAACGAAACTTCTATCTAGTCTCGCCAATGTTTCCCAACCAGGGGGCCTACTCCGAAGTGCAAAATGCGAACGTTCGGATCGGACCGACACATGGCCGAACCGAATATTATTGAAAAATGCTTAAAAAGTTCGGATCGGCTCAGTCGGGTCGGGACCATAGTCAATATTCGAAAGAGTGTAGGAGTGTAGGATCGGGACCGACCGAACCAAATAGTAACTTCGTAGCAGGAAACGGCCGAACATCCGGCCGATATTAAAATCCATATTAATAGGACTTAATCTCATGATTTGCACCACATTGTAAGTAGAACGCATACGGCACCGCTTTATATAATATCACGGACTTGACCGGCGCGGGCGCAGATATACGTTCTGAGAAACTACACGATCCAATTAGATCAACGAGACTTTGCGGTTTGATAGCGGTTCAATCTGACTTTACGCCTATTACTTTGTAAATAGTATTAAAGTACAAATGTTATTTATGTGTTCTGAATGGATAAGTAACTGTTAGGACATATTATGACTTCGAACTTTTATTAAAATGGTGGAATCTTTGTTAACTTAAGACGTGCTTCATCTTGCTATATCTTGATTTAAAAGAGTATCCACGGAGCTTTTTGCCCATTCCTCTCCAGAGAGATCTACATTTTGGAAGGTGGAATGGGCAACTAGCTTCAACTTTCTGACTAACTGATTGACTCCTTAACAATTCAAAAGTGTCTGTAAATGGTTTTATTGGAATAATGCTTTTGGTTTGAATTTAGCCGTCGTTATCGTAGCCACCTGCTGGGTCCAAGAAATCTAGTTAACGAGACAGACGTTATGTATCATCGATTCGAGAAAAAGGAATTCCGGCGTACCTTGAGCTGACCACACCTACTGACTGCTACAATCAAATCTATGAATGAGCCAATATTCTCGTAAATTTTGCCAACACGAGGCAACAACAAGATTGTTATCATGGCAACGTTCTCAAGTTTTGATTGGACAGGACGTGCATCACCACTTGGACGTATTCGGAAGTAGAATAATTGATAATTGCTTTCAAGGCAAACTTTAGGTATTTGACTGCCAAATTGATAGATGAGATTTAAAAAAAACATTTAAGTGTTGACTGGGCAAACAAGATTACGATATCTTTACATTAGAGCTATTAAGATAAAACTTAATTGGATACATTCAAAACTGTATTAATCAAATCCTTGCTGAATATTTTCCTGCCTTTAATTACATTCAATTAATCATCTCACATAATGTTCAACTTGAATGCGAAATCATTTAGGTATTTAGACTCTAAGACCTAAGAACTCCTTGGTACAGACGCCAACAGGTCAAGCTACCCGAAACTGTCATTTTTTTCCAATCAACCTTGAACCTTAACGCTTTAGCGATAAAGTTGAAAATCTATTAAAGAAATTTGACAAATTGGAGTAGCTTGATGTGCTGCCGTCTGTACATTTTTTCAGGGGCATTTAAAATTCAAATTAAAACACGATTTTTTATTACATGACAGTTTGAGGTCTTAATGAATTATTCAAATCTTATTACCTTCCTATATTTAATAGTTTGTAAATCTATATACTTGCATGTTTTTTATTAAATGCCGATCAAATAAATTCAATGTCACAATTGCTTCACGTCGAAATAAGGTTTGAAAAACTAATTACATATTGCTAAACATTACCTACACATCTTTTTAGAAAGAAACCTTGACATGGACATCAAAATCACCTTTATAATATAAATATAATTATACCTCATCTTATTTCTCACACTGAAATTATATACGGTATGGTTCTTGCAATCACCAATTCGTCAGCATTATTTTTTCGTCAAACTATTGTGTGTACTCTCATCATCTGGCTAACCTTTTCCCAACTATGTTGGGGTCGACTTCCATAGGCAGTCCCTCCTCGTGAAATACAAGGAGGGACTGCCTATCGTCGAATAGGCAGGAACTGGGTTGTGAAGGTCACTCCACTGGGTGATACGAAACCCCTTGGTAAGACTGGTTGTCAGACTTTCGGGCTTCTGACGATCCGTAATGACTGTCAAAGATCCACGAATGACAGCCGGGACCAACGGGTTAACATGCTTTTCGAGACACGGATGTCTTGGTATCTAAAGATGGTCACCCATCCACGGACCCACATAACTTAGCCTGATGGAGCGAAGATTGTCGCTCGACCGAGCCTGACGCCCCTACCTACCTTACGTTCTACCTACCTCGTTCCTACCTTACGTTTGCTGCTTCGCGGCTCCATTCAAGAACACCCACTTAAAAACATATTGAAAATATTTGTAACAGTTCACCTTTCAATGCAAGGGCATAAGAATTCATCTTTGATGGGTAATTTATTGAGCAGTCATAACGTTACTTATACAAACATCTTGATGTTCAATGACATTACATATTTAGTTCATAACACATAGGTACATTCTAATTCGTGACTTATTACTAGTATAACACACGATATATTATTGAGTAATCAATCAAACATGTGTCTGTTACAATTGGATTACATTTAACCTAATTAAAAATGAAGTGTCAAATGTTATATCATTTAAATATTAACAAGCTGCAGAGCTAATAAAAAACGCTGTTGAATTTCAGTAGTACCTAGTAAAGCTCCTTGTAGAGGTATCGGGGGAATTACTTCCACCATATTACTGCTGCCAAGCAGTATTCTGTATTCCGGCTTAAAGGCTTCCGGTGAAATTACAGACACGTGAGGCATTCCAACTTTTCTGTAAGGTTGACCATGCGTCGACAAACCCTTGGTGCTGCAAGTATTTTTGCTCTGTAGTCAGTAGTCATTTTACCAGAAATTCTAAAATTTAAGATAAAGACTGAATTTATTTATAAGACCTTTTCTTCGAACATATTTGTTCTTAAATTTAAATGTACATCTAAAAGCTAGTAATGTACCTATTGTATACTAATCGACACAAAAAGTCTACGACGCCTACATCGACTGTTAAAAAATATTTGCTTTGAACACACACCAAGGTCATGTGCAAACGTTTTACTGCCTCATATTTATGACTTTGCAACATTAACACAGTCTTTATCAGGTCAAGTTTTAAGACTCTTTAGGATAATTGACTTTTAATTAAGGCAAAAAACAGCAATAATTATGTATTCTCGGTTAACCCTCACCCTAAGCTTCTGCTAGTAATGGGTTTGCGTTTACATATAGTGCAGTAGGTAGGATTATGTAGGTACATGGCCTTGCTTAGCATAATCAGTCAATAAACTTCCCAATGCTGGGACTGGGACATAGGCCTCTTCTCTGTTAGAGGGAACGGGCTATAATCCACCACACAATGCGGGTACCAAACTTTAACCATAGGCAGGGGTATTTTACCACAAATTATATACTAGCAGCGCCCTGCGATTTCACACGCATAAGTTTCGATCTCCTGGGATTATCGGGATAAAAAGTATCCTATGTGTTAATCCTGCTTATACACTATCTGTGTGCCAAATTTCATGCAAATCCGTTCAGTAGTTTTTGTGTGAAAGAGTAACAAACATCCATCCATCCTTACAAACTTTCGCGTTTATTATTAGT
The DNA here is from genome assembly GCA_949629185.1 of Apamea crenata. NCBI lineage: Eukaryota > Metazoa > Arthropoda > Insecta > Lepidoptera > Noctuidae > Apamea > Apamea crenata. Next base: position 3,538,170 of record OX451359.1, read on the forward strand.
AGGATTATTTTGTAACAATAAAGTCTTAATTAAAAGTTATGACGATGAGAATATCATTATGTTCACAATAGTTATTGCCATACCAACTATAGGCAATTTGTAAACTTATCCGTGAACATGAATTTTAATTATACTTAAGCCAAACTTAATTATCATGTAACTTTATAAAGCTTCACATGCAGTTAAAATTATTACCAATATCAGATAAATATAATTTAATACCTAAGGTAAATTAAATTAATATATCCCTAGACATGAAAATACAAATTATAACCGACCGAGTAGAAAGTGGCATAAATAATAAAAAGGAAGCTGATATGAAACAATAGACGGAACAGGCACTACGCCACAGGTAAGTGAAAACAGCTCTTGTGTCCATTATAATTTCCAGTGCCTAAATTAATTTCTATGCTAATTGTTCAGTCTGGATACTGTCTGGCGTAACTTGAAAGAGAAATTGATTTTGGTAGAAAAAATAGTTTGACTGCGTAGTTGCTCAATGCAATATAGAGCGACTGATAAGCGTGAGGTCCAGGGGGTCTACTCCGAAGTAATATCGGCCGAATGTTCGGCCGTTTCCTGCTACGAAGTTACTATTTGGTTCGGTCGGTTCCGATCCTACACTCCTACACTCTTTCGAATATTGACTATGGTCCTGACCCAATTGAGCCGATCCGAACTTTGTTCGCATTTTTCAATAATATTCGGTTCGGCCATGTGTCGGTTCGATCCGAACATTCACACTTTGCACTTCGGAGTAGACACCCAGGATTCGATCCCTGGGTCAAGTAAGTTACAAGTTTTTGTTAAGAAATTCTAAGTAATGTGCCTCAAAAAATCTTTTTTGAGAATTTTTCGTTAAACCAAACTTGTGGTATGTAGTATGTAGTGTTAATGTGTATTTCTGCTACCTTCAATATAGGTGTCCCAAACTTAAACTGCTTGTACAAATGTATTTCAAAAGCACACGAAAATTTTGTTTCAGTTCGGTTAGTGGAAGTGCTGTTGAAATCAGTGCTCTAAGTGGAATACCCCGTGTTAACGCTTTGCTAATCCAAAAACAACAGCTGTGACATAACTTTTGCTTGAAGATCACAAAGTAGTATTTAAGTTCCACTTTTGTGTAAATACATTTGAACAGGAACACGTAAGTATCGCATTCACTAATTCCATTTTGTTGATCTCTCCTTTTCTGTTAAAGCCAAGCCTATATTTACGAAATGTATTTCACTTGTCGTAAATCATACCAAAACAGGACTAAAAAGTAACTCGGCTCCAAGTCATTTAGTTGCTGACTCATACGAGTAGTCCATGACATTCTCTATTTTGTTACCATTACAATCTCTTAATTATTAACTAGTATGTATTTCTTTAGAAGCATTGGTGGCCCAGAGGTATCGCCCCCGACTTTCATAGGTTCGAACCCACACGGCGCTTTACTTTGTGTAAATTATTTCATGATTGATGTTGCTCTCAAAACGGTGAAGGAAAACATCGTGAGGAAACCGGCATGTCCTAGAACCAAAAATTTGAAGACGAGTGACAACTACCCGCACTGGGCCCGCGTGGTGGATTATGGCCCACTCCCTTACAGAGAGGAGCCCTGCGTCCCAGCAGTAGGAACAGAATAGGCTCATTATGTTGTTTGTATTTCTTTTTATATTTCGTAGTCTGCTGTTGTCCCCATCTTTATATAAACATCATGCGTTTATCTCGATTTGTTGACGAATTTGTGGACATAGCCAAAGCATATGATTATAATATTCTTCAATAACATTAACGCCTAATCAATAATTTCAATGTTGAATTTTCAAATATTACCGAAAACAACATTAAGCTTTTTTAATATTCTCATTAATTAATTTATGTGGCTTCATTCACTGAATATTTATAGTTATGCGTATATTCGTGAGTATTTGAGCGAAAGTCGACCAGTTTGAGATCGCTTTCATGCTAAACCAGTTGGCTTTCTTCAGCATAAAGTAATAACATTGCAGGTGTGAGTGATGAGCGATCAGCGGGTCGGCAATAATGAGGCGAAAACTGGGTCATTAGGATTCATTACTTTCTTACTAAGTATGGTACAAGTCAGAATGTACTGAAGTTTAAAAGAAGATTTTCATCCTCATCCATAAACCATTATCCTAGTTTATTTGGGGTCGGCAAAACTGGTAATTTTAAATGATAACCCAGTGTTTCAAAATCAAAAGTCATTTATTCAAATTAGGCTGAGAATCACCAAAACATCCCCTTTCACTACTTCCTAGTGCTTTTGCTGGGAAGAAGTGGCACAACAAACTCCGCAGCAGTTTAATAACCATATGCTTAAAAAACTAATGCTCACATGAATTTTACAGAAATGGATTGGTTATATCCGGTTCGCTTCAGCCCATCACTTGTGTCCAGCCTCGTAAAAGCGTTCAAGGTTGAGTTTGCCGAAAGTGACAAAAGCCTCGCCGGTCGGACTTCCCGGGACAAAGCAGCCGCGTGCTGACTACGTAACTTGTGCACTGACGATAACAGGCTGGTTTGTATTACTACATGTACGTGACAATGCGCCAGCAGGTTGAACGAATTCTGAACCAGATTTCAAATTAAATTGTTTTTTCCACAGTTCTGAACAAAAGCCCTTTTTATTTACTGTCTAACTTCAGCCCGCTGTTTTGCCCGCTTGGTATGTCGATAAAAGTAGACTATGACCTTCACCAGGAGTCAAAGTATCCCCAAACCAAAGTTTCGAAGATTAGATAAGATAAGTCTTTATTTGCCTTAAACATGGTATAAAGGCGTTACAGTTTGGTAATATAATATAGTCCACATGTTTAGCTATACAACATCGTGTATCAATTGCATGCAAAATACTTAGAATCAATTAGTAAGTAGAAATAAAATGTCAAAGCTATAATTAGCCGCTATGATTAGCGGCGGATTAGCTTAGCTATGATTAGCCGGAACAAACATCAGACAGACAGACAAAAAAATTTAAATTAGTTTTTGGTATAAGTACCGTATATACTTTCATATTATGCATTTAGTCAAAAAGCTGTTATTTTGACAAAAATACACTTCAATTTTAATTTTTTTGCATAGATTACCGATTCGCTTCAAAGGTTTGATGTAAATTAAGTTGTAAAATAATTTTGAGGTGTTCACATAGTTTGCATTGTAGCTATTATGGCAATTTAGCTTCTCACCGTTCGCAATAGTACCCATCATTATTGTTTTATGTTCACAGCCGTGTGTACGATACCTTCGTATTGCGCAGGTATCTATCAATATTGTATGTTGCAACACGTCATTATTTTCAGCACAGTACAGTACAACACTAAGGAAATAATAATTATAATAATATTAACTAATTTTTAACTTAATATTATTATTAGTCCTTTATTTCATTATTTACCCATAAATTATATTTTTAAATATTACAATAAGTATAGTAGAGAGCGAGACATTTAAAAATATAAAAATAGTAGCCCACCGGTATCGGGAACAGGGTCCAGAGAGAGGAAACTCCTGACAATGCGAGCCGTGTTCAGAAGTACCGCTTTCTGAATCGAGCCCTTGATCCAACCGCGTAATGAGAGCCTCGATAGATGTTGATCGAGGCTTTCAGCTTAATTATGATAATAAATGATTACTAATATTATGAGTTAATATTAAATAAAATATTATTCAAAACTTCCCAACATTAGTAAATTTTTTATCAGACCGGAAAAGAATCAGTCAACAAAAAAGTGCATACCTAATTCTCTTTGTATCGCTAACTGTACAATTAACTACCTTACTTTATCATTTAACAACAAATAAAAGCGCAGAAGTCGGTCAATATAAAAGGATACAGACCGCGCCAGTCGGCCCAAGGTTTCTTAATGAACTAATGAAAGGACCTTGCTACTGCACCGCCCCTTACCGCCCACTAGGGCCTAGACACGTGTTTATAGAACGGGCAGAGACTAAATCAAACTATTACTGTTTCTTTCTTTTACTTTAATAGATACCTATCCGTGTACCTGTCCGTGTATCTGAGTACTCTATCTGTTCTCATGTTGGTATTCAGCTGCATCCAGTTAGTCTGCAAGCCGACCCTTTTATGGTTGGGAAAGGCTAGGAAGATGATGAACAGATGCCTATCTATTTGGCATCACGCTGGCGGCCAACCTTTTAATATGTGTGGGCGCCTGTGAATGTCAGTATTCTGCAATACAAGTGGCACTTACTAGAAAAGCAAAATATATGGAATACAAAGCAATTGTTATCGATATTACTATCAATCGATTCCATCCTGCGCTATAAACTCGAGTACCTAAAGGAAATAGCCTATCACAGTGCGGTTAAGTAACTACCATAGAACTTTTTGTCCCCATCAATCTTGTCTGGTAGTTAAACCTCAACCATTACATAGCATATGGCGCCCTGCAGCTTACTTACAAAGCAAAGGAAACAAGTTTTACGCACGTTAATGTTGTGCTCAAATGATGAACCTCTGTCATGTTCGATTCAAATAAGTGTTTGAAAGGGAAAGAAAACAAAAGAATAGAGACAAAGACACTTGAGAATACTATACCCGGTCCATTTTGTTAACCGTTTTTTGACAGCTGTCTTAGAACGTACATATTCCAGATTACGTAAAAGTTAACTTTAAACTGCGTAGTAAAATAAATTTATAAACTGCCTTATCTTATTAAATTATCTTATTTATGGCTTCTTACAGACATTATAATACCGCACGTGTATCAATCAATGTATTGTGTGTTGCTGCAATCACTAGTTCCATCTGCCAAAAACGGTTTACCTAATAGACAGGGTATAGTTTGTAATTTGATAAAGCAATGAACAAAATGATTAGCTACTACTAGCCAATAATTTGTTAATCAATTTTCATAATGCGCACGTTCCAAAAGCTCCCTTGTAATAGGCGTCTATGAAGTTTACTTAAACTCCACTGACACGAAATATGCTAGAACAATAAACAAATATTGGATGTGCATACCAATATTTGTTTATAATAATAATAATAATTACGTTTATTTCAGATAACTAGGATCCAGTGTGTTAATAGTACAATAACTTAAACCTAGTGTTAGCAACATAACCTTAAACTACTCGCCCCCTGCCCGACCCACGAATCGAGGTATCAATACTCATGTGAGCATTAATACATCGACCCATGTATAGACAGTCAAGTCTACTCGCTATCATACTTAAAACGCTGTTGCGACTAGCCCGCACTCTGCTCAGCATTGACGCGCACCGCTTGCGCAGAGTAGCGTAGAAGCAATCGATGCGCGCCTCCGCAAACATACGTGACGCACTACAGTCGCGGGGCAGCCGCAACATCGTTCTAAGCGCGTTATTGTACTGTACCCGTAGGGCACTGTACGCTTTTTGAGTATAGACTGCCCACAGGCTGCAGGTGTAAAAAGATGTACAAAAGGCTCTGAAGAGAGTGATTTTCACCTCATTTGTACATCGAGCAAACCTGCGAGCAATCATGTTTGCTCTCACGGACAGTGCCCTACGTTCACGTTCAATATCCATATCGTCCTTAAGGTCCTCGGTAACCAGATGACCCAGGTATCTGAACTGACGTACCCTAGCCAATTCACCTCCATTCAGCTTTATAGGGGGCACGCTAGAGGGACACCTAGTACCAGCCTTAAAGACAATATTATGGACCTTTATGGTTCAATATTTGTTTGTTTGTTAGTATACATATAACTAAGTTTTACAACTTTTGAACTGTCACACAGTTGTAAAAAGAGAGTTTATGTCCTAAGATAATATCAGAAGAGTCACGTACTGCATGTACTCACGATAATAGTTTAATCTCGACGAGCCCCCATTCACATGTGGGATGAAGATGTACGTAACAGCAAACAGAAATGTAGGAATAAATGTGAGTGTAACTTCACAAAAATGTCCATTGATTTTCATGCCCGTTCTTCTCCATAGGAACTTACCACGCTTTGGAATAGGCAACTAGCTTCATCTTTCTGACTGACCGACTCCTTCACAGTTTAAAAGTACATGTGAATGGGTTAATAAAAATAAATGCGTTGAGTTTGAGTTTAGAGTTTGACAACAAACCATCAAAATCAGTTCAGTAGTTTAGCAGTAAACACGTAGCAAACAGACCGACAAACACGCTCGTTTATAATAGGTATTAGTGTTAATAACACCCTCTTTGTCTGTCCTCGAAAGGATTGGAAGCGTGAAGTAACGGTTATTGCGTTAATTACTAATGATTTCTGATAATTAGACGATTGAATTATAGATAAGTGCATAATGGTTTCGTGCTGGTAAAGTGGAGTAAAGTTAAAACTAGAACTTTCGTAGTTTATTTGTGAATTAGCTATAAGTTAAAATATAAACCACTAGCTTCCGTTGTTCTGTGTTTGTTGTACCCGCAACCCACCTCATCGCATTGCATCACCCGGTGCATCCTAGCGTGATGATATATCCTTCTATAGCCTTCCTCGATAATTGGGCTATGATAGGCAAAAATAATTTATCGAATCCGCCTGGCAGTTCCAGAGATTAGCGCGTTCAAACAAACTCTTCAGCTTTATTATTAGTATACATTGGCCAGCTGACATTACATAAGGTTTAGTGTGCGACGTATATTTTGAACAAACTTGGGGGAGTCAAAAAATTTTACCACTGAGGAAAATAATTATTTTAAAATTTCTATTGAAAACCTGTCGTTTCATGTGTCATGAATAGTTCGACTGAACCACATATAATAGGTGTAGAATAAAAAAGAAGAAAAAAAATTAAACAAAATTCATAATACTCGAAATATGCAAAGCTTTTGTATACAAATCAGCATAAAATTTCGTAACGACCATCAAAAATACTACATTCAAGTTAGCCGTAACAGAGCCACCTTAAAATCTTTAAGGTCAAGGTTACATAACAGCTTTAAGAGATGATCCGTTACCATGATAACGTCACGAAAACACGCGTGGTCCACACATGGTCGGTTTTACCTTCAGTTTTGTTTGACCTGTCTAAGATCCGTAGTGTGTGGATGACACTTTCGTGTGTGTACACGCATCCAATTAGGGGTATATTTAATCAAATTGACAGGTGACAGGCGACTATCCAACAATATGACAAGTTTCTCCCCATTTTTTGCTTTATTAAAAACAGTTGCTACGGTCACCAAAGGAGATAAGGAGTAACCAGGGTCGTCGGATATAGTTGAAGTTTAGTAAGAAACCCATGAATGTTTTCGAATAAAATTTAGTGTAATTAATAGAAAACAAACAGTTCATTTATCAAATTACTTTTCATTCGAAAACACCCTTCGGTTTCTTATTAAACTTCAACTATATCCGACGACCCTGGTTACTTATCACTTTTGGTGAGTGTACATTTCGTGAAAATGTGAAAATTTTGTAACAACTGCCACATAGTCCAAACTGACGTATGTTCAGTTTGTTTCTCTATGTATGGTAGGCTTCAAAGCAATCCATACAAAAGCAAGATTAGCTATACTTTCGTAATAGCCTATATTTTTGGATGCTAAGTAGGTCAAATAGATCCTTTTGTGTGTGATACAATGTGTAACATGTTGACTTGTTGTTCTTTTACCTTATGAATATACAGGGTGGCAGGTAGATGGCAAACTTTTTGTCGGTTATAAGAAAAATAGCTGTTCCATACATTTTGACCGCTTATGTATTGCAAATTTCTTTACATAATCAGCCTATAATGTTCCCACTGCTGTGGTAGGCCTCCTCTCAGTGAAAGGGCCGTAATGCACCACGTGCGGGTTGGTAGATGTCTTATGTCTTCCAATTCTTGGTTCTAGGACAGGTTTCCTCACGATGTTTTCCTTCACCGTTTTGAAAGCAGAGTGATGATGAGAAAATTTACACAAAGTAAAGCGCCTGTCTTGGTTCGAACCTACGACCTACAACTCGTAAGTCGCGGCGCTTACCACTTGGCCACCACTGCTCCACACTTGCATTGCACCTTGCACTTTTCTATGAAAAGATAGTTTTTTTTTGATAACCTACAAAAAATTTCTACCGGCGTCTAGAATCATGTGCTGAATTCATGATTACAGTTTGCGCGTCGACGTCCCTGCCGCCCTGTATAAGTAAGTTGCAAAATATTCTTAATGGTTTTTGAAGTTAGAATGGCGTCGGAAGCCGGCTTTGTAACTTCAAACTTCGTTAGCTAGGCTATTATTATAGATGCTATCTATAAACCTAATGGTACCGGTCGATAGTTCTAAGTGCATTTTGTTTTGTCCTTTTTATGACTGCAATTATGGAAGAATTGAAATCGAATTATCGATGCAATAATGATCAAGTGATTTATGAAGTTAATAATGATAGATGAATGACGATAGAGGTCAAATTCTTAAATTAATCTTTTTACAGAATGATTAAAGTTACACAGATTACGCAAACAACATCACGCCTGTATTTCCCAATGGGTAAGATAGAGGAGCATCTGTAGTACACAACATTTCGCCAGTTATGATAATGTCCCCATGTAACAAAAGAAAAACCTTATATCACTTTGCTTGGCCCGGGAAACGAATCCAGGGACATCATGCTCAGCAGTAGCACTTGCGACCTCTAGACTAACGAGAAACTGATTATTGTTCCTAAAATCATACTATTTTTTTTTTCAATTTTATTGAACCTTACCCACAATCGCTCCAACGCATTCGTCTGCAACCGTCTCACATAATTCAAAACAAAGTATCTACCAAAATCTTTACATCACATATCCTTTTGTTATCAAAACTGGGCTAATGATATGCGTAGGATAAGCAACAAAGTTACAAGTGTAACATCACTGTAACAGCGTTACATTTAACACAACACCCACGTTCATTTTTATTGTTGTAGTTAGCAACCGAAATCTGTCAGCAATTCGCTCCTTTGTTCGATAGCAGCTGTGTATTAAGCCAGAATAGCTCTTTAGCCTAGAAAGCGAATGGCAGATACTGTGAGCTGTTTTTGAGCAATCGTAGTGGTAATAGAGTGTGGAGATGCATTTCTTTTTAAATATGAAGAAATCGATCATTAGGTAAGAATTTCTTTTGAAAAAAATCGAAAAGTTCGGAACAAAAATTAAATTCTTAAATGTTTGTCTGACTGGTAGAATTTTGTATGAGTTTCTAATAATAGTGATTATTATAGAAAACATAACTATCGTTTTACTGCAACACGAAGTGACTATTAAAATTTATATGGACACAAGTTACGGGTCAAACTTCAAAGTTAGAATTACTTGGCTCTTTGTTTTGTATTGTTATTAAAGTTGAAAGTAGTTATGCAGCTATAACTTCAAAGTGATCATTGTTTTAATAACTTCCGACAAATGTCTCATTTACGAGAAAAGTTAGTGACATTCTTCAACTATTTCATATATAATTTACTTACAATTTAGTCATTTTCTCAATAACACTTTTAATACGTTGTAGTTAACAAGTGTTTGTAGATATATCTCATTTTAGACACACAGTACTCAATCGACCATGTTTTAGTTTATATCCGCATAAGTCTCGATCCCGTGGGAATATCGGGATAAAAAAAATAAAAATATCCTTTATTCTAATCTAGGCCATGGTCTACCCATGTACCCCATCTAAATCCGCTCAGTCGTTTTAGCTTGAAAGCGTAACAAACAAACATTACAAAAATCAAATCTTTTCTGTATAAATTATAAGTTTATAGGTTTATCTATTTATATATTTTGCTGTAAATAAAGAAATACCTAATATGAATACCCATTTAATAACTTCCTAACGCAGAATGTCCATTTTCCAAAAAAGAGGTCTCCGTTACGTGTCAACCTTATAATAATATCTACTTCGTAGGGTTTTGTCAAAAACAAAACACATACAAGTACATAACTTTCACGTACGCGTTTAAAGTTTAAATTGAGACCGATTCGATGTCGAAATTGGTTCAGTCGATATAATCGATAAAACTGGTCCCTTTACGTACAAACTTATCTATAGTTGACAGTCTGACTAAGGCTTAATGGCGAATTTATTATCATTTTCACTACCTTTTTTGTTATATTGAAGTTTTGGATAAAACGTACGATGATCATCATCATCTGCCCAGTCTTTTCCCAACTATGTGGTGGTCGGCTGCCAGTCTAACCGGATGCAGCTGAATACCAGTATTTTACATGGAGCGATCTGACCTCCATAACCCAATTACTAGATAATTCAATCCCCTTTCTAAGACTGGTTGTCAGAATTTCGAGCTTCTGGCGAGCCATAACAGTTGTCAAAGAAGATGACTTAATGTGCTTTCCGAGGTACGGAGGGGTCTTGGTATGTAATCATGGTCACCCATCCACGGACCAACCGCGGCAACCGTAGATTAACCTGATCGATCGACCCGTGTGGCTGTTATTACTTAGCCACAAACCCCTCCGTATCATGATCACTAATAGGCAGTGACATGAAAAATAAAGGTCATAAATAATTATGATAAATATTTTCCTGTATTTTTTACCCCTGTATGAATAAGCGGTATATTAACAAAAATAATTAGCTGGCAAAACACCAAGGGCAAAAAAAAACATTATCGAAAAATCTAGTTAATTGGGGGAGGCGTTTGCCCAGCAACAGTGGCACAGTACAGGCTAACAAGAAAAAAAATAAGTTAGTGCCAGACATTTATTACTTATCATGAAATCAAAAAACAGTTATGAAACTTTAAAGCATTAAGTGTTATCATTGCCATTTATAAGATGGTCACGTTGGCATATTACTTTAAAAAAAATAATGGACAGGTGTCTATTTCATACATCGATTGCTTAACTAAAATCTTTTTATAAAAAGCTCCTTATAGATCATCTATTGATACTATATCTTGAGCGTCAATCCTTAGCAACTCCTTGACATTTCAGATATGGTGCAAGCCTGCCGGGGCGGCGGGATTTTCCGAAAGGTTAACCGCTGCCCTGGAACAGAAAGGGCTAAGGACGGAACACGGGTGGGTTTTAGTCAGTAAAAGTCTGACACTCCCTTCCGCTCCACCCAGAGCGGGAGGGGTCATTTGATGATTTCCCATCCACAAAAAAAAAAAAAAAAAAAAAGATATGGTGCAAATTAACTAATACTATAATAGTATTTTATGAATATTTATTCGCTTTGTTAGTTTGGGATAATGTTCAAATTGTCAATTAGTGTTCGTAGATTGCGGTTTTCGGTGAGACGTGATAGGACAAGATGTGGCTATGCTAATGCATTTTGATGTTTTGCGAATGTATTTTTTTTTCTTTATTCTTTCTTTCACACTGTTCGTGGGTAAACGCATCAAACCTGGCTATGATTCATTTTAAAATGTTCGTAATAGTCTGAATTGAGTTTTTCTGGAAATGAAAATTCGGGAAAAACTGGATGTCTTTTTTTGTATGGTATTTATGTATGAATTATGGAAATTTGGACTGGACATTCCATCTGTTGAAGACATGTGACATCCACCAACCCGCACTGGGTCCGCGTGGTGGATTACTGCCCACTCCCTCATACAGAGAGGAGGCCTGCATGTGTCCTAGCAGTGGGAACTTTATAGGCTGATAATGTTTATATTTTTATAAAGTTATATCATCCGGATAAACACACACATTTACACCGTATTATCGACATTGCAAAAATTAATAAAAACATCTTCAACACGACCAGTTTACACGTTGCGATATCTGAAATACCTAATATTGTCTCTATTTGAGACAAATCGTGAGGCATGTGTTCCGGTACACACAGACATTGTACAGACGCCAGCAGGTCAAGCTACCCGAAACTGTCAAATTTTCCCATTCAACCTTGAACCTTAATGCTTTGGCGATAAAGTTGAAAATCTATTAAAGAAATTTGACAGATTGTAGTAGCTTGATGTGCTGGCGTCTGTACGATAACTACCTTTTGTCACGACTTTCCCTGCGATTTTATTACCGTGGCAAAATATTGTTTGGTTATTTGTCAAGATTTGATTGATGATATATAGGTACCTACTTTACTGTAGATAAAAAACTTTAGTAGCTCTAAACTTCTGATTTGTTTCGATAAACCAAGGATATAGCCAATCGACGAAAGTGTACCCAGAATTTTGTAATATCTTGGTTTAAAATAATGACCTTGGAGTTTCATGGCCGTTCTTCTCCATAGAGATCTACGTTTTTGAATGGGCTACTAGTTTCACCTTTGTGACTAACTGACCAACTCCTTGTGAGCTTAAAAGTGCCTGTAGGTAAATGATTTGATTAAATTGAAATAATTAATTGAATGAAATGCACTTTTGCAAAATTGAAATAAGTTTGGTAATTAGTTCGAGGGGCGCATTTGATCGAAGACAAAATTGAAACTTACTAAAAAGCTTGTCAAGTATTACCAATACATACCACTCCAATCAAGCCTATGATTTAAAAACAAAACGTTATTTTTTCCAAGGTGACCTTAAAATTAATTTACATGAAGATGAGACCTTCATCCTTTTAGAGTTAGTGTCCCCTCCTACGATATTTCCCATATTTATTCAAAAAGTATACCTCAATAACAAACTGGTATAAATTATAATTTAGTTTTGGACTTGAAACATTCACTTATGACTCACGTAGCGACTGTTTTGATAATTATTAAGAGACATTATCTTAAAAAGGCGTTTAGTTATTGGTGTTTTAATCCGGGTTTTTATGATCTCCAAAAGTTGTCAAGCGCTAATTCAATGTTTTCGAAATTGTACGATTACATGTTATATTGTAATTCTAATAACAAGAAAAAAATAAAAATATCTGTCAGGAGGTAAAGTACTACTAGCATTGTTAAGTTATGATTAATGCTTTTTCATATTTTTCCCATTTCAATAAACTAGAGAGAAAGAAAATATTTTGTATGAAATCTTCGGAAGCGGAACATGCAATGGCTGTATATTTTAAGAAACATTCGTTACAAAATTAAATGAGATCACGATTAGAGATTTAAGAGACAAAACAGATACATTTATGCATAAATGGATGAAATAACTAGACAGGTCCTCTCAATCTGTGTGGTTCTTCCCTCAAAAGACCATCTCAGACATCAATCTACATGGTCTTCATATGATCTGACTAAGATTATGTCTGGACTTTCAAAGAGACTGTGACCTCTGAGTTTGTTTCGACCTTTCTTTTAAGACTAGTCAGATAGGAAACGCCGACCTCATCTAAATTTAAAATATGATTGACGTGTTAAAGTGTTTGTACCAACCTACTTAAAAAATAAAATCATTTATCATTTAAAACCTTAGAAATAGCGGAAGCCACCAACTACCAAAAAAAAAAACGAAACCTATAACGTAAAATGAAGAAGTGTTATTTGTAAACAAGATATAAATCAATAATATCCAGGACAACCTAGTTAAACTAGATTACAGATGTCTAGATTGTGTCTATGATGTAACAGTGAACAGAACTGGTCCGACCATGATGCCCCAGTTAACCTACCTAAGAATTTAACACCATCATGTTTACATAATCCAATTAACATAGTTTTTTTTACTAATTGCCTCGGGGTAGCTGTTTCACTACTACTAACTAACTAACTTAGCATATCATTTCATATATTATATTCTGTTTCGTTTTTTTATTTACATTAGGTGAGTAGTGGCTATTCTGACATCGTGAAACAGCTGGTCTATTCTGTAAAAATCTAAGTGTGAAAACTTAGATGAAGTGAGCTTGAAGTGACTCGCGGTGCTATTCAGCCGAACGATTCTGTAAAAATCTCACCGTGAATACTTACGTGAAGTGAACTTCAAATGAGCTGTCAATACTTTCAATCCGTAGCGATACCTAGCATTAGGTGGAAAGACAGCTCACTTCACCTAAGTGTTCACAGTGAGATGTTTATAAAATGGGCCGGCAGTAAAAATTTGACCGTGAAAACTTAGGTGAAGTGACCTGTCGTCAACAGTGTCAATCCCTAGCGTCAGATGGAATGACAGCTCACTTACCCAACTTTTCACGGTGATACTTTTACAGAAAAGTTCGGCAGGTCCTAATGGTTCTAACTTAGTTAACCTTATTAGGTAATTTGAAATGCAGTGATTCAACATTTCTTAACACAAAATTGTGAACCAACGGTGTTTTTTTTTTTTTAATTGGCAGCGTAAGCAGCTGTGTTTACGAATGGTGTACCATGCAATATATTTTTTTTTTGTAATTAATTCAGTCATTTTACCGATGTGTTCATTGAAGTTGAAGTGTACTAATCAATACAGGTATTTACTACATGCGAATATTTTTTTTACGTAATAAATACAAAAACATGCTGAAGTGTTTGGTAATTTAAATTAATAGAAGGTGATCTAGTAACATTTATTTTTATAAGTAAAAACATAAATTATTAATTTGGAAATACGAATTAAATTATTATAGAGCCTAAAATGCTATTAAATAACTTCCAGTTTTTTTTTTTTAATAATATACTTACGAAAAAAAAATATATAGCTACCTACTGAAAAGCTTTTAAAACAAACAACTGAACTACACACTACCTAACTTCTTTTGCTTTTATAATCTTATAAAAACAAACAACAAAATCACTACCTTCTTACTTCCTAGTCACGACCATTCATCGTAATCATAATAGATTTATTAAAATAACTAGTCCGGCCCACATTTCTTTTTACCCTTCACAAACTAACGAGGCGTTGGGTAACAGATGCTAACACAGATGGACAGACAAACCGATCCGTATCTCTGTTACCAAATGGTCTAGAAAGGCTGAAGTGCTATCTTTTATCCTAGATTGTCTACAATGGGTGAATTTCGTCATTGATTAGCACACCCACCCATTCTAATTTTTACCTTCGCTTTATCCTCATCTCACCATCTGACTAGCCTTTCCCTAACTACTCGTATGTTGGGGTCGGCATCCAGTCTAACCGGATGCAGTTAAATACCAGTATTTTACATGAAGCGACCGCAAGCTCCGTAACCCACTCCTTATCTAAACTAATACTACATTATAAAGAGGTAATATTGTTTACTTATATGTTTGTAAAAGGTAATCTCTGGGAGTACTGATCCGACTTCCAAAAACCTATCAGTTATAGAAAGCTACACTATCATTAAGTATCATAGAAGTTTTATTTTAAGAACACGCGGGCGAAGTCGCTGGCAGAAGCCAGTAATACCTAAATACTACGCACGCACACACAGACGCACGCCCACGCAGATTCACACAGACCCATACACGCACACACAGCACAGACACACACACACACCCCCACTCACACACACCCTCACACACACGCAATCACACACAAATGCGCTAATAATTTAATATATTTTTTTTTTTATTTTAACTTGTTAAATAAAGTTATAGTAATACAATTAGAGAGGATCGGCACTGTTACTCATGAATACAGGCTATTTCATAAGCCTAACAAGGAGAGTAGCACGTCACCCACTTGATTGTCAGATATTTAATACTACCCACTTTGTGAAAACTGTTAGGTACACGTACTACAATCTGTGCTTTTTTTATTATATAAATAAATAAAAAAATAAAGATAAATACTGTCGGAAAAACGACTTGTTGACATTAAAATGATTTAGTATCATTATCATTCTCTTGCCCTGATCCCAATTTATTTCAAAATGTCTTTTTCTTCCATACTTTCCTATTTAGTCGTCATCTCGGTAGTCACCCCCTATCTTACCATATCATCTTTCACACAGACCATCCATCGTTTCTTTGGTCTTCCCCTACTCTTATAACCATCGACATTCATACTCAAAAATTTCCTTACGACATTTTCTTCATTCCTCTGTATCACATGCCCATACCATGACAACCGATTTAGTTACATTAATTGAACACACTAACTTATGTCTAGGAAAACTGTAATCCGACCAGAGGGCAGACAAAATATTTTATTTCACATAAATCAACATGGGCACTTATGAACCGTCAGAAGTTAGGTGCACAGTTCCAATTGGTCGTTTCCTATGGAGAAGAGCCGACAAGAAACTCCACTATTACTATTTTAAAAATTATTGGCTTTTACAATGTTTTCAAATTGCAGTAGGTAAAGTGCAAGCCAATGTCAAGCACAATATCATCATTGTGCTTGACATTGGCTACTGCTTTGGGAAATATTTGTATATCAATCAACCTTTGCTTTCTCTAGATATCTTAATGTAAATTAAACATATTTACATAAAGATATCGTAAAATTATTTAATGTGCCTAAATTAATAGGTGTGTAGGTAAGCGTTATCAGAGGAACCTCTAGATCAAAGTAAGTGCCTACATTTCTTTATTTGGCAACCATGTATGTTCGCCATTTGCAGTTGCATACTCGATTTAAAACTCAATCAAATCCAATCACAATAGCTCATTACAGCAAGTTCTAATTCAACCTTTTTTATAAAACATCCATTAAATTATTATCATCAAAAAGATCAATCACTAATTTATTTCAGCAAGCCCATACATCATACATGGATATACATATAATACGACATAACTGACCCGTTGAACAATTTTTTTACGTTCACTTTCTGCGCATGAGTTTGCATATACGGTTCCGAACGAGTCACGTTTTAACCCGAGTGTGCACGATTGAAATGAGATCAATTAATTTCGAGAATTATAATCGATTTAATCTCGAGATTAAATGGGTAAATGTATGGTTTAATGAGTTCAGTTTTATTATGTTTAATTTGATATAGATTAGTAGTTTAGGTCCTGATGCAACAGAGGACCTTCTAAATGGTTTGTGTACTATGAACGATCGATCTTTATGGCTCCCAATTACAGATTTTGAAACATTTGTGATCCTATTAAAAATCTAAATGGAAGTTCCAAAATTGTGATTAATATTTATTTGAAAGATATTAAATTCGATAACAAACAAGAGCTTAAGCAGTTTATTACGTAGACGTAGCTAATAAATAAAAATAAATTTGGGCATCTAAAAACAGCAGCCTTTCCTTAATAATTATATTCAAATGTAGAGAAATGACCCGCCACGCCAAGAACTTACTAGTAGGCATATATTCATCATTTTAAAATATATGCACTGTTATACGAGCACATATGCATATTAAGTGATATCACATGCCGATGTGGTCAACACCACATAATTAGTGAGAGTTATAATAGAAAAATGTGTGTGGAGACATGAGAAATGGTATGTAAGTATAGATCGAAGGCTAGATGCAAATAGCGCAAAGCAGTTATAATTGCAAATCAAGACTAGCTTATATACAGGAGAGAGATGTCTGATTTGTAAATGGTGCTCTAATTACTGACTCGAGTGTTAAAGTTTATTATTCTATAATTGTACGTCACACGTATTAGTCATCATTGTTATACTTCCCTCATAGGGTCACAGCATTATGCTAAGTGACGGCCGTTTTACTTGGATGTGACGCATATTCTCCAACAACTTTTTATTTTTTGTGTTTGTTTTTTCTTTCCATCATACCTTACCGTAAATAAACGTATCTTCTTTCTTTCCTTTTATTTAATTACAGATATTTTTGTCACAAGCAAATAATATCATATTCTACAATATGTAGATATTGTAAAAAAGATTTTGAAAGCTATGATTCTCTATCTGTGAACATGAACAACTGCCATAAGGTGACCAAGAGCCGAAGAAGCAGACGTGCAATCAGACAGATTGTATAAGATCCTTCACCAACCTTCACCAATGTAAATATTCTAACAACAAATTGACTCCAAGATAAGTACAACTCTCGAGTATAAGTATGTCTAGACGGGCCACTTGAGTGCGGTCGAGCAACACTCTCTTCCGGATTCCGCGAAGGGATCCATGTTTGATAACCATAAAGACTTATAGGACTAATTAATGTATGCTCATTGGAAGGGCTTCCTCTAATGGAACTGTGGATATTCTTGCCGGTTCTTCTCCATAGGAAACCACCAATTGGAACCGTGCACCTAGCTTGTGACGTTTTATGAGTGCCGATGTAGGTTTAGATGAAAAAAAAATGTTTTTTGGAAGATTGATTATATTATGCTTTTAATTGGTGAAGCTAACATACCTATTCATCATCTACCTAGCCTTTTCCCAACTATGTTGGAGGCAGCTTCCAGTCCAACCGCATGCAGCTGAATACCAGTATTTTACATGGAGAGACTTCCTATCTGACCTCTACAACCAATTCACAAAACTCTACGGAAACTACAAATAAAAACTGAATAGATTTCATTAACAACGTCATTTCAAACCAAAAACATTCGTAAATGTAAATCTATGTCACCCTAATTACCCATTAAATTATTATACAACATACTTGTTACAACCATAAATCAAAACGAACAGACTTCTTTTTTAAATCTCTTCCTAATTTTTGAGATGAGCAGTAAGTATATTAAGTTACCTAACTGAGGTTATCTGTCAACGTAACTTATAATCCTTTCTCTAGACTTGAGATTGTAGATAAGATTCGAATACATATTTTATATCATTTTCTTTGAAGTTCCGGGTAGTCTTAATATTTAGGTGCTTATTAATACTTAATAGAAAGGTTAAAAGGCAAAGTTTCGAAGCTGTTAGAAAGAAAGAAAATAGTCGCAGTCTCATCTCGACGACAAACAAATGTCAAAAATATAGGGAAATTAGAGGTATTTTTGACAGATTAAGACTGAGAGCAGACTGTGAACGTTCTACGAGAATTGTCCCTCTTATAAAAACAAATAAAAAAACAATTAGAACTAGCTTAGTATACCTACGCAAGCTATAGTGACTACTGAAGCAAACTAAGCTTTGAGTTAAAGGTATTGATTTTTCTTAATTAAACTCAACTGTATATTGTAATAGTTTAAGCCTTGTTATAAAAGACAATGGTGCTTGGTGGCGAGAGACAAAACGCATGTTACTAAACCTTTGATGAATATAAATGTCGATGGATGAAGAGGGCGAGGAAGATCAAAGGTGGATGGACTGTGTGAGGGATGATATGAAAGAGAAGGGGGTGAATGATAAGAGTGTCAGCTGACATGGGAGAATGGAAGATAAAATCGTGTTACGCCGACACCATGTAACACGGGACAAGGGCGGGAAGGTGATGGTGCTTGATGAGCTTTGAAATAAACGTGCGACATGTACCTAGCTACAACTACGTTTTGGATTAGCATAACACTACGATTGTCGAAGGGGTAAATAAATATGTTATAACTAGCGTCAGCCCGCGACTTCATCCGTGTGAAATTTCTTGTTCTCCTGACCCACCCTGTTGCATATCATCGCCTGCCCGTGATATTACTTCGTTTTCGCTTACCGTTCTTCTTTCAGAATTTTTTTCTGTTTGGTCAGCTCCTAAGGGTCTTAGCGTGATGTTAAATAGCCTTTAGCCTTCCTAAAGAATTGAGCTAACAAATGCAAATAAATTATTCAAATCCAACTGGTATTTCCAGAGATTAGCGCGTTCAAAGAAACAAACTCTTAGCTTTATTATTAGTAGTTAATATCTATAGATTGTGTAATTATTTTCTTTTGTTGAAAGCAACGTTTACACTATTTGAGCATCTGCTAATTACTCCAAAATGTATCACGTTTATTGAACCCAGAAAATGATTGAAGCTTCAGTTTTTTACTGAGATTTAATTAAATTATTAGTTACGTAGCTAAGCGGGCAGTTCATTGTACGAAGAAAAAATTAAATAACAATTCATTGCTTCAAATTTTGATTATGCATGCTTTATAATAAATGCTTTATAATAAAAGAGAATGCAGTTTGTAGCGGACTATACGATACTCTTTGACATTTCGTTGTTATAATCGTAACACTTATGCTGTTTCCTTATGTAATTTATCTTGATCTTAGACAATACTGAACGGTCTAGTTTTAATTAAAAAATTGGGACGCCAGAGTGCAAGCACTTTTCTTTTTTTTTAAGAACATCATCTATTTTTTTCTCTCTTCTTTCTATCTAATTAAATGTTGACATCGATTATTGCTGAGATGAGATTGCAACTCGAATTTGAACGTTTTTTGAGTAAGAGAGTTGGTCTACTGATTTTAGTATATTTACGAGATTATCTCTTTTCCGAGAGCGCGAAAACCAACTCAAAATAAACAAGCTTCATTAAAAAAACATTTTATGAAGTGGTTTATCCTTGACCGCGAACACTACAGGATTCGTTATACAGGGGAAATAAAACTTGAACAATAAACGCAAGACAATTGCACGTAAGTGGACCTCTAGTTACATTAAAGGTTACAGAGTTCAGGTGGTAGTAGCTACCTGTAAATGAGATATAACATAGCTGTTATACATATCTCATTTACTAGTAGTATAGGTTGTTATTTGAAAAGTATTCACGAGTGTTGTTGTATGTGTTTAATATTAACTTTGCTATACATCAAAATACCGTAAGATTTTAGAGCATAGAAAAAAAAATGCAGTCTAACTCAACGGTATTGCAAGATGTTTTCTTCACAATTTTCAGAGAGTTTCATGTGAAAGGTGATATGGTAAGAAAGGGGGTGACTAGCGAGATGACGACGAATAGAGAAGTGTGGAAGAAAAAGACATGTTGCGCCGACCCCAAATAAATTGGCATAAGGACAAGAGAATTATGATGTTTAAAGACTTCTGAGGGATCTCAGAAATAACATGACGACCAGACTCAGACGACCAACTCTTCATGTCCACGACTCTTGCCGATTTTGCATGGGAACGAATTCTTTTATCACGGAAATTAAAGTTGTATTGCCCTGTGTTTATTGTTGTCCTGTGTGATCAAAACAACATTTAACCCAGATCCTTGCCATCTTAATTACAATTTGTAAAATGTCCAAACCTAATTAAAAACTTAAGTATTACTTAATAAACAACCTACATTACTATTAAATAAACTGAACCAATTACAAATTCAACTCGAACACGATCTTCTTAAAGATTCAACCTGACCTCAGTGAGAGGTCGACCTCTCTCGCCC
Organism: Apamea crenata; assembly: GCA_949629185.1. Lineage (NCBI taxonomy): Eukaryota > Metazoa > Arthropoda > Insecta > Lepidoptera > Noctuidae > Apamea > Apamea crenata. Next base: position 3,559,121 of record OX451359.1, read on the forward strand.
GACAGCTGACACGAAACATGATCCAAGACAGGTTGAACTCAAATTAACGTGTCAAGCGGTGCAACTGGAACTTGATAGAACATGACGGTGGATTTTTGTGGGATATATCGGTCAGGGATGGGTATGGAGAGGTGCGTAATCAATAGTAATTGCAAGGTAATTTGGGTGTCAAATTCAATGTAAATGGACCTACCATGTAAGTAACATTACATAATAAGTACCTACCTATAGACCTAACACGTTGGCAACATTATTGAACACTTTTAAAAGTGTTTCCTATGAAGAAAATTACTAGATCCACCCTTATTTTCTCATCATTGTATCATTCTGAGCAGAGCTGTTTGTAAACTTGATTTTCTAAAATATCATGCAATATAGTTTCCTTACTTAAATCTTATTTAGTTTTATTTAAAAGCTACCAATTTTCTTTGTCGGGAAGGAACGGGAGGCAGCTTTTCACGTCAATTTTCAAAAGCTTCATGTCTTTCGATAATTAATATGACCTCTGATTAACACAGTTCTGATGTAACATCCATAATAACATCAAATATTAAAAACATACCATTAGTCTCAAAAATCATAATGTTAACTCGTAAAACAAACTAAAAATTCCCACGGAATAAAAAAACGATTAATAAAAAATATTTATTGGTGTAACATTAACTCGCAAATATCATTTTCGAATATGACCTTTTTAAAACTAAAGATGTAACAGATGATTATCATCTGTCAAAAGAAACCTTACATCTCAGTTGTCAGACTAACAAAATGTTTTTATGCAATATCGATAGGTAGATTTGTATGACACATCACTATTTACGAGAGGCAGTAAAAAGTTATCGTTATGTATGTAATTGGTCTAAATTTTATAGCTAATATTGCATTAGGCTTCCGCATGTTTTGTTTCGCGGAATTTACCTAGGTACTTAGAAGATTTAGAAAAAAAAGCGGTTATCGACAATTTTTTTTTCTGTGTCTAAAAAATGTGGTGGTGAAAAAGCAGCGGTGACCCAGTGGTAACAGGCGTGACTTACGAGTTGTAGGTCGTAGGTTCGAACACTGACGGGCGCTTTATTTTGTGTCAATTTCATCACAACTGCTCTAAAAACGGTGAAGGAAAACATCGTGAGGAAACAGGCATTTCCTAGAACTAAAAAATCAAAAACACCTATTATCCTGCACAAGGCCCACGCGTGGTGGCCCACTTCCTCTGGCAGCCACAGAGGCCTGTCTAAAAATTGTATTCAACGGTCAGTATTTAACAACATCAGAATTTCTCAGATCACTCAGTGTAGCTTTTTTAATTCCAAAAAATATCGGCAACATTAAATTACAAAATCACAAATCAATTTACAAAATCCATCCTGCTCAGATAAATATTGGCAGCACAAACCTACAACATGACCCCGTCCATTTTCAAAATCAGACAGACATATGTATAGTCAGTACAATCAACAAAAAAAAATACAACTTATATTTTATTTTATTACATAAAACATTCGTAACACTTGCAGTGCTCATCAGTCCTTGTACCGTTCGCAGCAGATGACCGGCTCCTTTCTATTAAACCGAGGCTACATAGCTTCGTGTCTAAACTATTAAGTTTTTAAAATGTTTTGCTGCACTTAACGTACTCTAGAACGTTTTTAATTATCATTTTAATGTTCATTTGCGGGTTTTTTTGCGTGATCTTTAACGTTTTTTTTATTGATAGTAATGAGTTTGGGTAAGAAGTCATTTGTCTCAATCATATTTTTTACATGTAGGTTATCTTTTTGACAGCTTCCCATGTAATAGTGTACAGCTAAATATTAACGCTTGCAAGTTAGCACTAGATTATATTTTATGTACTAGGTATGTTGTATGTAATGGGAGTGATGGACCACGGAGAGATGGGCAAAAATCCGCCGTCGAGGTAAACCGCGGCGAAAATGTGTGACGATCTAGTCATGTTTGCGGGGCCAATATGGCTAGAGATCGCACAAAATGGCAATCGGAAGTGGGATACAATACAGGCACAACAAACAAAAAAGTATGTTCAGGTAAGAATGAGTTCCAAATAAATTAAATGTGGCAAGTACCATAGAATGCGTTGAAAATCCTATTAAGGAATTAAGATTAGAAAATTACCAGCTAATCAGCAATAGATCTCGTTTGACTTAGATTGATCTTAGTCCATCTAAATTGAGACTGTTTTCTTAATCGTAACACTATTCTGAAACTTGTTAGACTATTTAAAAGATAAAATACTGTGTCTATTTTATTTATCTAACAATTCTTAATTGTCAACTTTACTTATCTGACTATTTCTTCACCAAAAAAACATGACATATTAAAAACCTGTCATCTTCAACAACACTCTTCATACTTTTGACCTTCTTCTTTTATAATAAAAGGTCAGGTCAGGAATGCACTTGTTTTGTAGAATTTGAGGTCGTTTGGAATATATGCACATACATATTTTAGTATGTTTTAAATATTGATTTGCGTAATTTTGTCATTTATATATATTTCTGGATGTTTTTATTTCGTGTGATGTCTTTGATACTGATCTATGTCTAGTATCTCTTAATTAATTAGGACATCAAAAAAAAGATACCTACACACGTTTGTCATTTTGTCGTCATGGAATATTTTCATGGAAATTCACCAATTAAATATCCATGAAAATAAATGCAATGACGGACTTATTTTCAAAAGAAAATTCTCCTTTGCGGTCCACAAACTCCTTTGGGGTCCAGCATTCCTTTTGTGGGCTTCGGATCATCAGAACCTTAAATATCCACCTTCCGAATCCAACCCAAAAGGCCTGCTTTTTGTCAATAAAACCGGTGGGGCTCTCCCACACTTAAACAAATAATAATATTCATCATCTACCTAGCCTTTTCCCAACTATGCTACGGTCAGCTTCCAGTCTAACCGGATGCTGCTCTATACCGGTTTTTTCACATGGAGCGGTTGCCTATCCGATCTCCACAACCCAGTTACTGGGTAATACAATACTCCTTGGTAAGAGTGGTTGTCAGACTTTCGGGGTTCTGACTACCCGTAACGACTATCAAAGATCTACATATGATAGCCGGGACCAACGGCTTAACGTGCTTTCCGAGGGACGGAGGGATATTACGTAGGTAATATCCCTCCGTCCGTATTAGGTACGTAAAGAAACGAATAATACTATTATGAACTGTTAACATTATTGGATATTTTATGATACAATATTTGATTGCATGAAGGTACATGAATCTGCACCCTAATTGCGTAACACACAATCAATGTCAATCTGAATAATTTTGAAGGATATAGCTAATCCATTGCTTCATATGTTCAAAAAATGTGTCATGTGTCTGCTCAACAACGTAAATAACGCCATGAATGTTGTTGAACTGTCAAAATGAAACCGATTTCGATTGATCGTGTGTTACGCAATTAGGGTGCTGGTTATTTTATCTACCGGTCATCTCAATTGCAGCTATCAGTCTACAATCTGAATTATTGCAAATTTAACTACAAACCAATATCATATTGGTCATAATACTACTTAATTTTTATTGCACTACAGTTACAATTTCTTTTTTTAAATGTCAACGTTTTCACAATATGTGCCTACCCAGATATAATTAAACGATTTCACCATCTAACGGAAGATTGAATCGATATGAATTATTATGTGCATTACAATCATAATTCTTTCTTATTTATTTATACTTTTATAAACTACATATCTGCTCTAATAAGTAGGTAGGTACTCGAGTAATTTGCGGGTGCAAAGAAAGTTGGTTATTTGCCAAATATGATTTATTTTATTTTAATAATAATAATAATAATAAACTTTTATTGCAGACCTTGCAGTCCATAATGTTAGTAAATACATAAAATTACTTAATTAACTTATGTTAGTAACACATACAATTAATCTCAAAGAAAAATATAATGCTAAATGGAGTCGTAAATCCAAAACTTACTATAGACTCTATCTGCTATTTCCTTGAAATATTGGGAATGGTTTAATTTTTAAAGACAAATTAAATGATACGAGGTAATATCTTTATGTCCTGAATATTATCATAAATTATCACCAACTTTCCAAAATTAATATTTAAAAAGTAACCGGTCAAGTGCGAGTCGGACTCGCACACGAAGGGTTCCGTACCATAGGGCAAAAAACGCCGAAAAAAACACGTTTTATGTATGGAGACCCCCTTTATTTTATTTATTATTTTTATTTTATATATCTTCTTTATTTTATATAATTAACTTTATTTATATTATGTACTTGTTGTTATAGCGGCAATAGAAATACACACTTTGCGAAAATTTGAACTGTCTATTACGGTTCATGAGATAACACCCGCTGACGGACAAACGGACGGACAGCGGAGGCTTAGTAATAGGTTTCCGTTGGCATCCTTTGGGTACGGAACCCGAATTACCAGCTTCACAATCATTCATTAACCAAATCCAAATACACTATGTCACCACCTAAAAACCATTCCAGGCAATATTATTTGACTACACTAGCTGCGCCCCGCGGTTTCACCCGCATAAGTTCCGATCCCGTGGGAATATCGGGATAAAAAGTATTCTATATGTTAATCCTGGTTATAAACCATCTGTGTGCCAAATTTCATCCAAATCCGTTTAGTAGGTTTTGCGTGAAAGAGTAACAAACATCCATCCATCCATACAAACTTTCACGTTTATAATATTACTAGCTGCGCCCCGCGGTTTCACCCGCATAAGTTTCGATCCCGTGGGAATGTCGGGATAAAAAGTATCCTATATGTTAATCCTGGTTATAAACTATCTGTGTGCTAAATTTCGTCAAAATCTGTTCAGTAGTTTTTGCGTGAAAGAGTAACAAACATCCATACATCCATACATACAAACTTTCGCATTTATAATATTAGTAGGATATTTATGTATATATATTATATAAATAATATAGTAGGAAGTAGGATTAGCTCAGCCTTCTTTAGCGGCCAAAGCCAGGTTTACACAATATAAGCAAGAATTAATCGAATCAGGTCCATCGCCTAATTAGTTATGAAACTAGAATTATAAAATTAGCATTAATTAAGCCTACGTGTTTCGTAATTAAAGCAAATGTCAACTTTATCATAAGACCTTGTAAAAGGCTGGTCAGGAAATGTAAGAAATAGAGGAGTTAGCTGTTCATGAGACCTTTTGGTAGATAGTAAATAAACTCACGGCTTCATCCCATGGGGGCAGAAACAACTGAACGCATCCTGCTACGTGCTACGAACCCTACAAACTCCTTTTGCTTCGTTTACGTTCGTATATCTGAGGGGTAATTCTCGTAATTGTAAGAACGTTCACAGTCGGATCTCAGTCTCAATCTGTCAAAAATACCCCAAATTTCCCTACATTTTGACAAGTTTTTGACATTTGTTGGTCGCCGAGATGAGACTGCGACTAGATTTTTAACGTTTTTATTTACGAGAATTGGCCTTCTGGTCAAACAAGCACGTATAAATAGATGAATCGGAAAGAAGAAGAAGCAGGATAGTGTAACCGCTTTATTCATAAACGATGCTTAAAGCTAAGCAGTGTTATGCGACTGTTTAACCATACATTTTTGACATTTGAACGTCACTTAACTTTAATCATCGTTTATAAATAAACCCCTAAGTGTGCTGTTACCGGCTGCATTTTAGCAGAGATAAGGATAAAAGATGTATAGAAACTAAAGCCACCTAAACTCGTTATTAGAATCAAGAATTAGCGATCTGTCACTTAGTGCAGTTCATAGATAATCTCACGAACGCGATGCTAATCAAACTACGGCAAATATTTACTTAGAGTTAACACGTTCGTGATAATGTTTAAGTGAGCTTCTGCATTTAGCTTTAACAGTTTGTTTAGATGAGATAAGTGCCAGTGAAACTTTAACGTCTGTAGTAGATCGACTATACTCCAAATAACTAAAAATAAATATTATGATTCTTATTGGAATTCGCTGGATATTAATGGCTACTTTAGTGGAGAATAGGATATTATATTTTTTATTATTTACCATAAACATGACAGATATAAATGTAGAAAATTATAGGTTGACACAACGGGCGGTCTTATCGCTAAACGCGATCTTTTGAAAACAACCTTCGGATAAATCAAGGGAGGAGAGGGAATATATAAATAAAAGTAGTTTCATACTTGGTATAATCAACTAAATCATTGACTAAGTTTACTTTAGCTGGACCTATACATACATTTACGAGTACCTACTCATATGTGCCACGTTTTAAAATGTATCTTGGGTTAATAATGATTAAACTTTTTACAATCTTTGTTGCAATAATAATAGACTTGGGCTTTGCTGGTCGACGGCACCACCATAATACACTTTTATAGACCGAGAAATACCAACTGCCTACGTCAAATAGCTCTCAACTAGACCACATACAGCAGTAAAAACTCAAAAGATCCTTGTCTCATTGAAATAAAGTCAAGGGCACTGGATGGCACTCAAACCTGTCCATCTAGGAACCTTTAACGCCTTTGAGTAATGATACAGGGCTGGCCAAATAAAGTACATTAAGTGCACTACAGTGTAAACCAATTTGTTACACGATTTTACCGCACAACTGATTTTCAATCTTATACGAAACGAAGACGAGTTCGTTTTCCATTGTATGTATGTTGGTACATTTCTGAAAGACGTTCAAATCGTTATACAATTTGGGTGGCAATTCAATATTGACTTTAAATCCAAAGAAATAAAGTATATAATAAAGATGCGTGCGTGCTTCCGACCTTTAGAAGAACTTTACTGGATAAGATAAAACTACCTTGTACAGAAAGTCAAGATTCTCTTTGGGGCGAAGTTAATTTCACTGACAAATTAGCCTCGATTTTGGTGAAAAATGTGGCTTTCTTTATTGGAGGTGGAATGTGGAGCCATCTGCGATAATTCTCTTTAGAAAACATTACTGTAGCAACGCCATATGTTACAGGTTATGCAATGCGTAAGAGGTAGCAAAAGTGCCAAACCATGTCTAAGAACAATAGCTTTTGAAAGTGAAACTACTTCGTTTCCTGTTTATAAAATGTTTACTGTATAATGTTCCCACTGCTGGGACACAGGCCTCCTCTCTTCGAGAGGATGGGGGCTATAATCAACCACGCGGGCCCAGTGCGGATTGGTAGATCTCACATTTCTTCGAATGTTTGGTTCTAGGACATGCTGGTTTCCTCACAATGTTTTCCTGTACCGTTTTGAGAGCAGTGGTGATGAAATCAAAGTAAAGCCCCAGATTGGGTTCAAACCCACGACAACTCGTAAGCCGGGGTCGTTACCACTGTGCTACTACTGCACCAATTTGTTGAAATTGTAAGCTTTAATCCGATCCAGCTTGGATGGGATCCCTAGTTATCCTTCCCCCAGCAATGCCCCAAGCCTAGGTCCATACACCCACAGTGGGTGTCCCTAGTGAGTAGTCGTTTAGTTTATAAGTGTTACACCCTGGCTGGAGGCTTTAATTTATTAAGGCATCCACAGGATAACCATGTTATGCTTGACACTTCCGAGGTTGACCACCGAGAGAAACAATTCGCATAAAAAAAAAACAGTAACCATTTTATAGGAAGTAACTAGGATATCACCAGAACAAATGCCATCTCATCAGCAAAAACCCAACCCAGCTTATGAATATCAAATTCCTAGAATCACAACAAAGGTTAATCCGTAACAATCATTATGTGAACAGGAAGGCACCATGACAAGTGAGTTATTCAAATAATTGACATTTGATATTGTCGCGGCATTTGCTTCAAGCACGACAGTTAATTATAACGAACAAGAAAAAATTAGTTCTAAATGTTACTGTATAAGTAAGTACCACTAATAATGTCCTATGTAGACAGGTTGGCTGAGACATCGAAGCGCAAACTGAAACTATGAATTCAGCAAATGATTCTAAACCGTACAAATAGTTCGTCGGTTATCAAAAAAAAAAAATCTGTTTCATAAAAACGTGCAATACCTACGCGGTCAAAATGTATAGCAGAGCCATTTTGTTTTTTTTTTAATAACGGAAGAAAAATTTCAACGTTTAGAAACATGTACTGAATCCGTGGTAACAGGTTATGCGTCGAAGACTCTGCCACCCTCTATGTAATATACTAGATAGATCGAAAAGATAAAGAACTCCTTTATAATTATATTCCACATGGATGCCTAGACAAACGATGATAGAAAAGTCAATAATGTATTGATGTCTCCAGCTACAGAAAATCTCATGTCAATCCTGTTGAAAGCGATTTTCACTTGTCTAGGCCCTCTTGTCTCAGAAGGGCTCAACTTTCCAGGTCAATGTGCAGTGAACAGTGGTGGCACAGTGGTAACAGCCGCGGTTTCGAACCAATGAGGCGCTTTACTTTGTGTGAATAATTTCATCACCACTGCTTAAAACGGTGGAGGAAAACATCGTGAAGAAACCGGCAAAACCAACAATTCGAAGACATGTGACATCTACTAACCCGCACCGGGCCCGCGTGGTGGATTACGGCCCACTCCCTCTCCCTCCCTCCCTCTCCCATTATAGGCAATGGGAATATTATAGACTTATTATTTTCATTGAATGGAATAATGCATCACAGCTAAGCATTCTCAAAGAATTCAATTTTCCCTTTGGTAGCGAGGAAAAATCGTCTGTTGGCATAAAAATTAAAAGACCTCAGAATTATAAACACTATCTGTCAACACATAACTAAAGTCCAACACCTCAGCAACTATGTATACATATATATGTATATTGTATATAACATACCAAGCTTGACATTTAACAACAATACATTGTAATCTTAAACAACCAATTATATATAAGAATTGTATTAAAAACTAGTTGGTAACTGTGACTTCTGCTGTATTTTATTACTAGATTAGATTTATGAAGGCTCTAGCTTGGCTAAATTACTGCATTCCGATGTCGAATCTATTATGTTTTATGCATAAGCTCAGCTTTGTCGGTATGGAAATGAATGCTATAATAGAATTGGGTATTATGAAGTTATTGCTACGTGGCGTAGCGCTACGAAAATATGATTGTAGCACGTAGATTATGTAGGCAGATGCCACTGGCGTAGCACCGTAGCACGTAATTCATTTTAATTATGTTTGGACATACATTGTTCATGATGATATTATAGTCCACATTCATATTTACACAGTGATTGAATTGACATTATTTGAAATAATGACGAGTTTTAAATTGAAACGTTTTATTTTGAAAACTTAATTGTAAACATTATCCTTTCACACAGCTAATCTTAAGCAATAAAAAAATGTTAACATTGATACTACATTGGAATCACAATATAAATAGTAAGAAATAAAGAAAAAAAAAGGGTTTATTGCGACTCGTACAGGAAGATCACAAACTAAACTAAACACAGTCAAAAATAAAAAACCATTTTTTTTAAGTAACAAAAAGAAAACTGAAACAGAAAGTCCTTTACAAGGCTAAAAGGCTCCGTCGTTGTCGACGTCAGCATGATGCTGTGAGTTGGAACAATAAACTTGATATTTCCCTTACAACAATAAACTACGCTTGCAAATTAACTGGTAAGGTAAGAAGGTAGGACAAGATAACATGACAGTTATTACTGTTAAGTTTTTCACTTGACATTCCGTCGATTCAATAAGGAAAAAGATCCTGGTATACTCGCATGCCATTATTACAAGTATTCATCAAATTCTTATTGTCTTCCGCGTAGTTTTTACTTCGAAAACATCACGACGTGCTCTAGAGGAAAGGGCAAGCTGCTTCAATTCGACACCACAATTATAGTTTCGAGTTTATACACTTAAATACACACACATTTACAGTTTTTCTTTTGGTAGGTATTTAATTTCGAATTAAAATGTCGGCTACGGGAAAATTGCCGGTGACCGTGATAGGGTATATCACCTTTCGGCTTTTAATTGAGTATTAATTAATGAGAAGAACTGCAATTAGCATCGTATGGCGCGTTTTAATGGGTGTGCTGTGTTTAAGATGTACTTTTATGTAAATAAGGTACGTAGCACACTCTAAATAAAAGGAGGTGGTCGAGAACAGCAAAAAAAAAACCCTTGAAACATTCAGTTAAATGGTCGAGAAAATATACTTTTGTTGTTTTTACTAGGTAAGGACTAACCAAGAAAAATATTTCCTACACCGATAATTGTACGGTACCTGAAATCATGTTCCTGACCTACGTGCAAAAAAATTCAGTCTTAATTTTTTGTGGCACACTTTTTAGTGACTTAAAACAAAATGTGTTGTTACACATTATTTCCTTATGGACAGAAACCCGTATGTTATTATCAGTTATAATCTAATCCATTTTTTGCATCGCAATAGTTTGAGGTTAATAAGTCTGCGGTTTGTAAAAAGTAGTCGACCTTTGATTTTTATATAACTTCTATTTATTAATTAAATAACTACTGAAATGACGTAAAGGTTACATAAATATAAACCTTTAAAATAAAATAAAAAATAAATTAGAACAACTAAGATGTTAAAATGCAATTGAGTGTAATAGCCTGTCAGATAAAAATCGTGGAATTTATTAGAGGAGTGTAGCTACTGCACCAGACATTCAATGTTATTTATTACATAAAAAATAAAATATATTGATTAGTACATTTAAAATCACGATTCGAATTAATTCTTCGATATATGAAAAAATTTACCGGAAATATTTAACCAATAAAATATATAAAATAATATAATATATTATTTTAGATAATTTAGCCTACAGTATCCGCTACAGAAAAGATCATCAAGATTGTTCACAAAGTACGATCTACGTGACCACTGGCGGACAAAAAAACTACATCAACTGCCCCACATATGATTACTGGGAAGTCCAAGAACAAGTGATATTTACACGAGGACGCCAACTCTTCTTTTTGTACTGCCTTACCTTCCCCTCTTGAAATAGATTTAAGATAAACAAGAAATAATAAAGCGGCCAAGAGCGAGACGGACTCGCGCACGAAGGGTTCCGTAGCACCATGCAATATTTAACACTTCATAATTCTTTAACGCATTTCTTGTATGGGGTCCCCATTTTTTATTATTTTATGTTATAGCAGTCATAATAGTTTACAGTTTGTGAAAATTTCAAGTGTCTACTTATTACGGTTCAAAAGATACAGTTCTTTTCCAGACGGACGTAAGAAAGGACAGTGGAGCTTTCGTTGGCACCTTTTGGATACGGAACCCTAAAAATGACCGATAAACTAGTTACAATTAATACGGTTTTTCAAAGTTCCGCTCTATCAAGGCTGTGCCACGATTCTATTAAATAAATCATTGATTAGTGTACTTAACTTGCCTTTTTAGTGTGACCTCAAGTGCAATTTCAATTTGAAAGTTCGAATTATGAGTTGAAACAAAATAAACGGTGCAGTGCAGTATGTTTACTGGTTTTTCTCAATGTTTCTTTTGTAATAATTCTGTACTGGACAATGTGATTCCGGAACGACTTTATAAAAGTAAATGCAGTTATTTTTGTTTTTTCTGTGGCTTATTCAATACATTGATTTTATAAGTACTCTTCGCAGTTGTAGCTGTTTTGCTATTACCGACTTTAGGCAAACAGGTATTTACGGGGCTTTACGGGTACCCGATTGAGTAAACAAATAACGGGAAATGTGGGGGTCAACAGTAGACCGAAATACCTGGATCGTGCTATTTACATGGTGAGTTTACAGTCGGTCAAATCAAATAAAATTATTTATTTGCTAGAATGCAGGTATACAAATTAATGAGGTCGTGAAGAATTCAAGTTGAGCCATACATTCTCCCCAGAATCGACGTGCAAATTTTAAATGAATCAATACGATGCTATAATAAAAATAAGAACATTAAACACAATTATCAGATAAAAATTAACAGTTCAATACAATTAAAATCCATTCAGTCAAAATGCAATTTATAAATACATATTAGTCAATAAAACTAAATAAAAGCTTGTCAAATATCTGTATTGTATATCAAAATACAATCAAAAATGTAAAAATACAATTCCAATAATAATAATAACGACGACACGGCACGGCACGACGGCACGGTTGGCACAGTGGTTAAGCGATTGACTGCTGCGCTGCGTGTCGCGGGTTCGATTCCCGCACGGAACAAATATTTGTATGACCTACATGTATTTGTTCCGAGTCTAGGTGTTTTTCTATCTATAATATGTATGTATTTACAAAAAAAAAAAAAAATTGTATATAAGTAGTTTATCAGCCATCTTGTTACCATAACACAAGCATTAGGTTGCTTAGCTTGGGACAAATGGTGCTGTGTGAAATGTCCAGGGATATTATTATATTATTATTAATTCCAATGTTAAAATACGATTTTATTTGATTTTAGAACTTCTCGAACATACATATTTATTTTGTAATCTGTAAACTGTTTGCTTTCTTTTTTATACCTGAAAATAACCTTTGAAAAACTTAAAACACGGACTTTTTACAAATCAAACATTTAATTTTTATTAACCAACTCAAATCAAATTGATTACTTATGTAAATATTTCCTTATTGGATTTTATGATAAAATATTATGAAATGTTAGGCAAAGTTTATTGCTAAAAACAAGATTGGAATAAAGGCTTAGAGAATATAAGTTACAAAAAAAGAATAATGATGATGACCGACATTTTAAAAAGACACTTAGGTACAATTTTTTTATCGTTACAGGCCCTAATAAAAAGCCTAAAGGTATAAAAACTTAGCATAAGTATACATAATCAGCCTATGATATCCCCACTGCTGGGACACAGGCCCCTCCTGTGAGAGGGAGAGTGTGCCGTAACCCTCCATGCGGGCCTAGTTCGGGTTGGTGTATGTCACATGTCATCGAATTTTTAGTTTTAGGACATTCCGGTTTCCTTAGGATGTTTTCCTTTATCGTTTCGAGAGCAGTGGTGATGAAATAATTTACTTATGTAAATTGCCGGTCTAAATACGAACCTACGAAAAGAAAGAAAGAAAGAAAATACATCCGACCGACCTATCTATCTACTGGACCACCGCTGCTCAATATGACAACTTATCTCATTAAAATATAGGTTTTACATGTGGTAGAATATAAAACGAATTATCTACTAGATAGGCCGAACCTACAATAACTCGACGACAATTCCCTCTGTTTTTCATTTAGACATATTTGTCTTCAATGAATGGGTGTAAAATGCGTGACAGTAAGCGTTCTTACAAGTACAAAAACTGTGAGCAGAGTAATAATATATGTATTAATGTAGATAGTTGCCACATAACTTGGCAAGCCACTAAGTATTGCCACATCTAATGGCCGATCTGCAGGCTACATTCACATACCGAATATCGTAAAGCACTTTCATAAATCGCTGTTAGCGATGAACGTGTAATCCTTACTGATTTTATCGGTTCTGTGGAGATAGCACCAATTCTCGCACTGTTGTTTTTCGACTGTTTGTAGAGCTGTTATTTCATTTGCGTTGTTTTGTGCAAGCATGCATACAAGCATTTTTGGAACGAAGTTCTTTTACAGAGCTTGCGGTAGGAGTAACATGGGAGAAATCATCACGTAACGAAAAAGCGATACGTGACTTTTCATCTATGAAATAGTAAGAGAGAGAGCGAGAATGTTTACATGGCTTTCAAGGGTACTGAAGCCAAAGTCAAAAACTAAGTACTTTAATGATGGTGATCGCGAGTACTACTGCGGAGCATGAGGTCCTGGGTTCGATTTCCTGGTCAAGCAAAGTGTTATTGTGTTTTTCTGTTACGAATTTCTCAGTAGCAGCTCGGAGTAGCAGCTCGGAGAAATCGGGCGGCCGGTTTAAGTGTTTTTTTTGCGCGAGGTCAGTCCCGGTGAGCGGTTGCATGGGATTTAAAACATAACTGGCGAAATGTGGGTGTGCTGCATCAATGGTGACAGGATGCACTTCGATGTCCCTGCCACCCAGTATAAAAGTCACGGTTTAAGACCGACCTCCTCTAAGCATTTGGATAAGCAACACTCATATAAATACTATTAATAATATTTATCAGACAGTAATGAATTGAAGCCTTTGTAATTAAATCCATGACATTTCTTTAAATACTGTATTTTATTTCCAAACTTGACCGACACCAGGGTCGTATTCAGGCCGGGTGCATTCCGTGAATATAATAAATAATTTATCAGAATAACTTTTGACGCAACATCAAAGAAGATTGCGTTGAATTTTAATGAAATAAGTACAACTTCCAATGATTTTGAAGGGATAATATCGAATAGAAAAGGAATGTTGCCATAATCCAATATTCCTTTTCAATCTTAATTCAAGTATCCCTTGACTTAAATAAATTTACTGAAAGCATACAACAACTGATAGGACACCAGAACCAGAAGTACAATAATGAACGATCCGCAAAACTAAAAAGAGTAGTGGTCCAGTGGTATCAGCCAGTGGTTCAAACCCAGACAAGTGCTTTACTTTATGTAATTATTTCATCACCACTGCTCTCAAAAAGGTGAAGGAAAACATCGTGAGGAAACCGGCCATAAATATCCTAGAATCAAAAATTGGAAGACATGTGCCATCTTGACTTTGACGGCACGGTTGGTGCAGTGGTTAAGCGATTGACTGCTGCGCTGCGTGTCGCGGGTTCGATTCCCGCACGGAACAAATATTTGTATGGCCTACAAGTAGTTGTTCCGGGTCTGGCTGTTTGTGTATGCGAGTTTAAATGTTTGTAAACGCACCCACGATACTGGAGAAATTCCTAGTGTGGGGCAACGTTTTAAAAAAAAAACTACCAACCCGCACTGGGCCTGCGTGGCCCACTCCCTCTCACCGAGAGGAGGCCTGTGTCCCAGCAGTGGGAACATTATAGGCTAATTATAAAAACTAAAAAAAATAAGAATCAAGTGGTGTCACGTAAGCATGCATATCCTAGTAGGTAACGTGTAGGCACATCAAGCTACTACAATCTGTCAAATTACTATAATTGATTTTCAACTTTATCACTAAAGCATTAGGTTCAAGGTTGATTGGGAAAATTTGACAGTTTCGGGTAGCTTGATGTGCGTCTGTACCTAACCTGTTTTCCTTAGGTAACTTCTAAAACAACGAACCACTGCAATTACTTTGTAGAATTATATAAAAACTCCAATTAAATACAATACGTACTGCCACAATAAATTTATTACGTTACGTTTAAAATTAATGCGCGAATATTTTGCTGGAGGCGCTTCGTAACAACAATGGTTTCTAAATGATATATTCACTAAAGAAACAGTGGGATCATCATCATTTGTCTATAGCTAGCCAATTACTAGATAGCCTTCTTCATTCAGCACTCCATTGAACTTAATCCTAGTACTTCCCAAATGATAAACATATAAAAGACAGTCTGTAGAGTTTCTTGTCTGTTCCTCTCCATAGGATCCTACAACTCTTTGGAATGGGCCACTAGCTTCATCTTCTTGACTGACCGACTGCTTGACAATTCAAACGTGGTAATTGGTTTATTTGAAATAAATGCCTTGCAATGTATGAGTTAGACTATTGTTGCAAGCACACAGGTTCGATTATCAGGTCGGGCAAACTGTAACTGGGTTTTTCCGTCAGGAATTTCTCAGAAACAGCCCGTCTTTGGGCCAGGTTGAGGCTCGCCCCCTTTTACATGGACATCTTACATGGCTTAAATATAACTGGTAAAATGTGAGTGCTTCTGTCTAACCCTTTGGGATTAAAGGCGTAATGTTATGTTTTATTGTTAGTAGTATTTCCCTGCACTAATATAATAAAGGCGGTTCTCCATAACGAGGCTTGTTGCTACGAATTTTCGAGTACAACTAACCCGTTCTAGTCTATAAATATATTGCCTATATATATTGCAAAAAGTTTTATGTAAATTATAACACCGAAAATTCCAGTCAACCTCAGTTTTTCATACAAATAGAATCTAAGGCTATTGCTAAGGCGGTGTCACATACCTAATAGCTTCCTCATTCTTTGTGCTTCGTAATGTAGTATAGTCTATAGTATAACTTTATATCTTAACCACGTCACATCGTGGGTGCTCAGTCATTGAAAGTGAAATTCTGCCTCGGGCTCACATATGTATTTGTAAAAGTTTTTTTTAAATGGGCGACTCGTTGTATTCGAATACACTACAATCGTAAACTAGCTCTCATAATTCTGCAAACAGCGTTCAAAGGCCGTATTTATCCGAAATAAGCTTAGTAAAATGTAATGAACATTGACGACATTAGAAAAGAGCCTCCAAGAACGCGCACAGGAGAGGTTTTAAAAATGTCAAATTGAAACGCCTAAGAAACCTCTAGTCAAACTGAAACTGATAGTTTCAGTCAGCTATTGCAAGACAATAATCACAACATAATTATTCTAGCAGCAACTTCCACATTCTCCATACAATGTTCCAGTCTAATTGATCGAACAAGCATGGACAATGGTGTAAGACCTTACTGGCCGTGAAATGACCACGTATGGCCAGCTAATTAGACGGTTGGGACAAAATGGATGGTTGCAAGTGGGTTAAGAGGTGACTTGGTGATGGTATTAGTTTTATGGTGTTGTGCAAAGATGTAGATAACTGTAAATCGTCATGCACCTAAAATTAATTGGAATTTTCTTTGGCGTGAATAACCCTTTTAAGTCAGGAATGAATTCCATTTGTTTACTTCCTTTTCAAAATACTTTTGAATGTCCATTTAGTTTCATTCTATTTGCAGGCTAGATTGAATATATGATTTTATAACTGTCTGGCGGTTTTTAGTAATTTTTATGTGGCCTACGCAAATGCTCCTGCAGATCTGGTAGCGCCGTGTGACGGGTCGCTGGGCTCCCCAAAACAGGATTGAGCTGCATAGTGTACTGATACATGCATACCATCTGTTGGGACAGGACAACTCAAAGCTGACATGCCTCTTTCTTCAAAAAGCCCTTCCAGACAGGGCCGTGCATTGTTAGACTCACATAAAATCTGAATAATGTGTACTTGATCTCTGAGTTAGTTTAGGCATTTCTACTCAGGGATCAGTCAGCCAGGAAATGCAAGCGACATCTAGTTTTAAAGTATTGACGTGTACTTTGTCTTAAAAGTTCTACTTACTAAATAAACATTTCATTTCATTTATGGCGATTATCAAATGGGTATACCCGATGCACTCTGGCCAGACAACCACGCTCCAATACAGCAAGGATTAGAGCGTGGTTGGCTTATCGTATTAAAACAGAATGTGCTGTTTTCTTATGCCTAGCTTGCTGACACAAGAATTTTAGTCATAACGGAAATATTGCAAACATTCCGTAAATAAACAAAACTGGCTGATAAAGTAAATAAATTCATTGATGAACGAAATTAAATCAGAGCTGCATATTAATTTGAAGCCAAACGACATGTTTTTAGTTCGTTCTACCAAATCATTGCAAATAGATACGACCTTTGTAATATTTATGTTCCAATTAATTATGGAACGGTTCATTTCCTTGTTATAATTACTGTTCGTTCAACCGATGGTGATTCGGTTTGACATGTTGAGTGGAAGTGCCCATTCCGTGTGGTTGATCGTTTGCATTTGATAGCAAATAGATCGTGTCGATGATTTTGTAATATCTAGCCTCATTTGGTTTTGAGCACGAGGTGCATAAAAACTAGAAATGGTACGAAAAAATTGGAGCATTCCACTGGCCAACCTATTTATCCCGCCAGTGAGGCAAAGTGCAACACTAACAGCCCTGATGTAAAATATCGATATATTAGACGAAGTGGACTTTAAAATTGTAAATATTGCACTTTGCACCACTTGATCCCCATCAAGTGGTCCCAGTGGGTCAGAGTAGAATAAAAAAATTACTTAAAAGCTTTGTAGGACCCATAAAAACGACATAACCAAACTTATTTGTTTAAAAAAAAATTAAACCCATAAAATTCCCGGTTTTTAATCGCATTTTATTTAAATACGCTGGCATTCCTTGAGATTGCCATGCGCAAACTATAAAATGCATATCACCTTCTTTTGTTTTCGATCTTTTTATGTTAAATTTAAATAAGTATTTAGCGCTTGCATTCCTTGCGATTGTGAAGTACAAACTATAAAGTGCATATTTTATTAGTTATAAAACCAAATTATGGCACATAAGTACCTATCTGAACTTGAGCATATGTCAATAAACATGTAGGTAAACAATTATAGTAACAATTAACAGGTCAAATACATGTCAATTTACTTTGAACCTTAATTAGCATAATACACGCTAAACGGAATAAACTAAAAGACATGTTCAGAAATACTTAAAGCTACTTAGGTAACATACATAACTCACCCATGGGGGTAGGCAGAACGTCACCTGATACGATTACTTTACATACTCCTTTTTCCTCGTTTACGTTCATACATCAGAAAGCCAATTCCTGTTATTAGAAACGTTCAAAACCTAGTCTCAATTTCATCTCGGCGACAATCAATGTCAAAAACTTATCAAAAATGAAGGGAAATTAGAGGTATTTTTGACAGATTGAGACTGAGATCAGACTGAACGTGAACGTTCTTAAAATTACGAGAATTGCCCCTCCTCCTACCTGACCTTTCTGAAGAAGGTCACTATTTGTAATTAAAGGTATTGTTATCTTAAATAGGCTGTAATAGACATACCGTATTAATTTGGTCTGAAGCTAGAGCGTGACTGATTTGTTTACCTGAAAAAAAGAAAAACTTTATTAATTAAATTATAATAACACGACATTAGTGCGTGAATAATGAGTAGGTACATGATCATAAGCCGGAGATCTACCATATCATCTCACATCAACCTATAAAACTGTATATTTCACGCTTCTAATAGCTTTTCTACATTCTTTTAAAAATAAGAAACTGACATAACTTTCCCTAAACTAAAAATTGACTTGTTAAAAGACAGTGGAAACATGGAGTGAATGGAATGTATGCCCAACAATGGGCGATAAGTGATGAAATCGCCATCATCTGCTTAGCGTTTTCCCAACAATTTTTGGGGTCGGCTTCCAGTCTTACCGAATGCAGCTGAATTCCAGTATTTTACATGGACCGAGTAAGTGGTAGTTTTTAAATATGCCTCTGCTTACCCTTTCGGGTAAATCAGGCGTGATGATATACAACAGTGACCTCACACAATTATTAACATAAATATTTAAATCATCACATCCCACGTACGCGATGTCCTACCTCTCTCTACGCACAGAGCTACCATCGAGCGACTAATAACAAAGAATGCTGGAAGAGATTTCTTTAGGAATGAGCATCACTATAATAGCATGTAATTCCATCGGCTACTATAATTGCATTAAATACCATAGAGCTACGGATTAAAGTCTAGACGAAGTTGTTCCGCTTGCTCAGCACATTAAATTAAAACAAACTAGTTTACCTTAAACGCTCTAGCTTTGGAACTCCTTTGTTCCAAGCTTGCCAAGCAATTTTAGACACTTATCGTATTTTTGGAACGTGTCTTGTCAATAGGTGAAGATTTTATTATAATGGAGGTCAACCGATTTAAGCCTGATTTAGTAGGTGCGATTTAATACACGTGCCTTAAGTTAAGCAATAGTAAAAGTTGTACTAAACTGTCGCTGAAAAGCAGCGCTGGGGCTGTCTCGCATAGGGTCTTAGCATTATGCTGAGCGATGGCCGTTTTGCGTTGATGTGACGCATGTTTACCCCTAACTTGTTATTTTTTTCTGTGTTAGTGTTCTTTTTTATGCGTCATGTTTGCCGCAAATAAATGTATTTTCTTTATTTCACTGTCTAAGCAGACGACGCAAGACAGCGTGCGTTTAGAAGATGCAAGTCATTTGTTGCTAAATTTTACTGTAGATAAAAAAGCACCGTGTAAATGGCGCTTAAGGGATGCAAGATTATAGGTTTTTTTTTTTTTTTGCCGCTCAATACAATCACAGAACTTTAATGCAGTTACTTTCATAACGTAGTCTAAACTTTTGACTGCTTTCAGCGGATATGGCCATTTTTCATCAGTTAGCAGGATTAATTATTATTGACATTGATTTAATTTAATTGCATACTCGTACATTAGCTACTATTATAGCCTACTAATCAACATCAAACAACCAATACATAAAAACGGCTAAATAAATACTAGTTGTAATAAAATCGTAAGCGCCTGCACCTCGTCACAAAGGACAAGGTAAACAGCTGCCTGTCTCTTATCTAATATTGACACCACGTTATATGTACTGTGCTTATGTACGTGCTTTACATAGCGTGGACATTATTATATTTTATGTTAGGTCACTTTATGACGCACTTTTAGGAGACAGATTCGGAGCAAAGTCATTTGCTTGAAAAGGTTTTTGATATTAAGCTGGCGACAGATAATATTGGTAATAAATTCTAATGTAGTAAGCTTTAACATCAATGTTTTTTTTTAAATACCTAAATCATTTGAAATAAATAGTTCTATATACTAAAAACGTTGCTTTTAAAAAAAAAAACGAAGTCATGAGTCATATGCGAACCCGCACTGGACCCGGGTGGTAGATTACAGCCGACTCCCGCTCGAAGAGAGGCGGTCTGTATCCCAACAGTGGGAACATTACTGACTGATTATGTGCATATGTGTTGCTTTTAAGAATAATAATAATTTGATTGTCTGTATTAACAAAAAATCTTTTGAGTATAGTTACCTACTTACATAAGTATATCTAACGAATATCGAAACATACTTTTCAATAAGTATATGTAATTATAATTAATCAAACGGAACTAAAACTAATCGGGTCATGCAAACGACAAGAATTTAACGTGAAACCATGAAAGAAATCCATGGTTTGGTTACTCAATAGTAACTGTGTTAAATTAACCATTTCATAGTTTAAATTAATCGTTATTAGAACCTGCGTAGTAACATGGTCTAGTTGGTAAAATATAGGCCTGTAAACTAACATTAAATTGCAATATAGTATTTTTGTCAATACGTTTATGAAATGAAGTAGAAAGGTTTTTATTTATTTTTATCGCAAGGTTTCGTTAAAAACTTGTAAAAAATGAGGGACGCTATTGTCTTTATTTTCAAAGAAATAAAGGCAGCAGATATTTATAAAACGGTCTACGTACTTATGAGCTGGACTCCTTCAACAAGAACTGGTCCTCAGAAGCTTTAAACAGAGAGAAATGAAAGGAGAGTAGGAAGGCCGTTGCCCTGCAGGAAGACATCACAGGCATTTAATAATAATAATACGGTACTTCTACACACGGCTCGCATTGTCAGGAAGTTTCTCTCTCTGGAGCCCTGCTTGGACCCTGTTCCCGATACCGGTGGGCTACTACTTTTTATATTGTTAAATGTTTTTTTTATCATTTTGTTTATAAAAATATTTAAAAATGTAATTTATAAGTACTTATGTGCATGTCAATTAATTTCGAGAACAATTTGAATTTACGCAAAAATCTTTGCAATATTGACACTAACCTTATTCTTTCAATCGATTTAGAAATATTCTAATCAAATTCTGGCATGAAACATAGACTAAATCACCATTATCTTCGTTAGTGCTAATAAAAATACTTGTCCTATTATGTGGGTGGAGTCCACAAAGTCATTGTAATAAATTAATAATATACTAGCTGTACATAGGTATTGTAAATATCCGAACAGCCTTCGTGTCGATGCAGAACTTTAAATGTTATCTTAATTTAGCCTAGACATGTTTTTACTACACTTGTGTTAAATTAATTAAATAGTTGAAATGTTAACGTGTTAATCGTCTATGCCAACTTTGTCTTCATATCGGATTCCGTTGCCATCAATTTGTATTTATAAATAAACAAAGGGTACAGATGTCTAAATTTATAAAAAATGAACGCTATGTCTTGCCATCAATGGCGTAGAAATTTCTAATTATTATTTCTAATTAATAGTAGATAAATGGAAAATAAACAAAAATGTACTAAAACATTCAAACCCAATAAAATGTCAATAATTACATAAATGTCATTAAATTACAATTAAAATATCAAACCAATAAAATGTCATTAAATTAAAATTTGTCTTCCAGGTACTCATTCACTGTATAGTAAGCTTTCTTATATAAGCCCACAAGAAACGCCATATTTAATCAATAAGTCAATGTTATTAAAATGGTCTTATGCCAAAACTAATTTTAATTTTACTGACCCATTTAAACATATTAACTTCGGCCCGCGACTTTGTCCACGTGAAATTGCTTGTCCCCTGACCCACCCCGTCGCATCGCATCGCCTGCTCGCGCTATTACTTCGTTATCACGTATTTTTCACTTTTTGCTCAGCTCCCAAGAGTCCTAGCGTGATGTTAAATATCCTATAGCCTTCCACAAGAATTAGGATAGAAAATCTGACTGGCAGTTCTAGAGATTTGATTAGCATAAACATACTCTTCAGCTTTATTATTATTATCCTACATCAACAAACTAGAATGGATTACATAAATATTTTCTGGAGAATATAAATCACTGTGGAATAAAGCTAAAATCATTTATTTGATTAAAACGGAAATTTCGTATGTTGCACCCGCCATGCTTTATCTCTGCATTACCCTAAGGTTGACTGGTAGAAAATGCGTCAGTCATTAGTCTGCCTTTGTACAGTATTCTTTTACTTGTGCATGAAGTTCAAGTAAATTAATTAATTCGTAAAATATTCTCTAAAAGGCACACTCATAAGTTTACTATAGTCTGTGCTAATGCACATTGTACAATTATGAAATGGTCACCACTGGGGTACTACGTGGTACTAAGTACATTTGTTTACAAAATGTTCACTACTTAACATGCCTTACTTTCTTTTCTAATCCATGAGACACACCACGTCGCTAATCTCGAGGAACAGTAAACGTCAATAATAAACGAAATGCTTCAATTACGCAATGTCTATCAAGCGGTAGATCAAATATTTCAGCGTTGTTACGCGTGGCTTGCGCGGGCGCAGCAATTTTACTCAGTTGAGAAAGTGCAGTGCGTTTGAAAATAATTGTTTTGATTTATAGTACTGCCACTGACAGATAAATTAAATATAAAAATATGGGAGCAAAAATGCAGATTTATAAAACTACACGTACTGCATGGTAGGTACTATTTCACTCTGAATGTCGTTCAAATAAAAACACAATCGATTGGCATCAAAAAAGTTTTTGTGAAAATCGCCCATTTTCTTGCCGACTGTACCCTTTTTTTCAAAATCTGTGAATGCAAATCAGAATTTTTCAAAAAGTTAAAGACGGTCTCCTAAGACCGTTTTCTTGTAGCGACAACGGTCAGGGTCCCTTATTGCCCCATCTCAAAAATCCACCCTAAATATATAGTGTATATGTCATGACTGATTACTTAGCTCCATAAAGGTTGATCAGCGCAACAAAATCTGAAGTGAGCTATTAACATAGTATTCACTATCTTAATAGCACACTTCAGATTTTGTTAGTATTTCAAATTCCGTGACCAAACCTTGACAAAGGTAATTGGTCAATAAAGTTACCAATTATCAGAAAAAAAAAAAAAAAAACCTATTCTTATTTTTCTAATACCAATCTCCACGATTCTGCAAAAAAAGTGTAATCGCTACAATTTGTTGATGGATGCAGAAAATTGTGTTTAATCAAAGTCAGATGATTCAGGTCATTGATTGAATAATAACAAAATTATCTGACGCGAATGGCTCAGCAGGGGAGCGAAGGTTTTAAGACAGAATGACAAGTTCAAAACTGCGAAATGATTGTAACATTCTCAAAGGAAATAAATTAATAATAATAAATTAATTAATTAATATTATGAATTTTAATTAATATTTATACATACATACATACACACGCACATACATCACACATACACACATTTTTTTTTTAATTAATTAATTATTGTTTTTTTTTGTAATATTCTCAAAGGACATTACTTATAATGTCCTTTGAGAATATTTTAGTTTTTTAATTACTACAATGTTACTTACAATCATTTCGCAGTTTTGAACTCCTTTGAGAATATTTTAGTTTTTAGCGACTAACCCACTTCCCACTTTCCCACTGCTGGGACACAGGCCTCCTCTCTTCGAGAGGTTGTCTACCACTCGGGCCCATTACTGCTTGATAGATGTCACATGTCTTGGAAATTTTTGGTTCTAGGACATGGCGGTTTCTTCACGATGTTTTACTTCACCGTTTTGAGAGTAGTGATGATGAAATTATTTACACAAAGTAAAGCGCCTGCTTGGGTTCGAACCTACGACCTACCACTAGTAAGCCGCGCCGTTACCACTGGGCCACCACTGCTTACTGCACATTGACCAGGAAAGTTGCAGTCAATTGTTTTCATTAAATAAGTTTCCCTTGAGACACAAGACGGCCTGGACAAATGACAATCGCTTTCAACAGAATTCACATTAGATTTTTTGTACCGTAAGTATCCAATACATTTTTGACGTTATTGCTGATAGAATGTCACTTTGTGTAGTCCTTCGTGTGGATTATATTTTTTTTAAAGTTCTTTATCTTTTTGACCTATCCAGTAACATACATATTAGGACATTACTAGTGCTACTTATACAGTAACATTTAGAACTCATTTTTTCTTGTTCGTTATAATTAACTGTCGTGCTTGAAGCAAATGCCGCGACAATATCAAATGTCAATTATTTGAATAACTCACTTGTCATGGTGCCTTCCTGTTCACATAATGATTGTGGTGGGATTGTGACCACTGGGTCACCACTGCTCTATAAAAGTACATGCTGCACTTATTAGATTGAAACAATGAGGTTTTCTGATGACGTTCAGTAGATACTGAGACGTTAGGTCCGGGCAAAAGTCAAAAGTGTCAAAGCGCCTATATTTTCTTAATGATGAACGAATGAATGAAGCGAATGATGAACGTCATCATCACATATTTTATATTTCTTGTCGAAATTGTTAATCTAGCTTAAAGCATTATATAACGTTAATGCCATCGCATTTGCCGAAGATACCCGAGTTCATCCGACCAAAGCCGATGAGAAGTACGAACAAAAAAACACCTATCAATCCACGAATCATGATTAGAGTATAATTAGAAAATTCAGTAGTAGGCAATTCATTTTTTATGATGCCGTTGCGTGCCTTGATCAATTGACGAATCAATTGAGAATTTAAAAGAAAATAGAAGTCAATGCTTCTCCAGAAATGTGTCAATGGACTTTAATTTATGTATCATTCTCGCATAAATTATAATCATAAAGAAAAATATTACGCTTCAATACACAAGTCATTTTGAAGACGTCAAGAAAGACGCTTCAAAAGGCTCTTGTCAATGAAAACGACAGGCTAAACGGCTTGGCAGATTAATTGATTAATTGAGTCTGATACGTCAGATAGATGCTAAAGAAAGAGACGAGACCAGAGTGACACAGCTGACTAAAGTAAAATACAACAAAACATCACGCCTGTAATCCCCGAAGGGTAAGGCAGAGCTGTACCCATAGTACACCCAAATTTCGCGAATTCTGTTGAAGTCCCAATTAAATGTAGGTACATAAATAACAACTTATACCAATTCAGTTTGTCAATACTTTTAGGTAGGTTAGGATTTTATGTTTTTTTTTTTGTTAGTTTATTTAGTACTAGCTGCGCCCCACGGTTTCACCCGCATAAGTTTCGATCCCGTGGGAATATCGGGATAAAAAGTATCCTATGTGCTAATCCTGGTTATAAACTACCTGCGTGCCAAATTTCATACAAATCCATTTAGTAGTTTTTACGTGAAAGAGTAACAAACATCCATCCATCCATCCATCCATCCATGCAAACTATCACGTTTATAATATTATAGTAGGATAGGAAGTAGGATTTGAAGTTTTCACACTTAATTAATAAAGAAAATATTTTAAGTATATCAAATAAATAAATAAAATTAAAACATAATTTCCTAACCTAACTAAAACTAAGAACAAACTAACTAAAATATGGCGTCGTCAAATTCCGCTTCATTGCTGTATAACGGCAATGTACCGAAGAGACTTTTAAATTGATGAATGTAAAACATTATTACATACGTGTTTGTAACAGCAGTTTTCTTACGTAAGTACAAGTTACTCTTCATGCCATCTTGTATGTATTACATAAAATAATGTATTTCACCGGTTCACTAGTTCAACTTACATACAAATTGATCACGATAATATACTCGTATAGACATTACTGTCAAAGGTTATTACTTATCAGCAATTTATTCTAATTGCTTTTTCATATCGGGTTTTGATATTCAATTCACACGTAACGAAATATCTCCTTCACTTGATTGGTAATGTTTAACTGCAAATTAAATGTAATTGAAAACGTATTATGTGATTTATGTATTTATTATGTTTCTATTGCATACGAAATATAATTCGCAGTAACATTTAACTTACTATTCATGTCACAGTGCTTTCGAAAAAAGCCATATTTTAGTTAAAACATTAACACGAATAAGTCGAGTGTAACATTTAAAATGAATCATCATTTCGCAATGGAAGACAAAAACGGTAAATGATGTCGAAGCAATTAACAATAACGCGAGCGCTAAAGTGAGGTAAGCGATGTGATATGATTTAATGGCGTGTAACGTAACAGTTTAACAAATCGTGTCTGTGAATCAAGACAAAAAAAAAAGCTTCAGACACATTCCTAATTTAAGCACACCGGAATTAATTGCTGCAGGAGCTAAAGTGGCAGTGGGCTGGCCATTTTTAGGGTTCCGTACCTCGAAAGGAAAAAACGGAACCCTTATAGGATCACTTTGTTGTCCGTCCGTCTGTCTGTCAAGACCCTTTTTCTCAAGAACGCGTGGGGGACCCTTGAAGCTGTGAAAAAATAAAACTTCTAAGCCAACGCAATCAAAAGATACAGCCGTTTATGCCGCAAATTTCCGCAAATTTTCAACACTCGCAAGGGAATCAAAACCTACATCCCGTGAACTCAGAATCATGAAATTTGGTACGGAGCAACGTCTTATAGCACAGATAAAGGAAAAATTGCGAAAACCGTAAATGTTTAGTTACATCTTATATTAAAAATATTTTTAATAGTTTTAAATTGTACGGAACCCTCGGTGCGCAAGTCCGACTCGCACTTGGCCGGTTTTTTTGTCGAAGGACCCAATGCCCAAGGCCTATGTCCAGCAGTGGACTGCAATAGGTTGAGTCGATTGATTGAAATTAATTATTTTTAAGATAAACAACCGAAATGGCCAATTATTACTTATCAGTATCTTATGCCTACCCCACGATCAGCACGAAAAGCTTCCCCATAAAGTTGACAAGACATTGTCAAGTTTTCAGATCAGAAAAAAATGTCATTATCACTATCTTAACGAAGAAGAAGACTTATAAGGTTGGGATAGCCTGGGAACGAAAGACGGAGGACAGGGTTTTGTAGCGCAGCCTGGGAGAGGCCTATGTCCAACAGTGGACGGCGTAGGCAGAGTTGATATTGACTATCTTAACAGCCCGTGAATGAGACGCTGAAGAAAGCTAAATAAACAGCGCCAATGACAAATTCACTCGCAATTTGAAATCGTTCCAACAGACAGAGAAACGCAACTTGTATTTCTTGATCCTTGATCACCCACGGATAATATGTTGGTGAAATACTCCAACAAATACACATCAAGGTCATATTTCTATTAGGGTAAGGTTGTCATTAACATTACAATTTGGGTCCTTTCGTAACAGTTGTGGTTGATTCGTGGTCGGTGGTCAAATGTCACTTGGTTTCCTTTAATGGCCGTTCCGCCAGAGTGCGGGTTGTTAAGCAGGAGTACTAAAGCAAATCGTTGATGTTAGAAACTTATTCATAACAAACATTAGTTTTATTAGGTCACTATGAATCGAGATTGTATTGAGAGCAACACAATCTCTCCTAAATACAGATTAGTCAGTGATCTAGCTATGAGAGCAGCGCTTCACCCAACAATTCGTGTATTTGTCGTAGCCAGATCTTAGAATTGATCATTTTATCTCTAGCTCTCATCGAGATGAGGCCTGTGTTCCAGCAGTTGGAACATAATAGGCTAATTATGCTGTTATGATAAGCAGAGTATGGACGTCTGTGAATTACGAATTGACAAATACTTTTTTGCGTGAACTAATTACCAACAACTGCAATATCCTTAATGTAGATAGGAGATAGATATCCAGCTTTATTCTGCAGTCTGTTATCATTTATCATAGATAGGCAGTTGATTGATATATTTGCCAACCTCACCAAATCTCAAATTCTACCAAAAACCGTCCATTGTTAACAATATTCCTCAAGGCAATTCATCAAAATCTCATTTTCGAAAAACACTGCCTCAAAGAAATTGCGACACGAGCGCTAAGAGAATATTTAAGACGTCCACAATTATGTACTAACAATACTGCCGAATGTACAGCACGTAATGATACGATGTTTCTCAACCTGCTATTATATTGTTATCTTATAAATCTCATACATTTCTGAAACGTTACCTTTCACTAAACTAAGTTCTTCGATGAAGGATAATCTTTGAGGTAAAGATCAATCATTGGGTATTAATATTTTCGATAATGGTAAGGTTGGTAACGGTTGACCAAAGACCAATTTGTTGAGAAATGAGTTAAGCTTAAAAGGTGGAAGCCAATTCCCGTAATTAAAAACGTTCAAAATCTAGTCGCAATCTGATATCAGCGACAATCAATGTCAAAAATGTAGGGAAATTAGAGGTATTTTTGACAGATTGAGACTGAGATCAGACTGAGAACGTTCTTAAAGTTACGAGAATTGCCCCTCTGTTGCAAGTTGAACTCAATGATAGGTAATTGTAGGATGTCAAGATTTGATCTATGTAGTATTCAAAATTAAAATCTGTGCACCAATTTGTAAGGTTGAAATCTGGAGAATGATTCCGCAATGAAATTAAATCAAAAAGTTACAAAGTCTACAAAACTATTGGTATGATAACATCTCAATTCTTGACATTGGTAACAGAATTTACTTCATTTACGCAATGAGTAGGACCATTGTTTAACAAATGCAGAATTAAGATAACGAGATTTTAATTAACTCTTTAGTAATTAATGAAAGTATTATGAGCGTTGTCTAAAAGGAAAATTCCCACGTTAAAAGGTGCTTTCTCTAAAATATTCACTTACATTCAATGTTAGAATGTATGTTTTTTTTTTGGATCTTTGGTTTGTTACCTAAATGTTCATAATGTTCTTTCAAATAGGCAAGGTATTCTAGAAAGTATAAATAAATGGCTTTTTATTAATTGCAGCGTCTGCCACCAAGCACAGTACGAGTCCTGAAGATAGCCTTCGTTTTAACCGACTGCAAATAAAGGACAATTCATCTTCAAAGATTTAATTTAATAATAATTTTATGGTGCAAATAAATAATAACTCCATTGTACAAAAAGAAACATATACTTGAAAAAAAATCCTCCGATTATTTATAAAAAGAGGCGGTTTTAGGGCATTCTCCGTAATTTTGGGTTTGAAGTTCAAACGTAAAAACGAAAAGCATACAACCGGATAAGAGTAATTCAATAGCCTCGATTCACACTCTTTTTTGACCTACTTTTAATAAAAAAGCAATTCATTTACACCATACAAATCATTTTTGCAAAAAATTTACCTGACACAATCTTGCATAACAAACTCATTTTCAATATGAGCCGGCATGACTAGCCATCTCAAATATTGAACTAAAATGATAAAAAAAAGCATTACATAAATAATAATGATTTAAAACTAATGTAACTGCATTAAAACTAATTGCTTCCTTGAACTAAAGGTTAAGTAAGTGGAAATTGACATATGGATATAAAAAAACGTGCTTAGAGAGGTTTGGGTATGTAGGTCGAATAGTGAAGAGAAGTTTTGATTTATTTATATGTAACAACTAATAACAAGCATCGTCTCTGAACCTGTAGAAATACTTCGGTACCGTAAACCCGCAATTTTATGGAGAATTACCGTCTAGCCAAAAGAAATAGACGATGCTGCTTTTTCATCAGTTACAAGTTAGTAACATAGTGACTGTGAGCCAAAATTTTGTACGAAATAAGGTATAGGTACACTAATGATATATTAATAAGAAGTATAACAGCGCAGCAAGTGGCGCCGCCTCGTTTCGTTATAACGAAGTTACTACAATCACCAAAAAGGTCGGATAAGAGTGACTCTGGCTGGTGACCGTCACGCTAGCAGAGCGTGGCATCGATGGTTGCGTGGCGGATGTCTTCTGATAAGACAGGCATTGTCAGGAAAGCCACTGTTGTACCACGTCCACGACGAATTGACACATTCCGCCACAATCCTGGTGATATAGAAACTGCTGAACCACTAATACGATGACCACTTCTGGTAAGGCTGTGCCGCTAAGTATAATATATATAATATGCACTCCTTTTGTTCAATAAATCTTTTATAGCAGACTACAAAAGAAGATACTAGTACAAACAAAGTAAGTGAAGCAACACATTTGTGTCCTTTCCAAGGTTTCAATTCTTTAATCCATTTCAAACTGTAAAACTAGACTCAATTCCCATTTTGCCTTTTGACTTTTTATATAAGTCAAATAACATAGATATTTGGATATGGTCTACAGCCAATCATGATGACAGGTTCGAGACTACGAACATCATTGGTTACGCAAAAGTAATCGGTTTCAGTAGCCGTGGTCAAAAGTTCAAGCGTGAACTGGTTATTTAACTGTTCATCTGTGCAACGGTAAGATGATGTTCGGATTAAACGACACTGCGGATGAATCTATGAAGCCGATCTTTTGTAAAAATACATTGTGGAAACGATTAAATGACAATAAATGAAAACACTGGCAATACTTATATGCATAACAGTATTTTGGAACTAACAAATAAATCCTAACTACGGAATTAAAAAAATGATATTTCAAACAAACTATACATATAGCAGTGATGAGCTGACTATTGTTTGCCAATCTTTGACTAGCTATAGTGACCAAACTATTGGATATAATATATATGACAGAATCTTTGTACGGAGATTGGAAACGTCATTAAATATACGAAGTTCTTATGATCATCTCCATATTGTATATTTGGATAACAATCTCAACTTGAACATTGACTTTTAAGTCTTTCACTTCTGACAATAATAATAGTATATTTTACTAACATATTAAATAAGAACTTCTAAAAATGACTAGACCAGTTAGCTAACTGTCTAAAATGCATTATGATGACCTCATCATAATGCATTTTGGTCACGAGACTTATTTATATTTGATTGCAAAAGACTTCCAAAAAGATAGGAAGTTGATGCTGTCCAAATGTTTGACTCATTGTGGAAGTAACACATGAATACTTGAATTTTTAAGTAGTGTTGCAACGCCCTACATTTTCTGCTTTGAGTTTGAATGAACTACAATTATAATATGGTTAAATATAGATTAAACGGTTACTAATTTTGTAGGACACAACACTAAACTAAAGACAAGATCTATAAGGAAAAGAATAATCTTATTACAAAAGATTATCTCCTTCCAAATAAAAATCACGAAGGCTAAACAGGACTTTCGATTACTTTCGAAAGTAGTTCCAATAAGTCACATTTGAGTCATGAACCTATCCGATACGACACAAGAATACATGTCAAGTTTAATATCTCTAGCGGCTGATGTCTGAAGTATTAAGTAATCGTCTATTGTTGACCCGACACCGGTAGGGGGTCTAACACATTGATTGATTCTAATAAACTGTTTGATAACAGCACTAATTCTGTATTAGAAGATATAGTTATAAAAACTAATAGAGAGGTTGAAGAAGTGTCTGAAGCTAATAGTGATGCAAGGTTGTATGTAGGTTTTTTTGCGGTTAGTGAAGTGCAATTTAAAAATGTAAGACGTGGATTTTTAATGTATTCCAAATATGTGGCCCTGGTGAGTTATAAATACGTAGGTATATTAAATGTTTTGAAAGGAACATTCTTTAAGTAGAAGCTGGTACTAAAATTATAGTGTGATACGTGACTTAGAAAAGTGTAACACCGAATATCACGTCCCCGTAAGTTTACGAATACGAAACACTTAACAACGAATGCACGCTACCACGAAAAACTTTAAGCATTTTAGAGAAATAGAAGATACTACAAATAACGATACGTGTAAAAAGTCTGCAATGTCTGATTCACTAAGAACCAGAACTGGTAAGTCTAGAAAGACACAGATACATTCAAATGTCCTCGATGTCAATCTTAATAGAGTTATACAATTAGTACTCTGAATAAGGTATAGACCTAACGGTAGCATTAACTGATTATATGCCTAACGTTTTGCAATACTAAGTGAGTAGGTACCTCTCAATATAAAACCTCTAATTAGTTCATAATATCATACTAAATAAGAAAAAAAAGTGAACGGTGATGAATTGCATAACTTATTGACCATAGAAATGCTAAATCATGTTGAAAGGGTCACAAAAAAGCCGAACATGTTCAGAAGCTTTACAAAAAATACTGCATCATTATTAAAACGGGTTTTAAAAAACTAGATTAAATTATTCTAAAATTATTTCGTAATCAATATCATAATTAGGTATATGGATTGGGTTAGGTTTAACCAATATATTACAGTTTTGCGGTTAAAGATACGAGTCTGTCTATACAAAAAAGATGCAATCTATGATCGCTACGGGCCATTCACGGAACGATCCCAGTCGGTCATCTAAAGACAGTTACATTATGACCTATTAGATCACAGTTACGCAAGAGAATGCAGAGCCATACATTCACATCGTTATAAACCATATTAATGATAAAGTGTGTCGAGAGGCATCTAATTTAGAGATTGTTTGAAAAAAAATGCGGAAATACATCTCTTTCTCTAGTAGGTAGATGTTATATTTGACCCGGCAAATTACCAGGTGAATGTGGGCATTGACCGCAGGCAAACCGCACAATACATAGTTGTTGCACAAATGCAGCAGACGGATTTAAGTGTATCTTTATGATCTTTGTTAATAAAGCTATTGTACTAGTTTGTAGATGCAACTGTAATGAAATTTCTTCCTTTTGCAAATTAAACGTATGTATATTATTTGTGCAATGATTGCAGTTGCAGCTAGACTTTTAAGTGTGAAATATACAGGAAATTGATTAAAACAACGATAAGGACTGACACTTGATACAAATTAAGGAAATAAGTGCTCCACAAGTAACAACGCAGAATTTGTTTTTGTTTTTTTGCTGTTTGTCCATATCGGCAAATCATAGTACAAGAAGAGGTAAAAGTCACGTCTACATTAATTTCAGTTTAGATATACAATTTCCAAGCTACCTATAAAATAAAAGCTGTTTTCTAAAAAATTAAAAACTCTCATAAAGGAAAGATTAAGCCGCTGCTAATTTATTTATAATTTTTATACCGTTAAAGAAAACTTGACACAACCGGGTACGTGATTTCATTATAACAGCTTCACCATGGTAAAATTATTTTCGCTTTTAGATTGGCGTTCGACACATATATTAGTGTTATATAATGATTGTACATAGTATTAATGTTGGATTACAAATGAAATGTATTTCAACTTATGTGATTCTTGAAAGACAGAACTTTGAATAGTTTCGGTAGACATTGCGGGTTGAATCTCTCGGCGTTCCCCAGGGAACAGTATTAGAATCAGTTTAAAAAAAAGTTAGTTATGAGAAAATAGTAAAAGTAGGCGTGCGAATACGTATAAAATATTTAACATTCAGTTTTAACAGAAGGTTGTTTTTTTATATCTACTTTACTTACAAGCACCTGACGGATTTAATAATTACAACAAATCCTTGAATGTAACATTAGGTGTGTTCAAAGTCAATATTGTATCATTAAACACGTGCAGTACTGTTAAATGACGATTAAATTAGTATTAAGCACACTATAACTTCAAAATTATATGTCCTCACATAAATAGGTAATATTATGAAAATAGGCACAAACAAACAATCAGTTTATAGAACTTTTATTACCTTCGAATTAAATACTAATCAGCATTTGCAGCTAAATTCATATGAAATTATACATAGTCAAGTCAGAAATAAAATTTGATCATTAGGTTTTCGTACAGGATTATAATAGGCAATTAACTGTCACTAACGCCATCCTAAGTTGTACTTATGATTTTTATGACAAATTGTCATTACTTTTAAGTAGCTGAATATATTTTATTGCTCTTAAGAGTCAAAATGTTAACTAAGTTAGAATGTTTTATGTCAATAAAGTCGTTAAACGTACATACATTGTAATGGAAACCGACCCTAGAAGTACTAAAACTAGTACCGAACAAAAACATGACAGATCTTTTAAGTAAAAAAAAACACTAAGATTTGATTCCGCAAAAGTCTGACTAAATCAGTAAACATTTTTTTCATATCATAACCTTTTCTCTTACCTGCATCAAAAACAATCCTCCATCCAACTCATCATTTCAGCCGAAAAACGCCTTCACCAGGTCATCGGTTCACCTTATGAGAGACCTTCCAAAGTTACGTCGTCCGGTAGGTGCCCAGCCACCACTCCAGAACCTTTCGGCCCCATCGGCCACTTATTCTACTAGCAATGTGCCCAGCCCACCGCCACTTAAGTTGCCATCCAACTGTCCATATACAATTTTCTTGGGACCGGTTCAGTATGACTTCTTTCATTACATCTCTATCAGTTGTTTGCTCAGTATTCATTCACCTTTCCAACCATATCATCTTTCACACAATCCATTCGTCGCTATCGTTTGTTTAGTCTTCCCCTCATAGTTTTTTTTTTTATATTTCTATGCTTCCTCTACTCCATTAAACTAACGGAAACAACAACCACAAAATACAGTATCATGTAGATAGATATATAGATAGATAAACGGTTATATTCAGCGCACACAAAAACATAGCACAACACACAAAAGCACAATTAAATTATAACAAATTACATGAATATGCAAAAACAAGCCGATCCCAACATATAGTTGAGAAAAACGTTAAGCAAATGATGATATAAAAACAAGGTGCCAACATACAAAAAATAAAAAATGAAAACATACTTATAGACGACAGACATATTAAGAGACACTGACTATCATTTTAATGCACTACATATTTGAAGACAAAGCCTCGGTGAAAGATGGCGGCGTGTGTTTATTTGTTAGACATGCTCACTGACTGCTAATCGAGGCGTTACTATCGCTTTCTCGCAGTTTGTTTTGTCACCGGATATGTTTATAGAAACATCTATGTAGTTCTGTTGCTGTATTGTTTTATCCAAATTTTTTAGAGAAATTAAACTAAGATATCGTAAAGAATTTATGTTAT
The DNA here is from genome assembly GCA_949629185.1 of Apamea crenata. Taxonomy (NCBI): domain Eukaryota; kingdom Metazoa; phylum Arthropoda; class Insecta; order Lepidoptera; family Noctuidae; genus Apamea; species Apamea crenata. Next base: position 3,594,448 of record OX451359.1, read on the forward strand.
GATTCATGTAGTATATATGTAATTATGTCTAGTAGATGATATTTGAATTAGAAAACCGCCCGTACACAATCTCGTAGATATCATCATCTGCATAGCCTTTTTTCAGTATTTAACATGGAGCGACTGCCTAGAGACCTACAGTCATAGGTATATGGGATATTATATTGCGCTAAATAAATTGGGTTATGGACAGGAGAAAGATGAATGGTGATGGGATATTATATTGAAATGAAAAAAAAAATGTTTCATTAAAATATCCCAATTATTTTCATAAAGTTGGAAGTAAGTTTGAGTTATTCAATGACTGAACAAGAAAACATAATCGTACGAAAATGGAACTGAACAAATATACTCATACTATGAATAACACCTGTTCATTTCACAACCTATCCCAACTCAGTATAAAAACTAATAAATCATTTCGCAAAACATGATTGAACTCAGCATTTCCTGTCAAGCAACACACAGACGCTACAGAACGATACTGAACTTTTATTTCATCACCCAGTACTTCATAATAAGAATAAGTGCATTAGTAATACACCTTCATCTAATTATCTGTCTAATTTTGAAATCATGGCCATCTGTTGCCATCCAATGAGTAACCGATGGAAATCATTGCATGTATTGAAACAGATGGACCAATCGATAATTATATTTTATTTATACAATGAATTTCCTTTATACTATAGAACAAATCGCGATTATACCTCACGTTTCCCATATTAATAACATTTAATTGTTTCTTGTACCACTTTCTTTTCTGCTTTATTATATTATTTGTTCCCAGGAATAGACATCGGGAAAAAGTATAATTATATTTTGTACTGGACGTTGAACTTACAAACAATAATTATTATTTCGATGTTATGTACAATTTCGATCAGTGGATACACAGTTCCTCCAATTGCAACTTCCTTTTATACGTTTATTATAAAAAAATATGATACCTACTGCAGCACATTACTAACCATAATACACGACATTCCAGTAAACCACTTGTCCTGGGTTTACTTTTATTGTGAATACCCGTTTTGGTCATAAGTTGATAGGTAGAATTAGGTACCTATTATAGGTTACAGCTTACAGCTCATAGAAATCACTCGAATTGCTGAATCCATTCCACCGCTCTATGCATAAACTTAAGCGACAACTGACATTACGCATCTTAGTATAACAAAACAGTTTTTTGTTCACCGCATTCTCGACCTTAAACTTTAAACATTCAGCAACATTACATGACAATATGCTTAGCAGTTAGTTTAGTCTATCTGTCTATCTATGCACTAGATAACAACAATTTGTCAACAAACTCAAGGATCACAAGGTGTGCCGGATTGTCATGCGCAGTGCATAATGTATAAATGTCAAACTTTCATATTGTACTGATCTTGTGACCTTAATCTTGGGAACATTTAGTGCATGTTGACTGAGCAACAATGAGACAAGTGCATTGAGGTGTAAGTGCATTTTGTTTTGAATAATTCAAGATGAATCGTTTTATAGTTTCTTATAGAGGTGTGCGAAAATTGTACATAAATTATAACTATTTAAAAATATATTTTTTTAAATTATGTTTAACTAGACCCTGAAACACAACAGCAAATACCTGAGTCTAGTAAATAACAAAAAAAAAATACTAGTCACGAAAAGAAAAACCCTTGGATGTGTGCGGTGGGCATAGATTTTACGAGTAAGATAAGTATGCCAAAAGGTTTTAGGAAAAATTCAGTTTAAGACAGACTACTACGATTTTTCGTTATAAAATCCCACGTATAAACGCGAAAGTTTCTGTGGAAGGATGGATATTTGTTACTCTTTCACGCAAAAACTACTGAACGGATTTGGATGAAATTTGACATAATATAGCACCAGGATTAATACCCTATGTATTAATCCTGGTGCTATATTATGTCAAATTTTATTAATTAATTTTTATCTCGATATTCCCACGGGATCGAGACTTTTGCGGGTGAAACTGTGCGGCGCTGCTAGTCTTAAATAATTTAAAGTTTGTTCAAGTTAACTGCTAACAACTGACTGGTATGCCAACAGTAAGAAAGCGCCTCTGTAACATTAGGCAGCCAACATCCATGCCCAAAAGGTTGAGAACCGGTAGTAGAACAATGACAAGTGGTATACCGCCTCTAACGCCCTCCGTTCACGTGTTATGCTGACTATATGACATAAAACATGATTGAATACCATACGATGTACTGCTTATTCAAAAGACATGTAATAAATTTACTTTTAAAGGCACATGAAAGGGGCAGCTACCGCATGATTGATAAACGTTATGAGTATCTTTTTAAGGTTCCGTCAAATGGGACCCGTCCATCCGTCACGTCTTTCTGTCAGCGGGCTGTATCTCATTTACCGTAATAGGTAGACAGTTGAAATTTTCACAGAGTGTGTATTTCTATTGCCGCTATATCAACAAATAATAAAAATATTAAGTTCAAATTTTAATGGGGCCGCCACACAAGATACGTGTTTTTTCGGCGTTTTCTGCCTCGTGGTACGGAACCCTTCGTGTGCGAGTCCGACTCGCACTTGGCCGGCTTTTTCGTTTTATTTGTTAGTCATTGAAATAGACATTTATAAATATTGCAGCCTCAATTGAAATTTGTTGAAAGCCAGCTAAAATGAAGAAGAGAGTTTGAATAAGGGAATAATTTATTCGGTATTGTATAGTTAATGTGTTTCAAATTATGCACATAAAGGCTCCCGCAGACAGGCGCGACGCGACGGTGCGACGCGATGTTCTACTAGAATCGCCTCGCGCCTCCCTTAGGATTGTACGAACCGTCAATAAATTCAGGTTAAAACTAGATTAAATATGAGTTTTGTTCAAAGTTTGCATTAGATATCAAGTTCCTTGTTTAAAAAATATATATATAATAGTACCTGTTTATCGGATGACCTAACAACTGACTTAAAAACATACAGGCGGCTTAGCGGTCATAAAGTAACGGCTATCTAATGCATGACTACCTCACATACATTCCAATGAAAAGTAACAACTCCAAATAAGATCATTTACGCATCTACGCACAAAGAAAGTTTCCCTAATTTGAATAATATGTAACTCTTACGAGCCGTCATCGCAGAATGACAAGCTAACTTCTAAAAAACATGTCAAAGTCACTATTTGTACACTCTATTCCATTGTGATACGGGTGGTTTTTGAACGGTTTAAAGCGGGCTGTTAATCATTATTAAATTAATTCAAGTAGGTTTTGCTTTACTTTCACTGAGTAATATGTTGACGTCATTGCACGTCTGACGTCACACGTGTATTAAAACGCAGCCATTGCGTTTAAATTATAATAATTATCAATTAGCCTATGCAAATACCGTTTTTCGGGTTCCGTTCGTTCGAATTAAATAACGGATCCCTTCTAGGATCACTCGTGTGTCTGTCCGTCTGATTTTTTTTTTATTACTTATTCCAATAAATATCCACAAAAACGTATCTCCATTCATTAAATTGTTTGAATAATAACAATATATTTGGTATATAAATTACAATTACCATAAATATCAAAACCTACATATTAACACCTCTGGGCATAATAAACCTTACAACTAATGATGCCCATAAAATCAAAATGACTTAAACGCCATAACCGGGTGATTAATAACCAAACCTCTGTTTTTACGACTTAATTGATGTCAACATCACATAATAAGGCTCTAATGTCAATTGTCAAATGCAAATTATTGCTTTAAAAGCAATAATTAACCTTGTAATTGTATTAATTATTTATGTCGCGACTAGAATCAATTCTATTTTCTTGTAAATTTTGACGTTCAAATGTGCCTTTTATGTGCCTATATTAAATAAATGATTTGACTTTGACTTTACAAATAATTGGGTGTAAACTAGAAGGTATAGAATCTCTCTTTATTATGTAGGTACACCATACAAATTACAGTAAGAAATGGTGACAAAATGGGCGGTCTTATCGCTAAGAGCGATGTTTTAAAGTCTGTAGAAGTTTTAGGACTATAGGAGACTTAGAGGGTATCTACACTATAAGAGTTTTAAAGATGAAAAAAATACTTTGGTTTTGCGTTTTTAATGAAGTTCATGTAAAGGAGATATCTATAATACCAAAAGCCTAAATAAGATCCATTTCTAAGTGTAGGTTTATTTTATTTTGTTTTATTTCAGCAACAAAAAAATATTTTAATAAGTTATTAAATTCCATCTATATTTCAACCCACGTTTGCTTTCCAATGCTTACAAAATCAAAAGTCATTTATTCAAATTAGGCTGAGAATCAGCACTTTTCGAAAGTCAAAATTACAAAAGACAGACCTCCAAAACGCCCGCCCTTCACCACTTCCTAGTGCTGGAAGTTACAGTGATACCTGAGAGGCAGACAGTAAAAATTACGATCTGTTTCTTTTTTTAATTTCATACAAAACATTCATAATCAATATAAACTACCATACCGTTAGCAAAAGAAAATTAAAACATTACTCGAACCTCCTAATATTCTACAATAAAATAAGGCCCTTTATCTCAAATCAGTTACCTACCTACACATCTTCACAAAATGATATAATTGACCACGAGACCCAGCGACCTTTAAAGGTCAAGTTACCATAGCTACAGGTAGAATGGGTCTATGACCACTATAAAGCGATACGGTATAATTGATAGTGTTATGATTTTGACAGATATGGTAACTCATACGGTATGGTTAAGACAATTAGGTGAAAGGTTATGTTATTGTATTTGATTAATGATAGGTGGGATTGGTGTTGTGTTAATGTTTGACGATTTATTTTTAAACGCACATTAAAATCAACACAAAACTGTACTTAAAAAGTACAGTTTTGTGTTGATTTTAATGTGCTATTAGCTGCAGAACATTTAATAATAGGTAATTACATATGGAATTGATGAACCGAAAACGTATCGTGTTTTCTTAAACAGTACACACACATATCATTAATCCTTCGAGCTGTTTCTGCATTGCTGGTACCACGGCGGAACTTGTATACGTAAATAACGCGACATTTTAAGTTTTCCATATTGTGAACTGAGGGGCGATTCTCGTAATTTTAAGAACGTTCAGTCCGATCTCAGTGTCAATCTGTAAAAAAACCTCTAATTTCCCTACATTTTGACATTTGTTTGTCGCTGAGATGAGACTGCGACTAGATTTTGAACGTTTTAAATTACGAGAATTGGCCTTCTGACCTCAGTCTCAATCTGTCAAAAATACCTCTAATTTCCTACATTTTGACGAGTTTTTGACGTTTGTTTGTCGCCGAGATGAGACTACGACTAGATTTGAACTTTTTAAATTACGAGAATTGGCCTTCTGAACGATGTTAAAGAAAATCAAATGGCGCAAAAACAAATGCCAGATATTTGAGATCAAAGTGGCCAGTTCAACAAAACGCAAATTTCATATGTAAGGATCTAATATCAATTTAAAACTGACGAAATAATATGGATATAGTACAATAAGTACACCTCTGCCTAACCCTTTACGATACGAACCCGATTACAGGCGCGATGTAGGTAACAAAGTATTTAAATTTAATATTTTATAATGCTCCTAGAACTAGACCTATATAGGCACGTACTGGTAACTCCTTGACACAATTCCTCAAAACTCTAATTAAGCATTGCTACTCGAAAAAATAGATTACTAATTCAAATACCTCAGTTTTCCTTCTAAAACCAGCATATCAAGAAATGCACAAACAAATTGCTATTCAACTAGCAACATTAGCCACTATTTATTAATATCCAGTAATTTGCTGGAAAATATCGCTTAGCTGCAACCGGGTCAAGTTTTCACAGCCGCTTACTTAGATTATGATCTGGTGTAACTACTTGGAGCCGATATATGATAGCTCGAATTATTCAGAAGTCGAGCATGCAGATAACATAAGGCCTTGAATGCATGTTGTGTAGAAGAAATATAAGCTATACCAGGAAAGAATTCCTGGTTCATGAAAAAGATGTTTTAGCAAAAGATGAATCTATGATTTCGGAATTTGTCAAAAGTGGATAAAGCCCTTTGCATTTTTGATGTTTAAAGGGAACCAAGTCTAACTTAATCGAGGCATGCTACAAACTTTTATATAAGATAAGATATTTCTCTACACCCTAAAATTAATCGAATTTTTTAGAAGCACAAAAGATACTTTGTAGTTGAATATTTTATTATGACGAACACGTACCTCCTAATTACATAATAATATTGTAAAAGTTTTCACAAACACCTGGAATTACTAAAATCAAACCCAAAGACCTCGGAACAGAAGCCAAAACGTCCATACATACACGTTTAAGACATCAAACTTCATCAACAATACATTCACATTCGCGCTCCCTTACATTTCTTAATCTCATGTCAATCACAGCCGTGAATGCAGGACAAGCAATGTATCAACGTCATGCTATCCAGCTGTGCATGTGCATGCCTTAAGTGTGGTGTAGAAATCATATTATGTCACTTGACATGTGGATTACAGGTGTGCTATGATCCTTATCCTGCACTATGTATTAGAAAATGACTTATGTAGAGCGATTGTAGGGTATAAATTGAGAGAACATTTCATTTGCGAGTTATTAAAACCAGCTGGTAAAATTAAAGAAACACTTCTTCAAAAAAAAAATACTTTAGCGAAGAACTCAGAACTGTCACTGTTATTGTAAGCCTGCATCACCACACAGCTGGGCAAAGGCCTCTCCCCATGAGTTCCAGCTCTTTCGATCCAGGGCTAAAGTGGCCCACTGGTCGTTTATTTTCTCCAGCTCTTCCGGCGGGCGGGACAGGACGAGTAGAAGATGGCGATCTTCTACGGGGAAGAACTAAGTACATGCTAATAATCTGGACCTGAACACTGTATTTTCCTGCACTAAATCTCTATATTTATTTCAACAATCGTCTCGAATTACCTAATACCAGCAGTGCGATTCTGTAACCATCTCACCGTGAAAACTTAGGTGATGAGCGTGGTGTGAGCTGTCATTCTAACTAATGCTAGGGATTGACACTACTGACAACTCACATCAAGCACATTTCACTTGAGTTTTCACGGTGAGATTTTTACAGAATCGACCGGCAGTTCTTTAAACGGGTGAGCCCGCATGTATTTTAAAATATTCAGTTACTAAATGTAATAATAATAATAGTTCTCCAGACCGAATTTCGGCCATGTCGGCCATTCTCAGCGGAGACTAGCCGCGGGAGATATTATAGAGCACAAGCGTGTGCGCAATCACAGGTGCTGTCTCCCCTCACACTCATAGTCCGATGGGACAACAATTCTACACGACCGGAGAGAGATCAGGCGCAGATATGTAATACGCAAGGACAAAGAAATTTTGGTCAAGAAACGGACCTTTCTATAGATACTCAGTTTTCTATGCACCGAATATCCTTCATTATCATTTAGTTGAAAGTAAGAAAGATTTTGACAGACAGACAGAAACACAAAATGTAAAAAAGGAGCATTTAAAACTAAAAAAGTTACACTAAACAACAACTATAAAATAAACAAAACCAAAAAAATACCTCTGCGAGGACAAAAAGGCTCCTATCTCAGCATAATTCTGTGATATTTAAAAAATAAATACCGCAGCACTGAGGGGCAATTCTCGTAATTTTAAGAACGTTCACAATCTCTCAATCTGTCAAAAAATACTTCTGATTTCCCTACATTTTGACAAGTTTTTGACATTTGTTTGTCGCCGAGATGAGACTGCGACTAGATTATGAACGTTTTAAATTACGAGAATTGGCCTTCTGGTATTCTGATAGGGCCCGGTTGTAGACAGAAAAGAAACGCTCATAAAAAAAGTGCTTTGGAACTGTTAATGTTTGTTATTTCAAAACAATTGCAACTCGACATATCCCATTACACGAAAAATATGTATGTATGTAAACGACAAGCGTACAAAGGAACGGAGCCAAATATTTTGACACCGTCGATCGTGCCGGGAATCTAAACAGTCTTATATGTTTTTACTTTCAATTCTAACCTCATATCAGTACAGTTGACTGCATGGGTGGTAACACTTTGACCTTGAACTGTATTACGGAGTTCCAACACAGAAAAAAAAATTACCAATGCGCAAACTTTAACGATTAATTCAGCACATGATTCTAGACCCTAGCGTAGAAATTTTTAGTCTGTTCAAAAAAAATAATATCCGTTGTTGTTCCATACATTTTGACCGCGTGGGCGAAACAGCTGTTTTTTTTATAACCATCGAAAAATTTCTGCACCTAGGATCATTTGCAGTTTGTGGTTACAGTTTGCGCACCACTGGTTCAAATGTTTTCCTGTAGAATAAAGAATAAAAGACCAGCTTATACTAGTTTTATTACCACCGACATGCGACTTATTGTACAAGTGAAAAAGAGCTACTCGTATATGTTACCAAATCGTATAAACTGAATTTTAAAGCCGGTCGTATTTTGTTTTAGGATTCTGTGAGCTAATAGCCTTCTTGTGTCAAGAATTTGTAATTAAATGGCAATTTATTAGAACCGCTTACACGTTAGGTAATTAATTAGTCGGATTGTGGGCTCCAAATTAAGCGTTTATTATTATTTTTTTAATGATATAAACTAGTGCTTGACTGCGATCCCGCCTGATGGAAAGCAGTGATGCAATCTTTGATGGTAAAGCGCACTAATTTATTATGAGCCTATTCACTCTAGCTTGAAGACACTTAAATTATAATCGGACGGGAAGACCGTTCCGTTTATAATTGTGAAATTAGAGCTAATTTTATTTTGTTCTGTATGTTGATAAATGATAAATTATTTTATTTTGTAAGTAGGTTTGTACAAACACTGTCAATCATATTTCAAAAACTAGATGAGTTCGGCGTTTCCTATCTGAATAGTCTGAGAAGAAAGGCCGAAACAAACTCAGAGGTCACAGTCTCTTTTAAAGTCCAGACATAATCCTGGTCAGATCAATGTTAATTATGATGTTTATGTTAAATGTTAATTATGATGTTAATGTTAAATGTTAATTATTATAGCACCAAAGAAATGCAATTCTCTCACATCGTCCAAGATTCTTATTATAATAGTACGTTGGACCTTATTCCTTAACTATTCCTTTAATGAAAATTGATTCAAGAGAAGTTTTAGCTACTTAAGTTCGGAGCTGAGCTGCACGATTACTGGCATAATGCATGCACTGACTGGACAAGTCCACTGAAATCTGTGTCATTCTTTCCTCAAAAGACCATTTCAGACACCGATCGACATGATCTTCACATGATATGATCAAGATTATGTCTGGACTTTAAAAGAGACTGAGACCTCTGAGTTAGTTTCGGCATTTCTTCTCTGACTAGTCGGATAGGAAACGTCGACCTCATCTAGTTCTTAAAATATTAGTGACGTGTGAAAGTGTTAATACAAATCTACTTACAGAAATAAAACCATTTATCATATAAATAAGATTAGAAATTAATTTATATAATGGTAAAATATGGCGAAAGAACGTTGCTTTTCTTATTTTTAGTTTTGAGACTTCGACTTATGAATCACTTAACTAAAATCAGAGCAATTTCATAAACGATTTCACAAAAACTGATTCTCGTAACAATGCTGAAACAATTCTTTCAAACACATCTTCATTAGAAACCATTCTCCATTTATTACGTTATCTATTAGGTATAAGACAGACATTGCGTGCTAAAAATAAGATTATTTCAGCGATAGTTCAAAACAATACTAAAATGAGATGATTATCGCAATAATTCTGGCGCTAAACTGCGGGTTAATTTAGAATAAACGCATTAATTGACTTTCTAAGTTAAAAAGTTGTGTTGCGCAAGAGTGCGGTGCGGTCTAGTCGCATATGGCTGTGGGTTTTCTTCCTTGACGTTACATGGGCAATGCTTGTTTTCATTTCTGCGGTTTAGGTGTTAATGTTAAAGGATATGAGGAGTACTTACGAGTCATATTATAAACTACGAGGTTTGAGAAAAGATGTAGAAAACGAAAAGTAAAAATGATAGCAGAAGACCATAAAAAAACATTATTTTTAATAAAGAGTCAGTGAAAAAGTAACCGGCCTTTCAAGTTTATTCCGGTGTTTCCCGAACACACCCGATACCCACCACATAATAGACGTGAAAACTTACGACTGGACCCGAGTATACACGATTCAATGCCGAGTATACTTACACGATTCAGCGTCAGTCGTCACTGATCGACGACTGGAGCCGATTTTGCGTCACCGACGGACGAGCGTGAAGGTTCAGTTTCGTTCACTGTTCAGAGAGAGCGCAAAGTTTTCACTAAAGAAGTTTTTACTTCAATAACGCAAAATACTTTGCGTCATTATAATGATTATTCTTTGATTCGGCAAGCGTAGTGTGGGACGCCCCCCCAGCTAGATGGACCGACGACATTAAGAAGGTGGCTGGGACGGACTGAATGCGGAAGGCGGAGGACAGGGTGTTGTGACGCAGCCTGAGACAAGCCTTTGTCCAGCAGAGGACTACGATAGGTTGAGTTGATTGATAGCTTACAACAATCCTACACTCACTGCTACTAAGCCAGACATATAATTAATTACTGCCATATCATACATAAGAACAACACACCCGGATCTCTGCTATCAGAGCCAATCTAAGGTGGCTATCGCTGTTACAATTGCATTTAATAAGCGCATGACGATAGTGACCATTGACCATATCATTCGACCCTCGAATGGTCACCTTGACCGGGCCAAAGTGTAGTAAAATACCTACCTACTGTAAAATACGACGTTATGAAATTCTGTGACGTCATTTATTGGGTGTTTAATTTTAAGATTTTATTTTTTATTCAGACTTTTTTTATAGCGGTGTTTGTCTGGGCAGTTCTTATCTTTCCCATTGGAACCCCTTACAGCAATTACACCAATGGAGAAAAAAGAAAAAAATTACTTCATGTGCTACTTTCCATCCATCCTGTGCGTCAAACGGACCACGATAGATCACGTACGCTCACAGCGTACGTGATCAACAGATCAGAAGACACTACTCCATAAACATAAATGTTTGTTTTAAGAGGGAATCTGGCTCTTGTGATTCAGGGACTCCTAGTACAAGAGCCAGGGCTTGACTTGATGTCTGTGTCTTGAAGTGAAAATAAATAAAATATTATTAAATCAACACGCAAAATGTATTGTAAAAGCCAATCACTTAGGAACTGTACCAATTCGTACTGCTGGTAGGTAACCAACAGTCGTCGTAAGAAAACCAATTCGGTAAGGGGTAACAACCTACTGTTAACATAACTATGCCCCAGAGACGTCTGTGCTTCACTCTATAAATAACAAGTAGGTAGGCAAGTACACAGTCATCAAAGATTTAATGCTTAATGGGAAATCATTAATTAATTTGCGAGCAAGAGAAAGCCTCTATGTAATGTGCAAGTACAGACGCCAGCACATCAAGCTACTACAATCATTCTATCAACTTTCTTTAATAGATTTTCAACTTTATCGCTAAAGTATTAAGGTACAAGGTGGACTGAGAAAATTTGACAGTTTCGGGTAGCTTAACCTGCTGACGTCTGTACCTACAACAAGATTGTTAAACATACTTTCTCAGAAGTACTCGTTATACGTTGACAACTTGATTACAGGTTTAACAGATCATACAAGCACTTGACTTCCTATTTAACTCCTACTAAACAAATCTGTTAACTAAATCTAAACTAATTATAACGAGAAAAGATTTGATCTTTTGTATGTTTGTCTGTTTCGCTTCCACGCTTTTAGCTGTACGGAATTCGATGACAAGTATAGACCATGACCTAGAATACTTTGTTTCCCGATATTCTTACGGGATAGAGACTTATGTGTGTGAAACCGCGGGGCGCAGCTAGTGGTACAAAAACGAACTTGCCACCCCTGAGATAAATCCTTGTGTACAGATAGACATAGTAGGCTCAGTAACAAGATTCAGTCGGTACAGTATTTTTATATTTCGAAGCGACGCGCGCTTCACTTGTGGTTACCAAGTGAACAAACACGCTGTGAATGTGTCAAGAGCTGTCGGTACCGTCCGAGACAATGGCAAAGTTGGAAGTGTGTGTGTGTCCGCGTGTGTACGCTACTCGTCTTCACGCACACATTCACAGCGTGTTTGTACACTTGGTTACCACTTGTAAAGCGCGCGTCGCTTCGTGAGATAAAAATAATGTACCTACCGGTCATAAATCCCAAAAAAAACACCGCTGTACAAAATCACAGCAACACAAAACAAACCATTATTTATTCAAATTACACACTGATTAATTAAAAATAAAACTTAATAAGCTAATTTGGCACGATTTTACTCTGATAACGGAAAATCGTTAGGGAAATATAATCGAATACCGTAGTGAAACTTATAGGCGTGGTATCCGCATTACAAAATTATTTTTGTACTGGTGTGGTGGGTTTTCTGATCGAGTATATAAGTAAGTAGTAAGTAGTAGTAAGTATAAGGGTTTAAAGGCGATTATATGTGCATATTATTGACGGCGTGTATTGAAAAAGTTACTGCTGGAAATTACACCGGTTTTTTTAGACTACCGTACTCGTTAGTCAAGGGACTTTTCGTGAGAAAAGTCTCACGGAAACCCTTTTTGTGAGAAAAGTATGTAGTTTTACCCACCAACTTATATAGAAACATGGTCGTCCTCCAAATAAAAGAGTAAATTTCAGTTCCACGCACCGATGTTTGCGATCTATGGCCAACATTTGATATTAGATGTTTTTCAAGCTATGGGAGAGAAGAAGAAGAGTTTCAAGATAATATAAAGCCAGCATCGTTCCCACTGCCGGGACACAAGCCTCCTCTCGAGAGGGAGTGGGCCGTAATCCCAAGCGGGCCCAGAGCGGGATAGTGGATGTCAGAAATCTTCGAATTGTTGATTCTAAAACATGCCTGTTTCCTCACGATGTTTTCCTTAACCATTTGGAAAGTGGTGATGAAATAATTTACGCAACGTTAAGCGCCTGTTTGGATTCGGACCTACGTCCTTCAACTCGTAACTTGCGGCCGTAACCACTGGGCCACCTCTGCTGATGCTGATAAAGCCTAGGCCCGTTGCTAATTTTGTTTCTGACTATGTGGGTAGAATATCTGCTTATTGTAAACCGTTATAATTGTCATTTCAAATTAATGATATTGCAATCTTTATTGTAATGTATAATAATGAAGTCACTTACAATCAATTACGATAAAGAATAATATATATGTTCTGATTGATGGTTTACTAACGACTCTAGTGGTCATTTTGTGTTCATCTAATGTCCGTAATTGATAACATATGTCATATTATTATGTAGCCGAAATAAATCAAACTCATTTATCAACCCTAGAAAATCATATAAGTATTAAAATATCTGCCGAAAATTACGCGACGGAATTTTACGCGTGCTTTATTTTCTACTAGCTGCGCCACGTGGTTTAACCCGCATAAGTGTCGATCTCGTGAGAATATCGGGATAAAAAGTATCCGTATCCTAATCCAGGTCATGGTTTACCCATGTGCCAAATTTCATTCAAATCTGTTCAGCCGTTTTAGCGTGAAAGCGTAACAAACAAACTTTCCGTCGCGTAATTTCGGCAGATGTATTGCTAGATATTTGTGCAATCTACCTCTCGGTATTGTGCCAAGTCTTATCAATATCATAATAAGTATAGAAATTCGACAATAATTTGACACTGTTATACTTTTTGTTTCCAAACAAAAAACTCTTAATGAATGTTGAAACTATGAAACATAATTAATTATTTAACATTGACATAGAATTTTAACTGTTAACAATTTAGCAAAAACTCGGTGCGATTGACTAATCGGTTACGATCGATATTACTAAGAATCTTGAACGTCTATATTAAAAGGTTTCAGTTGGAATATCTAGCTTAAAGTAAGTTAACTTGCAGTAAGTGTTTTCACGGTGTCAGTCAACTTCCAACAGTATTAAGTTCGCTCGTAGATTCAGAGCAAAACGATTAAATAGGTAAAGTACATAATAATATATTCGTAAATTATGGCAGCTTGCCACCCAACGAAGTAGCAAAAACTTTTATGACACTGTCTATGTTGTCCTTATTAATAAACTGCCAACCAATCAACTGCCTCGTTGGCCTCGTGGTTGCAAGTGCGACTGCTGAGCGTGGGGTCCTGGGTTTGATTCCCAGGTCGGACAAGGTGTTATTGGGTTTTCCATTAGGAATTTCTTAGTAACAGTCCGGAGTTTAGAAAATGGCGGTTTAATACCCCCGTGCCTCGGAAAGCACGTAAAGCCGTTGGTCCTGCGCCTAATCTCTCCCCGGTCGTGTCGGATTGCCATCCCATCGGACTATTAGAGTAAAGGAACAGAGAGTGCACCTGTGTTTACGCACACATTTGTGCACTATAATATCTCCTGCGTACCGGGCTAATCTCCGTTGAGATTGGCCACCGTGACCGAAATCGGTCGGGAGGCTATTATTATTAATAAAGTTTTCGAGACTAAATATTTAAACTCAATTGCTTGAAAATAAAATCTTAATAGTGTTTGCGAATATCGGCGCTTTTTGACTTAGAAATCCCCATAACCCTGGGATTTTTTATGTTATTTGTTACTCGTTGTGATTACCATTAATTGTACTGTGACGAACTGGTCAATTAACGGGAATCGCTACAAAAATGAATCATAGTGCAAATAAGTGACTTTTAAGTAAAGAACTAAGTGACTATTAACTAAAGCTAGATGCTGTAACACTAAAAACTACTTGTTACAATTTAATAAACGATCAGTTTTAAGGGGAATTTATTGGAATGAAAATATAGCAAAACATATTTCAATGGCAACATGCCTGATTTGAAAGTTTCAGCTAACTGACCATATTACTATTTTGGTCGACCAATGGTCTAGTTAAAATAAACGATTTGATTCTATTGAGTGGGTGACTTAGCAACCTTAAACCAGGAACTTCTGTAGGACATAATTTATGTATAACAGTATATAAGACTTCTAAAAATTCACCTTGCCACTACATTTCCTTTCTCAACGTTACTCTTACGACCTTCATTATATTAATAGTTCGTTATTATCAGATTGTAACACAAATATAACAATAATATCTGATGTATCTTGAGTTTAAAAAGTTGGTACATAGTGCAATGCAATGCAATGCAATGCAGTCTCTATTGAATGCAGAATTAATAAGTTTCTATTGAACTCCTTGTTTCTTAATCAGTTTCAGATTGCATTTCGGCGTTAATTGAGAGTATTATAACAGAATAATTAATGAGATATGTTCGTGATCTTGCTCAAGATATTTTAGTTTTTGTAACTTTAAGTCTTCCATGTTCCTAAATATTTGAACTCTAAATACAGCTTAAGACATTTATTTCTCAAAAGAATACAATCCACCTATCATGAGAAACACAATTTAATCTTAATACTTCATACATGAAGTTACGGAGAACGATAAGTACCTACTCGTAAATGAACTAGTAAATTGTAGAGGCAAAAATATTTTTTTCTAACAGTGCTGTGGGTGACTGAGTGTGCCCATTACATATCGATTCTTGATAAAACTATATGATTGTTTGTTTTCTCCTTTCATCTATTATCATCCATAGCCTGGCTCACCCACCCCTGAGCATAGGCTTCCCTTTTCTTGTGCTAATCCCTACGCTCCTGTACCAGCCTTTTCTCCTTTAGCATAATTAAATTACTTATACCTAATATATTAGAACGTATGCACTGATTTAAAAAAAAAAAACAGAAAGTTTCAAATCGTCATCTGCCTATCCTTTCGTCGGCTTCCAGTCTAACCGGATGCAGCTGAGTACCAGTATTTTACTAAAGTGACTGCCTATCTGACCTCGACAACCCAGTTACTGGGTAATACGAAACCAGGATGTTTCAAATACCCTCACATAAATATTTAACTCAACCTGTCATAGTCCACTGCTAGAAATACCTAGGTCTTTCCTACGGTTCGCCACAACAACCGGTCTTCCGCATTCAACCCTAACTTGGTAAAACCTAGACTTCATTGAGCTTCGAACAATGATATAGCCACGCCACTTAAGCTGTTAACCTTTCATACCATATCATTTATACGTACCTACTGATATACCTAGGTTTATATGCTACAGGTAACAGAAAATGCAATACATCTTTATACAAGATTATTTTAAATTGGCTGGCTAAACTCCGTAAACGCGATGGGCATCGCTATCTAAACGTTGACTTCCCCAAAAAAAACATCAAATATTTTTATTTTCTATTTTTTTTTTACGTTTTATTTTTAGCCGTTAATGTCAGTTAATGTACTGCTCGGCAAAGGGCTCCCTACTCTCTTTCCACCTCTCTCTGTCCAGAGCTGTCGACAACCAATCTTTATCAAAGTTTAGCTAGTCAATTTAAAATAACCCTGCATATAATAATGAACCCGAAAATGGCTCGACTGATAGTGATGAAAATTTGGTAAGTTGTTGTGTGCGCCCCGGAAAAGGTTTTTAACAAAAAAAAGGCACTGCATTAGCCACTGAGATATAAATGTAAGTAATTTTTCTAATCGTCGACTGACCTTCAGGAAACGAAAGGCTCCGACAGATATTACGTCCTTGTGTCGGAAAACACTTACCTAGACCACTTAGTTCTCACATTCGAGTAAAATTATGATACTAATACATGTCTGTATAGGCGTACGTTGTGTTAAGCCGGAATTACGGCGCACCGTAATGTCTCCGGGCCATATTTAAGTCTTAAATTTATTGTAGGTAGAAGTATTTTCACACAATTCATACATTTTACGTTAGTCTTATTAAGGCGAAAATAGCGTTTTCCTACAACTTCGATCGCTAATTCTGTCACCGCTTGGGTTTAGCAGTAGACGTAAAAAATGAACTTTCATCGCTGAAAATAAACTATAGTAAAATCAAATCTACCCAAAATATTGGGCAAAAGAGATGTTCTTCTAATTAACACCGGAATCGTTGCTGGCATATGATGGACTTTATTTGTAAAATGATTAACTTATTTATACAGAAGCAAGAAACCGAGACATTTTATATACCTACTTAAGCCATTAAACATCTATCGACGACCAAATCTAATTGGACTGATTATACGTTATAACAAATATTAAAAGCTCTTCTCGGCAAACTTAGAATTTTACAGGTATATTATGAAGAACCAATAATAATATAATAGTGAGGTAAACCACAGTTTATATATCCACTTATATGACTGAGGTCATAGGATTTTACAACATATACTCCACTGCCCTTTCACATCATTTACCACAAAATTTTGTAACAAGTTTCAAAATAACATCGGGATTTACGATTGATAGGATTTAACATCCCTATAATTGTACAAAGAAACAAACCAACGCAACACGACAAGGTTTCTTTACGGTAAAGCGTATAAACCGTGCCGTAGAAAAAACGTGTCTGTCAACAAGCTTCCAAAGTTATCCATGCAACAATGACGACAATACCTCCACACTGCGAACAAACCGTAGTTTTTGTGGCAAGAAAAACATGTATGTGAATTTCTACATAAAATTCAACAAAATCGCGCTTCAGCGCGGGAAATTCGGTTACGTTTTACGCCCAGCCTGTGTGTGATCCGCCTAACCTATCAAATCCAACCACCTGCATCTTTAAACAACTCACAAAGAATGTCCACTCCTAAAACTCTCTAATTGCCTACTTCCTTTCACAAAAAACACTTAGTGCCAAAAAAAGGAACACTGAAGTTGGAAACGTAAATTCCATACACCACCAGACCGGTAAATTCTACTAACGACCTAAGGTCATGGTTTACAAACACAATAGACTTCATCCATACGACCGAACCTTGTAGAAGCGTGCGAAACGAGCTAACCAGAAACTACAATTCTAAGTCATACGAAGATCAATACGTATCAATGACAAACTATCAATGTCACTCTCAACGACAACGTTGGGGTTGGCTTCCAGTCTAACCGGATGCAGCTGAATACCCGTATTTTACATGAAGCGACTGCCTATCTGACCTCCACAACCCAGTTACTGGGTAATACGATACCCCTTGGTAAGACTGGTTGTCAGACTTTCGGGCTACTGACGACCCGTAACGACTGTCAAAGATACACGAATGACAGCCGGGGCCAACGGCTTAACGTACTTTCCGAGGCACGGAGGGGTCTTGGTAAATGGTCACCCATCCACGGACCAACCGTGGTAAGCTTAGCTTAACCTGATCGATCGACCCGTGCGGCTGTTATTACTTAGCCACAAGCCCCTCCACAAGACGACATCATAATCAGCCTATAATGTTCCTACTGCTGGGACACAGGCCTCCTCTAAGTGAGAGGGAAGACATATCTGCTCTAAAAACACAACTACATATGTTTTCCTTTAACATAAAGCACTTACGAAAAAAACGAATCACTAAAGTTGAACACTGGACACTTTAACAGAAACAGAACGATGTCTTTTATTCGGTTAGTAGTAAGACTATTTTAAAATAAGTCCCATATACCACCAGACCGGTAAGTTCTTCTGCCAACGACCTAAGGTCATGGTTTACTAACACAATAGACTTCCAACCATAGGCCTGAACCTTGGAGAAGCGTGCGAAGCGAACTAACCAGTGAATAATAGCACTTAATGTGGTTGACACTAATAAAAATAACTTCGTTGTTTACGTTTTTTAGCAGTTAATAGGTTTAATAGTTTTTACAGTATTTATGTGAGTTCAAGTTGTTTCATTCAAGGCATGTTTTATTATTTTCCGCTTGATGCGGGAAACACAGAACCGGTTGAAGTTGCGGTGCTTGGCGGAGACCTATGTAAAGAAGTGGGCGTCTTTCGGCTGAAATGATAATGATTTTTATGTTCTACCAGGACTTTAGATGGTAAAGAGTAAGTAAACGTCAGCAGTGAATATCTCAGGGCGGCGGGATCGTCCGAAAGGGTTACCGCTGCCCTGAAACAGAAAGGGCTAAGGAAGGAACACGGGTGGGTTTTAGTCAGTAAGAGTCTGACACTCCCTTCCGCTCCACCCAGAGCGGGAGGGGTCATTAGATGATTTCCCATCCAAATAAAAAAATAAAAAAGCCATGAATATCTTAGTGACCTTAGTAATAATCGAAACTTATTTTTTGCAAGTAATTTCACCGGCACTTTTGCTCGGATAATAACAATTTTTGCAGCTTTGTTGTACCAATGCTGCTTATCAACTACATAAAATAACTATGTTAAGTTTGATGTTCTTTGTAGATTTTTTGGGGCTCAAATCATCACCAGCCTAACCTTTTTCGAACTATGTTGGAGTTGACTTCTAGTTTAACCGGATACAGCTGATTACCAGTACGTTACATGGAGTGATGTGACTGGTTATCGAAGGGATGTAGTTTGGATTAAATTTTGTAATAGCTTTAAATGGAAACCACTGAATCATGACAGCTATTAAGTCCGTAAATAAGTACAGAATCATCTTTAGGCATCTATTTAGCTCCATGTTATAAGCGATCACACTAAAAACCATCACTTAAAATATAACCATCACAATTCTCATTGTCACGTCCATTAACCCAATACACCATCAAAACCAACCGTTTAACGGCCCATCATTTTAACAACATATAATATTACAAAAATCGCGATACCCCATTTAAGCGGACAATCTTGGGGCATTTAAAACTAATGACATGATTCCACAGTGGGCACTTACAACAAGCTAAAATTGCGTGTTGCTCAAATATACTTATTTTATGAGTTGATTGCTACGACGTGACGGGTTGAACACCTCTGCTAGTACGTACTTATAGTGGATTTGGATTGGACCCTTTTGAATGTGTTATGGAGAACATGCAGATATTGATATTATAGCCCCATTTTTCTATAACAAAGACAGTCATTACTATAAAAAATATTAACGTTATATATGTTAAAATTAGGTAACTAGGTAAGTTGATATTTTGGTTGTTTTTATTTTGAGGACTATAACCATGTACAGTAGGTACATAAGTCACCAAAATATCGTGAAAAATATGGTTATTATTTTCTTTAGTTTTTGCAGCAAATAATGCAACTGTGTATTTAAGCGGATATTTCAATATTTCAACGTAATACGATAATAGCCACATCAAAATTGATTAAATTACCGTTCAATTTGCTATCAAAGTAATAATAAAGTTTCAAATGCAAAGTTTCCAATATTATCGTAAACCCATCTGTGTTAACGATGTCTTTAATAATTGCCATAGTTGCAAAACTTTTTGATCGGATCGTAGTTTCATGACAGATAACTGTATTTTAAATGTCAATTTGTAAAGTAAATAAATTTCTACATGCAAATTAATAATATTTAAGAAGGTAAAGGCCAACATACTCATTTATAAGATTTACAGACTAACCCCCTTATTCATAAACGTTGCTTAAAGTTGAGTAGTGATAAGCAACTATTTAGCCATACATTTTTAAAGTAGGTAAGTAAGTAATTTGTATTTGTTTAAACAAGGTAATTTTGACGTTTGAGCGTCACTTAAATTTAACCATCGTTTATAAATAAACCCCAATGTGCATACCTAGTTCGGAAATAATTTAATTATATCATAAAGGTGGTTTCGCACTCAAAGATATTAATAATAATGAAATTCCCGTCTCGGCCGGATCGGGCGAGACTCAGCGGCCGAGTCGCTTACTAAGCCTATGACGATCTAGCGAGGTATGCAGGGCTAATATGGCCAGAGATCGCACAAGACAGGGAGGTTTGGAAGGAAAAAGGGGAAGCCTTTGCCCAGCTGTGGGAGACAACATAGGATAACGAAAAAAAAAATCATAATTGTTATTATTTAATATACATAGGTATTGAAGTTCTTCAACATCATAGAAAAATACAGTTTAAAAACCCGTTTTTAATTGATACGCAAAAACAAAGTATTTCTTTCGGACATAAACGTGATAAATTTATCACGTTTATGTCCGAAAGAAATACTTTATAAGCATTTTATTATCACAATACAAGTTTGACACATATTAAAATACACATAGTAGTAACAAGGGTACATAGAAAGAAACAAATAGGAATAGTGTACAGAACACAAATTAAAACTTAAAATGCCATTTATTAGAAAACTACAAACATAAGCCGACTTAAATTGCAAGAATGCAAATAAATATCCAATAAAATAAATCCCATATGTACACCTTTAATGTTATTATGACATTTTTTTTTTTAAATAAATCCGTCTTTGCAACGTTTTTATGAACACAAATATTTCAAATAAAAAGTTGAAGTTGCCAGCTGTTCTAGCGACATTTTATTTAAATTTTATTTGGGTATAATAGCCAGCCTAATGAAAACTATAGTTTTTCTGTTTAAATGCTACTTTATTTACAGCGATATAAATATAGGTAAAAGGTTGGCAGCATTGCCACGTAATAGCAATGCTGATTCATTGGCCTAAAGTTAGGCCAGCCCTCTGGTGCCGCGTAGAGTCGACCAACCGCTTGGAGATGTCGTGAAAAACATGGTGAGCACTCGGACCCCATGGCCCTAGTGTTTCAACCCCAATGGGCATATAACTGAAACTACAGTAAGTCGAAGTAAAGTCACAGTCATGCTATTATCGAAAGTGCCGTGACATGCACGTTGCGTAGCGTACGCGCATACAAACGTACGGCAGAACATTGCACTTAGCTCGTTAACATATAATCTGTGCTTACATCTGCATATAGTTAGAACGTTCGTGTGCTATTGTAATTTGTTTCCAATTACCTTAATTGGCGTCATCATCTTGAAATGGAAATATATTTTCTTTGGTTTTAAATAATAGTTATGCCAATATTTGTTTATAAGTCAATTCCATAAACGCTGTTTGGCTCGTCGATTGAAAGAGGAGAGGAGTCAAACAATCTAATAAATAGTTAAACTATGGTTAGGTGGCAATAGTTAACTAGTGAAATAGAGTTAACCAGACGTATTTTCAATTTTTTTTTGTGATACATCTCTTTTCGTGGCTATACAATGCACAAGTATATCAGTATCTTGCATTCTCAGCATTTTCACCCTATTCAAATTCAAATCCTAACTATTTATTTTGGGAGAACTAGATCCAAAGGTTACAAAAACTTAGAAACTATATTATGTGGTCTGTTACGTTTTAACAGTTACGTTTTAAGTAGGTTTGTACAAACCTACTTACAAAATAAAATCATATATCATTTAACGAGGCAAGTTTCCTAAAAAAATTTCATTAGTCCGTCAGATAAAAAAAATTTGACGCGCTTTATCTTTGTCATTTTTTGTTTGATTGACAAAAGAAAAAATACGTGTCCATTATTTTTCGATAATCTAACTGACGGACTAAATATATTTTTTTTTTCCAGGAAACTACCCTATTATAGTCTTTATTATGTTAGGAGGCTCTTCCTCATAGGGCTCGTGGACAAATAATAACAGCCGCAAGGGTTGACCAGCAGGTTAGCATGCCGAGACAACTCCGTGCCTCAGAAAGTAGGCAGTCGCTCGATGTAAAATACTGGCATTCAGCTGCATCCGGTTACACTGGAACCCGACCCCAACATAGTTGGGAAAAGGCTAGGCAGTTGATGATGTTAATAGGCATTTCCGAATCTTACCGAACACATAGTTTATTTGCAACGGTGATAGTAAATCGAATCGTTTTTAACTGTATCTGTTACTTTGAAGAAAGTTAGTGACCGTGTCGTAACAGTTACCTAGCTGCGATTATTTCATTCTGTTTAGTTTGCAATTGCATTATGCATGTCTGTCTAGTCAAAGAAAAATTTGCAAATGCAAACTTTAACTTTCTCAAATGTACTCGTAAGTTAAATGACCGTTACAAAAAATATTTTTGGGAAGATATTTAAATAGTAATGTAATGTTTATATTACGAAATGATTGTGTGTACGAGTAAAAAAGGATGTTAAAACTAACAATTAATTCTGAAGTAATTATGAATTAAAGAAAATAGTTAAGATAACTTTTAAATTAACATTTACACGACGCTCTTTTCTCTTAGCAACGTTATTTAATAATGTGAAAACTTAATCGACCAAAAAACGTAGCTGTCCATAACAAACCAAATGTTAAGACTACTAAACACCCTTAAATAAAAATGCATCAACATAATCATAATCCCATAATGTTCCCACTGCTGGGACACACGCCTCCTCTCTTCGTGAGGGAGTGGGCTGTAATCTACCACGCGGGCCCATTGCAGGTTGGTAGATGTCAGATGTCTGCGATATTTTGGTTCTAGGACATGCTTTCCTCCCGATGTTTTCCTTCACCGTTTTGAGAGCAGTGGTGATGAAATTATTTACACAAAGTAAAGTGCCTGCCTGGGTTTGAACCCACGACCTACAACTCGTAAGTCAGGGCCGTCTCCATTTGGCTACCAGTGCTCTTAGAAAAATAAATCAACAGGCCAACGAAACTTATCAAATAACGAAACTGAAAACCGAACTCAATACTTTACTACGAGCGCTCATGCATGAAAATCGCGTGCTAAAAAAACCGTAAGCAGCTAAGTAATTATCAAATGATTTACATGACGCGAGATGTATGCGCTCATTTCGCTCGCGAGCCTATAGAAAGCGGGGTGAGCGATCTTTCGCTTAATTCATTCGCAATGTTAACGGTTATTGACGACGATAATCGATATTACTTATTATTATGTCATTGTAGTGAAAACTATGATTTCACTGTTCGTTTTGTTGGTTTATTTTTGTTTGGAGTTTTATCTGTTCAATGAATATGCTTGAATTTGTGATATTTCAGTTAGCTGAGTGTAAATCTATGATATGAATTGATTTTATAGTCGGTTTTGATTTGTTGCAGGATTCTGTATTAAATTACAATCGGACACCACCAGCAGAAGGCCTATTCTCGTAATTCAAAACGTTCAAAATCTAGTCGCAGTGTCATCTCGGCGACAAACAAATGTCAAAAACTTGTCAAAAAGTTTTTCAACCGGACCGTCATTTATTTATTTTATTATTTATGTAGACACAGTAAATAAAATAGAGATACGAAATAATAAAAAAAAAAGAAAGTTATGTCAAATTCCAATTTTTTCGAAGGTTGTTTTCGCCTATATGCATAATACATATGTTATAATATATGGAAATTATTTTTTTTTAAATTATGAAGAATCTATTAACTGCTACTTCTTCGAAATCACAATTACCTAACGTCAGATTTATTTGAATAATTTTGAACCTAGCGACCACCCATTAATTAAGTACATAAACTTGTTTGTTTACGATATTAATTAAACATTATCCAGTACAGATCACCAATATAACCTTATTGCTATATCATATCCAAGAAACAGATAATAATTATGAACGTTACGGACAGAACTGGTTTTCCTTAGATTTCATTTATTTGAGTAAGTGGAGCGTTGGCAACCGTTTACTGGAGTTAAGACGGGTTTATATTACGAAAGAAGTGTCACTAATATAGCGAAACTTTAGTTTAGAATAATTATGTGAACTTGACTCTCACACCGTCAGTAAATCCTTATAAAAAGTGACCTTTATTTCCAAATGTTAAATTGTTTGGGGACAAAACATTGTATATTTCTTTACATTTCAGCAATGTGATAATTGAACTTAATATTTGTTTAAGACTTACTGCGGTTTTGGGAAAATGAGACCTTATTTTATGATAATATCTCTATCTACTATGCAAGGGCTATCTACTATTATGGTTTTATTCTTCAGTGAACTTTTGCAACGGTATAGGTTGCCGTCATCACGTCAACGCCGGCTGCCACTGAAAACCAGCGCTGGGGCTCTGTCTCGTATATATATACATATAGGGTCTTAGCATTATGCTGAGCGATGGATGCCGTTTAAGAGGCTTATTTATAGACGAGACTATCTTGTAAAATCTACTTTAGAAATGAGGTGTATGTTTTAATATCAGTCGTAAACTGTTTATACTGGTGCTTCTAATTTGTTTACGATTTTATGGGTCGTCTACTGTTGCGTTACAAGGCAAGTATGTATGTACTATCTGCGTCCCGCGGTTTCACCCGCATAAGTTTCGATCCGTGGGAATATCGGGATAAAAAGTATCATATATGTTAATCCTGTTTATAAACCATCTGTTTGCCAAATTTCATCCAAATCCGTTCCGTAGTTTTTTTGACGTTCGAAAAGTGTTGATTATCAACCTAAGAATAAATTACTTTTGATTTTGATTTCATTAACATAGAAACATTAATTACCAGTATCAAATTCAACATCAATAATACCTATGAAAACAATTAATCGCTCTGAAAACTAAGATCAAATCGAATTTAAATGTAACAAAAATATCATTCAATAAAATACATTCACTAGAAAACGTAGCGGTGCAAATAAACGATACGAGTAACAATATCTTGCAACCTTGGTAGTTGACCGAGCGCGACACGTTTGACTGTCAAGTTATACTTATGTAAGTGTAACTTGGAACTTACATAGTCATTATAAGTAAGCACAAATGAAGGCGTGGCGCAATCGCTTAATTGTTCCAACAAGTTATACTTTTAAGTTTTAACTTAACTGGATTGAATTCGAATTCTTATCGATTTTTTGAGATACTTAAATCATTTTAAATTAAATTTTGAAGTGATTTCGACACTGAAATGAGAGCTAAGTTCGAATCAAGTCAAACAAGTTGTGAGTACAAGTTGGCTGCTAATTATACTTAGCTGACTCGTATCTCACTTTCAAAACGTCCTGTCTCAAATAGAACCACACTTAGTAAAGACTGTTTGCTAATAACTTAGTTTGCTTTAAGTAATAATAACTTGGCTGCAAATGAGGTTTTAAATGACTCACGCCGTCACACCAAACGCGTTTGACGTACATATATTGATCTACAAAACTAAATGACTTAACACTAAATATTTCTTACAGATACATAAGTTAGTAAGTTGGCTACTTACTTGAATTAATGTAAATACTTATCCATAAAAGTAAATGACTTGGTTCTTACTCAAAAAGGCATTTAATAAGCGAATCTTTGATCCTGAAAATACTTAAAAAATATTTCCTATAATACATAAGTATTTAACAATCTACATTCCATGCAACAAAGCAAGGTTTACATAAGCCTGCGTAGGCGCCGATAGTTTTACAACTGGCTCAGGTGCAGTGACGCAGTCGTCACCATTTCAATTGGAATGGTCGAAATCCTGATTCGAATCAACCAACGCACGCAGATTTACTTAAATGGAAAACCCTAATTTTATTATAAGTCACTCGTATAGCGCGATTTATACCTAGGATAAAACTGAGAGGAGTGTTGAACAAATAGTAAAAAGCTAGCGATATGGTTGAAAACTAAAAAATACAATCCTAGTTTTTTTTTTTTGGAAAAAGCTGCTCCCGCTCCACTCTTAGTATTTAGGGTCAGCGCATTATCAATCACATACCTGAGGGGTTCTTAGGGCGCTGGTGACGGCGAGCAGCGTTAGCGCCGCCACGCTCCACCACACACCGGCTCGCATCCTCATGCACTGCAACAGGAAATGTGTCATTAGTCACATGCCAGAAACAAAATCAAAAATCGACAAAAAATTACAGCCTCCAAACCGCCAGCAATTCGTCACTTCCTATTATTTTAGCTGGAAAGAAAAAATGGCGCAACAGACTGTCCAACATCACGCTGTGCAGGTTTTTGATATGGTTCACAGGTTATTTATTTATTTTTTATTGGTTCACCAAAAATTTATTACACCGATTCCATGCTAAATGTAACATGCGAAAGTGTGTGTGCAACAGTGCAACAATCACTTACAGGCAAACTCCGCATGCATAAAGAAGTTGTACAAAAAAATAATATTATTAATCTAATTAAATGTTAAGTAACTTAAGTATCTAAAAGTGTAGATGATGACAATAATGATATCATTTAAAAATGGTAGAAAAAAACGAAAAAAAGGTAGGAACTATCTACATATTTAGGAAGGTATTTAAGAAGTTTTAAATTTGCCCAAACTTTCGAAGTGCACATCGATTTGATCACTGAGCTATTTATGTCTATAGTTCACATATTTTGTTGTTTTATCATTAGGCTTTATTATTTACGAACTGTTATTCGCAACTTCGACTGTGATCTAGGATGAAAAGGCCTTCTCCAGGTCCTGGGCTACCTATCTGTCAAATTTCATAACGATCGGTTCAGTGGTTTAGGCGTGAAAACGAAACAGACAGAGTTACTTTAGCATTTATAATATTAATTACCTTTTGCCCATGACTTCGTCTGCAATCCAGGATGAAAAGAATCCCATGTCCTTATCTAGGTCATGGTCTACCCATGATTTCACCCAAATCTATTCAGACATTTTAGCGTGATAGCGTAACAAACAAACAAACTCACTTTCGGTTACATAATGTTAAGTTAAGACTAAGGATAAGAAGGAATTTATTTAAAGCTGTTACAAAAACGTTTTTTATGAATCATTTATTCAGTGACGTGAATTTAGAATGTCTGACAACCTAGCTTAAAGTAAACAAATTACTTAGCACTTACAATGCTAAACAAACGTGCGGTAAATAGAATGTTTATTTATAAACTTTGTACGTAGCTGTAAAATGATAAAACAAACATTTACGCTAACTTGTCACTCAACTGTTCTGTAGACTTGAAATAAAAGTAGTCAGCTTTGCGGAATTTTATACGTTTATAAGAAAAAACGTCAGCAGGTGAAGCGTTGTTACTGAGCTAAAATGAGAAGTTTTAAAAACTTTGACGATTTTGGAATGATAATACCTCATGACGTGGTGAACAGTTTAGCCAGTGGTTTATAATACTATACCAATGCGATTCTCACGAGGAAAACTATTGTTATTTAGGACTCTGAATGAAAAATTAAATATGCCCAATAAAGGTAATTCATTTTACTTCTTGTGATGTCGTGCCGTGGATACGTTACGTCACGTTAGACTTTTTATTTATTTATTTAATCACTTACAACTATTATTACAGGTACAAACTAATGCAATAGTGAAGCAAACCTAATAATATCAACTTACTTTCTAAAAATTATTACATATAATGTTATCCTTGTGAATACACTCAGTGCACAGGCAAAAATTTCCATCTCCTCTGCTACAAGGTGAGTGCGAAGCGCCCGCGTCAGGGGCGCCTCATTCAATAGATTAGTGCGGCCACGAGGTACAGCCACCAACTGATTACTGAGGCCACCGTCGCCGCCACACATATCTGTCGGGCACACTCAAACAGACCAATTCTAATATGTTGGCGTTATGTATCTTGCCTCTAATGAGACGAGCGCGAACTCACGCCTAACTCTCAGCTCGTTGTATCCAACCATGAATAAAATAAACAGGGTTGGATACATGAGCGGGTAAAAAGGATATACTCCATAGAGCCTCAAATATAAAAATCTAACAAATTTATTTTGTATTCGCTCCAACACGATAAAAGCCCAATGGCATTCATAAAAAAATCACAATCATAGACTACTCTTAAATTACGGTGACATCGGCAAATCCAAAGAAATAGCTCACTTCTAAACATTGTTGACAATGTTGCCACCACATGCGACTTAGTAACAAATGTCAATACTACCATAAAGTTGGTCTCCATATCGATAAATCTGCCACTCGACACTTTCACTATCAAATTATACGACAGCTTTCGATTTCTATAATTCTGTGTGACCCTAGTACCACATCAACGGATTTGTAGCTCATTAAACGATATTAATTGTACAAGTTATTATGATTAATAAATGTTTTGTGACTTTTTGTTTGCTCGTCAGAAGCCCGAAAATCTGACAACGAGTTTTACCAAGGGGTATCGTATTACCCAGTAACTGGGTTGTGGAGGTCAGATAGGCAGTCAGTCCGTGTAAATACTGGTATCCAGCTGCATCCGGTTAGACTGGAAGCCGACCCCAAAATAGTTGGAAAAGGCAGATGATGATGATGTGACTTATTGTTTATGAGGATTTAGTAGAAGCCAATATAATACGAAAGTTTTTGAAGTGCAAACTTAGGTACCTAATTAATCATTTTAAACTGCATTCTCTTTTAAAACAGGTTTTTTTTTTCAATAAAAATAAATTGCCTACGTTTCCTGTTGAAAGAGAATCATCACACATTTTAAAGATATTCAAATAAATAAACCTAACTGCCTTTTAGACGCAACGAATAAAATAATTAAGTTATGTAAAACTAATTCAATTAGTCTCGGTATTTATTTTAATATGAATGTGTTAATTTAAGTGCAGTAATGTATCTTAATATTATGACCAGTAGTGGTCTAGCACTCTAAATAAATAAAAGTGGTAACTTTTATAACACTCATTCGGCCCTGACACACATATATATCCTGATAGCTATCAGAAAAAGTCTTAATCTGATAAGTATTTAATTGTTTTCGCTCATTATCATTAAACGACTCTACTAACGTATAAAGATTTCTTTATCTAATCGGGCTTTTTGCAACACGCCAAGTCTGGCCCTGAAAAAACCAGTAGGGTTTTATGAACCCAGGCACTGCAAAGTTCACAATTCTTCGTTTAATCATGATTGCCAATTTTTTATTAATTCATTACACATACATTTATATAGGTGTTTAGCTGCATCCAGTTAGACTGGAAACCGACCTTACTTAGCTGGGAAAAGGCTAGGCAGGTGATGACATATTTGGCACACACACATAATATATTGGTACTCATGCCTTTTTCCTAGGTGGCGTTCTGTAGTTCCTGCCTACCCCATGGTAATCAGAAACCACAGAACGCCACCTGATACGATTCTTACATACTCCTTTTGCTTCTTTTTTACTTTCAAAATATTAATTACCATTGTTAATTACTAACATTTTTTTTTTATTGTCAATGGGCTCAGTCTTGACCTCAATCCAGCCCAGAGGCAGGGATAAGATCTACTGTGGAACGAGCTTGCCCAGAAGAAGCCTATTCACTCTCGCCCTGAAGCGATTAGGGTTGTATGAACTCGGGAATGCAGACGCAGGCAGACAATTCCACTCCTTTGCTGTGCGCATCAGAAAAGATGATGAGATAACAAGTTATAGTAAAAATCTTTGCAAAGAAAGAAAAAGCCGATCGACAAAATGATCTTCGCTAAAGCTTGAAACATTCAGAACAGAAGACACGCTGTCTACATCTCTGTATCTATTGTCCTATCGCAGGTATGCTGGAAGAAATTTCTTACGAAATAAGCATCACCTCTGTACCTATTTTTCTGGTCTTTTTTTTTTGTTCTTGTCTTTTTATATATGTGTGTACACAAATGGTTAAATAAATAAATAATACACAGTAAATCCTAAATCAAAACAAAGTTCAGAACTAATAGGGCGTTATCTCACGGTTCACTAAAACATAACCAGACAATAAATCAATGAACAAACCCAAATTACGCAAACCAATCGCATCAATTGATCGCACTCGTACGCACCAATAACCGATTGATCAATTATCAGGAGACTGCGACCCGGCGCCCGCGCCTGCGCTGGTATGCGGTGCAACGCTTTCTATGACCACACGAGCCTAGATGCTATGTGGAGCGGTGTAATGATGTAATGTTTTGTTTTAATTTTTACTAGACTAGTAGAGTTAAGGACATAAGGAAATTTTGTAGAGGTATGGAACCGGACCTTCCAAAATGTCTAACTTTTTACAAGCTTTTTTCTAAGGTTCGATCGTATGGGTTTCCGATTATTTTAAGATTTTAATAGAATATAATGTATTGTAAAATATGAGTATAATCAAATAATATGTGCGAGGTCTTAAAATAACGGGTCGATCTGCATGTTTTGCCATTTATGGCGTACAAATCAACATATTTTTGGTTTAAGTCATTGAAAGCGGTTGAGAGAGGCATTCACTTGTGGTACTGAAACTGTTTGGCAATATCATCTTAAGCACAAGCAATAAAGGAAATGCTCATAACTACAGCAAGGTCAAAATATTAATCAGTCAGCGGGGTTAGGAGTGGGGCTGACACGAGCACACTTAATTGTCCCTCAACAAAACCCCTTCAAATATTACATTACAAATCAACCTTCAGTGACCAACTACAGCAATAAAATTTAATAAATACTAGACGTACACTCGTGTAAACAAAAGATCTTTAGGTTCTTTAGCCAACATTAACAAGCTGATTTATTAGTACCTTGAATAAACAAAGGGCACAGCACCTTTCATACAATAAAATTGTTACTCATACAAATAATATTCAGACACTCGGGTTTTCCCGTAACTAGAACGCGGGCTTTTACCGAAGCAATCGAGCGGTTTGAAACGGATCAATTAGAAATGAACTAACATGAATAAATTAACATAATGTTTTAATTGGGCATTTACATAGCTATGTGCGAATGGTAAAAAAAATGCGTCGAAAACTGCTGTCAACAGACGAGACATACACTTAACTAGGTACAGACTTAAGATTAGCGCCTAAATGCCTTAATTAAGTGCTTAATTAAGTGTTAATGGAACCGTCGACTTCTATAGACTGTAGTAATCGATTGGAGTCAACTCACGCGCATAATAGCAACTTGGTTAATTGCCTTAATGGGCACTGTGAATAAAGAAGGGTTTCTCATTTCCTAGATTTTCTCATAAATATTGTAGTGTTTTAGGCACACCATAAATCAAAGATTTTCATTAAACAAATATAAAAGGCTGACTGCCTCGTTGGTTAAGTGGTCGCAAGCGCAACTGCTGAACATGAGGTCCTTGGATCGATTCCCGGGTCGGGCAAAATGTTATTGAGTTTTTTCCATCTGGAATTTCATAGCAGCATCCCAGTCTGGATTTGTGTCCAGTTGATGGCACTAGGCTCACCCCCTATTACCTGGGACAAACAAAACTGGCGGAATGTGGTTATAGCATCAGCACAAGTACCTACTATATTATTTAGACGGCACGATTGTTGTTCCGAGTCTGGGTGTTTTTCTATCTATAATATGTATGTATTTACAAAAAAAAAAAATTGTATATAAGTAGTTTATCAGCCGTCTTGTTACCATAACACAAGCATTAGGTTGCTTAGCTTGGGACAAATGGTGCTGTGTGAAATGTCCAGGGAGATATTATTATGTTATGTATAATTATCACTGTATCATTAACCATAGGGGACCGAGACTGCTTCTCCTTAACACAGGTTATTTTGTAACCTAGCTAGGAGAACAGTGCTTCACCCACTCGATTGTAGACCACCTAACATATTCTGTAAGAAATCTTCTCTTGCATACGTAAGAACCATGTATACCTACTAGGTACAATCTGTCTGTTTGAGTAAATAAATTTATTTTATTATTACTGTACGTACACCTCTGTCTCACCCTTCGTGGGATACAGGCGTGTTGCTATGTTATGTGTGTAAAATACAAAAGTCAGTCAGACCAAAAGTGGTTTCATACAGAGATTTTAGTATAGACCTAAATACAACGAACAGACAAAATAAATAACAATGTTATAGACGCCAGCAGGTTAAGCTACCGGAAACTGTCCTGTGTCTTTTCCAAATGAACCTTGAACCTAATGCTTTAGCGATAAAGTTGAAAATCTATTAAAGAAATTTGACAAAGTACCTAGTCCTTATTCCACCCTAGGCCTATACAAAGTTATATAACACCATAACAAATACTAACCGACGCACACACACTTTTAAGCACATACTTAATTACTGCAAATTGTCAACACGACCATAAAATTAACGTGACAATCGTGTACGCGTTTCTTTTGTACACTATTAGCGATCAGAGTGAACAATAGTTCCCTATCGATCAAAGTGTTCTTCGACTAAAAGTCGTTAGGTTAGGTTACTACCACGACTAAACGCTGCTATTATAAAAAACAAAAGAAGTTCAAAACAATAGATTCTGGATTTGGTCTAGGAATTCTGTGGCAGGAAGCGTCGATGGCTGGATGTTACGGCAATTGGCTTATCCGGGCTGTATTTCAAAATATTCTACTGAAAAAAGGACTGCTGGAAAAGTTTACTTTGCTCTTTATCACACTGGGTCTAGATTTTTCATGTCATCATATTTATTACGATATCTATCATCATCATTCTCCTGTCGGTATCCTAATTTATTTGAGTCTTTTTCTTCCATACTTTTCTCTATTAGTCGTCATATCGGTAGGACTGTTTGAATGATAATATGGTTAGAAAGGGGGTGACCCTTCTAACCATAATCCTCATTCACACAGTCCATCCATCGTTTCTTTGGTCTTCCCCTACTCCTATAGCCATCGACTTTCATACTCAAAACTTTCCTCGTGCCATTTTCCTCATTCCGCCGTATCCCTATTATCATATCCATATGAATCAGTAAAGGTTTACTGCCAATCATAGGTCTTCAACTACCGTTTATATTCAGCATATATTCTATCCAAGTATAATTGTCGAGACTACTGAGGGCCCAGGCAAATGGCAATCGCTTTTAAAACATTTCATATTTCTACAACTTCCAACAGGAGAGATAGGGGTGTTTTTAGATGTTATTTTCGTTAACTTATGTCAATCCGATAAATTATAGACTTTTCTATCATCGTTATCGCTGATAGAATGTCACTTTGGCTCCATTCATTAGATTTGAAAAGGTGGATTTTTACAATACCATTAATAGAACAATCTAAAGGCACAGATATGCGTTTATTATCGGCCAATTGAATCTCACTCCCAATACTATTAAACTACAATCAAAATGCCTTCACGTACTACCGGAATCTATCATAACATTTCATCGGAGGCATTCGAACAAAATCAGCCGCGTCCATAATTATATCAATTTATAAAGTAACAGTGTTCTTAACACTTTCACTGCTCAGCCATCAAAGTGAGTGCAGGACGGGTAACAAGGAAAGAAAGAGATAGCTTCACAAAAATAACTAAATACAGTACGAGAGAAAGAGATAGTTGTTCCAAAAATAACTAGGTGCAGTCATGTGCGAATTTAACAAGATGGTTTTGATGGCAAAGTTATGCTACATGTGATGATTTCCGAAGCTCTTTCGTACTGCAGTTCTGTTGTTTTTGTGGTATAAGTACCGAGTTATCTGATGGAAAGGTTATAGCAATTTTCTTCTCACGTACGAACGTTTATTGTATCGTTCAAATTGTCAATTACAGTCTCCTACCAATTCAAAAATCTATAAATATGAGTTCTTCTGTTTCGAATTTATACCTTCGTCGTAATATTATGAGATATATTATGAATACCCGTCCCAACATAGCCATAGAAGTAGACATATTATATTGCTTGTTATAACAAGCCAGATGCCAAATCATTTTGATGGAGTTCTTATCATCATATGCACGAGAAAAGGCGGTTTCTAAAGTTAGTGCTACACGTAGAGTTTGGCAAAAACCTTTTTAGAAGTAACAATTCTCGTCTATTTGATTATATGACAGATAAATCCAATGAACCGACGGGTATAAAAACCATTTCAATTCAACCCGTTTAAATACAGTTTATTACACAGCTAAATATTTAATTCAATTTAGATTTTTAGTGTTTGTATGTTTTTAGTGTTTCGTGTGTGATTTGTTGTATTCTGTGCCTACCCCAACGTAGTTGGGAAAAGGCTAGGCAGATGGAGATGATGATTTTTAGTGTTACATTCCTAGGTTTAGTGCAATTGAAAAACTGAGCCAAAGTGACACCAAAACAAGAGTCATATCGCTGAACTCCAACAAATAAATTCATATTAAAACTTGTTTAAACATCTTTATTATCCATTTATTTACATTTCATCGAACTAACACTAATATATACTATATACAATTATATACAAGTATATAATACGAAAAAATATAGAAAAAGGCAGGAGCTCATTGGGCATCAAAAAATTCGTCCGCATCACTGTCAATGGGAATAAACTATAAAAACTATATCAATGGAATCAATCACACTTCCGCAAATCGGAACGCGTTCGTTTATGTGTGAAATGTAAAACCGATCGGCGGCCATTACGTAAAGTTATTGCAAAAATTCTTGTAAAGTAATGTGCATTGTCCCAGATATACGTTAAATATCGTTTCGGTCAGTACTTTGTGGTGCATGTTTTTTGTCGCAGCCTACTTTCGAAGGAACGATTTAATGAACAATCAGGTTCATGAAGGAAACTGTTTGTCCTTGTGATAGTTGGTTCTTTATAGCAATGTGAACTGAAGTGTCGATATAGACCATGACGGTGGGCAGATATACTATATTTGACGGTCTAATGGAATTCTGCGACAGTCTCTCGTCTAGAACATAATTGTTATAGTTAATGAAAAGAGTATCTGAATTAATTTACATCGGTAATGATTTGATTTGAAAAAGAATAGTTACGTATAATTGATGTAACGCCTTGCAAAGAATAATAATAACGAAAACACATATCGAATTTTAAAACTTTTAATATATCATGGTCAGAATTACCCCAAAGGCAAAATGGCAGACTAAATCAACATATTCTAAAAGTCAAGATTTTAGGTCATCACAGATTACAAGGTAAAATACAAACCATAAATTAAATCATTCAATCAATCTTCATATCCTATTACCAACTATGTTGGGGTCGGCTTCCAGTCTTACTGGATGCAGCTCAATACCAGTACCAATATTTTACATGGAGCGACTGCCAATCTGACCTACAAAACCCAGTGACTAGGTAACATGACACCACTTGGAGTAGACGGGCTTCTAACCCGTAACGACTGTCAAGAATCTACGAACAACAGCCGGAACCAACGGGTTAACGTGCTTTCCGAGGCACGGATGGGTCTTGTTAGTGATGGATGATCACCCATCCACGAACCAACCGCAGCAAGCGTATCAGCTTCGATGTACCCGTGTGTCATTATTTAGAGACGAGCCCCTCCCTACTAATATTATAAACGTGAAAGTTTGTATGGATGGATGGATGTTACTCTTTCACGCAAAAACTACTGAACGGATTTGGATGAAATTTGGCACACAGTGAAATTTGATACTTTTTATCCCGATATTCCCACGGGATCGAAACTTATGCGGGTTAAACCGCGGGGCGCAGCTAGTCAGATCATAATCTTATTGACAAAGTGTAATCAACCAATAGCGTGCCAACATTAAATAACTAATTGAACAATTGTCAATGCAGCCAACGGAACCGGAATAACTGCAAATGTCATGGACGGCGCGATAGGAACTTAATATGTTATTAAAAAGTATAAGTAAGTAAGTAAGACTAATTAAGTAACACTGACGTGTCAAACGCAAGTGTTGAAGTAGGAATTATAGGTTTTTTAAGGTTCGTGTAGACTGTCTTCCATGTTTTGTACAGACAATACTAGACGTAGCGTAAATGATTGATTATTATAATGTTTATTTGCCATAAACAATGCTTTTCATTTCTGTATAGTCTACATTAATAGCTAGGTTTACATAAAAAAAAACCGGTCAAATGCGAGTCGGACTCGCGCACCGGGGTTCCGTCCAAAGTAGGTATGTAGGTATGTATGTACGGTTTTCGGATTTTTTCCTTTACTTGAGCTACATGACACTGCTTCTTGCCAAATTCCATGATTCTAGGTCAACGGGAAGTACCACCCTATTGGTTTTGATTCCCTTGCGAGTGTCAAAATATACGGTATAAACGGAACATAAACGCCCGTATCTTTTGATTGCGTTGACTTAGAAGTTTGATGTTTTCACTGCTTCAAGGGATTGCAGCTTTGAGTATTTGATATTAATTTCAACTTGATAACTCCACGCGTTCCTGAGAAAAAGGGAACGAAAGACCAGACAGATGGACAACGAAGTGATCTTATAAGGGTTCCGTTTTTCCTTTTGAGGTACGGTACCCTAAACAAAACAATAAAAAAAATTGAAATTCTAAATCTAGTTCCAATAGAAATAAAGTAAATAATCTTTGTACCTTTTAGAAAAGAAAACCAGAAATCAAATTGAAAATAATAAAATAAAATTATACATATCAACCAGAAAGCCAATTCTCGTAATTTAAAACGTTCAAAATCTAGTCGCGGGTCTCATCTCGGCGACAAACAAATGTCAAAAACTTGTAAAATGTAGGGAAATTATAAGTATTTTTTGACAGATTGAGACTGAGATGACTGTGAACGTTCTTAAAATTACGAGAATTGCCCCACTGATTGGAGAAATTATAATTAAAAAAGAAAAGCAAAGTGGTACAGAATCTGCAACTATGTATTAAGTAATTAAAGAGAGCATCTCTTTAATTACAATCCTAAGTTAATGCAGCTTGCTATCTCCATTACGTGATAAATCTCAGCTACAATGTAACACCGATTTATTACATTGATAAACGCTACCATTACTACAATTATCCTACTAATCCTACTAATATTATAAATGTGAAAGTTTGTATGGATGGATGGATGTTGGTTACTCTTTCACGCAAATACTACCGAACGGATTTGGACCAAATTTGGCACAGAGATAGTTTATAACCAGGATTAACACATAGGATACTTTTTATCCCGATATTCCCACGAGATCGAAACTTATGCGGGTGAAACCGCGGGGCGCAGCTAGTGTATCATAAACTTTATAACTACATATTATATGAAATAACTTAAGTAGACAAAAAGACGTAAGTGTAATCTAAGTTATAACTTTCTTTGAGCAAAAAATAAAACCTAAACCGTTAGTGAATGGGTATTGAATGTCTTGCCGAACAACAGCCAAATATTCTAGCTGTCGTGAAAGCAGGAAAGTATACGTTAAGTAAATATCCTATAACATACACCTAGCGGATAATAAAAATGTTTTAAGTATTATGTTTTCTTTATACGGCGACAACGTTTTCACTTCCCTTTGATAGAGATAAGAATAACAGGTTTTTTGGAAACCCCAACGTGTCCATGTTAAATTTTCACTTTTTTCTTTTGTTATTATTATAAGGTTTCCATATTTTAACAAGTTTACCATCAGCTGGATTCAAATTAAAAGACTTAGGTACCCCTTTATTTATAAACGTTACTTAAAGTTAAGAGATGTTTAAACGCCAAAAATGTATGGTTAACAATCGCTAATCATTACTTAACTTTAAGCAACGTTTATAAATAAACCCCTTAATGAATTGCTAAACTAATCGTACAGAAAAAAAATAATGACAAAAATATTTACAAACGGAAAACACCGATTTAGGCAGGTATTTAAATAAAACCGCTAAAGTAATAAATAACCTCAAAAAAAGACAGTAAACACAACATTTTCATTTACTTTCTTCCAAAACACAATTTCACGGAATTCGCTACACCAGTGAGCACGTAACTTAATGTATGCGCTACCAACATCGACACGAACTACTGTCGGTGTCATTACTGCTATTAATTGCATAATTATAAGCCCCATCACAACTGCGTACAGTGAAATTAATTAGCCATTGCAATTATTTTAATTTACGACATGACAAACGCGATGGCAAACTTATTGTGTTTGTCAAAATTGTCATGGTTGTGACAAAGTAAATGTGCCTGGGTCGTCGGATATAGTTAAAGTTTCGTAAGAAAAGTGGATGTTATCAAATAAAATTTAATTAATAGAAAACAAACACTTCATTTCATCATCATCTGCCTAGCCTTTTCTCAACTATGTTGGGGTCGGCTTCCAGTTTAACCGGATGCAGCTGAATACCAGTATTTTACATGAAGCGACTGCCTATCTGACCTCCAAAACCCAGTTACTGGGTAATACGATACCCCTTGGTAAGACTGGTTGTCAGACTTTCGGGCTACTGACGACCCGTAACGACTGTCAAAGATCCACGAATGACAGCCGGGACCAACGGCTTAACGTGCTTTCCGAGGCACGGAGGGGTCTTGGTATATGAAAATGGTCACCCATCCACGGACCAACCGCGGCAAGCGTAGCTTAACCTGATCGATCGACCCGTGCGGCTGTTATTACTTAGCCACAAGCCCCTCAAAAAAAAAAAACAAACACTTGATTTATCAAATTAAATTTGATTCGAAAACTCCATCGGTTTCTCACTAAATTTCAACTATATCCGACGACCCTGGTTACTTATCTCCTTTGGTGACTGTACCACAGGTTCCAGTCAGTGTGAGACTTATGATTTACGATGATGCGCCATGAAAGCTTCACTATAACTTTACTATACGAATACAAAGAATGCGAAAGCGAGTCTCGCTGAATTCATTGTACATACCCACGTTTAAAGCTAAACTATCGTACTGATTCTCGTATAGATTTACAAAGAGAAACGATTGCTTAGTAACTCTCTATTACCATTATTTTTAAAAACCTGGGATGTCCCACTGCAGGGCAAATGCCTCCCTACTCTCTTTCTTTTATTTACTGTTTATGAAATATTTAAAAATATACACACAGATGGAGTCACAGGCACGCCACAGGTATATGACACCATCTGTGGGTATATTTTTAACAAGAACAAGATACATTGTTCTTTCAAAAATACTCACAATATTTAAACAACTGTTCAACTTTAACACCACTCACAAACTGACATAATCATCATAAAAAAATCTATTAACTTAGCGTGCCTACTCATAATCAGATTAAATATGCAAAGGAACCATCTCCGTCCAGCCCTATCAAATTACTGACACCTTGGCCGAAACAGCGAAGCATGCAAAATACTTCCTAAGGAACCCTGATGGTCAGATACTAGCCTATAAGTATAACGCCGACATTACACGGTTCACGCATGCTCTTGGATTTGGACGAATCAACCAAAGTGCATCATTCAAAGTCAGTTTTACCGTCCATTTTTGCGTCCTTCAATCAAAGAAACTGAATTTGGTTGAACCGTCTAAAATTGCCTTAACGTACGATGAAATTAATATACATAGAGATCGACATCCTACGACCTTGCCCGTACAATACATTTTTATACTAATCGACCTGACTGTAGAGAATTAAGATCAGGAGATTATCTCGAGCCATCAGTGTTGAATGTATTGTTTTCAAGATCTGATAAGATGTGCTAGGTGTTTGTTTTGTTTTATAGATCATTTAGCACGTTCTTGAAGTTATTTCGAATATTTATATATCGCAATTTCTGAAGCAAAGTCAAGGTTTTAACTTAACCTACTTAGATTCTCCATGTAGGAACTTGGAGACCGTACTCCAGTTTAACTACCTACACAATATTGGCAGATATAGCTTAGAAAGGTCTCACTAAGATGCACAATAATAGTTTAGGTATTAAAAAATTACTGCGCACGCAATACATTTGTAATGG
Source organism: Apamea crenata (assembly GCA_949629185.1). Lineage (NCBI taxonomy): Eukaryota > Metazoa > Arthropoda > Insecta > Lepidoptera > Noctuidae > Apamea > Apamea crenata. Next base: position 3,634,697 of record OX451359.1, read on the forward strand.
TTACGGTGACAAGCTCCAAAATAATATTATTTCGACTAATCTTTACAGTTTGGCAATAAGCATTTAACATTTACGACAATCACGATCATACCGCCGCTTTTACTTTCATCAGCCGCCGCTTTTACCTTAAATAATTTTGAAAACAGCTCCACTCTGACTGACTTTTGAAGTTTGAACTCCACCCCCTAAAATTATTTCATTTATCGTGAAAGGTTATCCTTTAAATCCTTTCACTCATTGCTACATTTTTACATCATCCTCTCTGACTGACATTGTATTACGAAATCAGAAACTTTAGTTTGCTGTATACTCGTAGGTACTGAACATGTTTAACTCATTTTTCCAGATGTGTCGTACCATTGCTCGACTCGCATCTTTGCTGAGTAAGTACAAAAAACTTTTTCTGAGTTCAAAACTAGAGCCCAATTGCTGCAAATCTATTCTAGTTCATAGAAAAGCTGCCCCTTGCGGTGGTCGGTCTTTGCTCAACCGTAACCGTCCGAAATAAAAACCTACGTAAGCAAAACCGTAAAATGTAATAAATATGCATACTGCATAGACCAAACATAACCTTCACTATCACGGATGTGTGAAACTCTGAAGACTGGAACAATTCTAGCTGATAAGCTATTTGACACTTCTATTATAATAGGAGACGCAACAAGGCAATCCTTTGTATGCTAATGTGGCGAACCAATCATTGTAACAATGAAGGAAGAGCTTATGACCTTTCTAGCTGATATTATGATTGTTGGTGCATCCGGATAGTAAGGAATTAAGTAGACGCCAGTTTGTTTTGAGATCATGAATACTCGTATTTTTCTGGATCGATGCAAAACAGTTCGCGAGTGCCTGGCGGCTGAAAGATAATGCGTACCCTAAACTACTGGCGATAGGAACATTACGAAAATTGATGTTTCAAAACTCCTCAACTCGGCGGGGGCACGTTAATGTTTGGGTTAATTAGTTCTTAACAACAGCTAGTTTACTTCTTATTTCTACTTATTGTTTATTTCGACTATTATCATGGGAAACATATTATTATTTCTAACCAATGTCTTGGTAATTCTGGAATACAACTCTAACATACTTGAGAGAAGTGTAGTTAAATAGTAAAATTGGTGATGTGCGTCGCAAATAGTGAAGGTAAACAACACTTCAACGCTATTCTATGCACATGCACCAACAGACGTGGGCCATGAAACTATCGCTTAGGGCGTTTTGTCGTTACACGCGTCAAAAATGGTTATTTCCACTTAAACAAATGGCAACTTTACAGTATTGTAAATAAAGTTGATTTTGTTTTTTGCTGCTCGACGCTGATTTTTGAAGCGCAGAACAAAAACCCTATAAGCGTTCATTTTGTGGCCCTCAGGTAAACGTCCGTACGTAACGCACATTTAAATCTAAACACTCAGAACGTAATACGGAATTGTTTCTTGCAGTTGTAACTTACATCTGAGTGGAGTTAAATATTGCCACAGAGAGAACCAACGACTAATACTAATCCCCAATGACTAATACTAATCCATAGCTTTTACGTCGATTGTTGCAATTTGCACTGGTAATTTGACAAGTCGCTATTATTCTCACCACCATCACCACCACACCCACACTTTTAAAAAGTGACGAAATTAGTATTGACTATATATTTTCACCACTACTTGTCCCATCGGGGAATACCAGCCAGATGTTATGTATCCTTTGTATTTATAGCTGGCAGGGTAAGCATACTCTTAGAAATTAGTCCATGATGTAACATCAATTTTCCATCTTGATAGATTGCTCCTTTAAGAAATGTCACCCAAGTTTAATTAAAAGCAGTTAATGTAATGGAATGCGGAGTAATCCTTAACCAGATCAGTATCGCTGGGTCTTGTAACGTAAACGTTACCGTAGGAAGTCTGCGTAAAGAGTTCACTTTCTAAACCAGAGCGGCGCGGCGCCGGTTTGTGACACAGCCTAAGAAAAAACGGTGAGACAATATTGTACGTGTTTACTTTTTTTGTGCGTGGTCTTCGAGCAAATTTTTGTAGACGTAAATATAAACAGTTGTCCGAAATTACAAAAGTTTTGGTGGATAATTATTATGTATTGTTTGTTTATTGTTGCTGCTTTTTAACACGCATATATCAAAGTATTACTTTTAATTTTATCACAGCACCAGTAGTCATGTAATAATAAAGTCATAATAAATAAAAAGTGGAGGGAGTTAATTTTGTAGTGCGTTATTAAATTGCAGGTTTATCGCATTTTTACGGTTTAGTAATAGCAAGTTATAAAAATTTTCCACGTAAGAAATGGCAATGACCGGTACTTTATTTGCATGCAAGCCGATACACATTAACCACAAACCAAGTTAATGAAAACAAACTTTCCAGGCTTCGCAAAGAAACAGTGTATTCCTGATTGGTTTTTTTTTATTTTTTTATTACCAAGTAATAAACAATGTACTGTCGACACGAAAAGGGGATGAAGAAAAATGTATAACATGACCAACTGATATATGTAGTCTGTGGTTCAACCACCGGAGCGCACCGTATTCTTGATTTTACTGTTTTAACATATCAATGACACTTTCGCCGACGTAATAGTAACGTAATACTAGACTTGCTGCACGTGAAACTGACAGCCAGACGAATAATTACGTACATTTCTTTTAACTACGCATTCTCACGGTAATTCGTTACATTTCGTCTAGTCTGTCAAGTGCACTATTGTACAATTTCTAGAGAATATTTTGGGATAGTTACTTTTTCCTGCTAAATAATTCGTCATTGTGTTTTTGGTGTATTTTTTCTTGGTTGTTGTTATGTGGTCTAGACAAGATGAAAGGTATGATTAAAGTAAAAATATGTGCTGCTAGTGACAGCTAACATTATCTTTAACTTTTAGAACCAAGTAATTTTTTTCTGTATCGAATTAATGCTTCTAAACTACTTGGTAAATTTCGATGCAGTTTTCACCATAATTGAGAATATTTCTTGAGGAAGGTCTATGTGTATAATGCATTCATAACGCCTCTTTATTAAATTGCACTCGTGCGAAGCCGGAACATTTCATTAGCAATTAATAACAAAAAATAGTAAAATACATAGCATAGCATCGTTTAACAACCTTTTATAATAGTAATTAGAATGTAGTTGTCAATAATCGCACATGATTCTCACAAAGATGTGCTAAACCAAAAATAACATAGACTTGCGTATTGCATCATGATGCGATAAGAGCGACATCCTAGCGAGTACGCAGCTAAACCAGTGAAGCGTAATCCCGTAGCTCAATCCACTACTGTAACTGATACTGCGAGATCATTCACTCATGATATTATGACTACCTTATACTGCTGTACCGTCACGAGCAAAAGTATGTATACACTCGGCTTTATACAAAAGCGATTTACTCCTTTATTTTTGAATTAAATTGTATGTTGTTACGAACATAGCATTTTCGAACCCTTAGGTTTATGTAATGTGTCGTATTTCAACGTTGCATTCGTTATTTCACGAAAAAATCGCAATTGAAAGTTGCCAAGTGTTGATATATTGGTGCTCGTGACTGTACTGTAGTTTATGACCTCTGCGCTGCCACCGAGGAGCAGTGGTGATCCAGTGGTAACAGCCGCGAGTTACGAGTTGTAGGTCATGGGTTCGAATCCAGACAGGCGCTTTACTTTGAGTTAATTATTTCATCACCACTGCTCTCAAAACGGTAAAAGAAAACATCGTGAGGAAACCAGCATGTCCTAGAACCAAAAATTCGAAGACATGTGACGTCTACCAACCCGCACTGGGCCCGCGTGGCGGATTAAGGCCCGCTCCATCTCACAGAGATGAGGCCTATGTCCCAGCACTGGGAACATTATAGGATTATGCTGCCACCGATGACGCCGTGGAAGTGGCAAAGCTTCGGGCCAACAAGAAGAAGAAGACTGGAGTAATGAACTTCGAAGGAAAAGATATGTCTTCGCTCTCGAAGTTACCAAAGACTACGCTATATTGGCTGTCTTTGACCATCTAACTTAACTCCCATAATTACAGCAATATCCTCTTATTGAAGTGATAACTTCTTATGGGAGGGTAAACCGCTTCGTAACGTAACGCGTTATGGCGCCAGTCTGTCTGGCTTCCCTTTCTCTCACGCATACGGCAGCGGTAGGCAGGCTCTTCCTCTCTCACTCTAACCCACAGCGCTAGTCGTATTTCGGACAGACGCTATCCCCTCTCTCTACTCAGTGTTTAGTGTGCGATAGACATAATATACCATAGATTGGTTTAAGTTATCACTTCTGTCGGGCGTCTCGAGACGCACACGTTTTTTTTTTTTTTTAAGCCGCAGTAAATCTGAATTCCTCTTTGTTGATTAAAGTTTTCGATTAGGTTAGGACTTTGTACGGAAGAAGAACTATTCAGTTTGAGGGAGCGCAGCTTTATAATAAGTCATCGAAAGAAATAAGATATTCTTCATCAGTGAACATTTTCAAAAATAGGTTAAAGTTTTATTTGACAAACCAACAATAATAAATCATTACTCACTGTATGTACTCGATAGATCGAATGGCAAGTATGTTTATTAAAAGATAATTTGTTAAGTTTCTAATATTTAAGTGAACTGTATATGTTCATTTTTTTACAGAAAAAAATAAGTTTCTTTAAACCGGATTAAGATAAAAAAGTGTGCAGGCAACCACTAAAAAGGAAAGAAAGGAGACTATGTGTTAAAACAACATGTACAGTGATTGGCAATCAGTGTGTACACGTCCACTCAAGTACGGTATAATATTTGATGAGTCACTTGTACAGTCTACACCACTTTCATATCATTATCATTATTTGCTGTCGTCGAGGCTTAAAGACTTAAACTCACCATTAACTTGAATCTATAAAAAAATCTTTATAATAAAGCTGAAGTATGTTTGTTTTTGTTTTTTTTTTTTTGTTTAAACGCCCCAAAGTCTGAAACTACCAGTCGAATTTCAAAAACTATATTTTGCATTTGGTAGCGCAATTATTAAGGATGGTTATTTTTACGAACGCACCCACTTTAGGAGCCGAACAAAAAGGGCAAAAATCAGAAGGAACGCCTTAGCGTTCCTTCTGATTTTTGCCCTTTTTGCAACACCGAAATAATTTATTAATAATCCGATTTCTTTTAAATTAAAAGGCGGGTAACCGCGGGGCACAGCTAGTCTTCGATAAAATGACTCGTAACACGAAGTTATAACAATCTTGTACAATTGTCTAAAATCCATGATATTTGAGATAAAGACATTAAATATAATAGTATAATAGCAGTAATTCAAGTAATTTCGAAGTGTTATGATAGATTACAGATGTTAATTTAGATCTGTTATCTGGGTCAAGTTGAATCGCCGCAATATCTAGTAGAAAGTGGATTACGATAACTTGTTTTAACAAAAGGGGAATGTTCTGTGTTAGTGTGTCTAACTTTGGATACTAGACTTGAGTGGGGCTTTGTTATGTTTTTACTGGATCTGAAATGTTGTTATTTTTATAATTTGAGGTAAAATAAGCGTTTCATTGTCTTGGACGACATTTTATTGATTATCAAATAGACGAAACTGTGAAACTCGAATAAAATATAGTTAATAAGAAACTAAGATGTTTTTATTTCTCACGCATAATTATAGAATTATTAAAAAACGCCTTTAAATACATGATTTTATTGCATTCATTCGTTCATCAAACGCAAATAAAAACCTTTCCTTTTCACAACAGTATGCTATCATGCACATTCTTCCTCGTAGCTATCGGTCAACTAAAGCAGTACGCCGTTTTTTATCGACTGCGCCGTCGAGTGAGTTTACCCAACTTGCAACGTCACCTGGCTCTTGGTTTTTGTTAAATTACTTACAAAATGAACTTCAATGAAATGTTTATGTAATTCTTATATTAATTACTAATGTTTAGTATTTATTTTATACTCGATTTGTTTAAGACAATTTTGGGAAAGATCTAAGAGCAATCCAATTAGACTACAATGTGGATTGTTTTTGATCTTGGAACACTAACACTATAGACTTACCGCACCACTTTGATTCCAAATACTTTTAGGTTTAAATATGCTAATTTCACTCGAACAACTGCAATACCAGTTGCTACAATTCACAAAGCAGAGAGAGGTTGTTTGCTCGCCGCCTACAACCATAACTTATTCGTTTCAACTCATTGCTAATAGCGCCGTTAAACTGAACAATAGACTTTTAACTTTTTCTGTACACCAACAAGGAAATACAAGACTCAATTATAAAGACGTCAATCGAATGTTTTTAAACTCGTTTTTAATATTAATACATGCATCGGTGAATAAATTATAGGATGAATGTGACATAATTATAAATAGATGCATTCCTATTGCTATGCAAACGAAGAAAGTGGTGAAATTATTTGACCTTGACTCGAATGTATAGCACGAACAAAAAAAAGTATGCTAATGAGTATGAACAAAATGACGAGTGCGATTAGCGCGTTGATGTCTTTTATATGGAAGAAAGAATAGCAGCAAAGATTTGATTTTAAATGTGTGAGAATTTTTTTTTTAAAGGAATCTTATTTAGGTCAAATGATTTAGATACCAGTTTGGTAAATTATACACGTTTTTTCATAGACTTTATAATTTGATATTGGCATTAGAAATTATAAGATTCAAATGAACTGATTTACAATAACTTAGATTGTTTTGTTCTTTTAGGATACTTACCGACAGTCGTAAAAAATCAAACTATGTATTGCGTCTAATAAAACAACATTACACTTCTAATAAATAACGTAATCTATCAAACAACTTACTTATAAGCACACTCCAAATATTTAAAGACTTATCATCCTTATCAAAACCTGCTCCCCAGGGCGTGGGGCATCGTCACAAAGAATGCCACTTTTACAGCAATTCCGATGACTGTGTGTCTGAATAAGGATGCAGACAAACTTTCACTGGCGGTTTTTTTTTAGATTCTGACAGACATTTTATTTCGCGGGCTTCGCGTATAGTCAGCTCTGAGATGCTATAGAGATAATTTCTCCTTTTTGTGTGTGGTCTGACTGGATTATAGTGGTAATTTAATGATAAATAGAATAGAATAATTTATATCAGATAATTAAAATCCATATCTAAATGAGTTGGGGTCCGGAGTTTGGAGTTGTGTTCGGTTAATTAATTAATTAATGTACTGTAAAGGTACAAAACCCTTCCTGATTAATCTTCTAATTCTAATTATGCTTTATAAGGTGTGCTCAAAGAGTTTCTTAAGAAGTTAGACAAGCTTTAATTTTAATACTGAGAATAATTATTAATTTAGATTTTTTTTATTTTTTTATTTAGAATTAGTTTGGTTTGTTGTTTTAATGTTTTCTTTGCGTATGTGTTAGATACTGAAACATCAATGGCGAAATGTGGGTGTACTAATTTATGACTTATCCCTTATCCCGTGCTCCGTGGAGAAATATAGCTGTCGTGTTATTTTATAATTAATTGCTCAAGGACTTCATCAGGCCTTCCGTTGTAGGTTTCGGGTTTTATATATATGTTTCAATAATTTACTTATGATGAACTTACTTAAAAAATATTTAAAAAGTCAAATAATAGTTTGGTTTCTGCATCAAATAATAACTTAACATCAAGCTTGTTATCCCAGAAGGTTTAGACAGAAGTGTACATATAGTAACACCCATATTTTACTAGTTTTGTTTAAGTCCCACGTAATAGGACACGAGCCTATTGCCAAAGTGGACACTGCCAAATGGAACAAATAATGTTGTGCAGTAATATTATTCAAGTATGAGACTTGCAATCAAACACTCGCTTTATATCGCCTCGCTTCGCATTGAGTATGTTTCTTTACAGTTATGGTAAGGGAACTACTTTGTCCATGGTCAGCTGCCTTGTGACAGACAGTTCTTTGTTATATATAACTATTAAGTATACTATAACCAAAATCTCTCTGCACAAATTGTTGGTGAAAAGCTAGCTAATATGCAAGTATAATAATTTGTAGGTAGTTGTAAGTATGTATAATGCTGTCATGAAGAGAATGTTTTTTCTCTTGAGTTTTTTGTTATTTATTTTCTTGTACTTTTAGACCATATTGTGCTATTGTAATTGTACATACAATTGATTCAATTGAAAAACTGACCTTTCTTAAGTACTTTGACGTTTTGATAAAATGTTTGGTTGCAGGATTATGTAAAAATACTATGTTGTAAATGTTGTTAGAGTATAAAGATAATGAAGATTGCAATATCAGTTACTTTGTTACCTTGTAAATCAAAGCTATCCGTTCTCTATTAACTATTTAATTAACTCCCAGCTGTAGTACGTGAAGATAAATACATACTAGCTATATACATATATATACATACCTACATTGTTCTCACATACGGCAGCAACAAGAATAATGTACCCAGGATTAAGTAAAAAGAGTGTCCTTGGAGTTTCTTGCCTGTTCTTCTTCATAGAGATCTACGTTTTGAAATGCGCAACGAGCTTCTACTTTATGTTTAACTGACTGACTCTTTGCCACTTCAAAAGTGCCTGTAAATGGTTTAATTGGAACAAAAACTTTGAGATTTATATAATCACATTCATTTTCAAATGAGTCATTGATTTCCAAATCTTCTGTTGTCAACATCGTAGTATGACGTTAGTATGACGTCCTGGATTTCGTATTGAAGCAGTTTGATTTAAGCTGCACTCTGTCTTGGCTATACATACTCGCTATAAATCAAAAGAATTCACCCCTTAGCACTTGTGTACTCCATTCTCGTGAAATTTCTTGTTTTAACATAAAAATATATCCTGTGACACTCGGCAATACTGTGGCTGATTATTCAAACTTTACCTGCACCCTAATTGCGTAACACACGATCAATCGGAATCGGTTTCATTTTGACAGTTCAACAACATTCATTGCGTTATTTACGTTGTTGAGCAGACACATGACACATTTTTTGAACATATGAAGCAATGGATTAGCAATATCCTTCAAAATGATTCAGATTGAGATTGATTGTGTGTTACGCAATTAGGGTGCTGTTTATAATATCATATAGAACAGATGAAAACATTCGATGGACCCCATTAGGTACACATTCTCTCAAAGTGATTTACTGTTACAAAAATAACAATCACAATTTTTTTTAGCTTTATGTCATAAGTACTAATATTCTTTCCTTTATAATTTCCAATGCCTACCTAACCACCGAGACTGAAACAATATGCTATACTAAAGTCATTATTATTACTGAAATATAGTTTTTTGAACTTTCTGTATAATTTCTCTTCGGCTAATGAGTAACGACTTGCATTGTCTTAGTCGTGTCTCGGTACCTACCTCTCTGTCGGTGACGACTGTATTATGTTACGTAATGATAAAACAGTTATTATTATTATGTCTGTATTATTACAGTTTTATACATAAGTATGGTAATGTTAATTACTTTTGTTTGGTTTGAACGGGTAGATTTTTTTGCGAGTTAAATTATGTAAATATCTGTTTCCATTTTTAAGATTGCAAGCTGTAAGGAATTCATCTCGGTGGCTTCTTTTAAATCACTTAAATGTTTTGGTTTTATTTTAATCAAGAATGTGCAATGTACCACCTTTAACATTCCGTTCCAAACACGTACTACAGAGGGCTTTTAATTAAAACACTGTTCATCCATTTTGTTCTAACTAGAATAAATAAAACTAGATTCTCAACATTTTCAGGAATAATAAAAGTAGGTTCTTATTGGTTAGTTTTTCTTCATAATTACATGCAAATACTTAGCAAAACAAGCCACTTCCTTTAGTGCATAAGGAACGAAGCAATTATACCGTCGCGAAGTGTAGTGGGTGGTAAAAACTTGAGTAATTTCTGATATTGATATAGCAGTACTCGTGTTAAGACTCATTGAACTCCAATGAGTTAAGACTTAAGACTCCAATGATTGGAGTCTTAAATCAATTGGTCTTATTGATTGCAATATGACCAATATTTATTCTTGCTAAAGGTCTATATCCAGCAGTGTTTTAGTTGATAATGGTGGTAATGAAAATCAATTAGAGGCTGGTTTTAATTGCAATTCACAATTTGAAGATCAGTTTGATAGTTTTAACAGTATGTCTTTTAGATGATACCGTAGATATTACACTTGTATTGATTTAAAACTGCAAATTAATTGGTGACGTTAATTAAGTTTACATATTAGACATAGCTATCACACTCAAACTCAACGCATTTATCGCAATTAAACCAATTACAGGCACTTTTGATTTGCCAATGGGTCAGTTATTCAGAAAGATGAATCTAGTTGCCCATTGCCAAGCGTGGTAGGTTCCTATGGAGATGAATGATCATAAAACTCCTCTAAATCTATCTTCCTTGCCCATATTCCTCAAGTTGCAGAGTGAAAAACATGCCACTATCAAACCGTGTCACCAGTCGATTCGTGTTCACTTCCAGTGTTATTACTTAGTTGTTACAAAATATGTTCTAAAGCTTTATACATAACATAATATCCTCGACATTACTATCTGCTGTCTGATGGTGCGCAGGCACGCGAGAGGTAACGATCTTGAGACGATTATAGTAGACGAGTATATTGATATAAATCTTTTACTCCGTAGTTTTTTGATGGATAAAAAATGAGTTTAAAAAAAAAGCTTTTTGTATTTCGACAAGTATACAGTGTATTTTTAATGCCCTAGGCTTCTTTCCCCTACTTGTAAAAAAAATATTAAAAAAAAAATTCTTAAAGAGTAGTTATAAGTAGTATTATTCTGTGTTCTAGTCGTAGTATTTTAGTGGTAGACAGAAACCACAGAATGCCTTCTGCTAAGATGCCTAAGATCCTTACATACCTACTCCTTTTGCTTCGAGTAATATTATTATGTGTTTAAATTAAAGTATAAATCCAGCGTCAATCAATCGGCAGAAACTGTTCTAAGCAAAATAAAATAAGTTCAGTAGTTCCCAGAGATAAGCTCAAATAGACAGATAGGCATTTGTTTTATGATGTCTGACATCGTTGAAGCACGCCAGAGGCAGCGATTTTGATGTAATAGTGAAACAACGTGACTTTTATCGACTTTATCATGTGTGATCTTGATTCTTGTAATGTACTCGTATTTGTATGTATGTAGTGGAGTATATCATTTTGCTGAACCTTTTCCTTTTACTTGTTCAAATCAGAACGATGTGTGATTAACTCCATAGGAGCTGGTGAATTTTCTATGACTTTCATATCTATTCAATATGCTATTTGTTTTAGTATTGTGTGTGTGTTTTTTTATTATGATGATGACGGAATTGAAACAATAGTTTCATTATCATCAATCTCCTGCCGTTGTCCCAATTTATTTGTGGTCGGCGCAACATGTCTTTTTCTTCCATACTTCTCTATTAGTCGTCATCTCGGTAGTCACCCCCTTTCTAACCATATCATCATTCACACATTCCATTCAACGTTTCTTTGGTCTTCCCCTACACTTATTACGATAAAACTTAACTTCATTAATTTAAATAAAAAACATGGCGATACAACAAAAACTAATTAACGTATGCCGTCTGTTGTGTGTTCTACAGCATCAGAAGCAACGTAAAAACCTTTCTTTTAATTGAGTTCTACAATAAATATTTATCATCAAAAACGAACGATTAACATGCAAAATATAAATGGCGTCTCAATATAAACACTTGAGTGAAATGTTTGCCGGTAGCCGCGCTCACGCACTCACTTTCTACATCGAGCGATTTAAAATCGATAATATGGAATGTCGCTTTTTTATCGTACCTCATTACACACATAAAAGTTTTACGTAGCTAAATAAATAGATCTAATGAATGAAAACGAAAGGATTGTGGTCTATTTTGGGAATTCGATTTTTTGTTCGTTTTTCTTCTCGTCATTTTCTGATTTTTATTTAGGGTGACGTGAGATTTCTCTATTTTGAATCACGTAATAAATAAAGAAACAAAGAGAGTACAAAGAGAGTTATATGCGGTAAACAGGACACAGAGAAATAACACAAACAAGTCGAAAAAAGAACAATAATTTTAAAAAATTATAAAAAAAAAACAATACAATGAATCAGATTTAAAAATATAAAGGCGGAGTTACCTATAAATAATCAGAATACTTTTATTAGATTAGATTCATTAAGTATTTTTTTAATTCCTTGCAAACTAAAATAATTTAAATCAAACTGTACATTCCATTTAAGTATGTAACTACCTAAGTATGTAGTAATTTATGAAAAAAAATGCTATGTACTGTTTACTTTATCCGAAGACAAAGAAAACTACACACAATGCTTTATAGGCATTTAAAAAATATTTCAACCGTGTTACATTTTTGTTAATGATCGTGATTCAGACAAGATTTAGATCAAAAAAGATCTAATTTTGCGCAATCCTTGCAGCTATTTCAAAAATGAAAATATTCGGCATTGGTCATAATTGGCCGCAAGGTCCGAACATTGTCGAGTGCTACCATTTGCTACCATTTCGGCAAATGGCGGCACCAACACTCCGATTAGATCTAATTCTTGACCAACGACATTTGAGTCGTGTAACAGCTAACAGCTGCTTTGGATCCGGGTAATTGTATTGGTAACTGAAGGCGCGTTTACATTCGGTAGAGTAAGTAGGCTAGTACTGGTTTGTTACAACTAGCCTAAAATATAATCTTTATTTACTTTGATAGTGTAATAAACCTATTGTTACGATTCAGGAACGTTTAATTAGGTATGAAATTGTATTTACCGTTCTATCGCGACTGCTGTCTCTTTCTTTGAGTGTAAACACGCTCTAATGGTATCGAAAGGGAATTTAATGGACTTTGTATTTTCCTAGTTTATGTCTTCTATTTGCCTAATTTCACAGCGCTTTTTTCTAGTAGGTAATGCATCTTTTATCCTCAGTACGGCTAAGTATTTAAATATTATGAGATCAGAAAGCCCATTACCGTAATTATGCGACAATCAATGTCAAATACTTGTCAAAAATGTAGGAATTTTTGAGGTATTTTTGACAGAATGAGACTGAGATCAGACTGAGAACGTTTTTAAAATTACGAGAATAGCAATCAGGCTAAGCTTGAAAGAATGCTCTATAGTATTTATTCAGCATGGAAACAAATTCAAATGTTTATTGCTCAACACAGTAGGTACATAGTCATACATTTCTAGATTTTGTTTATGAACAAGTAGATTAGAAAAGTATAAGCAGATAAAGACAACATGCTTTTCCAAATGGAAAAGCATGTTGTCTTTATCTGCTTACACTTTAGCTACTAACTTACTACTACTTACTTACTATACTTTAGCTTTTCTGATAGCTAAATAGCTATCAGTTATTCAACAGGTGCTTTTAAAGTAATAAATTCTGCACCACATAATACATGTTATTGCATTCTGTGCTACATACTATATGGTAACATTGTATGTATCGTAAATATTGTCGAAGTACATAATACATTTATGAAACTAAGATTAGATTTTCCGGAGTTACGTTTTACTTTTCAGATTTCTCGCAAAGTTGTGCGGATGTAAGTTAGGCGTGTAAAAAGGAAATTACTTTTAATAACGAATAGAAAGGTAGTTATTTTACTTTGATTAAAACAATATTTAATTATCTCAGAAGTGAAATGTCGCAACGCTGCGCAGTGATATAGGGTACCACCGTTTACTTTCATAAAACAAGTTTTTGCACAAGCCGCACTTGGCAAAATGTTACCGAAACATATCATTATGAATTATTTCACGTGTCTCACAAGTTTTAACGTGTAAAATGATTTATTTTATGAATAAAATTAAAGTATCTAGCTATCAGCTCGGACAGTGCTCAATCGTGACTGCTGCCACACTCATGGTCGAGACTTTAGAAAGCGAAATATTTATCATTGACTCACTACTAACATTTTAAACGAAATTATATCACGTGAAACTCACCTTTCAGTAATATTTAACTGTCTTCAACTTCAATTTGTTGTAAAAAAGCACTGATTTATTTATTACGTGGAATCCACCATTATTCCATATCACTTGTTGAAAACACCGATACCACCTTCACTATTAAGTTAGAAAAAAAAACTTTTTACACAACACGCACTTCCCGCCCAAAATCTACATTATTCGAAAAATTCGAATCGATAGATCGATTTCCGTATCAGTTGATAGATGTCAACGTCCTCGACGCAATCCGGACACTGGCGGCAAGTGTCGCCGTCGGCTCGGACTTTACGCGCCAGTGCACTTCGATTGCAATGAACAAAAATAATTATTTCGATTATTCGAACGTAGGTTTATGATGTTTGAATTTGTGGCGGGAAGCGTGTGTTACGTTGCGAGCGTGCGTTCGGGAATGTGCGCGGAGGCCGGACGGTGCGCGAAAAGCGACTGCGGTCACTGCTGCTCTCGCGACACTCTCTGCCCACCAGTGGCCGCATGTGTAAATGTTAATCCGTGATATTATTTAGTTTAACCGATAAACGTTGAGCCGTTGCATTCTATATTACAACCCCTCTACCGTTCACTTTCTGCTACACCTTGTTATTTAAACAGCTCAATGAATATTGGTAGGTCTCAAATAGAGATAGGCCGGTTTGCTCGCACAATGCTCCCTTTCAGCCGTGATTTTTCAGTCTAGTTTCAAAAATGAAAGCTGACATAATTGTTTTGTGAAAATATTTTACATGCTATCTACATCCTTGGTTACGTCAAAAATGGTTAAGCATGTTTAGACATGGTGCTATAGGAACAACAAAGTCTTCATACATAACATGTTATGTTAACCCAAATTTGAAAAAAAAATCGTCTTTAAAACTCTTCTATTTCGTAGTCATTATAGCTTTTCATGCTGAAAGCGAAAAGGATTATTTTTTAAACTGTAGCAGAATACGAATCATTTGAAAGTACACAACTGAAAATATTTATAATAATTCAGAGCACCAAACTATATTAACTAAATCGATTGTTTAAAATAATTGTGTAAATAACAAAAAAACTTCGACCGAATAAACAAATTAAAACGAGATATTTCTATACGTCGTAAATAATAATTCATAATTAAATAAATCATTTAAAATATTTTTCAAGTGATTCAGTGAAAATTCCAATGCTGTTTGTTACATTTACTGATAATTTCACTGAGTAGGTACTACTTTTCATCCCAGTGGTAGCCCGGGGAAGTCTTGCCGAATTTTAGGTTGACTTTGCTATAAAAAAATGTTTTTTTTTTTTCATTTAATGTGAAGGGTTAAGGGTTACATGAGGGTAAATATGTTAAAAAGTATATGGAAAGTTCACTTTTTTTCTATAAAAAAATAATATTAGATGTCTGTTAATACGGTTTGGTTTCGGATTTGGTATTACCAGTAGGTCAGCGCAGGCCCGCGTGGTGGATTACGGCCCACTCCCTCTCACCGAGAGGAGGCCTATGTCCCTTAAAGTGCATTGCCACACTGCACTAAGGCCGTCAACATCAACGGACACCTCATTCGTTTTAGACCTTACCCCATTCACACACGTTTCATTGCCGCACACGTTCATATCAAAATCAACGCCTCTGAAGATCACTTTACGGCTTAACCCATAATGACTTTAATAAAATCAGATGAATAAATTGTGGGCTTTCCCTAAATCTGACGACTTTGAAAACTCCGATTTTGACAATTTTTATAAGGATATTTAGGGTGAATCGAAATCTGCAAGTGGACTTCTGAAGTCCTGACCACGGGGCTCCTATCTGAAACTTTTCAATTAATTATTCGGTGTTCTCTCATCATGTCGCACCGGCACTTATTCACCTATCAACTTTCCGTCCTGCATAATTGTGCTTGCTCAAAACCCTCTGGGCTCCCCCCTACCATTTCGTGTCAAATTAAATTCAAATTATTAATTCTATTTTTAACCAAATTTCCAAAATCTGCCTGTTAAATATTTTGCCTCCATTTTTATTCACAAAAAAGCGGTTTTTTTTTTTTTTTTTTACCTTGATCCTGGAAAATGTGTGATTTTTGTTACTACACTACCAGACACGTGAATCGAGGCACCTTCTTATTTTTGTTTAAAGATGTTTTTATATAATGACTCACTATCATTTCGGTTTGTCATTGTTCCAAATTTAAAATCGGATTTAATAAAATTGTTTAATTGCAATAAATCGCCTTTCCGCGTTTCTCAGGGGCAAAATCAGCGCGATATTTTTGAAAAAAACAATGGTTTACATAGAGAAAACATTTTTATTTAGTAACTTGTGTTACCTCCAAGAGCATTTACGACGGCCGTCATGCGGTTCAGCATGGAATTAATTAATGCCACTATGACGTGCTGTGAAAGTTTCTCCCATGCTTTCAAGATGACAGTTTTTAGCTCCTGCAAAATTTCTGGAGCTGGTTGGTTAGTTCGGGCATGCCTCTTCAGTTCATCCCATAAATGCTCTACTGGATTCTAGCTGGCCTTTCCATGACTGCGATACTAACGTCATACTGGTATTCTCGAACAATTCTTGCAGTGTGCGCCCTTGCATTATCATGCATAAAAATGAAATCCGGGTCCACAAACTCATCATTAAATCATAAATGAATGTATCGGTCGCAACCGTATTTAGTGGTGGTAACCGTTGTCCCGTCACAACCTCAAGGCTAGTTTTTCCTTCACTGGAAATCCGCCCAGACTGTCCATGACCCACCGCCATAACTCACCTTCTCTTAAATACAACATTTATGAAAACTTCTGTTCACCCTGTCTTCTGTAGACTTTCCTACGTCCAACATCGCTAAACAGCATAATCTTGATTTCTTCCGTAATAAAAAGAACCTGGCTCCATTGACGACGTTCAGTTCTATGCAAATATTCGCGTACACGTATAGGCGCGCCATTATGTGAGCTCGTGTCAGTTTAGGACCATTGGCTGGCTTAGGAGTAGGTGTCAGGCCACGTTCTTCGAGTCTCCTTCTAACAGTACGAACGCAAGCAGTCAGTCCATGAAAGTCTCAAAGCTGTTCTTGGACCTGTACTGAGATCAGGTCACAATTACGCAGGCAGGTGGAAGATAAACTGATCTTGTTGTCCCGTAGTTAACCGGATTTGTAATTCTCCTGGACGGCGCACGATGCCGCCAGTCTCCAGGGAGCTATGGTAAATTCTTTGAAGTTGTGCACTTACGTTTCGCTGACTAAGCTAAGACTGACTGAAGAAGTGCAACTTGCGCGGCTTGCGTGCAGTAAGTATCCATAATTTGAAAAATAAGGAAAAACAATTTTGATAGAGTATCAAAATTGTTTTTCCTTATTTTTTTATCCAAAACATTTATATGCAAAACAAAACAAATAACGAAATATAATTATCCTATACTACTTGTATCTGTAAATCTTAAGTGTGAGATGGACTCGCCGTTGATGTTAATGCCGCATCCTTCCCAGTTCAGCGTCTTAAACACATCCTCCAATAGTTAAGAGAACAATTTCGGGGAAATTGCGTCTCCTTGTCTCACCCCATGACGCAGAGGGATATGTTTATTTCGCTGGACTTGAGTTTGGACGGTCATTGCTGGTTTTTATGAAGACATCTCAGCCTCGGACCGCGCCTGATCTCGTGAAATATATTTTAGACTAACGATGTTCATAATTAAACGATGACATATAGCTTTATAGGCATAAAACAATTTGTACAACTAAACATGGTAATTTCAGTAATAATGGAGGAACTATATACTTTTTCAATAACAAACAATATGCATGTAGGTAGGTAAGTCTATAAACTTCTACGACCAACTTGAAAACTTGATCTAACCATTGCATGTTGTCGACCTCCGGGAGGTTTGCTCGACTAAATACGGAAGGCGTCAGACTTAATACCTTATGTCATAATTTTTTGACCTGAGTGGTTCGCTGATTAACTCAATTAATGCCATAGAAATATGAATTACATATTGCGAGAACAGTGTCTAAATATATAAAATTTAACCAAATATTATCCGTCACCATCCAAACAGTTTTTGGACGAATAAGCATCTTTCAAGTTGTAAATCTATTTCAGAACGTAGAAACAACTGTCAATCTAACATCATCATCCTGTTGATCGCTGATGACGTCACAGAGACAGAATGTCTATGTCAGAGGTCACAAACATTTTGTGTACTTTAGGTATATTAATACTAATTATTTTTAATCAGTTCATGGATACTGAGCGAGCGTGAGAGAGAACTTCTAATGTGCCTCACATCAGAAGTTTTATTGGTATTACGTTTTGGGGCGTTTAGTGTCCCCTAAAGTGTTAATTAGAACAAAATGATTATTTAATTGCATAAGTAGGTAAAGGTACTTATCTTAAAATATTATTACAAAATCCATAATATAGATGGCAAAATGTTTATACCAATACAAAGTTTTTTTAATCAATATTTTTTTAGTGTTAAGTAGGTAGGTATATTTCTTTGTCTATTTAATATTTTCTTTCTTTACTCCTAAAATTAACAAGTTGTTTGCATCAAATATCTCAGTTACCTCATAATAATAAGTAATCTGCCTCTGACTTTGTGTTTGTTTTTTTGCGTAAGTATGGTTTTCGATACGTAGATTTATTATTCGTATCTTGATTGATATTTTTTTAAGCGATCAAGATGAACATCTTAAAAAAAAGGTTTATAACCACTATCTAAACTACTTTACGATACCCATTACGTCACTTTTCTTGGATTTTTTAAGGCTTAGGGCCTTGAACCAGTAATTACTCGAATGAATCGAGTATTAGTTCATCGTCATCCGGGCCTCAGTTCAGGCTTTGTTTCATTCATTGTCGCTACATCATGAATCCCTCGAACATCATTTCCTAAACGAAACAATATTAGTAAGTAAAGATTTCACTTAACCCAACGCAAAAACTTCTAAAGGCCTTGCTCACTCAGCCGTGAACGACGATTCACTGTCGTCGGCACTACTTTTGCCATGAAAACAGTAGATTTATATAATGCAACCTCTTTTCGCAACTGCCAAAACAGTACTATTAAAAGCGTGATATTTTATTATCTTATCGGCGTAGATTATGTACACAAGTGTTGGTTTTGTACCGTGTAATGGACAACACATTAGTTACCAGCACTCCAATGGGTACCGTGTGATTACCACTGAATACAACGAAAATAATATAACCAACAAACGTATGGAACGTAAGGATTTGACATTGAGTTTCCATAACTTAATCAAACGAGGTACGGTACAGTGTTCTATGTTTGAGTTTTGTTTTTAATTTTCTTAAATGAGTGGCCAGTGTTATTACCAAGTGAGTGATAAAGGTTTTAATGGTGAATTAAATGCAGTGACTTGGTGTTTTATGCTTTATGTTTTATTTTTATCTGTGCTTTTATGATCATTACCTACCGTGATTTATTTTTTCTAACTGTGTTAATATTTTCATAAACATTTTTCATGATTCCTAGTATTACTTAATAATAATTTCAACTATGGACCCTAGCAATGAGAATTATATTTACCAAACTTTTAAATTAATAGTATGAGGAAAATAAAACCTTGAGTCATTGTTTTACATTTCGGATAAGAATATTGTAATGCTGATCCACGGTAAATATTATGGTGATGAAATTCTATTGGTTATAGTTATTTATAGTACCTATTATTTACAATACCTTATTATTTACATTTTACACACACATTCAATTACTTACAAAATTATTATTAACTTTATATTTAATTATGGTTCAATACTTTCATAACTGCGCAGGTTTTTCTGTTGTTAAAATACAGTTTGTACTCTTATCCTGGCTGAGCAAGGTTTCCTGTTAAAAAATGGTTAAAACTTAATTGTTGTTACGAAGTTAAGTTATATTATTCCTTGTCAGAACTGACCGTGACATGAAAATATTATTATCACCTGTCTAAGATGAGATACTATTATTTTTTATTTCCCCCATAGGTTCCAATTTTCTCTCTCTATCTCTCTCACTCCACCAAAACTGCACTAGAATATGAATTTTGTCCTTATCATACCTTGTTTTTAAGCTGCCAACAGATTACTTTAAGACTGTAATCCTCATAAATGATTAACAGAACATGTTAAACCTTTTTTATAAACAATATTTATTACATGTTATTACTATTCTATCACTGCACTTTGTGTAAATTATTTCATCACCACTGCTCTCAAAACGGTGAAGGAAAACAGTGAGGAAACTGGCATATCCTAGAACCAAAAATTTTAAGACGTGTGACATCCGCCAACCCTCACTGGGCCCACTGGAAATTTTTGGCCCACTCCCTCTCACAGAGAGGAGGCCTGTGTGGCTGTGTCCCAGGAGTGAGAACATTATAAGCTGATTATGCTTATGCTACTATTCTATCAGAACATAATAATATTCCTTGAGTTGGCACTATTAGCCATCCATATGAACCTATCACATAACTGCCCACAAGCCTCTCCTGAATTATGCCATCATAATCCATTAGTAACTATAATTAGTTACTGATGGATTATGATGAAAAAGAAAACCAGATATTAATCATGGTTTGGTAATCCAAACCATCATTATTATGTACTTTTCTTTTTGCAATGATATTTTTTTATTTTTTTCTAATTTTCTGTGATCAGTCCCTGGACTATGAGCAATTTCTTGTTGGAGTTGATGGTGCAGAGTGATTTCTCCAGGGAGATTTTCCTTTTTATATTAATGAATGGCAGCCTGCATGTCCTAGTTGGCATCGGCGAGGTCCATTACAGCTAACCTTTCCAACCGCCTTTTATGATTCGGCTTTGTAAAATATAAAATGGGAATAAAATAATCATTCACTGTTGTAGTAAACAATTTCTAACACTAACAAAAGGTATCCCTAAACATAATTTATTGTGATACTACAATTTGTAAAATTATTATTTATTAATTATTATTAATTAATTGTTAAATTAACTTACTTCATCAGACATTCTAGTCCTAGAACATAAATTACCATATACAGCATCTTATGTCCGAGGCGTATTATGTATAATTACTGGTTAGCTTCAAGTGTTCCATCCTGTCGTTCAATGATGTAATTCTTAGGGTTCTAGTTACCATATACGGAATAATGTAGAATACTTGACATAGTTTAATATTCTACAATAGCTTCCGCTGACTCAACGTAACATCAACTATTAATTTAAATGATTTATTCATTTGAACTGTCATTGTCATTTAATCAATATTACTGATGACATCAAACTCCATATAAGAGTAGAGGACTGACTATGGGGAATACCTTCTAGTGTTTTTTTCAAGGGGAAAAATATGGAAGAAATGGGGATATTTGTGGGCTGCGGGAGAAATTGAGATCTGAGTGTGGTTTCTGGGGGATATGTGTGAGTGTTTTAAGGGATATCTGTGGGGGTTATGTGAACGATATTAATGGGGACTTATATCCCAAGCCAGTAATTTGGGCTCAATGTTCAATTATTGTTTGAATCATCTAGGGACCACAGTAAATATTCTATACCTAATGTATTTCAATTTTACAGATGAACAACTTTACGGGTACACAAACTACGGGATGGATACTCCCACCCCAGGGGCAGATGCCTCGGGAGAATGCCTGCCAGGATTCTTTCAGACCATGGATTCCCTAAGTCCGGGCATAGATTCGGATTTCGACGAGAGCCTAGCTGTACCTGAGTCACTGTCGGTCATCGAGACTGACAAAGTTGATAATAAGGAGGGAGGGAGTAGTTCTAGTGGTAAGTGGTTTTTGGTTATTAACTAGGAAAAGCTCTTCTGTCGCTTTTACTACGTGGGGAAATTCTCATGGCTTGTATGAGCTGGTGTCTGCAACTGCACGTCCAAGCGCGTATTTTGCGTATATCTCATGGCTTACCTCCGCAACTGCGCCGTAGCGAATACGAAGGGATCCGTTAGACTTCTGGGTGTTCCTTCTTCCACTCTTCTTTTCGTGTCGATGGTACTCTTCTTCGATATTTTATATTTTTTGAGCCCAGTAGGTGGCCAGGTTAATTGCGGTATCAGTGGCATTTATTAAGTCATCCAAGGTGCAGGTGAACGGGCGCTTAGGGCACTCCACCAAGTGGGGCATGGTCTGATCAGAGGCACCGCAGTCGCACTGGGTATTGGATGGGTCAGTAATCCCCCACTTCGACAAGTTGTGTCTGCAGCTCCCTACTTGGGTATATACGCAATCGGTTGAGAGCTTCTTCCACTTATACTGCTATTCCCTGCACAGTTCCATCCCACCCAGGTGATTCTTCAGTCTACTAAACTAGCCAACCCAAAGTCACGGCACGCTGGATATCATAGCCATCATCATTATTTTGTCCTTATCCCAATTTATTTGGGGTCAGCGCAACATGTCGTTTTTCTTCCATATTTCTCTTAAGGCCCACACATATCAGGGCCGACCCCGGGACGAGGACGGTCCATGTTCCGTCAGAAGTTCAAAAAAATATCGGTGTGTAAATTTTATGTAGGTATAATGAACTCGTTCACACACTTCTCGTGTGGGGCGGCGATGGAGCTTTAGTGCCTGCCTTGTGTGTGCCACGGCCCTGTCACGTACGGCCCTGATATGTGTGGATAGATCTTAAATCATCATCTCGGTGTTCATGCTGACTATCTTAGCCAAACAGTGACTTTGGCGAAAATTAATGTTGTTGCAGAAAATCGAAATAATTGACCCGACCGACTATCATTTGTCATTTCTTATCAGCCCAAAATGCAAAAATGGCAGCAGGGAATCTTAATCTCTCCCTTGTAGTTAATACGGAGGCGTTTTGACTACAAGGGAGATATTAAGATAACTTGTTAGATCAATCTCACAATCAGTGTTGTCACGTTCGAGGCTGTTCGATATTCTTTCTACTTATTGTTCTAGAAATACTAAGTAACTGTCACTTGATACAATTAAAAATTAAGTGAAATATTTGCCTCTTTTGTTTTTGTCTTTTGACAGTTATTTTTTTTTATACTAGCCTACGCTCCTACTGGGCAAAGGCCTCCCACTCCTTCCATCTATCGCGAGCCCGCGCGTCCTCCTACCAGGCTGGACGGACCCTATCCAGCTCGTCCCGCCATCTTCACGTCGTATCTACGTGTTCTGCCGCGACCCCGCCTCACTGTCTCAGGGCACTAGTTCTGTGTTATTTGGATTTTATTTAATTGACTAACAAAAATAAATAAATCTGAAAGATGCTTTATAGTTAGTACATATTTACTGACCCCATACAGTTTACGCAGCATATACGCGACGTCAACGCCAGGCATTATTGATGACAATGTGTGTGTCTGTGTTTGTATTTCACCTACTTTTACCTGCAAGTAGAACTGACGTACCTAATTCATAATTGATTGATTTCTGATTAGATACACGCCATCTGTCCCCAATGTATGGAGAAAATAATATTCCTATCTGTTTTTATCTTGTGATAGTAGCCGACTTCCTGTGATTCATATGAAAAATGCTTAAGTAGATAATATTGAATTAGTCACTCTGAGCTATTTTGATTGTTCGATCCACTATGTCCTTCTCGAGACATGAAAAGTAGAGCAATAAAATAGATATGTAAAAAACATTTACAGTCTCGATGGCTAGTTCCGACTATTTATCACTGACTTGGTTTCAGTGTTTTTCCATGGGCTAAAAGGTCCCTGTTAAAATGGACGAAGAATTATTAGAAAAATTTTATTTGTCCATTTCAGAGATTAGCGTGCTCAAACAAACAAACTCTTCAGCTTTATTATTAGTATAATAGATTAGTAGTTATTGGAAAATACCCAATCCAACAATATTATCCCTAAGTAGCTAGCTTATCTTGCAGTTATAGTGAAGTATATATATTCCTGTAAAGGCTTGCTTATAGAAAATTCTAATTATGAAGTTAATCATTTATCTATACCTAAGTAACCATCATCATCTGCCTGGCCGGGTCGGCTTTCAGCCTAACCGGATGGAGCTGAATACCAGTATTTTACATGGAGCGACTGCCTATCGGACCTCCACAACCCAGTCACTGGGTAATACGATACCCCTTGGCAAGACTGGTTGTCAGACTTTCGGACTTCTAACCCGTAACGACTGTCAAAGATCCACGAATGAAAGCCAGGGCCAACCGCTTAACGTGCTTTTCGAGGCACGGAGGGGCCTCGGTATGTATAAAGACGGTCCCCACCCACAGACCAACCGCAGCAAGCGTAGCTTAACCTGATCGAACTGTGCGGCTGTTATTATTTAGCCACGGGCTAAGAGACCATTAATATTAATATAGGAACTAGTCACTAATGAATGCAACAATGACACTACCTCTAATAATCTAGAGTAAAATTATTAGGTAAGTACAGATAAATCTAAACCACATGAAACAAACAATAATTAAAATATATTGATACAAATTAATTTTAATTCTAGATTAGAAATATCTCCTTATCAAACACAATAAAACTGATAACTGCTGGCTAATCATGATAACAATATTATATTACTTTTGCTTTCCTCATAAGTACTAAACAAACAAAATACATGAAACTACTCTGACTGTACTTGTTTTGTATCCATTGGATAATCCACTTGAGGCATCTTTTAAGACAATTTAAAACCGGTCTTTAGAGCTAGACTAAACACACACAGACAATGACGTGAGACAGTCTCGCTAAATGGACATGAGACTAAGGTTACCACTGCCCGGGTCGCGGGTTGTTCGAAAGAGTTACCGTGGCCCCTGGCACAGGCAACTGAAGGAACACGAGTGGGTTTAGTAAAATTCCCTCCCGGTCCGCCCAGAGCGGGAGAAGACTAGGGTTATCACCCGTTCGGATTTTCCCTTACATGTCCGGCTGTTTGGCTCCCCGTCCGGAATTTGTTCGGCCTTGTCATTGTCCCGAACTATATGACTTGATTTTTTTTCGAAAAAGATAATGTTTACGTAGGTAGACCGTAGGTACTGAAAAAATAAAGATAAAAAGTAAACTGTCCGGACTATTCGCAAATGTCCGGCTTTTTGTCAGGACTTTTCCAAGTTTCAAATTGGTAACCCTACATGAGACTGTCTCGATAAATGAATACGCGTGGCAGCCTAGCTAAATGGATAATTTGTTGCCAGTTAAGCCATGAACAACTTCAAACACGCCGCGCCGCTACTAACAGCGATCCATACGACCATACTCCGTTGGTACGTTCGCACTTGTTTGACGATATTGTCTACTGAGTTTTTTTTTTTATATATGTATAAAACGAGTTGTGATGTATAGACGCCAGCACATCAAGCTACTACAATCTGTCAAATTTCTTTAATAGATTTTCAACTTTATCGCTAAAGCATTCCAAACTGTCTTTTTTCAAGGTTGATTGAGAAAAGACAGTTTCGGGTAGCTTGATGTGCTGGCGTCTGTACACTACACTTAGCAAATTTTAAAACTAATGTTCTCCTTATGTATTGATTGTAATGTTATTATGAAATTGTTTGTAAATTTGTGATTCAACGAGAAAATCCCTTTGGAATTTTCCAGTGTATTATACTATAGGTGTTCGTGACTGTACACTTACTGTGTCCGATAAAATAACGGCTAGTCATGCTATGCGCCAAATACGACCTTATTGCCATTAAAGTAAAACCCTGAGTAGATGATGCTATGTATGTGTCGCAGTAAGATAGATGAAGCCGTAATATAGTTATATCCCTAGGGATATAATTATATACCGTAACATAGTTATACGAAAGCGATTCTTTACTATCTTACTAGGGATATAGTTATAAAACGGTCCAAGTTTAGTGATATACTTATATTACTAGATTAAGTTTAGTGATATACTTATACGCATTACTAGATTAAGTTTAGTGAAATAGCTTTCGGAGTGTGCGGCGCAGGCGGTCATCGGCGGCATCTTCAGTTCTTATAGAGATACCAAAGGTCGATCGTGGACCATTGGATAAAAAAAATGTATTAGGAAAAGTTTTAGAAAAGCGAAATGAAAGTCATAAAATTGGAACTTCAGTTGGTATCCTGAAAGATTGGTTACCCAGAAATGCAATACAGCTTTCAAACATTACGAGTACTTTGAAAACTTGACTTCTAATAATAATAATAATAATAATAATAATATTTATTTCTAAGTATATGGTACATTGAGATCTTAAATTAAACATTGATTCACATATACTACCATTGCTGGTGTAGAAAAATTAAATAAGCTAAGTGCATGCAAATCGTAGACATTACAATAAAAGTTAAATTAAATAAATATAATTGTTTTGAATTTAATTTGATACAGTAATATTAATTTGGATTAATTGTATAGGATTAATTATTGTAATGTCAAAATATTAATTATTTTGTCAAACATAAAATACAAAACAAGACAAGACAAAAAAAGGAAAAAAACAAAAAAAAAAAAATTTGCATGTCAAAAATATGAGTTCTAGTGACAAAGTATTGATTATAATGTCAAAACACTAATAGCATAGAATATTAATTACAATGTCAAAAAGTATGATTTAAATATTCATTAACAGAATAAAAACACATGTCTAAGAGCCAAGTAAACATTTTACATTTGAATTTATTATTTGGTAACATTCTCAAGCCAGATGGTAATTTATTATAAATTTTTACTGTCATACAACTGGCATTTCTACTATATAGTTGCAATCTCTGAGGAGGTACTAGTAATTTCCCGGCATTTTTTTTATTCAGTCTTTGGGAGACTTGTTCATTTACTAAGAATAAATGTGGGTATTTTTTTACAAATAAACAAACCTCAAAAATATACAGGCACGGGAGTGGAAGAATTTTTAATTCTTTAAATAATGGCCTGCAATGGTCTAAATATTCTGCTCCGCTCATGGCTCTGATACATTTTTTTTGTACTTTGAATGCTCTGTCCACATCCACTGAATTACCCCATATCACTAGGCCGTAACGCAATACTGATGAAACATACCCATGATATGCATTGAAGACAGTTTGTTTACTGGACACCAGTCTTAACTTGCGAAGGGCATATACAAACTTATCAAGCTTGTTACAAACTCTTTCTACATGGTCTTTCCAGTTCAGTTTATTGTCAATTATTATACCTAAAAATAAAGCCGATGGTTCTGGTTGCAAAATTGTATTATCATGTCGAATTGTTGTTGGTGTTACCGACATGTTGCATGTTTGAAATTGAACAATTTTGGTTTTATTAATATTAACATTAAGATTATTGTCACCGAGCCATTTTATTACATTAATTAATTCAAGGTTAGTATTAGTTTCTATGTCAGTTTTATTGGAAGATTTTATAGTCAAAGTAGTGTCGTCAGCAAATTGGATACATTCATATTTTAAACATTTTTTGATGTCATTTATGTATAATATAAATAATGACGGACCCAGTACGCTTCCCTGTGGAACGCCAGATTTATTAATTTTTAATTCAGAGCTATATGTCGTCCTAGTGTTTTTTTCTATTTTAGAAATAACAGTTCTCTGTTGGCGATCAGATAAATAGCTTTTAAGCCAATCATGCGCCTTGCCTCTTATTCCATATCTCTCTACTTTGTAGAGTAGTCGCTCATGTGAGACAAAATCAAATGCCTTGCTCATATCTAAGAATACCGATAAAGCAGACATCTTTTTATCCAGAGCTTCGCTAATTAGTTTTATTAATGAAAAACAGGCTAGAGTTGTTGAACAATTTTTTCTGAAACCAAACTGACTCTCTGCAATTAGGTTGTGTTTAGTTACAAAGCTATTTATTTTGCCATGCATTGCTTTTTCAAAAATTTTTGAAAAGATTGGGATCAGCGTAGATGATATGATTATCTAGATGTCATGATTCCTGTTCTTGTCTGAACAAAAATTAAAAAATACTTTTAAAGAAACCAAGATCTCAACTTGTTGATAAGAAATAAAGATATCTCAAAACTGTTTGGCTTTAAAAGATTTTTAATGTTTGATTAGTTTCAATTGTATTGTTAATGTTTAAATTCCAAAAAAATATGATCGTTTTAATTATAATTACTTTAATAAGTGTTAATGTCACAAAGTATTGTAACAACTGCAGGATACATAAAGTTGATTTATTAATAAAGATAAAACCAATAAAATTTTGTTTTATTTAATTATATATGGTAGATTTCTATTTCACTAAGCTTAATCAAGTAATGGGTCTGTCTGAAACAAGTGGCACACTTTTGAAATTATTTCAATTTTTCAATATGACTTTTTTGAGACAAACCCTAATATATTTATAACACTGAACTTAATCTAGTAATATAAGTATATCACTAAACTTCGACGGTTTTATAACTATATTCTTAGTGAGATAGTAAAGAATCGCTTTCGTATAACTATGTTACGGTATATAATTATATCCCTAGGGATATAACTATATTACGGCTTTATCTATCTTACTGCGACATATGTATTGTATGTAAGTGGACTCCCTTGTCCGCACTTCTCTCTCTCATCTCTTCTTCGATCCATTGTGCATTTTGGGTCCTGGCTAAAAGCGCCCCGGTGGCACCAAGGCTTCGACGAGCAACCTCACTGTGTCGAGGGTTTCTTCGATGCTACTGTTAACCTGCATCATCCCAATGCTGGGCAAAGGCCTCTCCCAATGTCTTCCAGCTCTTTCGATCCAGGGCTAAAGTGGACCACTGGTCGTTTGTTTCTTCGATAATACTATAAAAATCTTTCTTTTTCAGAAATAACTCAAACAACAGTGCCATTTAAAGCGGTCCACAATGCGCCTATAAAATTCAACTCTGTGCACAGGAAAGTGTTCATTCCGGGTGTGGAAATAAAGGTCAGATTGGTGGAGAATGAAAGAAGCGTCACAACACACTTGCTGAATCCTAATCTGTAAGTAAAACATTTCTTATAACATAACGCCTGTTTTCCCCGAGGGGTTAGGCAGGGGTGTTACTCTAGTACACTCACATTTCGCCAATTATGTTTAACTATTGTGATAATTTCAAACTCTGTGTTCACGGCGCTAAAACAACTCTTATGCGTAAGAGCATCTTTTGCATGGCTCCGACCATTTTTAATAAATTGCCCAAATCATGGAAAACATTAAATATATCTGCTCTTAAAAGTAAATTGAGGAGTTGACTAAATGAAAGAGCATAATTACAGTTTATCAGAGTTTATGAAAGAGGACAATTTTCTTCGTTTTCGAAATGACAATGTTATATTTTTGACATGTTATTGTAATCTATTGTATTTTTTTGGAATAATTGTAATTTGGAATTTAAATTTTTATTGACAGTTATTTATATATATTTTTATTGACCAATTTATTTAACGATTACTTTGACATTTGAATTGTATCTAAAAATATTGAATTGTAATTATACCTAATCTTTAAAGAATAACGATGAAATGTAATTTTGATGAATATTATCACGGTTTATGAATCATCTCTTCCTACCAATTTGTACACCACGATATGCGGCTGAACATGTTAGAACTTTTCTGTATCCTACTATTATCCTGCATGCGCACCATGTACACCATGTTTAAACAAATAAAATTTACTTACTTACTAACTCCATGTAATAGTGGGGCGAACCTACTGCCATAAACTGTTCATAAATTCAGACTCTGGGCTCTGAGAAATACCTGATGGAACAACTCAATATTTCAATAATACTACTCAACCTGATCATCAAAAGGATTTTTTTTTTTAATTCCTTTCTCAAGTTTGGTTGGCTCTCGGCGAATTTCGATATCGTAAAAAAATGCGAATAAGTCTTACAAAATATGAGTATTTTCCTGTTACTTATAACAAGTTCGATCAAAAACACTGTTGCCAACCATTACCTACGTTTCATTTATTATTATGTAGGTATCTAAGTTATACTTTCGGTAAACTTTTTAGTCTGGCATTCTAGAAGCCAAAATATCAACTGGTTTTGATAACTGCCTAAATGAAAGCGATCAAGAAACATACGCAATAATGCTGCAGATTTCTATTGATGATGTATGTACTTATGACTAAGCCTGTTCAAACAATAAGTAAAATAAATAATCCTTCAGATAACGCAATCACTCGATATTATCACATTAAAACGTTTGTCATGTTTCGTGATCTTCATTTATTGTAACAGTACACTATTGTCTTTGTATTTCAGTTTTAATTATAGGTAATTTTAAAGATAACACAATAGGTACGGGAAAAATAACGATTGGGTAAAAATAACCTATTTTGTTAAGAAGTTATTTTATTAGAAGATAAGCTAGCTAAGCCCAGCACCCTAATTGCGTAACACACTATGCATCACTATCTGAATCATTTCCAAAGATATTGCTAATCCATTGCTTCATACGTTTGAAAAATTTGTCTGCTCAGCAACGTAAATAACGCATTGGATGTCGTTTAACTGTCAAAATGAAGGCCATTGCTACTGATCGTGCGTTACGCAATTACCCCGCAGGTTCGCACAGGCGTGTTGTCCCTCGGCGATTTTATTTCGCGCACTGGATTTTCAACTCACTGCTCAGCGCCGAAAGTTGAAAATCCAAGAGTGTGTTTTATTGACGCGCTGGGATGCGCTATATTGGATTCTGAATGCTCGGCATAACACCGAGAGTTGAAAATCCAGTGCACGATAAAATCCCGCCGCGATATTATTACGTCTGTGCGAACGCGAGCTCAGAATCGTAGCAAGTGGCGATATGTACTTTCTGTATGTCCCCATGGGGAGAAGGCTTGGGTTTATGTATGTATTAGTTAAGAAATATAGAAATACTCATAGGCGTAGCTAGGGGGGCAAGGGTGGGCAATGCCTACCATAGAAACTTCTTTGCGCACCCTAGAAAAATTTACAGTATTGAAGAATTGCGTACTTTTTATTAGACCCGTACATTTTGACCAAGATGTCAGGTTGGTAGAGTTAGGGGCTCGGCTCAACATTCGATCTGACAACTTTTTCTTTCGATAGAGAAAGCGTTATTTAAGTCTTGGTAACCTACTTTAAATGTAATGTTTTTGGTGGGATTATTTATTACGAGGTGACATTTATGATCTTTCATTAGATGACTGGTTAGTTCAGCTGGACGTCTGCTACCGTAGACAAAATCCCTACCTATGCCAATAAAAATACTATTTTATATAATAAATGAGATTTGTTGCCTTTTGTGGCCAACAGAAAAAAATTGATAGGTATGTATAGAATAATATTTCAGCTTTTGTGTTATGTTAGGGGTTTTTATATAACTTTAATAAGCTTATCGTAGTAAATCATTTGAATTTTCAAGGTCTTTGCTGCTACAAAACTTAAGACTTTTCTGGCTATTGTGATACAGGAACTCCTAGTACAAGAGGCCAAGAGCCAGGGTACACAAATGTTTTTGTCTAAAAGTGAAAAAAATAATAAAGAACATATTAAAGTATGACTTCGTTTGAAAAAGGATCAGGAAATCAAGCAACAGTGAACCAGAAAAGGCTATTTCCAAAATATAATTTTACATGTGAAAAAATACTTATCTAACCGGAAAAACTTGTATGACACAACTGATATGATTTCCGTTACATATGCGTTTATCTACGATATAAATATTTATTAACGCATATAACCACTATAATCTAACACATACCTACATAAATTGATGGTACCATTGACCTTATATACCAGGGTAATAAACCTAGTACACACGTTCCAGTATAGTCGAGTGATGACTAAAGGTATTCTACCGGACACAACAGTCTGAATCATAGATTTTATTGATTGTACCTACATTGATTGTACATTGTCTTCACTTATCTATAATGTAATAGTGTGGAATACTAGCGTTAAACTTATTACTAACACAGCTGCGCGTACGCTGATTGACCTAACGACGTTGTAAATGTTTATTATTCAGATAAATGTCATTTTCTGTTTTATTTAGCGTTGAATGGGAAATTAAATAAGTAGATAAGTTGTAAGCTGATAATCTTTATTGATTAAATTGTTGAAGGTCGTTACAGTGTTAATTCGGTATGTTAGTAAGTGGTAAATGGGAAGAAGGCGTACGCCTAGTTCCTATGGGGGTAGGTAGAAACTACAAAACGCCACCTGCTAAAATGCTTACATACTCCTTCTGCCTCGTCTACGTGTGGCGTGAGTATATGTATGTACTAGCAGGGCCCTGCGGTCTCACTCGCATTAGTTTCAATCCCTTGGGAATATCGGGATATAAACTATCCTATGTGTTAATCTTGGTTATAAACTATCTGTGTGGGACCCCGCACGAAATGTATGGAAAAAGCCGTTCGGTCAATTTGGTTGAAATTTTGGTATAATATAGCCTGTATGCTCTGTGCCGTGTCAACTACGGCACATACTTATGTTGAAGTACTCCTTTCTGAGAAGTAATCATCAATCTGTATAAATCTTCGCACTTTAAAATGCCACTTCTATGTAGATTATAAGTGCTTCCGCGAGTGACAATGCTGAAGGACCTACGTCCAGCACATGCATTCCAGACGTGGTTATCTTTTACTATGAAATGATCTATTATTGTAGAATTCCTTGATTAATTCTTAATTAATCAAGGAATTTAATTCTTTCGACCTTGTGAAGGCCGCAGGAACCCGTTAGATGCGAGAAGCACAGAGCCGGTCGAAGTAGTTTGGTAGATGCGGTTAGTCGTGTCTATCATTTAACACGGTAATTTATTTAAACATCTCATAACATGATACAGCATAGCTATTCACAACCACTCGATACGCTTTCGTACCGAATCTATCGATGTTATCGTAGGAGTCTTCTAAACGATGTTCACAAGTCCAAAAACCGAAAATGTTGTGAGTTTAAATGAAATAGACGAGCACTATTTTTCCGACAGATGTTTGCTGTCGGGGGCAAGGCAAATCAGGTTATTGAAATGTGTCATTTTCGCTGCAGCTATGCTGGTCTGCTAGAAGCAACTTATAAAATAAATAGTACCTTCTGCTCTCCTATCTTTAGAAATCAGTCAGCCCAGAATTTGTCTAAGAGCTTGGCACCTTCAGTAGCGTCCATGATTCTACATTTTGTGTGTTAATAATAAATAAACAATTTATTCCAGATACACAATCTTTCTTCAACATGGCGAATTCAACTGGTCAATCAAGAAGCGATACAAACACATTCTCTACCTGCACCAACAACTCACTCTCTACAGGGCTTCTCTCGACATTCCCTTCCCCACCAAGACCCATAAGACCAGGAGAGCCAGCTTCAAGAATACCTTGAATACTGAGGAGAAGGCTGAGAAGGTGGCGATGCAAGCAGTGCCTAGGAGTAACTCGAAGAGGCAGCTTCGACCTAGGAAGAGGAAAGGGGCGTTGCCTAGGTGAATATTGTATTTTTTTTATACTTTATTGCAACTGGTATACATTTCGTTTAAAGGTTTACCCTTTCAGCCTATTGAGTCTATTAGTCCTAGTTTATAGAATTCTAAATCATATTTCTGTACATCATACTACATAGGCAAGAATGAGAGGAGAGTTGTTGGATAAGTTTTAGTAACAGGTGTTAAGTCATCTAAGAGTAGTAATCGAAAATTATGGGCTAAGTTAAAACCCCTCCGTATCGAAAAGTCTTAATGTCCGTAATACCAGGTTCACAGGTTGACGTTATGTTGAGACAAGGTGAGTAGCTTAAATATTATTGTCCGTAATACCAGGTTCACAGGTTGACGTTATGTTGAGACGAGGTGAGTAGCTTAAAATATTACCAATAGCTATGAACGCACGGCCTTACAAAACAAAATTTATCTTTAAACCCAGGTTTATACCATCGAGTCAACGTTCAATTACGAATGTTATCCCGACAACGTTAAAGTTACTAAATACAAAAAAATATTTTAAACCCGAGTCTAAATTGACAAATTTGTATTAAGAACTGTATCTCTGTCGGAACAAGGTTCGGAATACAAAAACTAGGTTAAAGGTTAAACCTGGACCAAAGTTAGAACTCGTTTGGTAATAAGACGGTTATAGTCCTAATAGGAAATCGTTCTACGAGCCAATGTTCCTAAAAGCAAAGAGATAGAGATACTTATTTTATTTTGCAAATATGGGTACAAGTCATGATGGTACACACGGCTACACTTTAAGCTATACATAACCAGTATAAGCTGACTGCTGATTGTACGAAAAACCTATACAATGAGAGGTCAGCTAAAACTGGAAATGTATAGCTTGATGTGTAGCCGTGTGTACATAATATAAATACAGAAACAGCCATATTTTGCCAATTACAAGGCATGCAAAAGTACAAAGATTACAATTAAAATAAATAGTAAATATTTATTTTAATTGTAATCTCTGTACTATTCCATTAAATAACATATTTCTAGTTCATCATTCAAAAGAACAGAAATGGTACAGTCATACCACTCATACATATATGTATAAGATTTTTAAAGGAATTCTTTTATTTATCTTCTGGGCTGATTTCTCCATCGCCAGGTAACTTTATTCGAGGAATAATTTTGAAATGTTGACTGTTATAAAATAACTGTCAAAAACTGTCAAACGTCAATTTTATTCCTCGAATAAAAGTTATCTGGCGATGGAGAAATCAGCCCTTATATAAAGTAAAAAAATACCGACCTAAAAAATTCTCGATGGATACCAGATAGAAAGATAACACTCGCATACTTTATTTTCAGGTTTCCAAAAAAGCCCGAAGTAATGGTCACATACGAAGGCATACAGCTAAGAATGAAGCAGCTCGAAGAATATCTATACAATTTACTAAACATCTCAATATACAGGAACCACCACGAAACGGTAAGAACCTTCGGAGGCCGATGCGTATAATTTACCTTCCATCCGTCGCAGTTGGATTAGTCATAGCAATCAATCTAAAATCAACCTTATTCTGTAAGCCACAAGGTCGATTATGGAGTGTTTTTATTGTTGTTTGTTTATACTGATTCTTATCGGATACACATTCAAAATTCAAAATTCAAAATTCAAAATATCTTTATTGTGGGCATATGTTAGTTACAGGTCTTAAAAATAAATTAAAGTTCCAATATGTCCTGCCTAATAGGCATACAATAATTATTTAGTGTCATTAGATTTAAAAATGATTTTACATGTCTAATTTAGTTATTATAAATGTCAAAATATCAATATACAGTCAAATAAATACATGGTCAACAATTCAATCAATAATTCAAGAAATCTTGGATCGTGTAGTATGCTTTATCAATTAAAAAGTTACGTAGTTTATTTTTAAATACTTGAAGTTCCTTAGTGCTCAGAATGTCAGCAGGTATTTTGTTGTATATTTTTGATGCCATGCCAAAGAAGCTTTTGTTAAATAGAGCCGTTTTATGTGGTACATTAGAAATTTTAAACATATATCTTCTCGATTTGAGTTTATCAAATAGATTTTCATTTGTCTTTATAAATACGGTTACTTCATAAATGTAAATTGCAGGAAAGGTCAATATTTTAAATTTTTTGAAGTATGGTTCACATGAATCAGGAACACGGATACTAGCAATCGCACGTACACACCTTTTTTGCGCTTTAAACACTAATTCCCTATTAGTGGCATTGCCCCAGTATATGACTGCATATCTCAGTGTCGACGAAACATAAGCATGGTATGCGGTCAAAAGAACTGATTGATCAACAATTTTGGATAATTTATACAAAGCATATGAGTACTGATTAATTTTATTGCATACTGTGTCAATGTGTGCTTGCCAAGTCAAATCATTATCTATCCAAAGCCCTAGAAATTTAACGCAGCTGACTTGTTCAATTTTCGTCCCATTATAATGAATATTGATGTTGTTATTTTTATTGTTACGCCCGAAATTTACTAATTTAGTTTTTTCTAAATTGATAATTAAGTTATTATCCGTCAGCCAGTTAATTATATTGCGAAGAGTGGAATTTATTTCATTTTCAAAAATATCAATGTTTTCAATATTTTGACCTGTGAAGATGGCTGTGCTGTCATCAGCAAAAAGGATCATGGGATGCTGTGAAACTTTAGGCAGATCATTAATGTAGATCAAAAATAGCGGTGGACCTAACACGCTACCTTGAGGCACTCCATATAGTACTTTTTTGGGCATGGACTTATGTTTTTGTTCGGTATTATTTAAGAGATCAATATTATTTATTTCTACTACCTGATATCTATCATTTAAATAAGATTCTAGAAGTTTATGGACGTTACCCCTTATTCCATAACTGTACAATTTATTTAAAAGTGTTCCATGGTGCACATAATCGAACGCTTTTGTCATATCCATAAACATTGCAGAGATAGGAACATGTTTATCAATATTAGTATATACTGGTTTTAAAAGGTCATAAATTGCTAAGTTAATTGACTTATTCTTTCTAAAACCTTTTTGTTCTTTAGCAAATAGATTGAACTTCTCTAAGTAAGTATTAATTGCATTATATATAATTTTTTCGAATATTTTGGAAAAAATAGGGATAAGTGCTATTGGTCTGTAACATGCCATGTCTTCCTTGTTATTTTTCTTAAAAAGTGGCTTCACTACGGATTTTTTTAGTTTAGTCGGACACATCACTAACCTTTACAAGTTTTAACAATGTTTATTTCGTAGTAATGGTGGTAGAGCTACTTGTGAATGAACTTGGCCTTGTAAAAGGAAGTAGTACAACCAATTTTGTTTTTGCCGCTAAGCAGCATTAAGTTCCGGTTTAAAAGGTATGATATGAATGCCAGGCCACAGTAATAACAGACACGTCAGACCTTATGCCTTTTGAAAACCCATTGGTGTTGCTAGTGCCTGGTTCATATTGGAAGTTTAAATATGATTCATGGCTCAACGGTAAAGGAGTGCCAGGTTTCTGTAGAACTTAAGTAAATGACTATTAAGCCATATTTTAAAAAACAGCTGCGTATTTTTCTTTAACAGAACTGGCTTTTACTCTTACTCAATTAATGAATATTTTGAAGAGTCCCAACATAAGATTCCCTAGACTTTAACCTACTTTCTTTCCATCTTTCCCTGTATTTCTTGTACAGACGCCAGCACATCAAGCTACCCGAAACTGTCAAATTTTCCCAATCAACTTTGAACCTTATGTTTTAGCGATAAAGTTGAAAATCTCCTAAAGAAATTTGACAGATTGTAGTAGAATAGAATAGAATACTTTTTATTGTACACCATACAAATTACAGAACCTAAATATAAATAAAATACAAGGGGTCTCATCGCTAAAAGCGATCTTTTAAAGACAACCTTAGCAGCTTGATCTGCTGGAGTCTGTACAAAGGTTACCCGATCGATGCTTGAATATTCTATATTTTAAATATTTTCTTATTATTGTACACACTAGAGGTATGCTGTAGAGATAGTTTTTTCGCAACAACAATAAACAATATCCTATTATATCCGTTCTAATTGCTTTCTCATCAATCTTTTCCAGGTAAAATTCCTCGAAGTATCAAACCTCTCATTCATATCGGAGCTAGGCAGCAAAGGCAAGGAGGGCATGATACAGAAACGCACAGGCTCCACTCAACCTGGCCAGGCGGGGTGCAACTGCTTCGGATTGCTCGGCAACATGGTTTGTGTGAGGTTAGATAGCAGTAGAATTGAGTATTTTAATTTATGTATCTGTTTTGTTTCTTTAAAATATCCTCCGTAGCTGTGAAATCTACCAACCCGCCCTCGGCACGCGTGTTGGATTATAGCCCACTCCCTCTCACAGAGAGGCCTGTGTCCCAGCAGTGGGAACATTATAGGATGATTATGCTTATGCTTATACTCCTCCGTAACTTTGCCTATAGGTTTTTGGATTGTTGTGTAGTGAATTAACCTATAACAGGCGCAAGCGCAACAATAAGAACAATAAGATTACTGCTGTGCCTCGGACTTAAAAGGGGTTTTGAGAGTTTTTAGGTTATAGTGCGGTAGTGTTCACACTAAATAAGCATTC
This sequence comes from Apamea crenata, assembly GCA_949629185.1. Classification (NCBI taxonomy): domain Eukaryota; kingdom Metazoa; phylum Arthropoda; class Insecta; order Lepidoptera; family Noctuidae; genus Apamea; species Apamea crenata. The sequence continues at coordinate 3,672,589 of OX451359.1, forward strand.
AGTACTCACCTCAGTACTCTTACTGCTGCGCGTGCAATTTACTGTCCTTGTGCATGTGTGCGGTGCATGGGTCAAGCGACCGATCATCATTCCCTAAAATGTGATATTAATTCTAAAACGAATTGTAAAGTCCCAAATGTCGCGCCGCTTGATACACAAACTAATCAAATATTTGTTATGTAGGAAAGCACCATTTAAAAACATTGCATTGCATTTTTAAAGAATAATTGTTAACAAACAATAATTTCCATTCCAGGTGTAACTACTTCTGCACGGGTCTGGTGTGTGCGAAGTGGCAAGAACGATGGTTCTTCGTCAAGGATACCTTCTTCGGATACGTACGTCCGAGAGACGGCGTGGTTAAGGCTATCATGCTGTTTGATCAGGGGTAAGTGCTAATATCAACCAACCCAACCTACAAGAGCAAATAATTTTGTTTACTTTATAATGCACTGGTCAAGATACTTTAGAAATAAAAAAGTAAAAACTACTTTTATTACCAATCAATACAAATTGAACAGACAGCTGTGCTGCTGGGGAGTTTGTTGCGCCACTTCTTCTTCCCAGCAATAGCACTAGGAAGTGGTGAAGGGCGGGCGTTTTTGGGGGACTGTCTTTTGTAATTTTGACGTTCAAAAAGTGCTGATTCTCAGCCTAATTTGAATAAATGACTTTTGATTTTGATTTTGATTTTGAATCAGTTGGGTAACTAGGTACAAACCTAGTTAGTGATTCGTTGGTGTAGTGTTTGCAAGGGCGATTGCTGAACGTGAGGTCCTGGGTTCGATTCCCAGGTCGGGCAAAGTGTTATTGTGAAGTGAAATTAAGTCTGGAATTTGTGCCTGTTTGACGGCAATAGGCTCGTCCCCTATAACAAAAGACTTAAACATACCTGGCGATGTGGGTGTACAGTCACGAGCAAAAGTATGTATACCCTCGGCTTTATTCAAAAGCGATTTACTCCTTTATTTTCGAATGAATTTTTATGTTGTTACGAACATAGCATTTTCGAACCCATGGTTTTATGTAATGTGTCGTATTTCAACGTTGCATTCGTTATTTCACGAAAAAATCGCAATTGAAAGTTGCTAAGTGTTGACATATTGGTGCTCGTGACTGTACTATTGGCCCGCTTCTGCCTAACCCTTCGGGAAAACAGGCGCGATAATATGTTTAGTTAGTTATTTTTAAGCAGAAATATTGTATTTATGTTGTCTTGTTTTTCATTCCACGCAGCCCATTCAGTAAATTTTGTGAGTATATCTTAGTATGTGTGAATTGTGCTAATTGTAATAATATTGTCGAGGTTTATATGAATTTTGTTAAAAAAACATCACCTAAGTAATGTAAATGTGGTTTTTGAATGAAATACATAATTAATAACTTCATTTTATCAGGTTATTTTAATTTCTCACTAGTTAATAGAAATTCATACATAACTTTGTAGTAACACCACATTCATGTTTAAGCTACATTTTAGTTTTAAATGGTCTAATGTATAGTGGTTACAATTTCATGAACAAAAGTTACTCAGCTTTGTTCTGAATAATGCCATAAAAGAAATGACTTAATGTTTGGTTGGTCCAAAAGAAAGTACATTCTGACATCGACAAAACGCAAATAATAAAATAATGGCAAATAACACTAGATATTGAAGCATGCCGTAGCGCTGGCGCAGGCATGTTTACTTCCAGACCTTAGCAGTTTATTATAAATTACTTTTCAGAATTCCTTCGTTATAACTTCTTTTATAGAAAAGAAGAACAAAAAAAAATACACAAACACACACGCACATAAATTGCTAAGGTTATGAAATGTAAATTCATGATATAATTTCTGAAATTATCTTCGCGTCAGAATTGTACAGACGCCAGCAAGTCAAGCTACTACAATCTGTCAAATTTCTTTAATAGATTTTCAACTTTATCGCTAAAGCTTTAAGGTTGATTAAAAAAAAATTTCAGTTTCGGGTAGCTTGATCTGCTGGCGTCTGTACTTGCCACCCGCCTAAAGTTTATATTAGACAAAATCACAATTACTTACTCAACTATCATCGTCATCGCACATTATTCTTCGCTCAAATTAATCCTCAAAATAATCTCCATAGATTCGAAGTATCGAGCGGGATGTACTCCACTGGATTGAACCATGGTCTCCAGATCCTGAACCAAAGTAGACAAATGGTGATCAAATGCTGGACCAAACGCAAGAGCAAAGAGTGGATGCAGTACCTCAAAGCTGTTGCTAATCAGACTGGTATGTTTCTTGAGTATTTTGGCGCCAACTTTAAGAGAGAAAATTTTGGTTCTTTGAGTAACAAAAGACAACTTAGAATTTGAAATGAAGGATTGTAGCAACATCGTGTCTAAATAAAAATCTATTGGTTAATAAAAATGTTTTTTTACTGTCCTACTGGGCAACTTTCTAAGCATTTAAAAATATTTTTTAACATACACACAATGAATATATTATTATATTATAGTAACAATAGGGTTTGGGGCGAAGATATGGATTCGTAAAATATTGTACACTTTCGGTGCCTAGCCCAGTTGACGGATGTCACACGACTCCTGTCAAAAAGGGGTGCGCGACGAATGTTTTTTCAATGAAGCTTCTAGAATGTTCTAGAAGATTCGACTCGCTCTCATTGGCCGGGCGGGAACGAGAAGCGTTTCCGCCAGAAGCGCGTGGATTGTGGCGAGAGCGGTTAGAAATAAGTTCGCGTTATAATTTTAATTAAAATCCTCTGTTTTATTATAAAATCGAGCATTGCACCTTTGTAAAATTTGACACTTTCTCATATTTTTGCCCTACAGTCCCATTTCAATAAATACCTATAAGAAAAAGTAACCGATAATGCATAAACAAACTGTATATTATCTTTTTCTCACCCACAGCCCGAGATTTCACCTACCCAAACGTCCACCACTCCTTCGCACCTCCTCGCGCGGCAACACCTGTAGGCACGTTGGTCGACGGCTCCGCATACCTATCAGCAGTGGCCGATGCTATGGAACTGGCCAAGGAGGAGATCTTCATAGCCGACTGGTGGTTAAGTCCCGAGATCTATCTGAAGAGACCAGCGCTTAAAGGGAGCTACTGGAGACTGGATACGCTTTTGAAGCGAAAGGCAGTAAGTATTGATGAATGTAAAATGTAACTAGGGTATGCCACAGAAGTGGGATGGGGATGGAGTGGGGCTACCACCGAAAACCTGGTCAAATTTTCCAGTCTTTAAACACCAGGGACTTGGGGTAAGTGCTTGCCTACTTTTTTGGGGATATGGCCAAGTGATTGGTCGACTCCTGACCATTTTTCATCAGCATTGCCATCCAATGTGGCAAAAAATGCTACTAGTCTTTAAGGCACCGCATACCGCGCCGTAACCGATGCCATGGAGCTGGCCAAAGGCAGCTTAGGTCTAAGGGCAGTAGAAAACCTCAAACTTTGCAAATATAATACCTCATTGGTAGTGCTGAAACATTAGGCGCATAGGGTGAGTGCTTGGTGCTTGCTTACTTTTTCGGGACATCACCAAGAGATATATCGACTTCTACCCTATGTTCTATGTTCTATGTTACGGGTTTGGTTTCCGCACTTAGTCCTACAAGCGGACCATTGTGCGTGGGCCATGGCGGCCGTCGGTGGTTATTCCAACCAGCCCACCTCCCTCCAGAAGCTTATTAGGTCTCCTGGTCTGTTGAGAACATCTGTGTACGATCTGGGTGTCCCGAGGGTTTGCGATCTGATCTGGGTGACGCCTGTGCACTCAAAGAGCACATGCGCGACGGTTTCATCAGCCTCCATGCAAGCTCTGCACAGGGGGCTGTCCGTTATGCCTATCGTGTGGAAATGTTTGTTCAGTGAGCAGTGTCCCGTGATGGTCCCCGTCATCAGGCGCAGGCCTTTCCGGTCCAGGCGTAGTAGTTTCCTGGTTAGCTTGCCATCTAATGATGGCATGGCTTCCTTGGACTGCCTGCAGCCCGGTGCTGAGGACCACCAGTTCTCTGCCTGTGCGTGGGTGTGCTTCTGTAGCCACCTGCGTAGTTGATTGAAGGGGATGGGTACAACTGGTTCCGGCCCATAGGCTGGCGTGCTGGATGCCCTTCTGGCCAGCTCGTCAGCTGCGTCGTTACCTAGTGACCCACTGTGTCCTTTTATCCATTGTAGTGTCACTGTGTTGCGGTTCGATACAGTTACCTGTTCAAGCGCCTTGTGACATTCTAGTATAAGGTTTGATGTGATGCATCCCTTCTTTAGGGATTGGAGGACTGAGGCACTGTCGGAGAGTATACGAACATGGGTGTCCATAACTCTCCTGGCTGCTATGGCATGGGCCGCTTGTATTATACCCACACACTCTGCTTGGTAGACCGTGTTGAGCATTCCTAGCGGGCTGGATATGTTTATGTTGAGGTCGTGTGAGAAAACTCCGACTCCAGTTCCGCAGTCGGTCTTGGATCCATCCGTGTAAACTCTCAGCTCTCCCGGACCTGAGTAGTCGCACTGCTCCTCTTTAAGCTCTATGTTGTAGTGCTTTTGGAAGCAGTATTGCTTGGGGGCTTTGTCGCAGGGTGCTGCCATCATTGGCTGCCGTTTGATCGCCTCGTCCTTTAGGCGTGTGTGCTTGATCCTCGAGTCTTTGCTCAGGATTCCTGATATATGGAGTCTGAAGGCAGACAGGGCCGCCTCCTCCCGCACGATGAGGTGTAGGGGAGGCAGTCCGAGCATAGCCTGTAGGGCAGCGGTGGGTGCAGTTCTCATGCTGCCAGTGATTGCCACACAAGCAAAGCGCTGCAGCTTTTCGAGATCTCTTTGGGCTGTGCTCAGGTCTGTTCTGGGCCACCAGACTAGTGAGCCATATGTGATAATGGGTCGGATGACTGTAGTGTAAAGCCAGTAGGTAGTCTTGGGGCTAATCCCCCAGCTTTTTCCAAGCATTTTCTTGCATTGCCAAAGGGAAATGCTGGCCTTTGTGGTGATGTGATTGATGTGTTTTGCCCAGTTCAGCTGTTTGTCCAAAAAGATGCCCAGGTATTTGGTTTCAGTTGATAGGCTTAGGGTAGTTCCGAAGAATCGTGGAAGTTGTAGCGTAGCAAGTTTCCTCTTTTTTGTAAAGAGGATCAGTTCGGTTTTTGTTGGATTCACTGATAATTGGTGTGCGCTACACCAATTCTCTACTATTTTCAGTGCCTGGTGCATTAGGTTGCACAGGGTGTTTTCGTGTGTGCCATTTATTATTATGGTTAAATCATCGGCGTAGCCTACGGTAAAGTAGCCTTTATCGTTTAGTGCCTTTATCAGGCTGTCTACTACCAGATTCCATAGAAGTGGCGAAAGGACGCCCCCCTGCGGGCACCCCTTTGCCACAATGGCCCTTGTGGTGTCGTTTACGGTTACTTGTACGGCTCTTTGTTCGAGCATATTGGTGATCCAGCCGCTCAGAGACGGATCTATACCGTGTCTGTCTAAGGCCGTGCTGATACTTTTGAATGTGGTTTTGTCAAAGGCGCCTTCGATATCAATGAAGGCGGCCAGTGCTGAGCATTTGTGGTCCACTGCACATTCGATTTTAGATACCACGCTGTGTAGCGCGGATTCTGTTGATTTGCCTGTGGAGTACGCATGCTGTTGTTTGTGGAGTGGTTTTGCCCTAAGAGGACCGTCTCGAATGTGGCGATCGCATAGTCTCTCCAGGGTCTTTAGTAGAAAGGATGTGAGGCTTATGGGTCTGTACGCCTTGGGTTGCGTGTAGTCGGCTTTACCTGGCTTGGGTATGAAGATGACTTTCACTTCGCGCCAGGCTAGGGGAATGTATCTGAGTGCTATGCAGGCCTGGTAGATCTCCATCAGGCATGGTGTAATGTATTCGAGCCCCCATTGTAGTAGGGCTGGGAAGATGCCATCCAATCCTGCAGACTTGTATGGTTGGAAGGTGTTTATAGCCCATTTTAACCGGTCCTCCGTTACTAGCCTGTGGGCACAGGTCCAGTCCCGTTCCGTTGGGGTCCAAACTGGTACGTCCTCCCAGGTCCTGTCCTCTAGGAGTTTGCAGTCTGGGAAGTGGGTTTCCAGGAGGACCTTACTGGTCTCGTGGTCCGTTTGTGTATATGTGTCGTCGGGTTTTTTCAGCGTGCCGAGGGTTCGGTCCTGGTCTGTTGATAGGATCTTCCTTACCCTTGCGGCTTCATTGTTGGTTTCTATGGATTCACAGAATTTCCGCCATGCTGTCCTTCTGGCGGTTCTGATTTGCTTTTTATATACGTGTCGGGTTTCTGTGTATAACTCCCAGTCTTCCGGGAGTCTGGTGTTTTTAGCTCTGTTGAATTGCTTCCGTAGTGCGTGTCTGAGTTTACCAAGTTCGGCGTTCCACCAGGGATTTCTCTCGCTGTTGGTACGTGGCGCTCTTAGTTTGCAACATGCATGGTAAGCTTCGGTAAGATATTCTGATAGTTTTGTTACAGTGTACTCCAATTGTGCTGGTTCTCTTATGGTTGTTTGTGGTAGGTGCCTAGCTAGCAGCGCGGCCAGTAGGCGCTTGTACCCGGGCACATCGGTGCGCCGCGGATTTCTTCTCGGTGCAGGTTTCTTGGTGTTGGTGGTTAGTGTGAAGCGGATCCTTCTGTGGTCCGAGCAAGAAGGTTCGCTCGATACGTGCCAGTTTGTGATGAGGTTTTTCGCGTTTTCTGTAGCAAGTGTTAGGTCTATTATTGTGTGTCCTCGGACCGTAACCCAAGTGGGTTCGGATCCGCGGTTAATGATGTTAAGGTTAGTAGAGAATAAATAGGTGGATAGTACCTCTCCTCTGGGGTTCGATGTGTCGCTGCCCCAGAGCGGGTGATGGGCGTTGGAGTCGGTGCAGATGATCAGGTCCAGACCGGTGACCTCGCAGTGCTGCACTAGGTCGGCCATTTCTTGCGGCGGGCAGTTAGTGGTTTCGCCCGGCATGTACACCGAGGCTAATACGACGTCTGGGAGGTCATCATCAGTCCGGAGCTTGACAGCTGTCAAGTCTCTGGAACAGAATTGTGTGAGCAGTGTGGTAGGGATATCTTTGGGTATGTACACGCAGGTTCTAGGTTTGTCTGAGCTCTGTGTGTTAAGGCTTAGCTTACCTCCGATGTTGCTGAGGCCGCATATTCTGTTGTTCCTGATCCACGGCTCCTGGATCAGTGCGATGGTCCGGGGGTTAACCTCCAGCGCTCTGCGTAGGGTAGCCGTAGCAGTCTGGCTATGCTGGAGGTTTGTCTGGATGATGTTTAGTGTGGGTGATGGCGATGGGGAGGGGTGGTTAGTCGGTGGTGGATCCATCGGATAATCCCTCCACCGCCTCCTCCCTGTACGGGCCTTCGTGGTGATCTCCCGGCGACGATGCCAGAAGCTGCTCGCTCCAGCCGGGGGATGTGGGCGGAATAGTGGCCTCGTCGTCAGCCATCGCCGCACGGGCCATGACCTCTTCCAACTCGGCGATATCGTCCGTGTCGTCTGTCCGTGTCTCTGTCAGTGCTGTCGTGGGGTCGGTCTTGCAGTCAGAGGGCTGGGTCGTGGGCCAGAAGCGCACGTATATCGAACCTAGCAGATACGATATCCGACGCTCCCGGTCCAAAACCTTTTGAACTTCCTCCGGTGGCACACCCAGGGTCAAAAAAGTCCCATAGTTGTCACCACCGACGGCAGTTGCCCTGTACAGTGACCACCTGGCAATGTCATACCACGTATTCTGACGGATCAGAACACTGTGGAGCCTCCGTACGTCCCCTCTATACCGAGGGACGAAAAGCGAGGCTCTGACACGGGTGGGCACGTCTGACTGCTTTAGGACTGTCAGTTTGAGTTCAGTGTCTGGGAGTTTTAGGAGAGGGACATTCTGGGTCAGCCATGTCAAGGCGCTGTCGTCCTCGCACCACATCTGCACGGTACCCTCCGCTACCCGTGGGTATCCGCGGAAGGCAGGGAGTGGTGACGATGAGTCTGCGTCCATGAGCAGGTCTTCCAGGCCTACCTTGACCAGTTCGGCCTCTTCCTTCGTCAAGTCTCTGGAGGGGGGAGGGAAGCAGATTGCTACGGCGAGCCTCGCAGGAATATCCTTAGTGGCCCGCGCGTAGGTTCTCGGCTCCCCTTGGGCGGAGTGGACCCTTACACGCTTGGCGTCCCCTTGGAGTGTGCTCGGTGAGGCCGAGTCGTCTGGGCGCTCCCTCTTCGCCGGCCCTGTACCGCTCGGTCCAGGCTGCGGCTTGGAGGTGCCCGGCTGGGTGGCCGCCTTAGCGTGCATGACTCCACCCCGCCTCCCTCTGTGGTGTCTGGGTCTGGGTGCGTCGCGGGGTGTGTCTGTGTCCGTGTGAGGGGGTCGGCTGGCGTCCCCGGTGGGCTCTGTCGTGTGCAGGGGCTTTTCGCGTTGGGTTGCCCCCTCGCGTACTTGCCCTTGCACGCGTGGTTCCGCGTCCGGCCTCTTTCCGCTCTGGGTTGCCCCTTCGCGTACTGGCTGCTGGTCGCGTAGTTCCACGTTTGGCCGCTTTTCGCGCTGGGTTGCCCCCACGCGTACTTGCGGCCGTTCTCTTGCTTCCGCGTCCGGCCCTTTTTCGCGCTCGGGTTCTCCGTCGCGTAATCGGGGCTGGTCGCGTACTACCTCTTCGGCGTCCGATCGCGCTTCGCGCTGGCTATTGCCTTCGCAAGTGTTGCGCTTTCGGTCGCCTACTTTCTTCCCCCGGCCTGTGATTTTTCCGCGCTTTTTCAGCTGTCGTACTCCATCTACCGGGAGAGTGGTAGGGCCGCCGGGTTCGTTAACCTTCCCCGTCTCGGTCTGTCCGTGTCTTTCAGTGTCGGGGTTTGTGACGCTGTTCCGCAAGATGCTCTGTTGCCAGAGGCTCGCGGGGGGCATCGTCGTAGTGGATTTTGGCGCGTTAGTCGCTGCCGGGGTTGTATCCATAGGCGCGTTTGTAGCAGCCAGTGTTGTGGGCGCGTTTGTCGCTGCCTGTGTTATGGGCGCTAAATCAGCAGCCGGCTGCGCTAGAGAGCGCGGCAAAGAAGAAGAATGAGTGCAGTAGGTTGCCCCCCCCATAATACGTTGGGGGCTAACCGCCGTAGCGGTGTGGGATTCCCCGGCTTGGCCGGGACCCACCTGGGTAGTTTCTTTTACTTCCTGCATTTTCATTTTGTTGGGGGGTGGGCTTTTTTGGAATCGAGGTTACCCGTCCTCTGGGACCGATGGGATGTAGGGATAGGAGGGAGGGTGTTTGGTCGTGGGGTGTGGGTTGTTTGGGGGGTCACCCTAGGTCTGGGATTTGGTCTAGGGATTTCGCGGATGGATAGGATTTATGGATAAGGAAGGGTTGTGTTTGGTTGGGACATTAAGGTGCATGGGATGAAGGGGTTTTGGTCACCCTAGGTCTGGGATTTGGCCTAGGGATTTCGCGGATTGATAGGATGTATGGATAAGGAAGGGTTGTGTTTGGTTAGGACATTAAGGAGCATGGGATAAAGGTGTTTTGGTTACCCTAAACCTGGGACTTGGTGTTCGGGCACTTCTCTTGTCCGGGATCTCTTTCGAGATGCTCCGGCCGCGGGATCGGCTGTAAGCAGCCGGTCCCGCAGCCGGAGTTGGGCTATCCGCAACCTGCCCACCCGCTCGGTTGCAAGAGAAGAAGTGCCCGGCAGTCTGGTTCGCACCACCACAGATGTACGTATACATTTGCGTTGGTACAAGCCAGCTAGCCCCGAGGACTTCTACCCTATTTATCGGCCCAAAGAATTATCATTGCTATTCCATGTTTCAAAGAAAAGGAAACCTTTCTAACAGATTGTTGTTTACTTGTTTCAGGCGCAAGGTGTCAAAATATTTATAATGCTGTACAAAGAAGTGGAGATGGCGCTCGGTATCAACAGTTTCTACAGTAAAAGTAGATTAGCTAGCGAATATATTAAGGTAAGAACTTTGCAATAATACTGAGTTTCTGCATACTCTAGCTACAAAGCTAACTGTGCTTGCAACACTGGTTCTCAGGGCCGTGGTAGGATAATAAATGGACGTCCAGTGCAGTCTGTGCGTCGGGGTAGTTTGTTTATTTATGTAATATCGCTGCGCCTGCAGTTGCACTGGCATAAGTCTCGATCCCGTGGAAATATCGGAATAAAAAGTATCCTATGTCCTAATGCAGGCCATGGTCTACCCATGTGTCAAATTTCATCCAAATCTGTTCTGCCGTTTTATCGTGAAAGACAAAAACAACAGAAAAAAAAAGACAAAAAAAAAAAAAAAAACATACATAAAACCAAATATTTTCTCTTGATAATATTAATTTAGACTTCAAGGGCACAAATTTACAGAGCCGGACAACGCGTCAGTTAACCTTAGTCCTGAGTACCTTTCTTTCCTTCCCTTAGTTTTTCCCATCTCTCCCTGTACAATAGACAAACAATAATGTATCAACAATTTTCAGGTTTTCCGTCACCCAGATCACGCGAAAGCCGGCGTTCTATTCTGGGCGCATCACGAGAAGATCGTGTGCGTTGACCAGACAGTCGCGTTTGTTGGAGGCATCGATCTGTGCTACGGACGGTGGGACGATTATCAGCACAGGTAAATGTTACTTGCCTAACTAAGTTTACACTGTAGTCTTATATTAATAAAGTTCTAATTCCACATTCTGGTGTAGCAGTATGACAAAATGTGGTAAAACTACTTCATGCTTTTGGTATATACATTAACCCTTCACATACCGGGAACATAGATCCACGCGAGACACAAGGGAGGAAATTCAACTGGTTAAGCTATTTTTATGTTTAGACAAAATGCTACTGCATCCTTTTAATCTCAACTAAAAGGATATGATGATGGTAGTTCATTAGTTACCTTTTGGCTCCATGCAAACACGTGTGGTCTGCCCAAAGAATTTTGGGCAGACAACACGTCAATCGTGCTACAAAACTTTAATAACTCAATGACATTTTCTGGAACATTCTTTCAGGCTAACAGACCTCGGCGACGAAGTCCAACCCAAAACCCACTTACGAACAAAGAAGAAAACATCAAGTTCCCCGGGCGGCGGACTGTATTTACCTTACGCTAACGGACTCGAGGCCGCGCTGGAACTGGCCAAGAGCTCTAAGGATCTAGTCATCAGTTTAAACGAGTAAGAAAAAGTTACATTATACAATAGAATAGAAAACCTTTATTTCCGACAGGAGTCCATAGGGTTAGTAACAATTTTACTTAACTACTAGTGTTAGTAGATTACAGACACTGATAATATATACAGTTAAAATTCAGCGTAGAGCTGCAACCACCTCTGCAACATCAGGGAATCCCACCGATCTGCGAACTCACTGAGAATTTATGTATAGTCTATTCAAACGAACATTTCAAATTGATATTATTTCAAGTTAAACAAATATCAACTTTATTTTAATGGTAATTAAGTTGACTTCAGAGCAGTATTGAAAATGTTATAAAAATGTATGAAGTTGTAGCGTAAACTGAACTTTATTGTGTAGGAATTAAAGTTATTTTTCCATAAACTCACATTTGCTTACATTTTTGGAAAATAAATCGCGAATGCAGATTAGCTATAAACCACAAAGTAACATCGTACCAGCTCAAGCTAATTACAACAGATGTGTATGTTTTGAACGTCAGAGTTACCAAAGACAACACCCAAAAAGCAATTTTTCTTGATATTTGACATCCGCTTGTCGTAATGCGACAAGATATCTAATCTGCGTTCGCGATTCAGTTGCCAAAAATGTAAGATGAGTCGATGGAAAAATTACTTTAATTCCTACACAATAAAGTTCAGTTTACGCTACAACTTCAAACATTTTTATAACTTTTTCTATAGTGCTATACTCCATTCGGAATAAGATAGACATTTAAACAAACCTTTTTTACAGTCCGTTCAACCGATTTTGACTTCTATTGCGTTGGTGGCATGACAAATGGCAGCTGCAGTAAATAGTTGATATTGTAACCACTTTTTTGCTTTTAATGCCACGGAATAGAAGTAAAAATCAGTTGTTTGAATCGGACTGTATAATAGGTTTGTTTTATATGTCTTTAATCTTATTCCGAATGGAGTATAGTCACTCTGAAATCATCTTAATTACTATTAAAATAAAGTTGATATTTGTTTAACTTGAAATAACATCAATTGAAATTATAAATTTGAATAGACCTTAGAATTTATCGTAACAGCCAACATTAACAAATACACATCTACATTCACAGCGCTACATTAAGAGACGACACTCAAAAAGAGAATGAGGAAGAAGAAAAGGTACCTGAAACCAGCGAAGCAGAAACCATTCCCGAGAACCTACCAGTCTTAGAACCAGGAGACCAGCTCCTGATAAACTCCAACCCACAGAAGACACAAGACTTGACCAGACTCGAGACCCCAAGCCCTGAGGTCCAAAGAAGAAACGTTGTAGAAAAAATAACAGATAGAGGAAAAAATATTATTAGTATTCTATATCCGCAGTACGAAGAAGAAAGAAATGAAAAGAAATTCGATGACTCAGAAAGAAAAAAGGCTGAAAAATATGCTCTATCGACCGATCAAATCTTACTTACTGATGCACTAGGTATAAAGCCAGTGGAAGTGGCAAGTAGGCAAGTCAGTCAACCTACTCCACTAGCGCAAGTGGTTGAAGGTAGAGTTATTACTGAGAAGACAAAGGAAGCATTGGAGGATATTGAAGGAAACTCGAAACTGTGGATAGGGAAGGACTACACCAATTTTATTGTTAAGGATTTTAATAATTTAGATCTGCCGTTTGTAGGTAAGTTAATCATCACATATATTTTCTCAACTGCATTCTTGTCGTGTTGGTATCTTTAAAACTGGCACCAATAACTAACAACTTGCGACTTAAATGCTTCTACATTTTTTTAGGGTTCCGTACCCTAAGGGTAAAAACGGGACCCTATTACTAAGACTCCACTGTCCGTCTGTCTGTCACCAGGCTGTATCTCATGAACCGTGATAGCTAGACAGTTGAAATTTTCACAGATGATGTATTTCTGTTGCTATAACAACAAGTACTAAATACAGAATAAAATAAACATTTAAGTGGGGTTCCCATACAACAAACGTGAACGTTTTTGTAGTTTTTTGCTCGGTATTAATAACATCAGGCTACAGGTAGATGCTTGAAATATTTACAGAATATTTAGTGGTATATTCACTTTAAATATAAATAATTAAAATAAAATAAATATTTAAGGGGGCTCCTATACAACAGACGTGATTTTTATAGATAATGGTACGAAACCCTTCGCGCGCGATTCCGACTCGCATTTGTTTGTGGTTGATACGATCTTTATTGTTTTGATCTACCAATAGCAACAACTAACGCAATGTTTTCAGCAAATAACTGATTGGAAAATTTCAGAAACCGTGGTCGCTTACAGAATTTTTATCTAACGAAACGACGCACGCTTTATGTGTGGATACCAAGTATACAAACACGCTGTGAATGTGTGTGTAATCGCCAGAGCTCTCGGTACCGTTCGAGACAATGGCGAACTGTGTGTGTGTTATGCGCTGACGCTACTCGTCTTCACGCACACATTCACAGCGGGTCTGTACACTTGGTTACCACAAGTAAAACGCGCGTCGCTTTGTGCGATAAAAATATTATACTGGCTTACGGCGTGTTTAATTTCCATATCAGGCATTATGTACTAGGTATTTAGTTTTCCTGCTAGGAACTGGAAATGGAAACAGGCCACACCTACTTATAAATACCAGCACCACTGAAGTTCATATTATGTCATTGGAACATCCCCAGCAAAATAAAGAATACCGGGTTATGTTCAGCAGCCAATCTTACACATCCTCTCATGATTCCAGACTTAGTGGACAGAAACTCAACCCCGCGCATGCCGTGGCACGACGTGGGCGTGCTGGTGCAGGGCGCGGCCGCGCGGGACGTGGCGCGGCACTTCATACAGCGGTGGAACGCTATCAAACTGGAGAAGGCGAGGTCAGGCATGCGGCATGTGGGAAACCAAACGCTGGATTTTATTTCAATTTAAAACGTCTTATAGTCAAAGTGGGCCGCAACTCGCACTGGGCCATCGTGGTGGATTACGGCCCACTCCTTAACAGAGAGGAGGCCTGTGTCCCAGCAGTGGGAATGGTATAGGCTGATAATGCTTATAGTCAAATTGAAATCGTTTATTTCAAACAGGCACATAAAAGGCACTTTTGATCTTCAAAATGTACCAGAAAATGTAATTTTCTAGTTATAGTCTTAACGGAGCAACGTGCACACCACGATCTTGCTATTTCTACTCTTACTCTTTCACACACTCGGTCTTGCTCACATCGTACTGCCAACCCCAACATGTCATATCACCAGAAGGCCAATTCTCGTAATTTAAAACGTTCAAAATCTAGGCGCAGTCTCATCTCGGCAACAAACACTTGGCAAAATGTAGGGAAATTAGAGGTATTTTTTGACAGATTTAGACTGTGAACGTTCGTAAAATTACGAGAATTGCCCATCTGTATACAGAGTCAGATTAAATTAACTGGCGAAATTACATAAACGTGACGGGTTTCGATTTCAAATAATAATAAAGCAAAGAAAAAGTGTCCGAAGTACCGAAGAAACTTAGCCATTCACATAAAAGTTTTACACACTTCATTTTGAAGAAGTTTCCCTTGTGTAAACTTTTATATCTTTACTAGCTGCGCCCCGTGCTTTCACCCGCATAAGTTTCGATCCCGTGGGAATGTCGGGATAAAAAGTATTCTTTAAGTTAATCCTGGTTATAAACAATCTGTGTGCCAAATTTCATCCAAATCCGTTCAGTAGTTTTTGCGTGAAAGAGTAACAAACATTCATCCATACAAACTTTCACGTTTATAATATTAGTAGGATAAACTCTTGACATAAACTCTCGGTCACCTATCACGGCTGCAGCAGTACTAATGGTTATGCGAATGTCATGTTTCAGACAAAACCCGAACTACCCGTATTTGCTGCCGAAGGCGTACATCGACATCAAACCTCTACATGATCTGGACAAATATCTTCAATGTGACATCAACAACGTATCCTGTCAGGTAACTATTGTTATACAACGTGGCGCTGCTACTACTGTACTACAGTTAGCCTGCATCATCCCACGGCTGGGCAAAGGGACCCAGGGACCCCCCCATGACTTCCAGCTCTTTCGATCCAGGGCTAAAGTAGACCACTGGGCCCTATTTCTCGAAACTTATTAGACTAATAATATGAGTCCATGAACGAATATTTTTTACAAGTTTGCTAGTGTGCGTTTCTCGAAGCTACGGTAGTAAAATATTAGTTACTAGTTGCCAACTAATAAATATTAGCTAAAATTACCTGAGTAAATTCAATTTGGTTTCTTAAAACTATATGTTATTAAATACTCTTGTAAATTACACTGATAAAGCTATTAGTCTCAGAAGGCTTGTAAAAAATATTAGCCGAAATTATTAGTAAATTTAATTAAAAAAATATATAAAATGTGGTCAGATTCGGACACATTAGTGCCTATTGATGCCCCAAATGAAAACTAAGAACAATTTGTAGATAGGCACGGGAACCACTCAACAAATAGTTTAGTAGTTTGCGGTCCCGCTTTACAGTTTTATTATTCGTATGCTAATGGGCCAGGGTCAGTGCACGATTCGAGAGTTCTACGCAACAGTGGACTTTTTCGTAGAATGGAAAATGGCTGGAGTAACTAACACAATATTACTCGCAGATAGTGGCTATCTAATTTAATTAAATAAATATTAGTAGAGAAAAAAAAACTTAAAATAAAACAATCCGCTTTTACCGCCAATGTGCAAACGACAAAATCAAACGAGTCCAAACACGGCGGGAACTTTTCCGTTTTTTTTTTAATAAGTAAAGAGGCATGAGTAATATGTATGTGTAGGTATTCAGCCAAGCCAGCCTAATATTTTTTATTAGTCTGCTACAATTAGTTATTAGTCCAGTACCTGTTTTTGAGAAACAGGAAATATTAGGACTTGTAATTTTTACACTAGTAATTATTAACTAATATACTAGTAAACTAATAGTTTCGAGAAATAGGGCCCTGGTAGACGGTGGCGCTACAATGGTGACATTAATGTTACACACGGGTATAACTAGTGGCCAGTAATCATAAGAATTATAACAATACATTATGTTGACATAACCGTCCCGCATGATGAGAACCTCGTGAAAACCGAGAAAGATAAACAAATCATGTATCTTGACTTGGCTCGCGAGGTTGTCGACATGTGGCATGTGGACTCAGCAATCATTGTGCCGATAGTCGTGACAGCCAATGGGTTCATAGCCAAGAGCCTCGACTAACACCTGAGGAGGCTCTCGTTGGGCAGCTGGATCAAGGGTTTGATTCAAAAAGCGGTACCTCTGGACACGGCTCGCATTGTCAGGAGGTTCCTCTCTCTGGAGCCCTGACCGCCGGTAGCTTGGACCCTGTTCCCGATACCAGTGGGCTACTATTTTTTATATTTTTAAATATATTTTTTTTAACTTTTTGTTTATAAAAATATTTAAAATGTAATTTGTAAGTTTTTAAATGAAATAAAGGAGATAACAATATAAAATAATTCGTAATTTGAGAACTATCGCCTGCTCCTCTCGCCGACATAGGACTCTCTCTCTCTTTCCTTCAATTCGCCTACTCTTACTCTCTGCATGTTATTCGTTTTAACTTCATTGATGCGATGTTATGATCCGTGACCTCGGCAAATTTTCCCTGCGATACAGTTCTTGATTGCTCCAAGATGCTATTTTGGAAAATTGAAAATAAATAATAATGTTTAATGAAATTAAAATTATGTTCATAAAACGAAAACGCGAAACCGTATACGTGATAAATTATGTCGCCATTAAAGCGGCACGCTGTATGTACTGTAATTTGGAACGAAGTTCCTTAACGCGGCTTGCGATAGCATTTGACTGGTGGAAATCTTCACGATAATTTAAAATAACTCTGTAGTAATATGACAACACCCTTGCATACTCTATGACCGCTAGCTGTGTCAAATAAAAATAAAAGTATTTCATTTCCAGGTCCTTCGCAGCCTCTCAAGCTGGTCAGGAGGTTTCCTAGACCCGGACACAGTAGAACAAAGCATACACGAAGCGTACGCAGACACGATCACTCGCGCGCAGCACTACGTATACATTGAGAACCAGTTCTTCATCACGCAGTCACGCTCCAGCCAAGCTGTGAGGAACCAGGTAAAAAACCAGGTAACACGCACTAACTAACACTTACTTGACATCGACCCTGGTGCAGTCGGCACGGCGTAACACTCGACAGAAAAAACCATAGCAAGCAGGTAAAGGCTTAAAAGACTGACGTCGAGGGATCTTTCTCTAGAAGGTGTATCAGAATGGTGTGGTCAAAGGACATCATTCATTTCGTACCCAAAAACTAAAGTCAAAGCCAGAAAAAAAAGTACCTACTGTTTTCTGATGGGAAATGACCTCTTGAGCATTTTTTACTACAACAACAAAACTCTACAAATGATTTGTAGACTTTCACTGTAATAGTAAAAAATGTTGTCTATAAACAGTACTCTACTTTCATTTATGAGTATCAAATGTTTGACACTAATGAATCCTTTCAAGTCCCACGACGAAAGCTATTCAGTTTGATGGTCAGATGGTCCCTTAAATTTGACCACACCTTTCTGATACACCCTGAATAATATTATTTATTGAAAAAGATCCGTCCTATTATGAGTTTGTCTGCCTTTAAACTCCTGTACCTACTGCTGATCTGCAAATAACAGCAACTAATCCTTTTTACTAAACCTTTACTCATTCCTATAATAAAATAAAATAATAAAAATGTTTATTTCTTCACTTAAGGATATAACTATGTTAGGTTTCTCTTCTATATTTTAAATCTTATTTTTCCAAAACATTGCCACGGCGTTGTCGATGGCATCGCGGAGGTCACTTGTACTTTTTTAATAAAATTTTAATATTAATAAGATGATTTTATTCATAATATATTTTTTTTTAATAATAATAATAAATTTATTTATTTAAATAATATTTGTGCTTTATTGTAACTTTTAATCTTCCATAAATTATTTATAATGCTATTATAACATCTATCTTAATAAAATAATATACTACCCACCATGCATGAAATTTTCCACAGATTACTAATTTGCTGACCATTGCTACGGTAATTACTATAAACTATTATTATTTACCTTCCAGATAGGCGAAGCGTTGTACAACCGTATAATGCGAGCATACCGCGCGAAGGAAACCTTCCGTGTGTACGTGGTGATGCCGCTGCTGCCGGGCTTCGAGGGCGAGGTCGGCGCGCCCTCGGGCACCTCGCTGCACGCCGTCACGCACTGGAACTATCAGAGTATTAGTAGGTTAGTTACTTTACATTATTAACACTTTCACTGTCCACAAAGTAGAAACAATAGTTAAATAAACAACCTGTACCATATGTGGTTCATGGGACTGGGAAGGGGTTAAGGTCGAACTATCTATACATACATACAAATAAATAAAATTAAACTGTCTATTATAATAAATAAAATAAAACCGACATGTCCTAGAACCAAAAATTCGAAGACATGTTTGTGACATCTTCTAACCCGCACTGGGCCCGCGTGGTGGATTATGGCCTACTCCCTCTTATCGACAGGAGGCATGTGTCCCAGTAGTGGGAACATTATAGGCTGATTATGTATGTAAACTGTCTATTTCTAATGTCAAAACAAAAGCTTTTTACTAAATGCATAGATATGAAAGTTTAGGCTTATAACAAAAAAAAAACTTTTCTTTTTTTTGCGTCTGTCTGTCTTGTTTGTTCCGGCTAACAGATGTCAGGCGGCTTCGATCGATCCTTGCGGCTGATATCATCACCACGAGCCCCTTTAGCGGTCTCTTATGGAGCTTTATGTTAGCAGTATCCTAAAAGTTTCATTTTTTGCACGTGCATAGGCAAGATACGAGTGACTCTTAGGGCCGGTTTTTTGATCCGTAGTTAAACTCAACCAATTCTTAAAAATTGTAACTAATGGTCAAATTTTTGCAAAATGTTTTTGATCAATTTTTAGTTTACTTATTGGTCACTAATGGTAATTTTTTAACTAATAGTTAATTATTTGACCATTAGCAATGATATTATATCATTAGTTATAATATCCCTGTTTGAACCCAGAACGTGAAATGGTTGCATCGTTGCAGAATGTAAAACGATCTTTGTGAACGGTTCCTCGTCGCAACGCCCATCCCTTACAGCCGCAGCTTCACTTAGCTGTGTTCACTCATCAAAATTAATGATTTCTTTTTTTCAGGAGCCGCGAAGCCATAATAACCCGCCTCTACGAATCCGGCGTCCCAGACCCATTTGAGTACATCACCTTCCACGGTCTTCGCACCCACTCGGTATTAGGAGACGAGCCTGTCACCGAACTGATTTATGTGCACTCCAAGTTATTGATAGCTGATGACAAGACCATCATATGCGGCAGTGCGAACATTAACGACAGGTCTATGATTGGGAAGAGAGATTCGGAGATCGCTGTGCTTTTACAGGTTAGTTACTACATCCAATAATAATAATAATTTATATAAATTTTAGTTTTCAATATTTTGACATTTTTATAACATTTTACGATTTGACAATTTAGTATTTGACGTTTTATTTTTAAATTATTCTGACATTTATAATTTTTTGACAATTTTAATTATTATTATTTATTTTTTATTTTTTTTAATATGTGTTGATTGACAATTTCATTTTTGGGTTTTTATCTGTTTAGAATTTTAAATAGTTTATAATTTATGTAATTTGTAATTTTAAATAGTTTTTAAGTTATGTCTGATATAAAAAAATATTATTATAATAATAATAATTTATTTTTATAAGCCTAATACAATAAGGAGAGAAAAATGGCCAACATAATTATGCTAAGTATATATGCATGTTGTGAGAAACTCCTGACACCCAAACTAGGACGTGTCCTGTATCTTAGGTGTCATCGTTCCTCACTGCCCATTACATTTGTGAAGCCTAACTTACCATTGCATTGCACAAGTAAAAATGGTAATTATAATTTAATTTTTAAGTTATTTTACAAATACAATATAGAAGAAATAACGACCCTATTTTATCTCTGCTATAATATGTGTGGAGTAGTGAGTGTAGTGTATGCGTGAGTGTAGTGTTAGGGTAAGTGTAGTGTGAGGCGGCTATACAAGTTAGTAATGCCGCACATTGCTACCATCACCGGTAGAACCTGGATGAGGCTGGCACAGGGGCGTGGGGATATGCTCAGCAGTGTGTGAAGTCGGACTGTGGATGATAATGATAAATACCGCTTTTGGGTCTACTCACACTTATTCAGCTCTGTTCAGCTTTTGTCCATTGAAAACATTAAACGATTTTGTATGGAATGCGTACGCATCCGTTCAGCTTTACGACCGCGTACGCATTCCATACAAAATCGTTGTTTTCTACGGACAAAAGCTGAACAGAGCTGAATAAGTGTGAGTAGTCCCTTAACCGTGTCTGCTAAGGAAGAGGAAAGAATGATCGAACGCTATACTGTTGTAAAAGGGGGTTGGTAATACGAAAGCCGTGGCGTTCTTACCAAGAATGAATGAACGAAAAGAATGCACTGTATTTGATTGGTCGTAAAGTCAATCAAGGTAGATCTTTATCCTGCCAACTACAACCGCGTAAATTGCTACTACGGCTTACTAATGTTCCAATTACACATAAAACTAAATAAAGTAACAAAAAATGACTTCGGCGCCATCTAGCGGAAAAATGACTACGAGCAAACTGTAAATCAAACTTCTTTCTTTTTTTTCCAGGACGAGCAATTCGTAGATGGCACAATGAACGGCGAAGCCTTTCCCTGCGGTCGTGTAGCGGGAGCGTTACGCAAAAGACTGTTCCGCGAACACCTGGGGCTCATGGGCGAAGACCTGGACAAGCACGGGTTATCCCTGGACGATCCTTGTTGCCACGAGTTCTATAGGAACCACTGGAAGGCCACGTCTAAGAGGAATACTGACTTGTATGAGGATGTGAGTATTAAGATTGAGCGTGATGTTAAGTAGCCTTCCTCAAAAATTGGGCTACCAAATGCAAATTTTTTTTTTCAAATCTGACTATTTTCCAGAGATTAGCGCGTTCAAACAAACCAACTCTTCAGCTTTATTCTAAGTAGTATAGATTTCAATAATATTATAAGGTGTATTCGTTTACGAAACACATATGTATTTCGACAAAGAATGAGAAACGCTCGTCTAGAGTTGGTCATAGATAATGGCACTTTTCAAAGTCAAGCATAGTATTCCTACAACCTTCTTCATTTTCAACCAAAACAACCTTGTCACCAATAAACTATCCAACATTTTCCTTTTTTCAGGTGTTCCACACTCTACCAACAGACTCCGTCCACACCTTCGCCGAACTAAAGAAATATCAAGAAGAAAACCAAAATCTATGGAACACCGACCCAGCACTTGCCAACAGGAAAATAGACCTTATTCAAGGTTTTCTAGTAGATATGCCATTAGAATTCCTTTGTAACGAAACCTTGACTCCTAGAACTACGAGCATGGAAGGTATGATGCCGACCGCACTTTGGACCTGAACCCTTAAAGGGGGTAAAATATTGCCATAAGTCTTTTATGAGACCTGTATTCTGAAAACCAAGTCACGTCATTGATCAGTTTAGCGCAGCTTATCAACACGCGTGTATTCCCGAAAGGGGTAAGTAAAGGTGTTGGTATACGACCCACATTTTGCCTACTTTAAGTCCTGAGTAATAGGTGGCAGGTCGGGCCATGCCATTGATCAGAAGGCCAATTCCCGTAATTAAAAACAGTTTAAATCTAATCGCAATCCCATCTCAGTGACAGTCAATGTCAAAAATGTAGGGAAATTAACGGTATTTTTGACAGATTGAGACTGAGATCAGACTGTGAACGTTCTTAAAATTACGAGAATTACACCTCAGGTACAAGCCTGGTTAATGGTGTGACTCGACTAAAGTATGCAGACTCCGAGCAGCTACTGAATATTTTCTAATAGGAAAACCCGTACTCGAACAAGGAGGCACACAAGTAAACTAGCTGTCAATGCCGTTGTTATCTTGTGACCAAAATAACGACTAAACACTGATTTTTTATTTACTAGACTAAAATGACAGCTGCGATCGTCCTTTTCTGTCAACATGACATTATGTTTAGTATATATTAGCTGTCATTTTGGTCTAGCAATTTTTCTTTCAAATTTAAAAATCAGAGTTTAGAGCGCTACAAGGATCTGTAGGCGCCTCAATGTCATTGGCAGGGTAAACATTTGTGAAATTGGCATTTAAAACAAGACGGCGGCGTTAGTTCCGATTATTGCCACTCGCCAATAGAAACTTGTAGCGTTGTACCAATCATAATACCCTATTGACAACAGATTATTTATTGAATAGGCTTTTAGTATGGGGATAGAGCAACGGTTTTCAAATCTAATGTAATTAGCTAATTTTGGTGCAGTTAATTTAGTTGATAATGTTTAGTTTCTATGACTTTTTCACCGTCAGCGTTAGAGGCATGTTGCAAAAAGCGCTGAAATCATGTTCCTGAAAACCTCTTAGTATTTACTTACCTCCAAAAATCAACGTCTTGGAATGGACAATGACAATGGAAAAAAAAGCATCGCCTTCTCTCTTCATAAAAATGGAAAGAAATGTTTCATAGGGGTAATACTATTATTTTTAATAAACCACCTCATACAATCACCTTATTTTAGAGTCACGGTGAAATAGTTACAGATGGGAATCTGGCGTAAGGTATAATCTTTTCGGGTTTTTCGTGGATAGTGTGGTAACTAATTTTGGTGTTGCCTTTATTTAAATTTCCTTACTATATCAAAATAAGTGTAAATTTAGCATAATAATTATTGACGTATGCATAATAAATGGAAAGCTAAGTACCTCTTAAAAATAAGTAAGTTTTATGGGAGTGTTTGCCCAATTTTATTTAATAATTAAGATATTTTAATGAAAAGGAAGTGAGTAATTGTTGATCTGAAGTAGTTTTCTACAGAGATTCCGTTTATTTTTTTATTATTATTTAATTATTTTAGTTACCATGTCCATATGATACTTATATCGTCCGTAATATACTATTGACTTACTGTTAAAACAGCAAAGACTTCGTCGAAACTGGGTTAAAGCAGATATCAGACATTTTTTTTTTTTCTTTCACTCGAAGGGAAATGTTTGCCACACCAAATTAATCAAAAGTGAAATTTTGAAACAGTTCGTTGGATCGGTTCATCTAATGAATTCATCATTAGATGAACCGATCCAACGAACTGTTGGATTCCACCACTTGGTATCTTTCATCCGCCTACTGAATGAAAAATGAAATGAAAGGAGCAATTGAATGTTCATTCCGATATGTAATTTTGTCAGAGTCGTGTGAACGTGGAATGAAACAAAAATGATCATTCACTCAAGTGAGACGTCTGATATCAGTTTAACCAAGTTGAAACCTTGTCAATATAAGAATGGTTTGGGATTTCTACAGCTACTTATTAACCGTGCGAGTTACCTAGACACCTGGCGCTGTGACGTCACTCGTACAATACTGGGGGTCTACTCCGAAGTAGTATCGGCCGAATGTTCGGCCGTTTCCTGCTACGAAGTTACTATTTGGTTCGGTCGGTTCCGAGTCTACAATCAGTAACTCTCACTAACTCTTTCGAATATTGACTATGGTCCCGACCCAACTGAGCCGATCCGAACTTTTTTCGCATTTTTCAATAGTATTAGGTTCGGCCATGTGTCGGTCCGATCCGAACATTCGCAAATTGCACTTCGGAGTAGACGCCCTGTTCAGTAGTTCGGGACCGCATTCCAGTGTCTAGTTAAGTCGCACGGAATATAGTAAGTAGGTACTGATAAAAACTGTATGAATAAAGTTATGATTTCGCTTATTTAATTATACTACTAACTGTGACATTTAGAGTAGTCATCGTCATCATCATCTGCCTGGCCTTTTCCCAACTATGTTGGGGTCGGCTTCCAGGCTAACCGGATGTAGCTGAATTAATGATTTAGAGTAAAGTACCGCTCAATTTAATGTTATCATCCGAACCAGTAACATCTTGTTTTAAATTAGAGAGATAATTTATGCCGTCGTTACAGTTACTTAATACTTTTAAATAACTTTATTTGTGTAGGTATACAAGGTATAATTTAATTAGTGCCGGCCGACATAGAGTAGTCATATGACATTAATTATTTATTTACGTAATATTTTTGCTAACGTAAGTTTTATTTGAATACTAACCTGATATCCAATGAAATATTGTCAGCAATTTTATTAATCTAACATTTATTAGTCATACAGAGTAAGTTATAATATTGCAACAGTTGTTTATTAAGATGCATTTATCATTCCGAAGCTAAAGAGATATTATAATTGCCACCAGAGACTAGTTGTGGGTCTTCTAGAACCAAATGAAGTTTAAAAAGGAACGCGCAAACTCAAACTCAAAGCATTTATTTCAAAGAAACCAATTGCAGGCACCTTTGAAGGTGTCGGTCAATCAGAAAGATGAAGCTAGTTGCCCATTCCAAAGCGTACTAGGTAACTATGGAGAAGAACGGGCAAGAAACTCCACGGACACTCTTAAATCAAAATAATATGGCGCTCCAAACGAAGTGACAGTGTCCGATTTGAGAACCTCCTCCTTTTTTTAGAAGTCGGTTTAAAAAAAACGCATTTTCTGTTACTGGTCTCTCCATTTACTTACTACTCCGTGGTATTTTAATTACAAACTTACTACTTAATTAAAACTCTCTTGTACAGTATTAAAACTATCCAACCTTACACATGCCTGAACAAATACAGACATGCATGCCTATTCTCATTCCTATACAGTTGACTTATCATTCCAATAAAAACCACCGGGTTACTATAATATAATAATTATCTCCTAATAATACATACCATGATTCGTACAAAATAATTATAACTTAAAACAAGTTTAATATAAAGGAAAAAAAAAGAATAATGCCCAAAATAAAAATATGAAAATGAAATAAAGAATGCCACTTATTCATAGAAGCAACATTTAATTATTTCCAACATTATTTTCATTTATGATTTCGGGCTGATTTTTCAATCGACAGACAACTTTTAACTGTGGAATAAAATTGACGTTTCACAGTGTTTGTATGGAAGAAATGTAAAAAATTCAAAACTATTTCTCGGATAAAATTATCTGGCGTTGGAAAAAGCTGCCCTTAGACTCCATTAATAATACCAGTGCGATTCTGTAACCATCTCACCGTGAAAACTTAGGTGAAGTGAGCGTGGAGTGACCTGTCATTTCAAACTAATGCTAGGGATTGACCCTATTGACAGCTCACTCTAAGCTCACTTCACCTAACTTTTCACAGTGATATTTTTACAGAATCGATCGGCTGATTTGTGTTTGATTTGATATAACTTATTTACTTAGAGGCTTCGTCCACTATGACTCATAATGGCTGTTTTTTTTCTTAATAATTTATAATATTTAAATAATATCCATTTGAGATTGTACATGATTCCTGCTTTGGTGCAAATACTATTTATTTATTTTATTGTGGTTTTAATCAGAGATTTATGAATTATTATTTAAATTTTTTAATATATTTAAGTAGAACTTTACTAATGTTTGAGATGAATCTGTGTAATTTGTGTTGTCTGGTAAATAAAAAATCTTTTTTTTTATAAAAACGTTTTTGATTGTTTTATTACAGAACTTTGTCGATTTATCAATTAATTAAATATTAACGAAGCTGAACGAAGCAGAAGGAGTCTGTCACGATCGTAGCAGGTGACATAAACTGACGTCTTCTTCTCATAGACAGAAACCACTTCTGCCTATGAGAAGAAAACGGATGAGATTTATGTATGCTAACAATTACAGTGCGACCGACGAGAGAAAGTGTTCTTGAATCCTGTCAGTTTCACAAAAGCGAATACCTACGTGTTTTGCGAATTTGATCTTTATTACCTACTAGAATTGCCGTACTGACAGGTGTAGCTCTTGGCGGTTGGACTGAATACTTAACTGCGAAAAGGGGCTGAAAACAACGGGCTGGTCTTGATCCGAATAATTAAAGACCACCGGATGAGAGGACCGACTTGCTACCATCTTTTCCGAACACCATCACCACAGAGCTGCCATCTAGAGTTACACAATGAAAACAATACACTTGACAGCTCCATAAACTCAATCGTATGCTTCGTCGTTGGTTGTACAGTTCATATTGATATACCTGTATTACGCTTACACAACTAGATGGCGGTATTCGAAATTACCCGTATGACACATAATGCAACAGGTGGTTTGAACTTCGAAGTTCGAGGTAATATAAACATGGGACGCGTCACGTAGGCCTTTTTCACTCGTCCCGGAGCTGCGGGATGACGGCGCCCCGGATACTTAGCATAATCAGCCTGTAGCGTTCCCACTGTTCGGACACAGGCATCCTCTCCGTGAGAGGGAGTGGGCCGTAATCTACCACGCGGGCCCAGTGCGGGTTGATAGATATCACATCTCTCCGAATTTTTTGTTCTAGGACGTAACGGTTTCCTAACGATATTTTTCTTCAGCGGTTTGAGAGCAGTGGAGATGAATTCTTTACAATACTAAGTTCTTATGACGAATTTCTTGCACTAAGAAAATCGCTCTTACTGCTACGATAATTATGAAGGAGCTGTCAATATCAAATTGTTACCTACCACTAATGTGCGATTGACTGTACCTACGTGTATAAACTTTCAAAACTCTAACTACCAGTACCTACCCGACTACACAGAATAAATAATAGGCAACTACCGTGTAGCCCGAGGGTGTGAAAGGGGGCTATGATAATCCTGCCTGTTCGATCGTAATTCTTCAGCTGATTTTTTTTTTTTGTTTGATGGGTGTCACTAAGGTATAATGATGTAGGTGGATGCCACAGAAGTAGATTCCAAAGAATACGCGAACTGTAATAGGTACTTATTACAATTCGGAAGAAAATGGATTGTCTGTAAGATATTAATTTTAGCATAAAGCAAAAAAGGCATATATTTTACTGGCTGCGACCCGTGGTTTTACCCACATAAGTTTCGATTTCGTGGGAATATCGGGATAAAAAGTAAAATTATATGTGTTAATCCTGGTTAGAAACTATCTGTGTGCCAAATTTCATCAAAATTGGTCCAGCCGTTTGAGCGTGAAGAAGTAACAAACGCACACACGCTCACAAACTTTTGCCTTTATAATAATAAGTGTGATTAAGTTATTCAACACAAATTAAACAAAAAAATACCATTTTGAAAAACAAGACTAAGTGTCTGAAGATTATTTTACTAACAAAATTACCTAAATAGATACTTACCAACAAGAAAATAAAAAGTTGAGTGGCAAGTCATATCTAAGTAATCAATTGTAGATAAAACTTTACTAATAACTACATAGGTAGATGCGAAAACTTCTTAAGTACCTACATATTACTTTCCCAATAGTGTTGCTAACCAAGATGAAATCCTACAATAATCTGCTACGGCTACATTGCCGCGATAAGGCGAACTACACTTTACTACCACAGAATAACTAATAACTTTACGCGCCTTCTCTCTCTCACACACACCGCTCGACGTCTCGTACTACAGAGAGCGAAACTGTCAAATTTTTCCAATCAACCTTGAACCTTTACTCTTCAGAGATAAAGTTGAAAATCTATTAAAGAAAGGATGTCACCAAAATCTGCCCAAACGAAGTACCGAGGTACACTTAGTGGCATAAAATACACTAGATTACACTCAATAATATTGCATTTATATATTTTTCTTATGGTTACCCAGAGACGAGAATAAAATAACTTTTAACGTAATAAAAAGCTCACCATTTTGGGCACAATTATACTACCTTGGTCCATTACCTTACCTATTAAAAAAAAACTGTCAAGTTGACAGTTGTCTGCTGTCGGCTTCAGCTGCTGTTGTTTTTGTTTCATTTCAAATATTTTTATAGTATAGTAATTCAATCTGAATTCAATAATAACTCTCATTATATAATCGATTTTCGTTAGGCAAAGTTATATTATATACCTACCTAACATAAGAAAGGATGCTTATACCCAAAAGTAGCTGAATAATGTCCACAGAACACATATACTCCTAATGTCAACCCGTACATGCAAAGTTGCCACATGATTTAATTGTGTTACAGGTTATTAAAACTTTAAATAATTTATTATGTAGTTTTAAATTATTTATTGATAAAAACACAATTATTTTCGAATTCCTCTATTTTTTCTCTACGATTTGGTGCACGTGTACCTCGAGGTACATGTTTGGGCAAAGTTGTATGGGCATTGGGCTTTTGCTGACCTCCTTTGACAGATTGTAGTAGCTTGATGTGCTGTCGTCTGTACATAGACCGTAGCCGTAGCATAATACCTAAGTCTTGTGTGAGTACACAAAATCAACCGTTTAGGTTATTCTTAAAGACACCTCGTGATGAGGGGTTTCGATATCTAAACATGAAAAAACAAAATTAATTTGATGATTTTTTGTGAGGTCGTTGTGTAGTCACTTGAATAAAATATCAGTTTAAAAAATCTGGTTTTTTGTGTGTAAACTTCACAGACGTGGTGGGTATCGATGTCTAAATACGATAAAACAAAAGAAAACATACTTACTTTCTGAACTCATTTTTCAAGTAACAGCCGTCATTACTCGTATAACGAATATTTACTTGTTCCCTTCCGATTTGTTATTTTCGTATTGAGGTTGCACTGTATAAAGAACAGTCAATTACAATTCCTTTACTTAGTTAACTAGATAATAATTTTAATAGTTCCTACATGCCGATTTAATTAGGTAAGCAACTGGTCTGCACTGCGACATGCAAATAAGTAGTCTCCTTATGAAGAACACACTGAGAAATTAGTTTCAACCGTTTGTATGAAACGTTTTCTCTTAGTTAATTCATAATTACAGGTACCTACATTTCTAAGTAGTAGAAGCAAAAAGAAACGTCGAATTCGATAGGAAAAGCTTAGGTAAAAAACATTAATAAAAAAAAAACAAGTTTTGAGAACTATTCCTATTTAAGAAATAAAAATATCTCTACAAAAGGATGCCTGGAACCCCATTTGGGAGAGACATTTGCTCAGCAGTTGGACAGCGTAGGCTAACTAAAAAAAAAAAATAAGTAGAAAAGATCAGCCGATCGATTCTGTAAAAATCTCACCGTGAAAAGTTAAGTGAAGTGAGCTGTCAATAGTGTCAATCCCTAGCACTAGTTGGAATGACAGCTTAGGTACCTACTCCACGCTCACTTCACCTAAGTTTTCACGGTGAGATGGTTACAGAATAGCACTGCAGTTCCTAAATTACCCAAGGCTGATCAAATTTTTGTTTTTCCTAATTACCTAAGTAAATACTTATTAAAAAATAGTTAAGTAAGTAATTTTAATTTAAAAAAAAAAACATATTTTTTCTAATGACTAAAATAACTTAGCACACAAACTTACTTAACCTTAGCACTTAATAAAACAACTATTGCTAAAATATTTAAGGGACTTCGACGAAAACAAAACAAAAAGGCGATGCCCTTCTTTTTATGTTTTTACAAGAATGACTAATTAGGGTTACGGAACCCTCCGCCACTTGGGTACGGAATTCCATTCGCGCTTGACTGGATTAAGATCGAAAGAAGTTGCGAATAGTTAGGTGCTTACACACAGTGACATGATATCCCTATCCATAGCCTGACTAGATGGCTAGGGTTACCATCCGACCGGATTGTCCGGAAATATCTAGCTTTTTGACCACCCGCGCCCCGTCTGGACTTTGTCCGGTCTTGTCATAAGTCAGTATGTACAGACGCCAGCACATCAAGATACTAAAATCTGTCAAATTTCTTTAATAGATTTTCAACTTTATCACTGAAGCATTAAGGTTCAAGGTTGATTGGGAAAATTTGACAGTTTCGGGTAGCTTGACCTGCTGCTGGCGTCTGTATTTTTCTACTTAAGACGATTTTTTTTAAAATATTGGTTAAGTTAGTTTTTACCATAGATATCAGAAAGATTGTCTAAAGAGAGAAAAAAGTAATATTATAAAGTAAATTGTTCAGACTTTTTTTGCAAGTGCATTATGTAGTATTATGTACAAAGTTGATCACGTGACTCAATCATCAACTTTGAACGTTAATATCTCGGAAACGTGACACTTTACGGGGTTTAGTCTCATTATGTTTTCTGTTTGCATTGATGTCAGCTATCGATTTATATATGTCTCATGCGTGGCCGCCATTTTCAAAATGGCGCGACAGTAGAACCACGGGATCTTCGAAATTGTAACTACAGGTGCACGACGATATTGACTGACTATTTCTTGAATTGAAACTACGGACTAATA
Source organism: Apamea crenata (assembly GCA_949629185.1). Taxonomy (NCBI): domain Eukaryota; kingdom Metazoa; phylum Arthropoda; class Insecta; order Lepidoptera; family Noctuidae; genus Apamea; species Apamea crenata. The sequence goes on from OX451359.1 coordinate 3,703,057, forward strand.
AACATACGGTTACATAAATATAAGATTGTATTTCCATTTTCTCATCCATTTACTAAGTGGTACGGTCAGCTACGAAGATTGATTAACACTTAACGAAATTATTATTTAATCATTTGACAAAAATAATATTATCTGAAATACCTAAATAAGCAAGTATACCTACTGTTTTTTCAGTATTTCATGTACCAGTAGTTATCATAGTTAAGAATTTCCTATAGGCGCACCTCTGCCTATCTCTTCGGAGAATACAGCGGTGAAATTATGTCTTAATTAAGAATTAACACCTATTTATTTTTTAATTTTGAATAAATGTTTCGGTCTTTAGTTATCTAATCAATAATTTTATTATGATTCGAAAAGCCTCGACTTTCGTTGCTGACCGTACCTACTTATCTACTAACTAAAGTAGTGCTGTGCTTTGTGTGACTTACAGGATCAATTAAATATTTAGCTGTCACTTGATCCTATGGTATAGTGCTGTACAAATCATTAAATAAAACGAACAATTTATCGACAGTGACCAACACGTTCATTACCTACGTTTCGCACGCATTTTTGGGCGGGAGAAGCGTGCGAAAGAGACGGCAACATTAGGTTGGGGTGGATTTGAAGCAATCACTTGATAGATTACAAGGGAAAATGTACCGTGTATATTACATGTAAAGATTCGATTAGCATTGAATTTGTTATCTGAACAGGTAATATTACAAGCCAATCAGGTAAATGGTTTCAATAAAACAGCTGTAGATAGGTAATAGAGGAAAGGAATACCTACTTGGGAATTAAAGGAAATACCTAATGATTCCGTACTTAGAAATAAATAACGATAGGTATCTAATTTATAGCTTATACCATAGAGTAAAACTATGACGTACCTATAAACCATAGTAGTTAAATTTACCTATTAATTAGCAGGAAGTTTTTTTTTTTTTTTTTTTTTAAACTATGCCCCCACACTAGGTATTACTCCTGTATCGTTGGTGCGATTACAAACAGTTAAACTCACATGCACAAACAGCCAGACCCGGAACAACTACCCGTAGGTCATACAAATATTTGTTCCGTGCGGGAATCGACCCCCGACACGCAGCGCAGCAGTCGATCGCTCAGCCACTGCGCCAACTGTGTCGTCAAGTTAGTTATGGTTAGGTTGGGATACATTGTAAAGAATAAAAACTAGTTGATTAAAAATAAGGGTTCTATTTCAAATACTGTTAGCCTGCTGCATCATCCCACTGCTGGGATGACGTCCAGCTCTTTCGATCCAGGGCTAAAGTAGACTGGTCGTTTGTTTTCTCTTTCTTACTTAGGTAGGTATAAAGTACCTATTGAACTTTTAATCAAGTAAGTACTTATGGAATACGATTTTAGGGTTCCGTATGTAAGTTAAGTAGGTATTAAGTAGACTTACCTACCTATCTTTCTGAGTGTAGTAGGTTGACCAGTAAGACACTTTTTTATTTAGATTTGACCTTAATGTGTAGGGAAGCTGTACTTGTACCTACATACTACTCACTACAGGGTGCTTTCCTGCAGTATAGTGGGTACCTATCCAAGTCTTTTCTTCCATTCACTATTGTTCTACTGACATAAAGAAATTAATAATTAGTTGTGTAGTTGTGTAGTCATATTTGACAAAACTTTGGAATCATTCATAATTATATCATAAGTGTGTAATCGGAAATTATGATAATGTTCAAAAAGCTAGAGGGTGGAACGTGTCATTAATTTGGATGCACTTGTTAGTGTAGAACGAGCGTGCTCGCGGCAGTGTGCGCGCTCGTGTGTGCACCGTCATTACGCTGCATTATTTGTTACGTTAGGGCTGGGATGGGCCTGTCCCTATCGCCGCCGAGTCCTACGCCATCCTACGCTCCCTTCTCGCGCCGGTATTTGAATAGGCTCGCGTTGCGTAACGCGCGGCCAATGACAGCGCCCCTGCACATGCACGGGGCGGAGTCCTTACGTCACCGCGGTCTGCCCCCGCGGCCGCGCAGCCGCCGTGACGTCACACCGCCCCTCGCGCCGCGCTCCGCACCTTTACTCTGCCCACCATACACTAAAGTGCAGTAACAGCAAAATCACGATTTCGAGTAAAACGCATTTAAAGTTAAGAATTGATTTTAAAAAATCAACAGAATGTATAAGCAAAAAAATTTGAATGCAGAAAGGTTGTAAAGGCATAGGTTCACACGTTAAAGCAATAAAAAAAATATATCTTAATAACTGAATTTATTATGGCCATTTATTCTTTTTGGTGCCTATTACTGCATAGCCTTTTTTGTAAAAAAATACCATTTTAAACTTAGTAAAATGCAGCAAAAAGCCCTATTACTGCGTTTGGATCAGTTATTTTGTCAAGAAACCCAACTAACATGCAGTAAGGTCAAAAAAATACTGCATTTTAGTTAGTTTTTTAAGAAAAAAGTGTTCAATTTACTAGTGCAGTAAGAAAAATAGCTAGTTCACATTTTAAAGACCGTTTATTTCTTATTATTTAATCACAATAATTCAACTCACTTATGTAAAATTTACATATCAAAAATAAAAAAAACATCTAATTAATAAAGGACCCTGCGCAGAATGCACAACCTCCTTTGACAGTTTGCAGTATTTAAAACATTAACTGCACTTTAGCTAGGAATAATCATATCTGTGTCATTATGCTATCCAAACTAATCTGCAGTAATGCTGTATTTTACTGCGTGTTAGTCAGTTTATAATGATAAAAGAATGTTAAGTATTCACAACTAAAATGCGACAAGCTTTGATTTTACTGCATTTTAGTTGGGAGTTCGTGACAATAAATTGTATTTTCTTAATTTGCAGTAAAAATAGCTTGTATGGCGGTAAATTTTACTGCGTATTAATTTTTTTTTTAATTTTTTTCCAGAAATATAAAACTATCTAAAGAACTGTAAAATTATATTGCTTACTGCATTTTAGTTATGAAACCTTAAAATTTAATCTGCAGTATAATTTATACTGTATTTTAGTTGGGAAATCACGCCAAATTGTTAATTTTTTTCGTTTGCAGTAAGTGAAAATTGTTAAATAAAAACCATTCTAATAGTCTTTAGAAATAAGTAAGTTAATTCAATAGAAAGCTTAAGAAACCCGCTTTCAGAATCACTAATAAAACGAAAAATCACAAAAGGGCTGTTACTGCTCTTTAGTCTCTGGTGGGCAGTACTGCGCGACGACAGCGCCCATGCTGGCCGTGGCGTCGCACGGAAACTTCTGACAAAACACTCGTGCGCTCAAAGATGGCGGATGGGTCGCCCGTGGACCGCGCCGGCCCGAAACAAATGAACGATTTAACTTTTTCCGCTCCCGATAAAGGACTTGGTGACACAAAAAAGTGCAGTGGCGAAACATTTGGCGGCGATAGTGTAAAGTTATCGTTCTACAGAGAACTGGAAACGAGTGATTCGTGTGAGAAAAGTGATACGCGCGGCGTGGCCGCTAAGCGCGCCGCGGTCGGCAGCACGTATTCCCGAAAATTTTCTGACGCGAACACTGTGGATGGCGACGACAGGAAGAGGAGATGTCTGGACCGATACGACAGCTCCGAGTCTTCTGACAGGTGAATTGATGTTGATCTAAGTTAGCAAAACATGCGCTCGCGTTTGTTTCGCAAGTTTGTTTGCGGTGCGATGTTCTGAGAGTCAATGCTCCAGTGACCGGAGGCTGTTTGATTTCGATGTCATGGCCATTGTGAAAAACTTTGGGTGTTGCTAAGCGGCTCTAGTTCGGTTGAACGCCCTCGGAATAGAATGCTGGGCCGCGGTGCCGCGACGCGCCGTATTACCATTTGAAATTGTAGACTGACAAAAACTCTGCCTCGTAAGATATTTCGATGGTCATAACGGAGATATTACGAATAAACACGATACTTTAAATACAGATTATGATCTCTGTTACACAGCTCCAGTGTTATCTAATTGCTACTAAATTGTTTAGATGGTTACATATTTCGTACAGTTCGCTGGCTGCCAAAAACCTTGGCTTTTAATTAGCTTCTAGCTAACAGTAAAAGCTATTCAAACGTCTAGTTTTGAACTTTTCTAGCAAAACTTGTCTGTCACGTAGGCTTGTTGCGACTACCTAACTTTTTTGTAAGATCATGGACCTGCCGACAGGATTTTAACCTTGCGTGTCTCTCTTTTACAAATATGAAAATTCACTCAACTTCCATGTTTACACACATAATTATTTTAATAAGACCACTTATATTAAAAGTCTTATGTGCGGGTAAAACTGCTTAATTTCCATTAAAATGCACCTACATGCCATGTTTCTCATTTTATGCATGTATGATTATATTGATTACATTGAGGCCATAATTTTATGATATCATAAATTCAGAAACCTTTGCAGAATTACTGCTTTTCAAAAGATGGTTTTAGGTTCCACAAGATGAGTACCTACATTATACTTTACATTGCTTCACTAGGCATTGCTGACTAAAGTATTGCCAATAGTTAAGAAGAAATATTCACCCACTAACAATTCAAATGAACTTTGGTATTTCCATGTATATTTTATTTTACACTTTTTTTGTAGGAATGATTATAAAATTATTTTAGGGACCTAGGAGCTCAACATCCCTATCATCATATCTATAATATTGTATAGCATAACAAAATATTATGTGACACACAGTCTATTGTTTTTTTATTTCTTTTTTTAAACTCGTGGAATAGCACAAGAGTTTTGTTTGGCATTAGGGTTCTGGGCTATTCTGAAAGAAATAAAAACATTGTAACACCTTGAAAATGTTTTCTTTTCAAATCTTTCTTCAATGGGTTTTCACCTTTTCACTAATTGTATACTATGGTTCCCTTTGTTTGATTATGTTTTGTTTTCCTTGAAACTTTACTGTGCTCTGCATGTTTTTAAGGAAATTATTAAAGTTTGAGTAGGTTCTACTAAAACACTTCTGCTTTAGCTCATGTATGATTATTTCACTAATTCTATACTATGGTTCCCTTTGTTTGTTTATGTTTTGTTTTGCTTGAAACTTTACTGTGCTCTGCATGTTTATAAGGAAATTAATAAAGTTTGAGTAGGTTTTACTCTGTAGCTCTTAAATGGTTTAATTTGCAACATGTGTCACAAATACTATGGAGGTATAGATGTACTTGTATAACTTAATTTTGTTCTAATTTTTTGCAACTAATTAATAAGAATTGTTTAAAAAAGGCTGATTGTTTTCTTGCATTAAGCCATTTTCAAAACAATGGCTTGTAAGTTTTGACTAAGCAAGAAAACTATTACTATCATTAGTTGGTTGGTGGTGGTTGCTGGCTGGCTATTACATGTAGGTTAGTAATTTGCCTCTATCTTAATATTTTTGATAATTTATATTCTGTGTATTAATAATATTATATATTACATTCTTTTATGTGTAGATTAACTTACCTACAGTTTTTATATAACAACAGAATTTATATTAAAGTGAGAGAGTTTTAATATAAATTCTACTTTATTAAATGACAATGTTGCATGCATTAATGTAAAATGTATCGGTACTATTTATAAAAAAATACATCTTATCTGTATAGGTATACCTATACCAACATTATAAGATCATAAATTATTTCAGTGTTACCACTGCAAGTTATTAGAGTCCATATTAAAATTGCAAGGTGACACTTAACCCTCCATATACCGGAATGTGAATCCACACAAGAAACAAAGGCTTTTTAATTGTTTCTGTAATTACAGCTTTCAACTGTTTAAAACTAAGTTGCTGAAAATAGGCAAAACAAGAGTATGTTCCCAACTAACCAATCACTTGCATGCAACATGATTTTTGATTTACTGACTTTGACACTTAGCATTGCATGAGTGATAAGGAAATGATGCAAATGTTGCCATTCAATATTTAATCTTAAGACTAATAAAAAAGGTATTTATTATAATAACAAATCATCTTAATGAACTTGACTTCATTATAATAATATCAAGGTAAACTTTGGTCATTATCACGGCATGACGTAAAATTTGTCACACAATAATTATGATAATGAGAACTGATCTCTTTGTCTTTTTGGATGATATCACAGTTTGCTTTTGTTTTTTGTTATCTGATTGTGATAAAACCTAGTGACTGGCTGACTGAATTACTTAAATAATTTAGATGCACAATGCAAATAGCGTAGCGCTTTTTGGGGATAGGCAGGCACCTACATAGGCTTTTCTATGTTCAGTGTTGCTATCCTACTAATATTATAAATGTGAAAGTTTGTATGGATAGATGGATGTTTGTTACTCTTTCATGCAAAAACTACCGAACGGATTTGGATGAAATTTGGCACACAGATGGTTTATTACCAGGATTAACATATAGGATACGTTTTATCCCAATATTCCCACGGGATCGAAACTTATGCGGGTGAAATCGCAGGGCGCAGCTAGTATTATAATAAAACATGTCTTAGCACTAGTAGTGTATAAAGTTACAGTCACGTAATGCTAACTTGCTAAGTAGGTATATTATGTACAAAATGTATACATACAATAGAATATTTATAGAAACTTATAAGTCTCCTTCTTTTCGTGTTGATGGTATTCTTCCTCATTGTTTTTTTTTTATAATATAACTAGCTGCGCCCCGCGGTTTCACCCGCATAAGTTTCGATCCCGTGGGAATGTCGGGATAAAAAGTATCCTATATGTTAATCCTGGTTATAAACTATCTGTGTGCTAAATTTCGTCAAAATCTGTTCAGTAGTTTTTGCGTGAAAGAGTAACAAACATCCATACATCCATACATACAAACTTTCGCATTTATAATATTAGTAGGATTTGAGCCCCGTAGGTGGTGACATTTAAATGCTTAAATAACAGTCATTTAAATATTCTAATTATATTCTATTTTATTATTGTTACTTAATTAATTATAGATTAATAAAACTGTCAACTATTTTGCTTTTAACCATTTATTAATATTTTGGAGATTAATTTGTGTTTTGTTGGTCTTGAAATTAAAAAGTTATTATGGCGGTGTTTAGTATTTGCTCATGATGTTTTTTGGTAATCTTGTTTAGTTTGTGCAATAAGTTCATGTTAAGATTTTACCTATGTTATCCTTTTACTTAATTTTAGCACTTATACCTGTATTTAACGCTTCATTTGAGTGTGGATCCACACGAGACTGGCTTTTTGATTGTTTCTGTAATTTGTAATTCCAGTTAAATAAAATCTTTCACTTCGTGTAGTCTGCAACAACCAAATAATTTATATGCGCTTTAGCTTTAGCTAAGTTGTACACACGGCTACACATCAAGCTAATACATAACCAGTATAAGCTGACTTCTGATTGTACGAAAAACCTATACAATGAGAGGTCAGCTAGAATTGGAATATCATAGCTTGACGTGTAGCCGTGTATACGTTGATTAAAATATGTTTCGCGGCCGTAACACATATGTATTTACAGAATTATAATCATTAGAATCAGTAATACAACTTGTTAAAGTTAGCATAATCCTAAAATGTCAAGATTTAATTAAATAGTCATTCCGTAGGATTACTTGATCTTAGCGAGTTGTATTGCTGACTTTAATGATTATAATTCTATAAATACATATTTGTTACGGCCGCGACTCATATTTTAATCAACGTACAACTTAGTACTGACCAGCAAATTGCGAAATATCGTAGTAACTTACCACTTACTTAATTTAGAATAACAACCACCATTTTAAATCGTTTGTAATGAATGGTTTGCATTAAAGACTATACTGTGTATGATGCCCAGAACCATGTGAGGTTATCACTCCCCTTTTTATGAAAATAGCTATGAAATTGCGACTTAGGTATAGGACTGATTAAATGTTAATTTGATTTGCAATTATTGAAGGTTTCATAACTTGATTAAGTACAAACTAAACCATTTATAAACAACAAGAGGCTTTAATATAAACTGACTTACAAAAATTATTTTTCTTATGATTTCTGACTTACTTTAAGCTCACATTATCAACAGGGTGACAAGGTCAATGACATGATTACTAATTTACTATTATTACTTATTCTGAACCTAATTAACAGTTTTAGTACCTACTTACAGCATTACTGTTTCTTGGATAAACTTCTAGTAATAAATTAAGTAAGTAACAAAATATTTACATAATTTAAAAGCTAACAGTCTTACAATAATAATAATACAGTGCAACCTTAATATAACGACTTCCTTGATTTAACAAATTCTTCGTAATCTCCTTGAATTGTCCTTATGAGTCAATTTATAATATACCTTTACATTGCGAAGATTTTTTGCTAACTGTGAATAACCTCTCTAAAACGAATTTTCAATTATCAAAAAAAAAAGTGTAAACCTCTAAATAACGAATTTTGTCAACCCAAAACCTTTCTAAAACGTTCCCAATAGTGTGTTATTCAGTCGCGATAGGTTTCGACACGTTTTTACTTTTTACCTCTTTAAAACAAATTTTAGACCAACCTAACCTCAATATCACAAACCTCAGTTCAACAAATTACTTGGTATAGGTAACGAATATTTACTTGTTCCCTTCCGATTTGTTATATCGAGGTTGCATTGTAATGTGTACAAGTATGTAAAAGGGGGGGAAATAATCAAAGGGCTTAAAAAAATCGTCCGCATCACTGTCAATAGGAAACGTGCGTATTTCTTTAGAAGAGTATGAGGTTTTTGACCAGCCAGCTATATCCTGTCTAAAACATTATTATTTTCCTTAGATTTTTACCCGCAAAGCCAATCATGTTTTTAGCAGTCTATGCGTGTATGTTTGTATTTACGTATGTTCCATCCTAGCGACTTAACCACTCATCCGATTTAGATGAATGATGTGTCAATCGATTCGTTATTATTATAGTGGTATAGGCTACATTTTATATGAACAAAATCAATAGGTAGTATGACTGATGTTACATCTAAAAAAGTTGGGGTCTCTATTTTTTTTTTGCTCCTTCTAACTAGCTTTACTCCTGTGGTCGGAGGATGTCTGGTCGGCATTACTTAGCTCAAGGTTGAGTTGAATACAAAAGCAAAGGGAGGCGTTCAACATAGGGTGAAAACAATTAAATTTTAATATCCCTGTATAAAATTAAAATTGAACATAAGTTAAACTTATAACTACTCAATTCCACTACCGATTTACTAGGCGAGCTGTAAAGTATGATACCACAGTTAGATAGCGTCACTTAAGTGGTGATATGTGGGTCACCTATTACCGTGATAACGTGCGCTGGCGACATACGTACGAATTTAGGTGTGGTTGGGACGCGGTCGATCAGTAAATGAGTAGAAATACGTCGATTGTTTTGTAATCGTTGGCTGTTGCATGTTCTTTTGAGTTGTAGATAAATTGATGTGAAATTGTGCCTCTTTTTTTTAGAGAATTAAATAAACTATAGACAGATAGAATACCTACTCTTTATTATGTGCACCATAAACATTATAGAAATAAATGTAGAAATTTTAGATTGTGTGACACAATGGGCGATCAGCAGCTAAAAGCGAAACGATTATTGTGATGAAAGCTTGTTTTGGTATTCATGAGTTTTTGTTGACTAGTAAGTAATATATTATCTTTGAGGACACTAAAATCTTTTGTTTTCGGGAAATTAATTCACATGCTCCATTGGTCCGAACTGCAATCCCAGGGTTTTTGTACCCGATCGAAAAAAATAAGAAGGTCCTCGATTCGATTTTTTTATTCAGTTTGGTTCTTTTGTTTTTGCTTATTTTGCATTCCTTACTTAGTTCAGATGTAGAGTGCACTATGTTGATTTTACGTTCCAATCTTTTTGGGACTTATAAATGTTCGAGATCAAGCCGTTTGGGGTTGAAACACTAGCTAGGGCCATGGGGTCCGAGTGCCTACTTAGTTTTTCGAGACATCGCCAATGGGCTAAAGAATCAGCACCCTAATTGCGTAACACACGATCAATCGGAATCGGTTTCATTTTGACAGTTCAACAACATTCATTGCGTTATTTACGTGCTGAGCAGACAATTTTTTCGAACCTACGAAGCAATGGATTAGCAATTTGCTTCAAAATGATTCAGATTCCGATTGTGTGTTACGCAATTGGGGTGCACTTTGCCATACAACGTGGCAATGCTGCCAGCCTTTTGGGCACTTTTCCTGTATACAGCGATGCGGACGAAAAGGAATAATTAAATTGGAGTAGTTATATTGGTTTAAGTTAATGCATTGGCTTCTTGTAGTTTTCTTCTGTCTGCCATAATGCAAGCCAAACTTTAGTACTTAGATATGTTTTGGTCCGCATGGCGGTAACATGTTTTCATAGAGTCAGCAGAGTGTGCCTAACTGTATTCTCGCTTACTCATACTTTCATACGAGTAGATATTTGTAGTAATTGGAACTGAACTCAGTAAACACTTAAAAATACTTATGCATAAACAATCATGCTTAGTTGCTTACAAATCCATTGATTTTCAAGTGTTTTTAGAACCGTACGGTATTGGACTATGGAAACATTAACTTCATGCTTAAGTACTCTTTCAAGTTGGGCTGTTGCTAGCGAACCACTTGTGTCACCGTGTCAAAAGTTTTAATAGTACAGTGCAACCTTAATATAACGTACCTCAATAAAACGACTTCCTCGATTTAACAAATTCTTCGTAATCCCCTTGAATTGTCCATAAGAGTCAATGTAAAATATACCTTTACATTGCGTTGCGAAGAGCTTTTGCAACAACCTCTGTATAACGAATTTTCAACTATCAAAAAAAGTGTAAACCTCTAATTAACGAATTTTGTCAACCCAAAACTTTTATATGTATAACGTTCGTCCCATGTTTCCATGTTTCGTATGTGATATAGGGGCGACAGGTTTGGACACGTTTTTACTTCTTTACAACAAATTTTAGACCAACCTAACCTCAATATAACAAACCTCAGTTTAACTACTTAATTACTTAAGTGATATAACGAATATTTACTTGTTTCCTTCCGATTTGTCATATCGAGGTTGCACTGTGTTATAATATTATAACCACATCATTCACTATTAGTACCTAAGACATATCGTATCTTTATTTAGTTAACACATACCTTGCCTAATAAATAAGTCATTAGATAGTTAATAGTTGTTCTTATTTACATTCGAATTGTTTTCCTTAATTATGTTTTATTATTTCACGACCCAAAAACTAGCGCATAAGAAATTAAATTGGGGCACTTCTATTTCGGAACTCGATAAGTTAACGAAAATATATGACCAATTCATGTAATTTTGTCATAAGCTAATAAATAAAATCATTTTTAAATCAGTTTGCTGTTTACTGCGTAAAAACTGTACATAGTAGTGACAGGTGGCCTCAGGTGCTTTGTGTGCCGTTACGTCACACACTTGGAACTTCTAGCTGACAGATAAGGTGCTAAATACGCACTCTGAAAATAAAAGTTTTTTTTTTTATTATTTACTAATTTATCATACCCTAAGTTAAAATAGTAATGTTAGTAGCAAGCACTAGCAGTATTTTATCAACATAGTATTGCGTGAATGTTGAATGACTTGCAAAAAAAACGCAAAACTGTAATTTTGCCGAGTGTGCACATCTTTTTGCCGCTGACCGTTTCTGTCGATCACAAATTATCAACAACGACTTTCATTAATTAAAATGATCCTTTTACCCTTTTTGATTTAGGCTATCTCAAAAGAGCTTCCGTCAAAAACTGATAGCTCTAATAAATAAACCACTAACGAACAGGACTTTCCTCTTGTAACAAGCAACATTTAATTAAGCAAGTACTGTAATCATAACGCCACTGTATTTGTTGACATATGTATTATCTGGGGTTGCTGAACCTGAGATGCACCTAGTTGTATAACACTCACTTTGTGTCATTGTGCTTATTGATAACTCCATTTGAGATAATATTACGTTGTACGTCAGTAGCTCAATATCTACTTATACATATACCTACGCATATTAGACAAGTTGAATAGGTGCCTACATACCTACCTATCGTTTATATTGTTATTGTGTCATGCTTGCTTCTAATCGAATTATTTTGACGTGTAATACTGGTTTTAAACTTCAAATCTCTTTATCTGAAAATCTGGGAAAATATCTTTAAAGGGTGTGGCACAGAAAAAATGTACAGCGTGCTTAAGTTGGCGAGTAAGGCGAAAACACAAAATATCAAATTGACCGCATTCGTACAGACATAGGTAGGTAGTACCTACTTATAATAATATTTCTGAACGAATACGGTCAGTTTTGCCTTTTTTTTTACATTATTTTGGTAAAGACGGGATCACCTACAGAAGGAATATATTATTATGTGAAAAGTGTGTAAAGCTACCTATGCTAGACCTGCTTGTCAATTCCATACAACATGAAAACCTAGGTTAAGTCATGGTGAAGTGAGCTGTCAATGTCAATCCCTTGCATAAGGTGAAATGACAGCTCACTTCAACCTCACTTCATCCAAGTTTTCACGGTGAGATAGCAGCGCCGGCGCCAAGGACCTTATCTAAGCTAGTACCCAATAATCACAATACATTCAGTATTTATTCCACAAACATAACATTACTTACTAATTTAACTGTAAAACTAACTGTACTTATAGTTTTTCGTGGATATAAATTGATAAAACGTTATCTAGGGTTAAATAAATCGATAAGGGACACTTGAACCGCTTGCTGTTTTATCGTAGTCGTAACTCACGTTAGTTTTGTCGATATTACTATGTTGTTAACTTAGCGACTGTAATCTACCGGGTCTATTCTGTAAAAATCTCACTGTGAAAATGAGCTGTCAATAGTGTCAATCCAGGTGGAATGACAGCTTTGGCACTCCATGCAAAGGTACTGATAGTCAGTAGCCACTTCTAAGACTGGAAGCACAGATTACTAAATAGTTACTACGTAACTGGAAGCCTGTCTCTAGTAATTCTACACAGTTTAGTTATATTTATTTTTTCACTGATCGCTCCTACACCATGACCATGAATCTGAAGCTTAGAGAGTGAGTAGGTAACATGCAGAATAATATTTCATAAATCATCAGAATACATTTTGTGAGCCTGAATTCCACCCTCTGCATCGCCAAAATTCTTCTCAACCAGAGAAGGAAAAGGCATTGAGAGCCTCTCGTGCTCTCCTCGCATTTTCATTGGAAGTCGGGCGTGATATATTTTCAATATCATTGATTCTATAATAATCCAATGCCAACAGTACGATACGATTACTTATTACAAGAAATAAATCTCAATTGAAAACCAGGAATCTTGCCAATTCAAATACTGCTCCATAAATTATATCCAACACAACCTGTGTTGGATGTAATTCCTCCTACCATATTATAGATTATAGCTACTCAGTACTCATATCATACTAGAACATAAAACAGCACAAATATAAAACTATCATTATTTTTACCTCGTTTTTAACTACCGAACTGGCGCGAAAGTTTTAACAAGTGACGTGGAAGCACCTTAGAAAAGGAACAAAGTTAGTTGCCGATCGGTAGGTAGTAGGGCATTCACGCGAGCCTAAGCCACAAAGGGTGAGCTGTAAAATAAAAAGTTAGGAGTTCTAACCGGGCGTGCCGGGGGGACAGCGAACGGGTTCCCGGACGCGCAATGGTATGTTACTGTTTTTACAACGCCAGTTTTCAATGGCGACGGGTTAAAGGTTTAAAACCTTGTAATTTTCTATAATGTAAAAGTAGTATAAAGTTAAAATGCGAAGAAAGTAAGGTTCTTTAGTCCTTACCACCTGTCTTTACATTGAATGTTTTTCTTTTGTTAGTGTAAGGTTAAATGTAAATGCAAAACATAAACAGTAACAGCTAAAATACAGAATAATTGTGTCGTAAATTGTTTATTTAAATATAATACATGAACGTGTTCTGAATTGTAGAATATTTTTCCTTGAACTGCGTGAAATTTTCGTTACAATGTTTAAGAAATTGACTTCACTTGAAGGCACAAGCATCATAAAATCAGCTGTTATTCCCCATCAAATCAGCTGGATACAAACCCTTATGGCATGTACTTACCTCGGTGCTGCGCGACCGGTCTCTCGCTCCCCGCGCGCGCTCCTCCCCCCTGTCATTAGAAGCGTGCGCGGGCGCATTGGCCCTCGGCCGTTGCGCATGCCCCGACTTATGGGCTCAGAACGGTGGATGTGATTTGATTTGAATTTCGGAACAGTCCGCCTTTTAGTTTAAGACCTTGTAGAATGCAAGTAAGAACTTAACGATCAGAAAAGCATCGGAATTGGAAATTGTGTTTTTAAAAACTGAACGAGGATTTATGTTTATTGGAATAAGCTGGAGTAGATTGTATTGTATTTTAAGGTCACCAGAAGAACTAAGAGTACACCGGAGGAATAATAATATAATTTATTCATCAAAAACATTGTAGACATGATGACAATTTACAGAATCGTTTATAGTGTACAAAGACTACAATAAAATGGTGGGTGAGGTGCTGTATTCCTAGCTAGGTTAAAAGATAACCTGTGTTAAGGAGTACAGTGCCGGTCCCCAAGGAAATAAACAATAATATCGTACACAGTATGCATAGGAATCGGCAATAGCTTATTGTATTTTTAGACGAGCAAATTGAAAAAGAGCTGAAATAACCTGAAGAGATTTTCAATATTGAAAGTGAATATAGAAATATTACCAGTAAATCACACAAAGGACCTAGACCTCGTAAAGCTTGCAAGCCCAATTGCAATCGTCAGAAAAAGAAAAATGATTACGGCCGGAGATGATACGGAATTCCTGTCTTTGTGATGATCACGGCACAGACAAGTTTGTAATAAAACGACACTGGTCCGGTCAGGTAGAAACTGAGTCATCAACGCCAACCGTGGTCGTTCAACTTTCATTATTGTTTATTTATATTTTTATTGTTCGATGTTTGACGCGTGCGCCGAAATTACCAGTCGTAATTCAAAAATTTGCCCAAAATTCCTGGCAGGATTTCTGTCCATCGAAAAGACTACAAATTCTTAGAACAATCTAACTCTCTGTCCGTACTGACATTTTAATAAGCACGAGTATTGCCTTAATATATATAATAATGCCGTATATTTTTTGCTGCTTGTGATTCCTCTACTTGATATTCCAAGTCTTCTTCTTATAAATCGCCATGTAAAACGTTCATTTACACACATTTACTTTAGATGAATTCTTTATCTGATAAAGTCTGTAGACGCGCGATATATTTGCGTAACAACTTGTGATAGCTCAAAATCACCTTGTAAATATATCGTTATCATTTGATCAAAGATAGTCAAATTGTAGTGCAAAAGATTATTTATTCAATGTGTCACCTTCATCAACTATCGTCATCTTGCATCATTTGTCAGCTAGTAACCGTTCACCGTGTACCACAAGTTTCTATACTCGGCCCACGGTAATTTCACTTAACGGTACTACAAACACTAGTTACAAATCAAACCGTATGTACTTCAAGTGGAGTCTATGCATGCTAGCCTAGGCTGGGAGAACGTGGAATGTGAATAACCTTGGAATAATAACAACCTATCAGGTATTATCTGCCTGCGTATCGTTTGTTTACTTTGAGATTGAAATATTGACGAGCACTACTCCTACCTCAAAGCAGTATTTTTTCATTGCACCAGCAATTTTATCAGGCTTCAGAACTAAGATCTCTTTGTTTGAGCATATGGCAGGGCTATAACTTACACTGACATTCCCCTGATTAATGTTACTATTGTAACATCAAATAAGGAACAACTACTTAAAGTGGCAATTTATTTACTAGCAGCAAGCACTATTTCTAAAACATGTTCAAGTCAACATAATTGGTGTTAACAAATAGAACGAGAAAAATAGCCAATTAAAACAGGAAAACTTTTATCACGGGTTTTTGTCTGAGTCGTCTGTGCGGAAACATCATTTGCACATATTTCATGGTATTTAATTGTGTGATTAATGAGTTTTAACTTATCAAACAGGGGAACCACATCCTTCCCATGCAGAAATTCCAATTGTATCACGTATACCAGTTCTTGACATAACTTTATGGCAACACTTTTATCATTTTAATAGAGTGGGTATTATAAATAATAAATACTTACTGATAAATTAATTTCAATTTCCAATAATATCATATTTACATAATTTAAAAGCTAACAGTTTCAATACTAATAGTATGTACAAGTATATAAAAAGGGAGGGGGCATCATAGGGCATCTAAAAAATTCGTCCGCATCGTTGGCAACAGGATAACTGTCCAAAGGGCTGGCAGCATTGTCACGTTGTATGGCAATGCTGATTCTTTGGCAAAATGGTCACGTGAAGAGTCGACCAACCGCTTGGCGATGTCTCGAAAAATTAAGTAGGCACTGGGACCCCATGGCCCTAGTGTTTCAACCCCAAATGCCGAACGTATAAGACTCAATAAGATTGGAACTACTTATATTTCTGCTGTTCAAACTGAAATTCAAAGGAACCCGAATACACTCCCTCCAAACGTTTCATTAGAACCAGTAAAAAGACAACATCGTGCACGCACGTACTATAAGTTAGTAATTAGGAACACCAAAGTATGAGCACAAGTTATAAGTTTTACACCCACATTGAGCATTTCACATGAGCTACGTCATAAAGAATCAGTGCAGTCAAAGGGCATGTGATGTACAAACTGGTTTCTCGCTAATGCAATTATCGGTTGGTTCGTCGAGACTGCTCTAAGTGACCGAATGGATACGTGAAGACTGTCGGGCGTAGCGTTTAAATGAGAAAACCTTTTAAGTTTGTGGTATTCGGCTCCCATAGGCACACTTTGTGAACAACGAGAATTCTGTTGAAATAATATAATAATTTATTTATTTCAGACATTTTAGTCCATAGTTTTAACTCATACATTTAAATTACTTATAAACTATTTAAAATTCTAAACAGATAAAAACCCAAAATAAAATTGTGACTAATTAAATTAAAATATTCATCAAACCATAAAAAGAAAAAAAAAATTGTCAAAAGATTATAACAATGTCAAACAAGATCGGAAGCTTGTTATAAGTGTGAAGAAGACCATTTCAATGATTATAACGAAAGTTGCTGAAGTCCTGAACTAGGAAGGAAAAATACACATTGTTATTCTGCTCTCTTGGTTTAACACACGGAATTCAGAAAAAAAATCTCACGTACGATGATTAACCTTTTTGATAATGGTTGCCGTTAACTGGAAACTAACAGGCTTCAGGTTTTTCCATGCTAACCGGATGCTTCATCATCATTGCATGTTTTCTAAATTCGTCATTACTGCAACGGAACTGCCGGAAGTGGTTACCATGCTTGGTACTTTCTTGATGAGTTTTAAAATATAAAGGTTCTTCATCTTCAATAGCGTAGGTGGTTTCGATAAAAAAAATATCAATTGTTTCTTCCGATTTGTGTACTAAAGATTTTAATAGCCAACGATTTGAAACGGTCTGCCTTACAGGATTATAGTTCTTAGTTTTTTGACCACATCGAATTCGCGTAGGTACAATTTGCACGTATTCGTGGAATCCTTTGTTTTTCTGCGAGGTCAATTAAAAACTGTTTTATATTTTGTATCTTCTATTATATGTGCAATTTTATTTTTCATCGCATAAATATCGATACTTGGTTAAAATTTTATGAGGTATTTTTCTTTTATATAAGCGTCAGCGTGCAGCTGTCCCTTTGCAGCCGGGACACACCTGCTTCGGTTGTCCCAGTCTCTTTCTTTCACCTTTGACATTTGACAAAAATTTTATGGCGATCCGATTATTTATTGTGTTTATAAATTCCTACTGTAACCTATAACGAAATTTTTGTAGCTTCTTTATGACGGTGTCCAACTGCTGCACTACCCACGCGTTCTTTAATTGACTCGTACACATGTCACGAACTACTTTTTAATGGTCCACTATCTCTTTGTTTCGAAAGAGTACGATTATCATCTTTCTCCGTAGAACTCCCACTAAACGGCATACATACATATAGAATTTTGATTTGTATGTAGTACTGATCCTTGTCAATTACGTTCATTAAAAATTTAAATACCGATTACAAAATTTTGGGGTTAGGTAAACGTGTTCTATAATTAGCGAATGGCCGGGCGATCAGGCCGCGGACGATTCGTTGGTAACCCTTTGTTATTATTTAAATTATAAACGATTAGTCTACCAAATACTACGCCTGAGGCGACGCGTGCGCCGCTACGTCATCCTTGCATTTTTAAACTGCGATTTCGTGATTGTTTTTATCTAGTTTTTATTTGAAGGACGGACAAGGACGACCCCTGAAATTAGTCAAAACAACTTTTTTGCGCAGTGCAAGAACAAGTCGTTATAAATGTTTCTGAGCAGTAAATATACAGCTTATGTTATTGACCTTTACGGAGTAGGTATTGTATTATTAGTTCGTGATAATAGTCTAACTGTCTGAAGTTCCTAATAGATCCGTTTATACATTAGTAGAGCCAGACAATAAGAGACGTCTTCCGAACCGAATACCATCGGGGATCCCGCCGGGAAATCGTAGTTAGACAATGCATCTGACTTTCCGACAGAACGAGAATGTATCTAGAAATACGTTGCATGTCTGTCTGGGTGTTGGGTGTTCAAGAAACACCCATCAGATTTTTTGCTATCGAGTACAAAAGAATTAAATAGCCAGATCAAAAAGTGCATAATTCCAAATCGGCACCAAGTTTCGGGATTGAATGGATCATTTTTTTTTAACCTTTTTTAGACCCTGCAGTTTTCAATACTTGCATTTTTTTCACCACTGAGGATCTACTTGCCATGAGAATTCTTAGGGAATCATCTCATATCACCCCAAACAGCTTCCAACATTCCGAAATGCGTAAGTGCTATCTCGTTTTAAAGGTTGCTCTAATATGCCGTACCTACATACGTATCTATGTGCATGAGCGTGAAGGTATTCGAGGGCCCTTCGTATGCGCAGGCAGCTAAGTCAACAATTTATTGGAGCCCATCTATCAAGACGGACGTCGTCGTATTGTCCAATTGCATTCCCCGTATTTCGACAGAGAATTTAGTGAGAGACAAATTCTTGTCACCAAATAATTCCTCTATATTCTCATATATCATCAAAATAAAGCAATTATGAGTTAATTTTTGTAGGTAGTAAACGGTAATATCTTGATCAATTACAGGGAGTATATAACTCTCAGTTCCGCGGTCAACGATCTGATAACTGCCTGTTATGATTGAATGATACTTGATAGATTGCAGTCTGGCATGTGGCTCAGAAGGAGCTATGTAGGGTCCTAAGATATTATGATTGAATGGCACTCTTCAATCTGCCGTTGGATTTGTTACAATTCAATAAGGTTATAATCTATTCCTTTTCCTTCTTGGGAAAAAAAATGGTACATGATCCGCCAAATGTTGCCCTGGAACATTGACTTGGACATGTATTGCAAAGTCATTGTAATTTTTGATTATTGATGTACAATTCCTTTCAAGACCAATCATACAAAATGCTGGGGTTTTCGTTTTGTTTCTTCTCAAATAACCAATTTAGATAAACCACGAGGCCACGACCCTGACGAATCTGCGTTCCATTTCCCGACGTCCTCGCTCCAGAATTGTGCGTTTCCATGTCGCGAGTTATTATTAATTTGCCATTACATCGGTCTAATTTCGCGTGATATAATACGAGAATATTTGCCCCCAAGCCGGGGGTAAACACCAATTAATCCTGGCAACACGATACATTTCTAGGGTGGAGGGGGGACCCTCTGATGGCAGATTGCTGCATAATCCCGTTGCATTTCTACTGCTTCCGATGCAATCGGGCAAGAGAGGGCGTGTACAAGGGGGATCGGTCTATGGACATCACAAGGGCTAATATATTTTTCTTTACATCATTGTTTGTTGGGGAATCGATCAAATTGTATGTGAAACCTTTGTGTATTGTTCGGGTGAAATTCCGCGGATTTAAATTAAAACATGAATAGCTGGTGGGTTTTGTTATGATATAAGATTTTCCTTAAGGTAAAATTTTGTTACGCAAAGTAATTAAGGGTATTCACAAAGTTTAATTTCTTTAAATATCATGGGACACCAACTAAACTAAAGTAACTACACTCAAATATAACCAATAAGGGGAACTTCGGCTCCCCAACATTTTTTTCAAAAGCTTCCCTAAGAAATAAACATTGTTAAATTTTGCCACTTCACGCTTATTGGCATTTATTGAGCTGACTTGACACTTCCAACCAAAGTGCTTTTTGTACACTCACAAATATCAGTCGTTCACCATCGAGCCACGTCGAAACTTCGGTAGACGGAGTTCCGAACTCGCTTAAAGTTACGATTGCCATCTCGCCCCCTTCACGAGACACCAAAGGTATTTGTTAATTACCCCGAAACGCAACACCGTTAGACGTTAACATGAAACTACTAAATTAATTTTCTTATCTTATATCTTTACATAGAGTAGGTAGGTAAGTATACCGGCCTGACAGTTTTCGCATACAATTAGTGAACGCCCAAATAAATATTGGATTATATAAACTAACACGGTATAACTTGGGAATAAGATTTATTTTTACATTGTGAGTTTGCGAGTCCGTGTGAAAACTTGTGCTTAGCTTTTGTATTACGGCTCACGGTTTTTACTAAGGGACACAAGCGCTCTGTCGGATTTTTTTTACGAAACTGAAGTTGTTGACAAAAAACATGGCGCTGGATTATAAAGAAGACTAAAAAAATCAAGCAGTAGGTACCCCAAAGTTCATTGATAGGAATACAGATTTAGGTGATAAAATAACTGAATATAAAAGGAACATTAGACTTTATGGCAAGTAATTCCGGATTTGTAGAAACAAATTAGGTAATGAGCTGCCTAACAACAGAAAATGACTACTCAAATCAAGAGTGTGGGATGTATGGGAAAGGTGGTACAGTCAACAAAAGAGATAAGTATGCACTTGCATATTATGTAGAAAGGTTTTGATGTTTTCTTTTCTGCCTTAACCTTGTGGACTAAGCAGTCATGTCTAATCAACATAGTAAAATCAACACCAATGTTTCAAGCACTTTGAAGCCAATTTCTTAAATGCTACCAAAATTATAATGCCTAGTAATCTGCTCGCTTGATGTTCAAAGTATTTGACTACACACCTGCGAGCGCGGGTGCTTCAGTAATGTATGTACATGTATAATCGCAGAATGTTTCTCCAAAAGACGCATTTAGATATATATCTAAACTCGTTATTTCGATAATTGTTGCGATTAAATTCTTTATGATGACTGAAATCGCGTTTTTAACTTCATAGTCGAGACAAGTCGCTATTTAACTTGTAATTACTTATTTTAAGTGGAAGAGGTGGTCTCCAACAAAGTAAATAAGTGACCATTTACCGGGCCCGCATTAAAAAGCGCACAACATTAAATTGATAATCTTATAAAAATACATTCGAATCGATATAGTCGAGTAGGATTCCGTATCGATATACGCTGCGATCGCCCACGATAAATCAGCGTTCCCTGCGCCGCGCCGCGCCGGCTTGACCATTTTATTAAATTCCGCGATTAAATACCCGCCAGCAACGTTAAACGAAAACGTTTCGATATTATCGCGATATCTCGACACCTCGACTCACCTCGCCCTGTTTATAATTACGAGTTCGCCGATCGTCCCCTCGGCAACGTCGTACGGTCGTACCGGGGTGGCACAACGAGCGAGTTCTCGCTTGGCATAGCTCCGCCCGACTCGTGCATACCATACAACCAACACTTTTTGTCAAACAAGGCGTCTTCCTTTTGCGGAGGTTTGTCATGGAAATTATTTATAAATATCAACTAGAAAAACGATACCCTTGCGGTACGAGTAGATTCAGTTTTTGTTTCCATCTGTGTACCATGTATAAAGTGTACCTTGATAAGATTGGTATCAACGGACTTTGCAACGCTTATTGCAATATCATGTTGAAAAAACTGACGTAGCAATTAGCCAGCTTTTTACTACGGCATAGTGTCTTGGCTATTTGAATAATTTAATCCTTCTAATCTACATCGTTTATTCCTATTGTATTTAAATCCGGAAAATGTTAATTTGGGAACTCTGTGATTTTTCAGTAGATATTCTTTTGTTATAAAGACAATTTTAATTTTCAATAAGACAATGGAATCTTCGAAGATATAGTTTCATAATGTAAAATAAACGCTTACTCTAAAACCGATATCCAACATTGAGAATATTCTGTTACTGAACAAAATGAACAAAGTATTTTATATAGAATTGAAAGTAAATCATCGCCAATATGAAACGGTGCCAACATGAAACGTTCGCGAGAATATTAAAGTGCTCTATTACATAAAGTTCTGTTTCACGGAAACATCAGTTTTCATCAATCTTATTATCGAAGATGTATAGTTTATTATACTATTTTCGGGAAAACTTGCAAAATAATAAAATAAAATAAATAAACAAATCCCTGGACATTTCACACAGCACCATTTGTCCCAAGCTAAGCAACCTAATGCTTGTGTTATGGTAACAAGATGGCTGATAAACTACTTAATACATTTTTTTTTTTGTAAATACATACATATTATAGATAGAAAAACACCCAGACTCGGAACAAATACAAGTAGGTCATACAAATATTTGTTCCGTGCGGG
This sequence comes from Apamea crenata, assembly GCA_949629185.1. NCBI lineage: Eukaryota > Metazoa > Arthropoda > Insecta > Lepidoptera > Noctuidae > Apamea > Apamea crenata. The sequence goes on from OX451359.1 coordinate 3,725,698, forward strand.
AATCGAACCCGCGACACGCAGCGCAGCAGTCAATCGCTTAACCACTGCGCCAACCGTGCCGTCAAAATGTATACTAATTGCAGTAAGATTATGTCGGTGTGCTTAGGATGTGAGCTACAGGCAGCTGTGTGTCTTTAACGTGTATCAAAACAGCACCTTACAGCACCCTAATTGCGTGACACACTATCAATCTCAATCTGCAGAATTTTGAAGAATATTGCTAATCCATTGCTTCATATGTTCGAAAAATGTGTCTGCTCAACAATGTAAATAACGCAATTAATTTTGTTGAACTGTCAAAATGAAACCCATTGCTACTGATATTGTGTTACGCAATTACCCCGCAGGTTAGTTAGCTAATTGATTAGATAATTATGCAGTGCAAATTATAATCTTATCGATCTTCATTTATAGTACTAACAGATTTTTCACATTCCTAAATCCACCATTCACGTGTAATAGTATGTAGTTCTGGCTCACTCACCATGACAATCCCAATTACAAACTCCACCAAATATAATGAAATATCGCACTTTCCTACAAAACATTGTCCCCTTTGTAAGAATTTCGGGTCCCCTAGCAAGCAGGTGTGGCTGCCGGTTTAGGGTACCCTGCCAAACGTGGAAGGAAAGTTACGGGACCTGTTCAGCTAATGGCAATCTCTGGACAATATGAACTGGCCCTTCGAGCTTATGGAGTCACGTTTTTTTAGGTAACACGGTTAATATGGTATAATAAGTGTTTAAATAAACAATCAGGATTATGAAAAAAAGCCCCTTCGTTCTGTAGTTTTTTGGGTTTATTATTATGAATATCATATTAGCTAATAACCTGTTACACGGTGTCCGGTTCGGATAAGGAGTTCCTTATAATCTACCAGTAAAAACATGGACCAGAATTTGTACTCATGGGTTCAACTGAAACATAAGTAAACTTGCACTTGACAGTTATCGTAGGTGGTAAACCTGACCATAAATAAACTTGAGTAAAACCCCATCTAAAAGTCAGTTCTACAGCCTCTCATGAAGTCCATGACTTCTACATTTCTTAACAAAAGAGTACACATTATGTGTGAATGTTTATTTTATGACGTGACACTAACGTGATCTTAAAGTGGACGTGCGAGAGGTTTAATGACGTCATTAACGTCACCAGCACTAAGTGGACGCGAGTTCGGGAAATTACGATCATGACCGAGGCAAGAAGCGTGAGCAGCTACAAATTGTTTGGTAAACTTATTTAAAATGCACAAGAATTCGATGAACACCTCATCAGATTTAAGTAATTCTAGAAACGTCTTGTCTGGCTTTGACATAGACAGCTGTAAATTTTTTCACTCCTACTTTTCGGTTGTTCTGAAAAGCAACTTTAAGTTGTGACGGTTAAAATTCCAAATGAATAAACAAAACCAGAACATAACGCCATCAAATTCAAACGCCACAGTTTTAAATACCAAAATAACAGAAAGCTTTTGTTAGACAAAGCTCGTAAAGTAAAAAGGCGAGTGCTGACAGCCCCGCTGCCTCGCTAACAGCGCATTTATAACAACACCATGTGCATAAGTCAGGGCACGCGACAACATAGAAAGGTCTAACGTCATCGACCTTGGACATCTGCTTCAGAAGGCAGGTTCTAGAAATATCACGTGTCTGGAAAATGTGGCGTGAAGAATTTTATGCGTCGACGCCCGGTGCAGCCTGCGTGAGAGATTTTATATGAGGTCCTGTCCAGTTATCGATTGCATGCATTATTTTATAGGTTCGTTTTTATTTTTAATGCGCTTCCTGTATCGAGGAGACTGGAAATAGAATCTTGGTGCTGCATTTTTAATAGTGCTTCACAGAATATATTCCCAAATTATAGCTATGCCCGCGACTTTGTTCGGGTGTATGTCACATGAGCTTAATGCTTTTTTTTTTTTTCTCTAAAATAACAGTAGCATATAGTGAATGTCGCGTCAAAATCCAGCCGTTTCGGAGATCAGCCGGAAGAAACTGAGAGAAAAAAAAAAATATAAGTACCGTATACAGTATACGGTACTTATAATTTTAAGCATTAAGCTCATGTGACATACACCCGAACAAAGTCGCGGGCATAGCTATAATTTGGGAATATATTCTGTGAAGCACTATTAAAAATGCAGCACCAAGATTCTATTTCCAGTCTCCTCGATACAGGAAGCGCATTAAAAATAAAAACGAAGGTATAAAATAATGCAGCTTTTTACTAAATGCATGTGAAAGTATAGTATACGGTATACTATACTTTCACATGCATTTAGTAAAAAGCTGGTATTTTGGACATCACAAACATACACTTAAATTTTATTAATTTGTAGTAAGATGAGTAAGCAACCTTTTTGGAGATCAAAGCCATAAGTGACGTAACATAGTGCATTAAAAATTCTGCCACTGCTTGATTCAGGCATGTTTTATAATCTCGCGCTAGGGGAATCAATTTAATTATCTGCGATCAACAATGAGAGTATAAAACATCCTTTTGTTAGGCACTCGCGCAGTTGTCCTGCCACCCCCACGGATATAAAGTTATCGCGTTAGTGTCCATTAGCGATGCGAACGTGCCCCGTCAGTGTACAGCTGCCTTAATACTAATAGCCTGATAAATTGTTATTATTGTTTCTGCAATAAAACGCAGGGATGTCCACCATCAAAAGAAAGTGTTTGCAAACATCGAACTTGTCGAAGATTATTTTGTGTGGACGTATTCATTGTTTTATTGTCTATCAAGAGTAAAATGAACTGTTTTTATTGTCGTATAGTAATGATGGGCAGCTGCGGCGCCGCGGGGGAAATGTCATGGCTCCACTTATTATGTGGACAGGACAATGAGGATCCCAGCGATGAACTCATTCTGCTATTTATTTTCTCGTCTGAAAACAACGCACCCTCGCTATGTGCGTGCGTGCTATCGACCCACTATCAAAGTACTGTGGCCTTTTCGCCAAGTAATTTCGATAAGATAAAACTCGATAGGGACATTGATAAGTCGTTACGATTTTTGTTATCATTCGCAAAATCCCGAAGATTAAAAATAAAGATGTCTCATCAATAGAAAATGAAATAAAATGTCATGACAACACTGTTATCATTGTAAATTACAAGCGTTATCAAATTAAGGCGATGCGTGTTTTTCTTCCCCGGATACACAGACAGGACAGGGAAGCACTGTAAAAAGAAGGCGATGAACATCGGTCAATTATGGCAAACGCTTAAATTGGAAGCTACACCCCGCACGCAGCTTGCGCGAAAAACAAAGAGTATGTTGTTAAAAACTGAAATCGATTACACAATTACAAAGACTGCGAGGTAGTTGTTTGATTTATGCGTTGTCCACGTACGACGATTGCATAATTGAGGCGCCTGCACTTCAAACTGGTTCGATATTTCATAGTAGCATTTCGATTTTATACGTGTTTTTTTGCGGCGGGTGCGACATTAATATGCATTCGAAGCGCGTGCCGTCGGTCAGCTGTTTCTTCTATGCGGCCGCAAGCTGCGCGCGCCGTAAAAGGAAACAAGACTCGTGGATGGATTACGCCGATTACATCGCAATTATCCGAGCGAGCCGAGAGCTGCCTACGTAACATTGGAGCACTTTCGCGATCTTTGTTCCGCGCGACATTGACCTTGCCGCGCGCCTTATGTAATGTTTTCGGCGTCCGCTCCGTTGCCATTGAACTTTGTGTTCTTTTCATATACATGCGTAAACACGCGTCAGTGATTACCTTGTGAGGGTTCATTATCACATTTAGCACCGGCACGAACGTTTTGTGGACGTAAAATAAATATCGTCGCGTTGACTACACTCAGCACTCACCGCCATTGGTATGGCCGCGTCGTAACGCGATATTCGCATGCGCCGTGCGATCGTTTTTATCGCTTGCCCATGCCTTGACGAGCTCTGCAGATGGCATTCACGATGCAGGCTTGAAGTTTTTACTGTCACCGCCTCGAGCTACACTTGGACAGTTATGTCGCTGACTCCTCAAGAATCTTTAATTTTCTTTGGTTATGTTTGCAACGATGGAAATCGTATCTACGTTCGGATCTGGAGAGTCCGGTTTTCTAATGAGAGCACGTCGCCCGCATTATTGGTATAACTGTGTTTGTGCTACGGGTTGAGGACTTCACCGTGTACTCGAAATGTTTTTAATTTTACGAGCACAGCGTGAGTCTTCCGGACCCTTGAGTCAACTATAACTTTGTTTATCTGGACGGGTGCACGATTATGTGATAATCCCACACTGTGGTGCTCACGGTTGAATATAAACGGAGAGTAATTGTCTCATTGTCTATACGTCACTTAAATTAAGATACTACTGCGATAACACCTGAGGAACGTGACGTATTTGGATAATGAAAGTCAAGGTGCAACGCACATACATAATAACGTTTCATTTTAAAACCGTAGAAAGGGCTGGAACATTCGCAGCACGTTTAGAGTGACACGATGTCATCAAAGTCTTGAACAGGTCTTAGCCTACGGTATGCCTACAGAAATATCTTATATAATTATTATTAATTCCGCTTTGTCGCTTTAATGATAAGTGGCTGACGCAAGCTGCAATTCTCACGTCTACAGCAATCCTAAACATGCTGTATGTATTTCGGGAAATCACTATGTCAATTTTGATACCTCTGTCATTGTCACTAACATGGAAATTAGCGATAAGATCCATATCTACATCGTACCATAAAATTTAATCAAAGCAAGTATTTGAACAATGACTGCATTTTTTTGTTACAAATCTAGATCTAGATTAGCTGATGTTACTCAATTTAGTCTAAGGCCAAAGTTTTGATAACATTTCTTTATTTCATAACTACTGATAAGGTAATCCACTCAATGTCAGCTTGAACGAACACGGTATTTCCATTAGACGTACATACATAGTCATAAAGTCATGATATAGTAGTTGGGGTTGATCTTAGGAATGCCTTCACCATTAATTATGTACGGTGCTCAGCAGAACAGGTAGCTTCGACACTTGAGACGTCTGGTGGCATCACAAGACTAGCCCGCGGCGCCGCCTGCCTCTGTGGGTGGTTTTGCCAAACCGAACTATTGAACCGATAACAAAGGAGCATTTCTTGAGATTGAGAACTCTTCAGAAATACTGAGGTCAAATGTTTTGTTGAGTTCTACTACAGAAATAAAAGGACTACAATTAAATGAAAAGGCGTACGTTATGTTTGAGTATGAAACTCTAACAAAACTTTTAGAAGAAACGTTTTCACATTAGAATTCTTAAAGCTTTAGGAAACATTGTAGACAACCACTTTCTACTGAATACTGAGGTCAGATATTTTGTTTTGTTCTACAATTGAAATGAAAAGAACAACCTACAGTTGAATGAAAAGACTTCTGAGAGTCTTTGAGAATTAAATATCACATTTTTTTTTGAAGAAACGATTCCTTCTAAGAATTCTTTAATCTTGGGACTCACTTTAGGCTATAAGCCGAATCGTCATAGACTCAGATTTTAAAGACAAGACAGACCAGACGCCCCGTGTAACAACAACAAGAAACTATAATAGATAATACACACACTTTGTAATCAAAACACGACCTGTTCCGTTAGGTTCTGGCAAGCAACCATGGGAAAGTAAAGATCCGGAAGACCTAATTATTTACCACCTAACTTCAGTAAGAGACCGCAGCGAATATCTTTTTCGAGTTTTGACCCATGCACTCGTGAATAAACTATATTGAACCTAACACTCAATCAAACAAGAAACGAAGAAGGATTAACCTCTCCAGAACACTGACAGATAAATAATATTCTATCAAATAGAATGGTGTCTTGGCACCAACATTTATCCCTATAGTTGTGGCCGTAAGCGCAGTCATAAACGTTAAAAATACTTATGTAAATTAAGCTTTTAACTCCATATATTTGTCATGAACTTACCATTAGTAATATATGAAGATAAAATGGACACGCGACCCGTTGGTTTAATAACAAAACGGTACTAGAATCTATATAAAAGTAGATTGTACGAAGTTTTTATTGCTTAGAGAAAATGTGTGAGGGGGAATGACGTGCAATATGTGTGTAGTTGGTTATCTCAGTACATTAGCATGTTTGTTGGGGCACGGGTACTGCATCCGTGTGTCTACTACCGTTATGGTCAGTTTTAACTAAGCACTTGAGTACGAAGCAAATCATGTCATTCGATCCTCATGAACAGTTACTTGAAAGGTCAGTCATAATTTGACCAAAGTTTTGTTCACGACGTCATCTAACATAAGCAACCTATACTGTTCCCACTGCTGGGACATAAGCCTCTTCTCTTCCAGAGAATAAGAGTGGGCTGTAATCCACCGCGCGCGTCGAGTGCGGGTTGGTAGATGTCACATGTCTTTTAATTTTTGGTCACATCACCTAAACTAGGCCCAAATTAGCAAAATCGTATGCTCTATAACGGTAATTACATTAGGGTTGTATGTGAATAATGGAAAGCAAAAATCCCTGTCATTAGTGGAAAATTACCGCTGTCGTCGCCCTTTCGCCACCCCTACGCTACGCCACTATTTCAAACGCATCGCTGCCACTGCATTTGAAACCTTAACTTTACACACATTATCATTATTTAATTGTTGCACCGCAAACTCGATTAGTAAGAAAGTTATCCGGTTTATGACTAAAGGAAAAAGTTCCCTTAATAAAAAATCTAACAAGTGTGTTTAACAAGTTATCGTTAAATTAGCGACGATCGTAACATTATCATCTCACACCTGCCCCCGAAGGTATCGCTCAACAAATCCGAACGGTCCCGCGAGTTTTGTCGGTGAAATAATAATCAATCATACACGAAAATAAGCTCGACCGATTTTGTGACGTATTTCTTCAAACTTAAGCACTAAAATCACTTCATATAACTCATTGTATCAACAGCTGCAAAAAATCCCAGAAACTCCCCAATGAGTGTAGATTAATTATCGGAAAATTAACATTCAGTCCTATTTGAAGTATCATTGGATGTTGGGAATCACGCGAACTTCACTTTCATACGCTCAATGACGCAATGAGAGTGTCTTTATTACCGGGACATAGAGTCATGGTTCGAACCGACTTGAGTGTGAAATAGAAATGGATAGTCGTCACATATTATCACGCGATTGCCAACTTAGCTCACGTACGAATACAAAAAGTGATCCAGAATAAAACCGTGGGAAGATTAGTGGACGCAATGTTACTTTTTGTGTCACTATGATTTATTGTTTGAGATGTTCTCTGTACGGAATAACGATTGTAGATCAGTGTAGATTTGATGCGGCTTATGCAGCTAGTAACATACCGACTCCCGTTCTTAAGTCAGCGCACATTATCATGGCAGAGAACAATATTCTTAGGCGGTTGAAGAAGCTTGCGGTTGTGGTCCATTGACTTTAATTGTTCTTTGTAATCGCGTTTAATTAGCATTAAAAAGGCTCTGGAAAAAATTCGCATAGCTCTCTTAAACCTCCGATTTCATGGCTAAACTTCAAGCAAGAAATCGATCCATGCTCAAGAAACCATTTTCCGTAACAGGGCATGAGAGGTTTTGCTCTCATATAATTTATTAGCGAAAAGTATCAATAACCAAGAACCTATAAAAAGCGTCACTAAACGGTAACTAAGCACCAGTAATTCATTGCGATATGCATCTGAATACCGCAAGTTGTTTGTGGGAGCGATTTAGGCTGACATGGTGGAGTTTTTGATCCGCAACGCACGCGAGGAAGCCGCGCCGTATTGGCGAAGCCCTAGGGCTGTCTCAGTCCCCACCCGCCCGTCTGAAACGTTATCACGGATGAGTTTTTGCCACGAATAGCTCGCGAACAAAAAGCTAGAATGTAAATAATTGACGTCAGACTTGCAGACTGTTTTAATACAGAAGTAAATAACACAAATTGCAGCGTTGCAATACGAGGCCTTGGAAGCACAGACCTTGCATTTACATCAATCAAGCCTTAGGAAGTTGTCGTGTCGATAATGAAGCGTCATGTTACGTCACCTGGGAAGTGACAACCCCGCATCACCTCGGACAAGTTACGTTTTGATTGAATTCCTTCTATATACAGTACCCTGCAGCCAAAGAGAGTCGGCAGCAACTTCGCAACTCCCCGTCGGGCAACATTTAGACGGAATTAAGTGCACTTAATCGTCGGCGCAGGCGCTCCGCCTGGGGGAGCACAATTTGAGCCCGCATTTATAATGTACGGTTTTTTATGATGGCTCCTTCCTTGCTAAATTTCAGTTAGTCAGGGAGTACTTACCGCAACGCCCCACCGAGACAAGTAATGTGGTCTTCCCGATACGTGTGCTGGATTCAAGAATTTTGGGAGCTATGCAGACAAGCAGAGTTGAATGCGCGTATAGCTCGAAGCTCCTCCTATTTACCCAAAATTGTCTTGACTTACATATCGTCCTGTCTTTTAAAGGTTTTTATGTTGCTAAAATAACTGTCTGTTTCTCAAAATCGTTTCAAAAGAAAGCGAAACACTGTCTGTCATTGAGAATAATTTTGCGGTATTGAAGCAAAAGTTGTACAACAGTAGTATGGCCCAACTGCACCATCTGCCACTGCAAAACACAGATTGTAATTACCTGGTAATGTCGTAATTATATATGTACATACAGTCGTCTCAACTGCACTGAGACATTGCCAGCAGTTGTGTCAAGTTACGGAGACAAGACGCTTCGGTAACACTGACTTTTATTTGCTTATTAAAATTCATGAGATCTCGGACCTGACTACGAATGAATTTCAGATTCTCTCACTCCAATTATTACGTAGTAGTATGTGCAGCAAATAACTCGCCTCTGGCAGACTCAGCTTCGACATCGATATTGGAATATGGGGAATTGGAACGAGCACAAATACTCTTCGTACCGTGTTTTTTTTTTTCTTCACCTACTTCGTTAAAGAGCGAACGGTTGGTTGTTTATTTTCAATAACACTTAACGAACCGCGTATGTCATAACAGTTGCATCGACTTTCTCATTTCCGACAGCGTTTACGCCCACCTTTTAGGCCTGGAGGGCTGTTATTTTTTCTTATAAAATACAGACCGAGCGCCAAAGTGCGTGTTCTTTTGTGGATGTTTTTCCTCACAATGGGCCGGTTTCATTATGCAGGGCGAGTGAAAAAGGAACGAAACAGATGTACGGTGGTGGTGCATTCGTTCGGTGAACAATAGTCACGAACGTCGGCCGATCGATGCCTCGTCTTTTGTGAGGACGAAGACTAGTGACACGGCTTTAACAGCTGGTGTGTCATTACATTAGGATAGTTGCGGGTCGACGCAACGTTTGATTTACCGCGAGTGTCGATGTTAATGGTGTCGATACCGGTGTGGTGCCAGTACAACCACAATGGATTGTATGACATGTTTTTTTTTTAATATCATTTAAATCTTCTTTTTGAATATAAAGTCATATAAGCTTCTAGTGAAAGTTACTCATATCATTAATACAAAATAAATCATCAGTACAATGAAAAATAAAGTTTAATGCGCTCTACAATGCACTGACAATAGTGACAATACAATACATTGCAGTTGACTCTCGGCACTGTTTAATGTACGTAAACCATAACCGTCCATGAGCTTGAGAGAAGAGAAAACACACAAAAAGCACGAACAAAACTAATTAATTCTGCGCTGCAAAATTAACCTCTCATTCAAATCACACCAAGATACACACTGAAAGTTACCATTATCCCTGTGAAAACTTCTTCTCAGCTTGCCATAAAAATATCAAAACAATCCCATATCGACAATAGAGAACTCGGAAGCAGTTTCCATAACATAACGGTACAGAAATTAGTGAATACAAAGAAGACCGTCTGTCCGTCATTATTATATTGCAAGGTTATATTTGCGGTCGACTCGTTCTTATTTCCTGAGACATAATGTCAATTTATTTTATTATATTGAATAGTGTTGTGATAAAGACGGCTCCCGACTGACGCGCTCGTCGCGTGCGTGCGCGCCGCAAGCTAAGCGGACGCGGCGAAATTATGTGCACTTATCTACAGGCCGGTCGTTAGTCTGTTTCGCGTACCTTGTCATGCATGCCGCAACTTAGTTCGCCTGTTCCGTCCGGACTAAGCTGTGAAATATACCGAGAGATAGTAACAAAAAAAAAAAAAAAACAAATCAATTGCGACTTATATCTCGATTAAAGATTAACATCTTCAAAAATGCCGAGAAGAAATTATTTATTCCAAAAAACCAGTTCGCATAACGCGACGTCAATCTGCGCCGCACGATCAACCCGCAGTTAATGATCAACCTTGATTAATACTGAGTGAGCTTGTAAGTCAGTCTCACTTCGTACAAATTACGAACCGCGACTACCGTTACAGAACGCCTCCCGGGTTACCCAAGATTTTTTTAATTAAAACATTCTGCGGCTGGGAAACGAAGAAAGAAAAAGGCCAACGGTTACCGATTGAAAAGAAAAAAAAATTGCCCCCCTCCTTTTCATCCCTAATCTCGTAATTGTCGGTGGATTTTTTGCGCTATGAAAGAAAAAATCGAACCCTTCGTGGATTTGTACCCTCCCACGTGCACTGACGAATCTCTTTAACCAATCGCAAACACAATCGTGGAGCCTGTGAATTGTATTTGTCGAAATATTGTTTTATCAGCGCTCTATCAATACTCACCAGTTTCAAAAATCACTCGGTGTTATCACTCCATCAGAGCGATTAATAATGAATACAATGCTAATATGGTAAATAATGAAGAGGAAGTATGGACGGTCAAATATTAATCGTGGCATCGTAACCCCTAAATGTCAATTGGGCGATGGAAGGCGACGAGACGATTTCGTTAATAGGATTGTAATTAAGCCGAAAGGGGGCGAGGTGAGGGCACGCGGGGAGCGCAGGTGCAAGGATACGGGCGTAACCTTTACAACAGCTGTTCGACACTATGAAGGAAATGGCTACAATCGCTCCGATGAAAAATAAGAAGACTGCAACTCTTAATCTATTTCTAAGTTAAATTACCTCCCCATAGCCCATACACATGTTGTTTTCAAATGTTATTTATGCTCAAAATTAATCGTATTATAAAAATAGTGTCGAGTCGGCAGCTGTAGACGATCTGAGGTGGTGCGAATATATTATTACATATTTCGTAAAGGACAACCTGCAGTGCGTTCATTGTGTTTACATAACAAGTACTGACCGACGCACCGCAATGTTAATGGGACTAATACCATGGGATCTCATACAGTGCTCGCCTAAAGGCCATTTGAATATTAATACGCGTCGGCGTATTCGTTTAGGCGTACATCGCACCGTGCATACATTATTCCGTTATGGGATTATAAATAATCTGACTTTGTAATGGCGTTAGACGTTATAACGTGTGAAGTCGACTTGAGGACAACGAATAAATCACCATTATCTTCATTATCTGTCCATACTGGCGAATACGTAATGGCTACGTTTACAGTTACATGGTTGCTTCATGCATTACTAATGTGCGATTCCAAGAATATACTCGATTAGCTAAGCAGAAAGGGTCTAGTCAATACAATGCATGAATTAGTCGTTCGTCACGAATGAGCTAAATGACTGCATGAAAGTCTAGACGTAAAGTAATCAATATTAAACACACGCCAAAAATAAGCTTTAGCATAAAAACCAAATACAACATTCAAAACAAGGCTCGTAATCTATAGGGGCTTCAATAAAGCTTTCAGCTGTAAAAAGACAAATAGAGACAAAACGAGAAATATTTAAATAGCTACATTCCGGCTGTTTTCTCACCCCGAAGTGTTCGTTTTACCATTTCCCGGTATTTCCGATAAGGCACACTGCTGCAATTCACGATAAAGGGTATCCATCCTTCACTTCCGCTCCTCGAGACTCAAAATCCTTTGATAAATTACTATTTCATCTCAGGATTTCGAATTTCTCGCCAAACTTTTTGAATTCGCCACCCTTCGGTTTTAGGGATTCGTTTTGAAAGCCAAGAACTTTCGCTCCAGTGCACTTAATCCTTACTAACCCAGAAAATAGTAAGGATGAAGAGATCCTCAATTCTGACCACTTTAAAGACATTGATTGTTTTAGCAGGGTCGAAATGACCTATCTGAATGGCACCTCAAAATATTCCAAAATACTCCAGCTTTAAACACATAACAAAAGTAAAAAGCCACTACTTTCGAAAATCCGAGAAGAGTTCTAAGCAACAAATACTTCACGAAATTACCGTGAAGTCAGGCCCAGAAAACACAGATCAAATACCATACTTACAGAACCCATAACGCTTGCTCCTAATATTTTTTCGCTAGGGGCCAAATGGCGGTGCCGTGGGAGCGGTAATCCAGCCCTGACTGGACACAACCGGGGGTTTTTAATTTGGGGCCCGCCCGCTGTGAACGGATTATCAGGCCGGGAGACTCGCAATTAGTCGTCGTGCCGAGGTCCGACGTAACTTGCCTTCGCCGAATTTTCGAGGATTACCGTGAGCCTTGCACTTAGCTTGTTTGTACTTATAAACTAAGGAAACATTTTTTTCGACGTTTTGGTAAAGCGTAGATACGATGTGTGTAACGTTACGAGCAGGTCCTTGAAAACTTATACTTATATAAATTTCAAAGTCTTGTACTTTCTTCCGCCGCAAAACCGCAGCAGCATATTCAAAGTTCCATTTATTACGGGCACTGAACGCGTAAAAACAATTTAACTTTGAACAACGTGTCCCGTGGGGCGAGGACCTTCCGTAACGCCACTTGCACAGCTACCGAATATAATCTACGTTTACATATACATAACCCATCTGGATATGACAGAAATGAGAGAGGAAAAATGCATATTGCCTTTTGATCTCAAGGTTAAGCCATAAGGATTAAAAATAATACTTTTCAAGAACTTCGAGAAAAGAGGGTTGCTTAAAAGCTTTTAGGGTGTTGTGACAAAAAATTGGAAAATAACTGCAATGATGCTGTAATAAGCTAAGGACTTTGGCGAGCCAAAAAGGAGAACAATGTTGTAATTAAAAGTCTCGATCTATTTTTAATTACAAGTTGAAGAGTTGTCAGCATCACTTGTTCTGTTTTGTCCTATAAAAGATGATAAAAGCGTTCAAAGTCCCCTGAATTGGAATATGAAAAGCTAAAGGTCGCCTCGTGGGAACGGCGCGGCGAGTTTTAATTCGTTTATTTTCTTATTATGTCCTTTTAGTACGTTTGTTTGCGGACCGAGCGATGGATTATGAGATTATCCTTGCACTTTGCGGGTTGTCGTTCCACCCGACTTTTATGAAATGCATTTTACGAAGAGCTTACCTATCCTAATAGGTGTTGCGCATGTCGATTTTTCTTTTATTTTCATTGATAGACTGCTTTGTGTTGGTTTCATTTTGTGCTGTCTGTTTAGGGGGATGTTCGGAGTTCGGACAGATTTGTGGTCCTAAAAATGTCCTATAGGTCTCAACTTCTCAAGATTTTGACTTAGGTTATTTGGTTGACTGAACTCAATCCAGTTTTCTGCCCTTCTAATGAGACTTGATCGCTGATCGATTACTTGTCACGTAATAACTTACAGTGAAGCACGATCGTGTTTTACACTCACAGGGAAGCCATATTATGCGGCATTTACTTCTATAGCTGCTGCTTCCAATAAATCTGGTATTTCACTAAAGATTAAGACTGTTTTCAGCGTGGCCTACTTCGTCCAAAACTTATCTCGGAATCCATTTTAAGATTCATTTTTTGTTTGAATTCAGTTACCTATAACGATCCCAGACAATCTCCCGAACTTTTAGGAACTCCATAATTATGAAGGCTTTTAGAACGGCCCGGGATTAATGTTTGATTGCTCCATCTTCAACGCGATGTCACAATTTAATTACCTAATTAATTATGTATTTTCCTCCAACAGATCGTGCTGTCGATTCTAATCGTATTCTGTTATTAACTTATTTTAATTAATTCAATAGATCATTGGAATTTGTACAAATAAAATTTTATCTCGGAATCTTGTACGCACCATCGTTATCTTTAACATCAGTCTCATAAATATGGAGATCAGATTCTCGTTATGCACTAACTTTTCGTAAAAAAATGTAAAATGATGTCCATCAAATCACAAAACTGCATTTTTCGTTACCGTAACTATTACTACAGTTACTTACTTTACAAGTTTTTACGCCATTTTGATAATAATCTAGCTTTTTTACATATCGACGTCACCCATTCATTACGATAACATGTGTATAGTGCGTAGTGCACAATGGGTATGCTAATCGCGCGCTGAGATTGCGATTAAACAATAATAGGGCCGGTCGGCCGTGCGCACTCGCCCGACGATCGATAGCGTAACATCTGGCTGGTTCTCGCGATCGCGTTGGAGTTCTGTAATTATTGTACAAAAAATACGACAAGATTATCATTATGTGGATTGTTTATTTCCTTTCTTATGTAGGCCGTTAATTGTGTTTATGTCAGCGACATACATGCACAAAAATGGCGTTTAAATCAGTTTTCTAACTAAGAATCTATTTTTAACTAGTCTTAAGAGTGAAATTCATTGAAACGTGTGAGTTAGATTGTTTACAACAGCTGACAGTACAAACCACGCGATGCATTTCATAGAGAACAATTAATCAAGACATAAATACATGGGCGCAAGATCAACGCACACGTTTCTCAGAAGTTACATATAAACCATAAACAAAGATGATAGAACCCGACACGTGTTTATAATCGCAACATTTCTAACAATCGCATGCACAGTGTAAACTATTCTTTACTTGTCAACATGTTATTACTGTTATTAGCGATAATTGAGATGTTTTCATTGATTTTTTTTTATCTGATGTTTTAAGTCATCGATCATGCAAATAGACAGGGTGATGGCACGGTAATATTATCTATAGGCAATTTGGCACGTCAATTAACGAAATCGCCAAATGACTAATGCGTGGGTGTAAAATGCCTTTAACCTGCAGTGCGATTCTGTAACCATCTCACCGTGGAAACTTAGGTGAAGTGAGCGTGGAGTGAGCTGTCATTCCAACGAATGCTAAGAGATTGACACTATTGACAGCTCACTCTAAGCTCACTTCACCTAACTTTTCACGTTGAGATTTTTACAGAATCGATCGGCTGTACCTACTCACAATTCCTAATATCAGCCGATCTATTTGTGAAAATCTCACCGGGAAAACTTAGGTGAAGTTAGCTGTCAAAGGTGTCAATCCCTTGCATCAGGTGAAATGACAGCTGTCATTTTGTTTTTTTTTTAACCTGGCGAAGCTATAAATTTTATGTTATAATTTTTGCTTTCAATCATTTAATAAATTATAGTGGTCACACTTGCCAATATTATTTGTGAAACATGTTTTTGTTTGAGATGTTAATCTAAGTTAAGTTGATTTTAACTTGAATTTGGCATCAACATTACCTAAATGTGCAGCATTTAGCTAATGTTGGTGCCAAATTCAAGTGCAAAACAAAACAAGGTATATTATGCTACAGACATTAAAAAAAATATTAATAAGGAGCGTGACATATTATTAGGATTTTGGAACACAGAAGTTTGTTGATCTGTGGTTACCTATCCTATCAACTTTTTTTTTTCTCTAATGTTATTTTGTTGATCATGAAAAACGACTTCCCTATCTTTAGAGATATCAATATTATTATAACTTTTTACTGTGTAGCAATGCAACAGTAGTTAAATTACCCTATCAATATGATGTGATTACATCCAACAAGTAGGTAGGTGACAATTTTCCTACTCTATAAAATCACAATAGAAAAATTTTAAACCTACTTAGTCAATTTTGCACACAATAAAACCATCCCTCCGGTCTCTCGTGAGTTCAATATTGCATTAATGAGGTTCTCTAACAATGATATTTAATTCTGCACTGAATGCCAGTCGCGATGTCTTTGACAACCCTAGCAACTAAACCACACAACACCCTTATAACTATCCACATAAGGTTGAAAATTACCATGATTTGCTACTCGGTATGTTAATGTTAAGGGTTGTCAGTACGGGGGAGTATTGTCGGCACGTGCGCACGCATTTTGCGTATTACCTAAATAAATAGTAGGTTCTGCTTGTGTTGTTTGTGTTTGGCGGTTCTCACGAATTTGTTTGCGTTATTAATTCTTAAGCCGCCAAGAATGGAGCCCATCTGCTGCGATGTATGGAGATTTTAGAAGGTAACGCTTTGAAATTGGGCTAAACGGGATAACATGTAATTAAAGACACTGAACCCAATCAAAATAAATACCTACGTGTAATTGATATGGTCCTGCACCCTTAGAGAAAGAAAAGAAAGAAAAAGTATTTATTGCGACTCGTACAGGATCATTAACTAAACTAAACACTGCGTGAACACACTATCAATCACAATCTGAATAATTTTGAAGGTTATTGTTAATTCATTGCTTCATGTTCGAAAAATGTGTTTGCACAGCAACGTAAATAACGCAATCAATGTTGTTGAACTGTCAAAACGTAAGCCATTCGTACTGTCAGTGTGTTACGCAATTACCCCGACATATTAACTGAACTTCAGCTACTTCTGTCAAAATTTCTCAAGCTGGACTTAGTCCAACCAGAAATCAGAAAATGACAGTTTGCCCAGTCAATCGATTGTTTAATATAACTATACAGTATTAATATATACTTCGAACCAATAATCGATAATGTATACCTGCAGTTTAAACGATTAATATATGTATTCATTCAGACTGCGGTTATCGCAACATGTCCCATTTGACATTTGGGCCAATGAAATAACAATAAATCAAAACAATTGCAATAATTGTGCTAGTTACATGAGTAACTAGCTACTGACCATATCTAAATTATTACCTAGTCTTTGTTTACCTTACATATTGGATGCCTAATATTTCAAACTGGTTTAGTTACAAACAAAACGAGATAAGAAAACACTTGTATTTAATTAAACTCATTTAAATACTCGCCGTTCTATTCTCTAGAAATGTTGCCGTGAAAACTTAGGTGATGTCAGTGATGTGAGCTGTCAATAGTGTCAATCCCAAGGTTGAATGATTCTGATGAGCTCACTTCACCTAAGTTTTCACGGTAAGATTTTTACAGAATACAATATCGGCTGGTGTTTTGTTAAGTGTGACCAGCGGTAGTTGTGTAACACACTAACAGAATTAATGTTGAACTGTAAATTTTGACAGCTCAACAACTTTCATTGCGTTATTTACGTTGTTGAGCTGACAAATTTTTCGAACATACATATTATTAAGATAATAAGCAATATCCTTCGAAATGATTCACATTGTCAGTGATAATGTGGTACGCAATAATAGTGCAGTTTTATTACTAAAACCTATATTGAATGAGCTTATTTGGCATTTCGCGATTACAATATTTAAATACACAATGCCCTTTCCGCGACATTTCGGCCTAACTGCACCGGTCATTATCGAGGGTACATTATAATATAAATGCATCTGAATCGCGAAAGTACAAAAACAGATTTAAAAAAATATTATTATTATTTAGCTGCAGCTGTCCACTCAGTGTCCTAGTCGACTAAAGTAAAACCAGTGGACCGTTGAGAATACTAAATTAGCATAATCCATGTGCACACGTGTGTGTGGCACGCGACTCATTCATCTCGTCTGCTCAACCCTTTAGAGTTTAGTGCGTCCATTGTGATCACTGCTGATATAATGAGTTTGATTTGATTCATTCCAGTTTTATGTTGACGAACTGTTGTTGAGTATCTCGAGGGGAGACTATCGATCGAGGAATAGTGACCGAATTGTGCGTGTATCTTTGTGATTGTATTTTTATTTGGTAGGTTATACATAGATAGATGAGTGTTATTGTGGTTTGATCCCTTTCAGCAGCTCGTGTATCTATCACGGATTTGGGTTTATGGAAATTGGGTAGGGTTGAAAGAAAGAAAGAAAATATTTTATTTGGGACACGCACACGAAATATAAACAGTAAGAAAGAACAATAAATCTAATAAAATCATGAAAACAATTTAAAAAAGAAAACACTTCTTTTATCTAAGATTAAAAGTAACAAAATAGTGAAAACAAAAAAAGGGAATAATACCTGTGCGAGGCTAAAAGGGCTCCTATCTCAGCATCGTGCTGTGTTGGTAATGACAATAAATATGAAGGTCTTGTAAGAAGAACAAATATTTGATATTTTTTTATTCGTAAATACCTGTTACTTTTGCAACAAGAAACACAATTATCTTCAATTCAAATTAAAAAAGCGATCAAAGATTAACCTCCTATTCATGTTGATAGTCAAATCTAATAAAGAAGAAGCGAAAAGAATTTCCCATGAGCTAAATTAAATGTGCAAAGAGTCACTTTCGTAATAAAATATTCGGCGAAGCTGGTAAGCATAGCCTTCGGCGATTATGACGTGCCGAACTCGGCCGCTTGGCGTGTTCGCACACCCTACTATAGTACCCTTGTTTGTGCAGGATGTATAGCGTAGCTAGATATGCCTTTTAAATTGCTCTAAGGTGCAGCAGAAGCAAACAGACGTGCAAGTGCAACGTCTACGAAATGAAACTCGCTAGCCTGAGTTTGGACAGTTTTCGAATAAAGCCTTAAAGCAACTGATGATAATTTGATATCCTGAACATTTAGTACGCTCATCAAGTCATCAAGACTATCATGATCAATCCATCACGTCAATTAAAACTAAAAAAATACACAAAACACGCGCACGTTCAGCCAAAAACTTTAAACATTCCATCTAGTTGATTTGCATCTTCGTAGCCAACCCTCCCGTGCTCGCATATTGGGTTACGAGGCCCAAGTGTCGCCGGGGCGCGTAAGGGCGGGGCCCCGATAATATCGACTTTTATACTTTATTGATCATTTCGCGATTGATGGATAGTTTTAATCAAGTACATCGCTTTAATTAAACGTTTAAGTGAAATTTTAAACGTTTAGTTGGCAATTACGATGCGAATTTAACACCTTCAATAAATTATGTAAATTGTAAGATAAAGGAAATGCTCATAAATAATTATAGCTGCAATATTCATAGTTTATTGATTGTTTATGACTGTTAAACTCCTTCTTTTGCGGTAACTTCCTTCCATTGTATATGTCCTTATAACTTCGTTCAAAATTGAACAAAACTTCCAGATGCCCGAGTAGGACCCCAAAAAGTAACTAAGATACGTAATTACAAAAGCCTTTTATGCTATAATCGTAAAACTCAAAACCCAAACTAATAAATTTTATGATTTATTCGCCTGCCCTTATTAAAAGCCCTCTCAATCAGTAGCTTCTAAGTCAACAATTTACGGCTACATTAACTATTTCCAAAAATGTATCCTCTTTTGTTTTATCGGCACCCCACGAACGTACCTACTGTGCCGTCGGCCGCTCACACCCCTCGAGATTCTCAGCTCTATATACAACCACGTAGGTTTCCTACTTCAATTACTTTAATAACTAACCATTGTGTACCGCTAGTTACTCGAAACCATTGACTTTTAAACTTAAATTGCCTCTTAAAATGTGTGCAACTTTATTAATGTTCCCTAGCCCTTTACATTTAGCTTTTTGTGAGAAGGAAATTTTTGGATCAATAAAATTGCAGTTATTGTTAAATCTTCGAACTTGAAGACCTTAAATAAATAATTTAAAAAAAAGCAACATAGTCTAATTTGGTCAAAATTGGTCACTTTATTATATAATAGTAGGTGTGTGTGTGAACCATGGTTTGTGGTTTGTTTGAAAGGAACTTACCTATGATGATTATCTTAGAAATCCATTACGGATTTACACGAAATCTAGTCTTATTTCTTTATCCACCAAAATACATCCATTAAAACTACAGAAATTAATCATGCAAGCCTCAGCTGTTGAAGGGAATCTCTCAAAGCGCTCTCTTTGCTGTCCCAGAGCTAAGGCACAGTGACATGCCACGGCTTACAGTGTCCTCATCTTGAATACATCCACATCGACCACATATTCATCCTTATCACAAAAGCATTAAGTCGAAGTTACTTTACCTCGAATATCTCAGCTTCTGCAACAGAAAACGGTAGCCGAGATTCAGGGGTGTCAACTTCTTTGAATGAATAAGTCAGAAATGTCGTTATAGCGCAAAAGTTCATTTAAAAAATGTTGATGAATATTTTATAATGATTTTATGTAAACTTAGCATACATAATCAGCCTCTAATGTTCCCACTGCACAGGCCTCCTCTCTGTGAGAGGGAGTGGGCCATAATCCACCACGCGGGCCCAGTGCGGGTTGGTGGATGTTGACATGTCTTCGAATTTTTGGTTCTAGGACATGCTGGTTTCCTCAAGATGTTTTCTTTCACAGTTTTGAAAACGTGTAAACGTATTTATTAGTAACTACATTAATTAAGGAGTTAAATCATAATTTCCTGTCTGTACATCTGTTTATGGCTTGAGGCCACAATTACTGAAATTATTTATGTTCTGTTTTGATCGGATTGAAGTTACCTTATTCGCGTCAAAAGTTTTGACCAAAACAGGGATTTAATTGCTTAATTTTGCCACAAAAAATTAACGTTTTTGTAGGGCTATAAAAGTATGATTGGAGTTCTTCCAATTAAAATACCTACGTAAAAGACTGAGTGATGTACATCTACAGAGAAACATTTATATTGCTAAAGGTAGCTGACATACCTAAAAATATGTCTAACCGGCACGGCAGGTACGAAAAGTTTCCTTAAAAATAATAAATCTAATTTAACTCTCCAAAAAGTTTCGAAGCAAAACAACAGGTCCTATATCCCCGGCACTTGGACGCCTTAGAATATTCTGTACAAAAGAAGCAAGAGCAAAAGGACCAACCCTAATCCGGCAAGGGTCTGATTGCTCATTAATCACGAGCGCCTGTAATTACCGCGCCGGCGCACAACGGAGCCGCCGTAATTTGATTTTAGAACATAGAAATAATGCATCGCGTCCAAAATGGCTTTCGTCAGAATGACGGGTAATTGAAAATTAGGGTCATTTATTTTTATAAATTTTGCTCGATAAACTGGAGTGTTCATGTTGTTAATTATCACTTTTCATCATTAGGTAAAGAAAAACGTTTATTGAAATATACAAGAAATACTAGATAGCAATTAAGATACATATTTCAATTAAATAAAGTACTCTACTGCTTCTGATTTCTTGCTTGTTGGATTAAAAATAGTAGTTTTTTTGTGTAGACTGTAAATGAATGCAGCGCCACGCCCATATCAAATTCAAAGTGCCTAACTGTCAATCTTTTTACTGGATGCACGTATCATTTATAAGAAGTTAACACAAAAAGTTGTTATTAGAAAAAACCACAATGCAATTAATATTTCCATATTCTGCTTGCAAATTATGCTTGCTTTGAAGTGAAGTAATAATCGCAGACCCATCGAAGTGTTAACTTTGTGTAGGGTTTAATATCATCACTGAATGCAGTTTATTGAATAATTCCATAGGACCATGATTTATGGATTTTAATACCCTGAGTGTTTCGACCACCTGCCCTAAAAACCGGATACAATAAATTATAAGAAAACAAAACTTGTATTCACCCTTTTGGATTAAGGGGATCGTTAGTCTCGTGCTATAAACGTTTTCCGTTTGATCAAACGTTTGTTAAGTCCTAACGATAAAGGAAATAAATATATGAAATATTTTTGTTTTTCAGAACCTTTGTCTAACTAAACTCATCAAAGGTAACAAGCTCCAATTAAATGCATCAGCTTATAATATAAAGCTACGATGCCCAGAAATAAATATCTTTCGTGGCGCGACGACCTTTAGGCTTCTTTTTTTTTTGATGAATGAATGACTTCCCCTCCTTTTGATAGTCAAAATTAGCTCGGGAACTAATGAACTTGTTACGGACATATATCAAGCTGCAGAACGTGGTATTTGATCACATGAACAAGAATAGGAAGGCAATAAATTTCTGCCTACGAAGACACCGGACAAGACAAATGCGAGGTGTTAGTTTGCGGTATGCTCTAACTGGCTTGTTGAGTGGAAATACAACAGGAAACGATCTGAACAAGCTCTGGACACCGCTGGAGGTTAAAATAAAGTGGATTAACGGGAGAATCGGAGACTGGGACACGTCCGTTGCAGGCTTTCCAAACAACTCGGTACACATGACGCAAGATCTGGATCTTAAACCCGTTTGCGCTTGTTATCAGTGTTTACATCGGGATGAAACAGTTCGATTTCGATGCTTTTGCTGAAGACACTCCAAATATGTAACCATTAATTTCAACAATACGCAATTATATGGCTTACTCTATTGATTTTTTAAGACTTCCTGGCTTTTTTATGTGACTAAAATCAATCACTTCCAGACTGTATATTTATTTTTTCGCCAGCATTTCAGTATCGATTTGCGGCTGTGGCCCCTCCAATCAGGGCGTACGCGACAAGCATATCAGCTTTGGGGTAAACAAAATTTACCAAATTGTGTACCTATGTAATGTTGGTCACTGCACTCGTTTATTCTGCTTGTTTGCTAGTTTGCGATTAATTGATTTTATGCAGGCCCTCATGAATTTTTAGTTTTCGTTACGGCAAACTTATACTTTTGTAGCATTTGAACTGTGCCTAAGAATGATGACTCATCCAGTCTCTTAACATTTATAATTTCTACTAAATTTGTATTTTCTGTTCTTTTAGTGTCAATAAACTATAAACATGTTGGTTGTAATTCAATAAACATAAAACTGCACTTATAGCTTGTCTAATACCTTATTTTGAAACATGAACCGCTGACGGAATCGTCAATGTCTTTACGACTTATTTAATTTGGTTTTTGACGTCGCTGAGTACGCATAGCTATCAATTTCATTAGGTACTTCGTATTACATAATTATATTATTGTTCTTATTACATTTTTTCAATCGTAATTGGTCTTCTCCACGAAGTCTTCCTGACCAAATTGATTCACTGTTACATAAAGTCCGAAGATTTTCAATGTTATCGGAACTCGCGCCGCGTACCAGGCGACCAGAACTGAACAGGAAGTTAGCGTGAAGGGACCATGGGGGCTCAGTACGTTCACAGAATATTAAACAGCTCTTACAACTTCTGAAAGCTTGGTACGATAACGAATTTTCTTTCGATCGTACTTTGAACACTTGCTTGCTGTCTCACTGACACACTATGCGAGTGAAAGGGATGGGAGACCAGAAACGATCGAACGTAGTACAAATTACCACAGTATTGATACTTGCAGTGATACTAATGAACGTAATTGTTGTTCTGCTAATTCTATTTGAGAGGAGGTGAACAAAGCTAATGCAATGGTGTGTTTGTTGCAGGTAATGCATCAAATGTGGCGGTTGAGTGCTGCAAATTGAATCGGAGCACGATTCATGCGCTTGTTGGTAATGTTACAGGACCATCTTTTTAAACCGTGTTATTAAAATAAGTAATTTTGCGTTAAAAAAGGTTTGGATTGAGAATACATATAGCCAACATATAGCATAAACAGTCTATAATGTTCCCACTGCTGGGCCACAGACCTCCTCTCCTTCAGAGGGAGTGGGCTGTAATCTACCATGCGGGCCCAGTGCGGGTTGGTTGATGTCACGTCTTCGCATTTTTGGTTAAAGGACTATGCTTTTGCATTAATTATTCTCACAGTAAAACTCGAATTCACACAGTCGAAGCCAAAAGGGCGTACATTAGGCGTTGTATTCCGTACCGGGTCTAATCGCCTGAGGTCAACGGCTGCGCAGGTACCGGGATTTTTTGTCCCCCCCCCCCCCCCCCTCACCACGACATTCCTGCCTAACCCCGCGGGCTACCGAATTTAATGTTTTAATGTCATTCTTTTTAGGAAATTGATTTACTTCGATACTTGAGTAACCGGTTTTTCGTGTTGACATAAAAACGTGAGTGATTACGGTGTTGATTGATTAGTGTTGATTTTGGCGTTCGATATGATAGGAAGGAATGGGAATAAGTGTAATGTAGTTAGGGTTTATTTAGTTTATCATGATGCAATGTACAAACATGAACGCCACATAGAAGATGACTAGCTTTTAATTTCTCTAAGGGCAAATTTCACCAAACTTGTGTACCTAGAATAGAGAGAGAGATTTTTTTTGAATTTTTGACAGTTTTTCCATACAGCAACTTACTGTCAGACGTCAATTTATTTCCACAGATAAAAGATGGTAAAATCAGCCCTAAAACTACTTTTTATCCTCTTATTTAGCTAAATGTGAATTACCTTTAATTAATTTTATGGAAGTGACTGGCTCATGATAAATTATAATGATAAATGATTTTATTTCTGTATGAAGTAGGTTTGTACAAACACTTTTACACATCAATCATATTTTAAAAAACTAGATAAGGTCGGCATTGCCTATAGGACTACTCCGAGACGAAAGGCCGAAACAAACTGTATATCTGAGTCACTTGTAGATATATCTTTGATGGTCTCATCTCATGGTCTATGGTGCAGTTTCTCGTATTTATTCTCTCCCTGTATAGATTTTACGAGAATCTATTCGTAACGGAAGTTATAAAATTAAATCATAAAGTTAATAGTTATTGTGATAGAAAAGCTTAAGGCTTCCACTGACAGGCGCGACGCGACGGTGCGACGTGATTTTTGTACAACAATTTCCAAGGAGTTTTCATAGAAATAGTTCTACTAAAGTTGCGTCGCGCCTGTCTGCGGGAGCCGTAATGAAAAGTCGGTTTTATTTTAATGGAAATAATATCGGTAAAGCACAGGCGATATTCATTAAATGCCTTATATGTGTTGTAATAATTAAGGTCGTGGATACGGTTTTCCTGTAAAAATAATTTAACTCACAGGAACACTTAAACAAAGCTGTTCATTTCACACTATTTTTATACATATCCGAGTGCCAAATTATTAGTATTTTCTTCACAGAACTATAAATTGAACAAAAAGCAAAAGTCGATACGTAATCACAAAAAGATGCATATTACTACTAAATTATTCATAGACACTGTAAATAAACTTACACCGAATCATTATAAATTGAAATTTTATTCTAAACTTCGATGTTAATCGTTGGATTTATTTTAGTTAAGGTCAGACTTGGTCAAGTCGCGCAGGTCTTATGTCATAGTCTATGACAGTTTATTTAAATGCTGACACCACGACAGACATAATATCACGCCTGTATTTCCCAAAGGGTAAGGCAGGGGAGCATCTATACCTCGACTTTTAATCGTATTCAGTAACTTGACAGTTGAAGGGTTACCAGGTTTTTACAAAAAAAAAAGGGTAGTGAGGTGGTGCAAGAATGAACGAAATTGAATGAACTTATATAATGTACTTATATGAAAACTTTTTATTTTAAATTTAATAACATGTCTTTAAAATGAATAAGAACGTCGAATGACGTCTACGTCTAATGTTGCCAGAGGAAATAAAATGACAAAAGTAAAAAAACTAAAATAACATTATTTTTATTTTGTTTCTATTAGAATAAAATAAAAAAAGGAAATTACTACTTTACTTAACTAATAACGACTTTTATTAATAATGATTCTAATATTCCACATCTTACATCCTGGTGGTACTACATAGGTATTATACCTATGTAGTTAAATACCTATAATAGGTATTTAAAGTAAATATTTTTATCATTCGTTCTTTACTCAAAATCGTTCACTACCCCAACACTATAGTTTTAGTATGGTAACATTATTTTTATTTGAATTGTCTAAATCTTATAAAAGTTACTGAATACGATTAAAAGTCGAGGTATATAATACACCCACATTTTAATGAGTCAAGTCTCATGCCACGCTCACGCCAACCTCATCTACCTAGTTTTTAAAATAGTACTTACAAAAAACCGGCCAAGTGCGAGTCGGACTTGCGTACCGAGGGTTCCGTACAATTTAAAATATATTTTATGATGTAGGTAACTAAAAATTTACGGTTTTCGCAATTTTTCCTTTATCTGTGCGTTGACAAGACGTTGCTTCGTACCAAATTTCAAGATTCTGAGTTCACGGGAAGTACCCTGTAGGTTTTGATACCCTTGCGAGTGTCTTGTGAAAATTTGCGGCATAAACGGCTGTATCTTTTGATTGTGTTGGCTTAGAAGTTTGATTTTTTCACAGATCCAAGGGTCAGTAGACCTGAGTATTTGATATAAATTCCATACCTCCACGCGTTCCTGAAAAAAAAGGTCTTGACAGACAGACGGACGGACAAGAAAGTGGTCCTATAAAGCTTCCGTCTTTTCCTTTCGAGGTACGGAATAAAATCATTTATCATGTAAAAGGGGACGAGTCTATTGCCATCAACCGGGCCCAAATCCGGAATCTGAAAAATTCCAGATAAAAAAACCCAATTACACTTTGTTCGACTTGGGAATCGAACCCGGGACCT
This sequence comes from Apamea crenata, assembly GCA_949629185.1. NCBI lineage: Eukaryota > Metazoa > Arthropoda > Insecta > Lepidoptera > Noctuidae > Apamea > Apamea crenata. The sequence goes on from OX451359.1 coordinate 3,752,093, forward strand.
GAAGCACAGCAGTAGCGCCTGCGACCACTAGACCAACGAGGTAACGCAACAGGTCATTTAAAAATACCTTCCAACATTCAAAAGGTCCTCTCTTTTGTACAACAACGATATATGGAAAAAATAATAGGCCAAAGGGATGGGGCGATTGCCGAAAAAAAAAAGGAATTCATTCCTGTTTACAGTTCCGATTTTTTTCCCCATTCGGCTATTTTCAGCGCTCGCCGATATCGATAGCCTTTTATTTCCTATTAATCCGAAAATATTTTGTATGGTTTGACGGATTTGTAACAATAGCAAGCAGGCAGTGCTAAAGTGTTTTTAGTATTGGTTTTACCTTTCCGGAATTCAGTTCTGTGTATTTTATGTCCTGTAATCTCCACATTGCCTATTTAATGTGAGGAAAGAAATAAACACCATCTGCATAGCTTCTCCCAACTATTTTTCTCGGCTTCCAGTCTAACCGGATGCAGCTGAATACCAGTATTTTACGTGAAGCGACTACCTATCCGACCTCCACACTCCAGTTACTGGGTAATACCATATCCCTTGGTAAGACTGGTTTTCAGACTTTCGGGCTTCCGAGGACCCGTAACGACTGTCAAAGATCCACGAATGACAGCCGGGACCAACAGCTGAACGTGCTTTCCGAGACACAGCGGGGTCTCGGTATGTAAAGATATATGCTGAAATACACATCCTATTAACAAGATGCATAGCAATAGCATGCTTTCGTGCCAGCCCGTAGCATGTGTAGTCCAGGCTAGTTATATTCGCTAGTTAATCTTCACAAGACAAATAAACAAAGTAAGTTTAATTCAAACGTATTGCGTAGTAAACCGAAATGAATGAACGAAGGAACTAAACACAGAAACTAAATACGCTCAAAATAGCGTTTTATTATCAAAGCGTTCAATATATTCCGTTGTTTCGTAACGTCAGTCTGAATCACATAATTTATGCTAATACATTTAAAATCCGATTTCTATACTATTCGTCCGTGTAAGAATGTTTAGTTGAACGAATCTTTAATATGTAGGCAGATTTAAATATCACACCGTACTCATATTGCAGTTCAACAGTCCCTTGAATTACGATGCCTGCCATATTTTATACATTAGCTTTTATTAAGCTACAACTGTAATTGAACAAAATATAAATATCTTTCGTTTTTATGGATGTATATTTGACTTCTTCAAAGTTACGCAGTCGTTCACATGTCGTCATTTTAAGTTGTAAAGAAATTTTTATGCTAATCTCCAATTTAATGCTACTGTAAATCAGTCTAACGTTTTATTACTCTGTAAAAACGACACGAGTGGCAGATTATAATTTACACATCGAAAACATATTCGTCGACATATAAAAAAGCTGAAACCAGTAAAAGTTTACATACATTAAGATACCGAAAGCTCGTATACCAACTACCAACAAGATAGCTTAACAAAGCATGAACAATGAATCAGTTTAAGCCAAGCTATTAGTTGCGTCAGACTGGAGCCCTGCGTCTGAGTCGCAAATCGCAACACTTGGAGTGCGGTAAGCGGGTCACGCAACTGGAACTCGCCCACAACCGATAACCAAGTTTTCATAGCGAACGGAAATAGTATAGTAGGAAATAGTCATTCTGATGCCGATTCACTTGCGATTACTCACAACCAGATCGGTCATTCATAGATTTTTATTCGCAATTTCATTGAAGTCTTGAAAATGAAACTGGTCTTCGTTGTCAATCAACGAGGCCGATTCACTAACAATTACACATTGCCTAGCCTTGGCTCGGTCATTCATTTATTTTCGTTCCATTGATCTGTTTTAGTAGTGGGTTACATAAAGTCTAGTTCGTTCTTGAAAGCGTAAACGGTGTTAATTACTGTAATAGTTGATAATTTACTGTACCTATTCATTATCAGTAATTCCCGTTTAAAGTATTGACGTCACATCGATCATTTTCAACTCCACCTTTCTACCTTGAACTAATTCAAGAACAATGTACTGATTCATTAACAAAAACTTAAACGTTGGCCATTTTGTGGAAAAGTCCAAGGCCAACGTTGAATCAATCATTTATTGATCTACATTGTAACCATACTGGTTCATTCTTAAAAACGGTATCAATACCCCTCATTGCTAATTCATTCCTATAATACTCACGATCAAGCCACAAACATCGTTCGGTCATTCATAGAGTTTTATTCCATTGAACAGTCTTGTTTGTCGTAAGATACATAAACAATGCAAGCGTCAATTCTTATAAGGAAGTGAATCTATAGCGACCGCGAATACTGATGCGCATTGAAAAATGTATAGTATGTTTATTCATCAATCCGGATTAATACTTCATTAAATTCATAAGACACAAAGCTGACCACCTTTTTTCTTCTTAAACTAATTTCCTTTCATTTTAAAAGCATATTGCTGATTTATAATTACCAACAACAGAACAAAAATACACCATAATTTACTTGATTTCTTTATCCAGTACCGTGACTTTAGTAACGTATAAATATTTAATTATTGTGTGGCGTATCACTCGTTCATCTTTCGCCGACGTTTGATTGCAATTTTTAATATCACAGCGAGGGGTCGCTGTTTCGCGAAATGATTTAAATGAAATGCCCCGGGAATTCCGGGATTGAACAAAGCGTTGTATAGAGTGATTGGAGGTTTTCTGCTATGTCATTCCATTGGCGATAGAGCCTTTGAGAAATCAACTTAGTCACAGGCTCAGCTTTTTGTTTAGTTCGGTGACGCATTTAATCATTTTTCTCAGGTGACTAACACCATTCTTCTTTTTCTTCATCTTAAATGAGGACAGGAAGTGAGCGTTAATTTAGTTGATGCCGTAGTTCATTATCACAGTTGTAGCTCTTTATATTTACATTTGTAACTTCACTAAACCTCGGCCCATCATCGTCTTGATAATCTCCATCAAATATTTGTGCTGGGCTTTGGAAGTTCGCTCTTGGGAATGACTTAAACATTCAGGGATTAGACGGGTAAATCTGTATGCTTTTACTGTGTTTTGAACTAAATCCAGGTATTTAACATCTGTGGAGATTAGGAATAACAGAAATTAACATTGGAGCTATAACAACAGCTACAAAGATTCCAGTATTATCTGTTTCTCAGAAGTCATTTATTCTGTTAATAGTTATCTTTAAAGATCTAAACACCAGAACCCTTTTTCTAATTCCTTCTATGACAACAAGCTACTTCCAAAAAAGACACTAGAAAGTGAAAAATAACTTTAATTTCGGAAGTCGGTGTCGTTGGGTTCGCATTTTCGTTGTCTGCCACAGACTTCCGAAATTAAAGATATTTTTTTACTTTGTAGTGTCTTTTTTGGAAGTCGATTGTTTTTTTTTTGCCAAAAAAGTTTTTATTTTCCACTTTTAAGTTGTAATTTATACCAGTAATTTTAACAACAACTGAACCGTTTTTGATGAAACTATGGGACCAATCTGAAAGTATATCCTTACAAATAAAAAAAATAATTTTGCAAATCTGCTTATTTATAAGCAGACTGAGTGTGGAACCTATGATAGAAACACGCTACTTGCAAAATTATTTTTTTTTTAACGGAGTTCTGAGGTAACAAACATAAGAATAAAAAAAAACAGTCGAATTGAGAACCTCCTCCTTTTCTGAAATCTGTTAAAAACAGGGATATTATCAACATGAAAGTAAAAATGTAATAATTTGAACGGCGTGCATCGGGTGCAGGCGTTGACCCTAGCTTTGTTTACCGTCCGCATCTACCGGTGTATTATGGCTTGTTTATCTGTTCCGTTGAAACACTAGTCTCAGCTGTATTCATATACGGATCTCTGAATGCTTTGATTCATCATCCAGCACCATATATAGCTTTCGATACGACTGTTTGTGTTAGTTTGTTGGCCGGGAGATAACGAAATCCCGTGCCAATATTGGTTTTCGGTTTAATCAAAAAGGCATATTTGATTTTGAAGGTTTGTGGAAATAATTCCTTTGAAATGCATACCCAAAGCTTTCCATTATGGGTCCTAACGGTTCAGACTGTTTTTATGGCTAAAAAAATAATTCTACTTAAACAAATTGTTCCGAAACTCTATTTCTCGTTTACTAATAACAAAGTAATAATGGACCGTGGGTAGGCTGGCGTGCTCCGCTGTGGCGTCCAAGTGACGTGGCGTTTGACAAGTCACGCACTCCAAAACATAACTTGTGTGAGAGAATCAACAACTGGGAGCACCAAGTGTTCCGCTACAGTGGGAATGAGCGTGGAATTCTGGTGGGCGGCAGCCAGTCCGCCACCACCAGATAATTACTATTATTCACCGATCGCTACTTGTCGCGTTTCCAATTTTCCACTACCTTAAAATTATGCCTCAAACCTGTCCAACCGTATCGGGGTATTAAACTAATCACAGAAATGTATAGCTCCTAGATTGGCTCCTGGCTCTAACGACACTTGATGAATTGCCTCGCAGTTACCAATGCAGAAGTTAACAGCTTTATACACCTGTTCTGTTATTAATAAACAGGTTGAATGGATGGAAATTGTTAGTATAAATCTTTCCCAGAGCGTACGATTAGAATGCACATGGATCGAACAAAACGGAGTCGAGTTTCACAGTTTACAAAGAAAATGTGAAATCAAGTTTCCTATTAAAGAAAGTATCAATAAAGACGGTGAGTAGGTTTTGAGCAATAAAATGCAGAGTTATAAATAAAGGCTTATAGTACACCTACGTTAGCAATAAACCTTCAGCGGTGACTGGTAACATGCCAGGGTCATCATTGTAGGTCGATGCAGTTGCTTGATACACGCTTTACCTTTTCATATGCACCAGTTGGCTTGGCACAAATGTTGAGATGACGGCGGATTAGAAAGTGATTGATGTATTTATGCATGGCGAACCGTGTGATGAATGGTAAACCTTCATAAAATATTGGAAGTGTTAAAAGGAACTTTTGAATAACATCCATAAACATAGAAACTTTCGGCGTTTGAGTGTGACTTCGAGACGGAGTGACTAAATTCTTTACATAGGCACACTATTTGAAGACGTTTTATGACAAAGAACTCCAACATTATACACATTTACATTTGTTTCCACAAATGTAACTGTGATCAGTTTATGACTTACTCGACCCTCTACCGTCAAAGACAAAGACGAAGCGGTGAGTGGCGGTAAAGACGAGGGTTTATGGTGCATGCACCGCTCGACCTTGAGGCTCCTAGTGTAGCATTATCGTTCGCCTGAACAACCAACGACATTACCACTCGCAATCGTCATTATTACCCACATACACTGTAGGCCGTGGAGGGATCCAATTTCAATGTCTGGTAAACATATTGAATGGACATATCGGAAAGCTGAGAATAAAAATCTAGGTTTATTGTCTGCACACTGTGGGTAAAATGTTGCACTGAGTTATTGGACGGGATGTGAGTAGTAAATGGTTTGTTTCGTATCTTATTACAAAATAAATATTAAACTGATGCCATGTTAACAGTGGGATGTCGATGTGTGTCGCCGTCGTTCGTGGCTTTGAGTTCCCCGAAGTCTTCAAATACGTCCGCGCTGTTGATTTCTTCCCTTTTATGAAACGGAGATCTCAGAAAACGTTTGTTTTCACTAACAACTTAAAATTATAACGTACTGGGAATTTTAAAAATAACTTGTGCAAGAAACAGTTATTATTATGTAGGTTACTTGTCTTAAACACAGCATGGCGGAACGTGCTGTAGTAAAGTGGGTAGTTTATGCACCAAGGCACCATCGAAGTACGAGCTACTGAAAGTGGCACTGGACGCCCCACACCACCGCATGCGCAACTTAGTACCCAGTGATTGCTTGCATTTCATTAACGTCTTTACGACGGAGCCGTAATTAATATGTCCGTTAATATAAGAAGTTATTACATCGTCGGCCTCGTGTGGAATAACTGACCAAATATTCATTTGATTCGAAGTTTACAACTTGGCAATTCTTAATGCTTTTACAACTTTGTTGATTGATACGGTATAAAATATGCTGCTTACCGATAATAAACGACTTCCCTAATACGGGCAAGGAATTAATAGTCATGTCTCGTTAAATGTTTAGCAGTTATTTCTGTATTAATGACTTCATACTGGTCCAGTCCTTAATGACGATACCTTCTTTGGCTGAGGTGTCAAACTCGCTCTGGCTATCTCACAAGGCGTTGCCTATCTCGTTTTGTACTAAGAAATTTTGTTGCAAAGGAAACATCTGATACGATAACATTCACAAGTGATTTCTTGTCTTGACTAAGATAGCACTTGTCTAGCCGTGTTCCCAGTTCTATATCAGCGTTTCCAGCTAAAACAATAAGTCTTTGTACATTTGCATTTTATTATTCGCCAGCATTGATTTACAGCGCCCCCTTTACGTCTCCACTTTCAACGAAACGTCCTTTTGTTCCGAACGACTAAGTTTTTCTAAAGAGCTTTGTCTTGACATTTCTATTGTTGAACATTTTGTTGGGCTGTAAAATAAACAGTTTGACTTTATTGCCCTTGGCTTCTATTGTTGTGCACCGATTTAGGTAATCTATTGGTTGTTTTTAAATTTGTACTTATTTGATGAGTTAAAAGTGAAAGAAACTGAGGAACGTTTACGTTTCATGGACGCGTATTGTTTTGGTTTACTGTGTGCGCTTTTAAGTTTATATTGCTGCCAACTGAGCCCGACACAGTGATGAAATGTTTTTAAACAAAATAAAATAATGCTCTCGGAGTTATATAAGATATTCAACACGACAAGAAGCCTGGCAATAGTAATTGCAAGGAAATTGTGTAGCTTTTGTATTCTTGTAAAACATGAAACCGAAGAAGAAAAGAAACGTTTACAAAACACGTACAGTATCGGTCAAATTCAAATCGAAACTAAATAGTTCTACTGTACTTGGCAACCTAATTCCAGCCAATCCAACTGCAGATAACCTAACCTATTTCCTGCAAAGGAAACAGCATACGGCTACGATAAGAGCAAACTAAAGCACTTACATTTTTCTTTCTAGTACAACACGTCTTTTTTTAGTACAACATTGTTACATGAACTGCGTACGTATAGGTACATAGAAACTCACAATAGGTATACAATACAGTTACTACACATGTAGGTATTAAACGGTTTCAATTTACTCGTTCGACATCAGCTGATTACTACGAGCGATGACGCAATGCGCTCTAGTACGATTGTTTGGTCGTGCGCACACGATGCGTTTGATAACCGTATCGTACGTAACACGTCACGATTGTTACATTATTATTTTATAATCATTAAGTCTTATAGGGTGTGGCGGAAACTAGAAAGGTAAAGCCGCCGTAAAACCGAAATAAAATTAATTTGTACATATTCAATTTCATGTACAAATGTTTTTTATGCGACAGGTGCCTCAATCTATAAAAGCTGGTATTGCCTTGTATAAACTATTTTAATTACTTTTATGGTGATACTTTTTAATTACCTTAATTAATTTATGCTATTGAAGTATAGACATAATATTATGAATATTCATTTAGTTGTCGTCGTCGTGTGCCACAAAAACAAAACAAAGGTATTCGTTGGCGGGGAGAGTGACACCTCAACCGTCAAATATAAAGGTTACGTGTTCCGACATGCCCCTCACAGCGCCAATAATTCATTAATATGCACTGCTAACGTCAGAAGAATTTTATCGTTAATTATTTTGAAGAGTCGTTAATGAGGAAAATGTCGGGAGGAAAGTTTTTAGTATGAACGTGGATGGACTATAAGAGTAGGGTAAGGCGAAAGAAACGATGGATGGACTGTGTGAAAGATGATATGGTTAGAAAGGGGGTGGCTATCTGGCTACCGAGATGACGTTTAATAGAGAAGTATGGAAGAAAAAGACAAGTTGCGCCGACCCCAAATAAATGAGGATGATGATATATCTGAAGAGTCGTAATCGCCCACGCCCACATTATACGTAGTGTGTATCGTTCCTAGACACGCGTGGCGTGGCGTAGCTGCGTAGGCGCGGTTACGACGCTACGTGATCTCACTTGAGGTTGAAACCAACGCATGTGGGTGAACTAACACTGGTTTTACTATAGTGTTACACTGACAAAATAATAATGATATTATATATTATTATTTGGTCCTTACCGCAGGAGTGGGACAGCGTAGGCTAATAAATAAATAAGGGCCAATATGGCCAGAGATCGCTCAAGACAGGGAGGTTTGGAGGGAGAAGGGGGAGGCGCCGTCCTATTGCCATCGCTTGCGCGATCCGACGAAAACGATCGTGTGACCGTGCGTTCAAACATACGGATATCTACTGAATGCCCTATTGAAGGTCGTGCGATCATGCGATCCGACCAAATTGTTTAATTTTTGTCGCGCGATCATTTTCGATCGATGACGAACGATCGACGGTCGTTTTCTCATCGTGCGATCGGTTTCATCGCATCGCGTCATCGCACGAGCGATGGCAATAGGACGGCGCCGATGGCCTTTGCTCAGCAATGGGACAAAATAATCAAACCAAATCTAGGCAACAATGTAGATATACATTACAGCAGTCAGTGTCTTCGAATTTTCTGTACTAGCAACGTAATAATCTGTTTATACTCTTCGGATGAGAATATCTAACCAGATTTTTAAGTTATGATTCACAAAATTCTGCAAACTGGAATGTTTCAGCTGGTACAAAATCTAGCTGCAATAGTTTATCGTGCGGTGTAAATGGGCTCGACGTCGCGTGGGCGGACAAAGCTTGTATACACGTGTTTGTTGTACTGAGTTACACATTGACCTATGTTCTAAAAGGAAACTATTGGCGCATAGTTCCTGCTATGTTACAGATTTTTGTATCACTATTGTAATATAGCGCATTTGAGTAAAAGCTGACTAGATCTAATACTTCGAAAGCGTTACTTCAAGTCGTTCGCCGCTATGTGCTGGAAGCTCCAGAGCTTCCAGCATATAACGACGACTTGGAAAGTACTGCAACAGCAATAAGTACAGTCACCAAAAGAGATAAGTAACCAGGGTCGTCGGATATAGTTGAAGTTTAGTAAGAAATCGATGAATGTTTTCAATTGTAATTAATTTGATGAATGAACTGTTTGTTTTCTATTAATAAAATTGAATTTTATTCGAAAACATCCATCGGTTTCTTTCTAAACTTCAACTTTATCCGACGACGCTGGTTTCTTATCTATCTCATCTCTTTTGGTGACCGTAGATCGCTTTGTCGCTGATTAAACGGTAAATGCACCCACCGACAGACGCGACGCGACTCTAGTAGAACAGTTTCTATTACAACTTTATGGAAACAGTTTTACCAGAATCGCGTCGCGCCTGTCTGGGAACCTTAAAGCTGAACTTAACATCCACTTGCCCTAGTCTCGTATTACTTGGGGTCGACGCAACACATTTTTTTCTTCCATTCTCCCCCTGTCATCCAACACTCTATCATTCACTTCTTTGTCTTTCATATCATGCGTCACATGATTGCCGATACATCCATCTTTTCTTTAGTCTTCCTCTCCCTCTCTATTGATCAACCTTTATTTTCATCACTTTCTTCTGAACTCACACTAAAATAAACCCCACGTGAGCTCTACGAAGAATTTGTGAATGATAAATAAATAAATAAAGATTGCCGCTTGAGATTCGGCTCAACAAAATTGCTACAAAACGAGCACATGTCCGCGAAATGACCACACGTTACTTTTTAATTGACTCATGATCTCCTCTTTCACACATTCATAGATGAAATCCACAATAAAAGAGCTGTCAGTTCCACCGTGCTATGTGGCTCTGCGTCGCGTGGGCGGACACATGGCAGCTCACACGTGTTCAAACGACAGACACGACTGACGTGTGATTATTGTGCTGTAATATGTTAGGTCATGATTCAATGGAGCCACTTCAAGTGGAAGACTGCCGGTAGTAAACGTCTCAGCTCCCGAAATCACGATACATGTAAAACTGTAAAATTGCATTTTGAACATTTCATAACGGGATTTCAACCAACAGGTAATCTTATACTTCTTGAAGTATCATGCCATGGATAACGAATATAGCTAAGTATGTGTGTGCCTTTCATAATTAATCTTTTTGTATTAAAACTTTCGAAAAAAAAAAGCGTATACTGGGTCAAATAAAACTGCTTAACGAAACTTCGCAGACGTGGTGGGTGTCGATATCTAAAAACAAAAGAAAACAGTTTATCTCAGCTCTTACTTGAATTAACATCATTCAGCGATCGTTAACAAAAAAAAAAATCGGCATAACTTTTTCAAAGTTTTATTCATTTACAAAAAAATCTTGACGACGCAATTAAAATCACAATAGCCACTCAAACAGAATAAACACAGACTCCGAAACACGACTCCCAACTCTAAAAGGTCCTCACCGAATGCAACAACAATGAGGCCTACAATCTACATTTATTCATGTACCTACGCTAGCTACAAGTCTACAACTACACAGGACTACAGCAAGCATCTCTGGACAAGCAACCGATACTCGCAGACGGAATTGAATGCAAACAGTTTGCGGGTACAATAACATTCTCCAGTGGTTTGTTTGCAAACTGTACCTAACATGACTATAATACTCGTACTGGTATTAATTGTGCGAGCTGCTGTAGAGCTTGTTGGGTAGTTCGATATTGTGGTTGTTTTGGTTACCGAGAGATGTAACTGCAATTGAGGTATTATAATAGTAAACAAACAAGGGGTAATCTTTCGCTCTTCTTAACTTTTTATTTGCTTGAGAGGGACTTGGATTATATACTTAACATAATAATTATTAGCCTTTTCATTGATTTTTAACCCCGACAAAACCAGAGGGGTGCCAGTTATAAGTTTAACGTGTGTTGGTCTGCGCCATCGCAGCTCCCAAACGGTGGAACCGAATAGCGACTCCGATAAAAAAAAATTACTGCTATACATAATGTTAGGCTTCGACGACGTCATCCCTTACCATCGGGTTAAATTTTGGTCAAACGCGTACCAATCTATCAATAAAACAAAGTATTTATATTAAATACTTGTACATATTATTATTTTAAGACAACTTTTATAATTGTGCAAGGATAGTCTTATGAAAACTTATTTGTATTAAAACTTTTTTTGTATACATATATAATATGTATACAAAATATTACAATCTAATTGGTCTTGAAAACAGTGGGATATTGAAATTGAAACCAACTTACTGTAAAACGACGGACGGCGACGTAGTTTCGTAACAAAACCATTCAATACGCAGAACTCCGGAACAAGCTATAGTTGCGCTTGCGCCACCTTCCCGACCAAACTCGACTAGACCACAAACCGGCAGTCATACAATCATACGCGTTGATGAATGACCCGCCACGTCTGCGTGATGATCGTAATGATCTATGACATTCCTGCACTAATTCATTCACGGGCCATCCAACGTCATCAGTTCGTCTCTTGTCCACTACAATATCACGTAATGTTCAGTATGCTGTTGTCAGATCATACAAATTGCTGGGGAGTTCCAAACGACTTGGAAAGAGTAAAGTACTGTACCGTTAGTTGGCAACGTTTAGAGGTCTGAAGAATTTTATCAATGCAGCCTCGTCTACGTTTGTATCGTTACGCTTGTTGAGTTCAGAATATAATGAGAGGTTGTTTGGAACTGTGCACAGAATCAATTGTCGTGATAAAACATCAAAATCTACATACTTATTTCACGCTCCGCGCGGGTGGGTTGTAGAATTTTTTCGTCCGTCATTCGCAAATTTGCATAGAAATTATAATCTTGATATTGAAATACAAGAACCACTAGTTTAACATAGTATCAATATATTCATAATAATATATCAAAACTACTTCAAGTCTTGAGTACAGACTTAGTGCGTGAAAGCGGGTATTTTGGTCCATGGCCGACGCGGTGGCTCGGCGAATGCAAGGCCTCTGCATACTGTTGCAACAAACGCTGTTACTGCACTAATGCAACTACTAGCTACGTTCACCAACCGGTATCCGGACGATTTGTGTTGGCCCTTGCGGATTTGCATGCTTATCGCTCCACTAATACGCGAAATATAGCCTGTGGAACCGTCAAACTTGCTTGAAGACCGCTGGATAGATAACATCTGCGTTCAATTCGATATATAAATTGTACTTGATAAAATCTTCTGCACTATTAAATCGAAGTAGGTTCTTAATGCCGAAGGAGGTTAGATCTAAGTAAATAAAGGTAGTACCTGCTTTACAATGAATGGTTATTGTCCTCGGTAGCTTACAATACTGCGGATAGAGGAAGAATGAATGTTTATCCATTCCATTGCATTGACTTCATCTCGATGTCAGAGAGAAAGAAAATAGAATGTAGCAGCTGTCTATCAACTTGCAAGTTGTTTTATTCAACAGAATGGAATACGTCATTGGATATGTGTAACATGTGCATGTTCAAGTTCTTATCTCAACTAATGTATCCCTTAGTATCTATTTAACATTTTTGTAGAATATGGTCGTGTTGTTTTTAGTCTAAAAGTCATTAAATGCTATCATAATGTATGTAGATTCGATCCAAATCTTATAGTGCAGTGATGAAATATAGCGCGCTCACGCAAGCATCCACAACAGTACCACGATTAGTCGTCACATCATTAACTTTATGTTTTATGACTTACTCTCCCACTATTTATTCTCTAGAGCCTTTACTTTTATTGCTGTTTTATGCTCATATATCATCAACGCGACGGGAGGCGTACTAATTAAATTCGGCACTTAAAATTCTATATGTTAGACGACGACCATGTTTGTATAGTAATATAAACAAACAATGGTATGTTTGAGAATAAATATCACTTAACGAAACCATAGTTCGAAGCGTAAGCTTCTAGGGTTGCCAAACGTGGTCACGAAATCCAAATATTCCATGGATCGTTACCTGGAAAAGCAAAAACATCTATTCAAATAGTTGGAAATTAAATGCAGTCAGCCCGAAAAATGGTCTGACAAGACGAATCGTGATGTTGCACCGATAACATCTTCAGGGCGTGTCTATAGAACTAAAGATTCCGTGATATAATGTTCTTAACAGACGGGTGCTACGGGTACTCAATGCTCCACTCTTTTTCAGCGTAAGTAACAGAATCATCAAATTAATTACGCCTCTTAGTTCCGCTTCTAACGTAAAGCGTAAAAACTTGACGAATACCATTTCCTCAAAGATTTTTTACGCTATGAAGTTCATGACTGTAGATATGGAAGTTTTCTTTCCAACATTTATGTTCTTCTTCTTCCAACTTCTTGTTGGTAATACTCTGTGCAAGTTTGCATCCCGTTTAACCCTACGACTGCCCCAAATTGGTATTTACGACACACCAATGACCTGCACCAAGTTCTCATGTTACACTACAGTAATAACATTTCCCATGCCTTTTGTTCGTACGTTGACAAGTCTGCTCGTAAACTTATTAAATCACAACCACTCGAAACTCTACTGTTTTGTACCGAATGTAGGCTAAAGTAACAATACTAATAATACCACCATTGAAAGCTGGATTCTAATTATATTTTTTTAGTATCGACACGTATCTAATTATACCAAAGGTTCTAATTTGACATAAAGTGTTTAATTTATGAGAAACTCGACAGATTTTATAATAACATTTACTTACCTGTTAAATTAAACTAAAACCAATTCTAACTCAACTGGAAATCAATTCGAATCTATCGCACAGTTGAACTCAAAGTTGTGCCAGCGATATCCCAGACAATATCAAGCGATCTCGACAGAATTAACACGAACCATTGAACCATTCAATTCCTAAATCAACATTAATAGCGATAACAGAACACTGAACAAACCGAAGGCAAATATTGGGAGACTGTGACTTGTTGTGCTTTTGAAATGTATGGAGTGGAGGGCAAACGCTGTGCCTTGCCTTAAGCCGACATAAAGCCTCCTGGACAATGAGGAGCGAGTATTTCGGAACTGAGTGGGCCGTGGGCCAGACGTTTATGAAACTACCTGTTTATAATATGAAAGGAGCTCAGACGTCTTTCAAACTTTCAAATCTGAGGAAATTATACAATAAGCGATTCTTAGAAATATTAATGGTGTTAGTTTTAAATGGTATTGTTTTAAAAGTCTTGATTTTTGGAATCTAGTTTCGTCAGTCGAAAATATTTGCAACACAATTGAATGTTCTTGTGAGTTGTTCAGTTCACGAGTGACAGTATCGTGAACTCCCTTCGTGACAACTTCGGACGTCGAACAAACTAGACGTCTGTGAACAAGCTGGACAAGACAAAGAAAATTGAAACGTTTACATCAGTCTCTTGCGGTTTGCGAAACGGCACTTTATGCAACTATCGCCCTAGGCATAAGTTTACGTAAATACCACCAGGAGTGAAGACACCCGCCTCCCCTTCTACCGACACACATTCCCTTCATAGGCGAAAGTTCTTCTCGAACTGGTCTTGGTAAAACCGGTATCTTGGAACTGACTTGCCAAGGTGTCTAAACTGCCATTGAAATGTAATGTCTATTGACTAGTTCAGTACTTAATCAAACTTGGGAGATTATGACCGAATGGGGTGCTAAAGATGTTATTTTATAGTGGACCGTCGAAGATGAATGTGGTAACTAAAGTGTTACTTCTAATTAATTTATGATGTTTACGTTTTCTGATTACTTTAACGGTAGTAGTCGTTTTAAGTAGGACTCAAGTCATGTCAAGAAAAATAACGTATGGGTTTGGGTTTACTTAAAGTTAGTGAGTGTTGCAGTCTTGAGCTTAAAACGAAGGTGTAGATTAGAGCCGTGAAAAGAGACGATGTGTATCTGATTTTATACTTAAAACCATGAAATGTATACCCCTATCGAGCCTCTTAATCGTATCTTGACCACACACACCACAATCCGTCACGGTTTAAATTCTACCTAAATTCTTATGATTGAACAAATCGCTTGGCATTAGTGTCAATTACGACGGCCAAGAAGTTTCTCGATATAAAAACGTTTACGTCGAAATATTAGTTACGACCACTAAACCTCCGGTACCCCAGGGCTTATGATTACATTGTAAATTAAAGCAATATTTTTTAAACAGATTCACATGGAATGAGCGGTGTGAATGCATTTAGGGTACGGTCATCGCACCTTGTGCACGTCGCGTCGGCCTCGTGTAGGTGTCGCGCTCCGGTGACGTCGATGCTTATCAACCGACAATTAAAACGTTGTTTCGCGACCTGTTGCTCCACCTCCCCTCACCCATTCCTAGTTCACCGCACAATCTGACCGACAGACAAACCCTTTTCACTTCAAGCGATTTATTTACTAACAAACTCGGAACAATATCGCACGACGCGTAAGCAGATTTTTAAATGCTTCACGACGTTCTGGTAAGGTACTGGCGAAGGTGAACAAACTCTTACACATTTGAGACAACATCAATTGGACGTAGTTACGCAAAAAGGATCCAATCCACACTTTCCCCGAAATTGAGTTATATATACCAAACGCATCCTTGGGGTAATATCTTTAATGTCAAAAAACACCCAAGTGAAAAAACACAATTTTAAACGTATCCACAACTACCAGATACCAAGCCACATCTATGGGCTGCATCAGATATTTTTCATCAAAACGAATCCAAAGCGCTTGAATCATTCTTGAGAAATGGTAACTCTATGGAATAAGTGTTTTAGGAAAATCACAAAAACGCCCCACACTGTTTGGATTTTTTTTGAGAAATACAGTTTATATACACACTCAAATATCAGAAAGGGTCCAGATTACTTGAATCCTTTTTGCTAAAAATAAATGTCTCATTAACCAGTATACCTAAATATCAAAAAGGATCCAAACGGCTTAGATCCTATTTTATAAGTGGACGTAGTTACACAAAAAGGATCCAATCCACGTGAAGGTAGTTTTGAGTTATAGGCCAATGAAGTTGTAACACAGTTTAGTCGAACATTTGATATGTTTAGATCATATGTGTTGTGATGATTATTTAGCAAATTTTTCGTATTTTAACACGCATTGGTTAAAAACTTTCGACTTAAAGAGACAAAGTTTCAGTGCCATAAGTCGAAAGTTTTTAACCAATGCGTGTTACCAAGGATGACTTATGGCACTGAAACTTGGTCTCTTACTATGGGCCTCATTAGTAAGCTCAAGATAGCCCAACGAGCTACGGAAAGGACTGTGCTCGGAGTCTCTCTGCGTGATCGAATCATAAATAAGGAGATTCGCAGACGAACCAAAGTTGCCGACATAGCTCAGCGAATTAGCAAGTTGAAGTGGCAGTGGGCAGGCCGCTTTCAACAGGTCCTATTGGAAATCTATCGGGGAGGCCTATGTTCAGCAGTGGACGTCCTACGGCTGATATGGGAATGGTTTTCCTTTAAGTATACATACTCAAAGTCTGCACTTTCTTACAGCAAAAGTGGTAAAGTGACAACAGATTTTGATCTCTTTTTATTGATAGTTTTCATACGAAACTAGCAAGTTTCAAAGCCAAAAATACTCTGTTAGCATTAAGTTTGTTAATAATTATTAATATTTAATAAAAAAAACTATTATTATACATTGATTTTTATTGAATAAGTTACTAAAACATTATGTGGATCGTTATTGATGAATGTATGTTGAGCAGCACCCTTACACTTATTTATTTAGCAAAAAGGATTCAGATCGACTTTTTCCACAGTATCTCTATAAAATTGTATTACTTTTACTACAAAACTTAATACGAAATTAAATACGAAAAATTTGCTAAATAATCATCACAACACATATGATCTAAACATATCAAATGTTCGACTAAACTGTGTTACAACTTCATTGGCCTATAACTCAAAACTACCTTCACGTGGATTGGATCCTTTTTGTGTAACTACGTCCAATTACACAACAGATCTATATTGTTTACAACATACGATCTCATAGGCACGTGCTTTCCAATAAAAACTTTGGAGGTCAAGTGTAGTAGGCGTATTTATATCAGAACGAGGCTATGTGCCGCGTCTGCGGGGGCGGTCATTAACTGGGTCGCGCGGGGACAAAGACCTCAGCCCCCGGTGAGGGGGAAAACGTGGGGTTGTTTCGCTTTCCTCGGGTGGCGGCAACCCCACCCGCCGCCCATCGGTTACGCGAAACACCCCGATCTTTCCTCGAACTAAAACTGGGTAGGAAGAGCCTCCGCGATACAAATGTTTACTCTCCGCGTTGCCGATGCGGGCGTCCACCTCAAGGGGATTAATTTAGAACTTCTCGAGCATTAATTCCCGTCTTGAGCAGTTTTCCCTTTTTGTGGCTAAACAACGAAACGCCTGGAGATTGAACTGTCGACGCGATTACGGCGTGATTTTTCGCTTTGTTTTTTATCGGTATCAGCGGGGCGGACATGACGCTTTGTTTTGGCGGTTCGTGTAGGGGTGACCTGAATGAATGAATGCATAATGTTATTTAATTATGCAAATGATCGACACAATGACGCGTATGCGACAACGACATCGACCTGCGACTCACAGGAAATCGGTGTCGTGTTCCGAACATGTGGAGGGCATCGCCGATCTTAAAGAAGGCGGTACTTGTAACCAGCGTGAACATTGAACAATGGCGTATTTGTTTAAGTTATAAGGAATTTCTCTGTGGTCCTTTATAACATCGTACATCATTCGCATTGTTATTTACTGGTTCCGAGTCCCTTAACAGCATGAGATTCATTACGCATATTTTGATATTCAAGTGGGTGTTATTGTAATTTGTCTATATTCTCATAAGCATATAATGTCACAATTTTAAATGAACACAACATATCGATAGACATACATTATGGAGCTAATTATCTGCTGTTGCCAGCATATAGTAATAAAAAGAACATAAATTCTAAAACCCACGATAGGTCAACGACGTCTTTAATTTATTATTATAATACACCTAAACAAGCGAAACATAGCTTTTTTATGAGTCAAGGCCCTAAAACGAGTAAAAAAGTAGGTACTAGCGTTATGACGAAACCTCGAACGAATTTTGCACTTGACCAAAGAGCATGCGCCAATTTTACTAGAAGTGGTTTTGATCGATAGTCCACTCAATGGCACTGACAGAATAAGCGAATTAACACAGAACTGTAGAAAAAATGGAGGTGGCTCTCGGTGTACTATTGCGGTGTGCAGGTAACCGTACAACTTCCCTCAGTCCACTAATCTCTCTCTCTCATTTTGTTTGAAAAGATTCTAATTATAGGCTTTTCAAATTAAGCTTTACAGTGCAGTAAATCTTTGAAATTCGAAATACGACTAAAACTGACTATAAGCAGCGTGGTTAATCGTGAGTGTCTTTGTCTCTTCTTAGGATTTGAGACATGTTGAGCAGTATTTTAACGGGCTGTGTTTCGGTATGTAAATTATTTGCTATGGTAAGACTCACGAGTTATTGTTATGTATTCTATTGTTTGTGTTATTCTATGCATGAAACATTATTCATAGGCACAGAGAATCCTAATGTCTAGATATAAATGCGGAGCAAGTACACTCACAAATCAAGCGAACTAACATTCCAACTGAACAAATATGTGTAGACAGTAGCCCATATAAACGCGTTCCGGATGCGGGATTATCACCCGCGACTCAGCAAAGAGGGCGTATCCGTCGCTGTACGTAATAAAAGAAAAAAATAAATAAGACAACACTATCTTTTCTAGCAACATTAAATCCGCGTAGTCTACGTCGGATGACGCGAGTGGCGAATAGTTGTGGCGTGTTGCGGTAGGTCAGTCATCGCGAATCGACGATTGTCCCCGACTCCCCGCCGGACGGCGACGGACGGCGACCGATCCGACATTACAACTATCGACATTGGAAAAATGTTACGTAGCACTGACACGCAAAAGGTTCAAAGGTGATTGAAATTTTCATGGGAAAATGTTTGAAATTTTTACGGCGGGCGGGTCGGAAACGACATTTTATTTCATTTCAACTTGTGTTTGACGTCGGTTATTTTTATAGAATGGAGCCGATAAGTGTGACTGATGCTTTTATTGCTGTTTGGTTTGGTTTTCGATTGTTTTTCCTGTCACAAAAATATAGTTTTTATTTGTTGACGCCAAAAATATCGCAGTTGAGCAACGAATTCGTGGGTGACCAGTATCAACTAAATGATATGACTTTACGATTGTCTTAATGTTTTCCCCTTTTGTTTCAGGTACTTATTCTCCACCTTTATGGCTTGCGAACGGTAATTAAGTGCATCTATAAATGAAACGTGCGTTTGCCTGCCACCCACATACTAGAAGTTATTGCGGGTGAGTTAACTTGCGCAAGTATTGGCCAACTGGTTAACGTTCAATTTTAGACCTTTAAAGTTAAACTAAGAGATATTTGGTGATGTAATACACTAATTTAAAGCATTTCTATACTTATTAAATATCTCATTATTTCTAAACGCTGAAGTGACATCTTTCATAAAAATGTGTTCGTCGATTGTAAAAATAATGTCGATTTATCTAATGACTGTATTACTCCACAATGTGCTCACAATTTAGATTAATCAAACCTTTTAGTTTTATAGATACGATAATTATTATAATAACTATCACTCATTTAATGCAGCACAACATTTTGATGATGATTATATGCTCCAGTCGCTGCTTTTACTGACGTTTTTAAGTCACAAGCGGAAGCGATTTCCAGAATTAAGCTTTTGAGTTAATGAGTTCTCTTCACTGTTGATTTTGAAGTAGATTCCGTATCATTAATTATTTCTATGGGTTACCCAATTAGCAGCATTTGTAAGTATACCTTTACCAGTACACCATACATGGAATCAGAAACGACCACAATCCTATTACATTTGCAGCGTGCCAAGGTGGCACCGTGTAAATGCAATACAATACTACGCAGGTGTCGAGTAGCTCTCATTAGCCACATAGGTGTGTCGACACCTACGTTAATTTAATTAACGATGGTGGTATTAGTCGGTATACAGTTAATTGCTAGGAAAATAGAACTAGGAAGCAGTTTGAATTGGGACATAATTATGAATTGACTTTACGGTTGGTAATTAAAAGGTTGAATAAATGCAAACTGATAAAATGGAATTCGTAATCATAGATTGACATATTAAGTGAAACATGAAGTTTCTCTATGCAGCCTCTAAACCAATGCCAAAAGAATAAAGACAATATCGACGTATAGCAACATCTATACTCTATACAGATAAATAAATTGCTGTGTGTGTGTAATGTCAAAATAATAGAATTTTTGCTAAATGCATCATTATCCATAATGCAGCCTAGCCTTTTTCCTACTATGTTGGGGTCGGCTTCCAGTCTCACCGGATTTTCCGGATTGCATATGAAAGCAAATTATTATATGTAACTTAATTTTTTGTCTGTCATTCTTTTTGTTCCGGCTAATCTCCGAAACGGCTGGAGTGCTGGACCGATTTTGACGGGACTTTCACAGGTAGATAGCTGATGTTATAAGGAGTAACTTAGATCACATTCATTTTAGAAAAAAAATTAGTAAAGAGACACATTATTGTTTTCCGACATACACAAACGAACTCGCGGGCACAGCTAGTATTAGTATAAACCAAAATGCCACAAGTGTCGGCAATCCAAAGTAATTAGCATGTACTGCCATACATTATGTCATTGGCACTATTTTTCACATCCCATCACACTTTGGCAGGCTGCCATCAGAATCGTAAACGCTGGTAGACGATATCATCTCGTGCGATACTTTATTACAGTGATTTACATGATGAACAAGCTTTCTGAAATCAGCTGACTTATTTAAATAAGCGTGCCAATTTTAACCATGTGTTAATTTAGAGCAAGAAGATAATTTAATTTTTAGCAGGGTTCTATAGAAAGGCAAGGATTACAAAATCGCATTGTATCATAGTCACAATGCAAGGGATTCACAGACCGCACTTCCAATTTCCTTTGCAAAGTTAGCGTCTCATACAAATATGAACATTAATCAGATAGGTTAATCTGCATAGGTATTCGCATGACGTGCTTATTCACATTCGCATATACGGGGCACATTATTCGTATACAAAAACGTTTCGATTTCGGTCACCTTGCATTTAGACATACCCACTTACTTTAAAGCTCTTCATTCACGCTCCGAACTCATGACTTAAACCGCGTACAAAACAATAAACCGCGCTTTATCTCGTCCTCTCCGAGTGTGATTTATTTATGTTCGGGCCGGCCGATAACTGCGCAACTATCTGGATTCGAGTGAGTCGCGTCCCCACGCAGGGTCCGCACTTATCTCGTGTCGTGTGTTCCAATCGATACACGTATTACATCTACATATAATGAAGTTTTTACGAGTCAATATTCATTTGTCTTTGTATTTGGTTTGTTTCTTGGAAACTTTCGGAAAAGTGTGTTAACTGTGCCCACTCGCCCTTTTACAATTAATTCTATCATGAATAACGTCTGCGGATCCATTTGTTTTGGATAAAACTATGTACTCGTATACAGCGTATATGAACAGAGGGCTAAGGACTATTGAAGAGAGTTTGACTCCTGAGTTAGTTTCGTGCTTCGTTCTCAGGGGTAGGTAATCAGACTTGTTCTTCAGCTTATTTTTTTTTTTAATATGACTTGTAAAAGTGATCTTTGTCAGTCGTTACGGGCAGTCAGAAGCCCGAAAGTCTGACAACCAATCTTACCAAGGATTATCGTACTACCCAGTAACTGGGTTGTGATCAGATAGGCAGTCGCTCCATATAAAATACTGGTATTCAGCTGCATCCGATTAGAAGAAGCCGATCCCAACATGGGAAAAGGCTAGGCAGTGATTCCAATATCCTATTTCTTACTAATGAAGTAAGGCACTAAGGCTATAAGGGTACTAATAACGAAATGTATATACGACTCGTACGTGCCATGAAGTTTTTGGCACTATTGAACAAGATGCTTAGGAAATAAAGACAGTGTCCTACTTCACTACTGCAAGATCTTCAGCACTGCTACAACCTAAGAACAGCAATAACGTCGTAAGTTTAAAGGTTAGAACGTAATTAGTGATACACTAGAATGGCCGGAGTCTTGTAAGTTGTATACGGGTATTGTAGTTAGGGTTGCCGTGGCCACTTATCGCACACTGGTAATGAACATTGAATAAGCTTTTTATGGCATTTTTTAATCGAGGCCGGCCCTGATTTGGTGGTGACATGACCTGGACGCGTACCGCGAGGGCTGGTTCTAGGTGGCGCGGGAAAAATCAAAAGTCATTTATTCAAATAAGGCTGAGAATCAGCACTTTTTGAACGCCAAAATTACAAAAGACAGTCCCCCAAAAACGCCCGCCCTTCACCACTTCCTAGTGCTATCGCTGGGAAGAAGAAGTGGCGCAACAAACTCCCCAGCAGCACAGCTGTCTGTTCAATTAAAAAAAATACTTGATTGTATACAAAACTAGGTACCTATGTTCGGTAATTAACATTACAAGACCAGAACTTAAAATTAAATTATTTGCCATAATATGTCAGCTAGAAAAGAGTTCTTGGATGGAGGCCTTTTCCCAGCAGTGGGACAGCATAGGCTGAGGCATAGGAAGATTTTTCCTAGCTTTTTTTTTGTTTTTTGTATACAGGCTGGCAGAGATTCAGGAAGTACACACGGCTACACATCAAGCTATACATTTCCAGTTTTAATAATAATAATAATAATCATTTATTTCAGGAAATTATTCCCATAATAAGCACTACAAAATACATAGAACAAACACAACTAATACAACACAAATTACATACATAAAACATTACACATTAAAAACATTGCATTAAAAATAAAATAAATTAGTTGAAATAAAAATAAAATAGAATAAAATTATGGTTATTAAGTTAAAATTCATTCGATTAGGTACATTCAATAGGATCAAACAACAAAACAAAACAATAATCATCACTTAACAAATGGTGACGAACTGGCATGTAGGTGCATCCACCTCTCCAACATCACTGAGTCCCACCGCTCGGACAATACGCTCAGGATACTGCTAGTACTGCGTCGGAAGCGACTTAGTAGCGAGGCGCTCCGCTTCCTAATGATAAAGTAACCTAGTAAGTAGTAAGTTCCTAATGATATAGTTTTAGCTGACCTCGCATTGTATAGGTCTTTCGTACAATCAGAAGTCAGCTTATACTGGTTATGCATAGCTTGATGTGTAGCCGTGCGCACATGATCCGAACAAACCTGCGTCGAAATTTTTCGGCGCTTATTAAAAAAAAATCGGCTGTTTCATTGAAAAGTGCAATACTGACGCGGTTAATGTATGAAAGAGGGCCTAAACCCCCTAGGCTCTAGGGGGTTTAGAATCATGTGCTGAATTCATACAGTTCGCACGTCGATATCCCTGCCACCCTGAATTGCTTCTATTTGATCAATATTGTAGTATTTGAAGGGCTCTTGAATAATGATTCGGCAGCCCTAATGAACTCATTTCCAGTAGACTCTTACAAGTCGTGCCGAATCATGAGGAGTGTAAAACATTATTTAACATGTTTAAGTAATTCTTAGTACTAATTGCGTCTATATTCGTCTGATTTATGAAGCTGGGGGCAAAGGTCTAATGGAATATACGACTATTACATACTATACTCAAGTACAAGAGTGTAAGTAGGTAAACATATTATTATACCGAAGTTAAATCTTTCGTATAGAAGGTGCTTAGTTTTAAAGCTGGTGTTATACTGAAAGCGTACTGTAAAGTATTAAGGAGTGTCGCTTTTATTTTGTAAGGATTCAGAGAAGACTGCTTTTCCGCCTGTTTCGTACCTTCATTTGCGTCAACCACAGACTTTAGGACGATTTATTATTTATCAGTGGAACCCCCTATCCTAAAATCTTCTGCACACTGTTTTCTATTTTCGTACATTTTTGCTTTTTTGGTGTCTCGTCTTGTGTGTTCGATTTTTTGCTTGCTAAGGTTAAGTATGTTGACTCTTTAGTTTATATTACCACTTTTATAAGTTACAGTTATAGTGGAGGTGGTGATATGATAGTAAGGTGTCTTGTAACATAATGTACATACTCACAGTTATTTTCATTCATTCCTCCAGGTCAGAACTAGCATTTTGTTACCTTTAGGCGCTGATCTGATTATTCCTCTCGACACGTTTTATCCACCGGCCTGTATCTTTTTAGCTGACTATACATGCATACTTAACCAAAAACTTACCCTGGCCATTATCATATCTCAAATTCATATTTTCTACATGATATTATTCTACGAGCTGACCGTCCTTCGTGAAGGCCTCTTGTACCAGTCGGACCGCCAGCGCACCTCGCCGGAGGACCCTGAAGACCCTCCTAAACCTATCGGACCGCACCTCATCCGAGGGCCGCCTCACCTAGCGGGCTGACAGCGTCCCCGCCGTGCCTTTCTCTCCAGCACCTGTACCTGCACCTCGACCTGCATCTGTACCTGCACCTGTTGCCAGCACCTGTCTCGCGTCTACCCCCTCAGCTCCAACTGGATCTCCACCTCAGCCTCCTCAACCCACCTATCACGCATCGTCATCCATACACCCCACCTCCACATACTACACACCACTCTTCAGTCCATCTCCATCTTTTAATTGTTTGTTAATATATCTTTAATTGTTTCCTACCTCCCTTTCTTTAATTTAATCACCTTTGATTTTAAAGTTAAGGTTTTCTTGTCGCTATACGACAGTGTTAGTCTGACAAACAGTCTTACCAAGGAGTATCATGTTACCCAGCAACTGGGTTGTGGAGGCAGCCGCTCTAAATAAAATACTGGTATTCAGCTGTGTCCGGTTAGACTGGAAGCCGACCCTAACATAGTTGGGAAAAGGCTCGGCAAATTGATAGATTGTGAAGATCCAGTTATATTACATGGCAGTCTGTTGAATTTGAAATTAATATAGCAGATAGAAGCCTATCGAACACTGTGAAACACTACTCTAATAGAAGACTGCACAGCGTAAAATCACAAATCTCGCATGGAAAGCCAAGGCTTAACATAGCGGGATTATAGTTTATTGGCGAGTGTGAGCTTATCTTTAATAGCTCAGCGAATATATCGCTAGTCCTTAAGGCGAAAGCATCAGAGTAGCCCGTGAAACTAAAAATTTCTTACGTTTTTTATAATTTTCAGGTCATTGTCAGGTTGTATGTGGATCTAAATATAATTCGAGGCCGTATCTAATATTAATTTATAGAACTACTAGCTGTTGCCCGCGACTTCGTCTTCGATCCAGGATAGCCTGATGTCCTTCTCCAGGTCATGGTCTACCCATGTGCCAAATTTCATCCAAATCCGTTTAGCCGTTGTAACAAACAAATAAACAAACAAACTTACTTTCGCATTTATAATATTAGTTAGGATAATCATAAAAAAAAACATCAATACAACTCTACAAGTTCATATTACCAAAAACGAATGACTATTTCATGAAATCGTGACATTGATGCCAAGTCTAACCTAAGGAGTTGTACTGCTGATTCTAATAATTAAAATTATGTAAAGCCATAAGTATTTGTTACGTTCGCGAACCATATTTTAATTTACCACCACTGACCTGCAAATTGCAAAAAACGTAAGAAAATATGAATTTGCGGGCTACCTTAGCGCATCCCCGTTTTTTTTTTGGGTGGGAAATCATCAAATGACCTTTCCCGCTCTGGGCTGAGCGAAAGGGCGCGTGTCAGACTTTTCCTGACTAAAACCCACCCGTGTTCCTTCAGTTGCCTGTGCCAGGGGCCACGGTATCTCTTTCGAACAACCCGCAGCCTAGCGCATCCCCCTTAACTGCACAAGTAAACAAACAACAACACTGCAAAACTTAAAAATTGCTTCAAAATTTAATGGCCTATTAACTGTAAAAGGTTTTAGATACTAACTAGAGATAACAGAATGGGTGTCGTCTGGGTTTCCCGCGTAAATTATCAATTTATGACAACTCAGGAAATAGTTTTATAGTCTGTACTAAGTCTATTGTTTATGCTATGAGTTTTATAGTTTTCCCATAGGTATAAAATATATTTCTCTTTTTTTATTATTATAGTTTTTTGTGTATTGTAGTATACTTATTACTTAATTAACGTGTGCTCTTTATCTTGAAATTGAGACAAGAAAAAGTAGGGTGATTCATTATTGTTTTATTGTTGTTAGTTAGGGAGACGGTGCGGTGCATAGATTCACGAATCGGAAAGACAGAAATTACCATATTTTAATTACCTATGGCTGTTGGCTATGTGTATTCGAAAACAATAATCCGCGGGCTATAACCAAAGTAAAGCAGGCTATTATCATGCAATTAATATGAAAAAAACCTTATCATGCATGGCTAGCTTTTATAAATGTATCGTCATAATAATTGTATGCATGTGTATTTGAGCTGCACTGTAACCCATTCCCTATCTATTATTAAAAAAAAGAATCCTTGGCCGCACTTAATCTTCCCCGGAGCACGCAGTTAATTAAGCAGTGCACTCGACTGTGAAATATCGTTAAATAATAACTAGCCCGGCTAATTAGCCGTTTCGCTTATTGTAAAACTTACAGGTCAGCTTTCTTCTCACAACATTGTGCTACGCTTTCTTATTTTATTGGCTCTGCGTCGACTCCACGTGAACAATGCTAGCTTTAACATTTGTCGTAAACAGCTGTTGGCTGTAAAAAACAATTTTCTTTTAAAAATGAGCGATTCTGAACCATATTAGTAGGGCGCAGCGACCCACAATAGCATGAAAGGGCTTTTTTACATGACATCGGCAAGTTCGCCCTTCGAAGTGATGCATCAAGTTACTGCAACAAAAGCGATTGATTCGTGCTCTCAGGATCAAATGGGGCGAATTTTGGGTGCAAGCCTGGGGCGGGGCGCGGGGCGGGTGCGGGGGCGCGGGGGCTTTGAGCAGGGGCAACAATGCGGCCCGGGTATCGATCCACCCCGCGCGCCGTCTGCCCGACGCACCGAGCCTACGCGGCCACCGCTAAGCTCCTTCGCTCCTATGCAAACCTAGTACTTTTGCTTTCTAAAACATGCCACAAATACATGCGGTCGACCCTGCAATGGTGTGAGAATTAATTTTAGATATTATTTGTGGTACAAGTTTGCGATAGTTGTCGGCGTTAAGTTTGTGCAGACTTAGTTTAGTGTCGCCTTTACAATACGCTGTACCAATTAGGGAATACTGCATGCTGGGTATTTCATTTATTTATGTTCTAGGCTAGGCAATCTGTTCTAAACTAGATTAGCAATCACAGAGGCAGATTCTTGTCAGTGTCTAAGTCACTGAAATTAGATCAATCCAGGCAATGTCAATTTAAACAAGTTTTATAAAAAGTTAACTAAACAAACGTACGTTAAGTTAACTTTTAAGAAACTTCCTGAATAGATGTACATCATCACATACAACACATCACACATCTATTCAGATATACATTATTTTACCACTCACAGAAGAACAGGGACATATCAGCATGTCAAATAAAAATTGTCCTCTCAACGCAACCCAATCAAGCAAATGTAAAACAAACCCTTCCCCACTTCCTAACTTCATCCCCCGCAAACATATTCAGCAATTAAACGATCCGCATCAATTAAACCCTAAAGCTAATCCCTATTCGAAACTAACACTTATCGATGCCCCAATGGGCCGACAAACGCAACTTGCGATAACCGTTCCCTCGCCGACTAGATACAATGAACTATGGACTAATATTTGGGTTGCAGGACTAACCGACCCAGATGGAATCTTAGCAAACTGCTCGATACCTGGGGCCAATCGAGCTGAAAGGATTAGTTAGGGGAAACTGTGATTAAACTTTATAGTATTGCTTGCAGAATGTTGTAAACTTGTAACGGGTTTTGGTAAAGTAGGAATTAATTGCCAGGTAAACTAATGCTCGGTTCTTAGAAACAAAAACGAATCATTTTGGTTATCAATGGTAGTTTTTTTTATGGCCCGACTAGGGATGTTTTTGTAAGCAAATTTTACCTGTGACTGACTTCCTATATGGGAGGGTTTGCTATACAAAGCTGGGAAATCTTTGATTCATTATTGATAAAGATAAAAAGGCTTAACTTTAACCAATAACGGTTCGTAAATTATAGGATTCGTCCATAAGTAAGTGACGTAGAAATGAAACGATGTGTTGTGTTTTTTTTCACGATATCTGGAATTTAGCACAGAAATTAATTCTCATTCAGGCTTATTTCCTGTCTAACGCTTATTATTATAAATTCTCTGAAGATCATTTCAAATGTGTTCTGTGAATCCTTGTATTGCAGTTGGCATCCTTTTCTTCCGCATTGGCACAGCTGCCCGAATGCCTAAGTGACAAATACCTAATAACTAAATCACGCTTTTAGCACTTTCGCTTCTTCGAAACCCAATTTGTTTGCGGTAGGGAGAGGAAATAAACCGCCAAGACTCCCAACGCAGGAAGGATTCCACCATCATAATCAATCAAACAGGTTTCAGATACAACCCACTTCCTTTTACAACCCCAGGCACTTACATTATGACATTATGCGAGTACATAACATCAAGCCTTGTTTCTCACTTTCTCTGCAGAGTTGGGCAGAGGTTTACGTATAGAGTAGTACACCCACATTTCGCTTGTTATGTTTAAGTCACATGTAATAGGGGGCGACCCTATTGCCAACAACCGGGCTGAAATCCAGACTCAGAGCTGCTGTGCTAGTTCTGCTACTGAGCAATTCCAGAAAAAAAAACCACTTTTTCTGTCCTGGAAATCACACTCAGGACCTGCTACTGAGCAATTCCAGAAAAAAAAACACTTTTTCTGTCCTGGAAATCACACTCAGAGCCTGCTACTGAGCAATTCCAGAAAAAAAAACACTTTCTGTCCTGGAAATCACACTCAGGACCTAACGTGTCATTCTGACACGACATTTTAGTACTTCTTATTTGCTAGTATCAATAAATATAGTGGAGTAGACTTCACCTCTCATTAGCCATAGGATTCAAGATAGGGCCTAAAATATTCGGTGCCCATTCCATTAGATACGTTGGAACGATATGCTTGCTTGTATCTTTAGGGTCCCGAGGTCTTTAGAATTGTAAAAGTGAATGTACCGTTAAATTCCTTTCAGTCGTTTTTAAGCACACAGCGCGCAGACTAAGGAATAGATAGCCGTGCCACTTAGGATTAAATGAGTTTCAAGGAAACCGCTGATGTTTTGTCTTTTTTATGCTTTAATCTCCCGTGTGATTGAGGGTCTTCATAAACACAGAATCTATCTATGCTAATACTACGGGTGAAGAGTTTGTTTCTGGAACTCGGGTAAAAAAATATATATTTGATAGCCCAATTGATGGCTATAGGCATTTATAATCATGCTAGGATCCTTAGGAGCAGAGAGAAAAGAAAAAAAGTCAGAACGAACGCGAAAACGAAAGTTATAGCGCGGGAAGGCGATGCGATGCGACGGGGAGGGTCGGGGAAACAAGAAATTTCACGTGGACTAAGTCGCGGACAGAAGCTAGTACATTATAAGGGGGCAGATAATTTTAATGAACCCCCAAAATATACTTTATTAGTCTCCAAAAGTCTGTCAACATCGGGTTTGGAAGTCAGTGGGCGTAGAATAAAGGCTGGTACAGACGCACCGCGGGCCAACTTGGGGAGCGTCAGTGAAACCTAATAAAACCGGTTATGGTCCCTACGTGACGCGTGCGAGGTAATGAGTTTTCGGAGAAAGCGCTGCATGTGTTCTGTGTAGTTCTCCGTACAGCGCTGTACGCCACGCGATAAGCCAGTGTGCATCGCGTTTAACTGCATAATTGTAATTTGGACCATTAGTCTGTAGACTTCATTGCTTTGATAAAAAATAGTCAGTTTAATTTTATTACGACCCACGACCGCCCACGAGCCTTCATAGAACTTTATTTACCAAATGTTTGTTTGGATGTGCAATTAAAAATCTAATTTGGGGATGATTTATGAAGCAATTTATTTGAAAACGAACTAGGTACGCGTGCGTGTCGGCCAATATTTCCGACGTTTTAATTCTGGTGATATGAGAATTAATTGTAGCATTAACTTATTGAAACTGGAGTGTCGTTTGACTGTAAATAGTAGTATAATGATTCGGCGTTCTGCCAGTAGTCTATATAAATAAAAATCACCGAAATGTATGTACGCGCGTAACTTCCGATCGACTGCACCAAATGAATAATTCTTTTTTTTTGTGTTTGTTATTGTCAGGACAAGGTTTGTATACACAATTGGACCCGGTAGGTGGCGCTGCTTTTTCGGGCAGGACGACGTCTGCCGGGCCCGCTAGTTTGTAATATTTCTACATTACAAACATACTTCTTCTCCAAGCACCGCCACTTTGACCGGTTCTGTGCTTCCAGCGTCCAGCAGATTCCTGCGACCTTCACCAGGTCCTCGGTCCACTTTGTAGGACGCCAACCAACGCTATATCTTTCGGTACGCGGTCAGCAATGTGCCCTACCCACTGCCACTTAAATTTGGCATATTTTTGGGCTATGTCGGTTACCTAGGTTCTCCTACGGATCTCTTAACGATCACGTAGGGGAACCGTTACGATTCTATGGCACATCAATCAAGTACCTATGCTTAATATCGAAGTAAATACTTTTACCATGTGAATATGAGTGCTTATATCCCTAATTTCCTTAAGTGTATGACGTAGCAATAATTTTATTTATGACCGACATTTATCTCCAATCAATCGCCAAGGCGAGGCTATAGATGTATACGTTCCACACATAACTGACGTCCAACGCTTCCCAAGGTTCTATGGGTTTATTTTTTCACGTTTATTTCACGTTTTATTTTTTAAAGTTAGTTATTTTTATTACACTACATTGATGTTTATCGTAGTTACCATCATATTCTCATGGGTCAAGTTGAAGGGTACGTTGTAACCGACCCAAAGACACGTGTAAGGAAAATCCTTGAAGCCGAGATTACACGGTATGTGTGAATTGTAATAATGTGCTGTTATAAATTACACTTGGTGCCTTATATTCGCTTTACAACGTCTTGGACTATATCTGATATTTCCGCGTATAACTCTGAGATTTGTGATTGGATTTTCTAAGCCCACGTCAAATGGACGCAAAAATATCGCGGCGAGATTTTATAGCGCACTGGATTTTTAACTCTCGGTGTTGTACCGAGCGTTGTGAATCCAACAGAGCGCATCTCAGCGCGTCAATGAAACACACTGATAGATTTTCAACTCTCGGCATATCACCGAGAGTGCAGTGCGCGAAAATAGCGCCCGTGCATACCAAAACTTCTTGAGGCGAAAGCGTCAGGGTAGCTCGCAAAAGTCAATTAAGTATTATATTAAATCATAAAAATTAAAAATCATCATTACTTAGTGGTGGTATTGCTGATTCTTATAATTATAATTCTGTAAAGCCATTTTTGTTACGGTCGCGAACCATTCTTTCTATGAAGCTGAACTACAAATTGCAAAAAAAACGTATGTAAATTGTAATTTCGCAGGCTCGTTAGAACAAGACATAGCTACACTACACTGATAGAGGTAAATGGTTCAACAAAAAACGCGCTTGGACGTGGACTTGCGGACAACAGCCCGTTACTATCTTTTTTTTTGTAAGCCTATATTGTCTCCCGCTGTTGGGCAAAGGCCTCCCCTTTTTCCTTCCAAACCATGTCTTACTATGTATATTACATACTACCTATTGTATATTACATACTAAAATAATTATATTTTCTCTTATTCAATATCATGCTTCTATGATCTTAAACAACCTCTCTATACAAATTATTTCTTTTATCAGACTTGAGCTTTAATGAGGGATAAAATAATGACTGCTTCTTGTCACCCTCTGCGCTGTTTGTCGATCTCTGTCTCCTAAGCTTGTCAAATCGTTGCCGTGTTTTAAACGTCTTGTCATCATTATCAGCGTGTCGTCTAGACAACACTGTTGTCCTTTTTAATCCCGTCTCGTAAATCGAATATTTTTTTCTTAAAAAACAATAGAGTAAACACAAATAAAATCATTATTGAGATCAATACATACCATAACTCTATCAAAGACTCAATCCTCTACTCAAAACCTGAAATCGGAAAAAAAAAACTTGATTTCAAAGAACTCACCTCAATGCTTTGAATAGCATATTCACGAGCAACAAAACTGAACGAATCAATTACCACGTTGTGAACCTCAATGTTTGTCGTTTTAATTTTAAAAGCCACTCAAAACCCTTTGACGGGTCCTAAACTTAACATTCCCTGCATTCCGTGGACGCGTGATATCGTACCGCGTTGTCCGTCCCTTTCTGTTTCCCCATTTCACCCTTTACTCATGTCATGACACTTATGACACGTTGAACTGATAAGCTGAAGCGATCACCACGACTTTTTGTCGCACCGTCTAAAATTCTCCTTGTGTTTAAGTTAAGTAATGGTTAGCGACGGAACCCCCTACTCCCTAAGGTCCGAACTAAGAATAGATGACAACACGATTTGACATTTGTCCCTAATCCCGATGTGTTTTAGCTGATCAAAAAATTTAATTTGACACTTACTTTCGGACGGGCCCGTATCTTCGTTGACGGGCTTAGATAGTAGACCCCCTAATACGAAGAACGTGTTCTAGGATTATTGAAGTGAAAACTTCTTTAGCGCCGTTGTGCACTTTTGTTGTGATGCGTAAAAAATGTTAAACTCGCGTCAAGACACGTGACCTGATCGAAAATTCGTAAGACGGAGCTCGCGGCAGGACACGTTCCTGATCGAAAATTCGTAAGACGGAGGGAGAGTAGACCGCATTCCAAAATATCAAAAATGCACAATTTCAATATTCAAGTTAATATTCAAGTTTTCACTTCTGCCGGCACTCCCGGAGTGCAACCCGTTTTTTTTTTTTTTTACTTTTTTGGAAGACAGTATTTTCAATTTTAAGATACCGATCCCAATATTAACGTCAACATAATTTAAATTGTAAATACAAATCAAAAAGGTGTCGCGGTCAATTAGCCACATATGGAAATGCATTATAAACTGCGACTATGGTCGCACATGTTCTGTCATTCATCGACCTTCTGTGTAACTGAACAAAGGGTCGCACGCTGACGTTCGTGACTTAATCGCCGGCGCAGTATGTACGGGGCCATTCCGCTCAATTAGGCCTGCGGACCGGGTTTGTCTACTCCGCAGACGCTGTACCTACGCTGGAGCTGTCGGCCGCTTTGATTAAAGTTTGATTGGGACCTGTCACTCATGCCACGGATTTAGAACGCGCTCGCGCATTGATGTCATATAAACGTATAAACGCGGTGGCGATTTTTGATTGATCTCTTTTATTGTTATTTTTCTGTTTGTTTTGTATGTTAACGTTTGAAAGAATTTGTACGATTCGTTTCCCCCTCTGCTTTGTGCAATTTATTCTCATGTTGCTTGAATTTGCACTGGACGTTGACTGGACCTAACCAGCGGAAAATGAGGATGCATTGTTTTTATTAGGTTTTAAAAACTCGTTTCATGTCAATCTACACTTTTATGTACTGCAGTATTTTTGTCTTTAAAAAGCCGTGAGCCTGTACTTGACTACATAGATTGCATTGCATTTTATAATGTAATGTAACAGGTCCCAAGATACAAAAGATTAAGTTAACTGTACACCTACAAATCAATTAAAGATTCATCAAACTACAAAACTGTTAGGTACCGCAATCGGCAAAGAAAAGGAAAAAGTTAAATAAATTATTACCTAATTCTCGTAAAACGGCAACGACGTTACGAAAGTTTTCCCCTCGGAGCGGATTCGGGGGAATTCGGGGTATTATGGCACAGCTACCCGACAACTTTTTATAACTCGTAGTAACACTCGGAGTGACGGTGTTAGGTAATTTCTCCCCTCGATAGTAACTGTTTTGTAACGTTAACTTCAACCAAACTTAGGAGAAATTGACTAAGTTATGTCAAGCTAACTTGTATGGTTATTCTTTCCCATTCTTAACAATCATAACGCAAAGTTATTAAACCCTCAAAGTTAAATGTCGTAAGAGGTCAAGTCTTCTGTTACAAATATTACTTAATGTTTGTTTGTTTTCCGGTGGGGAAATGAAACAATATTATGTAGTCGCTTTTCGCGAAATTCGATGGAGGGAAAAAGTTTTTAACTCCATCATATAACAGAGGTATTTTTATTGCACGTAGCTTTCAGTATGGCCAGATTGCCATGAAAGGCTTGATATATTTCATTTATGATTCGATTCAACGAAGCGATTTAGCTTGTAGGTACATTCATCTGCGTTCTTCCACATTCGGGCACGAATGTTTGTTTAATATGATAATTATCCAATAAAAATTAACGTCTCGGAAATGATAAATAGTTAATATCGGCGCCCTTTAACTACTAAAATGTTTAATTAAGTTGCTCATAAAGACAGCCAGTGGCACTTCAAACTGGTTTAATTAGAGAGATATTTTAAAACTTACTGTCTTCATTACTTCAACTGACACATTTTTTTTAAAGTACTAGTAGTCTTCTGGTTTTGAATTATACATTATTTACCGTTACAATTACAAACCACATAAAAGTTTTAAATTATGATAAATGAAGTATTATTCTGTTTATGATTACACTAGCTTCTGCCCGCGGCTTCATCCGGGTAAAATGTCTTATACCCCGACCCACCCTGTCGCATCGCATCGCATCGCCTGCCCGCGCTTTACTTCGTTTTAGCTTAGCGTTATTTCTGACTATTTTGTTTTTGCTCGGTTTATAAGGTACCTAGCGTAATATTAAGTAGGCTTAGGTATTAGGCTATGAAACAAACAAACTCTTCAGCTTTATTATTAGTAGGTATAGAAGTGAAATATATTATTAGATATTTCGATTTCCGACTTGTTTTCAAAACTTTTATTAATCGAAGAAGACCACACCAACCTTCTACGATTTGCTCCATGCAAAAAAACTAGAAAATCTATCGCCTTTTATATACACACTGCAGGTGCTTCATTAATACAGTCCATCGACAAATTGATAGTCCAATAATTATGTCTGCTTATAGCGCGGTAATTAACATTTTATAGCCGATGTTTTCATTAAGCTCTGTTGAATCCCCTAAAAAATAACTAGTCAAACAACTGTTTATTGTTTCCGGTGGGTATTGTTTTGACAGATGCTGCTATTGGTTCGCTGTACACATTACCAACATAACATTGCGCTTACAATACCTCATCATGATCAAGTTACAGTTCAATTTGATTCTTATGTCGTCAGCCGAGTGATGCGACCATGTCACAGTTTGATAGTTCGGACGGAATATGTAAGTTGTTTGTTGTGTATTGAAGGCGTGGTGTCGTCGCATCTATTTTTAGGTTTACGCGTTCAGTCCCCTTCTCCCCTGTGTCCCTTGTTGTGTCGTTCCTCATCCCTGCTGAGCCAAGTGTGATGCTCTCACGTAAACGTCTTATAGATGTCGTGTTGAATTTTACGATGATTTTTGATTGGGTATAAGTTTATCACTTTACCATTTTTTTCAAAAACGTTTCATGATGGCTACAGACGATTTATCATCTTGAACGTTTCATTTGACGTTTTTATTAATCGCATGCGTATGCGAAAATAAATTAATTTGGACCAGAATGTAATACACGTGTCCTTCTCGTTCTATACAGCTATAGACGATATACGACCCCATAGCGTGTTCTATAAAAGTTCCCGTCAAACGGTGGCGGTATAAATCGCGCGAGACACGAACCAACTCGATCTTGACCAACATTTCCTAGACGTGACGTAATCATCACAACTGTGAATTAACCCAGATAACATTCCGGAGTAAACGTATGGATGAGCATCACACCCGCTTTTATCTCCTGGAGCTAACAGACAATTTAAGTGGTTTTAAAGAATGTGTTATAGACACAGACAGAAATGATTTTACTTATCTTGCTTGTATTGGACGCATAGAAGCCGTATGCTTCACTTAAGATGCATTCTGTCCTTTTGTCAAATCACGAATCAAAGGACCAGAAAAAAATCCAGGTATAGTTTTTTAGTAGGTACTCAGTAATAGTAAGAACGCAGCAAGGAAACTAAGATCATCCGAACTCAAAAGATTTTTTCCACCATCTAAACTCGACTTTCGGCCCGCAAAAATTATGAATCTGTCGAAATAGAACATAGAAACGGGATGCAGTCGTTAAGTCTTGCTGATACGTTTATATTGTTTCGTTAGTTGACTATTGGAGGGAGATTAGGTCACCAGCTGGTTGTTTGCAGATAATCTAGCTGCAAAAACTGATTGATGACTCAAACCTGTTCCGTCTGAGCGTCCGAAACCGAAACTGAAGCTAAAAAACGTATCAATTCTAAACATTCTGATTAATCATTATGTTAGAAGTTTTTCAGAGTCCGTTGAAACCGATTTACAGTGTTTCGGATGGTTTAATTTTGAAACAAATAATGAAGACGGGCATTTATTGCAGCTTGAAATCATCGTCCGTTGTCGAGGGAAAATTTACAACCAATGCATGAGTTGCTGCATTTAAACCACTAATGGGGCTCTTACGTATAATTGCAAACAATAATAACTAGTTCTTCAATTAATTTTAAGTATTTTGCCATCGTCATGCACTACGACCATATCTAACTCCTGTTCATCTCTACGATTAATGCTCTAACATTATTCCTCCACGTGTCTTAGAGATCTCGGACCCAAAGAGCACGTAGCTTTCACTGTAATTGATACATACATATCTTTAATCTGGTGTTTGTAAGTCGGTCCCCCACAAGTATGCGATGTTAATGGACAATTATTTCGGCAGTCGTCGGTCTCACGCGACGCGTGGCGCGTGCGTGCTCGCTTATTATTGTAAGCGGAGGAGAGCGCGTGTGACGGACGGTGGATGCCCGATGTGTGAGCGGGGAGCGGGTTACAATGGGAATGATGTGAGAAGATTGGTCATATTAAAATAATATATAGGGCCTTATACGAACTAATGAACTTTTAAATATCTCTAGCAACATGCTATTTTGCAGAATTTCACTGATGTGTCTCAGATTAGTAGTATAATCTAAAATACCGTTTTAGACTGTCCTAATAGGCTATTAGATTATCAAAAACTACATGCTGAGCGCAGTTGAAAATCAGAAACAGAATTTCCATACTTTTAGGAAGAATATTGGCAATAGCCTCAAGATTCCCAACGCCAACCCTTCACCGCTACCTCTCTTCCCAGAGCACACATCGTCTGGTCGATAAGGCCATGTGTGCACGCACTGCGGGAGTCCGCCCCCCCTCGCCGGCTATTTTCATTTATCACTCCGAGATGCTCAGCCTTTCCTCGCCGATAACGGTGTCTAAGATAAAATAAAAAATCTATTTCACCATATTTTTCGGAAACAAAATTCCGAGTCTAACAGACATGCAAGCATTGCAGATGCTACTAAAACTTATGTGATCTAAACTTTTGAGTCTGCGGAATTGTAGTCTAGAGACTGGTAGAGACTACAGAGTACCATGGAGGCCACTTCCCTTAATTGATTCTCACGACTGTCGCGCGAATGTTAGCAGCTGAGGCACTATTCCTTTTATTCAGAGTAAAAACACAGACATTGCGTCGCGTCGCTTCAAAACGTGTATAGACTACATCATTAGCTATAACATCTAAGTATAGCTACAAATATTAATTTAATAACATTGTGTTTAATTTATGTACTAAAAGAATGCTGTTCGACAACCCAATACAAGAATATAAAAAATCTGTGGACCATGTTTTAATGGGCCTAACGATGAAAAAAATAGCCAAACCATGTCCAATTTCGTTAGAAAAAAGCGTACGTTTTAATTAAATTACTTTTTTAAACACCTATTGTTCCTCTAAAAATTCGTAATGGCTTCTTTAGAACTCGGCTTATCAGCTCTTTATTTTTATAGAGTTCTTAGAAAAAAAACAAAAAATGCTATAACAAAGCTTCTAACAAGCAACTTCATTGCCGCTTATAAAAAAAAACCTGTCAAATCACAAACATCGATCGATCGAGGGACTTAGTAAATCTAATAAGAGAGTTTTTTGTGCGCGAAACGAATGAGGTGAAACGTGTTTGAAATAGACAGGGGATTAAGTGTCCCCTAGTAGGACCGAGGGGTTCGATGTATGCGCCGGTTGTGGCAGGGTTACCAGTCAGTGTATGAAGCTTTCTCTTACAGCACCAAACTAGATTTGGAAATAGGTAATTGTGTCGTTTGTGGTCGAAATGTTCGTAGCTATTCATGGGACAGTTTTAATGTGCCGTCCAAAATCTTGCAACAGGAACTTTTAAAAGTTCAAATTTCAGATATAGTCTTCTTAAAATCACATGTATGACAAAAACCAGCTACAAATTAGTCGAAAACTTACCTCTTTGACAAGCGAAGCTCAAACCCGACACTAACATGATATGGCTGTCACAGCAAATCCTGACGAATGGTAGCCCTGCGTATATGCGCAGTGCGTGCTTTGCGAACGCTCTCGTGGATCCAGCGGATCAATTTCACGCGGATCGATTACTCTTTGTCGTTGAGAAAAAGGTCCTTGGCACAGCACATGTGTTCCAGTGCTTCAACTCCACGAAGATTATCACACGTGTCGTTTATAGACGCATTAACGACATGTGTATTGCATCGCCTATGACATAGTTTTAGTACCTTATCCTTGTTACAGTTAGAATGGTATTCACTAATTTCGAACTATCTCAACGAACACGGGTAACTTATCAAAGTAAAATTATCATAGCTAACTGGTCTACCATACCAGGCTTTATCGCTAGAGCCATCTGCCATTTACAGATCATCAGATAAATTGCTACATATATAGTGTACACGTCATTAACATAATCGTTTTATATTTTGAACTGCGTGTGGGCTTTTCTCACGATATTTAACTCAAATTAAATTAAAACTTATGATTACTTTATTACGGATTCAGCATTAATAATAGTTAGTTCAGATTATGTCTATTTTACTATCTTCATCTTTCTCTTCCGGACCAACGATCTCACATACTAGAGAGGTCACTGGTCCTTCCGTCCGTAGTTCCCCCTCATACTGCTATAGATATAACTATATTGCAAATAGTGTATAGTTAGGTCGTTACTTCTAAATGCTGTTTTGCTGTCCCCATACCATGTTAGTATAATTAATCTACTGGCCTGGTCGAACAAAATGTTCTTAATTAGCCTAATGCACAGTCAGAGGCTTTTTGTGGACATTTCGTTGCTGCTTTTATTGCAATACATAAGTAACCGCAGCAACAATTTGGTGGCGAAAAACATTGGTCATTAACGAACTAACCATTAAGATAATTAAGGATAATTGCGGCTGAGTTATTGAATGTTATCGGATGATAATGACACTGTTTATTACAGAGTGGTGTAGGCTCGCGTTCAATCGAATTCATGTAGGCTTACGTTCAATAACCAACGCTGGTTATTTGTTTTTCATGTAATATTCGATGTATGAAACAGGGAATTTAATCTTGATTACTGAAAACAAAATAGCGGCAGTGTCATTATATTAAATGAGACTCATCGTTAAAACTGACATTCGAACTGGGCCGCTAAAGATGTATCAAAAATCAAAGCGAAACTCCAAAAGGACCAGAGATTTACTCCATTTCTCCAGGACCAGAAAACTAAGATGAAAACTTTTCTTACATTACTGCTTATTCAACACAAGGGTGGTGCCGTCAGTAAACAGCGCAGGTACAAACAGCTGGTGGGTCGAGACTCGACTCGAGCTCGTACCATTGTGATCGGCGCAGGCGCACGCTGAGCGGCAACGCCGCAGCCTCTCATGTTTATTTTATTACTAGCCTTTTTATTACTGATCCCTTCGCCTTTCGGTTTGTTTAGATATGGTTTGGTTGAGTTTTGATGTTGGCTCGCTAGAAATGGTTTGTGATATGCAGTTGTAGCGCTTATAAAGTAAAAGTAGTAAAATAGTAGTTATAAAGGCGATAACGTTGTATACTCAGTGGGTTAAAATAAGCTGTAGTATGTTTAGAAGGAATTGAGAAGCCACTGAGCGCCATGATGGGATTAGACTTCACAAACGAACCAGTAATGTACAAGCTGAGAAGCAGTCTCGGCAATGAACACAAAAATAAAATATCTGACGAAAATCAACGATATTTCCACCATTGCACAGCTCTAATGTTCGTGACGTTTGCATTAGATTATCGTGCCTGTTTTCTTTGTCTATATCTTTCTAAAGCTCTCAGGGTATATAAGATTTGTAAGACTGGTGCTATAATAGCACCAGTCTGCTATATGGTAAAAATTTAATTCGATCCACTTTTTACATGGAAATTAGGCATAAAATATATATAAGTATTTAAAAGGAAGTGACAATGATGAATAAGTAAAAGTTATCGGGTGTTTAATATGAATGTCAGGTTACACAAAGAGTTAAAAAATCTCGCTTATCTCGTTTAGCAATTTGGAGCATCTAGCCCACTACGAGCTAACAGCATTGCCCCAATAATTAGATTTCGTTTGGAGCCTTTGAGCACAGAATCCTTAAAACGATTACGTTCAAGCTGCACCCCAATTGCGTAACACACAATCAATCGGAATCTGAGTCAAGCAAATTGCTAATCCATTGCTTCATAAGTTCGAAAAATTTGTCTGCTCAACACGTAAATAACGCAATGAATGTTGTTGAACTTTCAAAATGAAACCAATACCGATTGATCGTGTGTTACGCAATTAGGGTGCTGCTGTACCTTAGGAACCGATCCATTTTATCGTCTTCCACATTTATGTGTATACAGAAAAGTTTATAAATTGAATAAGTGAACGATGAGTAAGCCAATTATTATAGGATACTAACTACTACATACATTTACGTATAACAGACACAAAACCCGAAACATCCAGCGAAAATCTGAGCTCCATTTCCAGGTAGCAACAGACACTACACAGCCGTCCAATGACGCGTATCCGTAAATAGAAAAACAATATTACCGATACAAACGTAACACTTACGATTTTATTACATCACTCCCACACACCGCAATGTTTTGACTGGTCTTAATTACGTGCGATAGCAACAATCTCGCCAACAAGGCATCAATGTTTACAATCCAGCAAAGGTGTACAATGAGCGCCTTTCAGAGTATTTCGCGGTATGCACAACAATAACAGATGAGCTAGAACACGTGGTTGCATGCATTTCGCTTTTGTGCTGTTCGCGGAAATGGGAATAAACTTGAATAGCGCGTTGCTATGGGAGTGGGACTATCGGGATTGTGGTGCAGTTAGTTGTCTGTATGAGGGCTAGGGATTGGAGTTAATAGAGCTTGCGGGATTTGGAATTGATGCTAATTATGGTCATTGTGACGCTTTGAGGTCAACCTTTCTGTGATTTGGTTTGTGAATAGTTTGAATGTGTTCTCTTCTAATTCAATGGCTGTTTAAATCCTGTTCATACAAAGATCCTGCAGTTTTTAACTGATAAATTACCGTAACAAGAAAACATTTTGGAGACTCCATCCATAAAAACTATAAAAAGTAGTACTGCAGCACGATAAATTTTATCCAGTAGAATCCCTCTGTCGCATGTTGCAACTTTGCAGAAAAGAAAGGACCAAAGCAAAGTCAATGCCCCACGAGCTAAGTGTCACACGTGGGTATACAAATGATTCATCTACATTTGTTTTAGGTATCGTACAAATTTAGAAAAACCCAGTTCTTATCGGTACCTTGTACCTTAGCGGTAATGCCACACCCAAGTACCAAAATCTTACTCCGAGACACGAGCATATAGGTATAGAGGCGTCAAACCCCGATACACGTCGTCGTGCGGCACCGGACACGGCGCTTCCTCGCCCGTATTAAACGTCCGCCTACGCGCTCGCTTCCTGCGCGGCGCATCGCCATGCGGCCGCTAAGTGCGCGGAGCGAAGGACTAAAAAGGATTAGGAAAATTCACTTTTCAATGGTGACGAATTTGCGAAAGACTCTTTAGGGTAGGAGCTTTGGACGACTTCAGACAATGGTCCAGCTCCCATCCTGCGCCGATGATCACACAAATTGATGATCTTAAGAATAAATCAGAAAGCGGAGTTCACGCAGCAAAATTTAGAGCAAAACATGTTTAAACTTTTTGTCATCGAAGCGTTATGAACACCGCAAAATATGACGATGCGAGTGATGCGACCAATGATATCCAGAAGGTCGAGAACTAGTTTTTTTTTTTTTGAGGGCATTGAAAGATTTGAATGCACCTCGCAGAGTCTCGCAGAATCGGATAATAATGAGGAAGTCACTGCTATCCATTTACTCCTCCTCCGTCTACTCTTGTGTCGAAATCTTATTGAATTTATTTCAAGTAGCATCCATTACATGTTTTATATTAGTTGCATTATTTAATATTAGGCGCAAATGATTATGAAGAAACAAGCTCGGTTCGAAGAGTACAATACAACAACAACATATGGCAATTTGCCCATGCGTTCTTGACAATGACTTTGTTTAAAGACATTAGCATATTTCGAAACATGAGTAATGTTTGCCAATGTCGGCTTGAATTATGAACGCTAAAATATTTTTATATGCAAACGAATATGAATATCGTATTTCTTTTATTCTATCGCCTTTATGACTTTTTGATACATTTTGGTTCATGCCATTGTCTTGTTATAAACTTACAACGTAACAATAGAAAAGACGAGTTTCGGTAGAACATTGATAAAACCTAAACCAGAATAACCAAGTGTTCAATCCATGATTAATTTACTCCTAAATTATTTATATATACTAATACAAAAAATAAAAGCCCGTAAGATAAATTCCAAAACCATTCAAGCTCCCACGCATATGCAAATTAAAGTTCCGAACATGATTCGCGGACTGAAAAGCCCGACTTTAACGGTGCCTTTGATGTGCACCTAATGCTGACAGATATGCGGGGTAGGAAGTCGCCGTAGACACATTAGAGGAACCTGTCTCGTATCGGAACTGATTATTTCAATACTCTGTGGAAACCGTGTCATGTGGTTTGTGTTCGTGGGTATAACGTATACTTATTTTCACTCACAAATCTTTTTAAGTTGTCTGTTCAGTTCAACCATTGTGTTGGATGTTTAGGGCTTGGACTTAATACTGGAATCCGTGGATGCAAGAGACAATAGATCGATCGATGAGGCGATGCTTAGGGAAGGCCAATGTCCAGTCCAACAGTGATAATGATGTTTACGCTTACATCCAAGTCAACTTCGAAAGTACTTAACCAGATGACTCTCCCGCAAGGTGCAGAAGTGTCTTAAAACATGGCGTTTCAAGCTAACTAATTATGTATTACTGTAATCTGTCCGGTAACGGGCCGCCCTTTACACCATATGGAAATCAATCCCATACCTATACAATGTACGTTGTAAAAGTAATATAAGCTAACATGTAGGTTTTTGTTTGCAGGTACGTTGTCCGAGCCCAGTCTGCGGTGGCCAGGCGCATGCGCGCGAGCCCCGTGGGAACGCGGCCGCTTCCTCGAATGTACCGCGCTAGCCACCGGCCTCTAGTTACATGACCGGTTGTACTAGCAAAAGGGTCGCCCTCGGAGTAACAACAAGTGTGATGGCACTGAAAGAGGTGAAGTTTTATCGCTAAAGTAAAATGTGACACATGTAAGAATTAATTGTATCCAAAATGTTCTAAATCTCTAGTTTAGCCAAATTCTACAACTTTTGACTTATCATCCTCTATTGTTGTGTTGTGATCAAAGACGAACTGTTCAAGGAACACAAACATATAGTGAAACTGTATCTCGAAACTTGAGACCAATTTTACAATCCAAAACCACACCTAACTCTTCGATGCATTAATCCATATTAAAATAACCTTATAACGAATGCAAAAGATCAAACCGCACACGTCTTATTTCTCGCTCGGCTGTCATAATACGGGTCCGCTGTCTGTCTCAGCAAAATATCCCATCTGACTGGATA
This sequence comes from Apamea crenata, assembly GCA_949629185.1. NCBI lineage: Eukaryota > Metazoa > Arthropoda > Insecta > Lepidoptera > Noctuidae > Apamea > Apamea crenata. Next base: position 3,796,045 of record OX451359.1, read on the forward strand.
CGGCGCTTCCTCAAACACGAACCCTCCTTCAATAAGTTGGCAGCCGCGCGTTCGGATTACAGAACCGGTTACCGGTTTCATATCGGTTATATTGCTCGAGCGGGGAAGGGTTATGGTTTGGCTTTGGCACCATTGTTTATTTACACCTCTACAGCCAGGGGAAACTAATGGGCATAATCATTATTGGATTCGATGCTGGAATTGTTTTTTAACTTCTAAATTAGATTCAGATCGGTAGGTAGCTAGTTATAAAACCACAGTCTTACCGCAATGGGTTATGAAACTGGCGCTATTGAAATCGAAGTTAACTACAATTGCGTTATTTAAGTTTCAAGAAAATATGACTGGCTACGAAAATCGATCTTCAAAGAAGAGATCCAAAATATTTAATCCAATATAAATACAGACTTGCAGCCAGCCCCAGCTCACACCCACTAATCTAATCCGCTAAGGTAGGCAAAGTTCTCCGAACTATAAAATAATATACGCTCAATATACACATCTGAAGATCAAAGGTGCAACTTACAGCCCGTCACCGTTAGGGACACAAGCTGGTTTTGAAACTGCGTGCTGCTCAAAGGGCTGTGCCAATTGATTGAATTACCACAGTCTAACAGATAAAACCAATAGAAAGGCTGCTGTAACACTATTCTTTCTCAAAGATTTTGTGTGCCCAAACCTTCATGTTTGTCGAAAACATTTGGCATTGCTATATGGCCTTAAAATGCGGCATTATGGTGTTAGCAGTATAGCACTCTCTCTACCAGTGCCATCCTAAAGATTGTCTGCAATACCTCAAAAGAATTTTGATTAAAAACTCCAATTGACATTCTTGGGACCATTCGCTTCGTTGACATCTGTAATCACTTTCGTTTTTCCTTAAACAACGAGTGAGCTTTCTGTTGAATCTTTAAATAACATAGTTTCTATAGTATTTTCTCGTTTAATTTCTAGTACGCCATTAGTTGTATCCCTTAGGCATGCGTGTGTTGTATTTGTACGATGCAACGTAGCGTCTAACCTCTGTTGAACTTGTGGTATGTTTAAAGTTGCCATGTTTCCAAATCTATGAACATGGGTATATTTCCCTTTTATTTTAAAATCTGTATTTTTCACTATTTTAGTTTTGGCAGATATACTAATCATATTCGAGTCTGTAGCATGCTTTTGAGTGCTTTTTTGTGGGATAACTGTTTAACATAATTATGGCAACATTCGCAATTCTACTTCCGTATAAGGCTATAAGTTATGTTTAGACATGTTTGCTGTGTATCGCCAAATTGAACGGAAACGGATATTCGAGACGTGAATTGTAATTCGACATAATTTGACTGACTGACTCAGGAAATGTCGACAACATACATTGTTCAAAATTCAAATACTTTCTCTGCCGGATAGAATAAAATATGTTTTTTTTTGTCTGTAACATTATTGATTCATCGTTAAGACTATGACATGAAACATTAAAGGCTCCTGCAGACAGGCGCTACGCGACGGTGCGATGCGATTCTAGTAGGACAATTTCGTTGAAGTTTTCATAGACATTGTTCTACTAGAGTCGCGTCACGCTCCAGTCTGCGGGGGCCTTTAAGCTACTACAGCTTAGCGTGGATCTATAGAAATCCTTTCAACAAAGTTACAACTTTAAATATTTCTATAATTAATACAATAATTTTGTTCATGTTGTATCAAATAGAAACCGAAACATAAAGGTAATCTTCTACCAGACCAGATTTATTTTAACGAAAATGCTTTACTGAAACTCTCATTACTCCAATCTAATCTTTCGAAATTCCTCTCGAAATATCGTGCCCAACTCCAGTGGAGCTTGTGAAAACATTCCGAGCTCGCTCTCTGAGGCGAGTCACCCTAGAACTCGAATAATACCTAATGGATACGTCAATAAGAAACTCAACACCGACGAATTGAATTACAGAACCCCAGCGACTGCGTTTACACACTTTAAATATTTATAATTGGATATCATTCCAAAGGGTTCCTTTGTATAAAAAGTAAAAAACTGCCACATTTATTCTTTTTTCCGCTCACATTTCCATTTCACTCATTCCGTTTTTTATTCGGCACATGATCTTAATTAAGGCGCTAATTAAAGGAATATTGAGAATGCAAAACAAATAAATCGACAGCTTACGACACTCGCTTTATGGCTTCATTCGCTGAAATCAATTTATAATAAGTCACTATTTTTACAGCCGGATTAAAGGGATATTCGTGTAATATGGGGCGCCTCCCGCAGCTTTAACAGATTCCAGTAATACTTGAAATTGAAACACTTATTATCTTAATACTTCGTGATAGATATACCCAGTCATAAACGTCTCCTTTAATGCGGTACATCCTTCCATGTTTGTAGAATTTTCAGAATATCCGTCTGGTACTGAGTGTTGCTTCGCAGAGATATTTTCTTCTTTTTTTTTTGTCGTTGAGATCTCCGTCGTTTTTGGTAGCAAAAGTTGCCTAATAATACCGAGAAAATAACGTGTATTCGCCACGAAATTTCCCTTGCCGACAAACGGTAACTAACGTATAGCTTGGCTTATAAATAGGGCAGTGGATGAGAGAACACTTCCGGAGTACGATGGAGAACGAAGCTTTGGCGGAGCCGTCTCCGTTATACCATAGAATTAAATGGGACAGAAGGACCGGTTTTTAGAAATGCATTCTTTGCAACTAACGATTGTGGTCGCTACGATTTTGGATTGATAGACACAGAACCTTACCGTGAAAGCGAAAAAATTATATCAAAACGTGAAGTTAAAGATACTGTTGACGTTTCATTTAATTTGTAAATGTAGTAGACATTTTAACACTGCCACTTGGGCGGTCTTTGATATGAAACCATTGCATGCAAGGAAGTTTAAGTAAAGCTCATTTTGATTAGAATACAGCAGTTGCAGTTCAGACTGAGTAAACCCAGTGTGATAGCTTCAACTAAGAGCTCTATTTAGTTCATGCTGGCGGTACTATTTCGTTTGGCGTCTAATGCGAGCGTGAATATTTTATCACGAAGTAAAACTTCTGTATGTTTATATTCTGTGGTAATACATGCACTCGTACTCTTGCAACGCAATTACTGCTGATGAAAGTTTAACGGCAATGCTTGTTATATGTGGGGTATAGGATAGTTTCTGGCGTATGGAATACTATCATTTCTTGCATCTAGTGGCTAAGTTTATTATGGATTTGGTCCCAAATAACAGTGATTTAATGGTCTTAAATCTTAGAAAACAGTGAGATTCAATTTAAACTTTCTGTATGATAGTTATTAAATAAATTTACACCCCTGTAAATTTATATAATAACTTGTACCTTGAGTGTAAAACAATTTCAAACCTATAAAGAACGCTGTAATCCTTTACTGAACAGATTTTAATTCCTCTTCAATTTGGATGCGAGTCGCGAACTAAAGAAAATATTCCAGCAATTTAATAATGGGATTGGATGGTCCTGAATCCATTCGCTTATCCACTCTCGACTAAACGGGAAAGGGATAAAAAGTGACGAGGACCGAGGTAGACGGGGTTTTTGTCGCCTCACTTTGTAAAGCGTCCACCAGGCTGCTAGATTTATTAAAATTTCACGTTGCCGCTCCGGTCACTCGTTACACCTAATTAATATAAATGTGTGTCATTAACTCGAGCACTTCGTACTATCTAATTAGATTACTATAAATGAACGCTCATATTTTGTCTCAACGTTATTCACGTTACTTACGTTTTACTCATACACAGAGTGATTTGCATAACAACGCTGCCAATTAATTACATTTTTAGTTAAAATTCCTGTTTAGTCATTATAACGAACGTAGTTTTCGTTTGTTTGTAGCGCCGCTTATTCCGTGCTTAATGGCTTTTAAGTTAAATGTATTCCTTAGTCGGAGAAAATCTTTTAATTCAGTTGTTTGACACAGAAAACATCTCGACATTTGCATAACGTCGCATAAATATTAAACGTTTTAACTTAAATATATTAATATTGCATGTCTGTTAAGGCGAATCTCCTCGCTACAAAGTTGTTAAATGTTAAATGCACGCTTAAAGTTCAAGTTATGTGTTACTTAAATGTAAGTAGGTACCTATACTATATTTATTGCACCATTAGTAATGCATATACTTTTATGAAGTACTAGTTTCTGCCCGCGACTGCGTCTACGTGAAATTTCTTGTTTTAACATAAAATATATCCTATAGCTGTGGCTTCTCATGAGTGAAAAACATTTCGGAATCGGATCAGTAGTTACGAAGATTACTTTCTATGATTCCAACATACAAACTCAAGAATGTTACATCTTTAGACTATTAGTATACATCTATATTAATAATAAAGCTGAAGAGTTTGTTAACGCCCTAATCTCTTGAACTACCTGTCGGAATTGAAAAAAAAAAAAATATATATATTTGAAAGCCCAATTCTTGAGGAACGCTAGGAGCCGAGCAAAAGTCAGATAGAGCGCTAAGCAAAAACGAAGTAATATCGCGGGCAGGCGATGCGATGCGACGGGGTGGGTCGGGGGAACATGAAATTTCAAGCGGACGAAGTCGCAGGCAGAAGCTAGTGTTAAACAAAAATGAAACAATTAGTCATCCGGTCCTTGTTATCGAGAACGATCAATAAAATTCAAATTCCAATACAAAATAACGATTACTGTCCATCATAGTTGATGTCACTAATAGAAATTGAAGTGACAACGGTTGTACGTGTACCACTGCCCGATTGATTGGAAAATTGTCTCCGACGCCGCAATGTCGTCGCGCCTCGGTCGACGCCTTCCTGCCGATGCTCTTTCCAATGTCCCTCCATTTATTATGTTATTCAGGCACTTGTTCTAGTAATGCTGTTTTGTTAGGTTAAGCATTGGTCATTGGTCACTTCATGCCTGTTGCTATAGTTGTTTTAACGTGACTGAAATGGCTCATATAAAACGTAGCCGTCAGTAACAGAGCTTTTTTAGTGGGTCCATTGAATGATATCCTCCAGAACAGCATTCAGTTCGCCCCTATTGAGGGCGACGTAAATCAGCATTTTCAGCGCTCGTAAAATTAATAAACCGTCTTGTCTCCGGCGAGGCGCGTTTGTGGACTCGTGCTGATTCGGTGTTTCCCTACATTAGCCACACGTTTTATAAAGACTATTACGACAACGTTAATCAAACCTGAAAACTGTACCTCTACATTGTTGAGTTCATAACGTTTTAATTAACTTTAGCGCCGCTTGTGGGCGAGCCGGCTTTTATCCATCGATGCGATGTATTTGCACGTACGTCTTACGCCATACAGCTTTACACGGCCCTAAACCCTGACTCCAATGATCCACCTCCTCAGAAATTCCTTCTGATGCAACTCCGTACTTTTCCTCTTAAATTATGCAAATATCCATATGGAATGAAACAGGGGAAATAAGCTCTCAATATTTCAAAGAAACGACATTCTAATCGTAACGCAGGTCCCTATCTCATAAATTTTATATGAGATGGAAAAGCAACAAAATATTTACGGCGATATGAAGACAACCGTCTTACGGATGGCGTTTATAGGTCAGAGAGTGGCGAGGCGGCGCACTCCAGTTTAGTGCCGCCTTCCGTCGCGATGCTCCCTCTGACTTTAGAATTGAACGCCGTCGTCGAGGCGAGTCGCCTCGGGTGATTTTCCACCCTCTCGCACTGGCTGCGGCCAAGACCCGCCTTCAGACATCAAAGTGCAAGATTTTATTATTGCGTTACAGGCCGAACGGAGGCAAAAACAGCGCTTCGTTTCCCACTCCACTACCGGAGTTTACAGATTAAATTCGCACTCCTTAACAACCTCGACGGACGGCCGTCTCTATTTGATTAAAGAAAACACGAATAATTTGTGCACCGACACAAATTATTGAGTCTTCAGTGTAATGAGTTTGGAGTCGAGAGGTCTGCGTGCTCGATGCATCAAGTGGAAAACATTGTGACATGAATAATTGCAGGTCTAAAACGTAATTACGTGTCATAAAGCGTGGTCGTTAGTGCTGACTGCCACACACGATACTGTATTTTTATTTTGTTTGGTCTTAAAGGTTTTGCAAACGCAAGTTGGTAATGAAGATGCTTGCGTACAGCTTCATTAACTTGGTGTATACAGTATACACCTGCTGAATTACCAACTTATTAAACTTTAAAGCAACAAAATATAAGTACCATTTAATTATAATGTCTATGTTTTTCTCGTTAGCGCTGTTATCCAGTTTGTTCGATCGAGTTTTGTTAAATGTTCTTAGCGTTGTTTATGGGTCTTTTTTCCGTGTTGCTAATGGAATCGCAGAAACGCTATAATCGGTTACGCTTGACTCCCCAACAGCCCTCTACACCATAAAATACAGTACCGCGTGTATTTATCTGTACATCTTTTAACTGTTATGAACATTTAAAAATAATGTATGTGAAATACTGATGTTTTCATTGAAATAAAGATTTTTAATACCTACTTATCTGTATGTTCCAGCCTAGTTGTCAGGACCCTCTCGGAATGGAATAGGGAGGTAGTTCCGTTCTCGGATTTTTGGGGTGCCGCAAGGCATTCCAGCTGTGAACTGTGATTAATCTGTCAAAAAGACTATACTACTTATAATATGATATTTATTTATTTTAAATTAAAACTAGCTTATAACAACTTATTTTTGCGAGTGAGATTAGCGTGAGAATAAAATTAAAGGAGATTGTATCAGCTGTTTATATTCCCGCTAAAGTTGTAAAAGTCAACTGAGGGCAACGAGTTATTTAATGGAGCTTATAGGCGACTGGTTAGTGAACTGTTTCTGCGCTTAACTATTGCCTGTTTTACATCTAACATGTATAAGTAACTTTGAAATTAGTCAGAGCTTCATTTTAAGCTGGATAAAATGCTAAAAATCAACTGTTCCGAACACGTAAAAAATATGAAGAGTATATAATATAGCATATTATATTTAAGATCATTCCTTAAAATATTTAGATCAGACCGTCAAATATTAAGATCAGACCGTAAAATATTAAAACCAGCCCATTAAATATTAAGGCACTCTCTAAAAATATGAAGACCAGTCCTACAAATTAATATTAAAACAATCTCTAAAAAAAGTTCTACGCGTAATTAAAATCAACGTAAAACTCGTAATCGTCACTAGCAGATAATAAAATTATATAATTTCCTATTCAAAGTTATATTAAAACACTACAAGTTACAACAATGGTATGTCATGCACGGCTTTTTTCAAAGGGCAAGGAAGGACGCTTCGGGCGACGCACCCGGCGGCCGATGTCTCGCGATGCGATCGAGCCGTGCGATATTACCCTACCTACCGAAGTACTCAGGTGCCAATGTGTCACATTTGCATAGAGGAACGGTTCCAGAACATGCAGGGATTGTTTGTGACTGAATCGGAGATTTGCTTTTCAAGATAAGTGAAATGAGGTTTCTGAGGCGAAGGACGTTGGATTGTATGGAGACAAATTGGGCATTGATCTCAAAATTGGTAGAAAGTTTTTGAATTATGCGAGAGAATCAAACTCGGAACAGAATAGTGAGAAATCGCACAAAATGCGATGCCTCGAAAACCCACCCTTCAATCTGAATCAAGACGAGAATTGTAATCAAACATTGCCAACAGAGATTGATTTCATTCCGACTCCGATTACAATTTCAATAAAGAACCTGTAATACGAATAGATCTGCAGTCATAATGTGCATTGTAGACGTTGCGAATTTCGCAACACGTGTAAACAAAACAACCAGCAAGTACGTATCTCTGCCGGCAGACGTACACAGGAACGCACTCAGGGGCTGCTCGGCCGAGTATGATAAATGGACAGCCCGTACGCCCGCTCCAATTCTTCTCTTTACTCTGCCCGGTGTGGGAGGGAGATATATGACAGTAATGGAAAGATGTGACACCAAAACCACAAGGGAAATACGGCGGAAACTGCGAAATTAAATATCCTTTATCTAACTTAGCTTCGTCCTTTACAAAATCAATAAAAGTTTGAGCGAAACTCCGTGCTCCAGATAGAGAGACGATGTGACGTTTAGAAATCTGCAACTTATAAAATTTTCTCACGTCTTCAAAACACACATCAGCGGATCCGGTGATTCGATAATCCCGTCCTCAAATACGATCCATTTATCGTTCGGAGTGATGTACTCGGCAATCTGCCGTGATAGATGAGTGCGATGCCATGCCACTCTTCCCTTCTGTCATATTTTATTCTAATGCACAGCTTTGTCAGGCACTACGTAAACATTTCATTCATTACACGTTTAGAACAAAGTTGAGCCTAAATTCATACCGCGTTTCAGTTCATGCATTTTTTTCTCATTTCCCTACTTTTAACGAGAGCCATGCCATCACGTCACGGGAACGTGACACGTTTTTTGAGTGAATTTCGTAATTAATTTTACTTAACAAATCTCATAATGAAGCCCAAAACAATAAGATTAAAAAGTGGTCAGAAAACAAGAGAGAAGCGACAAAGGTACAGGTATTGGATGGCAAAGTTACTTTGTCGCATGCCCGATTATGTTTGAGCTCTAACGCTCGGTAATAAGGATCATGTTTTTGTGATGATGACATGGATTGGACGCAAAGTTGATTTGGTTTTACATAATCTAAAGGATACCACGGAGACAGTGTTGCCACAAAGCGACGCGGCGAGCGCTGAGAATACGCAAACAGGTGTCGACTCCGAGGTTATATTTGCATATAAATAGAGTTCCTGCTTAACTGTAACACTGCCTCGTCCCTTTCTCTCTCGTTCGATGCTGTTCGCTAGAGGAGTACAGACAGTTACGCCTCCTTGCACGCGCTATACGCAAGTACGAGCGGCTCCAGGAGATTCTATTTATGTACGGTGATGTAATATGACCAATAGACCGGTCATATAACCGCACACACGAAGACATCTATTGTCTCGCGACAATCGATAGGAAGTCGATTGATCAACTATCAAATATATGATTGCGTCAGGACCTTCACCGCAAATAATTATTTCCTTTGATGTTACCACGCCACGATGTTTGGAATCCGTTTACTTTTTACTCAAGTATAGACGCAGAAATGTTATCTGTTAATGGCATTTCTAATGCGAGTCGTAGCAGCGCAACTTTTTCTGGTGGGGAAGTTATTACAATACGCAGCTGAACCGGTCAGGGCACAACGCCTAGGAAGCGGTCCTGGCATTTTATCGTCTCTAGTCTTCCTTTAATTCGCATGGAAAAAGTTCAACGCTTACGCATCACGAATAAGCAAGGAGAGACATGAATAATTGAAGTGGAGATGGTCATCTCTAGAATATTAATATCCTCGGCGGTTCGCTGTAGCTGTGAAATTATAAAATAACTATCGTGCCCAGTGATTAGTGGGCCGTCGTCGTCGATACGGCCGGTTCCGCGCCTCTTCCGTTAGCCGTTTTTTATCGTTCGTCTATTACATCATAGGAACATGCGCGTTCGCGGTGCGTGACCCGTCTGCGTAGGCGCAGGTGACATGCGAACTCGACATTATTTCGACATTCACCCAGAGAGCCTAACTAGTTCTGTTACCCGAGACCCCTGTTATTTGTATTCTTTTTTTGTTGGGCCCGAACATTTTCTATTTGTTCCCGTCGGGCCCTTTTTTTGCTGGGTTGCACCGGCCGCGTTCGAAGGTTCGGAGCGTTTTTACTCGAGCACGGGGGAGCAGCGGGCGGCGGGAGGGCCCCCCCCCCCCTTGCGTCGCCGTCGAGCCGTCCTTGGCCCGAACGTTCACCTTGGCGCTGCGCTGCCGGCGCACCACAGGTAACAAAGTTCCGCGAACTACGTGATTTCTATGGCTGTCCGCCGAAAGTGGAGCCCGGAGTATCTCGAGAGCCACTCGGCCGGCGCTAATGTTACGGAGAAACGTGTAATGAAACACTGCTCTACCCTCCGGCTGCGACGCGCGACGACTCACGGACCTCCATCCGTGGTGTGCGTTTGCTGTACTTTTTACAGTATCTAATGTCCCGCATTAGATGCTCTAGAACACGAGATGATTGACGAGGACAAATCTACGTGGTGGTCCTTCAGAGAAATCGTTTTTTATTTAGTTGCTCCAATTACGTGACTTTAAATTTATATGGACGCCCCCGCATCGATTTTATTACCTTCGCCATTCTACACCAGCGACACTTGGTGAAACCCAAACGCGAATGCCAAAGAAATTGTATGTTGATTTGACGTCTTGAAATCAAATTAACCTCGACAATTGTCCGCCAATCCCTCTAAAGTATCCCAGTTGGATTCTTCTTGTCTTATTGCTGCTACATCGTTTAATGCCTTCGACTTGATTGGATTTCATGTATGTGTTCTTGTTATTGCACGAGTCTTTAAAGCAAAGAAGTGTCTCAGCTTTTTCTTATTTCATAACAGTAATGTCAGTAGCACATTTGTAACATTCAGTATTTTAACTGGCACGAGTGGTAAAGAATATTCTCGGAGTTGGAAGATAAGGAATAACTTTTTAAGTTGTTTTCACGGAAATAAGATAAATGCTAAGATAAACTTAGCCCGCGAGAGAGGGGGTCAACCGTGAAAACTTTTTGTGACTCCCAACTGCATTTCACAAGTGTTCGTAGTGTGGTTCTGTCTCGCTGTTCAGAGTATGAACAATAAGAGAATATGTAAGTAGTTAGCGAAGAGTTACTTGGTACCAATTTCTTTTCCAATACTATTTTTACTGCATTTTTATGTTCGGTACGGTGATTTACTGCTTCAAAAGAGTATTTGTGGCTTACAACAGAATATAACTTTGGGTTATAGGCGTTTTAGTGCTTTCAGTGCCAGCCGATGCCTGCCTTAGGTTCGTTCACCTTTCCGCTGTCATATTAATCACGCGTTTGTATCACACTTAACGAGGTCCTGTACGTCTGTGCAGCGATTCAGTTGTGGCGTATTGCCTGGTTCTTGTTAATTATATTGTCGAGCGCGTCGGTGATCACCGCGGCAGCAGCGGCGGCTCTGCAGCAGCGGCTTCCACAGCTCGCCGACCGTAATCTTATCGCATTAGAGGCCGGACATAGGAAGGGCATTAAATTTGAACGATCGTCGTGAAGCGGCGGGCAGAACGAACGCGCCTGAAACCGGTCGGCCGTCCGTAAATAATGGATTAGAGGTGGGGAGGGCACGCGGGCCGGGGGAGGGGTGTGGCGCACGCACCGGCTGCGCGCGCGGGCGCGGGGGGCCCCGCGTGCGGGGCGCGGGGCCTGCGCCTCCCGTCAGCTGTTGCGCGCCCGGGACCGCCGCGCGCACAGTCGCACACCGCCGCCAATGCATCGGCGTTGATAGCGCACCGCGCACGCCGCCTGACTCGCGCGATCCCACTCGGTGACAGTGACACAGTGCTGTGCGTGACGACAGGAGCCGTGCCTGCAGACCAGTGATAATGTTGTGTTGTGTGTGAGCATACTCAGGATGTGCAGTGCGTGGACCGCGCCCAGGAGCTGACCACGGCGCTGCCGGGAGATGAGAAGTTATGTTACGCCACCGAACGAGGTGATTATTCCCGACCTCGGCCCTAAAAACACCATGCATGCGCGCGGCACCGTCACGGAGACGGCTCCGCCGGCCGCGGGACGGTTTTAGTGCTTTATTCTGCCAAGTTTATACACTCGGTAAGCAACGCCTGCATTTTGGCGCTTTTTTTGGATTAACGAAAAAAGTACCACGCCAGCCGTAACAGAAAAAGTTCCTCTTTTTTGGAAATTTCAACAATGGATGTCGTCGCCCTTTCGCTCGGGGGGACTCATTGTATGAAAGAAGGTGCGGTTCGTATTTTTTATGTATCTACCGTCGGTTTTTTTTGGGCATTCATAATAAAAGAAACCGGTACCGTGAACCTACGTATTTTTGGAGTCGTTGCTCCACACAGGAATGGTTATCACACGTTTCTATTTCAGCTCCAAGTCTAATAACTTCCCCTTTTAAATTGCAAGTAGTTCAATTTGTATCCCATGCATTCACGTTAATTATATTTATTGCATTACGCATGACTTAATTATAATGGAACACTACAATTCCAATGATGTGCATTAAATTAAATATGACTAACATTGTTTTATGAGAAGTACCTTATATTTTCCATATACGTCACTTACTACGAAATAGGAAAAATTGTTGACAGAAATACGGTAGAGTAACGAGAAAATCTGCTTTCATAACGAACTAATTGGGTGTAATTAAGTCACTAACTAAGTCTTATTTCCTTTGGTTAATTAGCACCCACGCTTACACTCTGCCCAGTAAATACTGATGAAACTAATAAAAGTCAACGCGAGGCCTCAGTTCATATTTACATTATAATTCAGAGCATTTCATTACTCATTAACGATCACACACATGCAATTACAATTATACTGTCATCATCGTTTCACAATTACGCATATTTAAGTTTACAGTCCGTTAAAATTTTATCGATATCGTTTAATGCTGTCCGAATTTCTTTAACATCCTTGCTTCTCGAAAACAGTTTCTCGCGGTCTACTTAAGCATTTATGACAATTCGTGTTTCGTTTCGATACTCCACTGCATCGGCATTATCGATGATGTCTTAGGAAATCCCAAATTCCCAAGTGATTCGGAGTTTGATTATAAAAATCCAAATCTGACACTAATATTGCACTTTGTACTTTGAATTATTAGTATATCTTGATGATATATTCGTGATACAAGCAATCGAAAGCTTTAGACAAAACTGCCGTTAATGATGTTAAAAGACACCAGAGATTTATCGCTTCATTGTTTCTACTTGCATTAGCCAGCATTGGAGACAAGATATTTTATATAAAAAAAATGTGTTAGAAGCCTATTCTGGTTAGAACGAGCGTCGCATTAAAGTGGACGTATAAGGCAGGTGTGTGCCTAGCACCTTGTGCTTAGCCTTCCGGCTTTATCCATTGAATATATTATCCGCTCTTTGTTTTATATTTATATAACTATTAGCAATGATCGCTACGTCTTTGTTACTAGAATACATAAAAGGAATGTTGATATTAAATAAACTAGGATTAGCAGAGACTTCTAGTTCCTGAATAGCTTTGATATTCTTCACTGTGAGGGTCCTTTTTTAGGATTCGTTGAAATTTATAATGTTAATGCAATAGGAGAATTCTACCCATAAAAAGATTCATCATACCATTCAGATTGATATAATAGTTTCACTCAAATTATCATTATGTTGTATCCTTATTTTACTGTGTATACATCAATAATTAAATAAGTAAATAATAGTGAAAGAGTAAGAGAAATTCTTCAAAAATCCAAGTGGCAAGGGCACTATAAGGAATATGTTCATAATAAGCAACAAGATAAAGTAAATTCCATACATTACATTAAAAATAACTGAAGCAAATACTTTAATCTTTAATAAGCCGGTAAGATTTCAAAACATGAAGGTATTGTGTCCCGACATGCCGTGTCACAAACTCACAAAGCGATAGTTAAACATGCTACGAACCGTAAGGAAGTCATTGAAATTCTCGATGATTCTTAGTGTTATATTCAGCGACTCTTAAGTGTCAGGAACTCTGCGAGCTCATTTTGATTTCTACAACACTCCTTATCTAACGGTCTGAGAAGTTATAAATAAATTGCCGCCTTGAAACAACCCTCCCAACTTTCCAGGAATTCTATTTTCTCCCGTCTGGGCTGTCTGCAATACCCTCTTTTTCTTCTTTGACTTCGTTTTCATATCTGCGCTTCACCTTGACTTTGAACTTTTCTTTATCGGCATCAAGTGCAATAACATCAATTTACATAATTAAGTTCGCTACTATGTTTATTTCTTGAATGTTATCGATGTGATTATCACATGAATACGCTTACGCTATTCGCATTTGTATTGTCAGTTTAATCCGAAGAAGGCCTTTTGCTTATCGTTAGATTTCATACTCTAGGTCATTATCTTCAATCTATTGAAATCCAACTAATCAATCTTTTCATTCGTTCCAATAAGTAACTCATTACTTGATTCTTATTATCAACGTAATTTTATTATTCATTATCACAAACCAGAAACTTACTGCTGGTAACAATGTGTACTTGAGCAGATGTTACAAATGGCGCAGTAAGGTGACCCCGTCGACACTGCGCTTAGAGTTTTTGTTCAATTTGATTAATGACGAATCAAATCATACATGTGTAAATCAACAATCAAGTCCGTATATTAATCAATCATCGATCATAAGTTAGAACTCGTGTTTTACCGCTATAAAATCCAAATATAGTTTTTAACGATGCGCCTCAAATGTGCCCGTCATTATATTTGGACTCGGATATATGTAAAGTTTACGTCGTATATTTCAAAATTGTGTTAATATCGTGTATATTTTTTGTGTTATCTGTAACAACTAAGCATAATAATATTGCTCTTGTTGACACATTGATGGCTTTCTAACGTTCATCGTCGATCATTAAAGGGACGATAGTTCTTTCTAAATTTACTTTTTGTGTTGGACACAAGAGGTCGAAGTTTTTGTCGGCATTTTTTTATCGCTCGCAACGACTGTTTGTATTTTTTGCCCATTCTAGCCATGAGCCGAAGTTTTACGACGGATCCCTTTTGCCTGCCATTTTATTGGCTGTGGACCCTGTTTCTGTATTGTCATAAGTTGTTATTTTAATTTTCACCTTTGTTTATTCTTTGAGGTCTTACTAACCTTGACGGAGGCTATTTACCTCTATTGAATGTAATATCTTGACCTCTAATTGCTTTTAAAAGCTTTTTTTCATTTCTGTTCGAATATAAGGCATCTAATGAGAAGTTCAACTCATAAATATTACATCGTACATCAATTACATGTGAAGCGTGTAAAGGTTCATTTACGAAGAAAAATGAGTTTTATAATTACCAAGTGATCCGTCACGTCCTCTCAGCACTCGATAGACGGCTGGTTGCATCGCCTGTGCATCGAGCGCATAATGCGATTTAAAAGCAATCTCGTCGTCTCGTACGCTCAATTTCCGTACCAAATGTCGAATGATCCGACGATTTCGCAACATATCATGCGCTAGTTCTGGTGAACTATAATACCTGGGATTAAAATGTTTCGTAATATACATAAATCTATGATCAAGTAAATTATTATTTGTCATACTTTCGCAACCCCGATCTTCAAAGCCGTAAACCAGGTAACATAAATTGGATTCCCGGCGTTACCATGACCAGTCATAATTTTACACTTCTTATTTATGTACACGTAATTACTCTACCCATAAACAATATTAATGACATCATTAACATCTTCAATTCAAAACATTTTCAAAGTTCTCAAGCCATTATATCCGTAAACGAGCTTCTGGTTTATATCTTTCATCTGCGTAGCATTTCGAAGAAGAAATAGAGTAAAAATTTTCACGGAACGAAGGAACATTTGTTGCAATCGCGAAGTCAGACAGTCACTATAAAACTTGGGCCAAAGTGAACTGGTTTCTCATCCCAGGAGCGGTGCCCTCTAAAATAAAATTCACCTGTAAGATTAATTGCACTTTTAAGATTGCAATTCGGAGGGATTGCCTTGAATTTAACAAATTTTATATGCGTTTCTTTATTATTCATTAGCATCTTCTTTATCTTCGCCATTAAGAGTTGTTAGCTTTAAGTTATGTGTGATCATTTTAATTTGACTTTTAATTTCTTATTCATAAAGTTTTAAATATGTATTACTTCTAATTTTTGTGCTGCTTAGTGCTGGAATTTGCATATATGTATTGTATTATTGTGCGTTTAGATCTTCTAATATAATTGTTAGAGCGTTGCTTTCTATATTGTAAAGTTCTCCTGAGCTAGCTCTAAAATGTTCAATTTCAATAATGTTAGATCAATTACATTTAAAATTAGTCTCCTCATCACATTTTAATTCCTTCACGCGATTTTTTTTTAATGATTGTTAATTTTCAAACAAGTTTAGTGTGTGCTTTAATAAATCTACGTCTAAAGTGTGAATTTTAAATGAATATTAATGGCAATCACTTCCATATTCTTTCCTATATCGATGTTAATCCTTAACATTAATAAATTTACAATGTTTCGCTTTGTCCTCAAACTGTCAACTTGATAAGCTTTTGAGCGCGTATTAATTGGGCTGATGGGTAATTAATTAAAATCAAATCCGTTTCTGCATTAAAGATTATTTATGACAACATTATGCGTTCTGATATAGTTATAGGAAATACACAGACAGCTATGTTTATTTAATTTTAATTAAAAATCTGTGCTTAGTTTGTCCTCTTGTTTGTAACTATATTAGGGAAACTCGAAAAACTTAATCTCAAAGTTAGCACAAGTAACTTTCCTCTTTCGACTCCATTTACAACAGCACAAGTTTCCTGATTTGCTTAACTTTGTTTTTGTATAAACAATATCAAAGTCATAAAAAGAAAATACTTGAACATAAGTCTAGCAAAGTTCATAAAAGTTTTATTGAGAACAAGGCATAATGTAATGTTACCCTTATTATTCAGCATGTAAACAATATAGGCGCTTGTTAACCGCAAGGCAATAAAAAGTATTGTTAGTTCGTGAATTATTATTTCTATCGGTTGTAAAATGTCAACGGCGATGGATATCGGACCCTTACGACTGTTTGTTCATGTGTCAAGCATGGAATTAGTATGTTGTATAATAGTACATACTAATGCCATATCTTGAGCTTAGAGCACACTTGCACGTTGATATTCAATCCCTTCATGGCTCTTTGTTGCCATATAGAGAATAGGTGAATATCATGAACAGCATGATCTTGATAAAGATCAACTCATCTACCTTTAATATTATACATAACAACACGCCTGTACTCCCGAAGGAAGGGTTGGACAGAGGTGTATCTAATACTACACCCACATTTCGCCAGTTATGTTTAAGTTCCTTGTAATACCCCAAATCTAGATGCCGAGCTGCTACTGAAAAAACCCTCAGCTCATCCTCATGTTCAGCGGTAGTGCTTGTGACCACTAGACCAACGAGACATTCTAGTAAAATAAATGAAAATAATAATAATTAAAATCATCAGAGAAAACTAACTTCAGTAACCTAACCAGTAATAAATAAACCCGAATTCATATGATCTGTTTTGATCTGCCCGCATAATAATAATATCGTTATCACATCAATAAAGATTTATGCATGCTAAAATCGATGGACAGATTTTATAACCAAAATAATTTAAAGCCGTAAATTACCGTAACAGGAAATAATTTAATTTTCATCCCCGTCTAGACTAAATAATAAAACCGTTATTATATAAAAACAAAGTGTTTTTAGGGTTCCGTACCTCAATAGGAAAAACGGCACCCTTATTTATAATATCACTTCGTAGTCAGTCTGTCGAAACCCTTTTTCTGAAGAACGCGTGCAGTTGTCAAGTTGAATTTGAAGCAGTGAAAAAATCTAACTTCTAAGTCAACGCAATCTAAAGATACGGGCGTTAATGTTCAGTTTATGCCGCATATTTTGACACTCGCTAGGAAATCAAAACCTATAGGGTACTTCCCGTTGACCTAGAATCATGAAATTTGGCAAGAAGTAATGTCATGTAGCACAAGTAAAGGAAAAAATTCGAAAACCGTAAACTTGTAATTACATACCTACAAATTTGTACGGAACCCTCGGTGCGCGATTCCGAATTTTATTTATAAAATAAATAATACAGCGTTATTAGATACGCAAAAAAAAACCATCGCAATAAATTAGATTTTCCAATATGTGGCGAAGTTAATCAGTAAATTTCTGAAGTCCCACTCAGCAGGCGGCATAAGAGGCTTACGGAAAAATACATGTTATTAAGAGCGATGTAATTTCATTCTAAGTATCGCTAAATGTCCTTCAGAAGTGGCTTTAGACTCGTAATACAATCGTAACGAAATTAACACAGTGCGTTCACCTCGTGTCTCATAAGCCCCCGAGTACACTGCCCGCCGCTTGCAGTCAGCACCGTCTGTGATACATATTAATATTGTACGAATACCCTTAATTAAAAAGGAAAAAAAATACATAGGGTCGCGTGTATAGTGGTAATTTGTCGCTCATCAACGGATGTCGTTCGTTCGCTTTAAATCGCTCATTGTTATTTATCGTTTTATGGCGCGATTTCTATTTTGATAGCAAAGCATTTTACAATTCTAAATTATTTTATTTCATAATGTCAATAACAGTTGTTATCTCTATACGTGCAAAGTAATCCTTATCGAGGGTGTGTGCGGTCTGCCACATCCCACATCCGACGGTACAGCTACCAGCTACAAACGGCTCGTCTATTCCGAGTCTTAGTCGGTACGTTACGCGCACGACATTCGCTATAAATACGTGCGTCGGGACGCATGGATGGCATAATAATCGTATGTGAAGAACGCACAGCTATACTAGAATCTAGATGAGAGGCGGTAATGCGTGTGATAACGCAAACTGACGCATCTCTACGTAATATCACTCAACGTTAACGACCATGGCTTTTTGCTACAGAAAATGTTGCAGATTGGCCTTTGCTGGCGAAAATACGTGCATGAATTTTGCATTTCCATTTTTAATTGTGTGATCCGACTTTCCGCGCAGTGCTTTCAATAATGAATTCCAGCGCCACAAATAACCCTGTATATCATTGGAATTAATAAGTAAAATTCAATTAATTGTCGTATTGTAAAATGAAAATGTAATGCTATTGTGGTATGTGGAAGTTTTGGTTAAATCAAAACCGAAATGATCATAAAGTTAACGCGTTTAATTTTTTATTACTATACGATCAAAAATTGAATATTTAACGTAAACGTTCCTCTACGGATTTGATATAATAGGCGTGCATAGTACAATAAATTCGTATCTTAATCTGAGAAAAAACATCTTTTACGAAGTTGCGTAATAATAATAAAATTCTCAGCGTGTTTCCTGCCCACACCACTCGGTGTCGATGACCGTGCGTGTTTAGTACTTTCATAAAAACGTTTATGCTTAAATTATGTAGTGCTTAAGATTAATCGTCCTAATCCAATTTTAAAGAATCGAAAATTAAACGTACTTTTAGGTTAATCACACGTTTTAGGATCACTCCGTAATTATTTAAACGCAACGTGGTATTTTTTAACTCGTCTGTTATTAATTAAATACGAACTTCTTAATAAACAGTTCAGATAAACTAGAAGCATTTTTTTTTCAAATAAACCAATTACAGGCACTTTTGAATTGTCAAGCAGAATAATCAGGCTTGTACAAAAAAACAAAACTTACATAGGACCGCTATTTACTTAGCAAACACATGAGGTGTTTGCTAAGTAAATACCCTGAAAAGTTTAACAAGTGCACATTGCTCATCACTTTTCCTTCAAATTTCCACTTCGATATCTTTCTTTCCTTGTAAAGACATAGCTATAAAACGGCTATTATCTTTTATTTACATTGGCACACCTATGCACTGCGGGCGCGGCAAGGAGCCGGTTTTCATAAAATCATTTTATTCATAGTATTTCAACTTCAACGTAACGGTTACCGAACGGATGCGGGACAGGTCCTGTGAATGAATCGATTCGATCATCGGTCAAGCTCACACATCGATTTATTTCAATGTCGATAGTACTTGATCGATAACTGGTAATTGCAGCGGGAGAATCGTTTTAAAAACCTTTTAGCTTCTGGGTTTCTGATACTAGCTTATAGATTGGTTCTAGTTGATTAAATTAATTTGTTTGAATGAAAGATGCGTGGTGTCTGACTGACCGTATTCTTATTTATTTTTTGTTGCCACTGCGTTTAATTTACAAGTTATCGCTAAATAGATCGCTGAAATAAATATAACGCTGGATAAACGTATATTGAAGCAATTTATCTAATGATGATTTTGAGTGAGATAACTTGGTACCTATAATTATTAGTACTTTAATGTAATTTAGGACTGATTAATTTAGTTTTAAAACCAATACAGTTATCGAACAATGACAATTTGACAGTGACAATTTGTACATTTACAGCTCTGTCATCACTTGGTTAATAAACCATATTATATTTAACTAACATTTTGTAGACCAGTAAACTTAAAAGATAAGATAGGACTATTTACAACTTTCTATGTGTAGTCAAGTCAATGTATTTATGGTATTCCGATTATTTTGTTGACGTCATAAATAACTTGTTAGTGAGTCTCTATCTAGGTCCTAGGGTTCGATAAGTGTATCATATAAGTTAACATTACAAATGAATTGTAAACTAGCTTCGGCCCGCGGCTGCGTCCACGTGGATGTCGGAAATAATCCCACGGGAACGTACTACTGGGATAAAAAGTACCCGGATTTCTATGAAATGACAGTACGTATATCTTAAACTCCTAAGGTCATTTCATAGAAATCCGTTCAGCCGTTAAGGTAACAGACAGACCTAGTTTTGCATTTATAATATTAGTATGGATTTAACATTATCTTACACCTGCAAAAGTTTTCTTAGATAAATAATCAGAAAGTTACAATAAAGTTTATTCCTAATCCTCGAAAAGTCTTTCATAGACCTCACCTCAGTTAAAATATCGTATCAAAACCAACACAAAAAAGAATCATCTCATTCGGTAGTTTTGTTAACCCTCGTATACAGAACCCTCGTCCTTGTATCGATCGTATTATTATTGTTATTATATCGATAGTGCGTCCCGCTGGCCGGACAACGGCCATTCATTTTGTCATACAAACTTACCAGTTAATAATCTTTCTGTGATTGGATATAACGTAACATCACGTCTGTGTTCCTGATAGGGTAGGCAGTGGTGTACCTAAAGTACATCCACATTATGTTTTAGTCACGTTATAAAGGTGACGAGCCTATTGCCATCAAGCTGACATAAATCCATACTCTGGCTCTTACCGAGAAAATCCTGATTGAAAAATCCAACAACCGCAACCGGCTCTCGAACAGTGGCGTGCATTGTATAAAGCCATATAAGCAGTGCCTACCTCGATAAATCACCATAAGCCTGTCAATAACATTTTAGTGTGTGTGCCCCTAAATTATCATACCTAACAAAAAACAAAATCTTCATACAAATACGCGCGGCAGTAGGCAGTCGCCAGACGGCCTACTCGGCTCCCGTACTATTCGCACATTGTCATTGGTCTTCTCTTTACTCGTTCAAGTTAATACGACGAAATTAAATTCCTGCCTACCTATTCTGAAAACCAATGCACGCCACTGCTCTCGAATCGAAGGCTCTCATGCTCAGCTTTAGCTGTTGCGACCACTAACCAATCAACCAACGACCATCTTAAGCATAATCAGTTGATTATGCTTCGTTGGTGCATTATAATCTTATAATGTTCTCTTCTCATTGTTGAAACGCGGACCTTCTCTCTGTGAGAAGGCGTCAGTCCTAATCCACCACGCGGGCCCAGTGCCGGTTGGTAGAAATCACATATCTTCGAATATTTCGGTTCTAGGACATGCCGGTTTCCTCACGATGTCTTCCTTCACCGTTTTGAGAGCAGTGGTGATGAAATACACACAAAGGCGGGCGGGCCATACCATTGGGCTACCACTGCTCCCTACGACCAACTTACCATCAATACTTAATCTTTCTTTTTCTATTTCTTTTTTTAACTTTGCCCCACACTAGGAATTTCTCCTGTATCGTGGGTGCTTTTACAAACATTTAAACTCACATACACAACCCGGAACAACTACTTGTAGGTCATACAAATATTTTTTCCGTGCGGGAATCGTACCCGCGCCACGCAGCGCAGCAGTCAACATGCCGTCGTTCTGTAATTGGATTTATATCCAATCGGCCAATCGACTGTATTATTACAGCCTTACAGCATGTGATGATTACGTAGTGGACTGACGGTTCGAGTAAATAGAGACATTGTCAAGCAGGCATTACTGTCATTATGTCTCGTTATGGCCGTCAATGCTGAATAATTTACTTTTTTGTCCGGATTCAGTTTCCAGTGTTGATTTCACTGTCTGAATTTTAAACAAAAATAATTCATGTTAAATTAACATTTTATAAAGCTAGCATATTTAAGTTTGACGAATTTATATTGACATTTCCTTCTGCCTGCGTCAAAAGTCTTAGGCCTATGTCCTTCACCCGAATGCCATCTATCTCCTTGCCAAATTTTATCGTAATCCGTTCAGTGGTTTAGGCGTGAAAAGGTAACAACGGTAATAATATTAGTATTTTTAGTTATGACAAAATAATAGTACTATGAATTTTGGTAGGGTAATGAAAAAGGAAGGAAAACCGACATACCCAATTGTTTTTCAAAAACTATGATTATATGACAAAATTCCCATCCTGCTAAAATCATAGTCTCGCTTTATCCTGGAAGGATAAATGAATTAATTAATACCTATCGCCCCCATCACAAGGAACTTTGAAATCTAACTGATGAAAATAAATGTGGATAGTGTACTAAAAGGTACTATCGCCAAATCCTAAATCTGACCATTTTGAAAACAAAATCCCGTGCACACGATGACCACAGCTGCGTCTGTAAGTAAAACAAAAGAGGATCCTTTTTAGGTCGACTTATAATATGCGCTGCAAGCAGGAGTAGTCCTTACGGCGGTCAGATATAGATTTTGGATACATCTTTGCTCAACCCTTCGGGAAATAAAGGCGTGATGTGTGTAGAATAATATAAAGAATATTTTATTATATATTATTCTTATATTTTTTATTATTCGTTAGGGTTCCGTACCTAATGGGTGCCAACGAGACCCATTTACTAAGCCTCCGCTGTCAGTCAGTCCGTGCGTCCGTCTGTTAGCGAGCTGTATCTCATGAACCCTAATAAGTAGATAGTTGAAATTTTCAGTGTGTATTTCTATTGTCATAACGTCTATAACAACAAGTAAAATTAAAGTAATAGACAAATGAAAGGGAAAAAAGGAAGGAAAAGGACAAAAAAACACGTTTCTTGTATGGAGACCTACAAGAAACGTTTTTTTTTCGGCGTGTTTTGCTTTGTGGTAAAGAACCCTTAGTGTACATGATACTTATAATAGACGGTTATGTAAACAAAAACTCGGGTAGGCGTTACCATCCAAAAGTCTAGTTAAATCATCATACAAGCTTATTAGAGCCAAACTACACACAATGAGCGTTTATTCGTTTATTACTGCCATCGGAAATGTAAATTAATGTTAATATGTATGTCGCGATAATAAACCGCTATAAAAGGTAGTTAGTTACCAGTAGTTAGTAGTTAACTTAGGTGAAAGCATTCGTGTAGTTAAATAGTACATTACCGAATTAATTATTTGTTTACTTTAAATAACTTGAAACTATATTTTCCTTCCCCTTTTCTTTTTACTAAGGAACTGACACATCTTTATAAATAAATAAAAATTAAGTTTCTGTTTGTAATTTCAAGATAACAGGTTTTTACTAAATGCATATGAAAGAATATGCGGTAATTGCGGTAACAAAAAAAAAATAAAAAATTGTCTGTCTTTGTTTGTTCCGGTTAGTCTCCGAAACGGCTGGACCGATTTTGACGGGACTTTCACTGGTAGATAGCTAGTGTTATAAGGAGTGACGTAAATTACTTTTATTAAAAAAAAAAATAGACAGAAGCTGTCTTAAATACAATAATATATTATGTATACAAGTTTATTACAAAAAAGAAAAAGAGACATAACAACTTGCGTTTTGCTCTTTAGAATTTACTGTAGCCGTCGAAACTACGCGATACACGTCGAGCCAAATTAAGTGACCCAGCATAATGACATAAGTATTTTCGAGTTCAATAATTCATCATATTCCTGTGAATACTGTCTGGCAGACAACAAATCATTTCGTATGTCTTTTACATAACATTACGACCACAATGTAACAAAGAGAAGCCGAACTGTGAAGATATAGCTTGAAACACGTATCGCTAAGTCACGTAGTCCCGACAGCCTACACTGTACCCATATTAATTAGGAAAAAATGATCATAACCTACCCGTATAATGTCCCCCATTACACTGATGGCACGTGATAGTTTTAATGATTTCAATTAATTACAATCGCGTGCCACAAAAACCGCACACTCTATGTATTTATGACTTACATTTATGTAAGTTGTCAAATTAATGCAATAATTATACCAGCTCTTTTACTTATACGTTTAAATATCGCTGGATAGTCAGGGTAATAAATATTTAAAGTACTTAAGTTCAAGACGTTGATAAAATAATTAGTTAAAATATTGATATTATGCTGTTGCAGTGTTCTTGGAATTATGTGTACAGGTGATATGTCAGGTTAAATTAATATTAACTTAAATTGACCTACCTAGGCTAGTAAGAGTATGTATATCTTTCTTTATTGCAATGTCGAATGGTTGCAGCTTTACAAACATGTAAACAATCATAAATTATGGTACACACGGCTACACGTCAAGCTATACAAAACCAGTTTGTCTTGGCCTCACTTTGTATGATATTTTCTCACAATGAACGGTCAGCCAATACTGGTTTAGCATAGCTTGATGTGTAGCCGTGTGTAGTGTACGTTGGTGGCAGTGGCAGTGGCAGTTCGGCGGCAGACACCTACCTAAGGTGTCTGCCGCCGAACCTTCCCCAAACTATGTGTCAGACTTTCGGGCTTCTGGCAACCCGTAATGACTGTCAAAGATCCAAGAATGTCAGCCGGGACCAACGGCTTAACGTGCTATCCGATGCACGGAGGGGTCTCGGTATGTAAAAATGGTCACCCATCTGCGGATCGACCGCGGAAAGCGTACCTTAACCTGATCGATCGACCCGTGCGGTTGTTATACAATATTTAATGTATTAACTATAAGAAATATTGTTCTGGAATAGCAAAGCCAAGATAAGAATAAGCGTATTACCAAAATCTACGAATATGGGAAAACAAAGGAAAACTAGAAAAATCGTGGAACGGAAATTCGCTAAAATGAAAAAGCTCATTAGTCTCAGTGATAGCAGGATCAAACCCACGGAAAGAGTCGAACCTAAGAAAAAAAAAATTGATCCACACGAGTTAAAAGTACGTGAAGCCCCGCAAGCGAGCTCTGCGTTGTTCTTTCAATATAACACGCAGTTAGGCCCACCTTACCATATTCTCGTTGACACCAATTTTATCAATTTCTCAATCAAAAACAAATTAGACATAGTACAGAGTATGATGGATTGTTTATATGCCAAATGTATTCCATACATAACCGACTGTGTATTGGCAGAGTTAGAGAAGCTTGGCCGAAAATACCGTGTAGCTTTAAGAATAATTAAAGACCCACGCTTTGAAAGGATTACATGTTTGCACAAAGGAACATATGCTGATGACTGTATTGTGCAAAGGGTAACACAGCACAAGTGTTACATAGTCGCTACTAATGACAAGGATTTGAAAAGGAGGATAAGGAAAATACCAGGAGTTCCCATCATGTATGTTGCTGAACACAAATATACAATTGAGAGGATGCCAGATGCATACGGAGCACCCAAAGGTGCCATTTAGTATTTTAAGGTAAAAAGAAGTAAAATAAAATACAAGTTTACAAGTTATTACATTGCCTCGAGCTCCTACGAGCTAAGTACCTATATTATTTTAATTAAATGGTAATTCCTGAGCAGTATATTTATCGGACGTTACACAGTGAAGTAAACTCGGGGAATTTTGTAGGATAATACTTAATAACCATACTTAGTATTTTGTGAGTCACTCATTCATTGATGACGCAAATTCCGTTAAAAATAATAACTATTAATAATATCTACTCAGTAAGCTAAATTATTGAATTATGAATAATGCATCCGAGTTACGTATTAGAAATATTCATTTATTATTATTATTTATGATCCTCTAATCATAGTCAGTTACCTATATTTACAATAATTGACTTATAATTATAGAAAAAAATCTTGATGGAGGAGTAACCACCTATACCAATACTGCAAGTGTGTGTTGTGGAGGTCAAATAAGCAGTCGCTCCATTTAAAATACATTCAGCTGTAGCCATCATAGTTCATTTTTAAGGTTCCGTAGCCAAATGGCAAAAACGGAACCCTTATGGATTCGTCATGTCTGTCTGTCCGTCCGTATGTCACAGCTACTTTTTTCCGAAACTATAAGAACTATACTGTTGAAACTTGGTAAGTACATGTATTCTGTGAACCGAATTAAGATTTTCACACAAAAATAGAAAAAAAAACAATAAATTTTTCCCCCATACTTCGAACTGAAACTCAATTTTTTTTTGCATCAAACCCATACGTGTGGGATATCTATGAATAGGTCTTCAAAAATGATATTGAGGTTTCTAATATCATTTTTTTCTAAACTGAATAGTTTGCTCGAGAGACACTTCCAAAGTGGTAAAATGTGCCCCCCCCCCCCCTGTAACTTCTAAAATAAGAGAATGATAAAACTAAAAAAAATATATAATGTACATTACCATGTAAACTTCCACCGAAAATTCGTTTGAACGAGATCTAGTAAGTAGTTTTTTTTTAATACGTCATAAATTGTAATTGTACGCAACCGGCCTCGGTGCGCGAGTCCGACTCGCACTTGGCCGGTTTTTTAATTAACAATAAAATTGTGGGTACAACACGTCTATCCTGAACAAAAACAATTTACAAAGTTATGAGTATTTTAACGATAGAGTAAAAGAAAAAAAACAAGCCTAGGCAGATGGTATTGTAGCTGTGGCTCGTAGGACCAATTTTACCCTGTTATAATAGAATATGGACAGCATAAAAGTCTTTTGCACAAAACTGCATCGCACAGCGCCAGCGCACTACATCACCTTATTATTTTACATCATTGGCAGGGCGAACCATAACTTTTTCTCCATATTTCACTCCAAGCCCGTTTTACGACACACTTCTTATTATAGAACATTTGAAAACTTTATCGTTTTCTCACGCGGCTGTAAATCAGATCTTACAACAAAGTAGTTCAGTGTAACTCGAAGGCAAAACAAATGGGACTGGTTTAGCCGCAAGTGGACATTGTTCTTTGGACAATGGGCATGCGGGCAAGGTTCAGGGTTCATTACCCCGCCACAAACGACCCCCATCTCGCTGATACCATCGGAGATTATTGAAGTAATAATTGTGTGATGTTGACTTTCATGTGTCATGAACTCGTGATACTTTATCAATGGTTCGATCTTTCACTTCTTAATTGGATACTTGAGATAAAGTATGTAAATTTTCTTGGCTATAAACTTATGAAGAACCAGCATCTGCCCGCGACTTCGTTCGCGTAACATTCATTTTGATTTTATTACTTTTTCTAAAAGAAAAGTAGACAGTTGAAAGTCTCGTCAAAATCGGTCCAGACGTTTCGGAGATTAGCCGGAACAGACAGCCAAAAAAATGATAAATTAAAAAAATAGTTTTTTGTTTTGTTATAAGTGTCGTCTATACTTTCATATGCATTTAGTAAAAAGCCGTTATTTTGATATTACAAACAGACACCTCAATTTTATTTTATTTGTATTTATGTGTAGGTTGTTCTTTCAACCCAAATCTGTTATTTCGTGTAAGTATTTGATCAGATTTGTTTTGGTGAAAATGTTGGTGATGGGATGCGATTAAGATATACTTTAACTCAAGGGTTTTGTAAGTTATTATCGCATTTAATTTTTACAGCTTTGCCAATATAACATCTCTGTTTATAAAGCTTCCTTTAATGACTCTTAAATAAACTTATTAAACCTTTAATTACAAATAAAAACAGTATCCACGATTCCAGTTACAATCCCGATTTTATACTCATACCTGAGAACCGAACCCCACATGCATCCCACGACATGTTCCATTGCACAGCTCGGAACAATGCGTGTGCGCATCGGATTGCGCAAGTCATTCCTATCGGCCCGCGGACCGTAGCATTCACTTTCGCCCACTACTATTATTTATGTTACGACTGTGTAACTAACCGACACACATATATACTATTACTATACAATACTATGCTTAAGTGTACGGAGTTGCACTTGGCTTTTCTAAACACAGTACCTAAGCACAGGACCATACTCCTCGACTGACCCCTTTATCTATAAGTTGAAAGATGTTAAAACGTCAAAAATGTATGGTAACAGTCGGTAATCATTGCTTTGTACTTACGGTCTTCTCCATAGAGATCTACGTTTTGGAATGGGCGACTAGCTTCAACTTTCTGACTAACTGACCGACTATTAAATTTTGACAATTCAAAAGTGCCTGTAAATGGTTTAATTGAAATAAATGGTTTGAGTTTGACTTAACTTTAGGCAACGTTTATAAATAAACCCCTGAATAGAATAGAATATCCATTTATTTGCTCAGAATGTAGTTATTGACAATAAGGTGGTTATAATAATATGAAAGAATCCTTGTACATTCTACTATTTTGGCATGCAAACATTGATGAAGTTCATCATCATACATACAAACATTGATACAACTAGAATATATCAGCTAGGAAATCCGATACGAGTAGTAACATTTATTACAAAATACGAGATGAAATTTAAAAAATTATGAGAAAATTTTGAAGATTCGATAAAATAACTGCCAGTGTTGTTAATAAATGATAATATTTAGCTAGACTGAACGCTTACCCTATACCCTTATCTAATCTATTCTTTTAAGGGCTGATTTTTCAATCGACAGATAATTTTTATTCGTGGGATAAAATTGACGTCTGGCAGTTTTTGTATGGTAGAACTGTCAAAAATTCAAAATTATTCCTTCGATAAAATTATCTGGCTTTGGAAAAATCAGCCCTAAAACAGATAAAATGTTTTGTTTGTTTTGTATAAACAAACAAAAAATTTTATGTTGTTGTTATTTTTTTGAGGTACTCTTAAAATACAGATACGATTTCAATTTTTTTTTTACTGATAGAAAGTTTCACTATTGCCGAGTCCCATAGGATATGTTTTATAGTATAGTTGACCGTAGGACGGACGAAGTCGCAGGCAGAAGCTAGTGATAAAAGCCAACAATACGTTACGCTTTTAATTGCATTATTATTTAATTGAGGTCGTCTAGTCTAGATTTCTCTGCCCCGATTCCTAGTACCTATACCATAAATCAACCTCGATATCAGTTAGGGCACGGAAAGGTTTATCAAATGCCCTGCACTATACACTACCTACTATAGTCCATTCCAGCCTCGAAGTACGCTTTTGTAAATAAACACCGCAGCTTCAACGTGAAAGTAAACGTTGCAGTTTACTTGTTCAAGTTGTTTGGACGTGAGGATCGATGTATCTGGGCTCTGTTTACCAAAGGAGCCATTTAGTTTAATGGTACCTACCCTACTACGTTTTAGGGCCGGAAGTGTGAAAGTTGATAATGAGGATGTGAAAAGTTGATGCAGCAGTATTCAATGAAAATATATGAGGGTAGGGACACAGAAAAAGTATCGATACTTTTTGGTATCGAGTACTTTTTCTTCCGATACTTTTATGATTACAATACTTTTAATCCGATACTACTCAAACATGGTCTTTGACAATTCAGCAGAGTTCCACCCTCGAGGCTTGCCAGAGAGTTACGGAACGGAGTGTTCTGGGTATTAGACTTGTGGACCGGGTTAAGAATACCTACAACAATCCGTTCCATCACTAAAATAACTGATGTCACTCGGAAAGCTGCCACGCCTAAATGGAATTGGGCTGACCTGACACATCTGCCGCATGTCAGACGATCAATGGGCGAAACATACGACCCAGTGGGTCCCGCATAATGGCAAACGACATCGCGGCAGGCCCAGACGGAGATGACATGAGCTGGACTCCTTTCATAAAGATTTGTCCTTGGCAGCTCTGGACAGAGAGAGGTGGAAGGAGAGTAGGGAGGCCTTTGCCCAGCAGTGGGACATCAATGGCTAATAAAAAAAAAAACTGCTCACGAGTACAGTATCGATAATTTTGATTCGATACCATGTGCCTATTGGTCTTGCTTGATTTCTACTAAGAACATCAAAAAGTCACACCTTTTTTACATGGGGGAAGACAGAAACCACAGACCACTACCTGGTACGATCCTTGCATATTCTTAGCTTCGTTTACGTTCATACATACATCTATTACACACCATAATTGCGTATCACATCAATGACAATCTAAATCGTTTTGAAGGATATTTGCTATTCCATTACTTCATATGTTCGAAAAAATCGTCTGCTTAACAACGCAATGAATGTTGTTGAACTGTCAAAATGTAAGCCCAATGTTACTATTAGTGTATGGTAAGTGTGTTACACAATTACCCCGACGATCTACTAAGGATATTACTGTTAAACACAGTGAGTAATGTAAATAAAAGCCCTTGGTGAAATGTAATTAATTCGTTATTTCCAACTAAGTTACCGCTAAAGATTATCTCCGGCCGACGAGATACTCTGAAAATCTTTCGGATGATGTGGGATTACTTGATTAACCTCAGGCTCGTTATCGGAGATAAAATATGAATCACGATAAAATAATACTTTATGAATTGAAAATTACCATACGTTTTGGATGTCTCTTTCGGGGAAGATAAGTAATCAAAGATACGCAGGGTAAGCAGAAGAGTAGAGTGATATTTTGGAATTTAACATTTGACTTAAGCTTTTCTAATGGATATTAATAGACTAAGTTGTCAGGATTAAGACTTACGGGGTTAAAAAGAAAACAGTTTATCAACCAGTTTATAATATACTAGCAACCCGCCCTTGCTTCACACGGTTTTGATGAGTTGACAAAACATCGTGATTTCCGTATTATATAATAATAATGTAATATATTATAAACGTTCCAGAATACATTCTTTAAGTCATGTTGAACCGCATCAAAATTCGCTGCTTAGTTAGGAAGAACAACGCGGTCACACAGACAGACACAAAAAGCGACTTCAATTTATCAGCTTCTGCTCGCGACTTAGTCCGTGTCAAATTTCTTGTACCCCGACCCACCCCGTCGCATCGCATCGCCCGTCCGCGCCATTACTTAGCATTCTTTCTGACTTCTCTTCTTTTTAAGGATCTTAGCGTGATGTAAAAAAAAAAACTCTTCAGCTTTATAATTTAAGAAGATAAAAAAACATACTATACTTCCTATCCCTACATTACCCTCATGAGAAAAGCCAGCAATAGAACACTCGAATTTCATATACTTACTATGTAGTTTGAAACTGTCTCTTCCCCCCCACCGGGAGCCGGCACCCATTAATTAAGCGCACACCGGAACTTCACTTCCTCTAGCCAAGCGCGCACCGATTAAAACCACCCAAAATGTGGCTTTTTATACGCGAAGGATATATAACCTTTTTTATTGGGGATTTGTGGCGTGAGCTCAGTAGGAAGAATCGCTGGATTTATCTGGAATGATGATAATTTGTAAAAGTTCTGTATTTCTGTGTGGTTGTGCTTCCTTTTTGTACAACGTTTTTAGATATTTATTTTGTGTCAGAAAAGTCATGGTGTTAGGTTTTTAGCATAGTTTCTCACTTTTAACTCAATATACATATAACTATACTAGCCTCTGCATTCGCCCCGTCGCATCGCATCGCTTGCCCGCGCTATTACTCCGCCTGTGCTGTGTTCAAAAAGAACAGAATAATAGGTGCAAAGGTGATGCTTATTTTATAAGAAATCTCTTCCAGCATACCTGTGATAGGACAATAGATAGAGAGATGTAGACAGCGTGTGAAAGAGTAAAAGAGACAAAAAAAATTATGAGAATATACTTATATACATACAATTAAACATACATAATTCGAAAATAAATATCACTAAACTATAAATAATTATAACATAAGCAATCAAAACTATTACTACTAAACTATACTATACTATAAAATTAACCGTTATTTCTGACTTTTTTTCTTTTTGCTCGGCTCCTAAGAGTTCTAGCGCGATATTAAATAAACTATAGCCTTCCTCGAGAATTGGGCTATCCAAAGGATTTTTGAAGTGAAAACTTCTTTAGCGGCGTTGTGCACTTTTGTTGTGATGGGGAAAAAATGTTGAACTCGCGTCAGGACACGTGACCTGATCCAAAATTCGTAAGACGGAGGGAGAGTAGACCGCATTCCAAAATATCAAAAATGCACAACGTTAATATTCAAGTTTTCACTTCTGCCAGCACTCCCGGAGTACAACCCGTTTTTTTTTTTTTAATTCGGCTGTTTGTTCCGGAGATTAGCGTGTTCATCAAACAAAGCTGAAGAGTTTACTCTTCTCCGGTTTATTTACACTCCGCCTTGGAGTGTAAATGTGGTGCTGTTCCACAAACGATGGGACACTTAATATCGTGTCCTGCGTGTCCTGTCAGCTGCACGTTACAGGAACTAATGGAAGGTGGTGATGGCGCCAAACTAGTAGCCGAATTCTGGGCCGAGTCCATTCAGATTGCTATCGACACTGTAAGAAGACCTAAGTAACGTCGAGGTGTGTTTGATTGTCACTCAGTACTGAGGGACAATTCTCGTAATTTTAAGAACGTTCACAGTCTGCTCTCAGTCTCAATCTGTCAAAAATATCTCTAATTCTCCTACATTTTGACAAGTTTTTGATATTTGTTTGTCGCCGACATGACACTGCGACTAGATTTTGAAAGTTTTAAATTACGAGAATTGCCCTTCTGGTTATAAACTTATAATAAAAAAAAGAGGCTTACGTATCAAACCAGAATGGCATGGGAAACAATTCTTAACAAACAGCGTTTATAGAATTTATTATGAAACCTGATTAATATGCGATGTCACTATCGTAACGTAATAGATAGTTTAAATTCCATATGAAAGGAGCCTTTGTTCGTTTGCTCGTTAGCCAAATATTTAGAAGAAAGTGTGCTACATAATACAAATGAAAATTATAGGATTCTTACTAACGTCTGATTGGTTTTGTTTGAAGGAATAAGGAAGACTGCGGGGTAATTTCATTTTTTTTGCTTTCATTTTGACAGTTCAACAACATTCATTTCGTTATTTACTTTGTTGAGCAGACAAAATTGCGAACATATGAAGCAATGGATTAGCAATATCCTGGTTCATTTTCTTACAGACCCGTAACTTACTATAATATCTATTCTGTGCCCGTAGAAAGAAAGAAGTTATCGTCGCAGTATTGCGATATCATTGTAATCATACGAACGTTCGAACACCCACGTGGAATCGGTAGATCTAAATCTTGAGTCAGATATCTACGGCTCGGTCAATGCCCCCAGTAATGATGACATATTTATAGATAAGAGAACAAATCTTCTCATAACATGACCTTTGATAATTGGAACAAAATAAACGTGACATTTCATCACGCCTGTATTGCCCGAAAGGGTAGGCAGAGGTGTAGGTAAGTACACCCACATTTTGCCAGTTATGTTTAAATCTCATGTATTAGGGGTGAGCCTTTTGCTATCAACTAAGCAAAAATCCAGGCTCCGGGCTGCACTACTGAGAAATTCCAGATGGAAAAACCTAATGACATAGCCCGACCTGGAAATCAAACCCAGGACCTCATGGTCAGCAGTACCTCTTGCGACCAACAAGGCAAAACAAAATATCTGCAGCGGAACATCCGCTCTGTATTAAAAAAGAACATTTAAAAGCTCCAACCATTTCATAATTTACTAGTTATTACGTGATCTTGTCAACGCTAGCTTCCACTTTTGATTCAAGCTGTCGCATAATAATAGGTGTAGCATAGTTATTAGCATCGTGCGCTACGGTAATCCTTTGTTTTTTATGATCACGACTCGACACAAAGGCGTCGACAGCGAGGCCGGTCGCCTGTCATCAGACACAAGGTCGCTGCACTCGCAATTACGGAACATATGCAGTGCCCTTTGTTGTTACCACTACTATTAGCTGCGAATTATTTTAATTGGATGAGGAAGAGAGGATTATGTTTCGACTAGTTTTCAGACTCGAAGGACCATAAATTAAGTTAAACATTTAGGGAAGTTGGAGAGTCAACTGTACAGCTATGTTTATCCGGTTTGTTTACACCCATAGACCTTACTCATCGTGTAAGAGGGATCACAGTAGCGTTGCCTCCCAGAAGCACACTGATGCACTGCTTGGCTACAACGCAATAAGGTTCATTGCCGATCTATTCTGTAAAAATCTTACTGTGAAAAGTTAGGTGAAGTCGTGAAGTGAGCTTAGAGTGCGCTGTCAATCCCTAGGATTAGTTGGAATGACAGCTCACTCCACGCTCACTTCACCTAAGTTTTCACGGTGAGATAGTAACAGAATCGCAGTGCAGGTGGAATGACAGTTCACTTGAAGCTCACTTCACCTAAGTGTTCACGGTGAGTTTTTTTACAGAATAGATCGGCAGTTGTAATACTTGTTTTCAACCAGTCTTGTAAAGGACTTGTCCAAACATGACTTGTTAACTATTGTTCAGTTTTTTTTAAAAGCATTCAACAAGTTTTGTATACAACTTGTTATACGTGTTAACGATAAACGAAAACAGTAAACACAACCTGTTTCAAACTTTTAGGTTAGAATGTTTTTAAACAGGAATATACGGAACGCGAGCTCCATCTCGCTACTTTTATCCGAAGCTCGGAATAATATGAAAATTGAAAATACACATGATTCTAGTGAACGAAAAAGGAATAAAAGCGTGTTTTCGCAGTATCGTAGGTAGTTGAATGTCGGTGAAGTTCAACGTAGGCGTCTAGTTGTCTGGATCACAGTGTGTGGGCGAATATTTTTGTTTGGTCGTCTACACACGTGGCCGATGAACGTACGGTGTACACGTTTAGTTAAAAATAATATTTACTAGATAGATGTAAAAGGAGTCGTTAGGTCGTTGCGCTAACCTAATAAAAAGAAGTCCGTTTGATTCAATGGTTCGGTTGTCAAATGAAAAAGATCTTTAAGGTGATTTAAAACTAGAATTGCAGGTTTTAGTAGTCTAAGGGCTGATTTTACCAAAGTCAGACACCTTTTATCCGTTGAATAAAATTGACATCTGACAGTTCTAGTATGGAAAAGCTGTCAAACATTCAAATTTTATTCTCAGTTTAAGCCTTATTCTAGTTAGAAAAGTTTGGTGAATCTCTTAATCACTCAACTTGTCAGAGGCACTACAAAATTGACATCCGCAAGAACATTTTCAGATTTATTTGTTTACATTTTCATCAGATACTATTGGAACAGACTATAGTTCTACATACACGTGCTTCATACTTCCGGGAACAGACTACTCTACCTCGCGTACACGTTCTCACGCATCTTAAATAGTCATTTAAATTAATTAACATACGAATTCCCGTTGTGTAAATACCGTACGCACTGACCCGGAGCTGGTAACACGACAGCTAGGAATTCGCGAGTTCACATCGAGATCCTTCCGAACAAATGGTAAGGGACATGTGTATTATAATGTGGCTGCAACATATGCACGTCATAATATACGTATGTATGAATGCGTTATTCATGCACTTGACATACTTACCGCACAAAGAAATGACATCTAGGAACATGTTCTAATGGCTAGATTATGTCACGATCGCAAAGTTCAGCCTATACCTACCTAACGTGTAAAGTTCAAATATAATTCTAGGTTTAGTTCTGCATTCTTGGGGCTTATTGGATATATTGCACGTTGAATCGATGAATCGAACACGCACAATGGCATTGGCAACGTTGATAGGGTTCAATTTCGCTTGTCTATTGGCCTTCTGATGAATCATGTTAGGGCTGTAAACTAGGGCACTATTCCAGTAGCTGATAATGTTGATAGCTTCCCCCTTTATCTTACAGGACGTAATCCTGTTTGTCAAACCAAGTGCGCGATACCATTGCATGTGTCGGTTGGACGACGGATCGGGGATTATCGGCCTGACATTCATATACCTATAGTTACGAGTATATATAAACATGCATTGTGCGATACTTTATCCGATAATAGCTTCTGTCCGCGACTTCGTCCGAGTGAAATTTCTTGTTTTAACATAAAAATTATATATTATATCATATAGCTTCGCATCGCGCGCCCGTGATATTACTTCGTTTTCGTTTAGCGTTCTGTTTGACTTATTTTTCTTTTTGCTCGGCTGTTAAGCGTTGTAGCGTGATGTTAACTAACCTATAACTTTCCTCAAGATTAGGCTATCAAATGCAAAAAGAATTTTTCAAATCCGACTGATAGGTCCAAACAAACAAACAAAAAACTCTTTAGCTTTAATATAACTTTATAAGTATAGATTATACTATATGTATATATATGAAAAATTATCGATGTGTCCTATACGAACACAGTGGAATAACAAAGTTATCAGTGCAGCACAGTGCAACGTCCGTTCATTTCGTAAACTGTTTTTGCTGTAGATAAGCCTCAACTTGAACGATGCATATGTATTTAATAAATACACGATAAAAATATTGTTATTGGAAAACTTAAAATCCAGTAGCCTGATCATAGTGTTGCTGTTATAAAAGAAAAACTCCAAAATATATAATTATATATACAGCCAACATCAAACAACTAAATTGATCTAATTTTCCAAGTACGAAATGTTACAAAGATAAAAACTGGCAATATGCCACTTTTATCTCACCATTTATAGATAGCTGTGATTTAATTTTAGCACTAAGAAATTTGCTTATTAATAAAGGTCATAAACAAGAACTTTTAATCTTAATTACAGCTATAGTAAATCATAACAGAACGGAAACGTTTATGGTACACGTGGTAGTAAGGATCATGGACCAATCCATGTTACATACTTACATCTCACCATTGATCTTACCGAATCGCAGCCGGTTTGCGTGACTAATCAACTCTTATAAACCTAAAAATAAACCAAACTAGCTTTTATTTTATGTAGTTGTAAGATCATCAAAACTTCTTTTCGCATAACATCACATTTTTTTTATTAGTCTTGGTATAAAAAAATATCGGGGCTTAAGTCAGGATCCCAGTGTTCCAAAACTAGGACCTAATAAATCTAATAGTCTTATTAATGATTACAATAATTTAACTCCTCTATAGGTGCTCCAATTTACAATATTATCATTAATTTTAATATTATTTTACAATCACTACTATTACTATCTTTATTTATTTTAATTTATTTTCAATTTGCGTGATCAAACCGGATTCATTTATATTGGGCTTGGTTTGTATCGAACTTGAGTATACTGACTACTTGAGTGTACTGTATCATTTGAGATAGTGTTCTGTTTCCACTACTCTTTAGATTACTTGATTATATTGAATAATCATATTGTGTACATTGAAGTTCCTTTTTGTAACAGTTTGTAAAACTCCCCACGTCAACCAAATACCAGTATAGAAATACTCATCGTATGTGGTCATCGCGCCACTCTTCAGGGATGTGCTAGAATCCGTCCAAATTGTTTAGTCTACGTGTGTATATTTTGTGGTGCGTATTTTTGATCGTTGCGTTGCGTCCGCATCGACCGCTTATGCGGCATGACGTAAGGGCGACATTGTTATATGTAGCTCCGGAATTACACTGGACGATGAAAGACCGATTACTGTAATAGAGGATAATAAAGCATTCAGGGATTTAGGTTCGGTTTCCTTTCAAGAGCGTTTCATTTAAAAAACATGGCTTTATGTTCCGTTTGATCAGCTAATCTTAAAATAGAGAAACGAAACGGTGCTAAAGCTAGACAGACATCCATACACAAGTAAAATACTAAACAGTATATCACCAGTTGTTTATACAAATTACTTTTACAAAGTATTTCTCAAGAAAGGCTAACTAAATCCCCTTCAGTTAAAACTGTAAACGTTTCTATTTCTGCATGCATTTACACAATTTCTTATTACGATATTCAGAGAAACAATATCGTCTGACCCAGCAATAAATTCAGTCCATTAACTGCAATCTACTTAATGATGCTTACACAAACGAAACGATAAAAGCAAAAACAGACTTAAGCCAGCGTTATTTCGAAAACCGCATTACTTTCGAGGATATTAACCGAAGTACTAGACAAAGCTGTCTCTGTGGATCCGCTTATTTCCTGCCCAGACGTTAACGGAAACTGGGACTGCAGAGTCTTTGTGTGATGCAACGTCAAATGAAACATTCGGATTACTTTGTCACGCTACTCTAGCTCCTATTCCCACAACTAAAAGACAACTAATCCTTTGGATACTACGTTGTTTTTGCCATACAAGTATCGATTCTCTGCTGCAGTTTTAAAGATAAGGAAACGTTTTGAAATTCGGATTGGCATAACTATCTTCGCGCGGCTCCGTAGGCGTTCGCAAACTATACCGTTTACCGGCCTCGATATGATTTGAGAAGGAAATTGAGTTTCTGAAGGGTGCTAACTGCTGCGTGAAACTTCAGCCAGTGTTACTTACTCCCTACAGTTGGAGCTGTCTTGTGAGACGGTGCAAAGAATACATCTTCATTAATTAGTGTAATTACTTGATGGTTGTGTACTTAACCGTTAACGAGAAGAATTAATTTGTACAATGATGACAGAAAATTAATTATTCATGTGTTCAGATTATACAGTGTGATAATGATACTTGCATAGAATATGTAAGTAAATCGGAGCAGGTACAATGTTTTGTTCCCACTGACCCCGCTCGGCGCTCCTAATACAGCTAAAAGCGGTTTGAAAAAGCATTTTAGTAACAAAATCAATTGAACTACGTTTGGCAGGAGCGTCACGGTGGGTGCGCCTGGTAACCTATTTATACTCACCCTAGAATAGAAACTATACTTCGACGGCATAAGAACCAAAATCGGTTATCAGTCCGCACGTTGTAACCTTGTAACACGGCGTAATGAACTGTAAGCCTGACGCCTCGCCACGACCGAGCGACTTACGCAATCCTATGAATATAAAACGCGTAAATAAATAGCAGATGCGCGAAAAACTCACCCCGATACAGACAGACACTTAGCATAATAATCGCGGGTGGAGCGACGACCCCCCTCGTAGTAGGAAAGGGGGAGGCAGGGAGGGTGGCGGCACTCCCCTACAGTGACACGATTCTCACGCGGCGCGCTTCCTTTCAGCGCTGTAATGAATGGGTAACGACGTAAATATACGTCGCCGATGACATAATCTCTGCAACACGACATTGAAAACCAGTATCGCGACAGTTATGCAGTTGGAAAGTGGACTGACCGGGGAATTCTTTCGATCTAGAAATTGGCTTTTGTTTTTATTTATTGTTTTTTTTTTCCGAACACAATTCCCTTTCGTTACGTTGAGTGGCTACTCGGAACGATGTGTTGGTTCTGCTCGTACTTGAAATAATTATCCTTTACTGAGAATCGTAACAAATGGAGCCTAATTAGTGTTCGAAGTCGAATGTGCAGTAAAAATAATATGATTTTAACAGATAGCCATTTTTATTTAAACAAAAAAAAACGAATAAAAAGTTTGTTCTATACAGACACAAATTATATTTTTTTTTACCAAATAAGGTGTCCATGCCTCTTAATAAGCAAACTGCAATCCATTTAATTAAAATGCAAAAAACAGGAATCCATCACGCTAATTGCATAAATGCAAACCTCGTTAAACCGAGGGCATCGAAAATTAATTACTCATACATATTTCAAATTGCCATCCTTCTACGGAATATTGGTCAAAGGCAACATTAATCTCAATTAGATATTAACAAGTCATTTAAGCGTGAGAAACACACGTTCTGGAATATAAGCTCGTAAAGGCTGCCGTAGACAGGCGCGACGCGACTCAAGTAGAATAAACTTCATGGAAATTGATCTAGGTACTAGAGCGCTGTGGCGTCGCGCTTGTCTGTGGGAACCATAACGCATGCTGAACATTATCATATTGCTAAGGATATCAAACTGGTCCTATGGATAAAACATCATTCTTTCCTCTGACAGCGTATTTCAGGCAAAAACAAACGCTGCGGTCGATGTTTTAGGAATTAAACCTCGATATTCATGTCGAGAATTTAAATAACTCGGTTCGCATTCGTTACGAAATGTAATAGTGTTGTCATGTTGTGACATCGAGCGCTTTTCGTGAAATCGTGAGTTGATGTGATTTATCATTCAGGTCTCAATTTATTTCATATACATTAAAATACTTATACTTACGGCAAAAAAAAAATACCAGTGCGCATCGATTTTGATTACCGACGGCCAAATCTACGCTACCGGAGGGTCTAAAAATCATGGGCTGAATTCATGGTTACAATTTCCGCACTAGTTTTTTTTTCCTGTATACAATATTTAACATGACTATTTACACCATATACTAAATTAAATGACTAACTTACTAACGAGACAAATCCTACTAATATTATAAACGTGAAAGTTTGTATGGATGTATGGATGTTTGTTACTCTTTCACGCAAAAACTACTGAACGGATTTGGATGAAATTTGGCACACATATGGTTTATAACCAGGATTAACATATAGGATATTTTTTATCCCGATATTCCCACGGGATCGAAACTTATGCGGGTGAAACCGCGGGGCGCAGCTAGTAAATAGATAAAAAAGACAGACGTCGAAGTACTCGTCCACATCGCTGTCATCCGGAAACGTGTCCAGAAGATTGGACAGTTGTCACATTGAATAGTAATGCTAATTCTTCAGTAGTATTCGGGGGACAGATTTGTAGTCTTATTCATTTAATCGTAGGTAACGGATTAAAATCTATGGATCGCGGAAACGAACTCAGGGCAGAGGTCAAGGTCTATTTTAAATTCAAATACAAGAATTTTCTCACGCTGTTATTTCGCACGCTTTATTTTTAACAAGTGTTATTTTTAATGTAACTCATTATCATTATACATAAAACATTGCTGCTCTACACAAGAGAATATGCTACTAATATTTGTAATTCTCATATTTCAATAACTGATTGAAATATCTATAAACATCAGTACCTTTTTATACTTCAGAATACAACAAATTGAACTAATCAATTTGAGTATTTCGAGTCTACAATTTTTACCAACTAATTCGCAACTCTAGGGTTGCAGCAGCGGGCACCGTCCTCCCGGGGCGCATATGCACGCAGCAGGGTTCCGCAACAACACACTGAAACCCCCGAGTGAAATTTGACAAGGACTTAAATCCCTCGAGGGTATGCCCCAAGCACGACGATCAATTTCCAACGCTAAACGAAATAATATTCCATTTTACGACCCCAGAAAGATTGGGACTTAATTTGGATATGTTTTTAAGTCGTCTTTGTTGAGTATGATTTGATTTAGTAATGGCTTTTGTGCCTATACACCTATGTGTATATTATTTTGTAGAGTCGTAGATGAAATTCTTTCAAAAGCTCACAACATAATCGATCAAACTTGAAGTTAGAATAGGCACTTCAAAATCGGTACAGTTATGTGCGATTGCGTTCTCATTAATATTTATAACTTATAAACCCTTTTGCTTACTTGTGCACACGTAGATTAAATTCAAACTTATTCGTGCCCGCGGCTCCGTCCGCATGTGCGGTCTTTGATATTGAAAGCAGATTAAAATCCGTTCAGTAGTTTTTAATGATACACAAACAAGTTGCTTTAGGATTGTGTTTTATTTGTTCTTAATAACGTAATCTTGTTTTAATTCTTGCATGGTTTTCGTTTAGTGAAGCTACGAACTCAAACCTAAATGTTAGTTTTTAACGCAAAAATATAGGCAGCTTTTTCATAATAAATATCAATTAAAGTAGCAGTATTAAATATCACAATAAAGTCACACGTCATGCTGTCGAAAATAACTATAAAAAATCTCATAAAACGTACCTAACTAAAAATAACAAACTTTAATGGCGCCCCATGTCAAAATTCGCGGCATAGTTATTACATCAAATCCTAGGGGTGTTGAATCAAAGCGCTCGTTCGCATGGGGGTAACGCCATCTGCGTTTGACATGTATCATTTGCGCTTTTCCACACCCACTACTTACGCCACAGGCCGAGCTGATACCCGACAGCGTCCGACTCAATTGTAGTGCAACTGATGTTTACTCGATAATCGACGAGTGATGTGATGCTTTACGCCAAATGTGATCGTGCAACGCTGTAATTCGGCTTATTAGTTGATTCGCACGAATTAACTCGCCCGAAACGGGCAAATTAATGCGTCAGTTTATTTTTTTTTACGAAGTTAATTTATTAGTCGAGTTTAGTTGGGCGAGTCGTCAACTCATAATATGTTTTAGGCAATTGGCACATTTGGAAGAAATTTTATGCAGTGAAGTTAAGAAAAAGTACGTCTTATAATATTTAACTCTTATCATTTCTGCGCTAGTGTCTTTTTTCCTATGCTTTATTGCATTACATTCGAAATGTGCCAATTCAATTACCTAATACATATTTCTGTAGTGGTCGATCGCCCACAAATAAATTAACTTCGTGCGAAACGCCTATAGAAAAAATAATATTATTTAAAGGGAACGTTTCGCCTGTTTCGGGCGAGTAATTTCGTGCGAATCGACTAATAAATTCGATAACATGCCCGGTTAAGCAAAAACTTCTAATCCAATTAGTTCAAACACAATCATAAATATTTTATATCACGAAACCTAATTAAACTAATGACATGTTTACTTGTTTTCCCAGCAAAACAATGAACCTAGTCCACCTGCACCGCAAAGCGTGGCTACAAAAAGTCACCGGGTTGTAATTAAGCCAACTAATAGTACGCGTTACGTAGTTAGTTATACTATAACGTAGCGTGGCGTAGTAATTTCCGCGAACAATTAGTACATCGGGGCGGCGACATTTCCGAGAAATGTGTACTCACGCCATGTTTGAAGCAGTAGTAGGTACGTAATCAGTTATCAACAGAATTTTGACGTAGTCGAATAGTAGAGAAGTGCAGTGTCGTAGCGAAAGTATGTTTTCTCTAGCTTGTGCCCGTGATTATGACACTCGGCAATACTGTAGGTTCCCATTAGTGAAATAATTTTCGGAATCGGACCAGTAGTTCCGAAAATTCAAATTACAAACATACATACTCACAAATTTGGCCTCTTTATAATATTAAGTATAAAAGTATATATAACAGGAAAGGAAGAAAGTATAGGGAAAATCAACAAAATTACATAGTTTGAAATCTTCAGTAGTCAGAAGGATGGATTGGTGCCCGTAAGCAAAAGGCTCACCCTCAATTACATGGAACGTATAACTGGCAAAATGCGGTAAGGTATACTCCCGTTTGTTAAAATTTCAATAGTAAAAGTTTCTTAACATCCGGTAAACGTAACGTAACGTAATAATTTAAAAAAAACTCGAAAAAGTTCTTAGGAAAAGGTTTGTTTTGTTGTTTTGCTAGGGGTTGGTTTGGCACAAAGACGTTTGATTATGACTTTATAATAACACAAAAGAAACCAGCCAGCTTTCTTTTTAAAATTTTGATAAATGGAATCATGTCGAATGACTGAGGCGGATATACCTAAATAACCTGTACTGTATATATTTATTAGATAACTAGCTGTGCCGCCCGGGGTTTCACCCGCATAAGTTTCGATCCCGTGGGAATATCGTGATAAAAAGTATGCTATATGTTAATCCTGGTTATAAATCATCTGTGTGCCAAATTTCATCCAAATCCGTTCAGTAGTTTTTGCACGAAAGAGTAACAAATATCCATCCATCCATCCATCCATCCACCCATCCATCCATCCATCAATCAATCCATCCATCCATACATACAAACGTTCAATAAACACTATTTCATTCACAAAAGAGTGAGATAGAGTCCGCTCACAGTTATTTAACCCCGGCAGCAAGTTAACAGCAACCTTATTGTAACGAGAATGAAGATCACAATGAGTTTGACAGACTTGTTACTGGCAGCAACCCAACTGGAACCTTACGTATTCTTTGGCCACCTGAAGTGAGATTAAAATAAGAGAAGAGGGAGTGTAAGAGGTGGTGGTCAGCCCCCTTGTCACTAATATGCCATCTGTCAGTCACCTCCAATGACGGGAGAGGATGCAAAGTAAGGCAGGCCAACACAAAATAGTCTTGGCGTGGAAGTGAGCCTGTGTAGTAAATATTAATCGGCTTAAATACGGAATCAACTGGATTTATATTTGTGGCTAAAAATTGCAGCACGAATTTCAATCATGATTTGCGATAGACTTGGCTTCACCCAACCACATGTAACGCGGCATTATCAACATGTTACATCTAAAGACAGGTAGACATATTTGCGTAATCCCCAAAGCTTCGAGTGAAGTCAAGAGCTCAGGTATAGTGCAGACCGCACACTCAGAACCCGCACAATAACCTCTTAACCGTTTGAATGCTCGATGTAACTTGGTTCAGTATATTGCTATACTAGGTATACATTTCGGTGTAGGACAAAAGGACTTGTGCCTGCATTCTCGGTTCGGATGTGTGGGCTCGTAAAACTTTTATCATTTTTCGTAGTGCCGCGATGTTTCTGTATTCTACGTCTTTCTTTATGACGATGGCAATCAAAATAGTGTCACTGTCATTCTAAAATAGCTACATGGATCGTCAGCAGGGTAGTTGCGTTACACACTATCATAGCAACCACTTTCATTTCGAATTGAACAACATTCAAGTTATTCACGTTGTTGAGCAGGCAAATTTTTCAAACATATAAAGCAATGGATTGGCAATATCTTTCAAAATGATTCAGATTAGGATTGATAGTGTGCACTTCTGTCCATTTTGTATTAAGCTGCTTTCAGACTACGCTATGATATAAGAGCATATAATATAAATATCTGTGCTCATAGCACAACAATATCGCGCACCATACATTGTTATGGAGACGTTCACACTGTACTGTACTATATATTATTGTACTACTATTAAAATTAATACTAGGTCCTTCTTTGCTATACTATATGGCACTATAGAATCGCGTAGTCTGAAAGCAGCTTTAATATCAGGAGTTTTAA
The DNA here is from genome assembly GCA_949629185.1 of Apamea crenata. NCBI lineage: Eukaryota > Metazoa > Arthropoda > Insecta > Lepidoptera > Noctuidae > Apamea > Apamea crenata. Next base: position 3,840,865 of record OX451359.1, read on the forward strand.
TAAAAGTTATTTGAATGTCATGGAAACAAGTACACAATAGCATGCGACCTTTAATTTAATCATTATTCAGACTATTAGAACAACAATAAAAAAGATAAAATCAATTTTAAAAGGAACATCTATTTCATTAATGAATATAATTGCTGCGAATGTTTACCAACACGTCCATTTCCACTTGCGCGTACGCAGTCGCGAGGGCGACACGCTAGGCGAGCGGGTCGCGTCTCGTTAACTTGCCACGGCCGATAGCATCAGGTAGCGATCCCGCGTCACGCTCAATAATCATGTCGTTAGGCCTTGTAAAACGTTACGCTGAACGTAACGTTACCGCGTGATAAAAGGTAACGCTGAACGTAACATTAGAGCGTGGTAAAATGTGATGCTAAGTGCTAACGTAACGTTACCACGTGAATCGTGATACAAAACATAACTTCACAGCGCGTTTACCGCTCGTAAAAACGTAACGTTACTGCGTGACAACGTGATGGTAACGTAACGTTATCGCCTCTTTGACAGTCTGTGCCAGCCTTTAGATTTCAATATTTAAGGTTAAACAGGTGTTATTACACATGAAACTGCGTTCTACTGCAGTATCAATGACCTCGCAGGACAGTGACATTTATTAATTAAATATTGAACCAAATCGGTATTACGAAAATAAATTATGAGGGACGGAAGATATTGGAACCTTTTGCCAACCGGCGGCGGCGGTTGGGGAAAATAAATGGATTTAGGGGAAAATTAGGGAGGTAAACATAAGTTATGAAATTAAGATTTAAGAATTAATCGCTATTTAATCTCCAAGTCTTGATAAAAATAAGCCGCTTATAAGCAGATTCGCACGAAATTGCTCGCTCGAAATGGCGAATCGTCACTTTTAAATAATATAATTTTTTCTATAGGAATATTTTGTATTTTATGCAATATAGAAAAAAAGGACGAAATAGGGCAAAAAAGGGTTAAATATTATAAAACGTGTATTTTTTTCTTTTTGTGCCAATTGTCTAATACACATTTCTGGAGTTGTCGACTCGCCCACAGATAAATTTACTTCGTGCGAGTCTATACATAGAAGCGTGCGAGTCTATGCATAGAGCCTATACATAGAAGAAATAATATTAAAAAAAATGAACGATTCGTCCTTTAAGGTGACTAAATTCGTGCGAATCGACTAATAAACCGAATAAGCAATCAGCATTCATCATCATCATAAATTCAACATTCTCTAGCAAAAGTGAAATTCCATTACACAAAATTTTCTTGATTTGAGCAATTCGCAGTAGGCTGGATCTTCTCGTTATTTCTTTGATTGGCCATTAATTAAACTATCGTCAAGACAATACTGAATTTTTCCACGAAGGCTTGCATCACCACAAGAGTGCTTAAACATAACTAAGCAATAAAAAATCCACCTCAGAGACTCCTCATGCAAATATCCTGGCGTCCTAGCTTAACATAATATTTATTGACTATGTTATTGCACATTGCACATGTATAGTGTGATCTCATTGCACATAATGTGATCACACTATACTAGAAGTCAGATAAATATTCATAAAAACCATTATCGTAACTAATAGTGACATAAGTGCTAACTTTGTTTACCTAGATGACGACGGCTGTTACAACAAGAAGTACGGATATAAATAAAATCGAATAAACAAATGACGGAATAGGACGAAACAAAAGAGCGTATATATTCGAAGAGAGATTACAGTGTAGTGTCGAACGCAGGTGAATGACCGAAATCGGCGCGCCGACCTTGCGACGTCTCGCTTCACCTACATACGCCACACTGACAAGCCACTTTTGCTTTCGACAATTCGCAAAAAAATATCTTAAGGAATATCTTTGTTCCGTTGGATGCCGGTGACGTATCTAGCTGTGCCCTATAGGTACCTATAGCACAGATTACTAAATAGTTACTAGTACGTCTACGACCTACACTTCGTTGTATCTACGTTCTGTTCGTTGTTGTGTCAGTTTGTTTTCGGCTACTTGGTTGATGTTGCAACTTTGAAACTTCATGGGGTTTAGTTCAGAGTTTGAAGTTATCTAATTTCTCTCTTCTTATTTAATATACTAGAATATTTTTAAACTTGTGTCCCTTCCTTCTCATTTGAAAACAAAAAAGTTTTTCTCCGGTCCGAATTCATAAAAAAATCCCGACATTCAATAGTCCTTTAATCCTCCTTCTCATTAAAGGAAATGAAACTTTTCCCAAATTAAAACTCCGCCAGACTTAACGATGTTCGGTATCAAATTAAGAGCCGCCCCTTCCAGACGGACAGATAGTCAGATACCTGTCCGGAATATCTTCAGTGCAAAAATTTCTTAAAAAATTGGGTCAATTAGCAACAAAGCTCCCCACGAAGTGCGAGAAAGGAGGGGATCCTACGTCCCTAGTTATGAGTGTACGTTGTGGCTTCACAAAGGGCGAGGGTGCGCCCTCGACGCGCGACCCCCCACCCCCGCCGCCCCGCGCACTGCACCAAAGTAAAATAACGCCCAGCCACAAAACCACAGAGCTCATAATCGAACACGACACCACAACGAAGGTTGCGCGTTAAAATTGTGTTATTCGACATTTTACCTGTGGATCTCGCCCAACAAAAGATTCTAAAACGGGTTACGCGGGAGCATGCTCCCAGAATAAACATTTCACGTGTGAAGCGAGAGTCGCGTTATGTGGATAAATAAGCTGCAGCCATCTCACTTTGTAAGTCACGTAAGTGTCGGCGTGAGACGTATGATTGATACCCTCCACCGACGAAGTCTCGCCACTGAATATAAAAGCGTACTTTAATAATAAAACACCTTTTCAAATACGTGAACAATAAGTAAAATTGTTAGTTCATTCGTCAGAGTGTGTAGTCGCGTCAAGTCTACGTGCGGTGAATGTCACGCGGCCAAAAATAATAATGTGTGCGTTCGGTCCGGACGGTCGTTCGGTCAGTGCAGTCTCGTTGCGTCACTGCACTGGACCGCCGGGGCATTGCACCTTGTGCACCGCGACGCGACCACACCGCACGCTCGCGCCGTCCCGCTCGCGCCTCGCTCGCCTAGCTGCGTGCGATCGATCCTAGCCATTCAACAGCTGATTGTCATTTCACGAGTAACGTGATCGGTGACATGGTGAGGTCACTATGTCTCACGTGACGCCCTATGTTAAGCCTATACTATTTAATAGTAGCTTACTATTGTATTGTATTGTTTCAGTGGCGTGGCTGTACTAAGTCCGACGGAGAGCGGTGGATGCAGCAGTAGCGACATCACTGAGCCGCGCTCGCCGCTCAGCCCCGAGTCGTCGACGTCGTCGTGCAGTACCTCCGAGGAGAGCGCGGGCGCGCGCATGCCGCCGTGGGTGTGTGACCCGGCGCCGCCGGCACCGCGACGCATCGCGGCGCAACCCGCGCCCGTGCGCCGCTCGCAGCCGCCCTCTCATCGCCGCATCACCGAGTACTTCAACCACAAGATGAAGCCACAGAACGGCCTCAAGCGCGATAACGCGGCCAACGATGACACCAAGAAAAAGTGCCTACCCAAAAATGGGGTCACGCATGACCTAGAAAAATATATTTCTTATTTGTCACAGACCCTTAGTCCTAAAGTATTAATGGACGTCGGAAAGCAAAACGAAGCCGCTAGCCGAAAGTCGAACACCACCGTTAACGGCGCGATGGACGCCACGATAGCGGCAGATCTCAGCAAAACGACGCCGAATGGTAACTTCAATGGTCTGATCGACTACAGTAGACCCAAGCAGATGAAAGACAAGAATCACACGAACATGAATGGTTTTTTGGAAACCCGGCGCGGATCCGAGACTTTCACAAAGGGGAAGCAAACAGGAGGGCTTTTGAAAGACTTGATAGATGGTAAGAGACCGGGCCTTGAAATAAAGACTTCATCTGACCCATCCGCCAATGGGATATTAGCCAATAAACATACACCAGACGTCAGTAGACGTAAAGTTCCCATACCTGCATCCAGTGACCTGATCGGCATGAGGATTGCGCCCTCAACCACCATAAGTCAATCACCTAAGAAAACTACAAAACCTGATAAATCCAGAATGAACGGTGTTGTAAGCTCAACGACTAAACTGGACAGCAGAATGAATGGAGTCACATATGGCTCAAATAACTTGAACTTAAACCCAATAACTAAACCAGCTAAAAAGGAGACGCAGAAGAAAGCGACACAACCCGCGAAAAGAACGAACCGCAAGTCGTCCGCGTGTATCGCTAATAGTAAAAACCTCACCTGGTCTAGAGCTAATAATCTTAAGCAGGTGCAGCTTCAGAAACAAAATTGTACCAACATATCTTCGAGTTCGCCTATTAAAACCATGCCGGGTGAGGCAAGCCCCGTACCTAAGATGCATATCCCGAATGGTGTACGGCAGACTCCCATGATGAATGGTAACTACACCAATCTCAATGTACCTGTACCGAATAATTATCAAAACTGTCATCAGATTAACATCCCACAACCGTGTAATGGTACGATGAACCCCAACAATTTAGCGTCATTTGTTGCTGTTCCACAAAACATGATGCTTACAACATTAAGGATACCCCAGAACGGTTTATCGCCACAAACACTGGGACAACAGAATAATATGGCAGCTTACAACCGACCGAATGTTAATGTCTCAAGCCCGACAAAACTAAACGGCCAATTCGTTTTCCCACTCATGCAGAACCTAAACGGAACGGTTGTGCAAATACCAAATCTGATGACTAAGATGCCTAACTTTGTGCTTCCACCAACTCACACACAAAGACAAGACCACTTGCAAAACCAGCAAGCGGCATCTATTCTTATAAACGGTACTCTTTTGAAGCTCGCCAACACGATGACATCGGCGTATCCGAACGTTAAAAGTGAGCCAGTTACAAGTCAACCTATTCCAGGGATGAATAAAAATGTCACTGGAATGCAAGCTGTCGGCATGACAGTTCAATCCAAGCAGAATTACGCTGTCAACTTTAGCCACCCCGTTCTTATGCCTCAACCTGGTTATATTGTTACATCTGTGCCACCAAATATAAACGTGAAGGAAACTTGGAGTTATACGAATACGAACACAGTGTCTTCATCACAAACGACGTATTCGAGTCATTTAGTCCACCATCAACCGCCTATGGTGCCCAACTATCATTCGCTGCACACGAGTAGTATACCCATCGCACCGGTCAAACCGCCAGACAACCCGATTCAGGGCACCGACCCTCCCAGCAGCACAGTGAAGGAACACGAGCTATTTGATTTAAAGCCTCCTAAGTGTGAAATACCGTGGTTGTCCAAAACTGTCAACAATAACATTTTTCCATTGCAACCAAATAAAAAGAACTCGAGGCCTTTTGCGGAAATTAGTAGTATATCGGAGAAGCTCGAAGAGTTCGCTGCTAAGAGGGCGAAGTACGAGCTAAAGGACGAAAAAATTGAAGATTTGAGGATGGATTCTGGCATGGACTCTACCATGGATTCCACCATGGATTCTACCATGGATTCGAGTATTGAACTTCGCAAGATCGAGGCGGTTGCCAGGCGGGAGGAGACGATCTTCACGCAGATCACCGTTCTCAAGGACGTATCATCATCAGACGTCCACAATACTGTGATAGAAGCTAATTTCTGTAGTACCACAACTGAGTCCGAATCGGGTATAGGGACAGACAAGTCTATAGACTCGCCGAGTGACTCTCAAACTAGTAAAGAATGTGATGAAGATTCGTCGTTATCATTGAGTATAAGTGTGTGTTCTGTGGAGGTGCAGAGTCAGAAGAGTCCTATTCTGAAGCAGCCCAAGACGCTGCGCTTTCCTCCGAGGAGTTTGACGAAGCCCAGCAGTGACAAGCGGAAGTCGAGTACAGACACGACGTCCACAGTGTCTGTGTGTCAGTGGGAGAACTGTAAGCGAGAGTTCGACGGAGATCCAGATCTCTTAGAACATATACAGGTTAGTTATTTATATTGTCTCATAATATTATAGTCGCCAGATTTCATTGCCGGCAAGACATTAGCAGTAAACATTTTATACTTCCTCACTTTTATACCTTCCTTACTAAAATCCTCTACAAAATGATTATCAGTATTCACCATTATTAATGCATCCTCATGCAATGTTCTGAATAAACATTGCTTCCACTATTTAGAAATAACTACTAAAACTATTCAGAGCTCAATGCTGATAGGATATTTATAACATTTGGCAGATAAATTAACTGATAACCGAGATGATCACAATTTAATGAATAATGTTAAGTGTTTTATTTCTAAAGTAAAAGCTCTAACCACTCACTATAATATATTATTAAATTTTATATTAACAAATCCTTTATAACAATTTCAGAATGTCCACGTAGAAACGCAAGCCGGTAGAGAGAATTACGTCTGCTTATGGGAGCAGTGCAAAGTTCGCGGCAAGCCGTCATGTTCCCGACTATGGCTGGAGCGCCACACGCTATCGCACGGCGGGAACAAGCCATTCAAGTGCATCGTCGACGGCTGCGAGAGACGCTTCTCCACACAGGTATAATTACGGGCATATGCATTTTACAAACATCCCTAAAACGCATTAAAGATAAAAAGCGTCAATAGACGGTCCATTTTAGTGAAAATTGTGCGTTGTGTTGTGTCTAATGCGGCAGTCGGCGTAATTCAAGCTTTTGGCGTCAGCTACTGCGCGCGTTGAAACTTGCAATGCAATGCGATTTGGCGTAAATTATTTTGCTATTTGTAAAGTTTAGCAGCGGAACGCATGCGTTGTTATGGCGAACATTTTTAGAGGATTCGCTAGATATTTGCTGAAACATTTCCCAGTTAAAATATTAATATCACTCAAATAAGCTCATTGTATTATCATTGTAACTGCCATAATGTCCCTCTCAAAAGTTTTCACTAAAATAGGGCTCACAAACGCAATTTTAATTGATATGGACCTGACTTTATGTTCACAAACGACCAAATTATCCTAAAACAACAAGTCATCAATTTATTATTTTATTGTTTTAAATGCATGCATGTTCAAGTTTTATTTTTTTATATCTTCGGTGCGTTTTCACAAAACCTTTTATTTAAGCATCCCTTTATACCACTTTTGATCAAACGGTTGCAGAATAAGTAATATACAAAGTATATTAATGTATGGTGAAATATTTTAGGAAATACATTTTAAAATATTTGTAAGATATTTTAAGGTATACATTTTAAAATATTTATATTATATGTTAGTTTACATAAGTCTATTCATAGTCTAGGTAAACGTTACGATAGTTTACTGAAGTGTGGGCTTTAAAATTCACAAATCATTAGGTACTAGGAAAACTAGGCATAAATACAATAATTTATCGAAAATGTATTATGTAATAAAATGAAATGAAATTGTTATTCTGTAAAAAGGATATCGGTGTCACTTTTACACGTAATATTATTTAAAAAAAAAGCTAGATGAGCTCGAGGTCGGAGTTTCCTATCTGAGTAGTAAGAAAGGCCGAAAAAAACTATGAATGTCTTTGTTTGTAATTTGTTTATTTCTGCAATACATCGTTTTAAGTGTTATGAATTATAATTTATGTTATTCTCATTAGTTTTTAAGTTAATTGTATCCAACCCTTCCACCGTTCACGACGTCAAACGACGTATCTAACGTAACCAATAAAGCAGATATAGATTCTAAAAAAGTACTCAAAGTCGGATATTACTTACTTTTGTTTTTTTATTGTTCTCATGTACTTCTTGGTCCTCAATTTAGAAATTACAATTGCAATAACAAGATGAAAACTAAACTATCAATGTTTTGAGAGTTTTTTACAATTCCGTAGTTAGCGTTGGAATGGTTGTTTTAGTTGTACTTTTTGGATTTTTCAGCTGTAAATCTTCAGTTCCAAAAAGCTACCCTCGTGTTATGAAACCTGTAACCATCGTGTACTTTTTTGAAATTGTGAATTTACTCGTCTATTGAATCTAAAATGTATGTTCATTGTGACATTAGTGTCTTCAACACGTGGATAACGTCCAATCGAGTGATTGGATCATAAAACACGTTTCATATCAAAAATATAATTTTTAATTGACGTGAAATTCTTAAAATATTTTCCGCCGTAAACGTAAACTCATATAGGTACCTACCTTAATTAAAAACCACGAAAATAGGACTAAAGTATTTTTTTTTATTCGACAAGAAAATATAAATCATGAAAAAACTAATGTATAAAATAACTAAATGATCAAAAACAAATTCAAGTAATCTGTTTAGTTTAATATACTTTTGTACTTGCTCAATGTCGTGATCCCATCACTGGATATAGTATGGCATATCACGAATCCGTTCATTACTTTTCTTAACTTAATTTAAAAAAAAAATAATAAGCTTGAAAAAAAAATCTTATTCCCACAAAACGCCCGTCGCGTGATATCGCCATATTGACGTTAATTTACGACGCAGCCTCCGACGAATATAAAAGATAAAGTTGTATATGTTTTCTTTCCCCAAGGACAAGAAGACGATGCCAAAGAGAACCCTCGATGGCTGGAACCACTTCCGAGATTTTATTTATTTTTGTCGACCTATAAATTCGTCGGGTTTACCCCTTTGACCGCCATTTAACGTTCAGCATAGCGTAAAAGTTAGATAAAAATGCAATAGCAGCGTAATTTTGGAGGATACCTCTTCATGCGATGCAATCCCAGTATTGTTTAAGGCTTTTGATGTGGTTACCCGTTAATGGCAGTCGAAGTGTTAAATACAATGACTTTGATATGTATCATTTATTTTTTTCAACACGACGTGTCGAGCTACGGAATAAGTGTAGTGTAAAAGCAAGTACTACGTAGATGAACTGGTGTTAGTATAATTAGTTCTTAAGGACTCTGAACTTTACGCCTTCATCGACGAACTTATAATGTTATTTAGAAATATTATGCGATATAATACAACAAATAACTTTGTAGATAACAATAGAAAAACTAATACACTATAATAATTCTATGCTTGTATGATTGAATACCAAAATATAACTAAAAAACGGTATATCGGAAAAAAAACATCCGCAATAAACGTGAAAAAACTTAAATTGACATATGTTCGAATCAAAAACAAATAAAAAAATAGCATTATGTACTAAAATATCTTACTGCTTATAGCGTCACTATACCTTTATCTAATACTTGAAACTTAAAGAAAACTGCATACTAATGTACTATATTACTGCAAATTCTGCGAGACCTCGAACTGCTGTTGCATATAATTGTGTATATCCCACAGATACCCTACCACCCATGGCCGGAACGTGTAATGTCATACTTGCTAACGTTTACCTTACAATTACAGACGTTATTGGAGCGACATGTGAACAACCACTTCAATGAAGCTTCGCCCAGTAATGGCTCCGGCAAGAAGTCTGCAGAGGGTTCAGTCAAACTCATGCGTAGGAATGGCAAGAAGCTGCGGTATAGAAGACAACCATGGTCTGGTGAGTTGACCTTCAACTATATTCACCCACTGCTCAATGCTGTGTGTTGGTCTCCTCCATTGCTGGCCTTGGAAGCGATCCTGGGCCTTCCTCATCCAATTCTTCCCTGCTGTCAGACTGGCATCGACTCATCGATCCTCCTCGCTTGTGACCTGAAAATGGAAGGTCATATCCTATTGTCGATGGAAGACGATACTAGAGGGAATTTCTGAATGCTCAAAAAGTGCAAGAAAGCACTTGCTACTTGAAACACCAGTTTTTCAAACCTGCTGGTTGACTGCTGAATTCCCCTTGCCTTGTGAGTTGTGATGTTCATCGATATTTTTTTAAAGAATTAATCAGAAATACAAAAGCGCATGATTATAAACCATTTGACGTGATATCACGTCCCAGCCACTGAAGGGTTGAGTTTGCCCAAAATTTCCTGCTATTTCTAATTTAGCCCACAAAAATTTGACCACGTCTTCCATATATTTCCAGCACGCATGTTCGACTTTTTCGACGCGGGTATGATGGAAGGCCTGGTATGGCGGCTCCTGCGCGCGACGCGCTGGCGGCTGAGCAGCGCCAGCGCCCTGCGCGAGCCGGCCGGCCGGCACACGCTCACGCTCCGCGCCGCGCTCACGGCCACGCGGTATAACGTCGCGGCGGACAGGAGAGAGGCGCTTGTCACGTATTACCCACCAGATGTGTAAGCTACCATTCTATATTATGATTTTTTTTTGTGATATAGGACAAGTGAGGGAGATAAGATGGCTGATCTGAAGAGAAAAGAGAGCTTGAGAGGCATGTGTATGACAAAAGCAGAATAGAATCAAAGTTGATTAAAAGCCTTAATGATAATCCTGGAAACTTTGCTAAGTTAGAGGTACTTCAAGGCTATTTTCCTATGGTCCTATTTTTGCTGACCACACATATAGTGTTGACAATCAGAATTTTGTGACCCATCATTTTTTTATTGCCGTTTGGGCCTGCTCTTACCCTCGATCACGCCTGATGGATGCGATGGATGAGGTCTATGATGGAACGAGAGTGCCCATTTCTCTCTTGTGATTAAATCCATGATGTCATCATTTTGTCTAGAAAAGTTAACGATTTTAATTTAATTGACTTTGATTCTATATGTTGAGTGTTTTACAAAATTGTCTGATAAGAATTGTTATATTTACTGAACAATTTCAATTAAAACAGTAATAATTACAATTGTCTAGTTATAGTTCATGATATTCTTCGATATCACAATGTATGGTGTTTTCAGGTAAGCATTGCAGTTATTCTTATCACCAACCATCTACGCACCCTGGGTAGTACAGACTTGTCCCTTGTAGGAAATAGGATATCATGTTAAAACCTGTAGATTTCAGGACTGTGAAAACCTGTATTACACAAATTGGTATTCAGAAATACTTAGTTTTACCAATGATTTCCAAGTATTAACTGATTTATTTGAGGGGTGATTCATTTTATTTCTAAATGCATAAAATAAAGAAACTACTCATACCTTATTTTATTGTTTGCTTAAAACCGTCCCCGTTGCGAATGCTGTATCTTCTGACTGGCATTGCACCTCCAAAAATCGCAGGACTATTATAGCCTACCGTATCGAAGGATCGAAACGAAAGAATGACCCACGCCACCCAATGCACAACTTTAATCTAGTGCCACAGAAGCTTAAAAGCCGCAAAAAATAATCTTGGGTGCATGAGTCCAGCCGATAGCAACCCCTCCACAGGAAGATGTGATCTTTGGTGAAAACTGCTTAAACGTCCTGATTTCTTTATTGAACCATCAGGGAGCCTCCCATCCGGGCACAAGTTACTGTGGCCTACTTGGAAAACCTTAAATAGACTTCGTACCCAAGTAGGGCGCAGCAAGGATAACCTGCACAACGGGGTTCATGGACGGCTCAGACCTCCGGTGTGTATGCGGCGTTACTCCACAGACAATGGCTCACCTCCCATCTTGCATCGCATGCCCTGTCACGCTGCACACGTGAAGACTAAATGGCTGCGTCAGCGAACGGTATTCGCGTTGTTGAATTTTGGGCAAAACAAATTAAAAAAAAAACGATATATTTTATCGTGTTCTTTATGCCTTCGACACCCTTAGAAGTTACAAAATCAGTCGCCTCTCAACTGAATTTCAAACAAAGTGAGAAATAGGCTAATTTAATCATAATTTTTTATTGATCCCCATCCATCATAATATTTAAGAAGAAATTAAATAAAATACTAATCTGAGTATTTGCGATCTAGTCAACAGCTCGGACTGTCGTGTCTAAATAGATTCTTATAATATGCACAGGTAAACTCAGGTGGGTTAGTATTGCAAAAATAAATTCATGTCATTTGGTGTTTAGCTAAAAAAACTACAATATTCTTCAGTTAATTGAATCGCACAAAAGCAATGCTAATTTTAATTTACTTCATTGCATAAACTGTTTATTTATTTTCACAATTAAATTCACAAGTCATTTTATGATTTCAAATAAAAAAAGCCACCATCATCAGTTTTAGTACCCATTTTAAATGCTCGGTTTCCAGATTGAGTTGAAACAATTATACGTACGTAACAATTTTTCAATTACTACGCTCATATAATTCCTCCACAATCTGTAGCTTTTAAATTAATTTAACACTTTCCATTATAATTTTATTATAGTGCATCACTTACAACCTCTTCCGGGGATCATATGCATTACAACGAATCCAAATTGGCACTAACTGAATTGGCAACGGAACATTTGCAATTGGCATAAATTTTATAGTTACATATATATATATGCAGTTGATCCCCAAGTAATTAGCTTGGCTTAGCATGTTCGATGTTGCCATCAGTGCCACACAGAGTAAAAATATGTTCACTAAGTTGCTAGCATTAATACAGTCTTTCAAGATTCAGCATAATATTGATGTTTACTATTTTAAGGCGGGTATCACATCTCCGCCGCGAAACCATAGCAGCGAAACCGCAGTAGTTCCGCCATGACTTGTCGGTTGTACGACAAGCGCAGCACAAGGGAACCTGTCTGTTCTAAGGATTTGATCATGGTTCTATCTTTTTCCCGCGTGATTTCACCGATCTGTGTGGAAGCCGGTTATGTCACCTCGCTCAACCCGCTATTTTGTTGCGGTGCCGCGTTTGTTTGGCACGTATATGTGTACAGGCTTATAAAGCAAAACTTGTTTTGTTTTGTAAAACGGATGTTGATTTTATGAAAAAACTAATTTTAGAGGTCCGAAGTAGACCTACACTGTATTTAGCTTGCTACAATTCAATTGACTCTCATGATGTTCCTCTACTCGAATCGCAACATAATGTAGTAATGTTTCTTAGCGCAATTCGTAAAGCGATTTTCCATTTTTATTTTTGGCGGCGGAGTTGTGTTAAGGCCCTAAATGTTATCAAAGAGTTTATTCACTTTTATTAGTTTTTTCATAAGTTGTTCTTCGTTTATTGTTGCTAGCAATATAATGGGTTGCCAGTCCTTATTGAAGTTTTGGGTTTGGCTATAGTAAATCATCTTTTGTTTCGTTTTAGAAGTTTTCAAATCTCAATCATTTAGGCATAAGGTTGCTTACAGTCTGAATGGCAAATAGGCTGTTTAATGGCAGTGTGATTCGCCGCGTCAAATTGTAATATAACATCTTACAATTTGACGCTGATGTTGCGTAGCTGTGCAGTTATTTGTCGCCCAAATTGAAAGTATCTTTAACAGCAGAGGGGCAATCCTCGTAATTTTAAGCACGTTCACAGTTTGATCTCAGGTCTCAATCTGTCAAAAAAACCTCAAATTTCCCTACATTTTGATTTTGAACGTTTTAAATTACGAGAATTGGCCTTCTGGTGTTTGAAAAAAAAAGCTTATTACATGTGCATGTCTATCATTTAGTTCACTTTCAATATGGGATTGGTGCCCATAAACGCTGCAAACACAAGTCACAAATCAAAAGTTCGTTGCAAAGAGTAACGAAAATTTATTTCAGAAGCCGATCGACATTACACCAAATTTCGCAGCCTAAATTGTGTTTGCAGCTGCCTCCGTGTGGCACGGGAACGAACCAGTACTAATAGCGTCGATGTTCTTTCAGATTGGAGGATGAATGGGTACCAGAGAAGGACGTGACGCGCATCAAGCGGGTGGAAATCGCGGAGCTATCTGCCAGCGTGAAGGTGGCGCTGTATGAGCACTTCTCTGCGTCGTACGCGGGCCCCCCGCCGGCCGCGCCCGCGCCGGCCGCGCCGCGCCGCGAGCGGAGGGGCGCGCCGCGCATGCTCAGCAACCTGCTGGCCAAGCGCCGGCGCGAGCCCGAGGGCCGCGCCGAGCCGGCCGCGTGGCGCGAGCCCGAGCGGCCCGAGCGGCCCGAGCGGCCCGCGCGGCCCAGCGGGGCCAAGAAGCGCAAGATGGGCCGCCGCTACGGGGGCGCCGCCTTCTGGCCGTGCGGCCGGTAATCGCTGAGTGATCCCGAGCGCGGTGTCGCACTCCGCCGGACCTGCGCGACTGTTATTATTTGTGATTGCGGGCCGCCCGTCGCTTTGGAACGCGGGTTCCATCGAGTTGACTGGGAAAATTATGAAAATGATTTAATTTTATGTGAATGAAGATATGAATTGGTTTGTGTGTGATTAATTCCATTTTTAATACATTTTTACAAAGGATCCGCTTTCCAAAGTTGCCGTCGGCCCGCAAAGAGATGTCTGTATGAACTTTATGTTTCTCAATTGAATAGAATAATGTGATCGATAGTGTAATTGTGGTCGGCGCGTGTAGTCGGTGTGACACCGAGCGAGACAGATGTTGATTCGACGACAGGCTGATGGCCGACGATATCCGACTTAGGAAAATTCTCGCCAAAGATTGTTGAGGAGCCGCGACGCGGTTTAGACTGCTATACAGCAGAAAGTTAAATTTTATTCACAAGACTGATGCTTTTTTATAATGATATTGAACGGTCGAAATATCGAGCCTTAACGCGTCCGTTCATCGAGGTCGTAGAACGCGGCGCGAACAAAACGTGTACATAGTTAATTGGAAGTGTATAGTGAGTACGGTTTCGTACTCGATGTAACATAGGCGAGCGACTAGAGTACCGGACGTTAGTCTGATAGGTAAGTTAGGGTAAGGACGACCAGCGATGCGCATCACTGCCAACTGTACATAGTAGACGTATCGACTCGATACTTAGTTTAGTATTAAATGATTTCGCTTTTAGTTGTAATAGTCCCCGCGTCTCGTGTTGCTTCCGCTTACTGAGTGCCGACTGACACCTGACGCGCGCCGGTGTGACGCCTGACGTCTTCCGGACAAGTGCCTCGACACACGTCGCACATCTACCAAGCTAGTGTTCACTATATATCACGTATACCGTGCGTAGTCATATCAAACGAAACTCGCAGTTTAGTCGTAGCGTAGGACGAACAATTTTGATATTCGACGTTTTATTCCCCTTGTTGTGTTTGGTGACTCTGAGGAATCAACAACTGTCTGTAGTATATACATAATGTCACTGCCATTGAGAGTTGTGGGCAACTTGTTAGCCTCGACGATACTGTTAGCAATAAACGTTTTGTGATAAGATTATATTGATAACCGACGTTCGTTTCCACGCACAAGATTCGGATTCGCCGTACTTTTGTGTGATACATTAATATACATTAACAATAGAGTAGCAATGATATTTAAAGATAATATAGTAAATTTCTAATTCAATTTATGAGAGGTTTTGTTTGTTGGAGGAACACTCGTTGGTACAACACGAGTATTCGTACTGGAAGATTTTTTACTAAAAACAATATTAGGTTACTATTTTTATTTACAAGGGTATGCGCACATTTGTCAATAAGAAATTTATGGAATGTCTTCAAAGTTTGGATGAACGTATAGTATGAAAAATAAAAACAGTTGATGCAGACGTATTTTTTTAACTTTTTAATTAATTAAGAAGTCAAGAACGTCAATTTGTATCGTTGTTGAGGTAAACTAGCAAATATAACCCAAAATTTCGCCATAACGTTCTTTATGAACGTGTCTTTGTTATTGACAGATGAGCACAATGTTCAATGAATTATTATTTTGTTTTAATAACGTAAGAAAACTCGTGTTGTACGAACGCAGTGTACGGTATAGAGGAATTAGTGATGCTATTGTGAAAGTAATAATATTATTGTAGTGGCGAATGTTTTTAGATCATTGAAATGTAAGGAGCCTTGAAATGTTCAATATTAATAATTTATCGTAAGTTATGGTTATGTACCCATAACCAATAGAAAAGCAATGTTGCATCGTGTTCTTAATAATATAAAATTTTATTAATATCGATATAGGCGATTTGTGTAAAAGAAACACCAAATTAAATGTTATATAAGATCGCGACAGAACTAAATGTAGTTTCCAATGATCTAAGCGCATTTATAAGGCAAGTCCAATGAATTGACTCCGAATGATATACAGTTAGGATAGCTCAGCTCATACAGTAATACATGCCAATGAATGACGTCAATAGCTGTTAGATGTAAACGAACTTTTGGATGCCCCTATACAGACGTTGTCAGATCTATTACTGCCTTTTAGCCATAAGGGATATACAAGTGAATATAAAATTGTGTTCTGTGCTCACACGATCTCGCTAGTATTTTTTAGTTAGAGCCTATAGCGGTAAGTTAGGACGAATTGTGTGAACGTGGTGTAAATCTTAATTGTATAAAACACCATAACGTATTTTTCAAACTATCGCTTATCGTAAACTGGAACGGAGATTTTATTAGATTCATTTAGTAGTGTAAATCGGCCCCTAGACTAATAATGTGAAAATTGAATGTGAATAGTATATTCTACTATAGAGGGAGCCTTAGGTGTGAATTGCGTGCGCATGCGACGCCGCGCGGCCTCGTGCGCATGCGCGGCCACGCAGGGCGGCGCGGGGGGTTCGGTCAGAGATCACTATTGTGTCTGTCGTAGCGTGACACTTGAGTTGGTTCCAAACTATACCGCGCGGTATAGTTTGGAACGCATTCGTAGTAGGTATGGACCCAAAGAAGTGTTTAGGAAAATTTCTCTAGTAGTCAAGTTGGTGCCTGATTGTTCGCGTGTTGAAGGGGATCGTATGCTAACATATTATACAGTCTAGACTTCCTTTTGGAGCATTTCCAACGTACTGATTATTTTTTTAATAAATTTAAAAAATTAGAGTAATTATTTTTTCAGCACTGATCGTAGTGCCATATTTTATTGGCTCGCTTTTTTAATAAATTATTTTTATAGTGAAATTCGACACCAAAATCAGAAAGACAAAATTAGTTTTTTGTTCTATCCGTGTAACAATATGGACTTGAATATTTGATCTCAGTAATCGGCAGTGTAACAGATTTATGATGAGAATGCATGAGAGGATCTTAGTTGCGGTCCGTGAGTGTTATTTCTTAATGAACATGTTAAGTGTCGCTCAATTTAAATTTATTTTACTTACGAGAACAAAGTTTGACACACATACAAACATACATTTTGGCCTATCAAAATGCTTGAGTACAAATTTCGTTTCGCTATACCGACGCGATGAAATGTCTAGTGTTTGGCAAATAATCGGACTAAACTTAAATTAACATTAGATTAGTGTTAGTGGTTCAGAATGTTAGTCAGAGATGATATTTTATGAAGACGAACCTTCGGACGAGGCGTTGAAATTATATCGAAAACATACAATATATGGTAAGCTCGAAAAGATACAATATATTTTTATCACTGCCACAATAGTCATAGAAGTCGTGTCGTTGTGAGAGTTGAGTTCGGTTTTGCATGCCAGTGAAGCGCGCGACCGTTCACTCCTTGCTCAGCGAATTATAATAATTTTAGTTAACCGCGGGCTCACTCGCATGCAAAATCTTTTTGTTACGTGACAGAGTATACAACGGGAACAATGGTAGTCGCTGCCAGTTTTATTTAAGCCCTATAGTTCGATCAGCATTATTTTCTCGGTGTGTCCACTGGTTTATGTGAAGGCGTGAAACACATTACAGCCGTGATGCAGACACGCTTGAATGACGTTGTAAAGTTACAGCAGGTTGAGCAATAAAAAACGCCATCGTCAGCTACATAGTCATGTTGTTGGAAATCGTGGTTTTTAATTGCTCCTCTCGCGCTTAGACAGAAACTCAAGGAATGTAAATAGTTAAGTATTTATTATTAAGTATTATTCTGCATAGTACTGTAATTTGCTTCGCGCCTGGTTGGGCCTTAGGGGAAGTGAGGGCGGCACGCCCGGGCCGGAGTGGCCACATTCGCTCGGCACGATCCCGGACCGTCCCGGGCGACGCCGCGCGGGGTTAGTCTAGTGGTAATGTTGCGAGTTGTCTTTCAAACACGTTTCCTATATTATGCGTTTATTATATGAATGTTCTCCTTTATTGTAAATGTTTGAATACAATAGTTACTATGTGGAGCCTGTGTATTCCAAATAGTGTGCACTACTTATTCAATTTGTAGATATTTAATTATATATAGTATAATGTTTAATGCGTTGTCTTATTTGCTTATACCCTATGGTGAAATCGGTGAAATTAATTATAATTTTGAACCCACGAGCTGATGGGTAATCTACCTCAATTAATTTATCACACATTTGGGCATAATAATAGTGAATGTTAATTTAAATTTGAAATTTGTTCAATGTAGTGATTATTAAGGTTTTTTTTTTCAAATAAAATGGTTTGTCCACCTGTCACAAGTACTGTATCTTATATTAAATACATATTGTATGATTGATAAGTATGTGTTTTATTAAATTATTGAAACATCTTCTGAAAACACCTTTGCACCTTCGCCTTATCCCTTGAAAATATTCAAAAGTAACAAAGATACAATAAGGGCTTCCATAACACAGGAAGCCAGGAACTAAGTAAAAATAAAGTCGGCAGATCACACCCATCATCATCATCTGCCAGGCCTTTTCCAACTATATTGGGATAGGCTTCCAGTCTAATCGGGTGCGGCTGAATACCAATATTTTACATGGAACGACTGCCTATCTGGTGTGTACGTTACCCCAGCAAGAAAGTGTCTCCTAGGGTTATAGGAGTAAAACGTATAATTTGTGCCCTAACTGCTGTAAATGTGCCCCCACATAAAAAATGTGTGCCCCCTGTCGTTTTGGAAAAAAACGGAAAAAACGATTCCTGCTGGGGTAACGTTTTTCTAGCAGGAAAATTCTAAACGAATGATCGGAGAGAGAAAAATTGTGCATGGCCAGAGAGCTTATATGTGTGCTAAAATGTGCCCTCAAAAATAAAATCTGTGCCCCTTCAGGTTTTCGAGATATTGCATTTCCTGCTGGAGTAACGTTTTGATGAATCGTATATCTCTACAACCATTGCATGTGCCCCTGTGGAATAAACATACACGAGTAGCTCTTAATGTGTGCCCCTATGTGCCCCCAATTAGATTTAAGAAAATATTTATAGTTTTCAAGTTATCGCGGTTTCATAAAAAACCGAAAAAACATCGCAGCGCCTAAATTAGACAAGGCACAAGTTCGCTGAAAACTGTATTCGGTCCTTCTTGACGCTAATAATAACCATACAAAGTTTCAAAACTGTTCATGCATGCGTTTTTGAATAATCTTGCTAAAAGTCAAAACGATGGTGTCATAACTTTGACGGCAAAATACAAGGAACCGGCTCAATCCCAGATGTGTAGGTGTAAACCAAAATCATGTGCCTTTATTCAAAAATATATGGTGAAAATATTCAGCTTAGAATGTTTCGTATTAAGTAAATATTAACAAAAAACCAAAATATGTAAGCAACGGCTGGTTATCCGACCAAATTTGAATGACTACTAAAAAGCGACGGATTCATACATATCGATGACCTTCTTTACTTTACTCACTAACCGGTTCACACGTGTTGTGCCTGAGTACACTGACTTAGAAAAGTAATAAGTAATAAAATAAAGTTGTTATTGGATGATCTGTGATTTTTTGTGATGCGAATTTACTAATTATATGTTAGACTTAGATGAAAAACTGATCTGTGATTTAAATAATAATTACTACACAACGTGCAAATAATTTCTAATATTTATAGGTAGGAACTTTGATCTGTGATTTGATGCAATAATTACTTTAAGAATTAAAATTAAGGGAATAAAAATAATAATTTCCACATCAACAAGCTGTTTCATTTATTATAGTCACAGGGTGCATTTAATATATTTTTTAATTAGCCCCCAAAACTTTTGAACGCGACTGTACGGACAACAGCTTAGGTATAATACGTCCAATAAAGAAGGTCATCGATATGTATGAATCCGTCGCTTTTTAGTAGTCATTCAAATTTGGTCGGATAACCAGCCGTTGCTTACATATTTTGGTTTTTTGTTAATATTTACTTAATACGAAACATTCTAAGCTGAATATTTTCACCATATATTTTTGAATAAAGGCACATGATTTTGGTTTACACCTACACATCTGGGATTGAGCCGGTTCCTTGTATTTTGCCGTCAAAGTTATGACACCATCGTTTTGACTTTTAGCAAGATTATTCAAAAACGCATGCATGAACAGTTTTGAAACTTTGTATGGTTATTATTAGCGTCAAGAAGGATCGAATACAGTTTTCAGCGAACTTGTGCCTTGTCTAATTTAGGCGCTGCGATGTTTTTTCGGTTTTTCATGAAACCGCGATAACTTGAAAACTATAAATATTTTCTTAAATCTAATTGGGGGCACATAGGGGCACACATTAAGAGCTACTCGTGTATGTTTATTCCACAGGGGCACATGCAATGGTTGTAGAGATATACGATTCATCAAAACGTTACTCCAGCAGGAAATGCAATATCTCGAAAACCTGAAGGGGCACAGATTTTATTTTTGGGGGCACATTTTAGCACACATATAAGCTCTCTGGCCATGCACAATTTTTCTCTCTCCGATCATTCGTTTAGAATTTTCCTGCTAGAAAAACGTTACCCCAGCAGGAATCGTTTTTTCCGTTTTTTTCCAAAACGACAGGGGGCACACATTTTTTATGTGGGGGCACATTTACAGCAGTTAGGGCACAAATTATACGTTTTACTCCTATAACCCTAGGAGACACTTTCTTGCTGGGGTAACGTACACCTATCTGGTCGCCGCATTCCAGTTACTGGGTAATACGATATCCCTTAACAAGACTGGTTGTCAGACTTTCAGGCTTCTGATTCTGACTACCCGCAACAGCGAAACACCCATGGGCTGTAAATCATTTCATAGAATGCGTTTAATCGTCTAGATAATGAACCAGTTTGCAAGAGAAATGCAATGAATCAGCTTATTACGAACAGCCACCATTGCAGTTACAGCTTGTCGCCTATGTAATTATTTTAACAGTGCAACAGCTGGAGAAAAGAGCAACGTTTTGTAACTAATTGAGTAGGTATACCGGTACAAATCAGGAGGTCTATTTCATAAGCTCGACATCCGTAGTTCGGGCGAAGTTACGTGCGATTCCTACTCCGCATCACTTACGGACATAAGCTTAGTTTGGGGCCTGACCTAAGAATAAAACACAATGCGATTTGACAGTTGTCCCTAGTCCCGAAAAAGTTAGTTAATCGGGTGTAGGATTCACTTCGAAGTTTCGTACTACTCTTGAACGGGCCCGTATTTTCCTGACGGACTTAGAGAGTAGGGCCCCAGACTGGGCTGCTACGCCTGCTACTGTTATTTAAAAGACTCAGTATTCAACGCTTAGCTGTCCCTCTTGCAATGACTAAACTAACGAGACAGCTCAAAGGGTGATTTTACATTTTATGGAATGAAACTCAAACTCAAATAATTTATTTCAATTAAACCATTTACAGGCACTTTTGAATTGTTAAAATTAAATAGTCGGTCAGTTAGTCAGAAAGTTTCATTCCAAGACGTTATTCCAAAACGTAGATCTCTATGGAGAAGAACGGGCAAGCAACTCCCAAGGACACTCTTTTAAATCAAGATATTATTACAAAATCCTGGGTACATTATTCTTATTGCTTCTATAGTAAGAACAATGTAAAAAAGAAACAATATAAAATTGAAAATAAGCCCTGGCAGTTAAGAGATGACCAGTCTCAAGCTCAACCGACGACGCCCGGTCTTCCCTATGGTTTGGATTCCTGGATTAGCATAATCAGCATATAATGTTCCCACTGCTGGGACACAGGCCTCCTCTCTTTGAGAGGGAGTGGGCCGTAATCTACCACGCGGGCCCACTGCGGGTTGGTAGATGTAATGTCTTCGAATTTTTGGTTCTAGGACATGCCGGTTTCCTCACGATGTTTTCCTTCACCGTTTTGAGAGCAGTGGTGATGAAATTATTTACACAAGTAGGTAACTTGCTTCCCTGGGTTCGAACCCACGATAAGATTCGGGTAAATTTACTTACTATTTAGATAGGTACTAGTACTTACCTACTGTGGTTTGGTTTACTCACAAGTAGATAACTGGAAGCTAAGATCGACTAATTCCATCACAAAACAATTGAAACGTGAAACTGTTGATAACAAGAAGCGACCTTGAAAAATAATATTATTATGCAGCTATATCCAACAAACAACCTAAGTAAGTACAGAACACGCCACGTGCCAAAACACAGCTCTCAGCAATTCAAAACATCAAAGCATAACTGCATTACAGTAGATACCTATGGTTTCTAATTTCTACCGAGTTTTAGCGAATATAATGCATATAGGTACGTTGTGCAAGGTATTTCTTGGCCCCGGGAACGATGTCGACAAATGTTTCACAAGGCAACTTGATATCTGGGCAGGTGTCATCAAGCTATTGTTTTATTTGCAATATTAGTCATGCAATTATAGTTTATTTGGAGAAGGTCTGCCTGCTGCTAAATTAGTCCAAGCTTCGACTACTAAAAGGAGGTGCTATTATGGACTTTTCATCGCCTCATCTACAAATACGTACTCAATACTCAAAACTTTATTGCATTCCATATGCAACGACGCAACGCGACGCGACGCGACGCGTACGTTTACGTATGCTTGGGGTGCCTTTTCGTTACCTAATGGCTACCATACCACTTTTAACAACCTCATAAAGTGGCTCTATTGCATCGCTTTTATTTACATACTTCGTATTACCGCACTAGTGTGGCAATTTGCGCCACAGATAACGAGACAGGCCTCTCCAATTGCTTGCCGATTCAGCTCGATTTTCGGCAACTCTCATGCAGCTGCTACCAGCCATCCTGCGAAGATCGTCGCTCCACCGAGCCTGCGTAGTACCTTATCTTTGCCGATTTGCGGTCTCCACTCAAGAACACGTCTACCCAACGATCATCGGTTATATGGGTAAAATGGCCGGCCCATTGCCTATTCAGCTTGCTTATTCTGTGAGCTATCTCGACCACTTTGGTTCTCTTCTGGATCACGAAAAAAAAACGTTGTTATAATGTCAGACTTTTTTTTTTCTCACACATATTTTTTTATCACATGGCTATACAATCTTCGACATAGGTACTTAATATTTATAAACCAAAAAACAAAACGACATGATTAGGCACGTGAACGCGGCAAAATGTCTTCGTCGCTTGGAATTCATCGCGCCGAACATGACCGATCGCAGCGCGAGAAATCCCGAATGTAGTTTCGGTTTCGGTGGTGGTTTTGGCAGATTTGCCGCCGAAACCGAAACTAAACCGAAACTCGTTTTTTGCCGAAACTCGACCGAAACCGAAACTGAATATTCGTTCGGACATTATAAAAAATATGAAGTATTAATAAAATAATGCCAAAGAAAAAAATATAATAGCCACAAAAGTGCAGAGCCCCTGTCGGCTGCACCAGACTGCATTGTCAGCAAGTTGTCGGTAGCTGCGAGCGTCCTGTTTGGGGGCTCTCGTCCCACTCCTGCGCAACCTACCGACTGCACCGGACCATGTGAGTAAATAACTGTATCCAGATTTAATAGGGGCTAATTATAAAATTAGGTCATACTATTATAGGTATTTTTCTAAGTACTTAAATTATTTTGTTGCTGATAACTTACACAAACTTACCTGAAACCTAAGGTTGTTAGTGATGTATTAGGTTTTTGCAGAACTTTCTAAACTTTTTTCCTTTCAAATCTTATTTATTTTGAACTTTTAATTTAATTTTAGGTATTAAAATAATTTCTGCTTTGTTATTTGAACATAATTATCGACATGTATTTTTTGTATAGTTTAGGTGTTGTTTAGTTAATTCATTCGTTAACTTGTTCATACTTGTAATCTGTTGTAACTATGCAAGGTAACTCAAGGTGTTGCAGTTTTCAATCAACTAACAGGTGAGGTTTTTAGGCTTAGACCATTTAATCAGGGCACCATGTACCAACAGGTATCTACCTATACGTGCCTACCTTATTATTTATATACTCCTGTCAGGATTTAATATAGGAAATCAACATGAAGAGTCTCTAGGCATTGCAGTAGTTGTTACCTGAGCATTTTTCTTTATTTTGTTTCCTAAATTTTGATTTTACATTAGATCAGCCCATACCTACTTTATCCTAACTCCCGTTCTCCAGGTAGTGGTGTCGTTCTTCTCTATTTTCATTCCAGCATTGCATTTTGAAAGTTCTACGAGTATATTTATGAAAGGACCCAAAGCAGCTACAGTACATAAAATAATGACTGTGATCTGAAATAGCAATCTTTATTTTTCAGTTCTGTTTTCCGGATGGCGGAGTTCCAGCATCGTGGGAGCGCATTGTGAGTTTTTAACTAAACCTTATTTTGATATACTTGCCGTGTCAGTCATCTTGTTTAAGCTTGTAAGCTTCGTAAATTCTTGTTTCATTAGAATAAAACTTCGAAATACGTAGTTTACCACATAAATTATTTTCTGTCGCTATTTTTGATAAAGTCACCCAAAGTGTTAGCTTTCTTATTCAAGGAATGTAAAAGCCCTCAATACCGTTGCGGGTTCGATTTCCGCACTGATACGGACGTGACCTTTTATTGTCGTTATAAATATGATTCATTTATGTTTGTGCGGCCATTTACGGAATCGTTTGGTTTCTCTTCTACAATAATTTAAAAATGCATTATTTTCGAGTTGTTGTATTATGTTGTTCGGTCCGGTTCTTCGATTTTTATATTATATCTACACCACCAAATACGGCGCACTTATTGATAAAACGCTGCGTTACTAAACAATCAAGACCAGAAGACAGAAGACTCCGAGACAGAAGAGAGAAGAGGTTCAGGGTTGAAATGGCCATTACCTCACAGTCACGTGGTCATGACGGTACAACGTGTGATGTGACGTAGTGGAAGTCTCGACCTGGACTATACTACTACCAGAAGATCTGGACGGTGGTAGGCAGAACAGCTGCAATGCAAGGTTATTTTATGAAGAGTATCAGAGTCTTCACAGGTTTTCTTAATTTTTCTGTGTTTTTTTTGTGCCTTTGTTTTAATGTGTTTTGATTCTCTCTTTAGGGTTTTTTACTATCGTTTTATGAATTTTGTTGTTACGGTGTGACTTTTTAATTTTAATTGTGTTCATTCATTTGGTAGGTTGCTTAGATTTTCATCAGTAGTTGAGGCAATGCAAGGAGCATTGTCTTGCTGATTTACTGATGTCCGTAACTCACAAAATAAATAAATTCATGACTTAAGTTTTTACTAATTTTATCAGTCATTTTTGCGATGGCATAGACTTGTGATTTAGCCAAAGTCAAAGACGAGACGAGAAGTCTTACCTATATTTTTACAAGCTTTTAGAAGACAATTTCCAAGACTTATTTTTAATCTTATATTTAGAATTGTTTTTCATTTGTTTTTTACATTGTTCTCACATATAGAAACAACAAGAATAATGTACCCAGAATTTTGTAATACCTTGATTTAAAAGAGTGTCCTTGGAGTTTCTTGCTCGTTCTTCTCCATAGAGATCTACATTTGGAATGGGCAACTCCAACTTTTTGACTAACTGAGCGACCATTTAATTTTGACAATTCAAAAGTGCCTGTACCTAAATGGTCTAATTGAAATAAATGCTTTGAGTTTGAGTTTAAAGCCATACTAAGAACGAGATATCATTTCAGTTCTAAGTCAAAAATATAGCGTTACGATAACATCATTAAGAATTTAGGTAGACCCATAATTTATTCATCATCAATAACAATTTTGGCAGCAAAAACACATAACTAAAACCTTTTCCTCCCATTTTCTTCTTTCAATTATTAATTTACTAGCCATTACGGACTACGGGCGGTATACCTACCAACAGTGGCTACGTGCCTCGGTTCCAGTATAACATTACGCTTGATCAGGGCTCGTTTGTTTACAGCGAATGTTACCTGATACTTAGGTACCGCCCGTGAGTGCTGTGTCGCGTTATTGGAACGTGTGTGTTTGATTTAGATATCTTTATTTGTGTTGTCTTTGTAATTAGATATTTTTATCGTTATGGTGGTGTTTGTAGGTCTTTAAATAAAACCTTTAGTAACTGAATGACTGGGTGACTGATGATCGAGGCTACTCACACTCCGAGCACTCGCAAGATCTTACTGGCATCTTAGTAGTTATGGTACGGTCACCAAAAGGGATGAGTAACCGGGTCTTCGGATATAGTTGAAGTTTAGTAAGAAACGAATTGAGATTTTCGGATTAAATTTAATTTAATTAATAGAAAAGAAACAGTTTATTTATCAAACTGATTGTCATTCGAAAACATCCATCGGTTTCTTACTGAACTCCAACTATATCCGACGACCGTGGTTACTTATCTCCTTTGTTGACTGCGTGGATGTTAGAGTGGTGAGTGTCAGCCAATCTTCATGAATTTTCTAATGGTTCGTAGCACACATGTCGCCGATGGTGCCGTGGCGGCAACACTACACTAGATGCATGAAAAGTTGTCACTGTTCACTACAGTGGCATTCGTGATTCGTGAAGGGCGGGCGTTTTTGGGGGACTGTCTTTTGTAATTTTGACGTTCAAAAAGTGCTGATTCTCAGCCTAATTTGAATAAATGACTTTTGATTTTGATTTTGATTTCGGAAGTGGCCCATGAGGCGAGTTGTCAGATTGAAAATAAACGCTTAACTTTAACCACGATTTGGAAGATAGACTTCCTTTCCTTGTTTGTAGGTAATATAAGGCTTATTATCTCCTAATGTTCCGTAACGAGGTGATGACCAGAGACCAAGACGCAGAGAACCAAAGTTGTCGACATAGCTCACAAAATAAACAAGCTAAAGTGGCAATGGGCCGGCCATATTAGCCGTAGAACCGATGGGGTAGATGTGTACTTGAGTGGAGACCGCGAATCGGTAAACGTAAGGTGGGTCACCCTCAGGCTAGGTGGAGCGACGATCTTCGCAGGATTTCTGGTAGCAGCTGGATGAGAGTTGCCGAAAATCGAGTTGAATGGCGTGCAATAGGAGAGGGCTATGTCCAGCAGTGGACTGCTGTGATGATCTTCTAATGTTAGTGGGCTCATGAGCTGTGATAATATTAATGACTGTTAGATCAGCGGGGTAACTGCGTAACACATTAATCAGTAACAATGGGTTTTATTTTGACAGTTCAACCACATTCAAACTGTTGCAGTTTTTAAAAGAAGAGTTAAAGAACACTATCTGTTAACTTCATCATAGTTGTGTATGTATTTATTATTTTGAGTATGACATAATTATTATCATTCTAGTGATATTTATTTTAGAAGTATGTATGTATGTATATTAGTATAATTATTCTCGTAATTTTTGTTTAGTTTTTTAAGTGAATTGGTTTTGATTTCATGTATTATTTTTTGTCTCCTTTACTATTTCACACGCTGTCTACATCTCTGTATCTATGCCTTGTATCAGGTATGCTGGAAGAGATTTCTTATGAAATAAGCATCACCTCTGTACCTATTTTTTCTGTTCTGTTTTTTCTTGTCTGTTTATATATGTGTGTACATAAATGGTAAAATAAATAAAATTCATTGCGTTATTTACATTGAAGAGCAGACAAATTTTTCAAACATATGAAGCAATGGATTAGCAACATCCTTCAAAATGATTCAGATTGAGATTGATAGTGTGTTACGCAATTAGGTTACTGGTTGCTAAGTGCGAGGCCTGGTATCGATTGGTATTTTGCTGTTGGTAACTTCCTTTTTTTTTTGTGTGTGTTTGGTCTTTTATAAGCGACATGTTTGCCGCAAACAAATGTATTTTCTTTTTTTCTTTCTAATACCAAATTCTCAGTAGCATGATAGTGTCTGATGCCAACATTGATTATTATTTTTTCGGCAAATACGTTATTATGTTGATTTAATCAACAATTTTAAGATTTTTGATCCGTTGTTGAAATTACCAGAAGGATTTTTTTTTTGAGAAATTACTTTATTGTTTCCTGAATATTCTTGATCTGTCTGATTACCGTGTAAGATACAGGGAGATTACAGGGTGGCACTTGCCAGGGACATCGACGCGCAAACTGTAACTATGAATTTTAGACCCCAAATGACCTTGGGACCTAAAAAGGCCACTTTAAGCAATACCTCTAAAAGTTATTCATTTCCTGAATTCCCAGCAGATCATTAGCAATTCCTCTAATTTTCGTTAAATGGTACACATAATAGTTTAATCACCTACAATTCATTTCATATCAATCATATTTGGTGTAAACATTGGTGGACCATTTTACGAATTTCCATACAAAACTGTCAAACAGGTAAATTGCGTGATATGAATTGCACACAGATTATATTATGAATTGTCAGTTTGTGACCATTTTACGATTTATATGATTCCTATTGTTATCCTACAGGGTGGCAGGGACATCGACGCGCAAACTGTATAACCATGGATTCAGCACATGAGATTAGACCCCATAGCTATGAAATTTTTCGTCGGTTATAAAAAAAAAATATTGCTGTTCCCTACATTTTGAAACATAATTTTTTTTTTTTCGATAACCGACGTAAAATTACTACGCGGTCTAAACTCATGTGCTGAATTCATGGATACCTACAGTTTGCGCGTCGATGTCCCTGCCACCCTGTATAATGATTCTGCTAAAGTGGCCTTTTTAGGCCCCCTTAACTCAAGTGAAAACAGTGTTTTTAATGACAATATTAGTTAAAAGTTATCAGAGTTTTATAAAAGACGCTCATTGTGATTGCAAATGAGCCATTCTACATTACGTCTAAACGTCGGTAGCAATTTTGTAAAACGAAGCGCAATGACAATCCAGCTGAAATTTGTTCAGCTGTTTTACATAACGGAGCTGTTTTGTAAAACAACTAGCGGTTTTGTAAAACAGCGAATTCTACAATCCATCTGCGACATCGACACCACCAAATACGTCGCACAATCAAGACCAGAAGACAGAAGACTCCGAAACAGAAGAGAGAAGAGGTTCAGGGTTGAAATGGCCATTACCTCACAGTCACGTGGTCATGACGGTACAACGTGTGATGTGACGTAGTGGAAGTCTCGACCTGGACTATACTACTATCAGAAGACCTCTACGGGGATAGGCAGTATAGCTGGCACCAAGATTATATGGAGAGATTAGTCTTCAAAGAATGTTTTCTTATTTTTTTTGTGATTTATTTTTGTGTTTTTATTTTATTGTGTTTTGAATTCTCTTTTTATAATTTGTGTGTAATTTTGTTTTAAAATTGTGTTTCTTTGTGTTATTTAGTTTTTCATCAGTGGTTGGTTCATTTTTTTACCAATCTAGCTACTATCGATTGGTATTTTGCTCTTTGTCAAAAGAAAGTGTACCTAATACGAGTTAGGACTCATAAAAGTTTAGTTAGCATAGTCGGAAGATTTGTTCTCTAATGAAAACTGCTTACGATCCCAAAAGTACCAATCTGTATAGCTATGTAGGTACCTATTTTTGTATTGGCTATCAGACATTCGCAATATCAGATTATTGAGACACAAAAATCTTGCCTCAACAAACATGTTTATGTTTATTTCCTAAGCAATGAAAATAAATGTGAACCATGCAATAAAACCCCGACTATTTCACTTTTATTCATAAGTTTCTGTATATTTCTGCTTACTACAGTCGTAAGGTCAATAATATTCTATACTAGCATCTGCCCGCGACTTCGGCCGCGTGTTTCTTGCTCTCCCGACCCACCCCGTCGCATCGCATCGCCCATTGCGCTATTACTTAGTTTTCGCTTAGCGTTCTTTCTGACTTTCGTTCTTTTTGCTCGGCTCCTAAACGTCTTAGCGTGATGTTAAATAGCCTATATCCTTCCTCAATAATTAGGCTATCAAATGCAAAAATAAATTTTCAAATACGACTGGTAGTTCCAGAGATTAGCGCGTTCAAACAAACAAACAAACTCTTCAGCTTTATTTTTGGTATTGATATATATTGGATAGATAGGGATAATAAGTATAATAACATAACTTGTGCACAATGTTCGGTTATCTGCGAAGATCTACGCATCTTCACGGTCCATTGGCGATAAGATACCAGCACTTAATAGCTTCATAAACCAAAACTAACTTTACTTGACCCAACGCTTGGAAATTTTTGTCTGTATTAATAGGTCAAACTTATCTGGTTGTTAGATGTCCAGTGTAATATGAGCTGTAGTGCCTTTATAATGTAGAGGGAAGTAGGGTTTTCCATATCTGGGTAATATCAGAATTGGATCAGGATGTGAGCAAAGATAAGCCTTGTGAGAATGTTTTTAGATTAGCTAGTTGTAGAAGTTTTCCGTAGATGATCGTGATACTTGAAAATCTATGTATACTTAGAGACTTTACAAATTTAGGACCAACTCATCTCGCAATATATGCTGATGACACTGCCTCATATACTTCTTCAGAGGATACTGAATTAATAATTGGGCGGCTTCAACTTGCACTAAACCTAAAATTAAACTCCAGTACAACAGAAGTTATTATTTTTTCGCGTAAACAATCATTACCCTCCAGGCGCATTAACTTTAAAAATCATTCCATAACCTGGAGCCGTTCGGTCAAATATCTCGGTGTGGTTTTAGATAACAAAATTAACTGAAGTGAAAACCCTGATGCACTTCGCGAAAAGTGTCTGAAGGCTATCAATGCGTTAAAACCTAATCTTAACAGAAAATTCAAGTTAAGCGCTGCTAAAAAATTACGCATTTATATCATCACCGCCTCGTCTGACCATGTCTGACATATGCTGCGCCAGCCTGAAGTAGCCTGACTGATAAAAACTACAATACCTTGCAAGTTGGTCAAAACAAGGCAATCAAAATATCTTTTAACACAGGCAGTGTTAAAAGATATTTTGATTGCTTTGTTTTTTTTTCGTACAAATTTAAAACGTGTTCACGGACAAATTAAATTTTCAACCATTAAAAATTGTATCTTAAAATCAGCCCGAAAATTCTATAAGTATATATAAATGTAAAAATCCCAAACACGATATAACCCATTAATTTCATCCATAGGCAAAAGTAGATCTAATAACTTATCGTATTTAAAAACATATAATCGATATTGTTTACCTACCACATCACTATTTTTTGAGTGAATAACAATATCTACCCACCACCGGATGACCGGACCGAGCGTGTTGCCCTCAGCCCTCACCCGGTCGCGGTAAGCATACTCGGCGAAAAGTTACGCAAATTACCCTCGGCTTAGAATTTTTTTTTTGTTTAGACTCATCGATGATAAATGTTTAAAATTAAGTTATGTTATATCACAGTAATGTTTTACCCTGTGCTCCAAATAGTCAGTGAGTGCACACCTTTAGTAGGTAACCAGTATTATGCGCTTAAAGTCAGTGCTAAGACTTTTGTGCTTATTTGATATTAGTGAATGTTTATAGATTAGTAAACTCAGTGTAAAATGTTTGTAAAGGTAAGTTAGCCTAAGAACTTGGTATTTATAACAACTTGAAATAGGAGTCATATATTACCCCGGAAACACTGACTACCAAGAATTTCTCCAAGAGTATGACTCGCAGCTACAACAAAGGAAAAGAACAATCGTTTTTGGAGATTTCAACGTCGATTTACTAACTAAGAAAAACAAAGAGACAAAACAATACAAAGCAATAGTCAAGGAAGCTGGACACACACTACTAAATAAAATAAACAAAAAATATTGTACAAGAAACTCCGACACAAAAAAGACTATCATCGATCATATTAGCACCAACCTAAAAGACGATTACTTTCATGTAGTAATAATTGAATCCTCTATGTCTGATCACAACCAGATGTACCTAGAACTTAAAAAAACCAAAACTCCTCCGAAAATGAAAACTCAATACGAAGCAATAAACTACACAAAATTATATAACACTGTTGAAACAGCTAAGTTCAAAAATCCTAACAACGAATACCTAGTGTTTGAAAATCAAATAAAACTATTTACAGAAGAAGCTAAAACTATAAAGACCAAGATTCTCAATCCTCCACAAAGAGACTGGATCAACAAGGACATTATCGCTGAAATCAACCAGAGGAATATACTGGCGACAGAACTTAAAAATAACCCTAGTAACGACACAGTAAGAACAGAATTCACGAAGAAAAGAGACTACGTCGCTAAATTAATATCAAGAACAAAAAATTCCTACTATTATAATGAATTTAAAAAATGTATTAATAAACCTAAGAAAATGTGGGGCCTAATAAATACCTTAACAAGCAATAAAATAAAACAGAGCTGTGTTCCTCCAAAATTAGTAGCAAACAACAATAACATTACGGAGCCAAATCATATTTGCCAAATATTTAACGAATACTTTGCTACAATTGGATCACTCCTAGCGAACGAAATACCTAGTTCATTTCATAACGATTATGACTGCGCTTTACCAAATCCTATAACCCAAAACGTTGAGAAGCTCGCAAGTTTCAGCCCATGTTCTGCTAATGAAATAGCAACCATTATAACTAAACTCGATCCAAATTGCAGCACTGGCCTAGACGGAATAAAAACTAAAGTAATTAAAACCGTTAAAAGTTTAATCGTAAACGATCTGAGCAAATGTCTGAATAGATTACTGGATGACGGGACCTTTCCTGAAACACTAAAAATAGCAAAAGTAACACCAATCTATAAATCAGGCCGTACCACAGATCCAGGAAATTATCGACCTATCTCAGTGTTGCCTATACTGTCAAAAATATTAGAAAAAATTATTCACAACCGATTAGAAAAGTATCTTAATTCTATTAACTTCATCACCGATCGACAATATGGATTTAGACCCAGAAGTAATACTACTACAGCCACTATTGATCTCATCACTAAAATTAAACAAAACATAGACAGAAAAAACATAGCCCTGGGTATTTTTATTGATTTAAAAAAGGCCTTTGATACGGTTAGCCACAAACTACTCCTAAAAAAACTGGAATCAATAAAAATCACGGGAAAAGCTCTAAAAATACTCGAGTCATACTTAGAAAATCGTTCGCAAGTGGTCAAACTTGGTAATCATCGGAGTAATGCACTACCTATTACATGTGGCGTCCCACAGGGATCTATCCTGGGTCCCTTACTCTTTTTAATATACATAAATAATATAAACGAAATTAAACTACATGGTCACCTTACCTTATACGCCGACGACACTTGCTTATTTTACTTCGGATCTTCCATCCATCACATTATCTTACAAGCACAAGAAGATTTAAATACCCTATTCGCATGGTTTCAGTTCAATCTTCTAACAATAAATATCTCTAAAACATGTTATATAATATTTAAGGCTAAAAATAAATCAATTCCCTCATATGACCCTCTAACAATAAATGATATCCCGCTACAGCAAAAACCATGCGAAAAATACCTCGGTCTAAGAATGGACAGCTCACTAACGTGGAACGCTCATATTGATCATATAAAAAGTAAACTCTCGGCACTCTCCGGGTCACTGCGTAACATTGTTCGTTGTATTCCACCAAAATTGCGGTATACTATTTACAACTCCCTAATAAAGCCACATCTACTTAATTTAATCGAAATTTGGGGCAGTGCTGCTAAAACAAAATTATCAGAACTTCAAACTACCCAAAACAAAATCATAAAAATAATATTCAACTACCCATACCTAACATCTACCAGCAAAATTTATCAAGACACAAAAATAATGAACATAAAACAACTCTATATTTACAACACATGCATTTTCATTAGAAATATTCTCAACAAAAGCGTTCACTCAAACATAACACTCACTCAATATAAACAAGTTAGTCAACGCAGTACACGGCGAGCAAGCTTGCTAGTTTTACCAAAAACAAGAACTAACTATGGCAAAAAAATGCTAACTTTTGAAGGAGCACAGCTTTATAACAAATTACCGTCCTGTATAAGAAATGTACACTCTTACAATGCATTCAAAACTCAACTTAGCCAGCACATAATTGCGGATCGATCACTTCTGGAGAAATGAATGCATTGTATGGGTAACTACTAAATTGTAATACTGATGACGAACTTATTGCAATCTATATTTTTAGTATTGTTCTCAAGTAAGTGACTTATGTCTTTATTGGGAATAAAGCTTCTTTAAACCGAAACCGAACAAGGTGAAGGGCGGGCGTTTTTGGAGGACTGTCTTTTGTAATTTTGACGTTCGAAGTGCTGATTCTCAGCCTAATTTGAATAAATGACTTTTGATTTTGTTTTTTTTTTATATGGTTGTACACAATTATAATAAGATCTTATTGTATGCACTTTGTGTTATTAATGTGATTATGTTGATAATAAAGAGTTTAAAAAAATCCCATCAATCAGTAGCAGTTCGACTGCCTCGTTGTTCTAGTGGTCGCATGCGCTACTGCCGAGCATAAGATTTTGGGTTCGATTCCCGTGTCGGGTAGTTTCATTGCGGTTTTCCATCTGGAATTTCTCAGACGGAGCCTGGATCTGTGCCCGATTGATGGCAGTAGGCTCATGGGACTGGAACATAACTGGCGAAATGTGGATGTACTATAGGTACAGCACTGCCTAACCCTTCGCGGAATATAGCCATAATGTTATATGGGTGTTGAACTTTAGCTCCGTTGTTTGTGTTAACAGCTGCACCTTATTTGGGCAGCACCAGTTGGGTAGGTATGTAAACTCTAGGTCTGTGTAGCCCCATTCTAATGGGTTCTACACACTCCTTACTCGTATCTTGTCTCGATTGTAGGCCTCAGGGCTAACCTAACGATACATGCTCGTGTGCTAAGCTAACACGGTGCTGCAAATTGTGTGTTCTGAGATATTACCTATATGCCTTCTTAGTATATGATAGTCAACACGTTGTAGATTACTGAGCAATACAGCTTTTTGGTAGAAGGACCGACACAATTTTTCGAGGGATTGGTGGTGTCATTTGCTAGCACAAAATAGTTTTATTATTAATTTTTATTATTTAATTAATTTTTTTCGTTCTTTAACACAATTTTACGACGACTGGGTGCTTCCGCCCACGTCATTTACATTCTGAACCAATTGTAAAGACGCCAGCAGGTCAAGCTACCCGAAACTGTCAAATTTTCCCAATTAACCGTGAACCTTAATACTTTAGCGGTAAAGTTGAAAATCTATTAAAGAAATTTGACAGATTGTAGTCGCTTGATGTGCTGGCGTCTGTACATAATGGGGTTTATTCATAAACGATGACTAAAGTTAAGTAACGTTTAAACGTCAAAAATGTATGGTTAAACAGTCGCTAATCACTGCTTAACTTTAAGCAACGTTTATGAATAAAGGGGAAAATGTTCATTGCAGATAAAACCAAAAATTATTGCGTTCTATTACGGGTGATTAAAAAGAAACATTATTATTCAAATTCAAATTTATTTATTTGTACACATAGGTGTAATGTAGTACATGATGGTATAAAAAAAAACATGTTATGTCACTACGCGCTGCCTTGTAAGGCGTACAAATATTGCTTACACATTAGGTAATGGGTGTACAGGAAGGCCTATATAATTATATTATCTCAATTACCTACCGCGACACTGAAGACAGGTGTTATGGAAGAAAACTAGAATAATATAATATGACAATTCCTATCCCTAAGAAAATTGTGTCGGTCCTTCTACCAAACATACTGTATGCATAAATTGCAAAGGGCATTGCATTACAACATGTAATTTGTGATGATATCACATAGTATGACTGACTAACTAAAAGCCTCAACTATATCTACCATGCTAACGACAATATTTTATTGGTAAAGGGAATGAAAAGAAAAAAAAGAAAGAAAGAAAAGAAAAAGTATTTATTGCGACTTGTACAGAAATACCATAAAACTAAACTAAACACAATCAAAAACCCAAGTGAACCTAGTTTCATTATGTAGGTACAGGTAAAGTCAGGGAAATAAATTGTTATCCAAATTGACTACCAACTTAAATTATTCGTATATTCAAATCACAAATGTAATTGTAAAATGTTACGAAGTAAACAATAAGTAAACAATTTACGTTCTTAAATGAACTATCTTTTTCAAGTTGATTGAGAGCTGATGAGGTTCAGTTAAAATATTTTATCTTTTTCAAGTTAAAATATTTTAACTGAACCTCATCAGCTCTTTTCTCTTCCCAGTTATTTCAAACCCTCAACACACATTCTATCTCCAAGATTAAAACTATCGTAAGAAGAGGGCGGTATATTAATCAGCACTGGAGCCGACTCCCATTCATAACTGCCCGGGCAAAGTTGGAAACTTCCGCGAGGCATTGAAACTATCTCGGAGAAACTTCCCCTCTGAATAAACATTCCAGATTGATTATATTTAAGTATTGGATAAAGTATTTGCGAGCAAGTAGCCGCGAAATCGAGAAGGCTTTCATGGGACTTGACTATGTTTTTATTGCTACAGCTACGTTTCCTAGAAAAGCGGTGACCGGACTTAACGGACAGTGACGGCTGTCATTAAATGATGACAGCGGCAAAGATTTAAATCGTTAGATTCGCTCTACCGCGTCAAAAGATCACCACTGCTCTCACAATGGTGAAGGAAAACATCGTGAGGAAACCGCCATGTGCTAGAACCAAAACATTCGAAGATATGTGACATCTACCAACCCGCACTGGGCCCGCGTGGTGGATTCTGGCCCATACCCTCTCACAGAGAGGAGGCCTGTGTCCCTGCAGTGGGAACATTATAGGCTGTTTATGCGTCAAAAGATAGTCACGTTTCTGTTTCGTTTTGACACCTCTGACATCTAATGACGCAGTGACATGACTTGATTGTCATGAAAACGCTATTGAATAATGTGTGAGCTTACTCTTCTCAGTATGGACACTTTTTCGCGTAAATAAGTACCGTAAGGACAAATCTAGCGATTTAAATCTTGGGCATTGGGGCAAACCCCAATGTCCAAAACTTTACGGTGTCAAAAACGCTCTGTAGGAAAACACACCAATTTACTTTCATAAATAACGTTTCAGTGACGTCATTCGCCGGTCAATTGCTACACGCCGGCGAAAGACGTCGTACAGAAGAAGAGTCACTGCGGCCGCTATGTGCGCTTTTCTAGGGAACCAAAGTTTTAGCACTTTTCAGTTTCATGTCATTCGTTTGAGGAGGAGTAGAGTAATGACGTTCGTATTATAAACGTGAACGTTGCACAAAATTCACAGAAATTTAAACACACACATAACATCATGCCTTGTTATCCCAAAGAGTTAGGCATTACTTAATTAATTTAATATAATATAATATAATAATTAATATAATTTAAATTATGTACTAGCTTTTGCCCGCGACTTCGTCCGCGAGAAGCAACTTTCTTAATTTTTTTTTCCGTAAGAACCATCCTCGTACTTCAAGGAATATTCTAAAAAAAGAATTAGCGAAATCGGCTCCGCGGTTCTCGAGATTTGCGCTTAGCAACACATTCAGCGATTCATTTTTATATTACAGAAGATATCACACCCACATTTCGCAAGTTATGTAGAGTTGTTATGTATTTGTTTGTGTTGTGTTATGGAAATTTATAACTCAAAAGAATCCGATGGTTTCCTTGTAGATAATTAATAGCAATTATTGTCAGTTTCTGACGGGGTAATTTTTTTTTGTGAATATCGACACACTTACATAACTAATACATTTTTTCTGCACTTTAGAAAAATCAATGGATTAGCACATTGTTGTGTAGATTTTGCCTGTAATTACTGTTATCAAAGCCCTAATAATTCAACACTTGCAGACACAACCCGATATTTATACCGATACCGACACAATCGATTGGTATCGCAAACCCGATCGGATCTTACGCCATTGCCCATTATAATACACTTTTGACAACTAATTATCGGGACAGACGGACAGACGTAGAATATTTTGCTGTAATTAGGGGATATAGGGACAATAGTTGTAGAATGCTGATTTATAGAGCGTTGAATGGGCTGGGTGAGGCTGCTGGCTTGGTTATCAGTCTTTTAGGGCCTTCCGCTCTAGGAATGAGCTGTGTGGAACTGTATCTAGTGCAGACATTTTTGTAACGTACCAGCGACATTTTAGGTCAGCAAGTGGCCAGTAGATTGCTGAGCTAAAATTCTATAATATACACAATACAACAACAATACTGTAATATACTGGAAGCCGACCCCAATATAGTTGGTAAAGGCTAAACAGCACCCTAGTTGCGTGACACACTATCAATCTCAATCTGAATCATCTTGAAGGATATTGCTAATCCATTGCAAAAAAAAAAAAAAATGTCTGCTCAACAACGTAAATAACGCAATCAATTTTGTTGAACTGTCTAAAGGTTTTACGCAATTACCACGCAGATTAAAACTGCCAGTAGATTGCAGGAAAATTACAGTTATTTTACATAATCTAGTTTTAAAATAATATATCCAAATAGTAACTGTTTAAGCCACTGTAAATATTATACCTTCTTTTCAATTTAGCTTCTAATACGAGTACATTTATTGTTGTCTTCTTTTTAAATGTTTGATGTAAATTGATGGCCTGAAACACAGGTTTTTCATAAACCTAGATTAGGCAGGTCTACATTACAGTTAGAATTTAACTTTCCCCGATTGTAATTAATGTAAATTATATTTTTACTTTACTTTATACTTGAATAAAATTTTATTTTTTTATTTTATGGTTCAAAAGCAAAAATGGTACCCTAATAGGATCACTCTAGTTTATAAATAAAAACTTAGGATAAATGGAAAAAACTTGTGAGAGAGCTTTATAAAAAGCGATTGGCGTGCAATATGAACATATACACAACGACACATCAAGCTTATTTCCAGTTTAAGCTGACCTCGCATTGCTATGCAATGGTCTTCGTACAATGAGAAGTCAGCTTATACAGGAAATGTATAGCCTGACGTGTAGTCGTACGTACCTACAGCAAGCACCATGAAAAAATAGTTTATTTGCACCTTTAAATAAAAAATACGGTTTACAATAAAAATAGGTCTTATGTTGTATGTCCACTAAGATACAGGCTGTTCCTAGAGAGGAGCCAAATACTACAAAAGTTTTGGAAATACATAGAAAATGTCTCCTTTAAGTTCTGCGTAGATACATGTGGGTGTAGAGTTAGACTACCTAGATGTATTTCTGGACTGTGTGGGTGTATGAATGTCACACAGCACCTACGTAGGCGGTATCATTCATGTGCATATTACTGTCACATTGTATTAGTTTGACCTACGTGACATCAAAGGGAGCATTTCAAAGATGAATGCTTTTGTAGCACTATTTATAACTTGCGTGTGTTTTTACAAAGAATTACCTTTGAATTATTTACTTATAAGTAGCAGACGTAACTCTAGTCTGTTTTTGGACGTAACTAAATGTAGCTTTTATTCTTTGTCTTTCCAATTTTATCTGCATGTTAAAAACAGGATTATGGCATGTATTTCTCTAGCTAATATAATGATTGCTGCTTTTTTGTGAACCTCAAATAATCCCTATTTTCCTGCTACGGCGCTACGTGAGTGCTACGAAATAACGTCATTATGACTTCCGTCTACAAAAGACCTCGTTAGTAATTTTCATAATAAATAAAAGACAGGATATCCGGTTCTTAAAAAAATAATAAACACCTAGTTAATTGTAGTTTTTGCTGAACAGTAAGGTAAGTAATAAAATAAGTGTAAGTAATAATGAAGTATTATAATGTAATAATTATCATATTACTTAGTCAGAAATAGGCTCGCCAACATGGTAATTAAACATAACTGGCGAAATGTGGGTGTACTATACACCTCTGCCTATCCCTTATAGGAATACAGGCGTGATGTTATGTTATGTAGTTTCAGAAATTTTGCATTTTATGCTACTGAGAACGGTAAATACGTATTTTATGTAGAAACTTGCACTAACGGGCGACTAAATTGCTTTGTCCTGTCAACTATGAAGCTGTCATTTTGGTTACAAACTATAACTAAGTTGAGTTAGTGAAGCTCAGATATTATAATGAGATTTTCAGCTCGTGATCGTCGTAATACACGCCCTGTTCTAGAAGAGAAGGAACGAGCATGCTTTCTGATGACGTAGGCGTCATCAGCGAGCATGCTCGTTCCGGGCAGCCAGCGTAAGCGCTTGCTGCATACTTATTATGCGTTGGCAAATTTATGCTCAGATATCTTCAAGAACTTTTCTCTCAGCGTTAGTCTCTAATTAAAAATAATATTATTATCATTTATATTATCTCCATTTTTTTAACCTGTCAGCAGCCAGAAAGAGTGTATTTTACAAAGCTACTCAACCGGGTGTTGTGTCTGGTAAGCTACTGCCCGACGCGACGATTGTTTTTTTTTTGGGGATGGCATCTCGCTGTTCAACCTAAAGTTGTCAAAAATAAAAGGCCCGTTTTGACATTTGAGAATGCGTTCCTGACACCTGTCAGTTTCATACAAACGAATAGGTACGTGTTTTTCGTATTGATCTTTATTAACTACTAGAACTGTCAAT
The DNA here is from genome assembly GCA_949629185.1 of Apamea crenata. Taxonomy (NCBI): domain Eukaryota; kingdom Metazoa; phylum Arthropoda; class Insecta; order Lepidoptera; family Noctuidae; genus Apamea; species Apamea crenata. The sequence goes on from OX451359.1 coordinate 3,881,235, forward strand.
GTCAAAACGGACCTTTTATTTTTTGAAAACTTTAGGTCGTTGTCGTCTGCTTAACCGGAATTGCTTGTGGGTGCCCCAATAAATTAAGGCCTCCAGCCAGGGCTTAAAATACTTAAAAACTAAGCGACTACACGCTAAGGGCAACCCTCTGAGGTACGGACCTCGGCTTAGGGCGTCGCTGGAAGAGGGCAGCAAAGGACAGGTGGGATCGGATTATTGTCCGATGGTTGATAACGAGACGTTGTATATATGCTAATTGCGCGGTAAATTCTGCTTGCGCGATGAAGGATTTTGGCGTGACGTCACTGTGACGCGTAGATCGATATGTTGCGATGTAGACCCGCCACACTACATACTATTCATCCGAATATACCTTGATGCCGTTCCTCTTCTTCTCGCTTGTTCACACGATCTATACGACTTAAATAATAACATACAGCTCCAATCTCCTGTTGATCGTCACAAGACCCTTTTCTCCATCTAATTTGCATCCAACAAATACCACTGCGCTCCGTTAGGTTACATTCCCGTCGGTCAGTCCATTCATTAATCAGGCACAGCCGTTCATAATAAATAACTTTACAATAGCACTATGAATTCGAGTTATTAGCCGCTGATTGGCCCATCAATTGCTATATGCAGTGCCTCCGGGACTGCCCGCCGCGGATAATCGGTGAGATACACTGTTTTGAAACAAGTTAAAAGCGAATAGCGTATTTGATTTAAAACTGCACGCAATGAAAGAAAAATAGAAGCTTGTTCCTTTCCGAAGTTTGCTCGCGCGGACAGGTGTCTGGAGCCTTTACGTATATCATTAACCTGTGCACTCAATGATTTTCCAAAGCATTAACACACTAGGTATTGAAAATGCTTAAATAATGGGCAATTGTGTTATCAATAGCTGCCGACATTGATAAGTCAAATAAAGCATAGTATTGAAAAGATGAGACAAGAAAAAGTTTACGTCATGCATTCAAATCTTTTTTATCCCAAAGTGTAGTTTTGGATTGGTCATAATTATAATCACAGATCATAATTCAGGGTGGTGGGACTTCGAAAAAAAATTGCTGTTCAGTACATTTTGATCGCGTCGGTATTGCACTTTTCTATGTGATAGGAGACTTTCTTATTGATAACCGACGAAAAATTTCTACCCTAGGTTGTCTAGACTGATGTGCTAAATTCATGGTTACTGTTTCCACCCTTGCCCCCTTTGCAGTTTACCCTGCCGCCCTGTATAGTCACTCAGTATCTTTTGTTACTTTTACTTTAAGTTGTTCATAATACAATTGTGTTTTTTAATAACCGACCATAAATTTCGACGCTATGGGTTCTAAACTCATGTGCTGAATTCATGGTTACAGTTTGCGCGTCGATGTCCCTGCCACCCTGTATGTTCCTCATTAGCATCAACCTATGCAATCGATGACTTTCAGCACCGTATCTGTACGATCTTGCAGGTGCCGTAAATTGCTCAGAGTTGCCGACACTGACTTCATAACAACAAAAATGGCGCAAATTGCGTAATTTAGTTGCACATATTAGTGCATTGTTATAAATTTATATCTTGGGCCACAACTTCAGGATATCAGAGCTAGATCGTACGTTAAGCCGCCCGCAAACGGATCGTAACGTCGATTGCTCGCCATACATCACACAGCTTGGGATATTTTGTTCGGCTTACTTAGGTAGGTATACCAAAATTTTTTTTTTCCATTTTGTATTACTTACCTAATGCTTTATTATTATTTTTTTTTTAAATGTAATTCCTTTTTTAATGTAGTTCTATTAGTACTTAATTTAATTTAAATTTAATGTACAATATCAATGTAATTAAGTTATGTTTATATTTTTAATTTAACTTTTCCTTATGTTCTTTATTCTATATCATCATCATCATCTGCCTAGCCTTTTCCCAACTATGTTTGTCGGAATATCGACCAAGTGTGTGAAGTATTTTGATGAATAATTGGTTGGTTGAGCACATTGGTGCTGAACCAACCAAATATTCATCAACATACGTAAATTATCTTATGTTCACGCGTTTCTGGATATACCTAAAGCATTTCATGATAACATCGTCATATACTCTGCAATTATTCAGAAATTAGTAGCAGGAGTTCCCAGATCAAGTTCATTATTGTAAAGACTGGTTGCCTGTCGGTAATTAAAAGAGTAACTGTGAAATGTCTTGTCGTCTCTTCTAAATAGAACTTAGGAAACGACCAATTGGGACCTCTGCAAGTGGTGTGCGTTAATTCCGGGACATGTTGTATATTATGTTCAAACCTTATATTATGAGAAACTCCTCTCAACTTTAATAACGCATAGCTACTTAATTACAACCCCCAAAACAATAACAACCCCTCATTCGTCGTCAAGCCGGCGCGGACGTCGCGACGCCTCTCACGTTGCTAGGCAACGACGACGCAATCGATTCGCACCCCGCCATTCATTTCATTCGCTCATTATAACAAGGGGCACCACTATACGTTTTAGATGAATGGGGGAGCTTGGGGGACTAGTTGAAGCTTTAGATGAATGGGGGAGCTTGGGGGACTTGTCGAAGCTTTAGTGTGTGACGGATTTTTGGTGCAAGATTTATTTGAAAATAGCTGATTCTATGTAACAAACTCTGCACAGCCAAAACCACTCAATATAAAAACTTGAAATATGGAAAACATAAAGACTAAGGGATAATGATTGAGTAGTAATTTTAATTTGTTTTTTTTTTAATTTGTTTTATCTAATTTATGTGTTGATGTTGTATTTATTCGTTTGTATTTATTGATGTGTGATGATTTTAATTTATGAAATTGTAATCGTATTCTAATAAGGGTTATGTGGTACCTGAAATAAATGAATTTGAATTTTGATTTAAGGGCAAATTTTTCCAACGCTAGATATATTATCCGAACTTTGTATCACTAACAAAGTTATTATTGTTAAGTATATATTTTTACCAATACTATAATGAGTGTCATAGTTACTCGGAATAAAGAATTTATTATTTATTAATAATAAAATCTTTATCCATTTTCTGATTTCTTGATCCACTAAGACAGGGTTGTCTAAGCCAGATATAATCCCAGGCAATAAAACATAAAAAAAAAATTAAAGTATCACGTCACGATAAACTCAATGAAAGATGTTTTTTAACCGACGAAAAAAACGGAGGAGGTTCTCAAGTCGACGCGTATATTTTTTTAAAGTCCGATTTTGATAATTCTTTTTTTATTGGAAAGGGTATACCCCAAAGTTGGTCCCATATAAATTTGAAAAAGAATCCAACCCTAAGGTGGGAAAATAGGGGTGATTTATTGTTCACTCACAGATTTGAATGCTGTGTTGTGTATTATTACTCTACTCAGTGCCACATATGCCTGCCTGCCCTGCCTGGCAAACAATTAGTAGATTATAGCCACAAAAAAATTTAAAGTAAAAACTTTTTAACAAAAAAATTAAACCGCCGAAAAGCTTGAAAACAAAAAATAATAAACATTTTTTATTTAACCTTAATAACTAAGTTTTTAAACTAATGTAACTACCTATACATATAATTTTGAGTCGGCGCCGTTTAAATTTAAGGAAATTTAGTGATCTTTGTTTATTGATTGTTTGGCGCCGACTCAAAATTACTTAGGTATACTTACATTAGTTTAAGAACTTAGTTATTAAGGTTAAATAAAAAAGCTTTATTATTTTTTGCTTTTCAGTTTTTCGCAGACCCATTGCCTAAGAAATTGTTTTTTTTTTAATCGTCCAATTTTACAAAAAATTGGAAGTTAGTTGGAGCTAGGTCTGATGAGTATGGTGGGTGAGGAAGAGCATCCAGTTTAAGCATCTGTGATTTAGATGTGTGTGATTCCCCATCTGTGATTTCCCTTGTGCTGGGTTTGAGGTCTGGTTTTTTCTGCTACCCATCGTATTCGCCAGACCATAAATCAACTAAACTTAAAGTTTAAATATATTTTCGGTGTTCTCTCCTACTCAGCTATCAACTGTTCGCCCTGCATATGCTTGCTCAAAAATCCTCTGGGCTCCCCTACCAATTCTCATCTCGTAACGTCAAATTATCTAACCAACTATGCCCTTATCCAGTTAGATTTTCATTTGTTTTTCCTGCATAATTTAATCTTAACATGACTCCTGTAACAAGTTCACAGGTGGTCACTACTGCTTGTCCCCTTCAAGCGACACAGCTGCCAACTCATTAGTTAGTTTATATCTCCCCGGGGATCGAAAGGGTTATCCTCTAATCGAGAACCACGTAGTTATGACTGTGCCCGTGCAATCTAATTTAATATGATCGCCTAGTGCCTCGTTAGTCCAGTGATATTAAGTACAGTATTTTTATCTCACAAAGCGACGCGCGCTTCTCACGTGGTAACCAAGTGTACAAACACGCTGTGAATAAAAAAAAAAAAATTATTCTGCGCGTACATCCCTAGTATCACCTTCGTATACAAACTTACACGTAGCGTCTATTCATAACATTGATATCAATGAAAAACCCTCCCTAGAGCTGTATCAATTGATTTTCTTTTGAATACGTTTCCGTTGGTAATTGTTTGTATTTTTTAATAAATGATGTACACACGGCTACACGATAGCTTGATGTGTAGCCGTGTGTACTCGGCTCCATTCAGTATTACGTATCGACACATTAGGAAGAAGTATTACGTACATATTTATTTATGAAACTTTGAAATTGTTCCACGTTAACTTAAGAATACTTAGAAAAGTTACCTAAGTAAGTAAGTATTTCTAGTTCACGTTATTTGGCTAACGGTTATCCTTCCAACTGATTGATAATTCTTCAAGGAATCATTATCCTTAATTATTAGTTAGTTTATATTAAACAAAGTTTAGGAAAAATATTTGTAAAGTTGAGAAAATTTAGAGTACTGGCGGATCATGATCGCGGCATATTCATAAACAAAAAAATCCTATAGTTATTCTTTTCCCTAAATAAGTGATTATAACTTTACTAGCGACCCGCCCCTGTTTCGCACGGTTTTTACGACTTGATAAACATCGAGATTGCTTTATTATATGTAAGTTTATATTAATAAAATGTTTATTATATTTAAGTTGTATATTTTACTTATATTATAAACCTTCCGGAATAATTGATCTAAATGATGGTGAAAACCGCATCAAAATCCGTTGCGTAGTTTAGATGAAAAACGTGGATACGCGTATGTTTATTCTTATTATTGTTTTTTTTTATGTTAGCCTACATTGTGTCCCACTGTGCACTGCTGGGCAAATGCCTCTCCTTGTTTCTTCCAAACCATGTCATGTGCGATCTCTGGCCATGTTGGTCCTGCAAATGATACCACATCGTCGCACCACCTCTATTCTTATTATCAATATATTTAAAAAAAAATCTTATTATTATTTCCATCACCAGTATATTTTATCCATCACATTACATAAAGGCGCTCCTCAAGGTAAACATTCCCCGTTCGTCGTTCGAGAGGAAAGGCGACGAAATGGCAAACTTATCCAATTTGTTTTTTGTAACTCTTGGAGTTAGATTCCGATCAATGTGATGGATCGTAGACTACCACGACAGGCACGTTGTTGAGGTAAATGGTGAGCTTTCTTTTCGCTCCTGTTTTCTTATGGAAGCGCACATTTCCAGACCAACCAACTTTTCAGGAGAAATGGTCACTTTTCTTATTTAGTTGTATTCTCTTCTTCTATGTATACTAAGCAAATAAATAAAATTGAAGTGTCTGTTTGTAATTTCAAAATGGCAGATTTTTTCGATAAAGTCACTTTGTCGAGTTCCTCAGGTTCTACAGCATGCATCATTATCAGCCTATATTGTTCCCATTCCCACTGCTGGTACACAGGCCTTCTCTCTCAGAGAGGGATCGGGCTGTAATCCACCACGCGGACGCAGTGCGGGTTAATACATGTAATATGTTTTCGATTTTTTGGTCCTAGGACATGCCGGTTTCCTCACGATGTTTTCCGTCACCGTTTTGAGAGCAGCGGTGATGAAATAAATTACCTACACAAAGTAAAGTGACTGCCTGGGTTCGAACCTATGACCAACAACTCGTAAGTCGCGGCCGTTACCACTAGGCCACCTCAGCCCAACAATTCTTGGATACAAAATGAATGTGATGGGAAGCAAAATTTTTTTTTGCTCACAATATATGTCTGATCGGAAAATCTGAAAACTTGTTTCAACACTGCAGTAAATTATGTAATATAAACAGCTGTACCCACGTTGCTTGCCGATGTGATATCCTGCAAGTATCGCGTAGTTCAGGGGTGCAAGTAATTGCATTACTCGGTAATCCTGTTAGTGAGCCCCCGTCGACGTTACACCGGCGCTTGCAAATCATATGCGTCTGCATATTATCCTAGGTTAGTTTTACTGCTTATACTGTTACTTAGTATGCGTTGAAGATAAAATTAAGATTTAAGACTGGCGTTTAAATTACAGCTTCTTGTTTAATGAATATAGAAGGTGTAACTGAAATCACTGAAAATCTGAAAAGGGGTCTTTATATTCATAATTATGAACAACTTTTCCGATGAAAAATCTGGCGAAATGAAATCAGATGTTCCCTATATTTTGTTGAGATAAGTGAATATAAATGTATGGAGCACCTGTTTTAAAAACACCTTTTATTTTGGTGTGAATTTCACAACACAACTTTTGGATGGGTTGGCTTAGCCAAGAAAGTTGGTTTACGTAGCTGCTGATGACGAAATCAAGAGGCCTGGTTCGGTTCTTCTGTCTTCGTTTAGCATAAGAATCACAAAAGCTCCCGCAAATCAGCACCCTAATAGCGTCACACACTTTTAATCACAATTCGAGGGTTTTAAAGGAAATTCCCAAACCGTTGCTTCATAGCGGTTTGAAAAATTCGTCTGCTCAACGTAAATAACGCAATGAGTGTGGTGGAACTGTCAAATTGAAAGGCAAAGGGATCAATTGCTATTTTATGTGTGTACGTAATTACCCCGCAGTAGTAGGTACGCGCGCGTCCTAGCATTATTTCATTATGAACTAAGTTGTTGAAAGTGGAATAATTTTGTTCTTGAAAATTACAAGTTACATAGAGTTAGCAGCGAAATTGAATTACTTACTTAGTTGTCTTGAATTGAAATTGTACGTTTTATCGTCTTCATTTCAGTTGGTTTAGTACCGTGAATACTAAATGACTGCTTTAGGTACGGCTCTGAAACTGGGAAGCGTATTTCAGCTGTAAAGTGTCAGAAGTTTCTATGGAGCTTCATAAGTTTGAGAAATATGTTTTCGGTGTGTCAAATGGGTTTTTCAGTAATGATATTAGCTGCCATACTATCAAGCTAGTTACAAGTACAACCTATTGTCTTATGTGAAGTCAAGAATTAAAATTTATTACTAAATGAATCTGAGTAGATTTTTCAGGAGTATAGTAGTAGTCGGAAAAGGGGTCTGACAGTTGTCTAAAACCTGAAACGATCTTTGCAACGGATCAATTGCCATCGATTGTAATTTTAGTAATATTGTCAATCGCTTCAATTACATTTGGAAGGCGATCAATTTGCGCATCAATGTGTATCAATCACGTAAAAATTGACAATTGCGATTGATCGTTTTTATAAAAACGTTTAAAGGCGTTTTATTATGCAAAGTTTTTCCAAAGCAAATTCCTGAAAACGCTTCGTTGTAGGCTTCGATCAAATAGGAAAAAAGATGTATCTAGAAATATATTTAAATTACTTTGGTAATATAACAGACTTTGTATTGTCGTTGCAAGAAATCGCCACAACACATCTACGCCCAGTTATTCCCACATAAATATCTTATTTTGATTTTATCAATAATGAATGAGCCTACAGGTACCCTAGTCGGCTAGTGAAGGCATAATTCAGACGCCGACAGCTTCGCCGACATACGTCACATTGTGCCTTTAGATTGTCGGCGTTCGGTTTACCGTGTCGGCGAAGGCAAGCTTGTCGGCGAAAGTGGCGCCGAACCGCCATTCAATGCTAATGAACGAATTAGCGGGACAACTGCACAGTGGGCGGACAAGCGATTTTTAAGGACAAACAGTAGATTGTTTAGAAATCTAACGAGGCGAGATGCTGTAGTGTAGATAAAGGGTATTTGTACCGTGTTAACTTTGTTTCGTGCCGTAAATGCTTGTTTGTTTTAGTAAAAGGGGAATTGAAAACAGAAATGAATGTAAAGGTAGGTGTAGACTTGTGCAACGCGTGGTTAGGTTAGGCGTGGATATTTTATGACAGAGAAAAGTTTCGTCTAATATTCAGACTGAATAGTTGACTATAAAAAGGTGACTGGGGTGGCGCAGTTTGGGAGAGACCTATCCTGCAGTCGACTGCGAAGAATAGCTGGTGAAGTTTCTTGCTCATTCTTCTCCATACTAGTTTCGTTTCAGAAGAGGCAACTAGAATCAATTCTATTTTTTATAAATTAATAAATAATAAATTATGACGTTTAAAAGTGTCTTTTATGTGTCCATCCTACTTCCTATCCTATCCTATCCTACTAATATTATAAATGTGAAAGTTAGTATGGATGGATGGATGGATGTTTGTTACTCTTTCACGCAAAAACTACTGAACGGATTTGGATGAAATTTAGCACACAGGTGGTTTATAACCAGGATTAACATATTAACTTACGCGGGTGAAACCGCAGGGCGCAGCTAGTTCGAAATAAATGATTTGACTTTGACTTTTTACCGAGCTAGGTGTTCAGTCAGGTAATAATCACCACCTATGTTCCCATCTTGATGGTTGTGAAACCTTTCAGACGAAATGATACTGAGTGAGCGACGCAGAGGCGAATGATGCATTTTAGGCGATGCATTGCAACATTGATGTATTCTCACCTTTACATTTCTAGCAATTTTCCTTAGGTTTAGCGAGTGCAGTGAGTTGACCCAGCCATCGAATGCCACTTACTGAACTAGCTGCAGTAGCTGTTCGGAATTCACTGTGTGTTCCTTGACTTTCTAGATGGAATTTTCTTTTAAGTTAGATAGAGCGGAAAATGTATTTCGTGGATAGAAAAGATAGAAGTATTCGTTCATTCGTTCACTGGGAGGTGTTTGTATAGCAGTTCTTTTTCTTGCAGCAATCTTTTTTTTTTATTGCTTTTCGATCATTTTCTTTACTCATTCCCTGTCTAATTGCTTCTTCAGTTTCAGCTAATATCCAAGTCGATTGTAGTAGTTAATGTCAAATTAGTTTTCAAGTTGGTCCGTATTGTCCGTAGAATATCAAATCGAATGCTATTTATTCAAATTAGACTGAGAATCAGCACTTTTAGAACGTCAAAATTACTTAAGACAGTTCCCAAAACGCCCGCCCTTCACCACTTCCTAGTGCTTTGGCTGGGAAGAAGAATTGGCGCAACAAAATCCCCAGCAGCACACCTATCTGTTCAGTTAGAAAGACTTGATTCTATGTATAGAATCAAGTATTACACTAGGTATTGTAATAGTTCGTATGCAAAGTAATTAACATTACGAGGCATAGAACTTTCATCATCATCTGCCTAGCCTTTTTCCAACTATGTTGGGGTCGGCTTCCAGTCTAACCGGAAGCAGCTGAATACCAGTATTTTACATGAAGCTACATAGAACATTAAATGACTTTTATGATCAGCTAGGAGCTGGGATAGGACCTAGTAATAACTAGTGAAATGTGGGCGCACTACAGGTGCACCTCTGCATAACCCATTTGGAATTACAGGCGCGATGTTATGTATTACTTATGTTGTAAAGTAAAATGAGAGAATTTTTAAGATAGTTTCGTTTACTTCGGTGTATAAAAGAGTTAGCACCGATATCTTACAATAGCACAAGTTTTCACCATATTTATCTCCCCCTCACACACACATACATAGCTACATAAATAGGACAGAACATTAGCTAGTAATTTAATGATGACGTACTGTGCTCGTCTTACAACTACTGCTACATGTTCAAGTCTTAGGCGAGGACGCTGGCACCCTAGACACAAGTTAAATCTTACATTGGGTGCCAGAGCTCATCGAAAACACTCTGTTTCCCTAGTTGTAAAGCTGCATAATTGAAATAAGTGTTTTTTGTACAATTGAAGGTAATAAAACTTTTTTTTTAAATATTGCGTGTAAAACCGCGGGGCGCTGCTAGTATCTATTATAATTATCTAGGAAGGAATATTCAAATTTTGTTTATAATAATTAAGTAACAATTTATTATGAACAAGGCATATGTTATCATCAAAATAGGTGTCATTCGCAGATAGTATTGTTTATTTACTAGAAAACCGTGTTATATTATCTCTGAACTAAAATGCATAATAATAGGGTGAAAATATCTTGATAACGATTTATCGGTTATTTAATTAAATGCATTCATGGAAGTATTTGTACTCCAAATACAGGCAGACTAATAATCAAATGATTTGGGAAACAATACCGCGTCGGAAGTACCTACCAATCCATTGTCCATTTAACATGGAGTAATCAACTAGCAGTTATTGAAATGTCGCATAGTTATCTAACAACATATAAAATGTTTTCAGTAAGTAAAGTCAGAGAAATTAATAGCCAAACAATTTGACTCATCATTATCTGCTCAGCCTTTTCTCAACTATGTTGGGGTCGGCTCCCAGTCTAACCGCATGCAGCTGAGTACCAGTATTTTATATGGAGCGATTGCCTATCTTACCTCTACAAGTACGTAAGTTACTACGTAGTAAGTTACTGGGTAATATGAAACCCCTTGGTAAGACGGGTTGTCTGACTTTCGGGTTTTTGACGACCCGTAACGACTGTCAAGGATCCACGAATGTCAGCCGGGAGGACCATTGGCTAAACGTGCTTTCCGAGACACGGAGTGATCTTGGTATGTAAAAATTGTCACCCATCCACAGATCAACCGCGGCAAGTGTAGCTTAACCTGCCGGTCGATTCTGTAAAAATCTCACCGTGAAACGTTAGGTGAATTGAGCTTAGAGTGAGCTGTCAATAGTGTCAATCCCTAGCATTAGTTGGAATGGCAGCTCACTCCACGTTCACTTCACCTAAGTTTTCACGGTGAGATGGTTACAGAATAGCACTGCTGATCGATCGACCTATTCGGCTACGGGCCCTACTTCCCTCTCCCTCACTCTCTCAACTCTTACATCAGACTCTACCTATAACAAAGAATAAATATGGGGTCCAAAAAAGGTTATTGGCTTATCAGTATTTACACAATCATGTTATCATCCAGGATAACGATACATATTAACGTAGCACCCTAATATTAATTCGTGCCAATTTTGTAAAATGTTACCCCGTTAAAGTAATTCGAGTCTGCTGGTAGATTAAATATAGTTTTCCAATTTGTTACTATGTAGATTTAGTGTGTGTTCATAATAAACGTGCAATATTTCAGATAAATTATATTCAAACAAACTTATAAATTGTTACAGGAAAGCTATTATCTATTATATGTACAAGCAGCGCCCCGCGGTTTCACCCGCATAAGTTTCGATCCCGTGGGAATATCGGGATAAAAAGTGGATACTTTTTATAACACATAGGATTATGTGTTATTCTGATGTAAAAGCTATATTACTGTAAAGGTTCATAAAAATCCGTTCAGTAGTTTTTGCGTGAAAGAGTGACAAACATTCATCCATCCATCCTCACAAACTTTGGCGTTTATAATATTACTAGCTGCGCACGCGGTTTCACCCGTATAAGTGTAGATCCCGTGGGAATATCGAGATAAAAAGTATCCTATGTGTTATTCTGATGTATAAGCTATATTATTACTGTAAATATTCATCAAAATCCGTTGAGTAGTTTTTGCGTGAAAGAGTAACAAACATCCATCCATCCATTCTTACAAACTTTCATAATTTTAGTAGGACTAGCAGCGCCCCGCGGTTTCACCCGCATAAGTTTCGATCCCGTAGGAATATCGGGATAAAAAGTACAGTTCAGCTACGTCCATACCAAATTTCATCAAAATTGATCCAGCCGTTTGAGTGTGAAGAAGTAACAAACATACACACACACATACACACTCACTCACAAACTTTCGCCTTTATAATATTAGTGCGATATTATATATTATTTATTATATAGTAGGATTATAAAAACTGCTTATAAATATTGTATTAAATCGAATACAATACAAATTCCTATAACCTTTTCTAACACATAACAGTATATTGAAGATTTAGGTATTAAGTTCCAGTACTCCCAGGGGAAATTATCATTCGCAATGAATGCTGGAAATTGGAACATATTATTGTAGGCTGTGGTTGGTACTTGCTATCGTGGTTGTTAAGGTTTAGGTGACGCCCCGTTTTTGGGATTAGTTTCACGATCGATGGTATTACCTAGTGGTTTGTTGGTGTAAGCTTTAATAATACTGGGTACCTACAGGGGTAGGGTATGTGACATAGGCACGTTATTTTCAAATCTTATACATCAACTATAGTATATTGTATCTATACAGGGTGGCAGGGACATCGACGCGCAAACTGTAACCATTAATTCAGCACATACGTTTAGACCCCATAGCGTTGAAACTTTTCGTCGGTTATTAAAAAAAAATATTGCTGTTCCATACATTTTGACCGAGTAGGTATTGCACTTTTCTATGAAACAGAATATTTTTTTTTGACAACCGACGAAAAATTTCGACGCTATGGGGTCTAAACTCATGTGCTGAATCCATGGTTACAGTTTGCGCGTCGATGTCCCTGCCACCCTGTATACAAAACAAACAAACATAAATCTATATTAAGACAGTGTGTATAAATAATAAACTTATTCCACCAATGACAACCCAATTTTGATGTCCATGCAATCACTGTTCATTCCAAGGTTGCCTGGAAGAGATCGTAGAAAGCGATATAGGTACTATAAACGTTATTGAGTGAAAAAACAAAAATAAAACGTACCGTAAAGTACCCACGTGAATATTGTGTGCAAATTGCTTTGCCTCTATGTAGTTAACTAAAAAATAAACTGTTCCACTCTATTGTCGGTAATAGAGTTAAACAGTTTATTTTTTAGTTGGAACTTCTAATATAACTGGCGAAATGTGGGTCTATAAGACCTCTGCCTACCCCTCCACCGAATACAAGCGTGGTATGTTAATTAAGACAGTTTACTACAAATAAATCACAAACTAAACAATTTACCTGTTACCAGCATAATTTAATAACTCACAGATAAGGAGGTCGGTTCACGTGTTTTATTACCGTTTAGCCCCGGAAGCAACTCACCTGTCTACTCTCCACGTTGAGGGGGGAAATGGCTATAATTTCCCGAAAGGTGACGGTCCCGACGTTCCCGGCACTTGAAGGGGAGGGGGCGGAAATTGCAGCCAAATGCAGCGCCCGGATATAAAATGATAAACTTTCCACTTTGATTTCTGATGCTGTTATTGAAATATCGAGTGTTTGGCGGCCGCGGCGTCGGCGTCGGTCGGCGGGTACTCGTCGGGAAATGAAAGGTTGGCTGTTATTAAATATTGGTACAATTATATTTTTATCTCGAACGAAACGACGCGCGCTTTACTTGTGGCTAACAAGTATACAAACACGCTGTATGAATGTATGTGTAAGCGCATGTGCTTTCGGTCTCAGTACCGTCCGAGACAATGGCGAAGTCGGAAGTGTGTGCCACGTGTCAGTGTCACGCACACATTCACAGCATGTTTGTACACTTGGTTAACACAAGTAAAGCGCGCGTCGGGTCATGTAAGTGTCGGCTTCAGTGAAAAAATAACAGATTACTTTATTTCTATGTTGAGTTGTGGAACTCCATTTTGGTGAGTAGTTTGATTAGATTTCTCCGATATTAATTTTTTTGTTTTTTTTTTTTAAATCATTTATTTGTTGCTGAATGGGCCTGCTCTCGACCTCGATCACGCCTGATGGAAAGCGATGGATGGGGTCTATGGTGGAACGAGTGCGCCCAGAAGATGTCTGTTCACTCTTGCTTTGAAGGTTACATTTAATGTGGAAGGAAACACAAACTTGAGTGGGTATGACAACTGATGACAACCATTCTGCTCGGGTCAAGGTTAGAATGTTGAAATGCTGATTGTTTTTCCTTTTTGGTTTCTGATTCTGTTTTTAAAATATCGAGGGTTTAGCACTCGTCAGGAAATGAAATGTTGGCTGTTATTAAATGTAGGTAAGTGTCGGCTTCACTAAACCATCAACAGATTGTTTCATTTCAATGTTGAGTAGTGTGTGTTCATTTCAGTATGCGATGTTGACAACGGTTCTCTACTAAATATTAAAATCTATTCGAACATGCGAATGGTAACATTCAGCTCGAACATGACGATATTATAAGTAATTAAGAAGAGATTCATGTACTATCACTATTATTAATGTTAGCTAATTACATTGCTCAATTTCAATGAACTCTGTAGCTAGATCATCTGCGGTATTTTCAAATAGCTTTGGAATAAAACTTCCGAAAGCTCACAACGTCGTCATATTTGACTTCACCCAGCTCCATCTAAAGATAAATTCGAATTCAATTCCAAGTGAGCATCCTGGCTCAGACAGAGACCAACTTTGTGTGCTTTTTACTTTGTACATTAGGTAGAAAATCTAGTGGCATGCCATAAGATTCTCGAGCAGATGTTATGCTTTCTCTCAAATCTAGATTTTAATCGAGATAATTTACAATACATAGTCTTTACATACCAAGACCCCTCCGTGCCTCAGAAAGCACGTTAAGCCGTTGGTCCCGGCTGTCATTCGTGGATCTGTGACAGTCGTTACGGGTCGTCACAAGCCCGAAAGTCTGACAAACAATCTTACCAAGGGGTTTCGTATTACCCAGTAACTGGGTTGTTGGGAGGTCAATTAGGCAGTCGCTCCATATAAAATACTGGTACTCAACTGCGTCCGGTTAGAGTGGAAGCTGACCCCAATATAGTTGGGAAAAGGCTAAATGGATGATGATGATGTATGTGAGATAATTTTAATGTCGTAAAAAAAATCTCGGCCCACCTCACTTTTCTTTGCAAGTTCCTGTAACACCTATTACCACCCATTTATAAATAAACACTGTAAAAACCAACACTAACAGGCAATAAACCATTTTTCACCTAACTTGAAGGGTTCCGCTTCCGGAAGCTGCGCTAGACGTGCACACGACACGCTCACGCCTACTTCCGGTCTGAGCGAACCGAGCTATGTGAGCTGTGTGAGCCCAGAGAACTCAAACAAGCTGTTGCTTGTGTCTGTCGTGAAGGCATTCAACTGTTGAAGTTGGGATGGCAATTACATTTGGGCATTTCATAAAGCATAACGTCACGCTAGTATTTGCCAAAGGGTAGTAAGGTGGAGATGTAGTGCACCCTCATTCGCTGGTTATGATTAAGAATTCCTCATCAGGTTTGCCTTGCAGTTCGATTGAATAAAAAAACAATATGCGTGGCCTTTTTCCGACTATGTTGGGGTCGGCTTCCAGTCTCACCAGATGCACCTGGATACCTATATTTTACATGGAGTCGTCACAGTCGTCAGTGGGGACATTATAGGCTGATTATGCTAATCTGTGCCCGGCATTAGAGTTACTAGAATTTGTTACATACTTTAGTAAGTAGGTACGTAACAAATTAATACCGTTGTTGGCCGTTTCCAGTGATGCAAGTATCTGAGGGGCAATTCTCGTAATTTTAAGACCGTTCACAGTCTGATCTCAGTCTCAATCTGTCAAAAAATACTTCTAATTTCCCTACATTTTGACAAGTTTTTGACATTTGTTTGTCGCTGAGATGAGACTGCGACTAGATTTTGAACGTTTTAAATTACGAGAATTGGCCTTCTGGTGTCTCGGAACTGGGAATCTGGGATAGATGGAAACCATGTCCTTCTTTAACTATTTACCACCACCATAATTAGGTACAAGTTAACTGCGGGGTATTTGCGTAACACACTGACAGAAGCAATGGCTCCCATTTTGACAGTTCAACAACATCCATTGCGTTATTTACGTTGTTGGACAGATACGTTTTTAGAACATGTAAAACAATGCATTAGCAATATTCTTCAAAATGATTCAGATTAGGGTGCAGTTCTAATCTTAACAATAGTTCGTGTCAGCCAATCAGTTCAGTTTCGTTAGATCAGAGTTAGTTTGTAGTCAGCGCAGGCGTCTCTTTTTGCGGCGAACTCTGAACCCAATGACACTGCTGTAATTGAATACAATCAGGACTGTGGCCATAAAACAAGCGATTGTAGCGAACTGAGCGGTGTACCGTAACCTTTTAAATCTTTAATTCATCTATAATTAAATGTAATCATCATGGGGTTTATTCATAAACGATGACTAAAGTTAAGTAACGTTTAAACGTCAAAAATGTATGGTTAAACAGTCGCTAATCACTGCTTAACTTTAAGCAACGTTTATGAATAAAGGGGCATATGCCTAGCCTGTTCCCAACTATGTTGGGGTCGGCTTCCGGTCTAAGCGGATTTAGCTGAATACCAGTATTTAACATGGAGCGACTGCCTATCTGACCTCCACAACTCAGTGACTGGGTAATACGATACCCCTTGGTAAGACTGGTTGTTAGACTTTCGGGCTCCCGACTACCCGAAACGAGTTAACGAATGATCTATAATCAAATGTAAGTGCATTTAATTATTATTTCTCATAGGTACTGCACTGTTTACCTGCTTTTAGGGTTCCGTACTCCGTACCAAAAACGGAACCCTTATAAGATCACTTCGTTCTCCGTCTGTCTGTCCGTCCGTCTGTCAAGACCCTTTTTCACAGGAACGCGTGGAGGTATCAAGTTAAAATTAATATCAAATACTCACTCCTGTGGTCCCTTGCAGCAGTGAAAAAATCAAACTTCTATGTCGATGCGATCAAAAGATACGGCCTTTTATGCTGCGTTTTTGCTGCATATTTTGACATTCGCAAGAGAATCAAAACCTATAGAGTACTTCCCGTTGACCTAGAATCATGAAATTTGGCAAGAAGTAATATCATGTAGCACAAGTACCTAGAGGAAAACATCCGAAAACCGTAAATTTGTAGTTACATACCTATAAATTTGTACGGAAGTCTCGGTGCGCGAGTTCGACTCGCACTTGACCGGTTTTTTTAGAAAAAAAAGTAACTTAAATATGCCTCTTATTTGAGTTTTTTTTTTAAACTTTGCCCCACACTAGGAATTACTCCTGTATCGTGGGTGCGTTCACAAACATTTAAACGCACATACACAAACAGCCAGACCCGGAACAACTACCTGTAGGCAATACAAATATTAATTGTTCCGTGCGGGAATCGAACCCGCGACACGCAGCGCAGCAGTTGATCGCTCAGCCACTGCGCCAACCATGTCGTCAAGTTAAAATGTATTTATTTATTTTGAGGTACGGAGGGGTCTTGGTATGTGGTCACCCATCCACGGACCAACCGCGGCAAGCGTAACTTAACCTGATCGATTGACCTGTGCGGCTGTGATTATTTAGCCACGGGCCAGGCCGAGCCACGGGAAACTTAACTAACTGTTACCTACTAAATATCCACAGCCCTAGCTTACGACCTAAAGCCCGAATTTACCCTCTGTCTTACTTATCCATACTTTATTACCACTTAGTAACAAAATAGCGAACCTAGACACTCTAAGGTGATCACCATCCGTTTTAATCCTACTTAATATTATAAATGCGAAAGTTTGTATGGATGTATGGATGTTTGTTACTCTTTCACGCCAAAAATACTGAACGGATTTGGATGAAATTTGGCACACAGATGGTTTATAACCAGGATTAACATATAGGATACTTTTTATCCCGATATTCCCACGGGATCGAAACTTATGCGGGTGAAACCGCGGGGCGCAGCTAGTAAGCAATAAAACCAAAATAATGCTTACACCGCTAATTACATGGCCACAATGTAATCGATAATAGCTTTGAAAAATAAGCGATTTTCAACTCTATCCATTTGTTTCAAAGTTGTTAATTGAGAAGCAGATGTATTGTTATATGAAAGCGTACCTTACAGGTGTGAATGTCTTGCATTTGTTAGAATAGTTTAATCTAATGATACTAATTTAAAAGTTAATGTACCTACGGTACTTTTAGACGGCGTAATTAACTTGTAATTAGTTTTAAGAAATTTACAGCTGGAAACGACCTTCCAAAGGCCATGTTACAAGTAGCCATTCCAGTATTAGGTACGTAAGCACTAAAGGGGTGGGCAGCGGGATCGTCCGAAAGGGTTACCGCTGCCCTGGAACAGAAAGGGCTAAGGAAGGAACACGGGTGGGTTTTAGTCAGTAAGAGTTTGACACTCCCTTTCGCTCCACTCAGAGCGGGAGGGGTCATTAGATGATTTCCCATCCAAAAAAAAAAAAAAGCACTAAAGGGGTGTGTGGGGGGCTGGGGAGGTCTGGATGGTGATTAAGTAAACATTACTAAAATTCTGCTTAAATGGCCCAAAATGTTGCTATGTAATCAACTCAATATGCAAGTGAATATAAGAAAATGATCGTCTTTCTACTTTTATCGCTCGCTTTTTAGATCTCTATTAGCGATAATACTGCCCATTGTGTCACCCTTTGTAAAATTTCTATATTTAGTCTGTAATTTATATGGTGTACATCACGGATATCGACATAAACAACACAATAAACAGTAAGTATTATATTCTGCTCTACTTTCATCCTTCCCCTTTTTATGCACCCAAAAAAAAGAGGATGCTGCTGTTCATGTGTTCATCCCCTTGGCACCTAACCGCCCGCAAACTAACCTTTTTTTTTGTCCGGGGTGGAAAATCGTTATGGATATCCTCTGCCCTGAGGCGGGCAGAGGGGTCTGTCAGACTCTTAATGACTAAAAACTACCCCGGTGTTCCGTTTGGACACTTGGACCGGCCATCATGGGAACTTGTGCGAACTTTATTTAAGTATGCATACACACGTCACGTTGCAGTCGTTGTCTGGCATTTTTGCTGAACTGGGCCTTTTTGGCGCAGTCGTGAGGCATACTTTTCTTACATTGTACTTTACACTTTTTATTTGATCTTTTATGTTTTTATCTGATGTATGTACATATCTGGTGTATTGTGCGGCTTTTAGTCTGTCCTACATAAATGTATTTTCTTTATTTCTTAATCAAACCCTCCTAACCTTTCACATCCCACGAGGAAGAGCAAGCATTTTACGTGCAAGAAACCTATCTTAATTTTTATCAACTTTTCATCAAATAGGTATCAAACCATTTCCCGCTTCAGTAAGTGTTAAATTCATGTAATTGCACTTCGCCGTAGTATCATGGAGGGTCTAAAATAAAAATGATACAAATTATAATATCTGTTTGCGTTTACTGTGGACTGTTAGAGCTGGAAAATGGTGTGCAAACTTTTTGCTTGATTCTAGCGAAATGTGTTTAGCGGTTTTTCTTGAGATTTCTTTTGCTTTTTCCAATAGTTTACATATTTTTGTTCAGTATGTGCCAGATATTAAAATACTCATATAAAAGGAGTATCTCATGTAATTGCTGATTTAAGAAGCAATTGTAAGCTTTTGGTTCAATTATAAGCTTATTATAACCCATCCTTGGGGGATGTCATATCAGTCATTTTATTATGCTTATGTCTAGCTGAGAATGAAAGAAAGAAAGAAAAAGAGTTTATTCCGCACAAACAAAACACACATAACAAATTAAAAAAACACATAAAATATACAAGTACGCACACATCAAGCTATACATTACCAGAATAAGCTGACTTCTGTTTGTACGAAAAATCTATCCAATGCGAGGTCAGCTAGAACTGGAAATGTATAGCTCGATGTGTAGCCGTGTGTACAACGTACTCAAAAGCCTCGTACTCAAGCATTAAAATGTTGACAATTTTGTCCATTGCTTGATGATGGCCAGGGACCAAAGACAACACACATTAAAATCAAGAATGCTTTGACGTTTGCAATATTCTTTGGATTCTAGTGTCCCAAAGAAAACGAAACGGCGAGGTTTTGAACCGACAAAATTTGGAACTGTCGTGCTAGCGACACGAAAAAGAAGTGTCCCTAAATACTCAACTAACCAATAAGAGTTGATTATTGGGGCTTTCAGACGAACGATACAAATCATTGTCCGCTCCGACGAGAAGACTATTAGATCGCAAGGACGCTCAATGACGACGCGGCGTCTGCAAACGTCAATGTCGTTACGTATAGCTCATCTACCAACGCCTCTACACGTCACAATTAGATAAACACCGTAACTACAAACACGTTATTGGGATTCGAAACATGTTCTTATCTCATCTCGTGACTTTCCAGTCGGCTGAAGACCCTCTGATGCCAGTTATTGACGTACTACCCCCAACACCGTCAGACACCCCCTGATATACCCCAACACCCCCAGGCGTCGCCACCCTTTGTATATCTACACGTTATCATCATTTCTAATTTTTGGGGAGCAAATTTGCTCATGATGCCTCTTGAGGTCTTGGAGGCATTTGAGCGGCAACAGATAATGTGCGCTCTCCCTATGTTTGGTTTGGCGTGTAAGATGCCTGAAATTAAGAACAGTATTTTTTTTGTATTTATATAATATTTTTGTGTGATGTGTCGACCGACTTTGGAAGTCCGCACTATACTCTTTGGTCCGCACCCAAAATGCGTGTAGTTCCTGTTGTTAAAAGCTTAAAAAACTAATAACGCGTTGTAGGATTTTGTCTACACACGTCATTTACAATAGTAGCGCACGAACAATGCACAAGGTAGCGCAACATAATCGGAATTCATCTAGGACTCCTTGAGACACCATGATAATCTGAGGGCCTAGACAAGTGATAATCGCTTTCAAAGGGGCATTTCTACAACTATTAGAACAGTATTGACATTGATTTAATTTTGGTAGCTTATGTCAATCGAATACATTTTTGACTTTTCCGTGCTTTTCCATCATTGTTATCGCTGATAGAATGTCATTTTACCTAGACCCAGCCATTTTTGTTTAGTTTTTTGAGTACCATCTACCTAAGTACAAAAAGTTTGCATCTACCAAGACGGGCAATCTTCTTTCTATACTCTGTTCACTAGGTTAAGCGTTTTGTGACAGCTGCCTAAGAACGTAACTATTCCAGATTACGTAAAAGTTAACTTTAAAATGTGGAACAAAATAAAAATATATAAACTGCATAATCTTACGAGTATTGAATTATATTATTTATGACTTCTTACAGATATTATAATACCAGTTTTACGTGTATCAGTTTTGACAAAAAAAAAATATGATTGCTCACTAGTTCGATCTGTCAAAAAACAGTTAACCTAGTGGACAGAGTATAATATCAGCGAAAGTATTTTTAGCAAAACACCCACGCCCTCCACTGTGTAACAATACCCTACTCTACAAGGAGCAATTAGTAACATACATAATACACGGCATACTGAGCTCTTGCCCTTGGTTAGAGACAAATGTATTCAATCATGGTCAGAATACTTTGATGAAAGGTCTTTGACTAAGGGTATATGGTACAGAACGATTCAGCCATCTCTTCCACGTGTGCTTTGGTTCAGCGAGGGCAGGATGAGCAGGCAAGAAGTCGTGACGGCTTTGAGACTCCGATCCGGTCACGTACCGTTCAATAGCTTCGGATTTATGATGCGCAAAGTCAATTCACCAAATTGTGATGTCTGTGGAGTCATTGAAGATGTGCATCATGTCCTAACGGAGTGTGCTCGTGTGGGGGTTCAAAGGCGTCAAGCTTTTGTAAATAGTTTTAACGTTGGTTTCTATAATAGCGTTCTGGCTTCACCATTGTCCGATGAGGCTAGAACACTTTATTCTATTATTATTATGGTAATAAGGTTACGGGTAGGCTAGTTTATTATATAAGGTATATAAATCTTAGTTAATTGTATGTAATCATCGGGGTGGCATATTCTTTATAGAAAAAACCCCGTAAATAAATAAAGATTAAAAAAAAAACAAAAAAACATACATAATACACGAAACGCAACATAGGTGTTACTACCACGCCATGCCTGTTTTCCTGTAGCCCATGGAAATATTTATGTAATTAGGGACACGAAACCAATATTAACGGCAGGGAAAATTAGGGCGTAAATATTTATCATGGGATTAAAAGGGCTCGAATGGGTTTTTAAAGTGCGATAATTAATTACATACATACCTACTTACCGAGGTGAAGTGAGGAAATCGCATGTCCTCGAACCAAAAATTCGAAGACATGTGACATCTGTCAACCCGCACTGGTCCGCGTGGTGGATGATGGCCCACTCCCTCTCACAGAAAGGAGGCCTGTGGCACAGCAGTGGGAGCGTTACAGGGTGATTATCCTATACCTGCTTAAATACTATAAAGGTACGAAATCAGGAAGGTAAACAGCGGTCTTCAACCTAGTTCTTATGATATAAAGAAAAAATTTTAAACGTCGAATTAGACTCACATTTTGTTAGACTATGGGCCATTTTTATTAATTCGTTAACACAATCTAAAAATCAAAAGTCATTTATTCAAATTAGGCTGAGAATCAGCACTTTTCGAACGTCAAAATTATTAAATTACTTACCTAATACCTATGTATCGAGTTTCAATATAATCTGTTCAATAAAATAACTTTATCTAAAATACATAACTTTATCTTTATAGGATAGGCTTGCGTGGGCTTGAGGAGGCGGCTTCAGTGGCATGTTGAGTATGTTAGAAAGAAAAAAAGAAAAAAAAAAGAAGAAAAAGAGAAAGATTATTTATAGTAACGAGGTGATGCATCGAGCAATCGGTATGTAAATAGTGTCTTAGACACTAAAACACACAGATTCAAATTCAACACACACACATTAAAATAGTTTAAGTAAATACTAACATTTAGTTAGTATTATTTAAAGGTGAATGAGCCCGAATCAAAGATGAATAAATAAAAAAAATAAGTATTAAGTACCCTTCTCTATGTGCCTGAGAGTTTCGAGTGAACAAATAATTTAATGTATCTGATTCCAAACGAGACAAAACCTACGACGTAATATAGTATGCAGTACGTAATAATTATGATACAATGAGATGTAGATAATTCCAACATAAGGCTCTTAAATAATTTTCCCTTGCGACTTTTCTTCAAGACAAGTTAGAAGGAAAATGCAGTATCTGTTTTGTTCGACGAATAAACACTTTTATAGTCGCCATGTGGATTTGGCAATTGGTTTTTGATTCGTAATTCACGAGAATTTCAGCATTTTCTGTCTGCAAATTTTAATGATACAAATTCGAGGAAAATCCTTTAAACTTTACGAAATTAATAGCTTCAGTATCTAATAACTGCCCACACAATCTCTCATTACAATAAATCAGTAAATAGTAAATGTATCCGACGAAAAACGATTAAAAACAAACAAACGAACAGTCGGCCGACTTGCAAAGGTCGCCGCCGCCTCTTATCAGTAACATCGCACGCAATGCCGACACCGACTCGCCACCACCTAGTTTATATTCTGACAAACAATCGTGGTATAAATAAAAATTACTATCGATCAGGACTCGCGAGAGAAACGGCGAATTTTTGGCATGAGACTGTCGGGCGAAAATGCAGGGTATAACCTTTCGTGGTTCACAAGTCCCTGAACCGTCTCCGGACACAAGTGGGAAGATGTAACTCCAACCTGGTACAGTACGACTACCCCGACGGAGAGGCAGTTCCACAAGCAATGGGGCACTTAATATCGTTTCCTGCGTGTCCTGTCAGCTGTACGTTACAGGAACTGATGGACGTTGGATGACGCCAAACAAGTAGCCGAATTCTGGGCCGACATATTTACGAGTATCTTTTTAGTTTTGCTAGAGAGAAAATTATTAAACGTAGTCTTTTAAATCACTTGCTATTTTTGTTTATGGCCGGGAGTCGCTAAAATTGTTCGACTTGTAAAGGGGTCGCGTATTTAATAAGGTTGAAAAACACTGATCTAGAGCATGTTGACACATTATTAGCGAAAGATCGTCTTCGATTGCAAAAGTTCTTATAATGTAAATGACTTTCTACAATTTATCCCTTACACCTCAAAAAAAAACATTGTTTATTTATTTTAGGATCTCCAATAAAACATATACTCTAAACATTACATATAATTAAGGGACGACAAGGTATTTGGTAGGTGTACTCCTTCAATTACAGGAAACCACAGCATGCACAATAAATTGAACAACTAAGCTAACAAATTAAATACATAATAAAACAAAAAAATTAACAGTGGAACATAAAAACACAACAAAAAATTTGTAAAATTTTAGAACATAGAACATAATTGTCATCGTATCATTAATTATTTAACTTTTACAATTCAAAAGTATCCTCTCTAACAAGCTTCGATCCAGCCTCGATAAAGCTTAGAGCTCGAAGCACTCCAGCTATAGGTAATACAATAAAGCGTGGCAGTATAACATAATCTCCTTGCAAGGGATGCACCGTCTCAATAATTCATGTGTTCGCACCTTGAAATGCGCCGCGACCGATGATAGCACTCTGATAGCGGCATAGATTATGTAGCGCAGAGGGGAATTGAGGAATAAGAATTTGTATAGCTTTACCAATTATTTGGTGGTTGTTGTTTTGTTAGAACTATAAAGGAGGTAGGTTTCTTCAATTTCTCTGGTCTTGTAAAAGACTTGTTAGTAAAATGTCGTGTATAAAACATGTACCTATCATACATGTATTGATGTTGTTTCAGACATCTTCAATCCTACTAATTAATGAATAATCCTACTAATATTATAAACGCAAAAGTTTTGTGGATGGATGTTTGTTACTCTTTCACGCAAAATATATTACTGTAAAGTTTCATCAAAATCCGTTCTGTAGAACGGATTTTGATGAAACTTTACAGTAATATAGTTTTAGTAAGATAGTTTATACATCAGAATAATACATAGGATACTTTTTATTCTGATATTACTGCGGGATTGACACTTATGGGGGTGAAACCGCGGGGTGCTGTTCGTAATTAACAATTTTGTTCACCTTTTTGAACAGTTTATACAAGTTTTGCATAGTTCATTCAAAACTTTAAGTCTTTAGAACACATATTACACCTTAATTGACGTGTTTTCGTTTACTACATATTTTATATCTTGGTGTAAATACTCGGTAACTGTAGAACCAAACATTCAATAAAGGTGACATTTTTGTTGTAATTCTTCTGGGTGGTTAGGGGTAAAATTACCCAGAGGGTTGGTTAGTTTTAAGTATGATACTACACTACGTTAGCACAGCCGGTGGTACAGCTAGTTACCCACACTATGAGATAACGTAGAAAGGCCAATTCTCATAATTATAAATGTTCAAAATCTAGTCGTAATCTCATCTCAGCGACAATCAACGTCAAAAACTTGTAAAAAATGTAGGGGAATTAGAGAGAGAGTATTTTTGACGAAGTGAGACTGAGATCAGACTGTGAACGTTCTTAAAATTATGAGAATTGCCCCTCTGAATCTACTTGTGCATAATCTATGAGAAAATAAAACAAAGTTGTAAAATGCTGTAGAGTTTCTGTCGCATAAAAACGTACTGTTGAACAAATCGAATTGTATTTTTAATTAGGCAAAAAGACAGGGATTAACAGGAAAACTTTTATGAATGCTGTTGATTGAGAGTAACACGTTCAATTTGGAACTCTATGATGAGTGCTTTAGAGCTATTTTCTTTTTCGGGAAGAAAATCGGTATTTTGCTGGATAGTCCAGTCGATACTAAGTGACAACGTTTTATAGTAGAACTTAGAATAATGAAAATGAAATAGGGACAGTTTTCTGAACTACTCTTCAACGTTTTCAGCTTGTATTTTGCTAGTTTATTTCTAGGCCTTATTTATAGACGTCCAAGTAAGAAATTTCTGTCAACTTTATCCTGAAAGATGAGTTTTTTGATGAGCTTTTCTTGAGTAAATTCGTCTGTGAAAGTCTTTTTACATGACCGTAGGTACTTACCGCACTTTTCTTACATGAGCCACCAAGAAACGTTTTTTAGTAATAATCTATGTAAGAGGTTACAGTTAGTTATCAACCTTAAAAGACAAAGAAAGATGAACAGTTTCGAACTGATGTCTGTAATTTCATCTTGTATCTTAAGAGGGTAAAATATTTTCATAAGACAGCCGGAAGTAACGGTTTAATGTGCTTTCCGAGACACGGAGGTGTCTTGGTATGTAAAGATGGTCACCCATCCACGGACCAACCGAGGCAAGCGTAGCTTAACCTGATCGATCGACCCGTCCGGATGTTATTACTGGGCCACAATCCCCTCGATTATAAGTTATACAAACATTATTAATTTTTTTCTTAACTATACTATAACTTACAAATAAAAAGGTACTCCTGCCATTTTCCCACGAGACGAACAGAAATTGATACATTTTCATTTACATAAAACGCTATTGGAAATTTATCCCACAAATTCAGTGTAGATAAGAAACTTTAAGATAAAGAAGATACTTTTATATATTTCAGCTTGAATAAACGTGAAAGTAAAGGGTCCAGCTCGCTAGCACCCACAATCTATCAGTCAGGGATAATCGTAAAATCGCACTGAATCTATTCGGGATTTTTGTCATTCTACGGCACTGAGGTCATTTATTTTGTTATTTTTTTTTATTAGTTTCTTCGTTTATTTTAAAGGGATGGAATATTTGTACTTACCTATGTTTTCTAGTATACAGGGTCAAGTTAATTAGCTAGCTAAACTCCTCAGACGTTATTGGTATCGATCATCAAAACACGATGACTTATGTATTGGTATTACGGTATCAGCAAAATACATACAAAAAAATGCACACAGTTTAAAATAGTATAAACGACTTATAAGTTAATAGTTAAATGACACCAAGGGCAGAAATAATTTGACTTAAGGGTCACACAGACAGGCGCGACGCGACGTTGCGACGCGATTCTGGTAGAACCATTTCCATGAAGATTTCCTAGAGTAGTGCTGCGCTGTCGTGTCGCGCCTGTCTGCGGGACTTTATTCTCAAACGACGACAGTAAGTGAGTTAAGTTAGTAGCTAGTGTTAATTTTACCCAAAACTTCCATCTTAACAGTACAAATTAAACTTCAAACGACATTAAGCCGGTGCACGCAAAATATTATAAATTGCCTGGACAGACAGCAACAAAATTCAAATAATAAATTCTATAGTACAGACGCCAGCACATCAAGTTACTACAATCTTCAAATTTCTTTAATAGATTTTCCACTTTATCGCTAAAGCATTAGGTTCAAGGTTGATTGGGAAAATTTGACAGTTTCGAGTAGCTTGATGTGCTGGCGTCTGTACGTACAGACGCCAGCACATCAAGCTACTACAATCTGTCAAATATCTTTAATAGATTTTCAACTTTATCGCTAAAGTATTAAGGTTCAAGGTTGATTGGGAAAATTTGACAGTTTCGGGTAGCTTGACCTGCTGGCGTCTGTACATAATGTTAACGACCACTTATCGTGCAGTGATTGTTATGTACATTTGAATTCAGATTATTTTACGTTTAGGAACGATTACATAGTTAATTCAATATTATACAGGGTCAAATTAAATTAGCTAGCGAAACTCTGCAGACGTGATGGTATGGTATAGATCCTACTAATATTATAAACGTGAAAGTTTGTATGGATGGATGGATGGATGTTTGTTACTTTTCACGTCTGCCGAGTTTTGCTAACTAATTTTATTTGACCCAGTATACAATTTTCAATTATTACTTAATTTTATTCAAGTAAGGCAAAGGTAAGTAAAGTATAAATAACGTAGAACATAGTTGTGACAGTCTTGGAAAATACAATGCTAAGATCGTGATTATGTTCAAAAATATACCTTTGTGTTAAAAGTATTCAAGAATTTTATTCGGACAAACTCCTGAAAGCCAATATTCTCGTAATTTAAAACGTTCAAAATCTAGTCACAGTCTCATCTCGGCAAAAAACAAATGTCAAAAACATGAAAAAATGTAGGGAAATTAGAGGTATTTTTGACAGATTGAGACTAAGATCAGACTGTGAACGTTCTTAAAATTACGAGAATGGCCCGTCTGGTTTCGTACTCTACTAATATATTTATACTAAATTCATCATGAATGGTCTTCTATGTATCACTTTTTTGCTATAACAAAAAAAAAGAAAGCAATCAGGAATTCCTCACTTACGCAACAAAATCACTTTCCCAAACATTACTTATGTCATTTACCTTTTGCTGCTATCCGTACTCAGACGAAAAATAAACTCATTTACAATAAAAAACCAATTAGCATTTCCTCATTTACCAACAAAATCACTTTCCCAAACACTATTTATATCATTTATCTTTTGCTGCTAGCCGTACTAAGTTAGACGAAAAATAAACTCATTTTCGCCTCATCATTCATTTCCCGGTAACTTCTCTCATTATGTTGAGCTTAAGGTGGTGTTGAGCTGCCCGGAGCTGCTAAATAAGTTCCATAATAAGATTATGTCGGTAAATGTAGGAAAGCGTACGTGTTGACGAGGTTATTGTGTATTGCGACTTCTTCTAATGGTTAGGGAGATCTTGAAGCCACCTTGAAGCTACCATGCAGGTAGGGTGTGTAGGTGTTTGTGGATTAACTTATGTGTACCCGAATGTTTCGGACTCAATTTTGTTTTTCCTTATTAAGTATCGCGGTGAGTGATACTTTATTTATGGCTGATTTTTGAATCGACAGATAAGTTTTATTCGAGAAATAAAATTGACGTCTGACAGTTTTTGCATGGAAAAACTGACAAAAATTCATAATTATTCCTCGGATTAAATTATCTGGTGTTGGAAAAATCAGCCTTAACTTGACAATCTAACTGCTAAGTAACTATAACACTGAGGACTGATTTTTCCATCGCCAAATAACTTTTATTCGAGGAATAAAATAGATGTTTGACAGTTTTTGTATGAAATAATTGTCAAAAATTCAAAATTATTCCTCGAATAAAGTTATCAGACGATTGAAAAATCACCCCTAAGACATCGTCCAATAACATCTTTCTCAGGGAAAATAATTGTTATGCAAAGTGGCAACCACTACTAATTGACAACTATTTCGTTTCACTTCACGCTCAATTTAAATTTTACATATATTCAAATCACCACTGTATTTTTGACAGTTGTATGTAATGGCGATAACACGGTAAATTTACGTAGAGAGTCTACTTGCTTAACAATTCATTTCCCTCAATTCTTTCTTCTTTTTTTTCGTGTTTATGATACTCTTTCTCGTTGTTATTTTGGGCCCTCGCTTTACATGTGTGAATACTCCGTCAAAAACTTCATATCTTATGCTATATGAAAGACCGCGTAGGCAATGTAATATACCCTAAAGAATCCTCCCCTATATCCTTTTCCATGTAAGATAACAACGGCATTGGTCCTCCAAATAAAAACGATAGAATTAATTTCGTATTTGTAACGAGGATTAATAATCAGGATCTGCTTTGACTGCTACAAATTACGCTGGTTAGCTTATGATAATAAATTCATCTCATCAGGAACTGATCCCTTATCAGTACACAGGGCTGCCACAATCTTAAAATAAGTAGGTAATGTAAAATATTGATCCCCTTTCGAAAATAAAAATACAGGGTAGTTGGGTCATCGACGCGCAAACTGTAATCA
The DNA here is from genome assembly GCA_949629185.1 of Apamea crenata. NCBI lineage: Eukaryota > Metazoa > Arthropoda > Insecta > Lepidoptera > Noctuidae > Apamea > Apamea crenata. The sequence continues at coordinate 3,910,879 of OX451359.1, forward strand.
GCACGAATTCAGCACGTGATTCTAGAAGATTCTCCCCTAGAATAGAAATTTTTCATCGATATAAAAAAAAAAAATGTTGGTTAACAGAAAAGTGCAAAACCTACGCGGTCAAAATGGTCATTTAGCGGCCTATTTTACAGTTTCCGGATCAATACTATCTACCAGATACATTAAATAGATTTTCAATGAAATTGTAAAAGTATAAACCAAATTAACAAAGTTGAGAATGTCTCATAGTTAAAAATCTTCAAAATCCAGTCACAATCTCATCTCAGCGACAAACAATGTCAAAACTTGTCAAAAAAGTATGAAGATTAGAGGTATTTTTGACAGATTTTCTTTCTTTTTTCTTTCGACTGAGATTAGAATGCAAACGTTCGTTGGATACGGGAATTTGTCTCAGGAGTTGGTAAAACATTAAAGTGTTTATTTATAAGCGATGATTAAAGTTAAGTGACGTTTAAACGTCAAAAATGTATGGTTCAATACATCAATACTCGCTAATCACTACTTAACTTTAAGCAACGTTTATGAATAAAGGGGTTAATCAAACGCAACTTTTCAATAGGCGTTTTCAGTAATATCTAGCTGACATTTGATGAATAACCACCATCTGCTCTACATTATCGAAACAATTTGAAAAATTATTCAATAGTTCCCTTTTTCGCCAATGCAGGATAGTTCAAATGTTCTGGGCAAGGAGCAGGGATCTTTTGGCTCCCTGCCATGTATGGGGACAATGGGGGAAGAATGTTAATCCCCCTTCCCGGAAGAGCCAGGCGATGTCCAAAGAATAGGGTCTGCTTAGATACCTATTTCATCTTTTTAGTTTAGGAGTACATTTTAAGGACGTTGAATCTACGCTGGGCTTTAAGAGTCGGTAACCCACACTGAAAACAATTCTAAGGACATACCCACCGTACTTATTTCAGGCACTATTTAGACAAACAAGATTGCTGTGTTCACTGATTTTGATTAGGTCTTTATTTCCTTATCCCTTCCTTCTGGAAGATGTCAATAGCGACAGCATTGAAGTGCGACGAGACAAGAAGATGTCAATCTTCTAAAATTTTTTTTCTTCTTTTGTATATCTGTCTTAAATGTTCATAATTCATCAGGACCGACACAGTTCCTACTTACTTTAAGTCCAGAGACTCTAAATGTGCCTCTTAATGGTATTTTTACACCCTGTATAAATTATACAGGATGTAAAAAGACCCATCACATAGCCGTGAACTGTACTTTTACTTACTATTCTGTCATCAAACTAAGTAACATTGCAGTGATTTTTTGCTCCATTGTAAATGAGGATAAATTAATAAATAAATAGGTAAATAAAAATAAATGTAAGGGACTTTTATTTTTGGCTTGAAAAATTTGCTGTTTGCGGTAGTGCGCAATGCAACACACGCAAATATTGTGCTTATGCATGCAACGGTACAGGGGTCGTGGGGGTATTTAAATTGCGTTATAATTGCGTTATAAAGTAACGGAATCACCGAAATGTATGTACGCGCATAACTTAAAAAAAAAAAAAAAATGTGTATAAGTAGTTTATCAGCCATCTTGTTACCATAACACAAGCATTAGGTTGCTTAGCTTGGGACAAATGGTGCTGTGTGAAATGTCCAGGGATATTATTATTATTATTAACTTCCGATCGACTGCACCAAATTGGATAATTCTTTTTTTTGTGTTCGTTATTGTCAGGACTAGGTTTGTAAAGAAGAAAATTAAAAGAAACAAAAGAGTGTTTTACCAAAATAGTTTATACTTAGGTAATTAGATTCGCCAGTCAGCTTGATGGTGGACGATCATTTATTTATTTTTTCATTATTTCATCCTTGAGACGCACACCGCACTGTGTACGTTTTGTTATTAATTTTATTCGTCATTGTGACAATTTTATTTCCATATTTGTGTGTTTTCCATTTTTTTTTATCGGCACCTTGTTTTTATATTATAATCATGTGGGTAGTTTGGTTATCATTTAATAGTGTACTTTTGTGTGTTGTGCTGTCTTTTTTGTGTACGCCAAATAAATGATTTATCTATCTATCTATTTATAATATCGTCACCCGCAGAGGGTCTTTTACTGCACCCTATACATTGTCTTCAAGCATAGTCGCTAAATTTAACGCGCTTCAATAAAAAACACAGTTCATTTCATCTGCGCTACAATGCTACAGGCTTTTCCCGTTTTGTTTTATTGCAAAGAAAATCATGACTGGTAAGATCCAATTTTATTTGCAAATATAAATAAAATATTCTGTTGTTACTTTTTCCTTGTGTTCCTTTACAATACTTCCAGTTTAATGCGTTTCAATCCATTGTAAGTGTTAGAAATGCTTTTGATGTCAACAAAACCAGTTTCCTAAACGTGTATAATATGGAAAGATAATTTTCATCTCCCGTGTCTGTCGGCAGAATGATGTAGAGCCTTAATTATGCGGAACATTAAATATACATATGAGGGTACTTAAAGTACAGTGTCATACTCTCAGTTCATCTCTATGGGATCTGAATCTCGAAGATACCCGACTATTGAAACTTCTCAGGGTCACGCAAAACTTCAATGACAATTAATTTAGTCCTTTTTATGAATATTCAATCAGAAAGGCCTTCCTTGTACGTTGATTTCAATTATAAACGAAGGAAACGTACACAATTCGCACCCTTGGCTTTTCTGCGAGGACTGGCGACGTTTTTGCCTCTGCGGCATCTTGGATGTGAATCAAATCTAACTTTATTATGAAGAGGGTAAGGTTCCGTTTCGGATGGAGAGGTTTCAGGGGATGCTGCGCCTCTGTATGTATTATAAATTGGTTTAGAGCGGCGCGGGGAGTCGCCGGTCGCCCGCTCGATACCGGCCAGTCGCGAGACAGACCCGAGCGCGTTCGCTTCGCTATCGTCGCCGATATCGAAACGAAAATAAAAATAAACCCCTATTGTGGACCTCGAGTCAGCTAGTGTTGTGAACATGATCGTTAGTGAGTGTTGCATTATCTTGTTGGATTGTTAGCCGCACTAGTTCGCCCGAATATTTTGTTAACAAGGTAAGTGTTGTGCGGATAAACAGATCAGCCCTTAAGGTCTGGTATCGCGTGGCTCGTTTAATTACTGCGTATGATTATTGCGTGTGTTTTTGCTAAATGTTCAGCGTTTACATTAATACGGCTCACGTGCGCGAGTGGTCGCATTAAGTTAATACTGCAGTATGTGTTACGATCTTCTTGACGATTGTAAAAAGGACTTAAACTTGATATTTACTCATGCCGGAAGTCGTGAATTTCCTCATTTAAATCATACATTTTCTCTGGCTCGATTAAATCTAAGTCAACGGTCGTGCTTGGGTGAAGAATCCGTAAAAGTAACGCTTCATAACCACGTAATTAGCATTTCTTGCATGCATGTACTTAAAAGAACCGTCTGCTGTATTTTATCATAACAGACAGCATCTCGTAAGATTTCCCGATCGATAGGAAGTTGAGGGATGCTGGACGTGTGATAGGTAAACATAGTGTCGTGTGCTATGGCTACTTGGAAATTGGCCGGAAAATGGAAGAAAAACTGCAGATCGAACTTACATGTTACATTTTCTTTGGTTTTTAGTACTCTAGGTTTTATTTTCTCTCTTGGTCGGATTCTTCTTTTTCACATTAGCTTTATTAACATAGGTAACGAGCTTGTCGTTACCTATGTTAATACGAAGAGGGTTAATCGTAATTAATGGTACAGATTTCGTCATGTCCTATACATATTCGTCAAAACTGTACTTGAGGCACTAAAAACCGCGGATTGGGCAGTCCGCCAGAAATCTTGCTGATTGGGTAATCTTTTCACCACGTCTCGTACATCTCCTGCCGACACGAGAAAAGGTCGACACGGGCCAAGCATCCCCTAATCCATCTCATTTCTGTGACGGGTATCAAAGGACTATAGGTAATTCTTACATGAACATTTTTCACTAAATGACAGGGGCTATGAATATACTATATTCTGAAGAATATCGAGGGTCATAATTCATCCTGGACACAGCTTGATGTCTCTCAATAATGCACAATGCATGCTAATAAAACTGCATATTAAATAAGTTATGTACCCAGGTCAGTGACCCTTCCGGCATTGCATCTTATGTCTAAGGTCATTGGGAATGCGGACCGAGTGCCTCAGATGTCACGAGGAATGGCGTCGTGACTTACACCTATTAGTTGGTGACTTGATGCATTATTGAATAGAACATATGGTGGCTGGTGAATGGGGTGGGATTTGAGTTCATCTGTTAATTTGTGGAAGTAAGCACCTACCTATTATACTAAGAAAGTAAGTACTTTTACATAATTAACGACTTCCCTAATGATAAATTTCTGCATTGATTGATAAACTATTAATAAGATTGACATACATGTTCCTATTCTGACACTTTTTATTCTGATTGACACTTTGACATACTTAATTATTTTTTTACATTACTGGAAAAATGTTACTACTGATAATAGTCAGTTTTTTTTTTTTTTTTTTTTGTATGTCTAATAATTTGGCATTTATATTTATTCGGTGTCAATAGAATCTGTTTTATTTTGGAATTCAATATTATTTGCATGCCCATGAGACGGTAGAATATGTAGGACTATATTTTAAGAAAACATCTATGAATTACCGATGTTTGCAAAAATAAATGATTTGATGTGATTTGTTACTTGTGTTAGGGATGGACCTACAGTTTCTTTTTGCCATAGTTCGATTTGTTTTTTTATTTTTATTGTTGAATGGGCCTGTTCATAACCTTGATCACGCTTGATGGAGAGAGAATGACGTCCATGATGGAAAGAGCGTTCCCAGAAGATGCCTGTTCACTCTTGCTTTGTTAATTATTAATGACTTAACAAATTAAGGCCTCCAGCCAGGAAATCTTTTCATTGGGGTCTTTGAATAAGATGACGAGGTCTCCTGTATCGTATTTCGTTATTAGCTAAGCTATATAATACTTTAATTTGTTTGTAAAGGTCATTAATTTCTAATTACGGTTCTCCGGACAGTAGAAAAGACAATACAAATTGGGTACAAATAAAACAAACACACCTTTCTTATCTGTGAAAAAAACCTCGCCGAACCCTTTGACCTTAAAAAACGAATAAAACAAAATCAGCGTTTGTGAGCCGTATATGTAATTAGGGTGGACCCTTCCAAGTTGCTGAAAGTCGAAGCCATGCCATCCTCTTCCGTGTCAGAGGAAGCTTTAGCTTTGTTTACGCAGGACTAAGTGAGACTGGCCGTAAATACTTTTAGTTAATGGGTGGCAACCCTAAGGGAATGGGCTGAACTTTTTTCATTATTGTCTTTGGTGGTGCCAGTTTGAAATGTGAGTAAAGAAGAAGTTTGGCGTGTGTGGTTGTTTATCGTCTGTTATAAGACGAGTATATAAGCTATGGTTCCGATGAGGGTTCAAAAATCATTTATTTCAATCCATTTAATTTCATATGTAATATAATCATATCATATGATCATTATGTCTAATAATGAGGATGAGAGAAGGATCGTCTCTGCTTAGCCTTTTATAATAAAGAGTTTTACATAATAGCAAGTACCTACTTGGTATCTTGCATAAAGATGAAAAGAAAAGAACATTAGCCCTAATAACTTCTCGTTGCTTACTTTGCCTGAAGATTATGGTAGTAGGTAGTCTTTGATTCAGTTATGTCTTGGTGGTTCCAATCTATGGCAATTTTTTTTTATCATCCTACTAATATTATAAACGCTAACGTTTGTGAGGATGGATGGATAGATGGATGTTTGTTACTCTTTCACGCAAAAACTACTGAACGGATTAGGATGAATTTTGTCACGCAGATAGTTTATAACCAGGATTAACACCGTAACCATAAGAATATTGGGATAGAAAGTATCCTATTACTTTTTATCCCGATATTCTTACGGGATCGAAACTTATGCGGGTCGCTGCTAGTCAATTTATAAATCTATGAAAGATTTTTCCATGAATTCCAATTCCCTTCCACGATTTTCCAACTCAAAATCGAACAGCAAATATTTTTCTCCCCAATTTTCCGGACACGATCAATCGGAGCAAAAACCACAAACTTCTTCTGGTTTGAACGGCATTCGCAGCGGATGGGTTATCAACCTGTCAGTGCTCGAGTACAGTTGTGATCTCTTAACCCTACACGTCTCTGGCACGTGGCGCGTGTACTTGAAAGGTGCCTGTGTACTCTAGTTTTCGAAGTTCACGTCTATTGCGACATGCTTGTCATTTTTGTTGATTTGAAGTTTAGGTACAGTCGGTTTGTTCCGTAAAAATCTTACCGTGAAAACTTAGGTGAAGTGAGATATCGTTCCACCTGATGCTAGGGATTGACTCTATTGACAGTTCAATTCAAGTTCACTGCTCCAAAATTTTCACGGTGAGATTTTTACAGAATAGATCGGTGTTTTTGACATTATGTTTAACGTAATTTTATAGCAAAATAGCCATCGTTCGACTTACAACACCATAGGGTTTGCTGTTGTCACAAAGTTGAAATCCTCATGTTTCTGTGTTGTAGAGCTTTCCATTTCAAATTGGAACTAAGTGTCAGTACCTAGTAAGATTGATATAAACTTGGATTTGGGCAATTATTTTTAAATCTAAGGTTTAAACCGACACTAACATTTTCTCAAAGAGCTCTACTTTATAATTACTATAATAATGACAACACTTATTGAAATTGTTTCATAGGTTTATACCTATAGTGCTAATGTTACGAGCTAAGATCTACTATTTTTTTTACAAATTTAATCTTTCAGACAAGATTCGTGGAAATATATCACTCTTCTCTGCGTCGTCGACTTGATTTATGAATTAGCTGATTCTTTATTTACTTACGCACGTTACACTAATTACTCAAGAGACGAATGAGGTAATTAGCCGTGTTATTTAAACGGAATGTTAAATGAGACGGCTTGTGTGTAGTGTTTTAAAAATATTGATTTTATGCTGCTGTGACGAATTCTTGGTTGAATTCATAAAGAAAGGGGAATTATGAAATGAGATTTTTATTTTTAAACAAGATAATTATTATTGCCTAATCATTTTAATTATCCAGATCATAGAATGCAATTTGTTAGTAATTACATACATATCTTAAACCCTAGTCGTACATTTGGCAAATTTTGGTAATAATAACTAATGATGTCAAAATAATTAATAATAATATTAAAATCACTAATAATAAGGTCAAAATCACCATTAATTATGTCAAAATCATTAATAATACAATACAACATAAATATAATTAAAAACATAAATAATGAAAATATTTATATAATATAAGCTAGCAGACTTAAAAAAAAAATAATATGTCCATCTAAATATTTGTATGACCTACATGTATTTGTTCCGAGTCTGGGTGTTTTTCTATCTATAATATGTATATATTTACAAAAAAAAATTGTATATAAGTAGTTTATCAGCCATCTTGTTACCATAACACAAGCATTAGGTTGCTTAGCTTGGGACAAATGGTGCTGTGTGAAATGTCCAGGGATATTATTATTATTATCTATATTTAAAAAAAGGGGGGAAAATCATCATCATTTTTTCATCATCATCGCTGCAACAGGAAAAGTGCCCAAAAGGCTGGCAGTATTGTCCGGTTATATGGCGGTGTTGATTCTTTGGCCAAAAATTTTATTATAAGGTTCAAGGTATTATAAGGTTGGCAAATACTAGAGTGCTAATAATCACATGGAACTAACTAGTTGCAGCAGTTCCATATGAAAGAAATGTCGCGCTATAAAACTAGTTTAAAATAACATGGAACTAATGGTACATAATATCATTTTTTTAGATTGCAATAGTTCCATGTGGGACTAACTATAAATGGAACTACTGGGAATAAACGGCTAGTTCATCTAAGTCAAAAGTGCAAATAAGTTTAATCAATGCAAACATACGAGCATAAATCAATAATTCATAGAGCATGTTAAAATTCCACCTTTGTACGACCAGACCCCAACAAACGAATCCTCTACAAACAAATCAAATATTAAAAGGGAACTCAATTATACATCTCATAAGTACATAATCAAACAAAAGAATCAACCCTCATCTGCGCGCTACACTACAAACTACAAAGCCACCATAATAATTCTGCCCAATTCGGTTGCATAAATGGTAAAGAAAAAAAACGCGGCAACCCTCCCCCGCCCCACCGCGCACCCACTTTCCACCGACCTTGCAGGGCTCGAGACAAATCCGCTTCCTTGCTACTGCATGGCCAAATCTCCAAGCAGGGTTGCCAACATGGCCCACGAAACTCGGAATTTTTCATATAAAACTGTTTCGAATTCCAACAGGGGATTCAAAATGGACGTTTGAAGACGAGATTCGGAATTCGAAATGAGTAGTTCGAAATCTGAGGGGCAACTCTCGTAATTTTAAGAACGTTCACAAACGTCAGTCCATCTTAGTTTAAATCTGATAAAAATACCTCTAATTTCCCTATATTTTTGTCATTGATTGTCGCTGAGATAAGATTGCGACTAGATTTTGACCGTCGGACTAGGGACTTCAATTTAGAACTGTTTTTAAAGTAATATGGCTGGCAAACTTTAATACCTAGAATAAGTGGTATCCTGAGAATAAATTTTAATAGGTTTGCCATACTACGGCACGGCACGCCACGGCACGGTTGGCGCTGTGGTTAAGCGATTGACTGCTGCGCTGCGCGTCGCGGGTTCGATTCCCGCACGGATCAAATATTTGTATGACCTACGATTAGTTGTTCCGGGTCTGGCTGTTTGTGTATGTGAGTTTATATGTCTGTAAACGCACCCACGACACAGGAGAAATTCCTAGTGTGGGGCAACGTTAAAAAAAAAAAAATACTAGAACTGCCAGACGTCAGTTTTATTCCACGTATAAAATATATCTGACTTTGGTAAAATCAGCTCTTACTGATATTTACGGTAGACTTCTTGTCAATTAGGTTAAGATAAAACGGTAGTTAGCTTCAACTTTACCAATAGTTTAATCCATTATCTCGTGAAATGTGCGTTGATCTTTTGCCCAAGTTTATAAATAAAAGATTATAGAGAGATCGCGTTGGGTTATTTTATTGTTCAGGGATATTATAACATAGCACACTTGTGGGGGTTGTTTTAAACGTTAAATATCACCCTTTTTTGCACTCGTACAGAAAAAACAGCTAATATGTAACGTTATGATTAGCTAGCAACCCTGCATCTGAGGTTAACGAACAGACAGACTAGGGGAGGCTTGGCGCATGCGCTGTCACTGTTTTGAATGCCCCATCTCTCCTCCATCAGCAGGTTTCATATATACACACAACTATTTTTGTGACGCAGATTTGGAAACATCTAGATATTTTTGGGCAAACATAGAACGGTCTAAAGGTCAACCGTGTAGGTTTAGGTTACGATAAAGGGCTCGTGTTACGTAAGAAATGTATTGGAATGAACTTAGCGTGCTAAGGGTTAGGTACTTTTGAATTCTATAGAACTGGGTTTTCTTATGAAATACAATACAATATATTGATTTGAATTCAAGAGGGCTGTTACTGTTAACAATACACTCAAAGTGGTAGAAACGTTCAGAAAATCTGAATACGTTTTTAAGAGTGTAATGATCTGTCCCCATAGAATTGAAAATTACAAAGAGCCTCGATCGTGCTATTAAAAATTAATGAAGTACACATTTTTTCGTCCTATCCTTTATCCGCTAGGTACACAAACATATAATTTCTTACATGATAACATGTTAAAAAAAGGGTAAAACAAAATTAATCAGTTTCTACGAACCGAGGGAAAAAATTGGTATTTCCAAAATCCACTAATGCTGAGTAGAACTCACTAATCATACGGTGTTTGACCGTCTGCGGACGGTGCACGGCGTGCCGATTTAAACCATTATCCTCCTATTAACCAGGAGTAAACGAGGGTTATTGTGATAAAAATTAAAGGATTAGCCACGATTTATGATGGGGTTTGCCGACTAAATTGTAAAATTGAGATAATAAGCTCTACCAGGAACGTTAAAATATGGATTAAGTTCTAGGTTTAATAAGGACTTGGCTTTGCTTACCAAGTGGATCGTAATACCCAATAACTGGGTTGTAGAGGTCAGATAGGCAGTCGCTCCATATAAAATACTGGTATTCAGCTGCATCCGGTTAGACTAGGCAAATGATGAGATGATATAATCAGGACTTAATTGTGTATCGGTTAACCCTGCATTGATGGGGGCTGGAGGTACTATCAAGTTTCAAATGTCTGAATATTTTTTTACACAAAGTGATAGAAAACGTGAAACAGAGGCATAGTTGAAAAGTAAAAAAAAAACACTGTTCTACAGAAAAACCGATGAAACCTAATCAGCCAAAATGAAATGAATCCTTTAAAAGTTTAATCTATTCTATGAAATTAAAAATCCATCTTATGAATTTAAATAAACCCAAAAAGTACAAAACCGTAGAAAAACAGTCACGTCAAAATCAAAAGTTCCCCTCGACCCTAAAAAGTAAAAATAGGGTGTCGACACACCGCCTTATGATTATACAACGCCGCGTTTTAGAACTCGTCCTGTTCTTTGAAAAATGTATGAAAAAATCTCATTATTGAACCATTAGGAGGCTGTTATTCGCCTCTGGGAGAGATGATTCGTGTGTATGGAAATGAAGGGAATTGCATTTTTATTGTTTCTTTAAAACAGTCTTCATAGTAGATATTTTAGATGAAAGTATACTTCTATTATAATACTAGCTGCGCACCGCTGTTTCACCCGCATAAGTTTAGATCCCGTGGGAATATCGGGATAAAAAGTCCTATGTGTTAGTCCTGGTTATAAACTATCAGTGTGCCAAATTTCACCCGACTCCGTTCAGTAGTTTTGGCGTGAAAGAGTAACAAACATCCATCCATCCATCCATACAAACTTTCGCATTTATAATATTAGTAATAAAGTAATAGTAATATAATATAACTAGCTTCTACCGGGACTTCGTCCGCGTGGATTTCTTGATCCCCCAACCCATCCCGTCGCATCGCATCGCCCCTCCGCTCTATTACTTCGTTTTAGCTAAGCGTTCTTTCTTACTTTCCTTGTTTTTGCTCGTCTCTTAGTCTAGCGTGCTGTTAAATGTTGGTTTGTCATGTCTGGAACTGCCAGTTGATTTTGAAAAAATGTTTTTGCTTTCGCTAGCCCAATTCTCGAGGAAGATTATAGGCTTTTTAACACACGCTACGACCCTTAGGAGCCGAGCGAGGCGGGTGAAACTGCGGGGCACTGCCAGTAATAGATCTATAATCAGCATTGTGGTTAGACGGAAAAACGCTGTACAGACGCCAGTACATCAAGATACCCGAAACTGTAAAATTTTCCCAATCAACCTTGAACCTAATGCTTTAGCGATAAAGTTGAAAAACTATTGAAGAAATTTGACAGATTGTAGTAGCTTGATGTGCTGGCGTGTGTATTCATGCAGATTGTTTTGTGGACCCTGATGATTAAGTTATTAGTGTGTGGTTACGTGGTGCGTGACATGATTTAAAAATGAAGTTCAGAAGTTCTGGCAGGGTTTGGGATGTATTTAAATTAACGTGTCTACACAATTTGTCGCCTTGTCTGCTTCGTTAATAGTCTCTCGTATAATTAAGTTTGGCTAAAGATAGTCAACGCCAAGTATAAGTATTATTTATTTTTAGCCTGTGTTGTTCCTACAGTGTAAACGCCTCGCTGCCTCCTTTTCACTCCTCTCTGTCTTGAGCTAGTGTGGATCAATCCTGTCTGTAGGCGTTAAGCTCGTCCCGCCATCTTTTCCTGGGTCTGTCTTGATGTCGCCGGACGTTTTCTGGGACCCAGATGGTGGTAGATTTGGCCCATGACTCGTTTGATATCCGGTAAACGGGGTGGGTGACGTCGGCGATCTGTGTTTTGAAGCGCAGCACTAAATAAGCAATAGTAATAATAATTATGCCTATGTTGACCCCATCTTTCATATATCTATGGTTGACTCAGTGCAGGGCAAAGGCCTCATTTTTCTTTTTCTACTCAACACCAAGTAGGTACGTTTTTAAACGTTTTTTGAGAGACTCTATCTTACAAATCGTGAAACCGAACTTGAAATACATTTTAAACATTGGTAAGTTGGCCTTCCCTACGTCAGACAACGTCGTCGTGACTAGCGAGTGTGGACGTAAATATGCGGCGCCTTGTCGCAGTGTCGCGTACGACACGGCGACATTTGTATACTTGTCGCACGACAGCGCTCGCGACATATTGCTAAACATTTGTCGTGTCGTGAGTGAGACTGGCGTGTACTGGCAGTACTGCTATACGACTTGCCGCAGAGTCCATATTTACGGGTGAGAACTTTTTTGTGTCTTAATGTTCTTTATCCTTTGTAGGTACACTCCAAATTCTATCATGACGTTGCTGGTTTTGAAATTATTGTCTTCGTATGCCGCAAATATGGGCTTGAAATAGTAGCAATATAAAACAGACTTCTTAATTTGTTTAGATATCACAAAACAATGAATATCTAAGTCTTATAGTCTTATCTTACAGAGAGAGCAGCGGTTCCCACGACTAACTAGTTGTAAGTCGTAGATTCAAACTCGGAAAGTCGCTTTAATTTTTTCAATTATTTCACCACCACTGCTCTCGAAAAGGAGAAGGAAAAAATTGTGAGGAAACTGGTACGTCCAAGAACCAAAAGTTCGAAGAATATGATATCTATCAACTCGCACTGGGCCTGCGTGATGTATTACGGCCCACTCCCTCTCACCGAGAGGAGGCTGATTATGTGCTTACAGTATTAAGATTTGCAATCCCAAAAATATCTTTGTAGATCGAAGGTGTAACAAAGTTACAAGTATCTAGCTTACCACCGAAACCAAATTCACCTGTTGTGTTCAGTAAGATCAACAATAAATTGCCCTTTCATTAGTTTAACGAAATAAACACCCAGTCAAACTAATCAGCTAAACTTCTAACAGTTCTAACCAACCACAACAAACAGCATATGAGCAAAGTTGAATCGGTCGAATAACAGCCACCGATGCAGCATATTAGCCGTGTGTCGGTCAAAATGTCGATTCGAAATGTCGATCGAAATTACGCGCGCTCTGCGATACATCAGTGGGACATGCACGAACACACGGAGTAAACTTAAAGTAAATTCGAATGATTTGAAGCGAAAATACAACTGTCATTTAGCATTGTGGTTTACATTTTTGGAACAAGCACAATTATTATCACTCATAGATATGATGAATAAAGTCCTAAAACTATGTCAATATTACGTGCAATCTTTGGAATTTAGGCACCTCTTACAGCCGGCGATATACGAGAAGTGTGTAGAACTAGCAACTAAAAACGAGTTGACAAGCAACGCCGAGTGCGCGACGGCGACGAGCGATTACTCATCGGTATGCGAATGTATCAAGCGTGAGTCTCTCAGCGAGTGTTCTGACAATCGAGCGTCGCTGAACGAGTACTCATTTTGATAGCTCTTGTCGCTGCGACAAATGAGTACGGCAGGGGCACGTCCAGCATCCGCAGTCGAGCTGGGACAATCTTTCACTACTGTTGACGTGCGCTCCCTACGAGTGACCCGCTGGCGGCGCACATCTCCACGCACCCCTGAATGCATATGTGTGTGGGGCACAACCCACAAGGACCTATGGGAGAGACGAGTAGCGTAAAGGAAGCGATGAAATAAAATATGTATCTCTTTTACTAACACGGGACCTACAATCTTTTGTATGTTTCTTGCTAGTCGCTTCGTCGTCGGCAGTGGGACAGAACAGGTGCCCTGCGCTACGTTACGTGTGCTCCACGCGTTCGTGCTAGGCCCACAGCGCCCGTGCTATAACGTCAATCACAGGGTGATGTCGACCGGCAATTGTTTACTTCTGCACGCCTACCGATTACATACGCTGGCAATCTGCAGTTAGTACCAATTGATGGTAACGGTCGGCCGTATAGTATATCAGAAGGCCATTTCTAGTAATTTAAAACGGTCAAAATCTAGTCGCAGTCTCATCTCGGCGACAAACAAAAATGTCAAAAACTTCTCATTATTTAGGGAAATTAGAGAAATTTTTGACAGATTGAGACCGAGATCAGACTGTGAACGTTCTTAAAATTACGAGAATTGCCCCTCAGATAGGTATGAACTATAGTGATAGTGCACTGATCTAAAATGTTACAACATTTTGGTAGTGGGATTATTTTTGGATTTTATAATCATTTAACACAATAACTGTTGAAACTGTTGAAAGCCATAATTAAAGCAACGATTACTTAAAGAGTCGTTGTGTCTGCATGGATCCACGTTCAGTATACAAAGATTTAATACGTTACTTATTTATTTTTATTATTTTCGTTATTTATTTTGAATGTGCTGTCATTACTTATGGCATCAGAGTCTTTTCACTTTGGATAAGTTCTTTTTGACGTTTTGGGAATGAGTCTGTCCTTTTTATGTTATTTTCAATATCATGACTGTCGGCTATTGCTTATTGATCTCGTGCGGTCCAAATTAATTTTCGATCGTCTTCCAATTCTAGGTATTCTGTCTGAGTCTTCGTGAGTCAAGGTTATAGCTAAGCGGCCTCAAATAGATATTGTTGGAATGCTTCTATTTTAGAATAATGTTATTCAGAATCGTGAGAAAAATTGTTGGTAAACACGTTAATAAAGAGTTCTTTGAAATAGTTAATAACTTAATTTCGTTTCTCCTAATTAAGGCGTCTCGATAATATTTTCAAAGCTGCCTTCAAATTTCTAACTTATGATAATTTCTGTAATTTATGCCTGGTGCAGTGGTGGCCTAGTGGTAACGGTTCCGACTATCCGGTTCGGTATCCTGGGTTCGAACCCAGGCAGGCACGTCATTTGTGTAATTTATTTCATCACCACTGCTCTCAAAACGGTGAAGGAAAACATTGTGAGGACACTGGCCTAGAATCAAACATTCGAAGACATCTGACATCGCACTGGACCCGCGTGGTGGTTTATGGCCCACTCCCATGTACAGAGAGGAGGCCTGTGTCCCAGCAGTGGGAACATTATAAGTGGGAACGTTATGTAGGCTGATTATGTAAGCCAGCCGTGTTTCAGAAAACATAAGAGAATACTATGATATAGTAATTGTAAACGTTTGTAGTCAAACTGCGACTTTCAGTCCAAAACTATGGCATAGTAAAGCTATGGCATAATAGCCCAACTCTTGAGCAAGTTTATAGGTTTTTTATCATTACGCTACGACCCTTAGTAGCCGAGCAAAAAGAAAAAAAAACACGTGGAGGAAGTCGAGGAGAAGCTATTCGTGTACAAGCTCCTCAAACACATTCTTTCATTCAATCAAAATGCTCACAGGTTTGAAGCTATCTCCATAAAATATATTGTTATCCAATGAAGTTTATCTGCTAGCTATCTTGTTCGATGAGTCGCTTGTAACATTGATTTTATTGTTATAGTCCTGGATTCGAAGGTGCTGGACATGGAAACGCGAATTAACACCGTAATCTACTTGAGAATTAATAACGTCATTTGAATGGTAAATGTGTTTGATAAGGGATGATGGTTGTTTAAAAATATGTGATTCATCTTTTGCTCTCGTATCACCACGAAATTTATGGGAAAAGTTAATGTCCTGCAACCTAATTGCGTAACAATCTATCAATCTCAATCTGAATCATTTTGACGGCACGGTTGGCGCAGTGGTTAAGCGATTGACTGCTGCGCTGCGTGTCGCGGGTTCGATTCCCGCACGGAACAAATATTTGTATGTATGACCTACAATTAGTTGTTCCGGGTCTGGCTGTTTGTGTATGTGAGTTTATATGTCTGTAAACGCACCCACGACACAGGAGAAATTCCTAGTGTGGGGCAACGTTTTTAAAAAAAGAAAGATAAAAAGAATTTTCAAGGATATTGCTAATATAAATGAATCATGCTAATATAATATGAATGTTGTTGAACTGTCAAAATGAAAGTCACTACTGTGCCATTGATAGTGTGTTACGCAATTATCCAGTTGGTAAAATATGCATAATTTACTTTTAAGTAACAACACTTGTGGAGGTTTTTAACCTTGCTTGGCCTTTTTAATTATAATATAGGACATTTTATTAACATTTTTTTTTTATTTCAAAGGTCCAATACATTCTATATATAAATATAAATTCACAAATTAGGGATCAACCGTAAGACTAAAAGGGTAACAAATTATATATTAGAATCTGGCGTCTTACACACACACACACACACACGGTACATGGCACCATGGTACCTAGTCCAGGTCCCACAGTAGTAGTACAAATCTCTAGAAAACCATAACACATGTTTTTCTAATTATTTCTAATACAAATTAAAATGTGGCTGGCGAATAACTCTGTCATATTTCTTAAAGATAGACCCTTCAATAAATATGACAGAGTTATTCGCCAGTGGCTTTATAAAACCATACATTAGTGGAATAGCTTTCTTGTGGAATTATTCAAAATAGACCAATTTGAGAGTAAAATGGGTATAATTTGCGAATCATTTCTATGTGTTAATGTTGTCTATAAAACTCGGAATGCTTTCGAAATTATGTATATTGCTTCTCAGGTAGTATATATTTAGATGCTTTAATTTGCCTGTAGTTACCAACTGGAATGATAACTTCGCTTAGACATTCATATATTCATAAAACTACATGCAAAGTACTGTAGAAATACATACATAACATAAAACAGTTAACCACAGTTACATTATATATTTACTTTAGACAAAATCGGGATGAGAATCAATAACCATGTCTTAAAATATGCACATACTTAATATGAATATGAATAGGTTATTCCAACTCTGTTCGTTCCAAGGTTTGATATTAATGGTGGATGGGTCCCGATAGATGGGTCGCGAAATTGCACCGATCAAGTTGAACGATCGAATGTAGGGTTACCAATTTTTTTTATATAAAAAATAATGTATTTTCGAAACCACTGCCTGTAAAAATATAGGTATGTTTCGATTTTTGTTATTGCTCATTGGGCCTGCTCTTGACCGCGATCACGTCTGATGGAAAGCGATGGCTAAGGTCTATGAATTATTTATAAATGCATATTTTGTACTACTTTGGACACTCACAAGTTTTTTTATTTTTATTTCTCATAACCATTATTACACTCTAAATTAAGGTTACAAATACCATAATTCAGCTTTTATGAGATTAATACTGGCCATACTGCGCTCATCTCGCCATTTTGTATTGAAATGAAAATATAGTAGTTTCGCTTACTAGGTATATTTTTTTCAAGACATAATATTTAGGCGTCGAATATAGCAGGACTATACAGGGAGGCAGGGACATGGACGCGCAAAAAAAAAATCTTCTGTTTCATAGAAAAGTGCAATACCTACGCGGTCAAAATGTATGGAACAGCAATATTTTTTTTTAATAACCGATGAAAAATTTCGACGCTATGGGGTCTAAACTCATGTGCTGTGTGCTAGTTTGCGCGTCGATGTCCCTGCCACCCTCATAAAGTAGGGTTGCCAACCCTAGTCGAAAGCGAAAGTACTATGTTTAATACTGGCATGTTTATCGATCATATCTCTTCGGTTCTTGAGTTTACCGAGAAGTTTGATATTTAAAAAAAAATTGATTGTAATTCTTTGGTAATTCCTCGATGGTCTAGCTTGTGAAGTCCTTGGCATTGTCTTCCAGGTCTGGTAAAATGTTACGTGGGTTTCTTCTATTAAGACATGCTGTAGAATCCCGGAGTTTGGATCTTTGTGCAAAGTTAACAATGCTGCCTATTCCATCTAGTACTAAAATATTTATAAAATTGGAGACTTACAGAAATTTCATTTCATTTCATTTCATGGGAATGTAACAAAACCGGCGAAATGTATAGTATTCCTACACATTTGCCTACCCCTGGGAATGCGGCGAACAGCAAAAAATACGCTATTATTTTATATCTTAAACTGTCTAAGTATAAAGCTGAAGAGTTTGTTTGAACCTCTGGAATACCAGTCGTATTAAAAAAATCTTCATTTGAGAGCCCGTAATAATTCTTGAGCAAGGCTATAGGCTATTTAACATCACGCTAAGACCCTTATGAGCCGAGCAAACAGAAAAAAGTCAGAAACGCTAAGCGAAAACGAAGTATTAGCACAAGCAGGAGATGCGATACGACGTGGTGGGTCGGAGGAACAAGAAATTTAACGCGTACGAAATCGTGAGCCTTCAAATCAAGCAATTTCCTACTCACCACTAATACCACACACCACACCACCACCACCACCTCATACCACTAAAATGAACCCCATCCATCAAATCATACACAACCCAGCTTAAGTTTATAAACGTGTAGCATTAAGCTTGCTTGCTTACGAGCATTATGAGCTCAGCGTATTTATGTTAAAATTGCCCCAGGGACGGCAGAAAAGGGTTAATCGTTACCTTTGTTATTTTTGCATGTTAATGGACTTTTCTGATCAGGCTTTCGTTTGGAGGGTTAGGTACTGTGTATGACGGATCGGTGCGTTTTTTTCGTATTTGGGGGTAGGGTCGTTATGCATCGATTGCGTTTTTCGCTTCCTCATTGTTTTTAACCTGTCTATGGTTGGGTTTGATTGTAAAGACTGATTGTGTGGTCATTATTTCGTGTCATTTGAGTTATGATTTAAGGCAATTGCTGTTTTATTGATAAAATGTTCAGAGATTCATTGAACATTGACATGCTGTCAAAACGAAAGCTTTCAAGTGGATCCTGCGACACAGGGTATCCTAGTGCGGGATCCAGTGTCATACCTAAATATTGTAACACTTGTTTGTGAATTAATAAACTTTATTACTTATTACTTAATTCAATTCAGGTGGTAAATATAAAACAATAGGGTCAATAATTATGGACCCTGTCGGGCACAGTAAAACTTTAAATAAGTAGGAGAGAGGAAGAGAACTTTTATGGTTTTACTTATTATTAAATATTTATCCTTCCTGTCAGTTTTTAACAATAGTACTGGTTTTTATATATTATGTATTTGTTACTCATTTATTTATTCTCTGAATATAATGTGTCTTTTGCGATTGCGAGACGCAATTTTTGTAGCTTTAGTAGTTCTAACTAGGTACTTCCAAAGTCCTGCACCTATCAGTCGGTTGCTAGGTATCTGAATATTATAATAGCGCCCCGCGGCTTCACCCATATAAGTGTCGATCCCGTGGGAATATCGGAATAAAAAGTATCCTATATGTTATTCTGATGTTAACTACATTACTGTAAAGTTTCATTAAAAGCCGTTCCGTAGTTTTTACGTGAAAGAGTAACAAACATCCATCCATCCGTCCATCCATCCATCCTCACAAACTTTTGCGTTTATAATATTAGTAGGATTAAGTCTGAGCTGTTTCATCAATACCTACCGACACCAAATGAGGATTTAATATGCATAACACCATTTACGATAAGGATAACTTTCGTATCTTCACAAAGTTGAGAGTAGATAGTAGATATAGCTATCAAAGTTTGAGGTGATAAGACGATTACAGAATCTTTAATTAGAGCTTTATGATTTGGAAATATCAATAAATATATGTCAGTGCTACGAATTTTCTACAAAAGATTCTCGATACGACATTCTGTTGTGTATGCAGTTGTAGTCAGGGAATGAAGAAAATGAGAAGAACGATTGAGTACTTGTTGTGACGACTGTTAAAATGACATTATATAGTATTTATATAGTGCAGCCACGTGCAGCAATGAAAAATAGAATGATAATTCTAGAAAAAGCTTGCGCTTCGAGAAAGATTGATAGTGAATCTAGTCGGTTACAAGAACTTATCCCAGTCTTTATCTACAGTTCAATATTCACAGCCTTTTTGAATTTATATGTTGCAGTGAGCTCTGATTTACTATTGTACGTATTGCAATAAGGAGCTTGAACTGCCTGGGTCAGCTCTATTGCTCAGTTCCGTTGTTAGATTATTTTATATCATGCAATGTGCACTTTTGATATCGTACCCATAGATTTATTTTATTAAAGACTGTAATATTTACATAATAAAAAAAAAGCTGACATGAATGAAAGGCAATTGCATGTAGCCGAGATGAGAATGCTAATAGGGATGTGTGGTGTTACACGAATGGATAGAATAATAAATGAGTACATAAGAGGACGTCTACAAGTTCCAAAGTTTTATGGAAAACAGAATGAGAAAAATGTTCTGAGGAAAGTTTTGAGTATGAATGTCGATGGCTATAACAGTAGGGGAAGATCAAAGAAATTATGGATGGACTGTGTGAATGATGATAGGGTTAGAAAGGGGGTGACTGCCGAGATGACGACTAATAGAGAAGTATGGAAGAAAAAGACATGTTGCGCCGACAGCAAATAAATTGGGATAAGGGCAGGAGAATGATTATATAAACTAACAGACTTAAAATATATTAATAATAATTATGTATATAAAAAGTGGGACAAGAATCAAAGGCCATCAAAACATCTGTCCACATCACAGTCAACAGGAAATGTGCCCAAAAGGCTGACAGGCTTTTGATGATGATCCATTCAGTATATAGATCGAGAGCTAAATATTATGTACAACACAAAGGGGCTATGCCTTTGCAACTGTATCTGTACCTGTATCTCAGGAGACAATGCCTGCCTGATGTGTGTTGGGTATCTATTTGAGGTAGACACGAGCGTATTCTGTGTCAGAATGTGAGAGTGCTTTGCTGAGAGTAAGCTTTTGTAGTCCGGGGTGATTGATCACCGTGTATATTTGGCAAATACATAGTGCAGGTAGATATTAGTACTCGTATCATGTCTAAAATAGGTCTGGTAGAGGCTGTTTGAATTAATTGGAGCTATTTCATATCTGGCAAGGCGCAGTGATGACAGGTGGCGTAAGGCTGTGATTGGGCGGCGGGATCGTCCGAAAGGGTTACCGCTGCCCTGGAACAGAAAGGGCTAAGGAAGGAACACGGGTGGGTTTTAGTCAGTAAGAGTCTGACACTCCCTTCCGCTCCACCCAGAGCGGGAGGGGTCATTTGATGATTTCCCAAGCAAAAGTCTGTGATAGAGTGGCGTCCAAGGACAGGAAGACGAGATGTCGGTCGTCCAGCTTCGAGATGGGCAGACGACATTGTTGCCATCGCGGGCAAAACCTGGATGAACTGGTACAGGAGTGTGGGGATTGGCACAAGAAAAGAAAGCCCTATTCCCAGCAGTGGGTTAAGTCGGGCTAAGGATGATGATGATGTTGATTCCATGTCTATGTATGGTTTGTTAAAAAAATATCGATGAAAATGTAAACAAACGTACCGAGAAATGTACGTTACGAATTCCCTTAGGGGCTGATTTTACCAAAATCAGATAGATATATTTTATTTGTGGAATAAATTGACGTCTGACAGTTCTAGTAAGGTAACACTGTCAAAAATTGAAAATTAAAAATTCCAACTAAACTGGTAAAAAAATAGAGGTAGGTAGATGCCTACGTGGACTAAACTGTACGGTAAAGCACATCGAATTTGCATTTCATATCCTTTCATGCAAGTTATTGCAACAACACTGATTATACCCAAGCCCGTGCAAACACAACCTATTCAATTTAGCGCAAACACAAATAGAAAATATTGAGATTATTTATAGAATCGATTATATTCCCATTAGCGGTAGTTCTATTTACGAGCAGCGGTAAGCGAAGGCGGTAGGCGGTAGCTGTATAATTTGTAACTACAGGCGCACCCGGGTTTTGTGGCTTTACTAAATTTTGTATCATGATGTAAGGGAATAGAGCAAGGTAGGATATTGTGTGATAAAGATGTCATTTTGATGAAATAATGGTAAAGAACGATGGGCAGAGCCGTGCATTTAGTTCCAAACAGTCTGGGACCTTACTCTAATTATACTTCCTAGATGAGTACGAACTTATGGAAGTTCGTACTCATCTAGGAAGTACTCTCTGCATCTGCTTGTCTTCCATGGGGAAGACACCACAGTCGAACACATTCAAGAAGCAATGTGAGACTATAGATTCCGTCCCCAATTTTGTTTTTCCTCCTACATACTTCCATTTTCACAAACCGATTGTTTCAAGTGTTAGATATGGTTTCCTGAAAACAAAACATCTTTCAGTTTCATTTATCTAACGAAAATATAGATGTTTGTTTTCTATTTTACGTCACAATAAACGAGATTAAGAGATAAAACATAATAATTGCCGACTTATGTAGAACATTCACATTTCGCAATTTATGTTATATTTTGAGCCTTATTTTATTCTGTACGTTCATGTGAACACTTTTACACGACAAAAGAAAAATAATGTTTAAAAACGAGATGAGGACGATATTTCCTAACCGATCACTCTGAGCAGAAACAACGAAACAAACTCAGAGGACAACGCAGATAGCACTCTTAAAGTCGAGACATTCAGATCAAGTGAGGACCACTCAGATAGTTAGTTATACAGTTTCTTCTTATAATAATTATCGACCTACATCAGTCCACTGCCGGTTATAGGTCCTTTCAAATGTACGCCATTTGACGAGTCCTCGGTTACTGTCAAGCAGTTTTTTAGCCACCCACAAACAGCCACTCTACGAAAATCGTCGTTCTACCTAGCCTGAGGGATGCCTACCTTGCGTTTGAGTTATTATGAAGTGAGCAAAGTAAACAAAAAAAATTGTATTGACGATTTTGACCAAAATATGGGCATTCATAGACGTCGGTAGGTCTCCCACAAGGTGGACCAATGACCTTGTGAATGCCGCAGGAATCGGCTGGATGCGAGAAGCACTGAACCAGTCGAAGTTGCGGTGCTTGCCTATGTCCAGTATTTCGGCTGAGTTGATGATGATAGGCCATTCTCGTTCGTTGACTGCCCAGGATCAAGAGACGCTACAACAACCGAAGACTATTTGAATGCACCTTATTTTATTTAATCTCTGAGTTAAAACTACTAATTTAGGGTCATAACTTAGGGCAAAACCAAGGCTATTTCTGAAATAGTTGAAGGAAAGGTTCTATTTTATGCTGATGGAGTTTTCTCTCGTATTGCTATGATTAAATCCGCTTTCGAAGTGTAGTTATTATTGCTTTAATTAAAATATTCACTTAGAAATTGTGATCTTAGCCCTCGGTTTCTTCGGAACGGTAAGCTGCTGCGCGCGACTTCGTTCGCGTGACATTAATTTGCCTTTTGATTTCCTTTTTTTTTTCTAAAATAAAAGAAGCCTCAGTTACTCATTACAACATCGGACAAACCGTTACAAATCGTTTTAGACATGTTAAATGTCTATAGTTTATAATTTAATTTAACATTTACGAAACGCTTGGGTCATGGAGCCCGAGTGCAAGTCTCCTTTTTAAGGAAATTTCTCGTCGACTGGTCGATGTTTCACGTGACCACAGGGCTGGGTTGTTCTTTGGCCAAAGAATTAGCATTGCCATTCAACGTGGCAATGCTGCCAGTCTTTTGGACATGTTTCCGAATAAGGTGTCCTTTTATTTTTTGTATTTATCTGTATAGAAAGTTCTGTCTCAGTTATTTAATTTAGTACCTAGTGTAAATAGTTAGTGGTGTTAAATATTGTAAAAAAGAAATACATTTTGCTTTAGAATAAATAAAGCATACTTAGACATTTTATTATATTTTATTATATACATTTTATTTTACATTTACTTTTACATTTCACATTTTGGTGTCTTTGACGTGGAATGGATCTTCTGCGAAACTTTTTTCCATCTTCTATTTTCTTTCCCCGACAACACCGGATCACTTACAAACTTTGTGGAATTCGATATCCTCCTGCGTTTATCTTTACCTAATAAGTATGTTAATTAAACAATTATCGGCTGCCAAAGTTCCGTGTGTAGGTTGTAGAATTTAATGAAGTTTAGCAGAGTTTGATGCAATCGATTCTACTTCCAGGAGTTTCAGGAGTTTCCAGGAGGGACTTTTGTTTCGAACTGATAAGATGGAAACTTTTACTAAGTGATTTATGGAGATTTATTTATAGACTTAGGTATCTTCTTGAGCTTGATAAATCCTAATTTTAACTACCTTGAAAATAAGATAAATACTTACATCTTCTGACTTTTGGCGCGGGAGATATATTAGTGCACAAGTTTGTGTGCAGGCACAGGTGCACTCTCTCTTCCCTCACTCTCATCATCATCATCATCACCATCATTGCAGCCGAAAGACGTCGACTGCTGGCAATAGGTCTCCCCCAAGCACCTTCACTTTGACCGGTTATGTGTTTCTCACATCCAACGGGTTCCTGTGGCCTTCACAAGGTCGTCGGTCCACCTTGTGGGAGGCCTTCCAATGCTACGTCTTCCGATACGCGGTCGCCACTCCAGAGCCTTTCGGCCCCATCGGCCATCTGTTCTGCGAGAAATGTGCCCTGCCCACTGCCACTTAAGTTTGGCAATTCTTCGGGCTATGTCGGCTGTGTCCTCACTCTCATAGTCCGATGGAATGGCAATCCGACACCTGAAAAACCTAATAACACTTTGCTCGACCTGAGAATTGAATCCAAGACCCCACGATCAACAGTCGCGCTACCGACCACGTGACCGGACAGTTAAAGTTTTGCCAATAACTAGTCTGACAAATGCTTACTCAGACCACAAAATGGGTTAGTCATACTTACTAGATGTAAATTATATAGATGTCCATCTGTCTGCTGAGAGATCAACGCATCTATTATTCCTCGACGCTGAATATTTTAGTAGGGTCGGGCCTTGGTCCATATTCCGTTCTGAATCGGTTGATGAATATTCTTCGACTATTAATAAGTTTTAGCCTTTAAAGAGCCTTTGTTCCAACTTCCGACTCGGTTTCTACTATATAGTTGATTCTCCAAAAGTCCTATGTACAGAACAAGTACAAGTTCCTATTACTTATGTACAGTAGGTAAACTTATATGTTTTTACTATCCATCGCATTGTGCTTTAGTTCTTTTGGAAGGACTCTTGAGGCAGTTTTATGAGGAAATGCTTGTAGAATGCATCTTTTATTTCCTGTTAAGCTAAGAAAAGATGACAGACGACATCACCAAAAATTGAGCATTGAGAAGAGCAGAAATGGCCAGGAACTTACGAGTCGTAGGTCGTGGGTTTGAACCCAGACAGGCGCTTTTCTTTGTGTAAATAATTTGATTATCACTGTTCTTAAAACGGTCAAGGACAAAGAGATTTAAGTAAATAATTTAATGTCTTTGGTAAATGAAAACATCGTGAGGAAAACGGCATGTCCAAGAGAACTAGAACCAAAAAATTCGACGACATGTGGCATCTACCAATCCGCACTCGACCCGCGTGGTAGATTATAGCCCACTCCCTCTCGAAGCCAGCAGTGGGAACATTACAGGCTGATTATGCTGATGCTCTGCTATGACAGAAGATACAAAATTACAGCAATAACAATGTCAACATTTAATGTAATCACAATAAACAAAAAGCTAATGCAGCCGATCAATTCTGTAAAAATCTCACCGTGAAAAGTTAGGTGGAGTGAGCTTAGAGTGAGCTGTCAATAGTGTCAATTCCTAGCATTAGTTGGAATGACCGGTCACTACACGCTTACTTCACCTAAGTTTTCTTTCTTTGTTTTTTTTTTGAGATGGTTACAGAATCGCACAGCTGTAGATGCTCAATACAGCTCAAAATCCTTCACCAAGACCACAAAAAAAAAAACATCCTCCGTCTATCAGTATGCCACAAGAACCACAGCAATTATCAATTCTCGTAGTGTGATAATATTACATTGTAAGGCCTTCAGCAATGCGTAGTGACAAGGCCGCGACAAGATATTATCGACATACGTCGCCGGCGCCGCCAGCGGATGCCCGTGATCGTAAGGCTGTGTCTTGAGATGTAGCGGGGCGGGTGAGAGAAAAAAAAAAACACATAAACCTACATGGGCACTTTTAAAACGTCGGAAGCTGGGTGCACCGTTCCAATTCACGGTTCCCGAACCCATTCAATTATTAACCTTGTGTATGGTTTGGGTCACCAAGATACAGACTGCGCCTAGTTTTGGACCCGCAGTAAAATCAGTTTAAGTTTTCTGTTGGTTAGAATTGCATGCCTTTCTGTATGTTTGTAAAAATTTGTCGTTTTTTACGGAGAAGAGCCGACAAGAAACTCCACGGTTACTCTTATAAAAATAATTGCTTTTACAATGTTTGCAAATTACAGTGTTAATAGGTGGAAGCACAGTGTATGTGTGTAAGAAGAAGGAGTTAGTAATAGTGCTAAAATAGGTTAGAAGTTTCTGAAAGCTGGGTTCTTATAAGTAAGAACCCAGCTTTCAGAAACCTTGTTTCCTCGTTCGAAAGAAATAAAATAAGTTTACTTGACCCAGGTTAAGACCTGGGTCAAGTAAACTTATTTTATTTCTTTCTTTCTTTTCTTTCTTTAAGCTGGCGGTTCGTTGAATAAGACAACTGCAATGAGATCGTGGACGTAAAGACATGCTAGCATTTTTTTGTCTATGTTAGTCCTATATTATATTAAAAACTAGCTTGGGCCCGCGGCTTCGCCCGCGTGGATGTCGGAAATTATCCCACGGGAACGTACTAACGGGATTAAAAAGTACCCTTTGTATTAATACAAGTAATAAACTATCTGTGTGCCAAAATTCATCGAAATCCATTGAGCCGTTTTTGTGCGAATTTGGAACATACATTTTTGTTTAGGTATAGATAGATATGTTAAAAAACACAAACAAACATCCAAACACATAGACAAAGCACTAGAAAATACAATTTGTCTGTCTTTGTTGATCTCACACCTTACCAATTCCATGAAACAACTTACAGCAACAAACCGTGTTTAAACAGTGGTTCAGACTAGACAAGGCCTTGGTACATTTATTATCTTTCAAAAACTAGGTAAGACACAGATTCAACAAGTGTCTAAGCCGACTCAACCCTTGTAGGTTTTCCTCAGGCTTTAAATATTTGCAACCCCACCTATAAGTTACAAAACAAATTCCCTCTGTTTCCACAACCACAAATTCGATACTCGTTAATATTACAACTATGCAAGCATTATTAAACATTCAAAACATTTTACGGCCGCTTCCGCGCTTGTCTAGCCCGAGGCCTGTCCCATCCCCTTTAATATGCGACAGAGGCCTCCAGGCCCCAGGCCTCCGGGGAGGATAGGATGCACCGCTTGATTAGTTCACTACGAACCACACTAGAATACAAATGGACCATCAATGTATGTGGGATAGGAAGAGTGCACGTTTGTGCATTCTATTAGTGCCCCGTGCGCCGCCCGTCGTCGGGACGAGTGGACAAAATATGTATTGTGTTTTGTTTTACGTAGGGGTAACGAAGTAGTTGGTTGTTTTAATTTTGAGTGTAGAAGTCGGTGTAGAATTAATTATGATTTTTATACCGTCAGCGTCATAATTAGAAAAAACTTCGAACTTTTGAAAAAAAGTGTTTTTCCATTATATGTACTTTTTTTGATGGAATAATTTGATATTTTTTTATAAGGAATTAACATTATTATGTCAGTATTAACATGATTGATTGCATAATCTGATCTGAGGGGCGATTCCCGTAATTTTAAGAACGATGGCATTCTGATCTCAGTCTAAACCTGTCAAAAAATGCTCATTACTCGCTACATTTTTGACAAATTTCTGACGTTGATTGTCGCTGAAGTGAGATCGCGACTTGAATTTGAACGTTTTTTAAGTACGAGAATAGGCCTTCTGAGCTGTTAGATAAGATTATGCAATCAATAATGTTAATACTGACCTAATAATCTTCGTCCTGTAATAATAATACGCGCACGCCACACGTGGCAGAATATGATGAGACCATTGACCTAAGTTAAGACCATATTATAGAACGAGGAGACAAGAATACGGCAATAAATCTAAACTATGGCAATAGTAATGCATAAGAGTATTTTGTGGCCAGTAATGGCCTGCTATTGCTGGATGTGTGGAAAAGGGAAAGGGGAAGCCCCCTTTACCTTTCCCCAGCAGTGGAACATAACGTGCTAAATAATATGTAGAAGAGTATTTTAAAACTACCAAAACGATCCCAACATGGCAAAAAAAAAAGTTTTTTTCAAGCACACCAAATAATGTAGTAGTGATGGGCCGACTATGAGTTTTGCCAATCTTTGACTAGCTATAATGACTAAACTATTGCATATATTTGATTGAATTTTCGTATGCAGACTGCGAACGGCGTTAGACATACGCTGTTTATTTTCTGTCGTATTGTCGTCTCTGAACCTTGTATAATATTCCATTTTCTGAAAAATAAATAATACCTCATTTATTCATAAAAG
The DNA here is from genome assembly GCA_949629185.1 of Apamea crenata. NCBI lineage: Eukaryota > Metazoa > Arthropoda > Insecta > Lepidoptera > Noctuidae > Apamea > Apamea crenata. The sequence continues at coordinate 3,939,233 of OX451359.1, forward strand.
TTGCTACCGTTTAATTATACATTTTTGACGTTTAAACGTCACTTAAATTTAATGATCGTTTATAAATAAACGCTTTAATGATTAGGGTCCATCAATTACGACGATTAACATGTTAATTAAAATACTTTTTAAAACAAGCGCACCCAAATGCAGCACATTGTGTAGAAAAAGTATCATCTATCGGACGCTTACAGCACAATTTTAACCGAACACTTCGCGGTACGATGACAATCACCTCATATTGCTTGTTTTGACACCTGACTGCACACTGGAACTACGTGGGTGTTATTGGATCATTGAAACTCGATGCAATTCTGAAAACGTGTTGCCATTTTGTTTGTATACACAAACTGTAATTGTGGGTGGCATTGGATATTATAATGAGCGAACTAGGGTTGATCTGGGAGTTTGTTGGTAATTTCGTTGTTTTAATCAAGTAGCGGCATGTCCTAGAACCAAAAATTGGAAGACATTTGTGCCATCTACCAACTGGCACTGGGCCCGCGTGGTGGACAGCAGTGAGAACATTATAGACTGATTATGTAATCAAGTAGTCTGGACGACATTTCTCATGTATTTTATGGCCAGTGATGGTAAAATCAAAGTCGGCCTGATGATACATAAATACAGGGTCAATTTAAATTAGCTAGCAAAACTCTGCAGACATGTTGGGTATTGATATCTACATGATAAAACGAAAAAAAATGGTTTGAAGATTTAATAACGACCGCAGGTATAGTATTTACTTTGAAGTAGGTATGAGTTTAGAAAATCAGTATTTTTTTGTAAACTTCACATACCCGATGGGTATCAATATCTAAAACCAATTAAACCCCAAAAAATCAGCAAGTCATATTTTTCTATATATTATATTGATACCCATATTACCCATCAAGTCTACGGAGTTTCGCTAGCTAATTTAATTTGGCCCTGTATACGTCCTGCGCAACTTGGGCTTGCTTCAAATTCACATAGCTGATTGCTGAATAAAAAATCTGTTGTTTGCTACATTTAGATCGCGTAGGTGTTGCATTTTAGGAACAGCGGATTTATTTTCCATGTTTCAGTGTTGGTCCCAGAGTAAACTTTTTCATTTTCATGAATACTTCACTCCCTAAAAATATATCCCTCGTTTAACCTAACGCCCTGTATTTCTACCACAGGAAAAAAGATACGAGAGGGACATATTATTTTTCGTGGTAAAGATGCAACGAAAAATAAAATGTTGTTCAAAAAATAACCTTACATTCCTAAAACATAGACAAATATTTTTCGATTTCACACTCTCAAACACAAATCAAACAAATCAGATAAAACCAAAAAAAGATTTTCAATTTTTCTCCCCCTAAGGTCGCATGTCATAAATAATGAATGAAAATGGGGATATCGATTAGTATTGCACAGAGGGTCGCCACCGTGTCTATGGCGACAAAAAAATGCGATAGGCCACAACAATGCACGTGCTCGAACCACTGGGCTGACTCTAATGGGAGAATAGAATATAAAGGGTAGATAAATATTTTTATAGAAATTGTATTTTGGTGAACAGGGGAACGGACTTATATTTCGTTAAAAGTAACAGACATCGAATTAAGAAGTCGCTTTAATAACAAGCTCGATGGGATTTTCCATCGGCAAAAATGACGAAGTTTCATACAAACTGTCATTCGTCAGTCTATTGAACCCTTAAGAGGGAACGGCGCCAGGGTAGCCTGCGAAATTTATAGGGTTATATGATGCCGCACGAGTCTATCGATCAGGTTAAGCTACGCTCGCTTGCCGAGGTTGGACCGTGGATGGGTGACCATCTTCACATACCACGAAGATAGATAAGATCCACGGAAAGCACGTTGAGCCGTTGCTCCCGGTTGTCATTCGTGGATCTTTGACAGTGTCGTCAGAAACCCGAAAGTCTGACAACCAGTCTTACCAAGGGGTTTCGTATTACCCAGTAACTGGGTTGTGGGGGTCAGATAAGCAGTCGCTCCATGTTAAATACTGGTATTCAGCTGCATTCAATTAGACTGGAAGCCGACCCCAACATAGTTTGGAATGCAGACGCAGGGCGAAAAATCTAAGAAAATGTGAATTACGCGGACTAATTTGGCGCTTTCCCCTTAACGGATTTATTTTCAAATATCCTTCAAAATCAAAAGACATCTATTCAAATTAGGCTAAGAATCCGCACTTTTCCAACGTTAATCCACACATAAATGATACAGGACAGTCCCCCAAAACGCCCGCGCTTCACCACTTCCTAGTGCTTTCGCTGGGAAGAAGAAGTGGCGCAACAAACTCCTTCCTTAGCTCACTTACGATAGTTATGGAACTCTTGTGCAAAATTTCTTGTCAGCGGCTTAAGCTGTGCGTTGTCTGTCAGTGATTTAATATTTAATTAAGAGGATTGTGTATGTTAATTCCTTGATGCCTCCTTTGAGATCTTTATCTAAGATATTATCACCTGGTAGATCCACAGTGACGCCACACCAGAGGTGCGGATTAATTATTATCTAAATCCTCTCGCTGCAAGTCAAAGCTTATCTTATAAGAGGATTAACTATCATAAATCGTTTGATGTCCTAATGTTACTTCTGGAAATTTCTTGTAACCTCGCTGTAGGTACGTAATATTTGTAACTTCAACTCAGCCTGTCGCAGTCCACTGCTGGACATAGGCCTCTCCCAGGTTGCGCCACAACACCCTGTCCTCCGCCTTCCGCATCTAGTCTGTCCCAGCCACCTTCTTTAGATCATCGGTCCAGCTAGCTGGGGGCGTCTCACACAACGCTTGCCGATACGCGGTCTTCACTCCAGGGGCTGTACTCCGAAGTAGTATCGGCCGAATGTTCGGCCGTTTCCTGCTACGAAGTTACTATTTGGATCGGTCGGTCACGATCCTACACTCCTACAATCTTTCGAATATTGACTATGGTCCCGACCCAACTGAGCCGATCCGAACTTTTTTCGCATTTTTCAATAATATTCGGTTCGGATCCGAACATTCGCACTTTGCACTTCGGAGTAGACCCCCTGGACCCCCTTCGTCTGCTCCACCAGCTATCGGTCCTTCGCCAAACATAATCAGGCCACTGCCACTTCAGGTTCAAGCTATGTGCTTTTCCGGATAATTTCATTCCTGATTTTTTCATTTGCTTATTTAATCTTACCAGAGACTAGAACTAAATCGATTGTCTACAGCTTCTGAATTCAGACATTTTAAAGACGAAATCTCTTTTCCTTCAATATATGTTTGCAAAGCTCTTCAGTAAAGCTAAATACGTTTGTTTCACGACTGGGTTCACTTCGTTGGCTCCGCAATGGATTCCCATTCACAATTTTCCTCACGTCAATAGACGCATTAGCTTTTGTTGCTCATTTGACAACGTGAATATGAAGTCTGAAAGTCCCTTTAATAAGTATTACAATCTTATGAATTATGTGCGGTATTATCAATAATAATGATAATAGGTCAAATAATTTATTTATTCATAAACGTTGCTTAACGTTAAGATGATTATGAATTATGATGATTATGAAGAGTTTACAGAATTCTTATACTTAAACCTATGCACAAAACAGTTTTCAGTTTGCCTGGAAAAATTTCATTCAAAATTAAAAGTAAGGTTATGTTTAAGTGTTCAAAATATAATATTTGTACTTTTTCTTAACTTCACTGCATAAAATTAATTTCGTGAGTGTCGCCTATAGAAAAAATAATATTATTTAAGTGTCGATTCGCGCTTTTCGGGCGAGTCAATTCGTACGAATTGACTAATAAGCTATCACGGTAAATACCATGCATGTCTGTGCATACTGCTGTAAAGTAAACAATAGCTGTGTGTCGACCCCACACATTGTCAACACACTAACACACCATTGAAACGGTACTGGTTCTACAGTTCAACACACAACACCAACATGACTTTAAGCAAAAGCAAAGCAAATTTGAAAACGAAACAAAAATCGATAATATTTGTTATAATTTTGTCCACGTTTTAGTGTAAGTAGCACACTGTGTGTTAGACAAAATCATTATTAAAAAAATAATGCCCCGTCTTAGAGACATAGCCAGTTTTATGTTCAAGTCATGAAATTGATTTTTATGTTATACTGCAAAAATAAACATAAAGTAATCACAACAAGTTTCAATTCATAACTCTTTGCCTGTATACCCTGAAGGGGTAGGCAGTTGTATTACACTTTGTTACACACTAACATTTTGTGCGTTGACCCTGTGGACGTAGTACGTACAGACGCCAGCGAATCAAGCTACCCGAACCTGTCAAATTTTCCCAATCAACCTTGAACCTTAATGCTTTAGCGATAAATTGAAAATCTATTAAAGAAATTTGACAGATTGTAGTAGCTTGATGTGCTGGCGTCTGTACCATATGATAAAAGCCGACAACGTAGTCTCGTTAACACCAATCAGATAAATTAAATTAAGTAACTCCATTGTAGGTGTTTTAACAAGTGAATCATGGTTAATGTCTTGAAAAGAGTTATGTCTACATATTGTACCTAGGTATGTTGTTACTTGGGCCTCAAGTGGACAAAGGTTCACTATAATTATACGTTTCTACAACCATACTTCTTCTTTCATGTATAAGTACTTTAGTTTTCCTACGGTCGGTCAGTAGTTTTTGTCACATCGTCCGGTTTCTACGCAGGTTCTACCAATGAATATAAGTTGATATTTTACTATACTACCAGGAACAAAGTTAAGTAAAAGCGGGTAAAGATAATGAATGAAGAATCTGGAATTACACGCAAAATTAAGATGTTCATAAAAGTCTCCAATCCTTACCATTGGTTTTTTTTTTTTTTTTTGGATGGGAAATCATCAAATGACCCCTCCCGCTCAGGGTGGAGCGGAAGGGAGTGTCAGACTCTTACTGACTAAAACCCACCCGTGTTCCTTCCTTAGCCCTTTCTGTTCCAGGGCAGCGGTAACCCTTTCGGACGATCCCGCCGCCCTGGCAGGCTTCGGCCCTATCGGGCCCCGTCCTATCCTTACCATTGGTGCACCCATAGATATAAGATATTTCTATGGGTATGTACAACGCCACATGCGAACTACGCACCGCACTGACGTCACACCAAATCCTGCATCGCGCAAGCAGAGTTTACCGCGCAACTAGCACATATACAATGTCCTGAGCAGTTGCCCTGCAGACACAACTCCCGTCTGCCTGGTCGGAGGATCCTCCCTTTTCTATGGATGAATGAACTTTACACTCTGTTCCTCATCCCTCTATAGGAGGTACACTTTAAAGTAATAATAATAATAATATATCCCTGGACATTTCACACAGCACCATTTGTCCCAAGCTAAGCAACCTAATGCTTGTGTTATGGTAACAAGATGGCTGATAAACTACTTACATACAATTTTTTTTTGTAAATACATACATATTATAGATAGAAAAACACCCAGACTCGGAACAAATACATGTAGGTCATACAAATATTTGTTCCGTGCGGGAATGGAACCCGCGACACGCAGCGCAGCAGTCAATCGCTTAAACACTGCGCCAACCAAGTGACATTGTGTTGCGTTTGGTAAAGCGAATGTAGGTCTACTTTTATAAATACCAAGATAGACTATCTAGTTTAGTAAATTCTTCGTCTCGGTCTTCAAAGAGGTTTCTGATTGTGTATTGTTCTTCTATAAACTTTTCTTTTTCTGTAATATCGGCTATTGCTCGATTCCTTTGTTGTGGAAAAGTTCAATTACTTACTCGTTCCCCGTTTTCGTAGACTTATTGGTTCGAGGTATTAAGCGAGGGCTTAAATAGAAGCAAGTAATATTTGCTAGCCGCTTCATGCGCGTTTTCACTAAAACTAGGGGCCAACTAAACTGTAATGTAATGCTTAAATAGGATGGCTTTGTTGGATTTTGAACGCCCAGCCCAGCGCTGAAGGGACCCAGCGTTGGGGCCGTTCCCACAGAGCCACCACTACTCTCAGCCGGGGACGCTCCCAATGGGCCCTCACTGTTCTCTATGAAGTTAAGAGGGGCAATTCTCGTTATTTTAATAACGTTCACAGTCTGATCTCAGTCTCAATCGGTAAACTTTATATCCCTACCGATCGATTCTGTAAAAATATCACCGTGAAAAGTTAGGTGAAGTGAGCTTAGAGTGAGCTTATAGTGTCAATCCCTAGCATTAGTTGGAATGGCAGCTCACTTTGTGCTCACTTCCCCTAAGTTTTCACGGTGAGATGGTTACAGAATCACACTGCTAATTACCCTAATTTTTTCACAAGTATTTAACATTGATAGTTGCTGAGATGAGATCGCGACTAGATTTTGGACGTTTTTTGTTACGGAAATTGGCCTTCGGATTTTGCCGAGAAATATAAAAATAAAAAAAAAATATGTAAGCCAGTTAGCAGGGTTAACTGTCCAAGGTGCGTAGGCCGAATTTGTAGCCACTCTTTTATACCCGAATCAAAATTATCTTTTAATTAACAACAGTTAACTACCAAGATAAAAAGAGTCTTCTGAACATTTTCGACTAAACGAAGTCACCACTCTCAAATCCCTGTCGAATCTTCAATAACGTTCTACCACAAACCCCTCCTATCAAACGAAGGCTTCACAGCAAAACTAAACCGTGGAACTTCTAACTGTTGAACATACCATTCCCCCTGAACTTTGCCCGCGCTGTTTGCACTTGTAAAATATTCCGTGTCACGCTCGCAGGTTCGAACCAGCCCGTTAAAATAACCCTGTATTTTTACATGTTTTTGCCGCGTACGTGAAAAATGGCCGTTTGTTTTTGCCCGGAAAAAATATATTGAACTAAGTTTGTAGGTCGCACTAATAATTTTAAATGGTTCGTTTGCTGAGGATTTATGTGGAAACAGTTTATGGAATTGATGTGAAAGCTTTTATGGAATTAATGTTTTCCGAGTAGTGGTAGGGTAACAATGGTTTTGAAAGAATCGGATATGTAGCTGAAACAATTTAGTAGAATGAAAGTAGTTGCAGAAGCTACTCGTACATTTTATTTTTAGGTATATAAGTACCAATTACTTAAATATAATATGATATACTGAATAGTCCGAAAATATCTACATCTATACTAATAATAAAATTGAAGAGTTTGTTTGGTTTTTGTTTTTTTTTGCTATTTTAAACGGGCTATCTCCGAAACTACCAGTCGGATTAAAAAAAAAACTCTTCTTCTATTTGAAAGCCATATTTTTCCTTAGCGTGATGTTGGATAACATCACGCTAAGGTACTTAGGAGCCGAGCAAAAGTAACAAAAACTCGTAAAGAACGCTAAGCGAAAACGAAGTAAAAGCACGGTAGGCGATGCGATGCGTCGGGGGACAAGAAATTTCACACGGAAAACTCGCGGACAGAACCTAGTGCTAACATACATTCGCAAGCAACTAAGAAAAGAAATTTTTTTGAACAGACCCTGTACAAAGGGAAGGAAAACACACGTTCCACGGTATCGTCGGTGGCAGCGCAGAGGTCACTTTGACTGCATGTTTTGGGACATAGAGAGCAGGATAGGAGGTGAAGAATGGTTTGTGACATAGCCCACAACCAAATCCTACTGCCGTTCCGTCGATCTAGTCCAACTTTCCCAAGAGTTACATCTTCCCATTTGGCAAGGCATCTCTGTATCATGATTATTACCTTCACGTTATTTTACTCAAACAATGCGATCCAATTCTGATTAGTTATCCTCCAAGATCTACATCGTTTGCCATAAAAAAAAACAACTGAAGAACTTGAACTTTGAACTTTGTCGATAAAAATACAAGTGAAGTTTAGTTGAAAATATTTCAGAGCTTTTCCTTGAAAGTATACAAATAAAAAATAATGGTAACTTCTTAACACAGGTTTTCAGCTAGGAGAGCAGTACTCACTAACACGATTAAAGATATAGAGAGTGGCGGGGACATCGACGCTCAACCGGTTCCCATGGATTCAGGGGTCCTACTCCGAAGTGCAAAGTGCGAATGTTCGGATCAGACCGACACATGGCTAAACCAAATATTACTGAAAAATGCGAAAAAAGTTCGGATCGGCTCAGTTGGGTCGGGATCATAGTCAATATTCGAAAGAGTGTAGGATTGGAACCGACCGAACCAAATAGTAACTTCGTAGCAGGAAACGGCCGAACATACGGCCGAACATTCGGCCGATACTACTTCGGAGTAGAGCCCCTGTATTCAAGATTTTGTTTCCTGACAATCAAAATCAGCACAATACATTCAAGACAGGCATTTGATGTTATTTGACTTCAATAACATGTTTCAAGAAACCAAAGCCCACTGACTCAATTAACGTAAGAACACAAGATTTGAATGTAACTATAACACTAATTTGAAACACGTTTGGATCCCGCAAGCAATCACCGGATACAAAGTTAGTTCCCACGAGGGAGGAAGAGGTGAGTATGTTTGTGGTCGACTATCTACTTGACGACTTTGACCAGAAATGCATAACACCGTCAATTTAACGGATATTGAACTTTATCGTGTTAGAAATAGAGAACTATGTGAGGACTTTGACCACAAAATGGTGATCTAATGGATATTGAACCTTATTTGAATACGAATAGAAATGTATGTGAAAGCATAGAAGACGCTGTTGTGTTGGTTCTAAAGGTTGTGTCGAGTTGGTAAGGTTCGGATTATGATGTCATAGATGTAAAGTTACTTTACCATGTATTGAGGTTTGATAGTAATCGCTTAATCTTGTGGTGTATCTGCATCTTATTTTAAAAGACAGGAAGATTTACTATGAATATTAGGGGTGTAGGCATTCAAATCGCGTCCAAAATTAACAATATTAAAGATAGAAAAATATTCGTCTTGTCCATTCTGGGCAGTATGCCTCGCTACCCATCCATTTTGGTGTAGAAATCCTCTGTCTTCCGTGCCTATCAATAGCAATGGCGTTTTGCAATGAAAGAAATAAAACACATTTATTTAACACAGACTAAGGGCAGCCTAAAAGGCACACAAAACAACATTATATTATACTAAAGGTAAAAATAAACAGTTTAATGTGCGTTGTGTGAAATTAGCAGGGGCCTCGCGGCTGTGCCAAATATTTTTTTTTATTTATTATTAAGGCACATCCACAACACAAACATTTACAAATAACAGAGAACAGAGACATGGACTAGTGTTTACGTCAATTACAGACGTGCACAGCATCCACAACAAAAGAGAAGAAAAAAAACACAGCATTCACGCTACAAAAAAAGAAATAATAACAATAAAAGAAAACAAATACAACATCATCTGCCTAGCCTTTTCCCAACTATGTTGGGGTCGGCTTCCAGTCTAACCGGATGCAGCTGAATACCAGTATTTTACATGAAGCGACTGCCTATCTGAACTCCACAACCCAGTCACTGGGTAATACGATACCCCTTGGTAAGACTGGTTGTCAGACTTTCGGGCTACTGACGACCCGTAAGGACTGTCAAAGATCCACGAATGACAGCCAGGACCAACGGCTTAACGTGCTTTCCGAGGCACGGAGGGGACTTGGTATGTGAAAATGGTCACCCATCCACGGACCAACCGCGGCAAGCGTAGCTTAACCTAATCGATCGAACCGTGCGGCTGTTATTACTTAGCCACAAGCCCCTCAAACAAAAACAACAAAAGTACAAAAACTCTAGCTAAAATCTCGGTAGTAGAGAGAATACCCTCATCGACTAAAATAATATTATTTTGTTTTAATTATGATTATTTGTTTTAATTATATTATGAATATGATTAAGCAATGGACTAAGCTCCAAGATGTTACCTCCCTTAGCCCTTTGTTTGTCTCCGAGGATACCGACCCTGCCCTGATCGTACATCCTAATAGTAGATACATACACACCCATCCTGACTGGCAAATCTATTCCCCACAACATAAGCAATAACTTACCATGCTCGATTGATATACCACAAGCAGTTAACTATAACAGTAAATTTTGCATTCACGAGAATTAATTTATGTATCATACAGCGATAAAATACAAAACCAATGCATTTTCCCCACATTACGATAGGAATTTATCGCTTACATCAATCGAATGACACGAAATACTGTGAGAACAGTACCTCATTAGCTTACAATGTCTTTAGAACCGTAATAGACGATAACTACCGGTTTAGGACATGATATATCGGTGGTACGTGGATGCAGCATGAGCCAAGAATATGCCATGCTTCTGGTATAATGTCTTCAGGTCATGTAATTAAGTCTGGGTTGGATCATTGCCCGATAATGAGGATAGGCTTGTCGCTTGTCACATTAGAGTATGCCAATTGACGAATACGTATTAGATGGCAATATTATGTTCATATGTTAGGCGTGTATGAGCAATCACTAACGATCGCCATGATCGACCGTATCAGTAAGCAGTTGTTTTTTTTTCTAGACTTTGTATTTCGGTCTAATTATGTAGACTCAATCAATAACTATGAATGCAGTTTTACGAACCAAATCTAAGTGTAAATGCCCTTTGATCCCAGTTGATTTAACTGATGGATAGACTTAATCCAGCTTCATATGTCATATGTTCCAAAAAGTTGTCTGCTCAACAACGTCATTAAAGCAATGAATGTTATTGAACTGTCAAAATGCTTTCATTTTGACAGTTCAATAACATTCATTGCTTTAATCGATCTTGTCAGAGCTGCAGAGTAATTGCTTTCAATTACGCTGCAGCTCTGACAAGATCGCGATACAAAAAAAAAAACTTGTGATTACACAGAATGAGAACGCTTTGCCACCCACTTAGACTTTTCATCATACAATCTTAGTAAAAGGGCAAATCTTCAATATCTTCACACATAACCTACAATACATTGTCCTCTGACATTTAACCCTCACTTACTTCGTCCACAAGATCACAAAGTCAAAGTGTTCCAGTGAACATCGCAGGGTTATTGTCTGCTAATTTCTATTTCCCATTGCGTTGGGACGTAGGAATCCCACGGGAACGAAGTTTTCATAGAATCTATGAGTTTTTCCTATTGGTTCGTTACACTTCCTATTTGCTACTATTGTGTAGAGTTGAATGAAGAATTGATTATGTTTTGTATTGTTTTGTACGTTGACAGTTTCCTGTTATGTTATGTTAGTGTTACTGGTTGCTGAACGCCTCTCATCAATAACATAACATATCACCATGTCTGTAATCCCCGAAGGGTGAGGCAGAGTTGTACCCTATAGTACGGCCTTATTTCGCCGGTTATTTTTAAGTCCCATCATGTAATATACGATCATGAACCGGTCATCAACCGGTCACACATTCAGACTCCCAGCTGATACTGAAAAATACCTGGTGGAAACACCCAATAACTTTGACCAACCCGGGAATCGAAACCAGGAGCTCATGCTACGTTCAGTATAGCCGCACTTGTGACTTCTAGACCAACGAGGCAGTAAATCTGAAGGTCAATTCTCGCAATGAAAAACGTTCAAGTCGCAATTTCGTCTATGTAGAAGGTATTTTGACAGATTTAGACTGAGATTATAATGCGAAAGTTCTTAAAAATACGGAAATTGCTCCTCTGCTGTTATTTAACTTGCCATATTTATGTTCAACAATGAACATGGGAAATCCCATGTTCATTGTTGAACATAAATATGGCAAGGTTAGATTTTAAAAACATTGAACTTAACTTTCGATTTGGAACATATAAAAATATCAATATCAATGAAGTTGCGGTTATAAGATTCCTGATAGTTATTGCTGATAGAATGTCACTTTGTCTAGGCCCTCAGGTCTATTGAAAACATACTAGTACAACAGTATACATAATTTGTCTAGAGTCTGAAAATTTACCGCTGTAATGTTAATTAGATTAATTTCGGGGTGATCCGTCACACACGGTATCCTAGTATGGACGCCAGTCTCTCACAAAGGATCATATTTTGCGCATTGTTGTCAAAACGTTATAAGTCTTGTCTCTATGTTTATAACTAAGTGAACCTTTGTGAAGAGAAAGAGAAAAGTAAAGATATATAAAGTATTTCTGATTGCAAAGAATATTGTCATAGCGACCTTCGTCTATACAAATTGGAGTTGCCGATATGAAACAATGCAAAGAAAACAAAAGATCCAGCCTAGAGCAAACATGTGTGTTTGTGGGCGATGGTAAATATCTATGTATATCCACGATAGTTTTGTAGCATATTAACTATTTACAAGGTAGCAGAAATAATCTGGTGTTCCCTACATTTAGACAAGTTATACGAACATAAATGTAACCTTCACCAATGTCAGTAATGACCAAGATAAAACTCAGAAAGTAGGTACATATGAATTGAGAAAGTAATATTAGAAAAAAGCTTTTCCGTCTTGCCTCACGAGCACACGATCCAATCACTGATACTCCATTCAAGATGTAGCATAATCAGCCTAAAATTTCCCACTGCTGGGACACCGGCCTCCTCTCTGTGAGAGGGAGTGAGCCGTAATCCACCACGCGGGCCCGGTGCGGGTTGGTAGATGTCACATGTTTTTGATATTTTGGTTCTAGGACATGTCGGTTTCCTCACGATGTTTTCCTTCGCCGTTTCGAGAGCAGTGGTGATGAAATTATTTATACAAAGTAAAGCACCTACCTGGGTTCGTACCCATGACCCACGATCCCTAAGTTGGGGCTGTTACCACTGGGTCACCAATGCTCCCTTAAAACATCATTAAAAAAAAGGTATTTGTGTCAATCTCACCATTCACCCACTTCTCCCATTTCAAGGGTTATGCATTATGCAATGCTTATGTAAGATCAGATCACGCACATAGTGTTATGGTGAGCATAGGATTTACACGTTTGGTACAGGGTTTTAATGGTTATGATAATAGTATGTTGTTATCGATATGTGGGATTGCCCTTATGCCTAAACATACAGGATTAATTCAATCTAAACTAACTAAGTAAACTTGTACTTAGCTGGAGCGAATGAATTAGATTATGTGTTCGACGTACGTTAAGGGTTAGATTTGTGCACTAAAGACAGATTTTTTAACACAGTTTTGTAAAAGCAACGCCAATTTTATCCAAGATTTATTCTGTTCAATTCTAGAAAAATTATGAAACAGGGTTTTCGTAACAATCTGTGAAATTGCCGAATCAACACCAAGACGTTGTAAGTTTTTTAAACATATTTTTTTATAGAAGTTCTAAAAGGGTACTTTCATGATTCATAAAAATTTAGTCAAAATGACCCAAATACTTAGTGACGCACAAGGACACAATCCTTTATAACTTTTAAATACAGGCAAAATCTTTTCCTATCTTTGTCTTTAAGATTTCAACGAGCGACTCTTTTTGTTCAAAACGACTTCAAACGTTACGCCGCCGCTTCTGTAAATAAAATACCTTTCTAAAGAACGCCACCAAGTATTTTTAATTGCAATTTCTTACAGAAGTATTAAAAATAAAATAAATTCGTAAATCATTATACAAACGAGCTTCACGGCCGCTTTTTATTGAATTGCATTCGAGAATCAGTCAACTGTAATCTTTAAAAAAAGTACTAGACTTTATGAAAACGTTGACCTCACTTCTACACATTCGAAAATAAACCTAACTTCATAAGTTATAGAATCCATTTTCAAATGAATTCAGTCTCTGAGCAACTTTGTCACACTCGTAGCATAGAGCACGGGACATGTTCGAAGATATTAAAGGACATAAAAAAAAAATTGCACGTCCACTTTACAACCCGCGTGTCGTCGCATATTCATCGATAGCTTTCGAGCTGTCAAGTGAAATTCAACTGTATTTATAATGTTGTAAAATCGATATTGACGTGATAAAAAAAGTTGAGACGCTGTATAAAGTAATTTTATTACTATGGTCTAGGGATGTGCGGTATGCTAAAAATCTGAACGCTTTGTTTCTTAACCTTTTTGGTTGCTATGCGGCCTGAACTAAGCTATACAGCAGTGCAATTCTGTAACCATATCACCGTGAAAACTTAGGTGAAGTGAGCGTGGAGTGAGCTGTCATTCCAACTATAAATGCTAGGGATTGACACTATTGATCAGCAGTGCGATTCTGTAACCATCTCACCGTGAAAACTTAGGTGAAGTGAGCGTGGAGTGAGCTGTCATTCCAAATAACGCTAGGGATTGACACTACTGACAACTTACATCAAGCTCACTTCACTTAAGTTTTCACGGTGAGATTTTTACAGAATCGACCGGCTGCTCACTCTAAGCTCACTTCACCTAACTTTTCACGGTGAGATTTTTACAGAATCGATCGGCTGGTACAATTGTTACAAGTTTGTTGGCTAGGTTAGATTTGTATTTAGTTTTGTAATTGAACAAAATTAAATCCTTAGTAAATAAAAGTGAGTGCTGTCTGTGGGGTAATTGCGTAACACACTAACAGTACCAATGTCTTTCATTTTGACAGTTCAACATCATTCATTGCGTTATTTACGTTGTTGAGCAGACACATTTTTCGAACATATAAAGCAAAGGATTAGCACTATCTTTCAAACAGATTCAGATTGTGATTGATTACAGATATATATGTGATCATAGATTGCTAACACAGAACTGTTTAAAAAGTTAACCATCAAATTCAAATTTATTTTATTTGCAAAAACATGTGTAGATAATTATACATGGTATGATGCTTATTATATGTGTTACAAGGTGTTTTTTTGGTTCAACAGGTTTGACCATGGCTGGTGTACCAATTAGGTCGAATTAGGTCGACATTTCAAAATAAAAATACAAATAATAATAACACTAGCTGCGCCCCGCGGTTTCACCCGCATAAGTTTCGATCCCGTGGGAATGTCGGGATAAAAAGTATCCTATATGTTAATCCTGGTTATAAACTATCTGTGTGCTAAATTTCGTCAAAATCTGTTCAGTAGTTTTTGCGTGAAAGAGTAACAAACATCCATACATCCATACATACAAACTTTCGCATTTATAATATTAGTAGGATAAACAAATCAACATTAAAAACATTAATAATAAATTCAAAAAAATAGGTCAATAGTCATGCGATTCAAAATAAATAGAATAGATTCAGTCAGTATCTTCAGAGCGATTTATCATTTAAAAATTCATTAACATTATAATAGGCTTTTTCTGTCTTCATCGTCAGGGGAAATTGGAAAATACCGTACGTAAGTACAGTATTTTATTATAGACATTATTTATCGTTTGTTTTTCAAATACTGAACAGGTAAACTATGTATAAATTCATTTTAGAAATGCCTACTGTATCCGTACCCGTAGCGTAAGAGCATACGTGATATATCTCTAAATATTGATATATTATGTGTTATATATTATATATATAACGCATCATATATATATTCGTGATATATATTCAAATTCGCAATCTCCTGACTTTGATTATATTTATTATGTGAACTAAAACTTGTTCCCACAAAAGCAACTTGGTTATCTTAAAGACAGGGCTTCCCCTCTTCTAACAATTTTTGCTGTGCCCTACAGGGTCCATAATGATCGAAATTATATGTAGGATACCACCTAAGTACATATTATGGTAAAGCAATAAAAATATTGAGTATTGAGTATATCTATAGCTATTCATTATAATAGGAGTAATAAAGTGATGAATACCAACGTTCACCAACCGATATTCACATCGCCATCGATCGCGACTCATCCCAACACTATCATTATACGATGAAGCTATTTTAGTGCTGTTCCGACCGCAACAATGAGCTATAATGACGCTAGGTTTTATAAACAGCTTATTATCTACCCTAACGACACACTCCTGACGGCTACAGGCTTCAAAATAAAATAAAAATACTGAAGAAAAAAGCCTTTTAATAATGAGTACTTGTTTCGATGTACCTTCGAGTATCATTTTGCTATTTATGCACTATATTTAAGTATAATAAAATTTGTATAATGATGCAGGTGAGGGCCAAAAAAGATTTTTTTTCCGTCATAGGAGATAAAAATGGTGTATTTTTTTTTTGCAAAATCCAGTGACACATAAAATTAATAGTGACGTGCGTAGGATATCGATGGAATATATTAATATGGTGTGCAAAGAAAATAGCGTCCCATTTTTTTTATGTCTGAGCGCTTTTGCTTGAAGTATCTACAACATAATTTTAAAAAAAATGTAAAAGTAGGCAAATATTAATTTGTAAGAAATTGTTTGCCAGAGATATAGTTCGTAAACCCATGAGGAAAAAGCGTGAGTTTATATACGTATTAATGAATGCAGAAGCTGTAATAGCCCATTAGTAATCTAGGATTGCACTTTTTAAGATACCGATAATGTGACGGATCAAAAACTAAAGGCTAAGAGCGGTTTTCTACTGCATCCGATCCAAATCCAAATTCAAGTTTCAAGTTCAATCCGAATTAGGAATGTCACGACACAATACAATTCGGACGGACAAAGTTCGGATCCAGCGCGCAACCCCTCATACAAATAGTACTATGGCTACTTCGCACGGACATTTCTCGTATTCGGATCGGATGCAATGCAGAATCGTTCTAAGGCTACGTACACACTGACGGGTGGCTTGCTTAGCGGCTATAGCCAAGAGATTTAACATCCGCCGATGCCCGCTAGTCGATTAGCGAAGGCGCCAAGCGCGCAGTGCGGCCCGTCGCGAAAATTCGGTTGCGTTCGTTTCATTTCGCTACTCGTCAGGTGACTCGCTAGGCTCTAGGCGCTAATCATGCCACCTATCAGTGCGTCCGTAGCCTTAAACTAAGTATAGGCTATCCTAATATTTTTCACTTTTTTCCTAATAGTTTTCTTTTATGTAAGGCATCGAGAAGGAATGCTGTAAAAGGTGAAAGAACTCATAAGTTTCGATCCTACTTTACTTCAAACAAAAACTGATTTAATCTCCTTCCAGCAATTCCTCCTTCTTTGAGGTTTCGTAAAAGCTCTTTACTTCTACCTAGATATTTTATAAATTAGAGTGGAGAGGAAAATTTGTTAAGGTATCCATCTACTGATTCATGAATGAATCTTCAAATTGGCCAAGATCATTTATCAATTAAGTGCCTAACAAACAAACAGATCATTTATCATCAGAATACCCTTAAACAATATGCTAAACCTAAATGAGAATCCATTTGATGTCATCTTTAATCAAAAACTTTTGACGTATACAAAGTGGATTTAAATACGATTTCATTATCGTCGTTCTGGAGTACTCATCCGTTCAGGCTTTCCTAACTAGGTTGGGGTCGGCTTTCAGTCTGATTCAATATTTAGTCATAAGATCCTATCAAGATCCTATTTTTAGATTAAATTATATATATCTATACTATAAAAATGAATCGCTGAATGTGTTGCTAAGCGCAAATCTCGAGAACAGCTGAACCGATTTCGCTAATTCTTTTTTTAGAATATTCCTACGAGGATGGTTCTTACTTACTTCTAAAAAAAAATTAAGAAAGTTGTTCCACGCGGCCGAAGTCGCGGGCAAAAGCTAGTAGGTAATAGAAACTTTAAATTGCTCCATGATAGAGGTAAATAATCATCATCTGCCAAGCCTTTTCCCAACTATGTTGGGGTCGGCTTCTAGTCTAATCGGTTGCAGCTGAATACCAGTATTTTACATGGAGCGACTGCCTATCTCACCTCCTCAATCCCAAATACGACACCCCTCAGTCCGACTGGTTGTCAGACTTTCGGGCTATCGACGACCCGTAACGAATGTCAAAGATCCACGAATGACAGCTGGGATCAACCGCTTAACATGCTTTCCGAGGCACGTAGGGGTCTTGGTATGTGAAAATGGTTACCCATCTACGAACAAACTGCGGCAAGCGTAATCATTGTCAGAATTTGTAATTCAACATCTGGTATCCCACTGTGGGGCAAAGCCCTCCCTTTTCTTTGTTCACTCAACCGATTATGAGCGAATGCGGACCATCTTTGCGTGAGTCTGTCACAATACATAAAGTTTTATTTTATAGGGACAGTAAGGGAAAACATTTATCGGAGACAATGTTTTGAAAATGGTTACATATTTTGTGGTTCTATTGACCTTAGATATTGCCTGTTGCCCATACACCCACATATAACATATTTTGTACCCAAATCGTGGCTACTCAGCCGGGGAAAACGACCCCTTTACCAAACTATGCCCAAACAAAACTCCGTTTTAGCAACCAACAATTCAGCTCCTATATTAATTCTAATTAATTAATGACCCCTAACTTCCTAATTAACACTCAAAATCTCACAACACTCTGTTTCAAAACAGTTAATTTAATAACCGATGATAAGTTTCAATGGAGGATGTCATAAAGTATGGCGGACAGTAATGGGCGGACGCGAGAGCGAGTTTAAGTTGTAATGACCACAATTGAGAGGTATCATATGCTACTGCACTCCTGTCTAATGACCGATGTTTTGTGATATGGTGTTCATAAGATAAGATAATGTTTGTTTATTCACAGAAAAAAAAAAGTACATTATTTCACAAATTAAGTGCTTAGTCTACAGTTACTATACACAAAAGTATTAGCATTTGAGGCCGAACTAGGAATAGCTATATCTCAGCCCTCAACGCTGATCCCCCTGAGCCCATGTTTAAATGTACCTACCTAATATTATATAGAAAAAAAGAAATGAAAAAGAAATGAAGAAAATGTTTGAATTAAGAAATAACGTACAAACCTTCAATATGGCTCGCTGAGCGACGGAACAACAACGGAAATATTCTAGAATTGATCATAATCAACCTATGCTCTCAATCGGTTGCGTACACAAATAGGCCGCTGCAAATACAATTTACCACGAAGTAAAAACATAGGATTACTGACCCATCCAACACCCAGTGTGACTGCTTCGGATCAGACCATGTCCGACTTGCCGGAGTGTCTTAAGTGCCTGTTCACTTGCACTTTTGATGGCTCAAACAATACATCAATCTAACCTTGTTCAACCTAATTAGATACGGATGATTCAATATTTTCATTTCCACGTTGGCTTGCCCCATATTACGTAACTCTCGAAATGTGGGTGTACTTGTAGCACCTACAGCTCTGCCTGACCCTTCGGATATTACGGGCGTGAAGTTATGTTATGTATTATGTCAAGTGTTGAACCAGTAAGTTGTACAAAACAGACTGTTCCTAAATCTCTGTCCTATCATAATATAACGCACATACGCATACACACATACTACATTGTATAGGTTTCAGCCGTAACCTCGGCTTACAGTGTAAGGCTTCATATGGAGGTCATATTATGAGATCAAAACATCCATGTACCTAAGTACAAGGGTAAATTATAATAAATCTACTTGTACTCCCTGTCTGGGTTCATGTTGTTAACTGGGCTAAGAACGTGTAAGGATTAAGTTCTTCTACATTTTTGTCTGACCTAGATATGTCGGCACTTTAAAAGAGACTTTGACCCTTGAGTTTGTGTCGCCATTTCTTCTCAGGGGTAGACAGATAGGAAATATCGAGGCCACCTAGCTACTTTTTAGGGTTCCATACCTCAGAAGGAAATACGGAACCCTTATAAGGTCACTTCTTTTTCCGTCTGTCCGTCTATCAAGACCCTTTTTCCCAGGAACGCGTGGAGGTATCAAGTTGAAATTAATATCAAATCAAGGCTGCAATCCCTTGAAGCAGTGAAAAAATCAAACTTCTAAGTCACGCAATCAAAAGATACGGGCGTTTATGTTCCGTTTATGCCCCATATTTTGACGTAAGGGAATGAAAACCTGTAGGGCACTTCCCGTTGACCTAGAATCATGAAATTTGGCAAGAAGCAATGTCATGTAGCACAAGTAAAGGAAAACATCCAAAACCTTAAATTTGTAGTTACATAATAACTACAAATTTGTACGGAACCCTTGCTCCGGGAGTCCGACTCGCAATTGACCGTTTTTTTTTTAATAATATGACGTAAAAAGTGATATCATTATCCTGTTTACAGAATAAACAATTTCATTTAATTTCATTGTTACTCCCGTATTCATAGACGTTGATAAACGTTAACGTAACGTAAGTCGTTTATTTCAACATTACAATTATAAACTGGAGATGAGAGAGCGTTGGTCCTATCGTGGACACCATTAAATAAAACATTTTCATTATTTGTGAATTCAAAGTAGATATTGGCGACAGTTAAATTAGTTTAACTGTTATCTTCTTCTATACTGCGGAACTAAGAATAAATAAAAAAAATAAAAAGAAACAAACAAATAATAAAAAAATAATTAATAAACAAATTCAGATTAGTTTCTTTAGTTAGTCAGAGAAAAGAGGGGCTTGTGGTTAAGTAATAACAGCTGCACGGGTCGATCGATCAGGTTAAGCTACGCTTGCCACGGTTGGTCCGTGGATGGCTGACATTCTTGGATCTTTGACAGTCGTTACGGGACGTCAAAAGTCCGAAAGTCCTAAACCGTCTGACAACCTGTCTTACCAAGGGGTATCGTATTACGCAGTAGCAGGGTTGTGGAGGTCAGATAGGCATTCACTCCATGTAAAATACTGGTACCCAGCTGCATCCGGTTAGACTGGAAGCCGACCTCAAAACATTTGGGAAAAAGGCTGGGCAGATGATGAGTTAGTCAGGCTCAATATATCTTAGTAGGTACATATTTTGTTTCATATTTTTTAAGGTTTGGAGGGCCCTAAATTCAAATACACGTATTTTAATTTTGTCTTATGTGCATTGAGAAAAAATATGACAAATCTAGCACATTCTTTATTTCCTCTCTCCATAATACTGGGTGGCAGGGACATCGACGCGCAAACTGTAACCATGAATTCAGCACATGTTTCTAGACCCTCTAGCGTAGAAATTTTTCGTCGGTTATCTATCAAAAATATGTACATCAAAAATGAAACCCTGTTTCCCTTGGTCACGCCATAACTTGAGAACGACTTTAGCACTTTCATCCATCTTTTTTTTAAGCTTTCTAATACAGGTTCTTAAAAAAATAAGAGAGTTGCGCAAAAACTTAGAAAATTTAAGAATAACGCTTTTACGCTAAAACTCCTGAACGGATTTAGATGAAATTCGACACATGGGTAGACCATGATCTAGAGAAGGACTTAGGCATTTCATCCTGGATCGACGAAATCGCGGGCAACAGCTAGTCAAAAATAAAATTTTAATCGGTTCAGCTGTTCTCGAGATTTGCGCTTAGCAACACATTTCGCGATTCATTTTTATATTATAGATATATATATAACTCAAAGGTGTCTGACTGACTGACATAGTGATCTATCAACGCACAGCCCAAACCACTGGACGGATCGGGCTGAAATTTGGCATGCAGGTAGATGTTATGACGTACGCATCCGCTAAGAAAGGATTTTGATCAATTCTACCCCCAAGGGGATAAATTAGGGGATGAAACTTTGTCAATTTTAAACCGATCGGGCTGTATACTTCTTAACGCGAGCGAAGCCGCGGGCAAAAGCTAGTTATAGATAAAACTGCAAACTCTGTGACATCACTGCGTTTTGCCCGCGTAGTGTTGATAAAGCATATGTCCTTCCCCAGGGTTCAAAGTATCTCCTTATCAAATTTTATCAAAATCAGTCTAGGTCTTTCGGAGATTAGCCGGAACAAACAGATAGACGGACAAAATTGTTTTTTTTTGTTATAAATACCCGTATATACTCTACTTTCATATGTATTTAGTAAAAAGCTGTTATTTTGACATTACAAACAGACACTTCAATTTTATTTATTTGTATATGTAGATTACAATTTTAAATTCTTGTACAATCTTAATAGTAGTTAAACACTCAATTTTCAACCTTTACTGCCGAAGTTAAGCTCCGTAATAGAAAATTATAGTGTACTTCAAGAGGTTTATAGTACCGACTAATATAAAGTGCAATATACATTGTTAGCCGGAATTGTGCCTACGCGCAGCAATCGCAGTGGCGCCACAGCTTTGCGGCTAAAATAATGACTTCAGCGCTTGGCATGGTCTGTGGTACTCTTGACAGGAGGAAAGCGATTTGAATAACTTTTAAGAATTCTCAATTCTGAAGGACTCGGTCATGGCGGTCTAGAAGTGTACTTACAGCAGTGTGCTTATGAAAAACCTGCTGCAAAGCCTGGCTAACACATAAGTGACAATCAATCGTTGCTCCAAAAACCCGCAGTTTTGAACATATGAGGTCCATTTCCCTTTAACTGCTACAAAGCAAGAGTAATGAAAAACACAAGTCAAACTACAACTGGTTCAGCTATCTTAGATATGCACCTCCGTATTATGCTGTAGCATAATCAGCTGCTGTGATGCAGGTCTCAGGTTGCGGTACATGTCTTCGAATTTTTGGTTTTTGGATGACGGTTTCCTCACGATGTTTTCCTTCACCGTTTTAAGACCAGTGGTGATGTAACAATTTACACAAAGGAAAGCGCCTGTCTGGCTTAGAACCCACGACCTACAACTTGTAATTCGCGGCCGTTACCACTGGGATACCACTGCTTTATATATAGTGCTATATGCTGTAGCAATCTACTCTAATTCTCGTTCGAGACCACATTTTAAGTAATGGTTGATGGGTAAAGTTAGGAAAGAATCGGAAGAGAAAGGAAGAATCTTTGTTTGGAACATTTTCTATTAGAAGAACAATATTCTCGTAATTTAAAACGTTCAAAATCTAGTCGCAGTCACATCTCGGCGACAAACAAATGTCAAACACTTGTCAAAATGTAGGGAAATTAGAGGTATTTTTGACAGATTGAGACTGAGATCAGACTCTGAACGTTCTTAAAATTACGAGAATTGCCCCTCTGTTCTAAGCGCTCAACTATATTCTACAATCGCTCATAGCTCATAACTTGGCCCCACATTGTAGTCCAGGACATAATGTGCTCAATAAATTTGGCAGCACTAATAGTTGCCTAATAATGATCGACAAAGAATGTGATCATTGTGACATAGCTGTGTTATTTATCTCGAACAGGCTGTAACAGATTAGATATGCAAATTATGTCACTATTACCACATTTACTGATTTATCTTCGTTGGGAATAATTTTCTGGATACTGTTAGCCTGATTGTTGCTATGGCATCGGGACATAGAATTAAAATAAAGTTAAAAAAATTAAAGGATTAATTTTTAACTGTTTTTTATTTTTATTTTTGTTGTTATATTGGTAATAGAAATATACACTCTGTGAATTTTTCAACTGTCTGGCTATCATGGTTCTTGAGATACATAAGCTGACAGATAGACGGATGGAACGACGGATGGACGGATGGAAGGACGGACGGATGGACGGACGGACTAATGGACGGACGGACGGACGGATGGCGTAGGCTTAGAAATAGGGTCCCGTTGACATAGCTGTGTTATTTATCTTGGACAGGCTGTAACAGATTAGATATGCACATTATGTCAGTATTACAGAATTTACTTATTTATCCTCGTCGTTGGGAATATTTTCTGGATAAGTACAGTTAGCATGATTGTCCCAAGCACGATGTTGATGAATATGACCTTGCTTGACCCTTCTACAATAGTAGGTACTCTTTTCAATCGTAATATATCGGATAATATAGCAGAGAACAAAAAATATACAACAACGATAAAAACTCCTTTTTTGAAATTACAAAAACAAGGAAAAATACATGTTCTTTCGGGTCTTTGCTCATCGCTCTGGAGCTAGAAATAGACGAGTGATGAAATGCTCGGGAACCTGAAAAAAAATCTTGAAATATTAAAAAAATATGAACTGCTAAATATAAATAGTGATTATCGACTGTTTAACCATGCGTTTTTGATGTTCAAATGCCACAATGTCAAAATCAAAATATTTTATTTCACATAAACCAACATGGGCACTTATGAAACGTCAGAAGCTAGGTGCACGGTTCCAATTGGTCGTTTCCTATGGAAAAGAGCCGGCAAGAGACTCCGCGGTTACTCTTTTAAAAATAATTGGCTTTTACAATCTTTTCAAATTACAGTAGGTATGGGAGGACAGCGTAGGCCTGTCAACAAGTACGAGGTACTTTGATAAAATAAAAAATGGTCTACAGATCTAAAGTCTACAAGGCCTACAAAGTCCTCACATTTACAAAATATAGAAGAATCCATCAAAAGGACAGATAAAATATAAAAACCTATTAAAACTAAGTGACATGACTGCCATTACAACCACTAATAATGAGTTGAAACTAGAATTTTTCTGTATATAATGTCAAATAATAAACCACCTAACTTTAATCATCGTTTATAAATAAGCCCCTAACTTTATAGATAGTACATAATTTTTTAAGCCATTCGCTTAATAGCAAAATGTCAAATTTTGTTAATATGACAAGGCACATTTCTTGTGCCTTAAGAGCTGAGAGAGAATTCTGATTCCAGACTATTTTTAGAATGAACCAGAGCACCTTTAGGCTCCCGAGAAGTTTTTTCTTATTTCCTTCTATGATAAGATGACCTTAATAACTGTCTTACATTCATTTTAAGGCTCAGACAAACACGACGCGACGGTGCGACGCGATTCTGGTAGAACAATTTCCATGAAGTTTCATAAAAAATTGTTTTACTAGAGTCTCGTCGCGCCTGTCTGCAGGAGCCTTTATAATAAAACCGCCTACAAAAGCTCATAGACAAATAAATAAACACAAAACAGAACTTGTGGAAATTTGGCAGAGTTCGAGCACACCCCGGGGGTGGGCAGTTATCGAGCAATAAACGGGACACGCTGAAATACCATCCCACAGGACTAGGCTATTATGAACACGAAAGTCACGCGATTTTAGACCGTATTTTCGAAGTGATAGGGATCGAAATGTAGACTCTTTTCAGCAAGTTTGAAGTATCGGCTGAAACATTCGTGTCCTTACGTAAATATTAAATGGTTGCCTGAAACAGTTTGTAACGAGATGTTTCTTTTGAATATTCTAGCGCTAGTTAATAAAGAACTTTTTGTGTTCAAACGTAGATCAATAGGTTCGTGTTTTCCTGAAAAGAAAAGGTGGGTGTAATTTTTTAAACGATCACAAATTCGTGTACCAGGGATGGTGATTGTGCCAATCTTAAATTAAAAAGTAATGAAACCAGTAATTAAATTAAAAAGTAAGATACCTCGTATCGCGAGGGCTGGTTCGAGGTGGCGTGGGAAGACTTGGCGGAGGCCCAGCAGTGGGAGAGTACTTATAGGCTAAAAAAAAACACACAAAGATAATGTAATAAACGTGCAAACTGTAACCATGAATTCAGCATATGATTCTAGACATAGAAACTTTCCTATATCTATGGTTCTAGAGAACCTAACGTAGAATTTTTAGTGGATTATCAAAAAAAAAAAAAACTCCTGTTTCATAGAAACGTGCAATACTTTAGTCAAAATATATGTGACATCTCTTATTTTGATTTTAATAACCGACGAATTTCAACGCAGAGGGGGAATCAGAATGATGTACTAAATACATGGTCACAGGTTGCCCGTCGATGGGGGCCTGTACAATATCAATATCTCCTGTGTCCGTTAATTAAAACTAGCCATTAGCTTCATCTTTTTTATCACGATGAAGCTGAAGTCTCGTCGTAAATCTTAAATGTTTTTCGATTCGTCCAATGAGTCTATTTTATGAACTTTAAGGTCACCAATAAGGGTCAGTTCACACCGAAACGCGACGCGACGCGACGCTGCGCACAGATTAAAAGAGTGACTCAAAATATACTTTATTTTCTACACGAAAAGGTACACATTGCATTGTGAGAGTTCAGAATACGTTGCGCCGTGCAGCTCTCTCTTGTAAAGTATGCGCGCAGCGTCGCGTCTCGGTGTGAACTGACCCTAATAACTTCTTCCTCCCTCTATAATATCAATATCTCCTATTTGTTAATTTAAGTCCGTTAATTGAAGTAGTAGCTTTATCTTTTTCATTTATTTTTTATCGTGCTGATGCTGAGTTTTGTCGTAAATCTCAATTTTTTTTCGACTTGCCCAATGAGTATATTTTTTGAACCTTAAGAGCGGTTTTGCACTACGTCCGATCCGAATCCGAATTCAAGATCCGAGTTCAATCCGAATAGGGAATGTGTCATTCGGACGGACTGAGTTCGGATGTAGTGCGCATCCCCCCCCCCCCCCCTCATGCAAATAGTACTATGGGTACTTCAGACCGTCATTTCTCGGATTCGGATCGGACGAAGTGGGAAACCGCTCTAAGCCCCGAAGAATTTTAACTAACCATGTTTTCTATTCTTTACAGAAGCCAATCTCGTCGCAGGGAGCTGGGAGAAATTGTATAAAGGTAAGAAATTGTCTTACAAACTGCCTTTAAAACATATGTACAGTCACGAGCACCAATATGTCAAAACTTGGCAACTTTCAATAGCGTTTTTTTCGTGAAATAACTAATGCAACGTTGAAATACGACACATTACATAAACCTATGGGTTCGAAAATACTGTGTTCGTAACAACATAAAATGTAATTAAAAATAAAGGAGTACATCGCTTTAGAATAAAGCCGAGTGTATACATACTTTTGCTCGTGACTGTACCAACATAATTACACTATTATGATAATTAAAAACAGAACAATAGTCTCAAATTGGACACAATTTACAGTTTCGTTAAGCTTATACAATCATTCTATCATCGCATTATAATGCGGAGTGCACAACGGTAGTATGTCGCTTAATTAAACAAGTTCGCTTAAAAGTCCAGGATCCCATATAGAGAACAGTAAGGACGCTTATACTTACTTAAAATTCTTAGGAGCGGTATTAACTAAGTATGTTATAGACTTAGGAAGTGGTGCCGGGTTCGGCCTGGTGTATATGGGAGAGATTTTGCTTATATAAGATGTTAATTAGAAAAATTATTGCTTGCTTATCCATGTTATTCGCTGGGGAGCTTGTGGCTAAGTAAGAACAGCTGCACGGGTTGATCGAGTAGGTTAAGCTACGCTTGCCGCGGTTGTTCCGTGGATGGGTGACCACGTTCACCCCTCCGTGGTGGTCCCGGCTGTCATTCGTCAAAGTCAGACGTCAAAGGTCGCTAGAAGCCCAAAAGTCTGACTACTGGTCTTACCAAGGGGTATACCTTTATAAATACTGGTACTCAGCTGCATCCGGTTAGATTGGAATCCGAGCCCAAAATGGTTGGGTATATAAAGGCTAGGCGAGATGATGATTCAATGTTATTCGGTTTGTTGTCGCTTAACGTCTGATGAAAGTCGACCTAAGGTATGAAAGAGTTGAAATTACAGATTCAAAATTATATTTAATTAGAAACTCATTCAAAAATTTTAGCAACAGGAAGGAAAACGTTTGATAAAATAAAATAAATATATGGGCGTAGAATAAAAGGAAATACTTTAAGAATCCTTTTTCCTCAACCAATTTATTATTAGAAACCCAAATATTTTAATAAAAGTCATAAATTTAAGTTTAAACCAGGGAATTTGAACGGTGAGAGCTCTCAGCTACATAATTCGACTATTTAGATAAAAGGTCTGGGATTGTAGCACTTTATTTAATTATGTAGCAACGTAATATGTATGGGGGAGTCGAAAAACATTTTAACTTTTCCTCAATAAATCTTTCATGTTTGCACGAGCATTCCCCTTAGCGAAAAGCATAATGAAAGGAATTCCGTGAATTGTACGCTTTTATTTCATTTTTCAACTCTTACGGTTCTTCAATATTTACGTTTACGCTCTCAGTGCCTATGTAATTTATTTTCCGTGAAAGATGATTTCAAAATGGAAAGTAAAAAGTAAATGAAATGGTCTTTTGGGACTTACTTCTTATGCAAAGTTTAGAATTTTTATGTAAATTCTAAACCAAATAATCCCCCGTCAGGCTCCTACGCACAATTTTAAGAGGGGTTTCATTAAATACTTAAGCAGGTTCACACAGACGTAGAACAAGCGATACTTAAGGGCGCAGTGCTCGCGCAAAACCGCTTCGCTCGAAAGCTTCACTTGACCGTTGTAGCGGGCCTTACATCGCGTTTCAACCACTTTAACAGAGTTATGCCGATCTTATCGCTAACAGTAGGCACTTTTGCGGTCCCTTACTAGGTCCGGTACTTCGGTATGTCTTTCTCAATGCGAATAACTATAAACTGATATTTTATTCAATACAAGCTGCGCCCGCTGCTTCGCTCTCTTAATCGGTATATAAATCTTTGAGTCATAAATTGGTGTTTCGAAAATCAGTTACATGATATATGTGTGTTGTGAGTCAGAACGGCTCGGATTGATCGAATCGTTGTGAGTTATTGGTTAACATGAGTGATATAATTGAATGAAAATATAAACTTGTAACTTTAATGAAAACAAATGATGTTGTTTCTGATTCAATAATTCTTGGAGTTTACCGTGCATAATATGATCAGTCACGTTGACTGTCTATGTTTTAGCAGCCAACTAATGCTAATGTTTTAATACCGATGAACCATTGTAATTGACTCAGTTGAATCGTTAATGCATTTTTTCGATTAATTACTTTTGAATCGATTATTTTCTTATAGCCAACAATCTGTGCCAAGTCCACATTAACAGCACCATCCTCTACAATACAAACTGAATCGATTCTTAACGATTCGATTAATCGCATGCGCTTCTTTGCCTGACTGATTGAGTTCAATACCGGTCTGCTCGCGTCATTAACTGCGATTAAAAGTAATTAGTCCATCTGTAACTGTTCTTAAGAACTAGGTATTCAATGATTTCATGGAACATTTCATAATGTTCTCTTTTTAGTAGGTACTTCGTTGCCGTATTTGGTAACTAATTCTTAGATTCCTTGTGCTGGGATGAAAGTATGGTCCGATGACGTACGGTGACGTATGCGTAATGTTCTTTTTTGAAATACTTAGGGATGCAGCGTCAAAAATGTCATAATTGGTCCCCTTATGAGGAAGGAAAGTATGCGTTGATTGTTTTCTAATGAAATATGTAGCTGAGCCGGCGATGTTTATAGAGCCTGAAGAATAAGTTTAACTAGCATCGTTTGAGCTGTTACTGTGAAGTTAATATAATAATTCTTCATCATTCTCCTGCCCTTACCCTAATTTATTTGGGGCCAGTGCTTATTTTACTTCCATACTTCTCTATTAATCGTCATCTCGGTATTAACTCCCTTTCTAACCATATCATCTTTCACCCAGTCCATCCATCGTTTCCCCTATCCGCCGCCCTATCCGTCCTATCTTCCCCTATTCGTATAACCATCTACATTCATACTTTAAACTTTGCTGAAGACCTCTATACCTACCTACAGGAACCTAAGTTTTATTTAGGCTATTAAACCGTTCTCTAGCTAAAGTATTGTCAGTTCCCTTTGAACAAAAAGCATCTCATTGAACAAAAGAATAGAATACATTTTATGTTCCCCCATCTTTCTCCTCATTGTCCTAGTCTTTAATAAGACTATTTATTTCTCTGGCTTTCTTATATTAAGTCCATTAAGATTCATGTCTTTTCCCTCTATCCATTATCCTGAACAAAAATTATTCTTAGTCAATCTTTTTTTTTCCAAATTTATTAACAGTGGTGGGAGCAGTCTCGATTTACGAGTTGTAGGTCGGGGGTTTGAACCCAAGGAGGCACTTTTCTTTGTGTAAATTATTTCATCACCTCTGCTCTCAAAACGGCGAAGGAAAACATAGTGACCAAACTGGCATGTCCTAGAACCAAAAATTCCAAGACATCTACCAAAACGCACCGGGCCCGCTTGGTTCATTACGGCCCACTCCCTCTTACAGAGACGAGGCCTGTGTCCCAGCAGTGGGAACATCATAGGCTGATTAAGCTAGAAGGAATCTATTCATTCGATCTGAGATACAATCTCTAGTCTTGTTAGTAAATATCCAATATCAAAACAAACAACCGTGTATCGATTAAGATATTCTCGGAGCCTCATTTATCTGTCACCGCATGACGCCTCTCCGCTGAAGGATATTTAACTAAGATTTAAGTACCACTGCCTGGAAAGGCTGTCAGGAATAATACATTATGAGCGATAGTGAACAGAAACCTGATCCTGTCGTGAATTTTTAATTGAATCTAAGACATACATAAGTAGATAGATATAGTGGTTCTGATTTGAGATTTTCAAAGGAGATTTTCTTTGGAAATTTTTGATTGAGTTTTGTAATGTTTTTGTTTCGTGGAAGTTTTGCTTCAAATATTTGGTCTCGTTTCAATTTTGTGGTTCCAAGGTACAATATCTTGTTTAAAGAAATAAACGAAAAGTATGTTTTGGAACACGCACAGGAACGTAAAAAAACAGTATAAAAATATAAATACACTGCCTATTCTACCCTCTTGTCGTATTTAGATACTTTTGTAGCAGTGGTCGTTTTTAAGTTCGCTTGTGCCAAAATCTGTAAGGTTTCTATATAAGACCTGCGGGGTAATTGAGTAACACAATAACAGTAGCAATGACTTGCATTTTGACAGTTCAACAACATTCATTGCGTTTTTTACATTACCTATAGAGCAGACCAATTTTTTGAACATATGAAGCAATGTATTAACAACATCCTTCAAAATTATTCAGATTGTGATTGAAAGCGTGTAACGTATTCAGAGTGCCGTAAAATCTACCGTCTTCGATACAGAATGTCGTCAAAATTAATGTTTCTTATAAATTGTTTCTTATAAATTGTTTCTTATAAATTGTTTCTTATAAATTGTTTCTTATAAATTCAAGTCTGCATATCACAAGACAATAGTTAAGTTCTGTCTGCAGTCTCTCAATATTTCAGCAAAGCGATACAATCGTCCACTTTTCATTCACTCCGATGCAAATCAGGCGCAGGGTGGCGAAAGGATTTACGGCCTCCATTCCACGAATGATTGTATTACCCTTAGCCAGTGTCTAATCAAATAACAATGTAGACTATGTCTCGATATGATCATAACCGATAAATAATTTTGACACCTGACTAATTTTAACTCTGGCAACTATCGAAACTCGATGAAAGACATATCTAGTACCTATTTACTTGTAACCAGATTTTGTGATAAAATTGTAGATCTACTGGAACTTCCAGTATATCTAGTACGTCTAAACTAATACTATAGAGAAAAGATTTGACTTTATTCATGTTTCTTTTTAATGGATTTAAACATTCTTTCACCGTAACATAGGCTGTACTTTTTGAAGTGAAAACTTTTTTAGCGGCGTTGTGCACTTTTTTTATGATGGGTAAAAGATTTTAAACTCGCGTCAGGACTCAGGACACGTGACCTGATCGAAAATTCGTAAGACGGAGGGAGAGTAGACCGCATCCAAAATATCAAAAATGCACAACGTTATTATTCAAGTTTTCACTTCTGCCGGCACTCCCAGAGTGCAACCCGTTTTGTTTCAGTATATTCCGGTGTTTAACGCCTTCCACGCGAATGAAGTCGTGAACTGAAGGTAGTATTAAATAAGAGCCTTAACATAAAGATGTTGTAAAGATATAAAGGTATCATTTAATAGCATTATATTGCATTTTATGTATGCAATAAGAATCAAGGAATATTAACGTACTGACTGAAACATAATAATAAATTGCTTACAAAAACTACTTATTATTAGACACGTTTGTATACAAATGTAACTTTCATCGATGAACTTAGAGATACAGATTAAATGAAAGGTCAAATTAAAAGAATTGGTTAAACTTGACAACGTTAGGGATATCGAATGCTAATAACCAAAAAACAAAATGAAAACTATACCTACCTAAACTACCAAGTAACTGCATTTGGTTACGTGGGTAATTTTTTATGTTTTTTGCACTGGAAGCCCACGCCAACATAGTCGGGAAAAGGCTAAGCAGATCTTGGTATTGGGTGGAAGATGCCCATGGTAAAATATTGAATCCCAGATCAACGTACTTTCTAAAAATTTTGGGGAAGAGTAACTGGCACAAGAAAATCTTGTATAATTATGTAGACATATAGCGATGACATTTTATTGCAGCTAATCTAAACTTATCATATAATAATATAATATAATAATAATAATATAATATCGCTGGACATTTCACACAGCACCATTTGTCCCAAGCTAAGCAACCTAATGCTTGTGTTATGGTAACAAGATGGCTGATAAACTACTTATATACAATTTTTTTTTTGTAAATACATACATATTATAGATAGAAAAACACCCAGACTCGGAACAAATACATGTAGGTCATACAAATATTTGTGCCGTGCGGGAATCGAACCCGCGACACGCAGCGCAGCAGTCAATCGCTTAAC
The DNA here is from genome assembly GCA_949629185.1 of Apamea crenata. Classification (NCBI taxonomy): domain Eukaryota; kingdom Metazoa; phylum Arthropoda; class Insecta; order Lepidoptera; family Noctuidae; genus Apamea; species Apamea crenata. The sequence goes on from OX451359.1 coordinate 3,971,432, forward strand.
CACTGCGCCAACCGTGCCGTCAACTCGACAACGTCTTTTTGTTTCTCACAATTTTTTCCTTCACAGTCTTCACTAACTGCCCTAATACACAGTTAGTAAACAGTAAGGCAACTCCGCGTCCTACATACCCAGGCATTATGTTAAAACCTCGCTCCACAGTATTCAAGCAAAACTCCAATAATATGGTAATGCTGAACAATATTGAGATGTTCCTACTGAACCTCGCTACGTTTACCTCTGGGAAACTAATTTTGATACTTTCAACCTTTTGTTACAAAGGAGACGGCTCATTCCTAAGTCCACTGTTTGTTCTTTGATTAATATTTTGAATTCAATCGTTGGTTATTGTTTTGAAACCATTCATTGGAAAGCTATTCTTGTTAGCGAGGAATTTGCTTGTATTCAATATTTCTTTTTATACAGCAAGTATCCGAAAGGTGTGGTTATGACCACACCTTTCGGATACTTAATATGTTAAAGGGTATGGTACATACTGTAAAACTGAACAATTTTCTCCATGGGACATGGGAAAAATGATCAGCCTCTGCTAAGCCTATGGGTTTTTTCATTTTATCAATAAATTACACTAATATATTAACCCGAAAAATGTATTAAAAGTTCAATTCAATTATCAAAAAGCAATGGACAAAATTGACCACTTTTAAATGCTGTACGGGACTTTTGACAACGTTATGTCTTTTTTTGTAATGTCCGTTTTGTTTGTGCAGAATAAACAAATTTTATTTCTTTTCTTTTTTCTACTGCTTTTTGCTTAAAAACATTTTTTCTACTTTAATTCAAACTTCCGTTTCTGTCGCGGCCATGATGTGACGTCATCATTCATGATACTGCTTTGTTTACAACTCTTTTGGAGTTTCAAATCAGATAAATTAAATTATTTTTGGTGCTTCATTCAGGATCTCCCAGCAGATATCGCACTTAATTACTTACCTTAGTGAAACTTCAAGCAGTTTGCTAAGAATAGATTATCCGCATGGATTTTTAACATCACCTTCGGCATTATCAAAGCCGATGCACTTCGAGTTGGCGTTCCGTTCCACAAAAACCCAACATAAAATAAATAAAGTATTAAAAAAATCGTTATTTGTTTCTTGACTCATATGAGAGCCTCTCTTGCCTCTCTTTAGAGGTGTGAGGAGCGGGGTGTAAAGTCCACTCATCTTCTATAGAAAAGGGAGGATCCTCCGACCAGACGGGTGTTGTGTCTGCCGGGCAATTGCCCAACGACTGACGTCGGGAAGTTTGTATGTATGCTAATTGCGCGGTAAACTCTGCTTGCGAGATGCAGAATTTGCGTGACGTCAGTATGACGCGTTGTTCGCATGTGGCGTTGTAGATACCGCTACACAATGTATATTTAAATAATGAAAAAGTATTGAATTACGTACATATTTTCTATTAGCCCGTTTTTTTTTTTTTTTTTTTGTGGATGGGAAATCATCAAATGACCCCTCCCGCTCTGGGTGGAGTGGAAGGGAGTGTCAGACTTTTACTGACTAAAACCCACCCGTGTTCCGTCCTTAGCCCTTTCTGTTCCAGGGCAGCGGTTAACCTTTCGGAAAGTCCCGCCGCCCCGGCAGGCTTCGGCCCTGTGGGGCCCCGTCCTCTGCTGACATCTCTTTGAGGCGCGCGTGGAACACAACGCGCCGTCCGGCACGGGCCTGGTCCTGATCAGACGGTGAGCTACCCATTACTCACCGCCCGCAGGCCCGCGCCTACGGTGGCCGGGAGTCGTCACGCGGCTCCCGACGCCCGGAGCGTCTCCCGCGGTGGCTGAGGCGTGAGGTTCTCTCCCTCAGCCTCCCCGCCACCTCCTTCGCTAGCATGACTGCTTCGCAGAAGGAGGTGACTGCCTCCCACTCCCTCTCGCCCCGGACCATGGCTTGCACCAGGGCCGGACGCGAGAGGTCGCCGCCGTTGCCGATCGCCTCTACGAGGACACGGCGGGGCTCCGCCCAAGCAGGGCAGACCTCCACCGTATGCTCCACCGTGTCCTCTGGGCGGTCCTGGCAGTGGTGACACCCGGGCGTCTCCTCCCGCCTGATGATGTGCAGGAACCTCCCGAAACATCCGTGTCCGGAGAGGACCTGCGTCAAGCGGAAGGTGAGAACGCCGTGACGCCTCTCTAGCCACTCCTCAAAGAGGGGTCTTATCGCCGCTATCGCGGCGTGCCCTGCGCTGGGTTGCGATAGTCGCGCCTTCCATTCCGCCATGAGATCGCGCCGGACGGAGGTCCGTTCGCTCCGCAGCGATATGCCGCGGGTGCAGAGTTTCCCCCCGGCGTAGTGCCTCCGCGCGCCAATCATGCAGGCGCGCGAGGACTATCGCCTCCAGATCCCATGGCGGCAGTCCGGCAAGGAGGCTTGCCGCCTCGCGCGAGATCGTGCGGTAGCCCCGGATTAGCCTTGTGGCTACCACCTTCTGGGGCGCGTTCAGGTAGTGTGCGGCTCGAAGCCGCAATGAACGCGCCCACACCGAGGCCCCATATAGGGCCATGGACCGCATGATCCCCGCGTAAAGCCTCCGGCAGGAGGCGTTTGGCCCCCTCAGGTTGGGCAGGAGCCGCTTTAAGGCGGCCCCGGCCCGTTCCAGTTTGGGGGCCAAACGTCGAAAATGTTCGACGAAGTTCCACCGGCTGTCGAGGACGAGACCCAGGTATCTCATCGTTGCCTCGACGCCGATGTGAACCCCTCCTACCATCAGTTGGGATCCCGAAGGTGGCCCGTACCGGGGCCCATGAAAGGACATGGCCTCGGACTTGTGCAATGCCACCTCGAGACCCAACCGCCGGATCCTATCCACGACTATCGCAGCCCCGCGTGTCATCGCGTCGGCCGCCGCCTGATACGACCTCCCCTGCGCCAGGACCAGCGTGTCGTCAGCGTAGCAAACTACGCTGACGCCATCAGGGAGGTCTGCCCGCAGCACCCAGTCGTAACCGATGTCCCACAGGAGCGGCCCCAGAACCGATCCCTGTGGGACACCGCACGACATCTCTCGCCGGTTCCAGTTCCCGTCGCGACCGGGGTAGATGACGGCTCTGTCCGTCAAATACGCCCCGACTACTCGACGGAGGTAGGTCGGCACCCGGTGATACCGGAGTGCCTCCCCAATGCAACTCCAGGGCAGGGTGTTAAACGCGTTGGCGATGTCGAGTGACACCGCCACGACGACCCCGCCCCGGGACACCGCATCCCCCGTCGTGAGGGCTCTAACGCGCATGATGGCGTCCACCGTCGAGCGCCCCTTGCGGAAGCCGAACTGGCTATCCGCAAGGTCCGGCCCCGTCCCCACCAGGTGCCCGACGAGGCGGCCCGCAATCACTCTCTCGAAGAGCTTGCCAACCTCGTCGAGCAGCACAATGGGCCGGTATGCGGACGGAGAGTCCGCAGGGCGCCCTGGCTTCTGAATGAGGACCAGCTTCCCCGTCTTCCAACGCAGTGGAAACTGGCCTCTCTCCATGCATGCGCTTAAGAGCGCCTCCAGTCGAGGCCCGAGAGCCGTCGAGGCCAGGACCCAGGCTTTACCCGGCAAGCCGTCGGGTCCTGGGGCGGTATTTTTGGCCTTCAGCCTGATTACCGCCGCTCCCAGCTCTACCCCGGTCACTTCAGGGGTGTCGTCGTCGTCGTCCGTGTGGTCCGCTTCGGACACCGCTATTGGCGGAGCCATAGGCGGGGGAGTATGCTCCCCCCGTGAAGGGAACAGAGCGCTCACCACCTCCTCCACCAGCTGAGGGCAGAGACTCTGCGTCAGCGGGGAGGCCCAGGTGCGGAGTTTATTCCGCACCATTTTGTAAGGGCGCCCCCATGGATCTCTGTTCAGAGTCTCCAGCATCTCCTCGCGGGCCATATCCTTGGCCCGCTGGACTGCCTCTCGGAGGGCGGTCTTCACCGCTCTGTACCCCTCGTACTGCTCCGCCTCCGTGGCTTCCACATCCGGAGGGCGGATGCGGCGCCTGCGGTGCCTGGTATACCGGTGTCGCGCGTCGACGCACGCCTTGCGTAACGCCGCGATCTCCTGCGACCACCAGTACACCTGACGTCAGGCGCGTCCTGGCCGGACTCGGGGCATTGCCACGTCACAGATCTCGGACATGGCCTCCCGGAACCACTCCGTCTCATCGTCAATATCAGCAGGCCTGTCCGGTGAATACACCCAGGCCTGCACGATCGAGGCTTCCAGGAGAAGCTCCCGGTCCAGCTGCTTCAGCGCCCACCGCGGACCACTCGGGGCCTGTTGGACCAGCGCGCTAGAGGTCTGGGTGGAGACATCAAACCGGATATACCGGTGATCGGAGTAGGTCTCCACCTCCTCCATGACGCGCCAGTCAATGACCTGCTGCGTCAGAGCGGGGCTGGCGAACGAGATGTCCACTACCGACTCGCCCCGCATCCGCACACACGTAGGAACAGAACCCCGATTTAGGACGACCAGGCCTGTTTCCATAGCCCAGTCCTCCACCATCCTGCCCCGCACGTCCGTGAAGTCCCCGAGCACTAGCACGGAGAAGGGATGGTTCCTGGCGACGACGACACTCAACTCTGTTAAAGAGTTCTGGAACTCGGCGAGAGTTCGGCTCGGAGAGAAGTAAACTCCCACTACTACAATCTCTCCGAACCGTGCTGCTACGCACCCCTGTCCCTTCGTGACACATTCGAGGGACGGGGTACCGGCGGCAGCCGACGAAATTATAGCCACTGGGCCGTTAAGGTCCTCCACCCAGTCATCCCTGGGCGGGACAAAGTACGGCTCAGCGACCACGGCGATGTTAATCGACCACTGCGCCATGCTCTGGAGCAACAAGTCCTGAGCGCAGGCGCAGTGGTTGATGTTCGCCTGGAGGAGGCGTAGCGGAGCCATTACTCCTCCATTTCAACCCCCTCCCGGGCCTCTTGAGGAGGCCCTTCAGCAGCGGCGGCGGTGGCGGCGGCGGCGGCGGTGGCGGCGGCTGCGGCGGTGGCGGCGGCGGCAGCAGTGGCGGCGACGGTGGTGGTGGTGGCGACGGCGGCGGAGGGCCTGCCTTTCCTCCTGGCTTCGGTGGGTGGGGCGCAGGACTTGCTCCCCGCCCGGTGATCGGCCGGCTTGCCAGCAGCCGCACATGCGACGCAGTGCGGCGTGGCGTTGCACGAGCCGGCCTTATGTCCGGGCTTACCGCAGCGGAAGCACAGAGTGCTGCGGTCCTCCGAGGTGCACATGGCGCTCACGTGGTGCCCCACGAGACATCGATAGCACCTCAGAGGTCTGGGCTCCAGCAGCTTGACCTGCACCTGCGCTGACACCCAGCCCACCAGGAGCCTTCCGCCCTCCACTATCTGTCTCGCCGCCGTCACGGGACAGCTTACCGTAATGGTTCGCATGCCCGTGAAGTCGGGACGTATGGTGCCCGCCTTCACCTGGTCGGCCAGACACCCGCCCGTCCCGACGACGGCGGCTACCACCTCCTTCTCCGTAACAGAGTCATCCAGGCCCATAATGCGCATATCTACGCACTTGACGGGCCTGGAGACTCGAGCCTCGTCCGCGTTGAGGGACGCCCTTAGCTTCTCAGCTAGGGCGTCAGCGGTGGAGCCACTCGTCGCACCGGGGATCTCCAGCATGCGGGCACCAGTAGCGGTCACCCTAAGCCGGAGGCCTCCGGTGATCCCCAGCTCCTGGAGGTTCACCGTCGCTTTTGCCTTTGTGAGCACGTCACAGTAGGTCACTCCCCCCTTGACCGCGTCCGGCTGTAGTGTTATGACTACAGCCGCGGTCTTAGGGGAGCGAAGCCTAGCCGCAAGCAACGGCTCGCTCCTTGCGGCGCTGCCTTTGCGCCTTTTTCCTCGCCGCCTTGGCCGCCTTCTTTCTCTCCCCGACCACTTGCCACTCTGCGTTGGTCGTGGGAGGTCCTTCTGGGAGAGGCGAAGGCTCTGGGGCCCTCGCCTTCCCAGCCGCTTTGCCCTTCTTATGGGCCGGCGCCGGTTTTGCCGGCGCCAAGGCTCCGCCAGCCGACGCCGGTTTCGCCGGTGTCGGTTTCGCCGGCGCCGGTTTCGCCGACGCCGGTTTCGCCGGTGCTGGGGCTCCTCCTGCCGACGACGGTTTGGCCGGCGCCTGGGCCCGGCCAGACGGCCCGGGCTTACGGGCGGCAGCGGCCGCGTATGAGGTCGCCTTCGGCCCCGGATCCGTCCTACCCGCCAAGGGGGGGCGCAAAACGATCCAGCCGCAAAGATCCTCTTTGCAGCGGCCGTCTCCTGGGCACGGCAGAGGCTCCCTGAGCCTACCGTGCTCGCTCCTCCAGATGCAGCGTCGGACTCCGACCCCGCATCACTCCTCACCTCCTTCATTGTCGTTTTGGGTTTTTTCAAATATTTCAAAGTTGTTCCCACGAGTAAAAAACTTTTTGTACTTGCTCAAATAAAGGTGGTTCGCACTAGCGACTAAACCAAGCTACCCATTAGTCAAGCTTCTTACCTCCCTCACGGTGCGCCGCCGCTTGGAGGTTTGGGGAATTTTTTATAGAGGTTAATCTTCCTCGCGGTCCGGGCGGTTAAGCCAAGACCCTCGACCCCCGTCAAATGTCAGAGACATGACCTTGACAGTCTTCGGGGCTACGAGATTAACGGAGACAGGAGGGGGGGGTTACCCCTCCTGCCTGCCCGGCGGCAGGGTAAGTGCACACCAGGCCCGCTCTTACTCCACAACAGTTGCCGCTCTGCTCCTCATAGCGACGTGTGTGGAGCGCTCCTCTTGGCAGAACATTAGCATGCGGGCAGCGAGATCTCATTGGGAAATAATCCTAACAAGAAATCGCTGCCCGCACCCCGGGATGCACCGGCCCGAACACTGGTCTTCCCCCCGGACGTATCCAGAAGGGAACTCCAGTGCCCAGGCGCACGTGGAGGTTTTCTGCCCTGGCACAGTCCTCGTGACTGACAGATGACATTAGTGACAGCAGCATACCCCGCTTGAGTGAATGAGACAGTATTTACAAAATATGTAACTAGATATACTACAAGGCCTTTTTCCAATATACGTCACAAAGAAGGTGAGTCACAAGTCTAAACAAACTGTGAAGATAGGAAGAACTACAAGTAGTGCAATAAGAACTACAAGTAGTGCAATAAACTCCTCAGCATCAATCATCCTTTTTGACTGTATGGCGCATGTAGTTAGCCGACTGAACAATTTAGATGAAAACCAAGCAGCAGAAATCTACACAAATCTGCAAATTCTAGCAAGAACCCGAGTTCCTTTGAGTGGTCAAAGCAAGTTAACAGACGTTCTTCATAATTCAGATACCTATTTATTAATAAACAAAGGAAATAGTTTTGTCTTCATCAAAGACCAACTTTAGCCCGTAATATACAAAGAAGCCAGTTCAGCAGACTAGCTGATTTATAACTAGCTTTTGTGTGCGGCTTCGTCCACGTTGATGTCAACTAAAAAATCTATTATTAAACATTCAGTCTGTTTCAATGACACTCAGCAATAGTGAAGCAATAAGTTAAAGATTTTAAAATCCCATCAATACCTACTTCCAGAGATTACCTCCTGTATACAAACTTTACCTGTTTATAGAATAGCGTAGAAGACTCTTTAATATGTACACCATACATATAAATTACACTTGTAAATTATATAGAAATTTTACAAAGGGTGACAATTGGCGGTCTTATCGCTTAGAGCGATCTTGTTCAGACAACCTTTGGATGGATTATAATATTATAGATACAGGATACTTAAACATAATGCGGGCGTACTACAGGTACATGTCTTCCTAACCTTTCGGGGATTACAGGCGTGATGTTATGTCATATTACATTGTACTAGCTTTTTCCCGCGGCTTCGTTCGCGTTAAGAAGTATACAGCCCGATTGGTTTAAAATTGACAAAGTTTCATACAAACTTTCATCCCCTATTTTATCCCCTTGGGGGTAGAATTGATCAAAATCCTTTCTTAACGGATGCCTACGTCATAACATCTGCCTGCATGCCAAATTTCAGCCCGATTCGTCCAGTGGTTTGGGCTGTGCGTTGATAGATCACTATGTCAGTCAGTCAGTCACCTTTGAGTTATATATATTTAGATAGAAAGCAAACTTCGTCAAAGCAAGCAGCTTAAACAAAAGATCAAGACACACAAAGACGGGATTGAGATAGATTTCAAGCTGTTGCCTTCCAGCTGGACAGATTTCACGCTGTTGTATTTCTGTGTAAGCTCTAAAGCTTGGTAAACAAAGCCTTCAGGGATGCTAGGAAATGCTAGATTTTCTCTCTCAACGAGAAATTCCCGGGGGTACGTAATTTTGTAGGTAATGTTGTGTTTGTGTAAATAATGTGGGGGAAACGTTTACTTTAATACTCGTGTGGAATGCTTCCGTGTCTGGCTTCAATTTAGAGGTTACACTTATTATTTGTGTTCTGGTCATCGTGAGTGTATTGTATTTCCACTACGGCACTACCATATCCTCAGCCCGTTACAGTGATGATGCTTAGGGCCTCCCCTATGTCCAGCAGTGCACGTCTTTCGGCTGAAATGTTGGTGATAATATCTTAGCATTAAATGCGACAACAACATTCCAGATGTTTGATCATAAAACGAAATGTCAGATGTGGTTAAAAATAAAACAAATATCCCCATTGTTAGTCAATGGGAAGGTTAATAACTATGATGGAGATGCCAAAATATTATTCAAAGATAAAGAAATGAAAAAAAAAAAAAAACAAAACAAGGAAACAAATGAATACCTATGAAGATAAGAATTACGTCAAGAATCTGGGGAGCAGTGTCCTTATCCTCATGACCAAAAATATGTCAGGTGTGGCTACTAAAACATTAATATCCCCGTTGTGGGTATTTTGGGAAACCCATGTTTAGCAGTTGGCTTTGGAGATTTAAATTATGTTTATAAGACCCTAAAGCCTTAAACATTACAATGAATATGACTTATCTCGAGAGACTATTTCCTGCATTTAAGTAATTTATTGTTCATATTACTCGTAATTCCAGCTCATTTTACAAAGCATGACGGTCTACAATAACAAGCAATCATCTTAAAGCACATTCGTAGTATCATTCCATCTAGTATGTGGTAATGACGTGAAACCGCAACACTCCGCGCGGTGCCGCTCGGAATCGTTGGGAATCGCACGAAATTGACGTGGTCACTACTTCCGTGTTCGTACGGGATTGAGTGGTGAACACTGTTATTTTAGGAATATGCCTTAATGTGAGCTATGTTATGATGCAGGTGGCTGTAAAAATGTGGATGGTTTCCGGTAAATCCGTTAAATTTTGGTGTGGTGTATGTCAATTGGGATAGCAATTCACTATATAAAAATCGGTGTGGTACTGACATCAATCTTGGTGGTTTGGTATATTTTAGTAAATACAATATGCAAGCATAATCAGCTTATAATGTCCCCACTGCTGGGCCACAAGGCTCTCTCTCTTCGAGAGGGAGTGGGCTGCTCTACGCATCTACCGCACGACCCCAGTGCGGATTAGTTGATGTCGCATGTATTCCAATTTTTGGTCCTAGGACATTCCGGTTTCCTCACGATGTTTTCCTCTAGCGTTTTGATAGCAGTGGTGATGTTATAATTTAAATTCCCAAAAGCTTGAATTTTAAATTAATAAATTTCCACCCATTTCCGTGTTACAGACTGTATTTGTACAAAAATTTAGATGTTGGAAATGTTAGCAGGAAATAAGCATGGTTGCATGTACTTTGTGAAATTCCCAGTAACTCAGTATCTATGTTGTAACACATCTAATACCTGCAGATGAGGATATTGGCCTACAGATTAATGTAATCCCGTAGCTACATCTTGCAAAAGACTTAATCTGTTAACACACGATCGTAATAAACATTAATAAAAGCAGCAGATTAAACTAAATACAAGAGAGGCAATAGAAACCAATTTTCTAACACAAAGTGCAAATAAATTGCCTATTGAGGAAACTATTGCATGTACGTGTCAACACACTCAACACATCTGTCACTCATTGCATCAATAGCACATGGAGTAAATATTTGTCAGAGACCAAGCTTTATACAAACTAACTGCGTTAGCTTAGGTTAGAACCTCTACAGTACGTACTGTAGACGTTCTAACCTAGAGGGCGTTCTAATCCGGCCTCCAAGAATGTTTATAATAATAAATTGATTGAACCAATGTTACAATTATTACCTTATAATTAACTTAGCTTTACGTCGGTATCTAACTGTCATCATTTGGATCTTTACGGTGGTCCCAAAACTAGGCGGCGCATGTATCTTGGGGACCAGTTTGGTTGATATTAAGATATAAAAGAGTAAGTTATAGTGATTAAGATATAAAAAGTATCCTATATGTTAATCCTGCTTATAAACCATCTGTGTGCCAAATAATTTCATCCAAATATGGATGGATGTTTGTTAGTCTTTCAGTAAAAACTTACTGAACGGATTTGGATAAAATTTGGCACACAGATGGTTTATAACCAGGATTAGGATTCTTTTTATCCCGATATTCCCACGGGATTGAAACTTATGCGGGTGAAGCCGCGGGACGCAGCTAGTAAATGATATTTTAAACCGTAGTTTGGTCTCTGTTAGATATTTACTCATGTACCAATTCCGCTAATGTCCGCAAATTATTCGTTGGTCAATAGGAAGAGGGTTTAAATTAAATTCATCATCATTATCATCAGTAACTGGATGTTGAAACCGCATGTGATGGGTAATTTTATTTAACCACTTTATTTATTTTATTGCTGAGTGTGTTGTGTTATACAATTCTTATAATATTTTAAATGCGTGAATCCAGAGCAATAGACCCGCTCTTATTACGTGGGACTTAAACATATCTACCAAAATTTACTAAACTAATATTTATCTTCTGTCCTTTACTTAATGAAATAGAAAGAAAAAGATGCACTGAACTTAAATTAAGTTTAGTTTGTGAACAAGGGGATCGGCGCCATTGCCTTATACCGTACTAAAAATACCTATCTAAGTACATATTTATACCCTACCTCAGCTCACAAACTCCGACACCAATAAAAAAAAAACCCATCAAAGCGCAGTCAGTGATGAGCAACGCGACCTCTGACTCCCTTCCACTTCATCCCGCCACATATCGATAGCTTATGCACATTTATCGACCTAATTACACCACTAACTAATTAGCCAGCTTTCACCACTTGCCGCTTGATTAGGTATTAGCTTTTCATATCTCTGATTAGTACTGGTTTTGAGAGCTTGTGTTGAGTGATTAGTGTCATCGTCGGACTCTTGGAGTGGAACAGGTGTCCTGATGATATTTTTAATCAGGATGTAAATAGACCCATACGTATTCTGTAGGTACATCAAGCTAAGTAGCTTTGTGCAAAAATAATTGCGGGGAAATGACTTTTATTTTTAGTGTTATTATGTAGGTATATTTGATCGCAACGTTGCAGGGATTGTGGGGTTTATTTCACGTGAAGATAAATCATTTAAAAATTGTTTTCGAATAAAAACGTCAAAAAAGGTTAACCATCAATATTTCCGTAACTAGAAGGTTCCCAGATATAGTCTAGTACAGTCTGTTGTCAACATTATCTGACCCACCCTAAAAACAAACGAATTTGGACCCTCTACCTGTAGCATTAAGGTTTATTCAATTTATATGAGCTTAGTAGACAAGTGCTCGAGGACTCAATGAACAAATACAATAATAATACAGACACGCAAATTTGATCTTTATAGCGTTAGCGTTAAGTTATATGTTATAACTACTTGTTATAATATAATTAGTGTAATAGCTTATTTTAATTACTACGTTCAAGTAATTCTGGTCTCGTGGTCTGTGTATAAGACTAAGAAAAACAAGTTGCGAGATCGAATCCTGCGACGAAGATATTGTTTTGCTTTCAATTTAGAATTTATTCCAAAAGTATTTCTTGTATTATTGTAAAGAACTATAGATGGATAATCTTCAAATATAAACTTTCTAAAATGGTAATATTTTCGCATAGCTTGTAATAAGTGGGTAGTTGAAAAATAAATATTCGTATTCAGTATAAAACTGGTATTCAAATGACTACGCGCAAACATATTTTACCTTGCCTTATAAAATTGGAAAAACAACGTCTCTTTACAATTTTTTATTTTCTATTTTAAAGGTAGTTTTATTTATTATCATGTCTCAATGGAGTGATTATTTAAAATAAAAAATAATCTATTTGCACGAGGAGAAGGTTGGCTACTTGTGCTGTGCAAAAATAAACTTTATGATAATATACTATATGGTTCAAATTCTTTAGAATATTGCGTGTAACATTACAACTAAGATCAAATTTCAATACTGCTTATAAGAGTTGAGTTGGTCTTGTGGTCACTAAGGTAGTGCGGTGTTCATCGTTGTCTACGTTCGAAACCAAGTTTGACCTAAATATAGCTTTTTACTCTGCTGTTTTTTTTTATTATTTTATTACACTTTTTTTACATTTATTTAATGGATGACGTAGGGTCTTGTCTTTTTAAACGGGCAGTTTGTAAATAAATCAAACTAAAAAATTGCAAGTTTAAAATGTTTATTATTTCATTAAAACACTTATGTAAGATAAAGTAAGTAAATGCTCATATACATATTTCCAAATTAATATACATTTTATATTAGTATGCCATAATCAAATCTAACCATTTATAAACATTAAAAAAGGCATGCATATGCTTAAAAGTTTGCTATCGAGAAAATGAATTCATCTGTGAAATGCTTTACAGATTTATAGCTGCCTATATGTAGTGAATAAACATGTTATTTAAATAGAAAAAATCTATTTATAACAATAACATCACCACATAATCTGCAGCCTTTTAATGGTTCAACAATCAATCCATTGAGCATTTACTTACATGGTGGGTTTAAAAATACCTACTAAGTAGATTAATTAGTAGCGGAGTGGCGCACCGTCCCCTGCTATAACTTGCTGTAAGCGGCTACGCATACCGCGCACCATATTCCAACACAAATCTTTGCCTCTCATGTGCTCCCAAGTCGATGTCACAATCTCAACCAAGTTGTGTTTGTTACGGACTTCCGTTATGTCCCAATTTAAAACCATTTGACCCCATAGGCTTGAAACAATGGCCCGGTGGCGTTCGAATTCAGGACTATACTTGATGGCTTTTGCTTCTGAACGAATTCGCCGAATATTGCCATTGTCTCCATAACGTCTTAGCCATAGTCTGACCGTATTTCTCTAAAACAAAAAAAATACATTTTTGTAACCGTGTATGTAACTTGTAAGGAGTGGATGTAATGCTAAAATAGCCAACTACGCGTTCATTAATCACAATCAATCAAATAAAATAGAAATAAAAAAACACTTACTGCTATATTAAGTCGACGACCAATCTCTCTAATTCCAACATTCTGCTCATGTAAAAATATGATTTTATGTTTGGTATAGTCATTAAATTGCGACAACATGATGCTTTTTTACACCAAATTGCTTAAAAATACTTAACGAGTTATGTGAAACGATTTACAAATGTGTGTGCACAGTCACTGCTATTAGGCGTAGTGTAACTTTTGTCACTTAGATGAATTTATTATCTACCTCACGGAGCCAATATATGTTTTACTTCGTATCCAACCATTCTTGGTAAATATAAATTCTGTGAGCTTAAAGTTTTTTTGATTTACCCACCTGTTTACAAGATAAGTTATTAGGCGTAAATCATATTGGTCGTTCGTTAATAATGTAAGATATATTGTAGAAATGAAAACAAATTAAAAAAGAAACTGATAATAGGTGGACTGTGTTTTCGAACCCACATGTTGTTCGTCGCCAATCCAGCATCAAACCGCTAAGCCACAAGAACTTGTTGGAAATACGCGAAATTAAAGATTCCGTTGTAATTATGTAGTGTGATTTATAAGCTTTTCAACTTTAACGTGAACGAGATAATGATTAAAATAGCTTAACAAAATGATATATAATGCCGGTGGCACCGACAATGTTAGGTGGGTTTACCTTAACGTCACGTGTTAAAGATCAAATTTGCGTGTCTGTATTGTTATTGTATTTATTCATTGAGTCCTCGAGCACTTGTCTACTAAGCTCATTATAAATTGAATAAACCTTAATGCTACAGGTAGAGGGTCCAAATTCGTTTGTTTTTAGGGTGGGTCAGATAATGTTGACAACAGACTGTACAAAAAGTTATCATAATCAAAAACAGCAAGAACAAGTTAGTGACTCTCGGTTTTTTTTTTGCACCTGTTAGGTACATATTTAGGTGTTTAGGTCTAGTACCTAGTAAGTGCAACCCAAGTCATTTATAACTTGAGAAATCGAATCGAAGTTATAAATGACGGAGTTCTGAGCTAACAAACGTAAAAAAAAAATACAACTGATACGAGATACTCTTCCTTTTTTTGAAGTCGGTTAAAAATCACAGCTGACTTACTTATTATTCCGTTACATCAAGTTACAGTTTTAAACGCCATCACATAAGTAGGTGTCGTTGCATAACCAGTTATTAACGGTTGCTCTGACGAAACCCACGGTTAAATAATCTTACGATAACATCGGTAACCGGTTCATTCGGAACAATTATTTTGCTTGTTTAAGGTCCGGAGGCATTGTAGTGAGACCGGCCAAGTTTGAGTTCCTATTTGTCATTCATGCTCTTTCACCATTGTTTTCAAAACTTACATTTAGTTAAGTTAGGATATTATATTGTTATTTTTATATTAGTCAACTCATCCCGCGGGATAAGTTCGAGCGGCCTCAGTTGACTAAAGAGCCGATTTTCCATCGCCAGAAATCTTTTATTCGAGGTATAAAATTGACGTTTGATAGTTTTTGTATGAACTGTCAAAATTTCAAAATTATTCCTCGAATAAAAATAACAGATGATTGAAAAATCAGCCCTAAATTAACTAGCAGCACCCTGCGGTTTCACCCGCATAAGTGTCGATCTCGTGGGAATATCGGAATAAAAAGAATCCTATTTGTTAATCCTGGTTAAACTATCTGCGTGAAAATCAAATCCGTTCAGAAGTTTTTGCGTGAAAGAGTAACAAACATCCATCCATCCATCCTAACCAACTTTCTTGTTTATAATATTAGTAGGATTGGGTATAACTTGTTATTGATGTGCATATCATTTTATCATCATATATATATACTAGCTTCTGCCCGCGGCTTCGCCCGCGTGGATGTCGGAAGTTATACCACGGGAACGTGCTACCAGGATAAAAAGCCCCAGGATGCCATTTATCTCTTTGCCAAATCAGAAGTTCAGTGGTTTAGGCGTGAAAATGTAACATACAGTTTCAAGTTCAAATCCTCCCCGAAAAACCGAATTACCCCTTTTTGCCCCGTCAGGGGTCAATTTTCGACAACTTTACATACTTATTATTAATTATTTTCTGTCGAAAGTATCAATACTGAGTTTCGAGTTAATCGGACCGCGCATTCAATTTCTTCCACACAAACCTCAACACCCCTATATCCCCCTTTGAGGGGTAGTTTGAAAAACTTATAATGATAAACTTTATTACTTACTTAGGCAAGTATTGTTGCCAAGTTTCAAGTTTATAAACTAAATTAATAAGATTTTTCATATAAACTGTATCCCTGCTTTTCACCCCCACAGGGGTGGAATTTAAAAAAATTCATAACTTGATTCAAAGATTATTTAAACCAATTTTATAATTAATCAAGCCACTTATTATAATCCTCCCCTGTTAAATTAACTACCCCTTTTCACCTCGTTAGGCGTAGATTTTCGAAAAACCCTTATACGTGTTATAACTACTAATAATGATAAACTTTATTGCTTACTTAGGCGAGTATTCATACCAATTTTCAAGATTATTAACCTAACGAATAAGATTTTTCATATAAACTGTATCCCCGCTTTTCACCCCCACAGGGGTGGGATTTTAAAAAATCTTTTGGGATGTGTTCATAACTTGACTCAAAGATTATTTAAACCAATTTTCGAGTTAATCAAGCCACGCTGTAAAATCCTCCCCTGTAAAATTTACTACCCCGTTTCAGGCCGTCAGGGGTAGATTTTCAAAAAAACCCTGATACACATTATTCTTGCCTTTCAATTTTAGGTGTAAATACTGAGTTTCGATTAAATCGGACAGCGCGCTTAAATTCTTCCATACAAACTTTGAAACCCCCCAATCCCCTTTTAGGGGGTAGTTTATAAAAACAAAAAATGCCCTACTTTATAATTTACTTAGATAAGTATTCGTGCCAAGTTTCAAGTTTATTAACTCAAGGAATAAGATGTTTCATACAAACAAAATCCCCCCATTTCACCCTCTTAGGGGTAGAATTTCGAAAAACCCTTTCTTAGTGGATACCTACTCTTCACGAAGAATACACCCTCCAAATTTCATGTCTCTAGGACCAGCGGTTTAGGCTGTGCGTTGATGTCTCAGTCAGTCAGTCAGTCAGTCAGGACTTTGAATTTTATATATATAGATATATCATCTGCAATTCCATGGAATTACATAATGAAAAAATACAAAAAAGTACAGTAAAGATGCCTTACAAAGAGCAAATAAATTGTATATTGAATGGATTCAATATACTAAAAGTTGTGCCATCTCACTAATGCTGTCTAGATTTTATCACGTTCTTAATCTTTTACTGTGTTGTACTTATACAACAGCTTTTCTAAAAGCAGGTACTTTAAAATAATCTGATTTGACGGCACGGTTGGCGCAGTGGTTAAGCGATTGACTGCTGCGCTGCGTGTTGCGGGTTCGATTCTCGCACGGAACAAATATTTGTATGACCTACATGTATTTGTTCCGAGTCTGGGTGTTTTTCTATCTATAATATATATGTATTTACAAAAAAAAAAATGTATATAAGTAGTTTATCAGCCATCTTGTTACCATAACACAAGCATTAGGTTGCTTAGCTTGGGACAAATGGTGCTGTGTGAAATGTCCAGGGGAATCTACAAGAAAAACTATGTTTTTAAACAAATCTTGTAAAACAAGGTCTAAACATCTAAAGTCGATTATTCAAATAAGGTTGAGAATAAACTCTTTTTTAACGTTGAACATTAGCTAAGACAACCCCAAAACTCCCACGCTTCATCGTTTCCATTCGCTATAATACCTTTTATATAACCCTTGTAAGAAGACCCTTATTACCATATTATGTAAGTATTTATGAAGGAAGCCAAAATAAAGCTATTCTTAATTAATCCAATAATTTCTTATCTGAAGAGAAATGGAACAAAACAGTGAACCACTCACTGTGTCCCTGTGAAGTGACACAGTGTGTGTCACTGTGCAGTGTCTTTGTCTTTTCCAGGGTACCCTGGAGGTAGGGATGGTACCCTGGAAAAGACGGAAGAGTGACTTGGTGAGGACGGCTGGAAAGACCTGGACGGAACAAGGAGAATTGGAAGGTGTTGGAGGCCTTTACCAAAGGGCACACAGAAAATCAAAATACGTTTTGAACTACAATTATCACTGTTAAATAAGGCTATAAATAAAATATAATAATTAATCATTCAAATTCAAAATTCATTATCTACCTTCTATGGCAGTAGACAGTTCCTAATTGACTGTTAATTGATCAACATCATTAAATAGAAACAAACACAAGTCATCATCTGCCTAGCCTTTCCCAACTATGTTGGGGTCGGCTTCCAGTCTAACCGGATGCAGCTGAATACCAGTATTTTACATGGAGCGACTGCCTATCTGACCTCCACAACCCAGTTACTAATTAAGTGGGTAATACGATACCCCTTAGTAAGACTGATCGTCAGACTTTCGGGCTTCTGTTCCGACTACCCGTAACGACTGTCCAGGATCCACGAATGTCAGCCGGGACCAAACACTTAACGTGCTTTCCGAGGCACGGAGTGGTCTCAGTATGTAAAGATGGTCACCCATACACTGACTAACCGCGGCAAGCGTAGCTTAACTGATCGATCGACCTGTGCGGCTGTTATTATTTAGCCACAGGGCCCTTCAAACAAAAACAAGTATCAAACGTTATTACAATATCGTTGTCTTAAAACTACCTGTGTTCACACTGTCATTAATTGATTATTACAAAGATCTACAAGATTCGATACTTACTGGCAATTTTTCGGCAATAAAAAAGGGCATAAATTACCTAATAGTTACTATGCAAAGTAGGTATGTAAATCAGCTTTTCTTTTCTTTCACCAGTAATTCCTAGTGTGGGGCAACGTTTCACAAAAAAAAAAAACCTATTCTTTCTTATTTGCCTGGCTTTTACCCAGCTGTGTTGGGGCCGGCTTCCGGTCTAACCGGATGCGGCTTGGCTCTTGTTTCATCATTATTCAATATATAATATATATAAATTGCTATATATTTTGTGTTATGTATGAGTGAATTGTACATACACCACAGATTACCTGCAGTATTGCCTTCCTTTAAATGCATTCAAAGGTTGTCTTTAAAAGATCACTGTTAGCGTAAGACCGTCCATTGTATCACCCTTTATATCTGTAATCTGTATTTCATATGATGTACATAATAAAAAGTATTCAATTCTTAATATCAGTATTTTACATGGAGCGACTGCCTTTCTGACTTCCACAACCCAGTTACTGGGTAATACGAAACTTCTTGGTAAGACTGGTTATCAGACTTTCGGGCTTCTGACGACCTGTAGCGACCGTCAAAAATCCACGAATGGCAGCCAGAACCAATGGCTTAACGTGCTTTCCGAGACACGGAGGGGTCTTGGTATGTAAAGATGGTCACCCATCCTTGGATCAACCGCGGCAAGCGTAGTTTAACCTGATCGATCGACCCGTGCGACTGTTATTACTTAGCTACAAGCCCTCTCTCCCTTGAAAATTAAATGACAAATGATTTTAAATGATAAATTATTTTATTTTGTAAGTAGGTTTGTACAAACACTTTTACACGTCAATCATATTTTAAAACTAGATGAGGTCGGCGTTTCCTATCTGACTAATCTGAGAAGAAAGGCCGAAACAAACTCAGAGGTCACAGTCTCTTTTAAAGTCCAGACATAATTATATCAAACTCTTAATTCAAATGTACATTGAGTTTAAAACATAAATATCCGTATCCGCATCCATTTGTTATTACCACCCGCCATTAAAACAGAAGTAATACTAAATTTTCAAAACCCAGCGGCATTTTCTAATAACTCAAACAAGTGCGGCCATTCGTTTTGATTGCAAAGCGAATCTATTTCCCACATGTTTGTAAAGCGGACGTGAGATGATAGAAATAATTCACAATTTATGGGTTCTGTCGTATAAAGTACTTGGTCATAATTTATATTATGATTGCGTAAGTAAGATTCTTTGGTGAACTTTAACAGTTTATGAGTCTAATAGCTGCGCCCCGCGGTTTCATCCGCATAAATGTCGATCCCGTAGGAATATCGGGGTAAAAAGTATCCTTTGTGTTATTCAAATGTATAAGCTATATTACTGTAAAGTTTCATAAAAATCCGTTCAGTAGTTTTTGCGTGAAAGAGTAAAAAACATCCATCCATTCAAGTTCAAGTTTCGTTAAAGCCGTTCCGTACAAAATGTATGAGAAAATGAACTGTCTTCTAATTTCTCTTTTATTTTTTCGAGTTCAATAGCTATTTTGCTATTCAGGGCGGTGACAAATTAAACAATTCAGAGATCATAAAAATCGGTCAATATTAGTAGAATAGTAGAATCTTCATTTAATTTCATCCACATTTTGGAGCCCTTCTCTATGTACTTATTTGATTTGTATAGAATGTATAACCAAAATCAAGAACCATTTGTAGCAGTGTCTATGTACAACGCCACATGCAAACAACGCGTCATACTGACGTCACGCAAATCCTGCATCTCGCAAGCAGAGTTTACCGCGCAATTAGCATATATACAAACTTCCCAACATCAATCGTTGGGCAATTGCCAGCCAGACACAACACCCGTCTGGTCGGAGGATCCTCCCTTTTCTATGGAGGATGAGTGAACTTAATACCCTGTTCCTCATATTTATTAAAACTAGGCTGAGAATCAGCACTTTACGAACGAAATTACAAAAGACAGTCCCCAAAGCGCCCGCCCTTCACCACTTCCTAGTGCTTTAGCTGGGAAGAAGAAGTGGCGTAACAAACTCGCCAGCAGCACAGCTGATTGTGCAGTTAGAAAATCAATCTATGAACATCTCGATCAATTTAGTTAGCATCAGACATTGCTTTAGGCGCTATATGGTCTCGCCGCATTGTCCCTACCAGTATCGGCAGTATCGCAGGAACCTCCAAAGCAAGATATAAGGTGCAAAGACAAAATATGTAAAAATGTAAAAAAGTCAATAAAAACAATATAAGAATGTAGATTGAACCCTTTTTACTACACCTACCTAGCATTGACATTGCTCAACAAAACACCCTGTATATTTTAAAGGTTTGTACAAACTGAGGCTTTAACTAAAATCTTAAAAAAGGGTTCCATTTTTTCCGGTCAGGCATAGTGATGGTGGCCCAGTGGTAATGGCCGCGACTTACGAGCTGTAGGTCGCAGGTTCGAACCCAGACAGGCGCTTTACTTTGTGTAAATTATTTCATCACTACTACCTACTCTCAAAACGGTGAAGGAAACCGGCATGTCCTAGAACAAAAAAATCGAAGACATGTGACATCTACCAACCTACACTGGGCCCGCGTCTTAGATTATAGCCCACTCCCTCTCGAAGAGAGGAGGCCTGTGTCCCAGCAGTGGGAAAAATAAAGGCTGATTATGATAGAGATGTTCTACATGTACATATAAGTACCAAAGGTCAAACGCTAAAACCAACACTACTACACCAAACCCTACCACTGCAATTTTCCCTCGATACATAACATATTTCATAATCCCATAATCCAGTGAGCAGTGGGTTACCTAACCGCTACATTATTCACATAAACATCGTAGGTAACCTGCGGTAGGGTTACCACGCCGCAGGCGTCACTTGAGCCAGTCTCGTTTCGAACACGGCGAATCAAAACGTGCGATCTGTAATGGCGGGTGGCACTTGCATTTGCAGGGCGACTGTTATTCTTGGTGATTTTAGGACATGTTTTTGTCTAAAATCTTCTAGGAATATTGGAATTAGGTGCTCATGAATAAAAATCCTAAATAAACTCATACTTATACTGTATACTGAGAAATACTTCTATACAATTCCGTTTGAGTAAGCTGGCTTATATTGTATAGTTTTCTTGTATACACAATTTCTTAATACCACAAAATCCTGAAAAGACCTGAATCATTCAAACAAAATGGAAAAATCTCTTCCATTGAAAAAGACCGAACCTCAACAGTTAGTTAATAACATGGAACAAAGAATCAATTGAACCAAAAATACAAAAACCTTTCCAAGAATCGTACTTCAAACGAAGCTTTATCCTCTCAAACCATAGATACCCTTGCCCCTAGGTTGAGCCACCCTCCAGATGGGAGGGAGACAAGTACCTCGAAGGGAGGGGGGAGGGTCTGAGCCCTTTGTCTGCGCTCCGTCATTACTTTGTCAAAGGTCCTTAGCAAGGCGCGATTCTAAGCCACATACGTGTTATCCTGTATGAGAGAACCATGACTGTACAGCACACTACTTTGTCCTAGTGGTTTCGGAGGCTGAAAAACATTTTTATTTCACGTTTCCCTCCGGTTTATTCTCTTTTTTTATCAGCTTATTATTTTGTTGGAGCGTTTTATTCAGTACGAAATAAAAATAGAGCCTAACTTTGAGTACAATTGCGTCATCCCTCGCCCACATCCGCTATTACCTACAATATGAATGGTTTTTTCAAATAATATCTGATGACAATGACGGTTATTCAATGAAAGCTAACATAAATCATAACGACAAATGAACTTTACAAATTGAACAAATTCATTTAATTAGCAATAAAGTGTATCATCATCATCACCATCATTTCAGCCAAAAGACGTTCATCGCTGGACATAGGCCTCCCCCGTCCTGTGGCCTACACAAGGTCATCGGTCCCACGCCAACCTTGTGTGAGGCCTTCTTCCGTAATAAACGTCCCGTTCCGTAATAAAGTGTCTACTCTCCCTCTATTGTTCAGTCCATCCATCTCAGCACATTAACACCTAAGTGCCTATAATCAAATAATTATTCTCTAGAGAATAATTCGGTTCAGTTCAATCGGCGGTAATCAATTACAGTCAAGAAGGCCGGTATGAACAGTTGCTCCCCAGTGACCGCTAAACGCGAGGAGGCTTCAATCAATGAAGTCACAGGCATAACTGAATTACCGTACGCGGCGGCAGCTCGCAAAAAGTTGCGCCGTAATGATTGTTGGTTTAAGAAGTAAGCGGGTAGCGGGATGAAAAAGTTTCACCCTTACTCCACCTACATATTCTGTACAGCACTGCTAGTCCAACTCCATCTTTATATGTAAATATATACTTAATTGATTACAACTTACCTTTTTTTTTTCTTAATTTAGTTTTATATTTAGTTTAGGTTAGAGTTAGGATTTTCTTGTCGCTATACGACAAGATGGAAGTTTATATATGTATGTCTCTTCTCAATAACTTCCCATCACTTCACCGCACGAGCATTCCGCTCGTGCAGTGAAGTGGTGGGAAGTTAAGTTTAGAAGAAGAACAAATTTCGTAACTATCCGCTCTATCCAATCCCTTGCACCACAAACTCGAACTCGTAAGAAACGCCCGACATGCGGAGTATCGGTCAAGGGGCCAGACGACAGTTAGCGTGCTCATAAGTGCGCCTTATGCTCAGCTGACATGTTATGGCGAAGGAACGGTGTTTGATGTCGGTGACCTTCGTGGGCTTTATAAGGCCAAGCCTGGTATACAGGATCCTTTGAGTTCAAGGACGAAGAAACACGGTCCTTAAGAGGTAATGCGGGGAAGCACTTTGAACTTGTTAAGTGTTTTATTTTGTTTGTAACTGAATTATGTTGTTTTATGAGGAAGACGAGTATCTGGAATATCTTTTCTCGTGTTTATATTGTTTAATAATTTTCTTGTATTTCTTTTTCAATAGGTATTTGCAAAAAGGCAATTACATTAGTAACAAATGATTCATATACTTCCTTCTTCTTACTATATACTCATTTCACTCAAATGACAACAGAATCATCCATTTTCCGTAAACACATCACATAAATTGTTCGACGTAAACCAATAAGTCACAACTTCGCAAGACCAATAAACGTTTATTAATATGACATCATAAAGCACAGATCGCAAGGTATAAAATATTATAACTGTCATAAAAATCTATTCAGAAACTAGTTCACTGAATATCTGCAGTTTCTGCTTACTCCAACTTATGCAAGCTAGCCTTCATTAAATCCACAAAGAAATCACTTTCATCAAAAAACGGGAAAACCAAGAAAAGTTGCAGTATTCAAATCCGGAATGAATCTGTTTGAATTAGAAGCAAAAAATCGTGATGAAGGGAACTCTTTTATAGAACTTTGTGTGGGAGAAAACAATGAAACTAATTTAATTAAGATATGAGGCGTGACAAAGCTTTTACCTTTAAGCATAATTATGTTATGGGATTTTCACCTTTACACATTCACATTATGAAACAAAACAACGAAAACCACTTACCAGTTTTCTTTTTTCGTGCCAATGTCATTTACAATAAATCAAGTGCCCTTTATAAAAATACCCATTGATCAAAACGTCGTCACCCAATTATCCTTTTTCGTCAAGTTTTTCCTTAAGAAAAACACGTGGCAGTGAAATACTTCCAAAAATAACTAATTATTCTGCCTCTAGCTTTTGCCCGCGGGTTCGCCCACATGAATGTCGGAAAATATCCCATCGGAACGGACTACCAGGATTAAAAGTAACCTATGTGTTAATCCAGGTTAAAAATATCTGTGTGCGAAATGTCAGCCGAATCCGTTCAGCCGTTTTCGCGCCAATCCGGAACATACATTCAAACAAACGGACCAAAATTCTTCGTTACTATTTTATTATATGTATCGATTCGCAGTTTTTTTACTTGTTATAATAAATCAGGAATTCAGGTCATTTCTTGTGAACCAAAGTACCAATTAAAATCGCCAATTAAAGATTGAGAACACAACAAAAATGTTTTTGTTGCGTTTTTTCAACTTCCTATTGATTTCGCCGTCCCAATATATTCCACTGTATATGGTCACCCTACTTTGTTTGTATCGTAGCAAGTGTTTGCACTTTGGATTATGTCTTCGGCACAGTTATTAATCAATTCTGTATGTTTACACTAAAATCATTGAAAGGGAAAGTGGAATTTCTATAAAAATGGCTGCGTATACTGTAAGTCCCTACTTACCTACACTCTCTCTCTCTCTCTCTTGACATTTCATAAATCTTCGTGTTGAGGCGAAAGCGTCAGGGTAGCTCGCGAAATTTTTTTTTTTTATGTATGTTGATCTAAATATGATTTGAGGCCGTAACAAATATATATTTTCGCATAAGTTTCGATCCCGTGAGAAAATCGGTTAATTCTGGTTGTAAACTAGCTGTATGCCAAATTTCATCGTAATCCGTGTAGTAGTTTTTGCGTGAAAGAGTAACAAACATCCATCCATCCATCCATACAAACTTTCGCGTGTTAGTAGGATAATCATAAAAAATATCAATACAACTCACTAGCAAATAACATCTTGTAACCTAGCTGTAGAGTACTTTAAGCAAGTCATGGCGTCTTAACTTGCTGTTAACCAGTGAACCAGCTTACTGTATTACCGGGACAATAAATATTTTCTATTTTCTAACTCTCTATGTTCATGTTACCCTATTGAATGACTATTTCATGAAATTGTGACACATGCCAATGCTAATTGTTACTTAAGGAGTTATTATATTGCTTAATTTCATCATTTTCCTGCCCTTATCCCATGTTACTTGGGGTCGGCGCAACACGTTTTCTTCTTCCATTCTCCCCTGTCAACCGTCACGCTATCATTCACTCCCTTCTCTTTCATATCATTCCTCACACAATCCATCCATCTTTTCTTCGGCCTTCCTCTCCCTCTCCATCCATCAACATGTATATTCATCACTCTTTTAGTCACATGCGTTCCGTCCCTTCTCATCACATGCCCATACCAAGCTACAATTATATTGCTTAATTTAATTATTATAATTGTGTAAAGCCACTTTTGTTACGGTCACGAATCACATTGCAAAAAACTTAAGTAAATTCGAATTTCGCGGGTTACCTTAGCGCTTCCCCTTAAGTCTACAAATCAAACAGCGTAGATGAACAACACCATTCATATTTTACGAATGCCTTTCTTTAAGGTACCTACGTATCTAAAGTAAAGTCAGGTAAATTAATTGTTTCTCAAATTGAATACTGACTTAAAATTTTACATCGATCAATCAGGTTAAGCTACGCTTGCCGCGGTTGGTCCGTGGATGGGTGACCATCTTTACATAACAAGACCCCTCCGTGTCTCGGAAAGCACGTTACGCCGTTACGGGTCGTCAGAAGCAACTCTGGCAACCAAAAAGACGAAGATGAAGCGAAAATATAGCAACCAGTCTTACCAAGGGGTACCGCATTACCCAGTAACTGGGTTGTGAAGGTCAGATAGGCAGTCGCTCCATGTAAAATATTGGTTTTCAGCTGCATCCGGTTAGACTAGATATAGTTGGGAAAAGGCTAGGCAGATGATGATGAAATTCAAATCACAACTATCATTCTTTGACAGTTGTATAAAATGGCTATAACACGCCAAATTGACGAAGGTTGTTAATTTGTTTAACAAAAATATTTTCCCGAATCTACAGTACAGTACAACTTTAATGAGGCACATTAAGGTTGTTTCGTTCTACTATCGCAAATTGAGTTTTGAACACGAGTATAGCCCGTATACATGAGGTTAACTTCATGTGTATATTTTGGAATAGCCAGCCAAGTTTTGAACTCTCAACCTTCCTTCTTCCAAACCCTATATGTGCTGGCTGTTTCAACGAGGTTGCTTGTTGAACTGAACTGGCCAGGCACACACACACTCTTTGGTTTTTCTTGAGTACATCAGGGATGTTCGCAGAGGCACATATAGACGACTTTTACGCAATCATGCGAAAGCGTGTCGCCTCCCTGATGAGCCGGGTGCGGGGCAGCGCCAACAGCCTCTTGATCACTGTGGCTGATAGGGCGGAAGGACGCATACTCAGGCACTGGACCAGGACACAAGTCTTGCCTTCAAATCGTGCCTTGAAATAGCTTTGTTGCTCTTGTGCCTATTGTGTTTTCTATTTTTAATTATTGATAAGTGCGAGATTGTTAGTGATGTTGACATAATTGATTTTAGTTTTGAGATTGTTAATGGTGATATTGACATTTTATTGGTAATTTTGACATTATTGGTAATTTACATTATTGGTAATTTTTGACATTATTGGTAATTTTGACATTATTGGTAATTTTGACATTATTTTTAATTTTGACATTATTATTGACTGTTTTGACATTATTGTGAGTTGTTTTGACATTATTAGTAGTTTCCATAATTTGCCAAATCTACCCAAATACTAACACTAGTTTTTAAGATGTGCATGTATACTAAAATAACAAAGTGGATTGTATGATCTGATAAATAAATTATTATTATTATAAATATGTATGTAAATTTTTTTAAAAAAAAAACACCATACAAATTCTTGTAAAAAGGCTCTTTATGAAGCCTTTCATGTCTTTACATAACCACAACACAAGTATAAATTAAGCCATGCCATTACTATACAAAGCCTTACGCCATAACGGGAAACTCATAACACGTCAAATGTGACGATATTGATAGCGTTCATCTGTAATTGCCGAGAAAATGGCGAACTCTAGGAAATACCGATGCCAACACACCTGAACGGCCATTGAGCATTATTTACCGCGGCAATTAATTCTGTTGACCATCGCCTTACGGTTGTAGCGTACGCTTGGGTTGATCTGGCCAACGGAAAATGTGGCGCAGAAGTTGAAGTCTTAGTGAGGAATTAAAACTTTAATTCTTGTCACAAGAAATCACGAGACAGCTGCGAGAAATCACGAGACAGTCACGAGAAATTTTATAGTTTCACGAACATAGCATTTTCGAAACCATAGAAAAATTTAGAACTAGCTGCGCCCCGCAGTTTTACCCGCATAAGTTTCGATCTCGTGGAAATATCGAGTTAAAAAGTATCCTTTGTGTTAATCCTGGTTATATAGTTTATAAACAGGATTAACACAAAGGATACTTTCCATCCAAATTTCATCCAAACCCGTTCAGTAGTTTTGGCGTGAAAGAGTAAGAAACATCCATCCATCCATACAAACTTTCGAGTTTATAATATTAGTTGTATATCTACGCAAGCGTGACGTAGGAATATGACGTACTGGCTAATTGTACCACGGCTTGAAATCGTTTAGCTCGTGCCAACAGATGATTGTCAAGATAACAGTTTTAAAAGTCGATGTCTCCTTCGGGTTTGCACTCCTTGACAAAAAGAGTAGAGAATGAAAAATATCTGTTTATTACTAGCACAGCTTTTTACGAACAATAACAGAACAGAACATCCCCCAAAAATGTTACAAGCCAAGCAATTAACATTACTTTTCTTTCACCTTCAACCGAACCGCAGGAATTCCGGCCCGATATAGCTGATCCGATTTCCGGAGTTACGGTACCCATATCAGGGATATAAACGAGTAAAAGGCAACCGCAAATGTCAGGTCCGGTGGAATACGGGAGGTGGCCGGATATCCAATTGTTGGTATGATATCGGTCGACCTTGGCCGACAACCAGCTAACCCAACTTTTACCCCTATGTTAATTGGCTAAATGACGTGACCACAGGGTTATTTGTTGATATTAAATCACTTACGATGTGTTTATCACATATTTCGTTTATTGCGAGTCACACACACAACCCATATTATAGTAAATTAGTAAAGTTTTTTTTTTTTTTTAACTCTGCCCCCCCACTAGGAATTTCTCCTGTATCGTGGGTGCGTTTACAAACATTTAAACTCACATACACAAACAGCCAGACCCGGAACAATGACTTGTAGGTCATACAAATATTTATTCCGTGCGGGAATCGAACCCGCGACACGCAGCGCACCAGTCGATTGCTTAGCCACTGCGCCAACCGTGTCGTCAACTCTTGAAAACTTGACGACTTGAAAACTATTTTAGTGAAATTTACAAACTAACTTAACGAAAATTAATAACTACGTGGCTCAACACATGTTGGCACGTGCCTCTGCACCCAGTGCCTAATAAAGAGGCGGTCCACCTTGTAAGACCATGTTTTTAACTAAGGCTTTGGCTCTTAACCCTTCGTATCGAACGTAGATCCACGCGAGACACAATGGCTTTTTAATTGTGTCTGTAATTATGGCATTCAACGGGTTAAAAGTGGTAGTCTTGTTACATTATTGTGGTCGCTGATGAGTGTGAGACTCTTACTGACTAAAACCCACCCGTGTTCCTTCCTTAGCCCTTTCTGTTCCAGGGCAGCGGTAACCCTTTCGGACGATCCCGCTACCATCCTCCTGCCCTTCCTTCAATTTATTTGGGATTTTCGCAGCATGCCTTTTTCTTCTATACATCTCAATCAGTCGTCATCTCAGTTTTTACCTCATATTTTGCCATAATTATCTAAGTGCTTATACACACGAGCGGCACGCGTCAACGACGGAGACCACTGCAGCCGTGGCGCGCCGACGAGTGGGTGGCAGCTGTCAACGCGTTGATGGCTGCCGTTGACAATTTGCCGCTCGTGTATTTGAGCACTCTGCCTCTGACGCGTGTCGCTCGTTTGTACGAGTATGCGCACTAATTCTGGAACATGTGATGTAAAACCAACAACAATCATAAACATGAAAGTGTCTTACCCTGAGGTCTCCATTTTACGGTTCATTCGAGTTCAAGAACAAAGTCGTATTGAAAGGAAAACTTTTCCCTATTGCACTATTATTGTTTCAGGGCCTTCAGGCATTTGGGTCACAGTTGTATTGGGGTTTACGATCTGCGTGGGTTTGCTAGCAGCTAAGAATACCGCATAGTATTTTTATTTTTGTTTGTACATTGAGCAAACCGAAAATAATCATGGTTTAAGGTTATTGGGGTGAAATGTGCCGTGAAAGACGGAAAACGGGGTGTTGTGGCCTGTGGCACGTCTTTGTTGCGTATTCGAAATAAGCAGAGTGATGTGGTTGTGATTTAGTGATTCATAATCAGCCACTTTTGGGACTCAGCCCTCCTTTCGATGAGAGGAAGTGGCCGTAATTCACCTAGCGTGCCCTGTGCGTACGTCACATGTCTTCGAATTTTTTGGTTCTACATTTGCTGGTTTCCTTTTTCCGGCGACTCATGAGTTGTAGGTTTGAACCCAGGCAGGCGCTTATTTCATCACCACTGCTCTCAAAACGGTGAAGGAAAATCCGTATATTGTAATATTAATATTTGTTACGCTAAAACTATCGCTTTATGATTAGTGTGAGTGTTAAGTCTGCGCACGGCTTAAGCCTTCTGATTTTCCTACGATACACCTCTCAGACTATATTTAAGCTTTCCGTGACTGATTGAAGATTAAATAATTACCTGCGTAGCACAGTAGGAGATGCAAGCAACTGAGTTTGTGCTGCACTAGCTTCGCCCCGCGGCGATGTCTGTCTGCTTCTCATTTCTGAAGCGAGTAAACTTATGATTAGTGGTTTATTAAGGAGGCTCTGAATCTTGTGGATTGAAATGTAAATCTGTATAATTTTCTAATCATGATACATATAAGCTTCGTGAATCCATTCAAGTGCCTGTTTTACAATGTCTGGATAAGACCTATTTCTCCCAAATAAACTAAAAAACTAAACAGTTTATTTTTATTTTTTGGGAAGCAAAAGTACTTGTAATTAATGTACAAAATATTTACATAGAAGAATTTTATTTAAAATTATATGCTAATATTTTAACCGGATTTTTTAGTAGGTGGAAAAAGTCTTCACCTCAAGAAGACTTTTTAGAAGGACTTAATCATAACTGGCGAAATGTGGGCGCCTCTGTAACCCTTTCGGAAATACAGGAGTGATGTTAAGTTATGCTTTTAATCTGTGCAAAATAAAAGTGTTTTCTTTCTTTATTTCTTCTTTTAATTGGCCAACCTAGTTATGGGGAATTAGTCGCGTTATTTCTAAAAAAATTGCGGATATGGACTCAATTTCTCACTCGTATCTATGTATGTTAATCATCACTATAAAGATCTTCAGACTATGTAGCATCACTGAATACTATCAGGCTATATGTATAGCTCCACTGCAGAACTATCGAGCCATCTAATAAGACCGGAACCGTACCGTCTGCCGTCCGTTTATGGTGAACCGGGCTATGGCTGGTTAGTTTTTATTGGCGAAGTGCGGGAGCTGTGAAATGAGGGTAGCGTGGTGTAGTGTTTGATTATCAGCTGATTGTACTGTTATCTATGATACGTATGTTTAGTGGAAGTGTGAATAATGTTGTTGGTTCAAGTTCCTCTGTACAAGAAATGTCACAACGCACACAAAAAAAGAAAAAATAAAACAAATAAAAAGTTTATACTTTATACTTGGCGTATAATGTGTGATGTTGTGTGCCTTTCAGTCTGTGCTAAATAAATGTATTTTATTTATTTTTCTTTCTTTACGCTCGTTCGCGTTAATTTCCTAATTCCCAAGTAACTTACTTACTTACTTTAAGTGTACTTGGCGTTTTGGCAATTCCAAAGAATGTGTATATCTAAGTTAAAAAGCTTTGACTGTGTGGAATGGCATAATTACTACTTGTCTAATAGTGACTACAAGCGT
The DNA here is from genome assembly GCA_949629185.1 of Apamea crenata. NCBI lineage: Eukaryota > Metazoa > Arthropoda > Insecta > Lepidoptera > Noctuidae > Apamea > Apamea crenata. The sequence goes on from OX451359.1 coordinate 4,002,251, forward strand.
TGGGTATATCTAAACTAATATTATAAATAGAAAAAATTGCAATGTATATATTGATGTGTATTTTTTTTGTACTGGACAAAGTCAAAAAATACTTGACCGATTTTAAAACTTCTTTCACCTAATAGAAAGCTTTTTTAGTATATTAAAGTGTCTTACGAAGCCGACCCCAACATAGTTGGGAAAAGGCTAGGCAAATGATGATGCCTTACGATTTCCAAGCGACCAGACGCTAGTACATTATAAATACACATGAATACGTTATATGCTTGACTTTGAGACAGTTTATGTTATTCAATATTAGTTAGTATTGCTGAAGTTTAGATCAATGAACCCATAGCAGCATTAATCACAAGAATACTAAGAGGCAGATATGTCGATTTAGATACAATATATCGAAATATAGATACCGACAATGTCATAGCGTCATAGCATTAAGTATACAGGGTCAAATTAAATTAGCTAGCAAAACTCTGCATGCGTGATGAGTATCGATATTTAATCATGGTACAGCGAAAATAAACTCAAACTCAATTTGGCAGTTTTTGGTGGGGTTATTTGAAATATCAGTAAAAAAATAACGTTTTTTTTGTGTGTAAACTTGACAAACGCGATTGATTTCGATATCTCAACACGAGAAAACAAAAAAAAAGATTTTCTTCAACTCAAACTTCAAGTAACAAAACTACCACCGGTCGATGACCCCCAAAAAAAATATCAAATAATTTTTATTTTTTATTTTATTGTGTTTAAATATATCCATCACGTCTGCGGAGTTTATCCAGCTAATTTAATTTGACCCTGTAAAAGTTATCCTTGAAAATATATCAGCTTCTTAATGAATACAATACTGCTTGACGTCTGTGACCAGTAACCGGTGGCGACCGCAAGCAGCTTAGCCTCGTAGCACACTAATGTGATTCGCGATACCTATCTATATCTACAAACAGAGTTGATTGAGTGCGACGCTGATGGCATTAGACTGAGTGCAGGCCAGCGTCCTCTAGATTAGATCTCATTCAATAGTTTGGAGATACGCTTTTGTTTAAGAATGTAGAGATTCTGCGATTGCTTTTGGTTTATTTTTTCATAAAACAAAAAGCGATCGCAGAATCTTTTATCGTGTTTATGTCGACATAAACTGTACCAATCCAGCTGATCTATTCTGTAAAAATCACACTGTGAAAACTTAGGTGAAGTGAGTTGTGTGCGACAGCTCACTTCACCGTAGGCAGGACTTGCCTCTTGAAGTGAGCTGTCAATAGGGTCAATGACAGCTCACTTCACTTAAGGCTTCAAATTGAGATTTTTACACAAAATACCGGCAGGACTTGCCTCTTGAAGTGAGCTGTCAATAGTGGCAATGACAGCTCACTTCACCTTACTTTTCACAGTAAGATTTTTACATAATAGACCAGCAGAACTTGCCTCTTGAAGTGAGCTGTCGATAGTATCACTGACAGCTCACTTCACCTAAGTTTTCACAGTGAATTTTTACATATTTGACCGGCAGAACTTGCCTCTTCAAGCGAGCTGTCAATAGTGTCAATGACAGCTCACTTCACCTAAGTTTTCACAGTGAGATTTTTCACAATAGACCGGCAGAACAAACCTATGGGTATAGAATTATCAGTAGCTTCCTTAAGTCTCGTTTTGTGTGGTCTGAACTTCGGTTGTCGCAAACCAATTTCTTATAGGTACACGCTGTTTGCGTATAAAGTTTAACTTTAAGTGCACTTTCACGGAAATAAACGGATTAACGATAAGAAATCTTTATTACTATTGGTACACAGCAAATACAGCTTTACACAAATCGATTTCCTGGAGAGTCCCAAATTCTGCAAAAGAGTAGGTAATTGGGTTTTCCGTTCCCAAAATTCTCGTTTATAGTCCGGAATGAGAATCGAAAATCGGAATCGTGAATCGTGTTGGTCCGACCGCTATCACATTGGGATCTAATAGGCACCGGTGATCGGAGAATTTTACAAAGAAATGGAACGCAAGTCGGATTTTTTGATGTCAGTTTTGTTGTAATGATATTTGGTTTACCGTTGGATATATTGTTCAATAACTACTCATTGTGGGTTCTAAATTTACGTAATATATTTTATATAATTGTGTACCAAACAAACTTACAGTTATGAGGTAATCATTGACCCTTAGTAGTCACAACTTGCTGGGGTTATGGATAACCATGGAAAACAGACACGCTCCAATAGTTTATATAACTACCTATTCAAATAAATAAATAAACTGAAACATCCGATAGATAATTTCTGTGGTATTTAAAGCGGTGTGGTGTGGTGTACAAAGTGATTTGACCACATGACGGTTGATGGTTCCACGGAGAGAAAATAATTTTACTAATATAGGCTTCACGTATTTATATCTACATGCTTAGGGAATATTGAAAATTACTTTCTATGTATTCGATCGCGAGGCAAATTATTACAGTTACATAATTATGCAATGCAGAATGTAGAGGGGCTTGTGGCTAAGTAATGACATCCGCACGGTTCGTTCGATGAGGTTAAGCGACGCTTGTCGCGGTTGGTCCGTGGATGGGTGACCATCTATTCGTACCAAACTCTGTGCCTCGGAAAGCACGTTAAGACGTTGGTACCGACTGTCATTCGTGGATCTTTGACAGTCGGTACCGGTCGTTAGAAACCCAAAAGTATGACAACCAGCAGCCTTTCCAAGCGGTATCGTGGCACCCAGTCACCAGGTTGTAGGACTCCATGTAAAATACTGGTATTCAGCTGCATCCAGTTACACTAGAAGCCGACCCCAACATAGTTGGGAAAAGGCTTGGCAGATGCAGATGATGACACATAATTATGCAATAGGTATCCATTTTTCTTTCCTTACGATATATATTTTCTAATCTACCAAATGAAATAATATTCATGTGCTTATTAATTCTACACTTGCCAAAAAGCTTTAATTAAAATTCGTAGCTCCCGCATGTGCACTTGCGAGGCACACTTAGCTTTTTACGATTTTAAAACTGAATAATTTGTTTAATTAAGGCTATTTCAATGCAACATGGCTGCTGCAGCGTGTAAAAATAATAGACTTGCCGAAACCCTGTAACTTTGAATAATACTTCAACTCCACTGGTTCTTCTTTAATTCTATAAATTTTCTGCTCTGAAAACGGTGAAGGAAAACATCGTTAGGAAACCGGCATGTCCTAGAACCAAAAATTCGTAGACATGTGACATCTACCAACCCGCACTGGGCCCGCGTGATGGATTACGGCCCACTCACTCTCACCGAGAGGGGGGCCTGTGTCTCAGCAGTGCGAAACTTATAGGCTGATTATCCTTATGCGTCTGGGGCATTGGGCTGTTTTATTAATTACTCTTATTTCACGCTTGTCATGGAGTCCTGGAGTGGAGACCGCGTAACGGCAAGCGTAGTGTGGGACGCCCCACAGTGGTTCGTCCCCATACAAGTGGTCGGTCATAGCATCTTTGAAAGTCCAAATACCATATTCTGGACAACTAAAAATGTCATCGGGTTCTATTAATAAAGGGCAACAAAAAATTCTACTACAGTGTTTTAAATGGAGTTTTAGTTTTCTTTATTTTAGTTTAAGTTTTCTTTATTTGGACCCCGCTAGATGGACGGACGACCTAAAGAAGATTGCTGGGATGGACTGGATGCGGAAGGCGGAGGACAGGGTGTTGTGGCGCCGCCTGGGGGAGGCCTATGTCCAGAAGTGGACTGCGATAGGCTGAGTTGATGGAAAATAAAAGTTACTTCATTAAAAAGTAGCTAAAACAAACCACGTGTTTACCGTGTTCAGCTTACCGTGGGTAAAACTTTAACTGCAGATAATAAAGCCATAAATGCAATAACAACAAACCGTGGACTAGATTCTATTTAAAGTTCAAAGAGTCAAGAGATCAGGAAATTATGTTTTAATGCAAACGAGGAAACAGTTTAACTGGCAATAAACAGTAACGGCTCAGTTACTGAGTTTCGTAGCGTTACATGTGAATATAACTGTCAATTAAGAACAGTTTTAACAGCATTGTAAACATGCATTTCAAATAGGGAACTACATTTTAAATGCTTTTAAAAATGGTGCAGCTGCATTCGTTTAAATTTAATCTAAATATTTATGTTGGTTTTATACACGCTGTATATTAAGGTAATGCATTGTTTGTAAATATTTCTAATTAATTTTAGACACTGATGCGTAATATTTGTCAGAACTTTTGTCAGTTGTCCAGTAGTATCTAAAAGTTATTTTCTTTTTCGAAGCATGAGTTCTAGCCAGGTTAATTAATACCTACTTTGAGGCTTAGCAAATTTTGGCATCAATGTAAACATGCTGTATTCCTAATAACTATAATTGCCACTTGACGAGCAATAAATACACAGAATTCTGGTATTTACTAGCAAAACGAACTGTAACAATGTAGTTATTTAACAAGTTTATTTCATTTTAAGTAGGTTGGTTTTTCGTAGATTTTGTAGATGAAACTGAAACCAGATGAAAATTAATAAACTTCCTTCTGGGTAAACAAAATCACCATCGCTATGGTGCCTACCTAAAGAACCTGGGGCTCTACTCCGAAGTGCAAAGTGCGAATGTTCGGATCGGACCTGCACATGGCCGAACCGAATATTATTGAAAAATGCGAAAAAAGTTCGGATCGACTCAGTTGGGTCAGGACTAAAGTCAACATTCGAAAGAGTGTAGGAGTGTAGGATCGGGACCGACCGAACCAAATAGTAACTTCGTAGCAGGAAACGGCCGAACATTCAACCGATACTACTTCGGAGTAGACCCCCTGATAGTACTTTTTTTTGTTAGTTTATATTGTGTCCCACAGCCGGGCAAAGGCATCCCCTTTTTTCTTATAAACCTTCCTGTCTTCTGCGATCTCTGGCCATGTTGACCCTGCAAACGTCATCAGATCGTCACACCACCTTCGCCCTGGTCTACCCCGAGGGAGATGTCCTCCATCAGGTGTCCAGTGAGTGACGATCTTTGACAGTAATTACTAATTACATTCCGTTATGAGTATTTTATATATTTTTTTTGATATGCGTCTTATACTTGCAGAATACACAAGTTTTTCTTTTTTTTTTCTGTCTTTGTGCATTAATAGTTAAGGTTTTGTATGTTTTTTTGTCTTGAAACAAATAGTAAAATAGTTTTTATTTCAGTACTTATAGAAATGTAGCGCCACTTGTGTGCCGCTTCCACCGGGAGATAGTACCTACTATTTCATTTCTGACACCGACCAGCATCAGTCAGTATCCCTTATTTTAATACCATAATTAAAATTCCTAAAATCCTTTCATGTTCTATGCACGATGCCCTTAGAAAGCGTAGCAACAGCTTAAATCACAGAGCTTTTATTACAGCACTTGTCCACTAAATCACTAAAGCTTGGTTCTCACACGAGCCAATGCCCGTAATATTAACTGTTAGAATTAATAGTGAAGACATTTATGGTATTCCAGGGTTTATATTTCCTTCGATATTCTTGAAGAGCTGGAAATGGAATGGTTGAAGTGTGTGTAAAGAAAATTTCTGTTGGATTTATTTGAGGTTATTGTTGACTAGAAAGGTGTGAGTGTCTTGATTAACGAGATGAAGACGAACAGAGAATTTTTGAAGAAAAAGACATGTTGCGCTGACCCCAAATAAACTGGGATAACAGCAGGTGAATATTTGAGGGGCTTGTGGCTAAGTAATAACAGCCGCACGGGTCAATCGATCAGGTTAAGCTACGCTTGCCGCGGTTGGTCCGTGGATGGGTGACCATTTTCACATACCAAGACCCCTCCGTGCCTCGGAAAGCACGTTAAGCCGTTGGTCCCAGCTGTCATTCGTGGATCTTTGACAGTCGTTACGGGTCGTCAGTAGCCCGAAAGTCTGACAACCAGTCTTACCAAGGGGTATCGTATTACCCAGTAACTGGGTTGTGGAGGTCAGATAGGCAGTCGCTTCATGTAAAATACTGGTATTCAGCTGCATCCGGTTAGACTGGAAGCCGACCCCAACATAGTTGGGAAAAGGCTAGGCAGATGATGAACAGCAGGTGAATATTATAATGAAGCATTTCCTCTTTGGTGATAGATCGATATGGTGTTAAAATTGATAATAATGCTCATTGTAATGTTTACCCACCAAGCCTTGACTAATGAGACACAAGTAATTATCCATTTTAGCGCGACCCCCAGGGTTCCAATTTGCATCATCACGCATTGTAAGAAAATTTAAATACTTACATCAACACTTTACTGTTTGAAAGCAAGTTTTAAAAGCAAGTTTATCATCGTTCACACTTTTCATGGGAGTTTTGAATTTATACGTTTCTCTTTTATTTTGTTTCTGCCTGCGACTCGCCAGCATGAAATTTCTTGCTTCCCGACCTACCCATCGCATCGCATCGTCTGCTATTACTTCGTTTTCGCTTACCGTTCTTTCTGATTTTTTTCTTTTTGTTTGGCTCCTAAAGGTTCCAAACCTTCCTGAAAAATTGGGATATAAACAGTAAAAAGAATTTTTCAAATCCAACTGTTGGTTCCAGAGATAAGCGCGTTCTTACAAACTAACTCGTCAGCTTTATTATTAACTAGCTTTTGCCCGCGACTTCGTCCGCGTGAAGCAACTTTCTTACATTTTTTTTTCGTAAGAACCATCCTCGTACAGTCACGAGCACCAATATGTCAACACTTAGCAACTTTCAATTGCGATTTTTTCGTGAAATAACGAATGCAACGTTGAAATACGACACATTACATCAACTTATGGGTTCGAAAATGCTATGTTCATAACAATATAAAATTTCATTTGAAAATAAAGGAGTAAATCGCTTTTGAATAAAGCCGAGTGTATACATACTTTTGCTCGTGACTGTACTTCAAGGAATATTCTAAAACAAGAATTAGCGAAATCGGTTCAGCTGTTCTCGAGATTTGCGCTTAGAAACACATTCAGCGATTCATTTTTATATTATAGAATATATTGATTTCTCGTAAAACATTTCTTTTTCTTCTTCTCTAACTAAGAAAGCTCATTTTTAAACTAAATGTTCATTATTTGCATACCTACTATCAAATAATGAGCATTTAGGTTAAAAATGAGCTTTTACAAAACACTCCGTTACTACTCTGGGAACTTTATAACTAATGCAAATGAAAACAAACTAAATCAACTCGCCTATAATTAAATATTGTACTAGAACAAACCCACAACTATAAAACAATTAACTAAAATAATTGTATGTTTTCAAGTCTATTGTTAATGCAGATTAGGCGTAATTCATAACATTTGCATACAAGTAGAGGTCGCAGGGTCACCTGCCGGCCGTCGACTGAACTACAAGATGCATCATTGTGTTCACGACCTTAAGATAATGAGGCTGAGTAGAACGTGTGGTTTATTGTGCACCGTTATTTACTTATGACCTTTTAAGAGGACGGGCCCGGGCAGTATCCTATGGGAATGTTATAAGTACAACCTAGCCTTCTGACTTTGTGTAAGTATGAGTTTGCCTGTTTGCATGAACTCAAACTCAAATCATTTATTTCAATTAAACCATTTACAGGCACTTTTGAATTGCCAAAATTAAATAGTCGGTCTTAGTCAGAAAGTTGAAGTTAGTCGCCCATTCCAAAAACGTAGATCTCTATGGAGAAGAACGGGCAAGAAACTCCACGGACACTCTTTCAAATCAAGATATAATAACAAAATCCTGGGTACATTACATTACATGATATTCGAGATTCGGACAGGTCCTAATTTCTGCTTAACATAATATTTCACGTACATAACAATAGGATCATCCTCACCATTAGCCTATAGCAGTCAACTACTGGACATAGGAGCCAACAAAAAAAAAGGAACATTGATATCATGTTTGTCTTCTTAAGTTATAAATGCATAATTAGCTTCTAATGTTCCCACTGCTGGGACACAGGCTTCCTCTCTTCGACAGGGAATGGCCACGCGGGCCCAGTACGGGTTGGTAGACGTCACATGTCTTCGTTTTTTTTTTGGTTCTAGGACATGCCGGTTTCCTCACGATGTTTTCCTTCACCGTTTTGAGAACAGTGGTGATGAAATTATTTACTTTGTGTAAATAATTTCATCACCACTGTTCTCAAAACGCTATTTTCGTAAAGCGCTGGATTCGAACCCACGACCTACAACTCGTAAGTCTGCGCCGAAACCAAAGACAAAATTACTTTGGAATCAAAGACAAACTTTAAGCCACCAATTTAATTTGACATCGAGTATCAAGATTTATATATACCTCTAATACCGACAATATTCATTCCCGTCCGCTCATTTAACTCAAAGCTTCCTCTAAAGCCCTACAATAACATCGAGACAGCACTGAGCACTCCTACGCACACTTTACTACTAGTAAAGCATGGCGCTCACTAGGCGTCATGACGAGGATGCGCGCGAAATCAAATTCTCTAACATTTTTTGCAATTTACAGGTCAGCGTCAGACTGTGTGTTGATCAAAATATGATTCGTGACCGCAACAAATAGGTATTTACAGAATTATAATCATTAGAATCATCAATATAACTCTCACCATGAAAATAGTAATTCCCTTTTCAATGAAATATGAGAGCTAAGAATATGAAAATAACATTCAAAATAATTTCCGCTTACGATAATCCTTCGCCTTGCCATGCCGCGCCATGAGCGCCGGGCCTTAATTCTCTGCGCTTGCGCCGTCATAGTTCATCTCTAACAGCTAACAGTAGGAAGCTGTAGGGAGCTGTCAGAGGTACAATTCAGATTCTATTACGAGGATCTTGGATTTGTTTAGTATTTTATTACAGGGAATAAAGGGGTTTATTATTTATGGTTGGGTTCAACTTCCGCGTTGAGTCTGCTAGTGAATTCACTAGTACAGGTAACTAATTACTTGACAGCGAAAATCTCATGTTTCTCTACAAGTTTTTGCAAGCCGTTTAGCTACTCAACTGCTCTGAAAGTAAAAGTAACGAATATTACTCTTGTTTTTGCCACTTTTTCTATGGTTTTTTTTTCGGTATAACATCTTTTCGATGCTTTACCAATTGAGATCCACTTCCTTGTGACAATTCTTCGATGAAAAAGAAGCAGAACGGATGCGAAGACTCCGATGCATCTACTTACCTACGATATTATTACTACTTTCTTTTTATTTTCGTGTCGATGATGATGTTTTATATTCTTTGAGCCCAGTAGTTGGCCACGTTGATTGCGGCATCAGTGACATGTGGTCATCCAAGGTGCAGCCGAACGGGGCCCTATGGCACTCCAGTAAGTAGGACATGGTCTGATTAGAGGCACCGCACTTGCACCGGGCATGATGGGTCAGTAATCCCCACGTCGAAAAATTGTGTCAGCTTACTTACTACCTACTATACTGGGTGGCAGGGACATCGACGCGCAAACTGTTACCATGGATTCAGCACATGAGTTTAGATCCCATAGCGTCGACATTTTTCGTCGGTTATCAAAAAAAAATCTTCGGTTTCATAGATAAGTGCAATACCTACGCGGTCAAAACGTATGGAACAGCAATATTTTTTTTTAATAACCGACGAAAAATTTCGGTGCTATGGGGTCTAAACTCATGTGCTGAATCCATGGTTACAGTTTGCGCGTCGATGTCCCTGTCACCCTGTATAACGCTCTGACTTGTAACTATCTCATCTAATTTTCGTATCATTTTGTTTCAGGTAAGGCATGTCAGGCGGTCAAGCAGGAGTCAGCTCGCGTCTCTGAGCACCCGCAACCGCATGTTAATAGCCTTTACAGCTTCCTGGGGTAAACTATCATAGAGGTACGAATTAGAAGATTAAAAATGGACATGACATTTTTTTTTAAATATCTGCGTGACAATTAAAATAAAATTTATTTAATAAGTGGCGCTAAACATAAGTTTTCACCTAATTGAGAGAGACAGACAGTTAAAGATGTAATAAAGCTGGGATGAAGAATGGTTATACCCTAAGGTGTTCCTCCCATTTCCCCGCTTTCGACATATGGGTTTAAAGGTATCCAATAGGGAGATTTTTGCGTACTAAGTCCTACATATTTCAATCTCCCGTGTAAAAGACGGTCAACCTTTCTCTTAATTGATAATCACACTATATACGTTTTGTAATTGGCACGATAATCCAAAACCAACATCACGTTTCTTTCCCCATTCAAGAGCACCATAAACTCCCCAACATTCTCCCATAACAGACAAAGATATTAAATCCGTGTGCGTGAGTCGTGATGCACGTTGGCAATATATCCCATTGGAGCGCTTAGTTCATGGACAACATGACAGGTGGCGCTACTTGCCTCCATTCGCGGCCATTACAGGTGAATTTAATTTATTATTCACGTATTAATATTGTGTGGAATGTTTGTAAATGGATATTGCTGGTGGGACTGTCTTAAGTGTTCGTTGTGCAACTGGCCAGACCAGACGGTATACATAATAGAGTCCAGGAAACATTTGAAAAGTTAGATCTTTCAAAAGAACTCGTTAAGGCGACAAAGACTCGAAATATGTTCACGTGCCTGTAACCATAAAAAATTCACTGGTTTTTACTTCTCCTCTGTGCTTAAATAGCTTAGATAAGCTATGACAAAAGACGTTGAATATATAGGTGCATGAAATAGAATCTGGTTTTATTTCATGGCCCTATGGGGCGCGTGGCTAAGTAATAACAGCCACGCTTGCCACGGTTGGTCCGAGGATGGGTGACCATCTTTACATACAAAGGCCCGTCCGTGCCTCGAAAAGCATGTGAAGCCGTTGGTCCCGGCTGTCATTCGTGGATCTTTGACAGTCGTTACGGCTCGTCAGAGGCCCGCAAGTCTGACAACCAGTCTTTCCAAGGGGTATCGTATTACCCAGTAACTGAGTTGTGAAAGTCAAATAGGCAGTCGCTTCATGTAAAACACTAGTACTGTGTACCAGTGTACCAGTTTGGGATCCCAAAAAAGTTGGCAAAAGGGTATGTAGATGATGAAATAAAATCTGGTAAAATTTTCAAAGGTACCAAAAGGTATTATAACTAAAGGTAACACTAAGATTTCCTTTTCTAAAGTATCTGAAACACCACATGAGTAACTGTACTTATATGACTAGCATACAAATCGCAATAAATCATTTAACTACCTAGAGTACTGTGAGCCCTTTACGAGCTCGTGGTACCAGGATGAATAAATTAAACGAGGGTTTGTCGAATTACTTCCATAATTATTTCTAAGAACGGTTCTCCTTTTAATCATTTTAATGATATGACTTCGCTTGTCAGCTAATATGACTCCTACTGTTTTTTCTGCTATTTTTTAATATAATTTACTCGTATAAAATGTTTGTCTCGTATTTTTGCCATTAACTTTTAGGAAACTCGCGGATGTTGCATGTAAGCTCTAAATAGGTACAACCTCTACAGTACCTACTGCAATGTATTTTGTAGTTGCACGTCACTAATGCTAAATAATTGCAAGCACCCTCTCTTAAGCGTGCACTTTGAGAGAGACGAACAAATTCTAATAAATGTTGGATTATAAAACAACATTTCACTGCAAAATAGTTTTGTACTTTATTAAGAATAGAAGAATACCAAGCGCGATATGGCTGAATGATGGTGCTTTTAAAAATAATAAAGCTTGGGATACTGATGCATGCTCTCAAAACGGTGAAGGAAAACATCGTGAGGAACGGTCCACTCACATAGAGGAAGCCTGTGTCCCAGCAGTGGGAACATTATAGGCTGATTATGCTACTGATGACGGCCAATGACATGATTGGAAGCAAAAGACATACTGCATCGAAAGACGATGACAAACACAGAAAAGTTATAATTCCAAAGTTTTTTGTTGTTCCTTTCAGAACAATATTAATAAGTTATTTTTTCCTTTGAATTACAATTTAATCTAGAGCCCTCGGACTTCACAGCCAGCACCAACGCTTGCACTCCAGACCAATCAAGTAGTTTTCCTACAGCATTTAGTTTATTTCGATGTACGCTGGTAACCAACTGCACGCTTCTGATGTTACACGGGCACTCTACGATGTAGTTACATGTACCAACTGCAATTGGTCATTCAAGCAATTGCAGTAATAAGTGCTATAATAAAATTAGATTTAACTGAGGATACACGTTGAAGTCACGAGGACTATGCGAGGACGAGGAGGAGGAATGGAAAGAAATATAAAGAAAAAAAACCATAAGAAAAAGATGATAGGCAATAGGCCGTTACGTATGTAGCATACAACGTTAATTCCCAGAGTAAAGTCGTAAGAATATACCAACTTGAACATTGACATCTAAGGCACTTTTCATATACGTTAAGGGTCATCAGGTGAATGGAGTTGAAGTCGAGCCGAAATCGACAGTTAGGTATGGTATGGAGTAATCTCCATCCTAAGTAATGGAGGAGTGAGATAAAAGGAGTAATTCTCCATTAATTTTAATCATATTTTAGTGATTGATACCAATTAAGACACTTTCCACACTCCTCAACGATGTCACGTCCTTTATAGCAGTTGGGTAGGTATGACTATAGAACACTCTAAAACCTCCATTAATTTTACCCATATTTACTTACCTTCTCTTCCTAGTCAGCTCATCCCTCTTAAACCAACCATTTCCTATTACACGCAATGTATTTCAATCGCTATGCGGTTAACTAATAGCTCCCGTGTTACGCGTTGCTCCTCGCACGTACCACTGTTCAGTGTTCCTCGTTTATCCGTGCACGTTCATTGGTCGAGCAGATTCTGTAATAAGTGCTACCGTCACTACCGCTACCGTACTGCGATGCAATTTGATTTAGCTGCATCCGTTCGAGTTCACAGTCCGTTTGGAGATTAACTTGAACTATATAACGTTATACGAATTTTAATGAACTTTACATATAATAGTCTGTTTAGATTTGTGACGTGCATCAGATCTGAATGCAGCATGCTATCTGGCTCAGATTAAACAAGGCTTTCATCTCGATTCTCTAGTTCATCTTGGGATGAAACTCGATTTCCTACTTTCCTTACGTTTCTGGTTTGGTACTGTCACACCACAAATACACACAAACTCAATGTTTTGCAGAGGATGGTCATAATGACCAGGGTCGATAATTTTTAAAACTAAAAAAAATAATAGTAGGATGAAATCAAGAAAAACCGTTTTTTATCCTTAAAAAGTCACCCCCATCCGCTTCCCGACCTCAGATCGCCCGTAAATTATTTTTCCTTTCATTTTTATAATATTCCCCTCCTTTTCTAATGGGTTTTATCCTACTATTTTTTTTTTTCACTTTTTATTATTTTTAAAGGCTTCTTCTACCCTGGTCTAATATTATAAATCGTCGATATTCCATGAAATATTACAATAATTGATTCAACCAAAGCTGATATTATACCAAACCGGAAACCCTCACTAGCTATACTCCGACTTGGCGCTCTAATTTCCTTATGATCAACCATTGCCTCGGTAAAGTGTGATGGTGAACGAGTACTATCCAGGATATGTCTGCTATAAAACAGTAGCGAGCAGCAATTATTTCGATATAAGCGACGATCGCAATCAATTTCCCGGGGTGGCTAATTGCTGCGCCTCTGTTACGCATTGCCAGTGTACAGTTGGGGGGACAGAAGGCTGGGAGCCCATCCAAAATCATTTGCAGGCTATGTAAAATATTATTGCAAAAGGCTTAAAATCTCATGGCACTTTACTTTTTGTCTAATATAACCTGCTGGTCTATTCCGTAAAAACCATTCAAATTTTCACTTATTGGCAGTATTGTCAGTTCATATCAAGCTCACTTCACGTAAGAGTGGTAAGTAAGCTCCCCTGTTCACTCTTCTCAACCTATCACAGTAATTAACATACAGAACATAGGCGTGCTGAACATAGCCCTACCCCAAGTTTCTCATACGTTAAACAATAAAAGAAAGTTATGTACCAGAGATCGATTTTGAATTACCTAAGCCAATTTTTAGGCAAACAACCTGTTGATATCTTGTTTCGGTCATCGTCTATGGCGACATCATCATGTGCAGGCTTCTTTATAGTCCATATTCTCTTAAGTGGATTTCCTGTATCAAGTCTGTACTTAAGCATAAGCATAATAAGCCTATAACGTTCCAATTGTTGAGACACAGGCCTCCTTTCTGTGAGAGAGTGTGGGCCGTAATTCACCATGCGGGCCCAGTGCGGGTTGATAGATGTCACATGTCTTCGAATTCCTGGTTCTAGGCCATGTTTTCTCACGATGTTTTCCTTCACCGTTTTGAGAGCAGTGGCGAGGAAATATTTACACAAAGTAAAACGCCTGGCTGGATTAGAATTCACGTCCTACTCGTAAGTTGGGGCTGACACCACTGGGTCACTACTGCTCTATTACTCCGAGTCTGTACGTCCAGTAGAACTTCTGCATATATTCTGCGCTATTTCTCATTCCTGGCACTCAGTTGAATCACGCACGCTGTAAGATACACGCATAAATAATGTATAGCAGGTATCTATGTAGGTGAGTCTGTGTAGGCAAATAACACAGGGAAGGTAATTAACGAAGGAGCGGAGAGAAATATATCTTTGCGTCGAGAAATCTTGGGTACGGGTTGGGTTTTCCTTAATATTTTCATGTTTGCCTTTTTGAAACTCATCGTTAAGATTCCTTGTTTGTGTAAGTATTATGCTTTCATTTAGGAAAAATGTAGTGAAGAAAAATATAAGCTTGAGTAAAATATCTGGAGTAAGATAATTTTGTGACTATTCTTGCGCAGTCTAGTTATCTTAACATAGAGTATAGTGTAAACATAAAAAAAAAAGTTTTTTTAATAGATGTATGAGACCTATAGATAGACTTACTCTTTTTGTTTCCCATTGGGGTAGACAGACTAAAAAACATGATGTGCCCTGTGTGTGATCCTTACCTATTTTTCTTGATTTCTCTTTGACAAACCTCAAATTCTTTCGGTTACTAAACTTTTCCTGTAATGATCCTTTTTTTTTTCGTGGATACTCTCCGTCTGGGAGAATGGAGATTATGTTGGACTCCTATTCTCCTTCTGTACTACCATGAGCCCACCTGGGAGATACAACTAGATTCTTAAAGAATATTCTTCGCTTCGGTTCAAATCGATGACCCATATACAGTTTAATAATAACTACGAGTAAGTACAAGACACCAACCAATATCTAACAATAACAGTTAATACATCAAGTTATTACTGGCCTACATAATAAATGTGTTCTAAATAAAAAGCTAATTTACGCGCATTAGGACATTGTGGCGTGCTGCCTAATCGCGTCGAGTCATCGCCCGCTCTCATTAGGGGAGGCACCCTGAAGTTGTGGGGATTTATTCTTCTCAGTGATAATGTGGTATTTGTTTGAGACAAAAAGGATAGGTAGTGCCATCCACAGCTTGAATGTTGAATCAGCATGATTCACCAACCACATTCTACACCACTACACCTTGTGGTTAACTTGATTTCTGCAGTATGGGTCGGAGTCCTATACGAGGCCAAAAGGCTCCTATCTCAGCACGATGCTTCGACATTTAAAAAATAAATGTCTCAGCGCTGGTATTCTGATAGCCCGTTGTGATGTCACGGGCAATTA
Organism: Apamea crenata; assembly: GCA_949629185.1. Lineage (NCBI taxonomy): Eukaryota > Metazoa > Arthropoda > Insecta > Lepidoptera > Noctuidae > Apamea > Apamea crenata. Next base: position 4,017,863 of record OX451359.1, read on the forward strand.
CAGTAATAAATAAATAATAAAATAGATATAATTACATAATAAAATATAGCAATAAAATAAATATTATTTATTTTTTTAATTCGCGCCAGACGTAACCTCATTATTTGTCTATGCCCTGAGTGTCAGAAGCACTCTGTGGCATTGTTGTGACAAGTGACCGGTCGCATGCGCCGAAAATAAAAAACCGGCGTAAATAATAATAATAATAATATCCCTGGACATTTCACACAGCACCATTTGTCCCAAGCTAAGCAACCTAATGCTTGTGTTATGGTAACAAGATGGCTGATAAACTACTTATATACAAAATAAAAAAATACACTATACATTTACGGCTGTGTAGTCATGTAGAAAAACAGTATTACAGTGAATATACAATAAAAGTGGAATGTGGAAAATGGAATGTAGAAATAAACTAATGATGAGAGTGCTATCGAGTTATAACTTTTAGAAACAAATGACAGACAACGAAACAAAACATTGTGTCGGCATTAATAATTCGTCTATAGATGCTGCCAGTAAAAGCGTGGACTAAAGAACATAACAGCCGCACGGGTCGATCGATCAGGTTAAGCTACGCTTGCCGCGGTTAGTCCGTGGATGGGTGACTATCTTTACGTATACCAAGATTCCTCCGTGCCTCGGAAAGCACGATAAGCCGTTGATCCCGGTTGTCATTCGTGGATATTTGTTACGGGTAGTCAGAAGCCCGAAAATCTGACAACCAGTCTTACCAAGGGGTATCGTATTACCCAGTGGCTGGGTTGTGGAGGTCAGATAGACAGTCGCTCCATAAAAAATACCATTAGGTATATATAATAGACTGAAAGCCGACCCCAACATAGTTGGGAAAAGGCTAAGCAGATGATGGGTGGGAGTCAATCAATGAATGAGAATTGAATTTTTTTTTTGTCTGATCCTAGTACCTAAGTGGTTCTAGGCACGGGTGTAAATGCATAATAAAAGGATATTTAGACTATTGGTAACGAAACCACGAAACTGGAAATGACTAAGGGCAAAACTAACTAACTAATTGACAACCTTTTATTGTTTGAGTACGAGGCTTTTGGCTACATTTTGTAATGTTCGTTTCGTTTATGCATAATAAAAATAAAAAAATCTTTCTTTCAAGCCGTGGTGACAATTATATAAAGTTGTTCATATAAATATAAAAACAATACGAAAATAAAACACCAGATTTTCACGTAGAATTTTCAAAACAAAGAATTTAATTTTAAAAATCCTTGCATAAGGAGTCACTTCTTTAAGTCAGTAATTTATTACGTCCCAAGACAATGCAACTGAGCTTTGCTTTCATATATTTTTGTTTCGCCTGAAACTTATTTCATGTGAAACTTGGGAGCAGCAGCCCTGTTTTGATACAGCAGGCGGGCACGCGAACCACGTCAAACTGTATAATGTCATTATTTCTTGCGCATTAGTCGGAAAATTTATGAATACTCAAGAAACTGACCGATATTAGATAACTGGATTGGAAAAATAATAAACTAAATGGAAAGGCACGAATTGATTCCAAAGGTTCTACGTAGCCAAAATACAATGAACAGGGGAAGATTATGAACAAGATTAAGAGCGTTGACAATGTACGGCATTTCATACAAACTATCAAGTCCTTGTTTTTCGAAATGCATGAACCGATTTTAATGAAACTTCTTACGCATAAGCAGGATATATAGGTCTAAAAAGTCAATTGAGAACATTTTCGAACAATATTGTTTCATGTAAATTAGACCGATTTTAAATTTTCCATAAAAGCAGAGATTTCCAATTATCTTTTTTTAAATAAGACTTTTCGAAAATATCTATAATCTTAACTAACTTTTTAGACCTATGTTTCCTGCTTATGCGTATGAAGTTTAATTAAAATCGGTTCATGCCTTTCGAAGAACAAGGACTTGAAAGTTTGTCTGAAATGCCGTACGTTGTCAACGCTCTTAACATCAGCACAAATAATAGTTTAAGCAGGAAATTATAGTGATTACGGCTCACAGACTCAGATCTGGACATATTCCATGTAACAAATTCGTTTTCTTGATGAAAAAAAATACCCCTCCCAACTGTGAGGTGTGTGGAGTTGTGGAGGACATGCATCACTTGTTGATGGAATGTGTTCGCTTTGAGGCTGATAGGAGTAAGTTGTTCGGGGCTTTGAAGTTGAACAAGAACGATATAGGTACATTCCACCAAATACTATCTGAGCCGAGCTCTGAAGATGCGAGAAAGTTGTTCGACTTTATGGCCCTGATATATTAATCTCATTAGTTTGATGTGTATCATGTATTAGGTTACGATGTAACTGACATACGCTGTGCGTTATAAAAGTCCCTAAAATTTAAAGATAAAAAAAAAAACATCAGCACCCTAATTATGTAACGCACTATCAATCTCAATCTGAATAATTTTGAAGGATATTGCTAATCCATTGCTTTGTTCGAAAAATGTATGTGTTCAACAACGTAAATACCACAATGAATGTTGTTAAACTGTCAAAATGAAAGCCATTCTCACTGTCAGTGTGTAAAATTACTCTTCCGGTTGAAGAGGAAAAAACAATAAAATTTTAAAGGATATGATGAAATTTTCCTCCTCTGCGAAAAAATCACGAAATTAAAATTCATATCACAGATTTTATTACATCGTAGCCAGCTCTAATAAAATAGCCAGTAATATAACGCTGAACCGAAATAATGCGAATACACGTAAAACGAAACGTAAAACATCCACTGACAATACTATATTCCAGCTGAAATGCGACCAAATCTCCGTGACGTCCACCATCTCTTTCACACTACGTGATTTTAGTAAGGAATGAGGGAGAAAATATGTAGGTTGAGGTTAGGTCCTTACAGGAACAAGTATTTCAGAGATAAAATCCGGTATGCACGGGGTGTAGCGGATTCCATTGTGAATCAACCTCGCGTTCTAGTCTATGACTAATGCAGTTTATGGCTCTGAAAAATGTTTATCTCTCTCAGGACGCCTTTTATGGGTTTTCTTTTGTAAGTAATCCGATTAAGCTGAAAAATAGGGACGATTTGCTCTCCATAGGATAAAAGGGTTGGATATTATTAAAGCTTTAAAAGGAATTAAAGTTTTTACGCTTTTATATTTTCATTTGAGCTTGTTATATGTAAAGGGAAATCGCAAAAAGCTCATATTCCAAATTCAAATTCATTTATTTGCTTGATACAGGTTTATGGGTTGCAAAATATCTCTTCATTATCACTAGCATCATCATCTCTCTCTGATATCTTTCTCTGTAAAATTATCTACGAGTATAAAGTGGCCATATTTCGAATTGTGTTTGACATATTACTAAGCTTACCTTGTTTACAATCTAAACTTCGTTTATCAATTAAATTAACATACGGAACGATATAACCTTCAAATCGATCATTATCTTCATCTGTAATCTGCAGAAAAACATATGTCAGCCCATTTGACGTAAAATATATTCTAATTTGAGGAATTTTATCTAAATCTTACTCGATATTATTACATTTTGTGTCATAATGAACAAAGTAGTTGATTGCTAGCTAACTGGTACTTGATAACTAATTTAGGTGTCAAGTATTTGTTCAAAATAACTTAGATACCTAAGTACTGGTTTGTAATTACGGTTTCTATCCTATAGCTTAGAATTGTAATCTTAGTTAGGCACTATCTATATACGCAAATACATCGACAATTATTCGCGTGGTATGTTCTAGTTATTGTCCTCAAAGGCAGGCTAAAACACTTAGCTTGGTCGAAAAGTCTGAAACTAGTCAAAAGTTACCAGTATTTGTTTTTAGTTACGAAAATACTAGCACTTAATCACATCTGCTTGACAACTTACTTGGAACATAATTGGAAAAGAAAATTCGCAGAGCCTGTATTTATGTTTTATAGACCAAATTTTTTTCGTTACTGCGTTTAATCGTATTTTCAGCTACAGAAATTGCATTTTAACTTAATATCAAAAACGAAATAAAAACTTCTAATAAGAATTCGAAGCATAAATAAAAACGCTTGTACAGTCACGAGCAAAAGTATGTATACACTCGGCTTTATTCAAAAGCGATTTACTCCTTTATTTTGGAATGAAATTTTATGTTGTTACGAACATAGCATTTTCGAACCAATAGGTTTATGTAATGTATCGTATTTCAACGTTGCATTCGTTATTTCATGAAAAAATCGCATTTGAAAGTTGCCAAGTGTTGACATATTGGTGGTCGTGACGTTATAGTAATAAGTATTGACAATATTGGTATCTATTCAGTCAGTAGCTACAGTCACAACAGATTCAAATACAATATCAAAGCATCTAAAGCCTTCAATCTAAAAATAATCAGTGCAGTGTTGGATAGAGAATCAATTAAATCAAAGACAGAGGCGTCTTAGAGCTCGTCAGTTGTGTGGACTGAACCTCATTAGTGCCGTGATACCGACTAATGGCGGTAAGACAATATGAAGGACCTCTATCTAGCCGTTAATTGGGTTAAATCTAAAACAGGGACGGAAATGGGGTGCCTAGCTATACATTCTCCTGTCTGCAAATGAACAATAAAAACCTAACTTTTGGTTGTCCTGAGCCATCTTTATTACACCTAACGAAGTAGTAATACTGTATATTGATAATACCTCTAGGTATAACTCTTTTATTATTTAAGTCACGGAATTATTCATATAATTATGTTTATTTAATGTGTAACGAGGTATGTTATCATAACACGTGGAAGGAAGTTGTAAAAATGGCGTTGAAAGCGTTAATCATTTACCTGATTAAATACTTAGGAGGATCATGATGTCATAATCCACTATAGTTAATCAAATTTTTTGGATGGTAACTGAATTTGAAAGGAAAAAATGGAGTCATTTTATTGGTACTTGCTAAAATCATTAGAATTTTTGCATTTTGTTTTTTTGATTTTATACAGGCATGTATTTTTAATCCAACCCCTCCGTGCACAGCATCGGAGCACTTTAAGCTACTTATTGGTCCCGGCTGTCATTCATGGATCTTTGACAGTCGTTACGGGTCGTCAGAAACCCGAAAATCTGACAACCTGTCTTACCCAGTAACTGGGTTGTAGAGGTCAGATAGGCAGTCGCTCCGTGTAAAACACTGGTATTCAGCTGGATCCGGTTAGACTGGAAGCCAACCCCAACATAGTTGGGAAAAGGCTAGGCACATGATGATGATTTTTAATCGAACCTCTAATAATTCCCATTTTGTGCTCCTAAAATAATATTGAACGAACCCCAAATAATTCCTATTTTGGGGTGCTAATAAATCAGCCATTTGGGTAGTAGATCGCAGTCAATACTACGATAAATGTCAGAAAAGACCCTAAAGTTAAAAGATGTTAAAAAAGGATGCGCCATTAGAGGCGCACAAAGTTTTTAAAGATTCTTTAATTTTAAAAAAGTGTCCATCATGTGGAAAATATTTGACTTCAAATATTTTCCTTGTATACATTTCGACATGATTTTCGCAATGATTTTCCCATTATGTATGAATCACAAATGTATCAATTTTAAGATTTAAAAGAGTGTCTGTCTCTTACCCGTTCTTCTCCATAGGTACCTACTAACTTTCGGAATGGGCACTAGCTTCATCTTTCTGACTGACCGACCCCTTGACAGTTCAAAAGTGCCTGTAATTGGTTTATTTGAAATAAACAATTTGAGTTTGAATCATTATTCCACGCTATGTCAATCTTCATTGTTCGATAAAGCGTTCATTTATGTATGTAATATCAAACGCCAAGTAGAATCGCGACAAGAATCCCATAACATTTCTTAGAAACACAATGATGTATCAATGTTTACTTATAGGGAAAAAATATAGGCTTATGACGCTGTGACACGGATGTGGAGGTACCTTTCATGTGTTCACGCCTTTACGCGTAAAAGTCATAGAAACGTAAGTAAACGGGAACTATTTGACAGCAGCCTCTTAAAATTTACAGCTTTGTGTAGGTTGATTCTTGAAAGGCTTAAACCCACGTTCCTAGAATTTAGTTTTTCTTACCGGCAATCATTGCTGATTGTTCCAGGAATAAGGTTATAAGTAAGTGTCTCTTGATTTCTAAAATGGTTGGGGTCAGCTTCCAGTCTAACCGGATGCAGCTGAGTACCAGTATTCTACATAGAGCGACTGAATCTAAACTATATATAATAATAATATAATCTAAACTAGTATTACAAAGAGAATATTATCAACAATCAAACCGAAACTAAACAAGGCAAGTACCTACCTACCAACGATTAAAATTTTCCTTTCGCCTCAATTTCTGTCGTCCTATCAATAATGTTCTCAAGAAGCAGAAACAAGACATAATTCCTGTCGACACAGCCCCGGGAGCTCACAATGTCCGTTTGAAGTACCGTCGGCATGCAAGGGTTCCCGAGAAATGTTGACAAAATGACGTTTCCTGAACACTGAACACAAATTTTCCCGACAATTTGGGAAGGATAACATCCTGAATATTATGTCTTAAATATTCAGGATGTTAATCTTTCCCACATTCTTACCTAGGTAATTTCGGATCATTTATTTCACCTACTCATATTTAGTAAGAAAATCTAACTTTTTTTCTAATCTAAATTCATGTCATGTCATAGAAAACTTCTCTTGTTTGGGATAGTCAAAATAAGTTGTTGTAATTCGATGATCAAATATTTATGTAAATCAATTATTTCAATAAACAATTTCAAACAAACAATTTCAGAACCATAACTGCAAGCTAGCATAGGCTAATTTTTATAAAAACTGATAATATCCTTTTATATTTACACGACGCAATTAAAGGTATCCCATCCATATCTACATACAAGTTACAGAATTAACTCACTCAAAAACACCCACACCCAATCACACACACTCACACCTCACTGACCCCACACGGGCCCTAAACACACACACACCCCTACTCATTCGACATTAGTCCCAGAGTCCCAGCCCACACTGAAAGCGCTAATTCGCGCGAGGGCGCGAGGGCGAGCGACGAGAAATTGTCGCCAAATTGTCGTTTCCTGAACACTGATTGCGTCGCTCGCTCCCCGCTTCCGGCCCACTGTTTGCTTATTCGATAGCGAATTAGATTTTTAGTAGGAACACAATTGATTTGCACCCACGCTTGTGTTTTGATGGGAATATTGATAAAAGTGTATAGTGCGGGTTATAGAATTGAATATACAAAATCAAAAGTCATTTATTCAAATTAGGCTGAGAATCAGCACTTTTCGAACGTCAAAATTACAAAAGACAGTCCCCCAAAACGCCCGCTCTTCACCACTTCCTAGTGCTTTCTTTTTTTCTTAGACTTAGACTTAATTTCTTTTTGTAACCAAGGATTTCATTTTTCCTGTTAAGTCCTTAGATATCTTGTTTTTGGTCTTGCTAATAAATCCATAATATTCTTGCTGAGATGCGATGAATTTTGTCATTTTTTATAAACATTTCCGTGTTTTTTCTTGCTTCTTTTCCTTCTGAGCACAATTACCATTATTTTTCTAATAAAAATAAACTTCTCAGTTAACCAGTAAACAAACAATACTCTTCAAAGTTCTGCCCGTTTCAGTACACCCATCATACCTCCATGAAATTCCAAGCAATCAAGTGTGCCAAGAATTCTGCTAAAGTTACAAGGGCGCTCCAAATGTCGAGTGATTCTCATAATTTTGGCATCTTCGTCATCGTCACGATAAAGTGTTTGTGAAGGATCTTCCAAATATTTTATCTAAAGATTTTATACAGGGGAAAGCATTTTGAACATAATGCTAATGAATAAGGATCGATTAATGGCTGGAGGAAAATCTTGTTTCCAACTTCCCTCTAATGTAAAACTGATTATAATTATGTCAGAATCAGAGTAAGCGAATGTTATGTACGGGAATATTAATTTATTTTAGTCGAAGCAAGTATGGCTATGAAGTTGAAATTGTATTTCGTAGAAACTGTTTTCAGATAACGTAGTCGAAATCTGAGAGAATATGAGAACATATTAGATATTATAATACAATATGCCCGACGCACCATGCTGATGTGTAGATGACGAGAAATGCTAACGTAGATATTATATAAATAATAATTGTTCTGAAAGGGCAGGTGCGTAGTACATCCATCCGGCGTGCGCGTATGACCAGCACCCTAATTGGGTAACACACTATTAATCTCAATCTGAATCATTTCGAAGGATATTGCTAATCCATTGCGGACACATTTTTCGAACATATGGATGTTCGAAAAATGTGTCCGCTCAACAACGTAAACAATGCAATGAATGATGATGAACTGTCAAAATGTAACCCATTGCTACTGATAATGTGTTACGGAATTACCCCGTAGATGCATGCGAGGCAAAAATGAGTAGACATGACTATAAGGATCGTAGCAAGTTGCGTTCTGTTTCGGCCTACAACCTCAAACTCAAACTCAAAGTATTTATTTCAATTAAACCAATTACAGGTACTTTTGAATTGTCAAGGGGTCGGTCAGTCAGAAAGATGAAGCTAGTTGCCCATTCCAAAGCGTAGGTACCTATGGAGAAGAACGGGCAAGAAACTCCATGGACACTCTTTTAAATCAGAATAATATGGTTACAAAGTATTGGTTACATCATTCATGTTAGAAATTATGCATGTGAGAACGATGCAGAACATTAAAAGCGTCCGTAACGAACTGATAAAAAAAAACAATTCAAATATAAAATTAAATAAAAAATAAGCCATTGCAGCAAAGAGTTGACCAGTCCCTACTGACGGCGCCCGTTCACGAACATGACGCATGGATTAGCACCATTCAGCTCAACCATTTTGAAGGGAGCTAAATGATCCAACACACGCGCCACCATCAGCGAGACATTAGAGTGAGCATGACATACTCTCAGCTGCCAAGCCACATTCAAGTCAATGAAAGACGTACCCAGTAAATGGTAGCTTTATAGTATGTACATAGTACTCACATTTATGTGCTATGCAATTATACAATACTAGGAGATTGAATTTATATAATGCAAAAATATTATTTTAAAATCTTCATCAGCTCCAACAGTATGTAGGTAGGTAAGGCGTGTGTGAGGTATTTCCAAATGCTAATCAATTTATTTATGCGTCCTGTGGAGCAGGACCAGCGTTTAACCAAGCATTTTTGTCAGCGATGTAATCCCCCAACTTATAATATGCTTGGCTACATAGTGTGCGTTTTATGTAAGATTTGAATTTCGTTTCATTGAGTTGGAGTATGTGGGGAGGTATTTTATTGTAACATTTTAAACAGTACCCCATGAAGGAAGAGTCAACTTTAGCCAGTCTGAAACCTGGTTGAACTAATTGGTCCCTATTTCTAGTTCTATATGTGTGTCTGTCACCTCTTTTACTGAAAAGATTTAAATTTTTCCTTACGTACATGATGTTTTCATAGATATATTGACAAGGTACCGTCATGATATTAATATCTTTAAACAGGTCCCTTAGAGAATCGCGCCTGCGGAGGCCATATATTGCTCTGATGGCTCTTTTCTGCAGAATAAAAATAGACTCGATATCTGCAGCCCGTCCCCATAGTAAAATACCGTAAGACATGATACTATGAAAGTAACTGAAATAGACTAGCCTCGCGGTATCTACATTAGTAAATTGACGGATTGTTCTTACAGCATATGCTGCTGAACTTAGCCGTCCTGCAAGAGATGTTATATGAGGACCCCATTGCAGCCTTGAGTCGAGCGTTATCCCCAGGAAAACAGTTTTATCGACGAATTCTAGTTTCTCCTTATTCAATACTATGTCACAATCACCATCAACCATGGGAAGAAGGCATGTGTTTATGTATGGATATTAATAATAATCAGCTGGCCTCCTCCCAGTGACAGAGAACGGGCGTTCTCCACCAAGTGGGCCCACGGGTGGATGTCACATATATGTCTTTGAATTTTTGCTTCTAGGACATGCCGGTTTCTTCACGATATATTTTCTTCACCGTTTTGCTGGGTTTGAACCCTCGAACCACGTAAGTCGAAGCCGTTACCACGGGGTGACAACTGCTCTTATTTTTTATATTTGCAATAGCTTTTGGGTCTAAGTCAGTGGTGCGTGGCATCCCTAAAGGACTCAATTTAATAATAATGTACTCTGTGGGACTCAACAGCTAAATAAAAGTCAAAAGGTTGACAATACCTGTCCTCATTTGTCAACCTTTTCTTCTCCTTAAAACAAATCAGAAAAGGTTTTATTTAATCAACTCCAAATTCAAGAACCTTTTCAATATCGGCATTTGACTTGTTTAGCTAAGTTTTTCTTGCGTTAAATTGGGAGATGAACAAATTCAATGCCCAAGAAACAAAAAGGTACAGTTAAGGACATAAATATCTTAAGCTTACGCAAGATTCAAAAGCGATTTTCTTCTTAACTATTCATCATGATCATTTTCATGCCCTTGTCCCATATACATATACATGCGGTCGAGCGCAACACCTTTTCTTCTTCCATTCACCCCTGTCACGCTATCATTCCGTCCCTTTTCTTGCATATCATCCCTCACACAATCCATCCATCTTCAACTATTTAGAGATATTTTATGGTGTTACGAACATAGTATTATAGAAAACATACTATTAAGAAATGGGGTGACTATCGGTTTTGTGGGGCTTTATCAGCAAGATTTTTGTTTAATAAAGAAATAATAATAAAAAAATAATACCGGGATGACCGAGACTAATAAATAGAGAAAAGACATGTTGTGCCGATCCCAAATGAATTGGGATAAGGATGACTGTTCAGAAATGGGTCTCAAAGTTGCTATTTTTATTTAAAACATACACATTTAAATTATTCACTTCTTTACATATTATTTATATAAGCTAACAGACATAAAATAATAAATAAATAAAACAAAACAAGGGTAAAGAATCATAGGGCATCGATAAATTCGTCCGCATCGCTGTCAGCGGGAAATGTGCCCAAAAGGCAGCATTTCACTTCAAAATGCAAATCAAACGTCATTTATTCAAATTAGGCTGAGAATCAGCACTTTCCGAACTTCAAAATTACAAAAGACAGTCCCCCAAACCGCCCTCCCTTCACCACTTCCTAGTGCTTTCGCTGGGAAAAAGTGGCGCAACAAACTCCACAGCAGCACACTTCTTTTAGTAGCCTATAATTCTGTGATCACTCCCCAGTACTTAATTGCCGATGCATAATTCACAGACAATGCCAAACCTAAAAACCAACAAGCCAACGACTCCATACACCAAAGTACCGGTATCAAAAGAGCTCAAAAAGAAGACAACAAAGCAAATAGCCAATAATAATGGTTATTATCGCGAATGCCCGACCTTGCACGATGTGGCATTAGATAACCAATCGGACTCTTGCGGTTCGGAGATCGCTCCTAACGGTATTCTACGGACCTCAGTGATGCTGTAGACGCGACTGGGAGGTACGTTTGCTGCCTATGAGAAAGTAGTCTCTGTGAGGACGAGTCGGAACTAAAAGACGTGTAGTCCTTATTTAAAATCTGATTTCCAATTGATTTTATCTCCACATCAACAAATATTAACTTTATTGCTGTGTTGATTAAGTTGATTTCATAATGACTAGAACTATTGAAAAAGTCATAAAAATGTTTGAAGTTGTAGTGCAAACTCAACTTTATGTTTGGGCGTTACAGTTATTTGTCCAAAAACACTTACATATTTGTTTACACTTTTGGAAACAAAATTATTGTGAACGCAGTCTAGGTAAAGATGGCCACGTAGTTAATCGCTTTACTAAGGATGCATGTCACTTTCAAGTTTCAATTAACTGGAAGTGTTCGTCAAAAGTAGTAAAGTAATAAGGCCCGTTATACACGGAACGGTTTCATTACGGTACAGCGCGCTAGCGACACCGTATAGTAATCGTGTGAGCTTGTATTTGCCACGGCAAACCACCGGACGACGCATACGGCGACGCTGACGGCGACGTGCTGCCTTGTCTTTCAACAAACTTCCATAGTAATCCATACAACACTGACGACCGTGCCTACACACGACGAATCAACTGTAGTTTTTCACAGCAAAACGTGTATGTACCCACGGTTACGAAGTCACCCATCTACTACATAAATAATCACCACCACTGGGCGTAGTCAAACTATCCATTGGATGGTTAACTGTACACGTTACTTGCGCAGTGTCATGTCTCTCAGAGCGTGATAAGACGAACTGGATCCACGATGTACAGTCGGTCTGATCTGCACTGGATACCTGATAGTTCTCGAAAGGGCTCAACCAAGCCCTAACACTTAGTTAACAAGGTCGGCGAAAGGAATGGGAAAATACAAATATTTCCTAACAACTGTTCTGTTAGGCATGTTACACACTTGTTCGGGTCGGTATGATTCGGCACAGTCAGGCTAGGAACTTGGTGGAAGTGATCCTGACATCCAGACGACAGGTTGGCGGACCACTTTAAAAATGCTAGTTAAAAAATGTTATAAGGTATTAATTATTTGTTAAAAGGTACCAATCAGTACCCACAAAGCTAATTATTTATGCTATTCAATATTCAAAATCTTCACTTGGTCCCGCGGTGCTGACGTTCACTCCGAGTCGTCCGAACATGATTCATTGATAGTAGATGCAGAACGGAGATTTCTGGATTTATTACCCTGACGTCGAGTCGCCGCCACGTCTACTTGTTCTTTTCTGAACCGCACGAGTTGAATGAAAACCGAATATATGTATGTAGTAATTCCTTCAGGTCGGTTTTCTTGTACAACAAATCCTGTCGAATCCAATTTGCCGACCCAAACAAGTGTGTTACACCCCTTAGAAGAGAGGTTTATCTTTAGAAAGGCGACGGACACAGAAGTTAGTGTTTATTGTTTGTCTGCCTTTGATAACAATGTTGGATCCGCTTTCGGTCGAAATAGATAGAGAATATCATCATTTAGCACGAGCACTTGCCATCTGACCTTCGTTACCTAGTTTCTAGTTAATATCGATATCAAAGCTCGGCAGTTGGACTTTCAGGCCACTGACTACCAGTATCGATTGCCATACACAACAAGTGGTCGACAGATTCATGTGGGCCTAGTCTCCGTGGCGTACATCAATGCCCGACAGGGTGGGTCCACAATGATCTCACAAAATTATAGGTCACCGCCTCAGTACACATTTTGTAATGCAATAAAGGATGCAATAAATGAATAAGTAGGTATTGAGAAGATGGGTCTTGAAGTCTAACGAATAAATCCCATAAATCCATTCCTACGAAGTTATGCCCGTTTTCACTAACACAAGGCGACACCTTTATGAATGCTTAAATTAAAGCGAAACGTTGATTTTCTGCGCTGAGCAGAGCGTTGAAAATCCAGCAGCGTTTTTTTTTTCTTTTCTTTTTAATACTGTTACCACTATCAACTCAGCCTTCTGCAATCCACGTACTACTGGACAGGGTGTTGTGGCGCAGCCTGACATCCCCCGCAAGTAGCGCCACAACGCCCTGTCCTCCGCCTTCAGCATCCAGTCTGTCCCAGCCAGCTTTTGAAGGTCGTCGATCCATCTAGCTGGTGGGCGACCCACACGCGAATATGTAACACAACCCTTTTTTGGGCATTTATGTAGATTCAAACCTCAGACCCATAGTCGTAGTCCAACCATACATGGCTTGAAACCTCATTGCCATACAGTTGTTATTTAACCAGAAACCCTAAAACCACACTTCCAAATACCTACTTAAACTGTTACAATTCTACAAACAATTATAACAAACAACCGCAGCCTGCGGTTTTACCACGAAAAGTAACGTAAAATCGAATGATTTTAATATTGAAAATGTTCATTTCGCACATAACATAGGATAGTTCTATGTTCAATTAAAAAATCGTTCGAATTTACTTTGCGTTTACAACAGCTAATCTGGTTTCAAAATTATGCCTAAACAACTATGTTTAGGAATGATTTTGAAACGTTTCGCGATCGACGCGTTCGTGCTAGGGCCTCTGAACGCGAAGAAACACTTTCCCTATGGTTTCCCATACATAATATAACCTTTATATACCTGCATAATAATATACGCTAATCAAAGTAAAGGTACTTACCTACGCAATGGGTTCTTTGTACAAAGTATACGTGGTACAAAACGTACGTACGTACGTACAAGTATAAAGGGTACGTGAAACGTTCGCCGCGGTTATAAAGTATTCTACACACGGGCGGCGAATATTTCGCTGTCAATGAACGCGCCTAAATAGAACCATTCATTCGTTCCGTCATTCATTCGCGATGTCGTTTATTTATTTGGTATCGACTCGCACCTTAGATGGAATAATGAGTGGTAGTGTTGTTTATTTTTTGTTCGAGATTAGGTTTAGAGCTTCTATCACGGATTTGGTTGAACGGTTAGAAGCCTGGGGTTTAGTTTACAAGAAGATTTTTTGTACACCAAAGGCTTATTTTTTTAACCAGTCAATGTTAATGTTTCCTCTGACACAATCTTTTAAGGCATACCGAATTATCAGAAAAGGGGGGTCATTCTAATAAATTATTGTATTAAATTATCATATTTTTGGTAATGTTAGACATAATATATGTATGTACATCTTCAGAGGTAATAGAACAAAGTCTAGTTATTAAGGAAGTAAATATGAGAATGAGATAGGTAGGTACACTAGTTTTATAGCTAAAACTCAATACTAATGTATTCTTGTGTTTACGACCTCAACCAACTGTAACAGTACCTATTACTAAAATATACTGTAACGTGTTTTTATATGAAAATACAGACACGAGGACAGCTATCTAGTAGCTAGTTTTTTTTAGATAGAAGGATTAAAGCTGCGTATTATCTGCCGACTAATTAATTAAGAATTAATAAAATTGACAGCGCCACGCATTTGGAAAAATATCAGTCTCGTTTTATCAGAAATTATAGTATTTAATCGCATTATTTCCTAATCCATTTCATTCCATAGCGGAAGTAATTACTTCTTAGCTTGACAAACTTGTTCTTTCTCCTAAATATCACGCATATTGATGTAACTACGCATCAAATAATATCTCACTTATTAGACAGCATCGTTAGTCGTTGATCTAATCAAAAGCCTTACCTGGTGAAATGTGGATATTAACCGACTGATATTCTCTACCAACCCCTCCGCAGATTATAGGCGTGATGTCGTGAAAGTCGTGATGTTAGGTTAAGATTTGATCCAATTTGACGCAAAGTAAATTGACTGTCAACACATCCCAAATGAACTTGATGCACGAATAAATGTGAAATCAGGATTGGTAATTGCTTTTGTTGACGTACGAGAACAAAATTGAAATTATTTCAAGTCGAGCATCGTATTCTGAGAGAATTACCAACAACGCAACTCCGCTTAAAGTTGAATCGATTGTTAAAAATATGAAGATTGATTAGAATGCTTATTAAATAACAATAGTATTATCGTTGAAGAACATAAAGTTAATTACGAATCTAATTAGGTTCAATTGACTCAGCCTATAGCAGTCCACTACTGGACATAGCTCTCTCCCAGTCTGTGTCCCACAACACCCTGTCCTCCACCTTCCGCATCCAGTCTGCCTCAGCCACCTTTTTAAGGTCGTCGGTCGTCAGTTGTAATCTAATTAGGTTATCAAAGACATAGAAGTAGCTGATAAAGTAACATATTTTAGATATGTTACTAATGATGACATTTTAAAACTTGAATATAACAAAATTTGAAAAAACAGGACTAACGAAAGAAATGAAACCCTATCTGATCCTCTGTTTGATAAGGAAATGGAAACTAGAATTGCAACCCTGTTTCTTGTTCACCAATAAGGCGAAGCACATATTAAATAAGCTGTAGAACTAGTTCACGCCAGTAGTTAGTAGTACAAGAGAATCGAGGGAAATCTATTGTTCTAATGTTACGAATGCACGTTGCACTATCTCCACATTGGGATCCTACACAGCGTTGCGTATTGCTTTCAGCTTACTGCCATACGCAACTGTTAATTTATACACTAGCTAAAGGGAATTGCACTTATATCACAGAACGAAAAGTTTAGCAACATTTTATCCTTTTTCATCTTCCATACCATGATCATCAACATTAGTAAGTAGCTGTTGCATGTGACCAATTTTATACCACAAGTTACCTTTCTATCTATATCCTCTACTTTTCGAGTCATCAGAATCATAGTTGTTCAAAAAGTTGGCCAATATTCTTTCGCAAACGCGTGTACACATTATTATCGACGCGTAGTCTCACGGCATTCTCCTCAAACGAAAGTGCAAACATCAAGGTATTTTAACGAACGGAAATCATGTACGTGAAATACCGTGGCAGCTAACAACCCATGATTGCAATACACGACAAAATGTAGATCGTTACTTAACTAATCATTTAAATTGAAAAATACATTCTCACGAGCGAACTAGGTTCAACGCAATAAATCGATGCAATTATGTCGTTCGATTCTCAGTTGCCGCATGTTTTTGCCGCGACTTCGCTGGCGGTTTTTTTTTCCTATTTTACGCTGTCGCTGTACCGTACTCTCGCCGCAAGCCTGCTATCTTTATTGCAGGAAATTATGCTCCAAATTCTGTTAGATGTAGGTGGGTTGTTGGTGTTTTGTAAATTGAATGAACGAATTGTTCATTCCCTTCGTTCCATTTATGATTTCTGGCCTTACGGTTTGTTACACCATCATCGTTGTCTTACCCAATTTATTTGTGGTCGGCGCAAGATCTTCTTTTTATTCAACATCGTTTAATCACATGGCATACAATTCGGAACATTTCAGAGTTCCCTTCATCACAGTATGCAAATTTTCTAGACATATCAAATCCGCTATACGCGCTTCATTTAACAAGGAACCCAGCAGAAACAATGTAAAAACATATCCCCAAGAGATCCAATACGACTTTGCATACATTATTCATGCGTACGTTAGTTCCAATCGTTTCACAGCTTTCCAACGCTTTTTAGATCGAGATTTATATCCGTGAAACATTATTTACATGCCTCTCTTACGCATAATTGTGATTGAACACTTTCGCAATAAAAACGATCGTAACTTTGGGCGAGATTTAGGAATCACGTCCAATTTTTAAGGCTTCCCGAACATTTTAAAATACCTCTTTACATAAAATGTGGCCCTTTTTTCCCGGGAGCTGTGAACGTGTGTCCTAAAAATAAAGCACTTACTCGTTCGGATCGGGCCCGATTTTTGAAAGTTCTGTATTATTAAGATGGGCCTTTTCTCTGAAATTTGATCATTATGGATATCGTGAGTCGTCGTGACCTTTACGGAAACACGAAAACAGATTTCCTTGAGTTGTCATTAAGCGTTTTTTCAAGTACATTTTAATTTTCTGTTGGTATTAAGATACTGCTATTGAAAAACATACTTTGGATGTATTAAGCTGCATCCGGTTAGACTAGAAGCTTACCCCAACATAGTTGGGAAAAGGCTAGGAAGATGATGACTTTGGAAGTATGTCACAATACATTTTTAAGTATATGAACCCTATTTTTACCACATCACATTCAAAATTCACATTACACCAAGACTGAAGATTCCAGCATTTAGGAGACCTCTAACAGCATTGGGGTTTTTAAATCATTTGTCATAATCAAATGTGACTGATGCTGTCTACGTCATAACTACGAGTGATATATTAATGACGGCACGGTTGGCGCAGTGGTTAAGCGATTGACTGCTGCGCTGCGTGTCGCGGGTTCGATTCCCGCACGGAACCAATATTTGTATGACCTACATGTATTTGTTCCGAGTCTGGGTGTTTTTCTATCTATAATATGTATGTATTTACAAAAAAAAAAAAAATTGTATATAAGTAGTTTATCAGCCATCTTGTTACCATAACACAAGCATTAGGTTGCTTAGCTTGGGACAAATGGTGCTGTGTGAAATGTCCAGGGATATTATTATTATTATTATTATTATTATTAACACGAATTATATTCACAATAAAAATGCATCAAGCGTACAGAATCACTATTAAAAACTTCACAAGAAAGTGCACGCTTCAATGAATAAAGGAAACGGGTAGTCAGATAACCAACCGGACATGGGACCCCACACTATGGTTCTATGGCATGTGAAAACGCAAATGCCAAGCAATTCCGAACCTTATGTCTTCACTTTCAAGCGATAATAATTAAATTTTGTTATTAACGCTCGCCTTTCTCGAGGCAATGTCAATTATTTCTACAAACATGAACGAAAGTGGGTTGCTCAGAACAAAAGCTTCGGTGTTTATGAATTTGACATAAATAGCCGTAACGGGAAACTAGTTCAAGTTGTTTCCTTGGTGTTTTGTCTCAGAGAAATGGATTACATTGATTTGGTCTGGTGTCGACGGTCGTAGCGCGTGCAAAGTAATGAATGCTTTCGTAATACCCTTGTGCCTGTTCATAATCAGCCTACAATATTCCCACTGCTGGGTCACAGGCCTCCTCTCTGTGAGAGGGAGTGGGCCATAATCCACCACGCGGGCCCAATGCAGTTGGGCGGATTTTTTTAATTTTTCTCTTAATTTTTTAGGTTCTGCTTATAAATAAGATAATTGCAATTTTGAACTTTTATTATATAATCAACCGTTTTGTAAATTAACATGTCCTATTTAAGAAAGCCGGGGCATTTGTAACTCAGAACCATCCTATCTCAGACACCTTTCTCTATTTACGATTGTGCATTCTATTAATCAGTGCCTGTAATATGATGTTGAGATAAATAAAGATTTATGATTATGATTGCTAAACTGGTCTTACTTACCATAGTTTTTGATTCTCTGTCTGTCTGTGAGTCCATAATTTTGGTGTTTAAAAATATATATAATAATTAAAAATTTACCAGCAAATTACAGACACCAATGAGTTGACATGAGACGGTGAGACAACATGAGACTCAAGAATAGATTAAATTCAGTTTGCAGAAGCTAGGGGGACGTTTACGTACCCTATAACAATAATAAGAATCGTGGGACTCCTTTCAAATGATACATATCCACTTATTTACCAGCCTCGTATAGGATCTATCCCCCATACATTCGTATAGTTTATTACCCACGTGAGAGGAGGTTCCCCTCTCCGCCATTCTCCAAGGCATTACGAACGTTTACAGCCTTTACAGGGCTCATTATTACGTGGATTTCCTCGTAATGTTCCCCCTTCACGATTTGAATGAAAGTTTAAGTGGGAAAGAATTGGATACAACTAGTTTTTTATCAAGCTTGTAAAGATAAGGAGGCGTAACTTTTTTTGATAAACAGCTAGGATTAGCGACCAAGGTGAAATGATTTTTAAGTTTCGAAATGATGGAATCTCTAATAATAAATTATTATGAATATTTTATGATAAGATTGTAACTGCAAATTGTGTCAATTACTCTGGACGTAAATGTTTATAGTTCAATAAAAAGCTATCACAACAATTACATTAAAAATATTAATAGGTATCCATTCTGCTTCATTGAAGCATAGGTGCTATGTGCTAGACAAGCTCGGAATGAACGCGTGCTCTCGTATTTCGCGCACCATTCGGTCACCGCGACATTCCGATCTTTCGTTCCCATTCGTTCACTAGTCGTGAGTGATAACCGCGCAGTGACGGACGTGCGTGCCGCGCTTTATCACGGTTCCCGCGTAATATCGAACGAAAATTATTTTAGTGATTAAAAACAAGTTACGAATTGTGTTGTGTTTAATAATATTGTGGATTTATAGTGCTTATCAATATTTATGTCAATGTGTGTGTAAAACGAGTTATATATTTTTTCTGTGCATTCGAATTCTTGGATTTTTCTTTATCGAAGTTTTTGTGGTAAGTCTAAAGATCAGAGATCATTGAGTTTGTGGTTGGTTCTTGCTACTTACAATCAGTAACAGCCTATTAATGTCCCGTTGGTGGTAGGACCGTTGAAATGCGGTGCCTACCCGTCCACATTTTTGTAAGTACCGGAGATAATCGACACATCGCCGGTACTCGTTGATTGGCGGCATATTCTTATCGTCTGGTACCTTTCTTTGGTGAACGGACACAGCGTTGATACAAAGCGAGTTTCCATGAACGTTGTTTGAAAATAATGTGCAATAGTTGACGTGGTTCGTGTACACGGGCGGCCTTACTAAATGAACTGTGAATAAAGTTATGTCAGGAAAAATAAATATGTGTAAATAGTAGCTCAGCATAAAATTATTTTGTGAATAAGATTGATTATCTAACAGACCTGTTTCATTCATAACTTTATTCGACGCTAAAAGGGTAGGTATAAGGTAGCTGAAATGATGTAAAATCCGGCACTCTTTTTAACTGTAACACTAATTCCATAGGTTAGAAACTCCTTCTATAGAGTAAAACCTCTTTTTTGATGTCGGTTAACTTAATAATATTTTATTCTTGCATCAACCAACACCAACGCCGACCTTCCTACCTACATACATAGTTCAATTACATCGATTATACCTACACGTTTTATAAGTAAAACTTCTCTGAAAAGAAAAAGTGTCGTTGCAAGTTCTCACAAAGCAACGTTTGCAGCATTTGTGTGAACGGACCTCCTTAGTGTCCCACATTACCTGTAGTACCTTACCTACCTACCTAGCTAGCTAGTTATCTCTTTACCTAGTTATCCTACTTCTTCAACTTAAACAGCGCGAAACTGATTGCGTCAAGTATCCCACACTCTCGTGCTGCAATTTACCTAAATACCTGCCTAGGCGCCATATCCGGGGCCTAACACGCACTAAGTATTGTCATCCGGGACAAATCATCTGTAGAAAATCGGTATTTGTTCATTTTAAGTACTTCCGGAATAATAAAATACAGATTTTTTTAAATATATACTTAACAATATAGTAACTGACTGATATATAGGTATATTATCAATTTGCTGTGACAACATTATTATAATGCGTTGCAAAAGAAGATATTTCATTACTATCTCTGTTAATTAGCCACTTCTCTCTTCTGTAGCCATACCAGGCTAATAGGAACCCAGCATAGCATAATTAGCTTATAACGTTCCCACTGCTGGGACACAGGCCTCCTCTCTGTGAGAGGTAGTTCTAGTGGGCTGTAAGCCACCTAGCGGGCCCAATGCGGGCTGGTAGAGGTCACATGTCTTCCAATTTTAGGTTCTAGGACATGCCGGTTTCCTCGCGATGTTTTCTTTTCCCATTTAGAGAGCATTGGTGATAAAATAATTTACACAAAGTAAAGCGCCTGTCAGGGTTCGAACCTGCGACCTACAACTCTTAAAACGCGGCTGGGCCACTGCTCCCACCCAGCATAAGCAATTATAATTAGAATAATAAATTCTCCCATACATAGCAGGCAGCCGATTGATTCTGTAAAAATCTCACCGTGAAAAGTTAGGTGAAGTGAGCTTAGAGTGAGCTGTCAATATTGTCAATCCCAAGCATAAGTTGGAATGACAGCTCACTCCACGCTCACTTTCAAAATAAGTTTTCACGGTGAGATACTCGTAGTTACAGAATCGCACTGCAGTATTCATCTTGTCAACGCTGAGTAATCAGATTGGTTACCATATAAAATAGTCCAGGAAACGATTTAGAGGCTTACCCTTATTAGGTCTTTGTTCGAGTCTTAGCCTAAATGACTTCACTAGGCTAATAGTTTGCCTCGTAATTGCGCTTCATTTACTTGCCATAATTATTGTGATTCTTAGAATCGTTTCCTCATTCTGTAAAGCGGTCTTTTCTTTTTGCATTACTAGATAAGTACGTTCATTCGCGTGTTTTGAAGGATATACGCTGGATATACGTTATTGGTGATGTTCATCAGAAAAGGTACAAGTAGTACTCGCAACCGGCGTGAATTTATGACCAGAAGTATGAACGTAAACGAAACCAAACGAGTACGTAAGGATCGTAGTGGCGTTCTGCAGTTTCAGCCTGCCAGGCGTGAGCTTGAAAATTACTTGTATATCGTTCTGGATATGCCTCTCCTGCCTCTTTGCCAAATAGTCCCACTTCATCTGTCGTCCTAAGTCTACTGATGGCCTGTGGCCTCTCCAACTGAGCACGATCCTTGTCGCTCTTCGTCATCGTCATCCACAGCATTTCTTACCCATTGCAGGGTTTACGCATCTATCCCTGATTTGTGTGTGACAGTACTATTTAGGCCTTTTCAACAAGCTCAAATATGTTGTTCATTGTTAAATAATATTACTGAGCATTACGATGGTATGCCATTGGTCTTCCCACGCTCCTTGGTAATGTTGGTGCCAAATTCTGGACAAACATTGCATACGACGTTGACGTGACGTTCTTCTTCATTCAGTGCCAATGCTTATAACGTCTTCGTCTGAAGACGCTGAGAACACAAGGTTACATTTTAGATGGCTTTAGGAACTTTAACATAATCAGCCTATACAGTTCCCATAGCTGAAACACAGGCCTTCTCTCTGTGAGAGGGAACTTTACTGAAAGATAAATCACCAGGCACAATCCCCCTTCTCCATAACAAGCAAGTTTACAGCCAGTGTAAAAGGTTTAAAAGTATGATGTATGCACTTTAACAGGTGGTAAAGTAAGATTTAATCTTAGTTTCACGTGGTTACCTTATCGCACAGGTGCTAACGATACCACACCATACATTGTAGGAAATTGATTGGTATTACAACCGTGTAAAAACTATGCAGAAAGAAACTCTTTTTAAATACAATCAGAGATTACGTACTTATTTGGGGTTAAGCCTGTTATGGATTGTACATAGTTATGGCCCAATGCTATGACGATCTCCTAAATCTTCCTTTACCTCGTATTATTTGCCAGAAACATAAAAGCACGAACAGTTAACTGACAAAATTGCACACTAAACCTAAAATTATTCACGCATATCAAAGGAGACTAATCATGGTCTAGAGAGCTTTTCTCCACTATAGTGAAGAACTTTGCTTTGCTTTTGCGATCATTAAAGCTGAATTAAAATTTGCAACTATAACTAATTAAGACTACACGATCGTGTCCTGTGTGATACAGGTTGGCGACTTAGAGGTTGATTCTATCCGTCATACTTAGTAACTTTTCTACTTTTCTTTTTCGACTTAGGAACATCTCCGTATAACCTAAGCACGTAAGTAAAGTTGTTTTTTTTTCTCATGAATCTTATATCTGTTTTATTGGAAAAGCTCAGTAGGACGGGTAGAAAGAAACACTTCCTAAAAGAAAGCTGGTGATCTTGTATTTAGTATTGGAAAAGTGTTGAATTGAAGTTTTGTTATCCTGCTAATTATACTTCTGACGTCCTTCGGTCATCACTATGCAGTTTTCTCGATTTCCATGGAAGCGACTCACGATAATTCAAAGCTGCCACAGCAAAAATTAATTAATTTGCTGTAAACTGAACGCAACCGGATGCTACCTTCCGCTTGCGCTGTCATATGTAAACTGATTTTTTGAAAGCCACAATAGTACAGACGCCAGGACATCAAGCTACCCGACACTGTCAAATTTTCCCAATCAACCTTGAATCTAATGCTTTAGCGATAAAGGTGAAAATCTATTAAAGATTATTATTATACAGATTGTAGTAGCTTTGATGTGTACAGTCTTCATATAATGATGATCGAACATCACTTCCAGGTAAGTAAGTTTGATCACTCATTCCGCATTATTGCTACAGTTTTTCCGTCTCAAGATATTATACAATTTTTAATCATCATAAAACCGGGTTTATGATCAAAAACGTGTTGCCAATATATCACTGAAATAATTGGAGTCCACCAGTAAAAAACGTTACATCACCCCAATTAATAACACTAAAACCAGTAGATACTTTTATCTAATAAATAAAAGTTTTGCAACAACTAACACTTGCATCATTGTATGATATAAAAACATTGAATAGCCTGGAGACAAGTAATTAATAAATGTATTTCTAATTAGTGAATTATGTAACATAATTCATAATATTCTAATTCATAAGTAACGCAATGTATACAGGGTGGGCAGGGACATCGAGACGGAACCTGTTACCATGGATTCACATTGTTATAAACCCCTCTACCTGTTTTATACAAAACTGTAATAATACCCACATATAGGATACTTTTTATCCCGGTATTCGTACGGGATTGAAACTTATGCGGGTGAAACCGCGGGGCGCAGCTAGTAAGATCATATTTTGTTCAACATACCTACAACCTGACTCTGACCTGCAAATTGCACAAAACCTAAGAGAATTTGAATTTTGCAAACTACTCTGACGCTTTCACCCTAATTTAATTTTCTTTTATGAAATTTAAAGTGCCCATCCCAGTTCCACTTAGTATCAATATCGCTGTAGTATCTATCTCCTAAAATACCGAAAACGTAGCAAAACTTCATTACTTCACTTTGTACAGGCCTATCTTTAATAATAAAATTTACTGGCAAACCTACCTTCCTTTCAACCCCAACCTCGTCTGTTACAGTTACAATGCCTCCGGGGAACCATAGATTACGTGGAACTGAAACAATATAATTATTACAATTAATTATATAAATTTCCTCTTCAAACCCTTTATTCATTTTCTTTCTATAATTATGTTTTATTTTTCATCGTAATTCATTATTAGATATTAATTTAACGTTGGTGAGACTGAGCTTTTGATGGTGTAAGTACCAGACTTGTCACATCAAAAGGTCTTTCTCGGCAATGTTAAATGGATTATTTATTACTAGCTTCTGGCCGCCGCTTCGTCCGCGTGAAATTTTGACCCATCGCGTCGCGTCCCATCGCGTCGCGTCCCAACGCGTCGCGTCTCATCGCGTCGCCTCCCATCACTCGTCCTCGCTTAGTGTTCTTGTAGTCTTTTTTCATTTTTCTCAGCGTAGCGTGATGTTGGATAGCCTATAACATTCCTCAAGAATTGGACAATGACATACAATAAGATTTTTAAAAATCTGACTGGTAGTTCCGGAGATTACCCCCTACATACATACAAACAAAAAAACAAATTTTACGTCTTTATAATATTAGTATAGAAAAGCCTGTGATGTCCCACTGAAAAGGCTAAGGTTAAATTAGACCCCAATTAAATAAGGGTTAAGTAAGGCTACCTTTAAGAGACTCATGTCCTGAAAACGTGTGAACTAAAAGGTCACAAGGTATCAACTAAAATTAAACTAGAGGTGTTGAATTCTAGTGCTACCTGAGTTAATTTTAACGCTCTATACGTGAACGTAAATAAAGTTCAGAGGGCAAATTGCTCTCAAAACATTGAGATAAACTCTTCTCTCTCTTCTGTGCTGCTGGTCAATTGAGTAACATACTAACAGTAGCAATGGCATTTTGACAGTTTTACAACATTCATTGCGTTATGTACGTTGTGGAACTTGGAAAATGTCGTGAGGAAAGTTTTGAGTATGAATGTCGATGGCTATAAGAGTAGGGGACGACCAAAGAAACGATGGATGGACTGTGTGAATGATGATATGGTTAGAAAGGGGGTGACTGTCGAGATGGCGGCTAATAGAGGAGTATGGAAGAAAAAGGCATGCACCGACCCCAAATAATTTGGGATAAGGGCAGGATAATGATGATGATGATGTACGTTGTGGAACTTGTGGAGCAGACAAAGTTTGACGGCACGGTTGGCGCAGTGGTTAAGCGATTGACTGCTGCGCTGCGTGTCGCGGGTTCGATTCCCGCACGGAACAAATATTTGTATGGCCTACAAATAGTTGTTCTCGGTCTGGCTGTTTGTGTATGTGAGTTTCAATGTTTGTGAACGCACCCACGATACAGGAGTAATTCCAAGTGAGGGGCAAAGTTTAAAAAAAAAAAAAAAAAAGTTTTCGAACAAATGAAACAATGGATGGAAGGAATGGTTCAGATTGTGATTTAAAGTGTGTTACGCAATTAGGGTACACTTGGCTACATCATCAGTTCATACTGTAATAAAAAGATTGGCTAGTCAGCAGGTTGGTAGCAGCAGCAAAGCTGACTAAACGGGAGAGCCGTTCTCCTTCCTTCCATCCTTTTTTTTATATAAGTATCGTCACTCGAACAAGCTCTTCAAATTCACTATGCTGCCTGATGTTGAAGTAAATCAAACAGATGCTACCTGGAAACACAATTACAACTCTCTTTTAACTCGAGTCTATCTTCGTAAGATCAAATCTTCACACTTATCTCCAGACAGTATTATTGATTCTTATAAATACAATGGCTGGAATACATGTCATCATCACGATCATTGGCAGCCTGGCTCCACCCACTGTTGAGTAGTGGACTCCTTCCTCTTGTAAGTACTTATTATCATTATGGTTCGACAACTGAATATTTATTTACTTTTATCAATTTATTAAAGACCTTGTGTCTAAGTAATAAAATCGATCGATTGCCACGGTTGGTCCGTGGATAGGTAGGTAACCATTTTTATATATACCAAGACCCTCCATGTCTTACATTACAAAGCGTCTACACTCTACCCTATTATTTAGCAGCAACGGCAATAAGTACGGAAGAAGGTGATAAGTGACAGCCGCGCGGGTCGGTCGATCAGGTTAAGCTACTCTTGCCGCGGTTGGTCCGTGGATGTGTGACCATCTTTCCATATGAAGACCTGTCCGTGCCTCGAAAAGCACGTTGAGTTGTTTGTCCCGGCTGCCATTCGTGGATCTTTGAGAGTCGTTACGGGTCGTCAGAATCCCGAAAGTCGGACAACCAGTCTTACCAAGAGGTACTTATCGTATTAACCAGTAACTGGGTTGTGGAGTTCAGATAGGCAGTCGCTCCATGTAAGATACTGGTTTTCAGCTGCATCCGGTTAGACTAAGAGCCGACCCCAATATACTTGGGAAGGCTAGGTGGTTGATCAATTTATTAGAGACCTACGTGCATAATATTTACATAATATTTTAATCAGGGAAATGCTAATTTATTCGCGATAACTACGATTTTTCGCTCTCCATATGATATGATTACAAATACAAGGTTACTAGGATAACATTCGTAGGCACTGATACATTCAGATACCTGTATTCATATCTAATTAAATATCAGCTGATATATCGAACAGTGTTGATAATATCCAAATCACCGAACTATGCGAGATATAGGTAGCAAGGAATGCCGATAAAACTAGCAGGTGTCTGAGGGAGACTGATAGCAAAATGTTATGTTAATTACTACGGTATTAACTATCCATCACCGATCCGTCTTCCAAGAGTGTTTCTAACGATATCCTCAATAAAAGCTTAATTTATGAATGTGGGAAAGGCTTACTGCAGGACATACATAAGTATGTCCTGCAGTAAAAGTTTATCAGGCTTATAAAGGCCTAGCATTTGTTCTATGTGCTTACCCGGGTCATGGTATCCCATGTGCCAAAAATTCATCCAAATCCGTTTAGCCGTTTTAGCCTGAAACCGTAACAAACAAACCAATTCACTTTCGCATTTATAATATTACTACTAGTTAGAAGAAGAGCCAATTTTTGTTGGCGTGAGTTCTTCATACATTCCCAGGGAATCTCTTTCCATCGTGAGTGATCACCTTCTCCTTAAGCTCCAAAATATGGTACGGTCAGGTCATCTGTTCAAGAGTAACCTGTGACTATCTTACATGATCTGATCAATCAGTGACCGGCGTTGACCTTTGCAACTGCTGTGCCACTCAAAATGCTCGGACATGTAACATGTTACATACATTGATGTCAGCAGTTACGCCATTTTTATTGTGCAGTCGTATTTGTGTTGAGCAATGAGTCGGCTATCATCATGAAGACTTTTTTATGAGATTTTTTTTATTACTCGCGGCTATGCTCGTTAGAGGTTGGAAATTATCCCAGGGCATCGTACTACCGGGATAAAAAGTATCTTATGTCCTAACCCAGGTCATGGTCTGCGTGCTAAATTACATCGAAATCTATTTAGCCGTTAAGGCGTGATAAGGTTACATACAGACAAAGTAACTCGCATTAAATATTATACATAGCATGGATGATTAAGTTTGCAGATTGTTGCCTGTTCCTTTGGTTCTGGTCTGGGATTTTCAAGGATAGAAGACAAATGATATCATAGATCACGGCGGTCAATGACCTAATCACGTTTTTATCCGAGTTTCACGATTAGAGTATGATTTTTTAATGTAAGCGAATGATTTCAATTAAACTTCCTAGAGTTATGAATGTCGGAACTAACTAAATTAAGTCGTGTTGAATTCAGGAAGCACGTTTGAAAGTTATGCAGGTACACTAAAAACAAATTGTTTGGGCACGAAATCTGCCCCTTCTGGCTACACCAAATGATAGGGGTCCTTACTAAAGATGGCACTCAGTCAAGCACGAGGGGTGCGCCAATCTTCAGTACCTACACGTTCTGAAATGGGAAGGGGAAAGATCTGTGAGTGAAAAGTAATGCCCGATGTTACCCTTGACAACACAACTTTTATTATAGTACTATCAGACCACCCCTGCTTCACATGGACGATAAAATATCAATGTGTCATACATAGTCACCTTCCATGAGAAATGATATGAATGATCGAAAAAAACTGCATCAAAATCCATTTGCGGTTTCACCCGCATAAGTGTCGATTCCGTGGAAATATCAGGATAAAAAGTATCCTACGTTTTATTCTGATATATTACTGTAAAGTTTTATGAAAATCCGTTCAGTGGTGGCGTGAAAGAGTAACAAACATCCATCCATCCATCCTCACAAACTTTCGCGATTATAATATTAGTAGGATAATGGGATTCGCCAAAGCCTAATTCGAATAC
Source organism: Apamea crenata (assembly GCA_949629185.1). Classification (NCBI taxonomy): domain Eukaryota; kingdom Metazoa; phylum Arthropoda; class Insecta; order Lepidoptera; family Noctuidae; genus Apamea; species Apamea crenata. The sequence continues at coordinate 4,046,605 of OX451359.1, forward strand.
TCTTAGAGACAGGAGTGATCGGATTGATGGCTAGAATTGTATGTATTTAAATAATATATTCAACGATATAAATACACACACACACATACAGTTACACTAGTGATTTAAGAAAGAAAGAAAGGTTTATTTGTCACAGAAACACGTGTAAACAAAAAGATAATTAACTCGAATAATAAAGAAAAATAAAAACAAAATAGATCTATAATCGCGAGCACACAACAGAAATAGTCGACAGCTGCACGACATGACTGACAAAGAGGCTTCCACTCAGCATGATACTGTGCTATGGGGGACCCACTTTTTTTGTCAATGAATCATCTCGCAGTTCAACCTATGAGGTGGTCGTCTGCTTAACCGGGCTTGAGGGGGACCCACAGCACAGAAAGTAAAAAAGAAAGAAAATAAAGAAAAGAAAGAAAATACATTTATTTAGCACAGACTAAAACACACAATACACCAAATACATACATCAGCATGAACAGCGCTCTCATTTATAGGCTGCTAAATCCATGACCCTTATTTTACTTTACAAAAGTTACGTAAATAGTACATTGCGAGGGTGCTAAATGCTGTGCATTAATAGATTACTTAAGTCACACGTATCGTACCGTATACTATTTTATAGCTCGTGTGACCTAAACCCGCGCTTAGTCACGCTTTTCTGTGTAAAAATGGAGTAAGTAGTTAAGTCACAGAAAAGTGTGACTTAAGTGCGGGTTTAGGTCACACCGTGCTATACTGTTACTGTTAGCGTGGATCATTCCACTGTTGGGCAAAGGCCTCTCCCCATGACTTCAAGGTCTTTCGATCCAGGGCTAAAGTGGACCACTGGTCTTTTGTTTTGTCCAGTGTTCGCTAGAAACTTTACCGACATAACCGTAAGTGTGCAATTGTGCATGATGCTGCTATATTAACAATAATAGTATTCTATTATTTATCATTATTGTATAAGCACTTATGCCTCATTGTAGCTATACTTACTTATATATTCTGTTATATGGTAAAGTTGTTTTCATTTACATAACAAGCGTGACTCCTAGCTGTTGTTACCAACTACAGAGTACTACAGACTCAAATGTTATGCTATGATCTATACGTACTTGGAAACGTGTTCATTACTTATAGCTATGGAGTTATGAACTAAGTTAATTGAAAATTGACTGATCGCTGTCGCATGAAAAAAGTTTGTGAGCAAAAGCACTTTGGGCGAAAATTCCGTACTACACTCAATATCGCCAATCATTCGTGGGTCTTTGACGGTACTTACGGGTCATCAGAAGCCCGAAAGTCTGACCACCAGTCTTAGCAAGGGTATCGTGTTACCCAGTAACTGGATTGTGGAAGTCAGACAGGCAGTCGTTTCATGTGAAATACTGGTTTTTAGCTTCATCCGGTTACATTGGAAGCCGACCCCAGCGTAGTTGGGAAAAGGCTAGGCAGATGATCATGACTCAATATCGTCAATACGACTTTTATCTAGGAAATCCCACAAAGTCCGTTTTTCCGTTTGTAGAAAAAAAATCGTCTCCTCGGCAGCTAAATAAAACGCAATGAATATCCTTGCTAAGCTTTAGGTGCTAAATCAAGATGCTCTCGTCTCAAGCATTTTAACAATGAATCATGTATTTTGTCGTAACCCCTATAAAAAATTCAACGGGGCAGTTACACCAGTTTCCGCTACTTCGACCCTCCATGGACTGTTATCAGCATTTTTATCACCTACTCTTATCTCCTCCAATAAACACTCCGGTAGCACATAAGGACAAAGAGCGTGAGGTCCCGAGTTCAACGCCGGGTCATTTGCGACATGTTTCTGTTTCCTAAGAACGGTACGACACCTGCACAAATATGTGGGGAATACAGGTGTTTTGGTAATACTTCAAATAACATAGATAGCTGGATATAAGAAGTAAGGAATTAATATTTTAATTACAGAGCCAGTTGTTATTACAGCTTTGTTGGCCTAGTGGTCGCAGGAGATACTGCTAAGCATGAGGGTTCGATTCCCGGGTCAGGCAAAGTGACATGAACATGGGACTTAAACATAACTGGTGAAAAACACACATTAAACTAAACCTTTCCAGTTCTAGCTTTACCTCGGGGTGTATAGGTGTTTCGTACAATCAGAAGTCAGCTTATATACTGGTTATTATAGATTGATGTGTAGCCGTGCGTACTACAGGGACACCACTGCGTAACCCTTCAGGAAATAAAGGCGCGATGTTATCTGTTTTAAGGTTCACATAAGTTTAAATAAGTAACACGAATCAAATTTTCACCATCTTCACGAACCAAATTTCATAACGTAACAAACTGTTCAACAGCAAGGATCTAACGATTTCTATACGTTTTACGGCATATATTGGGGTCACACAGCCCGGATGATCCCCGAACCCGGAAGGCCCTGACCCCAAACTGTGTCAAATAGACCTTTACTTTGACAAATTAGAACCCTTTCCATAATGATCAGCATCGCATATCATGTATATATAAGACGAACAGCATATACAAAATTCTTGTACCTATATACTATGCCTAGGAAGAAAGGACTCGTGGCTCAGTAATAACAGCCGCAGGGGTCGATCGATCAGGCTAAGCTACTCCTGCCGTGGTTGGGCCGTAGGTGGGTGACCATCTTCATATACCAAGAGCCTCCCTCCGTGCTTCGGAAAGCAAGTTACGCCGCCGTTGGCCCCGGCTGTCATTCGGGGATCTTTGACAATCGTTAGCCCAAAAGTCTGACAACCAGTCTTACCAAGGGGTATCGTATTATCCAGCAACTGATACCCAGTTGTGGAGGTCAGATAGGCAGTCGCTCCTTGTAAAATACTAGTATTCAGCTGCATCTGGTTAGACTGGAAGCCGACCCCAAGATAGTTGGGAAAGGATAGGCAGATGATACGACGAACATCAGCAGTCGTTAAACAAAAAGACATCGCACTTTAGCTACCGAGTGAGCGTGTGGACTTAGAACTAACCCTCCCATACCACATCATTGTGCAAGCATTTCATCATACAGACTCGCCAATTAGCTCTCAAACACACAACACTACCTTACACCAACATGCAGGACTCGGCTAACCCTCCGAGTGGTTGTCGGAAGTGTGTGCAATCGATATTCGAACGCACCCGGCCACTCTGCTCCCTCTCTTGATGCGTACGCTCGCGTGCAACTGCGTTTACTCTGTGGGAATAATAAGTGTGTGAGGAAGTTTATTTGTTTGTCAGTGTTGAGGGATGTTTTAAGTTTCTTTATGGGTCTTTTTCGTAATAAGAGTATTGAGGGGTCTGAAATAAACTGATGCTCGATTGAAAGACGTTGCTTGCTGGCTTCGCTGCGAGAAAGCGCTGAGTGTTTATCACTTTTCTTATCAAAATTATGTTTTGCGAAAAGCGACCAACCGGCGACAAGTCAAAACACTGCGCCGTCTCGTGACGAAGTTTTCAGCAAGGAGTCCATTGGTAGCTGAGTAAAAGTAACCAACACCTAGCGCCATTTACATGGAACTAATTTGACAGTGAACATCCTCATTGTAATGAAAATGTCACACAATGTCGCGGCAAAAGCTTCCGTTGGTCTTGTCTTGCTACACGACAAAAACCTACCTAATAACTTCCTAATATAGGTACCAACTTCAAAAAAATCTTCACTTGTTTCATGAATATATAATACTGCATGTGATCGATTACCGAGCTCTAGTTATTCGGTCCGACCGTGCATGTAACTCGACGCCCCTGGTCCGCTCGCCTGCTCGCCAGTGTATTAGCGTGACAATCGTATAGAGTTACTGCTAGTTGCTAAGGTAACTTAATTATACACGTGTCGTATTCATTACTCAGTAACTGTAGAAAAATAACGGCTGAAGACGGTTAAAAATGTGTGTTTTGCAAAAAAAAAAAAAAGCATGTTGGGGAATCCCCTCGTATTGTCATTTTCTGTTTAGTTTTAATTGTCTACTTACTCATTGCAACATTAAAATACATCTGCATTGCAATTTTGTGGCGCCACTTGCAAGCTTAGCATAATAAAACAATCAATGCCCACAAAAAACGGAACTAAAGCAGCCATTTGTAAGATGTAAAAAAGTAAGTAGTCTTCCGTTACGTTATAAAGATACAACAGTAAGGAGGAAAATGGTATTGTTAACAAAGATGCTCGGTACCAAATCACCATACGAAACCCCCACAAAAACTAAATAAAGGCAGTACTATCAGAGTAATTCCGATACAAGAAGCCGATACAATAACATTGTATCAGATAGCGAGACCAGTCCATGCAAGTAGAAAGTATACTGACCCACAAATCATGCTGAGCGAGTTATCGCAAAGTGAAATGTGCCCGATCGCTTCACGACAATTACATGGAATAAATAATTGCAGAAGGTCTGCTATCATTCATCTTGTCTTGTCAGATTATTTGGAGTATCTGTGGACCATCGTGTTGAAAAAGATTGTCTCAACCACGAAGTAACTAGATACAACACTCTAATGGTCAGATTGACACTAGACTTTTGTTTCTGTATTCGGCAAACTTCTAAATAATAAGTCGATCATGATAAAAAATACTCCATCCAGTACCCTAATTGCATAACACACTATCAATCACAATCTGAATCATTTTGAAGGATGTTGCTAATCCATTGCTTCATATGTTCGAATAATTGCTCAACAACGTAAATTACGCAATGAATGTTGTTGAACTGTCAAAATGAAACCCGTTGCTACTGATAGTGTGTTAGGCAATTCTACCACGAACTCGTGTCTTTTTGCCGCAAAAGTTTTTTGGTCATAAGATAGCGTCGTGTGTTCTAATTCTACCATTTAGCGAGAGATATGTACAAACGCCAGCAGGTCAAGCTACTCGAAACTGTCAAATTTTCCCAATCAACCTTGAACCTTAATGCTTTAGCGATAAAGTTGAAAATCTATTATAGAAATTTGACAGATTGTAGTAGCTTGATGTGCTAGCGTCTGTACATATTATCAGACTGTATGTATACAACACCGATATAAGAGAGAAGCATCCATTGCTAACACAGTTTCACCAATCACTATGAAAATCCAAGTTCCTACGCCACGTGCTCTTCCTACATTAAATGCCAATGTTTAGTGATGACGAAAATGACCTTCCTTTATAGAAATATGAATATGTTCAGTAAAATGATAGCGCTGTGATACGTGTGTCAGCATACTATCGCGCTTTACATCAAGTGGATTAATGCACCTACTGTACTCTAGTTTATAGTGACACATAGGTATAACTAGAACCACATAATTATGGAAACAAACACTCGCATCAAGTGGTTTCCAAAGTGATAAACGTGACAGAACTGGGTGAGTCAGGTTGGAAATTATAAGTAAGCTCTCTTGTGGAAGTTTCGCAGTTTGTATTGGCCTTAGAACAGAAAACCAATTCCCTTAATTAAAAACGTTCGAAATCTAGTCGCAATCTCTCAGTGACAATCAATGTCAAAAACTTGTCAGAAAGGTAGGGAAATTAGAGGTATTTTTGACAGATTGAGACTGAGATCAGACTGTGAACGTTCTTAAAATTACGAGAATTGCCCCTCAGATGAAGTAACCTGGAAATTGGTATGATGTAAAGGCCAAAAAATCTGTTTATATTCAACAAACATCGCTTATGCTTTTAAATAACAAGTAGATAGCTCCAAAAAACTGTACAAAAACGGCTTGCGTGGCGTTTTGGTCGGGGAGGCGCCTTAAACAAGGTTCACTTGTTTGGGTAAGTCGGCAATGGATCAAGTCCGACTAGTTTCGTCCATTTTGTTTCCTCTCTTGGGCATATTCTCCATCTTTCTGATATATATAGATATCTATGCTACAGCTTCGTCAATATACTTATACAGTCCATATAGTTTCTTTCTATTGATTCGCAAACAACGAAAACATACTCGTAACTAGAAAACTCTCGATATACTCGTATGAATATGTTGGTCGTGAAAAAAACTTTGTAACAAGTTATGGACCCAAGTAAGGTACTTTTCCGTTTCTTGGGATCAATGATCCTTTCAATAGAAGGTTGTACGTTGAAAAACATCTACCATTCAATTCAACACATATTTTTTGCTTGGACTTGATAAGACACGGTATTGACAGGATAGGTTTTTAGAGTTCTGTAATAGTGTAGGATAAACGGACTACGAATAACTGGGATTTCAAGCAATATTTTCTGCCTCATCATTATCCAACTTATCATCCTGGACATGAGTTACCTTGGGTACCTGGAAGTCTTTAAACAGACTCCGGACGCAGTTTGGCCGAAGCAAGGAAAACGTGTTCAGGTGGACATTCATAGACTACTTCACATTGGAGTGTAAAGGAGATTGTTCTACGCCCATACATTGTTCGCCCTGGAGCCAACTGCATAGAAAAAATCATTTTCTATTTGTAAATTGCCCTTAGTAACCCATAAGAACAAAGTTTCTTGACGGACACTTTAGAGAACAGATTTATTTTAAAAAAAGGAACAGATTTTGAGGTTATTTTTAATAAAAGAAAACTTAAGTAATTCCTTCTAAAATCGCTATTTCTGGTTTCTACAAAGGATTAAACTTCAAATACAGTAAAATATTACTGTAATTACAGTTTTATTATGCCTTTTAGGTACAGTTATTATTTGTTGGTTGAAGTTTACATAATAAGCTAGGATGATTAATTATGCAGTTGATATGAATCCTGTCGTTAGTCGCATACTCCGACCAGACCAACATCAGGTTTTGTAAGTAGCCATATACATATTATGACATTCTCATAGTTAAGAACAGAAATAAAACACTTATTTTGTATTAGGTATTACAGTTTTATTCATTTTCATTATCTTCTACATTTTCTATTAAAATATAGTGACGCTCCCAAGCAATAACCCGGTAATCGAAAAATCAAAATTTTACAGGAGAAAAGATTTACTGATTTTATCAAATATTTTTTCAACAAGTGGGACTATTGAAGTCATTGATGTATTAAATGAAAGGTATTTTTTTACATCAATGACTTCAATAGTCCCACTTGTTGAAAAGATATTTGATAAAATCAGTAAATCTTTTCTCCTGTAAAATTTTGATTTTTCGATTACCGAGTTATTGCTTGGGAGCGTCGATTAGAATTGTGCAGGTGGGGCGATGTTGCCTTTATATCGGGCATAACTTAAATACCATATAATGGTCATGATATGCGCGCAGCATCCTATGGTCCTGCGCCCAACAATGCAGTTGCAACAATATTGTATTATGGATTGTCTTCCAACTTGACTTCTGTCTAGCACTTGCGGTGCAACACGTTGCTGTATTTGCAGAAGAATGGCATCGTCATTTAGTATGTGCCTTCTCATTCTTATTAAATTGATCCCACAATTGGCACATCGCAAGGGATTGCTTCTTGTTGGAGTATGTGTAGATGATGACGGTTCTGAATAATGCCTGGCAGCACGATCTGCTCTCTGCCAGCAAGGATGGCAAATATGGTGAGAAGCACGTATCTAAAATAAAAAGTACAGTTTGAGCTGGTATATCAATAAGATATTTCTAAGTAGCTTATCAGAATTAGACAATAATATACCTCCAATGGCATTAATCTTTCTGTGATAATATTCTTGATATTAATATGGTGCTGTGTGTCAGTTCTCAGAGCAATAACTTGATGAGAACGAGTTCGACGTTCTAGTGTGTTATGGCATAGTGCAAAATTTCTACCAATGTATTCTGATGTTGTTTGTATGCTTTGTTGTGCCGAAGTCCAGCATATTGTGCATATAATATCACTTGCTTGAATCTGAAAGAACGTATACTTACTTAAAATGTAGGTATATTTATGATTGCACTAAAAGCTTAGACAAAAATAAATAAACAATTTAGAAAAATATTACACGTTATGTCTTCTACAAAATGTCGTTATGTTAAATACACGTTAACAGTTATTTACCGAAAGTGATGGAGCCCTTTCCTGAATCTATCGACGAATCTGTTCATCTTCCAACAACATACAACCACCAGCAGAGCCACAGCTGATACAAAATCCACTTTCCATTTCGTATGCGAAGTCCGTTATCCGTTATCAAAATGCCAAGGTGTCATTTAAGCAGATCACAGAATCAGTTATTCGAAGCCAGGTCACGTTGAAAGCAATCCAAATCGTAGTCCGTTAAACAGAAACAAAATTGCCAAAAGAAATCATCAAATAGGTAGGTAGTCACAACAACACATCTGAACGTCTGACGGACTGACGTAGTGACGTAGAGATGCTTCTCGAAGATCGATCATTGTATATCGATTATCAATGACCACTTATTTAATCTGTGGTTTTAATTTAGTAGACCAAAATGACAGATCAATATGTCAAATGTAAATTAATTTGTTCCGTTTCAAACATAAACACGTTGTTGCTATGATTCTACTTCACATTAAATAAAATATTTTGTTCCCAACGAACAATGTGAAACGTTTTAGTATGCGACATTTAAAAATAGAGTTTAAGTACTTAAAAAGTAAAAATATGGCTATTGAAGTCGTGGAATCGTTATGAGAACAATTCACTAGAGTTGCGTCGTAAATGACATTTCAATCGTTCAATGAGAGATTTTCTGACTAGTGAAAAAACATAGTTCAATAGATGGCGTGGGTAAAAAATACGTCTTTGTTTTACTGGCTACTGATAACAAAAATAAGATCCGTTAATAAGAAAGCTTATTTAATGTCAAAAACCAGAGACAGTGACGTATTTTTTACCAACGCCTCTTTTATTAAACTAATATTTTCTCACTTGTCAGAAAATCTCTCATTCGACTAGTAAGTACATTTTGTGAGTTTGTTTTTTGCATTATATTTTCATCATAATCATGCTAGGCCATATTTATATAATATATAGTTCCGTGATCATTTTAATAAGTCCCATTAAAATGATCACGGAACTAATTCCATGAAAAAAACATGCATGAAAAACTTTTATGTTGCACATTTTCAATGTTTTGGAAGTGATAAATATCGAACATCTATTATTTATCACTAGATATTATAGACATCGTCGCCGATATCGATATTTATGTAATATGAGCGAGAGCGACACTATCAAATCTTTTGTGACATTCACATTGACAATTCCATGAAAGATGGCGGGTTTGGTTGGTAATAAAATCAATGAGGTCACTTTTAAAAACCTATTAGGAATTAAACAGTGTCCGCTTGAATTTATTATTTTTAAAAAGTATATTAAAATATAATTAAAATTAACGTACACGTCAAATGTTTGTTGGTTATAGGGCGGTCTAGAACAATCTCCTTTGGTCCTGTACCACAAACGATGGGACACTTAATATCGCGTCCTGTCAGCTGCAGGTTACAGGAACTGATGGACGCTGGTGATGGCGCCAAACAAGAAGCTCAATTTTGGGCCGAGTCCATTTAGATTGCTATCGATACGCTAAGAAGTCGAAGAAGATTATCCAACTGCAATTATCCATATTATGTTCGGGGTCGTTCGCAGTGGCTCACTCTTCGTTTATTTCTTCGAGACTGCCGTCGCTATTAGCAGTCGTTTTAAAGTTTACCTCTTTCCTAACTACATCTTCCTTCCAGCTTTTGAAAGAAAGAAAATACATTTATTTGCGGCAAACATGACGCAAACAAAAAACACAAACACACAAAAAAAAATAACAAGTTGGGGGTAAACAAGCGTCACATCCACACAAAACGGCCATCGCTCAGCATAATGCTAAGACCCTATACGATACAGAGCCCCAGCGCTGGTTTTCAGTGACAGCCGGCGTTGACGTAATGACGTCAACCAGTGCAGCTTTTTTTTTTGCTCTGCCTTCTTATAGGCAACTTTTCACGTTCTAGCACTTCAATAAGCGTATTGTTTTAATATATTTGTTGTGTTATTGTAACTACAACATTATTTGAAACGTCGACACTGACGTAGGTACGGCAAAAAAAAGAATGTAATTACTCTTACTCATGCCATTATTTACTGGCTATGGGAACACGATAAGAGTATTGTATTGAAGTATTGACCTCTTGTTAAAACTAGGAACTGGTAACTGTCAAACTTCCCGCGTTCCGTTACATTTGTATAGAATGTGCCGACTTGCTGATTCATCTAAATAAAGTTAGTACGGTTCCGTTCAAGTCCATTCCTATTCTTATATTGATTGAATACTTACTTATTTCTTGACTCGGCTGCTTTCTGAAGCAGGAGGTTCCGACCACTAGGTCGGAACCGCAACAGCTGAGCATGAGGTTCTGGGTAAGATTCCTGTGTCGGGCAAAGGGTTATTGGGTTTTTCCATCCGGAAGTAGCAGCCTGGAGTCTAGATTTCTGCCCAGTTGATGGTAATAGCCTCGCCCCCTATGACATGGGACCTAAACATAACTGCCGAAATGTGAATAGGTGCACCTCTGCCCAGCCCCAGGAATACAGAACCTATGTGATATTTCATGAATATTTTCTATGTACGGAACACGCGTGTTGTTGCATGGTCCCACAACAAGCCATATTTTAATCTCATGAATAAATTGAATGAGATATGGAGACTGAATTAAAAAAGTAATCACTTGAAGTTGACGAACTACTCAAAGAAATGATGTCATCATACAAATCGTTCTTTTCGATCAATTCATATTTTTTCTAACAGCACAAAAAGTCACCTTGTGGGAACCGGTATTAATTTAGATGGTATAGTGGTTGATGAACAAGAAAGAGTACAGAATGAAGGGCAATTTACAATAGGGCCTTTGTACTCTAGCTGCTTACCGCACGATACGCCGTGACGTGAAAATAATTAGAAGATAATCTATCTTTATTGTACTGCAAATAGAAAACCTTGTAGATTTAATCAGAAAGTAACAGTAACTTGGTAGATTATTTGTTGAGCATCGCGTTTTGTAATGGGCTTTCTATTGTTATAGTGAATTCTATCAATTGCTTTACAGCCCCTGGGAATGCTCTTCATTCCTTTATTTTGAAATCCAAAATGATTGATTTTGTTATAATTGTTAATTGATTAGTAAAGGTTTTTACTTTTTTTTATTTACTGCGCGTGAAGAGTCAATCGAAGCTTAGCAAATTATTTATTTATTTATCCTCACACTGGAACGCCATACAGCAATTACACCAACGGAGCCAAAAATCACTTAATGTGCTGCTTTCCAGCCATCCTGTTTGTTTTTTGTTGCCCCACCCGAGGAATTGCTCTTGTATCGTGGGAGCGTTTACAAACATTTAAACTCACATACACAAAATCTGTGCACGGTGGACATCGACCTAGTGACGATAATGTGGACATATAGACGATATTTTAGCATCCGATACAGGGTGGCAGAGACATCGATGCTTGTAACCATGAATTCAGCACATGATTCTGGTCCCTTTGCGTTGAAATTTGCTGAAGCTGCTGTTTACTAGAAAAGTGCAATACCTACGCGGTCAAAATGTATGGAACAGCTAATTTTCGAAATAAAAAAATTCAATGCTGCGGGTCCAGAATCATGTACAGAATCCAGGTAATTGGTTGCTCGTCGATGTCCCTGCTCCATGTATTTTCGTATGGTCAAAGAATCAGAATATTTTTTTGAACAATTCTACCAAAGCCACAGGATTTTCCGTCATCATCAAAATACCTTACTAAATAAGACGGTAGAGACATTCATTGTTTAAACCAAATAGCTCAATTTAACTCCTGCCATGTCTAAAGATATTTCTCTAGAAAACAATTATTAGAAACAATTACTGCGGTGCTGTTTTGTAAAGATATCACCGTGAAAACTTAGGTGAAGTGCGTTGTCAATAGTGTCAGTTCCTAACACCAGCCGATATATTCTGATTATTCTGTGAAAATGTCACCGTAAAAACTTGGGTGAAATGAGCTGTCAGTTGTAGTAGTAGTAACAGCTGATCTAATAAAGAAACCGTTTGTTTTAAAACCTATTTTTCTTGAGATTACAATTGATAGTGATAAGAATTGTCATACTATACTCGTTTATCTGTGTTCCGGGAATTTTAGGGAATATAATTTTAAATGGCGTCTCGTTTCACAGGCGTCACATCTCGGATTTTATTCTCATCTCCTGCTTTATTACCAGGAAAATGTAGATCAAGTTGTAGTTCAAAGGAATTGTTAAATTAAATAAGTACTTAACATTTTTTACAACGAATCTGGGAGATATTACAGAAACTACAAATAATGGTGTCAAAATCAATTAGGATTATAGAATCCTAATTGATTTTGACACCATTATTTAGCATTTATTTAGCATATTTAGCTGACTTAGTAGGATAGGAAGGGTTAACAGGAATCTTTTATGTATACAAGCTGTTGTTTTGCATCCTCTTCAAATTTCAGGAGGCTGCTATGAAAGACATAAATAATCAAATAAAATTACGATCCCTGGTAAATAATGAATACATACTTGTTTTTTTAGTTATTTAAGTTTGACAGTATTTCAGAATACACCACTTTCAAAGAACAGAATCGCGTTATGGTATCGTATAAGCGGCCGCGTTTTTATGTGTGTGTAAGCGCAGTTACAATGCGGTCTCACACAGGCCACGTTTTAAAATGCGAGTCCCCCACATGCAGATTTCCGAAAATTAGAAAAAAAAAATACCTACTTATTTTATTATTGAATCTTGTCGAGAATCAGTAGCATAGTTACCTCCTTGAATTTGACGAGGATGCAAAACGACGCCTTGTGTAATACAATCATTCTACATCCTATATTTGCGTACAGCTAATACTAAATAGAATATAATAGAGTTAGTCCGGTTCCGTTCAAGTCCATTCCTATTCTTATATTGATTGAATACTTACTTATTTCTTGACTCGGCTGCTTTCTGCTTTCTTTATTATATACACCATATAAATTACAGCTATAAATGTAGAAATTTTACAATGGACGGTCTTATCGCTAAGAGCTAAATTATCAATATTAGTTAAGATTGATCGGTCGTTCTCGTAAAACTGGTTTCTCTCGTTTGAATTAACTTCGAAGGCTGGTTAAAGTGGTTCGATATTTGTTAAAAACTACTTGATAAATGAAGAAATTATAAAGCCATTTCCTTACTAATCAAATTAAAAGCTGTGACCATGAGATTGAATGATCGTTACAAAGCCCCATAAGGAATCCAGTAAGTACCTACATCAAATATAGATCAAGTATTTCCTTAAAAGTCTACAATTCATAAATCTAAAATCGGTTCCAATTACATTTCATAGACGGTTGTTATAACTGGGCCATTTGAATAAAATTTAAGATATGATTTAGATATGTATATTCATAGGTACTTCCCACTTTACCGTATGACATAATCATGGTACGATCGAATCCAGTATATCAACCTAATCATGCCCTTGATTTTTTTCGTACAACTGTATGACTACTTTATGGTCGTAACATTATTAAAACATCAATCAGCTATCAAATTGTTTAATTAAAGTAATATCATACTCGAATCTACTAATAAGAAATCGTGATCATGGGTTTTCCTCCCACTCTATAATTTGATGTGGTTTGAGAGATACAGTCACCAAAAGATATTTTTTAAGTAACCAGGGTCATCGGGTATAGTTGAAGTTTAGTAAGAAACCAAGGTTTTCGAATGATATTTAATTTTATAATTGAACTGTTTGATCCGACGACTCTGGTTACTAATCACTTTTGGTGACCGCACTTATGTCTATTCAAGAAAATATTTTTAACCGACTTGAATAGAAGAGGTTCTCAATTCGTCGAAATCTTTTTTGTTTCTTTTTGTACCTATTTTGACGGCACTGTTGGCGCAGTGGTTAAGCGATTGACTGCTGCGCTGCGTGTCGCGGGTTCGATTCCCGCACGGAACAAATATTTGTATGACCTACAAGTAGTTGTTCCGGGTCTGGCTGTTTGTGTATGTGAGTTTTAAATGTTTGTGAACGCGCCCACGATACAGGAGAAATTCCTAGTGTGGGGCCGTTTTTTTTTCAAAAAAAGCAACAATTTTTGGCCTGTGAGCTTTTACGCCATGGTACGCACGGCTACACACATCAAGCTGTACATAACCAGTATAAGCTGACTTCTGATTGTACGAAAAACCTACACAATGCGAGGTACCACCATTTGATGCAGTTCTACGAATGTAGCTTTTAATTAGGACTCATCTAATTCTGTGACTCGCCTAATTCGGTGATATTTGGTTTTGAATTTGAACTTTATCACAGAGGCTTAAGGTTTTATTTCAAACCATTGATTTCACTCGTATAGCCCTATGATAGCGCTCAAACCAAATATCACCGAATTAGGCGAGTCACAGAATTAGATGAGTTTACTATACTTTGGATTTGACGTAAGAAGATCCTATCATGGACCTATGACGTAGATACTGTGTTTCGTTTTTTAATGCAGTGATAGTATGTGATAGTACATTCTTTCTGGATGATAAACGATAGCCGTAATCTTTTGATAACAAGATTAAAGTAAAAAGATTATCAGCTTGTTACTCAAGACTTGGCCGAATTGGGTCACTGGTGCTTTGGGCGATGCTCGTACAAACATACTGTCTCTACTTGTGCAATAGCAAAACAACGCCCACAGAATCTGGAGCATTTCATACATAATATATAGCTACCTAAGTCACAATGTGCATATAGCTGGGATAAGCAAAAGTAAATAATATATGACTAGGTAGTCGTATATTATTTATTTTTGCAAGATGTAGGTACATATTGTGGCCTTTTTAGCTACGAGGAAAATGGTATGATTAAAACTTGACAATTTATAAAAGCTTTCGGTAGAATATTCCTCGTGTCTTCTTAGTAAAACACGAAAGTTAGTTAAAAATAACACCATTTTAGCAAAAATAGATACATTCAATTAAAATTAAAAATATATTTATACATCTATATAAATTATGTAGATTTCCAAAGATTAGCGTTCACTAAATCAATATTGACATTTGAGTTTGACATAACAACAATCCAACATGGCAGGCGCCACTGTCAAACGATGCCATCAAATACTAGAAACAATCGAAGTTCGCCGCAAATCAATAAACTTTACTACGTGTTTGCAGTAAGATAGGCCTTGAGTAAATTTACTGTTTTACTACTGTAGCAATCTAAAGAAACATTCAAACGGTTCATGAAATTTTACTGCTAGAACTAGTATTTTCTATCAAAAAAGAGGCTAAGAAGTCTTTGCTTCTTTGGAGGTCAGATAGGAAATGACGACCTAGTAGTAGTAGATAGTATTTTGGTTCAGAGACCAATAACTGGTTTACTGGTAGACTAGAAAACTTAGATGAAGTTAGCTCTAATTGCAGTCATTGATGCTGGGGACTGACACTGTTGACAGCTCCCTTCACCTAAGTAATCACGGTAAGATTTTTACAGAATAGATTAGCAGTAGTCTGGCTGGTATACAAGTAGACATCATGACAAAATTCGCCCTTCGATCTGTCAACCCAGCGTCTTTGGTGGCAGTTCATTTGTTTTTTTATTTGTATTTTGAACTTCGAATTTTGAACTCTTGATGATTTCGGTTCGGTCTTCTGCTTTGTTTACACTGTGACTATTTTAGTGTAGTGGGCAGAGTTCTAACTCCGTTAATTAAGTCAGCACACTATCGCTTCCTCGTGTGTTGGCAGGCCGCCTGCAAAGCAAGGGAGACTGGGCCCATAAACTGACGTTACGAAATAATTTGACAAGCATTCCGTTAATCGCTGTTTAACTACATTTTACCGTACTAGTGCTAATGTTTATGATCTTGTGAAGTAACTGTGAATGTTTACTTTGTAAAAGCCGACACATGTTCGAGAAATGTGATCGGATTTGTCGTATTACGAGAAAAACGTGATTATGATGCAGCCGGGACGTTATGGTAATAGTCTAAACCTGTTCTTTTCTAATTAATTCTAAGCATGAGGCTATAGAACTCAAACATAACAAGACGATTGATTAGTGAAAAGAAAAAACAATTTGTAAGAAATAAAAATATCGTCAAAAACCAAATTAAATATATTTTAATTTGAATACCAATGAATACGAAGAGATGACTTAAAAATTAATTCGCTTTGTTGACAAACGCCAATAAGCAATTACTGAGAATAGAATGTAGGTACGAAGGTACAGTCGGGTCCGTCGACCTCTGATTGACTCGTCACGTTTTTATCGTAAGAATAGTTCGGCGTGCGCTTTTTGTGTGTTAACAGTACAACCGATTTAAGTACCTTACTACTCGTTTTTTTCTGCTTTATTGGGTGTTTAAATGAGGCATTATTAGTTGCACTACAGATTACAATCTTATTCAAACCAACGTGCATAAAGTTATATAATAATTGGCAGGTACAAAGAAGTTTTTTTCCACTTTAATATCTACCAGCTATTCAACGACAAAAATAAAGTTATTAAAATTATAACAAAACATAACATAACATCACGACTGTAATCCTCGAAGTAATAGGCAGAGGTGTACCTATACTGCCGCCATAAGTAAAAATGGCGCGTCTCGAGGAAACGGACCGGGGAAAACTGAGCTTTACTAGACAGCGTTGTTTGTTTAGTAAAGCTTATTTTTGTTTTTTTTTTTCTGCAGATGCGTCCCTTATGCTTACAGAAGCAGTATAGTAAGCCTACATTTCGCTAGTTTTGTTTAAGTCCCATATAATAGGGAGCGAGCCTATTGCCATCAGACGGGCACTAATCCAGGCTACGGGCTGCTACTGAGGAATTCCAGATGGAAAAACCCAATAACACATTGACCGACCTGGGAATAGACCCTCAGGACCTCATGCACAGCAGTAGCGCTACCACTAAGGGGCCGTCTCCACGGGCGAGAGAATCGCGGCGATAGTCTCGCCGTGCCCTCAAATTCTTGCCGCGATCATATCGCCGTGTGGAGACACGTTCTAAGAGAGTGTATAGAAACGACGTGGCACGACTATAATATCGCCGCGATTCTCTCGCTCGTGGAGAAGGTCCCTAAGACTGACGAGGAAGTTATTAAAATTAATACTCGTGAAAATGTACACTTACATAAATCTTTGTAGTTTAATTAAGACTGCTGTTAAATCACGCGAATAATTTCGCGTTCGCGTTTTCCTTACTAAGAATCAACTATTAAAGCAGTCTAAACGAGTCTATTACCAGGCAATAAACAAAAACTAGCTACATACAATTACTGCCAAATTATCGACATGCGATAAATTCGCGATAAAATCTTTCACAGAAAAAAAAATTACGTTAAGAGAATTTTCCGCGTGGCTGTACGTTACGTCAAGAAACTCCGCGGTATTGTTGACGGAGTAATTTTAACGCCTATGCCTATTAAAAAAAAAACTATTACTTTTTTATTTATACTTTGCAGTGGGAACTCCTTAGTTCCGCCGTTCCCGGGAACTGATTAGGCGTTCTTTTTTAATCGTCCGCGGTAATTGCTGTCTTTAGCAAACTTTTTTCAATGCTTAGGATTTTAAAAATTATAACGAAGAGGAAACATTTCGCAAGAAATATATTAAGCTTTTCCTGCTTCTTATTTCTTGCAAAATGTTTCCTCTTCGTTATAATTTTTTGCCGTTGTTGGTTTATCTTGATAATTTTTAACCTTCATTCCGGTATTTTTTACCAAATAAACATGACTTTCTTGAACTATATCTTCCCAAGAAATTGCTAGAATGTTCCATAGTTATTAAGTAAGTATGTACTAATATATATAATATAATACTACTAACCTTTCTAAATACGTGTCGAATTCCCGTCAAACAACCACACAGCGTACAAATACAGCAGTTTTTATTTACCCACCCAGTTAAAAGTTTCCCAAAGGCCACCTTAGCCGCTGGTCGGCTAGTCCACCCACTAATTGCGCCGCTATTGTTACAAAAACTACCCGGAGCAGTAAACTGTCGTACCTAAACTATATTTTCCTGATGATTACCTACATTAATAGTGTGCTATTATTTTATATTAACTACTTGTTACACGTGTCAAATTCCTCTTAAACCACTATCAAGCGTACACATCCAGCAATTTTTATTTACCCACCCAGTTAAAACTTTCCCAAAGGCCACCTTAGCCGCAGGTCAGCTAGTCTACCTACTAATTGCTCCGATGTTGGTCCTATTGTAACAAAAACTGTACCCGGAGCAAGGCCTCGCCTTTCTCACGTCCACAATGACCTGAGCACATGCTTAGATAATTATAATCACTAGTGCCCTTGTCTGTGTTGTTTTTTATTATGATTTTTTGTTTGGATATTGTTGTAGGTAGGTGTGCAGTTTTTGTTCTTAATTTTGCAATGCTGGCTTCTTCTATCGCACCTATCCTACCATCAACAACTTTACAGATTATTTTTTATTAATTAACCTGTTGAATGCCATGATTACAGACACAATTAAAAAGCCATTGTGTCTCGCGTGGATCTACGTTCCGAATACGAAGGGTTAAATGAGAGGTGGTGGTACACAAAGTACGGTTTTTTCTACAATAAAATCATAAAAATATCATCTTATTCTTATTTCAGATATCATATTCCATCTAGCAACCCAACGGTTTTTTTTTATTGAATGACCAACTTAACGGATTATTTCGCACCCATTGTTTTCTTACGTTTTTCTTGAGTTCTACAACATCACATACTAACAAGTTGTAGCCAGGCTTAAAATTCTGAGATAGAATCCAGAAAAAAGACACTTAAATAAAAGTGTATTCTGTATTGATACTATCTCAGAATCTTGTAACCGCTCATAGCATAAACGTTGGTCGATTTTATTCATTTTTAATTCACTTCATTTCTATCCTATTACACCCACCAGTACACACGGTAATCGATCACACTATCGACTCTAGAGCTAAGCTGTCATGTAATCCTATAGTCTACAAATTAATATTGCGTCAATGACATTACCTAAACAGTCTTCGCCCACATAACCGTACATTGGCGAATGTTTTATTATTATATATATATATTTAGTTTTGATTCTTGAGCTACACACTTTGATAAACCAAACGATGATTGATAGTAGGTATTTTAATCTGTAATTACACAAACGATTGCATTGATCGTTATCAATGCAATCCACTTGAGATCGCAATTACAATGATTTCTGTGTCAATTACAGATTAGAAATTGTGTTATCAAAAATTCGAGGGCCTAATCTTTTTGGCCGCAAGTGTACACTTGTGCAATTTTCCATAAATAGGTGTTTGATTCAATTTGACTTGATGAACTTGTACTAAATGATTCATGGATGAATTAAACACGGTTAGATTTTTCACATACCTGATTTTAATAAGGGAAAACCCGCAGGCCTTTTGAGGTAGAAAATATAACTAACTGCAGATTCTGTTAATAAATTAATTTATATATTTATTATAATAATAATTACGATCAATATACGATAGCTACCCACGTATCCTCGTTTCTCGTGTCAACATGGGCTTTTAGGGCTTCTTGGTTAATTTATACCAATTATTGGCAGCACAGAAATCCGAAGAAGAACGAAGCTTACCGACATAGCCGTGGTGATTGCGCGAAGAGAGTGAAAATGGGCGGGCCATCTTATGGCGTAGAATAAATGGCAGATAGGGTAGAACAGTGCTGGACTGGAGACCGAGACCTGGGGGTCTACTCCGAAGTGTAAAGTGCGAATGTTCGGATCGGAACGACACATGGCCGAACCGGATATTACTGAAAAATGCGACAAAAGTTCGGATCGGCTCAGTTGGGTCGGGACCATAGTCAATATTCGAAAGAGTGTAGGTGTGTAGGATCAGGACCGACCGAACCAGATAGTAACTTCGTAGCAGGAAACGGCCGAACATTCGGCCGATACTACTTCGGAGTAGACCCCCAGGTAGCAGAAGTGTGGGCAGACAGCCGATGAGGTGGACCGACGACCTGGTCAAGATTGCTGGACGACAGAGAAGAGTGGCGTGCATTGCAGGATGCCTACACTCAGCATTGGGTGGCAAAAGGCTGAAGAAGGAAAGATTCACTGCAGAAGCAAAAGCTTTTAACCTGCATTTTATTCAAACAAACACAACATGCCAATAAAATGGGTGTGTGTGTACCTGTACATCATTTTGTAAAAATAAAAACGAAAAAAAAATCCGTAAATAAATGTCCGCCACCACGCCTACGTAGTTACGACACTGCGCTGCTCGCTACATGCTACATATGAAAGCAATAAACGGTGATAAATTGCCAAATGTATGAGATAATGTAGGGTTTTGTGCTTGTCTTAAACTACCTTTATTACCTATATCTGTATATTTTTATGTTTGCAAAATGTATTACGGTTTAGGACATACATAGTCACTTGTATGAGGCAAACATGCAACTTCGTCTGCGTGAAATTGGTTGTCCCCGTAGCATCGCATCGCATCACCAACCCGCGCTAGTATTTCATTATCGCTTAGCGTTCTTACTGACTTTTCTTCTCTTTGCTCGGCCCCTTAGGGTCTTAGCGTGATGTTGTATACCATATAGCCTTCCCCAGGAATTGGGCTATCAAACACAAAAATAATTTTTCAAATCCGAATTGTAGTTCCAGAGATTAATAATATTAGTATGGATAGGCATAATAGGCTTGTATTATCATTCTTTAAGTAGTTTAAAGAACAATAAATTGTTCTAGTATACGATCCTAAAACTGTGGACGACTCATTCAAAGAAACTCGTTGTCCATCGCACTGCACTAATAAGACAGGCCACACCATGTTAACGGAAGGCAAGATCATTCGATTACGCGGCTAAGCTACGGTTAATCTAGACAGCTGTGGGTGACCGATTATGTGTGACACCGGATTTAATTCTTGACTTTAAGATCACATTAAACGGTCGGATTTACGTCCTTACTTGACTTTTGTTGGTTAGATTATCTTGAAAAGGAATGATGTAAATAACCGTCTGGAATATGCGAAAATCTGACAACTTGCTACGTATATATACCGGGTAAAATAGGCATCGACGCGCAAACTGCAACCATGAATTCAGTAGGTAAGTACATGATTCTAGATCCAAAAGGGATGAATTTTTTGGTCGGTCATTAAAAAAACATGCTATTTCATACAAAAGTGTAATACCTAGACGGCTAAAATGTATGGAACAGCAGATTTTATAGATTAGCAGATAGTTTTGCTCATCGAGTCCCTTACACCGTAGGTATATGTATATTATACTACAGTGATGTCGATTTACCGGCCGTAATATTATGTTGGATTATCGGATGTTTGGCCCAATTTCCAAAATTAGTTATGTATATTTGATACGCTTTTCAGCATCGTAGTAAAGGAAATTGATTCCAGATGGCTCGCATTCTGTCATCAACATTGAGATTTCAGTTCAATAAGTCCACAATTTTGGGTTAACCACCTGTTTGTGTTATTTTCTGGTCAGAATTCCACTCTGTTGAAGTGTACCTAATAAGATACCACAAACTAACCTAACCTAATCTGTAAAAACAAACATTCAACGGTTCAAGTACCTTTAGGCGCGTGGCCAAAATCTGAACTAATTACGCCATCTTGTTTTTTCAATACCAGCACCCACTTCGACGCCTAAGGGCCGGTTGTTTCAAACGGTTGGTTAACGTAACATACGTATGTCAAATAAAAAAGATTACGTACTCATTGTTATTTGACGTACGGCAAGGCCATAATTTTGTAATTGTAATTTAAAACAACGCTGTTTTGGGTTTGACGATAGTTAGCGCCATTTTTGACATAATATATATGCGTCCGTCAAGTGGACGTGAAACCCGCCCTAAGTGTCCTTTTGTTTTTGTATTTATTTGTAAGTATAGTTAGTGAGTCATTTAATTGAGTACCTAATAGGTAATAGGTAAAACGGGCTGGTGTCCAATTGAGTACCTATTGTAAATAATTCTGTTAAAAATTGTAAAAGTTATGTAAGTAAAAATTTCTGTGACAATTTCTCAAATGTTTACCAAGAACGCTCCCTCCCAATTTCATACAGGCGCAAAAAAATCCTTGTAGCACTCTAACTATCGTAACAAAGTACTCAGTCATTGTTAGGTAGTATATAAGTGTATGTAGTGAAGCAGCGGAAAATTCTCAGGGCCAATGTCAAGTGTCGCTATTATGCGCCACTACCTATCTACATCATGGGCCATACACTGTTTATTGTTCTAAATGTGTTAGTCAATAGAAATGGAATACGTGTTTTTAGAAGGATACAGGTAATATAAAAACATCATATCTGATGTTAAACTAAGGTGTGTATTTCCCATCCACAAAAAAAAAAAAAAAAATGGGTGTAGTATCTGTAAAAAAAGCTAGCTTTGGAAAGCAAAACGATTCATTTTTGTTT
Organism: Apamea crenata; assembly: GCA_949629185.1. Taxonomy (NCBI): domain Eukaryota; kingdom Metazoa; phylum Arthropoda; class Insecta; order Lepidoptera; family Noctuidae; genus Apamea; species Apamea crenata. Next base: position 4,068,918 of record OX451359.1, read on the forward strand.
ATAGGAACCGAGCATAAAACAATTACACATAATTAAACTTAGGGCTGATTTTTCCATCGCCAGATAACTTTATCGGAGGAATAATTTTGAATTATTGACAGTTCTTCTATACAAAAACTGTCAGACGTGAATTTTATTCCAAGAATAAAAGTTAACGGTTGAAAAGTGACCACAGCTGATTACTGGATTTAATTAGACTAAATATTTTCACTTAGGTAAGTTTACGGAATTTCCCATTTTACTAAGAGAAAGGCAAGTTCAAGTGAAATTCCAAAACGTTAATAGTCACATGTAAACATTATTTTTATGGGCCTTCAAAAATAATGTGTGAACATGACGGAAATTGTTCAAAAAGTACAGTTACGACAATCTACCTGTGGACCGTTAGCGGTATAGTGTTAATTGATGATATAATAATGCCTTGAAATGTTGTATGTGGTCATTAAAAGTTACTTTTATAGTCATAACAGGCTCTTTCGTAGATCGTTTCGCTGTTTGTAACGTTCATTTCTAGTTCTAAGTGGCGCCTGAGAGTTTTTTTAGAGGATATTTTGTGGTAAGTACAGTTTAATACTGTCTAAATTGTACGTAAATGTGCTTGTTACTTGTAGATGTTAGGAATTTCTGATGTTACGGTCGCAAAAGCGATCTATGTTCTTACACGAATAAAATAGAAGACCCATTTTTATAATAAAAACGTTCAAAATGTATTTTTGATAATGTATTTCATCTCAGCGACAACCAAATTCAAACTTGTAGAGAAATTAGAGGTATTTTTCACAGATTGAGACTGAGATCAAACTGTGAACGTTTTTAAAATTACGAACATTGCCCCTCTGAACGTGTCCAGATTTAATTAAACTTGCCCTCTTAGTCTTATTTTAGGTTTAGGTAACCGTTCTTCGGTAGGCACTAAAATATTAAAAAAAAACCTTCATATTCTCTATTAGTCGTCATCTCGGCAGTCACCCCTTTCTAACCATATCATCTTTTACACAGCCAATCCATCGTTTCTTTGGTCTTCCCCTATTTTTATAGCCATCCACAATCATAGTCAAAACTTTCTTCACGACATTAACTTCCACAAAATTATCCCAATTCATTTTTAACTCCTCATCCAAATACTACGCCTAAACATTGCCCAACTGCTATCTAAACAGAATTCCTCTCAAACAGCGCTTTTTGTACTAAACCAGGTTGATGTACGGAGTACAGTGCGCGTCGGAACGCGCGGCCAATATTTACTCTGTTGAGCGATAAACACGAACAGACACGGCTGGTACAGTCGAAAAAAGAGATCAGTTTAGATGTAGCTAACTTGCAAGAATAACTATTTAAAAAATGTGCGTGTCCTGAGTATAGCGCTACAAGGATGGCGCTCGAATGATGTTGATAGTCTAGCGCTGTTGGTGAATATTTGTGCGATTATTTTGTGAAATGTGTTGAAAAAACCAGATGGCGGCGATAGTTCCGCTTTTTGCCACGCGCCAATAAATCCTTGTATAGCTATAGTCAAGTTTTTTATAGCTTTACTAAGTTTGTCATGTTTAAGGACTAGCGCACATTTGCTTTTATTATTATTAATCGATAGTTTGATCAAACATCGTTATCAGCATGAAGCTTTACAAAAGCTTTAGATACTACATAAATCGAACTGAAATTAATACACTCGGTAAACGATACTGGTATCGACCGACTAAAAAGTTTTTAGGGCAGAGTAGCCTTAGAAAATACGTACATAGTCAAAATGAATATTGATATTTGACAGCGTAGTGAAAACGGAAAACATCATTATTTTTGTCCGTACAACTGACTCTTTTGCCAACTGTACTACAAAGTACCGTTTGCTCACTGTTAAGGTCCGTATGTCACTAAGTGATGGTCTAGTGTCAGGTACATCGCCAGTCAATTGTTTCTATACCTTGTTCGAAGCTTGTGGGCAATTTATAGCCCCATGTTTGTACTGAGAGAGTTTATTGAGCAAAACTTGAAACGTTGTTTTAAAGTTAGTGTATTGGAAACACTTCAAGCTGAAACGAGGTGTTGTGCTTGTGGAATTTGTGTATTACTGTACCTACTCGCGATATACAGGGTGGCAGGGACATGGAAGCGCAAACTGTAACTATGAATTCAGCACATGTTTCTAGACAACCTAGCGTAGAAGTTTTTCGTCGGTTATTAAAAATAAATCAGCTATTCCATACATTTTGACCGCGTAGGTATTGCCACTTTTCTATAAAATCATGTACTAATGGGCTGCGCGACAAAGACCCTGCCAACCTGTGAGTATAAAAAAAAAACTTTTTGATTTTTTTGTTCTAAGACAACAACAGAACCTATTAACTCAACTCAATCTATTGGGTATTATGTTAGAACATCGTTGATAACAAGATAAGTTAGAACAATGACAAAAGATGTCATCAAAAAAGTTGCCAAATCACGACCGCTAACTCCAACAAAGAGAGGGACCATCAATCTAGGTCTCCTAAAGCGTCAAGACTTCCTATAAATAAGGGACACGAGAAAATACCCATCAATAAAGACCAAACATATGTATGAGACATACAACAACCAGGTTAAAATAAATCGTCCAACCAATTACAGTTAACTACTAACGTTTAAATATCACTTAAATCACACATATTTATCATCTGTGGAATATTTCATCACTGGGACATTTAGCGTTCTATCTTAACTGGTGTAATTAACCCGTCGCCGAGTTATCTAGAAAATGTATGCCTAATTACTTTACACGGTACAAAGTACAGGTAAAAGAGGTTAAGGATTCATTGGAGGAAAGTGAAAGCTCATTCCTCTGAGTTTATAAGCTCGGGTTTTCTTAGAAGGATTCATAGGTCAAACATAGATTTTGGTTTACTCAACGTGGGACCAACCTTTCGTGGGCCGCTTGCATGTCTCTGAACCGTCTCCGAACCCAATTAGGGAGATGCAACTACAACCTAGCCCACTTTGCGCGGTATTGACAGTACGGCAGCAGGGTGTAGATGTTGAGCTGTGGCGCAAACTATGACCCACCTCCTATCCTGCCCTTTGTGCCCCAAAAATGCAGCCATAGCGACCTCTGCGCTGCCACAGACGATGCCGTGGAGGTGGCGAAGTTTTGGCCCAACTTCAATACACTGTTGTGCCATCGACACGACGGAGAAGAATATGGCCTTAGCTTCTTCGATTCTTCTATCGTCGATGCGAACATGAACTCTTCCAATTATAAAACTAGATGAAAATATAGTCAGTCTTTAAGATCGGAGGGGTTTTCTACCCTAGAAAATTCATGGTTATTATCGACATAATGGTCGTTACAGGCTGGCTAGCTGCTACATGAGACAAGATCATCATTATCATCATTCTCTTGCACGTACTTACTTTATTTGGGGTCGGTGCAACATGTCTTTTTCTTCCATTCTTCTCTGTTAGTCGTCAACTCAGCAGTCAGGTAGTCTCCCCTTTCTAGCCATATCATCTTTCACACCCAACCATAATTACGTTGGTCTTCCCCTACTGTTATAGCCATCCACATTCACACTCAAAACTTTTCTCAAGATATTTGTCACATTATTTTATTGCCTTTCATTCAGAGCTTCACAAAACCGTATTTAAATAAAAAAGGTAACTTCTGCGAAATTGAACCCATAATCCATCTTCCTTCGACATTCAATCGTAATCCATTGTGCAAGTTTCGATTCTCAAAAGAAATGTCTATTATAACAGGATCAAAATTATAATGGTGCGTGTCGCACTCCCATTATTACAACAATAGATTCCTTCCTGTCGGATCCCCAGCCATTATAGAATTTGGTTTATATACCCATAATTCTTGGCTCTTAATGGTGAAATACTTCTAATCAAATTATTTACGGAGTGTTATTTCTCCGTCGATCAGCGTCAGAATAAAAATAAAGCTCTTAAAGGAGCTGTTTTTACGACGTTCCTTTTTAATGGGGATGCGCTAGCTTCTTATAATCTCATTGATTGATATTTCAAATAATCATTTGAAATAATCATCAATAGGATTATATAAACTTAGAGGGTTGAATTGATGATTTTAATGATTGTAATTCTGTAAATACATACTTGTTACGCTCGCGAATCATATTTTGTTCAATATACAACCTGACCTGCAAATTGCAAAAAACGTAAGATAATTTGTATTTTGCCGGCTGCCTTGCGTTTCCCCCTTAATGGACTTTTTTAGAATCTTTTAGAATGTAGCAGACATCATAACAGATAGATTATTGTGAAGGAGGTCGCCTACGGAGTACTAACAGCATACTAATAACTAAAGCCAGCAGGTCTTTTATATTTTGAAAGGGTGTCACATAACCAGCAAATAAGATTTATTAGCTTGGACAGCGACAATATTATCCTTGTTGGACGTGGCCTACTCATTATTGTAACTCCTCAAAATCAATACTGCTTCTGTCACTTACAATCCTATCCTATCCTATCCTTTCATAATCATGTTGGGGACTATACAGACAGTGATGTCATTTTAGGTGCAGTGGCTGGGAAAAGATTTCTAAACAGCACGTTACGCATATGGTCTTAATTAGCAAAGTTCCCACTGCTGGGGCACAGGCCTCCTCTTTTCGAGAAGAAGTGGGCTATTATTCACCACGCAGGCCCAGTGCGGGTTGGTAGATGTCACATGTCTTCGAGTTTTTGGTTCTAGCATAATTATGCCGGTTTCCTCACGATGTTTGCCTTCACTATATATTTTCCCATATGAGTGAGGACGCAATATCATTAGGGGTTACTATTCCATTATTTTGTTTTTCAAAACTGAACTTAGAAAAAATATTTAGAGATTATAGTAAGCAGATAATACGGGTCATGTTTTCCTTCAACCTTGGTCGTTGAGACAATATTTATTATGTTTATATCCTTTGTTGTCCCAACAGTGAACAGGGTTAGCGCGCACTTGTGTTTACTTGTTTACTCTAGCTTAGTTATGATTTTATTATGTTGCTTAGTCGGAAATTGTTTATATACATGTTGGTATACCGTGAGGGTTGCTTCGAGGTAGCCTTGGGGAGGCCTTTGCTCAGCAGTGAAAGAGTATAGGCTAAACAAGAAAGATATAGGTTCCTAGATTTTTATCTTCATGTTTACTGTCATACTGTATTCAAGTCTACAAAAAAGGATATAATGGGCTAGTTTCCTAAAAAAATCTAATTAGTCCGTCAGTTAGATTATCAAAAAATATTGAACCCGTATTTTTTCTTTTGTCAATTACATAAAAAATTATGAAGATATCGCCCGTTAAAGTTCCGCGTCACGTCACTTGCTTGCGACACTTTAGCAAGTGACGTCACGACCCCCACTTCCAAATTTTGACGCGCTTTATCTTTGTCATTTTTTGTTTGATTGACAAAAGAAAAAATATGTGTCCATTATTTTTCGATAATCTAACTGACCAACTAAATATTATTTTTTTTTTTTTACCCAGGAAACTAACCTATTTTGATAGAATTATTAGAAAGTAGAGAGATGGAAGGAGAGTAGAATGACGTTAAATATGTCACTATCAACATCTTCCACCCATGTCCAAATATAATTAGTTTTGAGATCCCAATTTATTTGGGTTCCGTTAAGATATTTTTTCTTCCATACATTATCCGTACGTTAGACGATTCAATGTTTGAACCTACTAAAGTCACAGGGGGATAAAGGCGCTTCCAAAGCAGAAACAACAAAAAGCTACCTTAATCACACGTATATCTTTGAACCTTGACCCAAAGACACAGATCATGACATGACAATCACAGTTATGGGAGCTGTTGTCTCATCAAAACAAAAACAAATTGACAATGCGACAGAAAAACCCCTAGGATACGAAAATAAAAGAAGATTTGGGGGTATGGAACGGCCTTTTATCGGGATTGAAGATAAGGAAAATTACCATGAGATGATCTCGTTCCAAACCTGCACCCTAATTGCGTAACACACTTCAATTCACAATCTGAATCACTTTGAATTTGAAGGCTAATCCATTGCTTCATATAGATGGCACGGTTGGCGCAGTGGACTGCTGCGCTGCGTATCGCGGGTTCGATTCCCGCACGGTACAAATATTTGTATGACCTACAATTAGTTGTTCCGGGTCTGGCTGTTTGTGTATGTGAGTTTATATGTCTGTAAACGCACCCACGACACAGGAGAAATTCCTAGTGTGGGGCAACGTTTAAAAAAAAAAACCAAAAAAAAATCGAAAAAAATGTGTGCTCAGCAACGTAAATAACGCATTGAATGTTGTTGAACTGTCAAAATGAAAGTCGTTGCTATTGTTATTGTGTTACGCGATTACCCCGCGGTTCAGACCCAGGACTCCTGTTGCTGTCGAAATTACTCGGGGAGCAAAGATGCTATATTCATTAGAATTAATTAAAATTAAGAAAAAATTAAAAAACCTTAATCATCATCTGCCTAGACTTTTCCCAACTGTGTTGGGTCGGCTTCCAGTCTAACCGGATGCAGCTGAGATGAAATCTTAATAAAAAGTTATAAATAAAATAGCATATAATCCTCAGTTCAAAAACATTTCCTACACTAATAAATATAACTATCTTAATGTATGACCTTAATAGCTTTGTTCATCGATCAATTTGTCAATTAAATAGTTTATCAACAGTATAGACGATACCTCAATTACTTAGATAGGAACCTTCGTCACTTCACACTTCTTCGGTATTTAATTTTATCGAAATACACCTTTCTATCTCTTTCTATCTTATTATTGTTATATCTCCCTTTCTCTCTTTATATTGAAGTTTGATAAAACAACAATGACGATAGTTATTAGTGGAACATGTAACGGTGCCCTTGTAATTAAAAATTGCATACTTGATGGATTGATTGGTTTTAGTTCCAAAAAAATATTATGAAGAATTTTATTGCCCAATGCGGAGAAACGTCACCATGATGCGATAAGGGCTTTGACAATATGATTTGATGATTAAAGTATAGCGTAACTTCCCGCGAGAAGTCTTTAGTTTTGCAGAGGAATACGAGATAGGTACTGAAATAATCATAATTGGAGACCACCTGGAAAGGAAAACAGTAGGGAACCCTTAGTCACAAACTCAACTCAGAACAGAATCCACAATTTATCCTCCTCAGTTACGCCACAACTCATGATTAAGCCTTGGAACGGAACCGAACCAACTACTGAAAAAAAAACATTAATAAATACCTAGAATTTATCGGTATGTGGTATGCGTTTGATAAGAAAACAATGTTATCGTGTATTTCTAATGTATAACGAATATCTTATTAAAAACCTATGATTCTATCTTCTCCCATTACACTTCTAAACGTATAATTATCAAAGAAGACATTTTATTTATATTAAAAATAACTTTTACCCTTATCGGAAGGTTAAGCACGAAGACAAATCATAAAATTCTTATCAGAATTCGTCAAAATTTTACCGAAAAATAATTGAAAAAAGATTGCTGCTGCGTTTAAAAATAGAACGCGGTTTGATTGGTTATTTATTTTCAATTTAGAAAATGGTCATTGTATTAGACGTTTAGAAATGAAGGCTTAGGATTGGTCGAGGTAACAAACCGTATGCATGGAATTAGTATGTACTATTTGACGATATGTAACTTGTTGCTTGTAGACTAATTTACTGAGACCACAAGATAATGCTATCATTTTGTACACACAAGTCCTAAGTGTGTTCTTAGCGATAAGATAACCTTTCGGATTTCGTAAGTTCATTCAAGTTTATCATTGGATTACTTAGTTTAAAAGTGGCTCAGAGACATAATCGGGTATGTCACTCACTAATAAAATATTCAAGTTAATTAAAATTAAGTATACGTTCAAGCTGTTTCTCTATTCAGTTTTGATGTACCTACCACCTATTAATTAAAGCCTATTTCCTGTTAGTAATACTTACCGCTATTCTAGATAACCATCGCGATTTCAGTATCTTTTATGTCTGTTTTACTACTGTTAGTAAACAGTAATTACCAATTATCAGTCCGATTATAATTTATAAACCAATTATGACAAATATATTAAAGTGTTTTTTACCGAAATCCACTTAACTACACGTTACCCACTCGATAATCTTATCTTATACTTAAAGTCGAAGAAATTCCTTGATTTGTAAAAATCATAATGTCGCCATTTTTCCTAGAACGCGGCACAGCGCCGGCGCAGCTTTAAGTTCACAGAAACGCAACCGGATGGTTTGCGCATGCGGCACATTATAAGCAAGGAAAATTTGCATGTTTGTCTGTCTAGTGAAAAATAATAAAGTAGGTAGATGCACTGAATGGCCGGTGATGGTATCTTACACATTCTGTACAAGTATAAAGAAGTAAAAAGTTAATAATAACAATACTTAATTCACTCGTCGCGCGTCGTTTGCTTTGCAGAGACAGTATACAATTCATATTCGTATTGATGTCTTATCGATACTGTCTTTGTGTGAAATCGGTTTGATATTTGCCAGCGTCAGGCACTCACTAGTTGTCTGGTATTTTTGCTGAACTGGGCCTATTTGGCGCAGCCGGAAGGCATACTTTCCGACTAATTTGCCACAACCAACGTTATACACTTTTTATTAGTTTTCTTTATTATATTTATTTTTGTAGTATAATAAGTGGAGTTGTGTGCCTTTTAGTCTATGCTAATTAAATGTATTTTCTTTCGTTCATATTTTATCCAGAAGTTCAGAATTGAGGGCAAGAAGGTCTTCCAAACCCTCGGCTCATACGTCTGCACCAAATGGTATAGCTCATAAAGTTGTAACGTAATCCAGTTGGAAATTTTTGTTCTAGGTTAGAAAAAAGGTCTCTACACTATAACCTACTCGTACGAAGTCACACACTGTTATGTAACCTGACTAGACATGCTACTAGCCTATAAAAGTTATGGCCCATAAATCCCAGAGCAACCCATAAATGAAATAGTCTATTTTTCGTAGTTGAGTCAACCTAAATTCAGATAGAACCCTTAGATAAATTAATTGGTCAGACAGGGCATTTGTCTGGAGGGCAAAAGGATTACTGGGAAACTGTTTTGGCGAAATTCGACTTTGTACAATATTTTTCTTACTTAATAGTCTTGTTTCGAATGGACTTCAGAGAAAAGCGAGCTGTTGGTAATTTAAGACGTTTTTTTCCGTTCCTTTTTATTCTTTTTGGAGTTATGCCGAATGTAACTTTGACTTCCTGAATGGATTTAAGTTAAGACATTTATATTTGAACTCTACGCCATATTTATCGGTAGAATTCCTTATATTCGATTCGGTAGGTGTTGTTTAGTTGAAGTGTGTTTTTCAAGAAAATGTGCGCAGTTTTATCAGCATGTCTAAAAGGTATAAAATACTGCGTACACGTACTTATGTTGTTCTCTAAGAAATTCTCGCCTGTGCCAAATTAGCCAATTGTTTTTTACAGTCAAATAAATTTTCAAGCACTATTAATGGAAGTTTCTTTCTTCAAAAAATAACTTCCCATCGCTTTCCAACATCGGTTATCCCCTTTTCTAATGCCTTAATGCGTGTTTGACCTAATAAATTCAGGCGTTGACACGGTCAGCAGGTGTACCTACACTTGAACTACGAAAAATAGAGTTCAGATATAAAAACGCTTTTAATGTCAAAATGTTACGTGGGACATGCGGTGTGTTGTTTCAGACAAAATATTCACCAATATCTCTCTTCTTTACCAGATGGCGTAGCGTAATGGAGGGCGAGTGCTCTGAGGGAGCGGAGGGCTGGCTCCTCGTGAGGGTGCACGTGCCCGAACTGAACGTGCAGAAGAGTCTCCAGTTCCCCAGAGACCAGCTCATTTGGGACGTCAAGCAGCAGTGTCTCGCCGCCTTGCCTAAGGTCTGTACCGAGCTTTGGTTTTGTAATATAGATATAGCTGTACAAGGAAGTTTTGGCGCGTGGCCAAAATCGGAACTAACGCCGCCATCTTGTTTTTTTCAATACATTCTACAAGACAGTTGTTTATATATGTTTACCAACAGCGCCCCCCTGTCAACGTCATTCGAGCGCCAAAATTTCTTGTAGTAGTGTATATATTTAGATGAACATTTTTAGTATAATTTCTCCTTGTTTTTCTCTTTTGAGAAGAATACTTCCTTAGGTACAAATTAAGGTGGAAGCGTCAGGGTAGCCCGCGAAGTTATAATTTCCTTCGGGTTTTTTGCAATTGGCAGGTCAATATTAGAGGGGAAATTCTCGTAATTTTAAGAACGTTCACAGTCTGATCTCAGTCTCAATCTGTCAGAAATACCTCTAATTTCCCTAAATTTTTTACAAGCTTTTGACATTAATTGTCGCTGAGATGAGATCGCGACTAGATTTTGAACGTTTTTAATTACGGGAATTGGCCTTCAGGTTGTATGTTGATCTAAATAGATATGATTCGCGGCCGTAACAAATATTTATTTATAGAATTATAATAATAAAATCAATACAACGCACTAAGTTCATATTACCCTATTGAATGACTATTTCATAAAATCATGACATTTGAGGCCAATTCTAACTCGAGGAGTTGTATTGCTGATTGTAATGATTTCTGTAAACTCATATTTGTTACCGTTGTGAATCATATTTTAATCAACATACAACCTGACAATGACTCTGCAAATTGCAAAAAACGTAAGAAACAGATAATTTCGCGGGCTACCTTACGCATCCCCCTTAATTCTGCGTTTTTAGTAAGGATGGGTTTTATAATTATTAGATAGTCTCTAAGCTCATGTGCGTCATTTGATAGTGAGATAACTTAACAATAAGAGGTTTATTTCGTTTTTAGAGTGAACATTTTAGTTTTTATACTTTTTATTTTTTAAATAGTAAGTAAATTAAAAATGTAATTACTAGACGGATTATATTTAATAGGTACCTCCCTTATGCCTAGGTTTTTCTATTTTTAGGAGTAAAGGTGGTACTTAATTGCTATACGCAGTAAATCTTATTGGAAAACCATAAACTAAAGTTATAGGATTCTTGGAGAATTACTACCTCGTCAAATCGTTTGTAGATTTAAGGAATTTGCCGTTTTCCGCTAAAATTCATCGGAATCGAATTAATCTCATAAGTTTCCTAGTAAAGATTGAATCATAACTTTTTGTTGAAATATCATGCTGTTGACCTTCTGAATTTTGTCACCTGGCTTGCATAATTTAAACGAAAGAAAACGAATTAATTCATTATAGTTAATTTATGTGTCCAGTCACCTTGCTAGACAAATAAATTAGGTAGGTATTATGTTTTGTGAAAGATTATTTATTTCCAATTTACATAGAAAAAAATCACATAAAATCTAGTGATGGGACATATTGTATACTTATCATGTAGAAAAATATCGACAGTTTTTTTTTTTGGCATCCCGCATATTAACCTACGAGGTGGTCGACGTCTTAACAGGATTGTCCTGTGGATGCTTCCATAAATTAAGGCCTTTAGCCATAAAACCAAGCGACTACACCATTGCTCAAATGCTGTTGTCATTTATTTTAAAATGTATGGTCGTACCTATATTTTTATAATTAATTTGTTCTTACATGCCATCGACTAATAAGCCTCGTTAATCCTAAACTAACCTAGTTCTACTTAATACATTTACGCATACATTACTCTGATTACCTACATTCGAACTAAACGATATGAAACGGAAAACTTTCGCTTATTCAAATTATTTTGTTATTTTAACGATTATTCAATGTTAACGTTTCGCTTTGTGAAGTTAATGTGTTTAATTATTATTGTTACGTTTGTTTTTGTAACATCGCACATAATTTGAGTTATTAATATATATTAGGTACTGACAAGGTAGGTATACCTATTTTAAAATTACTCTCCTAAGGTTTAAAATTGTTAGGTTTCAAGAACACACATTTCTTTAAATTTACCTATTCCTTGTCCTATGATCCACATTCGGTTCATGGAGATTGTTTAACTATTATGTCTAATTTGGAAACAGTGAAAGGGTTAATGAGACTAAAATAAATTAGAATTAGGCAGAGATGTAGCTATGTACATAGTGCACTCACATTCGACAGAACATAAATAGCATCTTTGTAGCTTACCATCAAACATGGGCAAAAAATATAATTTCATTGAAAAAATTAACACCCACGAGCATTTGCCTCCCGGGCATGATCTGCAGTGGCCTATATGGAAAGCTCTCAATCGATTGCAGACACAATTTGTCGAAGTTAAAATTACAGAACCATCCAATACCCAATGCGAGTACGGTGCTTCTGACCAGACCAAGTCTCACGTCTTGCTGGAGTACCCTAAGTGCCGGTTCACCTGCACCTTGGATGACCTAAATAATGCTACTGATGCCGCATTCAACGTGGCTACCAAGTGGGCACAAACTATATTAAAAAAAAAAAAAACAACGAGAGTACCATCGATACAAAAAAAAGAAGAACAAACACATCCAATATGGCCCCCATGCCTCAATTATTTATTTAAACCCATATCCCCTGTACTCTAACATTACAGTATTAATAGTGTCAAGCCATATCCTCTTCCACTCACCTATTACCCAAGTTCCCAGCACAATAATTATATAATTACAGGCAACGTGTTTCCAATAATAAACTCAAAGACACACGATGGGAAAATAAACAGCTGATGTGTTACACATTCTATGATACTTCAGTCTTTAGTATAGTGTGTCGGCTGCCTTTTCTCATGGCTTTATAAACTTTATAAGACAATTGAGGGCAGTGGAATTATTTATTTTATAATCGTTGTTGGAGACCGGGTAAGGGACGCAAATAGGTCATGGAAATGGCAATTTTATATTATTAGGTATAGGCATAGAAAATTCCGAATGAAGTACAAGATAATTACAAATCGATATCTAAATCGCCATTTCCAAGACTTTGGTTTCCAACATAATCAGCCTATAACGTTCCCACTCCTGGGACACAGGCCTCCTCTCTTGTGAGAGGGCCGTAATCTACCACGCGGGCCCAGTGCGGATTGGTAGATGTCACATGTCTTCGAATTTTTGGTTCTAGGACATGCCGGTTTCCTCACTATGTTTTCCTTCACCGTTTTGAGAGCAGTGGTGGTGAAATGACCTGACCTGACCAGACCAACACACAGGCCAGACCTGAAATGTGATGGTGAAAGAAAGCCTTATCACAACATAACCCGATTATGCAACAAAAAATTTATGACTTCGACAGTGGAAGCTTAATTGAAATCCTATTTGAGGATTTTGCCTGATTGGTGGATCGAGTCCGCGTTTTTATTGGAATTAAGGTTGTTGAACTTGCAAGATTAGCCGGTCTATTCTGTAAAAGTCTCACCGTGAAAAGTTAGGTGAAGTGAGCTTAGAGTGAGCTGTCAATAGTGTCAATCCCTAGCACTAGTTGGAATGACAGCTCACTCCACGCTCACTTCACCTAAGTTTTCACGGTGAGATGATTACAGAATCGCACTGCTGTCATTTTTCACCTGATGCTAGGGATTGCCAATATTGACAGCTCTCACTTCAAGCTCGCTTCAACCAAAGTAATTAAGGTGAGATCAAATGGAAAATTTATAATTAATAACGAGACAATATAATTAGAAATTTTAGATTTAATTACTTACTTTTACAGTGAAATGGACCAAAAAATATGCTTCAACAAGTTTACGATTATGAGCCTTTTTTAATTATAAAACTTCAAAGGATATAAAATGCTTGTTTTGGGTCAGTCTTATTTGATATTTCAAAAGACCTGAGAACCTCTTATGTTGTTCTTCACTCCATTTTATCAGCACCAAGTGGCACACAAATATTATCGTAACTATCATTGCGATCCAGTGAAAGTAGCACGAACGTCTGGGTACTTGATCGATAATCGAGTTTCGATTCAAATCGATTACGACATTCAAATGCAAATATTGAGTCTCCGGAGTGGGGACGTCTCTCAAATGTTTACATAGAACATAATTGAATTGAGACGGCGGGTAATCGATTTGATTTTAGTTTTTATTGAATTTATTTTTAATGAATGTGTTCGAATATGGAATAATATGATTTTGTTTTTCACGTTTCATTTGAAAAGACATCTTTATGACTTTTATGTGCTTATTGCAGTTCCCAGAAATGAATAATAATAAATATCTAGAGGGTAGAAAATATTAAGTAGGTACCTACTAAGATTGTAGATTTGAATAATAATAACTAGGCACATAGCATACCAAGTTTATCGATTCCACCGCGTTCCTAATCGATTTTTAACGCTATTGCCATAGCTAATATTCCGTAACTACTTCATGAAGTCTTTTATTTTCTGTCATAGGAATTATTTATGTGGCAAACTTCATGAGTTGAATTAGTATAAACTATAAGTCCCGTATGTAAACTAAGTACCGGCTTACCAATTAAAAGCCTACATAAAATCATGTTGTGAAATATTACAAATTAACGCCACTTGGAGAACCACGCAGTGTGCTTACTGTGTAATTAACTATGTAGCCATAATTAGGTACCTTTCCTGGCTTTAATATTAATATTTCTTATCTATAAAAAATATTATAAGCAGTAAGTCATTCACTTAAAGCACCATAAACACATTCTGAATCGAGCATAAATATTTAAAATCATAAATGGAACAAAAAAATAAATCTCGAACGACCAGTAGCAATATTTTAATGCAATGTAAAGCCCACAAAAGTGCAAGTCGCACGTGGGTAGCTGTAGGCGGGACAAGTCTTAAGACTGCCTAGTAAATCGCAATAAACGTTGCATTAAAACATCACACTTTCAATCGGGACGGGATAAATGTTTTATAATCCTTATAAACGCTGCCATATTACTTTTATTACGTTTTTCCAGTTGAGCGGCTCGTAAAATTATGGCGCTTTTTTTTAGTTATGCTGTAGTCTGGAGTTAATTTGATTCTGTGTTATTTTGATGTGAGCTTTGCCGTCAAATAAATGAATAGCCAGTGTTTGAGAATAATATCCCTAGTTCATAATTTGATAACATTTTAACAATTGAGAAGTCGCTTTGTGTAATACAAATTCGAAAATTATTCAAATAACCATCATACTCTTGTAGGTTAGAAACATTGTATTGCATAAAGAACTTGCTTACATCAAATTTCTAATCGAAACATCGCAACACTGCAAGAATGGCTAGATCTTATCGTGTGCAGCCTCTAACTATCAAAGTCATAGTACCTACTTGTTGAGTATCGGAAAAATCACTAGCCGACAGCAATCCACACTGGCACTTACAAACCAGTTTCCACAATACCGTTATGTGGAAGTAATTTCTTAAACGCATACTCGACGGTCACGCCAATCGTATCGAACGATATGCACTCGACTCGTCAACCGACATACCTTGGTAGGACCCCAACACATAGAGTAGGCACAGTAATGTACAAAATTAGATGTTTGCCGGGCAAATAAATTGACATTCGGAATCTGCGTGGTACGTGCTCGAATTTCGAATGTTTTTTTTTTTGTGAATGGGTTGCATTTGGCACTTTGGCACCTATTTTAGAAAATAATTTGAAAATGTTATTCACGCGATTATCATAAAATAAGATTAAAGTTAATAGATATTAATCTCACACTATTGTGTACGAAATGGATTCTTACGTGTATTTTATTGTTGTTCTCTGTTTATTATTATTTTAAGAACGCTGTAAAATATTATAGTCGACGTACGTGTAAAATTTTTATGGTTGTAAAATATCTCAATAGGAATGTACAGACGCCAGCACATCAAGTGACTACAATCTGTCAAAATTTCTTTAACAGATTTTCAACTTTATCGCTAAAGCTTTAAGGTTCAAGGTTGATTGGGAAAATTTGACAGTTTCGGGTAGCTTGACCTGCTGACGTCTGTACAGTCTGCAGAATTTAACAATACCCTCTAAGCTTCTTATACCGAATCCAACTATCTTCCAGTCCAGCCAATAACCTAAAGTGTATCCTAAGCTTATATTCCAGAATCTATCTATAATTAACATGTACTTAATATATTGTTTTCGGTGGTGTCTCCGGCAACCTCAGGTGGCCACTTGGTACAGGGTACGTTTTTAAAAATGCAACCCCCCGTATATGCCTGAGCAACCCCCTGTATAATGATGCATGAATCATGGCAATGATTCAGTGTAGTCGCCGATAGGGAGACGATACGTGTCTAACTGCATGGATGATATACTAATGTGTCTTGCATGATTAATTACCCTGGTATGCTTGTATTTTCACGTGACTTCATGACTTGTGATCTTATAGTTTAATTGCCTATTATTTTTTCATAAAAAACAGTGGGAAGGTCATTGCCCGTTATGTATTTTAAGTTTCTCAATACATGGTGTAAATAAGCTATAATTTTTACGACTTATTTCAAAAGAAAAAGATTTGATATGAAAAATAATGTTGAAAAATAAAGCGGTAAACAAAACATGCATATTAAAACCGCTTTAAAAACCAAAGTTTTTTTGAAGCAGGCTTAAATTAATATTACATTAAACGATAAAATTGCCTGACTAAAAGCAAGTCATGTTGCAATAAAGTTAAAATCGCGTGCACGAATTCTATACACGAATAAATTCAAAAGTTCTCAATTCACAAATTAAGTACCTACACCATCAAATAATTAAAATAACTTTTATTTGTAAAAATAACTTGTATTTTGTAGTCACGTGAAAATATGGCGTTGAACAATGGGACCTTGAAACCTACCTATAATCGGTTGGCCATAAGTCCATAACCCATAACTCATCTAGACGTTAAATGTTTCCATAATAACCATAGTATTTCAAGCATTAACCAAGTCATAATAAATCCTTTCTAGAACGTACAATGACAGGTAAGTAATGCATTGTCTTTGAACTTGTTATAGGATGTCTTGTTTAATAACAGCATGTGGATATAAAACTGTTCCTATGTTATAGACTTATAAATATGTATGTTCACCTTCTTGGCCTCAAATATAATAACATACAAGGTATTCCTCGTGCATTATGATGATATCTCTATAAATGTACACATTTGCATTATTTCAGTGTCAAAGAAAATTACTACAGCAAGAAACATCTACTTATCAGTCAACTTGTAAAAAAAATATTAACGCAATAACATTATAACGTTGAACTAGCAAAAACAAGCGAGAGTTGTGCCCTAAAAATCAACTTTTTGCTGTGTCACGTTACGAAAATGAAAAGCAAAAAGTGCCTATTATTCGAATCGTCAGCAAAAAATAATGGATACCCAACTTTGTTTAGTGAATATTAATTTCACAGTGATTATGTTAATATTTTGAAATTTTAAACAGACCCTGCCAGTGAACCTTCCCACGGTTCAGTAATAAAAAATCTACCTAACTCAACCAACTAATTTAAATGTCATTTTGATATTTTTCTGCTTACTCATACATATTTTGCTGACAGTACTAATCATCTTCACAAAAAAGAAGAAACCAACCAAAAACTTTGTAATAAAGATCCACAATACATTTTTATTTCGAGTGTACTACTGGGGCTATTCTCAAAACTCGAGAGTGGAGTTTTCGTGTCACCACAATTACGGGCCGAGCCGTCCGTCCCGACGTTCTACTTATGAGAATAGCCCCCATCTTCATAGCTGGACACTTTCCTAACACAACTTTTTTCTTTGTTGTACCCGGGGACTTTTCCATACTTTTCCGCCATTGTACTCCGTATGGCCCATTTTCGTAGACACTTGAAAGGGTTGGTAAAAGGGACATACATTATGTTGATGTGTATGTATTTTGTGTCGTACTTACATTGTGTACAGTACAATGTAGATGATCTCGTTTTTATTAGAATTCACGGAATATGTGGGATTCTAGTGAGGTAAGATGAAAAATGTGAAGCACAAATGTAGGGCACAGGTGAAGTGCTCGGATGACGTGCCCTCGCACACTAATATGGAAATGTAGTTGAATATAATAACTCTACTTCCTATATATTCCTATATGATTTATTCACATAACTATAGGAAAAGAAATAAAGAGGAAATTTACGTGCAGTAGTGGAACAGACTAGGATTAATTAGAGATTGAACGAGTCTCCGTAGACAACGATTAAAAAAAAGCTATCCGGAAACTTTAATCTACATAATTACATTCTTCAGGAACAGCTAGTCTTTTCTCCTACAAGCAACTATCACTTTAATAAAGCTAGAATTAGGTCTCACTACATATTCCTTCGTCCCTCCATGTGGGTTAATGAGAACATTTAGCTACCAGCACTAAGGTAATCTTGAGCTTAGCTACCATACGTTTACATTTATTCGCTAGAAGGCCTAAATTGAATAATTTTACGCACAATTTTCTTCTAATTGTATTAGAGAGGTACGAACGTTTTAATATTAATTAATGTCGGGATGAATCTTGGTACAGCGTCTTAGGATGTAGATTTTCATAAATAAAATAATAACCCTTCACAGTGATACATAAGGTAGAGAAAATAAGTTATAATATTAGATAGATGAAGTAATTTGAATAGCTATATATACTTACTGACTCACAATATCAAGGATCCTTAGACCAACCGTGATCGCTTAGATACTGAATCAATAGATGGTGAAAATTTCACAACAGAAATAATGCAAGACAAAATAAACAATAATTTAGAGAAAGGAATCCAAAAGAGGCAAGATACAAAACACCAAATACCAAAGGATCCTAATACAGCAGACGAAAATAGCAAACCCGTAATGAAAGAAAAACAAAACGGCTGTTCAATAGCGATACATTGGAAACATTGACCATTATTCTATCCTTTTAAAGCAAGAGTAATGCAAATGGGACCTCTACAATTCAATACAATAAAATCAAACTGCTATATACGGCGGTCTTCCTTCAACATCTTTTAAGGTTTTATTACATAAACTGGGAAGATTCTGAGGTAAAACATTGCAAGTTTAAAGAACATAATTTTTCGCCGACTTATTTTATGATCAAGGATTCTTTTGGACTTTGAACCCGGAACTGCTCGTTCGATTTAGTATACCAATTATCGCTAAGATTGTATGCTAAATGCCGCGCCTAATAATATTCAATTCAATAAGTATAAATCATCATCCAGTGCCAACTCAGAGAAAGGTAGAATTACTCTACGATGGACTAGAATTTAAACATTGAAGTGTGTCTACCATAGATCTGTTGTATTTAGATATAAAAGTTTTACCTTATTTTTTTTCCATATCATACAAAACTAATCTAAACTACACACACAGCATCCATTACGTATGAGGAAGTTAACTCAAAAACAAAGACATTCAATTCAGAGGAAACCATACGACAAAAGTTAACAAGAAAGCTCCTAGAATGGAACTAAAGCTGCAGTGAAGTACATAAAATAAGAAATGCAACAAGTCACCTGCAAACAAAATGACCCAAGGTCATCAAGAACAACTTCACAAGCATAATGCCAAAAATGACGACGCAAAAGTTATTGGAGTTAAAAAAGAAAAAATACGACGCTTTTGTATGCCACATGCAAGATCAAGCAATTTACAAAAGTTACTTAAAATCATTCTTAAAGTGAATGCTGCTATAACTTACCAGGGTTGATAAAAGGTCGAATGACCATAATAATATGATATTTATGTAATGGCGGCTTCTGTCTGCAAGTGAGTTAAATCTTCGTTAAAATGGAATTTATGGAGCATATAATTTTGACAAGTGCTCTTATGAACACCGAGCTTGCTTCGGAAGTAATGAAAATATATAATTCCACACGAAATACAAAATTTCATCTACCTTTTACGTCTGATTCCGAGAAACTCCGTAATGCTCAAACACTAGTAACGGTCCCGCTTTTATTTTCGCAAAAGCCAAACAGAAAAAGGCTTCTGAGTAAGCTTCCAAACATTCTAACTTACCCGTTGTAGCCACCGTATAATATGAGCCATCTCATACAAAATGTATGACAACAGCCGCGTCGGAATTTCGCAATGTACTACCGAGCTTAATATAGTCTATGCTAGACTTAACTGTGTCTCTTCTAGGAGCTAGTGTTCTTGTGTCACATAGTAAACAAAGAGAATGACATAGACGAGGAGTGTGAACACAGAATTTATCTTTATTTGATTGTTGTCATCTGTGCTTGTCAGTTTTATTGCGTTATGTGGACGGTCGTTGGTTACAGAGAGGTCTAGTTTGAAGAGTCCATAGTTTGTTCGTTTATTACATATTCTAGTCTCTGCATACTTTGCCACTGAACTGAAGATACCGATTGCTATGGTTGACCTTTCAGTAAAAAAAGGCTGTATCGTTAATCAAATAACCTATCATATATTTCATCTCGTTTCTCGTTCCCTGCTCTATAGGCCTCTCGCAAACACCCCTGATGAAATTGAAGAGGAGATCATATGGATTGAATGCGGAAACTTCCTTTTTCATGACCCCGCTCCATGGTTCCAAGTCATTCGTCAACATTTTTATTACTATAAGTTATTTGATTACTTTATCATAAATTACATTGTATTTTTCCAATCACATGGCCATATAAAAAAAGATGAGATAGCTATGTCTTTGACCTTTGCTTCAAACAAACAAACAATATAATAGCTACATAATTTATACACAACGTTGACCTCTATTTACATAAGAGATGGCAATGACATAATCAATAATAATTATGGTAATGGTTCACAATAATTTGAGCTATAGTTTTTACTTTCATGGACACCTTGAAACAGTTAATTGAATCATGTCTTGAAACATAAAGGTAATGATAACATTAATAGCAATGAAAAGTAAAGTAAACCTTGAAACAGTAAACGGGGTGATCTCCTTAAAGACGAAGATAATGATAATATTGATAGAGGAATCCAGTAAAGGTACACCTATATTAAAAAAAAGGAAAATTGTAATGTTTTTCTTAGCTATAGCATAGATGTAAAATCCTGTGAATATAGAGTCAAGATCTATTTATACAGTAAAATGTATCTACATATATCTGTTTGCTAAAGTTCATCATTCATGTTTAGGCCGAAACACAGGGCCGAAAATACTCGTAAGACACGACGTTTTTACCTTCTAAGGGACTTGCTCCAGCGCCATTTTTGTGCAATGACGTCAATTTAAAAACATCGTCTTGGTTGTCGCATTTCCGTAGACTGACTCAGGTGTGCGATATGTATGATAATTCAACGCACTTGCTTATGGATGTGTGTACGTAGCAATGGGCAAAATAAGACGAAATTCCTCAAATTCTTTGTGTTAATTCTGTTTGTTTCATTGTTTAATTCAATGAGTGTTTATTAATATTTATGTCCTAACAGCGTAGTGTTGTAATTCCAATTTGCTTATATCCATGAAATAAGTTTTAGTCGTATTCCTCGCTTGAGGCTAGATTATAATACTCGTCCTCTTTTTCTTTCCTATATTTATATGTTTTCTGATATAGTCTAGTGTTTGTGTAAAACTACCGTTATTTTATATCATTCTTATATTAATTCATTCACGCTTTATTTATGTATTCATTGTTAACGTGTTCGCATTCAAAAATACCAGCTGGCCAATGTGGGCCAGTCTTTATATGGAAATGTCTCGGCGCAGTGATGTAACCGGGGCCTTATGAATACATATATCTCGAGTGATGCAAGGCCTTTGCAAGGGCCGGAGCCCAAAAGCCCGACCCGGGCCAGGCCTGTCACTATGATATCTTACCCAGATTGATTGGGTACGTGGAGATGCTCGTTATCTTTGACTTACTAAGGTTTTGGCTTTGTTTTTCCGGGTAAGTGAACTTGTTTTGTTTGTTTCCATTACAATCTTTGTACAAATGTTAAATCTTAGTTTTTTTTTCCTGTTTTCAAAGTATTCTCTTCTTGGTATATATCTCAACCACTTTTCATTTCTATGATTATTATGTGCATTGTCCCTTTCTTTTCAAGATTAATCTCTTATAGATCAATGCCAATTTTCCACCAGGAAAATATTACAGCTATTTAAATAAATAGCAATACTTAAGAAAATTACTAATTTAAAACGCCATGGGACCCCGTCATTAGACGTCCAACCGCTATTGAACTTCCTCTTCAGTCACGTATTATAATAACAACCGATTGCCGGACTAGTCTACCTGTTAATTACCTTCTATAAATGAATACGTATTACCTACAGCTTCATTGGAACCTGTCTTTGAATGATCTCATCGATGGTAGACAAATATATTGTTATTCAGTTTTACAGCTTTATCAAGATTAATGTTATGCAATAATTCTATGTCTAACAGGTGACTTCGTCTATCGTTCTTGTTGAACTGATTTAAAGTTTTGTAAATATTCCCAGCTAAACAGGATACTTTCCTTCTCCCTCTCGCATCGTCGAGTGTTGAAGGGTCGGGACCCCATAGAATCATCTTCATTGTGACGCTCTTGCACCGCCTGTGCCTTTTCTTCGATATTATAGACCTCTTCATAGAGTTTGTTGTTCGGGGAATACCGACTTCAATTCAATTTCTATCCTCGTAACATTTTGATTTCCATAAAAAGTTAGGCACATAAATAGCCTAACGGATATGAAAGTATATATTATGAAGATAATGTGAAGAAACAGAAATACAGGTGAAGAGATAAACATATTTTAATCAAACCAGGACAAGGAAAACAGTAGTAATTAGTTATTAATAATGTGTGTAGTCAATATTGCTAAAATCATACATGATAACGAAACGATTAGAGAAGGATATTGCTGCAATCTCCAGACATGACTGACAGATAGGATCGCAATACGATATCATTTTTGGTAAGGTAATCCCTCATTTACCTTACACAGGATATTGCGTCATCAAGTTTAAATCATAGCCTGTGTTGTACCATAGAATAGTACAGAAGGTCGGGTACATACGAAAACGCACGTAGACACGCTTCACGTACAGTGAGTGCAAGTGCACTCGTGATAGGCATGCTACTGAGATAGACTGAGATCGCCGTATGATACGCATATACAGGTAGCAGGGACATCCGTATCGACGCGCAAACTGTAACCATAAATTCAGCACATGGTTCTAGACGTACCGTAGAATTTTTTAGTAGGTTGTCAAGAAATGTACTGTTTCATAGAAAAGTGAAACCTACACAATTAAAATGTATGGAACACCTACTTTTTTTTAATAACCGACTAAAATTTTCAAGCCAGGGCGTTCAGTACCATGTACACTCACGAGCAAAAGTATGTATACACTCGGCTTCATTCAAAAGTGATTTACTCCTTAATTTGAATGAAATTTTATAAGTGCTGTCACGAGTACCAATATGTATTGGTGCTCGTTGTCACGAGTACCAATATGTATTGGTGCTCGTGACTGTACTGAATCCCAGGAGGGTTCAGAATCATGTGCTGATTCCATGGTAACAGGTTGCGCATCGATGACCCTGCCACCCTGTATATGTGTGTGCACCTGCGTTATATGAAGCCGACCTTCTGTAGGTACTGTTCTGTGGTTGAATCTACATTACCTAAAAGCAACTAGACATTATTGTTTCTTCTCAGTAGGTAGAATAAAACTGGTTTTCTTGCTGTGACGTGTACGTCTGGGCCGGTAATATAATAATGTGTTTAAAGTTCACATGGTCAATTATATCTAACTTAGATGACGAAAGATTTCAAGTTAGTGTTTGTTTTCTTTTGCTGTTTCTTAGACTTACCTACACAGCAAAATGTAGAAATATTATTACATAAAACCAACTTTAATTCCCCCATAACAATAATAGTGTCCCACCATAAAGGTGTGTTCTATTACTAAACAAAAGCTATAAAAGTGAAGGACTAACAATAAATGATTGCTAATAGATTAAAGTTATATGTTACTAGTTTAGTTAGTTTATATGTTGCTTCATAGAATACAGGTTATAATTAAGTGGTCTAGAAGTGTGAACGGCTTAGTTTTTGCCTCCCTAATAAGATTGAGAGCACCGATGCATTAGAATGATCTTCGTACGTATAGAGTTAGATGCAGAAGATCAAGTAACTTGATATCATTATCTATGTCCTACGTTATTATTTATCTGCTTCTTCATCTTCATATCGAGATTACATTTTCATATTTCATATAAGTTTCGACCAGAATTCAGCCACGTCGAAAGTCGCCACGCAGTCTTTCATGGTGTAGTTGTTATTGCACACAACTCAATTGACAGCAAGTCAAGAGATGTGGTGTACTTCATTCATCGTTTGTGATGCACTTCATTCATCTGCTTTATCATTTTGGTGTTCTTGAATTGGCCTGCTGTTGACCTTGATTTCGCCTCATAGAAAGCGATAGATGAAATCTATGATGGAACGTGCGTGCCCAGAAGATGTCTGTTGCTTTGAAGGCATACGGGTTATATGTAGAAGGGAACGCAGACGCTGGCAGAGAGGCCCACACTTTTGCTTATGTTTTCCCTTCTTTTAATGTCAAACTCTAATCTTTCATCAATTAATTATTAAGACCTCAGTAAAATCCGTTCATAAAAGGGGTTTGGTAACTTGGAATTATATATATGTATATTATCATGCAGTTAATTAATGTTTTCATAAAATGACAAGCTTAATAAGGAAATATCAATAGCCAAACGATAAAATCTTTAGATTTTTTTACTGTCGTACTACCTACTATCAGTATATTAAACTAAGTATAATGAATCCAAATATAAAGTTCTTACAACCTTTTTAGTTTTTCATCGCCACACAAGTCAGCTCTATGTCATTGATATAAATAAGTAGGTATATCTCTATATACTTGTGATGCAAACCTCTTCAATATTCACATATACCTGTTTTGCATATCACGGATGCTGCATAGTGCAGGTTTTGTTGTACGTAATACGTATGAAAGGAAAATTACTTCATCTTGTACTTGGAAAAATACAGTTGGATAATTAGTTGTTAGTGTTTTCCCTGATGACCTAGGTGTTATGGGCTATAAATCAAGTCGTATTAATAAACATTTACTATTCTCAAAGATGTTTTAAGGGGTTTTACATAAGACATGGGTGATTAACCGATCAAAGGTCATCGTTCTCACATGAATGATGTAACCAATATTTAGTAAAAAAAAATATATTTATAAGAGTGTCCGTGAAGTTTCTTGCCAGTTTTTCTCCTTAGGAACCTACTACGCTTGGAAAGGACAACTAGCTTCATCTTTATGACTGACTGGTCCCTTGATAATTAAAAAATGCCCGTAATTGGTTTCATTGAAATAAATGCTTTGAGAGTGAGTTTGAGAAATATAGTAAAATACTAGGCGCACCCCGCGCTTTCACCCGCATAAGTTTCGATTTCGTAAGAATATCAGGATGATAAGTATCCTTTGTGTTAATCCTGGTAATAAACTATCGGTAAGCCAAATTTTGCGTGAAAGAGTAACAAACATCCATCCATCCAAACTTTCGCATTTATAATATTAGTAGGATGTTCTAAGGAACAGATAAAAGAGGTGTTCAATATTTTGATAATAAAATTACCCTTTTGAAATTACTCATTCATTCTTGAGTTAATATTAATCTATCTATCTATCTTATTAATCTTTTGCTTTGAATATTTACTTCCTAAATCACAGTCTCACTGAATATAGGTATCTACACTAACAATAATTTTAATCAACTGTTCAAATCTTGTCCAAATTCAACCTACTGTTTTATTATTCCTATTGCGTCACCAGTCTAGGAAAACAGGTTCCCTATTACTGTTCCATAATGCAATACCTAGACCTAATAATAGGTCTAACTTAGTAACTTGTTAGCAACTTATTTTATCTTATCCGGGCTAATATCAAGTCGCTCATTCCCGCGAATTCTCTAGCCGGCGCTGGCGCAGTGCGGGTTAGTAAATTTAACGACTTAGCGCCTTCGACAGTCATATTTTGAGGAAATAAATGTATTCGTTGTAAACTTGAACTGAAACTTGTTCCGACTTTATTCATTTTGTTTCGTATATTTTCATGGTTGCTTAAAATTTCCTAGAGTAATTAAAAATATTCTGCTTTTCACATATTTTTTCTCCATGGCTTCTTACGAAATTGTCTTTCTTGTTATTACGTACCTAATAGAGATCTTTGATAACGGGGATGACGTGATGATGTTGATGAATCAAATCAAAGTTACTGAATCAGACCACAAAAACACACAAGAAATCCGCGAATTATCACACCTCAATCGAAAATCTATAGAAAAATAAACAAATTACAGCGTAACAATATCGTAACCATTGTTACAAACTGTATATAAATAAGAATGAAATCAAAACCATCTCAATAAAGATTTTTTATTAATACACGGCGTCACTTCGCTCATTGGAAGTCACGACCACGAAACCAGTGAATCTTGGTACCCGGTAAAAAGAGAACTACAAGATGGTCGGAATTTGTCATAATTATTGTTTGTACGCAACGTCACGGTGATAGGTCAGGTTGTGATGGGCAGCTCATTTGCATTGGCATTGGGTATTCGATCATCGCACTTGAACAGTTACACTAAATGAGTAACTGTAAGTTATGTTAAACTTTCAATAGGTAGATGTGTATGTTTTTGTATCGATTGCGATGACATTCCTAATCTGCGTACAAGGTCATTTGCGAACACTCAGGCCACGTCCTTACCGAAAACAATCGTCGGGCTCTTTTATGCATATTCATATGAATATGACGTTAAACAATTGCGTATTCGCGCGACAATCGCTTTAGGTTAGGACCCACGGTCAGATAATTAATATGAATGTTCTCTCCCAGGTTAGGTTAGGAAATATACCTCCTAGAAAATAACAAGATTTGAGGCCCTCCTGCCTGAGTCGAACGTGGCTTCGAATTATATTACTGAGGACAATGTGAATCCTCTTTATCTTTATGTTATCCGCTTGTGTATCACACCTAGTAAAAGAATGTCTCTGTGAATACATTTTAACGTCATTAAGTAGATGAGATGACACAGCTTAAAGCCTACTAAACACTCATAATAATAAACTTAACATAAAAGTAAAACCAAAATTAAAAGATAAACTAGATCACTATAAAACAGTAAATTATGATAATAAAGACGATCAAAACAAAACATCTCCGGACGAAGATTATCATGATTATCAAAATCTGACTCAAAACGAGTCATGTTTACGACATGTAAGACGTAACTTTTTAAGTTTACGTTCGTAACATTGTAATCTCGTTTATTCGCCAGTTTTATAACACTTATGGCTGAAATATTGCTGTAACATGTCGTAACACGATAATATTTATGAGATTTTTTAGGGTTATTCTGAAAGGATTTTTTGGACGATGATGATAGGCATGGTCTTAAACCTAACTTTTCCGGGATGAAAATTACTTATAGAATGTGTTGAAATATCTCAATTCTCCTGGTTGCTTTTTTAAGTGTATATATACATAGTTAGTTTAGATGTTCTTGTTGTTTATACGCGGATCCCATTTCATCTCGAGTTAGTATTCCCAAAACATAAGCAACATTCCTTATCCGAATTTTGGCCTTGAACATCTTAAAATGTAACAGTGTTTCGGACATCCTTATTATAATTTTTCGAAACCCTTTTTGTTATTTTATGATTTATGTACAATTTAGACACGTTCATTGAACTTAGTTTCAAAGTCATCCAAGTTTTGTTACTCACTAATATTAAGTTATAATGTAGCGTCAACGACTTATTTTACACTAAATTGTGGTGCATAAGCCGGATGCACGATTTTGATGAAAAACAATGAATCATTATTTACTCATTGTAGTGAGTATAACATCATTGTTGGGGACGCGTTAATAAGTGAGTAAGTACTTAGCTAATCCTAATGACATAATGCTCATTTTATATGGGATGTGAAAAAAAGTGAAACATACTACATACATGTAACAAACAATTAGAGGGAATTTGGGAACCATATCGAATGTAGCGTAGCATTTTAGTTTTATTTCTGGCGCCAACTTCTCTATTGGAAAACATTGAAATTCCATTTTCCCAATTGAAAACCCAACTGAAATAAAAACATAAAAATTCTCAAATGAACACTGCCACAGCTGTGCAAATATCTCCAAAGTGGCAACAAACAAGTAAAAGCACGACAATCAATATAGACGTAGCGAAGCTGTCTTTATCAGATTTAATAAAAACATTATATAACTTGTTCTATCACGAGCCAAAACATAAACCATTTTTATCTTAGAGCCATCTTTACAATGTTGTCCAGAATATCTTCCAAGTCCAGTCTAAAATTAAATTAGTTTTACGAGGTTCCATTTTAGGGCCAATAAACCCTATCAGCAGTCACTATCAGACTAGGTCCATAATTCTACGTAATCCGACACAGTGGGGGACTTCTAATATTTTATACTGGGTCCAATTGTAACGTTACAAAACTGTGAATTATTGTCTTCATAAATCTTTTGTCTTGTTCGTGGACATTTCAAATTGTCATTGTAGTTTGCGTGTTACAAAAATATAGTTCAGAAATACTAATACTAGGTAAATTGATCGATTCCGAATGTCCGATTTATTTTCATTCAACCATATCATAGCATTGCATCCACATTCTTTAGATTCTTTACTTATAAATGCAATCGCAGTTTTGACGTCTGCGATTGCATTTATAAGTAATTGTGCGAATTTCCGTGTGCTTCCTTTGCATTACTTTTACTTACAGCATTTAACGCTTAATTTCCTTTGATGTGCTCTATCACATACATATTATGCATTGATAACACTATCCTTAATAGCTGAGATTTGATAACTATCTGTCTGTGTTCTTTGATTCATCATTCTTCGTCAACATTGATTCCTGTGTCATCTTGACAATGAGTAACAGTTATCAAAACATGTGTTTGCGTAATTGCAATTTTATATTCTACATCAGAATGTGGTAGCGGAAGCATCCACTAACAAGAATCAACTTCATCTATTCTAACATTTGTAAAACCAAATCATATTCATATTATGATCTAGATTGAACCTATCATCCACGAGGGTATTCCAAAAAACAATTTCCACTTGCTCTAGGGCGAAACCGGTAGCGAATTATAATCACATATCCACTGGCAATCATCCTGACATTTCAATTAAGAAAGCAGAGGATAAACCCGGGGCGTCGGAACCCGTTTCAATGACATTGTGCATCCTGATATTATTGGACTCGTTGGGTTTACCGTTGGCATTGCTTTGATCTAGTGCTGCCCTGAGGATATCTTGGGATGATGTACAACAAGAATTGAAGAATAAATTAGCATTCGCTCTAGTATTGGATTCATCATTAGTATTTAGAACCTTTGCCTTTCTCTGTTTGTCTGTCTAGGTTGTTGAGCGTACTCGAGAATTTATCAAGTAGAAAAATAACAATTACAAGTCAAGAAATTTCAGCAATAAAAATATCACCCTATTCTTACGGAGAGGTTTCAGCCGAAATTTCACTGGCAGGACGCTTCACTAAAGGGATCTGAGTCAAATTCAAAATTCAGAGGTCGTTTATTCTGTGTAGATCTTTAATACCACTTAGGGACTTAAAAGCCTTCCCTGCTTCACAACGTAAGCCCACGAAAAATCTTAAAATAGACGTAAAGACTTTTCAAATCTCTTCGTCGACTTATAATGATACTAGCTGCGCCCCGCGGTTTCACCCGCATAAGTTTCGATCCCGTGGGAATGTCGGGATAAAAAGTATCCTATATGTTAATCCTGGTTATAAACTATCTGTGTGCTAAATTTCGTCAAAATCTGTTCAGTAGTTTTTGCGTGAAAGAGTAACAAACATCCATACATCCATACATACAAACTTTCGCATTTATAATATTAGTAGGATTAAAATCAGAAGATTGAATTTTTTCCTTGAATGTTTTGATATTTTTTCTGTGTTAGTTTTCCTGTTGTATGAGCCATTTGAAGAGCCGGTTTGGGTTTACCTTATACATATTATAATTTGACTATATTTTTTATTATTAACCTCTCGTGTTAATACACGACAGGTTGAAAATTATATTTATATTGTATCAAATCAATCCTTCGAATCGACTCACAAAATATTGACAGTAAATTGAATGCATATAATTATATGAATAGTTACTTTGTTATTTCCAAATCAAATAAAAATCTCTTCTAAGCCATATCCATGGAGACATTAATCCATTTATACAATACGTATATCTTAAATATTTATTAAGTATAACTAGACAACTTGTCATTTTAAGAAGCTGTAGTTATTATTTTAACTACTATACTAAACCCTAAATTGCAAGCTGAACATAGAAATGAATTTAAGAGTGTGGTTTGTCAGTTCTGCGAAATGGTGCCAAGGCTTCACCACAAACTAATATTTCTAGCAGACAATGCCTTTCGATACATACGGAGATAATATGCTAAAACCGTCGACAAGTCGTCTAATTTTCATGTCTATCTAGACTGGTTTTCAATTTGTGTTGAAAAGTACTTGTCTTATATTGTATTCTTGTATTGTGTAAGAAAGGTCGGGTTAAATTTTTCGTATGCTTCAATTGTCATTGAAATAAAAGGTCTTATCTACGAGTCTTCAGTATCGAATTTGAACTCGTAAAAAACCTTAGTTTGAAGAATAATTTTGTTTATGAAATGGATCAAATTTGAATAAAACTCAAGTGTAAAATCCGATTATGGGTTTAGTAAATAGATTTTATTTCGTATCTGGCTTGTAAATATGTACATTCATTATCATATTGTGGATTGAATTTATTCCATCTTACGTTCAGATACTCATCGAGTTCTTTTAATACTGCTTTAACATTTCTTGATTCAATAAAAATGGCACCATTGCTCATCTTAGATATTTATTTGCACTCTTAGTTCCTATTGCCTGAATTGTAATTGGAGCAAAATTACCACTATTACTCTACTCATATTCACCCTCTTGGGCGATTGCATCTTTTATTGCTGTTAATCTAAGTAGTATAACATTCTTATTATTAGGTGGACCTCCATCCTCATTATTACCAACAAAACTGTTTACTGTCTTCAGAATATTAATATCTTATGTCCAAACGATTGCTTTGTACATTGTCATTTTGTGCAACACATATTCATGAGCAGTCGCGGAGGCGAGCTATGAATAACTATCAAATGTAAATCAGCCTTATGTGGGTGTCAAATATCGAACGGAAATCTCAATTTAGCCTTAAGTGTGCACCAAGCTTTGAAGCAGTAAATTAAATGTTGTTATTTTCGTATTTATGGTGTTACTGTCCTCGAATGACGTCCTCTTTTTGTTAATGAAAATATTGTGCAATAAGTGCCTAATGATCAGGTTTTATAACGCCATCTTGTTTGTTAAATTCTGAGAAACTTGAAGACGGTATTTTACTTTATATGTATATATATTATTAGCGACCTGCACGCTTCGCACGGATTTTACGACTTGATGAAACTTTGAGATTTCTTTATTATGTGTTAGTTTAATATTAATATGTTATGCTGGATAGGTTCCGTCAAAACTGGAAGGAGGACGCGCGGGCTCGCGGAAGATGGAAGGAGTGGAGGGAGGCCTTTGCCCAGGAGTGGGACAGCGTAGGCTTACATAAAAAAAAATACACACAGACCTTCCAGAATAAATTCTCTACATGGTGGTGAAAACCGCATTAAAATCCGTTGCTTAGTTTAGAAGAACAACACGGTTATACAGACAGACACGAAAACCGACTTCAATTTATAATATACTATATTCTTAACTTCAGTTAATTAAAAATAGCTTGGTATCTAATCCTCAATCATGGTGGAGGAACCCGTCCAATGTTTAATTGATCCTTTGTAATGAAGTAACATTGATAAAGGATCGAAAAGTTTTATGGATTCTCACAACATGCTTGGACTTGGAGACTAAATACATATAACCTGACAACACAAACTTCTTTCATAAGTCACGTATTCTTCACATGACTAGAGGGCTGGCCTATTTGTTGGCCAAACAATCAGGATCGTCATACAACGTGGCAAATCTGCCAACCTTTTGGGCACTGTTCCTGTTGACAGCGGCAGCGATGCGGACGAAATTTTTGACACCCTATGATTCTGTAGCTTCTTTTTTCATATACATGAGTACATAATTATTATATTTTAAGTCTGTTAAAGTATAGGTAGGTAACTATGGAATGGCAATTCTTTTTCTCGGAAGCCTCTGTGCTAAACCTGTTCTATTTATATTAAGGTATAAGAACAGGGAAAATGTTTCTCATCCTCCATAGAAAAGGGAGGATCCTCCGACTAGACGGGTGTGTCTGGTGGGCTCACGGTTGATGTCGGGATGTTGTATACAGGGACATCTGTAACCATGAACTCTGCACCTGATTCTAGAATTCCTAGCGTATAATTTTTTCGTCGGTTTAAAAAAAAAAGAATCACACATCACGAACAGCAATTTTTTTTTATGACCTAAAAATTTCAACGCAGAGCTTCAGAATCATGTACCAAATCCATGGTAACAAGTTGCGCGTCGATGTCTCTGTGTCCCTGACTCCCTGTATATTCTTGTCACTCTGTAAACTTTGCTTGCGCAATACAGGATTTGTGTGACGTCAGGTATGTGAGCTCGCATGTGGCGTTACAGATGCAGAAATAATAATAATAATAAATATATTTATTTCCCAAAAATACAGATAGAGAACATTTACATAAAAAAATTTAGATGCTGCAGAAGTCTGTACACAATAGATTAAGCTCTGTCTCTTAAACTAGGGTATCATGTATCTTAAGAGACAGTGAAACACTATATTTTACCTTTTTATTGTTCACTGCACACTTCATATATTACTGCTTACTCTCAATACTAAGAACCTCGCTTATTTGAATCAAAGCTCATTTACTCCAGTTCATTGAATTAACTAGAGGAGTTTAAAGTTATACTCAGTTATAAACGAGTTGCTCTACAGAAATAAAACAAACTTTGTATTTCTGTAATTGAAGAAGTATCGTGACTTAATAAGTGAGTTCTAAGGAATGAAAATAACTTAGTCTTACTGATTTACATTTTGTAATTACTCAAGTACTTACAGCTAAGGTATTTTCCAAAGGATTTGCAAAATTTTGGGTTTTTATAGAAGAATAATGGAAAATCTGCAATTTAAACGAAAATTTAATTATATTTTTGCGGGAATTATAATTTTTGGAAGGGTGGTTTGGATTACGGACGCTTTGTGCCATAAATTCCGTTGTATTTTTAATAGAAAACGTCCCTGAGACATTATAAGTTAATGGTAGTATCGAACTGTTCCATAATCATCTCGCTTGCTAAGTTTGGTTATACACATAACATCAAACTTGGAATCCCCAAAGGGTAAGGCAGAGCTGTATTTATAGTAAGTACACCCACATTTCGCCAGTTATGTTTAAGTCCGATGATATCGGGAGCGTGCCATCAACCAGGCACAAATGAAAAAAGAAAAAAAAAAGAAAAGAAAGAAAATACATGCAAAAAAAATGCTAGCTCCGGGCTGCAACTGAGAAATTCCTGATAGAAAACCCAATAACACTGCCGACCTGGGAATCGAACCCTTGACCTCACGCTCAGCAGTAGCACTTGCGACCACTAGAAAAACGAGGCGAGTAATATTTATTTATTTTACTTTAATATAGAGGGACGAGGCGCGGGGAAAGAATTCCTGGAAGGATTTGGGGGAGGCCTTTGCCCAGCTGTGGGACAGAACAGGCTACCAAAAAAAATATATATGTCCCGAAACTCAACGATAACCTGGTACCAGGCGAGAGGCCAAGGTATACCAGTTATGAAAAAAATAAGAAAAAATCCATTTTTTTCCAACATGGAGTGTCAAAGTTAACTGACAATAATTTTGAAAACCATATCTCGTCAAAACTTAATGTATTTTACTTAGTTAACAATGTGTAATGAATGTGACTTTGATTTGTGGTTGCGATTAATAGCACTGTTATTTGAGATTAAATTATTAAAAACATCACTGTAAAATTATACAAAAAAAAATGTGATCACAGTTCTTAAAAATGCGACCATGGGTGTCAAATTTTCAACCTTTCGAAAAATGTCTATATCGCTTGACTGAGTGACATGGATTTTTTTTCTTTTTTTTTTCGGCCTTTCGCCCGGTACCAGGTTATCGTTGAGTTTCGGAACACCCTGTATATACAGTGTGGCGATTAGGTTATCACATTAATTGAAACCACGTATTCTACAATACGTATTTTAAACATATTCAATTAAAATAATTGATAACAATTAATTCTAGCCGTGGGACCTCTTTTTTTTCGTTTTAGTGTTTAACATCATTAAAGTTAATTTGTGATTAATTGTTGAATTGTTGATACCATTGTCCCGCGCGTCTGGTGCCTTATTATCAAGGGTGGTTTATATCGCGCCATTTTTTAAGCTATTTATTGTGTTGGAATAATTCAGTTTTCTATTTTTAGTAAAATTGATTATTTTTTTATTTTAACAGATTGATTACGACTAGTAATAACCGCTGTACTGTTTAATGTGATAACCTAATCGCCACTTTGTATATATAAAGCGACAATCTGATAGACTGATAGTAACGGCAAGTATAGTATAATTGCCATAACTTCTTTAAATCTATGTTCCATGACAAAACATCTAGCAAAGAACGTAAAAGTCATTAACCTCATTCACTTTACCAAAATCAAGTTGAATGGTATCCACAAAGCAAACAATGTCTGCTGCTCATAATGTATCCATGTATGTGCTATTATCAATATTTGGACTGTTCAAGTGTTTCCAAACTTCTGTAATGTGCCACTCGATAATGTGCCTTATTGCAAATAGTAAAAGTATATTATGGGTAATGGTAGGTCCTGTTTGATTTGTGCTATCCGTTAGATCAAATAAAACGGGGTATTAGGAACCAATCGTTTTATTATTTGAGTTGTTCCGAGTACTTTTTAATTATAGATAACTAGCTTTTGTGGAGATCGGAAATTATCCCACGGAAACGTATTACCGAGATAAAAAGTATCCTATGTGTTACTTTTTGTTAGAATACTGCGCGAAAGTCGCGTCATATTTAAATCATGATTCGAAAGACACGTAGCGCAATCTAGCATCCTAAAGCAATTGTGACCTTCGAAAGTTATTGTTCTTTTACTCGGGAACAGTATTTTTTCTGGATGAAAGGTGCCCTATGTCATTTTGTAGGTATACAAAATGACATAGGGCACCTTTCATCCAGAAAACCTGCCTGCCTGCCTACCCTGATAACGTATATGCAAAATTTCACGATGACCGGTTCAGTCGATTAGGTGTGAAAAAGTAACAAACAAACTTACTTTCGCATTTATAATATTAGTTAGGATATTGCAAGTCAGCATCTAAAATTATAATCTTTGGACAAACTTTGATATTGTTTGTTAAATGGTGATTCGGTAATTTTATTTGTTTTCCTTTCAGTTTTCTGAAGAAACGTTTTTAATTATTGATTGTTTAGCGTTTCTTATATATATTTCTCTTGCGTAATTCAATTAGTGATGACTTAATGAGTCATTTAAGAAACTTTAGAGAGCAAATAAGTAGAGTAAAAAAAAATCGTCTGGCCGACGGATTGGTGATTGCATGTTGTCATTAGCAGACTGTTGGACGCCACGATCCATCTTCATGAGAAATGTGTGGTCATATTTAAGGGTGCTGCACAGACCATTCGCGAAAAAGTAATCAGCTGCCATACATCTGCAATACATTTAGGTCGAGTAGGTAGGTAATGAAATTTTGTATGGGACAGCTGATTAATTTTTTGCGACTACGGTTGGTCCCATGGAGAACTTTGTTATGTTTGATGGTCTGTACCACACCCTTAAATTCATATGACCATACCTTTATGATAAACGCTATATATGTATATATATATATTATATTTATTATAAGTTCACAGCATGCTAAATAACTAATAAACGAAACCCCACAAAACCGTAGTGATGGTTTGACGATGGGGTCTGGCGAGTCTTTATACACTACTACATACCTACTATTTTTTTATATTCTGTGAGACAATCCCTTAGTTATCTGCAATGTCGCAGGAGGCAGGGAGGTCCTAAACTTATCCGGCACTAGAAACAAACGACCAATGGAAAATATCGGTCACCACTAAAATATATTTCGAAACTGCATTAGTTAAATTCTGTTACCGCTCGAACTCAATTACATGGTTTGCTTTAATTATTTATTTCGTTTACTATTTGTATATTGCATTGTGTGAATGAAACACGATTTTAATTAACGTGGAGCTTAAATAAATTGATTACCTAGGGTAGTAGCGACGAAATTATTTGCTTTCATTATAATTTTGGGAGCGAAAACGTTCATTACTTTGTGTTAAAAATGGAATTAGGTCTCCCACAGCCTTATTAATTATTTATGAGATCAACTCTATTGTGAGTAAGAACGAAGAAAACACCTTTTTTCTAGTGAATTAATGAAGTCTGAATTTTAATAATAAGGCTTATTATATTCATTAAGTTGTTCATCAATGGCCTTTACCTACAATCTACATCATGTTTCTTGAAATTCTTCAGGGTCGAACGAAACAATAATTGACTTATCTTAAAGGTACATATTTCAACTCTATTCTCGTTTTATAAAGTAGCATAATCCATGAACAAAATCTTCAAAGCACCCATTTGATCTACAGCCCGTTTCATATCTATAACTACCCACATATCTTTCCCTCATGTAGAACCAAATAGCTTCCGTCCACTATTCTCTCCCGAACGCAATCCTAGAGCGTTGCCAGCTCCATTTCTTACATCAATCCGCCATTTTGTGTTAAAATAGGAGCCATTTTACTAAGTTAACTGCATCGTCGATCTATATGGGCTTGGATTCATGGTGTAGGAAGTTTACGGGCAATGAGGCTCGCTCAATTTTATCTAATCGTCTTATAGGATTACTAGGAAGTAGTCGAAGACTCGTCTGTTGGCTACTTCCGGCAATATGCACATTACTGCATTGTTAACACTCTAGCGTGAAATAGGTACTGCAGATTCAGACATATTTTCTTTTCTACTCGTGAAAAATGGCGATCACTGCCAACTTCTAAATCCAACAAATTTGGTATGGTTGTTATGGTTTTTGCAAAAAAAATATGTTCGGGACGAAGCCAACAAAAAATGACCTAGCAGTTATCGTAGCTCTCGAAATAGATATGGATTTAATGATCGCCTCTGGCACTATTGCAACAACGTAAAATATGCATGTATAGATTGAGATTTGAAACCGATCAAGTCTGACTTATCTAAAACAATGATGCCTAATATACTTGAAAGATAATGATTTAGATTTAAGATATGATAAGAATAAGAAGTCTAAAACCAAACCAATAAATCAATCTGGTTCAATGCTGACAAATTACTGATTTGTTGCGTTAGCATTGTAACACCGTCCTTGCTGAATATTAATGATGGCAACATTAATGCATTATCTACGGCTCATTACAACACTAAAGATCTAAAATGTGTAGTAGAGGCAATGCTAGGAGCTAATGCTAAGTAATTTTAAAGCTACGATTAGTAATAATTGACGAACTTACAAAGTAGAAATAAATAATTCAACAGCTTAACAAGATAATGAGCTCCACATAGATACAATACTGTGTGTGTGTGATAATGCTTCAATGAGAAATAAATATGAAGACAAAACAACCCAAAGATTTTTTTTATTTTTTATTATAAACAATCTGCTAATACTCCCTTTCAACTAAGTATAAGTGAATTGAAATTCTTTTAATATCTTCTACCGTTTGTTTTCTCCGACCTGTCTAAACCGATCGATACCCTTACCCTATTTGTCCTCACAAGTGATCCATTTATCATTCAGTCCGCATCCACACAACCTACACCAACTAAAAACTGAAGAACTTTATTCCAATCCATTGGTATTCATCCTACATCCACAAGGACACAAGGTTCAACAACATGATTATCAAAGAACCTTTTTTCTTCAACCTACGTCACTAAGGTGTCCCCAAACATACTTGGACCAATATTTATTCGGTACAGTGAGCTCAATAAAATTTATTTGGCTGCTGTAACCTCAGATTGGCATACTCCGTGCGTCATAACCTTCGTTGCCCTTGGTACGCTTTCTGAATCGGCTTCGGAGAACTATCTGTCCTTCGGGTTTATTTGAAGCTTCAGTTGTAGTGTGTCAGTATAGGTGACAGTTTGATTTTTCCATAATACTTATTGAGAATAATTATATTTCCAAAGCAACATTTCTAGTAGTCATAGCTACTCATATTGCGCCAACGTTGACCTTGGTTGTCGAGCAAATCGAGATAACCATTAATATTAAAATCACAAAGGATAATGCTATTTGTCTGAGTAAAGGTATCATTACTTATGTTTTTCTTTCACAAACATTCTCATATTTATCTCTCTCATACTCAGACTGAGACAAACAAATATTTCAGCAAGTAGAAAGTACTCTATTTTGATTTACACAGCTTGACCTGTTGTAACAGCTCTAAAAATAGAAAAAAAAATACAATTTATTTCCTCCTTTACACCGAAATTGTTTTTATAAAGTTTAAAAGCTTCCTTGCCAAAATGCAATATGAGAGTTTGCAGCGAGCATTTTGGCGGAGTGCCCAAAGGGAGAACGTGCTGGGACGGCTGCGGCACAAAACACTGCCTGGCTTTAGGTCATGCAGCCTCCATCCATTAAGTCATTAACGGTTTTTATGGCCATTGTTGTTTTACTGAGATGGGGATGGATGGTCTTTAATGGAGGTTTACTCCGTATTGCAGAAAAAAACTGAGTGGTTGTGTCTTTGTGCTGTTTTCATGGCAAGGACTTGCGAGGATGAAGGTTCATGATTCATTTAAAACTCGAAAGATCGGAATAACTTAGGCTATATTTATTTTAGAAAAATAATAAGTAAAGAGACACATTATTGTTTTCCAACATCCACGCCGACGAAATCACAGGAGCACAGCTAGTTTTAAATAAAGGTCATCAACAAAATTAAGAAAACCCCAAGTTGGTATTGTCCAAATTTTATTGTAACTCGACCACAGCATGCAATGCAACAAAGAAAATTATGAAATTATGCCAATGACTCAAGACTTTCTACTATCTCCTTCACGAGCCAAAGAAACCACAACTTGGCCCAAAACGCCCGCAACGACCTGGAACACCAAAACTTTTGGGCTGTTATAATTTGTCTCTTAGCCGTTTAATCTAAGTTTAAAAAGCGATTAACGCCTCGAGATTACCACGGGGTAAAGAGAACAAAACTGGGGTTACATTATACTGAGTCTTAATTTTAAGTGCTGGCAATAAAACTGAGAGCATTCCCGCCACTAACTTAATGACTACTTTCGTGTTATTTTTTTAAAATAGCTCAGCGCTTTAGCACTGACCTGTCTCATATGGTCTGAGGGCCTTTAACAGTAGGACCTTAATTAATGGAGTTAGTTATGTTAATGGTGTGTTAAGACTTTTTGAGCAATAAATAGCATGCTTTTTTTTTAGCGCACTTGTCAAGCCAAGTTGAAATTACTTTTACAGTGTTATTGAAGACTAGCTTTTGCCTCTTGGAAAATATACCACGGAAACGCACTACTGGGATTAAAAGTTACCTATGTGTATGTGTGCCTAATTTCATCCAAATCCTTTTAGCCGTTTTTGCGCCATAGACAACCGGACAAAACGAGACAAACGGTCAAAAATTCTTCGTTACTAATTTATGATTGTGTACAGATGAGTTTTATTTAATCTTGCCTGCTATCTTGGTCACGTATAAGTCTTCAGAGTGGCTTGATTATCCTAGCTGAACCAGTAATGAGCTCCTTCTCCAAAGTATTTCCGAAAAAATCTCTCCTTGGATATTTGCATAGAAGCTTCCAATTTTACTTGAGCCATCAGTTTTAATGACACTTATCTACGTTTTTATCGATTCCTATAATGACAATGCGCAAACGGCTACTTTCACACGATATGTCTATGTTACCTTTTACCTTTATTAAAGTTCATATTTGCGCAGCGCTACGTTGTCCCAGAAATATTTTATGTTGTAACGATAGCTTTTCGGAGAATTTCCTTATTCCAGAGGTCAGAACAGTAGTTGTTGTTTGTTGTATTCTATACTAATATTATAAAGAGGTAAAATTTGTTTGTTTGTTTCTATGTATGTAGGGGGTAATCTCCGGAACTACCAGTCAGATTTAAAAAAATCTTATTTCATTTGATAGCCCAATTCTCGAGGAAGGTATCTAACATCACGCTACAACCCTTAGGAGCCGAGCAAAAAGGAGAAGAGTTAGAAAGAAAGCTAAGTGAAAACTAAGTAAGTATTGCTCGGGCGAGGGATGGAATGCAGCGCGATAGGCCGAAATTTCACGCGGTCGAAGTCGCGGGCTGAAGCTAGTTTAAAATATACATACATTCATAAATTCACACCTTCTCATGGTGGTGGGCAGAAACTACTTCTGTACTTACTGCCTAGGTGGCGTCTTATTACCACGAGGGAACGATGCCACCTTTAAAAATATACCTAGACACCTAAGTATCATATAAAATACTAAATGGTCATCATCACTAAGCTTAGCAGACAGTGGTGATTTGGTACTTTCTTGTTAATTTTTATTCTTAGTTTGTTTAGTATATCTGTAACCATATAGTCAAATAATTACATACATATATCCAATTTTGTTCCGCCTTTCTTGTCCGTGGGCAAACATCGTTCCCATAGCCTTCCCCTCTTCGTTGTGTGTTGCCTTGTCTGGCCAATCTCCCATAAATGCCTCTAATATTTCGCTTATACCTACCCCTTATAATCTTATTTTTGTTGTTTCTTTTCAACTCAGTACCTACTTATGTGGTTTTAATTCTGTAAGGGTTGATTTTTCAATCAACGTATAATTTTATTCGAGGAATAATTTTGAAATTTTGACAGTTATTTCATTCAAAAAACGTCAATTTTATTCCTAGAATAAAAGTTATGTAGCGATGGAAAAATCAGCCCTGACAGATTTTGTATGGAAGAACTACCAAAAATTTAAAATTATTCCTCGGATAAAATTATCTGGCGTTGGAAAAATCAGCCCTAAACTATGTAGTCAATTATTTTGGTGCACGGTAAACTCTAATGAGTTTATGTTGGCACCAACTTAAATGCATAAAATTGATGTGTACTACTGAATAAATAAATAAAATTGATCACTCAATATACCTATTATAAGAATAAATTCAATTATTCGCCCATAGTTATCGCAGTAGGTACCTTCACGATCTCTTGAAGATAATTCTAAAACAATAAACTAAGCCACGCGTGCCCATGAATAAGTATTGAAAGGGATAGATCCGGCTATCCGAGTGACAAGTAATAATATTTGCATTGTAATCATTCCTTAAAGGGAAAACTGAAGAGATATGATTACGTGTATTAAAGTTTTTGCTTCTGAAGACTTTTTGACTGAACGACTGAAGAGTTTTTGCGTCTGTCCAGTAACCGGTTAACCGTTTCTTGACAGCTGCCTTAGAACGTAACTATTTCAGTTTACGTAAAAGTTAATTTTAAAATGCGTAATAAAATTTTATAAACTGCCTTATCTTATTGAATTAGGTATCTTATCTATGAGTTCTTACAGACAAAATAATACCGCACGTGTATCAGTTTTGACAAAAAAAAAATTGTTATGCGTATTCCATCTATCAAAAAACGGTTTACCTAATGGACAGGGTATAATTTGTTAGATCATTGTGTTGCTGCAAAAACAGATGACAAATAAAACCGTTTTTTGGTATATTTAGGCAGTAATGGGGACTTGTACAGACTAGGGAAGCATGGCACGATAGGAAGGAGGCCTGTTACTAATTAGCAGTGGGTGGAATAACACTGCCAATTGTGATGATGAATGGGGAATTGTAGTAGTAATAGTAGTAATTTCAACGCTGCGAATTTTAGGAATGAAGTACTTTAACACGGCTTGCGTAGGAGTAGGGTAGGCAGTAGGGTGTGATTGTGGAGCTATGTCACACACCATGCCCACCTGTGTCCCAAAACATGCAGTCAAAGTTACCTCTGCGCTGCCACCGACAACGCCGTAGAAGTGGCCAAGTTTTGGGAAAACAAGATTTAAAACTCAGTCGTGCCAGCTACACGAAGAAGAAGGAGAATTGGTAGAAATCGCCACGTCACGAAAAAGCGTTATGCATCCTTCAGCATCCTTGAAAACCATGAAAACTATATCTCTCTGTGTTTCTTTCTATTATACAGTATGTAACAAAAACCCTGTTGTTCCTTGTAGGAGCGTATATATATAGCTATAGGCTTACCATTATTGAAGTTATAATTAAAAAAAAAACAATGGTGGCCGAACATTGTCCATAATCAGATAGTTTTTAAATTCGATACATTGTTACAAAATGTTTTTAACATCTGAACTTACAAGTACTAATGGATCTAGCCTACGGTCGATAAAGATTGCCGCCGCCGGCGGCGGCTCCTTTGATTCGCGATAGCTAGACAGGTTGGCGCCAAAACACAAAGCAGGCGGCACGCACAAACTCCCTTTATACGACCGCCACTAGCCGATTGTCCCCCTCACTGTCCCTCAGTCGCCCGCGCAACTTACTCCCGGACGGATGTATCGTACGTTGACAGCATTAGAAAAAGAACCAAATTATTGTGATTTTGTGAGTGAATTCTGTGTGTGCGTTTTTTCCAAAATGTCTTATTCAAATGAGGAATATTGTAACTTCCCAACGTCTCCACATACGGACGTTCAACATTGGGTCTGTGCACGGTCGAGACCAACATCGTATTGACGAAGGATAACCGAGGACTCGAGACCATGACATTGAGGAAGAAATCCTCGTGATGTTTGAAGAAGACCCTACGGAAGTACGTGCTCTGTGGGTAAATAAATTAATTTTAAAGTGTTAGTTATGTCACAAATGACTAAATAGTTACTACGTAATAAATACTTCACTTAGTAGAAAATTACCTACTGCTATAATAGCCTACTCCGTCTCGTCAGCAACCGCTGCATGCTAAAATGTGCCTAAATACTCAAACGTACAGTTGTGATTGCTTCACACCGCGCGATTCCCGTATTATTATTATACTCTTTGGCGCGATCCCACAGCACTGAATTTGGGCCGCAAACGGCCCGGACCGCTCGGCCGGGCGGTAG
Source organism: Apamea crenata (assembly GCA_949629185.1). Taxonomy (NCBI): domain Eukaryota; kingdom Metazoa; phylum Arthropoda; class Insecta; order Lepidoptera; family Noctuidae; genus Apamea; species Apamea crenata. The sequence goes on from OX451359.1 coordinate 4,112,027, forward strand.
GTAATTATAACGTACATGGAGTGACGGAGGCCTGGTTATGTGTTTATTGTAATTATCAATCGTCAAACTTGATAAGCCAACTTTTTGAAAAATTCAAACTAACGTTCCCAAAGTGTTATCTATCAGTCAAACAGCTGAGTGATGTGAACGACACGTGACGAGTTCATGACCTTAGTGTAGTATGGTAGTGTGCGGCGCGGCGGGCAGCGACAAAGCGACCGGTTGCTACCTATTTCTCTTTGCAGGGGTGAGCAATCAGTGTTACATTTCAAATATTTATTATAAAATATTTATTTTGATTTTTTTTTCTTCAATATTTTTTTGATTGACTTACGTAATTACCATCGGATATCGATTCTGAAAACGTCCCTACTTGGAACAACAGGGTTTTTGTTACATACTGTATACAGGGTTATTTGTAAAACACCAACAACCTCTTAAGAGGTCATTGTACCCTACTCATCATTATGAACAACTTTTACTATAGGACCAAAACTGAAATCGCGAAAAAAAAAATCTAAATCATTTACGTTCGCATAACTCGTCAAAATGTAGGGAGCAGCCCTACATTTTGACGAGTTATGCGAACGTAAATGTAGGGAACAGCTGATTTTTTTTCGTTCCTGACAGGGGTCTCCCGACAGCACACTTTTTTTGCGCCGTCATCTATTTCTCTTTTACGTTCCGTTGATGGTGGCGGTAGACAAACGATGTCGAACGGTAACAAACGTCTATCGCCAAAAGTAAACCCTCCTTCAAAAACAAACGACTTCCATTGACGTCATAATACAGCATTTTATACAGCAAGTCGCTGTATAAGAGCGTGCGCTTGCAAATTACCTTTTCAACATATTTTTTCTGCTGGAGCAAAAGCGGAGTTCAAAGAAAAATTGCTCAGCATTGTTGGCGTGTTTTCTCTGAAAGCACATTGTTCTGGTTGGGAAACGTTCCACCGTTCAGTACCGACTCAAAAGAGGTTTGCATTGCGAGTTCGCGACCACAACTTGTTGCTTGCCCTTTCAGATTTATTAATTTACTTCACCGAATAATGGTCTTGGAAGGTTTCCGTTTTGTGTTGCAGGAAACTTAAATAATAATCTCAGTTAGTTCTTGTTAAACTAAGATCCTCCCTCATCTAGAGAGGAAACGCACCAAAAACCAAAGCACCTGCCATCTAATCCTTGGTTCACTGGTAGAGAATTCCTAAATGTCCGCCTTTGTTTTGTGTGCGAGAAGTTTAAATAACTAAATAAACGAACATTGATCATCACGCGTGTTCAAAGTGTCGGCGAATTCACACTATTTAGTGTTCTTCACAATGTTTCTATTATCGTAGGTCAGTGATAGACATGATTAGCTTAGAAAGAACATTGAAAGTTCACATTGGTACTAGCCAGGTTTTTAACCTCGTTCTTTAGAAACAAGTCGTTACCCTCCGCCCACGACAGTCCACAACGTTCAAAACTTTAGCTTTAAATTTTTCACAGAACATTTTGCAAATTGAAAACTGGCACAGCGGCGCACCTGCTCATAAAACGTCGAATCTGTGGCGTGGGTACGTGCTATCCCACTTGAAGTTACACCAACCGTAAGCATAAATTACACAAGCAGTTATAATCTTTATCGTCAAACACTACGTACGAGAATAGCTTGCATCACTGGAACATATGGTGCTTTACCTGCGACTACGTACATTTGCTCCAAGGTGATTTTTAATAGACGCTCCTAGGATCCAAACTGTAAAGAATTGCGAAACTTTTGTGTTTCCAATTATCTTGCAAGGCAGCTGTGCTCGCCGTGGTTAAGTTCCTTACTTCCAAGTTCCAAGAATTGAAATACCTCTGCTGTGCTGGTCATCTTACAAAACCTCCAAGATTACGTAAAGAGAAAATGGCGGTATTGAACTTATGGAGCTGTTCCTAATCATTATTTCTCGCATCTCATTTGGTCGGTTTCTCGACTCTCACATATTGCACAGAACTATTAAGATTTCTTCTCAAATAAGAAAAAAACGCTAATCACCTTCGCTAACTGCTATCGTGTTACTCATTGACTTCTAAACGTCCGCTGTGACTTTGTCGGGTCGTCGTCGTTCGGTGACCAAATTTCATTAAGCAGGCATTGTGGTCGAAAGTGCCTCATAATTATAAATAATGAACCAAATATTTAGGCTTTTACTCTTCTAATTGTTACCTAATGACTTGGTAACAAATTATGCTTGAAAAGTATTCTGATTAAGACTTGTTTGAAAGATACTTCACAATACCCAAATGTCCTTTGTTTGGTATTGTTCGTCGAATCGTTGAGCTCCTATTAAGTTTTGATTTGAACTGCACGATTATTAACAAATGCGTGCACTAACCGGACAGGTCTCCATCTGTGTGGTGCTTTCCTTAAAATATTGTTATATATACTATAGCGATACCATTTCAACATCAACTTACATGATCCGACCAAGATTATGTCTGGACTTTAAAAGAGACTGTGCCCTCTGAGTCTGTTTCGGCCTTTCTTCTTAGAGTAGTCAAATAGGAAACGCCTCTAGTTGTTAAAAATATGATTGACGTGTAAATGTGTTTGTACAAACCTAGTTACAGAAATAAAATCATTTATCATTTATAATAATCTTGTTTTTATTCACACATCTAAGAATCTCGTCTACTTAGAAGCAATAGCGTACCTAGAACAATACCTAAGCCAAGAAAACAATATGACTTCGATCTGTCTTCGGAGAAAATATAATGGTCCACGTTACAGTTCGACATACGGTTGGCGTTATAAACTTCTGAGTACCGAGAGTATCAACAGTGGAATAAAATGTAAGAAAACCGAAGGAATTTCTGTTCAGTTACTTCAAATTACTGTTACGGTCCACCAAACCTTCTGGACATAATATTGAAGCAGTTTTCAACAACAAAAAACATCAGCTGAGTTTTGAGACCCACAAGCCACCCTTAAACTTGCCAACTTTATTCTTTTAACAAGAAAAAAATGCGCCTTATCTGGGTAATTTCCAGGAAAAAAATGTTTGCCAAATATTCTTGGGTGTGTAAATAAGCCATAAGTTCGTTCGAACACGAAGAAAATAGGTCTTATGAATAAAAAGTAAGCAGATATCGTTGCCAAAGTTTCGTTCCAAGTTTTCGGGATACGCTGGAAACCGAATATGGCGAATATGCATAGTCTTTTCATAGACGTTCAATATGGCTGGCGAATATGTGTATATTCGGCGACACGTTATCTACGTGCTCTGTTCCCCGATGAGTTACACAGGCTGGCCAATATTTGAGCGTGTGCTCCGGGGAATTGTGGACCATTTAATAGAGGAGAAGGTAGATTTTGGTCCATTTGCTCTTTTATTAACAATAAAATTTGTATAGGAGTATCAATTACTCGTAGGTTACAGGCTTGCGTGTCTTGATGAACTGTAATAGCTAATTACAAAACTAAAGAAGATTTATTCCATGATTCATATAAACACTATAGTGGAAGATAAAAGAGGTTACTAAGGTACTCCTTTATAAATCTGTCTTTACCTACATTTTTTTTTTTTTTGCTACCTGCTTACATTTTGGATCTGGGGGTCTACTCCGAAGTGCGAAGTGCGAATGTTCGGATCGGACCGACACATGGCCGAACCGAATATTATGGAAAAATGCGAAAAAAGTTCGGATCGGCTCAGTTGGGTCGGGACCATAGTCAATATTCGAAAGAGTGTAGGAGTGTAGGATTGGGACCGACCGAACCAAATAGTAACTTCGTAGCAGGAAACGGTCGAACATTCGGCCGATACTACTTCGGAGTAGACCCCCAGGACCCTTGCGTAACACACTATCAATCACAATCTGAATAATTCTGAAGCATACATGCTTCATCATCCATTGCTACATATGTTAGAAATAATTGTCTGCTCAACAACGTAAATAACCCAATGAATGTTGTTGAACTGTCAAAATTAAACCCATTGCTATTGTTAGTGTGTTACGTAATTACCCCACAGAATCTGGTTTAGTAAGTAGACGTGTATAGCACCAAGATACCCTTAAGATTGCAAGATGTAATCCAATTAATGAAAAATCTTAATTAAAATCTCCGACCTAATCTTTATTCAATTACAGAGTCTCACCCAAACTCCAATTACTAAATATAGTTCTACTTGATGTAGGGTACACTGGAGCCTTGTGAGAAAAGAAAGGGGTTAATAAAACTAACATACATTAGACTACGTGACTTAACAACAGTTTGGGGGCTCCAAACTGGGGCTTATACGTCGTTATCATTGGTTTTCAGGCCAAACATAAACGTTAGGTGGAACTATGTAGATATATTTGTAATACCTACTAGCACGTAAACTATGTTGTATCTTGTATCCCGCCCTACTTCGAACTAACCTATTAAAATATAATAAAGCTGAAGAGTTCTTGTTTTTGTTTAAACGCGCTAATAAACGCGTAAAAATGTGAGCATCATGTATTTATCACCTAGTTAATATGTGAGCACCATGTATCCATCACATAGTTAATTTATATGTCATGGTTTCATTAAGCCATTTTAATTGTTTTACCTATTGTGGTGTGGTATAGTAATTTTATTTTAGGTGCATCGTCTTCACATATAATTATATAATAAATGTATGCAAAATATTGGAAAACATTTTAAAAGAGTAACGGTGGAGTTTCTGGCCCATTCTTCTCCATACGAAAACTACCTTTTGGAAGGGGCGACTAGAATCAATTTTATTTTTGACGTTCAAAAGTGCCCTTAATGTGCCTATTTGAAATAATATCTTTGACTTTGACTAATCTCTGGAAGTACCAGTCGGATTTCAAAAATTTCTTTTTGCATTTGATCACATGCCGTTACCATCACGCTACGACCGAAAGGAGCCGAGCGACAATAAAAAAAAATGCAAAAAGAACACTAAGCGAAAACAAAGATGCATTGCGACGCAGTAGGTCGGGGAACAAGAAATTTCACGCAAAGTCGCGAACAGAAACTAGTATTATAAATGTTGTGAAGATGTTTAGACGTTGGGTACTCGTTCACGCATACAAAGTTGAATGTATTGAATGATATTCGGCACCCAGATGGATATGATCCATAATCTGGGTCCTTCCAAAACCTGGTTTTGGACTAACACATAAGATAATTTGTATCATTATAATTTGGTTAAACGCATCAAAAGTAGGCTGAGGGAAACCTGCAACTAGTCGTATTTACGTACGTAGTCTCTTTTTGTGTAGAGTTCTTCCCAAGTAGCACACAAGCTCTATAACAAGCCGTACACTGGCCGGTTAGAAGTTCTTAATAACGGCATTGGCTCCATAAACAAGTTCTACAGTAGATGTACAAGCGGATACAGCGCCGCTGTACCCCCAAAAGAGGCACAGATTTATACGGCCTGAGGTTCTACAGTGTATCTACAATGTTCGTAAATGTGTGTTAGTACGGAGATACAAAGATGCTATGCGAGCGATAGTGTGCGCCTAAGTATCTAAAATAAGTTCTTGTAGCGCAACTATAGCGCTCGCATCTTATTTAGGTGCGTCTGTGTCTCTGAATTAGAGTTTACGGATCTGTATTACGTATACGGTAGCAATATTTTGGGGAAATGAACCATCTCAACAAAGACTTAGTGCCAATGGAAAGTGATTGATGGAAAATACGCCTGAAAATAATAAAAAAATAAGTAAGTGTTGATTTTTCTATTATGCATGCAAAATACCAGTGCGAGTACCAGTTTATTGTAAATATATACATATTTTTTAGCTAAAATTTTCACGCGCCTGCTATTTATGCAGTTTTTTGTATAAAAAGTACATTTAATTATAGGGTTTGAATTTTGAATTTAGTTTATATAAGATAGTTTAGCTTTATAAGTAGTTTCTTTAGAATCCTGGGAGAGAAAGAGTGGCGTGAATTCGATTTTTATACATATTTATGATGTTGAAAAATTATAAATAATCATGTGAATTGCTTTTATCATAAACTATTAATGGCGTCTCGGTTACAAGAGCCTTCAGAGTTTATTAGAACCGTTCTATCGATTTAAGCCGCTAGTATCCACCGTTGTAGACCTTTCGGTTCAATAATTGTGGTATTGACGCTCTATTGTACTTTTTTTAGGTCTACATCAGCAATTAATATATTCTTTTAAGAGTCTAAGGTTGTACAACGGACTATTGATATTCTAAGGGTCATTTTATGTAGGGGTCCATTGTCAGAATCTTAAAACCCGTTAATTCCCTCTTACAACTTTCTTTCAGTTTCAGTTACAATGTCTTACAGGTATTACAAGAAGACTGCGGGAATACTTCAACAGCTAAAATTGACTGCAGGAATGCTTCTGAATCTCAACCTGGCGAAACGTATATAATACTTTCTGACAACTCAGGAACTCAAGCTGCGACAATACAGGAACCAAATTGTGATATACAAAATATACTGCAGAATCAATATCTTATTTGATATTACTAATCAGATAATAGAAAATAAAAAAAAAATTATACATAAATTAAATTATTAAATCACAAATGAAACATCTACTTAATATTTATTTTTATTGTTTTGCCAAGTTCCTCAATATGAATTCCATTTTCCAGTAGCGGCAGCCTCTCTTCTACAAAATCATTTAAATAGGCATCTAGATCTTTTGGTTTACTACTCCCACAATAAATACCAATTATAAACGGCCAGAATTCTTGTTTCGAACTTTTATGAATAGGAAGCCCATCAAAATTAAAATTTAAGGAAATAGCTTCTGGTATTTCATCTGGGGCCCAAGAACGTAGAATTCTTGTGAGAGGAGTCGTAACCCCATTGTGCCAGTATACACCACCGCCTACAATCGGCTTTAAATTTTTATTTCTAGCGGTATGCAATATGGTCCGAGGATCTTTAAGCAAAATATTAGGAATAGTATTATTAAAAATTTCTGACAAATGTCTTAATGCTACATGCGATATATTAAATTTAACTGCCCATTTTCGTAATTCATTGCGAAAATCAACGTTCTTTATGAAATCACTAGTAGACTCGGCAGTATCTGTATCTGAACTGCTGAGATCAGCACAGTCGTCATTATTTGATGCAGTGTCATCTACGGATTCTTCAGCAATTACTTCGGCCTCAACTCCTGGGAAGTCACAGTTAATACTGTCAGCTACATCACTGCTCCAGGGTACATTAGTCGCAGAATTTAAACCTACGGAACCCTCTTTATTTTCAACACACACTTGACTGTTAGAGTTTTCAACACTGATAACATTATTTGATGCAGCGTCACCTGCCTCAACTTCTTCGAAATTAACAATAATATTGTCAGCTAAACCGCTATTGCAAGTTATGGTAATATTAGACGAATTTCCTTGAAGCTTCACTTGATTACTAGCGTTTCCAAATTTTTGCCGGGACTATGTTCTGGTCGATTATTAATAATATTCCCATATTCTTTGCTAATCTTTTTCCTCACACTACCATGTCTTTTTCTTAATTTCTACGCTTTTTGGTTATCCATGATAAATTTACGATAATCTTTCACAAAATGGAGTCACAATGAAGCAATTAAATTAGTAAAACACTCTTCTCTCGCTTCAGCTGTTAAAGTGACCATAGAAACGGTTTTCATTTTTCTTTTAGCTGTTTATAGCGTGTTTTTCTTGCCTTATTCAGCTATTTACCATACAGTTGCTGTAAAAATCTCGAATATAACGGCTTACGGGCGACTATATAATTATATTTCTCTGCTGTAGATATAGCGTTTCAAAAGCTGTAATAAGTTCTATTTTACAGCTTACAGGTTTAAAAATATACAATGTACAACCTAACGCGCTTTAAAGGAAGCGTATAACTCCATTTAAACACTTTTAACTACTAAAGCCCTCTATAAGACCTCGCGGCGTTTTAAAAGGTATTTATAACTCTGGTTTATATCAAATGCCCGTACAATAACTCTATGACACGCCGTTGTATCTTCATTGGGATTATATTTACCGTTGTTCGCCTATTGTACCACATGCCTGTTAAAGCACTATTAAATACGCTACTGAACCACTTGAGTATTATAGTAAATCCCTTAAACAGCTATTATACAACATTCAGGTTGTACAGAAGCCATTTAAGCAGCTTGTGTGCTACTTGGGTTGTGCACGGAACTTGGTTAAAACCTCAAATTCTACTAGTTTGTTAGACAGTGGCGTAGCTCATCCTAAAGGGGCGTGTATCAAATTTTTTTGGGGGCCCTTTTTACCCGAGAGTAGTGGTGAAGAGAGCAGTAGTCGTAATGGCCGCGACTTACTACATAGTTGTTGGTCATATATATGTATATTATAACAGTGGGAACATGCTCCTGCACCATGCACCTTTATTTTTCTTCTTCTCCGTTTATATATGTTTGTACATAGATATTTAAATAAATAGATAAGGATTTCAGGTTTTAATTTAAATATTTTTTAATTATTTTTAAATTTTTTTTTTTTAAATTTGGCTTAAACACATCGCGTCGTAGGCCCCTGTAGCTCAGGGGCCCGTATCCTTGATACGGCTGATATAGCGGTAGCTACGCCCCTGGTTAGACCAATCTAGATAATTCTACTGTATAAAAGGGTTAAGCGGTCAGCTGAGAAAATGTCACATCAAAGAATTGAACAATTATATCACTGCTCACCCAATCCTTATAACAAAACTCCTTTTCCTTTTATAACAAGGCTCCCCTTATCCTAATCCAAATCACAACGTCGCATAAAAATATATATTTCCATAATTGCCAACGTAACGGTAAAATTGTAAAACCTCATTGGTTACCTACACACGTTCTATAAAACCCTGAACAAGATGGCTGACCCCTATATTATCAAGTTAAGAGCACGGGTAATAAGCTCGAGGATTGTTAAGGGACCTTTATTAATTTTACTAGTAACATCAGTAAAATGGCTTAGGGTTTATTTTTTCTATTTTAGTTAAGAATAGAATCCTCATTAGGTTACTATGTAGCATCAGCATAATCACCTACACATGTTCTATAAAACCCTGAACCAGATGGCTGACCCCTATTCCTATCAAATTAAGAGCACGTGTAATAAGCTCGAGGATTGGTAGGGGACCGCTATTTTTTTTTTTTCTAGTAACATCAGTAAAATTGCTTAATAACAGGGTTTATTTTTTCAATTTTAGGTTAGAATAGAATCCTCATTAAGTTACTATGTAGTATAAGCGTAATCAGCTTATAATGTTCCTACTGCTGGGAAACAGGCCTCCTCTCAGTGAGAGGGACCATGTATTGAGGTATATAACGATCGTGTACAATATCTTTAAACAAATTGATAGCTTAGGTAAATTGTTTTGTTGAACGGATTTGAACAGGTATAAATTATCTGAGGAGTTAAGAGCCTCGTAAACTATTCAAGACTACGAGGGCAAGTAAAGTCAAACTTTCTATTACAGGCTTATATGAACAAATGGGTATGCTTCTAGGTGACTTAAATCTGTTCTAAGCCTTACAGTAATCTCAGCCTTAGTGCGAACAGTAATCTTAATCCGTACAGTTCACTGGGTCCTCTATTAAACATAAACCTCACTAATCACAGTTTGGGTAAAATATACCGAAAAACGTACTTAGATAACTAAGATTATATCTACTGTAAAAGGTCAGAGCCTTGCTCACTCTTTTAGTAAAAAAAAAACTTATAAAAAAACCTACTAAGACGTGAACATCATAAACAGATGTAAAATGTCCTAGTAGCAGTGGTAGCGCAGTCAAATGGCCGACTTAGGAGTTGTAGGTCGTAGGTACGAACCCAGACAGGCGCTTTACTTTATGTAACTTATTTCACCACCACTGATCTCAAAACGGTGAAGGAAAACATCGTGAGGCATGTCCTAGAACCAAAAATTCGAAGACATGTGACATCTCTAACCCGCACTGGGCCCGCGAGGTGGTTTACGGATTACGGCCCACTCACTCTGTGACCCAGCAGTGGGAACATTATAGGCTGATTATGACAAAGGTCCAAACTCCACAGAATGCAGTCACACCAAACCAACACGAAAATATTAAGCTCCAAGTTGAAGCACAAAATAAAGTACATACCGACCTTCGCCACACATTGAAAGTCCAATTCCTCATAGTATCAGATGTAGATCGGTCGATAGCGTCAATTTGTGAGACTATGCAGTTGGCACACCGTGTTTTGTTTCTACTATACAATAGGCCCTTGTTTTAGCCGCCAAAAAAAAAAAAAAAAAAAAAAAAAAAAGTCGGAAATAGCAAAAATTTGCTATTTCCGACTATTTTCTCCATGACAATAATTAGCTATATTACAGTCATATTTTTGGTGATATGCGTATCAGTTGATTCGTTTTGTCGAAAGTCCGCTATTGTTTTATCATGACAAAAAAAAAATGAATTTATCAGATACCCTAGTTAATAATAAATTGTTTTAAACGCTAAATTACGCACTTAAACGTTTAAAACTCGACGCAACATTAGTAGAACTAATTCTATGAAAACTTCATGAAAATTGATCTACTAGAGTGGCGTCGACCGCCTGCAGGAGCCCTAAGCGTTTGTGAGTGAGCTAGTCTTTAAGAATGAGCCAAATAATTTAGTGTCAGTGACCTCACAGTGTGTTAAAATCAAAACGGTATAACACAAATCCTAAATAGGCAAGCCAAAAAACAGAACAGATTAATATTTTATTAGATCGAATGGCCCAAAGATACGTTTACCCTCGTCGGCTTGGCCACTCTGATAATGTCAGCGCCATTTTAAGCCACAGATTAATTATATCTCCTGTGCTGTACAGCCAGAGAGAATCACGAGTAAAGCCTTATTCCTTGATTTGAATTTAATTTCTTTATCTACAGAAGGCCGTAACACTCCCAACGCTGCTTCTGTGTATAAATTATATTATTATTATAAATGCAAAAGATATTAAAAATACACATTTTTTTAATAACGTCGAAATATGTTATTAAAAGGACAATTTAGCAGACTTTCATTGTGAGGTACTAGATGATGGTAAACAGCTGTTGTCATAAGATTTAACGTTCATTGTAAAAGATTTTTATGAAGCCATTTATTCCAACGATAACTTTTAATAATACCAATAAACGGTATATTGCCAATTTAAAATTGAATCCAATACGAAACGAGTTCATAACCGTTGACTTGTATTCTTTTGCATACTTATAAGTAGCAAAATAATGTGACCTATAAAATGTAAAAAAAAAAATGACTACGCCTACATTTTTATTATTGATTTCTTGGGTATTTGAGCAGTGGTGGCTCAGTGGTAACGGCCGCGACTTACGAGTTTAGGTCGTTGGTTCGAACCCCGACAGGCGCTTTTTTTTATGTTAGCCTACTTTGTGTCAAGGTAGTCGTCGTAAGTAAGTTGTAGGTTTGCAAGAAGGTTCCCAGACAGGCTCTTTTATTGTGTAAATTATTTCATCACCACTGTCTCAAAACGGTGAAGGAAAATATCGTGAGACATGTCCTAGAACCAAAAATTCGAAGATTTGTGACATCTCCAACCCGCACTGGGCCCGCGAGGTGGATTACGGCCCACTCCCTCTCACCGAGAGGACTGTGTCCCAGCAGTGGGAACGTTATAGGCTGATTATGTAAATCTTACTTTTCCGGCGCCATTCCGTCGGCAATTAATTATTTGCTGAATTTATTTGGCCCTGTAATTTATCCATTATACATCAATCGTCTTTTATGACGCAATCACTTAGAGACAAATTATCTTTATCAGGTAATTCATTATTTAACAATTATATTAACATTGTCGGTATCGGCAATCATGTCAATAGTAAAGTCACAGAGAGTTGTGTGGCGCAGTTAAAATCGTTAATTAAACCGTTTCACGTCACAACAACTTTTCTAATATTACCGGAATTAACAAGTAATATTCCCAGATACACAATAAACACTCAGCAACTGCAAATACCTACTGAGGTACACCTTGCTGACCCTAGTTTTAATCAATCCTCCGCTGTGGACCTACTCATCGGAGCAGATTTGTTTTGGGATATTCTTGTCTGCGAGCAGCGTTCTCTAGGCCCTAATAATCCCACTTTAAGAAATTCCCAATTTGGTTGGCTTATTTCTGGCCCAATCAAAATAAACGATTTAAATAATATATCCAATATTCAATGTCATCATTCGTTGACTTCAGTTAAATCGGAAAATGATTTTAATGTAGAAATGTCAAGGTTTTGGGAGCTTGAAGAAGTGCCATTAAAATCGCCATTGAGTCACGATGAAAGATTATGTGAAAAACATTATTTAACTCATATGAAAAGATTAAATACCGGCAGATTTTCTGTGCGATTACCACTTATAGATTCACCTAATTGTCTTGGAGAATCATATACACTAGCAAAAAAACGTTTTTATAATTTAGAGAAAAGATTCCGAAAGAACCCACAACTTAAATCACAATATGTCAACTTTATAAAAGAGTATGAACAGTTGGGTCATCTCTCACAATCTGATGTATTAAGACCCAATATATCATATTTTTTGTGTCATCACGCCGTGTTTAAAGAAAGTAGCGAATCCACTAAAATTCGTGTTGTTTTTGATGGATCAGCTCCTACTTCATCTGGATTGTCAATTAATGATATTCTTATGACAGGTCAAAATATACAGGACTCTCTATTCTCCATTCTAGTACGGGCTAGACAACACAAGTACCTCCTGACCGGCGATCTAGAGAAAATGTATCGCCAGGTGCAAATTAATGAGGAAGACCGAAATCTCCAGCTCATACTGTGGAGAGAAGATGAGTCCCAACCTATCAAAACGTTAAGACTCAATACTGTAACTTACGGTATGGCAAGCTCCAGCTATTTGAGTACACGTTGTCTGTGGCAGCTTGGCGAAGAAAATCCAGATGAAACCATTAAAAATGTAATTCAGCACGACTTTTATGTGGATGATATGATAACTTCGAGTGACAGTGAACACAAACTAAAGCATATTCTGCAAGGGGTTACCGCGGCACTTAAACTAGGTTGCTTTAATCTAAGAAAACTTAAAACTAATGTAACTAGCATTTTTGACTCATGTTCTTTAGATGTTAATGAAAGGTTAACACTCAGTGAGTCTTCTAGCACCCTGGGTTTGGGCTGGGATCCATCGACGGATACACTGCATTTTCCAATGCAATTCCCAGTTCCTTTGAATAGCAATCGTCCAACTAAACGTTCAATATTATCTAACTTATTTAAAATTTTCGACCCCTTGGGTTTGCTCAGTCCATGTGTAATGCAAACCAAGGTTATATTGCAACAGCTTTGGTTGAAGAAATTAGGCTGGGATGATCCGATTCCTGAAAATATTGCTTTGACCTGGGCTAAGTTTACTGATTCTCTATCCGCACTTGGGAACATAAAAATTCCAAGACATGTACTCTGTGATGAGCCAATATCTATAGAACTTCACTGTTTCTGTGACGCTTCCCAAAGTGCGTATGGAGCTTGTATTTATGCACGATCGGTAAACTCTGCTAATGAAGTCACTGTAAAATTATTGTGTGCTAAATCCAAGATTGCACCCACTAAACCTACAACAATCCCACGCTTGGAGCTTTGTGCTGCGCTCTTGGCCGCTAGATTGTGCAAGGCGGTCAGAGATTCCTTGCGGTATAAGGTAAATAGTGAGGTTTATTGGAGTGATTCCAGTATTGTGCTGGCATGGCTTCATTCAAGTTTTAAGAATCTTAAAACTTTTGTTGCGAATAGAGTATCAGAAATTTGTGATCTGACAGACGTAAATTCTTGGCGTCATGTTCCAACATCAGTTAATCCAGCTGATCTCATATCTAGGGGGGTCAGCCCTAATAATATTAAAGATAATTTATTGTGGTGGTCGGGTCCACAATATTTATTGCAATCGGAAGACACTTGGCCTGTTTTAAATAACAATGAAGTTAATGTAAATAACTAATGTCCTGTCACGGTCGCCAAATTTTATGTCTCGTATTGGACATAAATGAAACCCACGGATAGTTTTAAGCTTGTATTTCGACACAGAATAGGTTTTTTACAATAATTTTGCGGAGCGATCAATCGTTTGCAAAGATGAGAATTAACAAAAGGTAATGTAGGGTAACTTATAAAAATTAAGAAAAAAATAGTAAACTCCTAACTATTTACAGCGTCTCATATGAATGACGTCGTTGTTTTGAACGTTGCTATGAATGTAGCACTAGGCGCCAACATCCTCCCGCCGTTGAAAACTTCAGTTTTCAACCCTTTATTTCATCTGAGGAAGGCAGAGGGCAGAGGCGAACCAAAGGACGTCGTACAACACCCCGTTGGGTCTTCACATCAGCTACTCGAGAAACTCCGTCTGATCCAGGAAATAATTTCTGCACTCGTCCCAGTCTCCAACACAGAGGCGGCGTATTATCCTCCTTCAGAAGGACTAAATCACCGATGTTCAGGCTTGACTTGTCGGTTCTCCACTTGCTACGTTGCTGTAAGTCAGCGATCAGACGGAGTTTCTCGAGTAGCTGATGTGAAGACCCAACGGGGTGTTGTACGACGTCCTTTGGTTCGCCTCTGCCCTCTGCCTTCCTCAGATGAAATAAAGGGTTGAAAACTGAAGTTTTCAACGGCGGGAGGATGTTGGCGCCTAGTGCTACATTCATAGCAACGTTCAAAACAACGACGTCATTCATATGAGACGCTGTAAATAGTTAGGAGTTTACTATTTTTTTCTTAATTTTTATAAGTTACCCTACATTACCTTTTGTTAATTCTCATCTTTGCAAACGATTGATCGCTCCGCAAAATTATTGTAAAAAACCTATTCTGTGTCGAAATACAAGCTTAAAACTATCCGTGGGTTTCATTTATGTCCAATACGAGACATAAAATTTGGCGACCGTGACAGGACATTAGTTATTTACATTAACTTCATTGTTATTTAAAACAGGCCAAGTGTCTTCCGATTGCAATAAATATTGTGGACCCGACCACCACAATAAATTATCTTTAATATTATTAGGGCTGACCCCCCTAGATATGAGATCAGCTGGATTAACTGATGTTGGAACATGACGCCAAGAATTTACGTCTGTCAGATCACAAATTTCTGATACTCTATTCGCAACAAAAGTTTTAAGATTCTTAAAACTTGAATGAAGCCATGCCAGCACAATACTGGAATCACTCCAATAAACCTCACTATTTACCTTATACCGCAAGGAATCTCTGACCGCCTTGCACAATCTAGCGGCCAAGAGCGCAGCACAAAGCTCCAAGCGTGGGATTGTTGTAGGTTTAGTGGGTGCAATCTTGGATTTAGCACACAATAATTTTACAGTGACTTCATTAGCAGAGTTTACCGATCGTGCATAAATACAAGCTCCATACGCACTTTGGGAAGCGTCACAGAAACAGTGAAGTTCTATAGATATTGGCTCATCACAGAGTACATGTCTTGGAATTTTTATGTTCCCAAGTGCGGATAGAGAATCAGTAAACTTAGCCCAGGTCAAAGCAATATTTTCAGGAATCGGATCATCCCAGCCTAATTTCTTCAACCAAAGCTGTTGCAATATAACCTTGGTTTGCATTACACATGGACTGAGCAAACCCAAGGGGTCGAAAATTTTAAATAAGTTAGATAATATTGAACGTTTAGTTGGACGATTGCTATTCAAAGGAACTGGGAATTGCATTGGAAAATGCAGTGTATCCGTCGATGGATCCCAGCCCAAACCCAGGGTGCTAGAAGACTCACTGAGTGTTAACCTTTCATTAACATCTAAAGAACATGAGTCAAAAATGCTAGTTACATTAGTTTTAAGTTTTCTTAGATTAAAGCAACCTAGTTTAAGTGCCGCGGTAACCCCTTGCAGAATATGCTTTAGTTTGTGTTCACTGTCACTCGAAGTTATCATATCATCCACATAAAAGTCGTGCTGAATTACATTTTTAATGGTTTCATCTGGATTTTCTTCGCCAAGCTGCCACAGACAACGTGTACTCAAATAGCTGGAGCTTGCCATACCGTAAGTTACAGTATTGAGTCTTAACGTTTTGATAGGTTGGGACTCATCTTCTCTCCACAGTATGAGCTGGAGATTTCGGTCTTCCTCATTAATTTGCACCTGGCGATACATTTTCTCTAGATCGCCGGTCAGGAGGTACTTGTGTTGTCTAGCCCGTACTAGAATGGAGAATAGAGAGTCCTGTATATTTTGACCTGTCATAAGAATATCATTAATTGACAATCCAGATGAAGTAGGAGCTGATCCATCAAAAACAACACGAATTTTAGTGGATTCGCTACTTTCTTTAAACACGGCGTGATGACACAAAAAATATGATATATTGGGTCTTAATACATCAGATTGTGAGAGATGACCCAACTGTTCATACTCTTTTATAAAGTTGACATATTGTGATTTAAGTTGTGGGTTCTTTCGGAATCTTTTCTCTAAATTATAAAAACGTTTTTTTGCTAGTGTATATGATTCTCCAAGACAATTAGGTGAATCTATAAGTGGTAATCGCACAGAAAATCTGCCGGTATTTAATCTTTTCATATGAGTTAAATAATGTTTTTCACATAATCTTTCATCGTGACTCAATGGCGATTTTAATGGCACTTCTTCAAGCTCCCAAAACCTTGACATTTCTACATTAAAATCATTTTCCGATTTAACTGAAGTCAACGAATGATGACATTGAATATTGGATATATTATTTAAATCGTTTATTTTGATTGGGCCAGAAATAAGCCAACCAAATTGGGAATTTCTTAAAGTGGGATTATTAGGGCCTAGAGAACGCTGCTCGCAGACAAGAATATCCCAAAACAAATCTGCTCCGATGAGTAGGTCCACAGCGGAGGATTGATTAAAACTAGGGTCAGCAAGGTGTACCTCAGTAGGTATTTGCAGTTGCTGAGTGTTTATTGTGTATCTGGGAATATTACTTGTTAATTCCGGTAATATTAGAAAAGTTGTTGTGACGTGAAACGGTTTAATTAACGATTTTAACTGCGCCACACAACTCTCTGTGACTTTACTATTGACATGATTGCCGATACCGACAATGTTAATATAATTGTTAAATAATGAATTACCTGATAAAGATAATTTGTCTCTAAGTGATTGCGTCATAAAAGACGATTGATGTATAATGGATAAATTACAGGGCCAAATAAATTCAGCAAATAATTAATTGCCGACGGAATGGCGCCGGAAAAGTAAGATTTACATAATCAGCCTATAACGTTCCCACTGCTGGGACACAGTCCTCTCGGTGAGAGGGAGTGGGCCGTAATCCACCTCGCGGGCCCAGTGCGGGTTGGAGATGTCACAAATCTTCGAATTTTTGGTTCTAGGACATGTCTCACGATATTTTCCTTCACCGTTTTGAGACAGTGGTGATGAAATAATTTACACAATAAAAGAGCCTGTCTGGGAACCTTCTTGCAAACCTACAACTTACTTACGACGACTACCTTGACACAAAGTAGGCTAACATAAAAAAAAGCGCCTGTCGGGGTTCGAACCAACGACCTAAACTCGTAAGTCGCGGCCGTTACCACTGAGCCACCACTGCTCAAATACCCAAGAAATCAATAATAAAAATGTAGGCGTAGTCATTTTTTTTTTTACATTTTATAGGTCACATTATTTTGCTACTTATAAGTATGCAAAAGAATACAAGTCAACGGTTATGAACTCGTTTCGTATTGGATTCAATTTTAAATTGGCAATATACCGTTTATTGGTATTATTAAAAGTTATCGTTGGAATAAATGGCTTCATAAAAATCTTTTACAATGAACGTTAAATCTTATGACAACAGCTGTTTACCATCATCTAGTACCTCACAATGAAAGTCTGCTAAATTGTCCTTTTAATAACATATTTCGACGTTATTAAAAAAATGTGTATTTTTAATATCTTTTGCATTTATAATAATAATATAATTTATACACAGAAGCAGCGTTGGGAGTGTTACGGCCTTCTGTAGATAAAGAAATTAAATTCAAATCAAGGAATAAGGCTTTACTCGTGATTCTCTCTGGCTGTACAGCACAGGAGATATAATTAATCTGTGGCTTAAAATGGCGCTGACATTATCAGAGTGGCCAAGCCGACGAGGGTAAACGTATCTTTGGGCCATTCGATCTAATAAAATATTAATCTGTTCTGTTTTTTGGCTTGCCTATTTAGGATTTGTGTTATACCGTTTTGATTTTAACACACTGTGAGGTCACTGACACTAAATTATTTGGCTCATTCTTAAAGACTAGCTCACTCACAAACGCTTAGGGCTCCTGCAGGCGGTCGACGCCACTCTAGTAGATCAATTTTCATGAAGTTTTCATAGAATTAGTTCTACTAATGTTGCGTCGAGTTTTAAACGTTTAAGTGCGTAATTTAGCGTTTAAAACAATTTATTATTAACTAGGGTATCTGATAAATTCATTTTTTTTTTGTCATGATAAAACAATAGCGGACTTTCGACAAAACGAATCAACTGATACGCATATCACCAAAAATATGACTGTAATATAGCTAATTATTGTCATGGAGAAAATAGTCGGAAATAGCAAATTTTTGCTATTTCCGACTTTTTTTTTTTTTTTTTTTTTTTTTTTTGGCGGCTAAAACAAGGGCCTATTGTATAGTAGAAACAAAACACGGTGTGCCAACTGCATAGTCTCACAAATTGACGCTATCGACCGATCTACATCTGATACTATGAGGAATTGGACTTTCAATGTGTGGCGAAGGTCGGTATGTACTTTATTTTGTGCTTCAACTTGGAGCTTAATATTTTCGTGTTGGTTTGGTGTGACTGCATTCTGTGGAGTTTGGACCTTTGTCATAATCAGCCTATAATGTTCCCACTGCTGGGTCACAGAGTGAGTGGGCCGTAATCCGTAAACCACCTCGCGGGCCCAGTGCGGGTTAGAGATGTCACATGTCTTCGAATTTTTGGTTCTAGGACATGCCTCACGATGTTTTCCTTCACCGTTTTGAGATCAGTGGTGGTGAAATAAGTTACATAAAGTAAAGCGCCTGTCTGGGTTCGTACCTACGACCTACAACTCCTAAGTCGGCCATTTGACTGCGCTACCACTGCTACTAGGACATTTTACATCTGTTTATGATGTTCACGTCTTAGTAGGTTTTTTTATAAGTTTTTTTTTTACTAAAAGAGTGAGCAAGGCTCTGACCTTTTACAGTAGATATAATCTTAGTTATCTAAGTACGTTTTTCGGTATATTTTACCCAAACTGTGATTAGTGAGGTTTATGTTTAATAGAGGACCCAGTGAACTGTACGGATTAAGATTACTGTTCGCACTAAGGCTGAGATTACTGTAAGGCTTAGAACAGATTTAAGTCACCTAGAAGCATACCCATTTGTTCATATAAGCCTGTAATAGAAAGTTTGACTTTACTTGCCCTCGTAGTCTTGAATAGTTTACGAGGCTCTTAACTCCTCAGATAATTTATACCTGTTCAAATCCGTTCAACAAAACAATTTACCTAAGCTATCAATTTGTTTAAAGATATTGTACACGATCGTTATATACCTCAATACATGGTCCCTCTCACTGAGAGGAGGCCTGTTTCCCAGCAGTAGGAACATTATAAGCTGATTACGCTTATACTACATAGTAACTTAATGAGGATTCTATTCTAACCTAAAATTGAAAAAATAAACCCTGTTATTAAGCAATTTTACTGATGTTACTAGAAAAAAAAAAAATAGCGGTCCCCTACCAATCCTCGAGCTTATTACACGTGCTCTTAATTTGATAGGAATAGGGGTCAGCCATCTGGTTCAGGGTTTTATAGAACATGTGTAGGTGATTATGCTGATGCTACATAGTAACCTAATGAGGATTCTATTCTTAACTAAAATAGAAAAAATAAACCCTAAGCCATTTTACTGATGTTACTAGTAAAATTAATAAAGGTCCCTTAACAATCCTCGAGCTTATTACCCGTGCTCTTAACTTGATAATATAGGGGTCAGCCATCTTGTTCAGGGTTTTATAGAACGTGTGTAGGTAACCAATGAGGTTTTACAATTTTACCGTTACGTTGGCAATTATGGAAATATATATTTTTATGCGACGTTGTGATTTGGATTAGGATAAGGGGAGCCTTGTTATAAAAGGAAAAGGAGTTTTGTTATAAGGATTGGGTGAGCAGTGATATAATTGTTCAATTCTTTGATGTGACATTTTCTCAGCTGACCGCTTAACCCTTTTATACAGTAGAATTATCTAGATTGGTCTAACCAGGGGCGTAGCTACCGCTATATCAGCCGTATCAAGGATACGGGCCCCTGAGCTACAGGGGCCTACGACGCGATGTGTTTAAGCCAAATTTAAAAAAAAAAAATTTAAAAATAATTAAAAAATATTTAAATTAAAACCTGAAATCCTTATCTATTTATTTAAATATCTATGTACAAACATATATAAACGGAGAAGAAGAAAAATAAAGGTGCATGGTGCAGGAGCATGTTCCCACTGTTATAATATACATATATATGACCAACAACTATGTAGTAAGTCGCGGCCATTACGACTACTGCTCTCTTCACCACTACTCTCGGGTAAAAAGGGCCCCCAAAAAAATTTGATACACGCCCCTTTAGGATGAGCTACGCCACTGTCTAACAAACTAGTAGAATTTGAGGTTTTAACCAAGTTCCGTGCACAACCCAAGTAGCACACAAGCTGCTTAAATGGCTTCTGTACAACCTGAATGTTGTATAATAGCTGTTTAAGGGATTTACTATAATACTCAAGTGGTTCAGTAGCGTATTTAATAGTGCTTTAACAGGCATGTGGTACAATAGGCGAACAACGGTAAATATAATCCCAATGAAGATACAACGGCGTGTCATAGAGTTATTGTACGGGCATTTGATATAAACCAGAGTTATAAATACCTTTTAAAACGCCGCGAGGTCTTATAGAGGGCTTTAGTAGTTAAAAGTGTTTAAATGGAGTTATACGCTTCCTTTAAAGCGCGTTAGGTTGTACATTGTATATTTTTAAACCTGTAAGCTGTAAAATAGAACTTATTACAGCTTTTGAAACGCTATATCTACAGCAGAGAAATATAATTATATAGTCGCCCGTAAGCCGTTATATTCGAGATTTTTACAGCAACTGTATGGTAAATAGCTGAATAAGGCAAGAAAAACACGCTATAAACAGCTAAAAGAAAAATGAAAACCGTTTCTATGGTCACTTTAACAGCTGAAGCGAGAGAAGAGTGTTTTACTAATTTAATTGCTTCATTGTGACTCCATTTTGTGAAAGATTATCGTAAATTTATCATGGATAACCAAAAAGCGTAGAAATTAAGAAAAAGACATGGTAGTGTGAGGAAAAAGATTAGCAAAGAATATGGGAATATTATTAATAATCGACCAGAACATAGTCCCGGCAAAAATTTGGAAACGCTAGTAATCAAGTGAAGCTTCAAGGAAATTCGTCTAATATTACCATAACTTGCAATAGCGGTTTAGCTGACAATATTATTGTTAATTTCGAAGAAGTTGAGGCAGGTGACGCTGCATCAAATAATGTTATCAGTGTTGAAAACTCTAACAGTCAAGTGTGTGTTGAAAATAAAGAGGGTTCCGTAGGTTTAAATTCTGCGACTAATGTACCCTGGAGCAGTGATGTAGCTGACAGTATTAACTGTGACTTCCCAGGAGTTGAGGCCGAAGTAATTGCTGAAGAATCCGTAGATGACACTGCATCAAATAATGACGACTGTGCTGATCTCAGCAGTTCAGATACAGATACTGCCGAGTCTACTAGTGATTTCATAAAGAACGTTGATTTTCGCAATGAATTACGAAAATGGGCAGTTAAATTTAATATATCGCATGTAGCATTAAGACATTTGTCAGAAATTTTTAATAATACTATTCCTAATATTTTGCTTAAAGATCCTCGGACCATATTGCATACCGCTAGAAATAAAAATTTAAAGCCGATTGTAGGCGGTGGTGTATACTGGCACAATGGGGTTACGACTCCTCTCACAAGAATTCTACGTTCTTGGGCCCCAGATGAAATACCAGAAGCTATTTCCTTAAATTTTAATTTTGATGGGCTTCCTATTCATAAAAGTTCGAAACAAGAATTCTGGCCGTTTATAATTGGTATTTATTGTGGGAGTAGTAAACCAAAAGATCTAGATGCCTATTTAAATGATTTTGTAGAAGAGAGGCTGCCGCTACTGGAAAATGGAATTCATATTGAGGAACTTGGCAAAACAATAAAAATAAATATTAAGTAGATGTTTCATTTGTGATTTAATAATTTAATTTATGTATAATTTTTTTTTTATTTTCTATTATCTGATTAGTAATATCAAATAAGATATTGATTCTGCAGTATATTTTGTATATCACAATTTGGTTCCTGTATGAGCAATTCTTCGGGCTATGTCGGTTACCTTGGTTCTCCTGCGGATCTCTTCATTTCTCATATCCTACATTCAATAGAACATTTCATCATCACCATCGTTGGCAGCCTTGTTCATTTACACCCACTGCTGAGTATAACCCTGTTCCCTTTTCCACCTAAACCCAAACAATTAAATTATTATCAAAATATGATAGATTTTTTAATAAATATAAAACCTTCATTACAAATACTGCAACCGTATATAATTAATTTACGCTGCACGTTTTGTATCAAAATCTGACAAGAGCTTATAGTATGTGTTCGTTTTGTGAGGGCGTCGACATATTTATTGAATTTCGTTATGCATACCGCTTTAACATGCACTGTCTGCATACTAATATCGCTTTGTTTGAGGTGAGAGGATAACTCTGATTCATGTGGACATACACACCTACCTACTCCAGGTGAACTGGACAGGAGGATCTAGATGTTATGTGGTTGGTACTTAGAATGAACTATATTGATATATTGCACTTACATAGGTCATTTACATAGTCCATAGTCATAAGGTAATTGCGTAACAACAACAACAACTGACCAAGCAACAACCAACCAACCAACCAACCCCAACTGTGCCCAAATAAACTTTTTTCTTTCTTTCTTTCTTTTCTTTCTTTCTAACACACTAACAGTAGGAATGGCTTTTATTTTGACGGTACAACCACATTCATTGCGTTATTTTCATTATTTGGCGGACACAATTTTCTAACATAAATGAAGCAATGTTAGTCTGTGCTAAACAAATATATTTTCTTTATTTCTTTCTTTCTTTCAATGGATTAGCAATATCCTTCAAAATTATTCAGATTGTGATTGATTGTGTGCTACGAAATTAGCGTGCAGAATCGACTTCTCCATTCGGGTTTAAACTAACAAATTACTGGTAGCAATAACATCCGTGTCTGATGTAGGAAAATCATTACTTATCACTTGCAACCGTTCGAGCTTCTAAGCCGTGGGTGGATAACTTTGATAGGATATGAAATAAACTATAAATGGACAAGGCTAGCTGTACACGATAACGAACTAAGACTAACATAGGTCTAACAGATCATAAATATGTTACCAATACGCCAGGCAAGTCGAAAGCTTGCCTAATTGCGTTTGACTAGCGAGTCTACAAACCTTCAGGCTACCACAGTGCCTATATATCTAAAAATAATGAATATATCGTGAGATAGAATACCCTTTATAGGACCTACACCATATAAACAACAATTTGAAACCGATAGCTACAGGGGGTGCAAGACATGTCGGTCTAAAAGTGATTAATGGGTAGTAATTAATGCTTACATAGAAAAAGAAGATGTAGATGGAAGGCCTCCCCTCCCACAAGATGGACCGATGATCTGGTGAAGGCTGCAGGAATCCACTGGATGCGAGAAGCACAAAACCGATCGAAGTTGCGATGCTTGGTCTTGCGATGGTTGGTGCTTGGTTGTTGCGTCTTGTGACAGAAAATAATGATTAATGCTTTTAGCCTTATTGAACTTAAATCCATAGGTAATGACGATAATAATGTCTTTTGGAAACAATAAGCTTACAGCCAAAAAACTAACTAAGTAAGGCACAACTAAAATTGTTACCACTAAACCTAATCCAACTTACAACACGTAGCAAGAAAACCTACTTTACAATCCATTCAATTACCATGTACTCGGCAATTTTTTTTTGTCTTCTAACAATTCTAGTACTTAATTGGCCGGTATCAAGGACCGTATACCCGTCGGCCGTCAATTCAAAGTTTACGACCGTGTCACTTTAATCTCCTAAGAGAATGCGTGACATCCATGTTTGGCAAGTTAACTGTAACTTAAGACTGACGGGCTTAATTCCTAGTACGAAGGTGTGTGGGCGTATCTTAAAACTTTAAATATCTTAAAGCTTTTTGTTGGATCGAGTCAGTTGGATTAAAAAGTTGTTTTTAGTTGTGGCTGAGTAATAATAGCCGCACGGTCCGATCGATCAGGTTAAGCTACGCTTGCCGCGGCTGGTCCGTGGATGGGAAAGCAAAGTAAGCCAAAGAAGCTAAAGCAAAACAGAATAAGGATACTTGCAAAGATGATATGCACATGGCTGGAAAGGATGAATATGAGATGACGACTGATAGAAGCGACATACTTGTAAAACATATTATGGCACTTAAAATGTTTGGTTCTACCTCATCCCCAACATAACCAGTGTCTTTGAGAAACGATAATTTTAAAAGAACAGATGCGTAATATACTAGCAAACATAATATGAATATAGAAACTCTTGACACTAAAGTTTATATAAGGACTGAAGCTTCTATTCACACTCCCAAAGCAAATCGTTATTGCATATTTGAAATCGTATAACATGTTAAAGGAAATTAGGACGTTAAGTTAATATCAAACGGTTTTGTATGGAAAAGATTTGGTGTTTTCTGTAATCGTTGTGTAGATGCCCAACGTTCGCGCGGACGTAAAAATATCGCGGCGGGATTTTATTGCGCACTCGATTTGCAACTCTCGGTGTTGAGCCAAGCATTGAGAATCCGACAGAGCGCATCCCAGCGCGTCAAAAAACCGCACTGTGCGATTGTCAACTCTCGGCGCTAAGCAGTGCGTTCAAAATCCAGTGCGCGAAAAAATCCTGCCGTGAAATTTTACGTCTGCTTAGACTATTGTGAAGGTCGACAGTAAAATTTTGCTCGTAACTTAATTTTCTTGTGTTTTATTGACAAATTCCTGGAACTTAATTGCCACACCTAATACGGTAAAGCAGAATTATCTCTGTTTATTCCAATATCGAAGACTATGCAAAATTTCAACCCATTAAACGAGACATTATAAGAAATATCAAAGACGGCCAAACAAATACTTTCTACAATCCAGATAATAGCGTCACTTACACTGCAACAGAGAGAATCGTGATCAATCCACACAAATTTCCTATACACTCACATATTTTGAATTCTTCGCGAGCAATTTCGCAACACGGAAAACAGACCTGGTAATATGCGTGGACTTTGTAACCAAAGGCTAAGCACTACACACCCACTAACCTCGGAATTGATTACACATAAAATCAGCATTACTTCTAGCTGATCTGCGAGTAAAATAAGACTATGCATCAGCTGGGCTTATAAATCATTCAAATCTTCGGACTTTAGGGCTGCTAGACCGTTAGCTGAGTCCTTTCCGTTCTGACATTTCATGTCCAGGATGTGCGGCTTTTGTTAAGCCTTTTTGCGCTGCTGCCCTAAAGCAGCATTGCATAGAATTGCCCCTCTGATATTGATCATCAGAGGGGCAATTCTCGTAATTTTAGGAACATTCACAGTCTGCTCTCAGTGTCAATCTGTCAAAAATACCTCTAATTTCCTTACATTTTGACAAGTTTTTGACTTTTTTTTGTCGCCAAGATGAGACTGCGACTAGATTTTGAACGTTTTAAATAACGAGAATTGGCCTTCAGTACTTTTGCGCCTTCTAGCTATACATGTAGGTAGATATATACGGATCGGGCAAGTTAGGACTAGGAATCAGTATGGACGAAGCCATTACTTTAGTCTTACCATTAGCGTCCTGTAAAACCTTAATTTTTGCTAGGTGTGAATATACGGCTAAATGAGATTCCATGTACGACTTTTCTATTGTATATACAGGATATACGAGCGCAGTAAAAGCCGTCACCACTTTGCCAGGGACAAAGTTGCTAATATGGAAAGGATTGCATTAAAACTGCTAGAATTGCATTGTATCTAGGGAGATGAAATACCAGTCTGGACTTTTAGTATAACCACGGATTATAGAAAATCCCAATCAATTGTAGAATCTACATTTATACGTATTATGCATATCGGAACGTTTAGTCTGATAGTTACTTTATCGTTTATGTCATGCGCGATTTCACATTCGCCAAATTACGTATCTAGTATTTCATAGAGTTCCCAAATATGAAGTTTAACAAATTCTGTTCGCCAGGTGGCTTGTGATTCACAGTTGTACAAGCACAGATTATACAAAGTATTTAATCTGTGGCACAGCCTTGTGTAACCGCACGCACGTGCTTGCCCATTGTATTGCGGTTTTTCTTACATGTCCATTATGGTACACACTCAATGATCTGCAATTTGTTCGTAGCCTTTACTTCTGCTTTATTTGGATTTCCTGCTTTATTGAACCATTGAGTTTCTTGTAAATGGTTTTATTTTACGAAATCGTTCATGATTTTCGGACAGTAGTAGTATATATATATATAGTTCACTGACAGCTTTACTCTATGGATGACGATCAAAAAGCTTAACAAAAAGAAAGAGCGTAAATGATACCAATGTACCGAAGTTCAAACAGAATTTAAATTAAGCCAGGCACAAAAGACTATATCTCCGAACATCGACAATTCTAGAACAGCTAAACCAGTCCAACAAGCACATATCATTAACAAATATCTTACTTCTGAGCGATCTGTTAACCCGGTACCAATTAGTTTAATTGCTACTATGATACCCCCAATACGACCAACAAAAACAAACGAAGTAGACATAAATGTTACTGTAGATACAGCTAAGTATAACTGACATAAAACGCCTTATGAGTATCAATCGTACTTACATACTAACCTACATAAATCAAATGTTTATTCTGACCAATCACGGGCGAGTTCGCTTGGCATGCGCGAACGCAGCGCGTACAATCACCGCCCGGTCGATCGCACGCGATTCGTTCGTAATCAATTAAGAGTCTCCTTTTACGTGCGTACGAAACTAATGGATTTGTTACGGTGATTTGTGAGATATAATAACAATGGTAATGACACTTTGCATTAAGTATTTATTGATTGGTGTTCTGTGGTATAATTAGAAATAGGTTTTAAGCTCAAGAATAGATTGTGTCTTCTTAACCATGACTTTCAATCTATAGCTATCGGTCCCGTTATTTCGGTTTGGGTCTCCTCACTTTTCACCGCCAAGTTGGTCTTGGTTTGTCGGTTCTGGCAATTGGGTACCTATTTTTTATTTTCCCTTTTGTTTTTCTCCAAATGTATCTGAATCCCACGTGGTGATACGGGTCAGCCCTTCTTATTTTATTATTTTTTTTCCATCGCTCTCTGTCCTTGATGTGCGTTGGAAACATTGCATGTTGTCATGTCTCTGAGAATTACATCTATCCACCGGGTATCATTGTCTGTCCCGGCTTTTTCCTCCAGTTTCTTTAGTTTTTATCTACTAGGTAGATACTTATGCATTATTCATATGAGGATCAATACTTTTTGTTTCATTTTGGTATTCCTGGTGCCGCGAACTCATTGAAATAAAAGAAGATGATAATGTTTTTACAACATAATCGTTCCTTCCTAAGAAATAAAACCAATGAAATTCAAACTAAAACACAAGAATATTGCAAAAAAATAAAAAGTCCATCTCTTCATTCTGCGAATGAACGGATTCATAGATATTCAATAACCAACTTCTACGAACTACGTCTATGTAAGTATTTTATTACTCGTATTTCTAGGTAGAAATTGAAAAGAAAAAACATCGCAGTTTCTATGGTAATTTAATAGTGGAAGAAAAACATTCTGCTATCAAATATCAAATCTTTTTGCGCCAGTAACATTCAATCATAGGAAATAGGAAAGATAAGCCTGATATACAACCTCCATTATGTTTATAATAAAACGTTCTGCATGATTTGTCTCACTGATAAACTGAAATAATAACACACACAGCAGTAGTGGCCCAGTGGCATCGCCCCCTACTTATGGTCGTGACTTCGAACCCAGTCAGGTGCTTTACTTTGTATAAATTATTTAATCACCACTGCTCTCAAAACGGTGAAAGAAAACATCGTGAGGAAACCGGCATATCATAAAATTCGAAGACATTTGACATCAACTAACCCGCACTGAGTCGCGTGGTGGATTGCGGCTACAGCCCACTCCCTCTCGCTGAGAGGAGGCCTGTGTCCCAGCAGTGGGAACATCATAGGCTGATTATACTCATAGGTACAAAATTCGATAAAATCTGTGACATGACATGTCTTTTTACTAAATTATCTAGCTGCAGCGGCCCAGTTTATTTTAGTATCCTTAATTGTTTTATACCAATTAATGCAATTACAGAAACTGGAATTAATTAGTTACTTGAATTATTTCCGTTCTAAACGCTAATTAGTTATTGTTTATCTGTTTCTAGCTATTAGGGTTTATCGATCTTTCTTTCTTAATTAATTTCCTTGCTAAGCACTAAAATGTTTCAGGCCTCATAAGAGTTAAATTGAAGTGTCTGTTGGTATGTCAAAATAACAGCTGATGCAAATACATATGAAAGTAAATACGGTACATATATAAAAAAAATCGATTTGTAAAATTTTTGTCGGTCTGGTTTTTCCAACTAATTTTCGAAACGGCTGCACCGATTTTGATGAAATTTGGTATGTGGATACATTGAACCCTGGGGAAGGCAATAGGCTCTTTTTATCTACATACCACGGGCGGAAGCTAGTCTGTAATAAGACCATGCCAAACCTGATAGGCACATAAGTTGTTACACCTTTGACTCCATGCTTTTGATATCCTTTTGTTGTTTGACCTCGGTGTAAATAAGTTGGAAGTTACCACTTTTGCTAACCTTTGTGGGCTGTGCCTTGAAAGTTTGATTTTATTTTTTTGTGCCCTAAATAAAAATTTGTATTATAAGAAACTTGACATTTCTGGCTTAGTAGGACGGATATCCCAATCTCAACAGCATACATTTCTGTACAGTGATGTAATACGTACCTACATATCCATCGAAGTACCTACCTACTTGTAGATTATAATAATTCCATGTAACACACGTAGGTCGCAGGTCATATCCCACTCTCTTGTCGTGTGACAAAGCCTACCCCGACCCACTGTGGGCCACTATGGGCCACGAGTCTCACGCCACGCCATGCTAACCTTACGCATTTTACATAACCACTATTATGTAGTTTCATATTCATATGTTTATGCAATACGACTGATAGTTCGATTAAGACACTGTGTGTTGTTGTTTGCAATGCTCTTTGACTGTAATATCGATGATATTGAGTAATTAGCGGACGAAAAAATTTGTATCGATTTAATGAAGCAGGAAATTGAATCGCGCACATTGTGGCTTGACAACGCTTTTATAGGCGTAAATGAAGTTTAATGTTATGAACGTATTTAGTATCTAATTATGTACGATCAACGTCATAAGTAAGCAAATGATGATTGCTCCGAGTGTATAAAACATTTTTATAAATTGAATGGTTCTTAAATTATAATTAGGTAGATCTATTATGATAGAGGTAATATCACCTGAAATAATTAATTTCAACACACAGAAAAATTTATCGCCTTTTGTTGTTAACTACCCAAGTAACACATAAGCAAGATAACAGTACACATTTAGAAAATTTTACAGTTCAAAGATGAATATAGTTTGTATAAGAGCTTTGGGAATAGCCAAATGCTGAATTAGGTTGAGTTCTGTGTCTTAAAATTCTTAACGCTTAATAAATTCTGTATTTCTGTCCTTCCCTTCTTTAAGCTTAATAACCAATCACCGTAAAATTATTATACAGACGTTATTTAGCATTACGCATTTCAGGTGGCTTAAAGCTGAAAAACAGTCACCTCGGCAGCAATTATCTGAATAACCATAATCTGTCCTGCTATTATTAAAGCAGTACTAAGCTAGTAGCGTTTGAAACAGCTAATTGCTGAATAAAGTATCACCTTCTGAATAATATTGTTACATAATTCTATTACACAGCTTGATACTGAATAATTGTCTTTATTTTATCTTTAAACTGGATAAAATTCTATGTTTTACTAATTATTCAGCTGCTGAATTAACAATATTATTTATGTTTTTATTAAGCTTTTTTCAGTATAATAGAGAGTTTCAAACTAACTTATTCAAATTAAATACCATATTTGTATTGTTATAGCGCCCAAAGCTTAATACCAGCTTAGTTAAATTAAAATATTATTGAACGTATTTATTTTTTGCGTTATGGATCGAAACTCGTGGAAAAAACGTAACAGAACCGGTTATATCAAAAGAAAATTGTTAAAAGAATATTTAAATATCAGAAGTAGTAATTCTCCTAGTGTTTCTGATCATCAAAGGATTTGTGAAAATAGTTTGAACAAAACTGAACCCGGTCCCAGCCATCATGCGTGGTTGCCGTGCAACGATGAGGGTTCCGTCCCCCAAAAAAGTCAAACAGCATTGCGATTCACGCAAGAAGAGAGTGCATCTGATGGCAGCTATACAGATATCGAAGAAGAACAATGTACCGAACACATGAAAAATTTGATATTTCGAGATAAAATTAGAAAATGGGCTGCCGAAAAAAAACATCACACAAGTAGCACTAAAGGATTTGGCAGAAATATTAAATCAAAGATTCCCAGACATTTTACCTAATGATCCAAGGACAATTTTAAATACACCGAGACAAGTCCATATAAAGTCTATTGAGCAAGGTGAATACTGGCACAATGGCGTCATTCATCAAGTTACTTTAACATATTTAAATCTAAACTGCCAACTGAAGCACGTGCCTAATATGTCTATCTCCTCAAGATGTAAAATTCAAGTTTGCGTGTAATAAATATTGTAGGAATGAGTTATATTTCGAACCTTTATTGCACACTGTTTATATAGGTTAAGTTCGAAGTAAAATTAAAACTAAATAAATTTATGTCTAAAAGTTAAATCGTTTATTTCAACTACAAAATTGTTTATCAACAACAAGTCACAATTACAAAATTACGTCAGACACAAAACACGAGATTACGTCAGTGCTTTCTGAAACAATTTTTGTAACGATTATTTTAACTACAACATTGTTTATCGCCAAAATTTAAGCAATGCCAATTGTGACTTTTGTGCTCACAATTGGTATTGCAAAACTGTATCAAAAATTAAAATATCTAAATTATATTATTACCTACTTAAAATTATGTAAACTATCAGAATAATAGTATATTTAAATTTATGATACAGTTTATTTACGGGGTGGAGGAGACACCGACGCGAAAACGTTTACCACCTATTCAGTACATCATTCTGATATATAATATATAATTTTTTTATCGGTTATGAAAACAAAAATCTGCAGTTTCCTACAATAGTGCAACATCGATGAAAAATTTCTATACAGGGTTATTGGAAAAACACCAACAACCTCTTAAGAGGTCATTATACTCATCATTATGAACAACTTTTATTAGGGGACCATGAAGGCTCAGAATGATGTACTGAATACGTGGTAACCGTTTACGCGTCAGTGTCCCTTCCACACCGTAATTACAGCACATCAAGCTACTACAATCTGTCAAATTTCTTTAATAGATTTTCATTTTTATTGCTAAAGCATTAGGTTCATGGTTGATTGGGAAAATTTGACAGTTACGGGTGGCTTGATGTGCTGGCGTCTCTACATAAAACAAATAACAAAACATGTGTGAGAATAGACTAGGGCCCACTGCCACACACACGAAATCTGCTATTTTTTTAAACATAAATGAGATTTTTTTTTCACGAAAATAGTTCAAACAAAGACGCTATAATTTTAAATGTAAGTAGGTAATCAATTTAGTGAAAGCCGGGCGAGAATATTCCACATTATAAAAGGTTTTTGTTCGTTCGATTAGAGAACCCTAAAAATCTGAGTAATGTAGAAATGTGATCAACTATATAATTGTTATTCAGAAGTTAGTGCAATGAGACTACTCTTTTTCAAGTTATAGCTTAGTAACAAGACATGTGTGCACTTTTATTCAGCATTATAAATCAAAACAATCGATCGCCATTAAAAATCTTTGTAACTTATATTTAAAAGGAATTTACGAAATCACCAAAATGCTTAATCTTACAACTACAACATTTTCAACTCGATTCATGTTATTCTATGCGTTAAAATTGCTAGTATTAGTTATTTTGTCACAAGTACTTTTGTCAGACCTAGTATGTATGTATTAAAATACTATTTACTATCTGTTATCTTGATTATTCACGCGGCGCGTCATAAGTAATTAAAAAAAAACATAATATTCACGACAAAATTACTTGCGCACTAACAATTAACATATAGCAGACCTCTAACTTGTAAATTAAAATTTACTTTCCGATTTTATAAGTTCTCCATGTCAAATCAACTTTTTAAATTCGACACCGACATTAAAATATTTAAGTAATCCAATTGAATTATTATTTTCACAATTTGTTTGAATATAGTTTGCAATAATGTGAACAATAATTTAAATGCTTAATAAATTCTGAATACAATAACCAATTCGACTAAGCTGAATAACTCAGTTATAAGAGTTTAATAAAAACAATTTGAGATGTTATTCAAAAGTTATTAAGCTAATCGAAACGTTATTAAGCTCCTACTCAGATGTTGCTCAGAGGTTATTCAGCGTTAAGCATTCAAAATTGGGGCCCTTTTTGCTTGAATAACAGCTGAATAGACGGTACTCAGACGTTATTCAGCTTAGTATTCAGCATAAGCTCTTGATGATTGCTCTTACTCAATCTTTATTCAGCACGTCTGTGTTACTTGGGTATACCTCCCTTACTTCTCTCTACTTACTCGTATTTCTTAATTACTCAGAAGCCACATAATTATCATAATAGAATGCATATTTTTATCGTTCTGCGGAAGTTGTATAGTATGGGAAATGGGTTACGATTTCTCGTAGTCTCGCAGACGATGGGTCTACAAAAACGTGAGTTACGTCAACCGTAGGTCTGCTCCCGTTTCGCGTACGTGCCCGTTTGAAATTAAACTTATACTATTATACAATAATCGTTTTGTTTTATTAGCATAGCATATAGCATAATCATCATATAATGTTCCCACTGCTGGGACTCTGGCCTCCTCTCTATGAGAGGGAGTGGGCTATAATCTACCAAGTAGGCCCAGTGCTGGTTGGTAGGTGTCACACGTCTTAGAATTTATGGTTCTAAGCCATGCCGGCTTCCTAACGATGTTTTTTTTTTTGAGAGCAGTGGTGAGGAAATTATTTACACAAAGCAAACCGCCTGCTGTTTAATACTAGAAATCGGAGTAAGTGGCGAGAAATCGTGAGGCGAATCACATCAGCTCCTAGACAAGAGACATGAGGACCACGACCGCTCTGACAAGAGTGCTACGAAGAAGCGGAAGAAATGAATTCCTGCTTTGGTTCAAAAACACAACCTACAACTCAGAAGGTGAGGTTGACCACTGAGCCACCACTGATCGCACCAGTCTTCCGCAGTTCTCCTCTTGCCCTCTCTCGGATACCATTTAGTGACGTCTTTGGCCCATTTTCTCGATTTTGCTTCTGATAGCCCACTGCAATTTGAGTTGTCACGTCATTTTGTAAGATTTGGTCAACAAAAACGTGAGTTACATCAACGTCTGCTCCCGTTTGTTTCGAACTCAAAACTAACTTAGCAACGGTTTTATACTGAGATGGTGTGGCCGAGTTTGCTCTGAAACCATTTCCGGACTAATGGTCCGAGACTAAAATTACGATTAGTAAAATAGCTTATTACAAACAGTTGCATAGCTCATAAGCTTTCTCTTAGTAGTTTATGAACAATAACTGTAATTTCACTAACACCAGGCTTAATTGTAAGGCTGGGCTTAATTGTAATGTTGGTTTTTGAACTTCGGCTGAGTCATAACAGCCGATCAGGTTAAGCTAATCTTGCCGTGTTTGGTCCTTGGGTGGGTGACCATCTTTAATATACTAAGATCCCTCCGTGCCTTGTAAATCACGTTAAGCTTGTCTCCACATACTCCGCCTTGTGTAACCTCAAAACTCAAATTGCAGGCTCATTAGCAGCACATTCGAGCATCATTAACATGACATAGTACACGCAAGATACCATAACACATAATAAACACTAGTTCAATCTGCAGTTGAAACTAAGCTATTTGAACACAAGACTAACAAACTATCTTGCTTCACTCCAGCACGCAATATCTCAATTTGTCTTGATCTAGATAAATGTACCAAATCATCGAAACAACTTGACTTGGGATCGGTGTCATAGAAGGCGAGGAGCGGTAGAGGTAGCGGACAATACGGGTCTCGTAGAACGTGGATAGCGGTAGATCAAACAATGAAATATGAAAAAATTACCAACTCACCGACTGCATTACATTACTTATATGGAGGCATGAGGAACAGGGTGTAAAGTTCATTCATCCTCCAATGAAAAGGGAGGATCCTCCAACCAGACAGGTGTTGTGTCTGGCGGGCAATTGCCCAACGATTGATATTGGGAAATTGTATCTATGCTAATTGCACGGTAAACTCTGCTTGCGAGATGCAAGATTTGCGTGACGTCAGTATGACGCGTTGTTCGCATGTGGCGTTTGTAGATACCGCTACACTTACTGCCGAAAATAATAATAACAACACTTTTAAACCCCTGACATACAAAGAGGGGTTTTACTTATATCTCTAAGTCTGCTCTGTCGTTCTGTGTATCTGTGTCTGTCTGTGCCATCGCTCCCAAACGGATGGTCAGATTTTAATGCGTTTTTTTTATTAGAAGGCTGATACTAATACCTGTTACCGCATCACCTAGTCAAATAATATGATCCAATAAATAATAGAAAGGTGTTTAATGACAGCTTGATTGTTGCAGTGACTGAGTGATTAATCATTACAGAGCTTTATAAGTCCTATAAACTTCGACCAAAAGTATATTATTTTGATCGAAGCCTACAAACTAGTTTCTAGATTGATCCGGGTTCTGGCGTCTATGCAAACAAACTATTTTATTTATTAAGAGGAACAGCAAACAGAAAATTATGAAAATTTAAAACTAGTATAACAATATTTGAATGTTGGTAATAATGTGACCCACAACACTGTGAACTATTTGCGTGTGAGTACTTACTATAAAGAAGAAATCTTAGTGTTGGTCAACTAATATAAGGAAGTACTACGCCGCAGTCGAATGTCAGCTTTACATCCCCCGCTCCCCCCACGCTTTCTGTATAACCTCACCTCAAAAACTTAAAGCCACAACTTCCTGAGAATTTCTGTCTTTGTATTTGATTTCGTAAGATTTCCCGTCACATTGATAATTTACACCGCTGTAATTAATAAAAGGAATTATCGAATGAATCATTATGAAATTAAACCGCTTTGTTTAGACCAGCCGGTTGTATAAGTTGTGTTAATTGGTGCTAGTGACCCATTTCAATAAGTTTAATTAGAAAGCATTGTACTTAATCAAATATTCAAATGAGATTGCGACATTGTTTGGTGCTGGAGATAATTGTTGTCCCGGTTGGAAGGTCCTGGGTTTAAACCTGTTGGTAAACAATTGAAGTTAAGGCTTGTTTAATTCTGTTAACTACTTCACGAAAATTCTAATTATGCGGTTTTAAGATCTTAGTTGCTATTCTGTGAGCTTCTAACAGATAAACGAAAAGTTTTGGAAATGAAACTTGTTACGCGGCGATTCCATAATTGGACGAGAATTGAGAGTGAAATTTCAAGGACGCGTCACGTTTACGCACATTTCGTTACATAAGAGAGAAGAAAGATATAACTCTCTCTGTCTCTCACTAACTAAATCTATCTTATTATTTACTTTTTAAGAAGTTTTCCTTCCTTCACACGTGTACGGTACTGCATGCACAATCTTTATTATTTTTATTTGTTGCATGCTGTTAGCTGCATCTGGGTAGACTGGAAGCTGACCCCAACATAGTTGGGATAAGGCTAGGCAGATAATGATTTGTTGCATGTTGTATAAGATATTATATGGTTACTTTTTATTTAAGAATTAGCTACTTATCCATCCATGGAGTTTTACGGTCTTTCCTCTCCATCCATGGTAATCGAACTGTCTCCAACCATGCAATTTAGCCTTAATCCATGTTACCTTTTTCAGACCCGAGAGTCTTTACAAAATATAATTTCATGTACTTCCTCTCAAAGTAACAACCCTATCTTACTTCCGACCTTGGTACAATCAGTTTGAGTGACCATTAACAACCCACGCAGTAACGTGACGTCATGTTACAAGTAATAGTCGAAAAAACAATAAATAATGACGGTAGTCTTCACCTTGCTACAAAAATAACATGCTTTCTCTCCAGCCATTGTGAATTCGATAATTTACTCAAATTATTCCTAATAAAACCTTCAGAATAACGCGACAACATTTAGTCGCGCCCAAACGAGATAATTATGGGAATGTGTACGCATACATAATATAGTCATGCGTGGGTCGACAAAATTTTGTCATACGCGCATGTTGATTCATTCGTAGAGCCAATTAATGCTCACGCGATTGTTTTACGATAAATTCATTCAAGTGCAATTAATTTTATGCACATGTTATCTTACAGACGGGAGCTGCATGAATTTGATGTTTTATCAATGAAATATTCGACGAGATTTGTGCTCAAACTCAAACCATTTATTTCAACTAAACCAATTACAGGCACTTTTGAATTGTCAAAGGCTCGGTCAGCCAGAAAAATGAAGCTAGTTGCCCATTCCAAAGCGTAGGTGCCTATAGAGAAGAACGGGCAAGAAACTCCACGAACACTCTTTCATAAAATTGTTACAAAATGTTTGATTACATCATTCGTGTTGAAATTATCAATATGAGAACGATGTAGAAAGACGTGCACGTTAAAAGTGTCCGTTATAGAAAACATAAAAATAAGCCTACTGACGGCACCCGTTCACGAACATGGTGAATGGATCAGCACCATTCAGCTCAACCATTTTGAAGGGAACTTAATGATCCAACACACACTCCACCACCAGCGAGACATTAGAGTGAGCATGACATACTCTCAGCCGCCAGGGCACATTCAAGTCAATGAAAGACGTACCCAGTAAATGGTAGCTTTATAGCCAATACATAGTGCTCACACGTGTGCTATGCAATTATACAATACCAAGAAATTGAATTTATACAATGCAAAGATTGTTTTATCCAATGTTCAGCAACTCCAACAATGTTTCCGAATACTAATTAGTTTATGCGCCCCTGTGGAGCAGGTGTGCAACGTGCAATGTAGTGTTACTAGCTCGGAAATAATTACCTAAAGGGCGCTTAGCGACAGTATAAAGATAAAAATAAATTAGTCGAACTATGTGATAATAAGCCAAATCGATAAACATAAAAAAATGGGAATGGCCGGATGGATGGTTATATGAATGTAGCTTCTATAGTTTAAAATTAGCTGTTCCATACATTTTGGCCGTGTAGGTAGGCTTTCACTTTTCTATGAAAAAGCTGTTTCTTTATATCCGACAAAAAAAAACCCACGGCTAGAATCATGTGGCGAATTCATGGTTGCAGTTTGCGCGTCGACGTCCCTGCTACTCTGTATTTAACACCGTTGTATACCTTGGTTTTGTGCAAATAAATGATTAAAAATAAACAACACTATTGCAGAATCTCTTTCACGAATAAATTAACCAACACAAATCAGGTTAACAGACATGAGCACATAATGTCACGCTGTAAGTCTTCCTTATCCGTTTCAGATTTGCGAAATAAACAAGGCTCTAATGCAAGTGTCACAGAAACGTGTTTAGCCAAAAGATTAGAATGGTGCAAGTGTGAACAAGTTGTAATTTCGTCGCCTTCGTGATCTAGTTTCAGTTAATTCTTCATGATAATGTTGGTGTAATCCGGAATACCACTAGCTGTATCGAATACTTATCCATTTCATGTTAAGCCCCAAAAGTAGAGCCCAAACTTAATCTAGAAGGGATTACTTTTCTCTCGCCACTAAGTTGCCGTGGCGTCTTTCGAAATTGATCCCAGCATGGATAAGACAGGCTATAAATCTAGGCCTCAATTGGATGCTTCTAAAAAGAATTTCATTTCGATACCTATGGACAGGTCTAAATCGATCTTCAATTTCTCATCCATCTCGATTCTTAATTTTCAACTCGCTGTCTGAGAAATTTCGATTCGATAACTGAAGTGACAAATGACATTGAGGGGCCAGAAATCTCGAATTAACACGTGCTTTAAATGAAAGCAGACAAAAAATCGAACTCACGTAGTAGTTTTTTAGATCAACTAACAATTGTGAAAGCAAAATGACAAAATTCATTATTCGCTCACAGAATTGGGTCGTTGTTGGTCCAATAATGCAGAAACTAGTATTACTCGTTCACTTTGTTGTCGGTACTACTTATAAAAACTTCACTTTGAAAAGCCTCTGATAAGATATCGAATGCGGCTAAACTTGACAGATTAAACTGAAATTACAAACAAGATAAAGTTACGAAAATTACAATGTTGAAATACGAATTTTACTACATAATGTTTAAGTTTAAATTGATACAATCGAAAAAATACTGGCCATTGAAATCAAATAAAAACTGTATCATGCAGCTATTAAATAAATCTTTAAATCTGCTCAAGCCTGTCGAAAATTAAACATCTGATAATGACGCTATCTCCGTTTGTATCTCGGTGTAAGCAAAAATAATACTTTTAAAGAATCGATTCAAATAAAAGTAATCCCAACGAACTATTACCAAATAAAAATGCCTTCAACACGACTCGGGAGCCTTCACAAGTGGCACATGTCATCCGCCATCTTGAAATTGATGCTGTCAAAACACTTAATGTCATATTACATTAATGGCCGGTAATTGATGTTTCCTTATGTGATTTCAAGACTTGTTGAGTATGTAGATACTTTTTTATAACCAATAAAATGTAATGCTAATAGTGATCATTAAAGGTAATTTGTATTCCTTACAGGTTTTTGCAAATGTTTGTTTGAAAAAATGTAATTAGTAAGTAAGTAATACCTAATCTAGTTTAATTAAAAAGAACGTGAACGTAATATAAACGTATAATCTCCGAGTTTGAATGTACCGAATTTATTTTTAAAAGTTAATGCAAAGTAAATTAAGAACTGGAAACGACAGAATTAATTATTTATCAAAACTTATTTCCTTTGCTTTTCAAAGTTCAAACTTTGGAAAATGGAACGACATATCCGAAGTTTATGTCATTAGTTGACTTTTCAGTGTTACGATTGATTCGATTTCGTATATTTTTTTTTTATTTTGCTTCTCATATCGCTTTCAACTTTTTATTAAAGCTATTGATTGTTATGTTTGCTATTATAATAACATTCATTGAGTATGTAAACTGCTTTGATAAGAATCTGATATTATGGGTGACTCAATTAAGGTCTTACAAACGAAGTAGGTGCATAGGTACTTAGTGTCAGCTCACTGATAGTAATCTCGTTAAATTGTGCAAAAAATGTTTAGTATAGAAACTGTTTTTTTAAAATATTTTATTAATGAACTCTCCATCGATATGCATCAGTCATTTTATCTGCAATTAACTTAACCTTTTTACTCCACTTTTTGTCAAACACACTGACTTGTTTTGTTGTTTAACGATTAACATGATCAGTTTGTTTTACAGCCTTCGGATTAGTTCCGGTTCATTTCAGAGATTTATGACTAAAAAGTTGGATAAGATACCAAACACTATTATATTCATTGACAATGTCTATAAAAGGAAATACTTAAAAGAAATTCTTGATATTTCAATTAATGTTTTAAGTAGACTCCAAGAAAGTGAATTTAAATTAAATTAAAGAAATGTAAGTTATTTACTTCTAGTTTAGATGTATTTGGTTTTCGTGTAAACAATAATGGTATCAGTGTTATACAGTCAAATATTGATCGTTTATTAAAAGATAAAGCACCAACTAATTTGACATTACTGAAATCATTTTTACTATCTGGAAAATAGTGCCTATTTGGTCACTGTACACACACACTGTATTTAGTGCCCAAATAGGTACTGTCACCCAGATCTTTAGCATTTATTTATTAACATTTGAGATGTCCCAGTACTTACCTACGCTTTATTTCTGTTTGTTTCACCAGAGCTAAGGTAAAATGTAGTCACCACTACATTGTACCTTTAACCATCCACAAACTCATCAAAATCCCCACTAAACCTCACTTTTCATTGTCTAGAAGCGAACTTCTGTTTAAAATTAACAAACACGTGTCCCGTAATGGAACTCAGGCACGTGCACCTGTGCTAATGGAAGGTCCTTCGAAACTTTTAGTAGCATGTGTTTATTTACTGCACGTTTTTATGTAAGCTGTCTTAGAGATAGATAGGTAGGTATACATGGTAGAGGTTGTGAGGGTTCGTTGACCTTTTTGTTAATGTCACTGGCTGCTAATGAATTTTCGTAGGTACCTTTATGTTTACCCAATC
This sequence comes from Apamea crenata, assembly GCA_949629185.1. Taxonomy (NCBI): domain Eukaryota; kingdom Metazoa; phylum Arthropoda; class Insecta; order Lepidoptera; family Noctuidae; genus Apamea; species Apamea crenata. The sequence continues at coordinate 4,152,762 of OX451359.1, forward strand.
CTAAATTAGCCCTATACCGCACTTCAGCCTGCTTCAGCAAGCAATAAATGAAATATTAAAATTAATTCTAAAGCAAGGGTCTGGCAATTCTGGCATTTGAAGTACTCCCCGAGGACTCTTGAATACTGAAATCTGAAACTGAAAAGTATTAGGTATAAAAAAAACTCGCTGGTATTTTATTCGGAGGTAAGTGAGATTTAAGTGAGTTAGGTACTTATGACAGATTTCAAAAGAAAAATCGAAATCTCAAGTTGGGTTTCAATAAATCGCGCTTCAAAGGTGAAAATGTCTGTAACACCATCTGGAAACATAACAAGATGGTTTCATATTTTGGTTTCCAAAAATAATGTATTTATTCCGCAGCTTGGAGCGTTCACAATGTGATTCCGTATTAATTCACGACGAAGGCGATTATTGAGTGAAAACACCGCCACATGTGTTTCCAGGGTAACCATACAGCAGCTTTTCGTAAGAATACATTATATATTGGTGTATTTTGGTCTTAAATTACGTGAATTTTTGGGTTATGAAGTTTTAGTGCTTCAACTGTTGAAAATTTTACAAAAGATCTTTTTCTTTTTTTTTTCCTTGGGCTAGTAGGTATACACACAACTTAGAAACTTGTTTTATAAATAAATAAAAATTTTAAAAAAAATCTAGGATTAAAGTTTCAGTTAAAATAACTACTCTTCAGAGATTTATATGTAAAATTATGAAATGTTTCTCTGAAGACCGAACAGCAATTTCTTTCGTTGCTAACCCTACAGTAACATCTGACGCAAAGAAAATTCGTACGTCAACCACAACGGAGAATTATATGCAAATTTAATTTGGTACGGTTCGCAAAACAAACGAGTTTACGTGTACGACATACTCGTATGTAAATCTATTTGAAGAGTTTTCACAATACACTGAGCCCCTTTTCACAATACACTGAGCCCCTTTTCACAATACACTGAGCCTCATTTCACAATACACTGAGTCTCTTTTCATAACTTTGGTTAAGTTTTTGTTCGTATTCGATTGTGAATTTACAAAAGTTAAAAGGGTAAAAGAGTTATCCGTTGATAACAAACAAAAGGAAAATGTTATGACGGATGTGATTTATTTAAAAATAAAATTACTGCGTGTTTTTTTAAACCACAAAAAAAAAATCCTTTTAAAATCGGCAGTAGTACGTCTGTGGACTTAACAAAACGCAAATATACGAATTGATTCAATTTTTTTAAAAAGCAATTTAAGGTGAATTTAGCTAACGTTCACCTATCATGACATGACATACAATCAAAGTCATAAACATTAAATAAATTAAAAAAAAAAAACAGACCAAACCGAAATAACATTGATGCATTTTTCAATACTTTAAATTGTCCGATTGTAAAAATTAACAAAAATTAAAAAAATAAATAAAAACGTCAATACTTACCATAAATTTAAAGTCAATAATTAAAATTAAAAATGTCAATCAAATAAATTTAAATGTCAATAACTATAATTAAAAATGTCCATAAAAAAAAAAAAAAAAAAACCATTATTATTAAATGACGGCACGGTTGACTGCTGCGCTGCGTGTCGCGGGTTCGATTCCCGCAGGGAACAAATATTTGTATGACCTACAATTAGTTGTTCCGGGTCTGGCTGTTTGTGTGTGTGAGTACACAGGAGAAATTCCTAGTGTGGGGCAAAAAAAAATACCGTTATATACAGTCATCTGCCCAATTACTCATAAATAATAATTAATTCATCATTTAACAACTATGTCTATGTTCTATATATTCCTTTAGGCTATAAAAGCAACTATTTTGTAGCGACGCTACCAATTTGATTTTAAAAACATCAAAAGTCATTTATTGAAATTAGGATAAGAATCAGCAGTTTCTGAACGTCAAAAACAGTCTCCCAAAACGCCCACTCTTTACCAATTCCTAGTGCTTAAGCTGGGAAGAAGAAGTGACGCAACCAACTCCCCGGTAGAACCTACAGTAAACTCCTGAAATTATGGATGCAACAGTCTTGGTAGCGAGAAACAATGGTATCCTCTAATTACCACATTGCACAGGAACAGCTAGCGCAATAGCTGTAACAGACCGTCAATTTACACTTCATGTGTATGTAATAAATCGTCTGAAAATAACTATGAAGACAGGGGAAATAGGAAAGGGAAGTGACCAATAAAATTTTATAAGGAAAAGGGTTTAATGACTGGACGAAACAATCGTATTAATATGCCAAGTTGAACAGCTATAATTCATAATTAAAATGGAAATTAAATTGAGTTATTAGTTTAGCTGTACCATTAAACCACTAACCCCCAGTGTAAGCTGTGGTTACCTGTAATTGAGTGTGCATTACAGGATAATGTATAATAATACAAGTTATATAAAGGCTCAAGATAATTGTAATGTATCTCGTTGGTAATCCTTAAATAAAATATAAACCCTAGGGCGGACACGTTTGCTGCATGTCGAGTGAGCTATAGGGTAAATCTACCCCACCCAGATTTTCTGTCCCAGAACGGCGATACCGAGGCTGACTCAGGAGAAAACGGCAGGACGAGCTTGATGCCTACAGACTGGATTGGTTCACACTAGCTCAAGACAGAGAGGAGTGGAAAGGAGAATGAAAGGCTTAGCCCTTTAAAGCTTCCCTGCGAAGAGAAAACATAGGCAAAAAATAAATAAATGAAATAACACTAGGACACAAAGCATAATTCAATAGAACATGCTAATTGTCACTTCAGAATTTAATTGGCGTTCTTATTGCTGAAAAAAAATTAAAGCAACATTTTAGAATATATTTTTAATAGTAACTTTTATTTATGTTTAAATAAAGGAAAGTAAACCCGAGGATCACGGGGAACACCTGGGTAAGACTCGTAGAGATCAGGGAAGAGAGACTCGCAGAGATCAGGGCTGCCAACCATGATGATGATGATAAATGCAACCTATCATATTCTGTAAAAATTTAGGTGAAGTGAGCTTGAAGTGACCTACCTGAGGCATATAAATCTATAATCTTAACAGCTCATTCGAAACTCAACGCACCTAAGTTTTCACAGTGAGATTTTTACAGAATAGATCGGCTGAACAGAAAAAACCGAACCACCGTGTAAAATCAAACAAATCAAAACCCGCGTTTGTGCAAAAATACTGCCTTTGAACCCTAATTTGATTACACCATAGTCACCATTAACACTAAACCGTTTACGTGAACACTGTAACTCGATTAGCGACTAACCACTCGTTAGCACTTACCTACATTGATTTAATGCTATTGCCTTATTATTGGATCATAATTCCGCTACAAGCATTACTCTTACTACCACAAAATGTATTTTAAGTTTAACATTATCGACATCGGTGAAGGAGAAATCCTGGACTTGTAGGTAGCTTCTGGCCGCGGTTTCGCCCCCGTGGATGTCAGAAATTATCCCAGAGGAACATGCTACTGGTGTCAAAAAGTAGCCTATGTACTTTCCCAGGATGCTCTCTCGATCTCCTTGTCAAATTTTATCGAAATCCGTTCAGTGGTTTAGGCGTGAAAGGGCTACATACAGAAGAGTTGTGACAGCTTACATATTATATCCATGCATTGCTGGGTTCCGTCCACATAGCTGTCACTTGAAGTCACAAATGATAAACTAAGACCATCGAAGTAAAATAAATAAATACGTTAATAACAATAACCTGTCAGTAAGCTAATTCTGGAGAAAGAACATAAACATTGTCTTGCGTTAAATTAGGGCGACCAACTATTCTTATCGTGTAAGTAGTCGTTGATGGAATAGTATGCCTTTGAATAGGCCGAGTATTATATAAATATTATACGACTAGGTGACCCGTACTCCTTTATACATATAGTCACTGTACTGTGAAACCAAACACCTACAATTTGTTGTACAAGTAATCGATTAGGTAATACATTGTTTATTTAGTAGCAGTTGTGACCTGTGGCTTTTCTGTGGGCGCTGTTTATGGTAAAGACGAGTAGTCATATTGGTTGAAAATTGCAATAAGTATGTGCTTTTGCGTTTAGTAAGTTATTTTAAGGTCAGTGAGTCCTCTGGATACTCTGTTCAAGTTAGTAAATATGGTGTTGAATGTATTGTTTTTAACAAAGCATTTCTCTCTTGCCCTTAACTTAATAAATTTAGAGTCGGAGCACCATTCCTTTGTGTTTTATAGTCACAGTCACCCCCTTTTCAGTCCGTTTCTTTGGTCTTCCCCTACTCTTATACCCATCCACATTCATACCCAAAACTACCCTCAGGACATTATCCTCATTCCTCCGCATCACATGTTGTGAACAAAGCAAAAATACCCAATAATTTGACATGAGATCTTACAACAGTTTTTTAATGGGTTTTTAGATAGAAGTAAGTATAGTGTATAGTAAGTCTAGTGCAAGTCATTCTATTCGTAATAATCATGGGAAACTCGGATATTTCATGATATTCGCTGCAACAGCAACCTATCGCGCCTTACACAACCGCTCGTGTTGCACCTGCAACCTGCAATCTTTCTCTTATCCCACGAACTTCTTAACCTAGACTTAATATTGCAAAGTGATTCGTTACAGAGTTATCATAACTAATTGTAACATTTATTTATTTTACCATTTATGTACACACATACATATATAAACAGACAAGAAAAACAGAACAGAAAAAATAGGTACAGAGGTGATGCTTATTTCACAAGAAATCTCTTCCAGCACACCCGAGACAGGACAATAGATACAGAGATGTAGACAGCGTGTGAAATAGTAAAGGAGACAAAAAAAAATACATACAATCAAAAACAATTCACTTAAAAAACTAAACAAAAATTACGAGAATATACTAACATACATACACACATACTTCTAAAATAAATATCACTCAACATTATGCATGTCAGGGAAAGGCTTTAATCATCATTTGCCCAGCCTTTTCCCAACTATGTTATAAGGGTCGGCTTCCAGACTAACCGGATGCAGCTGAATACCAGTATTTTACATGGAGCGACTGCCTATCTAACCTCTACAACCCAGTAACTGGGCAATACGATACCTCTAGGTAAGAGTGGTTGTCAGATGCTTCTGACTACCCGTTACGACTGTCAACCATTCACGAATGACAGCCGGGATCAACGGCTTTCCGAGGCACGTGGTCTCGGTATGTAAAGATGGTCACCCATCCACAGACCAACCGTGGCAAGCGTAGCTTAACCTAATCGATCCACCTGTGCGGCTGTTATTATTTAGCCAATACAAGGTGTAGTTGAACTGAACTGCAAAAAAAAAGCACCATACCCGTAAGTATGTTTGCAACTCGAAAAAATGTAGGCAAGAACTAATTTATATTTTATAGTAAAAATTGTTCATAACCTGTTTCAGGTTTTCAGTTACTTCAATCACTCCCAAATGACGGTGATTTAAAAAGTCATTCTCGTATCAAAACAATAGACCGTCTTTATTGCCTAGGACACAGCAATTAATTTAGCCTAGGTAATTGACTCTTTATGGAAACAGTAATTACTAAGGTAACGTTAAATTGAAGCCGTTAAACGCAGTAATAAACTTGGTTTACACTATTAAACTGCTGTTAAATACTGTAGTAACTTGGCCTTCTTATGTTCAAATACCTTCACACCTGATAAGGTGAGCTATAGGTGGACGATAGTCCTATCATGCTATTATTGAGGCATCACACGTCTATTCTTAGTTACCGAGTTAGGGGACGAAGTTAGCTTACTAACATACTCGTATAACAATCGATTGACCACCAATAGGTACCTAATATCTAAGTCGACTCACGAACATATGGAAATACCAATCAACTTGGCTACTGTCCTTGTCTTAGATTACATACATAAGCAGGGTATTTCAAACCCCCGTTTGCTACATTCAAAACGGAAGATTAAAAAAAAACCGGTCAAGTGCGAGTCGGACTCGCGCACCGAGGGCTCCGTACAATTTTGTAGATAAGTAACTACAAATTTACGGTTTTCGGATTTTTTCCGTTATTTGTGCTGCATGACATTGCTTCTTGCCAAATTTCATGATTCTAGGTCAACGGGAAGTACCCTATAGGTTTTGATTCCCTTGCGAGTGCGAGTTAGAACTTTGATTTTTTCACTGCTTCAAGGAATTGCAGCCTTTGCACTGCTTCAATGAATTGCAGTATTTTATATTAATTTCAACTTGATAACTCCACGCGTTCCTGAGAAAAAGGGTTTTGACAGACGGACAGACAGACAGGCGGATAACGAAGTGATCTTATAAGTTCCGTTTTTCCTTCTGAGGTACGGACCCCTAAAAATGGTACCTAAGTAGCGCACTATACTTAAACTTTCCTATATTCATATCTTCAATAGTTATGGCTGTCCATTGTCCGTCAGACACGGAACCATAGATCGTAAAATATCTGTAAACATACTCACACATGTAAACCCTGTCCATTAGGTGAACCGTTTTTTGACAGCTATCTTAGAACGTACAAATTCCAGATTACGTATAAGTTAACTTTAAAATGCGTAATAAAATAAATATATAAACAGCCTTATCTTATTGAAATATCTTATTTCTGGCTTTTTACAGACATTATAATACCGGACATGTATCAATCAATGTATTGTGTGTTGCTGCAATCACTAGTTCCATCTGTCAAAAAACGGTTTACCTAATGGACAGGGTATAGGGTCAAAACAAATGACACCCAATGACGAGTATATGCAATAGAACATCTCTCACCAAAAAAACCAAAAGAAAATTCAAACAGAAACAAATGACCCGCGACGACCCAATTCCAGTTCAAGGGAATTATTCGTAATTATGACAGCAATTCGATCATCAACAATCATTATACCTACGATCAAGCATTATTATTATATAAAATACTTATTACACGAACTGTACAGCGCAACACAGAAACCCAGTTCGCTTGGAGAAAGCGCTTTTACTGCTTGATGATCCAACCAGTGTAATAGGTCATAGAGATTGGGCCCTAGATAACGGAGGAGTTCAGACTTGCTCTTTGTATGATGTAATCATCTTTGTGATTGTTAACTTGAGGTTGTTTGGAGTTAAAGTTGTTGATAGTACCGAATAAAACGTGATACTGATAGCGTGTATTATTTAAACCAAAATTGCGGGGTAATTTTGTAACAATGGCAAACTAGCAATGTATTTATTTATTTCAATCAATTTATTTTTCTATCTAATAATTTATTGCAATCGATCGCAATGCCTTTCATTTCGACAGTTCATCCACGTTCATTACGTTGTTGTGCAAAAAATGTTTCAAACATATGAAGGAAGTTAATTAGTTTCTTTCAGAACCCTTGGATTGGGATTGAATGTTTGTTACGGAATAAGGGTGCTGGTATGTAATGTCAGGCTATTACAGCCCTGAAACGAAGCCTAGTGTTCAAATGTCGAAACTGCAAATGAAAATATTAAAAAAAAAATTTTTTGATGGTTTTCCCAATTCAACATGGACATAGCCACAAAACCCAGCATAAATAAACAAGCATAGTAACAGTGCATATACAGACAAACGCACACATCATAATCCTGGGAACTTACAAATTTTACGTTACGCCAGAAAGTTTATTCGAGAAAGCTGTCTACAATAACTACAACGACGACATTACATTTTCTCAGATATGCTCAAAGAAAAATGAATACGTTGTGAGATGAAGTATGTAATTACCGGGTCTTAGTTAAATGAGGGTAATGCTTAAAGGCAGTCAAGACAGGCCAGGCAGTTCTTTCAGTTTCTGACAGGCTTCAGTTTCACCTATCTATGACACTGAACTACTATTAATATGGGACCAAACCTAAAATCGCGAAAAAATAAATCTGCTGCTCTATACATTTGTGATCACACAACACAAATCACTGCACAAAATGTAGGAAAAAGCAAATATTTTTTTCACATATCAGTTTTGTTCCCATAGTAAATGTGGTCTATTTTCATGAGTAGGTACTACAGCCCCTAAAGTGTGTCTCTAGTTTTACATAACACCCTGTACATAGGATATAACACTTCATCACTTCATTAACCTTTGTATCCTCGCCCTCTTTCCACGAGGGATCGAAGACTGAGCATCTCTTTCACGGCCATCGAATCGGTTCGTTAGATCGTAGGTACCCTGTATAAATCAAACGAAACATTTCTTTGTAAAAGCAAGATATTTTTAGCCCAAATTCCATGATATTTATTTTGGAAAGCGGATACGAGTGTTAGATATCTTTCTTCACATATAAGATAAACATTGGAAAGTGTTTTACAGGGTAATGTCCTGTGTCCCTATATATATTTGTTTACCTGAACATCTCCCAGATACAAAAACAGACAGCCTAAGGTTCGTAGCATAGATATAGCATTTCTATGATTTGTAGCAATTCTCGTACACACGGTAAAACATCAAGCTATACCTTCCAGTTTTAGCTGACCTGGCATTGTATTGGTTCTTCGCACAATCAGAAGTCAGCTTATACTGGTTATGTATAGCTTGACGTGTAGCCGTGCGGTACGGTATTAAATTGCTTCTCTACTCTCAGAACAGTCGGTGTTAAGGCACATCAATACAGAATTAGATTAAACAACAAGGGGTTTATTAATAAACGATGATTAACGTTCTGTGACGACTTTAAATATCAAAAATGTATGGTTAAACAGTTAATCTCTAATCCCTACTTAACTTTAAGCAACGTTTATGAATAAAGGGTAAGTTTGTGGATTTCTTGAAATAGAAAATAGTACAGCCCACAAAAAAATGTGAACTTGATATTCCCCCAACCTCGTTTACTTTCGCTTCTTACTCAGGACAAGTTGACATCTCGTTTGTTAAAAGTTAATTGATGGACATTTCTGACACTTTTGTACACAATAAAATAGAGTTTAGACCTCTGACAGTTATTTCAGCTTCCTTGATCTTATTTGCTAAAGTTATTGCTTCTTTAAATGATACAATTATTGCTAATCCAAAAAGATACGTACATAGATACGTATATCATTGGGCATTCCCCATTAGTCAATCCGTGCCTTCCAGTTTCAGAAGTAAAAGAGATAACTTTTTCCATGCCACGGAAAGCACGTCAAGACGCTGGATCCAGCTGTCATATGTAGATCTTTGACAGTCGTGACTTTCGGGTAGTCAGAAGCCCGAAAGTCTGACAACCATTCTTACTGAGGGGTAACGTTGGTACGTTACCCCTCAGTTAGACTGGTTATCTTATAACCCCAGTAACTATAGGTTGTCCCAGGAACTAGGTTGGTCGGAGGTCATATAGGCAGCTTCTCCATGTAAATTACTGGTATTCAGCTGCATCCGGTTAGACTAGAAGCCAACTACAACGTAATTGGGAAAAGGCTAGGCAGATAATGAAGTTTTGAGATATCTAACTTTATAGTTATGATTTCCACTCGATAAAATCTTATACCAGTAGAATCAATTTGCAATCTTTGCAACGTTATGCAAAATCAAATTCACTTGCCTACCTATGCGGTAAAACCCTTTCGTTTTCACCTCGTAATCGGGTAGTTAACACACAATCTCTTGCGGTATACACTGCCATGAATCCGCTTGCAAAACCGCCATTCTTTTAATTTCCGTCATCAAACCGCAAGGCATAATGAATTCCATCACGTATTGTATTAAATCTATCAATGTGTTTAGTAATAGTATTATGAAATACTGTAAATAAAAGGCATCTAGAAGAGTGCTACTGTCGATGCAAGCTGACGGCAACTATCTAGTAAAAGGCTATACATATCAACCTGCACCCCAATTGCGTAACACACAATCAATCGGAATCTGAATCATTTTGAAGCAAATTGCTAATCCATTGCCTCATAAGTTCGAAAAATTTGTCTGCTCAACACGTGAATAACGCAATGAATGTTGTTGAACTGTCAAAATGAAACCGATTCCGATTGATCGTGTGTTACGCAATTAGGGTGCTGTATAATTTTGTTCACTGATAGTGCATAGACAAAAAACAATTGACAAGCTACAAACGCCTAATGGTGGTAGAACTTATAGCATTATAGCGGTAGTGGACATCCTTTTGTAAGATAAAACAATTGCCAACCTTGCGAAAGAAATGAAAGAGATCAGAGGGGCAATTCTCGTAATTTTAAGAACGTTCACAGTCTGATCTCAGTCTCAATCTGTCAAAAATAACTCAATTTCCCTACATTTTTAACAAGTTTTTTAAATTGATTTTCGCTGAGATGAAATAGCTTTGAAGGTCAAGCTGATAAAAGTAAAAAGAAAGATTCTAAATACCTACTCCTTCTGTCATGATCCTTAAAGATCCCAAAGTAGCTATTAACAACACCCATGGTAACTAAGCTTATATTTCACTTCTAAATAAATTCATAAAGGGGTGAATTTGCGGCAATCTAGCGAAAAGGCTTAGCGAACAGTGTTATTTGGTTAGACACGTTCTAATTTAATAGACAAATTGCCAACAGAGTTGTGGACAATTTATCTACATAAACGCTAATATTCAGCGACCGAAAATTACACTTCTACATTTTTACCTCATAGATCTACTAATATTATAAGCGTGAAAGTTTGTATAGATGGATGGATGTTTGTTACTCTTTCACGCAAAAACTACAGAACGGATTTGGATGAAATTTGGCACACAGATGACTTATAACCACGATTAACATATAGTATACTTTTTTATCCCGGGGTGAAACCGCGGGGCGCAGCTAATAAATGGTATTTTAACAAAAAAAAAAAAAATTAAAAAAAAAAAAAAAAAAATTAAAAAAAAAAAAAAAAAAAAGATGATGATGATGTTTAAATGATTTGATTTGACAAAGTTTACCTTCATGAAAATAAATTGGTTATGACGTAAATCTCATGACTTGAGACATCTCATGCAAAAAACTTTTTTCTTCGACACGGCCGCTTGTCAGAGGAGAATCCTGTCTCTGAAACCCTAACCATATATAAAAATGGGTTTCTCATAGTATAAAATCAAGTCATTTATTCAAACTATGCTGAGAATCAGCACTTTTGAACTCTAAGGTTCAAAACGTGTATAGATCGTAGGTAAATTTCCCATTCGAAAAACTTATTTCTCATTCCCATGAGAAATAAGTTTTTCATTACAATTTATAAGTACAATTGAAAATACATTACATACATTGCCTGTTCGTTCCCTCCTTAGGGTGCTAGGGTTTCCCTATATTTTTATTATACTTTCCTAAAGAATAAACGAGCAAAAACCAATAATTAGAAGTGTCTACAATTCAGGTCGCTATGTAGAGGACCACCAATGGTTATTTTAATTTAGCACTGTTTAATTACGTTAGTTTTTCTAATGGCACACATATTAATGTTGAATTTTAACGTTTTTATTACATCGAGCTCTTTTTAATTGAACTTGATAACCTTGCGATATTTACAAGTAGTAGTTGCTAAGGCATCGAAAATGGGTTTGTTAAATTAAAATTATGTTAATATTGATTATGTAGTTATACTTCGTAATAAATGTGACGTTCAGTGATCAGTGATACATGTCGTTAATATAAAGTACGTTATGATTATAACTAATTGAACGACTTAGCACCGGTATTTATGTGTCTGGTTTACTTTAATGAATAAAATTATCTAGCTGTCTAGCCGTTCTAGTATCAGTGTTTAACTTGGGGCCAATTTTTCAATCTTCAGATAACTTTTATCCGAGAAATACCAAAACAATTCAGATTGACACCTTTTACACATACATATTTCAACCAACATACATATTTAAAATCACCATGTCTATTCTTCAGATAAAAGTTAAAATTGAAAAATAAGGTAAAGATTGAAAAATCAAACCTTAACTCTCTAGATAACTCAAAGGGCTAGATAGCTAGAAAGCAATACAACTCCTTAAGTTAGAATTGGCTCCAAATGTCATTATTTCATTAAATAGTCAATAGGGTAATGAAAGATCTCTAAAAGTCATAAAATGAACTTATAGAGCTGTTTGTGTATATGATTATAATTTATTCTACAAATAAAATATATTTTAATTTCGCGGGTTACCCTGACGCTTTCTCCTGATTAAAAATAAAAATATTTTCCATTCAGTTTTGTGGCAACGGGGCATAATATTTCCAGCCAGCTTTCCGCTTACGTTTCGCCACTCCTGACAAACAAACAAAGTGATATTCTATCAGCGATAATGATGACGGGAAAGTAAAAAATGGATTGACAAGCTGCCGAAAAGATAGATTTTATTATGTAAATCCCGTTGAAATCCGTTATAGGAAATACTTGAAGACGGCCCTCTAAAGGCTATTCCCATGCACCCCAAGGATATTAAATATAATATTTACAAGTTCCGGTCTTAAACTAGACTATTTACAGCTTGTTATAAATCTGCGAACTGATCATGAGCAAGGATACCGCCGCATAATGATTATGAGGCATTACCATAAGGCTTTGGAGAAAGGGAGGGAAAGCGAAAGGGCCTTTGTTCCCTCTGTTTTATTAGCAAGTTATGCGTGACTCTACTTGTCTCAAGAATGAGTTATAATGCAACTAGGCTATTCTATAAAATACAGGTTCTTAGGGACATCGACGCGCAAACTGTTACTTTGAATTCAGTACACACGGCTACACATCAAGCTATACATAACCAGTATAAGCTGACTTCTGATTGTACGAAAAACCTATACAATGCGAGGTCAGCTAAAACTGCAAATGTATGCCGTGTGCCGTATGCCGTGTGTACATGATTCTCTAGAATCATCTACTGAAAAATTTCTTCTCTAGTGGCAGACTCCTAGAGATGAAATTTTTCGCCGGTAATTTAAAAAAAGTCTGTTGTATCTTGTTCAATTCCGCCTATCGCAGTCCACTGCTGGACATGGCCTATCCCAAGCCACTGCTTGCTGTGGCACTCCACAGCACCATGTCCTCTGTCTTCCGCATCCAGTCTGTCCCAGTCACCTTTTTATAGTTGGTCCATCTAACTAGGATAGAATCTAGGTAGTACTGACTCTACAGTTAATAACCCGCTTGTCCAGTGTGGTGACTACGGGCATTACACCTGCTGTTTCATGCCAAAGTGCAATACATATCTGGAACAGAAAGGGCTAAGGAAGGAACACGGGTGGGTTTTAGTCAGTAAAAGTCTGACACTCCCTTCCGCTCCACCCAGAGCGGGAGGGGTCATTTGATGATATCCCATCCACAAAAAAAAAAAAAAAAGTGCAATACATATACAGGAAAATTGTACGGAACAGAAGATTTTCTTTGTCAATATCCTTACGCCCAGTAGGCATATACTCGTCTTTTTGACATCGTGTAAAAGTTTTACTACGGAATTTACTTATGTATCAGCACTAAGCTGTTCACTATCAAAACTGCCGAAATAGAAGCTCAATACTGAATTTTATACCTGACTACGGCAAAGCCAGAAGGAAGTCATACTATTGCAGAATCGCGCAGCTGATTATCGATTCAGTGCCCAGTGAGCCCCACTAATAATTTGGTTTGAAACTATCTGTATCTAACAGAAACTACATAGAACAAGCTTGTGCAGTTGTAAACACGTAAATATAGTTATCGTAACAACAAAGGAACAAAGAATTATCAAAACTACAAGGCTTAACAGATAGCCATCAATTTTTTACACAAAACACTAATTTCCTTGATGATATCAAAACGATTTGTAAAAAAAAGCGTGTGTAGGTACTTCGTGTTCTACGAGTTATAAATAGTAAACTTCGAATTTCTCAACACATTTATAATAGCCCTACACTTCCTCATTATTTGTCCGGATTGCCGATTCGTATCTGCGACGCCATGACAGATCTAGCCAATCAATTTAACGAGGAGCGGCGCCAAACGCAAATATTGCAACTTAATTGTATTATATAAAGGTGAAGCGATTATATAAGCGGATAGCGGGGGATATAGCGCTCCCGCTAAAGGTCCGGTCATAAGAGGATGGGGAAGAAAACTGTCAAATTAGTTCCGCGTAGATGGCGCTAAATATTTGTCACTAATTCAGCTGCCAATGGAGTTTCTTGTTAAAACTTCGCTGTGATATGGCGCTAAGTGTTTTGTCTTGTCGCCGATTGCTCGCTTTTCATTTAAGATCACTTTGACAAGTGACAAACACTCATCGCTCTCGCGGCGCAGCTTTCAGCAAACTATCCCTTTGGGCACTTGTATCGCGTTGTAGGGAAGAGCATTCCATCTTCAACTAATAGTATATATTTTATCATGTGGGGGGTAATCAAGTTGCAGTGCTGACACGAGTAATTTTGAACTTTGAATTAGTCAAAGAAATGTTGAACAGATACTGCTTTACCAAAATAGGGAAATAAATTCATGGATACCCATGTATTGCTTACATATTTTCCCATTACGGGAAGAAAAACCTTACAGAGCAACCACAGCACGAGCTAGACACGATTAGTATTTGAAGTGTGCACCGTGAATGTACAGTTGCCGGCAGGTCAAGCTACCCGAAACTGTCAAATTTTCCCAATCATCCTTGAACCTAATGCCTTAGCGATAAAGTTGAAAATCTATTAAAGAAATTTGATTGTAGTAGCTTGATGTGCTGGCGTCTGTACCATATGAAGCCGTATTAAGTAAAAATAAATATGTATCGGTCATTTTCCTTACGTAGTAGTCAGAGCTCCGGGAGGTATTTTATGAATTCATGCACAGCAGGACGTCGAGTGTAAAGAAAGATAGAATAGTAATGCACTGTCACTAGTTTCTTATCGGTCTCCTAAAGGGGGCCAATAAATATGTTGCAAAATATATTTGAAATAAGGTTTAAACGGACTTCAAAATGAATGAAATAAATAATTAAATACCAAAAGTTATGGTGTGTTCGTGTGAGAAAACGTTTGTGAAAAAAAACAAATTATCTGAAATGCCTTTTTTAGCAGATCGAAAATTGTTGATTGAAGACAGTGCAGGGATTTAAGGATTAAGTTTTCAAATAACACTGATCGACTCTAATGAGCGACTTATCAAAAATGAATAAATATTTATTCATTTTTCGATAAGTCGCTTACTATGAGACCCTCCCCTAAATTGACACAGTAGCATTCCAACTTTAATCAGAAATAAACCTTAATGCAATGCAAATAAACTGCAAATTCGTCCAGACAATATTTTATCTTATTAAATAGGATTAAGTAAATAAGAGAATTATCGGAATTATTTCTAATTTAATAGTGAGTGAGTTGTTTTGTGGCTTTGGAACCGGTAGTAGTGGTGTTATTGAACATAAATCGTTGTTGAATAGATTTTAAATGGGCTCGCAACGAAATTGTGATAAATGATCCTGGAACTATCAGCTAAATTATTTAGCGAATGCGGACTTGGTATTGAATTAAATAATTCACTTACTGCGAAATTGAAACGAAATGTTAAGGCTCCCGCAGAAAGGCGCGAAGCGACTCTGGTATAACAATTTTCATGAAAACTACATGAAAATTGTTCAACTAAAGTCGCGTCGCGCCTGCCTGCGGGAGCCTTTATAAGCGACCTAAATAATTTTAGTACCAGTGACTTCACAAAAAATATTTAATCCTAAGCGTGTTAAAATCAGAACAGTTTAACACAAATCCTAAATAGGTAATTTTTATGAAAACTTCATATAAATTGTTCCACCAAAGTCACGTCGTGCCTCTCTGCTTAGCCTTTATGCCGAACCCATGATTAATTAAATTAAATACAAATAGTACTTAACAAATACAAACATCAATAAGTACCTATATTATTAATTAACTGTTATCAATTTCCTTACTAAATTTGGGTCATTTACAGTTTTAATTTGAAAACATAAGGTGAATGCACCAGTTTTCGGTCAAACGATAAATGAAAACCGGTTTTCTTTTTTAAACCGGTTTCGGTTAATTACTATTTCGTTTTACCACATTACTTGTTCTTTATCGCATGAAAACAGGATCACAAGCATAAAGTTAACAAGTTTCGTTACATTAGTGCATCGGGTGGCACTATTCGAAGGAAAATGTAACCAATATGTCTCAAAAGGCGATTACAAGTGCGGGCTTATGATTAAACGAGACCGGATTACCCAAGAGAAGTTTCGTACTTACCTACTATTACTTGTGCATTATGCAATTTAGCCTCTCCAGCGGATTGGACTTAACTTTGGGTCAAATGTTTGAACAAATTGTTGGAAAGAGAATGCATTTCATTGATAAGACTAACTCGCTATAATTTTGTACCTTTAGATCTAGCATTAATGGGTCAAGTACGTTTTACCTTATGGTTCCTCACTCCCTTAAGTTTTTAACGAGTTCTTTAATAAAAAATAAAACATCTTTAGCTATTACAATCATTTTGTGTGTTACTCAAATTGCATTTGCCAAAAGAGCTCACAAATGAAACTAGATAGTACATATTTTTGAGTATTTTTGCCATAACATGTTGCATGGAATATTGTTACCAAATTATTGGTAATATTGGCCAATGTTTAACAAGGCAAGATTCTCATCCAACATTGGCGCATGCCGTGCAGCATATGATTATCGACTTCGCAACAAGTTGGTCAGTAGAGTAATGAGAGGTGATCTATTGATCAAACATATTGTACATTCTGAATTAAAGAGAACAGCTTCAACATTTTGCAATCAATCTGAACATTATTACTAAAGCCATAAAGGTGATGTTGCAATAGTGTTCATTTCCAATAGTTTTAATGCAAAATTATATTTGATAAAAAGGTTCAAAAAGTTCAAGGGATCACCGTTTGCTATAATCACATGCGTACAGGTATTGTTAGTCAGTCAGTAATCATGTTATTTCAACTAGTTGTTTTATGTTAGCAAATCAACTCTAGTATCACGTAAATATACACAATGAACTTTGAATAAATGTACATACGTTCCATGTTGCAATATTATGCGTTTCTTCCAAATAGAAATACCGTCTTCTTGTCAGAACTACTCGTATGTCCTTTACTAGGGATCGTTTGATGATCCGTTTTATTTGCTTGAACCAAATACTTATCTTCTAATTAATTTTCATTCTTTTTTTCATTTTGCTTGCTATTTAATTTGTAACTTGATATCAGAGATGTCAAAAATCAATCCTTGAATATCACTCTAAAAAAATAGAACCTGCATCTCGATTGCGTAACGCACTTTCTATCAGAATCCCAAGTATTTCGAAGGAAACTCTAAATCCATCGCTTCATACGTTTAAAAAAAAAATCTGTTCGACCATTTAAATGACGCAATGAATATTATATATTGAATTGTCTAAATGAAAGGCATTGTCATTGTAAGCGTGTTACGCTGTTACCCCGCTGGATGAACAGCAACCAAGTGAAACATTAAATACTTCATAAATCTATTTAGATCATTAACTATAGGGTTACGAGTCGTCAGAAGCCCGAAAGTCTGGCAACCATTACCCCCAAGGGGTACCGTATTACCTAGTAACTGGGTTGAGGAGGTCAGATAGACAGTCGCTCCATGTAAAATACTGGTATTCAGCTACCTCCGGTTAGACTAGAAGCCGACCCCAACTAGTTGGGAAAAGGCTAGGCAGATGATGATGATTATTATAGAAAAGGCAATAACTGAAAACTAACAAAACATCGGAACCATCATCAAGCAGGTAAATATGGAACATTACAATTTCGTATACAAATAATATCGGAAGGTACACAAATAAATCGTTTCATATCGGGATGTTTCCGAATAAAAGCCATTCAATTATGTTTTCATTCCAATCCGCTGTTCACGACTACAGTAATATGATGGCTAACGAACATTACGTACAACTTTGTCTGCGTAATTATTTCGGGTTGTTGTTTTATTTTTGAATATACAATACGTGAATGTTCAGTTTGTGTATTGGAGCGAAGTTTATTGATTGTGTCGATAGTCACAGCTTTATGATTAATCATTGATTGTTATGTAGTTAATTAACTATATATAGGTACAATGTTCAATTAACAGCTTCCTTTGCTATATTGGCTTCCTGTTTCTTGTTGTTTTCCTCTCTCGGTCTTATGATTACATTAAGATCCTATCTGAACTCTTACATTTATCTGGTCGCTTGTCTTTTCCTAATATTTTTTATTTTGTTAAGCTACAATATTTTCTGTATCTACGCAGTCATTGCATGTCACGTAGTTTGTTTCTTTGAGGCCTTCATTATCGCCTTCACCTATTCGTATTTTATGTTTAAAATATTACTCGTATAATGCAAACAATTTGTCTGAAGTCTGAACAGAAAAGACACAACCATTTATAACGCTGATTAATTGTCGTGTCCCTTCAAAATCGCTATAAACAAAGTTCTACTTCAGCAACTAAGTTACTTTATCAAAGTAAATAATGCAGGCCGACACCGAACCGTACTCCGATCTCGGTCCCCGGTTATCTATAACGATTGTTCAGTAATGGAAAGACGCACTCCATCTGATTCACGCCAATGCCCGCTAGATGCCGCCTGTTCCGATCCCGGGGATCGATAACGGCCGATAGATTCCACTACCGCGATATCCCGGCGCCAAATAAAACTTTATTTCAAATCGATTACTCGGGTGAATATCGATTGTTATTCGAGTAAGCGAAGAAACCTTGGCAAACGCCTGCTTCCAAATAGACGAACGTCGAGATTTCGCAAGTCAATTGTTTTAAATGATCACGCGATGTTTTAATTACACTAATAAGGTCATATATTTTGTCCCTTGATAAGATACTGTCCAAATTACTAAACGGCTACTATCAGTAGTTTCTAGTTTATTGTAGTACTTACTAAAACATTTTACGCGTCTATTAAAAATGATAAAAACGCGACTACTTTATAGGTAGTAAATTATCTTCATAAAAAACGGGCTTATGAGTGAAACAATAAAGAAAAAATTTACTACTCGTATTAATATTAAATATTATTATTATATTATTTATAGCTGTCATAAATTAAATTTATTTTTTTCAGGAAGGGATGATATTGCCCTTTTTTATCAAATTCTGATTACAACTACTTTTCTTATACCTACTTCTCCAGTAGAGATCGATGTTTTCGCAGGAATGCTAGGAATAAATTGTCTCCGTGCGAATTTCTATTTTACATTTTCATCTTACCAAAAATCGAAAATGAAAAGTCATTTATTAAAATTAGGCTGAGAATCAGCACTTTACGAGCGTCAAAATTACATAAGACAGTCCCCCAAAACGCCCGCCCTTCACCACTTGCAAACATCTGAGGGGCAATCCTCGTAATTTTAAGAATGTTCACAGTCTGATCTCAGTCTCAATCTGTCAAAAATACCTCTAATTTCCCTACTACATTTTGACAAGTTTTTGACATTTGTTTGTCGCTGAGGTGGGCTGCGAAGATTTTGAACGTTTTTAATTTTTAAATTACGAGAGTTAGTCTTCTGTAAAGAAAAAAAATGAAGTCCATCATACTTAAAAGGACACAATCAATTCCAAATCTAAACAACAATACATTACAACACATTCAAGATAAACAAAACACTACCGCACCATACTTTATCACCTCCTCCACAAATTGTCCAAATTATCTTATCTAAACATTTTGACACCCAATTTGTAGAGCGGGGTTCGCGAGCGGGCCCCGTGACACCTCACATCCGCCGGGTATTTACACTCTCACGTTCGGGTAACACGGAGCTGCTAAATTGGAGGATGTTCACAATGGTTACAATGTTCACACTCATTAGTATCAACATCTGTATGGTAATAATGTGGTGCTATTTTGCGGAAGAATGGTGTTATTACTTATTAGTACTGGTACTGTGATATGGGTGGCAGACGGCAGGAAGTGGTGGGTCGTGAGTTCGAATCCAAGCAGGCACTTTACTTTGTGTATTTAATTTCATCACCACTGATCTGAAAATGGTGAAGGAAAACATCGCGAGGACACCGTGCCACATGGACACCAATGTCTTAGAATTAAAAATTCGAAGACATCTGACATCCACCAACCCGCACTGGGCCCGCGTGGTGGATTATGGCTCACTCACTCTCATAGAGAGGAGGCCTGTGTCCCAGCAGTGGGAACATTATAAGCTGATTATGCTATGAGATATGATATGGTATTATTAATTATCTGTGAAAGATGTCCTGTCGTATTATTTCAATTTGAACTGAAAAAGTCAAAAACAAAATAAGCAATCTAAATATAGCTGTGTATTGGAGATTCCAAGCAGTTGCCAAAAAAGCCTTTGGTAGCATTTACAAATGAATACTTAACCAAAAAAGAAATGCTTGTAAATAACATAAAAGGACCTAGTATTTGGTTTCGTCAATTCATTAATTGAAGGACACTTAACAAGACACAACCGAAGTTTTATTGTTAAAATTAGGTACGTCTGGAGGCGTTTAGTGTCCCGCAACATGTTAAGAACCCATCCAGAAATAAAACAAACCTCATTACTGTAATTATTCGAAACCAAGAAACAAATGAACACAGTTCTAGAGTAGCTGTTCCATTTTATCATTTCAAATGAAAATCGGAAGTGACGCAAACTAATTTCAATCAGTAAAATACACAAACAAAACTTAAAATTAATTTACAAAAACATACTTATACAACTGACAGACTCACCATTCCATGTGATAGAGCTGTCGGCAGTTCCCACAAAAACTTTTCACTCAGGTGAACTGTTGAACTAGTTGCTAGTTTTAATATTTCACGTTTTGAATGCTCTTCAAACCGAGTTGAAAAGCTTTGTTCGGGCTGTTATATAAAATGGAAAGTGTGGAGTTATGAGAATTAGCGGGAGAGGTAATGTCTCATTGTTACTTCCAGTTTGAGATATTAATTTAAGTTTTATACTGAGGGGTAATTCTCGTATGTTTAACAACGTTAACAGACTGATCTCAGTCTCAAATACCTCTAATTTCCCTACATTTTTGACAAGTTTTTGACATTGATTGTCGATGAGATGAGATTGCGACTTGATTTTAAACGTTTTTAATTACGGGAATTGAGCTTCTGTTAGTTAGTATTTTAGTGATTATTTCTTTAATATATTTAAATAGGAAGGGTTATCTTTATCAGTGATTGAATATAAGGTAGTGTGTAGCCAAGTTTTTGTTTTTGTACTAGTGTAATTTAAATATTTTAGTTTTAATGTTGATAACATTGCAAAAAAAATGTTAAGAATTTTTTAGAAGTTTTTTTTTTTAATCTTTGCACTACTTTAATCTATAAATTCAGGATACCAACATTCCATTGCAACAGAAATTGAAATACTATTAAAACGCCTTACTTAATTTATTGGCCACAGAAGAACTTACAACACAAAACAATAAAACCGTATCCCAATCTACTACACAATATTTACCCTACCTAACAATGATTTCAGGACAGCCAATTACATTTTGATTTACAACATAATGTTTAATATAGTACCACCAAGTTATTTATTACGGGCGCACAATAAAGACATAAATCGCGTGTTGACAGCACCATTAACTGGTGCCCTCACCACATCTCTCACTTCTGATACGGCAACTTCCCTGCTTACAACTATTGGAACTTCAAAGTCCTTTTATATTATTTCTACGATTATTTTTATCGCTTTTTATCTCGTGGCTAAATAATAACAGCCGCAAGGGCTTTGGATGGGTGACCATCTAATTATCTAATATAGACACCTAGATGCCTCCTCCTTATACGTAAACTTTGACAGTTGTTACGGGTTGTCAGATACCCCAAAAGTCGAATAACTATCAGTCTTGCCAAAGGGTATCGTGTTACCCAGTAACTAAGTTGTAGAGGTCAGATAGGCATTTTTATTTATATATACTTTATACAAACTGGTACTTATAAATACTGGTATTAAGCTAGACTGGAAGCTAATCCCAATATAGTTGGGAAAGGGCTAGGCAGATTTTTACTATTATTTTTATGAATTTACGAGGCCCTTTCGAAGTAAACGCTTTATACTTAGAAACAAGATTTTATATGGTTTAAAGTGCAAACTTTAATTTCTTATTGAAAAGGATGAAAGCAATAAAAATTGTACGTGACTTAAGTGAGGCATAAATTGTAATATTTGAAGAAGCCACTTCGTATTCGATAAGCTCTCACCTTGCGGAATACTAATATCAAAACCGATTTATCTGATCCATAATTTGGCTTCACTCAAATAAAAATGTATTTTAAGGTAAATATTTTTTTATTTGAGTGAGGTAAAGATAACGAATCCTTTCCAATTTTCTTCAAATAATAATATGTACTTGTATATAATAAAAAGGAAGGGAAAAAATCAAAGGGCATCAAAAAATTCGTCCGCATCGCTGTCAATAGGAAAAGTGCCTAAAAGACTGGCAGCATTGCCATTGCCACGTTGTATGGTAATGCTGATGCTTTGGCCAAAAAATAATCCAGCCCTCTGGTCATTCATCCGTTGCAGATTACTGAGGGGTGTCGAATTACCCCGGTAACTAGTTTGTGCAAATCAGTCGCTCCATGAAAACCTGCATCTGGTTAGATAGGAAGCCGACCCTAAATCTTTTTGAAAAGTATATCATAAAAGGGCAGATATTCCCCTTTCTATATATATTGCAGACTTATGCAGATATTATGTCCGCAATCTCTGCATATTTGTTATTTGGCCAGCGTCCAAGATGTTTCGAGGAATGGCCGATGTATTTGCTTATGTTTCTCTTTATGTCCCCCTCATTATTCCAGTGGACTGGTCTGGAACTTTGGAGGTGAAGAGCGAATATATTGAAGAGTTATGGGGACATATTTTATCTTTGTAACTGGGTAAACGGAGTAGGGATGAAAGGAGTAAGTGTATAAGAGGGTTCTCGTATTGTTTTAAATATTGTTATTCTTTGTTTTGTGTAATGGTTTTATTAGACAGCAATTTTTATCTCAAAATGTTAGGAAAATTATGAGAATAGTCTATTATTGTGTCTTTAATAGTTTTACTAGCATCGTTTTTATCGTGTTATGGCTCTAGAATAGATACAAAAAACTCCAAATCGTCGTCAACTAATCGCTAGACAAACATCCTAGAGTTGTTTGCTTCTTTTTATCTAAATTGACTTTGTACTTAAAACTACGAGAACCTACCTACAGAATAGTCATTTAAACGAAATAGAAATAATGTTCTTGAAATAATAAACTCTATCGGTATAAACAAGTCGCAATGTAGACGACAAAACTTCAAGGATAAAATATCTCACGATACCCAAAATAACATTTAGAACAAAACAAACTCGAATAAACGCGAGAAAGTAATTCATAATTTAGTTAATTGCGCCACCGGGCCACAGTAATAGGCCCTAATGAAATAATTGGCGGTATCCGCTGATCGGCCATGTGACATCGTCCGTGACGATGCTATCGCTAACTATGCTGTTACTGCACCAAACGATGGTTAAATTGAAAGTAAATGTGATAACAATCGGTTTGATGGTAAAACGGACCCTTGTAATGGACTTAACGGTATAGCGCCAAAGAGTCTTTTAGAAGGAATTATTTTTATGGGAGCGAGGATACGGTGAGGTTTAGAGTTTGTTTACTTTTATTCGCTCGGAAGGTTTTAAACATACCTACTGTTTAAGATATCTACACCTACAGCAGATCTCTGTCACAAAGCTAGGAGACAGCCCGTTTCCATGGTTTTCAATTTTACTTAAACCGTGTTTTAAAAGATGGATAGGGAAATTTCGTAAAGCTTGGCTTCACTTAAGCTCACTAAGGAAGGATAGCACTAAATAATGGGTATCCAATTGCTCTTCACCCACCTTCACCAAATTAATCCCTTGTACCTTTGCATGTATCTATCCAATTAGTTTCTTGCTTGCGTAGTAATTTAAGAAGGGTGATTATGTTGGCTTACTTATCTAATTACTGTGTGTTAATGCTGAGGTCGTCTTGTTAATCGACGCTTATGAAAACGATTTGAACATGAACTGATCCAAGAATCATCATTCAACTAAATGATGAGGCATCTTTTTCTTTTATTTTTGCGTTCTCCCCAACTTGTTGTTTTTTGTGCTTGTGTTCTTTCTCAGCGTCATGTTTGCCAAACGAATTTCCTTTTATTTTCTTATAGGTACAAGCTTTTCCAAATCTTCTGTAACCAAACATTGGCTATGATTATCAACAATCAACATAAGTGAATGATGAATCTTTTATTTCCCATCATGCAATGATCAATCGGAGCTGTGTTGAGACAATCAAGCAAAAAAAGACCAGTAATGATGTAACACGACAAATAAATCACGACAAATCATGAACTAATGACAGAAACGCATGTGATCACGTATATTACGCCATCCATCTGCCTATTGAGAACCAGATCCCAACTTAGAAGCCTGCTCATGAAAAAACAATGGAAATCAGCTGTTGTTGCGAGAATGTCCCACTTGATACAGCCACGCAACGTTGGGTATACGATGCAGATTTCCCAAGCAGTTATGGAGACTCGTGTCTTGTTGGATCTAAGTTGGTTTGATTCCTGAATGGATAGAGTGATCAACTGTTTGGCCTATTGAGTCAGTTACTGAACTACCTTTCACCTCTCCAATTGCAATTATGTGAGTTTTTATCTCGAGTAAAATCTGTGTCCGGAGTTTGTTTTATATGTATATGACTGATTGCTAAATCCTGTCCTAGATATGTTGTACTTTACTGATATGATATGCACAGCCTTACAATTTATGAATAAGTCCGATTAAGCGATGTAATCCCCATGTCGATATCTATTCGTGATACCTTGCAGATCTATATTTCTCCTAGATCTATATATTTTTATATTGGTCGTCTGAAGTTCAGTCCAACCCAGTGGGCACAGCCGCACAGCTCACAAATCACGACTAATCTATGGACATATCACGACTGCCACATCACTATATCATCTCACTCGATTCTCACTTCATAAACAAGTAGTATAAAAAAGGTGGAGGAAATAAAATGAATTGCAGTTCTTACATATATTTTGTTTTTTTGACAGGAAAGCAATGTAAGGAATAACATAAAGTTCCTTGTCCGTTCTTCTTCATAGGAATCATACGCTTTGGAACGGACAACCTGCTTAAACTGTCTGGATAGCTGATCGAATTCTTGGTAATTCAAAAGTACTAAAGTAATTTTCTTTTTACTATGTAATATTTATGCATTCATGGTTTTATTGGGTGTTTCTATCTGGAATTTCTCAGTAGGATTCTGGAATTGTGCCCAGTTTATGGCAATAAGCTCGCATAACAGGCGAGACGTGGGTATACTATTAGTGATATATAGAGTGATATTATGTAATGTTTGTCATTTACTCGTTTCTCATTTCCAACTAGTATTTATTATTAAGTTTCACCGTCTGAGTGATAAAGGTAGCGCCTTCTTTGAAATATCCTTTGAGATCTTGTTCCGAGAATTTAACGAAATGGCATGTTGAGTTAAACGAGTAATGTCGCCAGTGTAACTTTCAGCTTTAGCAGTTAATTAATTAAAGTGTGCTTCAATTAGACTGTGATGTTCAACTCACAAGTTTATAATTAGCAAGTGCTTCTTCGTTAGGTACAAAACATGTTTGTCGTGTCATCATTTTTTTTTTTAAATCTTTGCCCCACACTAGTAATTACTCCTGTATCGTGGGTGCGTTTACAAACATATAAACTCACATACACAAACAGCCAGACCCGGAACAACTACCTGTAGCTACAAATATTTGTTCCGTGCGGGAATCGAACCCGCGACACGCAGCGCAGCAGTCGATCGCTCAGCCACTACGCCAACCGTGTCGTCCATCCATCCGTTCATCATTGTTTACTTATTGTACTTCTCATCGGAACAACTTTTGATACAATTTGCCGGCATTATCATAATCAGTCTATAATGTTCCCACTGCTGGGACACAGGCCTCTTCTCTGTGTGAGGGATGGGTGGACCAACCCGCACTGGGCCCGCGTGGTAGATTTTGCCTGACTTTTCAGAAAATATGAGGCTTTTCCTTACATTATGCCGTGAAAGCATCTGTCCATTATCTGTGACTGGATAAGACCTAGGCACTTTGATCATTGAGTCACAAACGTGGTGATAACAGCATAACCTTAACAGCTCTCAACTCAATTGTGAACAGGGCTCAACAGTTCACACGTATCAAAACACTGAAAACCTCTCGAGATCATCCTGCATCCACCAAACTAATTCATCATTTCATCGTACTAATTAACTAATTCATCGTAAAACACAAGCAAATTGACATCCATACCAAAACCAGTAACCAATAAACGATTCGAGTGAGTGACCAATAGTAGCGCAGTCAATGCATTGTGTGCGCTCGCGGCGCTAGCGAGCCCTCGTTTGTTTCACCGGGATGCGCCCGCGCACCTCTTAGTGAAATTGTCCCTCTTGTCACGACGGTACTTCCTGGTGCAGATTTGTTGGACTCGTGCCTTTTATTTTTGATCTTTTCCTGTTCCCAGAAGAAAGATGGCCGCCATTTGTGAACTAGATGTAGTGAAAATGTTGTGTTTCTAGGTAGTTAAATGTGGAAGGTGACTTTTATCTGAAGCTATTTGTTTTCTGTTCCATTAAGGTTTATTTATGTGGCATTTATTACAATTATTTTGTTGTTACGTGTCTCTGGAGTTATGGAACCATTTTTTTTTTTCATTTCTAAAGGCTTGTTGTTTGGCTGCTGACTATCTTCATATGCTATGTGATAAAAATAATCCTGAAACTATCATACAATCGTACTTTATCGTACATCATATCAACTATCGTGAATATTTGCATTCACATGAACTCATGATATACGGTATTGTTTTCACAATCAGCCAAAAATGCAAAATTGCTGTAACTTAATTTACAAAATTCATAACCAAATGTAAAACTATTATAAAACCTACTTATATGTCGCAGGTTTTTCATACATTTAGGTTTTTGATCAAAAACCTAGGTTTTTGATGAAAAACCGGAAGATAACACATTTTAAACTCAATTTCATCGTAAACCTGATAAAAACCTGAACTAGTTTTGGTTTATGATAAAATTAAAAATCTTCCGGTTTTTCATCAAAAACCTAATTTTATGAAAAACCTGCGACATACATATATACATAGAACGGCGCCTACAAATTAATTATCCCGGCGGCAAGTCATCGGAATACCTACTGTGCCTTATAAGGAAGGTAGGGAGATAACACAATCTGGGACCTGAATATACGAGGTGACCATTACTTTATGGTAATGTGCGGTCTTTGACTTGAAAGGTTCTATGTGCTAGCTCAGGATGAGCTGAGGCCAGACTCGTAAAATTTTAGCACCAATAGAAAAAATTACAAGGCCCGCTTATTTTTTTCTGAATTTATGGGGTCGGCTGCGGTGTTTATAAACTGCCATAAGAATATTATGAACACCAACCCGCACTGGGCCCGCGTAGTGAATTACGGCCCACTTCCTCTCACTGTGTCCCAGCAGTGGGAACATTATAGGCTGATTATTATGCCATAAGAATATCGGGATTCATTTTATTTATTTAAGTACATGTAATTTTTTTTTTAACGGGGCGATACCTTCCGAAATACTTTCTCATGAAAAATCTCACAGTTTTTTTTTGCTTCAACAATCCTTACTGTTGAATGTGATCAATAAAGCAAATATTATCATTCGTCTCATTACTTCGATACATACTATAAATTAAAGTCGCTTTTCGTGTGTCTGTGTGACCGCGTTGTTATTCTAAACCACGCAACGGATTTTAATTCGGTTTTTCACCATCATTTTGAGAATGAATTCCGGAAGGTTTATGAGTATAATACATTAATATTAAAATTACATTATCATCATATCACACAGACATATCACGACTGCCACATCACTATATCATCTCACTCGATTCTCACTTCATAAACAAGTAGTATAAAAAAGGTGGAGGAAATAAAATGAATTGCAGTTCTTACATATATTTTGTTTTTTTGACAGGAAAGCAATGTAAGGAATAACATAAAGTTCCTTGTCCGTTCTTCTTCATAGGAATCATACGCTTTGGAACGGACAACCTGCTTAAACTGTCTGGATAGCTGATCGAATTCTTGGTAATTCAAAAGTACTAAAGTAATTTTCTTTTTACTATGTAATATTTATGCATTCATGGTTTTATTGGGTGTTTCTATCTGGAATTTCTCAGTAGGATTCTGGAATTGTGCCCAGTTTATGGCAATAAGCTCGCATAACAGGCGAGACGTGGGTATACTATTAGTGATATATAGAGTGATATTATGTAATGTTTGTCATTTACTCGTTTCTCATTTCCAACTAGTATTTATTATTAAGTTTCACCGTCTGAGTGATAAAGGTAGCGCCTTCTTTGAAATATCCTTTGAGATCTTGTTCCGAGAATTTAACGAAATGGCATGTTGAGTTAAACGAGTAATGTCGCCAGTGTAACTTTCAGCTTTAGCAGTTAATTAATTAAAGTGTGCTTCAATTAGACTGTGATGTTCAACTCACAAGTTTATAATTAGCAAGTGCTTCTTCGTTAGGTACAAAACATGTTTGTCGTGTCATCATTTTTTTTTTTAAATCTTTGCCCCACACTAGTAATTACTCCTGTATCGTGGGTGCGTTTACAAACATATAAACTCACATACACAAACAGCCAGACCCGGAACAACTACCTGTAGCTACAAATATTTGTTCCGTGCGGGAATCGAACCCGCGACACGCAGCGCAGCAGTCGATCGCTCAGCCACTACGCCAACCGTGTCGTCCATCCATCCGTTCATCATTGTTTACTTATTGTACTTCTCATCGGAACAACTTTTGATACAATTTGCCGGCATTATCATAATCAGTCTATAATGTTCCCACTGCTGGGACACAGGCCTCTTCTCTGTGTGAGGGATGGGTGGACCAACCCGCACTGGGCCCGCGTGGTAGATTTTGCCTGACTTTTCAGAAAATATGAGGCTTTTCCTTACATTATGCCGTGAAAGCATCTGTCCATTATCTGTGACTGGATAAGACCTAGGCACTTTGATCATTGAGTCACAAACGTGGTGATAACAGCATAACCTTAACAGCTCTCAACTCAATTGTGAACAGGGCTCAACAGTTCACACGTATCAAAACACTGAAAACCTCTCGAGATCATCCTGCATCCACCAAACTAATTCATCATTTCATCGTACTAATTAACTAATTCATCGTAAAACACAAGCAAATTGACATCCATACCAAAACCAGTAACCAATAAACGATTCGAGTGAGTGACCAATAGTAGCGCAGTCAATGCATTGTGTGCGCTCGCGGCGCTAGCGAGCCCTCGTTTGTTTCACCGGGATGCGCCCGCGCACCTCTTAGTGAAATTGTCCCTCTTGTCACGACGGTACTTCCTGGTGCAGATTTGTTGGACTCGTGCCTTTTATTTTTGATCTTTTCCTGTTCCCAGAAGAAAGATGGCCGCCATTTGTGAACTAGATGTAGTGAAAATGTTGTGTTTCTAGGTAGTTAAATGTGGAAGGTGACTTTTATCTGAAGCTATTTGTTTTCTGTTCCATTAAGGTTTATTTATGTGGCATTTATTACAATTATTTTGTTGTTACGTGTCTCTGGAGTTAGGGAACCATTTTTTTTTTTCATTTCTAAAGGCTTGTTGTTTGGCTGCTGACTATCTTCATATGCTATGTGATAAAAATAATCCTGAAACTATCATACAATCGTACTTTATCGTACATCATATCAACTATCGTGAATATTTGCATTCACATGAACTCATGATATACGGTATTGTTTTCACAATCAGCCAAAAATGCAAAATTGCTGTAACTTAATTTACAAAATTCATAACCAAATGTAAAACTATTATAAAACCTACTTATATGTCGCAGGTTTTTCATACATTTAGGTTTTTGATCAAAAACCTAGGTTTTTGATGAAAAACCGGAAGATAACACATTTTAAACTCAATTTCATCGTAAACCTGATAAAAACCTGAACTAGTTTTGGTTTATGATAAAATTAAAAATCTTCCGGTTTTTCATCAAAAACCTAATTTTATGAAAAACCTGCGACATACATATATACATAGAA
Source organism: Apamea crenata (assembly GCA_949629185.1). Lineage (NCBI taxonomy): Eukaryota > Metazoa > Arthropoda > Insecta > Lepidoptera > Noctuidae > Apamea > Apamea crenata. The sequence goes on from OX451359.1 coordinate 4,182,793, forward strand.
CGGCGCCTACAAATTAATTATCCCGGCGGCAAGTCATCGGAATACCTACTGTGCCTTATAAGGAAGGTAGGGAGATAACACAATCTGGGACCTGAATATACGAGGTGACCATTACTTTATGGTAATGTGCGGTCTTTGACTTGAAAGGTTCTATGTGCTAGCTCAGGATGAGCTGAGGCCAGACTCGTAAAATTTTAGCACCAATAGAAAAAATTACAAGGCCCGCTTATTTTTTTCTGAATTTATGGGGTCGGCTGCGGTGTTTATAAACTGCCATAAGAATATTATGAACACCAACCCGCACTGGGCCCGCGTAGTGAATTACGGCCCACTTCCTCTCACTGTGTCCCAGCAGTGGGAACATTATAGGCTGATTATTATGCCATAAGAATATCGGGATTCATTTTATTTATTTAAGTACATGTAATTTTTTTTTTAACGGGGCGATACCTTCCGAAATACTTTCTCATGAAAAATCTCACAGTTTTTTTTTGCTTCAACAATCCTTACTGTTGAATGTGATCAATAAAGCAAATATTATCATTCGTCTCATTACTTCGATACATACTATAAATTAAAGTCGCTTTTCGTGTGTCTGTGTGACCGCGTTGTTATTCTAAACCACGCAACGGATTTTAATTCGGTTTTTCACCATCATTTTGAGAATGAATTCCGGAAGGTTTATGAGTATAATACATTAATATTAAAATTACATTATCATCATCAGCCTATAGCGGTCCACTGACGGACATAGGCCTCTCCTATTGCGCGCCATTCAACTCGATTTTCGGCAACTCTCATCCAGCTGCTACCAGCCATCCTGCGAAGACCGTCGTCCACCTAGTCGAGGGCGTCCCACCTTACGTTAACAGATTCGCGATGTCCACTCAAATTAAACTAAAATGACGTATAATAAAGTTTAATCTGTTTGTCAAGTCGTAAAAACCGTGCGAAGCAGCGGTAGGACCATAGATATACGTTTTTTTACATTTCTTGGGTAGGAAGCTTGTCTCTTATAAACTGCCAACACGTAACCAGCACATATTGACATCTACCGATTGACATTAATTTCGCAATAAAATTATTATAGATTGCAACTTCTCAGGTCACTCGCCTACGTTACTATTAAGTAATCAGTTTCCCTTAGTTAATTCCGACTACTCGCGTGGGAAGGCACTCGGGTGGCGGCAGTTTTTCTTACCAGATCGGCATGATAATGAGGATATATTTATGACATAAATACCATGAAATTACACATTAATCGAACGTACTATGGCTTCGAATTACAGGCGATATTTCGTCCTTAGATACAGACATGTGCAACGTGTAATGTAGCTATTGGAGTAATGCAACATGGACATCTATTCTATACTTACTAATCATAAAGCTGAAAAGTTTGTTTGAACGCACTAATCTCTGGAACTGCCGGTGTGATTTGAGAAATTATTTCTACATTTATTAGCCTAATTTTTGAGGAAGGCTATTTAACATCACGCTAGGAGCCTAAGGAGCTGAGCAAAAAGAAACAAAATCAGAAAGAATGCTAAGCGAAAACGATAATAGCACGAGTAGGCGATGTGATGCGACGGGGTGGGTCCGGGAACAAGAAATTTTTCACGGACGAAGTCGCGGACAGAAGCTAGTCATGTATATTATTGTAAGTCAGTCTACACAATACGACACAGTGGTATGGGGTAGGGCTGTTCTATATGTATTGTATACCGCCCCTAATTTGAGGCAATAGGTGACTGTGTTAGCCTATTGTGAATTGTAGGTAATACACATTGTGGGCATGTAATTCAGGCCAACGTGTAAAGGTTGTGTCGACCGGTTTAATTTAGCCTAATGACTTTCTACCACGGCTTGAAACATTCTCCGTATAGTACGGACGCCAGCAGGTCAAGCTACCCGAAACTGTCAAATTTTCACAACCAACCTTGAACCTTAATGTTTAAGAGATAAAGTTGAAATATATTAAAGAAATTTGACAGATTGTAGTAGCTTGATGTGCTGGCGTCTGTACGTACTTACCTAGAAAGAACAACGAAGAGACGAGGAGAATAAAATAGATATTTAATTACAATATTCAAGGTTTAATCAAATTACACTTCCCCACTACAGTCGAATCTAACATACTTTGTTGCATGACTGGTTACATTGCATGCTGCAACATTCCGCACCCATCTTTAGAAGCAGCATTTATATTTCGTATCTTTACCCGTATATTATGCAAAATTAACAATTTCTCACTACCTGACGTCACATACGTCTAGGGTCTTTACCTAGGGATTCTTAACCACTGTCTTGATAAACATCTAGGCAGTTTTATTAACATAATCCTATGGTCAAAGGATAATCTCGGTAAAATGTATTCACTTCGATACACAAACAGTAAAGCATTGTTATTTAATTATATGTGCATAAATTAACATTCCATTTATAGTTAATCCTGTTATACGATTAGCTACAGATAGATGTGGGTACCACACCACATCTATCTCTAATATAAAACAGCAGAGATTTAGGTACTGCAAAGAACAGAAATCCAAGGGTGACAGTTGAAAAAAGTGTAATTGTTGTAAATGGGATTTTCAAGATGAAATATTAGCATTTACAAGATCCTATTTGAAGTTAGCATAGTCCCCTGTCATTTTATCAGCAACTGAAAAAGTTAACCGCCTCATTGGTCTAGTGGTTGCGGGTTCGATCCCCAGGTCGGGAAAAGTGTGAGTTTTTCAATCAGGAATTTATCAGTATCAATCCGAAGTCTGAACATGTGCCCGATTGATGTTAGTAGGATCTTCCCCTATGACAGGGGATCTAAACGTAATTGACGAAATATGGTGTATATAATAGGTTATACCTCTGTTTGACCCTTCGGAAAGTTACAGGCGTAATGTTATGTGTGTGAAAAACATAAAAGATTTTCTATGTATAACAACTTAAATACAACCACCCACTTCTCTTCAGTACATTTACACCCCACAACAATCCTATCACAACGATTACAACCCATGTCGCTCATAACTTGCATCCACCACAAACACAACGCGAACATGAGTTGTTTTCAGCACAATTTATTATGAACATCCACTGTCTGCCCGTCCGCGTGTATGAACGTTCATTTGTCACAGCGCGGCGTATGTGCTCACTCGTACAATGCAGTGCTAATCATCGCTTGATGCTATTATTGGAATCGATTATGTGGTGAGAATGGCAATCGATTGTGTATTCGATTCTCGGTAACCATTTGTCATTTGTTTAGGAGGTAGGTTGGTATTGATGAGTTATATTTTGGAGTTGTACAAAATGTTGTTTGGAATTTTCTTAGTAAAAATCTTAAATTCATTGCCAGAAAACGCACAGCTTTATAAACCCCTGGGTCTAGAAGCATACAATTTCGCTCGAAAGTTAGTTTTATAACGAAGGTGAGCATTAAGGTGAGAGAAGTGGTGGCTCAGTAGGTAGTAATGCGAATTACGAGTTTTAAGTCGTAGGTCCAAACCCAGACAGACTAACCGCTTTATATTTTGACCGCGTAGGTATTGCAAGTGCAATACTCGTACCTACGCGGTCAAAAATCAGCTGTTTCATGGAAAAAAAAACATACAAAAAGTTTAATAAACGGCGAAAAATTTCTACGAACCTGAAGTCATGGTTACAGTTTGCACGTCGATGTCCACCCTGTATAGATAGCCTTCAGGCATCAGGAGTTAGTTTCATTCATGTATTCTCATTACAGCGTGTATTAGTGTTGTTCCCACCATATTACCTACCATACAATCGTGAAACACAAAACCCTTTTTTTACCACATAAAAGCTTAAAATCCAGTAATTTCAGCGGTCTCTAGTGTTCCACAAGTACATGGTCGGCGGTCGATAGTTAATAGCCTAATGGGACCAGCTCTGCCCCGAGGTGCGGACGCTGAGTGACCATCACTGCAATCTTGGAGCGGGACTGACATGAGCGCGTGACAACACGGTACATGGATCTAAAAGTAACTGGATGAGGTCCACCACTCAGAATGAAAGACCTCTTCTTGCTTTTAGTCTTTTTTTATTTGCAATTCCGCGAAACTTGGCGGGTTTGATATTTTTGCTCGTGACGTTATAACATTTTCAACATTAATTTAACATTTTACATGGAACAATAAAGAATATTTCTCGTACATTTACCTTTTTGGGGTTAACATTGCAGATACTGGAACAATTCCAAGTAGGTAAATTAAACTTACAAAATACAGTCTCTCGTCAATGCATTTCATTCCCCGTAATTGACAGCGATAAAAATTCATAAAGCCACAATACATGACACATTTATTCCCAAATATCGTACAATAAACATCCATCATGACCACAAATTATCACATTTTACATCACTGCATTATTATCACTACATGTCCCTAACCACATCCAGTCACAGGCCGGTCGCTGTACGGTGTACCCAGTTCGTCCCCAGGGCCCGATTATCATTTATTACCCATGCATCGTGCCATTACTGTGCCGCGACGATGCGCCGTGAATTATTCTTTTCGTGCCAATTTGCATTCCGACACTGTAATTGATATTCTCGTAATATTTCGCATTTTTCTGCTAGCTCGTCTTTGGGTTTGACGTCGTAATTATAGTGTGTAGGTTCGACAAAAATGTTGAATGATGAAGATGATTTATTACACTGTCTTTTAGCCCTCAACTGGGGGCCTAAAAAGGCCACTTTGGCAGAATCATAATAGGATAACAATATGAATCATATTAAAAATCGTAAAATAGCCACCTTCTCAAGGTCGTCGGACTATCTAGCTGGGGGGCGTACCACAATACGCTTGCTGATACGCGGTTACCACCCTAGAACTCGTCTGCTTCACCGGGCATCGGTCCTTCGTCAAACATCCCCAACCCACTGCCACTTCAGTTTGCTGACCTTTAGTTTGCTTTCTAATATTATCATTTTATATTACACGGTTGTTACAGCAAAATTAACTTATTATTTAAACACAAAACGCTCTAAAACCCATAGAATTTCATTAAGCACACTATAAGATATAACGAAATAACTTTCTGATTTATGGAGGTCGGTCGTGGTATCGATAGTAAAACTTTCGAGCAATTACAACTATTCGTACCTCCGCCATCTTATTGCTCAGTCTCTTGATGTATCGTACCACGCTGTTTTATGTCAGACACCTGCCGTGAAAAATATAAAAAAGAAAGAAAAAGTGTTTATTCAGCACAAACACAACGCACATTACCTACAAAAACAAAATTACAAAATACACACACTAATATTGTAGCCAAAGGCTTCGTGTTAAAGCTATAAAGCAGCCAAAAGCGTCGAATTAAAACTTATACTGCATTCGAGATTTATTTACATTTAAAATGTTAGTTTTATGGAAAAATAACTTTAATTCTTATACAATAAAGTTTAGTTTACGCTACAACTTCAAACATTTTTATAACTTTTTCAATAGTGCTAGTCACTGAAATCAACTTAATTACGATTGAAATAAAGTTGACATTTGTTAAGAAATTACATCAACTTGAAGCATTACTTTGAATAGACTTTAGGTGAAGTGACCTCTCAATCCCTAGCATCAGGGTGGAATGACAGCTGACTTCACCTAAAGTTTCACGGTGTGGTTTTTACAGAATAGACCAGCTGTTTCCCCATTTACTCACAAACGTGTAAATTTAGGAGATTTATACGCGTGACATGTGTGCCTAATGAGTTCACTTTATCGAACATAAGGACCTTTAAAAGACTATGTTTATCTTATCAAGGAAGCGAGAGACTAAAATATGCAAAGACTGTCTACGAAGACTTTTCAAATGAACACATGCCTATTTAAGTCTCATTTGTGTGATATTAAACCTTAATTTGAACAAAATTATCAAGTCGGTAAAGTTACAGCGAAGTTCCTGACTGAAGACATATGTTGTATGGCGAGAGAAAATGGCTACACCAATTTGTATAACAAGCGTTGTATTTATGGCAATGTCTTCTAACGACTGTGCATTAGCGTTTATGAAGAGACTCGTGTTTCACGACTTTTGGGCGCTTGTTTTTCCTGTAAATGGTTAATGGCAAAGTTACAAGGCAATAGCACAATACCTACTCGATACAAACAACTCATTTCTCACCACTCAAATTTTTCTCCACTGCGTCGTTGGTCTAGTGGTCGCATGCGCTACTGCTAAGCTAGGGGTCCTGGGTTTGATTCTCAGGTCGGGCAAAGTGTGATTGGGTTTTTCCATCATGAATTCCTTAGTAGCAGGAATCTGGATGTGTGCCCGGTGGACGGCAATAGGCTCGCTTCCTATTACATGGGATTTAAACATAACAGACGAAATGTCAGTGTTATTATAGGTACATCTCTGCCTTACCCTTCGGGGATTATAGCCGTGATGTTGTGTTATGTTTCTCCATCAACTCATCAGAACACACCTTTCGTCCTACATAGAAATTCAAACCAACTCTACGACCAATTTGGTCAAAGTTTGTTAAACCGGTTTTCTTTTGCAATAGACGCCATCTTTGCCAGTGGCCGCTGGTCACAAACATTGTAATGGGATCAATCATTGGATGAAATTCGCCAAGAAATTATGCAAGATTGATCGGCCACACGCAGTTTTTGTCTTTAATCGATTCGCAATGAAGATGTTATTTTATTTGGTGTTCTTCAAGGTTAATTAGGTGCTATTGTCGATGCAAAGTTGTGCAAGTTCTGTAGTCCTCTGATCCCATATTGCATTCATTTGTTCTTTGATGCTGCATTTAATGAACCCGTTATTAGTTATTCTAAAGGGTTTTTTTCTAGAGGAAGGCTCGTGAAATGTCTTGTTCCCCGTCCACCCCGTTGGGTGAGCACAGGGAACCAGATGTTTCACGCAGACGAAGTTGTGGGCAGAAAACTCGTTTTCATTTGTTGTTATTTCTACCGAACCATGTCCGAGCTCATCCATGAATGTTTGGTCGCAGAACTTTCGATATTGTACGGAAAATTAATTATTTTCAGTTCGAAATCAAAATTCATGTGAATTCTCCTTAGTCCGTACTGTTCACGTTGAATGTTGAATGTCATCTAAACATTGTATATGGGAGTTTAACTACGACTAACATTCTATAGAATGTTATTGTAACTTTCAGTAGCAATCCGAGGGGCAATTCTCGTAATGTTAAGAACGTTCACAGTCTGATATCAGTCTCAATCGATCAAAAATACCTCTAATTTCCCTACATTTTTGACAACGATTGTCGTTGCGACGAGATTGCGATTAGATTTTGAACGTTTCTACTTACGGGAATCGGTCTTTAGGAATCCATACGTAATTTTTAATAGTTAGTTACAATAATTAATTAGCCGTTCAACCAGAACTGCAGAACAATCGTGGCATTTTCCAGTAAGTGTTGCTTCTAACCCTTCGGCGATTACGGGCGTGATGATGAAATAATCATAGACCTTATGCATCACTTTCTATCAGGCGTGATCGAGGACAACAGTTATTTATACAAGATATTGGGCATCTTATTTTGCAATAACATGTTTTCAATCAGATACATAGGGGATTATTTAAAAACGGTGATTAACGTTAAGTGACGTTCAAATATCAAAAATGTATGGCAAATGTGTGTAATGTATGTATGCTAGTCACTACCAACTTTAAGCAACGTTTATGAATCATCATCTGCATAACCTTTTCCCAGCTTTGTTGGGGTTGGCTCCCAGTCTATCCGGATGCAGCTAAATACCAGTATTTTACATAGAGCGACTGCCTATCTGACCTCCACAACCCAGTTACTGTGTAATACGATACCCCTTGGTAAGACTGGTTGTCAAACTTTCGGGCTTCTGACTACCCGTAACTACTGTTAAAGATCCACGAATGACAGCCGGGACCAACGGTTTAACGTGCTTTCCGAGGCACAGAGGGGTCTTGGTATGTAAAGATGGTCACCCATCCACGGACCAACCGCGGCAAGCGTAGCTTAACCTGATCGATCGACCCGTGCGGCTGTTATTACTTAGCGCAAGCAACGCTTATGAATAAAGGGGTATATTCCTAGCACAAATCCTTTTTGATTTACACAGTTCTGTAGGCCGAAGAATATCGTATTACTGAGATACAAGGCTCGCCCTCCATCACTTGTTCGTATTGTGTGTCCGTTCCGGTATTCCTTAACATTCTTTCACGCCACAGTATAAAAGTAAAAAGCAATCAACAACAGCAACTATTCTTTTCGTTTGTCACGCACTGGATTCGAAGTCTTGTCTACCGATCTATAGGAAACCTACATTTAGAGGGTATTTTACGATTTGTTAAGGTTTCTTTTGTAAAAGTAAAGACAAGAGAGAATAGTTGTATCAGGAAAATAGAGGCATCATTATTAAAGTCGATTTACAGTACCTACACATTTTATACAAATAAATAAGAAATAATATATTCGTTTCAAAAAAATATGAGAAGTTTGAATGCATACATAGGTTTAGTACATAGGTTCTCTACCTTATTTTGACCATTTTGGGTTTTTTTTTTTTTCTAGAGCCACCCTGTATTTTTAAACTCACTATCTGTCGCGAATCTGAAACAGCTATATATACCACGATTATATTTAAACGTGTAATATACTCTTAGTAGTAAGATAGGATACATTTTTTCTCGTCTGGGTTTTTTACTGCCCCCCCTGAAAGTCTCAAACGCTACGACTACGACCCCCAGGCCCACGCCTTATCGCCCCCGGTGAGAGCCTAATATGGTCTAGTATAAAAAATGTTAGCTCTCCATTCTTAATATTTACTGATACTTATCTTTATTAGATATTTGTTTAAAAAGGCTTTTTTGTTTGAAGTACTAAAGTGAACTTAATACCACTTAATGTAAGTAAACCTTTTTTAAAGTGCAACGCCCTCACGACCCTCATAGACAATTCTAGACAAGAGCCAAAGAGTACAAATTATAAGTATTCTCAGTACACCAATACTAATACATTTCTCTCTATGAAGCTAGTTACTGCCAGCTAGTTAAAAGTTCCCGATCCCTAGCGACGGGAACACTTAATTAGTTAGCCTGTGGCGAAGGGACCTGCCGACTCCTTTCTGCTAATGCGATGAATATTTAACACTGTTCTTTTTAATTGTACTTTATTTTAAGTACCGTACGTAAGTACGTTTGTGGTAGTTTCGTCCGCGGTTTTACTTGTATCCTCAGGGAACGCCTTTATGGACCCGGATAAATTACCTGCCTAGCCTTTTCCCAACTATGTTCGGGTCGGCTTCCATGCAGCTGTATTTTACATGGAGTGGCTGCATATCAGAAGGCCAATTCTCGTAATGGATTGACCGTAATGGATTGTAAATCCAGTTCCCGACGACAAACAAATGTCAAAAAATTGTCAAAATGTAGGGAAATTAGAGGTATTTTTGACAGATTGAGACTGAGATCAGACTGTGAACGTTCTTAAAATTACGAGAATTTCCCACCTGATCCCCGAAACCCGCGTAACACGATACCCCTTTGTAAGACTGGTTGTCAAACTTTCGGGCTTCTGACTACCCGTAACGATTGTCAATGATCTGAATAAAAGCCAGGACCAACGGCGAGGCATGGAGAAGTCTCGATATGTAATGGATGGTCACCCATCCACGAACTGACCGCGGCAAGGTAGCTTATCCTTCGATCGACCCGTGCGTCTGTTATTATTTAGCCTACCTGGATAAAGTACATTCTGTTCTAATCCAATGTTGTCCAATAATACCATAAAAAGTTAAAAAGCTTTTGCTTGTACCTTTTTTTGATGGACACACTAATGAGCTTTGACAGCTTTTAGTTCGAAAAGCTTTCTGGAAACTGAAAAATACACGGAAAAGTAATGGTTCCGAAAAATCACAATGTTGGCGGACATTCTGAAATTTGACCTATTCGATCCAGCCATGAGGCACACATTTTTTTACGAAGCAAAAGAATAGTGACGTAATCCTGTATTTGTTTTTTCAATCTCTCATCCATTCAGTTTATTCCAGTTAAAACTCGTCTAGAAGTCTTGAATAATTAGAAATTGAAGTATAATCTAGGTAGAACGAGATTATAATTCTATTTCTTAATTATATTTTTTTTTTGTTAGAGAAATATAATCTAGTTATCTACAAGATTATCCCCTAATACGTAAACGTATCCTCTATAGAAATGGGAGGATTCTCCGTCCAGGCGGGCGTTGTGTCTGGCGAGCAATTGCCCAACGACTGATGTTGGGAAGTTTGTATTATACTAGTTGCGCGGTAAACTCTGCTTACGAGATGCAGGATTTGCGTTACGTCAGTATGACACGTTTTTCGAATGTGGCGTTGTAGATACCGCTACAATTATAATATCCTAAACTAACTAAATCTATAAAAAAACTAAAATATTTCGTCGTAATATTCCTCCGCATCGCTGTCGACTGGTAATGTACCCAAGAGACTTGCGGCATTACCTCGTTGTATGGCAATTCTTACCCTCTGGCCAAGGTAAAAGCCAGCCTTTGGGTCACGGGAAGTGTCAACCAGCCGTTTAGATATTTCATTGAACAAGCAATGAGCACTCGGGCCCGAGGGTTTAAACCCCAGCCGGCTCGAAAATATAATTTCCGATAAGGTTAGGCCAGTTTATTAAATTCGGTAACAATAGAAAAATTTACTGTGTCTCATTTGTGACAGTTGAACTCTTATTCTTATTTTTCTAATTATTCCAGTCTCCTAGGAATAATCTGGCTTGATAATCGGAACTCAAGAACTTGTAACACTATCAGAGTCGCCCAGTTGAACACAGCCCTGAGGGTCAGATATCAATTATAACTTTAGCACTGACTTGCGACCGAGATTTCCCTCTTGTAAATGCCATTAACTTGGACAATACAACCTACTTGTACCTATCAATGGCGATAGTTTTATTTTTTGCACTCAATTTATTGAAACCTTGAAGTTAATAGCTGTTTTTCCAATACTGAATTAATCTAAGTAGGGCAGTACCACCGTACCACCATGCCTATTTCTGGCGGTAAGCAGAATTTGCTGGTTTTGAATTTAATTATAAGTAATTGCAACGTCTGAAAAGTGAAAAGAAAGAAAAATACATTTATTTAGCACATACCAAAAGACACACAATACATCAGATAGCAACTAATAAAGAAAACAAGTAGAAAGTATAAAACATATATTATGTAAGAAATTTGCAGGAAAGTGTGCCTCACGGCTGCACCAAAAAGGCTCAGTTCGGCAAAAATGCCAGACAACTAGTGCCTGACGAAAGAACGAACGAAGTGGACAGCGTACAGGCGATGTCTTTGGTATTGCAGATGTCATAGAATGACCAGCGGTGCTATCATGTAAAAATCTTTCGCGGTGAGAATTTTACAGAATAGGCCCGGAAAACTGATCACATTAATTTTCTTTTATAAGTACCTACAGCAGCAAGGCCGAACAAATCCAGTATAATCTGATCTCTTATTGTGAATTTCTTACATCAGACTTTACACTTTTTTATTTGTTTTTATCTGGTGTATGTCTAGTGTACTGTGTGTCTTTTAGTCAGTGCTAAATAAAAGAACCTATTTTCTTTCTTTCTTATTCCATTGAACTTCGTATTACGCTAGGCCAGCTCAAGGTCAAAGTGTACCACTGATTTGTGGACGCCGTACTTATGCTACGATCATCAATCAATTGGACAGGCACGGTGATTATTACAGTATTCCCGTCGAAACATTAGGACACTAATGTTCCCACTTAACTTTTACGACTGAAGATCAAGCCATAATATATCAACAACAGTTTCAGCTACAAAACAATTGAGCTCGTGCAAATCGAACGTCACGATGGTTATCAAATCTAGGCGATGCGATGCCATGCGCCTGCGCAGACCGCTGCACCGTTATTGTTATTATTTGCCTGTTACTACCCAAAGCAATTAGGGTTACCACGCGAATGAAGTTAGAGAGACTGTCGTGAATTAGGGTTGAATTTAAATGAACTGTTAGGTTTTGTAATTATATTACGGAGTGTAACTTAATTATAGCTGTTGTTATAAAGGGTTTTGTTGGTTTGTAGTTTTGATTAGGAAAATCAAATGTTTGTTTATACGGCTGTTTTAACTTGAAAATTGAAATATTTTAATTCCTTTATATACCTGTTTTACCTATGGTTATAAATAAAATAAAAAAATATTTTTAAGAATAAACACGAGTAAAAACTCCTTTAGTACAGTAGTTTTTTTTTTCTCTATCGGGTTATTCTGGAAGCCAAACCCAACATAGTTGGAAAAAGGCTAGGTAGCTAGCTAGTGATAAAAAATCGTGTTTTTCTCGGATAATATTATAAGTTTTCCACTATTGTCTTGTGGTTACGGAAAATAAAACACTGAGATGACTAATAGCAAGAGGAAGTACTAACAAAATCATCTACATACTGCGCAGTAAGTAGGTACGCGTTAAGTGCTTAACGAAGTATAATTTACTTGTTTATCATATTCTTCCGTAAACAGCACAGCACTAGCACAAAAATTATTGTTGTTTTTAAATTAACCTGAAAAGGTTTTTCTTGTAATGTTTGGCAAGATGATACAGGAAAAGGTGACAAAAACGTAGATACTTTTTCAAGTCGCTGTGTTAAATAAGCATAAGGAAGCTTAGTTTTAACTTTACGGTATCGAATTGAAATCATCCTTATTTAAATGAAGGAAGGTTATTTATCACTTTAAATTTTCTCTTCATTAAATATACATACATACATAAACTCGTGCCTTCTTCCCGTGGGGGTAGGTAGAAACTACAGAACGCCACCTGATACGATCTTTAGATACTCCTTTGCTTCATTTTCTTTTATACATCTAGTCATACACGCACGCCGGTGGCAAGTACACACCCTTTCTGAAGAACATCACCAATAAGGTACACTATAAGTCATTCTAAGGCGTCCCCCCACCCGGGGTTACCACTAACATCTGCCAAGCAATCATCTGTCAATAGCTCAAAGACTTTTCTTAACATCTTGTGAAACGCAAACAAACGAATATGAATTAAATATTTAAAAATATATATTCTAAACTAAACCAAATCGCGTCTAAATAACCCCACCCTAATTGAAAACAAGCCCCTAAATACAACTAAACCAGTAGTTTAAATGATATCCTAAAATATCTCCCCAATATGGTGTCCCTAACAGCAATGTCGTGCCCCATACATTATAATACCTAAGTATGGTATTCCATTAACTGTTTACAGGCCCCCATTTCTCCGTTTAGCAGTTTACTTTATACTGACGTTAAGTAGGACGAAGGGTTTACTTTAATATCTAAGTTGTAAGCTTTTCCTGATTGCCTTGACAGGGACATTTTGTTACAATGTTGGTTTTAGGGTGTAGAATAAAGGATAAATTGTTGTTTTATGTGTCGAAGATGGGTGTTAACATCTTTTACAAGCACTAACAATGTTTCAGTAACTTATTTCTGTCAGAAACTTAAATGATTTATAGAGGTGATGCACATCATCGATTAAATTTTTGGACGATAGCACGCGATCTATACAACTAAACTGTGTTTTACCATCACACTAAAGATAGCATTTACTTTCTTTTCATTCTTTTTAAATCCGTTATGATACCTGAAAACAACGAAAAGAACAGTCTCTTTCGAACTGCTCTAGTTGTGAAACCACCTAACTAGATGTATGGGAGATGAAATAGGGTCACCAAATGCCCTTTTGTGAGCCTCACCACACCATCAAACATAAAGATAATTGTATAACGAACTGTCGATACCCACGTGGTATCATAACTCCTCGCAAGCCCTATACAAGAAAATATCAAACACAGTCTCTCCTTTATAAAGCTAGTATTTAACAAAGACGCTTTTCCTGACAGTCTTTGTGAGACCGCATAGCTCTGCCAAACTACTCAATGGATTTTGATGCAGTTTTCACTATTATTTAGAGCATTTATTCCAAAAAGTCGATGTAGTTTTATCACATACAAGAATCACCCGCGCGAAGAAAGGGCGGGTCGCTAGTACAAGATATGTAGAACACAATAGTCTGACAATACAATCCTAATTCACACTATACCAGTTTGGACCACATGCGCCGTGGAAAGTCTCACATGCGTAGGTACATGCGCATTGATACTACATTACCACATCTGATTCATCACGCGACTTTCTCTATCTACGCATACACGCGGATGTAGCGTTCATTGACGGAAAATTCTCATTCATGTCAAAGTTATGCGGCGAACAAGATATTTTGGATACCATATACTTCTTTATGAGCATGCGATGCAAAGAGAAAAAATTGAAATTAATCGAATTTATTTTTTTAAATCATTAGATTTGAAACATTCAAGTGGGAATTAAACGCCTTTTTGATACAGAGAAAGTTATACAATCACTTTTAATATTATATTCTCTAATCTGTAAAGTGTTACTTCTTACATATAGTATTAGTTACATAACCTAACTACCCTAGGGACTCGTTCACATCAATGGCATTCAACGGACTGAATATCTTTAGATACTGCTCAACATTTGGATGTGCATGCGATGCAATTAGAAAAAATCCTGACACGAAATGTGTGATTTCAATCATTCAAGCGTGAATTTAACGCGTTTTTGATACAGAGAAAGTCATAAAATCACTTTCAACTTCAAAATAATGTGTGACTTTGTTACTTTTTCTTACAGTCATGTGTTATCCACAGTTACATAACTTAACTACCCTAGGAACGCAATCATGTCAACGAATAACTCTTGGATCTGCATGCCATGCAATTAGAAAGAACTTGTGACACGGAACATGTGATTTGAAACATTCAAGTGGGAATTTAACGCCTTTTTGATACATAGAAAGTCGTTTTATTACTTTCTGTTTTAAACCTAATGCATACATTGTAAGCTCTTATGTGTGTTGTCCACAGTTACGTAACTTTACTACCCTAAGACCGAGTCGTTCAGTGTGTTGTACAAATTGACCCATAATCACGCCGTGTCTTGAGCAACACCGCAGTATCCAAGGCTCGCGCCGATGTGACAAAACACATCTATCAGCTGACCAATGATCCACTTAGGCTGTGTTGGAGCCTCGTTTAGATGAGACAGTTACTGGCTCAATTCGATCTTGAAGAGTTTTTTAAGTTCTCTTAAAGAGTGAAGTTCTTCAAAATAACGTGCACGATAAACCTTCAAAATCTTAATGATTCATATCTTGTTCATGTTATACTAGGTGCTATGTTGACTAACTCCAATAATATTTAACATTATAAAATTAGTGATAAAGTCAAAGTGATTAACAAAACTAACAAACTTAATATCCTGTATCAGGTACTCATGATAAACGAATTAGGTTATTAACTGACTCATGTCATTTCATCACCTAACATTCCAATTACTTGAAATCATCACTCTATCATAACATCCTTATAAAATATCAACATTTACTAGTCACAGGGGGATTTTAAAAGACAAAAGCCATAAACGGAGCCGTTGAACAAAAGACTCGTTTCCGCCAAGACTTATCAATACGTGTGGTCTCACAGTTCTCACACCCTCATACATGAAACGTGGGAATAGCTCATTAAGGGTACAATATCACCCAAGCTCCTAGATTGCAAGCATGTAGAATAGGAGCTTAAGTTTGCCATGCAATTTTATAGCAATGCAATTTTTTTTTTTTTTTTTTTACATTACCTTGGAAACTGCAAATTAAGTCTTGAAGTTTGCTGGTATATGGAGGATGAGCTAAAAATATCCTTCCAGTTCAGGATAACATCATCATACATAACCCGTATGCGTAAACATGTAACTTTTAAATTCGATAATTTTTTCACGCTCTCTTCAAAACAGTAATCTACATACTAGCTCAAGTGGCCATCAAATCTAAACGCAGCACGGTCCGTTCGGGCCCGTCAACTCGGCGCAGGCCGCACATCAATAACTTCGAGCCGCGGACCGCTATAAACTGATTGCTTCCACTACTCCAAATGGCCCCATTTGCGCTTCGAAACTTTAATAAACGCCCCACGTCACTATTATATCGTAGTTCGTAACATATGTTAGTATTCTGTTGCCTTTCCGGGGTGTAGATAATTCTCGGCTGACAGGGATGGTTTATGCTGCCTTTAGATGCAAACTCTACTGGTGAATGGAGGAAATATTTTAAGTTCTCATTCTAATTGGGTGGATCTTCAAGTAGACGATTTCCTGAGTCATTGCTTAGGTCCACTTTGCGTAAAGATATTGGTGACTCTACAATCATGATTTGTAGTGTTTTTGGCGCTCTGGAGAAATGACAAACGAAACCGAAACCTAACGAAACCTACAAAACCTTAAAACCTCGCTACATTTAAATGGCAATATTTCCAAGATATAACGACCTAATAAGCCCTGAATGACACATTGATAAAAGACACTCCCCTAAATCACTATACACATCGAAAACAAACGAGAACTAGAGAACAATAAACACCACCATTTGCGTAGCACACTTTGAATCACAATCCAAAGGTTTTGAAAGAAATTCCGAACCCATTGCTTTATAGGTTTGAAAAAATCGTCCGCTCAACAACGAACAAAAGCAATGAACGTGGCTGAACTGTCAAAATAAAAGACATTGCGATCTATTGTCATTTTATGTGTGTTACGCAATAGTCGGCATATTCTAGAACCAACAATTTTAAGACATGTGACATCCGCCAACCCGCACTGGGCCCGCGTGGTTGATTATGGCCCACTCCCTCTTACATAGAGGAGGCCTGTGTCCCAGCTGTGGGAACATTATAGACTGATTATGCTGACACTACAGCCCTATTGATTTCACCTCAATTTTCCTTCTCCCATCAAAATAACAGCTATTCAAACTCATGATACACATCTTATTACTCCAACCTTTAGCTGAACTAATAATACAACGTAACACAATGTGTTACTCTTAGCTGGCGAGTACTAAATACTAATAGCGTACTGATAATACGTTGGCAGTCACGTTCGCTTGTAATAAAGCGGCAGTTACCGGGACTAATTATTGAATGGTTGTGATTCTAAGGAAACTGTGTCAAAGGATTGTAAGGCTTGAAAATAACGTCAGTAAATAGGCAAGTATAAAGCTTGATTTGAGCAGTGGTGGGCACGAGTTGAAAGATTCTGTAGATTAGTAAAAAAATAAATGCGAAAAATTTCTATGCTAAAGTTGTCAAAAAATAAAAGGCCCGTTTTGACATTTGAGAATGCGTTCTTGACACCTGTCAGTTTCATACAAACGATACGTGTTTTGCGAATTGGATCTTTATTAACTACTAGAACTGTCAATGTCAAAGCGGGCCTTTTATTTTTTGACAACTTTAGGGGGTCTAAAATCATGTGCCGATTCATGGTTACAGTTTGCGCAGCAGTGTTTCTGCCACCCTTTTTTTTTTTTTTTTTGTGGATTGGAAATCATCAAATGACCCCTCCCGCTCTGGGTGGAGCGAAGGGAGTGTCAGACTTTTACTGACTAAAACCCACCCGTGTTCCTTCCTTAGCCCTTTCTGTTCCAGGGCAGCGGTTAACCTTTCGGAAAATCCCGCCGCCCCGGCAGGCTTCGGCCCTGTGGGGCCCCGTCCTCTGCTGACATCTCTTTGAGGCGCGCGTGGAACACAACGCGCCGTCCGGCACTTCTGCCACCCTTATGGTGTTTTGGTTGAATTTCATATCATCAAAATCACCAACACAATTAACAATAAAGTGCTGATTCCTAATTAGGTTCTATCTTGGGCACTAGACTACAAGTAGCGTGCGTCTGCGACAG
This sequence comes from Apamea crenata, assembly GCA_949629185.1. Classification (NCBI taxonomy): domain Eukaryota; kingdom Metazoa; phylum Arthropoda; class Insecta; order Lepidoptera; family Noctuidae; genus Apamea; species Apamea crenata. The sequence goes on from OX451359.1 coordinate 4,200,587, forward strand.
TTATATTTAATTCAACAAACAGTTAATGCCACAATAATTACTAACATTAATAAACATCTGTCACTTCACGCTATCTTCGACGGCGACCGACAGACGACACCTAACCACTTCAAACCGAGCTTCAACATTTATTGTCAACTAGTTTTTCCCTGCGACTTCGCCCGCGTGGATGTCGGAAATTATCTCACGTTTTCGCTTTGCGTTTTTTCTGACTTTTTTTCGTTCTGCTCGGCTCCTAAGGGTCGTAGCGTAATGTGAAATCATAAGCCAAAAGTTTTTTTTTATTTATATAAGGCTGCCCCACTCTAGGTAGGTAGGTACTCCTGTATCGTGGGTGCGTTTACAAACATTTAAACTCACATACACAAACAGCCAAATACGACTGCTAGTTTCAGATATGAGCGCGTTCAAACAAACAAACGCTTCAGCTTTATCAAACACGGAATACACATGCCTGTACCTTGCACAAAAATATGCAAGTATCTGGCATGCCATTATGGTATTCACCAATCAAAGTTGTTATCGCACACGGCATGCAAGCTACTTGCATACTTTTGTGCAAGTTACAGGTATGTGTACTCCGGGCTTTATATTATATCTATTATTAGTGTAAATAGATAAATACTGATACGCAAGCGACAACGCGTAACAAGCAATCAATCCAGTGACCTACAAACCGAACTGTGGAGTTGTAGACAACTCTATTGTATGCTAAACTGTGGTTTAATTGTCGCGTGTGTGACTGACAGGGGTGTCGCAGAGAAATAGACGAGGATTGCGAAACATTGTGGAGATGTAATTGTTACGGTTTAATTGTGATGTTGTCGAGTCCTTTGGTTCAGCTTCGTAGTATCGTTTTAATGTTAATTAGGATGTTGAAGACGTGTTGACACATACCTATATAAATGAGATTTATTTAGTTGAGTTTGGAAACTGTAGTACATAAACGATTACTAGGTTGTGTACCTAGTAATCCTCTATGTACCAGTTTTAGCTGACCTCGCATTGTATAGGTTTTTCAAACAATCAGAAATCAGCTTTTCCTGGTTATGTATAGCTTGATGTGTAGCCGTGCGTACCTACCAACATTTTTTTTTTTGCTTTAAATTACATAATGAAATTACTTATTACTCAGCTCTCTCGCTTTTTTGCTTATTTTTCAGTAACCTACTTGTTTACTTTATACACTATCTCTGACTTGTAATCCATTACAATAAGATGCAATCAATAAGCTTTTCCCAAAAACAGTTTCACTATTCTTTTGAAAAAAAAAACAGACTGATTTCGGGTGTCACACTAATTGACACTGCGTTGCGAATACGAAAACACAGTTAACTTTAGATGACGCAAGTACGCAACATTAGTGCCAGCCCTATACAATTAACAAGTAGCGGGAACACCTACGATCTGTCAGGGGAGTAGGCAGTAAACCTACTCTAAATTTTATGAATGTTAATCGTATTGTACAATGCAAAACTTAGTACTACGAGTATCTGTAGCCTTTTATCTTTATAACGGAACTAGTAAATTGATCATAAATTAGAAGCAAGATATTGTTTGCTACGTGTGAAAATCCGGGTCTTCATTATCCGTGTCTAGACTTCATTGTGGATAAGGAATTCCAGTTGGGAATTCTATTGTTGACTACGTCTTTAGAGGTCAAAGTCGTATATATTTTGCTGTAGCACTAGATAAGTAGGTGCGATCTTTCGCGTGATAGGTTAATCTGGGAGTCGCGGGCTATTACTTATTGGCTTATACAAGACATTTTAATCTTTTTTAAAGACTCAAAGAGTCGAAAACGATTTTCAGCCTGATTTGTATTTTAGGCCCAAAACCGAAAACGAAATTATTTTTTTAGGATTTTAGTTTTTGATTAGCAAAATTAAAACAAAAGTAAACGAAATACAAACTTAAATAACAAGAAAATTGACCGTCCGCGCATCTCATTTCCCTCAAACTCTCGGCCTAAAGTGGTTATTTCGGCCAAAAAATGCCGGACCGAAAACGAAATTCTGTCGGACTAAACTGATTTAGGTAAACCTACCTTACCTAAATCAGTTTAGTTGCTATGCAAATACACTTAATACAAATAAAAAATGCATATTTAACTTAGCCGCACAATCTATCATTGGCTTATATCAACATTTGCTACTACACATAGTAAATAGAGATAAATGGCTATCTACATAAGGATTATTTTTTACTTTTCATATCTAATCTCTCGTTAATCCGATATCTGGCTTAATCCTCCGTTATCTGTGTAAGATAGGGAGTTATAATTCAGACCAATATTGGCTAGTTAGTGTCCATATTTAATGTGTTACTGATAAAAGCAAGGATATCTTGTCTTAGAACGTACATAATTATTCCAGATTACTTACATAAAAGTTAACCTTAAAATGCGTAGTAAAATAAATATATAAACTGCCTTATCTTATTGAATTATCTTATTTATGGCTTCTTACAGACATTATAATACCGGACGTGTATCAATCAATGTATTGTGTTGCTGTAATCACTAGTTCCATCTGTCAAAAAACGCTATCAATAAGAGCTGAATTGACTAGAAAATGAAGTCCAAATAAAAGAGCCAATTTATTTGCTTCAAAACATCTAAATAGGAGCATTTTCTTTAGAACTCAAATATAAAACATCATTTTTAATCTTAAGATATTGCGCCTCCTTCGTCTCGTAAGCCTTGCTGAATACCTACCTGACGTCACCCCGGTATTTTTCCGATATTTCCACCACGCTTGGCCAATATTACTCGAATACGGTGTCGTACGGTATTACAAGATTCCCTCTAAATTCTGCGAACGAAAAATCGAGGAGGTATATTGTAAAACCAATCTTTATTTGAAAAATAGGTCAGAATTTTTCTCTTATTTTGTTCAAATACAATCTTGGCTACTTACCTACTCCTGTAATCCCAACTTATTAGAAAAGTTTTTGAGAAACAGCTTAGGACTAATGAAAAAAGACTTAGTTAGGTTGAGGAAACCTGGCTGAGGGGCAGTCCCTAAAAAGAAAATATAGGTAATTTTAATGTAAAGAAAAACAATTTGCTAGACCCACATTTAGTATCTCGAGTATCCTACAGATTTTCCTAAACTTCGATTCAATAGGCTTCCAGTCTAACCGGATGCATCTGAATACTAGTATTTTACATGTAGCGACTGCCTATCTGACCTCCACAACCCAGTTACTGGGTAATACGATGCCCCTTGATAAGACTGGTCGTCAGATTTTTGGGCTTCTGACTACCCGTAACGACTGTCAAAGATCAAAAAATTACAGCCGAGACCGACGGCTTCCGAGGCATGGAGGGGTCAGTCACTCATCCACGGACCGACCTTGGCAAGCGTAGCTTCGATGGACCCGTGCAGCTGTTATTATTTAACTTCGGTAATAAAATATTAATACTACATTTCTAGCTAAGTCTATTCAAATATCTCAGTCTTAGGGTGTAACTTTCCGTGGTCAACTTGGAAGTCTCTGAACCGTCTCCGGGCACAAGGGGCAAGAAGCAAGTCCAAACTAGTAAAGTGGGGCTACCTTAATGAAACGGCAGTAGGGCGTGAGCTATAGAATAGAAAACTTTTATTTCAGACAGGAGTCCATAGGGTTAGTAACAATTTTACTTACCTTCTAGTGTTAGTAGGTTACAGACATAGATGTACATACAATTCAAACTCAGCGTGGAGCTGCATCCACTTGCACACACACACCACATCAACATCGGGGAATCCCACCGATCTGCGAACACACTGAGAATACTGTTGGTGCCGACGCGAACACGCGTCATCAGGGATGCCACAAACCATGCTCCACCTCCTATCGTGCCCTTGGTGTCCTAAAACATGTACTCAAAGTGACCTCTGCGCTGCCACCGACAACGCCGTGGAAGTGGCAAAGTTTTGGGAAAACAACATTTAAAATACAGTCGTGCCAGCTACACGAAGAAGAGGCCTTAGAAAAACATTGTATTAGCACTTAATCGTAGCAAGCAACAAGTTCTGAACATTGCTATACACACCAGGTCATTCACTAAGTATTAACTAAGTGTGGGCTTCTTACCTTATCCCACGTAGTTTACAAGTCCTAGGAACTTATGTAAGGAAGTACTACGAATAGCATACAAAACTTTTGAAGAAAATGAAGTAGGACTTCTTTGAGATATTCTTAACAAAGTTTTTTAAAGTCATCTTTCTTATTAGAATCGAGCATCGATATTCATACAAAATAAAGAAGTAATATTTGTGAGTTTTGATGTAGGAGGCAATCTCCGGAACTAAAAAGAAATAAACTTCCACTGTTAGTTAAAAATCTAAGCTATTGCCGAGTGCCATAGGATATTTTATGTTAAAACACGCGGACGAAGTCGCGGGCTAAGTAAGCTATACAAGAATAATCTTGTCTTGGTTAAAAGATTTACCAATACGCGTTGTTGGTAGCTAAGCTGACGGCCAAAACTGCCCCTGATGTGCAGACAGATGCATTAACTTGGTAAAGGGGGAAACCAATTAAAGACTGCTGGCGTCCGTACGTACGTAACTATATCGTCACTTCTGGAGGTTCCTTATATGCATCACGTTTTCCAAGGTAATTTTCTCCATTCCCCACTATTTACACAACGAACTCTACACATCTATCATAATAACATGTTCATGTTGGAACAATTTCTTAACTTCGCGCTGTGTGAATCCTCTGTAGCCATAACTTATCCTAGTCTTGTTACGTTAGACGCTTCAGCGATATATCATGCCTTTAATCTGCACTGCATTGTATTCCAAACACAAACAGTGGCTTAACTAGTTCTGTGTACACTGTGTGCCAGAAAAAAGTACAATCCATCACTGGATTGCTGCGTTTTTATTGTGAACTGGAAATGAATTAGTTCTACAAGCGGGGAATGAGAAAAAATATGGAATAATTTCAAGCAAATTGTAGTCTTCCATGCAATTTAATATTTTTTTAAAAACGCATATCCAATAATTCTAGCCTAAACCTTTGAGACAGTATTTGTATTCCGAACTTTATTTCGATGTAGGCAAAGTTATACAACGACTTGTCAAAGGCCAATAACAACTTAGCTCCGAGCCGAAATGTCATTTTTCTATAAAGAACTGCATTTCTATAACAGTTAGGTTCTTAATTCAATAACCGATCTAAATCAATGTATCTATGATCTAAAGGAAAACCTTGTTGGAGTTATGAGGAACGGGGTGTAAAATTCACTCATCCTCCATAAAAAAAGCAGGATCCTCCGACCAGACGGGTGTTGTGTCTGGCGGGCCCAACGATTGATATTCGGAAATTGTATCTATGCTAATTGCGCGGTAAACTCTGCTTGCGAGATGCAGGATTTGCGTGACGTCAGTATGACGCGTTGTTCGCATGTGGCGTTGTAGATACCGCTACAGTAATAAGGGGGTTACCGCTTCTTTTTTAGTAGCAACAACGTCATTCAATTCAACAAATCCAATTCGAAAACCCAATTAAATCCAATAAAACCATCACAAGCTCATAATTTACCACCAATCATTTCAAACTCATCATTCAAACTCCAAGATGGCTCAATCTAAACGAAATACTAGCGTAATTAGAAACAACATTATCATCACACAAAGTCCTAAGTTCTTAGCTCCTTAAATAACTTACTTCAGTTCATTTATAAAGCGGGTATCAGTCTGACCTGCAGTTCTGCAGCCATCAGTTCCGGCTGGCATTCCTCTATCAATCCTGGTGTCTCTGCTAATATATCTTGCGTCGTTAGAGTGGAGCCAGTCAGGCCAGTGATTTGTTTGCCTGGATTGGAAGCTCGTTATAAGTTTTCCAAAAATAGTGTTGCGCTTGTTTGTGGGGTTTGTGACAAATTGGGGTTTTGAACTTGTTATTCAATTTGGGGAAATGTTTTTAGAGTGTTCTGCTCTACATTTTTAACTGTTTTCTGCTTGTGTGATGACCGAAACGTGTGGCGGTTATTGATTGCATCATTCATCTCATTTTAATAATGGCAAAATTCTTATCTTTCTACTATTAAGCCAAAGCCCCTCCCAAACCTACATAAAATATGACTTGCCATCATTTATAATCTTCACAACTCACCCATCATTTTTTGCACCTCCAATAGCTTCAGTCATTCGGTCCATCCTTTTGATGTAAATCGCATGCCGCGTGCAAAACGACAGATCATTAAACACACGGCCTGTGGCGTAATAACTGGCCAGTTATGACGTCATAAACACCACCATAGACTGAATTGAGTCTAGAGCCGAGACATTAGCGTTTGTAATTAACTCTGTCCATTATTGAGTGTAGTTGTTACAAACCTTTTGTCGGTTTTAAAGATCACTCCTAGCTTGGGTGTCTTTTTTATTATACCTTACACTAATTTATATTTAATTGGAAATATAATTAACGCTTCTCCTCTCATGCGGGATTTGCTGGAATTAATTCCGATTCCCTGTGCTCGTTGATATTTCTTTGGAATAAAAGCATTCGCATGAATTCAGTTGACAATTTCCATTTCATTCTGTGTTTCTCTGAATTTCTGCTTCAGCAGAAATGTGTATTTTTTTATTTTCATTTTCACTATTAAATAGTAGTGACTTTTTATCATGATGCAAAGCTAATTAAACAAAACAAAAAATTGCATTTTAAAAATGTCGAGAGATATTTTTTTAATGTGATTTAGGGCTGATTTTGAATTTTTGACAGTTCTTCCATATAAATTACTGTCAGAGTCAGACGTCCATTTTATTCCACAAATAAAAATTATCGGTTGATTGAAAAATCAACCCTTAGTGTAACCTTTTTCAATTCTAGTTCAACAAACAGGGTGGCTCATAGTAGTCCAATTTTTTTTTGTGTTTAGAACAACCCATGGATTCACATAAGCGCAACATATGTATGTTCCGCGAAAATAAGTAGTTAAGAGGTTGTTTTTTTTTAATCTACTTCAGTCATGTAATCCTATCTAGATTGAAAGTTATTGCACTAAATCGAATCAAATTTGGTGAGTAAGTACTATAGACATGCAGCTAACAACTAATGAGGATTTTTGGCATACTATGTACTAAAGTAGAGAATTTATGAAAATAATTTTAAAAAATCACAAAATCACTAAAGTACTGATTTTTGCGGAACAAATTGTGCGTTTAGGTGAATCACTAATATGTCTAAGAACTAAAAAAAAATCGACCACTATACTTAAATGGCTATCCTGTATATAATTAGATATCATGTTAAGTTGTTTACATCGTAATTAAGAGATTGATACTACTCAACCAGCCACTACTACTGAACTATTAGTTCTGCTGATAAATCGTAAGGCAATTGATGCAACCGCAGAGATTTATCTATCTATCCTGTGCACTATTAATTTTCTCCAGATGATTTAAGAATATAATTAATGTATTGTAGTTGAGACAGGTGATTTATTACTTCGGAGTCTTGTAATGGAATTCGCGTTGTTAAGTTAAAAGCTTTTGCAAATGCGTTATGGATAAAAATAGATTTTATCGTGGTATATTTACTACTGACTTAAAGGATTTTTTCGCTTGTGTGTGAAGAATTTGTTAGAGAGAAAAATTATTCTTATTATTTTGATGAATTACGCCACTAATATGGCCATTCTCATAGTAAGATGGACGCCAGATAAAACCTTTTACATCTATGCACACCCAAATAAAGAAGCATTTTATAAATTGCTCTAGAATGTTTCATCTGATTAAATCAAATGGAGACACATGATGGTTTCAAATCAAATCATTTAAGCATAAACAGCCTTCATGTTCCCACTGCTGGGACAGGTGTTCTTTCTTCGAGAGGGACAGGGATGTAATCTAACAGTGCAGGTTGGTAGATAGATGTCTAGGACATCGGTTTCCTCACGTTGTTTTCCTTCACCGTTTTGAGAGCAGTGGTGATGAAATTATTAACAAAAATCATTTTTATGTGTTTGCTTGAATATGGGTTGTGGAGCTGATAAACAAAATGTTGTTTTTATAGCAACGTAGAGCTTTCAAAATAACATGACGGCTGTTTACTCTTCACCACGTACTAGTACACCCATATTTTTTTAAAGCTACCATACATTTATTAGAGCCTTTCAATTTCTAATTAATCTAGGTTCCTTAAACAACAAATACCTACGTATGAAGCGAGCAAACATGTAAATGGCCCCATTTCTAACCCCCAGAGGGGTGATACTGGTAGTACAGTTCGATGTCAAGGTCGCCTCTATCGATTTCCTAATGACGGTTTGGTCCCTAAGCGGTTATAGACATGCGAATGCTTTATTCATAAGATGGTTACATCGTATTAGCAATCTGCATTCTAACGTTTTCAGACAATTATTTTTAAACTAAAATAAGTCGGTTTGATCTTACCTCTTTAACAGTAAAAAATATTATGTGTTTTGAAATATAAAATTTGCAGCGCCCTACAGGTCTTAATACTGTGTCATGAAATTTGAATACATACCTACTAACCCGTGTTTTACATGTTAGCAAATAAATAAATGCTAATAGGTGATGTACTGTGTGTATTCGTCCAGCAGAAGAGAATTCACTTTTCATGCTAAACTTACGTAGCATCAAACATAACCTCATAGGATGCCATCATCGACTCGACAGGCACAGCGATGCAGTACGTGAAAGATAAACAAACATCTTTCTTAGCTTAATAACAGAAACCTCATTTTGTAACTTTAAAAGTAACTTTTAAAAAAATAAAAAAATAAACTTACTTTCAGTCACTATTCGAAAGGCAATACTAGGCCCTAATTCACTATGAACTCTTCCAGATTCCTTACCTCGAAACCACGACACTAATCGCGACGTCAGAGGGGCAATTCTCGTTATTTTAAGAACGTTCACAGTGATGTCAGTCTCAATCTGCCAAAAAATACTTCGAATTTCCCTACATTTTGACAAGTTTTTGACATTTGTTTATCGCTGAGATGAGACTGCGAATAGATTTTGAACGTTTTAAATTACGGGAATACGGACCCTGCTATTAACGTATTCTGTATGACACAATGAACGAAACTGCGCGAAAAAACGCGAGGTTGGCATGGTTTGAACTGTCAAAATACCACGCTTGACAACCGTACGTGGTTTGCACGTGGTAAGAAATACGCGGGAAATAATAATTACCACACAAAATTGGGTCCCTGGACATGAGTTGTTTTAGTTTCCATTTACCAACTAATTTGCCTCATAATGTGATTGCCTATTTCTTTGCAAGACGGATGGGCTGTGTGTCAGCCAGACCTGGTACCTACCATAACTAATATGCTATTTCCCTTTGTTTCCAGGAGTTGAAGGAGAGCTTCAACTATGGTCTGTTCTGCCCGCCAGTCAACGGCAAGGCCGGCAAGTTCCTGGACGAGGAACGCCGCCTCGGAGACTACCCCTTCAACGGACCTGTTGGATATCTTGAGGTAGGAATTAACTTCTTATTCTTTACAATCACACAATACTTAATCTACGTTCGCGATTAACTTGCCAAACATGTAAACAAAAAGTTATTGGAAAAATAAGTTTAATTCCTACACAATAAAGTTCAGTTTACGCTACAACTTCAAACATTTTTAAGACTTTTTAAATAACGCTTGAAATAACATAAATTGGAATCTACCAAACTAACCAACTCATAAACTATTTCCAGTTAAAATACAAGCGGCGGGTCTACAAAATGCTGAAGCTTGACGAGAAGACGCTGAAGGCGCTACACTCCCGCGCAAACCTGCGGCGGTTCCTCGAACACGTGACGCATGCGCAAATCGACAAGATCACAAAGGCGTGCGCTAAGGGACTTGATCCTAACTTCCATTGTCAGGAGACTGGCGGTAAGGACCTTCTTTTGAATATTATCATGATATCAACATCATTACCGTCACTTAAGTTAAAAGTCGTCCACTGTTGGACATGAGCTCCCAGAGGATTGTCAATAATATTAAATAGAAGCGTGTAATATTAAATAATTTTAAGAATTCCAGCTGTAGGAAGTCAGTTCAGACCTGCGGGCTAATTGCATAACATACTATCAGTAGGGGTTTCACTTTGACAGTTCAACAACATACATTGCATTGTTTACGTTGTTAGTATACACATTTTTCTACATATGAAGCAAGCCATATCCTTCAAAATGATTCAGATTGTGATTGAAAGTACGGCAATTAGGGTACGGTACAGTCACGAGTATAAATACGTTACACTTACGCAATATTCAAAGAAGATAAGACGAGTGTCTTTAAGACACTCCTTTTCTTCTAAAAAATCACCGCTTGGCTACCCCTCGGCGCGGTTATGCAGAGTTCTGTATTTACTAACAAGGACACCTCCGAGCATAGTGATTTAGCTGATAACAGTCATACAATAAAACAATAAACGCTCCCTCCCAAAACAAAAGCATACTACTTGCTCTCAAATTGTTTCGGAACTCATCCGTTCCGCTCATAACATCTTTTAATTCCCTTACTTCACACCTCTTCGGTCCACACTGACCTCCTACATCCGCGATCAGATATTAAACCCATTCATCCACTTAGGATCAGCCATGAATGGCTCGGACATTCTCTTCCCAAGTTGGCAACGCGGCCTGATATACGGCCACACTCATTTACATACTGATTCTTATCTGCTATTGTTCTGCGTGTACCTAAAATAGTATTAAGGGTGTGTGCAGATACAGTTACGAACTAGGTATGGTTGTCGAAAAAATGTGCTTTATGACACGTTCTGGAAAGGTAGAAGTTGTCTCAATGAATGATTGTGTGATTTGGTTTGACAACTTTTTTCTGTTACTACTGCAGATACTTGCATGAAAATTAATAAGTCTTTAAAAGGCAGAATATACATGGTGAAATTAAATATGTGAGCGGAACGCCGTCGACTGTTGGGTTTCGATTCACGATAAAGCATTTATAAAAAAAGACTTGACGATCTTTTTTTTTGTGGACAACGAAAAAAATTGCGTATTTTTGACGCCTGCCAAAAATCATGATACCTATTTAGTAGCTTGTAATTAAACGCCTCCCAAAGATTTCCACCTCCCACAGAGCATACAGAAGAACAATACTGCCCACCTTGTTGACGTTATTCGATCCCAGAATACCTCAAGACAATTTTCTCCGAAATCTAGGCGATGCTCATTTGTTCCGAGAAACAATAAAGTTCTTTGATATTACGTCTTTTCAGTCTAGATATTTCTATAGAACTAATTAGCGTTACCTCTATTGTGAACTGCCTTTATGACGTCACAGAGGCTAAACCTTAGATGTACCCTAACCTTATACATAAATCGTTATGAGACGGTTATCATTACGTCAATTTGAGTCGGAGGCACAGTTACCTATTCAAGGCAAGTTGTTCTGAAAGGACAAACGCTTATCTGCATTTATGTCGGCTAGTGTACGTAGGTACTTATGCTTATGAAACAGACCAGCTATGCCCGCGGCTTCGTCTGCTTCCGGAGTGTATGCTATTAATAAATTAAATAAATCCAGGAAATGTTCAAAAGTGTCTTTCAAATGTCACCTTTTAGTACAGTAACGGCTAATTTTTCAATATTCAGATATGTTTTATCTGAGGAATAAATATTGCGGTTTGACAGCTATTGTATATGATAATATGGCCAATTGTCATAATTATTATCCAGATAAAAGTTATCTGACTATTGAATTACTAGGTACTATTGAAAATCAGCTCTAGGGACGAATTCCACCAAACTTTTATACCTAGAATAAGTCTTATCCTGAGAATAAATTATTTTTTTTTGACAGTTTCTTCACACTAGAACTGTCAGACGTCAATTTTATTCCACAGATAAGAGATATTGGACTTCGGTAAGATTAGCCCATAGTTAGTTATGTGGGTTAGTGAACAAGGGTTCCAGTCGATGTGGTGAGTCTTGGGGGATACTTTTGTTCAGCAGTGGACGTCTTACGGCTGAAATGATGATAATCAACGAGGGGTGCTGATTTCAATCCCCACAAGTTGCGCGGCTGTTACACTGCTGAGGTTTACGCATATTATTTGTCAACAAAAGAGATAAGTATGCAGGGTCGTCGGATATAGTTGAAGTTTGGTACGAAACGGATTGATGTTTTCGGATAAAATTTTATTTAATTAATAGAAAACAAACAGTTAATTTGTCAAACTAAATTTCATTCAAAAACATCTATCGGTTTCTTACTAAACTTCAACTATATCCGACGACCATACATACTTATCTCTTTTGCTGACTGTACCTGGTTTAAAAATAAAATATAAGTAATAGTATGGAATAAAATACTCCTTATTATGTACACCATATATATTAGGTACAGATATAAACGTAGAAATTTTACAAAGGGCGGTCTTATCGCTAAGAGCGATCTTTTAAAGACAACCTTTGGATGGATTAAAAAGGGGATGGAGAGACAACGGTGTCTGTGGGGTCATGAAACTGGAGCAAGGAAAAAATACCTAATGATGATGTTTAAGGAGAGAGGATGTGATTGTTATCATAATTTTAAAAGTTTTCAAAGGTTGAGCACCCCGTACCGACATGTTCATGAAAGAGACAGGGCGAGAGAGGGAGAAAGTCGCATGGAGGAGATATAACGCTTTTTCGTTTCGTGATGATCTCTAGTGCTGTGCACACCTATAAGTGACAAATTCACCGCAAAGCTGATATAGAATATAATTATTTAATGTAATGATTTAGTGAATAAGTCGTTGGTGTGTCAATAAATAAATAAAATAAATAAATAAATCTCTACCAGTTTACTCCTATCGCAAGCCGTGTTAAAAACTTCGTTCCAATAAATATTTCTGAAGTTCAGGGGCAAATTCGTCTTCAGAATCTTTGAAAAAGACGCTTATTTTACGGTAATTTCGTTCAACTAGCGTGTCCAAATGATAAATGCATACCAAATTCTAGGTCCAATTTATCATATCGTCACAAATACTTCCAAAAACATCACAGGCCATTCAATTCAAGGCTGCTTTGAACGTCTGAACACGCCTTAGCTATTGTAAAAGAGGCGTATCAACCGAGCCGTGGATAATCTGCGATAAACGTCGCCAGTCTTGAAGCGAGTTGAATTATTTGTTCCTGTCGAACAACTAATATATCATTTGTGATTTAAATGTCCCATTCTTTACGTTAAACTCTCAATGGATGGAATAAAACTGGCCATTGTTTGGAACAACGTCATATCGGTGTGTTAAATTCGGAATATGGTTTAAGATTAACATATTTTAAGCGTAGCAAAGATTTTGAAGAGTTTTAATTGGTGTCTAATGCGTGCTGTGTCATCGATTTAGACCCGTTTAAATAATATACTACGTGTTTTGAATACCTACCAAAATGACAATGCTTCGATCATTTCTAGTTGTTAGCAACGATATGGCAACAATCAGTTTTGTAGGCGTTTCTTTTAATCTCAAGACATTCATCAAGTGAGTTAATAATTGTAATCAGATATTTTATTTATTTAACCATATAAATGTAACATTTAACAAAGGTGATACTTACCTATTTCTAAGGAAATCTCTTCCAGCATACCTTCGATAAGAGAATAGATAAAAAGAGATGTAGACAAGGTGTGTAAGAATATAAGGGAAAGCAAAATACTTAAAATCTGAAAATCAGAATATGAGAATATACTTACATAGATACATACTTTTAAAATAAATATCACTAAGGGCTGATTTTTCCATCGCCAGATAACGTTTATTCGAGGAATAAAATTGACGTTTGACAGTTTTTGTGAAATAACTGTCAACATTTCAAAATTATTCCTCGAATAAAGTTATCAGGTGATTGAAAAATCTGCCCTTATAAGTGGAGGAGGAGTAGGTAATACATTTATGATTACCCCCTACATACAAATTCGCAGATACCTCCTTATAATATCAGTGCAGATTTCATATTTTATTATTTTTTTCGGATGGTTGTGTATAATAGACTAGATGTCTACAAAAATCTAATTAGTCCGTCAGTTAGATTATCAAAAAATATTGGACCCGTATTTTTTCTTTTGACAATTATATAAAAAATGATGAAGATATCGCCCGTTAAAGTTCCGCGTGACGTAACGCCTTGCTACACTTTTTGGCATGGCGTGACGTCACGACCTCCCACTCCCAAATTTAGACGCGCTTTATCTTTGTCATTTTTTGTTTGATTGACAAAAGAAAAAATACGTGTCCATTATTTTTCGATAATCTAACTGACGGACTAAATATAATAATTATTTGTTTACCCAGGCATCTACCCTATTATTAGAAACAGTAGTGAACCCGTCACTGATAATTACTGCTCTCAATTACCCGTTGAATTTTGTTGTAACTGTTGTTGACTAGCGGGGTAATCGCGTAACACACTGACAATAGCAATGGCTTTCGTTTTGCGTTTAACAACATTCATTGCGTTATTTACGTTGTTGAGCAGAAAACATTTTCGACCATATGAAGCAATAGATTAGCAATATCATTCAAAAGTATTCACATTATGATTGATAGTGCGTTACGCAATAAGGTTGCTGGTGATCCAAACCACCATGAAAATGAAACAGTGCCTAATATGAAGCCCTTTTTTGCATTACAGAGACACCCCTCACAATCGCAGCAGGCCTAAAGACTCCAGGCAAAGTTCTAATAGCCCTCGTGAACGGCGGAGCACTACTAGACTATAGGACCAAAGATGGCAGCACAGCTATGCACAGGGCTATCGAGAAGAACTCTCTGGAAGCTGTGAAGACTTTGCTGGAGTTAGGAGCATCACCTAATTACAAAGATGGGAAAGGATTGACGCCGCTGTATCTTTCGGTGACGAATAAAAGCGATCCACTGCTGTGTGAGACCCTGTTACATGATCATGCGACGATTGGGGCTACTGATCTGCAGGGGTGGCAGGAGGTGCATCAGGTGGGCCTATCATAATGCTTATTTGTATGCTAGTAAGGTCGGGTCTCTAAGGCACAGGTTTTGCTCCGATACATTTATGAACCAGAATCATTGGTTGAAAAGTGTAGGAACTGGATTTGATGTCTGAACCGGATCCTACTCACTGTAATATTTCTATATCCACAGCACCTTTTGGATATGGAAATATTATCCGATCTGTCCAAAATAATGTCAACTAAAATATGTTTTAAAAAATCCATCAAATATTTTACTCGGCACGGAGAAACTGGAAAACTGTAGGTATTTTCCAGTTTCATCTTCTATGAACCCTAGCTTTATACTTATGTCCCATCTGATACGTTAGCACACTCTACACCTGCTGCACATATTCTTATATCTTAATAACAAAGCGATGCATGTTAAATATTCTTACGTTAATTATTTCCTTCCTCACATTTCCAGGCCTGTCGCAACGGTCTAGTCCAGCATCTAGACCACCTCCTGTTCTACGGCGCGGACATGAACAGCCGCAACGCGTCGGGCAACACGCCGCTCCACGTGTGCGCTGTCAACGCGCAAGACTCCTGCACACGTCAGCTGCTGTTCAGGGGTTGCGACAAGGAGGCGCTGAACTTCGCTAACCAGACGCCTTATCAGGTAAATGATAAATGATTTTATTTTGTAAGTAGGTTTGTAACACACACACACTTTTACACGTCAATCATATTTTAAAACTAGATGAGGTCGGCGTTTCTTATCTGACAAAATATTGGTAAAGAAAGGTTTTACATTTTAGAATCGCTGAATGAAAGGTTCAACTGGTGGTCTTATTAGGAGTCAAACACCTGTTGAACTTGACGAATATCTTAATATATATAAATCTCGTGTCACAATGTTTGTCCTCAATGGACTCCTAAACCACTTAACCGATTATAATAAAATTCGCACAACATGTATTGTGCAGTTTGATCCAACTTGAAAGATAGGATAGCTTACATCTCAATTTATGATCGCAATATTATTTAATTGCAATTTCATTTTCCCATATAAACTGTTCTACCTACTTTCCTGTCAAACATTTGACGATCGTCCCTTCGGTACGCTAGACTCGGGTCCACTCGAATTGAAGCACGTATTAAATTAAGGGTTTTGAATAGTGTAGGAGTAGGGTAGAAGTAGGGTAGGAGTAGGGTAGGAGTAGGGTAGGAGTAGGATAGGAGTAGGGTAGGAGTAGGTTAGGAGTAGGGTAGGAGTAGGTTAGGAGTAGTGTAGGAGTAGGGTAGGAGTAGTGTAGGAGTAGGGTAGAAGTAGTGTAGGAGTAGGGTAGGAGTAGCGTATGAGTAGGGTTTGAGTAGTGTAGGAGTAGGGTAGGAGTAGTATAGGAGTAGGGTAGGGGGTAGCACACCACGCGAACGAAGTAGCGCCGGGCAGCTAGAAATAATTTATATGGCAAAACAACGTTTGCCGGGTCAGCTAGTTGTCTGATATAACTGAAATGCTTCAGAAAAGTGGCCTGTCAGTGATAGTCAATTTTACATACAGACGTGTTAAAAGTTATCTAATATATAAGAATGAATAATTTCACCTTTAAATTCACCATAATACTGTGAGGGAGATTAATGGTTAATCAAATTGACACCCGTCACCCTACGGCAAAAAACTATCAACGAATGACAGTTGTGATTTGAATATAGGAATATTTCAGTTGGAAATCAATTTGCTCAACAATTATATTTTGACTATACATTAAAAAGATAATGAATATTATTTAGTAAGCAAAAGAGAAATTACCTTGTCGTTTTCATGTGCCCTCTTTATCACATAAAAACTTCTACCTACAAATATGAATACTCTCTCATCAACAACACTTAAAATCCTCAGGTGGCAGTAATAGCAGGCAACTTAGATCTGGCAGAAGTGATAAAGAACTACAAAGCAGAAGAAGTCGGTGAGTCCAGCCCCAGTTGTGTACTGCATGGCTTTGATTGGAGCTTCATATACGCCTTATGTGTTTATCACATGGATTCTTAAATCGTAATTATTGTATTAAAAAAGATGCCTAAATGAGCGCATACTTTATTTTTTTTTAAATGTTTCAACCTTATAATTGATACCGTATTATCCAATCGATGATATTATACTCGTAATACAAATGATGCAAAAACCAAGTAGGATTAAAATAAAATACAGGGCGGCAGGGACATCGACACGCAAACTGTAACCATGGATTCAGCACATGAGTTTAGACCCCATAGCGTCGAAATTTTGTCGGTTATAAAAAAATATATATATTGCTGTTCCATACGTTTTGACCGCGTAGGTATTGCACTTTTCTATGAAACAGAAGATTTTTTTTTATAACCGACGAAAAATTTCTACGCTATGGGGTCTAAACTCATGTGCTGAATTCATGGTTACAGTTTGCGCGTCGATGTCCCTGCCACCCTGTATACTATAACATTTTCATTTTATATCCAAAAGTTGAATATTGCAAAAGTTCGTTGTGAAAAACAGATTTAAGAATCCATGTGGTCAAAAATCCAAAATTTAAGTATTTTATGTGCAATGCTTTAGTATATTTACCGCAATACATATACCTATACAAAATGACACACCATACTATTTATATTAAGTAGTATCTGTGTAAATATTTTATAATTATTATTATTGCATGCGTCATCCGTTCTATCTATTCTATTCCATTGCTTAATATCATAATGGTGATGGTTGTATTTTTGGATACCTACGCTAATATTTGAACATATCTAATATATCACTAACCAAACCTAGGTTATATACCAGCAAACACTAATATGTAAAGGGTTTAAAAATATATATTTATTTATATACCGAATATTTAACACCACTAAATATTATTCCCGAATATTTTACCGCACTATTATTTTTTTTATACTAAAAAAAAAACTTGTGACCGTCAGATAATTTGATGTTTGATTATGTTCTCAATATTTGTTTGAAGCACGATTCCTTTATTAGTTTGTTCGGTTGCTAAATAAAATATTTCAGTGCCGTTCCGTGGGCCTCCTCGGTACAATCCGAAGAGACGCTCTGCGGCTTGGGGGGGGTGGTGGACGGCCGGGGACCGCTCGTCACTGGCTTCCTCCACGCGGATCCCCGCCGAGCTAGACACGCTGCTGCGGCGCCAGGCCGGGCCCACCGCCTCGCCCTGCAGTCTGGAGAGGCCCTTCTCCTCGGCGTCCTCCAGCATTAGTGACGCCAGCCATCCCAGCCACGAGGACGATGCCAGTATACTCACAGGTAAACTTGAGGAGGTTGAGTTGCGTTGGAAGATGACGTTACAGACGTAGGATACGACCACTAAACACACCAAAAAGTTGTGCAATAAAAGTAACTTTCACAGACAATTAATATCGCACAAGTAACCAGTTGATGTCTGCATAACCCACTTAGTAGTCGTATCTACACCGTTACATTCCACCGCGTGGTCCAAGGTTGTGGACACGGCACCACGGCCACCATGACGACTGACAACCATCACCATGCACCGACATCGCCCGTCCACTTCGTTGCATGTTCTATGTGCCTTTATGTCATGTAGTTACCCATCGAACGCTTCTTCGCTTCCTTTTACGACAAAATTATGATTTTTCCACCTTATACCCCTTTTAGACCTAGGATGTACGGATATTGTGTTCTTAGTGAAATATGGTTAATTTTAATGCAGTCCTATTTTTAAGGTAACTGAAAACTAATTCTTGCCCCGCTCAGACACCAAATGACACAATTTTATTAACAACTTGATCCTTAAAACTTGTTTTTAGTGTTTCCTGTTCACAACACTACACGCTTTAAGTCCCCGTATCCAACATGTCAAGTGTCCATCACTGTAAAGTTGGCACTAAACCTACACACTATACTGTAATTAACCCACTTCGTCCCCCTTGAAGCTCACGAAACAAAAGATCCCAATTTTGGACCCAAAGTGTACCTACGAGAGACTATCTGACACTGATTCAAACCCGACTGACCGTTGAGCGACACTAACCCCAACAGATAAAAGCGCGGGCGATACCAGCGACATCATATCGGACTCTAGCGGCGTCGGCACCAGCAACTCCGACACCACCTGCTCGCTGCACGGCGGCGCCACTGTCGTGTGTCTGCAACCTTACGACGGGGCCACGCCCGGCCACGTGCGCCTCAACCAGGGAGATATCGTTGAAGGTAGAGTGTCAGACATTCTAGCGAGTGACAATCGCTATGCTTTTAGGACACTGACAAACAAGACACACTAGGGAGACATCGTCAAAGGTGTCAGACACTTACCGACAAGAAAGAAAATACATTTATTTGCGGTACAATTCGCGACAGTTGCGATACCTATTTCTTAAATTAGTTCTAGCAAGTATCGTTATAATATTTCGTGAGTATTCGAAATTAAAGTCTTATTCTCAAATAAGTCCTTTCAAAAAGAAGTCCTCAGTCATCACACTTTTCCATACGGTACTTACAAACCATTATTAATGTCATTTGTACTCATATATACTAAAATATGAATAATAAAACATCATTGGTTGCACTTTAACCGAAAACAATGTGAGTAACTGAATTCATTCATCAGCATGACTTTTAATAAAGTTCAGGAGCTGAAAGTTCCAACTTCATAACATGGTTCCGAGGTGAACAGTTTTAAGTTAAAACGCGAAAACCAATTGAAAACTATATAGAATCTGAGATTTTAAACTCTAAGTCCGTTAATGTAAAGGGTTCAATATTCTATCATTTTGGGTGTTAAAACGTTATCCTATAACAAACAGTGACAGGAGCCACAGATGACGGTCTCCTGGAAGGCACAGTGCGAGGATCGGGAGCCAGTGGACTGTTCCCCATGCAATGCGTCCAAGAAGTACGCCTTCGACAGAACACACAGCATCTACATCAGGTATGTCCAAAATTAATACTTCTCAAAAATAGAACTCAAAGAAGTCCTGATCAACGTAACAAAATTTGATGATCTAGAATTGGTAGTTATCATAATCGACTTCCAATTACATAAATCCAGAGGTGTCGAGTTAGTTTGATGCGTATGTTTAGATTTTTCCCTCACGGATTTCACATTTATGAAATCCTCACACCATGCCGAAGAATGAGAAAAATATGTCAAAGAAATGGCCAGAAGATCTGCTGTTTTCTAACAGAGTGGCTTTGCGTCAGCCCTTTCTTTGATTACTACTCCATTCATTTCATTCCATTGCTTGTGACTTGATCATTGCTCGACTGACTCATTGGCAGAGATACTAATCTTACCATGACTTGACAGGTGTTAGCATCAGGACCAATCCACCACTCCCGGGTGACGGGCAGGCGGGAGATGGCGCTCAGCAAGACTTACAGCGCCACCGCGCCTAGGATTAAAAAGTCGTAAGTATTCCCATTGTAAACCTGAACTATAAGAGCTTCGCAACCGACATAGCCCGAAGAATTGCCAAACTTAGTGGCAGTGAGCAGGGTACATTGCTCTCAGAACAGATGACCGATGGGGCCGAAAGGAAGATGTAATGTTAGAAGGCCTCCAAGGTGGTCCGATGACCTTGTGAAGGGCGCAGGAATCCGCTGAATGCGGGACGCACAGAACCGGTCGAAGTGGTGGCACTTGGGGGAGGCCTATGTCCAGCAGTAGACGTCTTTCAGCTGAAATGATGATGATGATGATCTGAACTAGATAGTGAATGGTTGCCAGATATTCGAGCCAAATTGTTACCTAAAAGGTAACGAAACTGACTCATCGTTAGCTACCCCATATTTATATTGGCTCTATTGTTAATTTAGCCTGCCTAAATAGCTATACGAGCAATCAAAACAGATGCAGACGGTGACATCATAATATACAAACTTATAAACAGGACAACAATGGACAATGCTTCAAACATTGCAAACATAATACAGACATTTACAGATGATGTCGATCAGTCAGCAAAGGTCGGCTGCATGTTGAGAAGTGAGAGTGACAATGTAGGAGCTGGTATCATTCTAGTCTGTGAGAACCTTGACCAGTCCGGTTCTGTTTTAGTGTTCCATTCGTTCTAATATAGATATGATTTCTCAGTGGTATAAAAGAGGTTATTTAAAATAAGAGTCAATATTTCGAGGCTTGATTAGTGTCACCCAGCAGGGTTAAATTGTTCATTGCTGGGTGGCACAGAATTTAATAAGTAGTCATGGGGATTTATAATAAGGAATTCGCAGAGCTAACCTTAAAATTAAAAAAGATGTAAGCAAGCATTTTCTATCGTAGATCTTCATTGCACTTTGTCCTAAGTGTTTTTATCATCCCCAATCGTCGGGCGAAGTGAATAGACGTTTCGCTGTTAGCGATGAAATTGAAAATCGCGAGATACTTTTGGGGACTTTTGTTCGGGTCAGTATTTATGCATCAGTTTCATTATTTGCGTCATTATTCTAGTGCCCTTATCCCAATTTATTTAGGGTTGGCGCAACATGTTTTTTCTTCCATACTTCCATATTGGCCGTCACCCCCTTTCTAGTCATATCATCATTATTGCATTATTTGCGTATTTCTCGCATATTGAACCAAACCGATAACTGATCTATGCAGGACCAGTCAGGATCACTAACTTATTGAACATCCCAAGTTTTCTTAATACACATAACACCACGTATTCCGCCGTTCAGATCTATCCCTGCTATTCTGATATATCTTTTCTGATGCGCACAGCAAAGGAGTGGAATTGTCTGCCTGCGTCTGCATTCCCGAGTTCATACAACCCTAATCTCATCAGGGCGAGAGTGAATAGGCTTCTTCTGGGCAAGCTCGTTCCACCGTAGATCTCATCCCTGCCTCTGGGCTGGATTGAGGTCAAGAGTGAGCCCATTGTCAATAAAAAAAAAATAAAAAAATCCTGCTATACTCATCTTCTACCTATCCTTTTCCGAGATGGTTATATCCTTATCTTAGATGGTTATATGTAACCCATCTACGGACCAACCTCTGCACGCATAGCTTAACTTTCAATCGGCCCGTGCGGCTGTTATTACAAGCCACAAGCCCTACCCTCCCTCTGATATTACTATAAAGTATGGTAGGCACCCTCAGGCCAGCTCGACCAAGATTTTCGCAAGATGGCTGGTAGCAGCTGGATGAGAGTAGCCGAAGACCGAGCAAAATGGCGTGTGATTAGTGAGATCTATGTCCAGCAGTGGACTGCTAAATCCTGATGAATATAATTCTTTAATACCATGCCCTCTCTCCCAGGTATGGCAACATGGAGACCCGCACGGTGGTCCTGCACCGCGCGCGGCGAGGCTTCGGCTTCGTGCTGCGCGGTGCCAAGGCCTCGTCCCCGCTCATGGAGCTGCGCCCCTCGGAGCGCTGCCCCGCGCTGCAGTACCTGGACGATGTCGATGCGGGCGGCGTGGCGGACCGCGCGGGGCTGAGGAAGGGAGACTTTCTTGTGGCGGTAAGTGATACTTTATTTTAATGAGACGTATATTTAACTTTCATATAAAGATATTCGGAAAAGAGAAAATTGGTCATGCGACCAAAAACCACGGAAAAAATAACAGAAACGTAGTATGAAAGATATGTCTTTCATAGCAATTGGTGCTGCGACGTATCCCACGAAATAATCAGTAAAGACCCCGCGATGGTATCTTTTTCTTCAACGCCCCTCATCCCACTTAATTTTGCATCTTCATTCTTTCGGGAATTCCTTCATGACATATGCAGTTATTTTGTCAAACTGCGCGTGTTTATGGACATTAGAACTCCAAATATTTACCACTCTTTGACAAACAACGCAATGCAAACGCAAACAAGAAACTGAATATTTTCTGCATAGTTTACCTAAAACTATGCAGAAAATATTCAGTTTCTTGTTACGTTGTTTTACAAAACATACAAACACATTGGGATTAGGCAAACAAGTTTCCGAAAATCGTTTCATTCAAGTCTTGACTGCCGAATATACATATGGCCGACATGGCCGTGCTCCTCAGCTATAGAAAAGTAACTGTGATTTATGTGAGATTGATTTTGTGAAAATAACATAATTTATAAATTTGTACTAGCAAAACTAATTAGACTTTTTTCAGCACTATAATATTATTAACCAGAGTTCTGGGTTATTCCTTATACCTTCTTCAAAAAATCACCCTTCATCAAAAAGCTTCTTAGCTTTAGTTCGCCTCGAGCAGCTCGATTAAGCTCATAAGTTGTACGTCGGTATACCATCTTCTCACACGTAATTTTTTTTTATGTCTTTCTAAAATGAACTCTAAACACTACTCTTTCGGATCCGCCACCTAGGATTTCGGCCATTCACCGACACTTCGTTATTGGTTACTTTATCTCTTCGTATAGCTTCGTGTCCTCCGGAACGCGAGACACAATGGCTTTTTAATTGTTTCTGTAATAACGGCATTCAACCGGTTAATGTTCATCACACACAATTTCTTCTGTCTCGTATCTGTTTTTCATAGATATTAACCTTCTGTGCCCTGTGCCCTCAAATCTGTTATCTCTCTCACTCCTATACAGATAAATGGCGAGGACGTGTCGTGTGCGTCGCACGAGCACGTGGTGGAGCTGATCCGCAACTCCGGGGCCCTCGTCTCCATGACTGTTGTCTCGTTGAACAATCATAATGGTGAGTTACTTTTTAATCTTAACTTCTTGACGAGGCTGACCAGATGTCGCTTCGCTTATGGTAGTGGTCGCTTCTACCCTCGGCGTAGTAAGCACGTAGATCTTGAGGCCACAACAGCATCCACACGTAACGATTTTTTTTTGTAGTCAGTTGTATAGCCAGAAATGATAGCCGAATGCTGCTGGCCATGCACATGCTTCAAATGTTTTAACTAGATAGATTGTCCTGGAATATCGATTTGCTATCAGACCCTCACGCTCGTGGGGTATCAAGCTCACATTTGTAACGTAAAACTACATTGAAACTCTTCCTTTTTGTCAGGTAACAACGAGAACAACATGTGTACGGTGCCCACAAGCAAGTCTCAGAACCAACTGTCGAGTTCTGGTCGCCCTTACGCCGCTACCTTACCGAGGAAGGGAGCTGGAGGTAAATTTCATTTAGGTACAAGTGCATTTTATTAAAACAATGTGTCGAATCTTTAAACAAATCGGATGTTTTCCTTATAGTTTCCTTCTTGTAATAAGAAAACACAGTATAATATTATGTTTGTGTCGATCGATAACCACAAACATCTCAATATTATTTATTTATTTAGGTACAGGAGAACCAACAGCTTGTACATATGGATAACAGTTATATACGTAACTCAGCGCCAATTACTGGTTCTCACGGGTTAAAACAGAAAAAAGCAATGGAAATCTTGGGATCACTAACAAGCACGATGAAAAAGATATTTCAATTAAATGTCAAAACAATGATAATATCTTTCTCTGTAGGTCGAGCGCCTGCGCCCGCGCCGCCCCGTCGCGACCCGCGCACCACGCTGAGCGTGGGCCGAGCGAGGGCCAAGTCGATGGTCGCCGGACTTGGTCAGTACCTTACTCAATTACTTGGCTAGAAAAAAGAAAGGAAAAACTACCGCTAATAAAAAATATTTCTTGGAAAATTCTTGACGTTTTTTAAACGTTTAGATCCAAAATACAAACCTGACTGATGTCTGAAGCGTACGACGGATTTTTTACTTTTAATTTCTTGTTTATACCTAATATAAAATTTGGCATTACAGAGAATGGTGGTGAAAAGGAAGAGAGTTGTGAACCATTGAGCGTGGCAGGCAAGTCGTCATCAGCCGAGTCGGTGCAGTTGCCGAGCGGCAGTAACAGTTAGTACTTATTTTTGTTATCTACAATACAGGGTTAAACTAAATTAGCTAGTGAAACTCTACAGACGTGGTGAGTATCAATATTTAAACACGATAAAATGAAAATAAAAAAGATTTGATTTTTTTAGGGATCAACGACGTTGTTTTGTTACTTGAAGTACGAGCTGTGAATTTTACACATGAAAAAGTGATTTTTTCACTGATATTTCAAATGACCCAAAAAAATACATTAAATTAATTAATTTTTAGTTTTATCTTTTTTATATATCGATGCCCATCACGCATGCGGAGTTTTGCTAGCTAATTTAATTTGACCCTGTATAAACGAAACTGCGAAGTCTTTATTTCAAATTGGTTGGTTGCAATTCGCACTTGACCGATAGACTAGAGACCTTGTTGATTATGTATGCTAAGACTAACATTGGTTAGTCTTAGCATACATAATCAACAAGGTCTCTACAAGGAGGTCTCTAGAAGGAGAAAAATTATGTATAGAGGGATACATAATTTTTCTCCTTCTTGAATACAGTCACAGCAATAATAGACCAGGGTAGAAGCCTTTAAAAATAATAAAAAGTGAAAAAAAATAATAGTAGGATAGAACCCATTAAAAGGAGGGGAATATTATAAAAATGAAAGGAAAAATAATTTACGGGCGATCTGAGGTCGGGAAGGGGATGGGGGTGAGTTTTTAAGGGTAAAAAACGGTTTTTCTTGATTTCCGGCAAAACTAAAAGTCCTATCGAAATAAGTCAAATGGCAAAGTTGTAGGAAATAAAAAGATCTAAAACTTTTGTATTTACACTTTTTTCACATAACCTCAAAATGTATGTGAAAAAGTCAAATAACCAAGTTTTTGGTTTTTTATTTTTATCTTTTACAAAAATTATTTTTTTTTAACGAAATTTGGTGAAAACTTACCTTTTTATGTCTCAAATACGCTGTAATTTATTTGATTAAAAATATTTATTATTTCACCTTATTTTGAATTAATATCGAAAAAGCACCCTAATTTTCAATCGAAAATTCACCCGTCAAAATATCAGTTTTTTTCAAAAAGTTGGTATGTTTTCTGTTTGTTGAAATCTTTATTTTCCGATGGTGAAAAAAAAAATATATGTTACAATAGTAATTCTTCTCAGAAAATGCAAAATATCGAAAAAAACTCGAATTCGAAAACTGATAATCTGAAAAGACAAAATCGAATTATTAATGCCTTCACTATTTTATCGTGAGTATACCGCCATGAAAAAAATATTAAAGAAATAAATGTCAAAATGTATAAAAAATATATTATAAATATATTAAAAATGTATAAATATATAAAAAATATGTATAGTAAATATATTTTTAATAACTAACTTTTGGCCGATTTTCATATATTTCAAATATATTTTAGATACATTCAAAATATATCTTAAAAGACATAAAAAACATAGCTAAAATATAAAAAAAAAATATTTTGAATATATCTGAAATATATTTGAAATGTATAAAATATATAATGAAAATCGGCCAAAAGTTAGTTATTAAAAATATATTTACTATACATATTTTTTATATATTTATACATTTTTAATATATTTATAATATATTTTTTATACATTTTGACATTTATTTCTTTAATATTTTTTTTCATGGCGGTATACTCACGATAAAATAGTGAAGGCATTAATAATTCGATTTTGTCTTTTCAGATTATCAGTTTTCGAATTCGAGTTTTTTTCGATTTTTGCATTTTCTGAGAAGATTTACTATTGTAACATATTTTTTTTTTCACCATCGGAAAATAAAGATTTCAACGAACAGAAAACATACCAACTTTTTGAAAAAAGCTGATATTTTGACGGGTGAATTTTCGATTGAAAATTAGGGTGCTTTTTCGATATTAATTCAAAATAAGGTGAAATAATAAATATTTTTAATCAAATAAATTACAGCGTATTTGGGACATAAAAAGGTAAGTTTTCACCAAATTTCGTTAAAAAAAAAAAAATTTGTAAAAGATAAAAATAAAAAACCAAAAACTTGGTTTTTTGAATTTTTCACATAAATTTTGAGGTTATGTGAAAAAAGTGTAAATACAAAAGTTTTAGATCTTTTTATTACCTACAACTTTGCCATTTGACGTTTTTTCGATAGGACTTAGTTTTGCCGGAAATCGAAAAAAACCGTTTTTTACCCTTAAAAACTCACCCCCATCCCCTTCCCGACCTCAGATCGCCCGTAAATTATTTTTCCTTTCATTTTTATAATGTTCCTCTCCTTTTCTAATGGGTTTCATCCTACTATTATTTTTTTTAGTTTTAAAAATTATCGACCCTGGTCTATAAGGCCACTGACTGTACCCACTTTGTAATTACTCCACTATCCCCCCCCCCCCCCCCAGCCGGCACGCCACAGTCGGGCACGCCGCTAGCGCCGCGCACGGCGTCCATCCGCGCGCGGCCCGCGTCCAGCCGCATCACGGCCGCCGAGCTGGAGGAGCTGTTCCAAAGGCAGGCTGATGCTGATACCATGTAAGTAGTAAACACTCCACTATCCCCCCCCCCAGCCGGCACGCCACAGTCGGGCACGCCGCTAGCGCCGCGCACGGCGTCCATCCGCGCGCGGCCCGCGTCCAGCCGCATCACGGCCGCCGAGCTGGAGGAGCTGTTCCAAAGGCAGGCTGATGCTGATACCATGTAAGTAGTCAAATAATACTATCGATAACTTTGAAAAAAAATACTTTGGCTCTGTAGGTACACTAATTATTTTTGTTATCAAACGACACACAGTCACAAAGTTTATAAAATATGACAAAGACAGCATGAGACTCCACGGTGACGACAAATCAAATTCGTTTGAGAAATCGGCTGAAAGTTAAATTGTAAAAAAAATCTTTACAATAACAAGACACCCTGAAGTATTTTTCTTCACACATAAACATAAAATATTGGATGTGCATTTGGCAAGGAAAGATTCTCATTGCATGCAATTTAGAAATTTTCGTTCACAAAAATATTGTAACATTTCAGCCTAGGCAACAACGCGATGATGACTCGCTCGGCGTTCCAGGGCGGTTCGAACTCGCCTCCCTACTCGCCTGCGCGCGCGCCTAATCGAGTGTATGCGTCTGTCGCTGAGATGAAGAGGTCACGTGGAAAGGTAAGGAGTTTTTGTAGACAAACATGTATGAAGGGATGATATTCGTAGAAAATAACACACACTGGTATTTTTTAGCAAAAAAGATAAGATTAGCTATACTATACCAGAAGCTTTTTCAAAAACATAACCCTGTTTTGCCCGCGTCGAGGTCGGAAATTATCCTATGGGAACGTAGTACCGGGATAAAAAGTATCCTGTGTTAATCCATGTTATAAACTATCTGTGTGCCAAATTTCATCCAAATTCCTTCAGCCGTTTTTGCGTGCTTGAGTAACAAACATCCAAACTTTCCCATTAGTAGGTTTTATGATCAAAACAAGGTATTAAGTTTTTTATAACTAAACCCTTTTTTGTGTACAGCTATGGAGCAAGACGAGTAGCAGTACGTTACGTCGTGACTTCCACTCGACGCCTGACTTAGCAGCTGAACATACTGCGCACCCACCGCGAACGCGCTCCAGCGAAGATGTACACGGTATGAGCACTAAAATTTATTTTATTTGTCTTATTACCGAAAGATTTGTCAGAATTAAGAATTATTTTACCATTTTACGGTTATAGCTTCCGAAAAAGTTATTATTTAGCGTGGTATTAATATTAGTTCGTAGATTAAATTAGAGGTGCCTTTGCATCTGGCGTTGATCTATGTCGCGTCAACACCTCATACCCTGTGTTTTAACCTAAACCGCCTGCCGTGCGAATTCGCGATTATGCGAACGTTTATATGAATTATGACGTACAACGCGACTTGCACGAAAGCGTGAGTCGTGCGACAGTCGCTTTCGGTTAAGATGCGGCTGTAGGCACTGCGTCGCGTGGACGCAACTTTGACGCCGCGTTGGCGCTGTGTGCACATTGATGAAAGTGAGTGACGTGAGCTCATCCCGCAGCCCCGCTGCGCGCGCCCCCCCCGGCGCACCCCCCGCCGCCCCCCCCGGGCGCGCCCCCCTCCACGTTCCGCCCCGCCGCGCCGGCCAAGCTGTACGCCTCGCCGCGGGACCTGGACAGCGTGGCCTACCGCCCCAGCAACAACGACAACTCGCACAACGTAACTCTTATACTACTTATACAAAATACTAGCCTTAAGATTGCTTTAAACACTAGGCAGTATTCAGCTGCATCTGGTGAGACTTGAAGCCGACCCCCCCCAACCCCCCAACTAAGTTGGCAGATGATTATGAAAGGGTTTCTTTTTTGTTAAATATAAAGTAAAAATAACAACTAAAAACTTAAGTAATACATTTCGAAACATACACAACACACACATAATAATAATAATAATTAATTAATTTATCATTTGATAATTATTATAGTCAAATTAGTCATACTTCGAAATATAGAGTTCTTTTGCCAGAGCCAAAATAAATTTGAGAGTACAAGTAATTCATCTGAAAACTTTGTATAACATCTTTACATTCTCATAAATCACGTCTTTACGTTACAGAGTCGTAAAGCGACTTCGTTGCGGTCGTGGGCGGGCCCCAACCGGCCTCAGTCAGCGGACGAGTCTGGCAATCAGTATGCACAGCCCTTCAACACGCATAAGGGCTTCATTAGACAGGTAACAAAATTATTATACTACCACATCGTGAACCGATTGCATATTTGTATAACAGTCATGTAGAGTAGTGGTGGCCCAGTGGTAGTAAATAGAGAGGCAGCATTCTACAGAAATTGAAAGCCTATTTTGTTTCCATCTGTCTAAAAAATCTAAAATAACTAAGATGAGATTTACCTTTTATGATTTATATATGATTTAAAACCGACTATTCCAGAATTCAACTCCTGCACCGCCAATCCCTGAACCAGACTACAGTATGTCGGAATCTGATGATGAAGTGGATTCCAAGCCCAAGGGCGAACCCGTGGCAGTTGCTGAGACCAGCGCCAATAGCAACGCAAGGTGAGTCTTAAGATATGGGGTACCGGCTCAGTATAAGGTTCAGTATTATTTGGGATGTATACATTTGATTAAAACGTTTGGGCAAATATGCAGGCTGGCAGGGACATCGACGCACTCCTGTTACCTACCTTGGAAATTTCTCGATTTTTTTTTCGGTTATGAAAAAATTTGCTGTTTTCTACAAATATGCAATACTTATGTGGTCAAAATGTATGGAACCGTATTTTTTTTTTTAATCCCGACGAAAAAATTTTACTCCGGAGGATTCGGAATCATCTACTGAATCCATGGTAACAGGTTGCGCGTCGATGGCCCTAGCTGTCACCCCGTAGGTGGTGCCAGATTAGGAGTTAATTAGTTGTTTCTTGTGCGCACTACTGTTTAAAGTAATATTTTGTATGTTTATATTTTTCTGTTAATGAGTAACAACCCTATGTCGTAGGCTCTTCAAGATATTGTTAACAAACAGCACGAAATAATGCATGTCCTAATAAACCTTAACATTTTCAGGATACCAATATACGCAACGATATTTGAGAATGATGCGGAATAAATATTTAATTTTGAGCTTTGATTCTTAACAAATAAGGTATAGTTTCAATTGTCAATGGATTACGTGTCGCTGGGAAAGCGCTTATGTGTTTGTAAACCGTCACTATAACATAAAAAACCCATTTGTCTCGACACAGATTCACATGTCCTACTTTGTCTCATTTTAAGTAAGAAAATCATTACATTTTTGTCTATTGTTTTGCAATTTTATATTAGCAAAAGAATCGGTCGCAAGTCCACGAAATCAAAATAATAAAATACAGTTCATTTTTCATTCGCAATAAAAGGCGAACTGGGGGTCACTTATAGTGACTGGCGGTTTAGTTTATACAAAATACTTAGAAATATATAAAGAAAAGAAAAAAAACCACATTGCACTAATAGATAGAAAGTAGAGGGCATTACACACAGGGTACACAGTGATTAACTTTTTAATCATTATCATTTTACGAATTTATGTTACACTTTCGTTTATTAGATAA
Source organism: Apamea crenata (assembly GCA_949629185.1). Taxonomy (NCBI): domain Eukaryota; kingdom Metazoa; phylum Arthropoda; class Insecta; order Lepidoptera; family Noctuidae; genus Apamea; species Apamea crenata. Next base: position 4,231,390 of record OX451359.1, read on the forward strand.
TATTTTGTCTTTTGTGGGTGATGTTGGTTTTTATGTGAAATTAATAGGAATTTATTTTAAAGAATTGTATGTTGGATTTTTGGGATTATGAGTTTATTTTCAAGATAAGGTAGTATCATATAGGTAACTAACAAAATTGGTTATGCAATTTCAGTGGCAGCAGCTCGGGTTCAAGTTCGATGCAGCATTCCTTCTCCGTGGACGAGATCCAGAAAATCCGCACTCGTCTCAAATCTTCGAAGTCTTGCGGCGACGAGCTCGGCGTGGAGCGCGACGACGGCGACAACTCGTCGTCCGGCGTGTCGTCCGACCAGGAGGCGCAGGCGCGGCCCCCCCCGCGCCGGGACAAGGTGTCCTTCTGCTCCTCGGTCACCGTGAAGTCGTCCAACGACGTCATCAGCACGGAGCCCGTGCACTCGTCTAGCGAAAGCTTAGCGCCGCCGCCGCCGCCCATGCAGCGCCACAACTCGCTCACCCGCAAGCGGGCCACGGCCGCCCTGCTGCGGGGCCCCGCCGGCTCGGCGCGGGGCCGCTCGGCGGCCGAGCGGCTGGGCGTCGACATCGACAAGGCGCCCGGGCGGCGGGGCCGGGCCGCCGCGCTGCTGGCGCAGCTGCCGCCGCCGCCCGAGGAGCCGGGCCCCGCGCCCGAGCACGCGCCCGTGCTGGCCCCGCCGCCGCAGTTCAGCGACCGCGTGCGCGTGGTGGCGGCGCTGCCCAAGCGTCTGGCGCACCTGCAGTAGGCTGCGCGGGGCCGGCGAGCGGCCCGCGGGCCCCTGGCGGTGCCGGCGAGCGGCCCGCGGGCCCCTGGCGGCGCGCGGTGCCTGTATGTTGTGTAACGTTCGCTCGGCACCCCGGAAGCCCGCGAGCCCCCCTCGACGGAATCGGTCTTATGAACCCTAGATAATAAATCTTCACTTTTCGTACCCTCGTCGTAGGCTTAAACCCGTATGTCGCCGGCCGCGCCTCGCCGGTCGGCGCGATGAACGAGAAACGTTTTGTAATCGAGCGACTAAATGAAACCAAAGATTTATAGTATTTATTGTTGAGGAGTTAACATTGATATAGTTGAAACTAATTTTTATACATTCCCTTATTAAGCTAGTATTAACATGCGTTTCACGAATCATTATTATTGGTATTACTTTACTGTTATATCCCGACGTTAGCGGTTTAATCCTGTTCGTTGTAGCAAATTTATTTAATTCTAATTCTTATGTTATAATTTCAACCCTTTTACAACGCAACCAAGTGCCATCGTGTCTATGATTTTAATATATTTTTATAGTATATATCTGTAAATATTTTACGAGAGCTATTTTCGAGTTAAAAGAGTGGACCAGACGCGTAAATACAAAAATATCCGGCCAACATATTATATATTTAAAAAAGCAGATTATTTATTAAACACTGGTATTTATGAACGTTAAAATATATATTTATATGGAACATATTGTGCTGTGTTACGATCGCTCGTTATCATTTTATTGTTTTCATTATTCGTCCATTGGTACGTCGAGATGGTCCACTCTTTTGACGACATATTATTAAATTATTATGTTTACAATAGCCGCGAAGGCGATTATTTGAATTGAATGTGTTCTCATAGAAGACTAGCGCTTGAACCAAACTCACTAGCGTTTCATCCGTTCCATGATATTGTAAAGATTTTATACTAATCGAAATACATCCGTGCGTCATTTAGAAATAGTTTGTATCGCAAAGAGAGTGTAACACCAATTTTTATATTTCATTAATCGATTTTGTATCTTATTCTATTGTACTTTAGATATCATTTTTGCAAAAATTGCAATTGTGACTCTTCGAAATTATCTTATAAAAATTAATAACTGAAAAAATGAACTCTCACTTATGTTTCAAATCACTTACCCTTTTGCCTTCATGAAAAGGGAAGAAGGATTTATTATAATAAAGCCCCGATAAGAGGTGTATCGAAATCTTACCTGATATTTATATTAATACCTGCCAATGTATGACAGAGTGAACTGAGGAAAACATTCCATTTTGTCATGGTGTCTGTTAATCAATAAGTAACACAAGTTGCAAACACTACCTAAATAACGATCAGCCTAATACGAGAAGCCATTCTGGATCTTATGTTCATTGACGTTAAGTTTTATATTGTTTGTTAGTAGCAATAGAATTTTTACCGAAAGTTAAGCTCCCTGTTTCGAGACACCCAGACACTAGAAACTATTTACCAGATAAAGAAATGTTAGAATTTATCTTTAATGGGGTAAGGAAACAGGAGGCGATCAAAGTTAAAATTAGCAGAATTTTAGCTGAATTTTAAAATAGTAAGTCGCATGTAGTCGACTTTAGCCTCCACATGTATTATTAGCACAATCAATTAATTTGTTTATTAACGTTTGTATTATTTCGTTATAATCGTCTTGTCATTATTTTAAGTTGTATAAATGTATTGTCTACTTAAGGCATAGATAGGTAGTGGTAATTATTAGGGCAATACTTGATTGTAGAGTATCGGTCGGTAAGAGGGGGCGGCGCGTTGGAACTGTTGCTCATTTCATTGCTCACAAAAAATGTCATTTCACTGCTGTTAACTCAACATCCACAAAATCCCTTTAGAATTCTGTTAAATACTTTTGTAAAATAAATCTCATAGGTAAATATTCAATGCATTTGTTAAATACCCACCTGAAAACACTTTGTACATACATAAAAATGCTAAACCTATTTCAAAATTTTAGGTAAAATCTGAAAATTTCATTTCACCCACATTCAAACTTCAAATCTCCGCACCACCTCCCAGAGGCGAGCTGGTACAAATTTGTACCGATTCACTTGTGGTACACATGTGTACCAGCTCGTTCTAATGTAGTTATTTTTTAATACAATGGGGTTAGTTAAATAAGCGACAGGTCCCAACGTGCTGTGGTTTTGTATAATACAATTGTGTTTCGCGTTTCATTTGAATCTCAGTATCGGACGTGTAACTACAACTTGGTATACTTTCAAATGAAAAATTAAATGTTTCATCACTTATTTTTTTGAAGTTTTATTTTCTTATCATTCCATAAGTAAGGCCACATTACAAAGAACATACCGTCAAAGGGGGTAAATAGGGATGCAGGGGTCAAAAATCATCAAAATCAAAATCAAAAGTCATTTATTCAAATTAGGCTGAGAATCAGCACTTTTTGAACGTCAAAATTACAAAAGACAGTCCCCCAAAAACGTTCACCACTTCCTAGTGCTATTGCTGGGAAGAAGAAGTGGCGCAACAAACTCCCCAGCAGCACAGCTGTCTGTTCAATTTAAAAAAATACTTGAATGAATACAATACTAGGTACTTATGTTCGGTAATTAACATTACAAAACCAAAACTTAAAATTTAATTATTTGCCATAATATGTCAGCTAGCCACGCCAATATACCAACAAATATAATAAAAACTATACGTACTCAAGCTAAAAAATAATTAATTAAAATGTAAATAAAAAAACTTACTACCCAAATAAAAGCCTCCAGGCATAAAGGGCGTGACAGCTTACACATTTATGCATTGCTGGGTTCTGCAGTAAGCTAATTCTGGAGAAGGAACATAAACATTGTCTTGCGTTAAACTAGGGTGACCAACTATTCTTATCGTCTAAGTAGTCGTTGATAGAATAGTATGCCTTTGAACAAAGGTTGGATTTTAGTTGAGCTTTAAACGCATTAAAAGGCAAGTCTAGAAAAGAAGAGGGTATCTTGTTATAAAAGGTTATACCAAGCCCAACAAATGAGTTATGAACCTTATGAAGCCGGTGAAAGGGGGCACGTAGTTTGTCCTTATTTCTAGTGTTAACACTGTGAATATCACTATTTTTAGTGTACAAGTGTAAATTTTGCCTAATATATAAAATGTTGGCAAGGATGAATTGTGATGCAACCGTGAGAATACCAATATCTTTAAAGAAATCTCTTAGAGAAACTCTGGCACCTAGCTGGTAAATTGCTCGAACAGCTCGCTTTTGAAGGACAAATATATTTTGTATATCAGCGGCTTTGCCCCACAGCAGAATACCGTAGGACATAACGCTGTGAAAATAACTAAAATAGACTAAACGAGCTGTATCAACGTCAGTATATTGTCTTACTTTCCTGACGGCGTAGGCAGCCGAACTGAGCCTTCCTGCTAGACTTGATATATGAGGTCCCCACTGAAGTTTGGCATCTACTGTTAGTCCTAGAAAAATTGCCGAGCCTACAGTTTCAAGCACCTCTTTATCTAAGACGATGTTGGGTCCTAGGTTTCTAACATTCGGTAAGGCGAACTTTACACATTTGGTTTTCTTGGCATTGAGAACTAAGTTATTTGACGTAAACCAATCTGTAACTATTGAGAGTGCACTGTTTACGTCGTCAAAATCTTGTCTATTCCTGTCTACTTTAAAAATAAGAGAGGTATCATCTGCAAACAGTACAACATCACAGATGCCCGTCAAATGGAATGGTAAATCATTAATGTAAACTAAGAACAAGAATGGACCCAGTATTGAGCCTTGCGGAACACCTAACTGAACTGGTAGCCCGGATGATTTCACACCATTAACATCTACACATTGGACCCTATTATGTAAATACGAAATAATTACGTTGAGAGCTTCGTTTTGGACACCGTAATGACGTAATTTACGCAAAAGCGTGTCATGGTGCACGCAATCAAAGGCTTTGGAGAGATCACAGAAAACTCCAATAGCATTCTGTGATTTCTCCCATGCGTCAAATATGTGTCTCAACAGAGCAACACCCGCATCTGTAGTTGAACGACCTTTTGTAAAGCCATATTGCTCATTATGGAGGAGGCTATTTAAATTAAAATGTCTTAGCAGCTGCTTGAGTATTAACTTTTCAAATATTTTGCTAAATGCAGGTAAGATAGAAATAGGCCTGAAATTGCCAACGTCATTCTTATTACCTGATTTAAATAATGGTATGACTTTACTACTCTTCATGAGGTCAGGAAAAGTTCCTAAATCAACACATTTATTAAAAGTAACAGCTAGATAGGGGGCTACGATGTCTATTATATTACTTATAAGTTTAGTGGAGATGCCCCAATAATCACCGGTGTTTTTAGACTTAAGTGTATTAAAAACATTAACTACATCACGCGGGGTTACATGTTCGAAACTAAATAAGGGACTACATTTAGGTACACTACTGTGCAAAAGGTTTTCAGCTTTAGACGAGGACGAATTTAAGGAGCGAGTCGTAGTTATCGGTATGTTGGCAAAAAACTCATTAAATGCCTCAGCTACGTCAGCTGCTTTGTTAACTAATTTGTTGTCGACCATAATCTCAAGTAGTTTTTCTTGTTTAACCGATTTTCCCGTTTCATTATTAATAATTTTCCAAGTGGTTTTTACTTTATTAGTAGAATTTTTTATTGTATCGCCTAAAAATTTTGATTTAGCAAAAGCACTAATCTTTTTGAATAATTTTGAATAAGTTTTGACATACTCTAGGAAGGGAGTATCAAACCTGTATTTTTTCAAACCATATAACTCGTATAGTCTCGCTCTACTTTTATAAATACCGGGAGTAGCCCATTGGTTAAAGCCAACAGAGGATCCATTAATGTTAATAGTTTTGGTTTTGAAAGTGGATTGGTATTCTTGGTGAATCGGGACGAAACTTTAAAAGAGATTTTAACATTGAAATAATATAGTTTTTTGCCAAAAAGGACTCTAATGTGTTTACTGTATTATAATTAACGATTAAGTGCTGACTTTTCCATCCCAGATAACATTTATTCAAAGAATAAAATTGACATTTGACAGTTTTTGTATGAAATAACTGTTTCAAAATTTAAAAATTATTCCTCGACTAAAGTTATCAGATGATTTAAAAATCAGCCCATCAATTAACGTCCCGATTCACCCCTGAATCCCTATTCACCCCGTTTGTAGGCAACAAGATTTAATTATAAATATAGTACAAAAAATTGAAAAAAAAAGTTTGTGACCAAAAATTTCCACTTTATTTTCATTGTAATTTACGAACTACTTTAAATTCTCTAAAACGGTGCTAACCACCAATATATCCTAATTCTGTTGCAGAAAATTCATTGAATACTGTGCAACCCGGGAAAATCGTAACATAAAAAATCTTATTCTATATAAAAGAGCTCAAAACTAACATTAATAAACGCAAATTGGACGGACCATTACTTAATCACAAAATTATCACATACAATATTACAATAGTCCTCTAAGTGTTATCTCAAGGCGTTTGTGAAGACAATAATCAAATTAACTAACCTTGAAGATAACGGTGGGATTTCGTAAAGCTTATCATTAATGGACGGAGGAAATGAATTTTAACCTTATGTCTTTCCCTTAAGGATTAATTTACAATTACTGTTTTAATGGACGGAGCAAACGAATTTCAACCTTATAAGGTTTAAATAAGGATTAGTTTGATATCACGTGTTGTGTTGTGAACTCGATTGTTTAATGCGACCTCGCGTGAATACACGTGTTGAAGAAGACATTTTATACATTCCAATCAAATCAAAACACTTATTCACGTTTTTAACTTCTTTTGTCCACTGCTAACAAGGGTTCTCTCATATCTTAGCGGCTCTTTCTACGGGTTGATTTAGGGACCTCGCGCACTTCATGACCACGCTTACGACTGGCCGTGGTTGCAAACGTGGTAGTAGAAGCTCAGGCCAAGATGCTGACATAAAGTACACAAAGCTAGGCTGCAACTAAAAGTCAGACGTCACGTCGTGAGTCCAGTTGGTCATAATTTGATCAACTGGGCGCACAACTCGCCACCTCGTTGTGGAAACTGGCCATTCACGCCGCCGCGTAGTACGGAAAAGTGCCTTATCCAGCAAAACTTGTATACAGGCTACTATCTCATCACGATAGCCTTTCCTAAGATGGCCTTCTTATTAAATTAAGGTTTACTTTCTTAAAAATAAATGTTTTTTTGTTCATATCTTAAGAAATTCAGCTCATATGAATTTGTGCACATACTTGTAGCACTAATTTGAACTCTATTCTGAGGTGTTAAAGTCCATGTAGGCAGCAACATCGTCAATCTTGACGAGCCGACGATAATCGACGTTCTCACCGCACATTGGACACTTGCCTTCTTCTTGAAGGATCCTGTACGGAAAGAAATTCACGTTGTTGAAGTGAAGTCACACAGTGATGAAGATTAGGAAATAATGCTATATTTAGTATCACACTCTATACTTCACAATTATATATATTTCAGAGACTGCTAGTTGATTTATTATTATATGCTCTCAAAACGGTGAAGAAAAACATCGTAAGGAAACTGGCATGTTATCGAACCAAAAATTCGCAGACTGGGCCCGCGTGGTGGATTGCGGCCCATTGTCTCTCACCGAGGAGAGGCCTATGTCCCGGCAGTGCTGTGGGAACATTATAGGCTGGTTATGTAGTTGATTTATTACAAGCAACATTATACTTACTCAACAAACTCTGTGAGGATAGCTGGAAAGTCGCATTCTGGACACGCAGTCAGATCGTCCTTCACTATGTGGAGACCCTGCAATATAATAACAAGTCATTTAAGTATGGATATTTTTCACCCAGCAGTTAATAATAATAATAGCTATAGTTGTATCTAGAACTCTGATAGGTGTTAAATTCCTTTCCCCAATAACTTTCGGAAGCGTTACTTCTTGTCTTCGCACTGAGCGTAAATCCAGCATAGACGTTGATGTCGCATCGTTAATGTTAGAGCGGCAGATGCGAAAGCACCTCTTACTCGTTAAAATCTCCTAAATCTTCTTCCTTTTTGCATCTATTATGACGGAAAAAGTTAACGTAGTAGAGATGAAATGAAACCTCGTAGTGTCAACATAAAAAAGTATAATTTTATAAAAAGAAGAGAAAGGGTAGGTAAGTCTATGGTCACAAAAAATCCTTAGATTCCCTTGGGAGTATAACAGTATTCTCCTGGCTCAGCCTGTTGTGACCATGACCGCAGTGGCTGTGACACGCTGCAGACGCCAGGGAAGATGACGGTCGGCGGATGGTTTCGCCAGACCCGTAGTCAGTTCGATATATCGAGGTTGGATATAATATGTGCTAGTGATATAACTTACTGTAGCTATACAGAAAGGCACGTCCACTTCGCAGCGCGCGCACGTGAGCTCGGCGACGGGCAGCGCGGCCGCGCAGTGCGGGCACGGCCGGGCGGGCGCGGGGGGCGGGGCCGAGCGCAACGCGTGACGCACCACGCTTTCTATCTTCTTCACGTATTTGGGATCAATCTGGTGGGGACAAGTGTTATTGGAGTGAACATAGTTCATAAGACCTACGTTTTATACGCACGGCTACAAAATATTACAAGTTTCATTGATTTTGCACGACTACCCGCGCATGAGTCTCGTACGTGGTGAATAACCAGAATCTTTTGCAGTACCGTCCGTCATGAGCTACGTCCTTCTTACTATGTTTATTTAAATGAATTATTGTTTGGTACCTAAAACAAGCTTGCGTTCTGTTACGTTGAGCTTACGATACTGAAAACAAATAAGTCTGCAGTTCTTTTATTTTGCTTAGGAGAAATTACTTTATAAATTGCGTTCATTTTAATTTTAATTCAAAATTACTTATTCTAAACTATTTACACTAGGTACTAAATTAAAAGATTAACTAACTATATAAATAAATACCAAAAACAAAAGGATATTTAGGCGTCGAAGTACTCAACCGCATCACTGTTATCCGGAAACGTGCCCAGAAGACTGGCAACATTGCCACGTAGCATGGCAATACTAATTCTTTGTCCAAAGAACGACCGACGGCACGTAAAGTATCGATCAGCCGGCGAGAAATTTCTTTAAAAAGGAGACGCGCACTCGGGCCGAAGGGCCCGAGCGTTTCGACCTCAAACGGCTCAAAGCAGCTCATAAGGTTACAGCATTTGCGTTTCAGGGTCACAGTAGCCGCAGTACCGGCGCCAGCACAGCCCGCCGTGCTAGGAACATGAGATGACGCAAGGGTGTCGACACAGGTAGCGTCCCACTCTAGTGGCCTACCCACCTTCCAAAGCTACAACGTCATGCCGTAAAAAATGTGACAATCTAATCAGGTTGGTTGACGAAACATTTAATTTCAGGCGTTATGTTAGAAAGAAGATTTTCAAGTTGCGTAGATAATTTTTACATCAATATTAAGGTCTCCATACACATCTTATTTAGTATACCTTCAAATTGGTAGAAAGAGTAACGGTAAAACGGGGTGAATAGGATTGCAGGAGTGAATCGGAACGAAACATTAAACTGGATTTATACTTTAAAATAATATAGTTTGTTGCTAACAAGGACACTTAATCGTTAATTAAAAAGCAGTAAACTCATTAGGGTATTTTCTGGCAACAAACTATGTTATTTCAACGCTAAAATCCATTTTAAAGTTTCGTCCCGATTCACCCCTGCATGCCTATTTACCCGGTTTTACGGTAGTTTATGGCAATGCGTTTAGGATACTGGTGGGGCTGCCCCGTTGCCCCGTTGTTTTCCTTGTTTTTGTTTAGTGTCTGTGCTTACTAACATAGTCGTAAGTTTTACTAACAATCTTGTTTAGTCTCTGTTACTTGAATAAAGACAATTCTATTATATGGTATCAATTTTGGGTTTTTTTTTTCTATAAATAAGAAAATCTGGTAAAAACCGGTGATTCAGCCCGCCAGCCAAATATAATATTACTGTTTCAACTAACCACGATTTACTTTTAATTCATCCATAAGTCAGTGGACAAAATATTTGACTGCAAAATACAGTATGGCTATATCAAATCTGGAGAGCAGGAAATAAAATATATGAGCGTGAAATGTTGTTTAAAGCATTAAAAATCATAGTAAATCACAAAGAATACAGTGGTTATGGTAGTAAAACTTCAACTTAATACCTGTGACCGATATTCAGGCTGCATCAACACTCTGGCCCAGTGATAAGCCTGGTGCTTCAAACCAGCGCGGCTACATTCGATGACCGTCGATGTCAGTATTGATACTTGATCTGCAATCATCGAATAAAATATCATACCCATTCGCATTATCGATTCAAATAATTTTCCGTCTATGGAACTCACAAAAAGCTTTCGAAGTTATTATTAAAGGTAGACTTCTTGGAACTTACGTTGTGGTGTGGGAAAGAATGTGACGTCAGCAGCAGTGCGCAGCAGAAGTCTAGCAGCTAAGTCGTGACGGCCGCGTTTCACATGGGTGCGCACCTAAAGAATAATTTTATTTTACACTTGTAAAATGATCGGCAATAGCCAGATTCGATGGGTAGAGAGTCAAAGAGGTAATATAATAATAATAATAATTTTGGATAGGTTTTTTTATCTTGTAAGTTTTGCCTACATGGGAACAAATCACCAAACAAATGTCAATCTGACACTAAGCCTACATAACTCGTTCCACGCATGGATAGCTGCCACATGTAGGAGTACGGTCACCAAAGGAGATAAGTAGCCAGGGTCGTCGGATATAGTTGAAGTTTAGTAAGAAACCAATGTATGTTTTCGAATAAAATTAATAGAAAACAAACAGTTCATTTATCAAATTAAATTTCATTTGAAAACATTCCGGTTTGTTACTAAACTTTAACTATATCCGACGACCCTGGGGGTCTACTCCGAAGTGCAAAGTGCGAATGTTCGGATCGGACCGACACATGGCCGAACCGAATATTATTGAAAAATGCGAAAAAAGTTCGGATCGGCTCAGTTGGGTCGGGACCATAGTCAATATTCGAAACAGTGTAGGAGTGTAGGATCGGAACCGACTGAACCAAATAGTAACTTCGTAGCAGGAAATGGCCGAACATTCGGCCGATACTACTTCGGAGTAGACCCCCTGGTTACTTATCTCTTTTGGTGACTGTACACCGACCGCAGCGCACAGTCTATCTGGCTCCACATCGCTCCAAAAATCTGCCTGCCCTCGTACTATCTGGCTGTATAATTATAACTGACCAGTATATAGCTGTGCAGTAACGCGATGGCATGCCTCATGTCCCTCGGCACAGGCATACGTGACGCGCGCAGAGACACGCACATAGCGCGGACCACGTCGCGAGCCTCGCGGTACTTGCCGGCTCGGCATTCGGCTCCGGCTATTATTACCTGTAAACATTATAAACCTAAAATAACACCAAGCTAAATAGTAATGGGAAAACTACAAGACAAAACAATACAATACTTGAGCACAACGCTTGAGCGCTTGACAAAGCTTGAGATTTTTTTTGTAACTATCGCTGTAGTGTGCTAATAGAAAGTATGCTTGTTAGAAAATCCGAATGTCAAAGCTGTGTCCTAACGTAGTTACCAAAAGACTTTTGAACCTTTCCACAAGCAATTATCATCATATAAAGGATAATTTTTTTAACCAGTTCGCAAACTGTAACCATGAATTCAGTACATGGTTCTGAAACCGCGGCGTTGAAATTTTTCGTCGGTTATTAAAAAAAAGAACTCTGTCATACATTTTGACCCCGTAGGTATTGCTCTTTTCTATGAAACAGCTTTTTTTTTATAACCGCCGAAAAAAATCACTCTAGTCTAGAACTAGCTGAACTCGTGGTTACAGTTTGCGCACTGGTTAAACTGATTATCTGTATTATTGCACTGACTCCGATATCTTTAAAAACAACGCGAATAGTATTAGAAAACAATATTCTCACCGCAGTTTTAGCCGCTTCAGCAAACTGCCTCTTGGCCATATACAGTCGGAACAAATGTCGAGGCTCCCTCGGAGTACCATCTGTCTCACCCAGTAGAAACTCTATCAATCTGTAAGAAACATCCATTAGACCACTTAGCTGATTCATAAAGGTTCAGGTTTATATTATTTACATTATTGACACAGGATGAGCTGTCTTACTGCGTTTGAGCATGGAATTGATTTATTCAGCATTGGAACCGATGATTGAAAATGTAACAGTAAGTGAAAAAATTGTATTGTCATCGGCACGGAGCGAGTATACCAAGTCACAACTGAATGAGCGAAGAGGATGATGTCCAAAATTAGCTTGCAAGATTTGACCGAAATATCCAAAAATATGTAAAGTAGAATGCAATTTTGTACAAAAATAGAATAGCCACTTACCTCCTAGACAACCTCTCATCATCACTCGCAGCAGCTGCATCAATAGCGATACTAATCGCCTCATTCTCCTCCTCCTCCGATCCCCCACTCCTCAACAAATGCGACATCGCCTTACTATATTCTCCCGCATGGAAATAAAACTTGCCCGCAAGCAAATGATTCTTCTCCCCTTCGAAATGTAGCGCTAAACTCTTGAAATCTTCAGGTCTTGCTTGTGACGTCTGTATTAGTATCTCTCCATACAAATGTAGTTTCCCATTCTTCCTAGCCAGCTGAAATGCTTCATCGTAACAAAGGGACATTACTAAGAACTTTATTGCTGATGTCGGGTCATCACTGTTTTGGAAATAGTTGGCGACCATTTTCGCGCCCTGTATTGATTTCGTTTCTTGAACGAGATTTACAGCTTCATCTATGTCGTCTAGTTTATCGAGATTAAGACGTATAGCTGCTTCGTAGTCTTGAGCTTTTAGGTAAGACTTTAACGCGTCATGGTACCTGCCTTCAGCTTCTTTAGCTTTTGCATACTGTATGTGTATGCTTGGAGAGTTGATCTTTGGTAGTAGGGCTTCCACTTTGAGCCAGGATTTGAGTTTGATGTATAGGGATGCGGCTTTTTCCGTGTTCCCTGCATGGTCGTACAAAGCTGCTGAATGACTGTATTGTTTCTCTTCTTCGAGCAATTGGGCACATTCTTTAACCAGCATGATGTCATGAGAATGTTTCATTGCGGTTGTTAAACCTCTCATGACGTCACCGCATCGTATCGCCATCCGTGCGATCCCTGCCTCGCATTTGTCGTTGTGTTCTTTGATTTTAATGTCGTCTGTGTTATCTGTTATAAGGCTTTTCTCGTAGTTTGTTAGGGCTTCGTGGTAGTCAGCTCTGTCGGGGTGAGAAAACACATAGTTTTGTAGGTGTAATTTACTAAAAACTTGGAAGGGAGATGAAATATCTCGTAAGTCTGGATAGAGACTTACCAGATATTTCGTTTTCTTTCCGTCTTCCTTCCACAGAAACCACATTTTTATGCGGATTCTGTTTAAATGTAAAAGGAATACTTATATCATAGACAAAATACGTAATACAACAAGTCGACGAACGCCGATGTTTCGCTAAGCATATATTATAACTGTATAATTTCGGTTCTGCCTATAATAAAGTGTACAGGAAAAGTCCTGAGAAAATCGGCATGTCTTAGAACGAAAAATTCGATGAGATCAACCAACCGCACTGGGCCCGCGTGGTGAGTGATGGCTCAGTTCCATTCACAGAGAGGAGGCCTATGTCCAAGCAATGAGAACGCGGGGGCTGATTATGCTTATTATGCTAATGATGGAGCACTTGAACGTCATCAAGCTACACGCACGTGAGCTCCAGGTGCTGCGCCCTGTGCAGCGTGATGGCGGGCGCCCTGGCGGGGCAGCAGGCGGCCGCGATACTCACGTGAGCTCCAGGTGCTGCGCCCTGTGCAGCGTGATGGCGGGCGCCCTGGCGGGGCAGCAGGCGGCCGCGATACTCACGTGAGCTCCAGGTGCTGCGCCCTGTGCAGCGTGATGGCGGGCGCCCTGGCGGGGCAGCAGGCGGCCGCGATACTCACGTGAGCTCCAGGTGCTGCGCCCTGTGCAGCGTGATGGCGGGCGCCCTGGCGGGGCAGCAGGCGGCCGCGATACTCACGTGAGCTCCAGGTGCTGCGCCCTGTGCAGCGTGATGGCGGGCGCCCTGGCGGGGCAGCAGGCGGCCGCGATACTCACGTGAGCTCCAGGTGCTGCGCCCTGTGCAGCGTGATGGCGGGCGCCCTGGCGGGGCAGCAGGCGGCCGCGATACTCACGTGAGCTCCAGGTGCTGCGCCCTGTGCAGCGTGATGGCGGGCGCCCTGGCGGGGCAGCAGGCGGCCGCGATACTCACGTGAGCTCCAGGTGCTGCGCCCTGTGCAGCGTGATGGCGGGCGCCCTGGCGGGGCAGCAGGCGGCCGCGATACTCACGTGAGCTCCAGGTGCTGCGCCCTGTGCAGCGTGATGGCGGGCGCCCTGGCGGGGCAGCAGGCGGCCGCGATACTCACGTGAGCTCCAGGTGCTGCGCCCTGTGCAGCGTGATGGCGGGCGCCCTGGCGGGGCAGCAGGCGGCCGCGATACTCACGTGAGCTCCAGGTGCTGCGCCCTGTGCAGCGTGATGGCGGGCGCCCTGGCGGGGCAGCAGGCGGCCGCGATACTCACGTGAGCTCCAGGTGCTGCGCCCTGTGCAGCGTGATGGCGGGCGCCCTGGCGGGGCAGCAGGCGGCCGCGATACTCACGTGAGCTCCAGGTGCTGCGCCCTGTGCAGCGTGATGGCGGGCGCCCTGGCGGGGCAGCAGGCGGCCGCGATACTCACGTGAGCTCCAGGTGCTGCGCCCTGTGCAGCGTGATGGCGGGCGCCCTGGCGGGGCAGCAGGCGGCCGCGATACTCACGTGAGCTCCAGGTGCTGCGCCCTGTGCAGCGTGATGGCGGGCGCCCTGGCGGGGCAGCAGGCGGCCGCGATACTCACGTGAGCTCCAGGTGCTGCGCCCTGTGCAGCGTGATGGCGGGCGCCCTGGCGGGGCAGCAGGCGGCCGCGATACTCACGTGAGCTCCAGGTGCTGCGCCCTGTGCAGCGTGATGGCGGGCGCCCTGGCGGGGCAGCAGGCGGCCGCGATACTCACGTGAGCTCCAGGTGCTGCGCCCTGTGCAGCGTGATGGCGGGCGCCCTGGCGGGGCAGCAGGCGGCCGCGATACTCACGTGAGCTCCAGGTGCTGCGCCCTGTGCAGCGTGATGGCGGGCGCCCTGGCGGGGCAGCAGGCGGCCGCGATACTCACGTGAGCTCCAGGTGCTGCGCCCTGTGCAGCGTGATGGCGGGCGCCCTGGCGGGGCAGCAGGCGGCCGCGATACTCACGTGAGCTCCAGGTGCTGCGCCCTGTGCAGCGTGATGGCGGGCGCCCTGGCGGGGCAGCAGGCGGCCGCGATACTCACGTGAGCTCCAGGTGCTGCGCCCTGTGCAGCGTGATGGCGGGCGCCCTGGCGGGGCAGCAGGCGGCCGCGATACTCACGTGAGCTCCAGGTGCTGCGCCCTGTGCAGCGTGATGGCGGGCGCCCTGGCGGGGCAGCAGGCGGCCGCGATACTCACGTGAGCTCCAGGTGCTGCGCCCTGTGCAGCGTGATGGCGGGCGCCCTGGCGGGGCAGCAGGCGGCCGCGATACTCACGTGAGCTCCAGGTGCTGCGCCCTGTGCAGCGTGATGGCGGGCGCCCTGGCGGGGCAGCAGGCGGCCGCGATACTCACGTGAGCTCCAGGTGCTGCGCCCTGTGCAGCGTGATGGCGGGCGCCCTGGCGGGGCAGCAGGCGGCCGCGATACTCACGTGAGCTCCAGGTGCTGCGCCCTGTGCAGCGTGATGGCGGGCGCCCTGGCGGGGCAGCAGGCGGCCGCGATACTCACGTGAGCTCCAGGTGCTGCGCCCTGTGCAGCGTGATGGCGGGCGCCCTGGCGGGGCAGCAGGCGGCCGCGATACTCACGTGAGCTCCAGGTGCTGCGCCCTGTGCAGCGTGATGGCGGGCGCCCTGGCGGGGCAGCAGGCGGCCGCGATACTCACGTGAGCTCCAGGTGCTGCGCCCTGTGCAGCGTGATGGCGGGCGCCCTGGCGGGGCAGCAGGCGGCCGCGATACTCACGTGAGCTCCAGGTGCTGCGCCCTGTGCAGCGTGATGGCGGGCGCCCTGGCGGGGCAGCAGGCGGCCGCGATACTCACGTGAGCTCCAGGTGCTGCGCCCTGTGCAGCGTGATGGCGGGCGCCCTGGCGGGGCAGCAGGCGGCCGCGATACTCACGTGAGCTCCAGGTGCTGCGCCCTGTGCAGCGTGATGGCGGGCGCCCTGGCGGGGCAGCAGGCGGCCGCGATACTCACGTGAGCTCCAGGTGCTGCGCCCTGTGCAGCGTGATGGCGGGCGCCCTGGCGGGGCAGCAGGCGGCCGCGATACTCACGTGAGCTCCAGGTGCTGCGCCCTGTGCAGCGTGATGGCGGGCGCCCTGGCGGGGCAGCAGGCGGCCGCGATGCCCGCGGCTCGCGCCCAGTCCCCGCGCGCCGCGTGCAGCTCCAGCGCGTGCAGCGCGCCCGCCGGCGAGCTCTCCAGCCAGCGCGCCGCCGCCTCGCCCTTGCACACGCACGCGCACAGCATGCCGCTGGGGGATACACACGTGTATGATAAACTTTACTCACGGCTTTCGGATTTTCCAGATTTGAAGCCGTCCAAAGCAATCTTTTGTTACGTCATAGCTATACTTCAAAACATGACGGACCAGGACAATGAAACAATAATTCCGAATGACTCAGAGCCCAGACCACCTTGACACTGATATGAATAGATTATGACCATTAAAATAATAAAAATCAAAATTACATCCTACGGAAAGCTTCTAATAAAACTCACCACAATATGGACAAATCCTCAATATGTGAAGCGTCTTCCAGCGCCCACACCATGGCAACATCGCTCAGCCTCGTGTAGACACGAATCGCTGCAAATTGTCATGTCAAGTAAATGGACCAAAAATACAAGGTGTAAGGGACATCAACCCGCAAACTACTACCATGAATTCAGCACACAATTACGTCCCAGCGTAGAAATTATCAGCCGGATATTTTTGTTAAATCAGCTGTTCCATAAAAAATCAAAATCAATCAAAAGTCATTTATTCAAATTAGGCTGAGAGTCAGCACTTTTTGAATGTCAAAATTACAAAAGACAGTCCTCCAAAAACGCCCGCCCTTCACCACTTCCTAGTGCTATCGCTGGGAAGAAGAAGTGGCATAACA
The DNA here is from genome assembly GCA_949629185.1 of Apamea crenata. NCBI lineage: Eukaryota > Metazoa > Arthropoda > Insecta > Lepidoptera > Noctuidae > Apamea > Apamea crenata. Next base: position 4,248,338 of record OX451359.1, read on the forward strand.
AACTCCCCAGCAACACAGCTGTCTGTTCAATTTAAAAAAAAATACTTTAATGTATACAATTCTAGGTACCTATGTTCGGTAATTAACATTACAAGACCAGAACATAAAATTAAATTATTTGCCATATGTCAGCTAGCCACGCCCAGGGCGGCGGGATCGTCCGAAAGGGTTACCGCTGCCCTGGAACAGAAAGGGCTAAGGAAGGAACACGGGTGGGTTTTAGTCAGTAAGAGTCTGACACTCCCTCCCGCTCCACTCAGAGAGGGAGGGGTCATTTGATGATTTCCCATCCAAAAAAAAAAAAAAAAGCTAGCCACGCCAATATACCAACAAATATAATAAAAACTATACGTACTCAAGCTAAAAACTAATTAATTTGTTACTAACTAGTAACAATGACCTGTCAGTAAGCTAATTCTGGAGAAAGAACATAAACATTGTCTTGCGTTAAATTAGGGCGACCAACTATTCTTATCGTGTAAGTAGTCGTTGATGGAATAGTATGCCTTTGAACAAAGGTTGGATTTTACTTGAGCTTTAAAAGCATTAAAAGGCAAGTCTAGAAAAGAAGAGGGTATCTTGTTATAAAAGGTTATACCAAGCCCAACAAATGAGTTATGAACCTTATGCAGCCGATGAAAAGGGGCACGTAGTTTGTCCTTATTTCTAGTGTTAACACTGTGGATATCACTGTTTTTAGTGTAAAACTGTAAATTTTGCCTAATATATAAGATGTAGGCAAAGATGAATTGTGATGCAACCGTGAGAATACCAATATCTTTAAAAAATCTCTTAGAGAAACTCTGGCACCTAGCTGGTAAATTGCTCGAACAGCTCGTTTTTGAAGGACAAATATATTTTGTATATCAGCGGCTTTGCCCCACAGCAGAATACCGTAAGACATAACGCTGTGAAAATAACTAAAATAGACTAAACGAGCTGTATCAACGTCAGTGTATTGTCTTACTTTCCTGACGGCGTAGGCAGCCGAACTGAGCCTTCCTGCTAGACTTGATATATGAGGTCCCCACTGAAGTTTGGCATCTACTGTTAGTCCTAGAAAAATTGCCGAGCCTACAGTTTCAAGCACCTCTTTATCTAAGACGATGTTGGGTCCTAGATTTCTAACATTCGGTAAGGCGAACTTTACACATTTCGTTTTCTTGGCATTGAGAACTAGGTTATTTGACGTAAACCAATCTGTAACTATTGAGAGTGCACTTTTTACGTCGTCAAAATCTTGTCTATTCCTGTCTACTTTAAAAATAAGAGAGGTATCATCTGCAAACAGTACCACGTCACAGATGCCCTTCAAATGGAATGGTAAATCATTGATATATACTAAGAACAAGAAAGGACCCAGTATTGAACCTTGCGGAACACCTAACTGAACTGGTAGCCCCGAAAGATTTCACACCATTAACATCTACACATTGGACCCTATTATGTAAATAAGAAATGATTACGTTGAGAGCTTCGTTTTGGACACCGTAATGACGTAACTTACGCAAAAGCGTGTCATGGTGCACGCAATCAAAGGTTTTGGAGAGATCACAGAAAACTCCAATAGCATTTTGTGATTTCTCCCATGCGTCATATATGTGCCTCAGCAGAGCAACACCCGCATCTGTAGTTGAAAGACCTTTTGTAAAGCCATATTGCTCATTATGGAGCAGGCTATTTAAATTAAAATGTCTTAGCAACTGCTTGAGTACCTATTAACTTTTCAAATATTTTGCTAAATGCAGGTAAGATAGAAATAGGCCTGAAATCGCCAACGTCATTCATTATTACCTGATTTAAATAGCGGTATGACTTTACTACTCTTCAAAAGTGCAGTACGTAGGTACAGCAGGTATAATACTGTGATAATGGTACTGTGATCTGTGATTATATCTAGTCACTACAGAGTTTCGAAGTGCAGTGAGTGGTGACTTATTGAACAATAAAACTCACCAAACTCCACATTCAGCTCCGCTATAGCAGCTTCTCCCATCTTCCTCCATAGATCTACTTCATCTACTGCATCACAGAACAGCCAAGCTTCGCTGAACCGTCTCAAAGTCAACAACTTTTCAATATGGCGGCGTTGGTTCGCTAGACGTTTCTCTGTGTCAGCGTCGGCTAGACCACTCGTGTTGTGAGAGTCTAACGCCACTTTTATTACTCTGTGAAGGATATTAAACCCTATGAAAATGAGATTAAGTTGAATATTGTTTAACAAATGCGTTTAGGGACTGATACATTTCTGAACTGTCAGAATTTTTCATTTCGACGCCACTTTTGTTATTCTGTGGAGGATATTAACCTATATAATTGTATGTAGATGTATAGTTCAATATTATTTTATGGCTACTATGGAAACGACCAATTGGAACGTTGCACCTAGCTACTGAAGTTTCATAAATGCACATGTAGATTTAAAAGAAAATACATTTATTTGCGGCAAACATGACACATAAAAAGAACACAGCAAAAAAACCTACATTTTTTTTAATATTTTGCTTTTAATTTTATGGCCGGGTTATTGCCTGTCAGATTCACTCACTCCTAATTCAATCGCTCAGAGAGACTCCAAGCAAAGATAACTCTTTAAAAGTACCCTAAAATGACTTACGATCCTCCATTAGCGTAGCAGTAGACGTCTCCAGAGAACAGTATGAGTGGCACATGGCCGGCCATGAGCGGCGTCGTACGCACTAGATCTACGTGCGAGCCGTTGATGGAGTTCGCAGAGTAGTAGTACGTTTCTATCGCCTCGTCTGTGTATATTATGAACACGTTGCGGTCTGAGAGACAGATGTCCCAGATTATGCCCCTGGAAATGGAGGTTTTGGGTGTTAGTTTTATGGTTTGGATTGAGAATTAATTTGTGGCAAATAAGCAGTCTCAAATCCAAACGAAGTATGTAACGAAAGCTGTATTAATTGGATTCCTTTCACGCATACAAACAGCTCAGAAATAGTTCTTACAAATTTCACAATGGAGAGATCATTTCAACGTTTGTAAATTAGTAGACTTGAGCCTTTCTTGGCCTCCTGGTGTGGTGCTTCTTACCTGACGTCACCGGTAGCAGTCCGCGTGAGCGCGCACACGTCGTCGGCGGCGGGGCAGTAGACGTGCACGCGTCGCCGCTCGTCGGCCACGCACGTGCGCGCGCCGCCGATGTCGCAGTGCACGCCGCGCACGCCGCACGCGTGCCGGTAGCGCGCGCACGTGCGCCACTCCTCCACGCCGAAGTACTCGATGTGGCCTTGCTGGGAGGCGACACACACTACTTAGACTCATCAAACTAGTAAGTAATGGGAGGAGCAAAAGTGCAACGGATCTGCGACAAGATAAAACACAACTGAGATCGGGTAGAATACGGGTAAACTAGCAGGTTTTGCCAAGAACTGCTGTTAGAGTTCACCAAAATCGAGTTCATGTTTAATTTTCATGATCGCTTTATTTTGCTGTCGACGACTCCTGGAATGGAGACCGCGTATCGGCAAGCGTAGCGTGGCCCGCCCCCCAGCTAGATGGACGGACGACCTTAACAGGATTGCTGAGACGGATTGGATGCGGAAGGCGGAGGCGCAGCCTGGGGGAGCGCTATGTCCAGCAGTTGACTGCGATAGGCTGAGTTGACTGACTGATTGATTGATTTTGCTGTTTATCATAAACCCACTTCTAGTCTAAAGTCCGATAAAAAAGTATTTTTTATGTATGTACCTATTTCTTGCAAACAGGATGTCAAGATTCTTAGGAAAATATAGGTTAAAACCAATTTTAATAGTTAAGATTACTCAGTACAGAATTACTGAGGACTAACCAATGAAAATTAGATGGTACTTACATCAGTGACGAATATGAAGAAGTCGCTAGTGAGGTGAATATCGACAATCTTGGCTCCTTGCATGTGGGGTTCAGGAAACAATATGGCTTCCCTCTCCGGCTGTGCCGGGTCCACTTGATCGATCTGTGTGTAAAAAAGTTTACAGTGTAACATTGGTCAGCTATTAGAAATTTTTGGTTATGCTTTGGTTCTCCAAGTAAATACTTAACAAAAACCCGAATGTTTTTTTTTTGCGTTGTATCCATTGAAAGACTGTTCATTTAGCTGTACTACACCGAGACACCCATCCGTTCTCCGAAATATTAATATTAAAGTAACATTAGAACTGAAAGTCCTCTTGTCCTAGACTTTAGATGTCTAAAGGTCAGATGGGCCGCTAACATAACAAAAAAAACTTCTATCTATACCAACCGCATGCAACATAGCCCGTCCCTGGAACAGCGCAGCAGCATAGTCCCCGGCCAGCGTGATGACGTCAACAGGCGCCGGGTACTGCCTGCGCGCCGCGGCTCCGCCCGCCAGCGGGTAGAACCACGCCAGCGCGCCGCTAGCGCAGCACACGTGAGATCCACCTAAGGCTATCACGCTGGGCTCCGTAGGTAGCGTGTAGGTGGCTAGAGCTATTGGTTCCGCTGGAATTTTGAAGAATATTGTGTAATTCAATGGTAATGATCCGCATGCTATTGACACAACTGCACATGAGTGAGTAGCCCTCGCATATACAACATGTCCCGGAATTAACGCAAGCCACAGACCCCCCAATTAGAATATTACGTTATAATCATAATACATACTGAATTTTTATTATTAAGTAAAAAACATTTTTTTTTAACAAATTAGTTATACTGATTGTTGGAGAAAATTATGGTCACATTACAAATCTGCGGCCTGCGCATGCACACAGTCGCACTCGTATAAGAGTCTAGCTTAGTGAGTATTTCATCCATTTTGGTTTGTTTTGACTGTACAGCGGATGTGTGACAGTAATTTACGTAGTTTTACTTATTTTTGGGATAAAATATAACCTATATTAAAAATTTACAGAAATCGATTCAGTAAATGATTCTGAACAAACTACTTTCATAATGTGCATTAATTCGGTTACACGTTGTATAATTTTCGACACCCGATTTACTACCTATTCCAACAGAATTCGGCTCAACTGCGAGTGTCTCCTAAAAATTGCGTTCAGCATCGGGGCGTATGATACGTCCAATCTCGTTACTATACGAGATTCGCTTTTCTATGGTCAAGTGCAACATCAACAGGGCTGCGTTCATTTCAAAACCAATCAGAAAAACAGAAGCTTACATCAGATAAAACTTACATTTATTCACAGGCTCCGGCTCATCTCCCACAGCAATACACTGATATACAGTCGCTTCAGTGAGACTAGTGAGTGTGATGACCCTGGTGCCGTAGGCTGCATATAATGGTGGTAGGGCAGTCACGTAGACGTTCAGATACGCTCGGCCGGCTGTGGCGAGCAGCCGTCCGTCTGAGCTCCACGAGCAACGCTCGGCGCCGCCTGTAGGCATTACTGAGCCGGATACCTCGCCATTGTTCCATATTGCGATTAATTTTAGTCTGGAATTGAAGAAAAAAAGGCTTGCATCAGAAAAATTATTGTACAAATAAAGATAGATACTGAGTAAAGGTTTTCATGGAGATGTATGATAAGATAATACATAACAGTTTTACTTTGAAAAAAAGGCGGATACACTCTCCAAACTATTGATTTTACCCAGAATTCTTTCCCCAGGGCTAGATAACTACATGACACATAACTAATCATGAATATAAGCCACTTGTTCCCAGTCTGCCGTTTGATTTACCTGGATGCTAAGATAAGTAGAAAATGAAATTTACATAGAATTTTTGTCAACTCACTGTCCATCTCCACACGAAGCCGCCAGCCCATTACAAACCGCCACATCAGTCAGACTCTCCTTATGATTCTTTACTTGAAACAACTCTTCACCAACCTCCTTGATATGGGTGGATATGGCTATGATAAACCCAGCACTAAATCCTATGAGAATGTAGCCATCTCCATACCATTTATATGAGACTATGGAGCCATAGCGCTGTTGAAATGCTAGCTCTATTGGGTTCTCTGGGTTCAGGAGGTTGTACAGGTATAGAGTTCTTTTTCCGACTACTAAGCTTATCTGAAAAGATGGAAATAAAATTAGATTAATTATGAAGCTAACAATGAAGAAATGAAGCAATTTAAAAATGTCAGAAAATACTAAATCCATTTCTGTGAGCAACAATTTCATTTGCCTTCAAAACTCATGTTCACTTTTGACATTCAGGTTTTATTGATTGCAAACTAAACAGCCAGATTTAAGGTTTGTTAAAATGTGTAATTGTTTAAACTAAGTAACAATTTCAGAAGCCTTTCAAACATGCATACAAAACCTCTGTTTAGGTCCAAATACAAAAAAAAAAACTATGGATTGCTGATTGGGATAAAAAAATGAAACTTTGATGATGTTCTTTTCTTTAAAGACTCACAGTATTTTCCCCAGAGACTCTCTGATCAGTCTTCATTTCAGAGAACTGCAGATCATTGGGTGCATCCCTGAGAGATATCATCCTCAATGTGTCACCATCAGAGTTGTTGATGGACAAGCTCTTGTCTTCTGAAGCTAAGACTAGAATACTGTCCTTGTTCCATTCTGCACATGTGATTTTCTTTGTGTGTTTACCTATTATTGGTATTCTCCTGAAAATTAATAGTAAAAGGAAAGTTTAAAACAAAAAAGTCTTTCTTAAGAAAATATTGTGACTGGTATGGATTATTTGGTTTAGAAATTGATACATCTACAAATTTTGAGTTCTGCTGTTCAGCATACAGAACCATTTATTTTTAAGATGAGAAAGGAGTATATTCTGCTTAGGAGAATTCAGACATGTATGTACCACATTTCGCCCATAATGTTTAAGGCCTGTGATGTAATGTTTAAGTCTTGTGTAATAGGAGGCAAAGCTATATTGTCATCAATAGAGAACAAATCCAGACTCTGCTAAGTAGACAGGTATACTAAAATGTTATACACAAAAATATACATACTTAGTTGTATGATGGTTATACAGTGCCAGATTTCCTTTCTGTGTTCCAACAGCTAACAAAGGCTCTCCGTAAGCCCATGCAATGCACGAGGGTGGCTCACGGAGCCCTGTCTCTATGTTAATGCGCTTGTTAGCATGGCATTCCCATAACAATACTGTGTTACTGTTTGGCGTGATGATTGCTAAGTAGTCACCATCCTGGTCCCATTCCATGCCTGCGCAGAGACTGAAATAGTTTAAAATTATGTTTAAATTTATTATTTACTAGCTAATGCCCAGTACGCGTTGCAATCCCAACGTTTAAACACAATTGGTTAAGCCATACTTAAATAATATTATAATTTTGATTTGGACTTTTCATTTATCTGCTAAAATAATTCCTCAAACAAGCCACTTCTCACTATCACAAATAAGTCATAGTTTGTATTCAATTTATAATTTTAATCTCACCCTTGCAGCTTCATTCTTTCCATAAGCTGGCCAGTTCTGTCATGTATGGCCACCGTAGCATCTGTTCCAGTTGTGGCCAGCAATGAGTGTGACTCACCCTTCTGCCACAGGAAATACAGCTCACCCATCCCATGGGGCTGTTCTATTGTGTATAGCAACTGGAAACATTTTGGAAAATGCTTTAAAACTTTAGGGAAAACAAGAGGCCAACGAATTGGCTAGAAAGAGGATGACGACTAAAAGAGAAGTATGGACGAAGACATGCTGCGCCGAAGGGCAATTTAAGAGAATGATGAAGAGGGCAACGAATTGTATCGTGAGGGGTCACAAACCCTCGGAATATTTCCGCTGTGAAATTCTTAGCATCTGAGAGTGGTTGATAAGGATAGCAACTCAACAATTTTTCACAATTTATTTGGTGTGTAAGATAACTGATCTAAATTAGATACTAACTTTAGGGGTCGTCATTCTGTGCAGTTTTTGTATCCTCCAATCAACGTATTTAAATTTTTGGAGTTTATAGCCACTTGTTCAGTGATATTGTACGGGAATTCGACAACAATACATTTTTGTTGTCGACTTGTTGTTATTATTTCGTTGCTTGGCAACTAATCAAAATGAACGTTTCTGAATTTCTGATCAAAATCTGATTGTATTTCATAGTTTTGTATAATATTATTTCTCCTAAATATTTTTCTACTCATTTTACTTTTTTTGGAATAAAAATTTAAATAGAAATAAATATTTTATTGTAGTTGACTTTAGGGTTGCCAGTATAATGTCGAAAAATAAAACGGTCAATAAAGCGCTGTAAATTATACATCTATAGAAAACAGATAAAGTTATATGTTATTTCGTAAAAACATGACTGAACAGTAAGTAAGTACATAAGTACAGTAGAAAACGAGGAAGTAGCTACATGTTTTGCCATATAAGTACGGCGTATCGATCTGATGGACTACCGAATAATGGGGGATAGCAGGGGCGTTCCACACCAGGGCCCCTGGTACTGGGTGGTTTGGGCATTTTTTAATAAAATCCCAAACAAGTCATCGTTTAGTAAAAGTATGGCAGTATGGAGTTGGAGGCCCCGTACGTGTGAAAAAATAAAAGGCCCGTTTTGATATTTGAGAATGCGTTCTTGACACCTGTCAGTTTCATACAAAGTATACAAACGAATACATGTTTTGCGAATTTGATCTTTATTAAGTACTAGAACTGTCAATGTCTAAACGGGCCTTTTATTTTTTGACAAATTTAGCAAATGTTCCACTCCCGGGTCAAGGCCTCCTCTCTGTCCAGAGCTGCCAAGGAGTAAGGACCACTCTTTTTTAAAGGTATCCTGATCCAGCTCATCCCGCCATCTCCGTCTGGGCCTATCGCGATGTCAGAATTCCGAGTGACATCAGTTATTTTAGTAATGGAATGGATTGTTATACCCTTTCTAGTTATGCACAACCACCTGACACGCAATGGTATCGAAAATTACACATTTTGACAACCTGAGGGGCAATTCTCATGATTTTAAGACCGTTCACAGTCTGCACCCCAATTGCGATTAGCAACATCATTCAAAATGATTCAGATTGAGATTGATTGTATGTTACGCAATTAGGGTGCGTATCTCAGTCTCAATCTGTCAAAAAATTTTTTTACAATTTCCCTACATTTTGACAAGTTTTTGACATTTGTTTGTCGCTGAGATGAGACTGCGACTAGATTTTGAACGTTTTAAATTACGAGAATTGGCCTTCTGAATTTCCTTGCCCCTGGCAAGAGAAACAAACAGATGTGTGAAGAATAGCGGCCCGCTATTTGATTTGAACTCTTAGCACTCATAAGATATTCAGGTTTTGGACTTGTGAACAGCGTTTAGAGGACTTCTACGATAACATTGATTGATATTCCATACGGTACGGAAGCGTATCGAGTGATTGTGAATAGCTATGCTGGTCCACAAGTTTAATACCCAGAATATTTCCTAGTGGACCTCTGCTGAATTGTCAAAGATCATGTTTGAGAACCTTAAGTGAGTACGTGAGGATGGAACAAATACACATCATGTCAATGAGTCTTCTCTTGGGGGATAGGGGAAGATCGCTCTATAGTAGATCTATCATGGCTCAATAGCCCGTACGTATGCAAAATATAAAAGGGCGCTAAAATTATAGCATCTTATATTGTTCAACTGATTTTTTTTACATAAAAGAGTCGACAAACTAAATCCTATTTCTGTATGAATGGTAAAAAAAAACCTAACGTACATACGCCAGCAGGTCACGCTACCCGAAACTGTCAAATTTTCCCAATCAACCTTGAACCATAATGCTTTAGCGATAAAGTTGGAAATCTATTAAAGAAAATTGACAGATTGTAGTAGCCTGATATGCTGGCGTCTGTATGTACATACACCTATGAGGTGGTAAAGTACGAAAATTGGCGATCCCCTCCCCTCGTGTATTATAGTATATAGTAGTATATTTATCCGACTTATAAGAAGGAGTTTATGTATTCCACGCGTTTTTTCTTCATGTATGTTGACCGATTTCACAGTGATTAAGAGACCGATTTACGTGATTCTTTTTTACAGATGCCCGCTGGTCTTATAACAATTTGATTAACTCCGAGTATTATTGAGTTAGCTTCAATAAAAGGCTTTTAATCCAGTATGTCTATGTTGATGGTATTTTTATAAACACGTAGTAAGCAATGATAATTCTAGTATGACATGAAATTGTGTGGGGACTCAAACAAAAAATGAAAAATAATAACTGCACCTTTTCTACTTTAGGCAAATGGCAGTGGCAAGATAGTAAGTGGCAAGTTGGCAACTGGCAACATTAGTTGTGTCAAACGAAATGTCACTCTCATCCTCGGCAGGTTGTTCATCAACTTTCTAAAATACAATAAATTGAAACTAAAACTTTCTATTGTACAGCACTGTAATTACTAACCTTAATTAAGCTTCAAATCGGAATGAAATCCAAAATCATGTTACTTGACAAGGTTTGTCTGTTTGTAATACGAACATTTACAACTCAAGATAGAAATCTATTAATAATTTTAACAATTTAACTGAAAGTACACTAAATAGCCATAGTTCATAACTTCTTTATATATTACAGATGCTTCCACACACTGTCGATAGAAGCGGTGTCTTAAGAAACCTGAAAAACGTGAACATTTTTTATAAACACAATGAAAATAAATACACTGTTAGTATCCTAAATAAAACAGGCCCAAGTTACGAGGATACTGGACAAAATCTAAACAAAAGTAATGACCTATCTTTTCATGTGGAAAGAGATACATTTATACAAAACATACTAGAAAGTTTTAAGTCACCCGAGCCAAGACAGCAATTGAAACCAAAGAAAATAGTAATAGACTTCAGCTCACCAAATATAGCTAAACCTTTCCACGCTGGTCATTTACGATCTACCATTATAGGAAACTTTATTGCAAATATAAATACATACTTTGAAAATAAAGTTATCAGACTCAATTACCTGGGAGACTGGGGAACACAGTTTGGGTTGCTGCAATATGGTCTAAAATCAAAAAATATTGATGTAAAGGATATGCAAAATGATCCAATCAAAACTTTGTATGATGTTTATGTTCATGCTAACAAATTAGCATCGAAAGATGACAAAGTACAAGAAGAAGCCAGAAAATACTTTTCAGACATAGAACAAGGCAGAATAAGTTTAGAAAACTGGAAAAATATCCGTGAAGTAACTGTACAGGAATTGGAAAAAGTATATCAAAGGTTAGGGATACGGTTTGATGCATACCACTGGGAATCAGATTACAATGGTGGTGCCATTAAACCTGTTATGGATTTGTTAGAAAAAGAGAACATTCTTCAAACTGATGAATTGGGAAGGAAAATAACAAAGATAAATAATAAAGATGTGACTGTATTGAAAAGCGATAATTCAACTTTATACCTATCTAGGGACATTGCTGCTTTGTTGGACAGATACAAGAAATATGCATTTGACAAAATGCTGTATGTAGTTGATAATGCTCAAACAGATCATTTTGCAGCCGTGTTTGAAGTTGTTAAACAAATTAACCAGAAATGTACCAATGGCTGTGAACACATCAAGTTTGGAAGACTAAAAGGGATGAGCACCAGAACAGGAAATGTAGTATTCTTGAATGATATCCTGGATGAAGCTAAGATTAAAATTCACGATAAGCAACTTCTATCAAAGAGTAATGTCACATTATCCATAATTTCCATTTTGTATGTATCACCTCTCTGGTAAATACTATGTGCAGGAAAGAGCAACAGACATAATTTGTATTACAAGAGGATTACTGGTTTCAGTCGTCATTCCCCTGCCCTTATCCCATTTTATTTGGGGTCAGCACAACACAACATGTCTTTTTCTTTAATATTTCTCTCTTAGTCTTCATAAAAAAAACATATATACCTACCTATGTTACGCAAATACAGAAAGCTAGGTATGTTAATGCATACGTAGTCATCCCCTTTCTAACCATATCATCATTTACACAGTCTATCCATTGTTTCTTCATCTTCCCCTACTCTTATAGCCCAATGGCTATAAGGGTAATAAGTTTTGAGTGGAAAGTTTGTTCATACTCAAAGCCGTTTTCTCATTCCTCCATATCACATGCCCATACCATGACAACCGATTTCCATGCAACTACAGTATGATTGTTTTAATTACATAAAATATGACACTGATACAGTTGACCATACCATACCATGGGAGGCATTTCACACTTCAATCTGTCCAATTACTTTCTTTTTTAGTTCATTAATTTATCTATCTTTACCTTACAATTCATTGCTCTTTTGCAGATACCAGAACTGGAGCAATGAACGAAGAGACATGTGACATATTGGGCACTTCAGCAGTTCTAATCAATGATTTGAAGCAGAGAAGGCAAAAAGACTACACATTTAGCTGGGACAGAGCGCTCCAAACTGAAGGAGACAGTGCTATCAAACTACAATATCTTCACTGCCGACTTTGGAGCCTAGAACAGAACTGCGGTGTGTCTTTACCCGACACCTGTCACCCTAATCACTTGTCTGAAGAAGTCATAGGCGATGTTATTGCAGAATTAGCTAGATTTGACAACATTCTTCAAAGGTCATTAGAAGAATATGAAGCTTGTATTCTTGTTAATTATTTATTCCGCCTAGCAAGACATGTCAACAGAATGTTTAATGAAGTAAGAGTCAGGGACGTTAGCCCTGATTTAGCAGCACAAAGATTACTTGTTTTCCATTGTGCTAGAACAGTTGTTAAAACTGGATTACATATTTTGGGTATAAGACCTTTAAAAGAAATGTAAATCTAAAATAGTCACTAGATATTCATTTTGAATTAATTAGATGAAAATTGTTGACACCTACAATATAAATAAAATCTGTTTTATTTCTGTACCTTTTTAGCTAAGGGACTTTTATCTTTGTAAAAGTACGGATAACCATGGCGGATTACGTAAACATTTATTTAATTTTAAAATAGGTACGCCAACAGCATAAGCAGTGATACAGTGTACATGAAATAATGAAGTTAACAGGTATGGGTGCTTGTGCTATGCCAATTACACGTTACAGGTGTACACGACTCCCATCATAAAACAAAACAATCTTTATAAATTAAAAATACTTAGGTACTTAGCAACTAACAAACCAATTATAAGATGAGGGTGTAATGGAAATGGGATTAATTTATGAAAAATTTGCCATTATTTCTACAATAAAATTATGGTAATCTGAATGGATTTTTTATCAATTGATTATGATATTTATTTCAATTGAATTTAATATTAAGTTAACCGCTATTTCTATTTCCCTCCAATATTTTATCGATTGGCAAATGTGGTGTATCCGTATCGGAGAAGATCCGTATCCTATGAATTTAATATATCACAGATAAGATAGAGTATATGAAAGATTCTATCAAAAATCTGCAAATATTAGAGAGGATCAGAAATCGTACCTACTAGACGTAACCAGGTTTGGAAGGAAAAAGGGGACGCCTTTGCCCAGAGGTGGGCGTGGGCCACAATAGGTTAACAAAAAAAATATGGTATTAGTATGTACAGACGCCAGCAGGTCAAGCTACCCGAAACTGTCAGATTTTCCCGATCAACCTTGAACCTTAACTCTTTAGTGATAAAGTTAAAAATCTATTAAAGAAATTTGACAGATGGTAGTAGCTTGATATGCTGGCGTCTGTACTATATAGCACACCGAAGTCTTCTTCTTTTTGAGTGTAGAAAATAACATCACCCAGTTAAGTAGGTAAGGTACGGGATTTTTTTCTTTCCATGACGTATACTTCCGAAAAAAGGAATAATAACTATAAATATTGCGACAAGTGGTGTGATTGAATAATTAAGAAAGATAAAAGGGTTCATTTTTTTTATAAATGCTGCTATACTTAGTAATTTTAAATTAAACTTTTTCACAAAGAAGATTATCTTTTATCTACCAATGGAGAAAGAATTGTATATTTTTGGCAAATTGCCACGGGTATCGCTCTTATCCAAGCAAAGTTTGAACAAAATTATATGGGATCACCACGCAAACTTCTTCTATCAAGTGGAAAAGGAATCATGTATATCAGCCCAGTAAGCAATCAAGGAGTAATCGCTGTACTCACGGCGACACATCATGATATACATTTCCAGTTTTATCTGACCTCGCATTGTATAGATTTTTTGTATGTATGTACAGACGCCAGCACATCAAGCTACTACAATCTGTCAAATTTCTTCACTAGATTTTCTACTATATCACTAACGAATTAAGGTTCAAGGTTAATTGGGAAAATTTGACAGTTTCGGGTAGCTTGACCTGCTGGCGTCTGTACATAATCAGAAGTCAGCTACTGGTTACGTATGTACAGACGCCAGCACATCAAGCTACTACAATCTGTCAAAATTATTTAATAGATTTTCAACTTTATCTTTAAAGCATTAAGGTTCAAGGTTGATTGGGAAAATTTTACAGTTTCGGGTAGCTTGACCTGCTAGCGTCTGTACTATAGCTTGATGTGTAGCCCTGCATACGTATGTACATACAATGAAAAAAAACTAGCCGAATGCATCAACTCTACCTTTTTTTTTGAAGTCGGTTAAAAAAACCAAAACTTGTTTTCCTACAAAAAAACGCCACGTTTTATTATAATTATGTTGAATGGAAGTCATTGATTTCCTAGAATTATACGATTTAAAAACTATGGGAAAAAGTTAGTGCAAGCAAGTGCTTTTGACTATTTCATAAATCTTTGCCATTATCATAAAAATGTACTCTGTGCCGTTATCAAAAGACACCCCTTTTCTCTGCACTGCCTCTACCCCACAGAACACTTTAACCTAACGGCTCTACCCAGTTAATCAGTACAGTAAAGGTACCTCCGCTAGGAGTAATAGTGTTCTGTGAAAGGTACCGTCTACAACTGCATCATTGGTAACAATTTGACAGCGCCTTTATGTCGTAGCAGTAAGGAAAATGTTTGTAGTGCATGTGCAAGTGTTTTCACTGATGTGCAGTTGACTGTAAAAATGTAATATACATTACATTATATAAACTGTAAAAAAATTGCCTCATGAACAGCATTTAACGTGGTGCAGATTATTGGCCAAGTTTGTTCTAAGATAAATTCAAGTGAATTTGCTGACATTTAATATACATTAAAAAAAAAAACAAAAAAACCAATAATATTATGTTGGATTTTTAGCTAAATATTTAGTGTACTAGAGCTCGAATAAATATTAAAAGTAAAACTGAATGGCTTATGGTCGCCTCTATATCATAGACAGTCTAGAGACACGTCGTATTGATGATGGCCACTCCCGATTTGGAGGGAATATTCAAAAATTTACATCTAAATCATTTTTTTTATCTAGTGTATGCCTTGAAAATGTCATGTATTGTATAGAATAGTTAGATGTTAACTTTGTTTAGCTAGTTATATTCTAAAATAATATCACTGGAATAGTTTTTTACGTAAAATATGCTTTTACATGGAAAAAACATCTTCGGGTTTCTTCGGCTATGTTCGGCTTTGTACGCCTTGACGTCAGAATAATCGGACCGATCCTGCGTCAAATCGGTATTTCCGGCAGTCACGTGGTCTGAGCGGACCAATCAGAGCGCTCTCATATACTCTATAGAGGCCGACATTTTCTGACAAGCGTAGAAAAAGTTTTCATCAACAGCCGCCATTTTGCGCTGGAGAGACTGAGAAGAATTTCGGAATTTGTCGTGTAAATTTTCTGTTTTTTCTTACATCATTTTATCATAAACTTTACCATTCCGTGTATTTTAAAGTGTTAAGTGAAATCGTGTTAGTCGATAGCGTAAATAAGTTCCATAAAGTAGCTAAAATCTGGTGATATTGTTTTCATTTATTGTGCTAGTTCCGACGGAAGATGGTGAGAGGGTCTGTGTAGCTCTTCGATTCGGAGCTTTGTAATGGCGAATACTTGAGTGAGAAATTATAATATGTGCCTTCAATGGTGCGAAGGACATCGAACGATCGCGATGTGGGTGAATTACATTATGATGAATGACAAATCGCTCTAAAATGTTATTTCTTGAAGATATAAGACATAAAAGTGTTTTTTAAATCGGCGGGCCGAAATATTCACGACGGCTTACGTTTAGTAAACAGAGCCATGGCCGATGAGCCGCCTAACAAGCGGCCTAAGATGATCCGGGACCCTTTCCAGGGTCCCTCGGACTCCGCGGGTGAGTATTTTATTGTTTTACACGGAGTTTGCAAAGTGTCGGGACAGTGTTCTGTCATATTATCTTTCTTTGATTTTTGACATTTTGCCTTCGTTCTTGTTAGCGCCTCGCAAGTTTTGCGTCGTATTATTGTGTATTAGCTCATGAAATGAGAAAATATTAGTTTTAATCGATATTTTGTGACATTAGTTTATAAAATTCTAATGTGTTTCTGTTATTTCATTTATTATTATGAACAAAATGCAACTTTCATGACATTGTTTTAGGGTGTACATTTTGTAATGTAGAGCAATTCTTCTATTCTTTAAATTTTCTAAATGAGTACATATTTTTACAGAAATATTTAATATTCTAATGTTGTTAAATTAAGTTCTTGTTTTTTAGCTTGGCTTAGCTTTACATAGACAGCAAGTCAAGTAAAAATATATTTTGTGGAATGTGGGAACAAAATATTACAAAAAAATTGTAGAATAGGAGCAAATAGTTTAGAAAATGTTCAAATTATTTTAGAAATATTGGTTATTAATTCAAAACATTGCCTGACATACAAATAGTATTGGTGACCCACATTATGTTTTGGTAACTTAACATACTTTTTTCATCCAAACTGAAAAAATGTAGATAGAATGCCACATTTGATTGTGTATCCACATGTAATGTTTTATTGAATGTTGTGTAGATTGATAAGAACATAACCTCTTTTTTGCATGCTGACAAAATAAAGTGCAAGGCCATAATGTAAAAAACCAAACATATTCTACAATTTAAAAGTAATTGTATGTATTAATAGCCAAATTTCATAAATCATATGCACACTAAATTACCTTGAATTTTTAATGATATACCTAGTTCTGAATTGTAATAAAACTTTTTCCCCCTTAATACAAAACAAGGTTTTTCTTTCGATCAGGCTTAAACCACAGAGCCAGTTATTGAATTATGAACCTAACTGTTATAGAAATCTAGTTCTTTATACAAAAATGACAGCTTAGTTCAGTGCTAAGTTGTCATTTTAGTATTAAGAACTTTGCTTGAAATACAAATACTGTCTCAAAGATTTAGGCTAGAACTAAAGTTAGATTTCGTTTTGTAATAAGATGGTTTATGTTTTGTATTTTAACTGTAATTAAATTAAAGGATAATATGCATTTGTTTTCAAATAGTTCTTGTTTGTGTAAGAATAAACTTATTTAGAAGCATATTAAAATACTTAAACTATCCTTCAAAATGGATAAGTAAATTAAATTCGTGTACTGTTAGCTGTCATGTTCTGTCTTAGTTTTGCCTTATTTTATTTCTATATTATTTTATTTATAAGTTATTGTTTATTTAGTATAGGATTGCTGTCATAAATCAACTTCTTTGATAAAAGACCTAATAAATTGCTAATTTGTTTCAGTATCTTAGTACTGTGTTTGAATGGTACAATTTTCCCCAAATTATTATTATAAGTATAAGAAATACACAATTAAAAAGACCTAAGTAGGCAAATAAATAAAACAAAAAAAAATAGTAGTACTGTTTTACACTAAAATAAAACAGTCATTGTGCCAAAAGAAAGACCAAATAAATTTCTATTTTGTTTGAATATTAAATACAGTGTTACAAAAAATACAAATAATTTTAAATTGTATTCAATGGTACAATTTTCCCTAATTTATTATTAGAATTAGAAGAAATGCACAATCAAAAAGACCAAAGTAGCAAAATAAATAACACAGAAGTATACATTTATTGTAACCCAAAAATAAAAAAATCATAAAATAATTATGGGATAATTTTTTTCTCAATTAAGAACATTCAACATAAAGTAATTAAAATGTTGGATGTCCAAATTTTCTTTGGACTTGTGTTAATATAAATAACATAATAGATTCATTTTTCAAAACCATTTATTTTATTATAAAACCAAACATATTTTCAATTTCTCACTTGACACTAACATTTCACTCTTAATTACAACCATACACTAGTTTCTGATATGAATAAGACCAAACATGTCTACAGAAACAACAAAAGACATAACATAACAAATTCATAATTTTGGAAAAAATTAAAAGTATAGTTGTATACAAAATATAAACAGATTTTTTCGCCTATTTCTTAAATCTGTTGAATATAAATAAGAATTTACAAAAAACAATACTCTAATACTATAGAATTTCTATACTATATAACTTGACCCTAAAGTCACTATAATCTGTTCTTACTGTTTTGTTTCAGCAGATGGGTTCTCTAACCTTGACATGTTTGACCTCGAAAAGGACCTCCCAGATGAGTTAATGGGAGGTGCTTGGGGGGAACAACCCGGGGTCACGGGCCCCAAACCCCCTGCCCAAGGGCCAGGTCCTGGGGGACAGATGTCCCAACAGCAACAGCTCAACGGGGATGACCCGACGGCTGCTATGCACAGGCAAATCAACAATCACCTTATACAACAAGTGAGTACCTGGGACTGATGGAATTGTCATAAAATTATCTTTTTTAGTTTTGTTACTATTAGCCTAGTGATCTAGTAGTTATGTCTTGTTTAAAAATTCAGTTGATAAAACAATTAAATCGAATTTTGGCAATCAAATCAAGTTAGACAGTGCAGAGTACCTACTTAAAAAAAATTATAAAACATAGAGGAAAAAAAAATAACCATGTTTTTTTTCCTTAATCAATTTTTTTCACTGCTGCAGGAAATACTATTCACACACAGCCTTAATTTAAAAAAAAGTTAATGTGTGATTAATTAATACGGTTCACTAGCTTCTGTCCGCGGCTTCGCCCGTGTGGATGACGAAAAATATACCATAGGAATGTAGTACCGGGATTAAAAGTACCGTATGTGTTCATCCAGGTTATTAACTATCTGTGTGCCAAATTTCATCCAAATCCTTGCCGCCGTTTCTGCGCCAATCCGGTACATATGTATATTCAGATAAATGAACAGGCAAACAGACAAAAATTCTAAAAACTATATTTTCGGCATCAGATTCGTTCCCACAAGACGACTTTTTATTTTTTTAATATTCAATTTTCAGTTTTTACTATTTTATTACATTTATATGTTGTTAATAACTTTATATTTCAAAGTATGTAGCTTTTTAGGTCCTATTCAGAAAAAGATTTAATGAGTACTATTTTGTATTTTATCATAATTGTTTTTTTTATTTATTAGTGATTTACAATGTATATTAATTTCTGTTCGCATTAGGATTTTAGAAAAATATTTTAAATAATTAACCAATTTATTTAAAGGCCATATTAATAGTGTATGTCGTGTATTGGTCTTTTCACAGGGCAACAAAGGCTTAGTAGGCCACAACAATCCATTAGGATTGAGTAATTTAGGAAGTAAGAGTCCAAACCTACAGTCACCTCCAAACGTGTCTGTATCAAAGGACCTCATGGGTGGCATGCACCCGCAACTAATGCCAAATACGAGTCATCCAAATCAGCTGCACTCCACAATGCCGATGAGTTCTATCCAAGGAGGAATGAACGTGGCTAATGTCGGCGGGAACATGATAGTGACGAATAGTAATATGACTGGCGCTGGTATGCTCGGGAGCGGGATCATCAACAGCGTGAACAAGCAGTTGCCCACGCTCATGGGCGCCAACCATCACGGGACGCCGCCTCACCATCCGCATGCCCAAGTGAGTTCAAATTCTGTTTTATTGCATTATGACCATTTGATAAAGGCACATGTATTTAACCATGTCTTAAATATTTCCTATTTTGCTTTTTCTAAAAATATTATTGAACACTATAATGAATGCGCCTCTTTTTGTGAATCTAATATAATTCCTATTTTGGGGTCCAAAAAATACTAGTAGCTGCGACGAATTCGGCTCGCGCGTCGTTGGTCACAGTTCTAACCTAACCCGTTTGGTCGGAGTACCCTAGCTTAGTTAGTGCAACAAACTGAGAAAAGGAGAAAAAGTAAAAAAGAGGCTCATTCATTTAAAAAAATTGCATGATTAGAAGCCCAAGAAGTATTAAGATGGTCATTAATTAAAAAAAAAATTACCTCATTAGAAATTCGACAAACAGCTTAAGAGGATCAGTCAAATATTTCCCTTTAAAAAAGATAATTATTTTGAATCAAAACCCTGGACTGCTGACCACTACTGGCTATTTTCCATTTTTACTAAAAACCGCCTGATTATTCGCGAACCGCAGTCTAATTCACGGTCACATTATTTTTAACCGACTGCGCGACAGTTCATTTTGATAAAAAAATGCCAGTTTAAAAAAAATGGGTTCTTGTGAAGTTTACACAAAAAAATATGCATAAAATATTAAGCAATCCAATTGGATTTCGATACCATCTCATTAGCCTCCAAGAAATTGCTATCCAAGACATGGACGACAGTAACACGATGGCACATTGCAGGCGATGCAAAACGGACCGCTGAGCGGCCGCGTTGGCGTCATGAGCACGCCCAACATGCGCACGGCGCTGCAGCACCACACGCGCATGCCCGCGCCGGGCGGCGGGGGCCACCCGCTGGCGCCCTACCAGCCGCCCTACGCGCAGTCGGCGCAGGGGCCCGGCGTGCCGCACGTGCAGCGCGCGGCCGGGGCCGGCCAGGTGGGCGTGCGCTTCGGGCCCCCGGCCGACGCGGGCGGCGGCGCGGCGCAGGCCGTGCCGCCCGCGCCCTCACCGCAGACCCCGGGCGCGCCCGCGGGCGGCCAGTCCCAGCCGCAGGCCGCCACGCAGGCCCCCTCCTCGCAGCCGCCGGCCGCGCCGCAACCGCCCACCACCGGCTCCATCGCCGACCCAGAGAAGCGGAAACTTATCCAACAACAGCTTGTGCTGCTGTTACACGCACACAAGTGTCAGAGACGAGAGTCCCAGTCCAACGGCGAGACGTGGCAGTGCACGCTGCCGCACTGCAAGACTATGAAGGGTGTTCTCAACCATATGATGTCATGCCAGGTATTGTATTATTCTTAACAAATGCAAAGTGTCAAATTTCTATCCTGTTAGAATGTCTCTAAATGTGTACAACTTTCAGGCCGGCAAGAATTGTGCGGTACCGCACTGCTCGTCATCAAGACAAATAATTAACCATTGGAAACATTGCAATAAGAATGACTGTCCGGTTTGTTTGCCGCTAAAACAAGCCGATAGGACTAGAAACATGAACGGTATGTTATGTAAGGAACCCTTTTCACTAGTACACTTTTTTTATGTGTCCCTCGAAGATACATTACTGACGAAGTTTTCCTTATCTTAGCAGCGGCAGTGACTCAACATTCAACAGCGGGCGTGAGTACTGGAAACGTCGGCAACGTCGGCGGCGTGGGCCCCGTGCCCGGAGTCGGCAACGTCGGCGGCGTGGTCGGGGTGGGCGGCGCGGGCAACGCCATGGGCGGAGTGAACCAGCTGGGCGGGCCCGGGCCGGCCGCGCCGCCCGCGGCCCCTGCGCCCGCGCCCGCGCCCAGCACGCAGGGCGCCGACATGAAGCGCGCCTACGAGGCGCTGGGCATCGCCTGCCCCACGTCCGTGTCCAGCATGGGCGGCTTCCCGCGCGCGCCGCTGTCGCGCCTGCCCGTGCCGCGCCCCGGCCTGCCCGACGTGCCGCAGCAGCAGACCATGCAGGCGCTGTTCGCGCAGCAGCCCAACGACATGCAGCAGCAGCAGCAGCAGGCGTTGGTGAGTCACGGTGTCTATCTGCTCGTCTACTGCGTCTCTTCGACTGTTCGCTTGTGTTTAATGTTCGCCTCATACTTTTAATCCTCCCGCAGATGGGCGGCGCACTGCAACTACCGAGCGGAGCCGTAACCGCCAACCCAGTATCCGGCACCAAAGAGTGGCATCATTCTATTACGGCTGATCTCAGAAACCACCTCGTTCACAAACTGTAAGCTATATTTTCGAAATGAAATCGACATCAAAATGAAGTTTTTGTGGTTTTAGACACATTTCAATGACTACATTTTCACAGGGTGCAAGCGATATTTCCCACACCGGACCCTACTGCAATGTTAGATAAGCGAATGCATAATCTAGTCGCATACGCGAGGAAAGTCGAAGGCGATATGTATGAGATGGCGAGTACGCGATCTGAGTATTATCACTTGCTCGCCGAAAAGATATACAAAATACAGAAGGAACTCGAGGAAAAGAGACAAAAGCGAAAGGAGCAGCAGCAGTTGCAAGCGCAACAGCAACAGGCGGCGCAACAGCAGCAGCAACAACAACAACAGCAGCAGCAGCAACAAGTAGCGCAACTGCAACAGCAACAACAGCAGCAGCAGCAACAACAACAACAACAACAGCAGCAACAACAACAACAACAACAGCAACCTGTGAGCGTCATGTCCGGAGGCGGCGTGCTGGGTGGGGTGGGAGGCCCCAGGCCCGGCGTGGGCGGCCCATTGGCGCGGCCCACACTGCCCGCCATGGGTGCGCAGCCCGCACTACCCGCCATGCGCATCCCGTCGCCCGGGATCGCGCTCTCCATGCCTGCCAACCGCATGGCCTTCCAGACCAACCTCGTGGGCCCGCCCGGTCCGAGTCCAAACCAATTGCCGCACACGCCGAACGGTGGCAGCGTAGGCGTCGGCAGCGTCGGCGCACCGGGGATGTCACCGTTCGGCCAGCCGATGACGTCACCGGCGCCGAATTACCCTTCGATTCATTCGAACGGGCCGGCGCCGCTCGCTTCGCCGGGGCACCCGGACGCGAAGGTTCGGTTACTGAGCAACGCGGTGCAGAGTCCGTTCGTGAACCACGCGGCGTTCGGGCGCGCGGACGCGGCGGCGGCGTCGCCCGCGCCCGCGCCGCTGTCCGTGCCGGGCGCGCCGGGCACGCCGGCCACGCCGCGCCAGCTGCCCTCGCCCGCGCCCGCGCGCGTCGCGCCCATGTCCTCGCACCTCGCCGCCATCACTGCCTCCTCCTCTGCCGATGACAGGTGAGTGCGACTATATTTTATCAATGTCGAATCGTACAAAGATGAATTTCACAAATTTGTGAAACCATTTTTGTTTGACATCAAACAGACAAGTTCGCTCTTTGAATATGGCTTTAACTCCGATTGCAAAATAAATATTTAACTTGCTAAACTGGATATTTTCATTTTCCGTACAGTCCGCCGCCAGACAACAAAGATTCTGATGACGTCCGGATCAAGGATGAACCGGACGAGGATTGTGGAGGCAAGGGTATGCGGGACGAAACTCCTGACAAAGACGCAGAGAGACCCGACTTCAACGTCAAACCAGAAGTCAAGTCCGAAGTCAAACAAGAAGTGAAGGAAGAACCGGGAGAGACTAGTGTGGGTAGTGTCGGAGAATCAGCGAGCGGGGAAAGAGGGGCACGAAGAACCTTCGTGTTTAAACCCGATGAGCTCCGAGTAGCGCTCATGCCAACGTTAGAGAAATTATTCCGACAAGACCCCGAGTCTTTACCCTTCAGACAGCCAGTCGACGCGCAAGCGCTCGGCATCCCTGACTACTTCGACATAGTCACCAAGCCTATTGACTTGTCGACCATCAAACTGAAGCTAGATCGAGGGGAGTATAGAGACCCCTGGGAATATGTTGACGACGTCTGGCTCATGTTCGAAAACGCATGGCTTTACAATAGAAAGAACTCGAGGGTTTACAGATATTGTACTAAGGTTAGTTTCACCTTTATTTACTACTAAAATAAGTTTATCCGGTCCAAAATTTGATTTTGAAAAAGTGGGATTATTTACTCCACCATCTGTTGGTTTTAGAGTCAAGTTATGCTGATTCAATGCATCTGTTTAGGAAAGTCAGTTAATTTGCAGTTCCGCCTTATATTATAAATGACACTTCTAAGTGTGATTACATTACTGTTGCAATACTTTACACTCTGTGACCAATTAAGTCAATCACGTCCGTGAATATTTGCTATGTGGATGATTATTTACGTTATAATGTAAAAAAAATGTTACCTAATTTAATCTTCATTATCATATAATATGTAATATGCGGTATCCACTCTTATTGTCATTTCCTACCACAGAAAAGCTTGTATAATTGTATAGTTTTGTCCAGTAAATGGTGGAAATTTTCAAAGCAGCGCTGTCGTATATTCTATTACCCATTATAAAAAGCTAGAATAATATATTAACCATAAACCATGTTGTTTTAGCTATCGGAAGTGTTCGAGCTAGAGATTGATCCTGTAATGCAAAGCTTAGGCTATTGCTGTGGTAGAAAGTACACATTCAACCCTCAAGTGCTATGCTGTTATGGCAAACAATTGTGTACAATACCACGGGACGCGAAGTACTTCAGTTACCAGAATAGGTAAGCACAACCCTCACAATATTTTATGAAAAAGATTTGAGTTTTAATTACACACTGATAGTTCAACTCTGTTAATTAGCTGTGTAATTAAAAAATCCTTTACAGTCTGTTCATTTTAGGATAGCGTGCGTGACACATCCAAAAAAAAGTTTTATTTATAAATAATAATAAATAGAATCGTTTTATTTCGGACAACTATGAGATCCATAAATATCCATAATTGACTATCGGAAGTTATTGAATAATATGTGTCATACAACCCATCCTTTCCTGTACAGACAATAGGGAAATATGAATATTTAGGATTGGATATTTGACCAAGATTCTACTAAAACGCGGAGTATTAAACGAATGGAGACTTTGTGCGTAAACGTGAGCGATCGTCTTTTCCAATGTCGCCATACCCGTCATATTTCAAACATATGTCAAATTGACATTTCAAATTATTTGCCTTTAATTTTTTGTTAAAAATTTAATTACTTTAGTACTCCATTGATTTAGTACTCGTGTGTTTTGCAGCAAAATTAAATTCAATCTCAAATTCTTGATATGTCTTTCCCCAATTTTTATTGATGATTATAATGAGTAATATTTTTTAAATACATGATACACATACATTATACTCCTCCAATAGCTTTATCCATACTCTGACTAACGCTTTCGCAAGCTTTTTATGTTGTTATTTAGTATACATATATCATGGGAAATGTCACTAAACTACCCTTTTTGTGTGTGCTAAAATTTACTAATGAGTGGTTGGACTTTTTGTTATACAAAGATCAAACAAAATAAAGAAATATGTACTATTTTCTTTATCACAGGCGTGTGCGAAATTACAACACTACTACCCTAATACGGATTGTGTAAAAAATCTAATAAAAAAAAATAAAAAACAAATCTAATCTAATCAATCTAATCTAATCTTAAACCATTGATCAATATTGCAAGTTTCAACAAGCATTCTAAAATTATTTAGTTTCATTTTTTTATTGATTTTTATGACAAGAAAATCATTAGGATTTAAATATTTTTTTATGGTTTTATTCTTGTAGCTAATTTTGAATTTATCTTCACCAAGACGCTACTTTAACTTAGGTCACAAAAAACTCAGGTGAATCACGTAATTGCTACAAAAAGTCCCGACCACTGCATCTTGTGGTGTATATTTAACTTACTTTGTTACAAGAACATTTTCACTGCAATATCAAATCAAAAGACTTTGCTCATTCGTGTATCTCTTTCATTGACGTAAAAACTAAAATAGTTACGAAATAATATTAAATCGAAACAAGTCAGTCAAATGTAGTGCGTATTAATCTGAAAATAAGAAACCGTATTGTATTGACGCTGAACTAATCTTCAATAAGTGCAATAAAATGCATTGCTATCAATAAGTTAGCCAGAAGTTTCAACTCTATATAGCTGTCGTGGCATACTTGATGAAATTATTGTATCTAGTTGATTTTGTAACTTGAGCGTTGCTTGCTATCCGTCGCGGAACAAAGGAATATGAGATCGGCATTCTTCGGTAAATGAACACCCATTTAGACAATGTGTTGGTGCTTACTAAAGTTTTACATACTTATATGAATTTGTAAAAATTACTGAGCATTGCTTATAATATAAATCTCTATAATAAATTAGCGACCCAACGAATCTTCGCTCGTAATATATGAGTGTATTGTTACTGAAACCGTCCTCAATTTATTTTTATAAATAATGGTAAAGAAGGTGGCTTTGAGTAGAATTTACAGATAAACAAACGTCTTTATTTTACACTATTGTGAGGATAGTGAGTGTGTGAGGAATTGAAGAATTAAATTGCATTCAATTCCATAGAATGATACAGAAAACGATCGTTTTATTAGTATTGTAGAGTG
The DNA here is from genome assembly GCA_949629185.1 of Apamea crenata. Lineage (NCBI taxonomy): Eukaryota > Metazoa > Arthropoda > Insecta > Lepidoptera > Noctuidae > Apamea > Apamea crenata. The sequence goes on from OX451359.1 coordinate 4,274,616, forward strand.
CTAACTTTTACCCAGTTTTGCTTGTGTATAATATCTGACTATAGTTTGTGTCATATAAGATAAGCCTATTTCCTTCCTACAAACAATCCCTTTGCCCAATTTCAGGTATAAATCTAAATGAAGGATAATAGTACATGTGATAACATTTATTTAAGTGCACAACATTACAGAATTTAATAATCCCAAGGTGTTCACACTGCAATTTACAAACTAAAATATATTATAAATGTGACATTCGTACCTTCATGTAGGTTAGGTAAAATAGAAAACATGAAGATTATTAGGTACTAATCAATAATCATACTCAAATTAAAAGTTTAAACCAGTAAATACATCAAGAAAACAAAGTCGCAGCTCCCTGAAATATTATATTGTATCATTAGCACTAGCCGGCTTATTGGTCTGCATTGACCTCATAAAAATCAACTAGGAACATATAAAGAGTTACAAATTCATTTGACATTGTTTAATATTTTACTACATGCATCGGTGTGCGAGGTCAGGTCCTTGGCGATCAAAATGACGTCGTTTTACCATAACACGGTCACTATCGATTTTCTTAGATAAAAATAGGCATTTCTTTGCAATATTGAGGTGAGCTGTGTAAATAGCACACCCTACAAACACAGTGGTACTGTGACAGTATCGATTGACATTGCATTTGTTTCTATTTAATAAGCCATCGTTTTCACTGGCCATGTTTCGAATTTAAGAAAGTAAATGTCACTAGCTTCCACCTTCGGCTTCGCCCACGTGGTGTGTCGATAAAAATGTAGCCTCTTTGTCCTTCCCCGGGGTTCAAAGTAACCCCATAGCAAATTTCATGAAAATCGGTCCAGCCGTTTCGGAGATTAGCCGGAACAAACAGACATACAAAAATTTTAAAAATTGTTTTTTGTTATAAGTACCGAATATACATACTTAATTAGTATTCACCTACATTTTAGTATCATAAAAAATAATTTTCAACGGTAAAATACTTCTCGAATGTTACACTGGCAATGCTTTATTTTGTTGCTAACTTTATAAGTCTATGAGTACATATATAGCTTTATGCAATGAATAGGTTCAGCTAATATTTTAATGGAAGTAATTACTTCCCTGCTTAAAACTATACTAAATAATAAATTGAAACTAACTTCACTAGTGACTGGCTGAAACATGAACGATGTGCACTACAAAAAGAAATATTCAAATGTCGCGCAACTAATTACCTCTTAAATGTTGTGTGTCAGTAATGATTTGTTTTGGTTTAAGCTGCCCGTTAGTCTCAATGTTGCATCGTTTAAAGCCCGATAATGCAAAAAAATAAATTAAGCTTGGCATGCTGAATCTCATCTTTGCAAAGTATAAAGAAAAATCAAAGTCTCAATATATTTATTTAAAATGAACCGATAATCAACACATGCCTAACGTCAAATTCACCGTTGGTTCGGCTATGGTTTCGACAAAAAACATAAAATCAAACCAAAATTACAACATTGTCTTAGGTAAAAAAAACGTATCATGAAATCTGATCGCTAAACGTTGATCATTAAGGCAATACCTTGCTAGAAAAACTCTTAGTTACAAAAATTCACTTTGTATGAAAAATGAAGTCGAATTATAAGTGACCTCGCAAGAATTCGTAGGCATAAAATAGGTGTTATGTCATTAAAGTAAAAGCTTCATATAAATAAGTACTTTTTAAGTGCTGGTATATTATTTTACGTCGTGCCTTTCTATGTTATTGTACAACACACAATAAATAACATCTATGGATCTGTTTATGATACAGTAAAATAGTCAACCTCGGTATTTAGCTTAATCCCTAGTGATTTTGTTAAATTGCGATCTTCTTCTTTCCGTGTCGATGGTAGTCTTCTTTGATATTTTATATTGTTTGAGCCCAGTAGGTGGCCAGGTTGATTGCGGTGAATTACGATAAACATACAAGAAAACACTTTTAATATAATTCCTTTTTTATTTTCGATTTGTCCCAGTAGCCCTTATTATAAACAAACATAAAATTACGCCTGTGTTCCCCGTAGGGCTAGGTAGGGATATATTAGTATCTATTCTAAAAAGATAATACACCACATAATTCAGATAAATCAATGTCTGCTATACATTGTACTCACTGCCAAGCTATAAGTTTCCTATCTTCTAAACAAACTCACAACAATAAAATAACCAATTGGTCCGATATTTATTATTATTCCATTTATTAAATTGATCATACTCTAGACCAGTTCAATTACCTATTTATCACTATCCTTTGTATAGTCATTGCAGGCTATGTTTGTTTACTAGATGGGATACTTAGTGTAGGACTAATTGTTCTCAATTATATGTATTACACTCATTCTGTGCTCTCTTCCCTATTGTCTTTAAATGTCAATTACTGCTGCTTAAACGATTGGATTGTATCATGTGTTTGAAATAATTATTTCTTTTCGATAAAGTGTATTAATTCACATTCTGAAAGGAAAAGGAATGGTGGTTTCACATCAAAATTTTGCTCATAGACATCTCAACAACGGTAGGTTTTAAATATTTGGAATCAAGAAATCTACGGTGACGTGCGAGCTTTACTGCGCGCTCGCCCGAGTTGGACGCAAGTATGCGTATGTATTTAACAGGAAGATGGTATTTATTTGTGTGGTAACTTGGAACAAACTCTATAGATATTTGTGGACAGATTTAATTTTTCAAGTAAGCATTCAATATAATTCCCAACTTTAATACAAAGTTGAAACAAACAAGTTTTTACAATGAGAACTACCGGTTGATATGTCTATGTAGAGGGCTGCTGTCTCATGTCACGGGCTTTCGATAACCCACCATGTGCGCTCCGCCCACTGTCTAACTATTAACCCCTTTTATGTTCTCATTGCTTACTAAATTTTTTTCGCCCTGTCCACGCACGTCCTTGCCTGCACACAATGTTCCTGTACACGCTCGCTTCACATCACTACTGCTACATGGACGTTATGAAATAAAGTCTAAAAGCATATGGGGTTGTCTCCGATAGATACACCTTCTGCCAGAAATGCTTCAATGACATCCAAGGAGACACTGTCACGCTCGGCGATGACCCGTTGCAGCCACAGACGTGAGTATCTCTATCTATCTGAGTTTCAATGAAATATCAATTTTGTAAACAAATAAACTAATAATAAAAACACCTTTGATTAAAGAACTTTCACGCGAAGAATGATATGCGGTGAATATTTCAGTGCAATCAAGAAGGATCAATTCAAAGAAATGAAGAATGATCACCTAGAACAAGAACCATTTGTTGTTTGCATGGACTGTGGTAGAAAGCAACACCAGATATGTGTATTGCACCACGATTCGATATGGCCTCAGGGCTTCTGCTGTGATAATTGTCTGAAAAAGAAAGCTGCTAAACGGAAAGAGAACAAATTCTCGGCTAAGAAACTTCCTACTTCCAAACTTGGCATTTATATTGAAACAAGAGTCAATAATTTCCTTAAGAAAAAAGAGGCTGGCGCTGGCGAAGTGCATATCAGGGTGGTTGCTTCGTCTGATAAGGTAAGGGGCATCCAAAACATGTACTTTAATTACTCTTACATACAAATTGCTAAACCTTTCAACTGTCTCACTATTCCAACTAATCTTTGCATCATTGTTATGAAGCTTTTTCACGTTTCCTACATTCTCCTGTTGTGATGAGTCTGGCTTAATCTTTCGCTGTTTGTTACCTAAAATACTTTGTTCATGTCATATCATAGTTCATAACTTGCTTTTACCCGAGTGGTTTTCATGAAATCTTTTGATCCTCTCAAAAATGTTTCATTACATTGTAGGTGCAATGTTGACACATATCACAACTCATCTCTGTTGAACTGTGACTAAAACTTTCGTATTTTTCAGATGGTGGAAGTGAAACCCGGGATGAGATCAAGATTCGTAGATTCTGGTGAACTGTGCGCCGAGTTCCCGTATCGGGCTAAAGCGTTGTTTGCATTTGAAGAGATTGATGGAACCGACATTTGTTTCTTTGGCATGCACGTGCAGGTGAGTCATCCACGTCATCAATGTTAATTAATTACACAAGAATTTCAACTATTGCTGATTGATTTTGTCTGTGACATTGGGTTTTTTGTTAATTTTCTATCCAATTGTTACTAAAATTGTGGGTTTCCCGTTCATTTTATACCATAATTAGATTCTTGCATATATTTTATTAAATAAACTTTTTGTTGATATAAAAAAATTGCTATATCGTAAAACTTCGAGAAAATGTAGTCTGATTTTTCTATCCAGATTTTAACATAAACATTTCTCTTCCAGGAATACGGCAGTGAGAGTCCGTCACCCAACACGAGGCGTGTTTATATAGCATATCTAGACTCTGTACATTTCTTCCAACCGCGGCAGTACAGAACTGCCGTCTACCACGAGATTTTATTAGGATACTTAGACTACGCCAAGCAATTGGGCTACACGATGGCTCATATCTGGGCGTGTCCACCCTCAGAAGGAGACGACTATATTTTCCACTGCCATCCACCCGAACAAAAAATTCCTAAACCTAAAAGGTTACAAGAGTGGTATAAGAAAATGTTAGATAAGGGAATCATAGAGAGGATAATACTAGATTATAAAGACATACTCAAGCAAGCTATGGAGGACAATATCTCGTCAGCGGCGGAACTGCCTTACTTTGAGGGCGACTTCTGGCCCAACGTCCTTGAGGAGTCCATCAAGGAGTTGGATCAGGAGGAGGAGGAGAAGAGGAAGCAAGCCGAAGCCGCCGAGGCAGTGGTCAGTATCAAGTATATGATGGTTGGAATGGTTTTTGCACGTTGTGAATAACACCGGGCCGTGTATGATCATGTTTTGTTACTAAACACTAAGGGGTTTATTTATAAATGTTGCTTAAAGTTAAGAGACAATTAAATGTCAAAAAAGTTTGGTTAACACGTTGATTGCCAGACGACAGAGACAGTAAAAAATCTATTGTTGGCAGTCACCGGTGCCTGCGGTGCAGTCAATGCCTTGAACAGTCGCTAATCATTAACTTTAAGCAAAGTTTATGAATAAACCCCTAATAGTCAAGTCCTAATTTGTGTGTGTTTGAACTAAGTCACTAAATTCACAAAGGACCGATTCTTTAATCGGCAGATAACTAAGTGAGGTTTTCACCAATTGAACTGAACGCGATCAGCATTTCTTAACCGCGTTCATGAGCTGTCAGTGTCAAAATTGTTGCGGAATATTGACAGCTCTTGAACGCGGCTTAGAATTATGCTGAACGCGTTCAGTTTATTGGTGAAATTCGCCCTTAATGGTTAAATACACCTATAAGAAACTGCACAGATATCTAACAAGCACAAAAGACAAGAGTTTTTGCACTTTAAAATCTATTTAAATTGCACCGGTTTTGGTATTGGATCTGTTAATCTACGCTATAACATGATTGCTTGGGTTTGGCATGAGACAATATTTTCTAACATGATTTTTAGATATTCCAGTCCTCTGAAGAGAATGAGCAAGGTCCTGATGGCAAGAAGAAAGGGCAGAAGAAGGCGAAGAAGTCCAACAAGTCGAAGGCCGCGCAGCGTAAGAATAGTAAGAAGCAAAGTGATCAGCAGCAAGGCAGTGATCTCAGTGCAAAGATATTTGCCACCATGGAGAAGCACAAAGAGGTGTTCTTCGTTATTAGGCTACATTCCGCACAATCTGCTGCCAGCTTAGCGGTGAGTTTCATTAATTAATAATAACTATAAACTACAGGGTTAAATTAAATTAGCTGGCGAAACTTCACACACGCGATGGGTATAAATAACTAATATGAAACAAAATATAAAACTCATAACTTTAGGTTACTACAGCCGCAGCGGGACCAACGTCCGTGAGATGCACTAAGTTTGAGAAATTATGCTTCTTTTATCGAGATTACTTATTGATAACCATTGACGTCTGTGAAGTTCCACCGGCTATTTTAATTTGGCGCTGTATAAAAACAACTCAGATAGTTTGGGTGTTGTAGAATCAATATCTCAAATAATGATATTTTGAAAAAAAAAAATTAAAGTTTTATTAAATCTTGAGATATCCATTTCCAAAGCTTCTATCTTTACGCTACGCTCGCCTGTAAAAATAAATAGCGCACCGTGGCATACTAATACGAACGCCAAAAATTTCCGATTTCTTGCTACCCCATGTTCCATATGGTCTAGAGAGTCATGTCAAAACAAAAATTATGTCTTAACTTCTTGATCGTAAATGCGTATTTTTTTTTATACAGCCGATCGGAGACCCGGACCCGCTGATCAACTGCGACCTGATGGACGGGCGCGACGCTTTCCTAACCATGGCGCGCGATCGTCACTACGAGTTCTCCTCCACGAGACGCGCGCGCTTCTCCACACTCTGCATGCTCTACGAGCTGCACAACCAGGGCACCGACAAGTTCGTCTACACCTGCAACAGTTGCAAGTCGCACGTCGAGACCCGCTACCACTGCACCGTGTGCGACGACTTCGACCTGTGCGTGCCCTGCCACGAGAAGGAAGGCCACCCGCACAAGATGGAGAAGCTCGGCCTCGATATCGATGTAGGCTCCTCGCCTGGCGATATGAAGCAAGCCAACCCTCAGGAGGCCCGCAAACTGTCCATCCAGCGATGCATCCAGTCTCTGGTGCACGCCTGCCAGTGCCGCGACGCCAACTGCCGCCTACCGTCCTGCCAGAAGATGAAGCGCGTCGTCACGCACACGAAGATCTGCCGCCGCAAGACCAAGGGCGACTGTCCTATCTGCAAGCAGCTGATCGCGTTGTGTTGCTACCATGCGAAGCACTGCCAGGAGACGAAATGTTCAGTGCCTTTCTGCAGCAGCATCAAGCAGAAGCTGAAGCAGCAGCAGGTCCAACAGAGAGTGCAACAAGCAAAGTTGCTAAGAAGACGTATGGCGGCCATGAACACGCGAGGGGCAGCGCCGCCGTCGCCTCCGCCGCAGGCCTCCCTGGCATCTCCGCCTCCCTCCAAACCTGCCACGCACGCGTTACCGCACAATGTGCAGAAGGCGTTGCAACAGGTATGGACTTTGAAACTTAGAATACTATACTTGTGTCTTCTAACTGTCAAAGAATATAAATTTGTTACAAAGGATTTTTGTCCGAAATGTTGTTTTTGTCAAGTTAGCTAGCGTTTTAAATAGAGGCACACAGCAACCAAAGCTAAAGGTGGTTCGTAACATTTGTACTGTGCAGTCGATATACCGAAATAAACATACAATTAAACTGTTAAGAAGGGTACTTTTTACTGTTAACCGACCGTACAAAGTTTTCGGGCATACGAATGACCGGGATAACAATGATTGCCTCCACCAGGTCCAAGAGGAAGCGGCGCGGCAACAAGCACCTTCCTACGGCAAGCAAGCCGCAATGGGTCCTCCGCCCGGCAGCGTCGGGGTGGGCGGGGTCAACGTGGGCGGCGTGGGTGGCGTGGGCGGGGTGGGCGGCGTGGGCCCCGTGCGCGCCGACTGGGCCGCGCGCTACCGGGCCCCGCCGCCGCTGCACCACCCGCCGCACGCGCAGCACCACGCGCGCCTGCAGCACCACCCGCAGCCGCAGCCGCACCACCCGCACCCGCACGCGCCGCAACAGTTACAGGTAACTACCAGCTCTACCTGTAATAATTGCTCCTAGTAATACTCAATTGATTTCGTAAATTGAGTAAACATTCTATATTAAAACCTCAAAAATATCATGAAAACATCATTTTCAATGTTTACCATCTTAGAGTTTGATCCCTGTATGTTTGTTTGTTTGGTTTGCTTTCTCTATCAGAATTGCCAAATACCATTGAAATGCTATCCACGACGCATAATTGTAAATTGAATAAGGCTGCTATTTTCAATTTTGATGTCACTATCAAATCGAAAGAAAAGAAAAAAATGTATTTATTGCGACTCGTACAAGATCATAAACTCAACTAATCACAGTTAAAAAAATAAAACATAACATATAAAAAAAAGTAACAAAAGGAAAAATAAAACGGAAAGTCCTATACCAGGCTAAAAGGCTCCTATCTCAGCATGATGCTTCGACATTTAAAAAATAAATGTCGCAGCGCTGGTATTCTGATAGGTCCCGCTGTGATGTCACGGGCAATCACAGTAATAAAAAAATAGATCTAATTATGTAAAATATTGGCGCCGATTCCCTTGTTCACAAACTAAACTAAATTTAAGTTCACTGCATCTTTTTCTTTCTATTTCATTAAGAAAAGGATAGAAGATAAAATATTAGTTTAGTCCTGTCAAATTATGATACTCCATAGACAGTTTAGACGTGATTTAAAACATGGCTGCTAAAAACACGTCAATTTACGTCAGGCGCTGACTAATTTGACAGGACTAAACTAATATTTATCGTCTGTCCTTTTCTTATTGAAATAGAAAGAAAAAGATGCACTGAACTTAAATTTAGTTTAGTTTGTGAACAAGGGAATCGGGGCCATTAGCGATAAAGTAAATATTATTTATTTTAAATCCACGCCAGATGTAACCTCATTACTCGTCTATGCCCTGAGTGTCAGAAGCACTCTGTGGCATTGTTGTGACAAGTGAACGGTCGCATGCGCCGAAAATAAGAAAAACCGGCGAAAATCAATAAATACATTATTCATTACGGCTGTGTAGTGGAGCAATATTACAGTGAATATATAATAAAAGTGGAATGTGGTAGTTAATTAACGGCATGGATGAAATGGAATGGAATGAAAAAATGAAATGATGATAGTGTTATCGAGTTGTAACTCTTAGAAATAAATGACAGACAGCGAAACAAAACATTATATAGGCCGACAATAACAATTCGTGTATAGATGCTGACAGTAAAAGCGTGGAATAATCAAGAACACTTTATTAATTAATTATCGAACATGCCTATCGAACACAAGAACAAGATGCGAAACAAAACTGCTGTGCCTGTTCAGTGAACAATCGCTGCCAAATGCCAAACCACCAATGCTAGCTGCGTCCAATCGACATGGGCTGCACAAAAACCAAGACAATTATATCCGTCTTGACCATGAGTCATCAACACGAAACAGTCATTATTGATGACGGTTTTGGTTTTTACGGCCGCCATCTTATATTTCGATTTCGACATCATTGAAATGGTTTTACAATCACCCATAATATTGGTATTTCCCGCAACACAAAAACATGATGCAGGGGGTCCACTTTCTAAGTCCGTCAACGAAGATACGGCCCCGTCCGAAAGTAGTTGATCCGTCAAAACAAGTAACAAATATTTTTGTTCGGACTGGATGAAACACACCGGGATTACGGATAACTGTAGTTCGGGCCCCGAACTAATCTTTTGTCCGTAAATAATACAGAGTTACTACGCTTTCGTGCTTAGGGAGTAGACCCAAGGGACAATGTTGTGCAACTCTTTATTCCCATAAACACCTTACGCTTGTTGGACTTCATGAACATTTTCCCTTACAGCAAAGAGCCCCCGCGCCACAGCAGCAACAAACGCAACCTCAAGTCCATCAGAAGGCGTTACAGCAGCTTATGGCGACGTTACGCTCGCCCACCAGTCACAACCAGCAGCAAGAGATTCTACAGATACTCAAGTCCAATCCACCGCTCATGGCCGCCTTCATCAAACAAAGACAAGTGAGTGGTTACCCAACTTTTTTTGGTTACAGAGACAGCATGAAGTTTTTTTTACGGCGATTGACTTTTTTATTTTGACTTTCTTATTAGTTCGTTAGTGGTCTTATTGAATTAAATTATTTGATTTTGACTATTCAACCACAAATATTTTTTTTTATTTGGTATAATTGAAAATTGCAGCATCTCAGCATATTTTTACAACACCTTTGTTTTTGCTTATCCAGAACGCCCAGAACCAACAACAAGCGGCAGGCGGTGTGGGCGGTGTTGGACCTGTGGGTGGCGTGGGCGCTGTGAGTGGCGTCGGCGGCGTGTGTGGCGTAGGCGGCGTGGGTCTACCGCAGCAGCAGCCGCAGCTACAGCACATGATGCAGCCGCAGCAGCAGCAGCGGTTGCAGCAGATGCACCAGATGTTGCCGCAGCAGACACAAGTAAGTTCAGTTTATGTAACATCGGCTATGGTATTTTATGGCAGCTTTATGAATGTAAACTAATTGCAAAAAGTATAATGCTGTAAAGAAATATTTAGCAATCAAGCCTTTCCCCATTTGTGTTGGCCGTTTGGGTTATGTTAGAATGATTTTTGAGTGTTATTTGAATCGAGTTAAACCTAATTACAAACTCGGTTTACTGGGTTACTATAAGCAAGTAGTAACGAAAGCCTTCTGTCGCCAGGGCGTGTCCGGTGTCGGCGGGCCCGGCGGGCTGGGCGCGGGCGCGGCCGGCATGGCACACGGCGCGGGCTGGTTCAAGGGCGGCGTGGGCGGCAACATGATGGCCATGCGCGGCGCGTACGGCGGCGCGGGCGTGGGCGCGGTGGGCGCGGTGGGCGTGGCGCGGCTGGGGGGCGCGCGCTACGCCTTCGGCGGCGTGGGCGGCGTGGGCGGCGTGGGCGCGCGCTCGCCGCCCGGCACGCCGTCGCCGCGCGCGCCCACGCCGTCGGAGCTGCTGCTGCTGCGCCAGTCGCCGGCCCCGGCCGCTCCGCTGGCCCCGCCGGACGACCAGCTGCCGCCCATGACGCCGCAGGACCAGCTCACCAAGTTCGTGGAGCAGTTGTAGTGTACATAGCCTCGGCGCGCGGCCCTGTACATATAGCGTAGCGGCCGCGGCGCAAGCGTGTGACCTGCCCTCGCTCGTCTCCCCGCCCTATTTATTGATCGAGTTGTCGTTAGCGACGCGAGGGACGTAAATTAAGTATTACGATGACCGAAACGAGCGCTCAATGTACAAAATGTAAATATGAGAGGAGTATGTCCTGTCCGCTTCTGCGTAATGTAAGTTGTTTGTAGCGTAGGTACATTATGATACTTATTCTGTTTATTGTAATTAAATCATTTTATAATATAATTATGTGATCATTATAAACTGTTGTTTCTATTTACCAAAATACCTCGAATCCTGTCCTGTTAATTGCCAATCTGATTAGCAAAAGGTAAAGGTCGTAAACCTTGCTGGACGAAATAATGCCAAAAAAAAACAACCCAAGCTGAATTCAGAGCAAAGGATTTTTTATGACAATGAATTATGAACCTTACTAACAGTGTCATCAAATACGCATGTCTCGTTTTCCGTCGATGTTCAGGCAATATTGCTCTATAACACTATGTGACTGTCCCTAAATTACCATAGGCTGATAAAATTTTAGTTTTTCCTAATTATGCTAAATATTAGTGATTAGGTAGGTTCCCCCGAAGGTGAAGTAGCACGCCCCGCCTCCTGTAGGGCTCGTCACCAGACGGGCACCCCCCACCGTCATAAGGAATGAATTCCCATGAACTAAACTGCCTTCTACCGACTTAGAAAGCAGGTAATGCAAGAGAAAATATCATCAATGATTAATTACGATAATTTAGAAGAGTTATTTCCATGCTCGAATAAATTATCATTAATACCTTCTCAGCTATATCGCCCTTCACTACTTCCAAGTGTTTCAGCCGAGGAGAAGACTAGGCGCAACAAACTCTCCAGCAACACGTATCTGTCTGTTTAGTTAGAGGAACTTTAATACCATTATCAGCCTAGGATAATATTATTATTATAATTTATTATGGACTCACCCAGTAGCACATAATACGCTAAATATTACATTAGTCTAATCTGAGCTTTGACTATATTTAACTTATTAAATACTAATCGCTTTCTTACGACAGCCAACACACTTGGACGTGGCCTCTTGGCTTGGCATTTACCAAGTCTCTTAATTTAACTTGCCTAGGCAAGTTAGTGTAGTCAAGGTAGTGAGATATCACTACCTTGACTTATTCTTGACTTAATACATCAGTCCCCTCAATTCCCAGAAACACCACGCTCAGCCCATCTTCCACACTTTTGCAGAACAGCTTTATGGCTGCCTTTGTACAATATCTCCACTTTTTAGGGTTCCGTACCCAAAGGGTAAAAACGGGACCCTAAGACTTCGCTGTCTGTCACCAGGCTGTATCTCAAGAACCGCGATAGCTAGACAGTTGAAATTTTCACAAATTATGTATTTCTGTTGCCGCTATAACAAAAAAACTAAAAACAGAATAAAATAAATACTTAAGTGGGGGATCCCATACAACAAACATGATTTTTTTTGCAGTTTTTTGCTCGGTATTAATAATGGCAACAGGTAGACGCTTGAAATATTCACAGAATATTTAGTTGCATATTCACTTTATCAATAAATAATTAAATTAAAATTAAATAAATATTTTAGTATGTGATTTTTATAGATAATGGTACGGAACCCTTCTTGCGCGAGTCCGACTCGCACTTGTTAAGGATTCGTTTGGGCATTCCGTCGGCCCATCCTATGGTCGCCAGATGAGGGACTTGTATTATTTGTTAAAATTAGAAATAGGATGTTTACCACAGAATAACTAATAGTACTAACGTACAGAAGATTATCTCTGATCTTGAAGAAAGCCGCTTTTATAATAGCCTACAAAATCACTTCCCCGCCAACGCGCAATCTAAATTGCACTTAATCGCCGTGCTTGAGAGTTGTTATTACTTTAGAATAGAATACTCTATATTATGTACACCAAACACCTAGACATGAGTGAATGTTATGGAAAAAGGGAACATGAGATGATACATAGGAAGCCAAATTAATGATCTTTAACTAACATTTTGGCCAAAATGGAGTTATATGCATTTTGAATTTTAAACTCAAACTCAAAACATTGTTTGAAATAAACCAATTACAGGCACCTTTGAATTGTCAAGGGGTCGGGCAGGCAGAAAGATGAAGTTAGTTGCTCATTCCAAAGCGAAGTAGAGATCGTCCAATTTAAAATTGTACGCCCCTCCACTGCAGCAGCTTGTTGCTTACACATTTAAAATGTTGGTATAGAACTGGAGAGGCGTGCAATTTTAAATTAGACGATCTCTAGGTACCTATTATATATAATTTTCCTTACGTACATGATGTTTTCATAGACATATTGACAAAGTACCGTCGTGATATGATGTTAATATCTTTAAACAGTTCCCTTAGAGAATCCCTTCCAGTTCGCTCTAAGGGAACTGAGAGACGGGACGGAGAATCGCGACTGTGCCATATACTGCTCTGATGGCTCTTTTATGCAGAATAAAAATAGACTCAATATCTGCAGCCCGTCCCCATAGTGAAATACCGTAAGACATGATACTATGAAAGTAACTGTAATAGACTAACCTCACGGTATCTACATTAGTAAATTGACGGATTTTTCTTACAGCATATGCTGCTGAACTTAACCGTCCTGCAAGTGATGGTAAATGAGGACCCCATTGCAGCCTTGACTCATGAGCGCAGTCTCCAGGAAAACAGAATCGACGAATTTTCGAATCACTACTTTCAACATTCGGTAAAGCAAATCTCATGCATTTAGTTTTTGTCCTATTTAATGCTAAATTATTAGCAGTGATCCTATTCTGTATCTGCAGTAGGGCCTTATAGATTTGATGCACGTCTATTTATCTTAAAAAGTAAGGAAGTACCAGCAAATAACACCATTGTGTTTTTTTTTAATAAAAGGGGTAGATCATTAGTATAAAAAAGGAAATTACCTAATATCGAGCCCTGTGAAACACCCATTTTTACTTTTAAACCAAGTGAATTGAGACCATTTATTTGAACTTTTGTTGTCTATCATCTAAATAAGATTTTACTAAACTGAGTGCAAGTTTACTTGGTTCATTATGCTCAAGTTTCAAGAGTATGGTTTCGTGATTAACATTGTCATGTTCTGTCGACATTTACGTAACATGCGGTATCAGAATGTTAAACCAAAAGTTTAGGCTAACAAGCTTAATTAATGAAACAAAAGAAATATGTAAAACGCTTTAATTAAATTCATGTGACAATGTTAAAATAAACATTTTAGGTATTTTAGTTATTAGTAACATCTTGCAGTGCTGAACATTATCATACTCCACATTTTACTCTAAACCGATACAGGAATAACTTCCACCGACACGAAGATTTTAAACTAGCCGCGAAATTATTCTTTTCACTGATCACTCCTTGCTATATAACTCTGACATCTTTATATTTTTTTATCTTACAAAGAATTGGGACCAAATTCAATACGACGGACTTCCCAAATTCTTTTGTTATGTTTACATCCATTCTTAAAATAAGGCCCGAAGATGCGGTGATTCTGAACGTGTTGCTATCAGCTTTCACGGTTTAGCAACTGAAACGGCAGTCTTTCAGTGAGATCACAATATGCACTGTATATATTGTAAACGTTGGTAGCAACATGCCATGTCATCTCGTTAGGCCTGAAGGCAGTTCGTAATTTAGATGCTAATCTTACGAGACTGTTCATAAACCGAGTAATATTACTTTACTTTTTTAATTTCCGATGAAGACTGTAAAACTATTGAACGAATAAAAATAAATACAGATGGCACCACTGAAGATTGCACATGCTTTGCCTGGGTGTTCATCGGCTTTTTCTAGTATCTTGTTGCATATTTTGATAGAAAATTGTTATTGTTATTCTAATAATATAAATATTAAGAATCAGAATTATCATACACATCTTTTTACAAAAATATACACATTATAGGGTTTATAAGCAGTCTCCTGTACAAATATATTTCTCCATATAGTCATAACTTCATAAATGCAATCTAATCCACTCTCAGCACATAAAGCTTCCAATTATAAATGAACGCGTACCAAAACATAGATAAAGCTTGTTCGGATCGAAGTAGCAAAAAATTCATTATACTACTGCATATTTTAAAATGAATGTTTTTTTTTTTTAAATGCTTTGGAACACTGACCTTGTTATCTCCGATTTATTAGCACTGCTCTAAGCGTTACCGACGCGTGCTTTACTTTAAAATCTAAATTACTTTCAATTGACGACGTACTACCTACGATCGTAAAGATATAAAAATAGACACATACTTCATACAATTGATGTTAATAATGAAAGCATGTTAATAATTAAATTTCTAAAAATCACAAAATAAGCCTTACTTTTTACCTTTAATTTAATTTTAACATCAGTTTTCCAAAGCATTTTTCAAATACATAGGTTTAACAATAATAACCATAATCCCATTTCAATATAATTCATACACCAGATGATCTTACAAAACTAAAACAAACTAATAAAAAACAATGAACAAGTATGATTACAACAAAATAATTTAAAAGCGAAAAAGATATTTGAGGCAAACCATACTATTTGTACTTTAGTAAAATAGAACGCGACGTTAGTTGCACATGCATGATGATTGCTAACGAAAAATTTATGCGACAAAAAAATAAAATGTTTTTGCCTAAAATATCCCATCGGTCTCGACACTAAAGGAACGAACACACACACGTCATTTTACCACAAATTAGTTCATATTTCATTTATTTAGATCCTTAATTACACAAATATTATGCACATTTCTTTATTTATTTTTTGTATTTTTTTTTCTTCGCTTGCAACACATAATTTATACCGTGTTACTAATAAGTACCGAATATCAGGTGGGGTCCATTAAGGATCGCAGACGTCGCTGTAGCCAATGTATCATGGGACGGTCCAAAAACCACAATGCTAGTCAGGCCAGGCGTTCTACTTTGACAAATAATTTTAAAGATCTGCCCTAAATCATAAAATTCATAAAGTCGTGGTTAGTAAAAATATTAGACATTACCCGACCCGGCGTTAAATAGGCATTGGACAGTCAACTCCACGCACATTCTTTACAAAACATATAAATGCACAATCAATACAAATCATAAGATAATAAATTAGGATAAAATAAATCTTTAAAATTTGGAATATTATCCAGGTCGTTTGTTCACAGTTCCGATTTTAGCTGTAAGGTTTTCCATGATAATTACAGCTGTTAACGAAAAAAATATAATTAAAGGACAGCATGTCGGAAGTGTTAAAATTTTAAGGTGCCTATGACTCGGTCTTCTATCGATCAACGAAAGTATTTTTTCTGGCGAACGACATAATTGACGATCTATCTTTAATTATTATTATCGAACATTTTTATAGAAAATAAAGAAAATATATTTGCACAGACTAAAAGACACACCATACATCAGATAGCAACAAATAAAAATCAAATAGAAAGTGTAAAGTCCTTATAGGCACCTTTTTACCGTAAAACTTATGTAAGATTGACAAGTAACAATAATTTTTATCAACTCATAAAAACCAACTCATTGTCGCCGCACGTGTCGCTCCCGCGGCTATAACATTAATTTAAATACTAATGGCATCACTGCGCTCGCGCAGCCTCTTCAACATTGGTTGGCACAAAATAAAATAATTTGCTGTCCAAATAATGTTGGGAATGTGCAATAAATGATTAGATTTCCTTTACATCATTCATTTTAAATTAATATGCCATCACTCAGTCTTTCAATTCGTGAAACTGTAAATATATAATAATATATTCAAAAATCTGCAATAAGCAACAGTTATAAGTGAAAATGATACAATAGATTTCATATATACAGTAAAATCACCTTCTTATTCTCCAAGGCTTGTTTGTTTTGTCACAGAAGCTACGACTTTTAAATCTTTACGACTTTTATATCTGGCATTTTAGATTTTAGGTCTAAACGTACAAAAAGTTTATCATATTTGAACAGGATATAATTTGGTAAGTTTAATTGATCTCTAATCGTATTAAGTCAGACCCAATACCAACATATTCTGTCACAACTAAGTATTAAATGCCTTTATTTTAATTTATGTGAAAGAATTAAAATGCCTAGCTTCATCGACCAATTCTGCAGGGTTCAAATTTTTTGGCAGCAATCAAATGTTTGAGGTGAATCAAATTAACAGACCACTATCAGATAATTTTCGACTAGATTTTTGAAGTATGTGTTGACTTGGATAAGGGATTACTCTACAACTTTTGGACGACACATCAATATGATGCAATACTATACTATTTAGCTATGAGTATATTATCGACTTGACTATACATTTAGGAACTTATAATAAACCCACGTCGTGTTTTTTTTATAAGTTAAATTAACCAGTTACGAATCATGAAGTAAGTAGAGTCATCGCTTATGATGACTCTAGTAGAGTAGAACATTAATTTAAACTCGAGTATTTTCTTTCTTAATCCCTAATGTGATGTACGCCAGCAAGGGATGCAGTAGAACATAAACAATAAAATTCATAATGTCATAACCACTTACACAAAATTAACTAGCCCGTTCCATTATGGAAATTAGCCACAAATCCACATTAAACTTAGGACCCAGCAAAAATGTATTTGTAACCTACCAGACATGATTAGAAAATGTGCCCAAATCACGTATTACAGGAGAGAACTACTGTATAAGATGAGTTTAGAGAATTGCTTTCTTTATATTCTTACATTTTCTTTCAGTCAAAATAATGCTAGGTATATAATTTTTATTCCTTATCCAACTGCATACTTCAAAAACCCCACCAATATATTTGATTGCTGTCCAAACTGTTTGACTCCTAGTAAGTGGACCAGTTATTCAGTAATTTTATTGTTCCTTCTTGTCTTCTGTCGGCGAGGGTGTGGAGGTGTCGGTGTCTTCTGGCTCCTCATCTGAATAGTTTATAGGCTCTTCACCCGGCTTCAATAACCGCCCTACGAGGTCGTACTTCTCTGGAAAGATAGAAAGAACTGAGTTTAACATCTGGTTTCTAAACTTGTATGTGTTGATTGGGAAATAGTTCATGAAAAATATCGCTATACTGCGTTCGCAATTTAGTTTCCAAAAACGTAAACAAATATGAGTTTTTGGAAAAATAACAGTTCAGTTTGCGCTAAAACTTCAACATTATTTATTGCTTTTTCAATAGCAGGAGTCATTCTAAAATCAATTTAATTTAAGGTAGGATAAAGTTGCAAACATTTTTGGTTCCTAGTTCGCGAGTATGAAGTCTTAGATTAGCTGTGGAGCATGAAATGCTATCCAATCAATCAACTCAACCTTCCACAAAAACACTAAAACCTGCAAAAGAAACCACTAAATCCTGTCTGTAACTTACAGAAAAGGTTTACCATAAAATCGATCGATCATACGAAGTTAACAAATACAAATTCAAATTCAAATTCAAAATCATTTATAACAGTACAGTGCAATGTTGAATCAAGAAGAATTAAATATCATTCGTACTGATTTGTAAATTATTGACTGGCACACTGGTCTAGTGTTCTCAAGCAAGGAAAGGTTCAGTAATATAATAAAGAACGTCGCGGTTGGAAGTTTAATCAACCGCTTACACTTTTCAACTAGCTGGTATTTTTATCATAGTAGATCCATCCATAAACCGAACCATCATAGAACCGCTGACCGTTGGGGTAGATGTGTTCTTAAGTGGAGACCGCGAATCGGTAAACGTAAGGTGGAACGCCCTCAGGCTAGGTGGAGCGACGATCTTCGCAGGATGGCTGGTAGCAGCTGGATGAGAGTTGCCGAAAATCGAGTTGAATGGCGTGCAATAGGAGAGGCTTATGTCAAGCAGTGGACTGCTATGATGATGAGATCCACCCATATCGAAAAACTTACAAAACATTGCGCCTGAATTCTTAAAGGGGTAGACATTTACTAATAGTTCCCATGTAGTAGTTAAAAACAAAAATCCAGGCAGTTACTGAGAATTTACTGCCTGCCTCGACGAAAGCGCTACTGCTGACGATGAGGCCCTGGCTTCGGCCGGGCAAACTGATGGGTTTTTCCATCTTTCGTTTCTTTTTGGGAGCAGTGGTGGCTCAGTGGTAATGGACCCGACTTACGAGTTGTAGGTCGTGAGTTCCCCAGACCCAGACAGGCTCTTTACTTTGTCTAAATTATTGCATCACCACTGCTCTCAATACGGTGATGGAAAACATCTTGAGGAAACCGGCATGTCCTGGAACCACAAATTCGAAGACATGCGACATCCACCAACCGCACTGGGCCCGCATGGTAGATTATGGCCCACTCCCTCTCACAGAGACGAGGCCTATGTCCCAGCAGTGGGAACATTATAGGCTGATTATGTATTTATTTTGTTACTTTTTTTTTAAATATATAATTTGGTTTTTTATCTTTGACTGTGTTTAGTGTAGTTTGTGATCTTCCTGCACGAGTCGCAATAAATACTTTTTCTTTCTTCTTTTCATCTGGAGTTTCTCAGTAGCAGTCCGGAGTCAGGATTTGTGCCGAGTTGATGGCAATAGACTATTAAATAGGCCTTAAACATAACTGGCGAAATGTGTGTGTATGATAGGTACACCTCTACCCAACTCTTCGGGGAGTACAGGCGTTGTTATGTTATGTTGTAAAACCCCAATTACCCAGAAGTCAGGAACCAAAGCTCAGAAGTCGTTTGTACAGTCACGAGTATAAGTATGTATACACTTGGCTTTATTCAAAAGCGATTTACGCCTTTATTTTTTAATAAAATTTTATGTTGCTACGAACATATTCTTATCGAATCCATAGGTTTTGGCAATGTGTCGTATTTCCGTGTTGTTTTCGTTATTTCACGCAAAAATCACTATTGAAAGTTTCCAAGTGTTGACATATTGGTGCTCGTGACTGTACCCCTAGACGGACGAGGTAGTATAAAATTACAGTGCAGACTGAACACTACGAAGAAAAAAAGTTATTACAAATAGAATGCTAAGATTTAGTTCAAGTCGCTTACAAAATGTGTGTCGGTCGATTTTTATTATACTTAAGTGTGTAAGTGGCCAAGTTCAGACGACTTGATGGTATCAAAGTGGTCAACAGACACAACACAAGTTAAGTTTTTTATTTATTTGCTTTTAAAGCTGGGCTGCGACCCAGACATGAAAGCATCATTAAAAATAATAATGTAGTAAAATAAACAATGACCGTCTCATTAGTTTAAAATTTAAATAGCGGCCATGCGAATGCTGAGTTTTGGGTCTGATTTTCGTTATTAGGAATTTCGCAATTCTCAGTAGCCCATTCTGAATTTCTGCTCGATTTGTGGCAAAACGTAACTGGCTAAATGTGGGTGTACCTGTGCCTACATATATTATCATAGGTCTCTGCCCACCCTTTCGGGAAATACAGGCGTATAATGAACGATCCCATTGCTATGCATTAAAACCACCCACATGGCATCATTCTATTTTCAGACACGAATAATCGATTAAAGATTCAAACAATGCATGCGTGAATATAAATATTTTGTTCAGATTACATGTGTTAGAATGTTCTGTATGACAAGCGGAGTTTTGGGGCACGTCTACATACATGGCAAAAAAAAAAAAAAAAAAAAATACTATACTCTTATCTCTCAAAATACAGTGCTATGTGGTGAATCCTGGGTTTGGTTTCCGCACATAGTCCTTCAAGTGGATGTTAGAATGTTTAAGATTAAAGCAGAGGGACTTGTGGCTAAGTAATAAAAGCCGCACAGTTCGATCGATCAGGTTAAGCTACGCTTGCCGTGGTTGGTCCGTGACTATCTTTACATATACCAAGACCCCTCCGTGCCTCGGCAAGCACGTTAAGCCGTTGGTCCCGTGTGTCATTCGTGGATTTTTGACAGTCGTTAGGGATGGTCAGAAGCCCGAAAGTCTAACAACCAGTCTTACTAAGGGGTATTACGTAATACGTATTACCCAGTAAATGGGTTGTGGAAGCTGGATAGGCAGTTGCCCCATGTAAAATACTTTTACTCAGTTGCATCCGGTGAGACTGGATGGAAGCCGAACCCAACATAGGAAAAGGCTGAGCTGATGATGATAATAATAATAATATTCTTTATTGTTCTCTCATTGTCACAAACACAGTACAAAGCCAAGGTAACACAGAGACTGGTGTCTGTTGTAGGTAAAACCTGTATTACAGATCACCAGGCTTACCCTCTAATCGGACAACCGCTTATTGACCTATGACTGTATTAAATGAACATACAGGTTGTATGATTAAAATTAAAACCACATGTGGTGGATCTGTTTTCACCATCTCTCTCTGTTTTTCTTTGACATCGTTTTAAAGGTTGTTTTCCTTAGAAAAACCTTATTTTGACCTGGAAGCCGTTAAAACCGATTTCTACTGTAATAACTTTCACATCGCATAATGGCACTAAAAGCTTGTAGTTTGGCATCGGCGTATTTAACTATGAGATCATTATTTATATGGTAATCTTAATTTTTAACCATTACAGCTGAAGTTGAATACCGTTTTCTGAACAGCGGTGGCCGCCACATATCGGCCGCAGTGACGGCCGTCATGATAATGAAAAGCACTGTGACATTACGGTGTCAAAAAACGTCCTCTAGGGAAACGCACCAACTGACTTTCATAAATAACGTTTCACTGACATTATTCGACGGTAAATTGCGGACGCTGTGGGGCGGCCACAGCAGTCTTAGGAAACCCTAGCTTAAGAGAAAGGGGCAGGCTTAGTGTATAAACCTTTCGCTCAAAACCATAGAGGCTTTACTTTTGAAAGTGGAACACCAGTGAATTGTGGTGGACCGACAATGACCCACTGAAACCGGCTTCCGGCTTAGAAGTGTAACAAATTATAGCTACAATAGTGTAAGCAGCACGTGCATTTCGTAGATTGAACTGAACAATATCGAGTACGCAAGCGAGATCGAAACGTTTCGTTTTGCCTATTACTTTTTTTATTACATACTGAAACGTTATGAGATTTCTATATTAATATTTTTTCATTTAGCCGTATTGATGTCCTAGCATATACAATCTTTTTTTTCGGATGTATGGGGTAGGACGAAGGATGGACGAAGATGGTATTCGGCTAGCTAGCTTCATTTTTCTGTCTGAACGACCCCTTGACAATTCAAAAGTACCTGTAATTGGTTTAATTGAAATAAATAGTTTGAGTTTGCTAGATCCGGTTAGACTGGAAGCTGCCCCCTACAAAGTTGGGAAAAAGCTAGGCAGATAATGGGGAAGGTCGAACACAATATATTGGATACTAGCTGACCCGGCAAACGTTGTTTTGCCATATAAATTATTTCTAGCTGCCCGGCGCTACTTTGTTCGCGTGGAGTGCTACCCCCTACCCTACTCCTACCCTACTCCTACACTACTCCTACCCTACTCCTACCCTACTCCTACCCTACTCCTACCCTACTCCTACCCTACTCCTACCCTACTCCTACCCTACTCCTACCCTACTCCTACCCTACTCCTACCCTACTCCTTTTTCCATATTTTCTGACCGTTTAAACCTTCCCTGGACTACGACAAACATTTCAAAACCAAAATTAGCTAAATCGGCCCAGCCGTTCTCGAGTTTTAGCGAGACTAACGAACAGCAATTGATTTTTATATATATAGATAAGACACAGAAAAAAATTTAATAGCATGGTATGTAAGATAATAAGACCGCCCCTTGTGTCACCATTTGTAAAACCGGCCAAGTGCGAGTCGGACTCGCGCACCGAGGGTTCCGTACAATTAAAATTTATGACGTATTAAAAAAAACTACTTACTAGATCTCGTTCAAACCAATTTTCGGTGGAAGTATACATGGTAATGTACATCATATATTTTTTAGTTTTATCATTCTCTTATTTTAGAAGTTACGTTACAGGGGGGGGGGACACTTTTTACCACTTTGGAAGTGTCTCTCGCGCAAACTATTCAGTTTAGAAAAAAAATGATATTAGAAACATCAATATCATTTTTGTAGACCTATCCATCCCCACACGTATGGGTTTGATGAAAAAAAAAATGTTGTGTTTCAGTTCTAAGTATGGGGAACCCCCAAAATTTATTGTTTATTTTTCTATTTTTGTGTGAAAATCTTAATGCGGTTCACAGAATACGTCTACTTACCAGGTTTCAACAGTATAGTAATAATATCCCTGGACATTTCACACAGCACCATTAGTATAGTTCTTATAGTTTCAGAAAAAAGTGGCTGTGACATACGGACGGACAGACAGACATGACGAATCCATAAGGGTTCCGTTTTTTGCCACTTGGCTACGGAACCCTAAAAATTTCTTTATCTATGTCTATAATTTATATGGTGTACATACATAATGAAGAAGATGGCGGGACGAGCTGGACAAACAAACGACCAGTGGACTACTTTATCCCTGGATCGAAAAAGCTGGAAGTCATGGGGAGAGGTTTTTGCCCAGGAGTGGGATGATGCAGACTAACAGACATAATAAAGAGTATTTATTATATTCTATGTAGACTACCGTAACCTTGTTTAAACAAATGTATTCTGTATTGCAAAGTACATATGACTGAAAACTGCTTTAATGCCCTCTCATTTGCTCATTTCGTATCTAAAGCGACGAGCAATTACCTAACAAAGTAAACACTGACGGCAGTTGAGCAGCTCCACAATCATTAAACAAAGTGATGTTCTCGAGTAAATCTTATTGTCCAGACCGAATGAATTGCGCACGGATCGCGAGCCGATGCGTCAGCTACGTTCTACGCAATATGCTACACCGCACTGCGATTAAGAGGGCGCACACAGGTCCACTAGCAACTAAATACGACATATAGGAATGTGGCCGCTTTTCTTTAGATCGAATTTTGTTGCTTCGTGTCTCAATATGAAACTTAATAAAAGGTATTAGAAAATTCTAGACACACTTACCGAGGTCGCTGATTGAGCAGATTTTCATAATTCCTTCTCAGTCACGACATATTTTTTTTTTAAAGTAGTGGCGCTAGTGGACCTGTGTGCGCCCTCATAAGAACTTACTGATTGTTGGCCTTCCCCACTGAATATTGTTAGCAAAGATAATGCTGACCGAATTTAAAGCACCGGGTTGATGTGGGGCAAGGAACTGTTTATCTCGAAGAGTCATTGTAGCAGGGAAGAGGAACACCAGAACAGTGCCCTGCATTCAGCCCCCTGTCCAGCCAATCCATGAGAAGATCACGAAGAGGCAAAAAGGTTAGCGAGCGTGGTCTTGTGCCTTTTCTGTTTTAAAAGAGGCCTTTCCCCTACTGCAGGACAGTAACAGGGGAGCCATAACATTAATATTACAGGCTTGCGATCGACCAACATCAGATTCAATATTGTATTAGGCTGCATTGCAGTACAAAATATAGTAAGGCAGTTAATTAGTAAAAGTAATACATACAGTACTCCTGAATTTTTTTTAAAGAATTATTTAACGGGTAACTTCTGCGGGATAATTGCGTAACACACTAAGAGTAGCAATGACTCTCATTTTGACAGTTCAACAACATTCATTGCGTTACTTACGTTTTCGAGCAAACAAATTTTTCGAACATATGAAGCAATGGATTAGCAATATCCTTCAAAATGATTCAGATTGTGATTGAAAGTGTGTTACGCAAGGGTGCTGGTCATCAAATCACTTTTATACAAATAGAGGCTTCGAGGTGAAAGGTGCTGCCAATACTTTTTGATAAACAAAGATAACATTCCCTCATTACATAATTTAACGATAACATTAAAGTATACCTACCTAAATATTATGTATTGTTCGTACTTAAACTTATCGTTCAAGAACAGCCCGATAACGGGCGCATAACACTGAGAAGCCAAGACATGCCAATATTGCAAAAAAAATTACATAATAAGTAAACAAGATTGCATAATATTGCCCTTATTCCTGGCAAAGGTAAAGAAAACTCATTAAAACATTGTACTACTGACCGAAATGGAGTTCAAACAGTTCAATACTCTTTTTTATTATGGTCCACAGAACATTACTCATACAAAATGTATATAAATAACTTTTTGTTGACTATTTTTATCTCGAGTATGCGGAGCCTTCACGTGTGGAGGCACGTGCAGACTCCGTATTATTATCTGAAAAAGTTTGACAGATGAGCTTGTATTCGAAACACGTTCTGTTGTGAATAATACATTTTGTTTCGCAATTTTTTTATCATAATAATCCGTTTATATCTATATGGCTACTAATAATAAAGCTAAAGAGTTTGTTTGTTTGAACGCGCTAATCTCTGGAACTACCAATCGGATTAAAAAAAAAAACTGCATTTATAGCCCAATTCTTGAGGAAGGCTGTAGGAGTGTAGGCTAACCTCACCTTATATCACGCTAGGACTCTTAGGAACCGAGCAAGAACAAAAAAGTCAGACAGAAAACTCCGCGATGGGTGGGTGGGGTGTCTCGGGGGAACAATATATTTCACGCGGACGAAGTCGCGGACAGAAAGTATAATATAAATAAACACCTGGACCTGATTCACTCAGATACCTTTGCTGAATATTGTATGAATTAATTTTGTTTTATTGAATAGTTCTGCTGGTGCTGCGATATATCAGCTCAAAAAGGGAGTCCTACTTCTTGTCAATGTTTGTATCTATTTGGTCAGTTAATTAAGTATCGTGCACAGCTTTGGTTTTTGATTAACATCCAGAAGTTCAGACTCAAGGTATGCCAACGTGCAATGGAGCGCAGTATATTAGGCGTTAAATTAACGGATCGTGTTGAAATTGAAACAGAATACTGCGCTCCAAAACAAAGATAGCTGATGTGACTCAAAAGGCTGCCCAAGTTAAATGGGTCTGGGCAGGATATGTCTGCCGCAAGCCGGACAAACTGTGGCCAAATAGCACAGAACGCCCTGAGATAATAAGCCGGGGTCACAGCAGACTACCCAGGATATGGCGGGACGGGCTGGATAGGTTCCATCAAAACTGGAAGGAGGACGCGCGGGCTCGCGAAAGATGGAAGGAGTAGAGGGAGGCCTTTGCCCAGGAGTGGAACAGCTTAGGCTAGTAAAAAAAAAGTAAGTAAATATGGTGTCTTGAATTCTCGATAGATAAACACTGCAACGTAGCGTGAGATCATAGCAGAAATGAAGGGAAGCAGCAGTTGTTTTTCCAAAAAAAGGACACAATAGGCAAAGAAGAGAAGAAGAATGTAGCTTGTCGCATTAATGACTCAAGAGACCGTGCGAAAAACTAATTGCGTAACACATTATCAACCACAATCTGAATCATTTTGAAGGGTATTGTCAATCTATTGCTTCATATGTTTGAAAAATTTGTCAGCTCAACAACATTCATTGCGGTATTAATGTTGTTGATTAGACAAATTCGCCAAAAGCCATTGCTACTATTAATCTGTTACACAATTACCCCGATGCGATGGATTAAAAGCTATAAATTGACAAGTATTAGCAGAAGTGAGGTAACATTTCAAATTAATATCAACCGGATCTGTGCCACATGTTCCTCGCTATAAAACTGAGCTAAACATGAATCCCGTCAAACACGTGATGAAATCTGATCGTTCTATATTTAGAGGGGCGCTTATTAGCTGATAACACGCTGCACCTATCCAATACGCAGATAACGACTGTTATTATGAATAAATTTTTTGTGATAAACTCACTTGGAAAATGTTGATGTTTGGCGTGTAATTTGGAATTCTGTAAGCCACGCCTTGCGCTCTATTCGCAAAATGTGTCATAATCAGCCTAAAATGTGCCCACTGTAGGGACACAGGCCTCTCCGTGAGAGGAAGTGGATCACGCGGACTAAGTGCGGGTTTGTGGATGTCACAAGTCTTGGTTTTTTTTTTGGTTCTAGGTCATGCCGGTTTCCTCACGGTTATTATTTGTGTCATCGCACAAGAATATTTATTTACCGCCTTTTGTATTAGGTACTGCATTTAAAGCAAATCAACTATGTTGACTTTGACTACTCTTTACTTGTGGGGATTTAAAGGTATTTCAAGATGACTGGCAGCCATATATCTTCTTGCGTGCAATATACAGGGGTCAGATCAGCTATTCCGTTTATCCACGGCTTAGGGTATCATCAGATTCGGATTCTAGGACATACCGACCCGAACCCGGCCAAATGCTTAGGTATACGGTAGCCAATTCGCTAAGCTGGTCTTCAGTCTCGAGATAATACGCTCTCGCAAGGATGGAATCTCAATACTCTCATGTAGAAAACAGCAACTTTTATGACTAGATGACCACAGTGCCTCATTTCGAAGGAAAGAGGAAGGCCTAAAAGAAGCCAGCCGCGACCAGCGCCTGGACTGGATTTGCTGGTGCAAGCGTGGTGTGGCGCTATAATTCTCTTTGGGCGCTACGCATACGCAGCAGTAAATTAAATTAAATCAGAAGCCAATTAATGAATCATCATCTGCCTAGACTTTTCTCAACTATGTTGGTGTCGGCTTCCAGTCTAACCGGCAGCTGCAGCTGAGTAACAGTATTTTACAAGGTGCGACTGCCTAGCTGACCTCAGTTACTGGGTAATACTATACCTCTTGGTAAGACTGGTTGCCAGACTTTAGGGCTTCTGACGACCCTTAACGACTGTCAAAGATCCAAGAATGGCTTAACGTGCTTTCTTCTTAAAGCACGGAGGGGTCTTGGTATGTAAAGACAGAGCCGTCTACGGGCCAACCGCGGCAAGCGTAGCTTAACCTCATCGATCGACCCGTGCGGCTGTTATTACTTAGCCACAAGCCTTTTTAAAGAGCCAATTAATAATTGCACAGTGAATAAGTCAAGCTGATATCGGAAAAAAGTTCTATTCATCAGAAAACAAAGAGAGAGAGAGAGATTATCTTAGATCAAAATAACGAAAACAAAGTCCAGCAGGTTCAATATCACTTGTTTATGAATGAGTAATTCTAATGCGAGGGCAGTGCGAAGACGTAGCGCTTAGCATTAGCACGTTAATTACCTATACGTAACATTGATCTCTGATCCTCTACATGTTGCTACGCGTGACTTCCTCCTTTCATGGTTGAGTAGATAAAGCATTCCGGAATGAAGTAATATATTTAATTAAACTTAAACGGAACAGTTATCTAGGCTTCAGTACCACAATGAGCAGATTAACCGCTAAGCTACGCTGTGATTTAAAAACTAAACTCGCCATTCCTTATTACTCAAAAGCACGCTACAAAATTGATGATAGCTAAAAAGAACTCATAATATATTATTATGTTATGAGGCCCTTTAAAAAGTGCGCAACGGCTATCAAAGTGTGCTCAATCCCTAAGCGGCCATAAACTGGTAGAGGTGATGACTTTTGCAATGGATGTGTTATCACAAAAACTACAGGTAATTTCATAGTCATACAAAGGCCTACTTACCTTAATTTGATGACTTGATGCATTCATGGGATTTATCAAAAAGAAGAGAAAGATATCGAGAGTGGGAGAGAGGATCTTGGAAGAACTAGCTAGAGGGATGCTTTTTCCAAAACGTGGAAACGTTCCAGAATAAAAAAGAGCTGTCGAAAACAGCTGACGACGAACAGCACCGAACGCAACGTAGAAATTAGGGGTGTGGAGAGTGTCGGCTTGAACTTTTCGACAATAGTTGATAGCGTGACCGAATGTTTAGGGTGTGCCGGACGAACATTTATTAGACCGTTACTCGGTTCTTTTAATCCACCATATCTTTCGCTACTCATGGGGAATTACATGGCTTTCCTCATGCTTCAAAGCCTCAACTAAACAGTTTTAAATAAGCAAATAGGTTACGCCTTTTCAATCAGAATTCCTAATTGGAAGCGAGCCGACACACCTATTACGACCTACCAAGTTGTGACCTTCAACAAACCTATTGATTGTGAATTATTTGTTGTTTTATGTTCCTTTATCTGATTACTTCTGAGTATTTTAGTACAGCTAAACACGCTACTGGCCTAACTGGCACCGATTCGGTTGGTCAGCGCCTAAACTAAGCTGAAAATATTGAAGTCTTTGACTTGGAGGTAAAGCAAAAAATATTCGGAAGAACTGAAGAACTCGCGAAGAAGACCAAGTCTTTACTCGCCTTTGGTAATAAAGTTATTTCCATCAGAAACATAACATAGTTACAAATAATGACAACAAAAACAGGTGGAATATTCCACCAAAAACCACAACATGTAAATTAGTTTCAAATGCAAGACAATTAAGGACTTAATTTTTTTTTCCTGAGTTTGTCTAGATTTATATCAAATTATTCTTTCTACTTTTATTGGATTTCAACTAGATTGGCGACCAACAGATGTCAGAAAAATGTTGATGGCTGTAAGAGTAGGAGAAGACCGAAGAAACGATGGATGGACTGTGTCGATGATGATATGGTTAGAAAGGGGGCGACTGTCGAGATGGCGGCTAATAGAGAAGTATGGAAGAAAAAGACATCTTGTGCCGACCCCAAATAAATTGGGATAATGGCAGGAGAATGATGAGATGTCAGAAAATAATATAAAATAACTAATTGAAGTGTTCTTCATCTTTCCTAGATATTGTACTGCCATTTATATCTTTCTGTGCATACATTTAGACGAGATACTAGCTAGCTATGGGGGTAGCTGATCGATTTACACTGACTGATAAGGTGATAAGTGTGATAACATGAACATTGCGATAACCTGGTTCCTAATGGGTGTGGGGATCAAACGGTAATCGGTCGGATCCCTTTGGCATCCATACCAGTACCTAAAATAGTCCTTAGCTAAGTAATAATAAAGAACATATTTCCATACAAATTAAATGTTTAAACACAATAGAGCTGTTAGCACTGCACAGGTGCAATTGAGACCTTTAGGTACAATGTTTGTAAAGAATGCATTTCGAATGTAAATGCGATGTTATTATTTTATTTGTATCGAACCACACTAGCGCAATGTATATTGCCATGAACATGGGCGAGCTTCTGGAATATTATATTTACTTTAGATATTAAGTCTGTGCACGCTCATATTTAGTGAAGTGCAAACAAGACAAGTTTTTAGGGCGTGTTAAATAGACTAAAATTTATTGCTTGTTAACAAGGGTTATTCAAATGACGTAAGAAGGAAGGAGCGTCCTTAGCGCTAGCATTCGCTTTCAGCTCGGGAATTTCAAGTTCAAAATATATAAATAAAGTAGATACTCCAGACCGAATTTCGGTCATGGCGGCCAATCTCAGCGGAGACCAGCCTTCAGCGCGGGAGATATTATAGTGCACAAGTGTGTGCGCAGACACAGGTGCACTCTCTTTTCCCTCATTCTCATAGTCCTAAGGGACGGCAATCTGACACGAACGGAGAAAGATCAGGCGCAGGACCAACGGCTTAACGTGCTTTCCGAGGCACGGGGGTATCACACCGCCAACTTCCAAACTCCGGGATGTTACTAAGAAATTCCCAATGGAAAAACTCAATAACATTTTAGCCCGACCCGGGAAACGAACCTAGGAATCCACGCTCAGCAGTCACGCTTGCGACCACGAGACCAACGAATATACCCACTACTCGTATACTTGAAGCCGTATGCTTATTCATTTTAAGCGAATTATCGCGGTGTGGACGCTCCTTAAGACAAAGTTTATCACAACTGCATACCACGTCTTTATCGCAGATACATCCGGATAACCAAGATACTGATTCGCGCATTGAAAACAGACGAAAATTATTCAGTCCTGAGTCGGCGAAGTAAACAAATTATCAGTTTACTCGTGCGAATAATTCACACTTCATTAGTTTTGTTTTTCCGTGAGCTGAGTGATTTAAGGCCTATCCACATAGTTACAGGGTGTTACGGGTCACGGCCGTCGGGGCCAGGGCCGTCCGAGCTCAGTGTTTGTTTACGTAAGAACAGGCTCCAGAGCACTGAGGGCTAAAATTACTTGTAGTTTGGTCAGTGGGAATGAGTTGAAATCTTTGACGGAACACTGAGCTTGATATCAGAGACCTGAAAGCCATCTTTATCTTTCTGCCCTTTTTTTTTTTGTGGATGGGAAATCATCAAATGATCCCTCCCGCTCTGGGTGGAGCGGAAGGGAGTGTCAGACTCTTACAGACTAAAACCCACCCGTGTTCCTTCCTTAGCCCTTTCTGTTCCAGGGCAGCGGTTAACCTTTCAGATGATCTCGCCGCCCTGGCAGGCTTCGGCCCTATCGGGCCCCGTCCTCTGCTGACATCTCTTTGAGGCGCGCGTGGAACACAACGCGCCGTCCGGCACGGGTCTGGTCCTGATCGGACGGTGAGCTACCCATTACTCACCGCCCGCAGGCCCGCGCCTACGGTGGCCGTCACGCGGCTCCCGACGCCCGGAGCGTCTCCCGCGGCGGCTGAGGCGTGAGGTGTTTTCCCTCAGCCTCCCAGCCACCTCCTTCGCTAGCATGACTGCTTCGCAGAAGGAGGTGACTGCCTCCCACTCCCTCTCGCCCCGGACCATGGCTTGCACCAGGGCCGGACGCGAGGTCGCCGCCGTTGCCGATCGCCTCTACGAGGACACGACGGGGCTCCGCCCAAATCTTTCTGCCCTTGTCCAATGTTACTTGGGGTCGGCGCAACACGCTTTTTTATTCCATTCTTCTGTATCACTATCATTATATAAGTATATCATTCTGCTGTCACTCTATCATTCACTTCTCTTTCTTTCATATCATCCCTCACACAATCATCTCTTTGGTTTTCCTCTCCCTCTCCATCAATCAACATTTATATTCATCACTCTTTTAGTTACACGCCAAAAGACCTGAAGGTCATGGCCGTAATATGTGTTGATAGAACTATCGAATTCCATAAACCCTTAGTTGTTTTGAATAGCTCCATAGATTTGCAAGAATGGAAAAGGCCATATGGACATAAATAAAATTATGTTACATACAACATAATGCACTTCTATGGGTTTAAGTAGCAGCAATGCAAATTATTTTGTATGTACTTTTCCTTACAGGGTAATACGAGTATATTGTAATTTTTTCAGGTCATGAAAACTGGTTAACAGGAAAATTATGGTTGTTGATTTTTTTATCACAATTTCATTACACACTTATTTAAAATATGGCAATAGATATTTAGTTTTGTACAGACACCAGCAGGTCAAGCTACCCGAAACTGTCAAACTTTCCCAATCAACCTTGAACTTTAATGCTTTAACGATAACATAGAAAATTTGACAGATTGTAGTAGCTTGATGTGCTGGCGTCTGTACAAAAAGGCTTTAGGAACTTTTTTCTGAAAAGATTAAAGTTACATTTTGTATGAGGGTTGAGCCATGGGGATGGCTATTATTCATACTTCTACGAAATTTTTAAGTATAAAGACATTGCTAATTTATGATAATGTTGCGTCTAAAAAGAAATTTGGAGCCACATGTTAATTTTGTATTGTTTCTGAAATTACTTTCCATTAAAAAACAACTCTGAATTTTGAACCTTATACATAAGAACCATAGCAGTGATATTCGAATGCCAATTTCAGTTAGAAATTGTCAATTGTAACATTGTATTTTCAAACCCAGGATGAAAATTGAATGAGTCATGCAATCCTATGGATCCTTCAACATTAAACCTGTTACCACGCACATGATTCGGAATCCTACTGCATTGAAAATTTCAGATTTTTATTTGCTGCTCCATATATTATGAACACATAAGTATTGCACTTTTATGAAAACATGAAAACAGCTGATTTCTACATCATCATTCTCCTGCCCTTATCCCAAATTATTTGGGGTCGGCGCAACATGTCTTTTTCGATTGCCACTTTGTTCTTAGCGTGTATGACCATCTAAATTGAGTCAGCCAAGAACATGGATATGAGTACCAGACTGTTGGACAAAAAAATTGCATTTCACAATATTATATTAGGTTATCAGAAGATACTGAGCAAACAGACAGACTAGGCATTTACGCTGATGATACATATCATCAATGACCGTATGAATGAGTTCCTGTGATTGGTCCATTCATTAATACTTCTTAATTGACTAGAGTCAATCTAGTTACACATACCTCTGAACTGAGCTTCCCACTCCTTTACAGATTCCATTTCCATTGAGTTCAGGTCACTGAGGTCATCATATTCCTTGTCTGATGACGTCACAGAGAATGTGGCAAGACCTCTTGATGCATCCTTCCCTCCAAATGCCGCATATGGTCCACCTACAGAAAATTGTTTGAGTTAAGGATTTTTGTAAATGTTTTAAATAATTTGTTTTTTTATATTTAAATTTTAATAACTATAGGGTCTATCTGAATGTAAGTCTTGTTTACATAAGAAACATATCTCTAATTGCCTGTATCAGTATTTATAAACATTTAAAAATTATGGAAGCAACACACGAACAATGTTTTTATAATGCAAAAGGTTACTCAAGGTGCATAGTCTGCATTTTGAATGGATAATTAATGAGTCATGGTAATGTCAACTCTATTTATAAACAGCGGTGCGGATGCACTCACCGGGCCCGTAGAAGCGGCGTCCTCGCGTCACGTCGAATATCCAGCCGTTGACCGCCACCAGCACCCTGCCATCAGCTTGGTTACCATCATATTGACGCAACTCTGCAACTGTCATATCCTTACGAATTTTTGGCAACTCCACCGCCGGTGTTTCTGCAGGCACCTTTGTAAACTTTGCGTATATTTTATACATCAACACAAAGATAATCGCAATTATAATCAAATTTACGGGATTGTAAAACTCTTCTAAGAAACTAGAACCCGCGTCTGGGCTGTCGGTTTCCGGCAATTTTGTTTCCGGCGCTGATGCCATTTTCGATTTTACACAGTGTTAACACGGCGCCTCAAATATAGGGGTTAATTGTATAAATTTTAGAAAACTATTTCCATTCGCAAATGTAAAATACTAAAATCACTGACGTCAGCGTTCCGGCAGCGGCGAGGCGACAACTTAAGTGTTGTCGCACACAAAAATATTAAATTTCATTAATTATACATAGATACAATAATGTTCATCAGAATAAAAATATTACGATTTTATTAAAGTAACTGCCACATAGAGCAATATATAAAACTAACAACTCTACATATTTTCACCACAAAAGGCCTCGTTTAAAGGTTCAAAATTTTCAAAACAACAATGCATTGATAAATTGCTGTCAATACCAGCAGATGAATGTCAAACTAAAAAAAAAAAAACTTTCTATCTCATTGAAAATAGTCTTTATTTTATTCCAATAAAGCTTCAAATATCTTAGCAAATGAGTATTTTGGCTTTTGGAATTGCGTACCAGGTTTCTGAATACTTACTTCTCTGGATTATAAGCATAAATCAACTCTTTCATGTTTAAAACCGTAGACAGAGAATGACAGAAAAAGTGTGATTGATATTGGATTGATATTGATACTTTGATAGTGACATTTTGACAATTTGACACTGCTGAATAGTGCTGACTGCTGAAACAGTTCGTGAAACGTGACGTATTTCGTGTCGTGTTCGCAGATCGCAGTCGCAGCAGTGAGCAGACTCGCAGTAGGCGGCTTCAAAGAGTAGGCGGCTTCTTTCCAAAGAGTATACTAATAAATAGGGGGTTTCTTTCTTATTTTTCAATAGCATCTCGAAGTGTAACATGGTCTACAGAAGAGCGAAATAACATAAACAATAGTTAGTAGTTAGTCACAATTACTGCAGCTAAAATGAAGGATGGACGTTCAGATTTATGTTCAAGATACATTACGATTTTTATTGTGGTTTCTTGTTACTGGTTAGTATTGAAAATTGTTATTTATATTTCCTTGTTACTAGTTATTTACTAGTAATTGATAGACAATCTGGCTGAATCTGCAGAATGCGTACCACCTACACCTGGCCGTGACGACAGATTTGCCGGTCGTAAGAATTTTAATAATATTCTCCTCATCGTTTACAATTTTATTGTGTATAGGGCCTCTGCGAGTTGGCTTCGGCCCCTAATACGCCTTTCAAAGGTCGGGGACCCCAGGGTCCCGAGATATGTCAGACGAATAAAAATATATATTATTTTAATACTGACAATATTTTCTTGCTACAACAATGCATACACTTATTTAAATGAATTGGTTTATAAAAATACTTAATGGATTTAAGTATTTTAGCAGTCAGGATTTTTTGTTCCTAATAGTTGTCTACCTAATGATTTCCCCCACTAAACATAGCCAAAATTAAAATTCTAATAATTTTTTTACAGGGTTGTATCAATTGCAACAGTATTCGTCAATAAAACCTTACTTAGCAGCCAGGAGGTTGCATTAGAAGCACCATTGTTTATAACATGGTTCCAATGCATTGTATCCTTCAGTATATGCTACACATTGAGCAGATTTGGTGGAATACCAGGTGTATTTGCATTCCCTAAGGGTACACCATGGAGTCTGGACGTTATGAGAAAGGTAATTCCAAAAGTTTATACTACTTAGTTCATGTGTTCTTTTTAAAACTGAATCAAATCTGAAGGCCAATTCTTGTAATTTAAAACATTCCAAATCTAGTTGCATCTCTCTCATCTCGGCGAAAAACAAATGTTAAAAACTTGCCAAATTGTAGGGAAATTAGACATATTTTGGACAGATTGAGACTGATATCAGACTGTGAACATTATTAAAATTATGAGAATTGCCCCTCTGATGTAAATTCCATTTTACCTTGTTCAGTCTTGAAATTTTGATAATCAAAAAGTTTAGGTTTCAATTGTTAAGTTGTAAGTGGTGGAGTGTTGAAGTGGTGGTGGTCATGCTGCTATGGTTACCTGCTGAGTGTACATTACAGAATAACATACCTATTTATTAAAAAAGTTTTATTATTGTTAAAGATAAATTCTAATCTATCATGTTGGTAATCCTTAAATTAAATAAATAAATAGTGTTGATAGTTAACTGTATCAACTGCAAATTCAATCAGTACAAAAACTACCTTTTCTGCTGCAAAATAAGGGTAATGTCAATGTTACCAATGTTATGCGGACTGTACATACATACAATACAAAATTTAATTTTGTTTGTTCAGGTACGATTGTAACCCACTCAAAATAACCGAGCTTATCAGATTGTAATTAATTTAACATTTATATTCTCTTTAGATAATATCTTGATACCTATCTTTTAACAATTAAACACTTGTATTTTATCATAACTAAAATATAATGGAACCAATAATTAGAAATGCTTGATAGCTTCAATTTATACTAATGCTGTAATAGATTTATAAAAGATATGAGATATTCAATCAAGATATGAAGCAGTAATTGTAAAAAAAGTTTCAAATAAATTATAATAATTTAAAAAAGAAAACGCTCATAAATTCAAATTTTCTTTTAAAATTATATTTAACTCTGAAGATGATTATTTTTATCATTCCATTTATTTATTTTTGATGCAGACTGCGTAGGTACTCCAATTCAATATTAACCTTCTCTTAACATTGCATAAAGTTAAGAGACGTTTAAACGTCAACAATGTATGGTTAAACAGTTGCTAATCGTTACTTTAAGCAACACTTTTATACAAACCCCTAAGGACAGGTTGTTTCACGTCCACTTGACACACAAAAAAAAAGTGTTGGTTCAAATTGCAATTACAAAATTACTGCGTTAACTTAGGTACGTCAAATAATTACGATTCCGTAGTCATTATTATGTAACGTACGTATGTTACGTTAACCAACCGTTTGAAACAACCTGCCTTAAGTGTCGTACAGTACGACACTTAAGGCAGGTACTCTTGGCAAATGAGTACGAGTCGTACTCATTTGCCAAGAGTATACACTCAAATTTTAATTTCACGATAACTATCAAGGACACTGTATGCACATGTGGTTTTTATGCCGTTAATTAACAGTACTAGGTATAATAGGCAGTGTTTCTATATCGAAATACCTTCTGAACCTAATCATGCAGCTTTGTAATCAGTTTTTTTTTAACTGTTATTTTCCCTATAAAGTACTTATCAGCTAATTAACAATGTTTTTTTGCTGATCTCATTATAATAATGATGCTGCGTTGCAATTTAAAAAATTCAAAAGTTTTCTACCATAAATGATTTTGTGAAAAGAATCTCCATCTGCATTTAAAGATCTACGACCCACACACGTAAGGCGAGGCTGATACCACTGAGCCACCACTGCTCTTACGAGTTGTTAGGTCGTAGGTTCGAATACAGGCAGGCGCTTTCCTTTCTGTAAATAATTCATCGCTACTGCTTTCAAAACGGTGAAGGAAAACATCGTGAGGAAACCGGCATGTCTTAGAACCAAAAATTCGAAGACATGTGACATATATGTATATACGCGGGCCCGCGTGGTAGATTACAGCCCATTTCCTCTCCTAGAGAGGAGGCCTGTGTGTAAAATATAGGCGGATTATGCTATTAAATATTTATCCAATGATCCCCTATTTTAATCAAAAGTATGTTTCTATTTTCAGGTGATGCCACTTTCGATAATGTTCACGTTAATGATAGCCACAAATAATCTATGTTTGAAGTATGTCGGAGTGCCGTTCTACTACGTAGGAAGATCTCTAACTACAGTATTCAATGTTGTATTCAGTTGGGTGCTACTGGGTCAAAAGACCTCTTCCAGATGCATTTTATGTTGTGGGTTCATCATATTTGGATTCTACCTTGGAGTAGATCAGGAGAGTTTATTAGGTAAATATTTTTATTTCGGTATGCACTTCTATGATATACTCGCAGTTTGCGGCTCCGCCTGCGTGTTGTGTGTTCTCATCAAACAGAAGGCCAATTCTCATAATTTAAAAGGTTCACAATCTAGTAGCAGTCTCATCTCGGCGACAAACAAATTAATGTCAAAAACTTGTCAAAAATTTAAGAACACTAGGTATTTTTGACCGATTAGAATATAGTAAAGAATTATATTATATTTTCTTTAAAACATGGTGCTGTGGTGGATTGAGAGTATTGAGACAGATCAGAGGGGCAATTCTCTCCTACATTTTGACAACTTTTTGACATTTGCTTGCCGCCGAGATGAGATTGCGACTAGATTTTGAATGTTATAAATTACGAGAAATATTGGCCTTCAGCCTGTGAACGTTCTTAAAATTACGAGAATTGCCCCTCTCCCAAAGCCATTCATTTCAACTACATTCATTCCATTATTTACGTTTATCGAGCAGACGAATTTTTCAAACATAATTATTAAGCAATAGATGATTTCCTTCAAAATCCTTGGGGTTATGATATAAAGTGTACGCAATTTGGATGCTGGTCTGTCAGGTCGATGTTAGGATCCCATCTAGCATCAACCTGACTTCTTTAATGTTTTCTTTTATGGCTGCCAAGGTCATTGGTTTATTCTCATAGAGGTCTAATTTGAGAAAAAACTTCGTACAAAAAACTAGACGGTCAAATCGTGCGATCTTACGGAAATTGAAGACGACATTTCCGTCGTGTTAATAAAAACAATTAGACATTGTATTCCGCTTTTTTGTGGAGTAGATAGTGCCACATAATTTCCCGGCGTGTATTTTTTTTACATCTACTTCCCAAATACAAAGCCAAAAGAAATTGAAAGACATTTGCAAACAAGAGCAAGAGCGATATCGTGTAGATACAACAATAAAATTAAGTTCAATTAAAGAACTGTAAAATAGGTGACCCCCAGAATTATATTGGCCAGGAATGGGTCTTTAGACGGTTTAATCTGGCCCTGAATGTACTTCTTATCAATCTTAATACACAGACAAACATCCAGCAAATAGTTTACCCATTAAAATCAGCACCATAATTGCGTAACTCACTATCAATCGCAAACTGAATCATTTTGAAGGATATTGCTAAACCATTGCTTCATATGTTCGAAAATTTTTCTGCTCAACAACCTAAATAACGCAATGAATGTTGTTCAACTGTCAAAATGAAAGCTGTTGCTACTGCTAATGTGTTACGCAATTACCCCACAGGTCAGTCCTGCCTTTAATTAAAATTTGTGTATTTTTTCATAAAATATAATAAAGTAGTGAATTGACAATGACGGTATAGCACTGGCATTCTCCTAAGTTAGCCCCCCATATCCCGTACTGCTGGCATTTACCGGCTTCGCGATAGGAGGCATAGATAACTACAATTTAATTACATCCGGTGATAAAAAAAATAACTTCTCTTTGAATTTATTAGAAAAATTATCGACCAAATTACCAGTGCCTACCTTGAGTGGGTATCAATAATTAATAATTAATTCCTTTAGTTTTATTTTTGCAAAGGAATTTTTTTCCAAAACTGTTTAACGAATATCAATGGTATTGTTCTTTTGAATTATGCTTTGTGTAGTAACATCGAATATGTTATTCTATTTCTTACTTCTAACTAATATTATAAATGCGAAAGTTTGTGAGGATGGATGGATGGATGTTTGTTACTCTTTCACGCAAAAACTACTGA
Organism: Apamea crenata; assembly: GCA_949629185.1. Taxonomy (NCBI): domain Eukaryota; kingdom Metazoa; phylum Arthropoda; class Insecta; order Lepidoptera; family Noctuidae; genus Apamea; species Apamea crenata. The sequence continues at coordinate 4,313,803 of OX451359.1, forward strand.
ACGGATTCTGAAGAAACTTTACAGTAATATAGCTTATACATCAGAATAACACATAGGATACTTTTTATCCCGATATTCCCACGGGATCGACACTTATGCGGGTTAATATAGGCAGGCATTTATCTATATATAATATATTTTTTTGTTTCAGGTTCATTTTCTCTAATAGGCACAATATATGGAGTAATCGGATCTCTAATGCTATCTCTATACTCCATCTACACAAAAAAGGTTTTACCCAGTGTAAACCAGGAAGTTTGGTTGTTATCCTATTATAATAACGCCTATTCTATAATATTATTTCTGCCTCTAATTACAATAAATGGGGAATTGTCTGTCTTGTTGAATTATACCAACTTTGATAGTTCCTATTTTTGGTTCCAAATGTTTATTGGAGGTGTGTGTGGATTCGCTATTGGTTACTTCACGTCGCTACAGATAAAGGTGAGCTCTATTTTACTCCTTATCCGCTCATTATTTTACATACCTGTAATGTAACAAATTAATTTCTAGAACAGCCGTATTTACTACGAATTTTCACTTGTCAAAGATATGAATATTATACATGAATTAAAAATAACTCAATTTAACATAGGCTATTGTTTTGTTAAGTATATAGTATAAATTATAATCAGCCTATAATGTTCCCACTGCTGGGACACACGCCTCCTCTCGGTGAGAGGGAGTGGGCCGTAATCCGCTACGCGAGCCCAGTGTACCTTGGTAGCCGGATGTCACATGTCTTTGAATTTTAGTTTCTAGTAGGTACATGCCGGTTCCCTCGCGATGTTTTTCTTCACCGTTTTGAGAGCGATGTTAATTAAATGATTTACACAAATTGTTAAGTACAGACGCCAGCACATCAAGCTACTACAATCTGTCAATTTTCTTTAATAGATTTTCAACTTTATCGCTGAAGCATTAAGGTTCAAGGTTGATTGGGAACATTTGACAGTTTCGGGCAGCTTGACCTGCTGGTGTCTGTACATAATTCTAAAACAGCAAATTACATCAATTTCAGGTCACCTCCCCACTGACACACAACATCTCAGGCACAGCGAAAGCATGCGCCCAAACCGTGATAGCAACCCAATGGTACAATGAGACCAAGAACGTTCTCTGGTGGACATCCAACATGATCGTGCTGTCCAGTAGTTGCCTCTACGCCCGGTTCAAACAGCAAGAAATGGAGCAAAACTCCCGAAAACCAATGCTTGAAGAGAAACAGAGCACAGTATGATGTTTTCATAAGCTTAACAAAGACTGTATAGTGTTTTTAGCTGATGCTTTGTAGCAGTTTTTGTGTGAAGCTAATTTTAATTAGCAACAACACTTGCAGATGTTGACTTCCGCAAGCAATTCTTACTCAGAAAATTGGCGGAAGTGAACGTACCGCTATTTTTTACACGGTAAAGCTTTCGTTTCCTTGGAAAGCGGTTCCGTTTTATTATAAGGGCCGTCATGAAAATCTGTCACGAACCCGCCCAAAGATTTAAATCGCTAGATTTGCTCTCACCATATACTGAGAAGAGTGAGCTTACACATTAATAAATAGCGTTTCCATGACAATCAAGCCAAGTCACTGCGTCATTGTGTGTCAGAGCTGTCAAAACGAAACAGAAACGCGACTATCTTTTGACGCGGTTGGGCGAATCTAACGATTTAAATATTTGCCGCTGTCAACATTTTCATGACATCCGTCACCATGGTCGCTCTTGAAACCGTAGCAGTAAAGAGTTACTTGCGGAAATTATTTTCTGCAAGTTTTGTTGCTAATCTAAACTTCACTGTGTATATTTTTAGACAATGGCGCCGATTCCCTTGTTCACAAACTAAACTAAATTTAAGTTCAGTGCATCTTTTTCTTTCTATTTCATTAAAAAAAGGACAGAAGATAAAATCTTAGTTTAGTACCGTCAAATTAGTCAGCGGCTGACGTAAATTGACGTATTATAAGTAGCCGTGTGTTTAATCACGTCTAAACTGTATAAGGAGTATCTTAATTTGACAGGACTAATAAACTAATATTTATCTTCTGCCCTTTTCTTAATGAAATAGAAAGAAAAAGGTGCACTGAACTTAAATTTAGTTTAGTTTGTGAACAAGTGAATCGGCGCCTTTAAGTACCTATATCATAAAATTATGTTGTGTAAAACGAAGTGTTTTGTTAAAGATCTGATAAAGATAACGATACTGATTACATTTATTATAAAGGCTCTTAGCTAATTGGTTGACATGCCGATCGATTGATTATATCTATCTATTTCATGATCAGCTTAGGGGTAAGGTAAAAGTAATGTTTGAATGAATTACAAGAACCATATAGGTTCTAATGTCATACAGTATTTATTTCGAATAATATGTATTTTACGATATAAGCTATTACTTCAAGTATGTCTTCCTAGTTAATTGAATACGACTTATTTAATTACAATACGAAAATCTAAATAACATTCCATTATCAACTGTATTGCCTCATTAACATTTATGAAACAAAATGCATTTAAAAGACTAGAAACACGCACAATGTTTCACTTGAAGGATTAAGTGCGGAAACCAAACTCATAACATAGAAAGAGTAGAAGAACGATACTTATTAAACAGAAATGAACCATTTAAAAAAACCTGAGACAATGCTGATCCAAGCTATTATCGCTCGGTTTTTGGAACGAAAAATATTAAAATCAACACAAATTATTTAGCTAACGAATTGTCAACCGAGTGTCAACTGCTGTGATTGGTCCGAATTATAAACAGTCAAGCAGAGGGGCAATTCTCGTAATTTTAAGAACGTTCACAGTCTGATCTCAGTCTCAATCTGTCAAAAATACCTCTAATTCTTACATTTTTGAAAAGCTTTTGACAGTGATTGTCGCTGAGACTTATCTCAGCGACAATCAATGGCGAAAGCTTGCAAATCTAGTCTAATCTATCAAAATAGTCGCAATCTTAATTGCGACTAGATTTTGAACGTTTTAATTACGGGAATTGTCCTTCAGATCACTTAACATGCGTTGAAATTCCGTTCCAGAAACCAGCAAGGTAATTGCGTAACACACATACAACGGTAATCAATGGCAATGCCTTTCATTTTGACAATCCAGCCACGTTCATAGCGTTATCTAAGTTGTTGAGAGACGAATTTTTAAAACCTATGAAGTAATGGATTGGGAATTTCTTTAAAAACCTTCGGATTGTGATTGAAAGTGTGTTACGCAATGAGGGTGCTGGTGTTGCTGGTGCTGTTGAACGAAAACTGACAACATTTTACACGCATTAAAAAAAAAAAATCTTAATTTATACAAGATATATTATTATTATTTAAGGTGAACGCAGAAGAGCCACTAATTCCGCACGACACGAACGCGTCTCAGAAACATTCAATGCAGAACATATACGTTCATCGCAAATGATAACAATTATGGAATGCAAATAAATATATGAATATGAACCAACGAAACTACGTAGTTTGTTCTTAAGTAAACCGTTATTTAATATACCTAGAGTTCATTTTATTTTTAATGTCGTCTGTCCTGTGAATCCTTTCATGTGTCGATGTCTTAAAATCCGACAGATATTTCTGTATTTATATTTAAATAAATAGAAACAACAAAAATAAAAATAACATGAAAACCAATTAAAATTTTGGCTGATCTAATGATTAATGACTGATTTTTCAATCATCTGATAACTTTATTCGGTGAATAATTTTGAAATTTTGACAGTTATTTCATACAAAAACTGTCAAACGTCAATTTTATTCCTTGAATAAAAGTTATCTGGCGATGGAAAAATGGGCTCTTAAACCGTTGAATGCCGAAATTACAGACACATTTAAAAAGCCATTGTGTCTCGCGTGGATCTACGTTCCGGCGGATATGAAGGGTTAATCAACTAATCCCAGATCGCTATGTGCTGCTACTAGAGTAATGAAAATGAGACTAACCGGATTATCAAAATACTACTCTAATCAACAACATGTCAAATTAAACTTATTTGAACCGATTTTATTGGCCGTTGTTATTTTAGCCACCCAATCATACACAATCCCATACAATACTTACTGGTTACCTACCTACACAAAAAAAATACGTAATTTTTTTGTGTAGAAACCGGTTGATAGTGTGCGTTCACCTTTATGGTATTTGTGCAATTATTACTATAATTTAGTCATAACTTAAATAATTTTAATATACTTAACACTAGTTTTTATAATTTATGTTAACGTGTGATCTTAACAACCTAGAGAGATATTGTTTAATATTTTTATATTTATGTACCAAATATAGATTGTTTGATTCATCTGAATCAATTAAGTGATCATATAGTTCTAAGCCATATAATTTGTTCCAATCGACTGTAAATAATGTGTTATTAAAAGAAACCCATTCTGTGTACCTGTATCTTTTTGTTCTTATACTGTAGCCCATTATTTTGATGTGTTTAAGGCGGGGTTTGTCAGAGTTCTTCTGAGGGTAAACGCTTGGTCTGGGATACTGGCTAAAGGCAAAATAGTTTCCAAATGATTTTGAATTGTCCATCATTAGTGGTTTCAAGCTTTTCCCTTCAAAACATAATAAAGTTTTAATATCCTTAACCCCACATTTAGGTATATTGTGTGACAATCCACTAAGGTCTACCAAAGTCGGGAATATGTCAATTAATTCAACAGGAGTATGGATGTTCCTTGAAGATATTCCTGGCGCTGAGAATATCAACGGAACTTTTAAAGCTACGTCAAAGTTGCTATACTTAGCCCATAATCCATTTTCGCCTAAAGACCACCCTGGAACCAAAAATATTAACATTTAATATGACATTGAGGAGGTAGATAAAGAAAATTAGACTTACACTCATTGGAATACTGACCATGATCGCTTGTCAAAACTACAATAGTCTTCCTTTTATCAACGTAGTTCATTAATTCGCCGACCAAGTCGTCGACATACGTCGCAGCAGCATAGTAACTCTGCCTGATCTTTATTGACCAATCATAAGGCATAATGCCCAATGGAAAGGATATATTGAGTCTGGCAATGTCGTCTCTACGCCGGACATCCGTCCAAGGATGCCAGGACACTAGAGGTATGTCAGCAGACATGTACGGATGTTTTTGAGGCCTCACTTTGTTCATTGGTATCCTTTCTGAAAATGTAAGATGCTATTATACCAGAGTTAATGTAGATAGAGTAGAGGCTACATTCATCACTATCCCAGCTTATAATTTCCCACGATAGGGTTTCCAATCAACATGGAGTCTTCGAACCATGTGGGGAATGAGTTTAATTAAAATATTAATACTGCGTTGTCTGATAATAGTAAATGCTATAATGCACAGCAAATGCTTATCAGGGGGGTGACCACCACCTCATACAGCAGTATTATTTTAATCTTACTTCCGTGTGTGAAAGAGATGGAGCTATACATTCCGTATAGCTCCATCTTTGATCAGGAATGCGACCAGGAAAATACAAAAATGGCTTATCAAAAACCCGTGACGCGATTTTGTCAAAAAACTCATGCTAATTTAGACCTTAAAGTTATACAAATAAAGTTTAAAATAACTTCAGGACTTACCCAAATACTGTCCAGGAAACTTAATTGGAATGTGAGGTTTATAAAATCCAACAGCAAGTAGGAATGGTTGAGTGCTATTCCGTTTTGAAAGAAAATTTACAGCATGTTCCAAGGACTGCATATCTGGCAAAGTTCCTCCAGGTTGATCCTTAACATTTACAGGACATAAAAGGTTTTTTTGAAGTTTCTTAGACTCCTTATCTTGGCAGACGGCAGCATCTTTGTATTTCTCTGTTGGAGGATGGAAAGGGTACTCGGACCAGCTATAAGGGTAATCGTCTGAATAGTTTGAACTGCTTCCAGGGTGGAAGACTTTCCCAATAGAATGAGTTTCGTAGCCATTTTCTTTGAAAAATTGGGGGAGGGTAGTGAAATTGCCTATGGTATCCCGCCAGTAGTTGTAGAAGTCGTATAGACGGAGCGTGTCGGGTCGACGACCGGTCAACATCGAGTTTCTGCTGGGGGCGCATAGAGCTTGCTGAAACAAACTACCTTGTTAAAGGCGAAAATCGGCGAAACATACAACAACGCAGTACCTATGCAGCAAATCGATCAAATGACCAAATGTACCTAATCATTAATGATGGTGGAGTTACCTGCGCAAAGGCGTTTTTGAAATTAACACCTTCGCCCGCCAGTGTTTTGATATTTGGTAAGTTGATTGTTTCATCCGAAAGATGGCGCAAGTCATCCACACAAATAATTAAAATGTTATACTTTCTTGCACTTGAGTATGACTGAGAACATGTTAGTAAAATTAAAAGTGAAATAATTAAAGAAAACACTGTAAACGACATGATTATTCTATTCTTATACAAAATCTCACTTCAGCAGTGTTCAATAACATTGAATGAATTAACTTAGAGCGGAACGTTATAGGCAAAGAGTATAATAAGTTAGAGGAGCGTAAAAAATAACTGTTAGGGTGAATTTTAAAATTTCCTTTATCATTATTTTATCAAACCTATAACTAATAACAATGTAATATAAATAAGATAATTGAAACGTTAAAATATGTGGATCACATTACTAGATATTTTTAAACTCAACTTTAATAAAATTCTGCAAGAAACGGAACATTCCTTTCGAGTACTTGGTCAAAGAATATGCATTTTTTGTAGAAGAGGCAAGGGTAATGCTAATGTCGCCTTTACACCACTGGCTGAATCAGTGTGGAACTCGGAAACGAAAGTGGTACTGTGATTTTTAGGATTCGGTTTTGTTCGATTCCTGTACATCATTGTATTTTATTTGTAACTGTTTACTTGAAATCAGTGAATGTATTGTTTGGTAGTGTTTCTTAGATTTATATTTTTATCCATTATTTATATAGGTCGCTATAATATTCGCTTTAGCTACGCGGATACCCGATAAATAGATTCAGTGCCGTCCAATATATAGGATTTGGATATTGTGCCGAAACATGGATATTGTATTTATATACGATTTGTTTCGCCCACTCCTGAGAAGGTAAATATCTCAATCCGACTAAACCCTACAGAGACCGAGGTTTCGATAAATTCAAATGTTTTTAATTCTATTCATTATTATCTCTGTTAAGCTAAACAAGCAACTTCTGATTAATTGAACTGTATAATATATTGTATACTTTGTTTGCTTAATTCGATAAAAATAACTGCTTGTTTCCAGTATTGTAATTTTTGTCGCATCTGTAAGTGACATTGTGTTTGGCGTGGTGTTTTTCCACACAGTGACAACACGTGAGTGTGTGCATTTGTATACGAATGGAATGAATGCTTTGTCGTACGATACACACACACATCTACAAACGAACAAGTGGGCGTTAGGGTATTGTCATTCAAATCATCTGTTCCGTAAATTGTTGTATATTTTGTACATAAAATCTAATTTATTTTTGATTTATTTATTAAATGAGAGTTGTAATAATGAAATAATTGCTTGAGTGCGCGAGTGAGTTATGTTTGTTTAGAGTTTTTGTTTTTATACGTGTGACGTCATTGTTTTCGACTGCCAGTACGACGCAATAGCATTTTACTCGAAAATGGATTTAAAATGAGAATTGTTTTCGTAAACAAGGTGAGTGTGTTATGTAAGACGCATATTATGTTCATGATACGCATTAATATAGTTAGATTTGGCCACAACGTAGGGTAGATAGACTTCATCGATTTCCTTTGTCCTCGGTCCCCTTAGATGTTCAAGTATATAGCTAGTGTGTACACATAGTCTATCTACCAGCTGTTTCAAACAACATAAACATTTTCGTGTTGTTATTTTGATGACTGAATAATCTTATGGTGTTGTGATATTGTTTGGTTTAAACTTATGTAATCTGTATTATCGATAGTTTTTTTTTTCGTTATATTCGCGCGTCCTACCTTCAAAATGATCTATCCATTTTGTTTCTCTTGCTTTTGTCTACATTTCTAAAATAATGATTTTATAAAATATTGTTATTAATATTCTTTGTCTGTAAATTAGGACTTAATTATTATTATAGTCACTGAGCTTCTTCAATCAAACTTTTCAATTGTTAAAAATATCCTCTGATCATTGCATTCAAAGTACATACACAAAACATGTATTTATTATAAAATGGTCAAGGTCACTTTACGTTCAGCCTGCTAAGGTAAGTTTGTATTATAAATAAAGTTTTCCTTATCTATTGCATCAACTCCTTTTGTATTGCATCTGCATATTGCAGTAATGTCAAGATTTGTCAGTACCTATTACATTGTTTTGTAAGATTTGTAAAATGAGTTAAGTATAGATTTTTCCTGATAATGTTATTGTTTTCTTCCAAACAACTGTTTGTTTATGGCCTTATCATTTATCAGTTTCAATATCAGCCAGTTTTCTTATCATGAATATTTGAAATTTTCAATGATAAGTGTTGCTCGCCGAAGCATGAGTCAGATCTAATTTCTAAACAGCTCTTTGGTCATTCTCTACTTCTATAAAATTTTATAAAACAGGCTTATGTTCTTCTGGGATGAAATATTAATTGACATCACCATCACTAGAGGGTATGAGCAAAAAAAAAAATTGAAATAAGTTGCTATTTAGCTTGAAAGTTAGCACACTATTGAGCTCAGTATTCATGTTGTAGTTTTTTTGAATACCCGCATTATACCTGTTCATGGCACAGGCCTACCTGCTGTCCTTCAATGATAAATGATTTTATTTTATAGGTAGGTTTGTACAAACACTTTTACAGGTCATTTATGTTTTAAAACTAGTTGAGGTTGGCGTCCTATCTGACTAGTCTGAGAAGAAAGGCCAAAGCAAACTTGGAGGTCACAGGCTCTTTTAACAGATTCACTGCCACCGCGGTCACACGGTGTCCGCCAACAATAGATTTTCTATTGTGTCTGTTGTCTGGCAGTCAATGTGTTTAAGTCCAGACATAATCTTGGTCAGATCATATGAAGACCATGTAGATCAATGTCTCAAATGGTCTTTTGAAGAAAGATCCACTTCTGTCTTAGAATTCAAGGACCAATTTTTTATAAAGGTGGACTGCTTGTTAAAGAGCTCATCCCACCACCCACCAGCTCAGCATTAACCAGCAATAATTTCTAGCTCATTTCTGCAGGCAACAGTCACACAGCATGTCAGCGGAGTCGCCGCGACACGTGCGGTCTGGGGGGCCGCTCACCGTGCCGTCTCAGCCGCCGAGCGACCGCAGTATCATCGACGCGGTCTCGGGGTTCATTAACGACGTCACGCTCTCCTCCTCGTCGACCGTAGATCCTAAGGATGTTATACAGTGGGCAAGGTAATATTACTAGAACGTACAACAGCTAATGCAGCATACAGAGCAGTGGTTGCCCAGTGATATGGGCGCGACTTACAACTTGAAGGTCGTAGGTCCGAACCCAGCCAGGCACATTGTTCATCATTAGCCCACAGCAGTCCACTGCTGGGTATAATCCTCTCCAATTCCGCGTCATTCACTATGTAGGCACTTTGTGTAAATTATTTTATCCTGTACCCTCTCACAAAGAGGAGGACTGTGTCCCAGCAGTGAGAACATTTTAGGCTGATGATTATACAACAGGCTTATAATGTGGTCTTGCTATAGACCTTGATAGTAATGATGAGTTGTGCACCCGCACTGCAGATTACCAGTGGTTTGCGGAACATTGGTTTAGAAACATTTTACAAGAAGAATGTTTAAGAATTGATATTTTTAATCTCATTCAAATTATATCATACTAATTTAGACATAATCGACATTCATACTTTAGCATCATTATTAAATAGGGGCCTGAGTGGCAAGAGTATTATTATTATAATGATATGCCTTGTTGCTTTAAACTTAAACTCTAAACCATCAACTAATATATGTCTCTAAGTGGTATGCCTAGTTGTCTGTTATTGATTGCAGTTTATAATTTCATGTTCATGTGAATGCAAGCAGGTGAATTTTACCAGCATCACCCCTTCATGCATTTTTTATTTGTGTAGGTAGGCAAAGGCAGTGCAAGGACTTGTAATCAATAAGAGTAAGGCCATTATTGACTTTGTAAACCGATGTTCAATTTGATGCGTCTGCTCATGCCGTTTCGCCGGATCGCGCCCGTTTGATAACACTACATATACATTGGTTATGTTTGTAGATATTAGATACGTACCTGAGCACACCTAAAGTACAGTCTGAGTAAAAAGTTCTGGTGTGCCGAATTTATTTAATATTCATTTTATTTTCTACATTTTAAAACTACCATATTAATGGCTATGTACTGCATATTATACAATTTAAGTAACCTATCTAAATCACAATATTTTTAAGAATCACAGGTAAACAATTCTAACGAAACAAGTGCAGGTACAAAATGGTTCGGAGTACCTACGCCCTTATCCTTAGTGATTCTTATTGAGCTGTAAACGAAATCCGGTTTCAATACAATACTTTGCGAAACTGTTAGACAGACACAGACATGATTATTGTGCTTTCACATTAATTCTTCCCGTTTCGCCATACTTACCTACTACAAATTGTTAGCGGTATAAATTATTGATACTTCCACGAATATCAAATAAAATTAAAAAACCGTTGCGGTTTCGAAATCAATCCGAACCCTTTTGGGGTCACTCTGAGTAAGAGTAATACTGATATACCTACCTACATAAAGAGTCATGTTTCTCAACTTTTGTTGCAAGTCAGCTAGCAACCAACCAGTATAAACCTGTTAAAACAGGTAGGTTAGGCAGGTTTAAGATGTAGGATGTAGATACTATAATTTATACAAGTACTTGTGCTCACGGAGAATATCGTACCTGATGAATATGTTATGTTTAAACAGATTCGAAACAGCAGACATAAACGAGCCAACACCAGAAGGAGACAGCGACAATGACGTCTCCCCATTACTCCTTATCCTGGGCTACGGGTCCGGTGTACAAGTCTGGCTGATCCCCCCTACTGGGGAGGCCCAGGAGGTGTTGTCATGGCGACAAGGCACAGTGAGGGTGCTCCGTATACTGCCTACTCCGCAGCACGGCGACTGCTTCGCATCGAAGAGGCCCCTCATCGCCTTGTGTGACTCTGTCAGCCCTGGCCCGTCGTTTTGCTCGCTCAGCTTTATTTCTATTAGGGGAGGTGAACAGGTGAGCTTTAAATCAAATCATAATTTTGAAAAACACGTTGGTTAGGTAGTTTTGCGACATTTGTCGTTACGTAAAGTCACTGTGGTGTGGTGACTTGTAAAGACAACAGCGTGACAATCGAATATTGTAACATGAAATTTATTAGTCTATGAAAAGATTTTTTTTTTAAATTACAATGATTTATTTTCGTTTAAAATCACGTCTTACAGCGCAAGCAGTACTGGGGGCTTACCACCAACTCTTATAGCAGGGCAGAAGTTGAACTGAACTGCTTTTTTGTTTTATGACGTACAAAAAAGCAGTGCAGTTCAACTTCTGCCCTGCTTTAAGAGCTGGTAAGCCTCTTGGTAACAATTTTTATTCTATTGCCATTTACAGCCCGATTCAAACTTTCCTCACCCCCTACCTCCGCTGAAAGGCGAATTTGTTACTGCGCAGTGATGCACTTCATATTCCAAACCGCCATAAAGTTAACTTGAACAAAAAATAAATAAATAGGCAGATACGATAGGCATTGACCTAGACTTACACGTGCAGGGTTCCGCCAATCAGCATTATTATGACTATGTAGGTAGTCATAATAATGCTGATTGGCTGTATACTACGGAAAACAAAACATTATCGCCTCTACTACGGTTACATTAGGGCAACAAACTAAATATGATACGCTTTTATCAGTAACCGGGGGCAAATGAGCTTTAATGCTATTTTTATGACGTCATTATGGAGGCGTGTCTTAAAAATGGTCTTCTAAAAATATGAATAAGAGCTCTATGTGATTCTCTTGATGGTCTTTGGTTCAGTCATGATGATAAAGAAAAAGACAGCAAATAGCAAAAACTCCGCCATTGTAACTTTTTGATGAAAAAATATGTGAATGGCATTTGCATTGCCACTTTACAACCCCACCAGGTTATAGACGAACATTTTCTTTTGAACTCTTGTTTTGTCCTATATTTAAAAAAAAAAACAGGTTCTTAATAATTACTTACAATCCAGCCAATTTTTTTCGTGATCCTTATTTTAAAACTTCGAATAGTGTTGATAATATTTTATTTACACTTTGAATTCTTGTGCAAAAACCCCTTTGATAGCCCAAATGCTATTGTCCCTCTCAATAATTCCGCTAATCCCTTAACCATTCACACAACTCAAACACCACTCTCTTGCAACAGGTAAAAAGCATAAAATTCAAGAACCCCATTCTCGATGTGTTGGCAAACAAGCGATCCGTGGTGGTTTCCTTCTCCGAACGCTTCGCAGTCTTCGATGCCGCGACCCTAGAAGACCGAATGGCCGTCACTACTTGCTACCCCTGCCCATGTCCTTTAGGAGGCAGTCTGCCCATAAACCCGTTGGCGCTGGGTGATCGCTGGCTGGCTTACGCTGATAAGAAACTTAATCAGTCGAAGAGGAGCAGTGGTGGGTGTGAAGGTAAGAATTTTGGTTATTATGCAACTACTGTTTAGGTATTTAAAAGCCAGTTGTTGCCATTTTATGTCAGTCTAGTATTGAACTGGATAAGCCTTAAACGTATTCATTTAAACGTTACTAGCTGCATACTAACAGGGTCATGTACATAAATACTCATTTGTTTATTTAGCCTATAGTCCGGCCGTCGAAGAATGCCTTCTTGACACTTGTCGAACTGACAGGTGTCAAGAACGCATTCTCTCGTCGGCCGCACTGTAGTCTTTATTGGGCAACAAATAAATATATATATGATAAAAAGATTTTAGTTATAAGTAGTCATAGTCCAACGGTTAAGGTGATGGTCTGGCCAGCACAGTGGTCGTGAGTTGAAACGTGGCTATACTTGACGGAACCAATTCCCATTTTACCTTGGTAAGAACGCTTATCAAGAACACTAAAATGAGTTAACTATAACTATACGATGAATTAATTATACATAAAAAAAAATCTTATGATATAATTAAGTTCAGTGACACATACCTACCTATTGTTGTTAGGAGATAACGTCGAACGATTAGAACATACTTAATAGGTAACTATAGTATCATTATACATATTAGTTATAGTATAGGTACAGGTCCCGTCACGTAAAAAGAACGCTGGCAGTTTGTTTTGTTTTTTTAAAAAAACGTGTTTGCCTGCGCACTGAGCGATTTATCGATCAAATTGGTAACCTATTATGATTCTACAATAAAACAATTACACTTATATTATAAAACAGTAGCCTAGTACATTAGGACGCGAGTATACGCGTCCGCAGGCCCATCCTCTCCACTATCGCTCAGCGTTCTTTTTACGTGACGACAACTATACATTAGTCTATATTATAGTATACGATAGCCATCAAGGAACACGATACAATAGTAGACAATTAGATATCGCGTGACAGGGTTTGCAAACCTTTTTAGATACCTACACATGTCATAAGGGAAATTTTCTTATGACTTGACAACGACCTATCGAAAATATTTTTGGCAACAAACAGCATTTATAAATACTTTTTATTTATGACTTCTATTGATCCCACGCCGACTAAATTATATTCTATGGCGTGCCATGGGTTTGCCAATTCTGCATTTAGATAGACAGAAGGCATAATTAAATTAAAAATACCTTTGGGTTGTTATTCAAATATTACAAAAGTTCGATTTTGTAGACCGGAATAGAATAGAAATACTCTTTACACCATATAAATTACAGAGATAGATATAGAAATTTTACGAAAGGACACAACCTTATCGCCCCGAGCAACCTTTGGATGGATTAAAAACGGGAAGGAAAGACAAATACTGCAGGTAGTCTGTGGTGTACCATATCGGATTTTTTTGTCAACGTTGTTTTTCTCGTCGCCGTTTCTTCAATTGCATAATATTATTAAGTTTTTGCCAATAGGTAATTCAACCTGCAGTTCTTGTTCCATGTCTAGTTTTCTTTTATTTATTTTTAAAGCAAAATAGGTAGAAATGCCGAACGATACCAAAGAGTTGACTATGTTGAATATAGTTTTAAAAATAAACTGTACATACAGGGCGGCAGGCATAGCGCGCAAATTGTTACCATGAATTCAGCACATGATTCTAGACCCCCTAGTGTACAAATTTTTCGTAGGTAATCAATAAAAATGTATGGAGCATCTATTTTTTTTAAACCGACGAAAAATTTGATCGCTTTCACGGGTTCAGAATCATGTACTGAATCTATGGTAGCAGATTACGCGTCGAAGTCCCTGCCAAACTGTATTAAAAAAAAAAAACTAGCCTGACTGTACTATTTATAATTAGAAGTACCAGTAGCATGTCAAAGAATCATATTACAAATACACTGAAATTGAATCGTTCCATCAACGCATTATTAATTCAGATCGCATTGCAGTCACGTATCCACCTAGATACTCATATCAAGTCAATGTCACCGACAGAGGGGTAAATAATTTATTAGCACGTTCACATTCATGCGGCGCGGACGGCATGTTGCTAACTGCACTGCACTTTGTACAATAGCCCGTTCTAGAACAAAAGAAGCTGTTTAGAAGCTTTGATGAAGCAGATTTTATTTGTTTGATTGTCACAGAGAGCAATGGAACCTAGAATAGAATAGAATATATTTATTTGCTTTAAAACATGGTACATTAAGGTCTTATAAATAGAATTATGATCTTACATGTTTCGCCAAGGACTGGCATACAAATATTTAAACACGTTACATGTAAAAAATTAAGAGGATTCATCAAACTTCGTATAATATGACATGTAAAAGTGATTCTGATATCCTATTTACAGAAAAAACAATTTCATTTCTTTTCATTTTATTTCATCCTGGCAACTTGCCAGGATGAAATAAAATGAAATTGTTTTGCGTCTTTACTTATACAGGAGGTAAAATGTATAAAGAAGGGATCAGGCAGAATAGGTTACAGTCAAAAGATTAATTACTAATTAGCACACTATAATGGGGGTTATCTAATTAAATATAAACATAGTTCCATTTATAGCTCCATTAACTCGAGCACGCGATGGATTGCGTGACTATACTTATAGACCTTAATAATTTATACTCAACTAACCTACTACAAAGTCACCGTAATACTTCCGTGTTTTAGTCTTAATAAAAATATGAATTCTTGAAACCTATTTTGTTTTTATATAAATAAATCGGGGCCGTCAAGTCAAACAGCGCGCTGGGTTGACGATATAGTCAAAGTCGCGGGACACACCAGCAGTGCGATTCTGTAACCATCTCACCGTAAAAACTTAGGTGAAGTGAGCGTGGAGTGAGCTGTCATTCCAACTAATGTTAGGGATTGACACTACAGCTCACTCTAAGCTCACTTCACTTAACTTTTCACGGCGAGATTTTTACAGAATCGATCGACTGGATGAGAGACGCACAGAACCGGGAAGTATGGCAGACGAAAGGGGAGGCCTACATCCAGCAGTGAGTGATTCCGGGCTGAAATGATGATGATGATTCATATAAAACAAACTGGTGAAGCTCTGAAGGCCAATTCCCGTAATTAAAAATTTTCAAAATCTAGTCGCAATCTCTTCTCAGCGACAAAAAAATGTCAAAAATGTAGGAAAATGAGAGGTGTTTTTGACAGATTGAGATTAGACTGTGAACGTTCTTAAAATTACGAGAATTGCCCCTCAGGCCAATTCCCGTAATTACTAAAAACTTTTTTAGAAAAAAAAACAACCGACTTCCATAAAAACACTACAAAGTGAAAAATAACTTTAATTTCGGAAGTCGGTGTCTTTGGTTTTTGTATTTCGTTTTTCGCCACCGACTTCCGAAATTAAAGTTATTTTTCACTTTGTAGTGTTTTTATGGAAGTCGGTTGTTTTTTTTGTTTCTAAAAAAGTTTTTATTTTTCACTTTTTTGATGCGATATTTTTTTTTATTTTTCAAAAACCGCTTGTCCGATTTCGATAAAATTTTCATGAGACCATTTGGAAAGTATACCCTTTCCAACAAAAAATATTTTTTTAAATCGGTTGGCAAGCGACGAAATTATGCGCGAATAAACATAAAAAAAAAATACAAACATCCGAATTGAGAACCTCCTCCTTTTTTAGAAGTCGGTTAAAAATGTTCAAAATTTAGTCGTAATCTCTTCACGACAAACAAATGTCAAAAATGTAGGAAAATGAGAGGTATTTTTGACAGTTTGGACTGAAATTACTGTGAACGTTTTTAAAATTGACAATTGCTCCTATAACAAAGACAAGAATAGAATTCGATGTATCGTTTCTCGTATTAGTGTCGATTGCCTGATGAATTTTAGAGTTGGGGCTCGTTCAAGTCGAAAACAACCAACATCTTATAAATTACATATTGGAAGAACTTGCGATATGTGTGCACTTGTTAGTGTACTATCGGCAAAAGCTATATCTGACGATTTTGAAAACAAAGTCCTGTGCACACGATGACCACAGCAGACTGCGTCCGTCCTTTTTGCGCCGAACAATAGCCATGCGTTGAAAGTAAAACAAAAGAGGATCCTTTTTAGGTCGAATAATAATATCGAGTAATAGAAAATAAAAGGACAAAAGAAGAGAAATTTTTCATACAAATTCTCTGGTGCCGTTTTTTTTCAATGACAAGGGGCTCAGCAAAAACTCGATGCTGCGATGCTATTTGTTGATGAGCGTTGGTAAGCGCTTCTAGAGCGGCCGAGTGGTCTGATAAAGATTTACCTACCTCAATTCTAGAAGATTTCTCTAAGAATTGCGAACTGTAGGTACCTGGAGGCATATTATGACGTTGTATTGTAATGCCATCATGATTCCAGTGCGAGAGACAGACGGAGCTATACATGACCGATAGCAGAATGAAATATGATGGAAACCAGCGCTGGGGCCAGGCGCGGTCCGGGGGGGGGGGGGGGCGTTTCCCCACAATCATTAGAGTAGTAGTAGTAGAGAGTCTGCATGACTTATTTGCCTTACTAACTTACTACTTGGTGACCCCCCCCAAAATCTTGGCCTGCGACCGCGCCTGGCTGGGGGCTCTGTCTTGCGTAAAAAAATAAAAAGGTTTATTGCAGAAACTTGTACAACTTTTACAGTAAATCTTACATTGCAGAGGGTGGCACGGTCGCACCATAGTGATAAGCGATAGCAGTTTTGCGTGGCTGTGATGCATGTTTCCCCCAACCCTTTCTTATTTTTTTTGTGGTTTATAAAAGTATTTTACAAATAAACGTATTTTCTTTCTTTCTTATAGCACCAATCCCTCTTTCAGACTGGTACCATGATGGCATTAGTACCTACTTCATAATAAGGCCCCCGTAACACCATCACCCCAAAATTAAAGAATAGCAATAATTATTCGATACGCAAATATTTCTAGCAAAAATATTGATAAACTTACTCTTGAACAAACATTAATTAAATTCTTTTGATAATTGCGAGCGTCTGTTGACTTATTTACAATGTATGTGTGTATTAATTTTGTTGACCTTAGCAATGCATATTATCATTGTTTTATATTATATGCTCGTGTGTGACTAATCGCTTGTGTATGTGTGAGTGCCTTTGTGATAGTTTGTTTGTAAGAAGTGTGTAGCGGGCCTTTTTATAAGAAAAGGTACAAAGGAGACCTTTTGGTGGCTAGGTTACCAACAATACATATATTTCTGAAATGTTCTATTTTTACTTAAAAACTGTTATTGTGAACCGTAAATATGTTTTTTCTGGAATAAATTTATTTATGTACGAGTACTTCATTCAAAACTAGACATTTCTATTTTCTTTCAAACATTTCGAGAAAGATTTCACTTTTAAATTTTTATTTCGATATGTTTACTTAGAACAATAGATTTTTATTTGACTGAGTCATGTCGAATAGCTTAGTTGCAATGTGAAGGCTATTTTATAATTTTTCAGTAATACTACTCTCACTCACGAACTGAACATGACTTTCAAGACAAAGAGTTTCAGGCAGTTGCTAGTAGCATAGCTCAGACTATAGGCGTAATCTATGAAACTAACCTCACATCACGCTTGTAATCCTCGAAGGGTCGGGCAGAGGTGACTTATAGAATAGAATAGAAAACTTTTATCTCAGACAGAGAATAGGGTTAGTAACAATTTTTCTTAACTTCTAGTGTTAGTAGGTTACAGACACAGATGTACATACAATTAAAACAGCGTGGAGCTGAATCCACCTCCGCAACAGCGGGGGAATCCCACCGATCTGCGAACACACTGAGAATACTGTTGCCGCAAACATCCCTGACGCACTACAACGCCACGGCAGCCACAACAGTACTCTCAGTGCATTATTATATTGAACGCGTCTGCCCGCTGACTACACCTACATTAAAATCCATGAAAATTTCGGCACGTTCAGTGACCGTTGCGTTGTACCCGTTTTCTTTTAACAATCTTTTTTAAACCTTTAATTCTAGGCGAAGGCGTAACCAGCTACACAGCAACTGTGCTTCACGCTGCAAAGTCCCTCAGCAAAGGTCTGCGAGGCCTTGGAGAGAGCGTGGCACACAGTCTGGCCGGAGGACGAAGCACCTCGCAGTCCCCTTCACCGCCCAACGCTGATATACAGCAGCCAGGAGTCGTCACTATATTGGATATTGAGGTGAGTTTATTTAAGGAAAAAAATATCGTAAAAGGGCTTCAAAAAATATAAAGGGTAAAATTACACGGTCTCTCAATGACGTTAGCAATTTCAGCTGTATGCAGAAGATATTAAAGCGATTGTCGCAACCCAGTGCTGGGCACGCCACAATTGCGGCGAAAAGTCCCCTCTTTGAGGAGTGGCTGGAGATGCGCCAAGGCGCCCTCACCTTCCGCCTGACGCAGGTCCTCACCGGTCTTCACGGTTGTTTCGGGAGGTTGCTGTTCAGGATAAGGCGGGAGGAAACGCCGGGTGTCACCACTGTGTGGATCGCCCGGAGGACACGGTGGAGCATACGGTGGAGGTCTGCCCGGCTTGGGGCACCGCCGCGTCCTCGTGGTGGCGATCGGCGGCGGCGATCTCTCGCGTCCGGGCCTGGTCCAGGCCATGATGCGGAGCGAGAGTGCATGGGAAGCCGTCAACTCCTTCTGCGAAGCAGTAATGCTCGCAAAGGAGGAGGCGGAGCGCGTGAGGGAGAGGCAATCTTTGCGCCCTCACGCCCCTAGTCGCCGCAGGAGACGCCCTGGACGTCGGGAGTTACCAGCCGACTCTCGGCCACCGTAGGCGCGGGTTGTTCGAAAGAGATAACGTGGCCCTTGGCATAGGCAACTGAAAGAACGCGGGTGGGTTCCACTCTGGAGTCATAGAGTCACAGAGGTGGGCAATCATCATATTATAAGTCATAATATGATCATTGCCCACCCTAAAAAAAAGTCTGTGCCGATTCGAAATGACTTTTGTGCAGACATGATTGCTGACATTTGTTGGATGTTTGATTTATTTGGGCGACAGTCTTACCAACAACTTTATTTTATCCGACCGATCAAACTCTGATGATTCTTCAGGATCAAATGCATTATATTTGTTAGAACTGAAGTTTCACCCATATAATAGCGTGTTAAAGTTCTTTTCACCCTGACATATTTATTTTTAACTAGCTGCGCCCCGCGGTTTCATCCGCGTAAGTTTCGACCCCGTGGGAATATCGGGATAAAAAGTATCATATGTATTAATCCTGGTTATAAACTATTTGCGTGCCAAATCCGTTCAGTAGTTTTTGCGTGAAAGAGTAACAAACATCCATCCATCCATACAAACTTTCGCGTTTATAATTTTAGTAGGATATCTTACTATACAAAACTCACCTACTTCTATGGGAAGTTTCCCATCAAATAACCTAACACAACTAATTTATTTCCAGGGTAACGAGGAAGAAGACGGTCAAGACAGCGAAGAGCCCTGCGACCCAATCGTGGCTCACTTCGTAGCGCACTCGGAAGCGATCATCGCCCTGAAGTTCGACGCAAGCGGCATGCTTCTGATGACGGCCGACCGACGCGGCCACGACTTCCATGTGTTCAGGATCAACCCGCATCCCTGTGGGGCGAGCTTGGCGTCTGTGCATCATCTGTATATACTGCATAGGGGCGACACTACGGCTAAAGTGCAGGTAGGGATCGTTATAAAGGATGTTTTTTTTCCTGCCGGTTCTAAAAGTAAAACTAAAATGTATAAAACGTTGTATTTACAAAGATATTTTACTTTTTTTTTTTAATATTCTGCCTCTATCACATTACAATCTAAATCATGTAACGAACATAGGTTTAAAGTTTCTAGAATTTATCAAAAATATTAATAAACAATATTAACTGTTCGAAGTGGCCACTATTCATCATCAACTCCGAAGTAATAGTCGCCCTAAATCTATCAAAGAATATCGTAGTCGGGGTAGTCTAGGTTATTGAATGGCTTCCCATGAAGGTTAAACTTTTATATTTATGCCATATATTTTACAACACAAGGTGCCCATGTTGGGCCTCTTGGCAAGCTCCTGTATCATACGTGACATTCTGTCAGACGTATTGACAGGGTGTTACATTAGTGACAGCCCGCCGTCTGTAAGAATGTTTGTAAGCCGTCTGTAAGAACTGCTGTAAGCCGTCTGTAAGAACGGAGGAGTTTGTTCGTATACCGCTATAATTTGTTTGGTTTTTCATTGGCAGGACATAGCAATTTCGTGCGACTCCCGCTGGGCGGCCGTGTCCACGCTGCGCGGCACGACGCACGTGTTCGCCATCAGCCCGTACGGCGGGGCCATCGGCGTGCGCACGCACACGCAGCCGCGCGTCGTCAACCGCCTGTCGCGCTTCCACCGCTCGGCCGGCCTGCCCATACACGCCGCCGCGCACAAGCGAGCCTCCGCTGCTACGGTAACTAACACCTAAAAATAGGACATTTGACAGGTTTTTTCAATTTCATTTTTCGAAACGTAGAATAAAATATAGTAGTAGTTTATTTTTCACACCACCAGGGCCCTATTTCTCGAAACTTATTAGACTAATAATATGAGTCCATGAACGAATATTTTTTACAAGTTTGCTAGTGTGCGTTTCTCGAAGCTACGGTAGTAAAATATTAGTTACTAGTTGCCAACTAATAAATATTAGCTAAAATTACCTGAGTAAATTCAATTTGGTTTCATAAAACTATATGATATTAAATACTCTTGTAAATTACACTGATAAAGCTATTAGTCTCAAAAGGCTTGTAAAAAATATTAGCCAAAATTATTATTATTAATTTAATTTTTTTTAAATATAAAATGTGGTCAGATTCGGACACATTAGTGCCTATTGATGCCCCAAATGAAAACTAAGAACAATTTGTAGATAGGCACGGGAACCACTCAATAAATAGTTTAGTAGTTTGCGGTCCCTCTTTACAGTTTTATTATTCGTATGCTAATGGGTCAGGGTCAGTGCACGATTCGAGAACTCTACGCAACAGTGGACTTTTTCGTAGAATGGAAAATGGCTGGAGTAACTAACACAATATTACTCGCAGATAGTGGCTATCTAATTTAATTAAATAAATATTAGTAGAGAAAAAAAAATACTTAAAATAAAACAATCCGCTTTTACCGCCAATGTGCAAACGACAAAATCAAACGAGTCCAAACACGGCGGGAACTTGTTCCGTATTTTTTTTAATAAGTAAAGAGGCATGGGTAATATGTATGTGTAGGTATTCAGCCAAGCCAGCCCAATATTTTTTATTAGTCTGCTACAATTAGTTATTAGTCCAGTACCTGTTTTTGAGAAACAGGAAATATTAGGACTTGTAATTTTTACACTAGTAATTATTAACTAATATACTGGTAAACTAATAGTTTCGAGAAATAGGGCCCTGTTCAATAATATGTCATGCAGACCTTCCCTAAAATAAGTCATTATAGCCCGAGGGTATATTGTACTGAATTTCGTTATAACTCGCTGGTCAATAATGTGATTTGAATTTGGAAAGTCAACATAAAAATCGTACGAAAAAATTAACAAAAAGGAAGAAAAAATCGAATTATTTTATATTACCGCGCAAAAGGAGTGAAAATTATTCCTATTGAGAATAAAGGTATCTTCGTCTTGGGTGAGCTTGAATCCCTTGCACTCAGAATTTTAGTCACAACTCCCTCACTTAGCTCATGAGTAAACTTTAACTACCTCGCTGCGCTCGGGACAATAACATTCCTTTCTACAGTTCGCGTCAAACATTACGGCGGCACTAAAGTGCGCTACTCGCTACGCAGTACCCAACTCTTCTAAGGGGCGATACATCAATTTGTTACGGCGCAGCGACTCGCCTCATAAAGTTTTAATCGGGCTTTACCACGAGTGCTGTATTTAATTCGTGAAATAAGACCGTATAGCGCCCGTGACATAAGAGACTGCCTTATGCCGTTATTTAATAATCTGTAATAAGGAACCTATTCCGAAAATTCTTTCACTAATGGGAAGCTACAGTCTCAAACTCAACACAAACTATTTATTTCAACTAAACCAATTATAGGCACTTTTGAATTGTCAAGGGTCGGTCAGTCAAAAAGATGAAGCTGGTTGCCCATTCCAAAGCGTAGTAAGTACCTATGGAGAAGAATGGGCAAGAAACTCCATGGACACTCTGTTAAATCACAATAATACACAGTATTGCCGAGTGTCATTGATATATTTTATGTTAAAACAATAAAGGACAATCAAAGAAAGAAATAAAAAAGTTTATTTGGACACAGTTCGTGAAACACAAAATACAAAATGCTCATGGATTAGGTAGAATCCCGTACCATGCTGTATAAAAATCAAACTTTGTTTTTTATAGACTACACTTATCATTTTAGCTCCTACAAAAGTTCTTTTTGTAAACAAAACAAAGGATTAGTAATTAGGATTTTTTTGAAAATCTCCGAAACCCGAGTTTCGGAGATTTTCAAAAAAATCCTAAAACCTAGGTACCTACTTTATTTTGTTTGACATGTAACACACGAACGGCCATAATTGCTCTAGAGAAAACCTATTCTAGTTATTTCTAAATAATATAGAATCGGCAAAGTATAATTTTTTACATGTTTTTTGAAAGACGTGTTCACATTCAAAATTCAAGGTTATATTAATCATAGCATTTGAAACGTAACGTCATGTAAAGGGAATAAAACAATATCAATACGTTTTTACTTTAAATGAAATTCCCTGTTCAAAAATCAAATCCCCGATGCGTAATGTCGTAAAAAACATAGAGCAAATTCGTTCCGCCGGTGGCCCGCGTTGCTCTATGGTAAAAAAATATGAAAATAATTACTATAATATTTTGACCTTGATGCATGAGACTTTTTGGTACGAATTTTGGTCATTCTCTTTTCACGCGGATGAAATCACAGGCAGAAGCTAGTCTATTATAACAAGAGTATCCCCCCAGCTGGCTGACAGCATGTCGCAAGGCGCGTGGTTCCCCAACCCGCGCCTGCCGCCCTACCCGCTGCCCAGCACGCTGGCCCCGCTGGCGCAGCTGCGGCCCACTGCCAACATACCCACGCATACCATCACTAGGAACAGTTCTGGTGAGTCACATTACATTATATTCTATAAAAATTGCATGGAGTAAACACTTATTTCCAAGCTCAATAATTTTTAGTACTCACGGCCTACGAAAAATTATCTATCAAGATATTTTTATTTTGTTTTGTCCTGATTTTGAAATTATATTAAAATTTAACCATGTGTAATCCAAATTATGGAACTGGCCATCTTCTAAAAAGCTTACGAACTGAGGCCGTATTTATGCCAATATGTAACCAGCCAGGAATCAAAATAAAAAAATCAAAATTAAAAGTAATTTATTCAAATTAGGCTGGGAATCAGCACTTTTTGAACGTCAAAATTACAAAAGACAGTCCCCAAAAACACCCGCCCTTCACCGGGAGATAGACGGAGCAATACATGATCGGTATCACCATCCCTTTTTCGCAACAGTATTGTAATGGCTTCATGATACGGCCCCTTGGGCTACTTAGCAAACCGGCTGGCTTACTTTTTTATGTTTTATGTCATTTTAAGTCTGTGTAATTAATAATCATCCTGTACGAGTCCCCATAAATAGTTTTTCTTTCTTTATTTGCCAACCCGCAGCTTAACAGTACCGTTGTCCCGCAGGTCGCCAGCGCCTGTCGTCCCTGTCGGAGGACAGCCCGGCGGCCCCGCTGCTGGCCCGCGCGCGCTTCGGGCCGGCCGTGGGCGGGCGCGCGGCCGGGCCCGTGGCCGCGCTGTACCTCATGGCGGCCAACGGGTCGCTCTTACATCTGTTGCTGCACCCACGGCCGCTGTCCAGTAAGTAATCAATAAATAAAAATCATCATTGCAAACCACGCGATCAAAAAAATAAAATAAAACAATTTATAAAAATTACTAGAACGGCTGAATTTTTACCTGCACTGAGTGTGAGAATCATTTTTCCGACTACCTACTTGTTGAATGAAAATGATAGTTTAACTCGAACATTAAACGTAATCCTCGTAAAACGACCGTTTGTAAAAAACTATTACGATACTCTTTTTATGCAAGCAAATAACGAAATAACAATTGACTTAATCTAATAAAAAGCTCTAATCAAAGCTTGTTGCTCCTTTAAAAGCGACCAAACTCCGATCTTCTTTTCTTTTTTTTAATTTAAATTTGGAACAATAGTTATCCCGAAATACTGGCCAGTATGCCAGCTTAAAACTGCATAAATACCTTTTCTCTGACTTATCATTATTTTGATGTTTTAGGCCTTTAAACATAATAAAAATGCACGGTGGCACTCCCGGACTTCTTAGTCCGGGAGTGAATGTAAGGGCCGGCTTCCAGTCTAACCGTATGCCAACCGACAATATTTTACATGGACCTTCTGCCTATTTGACCTCCACAATCCAGTTGCTAGGTAGAAAACAGCTACTATAACTAAAGATATTGTGTGTCCAGGTCTATCGAAGGAGAAGATATGCGACGACTCTGGCATTGAGCTAGAAGTGGAGCCAGTAGCGCAGTGGCCCCTGCAGCGGCCGGGCGCGGCCGCCGACCTGCTGGCCCCGCTGCCGCCCTCCAACCCGCTGCTGCAGCCGCAGACCTGCCGGGTGACTATACTACTTACTATACCCGAAGGCCAATTCCCCTAATTAAAACCGTTCAAAATCTAGTTACAATCTCATCACGGCGACAATAAATAAAAAAAAAAAATAGATACATTTTTGTTTTGTTTTTGCAGCAGATTGACTGAGATTAGAATGCAAACGATCATCAACATACGGGAATTGCCCTTCTGATACCCAAACCTTGTAGCAGCTGCGGTCATAATACTTGCAAGCACAACAAAACATGTTTACACAGCATAATCACCCGATAATGTACCCATTGCGGGGGCACAGGCCCTCTCTCGGTGAGAGGGATTTGGTCGTAATCTACCACACGTGGCCCCGTGTGGTAGAATACGACCCGTGTGTTGGTAGATGTCATACTGTAAACATGAGTTCAACAAAGAAAAAATCATAGGTTATTAAATAAAACTGCTTTTTCATACAAACATGCAATACCTACCTGGTCAAATTTTTTTTAAAATAACCGACGAAAAATTTCTACACTAGGTAGGTCTAGCTAGATCATGTACTGAACCCATGGTTACAGGTCAATGTCCCTGCCACACCTGTATAGTGATTTGTGGTGCAATTGGGCTTAAGAACACAAAAAACC
This sequence comes from Apamea crenata, assembly GCA_949629185.1. Taxonomy (NCBI): domain Eukaryota; kingdom Metazoa; phylum Arthropoda; class Insecta; order Lepidoptera; family Noctuidae; genus Apamea; species Apamea crenata. The sequence goes on from OX451359.1 coordinate 4,339,632, forward strand.
TCGGTTATTATAATAGTATAATTTTATTGCAGTCAGGACCCACGGTTTTAATACAAACATTTGTTACAGAGATGCGCAGACATGTGTATGAGCGAAGAAGAGCGCTGGCTGTCCCAAGTAGAGATCGTGACACACGCAGGGCCGCATCGACGACTGTGGATGGGCCCGCAGTTCGTCTTCAAGACTTATAATAGCACGGGGTGAGTTAGAGTTCAATAAGATTTTCGTTTTTAAGATATACCCATGTTGATGGATGGAGAGGGAGAGGAAGGCCGAAGAAAAGATGGATGGATTGTGTGAGGAATGATATGAAAGAGAAGGGAGTGAATGATAGCGTGACGGTTGACAGGGGAGGAAGAAGAAAACGTGTTGCGCCGACCCCAAGTAACATGGGATAAGGGCAGGAAAATGATGAAAAAAAAAAAATGTTGTATGCGTATCACGCATACAACATTTTTTTTTTATTGCCGGACGGGCTTGTTCTTGACCTCGATCACGCCTGATGGCTATGGATGAGGTTTATGAACATAATGGGACTACATGAAAATATGCGCTAGGCAGCCAGAAGCCCTCGACACGAACCCTCGTTGCTTTGGCTCGCTACCGCATATCGTCGGCTTATTGCAAGAACTCATTAACTACAAAAAATCACTAAATACGTTTTTATCTATAGTGGACTTCTTTTGACACATTCTACAAAAGGCAAAAACTCACTAATTTCTCCGTAATTATATTTAAGGATAATATGGGCAAATCAACATAACCACTAACTAAATCGAACTAAAATACCGTTTATCTCAGAATAGTGAATATGTCACTTAGTGACTTCTTGCAATAAGCCGACGAAATTTGCATTTAGCTCGTTACATATTGCTATCCTAACGAACTTCATATTGTAAAACTTCTTACGTAAAATCGTTTCTTTTCTTTCTATAACTTCTGCCTATCCCTGTGTCACTGTAAATCATCTTTGCAATATACCTTCACTTAATCTTGGTAGTGCCTCTTATTTACACGCTTCCAAATATGTGAATTAGACAGAACTAGCTTATCCTGTTTGTGGCTTTAGCGAGGGTATCTTGGGCGTTTAATACATTAGTGTCGCCTGTGGTTGAGTAATTTGCTTGAGTCAGCGATCAACTGATTTCTGACGTCGATTCTGACTGATTCAGATAAGTCGTGCATCTTTTTCTCTGGTGCTTGTCTTGTAATGCTTAATTGCTAATTCTATTCTTTTGCATACAGATCAAACTCGTCCCTATCCGAGGCGGAGACAGTAGAAGTGGACACAAGTGCAGCACGTGGCGTCGCTCGTTCTAATCCGGTCAACATGCCAGGAGTGAGACCCGTCGTGCCTGTACTCATCGACTCTGGGTCAGCCAGTGAGTAACCTTATAGTAATCTATCGTTATTATTCCTGATATTTTTTTACAACGGAATACACTATTTTTGTTTTTTTTTAAAGGTAAACTATTAGGTAAATATTGGTAACCAAGATACAGACGTGTCATGCCATAAAATAATGGTTTACTCGTTGTGTATCGTAAGTCTTCAAAACCTTTTCGATTAAAAGACCTGGGGATTAAGGAGGTTGCGCTAAGGTAGCCCGCGACATTAATATTTTCTTAAGTATTTTGCAATATGCAGGTAAGTGGCTATGACTTTAGAGAATTATAATCATTAGAATCAGCAATACACATCCTTAAGTCATTGACTGCCACCGCGGTCACCGGTGACCGCCAACAATTGAATGTGTATTGTTGTTGTCTGGCAGTCAACGTGTTCAGTTAGAATTGGCCTCGAATGTCATAATTTCATGAAATAGTCATTCAAAAGAAATTAACAGGAAAGTGTGCCTCACGGCTGCGCCAAAAAGGCCCAGTTCAGCAAAAATGCCAGACAACAAGTGCCTGACGCTGGTTTTCAACTGGACCTGAATGTGTGAGGTGACGGATGTAAATCAGTTTTATACTGCAACGTGACGTGTGTGTGCATACTTAAATATATTAATAAAATTAATTTGTGTTAGATAAAAACAGTAACGAATATGTAACATTGCAAAAATAAACAAGAAAACACTGATAATAATATTTAAAGGTTACTTAAATAAATAAATGAATAAGTGAGACCGCCGCATGATAGACCTTCCCATGCAAATAAGGAGATTCCTAGAAACGAGTCGAGTTAAGCAGAAAGTTATGTGCTTCGCTCTTTTCCTCCAAATGACGCAGAAACGGACTGAATTCCTAACGAAACTTTAGTCCACTGCAGTGGTGATGCATCCCGTGATTCTCACTTTATCTTAAAACTCAACTACAGCATATCGTCTTTTGTCTCCAGGTTCACTAGAACATTCTCCGTCGGACAGTTTCCGTCGCAAGTCGTTGCTAGCTGAGAGTGGACGTGCGGCTTCTGTGTGTGACGTGCAACTGAGGGAGGACCTAGCCGAAGCTATGAAGGAAGACCACGGTACGTTGTGTTACGTTTAGTGGGAGGCGGGGCAGTAAACTAATTGAGAGGTCTTTGTGGGGGAAATTTCGCGTGATTTTGGTAATTTTCAGTACAATATAGGATCAAATTAAATTAGCCAGCGAAAGTTCACAGAGGTGAAGGGTATCTTAAATTTGATAAAATAAAAACAGATTTACTAAACTCATACTTCAAATAACTACTGACAGTCGTCGTTTCCTGCGGTCGATGACTCCAAAATAAACAGAAGCTGCTATTTTAAACTTTAACAGAACGTTAGGCTAATAATTAGAGCGGTCCCCCGACGGGACAACATTTAATCAAAAAATTTCATACGCACTTACGTAGGGTCATAATGTCAAGGTTATTTTTTTCTTTTTAGAGGGTTTCTCGGTTTGTTCTATTTGTGGCTATTTTTGCAAGTTTTTTTTTAATTGTTTTAGGCTTTTTAAATTCATAATATTTTTATTATTATTTTGTGCCGGGGGTTTTTTTTAATTTTTTATTTATTATTTTTTTATAATCAATGAAAAGTTAGAGAATTCATGGTTAGTTTCCGAACTGGTTAAAAATGTATCTTGTTTATTAGCATAAATATGATATTGGCCCATTGTTTATGTCGATGCTTTTACTGCTTATTATATCTGACCAGCCCCTGCAGTCTCGGCATTCATAGCGATCGCTTTGCGACCGAATTCGGTCGTAAAACGATCGCTATGAATGTCGAGATTGTAGCCCCTGTTGTGCATTTGTTTACTGCTCCGTCTGTAGTAAATGAGATTAGACGAGTACAAGAATTTATATCAACACATCAGAAACGTTAATTAAACATTAGGTTTAAAAATTTAGTTTAGTTCCATAAAATTCTTACGTAGATTTTTTTTATTTTCTTTTTTCATCATGTGGTGCAGTGTGGCGTAGTTTTTATAATTTTCGGCCTATTCTTATCGAATCCTACATTTTGCATCTATTTAAACGGCGTCAAATTGAATTAACTACCAAAACGTCACAGATTTGACAGGTAAAAAAAACAAATATAAAAATTAAGAGTATGATTTTATAAACTTATTACTTTAAGTAACTATAGTCGCATGAATTATGAGATAAGTTTTGGAAAAGTATCTTTTTTTTGTTTTATTGTGATTTCATATTGAAAGTCTTTCCATCAGTGAATTTTTATCAGTTAACTTAATTTAACCCTGTGTTATGTTATGAAACATGGCACGCAAGAGTTGTTTCTTACGCAAGATTTACGTAAGATTGTTGTTTCTTACGATTTCAGCGTCGCGAACTTAATAGTTCTTTGAACTTTTAGAGAAATGTTTTTAGGGAACATTAATATGAACGTATACATAACTTTAAAGTATTTGCGTGCGCATTTTTAAAATGAGTTTCGCGAGTGTAACGTTTTTGGAATTCGTTTATTATCGAGTGAATATCCAAGAGCGAAGTTTACAAGCGGAGGAGCCGCCGGACGGACGCCGCGTCAGACCGCCACCGGCGTCGGCCCTATACTGAAGCCAAAGGCACCGCGAGATAACATCCTCTATGGCTGCACGCTTGGCCACGTCTCTCCTCTGACGCGCAGCTTCCGACCACTCAGTACGTAGGTACGGAAGCCTGGCTCCATACGTCGAGCGAAAACTGGCGCACGCACACATACATATGCACAGTGATCTCAAACTATCTTAAAGTCGCGGGTGCCCTCGCTCTCGCCGTACGTAGACATGCGTCTATGTGTGCGTGCGTTTTCGCTAGTATGGAGTCGGCCTCCCGCACTTATGTATTGCGTGCTCCGACCTCCTCCGCATGTAGTAACGGTTGCCTTCGGTTTCGTATAGGGGCGGCGCGCGACAGCAGCGCAGACGGGCGCCCGGCGCGCCGCGGCGGCGTGGCGCGCGCCGTGGGCCCGCTGGGCGTCGTGGTGCAGCCGCCGCCCGCCTCGCCGCCCGGCGCCTGGCCCGAGCCCTACGCGGCCAGCAACTGCGACGAGGCCACGTTCCGGCCCGTGCTGCGCGCGCCCGCGCCGCCCGAGCAGCGCCCCGCCGACGCGCGCCCGCTGCCGCGCAGCACCACCATCCCGGCGCAGCGCGCGCGCGAGCAGCAGGCCGCGCCCGCGCCGCGCCTGTGCGCGCTCTCCACGGCCGTCGTCATCCCGGCCGCGCTGAGCTTCGACGACTGCCCGCCCGCACCTAGTTTTAACTTAGATAAGTATAGCGTAGAGGAGGCGACGCGAGAGATGAAGGATGCGAGAGCGAGTGCGAGGGGCTCGGCGTCCGCCGAGCGAGCGTGCGAGGTGCCTCCCGACTCACTGCCAAACCGGCCGTCGGATGATATTCAGCCGGCCGCCCGACATAGAGTTAGGCGATCTCCCACCCCCAAGTCGGATAGCGAAACGCGCGCTAGCGACGATAGTTCTAGGGATAAGAAATCTAGTAGAATTAGAGAGAGCCCTCAGCGTCGCGATGAAAACGCGAGGGCTTCGAAGTCAAGAGAGGTACGAGAGCATAGGGAGTCTACTCCTAAAGTAGAAAGAGTTATTAAGATGGAGCCTGTTCAGAAAGAATTTGTTCCAAAGGAGCATGTTCCAAAAGAGCCTGTCGCTAAGACGACTGGTTCAAGGGAATCTGTACCAAAAGAGCCTGTTGCTAAGACGACTGGTTCAAGGGAATCTGTACCAAAAGAGCCTGTTGCTAAGACGACTGGTTCAAGGGAATCTGTACCAAAAGAGCCTGTTGCTAAGACGACTGGTTCAAGGGAATCTGTACCAAAAGAGCCTGTTGCTAAGACGACTGGTTCAAGGGAATCTGTACCAAAAGAGTATGTTGTTAAGACGACTAGTTCAAGGGAATCTATACCAAAAGAGTATGTTCTGAAAGAACCTGCTCAAAAGAAGACAGCTTCAAGAGAATCTTTCCCTAAAGAGGTTATTACGAAGGAACCTGTTTCTAAAAAATCGGCTTCAAGGGAATTGGTTCCAAAGGAACACGTTCCAAAAGAGCCCGTTGTTAAAGAACCAGTTATAAAGCAGCCTATTATGAAGGAACGTGCTCCAAAAGATCCAATTCTAAAAGAGCCGTTAGCTAACGTGGACACTCAAGAGGAAGTACCCTCAATGGCCGTAACTTTAAAATTATCGTCTAAGAAAAAATCTTCCGAGTCAAAGCTTGTGAAAGAAAAAGTTGTAGAACATATTAAAACTGAAGAGCAAGCTTGGGATATGCTCCTGAATGAGCCTGAGAAGCCTGTGTTGTATAATATTCCACCGGTCGATGAAAAAACTGTTGAAGAACCTAAACCGAAATCCAAGAAAAGTCGTAAAGGTAAAAAGTCTCAAGATGAAGCTCAGATGAAAGATGAAGATACATTTGTCGAAATACATGCCATCGATGACAAACCACAGCCTTCTAGTGGCGACCTAGTTTCAATTTCAACACCGTACGAAGATATTGAGCCTATATCTTACTTAGCTAAAGCTAAAAAATCGCGTTCATCTAAAAGTGCTACCCCAGAAAGAAAGAATCTCTTTGATCCCAGAGATAATTGGCCTTTTGATGAACCAGAAATTACATCCGTACCTAAAGCCAAAATTATTGATGATGATGTTGTAAATGAGTTTATGCCTGAACCCAGCCCAAAAATTAAATCTAAAGAATTAGCAGCAGATGTGCCTAAAGCAGACACTCTTAAAGTTTTTGAAGGAACTGGCGAAAGTATCCCGCCATTGAAAGAATCACCAAGAACCAAGAAAACTAAATCTCTATCGCCTTATGCTGACCGTAAGTCAACAGAAAAACGTTATGAAACAGAAGTTACAGATGTGTATGTGATAGATACGATGAAAGATGACTTCCCTGAAATTCAGATTACTAAAGGCACCAAGATTCGTAAGAAGTCTCCTCAACCTGAGAAAAAAATTCAAGAGGTAGAAGTAGTTGAGAGACCCATTATTAAATCTTGGAGCTCTATTGCGGCGTCTAAGAACGTCAAAAAAGAGGAAAAGGTCGTTGAAGAAAAAGTTGAAAAAGAAAAAATAGAAAAGGTTATTGAAACTGGAGATTTAGATGAAGAAGCAGGGTCTTCCAAACAGGTGTCGCTTCAAGAAAAACTAATCGAGCTCTGCAAGAGGACTGATATAATGGTAGCCGAATGCGATGCGCCTTCACAGTTAAACTTCGTTGAAGAACATCATTCAGTCCTCGACTTTCCGCCACTGGAGCCTTTAGATTTCGGTTTGGACGACTTCAAACTAGAAGTCATGCGAGACAGCCTTCTAGAAATGAACGATGGAGGTATAACAAGTCCTATATGCAAGATAAACATAGATAATATACTGTCGACCATAAAAGAAACTACAAATAAAGCAATAGAATCAAGCGCGTTCAACCTGATTGATTTAGAAAAAGTTCCGTCAAAGAGGGAGAAAGGGTTTAGCGTAGTTGAAAATGATAAGATAACAACTCAGGAAGTGAAGATTGAGGAAGATAAGTCTGAGGATAAAGAAATAGAAGTAATGGATAAGTCTTCTGACGATGACAATACGTCACCGATAGTGTCCACAGATAGCGACAAGGATGATAAAAAATCAACTGGTGCTTCTAATATAACCATGCCTTCGACAAAGCAATCGTCTAAATCTAAAAAGTCGCGTAAGAAGAAAAAGTAATATAATGTGTTCAGTGATATTAATGTTCAATGTTTCGATTTTTGCAATATTTATCGTAGTTTAAATTGATGACATATTCAGCTCACGTAACGCCATTTAACAGCAACTTTTTAAAACTTGATATCAGGATTATTCTTTAGTGTATCTGTTATAGTCAAACCTCGACGGTCCGGTGCTCCTAGGTTTGACTAGTCAATCCTCAGGTCTGCCTTGAAGTCTTAGTCAAAGCCCAAACAAATGAATTTTTTCGGCACCTGACTAAAGAATTTTTGTCAAACCTAGGAGAAACAAATTTGGCCAGGCAAACGTCGAAACTCAATTAAATGAAATTGGGGTTTGACCAGTCAAACTTCAATTAGGTATTAGATTATCTTAGTTTGTTAGACTAGGTGTAATAAAACGACTAAAAATACTTTATTCAAAGGCCGAAATTGGAATTTATTTCGGGGTTTGCCCGAAGGCTTTGGTGACCAGGATAAACCAGTCATTCCGGGAAGAGACTATCGACCTTTGACTATGACATATATATTATTTTAAAGTAGTAATGTTACAATATGGTATGTTTTACTAAATATAAATACTACCATATTATACAGTTTAAAGGTTTGCGCAGAGTATTTACTTAAAATATGTTATTATTATTGTAGTTCTAATTTCTAACTTTCTTTGCGTGGTGTCTTTAGTATACTAACATTTAAGTTTTATAAAAAATGTTTGGTTTTCGGTTATTAATGTTAACCTGTAACGAATGGAGAATATAGTTTTACATTACCTAAAACTGTGTTCTGGGGTAGCTCCGTAGAAAATAATACTTGTTAATGTAACGCTAGCTGAATATGTCTAGTTTACGCGAATAGAATCAAACATTTGCTGCTGTTGTAGTAATCTTAGTTAAGTAATGCAATTAATGTGATTAAGCACAGGTAAAAGAAAAAAAAACTTAAAATGTTTATAAAAAAAAGTGATTTTAAAATATTTGCTACTAAAGCCTAACAATATTACATATTTAGGCAATGACCTTTTATCGTTCAGTAGCGGTATTTATGTCATATAAAAAAAAATAAACATAAAAATGTAAAAACCTAGCAAAATACACAAAAAATATACCATATGAGATTTTTTATGAAGACTCAAAATTCCTACAAATTCGTAAAGTATTAATAATTAATATATACTCGTAGTTTTAGTTTTTGTGCAAAGTTTTGATATTATCGAATCCTGACTCGATGCAGCGGTCTTCATAAAAAACCTTATATATTTTTTTGTAAAACTACTCCTTTTAGTACTTATCTCTTGTTTATTTAGTTATTAGGTGTAGATGAATAAAATTGCATACTTTGTGGAAACAAAAAACTGAAAAAAAAAAACTAAACACTGTTTTCTACGCGTCACGCAAGATCTTTTATAAGGCCAGTATACACAGAACTTTTGCTTACCTGTCATATAAGAATTAAAGCTTGACCATAATATATGGACACAGTATATTATATATTTTGTGCAATCAGTTACATTAGAGGTCAATGCTTTTGCAGAACTTGGAGGTGTTAAAGTTGACCTTGATATAATTGAGGCTCATTTTAATGATTAAAATGTAATTACATATATTGCTATCGTACCTCAGTATTAATTTATTGTGTTGCTTTTTTTGCCTCAACAGCTGTTTCTGGATTCGACAACACGGTATTTCGAATCGATTAAAAAGCCAAAGAAAGAATAAATAATAAGAATGTTACCTAAATTGATTACCATGATATTTTGAGTGGCTATTCTAAAACTCGTTCAATGCAAATTGTCGATTTGTCTAGCTAAGTTAATTGAGTACATTTTCCAAAAAGCCTTTGTTAGGTTAGGATTTGTCGTGCTAAAAATTAGATCCATATCTATTACTGTGCGGCGAATAATGTGCTTGGTTAATTGAAGCGCTGTTAGGCAATTCAGTGAGGTCAAATTCAGAAGTAGCTCAACGCTTATGACTTAGTCACCCCGGTATATGATACCTTCTCACACGTACGGCTGTCTTCGTGTACAAATATATCGTAACTATCGACAAGTATTATTTATTAACCAATGTTTTATTGTAATTTTATTTAGCTTTAATATGTTGAATCATGACAAATATTTATTTTTTATATAATTACGCGTGATCATATTTTTTTTGGTGAATTATTTCGCTTAGTTGTAAGTGTAACATACGTAGTTGGTGCATAATACTATAAATTATTTGACGATGAATTTTAGTTTTTAAGGGTAACGCTTTATTCTTAGTTTTCATGGACATATACCTAAATAAGTTTTTTGGTCGTATTTGCGAGGGCAAATACGACCAAAAAACTTGAAATGAATAAGTCTTTATGATAGAGGTATCATAAAGACTTATTCATTTTTAGTAAATGAATGAAATGAAATTATGAAATTATTGTTGTGAAGGAATTGGTTATTACGATCTCCAGAATTATAATGTAGGTGTTTTCAGAAAAGATCTAAATTAGAAACTTGTTCAAGTTGTAAGACTATTTATTTTCTTGTGAAGTGCTCTAAATCATAGATAGCATATTTCCGTAAATAGTTTATTGGTATGACTCGATCTGACCATAAACAGGGTGCGAATAAAATAATAGTTTAATCTTTTTTTCTGATAGTTAGTACTTATTTTGGTAATTTTTACTTATATTGGGATACAAAATTGAAATGTACCACTAATTTTGGTTGCTACACAGTCGAATTACGTATCACAATTCTATTTTTCGTTTTTATTTTAAGATAATTACTAACGGCAGCTGATGAACTCTAGATCGCTGCAAATCAAATAATATTGTCGATTAAAACATGTGTTTGTTTGAGAAGAAGAAAAAAAATTACTTATTTTCGGATATTATATTTTTTTATTGTGGGATTTTAAGCTTCGTAGTCAAAATTATGTTCTCATCGTCTTTAGCTTGCCTATTACACGCAGAATTAATATTTTAATATATTTTGGATGATTCCTCCTGATTATATTGACCAAATCACGAATCTACTAAACTTTTAAACGATAAATCAATGTAAATAATAGTTCAATCTCATACTTCTATAGACCTTGTATTTCATAAAGATCTGCATTGTCAACCTTTTTCTTCAGTAATATTTAGAAGCAGTTAAAAAATGTATAACTCAAGCATAATAATAAATAACTTCTTGTACATTTAATAATAATCGTGTTAAGTGCAGGAAAGGTTGCATGAAAGCTTGATGTAGGAAGCCGTTAAGAAAATCTTTATTAAAAGCATAATATATACAGTCGGGTTCGTAAGTGCGAAATAATCCGCGATGACTTGCTCGGCTCACAAATAGAACTTTTGTATATACATGTCTTCATGCGCAAGCCAATAATTATAGCCTGTATGGACTGCACTTACGGTCGCGACAGTACCTGTCTTACTTATAGTGATTCTATTATTTTCCAGAACCTTACACACGATTCTAACTATTTTGAATATTAAATTAGATCTTAAAAAAAAAAATAGTTTAATTTTTTTTATATATTGTTCGAATTACGAAAATGTATATGTAAAAAAAAAGTTCATTCATATGGCTTGAAATGTGATCGTCTTTTAAAATAACAATGGGAGGCATGACGCGGGTCAAGTGACCCACTTCCCAGGCTGTATGCTAAAAATGTCTTCGGCTTAAATGTTCGCGCGTGTAATGTACCTTTACTTTGGCTGTATGGTTTTGTTGATAGTGTTATGGAGTGTTTTAAAAACAGGATAGTATCATACATAATAAAGATGAGAATTCAAAAACAACATTTTTGCAGTTTTATTTTGGCAGCTGAAACTCTACCTAGGTAAAAAGTGGTAAATTAAATTACACCAGTTGTACATATGGTATGAGGTTTGAGCGAAGTTAGTTCAGTAACCTGCAAATATCATACACCTGGTGATTCATAATTTCAACAAGGAAAATCTTTTCACCCATAAGTTTACTGTACAGATGTAAGGGACATCGTTCAGCACATGATTTTAGGCACATGATTCTCACTCTCAGCACATGATTCTTCATTCGTTACGAAAAATCTGCTGTGTGCAAAACTACACGATCAAAATGTACTGCTGATTTCTTTTCATAACCTTGTATTTAACGGAGTAAGTTTCAGTTCTGTTTATCCTTAATTTCCAGCTGTCACAACAACCAGCCGCTACGAAGCAGAGCAGGAAGAGCTAAGCTCGAGCAGTTTCAGCTCAGCATCGCGCGCTTCGCTCGACCCGCCCTCGTCGCCGACGCCCAGCTGCGGCGGTGACAACCAGCTTCATTTTCCAGGGGATTCCAGTAGCTCTGTGTAGAAGGGCTGAGGTTATTCCCAGCATTGTTTAGTGATGGCACTCATGTCTTATTTGGAGAAGTAAAATACTAAATGGTAACGACACGAGGTCAAATTAAATTGGCAAGCGAAACTCCACAGACATGATGGGTATCGATAAAAATGATAAAGCTATACTATAACTATAATTTAATTTGATCCTGTATTATCATAGCACTAAAATCTTTTGTACGATTGCCTCCACAAAGGTTTTATATCAAAAGAGGGTAGTTTGTGTACCAACTTGTTAGTCTTCAGTCTTAGTAACAAGGCAAAACTAGATCAAGCACCACTTCTTTGATGTAAAGCTAGACAGTAGAGCATGGTTCCCATCCTTCTTTCGTCATTGGAATAGATACAAGACAGTTTGTAATGTGTACCATCGCTAAACAATCCTTCCACGCAGGTATTGGATGAGTTGTATGAGAACCCCAAGGGGAAGAACTGAATTAGTAGAAGCACTCTTGGCTTGATCAGCAAACGGAACTTTTCTCTCCAAAATTTGTCATGGACACTTTGATACGAATCCAACCTTGTTTATCGAATTGTGGGTCGGCAGATGAAGTAACGCGGTTTAGTGGGACTGGGTAAGGACGTGTGGAACATTGGAATTAGAACCTTATTTCACCGGAATGAAGGTTACAAAAAGTGTCTCTCATAAATTACTAATCTATTAGGTTAGATGCGTTAAGTTGCGCTTGAACCTGAGGATTTTTATAGTTATGGCTTAGAATTCATAAATTCGATTTAAAATTATTGACTTGACGATATCGAGAGATCGATTTAAAGTTTTATAGTGAGGGGAACTAACTGTGTACGCTAATATCGACTTCGAATCTTTGTAATAAGGATAATATTCGTAGACACGTTTAGAGAGGTAAGTTGTCGACAACATATATAGATTCGTTTGCGAGATTATGAATAGGAAAAAATAGAAATGTATTTAGATTTGGCTTACGCGTGCTAGAAATTGGCTTGGAAAAGAAAGAAGATAGTTTAAATAATCACAAAGTTAGAATTATATAGCAATTTTATAATGATCTTCATACTTTAATCGATATGTTATTTATATTATTAATATTTGATGTAATTTAGAGTTAAGTTTCAACTTTTCAAACTTAAATGTTACTTTTAAGTGTAGTTGTCTGAATGTATCAGTTTTTCAAGTGTTTAGTGAATTATAAAATCTTTTTATATGCTTCTTGTTGTACGATTTTAATGATTCAAACATTGTTTACTTAATAACTAGATCGTCTGTGCATGGTAGTATAACATTCGCATCACAATAAAAATATACTGTATTTCTATTAAGTTTTATAACCCCTTGCAGTTGAAGATTGAATTATATTGTAGGTCACTCGAGCTGCACTTTGAGCAGTAAAAACCTGTTTAAAAACATAGTCATATTATAACGGCCATCATGAAAATCTTCCATTGTCACCAGTACTTGACATTAAGGTGTCAGAAAACGCTCTGCATTTGGACAGCCGTAACTTGCGTGACCGTTCACCGCTTTCTGAGAAAACCAAAGTTTAAGACCGACTTGTGTGTCGTCACGGCAAACGGCGTCACGCTCACTCATGCCCGCTCTCCGCCGTCCATATTTACGATATTTTATTACAATGCCATTCTTCAACTGCACATTAGAATAATCATTCATTTAACTTCAATATCGTTCGTTCGTTCGATCGTGTGATTCAACATTATTGCATTTGTTTACCGTGACTGTGATATTGTAGAAATTATTGAGCTTGCGTAGGGTAACCGTTGGAAACATTATCTGTTATGAGTCCGAAGACTCCTTGAGGTGCTCTTCTGAAGGAGACCGCAACTGCAAACTGAAAGCGACAACTTCGCACAGTCGCAGTGATAGAAATACATACATAATCAGCCTATAATGATCCCACTGCTGGGACACAGGCCTCCTCTCAGTGAGAGGGAGAGTGATAGACGGCAGTTATAAATGACTGTCGCGAAACTCAAGAAGCGAAATGCCACTACCATCGAAGCTGTGACGCCGCGTTCGAAATTGAAACCGCAGCTGCATGTCAATTCGCTGCGGTCTGTTCGACAGGCGACATTACCGCATGCGGTCGCCTTCCGCAGAGCACCTTTACACTCGCATATTTTGTTATTCATTCTGTTATTTATACATTCCGTGGGGCCTTAATATGAGCCCTAACAGCCAGTTGGAAATCCTAAGCTGCTAACGCTTGTGACCATTAACTAAATTGAAATTAGAGCTCATATTAAGGTTAGATTCATGAAATAGTTTGACATGTTAATTTTGTTTGGGAAGTAAATTCTTTGACATCAGCCTTGTAGAGTCTTTGTTTGTCATCAGTAGAGTTTCAACAATCGCTCAAGCAAGTATTTCCCTTATTGGTAATTTAGGCGTCTACTAACTCAGAATTAAAGCTAAGTTTATTTGCGATGACAGTGATTTCAAATGAAATAGTATCTCTAATGTTATAAGTATTAAGGTCCATATTTGTCTGCCTGTATTAGTCCAGTCTGACGTCAAAGAATTAACCCTCTCAACGAAGCTCATCATCACAAATTCGACATAATATATCAGATTAGAGTAGGATCGAATCGCTTCCGTCAAACGTCTTCCTAATTTATTGATTCCTTAGTAACAAAAACTTTCCATTCGGCTTAATGGGCGTATAAATGTATTTAATTAATGTATGCCGTTTTCATGCTGTATCAGCCCAGACCAACGAAGCTAACTCAGTAACAGTTGAAAATGAATCATAACAGCCTTTGCATAAAGTCGTAATTGTTATAACAATTTCGAATATAATTTCACAACATCCGATTGTCTGGGCTACTAACTAACTAACTAACTTACAAATAAGGTCACAGTAATTTTCATTATCTAGTAGTGACTAAATATTAGGTATAAGTTTTTGTAAACCGAGTATTTTACTGTGAAAAAATTCAAAATTAGCAGTTTAAGTATATTTTAATAGATGTAGCAGAAAATGTATGATAAAGGATGATATATTTATGTATGATGTTGGTGATTTAATTTAATGCAGGTTCTGAGAGCTTTAGCACACCTCCGCTGCGAAAATAATGATGTGAAAACGCTTAACGAATTCCGCTAATTCTTAGCGGAATTCGTTAAGCGTTTTCACATCATTACTACATTATGTCGCGATTTGAGTAGCGGAACATTTTGAGAGTCAGTTGAATTGTAGTATTTGGAGCAAAATGTCGTCGATTTCGACTTTGTTAATACAGTATAGGTCTACTTCGGATCTCTTAAATTAGATTTTCCGTAAGATCAACATGCATTTTAAAAAAATAAAAAGAGTTTCGCTTGTCGTACAATGGACAAGCCATGGCGGAACTACTGCGGTTTCGCGGCGGAGATGTGATACCCGCCTGATACCTACATGAAATGCTATACAAACTAATGAACTTTATTATATTGGTCATTCTGATTTTATCAGAACCCAGCGCGAGTGTATTATTATTTATTTTTAATTATTATAATAATAACATCAAAATTTAACTGGCTAACGATTAACTGTTTAGTACTTATCTATTTATATTGCCGGTTTTCTAGTTGTGTAGTAATTTGGGGTACCTATGCAATACAGCTGATATTTCTATGGAACTCATGTTAGGGGGTCACCTAATACGTTCACACGCTTAAATTATCTGATAGTATGGATCATCATCATTATTTTAGCCCGGAATCACCCACTGCTGGCCATAGGCCTCCCCTTTCTTCTGCCATACTTCTCTGTTCTGTGCGTCTCTCGTCCAGGGGGTCTACTCCGAAGTAGTATCGGCCGAATGCTCGGCCGTTTCCTGCTACGAATTTACTATTTGGTTCGGTCGGTCCCGATCCTACACTCCTATACTCTTTCGAATATTGACTATGGTCCGACCCAACTGAGCCGATCCGAACTTTTTTCGCATTTTTCAATAATATTTGGTTCGGCCATGTGTCTCATCATACACTTCTTCATCGGTTACTCGGCTCCCGGAGCGAGTAAACAGGGGCCTAGTATGGTGGATGGTTGGTAGTCCATAGATGTATTAGCTGTTACAATTATTTTGTTAGGGTAGCTTAATGGGTAGGTTGAAATAAAAAGATTTTTATATGAAATTATTATTAAAACTAGCGAATGCGTGTGCGATTATGAAACTCCCAAAAATTTGACTGACATAATAAACGTTTTGAATTCCACCGGGTTAGATTTTGTACATTCGAAACTTTAAAGGAAACAATAGTTGTTCATGGGATTTTAAATATTCGTTTTAATTGAAATATTTTATTACTAAACGCGATATTATTCGTAATTATAAATATTATTTTTATTAATCGCAAATAATGGTTTATTTACACTTCGAATTTTTTCTCGATTATCATAACTACAAAATAGGGTTTAGAAAGTAATTTTTTTGTTCAATAGTTGCCTATAAACTTGCATATAAAAAGCTTACGACGCATAGTAATATAGGAACATTTTATACAGGAGATGGGAAGTCACTTTTGTATCGATAAAAATATGTCTTCAATCGTTTTAATATAGCGAATATTGCATGAGAGCTTTGATGTTTTTTTGATTTATGTTAATTAAAAAACTTGATTAGTGCAGGTTACCATTACTGTGTGATTCATGAACGCACTAGAGGCTTTAGAATCGAAAGTTTTATTATAAACTACGTTGTAAAAAAAATCGAGCACCTTTGGTTGTAAAACAAGTTCCATGTAAGAATAGTTTTTGTTATTATTTTTTTTCACTATTGCAAGTTTATCAAACTTTCAATAAACAAGGGCTGGATTTTTTTCAACGTATATTTCGTACTAATTATTCTTACGCACTTGTTTGTTGTATACGTTTTTTTTAAAATTGAAATGTACTTCTTCGTGTATCTGGCACGACTATATTTTAAATGTTGTTTTCCCAACACTTTGCCACTTCCACGGCGTTGTCGGTGGCAGCGCAGCGCAGAGGTCACTTTGTGAAAGGTACAGTTCGATACATGTACCGTTATAAAACTAAAAATAATACTTAACTGCATTTTTATATTGACCTCAGTTGTTATTTACTCTATACTTTTGTCTTTATTATTTTATACTTACTCAATTTAAAATCTTTAATGTATCTGACTGTACCTTCAAAAATAATTTAGTTTTTGCAAGTGAAACTTAGGCGGCCATTCGATGATTGGACGAGAATTAAATTTCAAGGACGCGTCACGTTTAGGCATATTTCGTTACATGAGAGTCAACGAGAGAGAAGAAAGATATAATCTCTCTTATTCTTTATGTTTTAAGAAGTTTCACTTTTGTCACGTGTACGGTTCTACACGCGAATTTTTCTTATAGATATTTGTTAAAATTATTTTGTTTTCAGGCCATAACGAGGTAGTCAGTACTGTAAAATTATTGTAGTTATTTGGTATACACTATAATATAGCGTGTCAAAAATATTTTTCAAATTATGATGATGATTCAATAGTAATTCGGAAAAAGTGTAATAGTAATAGATGTTACTGACAGGAATCATTGTAATCATTTACTAAATTATGAGTACGCTTTACTGATACAAGTGTATAAGTTTTTAGATCAAATTAGGGCTGATTTTTCCAACGCCAAATTTTTGACAGTTCTTCTAGACAAAATCTGTCAGACGTCAATTTTATTCCACGAATAGAAATTATCTGTCGATTGAAAAATCAGCAATTATTTTACAACTCTATAATAATTTTGGCTTAAACTTGAGAGCTAACTCAGTATCGTTAAATCATAAAATTGAATTTAATTCCCGTCAGTGACTAGCCTAAAATCAGAGTGGATATCGCCAAAATTATGAAAATCGTGTGAATTCACTAAAGTGACAAATTAATGTTTTTGGGAGAGAATTATTGTGATGGTTGGATGTGATAAGGCTATAAGTTAGCTAGCCGTAGAAATATTTACAAATGTAAGCTAAATTCCTATATTTTATTAAGACAGTTAGCATGTAAAAGTTTACGTTTGTAAGACATGGATACCAATAAATCGATTCTCAAATATTTGTTGGGTTTTTAATTTACATCCCACATTTTTTATCCACCAACCCGCACTGGGCCCTCATGGTGGATTATGGTCCACTCCCTCTCACAGAGAGGAGGCCTCAGTCCCAACGGTGGGAACACTTTACTGATTTTGCTTTAATTTACTTATTTATTTATTTATCCTCACACTGGAACGCCATACAGCAATTACACCAATGGAGCAAAAAATCACTTCATGTTCTGCTTTCAATCCATCCTGTGCACGGTGGACATCGAACGAGTGGCGAATCAAAATAACATAACATCACATCTGTATTCCTTGAAGGGTTAGACAGAGGCGTATCTACATTACACCCACGTTTACCCAGTTGTTTTTAAGCCCCCTGTGCGAGCCTATTGCCATCAACCGGCAAATCCAGACTCCAGGCTGCCACAGAGAAGTTCCAGATATAACATTTTTTCCTACACGGGAATCGAATCGAACACCAGGACCTCTCAGCAGTAGCGGTTGCGACCACTAGACCAACGTCGCTGCCTTTAAGTTTTTATGGAAAAATAATGAAAAGATTTTGTAACTGTATAATAATTGTATTGTAATTGTGCGTTTCGTTTGTGCAGAATAAAATATGTTTCTTTCTTTTTTTATTATTAATTTATATTTTTAATATTTTAAACAAACAAAACAAAATACAATTATATAATACTTTTAAGGCACCAATCTCAGGTAGTAAATTAATAAATATAATGTGTAAAATAAACGTTTATAACGCTAGAATACTTAAAATATGCATATAAAAGTACAGTTGCTCATTTTATCACAATACATGGAATGTAAGTACATGAAAATACTGATATATGTATATGTTAACACTTACTTCTAATGAAAATATTACCTATAAACGGGGTGAATCTGGACGAAACTTTAAAATAGATTTTAACATTTTTTTTAAGTGAAAACTTCTTTAGCGACGTTGTGTACTTTTGTTGTAATGGGTAAATTATTTTAAACTCGCGTCAGGACACGTGACCTGATCGAAAATTCGTAAGACAGAGGGAGAGTAGACCGCATTCCAAAATATCAAAAATGCACAACGTTAATATTCAAGTTTTCACTTCTGCCAGCACTCCCGCAGAGCAACCCGTTTTTTTTTTTACATTATGTAGTTAGTTGCCAACAAGGACACTTAATCGTTAATTATAATACAGTAAACACATTAGAGTCTTTTTTGCCAGGGATTTTAACATTATTTCAATACTAGCTGCGCCCCGCGGTTTCACCCGCGTAAGATTCGATCCCGTGGGAATTTCGGGATAAAAAGTATCCTATGTGTTATTCCTGGTTATAAACTACCTGTGTGCCAAATTTCATCCAAATCCGTTCAGTAGTTTTTGCGTGAAAGAGTAACAAACATCCATACATCCATACAAACTTTCGCATTTATAATATTAGTAGGATTAAATAAAATCCCTTTAACAGTTTCGTCCCGATCCACCCCTGCAGGGGTGCACTGAATAGGGGTATTCACCCCGTTTGACGGTAATCATGAAATTGCCTGAAAATACCAAAAGCTTCACGATTAGTAACTTTCTATCCTTAATACTTAGCTACTTATAAACATTATCTGGGGCGTGGACGGTTTAAATTCCATATCGTGTAAATACATAGAGTTCAATAAGTACTGTATAAAATCTAATATATTTAAGTACAGACGCCAGCACATCAAGCTACCTGAAACTGGCTCCTACTTTCCGGGGTGCAGCTGTACCTGTGACGGACAGCCTCGAGCTTCTAGGCATGAAATTGACAGCAAATCTCAATTTCGGCGAAAACATTGAGTCTAAAGCACAAACGGCGGCCAAAAAGCTGGGCATCCTGAACAAGGTTAAGCGGTACTTCACACCGGGTCAGCTTTTAACCCTTTACAAAGCACAAGTCCGATCGTGTATGGAGTACTGCAGTCACCTGTGGGATGGGTCAGCTAAATACCAACTTGCCACTTTAGACTCAGTCGAGCGCAGAGCTAAGAGACTCATTGGCGATAAAAAGCTGGTGGAGGCAAAACTTCACAGTTTGGCTCACCGGCGAAGTGTTGCCTGTCTGTCCGTCTTCTACAGACTGTACCTCGGGGAGTGTGCCCAAGAGCTACATGAGCTCATCCCGCCTTCACCTTTTTACCATCGAGAGTCCAGACGCACTCCGGGATACCACCCCTATTTGGTTAATATACCCCATATACGCACTAAGCGCTTCTCATCATCTTTTCTGATGCGCACAGCAAAGGAGTGGAATTGTCTGCCTGCGTCTGCATTCCCGAGTTCATACAACCCTAATCTCTTCAGGGCGAGAGTGAATAGGCTTCTTCTGGGCAAGCTCGTTCCACCGTAGATCTCATCCCTGCCTCTGGGCTGGATTGAGGTCAAGAGTGAGCCCATTGTCAATAAAAAAAAAAAAAAAAAAAAAAAAAAAAAAAACTGTCAAACTTTCCCAATCAACCTTGAACCTAATGCGATAAAGTTGAAAATCTATTAAAGAAATTTGACATATTGTAGTAGCTTGATGTGCTGGCGTATGTACTTACTAACATGCGGTAACACTACTTTTTCTTTTAACTTACGTAATATTTTAATACAGATACTTTAACATTGAGATTCTTGTTTGTGTGCAAGATTCATAACTTTGACCCAGAAGAGACTGTCGTGCGAATAATCAATACTCAAATCTTTATTGCATTCCATACCTATGTGTTACATAGATGGTATATACTAGACATGGGTAGCTCGTGAGCGAGTGATAGAAAAGAGCTAGCTCTTTTCGATTGACGTAGCTCTCGCTCACTCACTCGGTCGCTGGATAGCTCACTAGCTCAGTCAGCTCACTCAGACTCACTAGCTCAGTACTTCAGCAAAACCAACACAACACAGCCACAAAAAAAGAAAAAAAAATCTTTATATATATCTTTTCGTGATAATGAACTAAACAACGGTAACAAAGAGTCTAAACTTCCACAACAGAGCTATTGAAAATTGAAATGCAATGATTTAATTGAGCGGGCCAAGCCGTTTCCTTCGATGCGCGTACAGCGGCGTCAGTCAAATGAGCTAACAGTCGGCGTTTGATCACTGAGCTATAGAAGAGTTACTGCGCTAGTGAGTAACAAAGAGTCAAAATTTCCAAAGAGCTATTGACTATTGAGCGAGCCAAGCCGTCTCCTTCGACGCGCGTGCGGCGAGAAACAAATGAGCTAACAGTCGGCGTCTGATCACTGAGCTACAGAAGAGCTAGTGAGCTAGAGGAGTGATATAGCTCTTTAGACTGAAAGAGCTAATCACTCTTTTTCTTTTCACTGAGCTATTTCGCCCATGTCTAGTATATACAAGGTAAAAGATCAATGTGGACCCTGTCGGGTACAACCCCTCCCCACCCCACTGTCGGGGTCGAGGAATACGCGGTCGTTTGCATAAATTTCGATGTCGTTTAGTACGTCATAATTATATAAATGAGCGCGAAGATCGCGTACTCGTGCGACAATCGCTTCGATCAGGACGCGGCCTGAACAAATAAATTTTTTTCCCGTAAACGAATTTTAAGTCTTGCTCTACTTTTATTTTACTGGAAGTTCCTGGACGGAATGCAGAAATACAAAGATTCTTAAACAAATAAATAACATAACAGACTATACAACTTTTTGAGCTGAAACAGATTCGTAAATAATACTGTTAACTAACAATTAACATTATTCCCCAGACCTCCATAACCCAGTTAGGTTATGGAGGTCAGATAGGCAGTCGCTCCATGTAAAATACTGGTATTCAGCTGCATCCGGTTAGACTGGAAGCCGACCCCAACATGGTTGGGAAAAGGCTAGGCAGATGATGATGACTGTTAACTAACAATATAAATACATAATCGAGCTTTTGCCGTTTCTTAATTAATAATTCGTGATCAGTGCAAAATGCCCAATGTTATGGCATTCTTAGGGCCGCATTACAGAATCTTACTCAAGACATTACTTAAAACTATACTCTGTCCACTAGGTTAACAGTTTTTTTGGGCCTAGACTAATGAAGTGATGACGAAGAAAACTCATTACGCTTAGAGGTATAGTCTGTTCCAAAATAATCTGCTGAAAATGTAAACAATTGGATCAAAAAACGCACCTGTGGATGCCACATGATTGCGTAAGAATTTAATAAACCGAAACAGGGTCTGTTTACGCTTTCATCAGTTACCATTGGAAGAGATCATAGACGATCAAAATCTTAGTTAACCGAAAACATAAAAAAGTTTCGTTTTTTTTTTCACATTGGGTAATTTTGGTCTATCAAAAAAGCATCTAACAAAAACCTACTCCTCCTGTCATACACACCGGATACCGACTCTGAAAATAAGCACATCATCTTTCACAAACCCATTATTTAAAACCTCAGAGACCTCCACATACTGCGTATAGCCAAACCCTCTTACACAAATCTCTGATGATGGCTTCCTAAAGGCTATTAATGAGGAGTTTGACATCATAGTATCCTTCTGGCTTAGCTCTGGGTTGTATTGGTTGATCATGGAGAAGGATATACGTCCGTTGAACGGCCAGTCGAGACAGTCATCGTTTTCTGTCTTCATTAGATGCACGTGGAGGGCCAAGCAGTGGCGGTCCTGTGGTGAGATGTTGAGGCGGACGCAGAATCTGAGGAAATATTTATTTATATTAGTATTTGTTTTATTGTCTTTTTTGGAAATGTTTATCAGATTTCGAAGAACTTAAGTATAGCTTTTACGTTGTGACGTAACTAAAAGAGAGCTGAAACTTAGATTTCTTAAGAAAGCGGTGCCGTAATATAACGGTCGTTCATAAATATAGCGTTTTTAGACACTATAATGTGAAACACCTGTCAATATCATGACGACTGACACAAAATTACAGCACCGCCGATATTACACACAAACTAACTTTATTTAAACTAGAGGGACCATAGATAGTCGAAAAAAAATGGGCTCTTGGGGCCCCTAAACTGCCGCGCGTCTCCGAATAAGTTAAACGTCACCATACCCTTTAAAATTGTCAACAAGTATTGTAGAATATCATTAATTACACACATTGTATCAAGAAAACATGACCCAAACACGATATACAGACAGAAACTAGTATAACGTAACAACAGCATACCTGTAACCATTAGGCGACGTATAAAACCCAGGACTATACAGCATCTTATAGTGATCCTTGACCATAGCATCCAACCTCGCTTTAAAGTTATCAATCTTCCACACATAGTTGCCCATACAGTACCGGAGCAACATATCGTTGTTCTGCTTCATCTTGGCTATGGAGATGGCTGACAGTTGATTGGACATGTTGGCTATTACTATGTCTTGTTCGCGGTTCCTTTGTTCTAGTACTACTACTCTTTCGTATAGGGCTCTGAAATAGGAATTTTATGATATATTTGGGTGAGGTAAGGCGCAGGCGCACGGTACCTCCTATGTACCGTATTTCTGTCAAATAAGTTACTTGGACTGACTGTTACTTGAATTTTTGAGGCGTTTAGGTGGACTAATAGGCTGTGTTTATTGTTAGTACTTGGTTATGTTTTAGTAGTAAGAGAACTTCTTGTCGCTTGGTCGACCGTTTGACGTCTAAAAGTATTTTTTGAACTAATAAAAAAAAAAATCTTTTATCACCCAAACTCAATCTGCCACAAAGTAACATTGCTTTGTTTATTTAATATTTGTCTATAAAACAGGAAAATAAGTAATACTTAATATAAAAGCGAATCTCTCCCTGCTAACGCGTTCTAAATCACACTATTATCTGCCAGAGTTCAAGTTGTTCGGCGGCAATATCACTTCCTTAGCTCCATTTTGTATAATCGAGTAAATAAACAGCTCAATATAATTATATCCACTGACCTCACAGGAATGTCGAAGGATCACGGACAAATGGCTTCATACACTCTCTTATGAAGAATTAGAATCATAAATATAAAAACATAAACTCACTATCCAATTGCCCTTTATATATAACAAACGCAAACACACACCCCCTGCACCCTCACAGACACACATATACACTACACGCACAAAACATACACAATCCTTCCATACAAACCAAATCTCACATAAAACTACATAGTGGTAATATTGTTGCTATAATTTTAAGTTCTAAGTTTTAATATTTTGTTTAGTTTTAGTTTTGCTTTTGTCTCGACTTTTTGGAGGGCGCCAATTACTGCGACACAGTATTATACATATTAATGCAGTTTTTATCGAACACAGTTTCTGTAAACTGGGTTTTGGTTTCAATAAATTATTATTATTACAGTTGAGCGTAAGATTCGCCCAGTATCATCTCTAGAGGAATTTTATTAGTTCTTTATGCCACAGACCAAAATGCTATTTAATTACCTTATAAGAGCACTAGTGTTATTAAGCGGCGCAGACGCAGCTTGGTTGCCGTCCTTATCAGGCGCCTCCCACAACGTCATCGCCTCTTGTTCTTTAGCGTCGATGCTCGTGCTTGGAATGTCGTTGTTCATCTTCATCTCAGAGTAGGCATTCATAAGGAGCTGGAAATAAAGTAAACCATATATTAAGCGGTACTAAGTATGAAAAAAGTTAGATGAGCAGAGATTATATACTGCATTCACAATTAAGTTTCTTAAAGTCTATTCAAATTAATGTTTCAAATTGATGTTATTTCAAGTTAAAAAAATATCAACTTTATTTTAATGGTAATTAGGTTGATTTCGGAGTGATTAGCACTATTGAAAAAGTTATAAAAATGTTTGAAGTTGTAGCGTAAACTGAACTTTATTGTGTAGGATTTAAAGTTATTTTTCCATTAACTCACACTTGTTTACATTTTTGGCAAATAAATCGCGAATGCAGATTAAATACCCACACACATGAAGTCCAGTTTACTCTACAATTACATAATTTTTATGACTTTTTCAATATCTGTCAGTCATCTATTTTATTCCACGAATAAAAATTATCTGTCGATTAAAAAATCAGCCCTAAGTGGAAGTAATATCAATTGGAAACAATGACTTGAATATGGAATAGTAGAGTGAGTGAAACTTCTTAACATAGCCCTTGTTTAGGCGAAGCAGCAGAACCAGGTCATGGTGATCTTCTGACTATGCATGGCCTTGTTCGTGACACGCAAGGCAAATATGCAAGAACAACAAAAAGATGTTCTAAGCTTCAATTATTATTACAAAACGTTTTTAAAGATTGAATTCAATTTTCATAATCAGCACAGTGTTATTACATTGTGACAATTTACATGTATTGCCATTTAATCAACTATCTAATTTAGTGTTATGTAGTCTAAAATTTTCGATTGACTAAGGGCTGATTTTTCAATTATCTGATAACTTTATTCGAGGAATAATTTTGAAATAAGTATTGACATTCATACAAAAACTGTCAACCGTCAATAAAAGTTATCTGGCCATGGAAAAATCAGCCCAATTTGTAATAAAAATTATACTAAATGAATGTTGTTTGCAAAGGAATTTGAACTTTGGTGTATGACATTAAGGGCTGTTTTTTCCAACGCCAGATAATTTTATGCGAGGAATAATTTTGAATTTTTGACAGTTCTTCCACACAAAATCTGTCAGACGTCGATTTTATTCTACGAATAAAAATTATCTG
The DNA here is from genome assembly GCA_949629185.1 of Apamea crenata. Classification (NCBI taxonomy): domain Eukaryota; kingdom Metazoa; phylum Arthropoda; class Insecta; order Lepidoptera; family Noctuidae; genus Apamea; species Apamea crenata. The sequence goes on from OX451359.1 coordinate 4,364,790, forward strand.
TCGATTAAAAAAGCGGAAGATCAACCCTTAGTTGGAAGGAAGTAAGTTCCTACTTACTTCCTTCCAACCGAGATTTAGAATTAAAATATAAAAGCAAGGAAGGGAAAGTAACTTACGCTCATATGTTTCTGCACCTCAGTGTGAGCATGACGGTTCATGCCTTCTTGGCTATCAAACGTCTCCTTGCACCCCACAGATTCGAAAGAACATAGCACTTTGATCTCAGGCTGCGTGGATGTCTCTGGTTGGTTGTACTCACAGGCTGCTATGTGGGCGTCTAGATCTAACGGTGTTACTTTTACCGTGCAACCTGGAAACATAATATAATAGTAAATTAGATTAGTAAAAAATTACCTGTCGATTGAAAAATCAGCCCTACGTCTAGGGCTGATTTCAATCGACATGTAATTTTTATTCGTGGAATAAAATTTACATCTGACAGTTTATGTATGGAAGAACTGCTAAAAAATTCAAAATGATTCCCCGTTTTAATATTATCTGGCATTGGAAAAATCAGCCTTTAGTGGTGTTTGATATCTGTTGAACTTCATGGACGCAATGTTGATATTTGAATCCACGAAGGTGGATCCACGCGAGATACAAAAGCTTTTTAATTGTTTCTGTAATTATGGCAGTTGAAAAGAGTTGATTTAATAATATTTTTGGCCTGTCTTAAACTCATGAGTGATGGTTAAACCATGCAAAGTTTGAATATTCAAATCATGAGTTTTATGTATTAACTTTTGACTAAAGATATGCGTCTCTAAACCAGCCACAAAACTGGTAAGCAGATTAAAAAAAAAAAATCATTACTTTGCAGACATTTAAAATTCTAGATTAAAACAAACCTTTAGTAGAGAATGGGCAGTTCATTCTCTGTTCCTGTATCTCCCGTTTAGTGTAGTTGTCAGGGAATATGTCCACCTTCATACTTAGGTTTATATTGTCGATGGGGCAGTGACCACTGTTCCTGAAATTCAATATAAATGAGTCACTTAGTAACTGAAAACTGTCCTGGAGAAAGACTCTTGACAACTTTTTCTTATTCTAATTTCTAATAAAATCTTTATTTATATGACAGCCTAGTGTTCAACCACTATCTAACCGGCTCTTTGAAAAAATGCTTGTGATTGTTATTATTTTTCGCCTAAAAAACCAATGTTTTGTTTTAAAATGTAATAAAGTTTGACTACAATTTTTTTTTTTTCAATTTCATTGTGCAGTAGTTGAATGCTTATTACTACACATTCCTTCACAAAAAGGGTAACATTGGCAAAGAGCCAGCTCCATCACACAGTCACTTGACAAGTAATTGATGACAAATACACAATGTAGGGTTTATATAACTTTCATTGTTACTTAAAACACTTTAAATAACATTCTCATCATGTTTTCCTTTCTTTGAACTATAACATGTTATGCTTAAACAGCCAGGTGTTGGCCGAGTGAGATCAAGAGGAAGCTGCAAAGGTATGAAAGGCTAATCTGATGGACATCCCACAGTGAGATCTATACCTAGCAGTGACTGAAAATATGTCAAAGAAGATTTGTCAGTCTTACCAAGCCTCATAAAATACTTACAACAATTAAAGTTGGGTTAGTTAAAGCTGACAAATTATTTCTTCACATAATAGTTGGATATAGATATTATATAGTACAAAACTTACTGCAACCATGAAGTTATACAGCTCTTACAGAACTTATGCCCACAGGTTGTAATGACAGGGTCGCGCAACCAGTTGAGGCACACAGGACACTCATAGCGAGCATCTGGCTGATTACTGAGCACTGTCTCATTCAGTGCCTGTATGCCCATCGGCTGTAATGATAAAAAAAATTAAATGCAGGTACTTGATTAATTTAGTCTGTAGATTGAAAAACGTTTGAATCAGAGGGTGTTCAAGCTATATAATTACTTACCGTGGATGTTAGACTCATATGAAACAATGGACCACAAATAACGATGGAGCAACGCTTCAAGGAGAGTGGAAACAAGAAGTGTTAAATAATTTCATAAAATTAAAACTTCCATAAGTTTTTACATGTTCATTACGGATCTTGCAATCGACACACCCAAACATCAAAATTTAAATGAATATTGGATTCAACGGTTCGAACTTGACCTTGATCCTATAAAAAACACCTCAATAACAAATTGCTGACCATGAAAAAGTTTCAGTCGTGTTTGCAAATTAAATTTCAGTATAATGTTACACGTTGTACTTACCGCAATTCCTTCAGAGGCATCTTTACCCCTGTCGCGATCCATTATCACGTTTAAACTTATTAATAACGTTTATTTAGTACAGTTTTTTAATTAAAATTACCTCCAACAAGTGGTACAAAAGCAAAACTGCCAAAACATCATGCAAATGAAAATGACATAGGCAATGACACTGATGGATGACACATTGAGGTTGTGATTTTGACAGAACTTTGACATTCAGCAACAGATAACAAACATAGCAGCCAATTAAAAAATTGCGAAAAAGTTTGAAATCTTTTTTTATTAGCCATTAATGTGTGGGACATTGCTGGGCAAAGACCTCCCTACTCTCTTTCCAATATTTGTAATATTTAGTTTGGAAAAATAACATTTTCACTATGGACTCCTGCAGGGAATTCTAGCCTCGGCTTCACGCATAATCAACGCAAGTATTCCTCAAACTTTTTGTATGTGGTGGAACACAAAGTTTTTGTGTGGGGTGGCCATTCCACCACACACAAAAACTTTGTGTGACGTGTATGAAGCCATGACATCGCTACATAGACAGGACCTGCGCACCGCGCATTCAGCGGATTCACCGGTCCAGGGTCCACTCACAGAGCATGTAAGGTCCACTGTCCACCTCGTGGTGCTATCCATGGAGCTGCCAAATACACAATATCAATACAGAATAGGTTTCTATTAAAACATAAAACTGTTGAAATCGGAAGTGATTTAAAAAACCATGAAAACGTGCATTGAACTTCTAAACATGGGACATTCCGATCAGTCACCTAGAAAATACTAGTTGGTTAACGATTTCATTGTATGCTAATGTGTTTGAAGAGGCGAGACCGCTGCTGCTCAGATATCTATCTTCCGATGGTATTGCAGTGTCAATAACCGTTATATTCGTTAGTGAGTAACTATTGCCTTGAGGATATATGAAGGCGCTGTTGCATTCAGAAGTAAAATTTGACAGTTTCGGGTAGCTTGACCTGCCTGCTGCTGGCGTCTGTACAGACGCCAGCAGGTCAAGCTACCCGAAACTGTCAAACTTTCCCAATCAACCTTGAACCTTAATGCTTTAGCGATAAAGTTGAAAATCTATTAAAGAAATTTGACAGGTTGTAGTTGCATGATGTGCTGGCGTCTGTACATTCTTGTCGAAATGGTCTATAAGCATTAGGAATGTGTGACGTGACGTGTCAATTATGCACCCAATAATATCAAATAATACAAATGAAAGTGTGATGCAATAATACTCCAGCTATGTATACTTGAATAAACTTATCCCTATTATTATGTTGTCCGTATATAATTTACAGTTGTACACCTAATTATACATATTTAGCGGTGATATCATGCACAGTTGTTTTATTACAGCACGTTACATGTTGAAAGTAATTAAAAATATTACATTTTCGCGTAATGTTATAAAAGTGTGAAGAATGTGCAATAAGACCAACACAATTAACTGCACATATTTATTTTTTTATCCATTATTCTGAAGAAAATATTCTGTATTCGGTAAAACAGGTTTTTGTTCTGACTCGTTTCGAGGAATCTCTTTATTTGCATGGGAAGGTCTATCATGCGGCCATCTCACTTATTTATTTATCATTATTTTTTATTTATTTTTGGAATGTCCTTAGCACACTATTTAGACATATTCGCAAAGATATTCGTTACTGTTTTTATCTAACACAAATTTATTTTATTTAAGTATGCATACGTGCACGTCACGTTGCAGTATAAAACTGATTTACATCCGTCACCTCACACATCAGCACCCTAATTGCGTAACACACGATCAATCGGAATCGGTTTCATTTTGACAGTTCAACAACATTCATTGCGTTATTTACGTGTTGAGCAGACAAATTTTTCGAACTTATGAAGCATGGATAGCAATTCATATAGCAATTTGCTTCAAAATGATTCTGATTCCGATTGATTGTGTGTTACGCAATTGGGGTGCGGGTCCAGCCTCAAACGGAAAAAAAAGTACAGATAAATCTTACCGTGTATGGGGCCCTTTAGAAGACTCTTTTGATAACCATTGATTTATGTTCGATTCGGCACGGAACTGTTTCGAACGGTTGTCAATTAGCTATGCGGCTAAGGGAGCCAAGTGATTATGATAAAATATCATATAATTAGTATGCCAAGTTCATGGTAGCAGCTGAGTTTAGAAAAATACGATTCCTTTGTAGAGGAGATTGCATAGCTGTGATCGGTATGTTACCGATAGGTATTAAAATTGTACATAGGTATACTCATTTGTAGGTAGTTTAGTCTTTATCGTCGATTGCCAGTGACAAGGCTTTCTGTGGTTATGGATGTTGTAAACAGGAGTAATTTCATTCGTAAGTAATATTTGACTTCCAATGTGCGGTGTACCAGGTAGGTATAACTTTGTCAGGATTAGGTATGAATTGCCTTGACACATTTTGTCGCATAAAATTGCGGATCAAAAGTTTATACCTACTTGATTTGCAAAACCAGACACCGCGCAGTTCACAATCACATCAAAGGTCCTAAGCATGCTTACCGTTTTATAAACAAAACGATACACGATCAGATATAGGTATCACCAAGTTCTAAACAATAAGCCTTAAGCCTAGCACATAAAGGCCAAATTCCATTGAGCAAAATCTTGGATCATTATTGCCAAATCAGTCGCATATCAAATTCACGGCGGCGGTTAGCGTTGAGCAACTTGTCATAGCCTTACATAAGGCTATAGTCGCACTATTATAATTCCAAAGATAACGTATAAAGAGGTGCCAACGATTTGTGTGACCGAATTTTCTGATTGGTCTGCCACAATGAGGTTACAACGTTTTTGAGACGGGAAGCCGTAGCCGTGGTTTTTCGTTTATAAGATCCGCCACCGGAAAAAGAGGCAAAGAGAAAAGTTGGTCATGTCGGAAAACGTTTTTCTATGATTAACGATGAAGGATCTGCGTAGGTACTTATAAACGCGATCTAAATATTTTTTTTGTAAGTAGGTACCTACTAGCAGCGCCCCGCGATTGAATCCGTATAAGTTTCGATTCCATGGGAATATCGGGATAAAAAGTATGTGTTAATCCTGGTTATAAACTATCTGTGTGCCAAATTTAATCCTAATCCGTTCAGTAGTTTTGGCGTGAAAGAGTAACAAACATCCATCCATCCATCTATACAAACTTTTGCCTTTATAATATTAGGGAGATTTCATGCATGTCACATGTTTTCATGTTTGTTGCATGTCGTTGCTTGTTTCATTTGGTAATTTTGATCAATAAATCCTCAATATCTGATTACCATAATATTATGGTAATCAGATACTGAGGATTTGTTGAATCTATGATGGATGACACATGCTTTTATTTGGGTATCCGGAAATGACATAGTTAGTATGACGGGATCCCTTCCACTTTAGAAATGTGTGGTAAATAAAATGTGATTATGGTGGAACGTCAAAGAGTTGAGAATCATCCCGTCTACTCCAAACTCCAATAATGGAAACGCTGATTCATCCACTTCCACCATATGGCTATTTCCTCTTCGAAAGTTCACTGCAGCGTAGCGGTACCTATGCATAGAAAATACATTTTACGGAATGCTAACGATATCCTTAGGTTGGTCATAATGATTTTAGAATACTAATAAAAGAGATTTAGAAGAAAATCCGTGTCTCTTGAGATATCGGCTTCGACTGGAACTACGCTGCCCCTACCATATAAAATAAAATTAAACGTCTATAAAGATTATAACAGGTCGACAAGTAACCGTTAAAATCGGTGAGGGCACCGATAAAATTATACTGCGCGAGCACTATTCTGCATTGCAGTGCACATGTATGGCTCGAATTGAAGTCGGCGCTCTGACATTAGTTGCTAAGCGTTTAGAACGACTGGTAGGATGCCAATGGCAAGTAAAGATGTTTACGATGATGATTCTTATAATGGCTTCCTCAATAGCAATTCTAACCATTACACCTGGGCTAAGTGAGGCATGACTGATGTAGACCTGTTTTTATGAAGATCTAGTTAACTGCCTCTCATGCATAAATCTTAGTTTTAAATGTAAATTGTGCTTGTAAATTGTATAAATTACTGGCTCATGTGAGAAGGAAGAGGATTATAATGTGTTTAAAAATAAATACATAATATACAGATTTGAGGTTTTGCGTTTGCATTTGTTTGACCGTGTTCCGTTATTCGAAAATCAGCTGTGTAAGCTGTGTTTAGGTATCAAATAAAATATAAAATAAAACATGTATTTCAGACTACCATGGCATTAACATATACCTTGGAAAATAACATAAAATTATATTATAAACTAAACAATTTTATACTTTATTTAAAATAATTTTTACTGTGTTTTTTATACAATGTAGGTTTAAAAAAAAATCATGTCTATCATAATGGTTGTATAAGTAATTAATTAAATCCTTCCTGAAAATGTAGTGTACGTTACCCCAGCAGAAAAGTAGCTCCTAGAGTGATACGGAAAATGTATCCTTCAGTCTTTAAAGTTTCACAGCTGAGTAAATGTAGATGAGATAACCTCTATTTCATGCAAACCTTTTTGGTTCATTATCTTCATAAAAGGACCAGATGTTATGATATATATATATGATGGTACACACTGTAAATTACACAACCCTGAAATAATGTTGTCAATCAAAATGAAAGTGTATTCAAAACGTGTAATACCTCATCATCATCATCATCTGCCTAGTCTTTTCCCAACCATGTTGGGATCGGCTTCCAGTCTAACCTGATGCAGCTGAGTACCAGTATTTTACATGGAGTGACTGCCTATCTGACCTTCACAACCCAGTTACTGGGTAATACGATACTCCATGGTAAGACCGGTTGTCAGAATTTCCGGCTTCTGACGACCAGTAACGACTAATATATAAGCCTACCATATACCTATACTTGTAATACATAATACCTATTTTGATAAATGTATGTTTTAGACATTTTATCTCTTTTCAATCATGTAATTACTATCACAATTTAATTTAAAATTCAAATAAAGGCCCTAATTCACAGGCTTTATGTAACTTTACTACAAAATGCATATTTCACTACAGCATAATTATGTAATGCTAATAAAGATAAATAAAAACAGCGGTCTCGTCGCATGCGACCGTAAAATCTGTTCTAGCTTGAGAATGCAAAATTGTTTATTTACTATTTAAACTCGATTGTTTATCGTGCACTAAAAGGGCCTACGTTATATAATTTATGATCATCATGATCGATGGCAGCCTTGTTCCACCCACTGCTGAGTATAGTCCTGATCCCTTTTGTTCCATGCTTCCCTGGTCTGTGAGGGTCTCATACTGCACTCTAATTGCGTAACACACTATCAATCACAATCCGAATCATTTTGAAGGATACTGCTGTTTACATTGCTTCATTCGTTTGAAAAAAATGTCTGCTCAACAACGTAAATAACGCAATGAATGTTGTTCAACTGTCAAAATCAATGCCATTTCTACTGATAGTGTGTTACGCAATTAACCTGCAGTGGTCTGTGCGAGTCTCAACGAGGACTTCCCTGCAGTCTTCTTGAGGTCGTCCACCCACCTGGCTATTGGTCTGCCAACGCTACTCTACCAAATCGTTAATTAACCATAAGTCAATTAATTATACTTATGGTTAACTAACTATTTTTGTGGTCTTCAGCTAAGGATTAGTAGGTGATACATACGTCTGATTCTTGAGCGTGTTTGATGATGATAGATTTCTTATCCATATCCATAATCCTTCATTCATAAGAGACAGCGCTGATTCCTACACAAGGACTAAACGAACCCGCACTGGGCCCGCGTGGTGGATTACGGCCCACTCCCTCTCACCGAGAGGAGGCCTGTGTCCCATCAGTCGGAACCTTATAGGCTGATTGTGCTATGTGAGTGGTCTCAGCCTTCGATTTATTTCGAAGACATCTAAAAACTCATTTGCTCTAGGTTAAGAAAACTGCAACACCAGAAGTGGGGCCATAAACCTTGAGGCCTGCACGACTGTTGAAATTATTTCTATCTCAACGCTGCAAAATTTACGAGCATCTTTGACATTATCTATGTCATAATGTCAGACTCCGAGTAGAAACGCAGGCGCAGGTAGAAACGCGTTACGGAAACGGAGGTAACAGATACTAATCGCATATTAAACAAAGTGTGTAACTGAGTTTATGTTGACTTCTAAGTATTCTCTCCACAATTTGGACGTTGACGATAAACGGGTGGTGTTTGACATGTTAATGGGAGGTTGTTATTATTTAATCGGGCGACGGAAAGAGGGCTTACGTAGGGCTACCTATACTCTGATCATGAGTTTTGTTTTAAGATTAGGTATACACATAAATTTATATCAATACAAAATAATTGAAAAATGACTTGTGAGAAAGTCAATAAAAAATACTTGAGAAATTCCGAAATTACTAGTAAGCAAAACAAAAATAATACTTGAGTAATTCCGAAATTACTTGAACGAATTGGTCCTTCGAGCATCAGCTGTTTGGCACTTTATTCAAAAACTCCGCAATGATTGAAGATGACATGAAGTTTTGTCATGGAAAATATGACTCGCAGTTGTATCGTAAGTATCTAATCTCCGAACCAAATCGAATCGAAACATCAATTCATATCGATTCTAAATCGAATTTCCATAGTAGCGGCGTATGGTAGTAGTTTTTATATGATAGCGGTCGATCAACTTGGTTTAACGGTAAACCAAGTCATGGGCACCATGCACTACAAACTGGCTTACATCATTCTTGATAACCGGAAACTGATACAGCTAAAGGTTTTTTGTAGTTACGGTTTTTTCTTGATAGGTTCTGCTCTAGTTAAGTCGGTTTTTGGGAAAAAGTTTGAGATGTTTTTCTTGAGTCTAATTATCTGTGCGGTAGATTTTGTGTTCTAGCTTTTCCCGGAAAGTTAGGTTACCAATTAAATTACCAAAAATATCCCTAGATTTTTTTTTTTCAAGAAACGTTAATGATTGTAGGTCACCTGCGAATTTTCCGCGCAATTAAATTACATTTATTATGATCTTTAAGAATAAATACCTATATGAAAATTTTAGTTTTCCTGTAGGAAAATCCTTATTTTGGCCGCTAGCGATCTTCATCACATGCCATGTTCATCTATTGACTTATTATAAATCCTAAGTGGATTTCTAATTTTCTTGATTTTAAATAAATAGATAAAGAGTTTTTTTTTTTTTTTCTAAAAACTGATCTCCGCTTGTATTTTATAAAGGAAGATCATTTTTTGAACACAAATATGCACCCAAAGACGTCAGGGGTAATTTTTAAAAAGATAAACATTTTTTTAATGCGTGTAAACCCAAAAAAGTTTTAGGAGTCAAAAACAACATTGTTTAGTATCATGAGATATTATTGTTTATTTAAAAACAGTTCAACGCACGTATTACGTATTCGTGAAGCGCTATTCGAAGTGAATTTATTGCTATGAGATGTCACTTTATCAAAATAATACATTTCGGTTTCGTGACAGTTTCGTGATTAATTTTTTATTTTTTATTATTATGTACATACGTACCTAATAAAAAAAATATAATTAATTGTTTCTGCTATTTAATTTCTATAGGAAACCATTTTATTTTACACTAAAACAAAATTATTTTAAGAATAACAATACCCCTTATGTCTATGAATAAGGGCTCAATAAACTAGCAATAGCTTAACAAATTGCTATCAGCGTACGTGGTGGCGCCAAGGTTGTATAGAGTCAGAAAGCTCTAAAGCCTTTCAGTTGTAATCGAGCCGGGATAGAGCGCGGACAGCCGCCGCAACGTTAACGCGCGAGTTCGCGATCGCGGTCTAGCTCGCCCCCGAATGTTCAGTGTTTTCTTAGGATTTGTAACTTAAACATTACGGTTTGCGTTTTTTAATTGTATTTAATTTAGAGAGTAGGTAATATTTCAGCTGTTTTGTCATGTTTCAGGGAACTAAAAGTCAAATTAGATGCACACGTTGATTTAAAGCCGTTCCGTACTGTAGTCGTATTTAATATGAAACTTGTAGTAGTTGCTACGAATAGTTTCTAATTAAAAAAAATAAATCATTTCTATAAATCTGCTAATTTGCCAAAATCGTGGAATATAAAAATCTGAAAATATCAAGCAAATGTAAAATACGATGCGTTTTACGATGTTTACTAGGATAAGTAAATTTCAATTGAATGATAAATTTCGGTACTGACTTCGCACTTCTCGTATTTTATAGAGCGTGCTAACATTTCAATCTACCCGAGACGTTAGATTGGCACTGGTTCTACACCATGTCTCATTTAAATATTTTCACCAGCAATCCGAATAGATAGTAATACATATATACTACATACCTACTAATATTATAAACGCGAAAGTTTGTATGGAAGGATGGATCGATGGATGGATGTCTTTACTCTTTCATGCAAAAACTACTGAACAGATTTGGATGAAATTTGGCACACAGATGATTTATAACCAGTATTAACATATAGGATATTCCCACGGGATCGAAACTTATGCGGGTGAAACCGCAGTGTGCTGCTAGTATTGAAATAAAGGAATAAAATAAAAATATAATATCCTCTAATATCCTTGACTAAACATCTTAGATAATGAACGGCTCAATTTATAACATAATCTAACAGACTTAAAATAATATTATTAAATTGTACACATAAATATGTAAATACGCATGCATATAAATATGTGTTTTTTTTTAGTATGTATTTATATTGCTTATACATAATAAGTCAATATCTTGTTTGGAAATAAAATAATAATATTTATAACTGGTGCCAAATTAGCTCTCACGAATGCAGAAAAACGAATACCGATGTCCAATACCGTATTTCCATTTCCTGCCTTCACTAATTCTGTAAGTTCCGAATTCCGATTAATTTTATAACAATCTCCTCTCAGCATCCAACAGTGCATATTTCGTTAAAATCTGGTGCAACGAGACGCCATGGTGTTACACAACAAATAATTTCAAAAGCAATTTGTCCGTCGTCTTAGATGTAGGCTTTTCCTAAATCATGCTGTAATGCACTTCCGTCTTCCTAGATATATCTCTGCCGGCATCCATCTTCAGGTTTCTTAGGGTTGACAAAAATAAAACCATAGTTTATGGTCGAGCATGTCAAAAACTTCAAAATGTTTCCATGTACCCAGTAGAGTAGTAGAGCCACATTGTCCATGGATCAGATCAAGCCATCTTTTTAAAAAGTAATTAAAGATTGTCGTTGGATTAACATATGAAACACTTTTATTTTCCCAAATGGCCATGGTTTTTCCAATACATAACGGACTTAAAGAAGATCTTCTAGCATTTTAAATATGAGTAGTATGATGAAACGAACTTCCCCTGAATGTCAGATGAGCAATAATTATCACAGCCTTGCGTCTACAGTGAAAACTACAAGGTTGAATGTCCTTGATTCTCGTGCTTATCTCGTGTCGGCACGACAATAGCTCATGTCGTGCCTATAAGATAAGCTAGTCAGCGAAATTGCTAGCGGAACTGATTGCCAGAGAGTGTGCAGGGCAATTCACTCCTCTTTTGTGAACAGTAAAGATAAATACATAGTTAGTCGAATATCTATTGGAGAGACTCTTTTATATTATCCATTTAAACAACAAACGTACTTGAAAACTGTTATAAGACTAAAATATGTGGCTTCATCATTGAAAAAGGTATGTATGATGAAATTATAGCTCATGAAATAAGTTGTTAGAAGACGTCATATGCAGTTTTGAGAGTAGTGGTGACCCAATGGTAACGGCCGCGACTTACGAGTTATAGGTCGTAGGTTCCAACCCAGCCAGGCGCTTTACTTTGTGTAAATGATTTCATCACCACTGTTCTCAAAATGGTGAAGGAAAACATCGTGAGTGTTCTAGAACCAAAAATTCGAAGACATGTGACATCTACCAACCCGCACTGGGCACGCGTGGTGGATAGCCCACTCCCTCTCATAGAGAGGAAGCCTGTGTCCCAGCAGTGGGAACATTATAGGCTGATTATAATGATGTATAATAAAAAAATTGTATATAAGTAGTTTATCAGCCATCTTGTTACCATAACACAAGCATTAGGTTGCTTAGCTTGGGACAAATGGTGCTGTGTGAAATGTCCAGGGATATTATTATTATTATAATGAAAATATCGCTTACGAAATAAGTTTCCATAAGACGTCATATGACCATAAATGTTTTAAAAGTAGAGCAAGTTATACGGTAGCAGAATCCTACCAAAATTCGCCAAAAACTTGAAACTTACATAATACACACATTGTTTTGAATATCTCTCGCGCTCTATGCATAATAGAATTTGCAAACAAAACTAGCACTAGGACTTTGAAACTCGCGACAAGATAAGAATTGTTTGGCGTCGTCGTGGATGACCGTCAAAGATGTGTTACGTATAAAAAGCATATGTTTAGGAAGGTCACTCTAAATTAGCTCAAGAACAGACCAACCTTGGAATAATCACAAGTTTGTTAATCTTTTCCACGTCTTTTAAAAGACATTCTTCTTAAGTATTATGTAAGTTACGATCTTTCCGGTTCCACATTTGGCTGAATCGGGAAAGTCTAAAATGTTTAAAAATTGTATTCAACCAGGTTTATAACGGATTCGGAACAATTCAAGTTGTAAAAAAACTGCTTATTTGCTGTTCATAAAAAGAGCTTCTTTGAGTGAGGACCCTTTTATTCATAAGCGTTGCTTAAAGTTAATTAGTGATTACCTACTGTTTAACCATACATTTTAGACGTTTAAACGGCAGTACACTTTAATCGTCGTTTATAAATAAACTCCATTAAGTTAAGTATATCCAGTGCCGAGCAGTCTGACCCGCTTAAACACGGTATCTGGCTAATCCTTTTACTTTGCCATGACCTATCCTCAAATAGGCCGTATCAACACAAGAAAAGGATAAGTTCTACTAATTTCTCACGGATTTGTATTCCGCCCGGACCCTTGCTCGAGCCAGCCCGAGCCGCTGAGCTTGTAGTTTTAAATCCATCCCTAAATAATTCCGATCCAGCCTGTATCTTGCTGTCCTCTCCCACCGACGCCCTAAGCCGGGGTCCGTACTCCACAGGAGGTGCCTTAGCGTGTAGTCGCTCAGTTTTTAAGCTTTTTAAAGCTCGGGCTGGACGCCTTAATTTATTGAGGCATCCACAGGCAATCCCGGTTAAGCAGACGACCACCTCATAGGTTGAACTGCGAGATGTCATAAAACAAAACGGCCTTGCATTGTACCACCGCTATTTTCGGGACCTCATCTTGAAACCCGCTAACGCAAAAGTGCACACAACAAAAGAGATTACCTAACATTTGTTTAGCAACTGCCCAAGAATGCGGCCATTATTAAATCTGCCACACAAAAAGGTCTAATTAGAAGATGGAGCTCGCTCACAAAAGTTTTAAAAAGCCTTTTTCAGCAGACGCTTTGTTAAGTTGAATGAGAACTGGCAACACTAATGACCTTTTCGTTTAAATAGTTAATGGACATTATCTTAAACGGTTCTAGTTTGGAGATAGTTTAAGTGGCTATATAAGTACGGTTGATAATTTTGTTGGCGTTCTCATTTCTTGTTAGTTTCATAGAGATACAGCTAATTACATTTTACTGATTATTGATTATTGACAAATGCGTGCAGTGACTGGACAGGTCCACTCAATCTGTGTGGTTCTTTCCTCAAAAGACCATTTCAGACACCAATCTACATGGTATTCACATGATCTGACCAAGATTATGCCTGGACTCATGACCTTTGGGTTGTCTTCTTAGAGTAGTCAGATAGGAAACCTCATCTCGTTTTTAAAAATATGATTGACGTGTAAAAGGGTCTGTACAAACCAACTTACAGAAATGAAATCATTTACAACAACCGCAATGTTGTTCTTTGTATGCTGTTCTGTGTATGTGCCTAAGGACCCAAAACAGTAGGTAATGGTCCTTCTTGCTAATTTTGAATTTCCAAAATTTCTTAATGATTTACGTAACGAGGTAAAGATGCTGTCTAAATTATAAGGTTTAATTTTATGTGTCACTGTGTTACTCAATATTGTTCATCTTTTCTCTTGTCATTGTTTTAAATTTATGATGTGAGCCATGCTAGTATAACATATTATCATCTCTTGATTAAACCGCGTAACTCAAAAACAATCGGCGCGGCGTGCTAATTGCGTAACACGCTAACTAACAATGGCTTTCAGTTTGACAGTTCAACAACATTAATTGGGATATTTACGGTACGTTGTTGAGCAGCCATATTTTTTGAACATTCAAAGCAATGGATTAGCAATATCCTTCAAAATGATTCAGATTGTGATTGATAGTGTGTTACGCCATTAGGATGGTGTCCTGCAGTCGACTGCGATAGGCTAGGTTGGTTAATTGAGTTAGGAAATTAGGGTGCTCACTTGGCCCATGTAGTGCAGTGCCCGCCGTTAGCCTGTAGATTAAATTATGAAGTGATATGATTAATTAGGTATTGTAATAGTAATGTATGAGTGTGTATGATAAATTATCAGTCATACATTTTGCAAGCAACACACTGACCCGATTCTTAGTCGACTCATACTCCTGACGCAAGAAAATAAACAACTGAAGTCTTTTATCATTCTCTAATGGCAATTGCCCAATTTTTTAATAGTTGCAATACTTATGTCACTTCAGATGTTTAGCATAGCTATTCACAACCACTTGACATGCTTCCGTACCGTCATCATCATCATCATCGGCCTATAGCAGTCCACTGCTGGAAATGAGCCTCTCCTATTGCACGCTATTCGACTCGATTTTCGGCAACTCTCATCCAGCTGCTACCAGCCATCCTGCGAAGATCGTTGCTCCACATAGTCTGAGTTTCCGTACCGTATCGAACATTAATCAGTGTTATCGTTGGAGTCCTCGAAACGCTGTTCACAAGCCCAAAACGCGATTTTTTTTTCAGTTTATATCAAATAGACGACAGCTATTCTTCCGGCAGTTGTTTGGTGTCGGGGGCAAGGCAAATCAGGTGCCTGTGGATGTGAATAGGTAAGCAACACCAGAATTATTCTCAATCGCTAAAGTCTCCTGCACACAATAGGTGGTCGGTATATGCTCGGTCAATATCTGTTGTTCCTTATGTAAGGTCCATTTAAGATGTTATGTTACATAGTAAACAAGCCTTGATGCTTTGTAGCAGTTTCAATTCGTGTCAATATATTTCCTCAAATCACTTTTTTGTGCACAAAAGTTGATGAGATCGGTGGTTATATCAATAACAGAAATCCAATCTTTTTTCAGTGTTACATATTAGTGTTATTTTTACAATAAAATTATTTCCTCTTGCGGTTTGATTTCTGCTCAACAGGAAAAGCATATGTATCCTATGACATTGTATATATTCTTTCTTCGCCAGTGCCAAGGTTCCGATATTCACATAGGAGCTAGCATATGTATTGAACCTTCGAGGAATTCAGCATTGATTAGGACACGGCTGCGTTGTTAAAGATCCAGATTTATTTTTGACTATTGTGAACGTGAAGACTATGTGGGTCATTTTATTTATTTTTTTCTCTTTATTCTGTGTCTAAATGTCCATTCTTTGGTCTTGTTCGTCGAATCGTTGAGCTTCAAATGCATGCAATGACTGCACATGTCTACTCAATCTGTGTGGTTCTTTCCTCAAAAGACCATCTCAGACATCGATCTACATGGTCTTCACATGATCTGACCAAGATTATGTCTGGACTTTAAAAGAGACTGTGACCTCTGAGTTTGTTCCGGCCTTTTTTTCAGAGTAGTCAGACAGCAAATGCCGACCTCATCTAGTTTTTAAAATATGATTGACGTGTAAAAGTGTTTTTGCAAACCTCCTTATAGAAATAAAATCATTTATCATTTAAGAATTTTTGGAGTGAGTAGGCACATAGGTAGAGCCAGATGCTTATCTAAAGCTTATATGGCTAGACAATAGATGCACCCTTTACGTCTTAAAGTTACTCAATACTATCTGTAATATTGTAAAGTGTGTCAGCCGCAAGAGATAACAGCTTAGCTTAAATCTTTGCTATTGTAAAGCTGTCGACAGGTAACTCATGCACTCAGTTTATGCAGATGTGGTGGCAGGTTTCAAAATAGGCATTCATTTTTTTGCTTGCCAGTTTTTTTCACGTGATTTTCTCAATTGTTTACTTTGATTAGACCTTTTTGCTTGCTTTGGTGCAATGGATTTAGAATCACTTGAATATTGACTTTCATACATTCAACCATAATTTAAGATAAGTTTATCTTTCCTTCATCACCGCTGGGTTTACTCCTAGGATTTCCAAATCATCGTTTTTTATGTTTATTTTTTATTAGCCGTTAATGTTGCACTACTGGACAAAGGTCCCCACTCTATTTCCATCTCTCTCTGTCCAGAGCTGCCAAGACCCAACCTTTATGAAAGGAGTCCAGCCGATCGATTCTGTAAAAATCTCACCGTGAAAAGTTAGGTGAAGTGAGCTTAGAGTGACCTGTCAATAGTGTCAATACCTTGCAGTGACAGCTCACTCCATGCTCACTTCACCTACGTTTTCATGGTGAGATCTGCTCATCCCATCGTGACCTACCTAACGCGATCAAATAAATAAATAAATCATCTTTATGGTACCTTAATTAATTAAGTCGTAAGAGTCTGCTTGTTCAACTTCAATTAGTATTATGTAGGTACCGATCGAGAGCAAATATTACAAATATGGTATCACAATCTGAAAGACAGCGTCCGATGTTTCTAGGTCTTAGACTGCTCTCAATTTCAAAGTAATTATTTGTGGACTTCTTAGATTGCATCAGGAATATTACAGTTAATTACACATCAGTGCTTTTAATGTTAAGCAAGAAGCAGATTAGCATTCGCTTAAGATAAAGCAATCTAATTAGAGATACAGAAAACTATGGGAAACGTACTTGGTTGGATAAGGATCCGTTTATATAACTTTGTAGTTAACTTCTCTCGTAGGTAGATAGGTACGGAGTTATCTTAATGATTGTGAAATTGGATTATTGAAAATCAGATAATTTCGTCTGAATCAAAGTTATATTTTTCTCTGTACACATATCCATGTGATTATTGAGATATATCTACATAATATGTAGATACGAGGCCAGCGGCTTAACGGGCTTAGGATTATTGAGATAAGCACGTTAAGCTGCTGGTCCCGGCTGTCATTCGTGGATCTTTGACAGTCGTTACGGGTCGTCAGAAGCTCGAAAGTCTGGCCACCAGTCTTACCAAGGGGTATCGTATTACCCAATAACTGTGTTGTGGAAGTCAGATAGGCAGTTGCTCCATGTAAAATACTGGTATTCA
This sequence comes from Apamea crenata, assembly GCA_949629185.1. NCBI lineage: Eukaryota > Metazoa > Arthropoda > Insecta > Lepidoptera > Noctuidae > Apamea > Apamea crenata. The sequence continues at coordinate 4,382,378 of OX451359.1, forward strand.
GCTGCATCCGGTCAGACTGGAAGCCGATCCCAACATAGTTGGGTAAAGGCTAGACAGATGATGATGTTATCATTAAAGATCTCATTTTCTGGTATGATTCTTGGGTATTAGAGAGGCTATAAAGCCTCCTTTAGATTGATAGTTGTAATACTTGCAATGCATGTACGCACGACGACATATCACGTTATAAATTCCAATATATGCTGACTTCTACTACTCTATACAATGCGAGGACACCTAAAACTAGAAATATATAGCTTGATATGTCACCGTGTGTACCAACCTAGCCAACAGTTCTCCCTAGAGTTCAACAGTTTTTAAGGATTAATTAGTAACTAGCTGATCCGGCGAACCACTTACCGCCATATTTTTTTTCTTTTAATTTTCTTCTATATACAAACCTTGTCCTGACGACACGGAGCACAAAACCAGGCTCCGTGCCTGACAATAACAAACACAAAAAAAGAATTATCCAATTTGGTGCAGTCGATCGGAAGTTATGCGCGTATACATACATTTCGGTGATTCATTTTTATTTATATGTATTTAATTTAATAAAGTATCTACATATGGTCATCTTCCTTTTCCTACTTTGGCTACAATGCAAGAGTATTCTAACGGAAATGCTAATTCGATACAATTTGCCTGCTTTGCTTTCTCCTCAAGATTTCGCTTATTTCTGCTATAGGTATCTTCCAAAAAATATAGCCTAAAAAAATTTGATCGTGTGTAAAATTTCTCTCCTTGTATAAACAAAAAGGTTGCTATCGACGGAACTCACAAGACCGAATGCGCGGTACCCTTGCTCGCGTTTTTTATTCTTATCGCCATGCTTATTAGTTTTTGCTATCAGTCTCACAACTAACGGTTGACGTAACCGCATTTTGTATTGATACCTTTCCTAGTGTTGTACTGTTGTAGTCGCGACTTCAAATGATCTGATTAGGGTTGTGACTTGAATTAGGAAAATTCGTTTTAGCATCTTGCAATATATGGTGTGGGACACTGTTATGGAACCTTTTATATTTGCATGGTTAAGGATTCATTCTGCTTCAGCTTAATCATTTCTCAAATCATTTTCGGCAATTCTGTAACACTGAACCCAAAACTCATGCACCGTATGATATTGGCGCCGATTCCCTTCTTCACAAACTAAACAAAATTTAAGTTTAGTGCATATTTTTCTTTCTATTTCATTAAGTCCTGCCAAATTAAGATACTCTATAGACAGTTTAGACGTGAGTAAAAACATGACTACTGAAAATACGTCAATTTACGTCAGGCGCTGACCAATTTGACAGAACTGAACTAATAAATCTTCTGTCCTTTTCTTAATGTAATAGACCGGTTCCATCATCAAATCAGCTCCATGTTATAATAATTTTGCATTGTCATCCGATTTATACATGCATGCAAAATTTCAGCTCAATCGGTAACCGGGAAGTTGATTAAATTTAACTGGCAAGACCTCATTACAGACAAACATCGGGACAGGTGAAACTAAATAAAAGCTTATAAAAAGATGCACTGAACTTAAATTTAGTTTAGTTAGTGAAAAAGGGAATCGGCGCCAATGTGTTCCTAAATAAAATGGCTTAAGAAATCCCAAAAAAATACTTTCTTTTTCAATTTTTCTTTTCTAACAATGACGTGACTTTAGATAATACACTCGAGAGCAATCCGGGTCACTTAAAGAATGTTAAAAATCTCGGAAACTAAAAATGATAGGTTAATGCAATAAATTGTATTTAATAGACAATGTAATACTCCTTAAATGAAAGTAAAAAAAATATGAGTCACCATACATTTTATTAACACAAAATTACATAAAGAAAAAAACTGCTGATCTCTCCTTAAAACAAAAATAGGAAACATGAAATTTTTGAACTTTATTACGATTTTCTTGAATTTTAATACTTCGTATTGCCTCCTCGTGCTTCCATTACTGCGTTTACGCGGTTTGTCATGCTGTACACCAAGTTCCTTATACGATTTTGGGGAATATTCTCCCATTCCTCTGTGAGAGCAATTTTGAGCTCACGAAGCGTGATTGGGGGAGGGTTTCGTTGTTTTACGCATCTGCCTAGCTCGTCCCAAGCATGCTCGATCGGGTTGATATCCGGGCTGCGCGCTGGCCACTCCATACGAGTAATGTTCATCTCTTGAAGGTAGTCATTCACAATCCTACCTGTATGAGGTCGGGCATTGTCATGCATAAATATAGCATCCTCACCTAAATTGACCATAAATGGACCAACGTGATCATTGAGGATTTCTTCCACATATCTTACGCTAGTTAAAGAGCCGTTTTCTATGATCACCAGCTCTGTGCGACTTTCAGAAGAAATTCCGGCCCACACAAGTACAGACCCACCACCGTAGGCTACTTTTTCTTCGATGCATGCTTGCTTGAATCTTTCCCCTGGTCTTCGATACACTCTGTGTCTTCCATCGTGCTTGTAGAGCATAAATTTTGATTCGTCGGAGAACATAACTTTTGACCAATCTTCAATACTCCAATTTACGTGGCTCTGGGCATATCTTAGTCTTGAAATACGATGCTCACGCTCCAGTTTAGGGCCGTTTGCAGGTCTAAGGGGTTTTAAGTTAGATTCAGCAAGCCGACGTCTTACTGTCCATGCACATGGGTTACTTCCTCCGAGGCGTCGAAACTGATTTGTGAGTTCAGTTCCTGTGAGAAAGCGATTTCGAAGCATGGTGTTCACCAAGTATCGGTCTTCTCGTGCTGTGGTACACCTGGTTCTGCCCGTTCCTGGTCTGCGTAGGTTAGAACCAGTTTCTTCGTAACGTCGGAGAACTCTTTGTACTGTTGACAGCGACACACCGACAGTCCTGGCTGTATCGCGCTGACTCCGGCCGGTTTCCAGCATTGTAAGTATTCTGGTGCATTCTTCAGGCGTAAGCGACATAATTTCAGCTTGAATAATGAATATAGAGCACTATCAACATGGTTTATGTACCCACATAAATGACAGATTACAAACAAAAGCAAAACCAAATGCTGTAATTTCGTAGTTCCATCTTCGAAAGTGGCCCTTTTTCAAATTTGATTTTTTTATGATATAACTTTACAATAACTAAGAAGTTTTAATAACTTCATTTAAGGAGTATTACATTGTCTATTAAATACAATTTATTGCATTAACCTAGCATTTTTAGTTTCCGAGATTTTTAGGATTCTTCAAGTGACCCGGATTCATTGCTCTCGAGTGTATTTGCATGGCTTTCAATTAATTCTGCTTCAGCTTTTTTATTCTTTTAATCATTTTGCGGCTATTGTGTGACAATATTTACATAAAATGACTTTTATTAGTTATAAAAAAGACATTCTTTCCTTTTCTAAAAATGACGTCATTTTGGTATTTGTGTTACGTATCTTGTATGCAGTAATATAATCTTGTCCCTAAAGAATTTCAGTAGGTGTAAGTACTAAACAATAAATTGCTTAAAAGGATGTACCCAAGACAAATACTTACATTGAATGATGAAATCAGATACATTGCCGGATGAAAATATTATGTTTTTTACAGTAAATTTTACTTACTGTCACTTGTTTTAGCGGTAAAAACTTTATGTAGGATTGTAGGTAGGTACTGTTCATTTTGAATAAGCCTGAAGTTTCGTCATTCAGTAGGTAGTATAGTAGTACCTAGTAGGTAAGGCCGTTATTTTATTTTCGACTCTAGGGACCATAGGTACTATAATTTATTTACGTTGGCGGGTTATAAGCCGTAAAGGTGAACCTAATACTCGTAGATATTTAATAACTATAACGGTTTTCCGTCAATCAGGTGTGTTACTTATATTTTTTATGATTGTTAATTTTAGTCTATTATTGCAATCAATAGCTACAGGGGTTGTGGCAAAGTTAACTGCGCATGGGTCGATTGATCAGGTTAAGCTACGCTTGCCGCGGTTGGTCCGTGGATGAGTGACCATCAGTGAGAGGCACGTAGGGGTCTTGGTATGTACCAAGACCCCTACGTGCCTCGGTAAGCACGTCAAGCCGATGGTCCCGGCTGTCATTTCTGGATCTTTGACAGTCGTTACGACTAATCAGAAGGCCAACAGTCTGACAACCAGTCTTACCAAGAGGATCGTGTTACCCAGTAACTGGGTTTTCAAGGTCAGAGATTAGTCGCTCCATGTTAAATACTGTGGGTAGTATCGGCCGAATGTTCGGCCGTTTCCTGCTACGAAGTTAATTTCGGTCGGTCTCGATCCTACACTCCTACATTCTTTCGAATATTGACTATGGTCCCGACCCAACTGAGCCGATCCGAACTTTTTTCGCATTTTTCTATAATATTCGGTTCGGCCATTTGTCGGTCCGATCCGAACATTCGCACTTTTCACTTCGGAGTAGACCCCCTGGTATTCAGCAGCATCTTGTCAAACTGGAAGCCGACCCCAACATAGTTGGGAAAAGGCAGGCAGGTGATGATTTCAATTATAGCTCGCCATCTTAAATAGAATAATTAGTATGTCTCTCACTTTCCTGCTAATTTCTTACAACGGTCTTCACACTTTTTATTTAATCTTTTTTTTTTTAATTGTTTGTTTTATCTGATGTATGTATCTGGTGTATTGAGTGTCATTTAGTTTGTGCCAAATAAATGTATTTTCTTTCTTTCTTTCTTTTCTTAATGTAATTTTGCCCAGTTAAATTTAGAAATAGATTTGATGTTATCACGAAAGGTATTTTGAGAAAGACTATGACTTTTTGTAATAATAATTCAAACTCACATCACAATATTAGTCGGTCTAATCGATAAACTTAAGCAGAGCGGAGCGATACCTGTAGTGCTCCACGACCTGATTCTACCATCGCCCTTTTAATGAACAACCAGACGTACTGCAGCGTACCATCCGCACTTGGTTGATATCCCGACGAGTCGTACTCAGCGCTTCTCCTCCACGTTTATTATGCGCACAGCCAAAGTGTGGAACTCTGTGTTCCTTCCCAGATTTAACCCGTCTGCCTTTAAAGCATGAGTGAACACGCATCTTCTGGGCACGCTCGTTCTATCATAGACCTCATCCATCAGGCGTGATAGAGGTCAAGAGCTGGCTCATTTAGTATTAAAAAAAATGTCTTTTTCCTTCCGACTAATAGAAAAGTGTTTTCTATAACATCAAACTAATAGAAAAGTGTTTTCTATTAGTCGTCATCTCGGTAATCACCCCCTTTCTAACCATAATCATCGTTCACACAGTCACACACACAAGAAACGAATATGAAATAGAGCCATCTTCGATACAATCTTCTCCCCGCTGCCGCTTATAAATTACACCGACATTACAAGACGTAATCTCAGCAAGTAAGTGGGTTAAAAATTATAGGTAGGTAGTTGTTTCGACATTTCGGCGCAGGCGCAGACACAGCGAACGGTAACAAAGACCGTTACTTCGATCCCAGTAGTGGTAAGATTACGAGTAGGTAATGGCCGCTCGTTATCATGTAATGGAAGTAACAGATTTATAGTCTAAAGACATTAACGTGAGCTAATTTGCTGTTAATTGTGATGGTTTTTAGAAATGAATTGGATTTACTGTAACCAGTAATAAAACAGTTTATAGTAATGAATCAATGCAATTAAAAATCATTGCGTGCATTACCTATACTAATTTAACTAGTGTAGTCGTTAGATTATTAAAGATTTTTCTTTCTATAAGGATTTATATTTCATGACATACTTATATTTCACGATATACCTAAGTTTTATTGACTTGGAGTCGTTAAAAATAAACTCACAGAAAGCAAATAGAAATTATTAGAAATTGTTAATCAATCTTTTACCGATGCCAATGATAATGAATGAATGATACAACATTATTGTGATTTATTATAATAAAACTAGCGCAGCATGTTATAACACTAGCCCGCGACTTCGTCCGCGTGAAATTAGCAAAACTGTCGATTAAAATGGTTTAAAATGTGTGTAGTAAAAGGATTTTCGGATATATGTCTGTAATATGATCTGTGTGCAATTCATGTCACGCAATTTACCTGTTTGACAGTTTTGTATGGAAATTCGTAATACTAATGTTTACACTAAATATGATTGATATGAAATGAATTGTAGTTGATTAAACTATTATGTGTAAAGTGGCGTTTTTAGGCCCCCCGTACTTCCGAAGATAACCTCCTACATAAAAATTCACAAAATATACCTCTTTGTAATAATACTAGCTTCGGCTCGTGACTTCTTTCGCTTGAAATTTCTTGATCCCCGACCTACCCCATCGCATCGCATCGCCTGCACGCTAAGACTTCGTCGTCGCTTAGCGTCCATTCTGACTTTATTCCACATTGCTCGGCTCATAAAGGTTCTAACGTGATGATAAATAGCATATAACCTTCCTCAAGAATTGGGTTATCAAATTCAAAAAGATTTTTTCAAATCCGACTGGCAGTTCCAGAGATTAGCGCGTTCAAACAAACAAACTCTTCAGTTGTATTATTAGTATACATAGAATATATACAGGGTGGCAGGGACATCGATGCGCAAACTGTAACCATGAATTCAGCACATGAGTTTAGACCCCATAGCGAAGAAATTTTTTATCGGTTATCAAAAAAAAAAAACTTCTGTTTCATAGAAAAGTGTAATATCTACGCGCTCAAAACGTATGGAACAGCAATATTTTTTTTTTAATAACCGACTAAGAATTTCGACGCTATGGGGTCTAAACTCATGTGCTGAATCTATGGTTACAGTTTGCGCGTCGATGTCCCTGCCACTCTGTAGATAGGTAGATAAAAGATATATATTTTAAATTATAGAAAAGACAAGAATTTTTAATAGTCGTGATTGTATTTGGTATTGATGGCTTCTTCCGAGGATTATAATAAATGCTACAATACCTATGTATAGATATTTGTGACATAAGGAAGTAAATACTTGACCTATAGAGACTATGCCCTAGTGACTAAATCTATGTCCTAAGTCTAGCATTCTAAGCGTTATACAAGCGAAAGTCTCTAGATTAGACCAGTTCAAAGTTCAATTTAAGCGTTATTGGATCCCGTGCCGGACGGCGCGTTGTGTTCCACGCGCGCCTCAAAGAGATGTCAGCAGAGGACGGGGCCCCACAGGGCCGAAGCCTGCCGGGGCGGCGGGATTTTCCGAAAGGTTAACCGCTGCCCTGGAACAGAAAGAAAGGGCTAAGGACGGAACACGGGTGGGTTTTAGTCAGTAAAAGTCTGACACTCCCTTCCGCTCCACCCAGAGCGGGAGGGGTCATTTGATGATTTCCCATCCACAAAAAAAAAAAAAAAAGCGTTATTGGATTTACGACAGAGTTACACTCATTAAATTAATGAATTTTGAGAAAAAAAAAAAAATTAAAAACTTTGGAGCATAATTGACTTCTAGGAAAATAAGTAAATAAATAATGTTCCCACTGCTGGGACACAGGCCTCCTCTCGGTGAGAGGGAGTGGGCCATAATCCACCACGCGGGCCCAGTGCGGATTGGTAGATGTCACATGTCTTCGAATTTTTGGTTCTAGGACATGCCGGTGTGCTCACGATGTTTTCCTTCACCGTTTGGGAGCAGTGGTGGTGATGAAATGATTTACACAAAGTAAAACGCCTGACTGGGTCCCAACTTACGACCCACGACCTACGACTCGGTAAGTCGCAGCCGTCACCACTGGGCCACCAGATTGATGGAGATAGGTTGGTATGGATTCGTTAAAAAAAGGTATTTTGAAAATGGTCACCAAATTATATAAGTAACCAGGGTCGTCGGATATATTATTTGAAGTTTAGTAAAAAACGAATGGATGGTTTCGAATGATATTTAATTTGATAAATTAACTGTTTGTTTTTTATAACTTAAATTTTTATTCGAAAACATTCATCGGTTTGTTACTAAACTTCAACTATAATAATAATAATATCCCTGGACATTTCACACAGCACCATTTGTCCCAAGCTAAGCAACCTAATGCTTGTGTTATGGTAACAAGATGGCTGATAAACTACTTATATACAATTTTTTTTTGTTTGTAAATACATACATATTATAGATAGAAAAACACCCAGACTCGGAACAAATACATGTAGGTCATACAAATATTTGTTCCGTGCGGGAATCGAACCCGCGACACGCAGCGCAGCAGTCAATCGCTTAACCACTGCGCCAACCGTGCCGTCAACTATATCCGACGACACTGGTGACTTATCTAATTTGGTGACCGTACGTAACGGTATCTTACGATCGTAGTGGATGATTTGATTGTGCTCAGCTGTGAACATTCAAAAAGCCCACTGCTGAGCAGTGTTTAATGCTAACTGCTGTTTGCAACCAAGACTTAAGATCGAACTTTTTTTTTCTCAGGAAGCTATCCCATTACAGTAGTTCCTATAAAACATTCCATCTATCATACTCCAATAAAAACTATAACAAACCACAGCTATTAAGCAGAACTAATAACAGACAGAACCGCAAACAACGCCTAGTTATTACAAAACAACGTAACATCTTCCAAGTCTGACGCACGACTGCACATTAATACTCCGGAGTCTAACCGGCTGAGCACGAAAAAATAGATACAATTTAAATTTATCGGAACAGAAAATCTCGTACAGTTCTTTACATTGACGAAGAAACTGTGTCACATTGAAAGTTATGAGAAAATTATGTAATTTAAAAATCATGTTTTTTGTTTAAAACTACATATTATAGTAACGGCTGCTACAGTTTCGCGACTTGCTAAATTAAAGGCTCCCAGGCAGAAGGCGTGACGCGACTCTTGTGGAACAATTTGTATGAAAACTTCATGCAAACTGTTCTACTGGAGTCATGTCGCGCCTGTCTGCGCAAGCCTTGAAGCTGTTTAGTTCCTTTAGAGCAACCAGGGGTAATGCTAATGGGTGTATCTAATCGAATCATCATTCGTTTTTACAGCCATCATTTTTAACGATGTGAAAAAATTACAATAGTGTGTGTAACTGACTTAATGATTAGGTACTGTAAAACAAAAATAAAAAATGTTTTCGTTAAAATGTTTCTTCATCACTATGTTCATTAATTAAGTGAACCGTTCACTTTTTGTTACTTAAAAGCTTCAGTGATTATTAACAATAACTGACTTTTTGTCTTCCTGGAGGTAGACTAACTACAGTTAAGATTAAATAATGGAACACCAGTGTTTAACTGTTAAAAAAAGTGTTAGTGATAAAAAATTACAATGAAAACTAGGTTGAATGAAGAAAAGAACTGTACCTAACTGCCAGTCAAAAAAAAAATGAAAAGATTTAAAAAGTGTTCAAATTGAATTCGGAGTGTTCTAAAATGGCGGCGTGGGTGTGGTTGGCAGCATTGCTGTGTGGCTCTCAGGCCGCAGTGCTACCACCACCATGGGCTGATGTGAAGAGGAATCCTTGCGCAGCATTGCCCAGAGGATGGCTCATGCTGTACTGGCCTAAGGATGGGAAATGTTACACCATTTATAAGGTTAGTAAATATTGTAAGAACATCACTATCTTTTACCCTGTGTATGTATATTTTGCTGAAATCGTGCACCTGGAACGACCGTTACTTTAGATTATGACGCCTGTTGTATTTGTTATGTCATTCTATACACTATGGGCGTCCAACCAACTCCCATGAGTAGACTGCTGCAATCAATTCGTTGTGACAAAAAAGAACATTGTCGCGGGGCAAAGCTGTACTGTAGGTATCAGCAAGTTTTAGAGTCCTATAGTTAGATCCAGGGTGCGGTGAACGTACCAGTATCTCCCGGGCCCCCGACTCATGGTACTGGAAGGAACAGTGGGGTTCTAGTCGGTAGGAGTCCGACATAACCCTCCGTACTTCCCAGACGGAGGGTATCCATGAGGATTTCCCCGCGAAATAAAAGGAATATACTTAGTTAGTTAATTAAGAGTTGTTTATCAACAGGCAGACGAGTTAAAGAAATTCACGGGCAATGAACTCTCAGCCAGTCACCTGTTATCGATTTTAGGGATCTCCAATCCCAAGTTCCCAGTATGGTAACGGATGTTAGAGTATGACTGAAGCCTAACATTTTGTACCTACAAAATGTATTAGACACGACATGACCTAACATTTAACGGTTTCGACACACTTGCACCACAGGTCAGTATTGTTCATTGTACTGTGAAAAAAACTAAGATCACTTAGCATTAAAGATGTCGAAAGAAAAACGGTATTCAAACCTTAATAGTTTTTTAACTACACCTTCAAGATTGTAATGACTGATAATTTACCAAAATGTGTAAGAATTTGGAACCATAGAGTACCGTATGAAATGCTAGTTTTTAACACGGAGTAGAGAAGAAGTACAGAAGGTTGTCTATGTCTCTTAGAGTTTTTTTTAAGATTGTATTATAAAGTCAAGCACATCCCACCATCTACGTCTGGGTCTTCTGCGATGCCGTTAGAAGTTTTTAGAGACCCATGCTGTGGTGGTCTTGGCCCACAATGTATCCGACATGCGGCAAACGCCTGTATGAGGGATTGGTCCATATTGGCTCAGGATCGAGTTGAGTGGAAAAAGGAAAGGAGGCCTTTGCCCTTCAGCGGGACCAAACGGGATGGTTATTATATTATTATATAAAGTTTCCGGTAAAAAGAGGAATGGGATCCCACTTTATTCCCGTGGATTGGAGGAGGCTAAGGTGGAAGACAAGAGGATAGACCAAAACATTCGTCTAAGCAATCACAGCGGCTGTGTTTTGCTTTGGTGGATCGTTAAAAACAGACAGACACCTAAAAATTCCCACTTCCGCAGCTTCCCAATGTTTTATCTGGAAAGAAAACGGTTGGGGCGCAACAAACTCCCAAAACTCATGCACCGTATGATATTGGCGCCGATTCCCTTGTTCACAGACTACCTAAACTAAATTTAAGTTCAGTGCATCTTTTTCTTTCTATTTCATTAAGAAAAGGACAGAAGATAAATATTAGTTTAGTCCTGTCAAAATAAGATACTCCATAGCAAGTTTAGACGTGATTAAAAACATGGCTGCTAGAAATAACGTCAATTCACGTCAGGCGCTAACTAATTTGACAGGACTAAACTAATATTTATATTCTGTCCTTTTCTTAATGAAATAGAAAGAAAAAGAATCACTGAACTTAAATTTAGTTTAGTTTGTTAACAAGGGAATCGGCGCCATTATTTTGATACGACTCTATGAGACTTCTGATCTATTCCGTGTTCTCCGTTTGTCATTGCGCAACATCACCTGCAGTGCTATGACCTCAAAACATCTCGCTCATGTTAAAGCAACTTAGTTTTGGGAATACTTTGTAGTTACGTAATACGTGGAGCTTTTAGTGCCTCTGTTGAATAAACAATTAACCCGCTCTGTAGCCATATTCCCATAGAATAGTCCCGTTGTGTAAACTTGGCGCATCGCCTGAAGAAGTTAGAATGAATATTGATATTGAACTTGAATGATATGCCTGACAGTGTTGTGTAATACAATGAGGTAGGTAATCGTATACCGTACTGCCTTCTGCGGTTGGCTGGATAGATCTTCCGTAAAGTGGCATTATTTCTTCCTGTTTGATAAGCAACAGTGCAGCCTTTAATTCAATTCAAATTCAATTAGTACGAACGAAAAGAAAGAATAACGTTTATCTGGACACAGTTCGTGAAACACAAAATACAAATAACAAAATAAAAAAGTGAAAACTAGTGTGTGCCTCACGGTTGCTCCAAAAAGGTTCATTTCAGCATTAATACCAGACAGATGTTGTCTGACGCTGGTTTTCATGAACATGAACAATTTGTGCAATTTGTTTCATCACACGCACGCACGGCACGTCCTAGAACCAAAAAGTCGAAAACATATATGACGTCCCGTGACGCTACCGGCCCGCTTATGGCCGATTCCTATAATTTACGGACGGTTATTGGTAAAAGTTAAAACTCTTGTATCTTTACCAATAATGAAGCAAAGAACTCATAGCTTCGCATAGTAGACCCTCCCATATGGAAGTAGCTATCACAGGTAAAATTAGCTTACGAATTTATATGCCCAGTTTGGCAATAAAACATGCTACCATTGGTTAGCAAAACGATTCGATTTTGTTTATAGGAACCGAACATTAGTGGAACGTGCCACTCTCTAACAGGGTGGAGGCGTTATAGACTAGAAGTATGAATTTAAAATAAATTCAGCCTGATTATGTAATATTGCAACGCAGTCGGGTTAATTGCGTGTTTATCTTTGTGTCATAACAAATTAGATTAGTACTGTACTTCAGTGTCGCTGAATACTTACGGTGACCACTTCAAGGAGCTAACTAATTAAACTAGTCTAGACAAATATAATCGTTCGAGATAAAATCGTATAAATTCTGGCCGTTCGACATGTCAGTATTGCGTAGTGTGCTGATTAATGAACTGTGTGACAGTTGGCAGGACATGGCAACACATTTTATTCGAGTATGTGTACTGGATTGGATAATTTCCTCTAAAGTTTGAAAGTTGAGATTTAATTGGCAGACTTTTTAAGAGATTTTATAAGTCTCTGAACTGATGATTTGCGAAAGGTCGCGGGAATTCGCTGGATGCCAGAAGCGTAGGACTGGTCGATATCCATCAGTGGACGTCTCGAATTTAATGTAAAATTATGTTTGTAGAAATGATTATATGTATTTATGCTGATGTTTCAAATAAAACTATCAGTTCAATAGATTATGTGAACTAATCTATAATAGGTATGTTATATTAAAACCAATTGCCGTGCATTAGTCTCGCAAAATCTCGAAAACGATTGTGATGAAACTTTGGTAAGTTGTGTGCGCGCCGGAGAAGGTTCTTAACAAAAAAAATATAAGTAACGAAAATGACATTGTAACGCATTAGCTACTCTTATATATTTTTGATAGCAAGTCTTACAACACATACCAACACTTAACAAGTTACCAATCAGAAAGGAGACTTCCAAAGATCGCAATGCACATTTCCTACTGGCGCCAACATCACTTTTTACTTCGATAAAAACTCAAGGCCAAATGCAGAATCAATTAATCAATAAATACTGACGAATCATTGTGAAATGGCGAAATGCACGAATATAACGCTAGTGGGTCAGTGTGTGGCATAACAAGATCGATCGGTCATGGTCTTTCACAAATGCAGTCGAAACCTCGCCGAACCGGAATCACAATGTTTAACAGTGATTGTTGTTAAGTTGAAGTCGTAAATTAAAGATTTGGAGACTTGAAGATGTTGTGTACAGACTTTTACGACTCCTTCATCTCTGTCAAAAAGGTGTAGCAATTGTTCGTAATATTAATATCGTGATCTGCGTGTTCTATCGTCTGCACATTACAGGAACTAATGGACGCTAGTAATGGCGCCAAACACGTGGCCGAATTTTGGACCGAGTCCATTTAGATTACCATCGACACGCTAAGAAGTAAGAAGAATTGTTCGGAAAATGTATATCAGTCAGTATGCACCATGAATGGTGCATACTGACTGATATACATTTTCCTTTCCTCATATCGAATTTCGAATATTGCTGTTCAGTATTACATTTTGACCGCGTAGGTATTGCACTTTTCTATGAAACAGTAGATTTTTTTTTAATAACCGACGAAAAATTTCGACGCTATGGGGTCTAAACTCATGTGCTGAATCCATGGTTACAGTTTGCGCGTCGATGTTCCTGCCACCCTGTATAGCTGTATTTGAAATTCAACAAAATTCGTTCTGGCGACATTATAGACTCCGTAATGAGATTTCCAAATAACAATTATTTTTGCTTTTATGGACAACGTAATAATCTGTCAGCTTCACCATTGTACGCCAGTACGGTATCGAAACTAGCAGAATAATCACGTAACGACAATCAGATTCATTTAACATTTGGAACCGAATGTCATACGAAACCGATCGGCGTGAAAATCTAATGATTTGATGAACGTTGACTGTAGCAATGCTTGTTTGGCTATTAATACCGCTCTGTCAAGTGTTTGCGTTTACGTTTTAAGCTTTAGCATCATTGAAGCTTTGTGTGTAAGCGTTGTGGATTATGGCCATTCTATCTCAGAGATAAATAATAATAAAACTAGTTGCGCCACGCGGTTTCACCCGCATAAGTTTCGAAAATCCTATATGTTAATCCTGGTTATAAACCATCTGTGTGCCAAATTTCATCCAAATCCGTTGAGTAGTTTTAGCGTGAAAGAGTAACAAACATCCATTCATCCATACAAACTTTCACGTTTATAATATTAGTAGAAAGTAGGATAACATCACGCCTGTATTCTCCAAAGGGTTAGGCAGTGGTGTACCGTTATAGTGCCCCAGATTTCGCTAGTTATATTTAAGCCCATGTAACAGGGGGCGAGCCTAAAAAAAAAACAGGCTGCTACTGAGGAAGTCAGGATGGAAAAACCCACTGATTGCTTATTCTGTAATGTTTTATAACAGCCATGCTACTAATGAATTGCTAATGGTCCAGGATTTATTTATTAGTTAGCATTTTCTTCTTCTTCCATCATCTAGAGTTTTTTTTTTTTTAGAAATAAACGCTGCCCCACACTAGGAATTTCTCCTGTGTCGTGGGTGCGTTTGCAGATATATAAACTCACATACACAAACAGCCAGACCCGGAACAATTAATTGTAGGTCATACAAATATTTGTTCCGTGCGGGAATTGAACCCGCGACACGCAGCGCAAGTTCCTCAAGGAAGAGTTCTGTGTTGTGTACCGCCGGTTTCGTGGCCGGCTACATGACACCAGTCAGCGAAACACGCCGCAGACACTTCGTGTGCGTTAGTTAGTTTTTAGTGTGATTATAATGTTGTATGTATTTATAGTATTTTTAGGTTATGTTAATATTGTACTGTATGTGTTTTATACGGGCTTGATGCCTGAAATAAATGTATAAATAAATAATAAATAACGTCTGTTTGACCATGCCAGGATACTCGTGGCACTACTTATCCGACTCGATCTTAATTTAGTTCACTTTCTCTTTGCCATTATTTTCTACCCACTTCCTCTTCAAGGTTATCCACCTCCTTCAACATCTTTAAATAATTTTGGGTGATATACGCATGTTCTAACATCGAACTTTTGTATTGCAGAATCTTCTGCGTATGTATCCCTGCCTACGTGATCAATAGTCGAAATATTAGCAAAAAAACACTTATTCATTGAATATCTTTCCGTGTCGTTTGACGACCTTGTCTACCAGAAGCAA
The DNA here is from genome assembly GCA_949629185.1 of Apamea crenata. Taxonomy (NCBI): domain Eukaryota; kingdom Metazoa; phylum Arthropoda; class Insecta; order Lepidoptera; family Noctuidae; genus Apamea; species Apamea crenata. The sequence continues at coordinate 4,397,606 of OX451359.1, forward strand.
AGAAAGTGAATTCCTGAGTCATAACAAAAAGTTAGGCAAACGGTGCTAAATGCTTCTATGTTTCATAAAGTTCTATGTTTTCTATACACACGACTTCCTCAAGGCCATATTGTGAATGATTGAGAAACTTGCAATTATTCACATGTGCACATTTTGCAAATAATATACGGTGTGTCCGTATCGGTCACGACTCTTCAAAATCGTGATTTTCTAGCTGTGGTGAGTGTTGTCATGTACTATTTTGGTTTGTATACAACAATACCTATTTGCTTTCTTATTTGGCTCGAATAATTAATAATTGTCATGCGATAATTATTCTTCCTCTAGAAATCCTACAAATTCCATCGCTTAAATAACTTGATACTTATTTTTTTACTAAAATTTAGGTTAAACCAGGGGGGTGCGACGAATGTACAAGGTTCTCCCGGGCCCCCATCCTATGATAGTAGAAGGAACTGTGGGGTTTTAGTCGGTAAGAGTCCCGACATAACCCTCTGTCCTACCCAGACGTTTTCCGTGAGGAAATCCTCATGGATACCCTAAAAAAAGATTAAACCGCAAGTAACAACTTAAGCTTGTCTGTTACAGTAGGACCATCTTACAAGAGATGGCAGCTTACGGCAGCAAGTCTGACCCTGACCTGTTTAAAAAGAAACTTATACTCTTCCTCATCATTATGTACTACACTTATGTCAGTAATTTGAATAATAATATTTAATTAGCCATAATGTACGTTATATAACATGTTACTGGGTCACAGTAACAATTTCCCATGATATAATTACCGCTTGTCCCAGGTATGACGTGGATGACGGGTTTGACAGTAATTTGTAGTTAGCAGGTTAATGGACGTTCGTTAGATGATGCTAGGTCACCTGACAAAAAGGAGGGTATAGTGTGAGATTTTATCCTGTTAGATGGGTAGACAGATAATTCTCTACTGTGCTTGTAATGAGATCACTACATTATAAAACTAAGTCCCCCGCCGCACCGCGTCTGTCTGTGCGATGTGAACGCGATAAACTCAAAAACCACCGAACGGAATTTCATACGGTTTTCACTAATGGACGGAGTGTTTCATGAGGAAGGTTTATGTGTATAATTGGTGGATATATGACGATGATTGTTGAAGCAGTCGTAAAAAATAATGCCGACCGGGAGCTTTACTGCACGCCAGTAACCAATAGAGTTATATGAAAATGTTGGGGATATTTACCGCCATTCTGGTGGGCGAAGCCGCGGGAAAAATATAGTGTAGAAAAAAAGATTGAAAAGTACAATGGGCGTCTGATCTCTGCTAGACAATCTCAGGTTGGAAAGAAATGTGTGCATAGTATATGGCTGAAAATCAGAATCAGATTTGTGATATATGGTCAGATTTTGAGTCAAAGAATCACATTTAATGACTTGGGGAGTCATAATCATGTAATTCTTTGAATCCGATTACACGAAGAATAGACTTCTCACCCATGAAGCCTTTCGTTGCGAAAACATTGTGCTGGAAACTTTTGTCATCATCATCTACCTAGCCTTTGTTGGGGTCGACTTCCAATCTTACCGGATGCAGCTGCATACCAGTATTTTACATGGAGCGACTACCTATCTGACCTCTACCACCCAGTTACCGTGTAATACGATACCCCTTGGGAAGACTGGTTGTCACACTTTCGGGCTTCTGACGACCCGTAACGATTGTCAAAGATCTACGAATGACCGCCGGTACTTTCCGAGGCACGGTGCTGATAAGTAAATTATCTTTTGGGTAAATACCGAAGATAAAAAGGGTCACTTCTATTTTATTATGCTGGCTCACCTATAATATCTCTCTCTTTTCTTATGAAACGAACATCACAAAATAGAATAAAAGCGTACTACATAAATCATAATGTTCGAAAGCATTAACCATTCACTTTGTATTCTATAAACCGATTTTAACGATGGTGCCACTTCTAAGCGACATTCAACCAATAAGACTTTATCAACTTCGTAAAAGCTAGACGTCTATGATTATTAGAAGTTCCAAGATTTTACCTTCTTTCGTTATGAAGCGATCATCATTCTTCTGCCCTTATCCCAATTTATTTGGGGTCGGCGCAACATGTTTTTTCTCTTCTCTTCCATACTTCTCTATTAGTCGTCCATCCATCGTTTCTTTGGTCTTCCCCTACTCTTATGGCTATAAACATAGCGGTATCTCGTTGAAATGGTTTGACTCTATTTCTTTTGTTTGTTGGACATGAATGACTAAACTGATTAATCTTTTGGGATTTGATTTTGATTCAATGTCAGTGTTTGGACTTCGTAATAGGTATTCGATACGGATTACAGCGGAGATCTTCTTCTTCGTCCAATCGATGATTCGCTTTTATTAATTTTATATAAGCTTCGACCAGACCTTTGTGGGGCTTGTGGCTAAGTAATAACAGCCGCACGGATCGATCGATCAGGTTAAGCAACGCTTGCCGCGGTTGGTCCGTGGATGGGTGACCATCTTTACATACCAAGACCCCTCCGTGCCTCGGAAAGCACGTTAAGCCGTTGGTCTTGGCTGTCATTCGTTGAACTTTGACAGTCGTTACGGGTCGTCAGAAGCCCGAAAATCTGACAACCAGTCTTACCAAGGGGTATCGTATTACGCAGTTACTGGGTTGTGGAGGTCAGATAGGCAGTCGCGCCATGTAAAATACTGGTATTCAGCTGCATCCGGCTAGACTGGAAGCCGACCCCAACATAGTTGGGAAAAGGCTAGGCAGATGATGATAAGCTTCGACCAGAATTCGGCCACTTTGACAGCTTTAGCGTTGTCCTCGCAAAGGTTTTCCATAGTGCTGGTGTTTTTACAGAGAGGGCACGACCAGAGGTGATGGTCTCGTCATCATCTGTGATGTGGCTGCACAGTCGCACTGTGGCTCATCGGAGTACCCCCACCTGACTATGTTGTACCTGCAACGACCCACCCACCTTGCTTCTTAGTCGATTAAGATATTTCCAGTAACTACTCTGAAAGCTCTATTGAAATGATAACTATGCAGATAATATTTATCTCATCTTTATATGGATCAGTTAAAAAGGGAAAAAGAGAAATCACTAGCTAAGGTTATTTTACGTTCAAAAGCCAAAATAATTGGGCCTACGTGCGAACTGGCATTGCCAGCCAAAAGTAGACCATCTCCACTCAAGCTGACTCACAAAGCCATAACCTCCTTATATCAGGTCGGGGAAAGCGCCAGAAAATATTTAGGTTATGACGTCACATGACATGCCCACTTCTCACTCGAACCGAAGTCGCCTGCATAATTTCATACGTTATAATATTGATAATATGGAATTTGTAATTCAGTTTATTTAAATGACATCAAACTTTGGCCACGAAAGTGTGCTTTACAAACGTATACCTTGATTTTTAGAGGTTAAGGTTGGAAATAATTTGTGATGTTTGGCATAGGTTACGTGTTTCTCTTGCTAGTTCAGGGGTCACGAGGCAAGTTATCCAACACTTTGGATGCGTTCAGAGTATATAATAAAGGATGTTTATTGTGTGTATGCGGAAGAACACATACATATACCTACTTGATTTACTGTGTTAACATTAAGTTATACAAGGGATTACAATAGCGAGTGATGAATAAAAAGCTCCAGCTGGGAGAGTCGATCTTGAAGCAGAATTTAATTTGAGTTGCTTATATTATTATGAATTATTATTATCGGGTTGCTTTTATTTGACATTGTATTTATGATTTGATGACATTGTATTTATTTTTATATTGTGATTGTATATAGGTATCTCGTGTTTCGTGACTTGGGATTGTAATATAGGAGAACCTGAAATAAATTGATAAATAATTGATTTTTTTAAATTTTTTTTAATACACATTTTTGTTTATGGTACTGCAAAAGTACTGATAAATATTCATTCACAACGATGACCTGTATTATGCTGCTACTGACAAGGCCGTAATCCATTAAGAAAACTTTTGTATTTGGATCAAATTCCGTAGAATTTGTTTAATAACTGCACTAGCTTGATATATATCGGCATATAAAGAGCACATGGGATGTGAAGTCTTGAAAGAATAGGATAACGACTATCCATACGTGTGTGTCGTATGTAACTAGGTGATTTGATAGATATATAGGAAAGCATCACAAACCTACGAAGGCTGGCAGCTTAAAGCCGTTCAGCTTATTGCTCATATGTCAGACCAAGTCTAATATTACACAGTGATATTATGTAAATATCACTTCTACGGTAATCAAGTTTAATGTATACAACCGTCAGGTCTTCACGCTATTACTGCCATTAGTAGATGTAATGGCAAGTAAGCAGTAATGGCGGCACTTGAGACGAACGTGACTTCTGGTGGAAGAGGACATATTGTACTAGTTATGGAAAGTTTGAGTGTAGTTTTAGTAGTCCGAGACTTTAGAAAACGGAATGATGATGAAATTGACGTGGAAGATAAGATTGTTCCGTCCATCTGCAGTCGATGACAACAATCTTGCTGTGCAAAGTTAAATCCATTAACTGTATGAAGAAATGGTACGAAATAAAAACGTATGAAATAAAAATTACAATGTAACTATTTCGAGATCTTGTGTAGAAAACAACAAGTTCTTCTACATTTTTGCAAGCTGCGATATGAGAAAACTAGTTAAATAAAATAAGGTGCACATTGAAAGAAAAAGCATTTTGAGAGAAGTAATATTGAAAGAAGAAGTATTTTGAAAAAAGAAGTATTTTGAAAGAAGAAGCATTTTGAAAGAAGTAACATTGAAAGAAGAAGCATTTTGAAAGAAGTAACATTGAAAGATGAAGCATTTTGGAAGAAGTAACATTGAAAGAAGAAGCATTTTGAAAGAAGTAACATTGAAAGAAGCAGCATTTTGAAAGAAGAAACACTTTTAGATTATGTCAATAGGAGTCCATTGATTAAAAGACCAACTCACAAAAAAAGACGAATGACGAGATTATAGGATGTGGGCCGCAGCACAGGCTTTGAAATAATATATTGATCACCTCCACAAAGGTCACTTCTTACGACACTACTACTGCAGTTGGTTCTACTCCGCAATAGTGTAAAAATATAAATGTGGCTTCAGCTTAAATTAAGTCTACGTCCCACATTTGATACCTGCATCTTTCTCTTGCAGTTGCTTAAGTGTTGTGCTACTTGACATTTGTCGTAAATAAAGTTACATTGACTAGTTCTGACATTATTGATTTACAGTGTAATTTAGTAATATATATTCCTCCAACTTTTATGTAACATACAATGTTGTGCAATATGGTTTCTATATTAGGAATCTAGATAATAATACATTAATTATTTGACATTTCAAGTGCATTTTAATTTTTTTATTTGAAGAAGAAAGCCGACGGTTACGACATGTTTGTTGCCAGCTGCATGGGTAATTAATGATTCTTCGAAATTAATTTGAATTATGTGAGATGCTACATAATTAAAGCATACTATAGTATAACAGAATTCTTTTTATTATGTTGTTGCTTGTTTATTATGTTTGGTATTGTGTTGTTTCTTGTCCTGTTTGTAAAAGTTTAGTATTTAGTTAGTGGATTAGTTTTATTTTTGTAACTTTTGCATGCCAACTGGTATAATATGACTGTATCTATTTCCCTTTACTTATTTATTAAAACTTTACGCACAAGTAAAAAAAAAATACTGTACAAATGCGGACTTAATGACTGAGGCATTTTCTATCAGTCAACCATCACCATGTACTGTAATCCTTATTTGCAAAATAAAAAATCTTTATCTTTACATAATATTATCTTCTGATAAAGTCACTGAAAGAAGTTATAAATATTTTTGTTTAAATATGCGGATAGTGCGAATTATTGCCTAAAGTTATAAGGTTAATTGCTGAATTATGTTTTTAAATTAGTTTTTATTCACTGTTATTTCAGACGCTCGTAAAATACTAATGAATTCCACATAATAATGCTGGCTTAAATATTCATAATTAGCGTGTAAAAATAACACAATTTGGGCCATAAAATGGTTTATGACTTGCCAAAAAATTACATTGCATAATTTACCTACATACATACTATTGTCATATATGTACATAATTACAATACCTTGCTTGAAACAAAAAATACAGATTTCATTTTAAGTTGTGACTATACAAGGTTATTTTAAATTGACTAGCTAATGGGTATCCATGTCTAAACCAACAAATCTTTTAATTTTATCGTGTTTAGATATTGATACCCATAACGTCTGGAGAGTTTAGCTAGCCAATTTAAAAATAACCCTGTATACCTGAATAGGTTTCTTGAATTCTAACAACGATGAAGATTGTTAGATCAAGACCAACATTAAAATTAAAGATCAGAAAAGTTTAACAGATACGCGCCTTTATTGTAAACAAATACATTTAAACACTCATGACTTTCTTCCCAATAGGGCTAGGAATAATATAAGTATAATACTAGTTTAAAAGGCTTCAACGAAGAATCGAACCACTTTGAATTAGAGACCGCAGAATATTGTGAAAGCAAGCACTTTACTTAGTGTATTAATTTCATCACCACTGCTCTCAAAACGGTGAAGGAAAACATCGTGAGGAAACCGGCATGTCCTAGAACCAAAAAATCGAAGACATGTGGCATCCGCCACCCCACACTGGGCCCGCGTGGTGAATTATGATCCACTCACTCCCACAGAGAGGAGGCCGGTGTCCCAGCAGTAGGAACAGTATAGGCTAATTATCCTGGAATGGTCCAACGAACAGCGCGTAAGAGTTCGATAGCATATTTATTATCAGCAATGTACAAACATGCAAATAACTTAAAAAAAATATTACAACAAAAAATTGCAAACGCATTTGTAAAGCAACAACTGTCTTCAAGTTACAAAAAGCTGACACAGATACATCAAACTGTCATGTTGGTACAAATTGCTGACAAGAACTGGTTTCCGATTAGTTTTCCCACGTAGATCATAAGTCGGTTAAGTTAAAACGGGGCTACTGTCATCATCGTTACTAGTTAATTGATACTTGTGTTGTTAACTTGTCCATAAAAAGTGTTAGCAGACTGCTTTTGCAGTTCTGTCCAACTTACCGAACAGTATGGATGTTATACTCAACAGCAAAAGGTGGTCCACGTAACTGAAGGCTTTTTCAAACGGGCTTATACTGGTGGCTGAACTGGTCAAGTCTCCTGGCGAGGCAGTTCATAACGACCTTCGAGAACAGTTTTTACGCGGCTTGGAAGTGTATTGGGTCTATAGTTCTTCAGCAAGATATGGTCATCTTTATTGAAGAACAGAACCACTGCACCTCTGCTCCACGCCTCGAGCGTTGCACCTTTTTAGTGACATTCTTGTAATTCCATGTTGCCTACATACATAACAGTATGTTAGACTTCTTTAACCTTGTCACCTAAGACATGTTTTAAGATTCTACAGGGAGTCGACACTCATTGCGTGTCAGATCTCTCATTGCAGGCAAGACGTGAAGGTCAATTCCCCTAATTAATAACGTTGAAAATCTAGTCGCAATCTCATCTCAGCGACAATCAATCTCTAAAACTCGTCAAAGATGTATGAATATTAGAGGTATTTTTGACAGATTGAGACAGATTAGAACGCGAATGTTCTTGAAAATAGGGGAATTGCTCCCAGAACTTTTAGTCCCCATCATATTAATATTTGAACTGTCTTCTGCTCCCTTTTCTTCCAACTATACCACAAACTCGTATAATTTTATGTAAGAACTAAATTGCTTTAACCTTGCAGATAACAGGTTTTTGCTTCAGTCAAACACTATTCCTAACGTTTTTTGACTAATTACTAACATGCAAATTAAGTGAAAAAGAATAAGTTTCGTGATTCATGATAGTAAATAACAGGTTTTCATATTGTTCGTAATTATGTAGGATAAGCTTTGTAGCTGTCGAATACAAAGGGCTGGCGAAAAAAGATTTTAAACATTGTATTAGATGGTTACTCACGATTTCGTTGATCTTGTATGTGACTGAATCTCTTTATTGTATTCACATTATTTTATCTGCTGCTCCTTTCATGCTAATCTTACTTTGACACGGAGGTGGTAGGTAAAGGAGGCTTCATAATCGTTGTTAATGCCGTAGTGTTGTTTACCCTTCCTTTTTGGTCTTTTGTGGGAAGGACCTCTTTTATTGAAGCTAGCCATTATGCGCTGGGCCCTTGCCCTGCCTTGCCCTTTGTGCCCTTGTATACTTCGGTGCAATTGAATCTCTTAATTTTTAATACAAAAATACTTACGCGTTTTTTGCTACCTAGTCTGTAAGGCCCATTGAAATAGCATTGTTGTGACATTCTGTCTATTCATTGGGGTTCGAAGCTGGATTCTGGACGGGCCATAGGATTAGTTCAATCCCCAGGGTCAAACAATTCACAGTTACTAAGTACTTACTTTTCTCCATACCCCATTTTACCTTCAAAACTTCACAGCTAACTCATGAATATTTTTCCATTTCCAGAAAGGCCATCCATGTGCAGACACTCAAGAGCTAAGTCCAGGCCGCTGGGGTGGTCGCACCATCGCAGAGTGCAAATGTCCCCCAGGCACAGCCCAACTGCCTAACACCAACACCTGCCACAAACTCTTCGAGCGAGGACCTTGCAGGCCAGGGGAGTACTTCGCACCAGTCGAGGAGTCTTTCAACAAGAGAGGGTAGGTAAGCATCTTGACGGCTCATCTTGTTAGCTGAAAAGTTGGATAATTTCTTATACATTTCTGTCCATGGATGGTTAAGAGCATGCACACTGTTCAATTTTCGACGCTCGGCTAAGCGCCCAGAGTTGAAAATGGAACAGTGCAACAATATTAAGACGTTCATTTAGATTTCATCCAGTGTTAGAGAAAACGGGCATGGGTAACTTTGATATTTTTTCTGCTAAGAGTGAAGGTATCAACCACCATGTTTGGTAAATCGGAAATTACAAGATCCATTTAGTTCTTCGAAGCCTTTTTCGTACTCGTAGTCGTTATTTATTTTAATTTTGTCGTCATTGATCAATATTAAAATCAATATCATAATAAATATTCCATACAGTCTCAGTTTCACCGAGATCTTGAATTTAAAAGCTTTTCCAATAGATACTCGTCGTTGAATTTACATTGCAGGCCATTAAATATATTACAGATATAGACACACAAATCTAGGCCTATTAACCCTTGGGCCGTGGCTATTATTTTAAGTTCCTCTACAGCATTACCACCTGGACGCCATTAAAGCCGTTAAAACAAACTGGACACTTTTCTACGACTTTCACTAACAAAATACAGTTAAAATAAATTTCACTTTGATAGTTTAGGGTTAGGTAAATACGAGCTTATCGTGGAATGTCGTAAAAGCCCGGAGGCTTAAGACCTAATTCCTTAGCTACGGTTGCAAAACTTGGCAATAGAACTTTTTAGGATTCACTGGTATTTAGCTTGAGACGGCCATGATTTACGAGTTGTAGGTCTTAGGTTCGAACCCAGACAGGCGCTTTACTTTGTGAAAATTATTTCATTACCACTGCTTTAAAAACGGTGAAAGAAAACATGTGATATATGGCAACCCGCACTGGGCCCGCGTGGTGGATTACCGTACATTCCCTCTCACCGAGAGGAGGCCTGTGTCTCAGCAGTGGGAACATTATACATAGGCTGATTATACTTATGCTTGCTCGAGACACAATCCACTGATTTAAAAAAAATATTAAACTACAAGAAAAACATAACATTACGTCTATGTTCCCCGAAGGATTAGGCAGAGGTGGACCTACATAGTACACACACATTTCGACAGATGTACATAATATTGCCAGCCTATTGCCAACAAAAAAACAAATTGTGAATCGATCGAACTTGTAATAATATGCTTGACGTAAATGTGAAATAATAAATGACCATACTAAATTACCTATACTCGTATGACTAAAATGAATGAACAAATTGATAATGGCGCCGATTCCCTTGTCTACAAACTAAACTAAATTTAAGTTCAGTCCATCTTTTTCTCTCTATTTCATTAAGAAAAGGACAGAAGATAAAATATTAGTTTAGTCCTGTCAAATTAAGATACTCCATAGACAGTTTAGACGTGATTATAAACACGGCGACTTAAAATACGTCAATTTACGTCAGGCGCTGACTAATTTGACAGGACTAAACTAATATTTATCTTCTGTCCTTTTCTTAATGAAATAGAAAGAAAAAGATGCACTGACTTAAATTTAGTTTAGTCGGTGAACAAGGGAATCGGCGCCAGTAACGATAAATGTTAAAATAAAATGTAACAATTTTTTGTAATTATATTTAATTGTTAGTGTTTAGTATAGTGTAAATTGTAATAATTAGAATCAATATTATGTACAATTTGCAGTGCCCTTACAGGGTACATGTTTTAACACTGTGTCATGAAATTTGAATGCATGCCTACTAACCAGCGATTTACATGTAGCAAATAAATAAATCAACCAGGGGCATCGAGATTTTTTTATTCAAAGCTACATGTAGAATACTGATACTTCTAAGATTATAGCCATCGATATCGCGTTGTAGCCAAGTAGCCGTAAGCGTCAGTCAAGTGTTTTCCATTCAGTGTTATTGGGATTATTGAAAATCAGATAATTTCATCTGAATCAAAGTTATATTTCTCTGTACACATATCCATGTGGTAAGCACGTTAAGCCGCTGGTCTTGGCTGTCGTTCTTGGATCTTTGACAGTCGTTAAGGGTCGTAAGAAGCCCGAAATTCTGACAACCAGTCTTACCAAGAGGTATCGTGTTACCCCAGTAACTGGGTTGTGGATGTCAGATAGGTACTCGCTCCATGTAAATACTGGTATTCAGCTGCATCCGGTTAGACTGGTATCCGACCCCAATATAGTTGGGTAAAGACTAGGCAGAATTAATGAATCCTAATACAATCTTCCGTTACCTAACACCTACATAATTTCAAAACACAATCACTTTTCATGCGGTGTTTTTTTTTTGTGGATGGGAAATCATCCAATGATCCCTCCCGCTCTGGGTGGAGCGAAAGGGAGTGTCAGGCTCTTACTGACTAAAACCCACCCGTGTTCCTTCCTTAGCCCTTTCTGTTCCAGGGCACCGGTAACCCTTTCAGACGATCCCGCTACCCTGGCAGGCTTCGGCCCTTTCGGGCCCCGTCATCTGCTGACATCTCTTTGAGGCGCGCGTGGAACACAACGCGCCGTTCTTTCATGCGGTTTTAGGAAACCATTATCATGCCATAAAAGTCCATCTATTTCCACGAACACCACCACGGTTTATGTGGTCACAATATAAAATATTCAAGGAGGCCAGTGTTAAACATTCCTATTCAAATTAAGTATGATATTCTAAGAAATAACTGTTACCTAGATTATTGCAGCATCTTTAAATCCTAGATGTGGTGGGTGCTTAAGTTAGTATGTAACGATCTGCTGCCATGTAATGAGAATTGGACCTAATCTTGTAAGACATAGAATTGGTATTCAAATTAATAGGCCTGGGATTATTTTGAATTTAAAGGTAAAGGAGGTCTTGGGTTGCGAGAGGCTCAACAGTTAAGGTGATGCTTAAAGCAATAAATGTATTACAAATAGTGTCTGCTGGCTTATTTCCAAGATCTTTACACTTACCTATTGGTATCGAATTTAGGTCGATTGGATTATTATTCGAATAAAATACGATTCATAGAGTTTTGAGGGGTAGATCGAAGAGATATTGTGTTTGATTAGTAAATATTGAGTGAATTCTAATTAATTATTAATCTATCCTTGGCATGTTTTACTTGCCTGAGACGAATATTAATAATATAATACACTCATATTACGATGACTAACCGCACCCTTTGTTGAATTGTTTTATCTATACTTGTTATAAATGAAATACGCTTTTCGTGTCTGTCTCTGTGACCGCGTTGTTTTTCAAAACTACGCAACGGATTTTGATGCGGTTTTCACCATCTTTCGAGAAATTATTCTAAAAGGTTTATGAACATTAAGAATTAAACTTACATATACCTAATAAAGAAATCTTGATGTCTTTTCAAGTTGTAAAAACCGTTTCGATCGATCGATTTCCAGTTATTTAAATTGCACCATAAGAAGAAACATCTCCACCAAATCACCCATTTCTCAACATCTGTATTTCCCTATCACGAACATTGCAAAATCAAGAAACCCCACGAGTGCCTTACTAAGAAACCCATTACTAATTCCAGTGAACGACAAGGCATGTGCGTGAGACCTCAACAATGCGCCGACGAGACCTTGGTCTACTGGCCAGCTGACGGCAAATGCTACTACAGAAACACTCAAGGACCTTGCTATCCTGGATCAGTGCTGGACGCCGGGGCAGATGGGGTCGCGAATTGCTCGGTAAGTTACCCCTATCATAATAGAGGACTATACAGTATGAAATTGAATAGGTGCGCCAAATTAAAACATCTAATTCAACGTGTTATAAAGAAAATTTAGAGCATGTTATTAAGGAAAGGGATGCACATACTCGTACGTGCGCGTAGGCCAGCGATTTGGAACAGTAAAAATCAGGTAAATACCGCTAGTTCAAGGCGTTGCCAACTTGCTTCATGTTGTGAACTCTGCGATTAATAAATTGCTTATCGGGCGCGCGCTAAAATTGATTCTTTTATTTTCTTATTTGTTTTGATAATTTAAAAATAATAAAACTAGTACGACGATAATTCTGCACCCTAATTGCGTAACTCACGCAACGCATACGCATTGCGTATCTGAATCATTTTGAAGTACATATATTGCTAATCCATTGCTTCATATGTTCAAGAATGTTGTCTGCTCAACAACATAGACAGGGCAATGCACATTGTTGAACTGTCAAAATGAAACCTATTGCTACTGAAAGTGCGTTACGCAATCACCCCGCGTGTCTACTTGAATTTGGTGAAGATAGACTTGCAAGTTACTGTTGTTAATGAGATTACACTGTATTTGGATACAGCCCTTGATAAAGTTGACGCTTGATAGGTGATATGTGCGTGCGTCGTCAAAGAAGGCTTGTCCTTAGAGTCTCCTGATGGTGCGTTCTAACTTGGCTCAGTTGTTTGTGAAAGGATTACATCTGCACTTTAACTTTACTCTGCAAGACAAAGAATTCTTTCCTTTATTTTTGACATCGCGCCTTAGAAATCCTTTTACAAACTATCTTGTTTGCTTTCGTTTCCTCTGTCTCACCAGTTGTCGTGCTACGTGTGTTGATCTGTAATTCCTTGATCATAAGTATGGCACATGATACATCACTAATCACGTCTAAGAAAACCAAGATAATTTAATTTACCATCATGTTCTATAACAAAACTGTTCTCCTTCCAGTGCGCAATCTCCGGTCCTCACTACTGGTCAGCTGATGATAGCTGCTACCCACACTACACTCGAGGTCCCTGCGAGAAGGGCCAGCTGTTCCTACCTGGTCCGAAGTGTGGCTGTGAAAGCCATCTTCCTCATTATCATAATGAGACTGGATCTTGCTATGAATTAGGTAAGGACCTTTGTGTTAAGCGTAGTGTACGACACATAGCTAGATGGACCGGGGACCTTAAAAATGGTGGCTGGGTCAGACTGGATGCGGATACCGAAGAACAGGATGTTTTGGTGCAGCATGGGAGAGGCAGGTCCAGCAATGGTTTGCAATAGTCTGTGTTGGTTTTTTCGTCGGCATAACTTTCTGGCATCTCATTCCAAGTAGCGTGCAATTCCCTGGAAGGTCAGCCCTCCTACCAACATTTTTGACTGGCTTTTTTTTCTCAACTGCCAGTCCAGCAATGAAGAAATTGATTTCTATTTAGCTGTTGTAATCTAGCTTTTAATCTAAAATCGACAAAAATATAAATGTGATGAATGACATAATAGCTAATATTATGTCATTCATCACATTTATATTTTTGTCGATTTTTTGCTATTTAAAATGTAAGAAAATGTGGAGTTCTATTTCTTAATTAGTAGCCCGACTCAATTTCTTTTAACAGCATAATTTTCGAAACAAAGCCTGGTTAATTAGTGTTCACTGATTGATTGGCAAATGTCTGTAAACGAGTAATTCTACAAATTGGTGAAATTACAACGAAAATTAAATATTTCTTACGGTCCAAATAGCAGTTTGGGCAGCATTTGTACATAAACGTTTAACGGCTTATTGGTCAGGATTAGGCACCAAACTAGAGTTGTGCAATGTAAATAAAGAAACATGATCCAATTGCTGTCATGCGATATGGCCAAACCGTGTGCTTCGGCCATTCGTATCATTAGGCATCACTAATCCATTTGCCCAATGTGGTGATTCTGCCTATATTTCCTCACGACGTAAGTTTGTTCATCATCATGTTTGCATCATCAGCCTTTAGCAGTCCACTGTTGTCCAGTGATCCGATATTTAGTCAAAAACATTTCTACTATAATTTTACTGATTCAATCTTACTAAACCACACACTGTCTTCAAAGTAAACTAAAAATTGGAGATTGTGAACTCATTTTGGAACAAATACTCTTAATCTTGCTAGTTATTTTATCGATAGAACAAATTTATTCATCACATCACACCCATTACGAAAAAGATGAATATGTCATCTGTTTTACAATCGTCCTCTATAAAATAACGCATGACAAGGAAATGCACGTATTAAAAAAATCTTTCGTTTTTATTTCCAGATTCGTTGGGCCCATGTCCTCGTGGTCACATATTCTCCATCGCCGAGGTGGCTCCTCACGGCTCCCGAGCTGAATGTAGATGCAAGTCGTTCCATGCTCGAGCTGCTGATGGAGTCTGCTACAGGCTGTATACCAGAGGACCCTGTGCCCATGATGAGATGATCGCTAGAGGTGGTCGATGTACTAAGGTAATGGTCTCGATTTTGAGAATTAATATTGCCGTAGGCTAGGTTCCATGTTGTTTTTAAGTTCATGACTGATAGTTAATGCCTCCACACGTATCTCTCTACCGTGTTGCACACAGTTACACAGACAAACATGACGCTTTTAAGACAAAATAAAAGATAAAGTGGATAATTCAAAAAAGTCAATCAAATACTGAATGCATAGAGGGTATTAATTACCCTACTTAATATACTTGCTGCAATTTAACTGCAAACATAATTTATATTTGAACTTCTCTGGAGGACAAGGCTACTGATAGTGGACTGCCGTCTTAAAATACGTTGTATTCGAGATACAGCTTATGTGTATTGGACAGTCAACTTCCATGCGCTTTATACTTGCTTGCTTGCTTACTTGCTCAAGATATTTTTATATTAAAACATTCCAGGTGCCATGTGCAAGAGGTCGTCTGTACGTGCCGGAACGTCGTCGTTGCTACCGGCCCGGCACCGCAGAGCCGTGCCCGGTAGGAGAGGTAGTGGCCTTCGACTTTGAAGCCCGACCAGCTATAGACGGTCTCAGCCATAATGGAGTGTGTGCTTGTGGGAACGGCGCTTGTAGTAGACGAGAGGTATGTGAATTTGTCAGTTTTTCATCATCTATAGACAATAGGGTGTAAAGTTCACTCATCCTCCGTAGAAAAAAAAGGATCCTCCGAACAGACGGGTGTTGTGTCTGGCGGGCAACTGCCCGATGATTCATGTCAGGCCGTTGTATATATGCTAGTTAAACTCTGCTTGCAAGATGCTGGATTTTGCGTGACGTCAGTATGACGCGTAGTTCGAATGTGGCGTTGTAGATGCCGCTACAAATCATTATGCCATCAGGCTTTACAACCAAGCAGCATAAAGCTATACATACAGCTATGCTTATTAAACTATGGTATGAACATTGAATCCTTTCGTTTATCTCCTGCCGAGACGACGAAAGACACTTCCATGCTATTCGTTTTTATAAGGCGTTTGCGGTCAAAAGGTTTACCGTAACCAAATATTAATATGGTGTTTATTTTGTTGAGGCATCTTGTGTGACTCTAAAAACTGGTTGAGCAGTTCTGTAAAACTACAGGCAGTTGAAAATATTTACTGCAATATATATCTGCCTTATTAAATTGTTATGAAGTTCAATGTGTTCTACTTACTGATTACCAACTGCGCTGTACAATATGGACGGTAGTCACTACGCTTAACTGACAGCTAGCCCTGACATACTGTTACTGTTAGCCTGGAACATAGCCAGCAGTGGGCTGGGCAAAGGCCTCTCCCTATGATATCCAGCTCTTCCGATCCAGGGCTAAAGTGGACCACTGGTCGTTTGTTTTTGCTCGTTACACCATCTTCTACGGTATGCCACTTAGAATTAACTACTTGTTGCATAAACTGATAACGAAATTATTTCTCTATTCCAGGTGGAAGCCTGCATCACTCGCAGGGGCACAGCCCCATACAACGGCACCTGCCACATCCTGAACACGCAGGGTCCCTGTTCCGAACACTCCTGGCTCATGAGAGACCATACCAACAATATCAGGTGCAAGTGCAGACCTGGGAGGGCACCACCGGATTGTGAAGAGGATCTTAGGGTGGAACTGGTGGAAGTGAAGAGTTGATAAAGTGAAGTGGTCGTAGACAGACTATGAACACATTTTAAGTGTAGTGTGATGATCAGAATTTAAAAGGCAGAAACCAGATCATTTTGAATGGACGAAACTGTACTCTAGTTGCGTAACACACTCTGCTTCATTTTGAAGGATATTGCCAATCCATTGCTTTATATGGTTGAAAAATTTGTCTGTTCTACAACGTAAATAACGCAATGAATGTTGTTGAACTGTCAAAATGAAAGTGTTAGTGTGCTGTTAGTGTGTTACGCAATTACCCCGCAGATGCGTGCACGCATACACGAAACAACCACATCAGAATAAACGACACCCTTAAGGGAATGGACGTTTCGGAACATGTAGGTGGGTAACCTGTAACAGCCACACATGGTACTGATTTTGATGGGGACAGACAGAAGGTAGAACTGCCATGTACATGACACAAACATGGTTTCCTTCTGAAAGAGTATTTAAGTCTAAGTCTGTGTTAGCAAAGGTGATGTGCCTGTAGGCCTATAATACAGGATGGCAGGGACACCAATGCGCTAACTTTCACCATGAATTCAGCACTCTAGACCCCTTAGCGTTTATACATTTATTATCGGTTATCAAAAAAATCTGCTGTTTCATATAAAAGTGCCATGGAACAGCAAATTTTTGTTTCAATAACCGACAAAAATTTCAACGCATAGGTGTTCAGGGGGTCTATTCCGAAGTGCAAAGTGCGAATGTTCGGATCGGACCAACACATGGCCGAACCGAATATTATTGAAAAATGAGATAAAAATTCGGATTGGCTCAGTTGGGTCGGGACCATAGTCAATATTCGAAAGAGTGTAGGATCGGGACCGGCCGAACCAAATAGTAGCTTCGTAGCAGGAAACGGCCGAACATTTGGCTGATACTAGTTCGGAGTAGACCCCCAGAATCATTTACTGAGTCCATGGTAACAGGTTGCGCTTCGAGGTCTCTCCCACCCTTTATATGTATAAAGTATAGATATAAGAAAGCAGTTATTTATATTTTTATGAATACAATCCTGTAGGTGCATTTTGATTGGCTTCAGATATTTGATTTTCACGAAATGAAATGATTTATACATATTTTATTAAGGGCTGATTGTTCCATCTCCAGATAACTTTAATTCGAGGAATAAAATTGTCGTTTGTCAGTTTTTGTATGAAGTAAATGTCAAAATTATACCTCAAATCAAATTATCTGGCGTTGGAACAATGAGCCCTAAGTCATATTTAGGGGATCCTGCCGTTTTGCCAAAATTTCACTACCCAAACAAATTTTAGCAACGTTTTTTATACCAATGCAATGTTTGGAATAATTTTAGTACGCACATTTTCATTTGGTCAAATTTTTACTTGGCAGAATATTATCAAGGATAATGTCATTTAGGCATTTTGTCTTTAATCAAATGATTTATTACAGCAAAAAAACTTTAGACAATAAACGTTTGGTCAAATGATTTGATAAAGCAAAAAAAATTAAAGGCAAAAATAAGATTTTTTGAGAATTATATAATTAAAAAATGCAATGTTATTTTAATATAATCATTTATTTAATGCAAAATATTTGTAACTTACAATTTTAAATTTTTTGCAATGGACATCAGCAATTTAATTTCGGAGAATTTAGAATTATGTGGCAGAATTCGATTAATTCTGTCGGTTTTTTTTTTTGTGGCGGTTCACCTATCTGAGTAACCGAACTAGATAGACGAGATTAATTATTAAAAAAAAATGCTTAGGTTAGGTTATAGAAAAAAAAATATGGAAAAAAACAGCCTATCCGAAACTGAACTAGGTAGTTAGACGAGATTAAAACTGACGATACTAAATATTTGGCAAATTTTATTTTGAGTAAAATGAGTTATTCCAACTAAAATATTTGACTAAGTACATAAAATTGGTAAAAGTACTAGTTGGTAAACAAGTCATTGTTTAAACGTTCACCTGCCATTAGGTTTGCGTTACGATTATTTGTGAAGAGATTTTTTGCTAAGTAATAATTTGCCAATTGAAATTATGCGGATTTTTTTTTTGGGAAGTGATAATTTGGCAATTTCTTTTCGATGAAACAAGGGAGACCCCATATTTAGTGGTAAGACTGATGAGACTCTAAGTTTATTAATCTGTATGTACATATTAGTTATGTAGATAAAATAAAATAAATAATTTATGCATATCTAACATACCTAGTTTTATGACAAAAAATACGATAGTACATATTATTATGGTAGGTAGGTAGATATTAAATTAAATAAAGGGGTTTTACTTTTATTTAAAACCTTTTTTGTGAATAATTAATATTCTTATGCATTTACAACTGGCATTCTTTTTTACTTTTTCTTTTTATAAACAAAATGATATGTAAAAAAAAAAACATTTTTATACGAGGATGAATAAAATAATAAAATAATATTTTATACTCATTGGATTTTTATTTGTAATAACTTATCGTTTACATTTTCTTACATTTAATTTATAATAACAGTACAAAAATAGTCATAAGTTATTTTCTAATTCCGTGATGTCTGACTAAAACTAAATAATTATACACAACTATAGCACAACACTAGTCTTCGTCTTGGATCATTTGTCTTTTAATTTCTTCTGTGATTGTCCTGGGAACAAGAGAAAATAAAACGTTTTTAATACATATTTAAAATTACGCCCACAAACATAAAATTAAAATCAAAAGTCATTTATTCAAATTAGGCTGAGAATCAGCACTTTTCGAACGTCAAAATTACAAAAGAAAGTCCCCCCTAAACGCTAGCCTTCCCATACCAAATTTCATCAAATTCGATTAAACCGTGTAGCCGTGAAAGCGTAACAAACACACTCACATTAGCATTTATAATAATTAAGGTAGAGTGTACAGTCAGGTAAATTCCTTTTTAAGCAAATTAACACACTTCGTCATTTTGATATTTCAAAACATAATGTTCACGTAAGAATATAACATTTCCTTACCGAAATATATCCTGTAGACTTGATTGAAAGGCATCTCGATGGCCACCGTCGCCAATATTGATATCACTGTCACAACAAACAGTTCTGGGACGTGCACCTGAAATGACAGAAATAATAACATTATTAATAAGATAAAAACATCAAGAGTATCATCTATACCAGGGTGGCAGGGACAAACGCAACCTGTTACCATAGATTCAGTACATGATTCTCAACCCCCGTCATAAATGTCTGTATGACCCTGCCATTATTTTGCATCTTTTAGGGTCTGTGAAGTTTCATCGCCGTATGTAGACTTAAGTCTAAACCCTTTGGCAATTCCTTTATCCAGTGCAGTTTTTGGTTCTAGGACATGCCGGTTTCCTCTCAATGTTTTCCTTGGAAAACAATGGTGATGAAATAATTTACAGAAAGTAGAGCGCCTGTCTGGATTCGAACCCACGACCTACAACTCGTAAGTTGGGGCCGTCACCACTGGGCCACCACTGATGGCCAAAGATGCTTAACGATCACAAAGTGCAGAATAAGAGACGAACTAGACATTACTATACAGTCAGCCATATTATAGTTGCTGACCATGAAGTGAACAAAGTATGAGCTTAGGTATAAACCTTTTCAGCTGCTAAGTAACGAGGAGAAAAACCAATGATACTTACAAGAAGGAATGGCGAGTAGTACCCTGGATTTCTCTGCACCCCCACGTTGTAGAAGAAGATAGGGAACTGTGTCAGGTACACGCTGTACGCGATCTTGTTGAAGAACTTGAACACTCGTGACTCAATGAATGAGGTTCCTATGCCTGTGGATATAAGGGTGTTTATTAAATACACGTTTGGACTTTCAAAGTTTTGGTAACGTTCTTGGTACAGACGTCAGCACATCAAGCTACTACAATCTGTCAAGTTTCTTTAATAGATTTTCAACTTTATCGCTAAAGCATTACTTACGTTCAAAGTTGATTAGGAAAATTTGACAGTTTCGGGTAACTTGATGTGCTGGCGTCTGTACCAATTTTCGCTTTTTATTTGTTTCAAAATTGGGTATTAAACTCCACTTACCAGCATAGTCATTAGCGATCGCCCAATGAGCCGCGCACATGAATACGCCCCACAATATAGGCGATAGTGCTGAGAACATAGCCGCGCCGTAGTTCTCGTATTGGTACCCCTCCAGACCCCACTTGTAAGGAGTCGCGATGGTCGCCGCCATCAGTGCAAAGCAGAAGGCCCAGAGAAGTCTCGATTGAGCCTGTAAAATGGGAAAATGTTCTAAAATTCTCTCTCATTATAAAAGCTATCATGGATAGAAGGGTGTATCATTTACGTCATAATTAATCATTATCCACAATCCATCATCCTCCTGCCCTTTTCCAATTTAGTAATAGGTGGTGCAAAACGCCTTTGTCTTCCAAACAATTATGTATATTATTACTTATCAGTGATGTCAATTTTAGTTATATATGGAGAGATGGGAAAATATCGTCACTCACTGGACGCCTGAGGGAGGACATCACCGTCGAGGTAGACCACGGCGAAGGGTGTGACGGATAAGGTTTGCAGGGCCAACATGGCCAGATATCACACAAGACAGTGAGATTTATGGAAGGAAAAAGGGGAGGCTTTGGCTCAGCAGTCGGACACAGTAGGTATACTAGGATAACAAAACAAACAAAAAAAGAAGAAGTTATACCAACTAGATATAACTGTATTTTTAGAATATTTTACAATTAAAAAAATACATTGATCGTATTCGTTTGATTCATCAAAATTAATGAACAATTTGTGCAAACAGAGGGGCAATTCTCGTAATTTTAAAATTGTTCACAGTCAGATCTCAGTCTCAAGCTGTCAAAAAATACTTCTAATTTCCCTACATTTTGACGAGTTTTTGACATTTGTTTGTCGCCGAGATGAGACTGCGACTAGATTTTGAACGTATTAATTACGAGAATTGGCCTTCAGCCGATCGATTCTGTAAAAATCTCACCGTGAAAAGTTAGATGAAGTGAGCTGCTGCTGCTGCTGTGTGTGATGCTGTGAGTGAGTGTCAATCCCTAGCATTAGTTGGAATGACAGCTCACTGCACCTAAGTTTTCACGGTGAGATGGTTACAGAATCGCACTGCAGGTTTCAGTTTCAGACTACTCTCCTGTAAAGTTTTGTTTTACATCCCATAAACCAGTGTTGTGCAAATAAATAAATTTGATTGTTTTGTATTTTCATTCATGTTCTTCTAAAAGCCAATGAAATAACAAGTACCTAGTTAGGATTTGAGTTTTGTTTCCGAAAGCAGATCATCATAATCTGCCTAGCCTTTTCTCAACTATGTTGGGGTCGGCTTCCAGTCTAACCGGATGCAGCTGAATACCAGTAATTTACATGGAGCGACTGCCTCTCCACAACCCAATTACTGGGAAATACGATACCCCTTGGTAAGACTGGTTGTCAGTTGTTGTTTCCGAAAGCAGATATGAATATGAATAAAATACTTACGGTTGAAATTGTGAAGTTTAACTTTTTGGTTTTCATTAGGTAAGCCATGGCGACCCCTATTAGGTAGATGGTGGCTCTGTGTGTAGGTAGGATGTAGGAGTAACGGGCCGCGTCTAGTAGTTTTTGTACTCTGTAAAGAAAATACCTAAATCAATTTTAAAGAATTTGTACCCTAAAGGAAAGTAAAACTAAGTTCCTGGTGATGAATGACCCATCCCCTGTCCCTCAAGGTATCCAGAGCGACAATTAAGAGGCAAGGGGATAAGTTGCAGGTATCATTACGAATTCTTCTATAGGCCAAGACGTTGCCTGAGGTAGCAGCGCGGTGCGGTGAACTTTACACTGTGTTCCTCAGTCCTCTATAAATGTATCTAGAAGATACAATACCTATATGTACACAAAACTAGGCTTCCATAGAACTGCACCCTAATTGCGTAACACACTATCAACAATCAGAATTTGAATCATTTTGAAGGATATTGCTAATCCATTACTGTATGAGTTCGAAAAATGTGTATGCTCAACTACGTACACAACGCAATGTATGTTGTTGAACTGTCAAAATTAAACCCATTGCTACTCTGCTGCTGATAGTGTGTTACGTAACTACACCGTTGCGCTCTAAGTGTAAGATTGCCTTGTAAACTGCGCCTACAATATAGCCAGAGCAATGCAGCACCAGTAATATTGTTTGCTGCTGCAATCCGTCATCTTTGATGTACGATCTGTGGTCTCAGCTTCGAACAGGACCTTATAATATATCGGCTGTGTGTACAGCGCCATCTATCTAAACACTTAATACATCATAGGTGTCTTCTGTGAAATTCTGGGCGATTGGATGATGTCTCATGACTCCAGTAAGGCAAAATGTTGCATAGTTGTTACGAGTTTGCTTAAAAGTACTAGGCGTTTAGACTTTTAGATACATCATATTTTATTATATTTCATATTTTTTTTATATAAAATAAAAGATTTTAACTGAGTTTTAAATATTTGTAAACTTTTAGAGGTGTTTATTTCTCGTGGTAGTTTGTTGAACATCTGTGCCCCTTCGTATGTAATACTTTTCTTTCCGTAATTTGTACGTGTTCTCGCGAGACAAATACATTTGCACTACGGAGAGGTCTTAATCTCTCTTCGGTGTTAGTTTTAAAAATTAGTCCAGCTTGTTATCTTTAATTACCTACTTTATTAAGAAAAATTAAAGATAAAATTATGTAAAGAAACCATACTTATCAAGTTACAATACTTACATTCAAGAAAACTCAACAAGTGACGGAGTTGACATTAAATTAAGTACCTAAAGCAGCTACTTTTCAAGTGCCTTCATTAGCAGTTACAAATGTGAATACTTAAAAACTTAAACAATGTACACAAGGACTTATACCTAAGTACTGTGTTGTGTCAAGTAATGGATTGTCAAGTAGATGCATATCTACTTAATGCACACGGCTACACATCAAGCTATGCCCTTCCAGTTTTAGTTGACCTCGCATTGTGTAGATTTTTCGTACAATCAGAAGGCAGCTTATACTGGTTATGTATACCTTGACGTGTATACGTGAGTACATAGGTGGTACTTTTACTAGCAGGTACCATGGGTAGAGGGGTACTCTTGTTATGTCATGTTAAGTAAGTAGTAACATGTATGCTTAAGTAAGTGTTTATCACATGGTCAAAGAGTCTAGGACTTGAAGTACTTATTTGCTTCTGGAAGATTCTTGGACTTTGTGTTTCCTTATTCCTTCGTTTGGAGGGATTAGCAAATAGTGCTGAGGAGCTATTTGCGTAAGACCATGTTTTCTTAATGTTTTGAGGAAGAGGGGTGCACATACGGCCATATTTCATCAAGTCGATTTTTTTACCATAATTATGGGGGGACGTGGACACAGAATTGTGTGGAAAAGGGGAAGGGAGGTCTTTGTCCTGCAGTGGGACAATACAGGCTAGTTAGATTAGATTCGGGGACGTGCACATTTGTGGAAAATATAGCTTGTGAGACTGAATACTCATCTATGTATCTATAACATGAAAATGAATCGCTGAATATGTTGCTAAGAACAGTTGAACCGATTTCGCTAATTATTTTTAATATATATATATATATAAAAATGAATCCCTATTTCCCTTGGTCACGCCATAACTTGAGAACGACTTTACCGACTTCATCCATCTTTTTTTTTTTAAGTTTTCTAATACTTTGTAGAAGGTTCTTAAGAACCTAAGAGAAAAAAAAAAATAAGAATGTTGCTTCACGCGGACGAAGTGGCGGGCAGAAGCTGGTTATTAATAAAATTTATTCTATTAAACAAAGATAGCTTAGTATTGAATCAACTTAAGTGTATAGATGATAAATATAATGGCGAAAATATTTCAAAGATTTGGGAGATGATACAGTTGACGTAAACCTTTTTATTTTCCGACACAGATATTTTGTTTATTTCATAATCAGCCTGTAATGTTCCCACAGCTTGGACACAGGCCTTCTATCTGCGAGAGGGAGGAGTGGGCCATAATCTACCACGCGGGCCCAGTGCGGGTTCGTAGATGTCACATGTCTTCGAATTTTTGGTTCTAGGACATCCCGGTTTCCTCACGATGTTTTCCTTCACCGTTTTGAGAGCAGTGGTGATGAAATTAAATACACAAAGTAAAGTGCCAATCTGGGCTCGAACTCACAACCCCAAATCGTAAGTCCGGGTTGATGCCACTGTGCCACCACTCTGCTCTCAGGTTAGTTTTAGTTTATTTAAATAAACTAAATGGTAATGGTATTGTAATAAAATTAGAAATATCGATTATATTACGTTCCTCATAAAAAAGGTAGAACGAGAGAGAGTGGAGGGGTATAAAAATGGTTTAACAACCTGGGGGCCTAAAAAGGCCACTCTGGCAGAATCATAATAGGATAACAATATGAATCATATTAAAAATCGTAAAATGGACACAAACTGACAATTCATAATATGATCTGTGTGCAATTCATATCACGCAATTTACCTGTTTGACAGTTTTGTATGGAAATTCGTAAAATGGTCCACCAATGTTTACACCAAATATGATTGATATGAAATGAATTGTAGGTGATTAAACTATTATGTGTAATCATTTAACGATTATTAGAGGAATTGCTAATGATCTGCTGGGAATTCAGGAAATGAATAGCTTTTAGAGGTATTGCTTAAAGTGGCTCAGGTATGGCGAGTTATAATATTTAAGGTAAACAGTAGTAGGTAGGCAAGTGCTCGGGGTTTTGACCTGATTTCGTCAACGTCATTAATTATAAAATTACTCATACAAACATTGACATTGACACACATACAATACTACTTTTCCTTTCAATATTAAAATTATATCGACAGTAAAAAAAGGATATAATTTTCACTCATTCAAAAGAAGAGATTGTGACGCACATTTTTCTACTAATTAGTCATCTATTATTACTCTTTTACTTATATTTTCTCTCTTTTTATTATTATTCTTTTTACTTGATAAGTAGCCTGAAGTCTTTTCCAGATTTTTATCATTTACTATATTTAGCAGCTATGATATTAAATGAATCAGCCATCTTTAATATCATTGTTGTGCATAGTTTATACTCAGTCAAGAACGCCGTTCATCGCTTCACAATGTTTAAGTTAAATAAAGGCTTTAAAACAGGAAATAATCACTTTGCTACAAACAAAAATGCAAGTTCATTAAAGTTCACTGCAAGAACAAAGGTCAAATTCCAACAAAACATATTGACTTTGAACCGTTAAAAATGTGTCTAAAGAAATTACACATGCGCTTGAACTGAAAATTTCTGTAAACGTGAACATTTTTAAGGTTAAACTGCGATTGCATCACTTTTGTACCAATTTTTCTGTTTTTTTTTTCTTGTCTGTTTATATAATTTCTACGCTATAATAATAATAAAATAATAATAATTACGTTTATTTCATTTTGCTATGGGGTCTAAACTCATGTGCTAAATTCATGGGTACAGTTGCGCGTCGATCTTCCTGCCACCCCGTATGTGTTTATAATAAATAATTACATAATAAATACATAAGTAAACCTACCGTTTCCTAGTAAACAAAAGTGAATAATAAAGCCTGACACACGATGCGATTTAATTGTCTGTGGCATATCTACCGTAAGTGGAAACAACAATAAAAGATGCACTGTCTAAACAGTGTTTAGACCATAGGTTTTCAACGTGGGCAATAACGCACCCTCGTGGGGTTTTGAAACTTTCAGGGGGGGCAGTGGAAGACCCCGAGAAAATTATATTATATCCTATGTTAAACATAAGTGTGGCAACAACTGTTTTAGATTCACAAGCGACGATAAGTTGGGGCTCTAGAAAAAAAAAAAACTAATTGTGCGGTGGGCAACCAAATTCAAGTTGTTGGTATTCGTTCGTACATTAAATTAAATTATTTAAAAAGTGGTATCCGTTCGTAATAGAAAAAAAATAAGAGTTGAATCAAATACCAGTGGTATTAGTTTTTGGTATTAGAATGGAATAAATCAAAATAAGGTTGAAAACCTATGGTTTAGTTAGACGATGCAAGTAATTTGGTGCTTCAAATTTATTGTATGCCACGAGCAAGAAACTAGCGTCATGTAAATGGGGCTTAATGTACAGTCACCAAAGTAAGAGATAAGTAACCAGGGGGTCTACTCCGAAGTGCAAAGTGCGAATAATCGGATCGGACCGACACATGGCCGAACCAAATAATAATGAAAAATGCGAAAAAAGTTCGGATCGGCTCAGTTGTGTCGGGACCATAGTCAATATTCGAAAGAGTGTAGGAGTGTAGGATCGGGACCGACCGAACCAAATAGTAACTTCGTAGCAGGAAACGGCCGAACATTCGGCCGATACTACTTCGGAGTAGACCCCCAGGGTCGTCGGATATACATACATAGTTAAAGTTTATTAAGAAACCGATGAATGTTTTCAAATGAAATTTAATTTGATAAGTGAACTGTTTGTTGTCTATTAATTTAATTTTATTTTATTTGAAAACATACATACATTGGTTTCTTACTAAACTTCAACTATGTATATCCGACGATCCTGGCTACTTATCTCCTTTGGTGACCGTATCTATAGGCAATTTCGGCCACTTTAGGTGAGACAAAACCGCAAAACAATTAACACCTTGATTCCAATCGGAGGGTTAATTTAACCGGTGTAGTTGACTATGCCTAACGACACATAGTTATTAGCTCTTATGTAGATAATTTAGCTTTGTGCAAAGTTCAGAATAAAGACTGAAATCAAAACTTTTTTAGCTCTGCTCTCTTTGTTTTTCCAGAATTTTTCACCTTTGCTTTTATCCAGCATGAACACTCATGAAGAAAATTGGGTTGAAAAAACCTATAAAATTCGTACAAACAGAAAATTGGATGTAGTAAAATATACAGTCTCCACAAGTGCACCCTGAGCAATAAAAGTCGGCCAATATTTTTACCACAACATGGATTATTGACAAATAGCTTTTGCCCAGACCGCATACGTAAAGAAAAACTAATAAATTTCATTTTCTGGTGTGAAAGTGAAAAAGTCTTGAGCATACGAAGTTCCTCAACTCAAAAGTAGCAGACTACGTAAAACAAAGTGAATATTTAAGAAAAATACTTACGAAATTCCATAATACACGAACATACTGATATCGTACCAGTATATGGCTAGGTATCGTAAAGCTGTAGATGCTACTGCGATCAGAGCCAAGAGGGACCAACCCAGGGTCTTGTACTTCCAGATAAGCAGCATCAGGGGTAGGGTAGCCACGTAGAGCTGCATGTCCATGCCGATTTGATGCGTGTGGGTTAGGCACTGGAACAAAATGGCGTTGGTGTTGTAGTTATTGAGGTAGACAAGCAAGTAACTCTTAACCTTCTGGTTCGTGAGGTATCTTTTCGGGTCATTGGATGAAGGGCACTAACAAAACGACGCTGTTGCCCGCGACATCTGCAATCCAGGAGGATAGGTAGCCTATGTTTCTTACCCAGGTCTTGGTCTATCTGTGTGCCAAATTTCATCCACATCCGTTCAACCGATTTAGCGTGAAAGCGTAACAAACATACAAAAAAAATTAATCTTTTCTATTTATAATATTAGTTTAGATGGTGATGTTAAGGGGGCTCTTTTACCTATTCCAACCGATTAATTAAGGTTTTTCTAATTGAAAACGGTTACTGCAGAAAGCCCCAGAATTAATATTAACCGATGCGGGTTTGAAATGACACACCGTGATTATTCAATTACGCAATATTAAAAATATTACAACAAATATTGCAATTATTTCAACACATCCATGTTTGTGGTTTCATTTGCACCCAAGCATTACATAGATATGGATTTTAATTATCCGAAATAAATTATTCTATTCTATTCTATTCTATTACTCTTCGAACTGAGACGCAGATGCAATGCTGCAGAAAAAGTTATGATGGGTGCCTCCCTAGATTTTTACATTCACAAGATTATTTATCAATAAGAAATTACAAGGATTTCAACAATTAAAAAAAAAAATGCTGAATGCGTCCGCTCTTAACCTCGATCACGCCTGATCAGCCTGATGGAAAGCGATGGATGAGGTTTATGATGGAACGAGCGTGCTCAGAAGATGCTTGTTCACTCTTGCTTTGAAAGTAGCCGGTTAAATGTGGAATAACACAGACGCTGGCAGAGAGTTGAGAATTTAAAATCTCTGACAATAACCTGGTGATCGAAGACTCGAAACAAATGAAAATAAAATGCAGATAAGAAAGGTAAACAATGACTTAGTGAAAATCTAATAATAACTTCAAAACCAATTAAATATAAATTAGCACCGAGACCGCATAAAATGTGAAATCGTTTAAAATTACATTAGATTGACATAAAATTTTCAATAGCTCTGAAAGTTGTAATAATATAATTTGGTGATTATCCTTTTTGTTAGATTTTACAATGCAATTTTCAGTAGGGTTTTGATTTTATTTTTTAAAAAGTCGAATAAAATTAAAGTAAATATCTTGTTAGTTTATTTCAACTATAAAGTAATTTTTTTTGCTGGATTTATTACCATTTTTATTATTAAGTATATTGTTGAAATTAGTATTAATTAAAAACTATAGTGGTATATTGTTGTAGAGGTCCTATAGGCAGACGCTCCGTGTAAAATTCTAATATTCTGCTGCATCTGGTTAGACTGGAAGCCAACCCCAACATAGTTGGGAAAAGGCTAGGCAGATGATGATGAGATGATACTATAGTATAGTATAGTTGATGATATTTTTCATTATGTGTATGATAAATCCTACTATAATAATAACGTGAAAGTTGTATGGATGGATGGATGTTTGTTACTCTTTCACGCAAAAACGACTGAACGGATTTACATGAAATCTGGCACATAGATGGTTTAAGGATACTTTTTATCCCGATATTCCCACGAAATCGAAACCTATGCGGGTGAAACCACGGGGCGCAGCTAGTACATTGATATTTCATTTAGATGTCGCCATATCAGCAGCCTGCATCCGTGCGAAGCAGGGGCGGGTAACTAGTCTCCAATAAAACGCACGATAAAGATCGATGTAACCTCGTTACTCACGTTTAATGATGTTAGTAATACCTGGTTATATAAGAATCATGAGAATCTGAATTACTAGATCACCGTGTCACCCCGTATATTGCCTCCATTCATTGTTAGCAATAGTAAACGCGTACCTAGGTACTATTACTTTATGAAAAACCTAGAAGTTTGTACTGGGTTTGTGTAAATTATTTCATCACCACTGTTCTCAAAACGGTAAAGGAAAACATCGTGAGGAAACCGGCGTGTCCTAGAACCAAAAATACGAAAAGATGTGACATCTACCAACCAGCACGGCTCACGTGGTGGATTACGGCCCACACCCTCTCCCAGAGAACATTAGGTATAGGGAACATTATAGACTGATTATGATATGCTATGCTAAGGAGTTCGTACTGGTTTCAAATCTTTTTATAGAAATCTTTGCTCCCATTGGACGGTCAGCGGAGTTGTGTGATGGAGTTGATGGAGTGTTGATGGAGTCATTACTTACAACCATCGAGATGACACGGTGGTGGTTGATGTCTCACTATTAACTCTAAGAGAATGCCAGAAAGTCGATATGAGACGCGTCACTGTTTACCTTTCATTCCGAATTAAACAAATATAAACCTTCAGGCCTACCTTTTTCTTACCGTGAAAAACTATGGTTTATTCGCCGTGTCTACATACGGCGAATGAACCATAAGTACGGTCGTAAGTATTGTATAGATTACTATAGAAGCTTGTTGACGGACACGTTTTTTAAAGGGCCTTACTCGAGTGATCGTCTAATATCGTTTCAATCATATGGGAGACAAATTAGTGATCGTCAATCGGGTCGTTAATCACAGGGGTCATCCTTGCTTGTTACTAAAACAAAGACAAATCACCTAGCCATCTTTTTGATGTAATGCTTTATCGTAGTTTTATAACAACTAATAATAACAATGATGTGAAGACTATTTCTCAGGATCCTAACATATTTTTATAGGTTTTTTAATTGAAAGCACACTTAGAGGCTTTCTCATAGTTATTTATTTTAACATGACATAGCATCTCGCCTGTAGTCCCCGAAGGGTTGGGCAGAGGTGTACCAAAAGTAAACCCACATTTCGCCGTTTATGTTTAAGTCCCAGGGGCAAGTCCATTGACATCAACGGGGTACAAATCCACACCCCGGGCTGCTACTGCTGCTAAAAAAACCCAATAACACCATTTCAACATTTGCCCGACCTGGGAATCAAACCCAGGACCTCAAGCTCAGCGGTAGAGATTGCGACCACTGAACCAATGAGGCAGACATTTATTAAAACATAATAAATGCCTGCTCCGTTAGTCGACTAATTATTAAATAATTGATAAACAAAATATATTATATTTCGGTTATTTATTTTGTAAAGTAATTACATACGCCTTTCAAATTAACATATTTTATCGCTATAAGTTGATAACCGCGCGTTAAGTAATGGGGAGCAGTGGTGGAAATGGACCCGCCCCCTAATTGCGTAACACACGATCAATCGGAATCGGTTTCCTTTTGACAGTTCAACAACATTCATTGCGTTTTTTGCGTGTTGAGCAGACAAATTTTTCGAACTTATGAAGCAATGGATTAGCAATTTGCTTCAACATTATTCAGATTCCGATTGATTGTGTGTTACGCAATTGGGGTGCCGACTTACTTAGGTCGTGAGTTCGAACCCAGACAGACACTTTACTTTGTGCAAATTATTTCATCACCACTGCTCTCAAAACGGTGAAGGAAAACATTGTGAGGAAACCGGCATGTCCTAGAACCACAAATTCGAAGACATGTGACATCCACCAACCCGCACTGGGCCCTCGTGGTGGACCACTCCCTCTCACAGAGAGCAGGCCTGTGTCCGAGCAGTGGGAACATTATAGGCTGATTATGTAAATAATAAATAAACGATCAAACAGAATAATAATTATATTTATTTGTGGATGAAGTGGCATTGTAAATAGTTAGGTACTGTCAACAAATTAACGTGTAATGGTGAATCAATATAATTAAATGATGCACACTTCGCAAGGGAATGAGATAATGTAAGTATTTTTGCAGATAATTGCTTTAATTTACTACATCAGGAGGTTTTACATGAGATTCCCGCGAACGATGGAACTTACTGACCACGTATAGAAAAAGTCCGTGTTGCGTCAAGCAACGCCATCTATTGTCACACATCGATACGTTCTCTGCATCCGTACGCTGAGTGCGAATGTCGCATCAAGCAACGCCATCTTTTGTTCAACGGAGGAAGCGGACGCGGCGATCAATTCGCGCCATGGGAGTGATCCGCCCGCCGAGCGGCAGTGTATAAAACTATCGTTCAACCGTGCGTACGTGACTTTACAAAATATTGTAAAACGACTAATATACTATGTAAAATAAGTTTTCGAGCCTTATTGAAGAAGCCCTGCCTGCCCCCCTCAACGCTGTCTTCATTGCACCAAACATTGGTCCTTCGAGCCGGATTGGAATATCAGCCTCGTGTCGAGCCGGGTTGAAGAAGTGAGGAAGCGAGTGGAACTTCAAAGAAGAAGTACGTTGAGGAGACCTGGAAGACCAGCCGCAGATTATTGAGCAGAAGCCATTGATGCAACAGCCAGCAACGGTCAGGTTATCCAGTTACCCTTTTCCCTCCTTCCCCTGTGTCTTCGCCTTGTGCTAATATCGTACCTAAACGTTTCAGAAGTTCAGAACTGATCGATATCAGATCTACCAGCAGAGCTGCGGCCGTCTTCAGGTGAGAAAACACGATTGAACACGTAAAACCGTGAGTACCTACTTTCATAAACCACAAAAATGAGTGATGATGAAACTATTTCTCGTTTAGATAGTCAGCTAGCTGATATTAAAAAACAACGTGGTGTAATTAAAGGTAGATTAACATTATTCGCAAATTATATTAATAAGTTAGATAGATCGTGCTTAGATTCTGTGATTAAAACTCAAGTGCAAATGCGTATTCAGTCGGCAGCCATTTTCTTTGTCGAGTTTAACAACGTGCAATGTAAAATAGAAAGAATTGTGGATGAAAAAGAATTACTGTTACATTTAGATTACAGAGATTCGTTTGAATGCCAATATTATTCAATTGTAGCTATAGCCAAGAACATGATAGGCGACTGTGAACAAAACGGACTAAATAATTCTCAGTGCATTTCCGGGAAATCAGTGTCCATTAAATTACCGCAAATAAAGCTACCTGTCTTTGACGGTTCCTTCGATAAATGGTTAGAATTTAGGAACTCGTATGTTTCAATGATACATGATCGCGACGACTTAGATCCTATACAGAAATTTCAATACCTAAAATCGTCTCTCAGTGGATCTGCGTTACATGTTATCAGTTCGTTAGAGTTTACCGCACCAAACTATAGTAATGCGTGGGACCTTCTTGAATCTAGGTATCAAAATAATAGGTTATTGATACACAACCATGTGAAGGCTTTGTTTGCGGCACCTTCACTGGGTAAGGAATGTCCGGCACAGATCAGAACGTTAGTAGATTGCGTTTTACGTAATCTGAGAGCCCTAAATTCTCTTAAAGAACCTGAATCTTCACTCGAGGATATGCTTATGATTTATTTAGTTGTCAGTAAACTTGACTCTGCTACTGAACGCGAGTGGGAGAACTACAGAAGCTCACTTATCTCTGATTCTAACAAAACCTCTAAAACTTTAAAAGTAGAAGATTTATTAACGTTTTTAAACAATAGGTCTGACATGTTAGACATGATTAATTCGGGTAACAGTAAAAATAGTCAGTCACATTCACAAAATAAACATGAGGGTAAACAGTCAGCCGATCATAAAAAACAGTCTAACTCTCAAACCACACTTAGTTACGCGTGTGCGAATAATAATAAGGTCTCATCTGGTAGTAAAGGTAAAACCAATAAACAAAACTTGACATGCCCGTTATGTAGTGGTAAACATGCATTATATTCATGTGTTAAGTTTTTAAATATGTTGGTACAAGAAAGATTGAATTTTGTAAAGTCAAAAAACGTTTGTCAAAACTGTTTACGTACAAACACTCACACAATTGAAAATTGTAATTTCGGTTCTTGTAAATTATGTCAACAAAAACATAATGCGTTAATTCATGTTGACAATAATAGCGTTATTCCAAATACGTCACCACAACATTCCGTTATCAATAATACGTTGCCACAGTCGTCTGTATTACACTGCGTTAGTGAAACAGCTGACAATATTGATAATCGTAGTTGTAACGCGTTCGGAAATAATGCTAAATCGTTACAGACTGTCTTGCTGTCTACGGCTTTAGTTGAGATCGCTGATGTTGATAACTGTTATCATACAGTTCGCGCTTTGCTTGACAGCGGCAGTCAAAATTGTTTTATAGCTCAAAGCTTATGTAAACGTTTGAAATTACCTATAATACAGTCCACTATACGTGTTTGTGGCGTTGGACAAACCGTTTCACAGTCCAGTCACAAATGCGATGTTAATATTCGTTCTAAGGTATATGATTTTAATACAACCTTACATTGTTTAGTGTTGCCTAGTGTCATTTCGAAGTTGCCTTCGACACACGTTCATAGTGATGCTATTAGTATACCTAGCAATATTCTACTTGCAGATCCCACATTTTATGTACCAAGCGATATAGATTTATTAATAGGCGCAGATGTCTTTTGGGATTTGCTAAAAGAAAATAAAATAAAACTTCACACCGGTCCTTACTTACAAGATTCGTTGGTAGGTTGGATAATATCCGGTCCAGTTTATAATAATAGTCGTTTATTAGCGGCTAGCATGACACATGTTCAGTGCAATTTGTCGTTAGTTGATTCTCAACTACGAAAGTTCTGGGAAATCGAAGAAGTACAAATCCCTCCCGTTATTACTGAGGAGGATCGTTTTTGTGAAGAGTTGTTCTTGCAGACCACTGAACGCGATCAGCACGGTAGGTTCACTGTAAGAATGCCATTTAAACAATCACCTGATTGCTTGGGTGATTCACATAACTCTGCTAAACAGCGTTTTTTATCTTTAGAGAGAAAACTAGATCGTTTACCACAGTATAAAAAAATGTATTGTGAATTTATGCACGAGTACGAGCAATTAGGTCACATGACGCGTTTTGAGGATTTTAGTAGTTTAAATAAGCCGTATTATATTGTACCACACCATGGGGTATATCGAGAAAGTAGCGTCACAACCAAATTACGTGTCGTTTTCGATGCAAGCGCGACAACTTCTAATAATAATTCGTTGAATGATATTCAATACGTGGGCCCTAGGCTACAAAATGATATCTTCTCAATATTGCTTCGTTTCCGGCAATATCAATACGTAGCTTGCGCAGATATTGAAAAGTTCTTTAGACAAACTTTAATTCATCCTGAACAACGTAATTTACAAATAATATTATGGCGAACTGATAACACCATGCCAATTCAAGTTTATCGTCTCAACACAGTGACGTACGGCACTGCTTCAGCACCGTATCTTAGCAACCGTTGCTTGAAACAGCTGGCAAAGGAATGCACGGATGACGTCATTGCTAGCGTTATCAATGACGATTTTTATGTGGACGATCTCTTGACGGGGCATGATCGGCGCGACATGTTGTTAGATATTTGTAATAAAACGTCCGCTATTCTACAAAACGGTTGTTTCCCTTTAAGAAAATGGAGTTTTAATTTTGATGTAACATCAGAAAGCACTAAGGATTTATGTATTGGTGAATATTGTCAGTCTAAAACCCTGGGTGTTGGTTGGTCTAACAAGAACGATTTATTTAATTTTTCAACTAGTGTAGATAAAGGTTATAATAACACGAAGATAACTAAACGTTTAATTATGTCAGTCATTGCACAGATTTACGACCCACTAGGATTATTGGCACCAGCTATTACCACGGCTAAGGTGTTACTACAAAAATTATGGCTCGCTAAAATAAGTTGGGATGATGAAGTCCCAAGTCAAATTGCATGTGTCTGGGATAATTTAATTCAATCGTTACAATATTTGTCCGAAATATTAGTGCCGCGTTATGTCATGTGTACTAATGCTGTACATAAAGAGTTGCACATTTTTACCGATGCTTCACAGTCTGCATACGGTGCATGTGCGTACATACGTTCACACACTAATATTGACGAGTCGCAGGTTACTAGTCGATTATTATGCGCTAAGAGTAAAGTCTCACCAATTAAAGCGTTAAGTATTCCGAGACTTGAATTATGTGGAGCTTTAGTTGGAGCTAAACTTTATAGTAAAATCATAAATTCTCTTAAGCTGAAATTCGATAAGATCTATTTCTGGACTGACTCCACTATAGTTCAAACCTGGCTTCGGACATCACCACATTTGTTAAAAACGTTTGTTCAGAATAGGGTTGTGCAAATCAACGAATTAACAAGCAACACTACTTGGTTGCATGTTAAAGGTAAGGAGAATCCTGCTGACATATTATCAAGAGGTGTTCTCTTTGATTCCTTAAAGGAAGACAACACTAGTTTGTGGTGGTGTGGTCCTACTTTTCTTCGTGAACCAACTTCAAGTTGGTTGACAATAAAAAATAATGAAATTGAGTTTATTAATAGTGATAAGTTACCGGAATTAAAATGTCCTAAAACTACAAATTTGTTAAATGTTGAAACTCATAATATAATTGATTTCGAAAGGTTTTCTTGTTTTAATCGTTTGCAAAGAACAATCGCGTATGTCTTACGGTACATCTTTAACTTACGTGCATCGCTTGTCGGTCAAGGTCGCCATACCGGGTCATTGACCGTGAGCGAGATTAATAATGCGTTAGTTGTGCTGACACGTTTAGTTCAATCACAATCATTCATTAAAGAATATCATAACCTTAAAGAACAGGTGCATTTAAACAATAAGTCCAGTAACAAAACATTAGGTTTAAGTATATTTTTAGATAAGGATAATGTAATTCGTGTTGGTGGTAGACTTAGTAATTCTAAATTCGATTACGATAAGAAACATCCAGTGTTGTTGTGTCGTAAACATCGGTTCACTTGGCTTTTGTGTTCATACGAACACAAACGTTTACTTCATGCTGGACCTCAGCTTCTCGTGGCTGCCATGCGTGATAGATGGTGGGTGCTGGGAGCACGTAATTTAGCAAGGCTAGTGGTTCATAAATGTGTAACCTGCATTCGCATGAAAGGAAATACGTTAACTCCACAAATGGGTGATCTTCCTGCCGAACGTTTAGAAGCTGGATTTCCATTCATGCGATGTGGTGTTGATTATGCCGGGCCAATATCTATATTGAATCGCAAAGGCAGAGGTTCACAACTAATTAAAGGATATATTTGTTTATACGTTTGTTTTGCTACCAGAGCTGTGCATTTAGAATTGGTTAGTTCTTTGTCCACTCAGGATTATCTATTGGCATTCAAACGATTCATATCACGACGCGGCAAGCCGTGTCATGTTTTTTCCGATAATGGTAGGAATTTCGTTGGAGCTGAACGGGAGCTTTCAGCTATATTTGAAAAATCAAAAGAAATAATAGAGTTTGCTAGTACCAATAATATTGAGTTTAGTTTCATTCCGCCATACGCGCCTCACTTTGGTGGTTTATGGGAGGCAGGAGTCAAGTCGTGTAAGTATCACTTGAGACGTGTCGTAGGCAATGCTAAGCTGACTTATGAGGAGTTTAGTACGGTATTGACCCAGGTTGAGGCCATCCTAAACTCCCGCCCTATGTCACCCTTATCCTCAGATCCAAGTGATTATCTTCCCCTCACACCTGCCCATTTCCTAATCGGCCGGCCGTTGATGGCACCTGCCAGTGAGGACTTCACGAACACGACATCTACGCCTGCCTGTCGTTACCATCGGCTGGAGCAGTTGCGGCAGCATTTTTGGGAGCGGTGGTCTAAGGAATATGTGTCGGAGCTGCAACGAAGAACGAAGTGGGCTCACAAGAAAGACGACATCGCTAAGGACAGCCTTGTCGTAATAAAGGAAGATAACCTGCCACCACTCAAGTGGAGAATGGGTAGAGTTATTAAACTGTTTCCAGGCAATGATGGTGTCTCCAGAGTGGCTGAGATCCAAACATCACAAGGCACAATCAAGCGTTCTTCTTCAAAAATCTGCCCGCTGCCGGTTTAGACTGCGTGACTCCAGCTTCAGTTGGAAGACGGATCTTCCAAGGTGGCCGGTATGTTGCGTCAAGCAACGCCATCTATTGTCACACATCGATACGTTCTCTGCATCCGTACGCTGAGTGCGAATGTCGCATCAAGCAACGCCATCTTTTGTTCAACGGAGGAAGCGGACGCGGCGATCAATTCGCGCCATGGGAGTGATCCGCCCGCCGAGCGGCAGTGTATAAAACTATCGTTCAACCGTGCGTACGTGACTTTACAAAATATTGTAAAACGACTAATATACTATGTAAAATAAGTTTTCGAGCCTTATTGAAGAAGCCCTGCCTGCCCCCCTCAACGCTGTCTTCATTGCACCAAACAGTCCGTAATACTGAAAATTACACGTAGCAACATTATATCTGGGCAATTTAGAAGACCATTCAAAGAAGGATATTCTGATTAGAACTTCCAATGTTTTGAAGTAAGTCTTTCAGGTTTTCACCCAGGTGCATTACAATAAAACTGGGGCCTATTGGAATCAAACCTTGCTTCCAACGTTGGTTAACTCGCTACTATCCATATTCGAGTTATTACATTATGGGGAAACTGTGCTCCGTGCATCTGTTCATCGGCAATCCTTGGGAAGAATGGCAAGTAATGCTGATAAGACGGAAAATATAGGTTGCAGATGCCCAGCAATAAACTTTTTTTGGATAAATCGTAAAGGTACTTTTAAAAAGAAGATAGCGCGTCTACAGAAAGAAACTGTTGATGTTGATGTTACCGTTTTTAAAAAAAGCCGCCCGTATGAGTCTCGATCCCGTAGGTATATCGGAATAGAAAGTATCTTATGTTTAGGTTAAAGGTGGTGTGACGATCTGATCCGTTCAGCCGTTTGAGCGTGACAGCGTAACAAACAGAAATGAAATATTTTCTTTTTATAATATGTATTGGTTTAGAAAAAGCTTTTGCGATAGATACTAGAAAGAGATGCAGTAAAACTAAATTGAATTCGATACTTTTGACTTTAGTTTTGAACCGAATAAACTAAAATGTTTAAAAGCTGAATTCAGCGAGGCTTTTCAATTTAGTTTGCTACGTTATAGTTGAAATAAAAAACCGTTTTCATAGACGTCATCTCTGAAACCAGTGTTTATATAAAATGCTGAAAATACGTAAAATAAATATTGGGAAAATATACGAAATATTGGTACTGTTTTCTAGGCTTTTATGCACGACCAGTAAAAAAATACATAGGTATGCCAAATAAACTAACGGGACTAACTACCACATGCTACGATTCTTACATTCTCTTTCCTATTGCTTGCACTTACTTTTTGCGCTGGTGGTTAAAACGTGATTCGCAACATCCCATCCCATCTAATCCCCAGGATTGGCAAACGAAACAGCAAAAATAAGTCGCCTGTCGTCTTGAATCTGGAAGCCATCAATTTCTATAGGATGGTGGAAAATAATGGATAGCTTCCATTATTTTCCACTATCCTATAGAAATTGATGGCTTCCAGATTCAAGTAGACTAACGCGGTGTCCTGCGTGAGCGAAGAATACGACGCGACGCGACGCTGCGAACGCGACGAACGCGATCAACTCAACGGCATACCCTACTTGCGGCCTATATGACAGTCTGCGGCGAGACGCGACGTAACGCTTACTTGTTTTGAGGGCGACCAGACGCGTCCCTTCAACTTTCGAGCAAAATTGTACTGTACTTCTCCATGATTCGAGAAGTAATGACCAAAATCACGTAAGTTTGACGTTCGAAAAGTGCTGACTCTCAGCATAATTTGATTAAATGATTTTGATCCCGGTAGTAGCGAGAAGGTCACGAGAAGGTCGTGTGATAATTTCCGACTTCCATGTGGGCGAAGCCGCTGGCAAAGGCTAGTGTCTTATAGAAGCTCGATGATATTAAAATAAACATACCATATCTTCAAAGCCGAAGTAGTTGTGTATGAACAGGAAGCTCTTCCACATATTCTTCTCACAGACTCTGCTGTGCTCCCCCACCACCAGGTTCCACTGGGGCCCGTTGTTCAGGTCCGGTAAGATGTACGTGCAGAACAGCATCAGACTCACGAAGAGTGGGAACAGTCTGGAAGAGATGCAGGGAATTAAATTGGGAAACATTGGTGATCTAATTATCAAATTGCAGGTGTGATTGAATTCTATGCACTTGAAAACTTTTAGAAAGATCTGTAATTTAGTGGGTTATGCAGAGGAATAACTTGTTGATGACAGAATGTGGGAACAGCGCGGTAATTGCGGAACAAATTAACGGAATGACATTCATTATGACAGTTCAACAACCTTCATTGCATTATTTACGCTGTTGAGCAAACAAATCTTGCGAACATATGAAGCAATGGATTAGCAATATCCTTCAAAATGATTCAGATTGTGATTGATGGTGTGTTACGAAATTAGGGTGCTAGTTCGCATAACGACATAAGTTACGTTCGACTCGATTGACTCGGACAGAACTATCTGAAACGTTTCTGTTCCATTCATGATTTTTGCCAATATAGCAATAAGGATTTTTTTGCAGACAATCAGTGCCCGTACAAATATTTTCTAGCTTGGACAAGATTTTAATGGTTTTTATTTAAACTTCACGCACACATTCAGGGACCTTAATACCTTATGCATTCTCTACCAGTCAACCAAGGGAGGTGAAAAGATGGCAAGTGCTCTATTTGAGAGGAGATAATAATATTAAAAAGATAACTTATTAAATTATAAAGAACATAAAATCAAAATCGTTTATTTGCATAAAATGTGGTAGGTACATAATATATATAAAATTGTAGTGCAAAGACACATTCCGCCATGTAATGATGGCTTGCAAATATTTAATACATGAAGTAGGTATAGTATATGAGTATGTAGATGACGTATATAGGGACAATTGTTTTTCCATGAGCTGCGACTATACCCTGTTCATTAGGTTAACCGTTTTTTGACAGCTGTCTTAGAACGCACATATTCCAGATTACATAAAAGTTAACTTTGAAATGCGTAATAAAAGAAATATAATAAAACGGCTTATCTTTTTGAATTATTTTATTTATGGCACATTATAATACCGTACGTGTATCAATCAATTTATTGTGTGTTGCTGCATTCACCACTTCCATCTTTCAAAAACGGTTTTACCTAATGGACAGGGTATATTTAGCTTATCTCTAATGAGATGACAACAATGATTCTGGGATATCCCACACGATCCTCTAAAACCCAAGACGAAATGGTTTTTCAAGACATCCTCTAATTGACAACTCTATTACTAACTATCAAATTCCCCGTACATTAAAAATCGATTTATTAGTAACAGTAGGCTTTACCAAACAAGAGGGGTTTACTCCTATCTGTCCAAGATAATCGCTTCGTAACGACCTGCCTCGTAAACTCGTAATACTCACAAATTTTGGACACGTGTGCGGCGTAGATAAAAATCCACGCGCCACTTGATTATGTTTTAAGTGCTGAGATCATTAAGAATATAATTATCTGTGTTAGGATGGTGTGTGACTTTGGCAGGTTGAAGATTGTTACAGTTAAGCTTGAAAGAAAAGAAAAGATCGAAATAATGATTAAAATCCAACCCCATTTTTATGTATACGAAATCACTGCCCATTCTAAGATTGCCTGGAAGAGATCGCAAAGAGCTATAAGGCAGCCCATATTATTGACAGCTCACTCTAACCTCACTTCACCTAACTTTTAACGGTGAGATTTTTACAGAATCGATCGGCAGTTCCCGAACAGTTGATGTCGTGAATGAAAAATAGTTGCTTGTAATTTATTGGATTAGGGTGAACAAGCCAGCACACGGTGGGGAAACCCGCTTATTAAATCAATCACCCTTTTTATGACTGTCTCCGCTCATGACTGTGTAGGTATGAAACTATATTCCATTGGATATTGTATCACGAACTTATTTGATTGAAGGATTACGGTAAACGGCCTTCTGAGAATCCCATCCGACATCCCCAAGACATACACCAAAAGGGATTGTCACTTGATGCCACATAATGAGTATCATGTGGCTCAGAACTTTTTCTTCTATACATGGAGGAAAGTTGGGAGACTTTTTCCAAGATAGCGTATTATGTATGTGGCGCTCGGTTTTTCATCTCACCTATGAAGGTGGACCTTGAGATAGTAAGTTATTCTTTTGATTAATTGGCTCCGTTGTTAAGTTCTTTTGGTTCGTAGTGTTAAACTTTTTGTTTCGTTATGTATTTTCTGGTGTACAATAACGATTGGTCCTTTGCAGCTCTGGACAGAGAGAGATGTAAAAAGAGAGTAGGATTGCCCAGCAGTGGGACATTAACGGCAAAAAGAAAGAAAGAAAATACATAAACAAACAAAAGTTTAAATAACATCCACAAATAATAATGCTCCAAGACTGACTCGTCTTACCGTTTTTCGAACTTTTCACTATAATAACGTAATCCAGCCTATAATGTGAGAATATAGGCCTCGCTCTGTGAGAGCTACGAGTAAGGGACTACTCACACTTATTCAGTTCTATTCAGCTTATGCCCATAGAAAACAACGATTTTGTATGGAGACTCGTACGCATCCGTTCAGCTTTCCGCGTCTATTCAGATTCCGCGGCAAACAAGTATAAAATGAGGACAGATGTGTTATTATCATGCGAGTGCTATAGATAGAGTTCAGCGCTGTTCTGCCGCGTTCAGCGCTGTTCTGCCGCATTCAGCGTGGAACGCGGCGGAACAGCGCTGTACACGGATGGTTCTCGACTCCTTATCGACAAGTTGCGACCTGCATAGTTCCTAAATAGATTTGATTTATTATTACGTTATCGTTATGGACTTAGGATTGAGAGAGTTCGGACGGAAGTTATTATAATTATTTTATTTTTCCGAAAGAAAATGATGGACGAAGAGAAACTTATATTGCTAGTGCAAACATATTCTTGCTTGTACGATATTAGTTCGTCACATTATAGCGATCAACAGAAAAACAATAATGCTTGGGAAGAGAGAAGCGTTTCAGCGGAGATAACTATGACGGCTTTTCTCATTCTTACGACGCAGTACAGTCACGAGCATAAGTATGTATACACTTGGCCTTATTCAAAAGCGATTTCCTCCTTTATTTTTTAATGAAATTTTATGTTGTTACGAACATAGCATTTTCAAACCCATAGGTTTATGTAAGGTGTCGTATTTCAGCGCTGCATTCCTTATTTCACGAAAAATCGTAATTGAAAGTTGCCAAGTGTTGACATATTAGTGCTCGTGACTGTACGCGGTTGATAGAAGCAGAACTGTATAAGTGTAACCAAAATCATTCAGCGAAACGCGAATGGAGCTGAATAAGTGTGAGTACTCCCTTGGTCCGAGAATTCTAGTTGCTAATAAAGATCAAATTCGTAAAACACGTAATCGTTTGTATGAAACTGACAGGTGTCAAGAACGTATTCTCTCGTTGACCACACTGTAGTGGGCCATAATCAACTATGCGGTTTTAGAACAGGTAGATGATGTGCCATAATTATTATACTGTCTTCGAATATTTTTATCTAGGACATCCTGATTTCTACACTATGTTTTCCTGCACCGTTTTCCCTATAACGTAGTCGAGTAACAAAAAACTATCTAACTATAACGACGCACGGTTGGCGCAGTGGTTAAGCGATTGACTGCTGCGCTGCGTGTCGCGGGTTCGATTCCCGCACGGAACAAATATTTGTATGACCTACATGTATTTGTTCCGAGTGTGGGTGTTTTTCTATCTATAATTTATGTATGTATTTACAAAAAAAAATTGTATATAGGTAGTTTAGCAGCCATCTTGTTACCATAACACAAGCAT
The DNA here is from genome assembly GCA_949629185.1 of Apamea crenata. Taxonomy (NCBI): domain Eukaryota; kingdom Metazoa; phylum Arthropoda; class Insecta; order Lepidoptera; family Noctuidae; genus Apamea; species Apamea crenata. The sequence goes on from OX451359.1 coordinate 4,441,151, forward strand.
TAGGTTGCTTAGCTTGGGACAAATGGTGCTGTGTGAAATGTCCAGGGATATTATATTATCTTCGTATACTCTGCTCACAACTTAAACTAAAAACAAAGGATGAAGACGGAATATTTTTCAATTCCGCACAAATCTAGATTAATGACTAAAAAGGGGGGATTTAATGAATGGACCCGTTTCAAACAAAGGATATATTTTCTGCACTTCACAGTGTAATCAATCTCTAGTTAATGATGATGGCATCGATAAATGTTTCAAGCTCTTACCTAAACCATCTGGCGATAAGGCGGTCCTTTAGGTTGATGGTCCCTTTCCTCTCGAGGTCTGTGAGTAGATTGTGGGCATTAAGGAACCCGCTGAGATATAGGAAGCTGTCTGTGTAGAGAATTGCGGAACGTCCTACGACAGCCCATGGCATGCCGAATACCTGGAAGGAGGGTAAAAGTTAACATGTTTGGCTTATCCATCTTTAAAAGACTACACACCACAAATACAACTGGTGAAATGGGAGGGTACACATCTGCCTACCTTCGGAAAATACAGGCGCGAGGTTTTGGTTTATGTTTAACTAGCTGCACCCCGCGGTTTCAACCGCATAAATTTCGACCCCGTAAACTGTGTGCCAAATTTCATCCAAATCCGTTCAGTAGTTTTTGGTGTGAAAGAGTAACAAACATTCATCCATCCATACAAACTTTCGCGTTTATAATACACTCGCGAGCAATGAAAAAGTTTCAGTGACATAGCACCAAATTACTCCTAAACGGGAAAGGCTAGCTTAATGACGCCGTCTGCAATATTGAAGTACATTTAACAGCGCATCAGAATATTACCAACTAAAAACGTACGTTTTTAATTTATGAAGCTAGATTCTGTCTTAGGAGATATTGAGATGTTGTGGGTGGAACTTTTTCATTGCTCGGCAGTGTATTAGTAGGATGTAAAGTCTTAAGGATTTTTACTGATATCTGACAGCAGCCTCTTTCTGTGCTTATTGTCATCATCTCTGGTATCAACACCATCTATGCGGGAATTGCGCATTAGTAAGAAAGGTTGCCAATTGCCCTGTATTTGCCGTACTAATACTACACTATTCACAGTTTCAATATATAACTAATTAACTACGTTGAGAATAACATGTTAATTGGTAGTGTAACCTTGTGGTCTGAACCTATTTTAAGCGGTGACTCGGCGCCATCTCCACGGGCGAGAGTATCGCGGTGATAGTCACGCTATGGCATCAAATTCAATAGAAACTGTATGGAGCAATCTCCACACGGCGATATCATCGCGGCGAGAATTTGATGGCACGGCGAGACCTCGCCATGATTCTCTCGTCCGTGGAGATGGCGCCCAACCCAACCCAAATAATTACAGTCCAAATAAAACCAGTGAGTAATCAAGTTATGTATTTTACAACAGAGAACATGACTCATCTGCCTAGCCTTTTCCCAACATTGTTGGGGTCGGCTTCCAGTCTAACCGGATGCAGCTAAATACCAGTATTTTTCATGGAGTGACTGCCTACCTGACCTCCTCAACCCAGTTACTGGGTAATACGATACCCCTTGGTAAGACTGGTTGTCAGACTTTCGGGTTTCTGACTACCTGTAACGACTGTCAGAGATCCACGAATGACAGCCGGGACCAACGGTTTAACGTGCTTTCCGAGGCACGGAGGGGTCTCGGTATGTATAGATGGTCACCCATCCACAGACCTACCGCGGTAAGCGTAGCTTAACCTAATCGATCGATCGTGCGGCTGTTATTACCTATTGAGCCACGGGTCCCTAAACTAAAACAAATTGCCTAATAATTACTTTACTCTACAGACTCAATACATTTCTTGTCAACTCAAAGCCTTGTAAGTACCTACCTAGGTATGAACATTCCCCTTAATAAATCCGGCACTTAAAGAGTTAGACAGAATCTTATAAAGTCTAAATTAGTCAAGAAGTGTTAAGTGCTATGATATGTATAAAGGGTTTCAATACTCATCAAGTGACTTGATTGAATTTTCGAGACTTCGTGAAGAGGTGTGAGTTTCGCTCAAAGTTGACTTTGTGTTAATTCGATACTTAGTAAGCCAAAGAAGTCGTTATAACATTGGTTGGGAGAATTGTTTAAGTGATATAAGTTCTGATTTCTAACCGCTAAGGATAAGGGAATTGGGTTACAAAGAATGTTTAAGTTGCAAATGCACAAAAAATGTAATTTGACGTTGAGTGATGTTATAATGCCGAATGACATCAAAAACTTTATTGGTAGGTATTGGTTTTGAAAACTTAGCAAACAGACTAGGTTGCAGTAAAAGGTCGTTTCCAGAACCTGTAACCTACAGCTGGTCCTCTTCTTGCATAATCCCTTGCACACACATAGTACCTCCATATTTTATGATTGGTTACCCACCAGGAATCAGAGGGGCAATTCTCGTAATTTTAAGAACGTTCACAGTCTGATCTCCGTCTCAATCTGTCAAAAATACTTCTAATTTCCCTATATTTTTGATAAGTACTCGTATTTAACATTTGTTCGTCGCCGAGATGAGACTGCGACTAGATTTTGAACGGTATAAATTACAAGAATTGGCCTTCAGAGATACAATTGCCAAATGAATATCAAAATGCTTTCAATACTTACAGCAGAAAAGCTGACTTTATTAACAAAAGGGTTGTGCGCCATTGCCATGGACTTGTGCGCTATCAGTAGAGCGAAAGCGTTCATCCCCCTAAATGCATCCACTCCTTTCACCCTCGTGGGGGAGTCGGATAAGTCGAAGACTTTCCTCAGATTCCTCTTCAGAGAGAACGCGTTGAGAAGCTTCTCGAAGTTCGTGACTCCTTCCTTTCCATCGTCTAGGATTGTGCCTAGACTGAGAAGCAGGATTACTGCTAGGAAGAATGTGCTGGAAACAAAAGAAAATGTTTTTAAAATCGGTGTGTAATTTAAAGATAAAATTCAGTTTTTTTGCGAAAGATTTAATATACAACAAAATATAGCAATCAATCTACTAGGTTGGGGTCAGCTTCCAGTCTAACTGAATACCAGTATTTATAATATTGATAGACAACAATGATACCTCAAACGAAATGCCAGGATCCTAGGTCGAAAATAGATAGTTTGGTGATCGATGCCTCATTATAGTTCTACTAGTATTATAAACCGCGCAAGTTTGTATACATAGATGGATGGATGTTTGTTACTTTTTCACGCAAAAAACTACAAAACGGATTTGGTTGAAATTTGGCACACAGATAGTTTATAACCAGGATTAACACATAGGATACATTTTATCCCGATATTCCCACGGGATCGAAACTTCGCAAAGTTTCGATCCCGTGGGAATATCGGTGGGATCGTGGGATCGAAACTTATGCGGGTAAAACCGCGGGACACAGCTAGTCCTTTATAAAACAATCGCGAAGTGTCGTAGGACACCCGTTTGGAAGGAAGGTCCTTTGGATTTTGTCACTTGGCGAATGAGAGCTGTCGGATGTTTGCGGTAAGGGACTTCGTTCTAACAACAAATACAGGCAAACGGTTGGGCAAATCTTCCTACTAATATTATGACCGCGAAAGTTTGTATGGATGGATGGATGGATGTTTGTTACTCTTTCACGCAAAAACTACTGAACAAATTTGGATGAAATTTGGCACACAAATAGTTTATAACCAACATTAACACATAGGATACTTTTTATCCCGATATTCTTACGGGATCAAAACTTATGCGGGTGAAACCGCGGGGCGCAGCTAGTTGGAAATAATGGTCTAGGCTGAGCTATAAAAACGATATTTCCATATTAGCCAACTTTACTATAACGTTGCAATACTTGCCATATAAAACATTTCAGGCCAAAAACGGGGATTATTTTCTTCGTATTAATACTAATCTACTAACGCGGTGTCCTGCGTGAGCGACGAAAACGACGCGACGCGACACAACACGACGCGACGTAATGCGATGCGATGCTACACGCGACAAGTGTCCTACGTAATTTTGGTCATTACTTCTCCAATCATGGAGAAGTACAGTACAATTTTGCTCGAAAGTTGAAGGGACGCGTCTGGTCGCTCTCAAAACAAGTAGGCGTTACGTCGCGTCTCGCCACAGACTGTCATATAGGCCGCAAGTAGGGTACGCCGTAGTGCTCGACTGCAGGGCAAAGGCCTATCCCTTTCCTTCTTCCTCATCATCATCTGCCTAGCCTTTTCCCAACTATGTTGGGGTCGGCTTCCAGTCTAACCGGATGCAGCTGAATACCAGTATGTTACATGGAGCGACTGCCTATCTGATCTCCACAACCCAGTTACTCGGTAATACGATACCCCTTGGTAAGGCTGGTTGTCAGACTTTCGGGCTTCTGACGACCAGTAACGACTGCCAAAGTTCCACAAATGACAGCCGAGACCAACGGCTTAAAGTGCTTTCCGAGGCACGAAGGGGTCTTGGTAAAAAGATGGTCACCCATCTATGGACCAACCGCGGCAAGCGTAGCTTTACCTGATCGATCGATCCGTGCGGCTATTATTACTTAGCCACAAGCTCCTATGCCAATATGGGAATTATTATTTACTGCCCATGTTTATACAACCTACTTGTTTGAATATACCTTTGAATATAAACCCACTAACTTTACTATCCAACCATTTACAAACAGGATCGCTTTTGAAACTGTTTCCCGCTTAGATACTACAAATGTAACCATCTATTGAATTCCTCAGAATATCTTAGAAACTATTAGATAGTTAGATTGGGACGGAACTATTAGACACGGTTCATAACTTGACTGAGGCCGAACTTAGGCTGACCGTCCAGTGCGGCAGCGGCGTGAATCGAAGCTGTGTGGAGAGATTGGAAAGCGTTGAAACATTCAAACAAGTCCCATGGAGTTTCTTCTGCCCAATCTTATCTATAGGAAACTACAATGAATGGGCAATTTATTTAAATATTTTGTCGCACAAAAAGGTACAAAGGCGGTTAATGCCTTAGGCATTCTCTACCAGTCAACCAAGGGTGGTGAAGAGATTAGAATTCTCAGTTCTCTTGATTTTTTTGCTTTTACAACTGGACTAATAATGATCTGTTTGAAGTAATATGATTTTACTTCGTAAAATAAACAGAATTTCAAAATAAAAAGAAAAAGTCTCGTCTCCGCTACGCTTCGCTAAGCAGACTTGGATTCAGCGGAATGCACATTATACCCTAATTACGTACTCGTAACACACTTTCAGTCACAATTCGAAGGATTTTGAAGAAAGTTGGTAAGTAATCCATTGCTTCATACATACATAGGTGTTCAAATAATTCGTGAATAAGACAATGGCTCCGATTCCCTTGTTCATAATCTAAACTAAATTTAAGTTCAGTGCATCTTTTTCTTTCTATTTCATTAAGAAAAGGACAGACGATAAATATTAGTTTAGTCCTGTCAAATTAGTCAGCGCCTGACGTAAATTGACGTGTTTTTAGTAGCCATGTTTTAAATCACGTCTAAACTGTCTATGGAGTATCATAATTTGACAGGACTAAACTAATATTTTATCTTCTGTCCTTTTCTTAATGAAATAGAAAGAAAAAGATGCACTGAACTTAAATTTAGTTTAGTTTGTGAACAAGGGAATCGGCGCCAATGGATGTTGACGAAATGTCAAAGTCAAAATTTTTTATTTACATAAACCTACATGGGCACTTATGAAACGTCAGAAGCTAGGTGCACGGTTCCAATTGGTCGTTTCCTTTGGAGAAGAGCCGGCAAGAAACTCCACGGTTACTCTTTTAAAAATAATTGGCATTTACAATGTTTTCAAATTACACTGTTAATACGTATGGGAGGACACTGTAGACCTGTCAACAAGTACCAGGTACTTAGTAAAAAAAAATCCAGGTACGCTACGCTGCTTCGCTCCTATGGACAGGCAGCCTTAAGTGGGTGTCCGATAGTGAGATGCATCCAACCGCAACGTTTATGTTAAATACTGGTTGTATATTATAGGTTTATGCTATTCTAGATTATAATTTAGTCTTCTCCCATTGCGTCTGACTTTGCGTAAGACGGCTTTAAAGATTTGATCAAAATCAGACTTAGAACTTGCTTGTATTTCATAACGATAATATTCTTCACCTGCACCCTAATTGCATAAAACATTGCTAATCCATTGCTTCATAAGTTCGAAGAATTTGTCTGCTCAACCACTTAAATAGCGCAATGAATGTTGTTGAACTGTCAAAATCAAAGTCATTGCTACTAATAGTGTCTTACGTAATTACCCCATTGTTTTGGCAAAAAGGCAGTTTATCGGTGAATGCTACAAATGGATGATACTGCTTCTATTTCACTTAAGTACTTGTAACCTATTTACGAGTCGTAAGTATAATGTATAACAGTTTGTAGAATATGATACGACGGCACGGTTGGCGCAGTGGTTAAGCGATTGACTGCTACGCTGCGTGTCGCGGGTTCGATTCCCGCAAGGAACAAATATTTGTATGACCTACAATTAGTTGTTCCGGATCTGGCTGTTTGTGTATGTGAGTTTATATGTCTGTAAACGCACACACGACACAGGAAAAATTCCTAGTGTGGGGCAACGATTTATAAAAAAAAAAATGGAAACCCAACAGCTACATTACTTAGGTACGCACGACCACATATCAAACGTTACATTTCCAGTAAAAGCTGAAATTGAAATTGATTTATTGAAAAAGTGTCTTCTCATAGTTCGAAAAACCTTTCCAATGCTAAGACCGCTAAAACTGGAAATGTATGGCTTGGTATTATGTTGTTATGTACCTATTATTTATTTATTATATTTTAAAGAAGGCTTACAGGCTAACCAACAAGACATAAAGAATGTAATATTAAAAAAAAAAATTGCTAATAACAAGCCTCCACTCATAGTTAAGAAAAAAAAAATCGATAAAAAGAAAGTTCATACGAGTAATATAATTAGTTAAGAGTAGATAAGTTAACTCTCCAAGAAAAAATACTGTGTCAAAAGCCGTCTTAAGGTCGATACACTGGTGCAAAACAATTCGACATTAAGGACAATAAAACCATAAGTTTCCCTATTATGTCAATACTTATTTATTCACTCAGTGTTTATAGATGTTATCGCACCTTGCACACTTTAGGTACCTATATACATATAGGTACCTAAAGTGTGCAAGGTCGTCCGTCATATCGGTATATGGCATCGAGTATGACTATTAATCACCTATACAGGGTGGCAGGGAAACGCTTCCGAAAACGAAGACAGGTGATAGGGCTACTGATTCTCGATACGATACCATAAAAAAATGAGAAAAAAAAATGAACAATTTTACCTATTTTTTTTAGCATTTTTCGTACACTATGCTGTGAGAACAGTTAAATTAAACCATTATTTGCTATTAAACACATTTTTTTTCTTTACAACTCTAACAAGCAATGTATTCGTAAATAAATATCATCTGACGCTTGCGCGTGACCTCAAGTTCAAAGTGCGCGCGCGCTCGCCGACAGCTGTGCGGCTGACGACCCCAAGTCCACGTGACGCGCGAAAATAATCAATTTCAGGCGAAAGGTTAGTGGTATCCGTTTGCATAAAGGTTGTATATAATATACGTTCTGGCTTCGGAAGCGTTCTCCTGACACCCTGTATACTGGACTGTAATATTAATTGATGTGTATATTAATTTCTTTAGGGCGTTTAACGCGGGCCCCGTGGTGCCGTCTTACGAGTTGTAGGTCGTTGAATAATTTCATCACACAAAAAAACATCGAGAGGAAACCGGAATATTCTAGAACCAAAAATTCGAAGACATATGACATCCACCAACCCGCACTGGGCCCGCGTGGTAGATTATAACCCACTCCCTCAGTATAAGTGGATCCTTGTGCCCAGCAGTGGGAACATTTTAGGCTGATTATGCTTAGGTGTTGAGGTGGCGAATATGAGAAAAAGCCAGCACTTAGTTGCTACTAATAAAAAAAAAATTGTTTATTGTTCCAAAATCATTACATAAATACTAATATGTAGATAACTTTTAATAATTCGCCATAAACAACCTCAAAGTTTCTTCATTATTAAAGGTTATATAGGATACTGATGAAGGGCAGATGTAGACGTCAAGCTGTCTTGCAGCCTACTAGTAAAATAATTTGTAATTTTTATGTGATCTATACAACATTGACGAACATGCCTAGGCACGGCGAATAAACCGTAGCTTTTCACGGCAAGAAAAACATGTGTGCCCTGGGCTGTCAGATAGTTAATCCTGCAACGTCGTCTTTATAACTTTTAAATAAGATTACTATAAGGCTTCTCATGGACATGTGCATTCTTCCCATTCTTCTATGGAGCTCAAACATGGTCTCTAACAAAGTGTCAAAAGTCTGCACTTGGAGTCTGTTAACGGGCTATGGAGCGAAGTATACTAGGTGCCAAACTCACAGATCGCATTAAGAACTCTATACTTCATTCCAAAACACAAATAGCTGACGCTGACCTCACAGCTGCTGGGCTAATGTGGAACTGGGGTGGCCATATTTGTCGCATGTCCGAGCAGCAATATGCAAAACCCACCACTCTGTGGATCCCAAATGGCAGGAACCGACCGCGCGGTAGCCGATAAAGAGATGGCGGGATGAGCTGGACTCCTTCTGCATGAAGGAAGGAGAACATGAAGGATCTTTTTTGTTTATGAACAATCTGCATGCCTTGAATGTATACTCATGTTTCTACAAAAATAAATAAATAAATAAATCAATCAATTCTTAAAAGATTGGCCCATAATCGCAGTAGACCAGGAAAACTGGAAGAAGGGAAGGGAAACCTTTGCCCTGCAGTGGGACAACACAGGATCATAATAAAAAAAACAATTGGCTTCTATAAACAAAATAAAGACGGGAATGAGACAAGGACATCTGTTTGTAACAATCGCAACCGTTGATCAGCGAACGTATGTCAATTGGTATGCACCTAATGAACGTCCGATGTTTTACAGACAATGATTTAAGGTCATTAAAAACCCTAATAAAAAAAAACTCATACAATTTTCAAGACAGAGTTTTAAGATTCTCTTCACGCATGAAAAGCTGTACACACATGAATAAAAAACTATAGGAATTCATCATTTGCGTTCTCAACTTTGTTGGGTTCGGCTTCAAATCTAACCGGATTCAGCTGCACATTAGTATTTTACATGGAGCGACTGCCTACCTGACCTCCACAACCCAGTTACTGGGCAATACGATACCCATTGATAAGACTGGTTGCCAGACCTTCGGGCTTCTGACGACCTGTAACGACTGTCGAAGATCTAAAAGGGACGTTAACGTGCTTTCTGAGACACGGTGGGGACTATAGGAACAACTATTAAATATTAATTAAACACACATACATCTTGTATGATATCATCAAACCATAGCTTAAGGTCACTATGTGCAATTATGTATGTGCATTGAGTATGTAAATCATCCTTAATTAATAACTTAAGCTGCACAATCATTTAGCTTCATTACACTAAGTGTTAGCGGTAATTAGTCGTAAGTCATGGTGTGTAACAAATTATTGAAGTGAAAGACCGTATAATTAGATCATTTATATATTATAGTATATTTTTTTCATTATGACCCAGACTTTTAAATTATGTCACCCTTAAGGCTCTCCCCCACAGGCGCGTTATTGTCGGTCGATAATACCGGATGCGTTATTGCGATAATGCATCCCGATTTCTTGCTACACAGCTTCGTTTTTATCACCCGATATTTCTAACGTAGGCTTGTAACCAACATTACAGGTGCCTCCGCCCGCACTAAACGTTACTACGATATTAACGCAGGTGTGTGTAAGATCGTATGTGTCCTAATAAAAATGTTCTAAGAACTCATATCGGAATATCGCAGGACGGAGGAACGCAAGCGTCCTATTTCTATTGCGTTGTTATTATCGCAGCAGTGTATAACTTCTTTGCCTAATACAACATGTACAGAAAACAGGTATCGCAATAACGCATCCGATATTATTGACCGAAAATAACGCGCCTGTGATGACTGAGGATGATAAAATGAGTCACCTTTGTAATAAGCGATACACCTCATAACTTACTTCAACCACTAAGCTTTTAACAAAGTAGGTAGAATATATTTGCTGTTTAGCGTTTGCATGATAAAGCAACCGTTTTGAAGATAAAATAGTACATTACTATACGTGTGATTTACTTACTCACACGTATCGTATACTAGTTTATAGCTCGTGTGACCTAAACCCGCACTTAAATCACGCTTTTCTGTGTAAAAATGGACTATTTATGTCACAGAAAAGTGTGACTTAAGACTTAATTGAGAACATTTTTGAAAAATAGTGTTACAGCTAAATTAGACCGATTTTAAATTTTCCATAGAAACAGAGATTTCCAATTATCTTTTTTTAAATAAGACATTTCGAAAATGTTCTTAACTAACTTTTTAGACCTATATATCCTGCTTATGCGTAGGAGGTTTCATTAAAATCGGTTCATGCATTTCGAAAAAAAAGGACTTGAAAGTTTGTATGAAATGCCGTACGTTGTCAACGCTCTTAACACGGAATTTTATTTAATGTTTATTGAGAAGTGGATTTGTATTTAGTTGCTATATTACTTACATAGAAAGCGTCTTCCCAAAAGAGTAGGGCCTCTTAATGTTCTTCACTGAGCACATATTGTTGTGCACTTTCACTGATATCCCGAGACCTGTCAGTCTCTGAGATAGCTCCTCTTCCAAGTCATAGCTGCTGCAAGAACTGGGGATGCAGACTCCCCACATCAGGCTTGAGTATCTTGGGACTCGGTGACCCATCTGGAACAAGAGAATAGTTGGGTTAGAAAAAAGTGTCTTTGTCTTACGTTAGCATAATTATCATCTACAGTATGACTTCACTAACTGCTGGGCATAGGTGCTTTACTTGTGCCCATCACCATACTCCTGTGCCATTCTCATCCAGGTTCTACCCGCAATAGCAACAGCGGTTTTCGCCAATCTCACCTTATTATTTAAAATTAAATAGCCTGTACCATCGATCGATCAGGTTAAGCTACGCTTGCCGCGGTTGGTCCGTGGATGGGTGACCATTTTCACATACCAAGACCCCTCCGTGCCTCGGAAAGCACGTTAAGCCGTTGGTCCCGGCTGTCAGTCGTGGATCTTTGATAGTCGTTACGGGTCGTCAGTAGCTCGAAAGTCTGACAACCAGTCTTACCAAGGGGTATCGTATTACCCATTAACTGGGTTGTGGAGGTCAGATAGGCAGTCGCTTCATGTAAAATATTGGTATTCAGCTGCATCCGGTTAGACTGGAAGTCAACCCCAACATAGTTGGGAAAAGGCTCGGCAGATGATGAAATAGCCTGTACCACCAAACTCATACTAATTTTGCAATCAACATTTTGTACATATTTTAGACATCGGTAATGAGTTTATATGTATATGAGGCCCCCAGACCCTACTACAGTTTTCGATCGTGCTCGTCATTGTTAAGATTTATTGCAATATAAAAGAAAGGCGGACTTAAAGCCTTAGGCTTTACAGGGTACACATCCAGTTACACATAATACTATGTGTAACTACCCCTATGGGATACTATCCGTGAATACCTACGGATAGTATCCCATAGGGGTATCCCCATTGGCCAGCAGCCTCCTACTGCTTGCTCGTGTCAATCTCAAACTGCGATCACAAATCCATCTCCTCAGTGAATGATTATGTTAATTTGTATTTTGGCCGTTCATTCATAATTATAGCGGTATGGGGAGGTCCATGTTTAGTCGTGAGCATTTACGGTCTGACATGATTGATTCTCTGCTTAGGCTGTTTGGCCTTGACTATGAATAGAACCTAGTGATAAACTGGGAAGACCCAAAAGTTATCATAATCAGCCTATAATGTTCCCACTGCTGGGACACCGGCCTCCTGTCCATGAGAGGGAGTCGGCCATAAACCCACCACGCGGGCCCAGTGCGGGTTGGTAGATGTCACATGTCTTAGAATTTTTGGTTCTACGACATGCCGATTTCCTCACGATGTTTTCCTTCACCGTTTTGAAAGCAGTGGTGATGAAATAATTTACACAAAGTAAAGCGCCTGTCTGGGTTCGAACCTACGACCAACAACTCGTAAGTCGCGGCCGTTACCACTGGGCCATGACTGCTCTAGAGTAAAGAGTTATCTCCCACATAAGATTAAATCAGGAATAAAAAAGGCAATAGATGGAATGAATAGTCATTAATTTGTTACAAGTAGAAAACGTAGAATCCGTGGCACGTGGTGAATAGGAGTGAGCAAACAATTTCATCCTCATTTCATTGTATGTACCAGAGTTTGAGTACAAAACGTGGATCGAATATAAATTACGAGATAAAAACTGTGCCAGTAGGTATCTTACGCATTTTACCAAGATTACTGTTCTTACAAATATTGCAATCAAATTAAATAATGCAACGACGACTGCATCTGAAAGTGCATTACTCAAAAAGTACTTAGCAAAGTGTAATTTCGCAAGGGCATTACGGCAACATCAAAAATTCAAGACCCAGATGGAACTGCTACAGAATTTGACAAAGTTATTTGTAGAAAAGACATACATGAAGCTAATAAATAAACTATTAACACATAACATAATAATCATCTAGATCACGAACGCGAAACAATCCAAGGTTTACAACTGGTTAATATTCCGAGAAGGCAGCACCCGTCTACTATGTATGTATGTACGCTTATTTGGTCCCACACTTGATTTTGAATCACAAATTATATTGAGAAATACAATAGCCCTTGACCAAGACAGACATTGCTGAAAATATACAAAGAATTTGTATTGATATCAACCCTTTGTGAAGACAATGGTATCCAATTTTGGTTCGGTATTGTTCGTGCACTCAAAGTTATCGTGATTTCTAGTTCGGGCGAGCTGCGTTATGAATATGTGCTTTATGATTTCTTGGTGGAGTGTTCTTCTTTTGATGTCTTATTGTTTTTCTTTGTCTTTGATTACAATGCTATAGAAATCGTAGTTTATTTGGCCAGACATATTCACTGCTGAGCATTGGTGTCCCAGTGGTACCATCCCCGATTTTTGTAGAAGGCATTAGTTTGTGTAATTTATTTCATCACCTCAAAAACGGCGAAGGAAAACATTATGACGAAACCAAAAATTCGAAGACATGTGACATCTACCAACACACTGGGCCCGCGTGGTTAATTACGGCCCATTCCCTCTTACAGAAAAGAAGTCTGCGTCCCAGCAGTGGGAACGTTATAGGCTGATTATGCTATTCACTGTTGAATAGATTTATACATATAAAAAGCCGTAACCCCAACACGAAAGCTAACAGGTTCTATCATAGTGTCAAAAGGTTGGACGATATCTGGCAAGTTCCCATAAAAATACCCACAAAAAATTTAATATAGTTTTTAGAAAATTTCTCAGGTTAGGTATGTGAAACTAGGAAATTGAATACGTTGGTAAACTTTTACTATTCATATTTATGGGACAAAGATAATATAGACATCACAACGGTCCTAGTGAAGTTTTTTGTTACATAACACTTTATTTATTACTGTTTGTTTGAATAATATTTTCTTGTTATCACGATGATCTAAGAGTGAAATATTAGATTCGTGACATGAATTTATAATAACTTAAACGTCTCCTCTGTAAACATGGGCTTGTTCTACAGAAAATGGAATTTGGGAGAGCGACTTCTACGTATCAAAATCAAAAGTCATTTATTCAAATTAGGCTGAGAATCAGCACTTTTTGAACGTCAAAATTACAAAAGACAGTCCCCCAAAAACGCCCGCCCTTCACCACTTCCTAGTGCTATTGCTGGGAAGAAGAAGTGGCGCAACAAACTCCCCAGCAGCACAGCTGTCTGTTCAATTTAAAAAAATACTTGATTGTATACAATACTAGGTACTTATGTTCGGTAATTAACATTACAAAACCAGAACATAAAATTTAATTATTTGCCATAATATGTCAGCTAGCCACGCCAATATACCAACGAATATAATAAAAACTATACGTACTCAAGCTAAAAAATAATTAATTAAAATGTAAATAAAAAAACTTACTACCCAAATAAAAGCATATACAGGGTGGCAGGGAAACGCTTCCGAAAACGAAGACAGGTGATAGGGCTACTGATTCTCGATACGATACCATAAAAAAATGAGAAAAAAAAATGAACAATTTTACCTATTTTTTTTAGCATTTTTCGTACACTATGCTGTGAGACCAGTTAAATTAAACCATTATTTGCTATTAAACACATTTTTTTTCTTTACAACTCTAACAAGCAATGTATTCGTAAATAAATATCATCTGACGCTTGCGCGTGACCTCAAGTTCAAAGTGCGCGCGCGCTCGCCGACAGCTGTGCGGCTGACGACCCCAAGTCCACGTGACGCGCGAAAATAATCAATTTCAGGCGAAAGGTTAGTGGTATCCGTTTGCATAAAGGTTGTATATAATCTACGTTCTGGCTTCGGAAGCGTTCTCCTGACACCCTGTATATATATAAAGTATATTCGCACCTGTGTCAAACAAATAATGTCAAAGACAAATCATCTACGAGTATATCTTTATACAAATAATACTGAAGAGTTTGTTTGTGAGAACGCGGATTTGAATAATTATTTGATAGCCCAATTCTTGAGGAAGGTTATAGGCCGTTTAACATCACGCTATGACCCTTAGGAGCCGAGCAAAAGGTAAAAAAGAACGAACGCTAAACAAAAACGAAGTACCTAAAAGCGCGGGCGTGCGATGCGATGCGACGGGGACGGTGAAACAAGAAACACGCGGACAAAGTCGCGTACATAAGCTGCTTTATTTATAAAACTTTTGAAAGTTAAGTATTGATTCTAGGCGCACCTTCCAAGGGGTAGTTTCGTATGGAGAAGAATGGATAAGAAACTCCAGAGTTCCTCTTTTAAAATGTTTTACAATATTTTGCATACATCTTCTATCTAAATATAAAAATGAATCGCTGAATGTGTTGCTAAGCGCAAATCTCGAGAACAGCTGAACCGATTTCGCTAATTCTTATTTTTAGAATATTCCTTGAAGTACGAGGATGGTTCTTACGCAGAGAAAAATTAAAAAAAATTGCTTGCATAAACAATTTACTCCCATACAAACGAATACAAATTTTGTTTCGGGGTGGGTCGGGTGTACAAGAAATTTTACGCGGACGAAGTCGCGGGCAGAAGCTAGTTAATTATAATTGTATTATGTATTTATTTATTTCTCAGTAATATGGTACATTGAGGTCATAACTTATATTGTATGTGAAGACGCAGAATAAAATTAGCATACCACAAAAGGTATGTAAATGTTAAGTTTAATAATATCCTTTGAGATTCTTTTAAAAGAGAGACCTAGAAATCTATGGGATGATATAAAAAAACTGACTTCAGCGTCCACCTCAGTGCATAGCATAACCATCCTATAATATTGCCACAGCTGGGACACCGGCCTCCTCTCTGTGAGATCCCTCTCACAGACAGTGGGCTGTAATTTACCACCCGGACCCAGTGCGGGTTAGCAGATGTCACATGTCTTCGAATTTTCGGTTTTAGGACATGCCGGTTTCCTCACGATGTTTTCATTCACCGTTTTGAGAGCAGTGGCGATGAAATTATTATACACACTCTGGGTCACCTCTGCACCTCAGTGTTAACATCAACTATCTACAAATACAATAATGTCCTTTAACCAAGTAAGGACTATAGCCATTTTAATTTTACCGTTCACAATGGTCATATATGTCATGATATTATGTTAATTCATGTAATCCAATCCCATTAGAATCCGGATAATAGTTGTATTGTTTTTAATTTTCTTGTCATCATAATAAGAACAATTTACGAGCTACTAAGAACCAATAACCATGGTAATGTATAGCACTAAAGTCTATTCAAACTTATGTTTCAAATTGATGTTATTTCAAGTTCAACAAATATCAACTTTATCATAGTGCGAATTAAGTTGATTTCAGAGTGACTAGCACTATTGAATAAGTTATAAAAATGTTTGAAGCTGTAGCGCAAACTGAATTTTATTGTGTAGGTTTTAAAGTTATTTTTCCATAAACTCATATTTGTTTACATTTTTGGCAAATAAATCAAATAATATATAATCTGCATTCGCGATTTATCGTCAATTACCATAAAAATGGGACGGAAATGTTAACAGGTTCATCTTGACACGTTAATCACGCACTGGACAAAAGAATAATATTCATTTAAATGACTGTCTGCGAAGAATAGGCTACCCCAAATGCATAATCAGAAGGAATGTCAAAGTTTCATACAACATATATTATGCACCTAAGTTCAAGAGCACGACACTGGAAAATAACAGCTTGTTCGGTAGTTAGAAAAAAGAAACAAAATACATTTATTTTCGGCAAACATGACGCATAAAATGTCTGTCTAATATTTGTTTTTTGTTTCTTGATTTAGTTTAATGTTTTATTTGATTTTAATTTTGTAATAGTTAAGGACTATGGGCATAGTCTGAAATAAATTAATTGAATTTAATTGAATAAAATTAAGATAGTGATTGTTATAGTTTTTTTTAAAAAAGAAAACGTTGCCCCACACTAGGAATTTCTCCTGTGTCGTGGGTGCGTTTACAGACATATAAACTCACATACACAAACAGTCAGGCCCGGAACAACTAATTGTAGGTCATACAAATATTTGTTCCGTGCGGGAATCAAACCCGCGACACGCAGCGCAGCAGTCAATCGCTTAACCACTGCGTCAACCGTGCCGTCGTAGTCGATTGATTATATTGTTTTCCCCGAACTTGTTAATTTTATTCAATTCGATTCAATTCAATTCATTTATTTCATAATGCATAATGCTAAGATATGCCTATACGTAGTTCTCACTCCCACAGTACTATTACTGCTGAAGTTTTCGTCACCCCATTGAGCTTGCATATCACCCACACCATCTTAGTACACAGACCAACTTTTTTGAAACCTCAAAAAATTTGCTGAATTTATGGTTATGATGGTAGTAAGTACAATTTGGATTATTTTTAGTTTAATAGCATTTAATTTTGATGATTTAAGATCAGCATCTAATACCAAGCATAGAAATACTTAACATTTATTGGTACTCAACACATTAAATACTATTTTTAGAAGCTAACACTAAAAAATATATATTATATACAAGTGTATAATAAATAAATAAAGAAAAAGGCAGGAGTTCATTGGTCGTCAAAAATTTCGTCTTCATCGCCGTCAATGGGATAAGTGCCCAAAAGGCTGGCAGCATTACCACGTTGGATGGCAATGCAATCAGCATTTGGGCTAAAAGTAGCCTTAACAGAGAAATATGCTGCATAAACAAGAAACTATTGTCGAATGTAGGTAAGGCAGTGTGTAGACATAGACAAAACTGTCCGGACAAAAGAAGTACTATATCAAACAGACAAGCCCAATTTATATAAAGTATTTAAGAATTATTTTTGACTTTATGATAAATTACTCTGTCTAGCTTGCCAGACATAAGGTGCAGTAGTTGTTTAGTTCCTTGATATAAACAGCCATACTCACCGTTGAAGTATTTTGTTTATCGTTTTCCGTGGTCTTAGTCATTGTAGGTAGGTTATTTATTAAACTTCTTTTTATACCCGTGGGCGTAATGTGAAGTTTTCTCAAATACA
The DNA here is from genome assembly GCA_949629185.1 of Apamea crenata. Classification (NCBI taxonomy): domain Eukaryota; kingdom Metazoa; phylum Arthropoda; class Insecta; order Lepidoptera; family Noctuidae; genus Apamea; species Apamea crenata. The sequence goes on from OX451359.1 coordinate 4,458,860, forward strand.
TGTCAGGAACTCGTCTGGAGGTTACTACTGGCTTCACAACCAGCTTATCTTTAGGATGGGTCTTACTAGCTCCGTGGAAGATCCATATTCAGTTATTATGCAACAGAGAGGAGTAGTGGCTCAGCGCTAATGGCCGCGACTAACGAGTTGTAGGTCGTAGTTTCGAATCCAGACAGGCGCTTTACTTTGAAACTGGCATGTTTATTTTTTATTTTTTTGGGATGGGAAATCATCAAATGACCCCTCCCGCTCTGGGTGGAGCGGAAGGGAGTGTCAGACTCTTACTAACTAAAACCCACCCGTGTTCCATCCTTAGCCCTTTCTGTTCCAGGGCAGCGGTAACCCTTTCGGAAGATCCCGCCGCCTAAACTGGCATGTTCATGTAGTCTTCGAATTTTTGGTTCTAGGATGTGCCAGTTTCCTTCACCGTTTTGAGAGCAATAGTGATGAAATTATTTATACACAGTACAGCGGTTCGAACCCACGATCAACGCGTAAGTCAGGACCACTGAGCCACCACTGCTCCAGGAACTTGTTTACCTCCAGAAAAAGTACCATTATATGCCTAGCCGAAAGACACAGCGTCAGTATGAAGAAGCTGTCTATGATTCTGGCCTCTAGGAGCATAAATATTGAAAAACATACCTGTTTCTCTATGGATTTGTGTTGTTACCTCTCACCTCCGGCAGGGGGCGCCACCGCAAGTTCCGGCGACCGACCGTTAAGGTTTTCATAGCGTTTATGATTTTTGTCGTGCTAGGAGCAAAAGTTTTTCTTCAAGTAAGAAACCGACAAACACGAATTTTCAAAACAAATTCATACACGAATACTAAAGATATTTTCAGTGATTTATGTTTAGTGTGTGTCGTGTATTCAACGGCGAGTCGGTGAGTACCTTTCATTATGAACTCTGAGGATTCCGTACCTGAACCTGCAGCTGAAATCGCTGCTCCGGAGGGAGAGCGAAAAGCTGCGAGCTCAAGCTCATCGCAAAGCAGTTCCTCTTCTTCGGAAGATGAGGAAGGTTTTGCCTCGCCACCACCTAATAAACGGTCTAGGCGGCGTAGGTTCAAACAGGTCGGAACCTGTTCGGATCCTCGTATGGATACTCTCATAAACCAGGTTACATACCTATCAGATTGCGTAGCTCAGATGCCGCAAATTTTCACGGCCATTAGTACGAATTATAATAATAGCAGAGAAAATAGTAATGGCGTCCGGGGAGATTCGCTGAATTATATTAACAGCAATCAATTTTTAAACAAACCGACGTCGACGTTTAAGCCACCTAGAATTAATAACGTATGTTTAGGGGACTTAAAGATAAATTTTGATGAATCCAAAATTGTACCCTTAGCCGACCCAGAAAAATTAGCGGAGTTAAACAATCTCCAACAGTTCAACTCTCAGGCCTGGAAGGGTATTCGGTATAAGAAGGACTTACAAGCACACATAGCAACACCAGGCTTTATAGGTTTAAAAGTAAACGAGGAACTGTGCCATCTTAATAAGGGCACGGATTATTTGGCTAGTACAGAGCAATTGTTAGCGGGTTTGTCAAATGCTGTTTTGGAAAACAGAAGACTTTTGAAAAGTGGTCTGCAGGAGGTCGTAAATTGGGCTGCTAGTTCTGATACTGAGCTCAACGCAAGCACTCTATTTGATAAGTTGTCTGAAAAATTTGGTCCAGCATCTCCATCATACAAAAATATGGAATCCTGCATGCAGGTCATATGTGGCAAGCGAGCAGAATGTATTGAAGTTAGACGTGACCGCATTCTAAAAGAAGTCAGTAACATCAATCTTAAAGTAGCGTTACAAAACATTCCACCTAGTGCGGAGCACCTCTTCAAAAGAGAAGCTCTCATGCCTCTGGTTGACTCTTTAGGAGGGTCCCAGGTATGGCTTAACATACCAAGTTACTTAAAAGATAAAAAGAAATTCACTAATAACAATCAGGGAAACATTAAAAATTTCAAGCCATCTCATAAAACTAAATTTAATAACAAAAATAAGTTTAACTCGGACAAAAAATCCAAGAATAATTATAAAAAGCATTCCTTTCGTCGTACAGGCTCCCAAGACACCCCCAATATTAAAGACAAGTGACAATCAAAGCAGAGTATTCAAGGGCGGTTGCCTAAAATTCCACGTTCAAGCATGGATACAACTGGGGGCCAGCCAATATATTCAAAAGATAATAACGGAGAGTCGCATACCATTTTCAGTAAAACCTCCTTTACATTACCCTTACAAAAGAATAATAAACAGGTTTGCAACAAAACCATCAAAGAAAATGACAGAAGTTATAGATCAGTTAAAAGCTACAGGCATTTTAGAATATCCAAAAAATGTGACACCCGGTTTTCACTCCAAAATGTTTTTAGTCAAAAAACCAGATGGGGGGATACGCCCTATAATCAATTTAAAGAGTCTAAATTTACATGTCTCAACTCGTCATTTCCAGCTAATTTCTCGACTGGATGTAATTCAGTTCCTACAAGACTGGGACTGGATGACCAAGATCGACCTCCATCAAGCATATTTTCACTTGAGCATAAAGGAAACCCACAGGCGTTTTCTGCGCATAATATATGGAGGCGAAATATTACAGTTAACAGCCTTGCCTTTCGGTCTCTCATCAGCTCCTCACTCTTTCGCATCGGTGACCAATTGGATTGCGGAAATCCTTCGGAGACAAAACATAAGAATCATAGTTTATTTAGACGATTTTTTAATAGCCAGTCAAAATCAGAAACAACTCATAGAGCACACCAAAATAACCATAGATACTCTAGTAAAGTTGGGTTGGCATGTAAACTATCAAAAATCAAATCTCATCCCATCTCAGGAATTGGAATATTTGGGTATAGTATGGAATACGAAAACAAAACTAATTTCTCTTCCTATAAAAAAGGTGCAAAAAATAAAGGAATTGGCATCGAGCCTAATACAAAAGAAAGAGTCTTTTCTCCGAGTAACGCAAAAATTACTGGGTATGCTAAATTTCGCGAACTTAGCAACTCCAAACGGTCGCCTTCATTGTCGCCGAACTCAAATTTTCCTAAAATCATTCAGGGGATGCAGACCAAGGCAAAAGAGGGAGTTACCACCTCTAGTAACTCGAGAGTTGCAATGGTGGGTAAAAAATGCAGGCAAAAGTGCAAGAACAATGCACAGCCCCAAGATTACCCACTTCCTCACCACAGACGCGGCGGACGCGGGCTGGGGAGCACACCTGAACAACATCATGTTGTCAGGCAAATGGAATTGCCGCCAACAAAAATGGCATTCCAATGTGAAGGAGATGTTTGCAGTGTATGCAGCCTTAGTCAGACAAGGTGCATATATTTATGAAGGATGCACACGTTCTAGTGCAGTCAGACAATCGGACCCTCATAGCTTACATAAGGAACGAGGGGGGAACCTGGTCCTTAGCCCTGTTGGGCCTAACAAACAAACTCCTTCACCTAACCGAGCAGCACAACATAACGCTGTCGGCTTCATACCTCCCGGGGAGGTTAAACGGGATTGCAGACCGCCTCTCGAGAGGAAGGCCTGTTCCCGAATGGCAACTACAATCCCAAGCCAGGAATGTTATATTCCAAAGATGGGGTGTTCCAGACGTAGACCTGTTCGCGTCAAAAGAAACCGCAGTTGTCCCAAAATACGTAACTTGGGACTCAACAGATGGGTCAGCAATTTTTTGCGACGCCTTCAGTCAAGAATGGAACTTTCAGTTGGGCTGGGTGTTCCCCCCCCCAACCTGATCCCTCGGGTGCTGGATCATCTGAACAGGGCCAAGGGAACATACATAATAATAGCACCACAGTGGGATCAGTGCTTTTGGCTGAGCGATCTTCAAGCCAGGTCCCTGTCAGATCCAATACCAGTAATGGATCTGCGGAAGAATCTGATAGACCGATCGACGGGGTTCTGTCCCCCACAAGTGGACAAGTTGTCCCTCCAGGCTTGGAAAATTGGGGGTGGTCAGACCAAGTAGCTAACTGGAGTAGGGAGGAGATTAAGTTATTGAGTAATAGTTGGCGCAAAAGCACCCTAAATACTTACAAAGCTCCTATAAAAAGGTGGCTATCGTTTTGTACCCTAAATAAAATTAATCACAAAAATCCAGATGGCAAAGATGTTGCAAGATTTTTAGCAGATCTGCATTTAAAGAGAAATTTTTCAGTTAACACAATCTTATTATATAAATCGGCTATTTCTACTTTTTGTGCTTCAAATGCAGAAAGTCTTTCAAAAAATTTCTTTATTCAGCAAGTTTTAAAAGCCATAGCATTAGCAAAACCCCAACCTTCAAAATCCCCTATTTGGGACACAAAATTGTTATTCAATTGGTTGAGGGCAGTTCCAAGCACAAACACACTTTTTGATATTTCAAGAAGAACTGCAATTATTTTACTGTTAGCATCAGGCAGAAGGATACATGACCTTACCTATATTGGACATATCTCGAAACAATTTCATAGATGAAGAAGAAAAATGCTTGTTATGGCCCAAATTTGGATCAAAAACAGACTCAAGTAAATATAGACAGTCTGGATGGTCATTATTAAAACATCCAGATGCCAATATATGTCCCATAAGGCATATTAAACAATTAATTCAAATTTCACAACATAGACGTCTTAATAGTAATGTTACAAGTCTATTTGTTTCAATAAAAGGTGAAATGAAGCCAGCTACAAGAACTATCATAGCGGGTTGGATTAAATCTATATTTAAATGTGTAAATCTAGAAGCTACTCCAGGAAGCATCAGAGCTGCTGTAGCATCCAAAGGGTGGTGGGAAAATGTACCCGTGGATGACATTTTAGCCAGAGGAAACTGGAGAAGTGATAAGACCTTCAGGAAGTTTTACTGTAAAGAAGTAATCAGAAATTCAAATAATGAAGAGGAAGATTTGTTACGATTAAACTTCTCGGGCTTTTAATTATAATAAATGGGTTTATGTGCCAAGGTTCATTGTTGTAATTCTAAATGATTATAATATTAATAATAATAGTTTATATTTAGTAGTAATACATTACTTTACTGATTTGGGTAGGTAATTGATAATAAAGGTTAATGTTTATTCTAAAACGAATTTCTTTAATTCTATAAACTCATTTATTTATTTCACATAGCGTTATAGTTACTTTCACCAGCAGATATCAAACAAGTCTTCATACTGACGCTGTGTCTTTCGGCTAGGCATATAATAGGACTGTTTTACACAAAAATAAAACAGTCATTATGTGCCGAAAGAAAGACACAGCGTCAGAGCAAGGTTCTTGCTGGAAAGTGAAGACACTATGAAAACCTTAACGGTCGGTCGCCGGAACTTGCGGTGGCGCCCCCTGCCGGAGGTGAGAGGTAACAACACAAATCCATAGAGAAACAGGTATGTTTTTCAATATTTATGCTCCTAGAGGCCAGAATCATAGACAGCTTCTTCATACTGACGCTGTGTCTTTCTTTCGGCACATAATGACTGTTTTATTTTTGTGTAAAACAGTCCTATTATCATTTGTTACCAATACAATTATTTATAGAAGTTTAGATTGGTATGCCTCTAGACCGTATATCGTATTCCCCAGTAACTGGGTTGTGGAGGTCAGATAGGCTGTCGCTCCGTGTAAAATACTGGTATTCAGCTGCATCAGGTCAGTCTGGAAGCCAACCCCAATATAATTGCGAAAAGGCTAGGCAGATGATGAGTATGTATGTCTAGACCAAAACGCACTACACGAAAAAACTGGTGAAATTAACAAGCGTTAATTCCACCAGTGACAGACGCCAGACGTCACGTCGTCTAGAAACTAATTATCATTCTACTAAAAATAAATGCGAAAGTTTGTATGGATGGATGGATGGATGATGAATGGATAGATGGATGGATTGATGGATGGATGTTTGTTACTCTTTCATGCAAAAACTACAGAACGGATTTGGATGAAATTTGGCAAACAGATACTTTATACCATGATTAACACATAGGATACTATTTATCCCAATATTCCAACGGGATCGAAACTTATGCGGGTGAAACCGCGGGGCACAACTAGTATAATGTAAATTAATGTTATTTATGTTCACACAGACACAATAAATCTATCTGGATTAAGAAATGTTGTAGTCCTTGAACTTGAAACCTGTCATGTCGAAACATATCATTGTATCGTTAAGGCGGACTGCACGCGAACAAGCCGGCAATGTGAATTTTGTATGCGATAACCTGCAGTGACGTAGTTGACTTGCAACTGGGGCGCGGTAGCCACTGGGTAAGCATATTACAACACACGACCGTATGACGCACACACAAACAAGACACATTCAACAGTTTTTAAAAAGTATTTGTATTTCCGTTCGTATTTGTGAATATAGTTAGGTATTTTTTTATTCTTTCCTATTTTGTAACTTATATTTAATTCAACTAAGTATATCTTAGAAATTTTTGAGTAAGTAATAAATTAATAATATTAAATTTAACTAACTATAAATAAATACACAATAAAGTCTACCTAATTAATTCCGACATTGGTCTTGTAAATAGTTTCGAATAAATCAGCCTCAAAACAATAATTCATCTTCACAAAACTTGGTGAAACTAAAAATTATATTTTTGTTTTTTTTTTACCTTTTATTGTTATTTATTTAACATACACAGATTAATTACTATTTTTACAAGCCAACACTAATGTATACTATATACAATTATATAATACGAAAAAATATAGAAAAAGGCAGGAGCTCATTGGGCATCAAAAAATTCGTCCGCATCACTGTCAATGAATATGTTTAGAATAGCGGAAATGCGCCTGCGAATTAAGAATTGGCAAAACTAGTTGACATATTGAGTGAGTGACTGTAAACTTCAGTTTAGTCTTCTTCTAATTGACATGTTTTCTTCAACTTAATTTGCTACTTAAATCATCATCTCCCTCTGCCTAGCTTTTTCACAACTATGCAGCGGCAAACGGATGCAGCTGACCAGTATTTTACATGGAGCGACTGCCTATCTGACCTTCACAACCCAGTTACTGGGTAACACGATATCCCTTGGTAAGACTGAAATAAACATCAATGACTAAAACAAATTCTACAATGATAACTTTCCGTTTGTAGGCAACCTTAATCTATGTTACATAATCCTAATGCTATTGTGAATGTTGGTAATTCTCTATTGTTTAGAGATCAATGTTATTCACCTTCAGCAGGTCAGAAGTACGAGCTCAATACAAGAATTAAAAACACTAATTACTGTTCTATTATGAGCAATGCCCTTTATTTGCTTATTCTACGGTTATTTGGAAGACTATGGGTGGGGTTTCTTTTTTTAGCCTGAATTTATTAATGATTAGAATTGACATGCAAAATAAAAAGGTACAGACTCTTGCAGATACAGGGTGGCAGGGCTACATCGACGCGCAAACTGTAATCATAAATTCAGCACATGATTGTGTTCACTGTTTAAAAAGAAGTAGAAAGAATTTCTAAATGATAAAACTTTATAGTTACATAATTACTCCTGACATCTTTAGTTCTTTATTTTATTTTATTGACCAAATATTGTTAGAATTTTTCATATTGACAGTGTTTTAGACTATTAAGCACTTGTACTAAATGTTTGCATAATTTATTTATATAATGTACAGGAATCTCTAATTGTACCATTTCGTATTTTCGTATTAATATGACACATTGTTATTGTAATTTAAGCGATTTGACATTTTTTGTATTTTGTATTATCATCATTTCTTAATTGTTACTTTTTTTTTTTTTTTTTTTATTGACAATGGGCTCACTCTTGACCTCAATCCAGCCCAGAGGCAGGGATGAGATCTACGGTGGAACGAGCTTACTTAAAATATAATACGATTTGCATGCCCATGTGACGGTAGAACATGGAGCACAGTTATAAAAATAAAACATCTATATGTATACTAATTACCCATGTTTGCAAATGAATAAATGATTTGATTTCATTTGATTCTAGACCGCACATTTTTCGGCGGTTATAAAACAAAAAATCTGCTTTTTCATAGAAAAGTGCAATATCTACGCGGTCAAAAACTATGCAACAACAAATTTTTGTTTTAGTAACCGACGAAAATTTGCAGGTTTCCAGAATCATGCGCGTGTTGGTAACAGGTTGCGCGTCGATGCCCTTGCCTCCCTCTATAAGTACTACATACACACTGCTTGTCCGATTTATATATTTCCCGTTATGTGGATGCCGAGGTCCTACCTCACTTGATACTGCGAAAACACTAATCTATACATCGCTTTTCCTGTCTGTCTGTGTGACCGCGTTGTTCTTCTAAGCTACGCAAGGGATTTTGATGCGGTTTTCACTATCATTTATTTTATGTGTATTTAAATTATATGACAAATAACGAATAATAAATCTCGATGTTTCGTTTAGTCGCAAAAACCGTGTGAAGCTAGGATAATTCGCTAGTAGCCTACATACCTATCTAGCACGTTATTTGAAGCCTAAGCCAAGTTAAAGTGTCATAATTACTTAAAACAGAAAAAAATCAAGACAAATCTAGAAAAATCTAGACACGGCTATTTTCAAGATCACAGCTATTTTTAGACACAAACTATATTTCATAATATTTACTTTAAAATTAAATATTTTATTAACTACCTATGTTATGTTTGTCTGAAACAAGTTTGTCACTGAAGGTCAGTGGTGGTCAGTTTTATGGTCGGGTTCCGTCAGTCAAGTTAAATAGCTCTGTGATCACGGGATCAATCGCATTTATCTATACTTCGACTTTTAATTGTATTCAGTAACTTGACAGTTCAAAGAAAAATAATGTTACCATACTTAAACTAATGTAGTGAACGATTTTGCGTAAATAACGAATAAAAATGGTTTAATTTAAAAATAAAACTTTAAATATTCGTAATATTTTCGTAACTCGTCGAATATTCGGATGTTAGAAAAGAATAAACAATTCCCAAGATGTCCTGGAAGAAAAAAGACATTCAAGAGTGGCTGAATAATAATAATTATCAATACATTCTAACTAAGTTGTACTACTGAGAAACAAAATTTAAAATAAAGTTTGCATTCAAGTACATTATTTAAGTTCATTCAATAATGTACTTAAATAATACATTCTCCGTGCCTCGGAAAGCACGTTAAGCCGTTGGCCCCGGCTGTCATTCGTGGATCTTTGAGAGTCGTTACGGGTCGTCAGTAGCCCGAAAGTCTGACAACCAGTCTCACCAAGGGGTATCGTATTACCCAGTAACTGGGTTGTGGAGGTCAGATAGGCAGTCGCTTCATGTAAAATACTGGTATTCAGCTGCATCCGGTTAGACTGGAAGCCGACCCCAACATACATAGTTGGGAAAAGGCTAGGCAGATGATGATTTAAGTTCTTTCAATTTCGTTCATTCTTGCACCATTTCACTATCTTTTTTTTTGTCAAAATCTGGTAAGTAACCCTTCAACTGTCAAGTTACTGAATAAAATTAAAAGTCGAAGTCGCATCCGTCCGTGCTTATCGACTTTTAACGCTTTTGTTTTTATTAGATTTTGATGAGGAGTTTTCTCCTCATCAACTGAACCTGGATTGCCTCAGAACTGAACCTTTCGTTTTATTTTGAAACTGAAGATCAAAATGATTTAGGAAATCCAGCTAAACTTACATGAAGTAATCTATACTAATAATAAAGCTGAAGAGTTTGTTTATTTGTTTAAACGCGCTAGAGTACCAGTCGGATTTGAAAAATTATTTTTGCATTTACTAACCCAATTCTTGAGGAAGGATGCTTGTTTATTACACATCACGCTACGACCCTTAATAGCCGCGCAAAAAAAGACACAAAACGAAGTAATAGCGCGGGGGCGGGATGCGACGCGGTGGGTCGGGCCGAAATTTGACGCGGACGAAGTCGCGGGTAGAAACTATATCAAGTAAGGATAAGAATGTTAGTGAGAGTATGATTCGGGTATGAATACCTGTGCGTAACGTGTCTGTATGCTACAGTGTGTGAGAGTGCAGGAGAGAGGGTAAGCAAGAGTGTATCTGCTACTTTATGTGCTCCAAAAATGCCTCCGTGTCATCTTTAAATATGTGAAGTTAAATTTATTTTGAGCTCTCTTGAAGAAAACACAACATAGTTTTAATAAGAAAGCACAACAAAGAAATATAAAGAAGAGGCATTTATTTGTTTGTGACAGACTGGTGTAATTTACAGGGCTCTTCACCTATTCACACGGAACCCCAAAAACCCGAAAAGTGAGCCATTGTATGCAACGCATGTTTAATTTTTTTTTATCCTAAAAGATGTCTCGTTTCGTTCGTAACTTTTATAGTACGTGGTTAGACTATAAAACGGTTCATTCGACCTTGAATCTTTAAAAATCTAATATGTTCTGCAACTAGCTGTGCCCAGCGGGCAGGCGGGCCTTTAATTAAAAAAAATCGGACTATTTATAAATTAGGTACTTCGTTTGCGCATAGCGTTCTTACTGACTTTTGGTCGACTTCTAAAGGTCGTAGCATTAAAAAAAATGATATTCATCAGCGTTATCGTTGTCCTCGCAAAGTTTTTTCATACTGCAGGTGTCGTTGCACAGAGAGCACGACAAGAGGTGAGGTATCGTCTGTGGCCGAAGCTTATATAAAATGGAATCATCAATACGACGAATAAGAAGTAGAAGCAAAACGATTTTTGCAAATCCGACGTGAATCAGAATACCATGGGGTCTACTCCGAAGTAGTATCGGCCGAATGTTCGGCCGTTTCCTGCTACGAAGTTACTATTTGGTTCGGTCGGTCCCGATCCTACACTCCTACACTCTTTCGAATATTGACCATGGTCCCGACTTAACTGAGCCGATCCGAACTTTTTTCGCATTTTTCAATAATATTCGGTTCGGCCATGTGTCGGTCCGATCTGAACATTCGCACTCTGCACTTCGGAGTATACCCCCAGCGCTGCGGTATTTACATTTTAAATATGGCAGCATTATGCTGAGATAGGAGCCTTTTAGGCCTCGCACAGGTCTTTTTTTTGTTTGTTTGTAATGTGTAACTTTGTTAGTTTTAAAATGCTTCTTTTTTACTATTTGTATTTCCTGTGAGTGTGCCAAATAAAATATTTTTCGTTCTTTCTTTCTTTGGTAGTTCTTGAGATTAGTGCGTTTAAACAAAAAAAAAAAACAACTCTTCAGCTGTATTATATTAGAATAGATTAGTACATAGTGTATCTATATAATATATATTATGTAGATATATTACCAGTCGACAGCGATGCGGATGAATTTTTCGACGCAATATTTTTGTTTGTAAATAGTTTTAGTTAATTTAGGATATAATTTTGTTATTTTAAATATTCGAGCATATATATAAATAAAACAAAGTCGGGTTAGTTACACCATTTAAAACTCGAGAACAGCTGGACCGAAATTTAAGATTTTTGATTTGTTGGATTTGTCTCCGTATCGAATAGCAGAATAACTATTAAAACATGGGGAAAATTCACGAAAAAAATGAAGATAATTCATTTTCTCATACATTTTATATGGAACCTCTTTTTATGATATCTCGAGAACGGATTGACTGATTTCGATAATCATTCTGAGGCGATACGAAGTTCGCCGGGTCATCGAGAGTATAGATGACCACCACAGTGATGACGTCAGACGTCTGTAAACAGTAGTGAGTGATATGGTGCGACCATAGTTAAGTAGACTCTGAAAATGTAATGATGACGTTTGCAGTTTTAATGTTTGAATTAATTTGAAGCTGTTTTTGTGATTGTTTATTGTTTTTATGGACTGTTTAAAGTCTTCAAGCCTGTTCTAGTGTGTATGAATGAATCATAAATTATATAATATGATTACCGTTGGAGGGCGAAGGCCGCTTCGTATACAGTAATGGATCTGACAAGTAACTAGGTATAGCAAACTTCAGGCAGAAGTTCTAAGTGGAAGGTCTGCTGTGTCTGAATGGTGCTGATCCATATGTCATGTTCCTGAACGGGTGCCGTCAGCTCGTCTTTCGATTCTATACAAGGCCAGAACGCAAGGGTGTGAAACTAATCGCGTATGGATTGGAAATTACTTTTTTACTAGGGTCTTCCAATCTATACAAGGGTAGTACGCAAATACTCGCGTATACTTCGTAGTGACCTGACTAACAACTTATTCCATAGTGCATATTATTGCCAGTACGCATCGTACTAATTTTCCTAATAATTTACAGGCCAGTTATAAGGCAAGTAATAATTTTGAAATTTTGACAGATATTTTATACAAACGTCAATTTTATTGCTCGAATAAAAGTTATCTGGCGATGGAAAAATCAGCCATAAAAAGTTTGTCCTATTTTGCAAATCAAGTCGAAACCAAACAATCCGCCCCTTTCCCATCTCCTCAGAATATGCAATTACTTTCACAAGTTTTCGGTTGTAAATGATGTATATTTAAGAAAAATTTCTTTAATAAAATGCAGTGTTATTATAAAAGAAAACCTAGCGTTTTTAACCTACATAAAAAAATATGATTGCTTTATCAATATTATGTAGGTGTTTATAAAAATATATTTTCTTTTGTATAACGTACAAGTACATATACCGATAATTAATAGTGCCGCGCTTTCCTATAATTTCTATACATCATTATCCCCCAGCCTTTTCCCAACTGTGTTGGAGTCGGTTTCCAGTCTAACCGAATGCAGCTGAGTACCAGTATTTTACATGGAACGTCTGCCTATCTGACCTGCACAACCCACTTACTGGCCCTTGGTAAGACTGGTTGTCAGACTTTCGGGCTTCTGACGACCCGTAATGACTGTCAAAGATCCACGAATGACAGGCGGAACCAACGGCTAAACGTGCTTTCCGAGGCACGGAGGGGTCTTGGTATATAAAGATGGTCACCCATCCACGGCCCAACCGCGGCAAGCGTAGCTTAACCTGATCGATCGACCCGTGCGGCTGTTATCACTTAGCCACAAGCCCCTCAATTTCGATACATGTGCGTGTGATACGTTTTATAAATGAATAAATAATGACACATTTTTGAAGGTCTTTAATTATAACTTGAAATAGGTACATATTTATTATTTATACATATTTATTATGTAATGTAGTACCTACCTAGGTAGTAACCTGCTGCCTACCTAGAACCTAGTGCGCTTACTTACTGTTAGCCTGCATCATCTAACTGCTGGGAAAAGGCCTCTTCCCTATGACCTCCAGCTCTTTCGATCCAGTGCTAATGTCCACTGGTTGTTAGTTTTATCGAGCTCCCGCCATCGTCTATGGGGGTCTGACGCGACGCATTCTGGCTATGTCAGGGCTCCAATTAGTGGTTATTTTGGCCCACAGCTCATTGGGCATACGAATGTTGCCTTTATGTTGAAAGTTCAAGAAATGTCTTGCACCTGTTTTGACATATCACCTTATACTTTAAGTGTCAAATAATGGGAAAACGACCTACGTGCCATTTAACACACCGTTAAATACATCGAGGAGGAAAAACTGACATAAAATACAAGGTCAATACTGTCTTTTACCTGCTCCGGATATTCTCACATACCAACTTTTCGCATTCTAGATTAACAGTAACTGGTAAGCGCGCTTCGTAATGTAACATCAAAATCAAAAGTAATTTACTCAAATTAGGCTGAGAAACAGCACTTTTTGAACGTCAAAATTACAAAAGACAATCCCCCAAAACGCTCGCCGTTCATCAGTTGCTAGTACTTTAGCTGGGAAGAAGTGGCGCAACAAACTCCCCTATCAGTTAATTAATGTTTTACTTGAAACTGAATTTTAGAAATTTTAAAACCACGATCTTTTCGAACAGATTAGTTACAAGATTTTAATTAAATTGAAAAACCAATAAGAACGTTTGCGCATTACCTATGTTGATGCGCAAAAGTATCGCGATTAGGATCAATAGTTCCGCCATAAGTGCAGAATGTAGGGCGGAAATTAGGGATGTAATGTAATTTTCTGCACTGACTAATAATAACAAAGTACATACGATGCATAGCAGGTGGCGTTCTGTAGTTCCTGCCTACCCCCACGGGTATAAGGCGTAAGATTATGTATATATCTTCCGGAAAAACCAACGATGTTGCTGAAGCTTCAGCGATCAAAACATCATCATCTGCCTAGCCTTTTCCCAACCATGTTGGGGTCGGCTTCCAGTCTAACCGGATGCAGCTGAATACCAGTATTTTACATGAAGCGACTGCCTATCTGACCTCCACAACCCAGTTACTGGGTAATACGATACCCCTTGGTAAGACTGGTTGTCAGACTTTCGGGCTACTGACGACCCGTAACGACTGTCAAAGATCACGAATGACAGCCGGGACCAACGGCTTAACGTGCTTTCCGAGGCACGGAGGAGTCTTGGTATGTGAAAATGGTCACCCATCCACGGACCAACCGCGGCAAGCGTAGCTTAACCTGATCGATCGACCCGTGCGGCTGTTATTACTTAGCCACAAGCCCCTCCTTCAGCGATCAAAACCTTAAGATAAATAGTGACAAAAAAACTGGATGTTTACTAAAATACGTATATTCGAGTGTTTGACATTGATGTTATTATCAAGTGCATGTGTAGGACGTAGGTAGTAGTTACGACGTTAGAGGACTTTCTCACCATTTTGTATGTTTAACCACCTATGCATAAATACGGAGGGGACACCTTGGGAAGAGAGCGTGAGTTTATGTCATGTTAATAATAAAGTCACCTGACACACAACCGAACCGATTCTCCTCTCTCCACGCGATATCAAGCAAACAGTTAACCTACACAGCCGATTAAAAACAATTCCAATTAAAACAGCTGGGCTACGATTCAGCCCCAAACCTGTACGATGTTGCAACCGGCCAAGGCTTTAGTTGAAAAGCAGGCTTTTGTCCAAGGTCACGGTTATGCCGCCCGGGCCCAACTTGAGTGCATTCTTGCAACAGAACTTGCGAAATCACATCACCTACTAAAATTTATTCGTTTTTTCGTTTTGGGGTAAACGCAGATAATAATAATGGTTAAGTACCGATTGTTTTAGGGATTTTTGTAACACTTTGGACGATAATTATATCTGATAATCCATCTAGATTAATTAGTGGTAGATAGGTGACTTTGAAACTAAGCTGAATTGGGTAGCTTAGATGTGCGAAATCAAATCCGAAGATAAATTTGTGTGGTTGCAGTTGTGCATTGGAATTACCTCGATATGTTCAATGATATTTATGTACGGTCACCAAAGGAGATAAGTAACCAGAGTCGTCGGATATAATTGAAGTTTTGCAAGAAACCGATGGATATTTTCGAATAAAATTTAATTTAATTAATAGAAAAGAAACAGCTCATATATCAAATTAAATTTCATTCGAAAACATCCATCGGGTTCTTACAAAACTTCAACTATATCCGACGACCCTGGTTACTTATCTCCTTTGGTGACTGTACATGCCAGGACAATATAAACCGAACAGCTAGGTAGAATGAAAACACAACTCGTAACTTTGGTAAATACCAGCAATTTTTTTTTATAAAAACCTGTTTTTTTATGGCTATTTTTTAGATTTTTCCTCATTATGAAAATAGTATCGATAATTCCAATCGGTATGGTTGGTTGTACTCGTATTTTCAGAAGTATTGGCGCCGATTCCCTTGTTCACAAACTAAACTAAAAAGTTCAGTGCATCTTTTTCTTTCTACTTCATTAAGAAAATGACAGAAGATAGATATTAGTTAAGTCCTGTCAAATTAGTCAGCGCCTGACGTAAATTGACGTATTTTTTTAGCCATGTTTTTAATCACGTCTAATTTGTCTATGAAGTATCTTAATTTGACAGGACTAAACTACTACTTATCTTCTGTACTTTTCTTAATGAAATAGAAAGAAAAAGATGCACTAAACTTAAATTTAGTTAAGTTTGTGAACAAGGGAATCGGCGCCAGTATCTAACTTTCTAAGTTATAAGTAAAAATAATATAGAAAAAGCTTCTCAAAAAATCTAAATGAAGTGTGTTTGAGTACGATGCTCAAATACACGAGCGGCATATTGTCGACGGCAGCAGTGGCCTCTGCTGGTGACGCGTGCCGGTCGTGTGTATGCATATTATAGGAACATGCTACTAATTTAAGTAAACATCGATTACAAAACTACGCCTACAATTGTTACTGCTATAACAAGCTGATAGCAAGTGTGACCATTTACTTAGGGTTATTAGCACTGAATTTTATTTGACCATAACCTAACTACGTCACCAAGGTCTCACTGAATTCAATGTAGAGCGTGAAAAAAAAAATATAACATGGCATTACGCCTGTATTCTGTGAAGGAGTACTTTGTCCCACATTTTATTTTCCTTTTTCGACCCACATTTTATTCTTTTTTCGCCCCGAAAATTATTTGATCATTTATTTTTTATTTTCGAGGTGTATTGTATGATACAGTGATGTTTAGACAGGTATGTTTAAGTCCTGTGTAATAGTGGATAGTAGAGCCTAGTGTAGGTAGTTACCATAAAGATAATTTTGTATTTGAAAAACTCAATCGAACTTTGTTTGACTCGGAGTAGTTAATACTTCTCTGCTGCAGCTGGTCAAAGAAAGAAAGGAAGGAAAAAAGTTTATTTGACCCAGGTTACGTAAGGCACACAATAGGTATTCATAAAAAAAAACAAAAAAAAACAGGAAAAATAAAAAAAACAATAAAAAAAGTGGTCGTGGTTTGATCTCCGGGATATCTCGTCTGTAAGCTCGTTCTTATGACTACTAGAAGAGGCATCTAGAGAAGAAGTATGGTCCTTGTTCAAATAATTTAAAAACCAATCACAATAAGCGTTTAAACGACCAAAAACCCGGCCAATTGCGAGTCGGACGCGCACCGAGGGTTCCGTATAATTTAAATTGATTAAAAATATTTTTATTATATGATGTAACTAAAAATTTATGGTTTTCGCAATTTTTCCTTTATCTGTGCTATAAGACGTTGATTCGTACCAAATTTCAAGATTCTGAGTTCAAGTACAAGAAGAAGTAGTACCCTGTAGGTTTTGATTCCCTTGCGAGTGTCGAAAATTTTCGGAAATTTGCGGCATAAACGGCTGTATCTTTTGATTGCGTTGGCTTAGAAGTCTGATTGTTGCAGGGGTCAGTAGATTTGAGTATTTGATATAAATTCCAGCTTGATACTTCCACGCGCTCCTGAGAAAAAGGGTCTTGACAGACATACCGACGGACAATAAAGTGATCCTATAAGGATTCCGTTTTTTCCTTTCGAGGTACGGACCCCTCAAAAGGAATATAAAAAATAAATCAATATTCGGCCTACCTCGTGATCCATATCATTAAATTAAATTGAACACCTGTTTCCAATAAATTTACGACCAATTTACATTGTTTTTTTTATAACAAACTTGTCTACGTCGTCACTCCGATTTCTATTCAAGTTTTCCTAAAAAAACCAGAATTTTCAGAGGTGTCATTAAGGTTGATAGGTTTTTATTAACAATAAAAGGCAAGGTTTTGGGTCTATGGAACCGGTTTTCATATAATTTGCGTATTCGGTAAAACTACATCCGTAATAGTGACAGTTCATATGGGTTTTAAAATAAGTGTCTTTGTTCGGAGAGGCTATAGTTATCGACATTTGTTACCCGTTTGACATGATATATGAATCTTTGATTTTTAATTTCATATACTTAAATGACAGCCTGCTGTGGTCGTACTTTTTTTGTCAACATGACATTATTTAGTAACAATGAGATACACGTTGACTGCCAGACGACACTACGACAGACACAATAGAAAATCTATTGTTGGCGGTCACTGGTGACCGCGGTGGCAGTCAATGCCTTAAGATACCAACAGGCTAGTACTTGTTAAGTAAATAATTTAATGTCTTTGTTTAACATTTTTTTTAGCCTACATTGCTGGGCAAAGGCCTCCCCTTGTTTCTTCCAAACCTCCCTGTTTAGTAAATAGTATAATAAAATTACAGCTAATGTAAGCTGTCATTTTAGCTGCTTGATTTCGAAAGTTGATGATTCGATTTTTATTATATCGGTGTTATATATGGTGTGTCGATAATTCAGTTGTACGATGTTTTATTCCATCGATGCTTTATTGGTGCGATGTAACGTTTGTGCGAAGAGTCCTGTTGCGAAAAACCCTACAGCGATTGCTCATTAGTTCGCTAATTTATTAGTTCGATAGTATGTCGGTTCAAAACGCCTACTGTTGTCCGTCACATTTAATTAATAATTTTCATCATTTCATAATCATTATAGACGTAAAGGAAATACACTCCTCTTATTAAAATAAAAAATATATATACATCAAGATACATTAATGAATTATATTTAAATATATTAAAATAATCCTAATCTGACCAAGGCTACACCTAAATAACTTAAATTAAATATAAGTCTATACAAAAAATGTTTTATCTATGTTACCTACTGTAAATTTGGCCATGGCTTATAACCAAGTAAGGAGCCTTATAAAAGAGCAAATAAGCAGAAATCACGCTGTTAAAAAAGCACAGGCTAGCGTTGATAAGACTCCACCCAAGAAAAAAGGAATAGAGTGTCCGATTCTATTGCGAAGATTTGTGCAAACCGTAATAATATGGAACTTCTTCCCTTTTTAAGAGCCATTTCTAATCACATAGAATTGTAATTACAATATTATTATGTAAATATTTTTTGCATTTTCATTGTTTTTTTATTAAATGTGTCATCATTCTGGTGGACCCTTTTACCACTTTATTTGGGGTCGTCGCAACATCTCTTTTTCTTCCATACTTCTCTATTTGTCGTCATCTCAATACATAGAAAACATAATACATTATTAAATAGTAATTTCTTTTTTCTTTTATTTACGAATAATCAAATCAAATCATTTATTTCAGATAAATATCCATATAAATCAAATCAAAATAGAATCGCAAACTTATAAAATTAAAGTAAAATCAAAATTAAAATCAAAACTAAAATCAAAATTAAAATCAAAATTAAAACCAAAACCAAAACCAAATAAAAAAAAAACAAAATTACAATCAAAATTAAGCTCAAAATTAAAATAAAATTAAAAACAACAACAACAAAATTAAAATTTACACAAACATTACATTAAATAATAAATGATTAATGATGAATGTTTTGTTTATTTCTTGTTCTATAGATGCTGATTATGTCCAAGTTCATATCTTTTTTGTTATTTTGTTGTATGATTTTTTATGATAATAAAACATTTAAATGACTATTTTAGGTGTTGTTAATTTATTTTAGGTTTCGTTTAACAAACGGAAGCAGGAGGATTAAAAAAAAAAAACTTAAGGGTGCCCCAGTTGCTTTCTTTTCCGTACATTTCGAAATAGACGATTGAGGTATGACAGTTTTGGCTTTTGAGGGTATCAGGCGATTGGTTAGCAACCGGACACTGATATTGTCTACGTTATCTTTGGCCCATGCCACAGCTATAAACGCGGTGAATTTGTTACCTGTCTACCTCATTTTACGAAAATAGATGTATGGTATTTAATGTATTTCCATAACGTCTATAATGCAAAATAAGATTATTAATTAAATGTCAAGGACAACAGTAGGCGTTTCGAACCGACATACTATATAACTAATAAATTAGCGAACTAATGAGCAATCGCTGTAGGGTTTTTCGCAACAGGATTTTTCGCACAAACGTTACATCGCACCAATAAAGCATCGATGGAATAACACACCGTACAACTGAATTATCGACACACCATGTTCGATAGAATAAAAATCGAATCATCATCTTTCGAAATCAAGTAGGGAACCCCATTTTGGTTAGCAAATAAAAATAAAAAAAACTATTAGTTCTTTATCATTTTTATGTGCAATCAAGAAATGAATATATTAAGCACCTTAAGGATAATTAATAGGTACCTACTAACAATTTGTTAGTCTTTTGACTCCGTATTGCCAAAATTTCGAAAAAATATGACAGTTCAAAAGGTGACATGCATCAATTTAACGTTTTTGCTCCTCGACCGTACCTACCTACCATTCACATAATTATAATTTTCCAGCGTCTACCTTTTTTTTTTTTGGTGGGAAATCATCAAATAACTTCTCCCGCTCTAGGCGGAGCGGGAGGGGGTGTCAGACTTTTACTGACTAAAACCTACCCGTGCTCCTTCAGTTGCCTGTGCCAGGGGCCACGATAACTCTTTCGATCAACCCGCGACCCTGGCAGGCATCGGCCCTAGCGGACCCCACCAGTTAGTGCTGACATCTCTTTAAGGCACGCGTGGAGCCAGCGTCTACCTGGCATGAGTTTTTTTTATGTCGTACTACGTTTTATTGCCGTGAAAAACTACGGTTTATTCGCCATGTGTAGGCACGATCGTCAGTGTTGTATGGATTACTATGGAAGCTCGTACACGGACACGTTTTTTCGTTTTCTTCGGCGCGGTTTATGCGCCGTGTGTAGGCACGGTGGTCAGTGTTGTACGGAATACGGATCTCTATGGAAACTTGTTGACGGACACGTTTTTTCATGGCGCGGTTTATACGCCGCTTGGAGCTTGAAAGCTGACCCCAACATATTTGGGAAAAAGCGACGCAGGTGATGACTACTCAAGTGTCACGTTTCATTTCTGTATTAAAAACAGACTATCGCATACAGTAACTTTATTCAAGTCGGTTATAAAGCAACCGCTGGTCTAAAGATCATAAGTCACGAATGGAAATAAAATCTCAATCATAAGATTCAAGAATATTTTTTCCTTTAGGCTACTTTAATGACACCGAATAAATTATAATTGATTTTAGAGATCATCAATGTTAGATATTGCGAATTTTATAGTTTCCTCATTCATTAAATTATTGTGTTTATTTAAGCGCCCTAAATAGTTGACATACTCGGCTGTACCGTGGGTTTTTTTTACCGTGGATTTTCATATTTTCTTATGATTGTAAAGAAAATTTTGTGAACCCAATGCGAAACTAGTCGAAGAGCTATGATATCGAACGGCTTGGTCGCCTGGACAACTTTTACTCGCGATTTCGTTACAAAAGTCAGATAGGTTAAAAAATACAAGATTCAAATAAAGTGTAATGACTTATGAACGAGTGTACGGGGTGGGTCGTGGGAACGAGAAATTTCACACGAACAAAGTCGCAGGCAGAAGTTAGTTAAATTCATAAAGTTACAGTTCAGTTGTGTCTAATTTTACGGTTAAGTTCCTTCCTAAGAGCCCAACCAATTTTATGAAGAGTTGAAAAAGCGGTACTGGGTTATCTGTGTCTAGTTAAGTTAATTATTAACAATGCACAGCCTAAACAGCTGGATCAAGAAGCATGAAATTTTACACAAGAGTTCCCTATAGAACAGTATACAGTTTGGTTGTTTTATTCAGACCGTCAACCTCAACCCTACTAGTGTACACATAAGGTAAAAATTTAAGTACCTACTGAGTACCTACCTTGGTGTTCGGTATTTAACATTATACCGAAAATGAATACTAAGGAAGGGTATTTGAAAATATATCCCCAAAGAGGGTTAAATTTAATGAGAGTTTGTATGAAAGGTCGTCATTTCTGACGATGGGAAATCATTCTCAACGTAGCACAACGCTAAGAACGTAGCGTAACGCAGGTATGCGGTCACCCCTGCGGCGACTTACTAATAATTACAACAAACAATTCCATCATATCGATATGTTTGCTCTTTCTGCTGGTAGTTACAATAATATTGTACCTACTCAAAACACTTGGTCAATAGTCATTTTAATATTGATTAAGATTTGCCTTCTAATTAGTTTTTGCTTTGTTTGCTAAATTTACTTTTGTTTTACTATATAACACAAGAAATGTTTTCTTTTCTTTTCTTAACTTAAATTATTGTTGTAGTTTGTAGGTTTTAGTTTAAATAGGATGGTTTGTAAAGATTATTATTTTTATGTGTATTCCGTGGAAAATGTGGTTGGTTACACATTTGGCCGTATCTTTTTGTATTTCTTCCTATAAATTGTAATGTGTCACTATTTGTTTTCCCAAATAAATAAAATAAGAGAGGAGTTGACATGTAGGTTTATGGATCTTTTGCCCAGCAGTGGGACACTATAAATAACCGGTTGAAAAAAGGAGAAATTAAGAATAAATTCACTTACATCAGTAATATTACTCCGTATATAATGTCCGCTGTGCACCAAATTGTCGATCTCATCCATATTTTTGTCTCCACTGAGGGTTATCTGCAGAGAGGCCAGGCAGTACTTCCCTCGGACCGCGCCATCTATGCTGAGGCATTCGTCATAGTCGCCATATTGGTTCCCATTGCCGCTTAGGATGCCTGCCGGGGGCTTTGCAGTTGCGTCGAACACTGAAACAAAATTAAACCTTTATAGTGACTGAAGTGACACTCGGTATAGTAAACTCATCTAATTCTGTGACTCGCCTAATTCGGTGATATTTGGTTTGAGCGCTATCATAGGGCTATACGAGTGAAATCAATGGTTTGAAATACAACCTTAAGCCTCTGTGATAAAGTTCAAATTCAAAACCAAATATCACCGAATTAGGCGAGTCACAGAATTAGATGAGTTCACCCTACGACGAGCACGGTAGGTAGTGGCATCGCCATCAATTTGCAGGTATACGAGATATTCAGCATCATATAAACATGTCATAAGACTTGTTAGGGATCCTGCCGTTTTTCCGAAAAGATTTTGTTAAAATTTCACTACCCAAACAAATTTTAGCAACCTTTCTTATACCAATGCAATGTTTGGAATTATTTTAGTACGCACATTTTCATTTGGTCAAATTTTTACTTGGCAGAATATTATCAAGGATAATGTCATTTAGGCATTTGGTCTTTAATCAAATGATTTATTACAGCAAACAATCTTTAGACAATAAACGTTTGGCCAAATGATTTGTTATGGCAAAAAATATAAAGGCAAAAATAAGATTTTTTGGGAATTATATAATTAAAAAATGCAATTTTATTTTAATATAATATAATCATTTATATAATACAAAATTTTTGTAACTTATTATTTTAAATTTGTTGCAATGGACATTAGCAATTTAATTTCGGAGAATTCAGAATTGTGTTGCAGAATTCGATTAATTCTTTCGTTTTTATTCATACATTTTTTTGGCGGTTCACCTAACTAGTAGTAAGTAGTAGTCACCGAACTAGTTAGACGAGGTTAATTATAAAAAAAAATGCTTAGGTTAGGTTAAAACTTTGACCTCCTACGCACGAGCCGAGCGAGCGAAGCGAGTGGTCCCGCGGCAGCGGCCGGCGAGTGCCAGAAACGACTAGATTATTTAGAAAAAAATATGGAAAAAAAACAGGCTACCCGAAACTAAACTAGTTAGACGAGATTAATTATTAAAAAAAAAATACTACACCTTAAAAAATTATACCTACTACCAGAATAGTTAATATTATTATTACCTGTTTAGAATTTGTCCCAAGTGGAAAAAAACACCCTTGTAATAAAACGTCTTCAAAGTTAGAAATGGTAAATTGAAAACTGACGATACCTACTAAATATTTGGCAAATTTTATTTTGCGTAAAATGAGTTATTCCAACTGAAATATTATTGACTACATAAAAATTGGTAAAAGTAGGGTAGACCGGGGACAATAGTACCATTTTCTAAACATCGGTTGATTACACAAATTCAACTTTCGCTTTTTGTTTTAAATATTATTATTTTACAGCCTTAGTTTATTATCTACCGAAGAAAATATCTAAAGTTGGCCTAGATTAAACAAAACTTGGTCAAAATTGACGTTGAATGAAATGATGGCTAGTGCTACAGATGACCCCTTTTAAGGGTTAATTGTACCAAAACTGCATAGGGTAATAAAACTCGAATAAAGGTATTAATCACATTTTCTCAGTCATTTATTTGAAGTCTTATGGGTTTATAATCATTCTTAAAAATTAGGAACAAAAATATTGTGAGTTCAGTGTTTTAAATCAACACAAATGTAAAGTAATAACATTAACATAACAATTTCACTTCAACTTCACTTCGAACAAAAATAAAATAAGTTTTTATTAACATATAATCAACTTTGGTTTACACTTCGGTTAGCAGCTATTATCTAGCTTTATAACAATTATAAAATAGAAGTAATCAACAAAAACATGTTAGTATGGAGGTACAATTTACCCCTGGTACAATTGACCCTCATAGAATATTAATTATTGATAAAAAAAATATTAGTCAGATTCGCAATTGTGACAAACATAAATTGACTCCTGAGGTGTACATTCCTCGTGTGCCCATAATCTGCATTGAGCGCATTGGATCCACATTTCATTAGCCCCGACTGGCACTATAAGGTTCCATACATACAACACAAAACCAAATTATTCTTCTTCTTCACTGCTTTCAGAGTCATTTTTTGCTACAGTCTTCTTTTTCTGGCTGGAATCACATTTTATCCCTTTAGATTTTCCCGGGTGCTGTAGATTCGCTTCTCTTTTACGTTTATATCTTATGAGAGACACGTGACAAACGTTGAACATATTCGCAACGGCGCGTATGCTACGCCCTTTTAAAATCTCATCATATGCTTGTTCATACAACAATGTATCTCTTGACCCACGGTCCGTCTTTTTTATTCTATTTCGTGGCATCTAAAACAAAAATATATCTAATAGGTAATTGCATATTTTAATTTTAAGTACCTATTTATCTTTTTACTCTGTTATTATTACCACTGGGTTATTTCTACCACGGGGTGTTTTGTACCAGTACTATTGACCCCGACAATGTTGGTACAATTGCACCAAAGTAACTAATTTAGAAAAACATCTAATAGTCACATAATTCTAAACTTATAGTTTCCATTTTTATCATAAATCAAAAGTTTAATAACCGTCTAAACTAGCAACAACAATTACTTGTCGAAAAGACTCTGGTAGTACGAGTTACAGCCAATAATATTTTACGTCAAAACTTACCGCGGCTTGCCGAAAATCAAAAATTCTCTACTAATACGTCCGTTTCACAGCGCGCGCGCCGGCGACAGAGGGGCGCCTCGGGGCTCAAGTAGCGCGTATACTGGCGCACTCACACATGCAAAATTGAGCTCAGTAGTAGAAATATCGATGATGGTACTATTAACCCGTGCTACTATTGTACCCGGTCTACCCTACTTTGGCAATTGGTAAACAAGTCATTGTTTAAACGTTCACTTGCCAAACATTAGGTTTGCGTTACGATTATTTGTGAAGAGATTTTTTGCTAAGTGATAATTTGGCAAATGAGATTATGCGGAATTTTTTTTGGGAAGTGATAATTTGGCAATTTCTTTTCGATGAAACAAGGGAGACCCCACTATGTAGTAGATTTATCTATCTACAAATATTATAAATTAAAATCGGTTTTCGTGTTTTTTCGACCGCGTTGTTCTTCTAAACTTAGTAACGAATTTTAATGCAGTTCACCACCATTTAGAGAATTTATTCCGGAAGGTGTGTGTGTATAATACATTAATATTGAACCGACATATTATAATAAGTATACAAATTTCGATGTTTAGTCAAGTCGTAAAAACTGTGTGAAGTAATTAATATGTTAGTGTTAGATAATTCTAACACTAACATATTAATTACTTCACACACGCAAGAAACCGAGGGCCAGTTCTCGTAATTTTAAGAACGTTTACGGTCTGATCTCATCTGTCTCAATCTGTCAAAAATAACTCTAATTTCCCTAAATTTTTGACAAGTTTTTGACATTGATTGGCGATGAGAGAGATTGTGACATAATTTTGAACGTTTTTGTGTATTCCGAGTTGATTTTTGAGTAACAATATCTAACATAATTTGGTAAGTATCGTTCCGTTTTTTGACACCGTACAGAATGGACCTTTGTACCTATGGCGAAAACAAAATTCCAGGAAAGTCTTAAATCAAAATAAATACAACAAATGTGTTAATATTTCCTCTAAAATTTGAATGAGTTTGATCGTGAATAAAATTACAATTTAGAAATTAATAAGTTTTTATCACCAGTACTACAATGGACTTTGGTCAGTTTGACAGCGGCGAAAAGGTTACACGTGGATTCTGATGAATTTATAACCATCTTAATTTATTTCCTCTCATTCTGTATTTTTTTTGCTTGTTTGCGTGTGCTGTAGGGCGTTTTGGGAGACCGTCTTATGTAATTTTGACACTTAAAAAGTTCTAGTCTTGTTAGATTTTGAATAATTTACTTATCAATTTCAAAATTAATGACAATTTCAGGCTCCGAAGTAAAATATACTACAAAACCTTCAATACTATGCTACCGAAACTTCATCCAATTTGCACGACACCTAACCCTCAAACGCTACAAGGGCTTTTTCCGGACTGAATTCGATCGAATGCCTTACACACTCCTATCTCGTTCGTTGAACCTTGTATGTCAAATGTCACTGGTGAAATGACTGTGGGCAGTGAATACGAAATGTCGCAGCGTACAATTCAAGGATGCTATTGGCGTGACTCGAATGCACGTGCAGAAACTGAGAAAAAAAAAAGTTAGATCGCAGACTGACGGACGGCCGGCAGAGGTTGGGTTAGTTTATGGATTCCCAATTTGAGTATTGGGAATGAAAATTGCGTCTATCTTTGATACAGAAAATGTATCAACGAAAATATTGGGTAGTAGAGAAAATGTTGTTTGGTTGGGTTACATGTATTTTGTATATTGCGATCTATACAAAGTTTTTCCATAAGGGTTTTGCAAGTTTTTAGTGTAAGCAAACCTTCAATAGTTGCAAGTAAACATAGTTTTCGCATACAGCTAAAATGTAAACAACAATACATAATAACATACTGTTTACGTCCTTGTTGCAGGTTGATCTTCGTGACTCCACAATCAAAGCATAAATCATGCCAACATGAGATGTCTGATATCATTAAATGGCGAGTAGCAGACAAGATTCCTTCGTTAAGTTGTTAATTAGTCATATTTATTAACCTTCACATCGGCCGATCTATTCTGCAAAAATGTTATCGTGAAAACTTAGGTGAAGTGAGCGGTCATTCCACCAGCAGATCGATTCTGTAAAAATCTCACCGTGAAAAGTTAAGTGAAGTGAGCTGTCAATACTGTCAATCCCTAGCATTAGTTGGAATGACAGCTCACTCCACGCTCACTTCACCTAACTTTTCACGGTGAGATGGTTACAGAATCGCACTGCAGATACTAGAATTTACACTATTGACAGTTTACTTCACCTAAGTTTTCACGGTGAGATTTTTACAAAATACATACAAACGATCTATGTATTTTGTAATTCTTTTATTAGGGCAATTTTTATAATTGCGCATCGAGATTTCGTTGATACTCAATACCGTTTCAGAATGTTTTCACATCTCCTGCCGTTTTCCTGGTTTCGTATGATTGGTTGTAGTAATTTTTGTCAGCGAATCGCAACAGTTTGACAGCTGATTCATTAATAGATGAAGTCTTACTAACTTTTCCCGGGATCTGACGCTTGGTATTTTGGTAAACAAACACTTGAATAGCGGTTATAATATTAATATTGTTTGTGTCAAGTCGTGATTCGTCGTCTCGCGAGTAACATAATATCTAACATAGCACGAGCAGGGTTTAGGTCTCCTTAAGTGCTACAAATTGGAGTTTTTGATTCAATCTGTTTTTCTTGTCCACTCAAATTAACACGCTAACAACGTAATCTAGCACATTCATCAGTAAAATTCAAGGTTTCCCAGACACCCATTCCACCGTCTAAATTCCAGATGACTAGTATTGGGTAACGGATGTTTTGTTCAAATCGGGGGGTTTTGGGCGGTTTTTCTTTAGATTTTACCTTATGATCTGTTTTGTACGCGAAGTGCGCGTGTGTTGCTGTTTGGACTACTGATCGAGCGCTGCTTTGTGTCAATGACATGTGATCTAATCTTATGAAGAGCTCAGTTTGCGGTTAGGAAAAAATATTCGGTAGATAAGTGAGTTTTCCGGAGATTGTCCGATAACTGGTGTTTGTTCCATAGTAGGGCAAAGGCCATTTCTCGGACTGGTTAAATGGATACCTA
Organism: Apamea crenata; assembly: GCA_949629185.1. NCBI lineage: Eukaryota > Metazoa > Arthropoda > Insecta > Lepidoptera > Noctuidae > Apamea > Apamea crenata. Next base: position 4,486,931 of record OX451359.1, read on the forward strand.
ATGTCTGTTGGTTTTTCCATACCGAACATCCAGGTACCTACATCGTCTTCACATTATGTACCTAATGTATCCTAACTAATATTATAAATGCAAAAGTAAATTTGTTTGTTACGCTTTCACGTTAAAACGGCTGAATGGATTTGCATGAAATTTGGCATATGGGTAGACCATGACATGGAGAAGAACATAGGCTTTTCGTTCTGGAACGCAGACGAAGTACTTAGCGGGCAACAGCTGGTACAAGATTTTAAAAATCTTATCCATACAAAACTGTCTATTGGAATAGGGAATAATCAATTCTATTAACTTATAAAATCTATGACATCCAAAAGAAAAAAAAATTGGTTTTGTTTTTATTATGTCATCTTATCACAAATATTTCGTTCAACGTAACCGTTTTATTATTGTTTTAAAACAGGTTCTTCCACAATTTAAAAACATAAGTCATAGATTTAAAAAAATCTAATTTGAAATTCTAATTTTATTATTTAAATAGCTAATAGCTAACCATCTGTCTAATCATTTGGCTCTTGAGATATAAGTATCTTTTTACTTAGTTCAGGAGACAGCTGTAAGTTGAACCTCCCTTTGCCCACTGCTTGTACAATCATGTTTAGTGTCTGTCTACACCCATCTCTCCACTATACATATAGTCCAATGCTTACTCTAGGATGCATATCCGGTAGGCTCCTAAATCCTATCGTTTCCTACGGTCACGTCTTCCCTACAAAAACCGCGCCCCCCGGTCTACTTCCTGATATGCAATGGTGGCTGTAGCACCATGAACATGAGGCTACAGGAGCTAGTGAAAATCTTGGGGTTCATTCGATTAATCGAGTCTGGTCAAACCACGCTGGGATCGGTGCAATTCATTCATTCATTCATTAAATAGCTAACCATCTGGCTAATCATTTGGCTCTTGAGATACAAGTATATTTTTACTTAGTTCAGGAGCCAGCTGTTCAACCTGTCTTTGCCCACTGCTTGTACAATCATGTTTAGTGTCTGTCTAATGTGTTTTTCTTTGTACAATAAATTTATTATTTATTTTATTATCTTTTTATTTTTGTAGCACGTGTTTTTTTAAGGGGAATGCGTTAGCCCGCGCAATTCAAATTTTCTTACGCTTTTAGCAATTTCCAGGTCAGTGTACATATATGTTGTGTCGTGTGTGTATGTGTTGATTAAAGTATGATCCGCGACCGTAATAAATATGAATTTACAGAATTATAATCATAACAATTAGCAAAATCCTTGTGTTAGAATTGGCCTCAAATGTCATGATTTCATGAAATAAGTAGTCATTCAATAGGGAACTTATTGTTGTTGTTGATTGGATTGGGTTTGATGATTTTTATAATTATAATTCTACTAGCTGACCCGCCAGACCTTGTTTTGCCATATAAATAATTTCTAGCTGCCCGGCGGCGGCGCTACTACGTTAGCATGTAGTTTTTATTTCGTGGATTACCCTGACGTGTTCGCCTTAAGGTTGTTTTTTTTCAATAATTACAAACTTATAAGGAAAAATAATGTACCACCATCCTCTATAAGCCACAGTGGTTGTCCACAAAGGTAGGTACATAATAATTAAATACAGAGAGTAATGTTAACAATTAAATATTAATGTATTATTTATTACAATCATTAGGTATATAAAAAGATTACAATTTAATCAGTTCCGTTTATGAGTGGGTATAGTATGAATGACTATAGTCATTAGGTAATCTGTGTCTTAGCTGATGATTTCTGAATCATTTCAAGATTTATTTATGATGTCATCTCCGTGATATACAAGCTGTTGTTTTGCATCCTTGTCAAATTTCAGGAGGCTGCTAAGAAAGACATAAATAATCAAATAAAATTACGATCCCTGGGAAATAATGAATACATACTTGTTCTTTTAGTTATTTAAGTTTAACAATATTTCAGAATACACCACTTTCAAATGACAGAATCGCGTTATGGTATCGTATAAGATAAGCGGCCGCGTTTTTTTGTGTGTGTAAAAGGGCAGTTCCAGTGCACACAGGCCGCGTTTTAAAATGCGTGTAACACACATGTCGTTTTCCGAAAATTAGAAAAAAACTACCTACTTATTTTATTATTGATTCGTGTCGAGAATCAGTAGCATAGTTACCTCCTTGAATTCGATGAGGATGCAAAACGACACCTTGTATTAATGACTGATTTAGTGCTAGTCATAATTTAATTACGCTAAAACTAATTCAGAGGCTTTTTTTTTGTATATCTGTAAATTATCTATCTATCGGAATAATCATCATGAACAAAAAAGAATACTAGATTAGTTTTTTTTATATATAAATAAAAAAAACGAATCTAGAAATTTATTTAAAAAAAAATAGGTAACACTGGGTCAATTTTTACTAGGAAATAGGAAAAACTTACAATACCCTTAAATGCTACCTACTGTAAATTGAAAACATTGCAAAACTCAATTAGGTACCTATTTTTAAAAGAGTAACCGTGGCGTTTCTTGCCGGCTCTTTTCCATAGGAAACGACCAATTGAAACCGTGCGCCTAGCTTCTGTTTGGTTTATGTGAAATAAAATATTTTCATTATAAATCAATAATTATGTGCCACAAATAAAAGAAAAATAAAATTATACTGTCATCTTCTATATTTTTATACATCTTCTCTTTATATACAAAAATCAATTGCCGTTCGCTAGGCTCGCAAAAACTCGTAAATGCCTCGACCGATTGTGATGAAACTTAGGGAAGTTGTTGTGTGCCGGAGAAAGAGAAGGTTCCTACCAAAAAAGGCACTGCAACGCATTTGAATGCATTTGCATACATTGCTGGGCATTAGCTAGTAAATTATAAAATAATGTCACTTTTAGTGTCCCTTAATTCTGTATGACCGTCTTGTTCTTCTAAAATTCGCAACGGGTTTTGTTGCGGTTTTCATCATCATTTACAGAATTGATTTCGAAAGGTCTATGTGTAAATTCAATTAATATTAAACTTACTGCAATAAATATATCTAGATTTTTTGTCAAGTAATAAAATCTGTGCGAAGCAGGGATGGGTCGCTAAGTTATTATAATTTATATAAGTAATAAGCAAAATGTTATATCAAATGTTATTATTTTTTCGACACCTGGGCTCACGGAGTTAACGCGTTTGCATAATTAACTACTTTACTATTTTATTATTGATTTTAATTCAAGTTATCAAACGTGGTTTCCATTGTTAACGTAGAAAAATAAAGTTTTGGTGAAACAATACTGAATCTACCGATTCTCTTATTATTTAAATATCCTGGAGAAGTCACGGAAAAATTATGGGTTTATTTATTTAAATCTATATAAATAAAAATTAATCACCGAAATGTACGAGTATGTACGCGCATAACTTCCGATCGACTGCACCAAATTGGATAATTCTTTTTTTTTGTATTTGTTATTGTCAGGACAAGGTTTGTACAGAAAAAAAAAGAAAAAAAAATATGGCGGTACGACGTTCGCCGGGTCAACTAGTTACTAATAAAAACGTAGATATAGGCTTAAATAATATTTTGATCTTGATCCGAATAAAAAACCTGTATCATTCAATAATATATAGTGACGTTGTTGTTGAACTACTAAACTTCACTAAACCATGTCGAAATATACAGGGTCAATTTATAATAGCTAGCGAAACTCTGCAGATGGATATCGGTATGATACATTTATTAGGAAACTAGTTAGGTTTCCTCACGATGTTTTCCTTCACCGTTTTGGGAGCAGTGGTGATGAAATTATTACACAAAGTAAAGCGCCTGTCTGGGTTCGAATTCGAACCTGCGACCTACAAGTTGTAAGCCGGGGTCGTTACCACAGAGCCACCACTGCTCGCTGCTGAATGACCACAAAGGATACTGTTTATCCCGGTCGTACGTTCCCGTGGCATAATTTCCACAGGCGAAGTCGCGGGCATAAGCTATAGTCTAGGATAAGTATATTCAAATTTTATTTATGTTTCAAATTGACGTTATTTCAAATTAAACAAATATCAACATTATTTTAATGGTGATTAAGTTGATTTCAGAGTGACTAACACTTGAAAAAGTTGTAAAAATGTTTGAAGTTGTAGCGTAAACTGAAGTTTATTTTGTAGGAATTAAAGTTATTTTTCCATAACCTCATATTTGTTTACATTTTTGGCGAATATGTCGCGATTTAAATTTATTTACTGAATTCGATTTTGTATAAGGTTTATAAATATAATTTCTAAGGCGCAGTTCACTTACGTAGATTGTCATTATGGTACTCGTAATTCCCAGGAGTTATGCACATTCATGCCTTCGTTTGTCTTCGACCTGATTGCAAAATTACTTCGCGTTTAACGCTTGTTGTTGGCTAAAGTGAGCAGGTTAACATATTTGTTAAAATAACTAAAAATCATTGATATTTTAGGGCTTTCTCTCTCTATTTTTTTTTTATTTTGTTTTGGTATACCTAATCATAATTTATTGGAGTTTTTAGTAGAGTTTAACGGTTTTTCCATGGGATGTAGGGCATGCGTCACAAATAGTTTTTCTACGTCTTCTTTGGCAGCACGCCAATCAGAGGGGCATTTCCCGTATTTATAAGAAGGTTTTCATTCTAATCTTAGCCTCAATCTGTCAAAAATACAATCAATTTGCCTACATTTTTGACATTGATTGTCGATGAGATGAGATTGCGTCTTGAATTTGAACGTTTTTTAAGTACGAAAATTGTCCTGCATAATTAATGTCTGTCAAGCCTTATTAGCGCATCATTATTCTCTTGCCCTTATCCTAATTGGTTTAGGGTTAGCGCAGCATCTGTCCTTCCATGCTTCTCTATTAGTCGTCATCTCTATAGCCGAACCATTTTCTAGCACTCAGCCTATTGCAGTCCACTGCTGGACATAGGCCTCTCCCAGGCCACTACTCTGTCCTCCATCTTCCACATCCAGCCCCCTCTTATAGCAATCCACATTCTTACCCAAATCTATTCTCACGACATGTTCTTCATTTCTCAATCATTAGAAGCGCATATCATCGGAAAAATACTAAAATAGCTTCCGAAACCATAAATTCTCAAGCAATCAAATACTTCCTTCCATATTTCAAGAAGAATTTACCCGCCATTCATGCCATAACGCCCGATTAAGCTTTATTACAGTAAGAAACATGATAATATCGGAGTAAGCAAAAAACGCGTAGTGCTGCCCTCAGTACGTTTGTAAACTTCAACGGAAAGACAGTTCATTGCTCTTTTGTATTATTTCCATGTAGGTAGGTAGGTAGTTAAAGTGCTTCTTTTTCATTCTTTCCGAGAATGTAAACAATTTGACAAATGGGCTGTTGGTATCGCCACCGTTGTAAACAAATGAAAATTCTAAAGTGGTATCGTGGGAGCCTAGATATTATAATATAATATAATATCCCTGGACATTTCACACAGCACCATTTGTCCCAAGCTAAGTAACCTAATGCTTGTGTTATGGTAACAAGATGGCTGATAAACTACTTATATACTTACAATTTTTTTTTGTAAATACATACATATTATAGATAGAAAAACACCCAGACTCGGAACAAATACATGTAGGTCATACAAATATTTGTTCCGTGCGGGAATCGAGCCCGCGACACGCAGCGCAGCAGTCAATCGCTTAACCACTGCGCCAACCGTGCCGTGCCGTATATTGCTGTTAGGGTTTTTCTCACAAAGTCACAGTCTATGATTATCTGTCTATATATCTATCATCATCATCATCACATCATGCCTATACATCTATACATATTAAAAATTCAAGTCGCTTTCCGTGTCTGTCTGTGTTACTGCGTTGTTCTTTTAAATGCACATATTTGATGCAGTTGTCACCATCATTTCGTTAGAGAATTTAATCCAGAAGGTTTACGTTACATTAATATTAAACTTCCATTTATTTGTCGATGTTTTATCAAGTCTTATGAACGTGCAAAGCAAGGGCGTATCGCGAGTGTGACCCTAATTGCACAAGACACTATCAATAACAATCTGAATCATCTTATTGCTAATCCATTGCTTCACATGTTCAAAAAATTTGTCTGCTCAACAAGTTAATACCGCAATGAATGTTGTTGAACTGTCAAAATGAAAGCCATTACTACTGTAAGTGTGTTACGCAATTAATACATCTGTGGTGTACACCACAGACTACCTACATTATTGTTGTCTTTAAAAGATCACTTTTAGCGGTAAGACTTGGGCGGTCCTATCGCTAAGAAAGAGCTATCGTGTCAACGTTTGTAAAATTTCTACATTTACGTCTGTAATTAATATGGTGTACATAATAAATGGTATAACATGATCGTTTTGAAACAGATTTAGGTCAGCGGAACTTGACGTTTGCTGAATTTATTTAGAATTTAATGCCTAGGTATAGTTTTAAGTTTCGAATAAATGAATGAATACGTCAATGATGTAGAACTACATGAATGAAATAAATACAAGACACGTGTATTTTCTATAAACAAATCTCTTGAGCTTTTACCTACACATTCATGATAATATTATGTCTATATTTGGCTATCTCGAGTCTGGATTACGAAACTTTTTGTATAGTAATCCACTTTCATTCATGACAAAGTGTCCTTGAAGTAATTCGACTGACCTTTCCTTTGAGATCGAAAGTTTTGTCCGAAGTTAATGTTTGAATCGTTTGGTAAATAATATTTTTGGGAAATATTGTAGGTAGGATGTTGTTTTTTTTTTCTCATAAGCCTACACAGTCCTCTGCTGAGCTTCAACTTTCTGACTAACTGACCGACTCTTTGACAATTCAAAAGTGCCTGTAAATGGTTTAATTGAAAAAAAAGAAGTTTATTTCAGTTAACATAGTTGGTTTGCATTATATGGTTTGGAGACTCCTTTTAAGCAAGGAAATGCTTGTGTTGAAATACATGCTTTGAGTTTTAGTATGAGCAAAGGCCTCCCCAAATCCATCCAGACATCCTTTTCTAAAGCCACCACGATCCAACCCTTGCGGTACGCCTCTGGGTTATCTCTCTTGAATCTATTAACATCGATTAATAATTGAAGAGGACAAAGATAATTGTCCACATGATATTACTTGAATATATCAAAGAAGAAGTTATCATAATCTTTACATGATTGGATTTTAACTGGTAATCGTATGTGGCGTAGACTTGTTAATATTTTAGGAAAACTATGACATCATTTTAAACCTAGGGATTTTTGATTTGCGTAGACAGACATGCGTCGTCTTAATTGAACGATTTTTTTTAAATTAGCCATTCATGTCCAACTGCAAGGCAAATGCCTCCCTCTTTCGGCCTTTCCCTGTCCAGAGCTGCAAAGGACCAATCTTTATTAAAGGAATTCAGTCTATAACTTAATTATTTTCAAGTCATGTTTGTACTTAGATGGAAAGAGTTTGGCACACAGATAGTTTATAACCAGGATTAACACATAGGATACTTTTTATCCCGATATTCCTACGGGATCGAAACTTATGCGGGTGAAACCGCGGAGCGCTGCTAGTTGATAATTGCAAAATGGAATAATATTTTTTATCGGAAAAACGATAGAAAAATAGCACCGCCATCAACCAGCGGATGTGCCGGCCGACGTATTTCACATGCGGATATAATTTTCGGATATGGATTATTTCTAATCATTACTATTGCAAGGATTCATATTAATAATCATGCTGGTATAATTATTATAACTTAAGTTCACAATATTTTGTTTATGAATAAATTACAGCCTATCGAACCACTGAAGCATAATAAATCATATTAATAGGAATAAAATTGACGTCTTGACAGTTATAGTAGGAAAAAACTGTCAAAAATTCAAAATTATTCCTCGGATAAAATTATCTGGCGTTGGACAAATCAGCCCTTGGTTCAGAAGAGTGATAAGTGATAAGATAAGCTAAGTTTTTAAAAGCTTCCTCTCTTCTACGATTTTGCTGTGCGTGGCAGGGTCCATAATGATCACATGTAATTTTAAGTTACCACCTAAGTACACGTTGTGGAATGCAAATAAAGTATTGAGTAGATTGATCTACCCTTCAAAAAAAAAAGATAGCAAAACAGTAAATATTTACTTTTCAGGGCCCATAGCTCCAGCCTGTCCAGGCTGTCCAGGTACTGCTGGCTATCCCGTCTGCACTGCTCGCTCGTCCCGTTGCTGGGTACCACAATTTTAGGGAACCGCTCCCACATTTCCACAATATTAAAACGTCCACTTTCATCGTAACTTTCATTTTTCGCGGCTAATTTCAAAATAGTTCCATTTAATATCGAGTCAGTTAGTAAACTTTTGTCTGGAAGTGTCAATTCGATGCACTCCCGCGCAGCGACGGTTGCGATTGCGAGGAGCAAGACAGCGCATGCGCGCGGCGCCATGATGTTACACTGTATGACGGGCGGCGCACAAGTCACGGGTATATCTGAAGCGATGTGAACGAATGTACTTGTCACTATAACCCAATGGATCGGACAATAGCGTTGGGTAATTTTTGTGTATTACTAATTAACTAGGAATTTTTCTCTTATATTTTGATTGGTTAATTAATTAATTTGTTTAATAAGTGAACTTAACATGATTGCTGGTATACGTTGTCATTTGTTTTGTTGATGACGTGACTCAGAGGTGGGTGGGTCCGAGAGTTGTCGTCATTTGACGCCCGTTTACGGCGTATTGTGACGTAATGGAGATAAAGAATAATATGACATTGGTATCTTGGTACTTACAAAACGTGTGGTGGTCAAAAGGTTCGTTCGTGTTTACTGTAGTAAATGATAGCACTTCCACTGATCGTAATGACATCTGTTGAGGTATTCTGTGTAATCCTCGTTAAATATTGAATCATTACAATTTGCTAATGTGGTGTTTAATTTTTTTTTAATTACTATTTAATTATTATGTTGTCCAATTGAAGGGCAGGTGCCTACCTCCATCGGTCTCTTTTTCTTGTAAATACCTTAGGGAGTCATCATCATCTGCCTAGCCTTTTCCCAACTATGTTGGGGTTGGTTTGCAGTCTAACCGGATGCAGCGGAATACCAGTATTTTACATGGAGCGACTGTCTATCTGACCTCCGCGACCCAGTTATTGGTAAGCCCCCCCCCCCCCCATTGGTAAGACTGGTTGTCAATGCCTTAGGGAGTTGGAACCCAAAATCGTAGTAGCACCGTGCTTCGAGATCCTGAAATTATGACAAAGTTATTTTATGTTGACCCAGTAAAGTTTTACATGTTTTCATGCTGTTGTTTGGCACCTGTTCTGCCATGTTTTGGAGGGGACACCCTAGGAGGACCACATAGTGTCCTTATTCGTGATGTTTTTCACAAAGGTCAGGTACGTAGTACTCGCAACCGGCGTGCGTGTATGACTAGCGGGGTAATTGCGTAGCATAATAGTGGTAGCAACGGGTTTCATTTTGACAGTTCAACAACATTAATTGCGTTATTTACGTTGTCCAGCAGACACATTTTTAACCGACTTCTAAAAAAAAGGAGGAGGTTCTCAATTCGGATGTTTGTATTTTTTTTTGTTTGTTCGCGCATAGTTCCGTCGCTTCCCAACCAATTTGAAAAATTTTTTTTTTGTTGGAAAGGGTATACTTTCCAAATGGTCCCATAAAAAAAATTATCAAAATTGGACAAGCGGTTTTTGAAAGTTCAACAAAAATCTAAAAAAATATCACAACAAAAAAGTGAAAAATAAAAACTTTTTTACAAAAAAATAAAAAAACAACCGACTTCCATAAAAACACTACAAAGTGAAAAATAACTTTAATTTCGGAAGTCGGTGGCGAAAACCGAAATACAAAAAACAAAGACACCGACTTCCGAAATTAAAGTTATTTTTCACTTTGTATTGTTTTTATGGAAGTCGGTTGTTTTTTTTTTGTAAAAATGTTTTTTTGAACATTTATGAAGCAATGGATTAGCACTATCCTTCAAAATGATTCAGATTGAAATCGATAGTGTGTTACGCAATTAGCTGATAGAAAACGAAGCAAAAGTACGAAAGGATCGTAGTAGGTGGCGTTCTTTAGTTTCTGCCTATCCCAAATAGGAGAATGCGTTTCTTTTTGTATGTATCTTTCCCGAAACACCCAAGGTGTTGTCGAAGCGTCAGCGATCAAAGCCTTATGATAAATAGTGACCAAAATTAATGTTTGTTTACTAACAAAGGTGTAGTTGAGTGTTTGACATTGATGATATTATCAAGTTTAGTGATTAGCATATAGATAGGTAGTTGTTACGACGTTGGAGGACTTTCTCACAATTTTGTATGTTTAAGTATGCTACTATAAACATAGCAGTTGTGTACAGTTATATGGACATTACACTTTTTATTTGATCTTTATTTTTTTGTTTTTATCTGATGTATGTATCTGGTGTACCTATAGTGTGTCTTTTAGTGTGCGCTAAATAAATGTATTTTCTTTCTTTCTTTTTTTCTTTCGTTTAGAATTCTTTGTAGGTCGTAAAAATGGGTAAACATTGCATGGTGCGGGGCATACCCTTAGTTAGTTTAGGTGTTTATTGAACTTATTGCTCAATTTAAGTTAATAGATTCTAACCTACAATCAGCCGGATGCATAACGACCACTGGGTTCAAGTCTCCACGCAATGGGTGCTTGAAGATGGATGGCGTCACCAAAGCCATCGTGGAGTACCTACGTGCGACAGAAGACGAGGTACACGCCGAGGGTGCAGTTACTGGAATCGCACCGCAACGTCAACTTAGGCGTTCGTGGTGCGCGTACCGAATTCCTATCTGCCCGTCGTCATGGAAGAAGACTTCTGGCCGCAGGACGTGGTGTTCCGTCGCTTCCGCGGACAATTACCACAGAACAGCTCAAGAACAAGCTAGTGAAGTGACGTTTTATAATAAAAATATGTATGTTTAGGTTAAGGTATTTATCTATGGGCCTGCGTAACGTCGCCTGAAATAAATAAATAAAATAAATAAAGCCGGCTGGCATCAGGTTAAGAAAAAAAAAACATATGGTCAGCCAGCATCCTAATTGCGAAACACTCGTATCAATCACAATCGTATCATTTTGAAGGATATTGCTAATTCATTGCTTCATATGTTCGAAAAATTGGTCCGCTCAACAAAGTAAATAACGCAATGAATATTGTTGAACTGTCAAAATGAAAGCCGTTGCTACACAATAATTACCCCACTAGTAACTGCTTAATATTTGTCTAGGATTCCAACCCTTAACTATGCATGCATTGCACAACCCTTGACTTAGACGATGAATCAAACTTCCGTCCGCAAATGATTTAGTTATATCATCATGATTTAGCCTTATCACCTTATGTAATCATCATCAGTTCCATGACTTTGTTTTCTGAAGTTATACTGTTCCATGACTTTGTTTTCTGAAGTTATATGTCATATTATGCGCGTTTTTGCTTCTAATCTATGATGCCTTGAAAGTTCATAATCTAACGACAGTATTGCGAGTTAGGTGTCAATTTTTATGTCACTGTTTACCTTGCTGGACCGAGACTTGGAAAAATAATTATTTGATAGCTTAGCAACACGAGTGAAATAAAAAAAAAATAACTTTATTTCAGACCTTGATCCATATGATGTTAGTAATAGACACTACTTATAAGCTATGTTAGTAACAAACGAAAAACAAGATTTAATTCATATATCTGCTGCACTCACCAGACGCACCGGGTATGTGTATGTACACGTACCCAATGCGCCTTAGTGGTGCAGCACGGCTTATCACTAATGACCTTCAGGATGTCATTGCCGGGCACTCTGCGCATCATAGAAGCAGTCTTCTTACGTAGAATCGTACTGAAACTGTTAATACGTGCTTCCGCAAACATTACTGACGAATGAAATATACTGCAGGATGCAGACTACGAAAAAAAAGGAAGAAAATCTATATAGGTACTAATAATAATGCTGAAGAGTTGGTTTGTTTGAATACGTTAATTACCTGGAACCAGTCAGATTTGAAAAATTATTTTTGCATTTGATAGCCCAATTCTTGAAAGAATGCTAAATGAAAGAAAGAAAGAAAAAGTATTTATTGCGACTCGTACAGGATCATAAACTAAACTAACTAAACACAATAAAAAATAAAAATAAAACAAATTAGGTATATAGAAAAGTAACAAAAGGAAAAATGAAACAGAAAGTTCTATACGAGGCCAAAAGGCTCCTATCTCAGCATGATGCTTCGACATTTAAAAAATAAATGTCGCAGCGCTGGTATTCTGATAGGGCTCGCTGTGATGTCACGGGCAATCACAGTAATAAATAAATATGTTCTATGTTACGGGTTTGGTTTCCTAGAAGTGGACCATTGTGCGTAATATTATATAAAATCAATAAATAATAAAATAGATATAATTATGTAAAATATAGCAAAAAAATTATATTTAACATCACACTAGGAGTCTTAGGAGCCAGGGAGAAAAAGTCTGAAAGAATGCTAAGCAACAACTAAGTAACGGCCTGGAACGGGGCATTCGCCATAGCGAATATTCGCGCGGTGCGAACGGCGCGGCGAGGCGTCTAACGACTGAAACAAACGCATTGAAATGTACTTATCAAGGCACGTGGAGCGGCGAACGGCGAAGCGACCGCGAGCTGGCGATGCGATGCGTCCAGGTGGGTCGAGCTTTGGAACAAGAAACTCACGCGGGCGAAGTCGCGGGTGGAAGCTATCATAAAATATTTGGAAATGGGACGCAAGGGACGAAAACAGTGAAGTCGTGAAAAACAGCACTTACCAAATGCAGCTACTTCTCAAATAAAAAAACCTACAAAACAAAACAAACAATTTTATGTTATTACTAACAAAAATTGGTGGCAGTTTTTCCCCAGAATTTTCATATGACCCTCTCTTTCGTTAGTGCATGTTGCAAATTTGCAATGAAGCCTGTATGTGAGTATCAATTACAAACGTTTCATGAGGTCCCTAGCAGATTCGATGTTTGAAACAGGTACATACAGTAATAAGACAAAGGGATTAGGACTTTTTCTTTTAGATAATACTAGCAAAAGCCACTGAGAGAACACTCGGTCATGCTCTGCAGGCCTTATTACGAAACGTGCGAATCGTCACTTTTAAACGTGTACCTACTTTTTTCTTAACCAATGGCCAATTGCCTAATACCCCCACCTCCCACATCAGGTTCAGTTGAAAACCAGCGTCAGGCACTAGCTGTCTGGCATTTTTGCTGAACTGGGCCTTTTTGGTGCAGCCGTGAGGCACACATACATTCCTGCTAATTTCTTGCATATGTTTTATACTAGGTAGTTTAGTTTCAATAATGCTATTATTATTATTATTACTTTCTATTTGTTTTCTTTATTATTTGCTATCTGATGTACCTATGTATCTGATGTATTGTGTGTCTTTTAGTCTGTGCTAAATAAATGTATTTTCTTTCTTTCTTTTCTTTTCTTTTAATACATATTTCGGGGTTGGTTGACTCGCCCATAAATAGTTTAACTTCGTGCGTTTCGCCTGTAGAATACATAAAGTGACGATTAGGTAAATTCGTGCGAATCAAGTAATAAGCCCTCTGTGGTAGCAAAATCAGCCTATAATGTTCCCACTGCTGGGATACTACAGGCCTCCTCTCTGTGAGAGGGATCGAGCCGTAATCCACCACGGAAGCACAGTGATGAGTTGATATGATGCGTCAACTCCGCGCTACAGCCAGCCACGCCACAAAACCCCTACATTATGAGGTTATAACGGTCGTAAAGTTCCGGAAATCATGATGCCATTTTTTTACTGCTTAAATAAATACTGTACTTTATGGTTTGCTGCAGCTTACCTATTAGGGACGGGCATTGTTTATAAATTAATTAATATTGCCTTTGTTAGTTGTCATAATTATCTGATTGGCTTGGAATGAGACACCAATCGGAAATCGTAAGACAGTGTCATTACCTACTTCAATTCATTATTATGCTCTTGATTACGAGTTAAAAGTGGGCCTCGTGGCTATAGTTAATAACAGCTGCATGGGACGGTCGAAGGTTAAGTTACGCTTGTCGCGGTCGGTTCGTGGATGGGTGACCATCCATTACATAATTATCGAGATCATTCCATGCCTCGGAAAGCACGTTAAGCTGTTGGTCCCGCCAGTCATTCGGTTATGTTTCACAGTCGTTACAGTTAGTAGCCCAAAAGTCTGACAACCAGTCTCACCAAGGAGTATCGTGTTACCCAGTAACTGAGTTGTGGAGAAAGGCAGTCACTTAGAAAGAAAATAGAGAAAGAAAAAATATTTATTATGCACAAGCAAAACACACATTACAAATACTTAAAAAAAAAACATAAATTAAGCGTACACATACAACGTAGTCAAAAGCTTCGTACTCAAGCATATTATAAAAATACTTCATGTAAAATACTGTAAATTCAGCTGCAGCCAGTTAGACCGGAAGCCGAGCCCAACATTGGGAAAACTGGCTACTAGGCAGATTAATTGAATCAATGTACTTTCTGAGTTTATCGAGATACCTAACCCTCGTAGGTAATTGAATCAATGTACTTTCTGAGTTTATCGAGATACCTAACCCTCGTAGGTGTAGTTTAGTATGACATTACTGACATTTTACACCCTGCCAATTTCGGAAAAAAAATCTTTACATTGAATGCACAACTGTACTTTAAATATAAAACAATTATAATTTAATTATATACTGACATCATAAGTAAGTAATCTTCTATACCTACTAATTAATGTCAAGACAATTTAATAGCATTATGCGATAAATACCCCACAGTAGATTGTTGATCGAGACGTCGTGTTTGAGAACATGTACCTACCAGGTATATTGTTACGGCTAATTTACTACTAGTTAAGACGTTATTAATGCATAGTGTAAATAGATAATATTATTATAATAGATACACAACTCGGTTGTTAGGGAACTAATTATCGGAGGAAGCACCGTAGGTTGGATTGGAAGCCATGTATGTACTTCCTTTAAACATAATCCTTCACTCAATAATAGTAATAATACCTGCCTGTTATTGTCCCAACTTGCTCTTATAAACGGTGAAGGAAAATATCGAGAGGAAACCGTTAGGTCGTAGAATCAAAAATTCGAAGTTAAGTGACATAATATACCGACCCGCACTTGGCCCGCTTGGCGGATTACGGTCAATGGGTAAACCCCCAATACATTTAGGCTGATTGTAGATGCGCTGCAGGACAAAGAACTTCTTTCATACAACGAAGGCATGGGCATTGATCACGACGCTTGTTCATGACGGGCTGGCGATTTGAGGCTATATTAACTAAGTCCATGTTTCCCCACGATGTTCCCCTCACCAATGTCTGTAATGGCATACTAAACTTCTACTTACTATTAAGTACTACGAGGGTTAGGTATCTTGATAAACTCAGAAAGTACATTGAAAGTCACATTGGTACTTCCCTGATTTGTGCCCACAACTTCGTGCACGAGAGGCGGGACCAATTCTACACTGAATAAACATTAGGTATATTATTGCTTACAGGTAGTTGTTGCGGGTCTGGCTGTTTGTGTATGTGAGTTTAAATGTTTGTAAACGCACCCACGATACAGGAGCAATTTCCAGTGTGGGGCAACGTTTAAAAAAACAAACCCAATTAGGTTCTATAATCCTCTGATAAATCCTTTGAGTTTGATGAGAAAGAAACTTAATAGGGTAGTTTCCTGGGTAAAAAAATAATGATTATATTTAGTCCGTCAGTTAGATTATAGAAAAATAATGTGACACGTATTTTCACGTCAAAATTTGGGAGTGAGGGGTCGTGTCGTGACGTCACTTGCTTGCAAAAGTGTAGTAAGGCGTGACGTAACGCGGAACTGTAGCGGGCGATATCTTCATCATTTTTTATATAATTGACAAAAGAAAAAATACGGGTTTAATATTTTTTGATAATCAGCAAGTCACCTATTATCTTACTTAGATAATTAAGCTTTAATAACTTCTCAGTTTATGTGGACAGACGACCTTGTGAAGGCAGCAGGAACCCGCTGAATGTAGGGAGCACAGAACCGCACCCTAATTGCGTAACACACGATCAATCGGAATCGGTTTCATTTTGACAGTTCAACAACATTCATTGCGTTATTTACGTTGTTGAGCAGACACATGACACATTTTTCGAACATATGAAGCAATGGATTAGCAATATCCTTCAAAATGATTCAGATTGAGATTGATTGTGTGTTACGCAATTAGGGTGCCGGTCGAAGTGGAGGTGCTTGGGGCAGGCCTATGTCCAGTAGTGGACGTCTTTTGGCTGAAATGATGATGTTGATGATGATATGGATTCACGCCAGAGCAAAGTTTCCAAACTTTCTTATTTTGTGTGCAAATTTTAAAATTGAAAGTCTAAAATTCATGATAATTTTCATAAATTGTGTAAAGTCTAATTTTCGCGAGTGGTGTCTTAGAAAATATTTCAGTCAGGCACTCACATCGGAAAAGCCACATCGAAAATCTTCGGGATGTCACGACACTATTATTCTTCTGAAATGAATCAAATTTTATAAGCCCTACAACCAATCTCTATTCAATAAACAAAACATTCTCTAAACAAAAATTTGAGGTTTATTATTCCGGTTGTATGGGCAGTTGGGCGGAGGGCAAAGGAGAATGGGCACTTTGAGGCCAATGTGTCTTTTATAGATAGCCATTTAGACCCAGAGTGGAATCTATATAGTGGTGATTACGGAAGGGAAGAGCTTAGCCATTATGAGCCAGGGCTGACTGGCCGGACTATAATCGGAATCGGAAAAATCGGTTTGCCATTGTATCAAATCGATGTTTTATTGATAAGCGAGTGTGTAAGTTTAAATCATTTAATTATCTATTTTATCGTGTTTCTTAGTGTGTTATTTATGTCTCTTCCTATATTGCACCGGTTGACGTCATCAAGTCAACGCCGCGCGCGCAACAACGCGCTGAAAACCAGCGCTGGGGCTCTGTCTCGCATAGGGTCGTAGCATTATGCTGAGCGATGGCCGTTTTGTGTCGATGTGACGCATATTTTCACCCAACTTGTTCTTTTTGTGTTGGCGTTCTTTCCCTGTGTCATGTTTACGGCAAATAAACGTATTTTCTTTCTTTCTTATTTTAATGATAGTGTACATTTTGTTTTTAAATTATTATTCCCTTTCTTGTAGTTTTCTTATTTTCCAACACACAAAAGAAGAAACGATCAACCGATTTGATTCGGTAGATTTTTTTGTTACTCCACAATGACAAAAAGTTGGTGGGTTAGGTTAGGTTAGAATGAATGTACAGTCGGCAAAAGAGATAAGTAACCAGGGCATCGGATATAGTTGAAGTTTAGTAAGAAACCGTTGGATATTATTTAATGAAATTTAATTTGATAAATAAACTATTTGTTTTCTATTAATTAAATTAAATTTAATTCGAAAACATCCATCGGTTTCTTGCCAAACTTCAACTATATCCGACGGCCCTGGTTACTTATCTCCTTTGGTGACCGTACATCGTTTGTGAATGTACATAGTGTGGTCACTATTAAATGTGTCAAGAGTGAAAACTATGACAATGAGGTGTACAGTCCGACCGTCGAGAGAATGTGTTCCTGACACCTGTCAGTGCGACAATTCTAGTAACTAATAAAGATCAAATTCGCAAAACACGTATTCGTGTGTATGAAACTGGTAGGTGTCAAGAATGCATTCTCTCGTCGCCCGCACTGTAGTGTCCATTAAGGATAGATTGACTGAGAAAATTGTTAATCTAATTAAATGGTTATTTGTGTTATTTCAAAATCAAAATCAAAAATCATTTATTCAAATTAGGCTGAGAATCAGCACTTTTTGAACGTCAAAATTACAAAAGACAGTCCCCCAAAAACGCCCGCCCTTCACCACTTCCTAGTGCTATCGCTGGGAAGAAGAAGTGGCGCAACAAACTCCCCAGCAGCACAGCTGTCTGTTTGGATTGTTAATAACATGCCGTAATATACGATCGATCAATAATATTTAGATCATTTTATGCTGAAGCCGATTATTTTAGAGATCGATATGATTCACAACACTAACATAGACGACCCTAATATTTTTTGCTATTGTGTGTACAAATAATAAAGGTCTCAGATATTATCGTACACATAAAAATATATTTTTATATCCTATCAATATTATTATGTCCCCTGTAATGGGTTATATTAATTAATTTCTTAGAAATATTTATGTAGTATTGATTGAATACGTTGCCAACATTTTTACCCTTTGTAGGAAGTTTTCTTATGAGAATGAATGTCAGATGGCTTTAATAGTTGATATAGCTTGAAAGGGGGTGAATTGAGCTGCCATCTCACCCCTTTTCTAGCTCTGACGGTGAACTGACTCCAAATAATATAATAGCTGGGGAAAGAATGGGTACTACATCAGTCTTTCGATGTGTGACATTCACAGTTTATTTTGTTAGTCTGTGTATTGGTGAACCCCGTGGCCACGAGCTCAAGCTCTCAAGCACTCAAGCCACACGCTCAAGATACACGCTAAAACTACACGCTCAAGCTACACGCTCAAGCTACACGCTCAAGCTAAACGCTTAGGTTACTCGCACAAGATACACGCTCAAGCTACACCCTCAAGCTACACGCTCAGGTTACTAGCTCAAGTTACACGCTCAAGCTATACGCTCAAGCTACACGATTAAGCTACAAGCTCAAACTACACGTTCAAGCTACAAGCTCAAGCTACACGCTCAAGATACATGCTAAATATACACGCTCAAGCTACAAGCTCAAGCTACACGCTGAAGCTACAAGCTCAAGCTACACGCTTAAGCTACACGCTAAAGATATACGCTCAAGCTACACACGAACCTAAAGAATAACCTAAGGAATACTAAGGCTAGATTATTTTTATTTCATTTTTTTTTAAAACGCTGCCCCACACTTGGAATTACTCCTGTATCGTGGGTGCGTTTACAAACATTCAAACTCACATACACAAACAGCCATACCCGGAACAACTACCTATAGGCAATACAAATATTTGTTCCCGCTTGTTGTTTTTTATTTTATTTAATTTTATTTATTTATTTCAACAAAAGAGTACACAGATGGGAATACACAGATCTTCTGCCAAACTGCAGGACAGTTTGTCGGCAGTGTTGTGTATTTGTTCGTTGGAATTGAACCCGCGATACGCAGCGCAGCAGTCGATCGCTCAGCCATTGCACCAACCGTGTCGTCGTGATTTCAGTTTCATTGTTCTGAAAAGAATTAGTTTACAACACAAAAATGTCGGAGTTCAAGATCCTGGTGACAATTGCTCTGGCATTGACCGCGCGTTTCGAAAGAAATACTTGGTTCAATTAACATACCTATAGATAGATGCAGGTGTGTATAGTAACACTAATCTGTGAAAATGTGGTTGAAATGGAAAATCGTGTGATTGATTTATTTTTATCTTTTAATTTATTCCCGTGTATGAGGGCAGGTCGATCGAAAGTTAAGCTACTCGTGCCGCGGTCAGTTTGTGGATGGGTAACCAGTGATCATCCATTACATATATCGAGACCCCTCCGTGCCTCGTAAAGCACGTGTAGCCGTTGGTCCCGGCTGCCATTCGTAGATATTTGGCAGTCGATATGGGTTGTCAGAAGCCCGAAAGTCTGTCAAGTCAGTTTCGGGGTTGCGGAGGTCAGATAGGCAGTCACTCCTTGTAACATACAGGGGGTCTACTCCGAAGTAGTATCGGCCGAATGTTCGGCCGTTTCCTGCTACGAAGTTACTATTTGGTTCGGTCGGTCCCGATCCTACACTCCTACACTCTTTCGAATATTGACTATATGGTCCCGACCTAACTGAGCCGATCCGAACTTTTTTCACATTTTTCAATAATATTCGGTTCGACCATGTGTCGGTCCGATCCGAACATTCGCACTTTGCACTTCGGAGTAGACCCCCTGTTATTCAGCTGCATGTGGTTAGACTGGAAACTGACCCCAACATAGTTGGGAAAAGGCCAGGCAGATGATGACATAATGATTAAATGAAATAAAAAGAACACTATTTGTCCACATCATCATAGTTGTGTATATATTTATTATTTTGAGTATGATATAATTATTATCATTCTGGTAATATTTATTTTAGAAGTATATATTTATGTATGTTTATTTGTATGTATGTTAGTTCAGTCTCGTAATTTTTGTTTAGTTTTTAAGTGAATTGCTTTTTTGATTCTTTGTATTATTTTTTTGTCTCCTTTGCTCTATCACACGCTCTACATCTCTGTATCTATTGTCCTATCTAAGGAAAAACAAAACTCTAAAAAGTTGATTTGTTACACACACAACTTTAGTTATAGTTGTAGTAAGATGTGTTTTGAGATAGGTTTGTGCCGTTAGGATCTAAGTAATAGTGTTTAGGCTGGTGTATGGTCTCTTCAATGAAACTAGTGGACTGTATAAATTATGGTATATTATAATAACTGCATAGGTTGGAAACAGAAATGATAGACCCGCTCGCTTGGTTTTTTGCTGCAGCAGAGATATGTATTCAGTATTAAATCTTCTCCAAAAATGCTGCTTGATGTATTCCACCCTTTGGAATCGCTCGAGTCGACTGATGTTTCCGCTGTCAGTCATTTCTGGATGCGGAACGGACGTGAGTGATCTTCCAATAAAAAAATGAGAAGGAGTTAGGGCACAGAAATCAAGTGGATAAGGAGAACAAGGAGTAAGAGGTCGGGTCTCCGTCCCGCGCGCCTCCCCCTTCCCGCTTTCGTCTGCCGTGGCACGTTCGCGCGTGAACAAATAGCGTAAAACTCACGCCAAAAGGTTTCTTTAAAGTCTTAACGTACTGAGCCTAACTGATAGGTAACCTCTCCCCGCCTACCTAGCCCTCACTTTACATTTCCCCTCGGCAAATATGAAGAACTTATGGCTCTGTGAGAGGGAGTCAGTGAGGGATGGTAGACGTTACATGTCTTCGAATTTTTGGTTCTAAGACATGCCAGTTTCCTCACGATGTTTTCCTTCACCGTTTTGAGAACGTGACGCGTAATAAGAAATGTCAAGAACTCAAGAACACTCAATGGTGAGCAATTGAGTCATTGTCCACCCAAATAATGGACTTAAAGGTTTCTTTTTATCAACCAGTTCACCTTCAGAGTTCTAAAGGATTCATCGTGTTGCCAGAGCAGTGTTAGGACGGAGGCATATAACACCCTTTGTATAAACACGTTTTTCTTGCCGTGAAAAACTACGGTTTATTCGCCGTGTGTTGCACGGTCGTCATTGTTGTATGGATTGGATCACTATGGATGTTTTTTGACGACACGACGGCATTATGGCACGGTGTGGTAAACACGCCGTATCGTAAAGAAACCGTGCCGTGTACAAAGGACCTAAAGGCGATACACGTTACATAGCAACCCATCGCTACAAAATGTCCTGGTGAACTTTACGGCACCATATCCCAGGACATTTTGTGTTTGTTCATGTGTCCGCTACCCATATTATACCAGTTTCAACATTGCATAAAAATCAGAATGGCGATGGGGTGGCTATGCCAATTTCAAAATAAAAATGATCAACCTCCTTTTGAAAAAAAAAAATCATTTTGGTCCTCTTCGATTTTGTTGGGAAGTGATGAAATGGAGTTTCTTTTGATTAACTAGTTAACCTTCAAAGTTCTATAGAATTCATCGTGGAATACAGGTACGTAGGTATTAGGACGGAGGCCTATAAAGAGGATAGACGTAGCATAACACCACCACACGGCACAAACAAAAATTACCTGGTACACCTTATAGGGCACCAAAGTCCTAAAAAAAGTATTTTTTTTTTAAATTATAGGACTGTGAAGGCAGTTCCATATAGTTTCGTATAAGGATCGAAATACTCTTCTAGACGAATTGACGTTAGGGTACTAGAAAAGCCACAAGAAAGCAAGAAAGTTGTCCCATGCATTTCATTAGGAAATTAAAAATGAAGTGAAATTCTAAAGCATCTCTATCACTTGGCATCATATGAATAAAATATGAGAATTGCCGTTTTTCTAGCTGACTACCATTTAATAAAAATCCGTAATTCAAATACAATTGAACTTGTTTACTTTCAACTTGCGTAGAGAAAATAAACGTTTTATATTATTATTATTAATTAGCAATTACTCAAAAATTTACGAAGACTCTAACTAAGAACGTTTTCCTCTGGCCATAACGGTTAAGGTTCTTGCTCCCTGGCCTTACTGCAGCAACAACAAAATGGCGTTAGAGAAATTATGCCAGCTTCCACATAAAAATATTATTTAGACTCCTTTAGAAAAGCGGAGATTTCATTCTGGTCTTCGATTTTGTTGTGTAACAATGACATGGCGAAAATACTTTTTGAGGAAAGTGATTAATAAATCATCAATGGCCTCAGTAGTTCGTGATAATGAACTATTAGTGATGATTAGGCTACAGTCAACATGACTGGCATCGATATAATAAAGTCAAAATCGTATAAGTAAGTCCCGTGGCACATATTGAGATAATTGAGGACAAAAAGTTATCGTGAGACATGTCCCTGCTATTTCGTCAGAGGGGGAAGGTCAAAGGAGTTTGATGTCTACTGTCGCGCCATTTTCTTTTTTTCTCAAAATGGCGGCCACGCATGAAATCTATATAAATCCATAGCTGATATCAATGCAAACAGAAAACATAATGAGATCAAAGTGTCACGTTTCCGAGATATTAACGTTCAAAGTTGATCACGTGACATCCATGTCCTGTGTCTTGTAATGTTAATTACTTTACATACCTAGTATTTTCTAACTGAACAGACAGCTGTGCTGCTGAGGAGTTTGTTGCGCCACTTCTTCCCAGCGAAAGCACTAAGAAGTGGTGAAGGCCGGGCGTTTTGGGTAACTGTCTTTTGTAATTTTGACGTTCGAAAAGTGCTGATTCTCAGCCTAATTTGAATAAATCACTTTTGGTTTTGATTTTCCATATTTTTTTAAGAAAGTTAAAAAAAAAAATGAACGAAAATTGTTTAAACATTCAGAATGATTAGGTATTTTAAACTTTTATGCAACAAGCTGTACGGAAGTTCAATAAAATATGGATGGCACGTGATCATGTCATGAACTTTTTTCGGTCTAGCTCTCATTGGCCAAGTGTGCAGAGTATATGTGCGGGTACCGTTGGTCCTGGGGAGCTCATTGGGCATCAAAAAATTCGTCCGCATCACTGTCAATGGGATAGGTGCCCAAAAGGCTGGCAGAATTACCACGTTGGATGGCAATGCTGATTCTTTGGGCTAAAAATAGGCCAGCCTTCTGGTCACGTGAAGAGTCAACCAACCGCTTGAAAGATTATGATTGAAAGTGTGTTACGCAATTCTTTCTCCGGACGTGTCGGATTGCGTTTGCGTGCCGTCCAATTGGACTATGAGAGTGAAGGAAGAGAGTGCACCAGCCTGTGTCTGCGCACATTGTGCACTATAATATCTCCCGCACCGAAGGCTAGTCTCCGTTGCGATTGGCTTTATTGTAGTTGGAAGTTCGATAAATACACTTATTAGGTTTTCCCATTTTAATAAAATTAAGGTTTGCCTTTCCTTCAAAACGCAATTTCCTTATTTTCAAGCGTCATTGGTTTTTTGGCTATAGGTCAATGAACTCGCAAAGACAGTAGGCAGAAAAATTGTTCCTTCAAGTTAGTAGTTCTTAGATTTATAAGGAAAATAATAAAGCTTCCGAAAAACAAATTAACTTCCAGCGATCTGTGGTTGACTGTAATACTAACTTAGCTGTGTTAAAATGAATTACCGAAAAGTTAATACAAAATTAACCGACAAAAAATGTTGTATTTAACAAACAAACATGAAGCTTATACAGATTATAATTCTACGAAAAATATTCTATACTTCACAGCTATAAAATGTGTAAGATCGATTCTAAATTTATAATATAAAATAGGTAAGTTACGATAAAAATGATGACCTTATGTAGATTTCGGTAAAACGCAATTTAAGCTGGTGGAAAAATATAAGGTCAACAACTATTAATTTTTCGTAATTTTTAGCATTTTATTCGGTCGTTTCTTTATTTGTATTCGCTTATAAGTTGTCGAAAAGTTAGTATTTAAAGCAGTACCTACATTTCATATTTTGAGTACCTATACTCATATTTTAATTTTTTTCGGAGCTTTTATTATTTTTAGGTCATACAAATATTTGTATGACCTACATGTATTTGTTCCGAGTCTGGGTGTTTTTCTATCTATAATATGTATGTATTTATAAAAAAAAAAATTGTATATAAGTAGTCTATCAGCCATCTTGTTACCATAACACAAGCATTAGGTTGCTTAGCTTGGGACTAATGGTGCTGTGTGAAATGTCCAGGGATATTATTATTATTACTACCCGATTTATAATAACATAAACATTCAAATTAACGAGTATTTTCGAACTAGATATTCCTATTAAAGGTGCATAGTTTAAAAAAAAATCTCTCTTGTATGACTTACAGACGTCTTTGGTTTTCTAGTTTAAGTTTTCATTCGAATATGATAAATTGATAACGATAGTTTTGTTCCCTAGAGTTTTCTCACTGAATCTCAAATCTTGTATTCTGTGGTTGTTATGGCAACATGAAACATTTTTCGGTCGGAGAGTGTTATTGAGTTTATCTGTGTGGATTTTCTAAGTAGCACCCGGAGTTTGGATTGTTGATTCGTACCCGGTTGATGCCTATAACATGGGAATTAAACATAACTGGCGAAATGTGAGTATGCTATAGGTTCACCTTTGCCCAACCCATCGGGGAACAAGTGATGTCATATTATCATTTTACGAATATATTATACTAGTCAGTGGAACAATTGGCATTTATGAGCTCAATAACAAAGTAGGAAAATTGATATCTTTACAGACAGGAACCATAAGCCATCTCAAATCGGAGTTCAATGAAGAATCAATCTTGTCCTACAGATTATAAGATGGTTTATTCATTTTCGATATCCCTTACGTTGTATCATAATAGCCGCGCCTTCGACATATTTACGTAGGTAGGTAAATATTACATAATCGCGAATGATTCAATAACATTCTTTGTCTAAGAAAAAAAAAACTTATTTATTATGCGATGCTATGTTAAAATAGGACAACATTTTAAATTTTTGTTTCGTCTTCAACTTCCTTGTAGTGACTAGGGAGGGCGCGCCTACGAGCAACTTAGTTGCCCAGCAACTTTTTTGTCGCCGTCGCTGTCTCCTCGCCGAGATTTGGACGATGCACACACGGGAGCGACAGTAACGCTACTTTTTTGTAAAATTTTCGGTTCAGCGGCAACTGGCTCGCCGGCAACGTTTTTGTCACCGTGCGGGCACTTGCAATAGACGGGCGACAGTTGCGTCCAAACCCGCGGTTGAAAAAGTCTCCCAGCTGTCGCGTCGCTACATGGGCGCACTTTCATACAAACCATGTAGACTTGATGTGAGATACAAATTAGTTGCGGAAACAAAAGCTGCTCGTGGGCGCCCTCCCTAAGATATTGTTTTTTTTTTGCGAGTGTTTTTAACATAATCGCGAATGATTCAATAAAATTCTTTAGTCTACGAAAAAAAAAAGACTTATTTCATTGATTTATTTTAATTTTCCTTTTAAGGATCGTTGCTTGTCTACTCATTTAATATTTATGGATACAAAAAATTTAAATAAATTATTATAGTTGTGTACTTCCCACTAATATTATTAACTTGAAAGTTTGTATGGATGGATTTTAGTTATTCTTTTACGCAAAAACTACTGAACGGATTTGGATGAAATTTGGCACACAGATGGTTTATAACTTTTTATCCTGATATTCCCACGGGATCGAAACTTATGCGAGTGAAACCGCGGGGCGCGGCTATGAATAAATGAATGACTTAGGTCTTGGCAATCATGAGGAACCGGAGGCTATTAAAAATATCAAAATTTAAAACAAACCTGCAAAATTTCAAGCAGCATCAATAACAAGGTCTGAGCTTCTAGAACTCAGAATTCCTTAAAAAAGCTCCTAACAACACGCACCGTGACCAGTGTGCTCTTGATCCACCTATCTAAGGCTTCGCCTAGAGTGAACGCGCGTTGACTAGGGCGGTAGCGGGCGCGGTGGCGGGCGCGATTAGGTGGCCATAGTGCTTCGCGGAGTTACCGACATATCTTGCAGAGTAAGCAAGCTGAAGTGTATGTAAGCATGGCAGTGGGCTGGCCATGTTTGTCAAAGAACCGATGGCCGTTTGAGCAGACGAGTCCAGGGGGTCTACTCCGAAGTGCAAAGTGCGAATGTTCGGATCGGGCCGACACATGGCCGAACCATCAATAATATCCTATTGAAAAATGCGAAAAAAGTTCGGATCGACTCAGTTGGGTCGGGACCATAGTCAATATCCGAAAGAGTGTAGGAGTGTAGGATCGGAACCGACTGAAACAAATAGTAACTTCGTAGCAGGAAACGGCTGAATATTCGGCCGATACTACTTCGGAGTAGACCCCCTGGTGTGGAGACCGCGGATTGGCAAGCGTAGTGTGGGACGCTCCCCAGCTAGATAGACAGACGACCTCAAAAAGGTGGCTGGGACAGACTGGATGCGGAAGGCGGAGGACAGGGTGGTGTGGCGCAGAATGGGAGAGGCGTATGTTCAACAGTGGACTGCGATAGGCTGAGTTGATTGAGTGCTTTACGAGTTGCTGTAGTGGCAGTAGACGCTAGACGTAGTTCGACAGGGTAAAACAATAGAAGATCGCTCGATAGCTACAGCTGTTCACAGTTATTTTACCCATGACAGCAACCAAACCTTATAATTATTAAAATACTGTGAATGGACTGTAGGTCAGTCACTCACTACTCTATGGACGCAAATGACGGTTTCATATATTATGTTTGATACAGCTAGAAGGCGTCGCGGCAGACCCCGTAGAAGATGGTGGAACGAGCTGGACAAAACAAACGACCAATGTTCCACTTTAACCCTGGATCGAAAGAGCTGGAAGTCATGGGGAGAGTCTTTTTCCCAGCAATGTGTAACTTCGCGCCCGCCTTAGGACCCGCGAAAGGTCCTCACTCTGGAAGATGCCTGACGAGAGCGTCTTCAAGGTTTCATCAAAGTTCTTGGCCATAAGACCATTGGCCGTAAAAACTATCACAATGTATGCTGAATCACACAAGCTATAGTGCCGAGCCTAGACGTTTAATTAAAAAAAACATATAATTATTATTATTTATGAATTTTTCGGAAACAGTAATATGCCGATAATTTTAATAATTTATTGATGAGTCTTAAAAGAAGATTGCCGGCGACAGTTTTATACGAAATTCCTGTTTATTTTGGCAGTCTGCATAAAGTATTCAGAGGTGAAGGTTAAACATAATAATTTGACATTTATAAAAAACGAATATATAGGATTTTTTGTTATTTTATTTGGTATTGGCTCATTCCCCTATTATTTAAAAATTTGCTTCGCCCGACAGGGTTCATAATTGATTCTATTGATTTGTATGTACTTACCACCTGTATGTGTACATTATGGGTGCAATAAAGATTTAATTGAATTGAATTGATCACTTTAAAACTCTCTTCATAATTATGTTTTTTTTTAAAGACATGTTAATAAAATGGGGTGTTTTGTTTTAATTTTTGTATTTTTTTATTTAAGGTAAAATTCAGATGAATGTGAATGGCACATCTATATATATAAAATTCAAAGTCCTGACTGACTGACTGACTGACTGAGACATCAACGCACAGCCTAAACCGCTGGTCCTAGAGACATGAAATTTGGAGGGTGTATTCTTCGTGAAGAGTAGGTATCCACTAAGAAAGGGTTTTTCGAAATTCCACCCCTAAGAGGGTGAAATGGGGGGATTTCGTTTGTATGAAAAATCTTATTCCTTGAGTTAATAAACTTGAAACTTGGCACGAATACTTATCTAAGTAAATTATGAAGTTGGGCATTTTTGTTTTTTTAAACTACCCCCTAAAAGGGGATTGGGGGGTTTCAAAGTTTGTATGGAAGAATTTTAGCGCGCGGTCCGATTTACTCGAAACTCAGTAATTATACCTAAAATTGAAAGGAAAGAATAATGTGTATCAGGGTTTTTCGAAAATCTACCCCTGACGGCCTGAAAAGGGGTAGTCAATTTTACAGGGGAGGATTTTACAGCGTGGCTTGATTAACTCGAAAATTGGTATAAATAATCTTTGAATCAAGTTATGAACACATCCCAAATGATTTTTCAAAATTCCACCCCTGTGGGGGTGAAAAGCGGGGATACAGTTTATATGAAAAATCTTATTCGTTAGGTTATTAATCTTTAAAATTGGCATGAATACTCGCCCAAGTAAGCAATAAAGTTTATCATTATTAGTTTTTCAAAACTACCCCTCAAAGGGAAGAATTTGAACGCGCGGTCCGATTAACTCGTAACTCAGTGTTTATACTTAAGACCAAAAATAAAGAATAACATGTATCAGGATTTTTTGAAAATCTACCCCTAACGGGTTGAAAAGGGGTAGTTAATTTTACAGGGGAGGATATATATATATAATAAGTGGCTTGATTACTTAGAAAATTGGTATAAATAATCTTTGAGTCAAGTTATGAATATACCCCAAACGATGTTTTTAAATTCCACCCCTGTGGGGGTGAAAAGCGGGGATAGTTTATATGAAACATCTTATTAATTTAGTTAATAAACTTGAAACTTGGCAACCATACTTGCCTAAGAAAGTAATACAGTTTATCATTAGTATATTATCGTTATTAGTTGAAGTTTGTGTGGAAGAAATTGAATGCGCGGTCCGATTAACTCGAAACTTAGTATTGATACTTTTGACAGAAAATAATAATAAGCATGTAAAGTGGTCAAAAATTGTCCCCTGACGGGGCAAAAAGGGGTAATTCGGTTTTCAGAGGAGGATTTGAACTTGAAACTGTATGTTACATTTTCACGCCTAAACCACTGAACTTCTGATTTAGCAAAGAGATAGATGGCATCCTGGGGAAGCACATACTTTTTATCCTGGTAGCACGTTCCCGTGGGATAACTTTCGACATCCACGCGGGCGAAGCCGCGGGCAGAAGCTAGTAAATTGATAAAATCCATTAGCTACTGGTCATTGAATGCTGCTACTAAAAACGTTAACGTAAGATAGATCAGCACCCCAATTGCGACCACGTAATTCCTAATCCATTACTTCATGTTTGAAAACTTTGTTTGCTTGACAACGTAAATAACGCATTGAATGTGGTCGAATTGTCAAAATTAAACGCAATGCATCCGTTTTTTAAATGAATTAGTTTTGCTTATTTTCCTGCAAACTTGTCTCATAGCAAGGCTTACCTACCTGCATTTAAAAAAATCTTTGTCGTAATTATCCATTCAAGCATAACATCCCATAATATTATGTAAAAACCTAGTCATCTTTAATACTTTGCAAGTTAAAACCTGTATTTTATCCTAGTATGTAGTATGTCCTTAGGTTAGTAAACTTGCAAGTATGTGGTTATGATCTTGACCAGCCCTGACTCATGGGAACCTGTTGCTAATGGCTGAAGGGTATAAATAAAGAAGTACTGATCTCGCTACGGAGGCCGTTGAACGCAAAGTTCCTATACATGCCTCTAGTAAGTAGTACATAACTGTATAAAGAGGTATGTTTTCATTGAAGTTTTCTTTTGGTTGATTTTTCAATTGATATATATGATTTATTTTCATAGAATAAAATTGACGTCTGACAGATTTTGTATGGAAGAACTGTACAAAATTTAAAATTATTCTTCGGATAAAATTATCTGTCGTTGGAAAATCAGCTGGGGAGTTGGTTGCGCCACTTCTTCTCCCCAGCGGAAGCACTAGGAGGTGTTGAAGGGGTGTTTTTGGGGACTATCTTTTGTAATTTTGACGTTCGAAAAGTGCTGATTCTCAGCCTAGTTTGAATAAACGACTTTTGATTTTGATTTTGGCCATGGTAAAATAGTAATGATAATCAATCAACCGTAGGCTCAGTCAGATTTAATTAATTGTTTATTTATAAAATTGCATATTTATCGCGTTAAATCCATTTCATACAACTGCCAAAGAATGACCGTTATTTAAATTTACGGACACTATAAATTGTTAGTCAATTTGATAAACAATCAATTGACCTAATTTTTCTTGGTTTGTTAATCAACCGTTCCAGCAGTTACACGCATTCATTCATAATTCATCCATTTCAGCCGAGAGACGTCCACTGTTGGACATATGCCCCCCCCAAGCACCTCCACTTCGAGCTCCGGCTGTTTGCTTCCCGCATCCAGTAGATTCCTGGATCCTTCACCAGGTCATCAGTTCATCTTGGCCTTCCAACGCTGTCTTCCGGAACGCGGTCGCGACTCCAGAAACATTCGGCCACATAGTCCATCTGTTCTGCGAGCAATGTTTAACAATTCTTCGGGCTATGTCGGTTACCTTGGTTCTCCTGCGGATCTCTTAATTTCTGATTCGATCACGCAGGGAAACTCCAAGCATAAACCTCTCTATTGTCCTTTGGGTGACTTTTAGCTTTCAAATAAGGCCCATTGTGAGCGATCACGTTTCAGTGCTATAGGCCATCACTGCAACACGCACTGGTTACACGCATTCTGGAGAAAAGTAATGCCGCCATTTATTTTGACTCAGCAGACCCTTCTTATTGTTGTGTTGAAGGGTGACTTGAAGAATATGCCACGATGATAGGCAGTGGTAGGCAGAAAGACTAGGTATCTCATAGCTTTACTCAAACAGCGTTTATGTTCAACACGCAAGAGTTAACTTGAGACCCGAGCGGCCCCTCCCGACTCCCGCTGTTGCCGCTCTCGCCATCGACGCCTCACTACTGCACGCTTAGTTATGTCATCCGACCGAAGTCTCAAGTTAACTCTTACGAGTAGTAAATACCATCACCTTGCCTTATTTGGTGATGGCACCTAAATATGTGGTAGAGGGGCTTGTGGCTAAGTAATAACAGCCGCACGGGTCGATCGATCAGGTTAAGCTACGCTTGCCGCGGTTAATACGTGGATGGGCGACCATCTTAACATACCAACGCCTCCGGAAAGCACGTTAAGCCGTTAGACCCGGCTATCATTCGTGGACCTTTAACGTGTCGTCAGTAGCCCGAAAGTCTGACAACCAGTCTTACCAAGAGGTATCGTAGTACCCAGTAACTGAGTTGTTAAGGTCAGACAAGCAGTCGCTCCATGTAAAATACTGGTATTAATACATATAATGTAGTTGGGAAAATGCTAGGCAGATGATGAGCTAGATATGTGGTTTTTTGCTGACTGTGCTTAATAAGACTTTAAACTTTAGATTAAGACGAGGTTTTGAATAACTAATTATTGAGTCATGGGTAGGTTTAGAATGTAATTATAATCTTCTATAATATAAAAATGAATCGCTGTATGTGTTGCTAAGCGCAAATCTCGAGAACAGCTGAACCGAATTCGCTAATTCTTTTTTTAGAATATTCCTTGAAGTACAAGGATGGTCCTTACGGAAAAAAAATGTAAGAAAGTGGCTTCACGCGGACGAAGTCGCGGGCAAAAGCAAGTTTAAAATAAAAACAACCTGTAGGTATCGCATCTATCAACTTACTAAGCGGAACTGGTAGAACCGTCGTCGCGTCGTAGTCATTAAAGTCACAGAATGATGATTAGAAGTATGCCTACTTGTTTTCTAGCTAGTTCAACCAGACCTCAAGGTTATATATATGTAGATAGATATATATGTATTAGAAATATATTAGGAGACGAATAGGTGGACACAATAAAACAAACTCTTTGATGTTAGAAATATAACTCTTTTTTGTTAGATTATGTTTTGCTTGCTAGAAATAACAGATATATTTAAATATAATAAAGTGAAAAATATTTCTAAATACCTATCCTTATCGGAAGCTGTATCTACCGCGGTGGCGGTCTGCGTACTTGATATTGGATTATTTTTTCAATTCTCTCTAAGTATTACCTTTATTTTACACCAGCTGCGCCCCGCAGTTTCACCCGCATAAGTCTCGATCCCTTAGGTATATCGGTATAACTAGTATCCTATGTCCTAATCAAGGTCATGGTCTACCCTTGTGCCAAATTTCATCCAAATCCGTTCAGCCGTTTTAGCGTGAAAGTGTAACAAACACAAATATACGAAAAATCAAATCTTTCTCTTTACGAGACTCTTAGTACTAGAAAGCTATAATTTGGCATGGATATACATTATTATTTGCATTATACATTTTAATGGTTATAATTGCCCTTTATGTCGACGACATAATGTTATTTTCTTCATCGATATCCAAATATTAGTTTAAATTAGATAAGAGAATATTAACTATACTTTGTGACAGGGTGAAACTAATACCTACATGGCATGCAGACTACTGCTGAGCAAGAGGTCTTGGGTTCGATTCCCGGGTCGGACAAAGTGTTATTAAATTTTGTCATCCGGAATTTCTCAGCTGCTACTGAGAAATTCCGGATGACAAAACCGACCGGAGTCTGAATTTGTACCCGGTTGACGGCACTATTTGACAGGGGGCGAGCATATGCTCACCTATGCTGGCGAAATGTGGATGTGTGGATGTGTGTGGATGTGTGTGTGCATGTGTGTGGATGTGTGTGGATGTGTGTGGATGTGTGTGTGCATGTGTGTGCATGTGTGTGGATGTGTGTGGATGTGTGTGTGCATGTGTGTGGATGTGTAATGTGGATGTGGTGGACTGCTCTTTTTTTTGCGCGGTGGATATCCTCATGGACTTCCTCCATCGTGGGGGTGACAGAAGGGTATGGGAAACCACCGCGGTGTTCCACTTCTGCCTATGGCCGGGAGTGCGGGATTCGCATAAGCATTCACCGCTCCCCCGACAGGCCTCGACCCACTGTTCCGCAGCGGGTCCCACCTCCCTGTTCGGCCATTCCCATAGGTGGACACCTGTCTAACTCTTCGGGGAATACAGGTGTAATGTTATTTATTTATTTATATTATAAAGGCTTACCAACTAAACACATACACAGCATTAACTAACAAAGTTTATTTCATAAGATACATCTCGCATGTGTTATGTTATTTACCGCTGTTTCTATAAGGATAAGATGCTAATATTTCTACTGTCCATAGATATTTCTATTGGTCCTCATGGCTACGTTTCATGGCACGATATTAGGTGGCATTTGCATCCATTGCACAATAGGTGCTGACTGTAATAGCCAGGCTAGGTGTACCTTACAGCTTACTATGCTAATTCACGAAAGTTGTCATTGCAATATAGAATTACATATTTTTTATCGCAATTAGCATTTTAATTTGAATGTTCTGTACAACATGATGATATAAAAGATAGTCCCACTAAAACATTTCAGGTAAAGTTGGTTGCCAAGATTAACATAACGCTTTCACTTTTAAATAGTTATCAGATCTAGAATTCCCAAGATCTACAAGGCTCCCAAGGTAAACAATAACTCTACAAGGCCTAACTCTACAAGCCCTACATCTTTCTAGGGCTTTGGTAGGTATTCTACAGATTTTTTTTATATACAGACCTGCATCCCCATTACGGGGGTTGGAGGGTGAAAGTTACAGATTTCTTTTTTGAGGTTTGTGTGCAAATCCTAGCGTGGATACCAAATTTCAAAAGAATACATTATAAAAGTAAGATAAATAAAACTAAGTAATTTTTATAAGTATGCGAACTACATCTTATCCTGAGCTCTTTAGTATTATACGGGCCGAAGCTATGAGGGTTCCAAAATACGACGAAACGCTTCGAGAAAGGTAGATTTTTCCCTGCTTTATTTTCTTGGTTCGTCTCGGTGGGGAAACTATGAGAAGAAAGGAAAGAGGATGAGCAGATGTAGGTACTGTTTGCTAAATACAAAACGCTAGGCTTCGTTGTTATCAATCCCTCTGGCAAAGCTTCTGATAATGATTAATGATCTGTCATGCTAGTTGTTATTAGGAGGTTTAATTTAACTTGTTTATCGGTTTACGAGATGTAAAACATTATATTTCACTTATGACTTGGGGTTCGTAAACAGAAAGAATACGACTCTCAAAGAAAACGTTGTGGATATTCCTAGAGCCAATGATTGCTTAGCAACATGTGACCGGTAAAGAAAGAAAGAAAGAAAATACATTTATTTGGCACAAACTAAAAGACACACAATACTCCAGATACATACATCAGATAAAACAAACAATAAAGAAAAAAGATTAAATAAAAAGTGTGAAGTCCGATGTGAGAAATTAGCAGGAAAGTGTGCCTCACGGCTGCGCCAAAAAGGCCCAGTTCAGCAAAAATGCCAGACAACTAGTGCCTGACGCTGGTTTTCAACTGGTACTCAAACTCAAAGCGTTTATTTCAATTAAACTATCTACAGGCACTTTTCAATTATTAAGGAGTTGCCGGTCAGTCAGGAGCATGAAAATAGTTGCCCATTCCAAAGCGTAGTAGGCACCTATGGAGAAGAACGGGCAAGAAACTCTATGGACACTCTTTTAAATTATAATATTATTGTTACAAAATTATTATGTAGTTAGGTACATCAATCTCTGCTTGCCTAATTAGTTGCATATATTATAATATATATAATACTGCGGTTAAAATATCGAAACTAAAACCTGCCGATCTATTCTGTAAAAATCTCACCGTAAAAAGTTACGTGAAGTGAGCTTAGAGTGAGCTGTCAATAGTGTCAATCCCTAACATTAGTTGGAATGACAGCTCACTCCACGCTTACTTTACCTATGTTTTCACGGTGAGATGGTTACAAAATCGCACTGCTGTTCTTTTGTTTCCTAATCCCAGCTTAGAGACGACCAGTCTGCAAATAATCCAACCAAACTATCCAGTTCAATGTGAGACCTTGTGCTAATTCAATGTAAACATCAGGTGCATACCAAAGGTTCAATGTCCTAATCAGCGCACAATGTGGACAAATTGATTAGTATGTTGTCCGGTTCTTTTGTACATCTTCAAGGTTTCTTAGCGTACAGTGACGAGCAGGTGACAGCTGGCACGTTTGCAAGCCTTGTTTGGCCATGGAGTCAGCCATGGTCATAGTAAGATTAGGGATTTTTATAGGTCAGAAAAGTATCGCGGGAAACACCTGGGGTCTACTCCGTAGTAGTATCGGCCGAGTGTTCGGCCGTTTCCTGCTACGAAGTTACTATTTGGTTCGGTCGGTTCCGATCCTACACTCCTACACTCTTTCGAATATTGACTATGGTCCCGACCCAACTGAGCCGATCCGAACTTTTTTCGCATTTTTCAATAATATTCGGTTCGGCCATGTGTCGGTCCGATCCGAACATTCGCACTTTGCACTTCGGAGTAGACCCCCTGGATGAGGGACGCTCGGAGCTGGGAAGTATGGCAGAAGAAAGGGCAGACCTGTACTCAGCAGTGGATGATTTCGGGCTGAAAATATAATGATGATGATAGGTCAGATATATCCAGTTTTTTGTAGTAGGTCTTATTAAGGATAAATTACACTACTTTCCACGCGGCAAGCAAATATTGTATTTATCACAATATGGAAGAATGGACGAACGAACTGTCGGAAATCGAACCCAGAACCTCATGCTCAGCAGTCGGTAGTCTAGTCTAGTTATTAATAAACAGTTCTGGTAGTACTACAGACAACAAAGCATTTTGTATGTATATTGAGGCATTGTTTTAACTGAATATGTTTAGCAGTAGTTGCTTACAGGCACACTTTGATGGTTGAAGCTATGAGCTAGTATAAAGAAGTCGGTTTTTTAAGCACCTTTCAGCTTTTCTTTTTCGTTGGTCACGGCTGTCATTTGTACATATCTGAAAGTCGTTACGTGTCGTCAGAAGCCCGAAAGTCTGACAACCAGTCATACCAAGGGGTATTGAATTACCCAGTAACTGGGTTGTGGAAGTCAGATAGGCAGTCGCTACATGTAAAATGCTGGTATTGAGCTGCATAAAAGTGAAATAAGTTGCTTCAAGTTTGTTTTTCTTTTTTATAACCCTTGCTTAGTTAAATAAGTAAAATATGGTCACGTGGGTTGTGAAGCTCAGCTATTCAGCTGCATCCGGTAAGACTGATAGCCGACTGTTACATATTTGGAATAAGTCTAGGTAGATGATGAGTTCAAAAAAGCCTAACAAACTAATAGGCACAAGGGTAAATTACGATAAGATCATAAGGTCTAGTTCACAACACGCTTGATATTCAATGCAGTGAGCACTCCTCATTACAATACAATGTGATACATACTCGTACATTGCTCATGTGTTTGGCTAATGTTATCGTTACTGCAGTCAGGGTTGGCTTGCGAAATGTATCGGTGATAAATCAATCGTAGTCGAGATGGTGAATTTGTTAGTTGAATGATTTTTACGATTAATTAAATTAACTGTAACAATACACAGATTTTTCGTGTATTTTTTTCTGGTTTTGAGTTTTTTCTTTTCGTTGTTTGTGTGAGAAAGGCTGTGCATATTCGTCGTCACGGTTGGCGCAGTGGTTAAGCGATTGACTGCTGCGCTGCGTGTCGCGGGTTCGATTCCCGCACGGAACAAATATTTGTATGACCTACATGTATTTGTTCCGAGTCTGGGTGTTTTTCAGTCTATAATATGTATGTATTTACAAAAAAAAAAATGTATATAAGTAGTTTATCAGCCATCTTGTTACCATAACACAAGCATTAGGTTGCTTAGCTTGGGACAAATGGTGCTGTGTGAAATGTCCAGGGATTTATTATTATTATTATATTCAGATCAGCCTATAATGTTCCCACTGCTGGGACACAGGCCTCCTCTCGGTGACGCGAGCCCAGTGCGTGTTGGTAGATGTGACATGTCTTTGATTTATTTTTTGGTTCTAGGACATGTCGGTTTCCTCACGATGTTTTCCTTCACCGTTTTGAGATCAGTGGTGATGAAATAATTTACACAAAGTAAAGCACCTGTCTGGGTTTCAACTAATATAAAAAAGAATAGCTAAAAAAAAGTAATTCCCGTTTTGATTAAATAAAAAAATAAATGCACGGCTCACTGGAATATTTTTTAGGTACTTCTTTAGTTGATTGAATTCCCTTTGTTATCATTACATAATATAGTATAGTTCACGCTCAAAATTGTGAGAATTATCGTAGGTTCGAACCCGGACTGGCGCTTTACTTTGTGTAAATTATTTCATCACCACTGCTCTCAAAACGGTGAAGGAAAACGTCGTGAGGAAACCGACATGTCCTAGAACCAAAAATTTTAAGACATGTGACATCTAACAACCCGCACCGGGCCCGCGTGGTGGATTACGGCCCACTCCCTCTTACAAAGAGGAGGCCTGTGTCCCAGTAGTGGGAACGTTATAGGTTGATTATGTAAATAAATATGTAAGTTGGGGAGGTAACAGGAATACTGGTTGTGTATCTCATATTGCTAAAGCGAATTTTATTAAGGTATGATTGTTACGGCATCTACAAGTCAGTTTCTGTTCACAACTTTGTCTCAAAATTTGGTATTGGGTAATCACAACCTTCTGAACATTACAGCGAAAGTATAAATATACTTTTTGATAAAAGTAGTTTGTATATCAAGTTGACCTTGAAAAGCTGTCTTAGTAGTGAATGTTTGACCCTTGATGCTTTGAATTTTGACTTTAAAAACTGACCCTGATGTAAGTCCAATCTGGTAAAGTGGGGCTACCTTGACGGAATGGCAGTAGGGTGTGATTGTGGAGCTATGTCACAAACTATGCTCCACCTCCTATCCGGCGCTCTGTGTCCCAAAACATGCAGTCAAAGTGACCTCTGCGCTGCCACTGACGACGCCGTCGAAGTGGCAAAATTTTGGGTCAACAAGATATAGTAAAATTCAGTCGTTCTAACGACACGCAATAGAAAAAGAACCCATAAAATGAGTAGCTACCTATCTACCTACTACCAAGGCAATACGTCTAAGCAGTTTAGACTACCTCGTTGGCCCAATGGTCGTCATCGCAATAGACCATTTATTTGTCAGAATATGGTTACATAGACGTAATTTTTTTTTTAAAGTTCATAATATTCAGCAGTTTCCGGCGTACAAATACATTTTCAGGGTTTTGGTTAGTACCTATCTTAAATATAACATTGAATTAACTGAATAAAGATATGCAAATTAGTTAAATATTAGTTATAGAAATGTCAAAAAGATTAAATTCAGTCAAAGAGATAATAAGAAGAGAGAATATTATAACTATTTCCTTATATTGAAGTCAACTTTTCATTCATAAAATCATTAGTTGAGTAGTAGCAACGAGTTGCTTAAGAGTTAATTGAATAATTTACATGTAAGTTCTACAGAATTACCTCCTTATTTTAATGCCATAACGTAAAATTGTTAATTGTAATTAACGTAAGCGCGACTGCGTCTATAATGCAAATAATAATGGGCGGGGTAAAGTGTTATTGCATTTTACCTGCGATTAGAAAATTCTGAGTTCTGAATTTGTGCCAGGATACTTTTAATAGGCTAGTCCTTGTTTAGACAGGCCTTACATAGTTGTTGGAATGAAATCAACTGTACTTGTTTTTCTTTTTATTTGTATAGTTGTTTATTAGAGTAAATATATATTTTTTTTAACTTTTTAATGCCCTAAGTGTGTTGGAACCGCTTTTACAATGTTTACATCTTATTTTTTACCCACATTCATCGCAAAATAATTTTTTTCTGATTTCTAATGTGGATGTACAATAAACTGAGTACCTATAACATAAATTTCTGCCTGTGTTGAAACGAATTACCCACATTATTATAATTTTAGTTGCTTGCCACAAACTCATTCAACCCTGTGAAACTACTTCTAATGTGAGGCTACCATGTTACATTCCTAGAAAATAAATAAAGTTAAACAGAACAAACAAAAGTTATACAAACAGTGCCTAATCAAAAATGAATAGCAAAGTAGCATGACTGCTAACTCACCACAAAAAATATGTAGGCGCTTATAATAGAGACGGATGGGTTTTAGTAACACAATATTACATATTATTATAGTTAGAATGATAACCTATTTTAAAATGTTAGCTACATGTGTAGAGGCAGGTCATAACCAGTAAAATTACTTTTATACGATGTTCTAACTTCAGAAACAAGTATAAGGACGCATGAAACAGTTAAAACAACGTAATTATAAATTAATTTATGATTGAATTGATGTGTTTTCATTCAAATTAACATATAGTTATGTGAACCTATCTATAAAGCGTAAGGGCACTGTATGTAATAAAATTATTGTATGTTGGTTTCAATTTGGAAGCGCCTTTGCTGTTAAGAGAGTAATAAAATTTAAATTATTACGGGTTTATTTTATTTCGTCATTTGCATTATATTTACCATGTACCATAAAGGTACTGTACTCAAGACCAACGAATGAATTAGTTAATACAAAACAGTAACTAACCTAACCTAATAAAATAATTCCAGCAGATATTGCAACAGGAAAATCTAACATTGGAGATTTATTATCATTTTTACAGTAGCACGTCATTGGTTAAAAAATCAATGTATGCGTATCAATGAATACTGTAAATATACTAGGTACTTAATGTAATGAACATTTAACTCAATCCCTAGCAACAATAACGCTGATCTATCACAATACAGTCAATCTTATCGGCTGCTCCGCGCGACCGCCGGACAATTGCCTTTGCAACACTATTTTTACTCTGATCTTGGACGAGCGCCATCAGCTGAGCTAACGCCAGTTCACTAGTACTAACCCCACAGATATACGTACCCGCTCCCACAAAATTTTAAAATACTCTTACTAACCCATAACCTCGACCGAGAACCATCAATGAGCACCCGTTTCAATGAGATACGTTTTAATCCGTGCGTTCCAAATAAACGCCAAGGTTCGTGATCGTTTCAGTTCGAGAGTATGGCGGCGTGAGCGCGCACCGCGTCAGCCATGGCGCGCCAACGATGGACGCTTGCTCTAATTTTAATCTGCCTGCCTATCCTTGCCACAGTGATAACCGCATTCCGTGTACGCGATTTACCCAAAGCCGAAAGTGTGAAGCACGATGTAAAAAAGCAAAAGTGTGAAGACTGTGATGTGAAGGTCGGTCATAAGTTGCATAGTGTTAAAATCGAAAGTGAAAAACATGTGTCTGAAGATTTGAAGAAGGTGGAACGAGACAAGCAACAAAAACATCAGAAGGCTGAAACAAAATCTGCTCATAAATTCGATATAAGAAGCGACGAAGACGACGACGACGATGATGGAAAGGACCTTTTGAAAATAAAAACAGGATTTAAACAGGATGTTCCCGCTAGTAAAGTGACATTAGAGGCAAGTACTAAAAAGTCTTTAACCTTAGATGATGACGACGATGATGACGACGATGATGACGACATTAAACCAAGTTTATTGAAAAAGTCTAAAGTGGTTGACATTACGAAAAGCGATCAAAAACCTAAACAAGACACTAAGAGCTTAAAAGTCAAGGAATCTACTTCGAAGACTGTAAAACGCGATGATGATGACGATGATAGTGCCAACGATGACGATAAACCACGTGTTTGGTTGAAACCAAAGGTATTTGATGCAAAATCTGATCTGAAACCTAAGCAAGACACTAAATGGCCCGAGTTTAGAGTTACTAAGGATGTTTATGACGATGACGACGATGATGACGAAGACGATGACAACATTAAGCGAAAGCCTTTTGAAGTAAAAAAACCAGATCTGAGAACTAAACCAGAAACTAAAAGGCCAGAATTCAAACTTACGCTGCCAAAGTCAAAAGTAGTTGATGATGACGATGACGACGATGATGAGTCAAGTACTTATCCGAAAGCAAAAGTTTTAGAAAAGAAAAGTGACCACGCGTTAAAACAAGATACTAAGAGCACAGAAGTTATAGACTCGTCATCAAAGTCCAAAGAAGTTGATGACGAAGATGACGACGACGACGACGATGATGACGACGATGATGACGATGATGAGGATTTCTATAGCAGTACATTGTCAAGCATCATGGAAACATTTAATATGCTCGGTTTAAAAATTGATCCTAGTCTTGAACCAACACCTAAAACTCATGAAACTAAAAAAACAGAACACAAGGTTAAAGATAAAAAACATGATGATGATGTTGACGATGAAGACGAACTCAAAGAAAAACTAAAACATAAACTCGAAGTCGTATCCAAACCCGCAACTATTAAGAAGAGTGATGTAAAACCAGATATACAGAAAGTAAAAGAAGCACCAGCTATACCCTTTTTCAAGACAATATTTGGTGGCGATGATGATGATGATGACGACTATGACGACGACGATGACAAGGATGACGATGATGACGACGACGACGGAGATGAAATTGTGTTAATAAAAATAAAACCTAAAATTGGTCTTAAAGAAAAGGATAAAATAGATAAAAAACCTCCAGAAGCAAAAAAGGAAGTTAAAGTAAAATTAGAACCACCAAAGAAAATTTTTAAAGAGGACATAAGGGACAAAAGTGAAGAGAAAAAACCTGAAATAAAACCCAAACCTGAAGTGAAAAAGGCAGAACCAGTTCAAAAAGAAATAAAGGAGAGTAAAAGTAAACCTGAGGAAAACGATCACAAAACTGATAAACCAGTCTTAAAAGATAAAACTAAAGATGCCACTGAGAAACCAGCTCCTAAAAAAGAAGACAAAAAGGAAAAAGAACCAAAACACGTAGAAGACAAACCTAAGAAAGAAGCCGTAAAGAAAGAACATGAAAAAGACACCGTCAAAACGAAATCTAGTCAAGAAAAGGATGACAAGGATTTAAGTCACGAGGACCTTAAAATGACTGAACAAATTGTTCCGGAGCATAAGAAAAAATATCCTATCAAAGACACTTATAATATGTACGATTTAAAAAAAGACACTAAATCCGAATTTGTAAAAAAATCTGATAAAACTTCAAAAGAGAAGTTTGATGATGGTCCTGAAATGTCTTCGTCAACTGAGAGTCATTTAAAACACGTTACGGACGCTTTGCACAGACGAAATTTGCTCAAAAGTGAATTTGAAGACTTCTATGCATTCTTTCCTACTTTTGCACCAAATTTTTCTCGAATCCATAACCCGGAATGCAGGCGTCACGGACAGATTGTGTTGAGGCAATTACGAGGAACCAAACTATGGGCACTGAATAGTAAGTTTCAATTGTTACATTCTCAGCACGATCCTACAGTCATAGTTTAGAAATTCAACACTCGTATTTTGAGATTTATATCCGTTAACCGAAATAATTACTTTACCTTACTACTATTTATTTTGGCAATGTTTCAGAGATTTCCACAACAGATGTTGCGCGAAAAAAAAACGATAAATAACGACTTATTGCAGTTCATTAATCAAGGGTTTACTGGTTTAAAATGAAGGACACTTTTTGTTTGAGTGGTCACTTTAAAAAATAAGTGTTTATTTTGCGTAGTTTCATAGTTATGGCCTAGAATTTATGATACACAAAGGGATTATAAAGAACAGTAAACATTGGTGTGACCTTGACACGTCCGCGTTAGCCTCAGGTGCTCCCCAGGGCTTTGCATAGTTGAACGAAACAGGAATTTTTCATTACAGTGCTCGACGCTACGGCGAAGATTCCCTCGGGTATCTTGCAAGGTAATGGAATCCAGCTTGGTGACTTCGACCAGTGTGTGGGGAGCCGTGCCCGAGTGCAGTTGGAGAGTGGCAGCGTGGTCAAGGTCCAGGGGAAGTACTGCTTGGCTCGGCTCGACGTGAAGGCAGAACATCCAGAACTGGAGGCTCCAGTGCATTTGGCGCAAGCCAAGAACTTGATCAGGAGTCGGATCGATGATGTGAGTTTCAGTTATAAACAAATCATTGGTTTAAATTCGCCCCACGCTAGACGCAATAACAAACAAATGGTTGCACGTAAACCACTAAGCTCGGGAGCTCATTGTTTGCATTATTTGTACGAATCCAAAACTGACATTCGCAAATACTCATGATATTTATATTTAAGAGCAATGTGCGTGTTTTGAATTCGTTATTTCCACTTATTTTAGAATCTGTTATTTTTAACATAATTTGTATTTTTCTTCAAAAAACACAAAGATCAAAGCGCTAAACGGTGGTAGCTTGCAAGTTCAAAAGTTGCAATGCAAGTTTCTACTAACCGGAAAAGCACTTAAAATGCAGGGACATTCAAAAACTAAGCTACGTGGTGAAAGTACTGAACTGAAAGAAATCAAACACGAATTTAGCTTTAAAAAGCTGCATTTCTTAAAGCGATTAGACAGTAATGGCTTTCCTATTATCTCCTGCTGCGAGCGTCAAAGTTTGAGGCAACTTTGCCCCTTACCTAAAAGCCAGACACGCTATTCAGACTGTCTGGGTCAAATGAGATAAGGGGCCATATACGCGATGTTTTATATAATGTACTATGAGCATGCGGTTGGCGACACTTTGCATCATTTGTCTGTCAAAGTACAACG
The DNA here is from genome assembly GCA_949629185.1 of Apamea crenata. Classification (NCBI taxonomy): domain Eukaryota; kingdom Metazoa; phylum Arthropoda; class Insecta; order Lepidoptera; family Noctuidae; genus Apamea; species Apamea crenata. Next base: position 4,530,444 of record OX451359.1, read on the forward strand.
CATAGTACATGCGTTGTGTGCCAACCATGCTAGACGATGAGTGACCGTTGCCTCTCTGCTTATCAATTGTAAAACCGAAAGGATTCGTGACGATATTTTTTTATGTAGAACTTGCTGTTGTTTGCGATTTCATCTACGTGTATTTTCTATTTAATCATTTTCAACCCACATAATTATACAGAATGAAAAGGAGTCTATGTCGTTTTCTAAGTTCCTGGCTACCTATCTGTCAAATTTCATAACGATCGGTTCAGTGGTTTAGGAGTGAATAAGTAATAGATAGACAGAGTTACTAAATAAATAAATATAAATGAAATAAATATAATATTAGTAGTCATGGTTAGTATGGAACTATATAGTGGACAGAAAATCAACGCCATTCATCCTTATGTTGTGCGTATATGATATTAACAAAAGTGCGGGACGTTCTCGGTGGAATTATAAAATCGTTACGGATTTCATCAAAGTATACAAGATTACATTGAATGGTTACTGTAAGATTGAAATATGTCTAAAGATTCATTTTATCTAAGTATAAGCTCGGTAGATTGATGAATCCGATATAAAATGAAGTCTATATTGAAATTCTCATTATGAAGATCTCATGCTTTGAAACTTTGATAACAAGATTATTTGGGATTTTATTTGGTATAATAAAAAAATTAATGCGTAGTTAAATCATCAGGAGTGATGGTTTTTTCAATATATCAGATGAAATGATTATAATGTTCCATTCAATTCATACAGATTCTTTATGCCGAAATCCTCTTACGTTTCATTGTTGAATAAAAAAGTCAATATGGATATTATAACAGTAATAAGAGATCCTTATAATAAAGGAACGAAAAAATAAATATTAATTTAATATTACTTTGCTTTACAAATTGTTTATTAGGGAAAAAAATGCTATTTTGATCCACTGACTACAGCATCCTTCTTCAGCTTTATTGTACCTACACTTTCATTACAGTCGCTCTATTATTAGAATATGATACTTTCGTATTATTACCCTTAAAATTAATATCTCTAGTAATAATATCAGAGAATACGTCTAAGGCCGAAGCCATATAGCTAAGAGCGTCGTATGATGCCACGTTTTATGACGCAGGATTGCAAAAATGCAGAATTGGAAAATTCGTTTCTTTGGGAAAATCCTAGGATTTTTACAACATGGCTCGAATCTAGCTGTATACCATGATTGGTTTGCTTATACAAACGGTATGCACTGATGTACGACTTTCAGTGCATACCGTTTATAATCTAAGCAAATCAGCGTTCTTACTCATCTTACGATAATTTTTTTAGGTTCCAATAGGTCTTTTGCTAAAATCGAAGGACTTTCACATTAAAACAATTTTTCAAATTATCCTGCTACATAATTTTTTGAACAGTCTGCAGAGTAGCACCAAGCTCCATTGTGGCCATTGCAACAGTAAAATCATTCATTGGTGCGCTGGAGCAAGTCATCTAGCGCGTATAGTCTGTTCCAAAAGAATCTGATAAAAATGTAATTAAATGGATCAGAAAACATACCTGTGGATGCCAATTTGTTTTGCCACTTATAAATTGAGTGATTTGATTATTTGAATACTTGAACCCGAAATTCTAATTTTAAATCAGCTTAAACATGTTTTTCATTTGAGGAATTGAGGTTAATTTTATCGCCTGAATTTTCGTTGGTGGTTGGTTTCTTTTCAATTACAATTTAGTAATGTCATTCAAACAGTGGTTGGAGAAAGTGAATATATATTTATGTATAACGTTGAAATCTTCTAAATACACGTTAAACACATGAATACTATTACTTTATCCCTTTAGTGAGTGATTGCGTAAGAATTTAACCTGAATAGGATTTGTTTACACTTTCATCAGATACTTTTAGAACAAACCGTAGTGTAGCACTAACCGAAGCACATATAGCCTAAGAGAATCCAAAAAAGTTCTGCAGAACTATTAACACTAAGCGTTCCCATGCTTTGTTTAGCCAGGTCACTTTGTGCCGCGATTTTCAACGTTGAGTTGGGGAGTCTGCGTGCCAGCTGCCTGCAACCCTGAGGATGTGGAGGTGGTCATCAAGGATGCCGTCAAGCACTACCAGCATACCAGTGGGGTGGTTGTACGAGTCAAGGTGGACGAAGAAGACTGTCACGTGGAGGAAGGCGATTGGTGGGAAGACTGGACTGAAGTGCCGACTCTCTTGACACTGTGAGTTTTGTTTTATTTTTAAGTTGCTTTTGCTCAAGATATAGAACTATCAGCAGAAGCAAAGACAGTATCAATCAGGTAGGAAATGATGACGCCATCCAGTTTTAAAATATTGAATAAAAATTCACTTGTACCTAATCATATAAGCCTATATAATACCTACTTAAACGAGCATCATTTCACTCAAACATCATTTCAATTCAATAGTTAAAGAATCAGCCTGAAATCATTCTTCTGATTCATGGAAAAGGAAATTTGGCATTGATAGGAGACAAAATCTATAGAGGTGAAGTAGATTTTGCATGGGGTACCTAGTGCGAGTTCCCGAGATTATAACGATGGATTATATTGTTTTAATGAGAAACCTCCTAAGAGCTTGCTAGTGAGTTTAACATGGGTTTATTTTTAATTAAAGCTCACCTTGGAGGTAATTTCGGAAAATAAAGACAGGATTATGTGAAGATTTTAAACTCGAACCAAAAATATAATTATTTTATAATAAAAAAACACCTTTCAATTAGGTACAGGTAATTAAATCAATAATGTCATATATTTCAGATCATTCTATGGTGTCATCCTTTTGCTGGTACTTGTGGCGACGCTTCAAGACTTTTTTAATAGAAGATCAGAAGATCAGGGCAAAGACGGTGATCAAAAGGCGGAAGGCAATGAAGAAGAGGCAAAGGATGAAGAAAAAGACGCAAAAGGCAGCAAGAAATCAGGTAGTACACTGTTACCCTATCCATTTCAATGATCATGGCCTACATCTGCAGTGCGATTCTGTAACCAGCTCGCCGTGAAAACTTAGGTGAAGTGAGCTGTCATTCCAACTAATGCTATGGATTGACACTACTGACAGCTCACTTCACCGAACTTTTCACGGTGAGATTTTTACAGAATCAATCGGCTGGACATAGTTTCCTAAGTGCACCACATCACCCAGTTCTTTGCCTTCTGCAGTGCGATTCTGTAACCATCTCACCGTGAAGTGAGCGTGGAGTGAGCTGTCATTCCAAATAATACAAGGGATTGACACTACTGACAACTCACATCAAGCTCACTTCACTTGAGTTTTCACGGTGAGATTTGCACAGAATCGACCGACTGTAGCTATTCTACCCCTGCGCATACGCACGAACGACACGTGTCGACGACATAGGTAACTTCAACCGACGACGCGTCAGCGGCTGCCGCCGACATCGTGAGCATAATACTCAAATACACAAGCAGCATGTTGCCGACGGCAGCCGCCGATACACATCGTCGACAACACGTCGACGATTGCAGTTGGCTCCGTCGTTGACGCGTCACTCGTGTGTGTGCACACTTACGGGAACAGGATTTACTTCCTGTATAATATGAATACTGTAGTAGTAATCGAAATCAGCACAACCACCGATTAAAAGGTGCTGTTAAAAATAAGATGACCGGAATAATATTACAAAAGTGTCAGTGACGATTTATGCAGCACATCTGCTTCAGTCATAAAATCTTTATGTAGCGTTCTGGACAGTGATATATCAAGGTTAAGTCCAGATATATTTCTGATATTTTGCACGTGGTATTGAATAATACTGACTCACTAGAAGGGTTTGATTTAAAACCGAATACTCCTGCTACGCTTTGTAAAAACTAGTGGAAGTCACATTTTCTGATGATACTGGGTTCTTTCTTACTTTTATCATAGCATTCTATATTAGCATGTAATATGAAGTGGACTTAGAGAATAAATATTTGTTCGGCGTTATGACTGAACAAGCGTTTAGCCCCAAAGATCATCCTCCCGAGAGTGTTTCTGACAGAAATACAAAAGCAGTAAATAGTAGTGTACACCTATAGTGTACATCAAAACTGACTCTACTATATCACTACAGCTCCTGTCTCTTTCATCCACAGTGGGTTTCTTAAGCAGCTTCTCTCTCTACTACACGATCGGCAAGCTGACGGCTCCGGGCACAGACGATGAGATCTCATGCATCCATGGAGTCAGAGGCATCGCCACCATTGCTCTGCTGGTCGCCCACAAGTTCCTTCCCGTCGCTGTCATGCCGTATACTAATCGTTTGAGGATTACTGAGGTAAGGCTTGTTGCCATAGTTTCTCGAAGGCAGTATTTTTCCTTGCAGTGGGTGTCGTAAACAGTAACTCATCTGCCTAGCCTTTTTCCAACTATATTGGTGTCGGCTTCTAGTCTGACCAGACGCAGCTGAATACCATTATGGAGCGACAGCCTATCTGACGTCCACAACCCAGTTACTGGGTAATACGATACCTCTTAGGAAGACTGGCTGTTAGACTTTCGGGTTTCAGACGACCCGTAACGACTGTCAATCAAAATCCGCGAATGTCAGCCGAAAACAACGGCTTAGTGAGCGTTGTTTAGGTTGTTGAGCAGATTTTTTTTTTGAACATATGAAGCTTTGGATTAGTATACTCGTAGCTAATCCAAAGCTTCATATGTTCAAAAAAAAAATCCTTCAAAATAATTCAGATTGTCATTGAAAGTGTGTTACGCAATTAGGGTGCTGATCGATCTAATATTATCTATATAATAAATTAGCTTGCCAGGCAGGGAAAGTGTGGGAGCGGGAGCTCACACCGAGTAGGTTAGGTTTTATTATCCACAAAGTAAAAATTAAAGTTAACAGACTCATCACATAGTTAACAGTTGAACCCCATTTTGAAAAGGTGGACCACCACTGTTCCGTTAACCTCCTAACAGTTTTGTACACAACCTGTTTGAGTACTATACGTACGTTTGTTTGTCTATTTTCGTTCTTTACGCAACCGTTTTAAACCCACAGTGCTAACCATCCTTGGTCAGAAGTTATTTTATGGAGTTTCTTGCTCATTCTTCTCTAAACGAAACTACATTTTGGAAGGGGTAACTAGAGTTCATTCTATATCCTTGTAAATTTTGACATTCAAAAGTCCCTTTTCATTAGGTTAACCGTTTTGTGACAGCTGTCTTAGACCGTGACTATTCCAGGTTACGTAAAAGTTAACTTTAAAATGCGTAATAAAATAAACATATAAACTGCCTTATCTTTTTGACTTATTTAATGTATAGCTTTTTAGAGACATTATAATACCGTACGTGTATCAATCAATGTATGTATTGTGTGTTGCTGCAATCACCAGTTCCACATGTCAAAAAACGGTTTTATACCTAATGGACAGGGTAGCACAAAAAATGCTGTTTAATTATGTTCACACAAGATTTGCGCAATAACTATTTGACAGGTGTCCAAGAGTTCTTAACCATTTCCCCTTATAATCCAAATTATCGTGTAAAACATCGCACAATTGGCACATACCTAGCTATTGCCTAACGTTACGTTATTGTATTCGGTGGCCGCCAAGGTGTTTAACCTTAGCCGTGGAATCTTATTCGGAGCATCTGTGTGAAAAGCATGCTGTAAAATAGTGGTGGGAAGTGTCGATAAAAATCTGTCACGTTTTATCGTTGACTGGTGTCAATGTGATTTTAGTAAATAATTATTTAATAAACACGTTTGATAAATCATTTAAATGTCTTTGTACTTCCATAAAGATCAAATCCATTCTTACAGTGAAAGCCGAGCTAAAGAACAAAGCGGCAAGTCTGTTTTGATTGAGTTTGAGTATGCAGTTAATAACACTTTTCTTGTGATAATAATTTATAGGAAAAGTGTTAGTGAGCTTAATACAATCTCTCCGTTTATCTGCGTGCATGGTGTGTTCATGACCAGTATATTACAATGACTAAGCAGAGAACGTTCTGTACCAGAGTTTGTAGATTCATCACTATCAGGTAGGTATATTTATAAAAATCCTAATCCTAATAAACACAGCTCTAAACAGTTAAACAACAAGGCTATTACAAAACACATTGTTTATTATAAAATCAATCAGCAAACCCACAAAATCAGCATATCGATCTTCACCTCGACTTACACTTTCCCAGCACTATTTCTCTTTCGTAATTCTTATTAGTAAGGCAGAGGGGTGATATTCGCGTAACAGCCAGCGGTATGAAGCATGTTATCGTTGGCTGGCTGCCATTTTCGTTGCTACTATGTCCGTCCGGTGCCGAACTGAATCACGCGGTAATACTCCGGGCTTGCCGGTTGCGAAATCGGCTGTGGTACTAATTAAACGATTAACTCACTTGTATGATTGTGGGAGCTAATCGAGAACTTGATGGATTGGCGTCCAGTTTCTGAGGTTCTCCGTATCTGAGTGGTCCGAAACAAAATGTGTCAAGGTGGACTTATAGCGTTATTAAATTGACCAAATAATGTTAAGAATAGTACAGACGCCAGCACATCAAGCTACTACAATCTGTCAAATTTCTTTAATAGATTTTCAACTTTATCGTTAAAGCATTAAGATTCAAGGTTGATTGGGAAAATTTGACAGTTTCGGGTAGCTTGACCTGCTGGCGTCTGTACCTAGATCAGAGGGGCAATTCTCCTAATTTTAAGAAAGCTCACAGTATGATCTCAGTCTTAATCTGTCAAAAATACCTCTAATTTCCATAAATGTTTGAAAAAAATTTGACATTGATTGTCCACCATTAGAAAATGTGATTTGAATTTTTAGTTCAAACCGTTCTGAGTCGGTTTTTGGAGCATCAGCATATAAATTCCTTAGCCTTGATCGCATTTTACACGAAAATAGATACCCACCTGTAATACCGACTCATTCTTTGTTTCTCTTTCCCTCATAAAAAACCCCAAAACAAGAATAAGCAAATGACGCAGTATGTACTGATTAATTAAATTCAAAACGTGCTCAACATTATTGAGCTAATTTACGTACTAACTTTAAATGTAACAGCTGTAATTCAAAGACATTATGGATTAAGAAGATTAAGAACTCGCGTGTAATGTCTCATTTACATTAATAGGTAGGTATGTAGGTGCTTACCAGCTGTGCGTGTGTCTAAATTATAAGGCAATCGAGACAAATTCGAAATTCGTGATCAGAGTTCGAGACTGGATCACTCTTGGTTGTAATGATAGTAACTATGAGTTAATCTGTCACCTGCTATCATAAATTATAAGATGATAACTAGTTTGGTCGTGTCGTTAAAGATTTCTTGGAAATCAAGACAATAGGGTAGCAGTATGACAGTGTTTCTGCTAAGTAGTTAGTGGGATTTCATATAAATCTAATTTAAAATTACATGGAAGTACAAAATATTCATTTTATTAGGTTGCAGTAGTTCCATGTGGAACTAGCTTCATGGAACTACTGGGAATAAAGGACATGGAACTACTGAACACTCCCATTAGTTCCATACATGGAACTAGTGAGTTGCAGTAGTTCCATGTGGAACTAGCTACATGGAACTACTGGGAATAAAGGACATGGAAATACTGAATACTCCCATTAGTTCCATACACGGAACTAGTGAGTTGCAGTAGTTCCATGTGGAACTAGCTACATGGAACTACTGGGAATAAAGGACATGGAAATACTGAATACTCCCATTAGTTCCATACACGGAACTAGTGAGCTGTAGTAGTTCCATGTGGAACTAGCTACATGGAACTACTGGGAATAAAGGACATGGAAATACTGAATACTCCCATTAGTTCCATACACGGAACTAGTGAGTTGCAGTAGTTCCATGTGGAACTAGCTACATGGAACTACTGGGAATAAAGGACATGGAAATACTGAATACTCCCATTAGTTCCATACACGGAACTAGTGAGCTGTAGTAGTTCCATGTGGAACTAGCTACATGGAACTACTGATATGGAACCGTTGACAATTATTATCTTCTTTTTCCACTTCTAGCTAGCCAGTTCTCCTCTCTGGTCGTGGTGCCGTGCTGGCTGGATGTTCACCGACTGCTTCCTACTCCTCAGCGGCGCGCTGACGGCCCACAGGATATCTGAAAACGACACCGGGGCTCCTAGGAGGCTGTTTTCGAGATATTTAAGGTACAAATAACCTGCACAATATTATTATAAAATCATGTCTACATTCTTCGTACCTCATAAATAAATAAAATACAAACACATGGGTGGGATGGATTTGTAATTCTGTTATTATCATGTGATGACAAATGATGAAGTTAAAACGTGCTAAGTTGGAATAAACGCCTACTAGGAAAATAATAGCAGGATAATAATGTGCTACTGATTGCTCTTTTAATTTTGGCAGGCGTTTTTGCTCTTTGTCCATTCATACGTAGTTTTACTACTTGACTAATAAAAATACTCGAAAAATAAGGCAAGTACATTAGCATTGGCTTAGTAAATTGCTACGTTGCTATAAACTTGCAGCAAGTCTAAATTGAATGAATACCATAGAATTTTCATTACAATCAACCTAATTTTATAATCTGATTACGATGCTAGTTCTACATACATAAAAACAAAAATATTACGATGTTTTTCCGTTAAACGTATAGAGGCTTACACAAACTCGAATGTTTCGTTCCCACAAAAAGAAAAAAACAACAACTTTGCCGTCAGACCATAATTATGTACATAACAAAAACATGACCTACACAATACAAAAAAAAATCTTTCAAACGAATCAAGCCTAAATTAGATATCATTCGTTACCACGAAAAACCCAAACACCAATGAGTTAAAATTAACATGTTTTGTGGAAAAAACATTCTACCTTTGGAAGATTGATAAAAAAAGTTAACAAAAAAATAAGTAGGTACCTTTAGAAGTTTCACTTATTGATTAAACTTGTTTTTGGGGTTATAATAATAATGCATAGTGCACATAGGATATAATCGTCGGTTGGTGCCTCAATTCATTAAAATTGTCTAACGGGCCACTGCGAGTTGGCTTCGGGCATCTTCGGCCCTCGTTCGCCTTCCCAAGGCCCGGGCCGTTAGGGTACCGAGCAGAGATATAGGAAAGAAAGACGTCGTCATCCTCCATGCAGGCCCTGCATAGCGGACTGTCTGTTACTCCTATGACATAGAGGTGTTTGTTAAATGACCCATGGCCAGTTAAAGCTGCAGTACTGTACGCCGCTTTAGTTTATTTAGACGGAGAACCTGTCTCGTGAGGCGGCCATCCAGTAGGAGGATAGAATAGCATTTGTTTCAGACGACACAGGCCCTTAGAAACATATCTTAACCTTAACATAGGTAGGGGAAAGTGGGGGAATTGAGAATGGCGGGTAATTGGGAATAGCTAGGTAAGTAATACTTTCCCCCGCACTAAACCGCTCCGCACCCGTTCAACTGTCGCGTACGCACTGAGGGGGGCTAGACGCGTCTGTTGAACGGGTGCGGAGCGGTGTAGTGCGGGGGAAAGTATTACTACAACTTACTATTCCCAATTACCCGCCGTTCTCAATTACCCCACTGTCCCCTACGTATTTACCCCGAAATGGAACCAATGCAACGGAACCCTTTTACTTCTGTCAGCGGTAAACCAACAGCAACCTCATTAGAATGAGAACCAAGATCACTGTGATTTGGACACTGATGCAAAATCAGAGGTAGAATAACTGTAAAGGTCTATCCACACATATTAGGGCCGTGACCGGGACGTGGACGGACCGTGCTCCGTCAGGGGCTCAATAAAATCGGTGTATACATTTTATATGAACTCGTTCACACACGTCCGTGTCCGGAACGGCGACGGAGCTTCAGTGTCTGCTTTGTGTGTGCCACGGCGCTATCACGTCCCGGACACGGCCCTGATATGTGTGGATAGACCTTTAGCCTACGCCCTCGTGTCTGCTATAGGTCATCTTCAAAACCGTAACAGCTAGCCAGTTGAAATTTTCCCAGAATACGTGTAAATACCGGCGAGTAATCTCATCATCATCATCTGCCTAGCCTTTTCCCAACTATGTTGGGGTCGGCTTCCAGTCTAACCGGATGCAGCTGAATACCAGTATTTTACATGAAGCGGCGAGTAATCTAATAACAACAAATAATAAAACACAAAAACACATACCTACCTACCTAAAGTAGCGATTCGAATCCGATTCGCATTTGACCGGTTTTGTTGTATTATTATAATTTTATTGAGTCAGGGAAATCAAAGGAGAAATCCAGATACCTGGTCAGGCCGATCTAATTAATTATGACAAAAACTTGTTTCCATCTTTTTTTTTTCAATGGTCTTTGTTCGGGACCTATAGTTTCTATATGACTGGAAAAATACCATTGGAATCGGTGGGTATTCGTGGTTTTTCCGCAAGCGCGTAGTAAGTAGGTATAGTCGACCTCATAATCGCTTTATCACCCTTAGGTTGAATGTCACATCACGTCATAAAACGACATCTACGTGACATCGTTGCCGTGACGTCTATGTAATAGTTATATACAGCAGATCGACTCTGTAAAAATCTCACTGTGAAAAGTTAAAAGTGAGCTTAGAGTGTGGTGTCAATCCCTAGCATTAGTTGGAATGACAGCTCACTCCACGCTCACTTCACCCAAGTTTTCACGGTGAGATGGTTACATAATCGCACTGCAGATACTAGCTTCTGCTCGCGACTTCGTTCGCGTGAAATTTCTTGTTCCCCGATCTGATCGATCCGATCTTTTCTTCCTTTTTTTCCTCGGCTCCTAAGAGTTCTGACGTGATGTTAAATAGCCTGCTAGCCTTAAAATGCCTTCCTTAAGAATTGGGCTATCAAATGCGAAAATAATTTTTCAAATCCAACTGTAGTTCCAGAGATTAGCGCGTTCTGTATACAAACAAACTCTTCAGCTTTATTTATTAGCATAGATATTAAGATGAGCAACTGGGTGTAAAGTTCACTAATCCTCCATAGAAAAGGGAGGATCCTTCAACCAGACGGGTGTTGTGTCTGGTAAGCAACAGCCCGATGATTTTTTTTTTAATGGCATGATGTCGGGACGTTGTAAATAGTTGCTACATAATAGCGCGGTAAACTTCGCTTGCGGGATGCAGGATTTCGTGTGACGTCACAGTGAAATGCGTAGTTTGCATGTGGCGATGTCGATGCAGGCACACGGTTAGGTTACCCCTTAGTTAAGTTTTAATTTAATGGGAATTGTTGTCAACAATGACGAGTTCGACTGTAACAAAGAAAGTGTCATATGAATTCGACTTTACGGTTGCGATCGTTCTTGTTATTTTAATCAGTATTAACGAACTCTACAATTGAACCTGCTATTCTAAATTATTATCTATTTTATTCAGCTTAGAATTGTTATTGTAGGTTATGCACTTTGTTTTAATGCTTTAATAAGGATTAAAACGATCAAAATTTAACGGTGTATACAAAAAACGCAACGTTGACATAATCCAATGAATGAGGCGCTCGTATTAGGTTACATAAATATGTAAATTATTTTTATGACTGCTGGGAATTACACTAAGTAATTCATGCAAATGTTCAATAGTAAATAAAACAAGTAGTTTTAAGTTTAATACTCAATAAATCCTCCACTATTGTGTAATAATATACAACTTTATGAATGTCGATATTTTACCTACCATGCGTAGCCACATAGCATGACATGATTGTGTAAGTAAAATTGTTTTGATTTTCGTCATATATTTACTTAATGATTAATGCTGCATCCAGTTAGACTGGAAGCTAGATGGGAAAAGTCTAGGCGGATGATGACCATCAAGCTTCCTGTATTACTCGAAGAGCAGTCACTACACACACTATTGTCTAGTGGCCGCGAGTGCAACTGTTCAATTCCTGGGTTCCACCCCCAGATCGAGCAGTGTTATTGGTTTTTTCTGCTAGTGTAGTGAGTGTGAGTGGCTTCCAGTCTAACTGAATACTGAGTAATACGATGCCCCTTGGTAAAACTGGTTGTCAGATTTTCGGGATTCTGTTTCTGACGACCCGTAACAACTGTCAAAAAACCACGAATGACAGCCGGGACCAGCGCTTAACGTGCTTTCCGAGACACGGAGGAGTCTTGATGTAAAGATGGTCACCCATCCACGGACCAACCGCGGCAAACGTAGCTTAACCTGATCGATTGACCCGTGCGGCTGTTATTACTTAGCGTGATGACATATTTTTAATTTACTTCATGTAACGGTATTTAGCACTAGCACTTTTGACTATAACATGAATATACATGTTGATGGAAGGAGAGGGAGAGGAAGGCCGAAGAAGAGATGGATGGATTGTGTGAGGAATGATATGAAAGAGAGCGAATGATAGCGTGACAGTTGACAGGGGAGAATGGAAGAAGAAAACGTGTTGCGCCGACCCCAAGTAACATGGGATAAGGGCAGGAAAATGAATAAAAGGACTTTTGACTATAACATAGCCAAATTTAATGTTTATGTATTGCTTTTGAACCTTAGATTTTACCAACGATAAAAAAGTCTAACCTTCGGCGCGGGAGATATTATAAGAGCGTGTGCACACAGGTGCATTCTCTCTTCCCTCACTCTCATAGTCCGTTGGGTCGGCAATCCGACACACCGGCTTAACGTGCCGCCTGCGTGTTCGTGTGCGTGCTTGTTATTGATATTTTCCATTAGGAATTTCTTAGTAGCAACGATAAGGTACATAGTAAAACTATGCGAAAACGTAATAATTATAATTAACACTGTTTTGGCAGATCCTGGGTGCTAAATTAATAACGTACCTACTTATATGAAGTTGTTACTTAGTGGGTATTTTGACACGTGTCATCGTCATTCTGTGGCCCCTTACCGTAATGTATTCTGACACGTGTATTGATTGATATTAACTTGAAATTACCTTGAAGTGTGTTAATTAGGTACGTTAGAAATGCTGAGAATATAATAGTAACTTTATAGTGTAGTGCTTCGCGAGGCTCCAAAGCGGTTTTCTTGTGAATGATTCTTAGATACAAGCAAAGTCTTAAGAGCGTGAGATTAAGAGCTATATTGTACCTATTGGGACGTAACTGGAACAAAGTTGTGTGGTTGGTTGGCTACGCAACCAATCGATCACCTAGGATATTTTTAATAAAACTGATAGAGGTATAATCAGCTCATAATGTTCCCACTGCTGGGACACAGGCCTCCTCTCTTCGAGAAGGAATGGGCTGTAATCTACCACGCAGTCCCAGTGCGGGTTGGTAGATGGCACCATGTCTTCGAATTTTTGTTTCTAGGACATAATAATAATAATAATATCCCTGGACATTTCACACAGCACCATTTGTCCCAAGCTAAGCAACCTAATGCTTGTGTTATGGTAACAAGATGGCTGATAAACTACTTATATACAATTTTTACATGCCGGTTTCCCCACGATGTTTTCCTTATGCGTTTTCAGAGCAGTGGTGATTAACTAATTTACATAAAGTGCCTGTCAGGGAAGTATGGTAGATGAAAGAGGTGGCCCATACCCAACAGAAGGTCATTTCGGGCTGAAATGATGATAATATTGAAAGCACCTGTCTGGGTTCGAACCTGCGACCTACAACTCGTTAGTCGCAGCCGTTACCTCTGGGCCACCACTGTTCCTAATGCGGCTCGTTTTCCACCACTCAAACCATGCATAAACAACGTCATTTTACTATGCCAAGTAAACATATTTGAACATGCGACTTATTTATCTCAGGGCAACATTTAGTGCCTATACATAAAGTTAAGCAACCCTCGGACACCTAGACTTCGAACTATTTACATAGAATAAAGAGTGATAAATATTTGCATTTATGTAATTTAATATAAACTTACACATAATGCTCTCACATTACATTCAATTTGTAATCCATTTACACATTCATAGGAAGTTTCCTATGTTGTTTGTTAGTCAGTAAAGTATGCATTTAAGACACCGGAAAAAAACCGCAAAATCGCGTTTTGTTTTGGTTCTTAAAAATAGAATACGAATTTTTGGTAGAATCTTGTGGAAAACCTCAAGGTTAGAACCGAAATATTTAAAATAATAATAAAAACCAGTTATTGACGCAAATCCCACCCTTATTTATTACTAGCAGCGCCCCGCGGTTTCACCCTCATAGGTTTTGATCCTGTGGGAACATCGGGATCAAAAGTATCCTATGTGTTAATCCTGGTTATAAACTATCTGTGTGCCAAATTTCATCCAAATCCGTTTTCATTTCATTTCATTTAGGTATTCATTAACAACACACATTGTATCTGAATGTTTACAAATAAAAAGTTCAGTAGTTTTTGCGTGAAAGAGTAACAGACATCCATCCATCCATACAAACTTTCACGTTTAGAACATTACTAGCTGAGCCGGCAAACGTTGTTATACCTTATACCAACATTGTTTCTAGGAAATATTTTTTTTTGTATGAAAAATAGATGTTGGCCGATTCTCAGACCTACCCGATATGCACACAAAATTTCATACAAATCGGTCCAGCCGTTTCGGAGGAGTTTGGTAACAAACATTGGTAACAGACAAAGTAAGACCTTTCCCTGCGGTAGGACAACATAGGCTAAATTAAAAATAAATAATAATTTTTAATCACTTTATCCTGTTAGTTTCAAACTTGGTTTTTATTAGCAAAATATCAATAAGTTCCCCTGAACCCCACTTTATCTTTATTAATGTCAAGTATTTGCGATACCTACCAAATAAATACGTACGTTATTTTTTAACAGGTTTTTTACTGTGCTTGTAAGTCAAGTACCTAGTTCCAGCACGTTAGGTAAACGTTTGGACTGTTTTAATTTATCATTATTGATTTAGGCTTAATATGACTTTTGTAAGTAAATTATAAACTTGTCTGCTTAAGTTCAACCACCTGCCAATAATAAATTATTTTTCTGTACGTAGATTTCGTCCAACATATTTTTTTCAAATTAGATGAGATTGGCAGTGTTTGTTTGTGTTGTCAAAATAATAGGTTTTTACTAAATGCATAATATGAAAGTACAGTACTTACTTAAATTTTTTATCTGTTTGTTCCGGCTAATCTCCGAAACGGCTGGACCGATTTTGACGGGACTTTTATTGGCAGACTTTTTGTCCCGGTAGCACGTTCCCGTGGGATAATTCGACATCCACACAAACTGGTGTTAAATTGAAATGTTTATTTGTAGTATCTAACTTTTAAGGCACTTTTAAAAGTCAAGTTAATACAATTTCAATTAAATACAGTTGTTTTCTTAATCTAGAAACTTTTGATACCTACACTATAATAACACCTCTGACTTTGAATGCTGCGATCATGAGCATAAACGTTGGACCTTTGTTGGTTGCGTATCTCACGATATTATTTTCAATTTCACTAAAACCTGTATAATAACCATCATCATCATCTGTCTAGCCTTTCCCCTATTGGCTATTGGCTTCTAGTCTAACCGAATGCAGCTGAATACAAGTATATGGAACACCTGTATAAAAAATATAAAACAATTCGAATGAAAATGCCAATCAGATTAGCGAATAGGTATGACTATCACAATATCCAGACTAATAAAAATTTATAGAATGTAAAATATCAAGTAACTTTATTCCGAAATATGTAGAAAAGTATTTCTCTTTAAAATTCTGTAAATACTAACTTTTGCCCACGACTTCGTCCGCGTGGATGTCGGAAATTATTCCACGGGAACGTATTACCAGGATAAATGGTATTCAAAAAGAACTGTTCGAGGGCATCACACGGTCTGCCTGTGTGTCGAAAGCTGTTAAGGCGTGAAATGATAACAGACAGAAAAAGATAAAGAAAGACAAGATTGGCCAACCACTGCGCCAAAATTACCGTCAAAATGAAAATGGAACACCAACTTTTGACAGTAAATCCTTGCTATTAAAACCTCTTTTTTATCCCCAGGTTAACACCAGCCCTGCTGGCTGTAGTGCTGTTCTACGCGTACATCTGGGACAACATATCCAGCGGTCCAATGTGGGGCACCTTCGTTACCAAGAACGCAGAAGTCTGCCAAGAAGGCTGGTGGTGGAACCTTCTGTATGTGCAGAATTACTTCGGCTTTGAAGATATGGTAGGTTGTGGAAAATGTATGGCCGAATGGTGTAAGGGACATCGAGGCGCAAACTGTTACCATGCAGTCAGTAAATAATTCAAAAAAACCCAGCTTAAAAAAAATGCTGTTTCATACATTTGACCGTTCATTTCCCTTTTGTATGAAACAACAGATTTTTTTTTATAATAACCGACGAATATTGTCAACCGTAATGGGTAATCATGTAGGTGTACTAAATTCGTGGTTTGTTCGTAGATGTCTCTTACACCCTATATTGTGAAGCGTTGTAATAGAGATTAGACGCCTTCTTCCTATTCAATATAAAAAGTAGTCAGTATGTTGATATTTCGATACAGTATTTTTGTCTCACGAAGCGACGCGCGCTTTACTCTTGGTTGCCAAGTGTATATGCACGCTGTGAATGTGAGTGTAAGCGCAGGAGGTCTCGGTACCGTGAGAGACAATATCCAAGTCGGAAGTTTGCGTTTGCGTGTGTGTGTTTCGTTACCATAACTAAAGCGCGCGTCGCCGCGTCGGTTCGTGAGATAAAATACTATACAATAAATTAATATGTAATACTTTAAACACTCAATCTATCGAGTGTTAAATTTATTTATCGACACGTCGAAATTAAACGCATGTCAAGTGATGCGATTGGCCGTTGATAATTCAGTAATCAATCACAGCAGGTTACGCGTGGTTGACAATTTATTAGCAAATTTTTTTGTTGATTTTCGTTCGAAAAAATTGGCTTTATTCATTCGTTTATTAGTGGCCGATCAATTGATATTAGCTGATTTGGCATAGTACGGTCACTACAGGAGATAAGTAACCATGGTTATCAAAAAATAATTTAATTAGTGGGAAAAAAACAGTTCATTTATTAAATTATATTTCATTCGAAAACTTACATCAGTTTCTTACTAAACGTCAAGCACGAGTATATCTGACGACCTGGTTACCAGGTTACTTATATCTTTTGGTTACTGTACACCCTGAATAATTCGCGTGATGCAAATCTCCTGATTAGGAAAGGTTGGTCTTTCTCCACCATTAAGTAAAGATACCAAATTATTACTTACAAAATTCCCTCAATTTTCAGTGTGCACCCCAAACCCATCAGCTGGCGTTAGACATGCAGCTCACGATCCTCGGCTGCATTCTGGTATGGCTGATGCAGGCCAAGAAGGGGCTTAACAAGATCATCATACCAGGACTGCACGTCATCGCAGCGTATTCAAGATACACAACTGTACGAGACCATCGGTTGACCATGTTGGCTTATCACGGAGTCAGGTGATTACTCTTCTTAATTGGATGTTTAAAATTAAGACATATCGGACGGTTGCCTGGAGACGGACGTACTGAGGCAGGCCTAAAAAACACAGGCGTGACGATTTGGACTCGTTCCTGACCGATTGGCCCTAGACGAAAAGTACAACAAAGCCTAGCTAATGCTAGATTTTGTTGTACTTTTTTTAGTTAATATACGTTGCTCCACTGAAAAACATAGGTTACTTAACTAAACCGACGGTTGGGAAACCTTAAATAGAGTGGTTTTTCAAGCCCATGACTTACTGTAACTTCCTCCATTTAATTTCATTTCATTCATCCATTTTTTTTTATCTTTTGCGGCTTGTCACGATCTGCATACCCTTGTATGTCGATCTTGTAATTTAAATAGCTGAAAACCTCTTAAGGGGTCATTGTACTGATCTAATATGTCCGGTGGAACCAACCCTGAAATTTCTAAAAATAAATCAGCTGCTCCATATACAGGGTCGCGCAAACTATTACTATGGATTCAGTACATGATTCTGAACGCCCCTGTGTTTAAAATTTTAAAGTACAATAACTACGCGGTTTTTTTGTTTTATAACTGAAGAACTATTTCAACGCAGACCCTTCCGGTCTAGAATCATGTACTGAATCAATGGTAACAGTTTTCTCGTCGATGTCCCTGCCACTCTATATTTATTTATAATAACGGGTATAAAAAGACAGTTAACGAAGCCGAGAGTCATTTGTTACTCCGTCATTGTAATAATTTTTTTTTGTACTGGACCATATCTGGGAACCTTCTGGATATGGAGATGTGGAAGGTCAAAATTCCAACTTTTACTGACACACAAGTTTTTAATGTTATAACATAACTTTAAATACCCCCCCGACCCCTTTGCATGCACCCATAAGCACAATGTTTTGCGTGCGTTTCATTGCGCACTACCGCAGGCAGAAAATTTTCACACAAGAAATAAAAGTTGATTCCCAGGAATAATTTTTTATGTAATGTTACTTAAGTTTGATATACAGAATGCGTAATTGTCGGCTATGTAATGTCTTTTTACTTATAGTTCTCTTTTATAGTTGATTTTATTTTCGCGGTTTCAAGGTTGGTCGTTAAGTAAAAGTTGTTCATAATGATGAGTACAATGACCCCCGACGGGGTTTTCACTTTTTATGATTACACCTTTGACCTTGTATAATTACTCTAATCAGCAAAGTGGTGACGTGCCTAACTGTGACTGACGTATTTTAACGGTACGTCTAGACAGTGCGAGGAATGCGCCGCAAATAAAAGAAAAAAAAACGTGTTTGGTCGGGGAACCCCTGTCAGGAACACAGTTCTTTACACGATTCTCGCACGCACACACACACTCGTATATAATAGAAAGTAGCACACACACGCAGAGAGAAATTCGCATGGATAGAGATTACGCTTTTTCCTTACGTGACGATTCCTACCAGTAAACTCCTACCGCAAGCCGGCTAATTGGTCGATTCGCACGAATTTACTCGCCCGAAACGGGCGAATCGACACGTTTCCAATCTTTGAATGTACCTAATACATCATAATAAACCTGTCATTATGTCTGTTACATAAGTTATCATCAAGCTGAGCGTTATTGATTGACCATGTTCCTGTAAATTATTCATAATACTACAAGTGCGTTGTCTATAAAGTGATTTTCCATAGTAATTACTTACGTTTAAACACTTTTTAATTACATTATAACATAACATCAACTCAGGACCTCATGCTCAGCAGTAGCGCTTGCGACACTATACTACAAATTTTATTTATGTTTCAAATTGACGTTATTTCAAGTTAAAAAAATATCAAATTTATTTTAATGGTAATTAAGTTGATTTCAGAGTGACAGCACTATTGAAAAATTTATAAAAATGTTTGAAGTTGTAGCGTAAACTGAACTTAAATGTGTAGGAATTAAAGTTATTTTTCCATAAACTCATATTTGTTTACATTTTTGGCGAATATGTCGCGAGTGCAGATTAGACTAATGAGGCAGTCTGATTTTTAATTACAACATTATTATTTAGATAGTTATATAAAGAACTTTGCACCCTGTTCCTCATAAGGAACAGAGTGCAAAGTTTACCTTGACCGTGGGCAACTGGCTGACGATTGATGTCGTGACGTTGTATATTTACTAGTAGCACGGTATGTTATATTAGTTTTATCTATTAAATACCGCAAATGTAGATATAAATATTTTAGCTGAAATTACATAATAATTTATCCACGTTTGCAATAATTCTAAACATCAACACATTAGTGGCACTTTATTTTATTTGTTTTGCACATTTTGCATGGAAACGAGTTTCAATACATTATTTACAACTATTACACGTTAATCCTTGTTAAATAATATTATGTTCATTGAAATATAGAATCGTGAATACTGAAATCATGAAACTATTGCATTGCCTCAAAAATATGTATAAATGAACTAAGATTAATTTAACTGTCTACAATGTTTGTTTGAACTTTGTATCCATTTGTGGCTACAATTAAGTACAGAATGCGTAATATTTTTTGTTTGCTACATATAATCAGCCTATAATGTTCCCACTGCTGGGACAAAGGACTCCTCCAGGTATTGTCGACCCAGAGTGAAAAAACCTTGATTGTTTGGGTGTCGACCATTTGCAAAAAAAAAAGTTTTGTCAGCAGATAAAATCTTGAGTATGTCAGGAAAATGTTAAAAGTTGTTTTATGATTTTTCTTTCGTTCTTTTCCTATCGTTTTCCATAATCCATATACACTAATAGGCTATTTTCCTAAACAAATCTAATTAGTCCGTCAGTTAGATTATCAAAAAATATTGAACCCGTATTTTTTCTTTTGTCAGCTATATAAAAAATTATGAAGATATCGTCCGTTAAAGTTCCGCGTGACGTCACTACTTGCTTGCGACACTTTTGTTACGCACGTTACGACGTTTGCACGTTACGACCCCCCCACTCCCAAATTTTGACGCGCTTTATCTTTGTCTTTTTTTGTTTGATTGACAAAAGAAAAATAAGTACGTGTCCATTATTTTTCGGGGATAGGATACCACGCGGACGAAGTAGCGCCGGGCAGCTAGACATAATTTAAATGGCAAAACAACGTTTGCCGGGTCAGCTAGTTATGTTATAAATCCGATAAAGTAGGTAAAACAAAGCACACTCTAACATTCTCGCCACATAATACCGTAGTTAAAACTCGAGCCCGTTAAACTTCTGAACTCTTGCTTGAACTTGTTTACAAAACCTTGATACTTTAACATGAACACTTAGCAAGTTAAACCAACTAAGTTGTCAGTTAGGAATTTTAATTTCGTCATGTTTTCAGTGTAAGTCAGCTGTATAGGACGGCACGTCTGAGCTACACTTCGGTTCTCCATCGTTCTACTTCGTATTTGATCGGCCTTAGCTTGGGCCTGGCGCTGAAGAAACCCGTGGAACATGGCAAGGTGAGATGATATGATTATATTTTTATAAGCAGAAGAATAACCAGCCTATATGGTTCCACTGCTGGGACACAGGCGTCCTCTCTGTGAGTGTGGGCCATCTCCACCATGCGAGCGCACTGTGGGTTGATGTATGTACTAGGACATGCCGGTTCATTTCCTAGAACCATACATTTTCTTGCATGTTTTCTGGTACCGTTTTGTGATGAAATACATGAATGCCTGCCTGGGTTTAAACCCACGATCTATGACCTGTGACCACTGGGCCACTACTGCATAATGTGTGCTTAGGTGGTAATATAAAATTTTATGTGACCATTGAATCACTTAGATCTAGCCATAATATCCCTAGAACCTTATCTTTCTTCGAACAAAAGGATTGTTATTTACACAACAATTATAAAACAGTCAAAGATCAGCTGATGTGAACTAAATTGCACAAAAAGTTAACAATAATAAAAACACAAATTGCACAGTTCATGATGATGATGGTAATGGTGGCTGGTTGATAGACGTGAAACAGCAAGTCAACACTATATTATTAGAAATCCAGCAATTTAGTTTTAAATGTTATAATTATGTAGAAATTATGAACTGATGTAAACCTGTGACAAGTGGAAAATACCTGCAAAATTAAAAATACCAACAGGACTCAAAGTAGTAAAATAATAATTATTGAGACTGTTATTTTGAGGTTCTGATTTGTCCTGATATTTGCTCATGACCATTGCAGATATTTTGCTTTTATCGACGCAACTTCATCATCTGCCTAGCCTTTTCCCAACTATGTTGGGGTCGGCTTCCAGTCTAACCGGATGCAGCTGAATACCAGTATTTTACATGAAGCGACTGCCTATCTGACCTCCACAACCCAGTTACTGGGTAATACGATACCCCTTGGTAAGACTGGTTGTCAGACTTTCGGGCTACTGACGACTCGTAACGACTGTCAAAGATCCACGAATGACAGCCGGGACCAACGGCTTAACGTGCTTTCCGAGGCACGGATGGGACTTGGTATGTGAAAATGGTCACCCATCCACGGACCAACCGCGGCAAGCGTAGCTTAACCTGATCGATCGACCCGTGCGGCTGTTATTACTTAGCCACAAGCCCCACACACTTAGCCACAAGCCCCACACTTATCGACGCCACTTATCAACACTATTTCATAAATTGCTGGTTTAAAATATTTCTTAGGGGAGAGGTTTGTCTCCCGATTTCTAAGTAAATTGCTAAGAAGTTACCACTTATCAACAGTTTTCCATAAATTGTTAGTTGGAAATATGCCTTATGAGAGATGCTCGTCTCCCGATTTCTTAGTAAAATCAACACTTCTCAAACTTGTTGAGGTCATTAGTATCGGGAGAGGACGATGGCTCCATTTTGTACACTGTAAATTATCCTGCGTCAACCATTCATCGTTTACTGGTTTAATGTTCAGTTTCTTTTCGACTCCCTTGACGGTTTACTGGAAGCAAGCGCTACTAATGAGCATGAGGTCCTGGGTTCGTCTCCCGGGTCGGGCAAAATGGCGGCACGGTTGGCGCAGTGGTTAAGCGATTGACTGCTGCGCTGCGTGTCGCGGGTTCGATTCCCGCACGGAACAAATATTTGTATAACCTACAATTAGTTGTTCCGGGTCTGGCTGTTTGTGTATGTGAGTTTATATGTCTGTAAACGCACCCACGACACAGGAGAAATTCGTAGTGTCGGGCAAAGAACATACTCATTTGGACACTGTTTTTTATGTTTTTGATCTTGTATTACATGATGCTGTTTATCTTACAGTTCATTCTCACCATCGGTTGGCTGTCCAGCATTGCGCTGTGGTGCCTCGTCTGGTGGGCTGGTATTGACGCCGGCTTTCTCCAGTATCGTTACAGCGCATCATTTGCCGCACAGTACGCTTCGCTTGCACCTATAGCATCCGCCCTTGCTATTGCATGGGTGATTTACGCTGTGCATAGTAGTAATGGTAAGATTTTGAAGCCAATTATATTAAGCTGTGCTATATAAATGCATTTTCTTTTATCTTTATTTTTTTTCTTAGTATTCATTTAAAATTCCGCCATCTTGAAAGGTCCGGTATGTGATTTGTATGTATTATGTCTGTAGCGGAATTAAATAGTTGTCCCTTAATTTACCTGCTCCTGCAATAATTTTAATGCTCGTTTTGTTATACAGGTTTCCTGTCACGTTTCTTGTGCTGCGGTCCTTTGGTGCTGATCAGCCGTCTCTCTTACGCAATCTACCTCACTCAGTTCATTGTGTTTATTACAAACGTCTCTACCGTCAAGACTTCTAGGGAATTCACTTTGATATCTTTGGTAAGGATGTTAATGACATGACTCAACAAGACCCAACTAGTAACTAGATGAATAAATTACTTATTCTGTTTGTATATTCATATTACAGTTCGACGTCCAAGAAATATTAGCAATACTACTATCATCAATCCTTCTGACGGTAACATTTGTCTTACCGATGCAAAATCTGCACAAAGTCTTCAGTTTCTCATCAAGATCCAGTAGTTCAGATGATGCTAAGGAATCAGAAAACGCTGAACAAGAAAAGGAAGAACAAAAAGAAAATGAAGAAGTTATAGAAGTACCACAAATAAGAAGCAGACAACACCTAATAGCACATCGTGAAGTGTTAGAAGAAATTCCTGAAACAGAAATAGAGTACGAAGCGCAGAGAGACAATGAAGGACTTGGAGAAATTTTAGAGGAGGAGGAAGAAGATGAAATTGGCGAAGAATCTGTTGGAAATAATGACGATGACTTGGAAATAATCGAGGAAGAAGGTGGAGAAGACGAGGAAGATGAAGCGTGGTTGGAAAGAGAACACTATGTAAGAAGGAGGTCACAATCAAGGGAGGATGACCACGATATTGATGAATGGGAGTGGACTGCGAATGGTAATCGCAATGGAGCTCAATATTATCGATACTCAAGGTAGCGTTGTTTATCTGTTAAATTAAATTATCTTTTTGAGTTTTTGTTCTTGTTTCATTTAAATACACACACATATAGATTTGACTAAATCAAAGAAAGGATGTCGTGTCCAGAAAATTGTAACACACAAAAAAAAAAAAAACAAATGTACAATGCGTTAAGGCTCTAAAGTTATTATTAAAAGGAAAATATTAAAATAATAATAGAAAGAATTAATTTTTCTCCTTTTAATATAATTATATCTGATATAATGATATTAATATTTTCTTTATAACTCTTTTCCTATAATATCATAAGATTCTTATGTTAATAAAATCAATCAAGAAGGTTTGGGAAATAAATCTATCCTATACGAAAGCTATTTCGGAATTCAAAGTCCCAGTAGCTTTTTCGATTAAGTATTCGACAAAAAAAAAAGTTTATTGCCTCAGTTCAGCATATACGTAAATTCCGATACAGGTACCAAAAATGTAATTAGGATCCATAGATCCGGTTACTTAAATATTTGAAGTCTCGATCCGCCAACGTAAATAATTAATGAAAAGGTCTGACCTCGTCTAAAATGTTTTATATTTTTTATTTTAGCATTTTCAATAAACCTTTACTGTATTATAATACAAACGATTTGAAATATACATTAGTAATCGGGCCATTAACTAACAGATTTGCCCGTAATCTGGTAACATGTGTTATTGACCAATTGTTACGCTAAACTACCAAGTTTCCTGGCTGTATGAAGCGCCCTGGAACTTCAAACAGTTTAGTGAATAGTATACATATGAGCAAATTGCGTTGAAGCGAAGCAAGTATATAACAAAACTTAATGAAGTATACCATAACCTGACGATCTCATCTGCACCAAACCCTAAATTAATTACCTGCATAAAATTACACATGACCTAAAATTAAAGCCAAATCGAACCATCCAGAACCCAAAGATAATCAACCACCGTTCAAAAACAATGAAGTTATTACAATATTAAAAAGGCGACAGAACCCATAGCGAGGACTCACTTCGATGATCGAAGGATCGACGCCTCAGTCGCCTCAGTATTGCTAGAGCCTGCGTGCGCGCACGTCATGTTTTCCGCGGCGGTTTTCCTAATCGCGTGCGCGGCAACTGCCGCCATTGATCTGAAAACTTTTAACACTACATTATTGAACAAGGAAGTGCTACAGAAACTATCACCGATATTAAATTCTAATAGGACTCTGACTGAAAGAGACTTAGCTCTGCTTAACAGGACTGTTCAAAATTTAGGAGTGGATAAGGATTTAGTCGCGAGGTTGACTGAATTAGTTAGGAACAATACGATTCAAAAAGAGGCTGAAGCGAAGGTTCATAGAGAAGCCAAAACCTCTTCGTATGATGCTTATGGAGATGAGATAGGCAACAGGGATGGGTCTGTCAGGCATGTTGAAGAGTCCCCTGATTACGCGTCTTCAGTTGTGTTGGCGAGTGATCTGCTGTCCTTAACTAGTGCTGTAGCTAGCGTGAAGGAGACGGCATGCAGGGAACATGGATACAAGTTCTTGGATGGATTGATCATGAACAAGAGGTGGGCGCTGAAAAGTAAGTACTGCATTATTTTATTATCATTTTATAACGTTTGTTTTGAATGTGTTAAAATGATGCAGAAGTGAATGTCATGCAAGCTGTGTCAGCATTGGCAGGAATGCAACATTTTTATGATGTTTGCAGTTTCGCGTGTATTTATAATATGAAGTTTTTTTTCTATTGTGTGTGTTCAAATTATTTCAAATAGATAATGAATGTAGAGGTTAAAGGATAGACCTTCCACTGTAAACTACTACTACGCACGATCTTGGGAAAACGACTTTTCCTCATTACCGTTTTCCTTAAAAACCAAAATCGCCTTGTCGTTACATAATTATATCGAATCATAGTTTTTCTAGATTCCGTCTTTTTTTACTAGCCCAGAGCTGGGCAATTGACATTCTGTCTTTATGTAAAGTTGAAAAGATTAAAATAATTTTATGACACTTTTGCCTCTTAGATTAATTATGACTAGCTGTGCCCCGCGGTTTCACCCGCATAAGTTTCAATCCCGTGGGAATATCGGGATAAAAAGTATCCTATATGTTAATCTTGGTTATAAATCATCTGTGTGCCAAATTTCATCCAAATCCGTTTTAATATTTGCGTGAAAGAGTAACAAACACCCATCCATCCATCCATACAAACTTTCACGTTTATAAATTATTAGTAGGATTATGTTTGTAATAATAACACGTTTTACTGCGATTGTTATGCTACCGGTTGTTGTTGTTGGTTTGTTCATAAACTTGAAATAAATTAAATTATGCTAGACAGTAACTGGTCCGGATTCTTCACGAGATAAAAAAAGGCTATATTTTTAGATCCACCTTTAGCAATAAACATAATTAATAATGATGCAACAGACACATTATTTGTAATCTTTAAAATCTGTTAGACATAAAAAAACCATTTACCTATGCTATCTATCCACACTGTGAACGAAGCTAATTAAGTTTAGCTCTATTCATTTATAATATTGAATCGTAACGCGTTTGTTTACAGCGCATATTCCAGCGGTAAACGATGAGCTACCTTAGCTATAGTTCTTTGCCAGGGCGGCGGGATCGTCCGAAAGAGTTACCGCTGCCCTGGAACAGAAAGGGCTAAGGAAGGAACACGAGTGGGTTTTAGTCAGTAAGAGTCTGACACTCCCTTCCGCTCCACCCAGAGGGAGGGGTCATTTGATGATTTCCCATCCAAAAAAAAAAGGTATAGTTCCTGTGTGTTCAGCTATAGCACGCAGTGTGGCATGTGCTTCAAGCTCATGCATAACGTATGCCAATCCAATTCTCTGTCAGTGAGTTCTGTATAAGAGCAGCAGTGGCCCAGTAGTAAGCGGCACGGTTGCGACTTACGAGTTGTAGGTCGTGGGTTCGAACTCAAGCGGGCTTACTTTATTTACTGTCTGTAAATTATTTCATTACCACTGCTCGCAAAATGGTGAACGAAAACATCGTGAAGAAACCGACATATCCTAAAACAAAAAATTTGAAGATATCTACCAACCCGTACTGGGCCCGCGTAGTGGTTACCACCCACTCCCTCTCACAGAGGAGGTCTGTGTCCCAGCAGCGGGAAAATTATAGACTGATTATACTGTTCTATCACCGAAACCGGTTTTATTATTTATTAGAATGCAGATATCATTTTTACGGTTTTTTTTAATGTAACGTAACTGGACACAAAATTGGCATTTGAAATCATTGCATCGCGTATTTAAATCCAGATCCATTGTGCTATTCTTGTAAAAACATTGCAACGCATAAATTAGATTTACTTAAAGGTGCTACCAGTGATTCTTATAAGTAATGCATCACACACGACCGGTTAAAAATACCAGACATGGTTAAAAGGTGACGTCATAAAGTCAAAGTATCAAAGCATCAATTTGTATTATATCGATACAAATCGTCTACTAAAATACGTCAGATATCGATTTGTGTGTTAAATTGATTTTACTATATTAGACGGCACGGTTGGCGCAGTGGTTAAGCGATTGACTGCTGCGCTGCGTGTCGCGGGTTCGATTCCCGCACGGAACAAATATTTGTATGACCTACATGTATTTGTTCCGAGTCTGGGTGTTTTTCTATCTATAATATGTATGTATTTACAAAAAAAAAAAATTGTATATGTGTAGTTTATCAGCCATCTTGTTACCATAACACAAGCATTAGGTTGCTTAGCTTGGGACAAATGCTGCTGTGTGAAAAAAAAAAAAAAAATGATGACAGCAGTTACGTCAAAGAGGACTGACATTCATGGTCACATCAACGGAAAGCGTCCACCGCTCTGTTAGTATACAGGGTGCAAGGGACACCGACGTGCATCCATGGATTCTGTACATGAGTCTGAACCATCCCGCGTTGAAATTTTTAGTCAGTTATAAAAAAAAATGCTGTTCCATACATTTTACGCAGAAGTATCGCACTTTTCTATGAAGAAGTTAATTTTTGTATGAAACAACCGACGAAACATTTCTATGCTGCTAGTTACCTAACCAATATAGGTCGAAATTCTTTGATCTGTTTACTTTCTTTCAAAAGCGTATATAAAGGTTTCGCTTGGATAGAAAAATAGCCTGCTCAGCTATTTTAAGCCCTTTTAGGAAACGTTCCCTTTTCTCCTGATCAATCACTTTGGCAAGTTAATTTATACGGGATTGAAGGTAAATTGGACGACTTATGTGTACCAGATCCCCATTGACGTCACTAAGGCTTTTGTATGGGCCCTGTGGAATGCAACAGGTTTCAAAACATTTTTTTGGGCATTTAGTTTTTTTTTTGTGTGTCAGTGGCCTATATTTCGAAGTTTAAGTTCATAGTTAAAGAGGTACGAATGTTTTTTCCCCTAAAGGCTTGTTACGTGTAGGCTTCTATAGTGGGTAGACACAATTAAAAATTGCAGTAAGTACTTTTTAGATCTATAAGAGTAGGTACATATAGATACCTACATTACATATAATTTTTTTTTTTTTTTGAGGATTGTATATCATCAAATGACCCCTCCCGCTCTGGGTGGAGCGGAAGGGAGTGTCAGACTCTTACTGACTAAAACCCACCCGTGTTCCTTCCTTAGCCCTTTCTGTTCCAGGGCAGCGGTAACCCTTTAGGAAGATCCCGCCGCCTATAAATATATATAAAAATATATTTTATGTTTAGTATTTGTTATTATAGCGGAAATACACACTGTGAAAGATTTAACTGTCTACCTATTACGGTTTATGAGATCTGGCTACAGCTCGCTGACAGACAGACAGACAGACGGACAGCGGAGACTTAGTAAGCGCTGTAATTTACAACAGCGTTCGTGAATTTCGCGGGCTACATCTTTGGTCCATGACACACCAATACCCAAATCTATGCCTCAGTGACATAATTCATAGAATGACACCTGTGTGAATTATGGTAATCGATATATATTATAGCGTTTTTGTGATAATTGATTTCCATTTATCGATACAACGTCGAACAGGTGTTGCCGTGTTACTCTAGAGTCTCCATAGAAACATGATGATTGATTAGTTTGTTGACTCGAGCTTGAGATTGCCTAAAATTACCATATTTATAGTGATTGCCATAAAATGGAGGGCTTAGTTAGCATAATAAGCCTATAATGTTCCCACTGCTGGGACACAGGTCTATTCTCTGTGAGAGGGAATGGGCCGGCACTGCCAAATTGTAAATGTCTTTGACAAAGTACGTTTACGTGTTATAAGTGAGAATTACCATAATTTAAGTAATACTCGTAAATACGAAAGATTAAAGTCCTTGCGTTGTTTGACCTACTTACCCACATTTATCGAACCTAAATCAAATAATGTTTATGGAGCGCGGACGTGGGAATGCATGCTACCATCGTATATGAATGATACCTATGCAAATCTGCAATGTAATAAATGCGAAGAATTGTTGAAAGGTAAAAAAGATACTTTCTAGATTGCAGTGCGATCGATCTAGAAAAAAATATCTATGTACATAATCTAATATCGCGACGTATTCGCCAAAAATGTAAACAAATATGAGTTTATGGAAAAATAACTTTAATTCCTACACAATAGAGTTCAGTTTACGCTACAACTTCAAACATTTTTATAACTTTTTCAATAGTGCTAGTCACTTTGAAATCAACTTAATTCCCATTAAAATAAAGTTGATATTTGTTTAACTTGAAATAACGTCAATTTTAAACAAATAAAATTTGAATATAGGTGATAGTTATTTCCGTTTATCGATATATCGTCGAAAATAAACGAATTAAAAACGTTCAGTATCTAGTCTCAATCTCATGTCAGCGACAATCAATGAAAAATGTAGGGAAATTAGAGGTATTTTTGACAGATTGCGACTGATATCAGACTGTGAATGTTCTTAAAATTACTAGAAATTATCCCTCTGGTGTTACTCGAGTCTCCGTAGAAACACGTTAAAGATTGATTAGTTTGTTAACACGAGCTAGAGATCGCTTAAAATTACCATATTATAGTGATTGCCTAAAATGGAGGGCTTAGTTAAAATAACTTTAATACTATAATTGCCGTTAGCACCGTTAAAAAGACATTTCGGGTCATAATTGCCTCGTTAATACCAGAATAAAAATGTCCTAACATAGGGCGTGGTCTATTAGTGTGCTTTTCATGCTAATCTGTTCAGCCGCTTAGTTAGTTCGTGAAAAGGTAACACGCATACTATACTCAAAGGGTGCCAACAGGACCCTATTACTAAACCGTCGGTGTCCGTCCGTCCGTCGATCCGCCCGTCCGTCCGTCTGCTTTAAATTAATGTTTAAAGCAGATGAACGGATGGAAAGTCTTCCGTATCTCATGAGATACGGGGGACTTTAAATTATTATTTCAAAGAGAGGTTCCAGTAGACCCTACCGAAGTACTGGACTTCTGGGAACGTACTGAAAGTGCGTGGAAAAGACAGAATGACGCCTTTGCATGTAATACCGGCTAGATAGATAAGGCTTGTGGCTAAGTCAAAACAGCCGCATGCGTGGATCGGAGGTTAAACTACACTTGCCGAGGTCGGTTCGTGGATGGGTCCGTTACATATCAAGAATTCGAGAGCCCTTGGTAAGACTGGTTGTCAGACATTCGGGCTATGTTGATAGTATTACCTAGTGACTGGGTTGTGAAGGTCAAATAGGCAGTCGCACCATGTAAAATACTGACATTCAGCTGCATCCAGTTAGACTGAAAGCTGACCCCAACATAGTTGAGAAAAGGCTAGGTAGATGATGAAAGGATCGAAGGATCTGCCCGCGGCTACCCAGCTAAAAACAGCATCGAAAAAAAAAACTACCAATACAATAACTAAATTCTGATACATACAAAACCAGGCTAAGCTGCGGAACAGAACGCATGCATCATAGACATTTTGCATTTATTTGTTGACTCACATCGCGACAATGATCACTTTGCGCACGGAACGTGACTATTGCGTAAATACTGCCTCCCTGGTATCAATATGACGTTTGTGCCTTTCGGTGGTATGTATTGATTCTCAATTTCCATGGTCAATAGGGTTAGCTTATAGTGAACTGGTAATGGGATGAAGGTGCTGCTGGGGAGTTTGTTGCGCCACTTCTGCTTCCCAGCGAAAGTACTAGGAAGTGCTGAAGAACGTTTTGGGGGACTGTGTTATGTAATTTTGACGGTCGAAAAATGCTAATTCACACTTTGTCCACGTAAAATTTCTTGTTCCAAGACCCACCCCGTCGCATTGCATCACCTGCCCGGGCTGTCACTTCGTTTTGTCGCTTTAGCGATCTTTCTGACTTTTTTATTTTTGGCTTGGCTAATAAGGGTCTTAGCGTGGTATTAACACAGCCTAAAGCCTTCTTCCAGAATTGGGCAATAAAGTACAAAAATATTTTTTGAAATCCTACCGGCAGTTCCAGAGATTAGGGCGTTCAAACAAACTCTTCACCTTTATTATTAGTATAGATAAATAAAAGTGAATAGTGAATTAAAAAGTGAGAAATATCGTTCGTGAGGTTTTACAGAATAAGATGCAATTATTTAAAAGAACATGATTGCAATTAAATAAGCGTTTTATCAATTACATTTCGAGATTACAGCTTACAAATTCCTTTAAATTCGAGATAACAGTAACAGTTTAAACTCGTTTAAATTGTAGCTCCAGACACAGAATCGAATAAAATTAAACGATTTTCTTTGATACAGAAACTCTTTTGTTGAGGTTTTAAAATCGCTGATATTGCTATCCGATAGAGCACATTGAAAGAAACGAAATACTCGTAAATTGTACACGTAGAAGACGTTATCTTAACGTTTAAGATTTATTCTAAAGTAATAAACACTTTTTATATAAAAAATCTTTTTTAATCTATCAAAAAAAAAAGCTTTGAATATTGCTTTACCGTGTCGAGGTCAGAGGGACCCAAATTAAGATGGGGTAACTTTTCGTCGTGATAAAGACGTTTAAAGAGACGAGTCCTTTTTCGATGTTCAAGACACGAAGCTAAGTGGATTCTTCCACTTGTTACAAAATTGGATCCGTTTTAAATCTAATGGCGATGGCGGGATGAACACAGACTAAAGATGGTGATTTTAATATTTAGGTACCTATTTATTTTTTTAAGAAAAGAATTGTGTAGGTACTGTAGAGATTATGACAGGCATAGGCCATTACGAATTTAAAAAGGCAGAAAAAGGAATAAGGAGTCAGTCTAGCTAACAAGCGGATGTCATGATCATTTTTTAATAAACAAAAATATGATATATCAATGATGTGTAAGTAGGTTTGTTCAAACACTTTAACACGTCAATCATATTTTAAAAACTAGATAATGTGCCGCGTTTGTTAACTGACTACTCAGAAAAGAAAGGCCGAAACCAACTCAGAGGTCACAGTCTCTTTTAAAGTCCAGACATAATGTTGGTCAGATCATATGAAGACAATGTAGATCGATGTCTGAGATGGTCTTTTGAGGAAAGAACCACACAGATATATATCGTAATAATTACGCTAGAAATAATAATAAAAATCTTTATTTATACAAAAACCTTCAACATTGCTTAGACTAGGTCACATGATATTCAGTGATTTAAAGGTCATACAGATAGAGTAACCCTGACTCCCAAACTAGGAGATCCTGTGACTTAGGAGTCAGTGTTCTGTCGTCACTATGATACAAAAACCTTTTTGCTAAAAAGTGTGTTAACAAAATCTTGGCAAAAGAAAACAGATTCGAAAGTACAAGTACAACTAAATTATTTTAACAAAGATTAAAGTAGGAGTAAAGGAATATATTAAGCGGAGTTGTATTATGAGTGCGCGTGTGTAGGTGATTGTGTGTGTAGATGTGTATGTGAGGGTGTGTATATATATAAAAGTAAATACTCTTTTTTTTCATTAATCCCGGTAGAGATTTCACAGTACTTATAGTCCTGCATTTTCCTAATTATTGTTTTACCCAAAAGCTGCTGTGCAATATGGAGACACAAAATTAATCGTAAAAAATGAGATTATAGTACAAGGGCATAAAATACCCGAACTCTGAGTAAGACACAACCTTTTACAGCAATTGGCTTCCCACAACCTTTTCCAATTATGACAAGATACCGTTGAAAAGATCGCGTTAATTGTTATAAGTACACGGTGGGTAATATTGTAGTCGAAATATCAAGATCCTTATATTGAACATCTGTCGTCCAACTGGTTTGACCAGGATTACAAAAGGCGCGGCCAGCGAAATTTTATAAGGTTCAGATAATTTTGGTACCCTCCAAATTTGGCACCTGTTGAAATTGTTTTTTTTTATGCAGTATTGTAAAAGTAGGTAATAAAGTGGCTTGCTTGTAGTAATCTATCTAAATAAATAAAAATGAAATGAGTTGCTAGAACGATTTGGCAATTTTTGTTTTAAAATGTTCGTAAACGTCGGAATTACGTTTTTATGTAAAGAAAAATTGGAAATGTTACCGGATCATTTTCAAATTCGGGAGAAACTGAACGTCCTTTTTTATGATTTTTTTGTATAACCTATTATTTGGACAGGACAACGTTCTTGGCGTCCAGGGGTCCTCTAATATCGTGTACGTCTAGTATCTGGCCTCATACCAAAGATTTAGGCCTCATACGAGATTTGTCAGATAAACCCACTAAACGCCACTCTTCTTCTGCAATTAATACTAATATTCCTCTTCATTCTGTGAAGGTATAACATCCCTTTTAACTATAACATAACATAATCAGCCTATAATGTTCCCACTGCTGGGACACAGGCTTTCTGTCTTTGAGACGAAGTGGGCTATGCCTATGATCTACCACGCGGGCCCAGTGCGGGTTGGTAGACTATGTCACATGTATTCGATTTTTTTTATCGGTCATGGCGGTTCGCTTCACCCTTTTGGGAGCAGTGATGATTAAATAATTTACACAAAAGTAATGCGCCTGTCTGGGTTCGAACCTACGACCTACAACTCGCAAGTCGTGGCCGATACCACTGCCACAAAAAAAAAACAAATCTATGACATTTTGTTTTTTTTTCAAAATGATGGCCACGCATTACACCTATATAATTCAATAGCTGACATCAATGCAAAAACAAACATGCGTGGCCGCCATTTTGAAAAAAAAAATCAAAATGGTTCGACAGTATGCCAAGCTCCAAATACAATTCTTCAATCCCCTTTGTTTCTATATTTGGATAAAATTTATTGATTTCTGTCGCGGTTTCGGTCGCGTCAATATTTTTCGAAAAGACGGGCTGAAGTGAATTGGTCACTTTAATTTCGTCGGTAACGGACCACGTGTAAATAATATATATGAAAAATATCGTGATGTTTTTCTTCACCGTTTTCACATGTTCTAGAACAAAAAAATCAAAGACACATGACATCCACCAGCCCGCCGGATTTGGATAGAACATGACCTGGGTTAGGACACAGGAGACTTTTATCCCGGTATTCCCTCGTTTCTGTGGGATAATTTCTGACCTACACGCGGGCGAAGCCGCGGTCACAAGCTAGTCTGGCCATAAAACTATACACTCTGCGACCTCGCTTACATCAAATAAAGCATTATGTCAATGTATGTGTAAAAACTACTTAAAGTTAAGTTAATTATTTATTTACGGAACCTTGTCACACCGTTACGGCATCGTTTATCGTGGGTTTGACTTTACTATCGGAAGTAAATGAATATCAGACCGTAAATGTGTACAGCTAAATACGGAAAATTACATCTCATTTCCGCACATTTATTTGACTTATTTTGGCAAAAGGTCAAAGTCGAAGTATTGACTTATCTGTATTTATGTCACCTTAAATGTTTTCGACAGATAATTGATTGTAAACCTTTGTTGTAAGCACTAAACGATTATTGTTTCTGGGTCTCGTGAAACTGGTTTAGGGTATGTCCACACGTGCATTTAGTTCTGGGTCAGGGTCTTCCGAGCTCCAGTCCGTTTAAGCTCAATGAAAATGTTTGTCAGAGTATGCTCCGGAACACTGACAGCACGAATGATTCGGAGCTACAAATCTCATGATAATGATAAATAATTTGGTGTCGGTAGACCCTTAGAACTGTCATCCGAAATGCTTAAGTCCCGCATTTTAATTCTCGCTTCCAATTATGGCAACTCTCCTTAGTGAATCAAAGGCAAAGGGTTTATAGGTTACGTTAACCATTCTCTCATTAGAGAGATAATCAGACTATTCGTCATCGTCATACTATTATTATGTACATGTGAAATGCATACGCATAGAATAATCAGCCTAAAACGTACCCACTGCTGAGACACAAGCCTTCTCTCTGTAAGATGTCCAGGGCCATAATCCACCATGCAGTTCCAGTGTATTTTGGTGGCTGTCATATTATGTCTTCGAATTTCCTCACGATATTTTCCGTTTTGAGAGCAGCGGTGATGAAATAAACTACACGAGAAGGAATATATCGTGGGGAAACGGCATGGCATGTCCTAGAACCAAACATTTGAACACATGTGTCATCTACCATCCCGCACTGGGCCCGCGTGGTAAATTACAGCCCACTCCCTCTTGAAGCGAGGAGGCCTGTATCTTAGTAGTGGGAACATTGTAGGCTGATTATGCTATAGAATAGGTGGCCGATATTTTATAGTTACGTGTGCGTTGATCGATATAGCAGTGCGATTCCGTAACTATCTCACCGTGAAAACTTAGGTGAAGTGAGCGTAGAGTGAGCTGTCATTCCATCTAATGCTAGGGATTGACTCTATTGACAGCTCACTCTAAGCACACTTCACCTAACTTTTCACGGTGTGATTTTTACAGAATCGATCGGCTGACTCATTGAGCTCGTACAAAAAGTCTCTACTGTTCATTTTCTCCTAGAAAAATCACCAAGTAATTGTATGTGAACTGCGAAGGCTCTTAGTCATCTCTCAGTTTATCCGTCAAAAGAGTTTCTTAGCCGGAAGTTTGTCGGCCATCATGTAACGGTCAGACGAAAGTTCAAAGTCAGTGCCACCATATATCTGATGTCCCCTAAAAGGAACAATGTATTTTTTATTGTGAGAACTTCTTTACTTATTGCGTAATCGACCCGAAGAAAACACTTCTTTGGGCTTCCATCCTACTACTATCCTACGCGAAAGTTTGTGAGGATGGATGGATGGATAGATGTTTGTTACTCTTTCACGCAAAAACTACTGAACGGATTTGGACGAAATTCGGCACACATATAGTTTATAACCAGGATTAACACATAGGATACTTTTTATCTCGATATTCCTACGGGAACGAGACTTATGCGGATGAAAGCGCGGGGAGCTGTTAGTAAAATATATTGATGAAGCATCTTTAATCGAATTTTTTCAATTTATAGCTCATAGGGGTGACAGTTATTATTAGTTTCTATGTAATGAGGGTGTATTTATGTACTATTCACGCTCGAAGTACAAGTGTCATGTTTACTAATATCATACCTATAGAAAATTCAAGAAACTGACAAATGTTTAGTTTACCAACAAAACTAAGGTTATTGATACGGAATCGTTTTATACTTAGTCGTTATTGCATAATTTATTAATATTGTGAACGACCGCGTGCGTAGGTCAGTTGGTCTAATGTTTTGATAAAAATAAACTTACGTAATTTATTGAATAACCTTTGATTTTGTCAGTATTAACTTAATTACGTCAGCTTGCTGTGACGTATTCTATGATTGTCAAGTATAGACGCCAGCACATCAAGCTACTACAATCTGACTTTCTTTAATAGATTTTCCACTTTATCGCTAAAACGTTAAGGTTCAAGGTTGAATGGGAAAATTTGTCAGTTTCGGGTAGCTTGACCTGCTGACGTCTCGTCTGTACTTGGTAAAGATCTTGTATTAATATTTACACACAATAGTCATAATTATATCTCTACGTTTTACACAAGTTAAAATCGTGTTCAAAGTTCATTACAAGACTTTTCTAAGAAATCCAAAACAGCTGTGATACGATTTTCCATCATGAAGTTCCACTTCATATTATCTTCCGGCTCCATCATCAGATCAGTTTGACAGTACCATATTATTGTATTGTCATCAGAACTACATACAGCTGCCAATTTTCATTACGCTACGACCCTTGGAAGATGGTTAAATTAGTTACCTTAGATTCCATTACATAGTTAGTTACATACAGGTCGACCTATTAAAAGCGTGTTAATAAAAGGCAACGCCTGTCTGTCCGCTATCATTCAAGAACCAGCACCCTAATTGGGTAACACACGATCAATCGGAATCGGTTTCATTTTGACAGTTCAACAACATTCATTGCGAATTATTTAGGTACGTTGTTGAGCAGACACAA
Source organism: Apamea crenata (assembly GCA_949629185.1). Classification (NCBI taxonomy): domain Eukaryota; kingdom Metazoa; phylum Arthropoda; class Insecta; order Lepidoptera; family Noctuidae; genus Apamea; species Apamea crenata. Next base: position 4,567,603 of record OX451359.1, read on the forward strand.
TGACACATTTTTTGAACATATGAAGCAATGGATTAGCCATATCCTTCAAAATGATTCAAATTGAGATTGATTGTGTGTTACGCAATTGGGGTGCAGTTTTCCGTTTAAAAAAATATCTAGCTCCTGACCTAAACTATCAACAATCGCTGAAATACATGCCAATGTTTCGGAAAGCTCTTGGCTTAAAAAAATCGGACCAGTGCGAGTCGGACTCGCATACGCAGGGTTCCGTACCATAAGGCAAAAAAAAAACACGTTTCTTGTATGGAGACCCCTTTAACTTATAACTTTACTTTATTTTTATTATGTTTGTTATAGTGGCAATAATATACACATACACACTGTCTCAAACTCAAACTTTATGTAAATGGGCTTTAAAATCAAATACTAAGGGTTATTTGATTTTAAGTAAGTGAAACCAGGGCAAAGCAAGTTATTTCATAAGAGAGATAATTTATCTCTCTTAGGGCTGATTTTTCAATCGACAGATAATTTTTATTCGTGAAATAAAATTGACGTCTGACAGATTTTGTATGGAAGCACTGTCAAAAATTCAAAATTATTCCTCGGACAAAATCATCTGATTACTTCATTCGAGGAATAATTTTGAAATCTTGACAGTTATTTCATACAAAACCTGTCAAACGTCAATTTTATTCATCGAATAAAAGTTATCTGGCGATGGAAAAATAAGCCCTTATGAAATAACTTGCTAGAGATAAGTTGTTGAAACACCGTTTAATATTATCTCAGATAAAATTAAACGTTGTTTCAAGCAGCAAGGGACTGTGAAGGCGCTGTTTCGTCGCCACGGATTTAATTAGTACGATTCCGTACGGTTTCGATTCATAATCTTAAAATTACCCACTTAAAAAAATCTTATTGTTGTAGTCAATAAAAAAGTAGAGTCGAATTAATTAATTAGTCATGCGAAACCTTTAATTGGCTTACCTGCGCAGTGGTTGCGTAAACGCATTCTTGGCATCTTGCCGGTGCGTTGATCTGAACTACATAGACAGTTCACAAAACGAGCAAGAAGATGTAGTGTTGTCTAATCGAAAGTGGGCCAGTTCTGCCTGTGGATTACCTAGTTATTTGACTCACAAATGTTTGTTGATTTCAGGTAGCTTTTAGCTAATTTTTAATAGTTGTAATAGGTATTTGCGTCTCTTTAAATTATTATTTAAAAATATTTATTCAGCTATTATCCACAACAGCACCTACCACTGTTTATCTCTGCATCACCCAAAGGTTGAATTTATATTTGTGTGCTTAAAGTATTAAATAAATAAATAAAAATACTAATTAAATAAATAATGCGCACAGTCATAGTGTGGACTTTTCTGCCAGCGTCCAGCGTATTTCCCTTCCACATTTAACTCGTCTGCCTTCAAAGCAAGAGTGAAAATGCATCTTCTGGGTACGCTCGTTCCATTATAGACCTCACCCACCGCTTTCCATCAGGAGGACAAGATTAGACCAGCAATAACAATAAATCTTTATTTGCATAAAAAATGTGTACGAAGTGAAGCCCTGACTTCTGCGCAAGGTAATGGTTCGTAATGGGAATATGAAAAGGCTCTATGTCTATGAAGCTTGAAAAATTGTCAGCAAGTGGTTAAAACTTCAAAGATAAATCAAGAAAAAAATAAAAATAAACTTTTATTGCACTGGTCTTGCACGAATGAGGAAAATCATGTTTTATTTCTTTTTCAATCCAGCTTAATCAAGGTTTAATCGTTCCGAAATTTATCTAAATAATAAGTATGCATATGTACCTACTGTCTTCGTCGTAACATTTCGGAAAAACAAATAATTTAACATCATGCTAATTTTACTCGAAGGAGTAGGCAGGGTATTATAAATTATTATTATTGGGTACACCCAAATCACCACTAGTTATGTGTAGTTAAAAGTTCCATGTAAATATCTAATAGGAATTCGATGGCGTGTTGCCATTACCAGGCTCGAATCCAGATTTACATTTCCCCAGTTATATAAGTCTTGCTGTGTCATGTTGTAAAATGGGGCGAGCCTATAGTTCTCAATCGGGCACAAATCCAGGGGGTCTACTCGGTAGCAAGATCGTCCGAAAGGGTTACCGCTGCCCTGGAACATAAAAGGCTAAGGAAGGAACATGGGTGGGTTTTAGTCAGTAAGAGTCTGACACTCCCTTCCGCTCCACCCAGAGCGGGAGGGGTCATTTGATGATTTCCCATCAAAAAAAAAGGGGGTCTACTCCAAAGTAGTATCGGCCGAATGTTCGGCCGTTTCCTGCTACGAAGCTACTATTTAGTTCGTTCGGTCTCGATCCTACACTCCTACACTCTTTCGAATATTGACTATGGTCTCGACCCAATTGAACCGATTCGAACTTTTTTCGCATTTTTCAATAATATTCGGTTCGGCCATGTGTCGGGTTGATCCGAACATTCGCACTTTGCACTTCGGAGTAGACCCCCTGACTCTGGGGTGGTACTGAAGAATTCCAGATGGAAAAATAGGGCAAATTCCACTTGACTTTTATACCTGGAATAAATTTTATTCCTAGAATACATTTTGAATTTTCGACAGTTTTTCCATACCTACTAGTACAGTCTGTCGTCAATTTTATTCCACGGATAAAAGAAATCGGACTTTGATAAAATTGGCCCTTGGTCGTTCAGAATCAGAATTTTTATTTCTAAACATAGGTAGAGTTACACAGTGTGAGGTGTTACAACATTTACATAGGTTCACTATGTTTTGCCATTAGGCGTAAGTACAAATATTATTATCAATTTAATTTTAAATTAATTAAGTACTATAACAATTAATGATTATTACAAATTATAGAAAGAACTAGAGTAATGATTCAATAATTCCTTTCCTGAATGTCCAAAATAAAATGTTAAGAAAGCACATAGATCCGAAGTTAAATGTCAAAGAAAAAATTTATTAATGTCAAAACTGGTCAAGTAACTCTTTAATCTTTCTCTTAATCTACAAACTAGAGCTAACCCAGAATACCTTGAAACTCGCATCGGTTATTGAACGTGAACAAAATGCGAATGACATTGAACTACAAATTATATTCTTTACATAACTACCTCTGCTCACTTCCGTTCTGACTCATAAACAATGAATTATTTATTAAAATACCTTATTGGACATCACTCCAGCAATAATATATTATTGTTTGATGACACGGCATTGAGGGAGTTTAGAATAAAGGCGATATAGAGGTCGAATTTGATTTGGTTATTGTTTTGAAAAGGTTATTAATTGGCACTCAATAAACCGAAGAACAACAACAACAATACACTACAATATACACATACATATGTAAACTCATGCGTTCTTCCGAAAAATATGAACCCTTATAGGATCACTTTGTTGTCCGTCCGTCAAGACTGTCTGTCTGTCAAGACTCTTTTTCTCAGGAACGCGTGGAGGTATCCAGCTGGAATTTATATCAAATACTCAGGTCTACTGACCCTTAGAGCTGTGAAAAAATCAAACTTCTAAACGAACGCAGTCAAAAGATACCGTTTGTACCGTAAGGTACCGTTGGATGAGTATATACTAGATAAAAATGCTTGGCTTAATACTGGTCCTGCTCCACAGGCACTTGGGCTCACTGGTTGATCACAATTTCTATATTTTGGAGGAGATGCTTCCCCTTTTTATTTTTGTTTTTTTTTTGTGTTATTAAATACCTCTTCCAGATTGGCAGTAACTTTTTATATATTTTTTTCTCTTATCTGTTAAGAAAGTTGCAAACTATAGTTTTGTATAATTTAGAAGCATTTTTTAAATTTTGTAAATGTAAGAACCATGGATCCGTTTTTTATGATATTTTGATGTTGACTTGAAAGAGCATGGCAGTTGAGAATATGTCATGCTCACTTAAATGTCTCACTGATGGTGGCGCGTGTGTTGGATCATTCGGTTCCCTACAAAATGGTTGAGCTGGGTGGTGCTGATCCACGCGTCATGTACGTGAACGGGCGCCGTTGGTTGAGACTGGTCATCTCTTAACTGCCAGGGCTTAATTATTGTTCTCACATATAGAAGCAATAGTAATAATATCTTGATTTAAAAGAGTGTCCGTGGAGTTTCTTGCCCGTTCTTCTCCATAGAGATCTACGTTTTTGGAATGGGCGACTAGCTTCAACTTTCTGACTAACTGACCGACTATTTAATTTTGACAATTCAAAAGTGCCTGTAAATGGTTTAATTGAAATAAATGATTTGAGTTTGAGTTTGATTTAAAATGGTCGATTTTAGTATTGATGTGTGCGAAAATAACAGGGTTTAAAAATACTTTTACATAACACATCATACAATCTGGTTCACGCCTGTCTCAACGTGAGGCTCCATTGAGAAATATTTAATTAGAATTTGATACATATTTATTGCTATTTACCGTATTTTTTTAAGGAAAGCACTATCATTTTCAATATTGTGCGATGTCATGCCAACTTTGATATTTTAGCACGCAAAATACGCGCATTGTCGTGGAGTTGCGGACACCAGCCCGTTTTACCTATTACCTATTACCTATTGAAATAAGGCATTATTTTGATTTTTTTTTATATGTTTAAATCTTCCTTTCCTTTTTGAGAAGTCGGTTAAAAAGACAAAAATGTATTGGACTGGCATAAGCTACCGAAAAGCTTATGTTAATTTTGTTGAAAGGGTTTGTAGAAATACGATACACCTCGAAAGTGATAGTAACTTGTAGGCCCTCAGATTCGTCACGGATGCCTTCTGTTCGGAAGAAAAAAGAAAGAAAATAAATTTATTTAGCACAGACTGAAAGGCACACAATACACCAAATACATAATATCAGATAAAAAAAAAAGATAAAATAAAAAGTGTAAAGGCAAGTGAAGCAAGGTAAGAAATTAGCAGGAAAGTGTCCCCCCCACGGCTGCGCCAAAAAGGCCCAGTTAGCTGCAACTTGAGATAAGGAAAATCTTATTGCGTTTGATATTCATTCATGATTCTATGCAAAAATTACGGATATTACCTTGTAAAGAGCAGAGGAAGTTCCATTGTAGTATTTTACGATGTAATTACTTGAAGATTTTTTTAATTACTTTAATTAAGTAGCTGTTTTTTTATACTTACAGGTAATTTTATGTTTGTTTGTCAGTCTGTGAATTGTAAATGGATTAAAGTACCGGCTACTAGATTAGATATTCCACAGAGGGTTAGGTTAAACGAGGGACATCCCTACTTTAAAAGAGTGTAGTGCTCATAGAATTGGCCCACTTTTGCTATGTTAAAAACTGTAAAATATAAACAAATATCAGCTGTGTGTTAGGTGAATTATACGAACACAAATGTATAACCAACGCTGTAATGGCGAAAAAAAAGTAATCAGCTGCACTATACATTTCATCATAATCAGCCTAAAACGTTCCCACTGCTGGGACACAGGCCTCCTCTCAGTTAGAGGGAGTGAGCCGTAATCCACCAAGCGGGCCCAGTGTGGGTAGCTCTATACATTTGTGTTCATATAATTCGCCGAACACACACCTGATATTTGTTTATATTTTACAGTTTTTAACATATTAGAATTCTATGAGCACTACTCTCCCTTAAAGTTTGCCCGTGGGTTTGAATAACACCATCATCTGCCTAGCCTTTTCCCGACTACAAATCTTGGGGTCGGCTTCCAGTCTAACCGGATACAGTTGAATACCAATATTTTACATTGAGCGACTATCTATCTGACCTCCACAGCCCAGTTACTGGGTAATACGATACCCCTTGGTAAGACTGGTCGTCAGACTTTCGGGCTCCTGACTACCCGTAACGACTGTCAAAGATCCACGAATGACAGCCGGGATCAACGGCTTAACGTGCTTTCCACTAACACTCTGTATATTAAACGATCTGTCTCATGTCAACGATCTTTGACAGATCACCCTTTATCGAAGAACCTTGATCCTTGTTACTCATTCATCGATTCCTAATTATATTTAGGAAAATTATCTTTATTTTTCTTCATTTTATTGTTAAACAAAACTAATTTGACAGTGAACTAATTTATTTAGTATAATTTGCTGTTTATTCGTTGTTCGGGCAAAAGACTGAGAAGGAAAATATTTTCGATATTCCATTAAAATGAGTAAACAACATGGAGGGTAAACAATATTTTTCGGAAGGTAATTGAGGGTACCAGACGAATTAAGCGTTGAAGGTTGCCTGTAATGTTGTTTTGGCTGATTGAGTGAATAAAAACGGGCAGAATTTTTTGTAGATGGTTCAGAGCATAAAGTCATAGTTTTTTGAAGAATCGTTAAGGTGTTTCTAAATTTAATTATGTTTAATTAATTGTTATAGAACCGTTCGGCCCAATCTGCCATCCTGTTCTGCGAGCAATGTGCGCTGCCCACTGCCACTTTTAAGTTTCGCAATTCTTCGGGCTATGTCGGTTAGCTTGGTTCTCCATTTCTGATTCGATCAGGTAGTGGCGGTGCTTGGCGGAGGCCTATGTCCAGTAGTGGACGTGTTTCGGCTGAAATGATGATGGTGATTGTTGTTACAGACAGATGTTCGCAAATTGGAATACATAGAAGTTGTTACAGACAGATGTTCGCAAATTGGAATACATAGAAGTTGTTACAGACAGATGTTCGCAAATTGGAATACATAGAAGTTGTTACAGACAGGTGTTCGCAAATTGGAATACATAGAAGTTGTTACAGACAGATGTTCGCAAATTGGAATACATAGACAGATATTACTAGTGTTATGTTTTTCTATCTTGATTCTAATAATATATGTACACAATTACACATGACGTCATCTTCCCATGGGGGTAGGCAGAAACTTTAGAATGCCACCTGCTACGATCCTTGGGTACTCCTTTTGCTTTGTTTACCTATATAAACCATTCTTAACTATTTGTTTTATTTTTATTTCATAATTTTATATTATTCGGTTGCTCTATGACTTTTTTGACTGACTTAGGTAGGTTACCAACATTTTTGGTACGATTTTTCCAGTCACAATATTTTGGGAATTCAGACTAAGTACTGCGTTTATTGAATGCAAATTACACAGATATATTAAAGAACTTGATTATATTTATATTTTTTAATTATTAGTAGCTGACATCTTTCATTATATTACATTATATATTTATTTAGATTAGTATAATATACTTTATATATATTATACTATGTAAATGGTACACCAAAGACTACCTGCAGTATTTGTCTCTCCTTTCCCTTTTTAATCCATCCAAAGGTGGACATTAAAATATCGCTTTTAGCGATAACACCGACCATTGGGTCACCTTACGTAAAATTTCTATATTTATGTCTGTAAGTTATATGGTGTACATCATCATCTACCTAGCCTTTTCCCAACTATGTTGGGGTCGGTTTCCAGTTCAACCGGATGCAGCTGAATACCAGTATTTTACGTGGAGCGACTGCCTATCTGACCTCCACAACCCAGTTATTGGGTAATACGATACCCCTTGGTAAGACTGGTTATCAGACTTTCGGGCTTCTGACGACCCGTAACGACTGTCAAAGATTCACGATTGAAAGCCGGGAGTAACGGCTTAACGTGCTTTCCGAGGCACGGAGGGGTCTCTGTATGTAAATGTAACCAACCACGGACCAACCGCGGCAAGCGTAGCTTAACCTGATCGATCGACCCGTGCGGATGGTATTACTTAGCCACAAGCCCCTCATTTATATGGTGTACATAATAAAGAGTACTTTATTCTATTCTTTCTTTAAAATTTAGGTTGTAACCAAAACTATGTGACGTCGCAAGTGACTTAAAAATAAGAAAACGTACAACTTTTTGGTAACTCCAAAGTTTCATACTTAACGAGACTGTTTACCTTCTTAAATAACTTAACTACCTCCTAACTTGTTAAATGCTAAAAAATTAAGAGAGTTTTAGTTCCGCAAGTTCCTTTTAAGTTATAAAAGTCAACTTAGTGTGACTTAAAAGTGGTGCATTGTGTTTTTTCTACTGTACTCGTACCTAACTTAACACAATTTATGCATTGGCAGGAATTTATTACCCTAGTTAGAAGTGCTCCAAGGGTTGTTTAATTTAAATAAATCAAGTTTTAGCTCTGTTACCGTTTTGTTTATAACGGCATTAAAATGCATAAAGGTTTATCAAGAATGATTTTTTATTTGAATTAGATTTCTGCTGTGTTTTGACATTTAAAACCGATAATATGAAAGGATTATTACTTTTTCGGTGCCGTACGCAAAATACGCGCACTGTCGTGGAGTTGCGGACACCAGCCCGTTTTACCTATTACTTTTTTGGTGTAAAAAAAACTTTGTAACCACAAATTATGATCACTCAACAGAACAACACAACTCTTTAGGTAGACTAAATCCTACAAATCGTTTTCCTTCTCTTTACCTATCACTTGTAACGTATAGAATTTTTATCTCACGAATCGACGCGCGCTTTACTTGTGGTTAACAAGGATACAAACACGTGAATGTGTGTGTAAGCGCAGGAGCTCTTGGTACTGGAAGTCGGAAGTGTAAGTCTGTGTGCATGTGTGTGTTATGTGTTGACGGATTAGCGTCAGCACATAACACGTCTTCACGCACACATTCACAGTGTGTTTGTACGATTGGTTAACACAAGTAAAGCCAGCGTCGCTTCGTGAATATAATTTGTACTGTACTTTTTGCTATTGAATTGGCTCGCCCCAATTACAGGGAACTTAGACAGAACTCGCCAGTAATCATACACTGAATGGAGGTCTTACCTACTATACACTTCTGCCTAATCCTTCGCGGAATACAGGCGTTGTTATGTTCAATTGTTGTTGAAACCGGTAAACAAAGTGTTTAGTCGGAACTGTTGCTAGATCAGTTCTGCGACCTGTTGAATAGAACCCTTTGTTGGAAACCTAGTTTAACAATCAACGCTTATTGGATCGCAGAATGGAGTTTCTTGGTAATTTTTTAATAGACGGGGAGTGGTTAGCTGGTACTGAAGTTATATATCTATATAGTATTATAAAATATACATGTCGTATTTGATTAATTTGATGTCCAGGGACCAGGCCCGTGCCGGACGGCGCGTTGTGTTCCACGCGCGCCTCAAAGAGATGTCAGAGGACGGGGCCCGATAGGGCCGAAGCCTGCCAGGGCGGCGGGATCATCCGAAAGGTTTACCGCTGCCCTGGAACAGAAAGGGCTAAGGAAGGAACACGGGTGGGTTTTAGTCAGTAAGAGTCTGACACTCCTTTCCACTCCACCCAGAGCGGGAGGGGTAATTTGATGATTTCCCATCCTCAAAAAAAAAAAAAAGGGGCCAGGGTTACAAGTCGTGGCCGTGAAATGACTTTTCCACTTTGTGTATTTAGATTTTGGTGAAGTTATATATTTAAGTGGGCAGTGGTTTTCACTGTCTATTTATTTCTTACTATACTTTAAGCACATACATGCACAAGGGAGATTTAATCCCATAGGCATTCTCTACCAGTCAACCTTTAGGTGAAGTAGAGAGAAACCTTGGTAGGTGCAATTACGAAAATGGAGGAATAAATATATATTTACATATACTTAAAAACTATAGACATAATATTTATACCTAATCTATACAAATAAATAAAATTGAAGTGTGTGTTTGTAATATCAAAATAACAGCTTTTTACTAAACCCATATGAAATTATATGTTACTTATAACATAATAAAAATACTTTTTTTATGTCTGTCTGTTTGTACCGGCTAATCTCCGAAAAGGCTGGACCGATTTTGACGGGACTTTTACTGGCAGATAGTTGATGTTATGAAGTAACATATAGGCTTTTTCCCGGTAGCACATTCCTGTGGGATTATTTCTTTGGGTACGAATCCAGCCAGGTGCTTTACTTTGTGTAAATTATGTTATCACCACTGTTCTCAAAACGGTGAAGGAAAACATCGTGAGGAAACCAGCATGTTCTAGAACCAAAAATTCGAAGACATGTGACATCTATAACACTGGGCCCACGTGGTGGATTACGGCCCACTCCCTCTTACAGAGAGGAGGCCTGTGTTTCAGCAGGGGGAAGATTATAGGCTGGTTACGCTACACGGGTTAAGCTGCGGCCAGAAGCTAGTTATATATAAATATACGAATAAACTAAAATAAATAAGAAATACGATGGAAAAGCATCAATCAATCACCAATCTTGCTCACGGACCAAATAACGTTTTCATCATTGAAATCTTAAAGGAGAAAATGTAATTCTTGAATGTATGATCAAAGAGCGGTTGGTGGTCAAGGACTACCGCGAACAATTAATTTTGTATTGATAAACGCGAAATTACCAACTAATGCTTGTGTCGTGTCAGCTTATCAGCATCTAACCAGTTCCCCGAAGAACTTGATTGATTTTCGAGAAAATCGTTTCCATAATAACAATAACAAATGATAATCTGTCGATTACCAACAGGTTTCCAAACCTGCTGGGTAAATTCTCTTTGTCTTGTACCGGAAAATCTAGAAAAATTAAACTGCCTAGCATTTTCACAAGTATGTTGGGGTCAGCTTTTAGTCTCACCACATGCAGCTGAATATCAGTATTTTATATGGAGTGACTGCCTGTCTGGCCTCCAAAACACAGTTTTTTTTTTTTTTTTTAATTTGATAGGAATAACAAACAGTTATTGGGTAATACGATACCCGTTGGTAAGACCGGTTGTCCGGCTTTTGGGCTTCTGAATACCCGTATTGACTATTCAAAATCTATGACTGACAGCCGGGACCTACTCCGTGCTTTCCGAGGTACGGAGGTGTCTCAATAACTAATAGATGGTCCTTATGGTCATTCATCCACGAAGAAACCACGACAAGAGTAGCTGAACTTTCGATGAAAAATCTTGATAACCATCAAGTATTAGGAATTACTTGTTAAGTTGCTTTATTATTATTGTATTTGTGTAATGTAGGTATAGGTACTTTCAATAAAAATATATCTAGACTAAAATTCGTGATTTAAGGTTGAGGTAAATATTTGAAAAGAAAAGTTACTATAAAATTGTCATTTTTTCTCTTCATAAATTTTATTTCTAGAAATTTTCTTCGAAATCTTTTCAGAAATTGCTTGTCCTCTTTATCGGAAGGAATTATCGTATATCATTGGTTACGTGATTACTCCTGAACTGGTAATACTGAGAATTGGTTCCGGTAATTAATAAACGTACGGCTGCAATTAGATGATCTTAAGTTAATTGGATGATTTCTCAGCAATGTAGAACCAAGATAATTATCTCGCTGTTGATGTTTAAATTAATTAGTTAGTAATGAATTAATTTCATAGAGTATATATACCTTTGTACTTGAATCACTTACCAATACTGTTTTTCAACAATATTGCGCCTATATTGCCCCGAAGGGTAGATGGTGGAGGTATGATATATATTGTGTACATCTACATTTAGCCAACTATGTACATAAATATTGTGTTAAATCCCACATGGGTTGATTTGAAACGATGCATGAACTGTGTGAAAGATGATACGGCTAGAATGGGGGTCACTGCCGAGGTGACGATTGAAAGAAATATATAATTATGTTGTGCCGACTTCAAATAAATTGGGATAAGGACAAGAGGATCGGTAAACGTGAGGTAGGATGCGCTCAGGCTAGGTGAAGCGATGATCTTCGCAGGATGGCTGGTAGCAGCTGGATGAGAGTTGCCGAAAATCTAGTTGAATGGCGTGCAATAGGGGGCTTATGTCCAGCAGTGGACTGTTATAGGCTGGTGATGATTAAGGTCAAGAGAATGATGAAATGATGATTGGCACGACTGTCCCCCCCCCCCCAGTCTCTGAAACACTTCGTTTTTTTACCGTTATATTTTTGGTTACACTAAACTGATTCGTTGAAAAGTTCCTTCCGTGGGTAAAGTCATAGAAAACGAATTATTTCTATCTTAACTACCCACTTAAATTGTCCATAATATATTATAATCGACCCAGAAAGTGGTGGCGAGATGACCTGGACGCGTACCGCGAGAGCTGGTTTCAGGTGACGCGGGAAAAGAGTTCCTGGAACGACTTAAGGAGTCCTTTACACAGCAGTAGGACAGTATAGGCTTAAGAAAAAAAAATCACAACTGCCATTCTTTTGAAAGTTGTATAAATCACAACTGCCATTCTTTTGAAAGTTGTATAAATTACAACTGCCATTCTTTTGAAAGTTGTATAAATCACAACTGTCATTCTTTTGAAAGTTGTAGAAATCATAACTGCCATTCTTTTGAAAGTTGTATAAATCACAACTGCCATTCTTTTTAAAGTTGTATAAATCACAACTGCCATTCTTTTGAAAGTTGTATACACAACAACTGCCATTCTTTTGAAAGTTGTATAAACTGGTTATAAGATGTCACATTGACGTAATGTGCCAATAAAGAGTAACCTTTCTTCTACAATTGGCAAAATATGTGTTAATTTTATAAAAATAGATGATTTGAGGAAAAGCGGAATCTTATTTACATTCATATCAGCCGCTTCATTTTCATTCAACATCAAAAGTGCAACATAAACTTTACTATTTTCCCTATTTTATATTAAATAGTTTCTATAATTTCTTTTAGCTGGTTTAATTGAGTTTTGCAACGTGAACTAAATAGCAATAGTTAGTATGATTGGAGTTTTCCGTAATAGACTTCCAATCGACCGTAATTTGTATGTCGCATTTATTTAAACGTTTATTCAATGTTGTTGCTTCAGTCAATGCGTTTTATTTAAAATGTTGATCATTAATTCATGAAAATCGAGGAATTGACCTGAAATGTTCAAAATGGGATGCTATAAAAAAATGATCAAACATTAATTCAGAGTTTGGTTAAAATATATTGTGTTATCATCTACCAACCCGCACTGGGCCCGCGTGGTGGATTACGGCCCATTCCCTCTCATAGACAGAAGGCCTGTGTCCCGCAGTCGGAACGTTGTAAGCTGATAATGCTTTTATTTTGTCATAAATATTTTATATTCTAACACATAACTTAAGTGCCTACATTATATGGAGAACAGATAACGTCACTGCATATCATACAACGACATTATTTCCTATACAACAAGAGGTCGAACTTGATCTTGTTGCATAAGCGTCGCGTGCGCAGCTAATAGTTTTACTAGACTTATTTATATGTAGTTACTTGTTATGACGGTGCTACATTGAAACCCGTTTACTTTGTGAGGAATTAAAAGTGGCTTAGCATGAGAACATTTCTGTAAGTGATTTTGATATTTTAGCAGCGATGTTTCTTTAATAAAATTAAGTGTCCTAAATGTTCGATAAAAATCATAATAATCATTTTTGGATGCCACTATTTGAGCGTTTGGTTTTGTGGTTTTAGCTTCTTACGAACATCTGTTCTGTCTTTCAAGATGGTTAGGAAAAGGCTGCAATACTTCTGAAAGGGAAGCTGCGATATTATTATGTGGGAATATCCCACTTCCGGAAGACGTAGCGTTGGAAGGCTTCCGACAAGGTCAACCGATAACCTGGTGAAGGCCGCAGATTTCTGCGGATTTCCGTTGGATGCGGGAAACACAGAACCGGTAGAAGTGGCGGTGCTTGGGTCATAATTATGTCCAGCTGTGGATATCTTTCGGCTGAAATGCTGACGATGAATTTCCCGCTCTCCAGAATATGGTAGCAGGAAGACCTAGAGGATTTCCTCGGTAGAATATTCCCACGAAAAAACCTTTTAAATGCTGTGTTTATTTAAAACACTGCAGTTTATCAAGCATTTAATGTTTACGTAATTAATGATTGTGCAACAGCAATTTAAAGTTTTTTCCTTACGTGTTTTGAAGATTAATGGTATTGCCAGTAATGTACCGTTTATAATATCTACCTACGTTGAAATAACGGTATAGTAAAATTGCTATGTAAGTTAAAGTAGAACCTATTTTACACTCGCCTTCTTATCTTGATTGAGCATAGATAAAAATAGATTTTAATTGTGCTTGTATCTTTGTTATTGTTGATGGTTTAGTAACAGAAAATCTAACAAATTGATTGACCTCTTCACTCTAGTTGTTTTTGAATGGCATTAGGTTGTAATTTGCTTCTTTGTGTATTTGCTTATCGAGACAGAGTATAGAGCAGTGGTGGCCCAGTGGTACCGACCACCACTTACGAATTGTAGGTCGTAGGTTCGAACCCAGACTAGCGGTTTACTTTGTGTAAATTATTTCATCACCACTGCTCTCAAAAACGATGAAGGCCGCACTGGGCCCTTGTGGTGGATTACGGCTCGCTCCCTCCCACAGAGAGGACGCCTGTGCTGTGTCTCAGCAGTGAGAACATTACAACTGTGTAGCTTCTGAGTTCTAACTCGTATCTTGATCTCACGGCCATAAATCAATACATACACTAGAGCTTACCAAAAATACAATCATGACTATATTAAGAAGCCGAATTATCATTATAAATATTAGTACATCCAACGTCACAGAGTAGGACAAAAAGTGAAACAATGACGACTTCGTACGACCACAGAATGATAATTTCTTGCACATACCAAAAATATCTGCGACGATGCATATGGCTTAAAGGTTGTTACGATACGAGTTACGTCAAAATAATTGTAATGAGGTGCTGATAAAAGGTCACTTCTCTTGTAGTAGGAGAGTGGGTCACTTCTCTTGAACTGATTTACATCCGTCACCTCACACATCAGGTCCAGTTGAAAACCAGCGTCAGGCACTAGTTGTCTGCCATTTTTGCTGAACTGGGCCTTTTTAGCGCAGCCGTGAGGCACACTTTCCTGTTAATTTCTTACATCGGATTTTACACTTTTTATTCCATTTTTATCTGATGTATGACATGTATTTATCTGGTGTATTGTGTCTTTTAGGGCTGATTTTTCAATCTAAAGATAGTTTTTATTCGTAGAATAAAATTGACGCTTTACAGATTTTGTATGGACGATCTGTCAAAAATTTTAAATGATTCCTCGGATAATATTATCTGGCGTTGGAAAAGTCAGCCCTTAGTCTGAGCTAATTAAATGTGTTTTCTTTCTTGTTTGAACGACTACTGACATCGCCATTGGCTTTGCTAAGTTTTTTTGTATTGGGATCATTATGTTGTATTCCACATTCAATGGATGTTTATTTCTAAATATAGACACAGCGTCTTGTTTGACTTTATTGACAGCCAATGCGTAAATCATACTTTAGGCTGGATTTAGCGCTCGACCGACGACGGTCAGCGCTGACATCGGTCGCGTACCGATTTACATGGATTCGCGCTCGTTGTCCGTCGGTGCTACACTATACATACACGCCCATTTATCGTCAGCGTCTTGGTACGCGTGACCGAGGGTACGCGACCGATGTCAGCGTAATACTAAATCTAGCCTTAGTATTATTCCTGTAGAAGAGTCTGTTCTGAATGAAAAGACTGGTAGTGTTTCTTGGAGGTTTTTCTGCGATCAAAAACGCGGCAGCAATTGATGCAATGATAGGTAGTAGTTAGTAGTATAACCATTTTAAGGATTTATTAGAGTTAAAAAGAAACCGGTTACGTTACCTGATCAACTTGGTTATTGAACTTCTCCACAGTTAATTTATGAGTATGTTAGCAAAATTCCATCAAAACGTTTTTGTTATATTTAGAACAGGATTTTTTGCAAACTTTGTATTGGTATGGTATATTGGTATTGGTATATTGGTATTGGTATATTGGTATTGGTATACTGGTATTGGTATATTGATAATGGTATTGGTATATTGGTATTGGTATATTGGTATTGGTATATTGGTATTGGTATATTGGGTATTGTTTTTTTGTAGTTTTTTTTTGTCTACAGAAATACCGAATGTTTTGATTATCTATGAAGGTATATTTATAGATATGTATATTTTCGTTTCTTTACTATACAGGTAGGAAGATTAAATCCTACTGTTTTGTTGGGCCGGCCATTGTATTAGCCGTAAAACCGATGACCGTTGAGGTAGACGTGTTCTTGAGTAGAGACCACGAATCATCAAAGGTAAGGTCGGTATCAGGCTAGGTGGAGTGACGATTTTCGTAGGGTGACTGGTAGCAGCTGGATGAGAGTTGCCAAGAATCGAGCTGAATGGCGTGCTGTAGAGTCCTATGTCCAGCAGTGGACTGCTGTAAGGTGATTATGAAGACTATGTTTAAGAAAGGCTATGATCATATCAGGCTGCTCTAATGATACAACTGTTTATTATTTAAATTAAGTCGTATACATATATCAGCTGTCCTGACGGCAACTTCCAAATATAGGTATTTTAATTAACGCAACAAAATACCAATGCCATAAAACTGCAGCTGACTATGTCAGATAATACGTAAAACCCGATAGTTGTCTGACTGCAGTGGCTAGAATAGAAGTTACCCAATTTGGTGATCCAGGTTTGTTATGACCTGACTTTGGTCAGTAGCTTATACAAACGAGCGATACGCATCAACGGAAAAGGTAACCGTCGACATTATGCCGCTCGTGAATTCGATGGCAGCTGCCGACACTCGTCGACGGCTGCAGTTTCCACTGCAGTTGACGCGTGTCACTATTGTGTATGCACACTTAATGTTCTATATATCCTGTTCTCGATAGGAATCTGCCATTACTTTATTTTCAATGGAAATGAGTAGAATTCTTTCGAGAGTTCTCCTTCTTTCTTCATATCGATGATTCTATTTATCTGTTTAAAATACGTTTCGATCAGAATTCGGCCACTTTGACAGCGTCATCGTTGGCCTCGCGAAGATCTTCCAGTGCAGGTGTGCACAGAGAGCAAGCCAAGAGATGAGACATTGTTTGCGACTTGGCTCCACAATAGCACTTTGGCTCATCGACTCATTTCGAGAGGTACTGAGTCATCGTATTTTCGTCGCCCCACCGTCTACTAATGATAAGCAATATGCTAATGCACATACTCCGCAAACCAAAACATGCACGACCCTTCTTCCACCATTTTTGACCCTCAAGGTCCATCGCACCGACTACATGTGAATGTTTTGTCAACCACTACACTCCACACTTTGAAGTTCGATGTAAAATTACACAATTTAGGTCAATATCACAGTGTAAGTGTTAGTTAGCAAGCGGGCTGCGTATGAGTCAGTCCGTATCGCTCCCGAAAGACAAAATAGATAGAGACAGAAGGTCAATTTTATACGAGTGAAAATAAACGCACGCACACATAAACACGCACTTCAATCTCAAATGAACTTGGTATAGTGACGTACACTAGCTGTCATATTTATGGCACTTATATGAAAATATCTTTTTACTATTCTATATTTAAACGTATCTTAAAATAGACAGACAGACGTACTTCTGGTGAGTTTGTCGCGCCATATCTTCCTACTTCTTCAGCTGAACGAAAAACCTAGGAGATGGTGTTTTGAGGCTAGCTTTTGCAACTTTTAACATGCGAAATGTGCTGATATTAAGTAATTGAACAAATCAATTTTGATAACGAAGTCAATGACTGGTGACCGCCAGTCGTAGCGAGCGCTCGCTTACTGTATCTCCTAGAAATGTGTGCGAGCGCCTGTTGTGGGTTTTTGTACAGACTCAGCCTTCTGGTCCTTCTGTATTTCGTGGCCGTGCATCGCAGGTCTGTTTAGGCATTCGTGACAAGACCCAAGGTCGACTGAGGACTGACTGTTAATGCGCCCATGTGTTTAGTTGCTTTCATTGCTAATTTATTATACCAGGAATTTTAGGTGGAAGAGACCACACAGGGTTTTATGATATCACTTGTTTATTTTATTAATTTATTTGTGTTCTGAAGGATATTTTTGTATTTGGGATGATAGTCCGTCCTATGGATTGGATAAGAACAGCGTGTAAGGAATTAATATATTAATTATGTCGTTACATGGGACTTAATCATAACTGGCGAAATGTGGGTGTACTAAGGTACACCTCTGCCTCACCATATGGGGATTACAGGCGTGATATTATGTTATTATGCCGTTGGCTAATATCTTTATATCCGGGATAAATGAAATTAATTTATTGATAGATTCTACCTGCAATTAAACTTGGGTGGTCTTCCGATAAGGAAAAATGTGCTTCGTCCGTGTCTTTATTAGATATGGATTAAGATGAAACGGATCCATTATTTTAATTGGAAGCCTGTCCCAAAGAAACGTGGTGATACTTTCCCTTCCTGTTTTTTTTTTTTCAAGTTATGAATTAAAAAATAAGACAGTTTAGCAAAATGACATACTACAGAGAAAGGAAGCTGAAGGCAGTGGGCTAACCATGATTGTCGAAGGGCCGAAAACCGCAAGCGTAGTGTGGGATGCCTCCCAGCTAGATGGACCGTCGATATTAAACGGTGACTGGGACAGACTGGTTCAGAAGGGAGAGGACAGGGTGTTGTGGCGAAACCTGTGAGGGGCTTATGTTCAGCAGTGTACTACGATAGGCTGAGTTGTTGTTGACAGAGAGAGAGCTACAAATCGTTAACTATTATGAGAATACCTTTGTTAACGAATATAGAGTACCTCTTTGGTATGGTGAACTCACATTTAATTTTAGTATTAGAGTACTCGTTAGTCTGCAGGGTTCTTTGATTGATTTTCCTTAAAAGGCTTCATGTCCTTAACTCTTATTCAATGCCAGGCAAGAATACCTTTTAACCTTTGACAAGTCGTGGTAGGTTATATATTTAAAGGATGGATTTCATTCCTCATCCTGCTTTTAACGGAACTAATATACTTACATATATCTTTTACTTACAGAATTAATCATTTCGAATTCTTTTGATAATATTTTTTTGAATTTATTTTGCCCGTCGCTATGCCAACGTTTTAATTACTTATCATTATTATTTTATTACAATTATATAATATATTATTATTTCATTAATTTTATTTATTATTATTTTTTGTTTTATCAGGGTTAAATATTGATACAGATCACCATCAAGTCTGTGAAGTTTCACTAAGTCGGTAGAGATCGTCTAATTTAAAAATGCAATCTCTCCAAATGCATACACATTTCAAATGTTTACCTAGAAATTTTAGTGGAGGGTTGTGCAGTTTTTAATTAGAAGATCTGCAATTTAAATAACCCTGTATATTTTTAAGATATTAATATTTTTTTATCATTAAATTAATTTAGCATAATATTAGAGAAATGAAATATGATTTTAGAAGGTGAAAGAAAAGAACTACGAATATAAAAAGTTAATAAGTATTAGAGAAACTTTGAACCGAGAAAAATAAAATAGCTGTTTTATAAGGAAATATCAATGCCTATCCAATCTAAACATGTAAATAAAATTGAGGCGTATGTTTGTAATTTCAAAATAACAGCTCTTTATTAACACATTGACTGAAGTACTGAACCACAAAATAGAAAATCTATTGTTGGCGGACACCACATAAGAAAGAAATACGTTACTTATAACAAAAAAAAAAATTGGCAGATAGCTGATGTTATAAGGAGTAACTAAGACTATTTTAATTTTAGAAAAAGAATTAGGATTTGCGCAAAAAAATTAAACGCCAACGGAATCGCGGGCACAGTCCTTAATACATTTGTATTTACAGATTAAGTTTATTATGCAAAGCTAAAATTACAAAATACAGTACACATCGCACAGTAAAGCCTTTTTATTTTTTTGTGGTTGGGAAATCATCAAATGACCCCTCCCGCTCTGGGTGGAGCGGAAGGGAGTGTCAGACTCTTACTGACTAAAACCCACCCGTGTTCCTTCCTTAGCCCTTTCTGTTCCAGGGCAACGGTAACCCTTTCGGACGATCCCGCTACCCATAGTAAAGCCTTTGTTATTATTTATTTATTTATTTATTTATTTAAACTTTTCGCACAAAAAAGGTACAAAGGCGGACTTAATGCCTTAGGCATTCTCTACCAGTCAACCAAGGGTGGTGAAGAGATTAGATGGCAGGTGCTTTGGTGTTATTGTTGTATGTAACTGTACATCCTACTGACGAAATCAATGAAGCCAATATAAAATCTAATACCAAAATATTTCCTTATGCGTATACGGCTGAAACGTATCAGCCACCGGTTATGTACATTCATTGAATATGAATGGCTGATTATAAAAGCAATAAAGGACTAATGTGGAGTCTTGACAGTCATAGTCATACAATATACTACTTGGTACTATAATGAGGATATACCAGAATATACCTATGTACCTGCATCTGTGTTACCAAATTCCTATTCAAGAGTACGTTGTGACATTCTGTTATGGTATTGGTGAGTACTCTTGATGTTGGTTCCTACTACTATACCTACTCTATACTTTAACCATCTATAATATTGATTAATTTTATTTCTGTACTCGTCAATCATATTTTAAACTAGATGAGGTCGGCGTTTCCTATCTGACTACTCTGAGAAGGTTTATTATATACTGATAATAAAGTTGAAGAGTTTTTTGTTTGTTTGAACGCGATAATCTCTACAACAAGATAATATTTTTGCATTTGATCGCCTAATTCTCGAGGAAGGCTATAAAGGTAACATCACGCTACGATCCTTAAGAGACAAAATTATGAAATACAAAATACACGCAGACGAAGTCGGGGGCCACAAACAGCTAGTTGGTACCTACTTATATTATAAAATTGTGACTACATTTTAGTTAATAAAACGTCTCAAAATTAAACTTATTTACTCGACTCCACACAATACGAGCCTCATAAATGCTTACGCAACTCCAAGAAGTTAATAATCTAATTCCGAGCACATGTAATATTCAACCAACGGCAACGTGACAAACAAAGAAACATTTGTTTGTTTGTGTGTCTCACAGTATATTGTTGAGTAAACTCTTTATAATTACAGAACAGCTACTTACTCAGCATATTAATGTGGCTAGTTGGTGATGTTTGCACCAATGTTTGCTTGCCTTGTTAGGTATGCGGACGGTTGAGTACACGGTGCAGGTTTCAACGTCTTACAAAAGCGTCACCTTGTGAAGACCGCAGGAATTCGCTGGATGCGAGGAGCACAGAATCGATGGAAGTAGCGGTGCTTGGGGGAGGCCTATGTCCTGCAGTGGAAGTCTTTCTACTAAAATGATGATGGTGATGATAATGACGCGGGCCCTGTTGTGGAATTATTAATTTAATTTGGCTGTTGTGTGTTGTGCTATTTTATGTGTAACTAGCTGACCCTGGCGAGCGTCGCGTCGTATTTGGTCAGTCTTACCAAGGGTTATCGTGTTATTGCTTTCACGAGGTATTGAACTATTTATTATTGTATGCTTACTTTTTACCAACGAAATGTAAGCATAAAATACATTAGCTGGCTGACAATGACTCGGAAAGCACGTTAAGCTGTTGGCTGTCATTTGTAGATCTAAAAACTTAAACGTAAACTTTTGGGCTTCTGACGACCCGTAACGACTGTCAAGTCGTTACGGGTCGTCAGAAGCCCAAAAGTTTGACAACCAGTCTTACCAAGGGGTATCGTCAAGGGGTACCCAGTAACTGGGTTGTGGAGGTCAGATAGGCAGTCGCTTCATGTAAAATACTGGTATTCAGCTGCATCCGGTCAGACTGGAAGCCGACTCTAACATAGTTGGGAAACGGCAGATGATGATGTTGACCTTTGTTTGACAATACAAATCGCACAGTGTGTAACCATTATTTGACCCAACATTTGTTGCAATCGTGAACTGTTGGTTTCAATCCAATGTTTGTTGCATGTTGAATGTCCATAACGAACTAACAATTATTTCCTTATTGGTGAAGGTGCCAAAAAGGAAGGGTAATGGTTTACCCTATCGCGTGTGCCAATGTCTGTCCATTGTCGGTCTGGTTTAAAATAATGAGTGGCAATTTTATTGGAACACGGAAAACAATGGAGAGGTCATTAAGACGCATTTAATTACTTAGGAAACAATATTGAATTAATTAAAATTATTTATTGAAAGATAAACATAAATAAAGATAAATAAGTCTGGCAAATAGTCTTACCAAGGGGTATATTCAAACAAATCACATGTCTTCGAATTTTTGGTTCTAGAACATGACGTTTCCTCACGATGTTTTTCCTTCACCGTTTTGATTTCTAAATTAATAAAATTTAAATAACTTACGTAATGATTCCATTAACAATGTTAAATATTTAGGAAAATAAATAAGAATTTCATTTGCTTATTAAATGTTTACAGAATTATTTAAGTAGGTAAAGATTACATCATTTGAAAACCACTCTATATGTACTCAATTACCTGTTACTATGTAACTAAGAATTTAAGATCATGCGCAAACAAAAAAAAAAAATCAAACCAGATGACTTGTAGTTATGGGAAATCTTACATCTGTAAGTACCAGGGGGTCTACTCCGAAGTGCAAAGTGCGAATGTTCGGATCGGACCGACACATGGCCGAACCGAATATTATTGAAAAATGCGAAAAAAGTTCGGATCGGCTCAGTTGGGTCGGGACCATAGTCAATATTCGAAAGAATGTAGAAGTGTAGGATCGGGACCGACCGAACCAAACAGTAACTTCGTAGCAGGAAACGACCGAACATTCGGTCGATACTACTTCGGAGTAGACCCCCAGGCCCGGGACGACGGCGCGTTGTGTTCCACGCGCGCCTCAAAGAGATGTCAGCACGAACTGACGGGATCCACTAGGGCCGATGCCGGCCAGGGCCGCGGGTTGTTCGAAAGAGATACCGTGGCCCCAGGGACAGGCAACTGAAGGAGCACTTTTTTTAGCCTATACCGTGTCTGCTACTGCTGCACATTCCCTTTTTATTTCCAAACTCCCTGTCTTGTGCGATTTCTGGCCATGTTGGCCCTGCAAATAATATTAGATCGTCACAGCTCCTAAATAAATAAATAAAGATTTAATAGCGAACTATCTCTCTCACTAGCATACTAGCTTTAAAGTGACCTCTGCCCTACCACCAATAACGCCGTAGAAGTGGCGAAATTTTCAGCAAAATTTGATTATTACTGTCGAGCCTAAAAATAAGGATAGTTTTGTATTATACACACGAGGCCAGAGTGACTACAGGCCAACCGCTTAACTGGAACGTTGTCTGAAGTAGCAGCGCTGTGCAGGAGGGGTGTGGTGACGTGATGCGAGAGCTCAGTGATCGTCAACTTGTGACAATTATCACCCCTCCCGCGCCGCGCAGCTACCCCAGGCAACGTCTTAGTTAAGCGGTCGGTCTATAGCTTGCTAGCTTATTAGCACTTTCTTGCTTTCCTAGCCTGAAAAATAACCATGTGTAAACCGGACATTATGGCTACAAAGCTACTATGGCCAAATAGTTCTGATTGTTTTAATGACATACTTATGACGTCTCTAATAAGTGTCAGTGAATGGCCGCCGGCCATTATTTACTTACATATCTATGAGGCGTGTGCCTGATTGTCGTCAAATATTGGTATTATCAGAGTAAAGTTTATAAAAAAAATCCTTTCTATAAATGAATTTATGCCGTTGTTAGGTATTCAAATAGAACCTAGTCATTCATGAGAATGACTAGGCATTTACCTTATAATGTTGACATTTGTATAGTTTTAAAATAAATCAAATAGTGTTATCGCTGGTGTTATAGTAATAACAATTTAATAATTTTATTTACCAAAAAAAGATTGCACAAAAACAACTTAAAAACTACATAGTAAGCTATTATAAATACAATACAAAATGGGAGCATCTGCAACCGAACTAGGTGACACCTGTATCTCAGCAACAGCGCCAAACCTCTTAGCATGTTATTTGCGTAAGAAATTAAACTAACGAATACAGCCTTATGTACATAGATTAAAGAAAAACAAGTAAAAACAAAATAAAGTAAACTAAGCTAAAAACTAAGTGAGTTGGTGTGTATGTATGGAGAGGGATAAGTGATCGTGTAAGGGGCGGTGAGTGTTAGAATGTGTGTGCGCGTGTGGTGTTGTGTGGAATGATGAGTGTAAGCAGGTGTGTGTGTTTGAGTGATATGTAGATGAAGAGTAATAAATACATAATGAGAAAATATTTCATTTGGATTTTTTATCTGTGCCCGGTTAATGGCAATAGCCTCGCCCTCTATTACATGGGACTTAAACTTAACTGGCGTTGGTGTACTATTCCCCGAATAGTTAGGCAGAGGTGTACTAAACCTCGTGGCGATTACAGGCGCGATTTTATGTTAATGTTATTAAGCTTTCTGGCTCTAATGTATGTGTATATTTAATATTATGTGAATGCAAATGAGGATAGGCGCTGATACCTATATCACAAGATATTAAGTTATCTTAGCTTAGGCAAGATAACAACAAAATAGCAACTCTAACATGTAAAATAATGTAACTACCTTTTGGCCCATTTTATTGTAAACCTGTTTCTTTATGTTAATTTTGAAGGTGCAAATAAGCATTTTTTTAGTTTTTTTTTTTTTATGTTATGTTACATTTCATTCTGTGTCGTAGGTAGAGATTGAAAATATTTATCTGAACTTGTCTTCTAGTTGGCGCATGCGGGTCAATGAGGTTAAGTAGCTTGCAATTAATTATTCAAGTGATTCATTTCATCGTTCGGTCAAAGTGTTTAGGCGACCACGGTGACGTTACAAGGAGTAGGTTATTTACAAATATTTATTATGATCCCAAAAAAGAAAACTATTGTTAGTGCCTGTATATTATTATACTAGCAGCACGCTGCGGTTTCACCCGCATAATTGTCAATCCCGTGGTAATATCGAGATAAAAAGTATCCTATGTGTTATTCTTATGTATAAGCTATATTACCGTAAAGTTTCATCAAAATCCATTTTGTAGTTTTTGCGTGAAAGAGTAACATCCATCCATCCTCACAAACTTTCCCGATTATAATATTAGTAGGATAATGGGACACGTAACGAACTGGGAGATATAGGTTATTTAAGTATTTTTAAATATTTTTTTAAATAAAAAGAAAACGGCTGCTTACTGCAAATACCTACTGTTTTCTTTTTTATTCATTGTTATAATAGAGACAGATGAGCAGTGTAAGATTAATTACCGGGATTATTTACTTATGGATAAGTAAGCAGTTATAGTATTTGCAAGATGCAGGTCCTTCCACCAACTTTATTAATAAAACACTGCCATTTCAATGTCACCTTGATCACACCGCTCGTCGATTGAGACGTAAAATTATAATATATATGCCGTTATTGTAATCTACTCATCGATTGATAAGTATTTATTTAGTAACTATAACCACTGTCTCCCAAAATCTCTCTGGGCTCGCGTGGTGAATTACGGCCCACTGCCTTTCACGGAGGAGGTCTGTGTCCCAGCTGTGGGTACTTACATCATAGGCTGCTTATGCTAATCAGTGTTCACGAAATAAAGTTTTCAATGTTCAATGTTTTAGTTGTAGGTATGATTGATT
Organism: Apamea crenata; assembly: GCA_949629185.1. Classification (NCBI taxonomy): domain Eukaryota; kingdom Metazoa; phylum Arthropoda; class Insecta; order Lepidoptera; family Noctuidae; genus Apamea; species Apamea crenata. Next base: position 4,592,960 of record OX451359.1, read on the forward strand.
AGAAATGTGTTTATGAAGGATAAAACGCAAAATACGCGCATTGACGTGGAGTTGCGGACGTCCGTGAAAAGTATTTTGATACGTTTGCGAGAATAGTCATCATTTATCTCGACCAACTCTTCAATAACCATCTGCACATATTTTGTAGTTAGAGGAAGTGACGTCATTCACGACCCATCATCGGTGAAGTAAAAAAGCTTTAGCTACTTCACGTCGTGGCGTTTTCGGTGGTAAGTGCAATTCGCCGCAGAAAATAAAAATTCAGAAGCTCCGCACGAACCATATTTTTGTACTGGCAAAAGATTAGTTTTTTTTTTTTCAAATAAACAAATCATTGCGATGATCTAGTTCTGATGAAACCGTTATTTTTTTGACATGCGTTTTCCATTTGCAACGATGAAATTAATAGGTAAGCTGTAACTAACATGCCTTCAATGCAGTGAAGTCACATATTTTCTCCAGATTTTGCCTACATTCTTGATCAGAAAACCTGCCGTTCAAATGATTTATTTTATGATTATGATTCATTTATTTTAATTAGGCGGATAATCTGCACATTTTAAACGTCAAAATTACATAAGACAGTCCCCAGAACGCCCGCCCTTCAGCACTTCCGAGTGCTTTAGCTGGGCAGCAGCATAGCTGTCTGTTCAGTTTGAAAAACTTGATTCTATACATTATTATACAAAGTAATTAATATCTCAAAACAATAAAATGTTCCCCAGTAACCAGGTTACTTCCGGGCCGGTTCCTTATGGATTGTGTGTGTGTGTGTGTGTTTGATCTTCGTCAAAATTGGGCTTTCTGAATTTTCTCATCCAGTGCCCTCCACTCCTGACGACCAAGTTGCACGGCACATTTAATTAGAACCCACCTGACGTCCCGACTGTCGCGCAAATGTTTTTAATTTGTCATACATATACGGTGCAGAGTTTCTACGAATAATGTGGAGATGATATGGGGGATTTACTGGGACTCTGATACATTGATGCTTTTATTACATTGAAGATTAATTCTCTTTGTCATCCCAACAATACGTTGTATTACGTAGCATCCTTTGTGCTACAAAAGTTCGAATGATACATTTTTTTCTATGCATGTAATCTATTTTTCTTTCTTTCGTAGGGATTAGGCCCTTGGTACACCAACGTTTTCTTGCTGTGAAAAACTACGGTTTATTTGCCGTGTGTAGGCACGGTCGTCAGTGTTGTATGGATCACTATGGAAGCTTGTTGACGAACACGTTGTGTCTACGGCGCGGTTTATACGCCGTACCGTAAAGAAACCACGCCATGTTCAAAGGGCTAACTAGCTGAAGAACACGTACAACCTCTTCTATCTATTCCGTGGTGAAGAAGATAGCCTACATAAAGACTCTAATGTGTCTATAATTATTATAAAGTTCTTTATTTTTAGCCGTTAATGTTCTACTGCTGAGCAAAGACCTCCCTACTCTCTTTCCATCTCTCTCTGTCCAGAGCTGCCAAGGACCAATCTTTATCAAAGGAGTCCAGCTCATCCCGCCATCTCCGTCTTGGCCCTCCGCGATGTCGTTTGCCATTAAGCGGGAAGCACTGGGTCGAAATTTTGTAAAGTTCTTACCTACACTTAACGGAACTGAAAACAAAATTAAATTTAAAAAGCGGAAAAGTGCGTGGAGAATTGATGTTTGGAGCCATTAAACAATAAGGTTCGAAAAACAGGATGGCATCCCACGTCGACGCGCAAACTGTAACCATGACTTCTAAACAGAATCATGTACTGAATCCATGGTAACAGGTTGCGCATCGTATTTTGTGGTCACGGTTCTTCCAAGTAGCCTTTCAAGTCCAATGTTACTTAAAGCTGGTATCCACGAAATATTTATCTCTAACCTCATCTAAAGTCACTGAACCATGACACTAATATGACAATCAAAGTCTTTATGAAAACATGCAGAAGTTTGAAGACATCATTAGCATCGATTTATCTTAAAATCAATAGAAATACAGCAACGCGCAGCTATGTCAATAATGTGGTCTAAAGTTGATTTAGGATTAGCAAACTTAATTTTTTTTTACTTCTAACTGTTGTTCTATGACAGGTAAATACTTGAATTAAATATTTACAGCAATGTGGTTCGGTGACTGACCTGCCGGAAATGTGTTTATACAATTAATTTTTTACGTTTTGACCTGTAAAAATATTTGTGGTCGGCGTTATAAAACGTTTACTTGCAAAAAGAAAAAAACTGGCGAGGTGAATCTGTGTTGACCATGAACTAGGATGTAAAGCGTAAGACAGATGCACTAGATGTACTAACGGGGTAACTACCACATTGATCTCGTGGTCGCAAGCGCGACTGCTGTGCATGGTCCTGGGTTCGATTCCTAGGTTGGGCAATGTGATATTGGGTTTTTCCATTAGGAATTTCTCATTTACAACCCAGTGTTTGGAAGTTGGCGGTGTGATACCCCCGTGTCTCGGAAAGCACTTTAAGCCGTTGATCGTGTGCCTGATTCTCCGGTCGTGACGGATGCGGAACACTGAACGGAAAAAGACTGCCATGGCGATGACTTCCAAAATATAAGAAAGCACACACTGCACATCATAATTCAATTCGAACCTCTTTCTCAATCTGTCAAAAACAGCTGTAATTTCCCTAAATTTTTGTCATTTTCTGTTACTGCGATGAGATTACGGCTGGAAATCGAACGTTTTTTAAGTACGAGAATTGGCCTTCAAGTCTTCGCAGCACACAATAGATCGCTGTGCGACGTGTGCTGCAAGCTCAAACTCCAATTCGTTTGCCCGTCCTTGCTTAAATTGCAAGTCAACAACCCCCTTCCCTACTTTTTAGCATTAACTTAGCGTGTCCGCAATAAAATTGCAACCCAGTGTAAGTGCGAAATTTTTCACTGTAGCTACCTAATCTCGACATTATCTGCATATTTATTACACCCCTAGTATTTCTACAGAGAATGGATTAATTTCTATTTCAATTCTGACTTGGAAGGAAATGTAAGGCGGTAAAGCATTCTTGGACTTGGATTTTAATTTACAGTTTTACCTGAAAAAAGTGGTTCGTCGGGATAAGTTCGAGCGGGCTCAGTTGACTAAAGGGCCGTAATAGTGAATATTAAATCTTGCTGTTCTGTTGGAATACATTTTTTACTTCTTTTGTTTTAATTTTTGTATTTGATGAGAGGGTAACTTAGGACGTAGCTCAGTGGTTTTCAAAGAGCAGTACTAAAGAAAGAAAGATATATTATATAAACAAACATTAAAACACACTAAACTTATTTATGTTATAATGATAATGACAAATCCTTTACTATAATCGAACAGTTGTAAAGGAGCTACATAAAATAATGTAAAATTCTACCGATCAGTTTCAAACATAAATATCTTCTAGCAGTTAACCACCATGGGACTCAAGAGCATAACTTAACTCATGTATTTAACAACTATAATACGCGATCTATGGCTGCCGGCAAATTCATTGTACACAGAGTCACCAATTATTTTGGTGACAGAACTCTAAACAAATGAATACCATATCTATTGAATAGTCTGCCGGCTGACATAAGGAGTGAAACCAGTAAAAACAGATTTAAAAATAAATTAAAAATATATTATTTAGAAATGTGTTGAAGTGCTACCTAAGTCTTAAGTGTGAAGTTTAAGTAGTGTATAAAGACTCGCCAGACCCCACAGTCAAACCACTATTACGGTTTTGTGGGCCTTGGTTTTAGTTATGTTACCGGCCAAACCCAATTTTAGGATGAAATAGTTTCGCCTAGGCTAAACTAGTTCTCAACACGATGTTCAATGATCTGAAATCGACTATTTTGTTTTACCAAGAAAACCATAGGTAATTTACATTGCTTATTAGTAGCTTACTGTTAACTAAAATAATAAAGTCCATTTATTATTATTTGCTTGATAGTTAATAATTGACACGGACTTCGACACGGACACGGAATTCATTTATATTTTCTATTTTTCGGGTGTTAAAATGTGACGTTATGAAGTATTAGGTTTTTTTAAAACAATGTAACGTGTAGAAACTCAACCTCAACTCAGATATGAAACAACGATTTTAGAGATATTCTTCTATATAATTTTCAAAACCAAAAATATTAACGCTCTGTTCGACCGTTCAAATCTCAATTCCCCCCGAAAACGTGCAAAAGTCAAAAACTGTCACACTTTCAACTATTGGTGACATTTTGAGAAAGGTACGTTTTGAGAAAGGTGCATTTTGAGAATGTTACGTTTTGCGTATGGGGTGCATTTTGCGAAAGGTACATTCTTCGACTGAACACTGACTGGTTGCCGTCATCACGTCAACGCCGGCTGCCGCTGAAAACCTGCGCTGGGGCTCTGTCTCGTATAGGGTCTTAGCATTATGCTGAGCGATGGCCGTTTTGCGTGAATGTGACGCATGTTTACCCCCCACTTTTTATTTTTTTTGTGTTTGTTCTTTTTTTTATGCGTCATGTTTGCCGCAAATAAATGTATTTTCTTTCTTTCTTTCTAAAAATATTCATTAAATTAGTCGATCACTACTTTTGTGACGGTTATCTGTCAATATTCCCAGATGAAATACAAGATGGTTTGCGTGCCTATAACAACTGACAGATACTTGTCACTGGTACAAATAATAACAATTGGATAACCTAAATCGTGAATATAATACTGTTAGTCTTACACAAAGATTATAATAACTATTATAAAGGAAGTCTTATAAACGTGAATTTATATTCTTTTAGGAATTAAAGAAAGGTACTCGTATGATGAGAGCTGTGGTGGTCTAGTGGTAACGGCCATGACTTATAAAGTTATAGGTCGTAGGTTCGAACCCAGACAGGCACTTTACTTTGCGTAAATTATTTCATCACCACTGTTCTCAAAACGGTGAAGGAGAACATCGTGAGGAAACCAGCATGTCCTAGAATCAAAGATTCGAAGACATGTAATATCCATCAACCCGCCCTGGGCTCAATTGGTGGGTTACGGCCCAGTCTTTCTCACCGAGAGGAGGCCTGTGTCCCAGCAGTGGGAACATTATTGGCTGATTGTGATGATGAGAAGAGACCAGTGACATAAATCGTTAATAGTGTAACAGTTCTTTCATAGCATTTAGTTGTGTATTAGGTATATTGATTGGTAATTGCTTATGTGAATATATAATAATATATAAAGAAATATTTATAACATAAATCTACCGCATCAAAATGCCGTAATTTCAACAAAAAATATCAGAAATCAACTTGTAGCGGTATCTACAACGCCACATGCGAACAACGCGTCATACTGACGTCACGTAAATCCTGCATCTCGCAAGCAGAGTTTACCGTGCAATTAGCATACCTAGATACAATTTCCCAATATCAATCGTTGGGCAATTGCCCGCCAGACACAATACCCGTCTGGTCGGAAGATCCTCCCTTTTCAATGGAGGATGAGTGAACTTTACACCCTGTTCCTCATACCTCCAAACTGGTGACCCCGAACATGAATGTCAGCGCAGCCTTCGTGCACCTACTTCAGCGTGACGTCATTATCATCATCACTCCCGCAAGCTTTAGCGGCGAAGTCACCTAGCCAGCCAGCACTTCCACTCCACACCACCACCACTCCACTCCACCACCCACCCACCGCTCCACTACCGCTCCTCCTCTCCTTCCACTTTTCACTTCCGCTGTGTGTAACTTTTCACACATTTAACGGTAATTCTTTGCAAAAATTATGCCAATACATCCAATACAGCCAAAATGCCATCACATCCTCATAATTACTATACATGTCATAGCCAATGCTACCGGGAAACCATTATCGGTTCGTGAGGACGGCTACAAGGATCCTGGTTTTCCGCAACTCGGCGATACTCCTTTGTTTTTATAACAAAGAAAATTGTTGTCTGTTATATACGGTTTTATTTTTGGGAACTCTTTAGTGGGCAGAACATAGCGATGGAAAGTTCAAAACCCTCATCAAACGTGTCCTTATTAAAAAAAGCATATTATAAGATTAAATACTGATGTTGAAGACAAGGTAGTTCGGCAATGATTTCTTCTGCACATGTGGCTTCCCTGGCACTGCTGTTCTCAAATTACGATGTTTATTTATTTTTTACATACTTCTTTGACTTATTATTTTTATTATTTGACATTATATTATACAGACGGTTCTAGTTTCAATTCTTTATTAGTGGTTGTAATGGCAGTCATGTCACTTGATTCTAATAGGTTTTTATATTTTATCTGTCCATTTGATGACTTTTGATTTTTATTTATAAGATAACACTAAAATAACAAAAATATATCCTAAATTAACTAAAACTATTTACAAACTAAAATATAGCGTCGAAAAATTCATCCGCATCGCTGTCGACTGGTAATGTACCCAAGACACTGGCGGCATTACCACGTTGTATGGCAATGCTTAGCCTCTGGCCAAGGTAAAAGCCAGCCCTTGGGTCATGGGAAGTGTCAACCAGTCTTTTCGAAATTTCCTTAAAAAGACCATGCGCACTCGGACCCCACGGCCCGAGGGTTTCAACCCCAAACGGCTCGAAAATATAATTATTAATTAGGTTATTATATTTACGCCGCTTGAGGTTTTCCGCAGCCGCAGCAGCAGCACCAGCACAGTACGCTGACCCTGGAAGATGGGATGGCGCAAGAGTATCGACACAAGTTGCATCCCACACTAAAGGCCTACCCACCTTCCATGGAAATAAAGACATGCCGTCCGGTCTCTTGCCATCGTCGCGTGCCAAACCATTGGGTTCTAATACAGCTGGAACGCCGACGGTGACAAGAGCTCGTCGAATGATGTCGTTAATATTTGCGTGCCGCGCTAAGCGACCCGCACTTCGGCTGCAAGACAGGCCGTGGTGTCCGAGGCTGTTAACAACTTCGCCACAGTGACAGCGATGGGGAGAACAACAAGGTGCACCTAGTCGTAAGGAAGCAGCGAGGCGGAAAGTATTGTCGTCGAACAAAGTGCCTATGTTCGACGACGGTAGTGCATGAAGCCACAGACCCGACTCCTATTTACCCACAGCCAGCAGGCGCGCACGCTCCGCAGTAGTAACAGACGTGTTAAGTAAATTATCCTGAACTACTCTGCAGAGCGGCTCATCCCACCGTCTCTGGGAAAATGGTTTATCGGGTAGATTTGAGCTCGGGCAAGCGAGTCTCCAGGCATCCATAGCCTCGGTGAAGCAGGGCACATCAAAATTAATCAGTGTGGAGGCTAGGATTTTCCTGATTAATTTCTTAGTGCCGTGGACCGAGGATATGAAAGCCGGTAAACTAATACTAGAAATTTTGCGGACGCCGAGGCCTCCCATACGAATGGGAAGAGTGGCTTGTGCCCAAGCACGGTCGTCCAAGGCCACATTTAAAATCGAAGTTAATGTTTGCCTGATAATTTGGTCCATTTTGTCTAAAAGGTGAATATGATTCCATAAATGAGAAGCGCGAAGAAAATAAGTTAATTTAGGGCCGAAACAGCAGTAACGAATTAAGGTGATGGCCGAATGCATATTAATTTGGAACAATCTTTCCGAAACGTTGCTGAAATTTTGTATTTTTTCCTCAATAAATTCGGAAAAGGAATTTTCAAAAATTGGAGACCCAAGGAGACGAAGAGAGCTTTTTCCAACAATTTTAATATTTGGAGCTATTGCGGTAATAGTAATAGTCCATTTGATGGATGAAAACATTGTAAAAGCCAATTATTTTTAAAAGAGGAGTGGAGTTTCTTGCCGGCTCTTCTCCATAGGAAACAACCAATTGGAACCGTGCACCTAGCTTCTAACGTTTCATAAGTGCCCATGTTGGTTTATGTAAAATAAAATATTTTGATTTTGGTATTTTTTTGGACAATTGTTGAGATATATCTTGTTGGGAGATCAGTGCTGGCCCAGTGGTAACGGCGAATTGTAGGTCGTGGGATCCAGGCGCTTTACTTTGTGTTAATAATTCCATCACCACTGTTATCAAAAACAGTAAGGAAACCATCGTAAGAAAACCGGCATGTCCTAGAGCCAAAAAATTTAAGACATGTGACATCTACCAATCCGCAATAGGCCCACGTGGTAGATTACAGCCCAACCCCTCTCGAACAGAGGAGGAATCAGGCCTGCTCTGTTCCCAGCAGTGGGAACATTATGGGCTGATTATGCTATCTTGTTGGGAAGAGAGATACATTATTGTTTTCCGATATCGATTCTCTAAATGTAATTAGCGTGGACCGCGTGGACAGTGATACATAGTTTACCTACTGCACACATTTAGTTATTTAACAAGTAGAACAGCAGTGCGATTCTGTAACCATCTCACCGTGAAAACTTAGGTGAAGTGAGCTGTCATTCCAACTAATGCTAGGGATTGACACTACTGACACTGACTTTAAGCTGACTTCACCTAACATTTTACGGTGAGATTTTTACAGAATCGATCGGCAGTTCTTTGATTCAATCCAAAGATAAAGTCCCACGATTATCAAAACACAAAGCATAAAAATAGTCCAGCATGCACGATTTAGAAGCATGCTCGTTTTAAAGATAGCCATCTTAACGACCCAATCTGAATTGTTACAGTAGTTTCGACGTGTTTCGGTTACAAACGTACATATACAACGTTTGTCCATGAATGTGGTTTACTGCGTACTTCAACGAGCCCAAAATTTTTGGAAAATTTCTACATTTTGACATAGAATTATAGGCTATGCCTACTAATAAGTGTTTGTACTGAGGCAAACATTTAAAATTGCTTAATTATAACATCAACATAAATGGTATATTGGTACCTACTCAACACATTAAATACTATTTCAACAAGCTAACACTATAATATATATAAATTATATACGTGTATATATTTAGACGGTGCAACTTGTACCTATTGCTTTTAACGTTTGGTATGCCACTGTCAATTTAATCGCACCGTGTAAATCAGTCTGCGGCCGCTACACCTACAATAAGTCTGTACAATATTTATATTGCGCAATTTGATTGAATCAGCCCTTACACTCAAACGATTCATTATTTTCATTGACGGCCCACAAGTTTCAACTTTGTTCAATTGGTTCAATTTTTTGGCTCGAGCAAGAGCAGGTATTGCTCGCTCAATACTTATCCTACACGGTGCGATAAAAATTAAACTAGCTCAAACTTGTATTCAAGAATTGCGTAATCTTCAATATTAACTTAATCGTGTAGGACCCGCCTTAGTTCTCAGTTTTCTTCTTTAACTGATTTTTCACACACACTGTAATTAATTTATTTTTTCTCGACGGCACGGTTGGCGCAGTGGTTAAGCGATTGACTGCTGCGCTGCGTGTCGCGGGTTCGATTCGCGCACGGAACAAATATTTGTATGACCTGCATGTATTTGTTCCGAGTCTGGGTGTTTTTCTATCTATAATATGTATGTACTAGCTGCGCCCCGCGGTTTCACCCGCATAAGTTTCGATCCCGTGGGAATGTCGGGATAAAAAGTATCCTATATATTAATCCTGGTTATAAACTATCTGTGTGCTAAATTTCGTCAAAATCTGTTCAGTAGTTTTTGCGTGAAAGAGTAACAAACATCCATACATCCATACATACAAACTTTCGCATTTATAATATTAGTAGGATTTACAAAAAAAAAAATTGTATATAAGTAGTTTATCAGCCATCTTGTTACCATTACACAAGCATTAGGTTGCTTAGCTTGGGACAACTGGTGCTGTGTGAAAATGTCCAGGGATATTATTATTATTATTATTTTTTCTCTCTTTCCAGTGTTCGATGCATCAGCGAAGTCCCCACAAGGACTGCTCTTCGGGTCTTCATACCATCTGGGTAATTTCGATGAGTGTGTGGCGATCGAAGACCCTGGGTACAATGGAGTTACCATAGAGGGGCAATACTGCCTTGCTACTATTAAGTGGAGACAGAAACATGAGACTAACAAGGTAAGGGATTCATACATGCATCATAATCAGCCTATAACAATGTTCCCACTGCTGGGACACAAGCCTCCTCTCTTCGTGAGGGAGTGGGCTGTAATCTATCACGAGAGCCCAGTGCTTGTTGGTAGATGTAACATGTCTTCAAATTTTTGGTCCTAGGACATGCTGGTTTTGCTCACAAAGTTTTCCTTCACCGTTTTGAGAGCAGAGAGCATGAAATTATTACTTAGTAACTTTTATAGGTACCTACAGATAAACTCATCAATTGGGAAGTGCAAATATGAGTGGGTGCTTAACCTAACCTACATCCTGTCCATTAGGTAAACCGTTTTTTGACAGATGGAACTACAAGTGATTGCAGCAACACACAATACATTGATTGATAAATAAATAATCCAATAAGATGCTCGTAAGGCAGTTTCTACATATATTTTATTACGCATTTTAAAGTTAACTTTTACATAATCTGGAATATGTACCTACGATCTAAGACAGCTGTCAAAAAACGGTTAACCTAATGGACAGGGTATAACCTATAACAATTCTTATCAATAACTATAAACATTCTCTCCTAACGTAACATTTCCGTCACTTAGTAACACGCTGCAACGTACTACCTAAAACATACAAAGTGTTACTACACACAGTGTAGGAACTCCAAAATGGTAACTATGCAGCACAAGTTCAGTGGAACAGAGCATTATGTTTAGAACTTAGTAATAACGCTCTTTCGGTAATCCCACTAATTCTACTTAACGATGTCATAGTAAGGAGTTACTTGTTTACAGACTTTGTGTGTGACTTAACTAGTTTCCTGTACCTGGGAATTATTGGAGTAGAACGTGGGTTGTCATGCATATACATGACAAGTTTTTGCCCGCGGCTTCGCCCGCTTAGAGGTCGGAAATGATTCGACGGGAACTACTTTCGGAATTAAAAGTATCCTATGTCATTATCCGTAGCAACCTGTGTACCAAATTAAATCGAAATCTGTTCAATCGCTATGAAGTGAAAAAGTAATAGACAGACAGACGGAGTAGCTTTCACATATATAAAAACTTTTTTACAAAAAAAAAAAACAACCGACTTCCATAAAAACACTACAAAATGAAAAATAACTTTAATTTCGGAAGTCGGTGTCTTTGTTTTCTTGGTATTTCGTTTTTCGCCACCGACTTCCGAAATTAAAGTTATTTTTCATTTTGTAGTGTTTTTATGGAAGTCGGTTGTTTTTTTTTTTGTAAAAAAGTTTTTATTTTTCACTTTTTTGTTAAGATTTTTTTTTTGTTGATTTTTCAAAAATAACTTGTCCGATTTCTATAAAATTTTCATGGGACCATTTGGAAAGTATACTATTTCCAACAAAAAAAGAATTTTTCAATCGTTGTTGGCAAGCGTCGGAGTTATGCGCGAACAAACATAAAAAAATAAAATAAATACAAACAACCGAATTGAGAACCTCCTCCTTTTTTAGAAGTCGGTTAAAAAATAAAATTAAGTATCGATGGTACTGAGCCGGACATGTTTGCCGCATATCAATTGACAATTGGGCTAAGAGAACCACCAATTGGGTCCCACTGAACGCACGACGCCATCGTGTCAGGCCAACACGAAGATGGCGATGGCGGGAAGAACTGGACTCCTACTGTAAGGCCTGGCTGGCACTCGTAAAAGACAGAATTGTGCTGCAGTGTGGGACAGATTAGATTAGATGGATGTTTCGTAAATTCGTTGGATGTAGTATTTTTTTTTTATTGTAAACAACTCGATTGTGTCTATGTAGTGGCTTGATCTTAGGACAACATCTTTCTAAAGTTTCCCAGGTCAGTGGGAAACTTACGTATTGTAGCCTACAAATCCGGGTATGACTTTATCAACACAAATATTACCTTCTTGACTTGGCAAGGACACAAACGAAGATTTGATATGAATACATATAACTGTTTTCGCTGTGACGCATACGACACTTGTATTCGGTTTTCAAGTGTTGACTCATGTCTGAATGAGCAATGTCATCGTCTGCCTAGCCTTTTCTATGTTGGGGTCGGCTTCCAGTCTAACCGGATGCAGCTGAATACTAGTATTTTACATGAAGCGACTGCCTATCGAACCTACACAACTCAGTTTCTGGGTAACACAATGTACGGTCACATAATTATTATATATAACGTCCTTTGTCTGTCCTTTGAAGAGAGGATTCACTGGCTTAACTTACTACACTACTATACAAAGTTCAAAGTTTTACCATTCCAAGTCTGCGCACTGTAATGCTATCCTCAACTTAGTGCTGCAGACGGGTCTAATGCAGCCGCCGACAAGTGTCGATGGTTGCAATTGCCTTGGCTGTTGGCGTGTGTGTATATGAGAACTTATTGAATGACTAGCAGCACCCCGCGGTTTCACCCGCATAAGTGTCAATCCCGTGGGAATATCGGGATAAAAAGTATTCTATGTGTTATTCTGAGGTATAAGCTATTTTACTGTAAAGTATCATCAAAATCCGTTGATTAGTTTTTGCATGAAAGAGTAACAAACATCCATCCATCCTCATAAACTTTCGCGTTTATAATATTAGTTGGATATTAGATCGAACATGAGCTGTTAGGGGTACTACACATTTGTTTGGCTCGGCATGATTTGGAAAAGCCGGGCGACAATATCGAACACCTATATCTAGGACGAATCGAATGTGCCGATCCGAATAAGTGTGTACCACCCCTTACATCTTACATTCAGGGCGGCGGGATCGTTCAGGACAGCGGGATCGTCCGAAAAGGTTACCGCTGCCCTGGAACAGAAAGGGCTAAGGAAGGAACACGGGTGGGTTTTAGTCAGTAAGAGTCTGACTCCCTTCCGCTCCACCCAGAGCGGGAGGGATCATTTGATGATTTCCCATCCAAAAAAAAAAAACCCCTTACGTTGCACGCAAATGGTCTCAGTGAGTACCTACTCTTCTCAAGCTATTGCATCATAAGCAAAAATTTTATAAGCACTATACTTCTTCATACTGAGCAAAGTTTACAAAGACAAGTAAATAATGACAAAGACTAACCGCTAAGATTCGCACTTTGACAAGTCTATTGAAACACTACAAGTAAGATAAATAATTGTGTTGGACAAATATTATTTTTAGCAGTCATTTAATAACTAGAATGTGTTTCTTTTGACACTTATTACATGTATATCAGTAGGTCATGGCATCTGTAACATCTTTGTCCGCAAACTGCCTTATATGAATTGCAAAAAAGTTGTGTATGTACAGACGCCAGCAGGTCAAGCTACCCGAAACTGTCAAATTTTCCCAACCAACCTTGAACCTTAATGCTTTAGCGATAAAGTTGAAAATCCATTAAAGAAATTTGACAGATTGTAGTAGCTTGATGTGCTGGCGTCTGTACTTACTACTAATATACTACCGATGATTTGGTGTCCGCCAGCTATATTTATATTTCTTTAACCGCCAATAAAAGGAGGTATTTCTTAAGTCGACGTGTATTATTTTTATGTATGACCATGTATTACTTTTATAGAGTAGTCCAATTTTGTCGATTCTTATTTTCCCAGCAGTTATCTAGGGATGGTACCTTCCTACAGTTGTTCCCGGAAATCATTTTACAAGTGAGCAGATAAAAACTTAAGGGAGATGCTGATTTAGCCTGCGAAATTCAAATATACTCACGTTTTTTGCAATTTGCAGGTCAGAGTCAGCTTGTATGTTGATTCGCGACCCTAATAAATATGGCTTTACAAAATTATAATCATAGGAAGCAGCAATGCTCACTTGCAGCAATGCTCTTTAGGTTAGAATTGGCCTCAAATATCATGATTTCATGATAATAATCATTATAGTCATTCAATAGGGTAATATGAACTTAGAGAGGCGAACTGGTGATTTTTATGATTATAATTGTTCTATAAAAGAATATTTGTTACGAATGCGAATCGTATCTAGATCATATCTGCCTCTCTGACGCTTCGCCTTAATATCAGTTGATATCGTTCTAGGCCAGGTGTAGAATTTAGGATTAGCTTAAAAAAGCAACGAGATAATTACGTCCACACTTCTTTATTGCGCCTACAGTACCCACGGCGACACATCAAGCTATACATTTCCCAGTTTTAGCTGATCTCGCATTGTTTAGGTTTGCCGTACAATCAGAAGTCAGTTTATACAGCACCCCAATTGCGTAACACACAATCAATCGGAATCAGAATCATTTTGAAGCAAATTGCTAATCCATTGCTTCATAAGTTCGAAAAATTTGTCTGCTCAACACGTAAATAACGCAATGAATGTTGTTGAACTGTCAAAATGAAACCGATTCCGATTGATCGTGTGTTACGCAATTAGGGTGCTGGTTAGTAAATATAGCTTGGTGTGTACCCGTGCGTATATAACACTCAAAATATGCCTCAAAGTCGCTTTATAACACCCAGTTAAAATATAAAGAGGCGTTAATTTATTATGATCGTTGTTAGTTTAATTTTATGACATCGTAAACTAGTCTTATGTGACATTCATGTTTAATATTAAACTAAGTTTAATAACGGCTATCGTGTAACGCGTTAAACAAAGAGTATTTTAGTTAAAACATTTGCATAGGAAATACATCTATTAAGTGACTATTAAACGGGTCAATTTACATTACCGCGGAACGGAGCGGAATCGAGTTTTAAAAACAAACGGAACGAAAATGAACTTTATGTCAATGGTCTAACGTACAAACTAGATACGAGCTTATTAATGCCGGAATTCCCGAGAATGCGCGATAATTCTCCAGAAGATGCGCGACCTGTGCGTATGTGTTTATCTAATTTGCGCGTTACATTTTGACATAAAGTTCACTATGATTTGTAAAAAAAAAGTCGCTTCCACTCCGTTCCACGGCAATATAAATTGAGCCTTACACGAACCGTTCGAAATTTAGTTAAGAAGTCAACAAAACGCCTAATCAAAGAGCTAACCGAGCTGTGGAACTGCATAAAAAAACTTTCAGCGATCCTTTTAAACACTTGTTACTTAATTCTAATTACTATGCTACCTAAGTTTGGAGTAATAAATTAAGTTCGCACATTTTGTTAGTTATCTAACCTTTAGCGCAGAACATTAGCACCTCGTTGATCAGTTTACGAGTACCTACTGCATGTGGGTGAACTTTAATGTTTGTTAAGCATCTGCATTTTGATAACCCCACTCGGCTGTCAAAGATACACACTTATGGTATATGGTATCCAACGATCAACAATGTTGGGATTTAACTATCCGTGTACCTAAGTAGTTGTACGGTTATAAATAGTTGTAGCAGTCTAATCGAGTAATACTTTGCACATTTGAAATGCTTTTGTATAGAACATACTAATATAAAATATTTTATTTTCCTTGGTATTAAGTTGCATGTAAACTTGATAACTTGTAGCCAAGCTATTAATTTACAAAATTTATTTTTGGTCATGTGGTTATTACCTTTAAGTACCTAATTGTTGCGGTGTATAAATTTTAAATGCTTATTTTTAAGATGTTATTAGCGTAAGTAGTTGTTGGTAAACTAAATAAATTAAAAATCAATATACTAGTATACACAATGGTCACCCATCCTTAAAACTCACCGCGTCCATCGCAGCTTAACCTCACAGACCGTTCTATCTACGCGGCTGATACCATGCACCCTCAAAATCGATTCTAATTTTGAAGTTACTTTCAGACTCGTACCGGTCGTGGTGAGACCCTACGCTGGGCAGTGTGCGTACCAAGCGCCTGCAATGCTAAGTCAGTGGCTAGCTTCGTCAGCAGTGTCCTGGCCCATACTGTCAGTAATACTACAGGAGTTGAAGTCAGTGAGAGGGACTGCTATAAGAGACGACCACTGGCTATTACTTCGCTGGATGTGGCTTATTTGTAAGTATGCAGCAATTATTAACAGCTTAAGGGATGTGAGCATGAATGGGTATAAATAACTTTAAGTATGGGAACTACTTTATTTAAACTAGCTATTGTATAGAAACGTACTAAAATGAATTGTGCTATAGCCAAAAGAGTTAGTAGCAATGTATAATTTTGGAAGAGTACTATTGTAATCTGCGATAAGTTATACCTGCATCTAAGACCCAATTCTTTTCATTTTAAGAACGTGCATATTCTGAAGGCCAATTCTCGTAATTTAAAATGTTTAAAATCTAGTCGCAGTCTCATCTCGGCGATAAACAAATGTCAAAAACTTGTGAAAATGTAGGGAAATTAGAGGTATTTTTAACAGAATGAGACTGAGATCAGACTGTGAACGTTCTTAAGATTACGAGAATTACCCCTCTGAGCTCATCTCAATCTGTCAAAAATACCTCTAATTTCCATTTTTGACATTGATTGTCTCGGAGATGAGATTGCGTCTTGAGTTTGAACGTTTTTAATTACGGGATTTGGCCTTCTGATACGTTACTATAGCACATAATTTCATATAAAAAAAAATTTTGGGTAGCCCATTAAAAAATACCGATATCACTAGACCAAGCATAACTAAAATCCTAAATTAAAACAAAGGTCCCACTATTAATCAACATTAGGGACAGATTTTCCCGCAAAAAACTTACGCCAAGCAACAATAGAGGGATAAGAAGATTTTTCTGTAAAGTCCACATTCCACTAGGGCAGGCCGCTAATAAATCACACAGGTTACTACCCACCTCTATATTTCTTCCATTTTCCCATGATTTAGTATGGGTTGGGATGATATTGGACGACATAATCGAGTCGACTTTGTGCTGGGAACCAATTATTCTGTTTGGTTACTTTTGGGGTCCGAAAATTGATGGAACAATTTTATTTTATACTTTCATTCAATTAACTACAAAATATTTAAGCAAAGTAACAAAAGAATATCAGAAGGTCAATTTTCGTTATTTAAATTGTTCAAAATCTAGTCGCAGTCTAATCTCGGTGACAAACAAATGTCAAAAACTTGTCAAAATGTAGGGAAATTAGAGGTATTTTTGACAGATTGAGACTGAGATCAGACTGTGAACGTTCTTAAAATTACGAGAATTGCACCTCAGTTCACTTTTTCTTCTTCTTTTGTTTTCAGTAGAAACTTTCAATCTAGCGTAACATCACTGCTTACCTACCTAATCAGATTGGTGAAATTAACATGAAATGTTACACATACATTTCATGTAGCATTGTATAAATTCTAACGGCAAATTTTTGTGATATTTCATGTACTCGGCATAAGCCATCAATGCTTAACATAGCGGACGGCGGTTTTTCCTTTTAAAAAATGTGTAATAGCAATGTGTACTACTGTTTAGTCTGACCTAATCTCTTATAATGATATTACAAATCAAAGGGATTAACAAATGGAAAAGCGGAAAAATCGTAACGCATTTTCTTTTCAGTTCCCGACCATTATTTTATTAATTATGGTTTGCAAGCATAATAATTATTACTACAATTAGGTTAACGCAGCACTAATTACAAGAGGGACGTTAACTTAAAAAAAAATTTAGCTCATATAGTAAAAATAATTTACGACTTTCAAATCAAAGCGATAGCTAGTAATTATACCCTATTCACCATTTCTCCTGACGTAAAGTATAATTAGGTTTCAGACTAGTAATTAACTAACCAAGTGTCTAGATTATGATGAATGACATTAATGAATGCCTAGCTTTACTTTTAGTGAAATAGTTTGAGTTTTAGAAGTTAAAATTTATGATTATTGGCGTTAGAAACTAGATTCAGATGAAATTAGGAGTACTAAGGTTGAATTAGTCTGACTTCAAGTGGAGATAAATTACGATTATTCATTGAAATAGTTTTGAGAAGAGGTCATTTATCTGATACTAGCTACGCCCTGCGGTTTCACCCGCATAAGTGTCGATCCCGTGAGAATATCGGGATAAAAAGTATCCTATATGTTAATCCTGGTTATAAGCCATCTCTGTGCCAAATTTCATCTAAATCCGTTCAGTAGTTTTTGCGTGGAAGAGTAACAAACAGTCATCCATCCATCCATCCATACAAACTTTTACGTTTATACTCGTAATATTAGTAGGGTAAGATTTCTTGAGGTTTCAACTTCAAGTTCACTTTATAATCATAACTAGTTTCTGTCTGCGTGAAATTTCGGCAACCGACCCAACACGTCACTGCGCCCCGCCCGCCCATGATATTACTTCATTTTAGCTTAGCGCTCTTTCTTTTTGCTAAGCTCCTTTGGGTTGTAGCGTGATATTACCTTAACCTCTAACCATCCTCAAGAATTGGGCTATCAATCAGGCTAAATATTTTTTCAAATATGACAGGCAGTTTCAGAGATTAGCGCGTTCAGACAGACAGACGCAGCGGGGTACTGTTTTATGTGGTGATAATATTATTGCGATATTGTTCACTGGTTTAGAATGGTGAACCAGCTGATTCTTCCCATGGAATAAAAGGTTGTTCAAAATAAACAAGGCGAATGATAAGTCACTGTATTTCTACGCAGAAGATTGACAAAATTGGAGCCAAAAGTATTAACGATGTCAAATATTTCACCTCTCCACATAGTGCTTAGCAACATTCGCAGAGCTCAGTTTCATGGACATCATTTTGGATACCATAGTGAGGTGATCTACAAACCAAAATAGATGTAAGCTAGATCTGCGAACCCCCCGCCCCGCGGCGCCCGCGCGTGTGTGCTGCGCCCCGCGGTTTCACCCGCATAAGTTTCGATCCCGAAGGAATATCGGAATCATCAAGCATCCTTTTTAAAATTTTCTCGCGTTTGCGTAAGAACCATCCTCGTACTTCAAGGAATATTCTAAAAAAAGAATTAGCGAAATCGGTTCAGCTGTTCTCGAGATTTGCGTTTAGCAACACATTCAGCCATTCATTTTTATATTATAGATGTAGATCTAACTAGCGTCTATTTTTCGACGCCATATTTTAGTAAGGTTAGGTTAGAAACATACGCAGAGCGTTCAATTTCCGAAACTAACTGCTAATGTGACACAACCAACAAATTCCTTATATTTTCCAATTTGGCATCTAAAGAACAAAACTAACAATTGTACTCCAACAGAAAAATCACGCCAATTACTGTTTTTATTTGTTTTCTTTCTGTAAATATACTTTGTTAAGAACACACATATTTTCTCCGAGCCAACAGTACGTACTCGTATACAGCCGTAACTTTTGACGTATTATGATCGATCACACACGGGAAGATAATATTACTTTCCTTTTTCATTAATACTTGATGATACCGTTTCATATTAAACTGATTTTGTTGGTCGGTGAAATTGGGATTTTGGTTTAAGATTGAAAATAGCTTGGAATTTTTAAGTGTATGGTAGATTTGATCGATTGGATCTGCCAGCAACTTCTTAAACCCCGGTGACTTCATTCTATAGTGATCTTTATTAATATTATAATTTATTATAACACCGTTTTTCGTGGTACTTACTCTATCGTAAGCTTACACAGAGGAAATTATTTCACTACATAAACATTGAGACAAGGATATTTTATTTGTTTTAACAATATCGACAGTTACGTTTATATTGTTTACAAAATATCGTAATCGAATTTTGTTAATTGTTCTTCTTAGCATGGCGATGGCGATGGCAATCTAAATGGACTCAGCCCAGAATGCGGCTACGTGTTTTGCGCCATCACTAGCATCCATCCAGTCCGTCTTTTTTATTAATTATAAGCGGATTCTAATTTATCTTTATTTCTATTTCAGGTCATTGATCCTTTTCTTCGTCACCATCCTATTCTTCAGTACTCTCTATGAAACCTACACAATCTACTACGGCGGTAAAAAAGAGTCATTGGTCTCCAACTTGATTATCTGCTTCTCCATGATCAACAATATGAAGAAGATCATCTCTACGAAGCAGCACAACACTTTGGGCTTGGAATGTGTCTCCGGAATCAAGGCTTTGGCCATGATTTTCATCATTGCTGGCCACGCTTGCATGTTTATTGCTAGTGGACCTGTCATGGATGCTGATGCTTGGGATCGGGTAAATATTTAATATTATTATTATACATCTAGACTCTTTACTGATCATCGTACTTGTCAATAGCGTTGGTTACATCTTCTACAAAGATCGGCAAACGTAGAAGTAAGACGGCATGTATCTAGATGGAATTACGATCTTCGCAGGGTGGCTGGTAGTTGCTGGATGAGAGTGTAGCCGAGAATCGATTCAAATAACGTGCAATTGGAAAGGCATATGTCCAGCAGTGGACTACTACAGGCTGATTATGATCCGTAGGCGCGGTCTTGCGGCCGTAGGCGCGGGCTTACGGGCGGTGAGCAATGGGTAGCTCGCCGCCCGGTAAGGACCAGGCCCAAGGAGTCAGCACAAAGTGACTGGGTCCGCTAGAGCCAATGACTGGCAGGTTGTTCAATAGAGATAAAAAGAGTGGCCCCTGGCACAGGCAACTGAAGGAACACGGGTGGGTTTTAATCAGTAAAAGACTGACACGCCCTCCCGCTCCACCCAGAGCGGAAGAAGTCATGATGATATCCCACCCAAAAAAAGGCTTATTATGATAATGATGATGACATCTACAAATTTTATGTCTCAGCCTCTTTTTGACATCAAAGTAAAACAATCAAGCTTGTTGTAATCAGAACCAGCCTAGACAAGACTAGACTAAACTGTACGCCTTATTTCTTAACTAAAAGGGGTAAAACAAACAAGTTTAAATTACTTTGTCTTGTAACAAAGCAGTCTTTCCGCGGCTATCAGCGCTAAACCTGGAAAACGAGTAAATTAAATTCAGGCCATAAACTTAATAACCTGGAGGTAACCTGCCAGTTTTATTTCAATATTGTTTGCATTATTTTTATGCACTCTTTAAAATGAAAGCTCTTTCGATATTTTAATACAGCGTTGTTGCTGGAGGCGTAACTTTGTTAATGAAATTCCTCTGTAGGGCTGTCAAATTTATATTACCAACAGACATACGAACGATATTATTTTAATTCTGCCAAGATTTAAATTTTCTGGACTTAGACCGATTACGAAAATTCAAAACTACAATGATAATTATATTGCTACAATAATCACCAACAAAGTCAATACTCAAGGTTGCATGGAATTTATAAAAATAATCCAGGAAAGGTGGACTTCTAGTTTTTTGGCTAATATAGCAACTGCTTCTTATTGTTCAGAATAATAGATTGCTGACATGTGATCTCTTGCTATTTGATCCGGAGAATTAATTCTGCCAACCCTATCCCCATAAAGTCAAGCGTACACAGCATAAATTATGTAAAAGTTTGCTGGCTTGATCTCCAGCATTATGTCCTCGATGGGGTCAAGGTCAGTTTATTCGGATTTACACAGAGCTTCTAATTATGCCCGGAGCTTGCTTCCCAGATACAGTATCGCATAAATTTTATCCGTAATCAGGGCCCCGGTTTAGTTGTACAACTGCCTAGGCTTGTTCTCAAGGTCAAATTAGATTAGGAGAACTAATCGTAAACTCAGGAGGTTTGGCACGTACAGTTGCTTCAACTACGAAGTAAGGAGTTACCGTAATGTGGTGTGATGGTCGTCTCATGCATAGAAATTACTTAAGAAAACCAGCTGTTTCAAAGGAATGTGTTTAGTTTTCTTGGTAGAAGATTCGTCAATGTTTACGATAAGATATAATTTCATGGTCATAATTTTGGATACCATACTGATATGATCTACAACCTACCTTCCTATTTAAAGATTTATATCTATAAATTAATGTGATAGTGATGATGAGAAGGGACGAAACGCATGTGAGACTAAAAGAGTGATGAATATACATGTTGATGGATGGAGAGGGAGAGGAATGCCGAAGAAAAGATGGATGGATTGTGTGAGGAATGATATGAAAGAGAAGGGAGTGAATGATAGAGTGAAGGTTGACAGGGGAGAATGGAAGAAAAAAAAGTGTTGCGCCGACCGCAACTAACATGGGATAAGGGCAGGAATATGATAAAATTAATGTGACTAAAATATGGCGTCGAAAATAGACGTTATTTAGATAACGTCTATTTTTCGACGCCTTATTTTAGTTAGTTAATAGTTTTAGGTATGTTAGGTTAATGTTTTTGTTTTAATAGTTTGTTAATTAATTTAGCAAGTAAAATGTATAGAGACCCAGTGAATAGATTTTTGTCCTCTTCAGTGGGATATCGACACTAACATCTTAATTTTTTTTCTTTCTTTACAGTTAGTCCGCCAACCAGTCAATGCCTTCATGTTGAACAACACTTTGTTAGTGGACACTTTTCTGATGCTCAGCGCGTTCCTCTTCTCAAGACTGTTCCTCGTTGAACTCGACAAGAGAAGGGGCAAAGTCAATGTTATACCGATCTTGATCTTTCGGTATATCAGGTAAGATTTCATCTTCTGTTTTAAATCTTCTTCTGAAGATAAATATTAGGTTAGTCCTGTCAACATAGTAAGCGCCTGACGTACATTGACGTATTTTTAATAGCCATGATTTTAATCACGTCTAAACTGTGTATGGAGTCCTTTTCTTAATGAAATAGAAAGAAAAAGAAGCAATTAAATAAATTTTAGTTTAGTTTGTGAACAAGGGAATCGACGCCATTGGCTACTTTAACGAAAAAAGTATAATTTTGACTCAAACTCAAACTCAAATCATTTATTTCAATTAAACCATTTACAGGCACTTTTGAATTGTCAAAATTAAATAGTCGGTCAGTTAGTCAGAAAGTTGAAGCTAGTCGCCCATTCCAAAAACGTAAATCTCTATGGAAAAGAACGGGCAAGAAACTCCACGGACACTCTTCTAAATCAAGATATTATTACAAAATCCCGGGTACATTATTCTTATTGCTTCTATATTATGTGAGAACAATGTAAAAAAAGAAACAATTTAAAATATAACATTAAAGACTGACAGACTGCCTCGTTGGTGACTACACCTACGCTAGTATTAGTAGTGCTAGCGACCACTAGGTCGCTAGCACTAATACTAGCATAGGTCAGGCAAAGTGGTCTTGGGTTTTCCATCAGTAATTTCTCAGAAGCAGCCTTGAGTCTGGATTTGTGCCCGGTTGTAACCAATAGGCTTGCCCTAAAAATAATAATTATATTTAGTCCGTCAGTTAGATTATCGAAAAATAATGGACACGTATTTTTTCTTTTGTCAATCAAACAAAAAATGACAAAGATAAAGCGCGTCAAAATTTGGGAGTTTGTCGTGACGTCACTTTAGTCTATTACTATAACTGGCGAAATGTAGCTGGGTGCACCTCCTAACTCTTCGAGGAAATACAAGCGTGATGTTATGTTGATTAAACTTGATAGAACTGTTTCTTCTGTAACCTATGGAATAACGCTTTCTAATGGTTCTTCAAGCGGCATTTATTTACAGTGTAGTAGATATTCCTCTTAACATATCAGAAACATGATCACTAAAATGTTGTTATTTCACTATTTTAGCATCTAACTCAGTTTGAGCACCAAATTCATCCCAATCTTTTTGTTTCTCGACTAACTTTTGACGTGGATGATTCAGGTAACTAAAATACGGCGCTATATTTGATATTTTAATAAAAACAACATTAGCCTTGTCGTAAACAAAATTCTTAAATTTTTAACTAGAAAATACATCACAAAAACCCTCTGCACAAAGCATTTGCCTCCAGGATTTCATCAAAACGTAACTATTTCCTCTTTTTGCAAATAACAAGCTCTTACCCAATAAACTGCCATACACAATGAACGTCGTACCCTTTGTAGTATGGAATAAGCCTTATTAACTTAACGCATTTCTGTACAGTATTATAAAAGCTAGCTCATTTCTCGCTTAGCTTGGTTTTTCTTTGGTTTCAATAGCAACTTGTTCTTTGGTCTCTTTGACGTTGAATTTAGATGTTGGTTTGCAAAAAATACCCATTTTAATGATTGTATAACCGTATTGTGTTTTTAGATTTCCTTCCCGGTAAAATAGTAGGTTAGGTAGAAATTTCACCGATCATTTTAAATAATTCTGTTAGGCAAAATAAACTTTTGACACTGTCTGGAAAGATATTAGATTGACCCAAGTGTAACCGAAAGTGACAGGCCCCAAACCGAATATAAATTTAATAGATAGCTCACTTTACCCGTGCCTAGAATTTATTATCAAACCTAGAATTTACATTTTGATACTTCGTGCGTGACAGGCGATAAGAATATCCGCTTTTTGAACATTGTAATGGTTTGGGGTTCAAAGATACCAATTTCTTGGAATCACTTAGGTGGGAGGACGAAAGCATAAGAATTGTCTTCGAAATCATTGTTTTTACGATATTTTTTCTTCTATCATCACATATTGTGGATCATCATTATCATCATCATTGGCAGCCTTGTTCCACCCACTGCTGAGTATGAGGTCTCCTCCCTTATATGAGGATACATCATGGCTAGTGTTAATATTGGGCAGTCGGTAGAATAGTCGTGGTGTTGACTGCCCAGAATGTGTCTGTTATGGTTACTACTAACATTGCTACTATTGTAATGCAAAGCTGCTGATTATTAAACGCATTGAAGAAAATTAATCTTCCTAAAACTAGCAAACTTAACTACTTTCAACTTATGATTGCTTTGTTTTTTCCAGGGTAACTCCAGCATACTTGGTCGTTATTCTGTTCTACATGACTTGGCTGCCGAAGATGGGAGAAGGTCCTCTATGGCAGGACAGGTTGCAGTTGGAACAAGAGAGATGCATGGCCTCCTGGTGGACTAATATACTGTACATCAATAATTATGTTAATACTCATAAAATGGTAAGTTTGAGAGTTTCTAAATGCACACTTATATTTTTTTTTAAGTCGAAGACAATTTATCTAGTGTTATATAGTGTTGATGATGTGTGTGTGTCTATTGTAAGCTAAGCACGTTTCCGGATGACACCGATGTGGAGGAGTACTTGGACGCCTAAGTGTCCTTTTGGTTTTTTATATTTATGTAGTTGGATATTTAATTTAGTTAAATAGTTAGGTGTATAAACATCCGCGGCAAATCGCTGCGGAGCGGACGGACCTCCGGCGCGATCTCATGGCGGAATGGAAGGCGCGACTATCGCAACCCAGCGCAGGGCACGCCGCGATAGCGGCGATAAGACCCCTCTTTGAGGAGTGGCTAGAGAGGCGTCACGGCGTTCTCACCTTCCGCCTGACGCAGGTCCTCTCCGGACACGGATGTTTCGGGAGGTTCCTTCACATCATCAGGCGGGAGGAGACGCCCGGGTGTCACCACTGCCAGGATCGCCCAGAGGACACGGTGGAGCATGCGGTGGCGGTCTGCCCTGCTTGGGCGGAGCCCCGCCGTGTCCTCGTAGAGGTGATCGGCAACGGCGGCGACCTCTCGCGTCCGGCCCTGGTGCAAGCCATGGTCCGGGGCGAGAGAGAGGGAGTGGGAGGCAGTCACCTCCTTCTGCGAAGCAGTCATGCTAGCGAAGGAGGTGGCTGAGAGGCTGAGGGAGACCACCTCACGCCTCAGCCGCCGCGGGAGACGCTCCGGGCGTCGGGAGCCGCGTGACGACTCCCGGCCACCGTAGGCGCGGGCCTGCGGGCGGTGAGTAATGGGTAGCTCGCCGTCCGATCAGGACCAGGCCCGTGCCGGACGGCGCGTTGTGTTCCACGCGCGCCTCAAAGAGATGTCAGCAGAGGACGGGGCCCGATAGGGCCGAAGCCTGCCGGGGCGGCGGGATCTTCCGAAAGGGTTACCGCTGCCCTGGAACAGAAAGGGCTAAGGAAGGAACACGGGTAGATTTTAGTCAGTAAGAGACACTCCCTTCCGCTCCACCCAGAGCGGGAGGGGTCATTTGATGATTTCCCATCATCAAAAAAAAAAACGTGTATTAACATTTTATATTGTATATTATTTCTCTAATTAAATAATAAAAAAAAAACAAATAGAAGTATTTGTATAGGGATAAATGGAGCACGCACTTTCTTTGCAGTGGAACACTAAAATCCAAAAGCCAATATAAAAAAACAGTTAAATTGAGCCCTATAAAAATAAAAAATAATGATCTTTGAGGTAGGCAAGTAGAAAGAAAATCTGAACATTAATAAAACAAGGAACTAACAATGTAATGCTTTAGTGTAAAGGCGATGATAAGGGTCAACTTTCCAGTTGTCAAACTAAAGTTTCACCGAGATTCACGACAGTAGTTTCATAATGGTTCCCTCTTTATTGCGGACGTATCTTTTTAAGCACTAGACATCCTCGAACAAGCGATGACAAAGACTTTGCCTGTTTTAAACCTTATGAAGTAAGGCGTTCGCTGCCTGCAAACTTATCTTTTTGGCCATTGTTCTTTTACTATTAACACTTTTAAAACCTTTTTTAGGCTACAAAATGTCTGAAAATTGCTGTCTCGTATTTTTGTAACTACAGTGTTGTTAGACGTTTGAATGGGAGAATTTAATGAAATCTGTTATTGGAGCGTATACATGTACACTCCAATAATGGACGCTATGCACAGGCTTAGACTGTCAAACGACACTGACACCGACGACTGACATTTTATCTTGAAACAATTTATTTCCATTAACGATTTTGTAAACGGTAATGACTTTTACACTGTGATCGACATTTTATTTAATAATCAAACTTTAAATCCCATTTTGTTTCTTTCAGTGCATGTTTCAATCCTGGTACCTCTCCGTGGACACACAGCTGTTCTTCATCGCCCCCATATTCATCTACAGTCTATGGAGGTGGCGCAGAGTTGGCCCTATACTTCTATCAGTTGCCACCCTTCTTTCTTTGATTGGGCCAGCAGTTATCACCTACAGGGATAAGTTGGATCCTACGCTTTTGTTTTATGCCAAGTAAGTTTGCATTTTGAATTCCCGTTGACTCTTCATTAACGTTAAATGTGTTACTGTCAGGGATATTAGTTTCATTGGGAGGAACAATAATTGTAATGTAAGGTTTTGATTTTATGGTTTTTGTTACAGAGAGTTCACTGATATTATTTCCAACTATTACTTTAACGAAGCTTACATCAAGACGCACATGAAGATGATTATTTATTTCATGGGAATTTTAACTGGATATGTTCTGCATCGGGTACAAACAGAAAAGTGAGTTTGTAAAATATTCGCCTATATTTTTAAAACTTGACGAAGCCTTAATTGTGTGATCTTCATACAGCTTTACTTTTATAAAGATAATCTTCAAATTCTTTACTATTTTTACAGCTATCAGTTCTCATTCCTGATGAAAACCTTTGCGTGGATCACCAGCGTGGTCCTTGGTGTCGTAACTACATTCTCCGTGACTATCTTCTATCAAGAGTGGTATCAATATAGCGCGCTTGAGGCTGCTGCCTATATTTCTTTGCACAAACTTGCCTGGGGTATTGCTAATGGATGGCTGATTATTGCCTGTGCTACTGGCAATGCAGGTAAAATCCCTCCAAATGATTCCTTTCAAATGTTTTTCTTGGAAAATTTTCTTTGATTATCAATATCTTGAACCAAGCGAAGTGCCTTGCAGAACCCTTTTTAAATTTTTAATCCAATTTATTTAAACCATATTATTATGGGTTTTGTAAGTTACCGACTTGTTCATTAAAAAACATCTTTTTATTTCAGGTTTCTTTGGAAAATTACTGACGTGGAAGTTCCTGGCTCCGTTCTCAAGATTGACGTTCTGTGCTTACCTGGTGAACGGAATCGTCGAATTGTACTACGTTGGTGAACTAAGGCATCCTTTACATATCACCTTCTTCACTGTTGTGAGTGTTATTTTAAGTAACTTTTTAACATGTCCAAGTTAGATTGACCTGTATGTTAGTAAATATTGTATAATAATTGTCATTTTCAAACACTCCTAGATGCCACCTATAGCTATTGATTTCAAATTTTCTACATATTTCAATAACTGATAACAATAACTTTTTTTGGCAATTAGGATGCTTCAGTCGGGGTCAGTAAAATATGAGTTTATTTTAACTGTCTTTAAATGTCACTTTAATTATCATTTACTTTAACTTTAAATTTCAGAATTGTTTGTGATCTCACGAAAAGCTTTTGAGTTAATTAAAGAGCACTCTTGGTTTCCTTAAGAAATATTTAGTATTGTCAAACAGGAAAAGATACAGGAAACTTGGATGTAATTACTTTCCTTGCAAGGTTTTTGTGGGCTTATTTGTGGGATTTTCAATATAATGGGACAGAGGGATGAACGAGAAGCTTAAGGAGAAACAATAAATGGCAAAATGGGTAACAATTTCAGAAAGAACATATATCGGTATCATATACAACTTGCCGATACAATTGTGACATCAATTTAACACACGGGGAGGGCTAGTGGCCAGTAATCATAAACATTAGAACAACATAAAAATAATTCGTAAATTGAAAACTATCGCTTGCGCCGCTGCGCTGGCCGACTGGGGCTCTCTCTCTCTCTTTCCTTCAATTCACCTACCTTTAGCAGGTTTGTCCCGTATGATCCCCATGTGACCACAGAAAAAAGACCCGTGCGCTACAGTTCTTTAAGTGCAGGTTACTCCAAGATGCTGTTTTACAAAATTAAAAAAAAATAAACATTATTTAATGAAATGAAAATAATAATATGTTTCTTAAAACGAAAACGCGAAACCGGTTACCTACGTCTGTTAAATTAGGCACGCTATTTACGTGTATCAGACGAATAAATAACGCAAAGGGACATTACAATTATTTTTGAATTGACAGATTATGACAAAATTAGGATAAACATAATTATCAATATATTGATAAGATTCCCAAACTCAAAATCAATTCCTGAAGAGACAAAACCTTGTTTAACTGACTTTAGGTCAATTTAACCAACGTTAGATAGCTATCTCATAATCAAGGTATAAAATAGTAGCAAGTAACAAACAGCATTGCGGAAGTGAGTGAGTGAGTGAGGGACTGGCCGTGAGTGTAGTTTAGTAGTAGCAGTTTTTATATAAATCTATCAAACTTGGTAAACTAAAATCGTCTTTTTTCCAGATGGCGAACGCCATATCGCATATAGTGTTGACATTCTTCCTTGCCATGTTTCTATGCTTGACCTTCGAGTCACCTCTGCATGGGATCGAGAAGATTCTTCTGAGGATGTTTGGTGAGTACAAAAATTATTCTTTATTTTCTTCTATAGAATTTTTGTGATATACCTTTGGCTGTTTGAGGGGTAATATAATTGCCGTAATTTTTAGAACATTCACAGTCAGAAGGCCAATTCTCGTAATTTAAAACGTTCAAAATCTAGTCGCAGTCTCATCTCAGCGACAAACAAATGTCAAAAACTTGTCAAAATGTACGGAAATTAGAAGTATTTTTTGACGGATTGAGACTGAGATCAGACTGTGAACGGTCTTAAAATTACGAATTCTCTGATCTCAGTCTCAATCTGTCAAAAATGCTTATAATTTCCGTACATTTTTGACAAGTTTTTGACATTGATAGTCGCTGAGATGAGATTACAACTAGATTTTGAACGTTTTGAATTACGGGAATTGGTCTTCTGATGTGATACCATCATCTGCCTAGCATTATCCCAAATATATTCGGGTCGGCTTCCAGTCTCACCGGATACAGGTGAATACCAATATTTTACATGAAGCGAATGCCTATCTGACCTCCACAACCCTCATCATCACTTATCTTATCTGATGTAATATACTATCGCAAATGACTTTTAGTATTAATTTGATCACTTGTTAAAACCAGATAAATCAACTCGTAATATTACTTTTGAGTTTAATTTTTAAATGTCTATTTCAAATGAATCTTTCAAGAACAAATTAACATTTCTCTGAGTTATAATTACTAAAGTAGTCAGATCAATGATCACAATTTTAACTTTTCCTTAACAAAGTTGAAACTGCAATCAAAATTAAGATAACAAAGTTATTGAACTGTAAAAATGTATTGAATCAATTTGCCCATTCATAATTTAAGATCTTTATAAAGTTTTTTTCTTTGAGCTTCAGTAAAAGGTCTATTGTAGGTAGTCTTTTCATGAGTTTCAGTCATACCGTAATAGCGAGGGATTACAATTGTGTCTAAAAATATTAAATTTATAAGTACTTATTGTGCTCTTTTCCAAAATAATTCTGTCAAGTTTGTCGAAGCGGTATTAAAAAAGATTGGCTGAAAATATTTTTAAGCAGGTCTAATTAGAAGAGGAAAACGAAATTAAAAAGTTAAAACTTTTCCAAAAAAAAAAATTAGGTATTTCGTAAACATAAAATATGGTTACTTTAAAAACTTTAAAGTTAGTGTTTTTTTTTTGTAAAAAGTTTTTAATAATTGTTTTTTTTTTTTGGTTTTAGCTCGGCCAGTCCTGAGTGACAACGCAAGAAAAGATGTATCAGTGGAGTCATCGAGAAACACTAGTCAATCAAAGTTAGATGCGTAGCTTAGTGTTCCACATTATTAGTTTTGTATTGTAAGTGGAAATCAATGTGTGATATTTACACAGATGATTTTCTTTAGCTTAGTTAGATTGTATGTACGCAATACCCCTAAGTTATACGGTATTTACAAGAAACTGGGATATGAGGACAAAGTAACCGACGTAAACCGAATATGTCGAATTTTGTAACTTGCAGTTTTAGCAATTCTATAAATGGTGCTAAAAATGAATGAA
Organism: Apamea crenata; assembly: GCA_949629185.1. Taxonomy (NCBI): domain Eukaryota; kingdom Metazoa; phylum Arthropoda; class Insecta; order Lepidoptera; family Noctuidae; genus Apamea; species Apamea crenata. The sequence continues at coordinate 4,623,536 of OX451359.1, forward strand.
TTAGACCCAAAATTAAGAGTAGACTGTAGATGTCTAAAATGAGTCGAAGCTCTAAATGAGCTAAAATTTAGAGTTTTGACTTCTTTTGAAGCTTTGTATATAAAAAGTGAAACAGCGGGGTAATTGCGTAACACACTCACAATCCCAATGAAAAGGTCGGAATGAATATTGTCAAAAACAACCGACTTCCATAAAAACACTACAAAGTGAAAAATAACTTTAATATCGGAGGTCGGTGTCTTTGGTTTTTGTATTTCGTTTTTCGCCACCGACTTCCGAAATTAAAGTTATTTTTCACTTTGTAGTGTTTTTATGGAAGTCGGTTGTTATTTTTTTGTAAAAAAGTTTTTATTTTTCACTTTTTGGTTGTGATAATTTTTTTGATTTTTGTTGAATTTTTTCAAAAACCGCTTGTCTGATTTTGATAATTTTTGTGGGACAATTTTTAAAAATTCTTTTTTACAAAAAAAGAATTTTAGAACTTAAACAAAAAAAGAATTTTTCAAATTGGTTGGCCAGCGCCGGAATTATGCGCGAACAAACATAAAAAAAAAAAAAATACAAACATCCGAATTGAGAACCTCCTCCTTTTTTTAGAAGTCGGTTAAAAATGAATAGTCATTTTAACAATATTCATTGCGATATTTACGTTGCCGAGTAGACGATTTTTTAAACATTATGTAGCAATGGATTACAAATTTCCTTTGGATTGTGATAATTTGTGTGTTACGCAATTGGGGTGTAGCAGGGTAATTTCGTAACACACTAGCAGTAGCAATGGGTTTCATTTTGACAGTTCAACAACATTCATTGCGTTATTTACGTTGTTGAGCAAACACATTTTTCGTACATATGGAGCAATGGATTAGCAATATGCTTCAAATTGATCTTATTGAGAGTGCGTTATGGAATTAGGGTGCAGGACTTTAATAGGTAACGAATCCTCATCACACCACGGCAACCCGATTTCGAAATGATCGCCGACTTTCTTCATGGTACTATGAACCGTGCTATGAAGAAAGTCGGCGATCATTTCGAAACCAAGCTGCGCATACCCAGGTGGTATGGTAAAGTTCCTGACGACCTCATAGACCTGCACGATTGCACCAATGTAATATATTTTTGAGAACCAAACAGGCTCAATTGTTTATGGTTTTAGGTAACTTGTAAATATTATTTTGTAAGTTAGGCAAGTAACTTGATTTATGACTTTTGTACGTTTATAAAATGTAGAATATAAGAATATTATGTTTCCAATTTTATATTATCTATTTCCGACGGTGATAAATAATTATTAGATCAGTATCACTAACCATTGCAGTAAGGTATTGGTATAAAATGTTAATAAAAATGACATAATTTTTCGCGAAAGTATCCGGGAACGGCGTCCATTTTTTTATCGCCCAAATTACAAGATCAAGAGGGCTGTTTACATTTTTATGCTAAATAAAAAAATATTATTTAATCTTTAACTCGAGAAAAAAAGTGTTATTTAAATGATAGTTTGGTGAGATAAAGCCGGTACAATAAATACGTTGATATTTCAGAGTTAAGAAATTATAGTTTTGGCGCCGAATTAAAGATGCTTCATATTTTGCAGTTGCTCGAAAATGTTGCGGAATTGAGATTTCTTCATAACATCACGCTTGTATTTTTTCAAAGGGTTGGGCAGGTGTACTCTGTGTTAGCATACACAATAATCGACTATTTAACTAATATTATTTTGTGGGTTGCAACATTGTCATTTTTAAGCATTTTATGCTTTTGAGCTGTGGCAACCCATAGATGACTTTTGATGAAAAACGGCGGGAAAAAGTGAAGTGGCATTTCCTCTCAGCTAGAGATGATGAAAGTGGTCCCAAGTTACAATTAGTATTTGACTGTGTTAAGTACCAATACAGTGTACAAGAATTCGGGTCTATATTTCTATCATCTGTGTACAGTTGCCAAAGGAGATAAGTAACCAGGGTCGTCGGATATAGTTCACGTTATGTAAGAAACTGATGGATGTTTTCTACTAAAATTTAATTTAATTAATAGAAAACAAACAGTTAATTTATCAAATTAAATTTCATTCGAAAAAAATCGTCGGTTTCTTACTAAACTTCAAATATATCCGACGACCCTGGTTACTTATCTCCTTTGGCGACCGTACACCGACAATTCGCCAGTTATATTCGAAGTTCATTTTCAGTACATAATAATGAAACTTGTCGACATGAGTTTTGGCGTAAGATAAAATTATTGACTGCCTCGTTGTCGAGTGGTCGCAAGCGCTACGGCTGAGCATGAGGTCCAGGCTTCGATTTCCGGCTCGGGCAAAGTGATATTGGGTTTTTCCATCTGAAACTCAGCATGGAGCATTTGTGCCCGCTTGATAGCAATAGGCTCGTCTGCTATTACATGGGACTTAAACATAACTGGTGAAATGTGGGTCAACTATACCTAATCTACGTACGTAACATGTAAACAAATGTGATTTATTGGAAACATAACTTTATTTCCTACACAATAAAGTTCAGTTTACGCTACAACTTAAAAAAAAATATAACTTTTTCAATAGTGCTAGTCACTCGGAAATCAACTTAATAACCATTGGAAAAAAATGTTGATATTTGTTTAACTTTAAATAACATCAATTGCCACCATAAATTTAAATAGACCTTAGATACAGCTCTGCTCCTACTCCGAAGGGTAAGCCTTCGGAGTATACCGACGTGATGTTATGTTTTAAAATCAACCTCGACATTAATAAAATCTGGATTTGCCTGTCTGACGTATCCTTTTACCTCAGTCATCAGTCTATAATGTTCTCTCTGCTGGGACACAGGCCTCCTCTAGTAGAGGGAGTGGGCCGTAATTCACCACGCGTGTCCGGTGCGGGTTGGTAGATATCCTTTTAGCTACTTCTGCTTATACGATTTGATTTGAAGCTAACCGCTTAGTAAATTTGTGATTTTTTTTTTGTATAAATTATGATAAATAAGAGAGCGAGTCTTGAAATAAATAAAATAATTGTATTATACGAATTCTTAGGAGAAAACTAAGTAAGACTTTATCTAAAATAATGTTACCCGTAGCTATAAGTTTACCCAAGCTGGGTTAAATTGCGTAAACATCCAAATACAAATCGCTTTCATTTTAATAGTCCAAGAACATCCAATGTTATCAATCTGCCTAGCCCAACTATCTTGGGGTCTTCGACTTCCAGTCTAACCGGATGCAGCTGAATACCAGTATTTTATGTATATTGGGTAACACGATACCTTTTGGTAAGACTGGTTATCAGACTTTGGGGCTTCTGACTACCCATAACGCCTGTCAAAGATCTATGACCGACATCCGGGACCAGCATGACGGGTTTTCCGAAGCCCGGCGTGGTCTCGAACTCTCGATATGTAATGGATGGTCACCCATCCACGAACCGACCGCGGTAAGCTTAGCTTAAACTTCGATCGTCCTATGCAACTGTTATCATTTAGTCACGGGCCCCCAAAACATGGTGCAGTGGATGATTTCAAAATGTAAGCGATTGCCATTAGGAGTGTGGGACGTTTTTAAAATGAAAGCGATTGTCATTGAGAGTGTATTAAGTAATTAGGCTGTTGGTTTATTAAAGCCTATTCAAAAAAGAAGACAAATGATTGGTTGACTTGGTTTTCAGAAACCACAGGGTTAAAAGTATTTTAATTTTGATACTAATGAATGTTATTCCTTTTTTAATGGATACAAGTACCATTTTGACCACAGATAATCTGTGGCCATAGAAGCCATGATGGTTATATTTTTTATTACTTGGAAAACCAAAGCTTTAATATGGGATTTTATAAAAAAAAAAAACTGGAATTCTTGAAATTTATTTACGTTTTTTCTTTATTAAAAAAAGTTACTGGGATTTCTAAACACACAAACATAGATATAATGATTTCTTCAAGACTTATTTGTTTAATAAATTATCTTAAACCTGCATTGCTCAATGTTATTTTCTATTTTATACATACCTCAATGTACACTGGATTTATATTTTGATATTAAAAATGTTGTTTATATTTGCTTTTTCATTCCCCTTTGTTTCGTTTTTTTTTTGTGGATATTCAACGAAACAATAAAGAGAAAATTTTAACGAAACGGAAGAATAGATACCTATGTACACCACATGTGACTGTTCCTAAATTACCCTAGGCTGATAAGATTTTCGTTTTTCCTAATTATGTGGAATTGTCAGGAAAATGTGTTAGGTCCTCCCCTGTACGTGGATTATTGCTGCAAAAAATTAATAAATATTTATTAAATTAAGGAGAACCTGACCGGCCTCACTGTAATTATAATTACAGCGAGGCCCGTCAATCAACTCCAAAATGTAACGTTAATATAACATTTATATTGTGGCATTTTTGAAACCCACAATCTACATTTAATTTCTGATATGTTGACCATAATTGACGTGTGTTTTGGCATTTAAATGTGGGTTGATAGCGGAGTGGTACTTAACCACATGAAATATAATTATTACGTGAAAAACCGATAAAGACTGCTTTTCTTTTGTTCAAGGAAGTAAGAGTGTGTGAGTTTTGCACACTTAGCTCGTCCGTCCAGAGTTATTCTACTTCTGACAGCAAAAACCTACGACTAATAGCAACTTTATTGTAAAGAGAATAAAGATCAAAATGATTTTGACAGACTTGTCAGTAACCCAACAGCAACCTTATTTGAATGAGAATAAAGATCGTTTTAAGTTTTGAAGTAACTTACTAAGCTCGCACCGCTACAAAATTTCTATCAACATGTTAGAAGAAAATCGCTTTAGAATCTTGCGTAAATGTAAAGTACATTCCGTTCACAGTCATTTTACCACTGATTTTGCATCCCTGTCAAAATCACAATGATCTTTATTGTCGTGGCAGTAAGGTTGCTATTGCGTTGCTGCCATTGCCAAGTCTGTCAAAATCACAATGATCTTTATTCCCGTTATAATAAGGTTGCTATTCGCTTGCTGCTGTCAGAGGTAAAATAACAGTTAAAGGACTATTAGAGTCCTACAACCGTACAAGGATCTTTTGGCTCTTGAATGACATTGACAGGGCGTTTTTGGTAAACATTTGTGAAATCGTCACAGAAATTGTATTGACAAAATAAGATGGCGGCGTTAGTTCCGATTTTAGCCACGCGCCAAAAGAACCTAGTAGCGTTGTACGGTCACGAGCACCTTACGCTTACGCAAAATTCAAAAGAGATTTTCTGGTGAAATAACGATTGAAACTTTAAGAAAAGACCTATTTCATAATAGTATGGTTTCGAACTAACTTACTTAGCTCGCACCGCTATAAAATTTCTATCAAAAGTTTGGTAGAAAATCGCTTTTGAATCTTGCGTAAATGCTCGTAAAGAAGGCCTGTAAAGGAGAAATCTACGCAAAAAGCCACAGACACATTACTGTGTCGTGTTTTGTCGTGACTCGGGATACACCCATCAAACGTACACGTCAGAAGAGTAAACAATCAGCTCCGTAATATTTTTTAAAAATTAATACTTAATTTGCATATCAACTGTGAAAAACGAAGTCAAGTAAAACCCAATTGTGTGAATTACCAGTGATAGTGTTATCCTTAAGAATAATACCAAATTGACCCAAAGAACAGTGAAATCACGAATCACATCAACGAAATATAAACATAACAATAAAACTAAATTTTACGTACAGTTGTGATCAGTGCATCAACATTTAACAAGATAGTGAACCAAGACATACAATACAGTGTAAATAAAGGGCCAAAAATCAGTGATTATAAGTTAAATCAACTTAAACCCATAAATCGAGTCCGTTTTTTATTCAAACACTCGATGAGTTGAAACAGTGACATCTATCATACTCAATTGAAACTATCTGCGTAAGTTCCATAGACGAAATATCGACTATAATCTCAGCAATAATACTTACCAGTGGTGCCATCTTTTGTTGAACTAAAACATCACTGATCTAAACCTTGCAACGCATACGCCTATTTGAGGATCACTTTCCATACACAATTTAGCGCAGTGTGTAAAGCGCCCCGTCATAAACGGATTATTGTGAGTTCAAACCCTGCCATTCAAGTTGATCACTTTTTGTGATTTTAATAATTACTATTGACATTATTCAAGATGACAGACCACAATATTGACAATGTTACTCAACGAAGACAAAAACATGGACGTAATAGTTTGGATTTCAATGACGACAGCGAGTTTGATATGGATGTATCATACCAAAGTGAACCGAGGTGTTATAATGAGGAACAAAATGCGTTATCGGAGACAATAAATAAATTGACTACAGAACTACAAATTGCGAACAACGAAATAGAAAACCTAAATATTGAGAACGTAAATCTGAAAAAAGAAATAGATACTTACAAAAATAAAATAAAACTGTTCAAGTCTGTGGGCGCAACAGAAACTTGTGTCTCAAACAATATAAATCCCCTTAAATTTTATTCACCCCAATACCAAAGAAGATTTAAATGTATTAACCTGAAAGTAGGTCTCCCTAGGACATCTTTGCGGGAGCTAACTACGAGTTTAAACTATGAAACACCAAAAACCAGCCGACAACCAACGACAGGCTTAAGTCGTAACTATAATAACTGGACAACTGTACATTCAAATAACTGTATAAAAAGTCCACAAAAAAGTAATTCAATAGATGTGGCCGTAATTGTGGATAGTTCTAGCACACAGAACTCATCAGCACACAAAAATACCACATCTTCTTCAGACAGATGCTTTGAAAAGTTAACTCCATTATCACATGAGGATACAAGCCAGGCTGAAAAGAAGAAAATTATAATTTTAGCGGACCAACAAGGGCGTTACCTTCGCCATCAACTACAGAATCTGGTTGGTGATCAGTATAAAGTCTACAGCATCTGGAAAACCGGTGCTAAACTAAGCGAAGTTCTAAGTTTAGATAAAAAAGACATGTGTAATTTATGTAAAGATGACTTTGTAATTATTTTAGGCGGAACTAATGACACCAACCCAAATGAATTACAATTCTCCATAAACTCCTTTTTGAACAGTATAAAAAATACCAATATAATTGTTTCCGAAGTCCCTTACAACTTACAACTAAATGAAAAAAAGTTAAATTACCAGTTGAATTTCATTTGTTCGCAGTATAAACACGCTACATATCTAGATATGAATTACTCTCGTCACTTACCCAGATATGATTCGCGTCCGTTACATATATCACAACTTATCCTTAAGGAGACACTTCGCATAGCTTATAAAACTAATTATGACACATACATTAATATAAAAAAAGGGACTCACTTTAAGCTTAATACTCCAGTATACTATGACAAGTCTACTCAAACAGATGTGCAGGTGCAGTGTAATAAGGATGTAGCATTAGAAATAAGTTCCGATAATAGATCGAGTAATAATGACGTATCAGACCCAGACCTCTCAAATAGATCAAATGACTTTTTTCGTGTTTAAAGAAATAAATATTTTACACCAAAACATAAATGGCCTTAGCAATAAATCGGACTTACTAATATTATCATTGGATCTACTAGAAGAGGAGAGAAAGTCTGTGGATATTATTTGTGTGACAGAGCATAATATGATACGATCTGATACTCAATATATTGATATTCCCAACTTTACAATAGGTTCGTGTTTTTTCCGTAAATGCCGCCGAGGCGGTGCGTGTATTCTTATCCGTAATATTTATAATTATAAACAAATAGTCGGATTAAGTAGATATTGTGCAGAGGGCATAATTGAAGTGGCAGGAATAGAGCTTGTGGATCATAAATTGTTCCTATTTTGTATATATAGGCCACCTAAAGTAATACAGGAAGATATTAACACATTTTTTGAGAAATTCTCATCATTGCTCACTACGCATTGTCTTAATAAGTATAGGGTAATACTTTGTGGTGACTTTAATATAAATATTATAAATAAAACAAAACTATCAACTGACTTTTTAAACATGTTATCTTGCCATAATTTAAAATATGCATTTAAGGAACCCACACGCATAATTAGCGGTACATGCCTTGACAACTTTATATATAATGTTTCAAAATGCAAATCTAGAATAATGGAATTAGCACTATCTGATCATACAGCACAACTGCTAACATGCCCAGTTAAGGCCAATATTACTTGTAAATATTGGTATGTTAATAAACGAGATCTCCGAGAAGATAACGTCAAAAAGTTTCAAGAATGTATAAGTTCACTGAATTTTACAGAATGTTTTGAGAATGACGATCCCGTTGAATCATTTAATAACTTCTATGAAACGTTTAATTTGTTCTACCGATTGTGCTTTCCTATAGTTAAACTCAGAATAAGTGTGCAAAAGCGACAGAAATGGATCTCAAATGGTATTAGGTTGTGCTGCCGGCGCAAAAGACGTCTTCTATGGGAATACCGTAAAAATCGTACCACGAAACGTAGAGATAATTTTAATACATTATCCTCGAGACTGCAACGCATAATCCGGCTAACAAAGAAGGTCCAAAATGAGCATTATATACGAACTGCTAGCAATAAATGTAAAGCAACTTGGAGGCTTATTAACAATGCAAAATATGCTGTTCCTAAGGAGGAAATACATAGCATTAAAATTAACGATACAAACGTTATTAAGGACCCATTAATGATAGCTAAATCATTTAATAATTTTTTTATTGATCAGGTTCAAAAATGTAATCAAGTCAGCAACATAGCTACGCCAGTACATATTTCAAACTCGTTATATATGAATCCTACTTCACCTGAGGAAATACATTCAATTATAACAAATTTAAAAAATACCAAGAGTACTGGATACGATGATATTTCTACATTAATACTGAAACGAGTCTCGACAAAAATATGTAATGTATTGAGTCACATTTTTAATCTGTGTATATGTTCCGGGACATTTCCTGACAAATTGAAATTGACAATAATTAAACCACTATTTAAAAACGGTGATCCGTGTTGCATGACTTGTTATCGTCCAATTGCCTTGATACCCACTATATCGAAAATCTTTGAAAAGGTCATACACTTCCGATTTAACAGATTTTTCGAAAAATACAATCTTTTTGCAAGAGAACAAATCGGTTTCAGGCAAAACAAAAGTATAAACATGGCCATCTATGACTTTTTAAATATTGTCTTAGAAAACGTAGATAAAAAGGTTCCAGTCTGTGCACTTTACATGGATCTTACAAAAGCGTTCGACTGCGTGGATCATGAGTTGTTATTAAAAAAGTTAAATGCTTACGGAATAAGGGGTAAGACCTTAGATTTAATTGCATCTTATCTTTCAAATAGAAAACAGTGTACCCAAATAACACGCTTGTGTCCTAAACTCAAAATAGAAACACATTTCAAGTCAGAATATAGAGAAACGAAACTGGGAATACCACAAGGAAGTGTACTAGGGCCGCTCTTATTCAATATTTATATTAATGACCTTCCTAAGGTAACACAACACCCAACTATTTTATTCGCTGACGACAGCACAATTGTATTTACAGGCAAAAATAAATCACTTATTGAATCTGACATTTTAATTACACTTAATAATGTAATACAATGGTTGACATCAAATAATTTAAAGCTCAATTTAAGTAAAACAAAATTAATGACATTTAAAAACAGAATTCCACTAATGACGAAGATTAATATTAATTATAAAGACGAAACTATTAGCGAGGTGGACACTACAAAATTTTTAGGACTTAATATAGATGGCAACCTAAACTGGAAAGCACATGCAGAGATCCTTTGCTCAAAACTGAGTACTCAATCTTATGCATTGTATATGCTCACTAAAAACCTTGACCGAACCGCAGTACTTACGGCATATTATGGCAACGTAGAAAGTATGTTAAGATATGGAATCATATTTTGGGGTAACTGTACGGAAAAAGAGCGAATATTTATAGCACAAAAAAAGTGCATAAGGGCAATATGCAAGCTCGATCATTTGGATAGCTGTAGACCATTCTTCAGGAAACTAAATATATTAACAGTACCGTGTTTATACATGTATGAGTTGGTGTTATTTGTCCGGTCGAACTTAACTTTGTATGAACAATACAAAAGTAAACGCCACAATTTGAAAGTTTGCTGCCCTCAACGCAAAAGTGCACTGATGGCAAACAATGTACTCTGCATGGCGCCACGAGTTTATAATCACCTGCCAAAGTTGTTATTAGAAAGTGTGAGCATTAATGTATTTAAATGTAAAGTTAAACAGTTTCTTGTGCAAAAAGCGTACTACAGTGTTTACGAGTTTATGAATGACATGCAATCTAATAATGAGAGATGACATACTGTAATTCTTTACTTATTGACGTCATTTATTTTAATTTAATTTTTGATAATTGTTTGACATACATAAATTCTTAATTGACATAATACTTATATAATTATTTAACATTTCCTGACATTTCATATATTATTATTTATGACGGAGTTTTGTTTTATATACCTAATTGATTAATGTCATTTGATAAATCAGTAATAATTTGTAAAATTGCATGCCTTCAGGCGGATTATGGAGAGACTTATATGTATTTTGTATGTTACCTACCTATATTACCCATTTTCGCAATAAATGAATATGAATATGAAAAACGAATATTTTCAGGACTACATCGAATCACAGCGAGTTTTGGTTGGCTGACACTGCGTCAGAACGCGTCACGACCCAACACAACACGGTAATATGAATCTGGCTTAACTTAACCTTACTGACGAAAAGAACACTATCTAAAAAGTACACTGCCGGCCTTATAAAACTTCCCACACAATATAAACGAGTTAACTCCAATATTTGTGTTACCAGTGAATGCACTCAAGTGTTCAGGCACAGGGCCGGCGAACTTGGACAGTTTTCAATTACTCAAAGTTACGAAGTAAGTGCATAGCCCGTCAACTATTTGCAAACTTGCATAATCTCCGTCGGATCATGGCTGGCATACACGGAGCAGAGTTACTGGTACGTATAAATTAAACTTGCTGGCTTGCCATGTTGCTCTTGTGTTAAGTGTTCCGGATTTCGGGAATCTAGGATGACTTGATGCATATTTGGTGCAGTGTTGTTTGTTCGTTGGAGCTGGTGAATGAATCTGCTGGGTTATAATTTTGAAGATTTTGGTCCAAATATCTTTCACGTGAAAGCTATAGACCTACATACTCACAGTGCACCTACTACTGGTATTCTTAACACCCCACCTTGATGATTGGTTAGCTTAGCTTTTACTTATTTTGCATTGAGATTTTTTCTTGCATCTTTTCTTCTGGCCTCATCTGTATTTTTTTTTTCTAATTCTATGTGAACTCTTTAAGGGCTGATTTTAGCAAAGTCAGATATCTTTTATCCGCGGAATAAAATTGACATCTGACAGTTTTTGTATGAAATAAACTGTAAAAAATTCAAAATTATTCCTCTGATAAATTTTGTACAACCCTGTCTGTTGTGGTGCTTTTATTCGAGAAATAAAATTGACGTTTGACAGTTTTTGTATGAAATAACTGTCAACATTTCCAAATTGTTCCTCGAATAAAGTTATCAGACGATTGAAAAATCAGCCCATCGTATAAATAGGTAAATTAATATCTCTGTGGACCTATTCCATCTCTTTTTATCTTTAGATAGCCAATTTGATAGTTTAAGTTAATCCTATTATTTTCTTCAGCTTGAAGAGACGATAAACGGAATAAGGTACTGCGATGAGTATAGTGTGGGGGCTATATTATAATCATACAACGTTATAATTATTACGTTTATTCCAAGCGAACGTGTTTACATCGACGCTCCTATATCATCCGCGAATTTAGAATTTATATAATATTAGTCTATGTTTAGAATGAGCTATAACAAAAAACCTACTAGAAATCATTTGAAAGCTCATTCTAAATTCGCTTGAATGTTCACCAGATTTATTTTTTTGCCAGCTAGCACCACATAAGGTCGAATTTTGCACACAACCTTTATAGTACTGGAAGCTCAACTAAGTAATAATACTAAACTTATCCTAAATATTTTTTCTATTTCGTCCTAATGTTACTAGGATGACTAATGCATTAAGGATATTAGTAGTCTCCAAGTCGCTAGTAAGATATTTCAAAAAATATAATAGTTACTGTTGAAGTTATATCACCTCCATGTACTAACCTAACACTGGCTAGATGAAAAACTGTCTATACATATAGCAAGTGTTGACATATAGCTTTTGTCAAGGAACTCCATTTTACACATTGTTCGTAGATAAACCTTTATAACTTCGTATTAAATGCTTTACAGTATTTCCTGTGTTTTCGCTCTGCAAACCTCCCCAACAAAGGTTATGGGCCCAGGGCAGTAAAGTGTGTTGTGAAAATAATTCGAAATTGTGAAAATTTTAAACTACATGTAGGAAGAAAAATGACTTCGAATGTACGTATAGAATTATTAACGAAGGACAACTACGATAGTTGGAAGGTTCAGGCTGAAGCGTTGTTGATAAGGAATGATTTCTGGGAATATGTGAATGGAGAAAAGCGAAAACCCACTAGCGATGCTGATATATCGACATGGAAGACGGCTGACCGAAAGGCTAAGTCTGAGTTAATATTGGCATTAGATCCGAGTGTAGTTCGTCATGTAAAAAGGGTGGAGACTGCACGAGAGGTATGGTTAAAATTAGAGAGCTTATTTGCATCAAGAGGACCTGCAAAGAAAGCGAATTTAATGAAAAGGCTCATGTTACAAAGGATGAGTGAAAACCAAAAGGTACATGAGCACCTTGATTCTTTTTTTGAAGCTGTCGATAAATTGGAAGAAATGGATATAAAAATCCATGATGATTTGCTAACGATCATGTTGCTGTACAGTCTTCCGGGAACTTACGAAAACTTTAGATGTGCTATAGAGTCTAGAGATGAGCTTCCAAAGCCAGAGCAACTTAGAGTTAAAATCATCGAAGAGGATAGTTCAAGAGGAAACGCTCAAGTTGACAAAATGGAAGGCGCCATGTATTTGGACAAACATCCGAAAAAAATTACTGGAAAAACATTTAAGTTTAAATGTTTTAAGTGTCATAATTTTGGCCATAAGGCATCGGACTGCATAAAGAAAAGGGAGAAGACTCAAGAAACTCGATGTGTGGAGTCATGCACTAGTCATGAAAGCTGTGAAGCTTTAACTATGTATCATGTTTCAGATGACTGCCGCATCGCTGTTGATGCGAAGCGCCGTCAGGAATGGATTTTTGATAGTGGTTGCACTTCTCACATGTGCAATGACCCGCAAAGGTTTGCTGAGATACTCCCTGCGAGTCAAACATTAAAATTAGCCACAGATTCTTTGACAACCGTGCAAGGTAAAGGTACAGTTGAGTTATTAGCATGCAATGATGATCGAACGCGAAAAATTAAATTTGAAAATACCCTATTCGTTCCCGATTTACGTAGTAATTTAATTTCCATCGCCCAGCTTACCGAACGAGGTTGTGAAGTTACGTTCAAGCAAGACGTAGCCTATGCAGTTAAAAAGGGGGAGGTAAAGCTGATCGCTGATCGGCGAGGTGATTTGTATTACTTGAGGGAGCAGGACGCTTCAGCGTCTGTGTTAAGTATTGAAAGTGTTGATCTGTATAGATGGCATGAGCGTATGGGACATCTGAATGCTAGGGATCTTATGAAAGTACTAAAGAAATCAGGTATTGATCCGATAGAGATCGATAGTAACTTGCATGATTGTGATGTGTGCGCTAAGGGTAAAATGGTGTCGTTGCCTTTTGTGAAATCCAGTTCACGCTGCAACGAGAAGTTGCGAATAATATACTCTGATGTGGTAGGTCCAATGAGAGTTCAATCTAATGGCGGAAATAAATACTTTGTTACTTTTATTGACGACTGTACTCGTTGGTGTGAAGTCTTTATGCTGAAAAATAAAAGTGATGTTTTGTCAAAGTTTAAAATTTTTTAAATGTCATGTCGAAAATTTGACAGGTAGAAAAATTAAATATTTACATACGGATAACGGAACTGAATACAAAAATAAAATGTTCGATGAATTTTTAGAAAACAAAGGCATTAAGAGACGCTTTACGACGCCATACTCACCTCAAAGTAACGGTATCGCTGAACGGATGAACCGTACATTGATTGAGATGGCAATGGCATGATCTTATCGTCAGGTATTTCACCAAGTTTTTGGGCAGAAGCTGTAGCTACTGCATGCTATTTACGTAATAGGTGCCCAACTAGCAGTCTAAATGGTGAAATTCCATACGAAAAATGGTTTGAGAGACCTGTGAATGTCAAATATTTAAAAACGTTTGGCACGAAAGTACATGTCTTGGAAAAGGAACCAGGTAAAGATAAGTTTGCAGCACGAAGTTCACTTGGTGTTTTTGTAGGTTATCCAGCTGATGCTAAAGGCTATAAAATATGGATACCTGAGAGTAGAAGAATCGTAGTGTCGAGAGATGTAAAATTTCAGGAAGGTAAACCAACTGAAATTGAGTGTAAGGTTTCAAATGAATCACTAATTGAACCACAACGTGAAAAGCGTATTGCGAGAAAGACTGTTGATATAGAAATCCAAACTCAAGAACGGTCGGATGTGCCATTTAGTGATGATCCTTCAAGTGAAGAAATTCCATTAGATATTCAACCGAATGTACCAATGATTGATGAAGGAAGTACAGAGAATACAGAATCTACTGGAAGTGGTAATAGAAACGTTACTATAAAAAGAGGTCCAGGAAGGCCAAGGATTCAGAGAGGACATGTTGGCCGCCCTCGTAAAATTTACAACATGGTTGAGGTGAGAGAGAGTAGCGACAATAAGTCATCGACGGAAGAATACGTCGACACTGATGATTTTGCTGGAGCTATTGCAATCACGTTAAAGGAAGCTTTGGCATCTGACGAAAAGGTGCAATGGGATGAAGCGATTCTTTCAAAAATAAGAAGTTTAGTGAAAAAGAAGTCACACAAGGGAAACAATTTTCGTATAGAGAACTAATTGGAGCGCTCATGTATTTAAGTGTAGCGACTAGACCTGATATCGCCACCGCTACGGCAAAACTTGCACAGTTTGCAGAAAACCCGCAGGAGACTCATTGGAGGGCTGCGAAGCGAGTTCTTCGATACTTAAAAGGTACGATAACTCACGGTTTAGTGTTTAAGCCGACAGGGTTATGCATACAAGGGTATGCAGATGCAGATTGGGGTAGCTGCGTCATTGATAGACGATCCTTTACGGGTTATTTATTCGTTCTAGCTGGCGCAAGCATATCATGGACTTCACAAAAGCAACGCATCGTTGCGACTTCTACTTGTGAGGCTGAGTTTGTGAGTTTGGCAGAAGCTATGAAAGAAGCTGTGTATTTGAATAGTCTGTTGAAAGAACTAGGTTTACATCAACTCTGTAAGGTAAGAATGCATGCTGATAATTTAAGTGCTATTTGCCTTGCTGAGGATCATGGTATACATCATGCGAAAAGTAAGCACATTGACATTAGACATTTCTTTATAAGGGATGTGCTACGTTACAATAAAACTATAACGTTGGAACATTTGTCAACCGATAAGATGTTGGCAGATGTCCTCACCAAACCTTTGCCTCGCGTAAGACACGAGTTACTAACAAGTGCGTTAGGATTGTGTGTGCGAAAGTAAAGATAGGTTTATTTTTTGTTAATCGTATCGTACATGAGTTGAGGGGGTGTGTTGAAGTTATATCACCTCCATGTACTAACCTAACACTGGCTAGATGAAAAACTGTCTATACATATAGCAAGTGTTGACATATAGCTTTTGTCAAGGAACTCCATTTTACACATTGTTCGTAGATAAACCTTTATAACTTCGTATTAAATGCTTTACAGTATTTCCTGTGTTTTCGCTCTGCAAACCTCCCCAACAGTTACCAATTCTGTAAGGTAATTGTGTAAGAAATTCATGAGAAATATGCTTGAACTGCCGGAAAAACGTTTGGCAAAGCTACAGACTAAATTTTATTATAAAGAGGTCTAGGTATGACGAACAGGGTGTAAAGTTCACTCATCCTCCATAGAAAAGAGAGGATCCTCCGATCAGACGGGTGTTGTATCTGGCGGGCAACTGCCCGATGAATCATGTCGGGCTGTTGTATTTATGCTTATTGCGCGGTAAACTCTCCTTGCACGATGCAGGATTTTGCGTGACGTCAGTATGACGCGTAGTTCGCGTGTGGCATTGTAGATGGCGCTACAGGTCTACAAGGTCTATTAGGTTTCAATTATTAGATTCAGGGCTAGGTTCGACGACAATTATTAGATAACTAGCTTCTGCCCGCGGCTTCGCCCGCGTGAATGTCGGAAAGGATAAGAAGTATGTCCTTCCCCAGGATGCCATCTATCTCTTTGGCATCTGCTGGCAGGCAATTTTATCGAAATCCGTTCAGTGATTTAGGCGTGAAAATGTAACATACCTACAGACAGAATATATAATTTTATATAGTACCTATAGCTGTTGCCCGCGACTTCGTCCACGTTTCCGCCGTTTTTCGTAAAAAAAAGTAGCCTATGTCCTTCCTCACGGTTCAGTGGTTTTGATGTAACAGACAGATTAACTTTCGTATTTTAGTAGGGAAATATATTAAGTCAATCTACAATACTGTTGAAAAATATCGCAATACGGAACCGCACAATATTATTGTTAATAGCTGTGCCCGCGACTCCGTCAGCGTGTAACTCCTTGTGTGTTATTAAGTTAATGTATTGGTAATATTGTTTAGATCACGTTCACATGAGGCTTAAGTACCTATAGAAGGGGTAGCGGGATCGTCCGAAAGGGTTACCGCTGCCCTGGAACATAAAGGGCTAAGGAAGGAACACGGGTGGGTTTTAGTTAGTAAGAGTCTGACACTCCCTTCTGCTCCACCCAGAGCTGGAGGGGTCATTTGATGATTTCCCATCCAGAGAAAAAAAATGTACCTATAGAACGAAAATACTTCAGCGCAAAGCTTCCGGGTAAACTATGTTGAAAGTTGACCCGTCCGGCACGTGAACATAAAGATTTCTAGAACTGCTAACCCGGGAAAGAGCGACGTACAATTGACCATGCGAGAAACAACTGACACCGAGATCTACCTACTCCAGCAACACGAAAAGTTTGCCCTTGAGCCTTATTAACTGTCATTGCATAACACACCGATACTGGGAATTGCGTTCTTTTAAATTGGAATGGAAAATTATTTGGTATTATGGGAATTCTGGGAATAAAGACGGTTTTTCCTGCACCGCAACCTGTTAAAATTTGAGCCTCGATTGTATTTTGTTGCAGCTTGGTTACTTTTAGCCGAGTTCCATTGCAAAGTTGTGGTGGTCTTAAATTTCGGAGCAGAATAATCGGAATGCCAATTTTTAAACAAATTTCATGAGAAGGAAGCTATTATACCTTCGGCCGCGAGGCGCGAGACGCGTCGAGCGTGATTCAGTATTCACGCGCGATGGCTCATTATTAGCGTATTTCATGTATAACTTTGGTGTTTCTAAACCGATTTCTATGATTATTTTTTATGGAATAGTTAATAATGTTAACTTTTTTAATTAAGAATGACTGAGAGTGTTATAAATGTAAGAGGAGACAAATATAATCAGAAAGCTTCGAACTGCTAAGCTATCGGGAGTTACACGTGTTATTGTGAATCAACCATAAAAGATAGACATATGCTGTCGTGGGATATTTTTTATATAATTTTAAGGAAAACATTTCCGTCATACATGATTTCTGTGTAGCTTTAACCATTAAGGTTGCACACGCGACGGAAGCGTAAAAAATGGAGTAACTTCTCCCGTTTTCCCAACATTTCCCTTCACTGCTCTGCTCCTATTGATTGTAGCGTGATAAAAAGTATACTATAACCAGCTCAGGAGTATGAAAAATAATTGTACCAAGTTTCATTAAAATCCGTCGAGTAGTTTTTGTTTCTATAACGGTTATACAGACAGACAGACAGACAGACAGACAGACAAAAATTTTACTGATTGCATTTTTGGCATCAGTATCGATCCCTAATCACCCCTGATAGTTATTTTGGAAATATATTTCATGTACAGAATTGACCCCTCTACAGATTTATTATAAGTATAGATGTTAGGGAGGTTTGCAGAGCGAAAACACAGGAAATATTGTAAAGCATTTATTAGGAAGTTATAAAGGTTTATCTACGAAAAATGTGTAAAATGGAGTCCAATGACAAAAGCTATAATCTTGCATAGATATGGTTAGAGAGAGATAGTAGAGATAGTTTTTCATCTAGCCAGTGTTAGGTTGGTGCATAGAGGTGATATAACTTCAACAGATAAGGTTTTATGTCTAGTTTTAATGGAAACTAGCTGACCGACAGACGTTGTCCTGTCCTAATTTCAATAATCATAAAAAAATCAGTTTTCCCGAATTATTCAATTTTCCCGACAACTTGTCAAATTTTCCATTCCGTAAATGATAAATGATAAATGATAAATGATTTTATTTTTGTAAGTAGGTTTGTACAAACACTTTTACACGTCAATCATATTTTAAAACTAGATGAGGTCGGCGTTTCCTATCTGACTACTCTGAGAAGAAAGGCCGAAACAAACTCAGAGGTCACAGTCTCTTTTAAAGTCCAGACATAATCTTGGTCAGATCATATGAAGACCATGCAGGTCGATGTCTGAGATGGTCTTTTGAGGAAAGAACCACACAGATTGAGAGGACCTGTCCAGCCAGTGCACGCATTTGTCAGAAATCGTGCAGCTCAACTCAAAACTTAAGGAGCTCGACGATTCGACGAACAATACCAAAGAAAGGACATTTGGGTAGGCCACATTAATTACTCAAACTGCCAGACCATGACAAAAACTAACAGAACAGAGAGAAAAATTAAAAATAATATAAATAAAATGACCCACATAGTCTTCACATTCACAATAATTAAAATAATAGAATACTTTACAAAGTAAGCAAATGTCATAGTATATATAAAATCCATTAATGTCAAAGTGTATATAATAAAACAAAAAAAAAAAAAACAACAACAACAACACAGAGAAAAAAAATATAAATAAAAATAAAAACATTAAATATGTAAAAAATTGGAAGCACCTTAATCCCAAGCCTTTTTGTCCTCGATATAATCCTTAACGGTATAAAAGGCTTTCTGGCACAACTTACGTTTAATGAATGATTTGAATTTATTAAGGCTTAGATCTTGAACGGGGCTTGGAACTTTATTGTAAAAGCGTATACATTGGCATCTGAACGAGCCACCTATTTTCTTGAGCCTTGTTATAGGTACAACAAATTTGTGTTTGTTCCTAGTATTTATATCATGGATATCACTGTATTTTTTAAACAATTTTATATTTTTATGGGCATATAAAAGATTTTCATAAATATACTGAGAAGGCACAGTCATAACATTAATCTCTTTAAATTTGTCTCTGAGCGAGTGTCTCGGACTTAATTTATAAATTGATCGAACAGCTCGCTTCTGCAAAACAAAGATAGTCTGAATATCAGCGGCATTTCCCCACAATAGAATACCGTACGACATTACACTATGAAAATAGCTAAAGTACACTAAACGGGCTGTCTCTATATCAGTTAAATTACGAATTTTTCTAACAGCGAATGCTGCGGAACTTAGCTTTTTTGACAATTTGTCTATATGCGGACCCCACTGAAGCTTAGCATCCAAAGTTATGCCCAAGAATACGGTGCTGTCTTCAGGATTCAATTCTTCGCCCTTTATCAACACATTAGTTTTCACCTGCCTAACGTGAGGTAGCGTAAACTTAATGCATTTGGTTTTTTTCTCGTTTAGAAGTAAATTATTAACATTGAACCAGTGGACTACTTTAGAGATCGCGCTATTTACTTCGTCAGTAACCTGCTGCTGACGTTTAAGTTTAAACAAAAGTGAAGTGTCATCTGCAAACAACACTATATCATGATTATCCTTTATGAGGTACGGCAAGTCATTAATATAAATAAGAAACAAGAAAGGACCAAGAATTGAGCCCTGTGGGACTCCCATTGTTACTATAGATCCGGGAGATCTTTTTCCATTAACGTCAATGCTCTGAATCCTCTTACTTAAGTATGAAGTAAGAAGATCCAGAGCAGCGTTCCGGATCCCGTAGTGACGGAGTTTCCTGATTAAAGTTTCGTGAAGAACGCAATCGAATGCCTTGGACAAATCACAGAAAATGCCCAAGGCATCGCATTTGTCTTCCCATGCATTATAAATATGTCCTAAAAGTTCAACACCGGCATCACTAGTTGAACGACCCCTTGTAAAACCGAACTGTTTGCTATGTAATAATTTGTGTTTATTAAAAAATCTTTGCATTTGTTCTAAAATTAATTTCTCAAAAATTTTACTAAAAGTAGGTAGTACAGAAATAGGTCTATAATTTGTGGGGTCTGATGTACTACCCGATTTAAACAAAGGTATTATTTTACTATTTTTCATGAGGTCAGGAAACTCCCCACCGTCAATACAACTATTAAAGATAAGAGCTAGAGTAGGCGCTATAATGTCAATTACAGACTTAGCAACTTCTACAGAATTACCCCACAGATCTGCAGTCTTTTTTACATTTAAAGTGTGAAAAGTTTTAATTATATCTATACAAGTAACATGTTCAAAATGAAATTCCGAATCGCAACCATTAACATTTTCCATAAGCAAAGACTCAGCAACAGAAGGTGATGAGTTTAGGGATTTAGTAGTTGAAAGGGGAATATCCGAAAAGAAATTTTCAAATGCCTCGGCGACTTGTGAGTCTGATTTTATTATGTTGTCATTAATCGACAAGCTGTAGTCAGTGTTTCGATTACTAGACCTTCCCGTTTCACTATTAATAATATTCCAAGTCGTTTTAATTACATTACTGCTGTTTTTAATCTTTAAACCTAAATAAAGTGACTTGGCCATATAACAAACTTTTTTAAATAATTTTGAATAATTTCTAACATACAAATTAAATGCATCAGTGTTAACGTAAGTCCTTTCATTGTACAGTTCATAAAGCCGCGTTCTACTTTTATGAATACCAATGGTAGCCCAATCACTGAAAGATGCGTTACTATTAACCGAGATAGTCTTGGGAATAAAGGTTGAATTAAATTGTTTACAGTATATATTAAAAAAATTACCATAAAGATGATTAGGATCCGCATGAATTGACAAAACTGGTAATTTATCAGTGAGTTTACTTTTGAAAGCCTCCAAGCGACCTGCAGTTTTTGGGTTAACAGTGATATCTTTTTTAACCACTATTTTGTTTTGATTTCGAATAGTAATGCTTTGCCCGCAATGATCAGAATCTAGTAAATTTATAATTTCTTTGTGGCTTGGTATAATATCTGTATAAATATTATCTAGGCATGTGGCACTAGTAGGAGTTATTCTTGTGGGCTCCAAAAATAGGTTTACAAGATTGTAGGACTGAAACAGACTTATAATTTTACTACAAGAACCTGAGTTTTCTAATAAATTGACATTAAAATCACCACAAATGATAACAGACTTGTTTGAGTTACAAATCCTGTCTAACACTTCATCCATTACCTTTTCAAAGCAGTCATACAATCCTGATGGGGGTCTGTACACACTTAATACAACAAAATGCTCCAATTCTATACAGGCAATTTCAACTGTACGCTCAACAGATAGGCTCACAATATCCTTACGGTCTTTAAATTTGAGTTGGTTACTTACTAAAATTAATGAGCCACCATGTATAGCATTTATTCTGCTGAACGAACTACCAACCTGGTGATTATTAAAATTGAACAAGAACTGGTGGCTTTTCAGCCAATGTTCTGTTATACAAAGAATATCAATACTATTAAAATTCATAAATAATTCTACTTCTAAATCTTTGCTCATAAATCCTTGAATATTTTGATGCACCAGGTTGATACTATTTACTGATTTTAAACCCGTTTTTGAGGTACTTTTGCCATTCTGTACAATATAGCTAGAGGTTGCCTCTATTGTCTTACTTTCTAATTTAAATTATTAACAATGTCATTAATTGTGACCAAATTAGTGGTAGAATTATTTAAAATGTCATTGCATTGCTCAAAAGAAGCAAGTTGTTTAGCCAAATTTTTGGCTGTAATTGTAAAAAAATATGATAGCGACACAGCTATCTGTCTTTTATAATAATTAGAAAGATAGTACATAACACTGTTATATCTATCTTTTGTCAAATAGAAATGATTACTAACATAATTGTTAAAATCAATCAAATGGAACAAGTTATTATTATATGTCAAATTATGCATTGTCATATTTAATTCAAATCTTAAGCTATTTTCTTCCTGTGGCAAACTGTTACTATAGGGGAATGTAAACAACACAACTTTTCTTAAACTAAGATTGCATAATGTTTTATAATACTGGAGCAGTTCTCCTTTGTTTACATTTCCCCTATTACCCACAAAAATTAGTAAAGTTGTATCCTGGGTAAAGTTACATTTAATAATTTGTTTCATAATGTGAAACAAAGAACAACCAGGCATACAGTAATTTAATATTGAGTGTCCCGGATATTCATTTGTCAACAAGTGACCTAAGTCCTTACCAATCTCATCACAAAATAACACAATATCATTATTTAAAGTTTGTGTACAAGGTTTATTGGAACTATTAGTAGAAGGAATGATCAAATCAACACAGGGTTGCTGTAAGGAGGTATTGCATGTTGACAATGAGTGGTCTGGCGTAAGTACATTGGACGGTGTTAGACAATGCTCACAGTTGTTTTTTTGTGAGTTTACCAGCTCATTCATTGCCAACACATATTCCCTCATTAGGTCTTCAGAGGTATTGTACTTGTTAGTCATTGAACTAAGTTTCTCCTGTAGATGGTCAAGTTCAGATTGCAAGGTTTCTGTGTCAATGTTGTACTTCCTAGTACTCTGCTCCAAATTAAAAGAATACATATCTAATTGTTTAAGCAAATTCAACCTTTCTCTATTTAATTTAACGTTTTTGATAAAGAACCTTTGTCTCTTTACCATTTTTTGTGTTTTAACAATGTATTTATTGATTTTAATGTATTTTTTAAGTTTTTTTTTACTGGATACTACCCTCACTGAATTACGTGATTGTGATTCATCATCACCTGTCAAATCAATAGTGGGGTTTACTGCAGAAACCATTGACGGGGCAATAGACACCAGCTCATTGAACAGACTTTGATTCAGCGAGGCGGTGATGTTGAGATTAGAATTCTCTAGTTGTGTAATCTGACTTTGAGCCTCATGTAGCTGCTGTTGTAATAGGTGTTTATGACTAAGAGCTTGTTCATACTCTTTGCTACACTGGCTGAACCCGTCCACAATAACCTGGAGCCTATCCCGGGCTTCTATGGCATCAGTGTATTGAATATATAACTGAGCCATTTCATTTCATTTCATTTCATTCGTAAGAAGCTATTACGAACATTTAAAAACAAAAAAATCCAAAATAAATGTCTGGACAGCCAACCGTTCTGATGTGATGTTAGACGTGCGCTTAGATACTAAATGAACTTCGTTGTTAATTAGCCTAGCCTTTTCGCAACTATGTTGGGGTCCTGTGTCCTAACCCAGGTTATCTACACACGTGCCAAAATCCGTTTAGCCGTTTTAGCGTGAAAGGGTAACAAACAAACAAGCTCACTTTCACATGCACAATATTATTAGAATTTAAAATGAATAAAATTTTAATAGGAATTAAAATGTTCTCTTAAAAAAAACAACAATGGAACATAGCCGTCCAAGGTAAAACAATAATGACGATTGATGGAACACTATCGTGTCTTATCATCATCATCTGTCTAGCCTTTTCCCAACTATGTTGGGGTCGGCTTCCATTCAAACCAGATGCAGCTGAATACCAGTGATTCACATGGAGCGACTGTCTATCTGAGCTCCACAAACCAGTTACTGGGTAATATGATACCCCTTGGTAAGACTGGTTGGCAGACTTTCGGGCCGCTGCGCGCTGTACTAAGAGTTTTGTCAAAATAGAATATTATTTCTCTCATCCAACACTTCTCGCTTGCAGTGTCGCCTGTCTCATTCGAGATAGGACAGAAACTTATATTGGGTCGAGAGAGAGCTGCGTAAAACGTTATCGCAAGAAACAACCAGCTTACAAGTTCCTTCCCTTATCTTTTATCTAAACAACGCAACGTCCCGCTATGTTTATACGTTTCCCGCTCAAGTTGGCAGAACTTGCCATTTGTTAAATTAAAATGTTCCCGAGTTCCGATTCGATTTTGTTTGAGCTTTAGTTTTTTTGTATTTTTAAGTTCAGTTGCAGTATTTACTGGGAGGTTGTTTTTGTTTGATGCTACTGCTTGGGAAGTAGAGGAGGTACTTTATAAAAACGATTTAGTAGGTTTGTTTCGCGAGCGGCTTAAGAGTAGGGGTGGCCTAGTGGTGATGGCCCCGACTTACGAGTCGTAGAACGTGGGTTCGAAGCTAGGTTAGGCGCATAAGGGTGCCTGTCTATTAATCAATAGTATTGAGCGGACCGGAGATTTTAAGATTTTATGCAATTATATTGGTTAATATTTTTCAGCTTCTCCGCTCCACAGCCTCGCTCCGCTTCAATGGACCGGCAACCTTACTTTGTGTAAATAATTTCATCACTACTGCTCTCAAAGCGGTGACAAAAAAAACATAGTGAATCAAAATCAAAATCAAAAGTCATTTATTCAAATTAGGCTGAGAATCAGCACTTTTTGAACGTCAAAATTACAAAAGACAGTCCCCCAAAAACGCCAAAAAGTGAGAAAACTCATCTATCAACCCGCACTAGGCCCGCCTAGTAGATTACAGCCCACTCCCTGTCAAAGAGAGGAGGCCTGTGTCCCAGGTCACAGCAGTGGGAACATTATAGGGTGATTAAGTAGGTATGTTTCGACTCTGACTGTGACTAGTCTAGCGGTTGTAAGCGCTACTGGTGAGCATGAGGTTTTGGGTTCGATTCTCGGCTCAGTAGTAGCCCGGAGTCTGGATTTGTGGTTGATGTTACACATAACTGGTGAATTGTCTCTTCAGGGCAACAAGACGTGAGGTTTTGTGATGTTATGTTTCGACTGTTGTAAAATATTTACAACATCAAAGATTGTGAGGGTTGATAATGGAGTAATTCTTTGTTAAGATACCGCGTTTCTTTCGCACAAATCTGTGGCTGGCGACCAATTAAAACAGCGAAACTGGATGTTGATTTAACCGAAAAAATTATCTAAGACGTCCGAAGTAGAGCTGTACTGCTTTTACTAAGTCGAAAGCGACGGCACTTTGCGCCACTACAATTCAACTGATTCTTATGATGTTCCGCTACTGGAATCGCGACATATTAAAGTAATGTTTCCTAGCAGAATTCGTTAAGCAGTTTTCCTCCATTATTTTCGCGGCAGAGGTGTGCTAAGGCCACCAATTTCAATGACTTGACCATTCAGAACCATTTATAGGTGGATTGTATAGACTTCACTTGTTCAATTCTTTACAAGTCGAAGTCAGAAACGATAAGCTTTAGAGGTATGAGGAACAAGGTGTAAAGTTCACTCATCCTCCATAGAAAAGCGAGGATCCTCCGACCAGACGTTTGTTGTGCCTAGCGGGCAATTGCTCAACGACTGATGTCGGGAAGTTTGAATGTAAGCTAAAATTGCGCGGTAAACTCTGCTTGCGAGATGCAGGATTTGCGTGACGTCAGTATGACGCGTTGTTCGCCTGTGGCGTTGTAGATACCGCTACAAAGGCGTTTCTTTACTAACTAGATTTATGGAGTGGATGGTAGGTACGCACAGCGCCATCTCAAGCTAAATCTTTCCAGTATAAGCTGAGTTCTCATTGTACGAAAAGCCTATACAATGCGAGGTCAGCTTAAACTGGAAATATATAGCTTGATATGTCGGCGTGTGTACCTAGGTAAATAATTAAATATATTCAGCGAAATATGCGTCTTAAAAGGAAATCACTGAACAAGAAACAATTCGTCAGAAATAGTAATTTATCTTTGGAATAAACTGGTAACATTTCTCTGAAAATTTCAAGATGTAAATGTGGTTTTATTTACTTGGTATTCCCCTTGTGAAATCGAAATAGTGAAATGAGGCTGTTTCCTAACAAGGGAAGTGTTTTTCAATACACAGTGGTAACACAATAGGCAGCAGATATGTATACCTACTTACCTATTAGGTACAGTCAACAGCAAAAGTAGATGATCAAAATCAGAAATTCAATACTAATTAACGGAGTTCGCGTCAGAACTGTGTGGCGTCGAAGTGATTCAAAAGTATGACACTGAGTCTGACATACTTTTGAATCACTTCGACGCCACACAGTTCTGACGCAAACTCCGTTCATTAGTATTAAATTTCTGATTTTGATCATCTACTTTTGCTGTTGACTGTACATTTTACTAACACAGGTGTGTTTTTTCCGCGGCGATTTTTTTTCGCACACTACATTTTCATCTTAGCGCCGAGAGTTCAAAATCCAAGTGTGTTTTCTGACGCGCTGGGATGCGCTCTGTTGGATTCTCAATGCTCGGCTTAACACCGAGAGTCGAAAATCCAGTGCGTGAAAAATATCCACCGCGGTTATTTTTACGTCCGTGCGGGCTGAGATCGAATTTTAAGATTTTTAAGTACAGTACCTAGAAAAGCCCGGTTCCGTCATATTTGAATGGCCGTCAAAAAAAATCTGTAATTTTCACCAGTATTTGATACTATAGCAGCGCCCCGCAGTTTCGCCCGCATACATTTCGATTCCGTAGGAATATCGGGATAAAAACCGAACCTTAAACCGAAGTTTAAGCAATTACATTAGCAACACCTGAAATAGTCGTTGCTACGTCGTCAATTTCATTCTCTTATCGAGGTATGAGGAACAGGGTATAGACTTCCCTTTCACCTCCCTTCCCTTTCCCTCATCCTCCATAGAAAAGGGACGATCCTCTGAACAGACGGGTGTTGTGTCCGTTAAGCTACTGCCCGACGATTAATATCGGGATGTTGTATGCTCGTATATGCTAGTCGCGCGGTAAACTCTGCTTGCGCTATACAGGCGTGACGTCAGTGTGATGAGTAGGTCGCAGCTGGTGATGTAGATGCCACTTCACTCTTGCCAAAATAGAGCATCAGTATTGAGCCAGCACATCAAACCGTATTGACTGAATACGTCTAGGAAAGAAATAAAGAAAAATTGTTTTACTGTCGCAGAAACACGTGCTTATAAAAAGCTAGGAAGTCTAGGCACGACCATTCTACATCAAACTAAGTTATAAGCACCAAAAACTAGTTACACCAAAGTTTACAAAACTCTTCACGTATAAACAGTACACTTTCACTTCTAAACTCATAACCCTCTGTTTACAGCGTCGGCCAAAAAATTACAAAGTACAAACGCTACCTAAATAACTTCACGACAGGCGCTTGAATTAAAAGGGGCAACCGCGCGTGTGCCCAACTTTTTTACCCTTTCAGAGTTCGTAGCACCTGCGTTGCCTAAATTATGTAAATACAATTTAATTCAAAGTCCTTTGTAATCTTTTACTTTCAAATTTTCGGGGAAATTGACTTATTTAGGCATACGAGTTGGGGAGTTTTTTTTGTGTGATGAAAAAAGGTGTTGTGTTTTGTTTGCCTCATTCCAGTTGAGCTGTTTTCCATTTCCTCCTTTTGGTACGACATAAGGTTTTGTATTGAGGAATTTCTAAGCAGTCTGCCATACGTATCTTGATGTTAAAAATCACTGAAATAGGTACCTAACGTTAGTATAAATAAGACCATCGGCTAGATGGCTTGGTTATCAAAGTAAAAGAAATTATTTTAGAGGCGTAAACCAGTTAAATAATTATGCTCTCCATCTTTATGGTGTAGCTCCTTAGCATAATCCGCCTATAATGTTCCCACTGCTGGGACACTGGCCTTCTCTCTGTGAGAGGGAGTGGGCCGTAATCAACCACGTGGGCCGCGGGTTAGTAGATGTCACATTTCTTCGAATTTTTGGTTCTAGGACATGCCAGTTTCCTCACGATGTCTTCCTTTACCGTTTTGAGAGCAGTGGTGATGAAATAATTTACACAAAGTAAAGCGCCTGTCAGGATTCTATGACCTACAACTCGTAAGTCGCGGCAGTTTCCACTGGCCCACCACTCCTCTAACCTTTAATCCTTAAACACCTCTTAATAATAATAATCTCTTTAATTCAGAATACAAATTCCATAATTACAACATTACAAAGGGTACCAAGATGTTAGTAACATAAAAACTTAAAAACTGTGTTAGTAGATAACGCCTTAAATAACGCCTTATAAAATAAGCCAGTTTAAAAAAAAGTTTCTTAAGTGGCAGAAAATTAAAACAAGGTTCATTCTTTACTCTTGAACGCCTGCATTGCAGAATTGAGTTGAATATTTAATTCGAGCGGGATCGCGCTCTGCATTTTAAATAGTCTTGTAGAGATTCCTTGAAGATATCAATAGATCTATAAAAGATAATGATTATAATATCAAAGTAGCATTGAAAAACGCTTTACTGTATACATGGAAAAACCCAGGACCACCAGGTTCGCTTCTGACCACTAGAACAACCTTTTCTCATAAAGAATGAGCAATAGGCATTGATCACCACGCTTGCTAAGCGTGTTGTCAGGCGATTTTGAGACATTCCCACCATTTTCCTCTTTTATTACGAGTACATGCATAACATTATAATGAGCTGACCTTACCTAACTCATTAATAACGTAAATTAAATGAACACCATGTTCAGTTTTAACCAGGGGGTCTACACCGAGGTGCAAAGTGTGAATGTTCGGATCGGACCGACACATGGCCGAACCGAATATTATTGAAAAATGCGAAAAAACGTTCGGATCGGCTCTGTTGGGTCGGGACCATAGTCAATATTCGAAAGAGTGTAGGAGTGTAGGATCGGAACCGACCGAACCCAATAGTAACTTCGTAGCAGGAAACGGCCGAACATTCGGCCGATACTACTTCGGAGTAGACCCCCAGAAGCAAAGTTGTTGTGAATCAAGATCATAAATCTCTAGGCCACCACGACTCATCATCTGCCTAGCCTTTTCCCAACTATGTTGGGTTTGGCTCCTAGTCTAACTGGATGTAGCTGAATACCAGTATTTTACATGGAGCGACATCCTATCTGACCTCCACAACCCAGTTACTGGGTACCTAATACGATACCCCTTGGTAAGACTGGTTGTCAGACTTTCGGGCCCGTAACGATTGTCAAAGATCCAAGAATGACAGCCGGTACCAACGGCTTAACGTGCTTTCCGAGTCACGGAGGGGTAATGGTATATGAAGATGGTCACCCATCCACGGTCCTACCGCGGCAAGCGTAGCTTAACCCGATCGATCGACCCGTGCGGCTGCTATTGCTTAGCCACAAGTTTGGTGACATAGTAAACAAATAAATAAAATATAACACTAATTAATTAATTTTAATAAGTCACTTACAAATTGAAATATGTAGATAAAGTTGTCATTTCAGTAACTATACAAATAACAGGAATGCTTGACATTGACATAATTATACGATTAATGTCACTGTAATTAGTGTTATGACAGCTACCAGTAGGTTTATGTTATTCGGTTATGGTCGATCTACCTAGATTGGCCTGGCTCACTGAAGCACCTATAAGCTGCCTTCAGGGTATGTGATCGATTACGATGTGTGCTTCCTATAGAAACGCTTGCATTTGGTTCATATTAATATCGGTATTGAGAACTTATTTATGATGGAATGTTCACCTGGAAGCTAGAACTTCTAACTAAATTAGCTCTTACTTTTGGCTGCAAGGATAATTAGCCTATAATGTGCCCACAATAATGTGTTGCTGGGCCACAGCTCTCCTCTCTATGAGAGGGAGTGGGCCATAATCCAACAAGTGCGCCCGGTGTGGGTTGGTGGATGTCACATGCCTTCGAATTTTTGGGTTCTAAGACATGCCGGTTTCCTCATGACGTTTTCGAGCAATGGTGATGAAATAATTTACAAAAAGTAAAGCGCCTGTCTGGGTTCGAACCTACGACGTAAAACTCGTTTGTCAAAAATTGTCATTCAGAAGCTCGATGAGGTACATACACAGATAGTTTTATCAATTTAATTACAAAATTCATACCTGTATTGTCCACATTGCGTTTTTGCATAAAATATTCAATTTAAACAAAATTATTTTCACCTGTGATAATAAAGTCTGCTTATAAAAAAACATTTTGTATTGCCATAACACAGTTCACTTGTATTTTGGGCGAGTCGTTCTTGTTTTTATTGCTGTTGGACGTATTTTAGTAAAGAAAATTTTAATAAGGTAATATTATTTGAATGTACTCGTATTGTGTATTTGTTTTCATTGCGTATTTTATTATATTGTATTTTTAAATGGCAAGTAGGTATTTCTATATTTATTTTTCGATTAGGGTCTGTTGTTGATAAGACATGACCTCTAGAACTTCAAACTGGAATATCTTTAATTCCTGACTTCCTCTAAAAATATAACCGCTGACAAAACCATTCAGAAATTCAAACTCTGTATTTTAAGATATTTTTCATCGGCAGACGCAAAAAAAAAATGTCGATAAAGGGACAATGGCGAGCGCCCACACAAATTTTTGTTGAATTTTTTTATTTTTATTTATCGCCAGTTATAAAAAAACCCAGCCGTTTCATAGAAAAGTGCCTACATGGTCGAAATGTATGGGACAGCAACTTTTTTTTTAAGAATAATAATACTGATTCCATGGTGACAAGTTGCGCGTCGATGTCTCCCTGGTCATTAATTCACGCTACCACCTTGCTGACTGGCTAATATCATTAAGTACTAGGGCAACCTCTGAGTTTGTTTCGGCCTTTCTTCTCAGACTAGTCAGATAGGAAACGCCGACCTCATCTAGTTTTAAAATATGATTGACGTGTAAAAGTGTTTGTAAAAACCTACTTACAAAATAAAATCACTTGTCATTTAACCTAAGCTCAATTTCTCTTGCAGTCTATGTCGACACAAAATGAAGTTTCAAAAAATATAAAGACGTTTTGAGCAAAAATAGGCACATATTTTTTTTTTTTAAACGTTGCCCCAAATTAGGAATTACTCCTGTATCGTGGGTGCGTTTACAAACATTTAAACTCACATACACACACAGCCAGACCCGGAACAACTACCTGTAGGCAATGCAAATATTTGTTCCGTGCGGGAATCGAAACCGCGACACACAGCGCAGCAGTTGATTGCTCAGCCACTGCGCCAACCGTGTTGTCGAAATTAGTGCGCTTTACCATCAACGATTGCATCACTGCTTTCCATCAGGTGGGATCGCAGTCAAGCACTATAATATCCCTGGACATTTCACACAGCACCATTTGTCCCAAGCTAAGCAACCTAATGCTTGTGTTATGGTAACAAGATGGCTGATAAACTACTTATATACAATTTTTTTTTTGTATATACATATTATAGATAGACACTATATTAGGTATATTACTAAAAAAAAATACTTTCTTGCAGATGCATCAAAAAATCTTAGGAGTCATAGTTCTACTTCTAATTCTATTCAGATTAGTTGTAGAAGCATCTCATGGTAAGTTCTTGACTAGAAAAGATTTAGGTTTCCTAAGTAGTTTATTAGCGACCCAGAAAGAAATGGCGAGACCTAGACGCGTACAGCGAAAGTTGGTTCGAGGTGCGGAAGACCTTTGCGCATAATTTTAAGCTATCACCCGGTTTCTGATTTGAGAAAAGTACCAAAGAGTAGGTACTATAAGATACCAGAGGTATCTTATTGGTTTGACGAAACTCGATTTTAACTTGTGAAACGCAAAAAGTTAAGCGCATACTTATGTATTTGAGAATAATCAGTTGAGATTTGCTACTTTTCTCAAATCAGAAACCGGGTGTAAGAATAAAATGAAATATTGTTAATTTATATGATGCCAGCTTTTGCCTGCGACTTCACCCGTGTGGAGGTTTCTCTCTAACGTTTCTTATGTCCTAACCTTATCTACACATGTGTCAAATCCGTGAAAGGGTAACAAACAAACAAACTCACTTTCACATTAAAGATTTTTCGCTGTCCAAGGTTAAAGAATAATGACGATTGTTGGAAGACTATCATGTCATGTGTAAAAAATAATAAGCAAATGAATCCAATTGGTATAACCTTTTATCATTTTTTCAGGTGGAGTAGAAACTAACGAAAATGTCTAACCCTAGGATCCAAACTCACGAGAAATGATCGATTAAAATAAGAATGAAAATAACTAATGAATAAATGAATTGATCTAGTAACAATGTTGTATTGATAATTCTTATTTCTTTACTTTACGGTAATTTCAGCAGGTGTTCTCATATTTTTAAAGAGGTTTCTACAAGGTGAGATGTTCTGAAATTCTGTATGTAATGGACAATTTTAGACCTCTTTTAGCGGAAATATGAATAGGAACAGGGTGTAAAGTTCACTCATACTCCACAGAAAAGGGAGGATCCTCCTGCCAGACGGGTGTAGTGTCTGGCGGGCAACTTCCCGACGTGACGATTGGTGTTGGGAAGTATGTATATGCTAATTGCGCGGTAAACTCTGCTTGCGAGATGCAGGATTTGCGTGACGTCAGTATGACGCGTTGTTCGCATGTGACGTTGTAGATACCGCTACAGTCCTATGCAGTTATGTGTATGGTTACTAACAACCATACTCGTATACCTGGTAATATAAAATAACATTGCACCTGTATTCTACGACGGGTTAAGGGTTAAGGCATATGTGTACCTATAATACACCCACCTTTCGCCAGTTATGTTAAAGCCACATGTAATAAGTAGCGAGCTTATTGCCATCAAGAGGGCACAAATCTGGACTCTGTTTGCTACTCAGAAATTCCTCATGGTGAAACCCAATAACACTTTGCCCGAAACGGGAATCGAACCCAGGAATTCACGCTCAGCAGTGGCAGTTGCGTCCACTAAACCAACGAAGCAGCTAGTAATATAATTTATAAACTGCCACCCCACACGAACTATTAACCTATTTCCCCAACATAAAACAAAAATGCATCAAAAATAAAAATGTCATACGGCACGCGTTTTTCGCGTTTCTGCTCTCAATATTGCAGTGATGAAAATGCCAGCCTTCAGAAAGTATTCAGAGTTTTCTGTTAATATCGCGTCCCTCTAACCGTCGTATCATGTACTCGCGATATTATAAACATACATGGAATCGTGTCATTTTATTTGCACGAGTGAATAGAGGCTGGGAATGTAATATTTTTTTAGGCTTTGCTTTGCGTGGTCGTCCAGTGTTTTGCAATAGATTTTGGTAATCTATAATAATGTAGAAGAAAAAAAGAGAATTGGCTTATGCAAAATACACGATAGAATATACGCGAATCAGCTCCGAGTATACGTGTTATGGTGATCAATCCTACGAGGAATCACCATCAGGATTTGATTCAGTGTATCAGAAGAAGCGATAAGGTATGAGCGAGACTACCATACTGTCTAGTCTGTCTGTGTACTTCTGTGTTGTAGTTTATGTACTAAAACTAGTAATAAGTTATTTTATTGTTATACTAACACGCTGGATGATTGTCCGAAAATAAAGAATATAATAATAGGCTCTGCACAGGTGATTCCTTTCTTCTTGTGTCGTTAGTTAGGAAGGCATGCATTCGAAAGAGAAAAAGAAAGGATATTAATGTAATCTCGTTTCCAAATCTGTTACCATTTTAGAAATTCAAAATCATGGCTTCATTGCTAATTTCTGTATACATGAGGTACGCAACACATTGATATAATATGACGTTGTATCATGACTTTTCTTTTGATGGAAAACCATGTTACCAAATTTCCCAATAGCTTTTGAATTTTGCCGATTGTTTTAAAATTTTTAGCGTCCCGTCGCTATCCGTTCGCGTATTAACGGGACAGTAAACCTGAGCTGAACTTCACACTGCTCGCAAAATAGTTTCCATTCAGAGTTAGATCGACTGACGTTTCGATGTTTCGGTCATCCCGATACGGATTCGAAAATTTGAATGAATAAAAAATTTCGTTTCGGCGACGCGTATTTTTCGTTTTCAACTTTATAAGTCCCTACCTTATTGTTTTCGATTCGTATTCCAGTGCGGCCCTCGATATTGGTTTATTTGAGCTATCGAGTTTTTGAATGGATAGAACAATTTTTAAGACTTGATTTTAATAGAGTAAATAAAAAAATACATGAGTGCAATGTATAGGCAAAACATTTATCTACATAATTAAAAAAATATGAAATATTAATATGAATCTAGTGTTGGGGTGTAATGCCCAACAGTGAAAATGTTATGTACTTCTTATGTAAACTTGTTAGGTTTGATAAGTTATGTAATGGAAATGAGTAAACGAACGATATCCTTGATTGATTTATTGATACTGAATATAATAACACAATGATAAATAAATGATATTTATTTATTTATTTATTTAAACTTTTCGCACAAAAAAGGTACAAAGGCGGACTTAATGCCTTAGGCATTCTCTACCAGTCAACCAAGGGTGGTGAAGAGACTAATCTCTTCACCACCCTTGGTTGACTGGTAGACCAAACTTTTGACCAAAGCACCTGCCTCTAAAGGCAGGTGCTTTGGTTGAGAGGGACAATGATAAAAAACTTAAAACTATGTATATAAATAGGTTATATATACATACATACTATTACTATAATATATACTTATAATATATACACGCTTACGCACGCTTATTATATGATTTTATTTTGTAAGTAGGTTTGTATAAACACTTTTACATGGCCTACTATCCTACAAATCTTATAAATGCGCCATCCTTACAGATGGATGGATGGATGTTTGTTACTCTTTCACGCAAAAAGTTTTGAACGGATTTGAATGAAATTTGGCACACAAATAGTTTATAACCAGGAATAACACATAGGTTAAATTTTATCCCGTTTTTCTCACGGGATCGAAACCTATGCGGGTAAAACCGCAGGGCGCTGCTAGTCAATCATATTTTTAAACTAGACGAGGTCGACAATTAAATGCTACGTTAGAGAAATGCACAGTAAAAAATATGGATGTGCATAAATGAGTATGACGTATCAACTACCACAAAGGTCAATGTATTGTATGTATGTGTCATCATCATCATCATCTGCCTAGCCTTTTCCCAACTATGTTGGGGTCGGCTTCCAGTCTAACCGGATGCAGCTGAATACCAGTATTTTACATGAAGCGACTGCCTATCTGACCTCCATCTCCTCCTCCTCATATCTCCTCCTTTATGTGTGTATTACAAAAATTGGAAAGTATTGGTATAACTGGAACCACTTATAAATTTTTTAATTCCTATTTAAGTGATCGATATCAGGTTGTGAAAATCGATACTTACCAAAGCACGTCAAAACCCTTAACATGCGGCGTACCGCAAGGTTCAATTTTGGGTCCCTTATTATTCCTAGTGTATGTAAACAACATACACCAAACAGGTTTACAAGGTCACCTTGCCCTTTATGCAGACGATACATGCCTATTTTATGTTGGAGAGTTATCTCCATAAATTATATCACAAAAAATGCCCAAGATGATTTAGATATACTACAGAATTGTTACCAGTGCAATATTTTAACTATTAACGCCTCCAAAACCTCATATATAATATTTTGTGCAAAAAATAAAAAGCTCCCTAACTACCCTAATCTAAGCATTAACGGCAAAGTACTGCAAAGGACTGATCAAGAAAAGTACCTCGGACTAACTCTTGATACCAATTTGACATGGAAAGCACACCTTCAACATATTAAAAGCAAACTTTCATCATTGGTGCGCCCACTGTATAAAATTGTTAGATGAAGGTATTCCAAAAAAAGTTCGGCTAGTAATATACAACTCCCTTGTTTATTTATTTATTTTTAAGGCACATCAAGAACACAAACACGAACATTTACAAATAACAGACAACAGAGACATGGACTAGTATTTACGTCAATTACAGACGCAACAAAAGAGAAGAAAAAAAAATACACAGCATTCACGCTACAAAAACAAAAAAGAAATAATAACAATAAAAGAAATCAAAAGAACAAAAACTCTAGCTAAAATCTCGGTAGTAGAGAGACCCTCATCGACTAAAAACATTGACTAAAATAATATTATTTTGTTTTGTGTTAAGCCTCACTTATTATATCTTATAGAAATATAGGGTAACGCATCTAAAACTAGTCTGAAGCCAATCCAAATTCTACAAAATAAAATAATCAAAATACTACACAATTATGACTTCTCAAGACCATAAAAAACTATTTAAAAAGAGACCAAGCTATTAAACGTCAAACCACTTTGTATATATAACACATGCATACTTATCTATAAAATTATTCACAAACTTATTCACTCACGCATCACATTCACAACAGAAGGTGAAAGAAGCAAATACTCATCTCGTCGAGCTTGTCACCTGATATTATCTAGAGTAATAACTAACTACGGCAAAAACAACTTCACCTATGGGGGAGCACAACTCTATAATAAACCTCCCAAGGATGTAAAAGAAGCGACCTCACTCAACATATTCAAAAAGAAAGTATTCAATTTTATTTATAACGACGAAACGCTATATTAATTGTGTTGTGTTTATTTTTGTCTAAAACAGCAACAACTTTTAACTTGGGTCACCGCCTTATCTTAGGAATGCAGTGAACTCGCTTTTGTTGACAAAGATCATACCTACTTTTCTGTTTATTTTTCTTTGTTTTGGTTTTCTTCTACCCGCACTGAATAATATAATTAGTAATAGGATTTATTGTTCTCATGTAAGTGACGATTGTCTTAATGAGAAATAAAGTTCTTTAAACCGAATGTGCAGCGTAGCTCGTACATATTGAATATTATTTCTTAAGTAGTTATTTATGTATTGCTTGAGGTCTGCGTAATGTATGATATGATTGAGTTATTTAAAGACGTACAAGCAACAGTTGTTTTCTTTCGGCAGAGATGAACCTTGTGTTACTTATTTTACCCTGCGAAATACAGTCCCACAGGCCCAATCAATCAAACCCAGTCTATCCTTGTCAAAATACACTAAAGAATGACCCTATAATATTCGACGATCGCAATTATTCTAAACGGAACGAACTCATAAATGAGGACGAGAGTACTCAATAATTTCACGATATAATTCCGGACAGCCATCATCTATCATTTACATCATTGATCGACAAAGAGCTCTTTTCAGCGCTGATGTTGAAGTCGAAATTCCAGTCGAAATGACTTTTACGCATTGCGGGTGTATGTACGGGGTATGTAGGTACTTGTCTCCTCTTTAAATGACGTGTAATGCTTCGTTGAGAGCAGGATTGACATTATTAACACGGTATTTTTATGTGACAGAGTAGGGATCAAAGGTTCGATTATTTGGTGCCTTGAACTTTTTCTTCGATTTATTGTAGATATCATGTTTTGACTTTGTGTTGCAGTTGTGAATGATGTTTGTGCGTGTGATATTGTGGGCATCATTGTCGTTCTGTAGGAATTTCCGGACAGATAGGCAAGTGTTCAGGATAGCAGCTTTCTGTAGGGTTTGGCAGGTGGAGGGAGTTACCTCTAGCGTTTTTAACGATTGATGCAGTTGTTTGGGAATGACACGGAATAATGGCGGCGCTGCCTAATCGCCACATTCAACTTATTTCTATTTTATGTCTGTATATTTTTACAGCTTTTCTGCTGTAGTGTTTTGTAGGTCGTGTGTGTTTTATTATTATTGAATAAGTAGGTTCTGTACGCATGCCAATGTAACTAGAAAACTACACAGATTATCAATCTGTGTAGTGTTGTGTGTTGTGTTCTGTGTGTGTGTAATCTGTGTAGTTTTCAAGTTATATTTAAATATGTACCGGAAAACCTCAAGTAAGTATAATATCCTTATTGGTAATTATATTTTCGAGCCGTTTGGGGTTGAAACCATCGGGCCGTGGGTCCGAGTGGTCTTTTTAAGGAAATTCCGAAACGGCTGGTTGACACTTCCCGTGATGCAAAGGCCAGCTTTTACCTTGGCCGGAGGCAAAACATTGCCATACTATGTGGTAATGCTGCTATTCTCTTGGGTTCAATATCAGTCGACAGCGATGCGGATGAATTTTTTCGGCTTTATATTTTAGTTTGTGTATAGTTTTAGTTAAGTTAGGATGTAATTTTGTTATTTTTATTAATTAAATGTACCTGATTCATGATTTAACAACAACCGATTTAAAATCAACTAGACTGCAACAATGAATGTGGACGCTCTAAGCTGAAGTCCCCTTAGCGGAAACTCTCTTAGTTTGTAAGTTTTATGCCCTGGCAATAAAAATAAAAACCTGGTTATTTTATTACGGCACCTACAGATATCCCAGTTAAGCAGCCGATTACCTCATAGCCTGACCAGCGTAATGCCATAAAGAAAAAAAAAAAAACAACATTAGGTTGGGCTTACACCGTGAAAGGAACTACTTAATAATATGGAGCGTTATCATCAGTACATTTTCCAGACTTTAGAATGACCACTACTATGAACTGCTAAAAGGAACATGCTCCATCATCGTTCATAATCAGCCTATTATGTTCCCACTGCTGGGACACAGGCCTTCCCTCTACGAGATGGAGTCAGCCGTAATCCACCACGCGGGCCCAGTGCGGGTAGGCAGATGTCACATGTTTTCAAATTTTTGGTTCTAGGACTTGCCGGTTTCCTCACGATGTTTTCCTTCACCATCACCGAGCAGTGGTGATGAACACAAAGTAAAGTGCCTGCCTAGGTTCGACCCTACGACTTACTACTTATACGTAGGTAAGTCCGGGCCATTACCACTTGGTTTTAGGACATGCCGGTTTCTGCATGATGTTTTCCTTCAACGTTTTGAGAGCAGTGGTGATGAAATAATTTACACAAAGTAAAGCACCTTTCTGGGTTTGAACCGACGACCTAGAACTCGTAAGTCGCAGCCGTTACCACTTAGCCACCACTGTTCTTATCACCATCTTTACCCTGGCCCTAACCCTTAGGCGCCATCTCCACGGGTGAGAGAATCGCGGCGATAGTCTCTCTGTGCCATCAAATTCTCGCCGCGATGATATCACCGTGTGGAGACGGCCCCTATCATGTACATGATTCGAGTTTCGCAGCATACAATAAAATCGAAGCAACAAATAACTTAATGCATCGTCTAAACACTGTTTGCATGGTGCAATTTTAATCTTTGCTTCAACTTTTGGTATGCCACAGGCAATTAAATCACACTGTGTACATCAGGCTTTATTTTACAAGTTTTATCAAGGTCTGTATGTCGGTAGGTATTTAGTTCCAACCTTAGATAACAGGCGGCAGCAGGTGGCTGTTTGAAGCATTACATTAGGTACTTCTGGTCTTCCCGTGTCTTAACATAAACGACCGAACCAACCCGCACTGGGCCGGCGTGGTGGATTAAGGCCCACTCCCTCTCGCAGAGAGGAGGCCTGTGTCCCAGCAGTGGGAATATTATAAGCTGATTATGTAAGTGAACTATGTATGTTCTTTTTAAGAATAAAATTTCTTTAAACCGAATACATCCAAAAATACATACGACCACTTGTGTTATATTAAATAACATAATTTTGGATAAAACTCTTAGTACAAAGCCACATTGCCTACTCCGGGATCAAAGCCATTCAAAAACACACTGGTTTCAACACAGTGAAAAGAAAATGTACACTATTAAAGAGCCCCGGGGCTCTTAGACATAGAGCTCCTTTAAAATTTATCATAACAACCTACGCTTAAGCACTTTGTATCCAGACGCCTACACAAATTATGTATAGTATAATCAGAACAGTAGGTTAAGTTGGAACGATCGTTGAAAATGAAAGGAAGAAAAGAAAAATGTTTTATTGTTACAGAAACATGGGCATATTTAAAAAAGACAAATTAGCTTGATTATTAGAAAAAAACAAATATACTTTATCTTCTTTTCACGCCGATGGTACTCTTCTTCGACATTGATTGTAGCATCAGTGGTCATTCGAGGTGCAGATAAATGGGCAGTCGTGCATATAAAAGTTTGGCACACACCCCGTGAGACTACCGTTTCTCCTCTCTACACTCCAGCCATCTCTTTGATGCGAGCTTAGGGTTAATTATTATACCTAATCATAATACTGCTGTTTTATGAAGAGAATAAATTAGTTATCGACTAACATCGGACTATAGCTGGTACGATGTTCTATGTCTAGCCAACTGTCGAATATTTCTTGTTCTAGGCATTTAAGGTACTCAAAGCATCTTCAAATATTTGTTCCCAATTGATGTTATTCAAACTTGAATGAATATCAACTTTAACATAAATTGATTTTAGAATAACTAATGCTATTAAAAAAGTCTTAACATTTTAGAAGTGGTAGCGCAAACTGATCTTTATGTGTGGTGATTGAAGTTGTTTTTCCGAAAACACATTTTTGTATAAATGTTTGAAAACGAAATTGCGAACGCAGTATAGATGTTGTGTTGTTATGACCAAGATTTTGAGTCTGAGTTTGAAAGTTGGGATCAGAACTGATGCTGCATAGTCCAATGCTCATACACAGTGCACCCTTGAACATGCCAACGAACTTTGAACCTTAAGTTTTTTTTTTTTTAAAGGAGTAGGTTTTCAAGTCGATTCATCCTACTAATATTATAAATGTAAAAGTTTGTATGTTTGTAACTTAATCACACAAAAACAGCTGAATAGATTTGGATAAAATTTGGCACACAGATAGTTTATAACCTGGATGCAACACAAACACGCTGTGTATGTGTGCGCGAAGACGAGTAGCGTCAGCACATACACGTGTTTTATGTACCGTCCGAGACATTGGCGAAGTAGGAAGTGTGTACTTCCTACTTCGCCAATGTCTCGGATGGTACCGTGAACTCCTGCACACATTCATAGCGTGTTGGTACACTTGGTAACCACAAGTTAATCGTGGAACGCTTCGTGAGATAAAATACTGTAACGTAATTTATACTCTAATCGACTTTGATGATACCTATAGATATCTAGAAAGGTAAAAGGAATACTCCACACAATTTTTTGTAAGTTCTGTGCTGATCCTTCTATTTTTTGAAGAGCTGTAAATTCTATTCACACTTTGTTCAATCAAAGCAAGACCTTTCACCTCGATTCCTCTCACGCCAACTACTAACGAGCAATCGATATCATTCGATTGATATTTCATGAACTCGTACCATTTGATACGTGCGTGGGAGATCCCTTTAGGGCTCAGGTATACTCGAGCTATCACTTTCCTATTCCCCAGCGCAATCTGAAGTGATTTTAACAATTCTGTTTCTAGAAATAACATCGGCACTTAATTGGAATTCTATTGTGGGCAGAATATGTACTTTTTGGGCTATTTTTAATCATCACTGCCCTTTAGTACAAAGGGCAGTGATGATTAAAAAAAAGCCCAAAAATTATATAAATTTATGTTGTTTTTCCCAACCAAGAGTCGTCCGTAAGGTTTTATTTGTACCGTTTTGATATGTTCTGTACCGTTGTTCTCCGTTCAGTGTTTCCTTTTTTTGTGCTTAAGTTTATGTGAATGTCATTGTATCAGCAATGCCACTCACCAAATCCCATACCTTTGTATTAACCACCTGAACAACGTACATCGTCGGGTATTGCTGAAAACCAGCGCTGGGGCTCTGTCTCGCATAGATTTTCCCCCAACTTGTTCTTTTTTGTGTGTGTGTGCTTCCTCTGCGTCATGTTTACCGCAAAGAGACGTACTTTGTTTCATTCTTTTTTTTTGACCTTAACAACATCGTTTCCATTTTTTTGTAGTTTAGTCTGTACTTTCTCACTGCTGGGCAGGTGCCTTCCCCAAGTCCTACAACTCTTTTCCCGCACCACCTCGATGGAGCTTTATTTAATTTCTATCAAATTAGCAGTAACGCTATGAAATTTTAGCACCTTCCCCCTACTTGAATTATTAATCACCAATGCTTTTATTTTATAGCTAACCCTAATCTAGCGCTGAATAATAATAGTATCAAAAAGTTAGCCAAAGTATATTTTTCACGTTAGTTCATGGCTCGTTCGTTTGAGCTGTCGGTTTTATGCAGTGGGCTAGAACGGGCGTGGGGATTACATGGTCGGGCCACTCCGGGAGTAGAGGGTTAGAGTGACGTCACGAATTTTGTTGATACGGTTTTTGTATGGACTTGAATTAAACTGAAAAGGTTTTTAGTGTAAATCTGTGTGACTGTTTTAAGTAATTTTATTGCGTTGGGAATATTGTTCGGATGGTCGTCGGTCACGATGACCAATATGTAGAGCTTCGTGTAGCAAGTGGTGGAAGCGATGATGGTCAGCAAGCGAATCGTGAGCATATTATTGTTACGCGACAAAGACGTGCATCGGTGACCAACTCCGGCCAAACACTATCTCTAGCTTTACTTAAATAGCAAAGGATTGATTGCCGTTTTTACTGCCTAGCCCTGTTTTTAATGCCTAAGCAAAAGCGCTCTGTTGAATTTTCAACTCTCGGCTCAGCGTCAAACGTTGAAAATCCAACGTGCAATAATAATTATACGTCACATTTAGGTGTCGCCTAGTGAAAACGGGCGTAATATCTTGCTTACCTTACAGTTATCCGTTTTACGTCATTATTGCTAATGTTACCAACCCGCACTGGGCCCGAGTGGTAGATTACGGCCCACTCACTCTCGAAGAGACGAGGCTTGTCCCAGCTGCAGCAGCAGTGAGAACATTTTAGGCTGATTATGCTGTTGATTGTGACGAAGTGACAACGCGTGATTAAAGTCAGGACAAAAGTAATTATAAACAATCGAATTGGGAACCTCGTTCTTTTTTGACGTCGGTTCAAAACTGTGATGATTTAGGCTCACTCTCCTTCCGTGACCTTAGTTTTCACAAAAGGTTTTCTCTGACTGAAAGTCAAAGTCAAAAAGTCAAAGTGTACGTCCAATGTCAACTAAGGAAAATACAAAATTGGTTTGAACTCGTAACCTAATGAAAATAAGTTTATTTGGCACAAAAATATCTCATCTATTGATGAGATTTTTTTTTTTTTTTATGTGCGTGCGTTTTTGTGTGTTTTTTTTGTGGGTATTTTTGTTTAGAGGGATATATGTATCTCTTATAAACATACTGACTAACTTCAGAAGCCATATTTTTTATAATAGATTTTACAGTGTCAGTTAACGTTTTTATGAATTTTTTACTGCAAATGTCTGTAAAACTCATGTTTTAAATTAACTTTTACTCGCATATCGTATGCACGTTGGAGTTTAATGTTCATAATGTTGTTTTTAGCTTTTTAATTATACTTATACTCTGTTATGTGATAAGCAGAGTTTCAAGTGAGATTATTATTCGCAATAGTACTTATGCATCGTTTTAGTATTTTTTAAATAAAACCGAGGTATAATTATACAGGGTGGCAGTGACATCATTCATCGTAGTGGGGTTCAGAATCATGTACTGAATATATGGTGTCAATGTTCCTGCCACCCTGCATACGTGTTCTAGGTGCACAGGTGTACACGTGCATATTGAAACCATTTATATAAAATTTAAGATTATAAGAGTTCTCAAGTTGTTTGAACGTGACATGCAAAAATCGACCGCTATAACCATATACACTCTCTAGTGAAAAAAAAAATCAACTTCATAGAAATTCAAACTTTAATGATCAACAAATACATGGGAATCAAGGAGCTTTATAGCAGTCACATTTTCCGTCAATGCCATGATCTAGTTCTAGTGTGATGATAGGAACGTTGGCACTCCATGAAATGACAGCTGTAACGACGCATTCTGTGTGGGCCATCGAGACTGGGATCGCCTTCTGGAAAGGATAAATTGTTACTATTTAAAAAGTAATACATGATTACCGACATAGCTTGCAGTTTGTAAGCTGAAGTGGGCTAGCCATGTTTGTCGAAGGACCGATAGCCGGTGGAGCAGACGAGTCTTGGAGAGGAGACTGCGTATCGTCAAGCGTAGTGTGGGATGCCCCACAGCTAGATGACTGAGGACCTTAAAAAGTGGCTGGAACAGACTGTATGCGGAAGGC
The DNA here is from genome assembly GCA_949629185.1 of Apamea crenata. Taxonomy (NCBI): domain Eukaryota; kingdom Metazoa; phylum Arthropoda; class Insecta; order Lepidoptera; family Noctuidae; genus Apamea; species Apamea crenata. The sequence goes on from OX451359.1 coordinate 4,667,678, forward strand.
GGAGACAATTTGTTGTACCGGAGCCCGGGAGAGGCCAACAAAGGCAGACTTGCAAAAAAAAAGAAATTACATGTGCCTAATGTAAATAATTATTATGGTAAACGTATAAGACGATGGATTACATCTACATTCATTAATTAATTCCCTGAAGGAATAATCGATCTTTTTAAAAGTAAAAACCACCTTAAAAGTGTCCTAAGGAAATATTACCTGCCGATGTGTCCATAGTTGCTGCGGCCGATCGGCGGCGTCTGTCGGCTGATGTCGTGGGTTCTAATCCTAAGTTTGCTTACCACATACATAGGTACTAAAGGATGGTCTCATGGCGTTTGTAGGCTGATGCCGTCGACTGTAGTGACTGTGCTTGTATGTAGAATCTATGGTTGTGGGGTTAGCTGCTCTGTATTTACATGCGGAATCTTTGCCTAAAGAACCATGTTTTTAGTCTTAATTTTTCTTACTTAGATTTAATCTTAATGTATAGTCAAGCAAAACTTCGTGCAAAATCCACGAGAACCTACTGCCGACAAACTGCTTTGCAGTTTGGCAGGTGTCATGTGAATATAAAACTGTAACATTATGGATTAAATAAATATATTTAATATAATAGGCCTATTGTCCAGCAGTGGACTGCGATAGGCTGAGTTTATGTCATCATGTGATCATGTTTAGATGTCGATTGGAACCCATCTCGTCTGCGGAGTTTCGCTAGCTAATTTAATTAGACCCTGTAGAGGCAGGAAGATATTTGAATTATATTTGAAAAAAAAAATGAATAAAAACTTACCGACAGGTACCCCTCCGCAAAAATAAAGGAGATAAGAGCCACTGATATGGCGAACACGAAGAAATTCTTCATTTTGTCACTTAAATCCCATGAAGCAATTAACTGACATTATTCCTCAGTCACCTTATATACAAAATGTTGAAAATAAAACTAACTAAAATATTGACGACTGTTAAAGTATTTGCTGATCAGAATTGAATTCTACGTACTTTTAAATAGGCATCAAGGATTTGGTGATGTGGTTGAATTTAATGTCAGATACTTTTCATTATTGAGAATTACAATAAAATCAATTATATTGAGGAAAATTGACATGTTTTTGTCCAGTCAATGTAACGCTTGAATTTATCAGATAAACAAATAAAATAACATATCGATAGGTATGTCAGTTATACAGAGGGCACCTTGGCGTAGCTGTGAGTGTACACTGCCTAGAATTCCTTGTGACGTGAACCGTACAGGTTGACGTCACAAGGAATTCTGTCAACTGCTCGTCCATGTTAAAAATTTTATATTAACAGCACACTTATGTTGGTAATTGCAGTTCAAGGTAAAAAGGGTTCTTGATACAAAATGGACAATTCAGGCCTGCTTGCATCACAAATCACTATATGTATTGAGCACTAAACTAATTTAAATCATCGTTCTGTTTCTGTCATCCGCTTGAAGAAGACAGAGACAGAATGTAGGTTTAGCGTTAAATGCATTTAGTGATCGATGAATAGTGAAGTAAAACATCGTGAGGAATCCGGCATGACGCAGCGCAACAGTCAATCGCTTAACCACTGCGCCAACCATGCCGTCTCTCTCTCTCTTATCTCTTAATCTCTTTGTCTTAGCTGCTCTAAAAATATGCATCCAGCTACAGTCACAACTATACATCTGTACAAATAAATAAAATTGAAGTGTCTGTTTGTAATGTGAAAATAACAGTTTTCATATACTAAATGCATAATATGAAAGTATATACAGTGCTTATAGCAAAAAAAACTATTTTTTTCATTTTTATCTGTCTGTTTGTTCCGACTAATCTTCCAAATGATTTTGACGGGACTTTTACTGGCAGATAGCTGATAAGGAGTAACTTAGGCTACTTTTATTTTAGAAAAAGAATTAGGGTTCCGCGAAAAAATAATTAAAACCTAAAAGAGTATAATCATCCTTTTAAATGGAGGAGTGGTAGGTACCTACACTATCTCTAAGCGACAAATTATTGATACCTGACATCCACGCAAATGAAATCGCGGACACAGCTAGTTTATAAATAATATGGTGTTCATATCAAGTTTCTAGGCACTACGTTGGCATGCAGGCAGTTTATATCAAGCCGAGCTCAGCCACTCAGAACAGAATTTCAATATTTCGCGTGCTTTACTTGAATTAAATTTTTATAGGAATCCCATGACTGCGTAGGGTTTATATTAATAAAATATATTGGCTGCATTTTGTAACAGGAATGGCGTTATCGCGGGACGAGTGGATTACGTAAAAGTAAAATTTGCGCCCGGAAATTATTTACTCAGAGTAGGGAAGTTAATTTTTCCGATAGGTGTTCTAATATTTTCGTCTGGCAATTGATGAAGCTCATGTAATGTTGTGAGCCTATATAGCTGTAGCTATACTGTTTTTGGGTCATTAACATTACTGCCATCACTTTTAGAACTGTTGAGATTATGACGTACATAGTTTGTGGCATGCAAGGGACATAGCTAAACTATTGCCCTAAAGTATGTAGAAATTTCTCACTAGCTCGTAACATTCAAATATGAATTAATTAATTATAACCGTGTTTATTATTCTCCTAGAACTTTCGTGAACTAATCAAATAATTAAAAGTTTTTTACTTATTTTTCCATGTTTTTTGTTTAGCAAGGAGACATTTTGACGTTTCGTTTTACCAAAAATGTGGGCAATAAACCTAATTTTATTTAAAAAATATTTTCGTAAGCTGAAATAAACATAAATAATTATTACATTAAGTATTTATTTTTGTTTCTGAGTAGGTCTTAAATCGTCGATTAAAAAATAAAATTAATATACGCGACGATTTGCACGTTCCGGGCGAGTAAATTCGTGCCACTTTAGAATTGTTTGCCTTCCTCAACGTGTAAACCTTTTTAAATTTAAACTCATTTTCAACGTCCGTCACCAAAACCTTCAACTTTCCCCATACACTTCACCCCTAAAATAATGGCTCCTCATTTTTTAATAAAGCCTCTTCTACGCCAAACAATAGGGACAAAAGAGTAGCTAAATATCCGGGCTTGCTCCCCGAAAATGACCATACACCGGCTACATAATACTTTCATCAGAATACTGAACATAATAACATTGTGTTATGCCTGGGTTACCTGTTTAACTAATTTGCATAAAGCCGTTTCGTAGATGAAGAGAAAGGCTGGAAGGGACTAAATATTTTGTTTCCTTGAACAGATGAACATGAAATAAGGAAAAAGTTTCCCGAAAGACGTCCACTGCTGGATAAGGCACCTCCCAAGCGCCGTCACTTCGACCGATTCTATGCTTTTCGCGTCCAGCGGATTTCTGCGGCCTTCACAAGGTCATCAGTCCACCTTGTGGGACGCCTTCCAACGCTACGTCTTCCGGTACGTGGTTGCCACTCCAGAACCTATTGGCCCCATCGGACATTTGTTCTGCGAGCAATGTGCCTTGCCTACTGCCACTTAAGTTTGGCAATTCTTCGGGCTATTCGATATCTTCATTTCTGATTCGATCACGTATGGAAAAGTTTATAACGGATTTAATTTAAAATAAGCAAAAAGTATGACGGGAAATTAAGTCACCATATCGATTTCGCTGCACAATGATTGTAATATACTTACTCTAACCCGCACTAGGTTCGTGTTGTGGATTACGCTTATTTTCTGTCACAGAGAGGAGATGAGTTTGAGTCCCAGTAGTTCAAGTTCAAGTTATTTATTTCATAGAAATTACAACTAAAACAAAGATAAAAACACACACACAAACTCAAAACAAACACACAGACGAATAAACCCAACAACATCCAAACAAACGCAAGCATTTTATATAAAGTTTACAGAATGTAATAAAATTAACAAAAAAATACCAAGATGTCAAGATACATAGCTATCAAATTGTGACATAAGAACAAAGTTATATAACTACTATTTACGAGCAGTGGGACCATTTCAGGCTAAATAAGTAACTGGAGTATAAGAACAATGTTTTTCGGACACAAGAAGACATTGTTCTAATGTATCTTCTTGATGATCAAATCACACGAGGCCCGGTCCAAGGGGCAAATGCCAAGTTTTTATAATTTATTTATTTTATTCATCTTTGATTCAGGCACATTACCCATAATTTTGTATGCATTACGTAAACTACGTTAGTATAATTAACTAAGACACCAACATAAACAAATTAGAATCAATAATAATATAATACAACTTAAGAAATATTATACTTACCTATTATACCATCTTCTGGAGACACCTGAGGGGCAATTCTCGTAATTTTAAGAACGTTCACAGTCTGATCTCAGCTTCAATTTGTCTAAAATAGCTCTAATTTCCCTACATTTTTTAACAGTTTTTGACATTGATTGTCGCTGGGACGAGATTTTGTTACTTTTTTTTTTTGTATATAATTTGTTTTATTTTTTATTGTGTTTAGTTTAGTTTTATGATCTTTCTATACGAGTCGCAATAAATACTTTTTCTTTCTTTCTTTAGATTGCGACTAGATTTTGAACGATTTTATTTACGGGAATTGGTCTTCAGGTCCATGCACTGCGCCTTATCAGGTGGCCTTCAGTCTTGCTAGCAACAATGCTCAGGAGAAAAATTAAGTGTCGTAGAGTATCCAGCAAAACCAAACATCTACGTTGTCCCGGACACTCTGCGAGTAGAGATAATAAATTCCCGCCCCACCTGCAAAGGTCCCTCTTTTCTCTTAAGAAATAAAAGTTGCTGAAAAACGAACCTTTTGTATACTTTCTTCCTTCAAAATTTTTTATGACGTCCATCCGTCTTGTCTGCAGGAGGTTGCCCGGTTATTATATCTTGTTGCTGCTATATAATGATGTTAATAATTCTGTCATTTTTTGGGAAGAAAAGTATTTTGATGTTCATGTTTGATTTAGTTTTGATGATTTTTTTTTCGTGCGTGAAAAGTCTGAAAGTCTATAGATATATTTAAAACTCGCCTTTTAAAAGTTATGGTGAGGTTTACGTGTACTTGTTTTTTACATTGAACAATTATTGTTAGTTAGTTGGCAATAATTAAGAGTCTGGCTCAAAATATCAAGGTTGTTAATTGGCTAGTTAAACTCCGCAGACGCGATGGGTGTCGATATAATAATAATAATTTATCTTTATTTCAGACATACGTCCATACATTTTTACAAAGAAAGCGTTAGTAGGGTTGTTAACAGTACACACAAAAAAAAGAAATAAATAAAAAAAAGGTGTTAGTAATTTGTTAGTAAACAAAGCAAGTTACACACTAAGTCTATTTCCTATTTCTGTGCAGGTGTACACTTGCCCAGTACACAGTAAGGCTGCCTGTCCATTGAAGCGGAGAGAGGCTGCGGAACGGAGAAACGGGGAAATATTAACCAATAGGATTGCATAAAATCATAAAATCTCCAATCCGCTCAATCCTATTGGTTAATATTTCTCCGTTTCTCCGCTCCGCAGCCTCGCTCCGCTTCAATGGACAGGCAGCCTTAAAGGACTGTCTATTTTGCACGATAACGCTCTAAGGACAGTGTTGGTGCTACCACGGACCCTGCTCATCATCGATGCAGTTCTTTTCCTAATGATGCAGAAGAAATCGTCGATGGAAGCATCCGCAAACGTTATCTAAACAAGATAGAAGAGATATATAAACAAGGTAACATAAAAGGATTTGATGTTCTTTTTTGACCGCTGCTAATGTTGTTACTTGGAGTATGAATTGACAAAAACTGTTTTGTTACCCATCACATTTAACCCTATACACAGTTTACTCCAAAGTTTACCTTGCATTTTCGAGGAGATCTTTTACCATACAAAAAATATTGAAAACAATGAGAGGATAATACAATTATAAATACTCACATTTTACAAACATAATGGATATGAATGATTAACGCTTACACTGCATACGTGTAAATGATAGATTGTTTTTGATTTTATGTGATTTATTTTATATGATAATTATGTATTATTTATGATTGGCAATGGGTACTATTCTTTGGCAGTGGTGGCCTAGTGGTATCAGCTTCGACTTACGAATTGATGGTCGTGAGTTCGAGTCCAGGCCACTTTACTTTGTGTATTCAATTTCATTACCACTGCTCTCAAAACAGGGCAGCAGGGCGCAGGGCGTTGGCGGTGAGAAGTAACATGCTTGCTCGCAGGTTCGCTCGATGTACAACTCAAGTAAAGATAACGGTCTTTAAAGCGTATTGTCAATCTTTTTACTCGAGTGGCCTGTGGGTGAGCTATACGCGACGATCCTTTGACGCCCTGCGGGTTCAGTATAACAATGCTTTCAGAATGTTGTTAGGGCTACCGTGGCGCTGCAGTGCCTCCGGAATGTTTGCAGAAGCCCACACGGACGGCTTCAAGGCCATAATTCGTAAAAAATCGGCTTCTTTGCTGCAGCGTCTGCGGGGTGCTAAAAATAGCATTCTGAAGGTCATTGCTGCTCGATTTGACTGCCCCATTCAAAAGCACTGGGTGAGGGTAGTGAATGGTTTTGTTTAATAGGCTACTTATAGATAAGTACTAACAATACTAACATAATTGTAAGCTAATATTGTTGCTAATACGAGTATATACTAACAAGATATGGATTTTAATTATCCGAAATAAATTATTCTATTCTATTCTATTCTATTCAAAACAGTGTAGCAAAACATCGTAAGAAAACCGGCATGTCCTAGAACCAAAATTTTGAAGACATGTGACATCTACCAACCCGCACTGGGCCCATGTGGTGGATTACGGCCCACTCCCTCTCACAGAGAAGAGGTCTGTCACCCAGCAGTGGGAAATTTTTTAGGCTGTTTATGTATTATGTAATGGGTGTCAGTTACCTGAAATAAACGCATTTATTATTGTTATTACAAAACATTCGGTTTTTCAAAGAAATAAACATAAATATCTCAAGCATGTCCTTTCGAAAGAAGTTCCCTATTGAAGTTAAAAGGAGTACCTCCACTCACTCGTCTTTGCTGACTGGTTTCGTATTTGGATAAGCGTCAAAGGGATGAAGCGCTTGCTGTCAATATGGCGGTGGCTTACCGTCAACGGCTACAGTTCATGGGGACTATTCAGAAGAAGTGGGAAGGGTTTTAAGCTGTTTCGGTGGCAAAGTAACCGCTAAATAGAAAGAAATTATTGAATCTTTTCATTTTAGATACGTTATTGAATTAGTTATTTTAGTCCTAATTTTAATGCTGAGAAAACACATAAATACAACATCACGCCTGTATTCCCCGAAGGTTTAAGCAGAGGTGCATGTATAGAACACCCACACTTAATAAAGATAATTTTATTTGTCAAAACATGCGTATACATGCAACTTAAGCATGCAGGATGTCACAATATAAATAAATATCCCTGGACATTTCACACAGCACCATTTGTCCCAAGCTAAGCAACCTAATGCTTGTGTTATGGTAACAAGATGGCTGATAAACTACTTATATACAATTTTTTTTTTTTTTGTAAATACATACATATTATAGATAGAAAAACACCCAGACTCGGAACAAATACATGTAGGTCATACAAATATTTGTTCCGTGCGGGAATCGAACCCACGACACGCAGCGCATCAGTCAATCGCTTAACCACTGCGCCAACCGTGCCGTCAAGTCATATCAAGTAATATCAATATTTCGTACGTACGTACGGGTCCATCTATCAAGTTAAGCTACGCTTGACGCGGTTGGTCCGTGGATGGGTGACCATATCACATACCAAGAGCCCTCCGTGCCTCGGAAAGCACTCTAAGCCGTCGGTCTCGGCTGTCATTCGTGGGTCTTTGACAGTCGTTACGGCAGTAGTCAGAAGCCTGAAAGTCTGACAACCAGTCTTACCAAGGGGTATCGTATTACCCAGTAACTGGGTTGTGGAGGTCAGATAGGCGGTCGCTCCATGTAAAATACTGGTATTCAGCTGCATCCGGTTAGAATGGAAGCCGACCCCAACATAGTTGGGAAAAGGCTAGACTAGGCGAGGCTAGGCTAGGTGAAGTGAGCTGTTCACCATCTGGTGAACAGCTCACTTCACCTAAGTTTTCACAGTGAGATTTTCACAGAATAGCACCGCTGGATGATTATAAAATTGTTCTCTTTCTAAAATTCTGCTTTGTTAGCAGAACTCGACTGTAGAACATCTAAAATATTACGTTGCATATACTCAACAAACAAATGACGATCCTAAACAAACAAGACCAAGATACGGCTATTATAAGTATCGCAAATAGATGAGGACCGAACTGAAGCTTTTCCCTTTATATTAGTAATGAAGACATTGTAGGCATATGGTATCAATAAAAAATTGTATAGCAATGATTTGACCATTCTACTAATATTATAAACGTATGGATGGAAAAAGAAAAGAAAGCAAAAAGCTTGTATGGATGGAAGAATAGATGTTTGTTACTCTTTCACGCAAAAACTACTAAACGAATTTGGCACACAGGTGGTGTATAACCAGAATTAACATATAGGATACTTTTTATCCCGATATTCCCACGGGATCGAAACTTATGCGGGTGAAACCGCGGGTTGCAGCTAGTACTTTCATATTCAAACCAACGGGCAGAGATCCTGTGATGAGATACTTTCTTCTTTCAGTTGAAAGGACTTTCGGTAGGCCTGACCGTCGGAGTACTATCAGTAGCCATGGGTTCCATTTTGACAGTTCAACTACATTCATTGCGTTATTTACTTTGTTGAGCAGACACATGTTTTGAACATACGACGTAATGGATTAGCAATATCCTTTAAAGTTATTCAGATTGATAGTGTGTTACGCAATTAGGGTGCGTGATTGGGCTCTTTTCATTCTAGTAATCTTCTCATCGATAATGTCAACCCAATTGACACCATCAGTATTCTGAAGACACAAGAATAGAATTACCAAACAGCGATCATTGGAATACTTAACTAGTTCAATACTTGACGTCCTTTGGTACTTAGCATAATCAACCTATAATGTTCCCACTTCCGGGACACAGGCTTCCTCTCTCAGAGAGGGAGTGGGCTGTAATTTGCCACGCGGACCCAGTGCGGGTTGGTAAATGTCTTCGAGTTTTTGGTTCGAGGACATACCGGTTTCCTCACAATAGAAAACATTGTGAGGAAACCGGCATGTCCTAGAACCAAAAACTCGAACTTTTAGGAAAGAAAGAAAAAGTATTTATTGCGACTCGTACAGGAAGATCACCAACTAACTAAACACAGTCAAAAATAAAAAAATCCGGCCAAGTTTGAGTCCACTCATATTGGAGCCCCCCCTTAAATATTTATCTTATTTTGTTTTTAGTATTTGTTGTTATAGCGGCAACAGAAATACATAATTTGTAAAAATTTCAACTGTCTAGCTATCGCGGTTCTTGAGATACAGCCTGGTGACAGACAGACGGACGGACAGACGGACGGGCAGACAGTGAAGTCTTAGTAATAGGGTCCCGTTTTTACCCTTTGGGTACGGAACCCTAAAAACCAAATTATGTAAAATAAAAGTAACGAAAAGAAAAATGAAACAGAAAGTCCTGTATGAGGCCAAAAGGGTCCTATCTCAGTTTAACCGTCACGAGAGCATAATCAGGCTATAATGTTCCCACTTCCGGGGCACAGGCCTATTCTCTTTCACCGTTTTGAGAGCAGTGGTGATGAAGTTAATAAAAAAAAAATGCTTAATGATGCCACGCCTGATGGAAAGCGATGGATGAGGTCTATAATAGAACGAGTAGGCCCAGAAGATGCCTGGTTCACGGCAAGGCAGGCAATAACATTTACACAAAGTAAAGTTCGAACCCACGAAAAGTCCCCCCCCCCGTGTACCCCCTCGTAAGTCGGGGTCATTACTACTGCTTCTCTGGTACTTAATGGAACAATATTAACTTTATTCAGTACCTTCAGTCCTCACCTGTACATAGAATACTTTGGATACTCCTCAAGTTACTTGTCTAACTTAATTTTGAGAATATCGAGTTTTCAAACGTCTGCCAACCGGTTTCGTGTTTCGAAAGCTGTAATTACTTATTTTCACGCCCTTCTTCAGGAACGAGTTGAATTCTAAGAGGCTTCAATGGATTTTGGATCGTATTTACACTTAATTACTTGGATCGGAATTATTTTTAACTGGAGTAATTTGAAGCGATTAGAGATCGAAGGGCTATATTGCCCAAGATGTTCTACTTTACAACATTGTTCTAATGTATTGCGATACCAGGTTGGTTGGTAGTAACATTTTATATATATTTTTCTTATCTCTTAAGAAAATTTCAAACTATAGTTTTGTATAAATTAGAAGCTTGTAAATGTAAGAACCATGAGGATGATCCGTTTTTTGTGATATTTTGATGTTGACTTGAAAGAGCATGGCAGCTGATGGTGGCGCGTGTGTTAGATCATTCGGTTCCCTACAAAATGGTTGAGCTGGGTGGTGCTGATCCACGCGTCATGTTCGTGAACGGGCGCCGTTGGTTGAGACTGGTCATCTCTTAACTGACAGGGCTTATTTTTAATGTTATATTTTAAATTGTTTCTTTTTTACATTGTTCTCACATATAGAAGCAATAAGAATAATGTACCCAGGATTTTGTATTAATATCTTGATTTAAAGAGTGTCCGTGGAGTTTCTTGCCCGTTCTTCTCCATAGAGATCTACGTTTTTGGAATAGGTGACTAGCTTCTTTCTGACTAACTGACCGTCTATTTAATTTTGACAATTCAAAAGTGCCTGTAAATGGTTTAATTGAAATAAATGATATGAGTCTGAGTTTGAGTCAGGTAGGTCGTGGTTTCGGACCCAGGTAGGCGCTTTCATTTGTGTAAATAATTTCATTACTGCTGCTCTCAAAACGGTGAAGGAAAACATCGTGAGGAAACCGGCATGTCCTAGAAGCAAAAATTCGAAGACGTGTGACGTCAATCAATCCGCACTGGATCCGTGTGGTAGATTACAGCCCACTCTCTCTCGAAAAGAGGAGGCCTGTGTCCCAGTAGTGGTAACGTTATAGACTGATTATGCTGTGTTTATGATAACACCCGAAGTCTGACGACCAGTCTTACCACATAATGTGACGAAGATATTATTTCTAAATTACGTACAGACTCACCAAACGATGTGTAAGTAAAATAAAGAAAGAATACAGTTTATTTGGACACCGTCCGTGAAACATAATATACATTTATAACAAAATAAAAAGTGAAAGTAATGTTTTAATAACAACAAAATGTGTGCCTCGTGTCTGCGCCAGAAAGATTCATATCAACATTCATTTCAGACGGATTCTGTATGACGCTGGTTTTCTAATGAACCGATAGAGGTATGAGGAACTGGGTGTTAGGTAAGTTCACTCATCCTCCATAGAAAAGGGAGGATCCTCCGACCAGACGGGTGTTGTGTCTGATGGGCAATTGCCCAACGACTGATGTCGGGAAGTTTGTATAGGTACATGCTAAATGCGCGGTAAACTCTGCTTGCGAGATGCAGGATTTGCGTGACGTCAGTATGACGCTTTGTTCGCATATGGCATTGTAGATTCCGCTACAAACCTTTAGGGACAAGTAACGGGGAGTACAAACCGTTTCAACATACTTATACATACATTTTATACTTATAAATAAATAAACTGAGTATTTGGATATAATTACCTCATTTCCCAGCAAAACTGAAAATGCACAAACTCCCCCAGCAATATGCAACGAACCCGAAAACCAGCTGACATTAGTTCCCTCCGTCACTTGATCTACACATGGCAACTTCAACTTTCGACCGCATAATCCGTAGACAAAGTGTTCATAATGAAACCGTTTGAACCATTTCACCGGGATTAAACTCTGTCACAATGTCTGGCGTTGAAATGCGATGCATAATGCACAGTATTAAAATATTAAAGAATCTCGTAATGGCTGCGGCGGGTGGGCGCGGCGCCAAAGCTGCTTTCACCACACTTTGCCGTTTTAAACCGTGAGACATAGATTTGAATATTTATGGGGTGAGAGGGAAGTTTTGTCCCTAAGTGTTTGGTGCATCTGTGAGGGGGTAATTGAATGGTGGCTTGGATTTACTGAGAAGAAGAGTTCTCCTTAAATTTTATGAGTTGGAATAAGATGAAGTGCATTTTGTTGTTGATCAAAAGTACAGGAACAGTATTTTTTAGTTTAGAATCATAGATTTAATTCCATAGACAAGCATTTGGCAGCTGATTCCACTTTATAATAGAAATACGAAAAACTTTGCAAGTAATGGGAAATTACTATTAAAGGCGGGTGTTGCAATCAGGAGAAGCTGCTTCATATTTTCACTGTTGAGACCAATACTAAAAACGTAGTATACCGAAAAATTTAATAAACATGTGGCTAATATTTAAGTAAATTGTGGTGTATTAAGACATCCGCGCGACGAAGTCATTGGCAGAAACTAGTATAAAAATGAACAATAGAAAAAGTTAAATGCCGAAAACTACTTCGAAACGCGAAATCCAGTCGACGAAATAATCTAGCTTGTTATACAGTCATGTTACGAGTCGTACAACCAAATTCAAACAACATTCAAGCAAAACAAATAAGGGGATCAACCATGTTTATTTTCAAAACTATTACCTCCCGGAACTCATTTGAACTTTTCAAAGTTAAAGCTTAAACTATTCGATGGAACTAAATACGGTCCGTGGTACAAAATGTTTCGGTCCATGGTACAAAATGTTTGAGGGATATTAAAATGTAAAATGATACAGACTGTTTCAGAGGAACTTTTTGAACAATTAACAACTGGTTGGGAACATGAGAGATGTACTGTTTACGAAATTTTGTTGATTTAGTCTCAATTTAGTAGTTGAATGTGTGTCAGTAGTATTGTACTGGGTTGGTAATGGGAATAATTAGGAACATTAAATAATACCACCGGGTCTTGTCAGTGGTTACATACTGTTTGTTGAGAACAAATAAAACAATATTGGTCTATCGTGTATTGGTGTTAATGAACAATTGAACATCATGTATCTTGAGAAGGTGATGGGTTATAACGGACTTTTAACTCTCGTACCCATAGGCGATTTTCGTGGCGCACTGCATTTTCAACGCACTGTTTAGCGCCGAGAGTTGAGAATCCAACAGTTTGCTTTTTTGAAGCGTTGGGATGCACTCTATTCGATTCCCAATGCTCGGCTCGACACCGAGCATCGAAAATCGCCAATGCACGATTAAAATTTTCACGTTAAAAAATCGCTCTTGTGATCGTGGGCACCACTTAGCACCTTTGGGGAGTGGCTCGCTTCGTGTCCTTCGATGAAACGTGCTCCGGTGCTACGCCTCATGGGGAACAAACTTATTTTTGTTGTCCTAGCTTTTTGTTTCTTGCAGGTCTACTATGTCTACTATGATACATAATCGTTTTTATTTAGATAAATACATCATTTATTTAGTGCACATAAAGGAAAAAACACAAATAAAATACAAGGTTATAAATAAAAAGCCAACATCCATATACGAGTATCCTTTGATCGTTTGGGCTTCTGACTACACCCGAAGTCTGGCAACCAGTCTTACCAAGGGGTATCGTGTTACCTAGTAACCGGGTTGTAGAGGTCAGACAGACAGTCACTTCATGTAAAATACTTGTACTCAGCTGCATCTAGTTAGACTGGAAGCTGACGGCAGATTGTTTATTTATTTTGTTATTGCTATATGGGCCAGCTTTTGACCTTGATCTCGCCTGGTGGAAAGTGACTCTTTAATCATTACTTCAAAGAAACCACCCATCTATGCACAAAAATCAGTTACTCTATGTCCATCTCATGTGTTTTTAATATTCGTCCATGTTAAGAACGAATATACCTAGCTCACATTAATTTAACTGAGTGTTTGACTTGTTTGGGTTCACTGTGTAACGTCTGCCTCAAAATTCGCCGTTTCATGATTAATTTTACAAATTTTCCGTATAGATAACTTTGTTGACGAAAATTGTGCTTGGGAGAACATTGTGTCAGTCTATAGCCGATGGGTTTATCTTCCAAAATGTATGATCTATGTGTAGGTAGGTACAGGTTATACATGATTCGTGTATTTTAGACTTATTTAGAAAAAATACTGTATACCCTGTCTATTAGGTTAACCGTTTTTTGACGGCTGTTTTAGAACGTACATATTCCAGAAGGCCAATTCTCTTAAGGAAGAAGGGAATTAGCTTATTTATGGTTTCTTTGACAGACATTATAATACCGTACGTGTATCAATCAATGTATTGTGTGTTGCTGCAATCACTAGTTCCATCTGTCAATAAAACGGTTTACCGAATGGTCAGGCTATAGGTAGTTTTAGAAGGGTTTCGGGTACGTGTGTTTTGTTTTGCTGAATCATTCGGAATTCCGAAGAAAAACTTTTTGATGTATTTCGTTTTCCGGATCGATAATGTTTTACAATGTCGATTTGGTTTGTCTTCAATAAATGGGTCTAGAAACTGGAATGCTTCATTTAATTCTTCAACTTTTTACTTCTGCATTCCAGAAGGCATAGGCAATAAGCCCGCGTTCGCACGAACATAAAATATAGCGGCGGGTTTTTATCGCGCATTGGATTTTCAATTCTTTATGTTGAGCCGATCATTGAGAATCCAACAGAGCGCATGTGCGTCAAAAAAATACAGTTTTGGATTTTCAACCCTCGGCGTTAAGCATTGCTTTGAAAATCCAGTGCACGAAAAAAAATTGCCGCCGGAAAACCGCGCCCTGGGCTAAGAGTATTTTTCTTACTTATTAATTTCGAAGTTTTTTCTGAATTAAAATGGCAGTTAATTCATGTCTCTCTGTCTCTGTCTGCAGATACACCCATGCATTCATTAAGCGGTTGATTACAGCAGTATAATACGTTAATAAGCTTATTTTATCAAACGAAAAAATTGTTAATTTAATTCATTTGTTTTGTCCGCAAAACAAATGAACTCGTTATTTGTATGAAACAACCATAAAAACTACGAACAAATGTCATAGGCTCTAAAAGCAGACGCGTACATCGATGGAAGCTTATTAACGCGCAATATAACAAACTGTGTTGTTAAATTGATACAAATTAGCAATACCCACGGATTTAACCCCGCACTGCGGTGCAATTTGTGTGGGCATTAACGTGAGCAATTTTCTCGTTGAATATTTAAAACGGGCGTAATCTTTGCCAATTAGGGCGTTAAAAGTGTTAGTTTAAACTGTTTGCTTCTAATTTTTGCGGTGGTTTTCGGCGGATTTGTGTGCTGTTTTAGCGCTTGTTTTTTTTTTTTGAATTTTATAATGGTTTGCTTGGTAAAATGAAATTAGGTACAGTAATTGTATTTTTTTAAAGTAAAACAACCAACTTACTTATTATCATTAAAATATTACAAGTGCTAGGTATAGATTATAAGGCAGAAAAATACGCAGATAATGCTCCATAATGATGCACGGAATTTACCGTGAAATAAATCAGTATTGTCTGAAATCAAAAACTAAAATTTTCTTTCAAATAAGTACTTGAGGAGGCGTGGGCAATAATTTAATTTACAGTTACACAAAAAAGAAATAAAAAATCTATGGTCATTCATCGCCGAGCGATAATTTAATGAACTCAGTCTATATCAGTCCACTGCTGGACATCGGCCTCGCCTAAGCTGCGCGACAACACACCCCACAACCCTACGTGTTGTAGGGTGTTGTGGCACAGCTTAGGAGAGGCCATTTTCCTTCCACATCGAGTCTATATCAGTCCACTGCTGGACATCGGCCTCGCCTAAGCTGCGCGACAACACACCCCACAACCCTACGTGTTGTAGGGTGTTGTGGCACAGCTTAGGAGAGGCCATTTTCCTTCCACATCGAGTCTATATCAGTCCACTGCTGGACATCGGCCTCGCCTAAGCTGCGCCACAACACACCCCACAACCCTACGTGTTGTAGGGTGTTGTGGCACAGCTTAGGAGACGCCATTTTCCTTCCACATCGAGTCTATATCAGTCCACTGCTGGACATCGGCCTCGCCTAAGCTGCGCCACAACACACCCCACAACCCTACGTGTTGTAGGGTGTTGTGGCACAGCTTAGGAGAGGCCATTTACCTTCCACATCGAGTCTATATCAGTCCACTGCTGGACATCGGCCTCGCCTAAGCTGCGCGACAACACACCCCACAACCCTACGTATTGTAGGGTGTTGTAGCGCAGCTTAGGAGAGGCCATTTACTTTCCACATCGAGTCTATCCCAGCTACCTTCTCGTTCCGGTCGTCGGTCCATCTAGCTATTGGCGTCCCACACTACGCTTGCCGATTCGCGGTCTCTACTTTAGGACTCGTCTGCTCCACCGGCCATCGGTCCTTCGACAAACATGGCCAGCCCATTTCCACTTCAGCGGGATAGTTGCGTAACACACTAAAAGTAGCGATTGCTTTCATTTTGACAGTTCAATAAGATTCATTGCGTTATTTACCATGTAGAGCAGATACATTTTTCGAACATATGAAGCAATGGATTAGCAATATCCTTCAAAATTATTCAGATTGTGATTGAAATAATGGTGCAGCTTGTTTTTAACCCCCGACGCAAAAACAACGGGGGTTATAAGTTTGCCGTGTCTGTGTGGGGGTGTGTGTGTGTGAGTGTGAGTGTGTCTGTGGCATCGTAGCTCCCGAACGGATGAACCGATTTTGATTTTGTTTTTTTTTGTTTTACTACTATCTACTTTGAGGTATAATTATTTCACAACAATACAATCCAAGACAAAATCGCGCTACAAAGTCGCACATGTGCGCTCAACTGAACACCGTGAGCATGTGTAGTAGCTCGGCATAAATCATAACTGTGCGGCCACAAGTTTGAAGTCGTTGTCTAACTCAGTCGGCCTCCAGGCAATGTTTGAAGTTTGTTCGATGTTTTTGTATAACAATCGTATTTGTATTATAGTGTGATGCTGTTGTTATTTTATTTAAGTGAGTTGTCTTCGCGCTGAAAGTGCCTTTAAAAAAATTCTGCATGTGGATTTTTTCTTCAATTATAGAAGCTAGAGTTTTTATTAATAAGTAGTAGTTTTCTGTGAGTAATTAACACACTTCATGTTACCTAAGTTTTAGTAAGACTTCTGAGAAATAAAATATGGTGTTAAATCTGACAACTATTATTTTTACCTGGAAAACTGAAATGTCGAAATCACTCTTGTGTTCGTCCGCCTATCACGAACCCAGATGGCGCGAGGCGCACTGGCGCGCTCTTTTACGTTTTAATCAATTTATCGGGAAGATTATCCTTATAAAGATTAAACATGTTTAAAATTAACGATTTATGGCACCTACTTAAATCCCTGCAAAAGAAAATCTAGTAGCTATCATCATAATTACAATCAGCGTATAATGTTCCCACTTTTGGGTTACAGATCTCCTCTCAGTGGGAGGGAGTGGGCTGTGATCCACCACGCGGGCCTAGTGCGGGTTGGTAGATAAAAAAAAAAAAAAATAGTTTATTGTCACAAAAAATATACATTAGTATACACTGTTTAACATGAAGCTAATTAATGCTGCAGTAGTTTGTATACAGATATCGTGAGCCCTGTCTCTCAAACTAGGATAACCTGTATCTTAAGAGACAGTGTTCAGCTGTGAGGTTACTTAAAAATAGGTATCAAACAACTGCGGACTGTGCCAACTTATAGTAGGTACGTGTTAACAACTAAATAATCTTATTCATTTTAACAGAAACATATTATATTTAAGGAAAAAGGAGAAATAATGTAAGAAATAACAATTTAAAACTTATGTATGTGAGTGGGTGAATGTGTGTGAATATGTCGGTATGATTTATGTATCTATGTGTGGTGAGTTTTTGTATGGGAGTAGTGAGTGTGAGGTGTAAAATATGAGGGAATAAAGCAAAAATAAGGCAATATTAGGCAATACATTTTAGCAGAGATTCAGTTTGTGTATAGTTCTGTTGAAGTAGCCATTCCATCAGCTTGGCTTTCAATTCAAACTTATTGCAATCCCGTATATTTAATTCTTTATGAATTTTCTTGTAGATCAGTGAACTTAAGGTGGAGTATTAGTTTTTGGCAAAAGCAGTTTTGTGTCGTGTAACTGCGGGAATGTTGGTTCGTTTGGTGGGATCAGACGGTGGGACACTGGAGTGTCTTCTAAGAATGGATTGCAACACGAAGAGCTGTCGAACTGTTAGTACCTTACAATCTGAGTAGAGTTGAGTTGTTGGATAACGATAAGGTTTTCGTAGCATCACTTTCAATATTGCTCTCTGAGCTCTCTCCACTCTAAGAAAAGTAGTTTTAGCCGCACCACCCCATACATTGATGCAATACCCAAGAACTGACTGACACAGAGCATAGAACACCATTTTTAGAGTATCAGGATTTGCGGAAGCTCTCAGTGACTTAAAGATGTGTATCAGTCTCAGCGTTATCGAGGTTAGGGCATCAATGTGTTTATTCCAGCGTAACCCGGCATCAATTTGAACACCCAGGTATTTGACGTGATCGGTACGCGTGAGTGTTTGACATTGGCATGAAGATGACTGTTCTAAGCAAGTGTGCGCTATTATTGAAAGGGTGTGGTCCGGTGCGGTGTTCTGACGGATGGCGAAAGGGATATATGAAGTCTTGTTACAGTTTAGGGTAAGCAGGTTTAGGTTGAGCCAGTTTATTATTTCACGTAGTGCCAATTCCGTGTTACTTTTAACACAATCCCATGTTGACCCGTCAACTACAACCACAGTGTCATCTGCATATACAAAGATCGTCGAGTTGGGGAGGGACATTCTGCATAGGTCATTTACATATATTTGAAATAAAATAGGTCCTAAAATGCTACCTTGGGGCACTCCGTAGGATAAGGTATCATCATCACTGAAGTGATTATCAATTTTGGTTAGATGTAACATGTCTTTAAATTTTTGGTTCTAGGGCATGCCGATTTCCTCACAATATTTTCCTTCACCGTTTTGAGAGCAGTGAAAGAAATAAAGAAAGAAAATACATTTATTTGCGGCAAATACGACGCATAAAAAGAACAAAAAAAACAAGTTGGGGAAAACATGCGTCACATCCATGCAAAATGGCGACCCTATACGAGACAGAGCCTCAGCGCTGGTTTTCAGTGACAGCCAGCGTTGACGTGATGACGTCAGCCAGTGCAGCATACGATGCGCAGTGGTGATGAAATAATTTACACAAACTAAAACACCTGTCTGGGTTTGAACCTCAGATCGTAAGTCGCGGCCACAGGGCCACCACTGCTACCAGCTAGTAGCTATAACAACCCAAAATTCAGAAACAACTAAAAACTTACTATTACCAAGTCAACAATAAAAAAGAACAAGGAAATAGTTTGTAGAGTTTTATAGTCGGACACGGGTCGACGTTTACAAGCACTTAAAGTTTTCCCATAAATATTGACATAACTTGTAGCTCTTCCATTCATAACATGTGTTTGACCCTTTTTTGTGACCACTGTTTGAAGAGTTAAGAGTAAATGCCCACAGCTGGTGTGTTTGTGACTTTGGAGGAGTGACATTGAGCTAATATCGTAGTTGGGGTTACTTATAATTATCTATATTCTAGCTTGGTGACATATGGCAATTAATTTGTTTTATTTTCTGTGTCTTGTAATATTAATTACTTTGCATACCTAGTATCGTATACAATCAAGTGTTTTCTAACTGGACAGACAGTTGTGCTGCTGGGGAGTTTGTTGCGCCACTTCTTCTTCTCAGCGAAAGCACTAGGAAGTGGTGAAGGGCGGGCGTTTTGGGGGACTGTCTTTTGTAATTTTGACGTTCGAAAAGTGCTGATCCTCAGCCTAAATTGAATAAATGACTTTTGATATTGATTCACAGCAGGTGTTAAAACTAGGTTAAGAGTTCGGGATAGGTTCGGAGTAGGTCCACAGCTGGTGTGATTGTGACTTTGGAGGAGTGACATTGGCTTGTGTCGTAGATGGGGGTGCTTTAAATAATTATCT
The DNA here is from genome assembly GCA_949629185.1 of Apamea crenata. Lineage (NCBI taxonomy): Eukaryota > Metazoa > Arthropoda > Insecta > Lepidoptera > Noctuidae > Apamea > Apamea crenata. The sequence continues at coordinate 4,687,659 of OX451359.1, forward strand.
GTATTGACTAGGTTAAAACTAGGTTAAGAGTTCGGGGAAGGTTTGGAGTAGGCTTGGTATAACCGGTTTGGTATAACCGGTGTGTTAAGGAGTGACATTAAGCTTATGACGTAGTTGGGGATGGGGATGTCAAACATCTTCGAATATTTGGTTCTAGGACATGCCGGTTTCCTGACGATGTTTTCCTTTACCGTTTTGAGAGCAGTGGTGATGAAATAATTTAAATAAAGTAATGTGCCGAAGGAAGGAGGACACGCGAGCTTGCGAAAGATGGAAGGAATGGAGGGAGCCCTTTGCCCGGAGTGGGACAGCGTAGGTTGTAAGTTGAATTTAAAAAAAAAGTGCCTGGCTGGGTTCGAACCTACGACCTACAGCTCGTAAGTCGCGGCCGTTACCACTGGGCCACCATTGCTCCATATTTCAATAGTCTAATTAGAACAACCTCGAAAGTTTAGGTTTTCTCAAACATGAGATGCAATTTTATACCTCCGAGGGTAAGATTTAAAACTGAGTTCAAACTATTATACCGGATTATTTACTGCACTAGCGCTTAACCGTTAAGTTTAAATTTCAAGCGAAGCGAAGTTTAATCGTGGCTAGCGATAAATATAATCCGGAAGTGTTTGTCCCTTTTTGTTGCCACTAACTTTAAAATTGGTGCTTGCAGGTTTAAGAATTCGCCAGAATTTTTATGAATGCATGGAAATGATTCTATTAGAGTCGCATCGCACTTGTCTGCGGGCGCCTTTATAAGTACAGGTTCCAAACGTACTACAGTGTGACTGATTTTTTATCAGAGAAAACAATTGCCTGAATTAATTAATTAATTAATTTATTTATTATAGGTTAACCAACAGCTGAATTGCTCTGGATTTTTGGAACGGGCCTACTGGCTTTTGGTTAAACTTACTAAGTGAATGATTTTATAGAAACTGGCAATGGGTAGGGCACATTGCTCGTGGAACAGATGGCCGATGGGGCCGAAAGATTCTGGAGTGGCGACCGCGTACCGGAAGACGTAGCGATGGAAGGCCTTCCACAAGGTGGACCGACGACCTTGTGAAGGCCGCAGGAACCCGTTGGATGCGAGAAGTACAGAACCGGTCGAAGTCGAAGTGCTTGGGGGAGGCCTATGTCTGGACATTTCGGAGGAGTTTGGTAACAAACATTGCGACATGAGTATGTTATACATATATTAGATAATAAAGAGGTCAAATTTGTGAGTTTCTATGTAGGGGATATCTTCGGAACTGCTGATCCGAATCCAAAAAATTTTTTTGCTAATGTGAAGCTAAAGTAGTGTCGAGTGTCATAGGACGGAGGGAGAGAGGTAGGGAGTGTCTTACGTGTATATTGTAAGTAAAACATGAAATTTCACGTGGACTAAGTCGCAAGCAAACGCTGGTAAACAATATTTTAATTCTATTGAGGTGAGGAAGTTCACTTTGGTCACACTAAAAGCTTCTAAAGTAAGTTTGATTATCTTCGAAATGGGATCTAATTTCGATTTTACCTAAATTTGGGGTAAGTTCAGTTCCAAATTAGATTCGGGCTGCAATATTTTCGTCTATGTAGGGCATTCATCTTGCATAATAGAAACTACAGTTACTTTTATTCTTTGAACTATTTACAGTATGTGCCTACATTTGAAATATTTACGGGCACATGGTAGGTTTAAATCTTGTTGTATAGAGTTTAGGACACAGACAATAGACAAAAAGACCATAAACTGGTGGTCCTCGGCACCGGGCTGCAGGCAGTCCAAGGAAGCCATGCCATCATTAGATGGCAAGCTAACCAAAAAATTACTACGCCTGGACAGGAAAGGCCTGCGCCTGATGACGGGGACCATCACGGGACACTGCTCACTAAACAAACATTTCCACACGATAGGCATAACGGACAGCCCCCTGTGCAGAGCTTGCATGGAGGCTGATGAAACCGTCGCGCATGTGCTCTTTGAGTGCACAGGCGTCACCCAGATTAGGTCGCAAACCCTCGGGACACCCAGATCTTACACAGATGTTCTCAACAGACCAGGAGACTTAAGCTTCTGGAGGGAGATGGGCTGGTTGTAATAACCACCGACGGCCGCCATGGCCCACGCAGAATGGTCCACTTGTAGGACTAAGTGCGGAAACCAAACCCGGAACATAGAACATGGACAAAAAGACAATCATTATCGTTTTCAGAGGAAGAAAATATATACAGGCAGCACAACGTCCAAAGAAAAATTTTAGAAGACTCGGATCTCTCTCTACAAGGCCTTGCCAAAACATCCCCATGCGAATATTATTTATAATTGGGAAACTAGATCCTTCTTTTTTTTTAAAGACTGAAAATTTCGAAAACGAGTGGTTTTCTTTGCGCCAAGTTTTAGTAACTGGGTGATGTTTAGAGAGATAGTATTTTGTATTCGATCATGGTCCAATAGTTATTCTTGTATTTTATAGTCATTTCCTAGCTATTTATCCCGTATGTTATACCTACCATGTTTTGTCTCTGCATCACCCATCACCCTAAGGTTGACTGGAAGAAAACGCGTCAGGCAGTCCACATTTATACAGATAAAAAGTTAAAAAAAAAAGGATTTATATTATAAATCCCAAAATCTTAAAAGCAAACGCCGTAAGAGAAAAACAAAAAAAGTCTGAAGTCAAGTGAGAATTTCCCAAAAAATATTAAAACTTGGGGGTGTTTCGGAATGCCCTTGGTGAGAGGCTTTTAAAAATTTTCTTTGGACATCGTTTCACGGGCCGCTCTTAATAATAAAACGTTTCCACAAAAACAGAGCTATACAATAGGTACCTACCTATACCCTGAAGCACGTGCCAAGTAATTAAAGAGCAAAAAAACTTTGAGTTTGTTCAGCGAATATTTTATGATTGCTGTATGGCGAAGTTTCAAGATTCAATGGAGTTTCAACTTCGATTAATGACAGAATGAGGAAGTTGTGGCACTTGATTGACGGGTGCCTAATTAGTTGATACATACTCGTATTAGTCACTTGTTTCCTAGTAAGCTGATGTTGATCGGAAATCATGTCGTGAATTGGAAATTTTTTTTAAAGGCAAAAGTAATTTGAGTCGGCGCCAAACAATCAATAAACAAAGATCACTAAATTGCCTTAAATTTAAACGGCGCCGACTCAAAATTATTTAGGTATACTTACATTAGTTTATTAACTTAGTTATTAAGGTTAAATAAAAAAGGTTTATTATTTTTTGCTTTTCAGTTTTTTCGGCGGTTTAATTTTTTTGTTAAAAAGTTTTTATTTTATAATTTTTTGTAGCTATAATCTACTAATTGTTTGCCAAAGGGCATATGTGGCACTGAGTAGAATAATAATACACAACTCAGCATTCAAATCTGTGAGTGAACAATAAATCACCCCTATTTTCCCACCCTTAAGGTTGGAATTTATATGGGACCAACTTTGGGGTATAATAAAAAAAAATTGCCCCTTTCCAATAAAAAAAAAATATCAAAATCGGACTACTCTGAAAAAAGTTATGCGTGTCCTCCTTTTTTTTTCGTCGTTTAAAAATAGTTTAGTTGGTCAAAGTTGTTTCCAGCCCGGAGTCCGGATTTCTGCCCAGTTGATAGCTATAAGCTGACTAAATACTGATTAAAGAAAAGAAAGAAACAAAAAGTATTTATTGCGACTCGTACAGGATCATAAACTAAACTAACTAAACACAGTTAAAAATAAAACAAATTATATAAAAAAGGAAAAATGAAACAGAAAGTCCTGATTAGGTATAAAAAAGGTATATGGGACTTAATTATTACTGGTGGAATTTGGGTGTAAGGTTATTAAGCCGTTTAATTGGTTGGTTAATTATTGGAATATGATAATAACTAGTGCTAAGCCATAATTCCACGAATTACTAATTAATTGGAATAAGAAAACATGAGCTAATTAAAGGGAAGGCAGTCATGTCTTGTCGTGGCGTGGTAGCGTGGTGGGTGGTAACACGCAATGGTTTAAACAAAATAAGCTAGCTTAGCCGGTCATATTAGCCGTAGAGCCAATGACCGTTGGGGTAGACGTGTTCTTCAGAGGAGAACGTGAATTGGCAAACCAAAGGAAACTCAGGCTAGGTGGAGCGCCGATTTTCGCAGGGTGGCTAGTAGCAGCTGGATGAGAGTTGCCGAGAATCGAGCTGAATGACGTACAATTGGAGATGCCTATGTCCAGCAGTGGACCGCTGTAGGCTGATGATGATGATGAGGTAGCTAAGATTTTCCTGTAAGATAGTTTGGGGCTGTGAATTAGCTGCGAGCGAGAGAGGAAAAAACGGAACCCTTATAGGATCACTTTGTTGTCCGTCCGTCTGTCTGTCAAGACCCTTTTTCTCAAGAACGCGTGGAGGTATCAAGCTGGAATTTATATCAAATACTCAAGTTTACTGACCATAGGAGCTGTGATAAATTCAAACTTCTAACCTAATGTTATCAAAAGATACAGCCGTTTATGCCGCAAATTTCAGCAAATTTTCGACACTCGCTACTGAATCAAAACCTACAGGGTACTTCCGGTGAACTGAGAATTTTAAAATTTGGTACGAAGCAACGTCTTATAGCACAGATAAAGGGAAAATTGCGAAAATTGTAAATGTTTAGTTACATCATATAATAAAAATATTTTAAATTGTACGGAACCCTCGGTGCGCAAGTCCGACTCGCACTTGGCCGGTTTTTTTTAAAGTCCTATATCTTTACCATAAACACAAAAAACTGGCCAAGTGTGAGTCGGACTCGCACGCGAAGGCTTCCGTACCACAAGCCAAACAACACGCAAGAAATGTGTTTTTTTTTTGCTTTGCATGGAGAACCCCTTTAATTTTTACTAACTATATTTTATTTTTATTATTTGTTTGTTGTTATAGCGGCAATAGAAATACAGACTCTGTGAAAATGTCAACTGTCTACCTATTATGGTTCATGAGATACAGCCCGCTCACAGACAGATGGACGGACGGACGGACAGCGGGGGCTTAGTAATAGGGTTCCGTTGGCACCCTTAGGATACGGAACCCTTAAAACTGTTAAAATAATCTAGAAACATTAAGTTACCATCGTTTAGTTACATTTTAACATTTACGAATGCTCGTCCGACTTAGTTTATGACTCGCCGTAAACGGGGTTCGATTCCCAACATCGAACAAAGCAATAAAAACGCGATAAACATTCTCTAGAAAAATCTATTTGGTGTTTATAGTTCGTCTTTACTCAGAACAGACGATAAATTTGTTGTTTAGTTTTGTTTTTATCTTTAAACTAATGTTTACAAGGGATAAGCAGGATTTTATTTGTCAATCTGTATTGACATTTTTCAGGCCTCATTTGTGACTCTGAGCTTGCAAAAAGGGCCATTGCTGATCGAGTTTCTCCACTAGCAAAACTACAATGAAAGATCATAATTATTATAGGGATCTTAGGAAGGGCTTTACTGAATCTAGATACTAGGCACACTGTTTTTTTGGTAACCAGCAGCTGTGCCCCGTGGTTTCGCGCGCCTAAATCTCGCTAACATGGGAATATCGCAATTAAAAGTACCCTATGTCCTAATCCAAGTCATGGTCTACCCATGTAACAAATTTCATCTAAAGCCGTTCAGCCATTTTTGCATGAAAGCGTAACAAACAAACATACAAAAATCGTTTTTTTTTTTAAATTTTATAATATTGGTTTAGATTATTGGTATTTGTTCCAATATATTTTTATCTAATTAATATATTTATTTAGAAAACGTAATATAATAACATTGCCACATCGCGGTTGCAATTATTTAGATTTTAATTAATCTATATAATTATATAAATAAAAATGAATCCGTATTTCCCTTGGTCACGTCATAACTTGAGAACGATTTTACCGATTTCATTCTATTTTTTTTAAGTTTTCCAATACTTTGTAGAAGGTTCTTACGGAATTTTTTTTTAAGAAAGTTAGTTAAAGGCAAAAGGTAGTTGAATATAATACTTACAGTAGGTATAACTCAATAACTGGATTGTGGAGGTTGGATAGGCAGTCGCTCCATGTAAAATTCTGGTATTCAGGTGCATCCGGTTAGACTAGAAGCCGACCCCAACATAGTTGGGAAAAGGCTCGGCAGATGATGATGACTTACAGTATAAGGAAAGAAAATTTGAGATTTACGGAAGTGTTACATGCGTACATTATTATAGGAAAACTCATAAAAAGCACGAAAGAAATCCGATTTTTACGACCCCATGAAAAGTTTTTTTATATAAAATATTGATTTTGTAGCAATTTGGATTGATGAAATAACTTTTTACGTCCAAATCCCCAATAAATATTATTAAATGTTAATGGTAGTTTGATTATTTGTTTGTCCTGGTTGGCACGCTTAGCACGAAAAACTCGAGACGCGGCACAGGCATAAATGGCTGATTTACTTACTTGCTCCAGTGTTTCAATCCAGTGACGCTAGATCGGCCATGGTACTGAATCAAAACCATTTGCATTGATCCAGTATCAGTCTTCATCAGCTACAGCAGTCCACTGCTGGATATGCCCCCCCCCCCCCCCACCCCCACTTCGACTGGTTTTGTGGTTCTCGCATTCCGTATTCCTCCCGTATCACTGGACACATTGAAATACTGAATTAATGTAAATCAGCCATGTTTTTGTACCTACTACCAAACTGCACTGGACCCGCGTGGTGGATTACAGCCCCATTCTCTCTCGAAGAGAGGAGGCCTGTGCCCCAGCAGTGGGCACATTATAATTATGCTGATTATGCTTGTACCTACTCAGGTTGATGGAATGTGTGCGTATTTGTTATAAATGAGTTGGACCCAGTAGGAGGCTACGTTAATCATAACGTCAATGGTGTTGTTCAGGTCCTTAAAAGTATGGACACTTTGGATATTTCAACATATCTAGATGAGGAATGGTTTGGTCAAGAGTGCTGCAATCGCACACAACCATAAGCTACATACTTGTTTGCTATTTTTAACAATTGCTTTTTAACAATTGGTTGAGTTGACTACGGATAGAAAAACCGGCCCTAAGAAAATATTTTTCAAAACTCAAACCCGCAACACAAACTCTGGATTAAAGTTTATTTGCGAACAAAGTGGCGGGCAACGACGAGTGTGAAAATAAAAACGTTTAATTAAATATGGTATTGAATAAACGCCTGTGGTTTTATCGTGGCTTGCTCCAATTAATTGAAAACAAACAAAGGTACTTCGATATTCTAATTTCCTTGTGGAATTACTTTAATTTTTCATGGCGGCAGATGCTATTTATTAATAATCGTATATTTAATTGAATATGGATTTGTGGTTATTGAAAATGTTTTTTCGAATTTTGTAACTGTGTGGGCTTGTGGCTAAGTAATAACAGCCGCACGGGTCGATCGATCAGGTTAAGCTACGCTTGCCGTGGTTGGTTCGTGGATGGGTGACCATCTTTACATACCAAGACCCCTCCGTGGCTCGGAAAGTACGTTAAGCAACTGCTTAACGTGCTGGCTGTCATTTGTGGATCTTTGACAGTCGTAACGGGTCGTCAGAAGCCTATTATACTTTATTTAGGTATCACCACTAGTGGAGGCTATTTTACTTTATTTAGGTATCACCACTAGTGGAGGCTATTATACTTTATTTAGATAATATCACCACTAGTGGAGGCTATTTTACTTTATTTAGGTATCACTACTAGTGGAGGCTATTACCTATACTTTATTTAGGTATCACCACAGGCTATTTTACTTTATTTAGGTATCACCACTAGTGGAGGCTATTTTACTTTATTTAGGTATCACCACTAGTGGAGGCTATTTTACTTTATTTAGGTATCACTGCTAGTGGAGGCTATTATACTTTATTTAGGTATCACCACTAGTGCAGGCTATTATACTTTATTTAGGTAGAACCACTAGTGGAGGCTATAACCTATACTTTATTTAGGTATCACCACTAGTGCAGGCTGTTATACTTTATTTAGGTAGCACCACTAGTGGAGGCTATTTTACTTTATTTAGGTATCACCACTAGTGGAGGCTATTTTACTTTATTTAGGTATCACTGCTAGTGGAGGCTATTATATTTTATTTAGGTATCACCACTAGTGCAGGCTATTATACTTTATTTAGGTATTACTACTAGTGGCGGCTATTATACTATACCTTTGGCAGTGTGTTTGTTCAAACTAAGCTTGTAAAGAACTTTCTACCTAGACCATGGAGCCTATTCAACTACACTTTCAAACTATATTCCTGAACTGCTATTAATAATCTGTACTTACGCCTCGTCGCGACTTAACAGGTAAATTACAACATGGCTGGGTAAAGTTGCAGATGTTGGCAATTAATAGTTGTGCCTGGCTTGTGTACTAAGTACATAAGTTGCATTATTATCTAAGGTTTATGTAAAGGAAGAGAATTATCTGCTTAGCCTATGCCCAACTATGTTGGGATCGGCTATTAGTCCAGTACCAATTTTTTACATGGAGTGAAAAAATTACGAGAATTGCCCCTCAAATAGGCAGCCATTTGAGGGGCAATTCTCGTAATTTTAAGAACGTTCACAATCTGATCTCAGTCTCAATCAGTCAAAAATACCTCTTAAATCCCTACAGTTTTGACAAGTTTTTGACATTTATTGTCGCTGAGATGAGATTGCGAGTTTGCGACTAGATTTTGAACATTTTTAATTACGGGAATTATTGGCCTTCTGAACCTCCACAAGCCAGTTACTGGGAAATACGATATCCCTTGGTAAGTCTGACAGACTTTCGGGTTTCTGATGTCCCGTATCGACTGTCATTCATGGATCTTGTCGTGCCGTTGCCGTTGCCGGTAAGCCGTTGGGCTTAGCGTGCTTTCCAAAGCACGGGGGCCTCGGTATGTAAAGGTGGTCACCCATCCACGGACTAACTGCGGCAAGCGTAGCTTAACCTGATCGATTGACACGTGCACCTGTTATTACTTACCCACAAGCCCATGTAAAAGAAGATATACCTGTAATGAAATAGTAACCATAGAGTTTCTTGCCCGTTATCCTCCATAGTAACCAAATACTCTTTGGAAACTGCAACTGACTTCATCTTTCTGACCTGACTAATTGTAAATTCAAAAGTTAAGCAATTGGTTTAATTTGAAATAATTAGTTTGAGTTTGATAATACTAAATATTATAAAAACATACAAAAATAAAACAAGCACTAGCATTGTCTTTATAAATGTTCTACTCTAAAAATTCTGGACAGCAAGAGTTACTGCAGGTAAGTTTTATGCTGTTTTTTTTAAAGCAAGTAGGTACCTTAAGTAATTATTTCCGTGTTGTTACTTAAGTATCTTAAGTAACAACACGGAACAAAATAAAATAAACGCCTAGAAGTTTTCCACAGGTATTACGTTTTTGTTAAAGTGCTATAGGAACAGTCGCACTGTACTTATTTATTCAAGTTTTTGAAGCGAAAGTGCCACTAAATGTTTCTTTACTCTATGCTGCTCATAGAGTAAAGAAACATTTAGTGGCACTTTAAAAATATTGAGAGTTAAGTAAGATTGTTTTATGAACGTCCTAATTGTATGACGGCAATGCCATCATGATTCCAGTGTAAGAGAGACACAGCTATACATGACCAATAGCACCATCTCTTTTTCGCACTGGAATCATGATGGCATTCATCATCATCATCATGCCAGCCGAAAGACGTCCACTGCTGTACATAAGCCTCCCCCAAGCACCTCCACTTCGACCGGTTCTGTGTTTTTCCCATCGAACGGCTTCCTGCAGCTTTAAAAAGTTCGTCGGACCACCTTGCTGGGGGCCTTCCAACGCTACGTCTTCCGGTACGCGGTTGCCACTCCAAAACCTTTCGGCCCCATCGGCCATGTGTTCTGCGAGCAATGTGCCCTGCCCACTGCCACTTCAGTTTGGCAATTCTTCGGGCTATGTCGGTCACCTTAGTTCTCCTGCGGATCTCTTCATTCCTGATTCAATCACGCAGGGAAACTCCAAGCATAGCTTTCTCCATTGCCCTTTGGGTAACTTTAAGCCTGATGACGATGACATTAATACTTCGTAATACGGTCCCTGTGCTTATTATGAGAGGGTTATCATTATGTCTAACAATACTCCTCTAGAGTCTAAAATTCGGTCTAGAGTCTAGACCAAATTTCGGTCAGGGCTAGCAATCTCAACGGAGACTAGCCTACTCGCCTACTTGGGAGATATTATAGTGCACTGACTGAATCTATTCTATTTATTTTCTATCGCATGCTATTGACCTGATTTTTTAATATTAATGTTAATTTATTTATATTATTATTCTTTATATTTTTATTTTGAAATCTTATTGTCTTACGACCTAATTTGTACACCAGCCATGGTCAAACATGTTGAGCCAAAAAATACCTTGTACCTAACACCTAATAAGCATCTCACCATGTATGTTATCTACACATGTTTTTGCAGATAAATGACCTGTGTAGGTGCACTCACTCTCATAGTCTGATGGGACGGCAATCCGACCAGACTGGAGAGAGATCAGTCGCAGGACAAACGGCTTAACGTGATTTCCGAGGTGCGAGTATTACACCGCCAACTTCCAAACTCCGTGCTGTTACTAATGTCTAACAACGATGCGATTGATCTCAGTGATCAGTGATTACGCCGAACGACTACCAACCAACTTTTGTCACGCAGTTTCTAGGAATAGGTACCTACCTATATCAAAAGGTAAGACGTTAGATTGTCCGTCGAGCTTCTGATAGCCTGACGAATAAAATAACGTTGCTTCTCGTTACAGGTTTCTGCGAAAGATTCACTGTTAATTTCCTTCTCAACTTCTTTAATTAATACTAGGTGAGCTAAGGTAACTTTTTATAAACAATCTATATATATAACCTGCACTCTAATTGTGTGAAACACAATTTTGAAGGATATAGAAGTAACAGTAGAACACTGTCTCCTAAGGCACAGGTTTCCCCTAGTTTAGGAGGCAGGGTTTCCACCTTACCAGACATATTTTTACAGCAACTTGTTTTTGTAACTTAGATTTACTACTTATTGTAACAAAAGGTATTTAGTATCAATAAAGTTATTAGTATTATTATTGCTAATCCATGATTGCTTTAGGTACGAAAAATGTATCTGCTCAGCAACGTAAATAACGCATTGTATGTTGTGGAACTGTCAAATTGAAAGCTATTGCTTCTGTTAGTGCGTTGCGCACTTACCCCGCTGATCTGTGTGTGTGTTTACCAACCTTCTATACATTAACTTGTGGCAACAGTAGCACACGTACCTGTCCGTTTCGCTACCGCCCGGGAACTTAGTAGGTACCATGTGAGGCTAATAGATGGCGCTGGGAGTATCACTGGAGCAAACAAAGTGAACGCATTGATTATTTACATTGTTATGAATTTGATGGAGCTAGTCAATGGTAGTCTGAACGTGGTAAAAATATTTTCAAGAACATGTTGTGTTGTTTTCAAAATCACATGGGCATAATACGAAAAAAATAAATAAGAAGACTATAGGAAACCATGGCCCATAGGCCTTTATAAGGCTTTATGTAGGTATCTTTGGTATTATTATCATCATCATATCCACTGAAAGGCATCCTCTAAAATCACTACAAGACCCATAAATGATTGGTGTAGTACCTTTTTTTTCTGAATTTTAGCATAAATAAATCTTTCGGTACGAGCTTCTTCGTACAGACGCCAGCACATCAAGCTACTACAATCTGTCAAATTTCTTTAATAGATTTTCAACTTTATCGTTAAAGCATTAAGGTTCAAGGTTGATTGGGAAAATTTTACAGTTTCGGGTAGCTTGACCTGCTGGCGTCTGTACATTGACATTTGTGGTAGTTTGTACATCATACTCATTAATACACATCGCTAATGTTTCTATAACATAGCATTTAAGTGTGATAATTAACACTGGGTACTAAATTAAATGACTAACTAACTAAACATATAATTAAATACAAAAAATCCTTTTGTTTTTTGCTCATTTAGACGTCAAAGTACTTGTCCGTCCGTATCACTGTCATACGGAAACGTGCCCAGAAGACTGGCAGCATGGCCATTCAACGTGGCAATGCTGCCGGAAATAATTGTGTTATTATATTCAGTAGCAATAAGTACCTATCCAGGAAATCGTTCGTCTACTCATTTATATAACAGAATATAACATACCTTACAATTTTATATAACGATGGCACGACGATTTAAGTTAGTTTAATAGTAAGTTAAGCGATTGACTGCTGCGCTGCGTGTCGCGGGTTCGATTCCCGCACGGAACAAATGTTTGTATGACCTACATGTATTTGTTCCGAGTCTGGGTGTTTTTCTATGTATAATATGTATGTATTTACAAAAAAAAAAAAAAAATGTAATTATATAAGTAGTTTATCAGTCATCTTGTTACCATAACACAAGCATTAGGTTGCTTAGCTTGGGACAAATGGTGCTGTGTGAAATGTCCAGGGATATTATTATTATTATTATTATAACAAGTACATAACATTTTCACTGTTGGGCATTACACGACAACACTTTATAATGAAATAAACGAATGACATTAATGAATGCCTAGCTTTACTTTTAGTGAAATAGTTTGAGTTTTAGAAGTTAATATTTATTATTATTGGCGTTAGAAACTACATAGATTCAGATGAAATTAGGAGTACTAAGGTTGAATTAGTCTGACTTCTAAAGGAGATAAATTAAGATTATTCATTGAAATAGTTTTGAGAAGAGTTCATTTATCTGAGACTAGCTGCGCCTCGTGGTCTCACCCCGAGAAAGTGTCGATCCCGTGAGAATATCGAGATAAAAAGTATTCTATGTGTTAATCTTGGTTATAAACTATCTGTGTGGAAAATTTCTTCTAAATCGGTGCAGTGCTTTTACGTAAAAAAGTAACAAGTATCCATCTCGCCATCTTCTCAAACTTTCGCGTTTATAATTTTAGTAGGATCACGTCTTAAAAAAAATGCAATACATCGAAACAGATTCTTTAAGCTTTAACCTGTAACGTCTGATATTTCAACTGCCACTCAGTCGAGTGAATTATCTTAACCCAAATGTCAGTTCCATTTAGTTCCGAGTTTACCAACTAGGATCGTTCAAGTTTCATACATCGGGCCGCGTGAAGTTGAACATGTACCTACTACTCGGGGTTTAAGCCCGGACTTCAGTTTGAGGCGCGTTTACATGACGCCAGTTTTTGGTAGAGTGTGTTATATTTTCAACCACGGTTAAAAATATGCATGCGTTGCACATTTTTTTTTTTCATTTTTTGAAGGTACTTAAGCTTTAGCCGCTGAGAATCTGATGTTTGATAGAAACTCAGAACATACTTATCACGCGAAATAAGATTTAATTCTTTTTTGGACAAATTCTACAGCCGTTACAAATGTATCTGTTATAGAAATGCATAGCATAGAATGCTAAGAAATCTATTTTTTTCACATGCTCACTGACACACATACATAGAAGTTTTTTACTGATTATAAAGCAAGTTGAACTAGATTGCAACTGATATTTCAGCTGGCGATAAAAAATCTAGAATCATACATCATCATTAGCATCGCCATATTCCCCATACAACGTGGCAATGCTGCCAGCTTTTTGGGCACTGTTTCTGTTGACAGCGATGCGGACGATTTTTTTAATGCCCCATGATTCTCTTGCTTATTTTTTCACATTTATAAATTATTATTTAAGCTTATTTAAAATGTAATGATAAATAAAATTGATAATTTATGAATGTTGTGATACTGTCCACGTAATTCAAGTCTCTTTATAAAAAAAAGTGTGCTGTAAAGTTGTCATCATCTTGGATTTTCATTTTGACCTCACTATCGGTTTTAGCAACCTCAAAAATCAACCTAAAAAAAAACCCATGAGGAAAAATTTGAAAGTTTTTGCAGCCGCCATCCTGGATTTTCATTTTTCTCAGTATTTCCTTGTGCACTATTGGCCCTCAAAAACCTTGAAAAGGCCCCCTTTAAGAAAAAAAAAAAAATAATCGCAACCGCCATCTTTGACTTTCATTTTGACTAGATACCTTTGTCTCTCAAACAGAGACACAGAGTCGTAGAAACTCGTAAGGACTTTAAGGGGTCAAACACTTTCTCCTTTCGTCTTTAAGTGATGATTTCTATCAGTTTGCTGCTACCGCAAGCTGCGTTAAAAAACTTCATTTCAATAAAAACTCTCACTAAACACTGGCGCGGTGTAAACGAGCCCTTACTTCAGTCTTCGTAGGCCAACACTGACACCGGTAGAAGTTATTAACAGTGTTATTGAGACAAATTTGAAGTCTCTGAGTTTGAAAGTTAGTTCACTTGGTTGCTGCGGGTTTTTGGTAAGTATTGTTGGAAACAGGATTACGATGTCTTCGGTATATTGACTGTATTGGTTCTATGTTAGAAATACGAGAACCAGGAAAAGAAAGAAGATGTTGGCTTAGTTGGAAAATATGGTGGTGATGAGTATAGTATAGTATATCGAGGTTCCTGCGATAGGAGGTGACTGGTAGATATCGTCACATAATAAAAAAGCACCCCCTTCGTGCCACTTTCTCTCTCTGTTTCTTTCTATTGTATATGACTTTCTTTCTAGTGTGTGTGCGTACGAATGTACATACAAAAACAAAAACATAATTCATACAACTAACTAAATTCACGGTCTCTTCACTCTTTTACGAACGTGGGAACTACGCTTCAAAAGCGACCTTTGTTATTTACTAAATATTTAACACAAAATTAAGGACCTGAATAAACATAAGAATTTGTGTACAAAACACATTCCGGCCCCATAAAGACAACCTGAGGCCATCATTATATGACCCCAATTATTGAATCACTCGACTTTAAACAACAGTCGAGTTTCGAGTGATTCGTTTCGTTTCTAGTTTTTTAATTCGATATTGAAAGGAAAGTTCTCAACTTTCTCACAGTGTCTTTGACAAGTATTACAAGGACACTGACGATTAATTTCCTGGAGTTTTCGATCCCCTTAACAAAGATTTCAAACGACTGATTTTGCTGTTGGTTTTGTTTTGTTCTACTAATTTACAAACTTACTTCACACACCCTAATCGTGCTCTTAGAATTAAGGTTATTTGAAACTCAATTCACGAGTAACATAAAACTATATACAGTATGACATTCAACCAAAGTCACACGTGGAAAGTGACTCGACATGAAATTTTCGCACGTTCGAGCATGTGTGTTCGAGCGATTCAATAATCGACCTCCTCCTCCATTGAGTATTTAAAGTCTAAGTCTAAGTAAAACTCATAAACACAAAATTTATTCGAGAGTTAATGAGTGTCAACGTTCCAATTACAATCCATTGCAAGGCTTGAACGAGCTTAAGTAATTTTATTAGGATTACCAACTGTAATTAAAAGTACTGAGGCGTTCAGGGGTTAGGTTTCGTGCCTACTTTACATACAACCTATGAGCTAAGTTCTGAATGCTGACTTGTTAAAAAAGATGTGGCTTATTTGGTTAGTGACACATTCCTAAAATGTTTCCCATATCAAGGAAAATACCTACATTGAGTTTATTGTGTTCTTCGAATAGAAATTTAGAAGTCGATTTTACTTCAATTATGTAGTGTGATACGAGTTCTTTGCGAATCCTGCCTAACCTTCATTGAAAAAGACGTGCAATGCAATTTTATTCCAAAAAGTCGTCATTCAAATTGCTTATGCGTTACGTGACTAATCCGTGTTGCTGCTGAAAGCATCGTGAGGGTGTCTGAAGAGGTTATTCAGTTGCCCTCCAACTCACTACATGCACAGTCTACACTGGTACCTTTTACCGAAGATGTCAGAACATGCTGAAAACAGTAAAATACCGGAAAATGTACCTATAGCCGTAATAATTTATTTACAAATTGTAAGGCATTTTAGGTAATCAGAGGGGCTTGTGGCTAAGTAATAACTGCCGCATGGGTCGATCGATCAGGTTAAGCTACGCTTGCCGCGGTTAGTCCGTGGATGGGTGACCATCTTTACATACCAAGACCCCTCCGTGGCTCGGAAAGCACGTTAAGCCGTTGGTCCCGGCTGTCATTCGTGAATCTTTGACAGTCGTTACGGGTCAACAGAAGCCGGAAAATTTGACAACCAGTATTTCCAAGGGGTATCGTATTACCCATTAACTGGGTTGTGGAGGTCAGATAGGCAGTCGCTCCACTTAAAATACTGGTATTTAGCTGCATCCGGTTAGACTGGAAGCCGACCCCAACATAGTTGGGAAAAGGCTAGGCAGATGATGATTTAGGTAATCAGTTCCGGCATCGTCTTAGCTAAAACTTTTATTGTGACATGAATCCCATGGTTTTTGATGATACAAGAAAAGAAGATGTGGCTCGACAGACGTCCTATATGGGAAGTTCATCATAGTCCCAGAGTTCAATCTCTCATCATTGTATACATTGTATTGTACTAGTATAGTTGCCAAAAGAAGTCAAAAGCATGAACATCATTAAATAATAATAATAATAAATCCCTGGACATTTCACACAGCACCATTTGTCCCAAGCTAAGCAACCTAATGCTTGTGTTATGGTAACAAGACGGCTGATAAACTACTTAGATATATACAATTTTTTTTTTTTTTTTTGTAAATACATACATATTATAGATAGAAAAACACCCAGACTCGGAACAAATACATGTAGGTCATACAAATATTTGTTCCGTGCGGGAATCGAACCCGCGACACGCAGCGCAGCAGTCAATCGCTTAACCACTGCGCCAACCGTGTCGTCAAAACGCAACCTAATGCTTGTGTTATGGTAACAAGATGGCTGATAAACTACTTATACACAATTAGATGATATTAAAACTAATTAAAGACAATACTTGTTTATTGAAGAAGGGCTATTTTAATATCGATGAGTACAAAGGTGACAACCAACAGGCAGGAGAAAAAAAAACCGGCCAAGTGCGAGTCGGATTCGCGCACCCAGGGTTTCGTACAATTTAAAATTATTAAAAATACTTTTATTATATGATGTAACTAAAAATTTACGGTTTTCGCAATTTTTCCTTTATCTGTCGTATAAGACGTTGCTTCGTATCAAATTTCAAGATTCTGAGTTCACGGGAAGTACCCTGTAGGTTTTGATTCCCTTGCGAGTGTCGAAAATTTGCGGAAATTTGCGGCATAAACGGCTGTATCTTTTGATTGCGTTGGCTTAGAAGTTTGATTTTTTCACAGCTCCAAGGGTTATTAAATTTGAGTATTTGATGTAAATTCCAGCTTGATGCCTTTACGCGTTCTGGAGAAAAAGGGCCTTGACAGACAGACAGACGGACAACAAAGTGAACCTATAAGGGATCTTTTTCCTTTCGAGGTACGGAACCCTAAAAATTGAAGACATGTGACATCTAACAACCCGCACTGGGCCCGCGTGGTAGATTATAGCCCACTCCCTCTCGAAGAGAGGAGGCCTGTGTCCCAGCAGTGGGAACAATATAGGCTGATTATGACGAACGGACAGCCAAAATAAATATAATATATAATAATATATACATACATACATTTATGGTTCCTGAATTATTGACATTATCATTATTTATTAGTGATATTGTTCCATTTTAAATGTTTAATGAATTGTGAAAATAAATGTAGGTACTTAACATTTTTTAGATATTATTTTATTTATCATCACTGTAATATTTTCAACAACAAACAAAAAACAAACAAAAACAAAACAAAACAAATGACTTAGTTTCAAATCGTTAAATGTCAAAACACAGTGCTCTAAATAGGTACCAAAACAAGGTCAACCATGCCAACAGCAGGTTCAAAAACGCAACTTTCGTCACAAAAAAACGGATTTGAATACAAAAATAATGTCCGCGCAAACATTTTAAGCTTTAAAATGATTTTCGACACGGATCGCTGCCGCCACAAAAACTGACGAAGCATATAAAAAGTTTTAGGTCCACCGCAAATGTAACTGAAGTTTTAATAAATTCGAGCCAGCTCACTGAGTGCGGGACTAACGGATAGGCATAAACATTGAATTTTTTTGACGTATCGATTTTACGTCCAAGTTGGACACGGTTCCAACTTGGACGTAAAATGGATACGCTAAATGAAATCAAATATCGTATGTTCGGTTAACAGAGTTTTGGTGGATTCCTATTATGAATGACCAAAGATGAAGGCCAATGTGTGGAAATCTCTGTTTGCGTATGGGGAACACATACGCAAACATAGGTTTCCACAAATAACCCATCAGCCTTCAAGGTAAGAGTGAACAGGCATCTTCTGGGTTTGCTTGTGCCATTATAGAACTCATTCGTCACTTTGCATCAGGCGATATCGAGTTCAGGCTCATTTTGCTATAAATAAAAATGTCTAACAATATTTGTTACTTACACTTACATCACATTGAACACGTCCTTATTTAAAGGCATTCTCGGACAGCTCAGCATAAGCATAATTAGCCTATAACGTTCCCACTGCTGGGACACAGGCCTCCTCTCTGTGAGAGGGAGTGGGCCGTTATACACACCACGCGGGCCTGTTGCGGGTTGGTAGATGTCACATGTCTTTTTTATTTTTTTTGAGGATGTGAAATCATCAAATGACCCCTCCCGCTCTGGGTGGAGCGGAAGGGAGTGTCAGACTCTTACTGACTAAAACCCACCCGTGTTCCTTCCTTAGCCCTTTCTGTTCCAGGGCAGCGGTAACCCTTTCGGACGATCCCGCCGCCCATGTCACATGTCTTCGATCTTTTATTCTAGGACATGCCCGTTTCCTCACGATGTGTCCTGACCTTGATGGATGCATTGCTGATAAAATAATTTACACAAAGCAAAGCGCCTCCTGTGGGGTTCGAACCTACGACCTTCAATAACACTGCTGCCACCACTGCTCTGATAGTTAAATGATGGAAATAAAAAAGCTTGGTATGTTCGGTTGGTTAAAACTCAACTGCACTTTTTGTTTTGTTATAGCTCAGTTTGGTCCTTACATTTCAATCTCAATAAGTGGACTGGCAGGGTGAAATTGTAAATACATCACGTCAATCCGCCAATAACATCAAAATTCAAATCAAACTAGAGATTTTTTGTTAATAAGCCACAAACGATGGTCGTGGTTACATTAAACATTATTAAATAACCGCCATTTTGGGAGCGATGCGAATCAAATAGCTACGAGCTATTAAATTATACTAATAATTTAGTGATATAAATGAGTTTCGTTTGAAATTGGCTGTCGTGTTATGTGTTGGCTTTGAATGAACAACATCGTAAAATCAACATGACTCATTTAACGTATAACGTATTCCTTAATAACTTATAATCAATCGTGTATATAACGTTCTTGCTGCCAAACGGTGAAGGTAAACATCATGTGAGGACAAAAGCGTTTGTGAAATCGCTTAAGCATCTAGAATGAGCAAATATGGAAATAAAATTGTTTATTCTCTAAATAATTTACATTTAGTAAAGCGCCGGGTTCGAATATACGACCTACAACTTCACGGCCATTACTACTGGGCCACCACTACTCTGACAGTTAAATGATGGAAATAGAAAAGGTTGATATGTTATGTGGTAATATTTGCAGGGCCAACATGGCCAGATATCGCAGATGACAGGGAGAAACAAGAGGAGGCTTTTGCCCAGCGGTGGGACCCCCGACAGAAACAGAGGGGTTATGAAAACGCCAAACAGACGAGGCTTATAATACCCACCAATAATTAATGCGTGCTGGAAAGGAAAGCCACTGTTAACTTCCTATTTTCACTAGCCGTCCCCCGACGCAAGCGCTTGGATCAAAACGTGAACTACAACTTTGACGGCACGGTTGGCGCAGTGGTTAAGCGATTGACTGCTGCGCTGCGTGTCGCGGGTTCGATTCCTGCATGGAACAAATATTTGTACATGACCTACAATTATTTTTGCCTTTTATACCGTTAAGGATTATATCGAGGACAAAAAGTCTTGGCTTGCTTCCAATTTTTTACCTATTTAGTGTTCTTATTTTTCTGTTTTGTTGTTGTTTTTTTTATATATATACACTTTGAAATTAATGAATTTTATAAATATACTATGACATTTGCTTACTTTGTAAAGTATTCTGTTATTTTAATTATTGTGAATGTGAAGACTATGTGGGTCACTTTATTTTTATTATATTTTATTTTTCTCTCTGTTCTCTTAGTTTTTGTCATGGTCTGGCAGTTTGAATAATTAATGTGGCCTACCCAAATGTCCTTTCTTTGGTATTGTTCGTCGAATCGTCGAGCTCCTTAAGTTTTGAGTTGAGCTGCACGATTACTGACAAATGCGTGCACTGACTGGACAGGTCCTCTCAATCTGTATGGTTCTTTCCTCTCATACATCGACCATATCTCAGACATCGACCTGCATGGTCTTCATATGATCTGACCAAGATTATGTCTGGACTTTAAAAGAGACCGTGACCTCTGAGTTTGTTTCGTCCTTTCTTCTCAGAATAGTCAGATAGGAAACGCCGACCTCATCTAGTTTTAAAATATGATTGACGTGTAAAAGTGTTTGTACAAACCTACTTACAAAATAAAATCATTTATCATTAGTTGTTCCGGGTCTCGCTGTTTGTGTATGTGAGTTTATATGTCTGTAAACGCACCCACGAAACAGGAGTTTTTTTTTTTTTTTAATAATATTATTCCTACCCATAAAAGCATAATCGGATTACATGAAAAACAATATCTATCTATCCAATATTTAGTAAGGCGTGTATTAACCAGATTTAACCAGTTTATCATAGCAAGCAACCTCCCGATATTTTGTTGTTCCCCGGTTTTGACTGCATAATGGAACGGATTTCAATATTTTAATATTTATAAGCAATTCGTTTGTTATTGGGCTGGTTGCTCCTACAGAGAGTTATTTTTTTAAACGCGTCGGTCGGTGTTTCAAGGGATTTTTTTTAAGGAAAATCTGTGAATCTCACGTTATTATTTGTTTTTAAAATATTTTTTTAGGAATGGATCATAAACGGGGCATTATCCTGTAAGCTAACAATGGCGGGGGTGATCCAGCATCGGCCTTGTGGGAAAATGAAACACCATTGATAACAAGTGTTCTGTGTAAAATAAATGTTCTGGAAAATTGTGAGTAACAAAACATTTTTATTTGCTTTCAGGAAAATTATGAATGGTGATTAAATATGCCGTTCCGATTTATCACTAAAATGAAAATGTTATTATGAAAATTGAGGAACCAATTTATTATTAACAGTAAGTACTACTAAGCGTAACAGAAGAAACCTCACCCAAAACCCACGTTACGCGCCGTGCTACGGCGTAGCACTGCTACGAATGTTCTAAGGAAACTTTAACACAAAAATAAGGCATATTTTTACGTCTAATCGTCAGGCTTCTTTTTGAGTCTAACTAAGAAGTAACCAGACCAGACCAGAGTACCACCCAGACCACCACCACCACCACCAGACCACCACTACGACCACCACCACCTGGGGACCAGAGTATGTATGACAGCAAAGGCAAGTTATAACGGTATCGTGAACAGTTTAAGAGCGTCTTCTATATTTCCATACATTTTACTTCCCTGTGTTCTCGTGATGCTGTGACGTGGACGTCCACGATAATATCTTCACGTTAGAAATTATAAAAGTACACAATCTCTACCCAGTAATCCTATCCTTCTTACAAATATTGTACACGTGAAAGTTTGCGAGGATGGATGGATGGATGTTTGTTACTCTTCTACAGAACGGATTTTGATGAAACTTTACAGTAATATAGCTTATAAGTACATCAGAATAACACATAGGGTTCCTTTTATTCCGATATTACCACGGGATCGACACTTATGCGGGTGAAACCACGGGGCGCTGTTAGTAACAAAATAAATTCACAAAACACACTAAAATAATCCTCTTTTAAGCACGCTCGCTGACGCAAACAATCCTCAATTCATTAAAATTTCCAAGTCATGAACAACATTTTAAACAACACAGCCTAACATTGTAAACATGACGTCACACAAATCATCTTTAGAGTTGCGCTCCAGTGCGTAATAGGCTTAATTTACTCATGCAATGTTATTTATAGCCCCCTTGTGCTATATCTCACTTGATGACTGAAATCTCCCTGTAGGGGGTTGCGATCCAATATGTTTGTGCTGGGATCCTGCCGTTTTGCCGAAAAGATTTTGCCAAAATTTTACTACCCAAACAAATTTTAGCAAACTTTTTTTTACCAATGCAATGTTTGGAATGATTTTAGTACGCACATTTTCATTAATTTGTTCAAATTTTTACTTGGCAGAATATCATCAAGGAAAATGCCATTTAGGCATTTGGTCTTTAATCAAATGATTTATTACAGCAAACAATCTTTAGACAGTAAACTTTTGGTCAAATGATTTGATATGGCAAAAAATATAAAGGCAAAAATAAGATTTTCGGCGGTCGATGAACGCACAAAAAAAAAACATCAAATTAATTCATTTTTTGTTTCATCATGCTTACATATAAAGAAGGAAAGAAAAGAAAGAAAGAAAAAGTTTTTATTGCGACTCGTACAGGAAGATCATAAAACTAAAATAAACACAACCGAAAATAAAAAAAATAAAAATTATATAATACTATTATGTACCATTTTTTATTATATCGATACTTACCTTGCTTTAATTTTAACCCTGATTATGTATGTCCTGTGGCTTGTATCCAATATATGTGTATAAACGCACACACACACACACACATACCTTTACCAAAGTACATTCCCCCTTTAATGGAGACATAGCCCATTCAGCATTGAGTTGTGGGTATGTAATTGAACGAAGCCCTTGTTGGAACGAATTTGTGTTAATTAAAGAGCATCCTTGTTTATACAAACACTGAATGGTTACTTTGGTATGTGATTAGTCGAGGTTTTGGGTTTCGATTCTAATCTGTCACTATGGGGCAGTTGCCAGGGGTGGCGAACTAATGGCGTGAGGTTAGAATTTGTGGGTACGGGTAGCAATAGAAAACGAGGAGCTTGATAAAAAATATGTAAGGTCAAATACCTTTTAGAGGTATAGAGGAACAGGGTGTAAAGTTCACTCATACCCTATAGAAAAGGGAGGATCCTCCGACCAACCGGGTGTTGTGTTTGGCGGGCAATTGCCCAACGATTGACGTCTGGAAGTTGTATGTATGGTAGTTGCGCGGAAACTCTGCTTGCGAGATGCAGGATTTGCGTGACGTCAGTATGACGCGTGGTTCGCATGTGGCGTTGTAGATACCGCTACAACCTCCAATCTGCCTAGCCTTATCTCAAGTATGTTGAGGCCGGCTTCTAGACTAACCGGATGCAGCTTGCTGTGGTGGTTGTACCCTTTCGTAATGTCCATGTCTAAAATACTTATTGACTATAATAATTATTTGGAGAATTAATTACCTACCATAATTTTAGATGAGTCGCAGCTGGGATCTTCATTACTTACAAGTTTCAGTTACTATGTGAAAATAATTTAAGTTCATAGATAACATATTTTGGTTGTTTTCATTATCAGTGATGATGCTATAAGAGCACAATAATAATAATAATAACAGGATAAAATAAGAAAAATCACTTACCTTATAGACATAGACAGTTCCTAATACCCATAACCTACAAAAAACAATCGCTGAGAAAATAAGTAAATATGCCGACCTAAAGAAGAAGTCATAAGAATCTGGAGACGAGAAAAAGTATAGGTACGTTATTCCTATAGTTCTCTCCACGACAGGCGTTATCCCCAACCATCTTCTCCGTAGCCTGAAATTATTAGATTTAGAAGAATCCGTTTATATTAACCTGCAGAAAGCTGCCATCCTAAACACCTGCAGAATAGTTAGGAAGTTCATGCAGTTAGAGGAAGAAAACACACCCTCA
The DNA here is from genome assembly GCA_949629185.1 of Apamea crenata. Taxonomy (NCBI): domain Eukaryota; kingdom Metazoa; phylum Arthropoda; class Insecta; order Lepidoptera; family Noctuidae; genus Apamea; species Apamea crenata. The sequence continues at coordinate 4,711,575 of OX451359.1, forward strand.
TCCTAAGTACACACCACATGCTGCATTTACTTGGCTTTGGCCCGTAAATGTAGCTAAAACCAGCCTACGAGCTGAGAAAAAGAACACTCCTGATAAAAATAATAATAAACATTTAGTAGGCACCTGCTGATCTTTTCTGTAAAAATCTCACCGTGAACTTAGGTGAAGTGAGTTTCAAGTGAGCTCTGTCAATAGTGTTAATCCCTCGCATTAGCAGAAATGACGGCTCATTCCAAGCTCACTTCATCTATGTTTTCAAGATAAGATTTTTACAGAATAGACCGACAGTTATTACTTTGGGAACATAGAGGGAGTGTTACCATACTAATTATTTTAACCTAAATTACAAGACAAGTCCATCAATATCAAAAATAACAATCTGGCTAACCTTAGCCAGCCTAACTAAATGCAGCTGAATACCAGTATTTTACATAAAGCGACTGTCTTCCTGACCTCAAAACCCAACTATTGGGTAACACCATACCCCTTGCGAAGACAAAGTTTTGGGCGAATGACTACCCATAAGATCTGGCAAAGATCTACAAGTAAACAGTTATTACAATATTTGCCTATTAAGCCAAAATTCTCAAGGTCAAGCTCAGGTCTTTTTAAGGAAATTTCGAAACGTCTGGTTGACACTTCCCGTGATCCAAGGGCTGGCTTCTACCTTGGCCAGAGGCTAAGAATTGCCATATAACATGGTAATTTTCGAAAGTCTCTTGGGTACATTACCAGCCGACAGCGATGCGGATGAATTTTTCACGCTATATATTAGTTTGTGTATAGTTTTAGTTGAGGTAATTTTGTTATTTTTATGAATTTAGGTATTAGTTGCTATTTATTTATATAAAATATTAAGTTAATTCTTATCTAACAAATTATATTCAAAATTCATTGGCACTTAGATAGTAGTATAAGAAAGGTTTGGCTTCCCTGGTAACAGTCCGTTAATGTTGACCGGTGCCGGAATAATGTTTGGGTGAGTTCAGTTAGAGAATGTTTGCTATAGTTTCGTGTTCTACTCTTTAGAACATTGAACTGTACTTAGACATAGTATGGCGTAGTTTGTTTGATAGTAAATTGTTCCAAAGTAACTAACTTTTGTATCTACATGAAAATTCATGAAATACATAGAAAGTTGTATTTCAGTCGAGAATTATATGCATCAGAAAGGTTATTTTTAAGGGTGTGGTAACCATAAAACTGAACAAGTTTCTTTATAGGACTCTCTCGAGTCTAAGGCCCTCTAATACAATGTTTTAATGTAATGTAATGGAAAGCCCATTACATTACATTAAAACATTAAACTCTGTAATAAAATGAATTATTATTATTAAATGGAAACTTCTCAAAAGATAGATAGAATACTGTTATTATGTACACTATAAATATTACAGATATAACTAACCCTAGCTAAATAATAACAGCCGCACAGGTCGATCGATCAGGTTAAGCTACGCTTGCCGCGATTGGTCTGTGGATGGGTGACCATCTTTACATACTGACACCCCTCCGTGTCTCTGAAAGCACGTAAAGCCGTTGGTCCCAGCTGTCATTCGTGGATCTTTGACAGTCGTTACGGGTAGTCAGAAGCCCGAAAGTCTGACTACCAGTCTTACCAAGGGGTATCGTATTACCCAGTAACTGGGTTGTGGAGATCAGAAGGCCAATTCTCGTAATTTAAAATGTTCAAAATCTGGTCAGTGTCTATCTCGGCGACAAAAAAATGTCAAAATGAAGGGAAACTAGAGGTATTTTTGACAGATTAAGACTGGGATCAGACTGTGAACGTTCTTAAAATTACGAGAATTGCCCCTCAGATAGGCAGTCGCTCCATTTAAAATACTGGTATTAAGCTGCATCAGATAATTAATGTAAAAATTGTACAAGGGGTGACACAATGGGCGGTCTTATCGCTAAGGGTGACCTTTTAAACACAACTTTTGGATGGATTAAGGGAGAAAGGAGATACAATACTGCAGGTAGTTTGTGGTGTACCATTTAAATGGATTTTTTTTTGTTTGGTGCTTCTGACTACGCTCAACGACTGCAGATCTACGAATTACAGCCGGGACCAAGCTTAACGTGCTTTCCGAGGCATGTAGGGGTTTCGATATGTAATGGATGGTCACCCATCCACGAACCGACCGCGGCGAGAGCAGCTTAACATTCGTTCGACTCGTGCGGCTGTTGTTATTTAGCCCTCAAAATAAGTAACTAAAAGCCTTATAAAAATTGTCTTCACAAACTATAGGCTAGACCCAAACTAAATAGTAATAAAAGATTAAAAACCTCGGCCAGAAGTGTTAGTTTAGTTTCAAAGAAACTTGGAACGGTACCCTTCGCAACTTTACAAACATTTGCTTTTCAAGAAAAATAAGGCGCAGGAAAGAAAAATGTGGAGTTTCCAAGTAAAAAACTACCGGACATTTATTTGTTGGCTATTTATTAATGATCATGGCTTTTTGTTTTTTACACCTTTCTTTAGTTTATTTGGTTCAAGGATAAGGTTCATTTTGCACCGCTTTATATTTGTGATACATACACATACGCCATACAATTCTTAAAACACATTAGAATATTACAAAAATAGTTACTGCTGTTTTTGTGAATTATAGTTATAGATTCCAGTACCTACTTATAATTTGGCAGCATGATAATTAACTATAGTTTTGAAACATTAAATCAATTCAAGGTCGCTCAGCGCGCTATGGAGCGAGCTATGCTCGGAGTCTCTATGAAGGATAAAGTCAGGAACGAAATTATCTGGAAAAGAACCGGAGTTACCGACATAGTTTGCAGAATAAGCAAACTGAAGTGGCAGTGTGCTGGCCATGTTTGTCAAAGGACCGATGGCAGGTGGAGCAGACGAGTCCTGGAGTGGAGACCGCGTATCGGCAAGCGTAGTGTGGGACGCCCCCCAGCTAGATGGACGGACGACCTTAAGAAGGTGGCTGGGACGGACTGGATGCGGAAGGAGGATGACAGGGTCTTGTGGCGCAGCCTGGCAGAGACCTATGTTCAGTTATAGACTGCAATAGGCTTTTTTTTTTTTTGGATGGGAAATCATCAAATGACCCCTCCCGCTCTGGGTGGAGCGGAAGGGAGTGTCAGACTCTTACTGACTAAAACCCACCCGTGTTCCTTCCTTAGCCCTTTCTGTTCCAGGGCAGCGGTAACCCTTTCGGACGATCCCGCCGCCCACTGCAATAGGCTGAGGTGATTGATTGAAACATAAGCACAACTAATTCTTTTGCTATGAGCATAGTTTATTTATTTATTAATAACCAACTTATATTAACAGTTTGCAACACACATGCAAGTTATATAAAGTGATTATCATCAAGAAGGTCCTTGCTGGCCGATGCCCTAATCTCGTTCCAATTACAGTAACGGACTCAAAACCCCTTTAGCCCTCAATAATCTGATCCCCGAAGCGAGACAACCCTCTGACAGTGCTGTCACTTTCAATCGTCCCCTTTCAGCAAATATGGAATAGTAAACAAAAAAAATACCCACGAAAGAGCATTGACCTCTCGTCATGATGTTTTATGAATATTTTTCCACTGTCCATCAAATAAATGGGTACAGAAGGTCAGCTCCAAACACAGAGCAAAAATGCACGTACACATATAGTCCGGTCACAGTTATTTTACCACTTACAGCAGTAACCTAACACACAACTTTATTGTAACGAGAATAAGGTTGATGTGTCATAGTGATTTTAACAGACCTGGCAGTGGCAGCAACTCAACAGCAACCTTATGAAAATTAGAATAAAGATCACTGTGATATTGATAGTGATGCAAAATCAAAGGTAAAATAATAATGAAATGACTGTAGGACTGCATTTGTTTAAGACAGTTTGAGATCTCCGAAAGTACGTATCTAAAGTTTAACCAAAAAAGGTATGCGCTTCGATAATCTTCGTGTTTCCGAATTAGCACGTCAGTTGTTCCACAGAGAAAGCTCCATCAAAGGCAAAGCTGCTAAGCCACGCATTGTAGTGCACCTATCAAAGCGCGGTTGATTGAAGTTTCCTCTCTGTCAGGTTACTTACTCTGCTCGCACGTCGTTAAGAATATTGACAAGTTTTTTGGAATTGTGTAGAACTGCTAAACTCTAATTTTGTACAAATGGAAAATCTAATCTAGGAGATAAGTGGGCCCGACACCACCTTTCATAGCAGTTTTATATCAATCTATTCAGGACATAATATGTCGGTAGTAGGACATAATATATTCAGACATAATATGCCGGTAGAAGATATGGAGCTATATTATAGCTCCATATCTTCTACCGGGTCAAGGGTATCGTGTTAGCCAGTAACTAGGCTGTGGAGGACAGTTGCTCCACGTAAAATACTGGTATTCAGCTGCATTTGGTTAGACTGGGAGCCAACCTCAAATATAGTTAAAAAAAGGTTAGGCAGATGATGAAATCCATCTATTCGCATGTGTACGTGTGCGGGTACCATTTTGCGCTCGCTGTATGTAACCGACCTTCTGCACCTAACCTATTTGTTGGACTGCCTGTCTGTGTACGGTGTCGGAGTTTCGTCGGGTTCTGTAACAGACTTCCATGTTTTTGATAGTTGCTAGTGCATCCCGTTTTTCGCTTAGCTTTTTCGCTGGTTAAATTCGGGTGTATGGTTGTAAATGTAGGTGTAGAATGGTTGTCTGCACCGGAATATTTTATTATGAAATGATAAATAGGCTGGGGAATATTTGGGTGAAGGGGTGTTGAGCATGTATTGTTGTTATAAAGTGATAATAAGTGTTATTTTGACAAGTTTTTTTATTGCAATGTGAGTTTTTACGATTCATGTTTTGGGCCATTGTGTTGGTCCTTTATTATATTTATCCAATCGATTAATATTTTGGTTTACTTTTCTGATACTGATGACAAACTCGATAATTAAAAAACGTGAATATGTCAAGTTCAAGTAAACGATCAATCGCAATTGATCAATTGTAATTGTAGTAATATTGGTAATCACTTCAATTGAATTTCTTAGATGAACAAATTGAGTATCAATGTGTATAAATCACGTAAAATTGACAGTTGCAATTGATCGCTTCGGGGACCCTGTACAGACTTTCCTGGCAAAAAGACCACATTTATTTTTACAGCAACTTTAATATCTCATCATCTGCCTATCCTTTTCCCAACTACATATGTTGGGGTCGGCTTCCAGTCTAACCAGATGCAGCTGAATACCAGTATTCTACATGGAGCGACTGCCTATCTGACCTCCAAAATCCAGTTACTGGGTAATACGATACCCTTGGTAAGACTGGTTGTCAGACTTTCTGGCTTCTGACGACCCGTAACGACTGTCAAAGATCCACGAATGACAGCCGGGTCTAACGGCTTAACGTGCTTTCCGAGGCATGGGGTGTCTTGGTATGTGAAGATGGTCACGCATCCACGGACCAACCGCGGCAATCGCAGCTTAACCTGATCGATCAACTTGTGCGGCTGTTATTACTTAGCCACAAGCCCCTCCCCATAAAGCAACTTTATTATCTTAGCCAAAGAATTACCTCCGAAGAAAGAACAGCTACATTCTTTACAAGCCGAAGCAAATCCTGAGGTAATTAAAGCTCAGATTCTCACTTTTTCTTTGAAACTTTAAGTATCTTGAAGTTCATTAAAATGGCGCACCAGTTTCACACAGTCTCCTTTGTCGTTAAATAAAAACTAATAAGAATTAGGTTCATGGAAGTTCTCGGTTTTTAGGGTTCTGTACCTCAAAAGGAGAAAATGAAACCCGCGTCACTTCGTGGTCCGTTTGTCTGTCAAGCTTTTTCCCAGGAGCACGTGGAGGTATAAAGTTGAAATTAATATTACATACGTAGGTCTACAGTCCCTTAGAGTTGTAACAAAATCAAGTTTCTAAGTCAACCCCATAAAAAAATACGGGCATTTATGCCTACAGGGGAACTTCCCGTTGATCTTGAATCATAAAGTTTGGCGAAAAGCAAGGTCTCTCAGCACAAGTAAAGGAAAATGTTAGGAAATTGGTAATTGTTTGTTTTACTAAAAAAAAAAATGCGATTACAAACTTACATTTGCAGTTCAAGCATTGACTGTGACGTAGGTAAATCATCGACTTACGTCACGGTATATAGGAGAACAGTTTTTCCACTGCAAAGTTAACTTTGCAGTGGAAAATTTCTTGGGATAAATTCATTTCTTTTCTTGGGATAAATTCTTCTCAACTACGGAACGCTTCATTGTGCGTGGTCCGAAACGCACTTGGCCGGTTTTTGTTCTTATAAGTATCGTAGTTAGAGTTTTCATTGACCTGGTTAAAGAAAATACTTCCTGGCCTAAAGTTATGAGACAAGTTAAATTAATGTAAAGCACATCAAGCTACTAAAATTTGCCAAATTTCTTTAATAGATTTTCAACTTTATCGCTACAGCATCAAGCTTCAAGGTTTATTGGGAAAATTTGACAGTTTCGGGTAGCTTGATAAACTGGCGTCTGTACAATTACTTTTATTTAACGACAATTATGAAGAGTGATGTCTTTAAAATCGTCTTATTAAGCCACTCCGATGGGACAGCAGTGGCACGTAATCCGACACGACCGGAGACGGATCAGGCGAGGACCAACGGCTTAACGTGCTTTCCGAGGCACGGGGGGACGCATGGGGGTATCATACCGAAAACAATCTATTCATCTATCGGACTATGAGAGTGAGGGTAGAGAGAGTACACCTGTGGCTACGCACACACTTGTTCACTACAATATCTATCGCGCCGAACGCTAGTTTCCGTTGCGATTGGTTGAAGAAGTCACTGGGAAAAAATTATAGGTTTCAGCTGATTTTCGACTTTAAAATAATATTTACATTCATTTTAAACGAACTAAACGTTCACTAATTACCTCACCACATTAATATGACCATAATTACAAATTGGCATCTAGAACCTTTCAAGTAATAATAATAGGTATACCACCTATGCTCCATTCGGAATAAGATTTGACATTTAAACAAACCTTTTTTACAGTCCGTTCAACCGGTTTTAACTTATATTCCGTAGGCATAAGTATGGCATTAAAAGCAAAAAAGTGGCTACAATACCAACTTTTTACTGCAGCTGCCATTTGTCATGCCACCAACGCAATATAAGTCAAAATGGTTTGTTTAAATGTCTAATCTTATTCCGAATGGTGTATAGTGGGATCGCATCTCAAAGCACGGTGACACCTTGGTGGAATTGTCAACGCTATCCGTGCAAACAAAGCGTGTCACTCTATACTCGCACTACAAATGACGTACACACACAGTGCGACAGACGAGAGAATGCTTTCTTGACACCTGTCAGTTTCATACCAACGAATACGTGATCTTATTAGCTACTAGAATTGTATAGACGCCAGCACATCAAGCTACCACAATCTGTCAAATTTCTTTAATAGATTTTCAACTTTATCGCTTAACCATTAAGGTTCAAGGTTGATTGGGAAAATTTGACAGTTTCGGGTAGCTTGACGTGCTGGCGTCTGTACCACTGCACTGACTGGTGTTGGGAACGCATTTTCTCGGCGGTCGGACTGTAGAACCTGACAGCTTTGATCGGCGGAAATGACAGAAGTTGTGCGCTCACGCACTGACGATGCCAAGAATTTTATTAGTAGGTAGGTGCTGCCGTCTCTAGACCTTGACCGGCGTGGAAATTCCGTGATATGTGGGCCGCAAACCTACATCTATAGAATTTTTATCGCACGAAGCGGTGCGCGCTTTACTTGTGGTTACCAATTGTATAAACGCGCTGTGAATGTGTGCGTGAAAACGAGTATCGTCAGCCTATAACACAAACACGCACACAGACTTCCGACTTCGCCATTGTTTCGGGCTGTACCGAGAGCGCCTGTATTTACACACACATTCATAGCGTGTGTTGTACACTAGATAACTACAAGCTAAGCGCGTGTCGATCCGTGAGATAAAAATACTGTAATTACAACATGTATAATCGTGATTTTTTTTGCTATCGTATCGTTAAAGACTATCATGCCACGGTTAAAATATTCGCCAGTAATCATATCAACCACATCAAAAGTAAAACAGCAATTTCCTCATTACGGGAAAGCAATTAAAAATTTGTAAACAAACAAAGAGAGTCCTGTATTTCAATTATGATTACCCACTTTTCCAGTCGAATTAATTTACTTGGAAAGTTATTTGAAAGTTATATAAAGAGAAGTTCCTCTTTTGATCTTGTCTTTAACCTCGTGTTTGTGTAAGATAATTAGTATTAATTTAGATAAAGTAAAAATTTTGGTCGATTGAGAGTTTATTAAAAATACTTTTAACTAATGTAGGTAAGAAAGTGGCGGGTGGAAGTTGTATTTATTTCTAGAACAATGCGTCATGTATGCCACAAATTAACGGATTTTCTTTCTTTCTTTCTTCAATGATTCCTTCCTTCCTAGAAAATCGGTGACCACACTGCTGTCATGAAAATGATGACAGCGGCAAAGATTTAAATCGTTAGATTCGGCGTCAAAAGAATTCAAGTTTCGTTTTTACACCATTAACACACAATTGCAGTGACTTGACTTGATTGTCATGGAAACGCTATATAATAATGTGTGAGCTCATTCTTCTCAATATGGAACTTTAAAGTACTGTGAGGTCAAATCTAGCGATTTCAATCTTTGGGCAGCGGAGTTTGAGTTTACGGTGTCAAACACACTCTATCACCACTACACCAACTTACTTTCATAAACAATGGTTCAGTGACGTCATTCATCGGTAAATTGCAGATGACTATGGTCGTCGCCCACCAACACACAAGTACTGTTTTTTAAAAAAAATACTTTTTTAAGCTGCCTTAGTTTTTAACCTAAATAACCGCTTTCAAATCCCAACTCTCAAAACTTTATCTAAACACCTCACAACTATTAATAAACATAAACAACACAATCGCGAAGTAATCCATTACCGCGTTTCCATTGTGGCCGGCATACAATGCGTTCACTGCACTGTGACACGGCAACGCGGTGACGGCGGCGCGTAATGTAGCGTGAATTAACGCGAAACCTCTAGAGGACTGGAACTGTTGATATTGTAAATGTGTGTGTTCTGGGAGAGGCTTTTGGGATAGACCAAAGAGATTATAGATACTATAGAGAAGCTATGGGATCTGTCGGAGCTCCTGGCTAAATAATACAAAACAGCCGCACTGGTCGATCGAAGGTAAGGAAGGTGAGCTACGCTTGCCGCGGTCGATTTGTAGGTGGGTGGGGTTTTGGGGATGGGTTTGTGGATGGGTTTGGGATGGGATGGGGATTTGTGATGGATGGGTTTGGGATGGGGATCCGTATAGACATCGAAACCCCTCCGTGCCTAGGAAAGCACGTTAACCCGTTAATTATGACACTCGTTACGGGTAGTCCGAAGCCCAACAGTCTGACAGCCAAACTTGCCAAGGATTATCAGCTGCATCCAGTTAGACTGGCAGCCGAACCCAACATAAATGTAGTTGGGAACAGGCTAGGCAGATTGAGAAAGACTATCAACCGACATATCATAGAAAAACTGTGATTTCATGTCCCAGTGACGCCATCTAGCGTAATACAACAAAATTACATAATGACCTACTTTGACAAGTTACGCATTTGATTTATTTAATTCTTTAATTAAATCGGTATAAAGGCATAGAGCAAAATCTAAGTAGTCGCAATTTTACGCAATAAATTCCGCCATATTCCTTTTACTTTCAAAAACATGTCTGAATTTAAACCATTCTTTATCCGACCATCACAAATGGCTGGCAGCAATTTTCGTACATCGTTTAACAACAAAACAAACTAACGTATAACATGTTATCACTTTAAAATTCGCACGCAAGGGTTGAACACGACAGTGTGGAAGTTATTCAGAATAACATTGTCTGGAAGTTAGTCCAGCTGCCCGAACAACACGCTTCGCACTGGAGGATAGAAAGAAAGTGGATATTCTATCAACATGTCCTTAGGTTATTTCTTATTAGGTATTTTCAGCGAAACTCACATTTAAAAAACAATAATTTAAGGTAGAAATAAGTTTGTGATTTGACAGATATAAGCGAGTTGAGCAGCGTCGGCGACCATTATCAATTTTAACATTAGGCCTAACTCTTATAAACATTATCGTAAGAAAAACTTGCAGCCTATTGATTCAAGCATTTCAGGAAATGGAAGACTGTGTGTAATATGACCTGATACCGCCACAGTACTTATGTAGTAGCTGAAGCTTGAAAGTAAATTACTAATGATGACCCAATGTAAGTAAGCTCAAGTGGCAGTGGGCTTGCCATGTTTGTCGAAGGACCGATAGCCGGTGGAACAGACGAATCCAGAAGTGGAGACCGTGTATCGGCAAGCTTAGTGTGGGACGCCCCCCAGCTATATGTTGAAGTCAAAGCCAAATCATATATTTTATAGGCACGTATAGACGTCATGAAGGGCGGGCGTTTTGGGGGGACTGTCTTATGTCATTTCACATGTCCTTTAGTTGGGAAGAAGTGGCGCAACACACACCCCAGCAATAAATACCATTATTCCCCGTAATGTTTGTCCTGATTCAATTCACAGATGATGCTGTTTTGTTTTCTCTTTATAATGAAATTATAAGCAAACATCACAGCATAACAACGGTCTAATCGACCAACATTCTGCAAACATAATTGTCTACCTACAACTGGAACGTTGTTAGCTATTTCTCATACACTGCAATGTTTTTATGCTCATTTTGAGCATACCCACGCTTATTTCTGCCAATCCTCAACTCCTTCTACCCTCCACACAATACATGCAATATTCATGAATGATGCGTCCAGGTGTACCATTACTTCCTGCGGTTTGAATGTTTTGTACTGATGTTGTGGCACATGTGCTGGGAGCTTGCGTCAGTAGATTAATCGACAAGCGTTGTGGTGAATAGATGGTTTGCTCTGTGGATTGACGGACAAGCAAGGCCAGATTTAATCTTGGTTGGGTAGATATTCGTTTTCTTGGATGTCAGTCGACGGGAGTTGGAATTCCATATCGACGCTTTAAAGGCAGAATTGACTAAGCAACATAAATGGCTAATTTTACAAGAGGAATAAGTATAGTATAAAGTTATATCATTAAAAAGGTATTTGTTCTGAAAAGTTGAACTTTAACTGATTCTCGTAATTTTAAGAACGTTCAAAGTCTGATCTCAGTCTCCATCTGTCAAAATACCTCTAATTTCCCTACAGTTTTTGACATTGATTGTCGCTGAGATGAGATTGTGACTAGATTTTGAACGTTTTTAATTACGGAAATTGTCCTTTCTGTTCTGTTCTCCTGTAAAGTTAGCCCTTATGTCGCTTAGTCAATTTGGCCTTTCAAACGTGGATATGCAAAATTACGTGTCAGATTTTTTTTCTTACACCAAGTCTAAATCGAATAACGCTGGTTTTATTTGTGTTTTATAGGACACAACCAGCCTTCAAAGTATCCGTCGCGTTCTATTTATTATCTTTTCAAAAGATATAAAGATCCCACTTCTGGGATTGAAGATTTCTCCCTTTGAGACGGTTGATGGTGTCATTTAAGTACGTAAATTCTGAGAATTCACTTTGTACATTACAAAGTAAGAAGTTACAAACAGATACTATTCAAGAAAACTCTCCTCTTCTACTGTAGGTGGTTTTAAAAACTTGAAAAGATCCTTTAAATATCTTGGGTTTCTTGCCTTTGTAAGTAACCTAAGTATTGACGTAGATAGAAATTTTGGTCTACAGTATCATGTCCTTAATATTCCTTTTCATTCTTAAAATAATAATTGGTCTAAGTATACAGCTGATCTATTTTGTAACAACGTCACCGTGAAAACTTAGGTAAAGTGAGCTTGATGTGCCACCAGCAGTGCGATTCTGTAACCATCTGACCATGAAAACTTCGGGGAAGTGAGTGTGGAGTGAACTGTCATTCCAACTAATGCTAGGGATTGATACTATTGACAGCTCACTCTAAGCTTACTTCACCTAACTTTTCACGGTGAGATTTTTACAGAATCGATCTCTAGGTCGGCAGGTTGGCAGGGACATCGACGCGCAAACTATGACCATGAATTCAGCTCATGATTCTGAACAACCCTGCGTTGATGATTGGGTTTTTCTATCAGGAATTTATCAATAGCATCCTGGAGACTTGATTTGTGCCCAAATGATAGCAATAGATTCACCCCCTTTTATATGGGACTTAAACATAACTGGCAAAATGTGGGTGTACTACAGGGAGGGATCCCTTCTTTTCGCATAATATTATTTTTCCTAATATACTTTGGCATAACGATTTTGGTATAATTTGTTTTGCCATAATAATACTTTGCCATATTTTTATTTTGGCATACAGTTTATGTTGGCATAATTATCTTGAAACCTACTTGGTTTTGGCATAAATTTAATTCGCATAATGTTACTAGGCCTAATGAGTATTAGCATAGTAGTATTTAGGCATACAATTATTAGGTATGATGTTTCCTGATATTTAATATTGCTATTGTCATATGGGTTAGGTTATACCAGTGACCATTAACGCGCGAAGGCGAGCGAGTGAAGCGAGCGTGCCGCGGCAGCGGCCGCCGAGCGCCAGATCCCCTCAATTGTTGGTGTTGTGGGTTATGGTTTGGGTTATAACAGTATGATGTTTCCTGATATTTACTTATTAATTAGGTACAGAATTTTGATTTTTTTAAGGATTAAATTACAAATTTGCAATAATATACACTTAGTGACACAATAGTTTTATGATACCGTCCACTTAGAAAAATAAAAAAAATATTTGTTGTACCTACAATGTAAAGTGCCTACAAATTTAATTAGAGCAATATTGTACAAAAATGTGTATTAGTGTCTAACGTTTTAGGAGTTAATTATTATGCTTATTTGTTATGACTAAAAAAAATATGTTTTAATATCATTATGCGTAAATAAATTTATGCTTTAGAATGTTATGCTTAATCATTATTATGATTAGAGAAATTATGATTAAAACATTATGCGTAAGCTGTTATGCGAAAATATACGGAGGAAGAGAAACAAAAATATGACAAGTTATATTAGGTGTTAAAATTGTATGCAAATGGATAGGGAACCCGTATCGGACACCCCTAATCCTTCGAGAAATACAGTCGTGATATTATGTTAGTGGCACTTTGAAATTTAATAAATAAATACTAATTGTATTTTCCTCTACAATCCAAAGATCTTCGTACTTTCGTTCAGTAAATAATGTCTTGTTCCAAATCTAGGATCAACGAAATCCATATTGGTTTGTAGTCACAAATATGTCTATGTCAAAACATTGAATTTTGGTCCTTTGACTTGCTTTGTTTGACAAATTATTCTGAAGGCTCTATTAAGGATGGGACACTGCGCAGAAAAATCGACTGTGGGTTTTTTATTTTATAAACATTGACTTGATGCAGTAGTGTAGATTTTGAATATTGTGTGTTTTTGAAGTGATAACTTCTTTAGGCGCAGTTTGCGCTCTTTCTGAACAATGAACGAAACTGAACCGTCACGCTCGGGTCAGTGACGCTGTATCGAGTATAGTCGGCCGGCTCCAGTCGGTCGGCGACGCTGAATGGCGTATCATACTCGGCGCTAAATCGCGCATAATCAACTCTAGTTGTAAGTTTTGACTTTTATCGTGTGGTCATAAGTTCATTTTATAAAAAGCAGTGATGGCTCAGTGGTAAAAACTTACGAGTGGTAAGGTCGTAGGTTCCAACCCAGGAAGGCGCTTTTATTTATGTTAGCCTACGCTGTCCCACTCCTGGGCAAAGGCCTCCCTCCACTCCTTCCATCTTTCGCGAGCCCACGCGTCCTCCTTCCAGTGTTGACGGAACCTATCCAGCTCGCCCCGCCATCTCCTACGTGGTCTGCCGCGACCTCGCCTCGCTGTCTCAGGGCACCAATTCTGTGATAGTTGGGCTCACAGTTTGTCATACGGCATACGGCAGACATGTCCTGCCCAGTCCCATTTAAGTTGGGCAGCCTTTTGAGCCGCGTCAGCTATCTTTGTTTTGGAGCGCAGTATTGTTTCGAACACGATCCGTTAACTTAACGCCTAGTATACTCCGCTCCATTGCTCGTTGGCAGACCTTGAGTTTGGACTTCTGGATGTTAGTCAAAGACCAAGTTGGTGCACCATAGGTTAAGACGGGAAGAATACACAAGGAAGGAAGGCGCTTTACTTTGTGTAAATTATTTCATTACCACTGCTCTCAAAACGGTAAAGGAAAACATCGCGAGGAGCCCGGCATATCCTAGAACCAAAAAATCGAAGACTTGTGACATGTACCAACCCGCACTGGGCCCGCGTGGTAGATGATTGCCTACTCCCTCTCGAATAGAGGAGGCCTGTGTCCCAGCAGTGGTATATTATAGGCTGATTATGCTATATTATATTTATATAGCTGTATTTACTATAAGTTAGTAGTTAAGCATTAGTATTTAATAATAATAATACTTATGTAGCTTGGACCCTGTTCCCGATACCGGTGGGCTACTATTTTTTATATTTTTAAATGTTTTTATACTTTTTATATTCTAATATTTAAAAATATAATTCATATGTATACACTGAAATAAAGGATACTTATGTTAAATACAACTGTACGCGTATATTGCTAATTGTAACTTGTTTGTAGACGCCTTTTTTTGTGGATGGGAACACAACAAATGACCCCTCCCACTCTGGGTGGAGCGGAAGGGAGTGTCAGACTCTTACTGACTAGAACCCACCCGTGTTCCTTCCTTAGCCCTTTCTGTTCCAGGGCAGCGGTAACCCTTTCGGACGATCCCGCTACCCTGGCAGGCTTCCTAAATATGTGGATTTTAAAGGCCTACTTGAAATAATTTATTTGACTTTACGATATATCTAGCGTCACTATATTGAAAAGTTCATGACTTCTGATAAAAATACCTACATTATGCTCATTCAAAAGTCGGCTACTCTCTCTCTTTGCATTATGAAAGCAAAAATACAATACAAATATTAAATAGCAATTCTTTTCAAAAGATCCTGTCGTATCACGCAAGCGTGTAATATTTCTTCTAAAAATAAAATAGTCTGCAGCCGTAGGTGCTCCACGTGCTACAAAGCTCTGAACACAGAAGCAAGTGACTTTATAAAATGTATTTCTTGTTCTCTCAGACGTTTTTAAATCTGCATAAGCTGGAATGTGTTCTCTAATATAAGTATGATATGGATTTTGGCAATAGTTTAAAATATAAATAGCTACTTTTTACGTTTTCGTTTTTTTGTTTTTGTTTGCTACTGCTCTGACCCTCTGATAATAAATAAATAAATAAAATAATTTTAATTCTAGTGTCACTGACTCATAATAGAAATAATAATAATGTAAGCTGTCACGCCCTTTATGCCTAGAGGCTTTTATTTGGGTAATAAGTTGTTTTATTTACATTTTAATTAATAATTTTTTAGCTTGAGTACGTATAGTTTTTATTATATTTGTTGGTATATTGGCGTGGCTAGCTGACATAATATTATGGTAAATAATTTAATTTTATGTTCTGGTCTTGTAATGTTAATTACCGAACATAGATACCTAGTATTGTATACAATCAAGTATTTTTTTTAATTGAACAAACAGCTGTGCTGCTGGTGAGTTTGTTGCGATAGCACTAGGAAGTGGTGAAGGGCGGGCGTTTTTGGGGGACTGTCTTTTGTAATTTTGACGTTCAAAAAGTGCCTAATTAGAATAAATGACTTTTGATTTTGATTTTAATACACTCATAGTCACATTACATACACAACACTACTAATTCAATTCAATTCGATTACAATATACACAATAATAACCATAATAAAAAATAATCATAATTAAATTAACAATTTACATAAAAACCAAAAAAAAAAGATGAGGTTTGTTAGTCGCATCAGTCTGCCATATGTCACTTACACCAGTGGGAGATGATGAAGCAATCAAGCCTTACCGCGAGCAGCCAGCTAATGGCTGATTTATATAATTTACAGATAAAATTGATTGGTAAAATTAAGACCTTCAATTAAGACCTTCCTTCTTAAGAATTGTATCTATACATACAAGTTAATAAAATTGAAGTATCTGTTTGATATCAAAATAACAGCTTTTTACTAAATGCATATGAAATGCGCTAATAACTTATAACTTTTTTTATAAATTTTTGCCTTTCTGTCTGTTTGTCCCGGATAACCTCCGAAATGGCCGGACCGATTTTGACGGGATTGTCATTTGCCGATAGCTGATGTTGTAGTTACAAATATAGGCTACTTTTTGTTCCGGTAGCACGTTCCCTTGGGTTAATTTCCGACATCCATGCAAGCGAAGCCGTGGGCAGAAGCTAGTATTTACCTATTATGAAGCAAATACCTCATAGCTATGCATAGTAGACCTTCCCATATGAAGGTAGCTGTCACAGGTAAAATTATTTATATATCCAGTTTGGCAATAAAAAATGCTACCAAGCAAAACGATTAGTTTTTGTTTATAGAAACCAAGCATTAATGCTACAAGGAAAAGTAGAACAAAAATTGTTATTACAAAACTCATTCATTTGTTTCAGATCTGACAGAATGCCTATGTTCATCAAGCCTACAACCTTCAGCAACAACAGTTAGAAACAACGCTTACAAACCAAAACAAACAAACATCGACTAAAACACGATTAGTCAGTCGACTAAATTACTCGATTAGTAATCGAGCATCGTAGTCGCATCACTATGGGAGTTTTAAACGAGTTTAGCACAAAGTTGGCCACTCAAAGAGGAAATTAACGGGAATACGCCGATCGTAAATTGGCATTTCGCGAGATATATTTTGCTGTTTCAGGATTAGATACAAAGATTGATTCGCGTGAATAGGGTTAATGTTCACTCGGTTATGAACGCTCGAGCTCGGGCCGGGGTTTGCGTTAAACAAGGTTAAAGGGATGTTTTCGTATACGATTTTTTTATTGCTATGTATCAAGTGGGTACTTCCTTTATTGTGTTAGGCTTAGGTATTTGGATTGTAAAAGTTGTTATATAATATCAGAGAATGATATCAAAAAGGGGTCACATTTCTTATCAGTTGAAAAACGAAACTAGAGGCCAAGAAACGGAAGCATGGCATATACTTAAACAGTTAGATTTACAATGAGATCCAAATCGTATATCTTTTTAATTTAAGAACTCATTTTTCTGTTAACACAAATGGTAATGTTAAAGGGACTATCACCACTTTCCTCCAGACCTCACTTACGATGGCAGAAAACTTTGCATTGCACGAATACCAGAATCGGCTCGAAGGACTATCTTATCAGTATGTGCGGGAAACCAAATCCTGTATTTAGTTTATTTAAAAACTCGTATTCAGAACCTATCACGAGCTCCTGAAATCTTGCAAAGCACGGATCCGAGGCTCAGCACAAAGGACCATCTAATCAGTATGAGGGGGTTACCAAAAGCTGCATTTTGATATTTTTTTTACTCCCTTGACACTTAACAAATGACTGTCACCCCTTTTCCAAATCACTATCCCATTCAGAACCTCTCTCACGAGCTCCCAAAATCTTGCAAAGCACGAATCGAGACCCGGCTCGAAGGACCATCTAATCAGTATGTGCGGGCTACCACATGAGTTATGGCAACGCCCCGGGCATGCATCTGCACACATCATAAATTTGCTTCACTCGATGCTCGTTCGATTTTCGAATACCGATGAGTTGCATACGGCTACGCGGCTGTTCGATGCTGATTTACAACGGATATTCGAGTTTTAAACGTGGAACAGTTAAGTGCGTATGATTTGGTGTATTGTGATGTCGAAGTGATAATTTTGACAGACAGCCTGCTAACTTGAGTAACTTCCTATCATTGAGGTGGGTAATACCAATGGAGCTTGATAATTACATTGAGTTAGATAGGTACCAGATATTTTAATAGGTAGGTATTACTTTTTTTTGCTTTTTGTTATACTGTCCCACTGATTGGGAAAGGCCGCCCCCAAGTCCTTCTAGGCACTCTGTTTCCGCGCCACCTCGAACCAGCCCTCGCGGTACGCGTCCAGGTCATCTCGCACTCGGCGAACTCGGCGAGTTAAAGTAGTAGTAAGTTAAAACTCTAATTGATTCAAAATATTTTTCCATCAATACGAGTCCAACAACAAAAAATGTACTTCAATAATAAATTCAAATATTCATGGTCTGACAAATCACCTTTTTTGCATCAGCCATAATTCTCTTGTCCATAGGTTTCCGGGCAGTTTATTTGTGGGACCCCAAAAACAACGCATTGCAATAAAGAGTTTTGTTTATTTCACGTACAATTTATGACAGGAAAATCCATTAGTAAGCTACTAGTGTTGTTCTGCAACGCTATGCATACGATGTATGAGTTTTTCTTTTTAATTCCTACTTAAAAGAAAATTTAATTTAAGGATTATTTGAATAAAGGATATGAATCGATTCGCCTTTTACGTTTCCTTGAAGAGTGATATTAGTATTTATACTAATAATAAAGCTGAAGAGTTTGTTGGTTTGTTTGAACGCGCTAATCTGTGGAACCACCAGTTGGATTTGATTTCTTTGTATGATTTGATAGGCCAATTCTTGAGAAAGGTTAGAGACTATTAAACATCACGCTACGGCTCCTAGGATCCAAAAATTCACGTGGACAAAGTTGTGGGCAGAAGCTCATAATTAATAAGCGCTTTTAGTAAACGCGGAGTTCTTTGCCGAAGATAAAAAAATATAAAATACTCGTAGAACTCCTGTTAGGGACTCGGAGACCGAGATTTGAATATCCAAATTATAATTTGCTACACAAACATTAATTAATGATGTACAGACGCGAGCACATCAAGCTACTACAATCTGTCAATCTTTAATAGATTTTCAAGTTTATTGCTAAAGCATTAGGTTCAAGGTTGATTGGGAAAATTTGACAGTTTCGAGCAGCTTGATGTGCTGGCGTCTGTACCAAGCATTTAGATTGTAATAAATGACTACGCACAAATTCATGATAAATGGTAGCAATATTTTCTAACACAAATCTAAACATTGAGTTAAATTGATAATTTAACACCAAATTGCATACAAACCGCACGCAGTCAAAACCTATTAACACAACAAATTGTATTCTGCAATAACAAAATCCATTATACGTTAACTGTACGATAAAAACCTCTATTTCGACTTATAAAGGCGAAAGGGGTCGCGTTGCATTCACCTTTTCACTTCCCCATCTACAGAATAAGCCCGTCGCTTTGAGAATAGGGCCCCGAGCGAAAATACGCTTGCTTTGCCGACAAGTGCCTTCCACTTGCCGAAGATCTTATAGATTTGGAAAGATTCAATAGGCCTCACTGGTCTTTGAGAGATATACTTACGACCTCCTTGTCTGTTGAGTACCGAGGCATTTCGTTGAATTCCCGTTGAAGTTGGATTATTTTTAGGCTCACATAAAACTGGATGAAATGAAATTGGTATTGGCGATCGATAGGTATTGGTTCTCAATGCCGTTATACAGATGAAACATTTGAGTATGATTGAATGAATCTACGCGATTCTTGATACTTGGCGTACCAAGAAAAATTGGTAGCAGGTATGACTGCCTTGGATGGACCAGACGTATCTGGTCCCTCCAAGGCTTTCATACCTGCTACCAATTTTCTTAATGATGGTATTTTCAGAAAAGGGCGAGTTATTCAGATTTAGATTAAACAATTGAGAGGTTTCTTCTAATTGCGCACTATGATTGTCAACCTGAGTCATTTTGAAGGATATTGCTAATCCATTGCTTCATAGGTTCGAAAAAAAAAGTCTGCTCAGTAACGTAAATAACGCAATGAATGTTGTTGAACAGTTCAGTTTTGTTAGTTTTGTAGTGTGTTACGCAACTACCCCGCAGGTTCGCATGCGCACTGGAATTTCAACGCACTGCTTAGCGCCGAGAGTTGAAAATCCAACAGTGTGTTTTTTCGGCGCGCTACCGCTGAGATGCACTCTGTTGGATTCTCAACCCTCGGCTAAACAACGAGAGTTGAAAAACCAGTGCGCGATAATATCCCGCCGCGATATTTTTACCCCCGAGTGGAGACTAAGTACAGATGCCAGCAGCTCAAGCTACCCGAAACTGTCAAATTTTCCCAATCTACCTTAAACCTTAATGCTTCAACGATAAAGTTGAAAATCTATTAACGAAATTTGATAGATTGTAGTAGCTTGATGTGCTGGCGTCTGTACCTGCTCGAGTGTACCATCATAAAAGTTAACATTTATAATACCTAGAAGCTTTATTTTAAGTACATACTTAAATAAATGAAATATATATTTTCCAATTTTTTTAAAGAAAGTGTAAGAGCATTAAAATACGTTTCATGCAAAATTAAAGGAGAATATTTTTAAAGCTAATAAAGTTTCAGACCGTCTGGTATCCTAACTAATATTATAAATGCGAAAGTAAGTTTGTTTGTTGGTTACCTTTTTACGCCTAAACCACTGAACCGATCATCATGAAATTTTGCATATACCTACGTTGACAGGGGTACAGAAATCGACATTGGGGTACATTTTATCCAGAAAAAAAAACTGTTCCCGAGGGAAAGAACAATAACTTTCGACGGTCACAATTGCTTTAGGACTCTAGACGGCGCGACGTGTCTTTCGAATCTCGATTGAATTATATTATCGAACAACAACCTGAATTGACTGTCCAAATCTATATGAACGCGAGCGAAGCTGCGGAAAAAAGCTAGTATAAGATATATTTAGAACTAGCTTTTCGGTTCTCCTACATTATTTATTAGTTATTTCAACAAGTTTGCAATTCAAAGTAAGTATTCAGTATAGAAAAAATAATAAGAAACTGCTAACTAATTTTGCTTAATGATGCTTGTGTAAAAGTAACTAAAAAACTAAGATAATTTTGAGTTCGAAATAAAAAGTTTGGAGGTTTGTACTAACTAATTAGTTGATATACGCAGACATGCTAAAAAGAATATTAAAATAAGATTTCAGATGTCATCATCATCATAATTTTAGCTGAAAGCATCATTTTAGCTGGACAAAGGCCTCGCCCGAGCATCGCCAAGTCGACCTAGAGTGTCTGTGGAGTTTCTTGCCCGTTCTTCTCTATAGGTAACCTACTACGCTTTGGAATGGGCAATTAGCTTCATCTTTCTGACTGACCGGCCCCTTGACAATTCACAAGTGCCTGTAATTGGTTTATTTGAAATAAATGAATTGAGTTTGACTTTGAGTTTGACTTTAAGTTTGACTTTGAGGTTGACTTTGAGTTTGACTTTGAGTTCTGTTCTTCTCGCACTGATCCGAGAATCATCTTCTGCTACTGATAGTGCAACGCAACTATCCCGCAGAATTCATTTAGGTATTAATAGAGTTTGGAACTTTCCAAATCATAATGATATGATTACAGTGTTGAATCCCTATTTTGCCATTTAACATCTTTAGTAGGTAACGATATCATATTTTATATTTTGCATTTTACTTGTCATTAAGGCAACGACGACATTTTGCATCAAAAAGGAACTTCCTTCCAGTCGTGAAAGGAGCCGATTATCTCGAACACACTGACATTAAGTACGACCAACTACCCAGCTAGGCTTATGAGAAAGAGAACAAATCTTTCTACAACTTTATAAGGAGGTGTCATCACCATTCATTTGCGCAACTTTTTCCTCCATCATCATTTCAGTCGAAAGACGTCCACTGCTGGACATAAGCCTCCAAAGCACCTCCACTTCGACTGGTTCTGTGCTTCTCGCCTCCAACGGGTTCCTGCTGCCTTCACAAGATCGTCGATCCACCGTGTGGGAGGCCTTCCAGTTTCTTCTTCCATACTTCTCTATTCGAAGTATCACCATAATTACGAATGTTTTTCCTGAAGTACTCATAGGTATCTAATATCTAAATAAATAATTTTCTCATAGCATGAGCATAGGAACATGGATCCTGTCTACAAACACCATTTTGAAGCTGATACAAAAGTATGTAGGAAACAATGGGGCCTCGTTCGTGATTTAAAATGCATCTATTTTAAATCACGAACGAAACCCCATTTTTTCTGGAGCCCAACCTAATAAAATAGACCGAGCCCATTACTTTCCGTCGACTACACCCGTACGTCTCCTATGCAAAGGCTTAAATTCGACTCTTTATGACACCATCGGAGCTATAAGAATGTTATATAAAATTCTTGTATGACGAAATTGCCTGGGAGTCCACGTAAATTTTTTACAGCACCTTTTTGATACCTCGCGAGTAGGCACTTAATAAAAATTCAACGATGTTAGAACAATCGCAGTCGTTATTTTGATGACACCAGCGCGTCTGCGTCCTGAATATTACAACGTTTCTGTAAACTAAGCTTTGTGTAATAACACCCAAGTTGCGACTAATGTCTTGCTCTAATTTTCGTGGTTGATGTGATTTCAGAGCTACGACGTACTTGGATGCATACTATTGCATGTTGCTGTGAAATTACATTTACGTACGTACGTCTGTGTATGTAGGTTTCAATTATTTGCACGTGCTGTACGTATGATAGTAGTGTCTGTATGAAACTCTCTATCATCCTTCGACGCATTGATTGTGGTTGTTGTGTCTGAAAGAATTGGTAATCCTATTTATTCCTTGGTTTTTTAATTAACCGTTAGTTGTTGTACAACTTATCACTGTCAACCGAAAGCCACAACAATGTGTTGACGAAAAAACAAGAAGTAATCATGTAAACTAACATGTCATTTGATAGCAGATCAAAGTCGGGTTTCCACAAACCAGAATTCAGAAACTTTGCTCTTGGTATATCACGTGGAAATGGCAAAACTATAATCAATGAAATGACTGACAATACTTCTGCTTAGAAGTTATTGAAACCATCAAATAAATCCTTAATCCTCCAATAAAAAAATAAAAACGTGTAGTTTTTAACCAAACTAAATAGTAGTGATGGGCTGACTATGGATTTTGCCGATCTAACTACGACTAACTATTGTTTGAATCTTTGTATGCAGACTGGGAACGTCTGTAGACATACGCAGTTTCATTAACTGTCGTATATATTGTCGTCTCCACCTTGTAATGTGACCGAACATTTTACTTAATTTCTTTTGATAATAAAGGTTTAATGAATCTCATAACTTGAAGTTATTTTAAAATTAGCATGAAACTTACGCAAAATATAACCTTGGAGGAAACTTTAAGAACTTTCTCCATCTAAAATTTCGTGGCCCGGTGCGAACCGAAATTAATTACAACAGTTTCTGTTTATTTTGGATTAAAGCACATTTTAACACGATGTAATTAAGGCCGCATACACTTTATTGAAATTGTCTAATGTCTAGTGTTTAATTAAGTGTTCAGAGACAACAGGTAGGTGTTACTTAAACTTGTTGTTGGTATTTTGATTTAGTTGGATTGAGTATGTGTTACAATTTTGAGATTATTTTATGTGGTTTTTAGACTTTAACAGTAGTAACTGGGGAAATATGGGGGTGCCATCCGTTCTCTTTCTCTTTGGGGAATGCAGGGGTGATTTTTCGAGTATGTTAATGTGTGACTCTTTATTCAACCGTGGTTTTATTTTTGTTTTTTATTGACAATGGGCTCACTCTTGACCTCAATCCAGCCCAGAGGCAGGGATGAGATCTACGGTGGAACGAGCTTGCCCAGAAGAAGCCTACTCACTCTCGCCCTGAAGAGATTAGGGTTGTATGAACTCGGGAATGCAGACGCAGGCAGACAATTCCACTCCTTTGCTGTGCGCATCAGAAAAGATGACGAGAAGCGCTTAGTGCGTATACATGGTATATTAACCAGATTGTTCAACTCTAAATGCTACAATAACTGACCGCAAGCGCTATTGCTGAGCATGAGTTCCTGGGTTCAACCCTCGGGCAAAGTGATATAAAAGAAAAGAAAGAAAGAAATAAAAATATTTTATTTGGGACACGCACAGGAAATAAGAAAAGCCAGCCAAGTGTGAGTCGGACTCGCGCACGAAGAGTTTCGTACCATTATCTATAAAAATCACGTCTGTTGTATGGGAGCCCCCCTTAAATATTTATTTAATTTTGTTTTTAGTATTTGTTGTTACAGCGGCAACAGAAATACATAATTTGTGAAAATTTCAACGGTCTAGCTATCGCAGTTCTTGAGATTACAGCCTGGTGACAGACAGACTGACGGACAGACAGCGAAGTCTTAGTAATAGGGTCCCGTTTTTACCCTTTGTGTACGGAACCCTAAAAACGAGCATTTAAAACTAACACAGTTACATTAAATACAACAAAAAAAAATTGTACCCGTTTAATGGATTACGTGGGACTTAAACATAACTGAAGAAATGTATACTATAGATACACGTCAGCGAGAGAATCGCGGCGATTTTATCGTCATGCCATCCAATTTTTGCCGCGATTTTATGACACGTTACGTGAGACACGTTCTAAGACAGTGTATAGAAATACGTGTCACGACGATAATATCGCCGCGATTCTCTCGCTCGTGGAGACGGCCCCTTCCGGGACTAGAGGCATGGTGTTATGTTATGTAGCTAAAAACGCCATGGTGATACTCTAATTATAATGAGGTATTTTTATTCTACACTAGGTTTTATTTCTTGAGAGGGCTTGTGGGTAAGAAATAACAGCCGCACGGGTCAATCGATCAGGTTAAGCTACGCTTGCCGCGGTTGGTCCGTGGATGAAAGCTATGTGAACAGAACTCAGCAATGCAAAAATATGTAGGCTGTCACGCCCTTTATGTCTAGAGGCTTTTATTTAGGTAGTAAGTTTTAATTTACATTTTAATTTTAATTAATTATTTTTTAGCTTGAGTACGTATAGTTTTTATTATATTTGTTGGTATATTGATGTGGACTAGACTGTCTTTTGTAATTTTGACGTTCGAAAAGTGCTGATTCTCAGGCTAATTTGAATAAATTACTTTTGATTTTGATGACCATATTTACATACCAAGACCCTCCGTGCCTCGAAAAGCACATTAAGCCGTTGATCCCGGCTGTCAGTCGTGGATCTTTGACAGTCGTTACGGGTCGTCAGAAGCCCGAAAGTCTGACAACCAGTCTTACCAAGGGATTTCGTATTATCCAGTAACAGGGTAGTGCAGGTCAAATAGGCAGTCGCACCATGTAAAATACCGGTACTCAGCTGCATTCGGTTAGACTGGGAGCCGACCCCAACAAAGATGGGAAAAGGCTAGGCAGATGGTGACTACGTTTAATTTTTTTTTATCAGTAATTCTATAAAATATCTTCTTCGATTATCAATTCAGTTACCTATGTATATTAAAAACATATCGCTACGATCATAGACTTATAAAAAAAGATGGACTCCGTGCGGGCCACGCATATCGAAAGTGAAGCACCGTACCGATCTATGTGTGCGTTATTTGAGGGATACCAGATTAATGAAAATCTCTTTAAATCTTATAAATTTCTGGGATGTAGAATTATTTTTACACCTTTTCACAACACAAGATGGCATTATTTTATTTTATTACTTAACGCAATTACTAAATGCACAGACGCTGTCGTGTCACGTAATGGCGGCCGGACGGCATACTATGATGTAAATGTGTGCGTGAGGCGTGTTTGTACAAACGGTCACATACTTACTGTGCTTCACTTTCGATATGCGTGGCACGGAGTCCATCTTTTTTTATAAGTACGATATTGCTTTTATAATCAACACGTGTTCAAATTAAGACTGTCTGAAGTGTGAACAATGTTTAATAAAAGTTATTTTAACAAAAATTTACTAATGATTAAAATTCTTGGCGCAAAACTAAAAAACTAAAAGCCCCCGGCAAAACTCTTCGCTTAATTGAAGATGAAAATTTAACGAATAAAGATTAGTCGAACTATAAAAAAGGTACCTGAAAAGTATATAATAACCTGTACACTTACAAAGGAAAGTTATTAATTAAAAATGTAATTTAATCGACTTTTAAGAAAAATTCAATTATTCTGAAACAGTCGCTTTCAAAGTTTTAGTGACTAGCGTGCCCTTCTTTTTATACCTTTTATGTCTCTTTGGCACCTTCTTATTAAAACTTTACTGATATGTTAGATAAGAATTAATTCAGGCATGAAATAAGTTTTGTCAAAGATCAAAGGAATTTTGGAATTAGTTTTAAGGTCCATAATGAGCTTATTCACATTAAATTGTAGGCAGTGAGCTGCTAAAATGTTATTTAATCACCAGGTAGGTAGCTGTTTGATCAACACAAATAATAATCTTCTAGCCGTAACGTTTTTCGACTGCCCCAACCGCCTTCATTTACTGTTTAAAACATTTTAAACAGATACTAGCATTTATGATACAAACCACAAACACGTACAAATATTATGTTAAAAAATCATTGCTATGGTACAAAAAAATAACTAAGCCACAACCGCACATAATTGATTGACATACCCTAAAGCGTTGCCTTCCGAAGAAAATGGACAACGATCACACAATAACACCTTAATGTTAAATATGACAAACAGACAAAAACAATTTTGGCAAATGACAGATTTTCATGACGACAGTTATAATATGACGAAACTGCTTTCCTAGGAAGCTTTAGCAATGCTACGAGCTACATAGACCAGGTGGCAGGGATATTGACGTGCAACCTGTTACCATGGATTCTGTGCAGGCGCCAGCACATCAAGCTACCCGAAACTGTCAAAATTTCTCAATCAACCTTGAACCTAATGCTTTAACGATAAAGTTGAAAATCTATTAAAGAAATTTGATAGATGGTAGTAGCTTGATGTGCTGGCGTCTTTACATGATTCTGAACCCCCCTGCGTCCAAATTTCTCGTCGGTAATTAAAAAAAAAAAAAATTAAAAACAAATAAAAACATGACACTGCCCTGCCAAAAAACGAACTAATAAAAAATAAATAATTAAAAACAAACGAACTAATAAAAAGTAAAAAACAAGTTGTATTCCCCGACTAAACAGATAAATAAAATTGTCAATGCAGTCGGGGGACCATTCTGTGGAACATTTTTTAATCTAAGAGGTCGACGACTGCAATGACAATTTTTTTTTTCACTTTTCAAAATGGAGCCATACTGGCGGCAGTATGGCTCTATTTGAATTTTTTCATATTGATTTTTTTCAAAAAAATATATAGCCAGTGTCACTTGGGATGATGTAAGGATTCTAACAATACCCCATACATCCAAATCTGTTCAGGCATTTAAAAGTTATGGTGGAATAAAGAAACTCATTTATACAAATATACATACATCGACCCTGAATACATTACACTCCTTTTTGGGCAGTCGTGTAAAAATAGCTATCCATATATTTTGACCGTAAGTATTGCACTTTTCTTTCACAGCAGATTTCTTTTTTATAACCGGGGAACATTTCTACACTAGGGGTGAATCATGGTAACAGGTTCCGCGCCGATGTCCCTGCCAGCCTGTATATATGAATCTTCCTTAACTCATAAACAAAAACGTAAATGTATACCTGGAGGTATACCCCATTCTTACTTGAGCCTTGTATATTCATTTTCGTAATTGATGCCCCCAAGGGAGAGGTGTTATGAACTTTGGGGGCCATCGCTCTAAAAATTAATAGGTATCTATTATTCTTGAAGGCTTTATAATATTCAGCGTTGTCTTTCCCCCTTGTTATTAAAATTAAAATGGAATTCTTATAAAGAATAGTTATACTTTAATTTGGGTGCCTTTTGTGGTATGAAAGTATTTTTTTCTTTAGGCTATTGATTAAAAATGTAACGCTGAAGGCCTTTGTCTGAATAAAATTAAGATTTTTTGATGTTAAGTTGTGTATTTAGTAGTTGTTTTTTCTAGGTCAGTACTTTTTTCTAAAAGGTTAAAAGATCTGGTAGTACTTAATTACTCTCCGTATTAAAGTTTGTTCGGGGAAGTAAGTACAATTACTTTTTTCTATGTAGTAACATTTCTGTGTTTCTGTAAAAAAAACCTTGTAAGTAATAGGTACGCCTTGTAGACTGTTAATTTGTAGACCATTTTCTAAGTACCAGGTACTTAGAAAATGGTCTACAAATTTATAGTCTGACAGACAGTCTGTTACATGAAATGTTTTCCTCAAATCAAAATATTTTATTTCACATAAACCTACATGGGCACTTATGAAACGTCAGAAGCTGGGTGCACGGTTCTAATAGGTCGTTCTCTATGGAGTTGACCCGTCAAGAAACTCCACGGTCCTACTAGGCGACACCTATTTACTCTGTAATTTGAAAACATTGTAAAAGTCAACTATTTTTAAAATACTTGCCGGATTTTCTCCACAGGACACGACAGTTGGAACCGTGCACCTAACTTCTGACGTTTCATACGAGCCCTTGTAGGTTTATGTGAAATTTTTAATTTAATTATATATATATAAAACTGTTTTTTTTTGTATTGTTTGTTCCGTTCCCACAGACAAACCGTGAAAACGGTTTTTGTGCGGCATGGTTTATAAGCAAGATTTTGGTAAACTTACCTTAAATAAAGAAATAATAATAATAATTAATGCAGACCTTAGTATTTAAGTTTAAAATAAAACTAAGCGGCAGACTAAGAGGCATAACCGCTGAAGTTAATTATACAAGCTAGGCAGTTACTATAAAAGGTATTACAACCGAGCTCTATTTTAATTTAAAGTGTGTCACCCCTGTGCCCTTCCCATCTTAGCGTGTAGGGGTGTCACGGCTGGAAATAATTCACGCATGGTGTAAAGAAAGAACATACATTTATTGAGCACCGACTATCAAATAAAAAGTGTAATGTCCGATGCAAGAAATTAGCTGGAAAGTGTGCCACACGGCTGCGCCAAAAAGGCCCAGTTCAGCAAAAATGCCAGACAACTAGTGCCTGACACTGGTTTTCAACTGGACCTGATCTGTAACGCAATATGGCGGCAAAAGCAATGTCTTAATGGCTGCAGCGTTGCGGCGTGCAATATGCATATTTGTTTAGTGATCACAAAGTCGAAAACTTTCTTTTTTTACCGACTTGATTTCAGTTTTATCAAAGGGACGCCAGCTGGTTCGGTACCTACAAGTTATCGTCACATTTTCCTTCGATATGACCGCCCATTGTGTAACCCCGTATAAAATTTCTACATTTATATCTGTAATAATATTCATGGTATATATAATGTTTGTACGTTGTATTATATAGCTAATAGTTTTAATTATATTTACTGCGTCACTTAGATTATCGAAAAATAATGGACACGTATTTTTTCTTTTGTCAATCAAACAAAAAATTACAAAGATAAAGCGAGTCACTGCGGAGTGACTGCCTATCTGAACTCCACAGCCCAGTTACTGGGTAACACGATGCACCTTGGCAAGACTGGTTGTCAGACTTTCGAGCTTCTGACTACCCGTAACGACTGTCAAAGATCTACGAATGACAGTTATCCCCTCGTCTCTTAGGCTTGCTTATTATATATATATGTAGTTCGGTAACAATAGAAAAAGTGATTTTTGTATCTCATTAGTTATTTAATAAGCTTTTAAAATAGGTTCTCAAGTATATTTTAAACTAGCAGCGGCCCGCGGTTTCACCCGCATAAGTATCAATCTCGTGGAAGTATCGGGATAAAAAATATCCTATGTGTTCTTCTGACGTACGAGTATAAGCTATATTAGTGTAAAGTTTCATCAAAATCCGTTCGGTAGTTGTTGCGTCAAAGAGTAACAAACATCCATCCATCCTCACAAACTTTCGCGTTTATAATATTAGTAGGGTTGCTTCTCAATTTTTCACGTATATTACATTATTTTTTTTACTACAAAGTGTGTGAGAATATTGAAACTCCTCTTTTGGTTAAACGGCCGATGATTCAATTGGCAATGCACGCTTCGGTCGAAAGCGGATAGTTGCGGTTCCAATTGGAATCCGGGCAAGGTAAACCTGACAGCCGCAACCCTAGGTGTTGGTTTGTGAGTTAATACCGATTAACTTTGAGTTGATCCTATCGTAAGCGGGTTTGTGGAAAAGAAGAGAGGGCTGGGGAGTTTGTTGCGCACTAGGAAGTGGTGAAGGGCGAGCGTTGTAGGCAACTGTCTTATGTCATTTTGACGTTCAAAAAGAGCAGAGGCAATTCTCGTAATTTAAAACGTTCCAAATCTAGTCGCAGTCTCATCTCGGTGACAAACAAATGTCAAAAAGTTGTCAAAATGTAGGGAAGTTAGAGGTATTTTTGACAGATTGAGATAGATCAGACTGTGAACGTTCTTAAAATTACGAGAATTTCCCCTCTAATTCTCAGCCTAATTTGAATAAGTGACTTTCGATTTTGATTTTTGAAGTGACGTTTACATAGCATACTCTTATGTAATCTTTAGACAGCATAAGAAAGGAAGTCTTATGGAAGTCCTATTTAATAAGAGGCCTATGTCCAGCAGTGGACTAGGATAGGCTGAGTTGATTGTTAAGACAGGAAGTTTTATCCGTAACAAGCTCAGTTTTTTTTTTTCTACATGATATCAAATACTGGATGAAGGTTGATCTAGCATATTAATAAAATGCACTCC
The DNA here is from genome assembly GCA_949629185.1 of Apamea crenata. Classification (NCBI taxonomy): domain Eukaryota; kingdom Metazoa; phylum Arthropoda; class Insecta; order Lepidoptera; family Noctuidae; genus Apamea; species Apamea crenata. The sequence goes on from OX451359.1 coordinate 4,742,166, forward strand.
AGACAATAATTGGCTTACCGCCACCCAGGTTTTTTCCGCAGAATTGGCCAGATTGCGAGTTCATCCTGCAAGGTCATAGATAAAAGTTGTAATTCGAAAAGCAAATGACTGCATAAATATAAGCAAAACAAAATTCCTAGCTAAACGACGTCCACTGTAAAAACAAGCAAGGGCAAGCACTGTTTTGTCAAAATCAGCAAACTCAACAACAATTTATTTATATTTATAAATACCTACTTAAAAATACATAGCATAAAAATACATGAAACACTACAACATATACAATGGGCGGCCTTATCGCATTACTGCGATCTCTTCCAGGCAACCTTAGAATGGACAGTGATTTTCCTGGACATAAAATGGGACTGTCTTTGTTGCAAATATTATGTATACAATACACTAAAATAGATACACAAATAGGTATATAGGTACATACCCAAAATTATAGATACATAACTACATACACACTATGTATACAAGCAACGAAAAATAAAAGAAGACTGCAGAACAATTATGACTTACTAGCTTCCATCCGCAACTTCATCCGCGTGAAATTTCTTGATCCCCCGACCCACCGCGTCGCATCGCATCGCCTGCCTGCGCTATTACTTCTTTTTGGCTTAGAGTTTCCCTGACCTCTTTCTTTTGGTCGCCTCCTAAGAGTACTAGTGTGATGTTACATCATCTATAGCCTTCCTTAACAAATAGGCTATCAAATACACATACAAAAAGATATTTTCAAATCCAACTAGTTGTTCCAGAGACAAGCTCGTCCAAACAAACACACAAACTCTTCCAGCTTTATTTTTATCTTTTCAAATCTGACTGGTAATTCCAGAGATTTGCGCGTTCAAAAAAACAATGATACTTTAGACTTTAGAGGTATGAGGAACAGGGTGTAAAGATCACTCATCCTCCATAGAAAAGGGAGGATCCTCCGACCACACGGGTGTTGTCTGGCGGGCAATTGCCCGATGAATCATATCTGGGCGTTTGTATATATACTAGTTGCGCGGTAAACTCTGCTTGCGCGATGCAGAATTACCGTGACGTCAGTATGACGCGTTGTTTGCATGTAGCTTTGTAGATACCGCTACAACACCAACAGATATAAAAACAAACAAACTCTTCAACTTTATTTTTAGTGTAGATGACATAGCACTACACCTACGCATATAAAGTCACAACCAGTTCAAACCTAGCTGTCTCATAAATCCTCACGTAGCAACCCTAACAGTAGGGCTGGCAGTTAATGCATATTAACTTCCATACAACGTGATACACACGTCGGCTTGGCTTGTCAGTGTCATGTCGCTTCTCGCGACCTTGTGTAAGATGTATTAGTCTTTGTAACGTGTGCCTTTTACATAATCTCAGGTTTTGTTAATGGAAAAAAGATTGTGAACGAGATTAAGAAGGATTGGAGTATACTTCTTGTGTGGAATTTATTCTGAGGAAGAGTAAATAAATAGGTTTCTTTTGAAGTGAAAACTTCTTTAGCAAGTTTAGTTTTTAAAACAAATGCATGCTAACAGCACGCACATGCCGAAGGATACCTCACTGAGATACATCGCGGGCTGTTGGGGGTGTATCTCGATGCCTGAAATGTGCGTCCGTGTCTATTAGCATGCGTTTGTTTTACATGAAGGTTACATCGGAGTAGTGAGCTAAACCGCAATCGCGAGGTATCACAGTGAGCCATCTTCGGCATGTAATTACTCTTAGGTACCTAATGTAGCTATAACCGATGATTATTAGACAACAGTCGTTCAGACTTACATTATTTTACGAATGCCTCATCACATTCAACATTAGATTTGGTTATTTAAAAAAGTGATAATCATTCCGTACTATCCACACGAAATCATTAAACTGCACATCCCATATTGTGTCAAAATGTGCGGCAAGCACGCTCAAATCCTATGGGATAGCATTCGCATTAACGTATGAACATTACAGGTACCAATACCTACATGTACCTATACTGCCTCTGTAATATCATCCATCTATTCAGAGTTTATAGTACGGATTTGTTCTAAAAGATTTTCAGCCTAATAATAAATCACAGGACCTGCTACTTTAGGACTGGGAATTAATCAAAAAAGGGATATTTAACTCCTGGGATCGAGTTCAAGGCGTTTTTGCGTAGGTTGTTTTAAAATACGGCCTAAATAAAACTGATATTTCTACTTCAAAAGAAGTACTCTCTGCTGCTCAGAGCCGATAATTTGATCCTGAATCGTGATAATTATTCGTCTTATTACAACTCTTGCTAGCAACAGAGTAGCAATGAAGGTACAGACGCCAGCAGATCAAGGTACTAAAGAGTTGAAAATCTATTACAGAAATTTGACAGACTGTAGTGGATTGATGTGCTGGCGTCTCTACCTGAGAGAGCACCTGTGTCTGCGCGCACACTTGTGCACTATTATATCTCCCGCGCCGATGCATGGCTGGTCTCCGCTAAGATTGGTTGCCATGGCTGAAATTCGGTCTGGAGTACTTTATTTATTTATTTATATTTATAAAAACTTTACTTTTAAATTAACTTTACTTCTAATTATTTATTTATAATAAATAATTAGAAGAAAAGTTAATCAACGTCAGGACTAAAACGGAAGCGAACCTTTTGAAACTTCATAATTTCATGTTTCCTATGTGTGTGGTTAATTAATTTAGATCATAAATTCTAATTACAATGGATCCTTTGAACGAAGTTTGTCCAAATAATCACGGAAGTTATGTCGGTTTGTGAAAATAGTGGTTAACGCTGCTGGTATTATTAACATTGTTAATTTTCACTCACATTGTATAAATAACTATATTATTAAAGAGAGTTATTCAAACAATGTATAACATATTATATACAATGTATGTAATTGTTTATACCACTATCTTATTAAAAATAGTTATGAAGAGTCGACAATAAATGAAAACATTGGCAATGCTAATGCATAGGAGTATTTTGAAACCAGCTGTTTGAAACAAGCTGTGCTGCTGGAGTGTCTTGCACCACTTCTTCTTTCCAGCTAAACAGTAGGCAGTGGTGAAAGGCAGGCGTTTTGGGGGACAGTCTAATGACATGACGTTCGAAAAGTGCTAATTGTTTGCCTAGTTTGAATAAATGACTTTTGTTCTTGAATTTGACTATACGTGCTAACAGCAAATTTACTTCCAAATTCCGAAGCTCATCATTATAATATATTGAATCACATTGATATATTAATTCCTAAGAAGAATAAGTAGTACAACAGACTCATATGAAAACGACTGCATTTTATTGAAATCAACATGAAAAATACTAAAGTAAGATTATTTTTAAAGTAATGAAGTCATACCGTGATAATATAAGATTATATTGGAAATATAGTCTATGCCAGCTTTGTACAATTACTTGCACGTGCTACGTGCATGAGATAAACCAATAGAAATAGTGATCAGATAAATATATCATCTGCTAAAATCGATTCAGCACTTATTAGATGTTATTGTATTGAAATTTTATACGGAAATATGAAATCGTTAGTGATACCGAGGTAGAAACAGCATGACATTCATGGCAGGATGAACTGAACTCCTTTGAAATGATTAGTTTTGGTCTTTTACAAACCAGCAGCTGTTTTTCATGAAAGTCTTAATCTAGGGTTTCTTAAGTCTAAGGTGGCCGCCACATAGCGTCCGCAATTTATCGCTGAATGACGTCACTGAAACGTTATTTATGAAAGTAAGTTGGTGTGTTTCTTTAAAGACCATTTTTTGACACCGTGAAGTCAAACCCTACTAACATTTTCATGGCAGTCACCGCTGTCATAGGAAACCATAGCTTTACTACATAACTGATGTCCTTTATCGTCCAATTTAAAAGAAAATTATAAAAGCCTTGCATTGCTTTTATAATTTTCTTTTAAATTGATAAACAGGAAACAGAAAAAAAACTCCAATGTAAATGCTATCAACCACACCGGCACCCGTTCACAAGATAAGGCTGCAATGCGATACAGCGGTTAGATATATCAGTAACAACTGGTAAGCAGGGATCTGATTGCGTGGAATGAAAATGGTACACTAGGTATACAGCGTGTATCAGGAATGCGTGGCCTTTTTTTGGTATTCCTAATACCTACAAACAACTTAACAACAGCTGAATAACTTTCTCTCTATGGGATTAACGTCGTAATCTCAAAAAAATAATCAGCTGTCCTTCGACTTTTGTACGGGACAGCTGATATTGACTAACCTCGTAATCTCAAAAAAATAATCAGCTGTCCTTCAACTTTTGTACGGGACAGCTGATATTTTTTTTGCGATAACGATATTGGTCTCATGGAGAAAGTTGTTCAGTTGATGGTCTGTACCAGATCTTTAAGTAAGACCACGTATTTCTGATACACGCGGTATGTTCAGTGACAGTAATAATCAGCGTATAATGTTCCCACTGCTGGGAAACAGGCCTCCTCTCTGTGAGAGGGAGTCGGCCGTTATCCAGCACGCGGGCCGTGCGTGTTGGTGGAGGTCACATGTCTTCGAATTTTTGGTTCACTGACACATGACATGTTTCCTCACGATGTTTTCCTTCATCGTTTTGAGAGCAGTGGTGATGAAATTACATATTTACACAAAGTAAAGCGGCTGGCTGGCTAACCCACGACCTACAACTTACCTACCACTGGGCCACCAATGCTCACTCACAGTAGGAATAGAATATTATATTGTATATATTGTTATACGGGGCGTTTACTGATTATTTGCGTATGGCTTCCGGCTTTGAACGCTGTTATAATATACGGCTTTAACTGTCGCACCGCAGGGCAAACGCCTTTTCAAATGTACATAGTTTTGCATGGCATTATAGAAATATATATATGGCCAAAGAACATCACATTATGTTTCCTTTGCAGGGACTCAGGCCACCCCTCTGTGAGAGGTGACTAGATTGTGGACGTTAATTAGGTGACTGTCTATCTAACCTCGACAATCTAATCGCTTTCAATGGAGCGACCGCTTCATGTAAAATACTGGTATTCAGCTGTAGGTATCCGGTTAGACCGGAAGCCGACCCCAGGCTCATCCTACAACATCCTAGTTGCGAAAAAGGCTAGGCAGATGATGAAATCAGTCTATACTTGTTCCTCTTCTTTTCAAGGGTATCTCCCACCGACAGCCACATCTCTCTGCCGTCCCTTCTCCGACCAACCCGTCATATACGAACCCAAATCATCGCTCCGCATGCTTCCTAGGCCTGCCTCTAAATTTTTAGCCACTATCCATTCAATCATTATTCCACATCCATCCCTCTAGAACACATATATCACCCACTAAAACGGCATTCTCTAATATATAACTTAACCCAAGGAGGCTTAACGTGTAAATAATACAAATGTTATAGGTATCGGTTATAACGCGCCATGTGGGGGTAATGGAGGCACGTGGCGACTGCCTGCATAAGCTAAGCCTGGCCCCACGGCCCCGGTCTGTTTGAGCTTGAAAATATTGTAAAGGCTTTTCAGTTTGGTATTTTATGTTCTTGTTTATTACAATATTGGCGACCCGCCCCGGCTTCAAAAAAATGTGTTTATTTACGACATCACATTAGAAACCGCTAAAATTATCAATGATTCTCCACTATAATATTATGCATGTATTATACATATGAACCTTTCTCAAGTGATGTTAGTAAAAAGTACCTTTTAGTTTAATTCGGAGTTCAACGAAGTCCATTTCTTTTTGACATATAAAAAAACATCACGCCTGTATTTACCGAAGGGTTACGCAGAATAAGAGGTGTAGGTAATGTGTACATTTCGCCAGTTATGTTTAGTCCCATGTAATAGGGGCGAGCGTATTGCCCTCAAACGCGCTCCAATCCAGACTCCTGCTACTATTAAAAAAAGGAGGATTATGAGCTGTTTTTTTTTTGTTTTTGGCAGTGTAACAAAAGTGCAATCAGATGAATATGTAATTGTCGTAATTTTAAGAACGTTCACAGTCTGATCAAGGGCTCAATCTGTCGAAAACACCTCAAATTTCTCAACATTTTTGACAAGTTATTGAAATTAATCGTCGCTGAGATGAGATTGCGATTAGATTTTGAACGCTTTTAATTACGGGAATTGGTATTCTGGTAAAACATTAACCATTTATTTATATGGTTTTAATATGCTTTACCTAAGGCATTACACGATAACCCTTGATAAGATTGGTTGTCAAAATTTTGGGCTACCGAACCGTAACGACTCTAAAATCTACGAAAGACAGCAGGGATCAACAGCTTAACGTGCTTTTCGAGGCATGGAGTATCGCGATATTGAATGGTTACCCATCCACGAACTGACCGTGACAATCGTAGCTTATCCTTCGATCGAGAAAAAAAGACAACACAAGTACCTAAACTCTTCTTACCAATATTCCGTTATTAATAGAAGTGACACCAAAGTTATATTATGTTCAACACCTTCACCGGAAAATTACTCACACACTGTCCTCACATAGGTACTCGTACTAACATACCTAATGAGATCCTAATATATAATTTTGTCATATCTTTACTTACACGTGCCGCCAAAACAACACACCACTCACGTAATACAATACTTACGTATTTATACAAACAATGGCAGTATGTTAAGGAATGTTAGTCTTGCATACCAATTTATGATAGTCAAATATTTACACACGCCATATAACGGGTGTACAGCAGTTCGATTCTGTAACCATCTCACCGTGAAAACTTAGGTGAAGTGAGCGTGGAGTGAGCTGTCATTCCAACTAATGCTAGGGATTGACATTATTGACAGCTCACTCTAAGCGCACTTCACCTAACTTTTCACGGTGAGATTTTTACAGAAACGATGGGCTGGTGTGCAAAGACGCTTAACGAAACTTCACTTATAGTCGCCATCATTGTGATATGTTTTTTGTACTTTCTGATTACAGAGATATTCAAATTGAAGGTCTTTCCATTTTATTTTTACTTTTAGTCGAAATTTTTCGTCGGTTATTAAAAAAAAAATTGCGGTTTCATACGTTTTGACCGCGTATGTGCTGCAGTTTTCTATGAAACAGAAGATTTTTTTTTGATAACCGACGAAAAATTTCGACTCTATGGGTCAAACTCATGTGCTGAATTCGTGGTTACAGTTTGCGCTTCGATGTCCCTGCCACCCTATATATTCCTACACGTGCTACCAAAACTATTTACCCACTCCTACAAGGTGAGTCACACTATCCCTAGTCTGTGGACCGTACACTGTAGTTCAACTTTATTTTTCGCCTGGCCTGGCCCAATCAATGAGTGTCGGCCATCAGCTCCTACAACGGAAATATTGACAAACTTTATATTGGACTTGCTAGAGTTTCTCAAACTTGAGACGTTTGTATGACACGTGCGGAGGGTTTGGGTGCGATGTTTTGAAAGATAATATTTGTGAATCTTGAGGCTTGTGGCTAAATTATAACAGCCGCACGGGTCGATTGAAAGTGAAGCTACGATTGTCACGGTTAGTTCGTGGATGGGTGGACATTCCTTACACATCGCGATCCTCCGTGACTCGGAAAGCACGTTAAGCCGTGGGTCCCGGCTAAAATTCGTAGAACTTTGACAGCCGTTATGGTTTAGAAGCCCAAAATATTGACAACCGGTAGGTATTAAAATCAAAATCAAAAGTCATTTATTCAAATTAGGCTGAGAATCAGCACTTTTTGAACGTCAAAATTACAAAAGACAGTCCCCCAAAAACGCCCGCCCTTCACCACTTCCTAGTGCTATCGCTGGGAAGAAGAAGTGGCGCAACAAACTCCCCAGCAGCACAGCTGGCTGTTCGATTAAAAAAAATACTTGATGTATACAATACTAGGTGCTTATGTTCGGTAATTAACATTACAAAACCAGAACATAAAATTTAATTATTTGCCATAATATGTCAGCTAGCCACGCCAATATACCAACAAATATAATAAAAACTATACGTACTCAAGCTAAAAAATAATTAATTAAAATGTAAATAAAAAAATTAAAAAAAACTTACTACCCAAATAAAAGCCTCCAGGCATAAAGGGCGTGACAGCTTTCACATTTATGCATTGCTGGGTTATCAAGAGTTATCGTGTTACCCAGTAACTGGGTAATGGAGGTTTGCTATGCAGTCGCTCCTTGTTAAATACTGGTTTTCAGCCGCACCTGGTTAGACTGGAAGCCGACCTTAACATAGTTGGGAAAAGGCTAGGCTAGGATTAGGATAGGAGGAAGGTAGGGGCAGATCTTCGAATGTTTGTTGTAAGGAACAACATTATGGTGACTATAAAATGCAGTTGTAAGTTTATCTTACTGACTGTGCAGTTATAATTTGTTATTGTAAAAAAGCAAAAGGATTTTTTGTATGTTTAGTAAATAGTCATTTAATTTAGTACCAAGTGTATATAGTTAGTTGAGTTTATTATTTGTAATCATTTTAATGTTTATGAAACAAAAAAAAAATTGTAAAACCATTTTCTGTTAATCGTAATTTGCAAGTCAAACGGACCACTACAAGGAATACCATAATTGCAAAGAAATGGCTCATTGGTTCAATAATGCTGCAGGCGATGAGGCGACCAATCAAATATAAATGTTATCATGATAAATGTTAAATTGTCTTCGAATCGAAATAAACTCGAGAGAAATCGTAGGAATACCTAGGATCCATCATAGTAGCAAATGTGAAATGAAAAGGGATAAAAGATCTCACCATACTTAAAGGACATAGCCAAATAAAGTATGGGCGACTGCCCTGAGTAGTATAGAAATCTCTCACTAGCTTGCAACATTCTAATATTCATTTATGAATTTTACGAGTTTTTTATTCTTCTAGAACCTTCATGAACATCTAATCAAATAATTAAAAGATTTTTCTTTGTTTCCATCCCCTTTATTCATAAACGTTGCTTAAAGTTAAGCAGTGATTACCGACTGTTTAACCATACATTTTTGACGTTTAAACGTTACTTAACTTTAGTCGTCGTTTATGAATAAACCCCTATGTCTTTAGTTTGACAAGGAGAACATAAGATATTAACGTTTCATCTAATGTGGACAACAAACCTACTTTTAAAGATGTTTGCGTAAGCTGAAATTAACAGTATTAATTATAATTATTATGTTGTTTACTTTTGTACCTCAATACATCTCAAAACGTCGTTGATTTAAAAAACAGGACAGAGAGAGGTGGAAAGAGAGTAGGGAGGCTTTTGCCCAGCAGTGGGACAATTGTACCGGCTAGGGCTTTGCAGTTAGACTGCGCAGGCCGTTAACTATTAAGTTAGAGAGAGAGAAAGAAAACTAGCTAGTTAGCTTTATACATATAATTATAATAATACTTAGAACGCGGCTTAGACCTATGGGGTCGCGGGCGCATAGACTGGGACCTCTGTCCATCTACCAAGTGATGGAAGACGGTGGCACAGCGGTCACGTGCTGCCGTGCATAGCGAGGCTTAAGGGAGGCCCCTTTACAGTCTCCCCAGGGATGTGGGGGTTCGGGAATTGATCTTTTAAGAGGAACCGGGACCACCCCTATGTGTGGATGGTGCTCACTAGGGTAGTTTTAGTGAGGTAAAAATCCTACTTTCCTCGACCTCACTCCCCGGAGGTGCCTTTTGAAGGTTTCCCCCCGAAAACAAGAAAAAAAAGGTCTTCGGTTAGTCTGTGACTGATCTAAGCACTCGCACTTTTATAAAAGGAAGAGGTAAGTCCTTGGTAGCTTGAGACGAAGAGGGGATTGCCAGCAATGGCTAATAAAAAAAAGAAATTGATCGCACATTTATTTAGTGAACAAACAGTATCTAGGAAGTATTTTTCCGTGCCGGCCAGTTCAGGCGGCTATAGAATACTCCACTGTAGCGCTCTATGATTGAGATACACTGGCCGGAAGGATGGCTAATATTTCAAGAGGCTTACACGACTCAATTAATCGACGGAAAACTACCTACCACACTGTAATCTGGCAGGTACCACATTGTGCGGTGGTACCACACTGTAAGGTAGAAGTTACGCCAGATCCCCTCTATTGTTGGTGAATCATTTGGGTTAGATGAGGTTAAAACAGTATGATGTTTCCTGAGATTTACTACTGTTATTGAATCATTTCAAGCAGCGGCCGCCGAGTGATCCAGATCCCTCTATTGTTGGTGTTGTGGGTTAGATTAGGTTATAACAGAATTGGATGATATTTTAATGATATTTACGTATTCATTGCAGAATTATGGCTGAAAAGTGTATATGAAAATTAGGTCGATTTTTTTTTTAATATGAAATGAACGTTATACTAAATGTTATTAGAGCAAAAAAAGGTTATATGAAATATAATATTCGATCACATGAAATTAGGTTATTTGTTTTTATAGCATATGAAAATTATATCATGTGAACGTTATTTCAAGTGATATTATACTATCTGTTATTATACCATATATCACACACCCTTTTTTTACTTAAAACATGGCTGAAATTGACTTAATTGTGCTTGACGAAACATAACTGTGGGCCAATTCTCGTAATTTAAAACGTTCAAAATCTAGTCGCAGTCTCATCTCGGCGACCAACAAATGTCAAAAACTTGTCAAAATGTAGGGAAATTAAAAGTTTTTTTTGACAGAGACTGAGATCAGACTGTGAACGTTCTTAATATCACGAGAATTGCCCCTCTGGTCATCATAATGATCTTATTTTTGGTCTACTTCATGCTATTCTGTAAACAATTCCCTTTGAGACCAAACGCCCATATACTCGTACCTACGCTCACTAGCTTTTTGCCCGCAACTTCGTCCACGTGAAATGTCTTGTTCCCCTAATCCACCCCATTGCATCGCATCGCTTACACCTGCCCTGCTTCTAAGGGTCTTGGCGTGATATTAAATAGCTTGTAGCCGTCATCAAGAATTAGGCTATCATTTATGCAAAAATATTTTTTTAATACGACTGGTACTTCCAGAGATCCGGTCAAACAAACAAACCAACAAAAAAACAAACAAACTCTTCAGCTTAATTATTATTATACAGAAAGACGTATTGTTCTTCATCTATTACAGCTGTGTGTATAAAGTGTTCGTAACTTGAGACGGACTTTGCTAACGACTGCGCTGTTTGTCCCGGCCTCACTTCCAATCTATATAACGATTATCTGCGCAACTGTACCGGGATCATTTGTTAAAAGTTCCAGCGAATAAATGAGTTTGATTAAAGGGCACTTGAGTACAAAAGTGTTACGGATTTTCGTATTGTGTTCCGAAGGTCAGAGAGTTCGGAGTTTGTTATCTGGGACAGGGGATTAGTTTTATCATTTTATTATCTTGGTGTTCTGGGAAAATCTGTTGTTTCATCATTATTATTTATTAAGGTTTTATGAAGTCAATTTACAACTTGTTTTGTGGACCAATCAAAAAAAGATATCGAACATTCAACAGCAACATTCTGAGGAAATAAGTGAGGTGATGACTTCGTAGGATCTTGTAAGAATATAATTATGATTTACACAAAAGTTTTAAATCAAAATTACTTACATCAATGTCGACTCTAAACAAAACTTACTAGGTACAGGCAAAAGAGGTTTTATTTTGCTACACTACCCAAACTTTTCATCATCCGGGTATTATTTCCTTGCCCAATTCCTTGTTATCTACGACACGTGCAGAAAAAGAAATGGGTCGACCCCCATCCAATTACCACAGAACTAAGTGGAAACCAAACACATTCCTTAACTAGTCCATAAAAAAACATGCTATCACAAACACGTCCTACTCTTCTATCCATTATAAAATCTATTATTGATCAGGATGTGTAGCCTCAATACGTCAACTTAGAACAAACAATTCTACACCTTAATAGCGAAGAAATATGGTTTATTATTCCTTGACTCGTTGCCAAGACGCGTGGTAACCCGTTAACTGCAAGTGGGTTAAGTTTGATGGGCCTCGCGTGTCTGTGGACGAGACAGCCGACTTTAAGTTGTATAATGTTGTGCACAACAATTTGGCACGAAGTATACCGAGTTTCTTTCTCTTAATGTTTTGAAATTGCGTTCGTGAAGCGATTTGATCCGGATTTTTAATTAATAGCGACTTGAGGGTTAAGTACTGGAAATTAATGTAACGAGTTTACCGGTTGAATGGGCTCAATAGTTCTAAATTAAATGTAATTTGAGAGGAATTGAAGATAGCTTTATAAATGTACGTAAATAAAATAAGTAAATACCTTTACAAGTTTATATTTATTAGATTTGGAGTAGTGATAACAAGTACAGACAATCCATTCTGTAAAAATCTAACCGTGAAAACTAAGGTGAAGTGAGTTTGAAGTGAGGTGTCATGCTATGGGGATTGACACTATAGACAGCTCACTTCACCTAAGTTTACACCGTGAGATTCTTACAGAATCAATCCGCAGGTGGAATGACAGCTCACTTCACGGAAGTTTACTTGAACTAAGCTGTTTGAATTAGAGCAAAGTCCTTTCACTTTATGTACTTAGATGGTTTGAGTTATCATTACTGTTTTATAAAATTTTTATTTTACACAGTAGTTTCCTTCCACATTTAACCTGCCTTCAAAGCAAGAGTGATGATGCATCTTCTGGGCTCACTCGAACCATTCCCAAGCCCATTCAGCAATAAAAAAAAGAGTTTCATTCTCGTTTTCGACACTCATAATTAGACACATGTTTTGAAATCTCTAAAATTTCTTCGATCTTAGGTACTTAATCCTACTATCCAATCATCACACTAATATTATAAAGGCGAAAGTTTGTGAGTGAGTGTGTGTGTGTGTTTGTTACTTCTTCACGCTCAAACGGCTAGACCAAGTTTGATGAAATTTGGTATGGACGTAGCTGACATCCTGGATTAACATATATGATACTTTTTATCCTGATATTCCCACGGGATCGAGACTTATGCGGGTGAAACCGCGGGGCGCTGCTAGTTTTTCATAAAACACAATTTCATCAAATTATCTCACTTGCATTTTATTAATTAAAAACTAAACACCTACAACATGAAGAAATGATTAAAATGAGAAAAGGAGCTTCGGCGTAAATATATTCAGAAAATACTCATTAAATCCATTCACTAAGCTATGAAGACCTTTTACTGCAGGTTTATTGTAATCCCGGATTACGACCTGCCAACTTAATTAACTGCGTTTTTTATAAAGAAAATAATAATGAAGAAAGTGCTTTGGAGTACGTACGGCTAAAAGACACAATTTTTGTTGTTGTTTATGCTGCTATATATTTTTAGTGGACAATACGTGAATCAATATTCGTTAATTAAAAAAGTTGTAAAACTACTTCTTCGTTGGGTAATTAACTTAACTAACTAAAGTAAATTACCCAAAAAGAAAAGTAAATCTGAAACTTTTAAAATTTTGATGTAGGTAACTAATTATTTTATTGGAAGAATTTGTTTGTTAAAACTTGGCACTATAGCAACCATATCGCTCTTTCATTCGTTCATTCTTCTACTGAGCATGTTAAAACTTAAAGTCTTTGTTTAGTCCTGTACTCAGTATTACTAACACCCTTGTCTGTCGCAGACATTACATTTTCGACCACTGTTTAAAATTCTTATTGTTCGATAGCTCGATATAGTGCCTATTTAAAAAATAGTTACAGCTCGAAACTAAAATCACTAGTGCTCAACGGCTTAACAGAACTATCGGAATGCAAAACATAGTCACGTAAACACTGTAGTCCAAATAACTGCCCGCAAAATGTTCATTGCTACAGCTGCTCTTTTTCAGCCCACAGTTACCCCCAAGCCACGGTCACTCGACAAATTTTTGCTTGTCCATTAATTGCTCCTTCCCTTAAAACAAAAACAGCGGTTAAAAGAAAAATCTCGGCGTGCAACAGACGTGTACACAGGACAGTAGCAGTTTCCACAGCAAAAATACGTTCTAAATCCGCCATTATACGTGATAAAAGCCGTTTCAAGCGAAAACGCGAAACGTTAACTGAGTTTAAATTGCCCTATTAATGGGCTGTAATGGTGTGGTCCACTGGGGTAATTCTGTCCCCGACTCGCATTGCACGGTTAGGCGGCCGTCCGATTCGATGAGTGTAATCCTATTACGTATTCTGTGTAAACTATAGCATAGTGCCCGTTTTGAACTGTTTTGATATTTGCTGATTATTCTGCGCTACCCCGTTGTATGGTCAGGACTTGAACATATTACAACAGGGAAGTTGCCGGCGTCGGCTTTCCCGGAAAAGTAATCTGCTATTCTATAATTAAGGATGCATTATTAACATTCTCGGCAATTATAAGTATTGAAGTATAAAATATTTATTGTTCGTGTAAGGCCCAGCGCGGGTTGGCGGATGTCACAAATCTTCGAATTTTTGGTTCTAGGACATGCCGGTTTCCTCACGTTTTCATGTTTTCCTTCACCGTTTTGAGACAATAAGCAGGTTCATAGTTTAACTGCAAGTTTCTCAACTTTCAGTTAAACTGTGAACCTGCGACATGAGCAGCTTAAAATACTACCGACAGCTAGATTACAATATTCATATTATTTGCCAGTGAGCCCCAAACTAGACAGTTAGTCTGTATTTTGGGGCTCGGGATACGAATTACAGTGTGAAGACTAGAGAGGTGATTTTAGGAACGGTATGGTATATGTATGTGTATGTGAAATGTTTGTGTGGTGAGTGTGTGTGTAGAACTAACAACAAAACACTGGGAACAAAATGATAATAATCAGCCGTTGCACTTGTTGACCTAAATACTCCGGCGGTTTTATACCATATTCCATTAGATATCCACCTGGCAATAATATTAACATTTATCTTCTCACTAATCTATTACTTAACCTACTTTGTTTTAGGTCAAAAAGCTAACTATGAATAGCAGAAACTCCGTTTTATTCCATTGCTTTTTACTGTCTTTTCACAAAATAACAGTTCTATTTTGGAATCCATCCAAAAAGATTTGATCAAATATGGACTGAGACTAACCAGATAATGCACCTCAAATAAACAAGGATAAAATCTAAGCCAAAATTTCTCAAAGTTTATTTTTTAAGAAGAAATGAAACGTGTTTATAAGTGGGATTGTGGTGTTGTAGCGTGGTGGTAGACAAAGCTTTTACAAACAATTCCACTACTTTTCAACTTTCAGACTGAATTTTATATATTTGTTTTATATTATTTCTTCAGAAAACTTACAGCTAAGATTATACAGGTATGAGGAACAGGGTAAAGTTCACTAATCTTCCATAGAAAAGGGAAGATCCTTCGAAACCAGGTGTTGTGTGTCGTGGGCTACTACCAGACGATTTTTTTTTTGTAATCCACCACGTGGACCCAGTGCGGGTTGGTAGATGTTTGAATTTTAAATTTTTAGTTCCGGTTTCCTCACGATGTTTTCGTACACCGTTTTGAGAGCAGTGGTGATGAAATAATATACACCAAGTAATGCTCCTGTCTGGGTTCGAACCCACGGCCTACAACTCGTAAGTCGGGGCTGTTACAACCACTTGTCTTCTCAGTAAATAAATAAATAAATGCTGCTAATGTTTGACAAAAATAGTGTTCTACTATTCTTCTTGCAGTAGTAGGACGACATATTATTTTCCGCTCTGTCAGCCACGCATTTCGAACAAAACTTCACGTGTACCAGACAATGACTTTGTAACCTAAATATTAAATTAGTTTCTGAAAAGTGATCCTCTCGAAACAAACCTATTAAATAGAAATCCTGAAACGAATCCGAGCTAAAAGTTCTGTACCTCCAACACGTAATTGGACCAAAAATAAATTATTTAATTATTTGTCTGTAAATTACCTTTAGGACTAAACACTTAGTCCTTGAAAATACTCAAACAATAATGGGGATATTTTGTATTCCAGAAATTAATCAATTTTGTCATTGTGTTACGGAAATAGGTTTTTAAATTATTTGTACGGCTTCACTTCTTTGAAAATAATAACGAGGATTTTCTATGAACGAAGAATGTAGTTGAAGAGAATTTTTTTTCATACTTTGAAAATGCCTAGTATGGGGGGGGGGGGAAGTCACCGTGTATCTATTCCGGTATAAATTGTGATTAATAAATAAATTTTAATACAATTCACAATTCTCATGGATGTATGGGATCCCGTACCATGTTGCATCAAAGTCAACTTTGTTTTTTATAGACTACACTTATCATATGAACTCCTACAAAAGTTATTTTTGTAAACAAAGCCCGGGTTTCGGAGAGGAAAAAATTTAAATAACCCAAAAACTAAGTACTTTATTTTGTTTGACATGACATATACGAACGGCCATTATTGTTCTAAAAAACAGTGTATTTCGCGCCATCAAACTGACATGTCACTTCCAAATTCAAGGTTATATTAATCATATCATTTGAAACCAAACGTCATAATATAAAGAAATAAAACAATATCAACACTTTTTTACTTTAAATTAAATTCCCTGTTCAAAAATCAAATCCCCGACGCATAATGTCGTAAAAATTATTAAAATAATTGCTATAATTTTTTGATCTTGATGCATGAGACTTTTTGGTACGACTTTTGGTAATTCTCTTTATAATTTATATTAGTAGGTATAAAAAAAATGTAAGTACTTATTAGGGATAATTATTATTGTAAAAGTTTGACAACCTCTTTGGTGTCAAGTGTGAGCCGGTTTGCGGGAGCCTAGGATACCTATTTTCAATAAGAAGAGAGGCTTTTATCGATGTCTAGGAAACTAGGTCGACATTTAGACTTCCAAGATTTGACCCAACATAATGTTGGCAAGTAGGTAGAGCCAACTGTTTCAGTTAATTGTTTCAAATTACGCCTTTGTAAGAGCTTTCATTTACAACTAGTTAGAGTGATTTACATTCAAATAGTATTAATGAACTGAAATGTAATTAAAAAGGTAAAGGTTATTTTTCACATGTTTTCCGCTTACACTTGCACTACCTACGATAATCGCCCTTACTGCTATGACATTAAAGGTGCTGTCAATGGCCAATTGTTGTTGCAAATTGTTGTTGTTACCACAGATGTACGGTTGACTGTACATACTGTACTGCTCATTGCTTTAGCCTACGTTCGCACGGATGTATAAATATCACGCTGGGATTTTATCGCGCATTGGATTTTCAACTCTCGGTGTTAAGCCGAGCGTTGAGAAAAGACACTGTTGGATTTTCAACTCTCGGCGCTAAACCGTGGGTTCAAAATCCAGTTCGAAAAAAAAATCGCCGAGAGTTAAACTTGCCGGTTCGAATCTAGGCATAGTGTTATTGTGACAGCTTTGAATTAATCAATTTATTTCGAAAATATTTATATTTCTTTAACAACTCAACTAAACTTCACAAAAAGACAGACAACGCCTGAATTTATATTTAGACCGTAATTACTAAATATAATTAGATATAACATAACATAATCATCTCGATTTTCCTTATAAACGAATAAAGAACAGAACACGAAAAAATATTTTAATTTATATCTCATCGCATACAGCACCGATTGACGTCATCACGTCAAAACTGTTTGTCGCTGAAAACCAGCGCTGGGGCTATTTCTCGCATAGGGTCGTAGCATTATGCTGAGCGATGGCCGTTTTGCGTGGAGTTGACGATTTTTTTGTCCTTTTTTGTGTTCTTTGTTCTCATCCTCATGTTTACCGCAAATTAACATATTTTCTCTCTTTCTTCCTTTTCCTATGAAAATAACTGTGCCAAATTAATGCTTATTTTATTTGCAATTGGACCTGACATTTAGTTTCGGCTGTTAAGAACGAAAATAATTTGCCGAATTAAAAATAATATGTGATATATTTTGTTAATGAAGAATGGGTTTTTTACAATGGAATATTTTAGGAAAATTGCTTATGAAAAATAGTAAAATACCCATACACGTTGTTAAATTTAATTTTTTGATATTAGTTTCACGTTTAAAAAAATATTAGTTATTGTTGGTGATTCTCAGAGGGGTTAAGTATAAATAAAATAGCGGACTGTATTAATAGGTATGGTTCGTATAATGAATATTAACGTTGTGCATTTTTAATATTTTGGAATGCGGTCTACTCTCCCTCCGTCTTACGAATTTTCGATCAGGTGACGTGTCCTGACGCGAGTTTAACATTTTTTACCCATCACAACAAAAGTGCACAACGCCGCTAAAGTTTTCACTTCCAAAAAGTTCAAACAACGAGGCCCAAAGGCGAAAGCCACTCTACAATCACTAGAACACGTCAGTGTCATTTTTATGAAAGTGTCCCTTATAAATGTGTCTTCTCAAAGTACAGTCCCCCACTAGACTAGAATTCCAATTGCGTTAATGTCACGTCACAAAGCTTGATACTGACCGCATCGCGTCATGCAATTACTGGTCGCTTCCCTTAAGTGCAGGCATGCATACAAATTCATAGGAAGAATACTGTAATATAAGTGCTACTTCATGTTAAATGGCTTTTTAACCGACTTCTAAAAAAGGTTCTCAATTCGGATGTTTGTATTTTTTTTTTTTTTTTATGTTTGTTCGCGCATAACTCCGTCGCTTGCCAACCGATTTGAAAAATTCTTTTTTTGTTGGATAGGGTATACTTCCCAAATGGTCCCATGAAAATTTTATCGAAATCGGACAAGCGGTTTTTGAAAAAACAACAAAAATTAAAAAAATGATCACAACAAAAAAGTGAAAAATAAAAACTTTTTTACAAAAAAAACAACCGACTTCCATAAAAACACTACAAAGTGAAAAATAACTTTAATTTCGGAAGTCGGTGGCGAAAAACGAAATAAAAAAACCAAAGACACCGATTTCCGAAATTAAAGTTATTTTTCCCTTTGTAGTGTTTTTATGGAAGTCGGTTGTTTTTTTTGTAAAAAAGTTTTTTTAGATTCATACACTGAATACGAATGCGTAAAAGCTGCTGTTTTAGAATTCAAAAGGGTAGTAAAAATATTTTCAAATATTTGCATAATTTCATAAGCAGTCTGTCCGGTAATAATTGGATCGTTAAAACTAAACATAATTTTTAATCTCAAGTAGAATAAACCTAAATGTTTTCTTTAATTAGTCAATTTAGGGCTGATTTTTCCATCGCCAGATAACTTATATTCGAGGAATAAAATTGACGTTTGACAGTTTTTGTATGAAATAACTGCAAAAATTTCAAAATTATTCCTCGAATAAATTTATCAGATGATTGAAAAATCAGCCTTTATACACTTTTCTTGTGAATGAAATGAATTTAATTTGTTTTTCGTTGATATAATGGCGGATAAGCTGTGACTGCTGTAGTGTTTCACAAATGTAAAATTTGAATTTTTTCGAACGCCTCTTAATTTTTATAATAGCCATTTCAAGGTTATCCTTTAATTATTGGCTATCCTGTAGAACTAAAATAATAGGCAGAAAATAGACTCGATTATCGCAATTGATGAGAAGCCACAATGTAGCACTGTAGCTGAAAGCTGTCGTAGCGAGGCCGGCTACGGCGTAGCCCCTGCGAAGACCTTTGTGTAGCAATTCATGTAAGTTACGTTTGACGGCTATTGCAGCGTACAATGCTTGAAACCCCCTTTGACGTAAGTATCGTTGGATTGGTCAACAGTAACAGGTTGTTGGTACGACATTTATCTTCTAATACAGCTGAAGTAAATTTGTTCACGTAGAAATGTAACACTGCCTCGTTGTTCTAGCGGTCGCGCTCTGGGTCGGTCAAATGTTACTGGGTTTTCGACCTCGCCCCCTACTACATAGGACCTAAAACACAAATGTGGGTATACTACAGGTACACTTCTGCATAACCTTCTGGGTAAGGCGTTATGTTGTGTTTTTTTGAGAATTAGTAACATTTTTCCTGGAAAAGAAAATTCGATAAACACACACACACAAAACGTCTTTAACACGTCACCGAAATTCCTCAAAGAAATTATTAAGAGGACTTATTTCTTTAAAAAATGTCGGAAATCCCGTCATTCAGTACACAGGGAATGGTATTTTTATATTCCATTTCAACATACAATTATCGTCGTTTCAAAGTGGAGAGAGTCTTAAAGCTCGTATGGCGGTGAGTGCCATCGGCTCAATAGAAATGTCATCACGTACGATGCGATAAAGCCCCGTACACCGTACATTCCCCCATATACGGGTATTATTGGTTTCCACTCAATTTATGTCGTTTCTGGAGGAAATTAAAGAACATTGGTGTCAGTCGTTTGTGAAATGTGAAGCCTAATAAGAACTTGAGATGTTGGAAAAATTTTACCTTATATCTTCTGATTTTTTTTTTCACGATGTACAAAAACAGGCATGCTCGTTGCTAAATAATGACAGACGTACGGGTCGATCGAAGATGAAACTACGGTTCCCACGGTCGGTTTGTGGATGGGGGACCATCCATTACATGTCAAGACCTTTCCGTGCCTCAGAAAGCACGTTAAGCCGTTGGTCCCGACTGTCATTCATAATTCTTTGCCAGTCGTTACGGGTAGTCAGAAACCCAAAAGTCAAACAACCAGTCCCACCAAGTGGTATTAAGTACCTGCACCCCAATTGCGTAACACACAATCAATCGGAATCTGAATCATTTTGAAGTTGCTCTTCATAAGTTCGAAAAATTTGTCTGCTCAACACGTAAATAACGCAATGAATGATGTTGAACTGTCAAAATGAAACCGATTCCGATTAATCGTGTGTTACGAAATTAGGGTGCTGGTTGTGATGGTAAAATAGGCAGTCGCTCCTTGTAATAATATGTACATGTATACTACACGACACAGGCTCGAACTAGTGTGGAGTCCACAAGTTAAAATATTAAAATTATGTTTTCCTTGTAACAATAATTTAAGGAGTAGTTTATTTGTACTATATTTATTAGGAAATGTACGAACACTTGATCAATAAACGATTTATTTATATAAAAAAGGAAGGAAAATATTCATGGGTTTAAAAATAAATATATAAATTCATCTGCATTGCTGTCAATAGGAAAAGTGCCCAAAAGGCAGGCAGCATTGCCACGTTAAATGACAATGCTGATTCTTTGGCTAAAAAATAGGCCAGCCCTCTGGTCACCTGAAGAGTCTTTACTCTATATTAGATTATCTTTCGAACATTTTTAATTAAAATTAGGTCTGGTACAAGGCGACCCTTGTACAAGACTCATAACAAGCAAGCAAGCAAACATTAAAAAACAAATTATAATGCAGAATGCATGTCTGACGGTGTGCCTCGTTATTTAAATTGCTAAGCAAATTCTAAGTGCTGATTAAATATCTTAACTATGTAAGTAGGTATAATCACGAGCAAAAATCAAGCCGTATCCGTTTAGCTTTAATCTTTTTTCATCTCATTTTTTTTTAGTTTAGTTTTTTCGTAGATTAGTATAGATACGAGTAGATGATGAAATACAAAATATGTATATGCAGACTAGCTTTTGCGCGCAGTTTCACCCAGATGTTGCATATCGTCCCTCGGGGACGTAGGTACTACCGGGATAAAAGTATCCTATGTCCTAACCCAAATCATGCTATGGCGGATGCCTTTCATCCAAATCCATTCAGCCGTTAAAGAGTGAAAAGGTAACAGATAGATAATAAATTCTAATTAATTTTTTTTTTTTTTTTTTACGTTGCCCCACACTAAGAATTTCTCCTGTGTCGTGGGTGCTTTTACAGACATATAAACTCACATACACAAACAGCCAGACCCGGAACAACTAATTGTAGGTCATACAAATATTTGTCCCGTGCGGGAATCGAACCCGCGACACGCAGCGCCGCAGTCAATCGCTTAACCACTGCGCCAACCGTGCCGTCAAATTATAAATATATAATATATAAATTACAGGACCAAAAATTGGAAGACCGTGACATCTACTAACCCGCACTGGGCGAACCAAAATATCTATTCGAAAGTAAGGTCAGTCTTGTTGAATGTTAATACCAAGTTACACATATTTGTGCAGTTCGGTGACTACAACACGTGAATTTATAAGATAAACAAATAAAATAACATATCGATAGGTCAGTCGCACAGAGGGCACCTTGGCGTAGCTATGCAGTGTCTAGAATTCCGTGAAAGGTCAATACCTATGTGCAGTCAACTACTCGTCCATGGTAACAATTTGATATTTGACAGCGCACTTGTGTTGGTAAGTACCTATACAGGGTGGCAGGGACATCGACGCGCAAACTGTAACCATGAATTATTCAGCACATGAGTTTAGACCCCATAGCGTCGGTTATCAAAAAAATTATGTCTCAATAGAAATCAGCCCTAAAACGATTAACAAATTCAAATATGGCGTCGAAAAACTCGTCCGCATCGCCGTCGAATGGTAATGCACCCAAGAAACTGGCGGCATTGCCACATTGTATGGCAATGCTTAGCTCTGGCCGAGGTAAAATCCGGTCCTTGGTTGTAGTTAGTGTTTGCCACCGCGTGTCCCTATCCTCTGTCCCGCGATTTTAGATCTCATCGGAATTTGTGTAACTATTGAAACACAGCTTCTAATACCTATGGTATGATTTTAAATTGATCACAAGCGTTAGATGCAGTATTTTTATCTTACGAAGCGACGCGCGCTTTACATGAGGTAACCAAGTGTACAAATACGCTTTGAATGTGTACCAAAACGAGTAGCGTCAGCACATAACACACACGCACACACCCTCACACACACACAGCTTCGACTTCACCATTGTCTCGGCCGGCGGCCCAAGAGCCCCTGTGCTTACACACACATCCACAGCCTGTTTGTACACTTGGTAACCACAAGTAAATCGCTCATCGCTTCGTGAGATGAAAATACTATTTACGTGAACAGTGTCATTTAATTTGTGCAAATTATTCTATTACGTTATTATCTTAAGGATTTATTTATTCTTTGGGATCATTAGGTACTTGTAATGCTGTTTACGCGGGATTTAGGCAGTCATTGTGGAGCCAAATTAAATGTCGGGGAAAGTATAATTTTGTAATTTTTTATGATGATTATGTTTGGTGGTTTCACCTTGAGTTAATGCTGTATTTAGTTCGTGTCTCCAGCTCAGTAAAGCTTTTCACTGTCGTGGTTGACGCCCAATGAATGTACTATATGGACGCTATATTTATCTTTCTTCTAATTTCTACTTACATTATCTATGGTTGCTATTTTTTACAGATTATGTCGGTTTATTGGATAGTATGGCCTTTTTACCGGCCCATACATAGTTTTCTGATTTGGCCTACAGACTCTCATAAAATGATATAATTAACCGACATAATTATAGTATGTTAGTAAACTCAGGGAAATTAATTGAGAAGCGAATTGACTACCAACTTAATTATTTATCTGAATGCTCAAATCACAAATGGAGTGGCTATAATACAGCTTATTGGCGTATGGTTTTAAGTTGATTATCAATGAATTTCCCTGACTGTACCTATTCATAGATACGATACGATGAGCGCTTTACTGGTCACGCTGTGAATGCGTGGGTGAAGACGAGACATAACACAGACACACACACACTTCCAACTTCGCCGTCGTCTCGGACGGTACCAAGAGCTCCTGCGCTTACACTCAAATTCAGAGCGTGTTTGTACACTTGGTAACCATAAGTAAAGCGCGCGTCAGTTCGTGACATAAAAATACTGTACAAGTACTTGTTCCACACACATAGATATCTGTGTGGGTGCTATTACCTACATACGCATACCACATACAAAAACGGCCACATTATATTTTATAGAGAACCTTTCAAACGAGACGAGGGAAAAGGGGAAATGTAAGTTTTCCGCCTGACTGGGTTACGACCTATCTTATTCAAGGGAACCTAGAAAGTAATAGGAACTTTTTAGTTCTCTGTCAGGTATATTTCTTTGCAAAGTAAAACGAATATTTTATCGGTTTTAAATCAGTGTTTCGTGTTTTATTTGTATATGTAATACGAGTAGGTATGTGTAACTACAAGTGTCTGAAAACATAGTAATAAATAAATCTCTTTTAATTTTGAAAAAATATCGATAGTAGAGATCGTCATTATGGTTCCATATTCTGTGAGTCGTTATTATAGTTATTTTTACTATAAAATCCAAGGTTTTTTATAAATGCGCCTCGTGCCTAGGAAAGCACGTTAATAAACTGTTGCTCCCGGCTGTCATTCGTGGACCTTTGACAATTGTTACTGGCCGTCAGAACCCTGAAACACTGACAAATAGTCTTACCAAGGGGTATAGTGTAACCCAGTAGCTTGGTTGAGGAGGTCAGGTAGGCAGTCGCTCCACGTAAGATACAGGTATTTAGCTGCATCTGGTTAGACTGGAAACTGACCCCAAAAATTTGTTGTTTTTGGAAAAAGGCTAGGCAGTTGAGGGTATTTAAAAATGAACACTTTTGAGTTGACATCAAACTGTTAATGACCTCAAGATGGCAGTCAATCATCAGACCGTCGGACCAATGAGACAGTCAACGACACAATATTTATGTTTCTTCCATTAAAATTAAAAACACCCTAGACTCAAACATCAAAACTTCATCCATCTCGCTCTATGCGATACCTTTCCATTTACACATCAGAAATTTATTTCCCAGTATATTCCCAGATGCGATACCTATACAACATGGATCGCTATTTCTGTACCTATTACGCCTATCCGGCTGTGAGAGAGATACCAAATATTGACGCAGGGAGAAGCGTAAATCATAGATATGAAACTTTCTCTGGATGCTGTTATATAAGATTGTGCGAGTAACGATAAATATTGGTGAGGTGGTCTGTTGGAATAGGTAATGGTTTCGATTCTCTTTGTTGTTTTTTGGTAGATTTTGAAGATTATTTTTTGTTATAAACATGATTGGTGAAATGTGGGTGTTACTGTACACCTGAAGTACCTGTGTAGTGCAACGCGAGTACGTGACGTTACGACAGTCTGTGTGCGAAGTGAAAAACTGCGGTCTCTGCGGTGCGTGTGCACAGAGATCGAAGACACACAGATTACACAGACAGATGTACGAATTGTACCGTGTGTTCACAGCATCATTTCCGCCGAAAGACGTCCACCCCTCAAGCACCTCCACTTCGACCGGCTTTGTGCTTCTCGCATCCAACGGGTTCCTGCGGCCTTCACAAGTTTGTCAGTCCACCTTCTGGGAAGCCTTCCAACGCTACGTCTTCTGGTACACGGTCACACTCCAGAACCTTTCGGCCCCATCGACCATCTGTTCTGCGAGTAATGTGCCCTGCTCACACACCACACACACACAGTGTTTACAGCAAAACGACCCAATTCACCTTTTGATTGCTTACTGCACCCACACCTATACCGAACCCTTCGGGGTTTACAGGCGTGATGTTATGAATGTATGTATTCTAAAATGTGTCTTCGTACAAATACGTCTTTCGTCCGAGATAACGGTGATGAATTTTTTTGTGCCAATGGGACGCCACGGTTGGCGCAGTGGTTGAGTGATCGACTGCTGCGCTGCGTGTCGCGGGTTCGACTCCCGCACAGAACAAATATTTGTATTGCCTACAGGTAGTTTCCGGGTCTGGCTGTTTGTGTATGTGAGTTTAAATGATTGCCTACAGGTAGCTGTTCCGGGTCTGGCTGTTTGTGTATGTGAGTTTAAATGTTTTTAAACGCAAATTCCAAGTGTGGAGCAACGTTTAAAAAAAAATTGTGTAGTTTGTATTAAAAAAATTGTCTCAATAACTATGATCCATAAAATACGATGGTTTAAAAACTAAAAGCTGGGCTCAGTACACATCGCTATACAGTCGTTCTGAAAAATGTACAAAAAATCGTAAAAATAGAAAAATACGTGGTTCAAATAAAAGCGTGAAGCGCAATGTGGGTCTTAAACTCGTGAATAGCGTGTTTCACTAGGTACATTCCATATCTATGAAACAAGAAAAAAAACAGACACAGCTTTAAAAACTGCAAACCAAATCAAAAATATTTTCATACCATACACAACACGCAAAACCCAATTTCGTAGAATAGGGAAAAAAATATCTACACCAAAAAAAAATGAGTATACCTCCTGTTGAAATGTAACCTAAGCCCAATAGGTAGTTTCATTTAGAAAAGTTTGCGGTATTCAGCAGTTTTCCAATTGAATTTGATAAGGGGTGAAATTTTGTACGAAAGTAATTTTCGTTGGGAAAACTTCTGTATTACCTACCTGGCTTTAAGGATACAGCCGATCAGGCAAACGATAGGCAAAAAAGTATTTCGCTTTGGGAACTTTTAAATGTGCCTATATCTGGAGATTCTGTAATTATTTGAAGTAGTATTTGAAGAGTTTGTACATAAAATAAATGTTTATTTCGATCCAGTGCGATTCCGTAACCATCTCACCGTGAAAACTTAGGTGAAGTGAGCGTGGAGTGAGCTGTCATTCCAACTAATGCTAGGGATTGACACTATTGACAGCTCAATACTCAATATTTTTATTGCTTTACCATAATGTGTATTTAGGTGGTATACATATAATTTTGATCATTATGGACCCTGTAGGGCACAGCAAAATGATAGAAGAGAGGAAGCCCTGTCTTAATGAAAACTAAATTACTTTTGTGGGAACAAGTTTTAGTTCACATAATAAATATAATCAAAGTCAGGAGATTGTGAATTGAATCCTAATACTTCGTCTATTTATAGTTTATGTATTGTTTTTTCCTGCTAAATATACCTCACTCTAAGCTCACTTCACCCAACTTTTCACGGTGAGATTTTTACAGAATCGATCGGCTGATCACAATAGCCTCGATCTTACACATTCGCCAATTATAGTTTTACTAACAATCTCAGAAATCTGAATAGATACTCTCCTATTCTTTTGATATAAGTTTTAACGAATATATTTAATATAAATTATTAATATTTTTGTATACTAAAATTTGTTATCAAAGGTACAAAACAACCTCAAACCAAGCCAAATTACTGGGAAACGTTAAATGAGAAGAATCTCAAACTAACAACAGTATTTGCTTCTATTGAAATATAAACCAAGTCAACGGCCGGCGAAATTAAAATCTATCCAAAAATAACTTCCAGAAATAAATAGAATTAGGGATTTCTTTTCAATTTCTGAAATGTTTGTCACTTGTGTAATTAGCTTATAATGGTGAGGACATTATAAGCTAATTACACAAGTGACAAACATTGCTGGGACACAGGCCTCCTTTCTCCGAGAGGTAGTGGGTTGTAATCTACCACGCGGACCCAGTGCGAGTTGGAAGATGTCAAATGTCATAAAATTTTTGGTTCTTGGACAACCCGTTTCATCATGATGTTTTCTTTCACCGTTTTGAAAGCAGTGGTGATGAAATATTTTATTCAAAGTAAAGTGTCTGTTTGGGTTTGAACCCATGACCGACTCGTAAGCAGGGTCGATGCTACTGGGCCACCAACGAAACGTTTGCCACCTGTACTTGTTAAAATAATATTCGAGACTCGGTTACAAATCATGATAAACTTACTTCATGGCCTTTTTAGTAACAGTTTCAGTGGAAAAAATGAATGGACATTTTTTTTGCGTAATTTTTGATAAAAAGATCTGATTTTAGGTTGAGGTAAAAATCTGAAGAAAGATTATTTTAAAGGAGTCTACCTATAATCACATTGGGTGTTGATGAGTAAGATAACATTTTCGATTATCATCACCTAGGTACAGCCCAGCCTCTTACCAACTATCTTGTGGTCGGCTTCCAGTCTAACCAGATGCAGCTGAATACCAGTATTTCACATGGAGCGACTGCCTATCTGACCTCCACATCCCAGTTACTGGGTAATACGATACCCCTTGGTAAGACTGGTAGTCAGATTTTCGGACTTCTGACGACCCGTAACTACTTTCAAAGATCCTCGAATGATAGCCGAGACCACGCACGGCTTAAAGTGCTTTCTCGAAGGACGTCGGTATATAAAGATGGTCACCCATCCACGGACCAACCGCGGAGAGCGAAGCTTAACCTGATCGCTCGACCCGTGCGGGTGTTATTACTTAGATATTTCAGGTATAATTTCCTTAAGTACTACACCTTGAACTAAATCTAGTTACGAACTGTAGACACATACCAAACTGTCACCACAGTAATTCGTGAATAGCTTTTAGTAAACTTCCATGCTTCTAAGTTTCCCGAAACTACGTAATTGTCTTTGGAACCGAAACCAGTCTTTTGAGAACAGATCCTATAAAGAGAACTATCCAATAACCATCCTTGTCCTAGTTCAGAATCAAATTCAGTATATGGTTTTCTTAGCTTCTAAAACTAAAGCCCCGTTTACACGATGCACGTTTTTTGTCTATGGTATAGAATAAAATTGAAGCAATAACGGGCGTCTAAACATTCGTTTTGATCGCTTGAACTTATGCCATGTATATTAATCGCACTGCGCGACTTAAGCCTCGTAATACTACAGATGTTTTGCCTAACGTAGCACCACTGCTCTCAAAACGGTGAAGGAAGACATTGTGAGGAAACCAGCATGTCCTTGAACCAAAAATTCGAAGACTTGTGACATCTACCAACCCGCACTGGGCCCCCGTGGTAGATAACAACCCACTCCGTCACGAATAGAGAAGGTTGCATTCCAGCAGTGGGAACATTATAGGCTGATTTTGTATCTAAATATGTACAATTAAATTGTTGCACAGATAAAACCTCTATTATCCAAAAAGCCTCCTCCAAGTATATAAAATACTTGAAAATGTACCGAAAGTCATTGAAAGAGTTTTTATGGAGCGTTCCATTCCATTTCGCTAGAGGATATATGAGCCAGCCTGATTCCCGCCAGAGACTGATAAGTCGCAAACGTGACGTGGAATAAATCATGGACACCGCCGTGATCCGAATAACATGTACGACAAAATATAACCAAGAATTTATTTAACTTCTATATCGAAGTATTGTTTATGTTTGTGTCCTTTGGGTCTTAGCAGTGTAGTGTAGCCTTATCTAAAAGCGTGTCCCTCTTAAGGCGGGTTGTGGACATCTATCGTTGGGGCAATGTGCCTTTCGGGATAACAGGAGTGAGTGTCTTTACTTTTTTCGTACCGAAATTAAGCTTGTATCTCCCAAAGTTAAATAAAGGTGTACTGACGTTCAACGTGATTTCAGCTATACAGGGTGGGTGGAACATCGACGCGCAACCTCTTACCATAGATTCAGTTCTTAATGCTGGACCCCTCTGCGTTAAAATTTTCCTCCGGTTATTAAAAAAAAACAATTGCTCTGCTATACATTTTCACCGCTAAGTATTGCACTTTTGTATGTAACATCAGAACTTTTTAATAATAACCTATGAAGACTATCTACATTACATCTAGAACCATGTGCTGAATTCATGGTCGACCCTGCTACCCTGTATGTATATTGCAATTTATTATACAACCACGCTATGCAACTGACCAATGAGATGTTATCTAAGCACGTTTATTAAAGATTAAAAAAAAAACAACGAAGACAACATCACCCACATCGTTAGCATTTCACTAGTTGTCTTTAAAGCACGAATGTACTAGTCCCTCGAGTCCTATATAAAACCTTGTTAAGCACTTATTCGTGTGAAATCGTTCGTGCGGTTAAAGTTCATTTAATGATTAAAGTTGTCCCAAAAAACTCTTACGTGTTTCAGAAAAAATCCAAAAAGCCATTATTTATAGATTATGACAGTGCAATATTATGATAGTTTGCAACCCCATCGAGTAAGAAATATATTACCCGCTTGCTCCCAGTTGACTCTTAGAGCGTCCGTGGAATGATAAGTAGCTTGGTGCACAGTGTCAAGTGGCTGCCGAGTTTACTAATATTAATATTTGCGCACTTTTTCAAGTGTACGTTTTAGTAATATCCACCTACTTAGATATATATTTACCAAAATATAGTTTAGAATATAATACCCAAATCATATGGTGATATATCTGTACTAATATTATAAAGAGGTAAAGTTTGTTTGTTTGTTTGTATGGGGGGTAAGTCGGATTTAAAAATTATATTTATATTTGATAGTCCAATTCTTGAGAAAGGCTGTAGACTATTTAGCATCGCGCCACGACCCTTAGGAGCCGAGCAAATAAACAATTCGGCAAAGCAAAAACGCAGAAAGGGCGGGCGATGTGATGCGACGGGGTTGAAGAGAACGAGAAATTTCACGCGGACAAAGTCGCCGGCAGAAGCTAGTAGACCATATGAATTAAAGATATAAATGTAGATTAAATAAGGTGGGCAGTATATAGCTTAGGTTTATCAATATCATTAAAAGTTTAATAAAAAAATATCAGAATCAAAGGATAAAAAAATAAATAAAGCTTTGAGTTTGTATCACGTAATAAAAATAGAACAAGGATAATAAATACAATTTCTTTAAGTTCATCGTTTTATCTTGTTTATAAACCGTCATGATTGATTAATAAAGAAACGAAAAACAACCCTAATTACCAAAATAATCAACCTGAGTTTTGTTTCAGAAGCAATTTGTGGCCTTTTCTAAAGGTACGTGTTACAAGAAGTTTTAATATTCCCATTTTACGCTCCTGAAAATATTATTGATCACTCTTATACAGGGTTATTTGTAAAACACCAACTTCCTCTTAAGAGGTCAATGTACGTTTTTTATGAACAACTTTTACTATGGGGCCAAACCTGAAATCGCGAAAAAAAATCAGCTGCTCCCTACATTTTGACGAGTTATGCGAACGTAAATGTAGGGAACAGCTGATTTTTTTTTCGCGATTTCAGTTTTGGTCCCATAGTAAAAGTTGTTCATAATGATGAGTACAATGACCTCTTAAGAGGTTGCTGGTGTTTTACAAATAACCCTGTATAATGACCTCAAATAATTCATATTTTTGGGACCTAAAAAATGCTAAACGGCCAACTTGAATGTAGCGCTCGCCATCCGCTGCCGCGGCACCGTTCGCTTCGCTCGCTCGGCTAGCACGTGGTTGGACACTATTCCAACCTAACCTAACCCATTTGGTCGGGGTGCCCTAGTTTAGTTACTGCGTCCAATTGTGAGAAAAGGCCAGAAAATTAACAAAGGCTCAATTATTTAAAAAAACTGCGCATCATAAGAAACGCGAAAAGTTTTTAGAGGTTTATTAATTTACAAAAGTGTCTATACCCTGTCCATTAGGTTAACCGTTTTTTGACAGCTGTTTTAGAACGTAACTATTCCAGATTACGTAAAAGTTAACTTTAAAATGCGTAATAAAACAAATAATATAAACTGCCTTATCCTATTGAATTATCTTATTTATGGCTTCTTACAGACATTATAGTACCGTACGTGTATCAATCAATTTATTGTATGTTGCTGCAATCACTAGTTCCATCTGTCAAAAAATGGACAGGGCATATCATAAGAACGTCACTATGATTTTAGAGGAACAGTTAAATATTTCCCTTGTTCAAGTTTTCATCCAGCTGCATCCTATTTATTATAAACAAGTAATGGCTAGTGAAGAAACAGTTGAATTTATTCATAGTTCCACGTAAGTAATACGTCGCCGGCTCGCTGGAAATTAAGTGTCGCTTCTACTGACTCTATTATGTAGGAAGGATCAAGGAAATTGGAACGTCAACGTCGTAATACAGAAGACTAGTTTTTTTTTTTAACTTTGCTGACGTAAGCGGCTATAAATAAGGGGGATGTTGCTAGCGAAGCTTGTTCGGGGAAATGTAATGATGGTGGAAGTTTGGAATTTATTATGATTGATACTTGGTTATTAAAATTGGGAGTCAACATTATAAACAGTGGAGCTGGAACCTGGAGTTTTTAATGTAGGTTTTTTGAGTTTTTCAGTCAATTGTTTTGATAAAATCAATCTGCGTTACTTTTTCCCAACTATGTTGCGGTCGGCTTCCAGTCTAACCGGAGGCAGCTGAATACCAGTACTTTACATGGAGCGACAGCTGTTAATCAATCATCAATTGTTTCAATAATAAGGTTAAAAAACGTTTCTCACTTATTTACTGAATATTATAAATCAATCTCTAGGTTCATTTTACGCAAGCAAGGCTTTTTAAGCAAACAAAAAAATATGAACAAAATAATAGTGCCAAGTTTCTAGAACAAATCTCTCACTCACCTATACGAACTTATAAAATCTTCACTAAATTCCTCCATAGTAACATTAATTACAAATTAATTCTAATAAGGAATTATTAATTCAAATATTCATTAATGCTGAATCTTTCTTCGTATTACGCCCGAGTGTACGACAGATGTCCAGAATTTAATTTAATATAAGTCCCGTTTCACTTCTCTCTTCTTTTAATATTACATCTCGAAGGCCGTCTCCAAACTCATCTCTGAAGATGATTCGATGTAGATTCAATTTAATATCAGACGTCTTAGTTCCGTAGAACAACTCAGAAATGGAATATTATTTGGGCTCTTAAAAGCAATAAACAATTTATCGTCGATTGTACCCAAATTGTACCGGCCGTTTGTTTGAGCGAGATCAAATTTTTGTTAGGGCTTTCAATCTGATTACAAGTAGACTCAGATGACTAGCGTTGGAGTTTTGTTTTGTAAAAAACGTGAAGATAATACATTATTGGTCTTCGTTGATAACATCATCAGCCTAAAATATTCCCATTGCTCCCACAGGCCTCCTCTCTGCGAGAGGGAGTGGGCCATAATCCCACACGCGGGCCCAGTGCCGGTTGGTGGACGTCACATGTCTGCGAATTTTTGGTACTAGGACATGCTGGTATCCTCACAATGTTTTCCTTCACCGTTTTGAGAGCAGTGGTGATGAAATAATTTACACAAAGTAAAGCGCCTGCTCGGGTTCGAACCCACGACCTACAATTCGTAAGTCGCAGCCGTTACCACCACCACCACTTCGTTGTTATTATTGCCAACTTCTTGTATTACTTTCATTTTAGTAGTCGGAAATTTCTACTGCCACATTTTAATAATACAGCTCCATCTTTGTGCCGTAGCAGTAAAAAGCATTTTTGTTTCCTGCAAAGAATCGCAAGCGTTAGCAGCATTCGAAATAAACTACCCGTGGTTATACATAGATGACATAATCATGCGGTCAACCCTACCATGAAAAAACCCATAAACAACTCCAAACCAGTAACCCAAAACAAATTCAACCATATAAATGCAAAAAAACACATATAAACCAACCCAAACGGTGGGTTTTCAAAAGACAAATCCCCAGTTCAAAAGTTGAAGAAGCCTGTCTTGTCAGGAGCAGGCGGCAACTTCTGGCGGTTACATACTGCGCTGATTTATAAACGGCAACTTCGTACTCAAATGCGATGTTTGTCGATAGCGGGAATGGTCGTGAAGGTTGGTAAAAGGAGTTTCTCTGTATGTATTTTGTTTTATGAATTTGAATTTTGAATTGAACTGTGCCGAGTTCTTTTTTTTTAATTACGCGACTTGTTTTAGGTGTTTGAATTTAATTTTTGTTCTGACTGTATTCTTTTTTTTTGTTTTTTATGATAACCTTTATGTGATTAGTATACACTTCGCGATTCTTTTGTTTTTTTTTTTCTGAATCGTGTTGTTAGATGTGATGTTTTGGCAAGCAAGAAAGATGGGGCCTTTGCACCATAAAGTAACAAGATTTTGTGGTGAACTTTCCCATCTATGAGGTGATTTAGTGAGAAATTATTCTACACAAAAATATATTATTGGGCCGCTTATTTCTTTAGGATTTTATGTAATACTAGCTGCGCCCCACGGTTTCACCCGCATCAGTTTCGATCCCGTGGGAATATCGGGATAGAAAGTATTGTATTTGTTAATCCTGGTTATGAACCATCTGTGTGTCAAATTTCATCCAAATCCGTTCAGTAGTTTTTGCGTGAAAGATTAACAAACATCCATCCATCCATCCATCCATACAAACTTTCACGTTTATAATATTAGTAGGATTTATTCTGACATGCATAAAATTTTACATTTCACGGCGTATACCCAAAACACTTTTCTCAATAAATCGTTACAGTTAATCGCGTTTGACTCATATTTTACACATGACTGAACTAGAAGGCATACCTTTCTCAACCCTTGTCACTACATATTACTCAAGACCAAATATTCAGTAATAGGTGTTCAAACTAACGGACGTGAAGTTTGTAAGCCTGGACTTTTGAACGTCTTAAGGAGAGAACGCTAGCTTTTAACTAAATATAGCTTTTATGGTCAGGAGAATAGGGTGCACTAAATACACTTATGATCGATTCCTATAATTTACTGACAGTTATTGGTTAAAATTAAGACTCTTGTATCTTCACCAATAACAGCCGGCGTTGACGTGATGACGTCAACCAGTGCAGCATACGATAGACAGAAATAAAAAACAACAATCAAAATAAGAAATAAAGTAACTAAGCATTACCTAGTTCTGAAAGATGGAAAAATATGAAGATGTTCATAATTATTACGTTTATTCCAAGCGAACGTATTTACATCAACGCGCCTGTACTATCATTGTTTTTCGGAACAAAAAACCTACTAGTAATAATTTGAAGAATCTTCGAATGCTATCAGTTATTTTTCTGCCAGCCTTTACTGTGCTTAATAACAATAGTTTTGAAAACTCAAGACACATTATTATTATCTTTACATACTTATTAAAATTCTGCCTACGTAAAATTCAAATAAAAGTGTGTGGAGCGACGAATGAGAGCTGAAACTTCACCATTGTTCAGTTAACAGTCACAGTTTGCCATAAAGTCGTTCTCAAATATGAAGCTCATGACGAAGTGTAACAAAGAATTTTATTAAAATTTGCACAAAAGATAAAATTACACGAAGTAAATGAAAGCATCTTAAACTTTACATATTACTCATGTGATATTTATTCGTATGTTGGCTGTTATAGAACGCTATGTGACTTTGAAAGATTAAGATGAACGGTATGTGCAGGTTGCCACCCGCACCGCACTGGGCCCACGTGGTGATTACGGCCCATTTCTTCTCACCGAGAGGAGGCCTGTATCCCAGCAGTTGGAACGTTAAATGATAAATGATAAATGATTTTATTTTGTAAGTAGGTTTGTACAAACACTTTTACACGTCAATCATATTTTAAAACTAGATGAGGTCGGCGTTTCCTATCTGACTACTCTGAGAAGAAAGGCCGAAACAAACTCAGAGGTCACAGGCTGATTATGCTATGTGCCCTGGCGGTTAAGAGTATGACATGCTCTTTCAAATGTCTCGGTGGCACGTGCGTTCATCATTCAATCAAAATAAAATGGTTCGGCGAATGGTGCTGCTAATCCATACGTCATGTTCGTGAACGGGCTCTGTCAGTTGGGACTAGACATCTCTTAGCTGCCACGGTTTTTTCTCCTTTTATTACGGACGCTTTTAACGTGCACGTCTTTCTACATAGTTCTTACATGTATAATATGAATGCTATAATCAATATTTTTCAACATTTTTTTAATTTAATACCATTTTTTTACAGAATATTGGTTGGCCACGGACAAGAAACTTCCACGAATACCCTTGTGTTCGTGGAAGTTTCTTGTCCGTTGCCATACAAATCTATTACGCTTTGGAATGGGCAACTATCTTTCTGACTGACCGACCTTGACAATTCAAAAGTACCTGTAATTGGTTTAATTGAAAAAAAGCTTTGATTTTGAGTTTAAAAGATAGATTAAAAAATAATAGACAACGACTCAAAATATACACCATGTAAATAGATATGCAAAGACCCGACCCAACCCGATGATTCATGTCGGGCCGTTGTATATGCTAGTTGCGCGGTTAACTCTGCTTGCGAGATGCAGGATTTTGTGTGACGTCAGTATGACGCGTAGTACGCATGTGGCGTTGTAGATACCGCTACATGTACATTATAATGTCTAGAAAAAAACAGGTTACATACTAAAACTGACAAGTAATTTTATCACACCTTATATTACGTACCGAAGAAGTCAACGATAAAGAAATGTTGATTATGTTCTTTTATCAAAACCTATTGACAGAAAACCAATTTCAAAGCTGGATTTAGAAATAAATATGTCATGGAAATGTGAATATTTTTGCACTTTAATCCACAACGACCCAGTATGTTCGAATGGAATTGAAAATGCTTAGTTTTATTTCAATGCTGTAATGATTTGTTTTAAATGTTTGAAGGACGAGCTCAATTCAGGTCTAAAGGTTGCTTGGGCTGTGCACACAAAGCTGGTCAATGAATTGCGATTTTGTTTTTTTTTTTGATTAAGTATGAGTTTTTTTTTTTGTAAAGAAAAACCTTTTTCTTTACGTTTTATAGTTTTGTGAACTTAGAATATACATACATGGATGAATGTCGTGGGACTTATTTTCGTAATTTCTACTTTCTTGAGAAAATAGTGTGGTGTTATCGAAACAGCACCCTAATTGCGTAACACACGATCAATCGGAATCGGTTTCATTTTGACAGTTCAACAACTTTCATTGCGTTATTTACGTTGTTGAGCAGACACATGACACATTTTTTGAACATTTATGAAGCAATGGATTAGCAATATCCTTCAAAATGATTCAGATTGAGATTGATTTTGTGTTACGCAATTAGGGTGCTGTTTATCGTAAAAACGTTCTCTTATTGTTCCAAAAGTAAAAAATCGATTTTAAAGACTAATTGCAAATCAGCAAGTATTTATTGGTACCTATAAGGTCAAGGTAAAGTTTAAAAGAAGAAAAATGTAACATAAAAAAATATTACATAACCGTCAACTACGCATTCTGAACATCAAACTAAGTAACATTGCGTAAAAATAATTGCCGGGAAACGATTTTATATTTTTAGTGTGAAGCTGTTTACGGTAGTGCGCAATGTAATACAAGCTTTTTTTGTTTTTTTTTTTTGGATGGGAAATCATCAAATGACCCCTCTCGCTCTGGGTGGAGCGGAAAGGAGTGTCAGACTCTTACTGACTAAAACCCACCCGTGTTCCTTCCTTAGCCCTTTCTGTTCCAGGGCAGCGGTAACCCTTTCGGACGATCCCGCCGCCCATGTAACACAAGCTTAACATTGTGCTTATGGGTGCATGCAACCGTTCAGGGGTCGTGGGGGTATTTAAAGTTGTGTTATAACATTAGAAACTTGCTTTCGTAAAAAAACGTCAGTAAAAGTCTGAATTTTGATCTTCAATATCTCCGTAACCAGAATGTTCCCAGGAAAGGGCCAGTAGGTACAAAAAAAAAAAACACAATGACGGAAAGAAACTTGTTCTTTATTGATTAACACTAAGCTGCAGAGAAAGGGTTCTCTTTGGTCTTTACCTTCAAAGATAAAATTAATTATAAGTTAATTAAATTCGAATTTCTTGGGAAACAAATTACTTCTAAAATGTTCTTATAAATTATTAAGAAGACGATTGTACTCATCAATAAATATAGCTTTTCAATACTGTTCCAAGTAATTTATCTCATAATTTCGGCAGTTTTTTTTTTTCACTTTATATTGGTGCTTTGAGCGAGGCGGGATCGCGGCAGACCACGTAAGAGATGGTGGGACGAGCTGGATAGGTTCCATCAAAAGTGGGAGGAGGAGGTGTGGGTTAGCAAAAGGTGGAAGGAGTAGTGGGAGGCTTTTGACAGCGTATGATAGTAAAACAAAAAAAAAGCTAACTAAATCCAAAATCAAAACATGTTTAAGTGAGCTCTTTTGCTGACTCACTCTGAATATATTACGCTAGTTATCTAAATTTTTTAAACACTATTACCGGTGGGACTGTTGGAATATGAGACAAATCAATATCACAAATCTACCACAGCGGCAGCAGGGCGTTCTGTAGTGTCTGCCTACCGCTATTCGGAAAAAGCGTGAGTTTATGTATGATCTACAATTTTCTTACTCAAAACACACCCAATACAGTCATATTTGTTCAATTCCTATCAAGTTTGAAGAACCTCGCTCCCCTTAAACACACAAAACATGTTTTTAAAGATTCCTCCGCTGTCATTTTCGGCAACGGTATTGGAGTACAGTGTAAACACAAGTTTATAGAAAAAAAGGGTTATAATCGTTGATTCAGATCACGTATAACCTAACCGTGGTAACTGGAGAATTTAATGGGTACTTGGATGAAAAATTTCGGATATTACATAAGTCAGGTTTGGCTGATCGTTGAATTTGCCATTGGAATTGTAATTACAATTTGAATAAATAAGAGGTTAGAGGTATAATTATGTTTGAAAAGTATAAACATTCCTCTAAAGGTAGGATAAATGACGATGGTGTACGACCATTGGTTTTCCTCGTTAAAATAATTTATTGATGGAGATGGATGGTTATTGAATGAGCATTATTAAACATGATTGGTATCCACAACATTTAATTTAATTGAAAAAGGCTTCATGACGTCGCGTCCACCATGTAACTGCCTGCCGCACAGCAATCGAACGTTAAGTAAGGCGTTGCATGGGTTGATCGGGCCGACGGGCCCAGTCTGCGTAAAGTGTGTGAAGAAAAGGGTAACAAGTATCAATGTGTGCATTAAATCCTAACTATTTTTCTAATGTGTGCTGAATATGATTTGAAATGGGTTTTTTTATATTTGCGTTAACATTTATTTGCTTATATTAAATGAATATTATACTAATCTTAGTTTCTTCCTATATAAGGAAGCTTTGTTCTCGAACGACTACGTACGAAGAACATAAGTGAGAATGAAAGAAACAAATGCACTGAATATTCTTTCCCAATATGTTAGAAGATGCATACGTTATGAACGTTGACAAAACTAAGATTATATTGAATGCATGATGCCGTGCCAAGATCGCCTCGCGTCCGAGGAAAACAGCTCAATGTTATGCATGAGTATTTTCAAAGAAGATATTCCTTTTTTGATCAATAATATACCAAAATTACCTGTTAGCAAGGTCCTTTAAATTCGACATCATACGATAAAAATGCCTGTAGAACAAACCAATGGGAAAGAGTATAGATATTATAGTCAACCTTGTATCTGCCTTATCTTCATAAGGTTGAATGTCACTTGCACGTATAAAACGATAAGGTATTTTAGTCCAATTATCTATGTACAGTAGTGTTATCTTACGATGACTGATGCGCACTTTACTTGTGGTTACCAAATTAACAAATCGCTGTGAATATGAGTGTAAGAGCAGGAGCTCTCGGTACCAACTGAGACAATGCCGAAGTCGGAAGTGTGTGTGTGCGCGTGCGTGTGTGTTATATGATGACGGTAGACCACTACCGTCACGCACAAATTCACAGTATATTTGTACACTTGGCAACCACATGTAAAGCGCGCGCCGCTTCGTGGGATAAAAATACTATAACAGTCAGATAGTTTGAACCTTAGTTAAGTTTCAATTTCGTGGGTCAAAAGTGATAAAGAACCAAATTTACGATGTTTTATAGATTGCAAAAATATTACCGATGTCGATGATGATGTAAAAGTGTTATCTAGACAAATGTTACACCTTCCTGTAGAATTGTAATCGTAAATATATATTGTAAAGACAAACAAAATATTGCCTGAAACCCGAATTCAGTTTTGTCCATTTGCCAGCAAAACAGATTCTATCGCCTTTGTGACAGACGTAAGTTATTGAAACAATCGAAATCTATGAAATATTGAAAACAAATTCCAATAAGCGCCTTTTCTTCTTCGGTTAGAAATAGTCATTTTATAAACAAAGAGGTCATGAAATATTTATGACTGGTTGTGTATTTATTCGTTATGTTTTTTCGGTTTTTTCATAGCAATTTATTTGCTGAAAAGTTCTTAAGATCACTGTGATTATAATCAAACTAGCTTCATCCGCGTGAATCTTGTTATTCCCCCGACCCACCCCGTTGCATCGCATCGCCTGCCCGCACTATTACTTCGTTTTTGCTTAGCGTTCTGTCTGACTTTTTGATGTGACAGCGTCTAATAAATCGATGAACGCCGGCTGCATGCACGATAAAGATTACAGATTGTCCCGTTACGCTCATTGTACGCATGCGCGTTTGCAATCATTTCATCAATGTTTTGTTATGACGTTGTCACGTTAAACTATCGTCAATAAACCATCTTTACAGACAACTAATTTTTATTCTTTTGTCATCGGCTCCGAAGGATCCTAGCCTATCTCTGCGCCCTCACGCCCCTAGTCGGCGTAGGAGACTCCCTGTACGTCAGGAGTCAGCAACCGACTCCCGGCCACTGTAGGCACGGGTTTGCGGGCGGCGAACAATGGGCAGCTCGACGCCCGGTAAGGACCAGGCCCGGGGCGACGGCGCGTTCTGTTCCACGCGCGCCTTAAAGAGATGTCAGCACGAACTGACTGGGTCCGCTAGGAACGATGCCTGCCAGGGCCGCGGGTAGTTCGAAAGAGATACCGTGGGCCCTGGCACAGCCAACTGAAGGAACACGGGTGGGTTTTAGTCAGTAAAAGTTTGACATACCCTCCCGCTCCTCTCAGAGCGGGAGACGTCATTTGATGATTTCCCACCCAAAAAAGGGCCCTATAATGATCCTGAGCCTGATGTTGAGTAGCCTATAGCCTTAAAAGTTGGGCTATTAAATGCAAAAATATTTTTTTAATTCCAACTGGTAGTTTCGGAGATTAGCCCGTTCAAACAAATAAACTCTTCAGCTTTATTACAAGTATAGATAATGCAAGATGAATTATTTATCTATA
This sequence comes from Apamea crenata, assembly GCA_949629185.1. NCBI lineage: Eukaryota > Metazoa > Arthropoda > Insecta > Lepidoptera > Noctuidae > Apamea > Apamea crenata. The sequence goes on from OX451359.1 coordinate 4,782,777, forward strand.
TAAATGTGGCTTACACTTTTCGGAGCAAAAGTCTATATCTTTATCTTTTAAAATCCCTAAATCAGATTCAACGAGGCTTAATTCTATTCAAAACTTTAAACCAATTTTTCAGAGTATTTTTCTCTAACATTTTAACATTCTAATAAAAAGAATCCAGGCCATGTTTTCAGCCCCTATTATTTATCCCCTATAAAAACGAACATAATTTCAGTCGCAAAGAAATATGTACACAGCGTTAGTGAAGGGTGAATGTTGTTTCAGTGTCATAAATCCTGAAGGGAGGCTCAATATCAGATTACAACAGCTACACGTGATAAAGACCTTTACTTAAGAAAACATTTGGGCAAGCTTAGTGCGGGTCGTCCATTTTCAAATAAAATTGAAATAAAAATGCCTGTGAAAAGAATTCTACTGTAGGGACTGGAGACCCCTTTTCAATAACGATCTTTAAGTTTTTCTGCAATTCATATTCAGGCCCAGATGTAATTTTATTTGAATAGTGGGACCAACGTGTGCTGCATTACTGATATGCCTATTTAATATTACTAGAGGACTTTTAAGTGATAAGGGTATGCTTCGTTTTTTTGGGACATTATAAATCAAGAGTCGGTGTTAGCTTTATTCAGAAATTAAATGCGTATTTTTTCATTTGTGTAAGTGTTTATATACACAAGCAGCACCTTGTCAACGGCAGAGGTGACTGCAACCGTAGACACGTATACGATTAAAGATCTCGAGATTGATAATAGTATCTTTTTTGACTTTGACTTTCACGACCAAGGTCATCTTTTTTGATTCTTCTAAATAAGTCCAGTTACTACAACGTTCTTCGAACTTATAAAAAACCCTTTGACTAATTACCAACATTCCAGCCAGCAAAACTTTAAAATTCCGTCGAAAATTCCCGCTAAATAGGGCACCGTGCCTAGCCCACATATTTCGTAATAATCTCATCTTTCATACATTGTGGCTGCGAGGTCGGCGGCCATGCTATTAGCGAAATATAAAAGGTGGTCCGGATTCTGTAGAGGAGTGTTTAGAAGTCGGCCATGGGTCGTTAACCAAAGTATAGTGCAGCAATTTTGTAAGAACATGCAAAGTGCATATGGTTGTTTTCTAGTGAATGGTTGCAGCTTTATGCATAGTTGTGGGGAGTTTCAGGTTTTTGTTGCTTTGCTAAATGTGAAGTGCCGATTTTCAATTGTTATAACAACAATGGTCGAAGATTTCGTGTAACTTTTTGGGATGAAATCATTTGTCAGTTGAAAGCTGAGAATTTTGCCTTCCAAAGCTCATAGTGTCCGTCTTGAGCACATAAAGAGCTCCTGGGAAACGTACTAGATCCCATTTGTTGGACGGCCTAGGTCAGGAAACCGGACTAATTTTGGAGATGGACAAAGGTACTTCTTCTATACAAACCCCATCTTTTTACTTATAGGAAGTAAAAAGATGAGTAAACCTCGACTTATCAATAAAGTCTCTTTACAAAACTTAGTAACTGTTATAAATAGAAATTGTGTTTAAAAATAATTATTAAATCCTTGTCTGGCCTCTGACAGATTTGTTGAGCGTGATGAACGAAGTTAAGAGACTTTTTCGGGGGTTAGGTTTGTATAAATTACTGACGCTTCTCAGCGATGGATGGCCTGTCCCTACCGAAGCAAGATCCGTGAAAGCGTCTTTACCTTTATTCTGAACGAAAAAGGGTCGAAGTTAAAGTCTTTACTTTTTATATCGGATTTTTTATTTAGGACACAAAATCCAAGCAATACGGTTTTTCATTTCATATCCTTCAACATTGTGAATTAGGTGTGTACCTGGTAATACATTTTATAATTATACTGTATGAGCTATGCTGTACATTGACCTTTGTGGTAGTTCGTAGTGTCACACTCATTTATGCACATCCATATTGACTGTGCATTTCTCAAACAGCATTTAAGTGTAATAATTGTGTTATTACGGAATTGAAAGGAACGGTTGAGTTTTTGAGTGGTAAATATGACGATCTCATGACTAAATTGGCTCTTTTAGAAAATGAAAAGAGGAGCACATTGGAGTATGTAGGATATTTAGAGGAAAAAGTCGAGATCATGGAACGAAATTCAAAATCATCAAGTCTAGAAATTCGCAATGTACCTAAAAAACCTAATGAGTCTAAGGATGACCTTATAGGTATTGTAAAAAATCTGGGAACCGCTGTGAGCACCGAAATACAAACAGGTGAGCTCAGAGATGTTTATCGTATTACTAGTAACAGAAAACCTCAAAGTGATGGGCCTATTACTGTCGAATTTACGTCAACCATAATCAAGGACAAACTTCTAACTAACATAAAAAACTACAATCGTGACCACAAGTCCAACCGACTTAACAGCTCACACATTAAAATGCCGGGAAATAGTCCCGTATTCATCTCTGAGAGTCTTACCACTAAAGCCAGGAAGCTGTTCTATCAAGCTAGAGAGTTTGCAAAGCTAAATGCCTACGCGTACCACTGGACATCACATGGCAAAGTCTACATAAAAAAGGAAGAGGGAGCGCCGGCAAAGAGAATAACACAGGAATCCGACTTTGAAGGTCTGAATCAGCAAAAAAAAACATGACTAGATACACTTAGTAACACCCTGAAACGCGACCTTCCTAAAACATTGATCCTTCGTCTGAAAATTGCATGCCATGTTAACTTTCCTGTATTTAACGTAGTTTTAAGATTTTTTCTGCTTTTTTTTATATTTTTGTACGTGTATGCCAACACACTAAAACCAAAGTACATTAGAGCGCTATTTACACTATACAAGCAATCACTACACACAACAACAATCAACAAACACAATACATTTAATATATTGTATCAGTTTTTACTAGACACATTCACAATTAATTCACAGTATATTCTACATCACATTCACATATACAGCACTAGCTCTTACCCGTGGTTCCGCCCGCGGGGAACCGACATAAACGGTAGCCTATGTTTTGTTCCGGGTTGTAACCATACGTGCTTGTTTGCCTTATGTTTGTTTAAAGTCTTTGTCGATATCGTAGTTGAATTATATATAGAATACCCTATGACCCCTCAGTCTGCTACACCCATAAAAAAAACAATTAACAGTGGATAATGTGTCAGAAATTATTAGCCATATAGATGGGCTCTCAGTCTCTACCACACTTAATCTTGACCCCGAAGAATGCACTAGCTATGTCACTAACCCATCCAACCAATTAAAAATAATTACCCAGAACATTCGCTCTATTCATGCAAACTTCGACTCTTTCTTAACCCTCCTACATAGAATAAACTTTGACTGCGAAATACTAGTACTGACTGAGTGCTGGCTGAAACGTTATAATGATTCAATCCCAACTATCGATAGCTACTCTTATTATCAGACAAAAAAACACTTAAACCAGAACGATGGTGTAGTCCTTTATGTTAAAAATATAGAGAACTACACAGTTGAAGAACCTGACTTCTCAGATGCCAGTTGTCTAGTGCTAAAAATCGGCACAGATAAGGCAATAATATTTATATATAGATCTCCGTCTTTTAGAGACGTATGTAACTTCCTACAATCCCTAAACGCTCTTTTAACAAGCCTGATTACATATAAAAACATAGCTATAGTTGGTGACATTAACCTTGACATCGCATGTACTATATCTTCCAACCAAACCTCGGACTATCTCGATCTCATAGCTTCCCATGGCCTACTACCTGCTCACTCACTTCCCACTCGAGAGAATGCCTGTCTTGACCACATCATGCTCAAATCTAACTTGTCTGCACTCACCATAGTATTACACGCCTCCATCACCGACCATAACCCTGTAATGCTTTGCCTTAATCTAAAACGATCTGTAAATCCACGGTCATGCACCATTTTGAAGACTAATTACGAATCCCTTGATAGTGAGATGAAGACTACTAATTTCCAAGCAGTTTACGAACATACCGACGCTAATGAAGCGACAAAAAGTTTAGTTACCTCTCTAGCTAGACTCATAAATACTCACACTTCTATAATCAAGATCCCAAATAAAAAACGCTTACTCAAACCGTGGATGACCGTTGGTATGCTCCGCTGTATGCGTAATAAAGATGCAATGCATAAAAAACTCAAGCTATCTCCGAACAATGTTATATTAAGTATTACATATAAAAGATATAGGAACTACTGCACAAAAATATTAAAAAAACTAAAAAGAGATTATGATAGGAGAGAATTGAGTGAGGCTTCAAAAGACAATAAAAAGATCTGGAAGGTGATAAAGAGAGTAACTAATACAGACAAACCAAACATACCCAACACTGATTTATTGGCTTCTTCTACTTCACCTCAGCTCTCGGTTGACAAAGTAAACAAGTTTTTTGCCAACATCGGCAGGGAACTTGCTGATAAGTTTTCATGTCCACCTGGTAGTCATAAAATTCCACCAGATATTGCCTCCACATCTTCACCTTTACAATCATTCGTCATGTTAGACACCGATGAGGTGGAGGTTGAGGAGGTACTAATGTCGCTTAAATCAGATTCTGCTATAGGCTGGGACAATATTCCAACAAAGTTTTTAAAACGCTATTCATTGACACTGGTCCCCATACTCACACATATCTTTAATCTCTGTTTCCATACCGGCACTTTCCCCTTATACTTCAAGAAGGCCATCATACACCCAATTCACAAAGGTGGGAGCAAAAAGCTTCTAAATAATTATCGTCCTATTGCAGTCTTACCTTCTATCTCTAAAGTTCTAGAACGCCTAATCAACAAAAGACTAGTGACTTATATGGAGGATAAAAAGCTTTTTTCTCCCAAACAATTCGGCTTTAGACGCAACAAATCTACCAACAATGCTGTAATTGACCTAATCGACCATGTTACAAAAAATATTGACAAGGAAAAGAAAGTATTGTCAATTTTTTTGGACCTAAAAAAGGCATTCGATACGGTTTCGATTTCTGTTTTATTAATAAAGCTGGAGGAACTCGGGATTCGTGACCAAACACTTGATATATTTAGGGACTACCTTCAAAACCGAACCCAGTGTGTAAAAATACAAAATTACCACAGTAGAGAGGAACCAGTGACGTTCGGCATTCCCCAAGGCAGTGTGATTGGCCCAACCCTATTTCTAATATACGTAAACCAACTATGTAATCTGAGTTTGGAAAATGGAAGAATCGTGGCGTTTGCTGATGACACCGTCCTTACCTTCTTTGGCGACACTTGGGATGACACCTTCGATTCCGCACAAAAAGGACTAAATAGGGTTCTACAATGGCTCCAAAGACACATTCTCACTATCAATACCGACAAAACTAAAATTCTTACTTACAGCTTACGAAATTCCAATCAACCTCCAAATTCATATGCTTTAGTAGCGCACTCATGTTTACAGTCTGGCACTGCGACATGTACATGTCCAAAATTGGAACGTTGTCGAACCATCAAATATCTCGGTGTGACTCTTGATGATGGCCTGAGCTTTGCACCTCATATAGAGTTATTGACAAAGAGAATCAGAAAGCTAATGTTTGTCTTTAGTAGTCTTCGCCACATCGCAGAACCTCAAACTATTAGGTCTACATATTTTGCTCTTTGTCAGTCTCTCCTAACGTACTGTATATGCGCTTGGGGTGGTGCACCCAAAACGGTACTTTTGAAGCTAGAACGAGCTCAGAGAGCCGTGCTAAAAATTAGTACCTTTCGATCCATCCTTTTCCCAACTGAAGAACTATATAGGAACTGTAAAGTCCTCACAGTCCGACAATTATTTATATTACACATCCTGCTGCATCAGCATCAAAGAACCTCCTATAAAATAATCACCACAAGACGCAAAGACAAGGTATGTCAACCCTTCCGTTGTAAATACTCTTTTACAAGAAGATTTCCCTGTTTCCAAGGTCCTCATCTCTACAATAGTCTTAACAAAATACTGAACTTTTACTCACTCCCTATAGTGTCATTTAAAAAGAAGCTAAATAATTGGCTACAAACACTTAATTACAACAACACAGAAAGCTTATTGTTGACTCAATACAGCTCCCGTTAAGCCCCATTCTATCCTCATTTGCTCATCGGTCGCTACCATTACCCACGAATATAGGAATAACACATACACCCACACACACACCCCCACCCTCACACTCACACACCCTCATAATCACACACCCTCACACATGCACACCTTCACACACGCTCACCTTCACACATACACACACCCTCACACACCCCTACACACACTACACTACTCCATTCATAAAAAAATTAGTTTTGTTTAATTTCCTTTCCTAAATAGTTTATTTGTCCGTTTACCTATGCCATATAATGAACCAGTTGTATAATTACAAAATGGCATGTATGTACCTAAATGCGATATAGAAACATCCAATAAAGGGTCGGGCCCAGCATCTTTAACACAAGTTGTCTTGGCAACTTAGCAAGGGTGCTGGTGTCGCCACGCTATTGTTAATTTACTCTAAACTGTATGTACTACCATGTATTTAATGTAAAATGGAAAACTTGATGCAAATAAATTATTATTATTATTATCTCCTTTATTTGAATTTAAACACATATAAGTTATATTTTTAAATATTAGAATATAAAAAGTATAAAAACATTTAAAAATATAAAAAATAGTAGCCCACCGGTATCGGGAACAGGGTCCAAGCTACCGGTGGTCAGGGCTCCAGAGAGAGGAACCTCCTGACGATGCGAGCCGTGTCCAGAAGTACCGCTTTCTGAATCAAGCCCTTGATCCAGCTGCCCAACGAGAGCCTCCTCAGGTGTTGGTCGAGGCTCTTGGCTATTAAGCCATTGGCTGTCACGACTATCGGCACAATGATCGCTGAGTCCACATCCCACATGTCGACAACCTCGCGAGCCAAGTCAAGATACTTGATTTGTTTATCTTTCTCGGCTTTCACGAGGTTGTCATCATGCGGGATAGTTATGTCAACAATAATAATAATAAATAATAAATCCCTGGACATTTCACACAGCACCATTTGTCCCAAGCTAAGCAACCTAATGCTTGTGTTATGGTAACAAGATGGCTGATAAACTACTTATATACAATTTTTTTTTTTTTTTTGTAAATACATACATATTATAGATAGAAAAACACCCAGACTCGGAACAAATACATGTAGGTCATACAAATATTTGTTCCGTGCGGGAATTGAACCCGCGACACGCAGCGTAGCAGTCAATCGCTTAACCACTGCGCCAACCGTGCCGTCAACAACGTCAAACAATCATTGCGCGCCGCTCTGATCGATCCATCACCACTATATCAGGCTTATTGGCAACAATAGTCCTGTCAGTGATGATGGATCGATCCCAGTACAATGTGATATTACCATTTTCGAGAACTGGGTCGGGCACATACCTGTAGTACGGCACCTCCGATTCCACAAGATTGTATTTCAGAGCAAGTTGCTGATGGATTATCCTAGCTACAAGGTTGTGTCTATGCAAGTACTCTCCGTTAGCTAGACGAGAACACCCGGAGATAATATGCCTGATTGATTCCCCCGGCCGGTGGCATGCCCGACAGATGTCAACCGTGCCGTCTTTAACAATAAATCTCCGGTAATTGTTCGTCATCATAACTTCGTCCATAATTGCACAGATAAAACCTTCGGTTTCTCCAAAGAGGTCACCGTAACGCAGCCAGGCTACGGACGCTAGTAGATCTACATCGGGCCCATGTAGGGCCCGGAAGAAGCGTCCGTGAAGCTCCTTACTCTGCCATACCTCCATGCGTTCATTAGTGTTCTGCCATACCTCCATGCGTTCATTAGTGTTTATGTTTATTATTATTATTATTATTACATATATTTAGTAGCAACAAATCCATCAAGGGATTTGTTCGTCTACTCAATTATATAACATAACATACCTTAAAATACATAGGAGGAGCTTGTGGCCAAGTAATAACAGTCGCATGCCGCGCTTGGTCTGTGGATGGGTGACCATCTTTACATACCGGGTCCCCTCCGTGCATAGAAAAGCACGTTAAGCCATTGGTCCCCGCTGTCATTCGCGGATCTGTGACAGTTGTTAAAGGTAGTCAGAAGCCCGAAAGTCTGACAACCTGTCTTACCAAGGTGTAACGTATTACCCAGTTACTGGGTTGTGGAGGTCAGAGATGAAGTCACTTCATGTAAAATACTGGTATTCAATTGCATCCGGTTAGACTGGAAGCCGACCCCAACATAGTTGGGTAAAGGCTAGGCAGATGATGAATCTACGTGCTACGCTGTACATTGACCTTGGTGGTAGTTTGTACTTCACACTCATTTATGCACATCCATATTGTTTAGCTGTGCATTTTTCTAATACAGCATTAAAATGTAATAATTTTGTTATTATATTTAGTAGCAATAAATCCATCAAGGGAATCGTCCATCTACTCATTTACATAACATACCTTAAATGCCCAGGAAGAGCTGACAAGAGGACCTTGACGCGTAACGCCAGGGTTGGGTCGAGGTGGCTCAAAAGGATGCCTGTAAGGATTTGGAGGAGACTTTTACTCAGCAGTAGTGCAAGCTAAGTAAAAGTAAAAAAAAAACATAACTTATAATACATAACATTTTCACATTTGGTACACACACACCCCAACATATAACTTTACTTACAATGATAGTATAACAGTTTTCTTACTACAAGTTTACCGAGTTTTCAGTCGCCAAGCGCCCCAAATTAGCTTTACAATGTAACGTAATGTGCACCTACTTCCTCATTCAATACTAAAAGAGTTCGCATTTCTTCAAGCAAACACACCCTTTTTCCGCAAGTCGAAGGAAAACACGAAAATATGTATTTGCACAGACTTTAAAATGTGAATTGTGTTTACATTTGCCGTTTTGTAAATACTGTGTCGCAATGCAGTATACTTCCTCATAACCGACGTAAAACGAAACATAATTCAGGAAAAAGGACTTATTAAGAAACAGTTTCAAGCAAGGAACTTTGACGCTGACTGGTCAACGCTTTACGTGACCAGAAGGCTGGCTCGTTCTTTGGCGAAACTCAAACTCAAATAATTTATTTCAATTAAACCATTTACAGGCACTTTTGAATTGTCAAAATTAAATAGTCGGTCAGTTAGTCAGAAAGTTGAAGCTAGTCTAGTAGAACTCCACGGACACACTTTTAAATCAAGATATTATTACAAAATCCTGGGTACATTATTCTTATTGCTTCTATATGTGAGAACAATGTAAAAAAGAAACAATTTAAAATATAATATTAGAAATAAGCCCTGGCAGTTAAGAGATGACCAGTCTCAACCAACGGCGCCCGTTCACGAACATGACGCGTGGATCAGCACCACCCAGCTCAGCCATTTTGTAGGGAGGGAAAGAATTAGCACTGCCATTCATCGTGGCAATGCTGCCAGTCTTCTGATCACGTTTCTGGATGACAGCGATGCGATCGAATACTTCGAAGCCTAAGGGCTTATTTTACCAGTCAGATATTTTTATCCGTGGAATAAAATGGACGTCTGACAGTTCTAGTATAGAATAACTGTCTCTCAGGATAAGACTTATTCTAGATAGACTAAGTGTCCTTTTCTTTTTGTATTTATTTATATATAGTTAGTCATTTAATTTAGTACCTAGTGTAAATTATTGTGTTATATATTGTATATAAGCGGTTTAATGTTAATGACATAAGAAAGTTAGTTTCATATTCCGGTGTAAATGTTCGGAAATCATTCTGCAATTTGTTAGTTATTTGTGAAAGTTTATAAACTACTAATATCTTGTCTCGGGGTTAATGTTGAAGTTTATTTTCTTTTAGCGTGGTAGTAGTCTACAAATAAAATGTAACGGTTTGAAATTTTCGCCGAGGATTACAGTACACCAGGTAGAAATAAGCTCGCATTTCTTACGGTTTGTGTTATAAGAGACTATTATTTGAAATTTAAGCTGCCTAGAAAGGAAACTGGTTCGTGTAATGCAAAAGGAACATTGCTACAATAACTATCGCCTTGCTGACAACTTGAAAACATAGAAATAAGCTTGTTTGGATTATATTCCATAAATAACTGTCTTCTCGAAAATAGCCAAGAAGCAAAAATTGATGTCAAAACCTTTCTCCCATTTAAAAAATTCTTACACCGTTTGTCCACCTGATGCCTTTATCGGGACGTCAATGAGAAACAAGATTAGGTATTCGAACCGAGCATGATGGCGTGCGGTGAACACGCGGCCATAGTAAATGTATTGTATCGCTTCCTCGGCACCGTCATCTCGTTCTCGTTGACATCCCCTTGTCGTGGCGGTAGACAAACGACCTTAGATGTTGTCTTCCACAAATTTCCTACTTAATCTTAACGCTACTTATATCATTTATGTGCCTAAATTATGGACATCTATTACAGCTCGATGCTACAAAATACTAACGATTTCATCTCAAGCACATCAGCTGAGTGTTAGGTATCCTACAATGCATGCCTGCCTTCCTAAGCCAGAGTCGTCCAGGAATCTTGACCAGATTGTCGGTCCACATCATCAGCTGTCTGCTCACACTTCTACTACCAGGTCTCGGTCTCCTGTCCAGCACTGTTCTACCCATTTGCCATCTGTTCTACGCCCTATGTGGCCCACCAATTTCCACTTACTTCTCGCAATCACATACATATACCTACCTGATGTTTAGTTTTCTCTGTATCCCAAACAAACGAAATCCTTTCCTTATGATATCAGTATGCATTTCTTTATTTATCTAGTTCAACATGTTAGTGTAATGTGGTACAACATTGTGACATTTTCCTACTATCCTTTCGCCTTTTGTGGAAGCGTTTCCTGAACTATGTATGAGTTTTGTTCTTCAAGAAATTCTTCATGTTTGCACTTCTGTAGTTGTGGAACTATAAAACACATTCACCTAGATGTAACAGGAGAAAGTTATTCGATTTATAGATCGCAATAGTGCTGGCTGGAATTCCTTTGTTTTCAGTTTGTGGTGATATATTATTTTGGTTCTGCTTTCCTTTAACTTGTGGTCAGTGAGGTCAAATTTGTTGTTTCAATAAATTTTGAATTACACTTGAAAATGTTTAGTTAGATTTCTAAAATATATGGAATATAACACTAGCTTTTGCCCGTGGCATGGCTTCTCGCTGCGTTGGAAGACCACAGCTCAGTTAGTTTTTTTATATCGACTATAACTATAATTATAATGTTTATTTATTTTTATATAAACTTAAAACAGGATGGATGACTTGTGACTGGATGCGGAAGGCGGAGGACAGGGTGTTGTGGCACAGCATGTGAGAGGCCTATGTCCAGTAATGAACTGCTATAGGCCGAGTTGATTGATATAAAAATAGGCTTTGGCATTCTTTAAGTTCAGACTGCATGGATGTATTTGGAAATCTGAAATAAAATAATAATAGGTATAAGTAAATATTCTGATTGGATAGATTCGATCAGCACTTTTGGCTATCTTTTTCATTTTTTTAGGTACAACATTCATACATAAACTCACACCCTCCTTCCATGGGGGTAGGCAGAAACGCCACCTGATACGATCCTTACATACTTACCTTTTGCCTCAAGTGAAGTATGAACGTAAATCATTCATACATCTGGTTATACACGCATGTCGGTTGCAAGTCCTACGCACCTGACCTACCTGAAACACATCAGCAATAAGGTTACTATAATATGTTCTAGGGCGTTTCCACTCACATCTTGTAAATACCTTTTGATAGTCGCCTTTCATTCATCCTCTCAACATGGCCAAACCATCCAAGCATACTCTTTTCAATCTTTTTCACTACACCTAACCATACCGTTGCCTTATCAGAAAGTTCCTCAGACTATCATTCATATTCACAGTCACACCCCAAATGCTTTGAAAGGAACGCATTTTAGGTACAGGAGTTACACATATTATAGATTTTCACCAATATATCACTCAAATACACAGCATTAGCAAATAGCAGGAAAATCTTTAAAAGAGTATAAAGAAAATACCTCACTTCAATTCAGGGTGTTTATTCCACGAGCAGCAAACCAAGAATGGCCTTCCATTCGCATTACAACAGTTTTTCATACACAAAATTACCGCCAAAACTTGCCGCGAAACTTTGCCGCCAAATAGAATTTATATAGATCATCAAACGGATTCTAAATTAATTTAAACGGATATGTCAAGATAAATCCTTAATACAAAAATAGAAACAAAGTTAACCTAAATACAATATTTTAAATACATCAAAATATAAACTTTATGCAGATGTAACAGGAAACCACAATATAATAAATACATCAAAATAAAAACTTAACATAGACTTAACCGGAAATACAAGTATTAATTCAAGAAATAACCGTGAAATCAAGTACACATTATACCTTTTCACTACGAGCAACAATATTCCTGCTGCTTTTGTTTCACCAATCGCCATGCATTTTACACCTGCGTTCCATGACCTAATCTTCAAGCGTATTATTTCCCCAGTTATCTGTTATCCCAGCCACAGCTGATAAGCAGCTGATCCCTTCTATATTTTCCTTTAATTCCCGCTCGTTGGAAACACTGGCCGGGTAATATTTATTTTTCTTCAATCCCCGGGAGTGCACTGTTTTATTTATTGCTTTCATTTCACCTCGATCGTGTTTTAAATTACTCGTGTGATTGTCAGTTAATTTGTGTACTTTTGTTTTTAAATGTTCTACTAAAGGGGATTTTATAGTTGTCAAGAGAGAGTAAAGAGAATGTAAACATTTTGGTTTGGATCTTCTGAAAGGTATTAATAAGAATATTATTGATCGAAGAACATTTTGTTCATATGATGTAATGTTTTTCATCATTATCTGCCTAGGCTTTTCCCAACTATGTTGGGGTTGACTTCCAGTCTAACCGGATACAGCTGAATACCATTAATTTACATGGAGTGACTGCCAATTTGACCTCCACAATCCAGTTATTGGGAAGTGATACTCTTGGCAAGACTGGCTGTCACACTTTCGTGCTTCTGACGACCCGAAAAGACTGTCAGAGATTCACGAATTACAACCGGGACCAACGGCTTAACGTGCTTTACGAGACACGGAGGGTTACGTAAAGATGGTCACCCATCCACGGAACAACTGCGGCAAGCGTAGTTTAACCTGATCGATCGAACCGTGCGGCTGTTTATACTTAGCCACAAGCACACTTAGCCTCATTTGATGTAACGTATACTTAAAGAAAAAAAGAAGCGTTGTAAAGATTATTATTTATCTCTCATATTCTCTTAGATTCAAAGACGTAGATATCTAGATCTCACACAAGGTCCCGTAGCCACTCATGTCTATTTCCAAGAAGTAATAAATCCGACTCGACTCGCAGTCTGGCTCGAAAGATCTTCAGAAATATCATTAGCAATAAAGCTAGCTTTGAAATATATACAAGACATATAATAAACATCAGTTCCCGACATCTGTTACTACGGTCCGCTATCCTTAATTAAAATTAAAATAGAATTACGAGCTGTACGCGACCTCAATATTTAATTAATTTTAATATTTCCCTTTAAACACTGTTTTTGAGTTTCATTTGGGGTGGAAAAGTTTCTGGCTATGAATAGATCGCTATTCTCTTGTGGCTTTGTATGTCAGCTTGAGCCTACAGCTGTCTCTGCTCACCAAGTAGGTACTCTGAGTCAGTCTTCAGTGGTCTGAATTAATAGAACCATTAATTCAGTACCTACCTATATTACACTACATAGCTTGCAGAGTAATAAAGAAAAATAAAATATTATTATTAAATGAAATATTATTGACATTAAGACAATAAGAGTTAGTGAGTTGAGTTGTTGTTATTGTGGTTTTCTAGATATTAAGTTGTTGTAATATTATGTTACTAACACTCTATCGATTCTTTGGTCTGAAATAAAAATCACTATTAATATAATTGTCTTTGACATAGCTCGGGACCCTGGGGTCCCGGCCCTGTGAAAGGCGTAGCTACTAGGGGCCGTAAACCAACTCGCAGAGGCCCTTTACACAATTTTAAATGATGAGGAGGCACCAACAGACGATTATCCCTGTATGCACCATGCAAGTGCACCCAAGGACAACCCCCGGTTGGTGCAGGACTATTGCAGAACATGGAAACAAAATATAGCCAGTAGGCTATGGGTTTGGGTGGCTAAAGTGGATCGGTTACCTTGAACTATGGAAGGTCTATGTCCCCTGCCTGACCAATATTACCTATTCACAGATGAAATGGCAGGGGGTGACTTGCACACTGAATAATGGGCCCCCGAAAACGGTCGCTAGCACACAGTGTCGTAGCAACAAGGGGGCTACATGTCCCGAGCTGCTTGTGAGTAAGAAGAGGTATTCCACGCCTATCAGGACAATCCTGGAAGTACGGTCAAGAGAGGCCCTACCAGCATCTTACTGAAATACTTCCTTCCTCTGAGCACGTTTGCTCTTGCGAATCTCCACTCAAGCCAGCCAATGAAGGCAAGAATGAGGTGGGAGCTCTGTTCGTCGTCTGTGTTCACTCCAACCGGCCAATAAAGGCAAGCCAGAGGTATTATTATTAAAAGGCCATAGAGGATTATACTAGATCCGCGAAAGGAGGCAAAACTGCCTTATCCTAATTTTGGATTATTTTGTGTGGAGTCAATAATTTCTGAGACAACATGATGCGAGAGAGTATAACCATTATCATTATTTTTTTTTACATTCCAGGTAGATTGAGACCGTGTATACAGCTGGAATTCAATAGGAAACGATACTCCCGTTTATATTGATGGCAGACACGACTGAACCTCGTATTCGCATCGTGTGCAAGTGGCGTATGAGGTGATTAAAGGATTAGTTGTATGAATGAACAGCGTACAGGTGGATGCAGGAGCTAGAGCACAAAATATATAGGTACATAAGGCTAGATCTATACGTGGAGTGGAAACAGGCGTTTGCAAAGTTAAACGCTTACAGTCACGACCACCAATATGTTAACACTTGGCCACTTTCAATTGCGATTTTTTCGTGAAATAACGAATGCAACGTTGAAATACGACACATTACATAAATCTATGGGTTCGAAAACGCTATGTTCGTAACAACATAAAATTTCATAAAAAAATAAAGGAGTAAATCGCTTTTGAATAAAGCCGAGTGTATACATACTTTTGCTCGTGAATACTTTCGTACGTGCGTTGATCTTAAGGGATGCGTTATGGTAGCCCGCGAAATTCAAATTAAATTTAGTTTTTTGCAATTTTCCGGTCAATGTGAGGTTGTATGTTGATTAAATATGACGCGACCGTAACAGGTATGGCTTTACAGAATTATTAACCGACTTCAAAAAAAGGAGGAGGTTCTCAATTCAGTTGAATATTTTTTTTTTTGGTCCCATAGAAATTTTATCAAAATCAATTCAGTACTTTGGTTTTTAAATCAAAATTATGTGTTAAAATTCAAGTAAACGAAATTACGTCGTTTGCTTTTTACAACTCAAAGATGAATATTAAAAACTTTTCTACAAAAAAAAAAACAACAATAAACGAAAATATAAAAACCAAAGACATCGACTTCCGTTTTTTGGGAAGTCGGTTGTTTTTTTTTTTTTGTAATTAAGTTTTTGTATTTATTACTCTTAGACCTGCAAATTACAAAAAGTGGAAGAAATTTCAAATTTCGCGGGCTACCCTGACGCGTTCGCCCTAGACGAATGTTAGTCGCGAGTGCACATGCACTCGCTGTACGTAGACGCATGTCTAAGTAGGGTAAGTCGGTGTAATATGCCAGTGCGGGTAAGATGCCACAACTCTGTATTTTCTAATCCTATGGCACAGTCGGCGACACAGTGCGCATTTTTTGCTCTACTCGGCCTTTTCTCAACGTGGTTCGGACGGGGCGGTGATATAATTATTTTTTATTTAATTTTTAAGGTAAGAACTGAAAATACTGTACTTTTTATAAAATTTATGTTATTTAAAAGGCCGATCAATCATTTCTTGCTAATGTTTATCGATGGATCGAGTTGATTTAGTATTATTGACTTCATGACCTTAGGTGTTAGGTTGCTAATTTCGTTCACGAGGACGCCATTTTTATTTGACGTCATGTGACAGCTAGTTTCATGTGTTGGGGTGATATGCCAGTTGATATAGCGGGGCATGATGCCATGTGGCATTTTACCCCTACCGGGTGGCATCTTACCCGTAAGGCTATTTTGAGCTTCTTATTTTATTTTTTTAGGTTTACAATGCCTCGCCGGTACGTACGCAAGACTGAGCGAGGATCATGGACGGAACATAGTTTATTGAGTGCTGCAGAATCTATATAAAACTAAATAAAACCTATTCCACTGATGCTTCAACCTAGAACATCAGCCCGCAAACAACATGCGCAACTGCTTACAAATAAAGACCACATTGAAGAACTCAGGCGAAAAACTATTTTACGAAAAAAAAACCAGCCAAAAAAAAAGCCCCACCCAAAAAGGAAACAAAAATGACCAAAAATAAAACAAAAACGAAAGTGAGAGTGAATCATAAGCTGATTCTCTTCCAGATCTAGATGATTCGACAAATGGAGAAGAAGATACGGACAGTTATTGTGGAGTCTGTGCATTATATTTTTATGATAAAAATGGACCTAGGTGCGATTGGGTGCAATGCTCTTCATGCAAGAAGTGGATGCATGAAGACTGTTGCCAGAGAGGAGATTGCCCAATATGCATGAAGTCATGCATATTGGGCAATCTCCTCTCTGGCAACAGTCTTCATGCATCCACTTCTCATAAATGCACCATTTTACTTAATACTAACACAGTTTCTAATCAGTCGATTAGAAACTGATAATTAAAAGTACAAAATATTAAAATAACTTTAATAATGACAATTTAGTTATTAAAACTATATTAAAAATATGTAAAACTGATTAATTTTATGTAACTAATTGTTGACTGATTAGTATTAAGTAAAATGGTGCATTTATGTGATGGAAGAATAACACTAATTGCTACACGCATCTTACCCTCAGGCGTGTTGCATTTTACCCACGCATGTGGGTGAGATGCCACTTTTTTGAGTTTTTATAAATCTTTTATTTTAATTATTTAGAAGTGTAAAACTTGAGTTTTTGATATGTTTACAGATTATTAATAAAGTACTGATGATTACCACGATGCAAAGTTTTTTATTTTAATGAATTTTTATGACTAATTTGTACTTTAAACCTTAAGTATGGCGTCTTACACCGACTTACTCGCATAGGGAGCAGTTTTATGGAGCCAACCTTCTGTATAATTTTCTATTCTGTGGTTAAAGATAGCGTTGCTATAAAATCTGGTGACGTTACGTGTTGCATACGTAACGGTGTTCGTACTGAAGTATCGAGGATGGAGTGCATCCGAGAGTTATAGAAGGGTAGTTTATGTTACGCATAATATGGAAAACAATTATCTGATATCTAACGAGACGTTCTATAAATAAGTATTAGGTGGCTACAGCTGTGTCATTCCAACTTTTATTTTGAGTGTCAAGCTGCATGGCATCGGAAAAATTGATTACTCTATACAAATTAAAGGCAAATTACAAAAAAAAAAAATACATACAAAGTAGACAAAAGCCTTGAATTCAACCAATTAAATTTTGATCATTTGGTCCATTGTTAGTACGTATACAGTATATACATAAACACACGCGTTCTTCCCACAGGAGTAGGCCGAAACTACGGAACTACTTGCTACGATCCTTACACATACCTTAAGAATAGGTAATATCGGATATTTTTCGAAAATATACAACACAAATAATAAAAACAAAACAATTCACGATATTATAAAACACGAACCCTTTTTTGAATAAATTAGCTATTTACATAACTGTATACATACTCGTATTAAAGATCAAAATATCACGCATTCGTAGAACTGGGTACAAGGTTATATTACATCACTCCCTCTGTACCCTGTGTTACAAGAAATCAAGACAACATCACAACAAAACTTCCCCAGCAGCACACTTAAAAGAGTTTCTACCAAAGAATCGCATCGCATTGTCTCAAACCGAATGCCTTTTTCCAATTTATTTGCTCATTAAACGTAAAAGGAACGCAGAACACGGGTCTTATAGCAACAAAGTTACTACTCCATTTTAATGAGGGACTTTGAAGCTGAAGGCAAGGTGAGGGGTTTTGTTTCCTTTGTCATAGTTTACTAATTAACACCGAGCGTCCGATACTGACATAGATTATACGTTTTTAAAGACTTGGCAGTATGGAGTAATGAATTTTAGGGGCGATGTGCCGTGGAGTTTGTTGGTTGTGTGCATTTATGTTATTTTATTGTTTAATTTGTGCGGTTATGTTACAATTAAAATATAGGATTCTATTTTTACATACGGATGTAATGGTGTAACAACGATTTATGTAACAATAATTACAGTTAGCCTGCATCATCCCTGCTGAGCAAAGGTCTCTTCCCATAACTTCCAGCTCTTTCGACCCAGGGCTAAAGTAGACCACTGGTTTGTTTGGTCCAGCTCGTCCCGCCATCTTCTACGAGGTTTGCCGCGACGCCTTCTGTGTAATGTATAATTTAATATATTATTTAAAGTGTGTCCATGGAGTTTCTTGCCCGTTCTTCTCCATAGAAACTTATTACGCTTTAGAATAGGTAACTAGCTTCAGTTTTCTGACTTATCTACACTTTCACAATTCAAAAGTGCCTGTAAACTTTATTTTTATTAATGAAGGTAATACTTACAAAACAGAAAACCTCAAACGGCGCAAATATAACAACCTTATTGGGAGCTTTATGTTTCAGCCGTTTGGGGTTGAAACACTAGGGCCTTGGGGTCCGAGTGCTCATAGAATTTTTCGGGACATCGCCAAGCGTTTGATTGACTCTTCACGTGACCAGAGGGCTGGCCTATTTTTAGCCCAAAGAATTGGCATTGCCATCCAATGTGGTAATGCTGCCAGCCTTTTGGGCACTTATCCCATTGACAGCGATGCGGACGAATTTTTGATGCCTAATGAGCTCCTGCCTTTTTCTTTATTATTTTTATTATAAAATTGTAAATAATATATTTACATAACTTAAGCTAACATTTTAAATAATATATAATATGTATGTACATTGCGAAAAAAGAAGCAAAATAATCATAGGGCGTCCGCATCGCTGTCAACAGGAACAGTGCTCAAATGTCTGTAAATGGTTTAATTGAAACAAATGGTTGGATTTTGAGAATAGAGTTGAATTGTCACTTATATTATCGTGACAATAAAATAAGTAGGAAAATGTTGTATCTAGAAAAGTCCTGTTGAAGCTGTGTTACAAGTAATAAATTAGTTATAATTGTTTCAGTGGTCAAACTCAAAATAAGCTAAAAGGTGAAGATTCTGAAAAATCTGAAGCCAGTTATTAAGCAGGTAGCTACATAAGCCATGTGCCTGTGCACAGCTGGATATATAAATATATTGAACGTATAATACTTTATAACATCTTTGCCAAACCGCTTATAACATCTCTTCAACAGACACCAGCGGGGCCATCTAACACCAAGCTTTCCCCAATATATTCTCACAACTATAAACCGTTTCTTCTTCAACATGTTTTATGTTCTATGTTGGATATTAATATAATAAATTGAGGAAAATAATAACCTGAAAACACGGTGTGTTTGCGCAACATTAGCCGTATAAAATATAAGGTATATGTAGTGTCGTATATCAGAATAAACACATCATAGAATACGGTTTATTTCATTGAGCAGTAAGAAATTACCTGTGAATCCAACCAGCCTGTTTCCTTTATAGTAAATTGATCGTGTAGGTAATATTTAATTATTAACGTTAAAGGTTATTTTTAATAGGAATCAGTGTTTTTGTAACGAAGTTGTAAGATATTTAAATGTAAACTAATGTTAGTAGGTATAATAAAGAGGTGCAATTGTTTATTGGTCTTCACATGATCTGACCAAGATTATGTCTAGACTTTAAAAGAGACTGTGACCTCTGAGTTTGTTTCGGCCTTTCGTCTCAGACTAGTCAGATAGGAAACGCCGACCTCATCTAGTTTTAAAATATGATTGACAATTAAAAGTGCTTGTGCAAACCTACTTACAGCAATAAAATCATTTATCACTTATTTGTATCATTGATCATTTCTTAATTGCGTAGCACACTAACAGTAGCAATGGGTTTCATTTTGACAGTTCAACAACATTCATTGCGTTATTTACGTTGTTGAGCAGACACATTTTTCGAACATATGAAGCAATGGATTAGCAATATCCTTCAAAATGATTCAGATTGAGATTGATAGTGTGTTACGCAATTTGGGGTACTGCAGTGCGATTCTGTAACCATCTCACCGTGAAAACTTAGGTGAAGTGAGTGTGGAGTGAGCTATCATTCCAACTAATGCTAGGGATTGACACTATTGACAGCTCACTCTAGGCTCACTTCACCTAACTTTTCACGGTGAGATTTTTACAGAATCGATCGGATGGTTTGTTTACGAAAATTCGTTCAGTAATCGAAAGACATTGCAGAGTGCCATGGGATAGTACGAAAGTTGCTGGCAGAATGTTTTTATAATTTTGCCTACCGTGTAGTTATGTTTTAGAAGACACTGGTTTTAAACAATAATTTAAAATATCATATTCAGGTAACAAATCATAAAGGGACCCAAATACATTCCCTTATTAAGCCTTTCAACCCATCCCTGGACTTAAACACCGCAAATGCTAACAAAGCGACGCTCCATCGAATCGCATTGTGCTCCAAAACGGCCTTACTTCAAAGCTAGCCATTCCAAATTTAATGCGGTCATATTTCACACACGTCCGGCTAACCGCAATCAGCATGTTAATTATCTACCTAATTATCTTCCAGATATTTTGTCCCCTCTACAAATTCACCGTGAGGACCTCTTATCACTCGTCACTAATTATAAACTTGTTAAAACTTCACTTTCACTTCGGCAATGAGGGTGAGTCTTTGCTTTGTTTAGCATTCAACTCTGCTCCAACTTAGAACTTTAAAGGTGATGAAACAGACGAAGAGTATTGGCTACTTCAGTGTTATTTAAATTTAAATCTTTTGGACAATAAGAGGAGCTTTCAAAGCTGATTTGAGGGGACTTTGAGAAATGATAGGGTATTTGTTTCGGGGTTCTGTTATGCAAATTATTTCCCGGATAAGGCGATTGATGAATCACTTGTTTGCGTAAAAGGTTGCTTTTGTATTCATGAAAATATTCGTCGTACTGCAGATTGTATAAAAAATGTGGCGTTAGTATGCTCAGTTGGGATGAAATGACTAAAAGTGGAGGAGAAAATAACAAGCGGCGTATTTCCCACCGTCAAGCATTTATGAGATTATAACACCCATTTATGTACTAACCGGATCATACTGCATCATTGTGCTCTTCAACTACTAGACATAATGCCTTTACACATGCAACGCATATTCCTGTTTGCCACTTCACTTCATATCAATGGTGCAACGAATTTATGAATCGTCGGACTCCTTCAACCGTTCTTTAAAGGCTTAAATTAATTAAATAAGCAATTATACATTACCTTTGTAATTATCTATCAAATCCGGCGTTCCTGTGCGAGGTTTAGTTCATGTTCAACCACAACAATCTTTACCTCCGACCATGTTCAACCCCTGGGTGGTTGAGCATGGACTAATCCCTGTACGACTATCTAGTCGCCAAACCACAGAGCGCCATGTTTACGTTCATAAATCTTTATGAACGTAAACATGGCGCTGTGTAGTTTCTGCCTCCACCCAAGGTTATACTCTACTCAACTCATACATAACACACAATGTCATGTCGCTTTAGGGACTAATCACACTTATTCAGCTCTGTTCAGCATTTGTCCATAGATAACATCGATTTTGTGTGGAATGCGTACGCATTCGTTCAGCTTTACGACTGCGTCAACTCGAATCACTGCGACTGCGTCGTTAAGAGCTGTCAAAAAAATCAATCAACTCAGACTATCGCAGTCCACTGCTGGATATAGGCCTCTCAGGCTGCGCCACAACTCTCTGTACTCTGCCTTCCGCATCCAGTCTGTCTCAGCCACCTTCTTTATTTATTTATTTATTTATTTTTAGGGATAACAACAGCTAAAAACTTAACTAGGTACTTATCTAGGATTACATGACTAGCCAATAATAGTTATCCACGGCAGATACACAGAGTGGATGGATATGCTATTTAGACTCATTAAGATTAACCTATCAACATTAAAGATGATTGGGCAACTTTTGAAGAGATAAGTATATTTAAGATATAAAATGTGTCATATAATAAATAAATATAATTACAGAATACCATAAGCAAATGTATATATATATATATATGTATATATGAAGAAAAATAAAATATATATAGAAATAAAAATATATCCTAATTATACCAATAAATAACCAGCCATTTAGTATAATTTGATGAGATATATAAATAGCCTATTTTGATAAGGGTTTCCATCCATTTCTTAAGGTCGTCACTCCAATTATCTGGGGGGCGTCCCACACTACGCTTGCCGATACGCGGTTTCCAATCCTGGGGGTCTACTCCGAAGTGCAAAGTGCGAATGTTCGGATCGAACGACACATGGCCGAACCGTATATTATTGAAAAATGCGAAAAAAGTTCGGATCGGCTCAGTTGGGTCGGGACCATAGTCAATATTCAAAAGAGTGTAGGAGGTTAGGATCGGGACCGAACGAACCAAATAGTAACTTCGTAGCAGGAAACGGCCGAACATTCGGCCGATACTACTTCGGAGTAGACCCCCAGGACTCGTCCGCTCCAATGGCCATCGGCTCTTTGAAAAAAAAGTGGCTAGCTGTTGTTAGCATAAGGTCAATTGAAAGTTGGGTATTCTGTTAAGGACTAGTAAACAACCTATAGTGACGATTTCGCTTAAGAAGCAGTAGTTTTTTTTAAAGGTCATATTGAGTCATCATCTTCCTGCCGTTATCCCATGTTACTTGGGGTCGGCGCAATACGTTTTCTTCTTCCATTCTCCTCTGTCAACCGTCACGCTATCATTCACTCCCTTTTCTTTCATATCATTCCTCACACAATCCTTCCATCTTTTCTTCGGCCTTCCTCTCCCTATCCATCCATCATCATGTATATTCATCACTCTTGTAGTCACATGCGTTTCATCCCTTCTCATTACATCTTCTCACACTTCGCATCACATGCCCATACCAAGCTAAACGAATTCCTTTCAACTTTTCTGTCACTGGCGCCACTTTCAAACTTCCTCATATTTACACTCATTTCTTAATGTATCCATTCTCGTCACTCCACACATCCATCTCAACATTCTCATCTCCGCTGCATGCAATGTTCTTTCATCCGTCTTCTTCATAGCCCAGCATTCAGACCCATAAAGTACGTCAGGCCCTATCACGGACTTATTTTTCCCCTTTAACTTGAGGGGCATCCGTGGGTCGCAAGTTGTTCGAGACAGGTCGACAGGTCACAACCTGTCGCCATTTCATCCATCCTGAGTTGATCCGGTGCATTACGTCTCCGTATAGAAACCTGTAAGAGCTTACTAAGATTTATGTTTAAATCCTGAAACCCACTATTCATCTCCAGATCTTTATTGCCATGAAAAATATATAACTCAAAGTCAGCGCCTTTGAACCGGGGAACATGGCGAAGCAAATATTTATTAAATCAAACTTAGTTCAAGCAATCTGTGAAGGATTTCATCTCGTTAAAGGGATGCTGCGAGCCAACACTTGTTACCTGCATGACTGAGATCAGTATTGGCGTGTATTTCTTGCTCGAACAAATTTTTAGTAAGAGAGAGAAGTTACTTTTTGATGTTTATTGACTTTTGTTGGTAAAAGGTTTGGTTTAAGTTTTTGTATTAATATTTCAGTGAATATGAATATTACGTATACCTATGTATGTAGGTTGGTGTATGTATGTAGGGTGGCTCATTCGAAGGTATACATTTTAAATTACGATTATTTTTATTACAAATGAAAATTACCAGTATCATAGTTTCTAATAATTATAATAATACAGGTAATAAATATAATACGAGTACATTGGTTATTAGTATGAAAAATAACGATCACTTTTCATAGTGTTTTCACATAATTTATTAGGTATTCCAGTATCAGAGTTACATAATATATTCTGCTTGTAGTGTTAGAAATTTACTTCGACACGTCATTTTAAATAGCCCCACGAAAAAAAGTCAGGACCTGTCGAATCTGGCGAATTTGGGGGTCAATTAGTGTTAACATTTCGTGGAATTTCCATACTTCTCCATTCAATTTTCTCTTGAATCTTTCATACTTCTCTATCAGTCGTCATCTCGGAAGTCACACCCATTCTTACCATTTCATCATTATCACAGTCTATCCATCGTTTCTTGGATCTACTACCAGACCAACCTTACAACCAAGCCAACCTGCCAAGACTTATTCAATGATAATAAAATTACTTACAAAACCAAACGTTTCGTAAAGTTACTGTCACTTTTATTAAAACGCTTCATGTTGAAAAAACGCAAGCTAGTCTCCATTTTAAGAAAATTAAGCATTTCTCAAGCCTAAGTAGAAGGTTCTTCAAAAAATCTAGAGTATATTTTGAAGACACTTTTTCTTTAACCAGCTTCATTTCGTCACAAGACTCTTAAGGTTTGGAGGTAAAAAATACTTGAGTAATTCACGCAGCAGATGCGAATTCACTTAAAGTATTTTTTATTAAAGCAGATATTAACTTAAATTTTAATTATTTATTATTGAAATTGCGTTTTTAAGAAGTTAGACTGATTTCTAAAAAATAACGAAAAAAAATATTTTAATAAGCTTTTTAACAGTAAGTAGTAGGTACCTAGTAAGTCGTTTGCTGAAATGTCACATTATTTATTTACCATAATTATTATTATAAGTTATAAAGATAGACTGGGCTCATAAAATTGTATTAAAAAAAAATAAGAACTAAAGTTCTTGGTAAATTACAATCTAGCCTAATAGATCGTAAGTAATTTAACTCTAACTTCATATTTTACGAGATGGATTATGTTATAACTAAGAATAGTCACAATTTCATAGCACTTTCTTAGGGTTTAATAATTGGTTAAAACACTTTGTTCGCCGAAGTCTGTTTGTCGGCTTCAAAATTTTTGGATGATGGTGGTGACGAGTTCCATTTTAAGGTCCTGGTGGAGGTAAAAAAAGGTCTAATGTACCATGTGGTGCACTCCCAACATCCCTGAGTAGGTACTTGATTTTAACATCAGCCATTTTCAACCATCGATCAAACTACCGTACCGTACTACCTAAACATCCACTTGAACTCTTAAACGTCTATTTTTAAGCCCATTTACAAAGTCTTTGTCTTGTACCCTAGGTCAAGGCCCCCATGGGTGTCTGCACGCGAGTCTAAAGTTTTTAGTGAGGTTCATTGTCTGGTTTATCGAAAACTGTACCTATGTGTAGATCTGGCTTTACATGAATTCGCGTATCAGTTCGAAGTTCGAAATGAATTTATTTTTGAATTGCGTTTGTTGTGAAAGTTTAAAATAACATTGGTTATTGGTTTGTTTGTATCGGTTTTATTTTAAATGAGCTAACGTATATATATCGCGTGAGATACTTTATAAAATTATGACTAGCATCATCAGCTTATAACGTTCCCACTGCTGGGACACAGGCCTTCTCTCTGTGAGAGGGTGTAGGCCGTAATCTACCACGCGGGCCCAGTGCGGGTTGGTAGATGTCATATTATGTCTTCGAACTTTTGATTCTAGGACATTCCGGTTTCCTCATGATATTTTCAGAACAGCGGTGATTAAATTACACAGAGTAATGCGCTTGCTCGGGGTTCGAACTAACCAACGAAATTACAACTCGAAAGTTAGGGCCTTCACAACTGGGCCGACACTGCTCTCGGCAAGCGAGAACTGCGAGTGAATAGGTGAAAACCATATTCAATGGTTTTCACCTCGAAGTCAAAGAAACTGGCGTTGGTGTAGCTTATCATACAAACGTATCGCAAATTAGCTATTTATACAATCATTAATTAAATATCAAACATTGCGACAGGCTGTACAATACAAATGAAAATTTTGAAGGTGCTTTTAATTTAATAACTTTTAAATTTCACAAAAAGGACAGCATTAATTTGAATTCGATTTTTAACAAATTAATTACTAGTGTCACCTTTAAGTAAATTCTATGAAACATCTATGAAAGAACTTCATAGAATATTTTTAATAATTATTAATTATCAAGATGAGTACTTATTCTACAAAAAAACTAATTAATTTCTTTGTACTAGCGCGTTCTAATAGAATTCCATTGAATATATTCGTAGGGATAACTTCGGCAAAGTTCGGTTGCCGAGCTTTCCCGATGCTTTTGAATGGAGGCGAGATCAAGACTACATTATTATAAGCTCCTACGTGCATTTTGTACTGGACATCGTGTGTACGGAATTTTCGGTGTTATACTCGTATTAAACATAACGTATTAAACAACCTGAATCTCAGCGAAAGCACTAGGAAGTTGTGAAGGGCGGGCGTTTTCGGGGACTGTCTTATGTAATTTTAACGTTCGAAAAGTGCTGATTCTCAGCCTAAGTTGTATAAATACCTTTTTTTTTATTTATTTATTATAGGTTAACCAACAGCTTATGTATACAGCGTTTCTTAACAATAGGTAACAAAAATATAAGACCTATACAGTCGCCAATAATAGGTCAACCAACATAACATAACCTTTTGATTTTGAATTATCATAATCTGTAGGTAGCACCAACATCTCATCAAATCTGTTTATTAGGTACCTAGTCTTTTTTTTAGTGACAAAATGCTTAAAGAATATGCTTAGATGGTTCGGTCATGTTGAGAGGATGAATAAAACGTGACTAACAAAAGGTACAAGGTAAGGTACAAGGCAAATGTGAATAGAAACGCCCTAGGACATATTATTTTGACCATCTTGGTGATATTCTTCAGAAAGGTCAGGTGCATAGTGCTTGCAACCAACGTGCGTGTATGTATAAACAAAAACGTAGCAAAAAGAGTATTTACGAATCGTACCTGGTGGCGTTCTGTAGTTTCTGCCCCCACAGGAAATAGGCGTGAATTTGTATGTATGTAATCTTGCAATGAAATGTAGATGCCCGCTTTAGAGAATTGTTATATGTTCGGCTGTAATGCGGGCTTTACACAGGTGACTATAACCGCTGAATTGCCATTTAATCAGTCTAAATGTCAATTCGGGTAGGCCGCAGATATAATAACAGTTTGGAAAATTTTAAATAACGAAACTAGTAGGAATAAAAAACGAAACACTGATTACACATTGAAGACTTCACGTGGTGCCATACGTTCTAATTTAGAAGTAGCTCAAGAATTTATAAATTTCTTTACGAATATATCATCAAAAACGACGGAAGCCTTAAATTTCTCACCGGACGTATCACTTGATTTACTAAGAGCGAACGTTCCAGGCTACCCGGTTGAATTTCAATTTAAACATAATTATAAACCCTATGATGGTTATAAAAGCTTTTCGACAAATCAAAATCAAATTGACCGAAGATGTATGAGGAATGTCTATCAAAGTTTGTACATCCATAATCGAGACTATATCACCTTACTTAGCTTTAGTGTTTAACTGACTGACTGACGCCGGTGTCACCTTATTAAAACACAAATTTACAGCGTGTGAGGAAGCCCAAGATGCCACAGGAATCTTGTGTGACCTCTCCAAGGCATTTGAATGCGTTATTCACGAAACATTATTCTTGAAACTTGAGTGACTAGGTAAACTTGCGCTAAGTTTAGTATAATCTTATTTACATGATAGACAACAAAAAGTTCAAATAAAATGTGTCAATTCACTTGATTTACAAGTAAAAACGGGTGTTCCACGAGGCTCGATATTCCTCGCTTCCTTGGCTCGGTCCTTTCCTCTTTTAGTATATATAAATGACCTACCCCATTTATTAAAAAAACAACCACAATTGGTGTTATTTGCTGACGATACTTCCTTAATTTTTAAGATAAATAGACGTGCATCAAATCTTGACGACGTAAATTACGCCCTACTGCATGTGCAAAATTGGTTCACTGCTAATAATTTAGTATTAAATGGGAAAAAAACTAAATTCATAAGATTTGCTTTACCTAATGTTAAAAGTAGTGATTGTGACATAGTATTGAATAAAGAGAAACTAGAATTCGTCGATAAAAGTGTT
Organism: Apamea crenata; assembly: GCA_949629185.1. Taxonomy (NCBI): domain Eukaryota; kingdom Metazoa; phylum Arthropoda; class Insecta; order Lepidoptera; family Noctuidae; genus Apamea; species Apamea crenata. The sequence goes on from OX451359.1 coordinate 4,811,023, forward strand.
TTTCTTGGGATAACGCTCGACTCAAAGGCTGCAATGGGGTCTTCATTTAACATCCTTGCAGGACAGCTAAGTTCAGCAGCATATGCTATGTATAAGATCAATCCGTCAATTTACTAATGTAGACACCGCGCGGCTATATAAATTGAATAGCGTTTGAAAATACTTCACACACGCCTGCCCTACCTACATATTGTTGGAGCAGCTGAAGATTTCAAAATACTATTTTTGCATTATATAAATGCAAAAATACTTAGTACTCAAAAATCTCCTAGTATTGTATAATTGCATGTGAGTAGGTACTATGTACATACTATAAAGCTACCATTTACAGACTGGGTACGTCTTTCCTTGACTTGAATTGTGCTTTGGCGGCTGAGAGTATGTCATGCTAACTCTAATGTCACGCTGATGGTGGCGCATGAGTTGGATCATTTAGCTCCCTTCAAAATGTTTGAGCTAAATGGTGCCAATCACAATTTAATACCTATGTGAATTGTTTTTCTTTACATTTTCATTGCGGACGCTTTTAACGTTCTGCATCGTTCTCACATGCATAATTTTTAACATGATTGATGTAACCAATACTTTGTAACCATTATTATTGTGATTTAAAAGAGTGTCCATCTTTTTGACTGACCGACCCTTGACAATTCAAAAGTGCCTGTAATTGGTTTAGTTGAAATAAATAGTTTGAGTTTGAGTTTGGGTGCCCAAATTGCAAGTTCCAAAGTAGAGTAGGTTTCGACTTTTGTCGTGCGGCGACAGGTCGCTTGCGGCGGGACAGTAAATTCGCAGGCGGACGCCCATCACATGAAGGTCGACATTTTGATGGAAAATAAACGATTTTTATCGACATGTATAAATGGCGATTCAACTTGTGAGGCGATTTGGTAAGCGACCAGCCGGCACGGTGAAAACCGACCTAGTGTAAATCCCCCACGAGAATGCAGCAGATGATAACTGCCTGCGAAACAATCCCCTAATCACCTGTTACCATTATTAATAAAACTCACTAATATCGAAACGGTGATGGAAAACATCGCGAGGAAACTGACATGTCCTAGAACCAAAAATTCGAAGACATGTGACATCGACTGGGCCCATACCTCTCACCGAGAGGAGGCCTGTGTCCCAGTAGGGGAACATTATTGGCTGATTATGCTAATATCGAAAGAGGTTGTGTTCATTGCAGTTCGGAAGAAACCAAGACTTGCCTTTTTCTTACAAGATTCTATATAAAAAGCCAATCCATATTCCTTTAACACCTCAAACATAACCGCCGCCACAAACTCACCAAACAAACTGATATACAATATTAATGCAAAGGTGTCGGATCTAAAATGAAAATCTTCCATATTAAGTTCAGGTAAACATACCCTTCATTTATATTGTGCCCCTCGGATATTGTGCCTTATTATTGAAAGTCGTAAATCATAACATACATATACGGTCTCTTATAGTAATTGAATTTAGGTAAGGGTCGCTGTTTCATTATGTTGTTAAATTATATGATTTAATTTTTGAAGGATTAGGACATGGGCCTAATGTTTTGTTTTCGTGTTTGTTACGTCATGGTGGGTTAAGTTTTCTGGGAAATAGATGTGGAAGATGATTATTATTTTAACTCTCCTGCAGTGCGATTCTGTAACCATCTCACCGTGAAAACTTAGGTGAAGTGAGCGTGGAGTGAGCTGTCATTCCAACGAATGCAAGGGATTGACACTATTGACAGCACACTCTAAGCTCACTTCACCTAACTTTACACGGTGAGATTTTTACAGAATCGATCGGCTGATATGTTATGACACATCAGGGGTGACAAATGGCGTTTTTTGGGAATTGAGTAAGGGTTTGTAAGCATTAGCACAAGAATAGTCGATGGAAAAAGCACTTCTCTACTTTTGTAGGAGCTTAAAACCAGTCAAAATTTCCAGCTTTGACATTCTTATAGCTTTGAAGACTATACTCCCGACGAGTTCTGATTAACTTACATATCTGAGAGACCTTTTCATACAAATTCTGTTCTAATTATGCATTCATCTGGCAGATAACGCTTCTCCTGGTTATGTGAAACTGGCCCTAAAATAATTTATTTAGCCCCAAAAAATATATCCCAACGTACTCGTAACAAAACTACAAACAACCCTGAAATAATAAAGTTGGGTGTTATTGTCAAAACATACGTGGACATAACTTTAATGAAAACAATAAATGTGTTGGAAACAATGATAAAATTAAATTACTTTCCAATATCAGTGGCCTACCTTTGGGTTTACTGATATTTATGATAAGGCACACAATATATTGTTTTTGTAACCGAAACTGGTTTTCCATATAAGGGTATGTAATTACATATTTGAGAAATTGGGTGATAATTTTACCATAGAGATATAGAGGCATGAGGAACAGGGTGTACAGTTCACTCATCCTCCATAGAAAAGGGACCTCTGACCAAACGGGTGTCTTCTCTGGTAAGCAACTAGCGGACGATTGAGGTCTATTGTCGCCAATAAACCTGATATAGTGATGATAGAACGATTAGTGCACCGTGCAATTACTGTCGATGTTACCATCCCACATAACGGGAACCTCGTGAAAGCTGAGAAAGAAAAAACAAATCAAATATCTTGACTTAGCACACGAGGTTGTTGAAATGTGATATGTGAGCTCGGCAGTATAATGCTAGCTGCGCGGTAAACTCACTTGCGTGACGTCAGTGTGTTGCGTAGTTCGGATGTGGCGATATAGATGTCACCACAGAGAAAAAATATTATTTACTAGGGTGTAGATGATGAAGGGGTACAGTGATATGATTTCTATCAAGGAAGATCACCTTCCTACTTTGGAACGGACCAGGGCATTTGTGAAGTAAATGAGAGGATATAGGTCGCACGAGGGGTCATAAAACAAAGAATCACTCCAAAAGTGCAAAGAAATACATCCTCGGATTGAGTCTAGTAGAAATTAAAGCCGATATTAACTACCTATTTTGATACAGTTAATGGACTAGACATATTAATATACAACCATTTAACAAACTTAAGAGGAAGATTATCCAAATCCCTCATCAAACGCTGGATACTCAGCTTACTAAGTAGTGCAAGTTTAGTCATACGTACACATCATCACATACCTTGCCAGGACTACACCACACAGATACACGTACGCACACACTATAAATATTAATAATTAGATATGTAATTCAGCTGTGAAATTACCTTAAATATAATATTACCTAAAATATAAATAAATACATTTTAAATAAGGCCTTTTAATATCAATACAAGATTCTTTAAGCAAATATATCTAAAACTACAAGTCTAAATAAATAAACCACACAATTTACACTACTCTTAATTCTGAATATCTATGTACCAAAGTATAAACCTCCTTCCTTAACCTATGTACATTCTACCCGCAAACACTGCAAGCCAAAATTACCAACCCAGGGTTTATTTTCTCAATTAAAACGGGAGCTTCTGAAATATCTTTTAAGAAGGGCACCCTTCTTATTCAATTTGCTTTTATTGTTTAAAAGAAGACTGCAAAGCGTGGGATAACGATCGCCAGGCGAGAAAGATTCAAGAATAAACGGGAATCTTTTAGCTTGGAATTAATATATAGTGAACAAGGCTAAAAATGAACGGAATTCGTCTTTTTTCGGCTGAACAGAATTTTGTTTTTAAATTGAGTTTGAGATTTCTGAGAAATGAAGATGATTGTGTTTATTATGTAGAAGTTTTTGGGATGGTTAACCTTTTTTTTATTCATCCAAATCTTGTACAAAAAAAAAGAGAAGAAATCTAAATTGCTTAAGGCCCGGTTTTTTGATCCGAAGTTAAACTCAACCAATTGTTAAAAATAGTATCTAAGTAATGGTTAAATGTTTGCAAAATGTGTTTCTTGATCAATTTTTAGTGTATTTAATGGTTATTTTTAAGTAATAGTTAATTATTTGACCATTGGCAATTATATTATATCATTAGATAAACTGAAAATTGATCAAAACCACATTTTGCAAAAAAATAACCATTAGTTGTTGTTTACAAGTATACAATAATATATCTTAATAATATATAATTCTTCTGTACGTGTGTTTGTCACCTACCTCCTCCTAAACGGCTGGACCAATTTGGATGAAATTTTGGGTTTTTATTTCAATAACCCATTGAAATAAAAACACAAAATTTCATCCTGGATGGTTTGAAAACACAATTGGAGCATTGGGTCCGCTAGTAAATATATAAAATAAATAGGTACATAAACCGTGGCTTATACTGAGTCAATATAGAATAGACGTTATAATTTTAACTTACGAATTGTTTTGAAGAAAACCCTGAAAACTTCTAAAAACCGTTTTAAAAATTTAGGCTCCATCGCGGTACAACAACAGCGGTGATTGATGATAGTTATTAGGTGACGGATGACGTGGCCTGCCTACCTTTAATGTTTTTTTTCTTCGTTCTACCGAGCAAAAATTCGTCACCATTCCCAAGGTTTTCTATGACACTGTCAAAATACTGCGGCCGTTTTGCTTCTTGATCGGAATTATTTCAGATAAGTATTATTTAGAATTCGGGAAGCTGTCCGACTAATGAAACGGAGAAAAAATCAATGTGAAAGCGAAATGGCATGTCAGTATACAGCGTGCCGCTTTAATGGCGACATTAATTCAACATCCGTATACGGTTTCGCGTTTTGGACATATGAAAATATTTTAATTTCATTAAACGTTATTATTTTTATTTTCTATTTTCTAAAATAGCATCTTGGAGCAACCTGTAGGTACTTAAAGTATGTCTAAGGAGAAAGAGTATCTCTCTATAGGATCATGTGCCGGGGACGCATGTAACGGATCATAATATCAATATCGCTTGAATAAAATGAATACGAATAACGCGTAAATAAGAGTAGTCGAATTGAAAGAAAGAGAGAGAGTCCTATGTCGGCGAGCGGCGCAGGCGGTAGTTTTCAAATTAAGAATTATTTTATGTTGTTATAATTTTTATGAGTCTGGCCACTAGCCTACATGTGTGTTATATTAATGTTGCCATTGTAGCGAAACATTGTATAAATGGTTGTAGAGAAAAAAGGGTTCGAACAAACTAAAAGGTCTGTACAAAAACTATTTTAGAACAACCTTTGTAATCCTTTCCCAAGCCAAGTCAATTCGGTAAATAAACTACACGAAAACATTTTAGTGAACATAGTTGTTGTTTGACGAAATCCTGTTGAACTGCTACAATTTACTAAAGCATTCTTTTAGGATAATTCTCTCTTAAAACAATTCTAAATATTCCTTTAGCTTAATCCCTGTAAAAGCTCGGAGTTCATTACTTAAAGGGCTTTTTAGTGTTGGTCCAAAATGCAAGACTTACTGTTGACGGTGTGAATGCTTAGTGTTGTGACTTAGTTCTAGTTGAATAGTCTGGACTCTGGAGTATTGAAGTCAGTTAGATAAACCTGTAATATCTAGGTAATGGTTCCTTGTGTTCCTTCTTCGTAAGCGATTTTCTGAATCAACTAAGAATGTGTCTATAATAAAAGAACGGAACTCGCATCCAACTGATTGACTTTAAAAAAAGCTTAGCTTGTAGACAACACACAATGAGCAAATGAGCATTCGTGGTGATTATAGTTCATGCATTCGCTGTTTGAGAAGAGGTTTTATACCCTGCATTGTCACAAGGCTGCTTTTATTACTATTGTATTCAAGTTATGAACTCAGACTCTCAGCGATTGATCGAGTTCGTTTAAGGGTTGTTTTATATGATAGGAATGTATTGGAACTTAGTGAATGTGAGGTATTTTTGGTAGACAGTAGAGAAGAAAATACGTGGATGAACTTCGAACGATCGAATCTATTCCAATGTGCGAGTAGACTTGATGTCAATGACTTCGAAATGGAAGGGTGGTGAATTTTATTTTTGGCTCTGTTCTCTGTTTGTAATTTAATGAAAACGTGTAGGTAGCCCTGAAAATTCAATTGTAAATGGAAATTCCTTTTTCATATACCTACCTTTTGATGAAATGAAATTGTTTGTGCAAATGCAGTTCGTGTCAATAAACTTGTTCATCGTGATTTATTGCTGCGTTTCACATTGAATACGGTCTTTTCAGATTGTATTTTTTTTGTTGCAAAATATTTGTCGCTTTCTTTTTTTTTTTACACACAGCGTTAATGTTAACAAAAATAAGCAAGACAAGAACATACAATTCCTCAATCGTTCAATCTGCCTAGCCTTATCCCTATGTTGATGGACCTCCACAACCCAGCGTCTGGGTATTACGATACCCCTGGGTAAGACTGGTTGTCAGACTTTCGGGCGCGACCAACGGCTTAACGTAGGTACTTTCCGAGGCAAGGCGGGATCTCGGTTTGTAAAGATGGTCACCGATCCACGGAACAACTTCGGCAAGCGCAGCTTAACCTGATCGATCGATCCAAGCGGCTGTGTGCTGACCCACGAGCCCCAACAATTCCAAAAAAAAAAAGACAGAGAAAGTCGTATCTCATTATGATGCGACATTCTACTTTATCCTTTAACATCATATTTCCACGTCCTACGTCAAGAAAAACACAAGACTAAAAACCAACTCATAGCCAAGTCAACTTATGCAAATCCGGACACAAAAATATTCTCACATACATCACTATATTTGCAACTTGCATCGCCAAAATTGGGCCACCCTATGTATAAGGTCAGCGAAAATCGTGGTCCGACTTGGCACACATTCAAGAATTAGTTCAGATCAGCATTATATATAGCTATGTTCGTTGCTTTTTGTTTCGACCGAAGTCGGGTTCTTAGCAGGGATTTATGAATGAATACCTAGTGCTGTTATCTAATGGTTTGGGAAAGTGTCCCTCGTAATTAGTTGAGCTGTTTATGTGATGTTTACTTTTAGGGAAAGGTTTACCTCCATTTTCAAGACTCTTTTTGGGGTAAGTACTGAGGGTTTTGTCCATAGGTAGGTCCGGTAGATACAAATATTTACGCAGTGTATAATTTAACTAAAATTAATGTCTGCAAACTTTTCCGCATGCTACAATCATACTTCATTTTTAAAAGCAATATAGAACGCTCGGAGTCATGCTGAATTTCGCACTGGGACAAACATTTTGCTGATGTTTTGCTGTATGAGTGATATATGTGTGATGTGTGTGTGTCAGGATGTATGATAGGTACGATTCTGATCGATGCGATCGTATTTTGTTTGTTGGTCCGTGAAGAATAACAATCAAAATTGTATCAATGTCACATATTATTCACGCTTGACTGCATACAATTCTTATTATAATAAAATTGTAATGTTACCATGTAAGAGAGAAAATAAATATGAGTGAACTGTTCCAACCTGCTACTCCATTTGTTCATTCCATTGTCATTTACGTTCAATGTAGGTATCAAGTTCCTTTGTAAAATATTTTTTTACTGAAAAAACGAAATATACATTATTTTTATTTCGAAGTCACTGATGCAAATAAAATTTATAATGTTGAGCAGAGCGTTGATGATGTCTGCCTCTCTGATACAAACGTAAATTTTCGCTTACGGGAAAAGAACTAACTTTAAAAAAATTACAGCCTACCACAAGGATTTGTATGTGTGGTGTAAACTGTAAATATAAGCTGGTTATTAATAAATAATATATGTCGTATCACTGACCGAGATGCGAAACATCGGGTCTTCGTCACGATCCGACATAGTTCAGATAAGTGTGGGCACTGCAGTGGGTACTCGAACGAAAAGATAATTTTAATTTAAAGTAACTGTCCGAGCTCGACGGTCGACTGTAGACTGTCGCAACACTCGGTCTCTCCGCCAGTCCTCGCGGCATCCCCTCCACCGACGATCGTGTCCAAGTGGTAGGGCTCGCTTGCGTTTCCGATCACATGATTACCTATTCGTTTACTAATCAAATTGTTAGATGGCGCTGTCCGCTGTACTATGGCGCCATCTATCCACGACAAATAAATAAATAAATGATATTATTAGTAAACGAGTAAGATGGTCATACGCGCCCTGCAAGAAGCGTGTCAAAACTAGGCTAGTTAGCCAAGTTACGTAACGTCTTTACTCTTTTTAACCGACGAAAAAAAACGGAAAAGGTTCTCAATTCGACGCGTCTATTTTATTTATTTTTTTCACTCCCAGTAATTACAAAATACCATCCTACTTCTACAAGTCATCTTATAGTGTGACATTGTTTGAGCCGTTTTTAAAGATCGAATGTTGAGTAGATAACAAATCTACCTCTGTTTACAGGAATGCTATATCCTAGCAATTCGAATCGCCTTGGAGAACGCACAAGACATTAACGAAATTGTCTATTCATAATGGCAATCCCACATACGAGTACCTATAACGTATTCCGTATGCCAGATCCGTGGATGTTGGCAAACTGGACTCCAGTAGACATTACGGCCACTACCATCAGTGCAAAGATTTGCTTTCATGATCGACTGCTTTGTTTGAAGATTGGCTACCTAAGAAGACTTCCTTAGATAGACTGATAGCTTTAAGAAGATTCAAACGATTTCAGATTTGTGTTTATTGAACGTCTAAATATAAGCAAGAAATTCTGACCGATAAGAATTTAAATAGATAATTATGACATGTACTAAATAATTTATATTTTCAATTTAACTGTATTGACCCTGAACTTGACCAATTTATAATCTCATTTTATTAAAATTGACATTATGTATTGTGTGGCCTATTTCAAATTATGTACTGAATTTCATCTTGACATGGTAAGCTTATTTTATTTAATTGAATGTGTTAATAATATATATTAATTAATCTTTATTATTATAGCTAAAACTGTTTGCGTGCCTAAGTTAAGGTAGTTAGTATAACGATCATTTTAAACTTAACATCTGTAACTTGTACCTACTTTCTCTGCAAATAATTATAACTACTACTACTAAAAAAATAATAACTATTCTATTCAGGGTTATTTTGCTGGCTAAACTCCACAAACGCGATTGGTATTGATAACTGAATACAATAAAACAAAAAATTAAAGATTTGATGGTCTATTTTGGGAGGTCAATGAACGCTGTTAGTCTTGTTATTTTAAGTATATTGATACCCATCACGTCTGTGAAGTTACGGAAAAAAACAACAGATTTTTAAAACTCATATTTCAAGTGACTACAATAACTGCGGTCAATGACCCCACAAAAAAAATATCAAATCTGTTTATTTTTTGTTTTATCGAGTTTAGAATCATCGCATTTGTGGAGTCTATTTCACCAATTTAAGATAACCCTGTATATTCCGTTTTCATTAGAGTACCTATAAAACCAACTATTAATTTCAAATTCTCTGTATCAAAGACCATCCGCATTGGTATATGCATTTCTAATTCCAACACGGTAGTGGTACAAGCCAAATCGGCCATATTCGACGTAAGTACGCGCGCCATGCATAGTTCCCAAACATCTAACTTGTCGACTCACTGCTCCCCAATTTGCATATCTAGACGAATTGTAAACAAACACCTCACAATATATTGTGTGCCCAACTTAGACAAATGGATGGAACTTTGGTAATTAGATGCCTTATGTAACTGTGTTTGTTATATGTTTGGTAATGCTATGTAAAGACAGTAAATTATTTAAGGGATGGATTTTAACTTTACTAAACAAAATTGCACAAAAAAAATGGTTTTAAACTTGTACGATCAGTATGGCATATTATAGAAAAACTCTTCATAATTAGCCTAAAATATTCCCACTGCTAGGCCTCCTCTCTGTGAGAGGGAGTGGGCCGTAATCCACCACGGAAACATGTGACATTTACCAACTCGAACTGGGGTTCGAGTTAGTAAATGTCACATGTTTTCGAATTTTTTGGTTCTAGGACATGCCAGTTTCCTCACGATGTCCTTCAGCGTTTTGAGAGCAGTGGTGATGAAATAATCACAAAGTAAAGCGATGACCTACACTTCGTAAGTCACTGCCCATACCGGTACCATTGGGCTACCACTCTCCAAACACTCTTGAAAGTCTTATTTCTAGAAAATTTCGAGAATTGTGTAGTATAAAATGCTTTAACAAATACTTTCCAAGAGAAAATGTATAACATAGCTACGCTAGCTAGCTTATTTATTTTAGGCAAAATTTCAGAGAGCTGTGGATTTTGTGAATAATAAATAAATAAATAAACATACATAATTTACACGTATCCAGAAAACAGGATGCTGCCTAAAATCCTGTTTACATTGGAAAGATTACTTAACTATACGCTCATCAAACACGCTCTACACCCATTATTACACTATCAATACCCGTAAAACAAACAATACTACTTCCTACCTCCCCTACAGCATCACAACCCCACTATAAAAACAAAGATCCTGTACAAAGGCAAATTTATTCCACCATAAAAATCACCTCTGTGTACCGAAGCAAGAGAGCCTCGCATCAATCAATTACATATATATAGCCATCGTTTGGCGCGATGCGAAATACCCATTTGCATAGTAATAGTACTGTCGAGCCCTTAATAATGTTTAACCGATGTACTGGTATGGCCAGAAACTAGCAGCGCCGATAAAATAGCTCTCATGAATATTAAAAACTTTAAAAGTGAGATAGTGGCGGGCTCGCTCAGCTACGCTCATTTATCGCTTAGCTTTGGGAGCGTATTGCTTTACCAAACAGCCTGTAAAATGGCTCTGAGTACTGTGAGTCAGATTTCTGGATTAAATTACTACACAACTAAAGAGTACCTTTAACAGAGACCATAATTTTAGAAGTACGGATTAGTGCAAAGAGAATAGAAGTATGAATACGTAATTTGCTTTATAAAGACCCTTTTCAGCTTTGAATTTCCCACATTTTTGTTGATATTATGACCGACTAAATACAGTTTATAATACCATAACGATTATTTTTTCCGTTAGAATTTTTATACATATAGCGTTTACTCATTTTCTTTCACCCACACTTTCGATCTAATCTAACCAAAACCTTTGTTTCTGTTAGTACGTAAAAAGAAAAGAACTAAATAAGGCGACAAAGTTGTGAAGAGTTGTGATAATTAATAGTGTCCTGACCGAGTCTGAGTTGAATGACATCCTAGATAAAAGTTTAGCATTTTTATTAAAGTCTAAGTTAGTACTCTTTTTGACTTGAGTTAAGATAGTCCAGTGGAGGTTGTCTTATCTAAATATACAACGTATAAATCTTTCTTTGTACAGAAATGCGGTAAAAATAAAACAAAAAATTTCCTTGCATTTTCTTGTTACTGACAGTCAGTAAAGTACCAAACATAATGATATCTGAGTAAATTTGAAAAAAAATATCCATTTGTCAGAATAATTGCCCCAACTTACGAGGTGTATGTCGTGGATTCGAATCCAGACAGACGCTTTACTTTGTATAAATAATTTCATCACCACTGCTCTCAAAGCGGCGAAGGAAAACATTATGAGGAAACCGGCATGTCCTAGAACCAAAAAATCGAAGATAGGTGACATCTACTAATCCGCACTGGTTCGTGGTAGATTACAGCCAACGCCCTCTCGTAGAGAGGACTCCTGTGTCCCAGTAGTTGGAAAATTATGGGCTGATTATACAGAATAACGATTCGTAGGGAGATAGGAGATATATAGAAACCAAGAATAAATTCATACTCAATATCAATAACAATCCTCTATAATATATATCTATCTAATTAAATACCTACCGAACCCACACAATAGTAATTCATGGAACTCATTTGACCGCTACCAACATATAACCGCGTAACTAATTCTCGCCTAATCATAGTCGTATTCAATGAGCTTGTGAATGACATCAATCGGTGATTATCTGAACGTGAATAGAGATTCAATATTGGTAATACAGGCTACGATGCATACAATATTAGGGTTCAACAACTAGACGCCTAATGGGCCTACAGTTCGTGTAATAATGACTTCATCTAACTACCTACACTTCCGCTGATTCCCGGGTAGATACGAACTTGGGTAGTAAAGGGTAGATTGCTAACAGTCACGTCTAGCGATGGGTCACGTGACCCGCAAAGTAACAAGTTTGTAATACTTTGTAAAGTTTGAAGATTTAATTGGTGGAATAGTTTACTTTGGAACTGAAATAAAATTTGAATCGCGAAGTTTGGTGAAGGTTTTGTGATTTGACTTAAGCATGGAGCTGTTTTGACGCCCTGGTGGAATTTTATGAGATCGTAATTAACTTACACAAATCCTTTTTAAGCAACATGAAAAACAATTACTCCCCAAATTATTGATAACTAACAGCGCTGCGTGGTTTCACCCGCATAAGTTTCGATCCCGTGGGAATGTCGGGATAAAAAGTATCCTATATGTTAATCCTGGTTATAAACTATCTGTGTGCTAAATTTCGTCAAAATCTGTTCAGTAGTTTTTGCGTGAAAGAGTAACAAACATCCATACATCCATACAAACTTTCGCATTTATAATATTAGTAGGATATTAGTATTATATTACAAACATATTTCTCAAAACGATTATGAACAATTATGAAATAGGTCTTTTCTCATAGGTTGCAATAGTTATTTCACGAGAAAATCGATTTTGATTTTTCAGTAAGTGTATTTATGCTCGTTAGCAAAAGCTATGCTAAATTTTATTAAGGAATAGATTTGACAAAAACCAGTCTTTCCGTTTCAAACAATAAACACAATCTATTCCAATTCACTGCTCGATTAGAACAGGCAGTTTTTTCTTAGACTAAAGTGAAGTGAGTTTGAAGTGAGCTGTTCAATAGTCTAAGTACCTAGCGTTAGGTGGGACTTCAGGGTCTCTTCACCTAAATTTTCACGGTGACATTTTTACAGAATCCACTTGATACTACGGATTGTTACTATTGACAGCACACTAATGGTTCCCAAAAATTACCACTTTATCTCCCAATAATTTCATTATCACTACGTGCTAAAAGGCCCAATTTTCGCGCCACACTTCTTCATTTCATTTCCTTTATCAAGAACTCTATCAACATTGGTATCACGTTTCCAATAGCTCCACACTATGTGTTGTTCGGTTCATAAATTCTACAGGCCTTGAGTAATAGAGTCGCCTGTGTCAGCTTCGTCGACGGCATCCATTATGTGGGTTTGCCGTGATACACCCTCTGACGGAATATGTAACTATACTATAGTATAACCACGCTACTTTTACAGCGGTCATATCCCTTATTACGGTCCAGTAAAGTTTGAATTCGATTGGGTTGAAGGGTTTTGGAAGTTGGAATAGTATCCAGTTCCATGAATGGTGCTTAGTGACATGATAAATATAATTACTAGATGTAGAAGTGTGGATTGTTACAGTTATTTATGTGTTTTATAATAATACCTAAGCGAAATTTCCTAGATTGATGATCTCCATAAATACTTAAAGGTAGAAGGAATTTGTTAAGTAACATACCTTTTGTTAAAATATGCGGAAGGATAGATGGTGCAAATACTATCAAAGAATGTAATATTTTCAAAAACAAAATGGACCTACAAGGCTATGCGTGTGCGGTATCGAACGTAACAGCCTCAGTTTGGAATGTTGCCCACTTCGTTAACAAAAAGATCGTGAAAACAAATTTTATTAAAGTTTTTATACCCGAATATGTTCCGATTATGATATTTGTTGGTTCCGGTTAGCTTGGCCCGTAATGGATCTGTCACAACTTTTTACCAAATATTTATATATTTACTGAAGTTTTCAAGACTTCTTTCAAAACAATTATTTGAAAATGAACACGGAAAACAGTGATTAATTGATAATTCTGATTAAAGATTAAAAAAAACATCTAAGATGACCTGATAATGGTGATGTTGAACACTTACGATGACTTACTTTCAGTATTAAGTATCTAATGAGTGAGGTGAGTAGAAAAAGAAAGAAGAGTAGTGAGTGTGAGTAGGTAAAGAAGCTGATGATTGTTGATGTTGTTGTTGATGACGATGTTTATTTCTTATTTTGATTCTAATCGTATGCTGCACTGGTTGACGTCACCACGCCAACGCCAGCTGTCGCTGAAAGCCAGCGCTGGGGCTCTGTCTCGTATAGGGTCTTAGCATTATGCTGAGCGATGGCCGTTTTGCGTGGATGCGACGCATGAACCAAACCCCCCCCCCCCCAACCCTAAACAACCCAACTTGTTATTTTTTTTTGTTTGTGTTCTTTTTATGCGTCATGTTTGCCGCAAATAAATTTATTTTCTTTCTTTTATGATTAAATGCTATGGTCACATAGGTACTTCTGTAATTGACACACCTACACCGTCAGTGGCAGACCCTGTATTTGGTATCCTCCAATGACCCGGATGACGCAGACAGCTTGTCAACCACAAATACACTAACAGGGTATTGATTAGTCTTCATTAGTTTGCCATTCTGATACGTGTATGTTTAACAGAAGCAAGTTTGGACAAGATGTTTGTATGTATAACTAACTTGGTAACTGATGCTTCAAACAACAGTGTCGGACACAGTGTTAGACAAGAGTTTTTGAGATGTATCCTTATGTTCCTTCCGTAGAGTTTCTGGGCTTGCCCACAAACAACAGATTTAGTGGCAAAAATATAATTAAGTTAAGGTTTTCGATTGATTACCAACTTCAGCCTCCTGAAGGCCAATCAGGTCTATCAGGGGCCTATGTCTACTAACAAATGTTAACAATAATTTCGCCACTGTGCGTTTTTGATAGATTTTGTATGGCAAATCCATCAAAAACTCACTATTGAGAGACCATTGCAACGTTTATAAATTAGTAGACTTAGGCGTTTTATCACACTGCACCGGACACCGCTCCGGTGTTGCGGTTTTGAACTTTGATTGTACAATCTTGACTTGATACAAAAACCGCTGACAACGCAACTCCGTACGGTGTACAAAGTCAAAAACCGCCGCACCGCACACCGAAGCGGTTTCCGGTGCAGTGTGATAACCACCCCAGGTCCCTACTAAGCTGCTGAACCAAATTCTTTTGAAACAAATGTGCATGTATGAAAAGCGTCCTATAATTTTAGTTAACAGAAAACCCTACGCAAAACAACTACTCTTAATTTTCCAATGATTTCCTCCGATACAAAACCAGCCCGCCTTTTACCTAGTAGTCACGAACACCAATATGTCAACACTTGGCGACTTTCAACTGCAATTTTTTCGTGAAATAACGAATGGAACGTTGAAATACGACACATTACATAAACCTATGTGTTCGAAAATGTTTTTTTCGTAACAACATAAAATTTCAATTAAAAATTAAGGAGTAAATCGCTTTTGAATAAAGCCGAGTGCATCCATACTTTTGCTCGTGACTGTACGTATACAATAATCTTATCATTGGCCCTACCTGACATGGATGTCACAAACACAAGCAACGCATTTTCCCTCGTCGTAGTGTCGGACTTAGAACTGACATGTTGGGAAAACCTGAAAGCTTTGTGTGTGGAATTTTCGTCAAACAACATTGACATCGCTGCGATGGCGTATTGAATATCGGGACATAGACAAACATTAGGGAAGCCTTGGAGAGGAATAACGGTTAGTATGAGCAATTTTCAACTTCATGGTGGTTTGTGTGGCCAATATTGGTGATATATTAAAAACTTGATACATTTTTGATTACTTTGAGCTTAGTTAATTTTGGTCTTTATATCGCTGAATAAGTTTGCACGTAGAGCCAATATTGGTTACGCATAATTGCTTTGATGTAGGTTCTATAACCAATAAAGTTACAAAACACATAGCTCATCAGTTCGCAGAAATGGTTTTTCCGAGAATTCATTCATTCTCGAGAACTTCATTATTCAACTTTATTGAACTTAAGGGTGCAAACAGAATTTGCTTGATAAATGTTAATTGGTTTTTTATTACGAGAATTTTCATTTATTTTTAATTAAAATTAGTCATACGAAAACACATTCATTATAAATAATTAACACTTTTATTGGACGGATTCGTGATCAAAGTTTGTTTGTTGTATTTAGGAGACAGCATTAACCTTTTCACGCAATTCCTTTATCGCCGTTTATGACCACGAATAGGGAAACCCAACCCATTCCCCATTATTTTAATGGTTTTATGGTGGTCATAATATAAAGGTCTTAATATGTTTAATTTTGATCATAACGTCATTACCAGTGAAAGTTTACTATTGTAACTATCAACATAATAATATTTACCCTTTATTATTTGCACGTGTTTCTGAGGCAATGAAACATTTTTTTTTACATGGGTGATAATCTATTATACAGGGTTATTGGAAAAACACCACCAACATCTTAAGAGGCCATTGTACTCGTCATTATGAACAACTTTTACTATGGGACCAAACCTGAAATCGCGAAAAAAAATCAGCCGTTCCCTACATTTTGACGAGTTAACCGAACATAAACGTAGGACATAAATTTAGGTACCCCTGTATAAATGGAGATCCCTCCGTACCTCGGCAAGCACTTTAAGCCGTTGGTCCAGGCTCTCATTCGTAGATCTTTGACAGTCGTTACGGGTACCTATTCAGAAGTTCAAAACTTTGAAAAACAGTTTTACCAAGGGGTATCGTGTATTGTCTCTCCTTCTCCCTTTAATTTAATCCATCCAAAGGTCGTCTGTAAAAGATCGCTTTTAGCGATAAAACCGCCCATTGATTGTGTCACCCTATTTAAATTTTCTCCAAATATATCTGTATGGTGTACTTAATAAGGGGATTCTATCTATATTCTATACTAGCTTTTGCCCGCGGCTTCGCTCGCGTTAAGAAGTATAGTTTGACAAAGTTTCATACAAACTTTCATCCCCTATTTTATCCCCTTGGGGGCAGAATTGATCAAAATCCTTTCTTAGCGGATGCCTACGTCATAACATCTACCTGCATGCCAAATTTCAGCCCGATCCGTCCAGTGGTTTGCTGTGCGTTGATAGATCACTATGTCAGTCAGTCAGTCACCTTTGAGTTATATATATTTAGATATCGTGGTACCTACCCAGTAACTGGGGTCATCATCATCATTTTCCTGCCCTTATCCCATGTTAATTTGGGGTCGGCGCAACACGTTTTCTTCTTCCATTCTCCCCTGTCAACCGTCACGCTATCATTCACTCCCTTCTCTTTCATATCATTCCTCACACAATCCATCCATCTTTTCTTCGGCCTTCCCTCCCTCTCCATCCATCAACATGTATATTCATCACTTTTTAGTCACATGCGTTTCGTTCCTTCTTATCACATGCCCATACCAAGCTAAACGATTTCCTTTCAACTTTTAACTGGGGTGTGGAGGGCAAATAGGCCGTCACTCCATGTTTAATACTGGAATATTGCTGCATCTGCCGACCCCAACATAGTTGGAAAACGCTAGGCAGATTTTTTTGTAGCTAGTTTAATGTTTTTGTTATTTTTTTAATGTTTTTTTTTTGCTTTATTTTCTTATTTTTTGATCTCCTAGTGGGATTTCTAGATGTCCGTAGGTACGACTGACTGTGGCATCACAGCGGGCCCTATCAGCATACCAGCGCCGCAGTAGTTGCTTTTTTAAATATCGCAGCATTATGCTGAGGTAGGAGCCTTTTTGGCCTCGCACATGTCTTTTTGGAACAAAGTTCTTTAACGGAGCTTACGGTAGGAGTAAACTGGGACAAATCATCACGTTACGAAAAAGCGTTATGCGCAAGCATCTTTTTATTACATTATAAAAGAGAATGTCAGAGAGAGAGAGAGAAATAGTTTTCATGCTTTTCGAGGGTGCTAAAGCCGATAGTGTGGTCAAAATGAAAATCCAAGATGGCGGCTGCAATCAAATTTTTCGTCATGGGTATCGTTTTTATGATTTTCGAGGGTGCTGAAGTCGATAGTGTGGTCAAATTTAAAATCCAAGATGGCAGTTGCACCAATTTTCAAATTTTTCGTCATGGTTATCATTGTCATGATTTTCGATGGTGCTGAAGCTGATAGTGCGGTAAAAATGAAAATCCAAGATGGCGGTTGCAAATTTTAAAATTTTTCGACATGGGTATCGTTTTTATGATTTTAGAGGGTGCTGAAGTCGATACTGTGGTCAAATTTAAAATCCAAGATGGCAGTTGCACCAATTTTCAAATTTTTCGTTATGGTTATCATTGTCATGATTTTCGATGGTGCTGAAGCCGATAGTGAGGTAAGAATGAAAAACCAAGACCGGCTGCAAATATTTTCAAAGTTTTGGAGCCGCCATCTTGTATATTCATTTTTAACTTCGTTCCTGCCGGGGGTCCCGACCGCACACGTTTTTTTTTGTTGTTTCAAATTTACTTTTATTAGTTTTAAACGCTTCTTTGTATTTTTTGTGTGTATCCCTAACAAAATGTTTTTCTTTCTTTTCTTTAGATTTAAAGACACTTGAACTCTCCATGAATATAAGGAAAGAAATGACACAAAAAAGTAAACCCACATTAAATTAATAACACCATCTAAGGAAATTGTAATAGTCTGCTGAAATAATTCTACCATTGTTGTTGCGGTCCCTTGCTCAACGTTCTTGATTATATTTAAGGAAAACATCTTTGTGGGGATTTAGGTAAGAATTTATTAAAGCCTCCTCGGTCCGTGTAAGGTTTATTAAATGAAACATTTTGAATGAAAGCTTCGAATACTTTTGCTTAAGTCTTTAGTTGCTCAATTTATCGTGTAATTTTATCGTTCTGTTTGTTTTATTATTTATTTTAGGTATTTCTATCTCGTGTTTGCATTAAAAGGTGCTAAGATAGAAGCATTTTTTAATTATAGCAAAATCAGCCTATAACTATCCCACTGCTGGGACACAGGCCCTCTCTTCAAGAGGAAGTGTACCCAGTGCGGGTGGGCATATGCCACGTGTCTTCGAATTTTTTGTCCTAAGATATGCCGGTTTCCTCACGATGTTTTCTTTCACCGTTGTGAAAGCAGTGATGATGAAATTAATTACACAAAGTAAAGCGCCTGAGTGGGTTGAACCCACGACCTACAACACGTAAGTCAACGCCGTTACCACTGGGCCACCACCATTGTTTTAATTATAGGCCTTCGACTATTTAAACCTGCTTTTAATACGCAACATAATAATATTCAATCCAGTAATGCCGAGAGTTAAAAAGCCAGAAAATTATGTTTTAAACGATATCAAAATATGTTAGCAATACCGAAACTTTCAGAATCAATCGGTAATACTAGCACGTAGCAAGAATCACTGTGAGCAAACTCTTGCATCACCGCGTAACTTTGGGAACTACGCAACGGGGAGACGATTATGCATTTAGGGGAAGCGGTGCCAAGTGCCAAGTATTTTCCACTCTCATATATTATGTACGGTTTCTTTAGCGCGAGCGTTTCTCAAGGTTCTGTAGACAAATTCATTAGCTACCTTGCATCTAAGTTGCAAAATGAAAAGTAAAATTTACATTTTCAAGTTTTCCTTACTAACATCGTTTTCTTTGGCTTTGTAACTTGCTTCGGCGAAATTGGTAGTTGTCATTAGGTTATTATTTGGTTTGTGTGTTTTTTGAAGTTTTTAAGTGGGGTATAATTGTGGGGTAATTTTTCAATCGACGCATAATTATTTTTACTCGTGGAATAAAATTGACGTCTGACAGATTTTGTATGGAAGAACTGTCAAAAATTCAAAATTATTCCTCTGATAAAACTATGTGGCGTTGGAAAAATCAGCCCTTAGTGTTGTGTAGAAAAATATACCAGCCTATTATAGTCCCAAAGGCCTCTTATCATACAGAGATGGAACAAGCATAGATCACAATGCTTGGTCAAGACGGGTTGGCGAATTCAGACTCATATTAACTATAGAGTCTCTCAGTAAGCACTACCTTTAAATTTAAATAAAACCAAGTGTGTGTGAGATATCATCGTTTTTTTTTATTTATTTCAAAGGCATATCGATGCAATTATGTATGTAATATGTCATCGTTCAGATGTAAACCGCGGCTTCTCTGGGTGGCGCGCATCCGAAATGTCCAATTTTTAATAGCTCTAGCGCATAAATCAGGCTGAATTTTACCGATGGCATGGGTTTTGTTGAATTTGAGGGTCGCTGTGGTCTGTGGTTTATTCGCATATACCTGCGACATAAGAAAACCCCACAAGTAAAAGTCTAACGGGGTCGAATCGCACGATCTCGGTGGCTAGTTCACATCACCTCCACGTGAGATTATCATGCTTCCAAATCACTCGTGCAGAAGGTCCAATGTGGCATGAGCTGTGTGGCGCGTAGCACCGTCCTGTTGAAACCACATATCCTTGGTGTCCATATCATCCAATTCAGGCCAAAAATAGTTGGTAATCATCGACCCATAGCTCACCCTGACGGTGATGGCCTGGCCAACGTCGTTCTGAAATAAATATGGACCGATGACTCCACCAACTCAAAATCCTCACCAAACAGTGACTTTTTTCGGGATGTATTGAACGCTCTTTGATCTCATGTGAATTGGGATTGTCACCAGTGGACTTAAATTTATCCACCACACTGCGAATAGTCCTCACGATAGGACGATTATGGCGTAAAATGGGCGAAGCGCACAGAACGTTGTCCGAACAGAACAATAATTTTGATAAAACAATTTTATTATTTGCACGTGTTGTTGAACGCTATATCCGTCCATGGTGATTCGGCAAAACAGACTGAATAAATGACAGCCAATTTGACAGATGTAGCTTTAACAGTATGGCCGCTATCAACTGTCAAAGTACGGAAGTCCATAGTCATTCGTTTATTTTAGTCAGACAAATAAAATATCCATAGAATTACGAGTATACATACATTCGACATAACATAAAAATATTTGATAACAATCAAAATGAAAATAAACAAAATAGTATAATAATATAGTCAATTAGATTGTTTGAACATAATAAATAAATATAATCCAAAATAATATTAATAACCTAAAACTACTATTTATCTCACCCATGCCCTAAATATGGGCGCATGTAGGGCCATTCAATGCCGCATGAATGGCCCGTCTAACCTCTCGGCGACGAGAGCGAGGAGACTGTTGCCGCTGGCCCTCACTCGGCCCGCTATCGAGGCCCTCCTGCGCATAGTGGCATAAAATCACATTGGTACTCGCCAGGTTTTGAACCAGGGTAGAAAAATATTTAAGGTATTCTGCATGTAAAACAAATGAATTAGAGTCCCTCGACTAATAACCGCCAGAAAGTGGTGAAAGGCGTTTTGGGAAGACTATTTTATATATAATTTGACGTCCAAAAAGCGCTGATTCTCAGCCGAATTTGAATAAATAACTTATGATTTCGAGTTGCAATGCCTAAAACTATGGTGCCTTAACCCTTCATATCCAGGCGTGCGCCAACGTGGATCTACGCGAGACCCAATTGTTTCTGTAATTACGGTATTCAACCAGTTAAACTGAAAAGAATGTCAAAATAAAATGGAAGTAAATACTTGCTTTATATCTTGGAAATTAAATGTTAGAAGAGCGATCAAGTACAATCTTAATTTCCACAGTAACTGAATTGATTTTGTTTTTCTCACAAAACTGTGACAATCCTTCATTCAAGGACGACAATCTGCCAACTATGGCAAGTAATAAAATCGTTTTCATCCAAAGACGAACGTGGAAACACTGTAAGAATTTATGTAGGGATTAAGTGTTGAAAACTAATATTAGTTATGGTATTTATGTTGATAAAAAAAAATTAAGAGACTCTAGTCTAATTAATCTTTCATCGTTTCTAAAAGAGAAATTAAAATTACGTCCACTTCCTTTTTTTAAATATGGTGTGCTGACGCCAGCATATTAAGCTACTACAATCTGTCAAATTTCTTTAATAGATTTTCAACTTTATTGCTAAAGCATTAGGTTCAAGCTTGATTGGGAACATTTTACAGTTTCGGGTAGCTGGTACCTACCAGTACAATAGGACCTGAAAGAAGGATCATCACCCGTATCGTCTGCTTATAAAGTCAAATGACACAGTTATCACACATCATTGGCTCTCCATTTATTCGTACTCCATGACAAACATGATCACGTACACTTTTTTTCACATTTAATTCCGTATATATTAAATCAAATACCTAATCTAATAGAATGTGATCTCTCAATGAAATAAATCGTACCGTCTTCAGAAAGTAATGAATGAGACTTGAGCCATTTGATTATTGCCTAATAAAATGGAATCGTTCACTCTTTCAAGTAGAAATCTTACAAGATATTTTTGGCCATTTCTTACATATAGCTTTGTTGAGTTCTGCCGACCTATCTAGTGTAATTAAGCTACACACTGGCCGTCAAAAGAATGAAAATCCTGTCACCTGTCAGTGCGACAATTCTAGTAATGAATAAAGATCAAATTCGCAAAACACGTTTTCGCTTATATGAAATTGATGGGTGTCAAGAAGACATTGTCTGGACAGCCAGACTGTAGTGGTAAAATTAGGTAATTTGCAACAAGCAATCAATATCTAAAACATGCTGAAAAATAAATAAAGAAAGAAAATGCTTTTTATCCTGCCTGCACAAATAAAACGCACTTTATAACATATATTATTAAGCTTACAGTGGCAGCATAATTATATTTCTCGTCTATTCATGGAAATAGTCTTTTCCAAAGTTCCACACTTGGTCCGCCGATTTTTGTGATAAAACTAATTGAAAAAAAAAATCTGTGGTATGTAGGTACCACATTTCAGTCTGCTGATAATCTTCACTCCACCAATCTCCAACACAGCAAAAACAAAAACACAAACGAAAACACACACGACAACGAACTCCACATAATACTGAAAATAAAATTCGTGTTTTTTCCTCACGGAACCGACCTCAATCGCAATTCGACGCGTGTAAGGGGTGAACGTCAACACGTTGACAGAGGCGCAGTACTGATTAGTTCTACTAGATTATCTACTATAAAAAAGCTAGTGGTAAAATTAGGTAATCTGCAACAAGAAATTCTAGTCCATTAATTATAACTAGACCTTTCAAAAGCTTCCCCACAACAATTTGTTTCTCCGATTTTCGCAACTAACTCAACCGTGCAATGAATTGAAAAATATCAAAATATTCGCAGAAGTAGTAATTAAGATTTCAGACTGCTAACAACATTCATTCCACCAATCACCAACACAACAAAATCAAAACAAATGAAATCTGACAACTAACTCCACAAATTATCTACTGAAAATAAAATTAGTGTTTTTTCCGCACGAAACCGGAACGAAGCCGGCCTCAATCGCAATTCGACGCATGTAAGGGGTGAATAAAAACGGTGAACGTCAACACGGCGACAGAGGCGCAGTAATTAGATTCCGTCGCGCTGTGTGAGCGGATAGAACTGATAAAAGAACGAACAGCATGTATATAATGTGTGTTTAGGTTGATATGTACCTACATAGCTGTACGAGAATGTTTGATGAAATCAATGATTGGTAGTCAAATGTTTTTAAATTGGTTACAAAATAGATCCTTCATTACTTTTTCAGGCTTTTGTTAACCATTTCATCTGAGCCAAATATTATACAGAGATGTATAGTCACCAAGAGAGATAAGTAACCAGGATCGTCGGATATATAAATTAAATTTTATTCGAAAACATCCATCGCTTTCTTACTAAACTTCAAACATATCCGTCGACACTGGTCACTTATTTCTTTCGGTGACCGTACATCACCTTCATTTCGCTAAAATTAGCATTTTTTTTTATTAATTTGAATCTTTGGGTATTTGCTAAATATTTAAATAGCCTCATTTTTGCTTCACTGTTACAAATAAAAACTTATTTTAAAATATATTTACCCACTTTCCGAGCTATCACTACTTGCTTCACAACAAACACAACAGATCTCTTTACCTTACCCTGACACTATTGTTTTCCTCAATTCCGGTCACTGTGCCCGTGTTGACTTACTAACACACTCCCTAACCTAGATCAGCATTTCTAAAGACCTGTCCTAATCCGTCCTACGCAAAGTTGTCCTACACAAAGTAACCAAAGCATCTATCAAAACAAAACTGACGAATCACCTCACTGACCTCCCTAGTTCCAAACATTATAGATATAACTAAGAAATAGACCTTCCACGTTTGTACTTTGACCTTGGGCTGACCTAGCGTAGTTTGGAGTTTCAATAGAATACAAGGCCAGTTTATACTTGATTTGTTTTCACTGACGTGCCGACTGCTATAAGTCGTAACCTCATTGGTCACTAGACTAGTACTGAAACCGTCTAAAGTTGAGTCAATTTTAAAGTCTGCCTCGTGACCAATATATTATGTCTATGGCAGACAAAAAAGGCAAGCGAGAAAAATATTACGTACTCTTTCTAACACACACAATGTGTCGTAAGAAAGAAAGAGACATTTATAGAGTGCAGTGTCATGTTTTTTTATTGCCCTCTCTGTTAGTTTTCGAAGTCCCAAACGAACAATCGGCCCGTTGTTTACGTCAAAAGAAGGAAAGCTGTTATCAGAATAAGTCATCGGTATAAATCAACCTCTAATCTTGTTTGTCAGTGGTGATCGAACGACTGTTTTTGCATGTACTCATAGGTATCGTAAAAGGAATTCGGATGCGTCATATTTGTAAAGTCGTAATTTTGTTCGGTGTTGGGGAAAAATTATTTCCTGCTTCTTTTTGTACCTATATATTTTTTGGGGCATATTGTTTAATACTTGATTTGGCAGTAAACATGCGCATCTGGTTTATTGACAGCAAATCCATAGATCGGAAAAAAGTCTAATGAAAAAAGCAAGGAGAACTTGCACAGTAATGGAAAATGTGGAAATACACTATCAAATAATGATTACATTACAACAAATAAAAAAGCCAGGGTTAATGACGAGTGTAATGGAAAATTCTGCTTAAAAAAGTCAAATAAACATTTATGGTTACTGGTTTTCATACGCAGATATAAATGTATCTGAAATACTCTGAAATACTGTTGACATTTTGCGGCCTGACTTCCTGGATTTGCTTTGAGCTTCACACGTGAGAGAAAATGAATAGTAAAACAGCTCTTCACTTACATGTCACCGGAAATGTAAGTAGTTTTAGATTGAATACGAGATTTGCTCTCCTAAGGAAAATGTTAAGAGATTACTTACGAAGACCTTACTGAGAATTTGAAAGACATGGTGTATTTCAGTCACAGGTTAATGTAAACTAAAAGTCTAAATACAATATTCTTGGACCGTAAAATAATAAAATCTACAGCAAATTACTTTTGCTCAAAAATACTACAAGAAATTTTGATATAAATCGTCAAGAACAGAACTAAAACGTACCTGTTGTTTTATTTTACCCCCGAAAAACAACAAAACGAAAACATAAACGTATAAACACCTGAAAATATGAAATTTTCAGCAGAGGGGAGGCCATTTGCACTTCACTTCACTTGAGTGTTGTAGTAAAACAAAATAGTGCGTACAAGTTGATGTTGCCAATTTAGTCAGGACTCTTTGGTATATATTTTTTTATAGTACAACTTCAGCAGAAGCTTATGTTGTTTTTGTAATCGCGTTTATCGCTGGATTGTCTTGTTTGTTGAGCTGTGACCTGTTTTGTTTAGTTCTGATTTAGTACAAGTTTTACGTTGTTTTGTTTGTAGTGAACATAGCAAATTGTAGTGAAGTGTTGGCGAGGTGTAACCGTGTATGGGGATCCGAAGATAAATGGACGCTATAATATCAAATATCCAATAAACAGTCTGGTTTTACCCCACCACCACCACCTTCAGAATAATTAGCCTACAATCTTCCGACTGTTGGGACACAGGCCACTTCTCTTTGTGAGAGCGGCCCAGTGCTGATTGGTAGATGTCACATGTCTTGGATTTTTTGGTTCTAGGGCATGCCAGTTTCCTCACGATGTTTTCCTTCGCCGTTTTGAGAGCAGCGATGATGAAAATAATTTACACAAAGTAAAGCGCCAGTCTGGGTTCGAACCCACGACATACAACTCGTAAGTCGCGGCTGTTACCACTAGGCCACCACTGCACCCCTCTCACCGCCTCACCAAACTAGATTGGCTGTCGCCAAACTAATAATTATAATGGAATACACCAATTAAACTCAAGTGGAAATGGGCAGGGCATGTCGCTAGGCTTTTTTTTTTTTTGGATGGGAAATCATCAAATGACCCCCCCGCTCTGGGTGGAGCGGAAGGGAGTGTCAGACTCTTACTGACTAAAAACCACCCGTGTTCCTTCCTTAGCCCTTTCTGTTCCAGGGCAGCGGTAACCCTTTCGGACGATCCCGCCGCATGTCGCGAGGCTTAAAGATCAGAGATGGACCATAAAAGTGACATTTTTGGAAGGTCCTCCAGGTAAAAGGAGAAGAGGAAGACCGTTGACACGTTGGGATGAAGAGATTGCAAGGACAGCCGGCCCAAGCTGGAAACAGATCGCACAGGACAGACACAAATGGGCATCTTTGGAGGAGGCCTTCACCCAACATGGGGTTCCTGCAGATATGTATTACTATATTATCTATATTACAGTTAGAATTTAAGTTTCCTCGGTTGTAATTAATGTAAATCATAGTTTTACTTTATACTTGAATAAAAATTTTATTATTTTTTATTATATTTATTATAATAGTTAACAAGCAAAGCAGTAAGGGCCACAAACTAGTTAAGCGTAATATAAATTAGCAATAGGGAAAACAATTTAAAGAAAAACTAGATGTGAAGTAAATTAATTATTAGTTAAGTAACTCAAAACCAATGTAAAGTAATTAGTAGGAAATAAAAGGCTTTTTCATTTTTTATTTATTCACACCAATTAAATCACAGCAAAGATGAAATTACGGTCATTACGGCCCACTCCCTCTCACAGAGAGGAGGCCTGTGTCCCAGCAGTGGGAACGTTAAAGGCTGATTATGCAATCTAGTTGGTGTATTCTTTTTAATCGTAGTAAATTAAAAACTTCAACTAGAAAACGTATCTATTGTGTTATATCCATGTTTTTCTTATACTCCCCGATCTGTTTGGAAGTTAAGAAAGTTTAAAAGGTTTCCCCACAAGTTAAAACTGGAAAATAAGTTACTTCGCGGACGAAAGCTTGCAGTCTGTTACTCTTGCAACATGTAGTGTCACTTGCAGTCGTTGTGTCGTGAGAGGCGGCCTTTTTTGTCTTTCGAGCCATTGGGTTTCAACTTTTTGAATTCAAATACCGAAATAGAACGGCGAAAGAATTTTTTTATAAAGAAAGAAAGAAAGAAAGAAAATACGTTTGCGGTTTTTTGCGGTAAACATGACGCACAAAAGAACAATTACAGAAAATAAAACAATAAGAAATGGTTGACATGCGTCACATCCACGCAAAACGGCTATCGCTCAGCATTATGCTGCGACCCTATGCAAGACAGAGCCCCAGTGCTGGTTTTCAGCGACAGCCGGCGCCGAATGACGTCGTCCAGTGCAGCAAACAATTATTCATCAACAAGTATTAAAACAATTATATATATTTTTAAAGCAAACAGTTATTCTGACGCTGTACTGGTACAGCGTACTTAAAGCAAAATAATACAATTTAATTTAATTGTGATAGAAACAAACAGGAATATAAAAAAAAAAACAGCAAAAAAAGGAAATGTACACGCCAAGAGAATACCATCCTCAATAACCGTTTTACGTTTTATGTAGTGGCAACATTTCGAAGCTTCCTATTCGATTGACGTACGCGCACCCAACATGCACCAAAGAAGCACAACCAACGGTATTCGGTAAACAGGTTGACGGGATGACTCACCATGATGGAAACTTGAAACAGTGTTAAATGTTATTAGGGTGATATAGGGTATGTTATGATGACATAAAGAGGCAAGTGCTATGTCTGTAAAATAAACCAACGGCAATGCAAGGAGCATTTCTGTTCTCCGTGTTCCTTAGGTACGGTCTCGGTAGGTCGTATCCAAGGACCAACAGCGACAAGCGTAGCTTAGCTTGATCAATCGACCCGTGCGCTATTATTACTTAGCCACGGGCCACTCTACGGTCGCGTATCATATTTAAATCAACATACAACCCAACACTGACCTACCTTCTGGTTCAAAATGACTTTAGAACTACCTCAACATGTAACTTCATACTCCAAATTCTCCATGAAACTTACTAGTTTAAACTGTAATAGAAATTGAAACCTGAACGACGGATACCGATTCCGCACATGAATAAATCTGTAGGATCTGTATCGTAACTTGGCGTAGAATTTAATATCCAGGCTTACTCCTGCGCGTAGACTCCAACTCTATAGATTCATCATAATACCTGTTATGAGCGAATACTGAATATCCTTGGAGAACGTGTCATATCTTGGGGAATATGAAATATTTTGGGATAAAGAGTACTTCGAATAGTTGATGTAATAATGTTGTGGATAAGTATGTAATATTGAGTTTCTAAGCTTTGTGGTTTGGTAGCATACCTACTTAGTAGTAAAATAATATAAGTGGAAACGCCGTGAAGCGGTATCTAAAACGCCACATGCGAACAAAGCGTTGTTTGTGAACGCACCCACGATACAGGAGAAATTCCTAGGGGGCAACGTTTTAAAAAAAAAAAAAGCGTCATACGGACGCCACGCAAAACTGCATCTCGCAAGCAGAGTTTACCGCGCAATTAGTATACATACAAACATCCCGACATCAGTCGTTGGGTAATTGCCCGCCAGACACAACACCCGTCTGGTTGGAGGATCCTCCCTTTTCTATAGAGGATGAGTGGACTTTACAACCTGTTCCTCATACCTCTAAATCCCGGAAAGGGCGCTCTAGAAGCAAATATGATCATTTTATTGTTGATAGATACATAATATCACGCCTTATTCTCTTGGGGGTAGGCAGAAACAACAGAACGCTACCATCCTTACATTCTCATTTTGCTTCGTTTACGTTCATTCAGCTGATCATACACTACGCAATTGACCTTTTTGAAGAGCATCATCAATAGGTATTCGTAACGAGCGCTCTATAGTTTTTGAGTACCCTCATGAGAAGAAGGCGTGATAATTGTAATGTATGTATGTAACACCAACCGAAACATTTACATCATCTAAAGGGTTGGTAATTTACATTACTATTTTCTTTACTTATTTCAACTAGCAGTTGAAATAAGTGTAGTGTGCTAGGGTAGCCTGCGAATTTCAAATCTGGCCGTGAATCATATTAAG
This sequence comes from Apamea crenata, assembly GCA_949629185.1. Taxonomy (NCBI): domain Eukaryota; kingdom Metazoa; phylum Arthropoda; class Insecta; order Lepidoptera; family Noctuidae; genus Apamea; species Apamea crenata. Next base: position 4,840,176 of record OX451359.1, read on the forward strand.
ACCGACATACAATTTTATTATGTTAAAATTGATAACACCTTTGTATGTATTAAATGCACACTTAAAAATACTGTTTTTATTATGTTATTATTCTTTTTATGTTAATATTATTATGTCGTTTATTTCTTTAATTATATTATTTTATTACATTTTAAAAAAATAATATAAAAATTAAGTAGGTACTTATAAAAAAAAACATTAAAAAAAAAGAAATAAAAAAGTATAGTGATCCACCGATGTCGGGAGCAGGGTCGCAGGGTCCAATCTACCGGTGGTTAGAGCTCCTGAGACAGGAACCTCCTCACAATGCGAGCCGTATCGAGGAGTACTGCCTTTTGAATCAGGCCCTTGGTGCAACCGCCTAACGAGAGCCTCGATAGATGTTGATCGAGGCTTTCGGCCATCAGGTCATTGGCTGATACGACAATCGGCACAATGAAAGCCGATTACTATTATTATGTTGCCGTGCCTTAACCGGGTTTCATGTTTGAATCTAGGACTTATATTGTAACAATTAAAGGTACATATTCTTTTCTTTCTTTTCTTTATTTGATTTCATACAACCTGATGCTAACCTGTAAATTGCAAAAAACGAAAGAAAATTAGAATTTCGCGAGCTACCCTACGCATTCGCCTTAATAGTGGACAAGATCATGCTAGCTTGCTTGCTAGCTGTCAAAGTCAGGCTTATGATTAAGTTTAGTGACAGTTTTATCGCTCGCTGAGAAAAATCGCCACTTCTTGTTCACACGAGAACATGGCAAGGCCCGATACTCTCATCTCACAGAGCAATTTTGTGTTCAAAAGCCATATGCCACATATTAACCTAACAACGTACCACTAACAAATTCCATTAATTTTATGGTCGGTGCTCAGTTCATTTATTTTATATTTCACTGTTAATTGACTCCAATTGCGAGGTTTTTTATTCGTTCCCAGATCTTCGTCCAACACAATGATTCCCTACTTTCTTAAAAAGTCCATACATTTTCTTTCTTGACAATATAAATTAGTTTTACGCGACTGAGCAGATTTATAATTGTCCCGAAAATTATTCATCCCTCTTCTCCTTAATGCATTGTGGGATGGCGAATAATTAGCGAACCACTTTTTTCGCTTTTAATTGCCCACGCGAAATTACCTGACGTTCTTACTAATTAGGAGTTATGGCTGTGCTGAGGTAGGTTTGTTATTGAGATTTCTTTTGTTTCTTAGAAGCTAGATTCACATTTTGATTTGTTAATGCTATTAGTGTGGCTGACAAGAGATTGCCTTCTTGACCCCTATCAGTTTCATACAAAAGCATACGTGTTTTGCGAATCTGATCTTTATGAGCTACTAGAATTGTTGCATTGACACGGTCTCCAGGAACGCATTTTCTCAACGGCTGAACTTTTGAGATGCAAAGTGGGCTATAATTTTTGCCTTACTTAAATTATCCTTCCTTGTCACTAAGTACGAAGCTTTAAATAGAACAACGGTAATGTTCCCACTGGTCTTGAAAATTATTTATATTCTTACATTAAAACAATAAAATAAATACACCTGGTGCCCAAAATATTTGGCCAACATTAATAACGAAGATAACAACTTTATATATTGCAACGTAATCAGTATAATTCATTCGTAAAATCAACAGTGAGTGCGATCTTTCCTAAAGTTCTCTTAGAAATTTTCCCTGCAAAGGTATAAATTAGATTCTTTATCAGTTTGCGGGGAAAGTTTAGTATCTGCAGGTTTGTTTTACTGGGATGGGCGACTACGTAAATTGAAAAATAAGAGTTGCAAGGTCTGTAGAAATAGCAAATATAGGAGTAAAAGTCTGCGCGGTCTTAGTTAATTGTGAAGAAATAAAAGAACAGTTTACTTTGTTTTCCTGAAAGAGTGGAGGGGAAAATGATGTGAAGTTTTGTTGTTTATCTTGTTCATTTTAAGACTTGATTGAGATCATGTCAAAGTTTTACTATACATTGAAAGAGAGCGTGAGAGTAGTTGACTAATCTCACTCTCTCCTTCAATTTATGGTAAAATTTACTGAATTTTAGATCTTACGGTATTTCTATGCTATTCACTAGTAGCATGCAATTGCACCAACCCACACTGGGCCCGCGTGGTGGTTTAAAGCCTACCCGCTCTCATTGAGAGGAGGCCTGTGTCCCAGCAGTGGGAACATATATAGGCTGATTATATATGCAATTGCTATTAAGCTCCAGTTGAAAACCAGCGTCAGGCACTAATTGTCTGGCATTTTGCTGAACTGGACCTTTTTGGCGCAGCCGTGACGCACACTTTCCTGCTAATTTCTTACATCGCACTATACACTTTTTATTTCATTGTTATTTTTTTTTTTTATCTACTGATCAGTGACAAAAACAATACATATAAATGTATTGTCTTTCTTCTTCTACTGACTGGCATTTTTGAGTCGAAAAGTGGTAACATCTCTGAATGCAGATTTACAACAATCAAATAATATTTAGTGCAGCAAACGAATTCTTCCTCGATGTCCGACATTCAATCGATATAGCACGGTTTTGCTTTCTGGATTTCATTTTTCTGCTTCCTCATTATAGCAAAATATCTGTCTCCATTACGCGTTTGCATATAGATGACATTACCTACAACGAGTCTATCTCGACTTAATTAAATCCCATCAAATCTTCTACACAAGATATCCAGAGAGATCAAGGCCTTTCTTAACTTAATACAATTCTTGCGTATCTCGGACTAAGACAATGGAAGCAGTCCTGTTTAGTTTGTAAATGTGTTAAGAAATTCGTTGAATTAACTCTCTACTTACCTAACTTCTAGTTTCTTGATAACTATTTTATGAAGATTACTATGAAAAGTGTTTTTTTTTTTGTATTTCTTCTGTAGGCTCAAATTAAATTAATAACGAACGCTGGTAGTTTTGCTACTTGAAGTTTGAGTTGAGAAAATGAGAGACAAAGGAAAAAAGTCCATCTCGTGTGTGAAGTTACTCTGAAAAAAAGAGTGACTAAACTAACTGCGGTCCATGACCCCACAAAAAAAAAACATCAAATTAATTAATTTTTTAATTTGTCATGTTATGATATCAATAGATACCTATCACGTCTGCGGAGTTTCGCTAGCTAATTAAATTTGACCCTGTATAGAGGCACTTATTAATCAGTTTATTTATTAATTTAAAATAAAAGAGTGTTGTGTCAAAATATTTTCAATGATAACCGATAAAAGCCATGACAGAAAAATAATCCATTTGACTCAATAAAAATTGAATATTTTTTATTGGCATTGAGTTCCTTATAAAATGGCGATTGAACAGCAAAAAGCTTTAAAGAAAATTCGTGGGTTATGTATTTTAACCAGAAATATAAAAAATAATAACCGGCCGAAAAATTTCAGACAGCCTACAGCTGTCACAGGAATCCTATAGATATTTAAAAAATATTTAAAATCGAAGAGCTAAAGTAAATGAAGGTTTGATTTTTTGTAAATTTTGTGTTCATTTTATCGGTATTGATATGAATTAAATAAATAATTTTACATAACAATATCACGCCGGTATTTCCTCCAAAGTTTGTAAAGGTGTTGATAAAGTTGTCAAGAAATAAAAGGCCCGTTTTGACATTGACAGTTCTAGTAAAAGATCGAATTCACATATGACGTATTCGTTTGTATGAAACTGACAGGTGTCAAGAACGCATTCTCAAATGTCAAAACGGGCCTTTTATTTTTTGACAACTTTAGTACAAACACATTTCGCCAGTTATGTTTAAGTCCTATGTAAGGAGGAGCGAGTCCATTAACACCAACCACAAATCCAGATTGCAGACTGCTACCAAGACATTCCTGTTCGAAAAAACCAAGAACTTTTATTATTTATTTTCCACAAAAAATGTATGATTAGAATTTTGCCTGGAAATGTAGCCAATAGCCCAATGGCAATACTTTTTACTGAAAAATACTTTAATTATGTTTGTCCCCTTATTTATTTATTTGACCTCCTCGAATTTGACCTCCACAACCTAGTTACTAGTTAAGTCTGTCAGACTTTAGTCTGTAAAGATGGTCACCCATCCCTGGACCGACCGTGGCAAGTGTTGCTTAACCTCATCGATCGACCCGTGCGACTAAAATATAGTAGAAAACGTGTACACACCAGGCCAATAGTATTAGGCCACACAAAAGGTCTACAATTTATTTTACCACATTGAATCCCCGTTCTTCGGTGCCAGAACAAATATTTTGCACTTAACCACAGGGAAGTGTGGAGGATGCACAAAGGTGACTTTCGTTTGTTCGATGTAAAGGTTCCTGTGTGTGTGTGTCTGTTTGTGCACTGGTATTGAATTTGACAATGATGTTTATTGGACGCGTTCCCGCTCGCTTTGTGTGTAAAATATTATTTTTTGTGTGAAAGCCTGTGTTCGGAATGGTTATATTAAAATTAAGTAGAGTTTTTAAGTGGTAATCAGGAGTTGGTGAAGTTATTCTTTTATTCATAAAACCTTCATATCTATCAACGCATGAAATCATAATGTATACTATAATAGCAGTGTTCATAATCTCAGATAACTCCATCAACATTTAATCTGTTATCTACTTTATTAAAATGTATTTTAAGTTGATTTTTGAGTGAACATTTGTAACAAAAAGGTCATAATAAGTTTTTGGTTTCAATGGAGTTTGAACTTTGTTAAGTATGACATTCAGTTTGTTGTGCCATAACTTGAAAATTATCTCGAATTCATAATTCAAATATGTATAATGTCAAGTAATTTTCATTTTAAAAATTTAATTGCAGTTTACGCATATAAAATACTTAGAATGTTTTTTAAATACAGTTAAAATATTTATGTTTCAAGAGGCTCCTGGCTAAATAATAAGAACCGCACAAGTCGATATTCAAGGTTAAGCAACGCTTGCTGAGGTCGGTCCGTGAAGTTGACCATGCATTACGTACCAAGATCCCTCCGTGACTCGGAAAGCATTGGTCCCGGCTGTCGTTCGAAGATCTTTGGCAGTCGTTACGGGCAAAAACCTGAAAGGCTGACAACCAGTCTTACCAAGGAGTATCGTGTTGCTCAGTAACTGTGTGGAGGTCACATAGGCAGTCGTTCTATAAAATACTGGTACTCAGCTGTATCCGGTTAGTCTGGAAGCCGATCCCAACGTAGTTGGGAAAAGGTTAGGCAGAATAAATAACATCGGTGTTTCTCAAGAAAACATTATTTCGTATTACTGAAAATCTCAGGAAGATATACCATCGAAGTAATAGACAAAGCCAAAGTATAACAATTGGAAAAGAAAACTTAGCACAAACGCAATCCAATTTCATTGTTTGTGTATTTACAAACAAGTTTATCTACTTTGTTGGAGTTTAACAAAGGAAATGAGTTGACAGTACTCAGGTGTAGTTCACATAAACGCGGGTTTAGAAGATTGAAGACGTAAGGCCCTTTGTACACACAAGTTTTCTTTAACGTGAAATACTACCCTAATTGCGTAACACTCTATAAATCACAATCTGAGTCATTTTGAAGGATATTGCTAATCCATTGCTTTATTTGTTCGAAAAAGTTGTCTGCTCAACAACGTAAATAACGCAATGAATTTTGTTGAATTGTCAAAATGAAAACCGTTGCTACTGATAGCGTGTTACACAATTACCCCACAGGTGTTGTATAGATCACTATGCAAGCTTGTTGACGGACATATTTTTTTCTACGGCACGGTTTATACGCCGTGTGTAGGCACGGTTCATCAGTCTTATATGGATCACTAAGCAAGCTTGTTGACGGACACATTTTTTCTACGGCATGGTTTATACGCCGCGTGTAGGCACGGTTCGTCAGTGTTATATGGATCACTAAGCAAGCTTGTTGACGGACACATTTTTTCTACGGCATGGTTTATACGCCGCGTGTAGGCACGGTTCGTCAGTGTTGTATGGATCACTAAGCAAGCTTGTTGACGGACACACTTTTTCTACGGCACGGTTTATACGCCGTGTGTAGGCACGGTTCGTCAGTGTTATATGGATCACTAAGCAAGCTTGTTGACGGACACATTTTTTCTACGGCACGGTTTATACGCCGTGTGTAGGCACGGTTCGTCAGTGTTATATGGATCACTAAGCAAGCTTGTTGACGGACACATTTTTTCTACGGCACGGTTTATACGCCGTGTGTAGGCACGGTTCGTCAGTGTTATATGGATCACTAAGCAAGCTTGTTGACGGACACATTTTTTCTACGGCACGGTTTATACGCCGTGTGTAGGCACGGTTCGTCAGTGTTATATGGATCACTATACAAGCTTGTTGATGGGCACCTTTTTTTCTGCGGCATGGTTTATACACCGTGTATAGGCACGGTTCGTCAGTGTTATATGGATCACTATGCAAGCTTGTTGATACTCGGAGACACGTTTTATTTACGGCGCGGTTTATACGTACTTTGGAGTATGAGGAACAGGGTGTAAAGTTCACTGATCCTCCATAGAAAATGGAGAATCCTCCGACCAGACGGGTATTGTGTCTGTCGGGCAACTGCCCCACGATTGATCTTGCGAAATTGTATCTATGCTAATTGCGCGGTAAACTCTGCTTGCGATATGCAGGATTTGCGTGACGCCAGTATGACGCGTTGTTCGCATGTGGCGTTGTAGATACCGCTACAGTACCATAAAGAAACCGTGCCGTATACAAAGGGCCCCAAAATATGCTTAACGATTATATACTTTAAGATAGAGCGAGCGATTTTTTGTTAGGTACCTACTAAATACCACTCTCTTGATATAGTAAATATTAATGTATATATTAGTAATATATTGTTTGTCTTGGTTTAGTTTAGAGGAGTTGAATAAAAGCCGGCCAAGTGTATGTCAGACCACGTATAATGTAGGGTTCCGTAGTTGGAAAGAATTTATCCCATGAACAAACTTTGTATTAGACAAAAAAAATTCTGCGATACATAATATGTCACGGTCAATTCGCCAACTGCCAAATATAAGATTCTAATAGCAAAAAAAAATATTAGTAAGTGTCAAAACTACAAATTACCCATTTCCGGACTTTTTCCTTTACTTGTGCTATGCTTCTTTCATTCTTCGCACGATGACTGGTAGCAGCTGAATGAGAGTTGCTGAAAATCGAGTTGAATGGCGTGCAGTAAGGCTCTCCTACTGCACGCCATTCAACTCGATTTTCAGCAAATCTCAACATAGACCTCTGTCTATGTCCAGCAGTGGACTGCTATGGGCTGATGATGAGACCTTGCTTCTTCTGAAATTTCATGATTCTAGGTCAACGGGAAGTGCTCGTACCTTATAGGTTGAATTATTTGTATTAGAGTATTAAATTATTTCGCTCATTGCGTTGGCGTAGAAGCTTGTTTTTTTAGAGCTCTAAAGGACCGCAGACCTACGTTTTGATATTAATTTTGAATTGATATCGGCACGCGTTCTTGATGAAAAGGGTTTTGACAGACAGACGGATGGAAGTACGGACAGACAACGAAGTGATCCTATGTATAAGGAATAAGTCCCCAAAAATAAATAAATTATCCTTTTTTGGCCACATATAAATGATATATCCGGTACCTACGATACATTACATTTCGTGGCTAAATAAAAACAGCCGCACAGGTCGATCGATCAGGTTAAGCTACGCTTGCCATCTTTACATACCGAGACCCCTCCGTGCCTCCGAAAGCACGCTAAGCCGTTGGTCCCGGCTGTCATTCATGGATCTTTGACAGTCGTTACGGGTAGTCAGGAACTCGAAAGTCTGACAACCAGTCTTTCCAAGGGTATCGTATTACCCAGTTACTGGGTTGTGAAGTTCAGATAGGCGGTCGCTCCTTGTAAAATACTGGTGTTCAGCTGCATCCGGTTAGACTGGAAGCCGACCCTAATATATGTAGATGGGAAAAGGCTAGGCAGATGATAAAGACATAAGGAAGAAACAAATATGAGTCTCCATAGACAAAGCAGGGTTAATTTGTGACACAGCTTAAAATCACAGTGTACGGAATTAATTCGTAAATGAGTCTAAGTGTTCATAGATTAGCGACGGAATCCGAAGGCCAATTAACGAAATTACGTTTTAGATTTCATTCGCTTTATTTCCTCGGATCAGCAGTAAATTACCAACGTTCTGGAATAAATTTAAACAGTTTTGGGTTCTTTGATAAAATGTTTATGTTCAGTTTGTGTATAAAAGTTATGTCAAATCGGCAATGTCAGTCACTTAATAGCCCAACGGATGGATCGTTGAGCAGCCAATTAAAAAGTTGTTTGTTCAAACCACACACGTACAATCGCCAGCACATCAAGCTGCTACAATCTGTCATATTTATTTTATAGATTTTCAACTTTATCGCTAAAGCATTAGGTTCAAGGTTGATCGGGAAAATTTAACAGTATCGGGTAGGTTGATGTACCTGTACTATTCATATGAATCTATACTATTCCCATCACAAGCATGGATAGCAAAAATACCCTAGGCGTAGATAAGTGTTGGAAAAAAATTATTTATGATGTGCCCTTTACTAATAAAGTGAAGTAAAGATGAACTGCATACTTTTTTACCTTTACTACTGTTAGTGTTAGCCTGCATCATCCCACTGATAGGCAAAGGCCTCTCCCCATGACTTCCAGCTCTTTCGATCCAGGGCTAAAGTAGATCACACTGCGCTCCAAAACACCGAGTACTGACGTCCCTCAAAAAGCCGCTCAGCTGGAGTGGGACTGGGCTGGCCACATCTGCCGTATGCCCAAAGAGCTGTGTGCCAAAATAACCACAACGTGGAGCCCTGATACAGCTAGAAGGCGTCGTGGTAGACCCTTTAGATGATGGCAGGACGAACTGGACAAAACAAACGACTACTTACTAATCAAGTGGATAAACATGAGTTTTCACCTAAGATCGTGAAAAAGTGTTAAAGTCGGACTAATCTCGCATCTCTGCATCTCTTTTCCACAAATGTCGATATTTCATACGAATCACCCACTGCTGTGTCATCCTTTAGTGATCTGTGAGTTCCTACGGTTTTGTGCATTCCTTATCCAGGTGTAAACTGTCACTTGAACTTGACGACGACATTAGCTGGTCTATTCTGTGAAAATTTTAGCGTGAAAACTTTGGTGAAGTGAACTTGAAGTGAGCTGTCGTTCCACCACATATGGATTGCCACTATTGACAGATTACTTCACTTAAGATTTCACGGTAAGATGTTTACAGAATAGTACAGCAGTTCACCGATTAAGATGCATTCATTCTGAAATAATGACGCTATGAATCAATAATAACAAAAAAACAATATCTGAAGCAACACAATTCTTTATTTAAGTGTCTGTCCTACCTATAAAGAAATTGTCATAAGCACACTGTCTTCTAGGCCAAACACACATAATTCTTGGCACAAAATCGACCGGCGACCTTTAGCCAAGATGGCGGAATCCCACTGATGGGCAAAGGCCTCTCCCCATGACTTCCAGCTCGTTCGATCCAGGGCTAAAGTAGATCACACTGCGCTCCAAAACACCGATTACTGACGTCGCTCAAAAAGCCGCTCAGCTGAAGTGGGACTGGGCTGGCCACATCTGCCGAATGCCCAATGAACTGTCTGAAATAATGAAGCTATGAATCAATAATAACAAAAAAAACAATATCTGAAGCAACACAAATCTTTATTTAACTGTCTGTCCTACCTATAAAGAAATTGTCATAAGCAGACTGTCTTCTAGGCCAAACACACATAATTCTTGGCACAAAATCGACCGACCTTGAGCCAAGATGGCGGAAACACGCGGCTTTGGGTCGTCAAATCAAATCCTCCATAAATAAGTTTAAGCCGGAGCATATCGAGTTAATAAATTAAGGAGCAAATACATTTTAGCTTTAACAAAAAATAAAGCGAAATAAAGAAGATTTTGCGTGTTATTTTTCAGTGCGACGCTCTTGGAGTTTGTGAAGCATCATTGGTGGCCCAGTGGTAACAGGTCGCGAATTACGAGTCGTAATATTGAACCCATTGGCGCTTTACTTTGTGTAAATTATATCATCACCACTGCTCTCAAAACGGGAAAGGATAACTTCGTAAGGAAACCGGCATGTCCTAGAACCAAACAATCGAAGATATGTGACATCTACGAACCCGCACTGGGCCCGCGTGGTGGATTATGATATAATTATATAAATATATAATATAATAATAATATATATATATATATATTTAATATAAAAATATAATATAATAATTAGACAGAGCGAGAGAGAGATGTGTCTTTCTTTTCTCTCGTGTAATGAAATGTGCCTAACGTGACGCTACCTTGACTTAGTAACACTTCACAGATAGGAAGTTGCACTAAAAACTAATTTAGTACTACCTTATTTGATTAGTTAAATCCAGCAACAGTGGTACTCTCAATTCTCATCCAATTATCGAATCGCAACCTAAGAAGTTCCACTTCAAAAAATGCTATAGTTAAAAATACATCAATAACAGTCTATTTAAAATGTCGCAAACAAAAAAAAAAACCCTCAAGACACCTACTACGACCCCTTTAATCCCGAAGGTCACGAAAATATATCCTCCCAAAAATTTTCCTCCCCAGCGCAGAGAAGCTTAAAATAATTTAATCATAATACCACACACAACATGAGAACGTAAACCAATTCGCTTGATAAAACTAAAATACGTCGCGAGCGTTGCACGGCGGCGTGGTTATCTCGGTCGTAAACAAAAGATTGGCGATGATTTACGCCCTTTGCCTGCTGTAATATCTCAGGGTGTATCTTCGAAGTGTAAATCTATGAGCTTGATATTTTTGGTAGATTTTTACACGTCAAAATATTAGTTCGAGGTTGCAAGCGCGCTGGCTTAACGTTTTTTTTTTCAACCTGTGATGTCCCACTGCTGGACAAGTCTCCCCAACCAGTTTACCATTCTTTCCTGTGTGTTGCCTTGTCTGGACAACATTTTTAGATTAAAATTAAATGGGAGTTGCTTAGCTTCTTCTGCTGCAATAAATTAGTAATAACTCTCGGACTGTAAGTTCTATTAAACCAAAACTTTAATAAAACTGGAATTTTAATCATTAGGTACATAGTTCCCATTGTCTACTCTGAAGACTTAGTCGACGGAGCCCCGCTTCGCGGGGCCCCTATTTCTGTCTGCAGGGTTTAAAGGAACCTAACCAAACCGAACCTCGGGGTGCCTCTGACGTCGAAGACTTAATATTATTGCTTGTCGCACAAGCGTGCATTCGCACTATCGTGAGTCGCAGTACAGTTTTGTCGCACAAGTGTTATTCGCACATCCATTTGTCGATCTCACGTAGTACACTCATAGACTCGCAACCTTTTAGATCCAGGGTCTTAAACGTACATACCTGGCGAAATATGAGCGTGTATTGTTTACACCTCTGCCCATCCCTTTGGGCATTACAGGCGTGTTGTTAACACTGAACGTGTTGTGAACTATCGTGAGTCGCAGTACAGTTTTTTCGCACAAGTGTTATTCGCACATCCATTTGTCGAGCTCACGTGGTACACTTGGAGTCTATTGCCGAGCACATCATTACAAATAATCGGTATATAAAACCTTCTTTCTGAATATTTTCAGCTCCAAAAACACAAAAGGAGTAAGAAAAAAATCATATCGCCAAACAAAGCAAACCACATAATAATAAAAAATCTGAATACAAAATCCCAAAGTTTTCACAAAAGATTCAACATTAAACCGTCATAGTTGGGTCACATATCTTTCTAGAAACATCTCTGTCAGATAAGTGACCTTGGTCTTTTGTAAATGATTTAGAACCGTGATGTACGCTATATTATTCGTTCATATAGAATTGTGGGTACATTGTATCCTTTTGAACTTTAGCCTCTCTCTGTAACAATGGTTTTCTGTGAGTAGTTGAAGTACTGTCAGCATGTATCCCGTTTGCGTGAGATATTCCTGCGGGGTAATTATGTAACACATTTAAACCAGGTTTCCACGGGCGCGTTTTTCTCGCGACGATTTTTTTTTGCGCACTGGATTTTCATCGCACTTCTTAACGGCGAGAATTGAAAATCCAACAATGTGTTTTTTTTTTTGAAGCGCTGAGATGCGCTCTGTTGGATTCTAACCCTCGGTTCAACACCGAGGGTTGAAAATCCAGTGCGCGATAAAATCCCGCCGCGATATTTTAACTTCAGTGCGAATGTGGGCTTACAATGGTATTGCCTTTCATTTCGACCATTCAACAACATTGTGCGCTTTTATAATTGATTGATTTCTAACGTGATGATATTATCTTGGATGTCCACAGCATCACGATAACGTAGAGAAATAAAATGTATGGACAGAAGACGCTTTTAAATTTCCGACGGATGCCCACGATATTATCGTGACGGTAGAAATGATAAAAGTGCACATTCATCGCGTCATTTACGTTGTCAAGCAGACATTTTTTTTTTATTCCAGTATAAGGTAAAAATATGCTTTACATTAATTTTATTACAATCGAGGAAAGTTAAATTCTAATTACTGTAATGTAGACCTGCCTGATCTAGGTTTATGAAAATGCTGTGTTTTAGGCCAGAAATGCAGCAATGAATTAGCAATTTCCTTTGAAATCCTTCGGATTGTGATAGAAAGTGTGTTCCGCAATTCGGGTCCTGGTCCAACAATGGCTGAACAAAATTGAGGATTTGTAGGATCGTCTTTTGTTTTGCAGGAATCTAGAGTAGGGGTTAGGTAATGTGTGAATATTTTATATTGTTTTTGAATTGTAGGGAAACAAACATAATATTATGTAGTTAGTGTGAAACGAGAGTTTCAGACGTGTTGTGTAAGTTATGTGTCTCGGTCTAATTTTTCTTTTCGTTTATTTATTCCAAGTGTATGGGACGGCTGATTGTTTTTTAACCGACTTCAAAAAAGGAGGAGGTTCTAAATTCGGTAAAAAAAATGTTACCTCAGAACTCCGTTATTCATCAGCCGATTTGCAAAATTATTTTTTTAATGGAAAAGGTATGCTTCAGGGGTGGTCCCATATACATTTTATTAACTTTGCTTTGTTAGTAGTGTTTCAGTTAGCTTCAATAATACGAAGTTTTTCCACATAGTCTATATTGATGATGTTTTAATAACTGTCACTGACATCTACATAGCCGGTAGTGCTATATGAATTTGTGTGAGGTAAATTTATTTTGTAGTGTTTTTTTGAAAAGGTTTTCCTGATCAAGTCGATGTACATGCCGTATGTATATGTACTTACAAGCTGGAAGTAGACTTTTTTGGTATTCACAGTATTTTCCTTTTTGTTGCCATACATTTTCAGATCAGCTCGTTTACGTCAAAGAACGTAACACGAGAGATAACATGAGAAATAATCACATAATTATTTGAAACAGAGTTACCCTACAGTAATTGCCTGATTGCATATTAGGGTAGGATTTAACAAAGAGGAGAGTGTATTATAATTTGTAATGAGTGCGAAACGTTCAAAAGCGATCTTCTCTTGTGTTGAACAATAGCCAGATAACTTGATATTTAACCATCGTGCCTTTAGTCTGCGTCGTGTGTGTTTTATTAATACTAACTCAATTTCGTAGGTAGGGAACATTTTAAGTTGAGATATTTTATGTAGGTATACTTTTTTAAGAATACGTGGTCCTTAAAAAAAATGTGGGTTTTAATATTAGTAGATAAATATTAATACATTTTTATGCATAAGAATAATTGTTAAGTTCATCCATTCGAACAGAGGAACGTTATTACCATGTACATGGTAATAACGTTACTTTTAAAGTTTAGGAAGTAGCACCCCAATTAATAAACACTTGCGATTACAAAAGGTTTTCAATGTGACAATTCAACAAAACCCATCGAACAGTTTGTACAAAACTCAACATTTTAAGTCGCATCAGGAAGATCAAGGCAATTAATATTAGGTAAAGTAATGAGTTTCCCGAATTCCTAATGAATTTTCAATAGGTACCTAATTAGTGCTAAACGGCGAAAGAAAACATCGTAAGGAAACCGAAGCAGAACCGAACCTAGAACCAACAATTCGAAGACATGAACATTCACCATCTAATCTGCACTGGGCCCGCGTGGGAGGTTATGGCCCACTCCGTCTCACAGAGAGGAGGCCCATGTCTCAGCAGACGTTACGTTATATGCTGATTATGGTAATTTATGCTGCACAATTAGGTCGCTTGTCAATAAATATACACGCTATGACAGTGGCTTTTAGAAAACTGAAAATAGATATGTAACGTACTTTTAGCAAAAACATTGCACGTAATATGAAGAAAAGCGAGCAGTCATACGTATTGGCGTTTATCCAGGGTGTACCTACAGGTTATTAGTTCCAGTCCAACTGTACGCGACTGTACGTACTAAATTAATAAAGTTAATGTCACAGGTGCAGGAATTCACAGAGAATTCGCCAAGTTTAACATAAGCAGAGCTGCGAGGAAAACTTATAGTTTCTCTGAAGTACTTGCGGAGCGCCGATTTGGACGCCGACACTGGACGGGAATTTGATTTATGAAAGTGGATTTAAGTGTCTTAGTGACAGATTTCCGTGGATTGCTCGATCAGCAAGGTAAAGCTGTTATTGTCGCGGTCTGTCCGTGGGACCGTGGGTGACCGTGGGTGGATTAACATTTTCAAGAGGCTCGTAATATCGAGACCCCTCACACTCAAAGGCATTATTGTTGTCAGACGATTGCATAGAACTTTTATCAAGCTTTTAACCATAAAATGAAATGTAAATATCCATCTAAAAAACCCATAAACATTTTGATTTATGAAAGTGAAATACAGATTAATTATGATTTAATTAAATTAATTAGGAATAAGTTTCTTACTGACAGATTTCCTTGTTGCTTAATACCAGACACGTGGATTGCTCGATCAGCAAGGTTAAACTGTTATTGTCGCGGTCTGTCCGTGGATGAATGAGTACTTTACGAGGCTCGTAATATCGAGGCACTTGCTATGTCCCTGAGTTGTTTTCAGCAAAGACATTATTGTGTTGTAAGCACCACAAAGTCAGATAATTGCATAGATATCCATCTTTTAGATTTTCCTTCCCATCTGGTACCACCCTTGTTAGATCCAAGGCAAGGCAAAAAAACAACACAACACAAAACATAACATCACGCCTGTCAGTAAGCCCCAAAACGTTAGGCAGAGCCTACCTACCCCTACCTTAACCTTACCCTTACATTGCCTTTATATGTACACATAGGTAGAGGTGTGCCTACATTTATGTACAGACGCCAGCACATCAAGCTACTACAATCTGTCAAATTTCTTTAGTAGATTTTCGACTTTATCGTGGAAGCATTAAGGTTTAAGGTTGATTGGGAAAACTTGACAGTTTCGGGTAGCTTGACCTGCTGGCGTCTGTACACCTCCGCCAAACTGGCGCAATGTGGGTGTAACTACATCTACATTTCACCAGTTATGTTTAAGTCCAATGTAAGTAAGTAAGGGGGCGAGGTTATTGACATGAACCGGGCACTAATCCAGACTCCACCCTGGTACTGAAAAATTCCTAATGGAAAACCTAATAACATTTTGCTCGACCTGGGAATCGAACTCAGGACCTCATACACAACAGAAACGCTTGCAACCACTAGACCAATGTGGCAGTAAAAAAATCAAGCTAAAAAAAAGATGTCTAAAACTTAATGAACTAAAACGCAAAAAGACTATCAAAACTAAACATTTTTCAGAATCTAATCTCGTTTTTTACCTAAAACACTGCGTTAATAACAAAGTTTTAGCAATTGAATTTACGATATGATATTATTAATTTATGGCAACCCGCATAAATTAAAATGTGCTATAAAAGGATAATATAGAGTCGAGAATGAGAAAACCTATCATCGGCTTATAAGACCCTTCGCAGGGGCTTTGAAAGCCTACAAGTTGTATGTTAGAATTATTGATAATATTATTAATTGGGTTTCTTCCACGAACGGTTTGGCCGGGTAACTTTGAAAGGAAGTGGAATTAAAGTACGTTGAACTGAATAATAAATGCCATGTTTAATATACGCGTTTCTATGAGTACATACTCGTAAGTCTCAAAGGATTTTAGCTAATACATTTCGTCGAATCGTTGAGCTCCTTATGTTTTGAGTTGAGCTGCCTGATTATAAATGCGTACACTGACTGGACATGTCAATCTGTGTGGTTCTTTCCTCAAAAGACACCAATATACATGATACTTCACATGATCTGACCAAGATTTATTTATTTGTTTAAACTTTTCGTACAAAAAGGTACAAAGGCGGATTTAATGCCTTAGGCATTCTCTACCAGACCAAGGGTAGTGAAGGGTTTAGATGGCAGGTGCTTTGGCTGAGAGAAACAATGATAAAAAAAAACTCTTACCTGGATACTCTAAACCTGGATACAAAAATACTTAAATAGGTTATATACACTTTTATACAAGATTATGTGTGGACTTTAAAAGAGACCTCTGAGTTTGTTTCGGCCTTTCTTCTCAGAGTCACAAGCATAAAGTTTCTTAATCTAGTTAGTGTGTGCCGTAATGCTCTTCTTGATAGGTTAAAAAATAACATGTATTTAGGAAAATACAATAAAGATTCATCATGCACGGTCTATTATTTCCCTCAGGACTTCAGGAGTTGACAGAAATGTTGGCCGCTCACATGAGGCACGTAACGTTTTTACACAGACTTCATTTCAATTCACAGAAAAGAGCATAATAATGTAACTTATTATCATACAACGCCAATAAACATAGCAGAGCATAATCAGCCTCTAATGTTCCCACTGCTGGGACACAGGCCTCCTCTCTGTGACAGGGAGTGGGTCATAATCCACCACGCGGGCCCAGTGCGATTTGGTGGATCTCACACGTCTTCGAATTTTTGGTTCTAGGACATGCCGGTTTCCTCACGATGTTTTCCTTCACCATTTTGAGAGAAGTGGTGATGAAATTATATACACAAAGTAAAGTGCCTATCTGGTTTCGAACTCACGACCTAAAATTCGAAAGTCGGGGCCGATACCATGTTGCCACCACTGTTCCACCAAATAAACACAGAGACACATAAACAACATAATAAACACAAAGAAACAACAAATATACATTAAACACATACACAATAAACATTTTCATTCACTGTAATCTTTCACAATATTTTCTTTCCTAAACAAAAATAGATTATTATTTAATAAAAATGAGTGCTTACAAAACTAGACAAAAAAAACTGTCTGTTGATGTAAACAAAACTAAAAAAGGGTAAACACAAGAAGGAATGCTTTACAACCACGCCGCTTCCACATGTGTCATAGGCAGAATAAAATAAATTTTCATCATGCAATATCTCTATTATTGCTCTCAGGAGTCGGCAGAGATGTTTGCCGATGACATAAGGTACGTAAATCCTTTTTACCAGACTATATTTTTTCTACTGCAGTATTTTTATTGCCACAAACTTAAGGATAGCTTTTAATAATTTATCAGCTGTTTATAATAATATGTTACTCAAACTGAACACAAACAGATATGAAAAAAACTTAGAAAAACATAAACACGAACAAACAATAAACAAACATTTAACCCACACACAATAAACATTTTCATTCACTGTCATCTATCACAGCCAAGCTTTCCTTAACCAAAATAGATTATTACTAGCCGCGCCCCGCGGTTTCACCCGCATAAGTTTCGATCCCGTGGGAATATCGGGATAAAAATTATCTTCTATGTTAATCCTGGTTATAAACCATCTGCTTGCATCCAAATCCATTAAGTAGTTTTTGCGTGAAAGAGTAGCAAACATCCCTACACCCATACAAACTTTAACGCTTATAATATTATTAGTAGGATTAAGTAAAAATTAGTGCTAACAAAAACAAGAGAAAATACTTTACAACCATGTTATTTATGTGTGACTTACTAGTGACTTTGAGAGATCACTTTGAAATATTATAAGCAATTCAAAATTTGAAACAATTTAGGTTTAACAAGTTCAGAAACCCTGACACAGTCTGTTTGGGTGTCAGATGGCTTGATTGCGTTCCAGAGATGTTTACCTTTATCTTTGACTTCAAGTTTCTTCTCCTTAAGTGATAGGCACTTTAAGTGGTATTTAAACTAATATTACCTACCTACATGAGACTTAACTTGACTGACGTACAATTTTAACACGGTGTAGACAGATAACAGAAGATAAATTCTGAAATAAGATCGTATAATTAAAATTGGGTCCGAAATTCTGACAAACAGTCTTACCAAGGGGTATTGTATTACTCAGTAACTGGAATGTGGAGATCTAGAAAAGGCTGGGCAGATGATGATGATGATATTAGGCTAATGCAATACCCGCTTAATAGAAAAATCTTCAATAAATAGTGAAAATGACTTTCCGATTTTTCTTGATTTTATTAAAACCATTTATAGTTGCAGTGGTACGCATATTCAGTCTATAATGTTCCCACTGCTGGGACACATGTCTCCTCTCAGTGCGAGGGACTGGGCCGTTGTAGTGGTACGTACTTTAAAATAACCTAAAAAAAAAATACATACTAAATAATAGTGAATAATGGAGTTTGCATTCTTTGTTTTTCATTAAAATTACACATTCTCACGCAAGCTATGCTTGTTAGCCAGAATTAAGTTCCATTTAGGAAACGTGTGAAATAAAAAGTATGTTGTCTAAACTTGGAGGTAATTTATCTCATCGGGGTGTAAGTAATTTTACAAAGTTGCATTCACGAAAGACTGTGAGAAAGTAACATTAAAATATTCACTTCATTGTACTCGTAGTTCCACAAAAGGTTTTATTTGGACATTCACTGGCAGACGTTGAAATTAAAGGAGGCGTAATTATTTCACTGTGGTGGACTTTCTTACAATTTAATATAGTGTCTTATTAAAGAGCGACGGTCTATTTATTAAATATGAGAAGATCAAAAAGACGTTTCACAATTAATAGGTATCTACAATTGTTTAGTGCTGTACACAATTAAGTTAAGAATTAGAAATTATTAATAAGAGCTAGAAATTCCAACGCTCTCAAAAATCTTCTAGAAATACATACATATTATCTATATATAGGTACATATTATAAAATGAAGTTACTTTTCGCACTTCGTCTGAGTGACTGCGATGTTCTTCTTATCTACGCAATGGATTTTGTTGTGGTTTATATTTATATTAAACTATAAGTTAACATATTATAAGTTAGGATTCTGTCATGTCAAGTCGTAAAAGCAGTGCGAAGCGGAGGCGGTTCGCTCGTTAATTATAATTCAAACGTACACGCAAAACAGTTTGAAGAAAATCGTAATAAGGAGTTGCATTATTTGCATTGTCATATTATTAACTTTTTGAAAAGTCAACTAAGACTATTGTATCATGCTGCATAGTTCCAATCCGAGCCACTCAGACTCAGCGCAACACCTAAAGGCGAACCACTCCAAACGAATATTTTGTCGCGACACACAATCTTCCGGAAAGTGCCAACTCCAATACACATTTTTCAACAGCTGACATTCAAAATCGCTGCCATTTGAAAGTCGCATACTGAAGCGCTATGAATGGCGCCCTTTACACCAAGAATAGCGAGCTCAATGCATTTAGTGAAGTAAATATCGCGAGCCGTGAACACTATCTCACTACAGCACTGCTACGGCAGCGCTGTGTTATGTAGTTCCTCTTTTTACGGGATTTTGGCCTATTTTCATCTATTTTGTTTAAAATGAAAAGTTAAAGTGGGTCATGCGATTATTGTTGCTCCTTTTATTCGGCGACTACTGCTCCCTTATTACGTAACACTAACAGACTTTAAATCACAATCTGAATGATTTTGAAGGATATTGCTAATCCATTGCTTCATATGTTCGATAAAATTGTTTGCTGAACAACGTAAATAACGCAATGAATGTTGTTGAATTGTCAAAATGAGAGCAATTGCTACTGTTAGTGTGTTACGTAATTACCCCGTAGGTAGGTGAGTATGATGCATGACGTCCTGAGAAATATCATGTATGTATGTACACTTATTTCTCAACGTTTACTTGGCCGATTTACGTGATTTTTTTTTATCAGAGGAAGCTGGCGGGTTTGTCCCATATTTTTATATACTTTGCTTGGGTAGTTTTTGAGTTAACTTCAATAATAGATACGTATGTCATCCACTTAGCATAGCTTATGTTGATGATGTTGTTAAAAATTTCTGTCACAATTCTTTTAATTTAAGGAAGCGTAGAGAGAAGCGTAGCGAGAAGCGTAGCAAGAAGCGTAGCGAGAAGCGTAGCGAGAAGCGTAGCGAGAAGCGTAGCGAGAAGAGTAGCGAGAAGCGTAGCGAGAAGCGTAGCGAGAAGAGTAGCGAGTAGCGTAGCGAGAAGCGTAGTGAGAAGCGTAGCAAGAAGCAGCGTAGCGAGAAGCGTAGCGAAAATCGTAGCCAGAAGCGTAGCGAGAAGCGTAGCGAAAAAAGTAACCAGAAGCGTAGCGAGAAGCGTAGCGAGAAGCGTAGCGAGAAGCGTAGCGAGAAGCGTAGCGAGAAGCGTAGCGAGAAGCGTAGCGTAAAGCGTAGTGAGAAACGTAGCGAGAAGCGTAGGCCAGCCTTCGGCCTTTGCTTATTCAGTATTACTAAATGCTAATGGATTAATTAGCGATTGAAAAGCCACGCCATGGAGTTCTAGGTACTGGAGTTCAATTCAATGGTACCGTGTCTTTCTATGCACTTGGAATAAAGCCCCATGGCTATATTGACGGCACGGTTGGCGCAGTGGTTAAGCGATTGACTGCTGCGCTGCGTGTCGCGGGTTCGATTCCCGCACGGAACAAATATTTGTATGACCTACATGTATTTGTTCCGAGTCTGGGTGTTTTTCTATCTATAATATGTATGTATTTACAAAAAAAAAAATTGTATATAAGTAGTTTATCAGCCATCTTGTTACCATAACACAAGCATTAGGTTGCTTAGCTTGGGACAAATGGTGCTGTGTGAAATGTCCAGGGATTTATTTATTTATTTATTATTATTATATTCCAAGTTCAACCTTCCATGGACCTTTCAGGGGATTGGTCAACCTCTCAGGGACGAGCTGGTACCAAATTTGTACCGCTTGTAGTACATTATATGTGTACCAGCTCGTCTAATGAAGTTTAAATAGGTTTCTGTGGTTTGATCAACTACGCAAACAGCGGCTTTGGTTATATTAACAAGACCCAAACTATTACAACAGTCCATTACTGATTACTTTCTGCTAGAGCGTTGCCGTCTGGCGTGGGTCGATCATAATATTCATTGCACATAATTACGTTTGGTTTTTCTACACTATATTTTGTTACTATATTTGGTTTTCTTATTTTTTAACCTCATGGTGGGATTTATAGATGTCCGTAGGTATGTCCGTGGCATCACAGCGGGCCCTATCAGAATACCAGCGCTGCGGTATTTATGTTTTAAATAACATACACTCATTCTATTTTTTCTTTGGTCTTCCTCTCCCTCTCCATCCATCAACATTTTTATATTCATCTCTTTCAGGATTACGGGCTTATAATAAGTCTTATACTTCAAAATCAAATTATTTTATATCACAAAATTCTAAATGGGCACTTGTGAAACGTCAGAAGCTAGGTGCACGGTTCCAATTGGTTGTTTCCTGTGAAGAAGAGCCGGCAAGAAACTCCACGGTTACTCTTTGAAAAATAATTCAAATTACGGTATTAATAGGTATAGGAAAACAGTATTAATAGGCCTGTCAACAAGTACCAGGTACTGTGTGGATTACGTACTTATTACATACATTCAGAGGGGGATGTGATCAAACAGAAATAATGCAGGTATGTTACAAAAAGGTTGAATTTGTTAGTTCAGTTTGAGTTTTGTTCTGTTAGTTCAATTTGAGTTCTACTAGGCAAACTGTTTTCTTGAAACGAGAATGTTTAATTCAGATCTCGTCATGAAGGTACGTGATCTATATTTACCTGTAGACTGGACACGTGTACCTTTTAATGAGACGATAGGGTCCTAAAGAGAGTAGTTGCTTAAAATTAGTTTTTATAATTAGTAGTTTAAACTGTTTTGCTGTCAGCAATATGACTGTGATAACTCGCAAAGGACACTTAGGGCCAAAGTTTATTCGTATACATATACATAATGTATACAAAGTTAAGATATTGAATACAAACGTTTTGAAAAAGATAAAAAGCGGCCATTTTTTATTATTTGTTCTTGTAGCGGTCATTGTAGTACTCTGTGAAATTACTAACGGTTCAAAAGATATGGTCCTATGACAGACGGACGGACGGATAGCGGAGCCTTGGTAATAGGGGCCCGTTGGCACCCTTTGGCTACGAAACCCTAATAATGAATGATAGCGAGAGATATTGAAAAATAAACAGTAAATAAGAAAACAAACTTAGAGCAAGATCGAAATAATTTTTGATGCAGCGTCTTTTAGACGTTTCAACCAAATTTTTTCCATAAATATACTTCCATTGAACTTTTCTACTAAAACAGTGTAGAAACAGTTTTCCAAGTAAGTTTTCTATCAAAAATTTAGTTCCAGAACCCAGTATATAAAACTAAATTCTTCATATAAATATGGAAAATTCCTTTATATGAATAAAATTCAAAGTGGAGCAAAAACATCCTGGAATTTTTAATATTACACGTTCTGTAAGTTGACTCCATGTTTTAAACATATAAGACAACGGATACTATACCGTTATTTTTAACGTTAACTGTTATTTTTAACGAGACAACTTTTGCTTGAACTTTACGTACTTGTGCTAGTTTACCTGGCATTACATCTATTAGTATGTCTGTTTGTGAAAGATTTTCTCTATTTTGATTAATGCAAAAACAAGTAATAGTAGCTCGTCTTGTAATTCAATGTTTCGGCAAACATGTTGCTGATTTGAATTTGAAAACTTGTTACCATTTCAGTCATGACGAGATTTCAAAATGCATTTAGACTTACATTCAAAATCAATGCCGTGATTTGTATCAGAGGGGCAATTCTCGTATATCTAAGAACGTTCGAATTTTAATCTCAATCTGCAAAAACTGTTCCTCCGAACCGCACGCTACGAAATTTTGTTTAAGTGCGGTTAGTGGAAGTGCTCAAGTGCGGTTCGCGGAAGTACTGTTCAAATCAGTGCTAAGTGGAATACCTCTAATTATCTCTAATTTCCTCACATTTTTGACAAACTTGTCAGAAATCAGAAATATTTATTTGTAAGTTATAGGTACAATAGATGTAAAATTGTATGTACAGTTCGCTACAACCGGCCATTAAGGGCATACAAAAAAAAAAAGTTTATAAATCATCGAATGAATTTAACTTAGGTACATAATTAAAGTTATAGTTAAATTTATCTTCTCTAATTGTGCACGGAAAAATAACATAATATATGTATTCAAATTAAAAATAATGATTAAGTAACGAAAAATAATGATTAAGTAACGAAAAAAAATAAAATTAAAGTATAATAATAAAACATTGTGATATTAATTATCGCTGAGAAGAGATTACGGCTACATTTTGAACGTTTTAAATTAGTAGAATTACCGTTCCGGTATACAAATGTTGTAGGTGAAGAATGTTTTTAACATAGTTTGCTCAAGGCAGGCTATAGGCATACCAATTTCAAGATCTTTTCATTTAAGACGTTGACTGCCAGACAACAGACACAATAGAAAATCTATTGTCACCGGTGACAATTTAAGTCTGTTATTACTCCGAGTCAAATTCTTGCAGATTAATAAAGCAACAACAAAATTAAACTTCTTTAGCGAGTTAAACTACTTTTACTAAACTTTGTAACAAAGACAACTTTGTGGTACTCGTATTATAGTAAAAACCGTGCGTTCATAATAAACGCCGGGGCAATATTTAAATTATTAAAGTTTCCCAGTATCGCATGTCGCTTCTCATGTTAATAAATAAAATGTTTATTAATTATTGTGTTTGTTAATTATATTTAATTTACTTAACGAATTGGCGTGTGCTAGTTGACATGTGGCAAATAATTTAATTTAATGTTTTGGTTTCGTAATGTTAATTACTTATTCCATACTATTCTATAGAATCAAGTGTTTCTAACAGAGCAGACGGCTATGCTGGCAGGGAGTTTGATGCACGTCTTTTTCCCAGAAAAAGCACTAGGAAGTGGTGAAGGGTAAGCGTTTTGGGGGACTATCTTAAGTAGTTTTGATGTTTGAAAAGTGCTGATTCTCAACCTAGTTTATAATAAAACCAGATAAACTCGGTGCCTCATAACCGAATACTCTGAGAAAAAATAAAAACAAACTCAGAGGTCACAGTCTCTTTTCAAGTCCATAAATTATTGTGGTCAGATCATGTACGGGCCATATTCATAACAAAACAGAACAATAGGATATTCGATACTGTGTAAAGGCCTCTCGTTACATGTGCCAATCTCCACGCTCCCGTGTCAATCTTCTAACTGCGACATAGTGTGTGTGCAGCTTATGAATCTGGTGAAACCTGAAACTAGACAGTATGAAAACTGAAATACACTTGGATGTTAGGCTGGTTGGACTGAAACTTACGTTTTGTTATTTGCAATAGGATGATAGTTATTTATTAAAGGTGTAACTAAAATGACTGAAAACCTCTTAAGGGTCATTTTACACTCAAGGATACTGAAAATTAAATCAGTGTACTACTTTTTTTGCACATAACTTGACTTGTTGTTTGTTGTTTCGCGATTTCATGATTTTTCCTATATCGTAAAAGTTATTCATAATGATGAGTACAATGATTCAGTTATTGAAATTACACCTTGTTTAAAGAAATATTTTACATCTTTGTTATATTATGAGCAAGTAAGTGAGTTCATATAATTAGGGAGTCTGTGTACAAGGGATGGAATGATTGATGAAGATGTAGAAAGGAGAGCAAATGCGGTGCTACGCATGCCATTGTGACCAAACAGGTGATGTCCAAAAAGGCTTGAATAGCGGTTCACAGTGGTATGTTGGTGCCTATGCTGATGTATTCAAGTGAATGTTGGGTGTGGAAAAAGAAGCATGAAAGTAGAATAAATGCTGTGAAAATGATTTACAAAAACGCCGGGAGCGGACGCCCTAGGACAAATAGCCTATAACCGTATTGGTGATGTTCTTCAGAAACAGGTGCGTAGTACTCGCAACCGGCGTATGAACGTAAACAAGGCAAAATGATGTAAGCATCGTAGAAGGTAGCGTTCTTAACCAGGCGTGAGTTTATGTGATCTGAGGGGCAATTCTCGTAATTTTAAGAACGTTCACAGTCTCGTGATCTGCTTTCTGATCTCAGTCTCAATCTGTCAAAAATACGTCTAATTACGCTACATTTTGTCAAGTTTTTGAAATTTGTTTGTCGCCGAGATGAAACTGTGACTATAGATTTTGAACGTTCTAAATTACGAGAATTGGCCTTCTGATGTGTGATCTTTTTTATATTTGGTCATTTGATTTGTATTCACAGCTACATAGGAATTTGTCCTCCAAAATTGTAGTCACAAACTTAGCAAAAAACGAATTCCTATCTGGTTAACCATCATACTAGCCGGCTTAGTACCTGATTAAAATTTCCCTCTTTAAAACAAGAATAAAATCATATTTTATCCCCTTGTCTACCTGCGGGTCATTCTAATTGAATTGTCATTGTCAAACTTTTCTTTAGAAATTAAAAATTCAACTCGTCAACGTCGTAACAAGGATTTGCATAATTTTGAGGGTTTCGACCCGGTGGCCCAGTTTGACCCGCGAATGTTTTTGTTATACTTTGGTTTAACTTCTCGGTGAGAGAAGAAGTTTTGTTTTCGTTGTTTGAGATCATTTGGAGAGTTTCTGGAGTTGTGTGATTGTTGGTGATAGGTACTTGGAATTAAAATTCAATCGTTCAAAATAAATTGTGCACGATGTTGTGGGTTCAAATCCGGACCAGTACTAATGTGACGTTTTCAATTCAAATGTACTTCCTGAGTTTATCTTGAGCATGGCTGACATCGGTGAAAGAAAATATCGTGAGGAAACCTGGGGGTCTACTCCGTAGTGTTCGTATCGGCCGAATGTTCGGCCGTTTCCTGCTACCAAGTTACTATTTGGTTCAGTCGGTCCCGATCCTACACTCCTACACTCTTTCGAATATTGACTATGGTCCCGACCCAACTGAGCCGATCCGAACTTTTTTCGCATTTTTCAATAATATTTGGTTCGGCCATGTGTCGGTCCGATCCGATCATTCGAATGTGTCACTTCGGAGTAGACCTCCTGGACTTATGTAGTTAATTTAAGCCGTGCCGTAAGATCAGTGCCTGTGCCTTCTACAAAGGCCTTTGCCTTGCAGTGGGTCATTAACAGGTTTATTATATAGGGTGGCAGTGACATCGACGCACAAACTGTAACCATGAATTCAGCATATGAGTTTAGACCCCAAAGCGTGGAATTTTTCGTCGGTTTTCAAAAAAAAAATCTTCTATTTCATAGAAAAGTGCAATACCTACCTACGCGGTCAAAACGTATGGAACAGCAATATATTTTTTTTAATAACCGGCGAAAAATTTCGACGCTATGGGGTCTAAACTCATGTGCTGAATTCATGGTTACAGTTTGCGCGTCGATGTCCCTGCCACCCTGTATTATAATTTGTGCGATCTTAACTTTGAATTACCTTAATTAGCAGTTTATCCTAGCTATCGCAAAACTATTATTATGGAAATTAGGCTTGAAACTGGAATTATACAAATTAATACTTGAATGTGTTCTACTTGTGAAAGTACTAAAAAAAATGAAGTTATTTTAAATGAAATGCAGAGACTTCTTGATCAAGCTGTTTTTATATTTGAACTAATTAAACAAGTGAACACTTCACAGTACACTGTTGCAAACCGTTTAGATGTGACCACAGACAAAAAGTAATAGACAAGTAACCTAACAAAGAAAAAACAATACTGCCAACTTAAATAAATGTATGAACATTGTACATCTTATTTAACACCCTCTCTCAATGTTATACATTTAAACAACATATTCTAATACTTAAAATAAAAAATTATCAACAACAATAGTAGCTTTAGTTTATTACATTACCTACACCGCACACTTTCAGAAACTTTACAATTAATTCTTTGCTAAGAGATTTCGTTAACATATCGGCTGGTTGTTTCGAAGTGCAAATATACTTAACAAATTTTATTATTTTTAATTAAATCCTTGACAAAGTGATATCTGATATCCACATGTTTCAAGTGTTTCAATGACTCTGTGCTTGCATTCAATATTGCTGACTGATTGTCACAAAACAAATTTACTGGACAAACATTTTGAAAACCAAAATCTTGTAACAAATTAACTATCCAACACGCTTCACTAGCGGCCATACTCATTGACACATACTCAGCCTCTGTTGAAGACAGACTTACAGATGCTTGCTTCTTTGAACACCATACTATTAAGCAATTTGCAAAAGTAAACAAGTACCCTGAAGTAGACTTTCGGTCTTTTTGGTCACCTGCCCAATCAGCATCACAAAATCCTTGCAACACTGTATCATTACATTTATATACTAAGTTATAATCAATAGTATGCTTTACATAACGCAATACTCTCTTAAGCGCACTCAATAATTCACTATTAGCTGAATTTTGGAATCTACTTAACATAGAAATGGCAAAACAAAGGTCAGGCCTAGTGCCTGAAACAGCATACATTAGACAGCCAATTATTTCCCTACAAGTTTCTTCAAACTTTTTATCACCCTTAACATCAAAATTAAGTATCTTACTGTTAAAATTTTTATCCATAGGGGTCATCGTTGGTTTACAATTTTCCATATTAAATCTTTTTAATACATTTTCCAGATAATTTCTTTGTGATAATACAGTTGTACCATTTTGCAAATTTTGTTTAACATTTATTCCTAGGAAATCTGAAATGAACCCTAGATCCTTCATCTTAAATTCCTTATTTAATACAGTTTTTAGTTTTATAATCTCCTGTTCACTTGTGCCAAAAATTAACACATCATCCACATAAATCAATACAAAGATTTTATCTGTGCTATTATACTTTGTATACAAACATGAGTCACACTTTGATCTCACAAAACCTTCTTTTGTTATTACTGTATTCAATTTTTGATTCCAACACTTAGGAGAACTTTTCAATCCATACAGAGATTTATTTAATCTAACTGTATTATTATTTCCTGAATAGGCCCCTTTAGGTAAACTAACATACACTTCTTCTTTTATCTCCCCATATAAAAATGCCCCCGTAACATCCATTTGATAAATAGGCACATTTAATTTTGTTGCTACTGCTACAAAAAATCTAAATGTAGACAACTTCGCGACTGGAGCATAAATATCACACAAATCAAATGACTCCTGTTGTTCAAATCCTCGGGCAACAAGCCTAGCTTTATACTGTAAAACATTATTTACATTTTTTATCTTAAAGACCCACTTACTGCTAACTGTTTTCCTACCTACTGGTACATCACAAAAAACCCACGTGTCATTGTCTTTAAGAGTCTGTAGTTCCCTAGCAATAGCTTCACTCCACTTACTTGCATCACTTCTGTTCATAGCCTCAGTGTATGTAGCTGGTTCACACTCACTCTCATCCAACTGCACATTATTGCATTTATAGAAAGATGTTTGTTTTCTTACCCGCTTGCTTCTTTCATCTATGGGTAAATCACTTTCATCCAATAGATGTTCCTCATCACTGCATGGTAAGTACTCACTGTCACAGTCATGTTCTGACCTATCATCTCCAACACTACTTGTAGGAGTCACCTCCATTGTTTCATCTAGGTTAGTAGTTAGCTCATTTACAGGGTTAGGTTCTGTCTCAGGGTTTCTATCTACCACAGGTTCTTCTTCCAGGTTTATTGATGTTATAGATTCCTTTTCTTCGACCTCCTTCACTTGAAGTTTCTCCTCCTTACCATCTCGATTTAGGAATACAACATCTCTCTTTGTCTCCACTGTGTTTGTTTTTGGAAAATATATTCTATACCCCTTCACATTTTCTTCATAACCCACCATCAACCCTTTTTCACCTTTCTTGTCCCATTTCCTCCTTCGTTCCTTCGGAATGTGAGCATACACTTCCGTGCCAAAGACTTTCAACTGGTGAATGTCAAACTTTTTGTTTGTCCATACTTCAAATGGTGACCTTCCATTTTCATGACTTTTCCCAGTTCTATTCAAGACAAATACTGCTGTATTAATTGCTTCCGCCCACAGTTTCTTTGGAAAGTTTTTTTCATGTAACATTGTCCGTGCTGCTTCCACCAATGTTCTATTTTCTCTCTCAGCCTTTCCGTTCTGTTCCGGCGTATAGGGTACAGTTGTTTGGTGTGTTATTCCACGTTTTGAAAACAGTTCTTTCACTTCTCTGTTTATGAATTCTAAACCATTGTCACTTCTAAACATTTTCACCCTGTTTCCTGTTATGTTTTCAGCCTTATTAATGAAGTTCTCAATGCAGTATTTGACCTCATATTTTGTTTTAACAAAGTACACACTTCTGTGATTCGAATAGTCGTCCTTCAGTATGACAAAATATCTCGCCCCTCCAACAGATGCTTCTTCCATAGGGCCGCAAGTATCCGCATGAATCAGCTCGCAAGTCCTTGTACTCACGTTCTCACTTTTGCTGAACGGTAATCGATGTATCTTCCCAGCTAAACAACTCTCACACTCAGGTTTAGTGTTTTGTTTAACATCAACATTATGTTTTTGCAGAATATCTTTTACGTAAGTAAAGTTTTGATGCGCGAGTCTTTTATGCCACTCATTTAAGTCATTCTTCATTAGTGTTGCGGAGCTTGCATTCTCGTAATTATACTTATACCGCAATTCCAAATAATAAGAATTGCCAATTCTTTCCGCCACTGCACCAACTTGGTTATCTTTGTAAAATTTGCATGACCTGTCATCTGTCATCATGGCGTAACCTTTATCTGTGGCGCGAATGACTGAAAACAGATTGTTATTTAGTTTCGGAACGTACAGAACGTTGTCTATGACCGTATCAATCCACTC
Source organism: Apamea crenata (assembly GCA_949629185.1). Classification (NCBI taxonomy): domain Eukaryota; kingdom Metazoa; phylum Arthropoda; class Insecta; order Lepidoptera; family Noctuidae; genus Apamea; species Apamea crenata. The sequence goes on from OX451359.1 coordinate 4,870,241, forward strand.
GGTCCCGTTCGACACTTGCATCGCCACCTGTCCGCAGCCGAGGACACTAACTGTCGCACCATTACCGACAACCACTGATTGTTCTGTGGTATTATTGAATGATGTAAACAATGCGCGATTTCGACACATATGTTCACTAGCACCAGAGTCCACTAACCACTTTGATTTATGCATTTCATGTGACGAACTAGACACTACAAACGCATTACTTTTCGTTTTGTTTTCAGTCTTACTAACCTTTTGTTTACGAAACCTACACTGCGCCCTGAAATGTCCGAACTTTCCACAATAGAAACAGTTTTTATTGTTTACGTTTTCTTCACTGCCTTTTTTATTTTGTTTGCAATCACTTTGAAAATGTCCACTTTTGCCACACTTAAAGCACTTTATTTGTCTCGTATTTTCCACAACAAACGCAGAGGATGAAGCTTGTTGGGACTCTTCAATCTTGCCTTTCACCCTCTCTTCTTCAATTAATAATCTGGCCACCAAGTTATCAATGGTTTGCTTATCGTCAGGTGCAGACTCCCACGCCGACACAAAATGCCTATAATCGTCAGGCAACGACATCAACACTTTCGTAATAACGAACTTATCGGATATCTCCTCGCCCATCTGTTTCAACACGTTTCTCATCTCTTGGATTTTGGACAAGAAAACTGACATATCGATACCCTTTTCGTATTTGTACTGGAAAAAACGTTGTTGTATAATGTGTATACTAGTTTCAGTCTTCTGTTCATACACGCTTTGAAGTTTTCGCCACATTTCAGCAGAACTTGTGCATGTGATGATGTGTAACATGGCCTCTTCCGTCATCCGTGTGACTAACAACGTTTGCGCCTTGGCATCTTTACCTTCCCATTTGGTTATTTCAGCAGGAGCTTCGGGCTTAACACATTTTCCCTCTACAACATCCATCAAACCTTGGCCTCTCAACAGCACCGTAGTCTGAAATTTCCAGATATTCCAATTTCTGGAACCCTCCAGCTTGATCACGTTCACATTATTGTTACTCTCCATTTTCCGACCTTGTTCACGATCCAGAACAAGTTATACCACGAGAATATACCACGCCACACTGCGCGCCGCCGTGAGACTTAACCTCACTTTTTTTTTTTTTCGCCTGTGAGTAACTGCTAACTGCGAACTTTTGATTCTTTCTAACTCACGATACAGGATTATTTGCCTGGGCCCATAACCTGAAGTTATTTTAAATGAAATGCAGAGACTTCTTGATCAAGCTGTTTTTATATTTGAACTAATTAAACAAGTGAACACTTCACAGTACACTGTTGCAAACCGTTTAGATGTGACCACAGACAAAAAGTAATAGACAAGTAACCTAACAAAGAAAAAACAATACTGCCAACTTAAATAAATGTATGAACATTGTACATCTTATTTAACAAAAAACATTATTAACTGTTTGACACAGGAAATCATCTGATTATTTGTAAATAACTCTTTGGGTCAATATTTTAATGGGAACACAAACCTGGTGGATGTTGATTGGCTATCATTACTGAACAAGTGAACATCAAAGCGCACGCCCCATTCTATTGACTTTACGTAAACGGGTGCAGGTGTTTTCAAAATAAAAGCATGGACAAAGGCCATGTTTCAATCAATCAATCAATTCAGTATATCGCATTCCACTGCCAGAAAAAGGTCTCACTCAGGCAGCGTCACACACCCTGTCCCTCCATTTTTGACACAATTTGACAAACGGTGAAATTTTCCAAAACATTGACGAGTAAAAAAGAAAGAAAGAAAGAAAAATATTTTATTCTGCACAAACAAAACGCACAATTATATAATTGTTGTGTTATTATTTATTATTAGTAAAATATGTTAAGGGCAATTTTCAAATCGCCAGCTTTTTTTTTCATTTTTTCCAGAAGAATTTATATGGCGGTTTCACATAATATATTTTCTGTACAAAAACTGCCAAACTATTTACGGAAATGAAATGCATCTTAAATCTTTCTTTTTCATTTAATACTTTAATTGAAGCTTTTATAATATACTGCTTTCTTATGTCGTTTTTCTAAGTAATGTTTGCAATACCTACAAAATACTAATAATATAACTCTGATGATAGCGTCATTGATTTTAGGAAAAAAAGACTGCTTACAATATCTCTCGACACAATTGTATTATTAAGGATATCGCGTTTGGTCTAAGATATCTACCAATATTTTATGGTTCTACAACAGGCAATGTTCTACTAAAAAAATGAATCTGTTAAATAAAAAATCGAATTTATGAACATTGCCTTTGAATAAAACTATCCTTTTGTGGTAGGTACTATTGTAACAAGATAACGATCATAAACTTTGCTCACAAACAAAATATTTTAAGACTCATAAAGATTCCTTCATACGATACAGAGACAATCGAATAAAAGGCGAGACATCGACATTTCTAAAGGCAAACTTGTCCATGTCGCAGGATGGAGAGACCGAAACTTTGCGAAAAAAAAAAGGATTTTTGCATTAATCTCGCATTATTTGAAACTATAAAAGATTTTTATGAGATGATGATAGATCGGACTCGCACAGACCAGGTTATCATGACATACAAAGGAGGAGGCCTATATTCCGCAGTGAGTGGGTAGAACAAGGTGATGAATTATGAATAAAGGTTTTCCTAATAAATTAAATTATTAGGATTTTTCCTAATAAAAAAAATTTTCCTCTGTAAAAAAACATGTTATAAAACATAGTTAAATAATATGTTTTATAAATGTGGACGATATGTGTTACAAAAACAAGTTATTAGCATGTTATTAATTCGTGCAACAATATTATATAACTTCTGCGCATGAGTCACATCATGCCGTATACTCGATGTGCGACTGCGGCGCGCAGAACTGACACGTATTGCATTGTTATATTACACTGTTATTTTAATGTGTACGGTTTTGTTATATGTTTCATTGTGATACAACAATGTTAAATAATATGGACGTGTTATATATGTAGCAGAAGTTATAAAACATGTTACTTAATCTGTACGCACCTTTATAGTTCATTCATAATATCTTTGGTATGGTTGGTCAGAAAATGGCTCGAATGTATCTGTTAACCAATTATGTAAATCATGATCACCATCATCTGCCAAGCCTTTTCCCAACTATATTGGGGGTCAGCTTCCAGTAATACCAGTATTTTACATGTAGTGACTGCCTATCTGACGTCCACAACCCAGTTACTGGGTAACACGATACCCCTTGCAAAAACATGATATTACTACGAAAATCTTTCTTGGTTTAATTTCATCAGAAGGCCAATTCTCGTAATTTAAAACGTTTAAAATCTAGTCGCTGTCTCATCTCGGCGACCAACAAATGTCAAAAACCTGCCAAAATGTAGGGAAATTGGAGGTATTTTTGACAGATTGAGACTGAGATTAGACTGTGACTGTTCTTAAAATTACGAGAATTGCCCCTCTGCTCTGGTGTTTTGCAAAAATCCTAGGGGCTTCGCCAAAACACATTTTTTTACAATTATCCTACAACGTACACAAGAGTCTAGTTGCATAAACTCGAAATCTCGAATAACATTCGAGACTTGAGCTAAACTATTTCAATAGTGAAGCCTTATATTTCCAATATCCCAGCTGGAACGAGAATTGAGGGTTATTCCTTACAGTTCTGTAGTATAACACTTTGTAGGGCTGTTGAGAATTTCATATTGAAAGTTTGACATGGAATACTGTTGTATAGTGTCGGGTGAAGATGTTGAGAAAATTATGTAAGAACAATGGGCAGAAGCATGACATTACACGTTACAGGCCAACCGCTTAACTGAAATGTTGCCTGAGGAAGCAGTGTAGGAGGGGTGTGGTTACGTGATAAGAGAGCTCAATGATTCGTCAAACACACACACACACAACTAGCAATAGTCCCGCACCGCGCAGCTACCTCAGGAAATGTCTCAGTTAAGCGGTTGGCCTATAGTAGCAATAACTGTCTTTACCAATTCGTGTTTTAGACCTTGTATTAGAGGTAATGGTATCGGAGACGGCGCAAAATGTACGGTGAATGGCCTTAAGCTGCCGTATCGTAATACGGATTTTCAATAGAATACAAGGCCTTATACTGCATGGTTACCACTGACGTCCGGCCTACTACACGATTTTTTTATCGGGAAAAAAAACCTACCCATAACATTTTCACGTTGAATCTTTTCTTTTTAAAGGATATTTGCCCACAAAAATGCATAATTTACGGTATGATTATTAATGCAAATAAAGTACTTCTAATATTGATGCTATTTATCACTAATCTTGCAAGCGAAAAGCACCAAGTGGAACATTCAGAAAATAAAGTATAACGTACAGTCTATTTGTAGATATTGAGCGACAAAGAACTTCGAAATGTAGCGACAACAAAGAGATGTCAAATGCAGAAACTCTTTAGGTAATGTTACAAAAAAATTATTGTTTAGGGTTAGTCCAACAAAGCTTTAAACGAAAATGAATTCAGCTACGTCAGTTTCAAGTTTAAATTCGAACGGAGTGAATTAATTTAGGTGAAGCTTGAAGCTTAAGTGCCGGTGACGTCAAAAACGTTTTCCAATATGGCAACAGATTTTAATTTGTAATTTTCTATGGTGATACATTTAAAAGGAACGAAAGAGCGAGGGATATAGGTAGACCACGCAGATAAAGATGAAAGTGAAGGTCGCGACGGAAAAACAGGTCAAGGAATTGTCTGTCATTAGGGAGAGTTGGAAAATGCTGCATTGAAAAGAGCCCGATTTGAATTGGAAGACCATTGCCGATTTTTGCATGTGACTGATTTTATTTGGTGCTAAAGTCCTAAGAGCTCTTCGGCGTTTCACACCGCGGTCCGAACCACTCGTGGTGCGAAACGACGAAATACCCTTTATTTCGATTTTATTTTTTAAGAAAACTTACAGCTGGGATACAGATAATTGACAGTTAGTGAAAGACGGCCAATTAAAAGTTTTCACTGACAATATAAGGGTAACACAAGAAATAGTATACAGGCAAGCAAAAGCAAGAATAAGCAAGCACTCAAAGAGAATAAAGAAAAGACTGAACAGGTGATCTTCAAAGAAGTTTTTACAAAGTATTTTTTTTAGTTTAGGAACACCGGTGGAGAATAAATCAAGATCATCAACACCCTGACACATCGAGTTGTAGTTTAACAGCTATAATTATTATCTGTCAAATTTGAGTTTTTTCATAACAGTAACTGATATAATCAATGATTTACTTTAATTGGATTTTAATTTTGGCACAATGTGAATGTGCCTAGGTCATGTTTTTGACAGACTTTTTTTGATTTTACGTTCTGTGATTACTCTAACTCACACACTTGTTAAAATTTCATCTACTTTTACAATATTTGTCAATATGTGAGTACCATGTTTCTACCACATAATTAATATACCTGTCATTGCTTGATTTTACAATTCTTGTTACCTTTTGTGGTAGAGTAATTTTACTACGGGTGCCTTTACATATAGTGTAAAGGCACCCGGTGTAGAGTGACGGTGTTTCTTGCCCATTCTTCTCCATACGATACTACCTTTTGGAAGGGGCGACTAGAATCAATTCTATGTTTTGTACATTTTTACGTTCAAAAGTGCCTTTTGTGTGCCTATTTGAAAAAACTGATTTGACTTTAACAGATTATAAATAAAATATATAGAATTTTTAATTTCAGACAAACACATTTTAGGTTCACAAAAAAAAAATACAAAAGAAAATAGTGTATCGTTGGAGCCTGCAAATGAAAGTATCAAACCTAAGTTAATTCTCAGCGATAGTTAGAAAAGTATTTTGGTCAAGCTGACATACCTACTAAGAGGTCATACGGATGTGCAACGAATCGGAAAAACATTTCACATCTCTACGAGGTGTCGTTAGATCAAGGTCGATAGGAGGGTTTCTGCGGTATAAGCGGATAGGCGATGACTCTTAGAGCCATCAACCTTCAGTGAACCTTCCTACTAAATCTTTATGAATTCTATTATTAAAAATCGCTTTTGATGAAAAAAAAATCTGTAAAATTGTATGCCAAATTATTATTTTTATTATGAGTGTTTCATCAACATTCATAATCAGCCTATAATGTTCCCACTGCTGGGATCCGGGCCTCCTCTCGGTGACAAGGAGTGGGTCGTAATTCACCACAAGGGCCCGGTGCGGGTTGGTAGATGTCACATGTTTTCGAATTTTTGGTTCTAGGACATGCCGGTTTCCTCACGATGTTTTCCTTCACCGTTTTGAAAGCAGTGGTTATTAAATAATTTACACAAAGTAAAGTGCCTGCTTGGGTTCGCATCCACGATCTACATCTCGCAAGTAGCGGCCGTTACTGGGCCACTACTGACTGCTTGCCTACTCATAATACTGTTTATATTATAAATTTAGAATCAATCTTACACATTTTATAACTGTGGCGCTGTGGCTGTGTGGTTTGGTTTTACATTCAAAAATATGTTTCTGGCACTCGCCGGCCGCTGCCGTGGCACCGCTCGCTCGGCTCGTGCGTTATGTGGTCACAGTTCTAACCTAACCTAGCTTTTTCGTTTAAAAAAAGATATATGCGTGTATGAACGTAAGCGTAAGAACGGCTGCACCGATTTTTATGATCTTTGAATTGTTTGATTTGTCTCCGCCCTGAATAGCAAAACGCCTGATAGCGTAGAATCTGTCATATGTAGACTACGATGTCAAGAGTAGAATCTGTCAAATGTCGAATAAACTAGTAAGTTCAGTACATTATCACTTTTACAGTCAACAAAATAAAACTAAAACCCCTACAAAAGCAAACCACGAAACACAGACGTCAACAAAACAAAGTTTATTCCCGTCCCATAGCGGTATTAGTAAAAATCCCGGGACCGACGGAAAGTGGCGCGATCCTGAAATGTCGTCAGTCGTCGATCACCGCTCCGGGGCATTATTCACGGGAGAGATAAGTCCGCAACGTACCTGGGAGTCGACACCTCTGAATAGATACTGCTTTTGGGATGACAGCAAGTTGGAGGCGGGAGCGGGGTGAATATTTAGTGAACAAAGCGTATCATAGACAAGCACATTTTTTTTCTTGGTCGCGGCATCAACTATGCAAGAACAGGGCATGTCATATGAGTCAAACACCGTGGTTGGTAGCAGGACAGACTGCTCAGAGTGTGCACTTCTGACACCCTTACGTAGTATCGTCGTAATATGGACAGACAATACTAATTGGTTTGATTAACGCAGTTATAATAAATACTAATACGCAAAGCTTTTACCATACAATTCAATATTTATTACCTCCGTGGTTCTATAAAACCCTTGTCATCATCTTCCTGTCCTTTTCCTATGTTATATGGGAGGGGTCGGCGCAACTTGTTTTCTTATTCCATTTTCCCTTGTCAACCGTCATACACTCCCTTTTCTACTACAAATAATAAAAATAGCCTTACTTCTTTTGCTGAAGACAACAGGATAATATAGGTGCTTATACGTGACAATAATGTGTATACATGTACAATAATGCTACCTATACCCTGTCCATTAGGTAAACCGTTTTCTGACAAAAGAAAATAGTGATTGCAGCAACACACAATACATTCATTGATACACATACGGTCTTAGATTGTCTGTAAGAAGCCATAAATAAGATAATTCAATAAGATAAGGCAGTTTATATATTTATTTTATCACACATTTTAAAGTTAACTTTTATATAATCTGGAATATGTACATTCTAAGACAGCTGTCAAAAAACGGTTAACCAAATGGACAGGGTATAACGGCTTGACTTTTGAAGTCCCCCAGATCATTTATTGCAGTCTTTGATTTGACACTAACAACCAACACACCAATAACCCTTTCTTCATTCTTTACCACACCCGTCACTTATCAAAACACGCTTTCAGTTCATAAGTTACATCATCAATAAGAAATATCTAAGGTTGAATCGAGAAGCGACTGTGAGTGCGAGATTGGAGTATAAATCTGCCTTATAGCTTCATGCTATGTGTCATGGCCGTGTTATAATAATTACTTTCTGTCTGACTACTACTCATGTGAATGGTTTCTTTGTCCGTTACTTGGATTAAGATGCGGGCTTTACACAGGTGACTATAGCCACACGGTTTTCGCCGCACTTCGAAAATTTACTCTTTAAATGGCAATAGGCTTGCCTGCAGGTAACTTAAATCGCAAGTTCCAAAGTAGAGTAGGCCTCGACTATTGTCGTGCAGTGAGAGATCGCATGCCACGGGTGACTAAAATCGACCATGAAAATGCTCAGTCGCAGGCCATCGCTCTCCGCATGAAGGCAAGGTTCTAGTTCATTTTGTTGCAAGATGAACCTTCTTATTTTATCTGTGTTATAATATATTGTAGTAAAGCTCAGGTCACTATGTTTTACAATTATTTATTTATACAACCAATGTTACAACACCAAATACAGCTATCCAAACTTTGCGCCGTACGGCCGTACAGATTAAAAATTCCCGCGCTCGCCGAGTGTTGTCGAGTCATTATTTCTATTATTACATTCATCATTATATTCATTTATTTTCAGATAAAGAAGATCCATTGTGTTATTAATAGTAGTCTAAACCTATGTTAGTACTTAACTAATTACACCGACAATACTCCATTTGGTTAGTATACACACAACTTGGAAACTAGTGTTAGTACTTACATCCTATCCTATGCTAGTGTGTCTTAGTGTTATAGCAAGGAGCAGAGGTGGCCCAGTGATAGCGGCCTTGACTCACGAGTTGTAAGTCGTAGGTTCAAACCGCTTACTTTGTGTATCTACATTATTTGACCACCACCGCTCTCGAAACGGTGAAGGAAAAAACGGGTGTTATGTTATATATAGACATTTCATACAATTGTGATATGAATACATGAACAATTTAATTTGGTAGAATATTTGTTTTACATTTTCCCTGACTTTACACCGCGTATAATGGCCAGAAGTCAGTAAGTAAAATGTTAAAAGTCATCATCATTATCTTACAATACCCTCCACTCTTATAATAATGAGTAACTACCAACAAAACCTGTTCTTCAAAAATATTTTTGTTAGCAACGTTTTCAAGTGACAACATCATTGCATAGCGTTTTCCCAACAATGCTGGGGTCGGCTTCCCGTCTAATCAGATGCAGCTGAATACCAGTATTTTACATGAAACGACTGCCTACCTGACTTCCACATCCCAGTTACTGGGTAATACGATGCCCTTCGGTAAGACTGGTTGTCAGACTTTCGGACTTCTGACTACCCGTAACGACTGTCAAAGATCCACGAATGACAGTCGCGACCAACGGCTTAATGTGCTTTTCGAGGGACGGAGAGGTCTCGGTATGTAAAGATGTTAACCCATCCTCAGACCAACCGTGGCACGCGTAGCTTACCCTGATCGATTGACCTGTGCGGCTGTTATTATTTAGCCACGGACCCCTAAGTGACCGCATCAGGTGACAACCGGTCATTTTTATTTACGATATTAAAGATCGAAAGAACGTTCTTTCTACCTTATTGGATATCTCATCCAAAGGTTAAACAAAGAAGCTGTTACTATCCAGTAATCACATAGCAACTAATGTCGTCAGACAAAAACACACTATGTAATATAAAACTAATGCGATCTATTTTATTCCCAGACTTTCGTCCAAGTACTGTTTCTTTGTTGGAAAAATAATATTCTAGAATCTAGTGTCGACCTTGGACCTGGATAGGAGACCTAGACACGATAAGGAGTATAAGGCACTTCATAAACAAAAGGCTTTGTTTGTGTAATCAATTTTTTTTTAACGTTGTCCCATACTAGGAATTACTCCTGTATCGTGGGTGCGTTTACAAACATTTAAACTCACATACACAAACAGCCAGACCCGGAACAACTTACTGTGGGCAATACAAATATTTGTGCCGTGCGGGAATCGATCCCACGACACGCAGCGCAGCAGTCGATTGCTCAGCCACTGCACCAACCGTGTCGTCAAATTAATTTATTAATGCTGTGTGGAAGGATTTCTCTACGTTATGGGAGAGAGCAGTGGTGGCCCAGAGAGAACAGTGGTAGCCCAGTAAAGAGCAGTGGTAGCTCACTAACGAGCAGTGTTAGCCCAGTAAAGAGCAGTGTTAGTCCAGTAAAGAGCTTTGGTAGCCCAGTAAAGAGCAGTGGTAGCCCAGTAAAGAGCAGTGGTAGCCCAGTAAAGAGCAGTCGTAGCCCAGTAAAGAGCAGTGGTAGCCCAGTAAAGAGCAGTGGTAGCCCAGTAAAGAGCAGTGGTAGCCCACTAACGAGCAGTGTTAGCCCAGTAAAGAGCAGTGTTAGCCCAGTAAAGAGCTGTGGTAGCCCAGTAAAGAGCAGTGGTAGCTCACTAACGAGCACTGTTAGCCCAGTAAAGAGCAGTGTTAGTCCAGTAAAGAGCTGTGGTAGCCCAGTAAAGAGCAGTGGTAGTCCAGTGGAAACACTGGACTACCACTATTACTATTATATACTACACTGTACTCTTATACCTATACACTGCAATGTGAGTCATAAGTAATTTATTTCAAAACAATATACATACATTGTGTAGAAATTTTACTAGAGATAAGATGTCATTTAATAATCTATATGAGTAATACTCGTACAATAATAAAAACAAAAATATATTATAATAAAAAAAAAACAATATTAAGTGTAAATATTTCAAAATAATAATAGTCAACCATGCCATTTAAAATAAATTCCAATCAATAAATTAATATCCAGAACGATAATTACGATTGTCGCTTATCATCTAGGGTACTCATCGACACTGTAATAGCACTTCCTCAATAAATATGTCTTCAATTGTTTTTTAAATAACTTAATCTCTGTGACATTTAGTGAAGCTCATATAATTTAATCCAATTTGTAATGATTGCCAATTAATATTAATTTTGAATTTATTAATGATGTGGAAGTTTACATAATCTCAGAAGGTAAATGATAATATTGACAATGTTAATTTTATATATTTTTACGCCTCTGGGTAAACATAGAGAATCTATATATTTTTAACACCTCACACTCCGTTGTAATCTGACCTATGTTTACAAATAAATTATTCTGATTCTGAATCTGAAAGAATAAGTTTGCGCTATTTATGCTTTTAAATTCTACGGGAAGCTTGTTGTAGAGAAATATTGATTGGTACCTAGGACTGGGATGAACCACGTTTATGTGAAAACATTGTAAAACCCGATTATTTTTAAAAGAGTAACTGTGTACTTTCTAGCCGGCTCTCCATAGGCATAGCTTCTGTCGGTTCATAAGTGTCCATGTAGGTCAAGGTTGATATGGATTTTGTCTCCGTAGTAGTATTATGGTAACTGCCTCGTGGGTCTCGTGGTTGCAAGCTCGTCTGCTGAACGTGGGGTCCTGTGCACTCTTGTGTGTAAAGTTTAAAACTGTTACCTACAATGCCCCAAAAAAATTAGTTGATATTTTTCCACGTCAGCTGTGATGTCACATTATGATTTAAAATGAAAAAAAAAACCGGTCAAGTGCGTGTCGGGCCACGCGCCGTGTAGGGTTCCGTAGTTTTTATAACAGCCAAGTGCGGGTCGTATTCGCTGACTGATAGTTTCGTACCATGCTCTAACTAAAAGCCAAACATGACTACCTACCTAATTTGACTTCTTATACAAATCCTCACCTGATCCGACAATTTTTCACGGAAAGTTTTAATTTTTTTTTGAGATTTGGATAAGACTGGTCATAGCCGGTGTTTTGAATTTAAATACAGGACACAGAGCTACACTACTCACTCGTTAGAAAAAAATAAAATTGAGGAAGTAGTTTATTATACCTGGGGGAGCTTTGTGTTTGATACTATATAGCAAAATAATAAATTAATATAAATAAAAACATATTAATTTAGGTTCACTCTAAAAACGGACCCACATATAATTTAATTATAATATAATTTTATTCGACAGCAACTGTTTTTTTTTATAAAATTTATTTAGGAATGAAACAATAGCGCGATACAACTGACGCTTACCGCCATCTATCGACATTTCTATGGAGTGGTTCGAAATTTTCGAGTCCAATACAATTGGTCGACTATTACTCGTAAACTTGTAAAGCCCACATAAGTGTTATAGTTTTCCTTTAAACTTCGTTATATAATTATGTAAAGGTACTACTGCCGTGACATTTGAATTTCTAACTATAACCGTTTAGTTGATAGAGGGGGACACACTTGATTCTAACGAAAATTAGTACTTTAAAGCTTGATAAGTCACGAAAGGTTTACTTAATCAAAAAACGGTCTTCCCAAACCCCTAATATTAACGAAGACCTATCCAACGGTATCCCACACTATGGGAAGGACGAAAAAAAAAAAATATCATCCCCACTTTACATGTAGGGGAGGTACCCTAAATAATTGTTTTTTTCAAAATTTTATTTTACCACTTTTTTGGCGTCAATAACGTGTATACTCATGCCAAAGCTAAATCACGGACAGGCAGACAGACAGACGGACATGGCGAAACTATAAGGGTTCCTTGTTTACTACGGAACCCTAAAAATAATCAGGTACTTCTAAGGGATTACTTGATTATTTTGTATGATGGCCTATGGCTTATACATATTTAGGTAGTTGAATTTGTCAATAAAAACGTTATAGCAGTTCAAACATTTGGATCACTAGAATTTTAAATCATAATGTGGTGTGTCATAGCTGAAGTTGAAAAATGTCTACTAATTTTTTGAGGCCACTGTTCATTCATTCGTAAAACTGACAACTTAATTATATTTCCTATTCATTCTTTGATCCGAGTCCTTGAACGGTAATTCCGTATCTTAGGAATAGTTCGACTAGATTTATTGGAAGTTCTTAGTACGAGTAGGAAAGTTTTCTTGTTATGGCAAGGATATCGAACGTAGGAACGAGATAAATATAACGTACGATTTAGTTGATATAGGAAAATGACTATGTTTCTTGAGTTAAGGTTTTCATTAACATTTCTTTCATCGTCCAGCTATTGTTGCAGTAATTGGGTACATACCTGTTAAATTAAAAAGTTAATTGATCTCTTGATATCTAAAGTGATAATTTTTAAAGTATATATCTCAACTTACAATACTAGTGCAGCATTTTCCAATTTTCAAGTTTTTCTGAAACTGTCTTTAAGGTTTGTACAACGTATAAATAATTTAATGCTCGTAGCTTAGTGCCAACCCTGCCCTTTGATACCAAACTTGTGCTTACCTTCTTTTTTCGCTTGTTTTTAATCTTCTTTTTAGGGTTGATTTTTCCAACGCCAGATAATTTTATCGGAAGAATAATTTTGAATTTTTGACAGTTCTTCCATACAAAATCTGTCAGACGTCAATTTTAAGGTGGGGGGGAGGGTTAATTTTAGGTGAAGGGTGGGCGTTTTTTGGGGGACTGCCTTTTGTAATTTTGACGTTCAAAAATTGCTGCTTTCAGCCTAATTTGAATAAATGACTTTTGATTTTTATTCCGCGAATAAAAATTATTCGTTGGTTGAAAAAGCAGCTCTTAGTCTTAAAATAATACAATAGAAAATCAACATAAACAAAAATCTTAAATTCACTGACTGACAACACACAGTCTCAACTGCTGAGTCTATACGCATGATTTGCACAAGAGATATAATAATATATAATAATAATAATAAATCTTTATTATCAGACCATAGATCCATAACTTAAAATAAAAAATAAATAAAAATAAAATAAAAACTACAAAATAAAACCTAAGAAATAAACCTACCTCACATAATATATCTGAATGACGGTCTGTGTGCCGCCATCCAGTGACCTATTATTTGGCCATCCACCCTGCCGGCTATATTTATGACTGAGAAAATATTTTTGAAAATAAGTTTTCTATGGAATTTTGTCATTTTTACCGATGGGAAAACCCATCGGGCACATGGCTTGTATTAAATAAGTAGTTTACTATAATAATAATAATTAGAAGAACATACTAGCAAGCTATTTGACCCGCACGTGATCTCACTACATCGCAAGTATTTATGTAGCTACGAGTACGTCGCCTTGCCGCGTCCCCCAAGACTGTTCAGTACTGGTTGACTTGACTCAAGAGGAATAAAAAATGTAGAACAAGACAGTGTCTCGAGTATTTTTATATGTTAAGATAAATTATACTGAAGAAATACAGGTACTTAGATAGGTATTTAAATGAAAAATTATGACGATAAATAATATCACTAAATAAAATATTATATAAGTATAAATAGAATATAGTTGTAGTATAAATAAAGTATAGTATAGTTGTATAAGTTTTATTTTTATTATTTTATTTTTTTATTTTATTTTTTATTATTTTATTTTTATTATTTTGTTTTTTTATTTATTATATAATATTGATTAAATTTCTGTAAATTGGTTTTACCAAACACTTTTACACGTCAAAAACTAGGAGTGTTCCCTATCCGACTACTTTGAGACGAAACATCGAAACAAACTCGGAGGTCATAGCTCTAGGATCATGCAAATTTGTGTCTGAAATGAGATGATTGAGGACGATTGACGACATTTGAAGACGTTATTGATTTAATATTATTCACTGTGTACACAATACGGCTATCAAAGCTACTATTGAAACCAATTTATTATCATGGACTATGTTTACTGTAGCCTGTAGACTGTAAATAATTATTGCGGGTAAAATATCAGTCTGCAACTGAAAATCAGCGTCACGTACCCCGTGTTGCTATCTGACATCATGCAAGAGCGGTACTATAGAGTGTCCGCAATTTACCGGCGAATGACGTCACTGAAACGTTATTTATGGAAGTAAGTTAGTGTGTGTGTAACAGACGGCACGGTTGGCGCAGTGGTTAAGCGATTGACTGCTGCGCTGCGTGTCGCGGGTTCGATTCCCGCACGGAACAAATATTTGTATGACCTACATGTATTTGTTCCGAGTCTGGGTGTTTTTCTATCTATAATATGTATGTATTTACAAAAAAACAAAAAATTGTATATAAGTAGTTTATCACCCATCTTGTTACCATAACACAAGCATTAGGTTGCTTAGCTTGGGACAAATGGTGCTGTGTGAAATGTCCAGGGATATTATTATTATTATTAGTGTTTCCCTAGAGAGCGTTTTTTGACACGGTAAAGTCTAACCCCAATGCCATCATATTCATGACAGCCATCACTGCAGCCGTTATGTGGCGCCATCTATCTTCTTACCGTAGCTTTAGCATTGTTTCAATTTTTGTCTGCCTTCAAAGCAAGGGTGAACAGGAATCTTCTAGACACGCTCGTTCCAGCATATACCTCATCCATCGCTTCCCATCAGGCGTGGTCGAGGGCTTGCTCTTGGCAATAATAATGAAAAAAGTCGTTTTATGGTGTAATTTAATTCACTAAATTCTTATGCCAACAATCACTTACTTTTTTTCATTCAGGTCGTCAACCCTTCTACATAATAGAAAAAAAACTGTCTACTTTTTAGCTAAGGGTCATAAAAAGATTCATTGGATGCATTTACTACATTTACTGAACACTTCTTTTTATCCACCTCCTTGCATTAAATCTTCGTTTTTTGTCTGAAAATAAAGTGCATCTTTTGTTTCTTTAACACATTTATTAGCGTCTAGAGAAGGATACAAAGAAAATCTTAAAAGGAATAATTTTATTTTGCTTTAACGCTGGGAAATAAACTTTATAACAACACTGTCCACGTAGTGTTCACGTAGTAACTCCCTAGAAATATTTTTATAGATATATGAATGTAGGTACTCACCATAACTTTTCTAAAATAAAATTCTTAAAGGCTAGAGCAACGTCGGTTAATATCATCGATTTAATAATAATAATAATAAATCCCTGGACATTTCACACAGCACCATTTGTCCCAAGCTAAGCAACCTAATGCTTGTGTTATGGTAACAAGATGGCTGATAAACTACTTATATACAATTTTTTTTTGTAAATACATACATATTATAGATAGAAAAACACCCAGAGTCGGAACAAATACATGTAGGTCATACAAATATTTGTTCCGTGCGGGAATCAAACCCGCGACACGCAGCGCAGCAGCCAATCGCTTAACCACTGCGCCAACCGTGCCGTCGATTATTTTCTTATTTCTTATTTTCGTCTAACGACATTTTCACTAAAAAAGATCTTGAGAGGCAAATTTGAGGGGATTGTAATTAAGTAATAACAGCCGCATGCGTCTATCGATCAGGTTAAGCTACGCTAGCCGTGGTTGGTCCGTGGATGGGTGACCATCTTTATACATCAAGACCCATCCGTGCCTCGAAAAGCAGGTTAAGCCAGCGGCTACTGCTGTCATTTGTGGATCTTTAGCAGTCATTACGGGTCGTTGGAAGCCCGAAAGTTTGACAACCAGTCTTACCACGGGGTACACGATACTTATTAGCAAGTAACCGGTTTGTGGAGGTCAGATAGGCAGTTCCTTTATGTGAAAATACTAGTACCTAGCTGCATCCGCAGAAAGTGGAAGCCGACCCAAACATGGTTAAGAAAAGGCGAGGCAGATGATGAAGATCCAAAATCGAAGCTATGTGCAGTCAATTAAATTAGTTATTAAGTAAATTGACACTCTACGTCAATTTGACGTGTTACAGCCATCTCATACAACTTCCATAACATAAAAATTGTGATTTGAAATTATATGAGAATTATCAACATGCAGACATCATTTAGACATACACACTTCTTCTTCCCAGCGAAAGCACTAGGAAGTGGTGAAGGGCGAGCGTTTCGGGGGACTGTCTTTTGTAATTTTGACGTTCGAAAAGTGCTGATTCTCAGCCTAATTAGAATAAATGACTTTTGATTTTGATTTTTTATTTTGACATAGCCGCGGTGATTACGCGAAGAAAGTGGAAATGGGCGGGCCACATAGGGCGTAGAACAGATGTCAGATAGGGTAGAACAGTGCTGGTCTGGAGACCGAGACCTGGTAGTAGAAGTGTGAGCAGACAGCCGATCAGGTGGACCGACCTGGTGAAGATTGCTGGACGACTCACGCTTAGGATAGAGAAGATTTGCGTGCATTGCAGAATGCCTACATTCAGTCTTGGGTGGCGAAAGGCTGAAGGCGATGAAGAGGCAATTTATGTTAGTAGTCAATTTGCTAACAATTAAGTTTCTCGACTTTGCTAACGTCGACGTCAGTCAAGTATGTGTGGTAAAACCAAACACTAACAGACCGTCACTACACTGCGGTGTACCGCGAGCAGACTGGGCTGCTTGTGTGTGCAACGCTGCTGCAAACATTCCACATCGGAGCTGAGCTTGTACGAGTAGCAGGGATTCTCGTGAACTGTATCATAGTTGGTTGCAGGTTAAGTTTACTAACATAGATGTTAAAAAATATTGTTACTAACACATTTGAGTCCTTTTCTACTTGTTAAATATAGCTTCAGCCCGCGACTTCGTTCGCGTGAAATTTGTTGTTCCCCCGTCGCGCATCGCATCGCATTGCCTACCCGAGCTGTTACTTCGTTTTCGCTAAGCATTCGCCATGACTTTTTGGTCTCGGCTCCTAAGAGTTTTTTTTTTTTAAAGCGTTGCCCCACACTAGCATTTTCTCCTGTGTCGTGGGTGCGTTTACAGACATATAAACTCACATACACAAACGGCCAGACTCGGAACAACTAATTGTAGGTCATACAAATATTTGTTCCGTGCGGGAATCGAACCCGCGACACGCAGCGCAGCAGTCAATCGCTTAACCACTGCGCCAACCGTGCCGTCAATCATGCCGTCGCTCAGTTCTAGCATGATGCTAAGTAGTATATAGCCTTCCTCATGAATTGGGCTATCGAATGCAAAAATAATGATTCAAACCTGACTGACAGTTCCAGAGCACAAACAAACAAACTCTTCAGATTTATCATTAGTACGTCTTGAGAGCTGAAGAGTTTGTTTGTAATAAATAAAATATACAGTTTCTACCATTTAAATTAAAAAACCAAGACCTCAGCCTGAATGAACTTACACATCCCTACTCAATTCCAACATGTTGTAAGAAAAATTACACAAGAATCGTATGTTACATAATTTTGTTCGGCACCAGTCGTTATGCGTGTAACTCCAACATTGCGTATTCCTACCAGCGCCTGTGCGTACAATTTACGCCGAGTTCGCGTTTACGTAATGTTCCTTATACGATGCCAATTCTTATTTTTGGAATGAAACTATATTTTGATTATTATTTGTGCTCATATATTGGATTTGGATAGTTAAGATATGGGTAGATTAGTTGCTGACTCACTATTTTAGTGAAGAGCAGTGGTGGCCCAGTGGTATCGGAACCGCTTTATGGGTTGTAGGTTGTGGGTTCGAACACAAGCAAGCGCTTTACTTTGTGTAATTTATTTCATCATTACTGCTCTCAAAACGGTGAAGGAAAACATCGTAAGGAAACCGGCATGCCCTAGAACCAAAAATTAGAAACATGTGACATCTACCAACCCGCACTGGGCCCGCGTGGTGGATTTTGGCCCATTACCTCTCACAGAGAGGACGCTCGAGTTAGGACTCTGCTGATTATGCTATTTTATTAGCTGTATATTTATATAATTAATATGTATTTAAAAAACACTATACATCAAAATTAACACATAACATTTTAAAACTAGATAAGTTCATTGTTTTATATCCTTCTTACTCTGAACAGAAACACTTCACAACTCAGAGAAATGTTTAGTTAACTTGAAAAGATAATGGATTATAAATTATACTCTATACCTAACATAGAGGGGCTGTGGCTTGGGCTAACATACCGAGATCCGTGCCGTCCGATCCGGTCTGTCCGATCCAGTTCCGTGACTCGGAAACCATTGGTCCCGGCTGTCATTCTTGGATCTTTGATAGTCATTACGGGTCTTCAGAAGCCCGAAAGTCTGACAACCACTCTTACCAAGAGGTATCGTATTACCCAGTAACTGGGTAATGGAGGTCAGATAGGCAGTCGCTCCATATAAAGTACTGGTGCTTCTGGTTAGAATGGAAGCCGAAAAGACTAGGCAGATGATGAGACCTAACATAGTTTCTTCGGCTTTCGCACAAATCAAAAATAGAATGAACGTACTAAACAAATTCAAATCTCGATCCCTGAATTCAAAAGTCACAAACGTCACACGTCCGCCAGCACAGCTGTCGGAATACAACCAAATGCTTTTCAAACAGTCGCACTGTGAAATCATTCTTATTCCTACTGTTCTGAAATGTAAATCCGCATTTGAAACGAACGCGAACTGAGGTCACAATGCCCGCCACCAAAACGTAGGAAGGAAAATTAAAAATATTTTTGGTTCCCACTAACGAGGCAGCCTGTTTCTAGCCTATCTGCATTTCTGTACCGACAAAATTGGATTTACTTCTCTGCGTGTTTTTTTTCGAATCATCCCGTTTTTTGTTCGTAAGCTATGACAGATTTTTTGGCACCTTTGAATTACGAGTTAGGATATTCGCTCTTTGTATTTTGTTGATTTTTTTAGCTTTTCGACGTTAGTTTATATACGAAAATAAAAAGAGTTACAATTTTCGCGGTTTTATTGCCATCCGAATTTATGCCATGTTAGGCATATTATAATTACCGTGGTCCAGGCCAAAGTATTTATTTAATTAGACCATTATTAGCTACTTTTGAATTCTTAAGAAATAGTGGAGCAACTGAGTTTATATCTCGTTCCTGCTAAATACTCCAAGACTACCGCAGAATCTTCAGCCAAGTCTCCCAAGACCCAAGTCCTGTAAACACCACTTAAATATTCCATCTACCACACTATTAAACCATCGATTAGTTCCACGCATTTATAACAGTGTTTCAATCAAGATATTCCCCCGAGCTTTTGACAATAGCGAGTGATATTTGTGGTCATGCGTTGTGGTGTACCGGCTCACAAATCAGACTCCATTGTTATACGTGTTAACCACTATTGCGTTACTGAAATTGGGTCTAGTTGAACGCTTATGTCCCTGAAGTTTAGTGTTATTCAGAGTATTGTTGGTAGCACAATGTGTGACTGAAAGGCGGATGTATTGTACGGCAGAGAGGCGAGAATACGCCCAATAAGGCTTTCATTGCCGTATATTTCAATTTAAGTAACATTCAAATACATGGGCTTACAAATCTCACAAAAGAAATAAAGTGTTTTCAACTCCTGCTTCAGAAAGCCAATTCTTGTAATTTAAAACGTTCAAAATCTAGTCGCAATCTCATGTCGGCGACAAACAAATGTCAAAAACTTGTCAAACATGTAGAGGTATTTTTGACAGATTGAAGATAGATCAGACTGTGAATGTTCTTAAAATTACGGGAATTACCCCTCTGATACTAAGCAAAATGTTTCAAGAAAGGGTTTAAAATTTTGAAAAGCCTCCACATGGGTAATCAAGGTGCATCATATGCTAACCATGGGCCCAAAAAGGACAAGGTAGGTACAGCAGAAGACTTGGACAGGCTAACTAATAATTAATATAAAGTATTGAAGATTGAAAAAGTACATAGTCAAAGCGTTCTTAATCTCTCTTATTGGCACGAAATATAAAGATAGAAATAAAAAACCTAAAAAATATAATTAGGTGCATTTATATGAATAGCGAATCAGCAGTGGTGGCCCAGTGATAGCGGCTGCGACTTACGAGTTGTAGGTCGTAGATTGGAACCCATACAGGTGCTTTACTTTGTGTAAATTATTTCATCACCACTGCTCTCAAGACGGTGAAGGAAAACATCGTGAGGAAACCGGCATGTCTTAGAACCAAAAATTCAAAGACATGTGTCATCTACCAACCCGCACTGGGCTCGAGTGGTAGATTACATTGAGTTTCTTGCCCGATCTTCTGCATAGATACCTACTACGCTTTGGAATGGGCGACTAGCTTCATCTTTTTGACTGACCGACCCTTGACAATTCATAAGTGCCTGTAATTGGTTTAGTTGAAATAAATAGTTTGATTTTGAGTTTGAACAGCCCACTCCCTCTAAAAGAGGAGGCATATGCCCCAGCAGTGGGATCATATATATCACTTCATGGTAAAATATTAGCCAGTAAGGAAGGAGGTTACGTTCAAAGTATTGTATTGTCACTCATGAAGCCTATTTTAATGTACTCCAATCATAATGCAGTTAGTTACAAAGCATCGTGTAACGTGAGTGCTAATATTAAGGCCCTTCCTTCAACTCCAACAATGTACTGCTATAGACTGATTAGAATCCCGTAGTAGAAGTAATATCATAGTACTGGCTCGCAAATCATGACCTATTGTTAGACGCGTAAACGTTATTTACTGAAATTGGGTGTGCGCTTCGTGGTAGTTAAGTGGTGGTCCAAGTATTGTTGTCAAGTTATAATGAATATCTTGAAATTGTGTGGATAATAGGAGTCCAAATTGCGGATAGTCATCGTGTTAGTTAATTTAAAAACTGCTAACAAAACTGTTTTATTTTCTTTCTGAGAACGTAGAACGACCGTGTGAACGGTAGTATCGCCTTTATAAATTAACTGTATTATAATTAGTATGAATAGAATACCTTGAATACTTACGATATTATATCAAAGACGTATATTAGATGACAGGAAGGTCAATACCATCCCTATTCTACTCCAACTATGATTTAAATTAAATTTCGTCTGACATAATTTTGATACGTATTTATAATACCTTTATTACGCTGTAAGATACGTTTATAGTAATAATAGCGTAGATTATTCTTATATATTATAAAACGCTACAGTTTTCTGCCTGTCTGTTACTGTAGAATAATATTTTCAGCAACATTACCATTTTAATTACCAGTTGATGAAATTCCGTAGGTACATAACACTTTTCCAATTGTAAAATAATAATGTGTATGTGCCATAAAGTTTTTGTCAACGAGACGTTTTACGACAATTACTAAGTTCATCATAAAAGCCTCAGTGTAATAATAACTGCAAACTATACCACCTGCTATCAACAGTTCAATAAAAGGCGTGCATCATGTCAACGAACTTTCATCAAGATAAAACGAAAAAATAGCTTTATGATTTTACCTTTCATTTTAAACATATTATGGCCTGACAGCAGACAGGCTAAGTAACTCATCACAAAATAAATTATGCACATATTTGCACACCTGTGTGTGCGTATGTGTGCAATATGTTAAGAGTATGAGTGATATCCGACGCTTCACTCGACTGAATGGTACGCTAGGTGAATATTCACTTTTATTTCATTCACGACACCGACAAAATAACCTATGTAGACATGAACGTTCATCTGCTCCTTTTATTTCATTTTTAGGTCATTTGGCAGGCGAATGAAAGAGGGTTGAAATGCAACATCGTTGAATTCGTTTTTCACTTTTGATTAATTTTGTGTTCACACGTTTCACTTCGAGTGAAAGATGCCGAATGAAAGACAAGAATGAACAAAATGAAGCTACTGATATCAGCTTTACGTAGGTGGGTAGGTTCTCATAATTCACTCCGTTCAACAACTTCGTAGTATGATGATAGCTTTGTAAGATTGAAAAATAAGCTAATAAGTGAGATTTAGACGTCTGATAGTAAGTAGAATGTAATGTTATTTATTATAGCGTGGAACGTAAAGCGATCTATATCGAAGGTACTAAAGTTTTTATAGGCGTAAGCCGTTTTTTGATTGAAGCAAAAGATGTTAAGGGACATTTTCTTTTGGACACCCTATTATTGTCACACTACATAAAATCTAAGGCTAATATTTATAAACGCTATCTGCACATCTTATACTTTTACTTACTTTTTTATCTGATACTTTTTCTTTCTTACTTTCTTTCACATGTTTTGGCTAAAACATGTTCCTGTCTCTATCTTAATACCTAACGCCTAATTCAACGTACGTGCTAAGTATCGTTTATAGATCTTGCCCTAATAGCAGGTGAACAACTAGTAAAGAGTCTTGCGAACTGTCAAGCAATTTTGTACCTTATGTAGTACAACCATTAACCGTCACCTTGAATTGCCCTGTACATTAATTACCCTACAAATGATTAAGGGTCAACGTAAGAATGGATGTCAAGAAAGTAGACAACCACATGCAAGGAACAAAATTTCCGTGATACTATAATTGTTAGTTACAAAACTAGTAAGTAAGTGTAATATTTTATATCATCAAAAAAATAAATCATTTTTTTTCAACAAAAAAGGGACACATATTTTCAATGCTGTGCACAACCTTCTTCTTAGCGTGTCGATAGCAATCAGTATAGAGTTAGCCCAGAATTTGGCTACGGGCTGGCACCTTCCATCAGCTTCTGCAGCGTGCTGTCAGCTGGACACTCTGAAAACGAAGATAAGTGGCCCATTGTTTGTGGAACAGCACCACATTTACATTCCCGGGCGGAGTCATATGAGAATCTCTGTCTGAGCCGGTTTTCTTTGCTTCGGCCTACCCAAGTCCGGAATCTATTTAAAAATTGCCAGGTAAGTCAAGACGACTTATGTCGAGGTGGGATATTTTTATCAGGTGAAGGTTCAAAACAAGTGAACAATTTACCAATAAAACATCACAACCCTAATCACTGCATCTTTGTCGACGCCTTTCAAGGTACTCAGTCTGCCACTCAAAGTTCTGAATCTTATAAAAACACTAATAGTCTAGAGCACTTCACAATCCATCTTAAAATCCTATCACTTTTATATTTCAACAGAAATTGTATCTACAACATTAATGGGTAAATCGCAGCAAAATGTATCTGTCGTTAAAAAATTCATAAGCTCCTGAATATTCTATGAATATTGCATGGCCATTTCATGCAGCAATAAAGTTTATTTGATATGACATTTGAGGTATGACATTTATCTATGCATAATGCTATAAAAATCATGACGTGCCGAAAATAGCAACGTGCTAAGAAATTTGCATTGAGTGATGAGAAAATTTAGTGAACAGTTACAGCACAGGTTTATTGTGATATAGGAATATTGAGATATAAGAATATCAGTGTTTTTTGTTAAGGTGAGTAAGCTGATGCACTCTACTTAGTCAAATGGGGAGGACGAAAGCTCTTAACCATTTCCTCATTTGAAAAACTTGACCTTAGACAAAAATACATTAAGCTGCCCACAGACATCATCCTCATCAATAACTTACAAAATTCACATACACATACATACATGAATTCACACCTTCCCATGTACCCCTATGGTTAGGAAAATACAGAACACCACTTGCTTCGATCCGTACGTCATACTCCTTTTGCTTCGTTTACATACACGCCGGTTGCGCACCTGACCTTTCTGAAGAACATCACCAATAAGGTCGCCGTCCTTCTAGGGCGCCCCTCCGGTCATTTTCACTTACATCTGCTTTGTGTTTCATCCAATCCAGTGTTACAGCGTAGAAAATATAGTTCACTAAAATTAGAAGACCTTTTAACAAACTTACTTTTACATACAGGAACCACAGACTAACAAAACACGTAGTCCATATTTATAGTAATTTTCACTACCCTAAAACCAATAATGACTGAGTTAAAGCCACCACAACTGTTCGCGAAGAGTTATAGCAGCGGTGTCTGTAACTAATGGCAATTTATTGTCTATAAAACTTTTACAGGATCAGGTATGTTTGACAAACTGTTATATGACTGGCTGTGTTACCACTTTTTATTTTATTGCTACGTTACTTATATTACTGATGTTTATTTGCTGTGGGTTTGATGATACGTGTAAAAGAGCTTTCTGTGTGATCAATGCCGTAATTTCAAGTCTTTCTGATGTTCAAATGTAGGTTTAAAGATTTTCTGTGAGACGAGGCTTATACTCGTAATAGGCCTTTGAAAGGATACCTCCGCCTCCTCCAAATGCAGCGTGACGTATTTATTTACGATGCGCCGCTGAGCATTTCGCGAAAATCCATGCCACAGTATAAAATATTTTCAGTTGATCAACAAATTCGTTTTTTCTTAGGTTTGATTTTTTTCCTTAGGTTTACATTTATGATACTTACGGTAGTGGAGTAAAATTATTACTTAAAATGTCTTGTGCACTTAATGAGCGTTTTACATTATCAGATAACGACAACAACTCGATACCGATATGTTGGCAGCAACACCGACACCGATTTGATAATTATTATCGGCCCGATGATATTGGAGAGTATCGATGCCCATCGCGACGCACCAAACGACTCAATATCGACGTCTCGAAGTCATCAGTGCGAAAAGAAAAATGTGTTCAAGTTAATTTGGGCCGCTCTTGAATGGTAAAAATGTTTTGAAATGTGAGTTCATAGTTCATACACCCACACACAACCTCAAAACATTTACAAATCGACTGATTCTAATGGTGCTACGACGCGACGTAGCAAAATGGCTACGCAGCCTACGCCGGCGTAGCAAAAAGCCTACGCGTCACATTTACTGTACTTGTTACAATGTATAATAGGACTGGTATTCTTCGATTACTGTTCAATAGACCACCATTGAACAAGATAACTTCTGCTATTTCATACTCTCAGTATAGGGTTATAAAATTTTGTGGTCCAATTTTATTATATCTACATAGCCGAAAAACTGGGCAAACGTTAATCAAATAAACACAATTAGCTAACGAAGATAGAATTGTTTTTGTGCCCATATTTTTGATGCCTCGCCGTATATTTTCACTCCCGGGATGAATTTTGTTTGTTTTAATGCCCGTAATCATTTTAATACACTTTTTATTCGTGAGGTCCACGAATAAAATTCTTTATCAGACAAAAATGTGTACTTTAATTACTTTAGAATAGAGCTCATAATTAAATCAAAACGACTTCGGGAATATTTTTAATCTAAAAGCGTATAAATTGAGTGGAACATTTTTTGGTCCATTGTTATTTAGAGTTTTTGAATTGCGTGTCGTTTTTTTACTTATGTTATAATTTTGATGGGTAAAAATAAAATATAATTTATCCACGAAAAGTTCTGATAAAGATTTGAATAATACTCGTATACTATATAATGAATTTTATCTATTTTTGTGATTTGTATAGGTATTGAGACTTGGTGCCTTAGTAAATCTTACTGTAAATAAATGCGAAAGTTTGTGAGGATGGATGGATGGATATTTATTACAAACTCTCTCAGTCTTTCACGCAAAAACTACTGAACGGATTTTGATGAAACTTTAAAGTAATACATACATAACATCACGCCTGTATTTCCTGAAACGTTAGGCAGAGGTGCACCTATAGTATACCCACATTCCTCCTGTTTGGTTAAGTCCCATGTAATATAGGGGGGGAGGCTATTGCCATCCACCGAGCACAAATAATAATAATAATAATAAATCCCTGGACATTTCACACAGCACCATTTGTCCCAAGCTAAGCAACCTAATGCTTATGTTATGGTAACAAGATGGCTGATAAACTACTTATATACATTTTTTTTTGTAAATACATACATATTATAGATAGAAAATAATGTACCAAGTTTACACAAAAGCCAATAAATTCTAACTTTATGTTGATAGATTAATACAATTATTTTCTTATAATGTTACTTTGTGTCAATTTTGAACTTTTCCTGGCGTGTTTGGTCTCCTACCCATCCTCATCATCTGCCTAACCTTTTCCCAACTATGTTAGGGTCGGCTTCCAGTCTAACCGGATGCAGCTGAATACCAGTATTTTATATAGAGTGACTGCCTAACTGACGTCCACAACTCAGTTACTGGCGTACCTAAATCATCCAGGAAAATGATGATAAAACTCTATATTATTTTGCTTTAAGTACGCTGTACCAGTACAGCGTCAGAATAACTGTTTGCTTTAAAAATATATATAATTGTTTTAATACTTGTTGATGAATAATTGTTTGCTGCACCGGACGACGTCATTACGTCGGCGCCGGCTGTCGCTGAAAACCAGCGCTGGGGCTCTGTCTTGCATAGGGTCGCAGCATAATGCTGAGCGATAGCCGTTTTGCGTGGATATGATGCATGTTAACTATTTCTTATTGTTTTATTTTCTGTAATTGTTCTTATGTTCTTTTGTGCGTCATGTTTACCGCAAATAAACGTATTTTCTTTCTTTCTTTCTATAAGTGCACCAAAGTGCTACCCACTTTATCCCTTATAATAAAACCCGCTACTCACTAACGACTTTTCGCAGAAAAATCCAGTTCTCTATTCAATTCTAATTAAATCTGGCATAAACGGAAAAGTGGGTCGTCTGCGTGCGATCCGGTCATCTGCAGAATGGACTAGATTACTCGAGTTTTATAGAAAAATAGCTTTTGAACGCGGCTTCTCCTGCGAAAAAGTCGGATATTATCCCATGGGATCGTAGGTACTACCGGGATATAAAGTATCCTATGTCCTGACCCTGTCCATGGTCTACTCATGGGCCAAATTTAATCCAAATTCGTTCAGCCGGTTTAGCGTGAAAGCGTAGCAAACAAACTTTCTTTTG
Source organism: Apamea crenata (assembly GCA_949629185.1). Lineage (NCBI taxonomy): Eukaryota > Metazoa > Arthropoda > Insecta > Lepidoptera > Noctuidae > Apamea > Apamea crenata. The sequence goes on from OX451359.1 coordinate 4,897,684, forward strand.
CATTTATAATACTCGTACTGGTTAGGATATCCGCGGCCCTCGTGGATGTCGAAAATGATCAAACCGGAACGTGCTATCGTGACAAAAAGCAAATTTGCATACATTTTAACCAAATTCGTTCACTGGTTTAGGCGTGAAAAGGTAACCTACAGACAGAGTTACTTTCGAATTTATAATATTATAACTATATTATTATATAGTACGGATGCCATCACCTCCCAGGAGTTGACGCGCAAAAAATGTACCGCTTTAATTAATTATTTCTTGTTGCAATATTTCTGGGTCGAGTGTGACATTTTGCAGATATTATAGCCGTTACAAATAACGAGTGCATCGTGACTTTTATGACGTTGAGATAAGGTTTAAATTGTAATGATTCGCGCGCTTGTGAAATGCAAGAACTGTAGGAGAGTCAACTAATTTTCCGGGTAGATATTTTAAACTTGTTAAGTTTGTAATGGATTTAAGTATCGATTTAATTTAAACAAGCACTGCGCTACTTACCTATTGTAGGTCGTGGGTTTGAACTCAATTGTGAGAAAACCGACATGTCATCTCACAAAGATGAGGCATTGTCCCAGAAGTGGCAACATCATAGCCTTATTATGCTAAGCAGTGTTTTCTTTCGAAGAACTGCACATGACCATATCGAAAAATGTACACAATTAGGTACGTAGACCTGTTTGGTGTTTAATTAGGCTGCCGTCTTAATGAATGGTATTTTTTTTTTTCATGAAAGGAGCTTCCTCCAGGGACGTCCCTCCGATCTTCTTTTACGTCCGGCGCACCCTGGGCAATCGACTTCTGTCAATTGACTAATCCTTTCCCGCTTCGCTTCGTATTTTCTTTTCTTTAAACCAGCACTGGAGCTCTGTCTCGTATAGGGTCTTATCATTATTTATTTATTTATTTATTTATTTAATTCGGGAAAACAAACAGTTACACAAACATCGTAATAAACATGTAGTAGGAAAAAAAGACGTTACATATGTGTAGCTGAGCGATGGCCGTTTTGCGTGGATGTGACGCATGTTTTCCTTCAACATTTTTTTTTTGTGTTTGTTTTCTGTTTGTGCTTCATGTTTACCGCAAATAAACGTGTTTTCTTTCTTTCTTTCACCACGATGGCCTAATCGCCACGTTTCAGGGCCAGACAATCCACTGAAAAAATCAGCCCCAATATAAAAAAGATGTTTGAACGTTTGGCCATCGATACGCTAAGACTATGACTACACGGTTAATAATTAATACTTTTTCATACAATCATCTAATTGCACTCAACAACATTTAACAATACAGTACATCCTCCACAAATTTCTTATTTTTGTAGTAAAACCCAAAGTATTTAACACTGCGTAAATTAATTTCAAAGACATCAAAGCTTAGCACAGTTTATAGAAATTATCACGCTATATCTATGAACACAAAGCAATTTTGTGGTAAGACCTCTGAGTTCATGTATTTTGAAACACAACAAAGTTCAAACAAAACTGGTTTTTAATCTTAACTAAATCGTTGGCTTACTAAACGATAAACTTTTAACAATTTCAATTTACCAAAATTTATTTGTTCTTTGAACTGTAAAATTGTTAGTATACTTTTTTTTAAGTTAATTATTTTCGCCAACCTACATTTTATTTGACAAATATTTGTTTTCAAGGTTTAATTTCTGATTAAACGGTTAGTCAAACGTTTTAGACTGATGTTCTTAGAAGGACAAACTATTTGGGGTTTTGTAAATAGAAGCCAGTTTTGTGGAACACATGAGAAAGTTTGGTCGTATCTCTGTGACGCTAGAATAAGCCACCGAGAGACCAATGGACCAAGTTACTAGCGGATGTTCATATTACACCGTTTAAAGGGACTTCATCAGCGCTTTGGCATATTTAAATTCAAATTGGAAAACTTTATTTCGAGCAAAGACTCATATACAGGTTTATTTGTAAAACACCAACAACCTCTTAAGAGGTCATTGTACTCATCATTATGAACAACTTTTACTATAGGACCAAACATGAAATCGCGAAAAAAAAATCAGCCGCTCCCTACATTTTGACGAGTTATGCGAACGTAAATGTAGGGAACAGCTGATTTTTTTTTTCGCACATGAGTTTAGACCCCATAGCGTCGAAATTTTATGTCGGTTAACCCGGCGGGAGTGTGGTGGGGTGTGATATACCCCAAGTACAGTTCATCTGGCTATATCTTTTTAATTCGCGGTGTTACATTTTAGCGGCTTTGTGTAGCTGGAGTGGAAGGGTTGCGGGAGCGGAAAGTGGCGTGATCGCAGTGTTGCACCGGCCAGCGTTCGGACTACATGTGCGCAAACGTCTGTGGGGTAAGTCACACCCCGCCACATACTTCGTGTATACGTTTTGTGACAAAGTTTAGCGCTTGGTGTAGTTATAAAAGCTAATTATTGCTTTCTTTTTAGGTTATAAATAAAAATGTCAGTGGAAAGTGGTGAAAGAAGACTAAGGTCATTGCTAGATGAAGTTTTAGAGCATTCAGATGAAGCAAGCTCGTCAGAAGTATCCGATCATTGCAGTGAACATGAACAGGAATCTGATACGCAACGCCAACAAAAGTAATAAACGTACAGAATTTATCCGCAATTTGGGATTGAGTTTGGTGTATACGCATTTGCAGTTACGAGGAGATCAAAAAAATATTCCTGTGTACATTCGCCAAAGAATTTCTTCACAAATCAATGTACCGCTGCGCCCAGTAGTCCAAAATGAGCCTGGACGATATACTCGATGTGTGGATTGCCTACGCAAGAGAGATCGCAAAACAAAATACGCATGTACAGGGTGTGGAAAAGCCATATGTCTAGATCATGCTATTTTTTCTTGCAAAAATTGTACTGATTTTGAATAAATTTTTTAAAGTGTTCCTAAACAATTTTCTAAGGTTTTATACCTTTATTTTGTCAACAATCTCATGTTCTTTTAAGTTTTAAGAGTTTTTTTTGTTTAAATAAAACTTGTTATTTTTTGTGATTTTTCAAAGAGAGGATAATATTTTTGTTACCAAAAACTAGTGCCTTAGATCTCATTATGTGAATTAATAAAAAATATATAGAATTAGCAGTATTTTTCATTTTTAATACACGTAAATAAATGCCAAGTATAATATACACCACTCATTTCATGTTATTTCGTTGAAAAACCTATTTTAAATGCCGATTCGTATTGGGGTACGTCACACCCCGCCACATACTATATGTAATTTTTCTTCACCACACTCCCGCCGGGTTAATAAAAAAAAAATATTGTTGTTCCATACGTTTTGACCGTGTAGGTATTGCACTTTTCTATGAAACAGAAGATTTTTTTTTTATAACCGACGAAAAATTTCGACGCTATGGGGTCTAAACTCATGTGCTGATTCCATGGTTACAGTTTGCGCGTCGATGTCCCTGCCACCCTGTATTAAGGACAGTCCACTCTGTCAGCTATCATTCTTAGAATCCTGTTAGGGCTGGCCATGACTTGCCCACCATTGATGCTGCGCGCTTGCGCAGTATAGTGTAAACACAATCTATACGCGCCGCGGCAAACATCTCTGACGCACTGCAAAGCTCATCAGTTTCCGGAACGCGTTATTAAATTGTACACGAAGGGTGTCATACAACGCTTGCAAATATTTCAAACACCAACAGCATATGTAGAAGGTGGTATATAAGGGACTACTCACACTTATTCAGCTCTGTTCAGCTTTTGTCCATGGAAAACAACGATTTTGTATGGAATGCGTACGCGGTCGTAAAGCTGAACGGATACGTACGCATTTCATACAAAATTGATTTTTTCTATGGACAAAAGCTGAACAGAGCTGAATAAGTGTGAGTAGACCCTAATGCTCTAAAGACCATCCCTTAACGTCTGCAGTACAATGTGCAAACCTGAGAGCTTGCATATTCACACGTAGGGACAGAGCCCTCCGTTCCCTTTCAATATAAGCATTGAATTAATTTTAATGGTCAGTGGTATGCAGCGACGATCTCATGCAAGATACAAAAGCAGATATTTTGGTGCAGTGTTGTTGCAGTAGTGGCTCAGTAGTAACTGCCCCAACTTACGAGTTGTACGTCGTGGGTTCTAACCCAGGCAGGCACATTACTTTGTATAATTTATTTCATCACCACTGCTCTCAAAACGGTGAAGGAAAACATCTTGAGAAAACCGTTACGTCCTAGAATAAAAAAAATCGTGTGACATGTGACATCGACCAACGTGTACTGGGCTTGCGTGGTGGATTACAGCCCACTTCCTCTCAAAAGATAGGAGGTCTCTGTCCCAGCAGTGGAAACATTATAGGCAGAAGGAAAGGATATTGAAGACTAGATTCAGGGTGAACTTCCTTCTCATAGTTTCAGCTGTAACAAACATCCCACAGGGCATGAACTTGCTTTTATCGAATAGTTTTATTGGTATAATTTCTGGATACTTGTCTGCATACGTCTACTAAATCTACTAGTACGTCTAAGGCTTCTATATTTTGCTGGTATATTAATAATATACTCCTTGTGGTAGATAGGCATATTTCACGAGATTTATGCACATACAGTTATTTACTTAACGCTTTCTCTTCGACACCTCATACTGTATTATTAGATTAATTAAACCTAACAACAACATAAGGTGACGAAGTGATAATGTAGAATTTACCTTCAAGATGCTTCACATAGTTTAATATCCTGAGAATAATGTGGCAGCTTCTGGTATTCACACCTTAGTAATAAATAAGACGTTTTGGTTATAACACGTGTGGTCACCAGCCATTACTGGCATTCCTTTTCCGTGTAAAGGATGGATTCAAGGATGTTAGGTTACTAAGGATTAAATTTATCTTTGTAAGACCGTTCGCATTTATAGGCCAACCGCTTAACTGGGACGTTGCCTGAGGTAGCAGTGCGGTCCGGGAGGGGTGTGGTGACGACATGCGAGAGTTCAGTGATTCGTCAACCTGTCACAACTATCACCCCTCCCGCACCGCGTAGCTACCTCAAGCAACGTCTCAGTTAAGCGGTCGGCATATAGTAACGTTCCTTGTGGTTCTCTCGGGTACATAACTAAACCTATTTCAGTAGAAAAGCAGCATTCGTTTTATCCGAGAGGCATGTGACTAAGTTTATTTCGGACACAAAAACCTTTACAAAGTAGTCTTCTTCTATTTTAGGTCCTTCCTTGTATTGCTCGTCACTTTTACCATTCCCAGAATCCGCACTAAAAATAAAATAATATCCACGACAAATCATACGGCGAACAGTTACTTATAAAAGCAATAAAATATGAATATATCCGTATCGGGATGCTATGGAATTAACTATCTCTCGGTATTCCGAGCCTTTTTGGAATGCGACCCTTTTCCTCACTAAGGCGCACACCTCCAGCATTCTTCAATTTGCGACGTGACAACATGTACTTCCGATCAAGTTGCCGATGTTAACTATGGACTTTTGAAAGGGGTGAATATAAAAAGGTAGGGCAGGAATTTTTTGTTTGATCTGAGAATAGATTAGTTAGTATGGGTTAGTAGGCAAGCTATTCAAGGCCGGCTGAAGCTGTTGTTAAGAGGTCGTTTTTTATGTCAGATCTATCATAATATAATACATATAATCGAATAGACACCGTTTATATTCACTTAGGAAACCCATGCCCCAAAGTTACTGGCATGTCCTAGAGCCGAAATTTTAAAGACATGTGACATCTACCAACCCTCACTAGGTCCATGTGGTCGATGGCAACCAACTCCCTCTCATAGAGAGGAGGGATTATAGGCTAATAAAATTAAGCTTTATGATTCTGCTATGGCCTGGAGCATGTATGGATGCATGTGGATGCTGTGGTCTCGTATAAGTGAAGGAGTATACCTACGACTTTGCCCTCGATTTATGTATAATGTATTTTTATTTATTTATTTATTAACTATAGATGACTTACCTCACTAACTATTTTTATTCTGTTTGTTTTAGCTGTAAGTCGCTATACAGATTGAAAAGAAAGAGTGTGAACAACATAACACAGCTACCAAAAAGTGAAACAAAAAAACAGTATAACAGTAAAGCTTAAACTAAATTCACATTTCATATTTAATACAAGAATAAAAACCTGAACATACAAAATCTTAATTAAAAAAGCTAAGGCTCAGGCACTTTCTGGCCTAGAACACACCTGTTATGAAAATATCAAAATCATGCTATTTACACATGTCATTAAAGTTTTTACTTTCACTATAAATTAATTTTGCCTGTACTACGTAGAGGTAAATGGAACACGCAAAGGTGCGTTCCATCGCTTTGACCTTTCGGGAACGTTAAAATAAAATGTTTATAGAAGAAAGAAAGAAATTGTGTATAACTATATGTTTTGCTGGCGATCCTATATAAATAAATAAAATAAAATGTACATTATGATCAATGGGCCAACAAGTTAACAAAATATTACCTTTAACCTTAACTTAAACACTTCGTCACAACTGCATCTACATTCCCGCTGTTCGCTCCCAACTCGTACCAAGTAATAACCATATTTTGAACATGCCGCAGTGCATCTGCTTGAGCTCATCTAACTTATTATAACCCGCTGTTGGCTACTGCTTGCATCGTAAATTACATCAATAAAGAGCTCCTACATATCGTTACGGGAACACATCACTGTGTCTAATGAAATGTCTAACTTACACTTTTTACGAGCAAGGAGACGTTTTGCTTAGACGAAATTATAGGCCAACCGCTTAACTGAGACGTAGCCTGAGGTAGTAGCGCGCTGCGGGAGGGGGGTGGCGCCGTGATGCGAAAACTCAGTGATTCGTCAACTTGTGACAACTATCACCCCTCCCGCACCGCGGATCTACCTCAGGCAACGTTTCAGTTAAGCGTATTTCAAAACTTGCATCTCCCATCGACTTGTCCCTTTTCTGTATGACAAGACTCGTGTGCTACGGATGCTCGCATGACATTTACTTCAACACTGAAAAAATAATTTTACGTACTAGATTCCTGCCAAATTTTTCTCATGCAACCTGGACGCGTACCGCGAGGGCTGGTTCGAGGTGGCGCGGGAAAAGAGTTCCTGGAAGTTGGGGGAGGCCTCTGCCCAGCCGTGGGACAGAATAGGATAACAACAAAAAAAAAACTTTTACGAAACCCTGTTGGAGGCTAGGCTGGTTATATTTATTTTATCGGAATTGTACTGCCCTTTGAAAAGGATAAAAAAACTTCACCAAGGAATCTGTCAAAATCTTCTATTTGGTCCAGAATGGACCAAATGATGATTGATTGATTGGATGGTTATGACAAAAAATTTCGAAAAAAAAATATTTTACTCAACATTTTATAAACGGAGGAGGAAAATTCAACACAGTGGAGCGGCCGAGGTGAGGAAATCGGTCATTAGACCCCTACACTTCAGGTCAAGGAAAAATAAGTAGCGATACCAATTTCAATATTTTACGTGCTTTGGTGCTTGAGGAAATCAAGCACGTAACAAAAATACGAAACAGATTATATGGAATTAGTGTTCCGTACTTACAATCTTTGTGCAAGTTACCAAAAAGTTGCTTGACATCCTTATTGATATATTTGACTTGATATCTTGATATCTTTAACTACATTTTACGTATTAACAACATTCATTGCGTTATTCACGCTATTGAGCAGATAAAAAAATTTCAAACATATTGGAACTGTTATTGGTACTAGTGGCAACGAAGCTCTTTCACACATCCGAAGGATTTAAAAGGAATATTATCCATTCAGGATAACATTCCTTTAAAATCCTCCGGATGTGTTAGAAAGTGTGTTGCAACTAGCTTCATCTTTCTGACTGACCGACCCCTTGACAATTCTAAAGTGCCTGTAATTGGTTTATTTGAAATAAATGCTTTGATTTTTTTTTTTTTGAGAGTTAAGGTTTTGATAGCTCGCATTCTCCGAACAAAAAAGAAGATGGAGTCATTTTTAGTTGTTTTAGTTTGTAAAAGTTTACTCACATAGTTTTTAAATCATCGTTACTATAAAAATAACATTATGACTGTTACAACGCCATACGCCACCAAATCACTCTGAAATGAGGACATCTCACGCCACTCAAACTCAGTTCACCCCAACCAACCAATCAAACTGCAAACTCATCTATATTCTGGCTATACAACAAAACAACCTATATTTCATAGCATATTGCCGCAAATACACTAAATCAGGACAAAAGACGTCTTCAGAACAATGTCCAGAAATTAAAGTCCCTTGAAACATATTAATTTATCAACTTGTGCAATGGAGGGCAATTAAAACTTGAGACGGAGAACGTAGGAAGTTGAAATTCTTAATTCTTTCCCATTTAATTTCATCTTCGGCTGAGCTATAAACTGGGATGTACGTAGGTAGGGTGCAGTTGTAAGTATTGGTATGAAGGAGAATAGAGATATTGCATTAAAGTTTTTCATGTGATTTATTTACTGATTTTCTTCGGATATAGCCCGTGGCTAAATAATAACAGCCCCACAGGTCGATAGATCAGGTTAAGCTATGCTTGCTGCGGTTGGTCTGGGGATGCGTGATTATCTTTACATACCGAGACCCCTCCGTGCTTCGGAAAGCACGTTAAGCCGTTGGTCCCGGCTGTCATTCATGGATCTTTGACAGTCGTTACGGGTAGTCAGAAGCCAGAAAGTCTGACAACCAGTCTTACCAAGGGGTATCGTATTACCCAGTAACTGGGTTGTGGCATGTGACGGTTAGATAGGCAGTCGCTTCTTGTAAAATACTGGTATGCAGCTGCATCCAGTTAGACTGGCAACCAACCCCAACATAGTTGGGAAAAGGTTAGGCAGATTATGAGCCTGGTTTATGAGTACGGCTTGAATTAAGATATAAATACGAAGCGTGATTTAGACTCATTTTTGAATGAGTTAGTAATAATCCTCAACTCAAGAACGCAGGCAAGAAGTGGAACACTAAAATTAGAAGGAGATCTTTGGCGTGGAGTGAGGCCAAGTGAGGCATTGCTAACTAAAAAGGTCGTTGTAAACAGTTTTCTTAGTTAACCTACTTTATTAGAATGTTTTAAGTCTCGTCTAACATTTCAATATTGAATGAATCCTCAATTCAGTTCACCTAGTTTAGTAATAAAATGATTTTATTTATCTTTTGAATTTTATAAAATGTCAACCTTTACATTGAGACATTTCAGCTGTAATACTTTGTGTTAGTAAATTCAATATCTTATTTTCTTTTGATTTGTTATTTGATTACAAAGAACAAATATTTTTCAATAGTATTTATACACTTACACTAAGAAATAAGCTCCTCTGAAACGTCCTATTTTCGAGTCAAAGACAAACATACCTATGAATCTTGCCGTTTTCTATATAGTAGTACATTATACTTTATATTGAACTGATAAAAGTGGCCAAACAAGCCAACAAGCCACCAAAGAAAAAAAAAAAAAAGCCATTCTTCAAAATCTTTGCTAAATATTTATCCCCAATTTGATTATCACCCTTTAAAAAAAAACTGTGTAACGAGGGATCTTAGGTTCTGAGCTACACGATTAATGACAATTAATGCGTGAACTGACTGAACAGGTCCAATCAACTCTATATTATGGTTTTTTCCTCAAAAGACCATTTCAGAGATGTTCTACATGTTCTACATGATCTGATCAATATTATTGTTAATGTGCAGACTATGTGGGTCATTCATCGAATCATTGAGCTCCTTTAGTTTTGTGTTGAGCTGCAAAATAACTGACAAATGCGTGCATTGACTGGACAGCTCCACTCAATCTGTGGGGTTCTTTCCTCAAAAAACCATTTCAGACACCAATCTACATGGTCTTCACGTGATCTGGCCAAGATTACGTCTGTGGTTTAAAAGAGACTGTGACCTCTGAGTTGATTCTGGACTTTCATTTTAGAGTAATCAGACAGGAGACGCTGACCTCATTTAGTATTTAAAATATGATTGACGTATAAGTGGTTGTACAAATCATTTACTTTTTAAAATATGATTGACGTATAAGTGGTTGTAGTACAGTGGTTGTACCAACGTGCTTACAGAAAAAAAACATTTATCATTAAATTCTAAAAACACTAGTCCCTAATATTCAAATCCACCAATCACACTAAAGTACAAATCAAGGTCACGCCTGGCTGATTGCATAAAGAAAAATCTCATAATATTATTCACTCGTTCGATAGCTATTTGCAGTCAGAAAACTGCCTTACATTGCCGACCTCTTATGTATTCATATAGCATATAACCTTTATGTCATCTGTCTGAAATCTCTTTGACCTAGGGTTCAATGTCGGTCATTTAGGCCCTGTAGAAAGTCCTGGTCAGTAAAACGACTTCTGAATTTTGGTTTAGGGTTATTGAATATTGTTACTACGTTTTTATGTTAAAACAACGGATGTTTGGGCTGTAAAGTTTTGCATTTTTTATTTGAGAGTTACTTCACCAGAATTACAAAATAAAAACATTTTAAGGTTTACTGCTGAACAAGGGTCTTTTCTGTAATAAAATTTTGCTATTATCATCATGCTTGGTAAGCCCATTGGCACTAAGCTGAAAATTATGTATGAAGTGTTGCCAAATCGCAAACGTACCTACAATATTATAAATTCTTTTCACAACACTACATTTATACAAAAAAAATGCTGTGTATGAACGAACGTATGAACGGCTTAGTAATAAAACTGATGCATTTGACTAAGTAAATGGCAGTTTTAGTCTTATTTATTTGCATAGTTCTTTTGACTTTTGAGTATGACTAGTTCCAATATGAAATTAGTAAGTAGACTTTGCTATAAATCAGGCGTCCACTTTTAGTAAAGTTAGTTGTAATTAAATTAATCCTTCATTTACAGATGCTGTTGAAGTCTGGAGTTGCCAAAAGCAGCTCAAACCAAAAAGTTATGAGCAAAAATTCTCATGATGACGTCGCATTTCTAATAAATATTTTTTCCATATTGCATATTTATTTTGATTTCTAGAAACCTGATTATGTAAAGAACATGAGTAGAACCGCATCTCGTTTCTCCTAGTCTCCACAGTTTTGTCATTATTCATCCAGGTCGCTTCATTGTATTGCAATCCTTGGAATTGTCTTTCCATTGTGAGTTTTTTACAGATTCGTCAAAATCTGTCAAAAAATCACAATGGCGAGACCATTGCATCGTTTGTTGACTTGGCCCCCTGGCATTTACTACTTTAACGATATCGCCGGGGAGCTCGTAACTAAGTAATAACAGCCGCTTGGATCGATCGATCAGGTTAAGCTATGCTTACCGAGGTTGGTCAGTGGATGGGTGACCATTTTTACATACCGAGACCCCTTCGTGCCTCGCACAGCATGTTAAGCCATTGGTCCCGGCTGTCATTTGTGGATCTTTGACAGTCGTTACGGGTCGTCAGAAGTCAGAAAGTCTCACAACCAGTCTTACCAACGGCAACATGTAAAGTGTTACCCAGTAACTGGGTTGTGGAGGCAAGATAGGCAGTCGCTCCAACATAGTTAGGAAAAAACTAGACAAATGATGATGATGATTCTAATTATGATAAACATTAATTTATTAATTTACGTACTGTGACCCGAACAATTTATCACCTCCCAAGATTATAACCGCCAATAGATCGTTGTATCAGATTAAGGACAGATTAGTAAACGCCTCGTTTCTGATGAAGATGCATTGCAAGAGATCGACAGGTGGCTACTAGGCTACATGATTGATGCAACCATTCGCCGTGTTTGCGACAATCGGATATCATAGATCAAGTCGCCAGGAGATGTGTCAACTAATGCATTGATAGGATGTGTTTGTGTGTATAGGAAATGGTTGACTGTTTGTGATGTGTAGATTATTTTAGACTGTTCTTTGTCTATGCGTCTCTGTCTATATTGTTAGTTGGCTTCTGAGATTTGACAGGTGTATTGATGTGTTTTTTACTACTATACAATTTTGCTTTAAATACAGTTCGGCCTTCGAGACAATGCATTCCTGACACATGTCAGTGCGACAATTCTAGGTAACCGAACTTCAGTTCTATTAAATATTATTTATATTTCTTTTTCTTACTTATTCGTTTGTATGAAACCGACGGGTGTCAGGAACGCATTCTCTCAGCGGCCGTACTGTAAACGGGTACTTTACAATTGCATTTTCAGAATTTAAGCTTACTTTAATCCAATATTTGCACTGGTTACTGTCAAACATTCTTAAGTACCTACGTCCTTCTATCTTTAAGTGTAGATAATCCATCTAAACTCACTGGTTCGACGAGAAGTTTTCAGAATGTTAACACTAAACTTTATAGTTTATCATTATGTTTGCTGCAATTTAATACGCATCTTTAATATTGCTATATTTATTATTATTTATATACATATACTTTATCATACACCTCAAAAATACATAACAAAAAATAAATCAAACACTACAAAATTTACGATGGGCGGCCTTTTTATTCCTTGATGTTAACTTTTATAAAAAAAAATGGGTTTCAGATGAAAGTCAAAGTTAAAATGTTTCGCAAAAAAACGAGTTCGCAATAACTCGTTTTCCCATATCACATCACATTGGCAGAATTGTCGACATCGGTACCATTGCCATAAAGTAAAATAAAATAGAAGTGTACAATGTTGTTGTTATGTTAGTACTTATGAGTTAGCAGCCTTTTACAAGCATTACAGTTATCATTGTCTAGTGTAAGCCATAAAAAATGTAGTACAATGTTATCAGATTACTTAGCGATACTCAATTACACAGACACAGAAAAACTTTTAGAAATGTCATGATTGAATTTATTCCCTTGTAAGTATTTACTTTTGTATGTTTACATAGGCTTAGTATTAGGTATAAATACTATTGTGCTTTTTCGCAGAGTTGTTAAATCATTATTTTTATATACCAGTTTTATTTAAAATTTAATTCCGAAATCTAATTGAAATGCAAAGTGATGGCCTGAACGACAGGTTTGATTAAACCTAGTTCGGGTGGGTCGCTACCTAACACTCGAATTCCGAACCATCATTACTTGCACCTGTAATAAAAACATATTTTAGTTGTAGTTTATCTTTAGGCACTAGGTATAATTGTATGGGAAATTTGCCACTCTTGGCTAAATGTACACCTCTTGTAAACGTTTTTATTTAATAAATTATTATTATTCTATTTATGTCACATCTGTTTTAATGAAAGAACTATTGATCTGTGTCTCATGGCAATGTAAACAAGCTATTGGTTTGTATCAATTACGGATTACCCTGCCGTGATGCTAACTTTATAGATCTGATATTAGTTTAGTTCGTGTGTTCCAATAAATTAAGGATTGATTTAGAAACTCAATTACGAAGATCGTCTGTGGCATTTAGTTCACAACACGAAAGTTTTAGTTAATGTACACAGATATTCTGTTAAACTTTGTTTCAATTTGGTAAAGCTATACAGTAATGTGCTTGTTAAATTATGAATCCACACACATATACACAAATTGCTGTCTTCATCAATCGTCATCTTCAAAACAAGAATTAAGTTGGTAATAATAACACTGACGAGCAACAGAGCTCCCACCTCATTCTTGCTTTTATTGGCTGGGTTGAGTGGAGATTCGCAAGAGCAAACGTGCTCGTAGGAAGGAAGTATTTCAGTAAGATGCTGATAGGGATCATGACCGTACTTCCGGGATTGTCCTGATAGCCGTGGAATACCTCTCCACTCCTCACAAGCACCTCAGGACATGTTGGCCCCTTGTCGCTACGACACTATGTGCTAGCGACCGTTTTTGGGGGCCCATTATTGAGTGTGCAAGTCACCCCCTGCTATTTTATCTGTGAATTATATTATCATTGGTCAGGCAGGAGACATAGACCTTCCATAGTTCAAGGTAACCGATCTACTATAGCCACCCACACCCATAGCTCAGTATATATATGGGTGTGGGTGGCTATAGTAGATCGTTAGATGACCTCCACAACCCAGTTACTGGGTAATACGATACCCCTTGGTGAGAGTGGTTGTCAGACTTTCGGGTTTCTGATGACCCGTAACGACTGTCAAAGATTCGCGAATGACAGCCGGCACCAACGGCTTAGTGTGCTTTCCGAGGCACAGAGGGGTCTCGGTCTGTAAAGATGGTCACCCATCCACGGACCAACCGCGGTAAGCGTAGGTTAACCTGATCGATCGACTCGTGCGGCTGTTTTTAACGTGTACCTCTCAACATACATCACCCACGGATGGTAAAGGTCATAACTGGAATAAATTATTATCCTAATAACAAACCCTAAAAACCACTTCAGCTTTAGTGCACCTTCAAGAGCTAACCAACCTACGTCACAGCCACTCAATACATTACATTCAGTAATTTGCCATTAGCTGGTCTGACTACGAGCGTTATATTGAAACCGCAATGCACTGGGAATATAAAGGACCAATTTCTTCGGTAATGTCCAATTGTGGAGGTGAGTCAGGTATCCTTCGATCCCACTGGAATACTTACAACATCGTCTGTACTGTGTTATTTGTGTTTCACTTTATTTTAATACGTGGATCACTAGTAGTCACGTGGGGAAAATAGTTGAGCTGTCGGGGTAGCATAATGTGATAAGGGAATGTCGAAAGATGAACAAGGGTTTTGGTGAAAGAGTTTTGTGAATATATTATAACGAATATATAGTAATTATTTCGTTCCTGCTGCTAGGAGTGGCCCAGTGGTAATGGCCCGGCCTTACCTACGTATAAGTAGTAAGTCTAGGGTCAAACCTAGGCAGGCACTTTACTTTGTGTTCATCACCACTGCTCGGTGATGGTGAAGGAAAACATCGTGAGGAAACCGGCAAGTCCTAGAACCAAAAATTTGAAGACATGTGACATCCACCCCACAATGGGCCCGCGTGGTGATTATGGCCCACTCCCTCTCACAGCGAGGAGGCCTGTAATCCAGGTGTGGGAATGTTATAGGCTGATTTTGCCCGAGTCTAGCCTCTATAAAATAAATTTGGAGGTAGTCAATCACGTAAGCCTAGTACGGCACCCCAATTGCGTAACACACGATCAATCGGAATCGGTTTCATTTTGACAGTTCAACAACATTCATTGCGTTATTTACGTGTTAAGCAGACAAATTTTTAGAACTTATGAAGATACTACAATATCCTTCGAAATGATTCAGATTGAGATTAGCCTAGATTTGTGCTCAATTGGTGGCAATAGACAAGCCCCATATAACATAGGACTTTAACATAACTAGCGAAATGATCATGTATCTGCCTAGCCTATTCCCGAATATGTTGGGATCCAGTCTAACCAACCGGATGCGGCTGAATACCAGTACCTATTTTACACGGAGCAACTGCCTATCTGACCTCCACAACCCAATTACTGGGTAATACGATACCCCTTGGTAGGACTGGTTGTCAGACTTTCGGGCTACTTAACTGACGACCTGAAACTAACTAAATAACTAGCAAAATATGTGTAGGTACTTATAGGTAGGTACAGCTCTGCTTAACCCTTCTGAAAAACAGGCGTCATGTTACGTTATGTTTTTATCTTTTCAAACTAGTCATGTAAAATTGCAAAATAAACGTGTGCATGTTTACCCAACGAGTGTGTGCAGAGTCATCGGCCCCTTAACTCGACTTCAGCCAACTTATTTTGAACAAATATGATATCTATAGAATTGTTTCATGTACCATCGACCTCGTAATTGCTTTACCACCCTGAGGTTAATATCACATGTAATCTAATATCGCGACATATTCGCCAAAAATGTAAACAAATATGAGTTTATGGAAAAATAACTTGAATTCCTACACAACAAAGTTCAGTTTACGCTACAACTTCAAACATTTTCATAACTTTTTCAATAGTGCTTGTCACTCTGAAATCGACTTAATTACTATTGTAATAAAGTTGATAACTTGAAATTATGTCAATTTGAAACATACCTAAATAAAATTTGAATATACGTCATAACAGTAATGGGTTGGAGTAGTGGTATCCCTATGGTAACAGCCCCGACTTATGAGCTGTATGTTGTTGATTCGAACCCAGGCAGGCGCTTTCATCATAATCAGCCTATAATGTTCCCACTGCTGGGACACATGCCTCCTCTTTTCGAGAGGGAGGGAGTTATAATCTACTATGCGGACCCAGTGCGGGTAGTTGATGTCATAAGTCATCGATTTTTTGGTTCTAGGACATGCCGGTTTCCTAATGATGTTTTCCTTCACCGTTTTGAGAGCAGTGGTGATGAAATAATTTTCACAAAGTAAAGCGCCAGTCTTGGTTCGAACCAACGACCTACAACTCGTAAGTCACGGTCGTTGCCACTGGGTCACCACTGCTCTCAAAACGGTGAAGGAAAACATCATTAGGAAACCGGCATGTCCTAGAACCAAAAAATCGATGACTTATGACATCAACTACCCGCACTGGGTCCGCATAGTAGATTATAACTCCCTCCCTCTCGAAAAGAGGAGGCATGTGTCCCAGCAGTGGGAACATTATAGGTTGATTAAGCACGTCACAAAACGAGAAGGTCTATTTGATTATGTGACAGTTAGATAGTTTCAATCTTAGTGAATTTTCAATTTACTGGGAATCTTTGCCAAAACTGCGAAATCAATTACGAGGTTGATTTAATACGTAGGTAAGTATGAGTATAGGGTATCGTTTTTGTGTACAGGTGTATTTATTTTAATTTAGTCTATAATATGTCCAAACCTCAGATTTGTGGTATAAAATGTACACCAATTAATTTAATTTACCAATTGATTCGGTTTCTTAATAAGCCTTTGTTTCGGTTTGTTAGTAAACCAATTATCTTCTAAATTAAACATTTGTTTACCATCGTTACTATTAAACTAACACAGTAGTAGCATTGTTTGTTTTATACTGTAATTAATATAAGATGGCAAAAGGAGTATGTAGGGATCGTAGTAGGTGGCGTTCCGTGGTTTCTGTCTACCCCCATGGGAATAAGGCAAGAGTTTATGTATGTAATATAAGATGGAAGGTTTTAGATTATCATCGTCATTATACCTGGCCTTTTCTCAACTATGTTGGGGTCGTCTTTCAATCTAAGCGGATGTATCTAAATACCAGTATTTTACATGGAGCGACTGCCTATCTGATCTCCACAATCCAGTTACTGGGTAATACGATACCCATTGGTAAAACTGGTGACTGGTGACTAGTCAGACTTTCGGGTTTCTGACTACCTGTAACAACTGCCAAAGATCTATGAATGTTTTATGTTTTGGATTGTAATCAGGCAAAACATGAAAATATGGTTAAGATTTTAATAACTGGCATTTCAAGTTTCTAAACTGATATAACAATCTTTGGTGTAGGTGTATCGTTTTTCATAGAAAACAAAGTTAATAAATTAACTGTTGTGTTATATTTAACTTATTTTGCTGGCTTACTGGATTTTGTTGTTTAAAATAAAAATATTTAATTGTTGAATAACATAAGTTTTTTTGTGTAAATTTAAACCTATCGAGAATATCAGCGGTGAGATTATCAGTGGTCACATACAAAATCAAAAATCAAAATCAAAATCAAAAGTCATTTATTCAAATTAGGCTGAGAATCAGCACTTTTTGAACGTCAAAATTACAAAAGACAGTCCCCCAAAAACGCCCGCCCTTCACCAGAAAATATACGAAATTGTGATCCTTGACCTGCTCTCCGATTGTTTGTTTACTAGTAGTTTGTCTATCTACGTAAATTATCTTGCTCTCCTGTTGGGGCTGCCATGTTGTAACGTAAATTACGCAATGAATGTTGTTGAACTGTTAAAATTAAACCCATTGCTGTTGATAGTGAGTTACGCAATTACCTCGCAGGTTCCTATGTTAAAGTAATGCGTGGTCATACATTAAAAAAAAATATACGCGTCGACTTGAGAACCTCCTCCGTTTTTTTTCGTCGGTTAATAAAAAAATAGAATTCACAATAAAATCTTCATATAAAACTAAATGAGATTTCTTTATGTGATGTATTAAAAAGACGACGGCTGAACTTTAAAGAGAGAAACGTACCTATTCGTGATGGCAGTCTCCAAGTGTAAAAATTTTAATTACACGGACCTAAATGAGGGTAGCGCATTCATTAAACGTGGAATCTCAGAAATATAATTTCGGGAATGTTTTTCATATAATAGTTGTAAATTTAGCTATGTGAGCTGAGAGGTATTTTGTTTCGAACGCTTAGGTTGCTTATGTGAACAAACCAACGGATTGTATTGTATAGTACCCGAGGAAATTATGGATTTGTTTTCTTCAACATTATTAGAAAGAAAAATATTTTATTCTGCACAAACGAAACGCACAATTACAAATAAAAAATAAAAAAAGACATTAGATACACATAGTCAAAAGATTCGTACTCAAGCATAAAAATGTTGACACTTTTGTCTATTGCTTGATGTCAGGGCCAGGGACCAATTACAACTCACATGAATTGACATTGACAATACAGATATTGGCAGATGGCCACAATACAATAACAATCATAACAAAAACAAAAATGCCAATTGCAGTTCTTCTTTAACAACAAAAATGCCAATTGCAGTTCTTCTTTAAAGACAAAAATGCCAATTGCAATTCTTCAATTATTCTGCTCCCCGTGCCCTTATACCAATTTATTCAGGGTCAGCGCAACATTTGTCTTTTTCTTCCAAACTTCTCGATTAGTCGTCATTTCGGTAGTCACCCCATATCATCTTTCACATAGTCCATACTGTACGGTGCACGTACAGGGGTTTTAAAATATTATTGCAATCGCGTATTTGCACTTTGGACGCGACCTACATTTGGCAGTGCATTGACACTGACACATTGCATTATTCTATGCATTTTATGTATATTACATTTAGTGTTCAATTAGACGTGGTTTGAGTCGGACAACTTGCATTTTTATTTAGATTCATCCGGTTGAGCATTCATTGACATTTCATGCATTTAAGTTTAATTTGACATTCTGCTTTATATTGACATTTTACCTTTGCATTGACAGTACTTATGTTAGGGTTGCACCCTACACATATATCGTTTCTTCGGTCTTCCCCTACTTTTCTAGCCATCCACATTGTTTTCATCAACAGCTAAGATAAAGATTTATATTAGAACGATTTTAATAGAAGAAAAATCTCTCTCTCGAAGAGAGGGAGTGAGCTGTAATCTACTAGGCGGGCCCGTGCACCTCGGGTGTGTAGCTGTCACATGTCATAAAATTTTTGTTTCTAAAACATGCCACATTTTTCACAATGTTTTTCTTCGCCGTTCGGTGATGAAATTATTAACACAGTTAAGTGCCTGCCTGAGTTCGAACCCACGACTCGTATGTTGGGGCCGTTACCACTAGGCTAACACCGCTTTTGCTACTTATTGATACTTAGGTGGGCATTAAAATGATCTTATGAGAATCAAAAGATAATACGGGGAATAATTATAAGAGCTGACAGATGTGACGTTAAAATGCTCTTTGAAGAATCAAAAATCAAAAGATCATAGGAGGAATACCTACCTATAAGAGCTGACAGATGTGACGTTATTGCCACGGGTTCAATTTCCGCCCGCTACAAAATGAGGCGACTTGTTATATTTTTTTATTTCAGGGATGGAAAGGTCTATAGGGAAAAATGCATGCTAAATGGCATACCTACATAACTTGGTACCAAACATTATGAACATTTAATACAAAATACTTTAGTTTGCCAACATGTTCAGTTCTATAGCGTCAACTATTAAACTGTTATTGAATATTAATGCTCCATTTAAATAGCACTTCAGTTTTATGACACAACTGTGGGAAATTAAAATGAGTGTATTCGTGTATTGATTCCAATGTGTGGGTTCTACCCACTCATTTCATACATAATTATTAGGTAGTGTCAAAACAAGATTTAAAATTTACGTTTTTGGCTGAATCTAAATTTGTAACACTGTTCAAATGGAATGAAATTTTTGGATGGGAAATCATCAAATGACCTCTCCCGCTCTGGGCTGAGCGGAAGGGCGTGTCAGACTTTTACTGACTAAAACCCACCCGTGTTCCTTCAGTTGCCTGTGGTGGTACCCTAAAGCCCTTTGTACACACAAGTTTTTCTTGCCGTGAAAAACTACGGCTTATTCGCCGTGGGTAGGCACGGTCGTCAGTCAGCAGGGTTTACGCCGCACACAGATGCCGATTCAAAAATAGTAACCTAATTTAGGAACAAGACAAATGACGCCATCCATTAATGATCTGTAAAACGTTTCACACTTATTATTCAGACACCCACAATACTCGATTTAAACAATTTTGCTAATGGGGTAATTTGGTACAATTTTGAACATTTGTTTTAACAACAACGTTTAAATTTTATTTACTTGATATTAGGTGTTAAACATAATGGAGTCTATACCTTCAGGTGAGTATATTATTTCTAAACAACTAAAACGCTTACATTACTTACGATTTTATAGATACATAGTTTTGAATAGAAGGCTATACTTTAGCAGTTTTTCTTTTTTATGCACAATGAAAAAGTTCATATTCAATTGCACTCAATCCGTTTTCTTAACATATTTCGAAAGAACATATCTATAGCTTTCATAAGACACTAGATTTAGCTGCGTCTACTTGCTTCACCTTAACAAAATAGAGCAAAACGCAACAATGTTTATGTATTTAAAAAAATACTCATAACAATTTTTATTAGTTGAAGAGAACTATTGAGTTTTTACTTAAAAGAAACAGAAGTATAGTATTCTTTATTGTAATTGTATTTTTTTTTTAATTTCTCATTTTTTATATAAGTAAAATTGTATCAATTAAACGTATATAGTATCAATAAATTTTATTTATTTTTCTTTTATTTTTTTATTTTTCTAAAGCACCTTTAAACTATTATTTTAGACAAACTACAGCAATATATAGGCGTACACACACTTAGCGTAATATTGGCCAATTTTTGAGTAAATTTCACCTGTGTGCGCCGTACCGTAACGAAACCGTGCCGTGTATAAAGGGCCTAATAAAGGACTAATATGTATTTTAACTTTGATATATTTTTTTAAGACGTAAAAAGAAAATTAAATATATTACTGGTATATTTTAGAACTCTGTAAGGTTCGCGCATGATATTATATTTTTTTCCATCGCCGATTTCAAATTAAAGGGACTAAGATAATTGTAAATCACTTTTCTTTCAATAAATATGTACTTAATTTTATTGCGGTTAACGTGAATTCTGACGATTTAGAAAGGACAAGAACAATTTTCTTTCTAAGAATGATCAGTAAGACAAGGAAAGAGCATTCAAGGCTCAAAAGCGTTGTATCAGGTCTATGTTTAATCTGCAGCAGGCTGATTCTTGTCGGCCATTTTTCATAAGCCTTAGAATACTACCATTACCATGTTTGTACATATTGGAATGCGCGGTATTTGTAAAGAGCAATATTCACTTATTTGAATACCGTAGCCGAATACGCCATCAGGATAAATTGTGCACAATCACGAGCAAGACACGTTTTTTGCAGCAAAGTGTATTGTGGGTTGCTCCAACAGTATTTAATAAAATTCCAAAACATATTAGAAGCATCCCGGAAATTAAATTATTTAAAAAGAAACTTCATGACCTGTTAGTCGATAAATGCTATTACTGTTTAAAAGACTTCATGTCAGACAAGTCCCTTTAAATTATATTTCGACCAAGACCGTGGTGCAGTCAGTGCTGCTTACTATTAATTTTAAGATTTTAACTGACCTATATTTTGTGTTTATTTTTAGCTGTATTATTAGATTGTAACTAAGTACTCACCTAACTAGTTAATTTGATTGTTCCTTAAATTGCAATAGTAATGTTACCTATATTTTTTTTTTCTTTGTTAATTTATGTTAATTTATAATTTATGTTAATTTATTGAAATAGTAATGTTAATTTTATAAATAATAATGTTAATTTTATAAATAATAATGTTAACAATTTGTATTGTATGCCCAAAAGGCAGGACATAGCTGATCAACATCACTGTAACTCTTAACACCTGTATCTATTTCTGTACCTATGATCCACAATAAACATGATTGATTGATTGATTGAGTAAATTAAGACTGACTATTGTACCGAATTTTCCTTCTTCTTACATAGATCGCATTGATGGGTCAGTTTCTCAAAACAAGTTAATGAAAAACATTATTTCCTTGCTAAGTAAATAAAGGTAATAAAGGGTCGCTCTCAAGGGCATAGCCGGTATTACGAGGAAAATGTACCACAGTCCTAGTGGTGTTAGATTGATGATCATGTTTGGTAGCCCAATATTTTATACATTCAGTGGGAGTAAGGAAATATATGGCGGAAATTAGTACATGGTGGTTTTTGTTGAATTAGTTTATGGCTATGGAAAAAGTCAATATAGTCTCTCCCGCGGAACAGGACAGAAGCCTGCGAATTTGGCTACCTATTTTGTCCATTGTAGTTGCTGCAGCTTGAAGTATATTATTAAAATACAATAGTATACTATAGTGTACAATAGTATGCAATACACTACGCTTGCCGATACGAGGTCTCCATTCCAGGACTCGTCTGCTCCACCTGCCATCGGTCTTTTAACAAACATGGCCAGCCCACTGCCACATCAGTTTGCTTACTCTGCAAGTTATGAAACCAGCGTCCATCAATTCCTTTAGCGTGCTTGTGATTAGAGTCCAATATCAGGCCTAGGTATTAATGACGGTCTCAACAGTTATTCGAGTTACCGACACCACTTAGCAAGAATTTAATGGAAAAACCCCGCATAAACTTTCCATATTTACCACACTACCACGTTCATTACTTTCAATGCCTCGCACACAAAATCTACGTTGCCCTTGAACCGCCACCCAAATGAGGTAAACAAATCTACGGAACAACACATGTTGGGTTCTTCCGTGTCAGTGCCCCATTACCGTTCGACCCGTCACAGGGCATCAGTATTACGATCTGCTTGGTTTTTGGTACAATTTCATGGAAAGGAAGATTGGAATATCTTACGTAAACAATGATTCAGTGAAGATTCCTAAGCTTTTTTTGCTTATGTGAATTTCGATGAAGAGGTAGAAATAATATAACATAATATCTTGCATGTTTTTGCAGGAAAACCAAACCACCACCACCAAAAATTCGAAGACATGACGTGACATCTACCAACCCGCACTGGCCCCGTGGTGGATTACGGCCTACTCCCTCTGAGAGGAGGCCCTGTGTCCCAGAAGGGGGAACTTTATAGGCTGATTATGATGCATGTTTTTACCGAAGGGTTATGTATGTGAACAGAAAGGGCTAAGGAAGGAACACGGGTGGGTTTTAGTCAGTAAAAGTCTGACACTCCCTTCCGCTCCACCCAGAGCGGGAGGGGTCATTTGATGATTTCCCATCCACAAAAAAAAAAAAAAAAAAAAAAAAAAAAAAAAAAAAAAAAAAAAAGGTAAGGTAGGTAAGGAAGTTGGGACGTAGGTGATTTGCAAGGACTGCTGGCTCTCTGAAGAAAATTATTGAGGATCTTTAACACTAGTTCTATGTAGGTTGATTTAAGGATAGGTCCTTAAATCAACGTACATAGAGCCAGTGTTAAAGATCCTCAATAATTCACTCGCGACTAATATTTTCACTATGGAGTAGACTCCATAGTGAAAATAAATTAAAACTACAAACATTATAATTATAAAAATCAAACAAAATAAATTGAAAATATTTAAGTGGTGCATGCAGCTCTTAATTAATATTTCAGTTTCATTATTTAAATACACTTACATATTTAAAAAAATAAAATCTACTTAAACTACGACAAAGAAATTAGCAACTCATTAGTCTAAGCTAAAATTAAAAACCCATATTGTATAACCACGTAAAATTTTTAAACTAGCTGCGCCCCGCGGTTTCACCCGCATAAGTTTCGATTCCGTGAGAATATCGGGATAAAAGGTATCCTATGTGTTAATCATGGTTATAAACTATCCGTGTGCCAAATTTCATTTAAATTCGTTTAGTAGTTTTTGTGTGAAAGAGTAACAAACATCCATCCATCCATACAAACTTTCACGTTTATAATATTAGTAGGATAACCACTCAAAAGGATTTGCATAAAAAGTAAACTACGGCTCCTCATGTCCCACTCTTAAATGAAAGAGAAAATTTATGTAAAGAGCATTCGTTCCCGTGTCTTTAATAGCTTTAAGTGCTGAAATAAAACACACTAGGTATTTAGAATTTAAATAAAAATACAATTTAGTTGAAAGCATTCGCTAGGCTCTTGCAAAACAGTTTCTTTTATCTTCTACAGGTACATCAATGTCGCACACTTTTTTTTCAAGACACTGCAGCTTAATGGACATTTTACGGTGATCTAAATTAAGTGCTACTAAAACTTAATAGTCCGGTGTATGTATAATTAATTAACTGTGTAGTTGATTTTGCGATGTAATTAAGAGGTTTTCCAACATCTAGATTTTTTTTGTGAGAAAAATATTAGTTGAGAGAGCTGCGATGAGAGATGGTGAGAGAACAGCCGAATCTCATTTAAAACAAAATTTTGCATTTACTGCGGTTTGAGCTGTTAAAATACAACTATTGAACTTGCTAATATCCTGATTAATGATAATATTCCGACTCGCGACCACACTACATTCAAGTACATAGCTCGAAATACCACATTAATAACTCTACAAACAAAATAACAGCCGGGTGATTACAATAATCTGCATAAAGCAACTCCGGGCAATACGGTACATATTTATCTTTCCTATTCGTCGATTACGCCATTAAAATGAACGCGACAATTATCGAAAACACAAAACGATTAACCCAGATAAAGGCCTGGCTATTGATTCCATACTGGCCGCAAACCAGAAAACCAGAGAACCCACCACTATACTTCATCAACCGAAACTTTTATCCCCACTTCACTATACATTGCTCCTTTTATTAAAAAATATCCATTAAAAATGCGCCAACGACTACACATTAACAGCAATGGAATGCAAATAAAAAAAGCAAACTTATCGTTTCGTCATCGCTTGATATCCCCCGGATATCGTTAATTCTTATTGAATACCTCGTATTGTTCGTTAATTGATTGGAATCAATCAATTTCAGTGTATATCAACTTTACGATATAAATGACATTCGCAGAACTGAATAAAATATAGTGCATCAGTTTTAAGAGTGAAACCGGGAAATGGGTCACAGTGATGAATGCAACAGTAAAACAAATATATAGGTATCAAAATATAGCGGTATATATATTTTATATACACATATTTCAAAACTAGTTTTGTAGAATGATCGGGTTTGAAAAATAAACGTTTTAAAAAAGCTGTGTTGTCCGTCGAAAGTGTCAGGGCATCCTGTATTGAAGGCAGATGAAGGTAAATGACAGAAGAAATAGTGTCAGGAATGTATGGGCACACAGAACGTAGATGCAATCATTCATTCAACGCACTGTCTAGGATACGTAGAATAGTGTAAGTTTTTGGGAAAGGATAGGAAAAACAAGAAAATGGTATAAAATTGCGGAAAATACCTGAAATAGGTTAACAAATCTAAGAATGATAAACTGTAGGTATATGTAGTATATCTATTTAATTGATATGTAAACACTGACTCATTCACATATGTAACTGTAATTATGTGAATGTAAAACAGTACCTAATAGCAACCTTATTGTAACGGCAATAAAGATCACAATGATTTTGACAGACTAGTGAATGGCAGAAACCCAACAGCAACCTTATTGCAACGGCAATAAAGATCACTGTGGTTTTGAGGCGCGTGTGTAGTGTAGTAGCTGCTGTCACTAATGTCATCTGTCAGTCGCCACGAACGGCGGGATGAGGTTGAAAGTGAAGTGGCCTGCACGAGAGGCTTCGTGTGGTAGTGAGCCAGTGTAGTGATATAATCAACTTAAACAAGGGTCTTCAACAGGATTCTACTATAATAAACATACTCAGCAATTTCATTAAAAATATTCCCTTCAGACATTAACCTTACCCCCATTCCCCTTTTCCTTTCGTATAATAATAATAATAAAATAATAATAATAAAATCGTTTATTTATAAAAAGGGAATACATTTACATTTAATACTTAAACAATTAAAAATAGCGCACAGTTGCTAATTTGCCTGAACGAGGTTGAACCTGTGCTTCAGGCTAGAAAGCGCATAAATACTTTATTAAATAAATTAACAATAAATATAACGTAAAAACTAAATTAAAAACTTAGGTAAATAAAAGTAAAATAGCACGTTAGTAGTTTTATTTGCAGACAGTAAGTAAGTCTTCTGTCTGTATATCTTTGACAATTGTTACGTGTAGTCAGAAAACCCAAAAATCTGACAACCAGTCTTACCAAGCGATATCGTGTTACCCAGTAACTGGGTTGTGACGGTCAGATAGACAGTCACTTCATGTAAAATACTGGTATTCAGCTGCGTCCGGTTGGACTGGATGCCGACCCCAACATAGTTCGGAAAAGCTAGGTAGGTCAATCGATACTCCCGTGACATTGGCAAATACAAAGTTCTATGCAATTTAACTAAGTAAATACCAACGACGAAGCGAACCCAAAAGTTTTATAATCAATACGTAGTAATTATAAGTTTATACCCCAGCCCATGATAAATAGATCGTTTCGATGATAAATAGCCCGGACCGATACCCGATTGATGGACGCCTGGCGCTTCCAAACGTCAAATGTGATGTAATTTGTTAAATGTTGCGTACAATGTCCCATGAATCAATTGCAAAGTTGCGTCGTTTGATATAAAGTTAACGCAACATTGTTGCGCGTTGTTTTAACGCGTGACTAAGTTTACAAAATCATCTCCGTATATCAAATGACGTTCCTAGTCTGCATAAATTTCAACCAAACATATCCAATAGTTTCATTAACTACAGCTAGTCAAAGATTGGCAGAATCCATAGTCAGCCAATCACTACTATTTAGTTTGTTGTTGTTAGGATTTATTTGATAGTTTCAAAATACTCTTATGCATTAGTTTTATCAATGTTTTCATTTATTGTCATATGGTCGCCTCTACATTGTATTCTGTTCTGTTCCCGTATCTTACTAAACGTTGTTGGTTAACACCGAGACTCGTAATACAAAGTAGGTATTGGAGTACAGTAGTATTCTATAGGGGCTGATTTTTCAATCTACAGATATTTTTTATTCGTGGAATAAAATTGACATCTGGCAGTCTTGTATGGAAGAACTGTCAAAAATTTAAAATTATTCCTCCGATAAAATTATCTGGCGTTGGAAAAATCAGCCCTAAAAAGAATAACACTGACACACAAACACAGTTTGAATCTTTGAATATTTATGTCTCCGCTTAGAAGGGTTTCAATTGTTCTGGTGTCGGTAAGCACATGTTTTTTTTTTAATAAAATTATTCAATTATGTAGATTTATTTTGGAAAAGTATTTATTCCTGTGTACAAAGCAAATATTTAGTAAGGTCTTTATTACCGACAAAAAGTTTCAGCATAATCTCGTCTAGCTTAACACAATTAGGGTCCACTTAACCGAAGCTGTACGTGGAAAAGTGGAGCTCATGTTAAGATGCTTGCATCTCAGGTCTGCACAGCTTCCCTCGTCTACGTATCGCAAGTGTAGGGGGAGTTAATTGCAAGTGCTTTCCTGCAACGCCCTATTTCAAGCACATAACGAATTCTCTTTACTATCCGACATGTGGTTCAGGCTCAGAGTATTTAGCTGGTTTCGAGCAAAAGCGACTGAAGCTTAGGTGCTCTGCTATCTAGCAGTGGACAAATAAGGATTTCGTCAGGATACCGTCTGGCTACGTTATACAACCCCTACCACTACTAGAGTATTTTCGAAAAGGTTGTGCATTTTTATACGAATCACTATCAGGACATGAATAATTTGGTGGACTTATGACAAGACAAGACTTGGTTGGGTTGATGCTGTTGTTTAATGGATATAAAATAAATAAACAATCATAAATTTTATGGTTACTTAATTAACCTTTTAGTTGCTTGTGTTACATCAAAGAACGTTTCCCTACAGGCAAGGAGCATGTAAACAGTACACGTCCTTTATAAGCCACCAAGACCACAACATACTAAAATAACAATCCATAAACGAATAGGACTTTCCAGTTCACAACTAACTGTATTAGAGTGATTGCACAGAACTGCAATATTGTTGGAACAGAACATTTCCAATTCCCAATGTATCTGAGTGCCATTCGCGTAACGTTTCGTGCCGCGTCCCCTACAAGCATTAATTGGTGCATCCATTCACGTTTGTGGGTCACATTCGATGCATTAACATTGGCCTCAGTAGGTAGGAATGGAGATTCGTAGATTCCAGTCTTGGTAATTATTGGGGGTCTCTAATTACTCGGATGGTTGCGGATTTTCAGACCATTGTGTGACTTTTGTGAGGCGATAGCGCTTTAACTGTTTCGGCCTCTGGAATTCCAGTTGTATGTCGGCCAATGGTCAATCATTGACGCATGAGACTATAAACTGCTGTAGAATTTGAACGTACCTATTGTGTTAGAGTTTTCACGTATAATAGTGGGCATGATGTAAGGAGATAGCTAACTACATTATGCGAATTGCTTCTTAACGTCCATCTCGAATTCTAGTACTTTGACACCAGAATACAGTGCAACCTCGATATAACAAATCGGAAGGGAACAAGTAAATCTTCGTTATATCAAGTAATTCGTTAAACTGAGGTTTGTTATATTGATGTTAGGTTGGTCTAAAATTTGTTATAAAGAGGTAAAAACGTGTCGAAACTTGTCGCGACTGAATCACATACTATTGGGAACGTTATAATATGTATAAAGGTTTTGGGTTGACAAAATTCGTTAATTAGAGGTTTACACTTTTTTTTTTCTTATTGTAAATTCATTATAAATATGGACTTTTTTGTTGTCTGATTCTGATAAATAAATAATAAAATAGGTTATTCGCAAAAAATCTTCGCAATGTAAAGGTATATACATTACATTGACTCTGATGGACAATTCAAGTGGATTACGAAGAATTCGTTAAATCGAGGAAGTCGTTACATTGTGGTACCTACGTTATATTAAGGTTACACTGTAATATTGTCAATTTCTATCTCTGTGTATCATGGATGAATTCAATTTTTTTTCTCGTATTAAAATTGTTCAAAATGTCAAATTTTGAACAATTTTTTAAAACAGTGATATTGATGGGTAATAAAATAACTACGCTAACGTAATTACCGATACACAGACGCGTCAACAATACATTGCATCATTGTGTTTTTGACATCCGAGGGGCAATTCTCGTAATTTTAGGATCATTCACAGTCTGAAGGACAATTCTCGTAATTTAAAACGCTCAAAATCTAAATCGCAGTCTCATCTCAGCGACAGACAAATGTCAAAAACTTGTCAAAATGTAGGGAAATTAGATGTGTTTTTGACAGATTGAGACTGAGATCATACTGTGAACGTTCTTAAAATTACGAGAATTGCCCCTCTGATCTCAGTCTCAATCTATCAAAAATACCTCAATTTCCCTACGTTTTTGACAAGTTGTTAACGTTGATTGTCGCTGAGAACAGATTGCGACTACATTTTCAAACGTTTTTAATTACGGGAATTGGCCTTCAAATTTCACACACACAACCCCAAAATAAAATAATTTTATTCTAATATTTTTATGAGGATACGTAAACTCAGTTTCTGCTAGCCAAAATGTTATATAAATAATGAAAGAAAAAAAAGTCCTATGTACACAAGCCGATTAGGTTGAATCCACTTAAAGGAAAACATGGCAACCTGTCTTGAAATGTTTCATGAATATTGAACTACCTAAATGTATTGGCAATCGTCACGAAAATAGGAGAAAATGTTCCTTTATTTCGGCAATAGAGATAATCCTATAATTCTCAGGGGCTGTGTTGTGGAGCGTTAGAGCACCATTGTTTTGGGGATAGAAAGAGATGACATTAATCCTTCTTATAACTTTGTCCTTGTCTCGAACAGGAATCGTGATGGTTCTGGCACTTCCGTATGGTTCTCAGGCATAATAATAGGAAAACGCATGTAAGGAAATTTACTAATAGGGCCACTGCAGTAGTATTATAGCCGGTTGTAGGCCATACAAAGTGGTATGAATATGTATTTCAGCATAATGAAGGTTCATGCGAGGTAGAGGAAAAAAAATTTATACTTACAAAGACTAATCACGTCATCAAATGCCAATTAATTTCGGGCTAGTGCTTAATGAGAATGTCCCACTTCCTCTCATCGAGAGTGGGCCTGTGTCCCAGCAGTGGGAACAGCTGATTATGATGAATTAAATTAATGCTCTTAGCGATAAGACCGCCCATTGTGTCACCCTTTGTAAAATTTTATTTATGTTCTGTAACTTTTATGGTGTACAATAAAGAGTATTCTATTCTATTCTATTCTATTCTAATTAATGATTATACATATAATGAGGAGCCGTTTGCCCTGCAGCGGGACAACTATAGTGTTATAATAATTAAAAAAAACGGGTTGCAGTCCGGGAGTGCCGGCAGAAGTGAAAACTTGAATATTAACGTTGTGCATTTTTGATATTTTGGAATGCGTACTACTCTCCCGCCATCTTACGAATTTACGATCAGGTCACGTGTCCTGACGCGAGTTTAACATTGTTTACCCATCACAACAAAAGTGCACAACGCCGCTAAAGAAGTTTTCACTTCAAAACGTTCTTAATTCCGCCGATACTAAAGATACGAATAATGAAAGTAAAATACACCAAATATCATACAATAAGTTTCTTTAGGACGTAGAAAAATGACTGCGGGTCATATTAAAAGAAGAAAATAAAGAAAGAACAATAGTTTATTCCGCACAAACAAAACGCACGTTACAAATAAAAAAAAGACTTATATAAAGTACAACGTAGTTAGTAAAAGCAATTTTGTCCATTGCCTGATGTCAGGGCAAGGGATCAAAGACAACACACATTAATTGACAATGACTGACAACACAACCTGATGATGCGCCCGCGACACTGGCAGATGACAACAAAATAACAACAATCAAAACAAAAACATATTAAGATAACTTTATAGCACTGTGTGATCTAAACCCGCACTTAAGTCACAGAATTTTTTTAGCCAGAAAAGCGTGACTTAAGTACAGGTTTAGATCACACGAGTTTTAAAATAGTATACGATAGCTATAAAATAGTGTACTATTTCGAACCACTCAGAATCATACCACCAAAACAACAGTCTTATCAAATCCCAAATCGAATAGGTACCTTATCTAGAAGCGTCGCTGCTGTCAGCATGTCGGACGTCCAATCAAATTCTGCTTACGACCTAGGCCGCAAATCACATCGGATCGGTCTTACGCTGAGTCAGCCTATATAAATCCTCCGCTGGTCAAGGATTACTGGTGTTAGAAATCAAATGTTTGGGAATTAGTTTGGGTCGGCTAGAATTCGTTTGAAAGTCTTATTAAAACCACCAGTTTCAAAAAGAATCTGCAAACATTATGTCTCCTAAGATATAATATTTACATTGTATATACGACACAAAGTTCTATGAGAGAATTTTCGAAGTTTTATATGAAAAATGATTTTATTGCTGTAAGTGTTTTTTTTAAAACACTTATACACGTCAATCTTGTTTTAAAAACTAAATGAGGTCGCCGTTTCCTATCTGACTACACTGAGAATAAAGACCCAAACAAACTCAGAGATCAATGTCTCTTTTAAAGTCGGACATAATTTTGGTAAGACCTTGTAGATTGATGTCTGGAATGGTCTTTTTAGGAAAAAACCACACAGATTGAGTGGGCCTGTCCAGTCAGTGCACGCATTTGTCAGTGATCGTGCAGTTTAACTCAAAACTTAAGGAGCTCAACTCGCTTAACACGTTGACTGCCAGACAAAAGACACAATAGAAAATCTATTGTTGCCGGACACCGGTGACGACAGGGGCAGTCAATCCCTTAAGATTGGTTGATGACCTACCATTTTTATATTGACCATATCAAAATAAAAATGATTGTTTTTATATTCAGTTAACAAAATATAAAATCTCAGCATCTCATTGGCAATTATAAGTAAACAGTAAATCAGTGAAACCACTTATTTAATTTAACATAGCGTAGATAGACTCGATACTACAATTAAACGCAAATGTTTGTATCTTGCTGAGAATAAATAAGATTTGCATGCAAGGAACTCGTGTGAAATAGGACAGAGCGAGACAACATTAATTCATATCCTGACTAGCTTTTATTCGCGTGGAAGTAGGAAATCATCCGGGAACGTACTACCGAGATAAAAAGTAAAATATGTCCCTAATCCAGGTCATGGTTTACCTGTGTGCAATATCGAAATCTTTTCAGCCGCTTAGGCGAGATACCGGTTAGACAGTTACTTTCGAGTTTATAATACTAATATGGATGGATCACCACATTAACAAACAACAACAACAAATAATTTAACAAACAAACAACAACAATTAAACAAAAACAAACAAAAATTGATTCGATTTTGTTTTTTTTATATTTTCTTTGGTTTTGAATTATAGCAATACATGATATTTTTAAGTAGGTAAGACAAGACTAGACTTTTAATGCATTAGATACCAGAAAAGCTACCCATCTTCTGGTTACTCGTTTATAAACATGAACATAGCTAGCTAGCTGGCGTGGAATATATATGTTCATGTAAAAAACATGACCACGCATTAAACGTCGAATAAAACGTATCCAGTCTTACAATCAAAACAGAGACATAAACATGCAAATACCATACCAGCAATAACGAAACGAAACGCCAAATCGCACGGCATGTGTAATTGAATCTGAAGGGAAATTGCATTCCGCACGTGAAGTTCCGATCACACAGTCGTGTTCGCAGAGATAAGGACAATTTTATACTAAAAATTTTACTGGACCAGAATTTATTGGCGAGATAGTGTCGGATATGAAATAAGTGTTCTGTGATGTTCTTGTATGTAAAGTTTTGTAATATCGTATATCATTCGTTGAACTTGAGTGCTGAATTGTTATTGTATTCTGGAGTGTTTTTGTGATTTAGGGTATGTTCTGTCGCAATTTGTTTTCTGCCCACGCAGGATGTTTACTTATGTATTTTTTTTTCTAGGTTGTATTTTTTTCTAGCATTTGTTGGTGGCCACAATCTATTGTGTAGTTACTTAGGTTATTATTGTATTCATCTATAGGTAGGTACGTCTATATTCATCAGATCTGGAACTTACGCAATTATTTTACTTTAAGTATTTATTAATTATTTTGTTTTTTTTTACAGTTCAACATGTTGAAAGAAAGAAAAGAAAGAAAGAAAAATATTTTATTTGGAATACACAGAAAATACAAATAGTAAAACTAACAAAGTTACATTAAAAACAACCAACAAATAAAAGTCCTATGCGAGATCAAAAGGCTCCTATCTCAGCATAATGCTGCGATATTTAAAAAATACAGCAGCGCCGATATTCTGATAGGACTCGATGTATGATCACATAGAAACACATAGTCCCACGAGCCTAAAATTTCACGTGAGTTTTATTTTAAATAGAACAAAAGCCACAAAAACATCATTCAAAAACCCAATGCCACTTACTGAAAATAGCAACATCAATCCAAAAACCCAATGCCACTTACTAAAAATAGCAAAATCAATCCAAAAACCCAAAGCCACTTACTAAAAATAGCAAAATCAATCCCAAAAGCCAATGCTACTTACTAAAAATAGCAAAGTCAATCCAAAAACCCAATGCCACTTACGAAAAATAGCAAAATCAATCCAAAAACCCAAAGCCACTTACTAAAACTAGCAAAATCAATCCCAAAAGCCAATGCCACTTACTAAAAATAGCAAAATCAATCCAAAAACCCAATGCCACTTACGAAAAATAGCAAAATCAATCCAAAAACCCAATGCCACTTACTAAAAATAGCAAAATCAATCCAAAAAGCCAATGCCACTTACTAAAAATAGCTATGTCAATCCAAAACAAAAGAATAATTAAAGTTGCAAAAACTTAACGCGATTACGCAAGCTCTCATGAAACAACATTGTTACTAACAAGTGAAAAAATAAAACAAGCACACTACTCCCACGAGGGATGTGAAAAGAAATTTACTTGTAACGTCAACAACTAGAGTGGGTAACATTAATTTTCCGTAAATTGTAGTGTAGCATATTCGTTTCCAACTGGGTATTATTGCTTACAATTTTATTCCCTCTTACATGTAAGGGAAATTTTCTGTTCCCCTCAGTTGATACGAATAAGGAAAATAGTTGTTACAGGTAGGTATGCGTTATTGCTAACATTCATTTCTTATATGGAGAAGTTATTTGTTTCGGTTTTGTGATATGTTTATGTATACATGAGTTCACACAAGATTTCCGTGCTGTGTGAAATCATGTTTAAGATAACAAACTTTGACAGTCGTCACGGGTAGTCAGAAGCCCGAAAGTCTGACAACCGGTCTTACCAAGGGGTATCGTATTACCCAGCAACTTGGTTGTGGAGGTCAGGTAGGCAGTCGCTCCATGTACAAAACAGGTATTCAGCTGCATTCGGTTAGACTGGAAGCCGAAATCATCATAATTGGGAAAAGGCTAGGCAGATGATGACGAGTAGGTTGCCAGTATTTTTTTTATATGTCTGTCTATGTTTTAGCTCATTATTAGTTCCACCCCATCGGTCATCTGTAGATTACATCCATAAATACATCCTAGGCTGTAGTTAGTGCCATGATTCAGTACAAATTCAAACCATAAAAAAATATTCTGTCTGTAATAGTACTCACTTGCACGTTTTCATCGACAAAACACTTACTTTCGCTGCTGACTGCATCATGTTCTCCAAACTCCACGTCAAACAAGTCACATGAACGGAAGGGGTCGTTACGTCGCGAGCTCGTGACGTCACGTATCCGCCCCGTTGATCAACTGCGGATTACGTCCATACTCCTAGGCTGTGGTTTTACTGTGGACATGGTTAAGTTCTGACATAACCGTCTGAGGGTGAAGAGATGAATGTTAAACTGGTGACTGATGATGGTTATATTAATGTATTTTGAAACAGGATGTTTCTGTTGTTATTTGTGGGGTGTTGTTACTGATCCTTTTACGTATTGTGAAGGGTTAGATGAGCCCTTCAAGCCCTCCTAATGTTCAATAATTATTCCTATAAAATATTCTACGTATTTTACATCTTAATTCTTTTGTTTGTCAGCCTAGTCTCATATTATTTTGACACCCCTTGCTTGAATGTTCGAATGGAACCAATTAAAAATAATTAATTGGTTTAATTAGTTGTTTTAATTAGCAATTTAATTATATATTACTGTTATTATAATGTTATTAGTCTGTAAGCCTTTCGAAAATAAAATAAATAATATAAATAAACCCGCGCTAAATTAAAGCCAGCCTGCACTAAATAAGGATAACTTTGATGGATTTCTACATGTTCGTTGTCGATTTTTTTTTTTTTCCTTTGTTTGTCAATATAAAAATAAATAAATTAAACAGTTAACAAGGGAACAGTCACTCTTATTACTCACAAGGATTTGCTGATAAGCAGGATTTTTATTGGCCTTCCTTTTGGTCTAATTCTCTTTTACTAAATCCACTTGTGGACAAGAGGTGTCCTCACCATTGCCGGCTACTACAGCCCAAAACCTATCAAGTGCACCTAAAAATAACTTCCGATCCATGTAATAAAAACCTTATATTCATTCATTCACTGACATAGCAAGTAATTTAGCACTATAGTTCCTCATTTAAGGAAGGATTTATTAAAACTCATTCTCTAACGGGGTCAAATAGGGGATGAGAGTCTCTATCTAGCCTGTAGAATAGAATAGAATAGAATACTCTTTATTGTACACCATACAAGTTACAGAACATAAATATATATATTTTTTTTCCTGTGCTGTCCCATTACAGGGCAAAGGCTTCCCTCTTCCTTTTACACACAATTCTGTCTTTTGCGAGTGCCGGGCCTGTCATTACGGTAGCAGTCAAGCTCATCCCGCCATCTTTGTCTTGGCCTGCCGCGATGGCGTCGTGAGACTTAGTATGAATCTTTTTTTTTTGCCGACTGGAATACGACCCGACACACGGTTTGTTTTTAAATATATCACTAATTCCAAAACCTCAAAACTAAAAGCAAAACATTACCTCACTCAAAACACATGTCTTCTCCTACTTAACATCCAAATCGCTGTCCGCTCCATTCCGTACACATGCTAACCGTCTTCGCGCACGTGCAAATAACGACAACAGTTCGGAGACTCGGCCTTGTACATAATCATTAATTTAATGGACGGGCCCAAGGGCTGGCCAGTGGATAGTGGCGGTCACTCCAGTTCGTGACTGGCTTAACTTGCTGCGTGGGTTATTGAATAGCTTTGCGGGTATCGGAGAGTTGTGTGTAGACTGTGCTGATATATGGCTGTCTTCAAAACTTCACAAGCTTGTTACTGTAGAGTTTTGTAGGAATAATTATCGAATGTTCAAATAATAAAAACGGTACGATCAAAAAAGCTTATTTATCATGAACCTAGGGTGCGGTTACAAACACCATTAACACAATATTATAGAAACACAAAGGCTAGGCACATTAGGAACAAACTTAAAGACCATTCCATTTTGTTTTAAATGCAGATCGAGCCACATGGTACGTAGTTTAGAAGTAAACACTTCAGTCACAGCGCCTTCAAAGATTTTCGCAATGTCACAGCATACTGGTTTTTAGCAATACACACAACGACATATCAAGCTAAATTTCCAGTTTTAGCTGACCTCGCATTGTTTATATAGCTTAATATGTCGCCGTGAGTTCAACAACAACTGCCTATCAAACTTGTCAATATGTTACCGTAAAAACTTAGGTGAAGTGAGCTGTCAATAGGGGCAATCCTTAACATCAGCATTCCTATTCTGTAACCATCTTACCGTGAAAACTTAGGTGAGGTGAGCGTCATTCTACCTGCCGATCGATTCTGTAAAAATCTCACCGTGAAAAGTTAGGTGAAGTGAGCTTAGAGTGAGCTGTCAATAGTCTCGATCCCTAGCATTTAGTTGGAATGACAGCTCACTCCTAACTTTTCACGACTTTTCACTGCTGATGCTAGGGATTGACATTAAGAAAAAAAGAAAGAAAGAAAGAAAATACATTTATTTTATTGACAGCTCACTTCACCTAAGTTTTCACGCGATTTTTACAGAATAGCACTGCTGATGTAAACAAAGAACACGGTTCCTCCTCCCATAGTAAACCTCTAACTAATGCATACAAGAAAGCTTGAGAGTACCTACTTCAGAAACTTTTAGCCCTTAGCTCGTCTTTTTCTAAGTAAGTAAAAACAAATTGTTATGGTTATTCACACTTTGGACAAACTTTCAATATATTCTCATAGGCATGTCAAGGAGCGAAACTTTTTAGATAAATTGTATCTTTAGTGAAGCCAAAGTGGTAGAAAAAAGTAAATATGTAGCTACAGTTTTTGCGCTCCTGCAAATAAAAGTTTTGTGAAGGATGTACAGCTACCCTAAGAGAATTTTATTTCGCAGATTATAGGAGGTTTTTGGAAGATTAAAAATATTATTATGTAGGTAGGTATAGCTATTTCGTACCACGTTTATAATGCGAGACTGATAAAAAAAATATATATTTATATATTTCATTTCAACGACTTACTCACTAAAGCCGTGTCGTCTGCGCGTGTTTTTGCGAAACATTACCTACACAAAAAACCTTACACGTAAACATTTGTTTTCATAGACAAGCTGTCTCCTACGTATTAAATATGTCGGCGCCTCCGCTTTTCTAGACTGTCAATTGACTTCTTTTACAAATGTCAAGTGTCAAGAACGAACACCGAGCTCTGGTGAGGCAGCCATCTTGTAAGACGAGCAGTTTACTTCAGATCACGGTGAAGTGCGCATGCAACCACGTGCTCGGTGGACGTTATATTTTGAGTGCATCTCTCTTGATCTAAGCGATCTATAATTATTATGTGAAGTGTTTGATTGAACTATTGAGGATTAATAAGTGAAGTGACCGTAACAAGCGTTATTTTATAAAACACTGCCTTCCTACCCGATAATCCACGCCTACCAGAACATGGAAAACATATTGCATGAAATTCGATCCACTTTATCAGAAGTGGGATTCGAAGGGTCAAATCAACCGGAGGCAGTATCCAACACTGGAAATAAGGACCCTAGTGCGAATACCCATGATTTGCTCACCAGAATGGAGTCGATTTTGACAAGAGTGCTAGCTGCAACCACTAGCAGCACCAAGCCACCACAGTAGCTACTTAATCCGACCCAGTTGGTTAAATTTGATCCCGACGATGCCGCGACCAATATCGAAGTGTGATGAGATTTGAAATTGGACCTCAAGAGGCAGCTTCCGAAGCAGCTTTGCGTTTGTGGAGTCTCATTGAACGCATTCCAAAAGTAGTAATAGATAGATAGATAGATAGATAAAAACGTTTATTTAGTGCAACAAAAGACACACAATACAAGTATAAAAAATAGAACAATAAAAAATAAAAAAAAGTGAAACAAAAATAAAAACAAAGATTAAAAAAATAGATCGACCCATAGACACCTCGCAAATCTACAACCTCTAGTACAAAATAGTCTATGTCCACAATGGTCGATCACTACTGGGCGGTGTGTGTCTCATGGTTGCACCAAATGGGAGTCCAGCTCAGCATATGCCAGGTACAATACCTGACGCTGGTATTCTGCTGTATCCCGTTAGTGACACACGGATGTCGAGAAAACGCATCTGGTTTCAAACAAAAATGGTACCTACATAGTGCGGCGCGTATACCTACTGTAAGTTGGTAAGTACCCACATTTTTATTAATTTCAAAAACCGGCAGATGGAAAGATTTTTGAAGTTTATACCTGTGTAGTACTGGATCACTTGATTATCACAGTTATTATATGTTATGTAATGACTGAATAGTTAAGCGTGTATGTGTATGTGAGTTTACATGTTGGTGTATAATAATATTATGTTATGTTTTTTTTTTTTTTTTTTTGTAATACTTATATACAGTGAGTATAGCGTGAATTGCTTAGATACTCTCTATTGTAATACCTATGATATGCCTTTCGTTTTAAACAGTTGCCTCAATCTTTGTCTACAGCATAACGCATAGACAAACATGTCGTGTGGAACAAAGCCCCAGCTATCTGCTATATTATGGACGTGTTTGTGACGGTCAAGCCCAGTTTTTTTTGAGAGTCGATCAGATACTGCCGCAGTCGACTTCTAAAGGTACCAATTGTTTTTATATTCCTTATTGGCGGGGGGATGTTGTTCCAGCATTTGGATGCAGCATACCTGAAACTGCCTCTGAAGGCGGCCGTCTTGTGCAATTCTGTAGAGAGTTGCTGGGAGCACTGTCTGACCGCGCATTCTCTCTTACTAGCAATCCAGCTCAGTTTTTTGTACAGATAGTCTGGCGCCTTATGCTTAATAACCCCAAACATAAGACACGCTAGGTGTAACTTGCGACGTGATTTCATTCTAAGGATGGAGTGCTTATTTAAAAAAGGTGTTATATGGCTTCTAGGTGGAACTGAGAAGCAAAATCGTGCACAGGCGTTTTGTACTCTCTGAATCAGTCGCTCAGTTCTTGCCAGCAGTCTGGGACCAAAAACGGTATCTGCGTAGTTTAAATTAGAGAGTACTAGGGATTCAACCAGTCGAATACGCAGCTCCTCCGACAGATACGGCCTTATTTTGTACAGAACTTTGAGCCTGTAGAAGCAGCTGCGCACTGACTCTGCCACGTGACCCTCGTACCTCAGCTCAGCGTCCATGTATAGACCCAGATTTCGTGCCTCACTGACTCGACTGACCAGCTTACCCAATAAAGTAACATTGAGCTCTGAAGGCACAGCATTTATTTGGTGCTTGGTTCCAAGTAGCATGTATTTGGTTTTGATAGGATTAAGTACTAAACCATTATTTTCTGCCCAGCATGCTATCCTATCAAGGTCCTCGTTCAGATCTTTCAAAGCTCTCTCATGTTCGTCAGGCTTGAACGAGATATACACTTGTATATCATCAGCGTAAATATGGTATCTACAAAGTTGTACAGTTTTTATTATGTCCGCGCAATATAAAATAAAGATTATGGGCCCTAGTATGGAGCCTTGCGGGACACCCCTATCTACCGAAACTGGTGAGGAGACAAGGGTTGTGCCATCACTTAGACGTATTTCGACACGTTGTTCGCGGTTGTTGAGGTAGCTGTGAAACCAGTCTACTGTTTTGTGGTCACATCCGTAGTACTGCAGCTTGGCTAGGAACAGATCAACATTTATGCAGTCAAAAGCCCGTGAAAAATCAAGCAGGACTAGGAGTGTGCACCGGCCCTTGTCCTGTGCAGCAAGAATATTGTCTGTCACATCCAACAGAGCCGTACTAGTGCCTCGCTGCTTACGGAACCCTGACTGAAGTTCCGGTAGAATATTATTATTTTCTAGGTAATGAGATACCTGCTGATATACTGCTTTTTCGCATATTTTTGACAGGCAAGGTAAAAGACTTACTGGTCTAAGGTCTTTTAATTCAGTAGGGTTACTTGTTTTTGGGATTGGTCGGACAATTGCTACTTTCCAGATGTCGGGAAACGTTGAAGACACAATTGAGTAGTTCACCATGTCCGTGATGGCTTTTAGTGTTTGCGGAAGGGTTAACATAAGCATATTCAAAGTAATGCTATCGCAGCCTTCCGCATTGGATTTCAGTTGACCAAAATATCGTAAAACTTGTTCCTCACTAACTGTCTGTAAAGTGAAAGTTGCATCACTAAAACGGTTAGACTCAAAGAATGCACGCTGTGCTATGTTACAATTTGGGTTGCCAGGCACACTAAGAAAATGGCAATTTAATTGATTTGCATCTCTTAAGTAACAAGGGAGATCGCAGATCTGCTTAACTGGCAATATAGTATGCTTTAAGTTTTTCCACAGTTGTTTGGGATCTTTAATTTTGTTATTTATATTATAATTGAAATAAGCAACTTTTTCTTTAAATAAGGAGCTGGTAACAAGC
This sequence comes from Apamea crenata, assembly GCA_949629185.1. Taxonomy (NCBI): domain Eukaryota; kingdom Metazoa; phylum Arthropoda; class Insecta; order Lepidoptera; family Noctuidae; genus Apamea; species Apamea crenata. The sequence goes on from OX451359.1 coordinate 4,938,813, forward strand.
GATTTCAGCTCCTTATAATAGGCTTGTTTAGACTCAGATTTCGTCCTACGATACGTGGCCAGGGCATCATTCCTCAAGCTCATCATAACTTTTATTGTGTCAGTTATCCACGGATAAGACGGTTCTTTAATTACAATTTTTCTAATTGGGGCATGCGCATCAAAAATAGCTAGGACGTTTTTGTTAAATCTCTCTACCATTTCATTTACGCTATGCAATTCACAGATGTTACCCCATGCTATGTGCGTCATGTCACTATTAAGCAATTCTTTATCAATTTTATTAATAGGTCTGTACGTAACTGTATGAGGCTTATACTTGCTACGCCTGATGCTAAACTCGCAAGCAATGAGTGAATGGCCATTTAGTGAGCCAAAAGCCTCAACAGAAACTCCTCTGCAATTGAGGTTTGTGCACACTAGGTCGATTAGTGTTTCACTGTGTTCTGTGAAGTGAGTGGGGGAGCCAACCAATTGCATAAGGCTAAAACTACTTAAAAAATCATGTACTTTCTTTGTTTGACCATTAGTGACCAGTAAGTTGACATTAAAATCACCCAATAGTACATAGTAATCACATTTAGCTAGGGAAGTAATAGCCTCAGTCACAGCATCGAGGAAGAGGTCCAAGTCTAACCGCGGGGGCCGGTACGCTGTGCCTATGGCGATTCTATTTCCATTTACTGTGAGGGTAATCCACATTTGCTCAATTGCTTCGAACTTTGGGTCAATTGGGGTAGACAGATTACGAACGGTCAGTCCTCTTTTGAGGTAAAACCCCACCCCACCCCCTCGGCCCCCGTGCACCGCCAGCGGTCGTGGCGTATGTCGCAGACGGTATCCTGGCACATTAGGCGCGCGCCCCTCCTCGCCAGGTCGTAGCCATGTCTCATTGACTGCCATTACATCGAAAGAATGCCTTTCCACTGCAGCTACAAAGTCATCATGGTTAGTGCCAAGGGAACCCACATTTAGGAAACCGACTTTTAAGTATTTTTCAAGCATTTTTATATATATTTTTTTTCATAAATGCACTGCCGCAATAGTTTAATATATTTACATCATAAAAATAAGCAACTTTGCAGACACTTTTGGTGGTAATTAAGAAACAATAGCTGTATGTAGTATGTACTCGTATGTAGGCATGAAACGCGAATAAATAAAACTCATGTACCGATTTAAAATAGACAATGTGATTAATAAATGTTGTAAATAATAATTGTGCATCAGTAATAATTGTAAAATGTAATAGGTATAATTTGATTCTGTAAATAAGTATAATAGGATTATAAAAACTAATCATTATATCAATAATTATCAATTTCATTTTGTAAATAGGTGCTATTATAATATGATTATGAGTATATAGGTATAATTTGTTTTTGTAAATAGGTATAATAATAATATGATTGTAGGTATATAGGTATAATAGGTATGATTTTATTTTGTAAATAGGTATAATTGTATTATAAATACTATTCATGTGTTTGTTAAAAAAATCGTCTGTTTGTGTTTTATAAATCAAGTAGTCCATGTAATACACAAGTAAGTTGTCATAAATAATTGTAAAGAGGAACAGTAGGTATAGTAAGAGATCATTAATACTCATGTTATAAGCACACTTACGTTGTGATCCGATTAGATTCCAATCTGTTGCCGCAGAAGACACACACCGCTCCGTAAAAAATACACAAACAGAATTACAAAGCAAAAAATATAGACATTTAGGGCATACACAGCAGAGTAACAAAGAAAACAACTTGACAACGTTCTTAATAACCAGCTGTGGGAAGCGAACAGATGAAATGCATGTTTGGTGGCTCAGCTTGAAATAGATGCAGTGCAAACCGCAAATTGACCAAAAATTCTAGATATATCTTCAAGGCATCTAATTCTTTCAGCTTTTTGGCGATCTTCCTTGCGAACCAGAATTCTTCCATCTCTTGTCCACACATACCTCCATTTGTGCTGACTCCCTGCCTGACGAGCGTGGTAAAATAGCTGGCGGTTTACGCGAGTAAGACGCTCATTGATGTACACACGGCGCGACACCGACGGCCCACTCACTTCTAGGTCGTCTGTACTTAAGCTACGGCGAACTCGAGCCGCGCGCAGAAGTGCATCGCGCGTCGTGCGCCGTGCGAAGCGGACAGATATACTTCGCGGCCGCTGCGCAGCGGGCTCAGCAGATATGGAGCCATCCTTGTTCTCGACCCGGTTACGGTGCGTGGAGCCGACCCGCTCAGCATGCACGATGTCCCTCTCATCAAGGTCGACACCGAGTTTTAAGGCGACGACCTTGACAAGGTGCAGGGTGCTCTCATCATTATTTTCAGGGATTCCGGACACTTCAACATCATTTAATAGGAGTTCCTGATCCCGCTCATTCAATTGGCATCTCAGCTCAGCGATGGTGTTCTCAATATCTCCGGCCCCCTCTGATATAAGTTTCTGCTCCAATTTAAGCTCGAGAGCGTTCACCCTTAACTCCAGAGAGTCCATTCTTTCATTGGACGCTTTTATGGACTCATTTAGAGTAACCATCCCCGTACGCAGCTGCCCGAACTCCTGGTGGATCAGACGGAACTCCGCCCGCATCTCCTCCTTAAACAAGCGTAGCTCATCAGTCATGCTAGGGGAGAAGTGGATAGTGGTGTCCAGTGCATTGTTACTTAACAGGCTGGTGTCCATGAGCTCCTCTGGGCTCTTTTCCTCCACTTGCACGGAGTCTGCCCTACCTCGAACAGGTGTCTCCGCCTTGTTGTCCCTTATTACGTTTTTAACGCACTCAGGACAGCACCAGGTGGGTGTAATGTAACCCAAATTAGGCAAGTTGACGCAAGCTCGGTGGTACAAAGCATTGCATCGACAGCATTTAGCGGCATCTATCGGTGATATAAATTTTGCGCAACCACCACACTTAGCTACGGGCATATTTGCTGATCCCTCGTACAGTATCGCTTGAGTTATCGATCTCTTCCGTGGTTCTACACCGTCTCCACAGATGGCGCTGACTCCAATAATCCGTATTATGGTGTTATCTAGTGCTATGGTATAACAACACCATAATTATGTACAGGGGTAAACAGACTTTGCATTCACTCTATGACAACACTTCAACACTAGGTTTTTTTTCACGGATTCACTGAAGTTGCTTATTTATTTTTGTTTAGGGTAGATTTTAGTCACTGTATTATAGTTTCCAAGTTTAAAATGTAATTGTATTTTATACACTGTACTTCGATACTGGATAACGTTGCAGGTTATGTGTCACTGTATATTAAAACTTTCTGTAATATATAGGTCCCGTTAACTGTGTTATTTTTATTTAACTATAGAACGACCGCAAGAAGCACTGGCTAACTTGACATCCGTGACGTCACTGTCAATGACTGAAGAGCTCAAAGAAACCACGTACTGTTGCTGATACGAAGTTCGGAGGATCCTGTCACTACTGCGGTTACCGTGGGCATAAGATCGAAGAATGTCGCAAAAGTCGAGATAGTGTCACGGCCGCGAAGATAGAAAGAGAAAAGACAGTCACTAGTTTTACATGTCAAAAACCCGGACACATCATCCGGCTTGTCCCAATAACAAGGCAGACAAAGAACATTCAGTCAAGAAGGACGTAAATATCTGTGAGCGCAGACTGTCAAAGGTATTCTATCCACATCGGCGGGTAAGTGAATATTTTACCTCAATCGACACCGATTTGAAAGGCAATTTCTAGGATTGGCTTCTTACTTCCGACGTTTTATACCTAACTTGGCAAACATCGCTAGTCTCTTATACCCCTTGACCAAACTCAAAGACCGCATAACTTGGACACGAGAACATTCAGAAGCACATAAGAAAATTGTCAATATTCTATCATCCGAACCCGTATTGACAATCTTCAATCCCAACAAACCCGTTGAGCTCCATATTGATGCCAGCTCAGACGGCTATGGCGCCGTACTAATTCAAAGAGAACAAAACGTACCTCAGGTCGTCGCGTATTTAGTCGTCGTATAACCGAGGTAGAGTCTAGGTACCACTCATATGAGTTGGAAACCCTAGCGGTAGTACGGGCAGTTTAAAGTTTCCGTCACTATCTTTACGGTCAACACTTCACAGTCTACACTGACTGTAATTCCCTAAAAGCTTCCAAAGCTAAGACTGATTTACCACCTCGTGTGCACAGATGATGGGCGTTTCTCCAAGCATATGATTTCGACATCGTTTATAAGGAGGGGCGCCGGTTCGGTTCCCCTAAGAGAATAATAGCAGATCAAAATCTAGGATCACAGGTTTCACGCCAACAGAACCGATGTTACGATACGCGCACAGTCTTTAGGAATGTCCCAAATAGCTTCCAACGTTAGTTCTCCTTCGCGAGCTGACTTGGATGTCATAAGAAGTCAAGCATCAGCAAATATTCTTAAGGCGGCCAGCTCACAAGAACAACTTTTCAATAGAGGCAAGGCTACAATAAAACCATTTAAGCTGGGGGATTATGTTTTCATTAAGTGTAGTGAGCGCAATCAGATCAAGCTAGCTAAAAAATTTAAGGGACCATTCGTCATAACTAAAGTTTTAGATAACGACCGCTATGAACTATGAACTAAAAAGCATCAATAGATTTAGCTGCGTTTATAAGTACTCTCACGAAAACTTGCGTGCGGTACCTACAGGGTTTGAGGGACTGGTAGAAATATCTACAACCTTAATCAATGACGAGGATGACGTGTCGGCGTTCGATGAAAATGACATTGACCGAATAGAGTCTTCGGACACCGATAGTGAGACAGTTTCCGTTGCTAGTGAAGAGACCTTGACTGCTGGTTCTGACACGCTCTCCGCCTCAGAAGACGGCTCTAGTAAGGTTGTAGAACGTGCTCAAGTACATCGAAGTGAGTAGTCTACATTCAACTCACGCGTAGTCTATTGCATGTTGTAGTGTAAAGCTGGTTGAAGGGGCCTCGTACGCCCGGACCACGCTTTGGTAATTGGCTGAAAGGGCCTTGTACGCCCGGGCCACAAAGTAGTAGCTGGTTGAAGGGGCCTCGCACGCCCGGGCCACGCTACGCAAGAGGGTCGAATGGGTCTAGTACGCCCGGACCACAAGGTAGTAGCTGGTTGAAGGGGCCTCGCACGCCCGGGCCACGCTGCGCAAGTGGGTCGAAGGGGTCTAGTACGCCAGGACGACAAGGTAGTAGCTGGTTGAAGGGGCCTCGCACGCCCGGGCCACGCTACGCAAGAGGGTTGAAGGGGCCTAGTACGCCCGGACCTGGTTGAGTATCTGGATGAAGGGGCCTAGCACGCCCGGTCCATGTTACTCTGCAGTCGCAATGAATTTCCTATTTGTCAGGAAGAGCCGAACACATGTAAACGTGTATCTTTACTCATCGAACAGGTCGAGAGGAGTAACGTCGCAGCCCACGGATGCACGACACCATGCGCACGAGGTCGTGCGATTGTCAGGGTTGGCCGTGTCGGCGCCTCCGCTTTTCTAGACTGTCAATTGACTTCTTTTACAAATGTCAAGTGTCAAGAACGAACGCCGAGCTCTGGTGAGGCAGCCATCTTGTAAGACGAGCAGTTTACTTCAGATCACGGTGAAGTGCGCATGCAACCACGTGCTCGGTGGACGTTATATTTTGAGTGCATCTCTCTTGATCTAAGCGATCTATAATTATTATGTGAAGTGTTTGATTGAACTATTGAGGATTAATAAGTGAAGTGACCGTAACAAGCGTTATTTTATAAAACACTGCCTTCCTACCCGATAATCCACGCCTACCAGAACATGGAAAACATATTGCATGAAATTCGATCCACTTTAAATATTTTTAGATTAGCGTCAACTATTCAGAAGACAATATAACCTCAAAACCTGTGTCAGTTAGAATTAGCTTTCAAAACGTTAAATGGTAGATTAGCGCGGTGCGCGTGGCGGTTGAAAATGAAACAAACCCTTCCCGGGTTTGTTTCATTTTCTTCTTCACCCGCACGGGGAATGTTTTCCATGCAGCTCGGAAAACAAAAACATCGTGTTTCCATGCACAAATGTGTATGGCCACGCATCTTTGTTTTGACGTTTTTGTGTAATGTTTCGAAAAAACACGCGCAGGAGACACGACTTTAGACATACATAAACAAAACTCACAAACAGTTTTAGGTATTGTGAACTCGTCCATTACAGAAGTGTGCAGAATACTTAATGATTAAAGGACGTCTAAGATAACATTAGTTGAACAACATATCAAGCTATACATTACCAGTATAAACCTTATTCTCATTGTAGTAAAGCATAGACAATGCGGTAAAAGTGTTGGTAATTGATAATGTTCTCTGTAAACGCAATCCAATGCAGGGACTTCGAAAACGTGTTCGATGTAATTATGACAACTGGCTGTCATCTGTCGTTCTCTCTACGAAAAACCTCATGGTGGCCGTGTGCCAGTGATTGTTGTACAATAAAATATCCAACGAAATCTTAATAGTACTTTTCTTGTATCAATCAACTCAGCCTATCGCAGTCCACTACACTGGACATAGGCCTCTCCCAGGCTGCCCCACAACCCTCTGTCCTCCGCCTTCCGCATCCAGTCCCTGCAACCTTCTTTGGGTCATCCGTCCATCTAGCTGGGGGGCGTCCCACACTACGCTTGCCGATACGTGGTCTCCGCTCCAGGATTCGTCTGCTCCACCGGCCATCGGTCCTTCGACAAACATGGCCAGCCCACTGCCACTTCAGTTTGCTTACTCTGCGCGCTATAACTCTGGTTCTTTTCCGGATAATTTCATTCCTGATTTTATCCTTCAAAGAGACTCCGAGCATAGCGCATAGCTCGCTCCATAGCGCGCTGAGCGACCTTGAATTGGTGGACCACCCCGACCGTCAGTGGCCACGTTTCGGCGCCATATATCTCATGACGGGGAGGACGCAATGATCTTCAACCTTAGTCTTCAAACACTGTGGGATAGGCGACGAGAAGACTTGATGGAGTTTTCCAAATGCTGCCCAACCCGACTGAATCCTTCTGTCAGCTTCTTTCTCAAAGTTGTGTCTACCGAGCTGATTATTTGCCCCAGGTAGACATAATCCTTCATAACACCGAGAAGCGACCCTTCGATGTGGATTGGACTCGGCAAGACGTGCGACTTTTCTTGTATGCCCGTAATCTAACAAAAAGATTATACCGCTGAAAAAACGGACGAGATAGTTGTTGTTTTGGTGTGAAACCATTAAAAAACAATAACAGTGGAACCTGAAAATATTGAAAACGTTAAAAACTAGCAAAACTTCTGGATAACTAAATATTTTTGGTCAATTTCCTAGATCCTGAATAGAGTATATTTATTTACGGTATACCTACCTACGGTATCTTACCCGGTTTTACGCCAATTTGCCCTGTATTCACCAATTCACAATTCAACGCATACAAAATAAATGTGTGAGCTGTCCGTGACTTTATATTGTTACTTCCCGTATTGTACTAAATATTTCAACACATTTTACATACCATTATGAATTCTACTTCCCTGTTATAGGGTTGAGATTCCGCTGGAAGGGTTCCCGTTCTTGAATACGCAGGAAAGGAAGAAAATAAAATGGAAATTAGTTTTTATTGTTTTTTATAAATTACATTTTCCTGATATGAATAATTAATGAACAGCAGTATGTTTTACTTGTTTCAGATGAAACATACCAGCATCGATTTTCGTCGTCAATTTGATTAGGTGTCTTAGAGACCACTCACATAATCTTCGAATGAGTATCGTAACACCATGGACACCTTTTACATGGAAGAAATACAGGGTTAGAGAGACATCGACGCGCAAACTGTAACCATAAATTCAGCACATGATTCTACAGCCCTTTAGACATTTTTCGTCGGTTATAAAAAAAAAACTGCCTTTTTCATAGAAAAGTGACCTACGCGGTCAAAATCCACGGAACAGCAATATTTTTTTTTTTAACAACCGACTAGAAATTCAACACCATAGGGTTCAGAATCTAAACTGTATCCATATCTACTGAATCTATAGTAACAGGTCTCGCGTCAATGTCCCTGCCATCCTGTTCGCCTAGTCTGAAATAATTCCGTCATTGCTACACTTTATTTAAGGCACCGGTCAGTATTCATAAAAACTTTTAAAATCAATTTCGGGGGTTTAGAATAGGCCTCCCGTATACTTGCAAGTAATTTACACAGCATTAATTTATTACAGTTATGTAGTTTAGCAATAAATGTATAACCATAGAATTTCCTTTGCAATTATATGAATTTGCTTGGTGGATTTTGCATTTGCAACATAAGGAAAATAGGCTATCTAGATATTATAAAACAAAGATAACATACCTACCCATACCTACTGTAATTTGATAACATTGCAAAAGCCATTTTTTTTAAAAGAGTAACCGTGGAGTCTCTTGCCCGCTCTTCTCCATAGGAAACGACCAATTGAAACCGTGCACCAGCTTCTGACGTTTCAGAAGTACCCATGTTGCGCTTTGAGTGCACCGTGCACGGATCAATCTAATCTACGTTGATCGAGAAAAACAGGTTTTTGCTGAGACTTCGTTGTTTTGTTTTTTTCTTATTTTTATTTGTAATGATATATACGTGATTACTAGTTTATTTATTTATTTATAAGTATGTATTAGGTATGTTGAAACTGTGTGTACTCCCCGTCACTTTTCCCTAAGGGTTCATTAGAAAACCAGCGTCAGACAGCATCTGTCTGGCATTAATGCTGAAATGAACCTTTTTGGCGCAGCACACACTATTGTTGTCTGAAACATTTTTTGTTATTTTATTAATTTTGTATTTTGTGTTTCACGAACTGTGTCCAAATAAACGTTTTTCTTTCTTTCTTTCTTTCCATGTAGTTTTTTGTGAAATAAATAATTTGATTTTGACTGATTATTATTGAGTCTGGAATTGTGCCTGGTCGATGTCACTAGGTTAGCCCCCTTTTATATGGGACTTAAACGTAACTGACGAAATGTGAGCGTTCTATAGATACACTTCTGCCGAACCCTTCGGATAATACGGTCGTGACGGTGTTGATATTATTATACTCAAGCTTTTCAACCAAGTAATAATAATATCCCTGGACAGAGTCCAATTTCTCTCTTGACACTATAGAGTCACTTCAAAATCTAATCAATTCCATCAAGTGGGTTATCCCTGGCTATCCCATTCTAGAATTAAACGAATAATAACCCAAAAGGGCTGTCAAATAAAAAATCAACGAAACGTTCTTAAGCCCTTGATCCCTATTATTTTCTTAGTCAAAAGTATCATAGAATAAGAATGTATAGAAGCGAAACGACCGCCCTGGTTGCATCGCATCGCATCATTTCTTGGGCGCAAGATACGTTCAATACGATTCGATTCATGCACCCTAATTGCGTAACACAATATGTCACCAACTGCATCAGACTGCTTGAAAAGTGAGCTTGTTTTGAACTTTTTAGTAGCAGTCGAGTTTTTTTATTTGAAATTGCTATGTTTTTCATTTTGTTAATTTTATACAGTGCGTTAGTTGAATGGCAAAAGAGATGTAGTTTTTAAGCAATTTGTGGGCTTTGATTAGTTGATAAGTGGAAGAGATTCTCATTCCGCGTGTGTAACGCTGGAGTTCCTTACGACAGCCGCGGTGGCCGCCACATGACGGATGTCATGAAAAGGATGGCACCGGGGTTTGAGTTTACGGTGTCTAAAAACGCTTTCTAGGGTAACAATTAAAATAGCTTATTTTCATAAATAACGTTTCAGTGACGTCATTAGACGGTACATTGTGGACGCTATGTGGCGGCCACCGCAGTTTTAGGAAACTCTTAGCTTTCACAATTACTGATTGACTTGGCGATAGCGGTGATTATTTTGACGGCAGTAATACACTAACAAAAAGGAAAGTGCAAGAATTTCACGTCTAAACGAATTTCTTATTCTATGACAACGTTTTCACATCGACCTCCATCATTCGGGACAGGCGAGAACGTCTTCATTGTACTTCGGAGTATAATTGAAAACTCAACGAGTTTTTATACATTGCACGTTGGTTGATATTGAGCCTGCTTCTCAAAGAAATATGGTTTTAATTAAGCTTTAATTTTTGAGTTCAAGTCTTGAGAAAAGTTTTTTATTTAAGTTAATATTGCGTTGTACTAAATTTGCCGTTGTAATGAGCGGTGAAAATAAAACACTAGGTGGAGCCTTGACACAGCTAGAAGGCGTTGCGGCATACTCCGTAGAGCTGGAAAAAATAAGCGACCAGTGGTCCACTTTAGCCCTGGATCGAAAGAGCTGGAAGTCATGGTGAGAGGCCTTTGGCCAGCAGGGATGATGCAGGCTAACAGTCAGAGTAACATTATTACAGATTGAGATGTGTTTTTTCAGGTTTACGGGAGAGGAGTCTTTTTCAAACTAAACCATAAATCGGAATGATTACTGATACTTCTTTTTCGAATTATTAGGTTATCTGAAAATATAAGCTCATACCGTGGTAAGAAGATTAGTCAGTCTACGGGATTACCACCCTTCAGACTGTCTCAACAGTAAGACTGGCCCAACGTGCGCCGAATAAAACTTTATACCTACACTCATAGACGCTTTCTGGCATATTTAAACTCCGGGTAGGTACTGAAAATTTCTAATGGAAACCACAAAGACATAACGTTCACCAACCACGCTAGCAACCACTCTACCAATTAAGCCTTTATTATAAAACCCTCGGTCAAAGAAGAATTCAATTATTCGTAACCACACATGATAATTACATGTCTAAAACAAACCTCAAACAACACAAGTGAACTGACATACATAATTTAAGAACACCCTCGCTTCCGTGGACCGAACGCCCTTCACCTGCTTTTGTGAAATGAATTGTTCACGAGAAATTAATGAACGACCATTTTAATTTTATTTTGTTTTCTGGGCTGTTTGGTGCTGGGTGAAAACAAGGTGTGTTTATGTACCTATTATTGTTAAAATGTTATCATTTGTAAAGGTCGCTCATAGTCTAAAAAGCTTATCTAATTACTATAAGCCGACCGCTTAACTGAGACGTGGCCTGAGGTAGTTGCGCGGTGCGGGAGGAGTGAAGTTGGCACAAGTTGAAGAATCATTGAGATCTCGCATCACGTCACCCCCCCCCCCCCCGCACCGCGCTGCTACCTCAGGTAACGCCTCAGTTAAGCGGTTGGCCTATAGTTGGTGCTGGAATGGTCGCCTGCCTACGCAGACTCAACTGATGGCTGAAAACTAACATAATTGAAACTCATTTTAGTCACCTAATATTCATTGTCTTTACCTTTCACCACGTTTAAATTGTGAAAACAATGCGTGCACTGACTGGACAGGTCCACTCAATCTACTCAATCTATGTGGTTCTTTCCTCAAAAGACCATCTCAACTAATCTCAAGACACATGGTCATGGTCATGGTCTTCACATGATCTGACCAAGATTATGTCTAGACTTTAAAAGAGACTGTGACCTCTGAGTTTGTTTCGGCCTTTCTTCCCAGAGTAGTCAGATAGGAAACGCCGACCTCATCTAGTCTAAAAAAAATATGATTGACGTGTAAATGTGATGGCAAAAATTTTCAAAAATAAAATCATTTATCATTATTTTACCTACTTTGAAAATAGCATGCAGCGACAACATAATTTTCATCACCACTGCTCTAAAAGCGATTACGAAAAATACTGCGATGAAACCGCGGCCTCTTCTATTTATTATCAAAAATACATTTGACGTGTGCCACTGGGACCAGGCACCACTTCTTCTCACTGAGAAAATACCTGTGTCCCAGCAGTGGGAACATGCTGATTATTTTATGCAGCTAATTCACCGATTTGATTTTAATTTTCCTTTAAAAATAAACTCAAATGAACGTGTAAAATCCCAAAGGAATCGGGCCCTAAGGGACTTAATTAAATGCATGAAGACGTATTTATTTGACGGTGACCGGAGGCACTGAAGGTGACACGAGACCGGCCATTGGCTATTTGCTTAGAAGTCAGCTCGTGGCGTATTTGATCGGAATCTTTGAGCATTTTAAAATACTTCATGTTTGGTTTGTGTACCTTGATTAAAAGGAATTTTGGGGTTAGGATTGAGCAGATTTTTTGTCTTTTATTTTTACTTATGCGGTGTGTTTTTCTTTGAAACATTAAATCCATCACTAAAATATTTTAAACTATGGATATCTATAGTATTTACGCAACACTCCAATAAAAAAATGTTTTTAATCACCAGTATAGGTTGATTATGAAGTCTTTTCTAGAGTAACTTTCCCAAATAAATGAAGAATTTTTGGTCTAACTTAGCATACTTCCCATCGATTCAAAGACCGTAGCAACTTAATTTCTTCAAAATTGATTCACATTGATTATTCATCGTGAAATTAATAATCTAATCTTAAAATTTAATAAAAACTTGGCTCATCCTGTCGGATGCCAGTGCCCGAAAAAACTTTGCTTGTTAAGGGCCTTCATTAGCAAGCCTTCGAGGGTTTTGGATAGGCCCTTCGGTTATCGACTTAATTACAAGTATCTTGTAGGTACTTAGGCTTAGACACATTTGCCTTTGAAACTTGATACAGATAGAGGTAGTGGAGTGGTTGATTTTAGGCAAATTAGAAACTTGTAGGTTGTGATTCACAAGTTCATTTGTGCGGGTGTCTAGTGTCTAATTAGGTTTCTGGACACTTCTGTGGCTTTGGGTAATGGAAGGAAGTGACTACTACCGTTCTCAAATGGTTAATTACAACGCGAATGATGTAATCAAATATTTTGTAACAATTTTATGGTTTAAAAGAGATGTCCGTGGAGTTTCTTGCCCGTTCTTCTCCATAGGTAACGCTTTGGAATGGGCAACTAGCTTCATCTTTCTGACTGACCAATCGTTTGACAATTCAAAAGTGCCTGTAATTGGTTTACTTGAAATAAATGATTTGGGTTTGAGTTTGACTACCCAAAACCTCGTGAAGGTCGCGGGAATTTTCTTGTTATGGGTAGCACAAGAGTTGTTGTTGTAGTAATATTTTTAGGGAGGCCCATGTTCATTGGCCAGCAGTGGAGGTCTTTAAAATCGTTCTGATTAATCTCTAATATGTTGCCAGTGATCGTCATCATTATCATCATTATTTGAGTGGAAAGACATCAGCACTTCGACCAGATCTATGCTTCTCGCCTCCAGCAGATTCCTGCGGTCTTCACAAGGTCATCGGTTGCCAGTGATATTTATATTTTAATTACAGCGCTAGCGGATAAACATAGCAGACGCTAGGTAAGACTTCCAATAATAAAGGTAAATTAGACTACAAAGAGAATGATTACAAATTCTACGAATGTAACTGGTTACCTACAGTACTCTTTGACCCTCCTATTCGCCTTACTGAAATATTACTCAAATACTAACAAATTATTTATATTAATCTACTATGTTTTAGGTACCAAGTAATATATTAAATCTTAACTCAATATCATTTTCAGAAACACAAACAAAATAACAGATTCAAAACGGCAAACCAAACAAAACAAATTTCAACGAACACAAAATAACTTTGTGAATATGCAAAATTATCTTAAAGTACACAAATAAAATGAAAGGCGATAATATGATATGCATAATAAAATGTTAGTATATGCAATATATACAAGCTTTATATATGCAACATAGATTTTACAGCGGATTGGAGGAACGGTAAATTTTATGGTTTAGACGGATTTTATTGTTGGTACTCACTCTCGGATGCTTTGAAACTGGATAGGTGCCTAGGGATGCTGCAATAATTCGTCACTTACTCTTCAGTTCATCTGCACATCTTCGAAGAATGGTGTGAGTTCAGTATTATTGTGCTTAGTAGTTAGGCTTCTATTTTAGAAGCTGTTTTTGTGTCGATATAAATATTCCTTTTCCTATTCAGATTCGTCAGAAGATCCATTTTAAAGAACATGTTTTCAAGAATATCTCTGTCAATTTGTCATCTTCTATTTTCAGTAAAGATCCTATGTTCAGCGGTGAACGTCTTTCGGCTGAAATGATGATGATGATGAATTTCAGTAAATAAAATAACACTAATTAATTTTTTTTTTTTTTTAGCACAGGAACGGTTGAAGTGGATGTGCTTTGGGGAGGTTTATGTCCAGCAGTGGAAGTCTTTCGGCTGAAATGATGATGATGATGAAGATTTTGTAAAATTCAAATGCACTTTAACTCAATCGAACAATGTTAAGGTTTCGTATCCAGCACTTTCCAAATTCAAGTTAAGTTATACACGGAGATAAATCTTGGGAATTGGATGCGTCTATCTCGCACGGGTGTTTAGCTGGTTCGTAGTAAGAACCCATCCCCGTTTATGACTTAAAAATCCCTCCATTTGGAGATTCGGTTGGTTTAATCTACTATATTGTGGGGATTCCTGTAAGTACGTAATGTAAGAGGAGTTTAAACAATATGGGTTGGCAGTGTAGACCTGCACCCTATCAAACTATCAATCAGAATCGGAACCATATCCATAATACCATATCGAATACCATAATCGGAATCGGAGAATCGGTACCATGGTGAAGGATTGCTAATCCATTGCTTCATATAATCGAAAAGTTCGTCTGCTCAACAACGTAAATAACGCAATGAATGTTTTTGAACTGTCAAAATGAAAGCTGTTCCTACTGTTAGATCGGTTCCGCACTACGTCCGATCCGGATTCAATATCCGAGTTCAATCCGATTTGGGAATGTTCTAAATTCGGACGGACTGAGTTCGGATGGAGTGCGCCATCCCTCATACAAATAGTACTATGGCTACTTCTGACCGTCATTTCTAGGATTCGGATCGGATGCAGTGCAGAACCGCTCTTAGTGCTTTACGCAACTACCCCGCTGTATAGTACCTACTGTACGATACAGCGGGGGTAGACCATGGAAGACGCTTATCTGCATGGTCGTTACATGATGTGACCAAAACAACTTTATAAATGACTGTGACCTGGCTTTATTTCGGTATTTCTTTTTAGTTATATAGTCAGATATGAAACACCGACCTCATCCAGTTTATAAAAAATATTTTTTGACGTGTAAAAGTGTTTGTATAAGCCTGCCTACTCACAGAAATTAATATCATTTATGATCATCGCAATTTTGTTCCACTATAAAAATCACAAAAAAAAAACAATGCAGCATCTATCTTACAAGGAACACTCTCCGTAAAAAGCATATAAGAAAACCAAACACCAATCGATATAAACTAATAAGTTCAAAGGTAAATAATATTGAAAATCACGCAGAAAATTAATTAGCCGGGCTCAAAGATCGCGGGTGTATACAAAAATTGACAGGTTATTAACTCATCGCCAACAAGCCTCCCAGTAATTTACTTCCTTCTGATGAATTTATTTTTATAAGAGAGATTCGCATCGATTTCTCAGATATTGGAAAAAAAGATTTTGTTTTTGGTGACTGGGCGATGGTGGATTATGATTACACGAGGGAAGTATTCATTACGGGTACGTCACTGAATGAAATATTATTATGGGATTTGAATATTATAATGCTACAAGTTTAATGATCCTACTAATATTAGATATAACCGCGAAAGTTTGTGAGGATGGATGGATGTTTGTTACTCTTTCACGCATAAACTACTAAACAGATTTGGATGCAATTTGGAACACAATAAAGTGCACCTGTTTATAATCAGGATTAATACATAAGATACTTTTTATCCCGATATTCCCAAGGTATCGAAACTCATGCGAGTCAAACCGCGGGACACTGCTACTACTTAGTTCAGAAAAACACGTTTTTTTATAATTGATTTATTTCATCAAAAACAATGGATTACACATACTTGTACATACACCAGACTAGTACCTACTTGGAAGTATATAATATTAGAACGTCTGTAGCCGAACTAGGACGAGTCCTGTATCTCGGCATACAGCGCCAGAAAACAGACAATAATACATATTAGCCTAAAACACATGCAAAAAGATGCAACAATGGAACTTAAATAAGAAAACCTGAAGAAATACAAAACTGAGTGTGTGTGTATTTGCGCGTAATTTTATGTAAGCGTAGAGTAGTGAAAAGTGGTGTTTTAAATTCAAGAACTACCCTCACCCTGAGCAGCCCTATTGGAGGCTTTCGTCCAGACATCACAACAAACAATCGACGTCTTCTAATAAGAAAGAGTGTTTCAATAAACGACAGTGTAGGTAATACGCAGGTGTTCATTTTCACATAAATGGAACCTTTTCCTTCATTCTTAAACACTCTTTAAGTGTTGCAAAAGAAGCTTAACTCAACAACACTTGGAAAAATTCTTCAACAAGTCGAATGAAAATCATAATGAACGCAAAAACAACACCATAACACAACGGTTGTTGTACAAATAGATTGAACAACACGTTGGCTTGTACTCGTAGATGATTTATTTTGGCAATAAGTGTCGTGTTAAGCTACGCCATTATCGGGGCCGCTCGACGGTGGACGGACCTTTGAACGGCGCACGTTGAGAGAAGTTAGCGGGTTGGATTTATTTAGAGAAAATTCTTAAAAAAAAACCAAAATCAAAATATTTTATTTCACATAAACCAATTCTGCATTCGCATTTTATTTGCCAAAAATGTAAACAAATATCAGTTCAGTTTACGATAAAACTTAAACATTTTTATAACTTTTTCAATAGTGCTAGTCACTTTGAAATCAACTTAAATACCATTAAAATAAAGTTGATATTTGTTTAACTTGAAATACCATAAATTTGAAACATTAGTTTGGATAGAATTTACATGGGCACTTATGAAACGTCAGAAGCTAGGTGCTTACAAGTTTATAAGCCATCTCTACTTAATAAAAATCTTAGATTCATTCATTTATTCACTGACGGAAGACACGTGACAACTACCAATCCGCACTGGACCCGCGTGGTATATTATAGCCCACTCTCGCTCGAAGAGAGAGCCTGTGTCCCAGCAGTGGGAACATTATAGGCTGATTATTCACTGACAGAAAACGCAGAGCCTAAACTGCTGAGTCAAGAAGCATTAATTTACGTACAAGAGTTTCTTTTATAACGAAACTAAGCACTAAGAAAGGATTTTTGGAAATGCTACCCCTAAGAGGGTGAAAAGAGATATTTTATTTGTATGAAAAATCTTAGTCCTTGGGTATACAAACTTGAAACTTTGTGGGGTTTATTCATAAACGATGACTAAAGTTAAGTAACGTTTAAACGTCAAAAATGTATGGTTAAACAGTCGCTAATCACTGCTTAACTTTAAGCAACGTTTATGAATAAAGGGTAAGTAATAAGGCATACAATTATTAGTTTTTTACGACTACCCCCGAAGGGAGTTAAGGCAGTGTTAAAGTTTATATCGAAGGATCTTAACGTACGGTTCAATTAATTTTAAACTTGACATTATTGATCTTGATCAAAAAATAATATTTTTGTTTTTTTTTTTCGAAAATCAAAGTCTAACTAGGTGAAAAAGGGTAATTAAGTTTTTAGGGGAGGGTCTTGCTTCGATTAAATCGAAAATTGGAATTTGATACCTAATTTGTGAAAGGGCTTTGAAGGTCCGCGGTCTACCTTTCCACCATTCTGTTATTTTTTTTCAAAATGGCGATCACGCATGAAACCTATATAAATCAGCCTAAATATTATGTCGGCTATCGATTTATATAGATAGGTCCAATGCTTGGCGGATATTTTGAAAAAAAACAAAAAACAAAATGGCGGACAGGTATGCCAGGATCCCTATAAAAATGTCAATCCCCTTTCGGAACGGGTAGACAAGTACAAAATGATGGTGACGTTTAAAAGTAAACCACCCTTCTTCTTATAACTTAATCCGCAACAAAGGGAAGTCAAGAGAAACAATGTTTATAGCATTTATTAAACAAGCAGCCATGATTGACGTCTGTTTAATAAAAGCTAAAAAGATGTCGTGGTTTTCAAACTTGTTTTTGTTTACGCCAATCCCTGGGAGGAGTGGTTTGATGTTTTTATTTATTTAACCCTAAAACAACTAACGATACTTCTTTATTGGATACTGTAAGTAGGTACTGAAAGTTTTTCGTATTGAAGGAAAATGGATTGGTTATAAAAGACCTTTTGATGGAATCTTATTGGTACAATAAGGATGTTCAGTTTATGGAAATGGAAAAACTGGTTTTAGCATGAGGATAACAAAATTTGAATTAATATTATAAATGCGAAAGTGAGTTGGCTTGTATGTTACGCTTTCACGCTAAAACGGCTGAACGAATTTGGATGAAATTTAGCACATGGGTAGAACATGACCTGGAGAAGGACCTAAGCTTCTTTTCATCCTGGATTGCAGAAGTCGCGGGCAACAGCTAGTACTTTTATAAGTGAACATGATAAGGGGGTCTACTCCGAACTAGTATCGGCCGAATGTTCAGCCGTTTCCTGCTACGAAGTTACTACCTATTTGGTTCGGTCGGTCTCGATCCTGCACTCCTACACTCTTTCGAATATTGACTGTGGTACCGACCCAACTGAGCCGATCCGAACTTTTTTCGCATTTTTCAATAATGTTCGGTTCGGCCATGTGTCGGTCCGATCCGAACATTCGCACTTTGCACTTTGGACTGGGTCTACTCCAAGGTTTCATGACATTTAATTTCTAAGGTCTTTCAATTTGTAAAACCTTCCGTTTTATAAAGGTGATAACCAATTATCGATTGCCTCGTTGGTCTAGTGGTCGCACGTCTACGGCTGAGCATGAGGTCTTTTTTTTTTGGGTGGGAAATCATCAAATGGCCTCTCCCGCTCTGGGCTCAGCTTAAGGGCGTGTCAGACTTTTACTGACTAAAACCCACCCGTGTTCCTTCAGTTGCCTGTGCCAGGGGCTACGGTATCTCTTTCGAACAACCCGCGGCCCTGGCAGGCATCGGCCCTAGCGGACCCCGTCAATTCGTATTGACATCTCTTCGAGGCGCGCGTGGAATACAACGCGCCGTCGACCCGGGCCTGGCATGAGGTCTTGGGTTTGATTTCTGGGTCGGGCAAAGTGTTTATCGGAGTTCTCCATCCGAAATTTTTCAGTAGGAGCCTGGAGTTTGGAAGAAGAAGAAGACCAGCTGATGGCAATAGGCTCACCTCCTCTTACTTGGGAATTAAACATAACCGATGAAATGTGGATGTGTACAATAGGTACAATGTAATTTTATTTACCGAGGGTCTGCATATTAGCGAGGAGAGGTGAGCGAGGAGTAAATAGAATATATAACAAAGTAAACCCGTGATTTTGACAAGAACTTTATCATAAACCAAAACTAGTTCAGGTTTTTGATAAAAAATCTGGATTGTTGCAGGTTTATGATGAAATTGAGTTTAAAATATGTCATCTTCCGGTTTTCATCAAAAACGTAGATTTATGAAAAACCTGCGACATATATAGCGAATATTTATATACTGCAAATTACAAAGGCTTACATTATACAAGAAAAAAACAATCCTACTAAGGTACTCGTAAAATGCGGTAACAAAACCATAGCGAGATCTAATTCGACGCCAACGCCATCTATCGAGTGGAGGGTCAAACCCAAATTCTTCTCGAACTTAATTGATCTCGCCATGATTTCGCTGTCTTTCCAAACATACAATATGTTTGCCTAAACTTCCAGGGATAATGGGCATGATGTTATGTGTTTATAACAAAATAGTTGTATATGTGAATATGAAAAGGTTTTATCACTCTTGAATTGTAAACAAAACTTTCAAAAATTTGCAAACCCATCCAATTTATAAAGGCGAAAACCAAAGGAATAATGATTTAACATTTTCTGCCTATTTGTTTTAGACTTAGAAATTAATTAATTGTTGTGAACGGTTTAGTGATGAGTGTTTGCGGGAGAAACCAATGGGTTTATAAACAATAGTTGATGAATATCCCTTCAAAACAACCACCGTGATCTAATCCGTCCTTGTGCTTATTGTATCAGTGAGTTTAATCTAATATTTAATCTTGCTTTTAAATAAAGTACATACAAGGTTAAAATATTGTTGGGTCTTTGGAGGTATAAGGAACAGGGTGTAAAGTTCACTCATCCTCCATAGAAAAGGGAGGATCCTCCGACCAGACGGGTGTTATGTCTGGCGGGCAATTGCCCGACGATTGATATTGGGAAATTGTATCTATGCTAATGGCACGGTAAACTCTGCTTGCGAGATGCAGGATTTGCGTGACGTCAGTATGAAGCGTTGTTCGCATGTGGCGTTGTAGATACCGCTACAGGTCAAAAATTTAAATCGACCGAATTGATAATTGAACATATGATTATCTACATAAGTCCAATTATCGATTCGATCGATTTTGTGTGATAGTATCTGTGTGTGGGGGCAGTGGTGACGAGTTACGACTTGTAGGTCAAAGGTTTGAACCCAGACAGGCGCTTTACTTTCTGTAAATAATTTCATCACTACTGCTCTCAAAACGGTGAAAGAAAACATCGTGAGGAAACGGTATGTCCTAGAACCGAATAATTAGAAGACATGTGTGACATCAACCAACCCACACTGGGCCCGCGTGGTGAATTTGGCCCAGTCCTTCCCTATCCAAGCAGTAGGAACATTATAGGGTGATTATGATATGTTTATGCTAATATCTTTGTAATGAAGCATTGTAATACAAGATTCTACAGAGCTAATGAGGATCTTTTATGGATTCCGGAGGCCAAACAAGTCGTGTGGTGTAAAATTAACCGGAAATCTACTAATTTTGTCAGTACTAGCTGATACCCGCAACTTGGTTCGTATAATTATGAACTTTAACCCCACTTTAAACCCTCTCAGGTCCCGTTTCTGGTGTCGTCAGGCTAACTCG
Source organism: Apamea crenata (assembly GCA_949629185.1). Taxonomy (NCBI): domain Eukaryota; kingdom Metazoa; phylum Arthropoda; class Insecta; order Lepidoptera; family Noctuidae; genus Apamea; species Apamea crenata. The sequence continues at coordinate 4,959,673 of OX451359.1, forward strand.
ACATAACAGACTCTCTGGCTAGTAAAATGACGAAACTATAAAGGTTGAGTTACAATGATCCAGCATTTTGGTATTTCATCTGCTGTAGCGGCTGTTCTGTACAAATCCAATGCTGGTCATGCTAGGCAAATATAACATTGGTCAAATATAAATTCAGTGTCACAGGATTGCATCGCTAGAATGAGTTACTCCACCAACGTAAATCAGCCTTGAATTCTTCCTAAATAGCCAAGTGTTCAGAAGGTCAATTCACGTAATTAAAAACGTTCAAAATCTAGTCGCAATCTCATCTCAGCGACAATCAATATCAAAAACTTGTCAAAAAAGTAGGGAAATTAGAGGTATTTTTGGCAGATTGAGGTTGAGATCAGACGGTGAATGATTCTAAAATTACGAGAATTTTGAATCTGTGGACGGGCTGTAAATCAAGGAGCTTGAACAATAAAGTACATACTCGTACTAATTCTGTGCACTAAACAGATTAACTCTCCGGCTTGGGATACTCCAAAAACTGGGTATCAGTGATGTAGGAACGCACTGTCTAAGGTCACCTTTGAAAAATAACTCTTTCCATCTTACTACACGAAGCTAGTGTTGCTTTTTTCTATGAAACAAGAGACAAAGCAATAGTGAACAGGCATCTGAAAGAAAGAAAGAAAGAAAATACGTTTATTTGCGGTAAACATGAAGCAAAAAAGAACATAAAACACAAAAAAAATAAGAAATGGTTGGGGGAAACATGCGTTACATCCCCGCAAGACGGCTATCGCTCAGCATTATGCTACGACCCTATGCAATACAGAGCCCCAGAGCTGGTTTTCAGCGACAGCCGGCGCCGACGTTATGATTTGGGCTCGTTCGTTCCATCATAGATCTCATCCATCGCTTTCCATATCAGGTGTGATCGAGGTCATAAGCAGGCCCAGTAAGCAATAAAAAAAACAGCAGTTCTTTTTTTATTATACTGATGAAAAATCTAAAATCATGTTCTGAATTCATGGTTTCAGTATGCGCGTCGATGAACCCCACCATTGCTCCATCGGAACAATGACCTACCTTCAGGTCACTCGACATCATCAAATAAACAACCAATTACTATTTACATAAGCTTATGGCTATGTGCCAATTATAGACGACACACTGCCTTGGACAGGTATTTCGTAATTAAGCCAATTACATCACAGTATAATGGTCATGAATCGAGTGACCTTTGTCCAGAGGGATTATTGTGAATTATTGTGTAAGTGCTAGGTAACAGGTTTAATGTTAGTAGCTGTTCAAATTGGTTATAGATTCCTGTATTATTTGGTTACAAAAAGCATAACGGTAGAATTGACAGAAGTATATGCGAAAGGCTGGTAAACGGGTGCAGCGGCTTAAGCGATGTCTATATGCAGCAGTGAACTGTGATAGGTTGAATTAAGCGATTAAATGCATTAAAATTACTTTGAACATTAAAAATCAAAATCATTATATTTTATTTTACATAAACATACTTAAGCACTAATTATGAAACGCCAGAAGCTGCAGCGGTTCCAATTGGCTGAGAAGAGCCGACAAGAACCTCCAGAAAGAAAAGAAAGAAAATACGTTTATTTGCGGTAAATATGACGCACAAAAAGAACACAAAAAAAAACAACTTGGGGGAAAACATGCGGCACATCCACGCAAAACGGCCATCTCTCAGCATAATGCTAAGATCCTATACGAGGTAGAACCCCAGCGCTGGTGAATCGCTTAAAAATAATTGGCTATTATTATGTTTTCAAATTAAAGTGATAATGAGTAGTAGACATTGACCTGCCAGAAACAATAGAATAACTTAACAAACACATTTTCCACCAACAAAATCGGTGCCTACAAGAATAAATTTACTTAGTTCTGGTTCCTGAATTATTCACACCTAAAACCTCTTAGTTCTCAAAAGAATTTCACCTCAGCTGACAATAAAATCCGAATCGAAGAGCAATGAGAAATAGCGTCGTTTTATCAACAATGTGCTAATGTGCGTAAAGCACATAGCGTAGTTCCACTGATTACACTTCGCACTCCATTGACGCGTCAAGCTTCATTTGCCACCACCTACAATTTTAAAAAGACCCCTCATTGCCCTTCAGATACCACACTTTGTTCCATATTCCATACCCCCGCGGGATCCGAGGGAGTTCACGTTACACTAGCCCCTCATTCGAGCCTTTTCGAATTAATTCGATGTCCTACTTTTTTGATGCTGAGTCATGAATCGAGTTTGGAACGAATTTGGGGTTTGTTTCTGAACATATAATTAGACTTTCCGATGGTCGTGTCCTTTGCCGATCGATATAGAAACGGCCCAATCATAGCCCAACGTGCGGCTCCATTTCATATGACATGTGTCAAAAATCTTTTGATGTGAAATAATTGGTTGACCATGTTATGGTTGCTTGTCGTAGGTCAAACAAAAATGTTTATTTTTCTTTTGAATGGCTTGTCTAAATAAACTTTCTTATTATGTCACGATCAAACTGTCTAGAATGGGTCGTCCTTCCAAGAATTTGCCTTCACAGTACCTAAATATTCTTTGGAAAAAAAATGAATTTATTTATTTTACCATTTAGTGCATAGATGGTAAAATATTTTTTTTCCACACACATATAAGCAGACAAGGAAAAAGAAACGGAAAAATACGTAGGTACAAGATGATCTTATTTCTAAAGACATCTCTTTCAGTATACTTACTATGATAATATGTTTTATTTTCTCCATAAAAGTACCTAATTAATTATTTATGATTTTCTTTATTTATTCGCCTATTTGGCATTCTCATTATTCATGTAATTTCTTATTTAATTTTGGATATCCACTGATTTCTGGCGAAGGACAACAACATGAGTAAATTTGGATTTACTTGAAATGCTTATTTCTTTTTGCTGAATGAGAAAAGCTCCAAAAATAACTCTGAAAAGTAATTGTTACAGGTTGGTACTTATTCAAGAGATTTAAGCATCTATCTGAATCTCATAACATTTATGTAGCTATCTTAGGTAAGGTAATAGGTAATACGGGCTAGTGTCCACAACTCCGCGACAATGCGCGTATTTAGCGTACTGTAGCTATCTAGGTAACCCGATTATTTCAAATTAATTTCTGCCCGCGACTTAGTCCGCGTGAAAGCAAAAAAAGCTATTCCTCCCGTTCGCGCCTCGGAAAGCACGTTAAGCCGTTGACGTCCTGGCTGTCATTCCTGGATTTTCGTCAGAAGCCCGAAAGTCTGGCAACCAGTCTTACCAAGGGGTATCGTATTTCCGAGAAAATGGGTTATGGAGGTGAAATACTGGTATCCAGCTGCATCCGGTTAGACTGGAAGCTGACCCCAACATGGTTGGGAAACGGCTAGGTAGATTGATTGAAAGCCAACTATACCATAAAATATATCCTAGTTAGGGCAATCGGCAATAGTGTAGCTTCCTATCAGTAATATTTTTTTTTATTGATTTATTATTTCCAGAAAATTTTACTTCTTTATAATATTAACTAGCAGTGCCCCGCGGTATCACCCGCATAAGTTTCGATTCCGTTGGAATATCGAGATAAAAAGTATCCTATATGTTAATCCTGGTTATAAACTATTTGTGTGCCGAATTTCATTGAAACCCGTTCAGTAGTTTTTGCGTGAAAGAGTAACAAACATACATCCATCTCTCCATCCTCACAAACTTTCGCATTTACATATAATATTAGTAAAAGTAGGACTTAAAAGTTTAGAAATATTATAAAGAAGTTACACCGTCATTTTATATCATTACAATCCATGTTATCAAATAAAAATTATTACATCATACCCTACCCTAGATACCCTAGAACGACTTCCTGGCAACTCAGTTCCCACCATCACAGTAAATATTTTCATTTCTGATATTTTCATTTATATGCAGCCAGATCCAAACGAAAGGAAATGGGATAAATTTTGTACTTTCAGCACGCAGTTTATTTTCAAAATTTTGAAATATTTTTCGACGAAGTTGGCTTATTTGTGGAATGTTGGAATTGTTGTGTGTATTTTTATTTAAAACGTTTTTATTGTATCATTTGATATCTGCCTGATCTTTAATATCGTCAATGGCAATGAAATGGTAACGATTGCAAGAGGATAAGCAGTAGCGTCCTCTTTTCTGATAATGCCATCTTACTAGTAAAAAAACCGGTCAAGTGCGTGTCGGGCCACGCGCAGTGTAGGGTTCCGTAGTTTTTATAACAGCCAAGTGCGGGTCGTCTTCGCTGACTGATAGTTTCGCACCATGCTCTAACTAAAAGCAAAACATGACTAACTACCTAATTTGACTTCCTATACAAAGCCTCACCTGATCCGACAAATTTGCACGGAAAGTCTTACTTTTTTTTTTGAGATTTGGATAAGACTTGTTTGGTCAACTATCACTCGTAAATTTGTAAAGCCCACTTAACTGTGATAGTTTTTCTTTAAACTTCGTTATATATAGGTACTATAACTGCCGTGACATTTGAATTCCTAACTACAACCGTTTAGTTTGTAGAGGGGGGACACACTTGACTCTAACGAAAATTGGTACTTTAAAGCTTGATAAGTATCGAATGGTTTCTTAATATCAAAAAACGGTCGGTACAAACCCCTAATATTTTTGAAAGACCTATCCAACGATATCCCACACTATAGGAAGGACGAAAAAAAAATTATCATCCCCACTTTACATGTAGGTGAGGTACCCTAAATAATTGTTTTAGTCAAAATTTTATTTTACCACTTTTTTGGCGTCATTAACGTGCCAAATTACAACTTTCTAGTACCAATAGTTTTTGAGCTGAACCGCGGACAGAGAGACAGACAGGCAGACAGACGGACATGGCGAAACTATAAGGGTTCCTTGTTGACTACGGAACCCTAAAAAGACTACAAAGCCGCTGATATAACGGCGCAGGATAGCCTTTACCAGAAGTGAGCATCGTATTAGTTGTGCAGCAGCTTCAATGCCGGAATATAGCAGTTCTTGGACGTATGCGTGTCACCAAAAGGCAGCGGTCACGCAACCATCGATGCGACGCTCTGCTAAAGAGGCTATCACCAGCCGGTGTCACTCTTATGCAACCTTTTCGGTGATTCCAGTAACTTCTTCGTAACTATGTAGCATAAATGGCGCCACTTGCTCTTGCTCTTGCTCTATAGAGATAGATTTTATTATGATTATAGTTAAATTATTATACATAGTAGATGACTGAGAGCAGAAGGTCCGTTCCTCTCTCAGTCATCTACATACTTGTACTATGAAGTTGTAAACATACCAAAATGATTTTATCCAGTCAAGCCTAATATTTATTTTCATGTTTTTCTGTGGACGCATTTTATTTTGCTTCGAAAAAAAAAATCTTCATGCTAACATTGTTATCGACTAATCTAACTTTATTACATAAAAAATGCTTATAAACAACGTCATAAACGCTGGGCGGTAAGTGCTCCCCTAGTGATAAAAATAGTAAATTATATTTAAATAATGTAGTCAATGTCAGTGTGACCTTTAGGCTAAGGAATTAGGGTCTGTCCACGGGTTGCGTACGTCGTTGCTATGAGCGACGCCCCGCAGAGGCTACTACAGGAGAGTGTTGGAAGCAACACGTCTTGTGGGCCAACCCGCAGACATACTGAAGATTCATAATAAATTATACCTTTTTTTTTTTTGCTGATGGGAAATCATGAAATGACCCCTCCCGCTCAGGGAGTGTCAGACTCTTACTGACTAAAACCCACCCGTGTTCCTTCCTTAGTCCTTTATGTTCCAGGGCAGTGGTAACCCTTTCGGGCGATCCCGCTACCCCGGCACGATCCCGCTACCCCGGCAATAAATAAATAAATTATGCCTGCTGCTGTAATACTGTTATAATATGTTTATTTTGCCTATTAACTAAGTTGAACGGTCCCGTCAAAGTGTGCTTAGAAAGAGGAACAAAGATGACCTGGACACGTACCGCAAAGACTGGTGGAGGTGGCTCTTGAATAACTTGGAAGCCCGCGGGGTTATTGCGTAAAACACTATCAGTAGCTGCAGCTTTCATTTTGACAGTTCAACAACATACATTGCGTTATTTACGTTGCTAAGCAGACAAATTTTTCAAACATAAAAAGCAATGGCTTAGCAATATTCTTCAAAAAATTTTAGATTGAAATTGATAGTGGTGCCGATTCCCTTGTTCACAAACTAAACTAAATTTAAGTTCAGTGCATCTTTTAATTTCTTTTTCATTAAGAAAAGGACAGAAGATAAATTAAGATACTCCATAGACAGTTTAGACGTGATTAATAACATGGTTACAAAAAATACGTCAATTTACGTCAGGCACTTGTAATTTGACAGGACTAAACTAATATTTATCTTCTATCCTTTTCTTAATGAAACAGAAAGAAAAAGATGCACTGAACTTTAATTTAGTTTAGTTTGTGAACAATGGGAATCGGCGCCATTTTGTTACACAATTAGGGTGCTGGCCATCCGTAGCACAGTACAAAACTTTATTACTATACCCATATAAAATAACCCGTAGGACCAATAGAAATAAAATTTAGATCGACAATCTATGTTCTAAAACAGCCCTTATAAACCTGAACATAGAACATAAATATATTTAGGTATTTATAACGAGAGCGAGTTGCACGTAGGTGGGTGTATAAGACCTGCCGATCGATTCTGTAAAAATCTCACCGTGAAAACTTAGGTGAAGTGAGCGTGGAGAGCTGTCATTCCAACTAATGCTAGGGATTGACAATATTGACAGCTCACTCGAAGCTCACTTCACCTAGCTTTTCACGGTGAGATTTTTACAGAAATCGGTAAACATCCTTATTTAGAAGATGTTGTAATGAAAGTTATACTGTCTAAACCTAAAAATAGTAAAAGTAAGATTTTTTAATAGGTTGATTGGTAGAAATAAGACATGATTACAAAATTAATGAAAACAATACTTACCTATATACAATAAACTCTTATTTATTTTATAGACATTAATATATTATAAATAATAAATAAATATATTATATTCTCATAAGATCATCACTACTATAGAACAAAGTCCCCCCGCCGCATATGTCTGTCTGTACGCGCTAATCTCTGGAACTTCCTGTCGGATTTGAAAAAATCATCAATCATCATTTACATCTAATCCGAATAAATACTACTAAATCGCCTAAAAACCTAACGTAGATATTAGACGCTTAATTTTTTAGTCATTTCTGTTTTTCAATCGGAAAGAAACGTCTGAACCGATAATGAATCGAAGGTGAAAAGTTCGGCACTCGTCTACCAAATTATCGAAAAATGAAATGAGCAGATGAATGTAATTCTACGTAATTTCTTCGGTGTCGTGTGAACATACCTCGAATCAAACAAAATGAACAATCACTCGTGTAAAGCGTCTGATATCAGCATTACTCGTATTTCTCAGAATTTATTTTCCACGAAAAACTCAATCGAACCTCTAAAACACAGTAACGAGTTCTTTACTTTCCAAGTGTTTCGCTAGAAATTCTGCAGATAAACAGCGCATTCAAGTTTCAATTACGCAAGCTATCAGGCGATCGTATGTAGCGGGAGTCAACCGGAGATTGGAGCTCTAATTATGCAAGATGCTCCAAAGTAGGAACAGTGTAATTTGTCTCTGCGATAACGTTGGAGTGACGTGCTAATCGGGAAAGAACGTATTTACAAGTTAATTGCATGCTTGGCCGTTGATTTTTGGATTGGAAGATAAGGAATTGATTAGCGGCTGTCTGTCTTTGGTTCCTTATTTAGCTACCTGTGAAATAAACTAGCTGGGGATGAATGAAACTCGGCGCACATCAGAAACTGAATAGTTTAGTCTTTTATTTGCTGAACAGAAGACCAATGCTCGTAATTTAAAACGTTCAAAATGTAGTCTCCTTCTTCTTCTTCGCGTCCCTGGCATTTTTGACAGATTGAGATCAGACTGTGAACGTTCTCAAAGTTACAAGAATTGCCCCTTTTTTTTTTGGATGGGAAATCATCAAATGACCCCTCCCGCTCTGGGAGGAGCGGAAGGGAGTGTCAGACTCTTACTGACTAAAACCCACCCGTGTTCCTTCCTCAGCCCTTTCTGTTCCAGGGCAGCGGTAACCCTTTCGGACGATCCCGCCGCCCTGGCAGGCTTCGGCCCTATCGGGCCCCGTCATCTGCTGACATCTCTTTGAGGCGCGCGTGGAACACAACGCGCCGTCCGGCACGGGCCTGGTCCTGATCGGACGATGAGTTACCCATTACTCTCCACCCGCAGGCCCGCGCCTACGGTGGCCGGGAGTCGCCACGTGGCTAAGAATTGCCCCTCAGTTTGGCTTTATTGAATGAGTTTACAGTGTATTTATTGACCATAAGACTTTTTTAATCAATGGGAGCGAGTATGCGCGCTATTTGAGCAAAATCTGTTTATCTCTAGTGTAATATTTACTCATGTCTGCGCACAGCCTTATTCTTTGGGTAGAAAGTTGCACTTACATATATGTAGATAGCTAATTATTTTTTAAATTGGTGTTTTCATGCAATCACCGGTTACATGATCATGAGAACCGTCTTCGCAAGTGAACTTCGGGCAATCGTGACACACGGCTATGTCTGTCTCAGAACAAAAAAAAGAGATAAACAAATAAAAAACCTTCCAAGTGCGAGTTAGACTCGCACACGAAGGGTCCCATACAACAAGGAAAAATAAGCTGTAAAAAAACACGTTTTTTAATAAGGAAACCTTTTTAATTTCGTTTTTATTGTTTGTTATTATAGAAGCAATATAAATACACACAACGAATACACACTCTGTGGAAATTTCAACTGTCTTAGGAAGACCGTTGAAATTTTACGGTTCATGATATCTCATGACGACAGTTGCAGCAGGGTTCCGTCGGGCGTCGGCACCCTTCGGGTACGGAACCTTAAAAGCTTTAATGTAACTAAATACTAATACGAAAATTGCAGCATAGCAATAATATAAGAGACACACAAATTAAGGAAACCTAGTAAAGTATTCATGTTGATAGGGAAACCGTTCCACATCCTGTGTTTATTTGCAAAGTCACCTAATTGTAAGGCATCGTAAAGAATTACCCGCAACTTCTTGTCTGGAACAGAGAACATTAATTAATTAATATTATTCTTTTTATTTTCATATCGACGGTACATCTTTGTTATACTGTTTTGGTTCGTGAGATGGCCACGTTTATTGCGGTGTTATAACATAAAAAAGACCTACTTACTCAAGCAGGTATACTAACTTTCATTTTTGGATCGAAAAAAAGTATACCTGTCTACCTACCTTTGTAAAGTAACAGTTCTCTTGCTAAAAAGGCCTGGGTTTCATCTAGATCATTTGCCACCATCTCAGTCAATATCAGAGGCGCACAGACAATGGCTGTGTACATACACACTTGTAGCATCCAAGCTCCCTTATCGGGTCCCTGCAAGAAGAATTCGGAATAGAATAGAATATATTTATTTGCACAGAATTTAGGTATTGCAAAATAGATGTTACAATCAATGTTCAAGTAATTTCACATTTTGCCTTTACGGCATGCAAAAAACATTATGAGCATTATAGCTATACAAATTTAAAAATAAAAACTTACAAAAAAGAAACAACCGACTTCCATGAAAACACTAAAAAGTGAAAAATAACTTTAATTTCGGAAGTCGGTGTCTTTGGTTTTTTTATTTCGTTTTTCGCCACCGACTTCCGAAATTAAAGTTATTTTTCACTTTGTAAATAAAACGCTGGCAACACCGGCACTGTTTACATTCCTCGTCTATTTAAATTTCGTATTTTATTTTAAATAAATATCTAAAGGTAATAAATAGCAAAGAAACCGTGACGAAAAAGTATTATAATTAAGTGATAGTATTGGTGTCAATTAGTGATAAGTGACTTTGAACATAAAAACAATTTTGTGGACTTAGCAAGTGATGTGAGTAACTCTCTAAAAACATTACAATCAGTGTTAATATCATCACAATAACATTGACGCAATTAAATTGACTATAAATAATATGGTTAAAGTTCTAATTTAAATTATTTTGAGTGAATTTATCAAAAAAGAAAAACCGTTTTTATATGGACATTTTAAACTTGAACTTTGTACCCGACTACTAGCTCCAAGTGGGGAATAGATGCATTAAACTACAGTTCTACTACCGCCATAACAGACCCTAGTGGTGAATAGACGTACTAAAAGCAGTGTTACCATCCCTAATAAAGACTAATTTGACACTAATCAAAATAACTAATTGGACAACTACCGCCATTCTCGACTCTAGTGGTGAATAGACGAACTAATAAAACAGTGTGACTACGATCATCCATATCATAGACAAAAGGTGGTGAAAAGTTGAACTAAAATATAAGTTCTCTTATAAGATTAGTAAGTTTACATCATGAACTTTCTGGAGAATATTACGATGCGTGTTCGAGGCACACGTCGTACTCGCTCAATGTCCGATTCATGTAATATAAGTCAAATTGAAAACGAAACACTGGATGACACTGCTACCATGTCTCCCTGAAAAATGTAACGACGACACATACGATCTAGAATTAGTATCCAAATTAAAGGAACAAGTTGAGAAACTAACTGTTCAATTAAGTAGTGCAGAAGAAGAAATTGAAATACTTACATGTGAAAATATGAACCTTAAACAGTTAAACCAGGAATTAGAAAAGAAAAATGAACTTTACAAAAAAATCACCATCACTCCCACTAAGAAAACCAAACAAAAATCTTCTACTCCAAAAAAAAGGGAAGCATTAATTAGTAAAAACACTCAAACAGAACCAGTTAATACATTTGGCAAGAAGAAAAATAGTAAGGGCACCCAAACAATCGTAATGGGCACTACGGGGCCATCTAAGCGAGAATCTGCGGTATCACCAGCACTTCCTGATACAAAAAGCCATAATGAAATACCGGAGAAAAAAAGTAGTAAAATCTGTATTATAAGCGAAAATAAATATAATAAAATACGTACAATTGCAGAAAATAAGTTTGAAAATTGTGTATTATGTCATTACCTAACACCATACTCAGGAATAAATAATATGTTTCGCGATTTGGAACCAAAGCTAAAGAAATTTACTATGGATGACTTCTGTATTATCTTGATTGGTGAAACAGACTTCAAATCTACTAAAGAATATCCCAGTATCATTCTCTACATAAGAAAAATACTCGAAAAAATTCAACACACAAATGTTATTCTCTGCATGCCAACTTATAGTCAATGTATCAGTAATGTTACTTTATATAACATGAGAGTGGAACATTTTAATAATCTGCTATACCAAGATATTTTAGCACACGAACATGCCTATTTTATTGACTCAAATAAGCACCTTACGTGGGACTACAAAATGTACAGACAAAAGTCAGGATCAATAAATAACTACGGCATGCAAATAATTTTCGAAGACATCGCCGCACTTGTAAACTATATACGTGAAAATACCTCCACCTCTACGAATACAGAAGGCGAGAAAATTATCAATATGGATAAACAGCAAGCGGCAAAGCAGTTTTTTCGATTATAATTATCTGAACGTGATACATCAAAACATTGCGGGTTTATTGAACAAGAGTAATGAGCTGATTGTATGTCTTGAAGAACTGGCAGAGAAAAATACCGAAAGCGACATAATCTGTTTATCTGAACACTTCATGATAGCTGGCCATGAACAGTTGTTACATATTCCTAACTATACTTTGGCGGCATGCTACTCCAGAAAGGACAGTAAGAGAGGTGGCACATGTATCCTTGCAAAGAAGGGTCACCAGTTTAAAGAGCTTCCAGATATAGCAAAATTGTCTACTAACGGAATTTTCGAATGTTGCGCTATTGATCTGCCTATGTATAATACAATTATTGTTTGTATATATAGGGTACCAAAATCCAATAACTTATTTATATTTTTTGAGCAATTAGAGAAGGTTTTAAGTACTATTTGTAACAGAAATTTAAAAAGAAATGTCGTAATGGCAGGTGACTACAATATAGACTGTCTTAAACGTAATAACACTCTGATTGATCTGGAATGTTTACTCTTAAGTTATAATTTAAAGTTGGAAATAAATCAGCCAACTCGACTCGCCAGCGGCACTTGTATAGATAACTTTGCACATAATGTGGGGAATAAGTGTAAATCTGACGTAATTGACTTCGGCCTGTCAGACCATACAGCGCAAGTACTAAAATTACCGGTTAGTATAAAAAATTTAATAAATTATTGGCGAACAAATAGACGAGATTATAGTAAAGTAAATATGCAAAAATTCAAAAATTATATCAAATCTTTTTCTTTTTCTGAAATCTATAATACAAATAATCCTAACACAGCATACAGTGCATTTTTTGAATCTTTCATGATGCTGTATAACTTATGCTTTCCTTTCCAAAACGTTACAATAAGAACCAAACTAAAACCTAGGTGGGTATCACGAGGCATTAAAATCTGTAGTAAAAAAAAGAGAGAGCTTATGTGGAACTATAGGTTAAATCGTAATGAAGTAAATAAAACTAAATTTAAAAAATACTCTAAACTATATAAAAACATAATTAATTTAACGCAACGTGCACAAAATAATCACAAAATAAAATCATCTTCTAATAAATCTAAAGCCACATGGGTGATCATAAATAAATCTAAACTGAATTTACCAAAGGATAATATCACTTCCATAGAATCAAATCACAAAATTATAACCAAGCCATACGAACTTGCGAATGCCTTTAACAATTTCTTTATAGAAAAGATAGAACCAATACCAGACGCGGGTAAGAATGTAACTGTAAATATTCCTAAATCGAGCCAATCTATGTTCATGGCACCAAGTACTCCATATGACATACTTCAAATTATAAAATCGCTTAAAAATACTATAAGTGTTGGATATGATGGGGTCTCTGGGGTTTATGATCCTGTACGAGTCGCAATAAATACTTTTTCTTTCTTTCTTTCTTTCTTTCTTTCTTTCTACTAAAGTCCTTAAGTATATCGCTTATTATATCTGTGACCACCTCAGCCATATTATTAACATGTGTATTACCACTGGCTCATACCCGGAAAGTCTCAAAACTTCGATCATTAAACCCATCTTCAAAAAAGACAACAAGCGGAATATGAACTGTTATAGACCAATTGCACTTATTCCTATAATTTCGAAAATATTTGAAAAGTACATATATAATCAAATTTATAAATATCTGGAAAAATTTAATATTCTTTCGGAAAAGCAGAAAGGTTTCCGCAAAAATAAAACGATAAACATGGCTGTTTTTGATTTTATAAATAACGTGATGGGTAATGTGGATAAAAGGACGCCGGTATGTACCATTTACTGTGACATGACCCAGGCTTTTGATTATGTTAATCATGACATTCTCCTTCGTAAACTAGAAGCTTATGGCATTAGGGGCAATATATTAAATCTCATAGAATCATATCTAAAGGATCGTAAACAGTATACCGAAATATCTAAAGTGAACATTAATACCAAAAAAGAAGAAACTTATTCATCTAAAAAACGTATGGTTAAATATGGAGTCCCACAAGGGAGCGTATTGGGTCCTTTATTATTCATAATCTATATAAATGACTTGCCACTAGTAACTAAATATCCAGTATCACTTTTTGCTGATGACAGTACAGTCACTATTAATTGTATAAATAAAGATACGTACGAACCGGAAATTAATAATACAATCAATTCAATAATTAACTGGTTAGATAACAATAATTTAAAGATCAACCTAGAGAAAACAAAAATTATGTTCTTCAGTCAGCGTTTACAAGCACCAAATGTTAATGTTCAATACAAATCAACCGTTATTAAAAAGGTGGATGCAGCTAAGTTTTTGGGCCTAATCATTGACAATCGTCTGAACTGGAAAGCACACACAGAGGAATTAAATAAAAAAATATGTTCTTCTGCCTATGCTCTCTATAAACTAAAACCTATCATAAGTACCAATGCCCTTATAACTGCCTACCATGGTATAGTCGGCTCGATATTGAGGTTTGGAGTTTTATTTTGGGGAAACTGTACAAATAGAGAGATTATTTTTAGGTCACAAAAAAGATGTATTAGGGCTATGTTTGGTTTGAAAACAACTGATAGTTCCAAACCGTATTTTATAAAGTATAAAATTTTAAGTCTGCCGTCCTTATTTATTTATGAAATAGCAATTTTTATACAAACCAATCCCAACCTATTTAAGAAACTATCAGACGTATCTATTCGTAATCGACGGGATAATAATAAATTATGTGTACCAAGGTCAACCACGGCATTGATGCGAAAAAGTATTTTCTGTTTAGCACCAATCATATATAATAAAATCCCAAAACCTATTAGACAAATGCCTACTGCTCTATTTAAAATACATTTAAAAAAATATCTTGTAAATAAATGCTATTATACCATATCGGATTTCTTAAATGAACGCAATTAATTAATTGTATTTTTCTGCAGTTACGACATTTTTACAATTTAATCTCAAATCTATAAAACCTAATCTGTACATTTCCTTATTTTTTTAGTAGTATTACGATGAAAAAAAAATGTTTTGTTGTTTAGACTCAAATCTTTTGTGGTTACTTTAAACCAAATATGTTGTTTTTTGTACGCCATAAATGGCAAAACATGCAGACCTAACCATTATTATAAGACCTTGCACATGTTATGATGTATACTCATGTTTTTACAATAAAAATATATTCTATTCTATTCTATTCTATTCTGTAGTGTTTTCATGGACGTCGGTTGTTTTTTTTTTTGTAAAAAAGTTTTAATTTTTCACTTTTTTGTTGATATTTTTTTTTTTTTTTTTTTCAAAAACCGCTTGTCCGATTTCAATAAAATTTTCACGGGACCATTTGGGGAGTATACCCTATCGAACAAAAAAAGAATTTTTCAAATCGGTTAGCAAGCGAAGGAGTTATGCGGGAAAAACATAAAAAAAAAAATAGAAACCTGCGAATTGAGAACCTCTGTACCTACCCTTACATTGTATATTGTGTAAAGAAAAGCGATTGAGGTCACTTGCTTTTTCTATATAACGTTACAATGATTGATGATTCGATCGACCGAGTACGGCTGACGACGTACGAGCATAGTTTACGATGACGATTAGGTGAACGCGAGTCGAAACAGCTACACAGTGAAGACACATGAGTTTTTTTCTATGGTAAGCAAAGATATCTTGCAAAATTGACACAGTTTTGGTAACTAAATCATTGAAAATACTTACAAAATTATCACTAGCGACTATATCAGACAGCAAGACAACGATTCTTAAGAATCCATTCACGAAACCAAAGACCATCTGAAACAGAATAATTATGGTTTTTGTGAAGAAAAAAAAAAACAAATAATCTATACAGACAAAACCAGGATAAGCTGGTCTCTTAATCTATTGAAACTTCGTACTACACTAGACCAGCTCAAGCTCAAAGTATCACCATTGACTTAGCGTGGTTACACGGTGAAGCATAATCAGCCTATAATGTTCCATCTAGGTATATACAGGCCTCCTCTCAGTGAGAGGGAGTGGGCTGTAATCCACCACGCGGGCCCAGTGCGGGTTGGTAGATGTCACATGTCATCGAATTTTTGGTTCTACGACATGCCGGTTTCCTCACGATGTTTTTCTTCACCGTTTTAAGAGTATCGGTGATGAAATAATTTCCACAAAGTAATGCGCCTGTCTGGGTTCACGTACCTACAACTCGTAAATCGCGGCCGTATCCACTGGGCCACCACTGCCCAAACAGCAGTGCGATTCTGTAACCATCTCACCGTGAAAACTTAGATGAAGTGAGCGTGGAGTGAGCTGTCATTCCAAATAATGCTAGGGATTGACACTATTGACAGCTCACTCTAAGCTCACGTCACCTAACTTTTCACGGTGAGATTTTTACAGAATCGATCGGCTGGTGTGACAAGTGACAAATACTAAACTCGTGTAAAATATTATGCATTAGGTGCGTACCTTCCATCTTCTTAGTTTTCTTGTCTGAATTAAAATCTTCATAACTTTCATGCGACCATCAAGAAAAGTTTTTATGCAAGCGTATTTTTCATCATCATTAAGCGCATCTTTAAATTTATCAGTTAAATTCTTTATCATAAAATGGACAGATTTACGATACATATCCATTACGTAAACTATCGTTAGGTGTCCAGTGTAACATGACATGGACAAAAAAGTAAATAACAAATTATCGAGAATGCTATATTGATACTTAAACGTTTGGGTGTAAGCCGCTATATGAACTGGTATTGTAATCAATATAAGAATGTATGGTAAATAATTAATTGTTTTAGGGAGATAAGTAGAGTCCTTCAGCTCAGCAGAAAATCTTATCACGTATTCCTCTTCAGTATACAAAGATATAACAGTATTTGTTACCGTTTCTGTCACCATATGCAAAGCAGTGATGTATACGCTGATACGTGATTTATATAAAGCACTATTATAAAGTACTACATAGCTTAGAATATTCTGAAAACTGATGAATATGCAATATAATTTTGCTAAGACGCAAATGATCTTTGAACAACTTAGTTTAAAATAAAGCCCGAATATGAGTCTTACGAACATAAAACCGAAAAATGAATAGTCTGATTTTATTTTGCTTTTGGGTGCAATCACATTTGGAAGTGGCATTTTGTATTGTACAAGATTAATATAAATGTACAACAGTATGACCGAGTATTACTCCTAGTACCAAATGTGCTGTCGCGGCAACTTAAACTGAATTGTGTAGTTCACGCACACATCAATTCAATAAAATGATCAATTTACTATAGTGTGCTATGAATATTACTGAAGTGTATTATGTTTCGATGAGTATCATTGCTTTGAGCACTTTTAATTGTTTCCCACCAGTTCATATTGTGTACAAAAATATATTTTTTTATTGCTGAGTGGGCCTGTTTTTGACACGATCACGCCTGATGGAAAGCGATAGATGAGGTCTATGATGGAACTAGCGTGCCCAAAAGATGCCTTTTCACTCATGCTTTCTCCTTTGCAGCTTATCGATAGCAAAAAGTTTAAACAGTTTTGGCGCAAAATTCAGCTGCGCGAACGAATAAGGAAACACGGACGCCGATTCTATCGGCTTAACTAGTTAATTTTAGGGCGAATTTCACTAAGTAAACTAAACACGTTCAGCAAACCGTGTTCAAGAGCTGTCAGTATCAAAATTGTTAAGGAATATTGAAATTGAATACATTACATACAATGTAACAGTCACAAGACTCGTATAGCGAAATATAAATTAATTATTCATTGCTGCAAATAAACTTGAGACCGTATCTCTGTTATTATACAAAGTAGCAATGGAAAACGTCTTACTCTTTGTGGTATCAAGCTCGTCTCTCCAATAGTCTTTCTTAATAGCTACCGTTTTTATTCCCTTTTGTATTGTAGTGCAGCAGAATGAAACTTTGTAAGTTATATTATATTTTAATGAAACTGTTTCATTTAACGGATAGACTGCTAGTATTTATGAGTTTAATTTTGTCTATTTATTCAGTTTTATGTTCATGATATTGTTATGTAAAGAGGTGGCTACAAGGAGAGGATTTGGAAGTCTAGGTCACTGTATAAATACCTCTTAATGTAAAGATGTACGTCCAACCTGGTAAAATGGGGCTACCTTGACAGAACGGCAGTAGGGTGTGATTGTGGAGCTATGTCACAAACCATGCTCCACCTCCTATCCTGCCCTCTGTGTCCCAAAATATGCAGTCAAAGTGACCTCTGCGCTGCCACCGACAACGCCGTGGAAGTGGCAAAGTTTTGGGAATATTGCCGACAGGAAGATGAAGAAGAATGTAAAAGATATTTTCCTTTTCCTCAAAGATTGTTTACATTTTCACATTATTATATACAGTAAGTCAATCAACTCAGCATTTTGCAGTCCATTGCTGGACATAGGCCTCTCCCACGCTGCGCCACAACACCCTGTCCCCGCCTTCCGCATCCAGTCTACCCCAGCCACCTTCTATAGGTCGTCCTGGGGAGCGTCCCATAGTAAGCTTGCCGATACATGATCTCCACTCCAGGAATCGTATGCTCCACCGGCCACCGGTACATCGACAAACATGGCCAACCCACTGCCACTTCAGTTTGCTTGCTCAATACTCAATACATTTATTTGTATTCCACAATGTGAACTTAGGTGGTAGGTACATTATAAAATATACATAGTTTTAGATTATTGTGGACCCTGTCGGGCACAACAAGATAGGATTGAGGAAGAGGGCTATCATTATATAATTATTTAAAAGAGTAGAATATAAATCTTTTTACTACTACTACCTTCGACTTTGATTTTATTTATTATTTTTGGTATTCATTTTTAATTATTCATTTTATTTATCGTTAAAATATTCATTATTATTATAATAGCATTTATGGACTAAGTATTGTTTTCGTTTATTTATAAATATACTAGCTGACCCGGCAAACGTTGTTTTGCCATATAAATTATTTCTAGCTGCCCGGCGCTACTTCGTTCGCGTGGTGTGCTACCCCCTACCCTACTCCTACCCTACTTCTACCCTACTCCTAACCTACTCCTACCCTACTCCTACCCTACTCCTACCCTACTCCTACCCTACTCCTACCCTACTCCTAACCTACTCCTACCCTACTCCTACCCTACTACTACCACCCTACTCCTACCCTACTACTACCACCCTACTCCTACCCTACTCCTACCCTACTCCTACCGATGTTAACCATTTGTCATTATTTCTGAACGCACGCATAATTATTTGAGGAACTTCTATTCAAATCTGCTTAATACACTTTTCAACCTTTTTAATTGATTAAAAAAAATACAGACAAAAGTTTATTCACCCTTTTTAAATAGTTTACACAAAATACATTTCTGAACGCATGCATAAATTATAAATAAAAGGCATCCAATTACACTCCCTTGGGGAATTGAGGCATTAATATTATTGCTATCCGATCGAATGTGTTGTATTTGGTTAGTATGTTCATTTTAGTATTCGACTTCAGCTTGGTGTTCCCTATTTTCCAAGTATGACTTAAACCATTCATGGGTTGTCCCGCGGATCCCTATTCCTTGTAACTTATTAAGTAAGATATTGTATTACACTTTATCGTAGGTCTTAGTCATATCTAACAGTATACCCACAGCGTACTTTTTCTTATTTATTATATTAATAGCTTCCTGGATACATTTATATTACTGCTAGAACTGTAGAGCGGTTCTTCCGGAAACCGTTTTGAGATTAATTAAAGATGTTGTATTTTTCGCAAAAAGAATAAACACGATCACACATCGCTTTCTCAAATAGTTTCGATGCTGTAGGTAAAACAGCTATATGACGGTAGTTAGTGGGATCGGTTTTAGAAATTTTTTTGTGAACTGGTTTTTTTATAGCTTTCTTTAGGTAGTTCGGAAACTTTCCTTCTTCAAAAGACTGATTGACAAGCAGGTAAAATGGCAGGGTAAGTTCATTAGCAAGTGTGCTAATGAACTTACCCTGCCATTTTTAAGCCTTGTATTACAGTGGTTTTACAAGGCTCTGCGAGCTATGGCGGTAACTCCGGTTCTTTTCCGGATAATTTCATTCCTGATTTTATCCTACAGAGGCAGTAAGTACCTACTATTTGATAATCCACCGTATAAAATCTTTATATAATCGTAAAATAAGAACGAGTTGTTGTGTGTACCAATGAAATTGAACGCGGAATTGTAGATGTACTGTTCAGCGTTCAGTTTGATTGGGGAAATTCGCCCTAATTCGTCGGCAAAGGGACATTACTATAACCATCATGTGGTGTCATTTACTGTTTTTTTTTTTTCAATGGGCACCGCCCACTGGCATAACGCCAGGTAAGTGCTCTTGAGAGGTGGAGGATGGTGACGGTCAGTGGGCCTAGCACAAATGCACGGAATAAACGTGAAAAAGATTGATGAAATTCGAACTATTTAAAAATTTAAAATACTCGTTTCGTACATTACATTTATTTCATTCATATCTGTGGGTAGTACTCATTGTGTTTGCCGTATAAATTTAAACCAAAACATTATAGGGTACATGTTTTTTTAAATTAATAATCGATAGAAATTCCATTACGTTTACTTCACGAGTTAGTACTAGGTCATTTGGTCTTCATTGAGGAAAATTAGTTAGTTTTTCTACTACTAGTCTTCTTACGCGAAATGACAAGTCATATAAATGGTAATGTATGAATGTCTTTTTTCTCATTGCCATTTGCAAATGTGGGAGTGCATTCCTCGTGCCAATTTGTTGTTTCCAAGAGGAAAACACAAAGTACTTTCGTGTTCTTTAGAAAAGGTTTTCTTAGGAAAATATACTGAGAAAATGTATTGCAGGAGTTTTTTACATAGTAGGAGTATTAGTATTTTGACTGAACCAATGCATCACTATATCACGATAATCTTCTGTAATCGTCAACCTTGCTTGCTTGTCTTGTTGTTGTCAAGATCGCTCTTACCGACCGCCCATTGTGTCACCCTTCGTAAAATTTCTATACGTATTTATGTCTGTAATTTACATGGTGTGTAAAGGTATTCTTGCTTATATAGTCTTGCTTAAATAACGCACCAAACACGAAGGCCAGAATGCCAGTCAAGTACATACAACTTAAAGGATATAAATACAGACATGCAAAGAAATCTGCCGGAAAGATTTACAAAAATAAAATAATTACTTCAAAGCAAGCTGCAATGTTACAAGGGAAAAAACTTTATATAAATTTTTAGTAAGTACTTACTGCAAAGTGTTCATACAGAAAAATATAAATTAAAAGTAAAGCAGCATGAAACATTTTAATACAAAACATACATACGTAACCATACTCTGACCAGATCTATCTGATGAAAGTGTAAACAAACCGTCATTATCATCTATCTGTCTAACCTTTTCCCAACTATGTTGGGGTCGGCTTCCAGTCTAAACGCAAGCAGCTGAATACTAGTACTTTATATGGAGCGAATGCATATCTGTCCTCCACAACCCAGTTACTGGGTAATGCTATACCTCATGGTAAGACTTCCGGGACTTCCGGCGTTTTATTAAGATTTTCGGGTTTCTGACGACCCGAAACGATTGTCAAAGATTCACGAATGACAGCCGGGGCTAACAGCTTAACGTGCTTTCCGAAGCACGGAGGGGTATTTAAGGATGGTCACCCATCCACAGACCAACCGCGGCAAACGTAACTTAACTTGATCGATCGACACGTGCGGCTGTTATTACTTAGCCACAAGACTCTCAAAGTGTAAACAAACCATGAATGGTTCAACTTTATATCTCACCTCTTGGTAGATGGTAATTGAATAATCATCGGCGAAAATTCAGGTTACAAATTAACCTCAATTAAATAAAATAAAAAATACAATTTCGGATTTACGTCTTCAATTATTCAAATCAAAGCACTCAATTTGTAAGTAGCACTACAAATTGGGATCCACGGGTACGTTTTCCGATTCATTTGTTTAAATTTTCCTCAGATACTTTTGGAACAGCAGTGCGATTCTGTAACCATCTCACCGTGAAAACTTAGGTGAAGTGAGCGTGGAGTGAGCTGTCATTCCAACTAATGCTAGGGATTTACACTATTGACAGCTCAATCTAAGCTCACTTCACCTAACTTTTCACGGTGAGATTTTTACAGAATCGATCGGCAGAAAGGGGCCCGTGACTAAATAATAACAGCCGCACAGGTCGATCGATCAGGTTAAGCCATCACCATCAGAAGACCATCTTTACATACCGAGACCCCTCCGTGTCTCGGAAGTTGTCATTCGTGGATCTTTGACAGTCGTTACGGGTAGTTAGAAGCCCGAAAGTCTGACAACCAGTCTTACCAAGGGGTATCGTATTACCGCGCTTAGGCGCACCATGTAAAATACTGGTTTTCAGCTGCATCCGGTTAGACTGGAAACCGAACCCAACATAGTTGGGAAAAGGCTAGGCAGATGATGATGACATTTGGAACAGACTATTACACAATAGGGTTTATTTTTAAACGATGATTTAAACGTCAAAAATGAATGGTTAAACAATCGCTACTCAGTACTTAACTTTAAGAAACTTGTATGAATTAAGGGGTAAATCTTGACCGCAAAAAGGCCTACATTACGAAAATTAAGTACATAAAAAAATCCACATCCGAGTGGTATCAAATAGAGCTGAAAGAATGCCAAGAAAGCGAACAAGTAAGTGGTCTCTGAGTAGCTTGCTCCCTTTGTGGCTTTGCGTTTCACTACTTGAATGGCCTTCTTAATAGCTGTAGGTTTATGCCCAGTATGGTGTGCCCTGTTTTAGTTTGACGTAAGCTTGAATGTATGTAATTCTTTTTTCGCTAGTTTTTGTTCTGGTAGAGAATGGTTGCGTGACCTAATTTGTCCATGACTGCACATTTTGTAAAATTCCCTCTTAATGTAGACTTAATTATTAAAATCATAATATCACGCCTATATCCCCGAAGGGTTAAGCACAGATGTATACCTAGTACACCCGCATTTCGCCAGTTATGTTTATGTCCCCTAAAATAGGCGGAGGGACATTTTTTCCCCCAAATTACAACGATTTTCTATGAACCTTGTTTCCAGAATATATATTTCCATTAGCTTCTAGCTTAAGCGTCTTCATGTCTCGAGACTATTTCTAGGGAAGCGTGTGCCTCCGTCAAACGCATTATGGCTAACTTTAAGCAGTCAAACATGACCCTATGAAATCCAAAAAAAAACTACTTCGTATTTTTATATGGCAACAGCCCAAAATTGTCTCGTATTGCTCATCTCACAAAACTACATTCAAACCGAACATACAACCCAACATTGGCAAATCAGCTTTAACATATGTAACACAGCCATCAGATACGAAAATCACCGAGCTATTCCGAAAAAAAAAAACGAAACAGAATATTCGCTTTTATAGGAAAATTGTATTGCGTGTAGTTTCTGTGGCGAGGCAAGATAGCAGCACAAAGTAAATATATACAGAAGGATCACTCACTCACGCACACATAGACTTCACGTACAGCCAGTGCAGCAAGCGCACTCGTGACTAGCCTTCGAGCGAAATCGCCGTACGACCCGTACTTTCGCGTCTATGTGTGCGTATGCCTGTTTTCGCTCGTTGTGTCGAGCTTGCCTTCTGTACCCATCTATTTAGTGATATCAGCTTATCTGATCTTGCTGGCTGGACCGTATTGAATGGACGCCCGGCTGTCTCTCAAATGAACGTACGTCTCTGTTGCTATAAAGTATTACGAAATAGGTTTCATGTAAACCTCGTGTGATGGAATGGTAAGAGGAATTGCTGTTGCATTTAGAAAATGTATTTTGGAGATTTGTTTTTCGGAGTTAATTTTAGTTTGGATATGTCTGTGGTGACTTTTTTGCTTTTGGAGCTTAGTTAGCTTAGGCTGTTTCAGTTACTTTGGTCTCTACGAATCTAGTCTTGATATTTTGCTTGCTATACCCTTTCAAACGACAATAACTAAAACTTAGTTCCGAAGTCCTAGGTCCATTGTGTACATTGGCTGACTTTAAATATCTGTTCATTATACCTGCTCATCCCTGCTTTCATCCCAGGCCACATCTGAACGCTGTTAGAAACAATAACATTGTAGCCAACGATTTCACGGGATTGCTACATTTGCTAAACAGGATTACCCCGAGAAAACAAGGAAAACTGTCCAAAAACGACTCCCTTAAAGATAAAAAATATTGAAATTGGTAAGCATATCCGAACAGCAGCCGAACATTTTACAAACTAACCCAGTTTCATACAAAAAGAACTAGAAACGCGTGGTAATACCAACCCCGATAAACTAAACCTTTACAATTGTGCCGATGCAATTTCTCTCATGTTTTACTTTTCTAGGATAAGACTGGATTCGACTCACTTATCTGTTTTCGTGGAGTGCATTACGGCCCGTTGCCTCCGTCTCGATTCTCGCTCCAGCCATTGGATTACCTTCAATTTCATTACTACAGGTTTACGTCGACAAATCTGCGAGTGGTAAATTGGAAATACTTTTTATTGGCACCCGTGCTTGCAATTTATTTTTGGTGTGTAACGTGTTTGAATTTGTTTGGAAGTAATTGATGATGTTTTAGGTAAGAATACGAACAGAGGTCAGACCGAAGTAGTTAATAAGATAACATTATCTCAAAGAAATATTTGGAAGTGGCGTAATCGCTGAAAAATAATAGGAGAATGAAAACAATAACTAAATCGTAAAGAAAGAAGACATCGAACTAGCATAATCAGCCTATAATATTCCCACTGCTGGGACACAGGCCTCCTCTCTTCGAAAATGAGCTATAATCTACCACGCGAGCCCTGTGCAGGCTGGTGGCGTCTTCAATTTTTTGGTTCTAGGACATGCCGGTTTCCTCATGATGTTTTCCTTCACCGTTTTGGGAGCCGTGGTGATGAAATGATGACCTACAACTCGTAAGTCGGGGCTGTTACCACTGGGTCACTGCAGCTGCTCTCAATAGGCTAGTTTCCTAAAAAAAATCTAATTAGTCCGTCAGTTAGATTATCAAAAAATATTGAACCCGTATTTTTTCTTTTTTCAATTATATAAAAAACGAAGAAGATATCGTCACTTGCTTGCGATACTTTTTAGCATGGCGTGACGTCACGACCCCCCACTCCCAAATTTTGACGCGCTTTATCTTTGTCATTTTTTGTTTGATTGACAAAAGAAAAAATACGTGTCCATTATTTTTTGATAATCTAACTGACGGACTAAATATAATTATTTTTTTACCCAGGAAACTACCCTATTAATAAGAAAGAAAACAGAAAAATATGATGATTTAATTGTAAATCATGGACTGAACAATAACTACATAAATAACCCATCAAATAAAAACGGTTTAGGAGTATTTATTTGCAGTCGAACTTGGTACACTCAAATAATAACAAAACCTCATATTCTAACTTTTAATTCTTGAACCATTGCCAGCCACCATTCCATCACCCGTGGTAGGGGTAATTCAGGTTAAGTTAAAACCACTTGTTTTATCGTCCAAGTCTTGGCGTCGCGAAGCTTTCAAAGAATTAGCTCGGTTTAATTGTGGAGGAGTTGATGTCCACACCATATCGGCTCTCCATCAGCCTGCACTCAGTGGTTCGATTGTTTTCCTAATGGTTACGTCACTTTGTCCTTGGGCTGACGAGTT
The DNA here is from genome assembly GCA_949629185.1 of Apamea crenata. Lineage (NCBI taxonomy): Eukaryota > Metazoa > Arthropoda > Insecta > Lepidoptera > Noctuidae > Apamea > Apamea crenata. The sequence goes on from OX451359.1 coordinate 4,984,945, forward strand.
TGGTCTGTAGTACTTGGTTCGTTGGGAGATTTTAGTGTCTTTATAGTGGAAAGTAAAACGTGTAAGGATTATTTGATTATGCGGGAGTGGGACAACAATGCTTATTATTTTATAGCTGTTTTCATGTTGTTTAGACATGGATGGAATATTCTTGTGAATGAAAAACTAAAATGATGAATGAAATTAAAGGGCGCCCCCTTTAATTTTTACAAAACATAATCAGCCTATGATGTCCCCACTGCTGGGTCAAAGGCCTCCTCTCTGTGAGAGAGAGTAATTTTTAACTTTATTTTGTTTTTCCAAACAAAAAACGTATTTTTTTTGCATGTTTTGCCTTGTGTGCTAGTCCGACTAACACTAGACCGCTTTTTTCCAATGAAATGTTTTTCATTGTTTGTTTTGATAAGCTTGAAGATCAGTGCTTAATTCCAAGTAAATTAACAATGACACATTCTTTAGTTAATCTTTATTAGAAACAATTAAACCCATTTACTTAATCACTTCCTCATCAATAGAATCGTGAACGTCTTGTTTTCTAAGAATTCGTTTTATTTTTAAACCCATGACCTCATTTATGTAAATAACGAGGAACAAGGGAAAGTGGCAGTAAATATTTATTCAGATTCCTTTTTCCTATGAACTGAACTTCAAACAGAGAGCGCGTAGAGCAATGGTGTGCCAGATTTAGGGATCGCTGAGCACAAGTAATGATAGATTTTACCTACGCGCGTCGCGTCTCCTTGGAGCAGGAACTGTGTAACTTGTTTCATTCGATTGAGTATACAATCGGTGTTCGTCTACGTTTATTGGGCTTTTTAAATATACTGTCTGTTAAAAATAATGTTTCAAATTGATGTTATTTCAGTTGAACAAATATCAACTTTATTTTAATGGTAATTCAGTTGAATTCAAAGTGACCGGCAGTATTGAAAAAGTTATGAAAATGTTTAAAATTGGAGCGTAAACTAAACTTTTTTCTGCAGGAATTAAAGTTATTTTTCCATAAACTCAGGAGGCCTCTATCCCGGCAGTGAGAACACTATAGGCTGTTTATGGAAGAGTAATCCATACTTTTTTTTTACGAAAAACTTCGAAAAATGTAAGAATAAGTAATATGTTTTCTTACTAATTTACCTCCAGGGTTTTAACGTGAAACCTTTGATCTAGTTTTTATAAAAAAAACAGTGTTAATTTTAGCGTCAACAAATAATTATAATGATTAATTTCTTAGATAAAAATCACAATTTCCTCCTCCGTCACTTATAGTGTTATTACCGTTTAACGCTACGTTTATTAACAATTTCTAAATTACTGTAGTCTATTGTAACAAGTTTTCAGTCAGTAGTTAATTAACGCCAGCCACAAACCCTCTGTGTTGTCTAGTTTAGGGTTTTGGAGCGAAATTATAAGCGGTAGCGGGGTTTGTGAGGTGACAGAATAATGATTTCTCTTGGTTTCTCTGACCTTGGTGCTTATTTCGTTATTTTTTTTAGTGGATACTTTGTGTATACAGGGTGGAATTTTGTAATGCCACTGTGACTGTTCCTAAATTACCCTAGGCTGATAAAATTTTCGTTTTTCCTAATTATGTGAAATATTACAGTTAAGAACGGCTTTCCCTGCGGGAAAGGAAGCACGCCCCATTCCACCGCGTGCTTCTGTAGGGATTCGACACCAGACTTGGGCACCCTCCCACCGTTGTAAGAAATGAATCCCCATGAACTAATGTACCACATCCCGACTTAGAAAGCTAGGGGATGTGGATGGGACAGTGAAGTTAATAATGGGGATTCACAGTTAGTAAACATAAGTATTACAATTATCAATATTATATGAAGCTAAGAAGACAAGAGGGTATGCAAAACATATAATATAATATATTAGGATTTAGTATTATAAATGTTGCTCGCAGGTTGTCACGGACATCTGTAATAATCTTGACGATTAGAAGGATAAAGGGATCGTTACGCTTGCGCTTCAATTAATCATTTATAACTACGTTAATTTATCTATTTACAATGTACCCACTATAGTGAGGCTGGGAACCGTTTTAAACGTATGCCTCATTGTACGTGTTCTGTTAGACCTAACGCATAGAACCTCTGAGGACACTAACACGACTCTAACAGAACACGCTCCCTAAGCACTAAATAAATGTCTTACTCAACCCTAGGACAGAGTACTGCGAAGTCCAACTGTTATTGAGTAAGACAAGTTTTGAATAGTTCTTAACGCGTATTAATATGAAACCCTTACGGTAACCTATCCCTCTTCTAAGGTACATAAACTAGCACAAGCGCACCGTAGACTCAGCCTCTAGCAAAACTCATTGCGATCGAACTTGGTGCACACCGAAGTGGAATTTCGTCACTTCACATTTCCTTACTCTTCCCCATTTAGAAGGACGCGGTGCGTCCTATAGTCAGCGTGTTTCGATAAATAGTGACGATTTAGTAATAGTCCTACAGAACGGACGGGGTGATTTATCGAGACACGGTCCCTAGCGTTTTTAAACGCCTATCAATCATAGTTTGTGATGCTCAGTGAAGCCTAACCCTCTCCCGGAAATGTGCATACAACAAGCCTCACGCAAGTGTTCTGTGGCGAGACCTTTTTGGACGCAGAAATCATCAATAACGTTTGGATAATCATTTAATTATAGATTGGCTTTATAGCCTGGTTTGATTTAAAAGAACTGCGAGTTTTACGGTTCTGCCTTCCATATGAGGTCGTTAACAGTCGTCAAAAGTCAGGAGCATGAAAGCTCAAAGTCAGGTAAAGCGGAAGGCCTTCTCCGTATTCCTTAAAACCAACCGGAATTGAAAGATATCTGTCAATGTATGGATTAGGAAATGGGAACGTAATACAAGAGAAAATAGCGTTAATTATAAGGTATGATGAAACATAAGGTAGTCTCTCCGGGCTGCAATAAATAACCATTAATAGCTCGCCAGCGATATCACCTAATTCGTTACCTATGAAGCGCAACTCAAATAAACCCGTAATAAAACAAAGTATACACACTATCACTAAAGGCTATACTTAAATAAAATGTACACTTACCAAATATCTCCTTGGAGGGAATTAGATAACAACTCACTTACAAAATATGTAGGTACTACACGTATTACCAGTTTCGCCTCAGACTTCGCCCTGCCCCAACTGTCCTCTCCCGCGTCTCCAAACTAACTAACCCCCGTCTCCTTATTCTTTCCTCCTCTCTCCCGCTCCGGCGCCCAGCCTTTCTTTCAGGTTCGTTCAGGTACCTCCGTCCCACGGCCCCTGGGCCCAACTTATGTTCAACAGATGTGTGGGATTCTATTATTTGTTGCATGTACGGTGTCAGCGTTCTTCGAATTCGTACAAAATATTGCATCTTAAGTGACGTAAAGTATCGCTTTCTATTGATGACTGGCCCTAATTGCCGGTCTGTTTCCCATAAAATATAAATGGAATGGTTTTCTAAGAGTTTCAATATTGTTTTACTATTTTAAAGAAAAAGGATGTTTTGTTATTTATTAGGGTAACATGTCGAACTGTCAGACCATAAAATTGAGATTTAATGCGTTTCTAAGTGGGCCGATATCGTGGGGCAATGTTAAAATAAGAATTTAGCATAAGATATTTTGTTATTAAATTAGGAGTAAGTGACAGACAGTCACATTCCCCCCTCTGAAAATCAGACGCGTGACGCAGTACAGCGTATGAGCTTTCACATTTTTTTATTTTTTTTTTTATTTTTTTATATATATATTTTTTTTTTTTTTTTTTTTTTGTTTTTATTATTATTTTTTTTTTTTTTTTTTTATAATTTTTTTTCTAGTTGCTATAATATCTTTCGATATGCAAAGCATTGTAAGTACCTACGATGTCCCCACTACTCGGCTCTACTAATAAGTAAGCATTGGCATGAGGGATGCCCCCTACTCTAAAAGGGCCATCATACAACAGAGAAAACTTTTTGGATACCTTTTCAGCTGTATTGGATCTGTTATCCCTCCTTACCTTAACCAGGTCTCCTAATTGAAACGTTATTAATCTATGACTCTTATCATACTGTTGGCTCCTTGCAGTGGCTGTCTTAATTAGATTCTCCCTAGTTTTTTTTCTTATATCATCAATGTCTAAAGTCGGTTTGTCCCTACCATAATTATTCAGTGCTTTATCAACCGTCAAGGCGGGACTCTCACCTTTAAGAACCTCAAATGGCGTGTACCCTGTGCTAGTATGTACGGTGTTATTATAGCACTTCTCAATATTCATTAGAATACCGACCCAACTCTTGTGTGACTTGTGGCAATAAGCCCTAAACAGTCGCCCTAACTCCTTGTTGACACGTTCCGTACTATTTGGCCTGGGATTTCTCACTGTAGTATGTGAAACTTTTATTCCCATTTGGTACAAGGTTTTGCACCAGAGCCTTGATGTGAATTGCCTACCGTTATCCGTTACTAATTTAGCTATGGGAACTACACTGTTATATTTACGAACACACGATAAGGCGGCTTTAGTAGTGGCCCTCCTTAGTGCAAAGAGGTTCACATATTTACTAAACGTATCCTGCAAGACTAATATGTACTGCACGCCAAACTTCCCTGGTGGCAACGGCCCGTACCAATCAGCCATAACAATCTCCCCGACATCTGTGGTTAAAATTGGTTTACAAGCCCCTACAGTCGTCTCATTTGCGTGTTTGGTTTTCTGACATAAATCACACTGTCGTAGCACTGCTTTGACTGTCCTAGCCAACCCATGAAAGTAAAACCGATCGCTTAGTAATCTTTTAATCCTTGCCTCGCCAAAATGGCCAGCTTCCTCATGTATTGATTGAATCACATCTGCCTGTAAAGCTTCTGGAATAACTACAACCTCCTTTCCAGAATAGTCACTTTTATAAATTAACCTATCGTTGTTTAGTTTAAGGACACCACCGCGTTGTCTAATTTCCTCACTGCAGCTATCGCCTAAGTCCTTAATGAGCTTATTACAAAAAGGGTCTTCTCTCTGTAGTTGTGTAATGACCTTGAGTTTGTTATTAATTGTTTTGGCCTTACTGCTGGTAAACATTGCTATCTCAAGGCAAACCTTACGTAGTTCTTGTACTGACTCTACCCCGTTAGCGTAACGTGATAATATATCCGGGACTATGTTATTGCTTCCTTTTATATGTTCTACCTCATAGTTGAATTGCTGGATGTACAAAATCCAACGTGTTACTCTAGCACTATACAAATTCCAATTATTGATGAAAGATAAACTTTTATGGTCTGTTCTGATAATCACTTTGGATCCCCTTAAATAAGTCTCAAACCTTTTTAAACTATAGATTATCGCCCACAACTCTTGTTCTGATACTGTCCATTGTTGTTCCGGACGAGTCAAACCTTTACTACAGAATCCTATCACCCGTTCATTATCTTCGTCATCTATCTGATAAAGACATCCAGCTACTCCTACCCCACTACTGTCCGTCTGGAGATAATAAAGTTTGTTAAGGTCCGGGTGGACCAGAACTACCGACTCTATAAAAGCCGCTTTAATCCTTTGAAATTGCCTGTCGTCTTCTGTCGTCCATGTCCAAGCTCTTCCCTTTTGAAGCATTTGACAAAATGGTACTGTCAGGTGACTATACCTAGCAACGAAACGTCTGTAATAATTCATTAGCCCTAAAAAGGCTCTTAATTGTTTAATTGTACGCGGTACAGGGAATTCTCTGATTGCCGCTACTTTGCTGGGATCCATCCGTATCCCATTTGGAGAGACTATGTGCCCTAATAGCTTTACCTCACTTTTCATAAATTGGCATTTCTTTAGACTACACGTCATCCTGGCTTGCCCCAATAGGCCCAACACATGGTCAAGATGTCCCAAGTGTGTGTCGAAGTCGCCGTATTTAGTAAACACTACCAAGTCATCTAAATAGTTCACACAAAATTCCCTAGCGTCTGGCCCTAAGATAATATCCATAGCACGAGAAAAGCTACCTACAGATGTCTTTAAGCCCTGAGGTAATACAGCATAGGTGTAACTTTTCCCCATGAAAGTAAACCCGGTATATTTAGTAGATTCGGGATGTAGTGGAATTTGGAAGTAAGCATTATTAAGATCTATCAATGTCATGAATCTAACCCCATTAAATGATTGCAATATATCCGAAACTAATGGTGGCGCCTCCACTTCACCGACCATCCTTTTATTTAACTCTCGAGCATCTAGGAGAATACGAATGGACCCATCCTTTTTCAAAGTGCACGTCAAGGGGCTGCTAAACGGTGTGCCTTCCCTCTTAATTATGCCTAGTGACTGCAACTCTTTCAACTTTTCCTCTACTTTTGTCCTGTACGCGAATGGTATCGGATACGACCGCTTTACGAAAGGTTCCTCATCGCACATTTTAATAGTGTGTTGATATTTATCTGTGCGCCCTGGGTAGACTGAAAAGACTCGCTTGTTTTTAATAAGGATTTTCTTAAGTCGTTCGAGCGGGAATTCTACTATTTTCTGTAATTCTGTTATTATGTCATCAATGTTCTCTTCAGTTTCATAACTAATTTCGACTGTATTGGAATTCAATGTTATACTATCCTCCCCTTCTACATTGGTAGCATCATGAGCCACTACCCCCCTCAGTCCTCTCAATTCAACATCGGCGCCACCCTGATCTTTTGCTACGGCTGGTTCCCCTATCCTGACTTCTACTTCTTTATTTAAACACTTAAACCGTAATGCACGACTGGGTCCACAAGTTATTGTCATGTCAAATTGGTCTAACCAGTCAATCCCCAAAATTAGTTCTCGAACTAAATTCTTAATTATCAAGCATGGTGTCTCTATGCTAATGCCCTTTATCATTAATGGCACCAAAGCCGCTTTATCTACTCTACTACTTTTTGCTCTGGTTGCACCTTGGATTTGAACAGGAGCAACAGGCATAATGGGTATTGGTATACCTCTACTTTTGATTCCTAAATAAGTCGCCTCGGCTATGCAGGTTACTTGGCTCCCCGTGTCGATCAAGCATTTTAATGGATAATCCTGAACTGTAGCTACTATTTCTATCAACCTCGCGCCCGTACTCACAACCTCAGCTTCGTTTGATCCTATATCTTCAAAGACTGTCAGGATGAAGTCCTCCTGGTCTGATTTTTGTTTAATTGTTTCTATTCCTATTTTAGGTACTTGATTTAGGACTGCAATAAATAGATTATTGATCCTGTCGTAGTAAGTTATAGACGTTTTTGAAGTATCTATTGGATGAGGCCGTCCATTCCCCAACCTGCCTAACCCTGCTCCAGGTGTCCACTTATACTTACACATATACTTATACGCTATTTCTGTGGCGGTGCCACTCTGCAATTCAGTCCCATTATCTACAACTGTTGGCCAATTGGGACTTTCTCGGTCAACAACGTTCAGTTTCCCGAATTATTGGGATTTTCACACGATGCCACTTGTTTAGCATCCTGATTATCCGCGTTTGCCCGTACAAATTGTATATTATTAGTTTGACGCTTTTGATAATTTTGACCCGCAAACTGCCTATTATTTCTTACTGGGTAAGGTTTATCCGCAATTCGTGGGTTATCCCTATTATTCACACCGCCTGTTTGCATTGGCAGTCTCTTTACATTTTTCTCTATGTTTCTCAAGAATTCTATTCCACCTTTGAAACTACTTGTTGTACGATTAGCAAACCAAGCTATTTGCACAACCTGCGGATAGTGTCGCATTATGTAACCAACTATCTCGGATTCGTCTAATGGAAGCTGTAAGTCCTTAACCAAATCTACTAGCTCCGCGAAATATTCCTCCATAGTGCCTCCACTATTCGGGTTCCACGTCGAATCGATTAATCGATTCTTTGCCATCTCTCTCTCCCTACTACCCCAAAACACGTCGATTAGGCCCTTCCTAAAATCCTCAAATGTATGCCAATTGTCACTATATAGTTCCATAATCCTCTGTGCCGGTCCTGTTAGGCTACCTATAGCAATGTCTAGAGCCCTATCCTCTCCGTTAATACCTTTTATGTAACGTTGCAAATCCTTAAGAAACTTATTTACATTTGCTTGACCTCCACTAAACTTTGGTCTCTCAGGCGCTGCTCCTAAAAAGAATACACCCATTGTGCTATTTTTAACGCCTCCAGCTAGAGGGGCGGACCCTACACTTGTGCCGACTGTAGGCGGGTCAACGTCTACGGTCACCGTTTCAGTATTAGCTGCATTTCCTGCATTCGCTTTACTAGCGGGAACGAGTTTTTCTACCCGATCTAAACGACTGACGATACTATCTACTTTTTCAGCAATCTTCGACAGTAATTCTACATCATTGCTAGGCACAGCATTACCGGTACGTTGATTTTTTCTGACAGAAGTTACTTCAATATCGTCATTGTTAGGCCGACCACGTTTAGGTTTCCTGCCCTGACGGTCCATGCTTCAAAAATAAAAATAACAAAAGACTTACTTCGTGAATTTGCCAGTGAAATACCTGAGCCTTCTAATTCCGCGCCTGCGCCCGATGTTTCAGCTACCGCGACACTGGAAACAGCTCTGGAACGCTCGACCGAAGCTGGAAACGGCAACGAACAATCCTTGTCCCACGTAGACCGGCTCTGCGTGTGCTCGGTGTATCGGTGTACGGTTGCTGGATATGTCCCTGAAACGTTCCGCACACATACGATTAAACACAGATTATTGTTTTTTTTTTTTCTCTCTACGAGTTGTACACGTTATCTCACTTGATCTATGATGTCTAATACTTTAAGTACCTCTGTATTGATGCTTGCATCGGCGGCGGCGACTAGATTCTTTCCCTGAAGTGAATTTATAGTTACCGTTGTGTTTTGTAAGTTGTAAGTAGTAACCCATATGTTGTCCTTTCTCGTTGCACTGAAGTGAATCAGTGCATTTAATGACGAGAATCCTGGTCTCACGGCACCACATGTGACTGTTCCTAAATTACCCTAGGCTGATAAAATTTTCGTTTTTCCTAATTATGTGAAATATTACAGTTAAGAACGGCTTTCCCTGCGGGAAAGGAAGCACGCCCCATTCCACCGCGTGCTTCTGTAGGGATTCGACACCAGACTTGGGCACCCTCCCACCGTTGTAAGAAATGAATCCCCATGAACTAATGTACCACATCCCGACTTAGAAAGCTAGGGGATGTGGATGGGACAGTGAAGTTAATAATGGGGATTCACAGTTAGTAAACATAAGTATTACAATTATCAATATTATATGAAGCTAAGAAGACAAGAGGGTATGCAAAACATATAATATAATATATTAGGATTTAGTATTATAAATGTTGCTCGCAGGTTGTCACGGACATCTGTAATAATCTTGACGATTAGAAGGATAAAGGGATCGTTACGCTTGCGCTTCAATTAATCATTTATAACTACGTTAATTTATCTATTTACAATGTACCCACTATAGTGAGGCTGGGAACCGTTTTAAACGTATGCCTCATTGTACGTGTTCTGTTAGACCTAACGCATAGAACCTCTGAGGACACTAACACGACTCTAACAGAACACGCTCCCTAAGCACTAAATAAATGTCTTACTCAACCCTAGGACAGAGTACTGCGAAGTCCAACTGTTATTGAGTAAGACAAGTTTTGAATAGTTCTTAACGCGTATTAATATGAAACCCTTACGGTAACCTATCCCTCTTCTAAGGTACATAAACTAGCACAAGCGCACCGTAGACTCAGCCTCTAGCAAAACTCATTGCGATCGAACTTGGTGCACACCGAAGTGGAATTTCGTCACTTCACATTTCCTTACTCTTCCCCATTTAGAAGGACGCGGTGCGTCCTATAGTCAGCGTGTTTCGATAAATAGTGACGATTTAGTAATAGTCCTACAGAACGGACGGGGTGATTTATCGAGACACGGTCCCTAGCGTTTTTAAACGCCTATCAATCATAGTTTGTGATGCTCAGTGAAGCCTAACCCTCTCCCGGAAATGTGCATACAACAAGCCTCACGCAAGTGTTCTGTGGCGAGACCTTTTTGGACGCAGAAATCATCAATAACGTTTGGATAATCATTTAATTATAGATTGGCTTTATAGCCTGGTTTGATTTAAAAGAACTGCGAGTTTTACGGTTCTGCCTTCCATATGAGGTCGTTAACAGTCGTCAAAAGTCAGGAGCATGAAAGCTCAAAGTCAGGTAAAGCGGAAGGCCTTCTCCGTATTCCTTAAAACCAACCGGAATTGAAAGATATCTGTCAATGTATGGATTAGGAAATGGGAACGTAATACAAGAGAAAATAGCGTTAATTATAAGGTATGATGAAACATAAGGTAGTCTCTCCGGGCTGCAATAAATAACCATTAATAGCTCGCCAGCGATATCACCTAATTCGTTACCTATGAAGCGCAACTCAAATAAACCCGTAATAAAACAAAGTATACACACTATCACTAAAGGCTATACTTAAATAAAATGTACACTTACCAAATATCTCCTTGGAGGGAATTAGATAACAACTCACTTACAAAATATGTAGGTACTACACGTATTACCAGTTTCGCCTCAGACTTCGCCCTGCCCCAACTGTCCTCTCCCGCGTCTCCAAACTAACTAACCCCCGTCTCCTTATTCTTTCCTCCTCTCTCCCGCTCCGGCGCCCAGCCTTTCTTTCAGGTTCGTTCAGGTACCTCCGTCCCACGGCCCCTGGGCCCAACTTATGTTCAACAGATGTGTGGGATTCTATTATTTGTTGCATGTACGGTGTCAGCGTTCTTCGAATTCGTACAAAATATTGCATCTTAAGTGACGTAAAGTATCGCTTTCTATTGATGACTGGCCCTAATTGCCGGTCTGTTTCCCATAAAATATAAATGGAATGGTTTTCTAAGAGTTTCAATATTGTTTTACTATTTTAAAGAAAAAGGATGTTTTGTTATTTATTAGGGTAACATGTCGAACTGTCAGACCATAAAATTGAGATTTAATGCGTTTCTAAGTGGGCCGATATCGTGGGGCAATGTTAAAATAAGAATTTAGCATAAGATATTTTGTTATTAAATTAGGAGTAAGTGACAGACAGTCACACCACCTGAAGGGAAAGTACTCTTAATACTGTAGATAGAAAATTTTACTCAAAGAAAACATTCCTTTATTTTTGAACAGAAAGAAAACTGCATTCAAAGATTTTCGAAAATTTGCTTGCCACACCCGGGAATCGAACCGACTAAAATCTGTAAAAAATTACACCCTGTACTTTTATTGCATTGATCGTTAGGATCAATTATAAGGATGAAATCTCTCTAACAAACTTGATAAATAAAATTATAGGAAAACTATAAAATCTTAAATTATTTGCACGAAATGGGCTCCATTTTCTTGGATACACAAAATGTATTCTTCTAACGAATTCATTTCTAGTAACCTCTAATAACGTGTTGCGGTGAATGTTATAAATCGTATTCTGAACTTCAACTCTCAACTCGTTTACATTCGCATAGAATAGAATACTCTTTATTGTACACCATACAAATTACAGAACATAAATATAAATATTTTTTTTACAAAGGGTGACACAATGGGCGGTCTTATCGCTAAAATAAGCATAATGTAAATTTGATTTTTCACATATCCCCAAAAAAAATATCTAAAGTGGTGACATCTGGTGATCTCGCAGGCCATCTGATTGTGCCGTTTGTACCAATCCAGGTATTAATTACGCAATAAAAGTACAGGGTGTAATTTTTACAGATTTTAGTTGGTTCGATTCCCGGCTGTGGCAAGCGAATTTTTGAAAATCTTTTAATGCAGTTTTCTTTCTGTTAAAAAATAAAGGAATGTTTTCTTTGAGTAAAATTGTCTATCTACAGTATTAAGAGTACTTTCCCTTCAGGTGGCATTACAAAATTCCACCCTGTATATTTCATTTGTCTGTAATTAAATACATGGAACCGGTAATATATCTCAATCACCTTAAAACTATAGAGGTATGAGGGTGTAAAGTTCACTCATCCTCCATAAAAAAGGGAGGATCCTCCGACCAGACGGGTGTTTTGTCTGGCGGGCAACTGCCCAACGGTTGATGTCGGAAAGTTTGTATATATTCTAATTGCGCGGTAAACTCTGCTTGCGAGATGCAGTGACGTCAGTATGACGCTTTGTTCGCATGTGGCGTTGTAGATACCGCTACAAAACTTACTACTTAATAGAATGGTATACCTACATTATGATAGCAACGTATTGATTGGTTTTCGATTTTTTATTTTCTAAGAACAAAACCATCAATATTTCCGCATGAAACCTCCGTTGACACCGCTCCTCTTACAAATTACGCCAAACAAAAGCAATGAGCATTCGCGTGGGAGAGCACTACGACTCACAAACAACTCGCCAAGCAAAAGGGTACCTACATCTCATTGTTTGCATACATTACCACCTCTATGACAATCATCATAAGACCTAGAATCCATTAACTGGAAACCCCATAACATTGCGATAATAATGACTCGAATATGTCGAGATCGAGTGATAACCTCGTGGTGAACTTGAAAATTGTGTTTGTGTTCAACTAAGATTTATTATTTAGCTTTCCTCTGTTTGTTTAGTGTATGGCATCCTAAATTATCAATTTGGCTGTTGTTCGCTGTTATTTCCTGATTAATGTTGGCCGGGGCAAACAAGAATTGTCTTTTAGTGCGACAGTGTGTTTGGAAGAAAATGAAATTCTTTGAGACACAGCTTTATGCATGTCATTGTATATCTTACAAACTTTTCAATATTTTGCAGGTTCACCGATTGATGCAGACGATGGCAAAATCGGACTTGCAAAGTGGTCATGTGGAAGAAATCGAGAAGATCTGAAGGAAATGATCTTCCACGTCTACTTCGAAAAGGATGTGAAGTACTCGTAAATAATATAACCAATAAACTTTCCTAATATAATTTCACACTAACCTCAAACTTCCTAACACTAAATTAATTATTATTATCAAACACCATATTAACCGCGCGAGTACGAAATTCACTGCTGCGGTTTTCATTCGTGCGTGAATCTACAGCGTTTGACTGAAACCGCGGTAAAGCCTTGTTGACTAGCTACTCGTATGACTGTTAACCCGAAGCTGCCAAGCACCACAGTTCTAACCCTGTTTGAACCCCACAGCGATCAAAGAGAACCCTTTGAAGGCTCAACACTTCGCAGTTGTTGAAAGGTAAGGAATTCGTATGAGTAGAATTCAGCCGATATTGATATTTGATTCGAGTGATGAATTCAATAGAAAGTTTAATAAACCGTCACCGATTCCGGCAATTGGAACAATTTAAATCTAAAATAGAAAATGATAAACATGAAGGACGATGCCAAACTCCAATTCTAAGAATACGGTTATTATGACTTTAGAATTGTATTCGACTAGACAAAATCAAACTGATTTCTAATTCTAGACAAAACAAGACTGGGTGCTAATTCTAGACAAAATCAAACTGGTTGCTAATTTAATTTATTCTTTTCTTTTTTTTGACATTTATTTACATTCTCTAATTACTTAAACTCACACCCTGGCTTATAACTTTTTATTTTTTTAAGCAAATTGTCTACTCTTTGAATGTTTGTAAATATGTGAGCACCATGTATATACCACATAGTTAATTTATGTGTCATGGTTTCATTAATCCATTTTAATTCTTTTATCTATTGTGGTATAGTAATTTTATTTGAGGTGCATCGTCTTCACATATTATTATATAAATAATGTATGTAAAATATTGGAAAACATTTTAAAAGAGTAACGGTGGAGTTCCTTGCTCACTCTTCTCCAAAAAATATGCAATAAAATAATTATATTATGAAATAAAATAGATTCTAGTCAGACTCGATTTTATTTTAATGTAATTTTTGACGTTCAAAGTGCCTTTTAGGTGCCTATTGAAATAAATAATTGACTTTGACTATGATTGGTACAAAAATAGAAACTAACTTTAAATTACCCAGTGTAAATAGTTCTTGTATTATATTGTTTACTAGCTGCGCCCCGCGGTTTCACCCGCATCAGTCTTGATCCAGTGGGAATATCGGGACAAAAAGTATCTTATGTCCTAATGCAGGTCATGATATACCCATGTGTCCGTTCAGCCATTTTAGCGTGAAAGCGTTATACATAGTTTTAAGTTTTTTATCATTGTCCCTCTCAACCAAAGCACCTGCCATCTAATCTCTTCACCACCCTTGGTTGACTGGTAGAGAATGCCTAAGGCATTAAGTCCGCCTTTGCACCTTTTTTGTGCGAAAAGTTTAAATAAATAAATAAAGCGTTACAAAGAAAAACAAAAAAAAATCGAATATTTTCTCTTTACAATTTTACTATTATAACTACTATATATAAGATCACTATTTATGTACCATATTTTAATATTTTTTTGATTCGAAATATTTCGAACAAAAAATTATTACGGTTGAATGATACAACCAAATAAGCAAGCTTTTCCGTGGTTTTTGTAGAAAAAGGCAACAAAGAGTTTATGTAGGTAAATAAGTAGGTATCCATACGAGAAAACAAATGCCGCTAACAAGCCTGCTAAGTCGCAAAACTCGCAGGTAAAACTAGCGGGAAAACCAAAAGGGGGTAAATCGTGCCGGTCGAAACCCAACAAGGTATTGGAAAGGCAGGGTCCAGAGAAAGACACGTGGGACAAGGATGGTTTCATCAAAGTGGAGAGAAGAAGCCTCCTTGTCAGAACCAGTGCGGCAAGAGGGGGCTGCTGCGTCCAGCAATCCCGACGACGCAGCTATACGTGTCCAGACTGCACCACTCCACGAAGGTTGAGGAGATCGTGGAGTACATGTGTGTGAAGACCAACTGGACTTTAAGGGTCGAGAAGTAGGAGTCGCGTCACAACATGAACTTCAAGTCGTTCATCTCGAGAAGTTCCTCAAGGAAGAGTTCTGGCCGAAGGGTGTTATGTACCGCCGCCGCCGGTTTCGTTGCCGGCTTCATGACACCAGTCAGCGAAACACGACGCAGAGACTTCATGTGCCTTTTTTTTTTTTTTGGATGGGAAATCATCAAATGCGGGGTCCCGCTCTGGGTGGAGCGAAAGGGAGTGTCAGACTCTTACTGACTAAAGCCCACCCGTGTTCCTTCCTTAGCCCTTTCTGTTCCAGGGCAGCGGTAACCCTTTCGGACGATCCCGCCGCCCTGGCAGGCTTTGGCCCTATCGGGCCCCTCCATTTGCTGACATCTCTTTGAGGCGCGCGTGGAACACAACGCGCCGTCCGACACGGGCCTGATCCTGATCGGACGGTGAGCTACCCATTACTCACCGCCCGCAGGCCCGCACCTACGGTGGCCGGGAGTCGGCTATTGACTCCCGTCCAGAGCGTCTCCTGCGGCGGCTAGGGGCGTGAGGGCGCAGAGATTGCCTCTCCCTCACGCGCTCCGCCTCCTCCTTCGCGAGCATTACTGCTTTGCAGAAGGAGGTAACGGCCTCCCATTCACTCTCGCTCCGTACCATGGCCTGGACCAGGGCCGGACGCGAGAGATCGCCGCCGCCGATCGTTGCCACGAGGACACGGCGGTGCTCCGCCCAAGCCGGGCAGACCTCCACCGTATGCTCCACCGTGTCCTCCGGGCGATCCACACAGTGGTGACACCCTGGAGTTTCCTCCCGCTTTATCCTGAACAGGAACCTCCCGAAACAACCGTGTCCGGTGAGGATCTGCGTCAGGCGGAAGGTGAGGGCGCCATGGCGCCTCTCTAGCCACTCCTCAAAGAGGGGACTTATCGCCGCTTTTGTGGCGTGCCCAGCACTGGGTTGCGACAATCGCACTCTCCATGCCGCTATGAGATCCCGCCGGAGCTCTGTCCGCTGTACCGTGATTTCTCGCGGCAGCGGAGTAACGCCCCGGCGTTTTGCCTCCTCTCGCCACTCCCATATGTGGGCGAGGAATTTGGCCTCCAGATCCCATGGCGGCAATCCGGCAAGGAGGCTCGCCGCCTCCGCGGAGACCGTGCGGTATCCTCGGATCATTCGGAGAGCCATGGCCCTTTGGGACGCGTTCAACCGGCGGGCTGATCGCAGCCTCAGGGAACGCGCCCACACTGGTGCCCCATAAAGGGCCATGGACCGCACGACCCCCGCATAGAGCCTCCGGTAGGAGGCGTTTCAGGCGTCGGACACTTCATGTGCCTTAGTTAGTTTTTAATGTAATTATAATGGCCTTGATGACTGAAATAAATGGATAAATAAAAAAGAATAATAAAAGGAACTCCATCTTGCATCATATTATTAGAAAGCTTATTATTTTACCCCGCTAAGTAATCAGCTACTTTTATCTAACCCTACATAAATTACGGGGGCTTAATGAGGTACCTACGTGGATGTATGAAGTGAAAGTTTTAAATATTTATAAGCACACAAGTGCACCTCTGGGACTCGGGTGATGGAGTTGATGAGAGTTCAAGGTTGAGCCAAATTTTTTTTTTATGTAGACAAGTTTGCGTTCAGATTATTTTTTGGAACACTTAAAAAGCAAGTATCCATTATCATCATCAGCCTACAGCATTCCAGTGCTGGACATAGGCCTCTCGAGTTGCACTCCATACAGCTCGATTCTCGGGAACTCTCATCTCGTCAAGTATTCATAATAAACCAGAATCAAAATTATCAGAATAGTTATATAAAGGGTGGCAGGGATATCGACGCGCAAACTGTAACCATTGATTCAGCACATGAGTTTTTTTTTTTTGTTAACCGACGAAAAATTTCGACGCTATGGGGTCTAAACTCATGTGCTGATTCATGGTTACAGTTTGCGCGTCGATGTCCCTGCCACCCTATATAATTAATTTTCTTATTTTTTTGCCTATTACCTATTACCTGTTTTTGCGACGAAGAACACTAGATGCTTGCGAAACACACGATCAATCGGAATCGGTTTCATTTTGATAGTTCAACAACATTCATTACGTTATTTAAGTTGTTGAGCAGACACATCATGACACATTTTTTGAACAAATGAAGCAATGGATTAGCAATATCCTTCAAAATGATTCAGATTGAGATTGATTGTGTGTAACGCAATTAGGGTGCTGGGTACAGTAAGCAGTGTGCAATTCAGGGGTAAAACCAAAAGCGTAAAGTTAGGCATTAAGGTTTGAATTACACAAGGCCAACCCGAACAAAAACTCGGTACATTCCAACGTCGCACTTTTTCAAATACGAACCCAATTACCTCAGGCTACAACATTTTTCGTACAAGGTATACTGCGGCACTAAACCAAACTTTATTCATAGTTACTTTCTGCACTACTTATATCATAAAACTATTACGTACCAAAGTTTATTACGAAGAAATCCGGCGGCACGACATTAGTTTATTCCCAGGCGAGGTACCCACGTATACCGCAGTTTGTAACTAGGTCACGGTAGACAAATCGTTTGACAATTAGCTTACCAGCTAACTGAGGTGATAAAATCTCTTGTATGGAGGAAATTGTGGTATTATAATGTTGTTTGAACTGGTCACGCATTGTTTTTTTGATTGAGGAATTGTAATGTTATGGAAGATTGTTCTGTAAAATGGAAAATGTTTTCATGTTGTTTATAATTTTATTTTTAACTGAACAGACCGCTGTGCAGCTGGGGAGTTTGTTGCGCCACTTCTTCCCAGCGAAAGCACTAAGAAGTGGCGCCACTTCTTCCCAGCGAAAACACTAAGAAGTGGTGAAGTGGTGGTGTCTTGGGGTTTTGTTTTTGTAATTTTGACGTTCGAAAAATGACTTTTGAATTTTGATTTTTTATTGGAAGTATATATTATTATTTCTGTTTCCTTGATCACGTGCTCTTTCACATCAACAGGCATTGAGGAAGTCTCCAAAGTATGATAAGCACATTGGCTTTGGCGTAGTGGCAGCCCATTTCCTAAGACACGTGTCAATCAATCGATTGAGGATCAACCATCCACCCTGCCATCTTATGTATAATATAGATGGGTTTTTTCTGTGTTGTGTTGAAATAATAACTCCTGTAAACAATATCATAACAAGCTGCTCCGAAGAATATTGTTGCCCTTAATTTTAGCAGTACTTTGTTCTATTGTAATATTTTGCTCTACCAGCATAATGCGTTAACCCTATCACACGGTTCACTGTCAAACAATCCCTGCTTAGGTGCTGCTGAACTTCTCCTTACTGCTGACTACAACATTTACTGAAGACATTTCTCTTACGTAAACCTTATTTTCTGTACTCAAATAGAAATGTGGCAATATATTTACGTAGGTATACTGTTAGGCCTCAGTAAATAGTTGCTGAAAGAGTATAAAAAGAGCTTATACAAAACGTCACGCGTTACAACACAAAGGAAAAGGTTCCAATAAGCATCTACATATATGTAAGGGACTCGATACGAAAAGGGTTTTTAAGGTACAATTCCAATAAAGTAGCGCGAATGTCGAGTGAATAAGCGGAATACGTTTTCGAGTGGCCCCACGGCTTTCTAGACGAATTTACGTAAATTTCTATTTTGTGACACGGACAAATTGGTATGGACCTTTTGATACATTGAGGGCTCCCGTCGTAATGGCACATCGTACGAGCGTAACGTGGAATTTTACGGTTTTAAGTTACGAATTTATTTTATTAAAATGATTGCCCAGAAATATTGGTGGCACGTGAAACGGTATATTTCAGACGGGAAGGCTGTAGGCCGCTTTCCACGTAGATAATTGTGTAATTCTTTCTCGGAAAACTGTCTACACGCGAGAGCCTATTCGGTCATGTTTTTTTATAAGAGAGAACTGTCCAATTTGCAGTCTCACAAGAATATGTTCACCTTGCGTGCTTAGGCCCCAGTACCACGTACTCTGGCAGCATTCAATGATCTTGGACTCTAATCCAACAAACAATCAGTTTGCGTACGAATGGACGAAGATTTTGTCGACATGTCAGAAGTACTGTGAAAGGTATTTATGAAAGTGTTGTTAACTTTTTACGACTTGATGATTTTATATTTTATGTGTAAATACAAACTGTGTATTTAATTTCTGTAATTGGTTCAAACCGTTTTAATAAAAATAAAAAATAAATTGTAAAGTGCACCTTCAATAATACGAATCATCATTTTGCTTTCCAATTATATTGTGAATCGAAAATACGGCTACATTTGTATCAAAATATATCCAGCCCTTAACATTTAAAGTCAAAGCTGTTATTTCAATTAGACTTTCGAAATGTCAACAAGTTAGTCGGTTAGTTAGTTCCAATTTTACTAGTTCTAAAGTGTCTAGTTGCCTATGGAGCAGAAAAGGGCAAAATCAGTTTCGACATTTACCCTTCTGTTTACTAATTTATTTAAATACTTTGACATTAATATTCGGTACCAAAATTTTTCAAAAATCCTCCATCCGCCCCGTCATTATGATATTTTTTTGTACAAGACCATACCTACCTGGGAACCTTCTAGTTACGGAGATATTGAAGCTCAAAGTCCCAACTTTTTATAAAAAAAGATTCACGAAAGCAAGTTTTAAATCTTATAACTTATTCTTGTATTTAATACTAGCAGTGTCCCGCGGTTTCACCCGCATAAATGTCGATCCCGTGGTCGAGTATTAAGATAAAAATCCAGAGCCAGGGTGGCTGTTATTTTGATGAATAAGCTATAATACTGTAAAGTTTAATAAAAATCCGTTCAGTAGTTTTTGCGTGAAAGAGTAACAAACATCCATCCGTCCACCCATACAAACTTTCGCGTTTATAATACTAGCTACACCCCACGGTTTCACCCGTATAAGTTTCGATCCCTTGGGAATATCGGGTTGAAAAGTATCATCTAAGTTAATCTTGGTTATAAAACATCTGTGTGCTAAATTTCACCCAAATCCGTTCAGTGGTTTTTGCGTGAAAGAGTAACAAACATCCATCCATACAAATACAAACATCCATACATACGATACACCCAAAAAAAAAACTCGAAACTCAAATCATTTATTTCAATTAAACCATTTACAGGCACTTTTGAATTGTCAAAATTAAATAGTCGGTCAGTTAGTCAGAAAGTTGAAGTTTAAGCCCATTCCAAAAACGTAGATCTCTATGGAGAAGAACGGGCAAGAAACTCCACGGACACTCTTTTAAATCAAGATATTATTACAAAATCCTGGGTACATTATTCTTATTGCTTCTATGTGTGAGAACAATGTAAAAAAGAAACAATTTAAAATATAACATTAAAAATAAGCCCTGGCAGTTAAGAGATGACCAGTCTCAACCAACGGCGCCCGTTCACGAACATGGAGGGAACCGAATGATCCAACACACGCGTCACCTTTAAGTGAGCATGACATATTGTCAACTGATATGCTCTTTCAAGTCAACATCAAAATATCATAAAAAACGGTTCCATGGTTCTTACATTTACAAATTTTAAAAAATGCTTCTAAATTATACAAAACTATAATTTGCCATTTTTTTAAGAGATAAGAAAAAAAAAATTATAATTAGTGCCAATCAGGAAGAGGTATTTAATATTGAAGTATCAAAAATTAATCTTGATTGAATAAAATAAACATTAAGTTCATAATGTCAGAAACACTAAAAAAACAAAAATAAAAAGGGGAAGCATCTCCTCCAAAATATTGAAATAGTGATCAACTAGTGAGCCCAAGTGCTTGTGAAGCAGGACCAGCATTAAGCCAAGCATTTTTATATATACGATATACTCATCCAACTTATA
This sequence comes from Apamea crenata, assembly GCA_949629185.1. Taxonomy (NCBI): domain Eukaryota; kingdom Metazoa; phylum Arthropoda; class Insecta; order Lepidoptera; family Noctuidae; genus Apamea; species Apamea crenata. Next base: position 5,005,666 of record OX451359.1, read on the forward strand.
ATATGCTTGTCTACATAGTGTGCGTTTAATGCATGTTTTAAATTTCTTCTCATTTAGTTGAAGAATATCGTGTGGTATTTTATCCATCCATTCATACAAACTTTAATGTTCAGTAGTTCTTGCGTGAAAGAATAACAAACATCCATCCATACAAACTTTCGCGTTTATAATATTAGTAGGCAGCGGTAGGTAGCGGTTGCGAGCTGCATTTTCATACCAAAAATAATTATCGTTTCCCAGTAATAGTATATATATTATTGAGATTTTAGATTTTATATTTGTTAGATTTTTTTTTTTCGGATGGGAAATCATCAAATCCCGCTCTGGGTGGAGCGGAAGGGAGTGTCAGACTCTTACTGACTAAAACCCAACCCTGTTCTTTCGTTAGCCCTTTATGTTCCAGGGCAGCGGTAACCCTTTCGGACGATCGCGCTACCCTCAATGTTAGATTTTGATGTATACATAGAATGCGTAGAAAACGACAATGTGATGAGTCTTTTACACCCTGTATACATACGCGGTCGGGAATGTTGTCCTATAATATTTTGTTATGGTATTGTACCAACATTGCAAGCCGGGATTGCACCTGATCCATCCGGGATAGCCGTGGATGATGGATGAAAGAAAGAAAGAAAGTAAAAAGTTTATTTGGACACAGTTCGTGAAACACAAAATACAAAATTAATAAAATAACAAATAATGTTTCAGACAACAATAGTGTGTGCCTCACGGATGAAGGTCATGACCTTACCTTTTTCCCAACCTCGTTGGCTTTGGCTGTAATATTGGGGATCCATAGTAACTATAATAAAACCGTTTTCATAAAAAAAAAACTAAAACAGATTTTTTTGCTTATCATACTAGACGTTGTTTTATATTATACCCAGTAAACTTCGTACCACGTGGGCAATTCCCATACAAAATTTCGATTTCACAAATCAGCGCTGTGCTGTGGGTATAGCACAGCATCATGCCTTCTTGTCACAGTCATGACATGCAGCTGTCGACTATTTCTGCTTTGTGCTCGTGATTATAGATCTATTTTGTTTTTATTTTTCTTTATTATTAGAGCGTCTTAACTTATTGTGTTTATGTGACAAATAAAACAATTTTTCTTCCTTTCTTATTTATTTGATTTTTTTTCGGCTGTTCCTTTGAGTTTATTCCAATTTCCTTTTTTGTAAGCCCCTCCAGTATTAAGGCGAAGAAAGCAAAAAAAAACATAGTCAAGCCATTTTCGAGTTCTTGCAAGAGTAACGCACGACAATTGAAGATTTAAATTAGCTTCGTTCTATTTTTCTATAAGTGCCGATATCGATCATTTCTGCCAATATCCTAATAGATTAGAGCGCAGCAAGGATAGCCCAAAATATTGTTGTTGTGGTTAACCATTTGTGAAATTGTCGCAGAAATTGTTTTGACAAAACAAGATGGCGGTTGTTCCGATTTTGACCACGCGCCAAAATAACCTTGCAGAGTTGTAGCTTCATATGACGACTTATTAGTAATGACGACGTCTCTAGGAGGACCTCTGCCGATGCCCGATGCAAACTGTGGCAAGATACTCTTTCCCCTCCCACTTATTATCCTTCACCAAAGGAGCATCTCCCAGCAGGGTGTAACCGTTCATGGTCCACTAGGAAGTCCCTGAACCGTCTCCGGACACAAGTGGGAAGACCTAACTCCAACCTGGTAAAGTGGGGCTACCTCGACGGCACGGCAGCGGCGTTTGGATGTGGAGCTATGTCGCAAACTATGTCCTACCCTGTTGTGTCTATCCTGCCCTCTGTGTCCCAAAATTTGCCCACTGCGCCTCTGCGCCAACGACGCCGTTGAAATGGTGAAGTTTTGGGCTAAAAAGATCTGAGTAAATCATGTCAGCGACACTAAAAAGAAGATGTAATGGCGTGTATATGTGAATCACAGAGTTCAAAGCCATTTTTTGTTTGTCAGCACCTCACTTGACGTCATCAGGCATCACTAAAACAAAAAAATAAAAATACACCCAAATTGCTTTCCACTTATGCACCTTCGTCATGTGAGTTCAAACACTCCAAAGTAAATCTTCAAGAACACGCAAAAGGTAAGTAACGAACTAAACTTAGAGTTTATTGACAGTTGAACATTATGTAAACCGTTTTTTGATTGCAGCAACACACAATACATTGATTGATACACGTACGGCCCGGCCCGGCCCGGTATTATAATGTCTGTAAGAAGCCATAAATAAGATAATTCAATAAGATAAGGCAGTTTATGTATAAATTATTTTTAAGCATTTTAAAGTTAACTTTTACGTAATCTGGAATATGTACGTTCTAAGACAGCTGTCAAAAAACGGTTATCCTAATGGACAGGGTATAATAATTTCTCGAAAACTGGAAATTGTAAACAATGCTGTATCAGTCTGTTAGCTTTGCGAAGGGTTACAAGAAAGAAAATCAATTGGAAAATAAAATAAAAACACGTGATTTAAATAAATATAATTAGGTAAATAAACTTAACTAAAAAATAAACAAATTAAGATGAATCATTACGTTTAGAAAACACCCAATTTAATTAGAGAATTTGCGCCGCACTTCACATAGGTATAAAATCTGTTACAAAAAGCATACTCCTAGAGTAGATGTGAAACAAAAACATTTATTTTACCTACCACAACTGCTGGACTAACAAAAGCTTGTTTATGTTTTTAACAAACATTGCAAAACTAGGTGTTCAGTTGGGTTTAGAGTTACTAACTATGGCAGTTCTAGTTTCTATGATAATATTAGAGAACAGCCTTTTCACTACCTATGCGAAAACTAGAACAGTATTTTTAACACATAGAAATAGCAATTTAACGCGTTATGTATTTTACTGTCCAATGGTCAAATTTTGTCTAATTAAAGTAGATGTTTGGCGATGGGCCGGTCATATTAACCGTAGAACTGATGACCGCTGGGTAGGCGTTTTCTTGAGTGGAGACCGAGGATCGGCAAACGTAACTCCGGCTAGGTGGAGCGATGATCTTTGCAGGCTGGTAGCAGCTGGTAGCGATGAGAGTTGCCGAGAATCGAGCTGAATGGTGTGCTATTGGAAAGACCTGTGCCCAGCTGTGGACTGATGCTACAGGCTGATGAAGATGAAATACGATTTTTAAAGTAGAAGCAAATCTAATGTTTTGAGAATCTGCTATTTTGAGAATCTAATATTATGCGAATAAAGGAGAAGAAACTTCCAGTAGTCTTCAAAAACAAACAAAAACTAATGACTTGTTCTCTGATTTAAGAGGATAATTTTAGACACTGTAATTCACCACCAGCTTTCCTACTTCCGTCATACATCAACAATTGTGCTTATTTTTGATCAAATAAACTTACCGCCTGCACGACGCAAGGTATAAAAACAACATGACGATTTATGAGGTGTACAAAAATCGTAGACACTTGAAATAAGCAATATGTTTTACCAATATCCTGTTACGTACCAACGCCTGCTCATTGGAACGGAAACGGATGGGACATTATTCAAATATTTTATGTTATATTTACAGCAGCAATCACATGTGGCGGTTCCTATAAATTTGTACGGCACTTAAAACGATATATTGACGTCTCGAATCCTAAGGTTTCGTGTAACGGCCTACAAATTGCTCGTAGTTCACTGTTACTTACGTGATCCGGTTTTAAATGAATATCGAGGAGCAAATCGATGAAATCAGTTAGAAAGTTAACCGATAGCTTACATAGATTTCTGGTCCTTTCCAACTGAGTTAAATGATCCTTATCCTTCAGGGAAATGCCTGAAAATACGTTGAATGAATAAGAATTTATTAGTCGGCCGCAGCAGGGACAACCTCCACAAGTGGGGGTTCATGGAAGGCTCTGACCCCTGGTGTGTATGCGGTGTCTCTCCACAGACAATGGCTCACCTCCCATCTTGCACCGCATGCCCTGTCACCTGCACATGTGAGGACCTTATGGCTGCGTCGACGAATGCTATCCGCGTTACTGAATTATGGGCCAAAAAAAAAAAAACTATATTTTTAGTAGGTCATTTTCTTGTTTTTATAAATGAATCAATGATACCAGGTGGACACAAACAGGCCAGAAAACTAACACTATGAAACAAGGAATGTAGTTTTTAGTACGTAGTTAGAAATGTTGTGTAGAACCTAGACATGACTTTCAATAACTTTGTTTCATGACTTCTTGATTCAATAAATCTGCCAAGCCTTTTTACAACGATGTTAGGGTTGACTTCCAATCTTTCAAACGTTTGATCTCTTCAATGAGATGCTGAATGGAGGGAGCAATTATATCATTGATAAAAATAGAATACATAAAAATATTGACAGTGAGCGAGAAAATTCTGGAGTTTTAGGAAAACCAGTATTTTACATAGAGCAGTCGCTATATGACAAATACTTGTATTTACAACACACCTGAAGGCCAATTCTCGTAATTTCGCAGTCTCATCTCGGCGACAAAAAAATGTCAAAAACTTGTCAAAATGTATGGAAATTAGAGGTATTTTTGACAGATTGAGACTGAGATCAGACTGTGAACGTTCTTAAAATTAAGAGAATTGCCCCTCTGACCCATGCGATTAACCCTTCGTATGCCACACGTGAGAAACAAACAATTTTTTTAAAATAGTATCAATATCTACCCATGTAGATCTAAAGTTGTAGTACCCAAATAAACGATGAATGGACTGTGTGAAAGATGATATGGGAAGGAAGGGGTTGACTACCGATATGACGACTAATAAAGAAGTATGGAGGCGTGAACCCCAAATTAATCGGGATAAGGGCAAGAGAATAATGACCTGACCATAAGTATGTTAGTATCAGTAAATTAATCAAAGTGTATTTTCAGCAGACTTCGTTCGCGATCGTGTCGGAAAACTTTGATTTCATGGGTTTTAATTTTTTACGCGGAACCCTAATTATTTTTCTAAATATAAAAGGTGCTGTTACTCCTTATAACATCAGCTATCTGCCAATGACAGTCCCGTTAAAATCGGTAAAGCAGTTTCGGAGATTAGCCGGAACAAAGAGATGGACCAAAATTAAAATAAATGTTTTTTTTTGTTACAAATTCCGTATATAATTAAATATGCATTTAGTAAAAAGCTTTTATTTTCACATTACAAACGGACACTTAAATTTCATTTATTTGTATGTAAACATTTACTTTCCAATTCCATTGAAGTCTGTTTCTCACTCAATTTCACCTTTTTTTCCCAGAAGTAACGTTTCGTGACTACGTTCTATACAGCGAATAATCTGGAACTTTAGTTTAAGAAATATAAGAAAAACTGTTTGGCCGTATAAACGCTACAGAATCTTTCAATAATGCGAGTTCGGCACGCACTTGGTCAATTTCTATTCCTTTATGTTTGGTACAATGGACTAAAATGAGAATGTTTGGTGCTATAAATAGTTTTATGAGTACCTATTGAAGTAAAGTGTATTTTATATCAACTTACTTAGTTCACGTACTTCGATTCGAACCCATTCGACCTACAACTCGTAATTCGGGGCCGTAATCACAGGGCCAGCCCTGCTCTCCAGCCACGCGCATTACTTTGAGTAAATAACTTCTATCACCACTGCTCTCAACTGGTGAAGGACAACGTGGTGAGGAAACCGGCATGTCCTAGAACAGAAAATTCTAAGACATCTACCAACCCCCACTGGACCCACGTGGTATTGCTATTACTTCGTTTTCGCTTAGCGTTCTTTTTTTTTGCTGTTCTCCTAAGAATCCTAGCGTGATGTTTAATAGCCTATAACCTTTCTCAAGAATTGGGCTATCGAATGCAAAAATATTTTTTCAAATGCAGCAAGTAGTTCCAGAGGTTAGCGTGTTCAAACAAACAAAAAATTCAGCTTTATTATTAGTATAGATACTCGCAGATTGAGAGATAAAACACTTTGTGTGTCTAGAGCTACACTATAAATGATACCTCATTTTATTTTGTAAGTAGGCTTGTAAATACAAATACTTTTACACGTCAATCATATTTTAAAAACTAGATGAGGTCGGCGTTTCCTATCTGACTAGTCTGATAAGAAAGGCCGAAAAAAACTCAGAGGCCACAGTCTCTTAAAGTCCAGACATAATCTTGGTCAGATCATATGAAGACCATGTAGATCGATGTCTGTGATGGTCTTTTGAGGAAAGAGCCACACAGATTGAGAAGACTTGTCCAGTCAGTGCACGCATTTATCAGAAATCGTGCAGCTCAACTCAAAAGGTGCTCAACGATTCGACGAACAATACCAAAGAAAGGACATAAGCATTACACCAAGCTAAGATATTATTCTAATATAATTTCAGCATACATGAAATTCAAACTATTAGACTATTAAAAGTCACATTATAGACGTTGATAGTAAAACATGTTACGACCAATACCTAAACACGAGGAAACGGTTCGCAATAAAAACTTCAGTTTATTCAAAAACTTTCACAGTTTCCATATACGGCTAAGGACCCCAAAAATCTCGCGTCGAACTCCAAGAAACAGCGGAATGATATTTTATAGGATTGTTAAATTTCTTGAGTTGAATTTTATGTGTCGTCAAAAGGTAACGTAACGGAGTTTTAAGAAATTTTTACTGAAGGTCGACGCGGTTGTCTGTTGAAATGTTTGCTACAAAAGTATTTTAAAGGGTGAATGGTCCAGTTGTGGATTTGATTTAACTACTTTTTTTTTCTAGATTATATTTTATTGTATTACTACTTATTTCGCTACATTCGGTTATACTGGAATCTGGTTCCAAACTAGTAGGAGCAAGGCTAGGCAGATGATGACTTCCAACTTTGTCTTTGGCGTAGTGTATCAAAACTTTCGACCGTCATGAAGTTTAAGGAGACCCTTTGAATTACAGATCCTGATGGCATTCCTCTGCTTTAAAATCTGTACTGGAGAACTTCTTAAGGATTTCATTACGTTACGTCAGTTCATTTAGTCTAACAAACTGAAACCCCAACCATTAAAAATAATTTTAGCCTGAATGTAACCCCAACCGGTTTTCTCGCCCTTGTCTAAAAGACTACGTCACAAGACAATGGTAGCCACTTACATTTTTTTTACGATAGCGTCATTATTATCTTTACTATGAGTACTTTTGTAAAAAGTAATGGGAAGTTATAAAAATATTTTTGTGTGACAGGGATATTATTCTAAGATTATTGTTTATAGCTAATCCAGCTAGTCAATTCTGGCGCAGATTTAGTTGTGTGAACAAAAAGAGGAGTTTTATTTTTGAGGTCATAATCATCTACCTAGCCTTTTCCCAACTATCTGCTGCTGCAGCTGATTATCAGTATTTTACATGGAGCGACTGTCATCAGAGTTTAATTTTTAAGTATAGTATAGTATTGTAAGAATAGTTTATTGAAGTGATTACTTCATTTGGGAGGGTAAACCGCTTCGTAATCTTTTGCTCTAGGTTGCCTGAAAGAAATAGCAGTAAGCGATAAGGCCCCCCATTGTTTATTTTGTAGTGTTTGATGTAATTTTTTTATGTTATGTATTTTTGTGGTGTATAAAAAAGTAAATAAATCTCATCTCATTACGTGGCCGCAAAGTCTAAATAAAAATATTTATGTAAAAGGACATTATCCAAGACATAAGAAAATATTCGCTTATTACAAAGAAATTAAGGCTTCTATGCAGACTGAGGAGTGATTTAAAAATGTAATAACATTTTCCTCGAATAATGCAAGCTGAAAAAATGCAATGTGCATCCTAAATACAGTTTTGCGTGACTCTAAATTGCTTGTAAGTACTTTTATTAGAGTTGCAATGGCATTTGCAGAATTATAAGGATACGAAATTATTATGCAATTTTATTTTGAACGATATAAAATGGGAAATCGGGTTAGAGATATGGAATACAAACTTTTCTGAGAATTAATTGTATTTCTTGGTTATAAGGAATTAATCTAGGTTTTACAAATACATTTAACTGGTTGTGTAACCTGGTTTTGTGACGTTTGTCAACTGACAGTCCCTACCAAAGAGACTACCAAAAATAGACGTATCTAGGGCATTTATTTTCAGACAATTGTGCCTTTTCTTTTGCAAAGGAGTTTATACGATAGTCATAACAACTTGTGATCTATAACTCAGGACCCTCCTACCTCAGACACCTTCCTCTATTTAAGATTGTGCATTTTACTGACCAGTGCCGGTACTATGATCTTAAGATAAATAAAGATACATACTCGTAATTATGATTATGATTACATAGGTTATCCAATTTGTAAAAACTGATTAACCCTTCGTATACCAAATTCTCGAACGTTGCAAACTGGCTGTCAAACGTGGATCCACGGCCGACACAAAGGCTTTTATTAAAAAGCCACAGAAACAACTATGTTTCTGCAATGCCGAAAACACACGAGACTTAATATTGTATAATACGTAATTTCAAGTCAAAGTTACAATTTGTTTGCTGGCCGAATTCCCATTGACCACGCGTACGATCACGCAAAGCATCGCTTAAGATTTCTTCAACATTCGTTTCATTCGGTAAAAAATGTGGCTTCGAAAACAGCCTTATCTACCACATTTAAAAAAAATACAAAAATAATACGACTTTAAGAATTCTACAAACGTACTGGAATTCGAGTCCTTTGAAAATTTTTGCATAGGTGAAATCCAGAACATTTTTAATATCTCGCAGTAGTGCTACTGTGATCGCTCACTTCGTGGCCACAACCTAAAAAACTGTATTTTCACCGCACATTTTATGGAATTCCTTTGACATGGCATCCGACCATTACTTTGTAGTTGATTGCTACGAATTCGTAGAGGGGCTACGGCGTGGGGCTACGGCGTAGCGCTACGTGCGTAAACGTTGCCTTTTGTTTTTTATAGGAAATAGATTAAGGGCTGATTTTTCCATCACCAGAAGGCCAATTCTCGTAATTTAAAACGTTCAAAATCTAGTCGCAGTGTCATCTCGGCGACAAATAAATGTCAAAAACTTGTCAAAATGTAGGGAAATTATAGGAATTTTTGACAGATTGACACTGGGATCGGACTGTGAACGTTCTTAAAATTACGAGAATTGCCCCCCTGAAGGCCAATTCTCGTAATTTAAAACGCTCAAAATCCAGTCGCAGTCTCATCTCGGCGACAAACAAATGTCAAAAAGTTGTCAAAATGTAGGGAAACATAACTAGTGAAATGTGGATGTACTATACACGTCTGCCTAACCCTTCGAGGGATATAGGCGTGTGGTTATGTTATTTATTTTCTAATGGTTCACCAACAATCGTTTACATCGATTCTTTTCGAAATTACGAGAATACGCCTTCTGTTGTTGCAAGAAGAATTTAACTTACTACGGTTTTCCATTACAGAATGTGATACAAATTAGAAATATATTGCTTAAATCTAAACTAATATTACAAAGATGTTTTTTTTATATATATTTGTTTGACGCCAAAACATCTGAACAGATTTTGATGAAATTTGGCACATGGGTAGCCCATGACCTGGATTAGGACATAGGATACTTTTTATTTCAATATCCGTACGAGAACGAGACTTATGCGGGTGAAACCGCGGGGTGCAGCAAAACCACAATAAATAATGTTCTATAACCAAAATCGGGACAAAACCCGCGGGTTCAAGTTCCGCGTAGAGGTCGACCTCCACGTTAATTAATAGGTTTGTAATTTATGTTTCATACAATTATATAACGAAGGCTACAAAAGGTTCCCTGGTCTACTTATTTGCCAAATATCGAAATCCGTTGTGCTATTAATATGTGAAAAGGATAGACAGACGAACTGCGCTACTTTTGCAATAAAATTATAATATTAGTATAGATAAAATCTTAAATACAAGTACTAAAGAAATAAACCATCCTAGTTACATACCCATAGTTGATATACCAGACTCATGGTCAATTGTAACAACTCCGCTTAACATAAATCTGGCAGTATATATTGTTGCGCGCCACAATTAATGCCTGATACATGGTGACATTAGCTATCACTAGCGCCATCTATTATCAAATAGCAGAACTAATTTACCACTAGTGCCATCTAGTATCGAGTAGTAGAACAAATAGATCCTCGATTCTAGAACTATCGACAGAGGTCAGTCGGGGCCGGTATATACCCGAACATTCTAGATGTTTCAATAGAAGGTACTAGAACAATCTGCCGCACTATATAAGGCCGGGAATAACCGCGATTCGACACAGTGTGTTGGAAGCGATACATGCGAATACATCTCAAGCGATCTTCAAGTGCGACCTAAGTGTAATAATTGTGTTTATTTATTAGTGTGTTTGTGTTAATTAATTAAAGTGTCATTTTTGGTAATTTATATCGGCAGTTTTATTGTCACGAACCCGAAGCTCGTAACAATTGGTGTCAGAAGCGAGGGATAAAATTATGCCGATTTTACCTAAAGACGACGACACGGAGGGTATCCGTACCCGGAGTCAACGCCAACAGGAGACGGACCAGAGACGTTTTGGTGGAACTATGCCGCAGAGGTTGGAGGGCCAGCTACCAACCACGGAGGCCGACCCATCCGCAGCCGCTTCAGCATCAGCAGCACCAGACTTTGCTGCCCTGATGATGATGCTGCAGGAGCAGTCCCGCCGTCAGGAGGAACAGGCTCGCCGACAGGAGGAACAGGCTCGCCGACAGGAGGAACAGGCTCGTCGGTTGGAAGAACAGCTCCAGCGGGACAAGGAGGAACAGGCTCGCCGACAGGAGGAACAGGCTCGTCGGTTGGAAGAACAGCTCCAACGTGATAAGGAGGAGCAAGCGCGCCGCCAGGAAGAGCAGATGCTCCTTATGAAGGACCTTCACGCTACCTTCGGGAAAGAAATGAAGGAGGTGAAGGATAGGGTTGCTCAACACGACAACCGCCTGTCGGAAGCTGAAATCCGGATCGACCAAGTGAATAATCGGGTTGACAACGTGATGGCTGACGTGAAGACAACCGTGATGGCTGACGTAAAGAAAACGCTGGATTACCTTAAACTTGGGGATGGGATCGCAGCTCCCGTAGCTACAACACCTTCGCTACGTGGATTCAAAGTGCCACCGTTCGACGGAACTTCTTCCTGGTCGGCCTACAAAATCCAGTTTGAGGCTGTCATGAAGGCGAACGGTTGGAACAAAAGTCAGGCCATGACTGCCCTCACCCTAGGCCTGCGCGACCAGGCCTTAACTGTTCTGGAAGCTCTCGGTAAGGAAGTGACTTACGAGCAGCTCCTTGAGGCATTGGAGGCTCGGTATGGCGACGCTCACCTGGAACACGTGTTTCGTGCGCAGCTCAAGGATCGCGTGCAGCGCAGTAACGAAAACCTGCAGCAGTGGGCCCTTGAAGTGGAGAAGCTAGTGCGTAAAGCTTACCAGTCCGTACCTGCGCTTATTGATGGGAACCTGGTGCAGGCATTCATCGACGGCATCCGTGACCTCGAAGTTAGAGCTGCTGTGAGGCTCGGGCACCACGGGACGCTTAAGGACGCCTTGGCCCATGCACTGGAGGTGGAAGCCGTGCGGCAGGATCATCGTTCCCATCGCGTCAGGGAGGTTGCAGCGGCTACAGTTCGCGACCGCAATAAAGGATACAGCCCTAGGTGCTACGGCTGTGGCGAAAGGGGCCACCTTCGATCCAGTTGCCCCAAGCGAACTGCAGAAAGAGAAGACGGCCGATCTCCAGAGGGCAGTGCAGCTAACAGCACCGCCCAGCACCAGCAGCAGGGAAACGAGTAATAGCCAGGACTGCGGGGCGGGTGCTGGCTGATGTTCAAAGAGCCCCAAGGGTTTCGATCACACAAACCCAAGACGGGAACAGCCTAATCATCAAGGGCGAGGTCAACGGAACGCCGTGTAAGCTGACCATAGACACTGGAGCCTCTCGCACGGTTGTCAGTTCCCAGCTCATAAGACGGTCCCTTGGGGACTCCGCATACAACCGAGAACACATTAACTTGGTAACAGCCACCGGTCAGCGCATACCCGTCCATGGAGAGAAGAAGATGGGGTTGAAGCTAGGCAACAGAATGTACCTGCATAATGTCATCGTGGCTGATATAATGGACGATTGTATTCTGGGCCTTGACTTTATGAGGAAGAATTGTTGTGAAATTGACGTCAAGCAAGGTGTTTTGAGATGTGGACAGGAGGAACTTTTCGTGGAAGGGGCGTTACCAGGGAACGTGTACAGCCTTAAGAAGATTGTTCTTCCGCCGAGATCGGAAACGATTGTGCCGGTTAGTCTTCCTCGGAATCCTGGGCAAACTCATCGTTGTGTACTCGTGGAAAGGGTAGACAATGACCTTCCATGGAAAGTGGCACGAACTTTGGTCAGAGCCACCGACATCTCAGGGGTACGTGTGCTGAACCTTTGTGATCAGGAACAGATTATAGAAAAAGGCACACTAGTTGGTACTTGCGAGGAAGTGGATTGGTTGCGTCGATGCCAACATCTATCGACTGAGACCCTCAGCAAGGATGCACAAACGAGAGTGACTACACTTTTAGAAGACTGCCGCAGCGCTCTGTCCCAAAATGAAATGGTCAAGGCAAAGAAAATGTTACTCAAGTATGCCGATGTTTTCTCGTCAAACGATGCTGACATCGGGAGGACTGGCGTAGTTCAACACAAAATAAACACAGGAGAAGAATTGCCTATCCGTCAGCGGCCAAGGAGATTGCCGGTAGCACGTGAGAAGGAGGTGGAAACCATGATTGAAGGAATGGTGAAGGATGGTGTAATTGAACCTTCATCTAGTCCATGGTGTTCACCTGTAGTGCTGGTAAGAAAGAAGGACGGCAGCATGAGGTTTTGTGTTGACTATCGTCGGGTGAACGACGTTACGAAGAAGGACAGCTATCCTTTGCCCAGAATTGATGACACGCTGGACATGCTTACTGGAGTAAAGTGGTTTAGCACGCTGGACCTGAAAAGTGGCTACTGGCAAGTTGAGATTGATCCTAAGGACAAGGAGAAAACTGCATTCTCGACAGGAAAGGGTCTGTGGCAATTTAAGGTCATGCCGTTTGGATTGTGCAATGCTCCGGCAACGTTTGAAAGGTTGATGGAACTTGTACTTACCGGGCTAATTGGCGATGCCTGCCTGGTCTACTTGGATGACATCATCATCGTAGGCCGTACGTTTGAAGAACATCTTCAAAACCTGGAACGCGTGCTCATGAAGATCCAGAGTGCCAACCTCAAGTTAAGTCCGAAGAAGTGTTCACTATTCAAACGACAAGTTAGCTTTCTGGGATATGTAGTGTCTGAAGAAGGTATCCGCACGGATCCAGAGAAAATCGCCGCTGTCAAGGATTGGCCAATTCCAAAAGACAAGACGCAGGTCAGAGCATTTTTGGGCTTGTGCTCCTATTATCGGCGATTTGTCAAGAACTTTGCAGATATAGCCAAACCCCTGCATAAGCTAACCGAAGAGAAGCGACATTTCTGCTGGGATGACAGTTGCTACATCGCATTCCAGGAGCTAAAGGACCGTCTGTGCAAAACACCTATTTTGGGGTACCCTGATGTGGGCAAGGAATTTATAGTTGACACAGACGCAAGCGACATAGGACTTGGCGGTGTGTTGTCTCAGTGGAATGGCGATCAAGAGGTTGTGATAGCGTACTTCAGCAAGTCGTTGTCGAAACCTGAAAGGAACTATTGTGTTACGAGACGGGAACTGCTTGCTGTGGTAAAGTCATTGCAGCATTTCAGCAAATATCTTCTGGGGCGGAAATTCCACTTACGAACCGACCATGCTGCACTGAAATGGCTATTGCAGTTCAAAAATCCAGAAGGACAAGTTGCGAGATGGATTGAACTACTGCAGGAATACGACTTCGTGGTCGAACATCGCAGCGGAAAATCTCATGGCAACGCAGATGCATTGTCAAGAAGACCTTGTCCTGAAGACTGCAAGCATTGTACTAGGCAAGAAAGTAAAGAAGTCGTACCTGTGAGGATGCTTAAGACAGACCTCGGCAACGAGTGGAAGGAAAGCCTACAACGTGCACAGCAGGAAGATTCGGACATCAAGCCGATTCTGGAGTGGATAAAGGCCAGAGCTCCTAAGCCCAGGTGGAGCGACGTCTCAGCGATGAGTTCGATCACGAAAAGCTATTGGGCCCAATGGGACAGCTTGGTGATTCAGGATGGAGTCCTGTGCCGTAAATGGGAAAATGCTCGCGGAGACATCTGTCATTTGCAAATGGTTGTCCCTAAAGCTCAAGTACCGGATGTTCTACAGCTGTACCATAATGGTTGTTCAGGAGGTCATCTGGGAGTAAAACGGACTCTACTGAAGATACGAGAACGGTTTTACTGGGTCCACTGTCGGGACGATGTCGAGGACTGGTGCCGCAAATGTACAAGTTGTGCAGCTGTAAAGGGACCTCAGACTCGTAGTAGAGGTGCATTGAAGTTGTACAATGTTGGTGCACCATGGGAGAGGATAGCCCTTGACGTTGCGGGGCCGTTTCCGGAAAGTGAAAGTGGTAACAAGTATTTCATGGTTGTGATGGATTATTTCACTAAGTGGCCGGAAGTCTTCGCCATTCCAAATCAAGAAGCTTCGACAGTTGCAGATAAATTAGTTTATGAAGTCTTCTGTCGTTTTGGAGTACCTTTGGAGATTCACAGTGATCAAGGAAGGAATTTTGAGTCCCAAATATTCCAGGAAACTTGTCGAGTTATGGGTACTCATAAAACAAGAACAACTTCTTACCACCCACAATCGGATGGAATGGTGGAACGATTTAATCAGACATTGGAGAGGTACCTAGCAAAAGTTGTGGAAAATCGGCAACGAGATTGGGACAAGCACATACAACCGTTTTTGTTGTCATATCGAAGCGCTGTTCACGAAAGTACATCGGTGACACCAGCTTTCGCAAACTTTGGAAGAGAATTACGGCTGCCTGCAGACCTGATCACCGGAATACCACCTGATGCCCCACGCAGTATAACCGATTATGCGAATGACTTGCGGAATAAAATGAATGACATTTATGAGCACGTCAGACAATCGGGCCAGCAAATGTCTGAAAAGATGAAAACCCGTTATGACCGCAAAATGAACAATAAAGGGTTCGACGAAGGTTCACTAGTGTGGTTGCACAATCCAGTCCGCAGCAAAGGGAAATCTCCTAAGCTTCAAGCTAGATGGGATGGACCGTACCGGATTGTGACAAAGATCAATGACGTAACCTACCGGATACAGAAAGGTGCAAGAGGCACTCCTAAGGCACTCCCGTCCATGTGGATCGACTGGCGCGTTACTATGGAGCCGATAATGCTCGGGACGAGCATGTCTTAGGAGGGGGCAGTGTTGCGCGCCACAATTAATGCCTGATACATGGTGACATTAGCTATCACTAGCGCCATCTATTATCAAATAGCAGAACTAATTTACCACTAGTGCCATCTAGTATCGAGTAGTAGAACAAATAGATCCTCGATTCTAGAACTATCGACAGAGGTCAGTCGGGGCCGGTATATACCCGAACATTCTAGATGTTTCAATAGAAGGTACTAGAACAATCTGCCGCACTATATAAGGCCGGGAATAACCGCGATTCGACACAGTGTGTTGGAAGCGATACATGCGAATACATCTCAAGCGATCTTCAAGTGCGACCTAAGTGTAATAATTGTGTTTATTTATTAGTGTGTTTGTGTTAATTAATTAAAGTGTCATTTTTGGTAATTTATATCGGCAGTTTTATTGTCACGAACCCGAAGCTCGTAACAATATTATAAAAATTCTGTTCCACGTAGGGCAAAAGCGTCAGGATAATCTACGAAATTCAGATTTTCTATAAAATCATATTTGTTACGGTCGCGAATCATATTTTAATCAACATACGACCTGACTCTGACCTTCCAATTGTAAGAAATATAAGAAAAATTAAATTTCGCGAGCTACCTTAGCGAATCCCCTAGCGTCTATTTAGTCACCGGACCATTCACTAAAAACATATTAACTCACTAGCTCCACCCCGCGGTTTCACCCGCATAAGTTTCGATCTCGTGGGAATATCGGTATGAACAGTATCTTATGTGTTAATCCTGGTTATATACAATCTGTGTTCCAAATTTCATCTAAATCCGTTCAGTAGTTTTTGCGTGAAAGAGTAACAAACATCCATCCATACAAACATTCGCATTTATAATATTACTAGCTGCGCCCCGCGGTTTCACCCGCATAAGTTTCGATCCCGTGGGAATATCGGGATAAAAAGTATCCTATATGTTAATCCTGGTTATAAACCATCTGTGTGCCAAATTTCATCCAAATCCGTTCTGTAGTTTTGGCGTGAAAGAGTAACAAACATCCATACATCCATACAAACTTTCGCATTTATAATATTAGTAGGATTAGGATGTTAAAATTATCGACATTATAGACGTTTAAGAAGACTTCTTTCAATGTTATTTACGTCTATTTTTATACAAGCCTGCACCATAATAATACCTACAAAATAAATTATTTTCACCGCCCCAAGTTGCGGCATAATCTCATTAACTCACTTCGTGTGTCCAAAGTAACAAAAGTGTATTGTAGGTAACAAAGGAGGATTATCGGCATCCAATCGTTCAAACGTTTGATCCCTTCAATTAGCCACTGAATGGAGGGAGCGATCATGTCGTCGACAATAATACAATATTAAAAATTATTGACAGTGGGAGAGAAAATACGGGAGCTTATTGGCTATTTGTGATGAAATTGAGGTAGGTTCGATGGGAATTTCTGACAATAATTCAGCAAGGTTTATCAACGCAAAATTATAATTATGTTTCAATTGTATTTATTGCTAGTTGTTACTTGCGACTACGTCCGCGTGTTTCAACAAAACATATCCTAATTATGGCCTTCGACGGTAGTGCAGATACTTATTTTCAGGAAAAACCTTTAAAAAAAATAAAAATAAACAATTTGCCTATTTATAGTACTATCAAATTGCTTTAATAGATTTTCAACTTTATCGCTAAAACATTAAGGTTCAAGCTGGATTGGGAAAATTTGACAGTTTCGGGTAGCTTAACCTGCTGGCATCTATACATTTTAGTTTAGATAAGAACTTAATCATTTCATAGGGGATATGAGTATTTGTGTAACGACAGGCTAAAAATATTGATATAAAAACCCAAAATACGCACTTTCGATTTTGTGTTGATTAATGTATTTACATCCAATCGTACAAACGTTTGATCCCTTCAATAAGCTGCTGAATGGAGTGAACGATTATGTCGTTCACAATATCATCATCTGCCTGGCCTTTTCCCAACTATGTTGGGGTCGGCTTCCAGTTTAACCGGATGCAGCTGAATACCAGTATTTCACATGAAGCGACTGCCTATCTGAACTCACAACCCAGTTACTGTGTAATACGATACCCCTTGGTAAGACTGGTTGTCAGACTTTCGGGCTACTGACCACCCGTAACGACTGTCAAAGATCCACGAATGACAGCCGGGACCAACGGCTTAACGTGCTTTCCGAGGCACGGAGGGGTCTTGGTATGTGAAAATGGTCACCCATCCACGGACCAACTGCGGCAAGCGTAGCTTAACCTGATCGATCGACCCGTACGGCTGTTATTACTTAGCTAGAAGCCCCTCATGTCGTTCACAATAATACCTACAATATTAAAGTTATTAACAGTAAGCTGAAAAAAAAATCAGGAGTTTTAGCAATCGTTTTGAGACGACAATGAGGTAGGTTCGATGGGAACTTCAGTAAATAGCTCGAATTTTATCATCTGCCTGGATTTTTCCAAACTATGTTGTAGTCTAACCGGATACAGCTGTATACCAGTATTTTAATCATCATCATCTCATGTTTATCAAAAAAATATAATTTTTGTTTAAATACTGGATGTCTTTATGTGACTGTTCCTAAATTACCCTAGGCTGATAAAATTTTAGGTTTTTTTCTAATTATGTGAAATATCACAGTTAGGATCGGCTCTACCTTTTAATATAATTTTATTTATACGAACTTGATCATGTCACTCTCTCTCTTTTTAAAAAAAAAAAACGTTGCCCCACACTAGGAATCACGAATCACCAGGAATATAGGGATGTCTAAGAGGATATTACGCAAGGGTCTTATATCTGGGTCGTATTTAACCCCAAAATACACACTCTTCAAATTCGGTTTATAGTTGACAAACACGTGGATGTCGGAAAATATCCCACGGGAACGTGATACCGAGACAAAAGTAACCCATGACCTCCAGGATGCCATCAATCTCCTTGCCAAATTTTATCGTGGCATGAAAAGGTAACACACAGACAGAGTTACTTTCAAATATAAAATATTAGTATGGATGAATATGTTTCATGGATTATAATTATATCTTTTTCTATATAATCCTACTAATACAATTCTAACAACAAGTATTGCAACACACAAATAGGCAATCTTAATACCAGCATTACCAAATGCTATGATAATGAAGATGTCCTCCACGCTGCCAGTATCTCGGTTAGATCAAGCGCGCATTAACACCGCGAAAGTTTGTATGTATGGATGGATGGATGTTTGTTACTGTTTCACGCCAAAACTACTAAACGGATTTGGATGAAATCTGGCACACAGATAGTTTATAACCAGGATTAACACATAGAATACTTTTTATCCTGATATTCTCACGGTATCTAAATTATACGGGTGTTACTGCGGGGCGCAGTTAGTATAAAATAATTTTAAACAATGTTTGGTTTTTTTAAACACAACTTCACGGTAAACACAATCCTGTTACATTTTCTCAAGGTCTCTAAGATATAATAAATATATTCGTAAAAATCTGCGGATAACCGATACTATCTCTAAGGAAACAAAAAATTGCCCTAAATTGTTATTTATTGCTATAATTATTAGCTACGTTAGAATGCCATAGGTCGTTGACCCGGTAAAATACGCACGCAATCATCCGCTCAAGTGAAAATATTCAGCTCTATTGTTTATATATTGTGTATACTAGATTCTGCCCGCGGCTTCGCGCGCCTGGTATCTGGATAAAAAGTAGCCTATGTTCTTTCTCAGGGTTCGAAGAATCCCCACACCAAATTTCATCAAAATTGGATTCAGATTAGCCGAAAGAAACTAATAGTCTGACAGACTGACTAAGGGCATTGTAAAAACCGGCCAAGTGCGAGTCGGACTCGCGCACGAAGGTTTCCGTACCATTATCTATAAAAATCACGTCTGTTGTATGGGAGCCCCCCTTAAATATTTATTTTGTTTTGTTTTTAGTATTTTTTGTTATAGCGGCAACAGAAATACATAATTTGTGAAAATTTCAACTGTCTAGCTATCGCGGTTCTTGAGATACAGCCTGGTGACAGACAGACGGACGGTCAGACAGCGAAGTCTTAGTAATAGGGTCCCGTTTTTACCTTTTGGGTACGGAACCCTAAAAATGGCCTATGAATACGAAACCGAACGTACGAAACCTTTAAAATAATAACTAGTTTTTATTATAATTTACAATACAATTTTATTATTATAATAGAACGGACATTTCATAATTTTGAAAACATTTTAAAAAGTAATTAATTTCGATCTTATTTCCCGGCGTAATAATTTTTTTGTTTCAATTTGACGTTTTGAATAGGCAAAGGGTATTAAATTCATTCAGCCAAGTCTTTGTGCGCAGCGGACTGTAATTACAAAACTCAACACCTTCAACGCTTCATCCATGAATAAGTTTTTTAGTTACGAACAGAATAAAGCGCTTGAAATTGCGTGTAAAACGAGCAACATCGACACTGGCAGTCGATGATTTGTTAGATGGCACTTTGACATTTGATAGTAATGACTGATGTCTGTGTGACAGTCTCGTCCCCTTTATTTTGTCAATTGTCAATTTGTCACTCGCATATCGTATCCTGTGCTCGGTCTGCGTTGGTTGTGTGTGTTCGTTTGTGTAACTATAACGTTAAAATCCGAAAGTGTTTTGGATTGTTTACAATTCTCAGAAGTGTCCGTGATTTAAATGTAGTTTCAATCAAATATATGCATTATTTAGAACACAGAAAGTTCATGTCCCTGGTGGTTCTTAGGAAAACGATGTATGGACGCCGAACAATGTCCTTTAAAAATATAAAAAAAAACTTTTTTATAGTTGTACGTACCGTATGTATAGGTACGTACGTATATTTCATATGCATTTAGTAAAAAGCTGTTATTTTAAAATTACAAACAGGCACTTCAATTTTATTTATTTGCAAAGATGTCTAGATTTAACTGCCTCGTGAGTTTAGTGGTCGCAAGCTTCACTGCTAAGTATGAGGTCCTGGGTTCGATTTCCGGGTCGGGAAAAGTGTTAGTGGGTTTTTTCTGGAATGTCTCAGTACAGCATCCCGGAGCCTGGATTTGTGCCCGGTTGATGGGGATACGGTCACCCCCTACTATATGGGACTTGATCATAACAGGCAAAATTTGGGTGTATAACAACACCCAAATTGGGTGGGTGGTTGGGTTGGGTGTTTGGGTTACAACTCTGCCTAGCCCTTCGTAGGTTATAGGCGTGATGTTACGTTGTGTATTTGGTGCGCAGCGGTGTGTTTATTCGTTAGCCATTATGAACTTGTTTTCTTTTAAAATTCTTGTGACATTATTTTCATTTGAATTGTTTTGGTTGCCATCGTCAACATAATTTCTTTTTCTAGGTTTATTTTGGAAGTGTAAATAGGACTATTAAAAACCACTCAATCGATTTCCACTTATGTTTGGAACATTTATATCTTGACCTTTACCATTGCATAGGCCATGTAGGAATAGTTTGATACAAACCGTTTTTGAAGGCCACGCCATGAACTTTACCCAGTAAGAAGGTTCTCATTAAAAAAGTTGCTGCTTCTCAGAGGCTGATGATGTAGATGTTTGAGTTGAGTGTTCGCAAATACCTACTTATAGAAAAATCCTATAAGCTAATGCTTAAAGGATAAGAAATACTAGAAGTTACAGAACCTATCTTATGCCCTTTGAATAATAGGATGAGATAAACAATTCCTAGTAAAACCTATTTAGAAGATACACATGTTTCTACGCTTCCAGGAACTAGTACTAACTTTGACTTTCATAAGCTTAAAATTATATTTCCAACCACAGCTCGAACTTTACACTACTATGCTTTTCGCTCTATGTAAATGCTCTGCGTATCGGCAAGCGTAGTGTGGGGGCGCTCCCAGCTAGACGGACCGACAACTGTGGTGGCTGGAACAGACTGGATTCGGAAGGCAGAGGACAGGGTGTTGTGGCGCAGCATGGGCAAGGTCCAGCAGTGCACTGCGATAGGCTGAGTTGGTTGATTGGTCTTACTGCAACTTTTCAATAGCTTTTAAATACAAAATCCGAACTAGGTAGACGCTGTTCCCATTTTCCCCATCCTAACACTTAGAATAAAGTTGGCAAAATCTGCGTCCTAAGGGACTCCTCCACCACCACCTGTAAGAAAACCCTTACTTCAGCCCTTTTAAAATTATCATACGACGACATCGAAGTCTTGATATACATACACAGAAACTCATACAGGTACACACACCATCATACCCACCCACATATCACAGCACAAGCCCAACGTAAATCATTGCTATTTAATTTTTTGTTCAGAATCGCACTAATGTTTTTTTTTTATTTTAAACTCCTCTCTTTTATTTAGAGAAAACATAACTATCTAACATCCTCGAACTGTAATGTAATCTTTATAACTTTGTAATATTCGCACAGCAACAAGATACAATAAGCCGCTTTGTTTGTGGCTCACCGAATCTATCACATTGTCTTGTTACTTTTTGATTAATAAACTTTATCGTTGTTTTTATATGTTTACATATTTCGGGACCATGGGGTCACGGTCTTGTAGATGGCATAGGAGGTGCCGAAGCCAACACGCAGAGACCCCTTAAATACTATTTAAATGGAATGATTCTGATTATTAAGAGAATACCGAATACCCAATAGTATTGATATATTAAAAAAAATATATATTATACTTACGCTAAGTAGATAATAAGGACTCGTTTACATTTTGCGAGAAGGTATTGTTACTAGTGCCCCTAGATGAGAAAGAGAGTGTTTATTTTTATTTTGAGGCTGTTATTAGCAATCTCATAATACTTAGGGTCAGTGGGGGAATTGAGAACGGCGGGTAATTGGGAATAGTAAGTTGTAGTAATACTTTCCCCCGCACTACACCGCTCCGCACCCGTTCAACAGACGCGTCTAGCCCCCCTCAGTGCGTACGCGACAGTTGAACGGGTGCGGAGCGGTGTAGTGCGGGGGAAAGTATTACTTACCTAGCTATTCCCAATTACCCGCCGTTCTCAATTCCCCCACTGTCCCCTAATAGTGGGATATACGATTAGGTATTATGAGATTGCTAATAACAGCCTCAAACTAAAAATTAACTCTCTTTCTCATCTAGGGACACTAGTAACAATAACTTCTCGCAAAATGTAAACGAGTCCTTATTATCTACTGAGCGTAAAAACGCAATGTAAGTAATTACATAGATTTCCCCATTGGGCATTCCAGTACACAGACCGAGTTGGCTTTCACGTAATAAAAGATCAAATTGAACACACTTCAAAGTACAGATAAATAAAATTGAAAACATCTTGAACTGTCAATCGATATAGATTTGTAAAGGATGTGTGTTTACGGTGTTTTGAGTCTTATTGCTTTCCCAATAAGTTTGTAAGCGCTCGGTGCTTTGCGGTGGGTTTTGTTAGGCTTGCGACACACGAGTGGCGAGTTGTTGCAAAATGTTTTGCTTTTGTTAAGATGGTAAATATGTAGTATTGTTGTCTTATTGTAATGTTTTAGGGGTAAAAATACCTATCTAGCGTAGTGTGGGACGCCTACCAGCTAGATGGACCGGCTGGGGACAGACTGGATGCGAAAGGCGGAGGACAGCATGTTTTGATGATGCACCCTGAGAGCATATGTCCAGCAGTGGACTGCGATAGGCTGAGTTCATTCGAAAAATACTTTTTTGTCATAATTTATAAGTAATTACAAAATCTACTTAGTTCACCCAGTATTTTATCAAACTGGTTTGCAGAGACTGTTTCCTTTTTTGTTGTTTGTTTTTAGCGGCTAGTCTTTTGTTTACCACGTCGAAGTAACCAATTTTCTAACTTCCCATGTGACTGATTAGTTACAAACATGCTCTATCAATGTCACTACAACAAAATTGCAAACAAACCATTTCCAGCTACTCCTAAAAGTTTTTCAAGGTTTTCCTTAATAATATTTTCTATCCTTATATTATATTAACCTTATTTATATCTCACAAAACTTTTACAATTACCTACACGATTAATTTATCAATAGATATTAAATCGCAATCAGTACATAATTATTACGATTTATATGCAATAAAATAAATAAATTAGATCACTAGCAATAATAACAATCATACATTTTTTCATTACAATTATTATAATTATGTCAAAATATTGATTGCGTAAGCAACTAAAGCGGTTTATGATTGTAAATTGTGTTTTTTTTTTAATTTATTTATTTATTCAAAATCTGTATAACAATAACTTATAAAAAATCTGCCAAACTGCAAAAGAGTTTGTCGGCAGTTGATCTCGTTTCACAATATCATTTTAATAAACTGTGTGTGTGTAATAATTTTGGTATACAATAAAGTACATTATATCTATCGATCTATCTATTCATCATCATCATTTCAGCCGAAAAACGTCCACTACTGGACATAGGCATCCCCCAAGCACCTCCACTTCGACCGGTTCTGTGCTTCTGGCATTCAACGGGTTCCTGCGGCCTTCACAAGGCCGTCGGTCCGCCTTGTGGAAGGCTCGCCACTCCAGTACCTTTCGGCCCCATCGGCCATCTGCTCTGCGAGCAACGTGCCCTGCCCACTGCCACTTAAGTTTGGCAATTCTTCGGGCTATGTCGGTTACCTTGGTCCTCCTACGGATCTATCTATTGATATAATAATATTATTCAAAAATCAAAATCAAAAGTCATGTATTCAAATTAGGCTGAGAATCAGCACTTTTTGAACGCCAAAATTACAAAAAACAGTCCCCCAAAAACGCCCGCCCTTCACCACTTCCTAGTGCTATCGCTGGGAAGAAGAAGTGGCGCAACAAACTCCCCAGCAGCACAAAAGTAATCACCTTTACTTGGCGGTGGTGGTGTTTATTAGGTCGGGCAAAGTGTTATTGGGTTTTTTTGTAATGGAATTCTTGGTAGCAGCCCGGAGCCTGGACCTGTTCCGCTTGATGGCAATGGGCTCGCCCCCACTGACGAAATGAGAATGTCCTATGGGAACACCTCTATCTAACCTTTCGAGGGATACAGACGTGAAGTTACCTATGTGTGTAGTCTCAATCAAGCCATATACCGCGATGGGTCTTTTAAAAGACCCAAAAACGCATACGCACGACATACGACCCCTATATCACGACGGGTCTTTTAAAAGGTCACCTTTTCCTAGCTTTCCTCGAAAAAAATAGTCAGTAACATCTGGGTAGAACCACTACCTAAACACTGCACTAAGAAAAATCTACCAAGAAAAAAAAATCGTGTGTCTGCAGTGGTCCTTAATCAAATTATTCAAATAAAAGATTCCGCTCGCCTCCGAGGCGCCCGTGGAGCATTCAACAAATAAGAACATTTACTCGATGAGGACTCCGTTAAGCACTGCAATCTGTTGTTTATGCTTACTCCTGCTTCTTTTGATTTCGTATATAATATATATTGACGTCATGAGGGAATTCAATGTGAAGACGAAGACTAAGATATCTTCGTTTGAGTGCTATGATGAGCAATCGGTAAATAATACTCGTATATATTCAAGTCAAGTCAAAGCAATTAAGTCAATCAGAGGTACTTTTGAATTGTCAAGGAGTCGGTCAGTTAGTCAAAAAGTTGAAGCTAGCTAGCTTATGTCAAGTCTATGATGATAACTCGCAAACTGTCACCATGAATTCAGCACATGGTTCTAGACTGAATCCCCCCTAGCGTAGATTTTTTTTACTAACCGACGAAAAATTTCAATGGTGAATTCAAAATTTCAATTTCACGAGGATTCAGAATCATGTACTGAATCCGTTGTAACAGGTTGCGTGTCGATAACCCTGTCAGCCTGTATTTAGGAGAAAACAAAATTAGGACACCTTTTTTTACCTCTTGCGACCGCCGTTTCTGATTATGTTTCTAATCAATAAAATCACCGGTTACTGAAATATATTTACGAATAATTCGTTCTTATAATGATGAAATAATAATTATTATATTTATTTTCACAAAAATTCCATGTTCGCCAAAACACAGCTATCATACATTCAATCTGCCTAGAATTTTCCCAACTACGAGTATGTTGGGTTCGACTTCCAGTCCAACCGGATACAGCTGAATTATTCGCTGCATTTAACATGTAGCGAAAATCTGACCTCCACTAGCCAATTACTGGGTAACACGATACCCCTTGGAAACACTAGTTTTCAGACTTTTGGGCATCTAACTACCCGTAACGACTGTCAAAGATCTACAAATAACAGTCGGGACCAACGATTTAATGTGCTTTCCGAGGTACCGAGACACGATATGTATGGATGATCACCCATCCACAAAACAACTGTAGCCTAACCGTCAATCGACCCGTGCAGCTGTTATTATACAGCTACGAGTCCCTCTGCTATATAGCCATCACTGCTACACGGAAAACCGTCTGACCTTTAGTGAAATAAAATGTTCGTAGAATTGTTTTTCGTTTACAGTTTGCTCTGTAAATAAATGCTTGATTTCTTATTTATGGCCTGCGCATTCCAAGGGATTTTGCAACCGGCCAGCGCACCCTGATAATGTTAGCAGCCTATTAAATAACGTGGCATGCCAGCAGCTGCCGAGACATCCCGCGTCATGCTGAGGGCCAGCGCACACCAGGGACGGCAGGGTAGGGGATTTTGGCACGGCATGACAAACAGGTCTGGTTTCTTTAAAATACGTTCACGTGTGCAGTGAGTTAGCTGACTCAAGCGATATTGTCGCATGCCTTGGTGTCCCTCAGTATGTCTTCGCGTCCCTAAGCATGCCGTTGCAACATGTTACCTCACGTCGAGTCCCGTCGCATCCCGGCGGGGTATCCTCTAATGCGCTCTTCAATGCCACGAAGTCATTCCCTTTGATGCCTCGGGGTCTATCTCTTAACCTCTCTGTATTTGTATCTTGTTACCACTAGATACGTATGAATTTACGTTGGGTAAAAATAAAATGCTCTGCCCTGTCGTCCCTTGTAAATACATATATCCAGACTTTCTTAGAAATCATCCTTGGCATCCTATTTTAGGTTTATTTTGGGTTAGGTTTTTGGGGTCGGCAAAGCATGTATTTTTTATAGATATATTTTTGTAGTTCCTGGGCTGACCTTACTTACCTCTATTCAATACACTAATGTATCCTCTTTTCCTTAATCCAAGTTATTTGGGCTCGCTGCAGCATTTTATTTCAAATTATTATCTTCTTCATCAAGTTTTTGGCTTAAATTATAGAAATAAAAGTTCACGAAAATAATTTTATACCAATCTCGCTAATTATCTCCAACAAACCGAGGATTGATCAAAGAAACCGTATTTAGCCATCAATTAGATGCCAAAAACTTCGATTCTTCGATGTGGAAATGAAATCCTGTCCGATAATAAGTCTTCAAGCCTTCAAACTGACAGGCTTACTTAATTAAAAATTAAATTTAGGGGCTCATCGCGTCGATAAAGATCTTAATATAACGATTCGACGGAGAATCGAACGTTATAATGTCTTTCTGACACGAGAGGTATATTGACTAAGGGACGGACGTTGGTAGAATAATATTAAAATTGAGAATTGATTAGTTTAAAAAATAAATAACTTTTCAAAGTGTTTTAATTTTTGAAATTGACACTTAATAGGTACGCCTGTATTCCTCGTTTGGTAAGCCAGAGCCCCATACACTCACACTTCCTGTTATGATCAACTAGAACATTAAAAAAATGATTTCATTACTCCATAGAATACAACTATTGCCAAAAAAACCATTAACTGCACCATTTAAAATAAATTAATGACCACAGATTTTACTTGTTAGTCAACAACAACAATCCTCCTTTTAATCCTGCGGTTGTCTCTAATATCACCCATGGGTTTCGCGGGAGAAGGTAGAATATATTTCACATAAAACATTACAAGCAATAGCACGTAATAAGCGAAGTTTAGATTAGTAACCAAACTTGCAGAAGTGGTCTTCTGCAAGTAACTCATACTGTATAAACAATCGCGGCAAGCACACTTCCGCAAGTTTTCTGAATAAGAATTACTGGCAGAGTAAACTTTTGCTGGTTTCTTTGCTAATCTTAACTTCGCTATATACATGTTTTTAGCTGGTACAAACATAATTATGCAAGTAGCTCGCATGCTCAAAAATAACTAAGGCTACTTTTTTTTCTTAGAGTGTCGATGGTAAAATTAGAATAAATAAACACAGTTTTTTAAATTTGTTTGGCCTAAAATTCAGCAACGCGGATACTGTTCGCTGACGCGGCCATTAGGTCCTCGCGTGTGCATGTGACAAGATGATAGGTGAGTCATTGTCTGTGGAGAGACACCGCATACGTACCGGAGGTCTGAGCCTTCCATGAATCCCCACTTATGGAGGTTGTCCTTGCTGCGGGTTACTTGGGTGCGAAGTCTATTTAAAGTTTTCCAAGTAGGCCACGTTAACTTGTGCCCAGATCTAAGAGACTAGGCCGAAGATCAGAACTAAGTCCAATAAGATCAGTTTTCGTCCTCAGCTCAGCTCAGTCCACACTCTTGTATTCCCCATATTTCCGTAGGCAGCTGAGGCGTAGCCATCACAAGAACTGGGAAAATAAAAAAGTTTGCGTTCGAGGGACCCTCTCGTCAGGAACGAAATTCCTTAACGCAGCTTGCGGTAAAAGTTGACTGGTGGAAATCGTCTTGGAAGGAAAAAGCGTTATATGTGACGTGCTCTTTCTAACTGAAGTATTCTCTAACTGAACAGACAGCTATACTGCGGAGGAATTTGTTGCGCCACTTCTTCTCCCCAGCGAAAGCGCTAGGAAGTGATGAAGGGCGGGCGTTTTGGGAGACTGTCTTTTGTTATTTTGACGTTTGAAAAGTACTGATTCTCAGCCTAGTTTGAATAAATGACTTTTTATTTTGTTCTATTATATACGAGCGTGTGTGCGTGCGAGCATCGCGTAAGGAAATTTGTTTCTGACAGGGGTCCCCCGAGCGCACACTTTTTTTCGGTACAATGGCATGAAAGCCACTTCTACACTTTTGTGCAAGTATATTTACGGCTATACACACTCCCAAGCAAACATAGAGTCCCAAACATAGAGTAGGCAACAAAGTCCCAATACTTTTAATAACCATATAAATTTTAATGGTTATATACCACAAAGAGCTCATGAAACACTTTTATTAGATGATATAAAACATACTCAAGTTAATGGAACGTCGGTGTTTCAAATGGATTTGTTCAATTCGTGTCAAAGCCGCCATTTGTTATTTCTAGAATTATGATGTTGTGTACAAGTGTTGTAAAATGCTTTAGATTTGTTTTGTCATTAGCGTTTTATTTTTCTGTGAGGTAATTTTTTCGCTTTTGATTGAAGGGATTGAATTGTTGTTAGGTTGTAGTCTTTTTCTTGATTATGTTTGTTTTCTTTTGTAAGTTGGTATTGGTGGCATTGGTTTGTAAGGTGGTTTATTTTCTATTACCATAATAATATTCCATTTGCCTGTGGCGACGACTAAGTATTATATCTAGGTAGATTTTGGTTACTTTTTTCGAGTAAATACTGTACTTACATTATCTAGATTTTCCAATCTAAATGATAATAATATCAATAGTGGTCACCCACGCTCTGACGTCACACCACTCAGTTAACTAACTTCGATCCTACGCATCGAACTTCAATGCTTCTAATGACTCGATGCCATTATCAGAGGGGCTCATTACATTTAACGTGGCTTAATCCAGCCCACTCGTTCCAACAGACTCAGCAAGCGATTCTAGTCTTTATGCAAATGTAATTATGAGTGTCGGGCGACTATTGTCAGGGAGCGAGCAGAGGTAATCAGGTTACCCTTTTCGAGTGAAAAAATTCTGAGAGAACAGTTTCGTGACTCGGTTTTGGACGGGGATATGAGTGAAGGATAAGAGAATGATAGATTTGCAGATATTTGTTTCTTTTGTTACAGCTTAGAAATTAAATTTGACGATAATTAATTATTTGATGCATATTATAAATTAAAGTCGCTTTTCGTGTATGTCTATGTGACTACGTTGTTCTTCTAAATTACGCAACGGGTTTTGTCATCATTTTGAGAATTTATTCTAGGTTTATATATGTGAATAATGTAATATAAATGATATAAATGATTATAGAAATAATATAAAACAAAGAAAATTCGATGTTTTTTCAAATCATAAATACTGGCAAAGAAAGGGCGGGTCACTAGTTAAAAATAAATTTAGAGTGAAACAAATCGGACCTAATAAATTTACAAATAATCAAGAAATTTGAAATAAAATACTAATACTAATAAATATTCACAAAACAAAAACCGAAACCCACAATGTACAAAAATACTCTCCTTCTATTTTCCATTACGTAAAATTAAATAGCTTTACAAACTAACTAGAACAACTGAGCATGTTATTATAAAATCCATTCTTCCATTATTTGGAACCAACCCGATTGTTACGGAAATACTTTCGACAAAGGTGAGCTATTTCTGTGAATAAATAATTCCCGATCGATTGGGCGACTAAAATATCTAATGTTCAATTAATATTGTCGAAAATGAACAATTTGTATTGGGAACATTCTTTGGACTAAAAACAGTTGACGAACAAATGAACAATTGACAATGAAACAATTATGAATTATGACAATGATAGAGTTAATTGAAATTGAATTTTCAAGAGGTGTTAAATTAAAATCTTTTTTTTTTTGTTAATCCGTGCGATAAGATTCCCCATCGACAAAAATAACAAACTTCCATGCAAACTTTCATCCCCCATTCCACCCCCTCAGTGAAAAAAGTTTTAAAAGTCTGACAACCAGTCTTACCAAGGGGTATCGTATTACCCAGTAACTGGGTTGTGAAGTTCAGATAGGCAGTCACTTCATATATAAAATACTGGTATTTAGCTGCATCTGGTTAGACTGGAAGCTGACCTCAACATACTCGTAGTTGGGAAAAGGCTAGGCAGATGATAGTAAAGGATGTAACAAACCTTTCTTAATGCTCTCCTGCACTATAAAAATAACTCTTGTGCTAAGTTTCATGCTTCAAGACCCAGTTTTAGGCTGTGTGTTGTCTGTCAGTAAACAGATAGTAAGCAGATCATCTTTTTGATGTCCTGTAAAGATTTTGATTGAAAGAAAGATATTAGGTAATCTAATTACTAAAGATAAACACAATAGCTTCTAACGCCCACTTTCCTCAAAGTGGGGCCTTGAGAGTTTTTTAGATAAGATACCTAGTTCTTGTGATGCTATCCTGATCGCGAAGTCTCAAGTGTCTAGTATAAGGATTTTCCAATCTACTTTTTGAAAGGTAACACTATTTTTTATTAGGGGCAAGTTCCTGTTTCGTTGCTAAACAAAAATGACGCCTCATTTTGTTTTCAGAATACTTTTTTGCACGCTTTTTGATTTTAGAGGAACTTATTATTGGTTATAACTAAATATTAATGCATATTTTGGGTATAGGCTTGCTCCTGATTGATATTTTTTTAATATTTTTACTATTTTTGTAAAACGTAGCCCTACACTAGGAATTTCTCCTGTGTCGTGGGTGCGTTTGCAGGAACCGGACCCGGAACAACTAATTATAGGTCATACAAATATTTGTTCCGTGCGGGAATCGAACCCGCGACACGCAGCGCAGCAGTCAATCGCTTAACTACTGCGCCAACCGTGCCGTCGATATTAAACATACCTATCGCGTTTAGATAGATGGAGAATAGCCTAGATACGGAAGGCGAAGGACAAGGTATTATGGCGCAGCCTGGTAGAGGCTTAGGTCCAGCAGTCGAATGCGATAGGCTAAGTTGATTTTAACACGCTTTTATTAGGTCGACCTGTATGTAACTATGTAATGGAATCTACGGTAGCTAATTTAACCATCTTCCAAGGGTCGTAGTATGATGAAAATTGGCAGCTGTATGTAGTTCTGATGACAATATAATAATATGGTACTGTTGAACTGATCTGATGATGGAGCTGGAAGACGTGAACTGGAACTTCATGGTGGAAAATCGCATCTTAGCTGTTTTGGATTTCTTAGAAAAGTCTTGTAATGAACTTTGACCACGATTAGGTTTCAAGGTCTGATGATGAAGCCGGAAGATAGGCACTGGCATCGTGCATTTATAAAAGCGTGTTTTTCTAGTGTTTTTCAAACCATTAATTTATTGATGAAACATATGTAGCAAAATATGGGCGTACCATAGATACAACTCTGCTTAACCCTTCGAGAAAACAAGCGTGATGTTATGGTATTCATGCAAATTTCATATTATGCGGAGAACGCAAAAGTAACATCGGCCATCTTAAGACGTAAATTTTACCAAAGAAACAGGGCTTGGTTCTTGATACACAGTGAATAACTTTTGCAAAACATTCTACCTTCGGCTACCAATTAGCTAAGGCAAAGAAAAGCTAAACAGTTTTCTTAGACGAAAAGAAAAAGAAAACTTAAAAAAATAACTTCCCAATCTCATTAGGAACAACATCAATTCCTTGAAAAGATTGCAATAAATATTTAATAGCTACTCTTGAAAAATCACAAACCAGCTGAATCACCAGCGAATTTTTCCATTCGTTACTTTGTGAGAGAATTCAAATTATATGTAAATACAGTACTCCCTATGTAGAGACATCAGTTGGTATTATGCTAATGTCGTAACGAGTCAACTCCGGCGGTTAATCAAGCCATATTCGAGTTGAGACGGTACAAAGTACCCCTTTGGATTCTGATACTAATATGTGTGGATGGGTTTATTTGGCGAGCAAAAAACGCGACGCGTTCGGTTATCGAAACGTCGAAGGGAATTATTGTCGCTTTCCGCTCGCGGTGGAGGGTTAAATTCGGTGTAGTTTTAGTTTAGATAAACCAGGCCGCACCCTTCATGTGAGAGTATTTTGGTAAGGTTATGTGGGGCAAAATTATATAATATCAGAGCGGTTGTAGTCTGCGGTTATAGTGCGTGATGCTGTACATAACTGTTATATATTAGAAATACTTATTTAGTATTAACCGATTTGGTTCTTTTTGATAGTAGTTTGGAAAACATATTATGGCTGATGACACATCTGGTAGGAGGTGGTAATAGCTGTCTCTAGCCACCTGCAATACTTAGCTGATTGAATGACGAGCTTATCACCTATTAACAGTACGTAACAAGCATATTAGCACTTATACGAAAGCCCTATTTGCGGGAAATCATAAATAATTTTAATAATATATGAATCATTGTTAATTAAAATACACATAAGAGAGAGAGAGCAGTAGTGGCCCAGTGGCAACGGCCGCGACTTAAAAGTTGTAGGTCGTAGGTTCGAATGCTCTCAAAACGGTGAAGGAAAACATCGCTAGGAAACCGGCATGTCCTAGAACCAAAATTCGAAGACATGTGACATCTACCAACCCGCACTGGGCCCGCATGGTGGATGCGCGAGGGAATGGGCTGTACCCATTCCCTCGCAGGGCCTGTGTCCCAGCAGTGGGAACATTATAGGCTGATTATGTCATACGTACATAACCCAGAAACACAAAAGCAACACCCAGAGGCGACGATTCTATGAAATCACTTAAATATTTCATTATGCCACGACTTGAGCCTAATTAAAGAAAAAAAAACAAGGAGCAAAAACAATATAAAAGCCTTGTTCCCTAGGTGCGGTCTGTACGTGACCGGAATAAAGATAAAAATAAAAGTAAATAATAATATGAGAACCCTTGTACATTTGTCTGTAATGGGTCGTAGGGTCATAGGGCATAGCTTGGGCATTTTATGGTGGTAATTTATTAATGACCCCTATTGGCAATATTCGCATTATCTGGTATTATGAGGGGATTAGATGCTAGACGAGAGACAAGGAAGACGAAGACGAAGAGAAGGCCTGTTGTCCAGCAGTGGGAACATTATAGGCTGATTATGTATGTTGTGTGTAGATGCAAGATGCCCCTCTGATGTGGGGAAATGTAAGAATAGGTTTTGATGTTTCATTTGCGCATAGATTGTTGTAAGCATATTCGTGTATTCTCGTATGAGAGAATGAAGACTAAGGAATTGAGATTTATCACGTCTTTTCCTATGGGGATAAGCAGGAACTACAGAACGCCACCTGCTAGGACTCTTACATAATATTAGGATTAGAAAGCAGAAAAAAAGGAAGAAAATACAATTATTTGCGGCAAATATGACGCATAAAAAGAACAAAAACACAAAAAAAAACAAGTTGGGGTAAAATATGCGTCACATCGACGCAAAACGGCCATCACTCAACATAATGGTAAGATACGAGACAGAGCCCCAGCGCTGGTTATGATTATATTTATAAATAATGTTAGGTAAATAGGTAGTTTTTGACTATCATTAGTTATTATGATGATTACCTACTTTCATAGGAATATTTAACTCAATTATATTGTAAGTGTACAAAAAAAGTTAATTTTAATACAAAAATACAACCACAAATTCTGGTTTCAGTACATGTTTTATATGACTTTGAATCATGGTGATCAAACGAAGAAAATAGCACGAGGATAAATAAGTTATAGCTTCATCGTATCTTACGAGAAAACTAACCTTCTTTCGAAATTAAACTGTCGATTTATTTGCTCTGGCAGATGGATTGCTTGTCGGTAAAGCAATTGTCAAACTTAACTTGACCTACCTCCTTGGTTGAACACTCCCTTCTTATTACGAGTTTCTTAGAGGGTAAGGCGGGTAAGGGGGACCAAGTAAGACTGGTGAAGATACAGCACGTCAGTTTTGGCGAATCGTAGTCGGAAGTCCGAGGTCACGTGGCGCTCGCGGCGTATATCCGGTTACGAGTAGGGAGCGATTCCGTAAAGGGTGGGAATCATTTGAAATTGCTTGAAATTTCGATATTTTGGGTACCTAATGTTATGGCGTATTTTTTTGTTGTGGTTTCTTGTGGTTTAATGTTATACGGTTGGGGAGAAAATGATTGTTCACGTAAATTAATAACAAGCTTCTGTCCACAACTTCGTCCGTGTGAATTTGATTTTATTAAATTTTCTATATTGCATTACTGTCACGGTAATGAAATCCTTTCTATGTATGAAACAATTTTTGGAATCGGATCAGTGGTTCCGAAGATTGCACCCTACATACAAACTCGCAAATTTTACCTCTTTATAATACGAGTATTACTACAGAAGTATAGATTTATTTAATAAGTTAAAATTTTTTGTTATTCTCGGTGTATACCTTAAAAGCATATAAATTAGGTATAGAAATTTTCTGTGCTCGAAGAAGCTCGAAGTCGCTAAGAATAATCCCTTCTTCTTAGATAGCCATTCGCGTCAGCTTTGAAAAACTGGTAAGGCGGCTAGTGGTCCTGAATAAGAATTTGTAATATAATAACAATTTGTTACAATAATTACATTTAAAAGAGTGTTCGTGGAATTTCTTGCCCGTTCTTCTCCATAGGAACCTACTACGCTTTGGAATGGGCTAGCTTCATCTTTCTGACAGACCGACCCGTTGACAATTCAAAAGTTCCCGTAATGATACTAATCCAGCTATAATGTTCCCACTGCTGAAACACAGACCTCCTCTTGGTGAGAGGGAGTGAGCCGTAATCCACACGGCCCCAGTGCGGGTTGGTGGATGTCACATGTCTTCGAATTTTTGATTCTAGGACATCCCAGTTTCCTCACGATGTTTTCCTTCACCGTTTAGAGAGCAGTGGTGATGAAATAATTTACACAAAGTAAAGGCACCTGTCTGGCTTCAAACCTACGACCTACAACTCCTAATACGTCGCGACCGTTACCACTGGGCCACCATTGCTGGCTATAATTGGTTTAATTGAAATAAATTCTTTGAGTTTGAATCAAAGACAAAAACACACACAGAACATTCGAAAACAGTCTTCTCCGTGATTTTTTTGCTCTTACTAAAAATATGTCAGCCTGTATACGTCTATTTGCACCCTAAACCCAAACTGAAACGTATACGGTTCTATCAACGCTGACGTAACTACAGTTTACTGTCCCCTAAACGCAAAGAGACTATCGATTCATATACGATGGGAAATATGATAAGGTTTAATAGCCT
Organism: Apamea crenata; assembly: GCA_949629185.1. Classification (NCBI taxonomy): domain Eukaryota; kingdom Metazoa; phylum Arthropoda; class Insecta; order Lepidoptera; family Noctuidae; genus Apamea; species Apamea crenata. The sequence continues at coordinate 5,041,059 of OX451359.1, forward strand.
GGTTCTACCATACAACTTAGAATACATAGCGAGGTCCCATTTTTTGTTTTGATTCTCTGCCATTGATTAAGATGCTATTTTTGGTATATCTAGATTAGACTGCCTCATTATTCCAGTGATCGTATGCGCTACTGTAAAAAAAAAAGAGAAAAAGAGTTTATTAACTTCAGTTGTACAAAACACTGATCTATACACTATGCAGCATTACAACAAAGGGAAAGGTGATTTCGATGAACTCTGGCACCCAAAGTAACATTTAACTTGTGTTTAGGATGCCAGCGTCCTCACCTATAATTTGAAACATAGTATCAGTAGTTGTAGGACGAGCACAGTATATTATTATTATGATAACTGCTTACTAGTAAATGCATAGATGTGGCCTATTAAAGTACCAATGTATATAAAAAAAAAAAAAAGAAAAAAAAAAGAGATAAATATGGTGAAAAAATTGCGTTTATGCTGTTGAGCATAGGGTCCTGGATTCGATTCCCAGGTCGGATAAAGTGTTATTGAGGTTTTCCATTAGGTACTTCTCAGTAATAACCCGGAGTGTGGATGTGAGCCCGATTGATTTCAATAGACTCACTCCGTATTAGGTACATGGGACTCAAACAAAACTGGCGAAATTAGTTGTACTATTATGTAAACCGCTTGATCATCTGCTTTTAGATGATACGACGTTGGAATCTATTGTTGTACCTATTTATCCAGCTTTTTCCGGATTTAAACAAGTGCCTAGTGATAAGCTTGCTACGGAAACGGATTTGCCATCTATCTGCTACGTTTTTTTAACAAAACGTGTATGCAAATGTGTGAAATACTTACAGGTGCCTTAAGCTGCGGTTTTTTAGAAAATGGCTGTCATAATAAAACAGCCGTCATAAAAATCTGTCATCTATTATTTATTTATACACTTTATTGTACTCGTACACTACAAACGTGTTACATAAAATAACAAAAAACAAAAAAAAAAAATTGATCGAATGCTTTTTTTCTAGTATTTAGAAAGAAAGAAAATACATTTATTTGCGGCAAACATGACGCATAAAAAAAGAACAAACACAAAAAAAATAAAAGTGGGAGGTAAACATGCGTCACATTCACGCAAAACGGCCATCGCTCAGCATAATGCTAAGACCCTATACGAGACAGAGCCCCAGCGCTTGTTTTCAGCGGCAGCCGGCGTTGACGTGATGACGGCAACCAGTGCAGCATGCAATTATACTTATGTAAATAAAAACAACAATCAAAACAAGAAATAAAATAAACCATTGCAACATAATATGATTTGACACAAACAAAAAGAAAAGAAATAACAATCAAAACATGAAGTAAAATAAAATAATCATACATAAAAAAAAAAAAACATGAAAAATAATTATGATGAGGTAGCATTCCGGGCAACGAATCTCGCGCCGCCGGGTATTATTAATCTGTACGCATTAAGGCATCGCATCTGTTGACATTAAGGTGTCTAAAAACCGGACCATGCACCACTTTTTTAAATCTTTACCCTTTATTTTTTCTCTCGGTGAATATTGATGCTCTGTCTCAGTCTTACAACTGTTTTCCCAGAAATTTTCCGTAAACCTCTATAAAACTATAAGCATTTCCACCATTATCTTTAACCCGTGATCGTATCAAAAGTCAAAGAGAATATACTCGTCAATTTACATCCTAAAAACAATAAAACCAGTACGTGAGACAAAAAGTCACCGTCAATCTTAGTGCTAATAAAATGGACGACTCTCTATCGCCCGTAACTATAAACTTTTGGCCCAAAATCAAATCTTAGATTATGTCCTGATGTCGCCTCGTAAAATAACGAAGGGTCGACGAATCAGAAGAATTGTTATTGTTGGAGATATGCAATATCGCTGGTGACGATCCTCGTTCACAAAAATAGGGTGTTTGTGAAATGACAATGAATACCATTTGCTATTTTGTATTAAGTAGATACGTATTAATACGTACGGAACAGTTGCAGTGGTGGCCCGGTGGTAACGACTGAGTTGTATGTCGTAGGTTCGATCCCAGACAAGCGTTTTACTCTGTGCAAATTATTCATCAGAAACAGCGACCTTCACCGGGACCTCAAGATGGATGTCGTAAACATTGTTATACAAAAATATGCCGAAGCTCATGAACACAGACTTCATCATCACGTGAATGTCGAGGCGATCCAACTCCTTGACAACACTGAATTAGTGCGAAGACTAAAAAGGGTAAAACCTTTTGAGTTAGTTTAGTGCAGTGTAAGTGAACTCAAACAGTAGTGCAAGTGCTGATTCTTATAAAGAACACGTGAAACAAGTGTCTTCCCCATAACTTATAGTGAATAAGAAAGACGTTATTGGACGATTTCTTAATTATATAGTTACTTAGCAGTTTAAGTAATATTTAAATTACTTATTAGCTAATAGGCTAGATTGTAATGTAAATAAAGTGTCACCAATTGTGATACTTTATAAAAGGCAAAAAAAAAAAAAAAAAAATTATTCATCACCACCGCTCTCAAAACGGTGAAGGAAAACATCGTGAGGAAACCGGCATGTCTTAGAACCAAAAGTTCGAAGACATATGACATATACCAACCCGTACTGGGCCCGCTTGCTGGATTACGGCCCACTCCCTCTCACCGAAAGGAGGCCTGTGTTTTAACACTGAAAACATTATGGACTGAGTATGTTAAATACGTATTTCCGCAACACGTTTTAGGTGCGCGACACACTTGCCATGTGGTAGTCAATATTCATTATCAATATCAGCAATATTATACTTTAGGCAAAAAAGGTAATTTTGAATAAAGTGTGCCAACTGTTTCTCGCGTCATTTTGCTTGTCAAACAGTCTGACGAGACTCTTAGATAATCAGTATTTTCTACTTTAGACCAAGGTAGTATTTGAAAGTTTTTGAGAAATCATTTAGTAAAGTTCCTTGTGGGCCATTTACCCAAAAATATGAATATTTCAGTGAAATATTAACATAGACCAGATTTTTTTTTCATTTTATAACGCAATTTAATTTTGATTGAAAAAACGGGGCACCTTCTCAAGGCGGCTCGTCAACTAGCCTATTGTGAAACTCAAAAGTGCCTTTAATCGATGAAAATATCTGTTTTTCGAAACGGGACAATACTGCTTGGCTCAGAAACATGGGTCTGTTTCTGAGTCAAGCAGTATTGTCCCGCTTCCTGTGGCAGTAGGTAGTGCCCTTGTACCATCTTTTACTTTACCTTTACTAGAATTATAAATTATTCTCGTTGGCCAAGTGGTCGCAAGCGCTACTGCGCTACGTGAGGTCCTGGGTTCGATTACCAGTCCGAGCAAAGTGTAATTGGATTTTTCCATTAGGGATTTCTGAGTAGCAGGCTGGAGTTTGGATTTGTGGATGGTTGATGGCAATAGCCTCGCCCCCTTTTTCATGGGACTTAAAAATAAATGGCGAAATGCTTTTGCCTAACCTTTTGGGGATATCAGGCGTGATGATATATGTATGTATTATTATTATAATGCATATTTACATCGGTAATGAGGCTGTATATCCCGCGAAAGTGTGTAAGTCGAGGCTTTTTAAACGCTAAGACCCTCCACAATCGCGAGATATGCAGTCTCAGAGAATATTTCCTAGAAACCGACGTGGGGATGCATCGAGATGTAGTCGCGGTGGACAAGGGCCTCACCCTGCTCTCCTTGGCTAAAGAGAACTGGCGCAAGCCAGTAGTTCTTGACACCAATGATCGCATGGAAGTATGGCAGAGTAAGGAGCTTCACCATTAATATGTCGTTTATTTATTTCGTTTTATTTACGTATTTATTATTATTATTATAATAATTTTAGGGTACATGAAACGGTATTTAAATTATGTGTAACATTGTCGGTACAAACACAGTCGGTCCCGATATAATCCACGAACGTTTAAAACAAAATGTATTGTTTTTATGTTAATTGGATTAGGAATTAGTGAGGCGTGTAAAAGGGTGGCTACAGTACCGAATGGTACGGAATCGGCATGGTGTTACACCTGTCCCGTTTTTTGTAGAAAAAAACGTGTATCGCTTTGTTTTGTTATTGAACGGTTAGAAATAGTGTTGGGGCATGTGGTGTTGTGTTGTATTAAAAAGGGGTGAAATGTGGTAATTACAGACTATTATTATTTTTATTATAACTATTTTAGTTGTTTTTGACATATCTCGGGACTGGGGTCCCGGACCTTTTAAAGGCGTACTAGGGGCCAAAGCCAACTCGCAGAGGCCCTTTACACAATTCTAAATGATGAGGAGGCACCAACCGTCGATTATCCCTGTATGCACCATGCAAGTGCACCCAAGGGCAACCGCCAAAACAATTATTATAACTATTAATGTATTTTAGTTTCGATTTTGTAATGAAACTTAGGTGGGGAACGTTTTTGGCATTGAGGATAGGTTAAATAATAGTGATTTGGTCAACTTTTCTTCTTAATTCTGTGCAACCCAAAGCAAAGCTATATAGAAGTTGCATAAAAGTCAAACTATTTTGCATATTTTTTTTTTATACATACTTGATTGTACACCAGAAAATACATAAGTAACAAAAAAAATATGATTATTACAAAACATACAATGGGCTGCCTTATCATTTTCTGCGATCTCTTCCAGGCAACCTTAAACATAATCTATTTTTACAAAAAAAACATATTATAGTAAAAATAGTTCATTTCAAAACGTTTCTTCCTTTTCTCTCTAAAATGTTAGTCAATCCCGTTACAGCAGCTTTGGATAAATAAACCATTTGTATTTATTATGCTGATGATCCGTCGACAAAAAATTTTATTTAATTTGTAACATCCAATGGGAATGGATAACAATGCAGTTTTCAGATGATTTTAAACCGTAGGTATAGAGTTATGTATAAATCAATCAATCAACTCAGCCTATCGCAGTCTACTGCTGGACTCTACCAGGCTGCGCCACAACACCCTATCCTCCGCCTTCCGCATCCAGTCTGTCCCAGCTACCTTCTTCAGGTCGTCCGTCCATCTAGCTGGGGAGCGTCCTACACCACGCTTGCCGACACGCGGTTTCCACTCCAGGACTCGTCTGCTCCACCAGCCATCGGTCCTTCAACAAACATGGCCAGCCCACTGCCACTTCAGTTTACTTACTCTGCAAGCTATGTCGGTAACTCCGATTCTTTTCCGGATAATTTCATTCCTGATGTTATCCTCCAAAGAGACTCCAAGCATAGCTCGATCCATAGCGCGAGTTATGGAGACAATAGTGGCCATTGCCCTTTTCCTAATACCTCTCCGTAGCAACCCAAACAATAAACCATGTGTGGATTTTCGTTATTGGAACATATTGAAGATAACAATAGATATTGATTCAGGACGTTAGCGGACTTTATTTCAGTGTTTGGCATAAAACTGCTAGAAAATGTGGGTGAGTCAATGACCGCTGTTGTCATGCTAAAATGAGACAGCTAAATACCTACTGTATACATTACCGTAATGATGACACGTTTTTGTTTTCATAAATCGGATGGTCCTTAACAGTTGTAGGGGAGACGGTTTAGGTGCAGCCTACCTGCACGTTTGTGGTAACAAAATTAGTATCGCTGATCCTATTGAAACTCCGTACTACGCTAGGCCGATGGACCGATGACCTGGTGAAGGCCGCAGGAATACGCTGGGTGTGGGAGGCACAGAACCGGACCAAGTGGCGGTGCTTGGGGGAGGCCTATGTCCAGCTGTGGACGTCTTTCGGCTGAAATGATGACTACGCTAGGCAAAGGTCAACTGTTACTGTTACTGACGTGATACCATACGTCTTTACAATATACTTCATATGCATACAAAGTGATAGCAGTGTAAAGCGGAATGTGGGACGCCCCAGCTGGGGGGCTGGGGGGCATTTAGCTAGATGGACCGATGACTTAAAAATGGTGGCTGGGACAGGCTGAATGCGGAAGGCGGAGGACAGGTTGTTGTGGCGTAGCCTGAGAGAGATCTATGTCCAGCTATGGACTGCGATACGCTGAGTTGATTGATTTATACGCATTATGCCATAGGTCTTAATAAATAAGCATTGCTCGCGCAGCAGCTTATGCGCGCACTATACACAATCTCCACTAACATTTTTAACATCTACCCTACTAAAAACGCTAATCGGTTATTTTGTTTACTTATTATTGTGTTTTCTCTACAAGTGATTAATGTAATCTTTTGAGAAAATAAATGTCTGAAAACGTATACAAAGTGACTCAAGCGAGGCATATACCTATACTTACCCCCACTCCCATACGTCATTGTCATACAATTTACATACCCACCTACCTACCTACAATTTGACCTGTCAAACGTTACTTTACTCCAATGCGGGAATGCGGGAAGCCCAGCACGATAGTAATCTACCGATTTTTATTTTCACCTTCACTCACAATATCGCGTTGGCTACAAAAAATGCTCGTACCTACATGTATTTTATTACGCAATATTTTTGCGTAGGGGTGGAAATGAAATTTATATCAGCGTAGGGAATCTCAAATATATTGTAACGCTGTCATAAAACAATAAATGCGACTTCAATTATGTAAATCGGTTGTACGAGCAAAGTTCAACAAATAAAAAATAAACTTCCTCCCCTAAATATGAAATCGCAATATAAGAGTATAAGGGGATACTTCCTTATTATAAAGTTATTCCCTCCATGGTGTTTTTCATACCATAATCCCCCTCACCCCTGGTTTTTCCCTTTGTGTTGAAAGATTGCAAGGATTTGATGGTGTTTTCTGACGGCCGCCGAAGTGCAAAGAAAAGGGGGACGTGATAGGGAATTGATCATTACTGTCTGGGGATATTTTAACAGTAATACGTCTTTGATAACTCTTTTTGAAGGAAGGGTCAACGCCCTTTAGGGAATGTTCGAAGTTCCTGTCGGCTAAGTTGACAGTATTTTATGAATAAAACATTAAAGTTTTTTTTTTTTGACAGCTTTTTGTGATAAAGAATATTTCTTTATTAATTAATTAATTGCGTAGGTATGGCCCACGTTTGTCAAAGTTCGATTAATATTGACGCCAATTTATTAGCACTCAGGTGGATTTTTTTTATTTGGTTATAGACAAAACAGCTAAGAGTGTTTATTAAGAGCTGTCAAGGATGAACATTTGTATAAATCGGCTTTGTAATGCTGAGCCTCGCTGAAATTCTATTATGAAATATTTTTCATTTAATGTTTTTTGTAAACCACTAAACATTTGAAGTGGGTGTACGATAGGTGTACATCTGCTTAACGCTTAGGGGAATGCAAGTGCGCTGTTGTGTTATGTCACTAAACATTTCTTGTTTTTTTTTTTTAGTTAGGAAATAGCAATATTTCTAGCCAAGTCTCTTCTCGGTTGTTACCACTGTCCAATCACAGGCCACCTCATCTTTCTCGTCGTGCGACACTAATGACCACACGACCTTCCTTTGAGAAAGGTATACTTTGAAAATTCACTGCCATGGGAAGGCAATATCATTGTAATTTCAGGTACAAACGATTCCAATATGATGGCACCTGAACATCTAACTGAATGTAATATTTAGGAATTATAAAGTAATATCACCAAGAGGATTGCACTGAAGCTGTTCGAAAGATATACCGTGGCTCCTGGCACAGGCAACTGAAGGAACACGGGTGGGTTTTAGTCAGTAAAAGTCTGACACGCCCTCCCGCTCCGCCAAGAGCGGGAGAAGTCATAATACGATATCCCACCAAAAAACAAAAACAAGGATTGCACTGAACTGACAGATGATCCTTCTTACACTATCATTTCCTGTAATTTCTATGAAACCTTGATCCTTTGATGGTCAATATGCATTTTCCAGAATCGGACATCTAAGCCGCTTGGTGACAAAATTGATTTAGTGGTTACTGTAGTACTTTCCCGAACCTGAAATTTTGCTCAAAGGCTGATACCGGATGCACGATTTACCTTTTAGTCAAGTTACATATAAAGGGTGGTACGGACATCGACGCGCAAACTGTAACCATGAATTCGAAACAGGATACTTGACCCCCTAGCGTAGAAGTTTTTCCTCAGTTACCAACAAATAATCTACTGTTTCCTACAGTAATTGTCTCTCCTTCCCCTTTTTAATCCATCCAAAGGTTGTCTTTAAAAGATCGCTCTTAGCGATAAGACCGCCCATTGTGTCACCCTTTGTAAAATTTCTATAATTATTTAGATATGTCTGTAATTTATATGATGTACATAACAAAGAGTATTCTATTCTACTGTTTCATACAAAAGTGCATACCTACGCAATCAAAATGTATGGAAAACCAACGAAATATTTGAACGCCCGTGCAATTTTTGCGTTGAAAACCTATTTATTTATTTTCCCGAACCATGTCCTGAATCCATGGTAACAGGTTGTGCGTCAATGTCCCTGCCACCCTGTAGCTACAGCCTACAGGCACAACAGGGTTCCATTATACTTCCCGGTACCCAAATAATAACCAGACCCAATCCCACGTCAATAACACACTCCAATCGAGATAAAACCCTAACAATGACACCTCAACTTAAAAGGGCTCAAAACTTGGGGCAATCAATGCGAGCTTAATACCTAGTTGTTAGAAATTGCCCGATAGAAAGTTGGGGTAATCTCTTGTGGATCAACCGGTTGTACGTGAGGGTTAGATTGGGCTAAGGGATGGTGTTTTGCGCGATTTAGTTAATCACTGTGCGGTAATCAAACGTGGGGTAGTGGGGTAATGTAGGTGTTTTGATAGTAAGAGTGATTGCGTTTGTTTTGGTGGGTACCGATGATCAATACAATGAATTACTTACAACTTATTTTGATTGTGAATAAGTACCAGTTCTTCATCTATCTTATCGAAACGAGAGATGAGAATACGTAACTCATGTTGTGGTAAACATAATGATTAGTCTGACAGCAGAGTGCTAAACAGGGTTGACTGCTCAGGGTGCATCAGACGTAGTCAACAAAAGAGATAAGTATGCAGGGTCGTTGGATATAGTTGAAGTTCAGTAAGAAACCGATGGATGTTTTCGAATGAAATTTAGTTTGATAAATTAACTGTTTGTTTTCTATTAATTAAATAAAATTTTATCCAAAAACATCAATCCGTTTCTTACTAAACATCAACTATATCCGACGACCCTGCATACTTTTCTCTTTTGGTGACAGTCCAGTATGCATGAAAACTCGATCTATTAAAGCTGAGTATAAAGTTTGTTTGTCATAAATATCATCAAACTTTAGTCTATTTAAAAAAAAATGACATCATATCTCTATCTCTGAAAGTTTCGTCCATTTTAATGCAGGTACCGGTAGTTAATGCAATAACCTATATTTGACCAGTCATGGCTTTAAACATACAAGCTGCTAAAGCGGTACTGATAAACATTTGCAACCCAATAAAGACGCGGAAGTCTTTCGCCATAAAAATAAAGGTCTTTCCCAAACAAAAAACAAGTAAGAAAGACCGTCACACGCATAATTGTTCTTGTTCTAAGTTCCCTTATCCCCAGTGGATTAATTTGGCACAGAACGTGAGGGGTGATTGGCCCAAGGGTTGCGTCTATGGGCTTTAGTTAATCGTCATAGTTATCAAAAGTAGAATCGATCAATATCGCAACGATCGAATTAAATGTTTTTCGGGATCGATTCGAGGAGAAGAGTTGTTTGGGTAAGATTAGTTTTATGTTTGTGCTGTATAATGGGCTAGCTAAAACAAAAACAGTATTTTAAAAAAAGTACTCAGTTTACGACCCCGAGTCCCCGAGTGGTTAGGTATACGTAGATAGATAGAATACTCACTATGTTATAAATAAAAATTACACATATAAATGTCGAAATTTTACATACGATGACATAATGGGCGGTCATCGCTAAAAGCGATATTTTACAGACAATCTTTACAAGAATACCTAAGTTACGACTTCGACTGATAAAAAGTGTTTCTACAAAGATGGCCAAAAATTATTGTGTACGGTATGTAAAAATATCGTAACCATATATGTCCAGAGCACTCTTGGTAGGTAGCCTTGCTGCTCCCCTGGCTGACTGGCTTACCTTTATACCATGACATGAGATTTAGCTATATAAAATTATCCAACAATCACTCAAATGAGCCTATCGCAGTCCAGTGCTGGACAGAAGCCTCTCCCAGGCTACGCCACAACGCCCTGCCCTCCGACTTCCGCATCTAGCAATATCGTGTGCCAATTATTAATCCTTATTTTTATAGCTGTAGTAAAAATCATCGAAGAAAATAAAATATCAAAATTAAGCACAGCTCCAACTACAGAGTATAAATAAGAAATTTATATTTCGATAACCAATTTTATTTCAGTTCGAAAATCGCAACCAAATACGAAAACGAGTCTATAAAGTGACGAAAACAGGTTAAGAAAATTAAATTTATAATCGAGTTAATTAATGAAGTTATAATTATAAAAAGTAAACTCTCTTTTGTCATACCATATTAATTTTCATGTAAATTTTCTTTGAAACTTTGTAAAGTATGCCTATTCTGTCACACTGTCGGGTAAAACTCGCATAATTAACATTTATACAATAAAAGCAATGGGATTTTGGTTTTAAACTAATTGTTGTTCACCCGCCCTTGTGACGGTTACAATTTCATGCTCTTTTAATTATGGAACCCTATTTTTGTTGTACACTGTACAGTCTGGGGACAAATCACGGTTTCCATTTTGTAATTAAGTTTTGTAAGGTTGGTATTATGGTCGTTCAGTTGATTAATTTTTTCGAATAAGTGCAATTTCAAGGCTTGAGGCAACAAATTTACTTTAGCTACCTAGAATTTGACTTCTGCTTAGAGATCTTCTTTTCATGTCGATGGTACTCTTCTTCGATATTTTATAGTGTTTGAGCCCAGTAGGTGGCGGTGTTAAGTGCGGCATCAGTGGCATGCATTAAGTCATCAAAGTTGCAGGCACTTAGGGTACTCCAGCAAGTGGGGCATGGTCTGATTAGAGTCACCGCACTCGCACTGGGTATTGGATGGGTCAGTAAACCCCTATTTCGACAAGACTTAGAGATATAATGACAAAGACAACAAAAAAAAGGAAAAACAGAAGAAAATCATAAAAAGACAAATTATAAAAGACATATTATAAAACCGTAAGTGCCGAATTAACCCCATAACCGATATATAGGTAGCCTCTGCTCTAACCCCAATAAATCGTAATATTACCCATGTGTTTACATTCACTCACAAATATTTGCATGATTTATACCAAGCCACTCTACCTAATTTATCAGCGCATGACGTCACAGAAAGCAAAAAGATGCCGCCATCCTACGTAAAGGAAAAAGTTTTGCTCACCTACTCTTCGGCTAGATAATTAAATTCTTCGAACATTAATCTTAGTTAGGCCTTTTTACACGTAAAACTTTTGCGATGATGTATTTTTGTTGGCCTTAAGAACTAAGTGTTGGAATGGGATCCGTAACGTGTTTAGATTTCGCTTAGGGAAAGTTGGAATTGTATGCCTAATGAAATTTAGATTTAGAGAATATACGATCTACTGTAATGCTTTATTTGTGGGTCGGACGTGCTAGAATTTTCAGTTAACTGGATAAAAATCGGAAGCCAACATATTATTTAGTTGGGAACGTGGGTATTCTTCTGCAGGTAAATAAAGAAAGAAAATACATTTATATGCGGCAAACATGACACATAAAAAAAAGAACAAACACACAAAAAGAATAAAAAGTGGGGTGTAAACATGCGTCACATTCACGCAAAACGGCCATCGCTTAGCATAATGCTAAGTCCCTATACGAGACAGAGCCCCAGCGCTGGCGCTGGCAGGTACTGTTGTTTATCACAGCACAATCAGCCTATAGGTTCCCACTGCTGGGACACAGGCCTCCTCTCGATGAGAGGGACTAGGCCATAATCCACCACGCAGGCCCAGTGCGGGTTGGTAGATGTCACATGTTTTCGAATTTTTGGTTCTAGGACGTGCCGGTTTCTTCACAAAGTTTTCCTTCACCGTTTTCCGAGCAGTGGTGATGAAATAATTTACACAAAGTAAAGCGCCTGTCTGGGTGCGAACCTACGACCTACAACTCGTATGTAGCGGCCGTTACCACTAGGCCATCACTGGTCTGCTCTGCTGTAGTTTACCCACTTCGAATGGTGTAAAGCTGCAGCTTGCGTGACTTAGCAAAAGCAAAGTGACACGCGACATCAGAGCGATAAGCGGGTTATAAGGCCTACTCCCAAAGCACGAAATCCATAGTTTCGGCCAAAATTACGGACGTTTCTTACTCCGTAACACTTACGGCTACAAGATTAGTTCGGAGCCTGATCTAATAATGAATTACAATACGGTTTGAAAGCTGTTCCTATGTTATTGCCCGATGACATTCCTATGTTACTCCCGATATATTATTGCACGTTAGAAAAAGTTAATTAATCGGGTTAATAAGGGTTCACGCTCAAGAATCTATAACTTCTTTCGGGTGGGCCCGTATTTTCGTTGACGGTCTTAGTGAGTATGCCAGCGGGCCCCAATTGACACGTTCACCGCTGCGCGTTGCGGCGATGGTAAAACGTCCAAGGTTGCGTTAACAGCCGGGTCGAACATATTTTATTTCAGTCGCACCGCCCAGCTCGTGTGGCCTCTGCCTGCGTCTCCCCTCCTGGTATGACATAGGAGGCAGTCAAAGTAGTTATATATAGTATCTACTAGACGGGAAAGAAAATCAAAGCCAGCATAACAAGGGGATGTAATGGGGCCTTCTAGTTTTAAGATCATACATAGTAAACCTACGTATCGTATTACCCAGTAACTGGGTTATGGAGGTCAGATAGGCAGTCGCTCCACGTAAAATACTGGTATTCAGCTGCATCCGGTTAGACTGGAAGCTGACCCCAACTAAAATTTGGAAAAGGCTAGGCAGATGATGAAATTGAAGAACAGCTTAAATTCATTGACAGATAACTCACCACATAACTCGCTGGGTCTAGAAATATGAAAGTTTGCACAAGAGTTCGTTGTATAAGTGAGAACTAAGGAAGGATATTTAAAAAAATCCCTAAAGTCGACAGGCGCTTTACTTTGAGTGCATTATTTCATTACCATTGCTCTCAAAATGGTGAAGGAAACCATTGTGAGGAAACCGGCATGTTCTAGAACCAAAAATTCGAAGACATGTGACATCTTACCAACCCGCACTGGGCCCGTGTGGTGAATTGGATGGCTTTTCACCGAGAGGAGGCCTGTGACCAAGCAGTGGAAAGTGAAGTGGGAAATGGCAGTTTGAATAGAAGTTCGTCATCCCTCAACAACAGCTGGCAAACCGCAAAAAAATCTAGTTTTATTTTATTGCTTAAAGGAAAAAAAAAAACACTTTAAAAATATCTCATTCCTGTAGCTGATAGACCAAGAATTCTAAAATGAACATTCCTTCGGCTGTCTCCTTATTGCGTCAGTGTTTTTAGGAATCGCTTCTAAAATTCCTTACAATTGAGTCTTTGCTTTTGTTGATTCAAACATTACCTACTTAATGTTGTAACCGTCTTTTGTAATGTTTCTATTGTAGGTATAAATGTTATCTTATTCAAGTTTGAAAACAGTTTTAGATCTTAGTGCTTGTTAAGTGTTCAAATTAGGTTTCACAGATAAGTGAGCCAGTTTATTGTTTCTTTGGCAATAAAATGTTCAGAGACCTGGACGTTATCATATTATGTATATTTAATATTACTATTTCTACTTTATAAAACAAAACCTTTTAATGATCTGTTTTAAAATTACAGTAAAAACCAACATCTCTCTCTCGATCGATCTTTGCAGTAGGTATCTGCAAAGCATTTTTTTAATCTCCAAAGAATCCATGTAAAATATGTTTTTTAATTCACTAAAGTGAAACACAACAAACTAAATGCTACAAAAACTAAGGACTTATGTTATTTAACCTCCCTAAAATAGCATTCAGCTTTATACTCCAACCATATCAAACAATTAAAGTGAAATCATTTATGAATAAAGCGAAAACAATTTTATCCGAAGAATAAAGAAAATGCTATGATTTCGGATCTTTAAGCAAAAATACAAAAACAAATTCAACGAAACAAGTAAAAACTTGTACAAAAAGATTCGGTGGAAAATGGAATGTTATAAAAAGTATGAAAAATCGTCGCTGTAGCTATAACCGGGCCGATCAGATGCCCTAACACGAACGCGCGAAGTAATCGTAATTTAAACTCGAACAATTTGTGAATCGAAAATACAACTATCCTATAATATATGTAAAATGCTTTGTAAACAATTACTAGTGGTTTATTTTATCTTTACTGGCAATACAGTGGAAATCCTTTTAATATCTAATATATCTTGGCGTCTTTACTCTCCTAAAATATAATAATAATAAATCCCTGGACATTTCACACAGCACCATTTGTCCCAAGCTAAGCAACCTAATGCTTGTGTTATGGTAACAAGATGGCTGATAAACTACTTATATACAATTTTTTTTTGTAAATACATACATATTATAGATAGAAAAACACCCAGACTCGGAACAAATACATGTAGGTCATACAAATATTTGTTCCGTGCGGGAATCGAACCCGCAACACGCAGCGCAGCAGTCAATCGCTTAACCACTGCGCCAACCGTGCCGTCAAACCGTGCGGTCATATGACCAACGTTCCCTCCCAGTGCTAATACGCCATTCCTCTCTTATCTCTCTCACTGTCGTTCCTTCTCTCTCTAATACGTTGCGTTCCATTCCTCATAGAATACATTAAAAAACACTCATCCTACATTTACGAGTATTTGGTTTAAATCTACGCAGTAAGCACAATTCGGGTATCACCCATAGATCACAACAAAGTGTTTCCACAACAAGATGTAATCTGTGGCGGGAGCTGTGTTAACCCCCTGACAATTTTATCGACCCATTTGAAAGCCTTCCACCTGGGCACGCGTTATCGCCGACTTGGAAAACTGTTATAAATAGACTTCGAACCCAAGTCGGCCGGACCAAAGGAGTGAAGACAATGGCCTACCTACCCTCCTGCGCCGCATGCCCTGCCACCTGTGCCCTTGATGAACTTATGTCTGTCAGTGAGCGGAGTTCGTGAAGCTGAATTTTGTGCCAATCGTGTTTGAACTTTTTTTCCATCGTTGCGCTCAGAACAACCTTAAGTCTTAAAACTAATTAAATTATTTATTTATTTAATTCACACCCATTCTTCTTCTTGTTCTTCTTCTTCGTGTTGCTTGCATGGCTGTATTTTAAATGTTGTTTTCCCAAAACTTTGCCACTTCCACGGCGTTGTCGGTGGCAGCGCAGAGGTCACTTTGACTGCATGTTTTGGGACACAGAGGGCAGGATAGGAGGTGGAGCATAGTTTCTGTCATAGTTCTACAATCTTACATTGATCCATATTTATGTTAGTAAACAAAAAAATGTCGGGTTAAATTGCGGACAATAGTAGGCCGAGTGGAATATGAAAGGGACTTTATATCTATTGAGGAAAGAGTGAAATTCGCGTGATTGGAACTGTGGGCCATTATCCATTATACAAGTCTGCGGAACACCATGACCTAGAAAAACGGAATTTTCCAGAACATTAATTATATTAGATGCTGTTGCCTGTTTGAGAGGGAAAATTAAAGTATATTTAGTAAAGATGCAATTAATTACTAATATGAATCTATTTCGTTTTCTATTCATAGGAAGTGGACCCATTAGGTCTAGAGATATAGTTAGAAAAGGTCTAGAACAAATCTTAGGTTTGCCCATGAGGCCATAAGGAGAATGATTAGGATACTAAACAATTATGTTGGGAACCAAATATAATACACGCAGCTAACTGAAACTAAAGAACTGAAAGTATATATATATCCCACCTTCCTAGCACGGTGGGCTGTGCTGGGGCGGCTGCTGCAGGAGCAGAAAACCTCAAACGGCGCAAATATAACAACCTTATTGGGAGATATATGTTTGAGCCGTTTGGTGTTGAAACTCTAGGGCCTTGGGGTCCGAGTACTCATCGAATTTTTCGGGACATCGCCAAGCGGTTGGTTGACTCTTCACGTGAGCAGAAGGCTGGCCTATTTTTAGCCCAAAGAATCAGCATTGCCATCCAACGTGGTAATGCTGCCAGCCTTTTGGGCACCTATCCCATTGACAGTGATGCGGACGATTTTTTTGATGCCCAATGAGCTCCTGCCTTTTTCTCTATATTTTTTCGTATTATATACTTGTATATAATTGTATATAGTATATATTAGTGTTAGTTCGATAAAATGTTAATAAATGTTTTATGTAATATGTTTAATTAAACAGAAAAAGAACTGAAATACATACAATAAATAATATAATGTGCGAAATGATTATTTTCATTTCGAATTTACGTTGTGTTTACTCCGCACGTTCGTGATAGGCCTAAAGCGAATTTTAAAAACTAACAACTTACCGACATCGGATGCTATCGGTTCACGTTATTACTTTGACCTCGAATCGTTTGCTTACTGTGTAGGCACAACGGGAGGGTATTTTCGCGGAAACAATATTAAATGGGCAAGAAAGTTTGACACGGTTTGAGGAATTTATTTTTTTAAAAGAATACAGTTCACTTAACATGAAATTAAAGCCATTTAAGTGGCAGTGGGCACATTGCTCGCAGAACAGATGGCTGATGGGGCCGAAAGGTTCTTGAGTGGCGACCGCGTACCGGAAGACGTAGCGTTGAAAGGCCTCCCACAAGGTGGACCGACGACCTTGTGAAGGCCGCAGGAACCCGTTGGATGCAAGAAGCATAGAACCGAATTTTTCAATCGATACCTGACGTATCGCCTAGACATAGCCTTCTCCTTCCAGACTTCAAATTAGCCTAAGCTTTATGCATATATACCTACCTTTGTATGGAGTCTAGCCATTTTTTTTCCCTACCATTGATTTAATAAACAGTTTAGTATCACAACATTAACCCTAAAAAAATAATAGCAGACTCTACCCAGTGTGCCCCAACGCAAAAGCCTACTATGGCAAGTCACGCGGTCCAATTTTGTGAAACGCCGATACTGGGTCCAAAGAACCGGGGGGAAAGAATCAGGAGTCGGCCATTACGTATATCAGCCGTACTGAAAATTTCGCACTCATAATAAAAATATATGAGCTTTTAAGATGAAAACATAAACGGTTTAAGAAAGGTCGTCGGTAACTGTTTATTAAATGCTGTCTTAATGTTTTTGAATACGTTTATAGTAGCTTCGCAGGATATTTGCATACTGATTTAGGTGGAGCGATAAAGTGTATTTCAATTTAATATTTTTCTGAGCCAGTTAGACTGGAAGCCGACTCCAATATAGTTGGGAAAAGGCTATAGGCAGATGAGGTTGTTTCTGAGTTCAGTGAGTCCCTGAACTCAAAAAAAGTAGGAATTGGAAGTTTAATTTCATAGAACTTATCCCAGGTTGATTTAGAGGCGCAGATAAGGGGCAGCCCAGGACATCACCTCCCACCAGGATATGCTGGGTGTATTATCAACTGTTCGTTGAGAATATTCTTGCCTGATCTTGAAGTTTCGTTGTCCTACATATTCCTCACGTACAGTTACCTCATTTTCCTTGTGTCTGTAATGGACATCTTATTATTCCTTACATATCGCAGTTTATTTATTTTCGTACATTTTCGTAAGAGATTAACCTGCTTTTTCAAAATCAAAAGTAATTTATTCAAATTAGGCTGAGAATCAGCACTGTACAAACGTAAAAATTACAAATGACAGTCCCCCAAAACGCCCGCCCTTCACCACTTCCTAGTGCTTTCGCTGGGAAGAAGAATTGGCTAGAAGATTAACCGTTTCCTTATCTGACCAATTCAAGCTTAGTTATCCAAATTACAGTATATCAATTCGTAAGCGTAAAATACATTATCTATATGATATATTTCCGTGAAAATAGTAATGTCTACAATCGATGTTCAAAGGTAATTAATAGTGCTTACTCAAAGGTGGGAACGTCGCTAACTAGAGACTAAAGGCTTCTACACGAGTACTGTTCGAGTTTCAAGCGTTGTTACAGGTTACCAATTATGTACTACGGCAATTCGACTCGATTATCGCCAGTTTTCATCGATAAATGGTATGAATTTATTCGCCATTCTATCATATTACTTTTCAATTGGTTTGTGGAGTGTTTGTGTAATTGATTTTCTAGTGCGATGCTAACATCTTAGAGCGGATTGTTTCATATTATCAACTTGACGCACGCGTATACGTCAAATGTTTCAAATTACAGTCACAAAATGATGGCCTTAACTTACGTCAAATAATAATCATTACGTTAACCAACCGTTTGAAACAACGTTGATTGGTAGATACTTATTAAAAAGTTCATTAGAAATGTTAGCGTTCTTCCAATTTCGGTGACGGTAGTGTGGTAGCCCAAATTGTTTGGCCCAAAGTAGCTGTAATAGACGAAAAAAACTCACAATTTTCATTGCAATATAAAATACGCGGCAGTTAAAGTCCGATACAGAGCCTCCACTTTTTTTCTATTACATTGGACTAGGGCACCGGTCGTCATTTCAGCCGAAAGACGTCCATTGCTGGATATAGGCCTCTCCCAAGCACCGCCAATTCAACCGGTTATGTGCTTCTCGTGAATTTCGGCAGCCTTATGGTCATCGGTCCACCTTGTGGGAGGCCTTTCAACGCTACGTCTTCCGGTACGCGGTAGCTACTCCAGAACCTTTCGGCCCCATCAGCCGTCTGTTCTGCGAGCAATGTGCCCTGTAGCCCAAATTATTTGGCCTAAACTAGCTGTGAGAGAAGAAGAAGAAACCACACAATTTTTTCTCATAAAATACGCCTTGGGAACTTGGGAAGTCAAAGTCCTGTACAGATGCCTCCATTTTTTTCTATTACATCGAACTAGGCACCAGTACGTTCTGCTATATTTGGGATTAACCCCACACCTTTCTAAGCAGGGCACTCCATGATCACCAAATGCTGCCTTCTTCCACAAGCCCTTGAAGAAAGTTTCAAATCTCACACAAGAAAAACAATAACACAACATGCAACCACAGTAATAAATCAGAAGTTAAACTTGTACACCCAAGGGACTTTTGTTTTTTATTTCAGTGTTGTAGAACTGAACGGGGAACAGTTATTAAGTTGTTGTACAACGAGCAGACACGTCACTACCCATGGGTATCGTTACACTAGTTTACAAACTGGGGGAGTAGGGAGTGATAACTCATGGCGAATCGGAACAGCTTTCAACGTGTTTTCGATTATGCATGGACATATACTTACCTAGTTTAAAATTATGTTTGTTAAAATATGAATTAAGATTTTTTGTATTGCTATTTGTATGAGAAGATAAGAGTCGTCAGTAGCCCGAAGGTCTAACAACCAGTCTTTCCAAGGGGTATCGTATTATGGAGTCAATATTGTGGAGGTCAGATAGGCAGTCGTTCTATGTAAAATACTGGTATTCAGCTGCATCCGGTTAGCCTGGAAGGTGACCCCAACATAGATGGGAAAAGGCTAGGGGCTAATGATGATGATTTTTATGAAAAGATGGCCTCATGAGAAAACTGAATAAAATAATTATTATTCTGCTAACATAACTTTTTTTGGAAAAAAATTCCTTAACCCGGCTAACGGTAGGACTTGACTGGTAGAAATCATTACGTAAAGAAAAATCATTATGACCCCTCTAGGTGACTTTTTCTCTCTCTGTCTCGTTCTATTATAAACGAGTGTGTTTGTGTTCGTGCGAGTATCGCGTAAGGAACTTCGTGCCTGACAGTTCCACGTTTCCTAAAAAAAAGGGTTTATTCTTAACGCTGGCGTGACGATTTGGTCTCGTTACTAACCAATTTGGTGGGAAAGAAAAATATGGAGTCCTTTGTCCAGCAGTGGTACAATACATATAAGTTAACGGAATACAAAAGTTTATTCTTTAAACTAATTCACAATTTAATTTTCAAACAAAGTCGAAGTTACACAACATTTTAAGAATCTACTTACTTACAAAAGTAGTTTTTTTTTTTGTAGATTCATGTCAGTATTTCTACGCGATTCTTTTCTTATATCAACAATCAAAGAACTCAACTTTGCAGATTCTTTGATATAATTTATCAAACATTTTCGATAAGCTCAAACCCCCTTATTACAAAACAAGGTTTTTCTTTCTATCAGGTTTATACCACTGACCCAGTTATTGAATTAAGAACCCAACTGATAGAGAAGTGCAGTTCTTTATACAAAAATGACAGCTTAGTTCGGTGCTAAGTTGTCATTTTAGTATTTAGAACATTGTCTAAATCGAAATCAAGTTCGAAATACAAATACTTGCTCAATAGTTTAGGCTAGAACTAAAGTTAGGTTTCGCTTTGTAATAAGACGGCTACAGTTTACCTAGGAAAGTTTTCATTCTTTAGTCCTTACTAAGTGATAAATGATTTTATTTCTGTAAGTAAGCTTACACAAATACTTTTACACATCACCTGCCTAGCCTTTTCCCAACTATGTAAGGGTCGGCTTTCAGTCTAACCGTATGCAGCTGAATATCAGTATTTCACATGACTGATGATGATTATTTTTTTTTTCTGACCTCCACATCCCAGTTACTGTACAACGTACGATACCCCTTGGTAAGACTGGTTGTCAGACTTTCGGGCTACTGACGACCCGTAACAACTGTCAAAGATCCACGAATGACAGCCAGGACCAACGGTTTAACGTGCTTTCCGAGGCACGAAAGGATCTCGGAATGTAAAGATGGTCACCCATCCACAGACCAACCGCGGCAAGGGTAGCTTAATCTGATCGATCGACTTGTGCGGCTGTTATTATTTAGCCATGGACCCCTCAAACAATTTCAAACGCCAATCATATTTTACAAACTAGATGAGGGCGGTGTTTAAGTTGTAACGAAGGACATAATTATTATCAAAATACATGTAACAAACAATCAAAGTAAACCAAACGAGGACGTACGATTATAAAGCCCACCCCTAACTTAAAACAGATTGCTTAGTTCGCAAAACTAAAAGTACTTATTTACACAGTTAGTATGTCTAAATGTCTATTTAATAGTGTCTACACTATTTATTACGGGATCCAAGTTTAATGGCGTATTCATGACGGTACCAAATCACCTGCCTGTTCAGAGGATAATAATTTTGCGTTGTGTTTCAACTAACTTCGCTATTTTGCTTGTGTACCTGGTGAAGGTCGGGTTTGTTTTACACAGTGATCGTTAACGTTAACTTTGAAACTATTAATACGTACCTATTTTTTTTTTAATGTCAAGCTATACTTGTCTATATTGCAGCATCTAACTAAATCCCATGCAAGCTTTACGAGATATAAGCACATTTTTTGCTCCATTGGTATGGAGCAAAAACAAACACCATACGTTGCCGTATGGTGTTCCAGTGTGAGGATAAATAAATAATAAGGGTGTCATTGTATCTGGCAATGGTTGCGTGGCATTGACGTCACGTAGACGCAGCATTAGCGTCACCCAAACTACGGTTACTAGAACAGTGGTGGCCGCCACACATCGGGCCGATACGGTCGATCTGTGGCGGCCACCGCTGTTCTTCTGCTGTGTGTGGGCTTGTCATGAAAGTGATGGTACCGGGGTTTGACTTTACGGTCTCTAAAAACGCTTTCTAGGCAAAATACACGAACTTACTTTCATAAATAACGTTCCATTGGCGTCATTCGCCGATAATTTGCGGATGTGGTAACCGCGACTCTTCTAGGAATTCGTACCTTTAGACGTGATTGAATCAAAAGCAACGCTAAGCTGACGCGGCGTCTTCTTCGAAAAACGTCTACGCAAGATGCACATGATGCTTTAGTAAATTACAATTTCTAAGAATGTTCTGTTAATTAAGATTAATTAAGGATTCAATGCAATTCTAATTACGAAAGCAACCTCAAGGCAGGCTGCAATTATCCAATCACAAAGCTTGAATTTCTAAGCCGCCATCGATAATAATGAACCTCTCTTGAGAGTACGTTAAGGGGTTTTGAGTATCGAGGACCTATTGTTGCAAATAAAAGAAAATTTGCAATTGTGATGTCATTACATCACAATTGCAAATTTTCTTTTATTTGATTACACACACACATTACCAAAACTAGTTCAGGTTTTTGATAAAAAATCTGGATTATTACAGGTTTATGATGAAATTGAGTTTAAAATGTGTCGTCTTCCGGTTTTTCATCAAAAACCTAGGTTTTTGATCATGACCCTAATTTTATGAAAAACCTGCGACATATACACAACACAAAAATATCGTCTGAACTGCCTTGTTGGTCGAAGGCACTATTGCTGACCATGAGGTCCTGGATTCTATTCCCAGGTCGGCCAAGCTGTTATCGGGTTTTTCTATGAGGAATTTCTCAGTAGCAGCCCTGAGTTTTGCGTCCGGTTGAAGGCAATAGGCACATCCCTATTACAAGGGACATAAACATAATTGGCGAAATAAGGGTGTACACACGAAGATTTACCTAACCCTTCGGGGAATTACAGACGTGATATTATGTTATAAATATAAAACTATTCAGTCTCTCATAAAACAAAACTGCTTTGTTTCTAATGTGACGTCTTACGCGGCATACAAGCTCGACCCTTATTTTTGATAGACGCTTCTCTCACCCTACACCCGCGTCGTGCCACTGAGTAATTTCTGTGTTCGTATATTTCGTGCGTGCTGATGTTACCAATCGATAAACGTTATACTAGTTTACAAAAAGCTTCATATAATATCAGGGTAGCATTTATTTTTTTGCCGTTGGTGTAAGAAAAGTATTTAACTGGTCCTCAAAAACTTATTAACTTTCTCATGATGGACCCTTTTTTAAATAGCTGAGCCTCTTTTTAATTTTCTGGCCTTTTCTCACCGTCGTTCACAGTAACTAAGCCAAACGGGTTAGGTTAGAACTGTGACCAACCGCGCACGAGCCGAATTGGTCGCCGTAACTAAGCTAGCGCACCCTAACCAAATAAGTTAGTGAGCATGTGCGACACGCGTCGACATCAGAGGCAATTGCAGCTGTCGACAACATGTCGCTCGTATATTTGAGCACCGTACTCAAATGTACGAGCGGCACGTTGTCGACGGCAACCGCCAACGCATCGACGGCGGGTGTCGACGGATGTACTTTGCTTCTGCAAGTAATGACACTGCACGACCTTTATCATAATAAGCTAAATTGTATAGACCTTAGTAATGATATTAAACTTGTAGTTCCTAGATCAATAATTCATCATCGTAGAGTGCGCGTTTACCGATTGTTTGATCAGGCATCATACCGGACAAACACAGGTAAGCGTGCAGCCCTTCAGCGACTCATGCAAATATACAATGAACATTTCATAGATTTTGATATATTTATGCTAAATAAAAATGCTTTTCGAAGTAAAATTATTAATGTACTTTACAACTTGGATATATTTTGTGGTAACTGATAATTTTGTTATTTTGTAACAATATAAAATGTTTCCTTGAATAACCCTTGTTTCCTTGTTTTCTAGCTTACCAATTAGTCCTCATCAATAAAATAAATACAATACAATACAATAAAATAAAATAAATAGTATGCTATTGTAGAAAAGATGGCTACTGTTAACTTCCAATTTTCATAACCGTCCCCCGACGCCAGGATGCTTAGATCAAAATATTGCCTACAACTAATATTAAACTTACAGGGCCAATATATTTTATTTTTTAACTTCTTCCGACACTAACATAAACTATTAAAACCATGTTTTTGTCGGGGGTTTTTTAAATTATTTTTATGTTGCTTGTTTTAGTATTTTTTTAATTGTGAACGTCACTAATTTTTAAAATACCTTATCAATGTATGTATAAATAAATATTGGTACCATATTTTAATTGAGAAGAAAACATTTGTTATCCAATTATTTTCAGTTTCCTCTCATAATACAATGTGTCTGTAGGCTAGACCACTTGTCAGGTTTCTCTTTACTTGCTATTTCTTTAAGCACCTTTTGTTTGTGTATGTACGATGGGCTTGCCATTGAAATATTTCAGTTTCTAAAGACTACTTGAATAAATAAAGAAATGTTTAATTTTATCAGTCTGGATTTGTGCCCGATTGGCTGAAGTGGCAGTGGGGTTGCCATGTTTGTCGAAGGACCGATGGCTGGTGGAGCAGCGAGTCCTGGGGGTCTACTCCGAAGTAGTATAGGCCGAATGTTCGGCCGTTTCCTGCTATGAAGTTACTATTTGGTTCGGTCGGTCCCAATCCTACACTCCTACACTCTTTCGAATATTGAATATGGTCCCGACCCAACTGAGCCGATCCGAACTTTTTTCGCATTTTTCAATAATATTCGGTTCGGCCATGTGTCGGTCCGATCTGAACATTCGCACTTTGCACTCCGGAGTAGACCCCCTGGAATGGAGACCGCGTATCGGCAAGCGTAGTTTGGGACGCCCCCCAGCTAGATGAACGGACGACCTAAAGAAGATGGCTGGGACAGACTGGATGCGGAAGCGGAGTACAGGGTGCTGTGGCGCGGTCTGTCTGCAATATGCTGAGTTGATTGAACTGGCGAAATGTGGGTGTACTACCTATAGGTACATCTCTGCTTAACCCTTCGAGGAATAAAGGCGTGATGTTAACGTTGTCAAAACATAAAAGGCCCGTTTTGACATTGACAGTTCTAGTAGTTAATAAAGTTCGAATTCGCAAAATACGTATTGGTTTGTATGAAACTGACAGGTGTCAAGAACGCATTCTCAAATGTCGATACGGGCCTTTTATTTTTTGACAACTTTATATAATATGTTATAATGATAAATAATGAAAAATTATTTTATTTTGTAAGTAGGTTTGTACAAACACTTTTACATGTCAATCATATTTTAAAACTAGCGGAGGTCGGTCCTATCTGACTACTCTGAGAAGAAAGGCCGAAACAAACTCAGAGGTCACAGTCTCTTTTAAAGTCCAGACATAATCTTGGTCAGATCTTATGAAGACCATGCAAGTCGATGTCTGATATAGTTTTTTGAGGAAAGAACCACACAGATTGAGAGGGCCTGTCCAGTCAGTGCACGCATTTGTCAGAAATCGTGCACCTCAACTCAAAACGTAAGGAGCTCGATGATTCGACGAACAATACCAAAGAAAGGACATTTGATATTATGAGTAAAGTAAAGAAAAACTCAAATTCTCATTTCTGACGAACATCCTGAGTCACTTTACTAATATAAAGCGGGATGGGATACCTATTAGGAAAATCTTCCAAAATCATATTTCTAGCCAAAAGACGTCCTCTGTTGGTCACAGGCCTCCCCAAAGACCGATGCTGCAACCGGTTCTGCGCTTTTCGCAACCCGCAATTAGAAGGCAAATCTTTCAAAATCATTTGGATCTCATTTTAGAATCATAATTTCACAAAAACACGGTCGGTGTTAGATTAAATTCTTATAAAATAACAAAACTAGGCGCAGAACAATTTTCTTGGTTAAATTGGAACAAACAATTTATACCAAAGATAACTAAGCGGTTAGCCTGTGGGCTCCCAAACCAATATGGTGGACATTACCCAAATATATTTAGATTGAATTAGAAGCTATCTTTTTGACCTCTTCTACTACGTTAAGTTGCTTTCATTCGGTACCTACAAGATTCTTGAGAAACTATTTATGAATTTTATTTATATCACTAGTAGGTACTTATACAAAAAAAAGCATACTACACGATAAACGAATACCTAAAACACAAAAAAATCTTTTGAACACAAACAGACACCACACACAGTTAGTCGTATAGATACATTCATACATACATTGATAAATATTATAATATGATAGATAATTATAATATGTACAATTGACCTCACCAAATAATTATTACGTACCTACCACCTGTAACAGACTGATCTCAATAAAATAAAATGTTATATTTACCTATAAAAATGTATTTATTTAATTAATTATTTAAACTTTTAGCACAAAAAGGTACAAAGGCGGACTTAATGCCTTACGCATTCTCTACCAGTCAACCAAGGGTGGTGAAGAGATTAGATGGCAGGTGCTTTGGTTGAGAGGGACAATAGTAAAAAACTAACAATTTAATATTAATAACATATTTTAAAGATTGCTTATTATTAATTTGTGTCCTAAATTTATTTTATTTTAATAATTAATTTTATACTTTTTGCTGTGCCCTACAGGGTCCATAATTCCTATCCTTTAAGCCATTGTAACACCTCTACAACATTATGGAATGCAAATGAATAAGAAACTGATTTACGAAAGAAAAGAAAGAAAAATGCGTTTATTGGCATTACACAAAATTTATTTATTAACCAACTTACATTAAAATGATGATGATGATGTTGGTTTAGTCAGCAGGAGCAGTGACTCGTAAATCGGGGCCTACTGGGCCCAGTAGGAATGGCCCCGATTTACGAGTAATGTAAGTCGTGCACGATCAGGCGCTTCACTTTATGTACATAATTTCATCAACATTGCTCTTAAAACGGTGAAGGAAAACATCGTGAGGAAATCGGCATGTTCTAGAACCAAAAATTCGAAGACATGGGACATTTACCAACCCGCACTGGGGCCACGTGGTGGATTACGGCCCATTACCTCTCACCAAGAGGACGTCTGTGTCCCACCAGTGGATAAACTATGGGTTGATTATGTAGTCAACATTTCTGATAGAAAAAAAATATTTTGCAGCGAAGCGAAAAGTCTTACGTGCGCACTTAGTTTCTCGAATGGGCGTTTCATAGTATACATAATGTATTAAAACTATACTACGTACGCTGAACGTGTACATTTTTTATCACTTCGTTGAACACAATTTTCTAATATTCATAGTAGATTAACTGCAAAAGATGTACAAAGTAAACGCGACTAATCCAGCGTAATGAAGAAAGCTCTTTGTTACTAATGTTAAGAAATTCTCAGTGAAAATGAGTCATTGTTGCAAAATGAAACGAAAAAATCCAATTCTCGAGGCTCTTCGGAAAATACGGGCGATGTAGCATGTAAATAAGTCTTTACGAATTAGGGAAGACATCTTTCATCTCTGTTCAGAACGATTAGATATTCATAAGATGGCTCGCTCGTCCCTTGTTTTCCCCGCCTCCAAAACATTTTTTACCCATGATTTATTTTTGTATGTAAACAAAACAGTTTTACAGCTCAGAAGTAATATGAATCTATAATGCCCAGCTTCCAAGGTTTTCCTTTCAAAAATTACTTTGTATGTTTTAGGATTATGGAAACTTTAACAGGAAAAGTTGATAATCACCTTACAGGGTCGTGTTATAATGTTTCTTGTAAGTTTTGGAACTTATCATGAAAGATTTTCTGGTAAAGTGTGATAAGAAAATAGATTTTACTTTTAGCAAAACACATAGACTACCAAAGTATTTATATATTCTTCTTTTTTTATAATATTATCCTTGCATTCCTTCTGGGTTTAGCTGAAGTAAGAGCTCGTAGGACATGATGCATGCATCAATGCAAATATTTATGTGAAGGTTTTCCGTTGTAACCCTTCATTACCTTCACTTCTTATGGTCACTAGGCTAGATTCTCTGGAACATGTATCTAAGGCTTTCCGATTACAACGTAAAAGTACAGTATGAAAGCAGCAGTTGGTCAACATATAATCATGAAGCAGGTATAAAGATTTCAGTATTTTAAAGTATCGTGCCATTATTATTTTGAGTCTAATGAAAACCATTTTTTCTTGCATTTTACCATACTGATAACTATCAAACGTTCGATATTTGGGAATGATTGTAATGATAAAAGTGAACAGATGGACTCGGCCTCTAGGTAGAGCGACGATCTTCGCAGGTTGGCTGGTAGCAGCGTTGCCGAAAATAGAGTTGAATGGCGTGCAATAGGAGAGACCTATGTCCAGCAGTGGACTGCTAAAGGCTGATGATGATGATGAGACTAGGGCCCTTACATAATGGCTGCAATTACTGATCCAAAAGCTTGACTTACGGATTCACCATATCTTTTGGGGAAAAGAATTTTAAGATATTTACATAGAGCGGTTGGTATATTCCACTATTTTTCGGTAGAAAAAAGGCAAATATTTTTTTAAAACTTTATTGTTTCTTTATAATGTTTATTACACATGTAATTATATTTATGCGGAGCACCGCACCGTCAGGTATCATAATACATACAACAAGTTTTATTTAATACTATTGTTACTTGTATACAATAATAAACTTTTGACATAATAATAACTGGTTATAATTATCGAGATCTGTCAATATCCTAATTCAAGAAAAAACACTTTCAATGATTTTTTTTTTTCGTTATTTTACATCGAGATGCCGCGGAGGTAAACTGGACAGCTTTTATGTACAGTTGTGGAAATGAAAAATATTTTAACGACAGTATCTGTCAAGAAAGCACTTCGATATTTTCATAATAAGTAACGATTCTTAAAAAATAAGGGGACGGGGGGTCAAGACTACAAGGTTTTTATACAATTTCCACAAAAGAAAATTAATAATACTTTAATTAATAGGCAACGAAACTTACACAAGTCGAAGATTTTTACGTATTTTATTTCGTTATTATTTATAGAAATATATCGGTCACAGGAAGAATATTAAAGTACACAAACAATTTTCGATTTCAAATCAGAATTGTTTTCTAACTATGTAAAATATTTTCTCCTAGTTTACGCTTACATCTATCTACTCTATTATATTATAGTGTATTTATTATACAATATCTTACCTTTTTCAAATGGGTCTTATTATAAGTGTGGTAAAATCCAAAATCTCTTGAGTTTAATTCGATATGCAATTTTGAATTCCTATTCATCATTATGATTAATAAGTTGCATAGTACGGGTATGTTTCGTAATCAATTTCACTCTGCAGTTGGTGACTCACGTTTGTTTGATTTTTTTCCTACTTTACTAAGACCCCTTTGCAAAAGTTCTCTTACAAATACTATTTACAACATCGTTTAGATTCACAAAATTTACTAAAAACTTACTTACAATTTACATCACTTAATACAGATATTATTAAAGACTAGATAGAGTGATTCGTATAACCTCAACTATTTACATTTTCATTTCTAAACATTTTGTGTTTTTAAACGTAGTATTGTCAGCTGTTTATACATTCCTGTGTCCACTATCTTTATGTCCTTTCAATGGAATAATATTTTCATCTTCATTTTTCTAATACACATCTATCATAAACAAGAATATTACGTTTGTATCTTATTTGCCAATTAAGATAATACAAATGATTCATTACATTCCCGATACAAGTAACATTTTACCTGGAAGTTTAATCATAGAATGACAAGGGTTCTTTATAAGTTGGAAATCAAGTCTAATTATCATTACAAATAAATTAATACGATTAACACGCTTTATATTACACTATATACAACACTATACGGAACAAGCATGTTCTACTTGCTCTTGGATTTACTTTATATTGTACATAACACAACCCACACTATAAAATAGCAAATTGTTTCGGTCGGTTGTATTGACAATTGTTGACAAAGTTATTATCTGCATTATGTTAGCATTGTCAATATAAGCGGCTGATTTTGATAAAATTCTTGTATTTACATTTAGTTAAAGATCCGTATGTGTCAAGAGAGCGTCAGGAAGAGGCAAGCAGCCAACACCAGGCAGTGCGTAGGCGACGTCGGTGCAAAAGCCTGCCCCCCTCGCTGCATCGCCGCAGGGTATTCACCTGATAAAGGAAAAATCGAATTTGCTTCTTTGGCAAAAATTAAAACTGTTCTCAACAATATTGGTAGCAACAAAACAAATATAGAAGAGAATCAGGTTACACGTATGGAAATGTGGACAGAAGAGTTTGTTGCCAGTTAGAAAGAATAGAAATGATAGAAAATAAGATACATTTCAGTTTGAACATGCTTAGTCATTACCAATTCCTAAACCTATGCCTTAGTCACACTAATTCAGTAACACTAATTAATTTTCACAGAAAATGTGATTCATAGCTTTACCAAAAACCTACTTAATTTAGTTAAACGAAACCTAAATCCAAATAATAAACCAGGATTTGAATCACTAATCGTAGATTAAGATGCGGAACAATAGACGGAACAGAATTTAAGGGATGAAGAATGACGCAATAAAACCAGTCATTATAATAATAGGGATATTAATATAGGCGACGAAACCAGTATATTAATTTCTGGGAAAGACAATATAAATCATAATTTTTGAGAGGGAGTAGAAATCAGCGAATAAAATATAACAATCTCGTAATGACTGGAATTCTAAAATTATTTGTAAGTCAAGTGATTTGTAAGTCGAATCAAATACCCTCTAATGGATATCACAAATCTAGTATCCACAGTAAAAGAAAATCTAATTACTTAAGAATGAATTACATTCACGTTTCTTCGTGATAGTTCTTTCTCAACCCAAGTCAGTGATAAATGGTATGTAACATGAAAACACCTTATTACATCGCAGTTTTATCCATTGTTTATAACCACGAACCTAACATTAAAAAGAAACATAAAATTTCGTTGATTCATTGCTTTAATGATAATAGTCTTTAGCCTTAATTTTTTATTCGTTGCGAGGTTTAAAAATGTATTTTCTTTCCTTTATCTCACGGAGCTCGTTTATCAAGTAGATTGGAATGCGCCTTACGAATCGCCGTCAAGATTTGGGATTTTATAAATTTATTATTTGCATTTGAATTATACAGATTTGTGATAAGGGAGTCATTAATAGCGACATCTTGCAAAGTATGCCTTTGTAAAATGTCAATGTAATTAATTGGGCTTGTCATTAATGGCGATGTTAAATATTCTGTTTCCTGCTTTAATAAAAGCTCTCGTTATCTTTTTAATTTTGTTAGGAAATAAAATTAGAATAAACGAAGAGAACTTTAAAAATATATAAATTACTGTCCATGTTAAAAGAATATCTTGAGCACTATATTGATTTCGATACTCTAATCAATAAGGTTATCAACTAAAAAGTAATATACAAAAATTACAAGCCAAGGTCCAACTTACCATTGAGCACGTGGACCACGATGCTCTTCGACTGTGCGTTGCTCGGGTTACACTGATACGTCCCGGAGTCTGATGGTCTGGCCTGCTGGATTAGCAGGAACGAGGTCGTCGTCTCCCCCTTCTCTGTCACCACCGACACGCCCCCTCTCGGAGAGTCGTAGCTTATTATCTGTACACATTTTATTCACTCCATGTTTTATGGTAATAGGATTGCTGCTATTTTCTAGATTGGATACATTTTCCTGTTTTTCATGTTATAAAACTGTTGGATTGGATATATTATTATGGTAATTTGGATTATGTTGTCTGACAAATTGAATTACATCTGGGTTGTTAAATTTGAGTTGTGTTGGGTTATAAATAAATTAATTATTTGACTTATCAACGAACTGGATTCTATTGATTTAAGAACTATTCAAGATCATTAACTTCATTGAATATTTCCATACTTCTATTAGCAATTTTAAAGGCCTTACCGCATCATTGTGATTCCAAAATATGTAAGCAGGTGGTTCTGGTGAGTATAGAACCACGCATGTGAGGTTGATGGTGCTGCCTCGGTCAATGTAGAGGTCAGGCCCACCAATTATCTCTGTTGTTGGTTCTGTAACAAAATCATTATCATGAACGTTCACGTTCGTGCACGTTCTTTTACATCTGAAATATAAATGAGTTTATACGTTAGCACTATTTTTGCTAACTGCTGCACATAATTTTGCATTTTATGGTTATAATTAAAAATATATTAAAATTATTCAAAGAAGTACTGGTCTATTATTGACTATTGTCAGTATCTATACTATATTTATAGGTTCTTTGGCATCGTTTAAAAAATCTCTCGCAAATATAATATTCATATTCAAAACACCATAGTTTCCCCCCTAATGCGCAAAACCATCAAATATAACATTTCTTCATAACGAAAAGGTCGTCAGTGTTTTGTTTTTCTTATAGCCCCCATAAGTTGCGTGCGTGCCCATAATACGTCGCACTTAATTAACCGACTTGGCCAAACATGAGTAACATAAACATTCTGTACTAAGTTCACTAACTTTCTGACGCAAACGCTTGAGTCACAAACACACAGCTATGATAAACGGTAAATTAAAAGTTGGTACTGGTATTTATTTAGGTATGGTACTGATATTTGAAGCCATTACCCAGTCTTGGCCTCAATGGTACTTGGGAGTTAATGACGTAAAAGTTCACGTACACATTTCCCGTCTTTATCTTTTGAAGCTTATTTCAAACAATCTTGGTACAATTTGACCTTTCATTGGCCTTGGCTCTAAGTGGTCTCGTATAGATACTTGCTCTAAGAGTTCTAAATAATGTATACGCTCTCATTTTGCTTTCATGTAGGTCTACTTTTGTGATGTAATAATCGTTTGTGCTCTAAGCCTAATAGATCTCATTGACCTTTAGGTGACCTTAATTTTTAAAGGCATATCCACCCATATTCAATGTTCTTTAACAGCTTTTCTCCCCAAGGCCAGGTACACACGTTTTTCTTGCCGTGAAAGTTGGTTTATTCGCCGTGTGTAGGTACGGTCGTCAGTGTTGTGTGGATCACAATGGAAGTTTGTTGACGGATACATTTTTCTACACCGCGGTCTCTACGCCGTGTGTAGGCACGGTCGGTAGTGTTGCATGGATCACTATGGAAGCTTGTTGACGAACACATTTTTTCTATAACACGGATTATAAGCCGTACCGTAAAGAAACCTTGTCGTGTACAAAGGGCCTAAACACACTCAGTGTTGCGTACAGTATAATCACAAGTTTCCATAAATGTAATATTATGTGTAACTAAAGCTTGTACCAATTATTTACTGAAATTGAAATTACCGTAGAGATAATAACACTGTTTCTTCAATAAATATTCCGTTGCTCAACATTAATTTCGGGCTGGTTTCGTCTGTTTATTGATGTAACAATAGTTTACTATCATTAAATACGGGTAGTCAACACTGGAGTCATGACACAGCCTATTACGTTAAAATGACAAGGGGCGAGTTCAAAGGTTTGTATCGTAGTACATATTGAACTAATAACAGATTTTACGAGCACAATATAAACTAAAGTCCGGTAACGAAAATTAGAAACGAACAATTTATCGACATTTTACATTCGGAGTTAAATTTCAGAATTAATTTTGAGGTTCAGGAAGTTGTATTAATTGAAAAAGTTCACTGATACCGACTTTACGATCGCTCGTGGCCTGGGCTTGATACTCAAAGGGAATGCCTGCTATTATCCGATCAAAAGATGGTGCGGCTTACATAAGATTTTATTAATTATCTAATTAAGAAACCTTGGAAACTTCGGAATTCTGAAGCAAGAAAAAAATACCATTTTGGTAGTAACTCGAAAACATTGAAGGATATAATAAATTAGTTTCGTCGAAAAGACGCTAATATTATGTAATTTAGACTGTAGTGCCTTCGTCAGCAGTAAGCAATAAGCTTTTAATAACATGCCCCAGGGCATATAAATAAATCCAATAAGTATCAACTCACCAACAACATTGAGGTGTATAAAATGACTCATATGAGGAGTTGTAGATATTTGACACTCGTATATCCCGGAATCCCGATGCTGTGGATATTTGATCTGTAACAAAAAATAAAATATCAAACCGTCGCCCTTGTACAGGTAGGAAATCATCTCACGGGAACGACTGCCTAAATAAAACGTATCCTATGTCCTAACCAAGGACATAGTGTATTTGTGTATCAAGTTTCATCGAAATCCGCTCAGTCATTAAATCATGAAAAAGTAAGACAGACAGACAAAGTTACATTCGCATTTATAGCATTAGTGTGGAGAGTATGGAAACTAGTATTCAGTTGCGTCCATTTAGACTGGAAGCCGACCCCAATATAGTGGAAGAAAGCGTATGCAGGTCTCAGACCACCATTTCATTTAGCCAACGGGGTGGAACATAATTATGCTGTGTTAGCCAATTTTCTGGTTTGGTGGGCAAAAGAAAAATGTTGGCACCTACTTTTAAGATTTTGTTTTCAGGAAATGTACTGCTTATCCTACCAATATTATAAACGCGAAAGTTTGTATGGATGAATGGATGTTTGTTACTCTTTCACGCCAAAACTACTTAACGGATTTGGATGACATTTGGCCCACAGATAGCTTATAACCAGGATTAACACAAGCATACTTTTTATCCCGATATTCACACGGAATCGAAACTTATGCGGATCAAACGGCGGGGCGCAGCTAGTTTTAAATATTTTTCAAATAATAATACTAGCCTATTATTGTCCCAATGCAGGGGAAATGCCTCTTCTCATACAAAGAAGGCACGAGCATTGAACATCACGCTTGCTCAAAACGGTTCCCGATTTCAAACTTTTTTTTTTCAAATATTTTTTATGGAATTATAGTTTCGTCATGTCCGTCCGTCCGTCCTCGGATTACCTTCCAAACGGTTAGTGCTAGAAAGATTAAGCTTTTCATGGATATGTGTATTTACCGCGTCGACAAAGTGCTAAAATAAAATCACGAAAAATATTTTTTTTTTGGGGTAACTCCCCTACACGTAAAGTGGGGATGATTTTTTTTCTTGCGTCTAGCCCATAATGTGGGATATCATTAGATAGGTCTTTTAAAAACATTGAGAAGTTGCTAAGACGATTTTTTGATTTACGTAGCGCATTTTTTTGTTAAAATAGGACGTCCCCCCCTCTCTAAAAGCTAAACGGCTGGCTCCAAAATCTGAAAAAAATCACGATGGTAGTCCATGTGATGAACTTTGAAGGAAAACTATCACGGCATCGATAACTTTGTTAGTTCAGGAGTTATAGAGGCCTAACTTGTAAAATGCGCTTACTTGGAAAACTTCGTACAAAAATAATGAAATACTAAGTAAATATGTAAAATATTAAAAATAAAATCATAAAAATTATCTATTGGGCACTTGAATCCTTGAATCCTTGAGGAGGAACTCCTTCTTCAGTTACCATCGTCCAATTTGGGCCCGTTTTTAAACGTTACGGACAATAATGATTAAACCGTTTTATTCAATTAATTTATTCATAGTAATAAATACCAACCCCGCCTTCTAAATCCACGTGCCATTATGGGTGACTACGGAACCCTATTCTATGCTTGGCCTGACATGCCCTTGGGCGGTTTTGTACGGTAGATTTGATGGATTCAAGAGCATGTTTGCGCGTAAATTCAATAAAAATGAACAGCCGTGGGTTCCCATTTTAATTTAAAATTAATTTGTATTTCGAAACTAAATTTTATTTTTTCCATGAGACAAGTTTGACGTAATGTGGAGCTCATAAGTAAAATGCTTCCTTTGCGTTTTATTTTGTTTTTTTTTAAGAAACCAAGCTTTTAACTTAATTTTCTTAGCGTGTCGGTGGCAAAATATACTTTTTTTTTCTTAATATGGTTTGGCCCAAAATTCAGCGATGCGGATAGCATTCACCGACGCAGCCATAATGTCTGTTGTATATTAACATTGAGGGTAACCTCACAATAACGTTTTGTTCATACACCGTACGGATAAATAAAATATTCATTATCTAGCAAGATCGTGTTTTACTTCAAGTTCCTCACGTAAAAAGATCTTAGACTATAAGGAAACGTAAGCACTGTTTTTGGCAAATAAACATTATCTTATCTTACTATCACTGAAAATACCGGTAGATACGAGTATAATTAAATTAACGACGATGTCATAATGTGGATTTACTGGAACATTTCACGAAACAAAACATTTGAACCCTCTAACACAACAGTTTAATGTACAGTACAACATTCTAGAACTCTCAAAGATAAAGGACTTCTTATTACAGCAACATTATCCTCTAGAACAAACGTTCCAGTGATTTCAAGTACAATTAATATAATTTGAAGTCGGGGGTTTATTTGAATTGTAATGTTATTACATTTAAACGTAAACGTTGCTTAAATATTTACATAGATCCCCTTACACAAATGTCTGTATTTAACGTAGTGTGAATTCTAAATTCTAACGTTATTATGGTAGGTTTCATTTTATTTTCTAGTGTTATGTGTTAAATAATGGATGTCTTGTTTGTTATGTTTTATTAACATAATCAGCTTATTATAATACATAAAATTGGAGGGTTGATGTCCGTACGGTACGGTGAATTATCCTGAGTAGAGGCTGGATGTTAAACAATATTTGCAGACAAAATTAATGTAGGTAGGTATTTTACTGGTACTATACCCTGTCCATTAGGTTAACTGTTTTTTGATAGCCGTTTTAGAAATTAACTATTCTAGATTACGTAAAAGTTAACTTTAAAATGCGTAATAAAATAAATACATAAGTTTATGTATTTAAGGCTTATCCTTAGGCCTTATCTTATTGGATTTTCTTATTGATGGCTTCTTACAGACATTATAATACCGTACGTGTATCAATCAATGTATTGTGTGTTGCACAATCACTAGTTCCATCTGTCATAAAACGGTTTACCCAAAGGACAGGGTATAACTTGGTCATTCAATCTTGAAAATGGAAATAATACACGGTTCACTTATATGTTTCAATTTGGATCATGCAAACATGTCCATAATGTTATACAGCTTACCCAAATTTACTCACTTTGGAGAAAAAATAATTCTAACATTTTAATGGATCCATTAAAACATTTTAGAATTATTTTTTCTCTATGTCATACGGTTCAACCAAATTGACTCACTTTGGAGAAAAAAATATTCAAAAATTTTAATGGATCCATTAGAATTATTTTGAACTGTTTTTTATCATGTTATTTTCATCACAATGACGCAAAAGGGTAGAACTAAAACGTTGTTAAAGAACACGTGTATAAAGTTACATTTATCTCCATTAAAACTCTGAGCATGTCTCGTTAGCTTGTTGTATGGTTTGAAGAAAAGGCTATCGGAAAGCTTGCTTTTAATATCATGGCAAGTAGCCAAAACATAGATTAAGAACTAAAGTGGATACTTGAACATGTAGCGAACTTTATCTCTACAGCATGGATGACTACATCTTATTATTTGAGCGATTGTATGTCATAGGACTTGCCAAAATACTCTTTACATACTGTTTACCAAGAGTTCTAAAGGACAATGCCTGTACAATGAATGTATGAAATCTATTTTTTATAGACTACATTACCACGACGAAGACACTGCGTCTCTTTAAATTTGTATTTTGCATTACATCAGATTGTACAGTCCACGCATTTTATTTGTTCGCTCCTCGAACTGAGCACCCGACCTATCAGCGTCAACATATGGTCCTTCGAGCCAGATTATTAACTCCTACAAAAGTTCTTTTTGTAAACAAAATCCGGGTAAAAAAAAAAAAACAATAAAATCTAAATAACTTAAAAACTAGGTAGGTACTTTATTTTGAATGACATGTTATACACGAACAGCCATTATTGCTCTAAAAAAATGTTAATAGTTTAAATAAAACTATTTATTATAGTTTATTCTATTATTATGCAGTGCCCCAAATGCACAAAAACAACCTCCCCTACAGCAACAAAAAAAATTAAAAAAAAACTAATAAACAAACCTCCCCCAGAACGGCCGGTCACCGCGGGGGTTGTAGACTGCCACCCTCCAAGGTCAAGCAAAATCTATATAGCTACTTACAATGTTAGAACGCTATTAAGAGAAACAAAAATACTAGAGCTAGAGCACGCAATATCACAAATAAAATGGGACAAAATTGGTCTAGCTGAAGTACGTAAATTAGGCTTCACTATAGAAGACAGACGCACCTACCTATTCTGTTACTATGGACAAAGCAAAGGTCATAAGGGAGTTGGCTTTCTAGTGAAGAAACTGGAATACATTGAGGTACAAGATTTTATACCCACATCAGAACGTATCGCTTTGTTACATATAAAAATTCAAGGGAACCTTTACTCATTACTTCAAGCCTACGCCCCCATAGATATAGCCAGCGATACAGAAATACAAAAATTCTATACAGATCTGGAAATAACTATGAATAAATGCTCGAAACATATTATTTTTATGGGAGACATGAATGCAAATATAGGCATACCTGAACCTGGAAAACATCCGATGATGGGTAATTACGGGTATGGAGAAAGAAATGAAAGAGGACAGTTATTCATAAACTTCTGCAATCACTATAGTGATTGCTGTTGTTATTTCTGTCCTTATTTAAGGATAATAAACACATGTTTAAAAAACCAAACAAACTTAGGT
Organism: Apamea crenata; assembly: GCA_949629185.1. Lineage (NCBI taxonomy): Eukaryota > Metazoa > Arthropoda > Insecta > Lepidoptera > Noctuidae > Apamea > Apamea crenata. The sequence goes on from OX451359.1 coordinate 5,079,346, forward strand.
GGACTTGGAACTCACCTAATGGAAAAACTAGGAACGAAATCGACCCTGAATGTGCATTGCAAGTTTGTGGGTTTGTGCAGGGCACCCTGTCTTTTCACAATACCCTCTAAATCGACTGTTATTGACTTGCAATAATTCTAGCTGGAAATGGATAGCTACTTAGGCAGTTACTAACATTACATTTCTTTGCACAGAAAAACTCATTCTATTCTTTCTAAAAAATAGTATTATATTACGTGTAATTGAAGTCACTACATAACTAATTATAACATGCACAGTAAACTTTTATAGAAAAAGTGCTTCGAATATACATATTTTCTAAGATTAATGACACAAGCAGTAGTAGTAATTTATCCTATATTATAATAAAGTAAGTTTTGGTATATTTACCTGTAAAGTCCAGTCCTCGGAATGTGGCAAGTGAATTGCTCTAAACCTTTGATCACTCGTGTATGTGTACCGACCGACAGTCAGCAGATGGATGTCTCGATGCCGTACCCATGATACTTGCATGTTTAACTGTAACAAAAATATTAAATTAGATAAATATAGCTTTTAATGTCACTTTTTAGTTGTTGACGACTGCTAAGTAGAGCCGACGAACCCAGGACCCCATGACCGGGTTTCGTTTGGCCATTTGAGTGTTATTTGATTTTTTATACAGGATAGAAGGGTATGATTCTGGATCCCCCATCGTGGGAATATTCCGTCGGTTATTATAAAAAAAAAACAGTAGTTTCTTACAAAAGAGCAATACCTACGCGGTGACATTGTATGACCTTGGAAAAACCTTTTTAGGGTTCCGTAGTGATGTGATTAGTATAATGTTATATGATCGTCTAAATACAACACAAACAAAATATTCCAAAAGAAAAATTAATTTGAATCGTTCACAGGCAAAAAAAACACGCAAGGAGTTTAAAATTAATGGAATCTTGTGGGATTATCTCCAAAATAGTCTTGGCAACCGGATGCCTGACTGGCCTTTAATATTGCAGAGGGAAATGAGGTAGTTAACGAAAACTCATTTTGGTTTGACGAGAAAAAAGAAAACTAGAAGAATTACATTAGCGATAGCTTATAACCGAGCAGGGAAATTGGAACCTTAATGGCATAACATTGTAAGTTGTAGTGTCGTTAGCATTAGGTGGTTCCAAAGCTTTGTTCACATTCCACTGGAGCTATCATTATAGTTCTTAATGAAGGTGGATTTTGTTTTTTGTTTTGCTAGGTAGGTATTCTTGCAGACAGTATCCATTAGTGCTTTTTTGTCATTGAAGATTGATATTCGAGATAAAAAAGAGCCTTTTAAAAAAATAAAAGAGCCTTTTAAAATTAAACCTTTTGAAACAAATATGATGTTTTTTTTCAAATAGATTGGTATACGTTTTTTTCAGAAAGCTCAGGTAGTACTCGAAACCGGCGTGCGTGTATGACCAGAGGGGCAATTCTCGTAATTTTAAGAACCAGTCTGATCTCAGTCTCAATCTGTCAAAAATACCTCAAATTTCCTTACTTTTTTGACAAGTTTTTGACATTGAATGTAGCTGAGATGATATTGCGACTAGAATTGGAACGTTTTTAATTACGGGATTTGGCCTTCTGATGCATGATGTAAGGATAGTAGCTGGTGATGTTCTGAGGTTTCTGTCGACCCCCGTGGGAAAAGGCATGAGTTTATGTATGTAGATTTGCAAACAAAGAGGTTTAATAGAACATTTTTATAACGTTTCTGTATTAATTAATGAACTAAAGCTGTGTGATTTAGTTTTATCATGTAATTGAATGGTCAGGCCCTGACCTGAAATATAATATAACCGAGTAATACAAGGACATTTGCAGTAATAAACCTTACATTGTAAACCATGTACAATTGTACAGTCACGAGCACAAACTCAAACTCAAATCATTTATTTCAATTAAACCATTTACAGGCACTTTTGAATTGTCAAAATTAAATAGTCGGTCAGTTAGTCAGAAAGTTGAAGCTAGTCGCGATATGTCAACACTTGGAATCAATCAATAGGGATTTTTGCGTGTAATAACGAAAACAACAATGAAATACTACCCATTGCAAAAACCTATGGGTTCGAAAATACTACGTCGCAGCAAGATAAAATTTCATTTAAAAATAAAGGAGTAAATCGCTTTTGAATAAAGCCAAGTGTATACATACTTATGCTTGTAACTGTACACAAAATGCATAGCCTTATTATTTATTCTGATATATAATTGATATCTCGCATTCTTTCTTTCATTATATATTATACTTAGCGCTTGAAAAAGTTATTGAAGGTAAAGGAGAGTGATTGACACCGCTTTTATGCTATTTTATTGATCTTATAGAAACAATTAAACAGTCTTGTTTACGACTTATTTTTACTATTTAATTCAATGAGTCTACCTTGCCTTTTTCTTACTGTGTGGGGGTTGGCTTCCTGTTTAAACGGATGCAGTTCAATACCAGTATTTTACATGGTGCGACTGCCTATCTGCCTCTCCATAACCTCTACTGGGTAACACGATACCCCTTGGTAAGACTAGTGGTCAGACGTAACGTCTGTCAAAGTCTGCGAATGCCAGCCAGGATTAACGGCTTACCGTGGTGTCCCAGCCACGGAGGGATCTTTATATTTTAATTAATGGTCACCCATCCACGAACCGAACGCGGCAAGCGTAGCTTAGCTTTCGATTGAACTGTGTGGCTGTTATTATTTAGCCACGAGCCTTCTTTACTTTAATTGTTATCAGATATTATACAATTTTGGTCAGTGAGAATAATAAATTGTATAATCAGCCTATAAAGTTCCCCCTGCTGGAACTCAAAGCTCTTCTCGGTAAGAAGAATAATAAATAGTTGTAATACTAGAATACTATTAATAATATATGTACTAACAGATAAAGGTCCAAATCTAGCAACTAAAGTAATAATATGCCCTGAATTAAAAAAGATACAAGACCCAGTCACCAGTAAAGTTATTAAAAACACGGAAACCGTTTACCTGAAACCAATTACCGTCCTGCACATAAATTCAGAAACGTTGATGATAGCGTGCGCATTAAAAAGCCGTGTGAAAGAAAGAGAGATCTCGTTAGGCCGACTTGTATTTTATGTGGGATGTGGCGACTTCGCCTAATGAGACTTTTATTTATAAAGTTGAGCACAATACCGACTTTAAAGTTTCATTGTCCTATTGTTACGTTTCATTTTAAGCGAGGAGTTTGTGGTACACCACTATGTAAATTGGACGTCGCCTGTTGAAATAAGGGTAACTCGTTAGTACGGTGGTGTGTACTCGAGGTTACTCGCACACGTCTGTATTGTTAACAGTACGAGTGCTTACCGTACGAATAAGTGCTTACTGTACGAATAAGTGCTGTGTACGAGCAAGTGCGTCGGCGCGGCAGTGATGTTTTGAAGTAATTTGACTTTCTGTAAGTTTGAGTCGGCAATTTTATGGCACAGATCGTTATGGCGGTTTTCGAGAGTTTCATTAGTTGATAAGCGGTTGGGATGAGTGTTTTAAATAGAATGATATCCTAGGGGCCATTGCTCTCTCTTCAGGGTACCAGGAACATCGACGCGCAAACTGTAATCATGAATTCAGCACACGATTGTAGACACACCGGCGCGAGAGATATTTTTTTTAAAATAACCTAAAATTTTACGCAGAGGAGTTCAGAATCATGTGCTGAATTCATGGTTATAGTTTGCACGTGTGCATTGTAACAGGCTGCACTGCTCCACCATGTTAGGCATACAATAGTTTACAATTTGTTATATTAGACCTAAGTTTATATGATATATATTATATCAATTCAAATAGACATTTAAATTGTAATAGAGCCTTATTTTGCAGACAAAAATTCATGTACTGTATAATATGGTCTGTTTACTAAGAAGACATATTTTATTTATTTGCTTAAAAAAATGAATGTTTTCAATTTCTCTTATTTGCTTAGGAAGCTTATTATAAATTCGTGAAGACATTCCGAAGAAACTTTTTGGAAGTCAATCATTGGATTTGGCAGATTCTATTATAGTTATTGTTCTGGTCATCATCGTTGCATTTTTTTACCATGCTGATAGACGAGATCACAAAGATTCAAAAGACAACTGACTAATTATACCACTGTATTTTCTTTTTTGTCACCGACTTCCGAAATTAATGTTATTTTTCTATAGAATAAGAACCTCCTCCTTTTTGAATTGAGTTAAAACACTCGGAGATACCGATAGTATGATGTATGTCTTAAAGTTGGACAGGCTAATAGAATTAGAGGCTTCCGCCTGCCCCTGAGGATTGACATAGGTATTAATAATAAGTGGATTCAGCTTACTGCCAACCGCACAGCATTTCAATCAAAGTAAAAGTGATATATCACAAATGTACCAACATTGGCTCTCCAACTTTGGTCGCAAACATTGGCCATATACCCCAACGTATTATGACAAGGAGAATCCCCAAAAGATAGAACGTATCCATTGCCACATAAATCTAACTAGGCACGTGCAAAGCGACGGGATATGTTATCCTTGCCTTTTTATCTTTAGCGTCATTTCACGTGAGACATAAAGTTAAGTTGGAATTTCTTGGGACGGACGTGGTTGCACCGCTATTGTCTGTTTTGTTGCTCGGGAATTTTCGGAGTCGACAATTGTTCGGTTATGATTTTGTATAAGACTTTCTTAAGAATATGAGTCGTATTCAGAAAATATAATATATTTTGTCTACTTAAGTTAAAATATTACAGGTACTATAGCTGCACCTCTGCCTGACCCTTCGAAGAATACAGGCGTTATGTTATCCTACTTATATCCTACTAATGTTATAAACGTGAAAGTTTTTATGGATGGATGGATGTTTGTTACTCTTTCACGCAAAAACTACTAAACGGATTAGGATGTGGTACACAGATGGTTTATAACCAGGATTAACATATAGGATACTTTTTATCCCGATATTCTCACGGGATCGAAACTTATGCGGGTAAAACCGCGGGGTGCAGCTAGTGTTAAATAAAAATATTTTGCCAGCTTTTACAGCAAATTCCAAGGTAACTTTTAGGTTTTTAAGCTCTTTGAATTCTGTCCTCTTTTTAACCTTACGTTTATCACAACTTACTAGACCTATGCGGACACAATACATGTTTACACTGAACGCCACAGAGCAACCGTTGTATAACGTACCAATAACTTGTTTTGTTTTTGGCTACAGTTTTTTAGCTCTTGGTAGGCTCACGTTTGATCACTACGAGTATCACTCCTGCGGGGTAACTGCGTACATCACTCTCAGTAGTGACGGTTTTAATTTTGACAATTCAACAGCATTCAATGCGTTATTTACGTTGTTGAACAGAAAAATTATTCGAACATAATTATGAAGCCATGGTTTAGCTATATCCTTTAAAATGATTCAGATTATGATTGAAAGTTTGTAACGCAATTACGGTGCTGTAGGCAATGATGTAGTAAGATATTAATTTTAAATATTTAATTAGGCTTTGCACCACAAATCACCTGCATTTGCGACATATTCGCCAAAAATATAAACAAATATGAGTTTATGGAAAAATAACTTTAATTCCTACACAATAAAGTTCAGTTTACGCTACAACATCAAACATTTTTATAACTTTTTCAATAGTGCTAGTCACTCTGAAATCAACTTAATTACATTAAAATAAAGTTGATATTTGTTAAACTTTAAATAACGTCAATTTGACACATAAATAAAATTTGAAAGATAGGAACATTTAACACTAAACGAATTTAAAACATCGTCCATTATAAGTTTACAGCATACTAACGGCTGATTTTTCAATCATCTGATAACTTTATTCGAGGAATAATTTTGAAACTTTGTCAGTTATTTCATGCAAAAACTGTCAAACGTCAATTTTATTCCTCGAATAAAAGTTATCTGGCAATGGAGAAATCAGCCCTAAATTATATAAACTAAAACTAAGCCCTAAGGTGTCTGGCGAGTCTTTAAAAACTACTTAAGCTGACGATTGGTTGATGTTTTAAATACATTGGATTTGTTAGTTTCTGGTGCAAGCAGGCCAATTGATAAAGACTTGAAACTTACCGTTTTATTCCCTAAATTCTTGACTCGGCAATTTAAGTACGCCGTCTTTCCCAGCAACGCTGTCACGTTCTTAGACGCCATCAGGTCGAAGTACGGCCCGGTCCGAGGCGTAGGCCTCGGGCCGTCGAGGGCCACTCCAGACCGGATCGCGTTGTCCACGGAACCGGCCGGTGACGCCGTCGCAGAGGCGTTTGTAGGCGAACCTTTGCCGAGTTCGCGCTGCGCTGATGATACTGCAGAAGAGAAGGTTAATTTTAGTTTAGACGATACGGGAATTTTAGGCCTACCATATTATTAATATGTATTATTAATAGTAGTTATTTTGGAGAATAACACCCTTAAACACGGCATAACCGAAATGTAAAAAAATCGTGAAAGTTTATTGCTGATTTAGTAGACTTAACCAAATCAAAAAGTAAATAATAAAAAAGTTCCCGATACGACTGTTTTTTCTATATCGAATAAATCTTCGGAAACGTCTACCCCATTTCATACTTGATCCCATTAAAATCTAAAAGGAAATTTCATCACGAACCCAAACAGTTTCACCTTTAGAATATTTTTTTGTAAATTGACTCAAACTCGAAGTAAGTTTTCGTTTTCCCTCATTTTAACCCTTATAAATATAGTGCGGTAGGGCTGGAATAGATTAACGCCGACAACTTTATTATCCGTGTCTGTTCTACTGGAAACCTCGTAAAACCGATCACGTGTGTGAACATCACTTGAGTGACGTCACGCTGGGCATTCACACCATGCGCCATTTTTACTGGGAATGTAGCGCACTGTGCAAGATATTTTCTTTTTTTTTGTGCAAGGGATTTATTTAATGGAGGATTCAAGTGACGAATGTTGCAATATTGTTTTCATGTAATTGATAAGTACTAAATTATTGTTATTTCTACTTTCGTTTTATAAACTAATCTGTAATTTGCCAGCTGGTTGGAATAAATTAGATCTTAAAAATATCACATCAAGATTCACGCAGTCAAGACTTTTGAGAAATATATTATATAAATCCAAGCGATTACAGTATTTTTCACTAACGCATATTCTTGCATATAACTTCTTCTTAGATTATCTTATAATGCCAATAGAATACGTGAGTGAAGCCGCAGGCACAGCTAGTATAATTTTTGAGGCTGGTATTAGTTGGCTCAATTAAAAAAAAAAATTAACAAGTCAACCTTGAAAACTAGAGAACAAAATGTTTTATCACAAGGATTCATTGTTACATCCTAACCCAAATTACACTATAAGATTATGTATTTTCGACCGCTATAAATGGAAAGAATATGGATGCTAAGCAAAAGAAAATACAACGCCTCCAAATAATAATACTTTGCTTCTGCATATACTTTTGTGTATATACACAAAAGTATATGCAGAAGCAAAGTATGAAAATAAATACCCACTACTGCTGTCAAATTAGGAGCACCATACGATGCGTATCACGTTACAGAAAAGGGAAGGCCAACATTGTACTACTTACTACTTCAACTTCCTAATATTTGTTCATGAAGCTCGCTTCAAAATGCTTTCAGGGACTTTGTAAGAAACATGAGCACGCTAATGTTATTTTAATGTGTGAGTACTGTTTTACGGCATTTTACTCATGGAGACATAATTTTAGTATGCTGGCAGATGTGTCATCTTCCTTGAAATTGTGTACTTACATATATTGACCAATGAGAGCATAAAAATGGAGTGAGGATACTTTGGTGTGACATATACTTTAATGATTATTTCAGGCTAATGCCTACAAGCAAGGCTACACAGTAAAACAAATGAATAACTATCCGCCCTACATTAATCCCTGGACTGTATTTTTTGGGTCCATAATCTTATCTTAAATCAATACTCAACAATGAAACCTCAAGGGGTATAAAATGAAAAAGCATTACCACGTCTACCTGGCCTTGAAAACCACAATTTGAATGAAAAGGTTTATCGTCTTCTATCAGTTATTATCCTGTCATTTAGAGTGGCACCTGCTCCCTTCGGAGTTGCTTGGTTTCTATTCTTCGTTTCGTCATCATTGTTGGTAGGCGACGAGGCACGAGGATTCTCTGCTTTGTTTAATGTGCCCTTTATAGAGATTTATTAAGACAACAGATGTTTATTCATATCATTGTGTTGGTGTCATAAGAATTATGTCTTGTATATTTTCTTACGATTTAATTACCAATTTATGTTATGAGTAATTTTAAACAATGCTGATAAGATCTCACTGTTCATATTATTATGTGTAACGATTGTATAAAAATTAAAAAGTCGACTATGCTTTAAGTATGATATGAACATGAAACGGTTTTGAGAATTTTTATTGGTTTCCAAGACATTAACGTTCAGAGCTGATAACGTGACTCAATCATCAACTTTGAACGTTCATGTCTCGGAAACGTGAGACTTTACGTGGTTTGGTCACATTATGTTTTCTGTTTGCATTGATCAGCTATCGATTTATATAGGTCTCATGCGTGGCCACCATTTTCAAAATGGAGTGACAGAAGATAAGCCACGGATCTTCAAATCCCTTTAACGGCTAATTTTTCCAACGCCAGATAATTTTATCGGAGGTATAATTTAGAATGTTTGACAGTTCTTCTTAACAAAAACTGTCAGACGTCAATTTTATTCCACGAATAAAGCACAAATCAGCCCTAAGTTATATATTTATTATTAGATGATGCAAAAAACAAAATAATGACATAATATTGTTTATTTTTATAAATTGTAAATGACATCTCGAAAAGCATTACAATGAGATGTCATAACACAAAAAGGCTCAGAAAAACTTTCAATGCATTATGTTTAGAGCTTTACTAATTTAATAAGACATAAAACTCAGAGATATAAAAGATCTTAGGGAAAATCTGAGGAAAAATATTTCACTACTAAAATTAAATTTTGGTTTTGAAGTAAGACGTGTTTTTTTAGAGATGTCATCAATTTTGAGTCTCTCTTGAAAAAAAGAGAAAATGTTACCATTTACAATAAAAAAAACGAAAGTTGTTGAAAAAATATCTTCTTTTCAAAGAATTGTATAGGGCAACATTTTCGCTACAGCAACTCAACATTGGACAGTATTGAAACGTCACGTAGAACCGTCCAGACCCAAAAACTTTTTCAACAGAAAAGTTCCAACAATACAAGAACAGAAAAGGACCACAAAGTCAACAAGCCCAAAGTACCATACAAACCAAAATTCTAATGAAAACACAAGTTATTATAATAACATGTCAAAATTTCCGCAAGCAAACATTTGGTCACAAATAAATTGGGTACAGTAGAAGTTCCCCAATTGTCCCCACTTTCCGTAGGCCCAATGCTAATAACATACATGATAATAAACTAGAAGGCAACGCTATTGTTATTGTTGGAGGTATTGAATATCACAAAATGGCCGCGTACGAGGGATCGGAACAAAACACGAACACGGAACAAGAAGGGTTCGTTGGTAATTTTATAGCGGAAGCCCTAACATATTTTTACAGGGTTGCGAAAGGAAATGTCAAAACTTTTTGTGTGCTTGTTAAAATGTTATTGTGCCAATTTTCATTTACGATGAGACCTTTCATACTTTACACTCCACGTCCCAAATGTTTATATAATTAGTAATGGTTTATGGCGCGTACTCCCAATACGCTATATCATTTGTTGTTTTATCGAGTTTAAATTTTCTTACTTTATGTTGGCCGCGTGGTGGATTATGGCTCACTCTCTCTCTCACAGAGAGGAGACCAGTGTCTCAGCCGTGGGAATATTTTAGGCTGAATATGCTTACAGAATATTTACAGAAACTTGTCCCAGCAGACTTTATTAAATTTTAATTCTACGTTCTAAACTAAAATATACTCTCAAATAGTTTCAGCATTAATTTAGACTCAAAGCATCACCAGCTTAGCGTTATATATGTATATTTTAGATGCTAGAGCAGACTGTATCATATGCAAAAGAGGATCCACCCTAACGAGTTTAGAATCTAACTAAACTTAATTGGCAAGTGTAACAGCACACTCGAGTGTCTCAAGATATCTTTTCTAAGTCACATTTGATACAGAGATATACGTATAAAGTTACTGTATAAGCATATGTTTAAAGCTAAAGTAATACGCATTGCAGATGCGCCGGCAACGGAATGGCTTCTAGCTGTCCAGTTTCTGCAGTGTCTAGAATTATGTCGTGGCTAAGGTTTGCTTAAAATAAAGCAGGTTTTTCGTTGTATAAAGAGCTTAAATGTTTGTCTAGGAACGGACGAAAAACTTGGATTACTAATGCCGTGGTTTTCCAGTGCAATTTGTAAGGATTCGGTCCGTAAATGAAGATGTAGCGTTAAACTCGCTCGCAATCTTTGTATTGTGTGGAGTCTTAGTGGAACGTTAATGTGTCCGGGTACAGCACGTTGATTTATTTTCAGTTTCTTGTTTATCTCTTTTTGTTTTGGTTTATCTGTTTCTGAGAGTTGTAATACTCTTAAGATTTAGGTAAAAGAAATATATAATTGTTATGATTTAGGTACAAAATAGGTATGTAAAACCATAAGGAAAGAAGTGAAAGACTGGGAGTGATAGGAGTGTTAAGATTGATTGGATGTCATTCTTTGATAATAATTTACTTACGATCTCAGTAAATCTTCTTTTTAAGCGAAATTGCCAAGACTGCCTCGTTGGTCGAGTGGTAGTAAGCGCTACTGCTGAACATGAGGGTGAGGAGTTATTGGAATTTTCCATCTGGATTTTGTCAGTAATAGCCCGGAGCTTCGATTTGTGCCCGGTTGATAGCAAAAGACTCGCTCCATATAACATGGGACTTAAGTTTAACTGGCGAAATATGGGTGTTTCATAGATCTAGGTCCATCCCTGTCTAACCCTTTAGGGAAACAAGGCGTGATGTTACGCCAATGAAATAAACAAAACCAGATGACGATAAGACATTCAAACTAGAAGTAGCTAACTAAGCGACAAAAGAAATGCTTAGTAATATAATTAGAAATGAGCCCATAAAAATACCAACAAATCAAAACTACAAAACTCCAGTCCTCAACATTCGTTAATATCTCATAACTTCTAACAGCCGATAATCCAAACACCGGAGAAATAAAACAAGCCGAATGGATAGCAGTAATAAAACCGACCATTACCGAAGTAAACAATATTAGAGAAAGAGTCGTTGTTATAAATCTTGGTAGAAATGCCCAGACAGCGATAGCCGACCAAATTGTGGCGAAAGAAGGCACAATATACGTAATACATAAGTTAGATTACGTTGTGTCTTGTCGTCCGAAGATTTTTCTTGAGATAGAAGAATAGGGTTCGTTTTTGGAAGGATGGTTTCTTACAAGGTTAAGTGAATGATTGAGTGCGGTGGTTGAAGTTGTGCATAGTTTAGAACGGTTTCTTTTTCAATACAAATAAAGGAACCTATACTCATATACTCGTATATATATACCTTTAACTCTAAAATATAACACACAATATTCCCCGAAGGGTCAGACAGAAGTACTCTAAGATATTTTTTGTAATATAAGTTTAATTAAATTACATTTTCTTAATGTTCGTTTTTTTTTGTTTCAGGAGGTCTACTCTCCAAGTCTGTAACCGAAGATATAGGCCCGTCCGAAAGTAGTTCGAATCTTGGAAGTGAAACTTACACCTGCTTAATTACCTTTTTTGGGCGGCTAAAATACATCGGGAGTAGGGATATCTGTCGAATCGTCGGGCCCCAAAATAATCTTATGTCGGTAGGTGATACGGCGTAGGAAGTAACTTCGGCCTTAACTACGGATTATGTCCTTAGGGAGTAAACGTTACGTAAGAGTCGTTTGCCAGTTACCTTATTAGGATTAGTATATTTAGAGGTATAATACTGGTAATTTTTTTTTCCATTCGTAAGGATTTCACTCCCATAAGCCTAATTTTATTACGAATGAATCAATGTGATATGTGGATTAGGATTAGTGTGTTTTTTGCTTATGAAGCTTTAAATTGTTATCTATAGCTTCATAAGCAAAAAACACACTAATGTAATAGATATCGAGATTTTTTAGATTATCCCTTGCTTCACGCAAAAAAAGATAAAATAATAATTATGATATTTATGTACGCTTAGCGTAATGATACCTATTATCGTGAAGGAAGGAGGTAATTCTTTAGTTGGAAGGTGAGTAGGCCTTTAGTGTGACACGCAGCGTGTGTCGATACTCTTGCGCCAGCCCATCTTCCTGGCTCGACGTGCTATGTTCGCGCTGCTGCGGCTGCGGAAAACCTCAAGCGGGAAATCATAATAACTTATTTCGAACCATTTGGGGTTGAAACCCTTGGGCCGTGGGATCCGAGTGCTTATGATTTGTTCAACGAATTCTCCAAGCGGCTGGTTGACACTTCACGTGATTCAAGGCCTTAGAGGCTAAGCATTGCCATACAACGTGGCATCGCCGCATGTCTCTTGGGTACATTACCAGTCGACAGCAATTCGGAGGATTTTTTCTGATTGATGCCATATTTTAGTTTATTAATACTTTTAGTTAGGTTAGAATATTATTTATTTTATTTATTTATTTTGATAGGTACCTACACCAACGACCTATTCACTAGAAACATTAACATAATAAAAAATAACATAAGCATTAAGTTATGGTGAATTAGTCATATACAGGCGTACACAGCACTTAAATAAAAAATAGCTTCTTAAATATTACGTTTTAAAAAGATTTTTAGTCGTAGTGAAGATAGAAAAATTAATTAGAAACAAAAAACAAAACATTAAGTAAGATACAAAATCATAATCGAAATTAGAATCAAAAATTAAAATCAAAATTATCATTAGAATCAAAATTAAAATTATATTTTTATTTTAATGGTTTATTAGCTAATTTAGTAGGTATAAGAAGTTAACCAGTGTATATTAGTTTTATCGTATTATAATATATTTGACCAGATAAATAATTGTACTCCTCCAAATATGGAACTACCTAATGGCCGTATTGCCATACAACGTGGCAATGCTGCCAGCCTTTTGGGCAATTGTCCTATTGACAGCGATCTGGACGAATCTTGTGATGCCCTATGATTATTTCCCCTTCTTTTTTATATACTTGTAAATATTATTATTATATTACCCCAATTTAAAAAAAAAAACCTGTCGCCATTTTATTTATATTTACACAATTTGATTACTCCTTAATTCAGAAATGCAAATAACAATCAACTTCTTGGAAGGAAAATACCATTCTGGATGGAGGACAATTGATATGGAGTACAATTTATTTTCCATGTCCGCTCCATAAACAGGATAAATAAGTGGGTAAATGAAACATAAATAATCTCTTCAACTGGGTAAACAACCAGTCCGCAAAGCAATTAGAAATTAAAAACTAATCTCACCCTTAATAGGATTGGCGTAAACAAAAACATACCTAGGTATAGAATTACTTTGTTGACGCCATCGTTTCATTTATTTTGAGCCAATCTCTGACATCTGTTGGTAAAAGGAAAAGTAGATTCGTCCTTGGACTCAATACAATTGATGTTTATTAATTGTTTATCTTCTTTTTTTGGGATTGTAGTAAAAGTCAACCCCCCCCCTCCCCTCCTCGAGGCAATTTGTACACACACGATTTTCTTGCCGTGAAAAACTACGGTTTATTCGCCGTTTGTAGGCACGGTAGTCAGTGTTGTATGGATTACTATGGAAGTTTGTTAACAGACACGTTTTTTGAACGGTGCGGTTTATATGCCTGTATACACAAAGTCAGATTGATTAGAATATTAACTTACTAGAAGTACCTGGCCATCCTAACTTGAAAAACAAACTGGTCAAGAGCGAGTCGGGTCTTTGACTGTTTGTGCGTCATCAAAACCTAATGTCAAAAATCTAATTCTTACGTCGTACGTTACGACGAAAAAGTTATGTTATAAAGTTCAATTTTTTTATGTTCACAAGGTTCTGCCTTGTGAAAAAACTAACCTCAGGTAATGGGAATCCTTTACGGGCATTTATAACATTGGGTGCGTCTTGCAAAAACATAGAGATAGCAGCAAATCTCCCGAAGATGAATATTAGTCAGAATAGTAAGAAAAATAGACAAACAGGTCGTTAGACCAACTAGCATCATCAAATCAAAAATCATTTATTCAAATTAGGCTGAGAATTAGCACTTTTCGAACGTCAAAATTACAAAAGACTGTTCCCCTAAATGCTTCCCCAGCATTATTTTTGGTTCTATTACACAAACATCAACTACTTTCTTATTTACAAATTCTTATTTAATAATGATTATTCTCCTTTATCTTATTTCCTTAATGTCATCTTTGTTATTACTACCCTCTTACTAGTTAAAACCAAATTACTCATTACCAGCATAAAAGTTACAGTATCTTCGCGAAATTAATTTCTGTATTCCGTTTGGTTGCGTAACTCATCTTTTGAGGGATACTTTTGACCTCAATTTGCAAAGACGGCATTCAACTAAAGATTTATGACGTTTAACGGTTTCAACGAGATTTAATTATGTGAAAATTTTGCTTTAATTAATCACGGAGCGGAGTTTCGGTATTGATCGTGTGGAATGTCGATTCTATATTTGCCAAGTCATGCGGCAAAGGGAGGTACAAATATTTTTGGAACGATGTTCCTTATCGCCCGTTATTCGACATTTGGTGAATGAGAACTCCAAAAAAAGTGTAATATTTTGATCGTCACAATAATTTTGTTGCGTAACAAAAGTTTCGTCACGATACTTTTGTGTCGCCAGTGTGCAAAAGAAATGAAGTTTGAAGTGACGTGTCACCTCTCGTTAATAAGATTAACTAGACAAATTAAAAATTGATCAAAAAACACATTTTGCTAAAATTTAACCATTAGTTACTATTTTTAACAATTGGTTGAGTTAAATACGGATCAAAAAACCGGCCCTAAATAACAATAATAATAATAATTCATTTATTTCAGACAATGTCCATAGTCCTAAACTATTACAAATTAAAATCAATAAAACATTAAAATTAAAAATAAGCCTAACTAGCCTAGCTTTCCTAAGCCTGCACTGTCCGTCGTCCGTCCTACTGACTTTCAGCAAGCTGTTCTCATGAACCGTAATAGGTAAGCAGTTGAAATTTTCACAGAGTGTGTATTTCTATTGCCGTTATAACAACAAATAATAATAATAAAATAAATTTATAAAAATTAAAGGACGTCACTTTACATGAAACGTGTTTTTTTGCGGTTATTTTCCCTTGTTGGACGGAACCCTTCTTGTGCGAGTCCCACTCGCACTTGGTCAGTTTTTTGTTATTTTGGCGAGTTCTTTTGTGTAATTTAGTAAAGACTAATTATGTTTTTCCACTAGTGAACTTCGTGGAAATGAGTAGTGATTTCAAATTATCGTAGCAATGAGTAAACGTCTCCATCTTTATAAATATATTCAGGTCAACTGGTATCAAGTATTCAAACGTTTAACAATGGCATCAATAGGCGCTTAATTATGGATCAAAAGTGTGTATTTATCAGCAAAGAATACATGAAAGTGTAAAGTAGAAATGCTTCTGTGTGCATTGTAATATCACACTTATTCCTTCCATGCACCAAGGTGAAAATTCCTTTGAGTTAAAACATTCGTAATTTGAATGAAATATATTCATATTCCGAAAAATAAACGATCTTTCTTACATGACAACCTCCTTCAATTACCCGAAAATTGTCGACAGAGTTCAAAATAATTGAACTTAATTTGTTCATTTAAGTAGAACGGTATAAATGGGGTGGTTCCATCCATTGTGGCGCGTCTTTTCAACACATTGACGGTAAACAATGAGCTGTCAGCACATTTTGGAAATGGCATTGTTGATTAATTATTATTTGTGTATGTCGGACGTCGGGTTCAGAAGTTCTTGATGATATATTAAAAATAATTTTTTGAATATTTTTTTCTGTTAGGGAAAGTTGTGCAAGTAGGTAAGTAAATGTGGTGTGTGTGTGTGTTTGTTTGATAAATGTGACGGGGTTATTATTATTTTGTAAATCATTAGTTACAATTTGAATATCTGCTCAAGGTCGCTTCATAATCAAAATCAGATTTTATCAAGAAGTCATTTTAAGTTTATCTAACTCACAGTGAAGGCTTGCTTTCTATGGTTGGTGTTGTATGTGTTATACTTTTTCTAGGCACGCTACTAAAATTATAGAGGTAGCCCACGACATAACCAGTATAAACTAACTTCTGATTGTACGAAAATCCTATAAAACGCGAGCTCAGTTAAACCTGGAAATGTATAGCTTGATGTGTCGCGGTGTGTACCAAACAGCCGGAAAAGAAGAATTATAAACAATTTATTTAATCGATGCATTCGAACAAAATCAAACTGTTAAATTAAACTCTTGTAAAAATATCTGAACAAGTATCGGAAAATGTTGTGACGGCTCCCACACTGAATTGCTTCAAGAATCGACTGGACAGATTCAATATCTCCAAGCTATTTGATACACACGCATTAGCTAAATAGCTGCATATAACCAAATAATAATAATTGTTAAGTAAAAGAGGTCTTTCTACAAATGATACTAAATCATCATCTGCCTAGCCTTTTCCCAACTATGTTGGGGTCGGCTTCCAGTCTAACCGGATGCAGCTGAATACCAGTATTTTACATGAAGCGACTGCCTATCTGACCTCCACAACCCAGTTACTGGGTAATACGATACCTACCCCTTGGTAAGACTGGTTGTCAGACTTTCGGGCTACTGACGACCCGTAACGACTGTCAAAGATCCACGAATGACAGCCGGGACCAACGGCTTAACGTGCTTTCCGAGGCACGGAGGGTATATGAAAATGGTCACCCATCCACGGACCAACCGCGGCAAGCGTAGCTTAACCTGATCGATCGACCCGTGCGGCTGTTATTACTTAGCCACAAGCCCCTCATAAATGATACTAAATATGGGTAAATATTGAACAGTAGGCAGGTAGGAATATTTTGCCTCAGGGCTCATTATTAAAGAACCTTTGCCCTCAACTACAGCGGCCATTTCTGCTGTTTTTGATATATTATTATCGTCTGTATTTTATAATCTTTGTATGTACCACAAAGGTACCTACATAAAATATGCTTTTTGTGGATTGGAAGCTGTAAAAAGCTCTCGAGAAAATTGCCCTGAAATGTTTTTGCTGTGTTCAACTCACTGTTTCAACTATAAGACATTCGGTTTGGTTTCCTTACGTCCTTTTCGGGTAACCACTGAAAACCAGCGCTGTGCTGTGGGTCCCTTAGAGCACAGCATCATGCTGAATGGAAGTCTTCTTTTCACAGTCATGACGTGCAACTGTCAACTATTTCTGTTCTGTGCTCATGATTATAGATACTCGTATACTTTGTTTTTATTTTTCCTTATTATTAGAATTAATTATGTTTTTGTATGCACGTGTTTCTGTGACAAATAAACCTATTTTTCTTTCTTATTGGCAGTTTTCATGTAAGTGTTTGCATGAAACTTCATACCTACTTAGATTAATTTATTTTATTAGCTTTTTTTTATTTATTTTTTTTATTAGCTCATAACACACGTAACTCACATACCTACCAAAGAAATAAAACACTTTACCTACGGAGTACCAAAAATGGTTATTAGACCTAAACTTAATCAAGTCATTTAAATGAAATAACACACAAAAATAAATAAACCCACCAAAACTAAGTGGTTTCTATATAGCAAAAATAAAAAAGATCTTTTTAACATCGAGGTTTTCTTTTATTGCAAAAAAGGTTGCTTTTTATTGCAAAAAGAGATCTAAAAGATCGCCCCAAAGCAGAAGTCTGAGTGAGTTTATTGCTCAAATGTAAGATGAACCCTATTTTATCTGTCCTTATAACTTTGGCTATGAACCATTTAGTTCTGTAGGTAATAATTTCCAATATTAATCAGTTCCCATTGAACTGGATGCGAAGTGGAACGAAAATTAATTCGTAATTTGCCGGATGCTTGCGCACGGCTCAGCTATATTAATATAACGACTTTATAATGTATTGATTATTGCCGCTACGTAGTTATCAAGGTATACTTGACATCATAAGGGAGCAAGGGCTCTTTGTAAAGGAACTCGACCGTGGAAGTAGGTAGGCACCAATGAGATTAAAGATACTTCTATACTTAAATGTTGTTGCTAAGTAATAACAGCCGCAAGGGTCGATCGATCAGGTTAAGCTACGCTTGCCACGGTGGGTCCATGGATTGGTGACCATCTTTACATACCAAGACCCCCCCGTGCCTCGGAAAGCACGTTAAGCTGTTGGTTCCGGCTGACATTTGTGGATCAGAATCAGAAGCCCGAAAGTCTGACAACCAGTCTTACCAAGGGGTATCGTATTACCCAGCAGTAACTGGGTTGTGGAGTTCTGATAGGCAGTCGCTCCATGTAAAATACTGGTATTCAGCTGCATCCGGTTAGACTGGAAGTTGACCCCAACATAGTTGCGAAAAGGCTAGGTAGATGCCTAGCCATTTTGGCATCAGCTTCCAATCTAACCGAATGTAGTTGAATACCAATTGAATGCTGCGGTACGCACTATACAACCAAAAAAAAAAATTGTTGCTAATCAGTTAAGCTGAACAAAGATATTGTTTCGGTTGCCATTCGATTCCAATTACAAGCAAAAATGCAGTAGCCATGGTAATCGCGAGCCGTTGATCAATTATTTATTAAATACTAGCGGACCCGGCAGACATCGTCCTGTCCGAAAAAGCAGCGCCACCTACCGGGTCCAATTGTGTATACAAACCTTGTCCTGAAAACAACAAAAAACAAAAAAAAGAATTATACCATTTTGGTGCAGTCGATCGGAAGTTATGCGCGTACATACATTTCGGTGATTCTTTTTTATTTTTTATAGAAAAGATAAATACTACTATGTTACAAGTACTATACTATAACTATACAAGTAACAATGGACTCAAATATGTTACCAACAATATTGCTTAACGACTATGTTAGTAAACTTAACCTAACACAGCCTTGGTAAAGAGAAACCCTGCTACAAGCTCAACACCGATGTAGAAAGCTTGCAGCAGCGATTCATACACAAGCAGTCCATCCAGTCTGCTCGCGATACACCGCAGTATAATGTTAGGGCTTGCCCGCACCCACTAACCAGCATACCACCTAATAAACTTAACAACAACAACTCACTCAACTTTTAATAAAATAACGTATCTGTCAAAATGTGACGCCATCTTAGGCGCCATGACAGTTTACCCAAAATCGCACAGAATAAAAATAAATCACACACCACATGTTCGGATAAACGTTAATCTAACTTCTTCAAGTTAATATAACTTTGTCTGTTTCCTGTACGCATGAGCATATTTTGGTAAAGCCATGAATAATAATTTTATGGTAATACGAAATGCTTTTATCATTACTCTTTGAGTGCAAAGTTAGCGTTTTAATCTTGTGTTTGGTAAATAGAAATAGGTATGTTGAAAGGGTTGATAATGGCTGTAGGTGAGCTGACAGCATAGAATGATCATCATCTGCCTAGCCTTTTCCCAACTATGTTGGGGTCGTCTTCCATTCTATGTCGTCGGACACAGCTACGTCGGACACAGCTGGGTATTTCACTTGGAGCGGCAAGCAATTTCATTTAATTTACAATATTGGTGGCGTAAAGCTACGGTGTCTTAGATTTGCGACTTAAATTAAAAAAAAAAGGTTGAAAAAAAAATCCTAGCAGGTCAGTTTTTCAAGCTTAAGTATAAACATTGCTAAGTGTTATTTATTATTATTGACAGTTGTCAATAATAATAAATAATACTTAGCAATGTCATTTTCGAGAGAGCAGCCGCGGGTACAGCTAGTTAGCTGTGTATTCTTTTGGCATTATAAGCTTAATCGGAACGTGAGGACATCGTATTTTCGTAAGAAATTAATCAAAGTGACAGTTTTTTATAAACTCAAAACTTGCTAGTTGGCAATTTACAAACGTGGTGTCTCGAATTAATTTTCTTTAAGAAATTATTTTAACTGTTAAAGAAAACTGAGCATTATACTTTATTTTTATACCCAGGGAAATTTACGATCTGTTTTTCGTACCTCACCTGCGCCTATTAACTATTTAGCAAATAAGTTCTTACTAAGAAAAACAGCAAGGAGCACCTATGTATGGACCGTAGCAGAGGGTCTACTTTCTAAGTCCATCAACGGGGATACGGGTAAGTCTAAAAGTAATTGATCCGTCAAAACAAGTGACACATTTTGCGGATAGGCAGAAACACATCAGGACTAGGGACAACTGTCAAGTCAAGGCCCGAACTAAGAATGAATGACAACACTCATTCATTCTTAGTTCGGGCCCCAAATTAATCTTATGACCGTAAGTGATACGGAGTATGAAACGCCCGTAACTTCGTCCGATACTATGGATTTCATGCTTAGGGAGTAAACTCCCAGGTGGCCTTCTGTAGTTTTTGCCTACCCGTATGTGAAACGGGCGTATGTTCTCCTTCTTAGAGTGTCAATGGTAATCTACTCGTACATGGACTCTCCCCAGAATTCGGTAACGTGTTTGGCGCCATCACCAGCGTCCATCAGTTCCTGTTACGTGCGGCTGACAGGTCGCGTTGAAAATGATATTAAGTCCCATCGTTTGTGGACAGCACTACATTTACACTCGGCACGACGTGTGTTTATGTATACGTTTAGTTCATACTAATTGCCTGCTAAACAGCAAAATTATTATGATCTCTCATTATTTTGCTCGTTTAAACTATGTATCATAATCCATATTGTCACAAGGGAAACAAATCAGTTTAATGGTATTATCATAGCCGTGTATGTAATATCAAAAACAAACGTAATCCCTTGGTAAATCTCCGAACAATTTCACTGTTTATGCTAAATAGTTAATTGAATAATTAATCGTATTCAATATTTGTAATGAACATGATCTATGTTTTATGTTATTAACGTAATTACATTTTGTTCTACATCATTTTCCGAGATTATCAACGAAGCGGAGTCTGGATAAGAAAGAAATAAAGAAACTTACATTTGTGGTGGATATAGGTTAGGTAGGTACTGCTCAATAGAATAAAGAAAAATATTTTATTTGGGACACGCACAGGAAATACAAACAGTAAAAAAGGAGCATTTAAAACGAACGACATTACATTAAAAACCACAAAAAAAAAGACCTGCGCGAGGCCAAAAAGGCTCATATCCCAGCACAATGCGATATTTAAAAATAAATACCACTAAGCTGGTATTTTGATAGGGTCGCGATGTTGATCGTGTACAAGTAAAAAAAAGAAAAATATCACGTACTTATGAAATAAAAATACTTTCACTAACTTTCTAACCACCTATAATCCATTCAAGTCTTTAAGTTTAAGACCTAAGCAATAAAATAAGCAATTGTGGTTCACAATACAAGGGTACTGCAGCTTAATTTTGCAAGTTTCAAGTTAAAATAGTGGTAACTTAGAGAAAATGGTTGCAGCGGACAACTACATGACAAGAATTTATGAGTATACTTCTCATTGTTTGGTTTAAATTGTTTCTTTTTTCTTTCTGTTTGAGTTATTAGGAAGGATTATATAGTCCGAGACCCGTGTAAAATTTTGTATCAAGGTAAAACTGGTATTAAGGTAAGGCTGGTATTCTTGTCAATAATTCAAATGACTCGCGAGCAGGCCGCTCTACGGCTTCTACGAATAGGAGTTTTTTCAATGATAGGGTGATAAAAAAAAAATGTGAATAAAAAAAAAAAAAAAAAAAAAAAAAAAAAAAAAAAAAAAAAAAAAAAAAACATTTTATTGTTTTGTGTAGGCTTGGTCTAATTTTTATGAAAATTGCTAAAAAACATCACAAATAAGTACTTATTATAAGCAGCAACAGAATAGAAAACAAAATACTATCTTGTCACAGCCTACGCGTTTTAAGGTTCACGCAGACGCGCACGACGCGATAGTGCCACGCGATTCTGCGATATATTGTTTATCCACAGAATAATGTCTATGAAAACAGAGTCACACTTCGTGCGACGAATCGCACCTGTCTGCTTTTAAAGATAGCAGTCGGTACGAAATACTATTAAGTTGATACTTTCCTCTCTAAAAAACTCCACCCGATTAATCTTTTCAGAGAAACCCGTGTTTTTGTCTGTGAAAATGAATATAATGCTTTCAAGTTCATCTGGGAAATATTGTTTGTTGTCGTTGCTTGAGAAAGAGATCGTTTCTTGTAAATCAGTATCACTTGGTAGCGTTTAGTTATTTAATACAAAATACTATATAACATTATATTATTTTATTACTACAAATGTTTCATTTTGACCGCGTAGGCTTTGCAGTTTTCTTTGAAACAGCAGTTTGTTTTTTTTTGTGACGCATGTTTAACGCCAACTTGTTAGTTTTTTTTTTATATTTGTGTACTTTTTTATGCGTGTTAGCCGCAAATAAATGTATTTTCTTTCTTTCATATCCCACCTAAAATTTCTTCTCCACGGTGTTTAGAATTATGAGCTGAATTCATGGTTATAGTTTGCACGTCGATGCCCGTGCCACCCGGTATACATAATAACGCTAGTCTTGTATTCAAAGAATCCCATTCTTTTTATCCGTAGTTAAATTGTGACTTTCACAAGATTCAA
This sequence comes from Apamea crenata, assembly GCA_949629185.1. Classification (NCBI taxonomy): domain Eukaryota; kingdom Metazoa; phylum Arthropoda; class Insecta; order Lepidoptera; family Noctuidae; genus Apamea; species Apamea crenata. The sequence continues at coordinate 5,102,081 of OX451359.1, forward strand.
AATACAAAATAAATATTCCTCCCGATCGATTTCGGTCACCGTGGCAACTCTCAACGGAGATTAGCCAAGTAGGTACACAAGAGATATTAAAGTGCTCAAGTGTGCGCAATCACAGATGCACTCTCTGTTCCTTTTCTCTTATAGTCCGATGGGACGGCAATCCGACACAACACTTTGCCTGACCTGGGAGTTGAACCCTAGACCCCAGCCTCAGCAGTCGCACTTGCGACTACGAGACCATCGGAACAGTCAAAAGATCACGAATTGCAGATCGACCGACGAAAGAATGCGTTCTTGACTGTAGGCAACTGACATCTCCTTTTATTATAATATTTGTAATTGTACAAATAAATATAAAATAAAAAGCACAAATAACAATTACATTACCACAAATGACTGTTGGAATAAAACTTTTGTTTGTCGCGATTAAATCCCGCATAATTTTAGCTTTCTAGCATAATTTATAGCACGCAGTGGTAATACATGCAATAAATTCAGCCTCTATAATTATGTCAATTTAAATGATAAATAACTTTAATAATTCATTTTGTGCCGTCTGAGTTATTTTAAAGCAGGTTTAAATAGAGAATATTAATGACTAACAACCCGCCCATGCTTCTCACGGTTTTAGCACCTTGACAAAATGTGAAGAGTACTTCATTGTATCTTAATTAAATTCATCCACAAATTCCATAAATGCAATGTCACTCAGCGAGCTATGGAAGGAGCTATGCTTGGAGTCTCTCTGAGGGATGGAATCTGGAATGAGATAAACTGGCAGAGAACCAAAGCTGTCGACATAGCTCACAGAATAAGCAAGCTGAAGTGGCAATGGGCCGGCAATAGCCATAGAACCGATGACCGTTGCGGTAGACGTGTTCTTGAGTGGAAACCGCGAATCGGCCAACGTAAGGTAGGACGGTCGCAGGCTAGGTGGAACCACTATCTTCGCAGGGTGGGTGCAGGTAGCAGCTGGATTAGAGTTGCCGAGAATCGAGTTAAATGGCGTGCAATTGGAGAGGCCTATGTCCAGCAATGGACTGCTGTAGGCTGATGATGACGATGATCTTAGTTAAATATGAATGTATTATACAAATAACCCTTTTGGAATAAATTCTCTAAACGATCGTGAAAACCGTAAGACACTGCACGCAAAACGACTGTCTGTGTCACTCACAACGTAATGTCATTCGGGGAATCATTTGCGATAGATTTCATAAGTAATCCCTGAAGGGATAGGCAAAGGTGTATCTATAATACCTAGTTTTTTTTTATCAAAATCCGTTGCGAAGTTTAGATGGTAAACGCGGTCAGACAGACACAAAAAGCGATTTGAATTCATATTAATAATCTATAGATTATACATACCTAGAATAACGAAAAAATAATATTGTTTTTGTACTTCTGATAAATGAATGTTCTTCGAATAATTTAATATCCTTACAACAATATTTATATTATATTTGTCTACTTTAACTTTGAATATTAAAAAAGTTCTTTCCTCGTAATGTACTCCAACAATGGAGAAAAGAAATTCGGATTACGGCGTACATTCTGACTTCCCAAAGTTTTCACTCACCCCTTGAAAAATGGTGAAGTGTGAGAGTGAGAAAAAATTATACGTTTTAAATTATTTCCCGAACATAAATACATTGTGAAAATAACCATATCATATTAAATAACTGGTAGTACGAGCTTAACTTAAAATTGAGTTTCAATGGCAAAACAGCTGCTTCTCAAAAAATAACTGTTATGTAGGACATTCACGATCGACGTAATTGCAATGTTACTCTTAGCTGGGTGTGCTAAGGTATAAATTAGAATGATTGCCGAAAGTTTTATCAAACTCACGGCAAACGTTCTGATTTATACTTTATAACGCTGAGATAAAAGTTATATTGCAAAAACTTACTAATGGTTTTTACATCATTCACATTTGATCGTGAATATGCTGTTTTTAGGTATTTACTCTGCCAGATGTTTACAACAGAGCAATGAACGTTAAATTACCTTTAACGTGAACTATAGTTTACTAAACCTAGGTACCTCTAATCAGCTATTAGGTAATTGAACTCAATTCCCTCGCAAATTCTCGACAAACCAAAAGCAAAAATCCACCTGCATCCTGCAGGTGCGTGAGCCTCCATTATTAAGAGAGCTAAGTAGGTGGAGTGGCGCAGTGCTGAACTGTTCCCTACAATTTGGTTAATCGCCTCGCACGAATATGGGGGGAAGAGAGGGGGGAGGGAGAACCCTGCGTGACTTCGTGCTAACTTTGGTCAGGCGTAGGGGAGGCGCGGAAGCGTGAAAAATACGAACGTAGGGAGCAAGAATAGTTTAGGTACTTTTTTCGGGCTTTTGGTAAAGGATTCTTTGATAAATTGTGGATTCCAAGACGACTAAATGTCGATGGCTAGGGTTTTCCGGGCTGGTAAGTGAAGTGCCTAGAATGTGTTCTTCACTCTAGAGATTCTTCATTGCTTTAATCAGAGAGGCAATTCTCGTAATTTTAAGAACGTTCACAGTCTGATCTGACTCAATCTGTCAAAAATACCTCTTAGTTTCCCTACATTTTGACAAGTTTTTGACATTTGTTTGTCGCCGAGATGACACTGCGACTAGAATTTGAACGATTTAAATTACGAGAATTGGCCTTCTGATCTCAGTCTCAATCTGTCAAAAAATACTTCTAATTTCCCTACATTTTGAAATTTTTTTGACATTTGTTTGTCGCCGAGATGAGAATGTGACTAGACTTTGAACGTTTTAAATTACAAGAATTGGCCTTATGTTAAAGTGTGTGTCTGTGGTTCCTCTCAGGGATAATTATTATTCTTGCTATCATAAAGATTTCATGGCTATATGCAGTTCAAACCCGAAAGAAACTCATGTCACGCACCCCACATTCCATACCTACATACTTATTGAGTTGGATAACGCCATCAGATGGAATCGTCAATATATAGAAATGTAGAAATGCAACGTTGTATGAAAACCATGAGATCACTGAAGGTTATACGAGTAAAAAGAAGGTTTTACTACATCACAGAGGGACAAAATAAATAAAAAACAAAAAAAACCGCGTCGCTATCGCTTCTCCATTACCCCAAGGACTATTGACTGTACAACATTGTATAATATGAACGGGTGAGGTCGCTACTGGCTTAGGTGTAAATAATTTGTGAAGCACTTAAAAATTTGTGTTTGCAGGAACGAAAAAGTGTTGCTACGTATTTCACGTCGTCTGCAAGATTAGGAAATAACAAAACTCACGTTGAGACTGAGGATCTCGGGGTTATTCTTAGATTCATCTCAATTTTACATATATATATCATCACGCCAGTTTTCACCGAAGGGTAGGCAGAGGTGGTCCTATAGTACCCATCTACTATATCTCATCGTGTATTTCAGTTTTATTCAGTCTTTTTTGTTATTACTGTTTTATTTTGGTATGCTAAAACATAACAATCCACTTGTCTTCCCCGAATGAGTAGGCCGCTGTGTTTTATACACCCACGTTCAATATTTTACCAGAAAAAAGTAGCTATTATAGCGTAATAATAGCCCCTCTATTAGTAAACAATATATATACCGACATATACTCCTGTATATGTCGGTATATATATTGTTTATTGGCAGGGATCGACGCGCAACCTGTTACCATGGCACGGTACCAGTACACACGGCTACTCATCAAGCTATACGTTTCGTTTCGTATATGTTTTTCGTATAATTAGATGTCAGCTTATACTGGTTATGTATAGCTTGATGTGTAGCCGTGCGTACATGTTATTTTTTTAATAACCGACGAAACATTTCAACCCTTTTTTTTTTTTTTTGAGGATGGGAAATCATCAAATGGTCCCGCTCTGGGTGGAGCGGAAGGGAGTGTCAGACTCTTACTGACTAAAACCCACCCGTGTTCCTTCCTTAGCCCTTTCTGTTCCAGGGCAGCGGTAACCCTTTCGGAAGATCCCGCCGCAACATTTCAACCCTGGGGTTAAATTTTTCGTACATTTGGACTGCGTAAGTATTACACTTTTCTAGGAAACAGCTGTTTTTTTTTTTTGATAACAGACAACGGTTCTACGCTAGGAATTCATGGTTACAGTTTGCAAGAGATAGAATCCAGAAGCCTACTGTAGGTAACTATAAAATATATATTTTTTTAAAAACGTTACCCCACAATAGGAATTTCTCCTGCATCGTGGGTGCGTTCACAAACATTTAAACTCACATACACAAACAGCCAGACCCGGAACAACTACTTGTAGGTCATACAAATATTTGTTCCGTGCGGGAATCGACCCCGTGACACGCAGCGCAGCAGTCAATCGCTTAACCACTGCGCCAACCGTGCCGTCGTGTATACATACATAAATAATCTCACGCTTTTTGCCCATGGGGGTAGTCAGAAACTACAGAACCACCTGCTAAAACCCTTAGTAGAAGAGAGTAACATATATTGAACCGGCTCTTAAATTGCACCACTTCTGTATTTCTATCTAATTACACTATTTTTTTACATTGATGTTGTCGCTTCAAAGACAGACACATATTTACATAAAATAAGTTACATATTTTGATTTAAGATTAAATATTAACTACATTTAGGTATTTAAAATTAAATAAATTAGTTATTAAATTAATTATTATTTTTAGTTGGCAACACTGGTGTCGCGCCATTATTGCCCCGTTATGAATTTCCGGAGCAATGGTGGGGCGACACAGTTTGCCGCACGAATATTGGAATAGATGATCGGCAGTTGGTCGTTGGACACAGTGCGAGTAACATCTCCAGAATTGTTATAAAATAGTGTAATATTAGAAAATTAAGTTATAATATTATTCTTTACGTGTGCAGATTGATTAAAGTCGTTTATATTGACAACAAAAAGAGGCGATCGCAATGCCACAAATGCGCCACCATTTTGGATCGACGGTCTCTTTTTTGTTGTTTGAGGGGCTTGTGGCTAAGTAATAACAGCCCCATGGGTCGATCGATCAGATCAGATTACAGCTACGCTTGCCACGGTTGGTCCGTGGATGGGTGATCATTTTCACATACCAAGACCCCTTCGTGCCTCGGAAAGCACGATAAGCCGTTGGTCCCGGCTGTTTTTGTGGATCTTTGATAGTCGTTACGGGTCGTCAGTAGCCCGAAAGTCTGACAACCAGTCTTACCAAGGGGTATCGTATTACCCAGTAACTGGGTTGTGAAGGTCAGATAGGCAGTTGCTCCATGTAAAATACTGGTACTCAGCTGCATCCGGTTAGACTGGAAGCCAACCCCAACATAGTTGGGAAAAGGCTAAGCAGATGATAGTCTCTTTTTGTTGTCAATGAAAAAAAAAATGTATTTTGATAGAAATACACAAGTGGTACAATTAAAGCGCCGGTTTGATATACGTCACTCTTTATATAACAAATGTAAGAATGAATTATCTAACCAAAGTAACATTCATGTACAAAAGTTACATGCATATTTCTTTCTTACAAAATCTTTCACTTTATCCACAAAGCTGCGTAAAAGTTTCCTTATTAACTTCATAACTGTAAATAACCTTACCAATTTCAACTAGATATTAAACCCTGATACGTAGATTTTCATAATGTGCAATTACCTCTTTTCATATAAAGGCCAATAGCTCGTTAGAGTGAAAATAGCTTTGAACCGGCGTACAGTGTACACCCCGCCTTGCCCGCGACCTACTTAAGCCCGATACACACTATCGCACAGTTCACACGTTCTCGCCTCAATCACACCTCGCACCTTTGATTGGAAAAAGGTGAGGCCAGGATTTGAGTGAAATGAAGTTTGGAACAATGGGTTGGACGGCTACCTAATTATGTGTAGGTACAATTGGCGTGTATCAGAAATGTGTGGTCATGTTATTGAATGTGTGATGACCATAAAACTGAACAACTTTCTCTACCTATGGGAACAACATCGTGATCGCGGAAAATAATCAGCTGTACCTACCATACAAAACTCAAGACCTACTCGACCCAAATCTATGTGATAGCAGATTTTCTTTTCGCTAGTACGATGTCAGTCCCATGGAGAAGTTTGTTCAGTTTGATGGACTGTACCCTTGAATATGACCACACATTTCTGATACACGTGCTGTATCTACAGAGATAAGCTTTACTTCATTGTTCATCTGAATTTATTATTTGGGTCACTCTATACAGGGGAAGGACTAATGTTGAAATCACAAGTTGACGTTTGGCCATGTTCTTTTCTTAACAAAATGTGTAACAGATACACACATTAATAAAATATTTATTAATGTGTGTATCTGTTTATGTGTGTGTTTTTTGTAAAAAAAAATTCTATAATTCTGCCTAGCCTTTTCCTAACTGTGTTGGGGTCGGCTTCCAATTCAACCGGTTGCGGCTAAATGCCAGTATTTTGCATGGAGCCACTGCTTACCTGACCTCCACAAGCACAACCCAGTTACTGGGTAACACGATACCCCTCGGCAAGACTGGTTATCAGACTTGTGGGCCTCTGACTACCTGTAACGACTGTCTAAGATCTACGAATCACAGCCGGGATCAACGGCTTAACATGCTTTCCGAAACACGGCAGTATTATAATTTTTTGCATTCCGAAATAAATGCACTATAATTAGGTGATATCTCAAATAGGTATTTAACAAAACTCAAGGAAAATTGAGCATCGTATACCTCATTGCTAACGCCACAAGCAGCAATAACGTTCTGTTACCAACCAGCGCACTACAGCACCAACATTATAACCAAATTAATATTTGCCTTTGCCGAGAACCGCACGACATTCTAAACTACGCCTAACTATCGTGTTGCTGGCAAGTAAACCTGCTTTCGTGTTATTATTTAAGAATTAGTTTCCTTAGCCGTATTAGTTAATGTTTCAGGAAAGAAAGTTCTCCATAGTTTGGTACAATTTAAAATGGTAATTAAGTCGAGAAGTTCGTTTCTGTTTTGTTTCGTTCGACTGCCTAGTTTCTGTTAGAAATGATTGTTGTGTAGTTATTTTTACGAAACCTGTGTAATTATGAGTGATGAAAAAGTGATATTAAAAAATAAAATAATAAATGGTACCTATGATTACCATAATCAGCTTATTAGGTTCCCACTTCTGGGACACAGGCAGGTGTTTCTGTGAGAGAGCCGTAATCTACCACGCGGGCCCAGTGCGGATTAGTAGATGTCACATGTCTTCGAATTTTTGGTTCTAAGGGATGCCGGTTTCCTCACCATGTTTTCCGTCACCGTTAGAGTATAGATGACTACGGTGGCATGGTATGATTAGTAATAGACTAGTCCAGTCGTCGCAAGCGCTACTGCTGAGCATAAGGTCCTGGGTTCGACTCCTGGCAATATGCTCGCACCCTACTACATGTGACTTAAACATACCTAGCGAAATGTGGATGTACTATAGGTACAGCTCTGCTTAACTCATAGGGGAATACAGGCGCAGTGATAAGTAATAATATGATAATAGAAGGCTAGTGCGCTGTTAGATTTTAAACGCTCGACTCAGCGACGAAAGTTCAAAATCCAACAGCGTGCTTTTATTTAGGCATAAATCTAGGTGTCGTATACCAACACCAACCAAATTAATGACGCAATTTCATTTCAGATTATATTTTGGAAACTTATGGCTCTCACGACGTTGTCGTAGGCGTACAAGATACCTACTCCTGTATCGCCATTTACTAAGTTCCTTTATTATTAGAAAAATCATTAAGAAAAGCGTCTCCGCTTTTCTTACTCCAAGATAATCTAAATGACAATGTACGCGGCCTAAATAATGGTACCTAAAGTGCCAGTAACTATATTTCTTCCTTACTATAGCCTTGGGACAAGATTTTCTTAGACATTTTGTTGTAATTCATGAATGAGGATTATACACTTTGTCAAACCTCTTAGAGCCTCATGATGTCTTAGTAACACCATTGTTGGCTAAAAATATTCTTTTCATATTAAGATTGGTGAAACACATGATGGTATAATTAGCCTATAATATTCCCACTGTTGGGATCTAGGCCTCTTCTCTTTAAGAGGAAGTGGGCTGTAATCTACCACGCGGACCCAGTGCGGGTTAGTACATATCACATGCCTTCGAATTTTTGGTTCTAGGACATGCGCGTTTCCTCACGATGTTTTACTTCACCGTTTTGAGAGCAGTGGTGATAAAATTATTTACACAAAGCAAAGTGCCTGCCTGGGTTTGAATCCACGACCGACAACTCGTAAGTCGGGGGCATTACTACTAGGCAACCACTGCTCTCAATTATATTGCATGGCCCGTCATTAAACTTGCTGGCTTGACTGTACGAAGTCATACCTATGATACAACTTCCACATATACCTAGCAACCTGTCTACCAATTCAGGGAATATGGCCGCGTTTCAATGTTTAAAAAACCGGCCAAGTGCGAGTCGGACTCGCGCGCCGAGGGTTCCGTACAATTTAAAATTATTAAAAATATTTATATTATATGATGTAACTAAAGCGGTTTTCGCAATTTTTCATTTATCTGTGCTATAAGAAGTTGCGTCGTACCAAATTTCAAGATTCTGAGTTCACGGGAAGTACCCTGTAGGTTTTGATTCCCTTGCGAGTTTCGAAAATTTGCGGAAATTTGCGGCATAAACGGCTGCATCTTTTGATTGCGTTGTCTTAGAAGTTTGATTTTTTCACAGCTCCAAGGGTCAGTAGAATGAGTATTTGATATAAATTCCAGTTTGATACCTCCACGCGTTCCTGAGAAAAAGGGTCTTGATAGACAGACAGACGGACGGACGGACAACAAAGTGATGCTGTAAGGGTTCCGTTGTTTTCCTTTCGAGGTGCAGAACCCTAAAAAGCTAAAAACGTACACAAAATGTAACAAACCGGGACAGTATCGAAACAAATTACGAACAAATCGCGCCGGTATGTTTGATTGGACGAATACAATGTTCACAGAATTAATCCGCATAGGATTTAAAATTGCGGTGACTCTTGCGTTACAGCACAGCGTTTGTTTTGGATTTTGTTAGGCTACTCTAGCAAAATCCTTTGGCATTTTATCGAATTATTAGACCGGGAGAGAGGGGAGATATTTCGTTTAATTTAGATTACATTGATCAGTTTTTCCGTGTCAGGTTTTTATGTTTGATGCATGCAGGTATGCAATGCATTGAGTAAAATAACTGAAAGCAAAATCTAGTCGCAGTCTCATCTCGGCGACAAACAAATGACAAAAACTTGTCAAAATGCAGGGAAATTAGAAGTATTTTTTGACAGATTGAGACTGAGATCTGCAATGCGATTCTGCAACCATCTCCCCGTGAAAACTTAGGTGAAGTGAGCGTGGAGTGAGCTGTCATTCCAACTAATGCTAGGGATTTACACTATTGACGGTGAGATTTTTACATTATCGAGCGGCAGACTTTGAACGTTCTTAAAATTACGAGAATTGCCCCTCTGTCACTCGGAAAGCTGCCACGCTAAATGGAATTGGGCTGGACACATATATGCCGCATGTCAGACGGTCAATGGGCCAAACTTTCGACCCAGTGGGTCCCGTTTAATGGCAAACGACATCGCGGCAGGCCCAGACGGAGATGGCGGGATGAGCTGGACTCCTTTGATAAAAATGATCATTGGCAGCTCCGGACAGAAAGAGGTGGAAGGAGAGTAGGGATGCTTTTGCGCAGCAATGGAACATTAATAGCAAATAATAAATAAATTGATTGAGTTCTTAATACTCCCGCAGACAGGCGCAACGCCACTCTACTAGATAATTTTTGATGAAAAATCTACTAAGAGTCTGATCGCACTGTCGCGTTGCGCCCGTTTGCGGGACCCTTAGCGGGAAAACCTGTATTACAAACACTTATGTTAGTATCCATTTCTAACAACGAACTTTATTTTATACTAGCTTCTGCCTGTGACTTCGTTCGCCTCAAATTTCTTGCTCCCCCGACCCATCCCTTTTTCGCTTAGCGTTATTTCTGACCTTTTTTATTTTTTTCGGCTCCAAAGGGCCATAGCGTGATGATTGTATGTCAAACAAACAAATTTTAGCTCTTTATAATATTAGTAGAGATCAACTAGGTATTAGAAACAGTAGAAACAAAAGTGTTCATACTGTTCAAGTTTTTTTAAGTTAATTTTAAAGAAAATAGAAAGCTATTTTCTTTAAAATTAACTTGGCTTCAATTCAAATCGACACACTGTAACTTGAAGTAAACCATACGTCTCATATCAAATTTTACAAACTACGTATAATTTCTTGTAAAATCACAAATCTCGATCTCAAATCGTTTATTGCAATCCATAATGTACAATTACAGGTGGTAAATAAAAGAAAAATAATAGAAACAATTATGGACCCTGTCGGGCACAGCAAATTTTTAAATAAGTAGAGAGAGGAAGATCGCTTTATTAATTTTCTTTGTTATTAAGTTAGAATTATTTTAGATCCTATTAATTATATCTTCTCATCCCTTCACTAATTTGATAAAATCTACGCCGTTACTACTAACTTAGAGCAAATTAGTTTTTGCTCACAAATTACAATTACATTCGCCTGTTTGATAACATATTCAAACAACTTGAGGCCAAAACTCGATTACCTCTTATAATCCAACCCCACTCAGTTACGGATAACAACTATTTTAGGGCCTAGTTTCGCCTATTTCTATAATTGTGTCTGTGAACTTAAATGCTGTATTTAACTTTGGAATTTTATATTTTAACCAGCTTCTGCCGTTCTTTCTTCTTATTCGGCGTGAAATTTATTACTTACTAGCTGCGCCCCGCGGTTTCACCCGCATAAGTTTCGATCCCGTAAGAACATCGGCATTAAAAGTATCCTGTATGTTAATCCTGGTTATAAACCATATGTGTGCCAAATTTCATCCAAATCCGTTTAATAGTTTTTGCGTGAAAGAGGAACAAACATCCATCCATCCATGCAAACTTTCACGTTTATAATATTAGTAGGATTCCTTCGACCCACATCATCGCATCGCATCGCCTGCCCACGCTATTGCTTCGTTTTCGCATAGCGTTCTTTCAAATATTTTTTTTTGCTCATCTCCTAGTATTTATTGTTTTATGTAAATGGTACACCACAGACTAACTACAGTGTTTGTCTCTCCTTCCCCTATTTTGGGTTCCGTAGTTCACGTCTCGGAACCCTTATAGTTTCGTCATGTCCGTCCGTCCGTCCTCGGCTTACCTTCCGAACAGTCAGTGCTAGAAAGACGAAACTTTGCATGGATATGTGTATTTACCAATTTGTGTATCGACAAAGGCTAAAATAAAATCACGAAAAAAAATTTTTTTGGCGACCTACCCTACATGTAAAGTGGGGATGATTTTTTTTTCTCGCGTCTACCGCATAATGTGGGGTATCATTAGATAGGTCTTTTAAAAACATTGACAGGTTGCTCAGACGATTTTTTTATTTAGATAACCGTTTGCGAGATATTCAACTTAAAAGCGCATCTTTTTGTTAAAATAGGGCGTCCCCCTCCCTCTAAAAGCGAAACGGCTGGCTTGAAAGATCTGAAAAAATTCATGATGGTATCCCTTGAACTTAACTTCAACTTTGAAAGAAAACTATAACGGCTTAGATAACTTTGTTAGTTCAGGAGTTATAGAGGCCTAACTTGTAAAATGCGCTTACTTGGAAAACTTCGTACAAAAATAACGAAATAATAAGTAAACATGTAAAATATTTTAAAAAATTAATATAATTATCTATTATTACGGAACCCTTTGTGCGCGAGTCGACGTCGTACTGGCCGGTTTATAATCCATCCAAAGTTGTCTTTAAAAGATTGCTCTTAGCGATAAGACCACCCATTGTGTCACCCTTTGTAAAATTTATATTTTTCTATGTCTGTAATTTATATGGCGTACATAATAAGGAGTATTCTATTAAATTCTCCTAAGGACGTTAAATAACATAACTTTTCCCAAGAATTGGACTATCAAATGCAATTTCTTTCTTTCAAATCCGACTTGTGGTTCCAGAGATTAGTGGGTTTAAACAAGCAAACAAACTCTTGAGTTTTATTTTTAATACTTGCATTGATTTTTTTTTTTGTGTGAAATCAGGCAAATTCTACGTTGTACTTCATCATTATTTCAAACCACAGGGCCTGGACAAAGTGACATTGTATCAGGGAAAACCCTCTCCATTCCTCTTTGGGTGACTTTTAACCTGCTAATAAGGACCAAGATTGGTCATAGTTATATACTAACTGTGATTGCACTCAAAATATCTGTACGTATATCGCTTCAACATCTTGCGAATCGATAATTATTGAAAATGCAACATACAAAACTGAACTCTAAGAATAGTAAAATTGATCAATGCAATAAAAATAAATCTATTTCTATTCAACGATTTATTTACGACTCTTTTTCGCTACGAACGTCCTCCGTTCTGATAGACAGATGCCATACAATTCATTTTCTCCAACGTGTAGGTAATTTTATTTTGAGCTTCAAATTGATGTAGGAATGTTGAGACCGTTTTGTGATTGCAACTAAAATTGTTATTGTTTATCATTTTATCTCTACATCGTATTTATTTAAATAAATAAATAACATTGAAGTATCTGTTTGTTACGTCAAAATAACAGCATATTAATAATGCATAATAATATAAAAGTATATACGGTACTTATTACAAAAAAAAACAATTTTAGAAATTTTTGTCTGTTTGTTCCGGCTAATATCCGAACCCAATTTTGATGAATTTTAGTATATTTTGGGGATACTTTGAACTCTGAGGAAGGACAGGTAATATGAGGGGGCGGATCCCTTATTGTACCTGATGTACTTAAGGAAATGTGGGAGTAGCCCACAAGATTTTTAATAAATATATGTATAACTATAATTTTGCTGTGCCCTGACAGGGTCTACAACGACTCTTAGCTATAAGCCTTTTGTGATCTTTATACCTGATGGAATGCAAATAAACGAATATGAATACCTACCTATTAACGGCCGAACCCAAATACCTATCTATTTATTTATTTATCCTCACACTGGAACGCCATACAGCAATTATACCAATGGAGTATGTTTGGATGAAAAAAAAAAGTATAGCAAAAGAGTTTAGCGACACTAGTTTATCTATCACCAGTTTTGGCATACTGGAGGTAGAAACCGATCTGTCTTTAACTGAAAAAAGGTTATAGGGTTCGGCGGTCAATCGAAATCATAACTATTACCTTTTCGAAACAAAATGAAAACTTTCTAGAAATAAAACCAAACAATAATAGTAATACAATTAGAGGGGATCGGCACTATTACTCCTTAATGCAGGCAATTTCATAGCCTAACAAGGAGGCACGTCACCCACTTGATTGCCAGATATATAATACTCTGTGAAAACTGTTACTAGAATCGTACTACAATCTGTGTATTTATTATATAAATAAATATTATATACATGACGGAGAAGGTACGTCTGTCTCTCGTTAACATGAGGCATATTTTAATAACTGTGGGCATACTATGGGTAGTGTTGGTTATAGCACAATAGAAAACCGGTTTGCAGTTCAAATCAGATTATAATTTACGAACAAGATCGTCACACTAGCAAATCACGCACTGTAGGTACACACTCAACGATACGGAAGGCGAGACAGTTCCTAGCACATGTTGTCCGTACGATATCCAATGTTTAGATGATCCCGAGAGCTCTGCTCACACCGCTTTTGTAGCTGTCTCGTCCCCCCACGAACTCAGGCTAGACTCTGTCTAGCGCCACGAGATGAATTCGAATAGTCAAACGAATGACTTCGACATATATATTACAAACAAACACACACAGTACAAACTCTCCGTTTAATTAAAAACAAGTCAACACAAACGCTAACAAACTAATCTATGTTGACACAACTCAAGTACTGGCCAATACTAATAAGAGAAACTTCACAAACGGTTTAAAAATATTGACAGACGGAACCTAATCAAGTCACCTGTACACTATGTATAGGTATATATTTGTTAGGCGCCATATTGCACAGACGCCAGCAGGTCAAGCTACCCGAAACTGTCATTTTTTTTCCAATTAACCTTGAACCTCTAGCGATAAAGTTCAAAATCTATTAAAGAAATTTGACAGATTGTAGTAGCTTGATGTGCTGGCTTCTATACAGTCAACCGCAACAGATCAACAATAGAACTAGATTCCCGATGATCGCATCAAAAATACCCGGAAAAATAAGACTACAAATAATGATGTGGTCTTATTTTGTAACATAGTTTTTTCAACCTTCTTGTTTATAAATTATGCTTTATTTTTCCGTAAATATTTTTTTTCTTATTTTCAAAATACGTTTATGTACTTTTCAATCAAAGTAGTCAATATACGTATTACAAACGATAGTAAACTTTATGTTTGAAAGTTAAGGTTTGTTTTTTTTAGAAATAGAGATAAAAATATAATTTTTTATTTATTTTCAAATAATCAGATAACAAAGATCCGTATTAATATATTATATTTATATATTTTATATTACTAGGCGAGCAGAAGAGCTGTGGTAGTGGTAATGACCACGACTTACGAAGCACTTTACTTTGTGTAAATTATTTTATCGCCACTGCTGTTAAAACGGTGAAGGAAAACATGGTAAGGAAGCCGGCATGCTCTAGAACCAAACATTCAAAGACGTCACACGTCCACATCCACACTGGGCCCGCGTGGTGGATTATGGCCCACTCAATCGTAGAGAGAGGAGGCCTATGTCCCATGTGATCCCACGTAATTATTAGGCAATTTCGATTTGTCAAGAAGTCTGTAGGTAATTTAGAACATAAAAAAATTAGCTGCCCGTTCTAAACTGTAGGTTTCTATGGCAAAGAGACAAGAAACTCTCAAGGATTACTCGCACGCAGTAGTACGTATTATTGCGTAGTGCATAATTATTCCTATTATGTGTAAGTACCAAACTATTCGGTCGACTGTACGTTTAAGACTATTTTGCAAATAAAGTTTCAAGTAAACTGTGCAAGTTGAACCATTTTGTCGGGGCCTCTAATAGGGTTTGCCTTGGGTATTGTGACTGCCCGTTTGAGATTTAACGGACTTTTCCTCAAAAGGCAGATTCGGTTATGTAATCTGTTGATACAAAGTTAAATTATTTATTTATTTGGCTAAACTTCATAATGGCCATTTAAGGTGCCTGTACAAAGGTGTATTTTATTATTTATTACTTTCTGATTTTGTAGTATAATACTACTTTGAGTGCTGCTCTAGTACTGCTCTATTGCTGTAGTAGAAAGGTACGCATTAGTGTTTACAGCAAAAGCTAGCACTGCTTTAAGCATTTTTGTTTACCAGTCATTAAGCCAAAGTCATGAAATAAATTCTAAATACAAACTTCACTCTTATCCTTCTCCACTCCTCAACGATGGCGCTCCTAGCCCGGCCTAGTTTCTCTGTTTATCTTCAATAAATGAACGAAGCTCCACACGAGTTTGCTTTCGATCGCTGAACGATTTTTTTATTAGAATTTTTAATGTTTACTTGCCATACTGTTATCGGTAACGTAAACTAATTTAATTGGTCTGATGGCTTTATTTTTGTAATGTTGTTAGACGGGGAATGTTTTCATTTCTGATTCGTTTTCAGGGAATGTTTGTGTTGGTTGACATGCAACTTGTTTTGAATGAATATTGGAACGTTCCACGAAATGGTTTGATGTTTATGCCTCGATAAACGAGTTGCTAGTTTCTGTTTGTATAATCTAAAATGTAACGAGTGATGTTTTTAAATATTAGTTTAGTTTTCTGTGATTTCCTAAAAAAAGTCGTATTTATTTAAAGTTAAGTAAAATTTTGGATTGGGAAGTATTTATCTTATTTAAAAAAAAACAGAGCTAGTAAATAATAATTAATAAATAAATCCCTGGACATTTCACACAGCACCATTTGTCCCAAGCTAAGCAACCTAATGCTTGTGTTATGGTAACAAGATGGCTGATAAACTACTTATATACATTTTTTTTTTGTAAATACATACATATTATAGATAGAAAAACACCCAGACTCGGAACAAATACATGTAGGTCATACAAATATTTGTTCCGTGCGGGAATCGAACCCGCGACACGCAGCGCAGCAGTCAATCGCTTAACCACTGCGCCAACCGTGCCGCCAAAGTACATTTGAGTACGCAGTAACATCATGTAGATTATGGTCAACGACAAGTATTTCACAAATTTTTAATTTAACAATTATTGGTATTTTACATTTTCATTAGCTTTGCATATCGAAAACTGTAGAAAACTCAACGACTTAGGGCTGATTTTTCCAACGCCAGATAATTTTACCGAGGAACAATTTTGAATTTTTGACAGTTCTTTCATACAAAATCTGTCATATTATCCCTTGAATAAAAATTATCTGACGATTGAAAACTCAGCCCTAAATCTAATTATAATATAAGTAGGTATGTTATATAAGTTGTCTTATCTACATTTCTTATAGCCACTATGTTTCTAACGGAAGACACAAGGAAAAATATCATCTTCGAAACAAATCCCAGCCGAAATAACAATAAAAGCAAACCAAGAGATATGTAAGCTATAAATTATTATGTATTACTGTGTTTCTCTTCGTTTGTCCTTCGCCAATCGCAAGCCCTTAACCCATTTCTTTTAGTTCACTTTCATAAGCAGTTGACTTTACCTACCGTGGTTTTTCTTTAGTTTGTGGATCTTATTGGTATTTCTTTCTTTCTTTCTTTATATGAAAATATATAATTTAGTGGAGCGCGTTACAGTTCATGAGTTTTTAAGTGTTTCAATATTATTTTTGCTATATATTTTGAATTAAAATAGATCAGACAATTGGTTATTCATAATATTTTGGTATTATAGTACTGTATGTATAATGTATCCATTCGACCTGATTTTTTTTGGTTAAAACTTTACGTATTTCACTGAAATATATAAAATTCTTAACAATAGAGACAAAACTATTGGGTTTTTTTTTAATCAATATAGTATACTAGCTTTTGCTGACGACTTCATCCGCGTGAAATTTCTTGGTCACATCGCAACGCCTGCCAGCGCTATTATTTAATTCGTTTTTGCTAATTGTTATTTCTATTTGCTCTTGTTCTATTATTTCTGTTTTATCTTGTTCAACACCCAAAAGCAACTAGCGTGATGTTAAATAGCCTGTAACCGTTCTCAATCCAACTGGTAGTTCCAGAGATTAGTGCGTTTAAACAAACAAACGCGCGTGTACAAAAGCAAATTATAAAGTTACCTATCAATTACTTCATCATCATCATCTGCCGAGCCTTTTCCCAACTATGTTGGGGTCGGCTTCCAGTCTAACCGGATGCAGCTGAATACCAATATTTTACATGAAGCGACTGCCTATCTAACCTCTACAACCCAGTTAATGGGTAATACGAAACCCGTTGGTAAGACTGGTTGTCAGACTTTCGGGCTACTGACGACCCGTAACGACTGTCAAAGATCCACGAATGACAGCCGGGAACAACGGCTTAACGTGCTTTCCGAGGCACGGAGGGGTCTTGGTATGTGAAAATGGTCACCCATCCACGGACCAACCGAGGCAAGCGTAGCTTAACCTGATCGATCGACCCGTGCGGCTGTTATTACTTAGCCACAAGCCCCTCAATACTACCTATCAATTACTTATCACACTAAAAACAAAGTAGGCACCTACATTTATGCAAAATGGAGTTTTCTGAGAATCGTATGAAAGCGTTCGACGTAGTAAAACGATCGCATGTGAAGTACCCGCCTTCTGCTTTACATGATTTGCTAATTAAATGGTAATAGTACACCTTGGATTTATACGATTTTAATCTGCACCTATCCTCAGCTATGCGGTTAGAATCAGGTAATCAACACTTTTCCTTTCGTGTGTGTTTATTAGCATCTTAGGGACTTAATTAAGAGGATAAGCAGGGCCCCGCTGTCAACTACAGGCAAGTAATGGCTACTATAAAAAAATCATGCAATTTTATTTTACCTGAATCTCGTGACTTATTTCAGAAGGTGAAAAAAAATTATTACAGAAAATCTACTAATGAAAAAATCATTATATCAGAGCCACTAGCGTCCATTTGAATTTTCCCCGGAATCTGCACCCTAATTAGGTACGTAACACACAATCAATCTCAATCGGAATCATTTTAAAGATTTAAAGGATATTGCTAATCCATTGCTTCATTTGTTCGAAAAATTTGTCTGCTCAGCAACGTAAATAACGCAATGAATGTTGTTGAACTTTCAAAATGAATCTCATTGCTACTGATAGTAGATATGTTACGCAACTAGCCCTCTGGATTTGTGCTGGGTTATTAACAATATAATCTAACCCCTTTTTCATGGGAGTTATGTAATATTTACTGGCAAAATGTGGGTGTGAATGTGCACATCTGCCTACCTCTGTTGGGAATATAGGCGTATTGCCACGATATGTTAAGAATTACAAGAATGGAACCCTTATCTCAGACTGCGGACATTCAGCCGGTTTACCAATTAGTTTACTAAATTGCTAGAGAAATCTTTGCCAAGTCCAAATCCAGTGGTCAAGTTTCATGAAATCGTATTTCTGTACTAAAATGGTACTCATTCATTTCCACAATCACGTAATCGCGGAATTGCGTGCGGTTATTGGGTCATATTTTGGTACGACCTTAATTATGTTTATTGAAGTACACATGCTGTATATAGCTGGGAACGTTATACTATTTATTCTTTTTGGTTGAAAAATAAGTAATTTCAACACGAAATTCGAATGAAATGCGGCAAGCTCTTGGTGAGCGCGAGGTCGTGAAATTGATCCCGACAAGGTTGCAGAAATATTGTGAACTTGCTTCTAGTATAAGTTTCGTCAGTAACGGGAACTGGCGAGTTATGTGCATTACGCCGCATATTGACTAATTCGCATTATGACCAATGATACGCTTACCGTCCTATATACGCCAAATTACCAATCGCTAAATGACCAATACACATATTTAGAGTTTATTTATCTAATAAAGTTTAGAAAGAAAGAAAGAAAAAATATTTTACTCTGCACAAATAAAACGCACAATTACAACTAAAAAATAATAATATTAAAAACAAAAAAAAATTTACTATTCATCAACCAATCTGCCTAGCCGTTTCCCAACTATGTTGAGGTCGGCTTCCCATCTAACCTGGGCTGTTAGTAGGTAATCCACCACGCGGGCCCAGTGCGGGTTGGTAGATGTCACCATGTCTTCGAAATTTTGATTCTAGGACATGCCGGTTTCATCACGACATTCTCCTTAACCGTTTTGAGAGCAGTGGTAATGAAATAATTTATATAAATAAAGCCCCTGTCTGCGGTACATACCATTGGGCCACTATTTAATTGCTATCAAATATATGTGCATATGTGGAATTAAATATTTTAAACTTTCTCATTTTAAAAGGGTTCCACGGGTAGAAATAATGGCTAAATCGGTTCCTAATTGGACTTAAATTGTACCTTGTTGGTAAATATTAGACCATTTCTTCCATACTACTGAAATTGGGTCAACTCCCTAAAAAGTCAAAGAGATCTGTCTCAGGGGATGTTGCCCTAATCAAGCCATGGCAGAGGGATTAGTGATCGTGGTATGATATAATTAGTTCACATGTGGATGCTTCTGTACATCCCTGGAGATTTTCTTATAGCGTTTGTGATTGATAGGCCATAATCTATGATAACGACTGGGTAGACGTAATTTCTTGCCCGTTCTTCTCCATAGAGGTTTTCCTTTTGGAATGGGAAAAGCTTCAACTTTTTGACTAACTGACTTGCTCTTTGAAAATTCAAAAGTGCCTGTAAATGGTTTAATTGAAATAAATGCTTTGAGTTTTGAGTTTGAGTTTTTCCGTAATGATAAAATACGTGCTAGCCGCATGGGAAGATGACTTGTTTTTATTACCTATTTATTTAAATAGTAACAAAACATAACATGACATCACGCGCGTAATCCCTAAAAGGTTAGGCAGAAGTCTACCTATAGTACACTTACTTTACGCCAGTTTTGTTTAAGTCCCATGTATGTACAATTGGGGACGAGCCTATTGGCATCAACCGGGCTCACATCCAGACTCTGCTCTGCCAGGCTGATAAATTATCATAAAATTTTGCCTAAGTAAATATTATATTTTTTGTTATAAACGACCATGACGACGATGGGGACGATGCGGACATCGAGAGAGAGCGGGGGGCGTTGTCTGTGAGGGCCAAAATGATCGCCCGCAGGTTTGTTCGTTGCTCGAGGGCCGTCAAAATAACTCTTTTCAGAGCGTTTTGTACGTCCCTGTACACAGCCAGCCTGTGCTGAGTCATATACCCAGAAGCAGTACAACGCTCTCCGTGTTTAGTATAATAATGCGTTCGGTTGTTGTTGGGGCTGCCCCGGCACTGCAGCGCGTCGGGGAGGTTCGCCGACGCCCGTGTCGACTGTTTCTACAGCGACGATGCGAAAGCAGTGTACATTTCTGGAGCGCAGGCTCTGGATCACATCTAACACCTTCCTGAGCGTATTTGCGAACAGGTTTGATTGTCAGTACATTAACCATTGTTATATGATTAATTTAATGACAAACAAACAAATGACTCAGAGGCAGGCGTATTATTAATTATTTTTATTTTATTTTATGATGTAAATTTATTTTTAATTTTGTTATATTATTTAATCATTATTTTTATATAGTTATATTTATTGTGATTATAATTTTTGTTTGATTTATTCTTTCGGTCTAATTTGATTTGTGTTGATTTGATTTTATTTGAATTTTATCTGATTCTGTTGATTTTAATATGTGTTCGATTTTAATGGGTGTTATTTACCTGAAATAAATGAATTTATTATTATTATTATAACTTAATGGTACTCCAGCCTACAAAAACAGGCGTTTAGAATAGATATATTATTCAAACGGGACATCTTTTCTGGAGCCGAAAACATGACCCTCTTACACACGTGTAAGGACTTCGTCTATTTTTGGTTATCCTGTTTCTTACGACATTACTGTCATAATTTTGGTAAGTGACCACTATACTACACAATAATCACCGACAAACGGGTGGGGTGGGTTGTTTATTTAAGTATACAGGCCATAATAAGGAAATTCCCCATAAGTTTCTCGTTATTTATACCTCCCATACACACTTTGTTACATGTGTGTAACAAAGTGTGTATGGGATCTACCCCACATATAACAAGGTTATAACGTTTAAACGCAAAGCGTTATAACTCTCAGTTCCCAAGACATTGTGACACTCTAGGAACAGAATTACAGTTTTGACCTTCATAGGCAGAACAATTTTGACGTGTGTCAAAAGGATTTTTCTATGCAACCCTTTTCACACTGTCACACCTTTGTCTTTGATGAAGACCAATTCCAGTAATAAATAAAAAATAACTTTTGAACGTTTTTTATTAATAATAATAAAAAAACGTTCAAAATCTAGTCGTAATCTCATCTCAGCGACAATCAATGTCAAAAACTTACAAAACAAAACATGATTAGGAAAATTAGCTCAGAAAAAATTAAAGGTATTTTTGCCAGATTGAAGCTGAGATCTGAGGGGCAATTCTCGTAATTTTAGGAACATTCACAGTCTGATCTCAGTCTCAATCTGTCAAAAAATACTTCTAATTTCCCTACATTTTGACAAGTGGTTGACATTTGTTTGTCGCCGAGATGACACTGCAACTAGATTTTGAACGTTTTAAATTACGAGAATTGGCCTTCTTCTGACGTTCTTAAAATTACAGAGTTTGACTCTCCGTGTTGTTGCGAGTGTGCACACCACACCATCACTGTATTCAAGGAGTGACAGTCAGTCTAACAGACAGCCTTAACTAAGTCTCCGCCACACAGCCTGACACAGTCAAAATAGCTGAAATCGACCACTTCAAAATACGTATCCATTTTTACCAAATCGTTTGTTTAAAGCAATTTAATTCTGAAGCAATTTTGAAGCAGTTAAAAGCATTAAAGTTAAAACAACGCGGACAATAATTTTGAATTATTATTCCGTAATTTGAAAAGTTTCGGAGCTCATTACAGGGAGATGGTTTCTGTATTAGTTTTGAACGTTTTGTATTGGTTTTATAAATTAGTTTGATTTATGTAGTTTTGTTAATGTTTGTTGTGTTTTGTTCGGTAATTTACAAGTATTTATTGGGCATTCATAGTGGGTTATAGAGCTAGATAGGTATTTAGACAGGTTAACACAATTATAGAGGTATGAGGTACAGGGCGCACAGCTCACTCATACTCCATAGAAAAGGAAGGATCTTTCGACCGGACAGATGTTGTGTATGGTGAGAACTGTGAACTGAACTGTGACTGCCAGTTGATATTGGAACGTTGAATATGGTAGTCGTGCGGTAACCTCTGTTTGCGCGATGCAGGACTTTGCGTGACGTTAGTGAGATGCGTAGTTCGCATGTGACGATGTAGATGTCACCACAAAATTATTATTTGCCTAGCCATTTCCAACTGTGTTGCGGTTGACTTCCAGTCTAGCTGGATGGAGCTGGATACCCGTATTTTACATTGAGCGACTGCCTATCTGACCTCCACAACTCAGTTACTGCGTAATACTCGGCTACGCACTATGTAGGTACCATTTTGTTTGAAACCAGATGCGTTTTCTCGACATCCGTGTGTCATTAACGGGATACAGCAGAATACCAGCGTCAGGTATTGTACCTGGCATATGCTGAGCTGGACTCCCATTTGGTGCAACCATGAGACACACACCGCCCAGTAGTGATCGACCACTGTGGACATAGACTGCTATTTTGTACTAGAGGTTGTGGATTTGCGATGTGTCTATGGGTCGATCTATCTTTTTAATCTTTGTTTTTTTTTTGTTTCGCTTTTTTTTTATTGTTCTATTTTTTATTACTTGTATTGTGTGTCTTTTGTTGCACTAAATAAACGTTTTTATCTATCTACTACCCCTTGGTAAGCCTGGTAGTCAGGATTTCAGGCTTCTGACTACCCGTAACGACTGTCAAAGATACACAAATGACAGCTGGGACTAACAGCTTAACATGCTTTCCGAAGAGGTCTCGATATGTAATGGACGGTCACCCATCCACAAACCGAGCTCGGCAAGAGTAGCTTAACATTCGATCGACCCGAGCTTATTTCGCCATGACAGAGTGTAGCACAAAATATATTTGCTATAATATTTCGCACATTGCGCGACCACGTTTATTACAGCGTTATAGCCCTAATGACCTTTTTTATTTATTTATATATTTGACGGCACGGTTGGCGCAGTGGTTAAGCGATTGACTGCTGCGCTGCGTGTCGCGGGTTCACGGAACAAATATTTGTATGACCTACATGTATTTGTTCCGAGTGTGGGTGTTTTTCTATCTATAATATGTAAGTATTTACAAAAAAAAATTGTATATAAGTAGTTTTTCAGCCATCTTGTTACCATAACACAAGCATTAGGTTGCTTAGCTTGGGACAAATGGTGCTGTGTGAAATGTCCAGGGATATTATATTATTATATATATTCTTTCTTTCATTTGTCTATTGTGGAGGTCTGGTTGGTCATGATTGTTTCCATCCTCATTACCAGTATCATATTTAACACTAATCGATTTTAGTCATGATTTAAGAAGACAAGTTCTCAGAATCATCATCTAGCCTTCTGAGAATTTGTCTTCTAAAAAAAAGGCTAGCCTTTTCTCAATTATGTTGGGGTAGGCTTCCAGTCTAACCAGATGCAGCTGAGTACCAGTATTTTACATGGAGCGACTGCCTATCTGACCTTCATAACCCATTTACTGGCTATTGGATAATACGATAGGTACACTTAAACCAAACAAATTCTCATAACAAACTACCAACATCGTTTACATTTAAAACGCTAAGCAGTGATAAGCAGTCATGCGGGCCCATAATTTACCTCTTGGCTCCCAAATTTCAGAGACTATTACGTCTTATGACTAGAACGTCTCTCTAGAGACAAAATTGGGTGTACTGAGTTTAAACATAATCTGTCTCAAAGGGCATACGTAATTATTATCCCTACATCGCCCTTCGAGGGCAGCCCAATTACTTTTTCACTAACGAGCGAGCCAATCTTGAAGTTTATAATCTTTTAACTATGTTATATAACGCAATGTTTCGTAAAATTTAAATTGGCGTTGTTAAGCAATATAAAGTTAATGTTGCTGGAAGTTAGGTATCATTATTATTTCGTTTTTTTTTCACATATTTTTATCTTAAAGTGTACGTCAATTTACTGTCTAGACACGTTTAGATTATACCGGTTGACTTTTTTTATCGTCTGGAGAAAAATAGGGTATAAAAGATGAACGGAGTAGTAGCCTATGGCACAAAAATCTCTTTTTATTTTCATAAAACTAACATGAAATTAACCTAAACTAGACTTTTTATACTAATACAAAACAAATAAAAATTATTAATGAATTCATAGCGTCATTCAATCCTTTTATTGAAGCCATCGGCCGGATTGAATGTAAAAAAAAATTATTTCATTATTTATGTGAAAAAAAAGGAGATTCGATGGCTTCTACTCCGTTCACCTTGTAGGTATACCTTGCTTTTATCCGAACAGTATAAAACCTTCTTTGGAAAAACTACACGAGTATTTAAAAAACTAAACATACTAAGTATTACGAACTTGGGATTTGCCCAAATTTATATTATATTTCGCTATCGAATCGCATAAACCCGTAGAAGTTCGCTCTGATTAGTGGATTCCCTATAAGCCACTACAATTATAATATCCACGGACACCACAAACCAATTTCCTTATACTGTGGTTAATAGCTTATCTAAGAAGGATCGATTTGTCGACTACAGAATTGGCTACGGTACAATTTACTTGATTTATAAGCCAATTCCTCTTTAACAGAATACTTCTATCGGCACAATTATCGGCATCCTAGACTATCTGTCTGACCAGATGGGTTTGAAATCTGAAGCCTAAGGAATAGTTTTTTTCTGTCCCTATGACAGCCAGAATACTTTTTTTTTTTATTAAATACAGATACGACTTATATATCTCTTATCTGTTTTACTGTGTGTACGTACGTAAATAATTATATGTATGGAGTAAAAAGTTACTGCTTATTTCTTAAGTAATTTCTTCCAGCAGAACTGCGAAGAAAAATGAAAAAGAAATGTAGACGTTAGTGTGCGAGACCAAGAAGAGAAGAATATGATTTGTGTCGTCCTAAACTAAAATGTCAACTATATTATTATGTATAAAGTGCCAAAAAATACTGTGTGCTATAAAACTGTAAGTAGTAAAGACGCAATGAGTGTACATACACTCATGTACACTCATTGCGCCTTTACTACTTACAGTTAAAAACGATACAAAAACCTGAATAGGAATACATATTCCTATTCAGTTTTCGCATTGTTTTTACTTCGCAGTACAAAATTGCACTATCTTACAAAGTTATAGATTTCTCAAACAGTAACCTACTCAAACGAGCTATTCAATCCCATAATACAAACACAACATATCGTATTGATAAAATCTCCCCTCTATTTGATGAGCTCCCTGAACAATTCTTTGAACAAAATTCCCTCAGAATATAACAAAGACGTACGTAGTTTTCTTTTAATTTTTCAGACAGAGCTTACGAAGTGATCCCGGACGCTTTGAGAGCAATGCACGTGCTCGCTCCGACGAATGGGCAACTCCCCCAGGGATCCATAATCCCACCTCTATACTGGGCTAAAGAAGGAAATTTTATACCCGAAAGAATTTCCGAGTTCGGATTTTGGTTCCTAATAACGCCTTCGTGAAGTCCGGAGTCGATTGAAGAACTACGTTTTGGAGAACTTTTGGCGATCAGTTCCCACTAAGACTAAGGTATTCGAGGAATCGATTTATCGTTTGGGCTGTAAGTTTTGCTCGTAAATCAAGCTTAGGGTTGGTGCCAAGTAATACTCATGTATTTATTCATTACTGTTTGGAAATGTATGTAGTTGTCACACATATTATTCTGGACGGATATGATCAAATTGTGCTACTTTATTACCTCATTTTTTTTTGCGCTAGGTTACGACTTTAGCCACTATCTCACCTGATGGTAAGCGATGATCAGCACCCTAATTGCGTAACACACTATCAATCTCAATCTGAATAATTTTGAAGGATATTGCAAATCCATTGCTTCACACGTTCGAAAAATGTCTGCTCAATAACGTAAATAACGCAATGAATGTTGTTGAACTGTCAAAATGGACGCCATTGCTACTGATAGTGTGTTACGCAATTACCCCACTGGTCGATAATTACCCAACTGGTCGATAATTACCTAACTGGTCGATAATTACCCAACTGGTCGATAATTACCCAACTGGTCGATAATCTGGCTAGGAATTCCACTCCCAGTTGTACTCTTAATGAAACTGTGTAATTAATAGACAGAATTATGACTAGATATTAAGCCCACTTACACATTTTAAAATCACATTAACTTCAGTTCATTACCACAGGAATAATTCAGTCGTGTACTTTTCGTGTTACAGTAATGAACCATAACATTAGGTACCCGAGTCCAGTGAGATGCTCAGGTGTATCATAATATCCTTTACTTTAGTGCACTTTTGAAACTTACTCTGGACTCGGCAAAGACTGGAATAAAATTTTATTTCGAGCTGAAATTTAAGTAGATTTTTATTTTAACGTAATGTTCAAATAAACGCGGAATTTAGCTATGACGCAAGTGATGCTGTGGAATGCCAAATTGGTTAAACTGTCGTCAGTTGTATTCAGAAGAAAGAAAACACATTTATTTGCTACAAACATGACGCATAAAAAGAACACAAACACAAAAAAAATAACAAGTTGGGGGAAAACATGCGTCACGTCCACGCAAAACGGCCATCGCTCAGCATAATGCTACGACCCTATCCCTATTCGGATAAACTTTAGAGAATTCTTCTTCTTTTCATATCGATGGTACTCTTTATCGTTGTTTTTTGACGTCGTTACTGCGACTGACTGTTTTCTCGACAAATGATGGGTCGGCGGAACTTTTGACCGACGAAAAGGTACAATTACAACTTAGTAGTCCGCTGTTCAGGGTACTTATTTTGTAAATAACCATGACAAATTACTATTATTAGTGTGGTAGCTATGGTTTAGATTATGATTGCTGATAATGTCTTTTCCGTTCTAATTTTAACACGTCGACTACCAGGCTACAGACGCAATAGAAAATATATTGTTGGCGGACACCGGTGACCCCGGTGGCAGTAAATGCCTTAAGGAACGCAACTACCCCAGAATTTACGTTTCAGATACCTTGATCTTGTACAAGGTGGCAGGGACTTCGACGCGCCACCTGTTACCATGGATTCTGAACCCCTATGCATTGAAAATTTTCGTCGGTTACTAAAAAAAAAAACTGCCATTTTAACCGTGTAGGTAAGCAGCACATTTTTTTATTTATAACCGATGAAGTATGTCTGCGCTAGGGGGTCCAGAATCCTGTGCTGAATTCATGGTTACAGTTTGCGCGTCGATGTCTCTGCCACCATGTATGTAAGGATCGTAGGAGGTGGCATTGTGTACACCAGCCTACACCATAGAAAGAGGGCGTGGGTATGTGTATGTTTAACTAACTTGATCTATCTTAATTTAATCTATACCTAAAGCTTAACGTTGTAAGCACAATAATTATATCAATCTGAGAAGATTGGCGTATCAATAATCTAATTATAAACTGTGTACATTGACACAGGCATAATAAGCGTGTGTGAGTGGGGTACAAAGGGAATCAATAAAAGTTAAAATTGGCTATACCGTCCCGACCTGTTACGTCAACAACTTTAGCATAAGCCTTGTTATTTTGTGGTTAGACTTGACCTATATACACGGATTACTGCGAAAGATAGCAACATCGCCCCGAGCAAAATTCCGACTTTTATAATATCAACAGATTTAGAGGATTTTTGAGTAAATAAACTTTTGTTACGGGGGCTTTGTGCGTGAAATATTGGCAGCCACTCTGAGCTGGCTGTGAATTAAAATTACCTACCAAATGGGGCGAGAGGGAATGTATTATTGTAAGTTTTTTTTTCTTTGCTCATGGAGTTTAAATCTCTCTCTATCCCTCAAAAGTTTGTTGTGAAATTTTATGCTCGCGTTTGTGTTTAAAATGAAAACATAGATCTAGCTATTTCTATGACGTAATGCATTCCGAAAACAAATGCCTATGTAGCCGCAGCACTGACCGATAATAAACAAGTACGCTGGACTTCATACTATCTATGACAAAATGAAGACTTTTGATTTTTGACCAAAAAACAACTGTCATTTTCTATAGTATATTTAGTCCAGCGTACTTTTATAATATAGGTCAGTCAGCTGCAGTGATCTGTGGCTAAATAGGTCGGGGGTTTTTATAAGAAGCCTAAAATGTCATGTCTATTTGAATAAAGATTCAAATAGACATGGCATTTTAGACAACCCTTTGGCTGAGGTGAGAGGAAAAGTGATAGAAACATCTTAAACTGGTTTATTCTATTATTATGAATATACAAGTAAAACACATACAAAATGCTTCTTAGTTGAAAATCACGTACTTTTTTGTCCTTCATAAGCTTCTGTCTTTTTACCTTTTTAAATATCTTCCACATCATCCCAGCATACGTTTTTGGAATACGTCATCTCTCTCACTCACATTTTAGCATTCAGCTTTACACAGACATGCATTTATCAACGGTCCATTCCTACATTTCTATACTATATATAGCCTTCATGATACTTATGTTTATGTTAGCAGGCAATGTATACAAACTCCAAAGGCACTTATGTAATCATTGAACTGATATCGAGAACCCAACTGTCGGCGTAAAGGTCGATTTACCAATTAGACACTAACCAAAGTCACCAGACATCTTTTGAAGACACACAAAACCTCTCGAATGTATTGATTAATTGTTGCAGTGTCAGCGAAATCTCGTCTTTATACAGATTCTGTAAACCTAATGTCATTACTAAGTATGAAAGCATGTCGGTTCTGTTTTTATCTCAAAACAATAGAACAAGTTTATCATTAGTTTCTGATTCGATAGTTCACCCTTGAATTAATTTTAGGTTCTCTAAAACTTCATATCGTTATAGATATTACAGACTGGCGCTTCACATCATATGTAATCGGCCTTTAACGTTCCCACTGCTGGGACACAGGCCTCCTCTCTGTGAGAGGGCACAGACTGTAATCCGCCACGCGGGCCCAGTGCGAGGAAACCTGCATGTTCGAGAACCAAAAATTAGGAGACATGTGACATCTACAAACACGCACTGGGCCCGCGTGGTGGTGTACGGCTCACTCCCTATATTATAGGCTGGTTATGTAAGTAAGTTACTGAATTAGAGAGAATATACGTTGACAATTTTGCCTTAAACGTTTTATTTCTAACATATTATAGTAATCGACTTTATAAAGGTCACTTAGCGTCTGGTCCGCGACTTCCGCGTGAAACTTCATGTTCCCCGTCCCAGCTCGTCGCATCGTATCGCCCGTTCGCGCTATTACTTCGTTTCTGCTTAGCGTTCTTTTCGACTTTCTTTTCTTTTTGCTCGGCTCGAGCTCGAGAGTTTGTTTGTTAACATACCGCTAAGACCTTTGTCTTAGCGGTATGTTAACAAACAAACTCTTCAGCTTTATTATTAGTATATAGATTTGCAAGCCAGTATACCAAGTTATAATCTACATTTTAACGAAAAACACTAGCTGCATACGTTTACAGAGTATGGGTTGTTAAGGACTATTTTCCTCAGCTCACTTCTAAACCCTGTCCAGGCAAAAGTTTTTATAGTACGTTCATTAGTAGCGCTCGGCTAATGTCATCCACCTTGTGGTGAGTTCTAGGACTTCAACACAACGGAACATGTTTAATCACAAAAGTAAACTGAAATTCAATGTATGTAGGTATGTTTTCCTTCTATCTGGATTTAAACAAAGCACACGACCGAACAATCGTCCAATTACCAACTATAATGGAGTCGGTACTGCACAACACGGTACGTCCCGAAATGAATATTTAAGAATGTATGTAACATTCCGTTTGTTACTCGACCGCAGAACTAAAACGTCTAGCTACTTAATTGTACTAAAACAATTACACTCTTTGTTTCGTTATACTTAACATACGAAAACAGTTTACTTAGAGTGAGGGTAACGTTACAAAATGGACGCTTTAGTTCTGAATACGTAATTATTCAAACAATTTTATACAAAGCCTGAAAAACTAATTTGTGTTACGTTATGTTTTTGACTATTGTTCTCGCTTATTCCGTATGTAAAAGATATGGTCGTTGTTCAAACTTTGGAGTAGCTTTCGGAGAATTTCCTCGCGTTTATTAAGTTCGTTATAGAGTATGCTAGGCAAGATTTTCGTGAGTATACATTTCATAACAGCTGTTTCCTAATTTTGTGAAGGAATTTAATTTAGGTACCAAGAAATTGATGACACAAATTCCATAAGTACTACCTACCCATGTTCCTGTTTGTGTATTAAGAGTTTGAAAAGTGATCTTCAAGGCGCGGTTATGTCTTTTATTTTCTGGTTATCTATACTATTAGTTATTTAATAATATGAAGAGGTAAAATTGTAAGTTCATATGTAGTGAGGGTAGTGTGGGGCGCCCCCACAGCTAGATGGACCAACGACGTAGGTTGAGTTGATCTCACCGTGAAAAGTTAGGTGAAGTGAGCTTAGAGTGAGCTGTCAATAGTGTCAATCCCTAGCATTAGTTGGAATGACAGCTCACTCCATTCAATCCAATTCCGAAAATTATTTTACTGATAAAATAAATTTTGTGTAATTGGGACTATTTAAATTGCCATATTTTGTTAGGGAAGATACCCTTAAGCGTCATAAGCTTTATTAAAAAACAATATTGGCTTGAACAGATTTTTGTATGAGAAAGACACGAACAAAGCCGCGGGCAAAGCCACGGGCAAAGCGCTTTTATCTACATAGAAACCATCCATTATAATTCTTTTACTTATTTTATCATACAGGCCTGTACAGCCATGTTTTTCATGAACACGTAATATATTTTAGAGAGGTATTTTCATTTTATCTACACCCCTCTAAACTTTGCATCTTATACATCCCCTTATGGTCGATATATTAAACAAATATGAACGTATACCTCATAAATATTACCTAGGCATTCTCGGACACGGGTTGAACCCACGTACTTCCATAACGTGCTGGTTTTATTAAAGGCAATCGTGCATAATTAGTGACAGCTTGTTAGAGCGCTGCCTGGCTGTAATAACTTGTCTTTATGTGGGTTGATAACATCGAGATGGTATCGGGGTAACCAGTTTTATAATAAGGGGGGTTGGTAGAAACTACAGAACGCCTCTTGCTACGGTCCTTACATACCTACTCCGTTTGTATCGCTTATGTTCATACATCAGAAGGTCAATTCTCGTAATTTAAAACGTTCAAAATCTAGTCGCAGTCTCATCTGGGCGACAAAAAAATGTCAAAAACTTGTCAAAAATGTAGGGAAATTTGAGGTCTTTTTGACAGATTGAGCCTGATATCAGAATGTAAACGTCCTTAAAATTATGAGAATTTCCCCTCTGGTCATACACGCACGCCGGTTGCGAGTACTATCTACCTGACTTTTCTGAAGAACATCACCAATAAGGAGTACTATACATGGACACGGTGGAGCATACGGTGGAGGTTTGCCCGGCTTGGGCGGGGCACCACTGTGTCCTCGTGGCGGCGATCGACGGCGGTGATCTCTCGCGTCCGGCCCTGGCCAGGCCATGGTACGGAGCGAGAGTGAATGGGAGGCCGTTACCTCCTTCTGCGAAGCAGTAATGCTCGCGAAGGAGGAGGTGGAGCGCGTGAGGGAGAGGCAATCTCTGCGCCCTCACGCCCCTAGCCGCCGCAGGAGAAGCCCTGGACGGGAGCAACAGCCGACTCCCGGCCACCGTAGACGCGGGCTTGCGGATGGCGAGCAATGGGCAGCTCGCCGCCCGGTAAGGACCAGGCCCGGGTCGACGGCACGTTGTGTTCCACGCGCGCCTCAAAGAGATGTCAGCACGAACTGACGGGGTCCGCCAGGGCCGATGCCGCCGGGGCTGCGAGTTGTTCGAAAGAGATACTGTGGCCCCTGGCACAGGCAACTGAAGGAACACGGGTGGGTTTTAGTCAGTAAAAGTCTGACAGGAGTCCCTTCCGCTCAGCCCAGAGCGGGAGAGGTCATTTGATGATATCCCATCCAAAAAAAAAAGAGTACTATACATGATGTCCTTCTAAAGCGTCCCCGGCGTTTCCATCTACATTGGTCTTGTAAATACCTTTTGTTAGTAGCCTTTCATTCATTTTCTCAAGAAAGAAAGAAAGAAAAAGTATTTATTGCGACTCGTACAGGATCATAAACTAAACTAAACTAAACACAGTTAAAAATAAAAATAAAACAAATTATATAAAAAAAAAAAAAACAAAAGGAAAAATGAAACAAAGTCCTATACGAGGCCAAAATGCTCCTATCTCAGCATGATGCTTCGACATTTAAAAAATAAATGTCGCAGCGCTGGTATTTTGATAGGGCCCGCTGTGATGTCACGGGCAATTACAGTAATAAATAAATAATAAAATAGATATAATTATGTAAAATATAGCAATAAAATAAATATTATTTATTTATTTTTTTTTTAATTCGCGCCAGACGTAACCTCATCACTTGTCTATGCCCTGAGTGTCAGAAGCACTCTGTGGCATTGTTGTGACAAGTGAACGGTCGCATGCGCCGAAAATAAAAACCCGGCGAAAATAAATAAATACACTATACATTACGGCTGTGTAGTCATGTAGTGGAACAGTATTACAGTGAATATACAATAAAAGTGGAATTTGGAAAATGGAGAAATAGAAATAAACTAATGATGAGAGTGCTATCGAGTTATAACTTTTAGAAACAAATGACAGACAACGAAACAAAACATTGTGTCGGCATTATTAATTCGTCTATAGATGCTGCCAGTAAAAGCGTGGAATAAAGAACATTTTATTAATGAATTATCGAACATTAACCTATCGAACACAAAAACAAGATGCGAAACAAATGCTGTGCCTGTTCAGTGAACAATCGCCGCAAAACGCTCGGACCACCAATGCCACCTGCGTGCACATCAAGGGTAGGTTCAGAGTTTGGTATCTTTTTGTAGCTGCAGTAGATGCTGTTTAAATTTTAATCTAAACGCACCAACTGTCTTTATAGCACGAAAAGGAGGTGGCAAGTCGTTCCAGCAACGGGAGGCAGCGAATTTGAAACTACCTCGGAATGCAGCAGTTCTATGCGATGAGGCTAACATGAGGTACGAAGATGCTCTTGTTTTGATTTTATTAACATCGCGTGACCAAGACAGTTTCTCAACAGTTTCTAACTATTTTCTACGTAAAATAGGTAATTTATTTCCGACTAAATATGACCACTTTGCTGCAACAGAAGCAATGGCAACAGAGTTCCGAAAAAAACTTTTCAGGAATTCATCTTAATAGCATATTGTCAAAGTGAGTGCCGTTTACCATTATTCTAAATCTCTAAAGATTCCTAAAGCGATATAATAACTTGATCCTAATTTAAGAGAAAGTGTTTGATAAAAAAATCTTTTCCTCGAAAAGCTCTTTTAATAAAAACTTTTTGGACATTTTGTCGGCATTGACTTTGTGATTACGTCTTATAATAACAACGCTTTTTGTAAATATAGCAATGAGACAATTTTTCAAGTCTAGACAGTATGCTAAGTAGGGAGGCTCTAATGGGTTTTAAATTAAAAAAATAACATTAAGGCTGAGGCTACAGTAGGCAGCGATTTGCGATGCGACTGGAAGAGCGAAACGAGATAAACATGGTATGGCTACATTATAAGCGAAAATCCGGCGTATATTCGGCGATGACGTGGCTACCGTACAGATGCTACACAACGAATCAGCAAGAGCTATTCATGCGGCTACATTTAGTAGCCGCATGAACTAGTCGTGCAAGTGAGAAATTATCTAATAAATTCGCTTCAATTTCGCTGATACATTGATGTAGCCGATGCCATGATTACAGAATGTTGTTCCTATCGCAGAAAAAAATCAAAGATCGCTATTAATATTTGATGTACGGTGTAGCCATATACGTGAGCATTCATTTATTTGTTTTAATCGCTCATGTGTCGCAGGTCGCGTCGCGGCCTAATGTAGCCTCAGCCTAAGAACTAAGACTTTCGTTTAAAATATAAAATGCCTGGAAATGACGCTAGTCTGTTTTGATGTTTTTTTTTTTTCTTTTGTGTACGTACGTTATTGAGGGATTAGTAGTTAATTACAGCAAGCAAATACCTAGATAAGTTTGAGTAATGATACATTTTCCTTCATGGAATTAATGAAATAACATCACCCCTTTATTCCCCGAAGGATTAGGTAGGTGTGCACCTATAGAACACCTACATTTCGCCAGTTATGTTTGAGTCCCATTTGATAGAGGGTGAGCACATTCCCACCAACCGGCTCTAATCCAGACGAGGGGCTGATACTGAGAACTTTTAGATGGAAAACTCAATAACATTTTCTCGACCCGAACCCAACAACGACGGCACGGTTGGCGCAGTGGTTAAGCGATTGACTGCTGCGCTGCGTGTCGCGGGTTCGATTCCCGCACGGAACAAATATTTGTATGACCTACATGTATTTGTTCCGAGTCTGGGTGTTTTTCTATCTATAATATGTATGTATTTACAAAAAAAAAATTGTATATAAGTAGTTTATCAGCCATCTTGTTACCATAACACAAGCATTAGGTTGCTTAGTTTGGGACAAATGGTGCTGTGTGAAATGTCCAGGGATTTATTTATTTATTATTTTATTTTCTAAGATATAGGACTACCTAGTTATGCAGGCAGGGTTACATAATCTGTGTGGATTTATGTAGACATACCATGTTTTTTTGTACATCTGCTCTTGTGTTTCATGAATCTTGTGTGTATCATAATAAATATTATTATTTTCGGGAGTGTTCTTTTTTCTCAAGTCAAATAATATTATTATTATGATTATTATTATTTTGCCTGACCCGGGAATATAACTCAGGATTCACCCTCAAGCTCAGCAGTGGCCACGACGACGAAAACAATTCTTAAAAAAAGCAAACTACAAGTCGATGAGTGTTTTTCATTTCGAATCACCCTTATCGACTACGCGAGACCAATTACAAAATCCAAAGTAAGATATTTTACGACCGTTTCTGTACTGCTCACATATGCAAAACGTAAAAACTTCATGTTCATGCAAAACACGATAAAAATGTTTATGGTGCTGTTTCCAAACATTCTTTATTTATAAGTTAATATGTCAACTGCACCCGCCCCAACCCTCCGAACGCGATGCGGTGAAATAATGTAATATTTTATTCACAACTTTATTTCTGTTCTGTCGCCGTTTCGCGAAGTTCGCGCCTCGAGAAAACATACAAATGTCGGTGGGTATTTCCAGATACTTTTGTTACTTTATAGCTACAGCAAAAGAGGAATATTATTCAATCATATTTTCCTTTGAATTTACTTCTAATTTGTTATTTTTGTACCGACTTTGACGTTGTTTCTAGTGATAAGTGTGGCTTTAAGGTGCCATTTTTAGATCCGAACGTCACTTTGAATCATTTTATGCCATAGGAATGCAAATGAGTTTGTGATTTCAATCTTTAATAAGCGCCTTCTTATTATTTTCGTTAGGTAATGGTGCTTGCGCAATAATTCGTTAAGTTTAGTGCCTTAACACAATTAATTACTAATGCGCATAATCAACCTATAACATTCCCACTGCTGAGACACAGGCCTCCTCTCTTCGAGAGGGAGTGGGCTGTAATCCACCACGCCGACCCAGTGCGGGTTGGTAGATATCACATGTCTTCGAATTGTTGGTTCTAGGTAATGCCGGTTTTCTAACGATGTTTTCCTTCACCGTTTTAAGAGCAGTGGTGATGAGATGATTTACTTATTTAACTAATAAAATTTTGTGCCTCAGTCTTTAATTCAAACCTAAGTTTTTAGTCAATAAAATTTTTGTCACGCAAACGAATTCAAGAAACTTTATTTCAAGCACCTAATAAAGTAGGTAGGTAATATTATATTTCCCATCAGTCTAGATTTCAACAGTTCGTATTGTTTTTCTTAAATTTTAAAAGCTAACAGCATATTTCGAGCGAGAGAAGTTTTTACAAGAAAATTTTACAAATTACTTTAGTCTTTCAAACTTAGTTTTTAATGCTAACTGACAAAAAATATTTGTCTTCATAACAGTCTTCTATTATTCTAATTAAACGGTGTCATCTAATTCTTCTTTCATTCTTTGTGACAAATAGAGTACCTATACATATTTGGGACACTTAAATTTTGGGTACTTAGTAACCGCATGTGCTCTAAAAGCTATCCAACTTCAGCAATTTTGACTGTTACCTGACTCTAAGTCTATTATCTTAGACTTAATTTCAAGTTGAGAACTTTAAATGTCTGTACGTGCTCATGACCACTAATTGCACTAAAATGTCTATGAATTTTGGGTATTTTGTACCCACTATGGCGAACAAAGGGTTCATGTTTCGTAACAAAATTATATGAAGAGAATTTAATATAAATATTTATTTCCATTCCACTTTAATTGTGGTCCGAAGGCTACTCGTGATGAATAACTAATAAATCTTTATGGTTGCATCTTGCAAGAGATTTTGAACCTTAGTCTTAACGATTTAAGACCTTTTATTTTTTTAATCAAGAAATTTTCTGCAATTTAAGCTCCGCTTGCAGTAACAAGCTCTTTTCCCGTTCTCGCACGTGACTCAATTATGAATAACTACGTTTTTGTAGAGGATTACGTTTTTTGAGAACGTAATTAAATTCATTTCATTAAGGCTTTGTAATGTTGGTCTAGGCACGTAAGAATGATGTAGTGCTTGAGCTGATTTGAATTAAAACCACAATGATTTACACTTTCAGGTTAATAAACACCCATAGTTCCATTAAACTGAGGAGAATGAAAAAAATCAAAAGTGACCAATCACGGCCATTGTGTAAACGACTTCTACTCGCCAACCAAAGGTACCCAAACTCGATATATTTACTAAACGAATACCTCGACACCTTTTACGATATATCATATTCAGCTTACGTCATAAAAAATATGTCAGCTGCTAACCGCAAGTTGTAAACGTCGATGTAAGATGGCTTAGGCACGAATATCTTTGCGTAATATTAAAAAGAAAATTTTTTCATCAATCTGTTAGATTCAGTGAAGGGTAAATTAATGACGATGGATCGCGATGGGTCGGAAACTTATTTGTAGTATACAAATAAGTTGACGACCATTAAATCATTATTGTACTGTTATATGACACCATCGTCGTGATGGCCCAGTGGTTTAGGGCCTCGCCACCGCGTTTAAGGTTCAAATACGGACAAGTAACAATGTGATTGTTTCAATTCATAATTATGTACTTTCTGAATTTGTCTCGGACATTATGATGACATCGGTGACAGTGAAACGTCGTGAGGAAACTTGCACCAAAAGGTAACTACTTTGCTCACCCCGCGGTTTCATCTAGTGGCTATTTTTTTAACTAATAGTTAATTATTTTGCCAACCCGCCTTCTCTACCTTCTCAGTATGAGAAGTGACAATTTTAGCCTGTTATTATATACGTCACTAACGATACAAAATAATATTGGGTTGCCCCAATTACAACGCTTTTGAAAAAATGTGTTGTAGGTAAGTACTCGTATATTTTTCTTTTTCGTGAGCTTTTAAAAGAACATTATTTTATTTTTATTCGCTTCATTTACTTTGACAGCACGCCAGCTGAATTTAAGAACAGGGTTCAATGTTCTGACAAAGAGAAATATAACCTAATGTCTACACAAGGTCTCAGGTTTATGTTTATACAGGGTGGCAGGGACATCGACGCGCAAACTGTAACCATGGATTCAGCACACGAGTTTAGACCCCATAGCGTCGAAATTTTTCGTCGGTTATTAAAAAAAAATATTGCTGTTCCATATATTTTGACCGCGTAGGTATTGCACTTTTCTATGAAACAGAAGATTTTTTTTTTTGATACCTTACAGATTTCTGCGCTATGGGGTCTAAACTCATGTGCTGAATTCATGGTTATAGTTGACGCGTTGGTGTCCCTGCCACCCTGTATAAGTCCTGCCAGGGTAGCGGGATCGTCCGAAAGGGTTACCGCTGCCGTGGAACAGAAAGGGCTAAGGATGGAACACGGGTGGGTTTTAGTCAGTAAGAGTCTGACACTCCCTTCCGCTCCACCCAGAGCGGGAGGGGTCATTTGAAGATTTCCCATCCACAAAAAAAAAACTCTGTATAGGTATTTACATACCTAAATGTTTAAATAGTATTTACGCCAATCGGCCGAATGTCGCTGGAAAACAATGAATTATCATTTTACGACCATTATTCTAAACTAACTAAAAATATTTACACTTCCGAATGACAGCGATGCGGACAAGTACTTCAACGCCTAAGTGTCTTTTGTTTTTGTATTTATTTGTATAGTCATTCAATTTGTGTCTAGTATAAATAGTTAGTTATCTATACATATTATAATAAAAAAAAATTTACTACAACTATTAAATAACTAAAATTTTGCGTCGATATATTCCTCCGCATCGCTGTCGACTGGTAATGTACCCAAGAGACTGGCGGCATTGCCACGTTGTATGGCAATACTTATCCTCTGACGAAGGTAAAAGCCAGCCCTTATACAAATTATTTGTATTGTACTTCCATAGGTTCTGGTTTTGTTTATGAAAGTCTTCTTTCTAATGCTCAATCTATAAACAAAAACGAATCGTTTTGCTTAACAAGTAGATTTGTTTAATGTTAATCAGAAGGCCAATCTCGTAATTTAAAACGCTCAAAATCTAGTCGCAGTCGCATCTCAGCGACCAACAAATGTCAAAAACTTGACAAAATGTAGGTTAGAGTTATTTTTGACAGATTGAGACTGAGATCAGACAGTGAACGTTCTTAAAATTACGAGAATTCGATTCGTAATCTAATTTTACCTATGCTAGCTACTTCCGTATGGGAGGGTCTACTATGCAAAGCTTTGTTTGTCTTGTATGCAGGTCTTTGCTTCATTACGAGTATAGGTAAAGATTCAAGAGTCTTAATTGTAACCAATAACGATACGTAAATTATAAGAATCCGCTATTAGTAGCTTCGTTTTTCCTCTTCTTTCTTCAGATGTAAGATTGACGGATTCATCCGTCCATTTTGAAAAAGTCCTACATAGAAACAAAGGGTTTTTCCAAAATGTACACCTGAACACCTCGTTACAGTCATTCTGTTCCCTTTTATGTTATTATTATAATTGGTTTGGTTTTTTTAGTTTTTTTTTTCTTAGTCAAAATAAAACGCAAACCCGCTTATTACAAAACAAGGTTTTTCTTTTGATCAGGTTTAAACCACTAACCCAGTTATTGAATTAAGAATCCAACTGTTATAGAAATGCAGTTCTTTATTCAAAACTGACAGCTTAGTTCGGTGCTAAGTTGTCATTTTAGTATTAAGGACTTTGCCTAAATCGAAATAAAGTTCGAAATACAAATACTGGCTCAATAATTTAGACTAGAACTAAAGTTAGGTTTCGTTTTGTAATAAGATGGATATAGCTAAAGTAAGTCACTAAAATTTTTCGGCCAGCTGCACTGTATAGTCAGGAGAATTTGCTGCTGGATTTAAAAATCTCTACCAGTCTTAGGCCAAATGAATTAACTCAATCATTCGACGTCAATCCATTAAGGGCTGATTTTTCTTCGAGGAACTTTTATTCGAGGAATAAAATTGACGTTTGACAGTTTTTGTATGAAATAACTGTCAAAATTTCAAAATTATTCCTCGAATAAAGTTATCAGATGATTGAAAAATCAGCCCTAAGTAGCATACCTAGAGAATACAAAGCGTTCATTTTCAGCAAAAAATGTTTTCTATCTACCTTTCCGATCAGTATATTTCAACAGTTCAGTACTTATTCCTTTCAATTTAATGTTCTAACCGGATCAAACTACAGAAACTGATTCCACTAGAACGAGCACCACAAAATCCATTTTTTGAGTGTTGCCACCCGAATCCAATACTGTAACTACGGGTATTTATTTACCCAATACCTGTTAGAGGTAGTTTCGAAACGCTCGCCACCAGCATTCGTACAATATTAGGTATTGTCTCGGTTAGGTAAATTTGTTAGTAAAACTCGGCAACTTGATGCGGCCTCGCCGAATTTCGGGCTCAAACCACGATAATTGGGTTCGGCAACAATTTTGCAATGGCGGTTTTAGTTCGTGGATGTGGAAATGCGAAGACCCATATTCGTAGCTTTATTGTTTTGTTTGGCGCGGTCATTGGAACGTTTTAATAAAACATATTACGCAATAGGGGTAAAGCGGGCTGTTCGTGGATGGGTGACCATGTAATACATTAGGTATTGAGACCCATCCATGCCGCGAAAATTTCTTTAAGCCGTCTCGAAGTCCCTGCTGTCATACGTAGATCTTTGACGGTCAGAAACCCAAATGTCTGACAACCAATATTACCAAGTGGTATCGTGTTACCCAGTACCTGGGTTGTGGAGGTCAGATAGGCGGTCGCTTCGGGCGTCGCTTTCCATCAGGCGAGATCGAGGTCAAGAGAAAGAAAGAAAAATGTATATTTGGACACAGTTCGTGAAACACAAATACAAAAATTAATAAAATAAAAAATAATGTTTCAGACAACAATAGTGTGTGCCTCACGGCTGCAGAAAAATAAACTGCCTTGGTTTTTCCAGTCTAATCGGTAACAGCCAGTGTTCTACATGGCGCGGCTGCATATATAGCCTTTACAACGCAGTTTTTGGGTAAAACGATACCCCTTGGTAAGGCTGGTTATCAGACTATCGGGCTTCTCACTACCCGTAATTACTGTCAAAGACCTACGAATGACAGCCGGCACCGACGGCTTAGCGTTACGGAGCGGCAGCGTAGCGTGCTATTAAGTTTAATAAACACGGGAATAATTAAGCGGAGTCGGTTAATGGTGCGGAACACGTAAATGGTAGAAAAATAAAATATGAGGATGATGACACAGTGACGGTTCAGTTAAGCCAACAATGCTCTATATTTTGTATACATTTCTTCTGATCATTATACTAATTTTATTTCTGGATTGGTCATTTTTTTTTTGTGTTTACTATTATCAAACCTACTAACGCTTTCTTTGTAAAAATGTATGGACGTATGTCTGAAATAAAGATAAATGATTATTATTAAGACGTACTCGTATTTAGAAGTAACTTAATGGATTTACGAGCCCATTCGAAGCTTCTTTTAATTTAATTTAATAATTAATTGCCGCACGATCGAAGGTTAAACTATGCCTGCTGTGGTTAGCTCGTGGATGGATGGCCATCAATTACATATCGAGACCCCTCTGTGCCTCAGAAAGGTCGCTAAGCCGTTGGTTCCTTATTTAATTTATAAATCTTTGACAGTTGTAACGGGTAGTCAGAAGCCCAAAAGTCTGACAACCAGTCTTACCAAGGGGTATCCTATTATCAACCAGATAGGTATTTGGGCCATGTATAATACTGGTATTCAGCTGCATCCGGTTAGCCTGGAAGCTGGCCCCAACGTAGGATAATGCTAGGCAGTTTTTTTGTAGGTATCAAAGCAACGTTAGAATTATACCTGCTATATCTATGTAAAAATAAAATAGGCCATGTATGGTGATACCTAATTGTGTATATAATATGCAACGGGCATATAATAATAGAAAATTTGACTTTGACTTTGAATATTATAAATAGTATAATACAACCTTATACATAGGTATTAGGTTATAACTATTCATAACGTTGAAAATCCTATCGTAATCAAAATAGTAAAGTTCCACCTAAATAATAAAACAGCATTTACACAACGAAAACTGCCGATCGATTCTGTAAGAAATCTCACCGTGAAAATTTAGGTGAAGTGAGCATAGAGTGAGCTGTCAATAGTGTCAATCCCTAGCATTAGTTGGAATGACAGCTCACTCAACGCTCACTTCATGTAAGTTTTCACGGTGAGATGGTTACAGAATGGCACTGCTGGTTAGTTACAGTTTCCAATATTTTCAGTTGTGTGAATTGAAGTGCTATTTATTTAATTATTTAAAACTTTTCGCACAAAAAGGTACAAAGGCGGACTTAATGCCTTAGGCATTCTCTACCAGTCAACCAAGGGTGGTGAACAGATTAGATGGCAGGTGCTTTGGTTGAGAGGGACAATGATAAAAAAAACTCTTAAAACTATGTACATAAATAGGTTATATACACATACATACTATTACTATAATATATATACAAAATCAAGGGAGAGAGGTGTTAAGATGTGTTGAAAATAACTCTTTAATTTCCGCTTAAATGCATATGCAATTCAGTGAGATTAATTAATTTGGTTCACTCCCATATTTCAATTGAAAAATGTCCTGGTTTTATTGCAATCCAGTAAAATTAATTTTCCATTAACTGTTTCGTATTAATCTTGAATAAGGTTCAGTGTTTCAGTAAAGGTATTTAATAAACGTTAATTTAACTTTTATTTGCTTCTTTTGACTCAGCTTTGCAAGCTTGTATTAAGCATGCTTTTATCAATAACAGATTTTATATTTAAAGGTTCTTATATTATAAGATAGATAGATAGAATACTCTTTATAATGTACACTATATACATATATATTACAGATATAAAGCTATAAATTTTACAAAGGGTGACACAATGGTCGGTCTTATCGCTAAAAGCGATCTTTTAAAAACAACCTTTGGATGGATAACTTCTAAGTAAGTGATAATTTGGATAATCAGCCCATAACGTTCCCATAGCTGGGACACAGGCCTCCTGTCTGTGAAAGGGAGTGGGCTGTAATCTAGCACGCGGGCCCAGTGCCGGTTGGTGCATGATAA
This sequence comes from Apamea crenata, assembly GCA_949629185.1. Taxonomy (NCBI): domain Eukaryota; kingdom Metazoa; phylum Arthropoda; class Insecta; order Lepidoptera; family Noctuidae; genus Apamea; species Apamea crenata. The sequence continues at coordinate 5,145,145 of OX451359.1, forward strand.
TTTGACGCAAATAGAAATAACGTAATTGTTTGTGATTTCGATTGGTTTGGGAGCAAAGAATTTTTTTCAGCCTGAACCTATTTTCTTAGGTGTAACCGAAATATACATCGTGTTCCGAACGATAGTTATATATAAACTTAGACCAAATTTTCAGACCATAGAAATATGCATTTTTTATTATGACACATTAATTAATTTTTATTATATTATTTTTTTGTTATATTATATTATTTTTTATTTTTCGTTAATTTTCATGCAAACTAAAATACCTTGACGTAAATCACCCGATATGCTTGCCTCGTCATCTCCTTATCCGAAGAATTTGGTAGATTTATCATTTTAATTACACTAAGCGTCAACATAGGCCAAATTAAGACCCTTTCTTACTGCATAGCTCAATTAAATTTCATTAAATGAAATTACAAATATCTTTGAAGTACCCTTTTAAGTAGTTTCCTTTGTTCAATTTGATTTGTAAAAGCTGTAGAAGCGTTTTCCAAAGTTTATGGATAACATGAAGAGCACGGTGTATTTAGAAACTATTTGGTTTGAACACGAAGACTTATTTTTAAAAGACTTCCGAAATAAAACGCTTAATACAAAAATAATCGAAAACATTTTCACCAAAAATATTCTCTCTACATTCGCACATAAAACATTGAGTTCCCATCAAAATTGCATCTCTCATCGTAAAAACATTTAACTGCAGCGTTAAAAGTATTAGACGCTCTGCTTACCGCGAAAGATAAAAGATACAATTTAGTATGTTTGGCTAGAAAATGTCATTCTTTTTGCTGTGATTGTGGAAAAAATATACTTTTTATTTCAAATACGCATTATTTGTATTCTAATATCGTTGTAGGAACATAATTACTGTGTCAATTAATTCCATATTTTTGTACCTCAATAGGTATATTGAAAAACCATAGAATACAAAGAATAAAATACTCTTTACTATATACACCATATAAATTACAGACATAAATATAGTAATTTTACAAAGGGTTACACAATGGGCGGTCTTATCGCTAAGAGCGATCTTTTAAAGACAACCTTTGGATGGATTAAAAAGGGGCAGGAGAGACAAATACTGTGGGTAGTCTGTGGTGTACCATTTAAATAATACAATAAATACATACATAAAGTATATTATACTAGTCTAAATAAATAATATATACCATATATCTCAGTTTCAATAGAAAAAAACAATAACCTAGAGTGAAGTGGCAAAAAAAATCGAGATAAATATTTTCATCACTTTCGTTGTAATCAAATGAAAATTGCACCTCCAGTCGTAAAAAAACACTTAACCGCAGCTTTAAAAGAATTAGACGCTCTGCTTACCACGAAGAATAAAAGATACAAGCTACATATTTGGCTAGAACATGACATAGTTTTTGTTCGGATTTTGGAAAAAAGGATAATAATATTTTTAATATACAGTCTTCGCAATCGGTAGATTTTACATATTATTGTGTACCCTTGTCCCATATATTCCTACACCAAGTTAAAAACTTTATCATTATACTAGAGTGACTTGCAAAAAAAATCGAGATAAATACTTTCATCACTTTCGTTGTATTTACATCAAAATTGCACCTCCAGTCGTAAAATCATTTAATCGCAGCTACAGAAGAATTAGACGCTCTGCTTACCGCGAAGGATAAAAGATACAAAATACATATTTGGCTAGAACATGACATTGCTTTTGTTCAGCATGACAACGGTCTGACATCTGCGGGCGGATACGGAAATAAAGAACCATGTGGGTTTAATACTCTTATCCCGAGTTTTGGCCTTTAGTTTGCATTCAAAGCTTTTTGACGAATACTTTCAGTGGATAAATATTCGTTTTGGTATCTGTAAGTTTTCCGGAATCTGCAGTTTTGTGTTATTTCAGTAAGATTTGTTTTGGTTTACAAAAGATTCATCCGAGGGAATCAGGTACTAGAGAAGGGTCTATGAAATGTGCTTAAATATATTCTTATTTTTTTTCCTATTTCGGAAAAAACGTACAGGGGATAAGAACAGATATAGCCGTGGTGACTGGTGGTGCCTCGCGGCCGGACCAACCTGCTGGGTAAAGCACCTTTGTCGCGCGCCTTGCATACACTCAACGAAATCGCGGAAAGGGTAGACTTATTTGCCTGTTCTCTGAATGAGTTCACAAAAATTACTTTACATGTGATAGTAATGGAAAAAAATATTGTTTAATACGACGCTACTGATTTGGGGCAACGTGTAATGATAGTTGTGTTGGGAATAATAAAATAATAATATTTGTAGCCGAGTAAACCTTCACCTGCAGGGTGCAGATTTCATTCACAATCCAAAAGATTTTGAAGGAAATTGCTAACCCATTGCATATACGGTTATTTTAAAATGGCTTGCTAAACTCTGCCGATCATAACATGATTAACCTAAAAATAAAATGATTAGGTGATTTTTTTGTGGGGTCATTGTGTAGTCACTTGAAATATCAGGTTTTTTTTTTGTTCGAACTTCACAAAGTGATGAGTTTATCGATATCCGAGTTTAGAAAATCTGTTTTTTTATATTTTATTCAAGTAATAATACTCATATCGATAGTTGACTTAGTCAAACAAAACATTCAAATTTTTTGTTTACTAACTGCTAAACTACGCCGACGCGATGGGTACAAAACTCATCGCGTCGGCGTAGTTTAGCAAGTCAATTAAAAATGACCCTGTATGATTGAAAAAATTGTCAGCTCGACAACGTAGTAAGTAACAGTAAAGCAATGAATGTTGTTGATCTGTCAAAACAAAAGGCATTGCCATTGTTAGAATGTTACGCAATTAGCCCGCTGTAAAGCAACTATTTAATAGATACATTTCAAACTTGTTGTATCTATTCGATCGATCAAAAATACCTTGCAAAACGCTTCACGTTACATTCGAAAACAAAAACTATTCAAATTAATTCACTCGATCAGTAAACAGTGCGCCTAGAAAATCCGCTCTGAAATGTTCAATAAAATTTTGCAAAACTAGAAGCTAGACTCACCATATTCGGGACATATGATGCAAAAAGCCACAGCCAGGAAAAAGCCGATCACTTCGCCACAGAATCCTTTGAAGGCCATTTTTCTCCTTTTTATTTAACCAACGCTGGCTTTTACCGACATCTTCACTCTTTCTATTTTTCACAATTTCTCACTAAAAACCCTTCGGCACACTCATCGTTCTTTGTATAACATCCGACTTTTTAATCGACATCGTTCTTCCTAAGGGGAATTTTATCTTCTGATGTTTTATTTCGACAGGGTAGCGTTGCGGTTACATCTGTAAAAGAAAGAGGATTTTATTAAAATAATAATATTTTTATTACAAAGATACACTGTAAAAACTTCTTACTTAATTAACTAACAAACTTATAATAATATTAAGTATCAATTTTATTCAGAATCAATATTATAATTTATTCAATGTTTGTTTTGTAAACGGATTTTTTTTTTGTAAATACCGGTCAGACATAAATCTATTTTGTTCGGCACCGCATATTTTGGGAAAAAAATCCCGAAAATAAATGAATTGACGCATTTCAATTTTTTTTTACAAACGTTTTAGTTTTCGTTGAACCCTATTTCGATGATGATATTGCAAATTAATTTTATTTACAGTTTAAATAAAATTTATTGTTTTAATATTATGAAATACTTCGGCTGCTAAAACGCCTGTTTCCCTAGAACATAATGATTATGAAACAACGGGCACTCACATAAAATTTCTTGGAAGCTAATTACATTACAGTACAGAAACCCATTTCCGAGGGAATGTGTAAGACTTCATAAGCAAGGGTTCGCCAAGTTATTCTCAGACGTGATTTTAATAACAGTTTCTACCCCTCATGTAGGTCTCAAGTTATGTTCTAAGCTGTACTTTAAATATCCTATAATATGTTCAAAGTTAATTAATCGCATTCATTTGGAAACCTGTTAAATTTATTTCAGAGATACATAATTCCAAATAAAAAAAATGTGTCTGAAGAATGTAATAAGGTCTCAATAAAATATTGTTTTCCAATCTCGAAACATATCCCAATTTTTGTCCACTGCACTACACTTACAGTATATTTTATATACAGTGAACATTTTGAAAAATAATATAGTGTAAATTTTCCAAATAATCTTCGCCATACAAAAATAATAACACATTTCTACCAAAAATGTTGTCTCTACTTTCATTTTTTATTTTTCATGTCGAAAACTTGTGAAAATACTAAAAAGCAAACCTAATACAAGGCGGCGCATCATAAAAAATATTTATCTTTCAGTTTTCATGGCACAGTTTTGGGTCAATAGAAAAAAGGCGCGGGCAACATTGTTCTTCCGCTATTTTTTTGAGGCTCATTTCACTTTATTGCTACCTATATTGTAGCTTCATGTCGTCTTAAACTACATAAAAAATCACAACCATATAATGAAGTCAGGTAAAAACAATGTGATGAATATGAAAACCATATTTGAAACTTTCAGTCTCAAAACAACCTATCAATCCTTTTTTGTCCTGAAACCCCCAAGTAAAAACCTTGAAATAAAAATGAGAGATATCTATCTATACTTATACAAGAATTTATATGTTTTATTGTTGAATTTTTATCTAATAAATGCAAAGAACTGTTCAAAGGTATTAAAAAGATACTTTCTAGATTGCAGCACGATCTAGAGAAAAAAAAAAAAAATTATGTACCTAATTTTCACCGAGTTGCCGTGTCTGGCCATACCGCTGTTAAACCCGCGATGGTTTGTGTGGTATGTTTAATTGTTCAACAATGATTTGTATTTTTTTTTATTAATAAAAAATAAAAAAATATATATGATACACCCAAACTTTAAATCATAACAATGTATCTGCAAAGACCAGAAACATAAATGATCAAAAAATTGTGAATATGAAAATTACGAATTCCAACATTCAATAAACTCGTTTACCGGGCCGCGTTACACAAACGTTTTTTCACACAATACGCGAAGCATAATTATTTGTTGAACATGTTACAACTGGAAGTGACCTGAAAAGGACGACGTGTATTGTTGGAGGCGTCCGAGGCAGAAATTGTATTGTGTTCCAGCTCTTTATGTACCACAGAAACGGCGCTACCTACATATGTCGCTTCTATCTATTCTTTGTCGCTGTCGCCTGTACAAGGTTTCTTACGTTCCGCTTGCACAGTTTTAGTTGTTGTTAATGAAGTGGAAACGTACTGGAATGGGTTCTTGCGGGATTGCACCTGTGTTGTAAGGAGTAACGAGTTCAGTGATTTTGTTATTCCTTGCGCCTTGAGATTGTATGTGATTTGTAGTTAAAGTATTGTGTATGGTCGTTTTGTAGGTAGACTATTCGAGATCTCTACAATATGAACTTGCAGACTTATGTTTTAAATCTTCGAAAATAACCAACTGATAATGAAAACATCTGTTGGTTATTTTCGAAGATTCATAAAATTTGACTCGGCGAAAAGAAGGAATTTTATGTTTTTGGAACTATAAAAAAAAACCTTTATAATATCTAGTCTTTTTAACATAGTCTTTAAACTGGAGACACATTAAAACGACCATTTTAAAATCAACTGTTTATTTAAAAGTGAGTTTGCAATTTAACTAATCCTAATGAAGTAATAAAAATAATTCTGGAAAAGGAAATAAAAGAGAGCTTGTGATTACTCAAAGAGACAGCCAAATCCTATCATTTCTTCGGCCTACAATCTTTTTTCCAATTTGTCTTAATGTTAATGCTGACGAAACAAGATTCCCTTCACTTCGGGCCTTCCCTTACTTAATGCCGAGTCTAATGTCGGTAAATATATAAAAAATATCAAAGAAAATGGGTAAAGAAAATGGCATTATATACACACGTCATAATCAAAGCAAAACATATAACGTTCTTTGTGAAAAGTATAATAAACGTGACGTTGATAAAATGGTAACGAGATTCGAGAAACTGAACAAAGTATTTTTGGATTATTTTGTCTACAGCCAATTATGGCTAACGAGAGTGCGTCTAGTAGTAATATATCATTGAATAAATAATGTTATAGAACAAAAGAAAAACATTACTACACCTAGATAATATTATATACCTAGGCAAACATGTTTTATACGATTTTCAACAGAACGAGTATCAGAAATGTGGGTTCATATTTAAGAGGTACAGACCATCAAACTGAACATCTTTTTCCATAGGATTAACACCGTAATCGCAAAAAAAATATCAGCTGCCCCAAACATTTTGGTCGAATACCCACGTATTGAAGTTTTGTTTGAGACAGCTGATTATATTTCACTTTATGGTCTATACAACATCCTTAAATGTGACCACCCATTTCTGATACACCCTGTTTATCTGCCATTAATCCTATCATATCGTCTTCAATATAACCATCAAGTTTGGTAGAATAACAAAATCCAGTCCACATAGATAGAACGTATTCGATGCACGACTGAAATTGTTTTTTTTTAACAATATTGTTTAAAAGAGTGTCCATGGAGTTTCTTGTCCGTTCTTTACCTTTGGTACCTACGCTTTGGAATAGGCAACTAGCATCATATTTTGTAACTGACCGATTTCTTGACACTTCAAAAGTGCCTGTAAATGGTTTAATTGAAATTAATGCTTTGAGTTTGATAAATCTTTTGCCGTCATGCTAACACCCAGTCGTTCATGCTCAAAGTGAAAACCAAGTATATTTCAAAATAACAATATTTTTTAAACAGTAGCTGATATTCATCAACATCAACTCAGGCTATTGCAGTACACTGTTGGACATATGTAGGCCTCTCCCAGGCTATGCCGCAACACCCTGTCCTCCGCCTTCCGCATCCAGTCTGTCCCAGCCATCTTCTTTAGGTCGTCCGTCCATCTAGCTGGGGGGCGTCTCACACTACGCTTGCCGATACGCGGTCTCCACTCCAGGACTCGTCTACTCCACCGGCCATCGGTCCTTCGACAAACATGACCAGCCCACGGCCACTTCAGTTTGCTTACTCTGCAAGCTATGTCGGTAACTCCGGTAGCTGATATTATAAAAATATAAAATTTACCATCATCACCAATTGAATAAAAAACCCATTCATTAATATCTGTTGGTTTTTTCGAACGCCACACGTATGTATATAAAAAGGAAAGTACCTCAATAATAATTTCCATATATGACATTTTACCGACAGTAAATATAAAATCGCCAACATCCATCGCCATTCGCCATAAACCTATCCATTCTTCTCTCGGGCTCATATAAACAGACCATAAAAATAAGTCTTGTATTGGCAATAAAAAAGCGACCAAGTGTGAGTCGGACTCTTACACGTAGGGTTACGTAGCACCGTACAATATTTACTTTAGTAAAGAATAAAACACGTTTCTTGTACGGGAATCCCCTTTCATTTTTATTAACTTTATTTTCTTATTTGTTGTTATAGCGACCATAATGGTACACACTGTGCAAACAGTGTATACCGATTGTAGTTCAAAAGATACAGCCCTGCAGCCCTGTGACAGACGGACAAACAACGGAGCCCTAGTAATGGGTACGGAGCCCCAAAAACGATTTTATGTGGTACCTCAAAACGTTTTCCTACAAATGTAATGCGATAAATGTGATTATTCGATAAACGTAAAACAGTGGTTACTTTGATGGCTTCATATAAATAGAATAGACTAACTAATAAAGCATTCGTTTGGTAAATAGTTTGTCTAATAATATTGATCTGAGGTAATTTGAACGTTCATAGAAGCCCGAAACAGAACACGATTGCCTTTAAAATTATATTCAATCAATCAAACTACGAGTACCTAGCCTTTTCCAACTATGTTGGGGGTCAGGTTCAAATCTAACTGTTTACTATGGAAACTGTTTACAGTTTTACGTGACTGCATAACTGCCCTCTACAGGGTTGTGAAGTGCCTATCTGTGTATTGGGGTAACAAGATACCCTTTGAAAGGACTGGCTGTCAGACCTTTGGGCTTCTGACTACCTACTATAAATAATATTCAAAGATAATTTTTAATTGTCTGTGCACTTGATGATCTTAAGTCTGCGTCAGTGAACGGAGTTCGCGCAACTGAACTTTGGGCCAAAGATGGCCGAACTTTTTGCCATCGATACGCTAAGAAGAAAATTAGAACATTGAATACAAAGAAACACAATAAGCTATTCAAGGCAGAAACATGAAAATAAACCTAAAGCTAATAAATTCAAGAATAATAATTTTGATTTATAACTTAAACATTCCGTGCCAAGAGTAAGACACGGTGCATAAGCACTCGGCTTGTACAACTCGAGATGCGAACAACACTAAGAATGCATGAGACCGGGCAAAGTAGAAAAGTTTGCGTCATAAAGCAAATCCTTGCACCGGAATAATTCTCAAAAGTTGTTTGTGACGTGGCACGTTCAAGTTTATTCCCCACGGTTAAGCTGGGACAATTTAGAGAACATTAAAACTAGTAAAGCCTGCAGGATCTTTTAACGTTATCAACGCTATTGGAGATAATGACACTGGTCGTGCACTTAATGGTTAATCCAAAGTGAATTTTGGTGAGCAAGTTAATGAAAATACTTTTAATGAAGAAGTTTTTAGTGAGCAGTGCTAGCAATGTGGTACGAGTATCAACGTCGTGGTCGTTGGGTCGAATCGGGAAAATTATAGGCTGGTTATGATAAACAAGTTTTCATGAGCAACTACTAAAGGTTTTAAGTTTGGTTTATTTCAAGCGAGATCAATTTGACATAAACAATATGTTTGATATTACTATATCAAACTTTGTCTGAAGCTGACAAAGATAAATGAGAGATTCGAGTTTATGTAACATTATTTCCAAAATATCGAGTGTTTCAAGTGTTAATATCCTGGTAGTGATTGATAGTTCTGTTACAGTGTAACTTTATGGACACTAAGACGTTGTACTATTCCTGCCTGAGAATAACGCTGTAAATTTATATAGGAGTATCTATCTTTCTATACTAATATTATAGCTGAGGAATTCGTTTGTTTTTTTGTTTGTTTTAACGCGCTAAACTCTGAAACTATCAGTCAGATTTGAAAAAAATATTGCATTTAATAACCTAATTATTGAGGAAACGTAATAGGCTAGTTAACAGAACGCTTGGACCCTTAGGACACGAACAAACTGAAAGAACGCTTAGCGAAACCGAAGTAATAGCACAGGCTGGCGATGCGATACTACGAGGTGGATCGAGGGCACAATAAATTTCACGCGGACGAACTCACGGGCAAAAGCTACAACTTTTATTTTAAAAGCAGCAGTAATAATTTTCAGAATAAATCTGTCTCGAAAATGTATCCAATTTTAAAGGCTTACCTAATCTCACAATCTCATAATGCGAAACCGAAATTTCACAAACAACTTCGATCGTTTTGCGAAATTTTTCTGCCAAAACTTCGAGATTTAGATTTGAACTGTCTTGTTTACCAGTATTTATGAGGCTCACCACACATTATTTACAAGTTTCCCCTGATCGCGATCAACTAAGATTAAACCTGTCACGTTTCCCGCGAAAATTGCGGAGATTTAGGGACAGAAGAGTTAGAGAACTCATTTACATTATAACACCGTAAGTTCTGGGCGATGTAAAAAGTTTACGATGTTCCACCAACTAAGTGAATTTATGGTGGGCAATATCTTTAGTTGGATAGGGCTTGTTAAGTGCTTTGATTTTGTTCAGTCGTGGTTCGGTTTCGAAATGTATGAGGAGCTTATCGTTATACGCATTATTGATTGTTGACTTGCGATAGTGTCTTTTATTTTCTTTGAAATTTTGTTGTTAATCTTATATAGCTTTTCTCTTTTGACTAATTGCTGCACCCCGCGGTTTCACCTGCATAAGTCTCGATCTCGTAAGAATATTGGAATAAAATTATTCTCTATTCTAATTCAGGTCGTGGTCTACCCATTTGCCAAATTTCATCCAAATCCATTCAGCCGTTTTAACGTGAAAGCGTAGCAAACAAACAAATAAAAAAATAAATCTTTTCTCTTTAAAATATTCGTTTAGTAGTTCATTATTACTAACGTTTGTTCATTAAACATTGTAAACATGATATTCTTCTACAAAGGAAGGTTCTAGGTATTGGGTGACTTTGTATCTTATTTTCCTCAACTTTTATATAAAAGTTTTTGTCATGGACGTTTTGTTCCGTCCGATCGGAACATCATAAAACTAGACCGGGGCTGCCTAAACTTTTGGACAGAAAAAACTTCTCCTAGCATTTTTCATGAACTCACCTTATCAAGTTAATGTAGACGAGAAACATGAATATAAATAGAACAAGGCTGTCTGTTGATTCTGTTTACAATACTGAGCTCTATACCTTGTCATATAAAAAGAAAATTCCTAACTTACTAGCTGATTGCTGGGCCAAACCGGACTTAGAAAACTAACATTTCTACGGGATGGAAAATAGGGATAAGGCGTCTTATCTGCCCTTATCTTATCGACGTCGCGGGCAAAGTGCTGGTTTGCAGGTGTCACATTTTTACAAAAAATCGTGTAGGCAGCAATATAACATACGCTTTTGAAATATTTTTAGTTCTGTGGCCAAAGCAAAGAGGAAGCTAGTTACTGTTAGTCGATAAATCGTTACCGACAAAGGCAGCATGTTTCAGTTCTAATTCTAATACAATAGAATTATTACCCTGCCATTAAATTTGTCCATCGTTAATGCCTTACCAGAGTGGATAATGGGTCGATTTTCGCCGTGTGACTGGTTGCTTACCAAATCGCGTCACAAGTCGAATCGCCACTCCATTTACACAGGTCGATAAAAATCGTAGATGACTAGTTCATTTTGCATCAAAATGTCGACCTTCATGCGGCGGGCGATCGCCTGCGACTGAGCATTTTCACGGTCGATTTTACTCACCCACCGCTTGCGATCTGTCGCCGGACGACAAGAAGAGTCGAAATCTACTCTACTTAGGAACTTGCGATTTTAGTAGTGCAGCGGTGACTATAGTCGCACATCTAAATGGAAATTCGGCTATTGCGATTTAGACGTGCAACTATTATATAGTCTCCTGTGTAAAACCAAGAAAACCAATAAAGTGTTTATTTTCACGTTTTAGTTGTGGTCACTTACTCAGTAAATAATAGTGCCTGGAAGTTATTATAACATCATCAACATACACTAAATGGAAAAATACGTATTATTAAAGCTAACTTAAAAAATACTCATCAGAACTCGATCAAGACCACTCTATAAGTAAGTATACCCTTTCAAACAAAGATTTTTCAAATCGGTTTAAAAATAACGGAGTTCTGAAGTAACAAACAAAAAAAAAGTACATCCGAATTGAGAATCTCCTCCTTTTTTTGAAGTCTGTTTAAATGCTGCATCCCAAAATAGCTTACTACATGACATTTGAACGCTCACGGCCGACGAGTCAAGCTCCAGACTTATACCACTGAATAAATAAAAACCCGGAGATATTTTTGGAGAACCCCTTCCATACGTCAATATTCATTCAGGGCTCATGAAATAAGGACTTGACTTCCTCAAATCTGCATGTCACTGACGTTTAGTCTAATGGTAAACGACGTGACGCTGGCTATGTATACACAGCAGACATTTTTGTTTACGTTTCATGTATACTGTCCCATTGGTCTCGTGGTCGCAAGCGCACCTGCTGAGGGCAAAGTGTTTTTGAGTTTTTTTAGGATTTTTCACTAAACGGCCCGGAGTTTGGAAGTTGACGGTGTGATGCCCACGTGCCTCGGAAAGCACATTAAGCCGTTGGTCCTGCGCCTGATTTCTTTCCGGTCGTGTCGGATTACCGTCCCATCGGACTATGAGAGGGAGGGAAGAGTGAGTGAGAGTGCACCTGTGTCTGCGCGGACACTTGTGCACTATAATAACTCCTGCGCCGAAGGCTGGTCTCCGTTAAGATTGGCCGCCGTGGCCGAAATACGGTCTGGAGGATTTTATTTATTTATGTACAGTGTAGGTGCATAAACGTATTTATTTTTGCTGGATAATAGCATAATCAGACTATAATGTTCCCACTGCTGAGATACGAGCCTCCTCTGTTCGAGAAGAAGTGGGCAGTAATCTACCACGTGGGCCCAGTGCAGGTTGGTAGATATCACCGGTCTTCGAATTTTTGGTTCAAGGAAAGTTCAAGGTCCGTTTTGAAAGCAGCGGTGATGAAATTATTTACACAGAGTGCCAAACCATGACCCACAATTCGTACCACCACTGATCTCTGAAGTTCCGCTCGATAATAGAATAGAATATGCTCTATGTATTGTGCACCATACACATTAAAGATTTGAATGTAGATTTTTTACGTAAGATGACACAATGGGTGGCTGTATCGTAAGAAGCGTCTTTTAAAGACAATCTTTGGATGGATTTAAAGGGAGAAGGAGAGACAATATGCAGTCTGTGGTGTGTATTTATAAACTTTGAAAATTGTGACTCGAAAAAAATATAAACTCGTCGATTCAGGAACCTCCTCCTTTTTTTGTCGATACCTTTATAAATGGTACTAGCACGTGTTAGTGAGATATAAAATCTTCGAAATAATAGCAGCAGTAAATAAAATGTAAACGTAACTTAAAATAAAGGCAATTTAAGTTACAAAATGTAATATACCATTGTCAACAGTCCCTGTCATATCACAACAAACTTTATTACGAATCAAAACTGCAGTAATTCTGCAGAGTTCACTCCATAATACAAAGTAATATTTCGAAAGGAAGAAAAGTCACGAAAACTTACACAAACAAATAAGAACATTGTAACTCATTATAACTTTGCCTATAGGCAAACATGAACCTGGCGAACCTGTATGTTTGGCGTAAACTTTACCTCTTCTTCAAAGGACGAACTTGCTTTTATTACTTCAAAACGTCTATTAAAATAACGAGGCAGTATGTTATGAAGTCGTTTACATTACACAATGTTAAAGTAATGGCAAATATGAATGATTAATGTTGCTCAATTTTGGGATCGTATGTGTATTGATAAATCAAGTTATGACTGGGTGCAGCTCCACTCAGAACTTGATTTATCAATTTATCATTTTTGACAAATGCGTGCACTGACTGGACAGGTCCAATCAAACTGTGTAGTTCTTTCCTCAAAAGAAGTTTTCAGATACCAATCTACACTGTCTTCACATGATCTGACCAAGATTATGTCTGGACTTTAAAAGAGACTGTGACATTTCAGTTTGTTTCGGAGTTCAGGGAGTCTACTCCAATGTGCAAAGTGGGAATGTTCGGATCGGACCGACCCATGGCCGAACCGAATATTATTGAAAAATGCCAAAAAGTTCGGATCGGCTCAGTTGGGTCGGGACCATAGTCAATATTCGAAAGAGTGTAGGATCGGGACCGACCGAACCAAATAGTAACTTCATAGCAGGAAACGGCCGAACAATCGGCCGATAGCACTTCGGAGTGACAGATAGGAAACGCCGACCTCATCTAGTTTAAAAAAAATATGATTGACGTGTGAAAGTGTTTGTACAAACCTACTTACAGAATATAAATCATTTATCAAATGATTTTTCATTTTCAGAACTTTTAGGTTCTGAGTTATTATATAATTTACTTCGAGTGGTTTTTTATCGGGTCCAACATTTAATGTTACATATTTTATTTTCCGGATCTGTCGGAAATGTGTCCATTTTACGCCCACATCACAAGTGTAAAGACGGCTAAAGTTAGAAAAGGCAAAGATTTACACTCCAACGCACATACAAAAGCGTCAAATTATGTCTCCGATAGTATTTGATGGACGGTTCAACAATAAGTGAAAAACTTTTCGGAGTTTCACGTCCTGTTCCCAGTTCTATATTTCCCTTCACTCATCCACACATGTTGGATATGGCAAGCATTCAGCCGGCACACGTTAGTATAAACAGACCGAACTACTTGTGTGAAGTGCCTGTCGTTCTCACTCAGAATGAAAAAAGCGCGTGAGCCATGCATACAGAGGAGCCATCATTTATCATGTGAAGATACATTCCTTTTCACGCGTGTAGAGTGTGTTGCGAGGCTTAGAAGTATTAGAATAAGGAATGAAAATGAACATTAGAAAGAAGGACGAGGTGTGTTTTCTTGATAATGTAGGTACTTGTACTTACTATATTTTGGATCAAAAACCAAACGCATTAAAAATTAAAAGTGGAATCACAATAGATTGCTACGACGATCGTGGGAAATAAAGACTAATTGGAATTGAAAATGTTTAATATTTTGTTAAAAAAAATTCACGCATATTTCAGACAGTCATGTCATGTTTTGTCTACAGTACGTTCACAGTTATTTACCTCTAACAACAGCAACATAATAGCCACCTTATAGTAACGACAATTAAGATCACAGGGATTTTGACAGATCTTTAAGTGGCAGTACCCCAACAGCAACCCAAAAAAATAAAGAAAAAAAATAAAGATCACCGTTATGTATTGTTGTTGTTGTTATGACAGTGATGCAAAATCCGAGGTAAAATAGCTGTGAAAAGACTGCAGGTACTAACGGCCAATACACGTCAACATTGTTACATAACAGGTAACAAAATAAGTCCTGCACTCACAATACATGAAATTGTCAAGAAAAAGTACATTTAAACCGGAAACGTGTGAAGACGTGTCCCGTAGTTGCTCAAGACGTGACAAGCCAATGCTCATTCGGAATCAGGGCAGGATACATACACGGAATATCAAACGGTATTGTACTCCCAGCGAATATTCCCATACTATTGGTATGAGTTATATCTAAAAAGGAAATGTATTCGTGAGGAATTCAAAAGATATCTAATCTATATCGAATATATCGAATTCCTATACAGTACGAGTGTATTTTGTTAAATAAGATGGTTGTATACGGTGTTTGTGTATCAAGTTTATATAATATGCAGACGTTTTTAGAAATGTTCTATAACATTTTGATATTATTACCGGATTTTTATAGCTGTGGTGGTCCTGTGAACTAAAATATGTACAATAAGTTATTATTATTGACAGGTAAAACTAGTAACTACCTATAATTCTATAAGTATTATGATTTAAAAGAGTCTCCATGAAAGTTCTTGTCCGTTCTTCTTCGTAACTACTATGCTTTGGAATGGGCATCATCTTTCTGACTGACCGACTCGTTGACAATTCAAAAGTGCTGTTAAATGGTTTAATTTAAATGTTTGCTTTGAGTTTAAGTTTGAGTTGCGTCATTTAACTCATAAAACCACCGATTGATATGGATATATAATTTATACTAGTAGTTTTTAAACCTAAAATAAAGTATTCAGATAGTAATAGTATTTCGTTTTAAGCTATAAACTACTAATGGTCAATGTCAGTCGATCAATAGCCCTTCATGACACCGTTAGAAATTTTTACTAGCACTAACGTGACTGCGGCGTCAACTAAGCTATCGATTGATGACCTAAATGTCGCCATGGCAGTGCCTGGACCCGGTACCGTGAGTTCGTCAGTTTGATTAACACATCTTGTGAGATGTTTGATGTCTTTAGTTAGAATGTAGGCTGAAAAAGGTTTTGGGGGCTGCGTTTTAAGGTTGAATTTCGAGAAAGTGCGAACGAATAAAACATTTCCGATTGGATAGATTTTTTATACTAGTTGTGTTCCATCTATTTTAGGTAAAGTATAATAATTTAATCGATTGATGACCTATTTGTCGCCATATGGCAGTGAATGGACCCAGTGCCTAGAGATCGTCAGAATGATTATGTCATCTTCTGAGATATTTTAATATCATGTCTTCATTTAAAATGGAAGCTGAGGTTTTTTTGGGGGATGTGTTTTGAGGTTCAATGAGAGAAAATTTGGTTTGTGAGATTAAAGATATCTGTGGTTAAAGATAGAATTCTGTGGTGCTGTCTAGAGCAACGACAAACCTCTTTTTAAGATGGACGTTTCGACATCGGTAAACAAAGATATTTCAATATTTTATAATTGAATTTTTTCTGCTTTGAAGTGGCACCTTGACATTTTAATATTTATCTTAAATAAACACAAAATGTATTTTGTAAGTTCACAACATTTTCTAAAACGAATTATTTTCTTATAAAACAAAATAAGCAACAAGATCCAAGATCAAAGTCGCCTCGCAGTGTCAGGGTTTGTCATGACAACGTTTGATATGACATTGTCTGTGCTTAGGTATATTACCCCGACACGAGACTTGATGCGTCTGACGTAGATACGGAATAATTATAATATTTCACTTCGAAGAGTAATGTTTCAGGAATGATGTGTGTACATAGAGAGGCTTGTAGGTACATATATTTCTTGAGAGTTCGAAAAACTTGGGCAAATTACTAGGGTATTTTATTTTGAGTATCGGCTTTCAGTATAAAAGTTGCGTGTTCTATTTCAGGAAAATGATACTTAATTGTTGACGAGCTAGCTGCGGTCAAGAGTGGAGGTTTTGAGTTTCGTTGGATATGTTTTGTTCATAAACAAAAAACTACCGGAATAATGAGGTAGGTGGGCAATCTGGCCAGTGTGACATTGCTGACGACGTTGACGTTCAAAAGTACCTTTTATGTTCCTATTTTAAATAAATGATTTGACTCTGACTTTGCTGACTGGCTGATCTTTAACATCACATAAGCTGTTCTCGCATAGTTCTTGTCGATAGAAGACATGACTTCTTGTTCATCTGGTCAATGCTTCCAAACTAAAATAAACAAGAGAAGCCGAAGATGCAGCATCGCATTTAAAACGCTTGAAATCGTCCTACTTATTCAGAAACTTTAACTCTTCGTATCGTATCGAACGTAGATCCACGCGAGATGGCTTTTTTAAAGCTTTTTTTAATTTCTGTAATTACGGCTTTCATCCGGTTAATCAACCTAAAACTAATATTTGTCTCCAGAATCCGTCCTCCGACCCTCAATTCCCATGCAAAATAACAGTGCTACGCATCAAGTTGAACTAATTCCGTCACAAGCCCCACAAACTGTCTCATTATGCTGAAATATTCCTATGTTTATTCTACTCGTTAATACTAACGCAATAACTCGAAGATTACGCCCGTTGGGTGGCGTCGAGGCGTCTACAAAATGACTGTGATTATTCAAAAAGACTCGCATTTTTTTGGGGTCCCGTACGCAGATTACGAGTTTTGTATAATTCGTCGATTTCGTCAGACGGTGCTGTGTTTCGCGGCGCTTGTTTATTTTTGGAAAATAAAGGCATGAGGAGGAAAATCTATTTTTGTTTTTTTTATCAACTAAATGCATGTTACTGAAAATTATTTTTCAACTCTGCATTTTATTTACGTAGTCAAAACATGATAATGTAGATAAAATAAAAAAAATATACTATACCCAATCGAAAAAAAAAACTGAGAATATATTTTGTTATCCAATCAAAGATAAATCCTAAGAAAATGCTTACATAATAGCATCTGCTACACTTTGACGCATCATCTTATAATACAAATGGTTCTCAATATAAATTGCTTCATGAAAAATTACTTTTCAATTTAAAATAATATATATATATATATATATATATATATATATATATATATATTATATATATTTGTCGGATGTTAAATCATCTAAATTAAACAGGAAATAAATGTTCACGGAACCCAGACGAATAAATTCCGCCACATTAAAATTTATTCGAAAATGTTTCACGTCTGGCAATGTTTTGGAATTTTGTCCGAGATTTATTTGGATTTTTTAAGGTTTTGAGGAAATCCAATGCGGCGTAAGCAACTCAAATAACGTCCTCTCAAAAGACAGTAAAAAGGATTTTAATCAAGCAGGGTTTAAAGCAAAATTGAGTTGCTTCACGTTTTTGGTGCACTGCGAAAGTAGGGACCTTTGTTGAAGAAGCAAAGCGAATTTCATATTTTGTTGTGTCTGAAGGGTGGTTTCAATTAGGATTTAATTTTCTTTGAGAAATTTAAAGGGATAAGCTTGTTTTAAAATAAATATGGTTGGGGCTGCGGGCTGCAATTTTAATATCTACTCATAAAACAGCATCTACTCATTTTCAAATAAATTAGGTTTAATGGATATAGCAAGCAATTTAACCCTTAAATCTCTGCTTTCAATGGAAATAGCCCAAGAAAATATGCACTTTAAGCACAATCAAGAGAATTGTGCTTAAAGTGCACGTTAAATCGCAAAGCGATCGATTGTTAGCTTTCCATGCTCGTGTTAGAAGGTTCGAATTCCACATCCCAGTCAATAGGGCAAACACAATTGCTAGCCACAATGCACGAACCGAATGGCCAATAAACGTTTGCTCAGTATCTCAATGTTTGTACTTGTGATTTGTATGTGTAATGTTAACTGATAACACAAGGTATACACGATCGCAGAGTTAAAGGCATAGCAGTAGAGGGTATGTTATAGTTCGACTAACCTCTAGGGATGCATTGTGTCTGCGGTGGTAGCCACTTACGGTGAACCAAACGACAAACAGGCTGTCGACCAATAACCGAGAATCCTGTTTGATTAAGTGCCCAGTAAGCTACATGACCGGACAAGGTGGGGTTATCTTTAAAACTAACTAGACGCACAACCAACGTGCCTAAAGGAAATATAAAAATAATATTATAATATTATATTATATTATAATATTTAAAATATTTTTCATAGCAATGTATGACCTAAACCCGAACTTAAGTCACGATTTTTTGTGATTTAAGCAGTCCATTTTTACACAGAAAAGTGTGACTTAAGTGCGGGTTTAGGTTAGGTCAGACGAGTTATAAAATAGTAAACGATACGTGTGACTTAAGTATTCTATTAATGTACTTTTAGCATTAATAATTTACTATTTTTCGATATGAGCAAGAATTCTAATAACGAATAGTTTTTGAGAAAAACGTCTGTGACTAATTGGATATATCTAACGGCACGGTTGGCCCAGTGGTTAAGCCATTGACTACTGCGCTGCGTGTCGCGAGTTCGATTCCCGCACGGAACAAATATTTGTATGACCTACATGAATTTGTTCCGAGTCTGGGTGTTTTTCTATCTATAATTTATGTATGTATAGGTATCCAAAATAAAAAAAAAATTGTATATAAGTAGTTTATCAGCCATCTTGTTACCATAACACAAGCATTAGGTTGCTTAGCTTGGGACAAATGGTGCTGTGTGAAATGTCCAGGGATATTATTATTATTATATTGTAAGCAATTTTTTAGTTCAATGGCGTGCAATAGGAGAGGCCTGTGTCCAACAGTGGACTGCTATATGCTGATGATGAAGCATTTTTGAAGTAGGTTCCTGCTTCGTTTTAAAAAAAATAATTACCCACTGTACAAAAAACCTCTCCTTCAGCACAGTAAACCAAAGGAGCAATAAACATGATAATAGACATAATAACACTGAAAACATAACAATCCGTTATGATCTAGTGTTGTCTAGTTAGCAACGAGATCGGTCCCCAAACGGCACCTCGAGCCAAAACTAACATAAATCTAAAGCTATTAATATAAATTACTTACGATTTACAATCCCTTTGGGGTGTTAAATTACAGTTATTTCCCTTCTATATAAAGCCTTTATCATAACAGACCGGACTCCTAACGTGTCGGCATCCATTTTAATTATTTATTATTGTGAGGTTTTAATGAGTTGGCCTTTGCTTAATGGGTTCGGATTAATTAGCGAACGATTTGGGGCGAGTTGTTTTAAAATGTTAAAGTAATGAGGTTTGATGTTAATTGAATATAGATTTTTGGGAGGAGCCTACGGCTACTTCATTTTTATGTTAGTGATGAGAAAGGTAAGAAAGTGGATAAGTGTAATTTGACTGATCATCGGCCTGGCTCATGAAAAATATGAGTCTCTGAATAACATACATACATAGGTAGGCATAGCATCAGGCCTGTAATCCCCAAATGGTTAGGCAGACGTGTACTTAATACATTTCGCCAGTTAGGTTTAAGACCCATGTAAGCGACGAGTCTAGTGCCAACTCTGAATAACCTCAAAACAAAATGGCGGTAATAATTACCCATGGCAGACATATTGAATCGATTGAGTGATTATTGTTGTCGTTACTTCCTTCCTACTATAATATTATAAACGCGAAAGTTTGTATGGATGAATGGATGGATCTTACTCTTTCACGCAAAAACTCCTGAACGGATTTGGATAAAATTTGGTACACATATAGTTTATAACCAGGATTAACACATAAGATACTTTGAATCTCGATATTCCCACAGGATCAAAACTTATGCGATTGAAACCGCGGGGCGCTGCTAGTACACAATATATAAACTACGCTGTGATCAATATTTTCTTATTTCCCTTCATAAAAAAAATGTTTTCCCTCTTCAATTTCATATTTCTATAACTATTCAACAAACCTTTACAAAACTGTCACTCACATAATTTTTCTATGCCCTTTCATAAACCCCTATTTTCGTTCCATTTTCCTTTGACAGTTGAGAAGGACAAAATGATTTGACGGTATACTTTTCTCGTCAGTCAGAATCCTGACAATCCTTTGTCAAAAAGCTTCTTAGTATTCTTTCTAGCGTCAAGTTTACTAGAGTTTCCTATTGAATTTATTGTGAGCTTTTGAAATTCATGTTAAAAAGAGTTAAGGCCTTCAGAATTGAGCTTTGGCAGCTGTCTAAAACACATTTTGAAAATGGCTTTTCAATCTTGTTTATAAAACGTGGAGATGACAATAAATTAAATCCTAAGAAAAAAAAGATCCTAAGGTAGAAATTTAAAAAGTGTTTTTTTATTTTATTTTAACAAACTAACTAATAATGATGGGCCGACTATGGGATTTGCCAATCTTTGACTAGTTATTATAGTGTTGGATAATAAACTATTCGATTTTGAATGTTTTTATGCAGACTGGGAACGTCATTAGATATACTAAGTTTAATTTACTATAGAGCTGTTGCCCACGACTTCCTCTACGATCCAGGATAAAAAGTAGCCTGTCCTTCTCCAGGTCTATCGATATGCTAAACATCTAAATGCGTTTAGTCGTTTTATCGTTAAAGCGTAGGAAACATACAAACTCACTTTCGCATTTGAAATATTAGTTAGAATTAGGATTATCGTTTCTACCTTCTATATTTTTTCCGAAAGTAGGTATGTCAGCTTTACATTCTATAAAATATTGATCAAATCTTAGCCTCAATAGTCTTCAAATCCCCTGGTTTATTTTTAAATTAGGTGAAATAGGTGCAGCATTGAAATCTATAAACAGTCAGCCCAGAATTTGGCTTCAAGCTTAGCACCTTCACTTACCACCACTCCACTCCTTACTTACCATCAACTCCTGTAGCGAACAACAGGATATTCTGAGCACGAAATTAAGAGCCACCTTTTCTGTCAGGCAGATAAAGTAGGTATCTATATTAGAGTTACCATTCTAGCTAAGTTTTATCAAAACTTTACAAGAGAAAAACCAATATTTAACACCAAAAAAGAAGGCAACACGTAGAAGTATTCGCCGCAAGTTGAAAGAGTTAATCAGGATCGCGTGTACTTAATAGGTAAGTGTTAATTATAGTAATAACCGCTTGGTACTCGATGCAGAGAATTGAATGCGGTAAAATAACCGCGAAACTATTCGAAACCTACGTAAACCAGTAATATTATACAATAGGTGAATTTGTTTAAAACGTGTGGAAACTTAGAATAAATACTAAAGTGAAAATATTTTCCTTTCTAAAACTTTCTAAGCTCACAATGATGCACACTTTTTTGGGTTCTGTAACTCAAAAACTAAAAACGGAACCCTTAAAGGATCATTTCGTGGTCCGTCCGTCCGTCCGTCTATCAATCTGTCAAGACCTTTTTTCTCAGGAACGCGTGAAGGTATCAAGTTTAAATTAATATTAAATACGGAGGTCTACAGTATCTGTAATAAATCAAGCTTCTAAGTTAACGCAATAAAATACGGCCATTTATGCGACATACTTTGATACTCGCAAATAAATCAATAACTATAGGTATACTTTCTATTTTTTTTTTTTTTTGGATGGGAAATCATCAAATGACCCCTCCCGCTCTGGGTGGAGCGGAAGGGAGTGTCAGTGTGT
This sequence comes from Apamea crenata, assembly GCA_949629185.1. Taxonomy (NCBI): domain Eukaryota; kingdom Metazoa; phylum Arthropoda; class Insecta; order Lepidoptera; family Noctuidae; genus Apamea; species Apamea crenata. The sequence continues at coordinate 5,167,208 of OX451359.1, forward strand.
GTACTTTCCATTGAACTAGAATCATGAAAGGCAAGAAGCAAGGTCTCAAAAATTTGTAAGTTTATCATTTCAGAAAATTAATCATTTGTAGTTTAACCACAATTTGTTTTTCGATTACAAACAAACATTAACACTTGGAGAATTAACCGATGTATGGGAGAACATTTTTTCAACCACAAAGTTTAGCTTGTTCATGGGATAACTTTACCCAACAACGGAACCCTTCACTGTAAGTGGTCTGAAATGCATTTGACCCCGTTTTTAATAATATAAAATATTTGGCCTTCTCCTGCAATAACTAAGCTAGGATACCCCGATCAAACTGGTTAGGTAAGTTAGGTTAGAGCTGTGACCAACCGCGCAATATCCAAGTTTTACTAGTTTTTTTAGTATTGACGTCACTTATTTTAATTTAATTTTTGATAATTGTTTGACATACATAAATTCTTAATTGACATAATATATAATTATTTAACATTTCCTGACATTTCATATTATTTATGACGGAGTTTTGTTTTCTATAATTGATTAATGTCATTTGATAAATCAGTAGAGTCATAATTTGTAAAATTGCATGCCTTCAGGCGGATTATGGAGATACTAATATATATTTTGTATGTTACCTACCTATATTACCCATTTTCGCAATAAATGTATATGAATATGAATATTTTCAAGACCCTAAAATACGAATTATTAGAGGTTCACAAAAAGAGGCGCAATCATTATATTTTTGTGTACCTACAATGATATTTTTAGGAGCGCAAAATGGGAGCTATAAATACATGACATAATTAAACAGTCTGAAATCTTAAACAAAATCTGATAGGTATATGTTAATCAGCTTTCTCTTGTAGACTAGGTACGGTTTACTATAAATTTGTAAGTATTTCGACTAGACTACAGACCACAAACCGCAGCGAATTTTGGGTAAAGTCCAACAGACGTGAATAAATATGTCATGTGGTTTTAAAAAGAAAGCACTTACTTCTTTTATTCAGAATGTAGTACAACATGAAAATTGACGCTACATTTTGAACATCAACAGTAGCTATGATAAGACGGTGGTTCAGTCCGTTTTTACTGACACTAGACAGTCCATTAAGTGTCGTATACTTAGTTTTAATGGAAATGGGACATTATTCTTCACCACTTCGAATATCTTACCTGGAAAGAAGAAATTTTATTTATTATTCATAATTTTTTTATTGCTTTATACAATAGTTACCTAAAAGTATCTTTCAAGGCTTGTACATAATGATTCGAATAAATAAAAAAATCTGTGCCCCGACCGCACATATTTTTTGACTTGATTGACTTCCGTCAAAGACAAAGTTCTTTACGTGATAGTCGCGCTCACACACACTCATATATAAGAGACAATAGAAAGAGACAAAGAGAGAGAGAAAGTGTGAATTTAATACGCGTTTTTAATACAGAGCCATCTAGTATAAGTTTTAGAAGCACTCATGTAGTTGTTCTCGGGGTTGTATCTTTGATTTTGAAGTCCATCTTCCATTCGCATGGACGGGGGTATAACGGCACCTACATACATAACGCTACATACATAGTTTACTCCTACCGTGTTTATTTATTTAAACTTTTCGCACAAAAAGGTACAAAATCGGACATAATGCCTTAGACATTCTCTACCAGTCAACCAAGGGTGGTGAAGAGATTAGATGGCAGGCGCTGTGGTTGAGAGGAACATTAATAAAAAATTAAAACTAGGTACGGGTTAAGCTACGCTTGCTGCGGTTGGTCCGTGGATGGGTGACCATCTTCACATACCAAGACCCCTCCGTGTCTTGGAAAGCACGTTTGGTCGTGCCGGCTGTCATTCGTGGATCTTTGACAGTGACAGTCGTTACGGGTCGTCAGAAGAAGTCTTACCAAAGGGTATCGTATTACCCAGTGACTGGGTTTATGAGGCCAGATCGGCAGTCATTTCATGTAAATGTATTCAGCTGCATCTGGTTAGACTGGAAGCCGACCGCAACATAGTTCGGAAAAGGCTAGGCAGATGAGGATTAAAACTAGGTACATAACTACATAAATAGGTTATAAATATAAAACGCGTTAAAGAACTTCGTCCCAATAAAAAGGCTATTCACAAAATCCATGTCAATAATATTAATACTAGGTATATTAGTAACCTCAACCTTTTGCGATAATTTACGGTATTGAAGCAAGGGCGAAATACAATGAGGCATTATATTTCCATTTTACCGAAGGTATAATAACATGTTATATGGTTCTTCCGCTTTCATTGTGTTATTAAAAATTGAGAAAGAAAATGCCAGAGGTCATGTCATTCTATGACTAAAGTAATGAATTTTTAACTAATATTAGCGGCCTATAATAATCCCACTGCTGGGTCACAGGCCTCCTCTTGGTGAGAGGGAGTGGGCCGTAATCTCCGTGGCCGTAATCCACCACGCGGGCCCAGTGCAGGTTGGTGGTAGATGTCACATGTCTTCCAATTTTTGGTTCTAGGACATGCCGGTTTCCTCACGATGTTTTTCTTCACCGTTTTGAGAACAGTGGTAATGAAATAATTTACACAAAGTAAAGCGCCTGTCTGGGTTCGAACCTACGACCTACAACTCGTAAGTCGCGGTCGTTACCACTGGGCCACCACCGCTCTCAATTTTTATTTTTTAATAGGTAACTGACTTTTATAAGGCACACGTGAACCAAGTGTCTTCCCCTTAGCTTTAATGAATAAGAAAGATGTTATTGGACGATTTTTAGGGTTCCGTACCTCAAAAGGAAAAAACGGAACCCTTATAGGATCACTTTGTTGTCCATCCGTCCGTTCGTCTGTCCGTTTGTCAAGACCTTTTTTCTCAGGAACGCGTGGAGGTATCAAGCTGGAATTTATATAAAATACTCAGGTCTACTGATCCTTGGAGCTGTGAAAAAATAAAACTTCTAAGCCAACGCACTCAAAAGATACAGCCATTTATGCCGGAAATTTCCCGCAAATTTTCGACACTCGCAAGGGAATCAAAACCTACAAGGGTACTTCCCGTGAACTCAGAATCTTGAAATTTGGTACGAAGCAACGTCTTATCCACAGATAAAGGAAAAATTGCGAAAAAGGTAAATTTTTAGAAAAAATTAAAAAAATGATAATTTTTTTTATTATTAAAATATTTTTAATAATTTTAAATCGTACGGAACCCTCGGTGCGCGAGACCGACTCGCATTTTACCGGTTTTTTTAATTTTATAATTACTTAGAAGTTATATTTAAATAACTCATTAGCTAATAGGCTAGATTGTAATATGACTAAAGTATCTCCAATTAAGTAAGAAAAAAAGTTGATCACAAATGTAGGAAAAAATTGTTGTTAATTTTTGGACATTCGATGGTAAAAAACAGCGGAGAAAGTTTTTATTTCCTTCAATTTGTTTTTCAAGAGTATTTTCCAGAATTCTCTAATTGGAAACAAATTTTAGCCTCTGTAATTTTAGTTTTGTAACGTCAATTATTTTCAAGTAGAACTTTATAAAGAAAATGTCAAGAATAATCATTAAAACTTATAACAAATCCAAGTATTACGGTTACTTCACCACCCTTTCAACAGAGGGCATTGTCCTGATGACCTAACATTGCTGTGCCGGGCGAAGAGCCAAAGATACAGAGATTTAGATTCATCCCGAATGGGTACCCTCTGAAATATAGAGCCCAGCCGCTGCCCAAATCGCGTCTATTTTTAGAAACTACACCGTAGTAGCAGAAAACGAACGTGTAAAATAAAAGTTTTGTAGTCGAACTGAATTCAAAATAGTGAGGCGATAGTTGTAAGTCATTGAAGGGAAAAGTCTCTTAAGGCGGGTGAAGTGGACCGAGAAATATAAAAGACCCTTATTTCGATTATGAGTCAGCAAGGGCACTTTACATAACGTGATTTGTAATTTCGACAAAATCTGTACCTGCAGATAAAATAAGATTATATTTTTGGAAGCATTGTAAATCTTATTTATGAAAGTCTTAGACCTCATTTCCATCATAATGTCTAAGATTAGCATGGAAATCAAGTCTAGACCGTAAAGAAAAAGATAAACTGTGCCAACCGCTTACTGACGACAGTTGGTAAAATAATATTTCAAAGCCAGACTCTGAATTTTAAATAAGTCTGACAAAACTGCTCTTAATATATAAATATTTTATGTCTTACAGTATGAGGGATATAAATATCTTGCAACTTCCTCACATACCATTTTCTTTGAGCGTGTTTCCCTTTAAAGTTGAAACATTTTAACTGAAAGCTAGAACATGAATTTGAATGAAACATACTTTCAGGTTGCACTAACGAGAACAGTTTTGCTGTACGATAACGCTGTTTGGACTAAACGGACATATTTTGAGTATATGTAGTAATATTTTGGTATTTACATACTGCTTGAGGAAATAAACAATTTTGAATTTGAATTTTTGAGCTTTTTGAATACCAGAATGAATTGGATTTCGTTAAACATGACGATTTGGAAAGTGAAAAATGACTACTAGCGAAGCTGAGTTAATTTTCCCATAAATTATGTCTATCTATATATTAACACGTTCCTATAATATAGCATATCCAATCTCCAAACTCATACTTCAGCATAATGTAGTGTTCCAAGAAATGTCAAACCTTATCTTCAGTACAGCTTGGACTGTTGCCCACACTAAGTGCGACGCCACACATCTCATGCAGATATTGAACCAACTCTCTGATCGAAAAATATTTGCATTACATAACTCCTATACAAAAAGCAATAACAGCTTATTGAATATATAAAGACAAAACCAAATCAAGCAATATTAGAAGCAATAAAACTCAAAACGTTGCAAATAATAATGTTCTATAAGATGTCATCAATAATGTTACCGTAAATATTGTTCAAAATAAACATCAAGATTAATCACAAAAATAACCAAAGCAAAATCAATCTGCCTAGAGTTTTCCCTACTATGTTGGGGTCGACTTACATAACCAGAAGCAGCTGAATACCAGTACTTTACATGGAGCAATTGCCTATCTGACCTCCATAACCCAGTAACTGGGTAACACAATACACCTTGGTAAGACTAGTTGTCTGACTTTCGGGCTTCTGACAACCCGTAACGACTGTCTAAGATCCAAGAATGACAGCCGGGGATCAACGACTTAACGTGCTTTCCAAGGCACGGAGTGATATGGGTATGTAAAGATGGCGGCAAGCGTAGCTTAACCTGATCGATCGACCCGTGCGGCTGAAGTAATCAAAGCAAAAGAAGAAAGAAAAGGCATTAATACAATACGAGACGACAAAACTCATATTATTTTACAGGGGTAAATCGAAAAAGCTAAAAAAATCATCCAACTTCACCGCGGCTTTAAGCACTGCACGTTCTCCTTGTGTTACTTCACAGTTACTGAGTTGAGAGACGTTACCTAGTCCTTTACTTGCTTGTCAACCTTGTAACTGTTCCCTTTGTGTTCTTTAAAATTTCTGTCTGTACCATGATTGTGTTTAGTTTAAAAAAAGGCTTTATTTTTGTCAGAGATATTGGACCTCCTATGATTACTTGAACTTAACACAAATCATCCTTATAGTACATACATAATACCTTAGAACTACATATATACATATGTCATTTTCATTGAGTGAATACAAAACATATACCTAGACAATAATATTTGTGTGCCCTTATGTAACAAAAACAAGTTAAGTAGACTTTCCAAGAGAAAAATAACTACTTTGCTTGATTAGGTTTCCATTACACTCGCAGTATGAAATTCAATAAATGCCTACAAATCACGTTTGGCCAATCAAATATTTTATGAATTGGGGTCACTCTGTCCGCCTTCTCCGTAATTATCACTACGTAGCGAATGGTCCCTAAAATATGTATACGAGTATGGACAGCAATAATATCATTTACGATAGCCATAAATAGCATCTCTATGTTAAGGTTGACGTCTACGACAACTTTCTTCTTTTTCTGACCGTATTAACCTATTTGTCTATAAATCTTAATCCAAGATTCTGTCAACATGGTAAACCTCTCGGAACTTCTTTAATGCGTGTTTGGCAAGCGTGTGTATATATTGTGTGTGTGTATGTTTTATAATATCAAAATACCCTTCTTTTGATATTATAGTGCAGATATTTTAGCTAGAAATGAATACATTCTTGGAATTCCTAACTACCGTCCATTTTTAAACTTACAATTTGCGGTCTTAATCAATTGGCATCATACATCGGGGTGATATGCATAACCCACAATTCAACTACACTTTCTCCAATCGACTTGCTGTCCTCTCCATTATAGGTTAATCTAAAGATTTGAAGCCACATTCCATCTGAATGGAGTAAAACCATTTCCTGCGTCATTGTAATCACAAAATCTACAACAAACCTCTCTATTTCCGATAATTATTACGTAGAATGTTTTCTCCGAAAGTGGGTCCATCCATACTTTTCCTAGTTGACTGTGTACGAGCCTACTGTGTCAACTCATCTCACAGCCAATATTTACTCGACAGTGTAAGGAAACGCCCTAGTTGAACAGTTTGTAAAGGCTTCTACCCTTTCAACACAAATCCACTTTGGAAGCGTCTTTGAAACCCGTCTTTGAAATTATTTTCTTCTTCTACTATGAAGCTTTGATCGCAATATTGATAACGGTCTTATTTCAATGAATCCTTTTTAACAATACTGTGGTTTTAGACTTTTAGAAATTCTTCGTTATTTAATACCAAATGTATTTATGTATCTTGATCTCTGGGTTTTGTAATTGTTTACCTCATAAAGTTTGTAATGAGATGCCATGTCTTGAAATTTCAAATAAGGTATTGCTTCTAAGTTCTGAGATTCAATGTTATAATTAAAAGTTTATCTTATATTAGATATATCTAAAAATATTGGTACTTTTATTTGTGACAAAATATATTTTTTATAGAAGGACTTCATTTTGTATAAGTTTTCCCTGTATTAATTTTGATAATAATTAATTTCCGTTGTGGGAGCCCTAGATAAGATGTTGAATTGTTGATCTATCTCCATACTTACGAGTATGCTGCTGAGTTACTGGGAAAGGAAGTTAACGACCCGTTCTTGATCGTGGTACGGATTCCATCAAATCAGCTACATGGACAAAGTTTCATATTTATGGTTTAACTTACAGCCGTGTTACTCAGTACGCCCCGAGATATACATACATCAGCGTTTTTTTTTTTTATATGGACTTGCTAATATTTTTCGTGTCAGTCTAAATCAAATAGTTTTTTATCCAAAAAGTATTTACGTTGAACTACCTAGATGAATCAATTTTAGTTTGTTTGTGTAAGTTGAACTGAAAGTATAAAAGCAATTAACTTAAGTGATGGAGGTATTACAGAAAAAAAACAGACTCACTATTATTACTCCGTCTTTGCAGGAAACCGTAACTACCCGGAATCAATGGCAAAGCTAACTAACTAGTTTTCATTAGTTCCCTGTTATTTAAAAAATAAAACCAACCATCATGAAACCCTGTAGCCTATCGTTCTTAACTGTCACAACCCTATGATTACTTTATACAAATTGCATGTAAGCTTCAAAGGGCGGATAGACACTTGGACATTTTTTTACTTTCAATTTTACCGAAATATTCCATTGCCGGTGTTAGTTAGTAATCAGAGTTAATGGATGCCGTGTGCGCTACGCTTTATGTCATGTCATGTGTCAGTAATTACGTAAGACAATATTGTATTAAAACGAGAGTGCCAACCTTTTACGGATTTTTATGACGTTAAAGTTCATTATGATGTAAATCGCAATTAGAAATAAGCTACCGGTAAAATTGTTTGTGAATTTAGGTCAGGCTGTTATAGGAAATGGACCAAAAACCCCACCGTAATTGATTTGACTCAGCTATCCTCTGTATCAGTAACTAGCTCAATTAATCAACCAACTCAGCCGGATATAAACCCAACCGAAGTTAAGGGTAGCTTACTTTGATTACCTGATATTTATTTTCCCAGATTCTTCTTTACAGAATATAATTTCAAAATAAAAAATTGTTGAATTTTTTGTGAGTCTAGGCACTGTTTATTTTCTTCAAAAAGTAAAACCATTCGCGCATTTACGTAAAATCCAGCATCCAATTACCCTAGACAAACAATAATTCCGGACGGTACCTAAAAATCCTCCTACACAAAAACCATTTTTCATTTTACCTTAAAAACATTTTCGTCATCACTCCCGTGCTGGCGCTATCAAAGCTATAAGCTATCAAATTTTCCCCTCTGAACGCCTTCAAGGGTTCCTACGAGGAGCAATTTCCTTAAGCTGAATTTCATGAGCAATATACATACTTCATATAACACATTGTTTCTTCTAACGGTTGAACGTGTTAGCTCATTTTCTTTTTAGGGTGCTCATCGATTATATGGATGAGTACACTTCGCATTTACGACAGAAATTGTTCCGCTGTCTACGACTTTACCTGACGTGAGGCTTCTCGCTATCGATTTCTCAGTAACAGTTTAATTATTCACATCAGTAATAGCATGGGTTTTAAGTTCGTCTCTCTATTATTTCAGTAATTAAAGTTTCAATTACTAATAATTAGAACCACTTAGTGAAGTCTACCGTTAAAGTAGAGTGCTTCTAAAATTATAACAATTTACGTTCTAAACATTATCATTTGATATTTCGCGAGAAAATTGAGAGGTTGAAACTTTTGAATTCGGTTCAAAACGACCTCAAACGTTTCAAAGCTAAGTATCTACTTCACTAAGTACTTATCAAAATGTAAAAGTTGTCTTGTTTAAATGTTAACTTTCAAGGCGTTTAGTAGGAATTGCGTTAAAATATTCAAGGTCCGTACTAGCTAATGGAACGGCCTTATAGTGTATGCGTTATGCGATAGATGGCGCTTTCTAATCCAGGGACTAATGAATTCACACAGTCTAACATGAGTCTTAACCCAAACATCAGTAAACCGTGTCATTACTGCCCTGGAACATGGTTCAGGCGACATTGGATCCACTTTAGCACTATGCATATTTCGCGCATTATTCCTTACGACGTCTATGTCGAATTCGCCTTGAGTTGTAACTGCCACTTAAACAAAATGTGTCACATTATGGCCCACATTACTATTGCAAAGCTGTTATGCTTCAGTGAATACTTTATGAGTTATTTAGTCATATTTTGTGCGGCATTATACTGGATTGCGCTGAATTGATAATTTACGGTTTGATTACAACCATTTGTGTGTTGTCATTAGGTTTTATTAGTACATAATGTTCTTGATGTTGTGCACATCATTGCGAAAATAACTGTTCCTTCATTTACTTTTCTTAAGAGAACGTGAAGCAATTTGCTGACTTTATGTTAATTTCTCTTAATTAAACGTTGTGCTGGAATTGCTTATTATGCAAAAACAAGAATATACGTAACTGTATTCATGTCATTACACTACTCAATTTCAGTGTCAATAAACACGTCATCATCATATGAACCGAATCATTAATCACTCAACCTAAATGTTTCCATTTACAATTTAAACTCCAGTCTTCAAATTCGTCAATAATTTTCAACCAATACAAAAGCTCGGCGTAATCCCCATTTACTGGCTGTAGCACATAATTAATATATTCAACCCACATCAAATGTGAGCAATGGACTGAAAAATGCCATGGCAGATTATACTCCGTTAAACTCGGGGCATAACACCTCGACATGAACGGCCAAATAAGCCTAAATTGCCCCACCCTTTGGAGGGGATAGACAAATAACAGCGCAGAGAATCTTTCGCTCAATATAATTGCCTACAGGAGAATATTTCTTAGGGGCTAGTATGACTTTCCGAAATAAATTGTTCTTTTGATTAATACCATAATTATGGCTGTATAGAGTGCCATCCATTTTTGTAATAGCTAACGTTTTATTAAGTCTGGGAGACTATTAATTTGATGAGACTTGGTGTAATAGAATTATTTTATTATTTAGTGTGGTTCTTTCTGGTAGTATTATATTTGGGCTCCTGCTTTTTGTCCGACTTTCTTGGTACTATGTATGTACCTAACTAAATTAATTTGGCAAAGGATTGAAGATTGTTATATTAAAATTCACCTAAAAACATGCTGATGATTGCCATATAAAACGTTGTACACACATTCAATCACTTACACTCGCTGTCACTTTTAAACCTTTCTTGGCTGTCTATAGCAAAGTTGTTTACAAAGTAATCGTTAACGCGTGGTGTAGATCTAAACCAATGTAAACCGCAAATTAATTACTTACAAGTCATAAAAGCGAATGTTAATTATCACAATCACAGTAAACGACAACCCTAGTTCCTTATTCAGGGAGCGACCATCTTACATGAACGAAGATGCGTGCGTAGGTAAGTAATTGGCAACCCGAAATAAGTTCAAAGGAGTTTCACATCTATAATTATGGTGATAAAGATCACGTTTTAACGATTACTACATATTAGAAAGTTACATGACGTTCCCTTGTGGTAACCTAATCAATGCTGTGTGCTGTGTGCACTGAACTGAAACGTTGCGAGAGAAGCTTACGTAATTTCCTTCAGAAAGAAATATTCGAAGAATTTAACAACTCTGCCGTTTTATAGGCTCGACTTAATAACATATTTTTAATGTTATATAATTTTCCTCTTGTTTGGAAACTCGAAGTTTTAGGTCTTTATAATTATGAAGTTAATTAGTCCTGAAGTTTTGTTTAAAGGAAAGTTTCTGGAAAACGGTTTTAATTAAATAACACGTCCTCAAAAGTTACGCAATGTTATCTAATACTTTAAGTTGGAGGTCAATTGTTTTGTAGCACAAATTCAAAGTCTCGGCATTCAATTCACTCCATAGTCTCTTTACCTTTAATTATAGTCCCATGAACAATCACTGACTATGCATTACTTTTTTGATGTAGAAGTACATTGCATGACGAAGCTACACTATAGAACATTGTAGACCAATTTTGTTCTGCATACTTTAGTCAAAAATCAAATATACTTCGTAAGCAATCTCAACATCGATCCCAAGCAATATTTCGTTTGATGAATAACTTTAGATGACTCACCGTTTATTATTGTAGAGCACCGATCCCCTGGCTTACACGAGTAGTAGGTCGAGTGTTCGCACCCACCCAGGCTCTTTATTTTATGTAAGCAATTTCATCACCACTGCTCTCAAAACGATGAAAGAAAACATCGTGAGGAAACCGGCATGTCCTAGAACCACAAATTCAAAGACATTGTGTCATCAACCAACCCGCACTAGGCCTGCGTGGTAGATTACAGCCTCCTCAGGAAAAGAGGAGGCCTGTGTCTCAGCAGTGGGAACATTATAGGTTTGCTAAGTAATGCTTATGCTAATTATTATCAACATACAGTAACCTACGGGTGTATGAGCCATTACTTTACGTAACCCTTAATGAATTACAGGGAAAACAGTCCTTAATGAAATGTAAAGCTATACCCGTCCTCAGTTGAACTTAGTACTCAATTTAATTGCCAACGGGAGTGCGGTTATGTAAAAACCGAGTTTGCTGCAAAGGGATGACTCTGCGTTTTGCCAGTTCGCTTTCATTCGTTTTACGCAGAGAACACGCTGCGTCACAGTAGCGTTATCGAACCGTGCGGTGTAGTAACTTCACTAAAATATTAGCGAAGTTAGAGTACGAGTAATAGGTGGGAGCTTTGTTTTTGGTGTTACATCGTTTGATTTGCTTTCTTGTTTTGACTATGGTAATAGATTCGTCTTTTGTTTGGCATGAATGATTTGATTTGTGAGCTACATCTAGATTCTTTTTATCTACTATATTTTTTACTAGCTGCGCCCCGCGGTTTCACCCGCATTAGTTTTGTGGGAATATCGGGATAAAATGTATCCTATATTTAACATATAGGATACTTTTTACCAGGATTAACATCCTGGTTATAAACCATCTGCGTGTCAAATTTCATCCAAATCCGTTCAGTAGTTTTTGCGTGAAAGAGTAACAAACATCCATCCATACTTTCAGGTTTATAATATATTATTATTATAAGTAGGATTTTAAAATAGGTTTAGTTTCATATAGTGGTAACTGAAGCGATAAAATTACTAAATCGTCAAATCACTATTTTTAATAATTTTTCTAATTATACAATTATAAATCTACTGCCTCATTCGATCATTTTAAAGAGATATTGCAAATCCATTGCTAAACAACGTAAATTACGCAAGTAATGTTGTTGAACTGTCAAAATAAAAGTATTAGTGTGTTGCGCAACTATCCCGTCGGCGTCAAAACGAAATAATTTCAGTTATTAAGTTAAAAGTAGGTAGCACAATTATAACAATGTCGCCAAATTCGATCATCGATTCTAGGCCTTTTTAATATTTATTTCATTCTAACTGTTTAAACTAAATGTGTACGAAACGAATTTTCGCAGCTGATTAAATGTTTGATAAAATGTATTCTTTATTCCTAAAGATGACTTTGCTTCGACCCAAATGCAACTTAGGTACCAGGCAACAAGCATCGCCAAGGTGGTTTAAAAGAAACGAGGTTTTATGCCTTGTATTGTCCTCGTATGTGCATTTTATTTGGATTTATTGCTGAGTCATAAAATATATTGGGTCTGTCAAAAAGACTAAATGTAAACCGTATTTTTATTTTAATGTGGTATATTGTGTGACAATGATAACACATTATTCACGTACGAGTACTTTAGCATGTAAAAACTGACTGTATGCCTTGTTGGTTTAGTGGTCGCAAGGGATACTGCTGAGCATGAGATCCTGGGTTTTTCCATCTGAAATTTCTCAGGAGAAGCCCGGAGTCTGGATTTGTATCCGGCTAATGGCACTAAGCTAGCCACTTGTAACATTGTAGCTGTATCTACAACGCCACATGCGAACAACGCGTCATACTGAGTCACGCAAATCCTGCATCTCGCAAGCAGAGTTTACCGCGCAATTTGCATACATACAACTTCCTGACCTCAACCGTTGGGCAATTGCTCGCCAGACACAACACCCGTCTGGTCGGAGGATCCTCTCTTTTCTATGGAGGATGAGTGAACTTTATACCCTGTTCCTCATACCTCCAAAATGGTGACCCCGACAACACATTCAAAACATTTATGGACTTAAACATAGGTCGGATAGATAAACCGGACGAATGCACCCGGAGAGATGGGCAACGATCCTCACTCACTGGACACCTGATGAAACAAAAGAAAAGAAAGAAAGAAAAAAGTTTATTATTATTATTGAAGGAGGACATCGCCGTCGAGATAGACCACGGCGAAGGTGGTGTGACGATCTAGAGAGGTTTGCAGGGCCAACTTGACCAGAGATCGCCCAAGACAGGGAGGTTTGGAAGGAAAAAGGGGAGGCCTTTGCCCAGCAGTGAGACACAGCACAGACTAACAAAAAAAAAAAACGATTTATGTACACACATTAAAAAGACAAGATAAAAACAGAACAGAAAAATAGGCACAAAGGTGATGCTTATTTCATAAGAAATCTCTTCCAGCATACCTGTATAGGTAGGAGATAGTGATAGGACAATAGACAGAGAGATGTAGACAGCGTGTGAAAGGGTAAGGGAGACAAAAAACATACGTAAAATCATATACAATTCACTTAATAAAACTAAACAAATATTTACTTAAATACATACAAATAAACATACATAGGTACTTCTAAAATAAATATTATCACTTAAGTTTTTTTTATTTGTTGAATGTTGCTGAAATTCTTCAATTATTAGCGTCCTAGGCAAACCCCGTTCCAAGATACATATTCCTAAATATTTCTAGCGAGATAAAGTATAAAAAGCGAAGAATATTTTTTAATATCCGTAACTCAAGTCCGCAAAAATGTTCGTCAGCAAAAAATTTATCAAGTTATTTTTATATTATGTTCTTAAGATCTCGTAGAATCCAGAGTCGCTGATTTACTGCCAGAAAGTTTAATTATGTTAATTTTATTTGTTTAAGCTCAGTTACTTGAGGATTAACTTGTAGAAATCTCGACGAAATAAAAGCGGTGTCTTTATAACATTGTTTTGTTTTCTTAGAAAATGTTTACACAGTCGTTTTATAAGCGGTAAATATTGTGTAAATGGACCTTTTTCAAGGTTCGACAACTTTGCTTCAAAAATGTAATTAAACTGTCTGACTCTACTGAAGGTGTTATGAGCAGCAGTGGAGGAATTATTTCAATAAAAAAAAATTACGTCTTTCATAATAAAACATGGCTTGTTTTTAATAACGATACTTGTAATAAAATAAATAAGAACCTGTTTCTTTCAAATATTCAATTATTCAAAAACTTCAATTACCAAATGAAAATCATGCCAATAACACACTTCCTCCGCAAATGGTGCTGTGTGAAATGTCCAGGGATATTATTATTATATTAGTATATTATAATCCTACTAATCCCACGACCTATCCTACTTAATCCTACTAATATTATAAACGTGAAAGTTTGTATGGATGGATGGATGGATGGATGTTTGTCACTTTTTCACGCAAAAACTACTAAACGGATTTGGATGAAATTTGGCACACAGATGGTTTATAACCAAGATTAACATATAGGATACTTTTTATCCCAATATTCCTACGGGATCGAAACGTATGCAGGTGAAACCACGGGGAGCTCCCATATAATAGAGAGCGAGCCTTTTGCCAACAATCGGGCACGGATCCAGGCAGCGAGGTTATAATAAGAAATTCAAACTATCTCAATTATTACAAGAAAACATCTCACGAGCGCAAACTAAACGATCAAAACACAACAATACAAATAAGTGAAAGACCAATTACCTGGAGGTCTGAAACAATTTCCCGTAAACAAGAGCAGAATAATTAAGAAAGCTCGCGTTACGCACCGCACAATGACGCGGCGTAAACGCTCACGCTCATAGCGCGTGAACGCACACCCCCATAATGACGCAAACTAATTTATTCATCAAGGTGGTACCTGCGTTGGTAATGTCAGTTTATAACTATTACGTAATTACTTTGTGGGATTCGGGAGTAGATGAATCATTATCGTGGGGGTTGTTCGTTTTATGTTGCAGGGTAGTGTGGTGGATAGGCAATATCCGGGTTGTAATAAGTTTTCTGGAGTGTAGGTTGTCAGTATTAATATTTATGAAAGGATTTGGTGGAGGCTTCGCGGAAATATATTTGATAATCCTCCGAAATATTAGCAAGCGTAGTATATACGACACGGCAACGCCCCAACTAGGAAAGTGTAAAGGCGAGAACGAGAGGGGCAATTCTCGTAATTTTAAGAACGTTTACAGTTTAATTTCAGTCTCAATCTGTCAAAAATATCTCTGATTTTCCTACATTTTTGGCATTTGTTTGTCGCCGAGATGAGACCGGGACTAGATTTTGAACGTTTTAAATTAGGAGAGTTGGTCGAGGCTGAATTCAGCCAAATTGGTTGATGTTTTAGGCACCTATACTCTGATGAAGAAAGGGCTCTGATGAAGATTTTTATATAGAGCCTGGCATGTCTTCTGTTGCGCCATTTTCTTTTTTTTTTTTCAAAATGGCAGCCACGTATGGAACCTATATGAATCGATAGCTGGCATCAATGCAAACAGGAAACATAATCGGACCAAACCCCGTAAAGCGTCACGTTTCCGAGATATTAACGTTCAAATTGGATCACGTGACATCCATATTTTTTGATCTTGCGTACATCTTGTTGCATAAATGTTTGAAATAATCACTGAATGTTTGACAAAAAAAAAATATCCATATTTTTTTTAACTTTAAATAATTTAAAAATAATTATTTCGTAAGCATACAAACTTATGGACCCGATCACACCTTTAATCTGATTGCGCGGCAAAGCACTAAACGAAACGCGTGTATATAAGGATACATTTGACCCAGAACACTAAAATGATTTCCTTAGTACAAAAATATTCCCACAAATCTTTAACCCCTCCGTTATTTAATATCCTTTTATCAAAAAGGTCAGTCGGCAAGTCAATCATAATTATCATTAATCCTAGGCATTGATTTTCAATAGAGTCACATTATGTTATCACATCGCGTGACTACCCGCCACTTTTATTGAATCCGACGTCCATATGATATGAACACGCAAACAAAAGGTGATTTGATGTGTAAAAACTTCTATTTTTTTGCGTGTATGGAAAATGCGTGTAAGGGTTTATGAGTGATTTTTTTTTTGTTTCGGAGTTTTAGTTATTGGTGATAGTTTTGAGCAATCACAATCAGGCTATAATATAACGACTGCTGGGACACAAGCCCAAGCTCTTCGTGAAGGAGTGGGCTGTAGTCCACGGCGGCCCAGTGCGGGTTGGTAGATGTCACATGCCTTCAAATTTTTGGTTCTAAGAAATGCCGCTTTCCTCACGATGTTTTCCTTCACCGTTTTGAGAGCAGCGGCGATCAAGTACAGCGCCTGTCTGGGTTCGAACCTACTCTTGCTAGTTTAGTAAGACATAAAAAAACAGGAAAAGTGTTAAGTAGTTTAAATTTGGCGCCTTATTGTGTTGACGTTATTCTGTCTATGACAAAACTAACTCTCTTGTATCTGTGGTACTATCCGCCTGTAAAATTTGTAACCACGCTCTGTTTTACAATTACAATAAAATCAACATTTATCTTTCAAATCTCAGTTTTAATTCAACAGGTTATGGGCCCAGTATGCCCAGATATTGAAAGATTAACTGAAAAAAGTTTTTATTGCAATTCAGTATAACCTCACTTTGCATATTACCGGTGCATCAGTTTTCGGAAGAAAATCATGGGTTCGAATAACAATATGGCCCTGATAGAAAAATTGACTGGCAGAGATAATTTTGCAAGCTGGAAGTTTGCAGTCAAGACATATTTGCAACATGAAGAACTATGGGAATATGTATCAGGTACCGTTGAGCACAATGTTAAAATGGACGTAAAAGCAAAGTCAAAGATTATACTCCTAGTGGATCCGATAAATTACATCCATATTCAGGAGGCCAGTAGTGCCAAGGAGGTATGGGATAACCTCTGTAAAGTCTTCGATGACTCGGGCTTAACACGTCGAGTTGGATTACTACGAGATCTCATCACGACAACACTTGAAAGTTGTCAAAGTATTGAAGAATACGTAAACAAAATTATGACTACAGCACACAAGCTACGAAACATCGGGTTCAAGGTCGACGACGAGTGGCTCGGAACGTTGTTACTTGCTGGACTCCCCGATCAGTACAAGCCCATGATTATGGCGATAGAAAGCTCCGGTGTCGGTATAACAGCAGATTTAATTAAAACAAAACTGTTACAAGAAGTCAAAAATAGTGATCCAAGTGTATTTCTTGCAAACAAAAGCAAGTATAGGAAGCAACCTTCCAAACAAAACAAACAATCTAAAGGGCCAAGATGTTTTACATGTAACAAACATGGACATATCAGTAAAGACTGCAAAGAGAAGAATAATAAGAAACAAAGTGACAACTCTTTTGTAGCCGTTTTTTCAGCCTCATGTAACAATGACTCTGGATGGTATGTGGACTCGGGTGCGGCAAAGCATATGACCATGAATAAGGAATGGATTTACGATGAAGTTCCATCTCAAATCAAAACCATCCGTGTAGCCAATAACAAAGAGCTGCAAGTTGAGTCCTGTGGTAAGGTAAATCTATATGTTAAAAGTAAAAATGGATCTACAAACAGAATACAGGTAACAGACGTTCTTTATGTACCAGAGTTATCCACGAATCTTCTCTCAGTCAGTAATATAGTCAAAAATAAATGCAATGTAACGTTTGACAGCCAAGGTTGTTATTTGTATAACACAGAAAATGTTGAAGTAGCAATGGCAACACTTGTTAATAATATGTACAAGCTGAATGTTGTCTCCGTTCAAGCATTTATGTCAACAAGTACCAATGATGATTTTTACCTTTGGCATCAGCGACTAGGTCATTTGAACTACAATGATATGAAGAAGCTAAAAGATCACATCAAAGGAGTGGAAATACCTCAGAGCAGCGAGCTGACCTGCATCCCATGCATTAAAGGAAAACAGGCAAGATCACCATTTCCAAATGAAGGTTCCCGAGCAAGTCAACTGCTAGAAATCGTTCATTCAGATGTGTGTGCACCAATGGAGGTAAAGTCTCTCGGAAATGCAAGGTATTTTCTTACTTTCACTGATGATTTTTCTAGAAGGGTGTGTGTATTTACTATAAAATCAAAGTCAGAATGTCTAGAAAAATTTAAGGAATATAAATTATTGGTTGAAAATCAACTTGATACTAAAATCAAAACAATTCGAACTGATAATGGAACTGAGTACACAAATAGGAACTTTACTGAATATCTAAAATTACATGGAATTAAACACCAGACATCAACCCCATATACTCCACAACAAAATGGTCTTTCCGAGCGTATGAACAGAACATTACTTGAAAAAGCTAGGTGTATGTTAATAAATGCCAACTTACAGAAAAATCTATGGGCAGAAGCAATCAGAACTGCTGCATACATCACCAACCGTTCACCGACGCGAGCACTAAACTACAAGACACCAGAGGAAGTATGGAGTGGCTGCAAACCTAACTTGAGTCATATGAGGATATTTGGCTGCGAAGTCATGATGCATATACCTAATGAAAAATTAAAGAAGTGGGACTCCAAGTCATGTAAGATGGTTTTTGTTGGATACTGTGAGGAGACTAAAGGGTATCGATTACTTAATCCCAAAACAAGGACAGTAACCAGAAGCAGGGATGTAGTGTTTCTAGAAAATTCCATCAAAAATGATACAGTACCAGTTTCCTTATCAAACACTGAGGAACAACATGTAAGTACAAATAATCTCTCTGAAAGTAGCGACTGTAGCACAGATCTGTCTTCTCATACTGCAGTGGAAACAAGTTACACTGATGATGAGGAATATGTGCCTGAGCGGTCAACTGAATCACCCCAAACATCAAACATCACACTCCGTCCTCGTAACACACTTAAATCAACAATGAAATCTGAGTCTTATCTATATATGGCTGATATACCATTGACATATGAAGATGCACTTTCTTCCAAGGACTCTGAGATGTGGGTAAAGTCCATTAAAGAAGAATTAAAGGCGCATGAGGATAATGGAACTTGGGAGCTAGTAAACAAACCAGATAATGTGAAGCTATTAGATTGTAAGTGGGTGTTTCGTGTGAAAAATGAACCGACAGGTCTTAGATACAAATCTAGACTTTGTGCAAAAGGTTATGCCCAGATGTGCGGCATAGATTACACTGAAACATTCTCTCCGACAGTCAGGTATGACTCCATTCGCTTACTGTTGTCCATTGCAGTGGAAAAATGCATGACTTTAATGCAATTTGATATTAAAACCGCCTTCCTGTATGGTGAGTTGAAAGAACAAATGTATATGAAACCACCTGAAGGACTTAATGTTGAAAATAATATGGTTTGCAAGTTAGTAAAATCATTGTATGGATTGAAACAAGCACCACGCTGCTGGAATGCTAAGTTCAACTCAGTCTTAAATAAATATGGTTTTGTAAACAGTCATGCAGACAAATGTGTGTATGTTAGTTCTAATAGAGAAGTAAAGGTATATCTCCTGCTTTATGTTGATGATGGACTTTTATGTTCTACCAGTTCAACAATCATTACAGAAGTCCTGGATGATCTTCAAAAGGAATTTAATGTCAAGATTTCTAAAACTTCAAATTTTATTGGTATACAGATTGAACAATGTAAGGATTACATTTTCATACACCAAAGAAAATATATTGAAGAATTGTTGTCAAAATTTGACGTAGATAATGCTAACCCAAATAGTATACCAGCTGATCCACATGTTACACTCCAGAAAAGCACAGTGCTGGAAAATGAAAAGTATTTTCCTTACAGAGAAGCAGTGGGATCACTTATGTTTGCTGCCATAGTCACCAGACCTGACATAATGTATGCAGTGAGCACTGTTAGTCGCTTCCTCAACAGCCATGATCAAAGTCACTGGAACGCTGTCAAGCGAATCTTAAAATACCTAAAAGGGACAATGTGTTACGGCCTCTGTTTCAGATCAACAGAAAATAACACTCTGGAATCTTACTCTGATGCTGATTATGCCAATGATCCTGTGACAAGACGATCAACCACTGGTTATGTCTTCATGAAAAATGGAGCTGCTGTCACATGGAGCAGTCAACGACAAACAACAGTTGCATTATCAACCACCGAAGCAGAGTTCATGGCCTCATGTTGTGCAACCAAAGAAGCTCTCTGGGTTAGACAATTACTGTTAGATATAGATGAATATAAACAAAATGGTATAACAATTAACATTGATAATCAAAGTGCTATATGTTTAATTAAAAATTCTGAATATCATAAGAGGTGTAAACATATTGACATAAAATATAATTTTGTAAAAGAAAAGTATGCTCAAAAGATAATAGATCTTAAGTACATTAATACTGATGAACAGTTAGCAGATATTTTTACAAAACCTTTGCCTAGAGCTAAGTTTGAATACTTTAGAAATAAGTTAGGTTTAACTAAAAATCCAAAGGAATGTAAACGTTAAAGTTATATATAATTATATTGTACTGTTCAAAAACTATGTCATACTGTTATTTAAAAAAAAAAACTATTAAGCATTAAACTTGAATATTATTGTAGTCTCATATAAACTAAAGTAGAATAAGGCTATAATTTAGAGGGAGTGTTAAGTAGTTTAAATTTGGCGCCTTATTGTGTTGACGTTATTCTGTCTATGACAAAACTAACTCTCTCTTGTATCTGTGGTACTATCCGCCTGTAAAATTTGTAACCACGCTCTGTTTTACAATTACAATAAAATCAACATTTATCTTTCAAATCTCAGTTTTAATTCAACAAAAAGCTTACACAAAATATAACGCAATATATAAACTTGACTCGTGATCAATAGTTGCCTCGTGTCTTTTAATTATTAAGTAGCCCCAATTAATATTATTAGGTAACTGAGCAACTTGATATTCTAAAAGAAGATTTCTGGAAAACTTTCAGACTAACGAACGGAAAGTTCTGTTGTTTTTATTATTTATTTACTTAACTTGTTTTATTCACTTCGTAATCGTACAGACGCCAGCACATCAAGCTACCCGAAACTGTCAAATTTTCCCAATCAACCTTGAACCTAATGCTTTAGCGATAAAGTTGAAAATCTATCAAAGACATTTGGCAGATTTTAGTTAGAGAAATGGACTAAGTCAGTAACGGAATGGTATCCAAGACATAGTAAAAGAAATAGAGGAAGACAAACCAAAAGACGGGAAGATGACTTCAAGAAAATAGCAGCAGTGCGATTCTGTAACCATCTCATCGTGAAAACTTAGGTGAAGTGAGCGTGGAGTGAGCTGTCATTCCAACTAATGCTAGGGATTGACACTATTGACAGCTCACTCTAAGCTCACTTCACGTAACTTTTCACGGTGAGATTTTTACAGAATCGATCGGCTGGTTCGGTATGGACCCGTTTAGCAAGAGACAGGAATACGTGGAAATCTTTAGAGGAGGCCTTTGTCGACAGACAAGCTTTTCCACCCAAACATCCAGTTGCCGATCATTCAAATGCAAGTTACAATTGATTCAATCAATTTAGTTTTAGTAAGTAGGCATGTATTAACTGTAAGGAAAGAAACAGCAATAAAGGCTATTTTATTTTACTTATTTTATTTTATTAGTAACTTGAAGTGCTGGCGTCTGTCCTTGTTAATTCTTAAAGTTGAATAATTCTGTTTACTCAATTGGAACGCCACATATGATTTAGTTTTTTATCGTGTGACATTTTGAGACATAAATTAATGACGTTTATTTAGTATAATAAGCATAAGCCTAATAAGCCTATAACGTTCCCACTGCTTGGACGCCTTCTCAGTGAGAGTGAGTGGGCCGTAATCATGATGGGCCATCAGCGGCCCAGTGCGGTTTAATAGATGTTCATATGTCTTCGAATTTTTGGTTCTAAGACATGCCGGTTTCCTCACGTTTTCGTTCACCGGTGTGAGAGCAGTGGTGATGAAATAATTTACACAAAGTAAAGCCCCTGGATTCGAACCTTCGACCTACAACTCGTAAATCGCGGCCGTTACCACTGGCCCACCACTACTCATTGCTTTTCACACACTTTTCCTTCATAAAATTAAATTTAAGGACGGACTACAAACAGCCATGCGAGTGTCATTCTTAAAAGATTTAGATTTTTTTATTTTTACATAGAGATCTACCGACCGACTAATTAATTTTGACAATTCAAAAGTGCCTGTAAATGGTTTAATTGAAATAAATGATTTGAGTTTGAGTTCAATTTATGCCCATTTTCACTAAAACCAGGCGACGCCTGGTTTTCGCACTGGAATTTCAACTTACGACACTAAATCGAGCGTTTAAAATCCAACAGCTCGCTTTTAATGCAGTAGCGGTGCACTAAGTGGACAGGTAATTCTTTGATACTCAACTGAAAATCAAATAAGCTTCGGGAAACAGACATATGTCAAAAACACAGAGGATGGATAATTATGGGTCTGGATGAATATTGTCTTATAGAAGCCTTCTTAGAAGCGAAACTACAAGTGCTTGAATATCGTTTTTGTTTAAAGGTAATATATACGCAGCGTCACGCCCATAATCTTTGAAGGACTAGGCAGTAGGACATCCACAATTCGCCAGTTATGTTTAAGTCCCACGTAATATGGGGCGAACTGCTATCAACCAGGCACAAATCCAGACTACGGACTGCTGCTGAGAATATCCTGATGGAAAAAAACAAACAACACTTTGCCCGACCTGGGAATCGACCAGACCCAGTACCTCAAGCTCAGTAGTAGCGCTTGCAACTACTAGTCCAACGAGGCCGTCAATCGTTTAATGGTAATTATGAATTATTCCAGAATGTTTGCATTCACGGTTTTAATGGCAGTTCATGTTCTATGTATAAAGAACGTTGATACAACCAAGTTTGTTAGCCCTATACTTTACTTCAGTACCGTGGTTTCAAATGACCTAAAGTGACCTGTAAAGCTCACATAAAACACGGTTTTACAGCACTAACATTGTTTCTAAAAATATCTTTGAAATCTGCTGTAAAATGTTAGGACTAGCTTGGTTAGGTAATTGAGTGGAACGAGCTTCGTTAACCGTTTGTGCACTTTTACTTTTATCCAGCAACCTGCAGAGGGTTCGCGTAGGTGATAGCGTCTACTCCTTCTCAAAAAGAGGAAGCCTGAGTCTCAGCAGCGGTAACTTTACAGGCCGATTTTCTTACAACCCTCTCTATTTTACAGAAAAGAGGCCTGATTCCTAGTAGTAGGAACATTATGGGTCAATTGTGTAGTGCACTTTCTACCAATTTGATGATGGATTATTGGCTAAGCTTTGATGAAACTAGATGAGCTTTTCTTCCTAGGTCGTGCCGAGAAAATGAGAACCTAGAGTATCTTGCCTATTAGTTAAAAGAGCTGAAGCATCAATTCTTCATCTTCTCTATGTTTAGTGCATGCCGTGGCTGCCTTTAATTAAGGCTACACTATAAAATGTAAAAAAATATGGAATCTTTAGCATGTATTATGGTGTCAACTTTGTTGGTTGTCCTTTAATAAATAAATAAATAAATCTGAAAATGCTGAAACGGTGCTGATGCTAAAGCACTTAAATAAAATTTGTGACCTAAAATAAAAGTTGATGGCAAAAGGCACGCACCCTATTACATGGGACTTAAACATAATTAGAGAAATGTGGATGTACTGTAGGCTCACCTCTGCCGAACCCTTTGGGGAATGCAGCCGTGATGTTATGTTATGATATAAATGTATATGGCAGTAAAACATCAAAATGGGAGGAAGTAATAACTGTTTTCAAATGTTAAATTACATTCAAACAATTAATTGAGAAGACAATGAGTCTCGTCTTGAAAACAAGGTAAAGGTAACTTAAATATCGTAGGAGAAGGTTCAATCACTGTGAAAGCGTAGACGGGCAGAAAAGCTTTCACAAAGTTCACCTTTAAGTAGTATAAACGATGAAAGGTTTGGTTAAAATCTATAAAGGAATTCCCTATAATTTCAAATACTGATTGAAGACATTGGAACTGGCAGCATTATAAAATGCCAGTGTAAAATAATGAATTACGGTGCGGCTGACGAGGGATTGGGTTCTTGACACCAGTCAGTTTCATACAAAAGAATACGTGCTTTGCGCATTTGATTTTTTATTAACTACTAGAGTTGTTGCACTGACAGGTGTCAGGAACGCATCCTTTCGACGGCCGGATTTTAGTAGGAAAATATAACTTTGTGAAATTTTAGTGGACTCAAAGCATATTCTGTCTTATACATACATCCGGTATTTTATGAGGCATTTCCTTGTTGCATTACAAACTTAAAATATGAATAATTTAAAGATTAAAATGCTTGTGCACTAAAGTAACCCACGTCCACTCCTGAAATTGGAGAAACGAGAAGAAATAAGCTATTCTACGTTCTCATTGTTTTACATTTTGGCATAAAAATGTTAAAAAAGTATCCAGACGAGTTTCCAACGACCCCTTTTATGGCATTTTTTAAGTACCTGAATGTTAAATGTTTCGTTAAATAAAAAAGCACAGACAAAAGCGCAGAAGTATTTAGCCAGTGTACCAGGATCGCAGTCGGAGCAGGAAGTCGTAAATACGGTTTTATTTGAAATGTGCTAGAACGCAAGCATTGTGTGAATTTAACGGTACCCAGGGGTCATGTAACTCGCACAACTCTAGAGCATTTTATTCGTGACCGGACCATAGCTGTTTAATACTCATATACGCTCTTTATTACATCTTCTGTATTTGAAATTTTATTGTTCGGGGATGCGTATGCGTTAGTCGAAATTCCTATATTCATGATCGACATACTTAACCGCGCGTTTTCTTTGAACCCCAATGAGTTGCCTTAAAATAATTAAAACAGCTGTTAGTGACTTAATATTTTTCAGGAAATGCTAACATAATAATTTGCTAGCGTTATTTAAAACATAAAGTTTCCACCAACGCGGTGGATTTAAAATTCCTCCACCATTTCCTACAAGAATAATTTTCATAAAAATGCTTAACTAATTCCTTATTCGAGTAAGCAAGTGGTTTATGAATACATATGTACATCAGTCGACATATCCGTCCTTCTTGAATATGTGATGGGCCAACAAACGTTCGTTACCATACTCGACAAAAATAGGACAGCTACATCTTGATAAAGTGGACATTAATTTATTATGTGAAATGTTGTGTTTCACATAATAATTCGTTTCGTGCTATTGTTAAGCATGTGAGACGGAACACCGATTCAGCAATTCAACGTCATCCAACGGTGCGAATACCTGTTCGATTTTCCAATTTGCTTTCTTTATTAGAATTCTGGGGGCGTTCGGAAACAGCAGGCAGTTTGTCCGCGGTCACCGCGCCTGGCAATTTCGCCTTCGGTTTTGTTCGTATTTTCTTTTAATTCACAAAATACCAGTTTGTACCAATAAATCTTCAGTTCTGTGAGCACAATGCTGCTGTCGTATACGTCGAATACTTTTTTATAAAAGAGTTCTAGTCTGAAAAGGTTTTCTCCATCTGAAAATGGGTGATAAATGTTGGGACCTACATTGTTAGTTCTGGAAAACTTATTAGGAGGTACTAAGTTTCTAAGCGTTCTGTAGCAAGAAGAAGATCCCATGGGAATTGCGAGGAAGTATTTATTGTTCAGGGTAGCAATGTTCCGGGAATCTTTTGCTAAGGGGCGTGTCATCTCGCTTTGGGAAAGTTAAACCAATAATAGACAGGGCGTCATGGGAGTTGAACAGTTTGTGCATCTTAACTACTTTATATCTGTCCCTCAGTTTCACTACTGCATCAAATTGACTGTGACTACTTAGTGACAGTCAATTTGATGAATAAAGGAAATAAACCAAAAATAAGTCTAGTCACATGACTACAATCGTATTTCTGGCTTTTTCCTTTATTTATTTTTTATTACATCAAATTGACTGTCACTAAATAGTCACAGTCAATTTCATGCAGAAGTGGAACTATGTACAAGCTTATTTCTAAAAAATTTTGTTAACGAAGTTTGATTAAAATCACTGAAATTTATTATGCTTAAGTATTCTTTTCTATATTTTTATCTCAAAGACTTTTGCCTAAATTATAAAAAGTTAAGTAAATGTGAAAAAAGAATCACAAAGAAGTGATGTTACGTAAAGATAATATTTAATTAACCACAGGAATTTATAATTAATTAGCGCTATCGCTAATTACTTAGAGACGAAAAAAGTAAGTTTGGATAATCTACTTATTTTATTAAATACTTTTGCTTCCTATATATTTTGAAGCCAAACATTGAAAAAGATCTTCAATTTTCCATTTAATTCAAAAAAATAATCTGCGTGTAGCGAGTCGTATTACATAAATCCTCTCTCTTTTGAATTTGTGTAATCTTGTATTGTTTTTGTATTGTATTTATATTTAGTATTTGTTCATATAGTTTAGTAAATAGTATTTATGTGTATATAACCGATTTATGTAAAAATCTATTAAAACTAGGTAGTTGTCTTGTAGGTAGTTTTAATAGTTTTTTTTTTATCTTTGTTCCTCTCAACCAAAGTACCTGCCATCTTAATCTCTTTACCACCCTTGGCTGACTGGTAGAGAATGCCTAAGGCTACCTACTTACCTTTTTGTGCGCAAAGTTTAAATAAATAAATATAAAAATGATTCGATCATAAGTATTAAAAACTTTTTAACTAGGTACAAAAAAAAATTGTTGCCACCCTTAAATATTGAAGTATGCCTGAGACGGAAACATTATCCAAAACGAGCGCTGGATCGTATTATTATTATGAAAAAAAAAAGACTTTTCTGATTATTATATCAAAACTCGCTTCCGGCCAAATAAGCCAAGTATTATAATTGAAGAAACCCCTCAAGCTATACGAATTACATTAAAGGAATACGAGTACTTTCCAATGCTTCTAGTATCATTATGATTATTCTGACGGCGGATTTTATCAAATAAGACATCTTGGGAAACATAAAAGCATTTGTTTTTCTATTGATCTTATCGTATTTTTGAGTGAAAGATGTACTTCTGTTACCACGTCACTACATTTGACGTCAAGTCTTTTGATAATTTTGCTTTCAAGTTAGCTTTATACGACATGTAGGTAGGTACCTATCAGAAAGGTGTGGTACAGACCATCAACCTATACAACTTTCTCCATGGAACCAACAACGTAATCGCGAAAATATTATCATCAGTCCCATACAAAACTTCAATACCTACTCGACCCAAATGTATGGGACGGCTAATTATTTTTCGGCATTACGATGTTGATTCCATGGTGAAGGTTGTTCAGTTTTATGATCTGTAGCATACTCATAAAAAATATGACCTCAGAAATGTTCTGATAAACGCACTATAATTTGCCTGCACCTATCAAATTAACTGTGCATCAACAAACTCAATTCTTAAAATGTTTGCCACTTATATTTATACAACTAAACCTTTCGAAAAAAGGGTAAGCCTTATAATGCGCACCCTGAAAATCCGGGACTAATACCGCTATACACGGAAAGATTATTAGCGGAAGTCAACACTGCGAAAGTATTATCACCCGAACTTAATACCCTGCAACACGATCTTTATAAGTAACTTTGAAGGACCTTTATTTCTGCAGTTATTTCGATATTGCCTTATAAGGGTAATTTGCAGGCCCATTGCCTATGGGCCTTGTTAATTTGGTCATTCCCCTCACTTTTATAACTTGGGTATGAACCCCATTTGTTATCTTTTGTAACATAAACGTCACGCTTTTGAGCCCTGAGGGTAGGCAGAGATGTATTCGTAAAGTTTCCCAATGATAAAGGTAAGAGTTTATGTGATGAAGGGTGAGTAACAACAGACGGCATAGATGTTTGTCTTCTGCGCCATCGACGATCTGCTTGTTTGATTTATGTATGATCTGCAGTAGTTACGGTTTGTACATAAACTTGCCATATTATCGTTTAAATCCATGCTTAAGAAACTCCAAGTAGGTATGTTAGTTATATTTTCCTTTCCATGTCTTTATTTCATAAATCAGCTTTTTCGAATCGTCAGGAAAATAACCTACGAATTTGGCACAACTTTTCAAGCACTCCTTCCCAATAATACCACAGCACAATATAACCTCTGACATCATATCAGTACACAATACTGCACAACAGTTACAAAGAGCACCCCCTGCTAATAATTCGGACAATTGGCATGCGGCCATAGTCGCAAGCTCGCTTTGAATACCACAAACATATTGTGTGTACAATCTCCAGCTAGCTTCTGAATTCCTGGTACACGCTTCGTTTCTAGATTCCATTTGGAGATACGTACGTGTAATCTTAGAGGTTTGATTGTTTGTGTAGGTATGTATTTATTATAAGTTTGGTTAGATAATGCTATTGTAGATATAGATGAAGAAAATGATTGTTTTCATTATTGTAAATAACGTTGCGGTCGCATCTTTATATGCATACCTACTCCTTTAAGTGTAGATAATCGTCTTGCAATAGAGAGAACCAGAATAATACCTAATAACAAAGGATAAACGTCGTCGTCGGTAGGCCATTAATTACTAAAACAAAATTATTATTGCATAATGTTATTACTATGCTATTCGCTAGTTAGCCGAATTACTAATGACATTTTCCTAGGATTTTAGACAAACCTGTATGTTATGTAGGTAATTAATTAGTTTCAATGTTTACAGCTTTACGCATTTACTAACCTACATAATTATTATTTATGAGGTACTTCGAAATCAACACAGTTTGTGAAAAATCCTGAAAGGAATACTATCACGGCTTTGTCTTCAAGTAAACACAACAATGGAAAAGAAAATTGAAACTTTATTCAACGTATTTGGCCAACGAAATTACGTACTTACACACTTTAGAACCGGTATTGTATTTTAAGGATAAAGTTCCCTTTCTTTCCAGAATTTAGGGAAGATTTTCGCATAAACTCTGCCGATAATTATTTATGTATTTCAATGCCATAACTCGGAAATATTATCGTGAAAGAGATTTAATCAAGTTTAGTGGAAAGAAAGTATATAATTACTGGGTTAATTAACTAGAGGCTAGACTGTGTTAAGGTCCGGTTACGCCCTTAATCTTACTTCTATACATTTATAATATATATAATCCCTGGACTTTTCACACAGCACCATTTGTCCCAAGCTAAGCAACCCAATGCTTGTGTTATGGTAACAAGATGGCTGATAAACTACTTATATACAATTTTTTTTTTTTTGTAAATACATACATATTATAGATAGAAAAACACCCAGACTCGGAACAAATACATGTAGGTCATACAAATATTTGTTCCGTGCGGGAATCGAACCCGCGACACGCAGCGCAGCAGTCAATCGCTTAACCACTGTGCCAACCGTGCCGTCAATTAGATTAGCACAAGCAAACATGTAACGTTAAAGCGGCAAAAGGATATACCGTGAAAATATTTAACACAACCGCTAATTCGCTCAAAAACTTCCACATAACTACGTTCTGACGTGGGCCCTGTATTAAAAATGAAGTCACATAATGGTCTTTGCACAAACTTTTGCACAGACGGTTCACGCATCGCTATAAAACGTATGGAACCCATGTGCACTATGCCACAATCCGATCTAGCCTGACCTTTGTTCCTAGCGATGCCCTAAGCCGAGGTCCGTACCCCACAAGAGGTACCCTTAGCATGTAGTCACTTAATTGATGTGTTCTGATGTCCTGTCAGGACGCTTTCTTTGTTAAAACATCAACAGAAAAACACGTTTTTGCCCAAACTTTTACACAAGCTGTGCATACAAAACTGCGTGTGACCGGGCCTTTATCGTGTGAAGGTTTCGGCTGCGGCTAGTAATGGTCTATCGAATTAAATGGTTGTATGTAGGTATACGAACAAAACAGCTGACCTAGATTCTTATCGTTTGTTTATTGTTATTATGTTTTGAATCTAAATGAAATAGTTATGTAAAGAATGTTGGTTACTGGATTTTATTAAGACTAACCTAATAATTATCTGTAGGTATCTACATGTTTTTTCGGGGCTAATTCGAGGGATTTACAGTTATATTTTTTGTTAGGTAACCACTGCTATATTTTTGTAGGTGTATGTTTTCTTCAACTAAGCTTTAGCTATGCATTATTATTTATATACATATATTCATTTTAGTTTCTTAGGCCAGCCGCGTATTAAAGGTGGGAGGTACGCAGATTTTTTTTTTAATAAATTATTATTCGTTTCCAGCAGTGGGCAGTGCTAATGTGTCCTTAATATTATGAAGAAAAGAGATGGAAAACAGTAATACGCAATTTTTTAATTGAAATCACTGTAATAAAATATTACCGTAATTTTAAACACAGTGCATTTACAAGTTAAACAATTATTTCAACACAACATTTTATTTCATGAAACATAGAAATGCGAAGCTCTTAAACTGCTCTGCTAAAAGTTATACCGTAATTAAAAATGTATCTCATTACGCGCAAGTTATTCCATGCTTACATTCTAACATGGGTTATGTTAGAATGGTAGGTAGGTATAATAGAATATTTGTACCAAAACGACATATATAGTTTAAAACCAAAATAGGAACTTTCAAAAACTGCCAAATTTTTATATAACTTAGGGCTGATTTTTCAATCATCTGATAACTTTATTCGAGGAATAAATTTGAATTTTTTACAGTTATTTCATACAAAAACTGTCAAACGTCAATTTTATTCCTAAAATAAAAAATATCTGACAGTGGAAAAACTGCCCTTAAACAAAGTGTTTTCATTTCAAGGCTATGCAGATAATCCTACACCGCAGAGCAGTATTGGTAAATTTTTATTTTCAATGCTATAGAATTGTACATTATTCCGAAATTAATTCCAGGGCTCAAAATGAAAACGTAATACAACAAGTCAAACGTTTAAAATGTGAGCTTTATAACAGAACCGATTAATCGCAAAAGTTTAAAAATGGCGACACAAATTAACGCCGCTTTAAAAAGTAACAACATTCCAAAAAAATAAACGGATGGGTCGTTATCGCGTCCATTATGGGAATATAATTTGCATTTCTGTATTAATTCAAATTGTCTCGCTGTAAATTCATTTTACGTTCTTTTGATAATTTGCGAAATGTTCCTTTTGCACATTTTATCTGTAAAAACGTAAAAAGATTACGTAAACATTTTTACAAAATATTGTGTGTATTATACGATGTGGGCAGTATTTAAACAATGCCAATGTCAAAACGTAAAAGCAAATACGTAAAAAGCAAAAACGTAAAAAGTTTTACAAAATATTGTGTGAATTATCTGGAATAACCGTGATCGCGGTGAACAAGGTTTACTGGAAAATATCTGATACAGTAGGTACCTACTCGTTTGATCTGCAATGGTTAAGAATGGAGTTCATTTAACATTATTTTGACTACAATACATAATTAAAAAAATGCCGATGTGGGCAATATTTAATTAATGCCGATGTGGGCAGTATTTAAACAATGCCAATGTCAAAACGTAAAAAGCAAATATGTAAAAAGCAAAAAACGCAAAAAGTTTTACAAAATATTGTGTGTATTATCTGGAATAACCGTGATAGCGGTGAACAAGGAAAATATCGGATACAAGAGGTACTCGTTTGATCTGCAATGGTTAAGAATGGAGTTCATTTAACATTATTTTGACTACAATACACAATTTAAACAATGCCGATGTGGGCAATATTTAATTAATGCCGATGTTGGCAGTATTTAAACAATTCCAATGTGGACAATATTAAAAAAAATAGAAGTCATCTGAAGGTCAGAAGTCATCTCCTAGGAGTAGATATAGAATAGAAATTAAATAAAAAAGTTTCTTGTTAATAATAATTCTATTTCAATTTATCCTAATGCTATCTAATTTTGTCTAATTTTATCTTTTTTGTCTAATTTTGACCAATTTTGTTCCATTTTATTTAATTTATGTTTAAAGAAATTCCATCAAAATCAAAATCTGTCCAGTTTTATTATGTGAATTAACTTTTATGATTGTATGACCTGTGTAATAACTAATATTGACTAATAACTTGTATGTGTGGTGCAAACGTTAATATAAGTTGGTTATTAATAAATAAATAAAATATGATGTACTTTCCTCATCTATTTGACTTCCCATCCCAACATAGCCATACCAACCATATAGCCACATAGCCCCACTATGTGGCAAAGCAAATGGCTTATTACAAATATTACCATTGCACGAGTTTGCCAGCCATGCACCCGTGTTATGACAGGCTGTCTTCCACATTCAACCCCCTTCATTAAAAGTATCTAAACAAGTCCTAAAAAGGTTGCAACTCCACAATGTGATCTGTATAATATAACTTCCCTCATCTATTTGACTTCCCATACCAATATAGCCTCGCTAGGAGGCAAAGCAGGTGGCTTGTTCCAAATATTATCATTGCACGTGTTGGCAAGCCATGCATCCGCGTTATTACGGGCTGTCTTCCACAAACAACTTTCTTCAATAAAGTCCACTACGACACAGTATCTAAACGCTTCCTAAAAAGGTCGCAATCTGTATATTATCACTTCCTTCATCTATTTGACTTCCCAGATGAACATAGCCTAACAAAGTCATATAGCCACATAGCCCAATAGGTTTCAAAGCTTATTACAATTTTTATCATGGTCATCACAAACAACACTCTTCAATAAAGTTCAACCATAATAATAATCCCCTTGACCGATTTCGGTCACGGTGGCCAATCTCAACAGGGATTAGCCAGGCTCGCAGGAGAGATTATAGTGACCAAGTGTGTGCGCAAACGATGGGACGGCAATCCGACATGACCGGGGAGTGATCAGGCGCAGGATCAATGGGTTTACTTGCTTTCCGAGACACCACCATATTCCAAACTGCGGGCAGCTATTTAGAAATTCCTAATGGAAAAACTTAATAACACTTTGCCCGACCTGGGAATCGAAGCCAGGACCCCACGCACAGCAGTCGCGCTTGCGACCATGAGACCAACGGGGCAGTAGTCCAACAATATGCAGTATCTTAAAAGGTGGCAATTCCTAACTATCATCTGTATGATATTACTTCCCTTAACTGTTTGACTTCCTATACCAACATGGAAATATAGCCACACAGCCTCGCTAGGTGGCAAACCAAGTGGCTTATTACAAATATTATCATTGCACGAGTTCGCCAGCCATGCACCCGTGTTATTAGGGGCTGTCTTCCACAAACAACGCTCTCCAATAAAGTCCCGTGTTTGTACGGCACAATGTTATTTTATCACTCACGTATAATTTTATTGTAGTGTATTATCTGGGTGGGGTTAGTGCAATATTAATGCAGTTCCTTGGATCTGCTGACGATTGAAGATTTTTATGGGGTCGAAGTCAGAATCAAAGATAGTTTCGAAGAATATTCGAATTTCAATTTTAGATTTGCTAATGTTAGTAAAGTAATGAAGTGTACGTCGCAAAATGCGGTGCTCACAAAAGTGTGTGGGAAACTAACTAATGCTCGGTTCCTATAAATAAAAACGAATCGCTTTGCTTACCAATGGTAGTTTTTTTTATTGCCAAACTGGTTATAGGTACTCGTATACATAGATTCGTGAGCTATTTTTACCTGAGATAGCTACTTCCATATGGGAGGCACACTACACACGCACTATGCAAAGCTATTAGGTATTTTTTTCGATATTGTTAAAGATACAAGAGTCTTAATGTTAACCAATAACGGTCTGTAAACTATAGGAATCGGCCATACGCGATAATGGCACTTCGGATTAGAATAATTATTCAGTTTCTTTTCATATTCAAACACTAGATGACAGTTTCGTGCACTTTGTCTGCCACTTTTTACTAACAACCAATTAAAAACCTGTCCGTTTGATGAAAAAAAAATACCCAGGTACAACAGACATAGTTCCAGCAATAATAGCAATAGATGGCAGCACCTGCATGTCGTGTGCGAAAACAAGCTCCACATGAACATGTCAAGTTGCCAGTCAAGTTGACTGACAGTCAAGTTCAATTCATTTCAATACTGGAATGTAGCTTGCAACTGTCTGAAACTAGAGGAGTGAAGTTAAAAAGAGAAATTCACTGAGGAAGTGCAATTGAACTAGATTTTTTGTTTTTTTTTTTGTGTTTCATGAAATATCGGATCTACCAAAATAAATATGTATTTGGGACAGTATGCATAATCAGCCTATAGTGATCCCACTGCTGGGACGCAGGCCTCCTCTCTTTGAGGGGAGTATGCTGTAATGTGCCATGCGGGTCCAATGTATAGATGTCACGTCTTCGTTTTTTTGGTTCTAGGACGTTATATGTAACAACCTATAATAACGACTGGCTATCTTGTGGCAACAACTTAAAACTTTAAACAATCATTCATCGATGGCGCTACTTGTAGGTACTAACCTACTCATATTAATTAGAAGCATTCTGTTAAGTATATCCCTTAATTATGTATCGTATTGAGGGAACTTAATCAAGTATGCTTAAGTCAAATTGATAGTGACATCGTTATCATGTTAGACTGAACGTAACGTAAACCATCGATTTACTTGCGCGTCAAAAGTGGTAATTACCCGTGACGCATTCCTTTCTTCGTGTAGGAAGATAGCTTATACATATATACAGGGTGGCAGGGGACATCGACGCGCAATTGAATACAATGGATTTAGTACGTACATGATTCTGAAGCGACGAAAAATTTCAACGCAAAGGGAGTTGAAATTTTTCGTCGGTTATTAAAAAAGAAAATAAGCTGTTATACATTTTGACCGCGTAGGTAGGTATTGCACTTTTTTATGAAACAGCTGATTTATTTTTTGATAATCGAGGAAAAATTTCTACAACGGGGTCTAGAATCACTAATTGCTGAATTCATGGTTTCGAAAACGAATTCTAACTTTAGTTCAAGCCCAAACCTTCGAGCCAATTATTGGTACCGATTCCCTTGTTCACAAATTAAACTAAATTTAAGTTCAGTGCATCTTTTTCGTTCTATTTAATTAAGAAAAGGACAGAAGATAAATATTAGTTTAGTCCTGTCCATGTCCATAGTATAGGGAAAATAGACACTATTGATTAGATACATTTTAACTAGGAAGATTGAATCGTCTTCCTCGTTAAAATGCTGCTATTTATTCATCAACTGCCTAACTTTTTCCAGCTATCTTGGGGTCAGCTTCCAGTCTAACCGGATGCAGCTGAATAGTACCAGTATTTTGTATGGAGCGACTGCCTATCTGAACTCCACTACACAGTACCTGGGTAATGCGATACCCCTTGGTAAGACTAGTTGTTAGAGAAGTCTATCAACTAGTCTTACAGGGTCTTTAACAGTCGTTAAAGGTACCTGTAACGACTGTTAAAGATCTACAAATGACAGCCGGGACCAACGGTTTAACGTGCTTTCCAAAGCACTTAGGGGTGTCGTTATATGTACAAAGGATGCTCACCCATCCACAGATTGACCTCGACAAGCGTAGCTTAACCTTCGACTGACCCGTACAGCTGTAATTATTTAGCAATTCACCTAAAACACAAAAAATGCTGCTTTTTATTGTAATAATGTATTAATAGGAAGGCAGGGAACGCCATTTTCTACGACGTTACATGGGACTAACACAGCTAAGAGGATTACTCGAAATAATAATTAATCCTTCTTACTTGTTTTCCTTATTTCAGATTAAATTACAGGTTTCACTAAACCCTAATAAGCATAAAATATAGCACGTGTTTCATTTTACAGTCCTTGAAGTAATATCATTTGAAATATTAAGGCAACACTAACTCTGAACACCTTACGTGTAAACAGAGCGATTAAAAAAAAAGGATTTCTCTTAGGAAATGAAAAATGTTTAAAAAGTGACAAGTGTTTATCACAAAGAATCAAAATAAACTTTTCGTTGTTCAAAATTACATGCACTTTACATCAGAGAGAAAAGTAACTGTTTCCATTACAAGCAAGAGATGAACTTCTCCGTCCAATTTTCTCGTCAATATTTCATAAAGTCCAATGATACGTAGGTATTTCTCTAATGAAATGAGACCCTGCAAAGCCGCGAAGTTACTTCAAACAATAATTTTCAATTTCGTTTAACAAGCAATACAACCCCAAACTAAAATAATAATTGAAAACAAATAAACACGAGGCCGCAAATTATTACAATTGACAATAACAAAATTGCAGACAACCGAGGGTCAATTCTCGTAATTTTAAGAACGTTCACAGTCTCAATCTGTCAAAAATACCTCTAATTCCAAAACTTGTCAACATGTAGGGAAATTGGACGTATTTTACACAGATTGAGACTGAGATCAGAAGGCCAATTCTCGTAATTTAAAACGTTCAAAATCTAGTCGCAGTCTCATCTCGGCGACAAACAAACGTCAAAAACTTGTCAAAATGTAGGGAAATTAGACGTATTTTTGACAGATTGAGACTGAGATCAGACTGTGAACGTTCTTAAAATTACGAGAATTGCCCCTCCATCCCCCTTGTATCATCTATACAAAAAAAACACTAGCCAAATTAAATAAACTGATTCATATTCATGCTGAATAAAATAACCACTGTGCCGTGTTATTTTTACATAGAATCAATACTCCCGGACCAACCAGAAACCTGTAAATTATTCAAATATTCAAACTTGGAGCTAATCGATGCTTGTTCCTCGACCGGTTCTGATGAGAATCAACTGGTTTCAATCAAAAGGGATTAACAGTGACTTGCCGACGATGAATTCAAGTATTTTCAGATTCTTGTCGCATTTTATACGTGTTTTTTTTCTGCATAGTATTGGAAAGTAGACATAAGGTTGAAGAGACATCTAAAGTGAAGACTAACTGAAGTAAATAGTAAAACTATTTCTCGAGTATTTATTTATTTATCAAGCAAGGTACACCAACCCCATATTTACAAGGATAGTCACAATAGGTAATCACAAGTCTTCAATACTGTGTAAATACATCACTTATAGGCATGCCCAACATTCTTATTAAAGGTGAACAACTATTCGAAAAAATAATTTAATTATTAAAATATTAGCAAAAACATAATCCCTCGGGCCGTGGGGTCCGAGTGCTCACGAATTTTTAAAGGAAATTTCAAAACGGCTGGTTGACACTTCCCGTGATCCAAGGGCTGGCTTTTACCTTGACCAGAGGCTAAGCGTTGCCATACAACGTGGTAATTCCGCCAGTCTCTTGGGAACATTACAACTCATTTACTAGTCGACAACGATGCGGATGAATTTTTCTGCGCTATATTTTGGTTTGTGTATAGTTTTAGTTAAGTTAGGATTTGATTTTGTTATTTTTATTAATTAATTAGGTATTAGTTGTTATTTGCTTACTTATTGTTTTATTTTCAGAAATATATATTATTTACTTACATGAAGCAATAACATTAAATTGATACATAATAAAATTACCAAATAAGTATCATAGTAATAAGTACCGGACTACCTAACTTTATTTGTAACTGTGTAAAGCAGGTTATTGATAAGCAGTTTTTAACTCATATCTACTGGTGAGAAACATCATCTGCAGGACTACAAATGTCAATCGCTTACAAAGCTTTTTATATTTTACAAGGTCTTTCAAAAGGATTGACATAAAATTTCAGAAGAAGAGGTAGCCTATGGCAGTACCATACACTTTTTCATTTCTATCTTTGGGATAGAACGTAAATTTGCCTAGTCCGGTTATTAGTTTTCTACAATTTAAAAGGAACAACAAAAATCAGCAAAATATACAGCGCATCAATATCATTGACAATGTTTTATGTACAGCAATAACAATTTATCTCCTCGAAGCAATAAAACTGCCTCACTAAAGCGTTGTTAGCTAAAACGCTCCCAAACCTAAAGAGAAATTAAGATTCAGGTCCAGGCAGAATGTAACTATGAAAAGAAATGTGAAAATGAGGGAAGTGAGGGTAACTTCGTCGCTATGGCCTTTGGCAATGAGTACTCTTTTCATATCCTGCTCCCAAAGGACATCGATTTGCATGTAAAAGTTTGATAGTATTCCGTCTAGTTCCAGCGAATTGAACTGATCATCGAAACTATGTTTTTTAACCACCATTTCATACGCTGATCTGCATGGTACTCACGTGATCTGTAGCTCTATCATGAGTTTACACAGCTAAAACTCGCTAGCGTCTCCGTAAATGATATATATGAAATACTAGAAGTGCCCCGCGGTTTTACCCGCATAAGTTACGATCCCGTGGAAATATTGGGATAAAAAATATTCTATGTTGTTCCTGGTTAAATAAAAAAAAATTGTCAAATTTCATCCAAATCCGTTCGGTAGGTTTTGTGTGAAAGAGTAACAATCATCACTTTCACGTCTATAATATTAGTAGGAAGTAGGATTGTACAGCGCCCCTAGCGGTCACCAAAAGAATTGAAATTTGTACCATGTGCACTATAGATTTCGATAGGTAAGAAACCTAACGTAATCTATTCGATAGTCACTAGCGTTTTTTAGCTGTCACCATACTAAACGGTACCATGAGCCACTAACTTGACAGAAGCTTTCGAAAAATTCGCTTGCGATAGTAATTACGTAGACCGAGACAGCCTGTACGTTAAATATATACTGTGCCAACCGACCTCTGAGTTTGATTCGGAGTATCTTTTTAGAGTAGTCAGGAAACACCGACCTCATCTAGTTTAAAAAATAACTTTTGACGTATAAAAGTGTTTCTACAAACGTGAAGGCCAATTCCGGTGATTAAAAACGATCAAAATCTAGTCGCAATCTCTCTCAGCGAAAACCAATGTCAAAAATGTAGGGAAATTAGATATTTTTGACAGATTGAGACTGAGAACACACTGTGAACGTTCTAAAAGTTACAGGAATTGCCCCTATGCTTACTGAAATAAATATAATTTAACATTTAACGTAACTTTCAGGAATAAGTTTCCGTTTCCGTTCCCGTTAAGTTTCCAATATATAGGCAAATAATAATTGATGTATGACATTGAAGCTTCTCCCGCACTACGAAACGAGGTTCGGTATATGATGCCGATATGTGCTGAGCACATATTGTATCTGAAAAATAAATGTATCGGCACACAGGTTCCGCACAAGGCCTTGGCACAACATTCAATATTCGAAGTGGCGAATGAAATGAAAATGGTTTTGGAAGACTAAAAGACTGAAGCAATATTTTTATAATTGATTCTATCGTGCGCTTTATGTTAAAAAAAAGATTTTTTAATTGGGACACACAGGAAATAGCTATAGTAAAAAAGGAGCATTTAAAAAGTTACATTAGAAACAACAACAAAAAAGAGCTGTGCGAGGCCAAAAAGGCTTCTCTCTCAGCATAATGTTGCGTTATTAAAAAACAGATTGCTTAATGTAAACATGTAGAAACAAGGATCGATTTTGCGGAATTATTAATGAGGGCTCGTATGTTTGCTTAGATGCTTGAGTTAGGTCATCAAATAAATAGTTAGTGGGCTAGAACAATAACCGATGATTGTTGTACAGCATCCGTCCGTCAGACTCACACACACATCGAGTTTTAGGAAAAAATCAGCTTTGTATAGCGTCGTCTCTTTTACTCAATTCTGTGAGACAGTCTCTAAAGCTACACTCCTAAAAGAGCGTTTCCGTCATATTTATAACGAACGTCGTGAAAATATTTAATTTTCACCAGTATTTGACATTAAAGCGTCAAAAAACGCTATGTATGTGGACATTACGGCTGCATGTAGCGGTCACCGCTCTTCTATGAAACGTTAGCTTTAGACTCACAGTGTTATATTATTATGGACAACTGTATTTTAATACAGGTATGTTTTATGACTGCATAGTGAGCAGTATTAATAGAATAGATTCTATGTATATACTCCTCCTTATCGATTTCGATAACGGCGACTCTTTAAAATTATTATTATTTCCTAGCGTGCCCTAATATGACTCGCCAGACCGAATTTAGTTTTAAATACTCATATACTCTATGTGGTGTCTATTTCAACCATAGTTTCATTTAATAAACAAATAACGCAAATAAAACACCCGGAAAGTGCTAAAATCACCATTCAACTGTTAATAGACTGAAAACAGTCCACCGACCAATGAAATCTCTGTTATAAATACGAGTATGCCAAAGTAAATCCCTAGCTCCCTACACTCCCAGTAATTTATGTCCTTCCACGACGACATAGCTTACTGAAAGCATGACCATTTGCAGGCTTAATTACAACTAGCAAAAGGGATTAAAATTTGGGATTCTTACAACTCGTTAACCGGAGTCTCGCATGCATGTAATGCGGGGTAACCATGTGTCAGTAATCCTCTTAGTGAGTTCCTCCTTTACTAAATAGTTCATTACTCAAAATAAATGCTGTAAAGAAAAGACTACGATTGTTCTTTCTAAAGTTCAGTAACGAAAGCAAATTAAGACCGAATTTTGTCATTCTATATTGTATTTCGTTGAATTACTTTCAATCGAAGCATTGATTTGATTGCTCATTCTTCGGAGGTTCCTTAGAAGCTTGGAAGAGCCAGTTCTGTGAACGGTATACTTCTGCTAATCAAATCAAACTGCATTAAATGTAGAACTTTACCAACTCGGGTTTACCCTTAAATCCAATTTTGTTGAATTCAATAGAATAAGAACCACATGCGTCGCAGCTAAAAACATTTCCAAAGTCAGGCAGTATACATAAACTGTGCCTAATTGCATGAACAGAACTTAAATTAGAAGGATCTACAAGAGGTCTCTTCCGTCGGCCCTTAGTCCTGCCTACCCAACGATGAAAGGTCAACAATAAAACAGGTTATGGGAATTCCGTAGACCGACCTTCCGTAGCAAGGCCTTTTCTTAATGAGCCAACCGTTTTGTAATAAAAATACAAAACATGGATATTCTGTTCCTTGCTCCATTGCGCAATTTCTATGACGTCATTAGCAATATTACCGAAACGAATTTTGCATAATTAGTGACTTCATACGATAGCTGGGTCTCTAACGATTTTGTGGAACCTTTCCAAACGGAAATTGGGAAAATGGGCATTGAAATATTATTTTTATTAAATACTTTGGCCTGGTGCGGCAGACATTGTCAAATGACCAAAAAAAGTTGAATTGGGCATAGAAGATACTACATTTGTTTCCCAAAATAATGTGAAATAGGTACCTAGGTAGGTAGGTACCTATCCGGTGTCAACCTATAGGTTGCTGAATGATATGCGACGCAAATTATGAACTCCAAAAGTTCCATGTTTCAGTCCATATGCAGATGTAAATTGATTTAATTAGCCATCCATTCTTGCTGCATTCGCAAATTGCAACTGTAAATCAAAGGCGTACAATGCTGCGTCCACATTTTCCCGGATGACGGCATTTCCTATGAAACGGGACAAACTTGCCACTCCCACATCGCAGTAGATCCTTTATTAGTTCTGTTGATTGAATTATTATTACTAAAAGCTCTCACTAATCAAGTTATCCAGTCATATTCATGATTTATTTGACCTGAAACACTGCATTTTGTATGCAAAGGTCAAAGTTCGTCAGGCGGAATTCAATTCTGAAAAAGCGTGGTCAGTTTTTTCGTTTTTTCTGTGAGATACATACATGTTTGGGGCGGTTTTTGAGGCTTATTTTCAGGTAGAAAGTACTGCAATACTTATTGCAGTACTTTTACTGAAAAGTGATGGTTGTGACATTTAAGCTCCGCTGTTGTTCCCGCATGATGTTTCTTATTTGTTGCACGTTTTGCCAAGAAAGCTGAATGCGTAGTAAGAAGGTAGGATCTAAGTAGAGTTAAGTAAAACTTGTCCAGAGTAATCATGTCCAAAATCCTTTGAAGATTTGATAGTATTATAAATATTTTTGAGTAAGGAGGCATTGCTGCCTCACAATATTATCTGCAGAGCTCCGCAGATTTGCCGTAAAGAAACTTCATGTATATTAAATGATTTTGTATATTATTTCATTCATAACTATTGCCGTGGTCTGTTCTCGGTAAAGTTCATTATTAATATTCTACATTATTTATTCACAAAGGTTAGGATACTGATGTTTGATTTAAGCACTGTGAAATTACAGTGCTTATATTAAACTTCAGTATCCTAACCTAAATAGTTCCTAAAATAATAATCCTAAGCTAAATAGTTTAGTACAGCAATTAATAACCCTAAAAACAAGGATATTAACTATTTATTTGCTAAAACAGTTATTCACAAGACTTTAGATAATTGTAGTTAGGAGTTTACTTGTTTTTTTTTATTTTTTGAAGCATTCCGTCAATTTTCAGAGCATTAATTACCCCCTCAATGTGTTAATTAAAGGATTTTTGTATATAGTATGGTTATTAATAATAATAACCATAAGTATCTAAAAGTACAGCCCGAATTATTAATAAGAATCGATTGACCACCAACAAATATATTAATACAGCGACATTAAATTTGAATCTACTTTCGGTTTTATACAAAATTAAACTGTTTGATCGCAAATTACTATTCATAACGCACCATCGGCACTGCAACCGCTCCATGCATGTTGAAATTAACGACACGGTTCAATCAGAAACCATCGAATTTAGCCCGAACAATTCGCCCGCACATAGCGTGAACGTCGTCCTATAAAAAGGTCATTAATTTATTACTCACGTTTGCTGCTCCAAATAAAAATGATTAATTATAGAGCAATTGGTGCGTTGAGCATGTGGCTCAATCGTACCAATCCTTTTACTATGTTAATTTTATTGCAGAAAACACCACTACTTACCGGCGGTACCTATGCAACGCAACCACACGAACTCGCACCCAACTCACTTACTTAGTAGCACGCAAGCACTTAATCACAAGTCACAAACATTTGTTCACAATCATCGATATGGTCATTTCCACGCATGTGCTGACACTGAAACACGTCACAGACACTATATAAGGTCACCAGTTCTGTTTTTCGGGGTGCGACGCGAACAGGCGCTCCCTCGGTCGTCGCAGCCTCTACTGGCTGGGGCGACGCTACCGCGCGTGCCTAGCCCCGCATCCCTCACCCCTCCCCGTTTACCTCGCAGTACAGGCAAATAGAAATAAAGTATGCGCTGCAAGGACAGTACGTGGAAGAAAAAACGGATCTAGATGCCTGAAGGCGAGTTAGTTAGATCGGGACGTTTCAAAGACTCGATGGAGCTCTTCTGATTTGCTACTTGCAAGCTTGTTATCGTTGCACGCGCTTGATATTCGAAATAATGGTGATTTTGTTCATGTTATTTCTCGTTTCATATTTTTTTCGGTTTACGCGGAATTTTTGTTTATTTAAAATTTATTAACACGTAACGACTTTTGGGGTGTATGTTTCGACAATGACGTCAGTAGATTTGGTATACTAGCATTTTTGTGCTGATAATTTTGAATATTTATGTACTTTTTAACGAGCTTTTTTTCTACATATTAGGTACAATGTATATTTATTTCTATATTTGATTATAATAATTTATCAATTGTTATATTTCCCAGGTAGACAAAATCAAAGGAAAAATTAAGTTTCTTGCAATTGATTAAGAACAAATTGGTATTTCCTTGTCCTTACTGTAGTAGTTTATTTAATTACCGATACAACAAACGGTTACGTAGCAAAAATCTGTTAATACAACGATGACAA
This sequence comes from Apamea crenata, assembly GCA_949629185.1. NCBI lineage: Eukaryota > Metazoa > Arthropoda > Insecta > Lepidoptera > Noctuidae > Apamea > Apamea crenata. The sequence goes on from OX451359.1 coordinate 5,210,944, forward strand.
CGATGATGGTGTCGATGACAGACTCTCCACGCAATAGTTACACCACCCCCAAAATAAAAAACCTTCAACCACTCCCGTAAAAGTACACCATACAAAACATCCTAAAAATAAAACAGAATCACAAATCATTCCAAACTTGTATCTGTCAACATGCCTACCCTTTCAGGATAAGAATGTCAGTAACAAATTCTCATCATTCTAAAACACACAACCGCATTTTTCGTACTCTGTATAAAATGTACAGGTAGATACTATATGTACATAAAATGTACAGGTACATTTTCCCCGTTTTGAGTTGACACCTGCGTTCGAAGTAAGACATATTGGAATTCATAAAGGACCATTCTCTCGCATCCGCGCGATTTTCTTTGCAAAATGATGTATCTGTATTGTTGCTAAATAATTTAACTTTTCCTTGAGCACATGTGAAATTTCCAAGTACTTTAGGTGCTTATTATACTTTTTCGTTTGTGGAACGCCCACACTTTTGAACTGTGAAGTTGGAAAAAAGAGGAAAGGTAGTTGAGGGTGTTGGTCGAGACGTTTTTGATTTTTATTTTTAATGATGGTGGCGAAAATGACGCCTATAAAAGAGGTCGGTTTTCTGTACCGAAATGCATTAAATCGATAAACGTGTTCAGAAAAAAAAACACATTGTATTATAGCAGTGTTCATAAACTCAGATAATTTACATTCTGTTTCCACTTAATCAGTTATCTACTTTAGTGAAATGTATTCTAAGTTGATTTTTGAGTGACTATTCGTAACAAAAAGCTCCTAATAAGTTTTTGGTTGCAATGAAGTTTGAACTTTGTCAAGCATGATATTCAGTTTGTTGTTCCATAACTGGAAAATTATCTCAATTCAAATATACTTGAGTAATACACGTTATTCAGCACGGTAATGCACTATAGATTATTGGACATCTCTAAAATATTAGAACGTTCCTGTGATTGATAATCTGGAACAAGTCTGATTATATTTATCATAAATGTAACTGTATTTTATAAGATTAGTAGTAAGTAGTCTCCGTCAGCAGTAGATATTGCACTTCAGAAAAGTCTCATATGAAATTAGAAGAGAACGTTAACTTTTATTAGCAAGCCAACTGAAAAAATACACTCCCTTAATTTGGTACTTCCGCAGGAGGATATCTCTCTGACATGCTCTATCCTTCTCTCTCGCGCCAAGAAAAGCGCTTAAAGGATGTGTGTATTCACTCACACGCGTGTTTATTGTTTGATGCTAAGTAGGTTGCAGCTGATTAGCGATGTTAAGTGCTTAGAGAACAATGATTAATGAAGCAAAGTGATCTTGTGTTCGCTGAACTGCCAGTTGTGTCGTAGGTAATAATTAAACAGAAGAAAGTCTTGCAGAATTTTCTATGCCTGCACGTGAAGGAAATTGTATGATGTTTTGTAGCAGATGTGTTAATGACGTTGACATTTTTGGGGTGTTTTAATATTTTGACAACATAATTGTATCATTATTCGTCATTGTACACTATTTACTTTGGAAGTCTGAAGGCCAATTCCCGAAAGTCGCAATCTCATCGCAGCGACAATTAATGTAAAAAACTTGTCAAAAATGTAGAGAAATTAGTGGTTTTTTTGACATATTGAGACTGCGATCAGACTATGAACGTTCTTAAAATTACAAGAATTGCCGCTCAGGTTTGTTTTGCATTAAATTAATTATTTTTGGGCAAAGACTGTGTACAAGTTATGATAGTAAGTTACTACTGTTCTCTTAAACAATTTTTTTTGACATATGCGTTTATTACATTTTAGGAAACAATCAACAAAAGCTCGTGTCTAAAACATATTCTATCAAAAACGTGTTCTAGTTTTTAAAGTTTTGTAACTTTCTTAATAGTTATAGTGAACCTAACTATAACTATTAAGAAAGTTACAAAACTTTAGTCTTACTTAACGTCATGTTAGCTTGTATCGATCTCCTTCTAAAGCAATTTCACCTAAACTTGTTTTGTAACCTTTCATTTTAGCATTGACCCTGAAACGCTAGTGAATGCTTACGTAGGTTGAATCTAAGCGACGACGTGTTGGGATAGAGACGGGATACTTTTCAGCTTCAGGATATAAATTAATCGTTGGTCTGTGTTTATGTAGTTAATGTTTCGGTGTGTATGACTCACGGAGAAAATATCTGCAGGCCGACCTACTTCCCATAATTAGCCTATAGTGTTCCACTGTTGTGACCAAGACCTCCTCCTTTATCTCCTTTTCTCTCTCTTTCTCATCTTTTTCCTTTGTAAAATTTCTATATTTATGTCTGTAATTTTTATACTGTACAGAACGAAGAGTATTCTCTCTGTGAGATGGAGTGGATCGTAATCCACCACGCGAGACCAGTGTGGGTTGGTAGATGTCACATGTCTTCGATGTTTTGGTTCTGGGACATACCGGTTTCCTCATGATGAGAGGAGCAGTGATGAAATAATTTACACAAAGTAAAGCGCCTGTCTGGGTTCGACCCTAGGAGCTACAACTCGTATCTACTTAAAAACGTTCAAATTTAAGTCACAATCTCATCTCGGTGATAATCAGTGTCAAATATATGTCAAAACTGTGGGTAAATTTTGACGTGGTTCAAAATATCTCTATATTTTTGACAGTTTGTGGCTGAGATTAGAATGCGAACTTTCTTAAAGATACGGGAATCGCCATCCTGAAAACGCTTTTGGCAAAAGAGTTGCTAATTAATTAAATTAGGGTTGTTTTTTGAAAAAAATAGGATAACCGTTTTTCTTAGAACATAATGTCTGCTAGAAATGGACTACAACTTATTTACTTGATAAAACTTTATGCACAAGTAAAAAAATACCGTACAATGTCTGTATTAAATATACATAGCATTGTTTCGCTTCCGATTCCGATTGAAGGATTTAAAAATACGAATTGTAGCTGTCGAGTGGGTACATATTGAAATCCGATCAAATAAAGCAATTCTAAAAATGAATCACCCTCTACATCCAAAACAGTAAAATCGATTACAAAATTGTTACGCGTGTGTGTTGCTAACTTATTTGATTTTCAACTATTTGCTAGCCTTAAAAGGCTTAATTTCATGTTAACGGTTAGAAAACTTAATTTAGAAACTGGGGATTTGAGGATTTTACTCCGTAGGATTCCATTTATTTGTAAATACAACAAACTATATTGTTAAAGAGAACACAATTAAATTTGTTATACAATTAAATACGCGGAGTCGATACTTTTCAGTTTCTCAAACGATTGTAAGTTAACATTTTACGAAAGCGACCTGCCCTGAATTTAGAAGCTTGCTATAATTTTACGACTCCTACTTTCCATATTTATTACCTTAGTTGTTAGCGAACAAATTCACTGTATATTTTTAATGCTTAACTTATTTCTGGTCGAGCAGAGAAAACAGCTTGCCAATAATAATTTACGTTCAGATCAGAGACTTAAACCGTGTTAAATAATAATATTGTTTGCTTACTCTGAATACAGAATGTTGGACTGTCTCCAGCGAGCAATTTATACGTATTACGTACTAAACTGACATGACAAAGGATATTTGAAATGTAGAATACTAAATAACCTTTTCTTGGATACATCTCGGTAGTAATTCAAAGCTACATAATGCTAAGAACAATTATTTAGTTAGCGTCTACGAAGCGTAGCACATTTGCTACGCGTCTACGCGGCTACGAATCCTCGTAGGCGTGTAAGTAATTGCGTGAAGCGTTAGTTATAGTGGATTTTATGGAAATCAATACGGGATAGGTTTGCTTTTAATTGGTTATTCATGACAATTTTGTGACTCAATTTTTATACAAAAAAATAAATTCGTTTCCTCCTACAAATAATTAGTTTGAGTGGAAACTATGTCACGTGACTTTTTTAAAATATGTTCCGTAGCTTTTTATCATTAAATATATAGTTATGTATGTCTTAAATTATATTTAAATGTAAGGGGTTACTGCGCACAATATGATCAGCACAGCCGAGTGGCAAAATCGAATATAGGTAGATATTTGTTCGGAGAAAAAGCCGCTCCGCTTAGCTCGAATTATGCCGAGCCCACCCGATCATGAGCATTTAGCGAGGGTAGTTACCGAACGGAGTTTGTTGGTCGGCACGAGCCGAATAAATGCCGAAGGTGTAGTCATTTCGTCGGGTCGGCTTTGTTATTCATGAAATACTACCGAATGTAATGTTCTGACCCAAACAAGCACCCCTCAGACAAAACGAGTAGTTCAGTTTTTATTCAAATAACCACAGTCATAAAAGTTACATCAAACTCCAACTTGACGAAATAGCCATACCATCTAAAACCCACATTCCCATAAATATGTAACCAGTAACACATCAAAAAACTCCCAAACCCACACAATTTCATCACTTAAATTCATGGAGATTCACATATTTACCCCATCCTTTAACCAAAAGAAAACGATTCTTTTATCCCTCAAAGATATCCGGGAGACTCGAATAAGCTTTGAAAATAAATGTAAAAGCATATATTTCTGTCTCATACCGCGCTAATGTGATTACGTGGGGGCTCGAAACGTATCTCACTTTTTCCCTGAAAGTGCTAACGAGCCCCTTAAGGAGGGGTGTAAATTAACTAAAGGGATATCTTTCACCCGACCATAGTTTGCGATGAGTAAAAGTGTTTGTTGTTCTTCGCCACAGTGGAACGACCTACATAATTGCGTTTCCTCATTTAAGTTGGCTACCTTTTTGTAATTAACGAATATCATAGTAGCCTTTACTTAACGGTCTTCTTCAAGTTCATTGCATAATCAGCCTTTAACTTTCCCACTGCTGGGACACAGGCCTCCTCTCGGTGAGAGGGAGTGGGCCGTAATCCACCACGCGGGCCCAGTGAGGCTTGGTACGTGTCACATGTTTTCGATTTTTTCGATTCTAGGACATGCTGGTTTCCTTACGATATTTTCCTTCACGTTATGAGAGCGGTGGTGATGAAATTTTACACAAATTAAAACGCTTGTCTAGGTTCAAACCTACGATCTACGATTCGTAAGCCGGAGCCGTTGCTATTGGGTCACAACTGCTCTAAAATCATTTTTTGCTTCAAGTTCAGTGAAATGGATTTTTGATTTATTGGATTTCTCACTAATAATATGACTGTCGTCACACAGTGGGTGCTTGGTGACGGACGGTGGACGTCACCGAGGCAGTCCTAAGAAACGCTGGCGTGACGATTTAGTCTCGTTCCTAATCAATTGGACAGAAAAAGCACAGCACAAAAAAAGGTGGAAGAATATGGAGAAGGCCTTTGCCCAGTAGAGGAACAATATAAATTAATGGAAAAAAATATGATAATATGATTATATATTCGTGAAGTCTGAAAGTGTTTTTTTTTTTACTTAATCACACTAAAACGGCTTAGTGGTTTTTGATACTCGACCCCCAGGTAAACCATGTCATGAATTAACACATCATAGTTAAAGCCACTTTTACTATCCGCTTACGCGCAAACTGTTACCATGAAATCAATACATGATTGTAGACCCACCAGTATTGATGTTTTTCGTAGGTTATTAAAAACAGCTATTCAATATATTTTGACCGTGACCGAAAAAAAATGATTTCATACCGAAGCGTATGAAACAAATGATCAACGCCCAGAATGCCAATCCTCGTCGTAATCAATGTCAAAAGCTTGTCAAAAATGTAGGGAAATTAGAGGTATTTTTGACAGATTTAAATAAGATTAAAATTACGAGAATTGCCCCTCTGTTGTATGGCAGCCATATTTTTAATTGAGTTTGAAGTAAATAAGTATGTAGTTAAGTCGCTGCACATTCACACATCTTAAAAAAAAAATTGTATGTCTGATCTTCGACATTAAGTCACGTTCCAATGAATGAAGGGCTTGTAATAAAATCTTGCATAAGATCGAATATAACCTAAATTCGACCTAACGTTTGAAAGTCAATCTCTAAACAGCTTTTAAAATATGAATGTTTATGATGTTTTCCTTTTTGCACCATTAGGCTCAAATGGGATTGGGTGGGACACATCAGCCGCATGCAAGATTAGCGCTGGGCAACAGTCTCCTCACAATGGGTACCTGAAGATGGACGGCGTCGCCGAAGTCGGCCCAGAAAGTTGTCGCGAGATGACCAGGACGCGTACCGCGAGGCCTGTTTCGAGGTGGCGTGGGAAAAGAGTTCCTGGAAGGACTTGGGGGATACTTTTGCCCAGCAGTGGGACAGTATAGGCTAACCAAACAAAAAAATACAGCGTGGCACTTTTAGTACCGTCTAGTCTAACAAATATAACGACGGTGGCAACTATTGTGCACTTTTATCATTTCCAACGTGACGATATTATTGTGGACGTGGACGCCCACGTCACAGCATTGCGATAACACAGGGAAGTAAAATGTATGGAAATATACAAAGACGTTTTTGTGACCCTATGTAAAATTTAAACTTTTATATTTGTAATTTATATTTATATGGTATACATAATATATAGTATTCTAGATTAGAGGGGATTATCAGATAGGCAATCGCTCCATGTAAAATACTGGTATTCAGCTGCATCCGGTTAGACTGGAAGCTGATCCCAATATAGTTGGGGAAAGGCTAGGTAGATGATGATGACGACATAATAAATAGTATTCTATCTATCCGTCCACGATAACTTTATAACGTGCACGTATTTCCATACATTTTATGGACATGGTTCGAAATCGCCAACCCCTTTGAGCAAGTGTGGTGATCAATGCTCGAGCCTTCTCTGTATGAGATGAGGCTTTTGTCCTGCAGTGGGACTATAAAAGGCTGGCACGAATTTACTATGGTCGTGGGCGTGGACAACTACGGTAATATTATCACGTTATAAACTATAAAAGCGCACAATAGGTATAAAAATAATACCCAATGAAAATTAGTTTAATAGATTTGTTATTATACGGGTACATCAGTCTGAAAAGAAAGAAAGAAAAATATTTTATTCTGTACAAACGAAACGCACAATTACAAACTTAATATTTTAGTCTGCCGAACTTAATGTTTTTACTGAACCCTAGACAGCCCGCTAAGTATAGGGTCGCGATATTATTATAGGTAATAAAAAAGAAATTAAAGGCCATTATGTCACTAATTTATTTTATGGCAATGAGGGTAATATTGAAGTTTATTTATAGTATGAAAATTGATTAACGGTGATGCTTTGGTTTTTATTAGTGTGGCTTTTTTGGTTAGAAGTTAATGTTTTTCTGGATTCGTTTTCTCCTCTACCGATCGTTATTTATCCAGACAGTTCATTTTGTTAATATGTATGATGTATGTACAGTCACCAAAGGAGAAAAGTAACCAGGGTCGTCGGTTACAGTTGAAGTTTTGTAAGAAAACGATGGATGTTTTCGAATGAAATTGAATTTGATAAATTAACTGTTTGTTTTCTATTCATTACATTAAAATTCATTTGAAAACATCCATCGCTTTCTTATTTAACTTGAACTATACCCGACGACCCTGGTTACTCATCTCCTTTGGTGACCGTGCATGTATGTATCTAAGTATAAGTTTTTATTCTTGTACTAGCTTTTGCCCGCGACTTCGTCCGCGTGAAGCAACTTTTTTACATTTTTTTTTCCGTAAGTACTATCCTCGTACTTCAAGGAATATTCAAAAAAAAAATTTGCGAAATCGGTTCAGCTGTTCTCCAAATTTGCGCTTAGCAAGACATTCAGCGATTCGATTTTATATTATAGAGGATAGAGGATTTTACAGTCATTTCTGAGCTATTTAACCCGTATATTGCGCCATGTTTTGTCTCTGCGGCACCTCTCTCTGGTTGACTGGTAGAAAACACCCCAGGCATTAAATCCTTCTTTTTACACTATTTTTTTATATGCGCATAAATTATTAATAAATAAATGTTATTTCTGTGAAAGAAAAGAAAAGAAAGAAAGAAAATAAGTTTATTCGCATTTCTTTGAATACATTCAGTTGATTATAATATGAAACAGATGTGTTAGACTTCATACTAAAATCATTATGAGTGCCTCTTAAAACAAATTGCGTCTGATACTATTATTAGATGAGCAAAATTAAATATAGACTGTGGCTCGTGCTGGGGCTATAACTGGGTAAATTTTATAGATCATTATGAACACCCCAATATAGAAAACAAAGTTCGGAGTTTTATTCGAAAATGAGATGATGATTTTGATGATGATGTTAGATCTGAAAATGTACCTACAATTCCTAGCCTGGCGGGCTGTGCTGGGGCGACTGCTGCAGGTGCGGAAAACCTCAAACATTCGGGCGAAAACATTCCAACTTTATTGGGAGTTATATGTTCCAGCCGTTTGGGGTTGAAACTCTAGGGCCATGGGGTCCGAATGCCCACTTGGTTTTTCGGGACATGTGAGCCAAGCTGTTGGTCGACTTTTTACGTGACCAGAGGGCTGGCCTATTTTTTGGCCGAAGAATCAGCATCGCCATACAACGTGACAATGCTGCCAACCTTCTGACTATTTTTTTGATGCCCAATGATTATTTACCCTTGTTTTGTTTTATATACAACATATTATTATTTTAAGTCTGTTAGGTTAGATACCTATTATGTAAATATTATCTTAAAATGAATAAAAACCAGTAGGCTTCCAAAATTATATTATAATTTATTATCATCATAGTGGTCATCATGAGGTCATTTTGACTATTGACCTGAGTCAATAGAGGCATATTCGAAATGACCTCTACGCGAGTAGCAACACTTAAACGTACTTCTCGTATCCTTGGACATTCAGCCTTGCAACCAAATTTTTAGATACCTAATATTTTACCACAGCATGGGCTATTCTCATAATAGCTCGCAATACCACGAGACAGCAAGAATTCTCAGCTCATACAGTTTCCCAGCTTATACTAAGACGTACCTGTATTATTTGTTTCGAAAACAATTGAAAGCTACAAGCAGCGAGGCCCGCCTAGCAAATTGGTTGGAGCTGTAACTCGCTTCATTGTCGTCTTACAGATCTCCATTTAATAAGCTCTGTGACGCTCCGTCTTGCTGAAACGTAGATATTCCGCCTGAATACCTACAGTTTGGCTCGAATTACGCTCCGTTTGAGTATAATTTTCGTGTTATTGGATAGGAAAATGTTATTAAGTTCTGCCTTGAGTTGGAGTTGGCTTGGTGAAGAAAGTGTTTCTTGAGGTTTGTACGGTGTTAGTATACCAGGACTTGTACCTAGAGGCATAGTTACGAAACATGACTAATTACAAAACATGACTAAGTAATATACAAATGGTTTATCATAATATCCAGTCCGTCGAAGCCCGATATTACAAATTAGAGGATTGTATCCAAGATAAGTGTGCTTAGAAATTTGCTGGTCCCGTTCCATAGGACAATCAAGAGTCTATACAAAATCAAACTGGTTGCTAATTTAATTATATAAATTAATAGCTTCAGCCCGCGATTTCGTCCGCGTGAAGCAACTTTCTTAATTTTTTCCCTGATAACATTCTACAAAGTATTAGAAAACTTTAAAAAAAGATGGATGAAATTGGTGAAGTCGTTCTCAAGTTATGGCGTGACCAAGGGAAATAGGGAGTCATTTATAATATATATATAAAGATTATCTTTATGACACTGATATACATTCTGTGATTACTTTAACTCAAACACTGACTTATTACTTGTTAAAATTTTAGGAAAATTGTATGCTTTTACAATGTTTGTAAATATGTGAACATCATGTATCTATCACATAGTTAATTTATGTGACATTACTTCATTTTCAATTCTTTTTACCTATTGTGGTATAGTAATTTTATTGTAGGTACATCGTCTTCACATATAATTAAAGTACTTATAAAAAAAATAGTAAAACATTTTAAAAGAGTAACGGTGGAGTTTCTTGCCCATTCTTCGCCTTACGTACTCGTAACTACCTTTTGGAAAGGGCGAATGGAATTAATTCCATTTTATTGTAAATTTTGACGTTCAAAAGTTCCTTTTATGTGCCTATTTGAAATAAATGCTTTGACTTTGACCGATCAAGCATAGCGGTGAAAAATTCGTATGAAAAAGACAAGCAACATATTGAATAAATGTAGGTAACTACATATTTTTTATGTTATGTGCAGAGATTTGATATGTGAAACGGTTTTGTGTATTCTCAACTTTCTATTATAAACATGGCAAATGCTGACTAGTTGTTTTGTAGGTTTTGGAGAACTATTATGTTTTTTTCAATTTCCTTGAACTAGATCTCAATTTATTATCCTAAACAGGCGGAATAGCAAACTTTGTTTTAAAATAACTATGCTGTATTTTTCCATGGTTTTTATGAATGTGACGTGTTGAATATGCCATTGCGTGCTTGTAGCAGTTCCTAGTGTTTTTTTTCAGAAGTATGTTTGTGTTTTAGAAGCTTTTAAGTTTTCAGACTAGCATCAATTTAAGTTTTTTGCTGGTTTCTTAAGTTTTTACAGCTGTTTATACTGCACAGCAAAAATGAGTTCTATTGTTGAGGAATAAGTTTAAAAACGCTTTGATGCAAACTTGTTTTTACCCCGCAAAAACAATTTTGCATCAAAGCGTCTTTAAGTATTTTACTTTTCCGGGAGCAAAGAAACTTTTTTTCTCCAAGTAAAATCAGTACTGACATAACTTGTTCGTATACTCAAGTCACAACAGTTTAGTGTCATTCTTTGACAGTTGTATGAGATGGGTACAAAACAGCAAATAGCTGACCGGGTCCCGACAGGGTCCATATTGATATTTTACTTTGTATAATATACCATCTATTTATGCGTTAAATATGGAATGCAATAAAGACTTGAGTATTAAATTGACAAAAGTTGTCAATTTGCCAAAACAAAAAAAAATCCTTGACGGTACACAATGGTTATAAAAAGTCACGTTTACCCTACCATTACGGCACTCCTCGGTCTACTCCTCTATGTGCAATGATCTCTGTAGCACCATGAAAAATAAAACTTTAGGGGCTAGTGCAAATCTTGGGGCTCAATCGATTAATCGAGTCTGGTCGGTTCTTAGCGTGTCGATAGCAAAAATATCTTTTTTTTAATTTGCATTCCCAGCCTTCACCAGGCATTAGGTCCTCACGTGTGCGCCATTGTCTGTGGAGAGACGCCGCATACACACTGGAGGTCAGAGCCTTCCATGAACCCCCACTTGTGGAGGTTGTCCTTGCTGCGGGCTACTTGGGAACGAAGTCTATTTAAGGTTTTCCAAGTAGGCCACGGTAACTTGTGCCCGGATGAAAGACTCTCTGATGGTTGAATAAAGAAATCAGAAGGCCAGTTCTCGTAATTTAAAACGTTCTAAATCTAGTCGCAGTCTCATGTCAGTGACAAACAAATGTCAAATACTTGTCAAAATGTAGGGAAATTAGAAGTATTTTATGACATATTGAGACTGAGATCAGACTGTGAACGGTCTTAAAATTACGAGAATTGCCCCTCTGGAGGATTAAGTAGGTGTTTCCAGTCACATCTTTCCGTGGAGGTGTTGCCTTTAGCTAGACCCACGCATTTCATTCATAATGATTATTTCATATTCCATTCACACATAATGATTATAAAGTGACATAGGTCATTGCCTTTCACTACAACGCCCATGCCAGAAAAACGTACTGCTAACCGCAGATCCAAGCATCCTCTTCAAATCAAACAACCAAACATTTTCATAATTCAACTTTACACAGAACGAAATCCGTTGCTATGTTTTTCTTTCATTCCTAAAATACGATCAAAACATTACAAATTACCCGTAAATATTCAGAATTAATTAAAATCTCTCGAAAACCGCTAACACCGTTCCAAACAGGGTATAGCCCGCGATTTTTTATTGACTTTGCAAGAGAACCTTGTTTGATCCGTACCCAAGCTTGCAAATCTACAGTTAATTAATTTTATTTATTCTGAAAGTATGTTTGAAATTATAAATCTCTTATAGGCCTAACAAGTTGGATGTTTGATCCTGTTTTCCTAATGGGGTAGGTGGTATTTTTAGTCTTTATTACTTACTAGCAGCGCCCCGCCGTTTCACCTGCATAAATGTCGATCCTGTAAGAATATCGGGATAAAAAGTATCCTATGTGTTATTTCAATGTATAAGATAATATTGCTGTGAAGTTTCATAAAAATCCATTCGGTACCTTTGCGTGAAAGACTATTGGTATCGTATGTGTTATTTTAATGTATAAGATATGTATATTGCTGTGAAGTTTCATAAAAATCCATTCGATACTTTTGCGTCAAAGAGTAACAAGCATCCATCATCCGTGAAAACGGTTTTGTGGGGCATAGTTTATAAGCAAGATTTTTGTAAACTTACCTTTAATAAAGAAATAATATATATAGATAAATATAATTATATCCATCCGTCCTCACAAACTTTCGCGTTTATAATATTAGTAGGAAGTAGGATTAAGTAGGATGTTATTATCATAACCATTTTCAAAAAGGGAACCTTGGATTTTTTTAACGTTTTTATAGGCACAAGATCAAATAACGAAATGGAAAATCAAGAGGCGTTATAAAGATGAAATATTTTCAATATACGTAGATAAAAAAAATATTTTCGTTTTTTTTGTTCTTATTACTTAATAAAAAATAATAATTTTACTAACATACTTATAAGTATTATTTACTAACAATGTGTGAATGTATTCCGAAATAAAATGAATAATTATTACGTAACTTTACTCGATTAGATTTTCATGAGTCCGATTTAAGCTAGGCGGAACTCTAACCAAATCCACCCAACACTATCAAACCATGAATTTCTATCGGCCAACCGTCCGTCCGACCAAAAATCGATCGTCCGACGGAGTCTTAGCCCCACAAGCTCAGCTCAGCTCCTGGGAATTGGACGCAATAGTCAAACGGAATCGGATTTGAGTGTACAACCATTCGATCAGCAGTCATCGCTAGATGTGTGCCTGTGGGGTATTCCCTTCCGTGCATTGTCATTCCTTTATGATATAGTGGATATTCAGTAGGATACTGAGATCATATTTAAATAGGTTTGTTGTATAGTATGTTCTTCCGTTTCTTGAGATTCTGAAGAGATTGGTTTGAAGAGGTATGCTTTGCAGGCCGGTGTTGTACAGTCACGAACACCAATATGTCAACACTTGGCAACTTTCAATTGCGATTCTTTCGTGAAATAACGAATGCATCGTTGAAATACCTAATCTCTCAAGTTGAAGATTAGGTACAACACCGGCCTGCAAAGCATACTTCTTCAAACCAATCTCTACAGAATCGATGTGTAAGACTATCAAAGTGCCGGGATGAATTGAATTGTTTTTGTAACTTGCTATCTAAATAAAAATCAATATTCTTTTGGTAAAACTAAACCACACTACTACTAAAGTATCCAAATCTTATTATTTTGTCACTTTTATTTGTTGTCTTTTATGGTTCCAACCAACCCGCACTGGGCCCGCGTGGTGGATTATGGCTCAATCCCTCTGACAGAGAGGAGGCCTGTGTCCTAGCAGTGGGAACATTATCGGCTGATTATGTTGTATGGTTATTTTTTTTTTGTTCTTATTAATTTGTATTGTTCTCTACTCTTGCTGTTTTGCATTTTATTTGGTTTTCCTTTTTATGATTTCCGTGTTATTTATTTATTTATTTAAATGCCTTAAAACTATCATTACAGGTCTTACTTGTTTTGATTTATTTTAATATTTTCGCCTTTTCAAACTTTTTGTACCTGCGCTTCTATAATTGGATGCGCACTCTAGTATCTGTCCTTGTTCTTGTTAACTTGGATGTACTTGTGTAGCCTCTGTTGGAGATCCAATAAACAAATAAAAGCAACAACACAAAAAAGAATCTACTTTCAGACGAGGCAAAAACGAGAACAAGAAACCGGATGTCTTTTTTCCCAAAAAAAACTATAGAACAGGTTTAGACAACAGTGACGACTAGAAAATACAGTGTCGATAGGATTTCGAGCCATCTTTTCGAGATTTAATCTTGTGACAAAATAATATCGTTCTTGAAATCTCTTTCGAGATTACGAACGAAATTTTGGAGAGACTGAGGAGAGGATCAGCACACTATGCTTCTTAAGAAGTCCTTTTCAAATTAATGTATAGAGCACGTGATGCGTGTGTGCTGATTTATTGCGTTATGTGATTACCTATTACTTAGTTAATCGTACATTTGGATAGATTTACTTGACTTAATGTGGTATTATTAAAAAAAATATTTAATACCAATGAGCAACCCCTATGTAGGTGTAGTATTAATTTTCATACACTTTTTTATTAAAAAAAAAACAACACAGTATTTTAAAAAGTATGTGAAATCTCGATCCCAGACGAAGCACGCGAGATATCGAGTTGTCAATTTCGACTCGAGATTATATTCTCCAGTGACGTCACCACAAAATACACCGCTTAAAAAAACACTAAAGTTTAAACTACTTTATTTTATACCATAAACCATCAAAATCGACGCCATTAATACGAAAAAGCCGATGGCAACAACAAACTGTTAGGGGTGCTACACACAATGCTTGTAGCAACCGAACATTGTTTGGGTCGACACATTCGATTCTCCAGTATTTGTTGAACAACGTAACCGACCCGCAGTAATTACTACACATATTCAGCTTTCATTCAAGCCGAGCCCAACATAGTTGGGAAAAGACTAGGCAGATGATGATTCGGCACAATTCGAGCTAAGCCGAGCGGTTTTTCTCCGTAAACCATCATCATATTAGTCGAAATAAGTTTGCACATGGACTTCCCTAAAGCATCGCCACATTGACCGGTTCTGTGCTTCTCACATTCAACGGATTCATGTGGCCTTCACAAGGTCTCGTGGGAAGCCTTCCAACGCTTCTGGTACGTGGTCGCCACTCCAGTACCTTTCGGCCTCATTCGGAGAACAGATTTGTTCTGCGAGCTATGTACGGTCACCAAAGGAGATAAGTAACGATATTGTTGAAGTTTGGCAAGAAACTGATGAATGTTTTCGAATGAAATTTAATTTCATTAATAGAAAATAATAGTTTATTTATCAAATTAAATTTCATTAAATAATATCCAACGGTTTCTTACTAAACTTCAACGATATCCGATGCCCTGGTTACTTATCTCTTTTGCCGACGTACCTTGGGCACTATGTTACGTATTCTAGTTAAGGACTATGGACATTCACTGAAATAAATTAATTGTATTGAATTTAACTACCTCTTAAGTTTGGCAATTCTTCAGGCTACGTCGTTTCCCGAACATATACATAATCATTTTTGATTTTGCCGCTCGGTTGAGTCGAATCATGCCGACCCGAACACGTGTAGCACGCCTTACTAAAAGGGTATTCTTACCCATTGCTATCAGAAGATCACACGCCACGAAACAAAGTCAAGGTGAAATAAATTACTGCGGCTGGTTCACAACAGTAACGTATAAGGTATAATTTCATAGCTCTAATCTGTATGTAATTTCAGTCTGCCCTTGAATTTAGATCGATACAATTATTAAGTTTGAGCTTCGTTATGTAGTAAGGTTTCCTGCAAGAGTTCTAAGAATGAGTGATATTTAAAGATAGCTGAAGAAAAGAGTAGTAGGCGTTTTAAAGTATCATTGTCACTTTCCACTATTTGTGAGCCGACTATGATGAGTATACTCATCATCTGCCAAGCCTTTCCCAAGTTTACTGGGGTCGACTTTCAGCCTAACCAGATGTAGCTGAATACCAGATTTTTACATGGAGCGATTGCTTATCTGAGCTCAACAACCTAGTTAATGGATAATGCGATAACCCTTGGTCGTCTGACGTCTGACGTCGTCTGTGTCACTGCCACCCAGTATATTTATTTTATAGGCTCGTTTTCTTCCACTCAGTCACCTCTAGGAAAGCGATGATGCTATCGTCGATAAGTTGTTACAATGCGCCCCACCCAAAATAGGTCATTAAACCACATGTACCACATTGTTTTTGATCCCGGTGTTAAAATTTGTTGATGCATCTCTCAACCTGTTTCCCTTCTATCGAAACTTCATATTCTAATAATAATTACTCTCAACTCCGGTCATCTTTCAGGAAATAACCCAACGAACGTGATTCAAAGCCTGACGTTCCATAAAGGCACGAATACACGCTTTGACGTTCAATTACGAACAAGACTCTTGAATAATGTGGTCCTACCTTTAGCTACCGATATATTCCTAGGCTACATGGCTAGACATAGTTGACTTATATTTTCACTCATGTAACAAGTTATTAGATTTTTTGCATGTTGGTAGGAAATAAAGTTATGATGTTCTATCATATTAAGTTTCGTCAGCGTTTTGTGAGCATTGAATAAAAATATAGAGTATTTACCAAAATATGTGGGACGGCCATAAGTATTGGGGTTTATGGCACAATTTGAGGTGTCCTACAATTTTAATTACACATTTTTAAACACTCGTAATTAAATATCGTCGCTTTCAATGGTAGGTAAATGGTTGCTGTCAATACTAAAAGTGTGTCTGTAACTATTTTCATGACTGTTTAAGTTTATTGACAAATTTGTAAATTAAGAGCCGGTTTTTCAATCGCCAGTTAACTTTTATTCGACGAATAAGCTTGTCATGTTGACAGTTTTTTATGGACAATCTGTCAAAACGTCACATTTATTCATCAAGTAATACTCGTAGTTATCTAATGATTTAAAAACCGGCCTTAAGTTGAATAAATTATTACAATTATTTGAATTATAGTTATTCATTAGTCATTTACATTGTTAATTAGGATCATTCTGTTTTAACCGACTTAAAAAAAAGGAGGAAATTCTCAATTTGGTTGCATTTTTTTTTTATGTTTGTTACCTCAAAACTCCGTTATTTATAATCTTAAAACTGAATGCTTGCACGGAGTCTATTATACCAATAATCATTTTAATTATGTACCTATATAGGTATGAGGAACAGGGTGTAAAGTTCACTCATCCTCCATAGAAATCCAGACGGGTGTCGTGTCTGGTGACCTGACGATTGATGTCGGGTCGTTGTATATTATGCTAGTTGTAAACTCTGCTTGCGCGATGCAGGATTTCGCATGACGTCAGTATGACGCGTAGTTTACATGTCTATCACACTACATACCTAATCAGGCCTTTGTTTGCTATGCTTTTAGTTGTTGATTAAATAACTTAGTATTTAATTATTTCCTGAAACTCAACTCATCCCTTGTCATAAAATGTGAAAAGTAATCCAATTTAAGTCGCATTTAGCAAGTTTGCCACAAAATTGTGTGGTTGCAAATTATTTTATATTAATTCTAGACATTTTAACCTTTTTTATGTTGCTTAATGTGTGTTGTTTTATTTTATTAATGATTTTTATAAAATGCTTTAAGGAAATTAACGCGGTGGAAAAACATCGTGAGGAACCAAGAACCAAAGATTCAAAGACATGTGACATCTACCAACCCGCACAGGGCCCACGTGGTGGATTACGGCCCACTCCCTTTCACTAAGAGGAGGCCTGTGTCCCATCAGTGGGATGTTTATAGGCTGATTATGCTTATGCTACGGTGGAAAAAGTGGTGACACTGGGTGGGGACGCCCTAGAAGGATATACAGTGACCTTATTATGGTGTTCTTCAAGAAGGTCAGGTGCGTAGTTATCGCAACCACCGTGCTTGTATCCCAGGTGTATGAATGTGAACGAAGTAAAAGGAGTATGTCAGGATCGTAGCCTGGTGCCGTTCTGTAGTTTCTGTCTACCCCCATAGGAAGAAAGCCTGAAAGTATGTATTTAAAAAAACGGCCAAGTGCGAGTCCGACTCGCGTACCAACGATATAAAGTCACGTTTATCACGGATAAAGTGATTTTATATGTGTTCCGTTTTTCCTTTGGAGGTGCGGAACCCTAAAAATGGCAATATATCCATCTCGAATCGAATGATTAGAGGACCATGATTCATGGAAATGATTTATTTACCTATAATACATATATAATACAATAGAGGTGAAGAGTTTGATTGCTTGAATGCGTTAATCTCTGGAACGACCAGTCAGATTTGAAAAATATTTTTGAATTTAATAGCTCAATCGAAATCTAACGAGGTGCCGAGCTAAAAGAATAAACGTCAAAAAGAATGCTTAGAGAAATCCGGGCAATGCGACGCGATGCGGCGGGGCGGGGGTTGAGGGTGTTTCATAAAAATGTAGTTATTATTTTAGTATATTCTAGATTTTTTTTTTAAAACGTTGCCCCACACAAGATACACTCCTGTATCGTGGGAGCGTTTACAAACATTTAAACTCACGTACACAAACAGCCAGACCCGTAACAACTACCTGAAGGAAATACAAATATTTGTTCCGTGCGGGAATCGATCCCGCGACACGCAGCGCAGCAGTCGATCGCTCAGCCACTGCGCCAACCGTATCGTCAAAAAAATCTTCGGACTCCCACGTGAACAAGTCGCGGACAGAAGGTAGTTTCGTTAACCCTGCTTGCATAGCGCATTAAATTAAGCCATATTCCCTACGGCAAAACCTCACCTTCAAAACAAACAAATACTAATACGAATATCATTCTGACCTTTGCCGACCAATTAAAGCAAAATAAACGGCAAACATCAACACTATTTGCATTTCATCCCAGCTTTGCGAACCCATGTATAATGTATTATACGAGATATTGGGCTAATTAATTGCTTGCGCAATGAAATTATTGGAAGCAATATTTAAATTGAATTTAGGGCTGATTTTTTCATCGCCAGATAACTTTCTACTTTCCACTAACTTCGAGGAATAAAATTGATGTTTGCCAGTTTTTTTTTATGAAATAACTGTCAACATTTCAAAATTCTTCCTCAAATTAACAGATGATTAAAAAATCAGCCTTTAGTAACAATACACCATAACAATGCAAAGCATTTATCAATCAATCTTAATACTCTTTTCCCATCTATGTTGGGGTCAGCTTCCAGTCGAACCGGGTGCAGGTGAATAACAGTATTTATACACGGAGCGACTGTCTATGCGACCTTCACGATTCAGTTACTGGGTAAGACGATAATCCCTTAGTGAGGGTTGTTAGACTTTTGGGCTTTGTCTTTCTTTCTTGATCTTTGACTGTCAAAGATCGAGACTACTTGCTTTCCGAGGCACGGAGGGGTCTCGACCTCTCGATGTGTAATGGATGGTCACCCATCCAAGAACCGACCGCGGCAAGTGTAAGTTAACCTGCGAGCGACCTGTGCGGCTGTTATTATTGAGGTACAAGCCAAATCATTTCTATAAACACTTGTTAAAAAATGAAATACGCCATTTCCTTAGATAACTTGAAAGGTTGAAATAAACACAGAGTTGAGATTTAGATCGGGACTTGAGTATAACTCCGTTGTTCCGCCTATTCAATAGTAAAACGGGGTGAATAGGGATGCAGGGGTGAATCGGGACGAAACTTTAAAATGGATTTGTACTTTAAAATAATATAGTAAGTTGTAAACAAGGACTGCACTTAATCTTTAATTTAAAAACGTAGAGTCTTTTCTGGCACCAAACTATATTATTTCAACATTAAAATCCATTTTAAAGTTTCGTCCCAATTCACCCCTGCATCCCTATTCACCCCGTTTTACGGTACTGGGTATCACATATGTGCACTTATCTGGCAACTGATAACGTTACTGACAAATGCTTGTACTGACCGGACTGGTCCACATAACCTGCGTGGTTTTTTCTCAAAAGACCTTTTCAGACATAATATGTATATTGTCTACATAACATGATCTGACCAAGATTATGTCTAGACTTTGAGACTGTGACCTCTGAGATTGTTTCGGCCTTTCTTCTTACAGTAGTCAGACAGGTAATGCCGACCTCACCTAGCTTTTAAAATATGATTGACGTGTAAAAGTTTTTGTACCAACGAACTTACAGAAATAAAATGATCTTAACTTCCCAACTTGTTATTTTATTTGTGTTCTTTTTACGCGTCATCTTTACCGAAAATAAACGTATTTTCTGTGTGTTTTTTCTTTCTATATATTTCTAATCATTCATGAATCGGTATTTGAAACAGTGTATATTTTTTTTAAGTAATTTTGTAATAGTTCTGTGTATACTTTTCTTTAAGGCCCCCATTCAAATTGCATCCGGCCTAACAAATTGTTTGTCGTACCGAATAAGATAAATACAAAATGGGTGTAAACTGGATGTAAAGCAAGATTGATGTTTCCACAAAGGGATTTTAAACTTCTTGATCGCAATGTTTCGGAGAGATTGGCGCAAGTTATAGAATGATAAATCGGCTTTTTATGCAGAAAATAAAATACTGTGATTCTTACCTAAAGGCAGACGAACTCTGAAGAAAATGGGCTAAAGTTTGTAACATTAATTTATTTCCCAAACTTCAGTAAGCGCTACATCAATTTGGTCTCGACTCGAGAAGGCTTAGACTAAATACAATTTACAGTAATTTTGAAAATTTATGAATAAACCCCAAGATTTCCATAATCTTTAAAACGCAGCTTACACAAACAGTTTGTCTGCAATAAAATGCCAAATGCTTTCAACAAACCCTTTATGCATTTGTTTTTCACCTCACAATTGAATTTCGAACGTTCGATCGTCAGTCGCCGACGTTCGTCGCCACCATATTTGACGTTTACGTCATCGTAAAAGTAAAATGACTCAACCGTCGACTGCTACTAAAGTTTACAACTTGCACAGTCCCCCAATAGTCTTGTCCCCGCAGGAAGAGTCAGGTAGGAAATAAAAGTTGAATAGAAGACGGACGTCGACTTTGGAAGCGGATTTAGTGGAACGATAGAAACATTTCATTTGGCTACCGTTATGATTTTCTTGTGGTCGTTTTGTCTAGAAGTACTTTATTACTTACTCTTAGATCTGTTGTATAATAGAGTAGGTATTCTGATGATATAACCTAAAGATCAAATAGATTTGAATAGCTACCTACTCTTCATTATGTACACCATATAAATTACAGATATAGGTAGCCAACCTTTCAGTATTCTTCAGGATGCATTCTGGAGAGTGTGCGCGGGAATGATATGACTTAATTCCACCATCACCGTTCAATCATCGGACAACCCGTCGTACGGCGAGTACGAAGCGTTTTGCCTCGTCGTTTATACCGCGTACATCGAAGGACTGGAACAATTTTCCTGCAGCGGTCTTCCCGTCCGATTATAATTTAAGTGTCTTCAAGGCTAGAGTGAATAGGCTCATAATAAATTAGTGCGCTTTACCATCAACGATTGCATCACTGCTTTCCATCAGGCGGGATCGCAGTCAAGCACTAGTTTTCCGTACGCAAAATACGCGCATTGTCGTGGAGTTGCGGACACCAGCCCGTTTTACCTATTACCTATTACCTTATATAATTAAAAAATATATATATACGACACAATGGGCGGTCTTATCGCTAAGAGCGAACTTTTAAAGACAACCTTTGGATGGATTAAAAAGGGGATGGAGAGACAATAGTGTAGGTAGTCTGTGGTGTTACATTTTTTATAACCCCTCAAATAATGCTTAAAGTAATTATTTTATCAAGTAAGTCGTTTATTTATCCATCAGCCCATAACGCTTCACTATCTAACAATGATCATTCAGTGTAGTTCCACACCTTGGGCAATGTCTTCCTCTATTTTTCCCAGTTCTCGCGATAATTCCAAAAAAAGTCAAATAGCGTAACATTATAAATATACCAGACCATATTTCAGCCATGGCGGCCAATCTCAACGGAGACTAACCTTTGGCGCGGGAGTTATTATAGTACACAGACACAGGTGCACTCTCTCATCCCTCACTCTCATAGTCCGATGGGACGGCAATCCGACACGACCGGGGAGAGTTCCTGAATTCTCCCCGGTCGTGTCGGGTGCAGGACCAACGAGCCACGGGGGTATCACACCGCCAATTTCCAAACTCTGGGCTTTTACTGAGAAATTCCTAATTGAAAAACCCAATAACACTTTGCCCGACCTGGGAACGGAACCCAGGACCCCACGCTCAGCAGTCGTGGTTGCAACAACGAGATCGACAGGGAAGTATACAGCAGAATATAATTATGCAGTGCTGCAAACCAGACGGTTCATTGACCCAATAAATTATTTGAGCAAATTACTCGAGGATCACAAAACGTTTAATTATTTTCTACTCGGAATTCAATGCTGTCCTCTCATATTTCCATGGTAAATATCATCATGAAGCCGTATGATTTTAATTACCCAGTTGTTTGTGTAATTACTCCTTGATTTCTGGGAAAAATTATTACTTAATTATTTTTAGATATTTTCACATAATAAATTACATAAGATGTATTGTAGGTACTCGTAATTACATAAAATATATTGAGAGGCGACTAACAAGAGGTATTACGAGGTAAATTTGAGTGGAAAGTGGGAGAAGACGCCCTAGCAGAACATGATATAGTGACATTATTGGTGTTGTTCCAAATCAGAATATTTTATTTCACATAAGCCAACATGGACACCTATAAAATAATAATAATAAATAAATAATAAAATCCCTGGACATTTCACACAGCACCATTTGTCCCAAGCTAAGCAACCTAATGCTTGTTTTATGGTAACAAGATGGCTGATAAACTACTTATATACAATTTTTTTTTTTTTTTTGTAAATACATACATATTATAGATAGAAAAACACCCAGACTCGGAACAAATACATGTAGGTCATACAAATATTTGTTCCGTGCGGGAATCGAACCCGCGACACGCAGCGCAGCAGTCAATCGCTTAACCACTGCGCCAACTGTGCCGTCATGAAATGTCAGAAGCTAGGTGCACGGTTCCAATAGGTTGTTTCCTATGGAGAAGAGCCAGCAAGAAACTCCACGGTTACTCTTTTAAAAATAATTGACTTTTACAATGTTTTCAAATTACAGTAGGTATGGGAGGACAGCGTAGGCCTGTCAACAAGTAGCAGGTACTTGATAAAATAAAAAATGGTCTACAGATCTAAAATCTACAAGACCTACAAAGTCCTCAAATTGACTATAAAGAGCTACATTTCTATAACAGTTGGGTTCTTAATTCAATAACTGGGTTAATGGTTTAAACCTGATCGAAAGAAAAACCTTGTTTTGTAATAAGGGGGTAACAGTTTTAAGTTAAATGTCTTGCACACCTGTTATTTGCATGGTTACTGAAATGCCAATTTTAGATGATATTTAATTTGAATTGTAACTGACTGTGCTGTTGGTGTGCTTATTATAACTAAATAAATAAATACACGCACACCGGTTGCAGCACCACGCACCTGACCTTTCTGAAGAACATTTATCTGTCCTTTTAAATCTGTCCTAAAAAAATGGTCTACAGATCTAAAATCTACAAGACCTACAAAGTCCTCAAATTGACAAAATATAGAAGAATCCTTCATTCTTCTCAGAAAGATCAGGTGCGTGGTGCTGCAACCGGTGTGCGTGTATATATTTATTTAGTTATAATAAGCACACCAACAGCACAGTCACTTACAATTCAAATTAAATATCATCTAAAATTGGCATTTCAGTAACCATGCAAATAACAGGTGTGCATGACATTTAACTTAAAACTGTTACCCCCTTATTACAAAACAAGCTTTTTCTTTCGATCAGGTTTAAACCACTAACCCAGTTATTGAATTAAGAACCCAACTGATAAAGAAATGTAGTTCTTTATACAAAACTGACAGCTTAGTTCGGTGCTAAGTTGTCATTTTAGTATTAAGAACTTTGCCTAAATCGAAATAAAGTTCGAAATACAAATACGGGCTCAATAGTTTAGGCTAGAACTAAAGTTAGGTTTCGTTTTGTAATAAGACAGTTAGAGACAAAGGAGAACAATAAAAAGTGTGTCTAGTAGATCTTAATCTAGAACACTTTAAAACAAACTAATGTATGACCAGATGTATGAAAGTAACCGAGACAAAAGGAGTATGTAAGAATCGTAGCAGGTGGCATCATCTGTAGATTCTACCTATCCCCACGGGAAGAAGGCCTAAGGTTATGTGTATATGTATGTATTGTATTTTACATAATATTAAAATAAATAAGATAAAATAAACAAAAGAACTTACACGATTTATGATGCTATGCAAGTGTAAGACGCATTTGGATGTCACTGTAGTTAGGTAGGTACCGATCTTGCTGACTATAACCATTTTGATAGTTGCTGGAAACTTTTACCCTAAACATTATAGTGAGTGGCCAAAAATAAGATGAATTATCAACAATAGTAACGTAATAACGTTTATTTGGACTCAATAAAATATAGTCTAATACAGTTATATTCCTTAGAACTATATACAAAATAATGTAGGTGAGACGACTATAACTATACCTGAATTACAAACTAGGTAAAAACCTGTATCCGATAAAACAAAAAAAATTGTAACAATAAAACAAAAAAAAAATACATGCTATTTTTGGGAAAAACGCTGTCGTGAGAGATCAGAGGGGCAATTCTCGTAATTTTAAGAACGTTCACAGTCTGATCTCAGTCTCAATCTGTCAAAAAATACTTCTAGTTTCTCTACATTTGGACAAGTTTTTTACATTTGTTTGTCGCCGAGATGAGGAGTGCGACTAGATTTTTAACGTTTTAAATTACGAGAATTGGCCTTCTGAACAAAATATTACAATACAGATAAAAATATGCGAGTTTATAAAAAATACACATGATACGACCCTGATCTCATGATAAAATCGCAAAATAAACAAAACTCTTGTAGAATAACTAATACCATACAAAGAGGACGCCAAATCTAAAACGGGGACGCTAATGGAACTAAGTAAATATTGAAACAGGCGGAAAAATGGTAGGAAACGATATTAATGGCTGGAATCGAGTATCGATTGATTTAAACGGCGGATGAATCGGGTCTATTCGATATCGAATCGAGATATTCAAGAAGAATCGTGATTGCTCTAGATTGACAATTTGTGTTCTTTTTTATCGCTGCTCGATGGTTTTTCTTGTTCTTTTGTTTGACTCCTCGATAAGTTTCAGATTAGATGTTTTTGATTGAGACTATGAATCCTTCTTATTGGTTTTATGGATGGAAGGAGTGGACATTAGTTTTGTAGAAGAAATCGTAAAGAAAATTGGAGGCCAGCGAAAAGTATTAAAATGCTGGACGAGTTTGACTTGTTACTTTACTCATTTGTACCTATAGATAAACTCTTTTCTTTGTAATATTCTTCTATTTGCAATATCTAACCGTTTCTATTCCCCTGCATTGATTCGATTCAAACTATATTTAGAAATTTGAAATTATAAAAAAAAATAAGATAATAAAATAATTTTTTGCTAACCTAAAATCCAATTCAGAAAATATGAAATTAAAAGATTTTTTTTTTTGTGTTAAGTATGTTTTTATATCCGCACTGGGCCAGCGTGGCGGACTATGACCCGCTTCCTATCTCAAAGAGTAGGCCTGTGTCGCAGCAGTGGGAACATTATAGACTGACTAGCTGTGCCCCGCGGTTTCACCCGGATGAGTTTCAATCCCGTGAGAATATTGGGATAAAAAGTATCCTATATGTTAATCCTGGTTATAATAAATCTGTGTGCCAAATTTCATTCAAATTTGTTCAGGAGTTTTTGCGTGAAAGTGTAACAAACATTCGTCCATCCTTCCTTACAAACTTTCACGTTTGTAATATTAGTAGGAAGGATTAATTATGCTATGCTATTAAAATCCAAATGTGGTTTAGTTAGTATTATAATTATTTACTCATTAATTGTACCCCCTATTTCATCATAATACCTACCTCCTTTAATTTACTTTGCCACACCGCATCTAAGATATTTTTTCCTAAAGCATAAATAATATAAACCTATGTCTACAATTTTCATTAACTTCAACATTCATTCTACCTTCATTCTGTAAATTCCTTTCACAATTAAATTCACAAAATGATCTTGTTATTTGCGAGGCTGTAATAAAGCGTCATATTTTGTGATTATTAAACAAGGGTAGAAACATAAGTTTTGACGTCTAACGTACCGTGGTGATACTGTCAGACTTAAACGTAAGTATGATGCCCTAAATCACACTGGCTGAAATATACCAGACCATTTATTCTGAAAATACATAATGTAACTGTAAGTTACAGACAGATTGGTTCAAAAGACTATTAGACAGTTGTTATATGTCCGTCCTAACAGTTATCTAGTGGTGATTTAACGATTTTTTAAATGAAATATAAGATACAAATCGTTGAGGGGCCCGTGGCTTAATAATAATAGCCGCACGGCACGATCGACTGTGCGACTAAGGGACGAATGGACAGCAGCGTTCTCTATGAATTTTACGACCATGCTGCGATCGCCCACTCGCCTGTCAAGCGATTATGGCAACAATTGAATGTCAAGCATAAATAATACTTGGCCCCTAGCGCCCGGCGGCCCGCCTACCCTTGGCTACGTTAGCGGCCAAGGCCACGGTGAGGCAAACAGGAACTCGTTGGATGCGAGAAGCACAAAACCGTTCGAAGTGGAGGGTGCTTGGGGGTGCTATGTCCAGCAGTGGACGTCTTTCGGTTGAAATGATGATGATGATGGGTGTTGTGATGGCAAAAAGTTCGTCTCCTATCACATGGGACTTAAACATATTGCTGAAATATGGGTGTAGGTGTGGGTGTACTACCCTCCGAGAATTTACAGACGCGATGTTATGTTAAGGTTTCTTATTATGAACAGCAGCCCGGGTACTCTATTTTATTAGCGATATTTACTTAGGCTTTTATATTACCTAAAATCTTAAGACCGAATGCTGATACACGTGTCATTACTGTCTGGGGGAATCCTTTCAGGGTATGTAGTTAAAAGGCACCTACCTGCCTTTTGAAAGTACATTCACCTGTGTTCAAATAACCCAAAGAAAACCAAATACTCTTATACTATTTTGTTTAGTTAGTTCTAACTAAACTTCATTTTGAATCAAACTAGCGACCCGCCCTTGCTTCGTACGGTTTTTACGTCTTTACATAAGATCGAGATTTCTTTATTATGTGAAATGTATTATACACATAACCTGCCGGAATAAATTCATTAGATGATACTGAAAACTGCATAAAATCCCTTGCGCAATTCAGAAAAGCAACGTGATCACACAGATAGACACGAAAGGCCACTTTAGATTCGCTTTTTTGATCACGAATTAAAGTGATTTAAAATTCGAATTATATTCATGTTTACTCTTATACTTTTTCACCTAGTCAATAAATGAAACCTCAAAACTTTTTACACTTCTGCAAACACATAAAACCTTCTTACTGGTCAACCGTTAATAAGAAACTTCATACAATAGACTTCCAAAGTTCGGACTCTCCAAGGTTCAATAATAGCGTCAACAACTGGATGCACCGTAAGATCTGAGTACATACCTAGAATTACATGTGATCCGAAACATCTGTGTCATTTCCTCAATATCCAACCAGTGCGGCCTATGAACGTTAGATAAGGCTCGTGATTTAGGGCACGAGAAGAGCGAGTAGCGATTTATGTTAAGAAGATAAAAAATCTTAAAGGTCTAAACTGAAAACTCTCTACACTCTTAGATACATGGATAAATTCCAAAGCTTACAAAACATTTTCATTTTAAACGTTCTTATATTTTTATTAGACACTGTTAAATTTATAAAACACTAGCTTTTGCCCGCGGCTTGGCCCGCGTGGATAATATTCATATTTCCACGGGAACGTCTGTACGTTCCCGTGGAAATTTGACGCTACTACAATCTGTCAAATTTCTGTAATAGATTTTCAACTTCATATTCAGGTATAGTTATGATAACAGGGCGCATTTTTGACGCGCTAGGATGAGTTCGTTTGGATTCTCAACATTCGACTCAGTACCGAGTGTTGAAAAGCGAGTTCACGGTATAAAATCGTTGCATTAAAAAAACACCCGTGTTCTAATACCTACTTAGCTCATTTCATACATGTTAAAAAATTGTGGTGAGCACAAAGCATGATGTTTCCAGTCATACTTAAAACAATTTAGCCACACCTTTTGGGGTTAAAACGGCAAACCATTTATTTATTTACTGCTGATCGTTAACTCAGTCGGTTACTGTAGCACATTACTTTGAGTGAGGTCAGTGCATTTAGTATTGATACCTTCAATACTTGATGCAGCGGTACAGCGCACATTAAATGTCTGTGAACAACTTCATTTTCTCGCAGTCAGAAAAGCTTCTCTTTTATTGGGATCGTGGTTTTAAATGAGATCTTGAAGGGAGATATTTATGTTTTAGTAGTAATGATTTTGGTCCTTCGAGCCGGATCACTCATAAAATAATGTCGTTGTTGCTAGGTCTGTACTTTTATAACGCGATAGGAGATTGGCGGTTCTGCCAAAATAGTTAAAACAAAAAAAAAAACAATATTATTATGATCTTTAATGTTTCATAACTCGCTCACCCCAACATAACCGCAACCTAATAAATGTTATGTAACAGGTCGCAAACTGCTGGGAAGGCGTAATAATACCGCCGACGCCACGCTCAGCCGATACAAGCTAGCGGAAATTAACAGCTTGTACCGTGAGCAAGCGGAGCGGAGTGAGCGGAGCGGGACGGAACTAAGAACGGATTTATCACCGCTGTTTGTGCTGTTATCGCAGTGTATTCCTGGTTAATCTCACATGCGGGATGACCGAGACCTTTGGAATATCATGCTGGGAGCCAGACTGAATATCCGACTTGGGAGTTGATGTGGAGTACTGATTTGAATTTCAGCAAGGTTGCTGGCTGTCTAATGTAGAAATGCAGTGTGAAAAGCGAGTGTAAGGGTTTAACCGGTTGAATGCCGTAATTACAGAAACAAATAAAAAACCATTATGTCTCGCATGGATCCACGTGGAAACGAAGTGTTCACCATCTTAAAAATATTATAAAAATTCACTACAAACAGAAACCTAATAGATTTGTCTGCTTCTCCTGAACTGATTATACTGTTTTATTTATTTTATTTTACCATTTATGTACACACATATATAAACAGACAATGAAAAACAGAACAGAAAAAATAGAAACAGAGGTGATGCTTATTTCATAACAAATCTCCTCCAGCATACCTGAGATAGGACAATAGATACAGAGATGTAGACAGCGTGTGATAGAGCAATGGAGACAAAAAAAATAATACATAGAATCAAACTCAATTCACTTAAAAACTAAACAAAAATTACGAGAATATACTAACATACGTAAAAATAAACATACATAAAAAAAATATTAAAATAAATATTTATTTTTTATACTTCTAAAATAAATATTACTAGAATGATATAACTTTTTTATGTTTTCTTTCCTCATGAATTTCATAATATCATGAATAATCTACACGTCATGTGGATATGGCATGCTTTGAGGTATCGCATTTTGAAATCTCTCATCCTCTCGTGTCTTTTTCAGTCTAAGAACACTGTTACTGTTAGCATGCATCATCAAAGGCTCTCTATGACTTCCAGCTCTTTTAACCCAGCGCTAAAGTGGACTATTGGGTGCTTAAGAATACAAAGCAAAGAATAAGCATCTATGATACTATTATATTATAAGGTACAGACGCCAGCACATCAAACTACTACAATCTGTCAAATTTCTTTAATAGATTTTCAACTTTATCGCTAAAGCATTAGGTTCAAGGTTGATTGAGAAAATTTTACCGTTTTGGGTAGCTTGATGTGCTGGCGGTTGTACTATTAAACAGGAGAACAATGAATTCAGCACATGATTTAAGACCTAGAACCCTTTATTACAAAACAAGGTTTTTCTTTAGATCAGGTTTAAGCCACAGAGCCAATTATTGAATTAAGAACCTAACTGTTACAGAAATGCAGTTCCTTATACAAAAATGACAGCTTAGTTTGGTGCTAAGTTGTCATTTTAGTATTATTCTTCTAACTTTGCCCAAAACGAAATAAAGTTCGATCAAATACTGTCTCAAAGGTTTAGGCTAGAACTAAAGTTAGATTTCGTTTTGTAATAAGGCAAAGAGGTTCTAGAATCATGTAAGGAACAGCTAATACATTTTTTAATAACAAACGAATAATTTCAATGGACCCCTACATTGAAATTTTTCGTTTAGAATCATATACTGACATATATTATGAATGTAACATATTTCTGCCACCCTGTATTATATTGTTAGACTAAACGTTGAATTTGAAAACCACTCGAGCATATAAAATTAGCCTGCCCGCAAATTACCTTACCACACGAAGTATCAAAACTCATATTAACTCTCAATCAACACTAAAATTAATTAACAGTGAAGTCTACATACCTATTGCATATCACAAACTTAAACAAAGTAACAAGTTGAAAGAGCTACCCTCTATTAAATGAAAGTAGAGAAGTGACAAGAACACCTGCTCGGCTGAAGTTAATTCCGCCTATAATTTTTAGCGCTGACCAAATAGTCGATTAATCGAATTTTCGGAATCGAGTGCATTGATAGTTAGTCGATTTAATGAGATTGTAACGGTTTGTTGCGGATTTATGGGCGGTATTTAAGCTTCGAATGGAGTTTAAAGCATTTTAAACATAATTTAGTTCTGGATACGATTTACGGTTATTGAGTGAACGAGTAAAATATTGTACTTATTTTGTATGAAAACAAATAGGCAATTATAATATTATTGGCTACCGTTTCGTTGAAAATTTTATAATTATTTGTTACGAGGACGTTAGTTTACGTAACTTGTATTAAAAATCAGACAGTTTTAGTTATTGAAGTACTTTACCGACGCAATATAAAATATTTTTACTATGTAATTACAATATTTTATATTTTTTTAAACAATATAAACAACATTTTCCCACAGGTGCAAAATACATTTTTTTAAATCTTAGCGAAACCCCAACCTAAACTTAACTAAAAATCATTCAGCTATATTCGATGCAGTTAGTCGAAGCAGTTAGTCGATTCAGTTAGTCGATTCCCATCACTAGGCTTCGTCGCTACAACTTCATTACCGCGAGCCAATTACAGGGACGTGTAATATACGTTAACACTTGACCGGATTCCGAGCGAGGAATCGATTCATATCTCGAGTTCTCGAGTTTACTGTTGCATATCTTATGGATAGTGAACATGACAAATTACAATGCGAATATGCATATTATATTTGGAATCAAGATTTTAATTGGAATTTTATTTGAGAAATATAGGTATTGTTATTTATACTTAAGGTGACAAAATGCCATATTGATGTCGCAGTAAGAAGGTTGAAGCCGTGTATTAGTTATATCCCTAAGGATTTATAGCTATATACCGTAATATACCTTGTGATGACACCCGTAACATACGAGTTGTAGGTCCTAGGTTCGAACCCTGACAGGCACTTTACTTTGTGTATATTGTTTCATCATCACTGCTCTCGAAACGGTGAAGGAAAACATCGTGGGGAAACCGGCATGTCCTAGAACCAAAACCAAAGACATGTGACATCCACCAACCCGCACTGGGCTAGCGTGGTAGATTACGGCCCACTCCCTCTCACTGCCAGGAGACCAGTGTCCTAGCAGTGGGAACATTATAGGCTGATTTGATATGCTATTATAGTTACAAATCTTGTTGCGACATTGACAAAATCAAAATTTTAACGCGAGTGCCCGATATTTGTTTTTAATTTAATTTATTTTTTTATTTGGACAAGTTCCAAAGATAATATTTTCTTTAATGATCCTATTATTTTATTGGTATCAAATTGTTATGTTATTTATGATCACTTTTTCACTTTTTGATCAAACTTACTTGATGGCTATTTTTAAGTGTTTATTATGTGAGGGTTTAGACGCTGATAGCCGAAATACAGGCTTTCGCCTAGTTCGGCTACAGATGTCTAATTCGTTTGTAAAAAGAAATTATAGCCTATAATATATTTGTGCATCATTGTAAACAATTATTGAATAAACTTATTATTATTATTATTATTTACAACTGTAGTCGACACCGACAAGTTTCAACCTGTTTATTATGTACGCGTGCAAAGAGAAAGCCCATGTTCACGCGGGTGCATTTTTAACGCGGTTTTTTTTTCGCGCACTTTATTTTCAACGCACTGCTAAGCGCCGAGAGTTGAAAATCCAACAGAGGGTTTGACGCACTGGGATGCACTCAGCTGGATTCTCAATACTCGACTCAGCACGGGCTTCTGAATACCCGTAACGACTGACAAAGATCTACGAATGACAGTCGGAACCCAACAGCTTAACGTGCTTTCCAAGACACGCAGGGATCTCGATATGTACTGAATGGTCACCTATCCATGAACCGACCGCGGCAAGCGTAGCTTAACCGTCGATCGTGTCGTGGTTTTGTTGAATAAATTTTAAAAAAATCTATTATTTTAATACTGAACACTGTAGCAACACTGTCATAGTGCAAACTAATTACTAATATTTCAACAATAACTTTTAAATGTATTATTCTACTTTGGCAACACTTACAAATAACGTTATGATATTATAGTTATTTCTGAGTGAGTCAAAAGTCATTTAAAATAGTAAAACGTACCTAGTGCGTGTTATAAATCGTTGTTAGATTATGAAAGAGTACAGTTGTGCAGTTGAGGGTTGATTTTTCCAGCGCCAGATAATGTCATCGGTGGAAGAACTTTTGACAGTTCTTTCATAGAAAAACTGTCAGACGTCAATTTTATTCCACGATATATTATTATCTGTCGATTGAAAAATCAGCCCTAAAAGTAGAAATAATGTGTCTAGAAAATAGTGTTTTCTGAATAATCGACCCGTGCGGCTGTTTTCATTGTAATTGAAATTTTAATTTGTTGTTGTTGTATTTATATTGAATTTATTCATTTGTATTTATTGATGTGTGATGTTTTTTAATTTATTTATCTATGGGCCTTAGTTGCCTGAAATAAAGTGATTATTATTATTATTACTAACCACGAGCCTAATATCTTCACTTCATATACCAATCCTGCAGTGCGATTCTGTAACCATCTCACCGTGAAAACTTAGGTGAAGTGAGCGTGGAGTGAGCTGTCATTCCAAACTAAATGGATTGACATTATTGACAGCTCACTCTAAGCTCACTTCACCTAACTTTTCACGGTGAGATTTTTACAGAATCGATCGGCTGTCCCCTTTTTGATACACACGCCTCCTCTTGTTTTAATCAAGTTTGTTACGTATTCCTTGTTCATTGTCATCTCACACTGTGTATAATGTCAATATCGCCGGCTTGCAATGCAATTATTTCGAGACTACTAGTACATTTAAATTGAATCGATACACACAGCGACTGGAGCCTTTGAGCTCAGATAGAATTAACTGGATATTCGAAATCATTGTCTACCTACTACTGTTATACGTGTATGAGTATAATATATAAGAAGACGTGTGTATGTATGTTTAAATAATGTTTTAGAGAGTATGTAGTAGTGTTTTAAAAAAAAAAATATGTTTGTTTCATTATTAGCCCATCATAAGCATAGCATAATTAGTCTATAATGTTCCCACTGTTGGAACATAGGCCTCCCCTTTTCGAGAAGAAGTGGGCTATAATCTGCCACGCGGGCCCATTTCAATTCATTGCCGGTTTCCTCACGAAGTTTTCGTTCACCGTTTTGAGAGCAGTAGTGATGAAATTATTTACACAAAGTAAAGCGTCTGCTTGGGTTCGAACTGATGTCGGGAATTAGGATCCGTTGCCAATGGGCACTGGACACACTACTCTAATTCCAATTACCCCAGGGTTGATAATTTTTTCGATTCTCTTAATGATGTTAAAATTAGTGTTAAGGTCGGCTTCCCCTAAAAATATTATAATCATTTTTTCTCAAGTCAGCGTTCAATTCGAATGTTTAGAAAAGGCGATTGTAGAGAAGTGTGGAAGTCTATTGGGAGACATTTGCGCAGCACTGCGCTAGAACTGTAACGGTTTGGACTGACCAAAAAAAGTTAGTCTCTTATTGTTTTTCTACCTCCTGCCCTGTTCCCAATTTATCTGGGGTCAGGCCTCCTTGTGCACTTGCGCCAGGGATGTCGGACCCAAATTCGGGGGTTGCGAAAGGATCATAAGTTCCCGTGACCACCGGCGAAGGTGTAAGATGGAGCACCGGGGTGGTTTTTAAGTCAGGAAGAGTCTGACAGAGGATATCCATGAGGATTTTCAACCCTGGGAAAAAAAAGGGACGTCGGACCCGGGTTGTCTCAGGTGATAAGTATTCAGGTTTTAAGGCCTTCGCGACAATTTATTGACCATCTTATTGACAAAAAATAAAGATACAACTACCTATGCCCGATATACCAAAGATACAACTTCAAAGGTAGAAAAACAAAGAAAAAATTAAAGTTCCGTGCACTTAAAACCAAGACAACAAAAAATATACGAAACTACCACTAAAATCCGAAACCAGGGGGACCATGTTTGAAATTTCAAACAATAAAGACTGTAATATGTAAATTCGTCTGCTTTATTATGATACAAGTACGATCTAGCTTCACAGTAACCGTAAAATCGTTGAAGATTTACCGTCAGTCTAAAACAAGCTCAACTGTACAATGAAACTTAAGCCAGTCCAATCCGGTGCCAGTCTTGCATAATAGTTTCGTTTACACCGAAGCGAACGTTAAATGCATTAAAATTATAATATATAATTTATACTAGCGCAGCGCCCCATAAGTTTCGATCCCGTGGGAATATCTGGATGAAAAGTCTCCTATGTGTTAATCCTGGCAACTATCTGTGTGTTAAGGTTTATTGAAATTCGTTCAGTGATTTTTACGTGAAAGAGTAACAAACATTCATCCATCCATCCATCCATCCTCACAAACTTTCGCGTTTATAATATTACTAGCTGCTCCCCGCGGTTTCACCCGCATAAGTTTTGATCCCGTAGGAATATCGGGATAAGAAGTATCCTATATGTTAATGCTGGTTATAAACATCTCCAAATTTCATCTAAATCCGTTCAGTAGTTTTTGCGTGAAAGAGTAACAAACATCCATCCATCCATACAAACTTTCACATTTATAATATTAGAAGGATGGATTAGTAGGACATTTTTATTGCAACACAAAGACAGAATTAAGATGAACCTAAGTTGAATATTGGTTAATTTTTGCTAATAAAATGACAAGGCAGATGTGAGTGGAAACGCCAGGGACGCCCTAGAAGGATATTCGACCGGTGATGTTCTTCAGAAAGGTTAGGTGCATATTACTCGGCGCCAGCGTGTCTGTACGACCAGGTGAACGTAAAAGAAGTATGTAAGGATCGTGACGTTCTGTAGTTTCTGCATAGCCCCATGCAAATAAGGCGTGAATTTATGTATATGTAAAATGAGAGTAGGTAATGGATGTCCATCTTGTGCATTATTATCGTTCCTGATCTAATCGCACATGTGATTGTGAGTGCGGGTTGGAAGCTGTCGCATGTCGTCGAATTTCTGGTTCTAGGAAATGCCGGATTCCCTACGATGTTTTCCTTCACCGTTTTCAGAGCACACATTGACTTACAAGTTACATGTTCGTTGGTTCGAACACAGACAGGCGTTTTACTTTGCGTAAATTATTTCATCACCGTTTGATTACATAATAATTATCAAATCTGTCGCATAGATGATACAGCAATATTTACACAATTAACTGAAAACCGCAGCGTCATCTTCTTTCATGTTTGTCTGAAAATAGACTTATCGAGGCTCATCACTTATCATTATCACGATGATGAGCAATATTTTACCTTATTAATGTAATTACTAATTAAAAACGAGTTATACATAATCCTTCACCGTTCCTACTCGGAACACAAAATGAATGATAATGAATAATTATTATGAAGCCTTTTTTTTTGGATGGGAAATCATCAAATGACCCCTCCCGCTCTGGGTGGAGCGGAAGGGAGTGTCAGACTCTTACTGACTAAAACCCACCCGTGTTCCTTCCTTAGCCCTTTCTGATCCAGGGCAGCGGTAACCCTTTCGGACGATCCCGCTAATTATTGTTAAGCCTACATTACACTACTCGAAAATTTGTTTGAAGTTAAGCGAATACGAGAGTATAGAAGGGTACTTTTTTTTTTTTTTTTTAAATCGGTTTGCTTCGGGCAACCTCGACTTGCTTCGGGCGACTTCAGATCGTTGTTGGTTCTTGCGCTCGAGTCAAAGGACTCGAAGCGTCCCGTAGTTCTAACGCACTTCGGACTTCGGTCAATTTCACCCAGTACTTCGTCAAAGCAGCTTCGCGAGTAGTTGTAGTGCAGGTTTGCATATTTTGCCACTAGGTATGAAATCTTATAAATAACAATACTTATTATTTTAATCTTACTTCAGTGTACAACAAGATGGAGCTAAGCAAAGAGGTAACTAATAACAATCATTTATTTTACACTTCATATTCTCGATAGGAATGATAGAGGATTATTTTAATCTCCTCCTTTAGTTATAACCGTTGCTTAAAGTTAAGTCATGATTAGCGACTGTTCTACTATACATTTTTGACGTTAAAACGTCTCTTTACTTTAAGCAATGTTTATAAATAACCAGTGTTTAGGTCCCTTGATTTTTTGAATCGCCGAGAAAATACTGTAGGTAATGCATATTCACTCGTCTACGGTGTAAGTGCAGCCGGCACCCATAAGGATGATACCAACGCTTCCTCAAGCGTTATTCAATTTGGTTCGCAGTTGGAGGTTGGTGGAGCACTGTGTACCGAAAGGCGAGCGCCCGGCGGTGCGGACAAATGAAGATTTAACGCCTTATTTAAGAAATCTAGGATTAATTGAGCTTTAGCGTAAAATGCCTTTGATATTAGTACTAGACTACGTATGTGGCAAAGATGTTGCTTCTACCAGCTAACCTGAAAACGTGGATGTTGAAGATGTTTCTGTTAGAATGAATTGTAATTATATTGGTAGCATTAAACACTAACAGACCGTTTATTAAAAAACTCAATTTTGATATCAGAGTTGCCGGTAGTCGCCATTTCCTATCCAGTATATTTAAAAAAAAAATCTTAGAAATCTTAGTTAATTTTGTGCACAAAATAAATCCTGTTCAGTTCTGTACTTATAGCACTTAAGTGTTAATAAATCGGTAGGTAATGTACACAGCTTGCTAGGTACATTTATTTGCTCTATGTTCCAATATCTTATATTCATCACAAATCATGAATGCAAACTTTCTAGAAAAGTTTAGCTAAAAGTTAAGTCAAATTTATAGAGTGGACAGTCACCCCGCATACATAGTACGTAGTTTCTATTCTATTAGACACTTAGAAAACAGTATAAGTTTAGAACCGCAAATGAAAACTCTACTTACGCTCTCACGAGTAAAATACTGTGTAATAATTTAATACAAGTAAAATATTTTTATACCAAAGAAATTTATGTTTAAAATCGTATGTGAAAGAATTCATTTTTCTTTGACGCGCACTCATCTCATCACTTTCTGTGGAGAGCCTTTGTATGCGGCTCTTCGCGCTAAGTACATTATGTAAATGTAATACCAGAGGCAGGACTGCTTGGTCCTCGTACATTACAGATAACCACACCCATATTATTTTACACAGAGTAAGAAAGAGCGAACAATGTTTTCAGGAAAAATAGCAGTGGGTTAAGTTGGTTCTTTGGTACGGGTGCAGGCTGTGGCGCTGAGTTATTTTAGTAGAAACAAGTGTGTAGACAGGAAGCGCAGCGGGGCTGCCCTGTCGTGTGAACGTAGGCCATTCTTTAAAAATATTTTGCTGTTTAATATTTATAAATATACGTATAACATCTCTGCACATGTGTTTCGAAATTTTAATATTTTTTGCCGCATGACTCCTTTGGGAACCGTTATTGAAGCAGCTTATGGTACAGGAAAGTAGTAATGTAATTATGGTGGTAGGCCATGTTTGTAAATGTAGTTTTGTTCTGAAATTTAAATTATTTGTTTAATGTAAAAAGATTGTGTAACTTTACGTGATACTAGCTGCGCCCCGCGGTTATACCCGCATAAGTTCTGATTCCGTGGGTGTATCGGGATAAAAGTCATCTATGTATTAATCCTGCTTATAAACCATCTGTGTGCCAAATTTCATCCAAATCCGTGTAGTAGTTTTTGCGTGAAAGAGTAAGAAACATCCATCCATCCATACAAACTTCCACGTTTATAATATTATAGTAGGCTTTACGCATAGAATAGTATACAATAGCCACTATTAGCTCTTAGAAACTCAAGTCTTCCCACAATGACTAATCAGTCCCAAATTAACTATTATGAAATCCCGTCAAACTGAAAACACCACATAAATCCTACAACAACAAACAAAATTCCCTATTCATAATTAAATTACTTTGTTAACAATATCAGTAAATCTTCATTGACATTCCTTGCAGAAGCATCAGAGCCAGACATACCTCGAATTGTTTCAACGAAATCTCAACAAATCCGCAATGTGACGTGTCCGAGGCAGGTTTAATTTAAAAGGGCTTAGAGGGCGATCACCGAAGCTCCTCGGATTAAAACTTGCAGCAAAACTATTGATACGGTTCAATATTTTAACAAGACAGATAAGAAACCTTTAGAATCAGGGATTCAGAATAAATTCTTTTGGTGGTCTTTCGGTACGAGGCTATTTGCAATGGAATTTAGTCTTGCCAGAGTATTCAGTCTCGCCAGGGTATTCAGTCTCGCCAGGGTACCTATTTGATTATTTCTGTCTTAATCTCGTTTCCTTCGCCCGTCTTTTGTCTTTTATCTCTTTAATTTCTAAGTTGTAATGAAATAGCGCTTAGTGGCAATGGCATTGACGTGAGAGGATTTAGAAGACTTAATGAAATTTCAATTTGATTTCATTGCTGCACTCAAGCATGTTATTTATGTGAATGAATGAATTGCACCGATCCCAGCATGGTTTGACCAGACTCGATTAATCAAATGAACCCCAAGATTCACACTAGCTCCTGTAGCCTCATGTTCATGGTGCTACAGTGACCATTGCATATCAAGATGAATTTAGAAGAGACTAGAGACAAAGCACGTCCGTCCGCTTCGGCGGTCAGAATCCGAAACGCACTCAAGCATGTTATTTATGTATAGAAAAATTACATTTTGATTCGCTCAACAATATTGATAGATAACACCTGCCACCTATGCTTCGCATCTGCAAAGCGCTGCGCCTAAATACAAAATTAATAAGTCTAAGATGACTGCATATTTAATATTTTCACAGACTTCATAAAATATTCAATTTATTTTAAATATCACTCCCCGAATTTTTTTTTGATATTCTATTTTCTATTTTACTTTCAACTTTCTTGTAACAAATGAATACATGATGACATGAAAATGACAAAATGTTATTGTATTCTTCTAACGCAATAACACGTTCAGGAATATTTGTTCTGACCAATTTTTTTCCTGAAAATAGAACGTCAAAGGTTTTATTCGTACCACAGCTTTACAAATAAACATTGAATCCTACCCACGCTCGTTGATGACGGAAATTAAAAATAAACTCATGAATTGAGGCCCAAGTTTGACTTGGCGACTTCTTTATTTGCTTTTCCTCCTTTGATCTTGATATTCAGGTAGCTGAAGGCGATACACCCCGATGAACAACTTTTAATCCTGCCGCCGTCAGCAATCGAGCGGTAAGTCGTTTTAAATTAAAACTTGTCGTCGATCCCTGATCCTGCGGATTTATGGCAAAGTTAGGGAGAATCCATCGATCCCTAGTAGTCCTCATACATATATAATTGCGGTCGACTCGAAAAAGTTGTTGCTTTGCGACTACCACGAGTGTGCTACTGAATTTCGTGAAGGTTTTTGCGCAGTACATCTCTTTGTTTGTAGAGCTTGACGAATTTTAAGCCGCTCAAAAAACGTAATGTATGATGAATTCAGATTCTGAATTTTTACTTTCTTTCGGTAACTTTTCACTGTAGTTTTTCATGTAATGCTTGTTGTTAATCTTTCCAGCCAGATTGAAAAAGGGTTTCATTGTGGAGCTTCAGTCAATGTCAACAAGTTAGAGCCTATAGAACTAAAGGATTCGACAAGTTTTGGTACGAACATAATGTATAATGAAATAAATAATTTAGTAAGCAAAGTTATTAATTATACACTGCTGAGGAGTCATTAATATTGATGGCCACTTATCACGAAGAGTAATAGGTATGACCTTGGACTCCACAATTAATTTGGAATTCTGATTAATACTGTAGATTTTTTATGTAGCCCAGTAAAATTATTTTATATTTTTCAATGACAGATTAGATATGTTCGCGTCAAAAATTGCAATGCATTCATATATTATTCGTGACACGTTGTAGAATAGAATATATTTATTTGGTAGATATGAAATAGCAGGTGCGCAGTGGCGCTCTGTAGTTTCTGCCTACCCCCATAAGAAGAAGGCGTAGGTGTAGGTACACATCAAGCTATCCGAAACTGACAATTTTTCCCAATCGACTTTGAACCTTATGCTGTGGCGATAAAGTTGAAAATCTACTAAAGAAATTTGAAAGATTGTAGTAGCTTGATGTGCTGGCGTCTGTACATTATTAAAAGTCTCAAATGCATTATGGTTCCACATATTTAGCTAACTTAAATAATAAATAAATAAATAAAAAATTTATTCAAGTATAAAGTAAAACTATGATTTACATTAATTACAACCGAGGAAACTTAAATTCTAACTGTAATATAGACCTTACTTACTTAATATAGAACTTACTTCGGCTTGCAAAAAATATTTAGAAAAACTACACACAGCCCCAAACAAACAAACACAAACTTACCAACTTAAAAAAAAAAAAAAAAACATTAAATTAAAACAAAAAAACAAACATTAAACTTATTACTAGTGAGAACTTGTACATATGTGTGGTGCAAAATGTTAATAAAAGTTTGTTTATCCTATCCTACTAATATTATAGACGCGAAAGTTTGTGAGGATGGATGGATGGATGTTTGTTACTACATATTTCACGAAAAAACTACAGAACAGATTTGGATAAAATTTGGCACACAGATAGTTTATAACCAGGAATAACACATAGGATACTTTATATCCCGATATTCTCACGGTATTGAAACTTATGCGGGTGAAACCGTAGGGCCGTGCCAGTTAATAGTAAATAAATCATTTTGATCTAAAAAATATTATTGTTCAAAATACTAAAGATTATTAAACTACTTATTTTCATTAAGTTTTCCCTTTGGTTATCGACATCACCGATTTATCTTTTGCGTCCATTAGGAAAATACGTAATAGATAAGCCTTGGTAAAATTCAGGTACATAAAAAAGGTATTCGTCACATAAATAAAGTTTATCACACCGTAACTAGCTACTCCATGCAATGAACATAGTAATTACATTAACAGCGTCACTCAGAGAATTTTCAATTAGATTTAGGTATGTGTAAACTTCACACTGTGTCACGTAGAATTTATTTTTTTTGCTCGAACTGTATTTTATTACAGATAACCTGATGTGAGCGGGCTTTAACATAATACCGGTTCCATTATAATTAAATGGAACTGTAAAAAATGGATGAAATCTTATTTTCATGTCGTGCAGGTTTTTTTCAGTCATACAGTGAAATGGAATGTTTTTTTTATTTATAATCATATTGTGCAAAAACAGATTGTGCAGTGAACCCAAACTAGGTATTTGCCTGTATCTTGGAGAACGGGAGAATGTTTATTCGGACGATCCCGCTACCCCGGCAGGCTTCGGCCCTGTCGGGCCCCTTCCTTTGTGCTGATATCTCTTTGAGGCGCGCGTGGAACACATACGCGCCGTCTGGCACGGGCCTGGTCCTGATCGGACGGTGAGCTACCCATTACTCTCCGCCCGCAGGCCCGCGCCAGTGGCCGGGAGTCGTCACGCGGCTCCCGACGCCCAGAGCATCTCCCGCGGTGGATGACGCGTGAGGTTCTCTCCCTCAGCCATCCCACCACCTCCTTTGCTAGCATGACTGCTTCGCAGAAGGAGGTGACTGCCTCCCACTCTCTCTCGCCCCGGACCATGGCTTGAACCAGGGCCGGACGCGAGAGATCGCCGCCGTTGCCGATCGCCTCTACAAAGACACGGCGGTACTCCGCCCAAACGGGGCAGACCTCTACAATAATGCTAAGCTAAAGCTAGCTTTTTTGTTAGCCTATAGGTACTCCCACTACTGGCAAAAACCTCGAACCAGCCTTCGCGGTACACGTCCAGGTCATTTCGCCATGATTGATTTGATAACTTAAAATAATGTTATACTTGAACTAAGACATTCCTTGTCTTCGTCCCACGATCTTTATCTCTAAACTAGTACATATTACGACGACCAAATTGGCTCTTACTGCCATTTAATTCAATATAATCCTAGTAGTTTGGTACATATCTTATCAGTCACACTAATCGCTTTCTGCGGGCCAGACGGCCAGATTGCTCTTATTGTTGCCTTATCTATAACTAATGTCTTCGGTAGGTACCATCATGTGTCTAGAGGTCTAACTCCTATTAAAGTTGGGCGAAATATAATGCTGCTTGCTCACTGTCATACATTGTGGTATAGTTTTGTGTGTTGTCTAGTCATGCACTGTGTGAATAATGATATGTTTAGAAAGGGGGTGACTACCGAGATGACGACTAATAGAGAAGTATCATCATTATCATTTCAGCCGAAAGACGTCCACTGCTGGATATAGGCCTCCCCCAAGCACCTCTACTTCGACCGGTTCTGAGCTTCTTGCATCCAACGGGCTCCTGCGGCTTTCACAAGGTCGTCGGTTCACCTTGTGGGAGGCCTTCCAACGCTACGTCTTCCGGTACGCGGTCGCCACTCCAGAACCTTTCGGGCCCATCGGCCATCAGAGGGGCAATTCTCGTAATTTTAAGAACGTTCACAGTCTGATCTAAATCTCATTCTGTCAAAAAATACTTCTAACTTAGGGAAGTTAGAAGTACTTTTTGACAGATTGAGACTCAAACAAATGTTGACAACATTTTGACAAGTTTTTGACATTTGTTTGTCGCCGAGATGAGACTGCGAGTATATTTTGAACGTTTTAAATTACGAGAATTGGCCTTCTGTTCTGCGAGCAATGTGCCCTGCCCACTGCCACTTATGTTTGGCAATTCTTTGAGTTATGTCGGTTACCTTGTTTCTCCTCCGGATCTCTTCATATCTGATTCGATCACGCAGGGACTCCAAGCATAGCCTATTTATAAGTATTTCACTCCTCTTTTAAATACTACGACAGTTGCAGTCAGATGTTATACTAATTATAGCATTTGTAAAAGTAGGTTTTAATATTAATGAGAACTCAATTTTTTTGTGAAAAAATTTAGCGTTAGCAAATAGAAAAGTATTTAAAGGAATGCGTGTTATAGTGATTACTAACAAAACAGTCCTTGTACAGTATTTTATTAGACTTGCAATTGGCAATAGTACTAACAGTAAACTTCTTAGTTTTATATTTAAGGTGACCGCGACAACCTTTGAATAAAGTTTTGCATGCAGATGAAACTCTTACTTGTTACGAAGTATTCATGTCATCAGCCCGTCCCGTTTTATTGTATTGATACTATTACTTAAACTTTGTTATTGTTTTCTTTTACGAAGGTTCGTAAACTTAATAAACTGATTATTTAAAGGTATATACGATGTTTTTATTTTCAGTGCAGGCGTACCACATTTTAGGGTTCCCTACCCAAAGGGTGCGGACGGGACCCTACTACTAAACCTATGCTGTCCGTCCGTTTGTCTGTCATTTGTCTTGTCATTTTTTTTTAATAAAGTTAAAAATTAAGGGGACGCCGATAAAACCGTGTGCGAGTGCGATTATTATTAGTGTCAAGTCTGTGTCAGTCTATGAAAATTCTTGAGGAGTAATAACAATTTAGGGTTGCCTACAACAGGTTGAATATTTTCTATTCAACATACTAAAAACACCTGAATTCTGGTCGCAAAAAGGTAAACTATATTATTTAGGCAACAGGGTCTTAGACGTTCTTAAATACCTCGTGTCTTCATATGTTAGTAAATACATCATCACCATCAGCCTACAGCATTCAAATACTGGACATAGGCCTCTCCAAATGCACGCCATACAGCTCGATTCTTGGGAACTCTCATCCAGCTGCTACCAGCCATCCTGCGAAGATCGTCGCTCCACCTAGCCTGAGGGTGTCCCACCGTACGTTTACCGATTCGCGGTCTTCACTCAAGAACACCTGTGGCCGGCCCATGCCACTTTGATTCTCTGTTGGATTACCTCGTTCCGGATTCTATCCCTCAGAGAGTTTCCAAGCATAGCTCGTTCCATAGCTCGCTGAGCGACTATTAATGGAACAACCGTACCGTGGGTGTCCACGTTTCGCTCCGTAAGTCATAACAGGATGGACGCACTAATTGAAGACTTTAGTCTTTAGGTTCTGCGGAATTAGTGACGAATGGACTCGACGAAGCTCCCCAAAGGTTGCTCAACCTATCTGAATTCTTCTGTTAGCCTCCTTCTCAAAGCTGTTCTTACCAAACTGCAGAGTTTGCTCGAAGCAAGCGTATTCTCGAACAACCTCGAGATCACCGCCATTAACAGTAACCGGTAAATAATATAATAACATTAAACTGCCAGTATTATAGAAAGCGTTTGCTTCAAGCCTTTCTAAACAAATTCTTAATTAGTTCAAATTAGTACATTCCCGAAACCTACCAACAAAATCTTTTACATAGGCAGCCTCTTTAATGAAGTCTTGAGTTTATCAGTAAACATGTTGAAGGCATTATTAATTTAACTTACTTAATTAAGGTACAAGTGTGG
This sequence comes from Apamea crenata, assembly GCA_949629185.1. NCBI lineage: Eukaryota > Metazoa > Arthropoda > Insecta > Lepidoptera > Noctuidae > Apamea > Apamea crenata. The sequence goes on from OX451359.1 coordinate 5,255,742, forward strand.
AACATTTAGCTGACGATCAAATACCTTCGCTTGTTACCGCAGGATTATTGACGCAGATTTTGGTACAAGATTGTTTTCATTGAGATGTTAAAATAGGTGCTTAATTGGATAGCTCCTTGATCCTGAAGTTTTCAAAGAGTAAGGGGAAATCATGATTTTGTTGATCTGACAATTTACTAGGAATATTTGTCTTTAATGGTGGTTTGTGTTATAAAGGCTTTATAAGAGAGGAATAAAATACCTTAGTCATCATCACCATCTGCCTAGCCTTTTCCTAACTATGTTGGGGTCTGCTTCCAGTCTAACCGGATGCAGCTGAATACCAGTATCTTACATAGAGCGACTGCCAGTCTGACCTCCACAACCCACTGGTAATACGATACCCCTTGGTAAGACTGGTTGTCAGACTTTCGGGCTTCTGACTACCCGTAACGACTGTCAAAGATCCACGAATGACAGCCGGGACCAATAACTTAACGGTATGTAAATATCGTCACCCATCCACAGACCAACCGCGGCAAGCGTAGCTTAACGTGATCGATGGACCTGTGCGGCTGTTATTATTTAGCCACGGACCTCTGTATGAAATATCTTACTCGTGGTTCCTTTACTAGAAAACCGGTATGTTTGGTTACCAATCAGGTTGAACTACCTTTTGCCTTGAACGGTTCTTTGGGTAATATCGTTGATTACTTCGCAAACAATTGTATACAATCAAGTTCTTCTAATAGACGGATGTGTCGCTTGGAGGTTTTTGCGCCACTTCTTATCCTAGCCAAAAGATTAGGTACTTGTGGGCGGCATTTTGAGGGACTGTCTTATGTAACTTTGACGTTTAGCTCGCGTAGTATGACCGATTCTATCTCTATTCTATCAAGAATAGACAAAGTTCTTTCTATCCAACTCTACTTCTATCCGACATCTCTTCTGCCCGAGCACGGGGTGACCCGTAGACTCGCGTTTCTATGAAGACAAAGACATTTATATTCTTTCCATAGAAACGGGGAGGAAATTTTAAATTCAATATAGTTTCTTGTCCAATGTGAGGTAGACTATTTTTGATATTTGTTTAGAAGATTTTTTTCTACCCCTAAATGTCAAGAGTAGAGAAAAATTGGTCGTAATGCTTGACGTTGTCTACTTTTTTCGACTGAAGAATAGAAACATTTCTTCTCTTCATCGCGATGCTGAAGACTATTATATAGAAGTATGAGAAACAGGGTGTAAAGTTCACTCATCATCTATGGAAAAGGGAGGATCCTTCGACCAGACGGGTGTCATGTCTGGCGGGCAACTGCTCGATGAACCATGTTGGGCCGTTGTATATATGCTAATTGCATGGTAAACTCTCGCGATGCAGGATTTTGGATGACGTCAGTATGATGCGTAATTCACATGTAGCGTTGTAGATACCGCTACAAAGACGGTAGAAATCTTTCTACAATCTGTCATTGTATGTACCTATTCTTCCGTCGATAAAACCCGTTTCTATAGTGTTCATGCTACGCTTGCGGAAAGTACTAATTCTCAGCCTAATTTTGACACATGAGTTTTAATTTTGAAACCATGATAGTAAACACACACACAAATTATTATTTTTTAGTTGTAATTGTGCGTTTTGTTTGTGCAGAATAAAATATTTTTCTTTATTTCTTTTCTTTTTCTTTAGACAATTAGAAAGACAAATTTATCCTAGCAACATGTGCTATGTACCTCATTCTACCCTTGCATCACCAACCATATCGAAAATTCTCCTGACACAAACACGCCACTTTAAGAAACTTCTAACGCTATTTCCCGACGTTTTCATACGAATTAAGACTTCGCATTAAGATAACGTATGCGCCCACAATGCCTCGGGAGACGTTATCGTTTAGTCTGTAGTACTAGCCGTACGTTTCAGCACAAGTTGTTTTAACCCCAGTGAAAAATAAGAGGAAACGGCTTACCTTTTCTCGTATTTTTCAGACGGGTACAGGTTTTTCTTCCTGTATTTTTTGGTGTTCGGTTTTGCAGGTGAGGGTTAAAAGATGCAGACAGCACGGTTTCATAATTGGATTAAAATGATGACCGTTTTTCATAAGAAAACAAAAATAGCTTTACTTTGAACAACAGTCTATATACGATATAACCAGTTTTCAGAGTAACGAAGCTGCTATAACATTGTGTTCTTTCGAAATATTATTTACAGTGCCAGCAAAATAACAATGAAATTGGTTGCTCTATGCAAGTACAATAGTTAGAAAATAAACCAGTTTTCCTGTACGTTTGCTTATATTTTTCTACTAGCTTCCGCCTGCGGCATCGCTCGCGTGATATATCGATAACAACCGGCAGTAAGCCTATCTCCTTCAACAGGGCTCAAAGTATCTCCATACAAAATTTCATAAAAACCGGTCAAGCCGTTTCGGAGATTAGCCGGAAGAGAGACTAAAATTGTTTTTTTGCGGTAAACGTACCGTATATACTTTTTTTTTTTTTTTGGATGGGAAATCATCAAATGACCCCTCCCGCTCTGGGTGGAGCGGAAGGGAGTGTCAGACTCTTACTGACTAAAACCCACCCGTGTTCCTTCCTTAGCCCTTTCTGTTCCAGGGCAGCGGTAACCCTTTCGGACGATCCCGCTACTTTCGGACGATCCCGCTACACAAAATAGGTCTGGGGAAAATGAAAAAAAAAATGTTTTTTTGCGGTAAACACGGTACGTTTACCGCAAAAAAACATTTTTTTTTTTTTACCGCATATACTTTCAAAATCATTTTTGAAAGTATATACGGCTGTTTTGAAAAATTTAAGTGTCTGTTTGTAATTTCAACATTACAAACAGACATTTCAATTTGATTTATTTGTACATTATTATGTATGTATGTATTAGAAGAGATAATGGTTATAGGGTTCATGTGTCTAATACAAGTTATAGAAATCTTACTTAATTTGTCTTTCAAAGAAAAGAAATTCCAATACTTTCTGTTATGCATTGCATATTCAAACACAATCCGTTCCACAAAACTCCTACAACCATCCGGCTCAGAAGCACAGAATGACTGAACATATTTCTAACTACAGTTCTGTTTTACGGCAAACGATTCACAAATACTGAGCATACAGATCCCAAGAGGTTCGTACATGAGGTGCATCAATATCACTGGTTTATGTACGTGGTCCCCGCATAGCTGAATAAAACTACAGTTTATACGAGTGAATAGTGTAGTTCCAAATTGCCAGTTGTTATTTACGTATAGACGATATTTGAGTCGTAATAAAGACTAAAATGCGTTTCCAATAAAAATTACCATGACTCATTAACTAAGAAATCGATTCAAATATTGTATTTTAACATACACACAATGATACATGTTATAAACAATAGGGTTTGGGGTAAGGTACAGATTCATGAAATATGATACTTTCGGTGCGCAGCCCAGTCGACGCACGTCACACGACACTGTCAAAAAGGGGCGCGCGTCGTCTGTTTCCTTTAGGAAGCTTCTAGAATGTTCTAGAAGCTTCGACTCGCTCTTATAAGCCGGGCGGGAATGAGAGGCGTTTCCGCCAGAAGCGCGTGAATTGTGTCGGGAGCGGTTACAAATAGGTTCGCGTTATAGTATTATTTATTATTATTTTTCAGAGTGTTTTCTCTTCTCAGCTCTTTGGTTGGTTTTTGCAACATTTACGGACCGAAGTCAAGTAAATGCAGCGTGTGGTGTATTATGTTAAAGATGTGTAGTGATGAGGACCTATTTCGTTTTTTTATTATTATTTTTTTTTTAGTCTGCTCTCTCACACTCCTGCGCAAATGGCCTCCCTTCACTTCTTCCAAGTTTTGCGACCCCTAGCGTCCTCCTTCCAGTTTTGTCGGAATTTAAGGAAAGAAAGAAACAAAATACATTTATTTGCGGTAAACATGACGCATAAAAAAGAACACAAACACAAAAAAAAATATAAGTTGGGTGTTGGGTAAATAACAAATTTATTGAAAAAACAGTGGAAAGTTATGAACTTTGCCCAGTAGTGGGAAAAAACAGGTTTATAAAAAATATTGGAGAAAAATAACAAAAGAAAATTCGTAAGGCCTTTTAAGGAGAAAAAAGAACTACGTTAGAAGGGTATGTAACTTAATATCAGACGTTACAATTTTTTCTCACCCATTATATTCCACTACAACTAACACTATTTCTCTCCTTACACCATTTTTTTTGTTCTTTTCACTTTCATTCACTCATTTTCACTTCATCACTCATTCTCACTTTCACTTCATGATTATTACTGTATATTTTTTATAGATAAACATGTTTTAGGTATGTATGTATTTACTGTATATAAAGGGTGGTAGGGACATCGACGCACAAACTGTAACCATGAATTCAGCATATGAGTTTAGACCACATAGAGTAGAAATTTTTCGTCGGTTATCAAAAAAAAAATCTTCTGTTTTATAGAAAACTGCACTACCTACGCGGTCAAAATGTATGGAACAGCAATTTTTTTTTTATACATGAATCCATGGTTACAGTTTGCGCATCGATGTCCCTGCCATCCCGTATTTAAATGGTACACCACAGACTAACTTCAGTACTGTCTCTCCTTCTCCCTTAATCCATCCAAAGGTTGTCTTTAAAAGATCGCTTTTAGCGATAAGCCGCCTCTTGTGTCACGCCTTGTAAAATTTCTACATTTATATCTGTAACTTTTACGGTGTACATACTGTTACTGTTGCTGTTAGCTTGTCATCATCCCACTTCTGGGCAAATACCTCTCGCCATGACTTCCAGTTCATTCGATCCAGGGCTAAAGTGGACCACTGGTAGTTTGTTTCGTCCAGCTCGTCCCGCTAACTTCTACGGGGTCTGCCGCGACGCCTTCTAGCTTTGTCAGGGCTTCACGCGGTGGTTATTTTGACCCACAGCTCATTGGGCATATGGCAGATGTGGCCAGCGCAGTCCCACTTGCGCTGGCCACATCTGCCGTATGCCAATGAGCAATGGCAATGGCTTAGCGGCTTTTTGAGCAACGTCAGAAATTTGTGTGTCCATAAAATAAAGAATATTCTATGTTCCAGCAGAGAGATCTGTTTTATTTAAAATGAATCTTAATAAATGGATTTCAAAGGCACCTAGTTAACCTTTGTGTAATGTAATGAACACCAGTTACAGTAATTACAATTTAATGTTTAAGAACAGTGTTTGAAAACAAATATTCTGACGGTATAATTTGCGCTACTAATTGAACAAGTTGCTGTAAATAAATTGCACTTTCATTTGTTTTTAACTCGGTTACTTTGGTATACAGAATGTCAATCATTAAAATAATAGAAAAGAAAAACAATGGTTTATTATTTTATCAAGTACCTTAACGTATTACTTACTTGTTTTAAAACAAATAATTAACTATAAATTTACTTACAACTTTGTTGAGAGCAGTCTTTATTTCATGTTCTCTATTAGTTATTCTAAAATTCACAATAATTATCACTGTACCTAATCAAATAACAAGTCATCTTATTCGTGTTTGCGATTTATTGTTTTCAAACATGTGAACAAATATGAGTTATTGGATAAATAACTTTAAAACCTATACAACAAAGTTCAGTTTACACTACAACTTCAAAAAAATGTAAGGCTTTTTAAATAATGCTAGTTACTCTGAAATCAATAAAATTACCACTTTAATAAAGTTGATATTTGTTTAACTTGAAATAACATCAATTGGAAACGTAAATTTGAATAGACTTCACGTGGAAAATGCGCTGTAATTACAATCGGCTATGTTGAATTTCCAGACACGATTTACTTTTATTTTCCACGCTTCATTTGTTTATATCCTCATAACCCTACATCCAATTCCCGAAAACAATTTGCCATAAAAAAATTATAAACCTAACCTAATCACACTGAAGAACACCGAAAATTACCTGTTCAACATACGAAATTTATTATTTAAATTAAGGTATTCAAACAAAGGACCTGTTTAAACGGCTATGGTGTAATGCAGCCCTAATAAAACAACAAAGTCTCACGGAATCATGAGTAAGTGGAGTGTTCATACGCATTTTTTTTCTAAATTATAGCGATTTCGAGGTCTAACACTGTTTCTCATAATACAATGTCTGCGAGTAACGGAACGTTGATGACGATCATTTATATTAATTTTCGATTAGTAGCATCCAATTGTGGCGGTGGGTTTTATTTCAAACCCACTTATAATAAGATCCTACAACGTTTCAAGAACGTAGAAACCACGCGATCCTAGCACGTTGTGTGCTACGCCGTAGCACAGGGCGTAGCAGTTTTTTTTTAACAGCAACGCGGAACGTAATAATTTGACTCAACTTTGGGTTATGGATTTCTAATTATTTGATGATTTCGATATCCTTCTAACCAGTTTCTTTTGGTAACATAATCCCCTAGTCAGTCGGCTGTTGCGATCGTCCAGATTTATTTATGTAATATCATGTTTAAAAACACTTTATAACTAGGCATTCTGACGCCAGAACTAAACAATTTAGTTACAAAGGCAGAAACTACAGTAAATGTCTGCGTACCTCTCATTCGTTAGTCTGCATACCTCTTATTCTTCAATATTTCCTCCAAAATCACTTAGCACTCGTAAGTTATCGTATATTTACTGCCTATATCATTCCATTTACTGCCTACTCTGTGGCTGGTCTAAAGTACACAGTTTACTGGCCGTCTTCACAACCTGTAGGCAACAGCAACGTAAACACCGAACTAATTATAAGACGTTGGATGCCCAACGTAAATATTTTGCTCTATCTTGCCGTAACGAACTTGCCTGTTTTTATTTTATAGGAAAAGTTGGGCGCCTGCCTTTGAAATATGTTGATTAATTTAATTAGTTTTGAGGTTGATATTTTATTAGTTATTTTATCTTTGTTTTTGGTTTGTTTTGAGAATTATTAATATTAGTTTCATATTTATAAGGGGGCAGGGGGAGGGGTTATAACCAGTCTGATCAAGGGGTATCGTATTACCCAGTAACTGCTTGTGCAGGTCAGATAGGCAGTCACTCCATGTAAAATACTGGTATTCAGCTTCATCCGGTTAGACTGGAAGCCGGAAGCGGGAAAAGGCTTGGCAGATGATGATTTATAACAGCAGGATGTTATTATAAATTCACTTTTTCACATTACGCTTCAATATACACTTAGTATACATTTCATAACCAAGTGTGACATATATTATTTAAAAGACAAGTATTAAATCACATATAGATAACGACCAAGACCGCCACAATAATTATAAACAATGGTCAAACAAAGTCACGACCTTACTAGAAACTAGCACAACCAAGGGCATATTACGACAACACTAAAAGCTCCCGCAGGCAGGCGCGACGCAATGATGCGACACGATTCTGGTAGAAAAATTTCGATGAAGTCTACATAGGAATTGTTCTACTAGAATCACGTCGCGCTGTCTCGTCGCGGCTATCTGCAGGTGTCTTAAAGTAGCACGAGGATGCGTTATGAACCTCCTTAAGGAAAGGCTCTTCTTACTAACAACACTAAGGCTAAGTCTTTAAATAAACAAATTATTACCAAAAACAAGTACTAACATAAAGGACAACAACAAAACTTTTTCATTCTACGCATAACTCCTTTCGCCTATATCGCATTTTTACGGGACTAACGTTACGTAAGAGGAGTGGCTCGTGGCTCATGGCTCAGATATCAGACGTCTACGCCGTTCTCATTTTATAGGCATCGTCATATAAATTCAACCGACTCGTTCTTGGCTTTCTGAGCGAATTTCAACATATCGCCCGCTGTATGCTACTGTATTCACGGCGGATACCTTCCAGTAATGTTATTTGAGTCGGAGTTTCGACTGTATTATTAGAACGTTACTTTGAATGTTGGTGTAATGTGAATTTGTGTTTTCTCACTTTTTGGTGGAATTATCGGCGGGAAGCGGCTGTAATATCAAGTGGCTTAATTTTGTTGAGATACGTGAACGTGTGTATAAAAGATCCTTTTATACGCAACGATTTTAGAATTTCTTTTGGTATTTCAGTGTTTCAAGTCAAACTCAAACTCAAATCATTTAATTCAACTAAACCAATTACAGGCACTTTTGAATTGTCAAAGGGTCAGTCAGTCAGAAAGATGAAGCTAGTTGCCCATTCCAAAGCGTAGGTACCTATGGAGAAGAACGGGCAAGAAACTCCATGGACACTCTTTTAAATCATAAAATTGTTAGAAAATATTTGATACATCATTCGTGTTGAAATTAACCATGTGAGAACGATGTAGAAAGACGTGCACGTTTGAAGCGTCCGTTATAGAAAACATAAAAACAATTCAGAAATTAAAAATTACAATAAGCCGTGGCGGCTAAGAGATGACCAGTCCCTACTGACGGCGCCCGTTCACGAACATGACGTATGGATCAGCACCATTCAGCTCAACCATTTTGAAGGGAACTTAATGATCCAACACACACGCCACCACCAGCGAGACATTAGAGTGAGCATGACATACTCTCAGCCGCCAGGGCACATTCAAGTCAATGAAAGACGTACCCAGTAAATGGTAGCTTTATAGAAAGTACATAGTGCTCACACGTGTGCTATGCAATTATACAATACTAAACAATTGAGTTTATACAATGCAAATATGGTTTTCTTCCAATGATCAGCAGCTCCAACTATGTTTCCGAATGCTAATTAGTTTATGCGCCCCTGTGGAGCTGGACCAGCATTGAGCCAAGCATTTTTGTCAGCGATGTAATCCCCTAACTTATAATATGCTTGGCTACATAGTGTGCGTTTAATACAAGATTTAAATTTCGTTTCATTCAGTTGGAGTATGTGGGGAGGAATTTTATTGTAACATTTTAAACAGTACCCCATGAAGGTTGAGTCTACTTTAGCCAGTCTGAAACCTGTTTGTACTAATTGGTCCCTATTTCTAGTCCTAGTTGTGTCTTTCACCTCTTTTGTTGAATAGATTTAAATTTTTTCTTACGTACATGATGTTTTCATAGATGTATTGACAAGGTACCGTCATGATGTTAATATCTTTAAACAGTTCCCTTAAAGAATCGCGCCTGCGGAGGCCATATATTGCTCTGATGTCTCTTTTCTGCAGAATAAAAATGGACTCGATATCTGCAGCCCGTCCCCATAGTAAAATACCGTAAGACATGATACTATGAAAGTAACTAAAATAGACTAGCCTCGCGGTATCTACATCAGTAAATTGACGGATTTTTCTTACAGCGTAAGCTGCTGAACTTAGCCTTCCTGCAAGAGATGTTAAATGAGGACCCCATTGCAGCCTTGAGTCGAGCGTGATCCCCAGGAAAACAGTTTTATCGACGAATTCTAGTTTCTCTTTGTTCAATACTATGTCACAATCACTACTTTTAACATTTGGTAAAGCAAATCTTATGCATTTAGTTTTTTTCCCATTTAATACCAAATTATTAGCAGTGAACCAATTTAGTACCTGCAGTAGGGCGTTATTTACGTCGTCAATATTTGATGCACGTCTATTTATCTTAAAAATTAAGGATGTATCGTCAGCAAATAACACCATTTGTGGTTGGTTCTTTAATAAATGGGGTAGATCATTAATATATACTAAAAAGAGGAAAGGACCTAAAATCGAGCCTTGAGGAACACCCATTTTTACTTTTAAAGCAAGAGAATTGACACCATTTAATTGATTTTTTTGCTGTCTATCATTTAAATAAGATTTGACTAAACTGAGCGCAAGTTGACCTAGTCCGTAATGCTCAAGTTTAAAAAGTAAGGTTTCGTGATTGACGCAGTCAAATGCCTTGGAGAGGTCACAAAAGATTCCTATGGCATCTTGGGCCTCCTCCCACGCTGTAAATATGTGCTTTAATAAGGTGACACCGGCGTCAGTCGTACAACGTCCTTTGGTGAAACCATATTGCTGATCATGTAAGATTTTGTTGGTGTTAAAATGATTAAGCATTTGATTTAGCATTACCTTTTCATACACCTTGCTGAATACGGGCAACACGGATACGGGTCTATAATTGTTGGTGTCTTTGCTGTCCCCAGATTTAAAAAGCGGTATAACCTTACTGTATTTCATTAAATCCGGGAAGACTCCTTGATCTACACACAAATTAAATATCAAAGCTAAGTATGGTGCTACAGTCTCGATTATGGATGTACAAACTTTGATAGACATTCCCCATAAATCTTCGGTCAATTTGATTTTGATTTGCCGAAAAGCTTTTATAACTGTCATAGGGTTTATGTGTTTAAATTGAAATTCAATCGACCATCCTGGAACGTTAGCTCTTAATAGATCAATTGAGACAACAGGTGAGGAATTTAAAGCTTCCGTCGTTTTACATGGTATATTTGTAAAGAAATTTACAAATTCCTGAGCTACTTCTAAGTTAGAGCTTATGGCACCACGTGAAGTCTCCAATGTGTAATCATTGTTTCGTATTTTATTCCCACTAGTTTCGTTATGTATAACTTTCCAAACTGTTTTTATTTTTATTTTGGGGTAACAGAATCACTTTGACTTAATACCGTTTTTCAATAACTTAACCTACTACAGTGAAGGAAAACATCGTGAGGGAACCGGCATGTTCTAGGACCAAAAATTCGACATTTGACGTCTACCAACCCGCACTGGGCCCGCGTGGTGAAATTACGGCCCACTCCCTCTCATTTAGAGGAGGCGTGTGCTCCAGCACTGGAAACATTATAGGTTGATTATATTTATGCTTAATTTATGTTAACCTACCATACCTACGCCAGTTCAAAAACCTTAAAACTAAAAAGGCAAATATGGTTGTAAAATTTTAAAAAAACGTGAAACTGTAAGCTCCGTCAAACAGTAGACAAATCCATTCACCGCTGGGTTTCAACCTGCATTTTATAGCTAGACATTACACCCTGCACTCTTAGCTCTTAACTTCACACTTTGCATTATAAATTCAGTTTTAAAAAGGAATAAAACAGTGGCGACAGTTTTTAACCGCTGAAAATTGCGAAGTACCGTCTGAGCTTCGTAAGGCGAGGATAATTCGAAGATTGTTGGCTTGGTGGAAGTGACACTCAGCTGGGATCTTTGTTTAGTGTTTAGTAAAGAAAAAATCTTGTGTAAGACTGAGATATAGCTGTCAGGGAAGTTAGGTAATATTAAATACGGGCTTGTGTCCGCAACTCCACATCAATGCCCGTATTTTGGGTACGGGTGGGAAAATCGGTTATAAGATCCACCCCAGCTCCTCAAAAAAGTTCACGAACGACTTGGTGTTACTGACAATCTCACGGAGGGTCTTGGTTGGTCAGTAAAGAAAAACCTGGGCCCCGCGGTTTCACCCGCATAAGGTTAGATTCGATAGACATGGGGATAAAAGTATGCTATATACAGGTCATGGTGTACCCATGTGCCAAATTTCATCCACATCCGTTCAGCCGTTTTAGATTCAAAGCGTAACAAACAAAATCTAATCTGTCCTCCTTACAATATAATTTAGATTGTTTTTTCTTAAAGCTCTTCTCATTATTGCGCCGCGTTACAATACAGATAAGCCACTCCGTGGCATATATAGTCAACATTTAAGATATATAGTCTGTTTCTAGTGAGAGCTTTCCAGGTTTCAAGCTGTCTGGGGCCTGTATCTCTGTACGTCAGAGCACAGAGAGCTCCGAAACGCTGACGACCCAGACAGCCAGTTCAGTGTAAGTAAACAAAATTTAATAATAATTCGTAAACAATATTTTTCCTGTCCTTAATAGAAAAAGTGCCTACAATTGTATAGAAGCTAGTTTTTCTAACTGAACAGACGGCTGTGCTGCTGGGGAGTTTGATACGCCACTTCTTCTTGCCAGCGAAAGTACTAGGAAATGGTAAAGGGCGGGTGTTTTGGGGGACTGTGTTATGTAATGTTGACGTTCAAAAAGTGCTAATTCTCAGCCTAATTTGAATGACTTTTACTTTGGTTTTTAAAGCAAAAACATATATAAGACATATTTACAGACAGGTACACAGCATAAATACGATAAAATCGTCCATAAACTTTGACTTCATCAATGATGCAAACAGGTTGATTCAGAGACTAAAACTATTTACAGCAGTTGATTGAAATAGGATAGTTCATGTGAAAAATTGATTCAATCCTTTTTAGTTTCCACAAGGTCTCCTGAATAAACAAACACTTATGTAGCCTTATTTCCCACTAACTCAACGTTAACGACTCTACCTCTAAAGACGAAGGAAATCATACTAAATCTACAGAACAAATAGAATTCAAAATTGTTCGTATTTGTGAGCGGAATTGTACAAACAAAAATCTCGTGGTAAAGAATCGAATATTTTTTATAGAAAATGGCCATTATTGGAATCTAATAAACATAGTTAAGGTGACTAACATTTACTGACAAGATTTTCTTTCAGTTCGGTTGAATCAAATGTTTGTATCTAGTAACCAAGAGGTCACAATACATAGCTAATTACAGATTAAATGATAGTTCTTTAAATTCAATGATATTATAATATGATGATTATATGTTAATAGATACAAAAATAATAATTAGGAACTTGAATTAAGAAAACCAAGTTCCTAATTATATATAAGGCCAATTTTTTCCTTAATTTCAGTATAAATAGGTACATATAAATTATATTTTTAAATATTAGAATATAAAAAGTGTAAAAACATTAAAAATATAAAAAAATAGTAGCCCACCGGTATCGGGAACAGGGTACAAGCTACAGGTCAGGCCCCAGAGAGAGGAAACTCCTGACAATGCGTGCCGTGTCCAGAAGTACCGCTTTCTGAACGAAGCCGTTGATCCAGCTGCCCAACGAGAGCCTCCAGCCTCCTCAAGTGTTGGTCGAGGCTCTTGGCTATTAAGCCATTGGCTGTCACGACTATCGGCGCAATGATCGCTGAGTTATTACTATTATTTTTAGCACAGGTTGTCCCACTGTAGGGCAAAGACCATTCCATCCATTCCATTCCATTTCATTCCCATTTTCCCCCATTGCCATTTCTTCTTTCCACTCCTCTAACTCTTGAGTTAGTGTGGACCAATCTTATCTCTAGGCATCAAGCTCTTCCCGCCATCTTCTCCTGGGCCTGTCTCGATGTTGCCAGACCGTTTTCTGGGACCTACATGGGGGTAGTTTTGGCAGTTGTGGTAGTTATAAGAGAATGATTAATCATTAAAATCATTAAACATAGTTCTTCCTCAAATGTATGTATTTTTCGTTTTAAAAACTGCTTTGTTTGTTCTTAAATCGACCCAAACAATCAGACTACAGATCCCCACAGATTTCATCAAAACACAAAACGACACACAGAATCCAATTAAAAACTAATTACTCCCAAACCACTAGAGTTCGAACAATGAACACATTATCTTATAAACGGCAAAACTAATATTAAATGAAAAGTTCCAACGGAAAGCAGGTACAATGCAAGACCTCAATTCGTTCTCAAATACAATCGACGAACTTCAAGGCACGCCATTTAAACTTGGCAAAATAGCTTTTCAGTTAATCGCAGTCATTTTGTTGAGCACCATCGTTGAGTTTGATCTGACGATATTTTAGCAAAGTTGCCGACTACGGCTGGTTGATATAGTTATTGATATTGTACGGATGTCTTGTTTGTCGTGAGAAAAGTTTTGAGTATGAATGTGGATCTATAAGAGCAGGGGAGGACCAAAGAAAGGGTTATTCCGTTTACCCACCCCAAAAAATACAATGGTGGATACAATCGGCATCCCGGAAACGATGGATGAACTGTATGAAAGATACATTAAGATGACGACTAACAGAGAAGTATGAAAGAAAACTACATGTTGGGCCGATCCCAAATAAACTGGGATATATGGGTAGAAGAATGATGATGATAATGGTTTATTTGCCTATCATCACATATTGATATCTCTTTTCTTTTGGTAACAAAAGAAAGAGCTGGTATCAATTTGACTGCATGGTTGGCGCAGTGGTTAAGCGATTGACTGCTGCGGTGAGTATCGCGGGTTCGATTCCCGCACGGAACAAATATTTGTATGACCTACAAGTAATTGGTCCGGGTCTGGCTGTTTCTGTATGTGAGTTTAAAAATGTTTGTAAACGCACCCACGATACGGGAGAAATTCCTAGTGTGGGGCAACGTTTAACAAAAAAAACAAACAAAACAAGTACTAAGTAAGTAGTAGAATTATAATATTGTTTTTTTTTCTGAAAATACAGTTAATTTACACTGCCGAGGCGTATTATAGTGAATTAACTGCAGCGTAGGTACCTTTGTTGCAATACTTCAGGCATTATATTGTTCTAGTTACGATATTCTGGTTTCATTATAAGTAATAAATGAATGGCGCAAAATCATAAAAAGTTAATAATAATGCATGATTAAGAAGTTATTATTGTTAAAAAAATATGTATAGACAATATACCTACTACACAATATAATACACTTGGAAAAATACACTTTATTTTTTTTTTGCCTAGCAGGCAGTATCCATACTAATGCGGGTTGCATTAGTGTATCTATCGTATACTATCGTAAACTAGATACATTATTTGTCTATTCCACCCTATTTTATTTCTGTACAGCGTGGGTATAGTTTCCATACAATCGTGCCCAATGATCATATACCTACATATCATATACATATTTCACATCAGAAACTTTTCCAAAATTACAGATTCTTATCTCGGCATGAGCTGTTCTCAAACCGAAACGAGAGTAGATATGTATCACTGTGTTATGTTTTCCTAAAGGATGCAGATGTAATTATAACAAAGGATACCAAGCTAGTCATTAGCACACACATTCACGCAACGATAATGACTATAGCCAAATCCACACGCAACCTCTAAGAAAGTACCCATTATATTGCCCAATATTTCACAGACCGCGCTTATCCTGTAATAGAAGGAAAACATATTTGTAACACGGTGTTAGAATGTAAACCATAATAAAGTAAATCGACTTAGGCCTGTTTGTTATTGTGTAGATAAGCAACAACACATAGGCCTATTCATAATTTGTCGTTTCTGAATTTACAAAGACTTAGACTTCTATTTCAAAAAAACAGTCATGTCATATGTCCAGGGATATTATATTATTATTATATTATATTATATTATATTTAATATTGACGGGCTATGAAATGAAAAGATTTAGAACTGATTCTAATTCTATCCAACGCAACGGGCTTAATGGCGAAACACACTATTAGTAGCAATAGGTTTCATTTTGACAGTTTAACAACATTCATTGCGTTGTTACGTTATCAAGCAGACAAATTTTTCGAAAACATGAAGCAATGGATTAGCAATATCCTTCGAAATGATTGAGATAAATATTGATAGTGTTTTACGCAATGAGAGTTGCCCTATAAGTAAAAACGTTTGTCTTGCTTCCAATTTATTTGTAACTAGCTGCGCCCCGCGGTTTCACCCGCATAAGTTTCGATCCCGTGGAAGCATCGGGATAAAAAGTATCCTATAAGTTAATTCTGGTTATAAAACATCTTTGTGCCAAATTTTATCTAAATCCGTTCAGTAGTTTTTGCGTGAAAGAGTAACAAACATCTATCCATCCATACATCCATCTATCCATCCATCCACCTATCCATCCATCCCTTGCCGACTCGTAGTCACACCAGATTATCACACCAGTATGACAAATCCATCCATCCATACAAACTTTTAGTAGGTTATCACGTTCGCATGCCTAATTCAAAAACGACAAACATTATAATTACACATATCACATTTATAGAAACAAAACAACCCTTACACAAAGCGACAGTTGCCGCGGGGTGAGACTACCTCGCGATAATTCTCTCATACCGAGTTCAGAAGCTAAGGAGACACGACCTGTCGCTCCGATATGTACAAAATATACTTAGTTAAGACAGCTAAAATGAAAGAAGGAAAAATGTTGTTATTTTTACAGAAACACGTGCATATAAAAACATCCATTCATTTTCAAAATAGCATCCTGAAAACTATAAGTGATGGGTGGGACAGCCCCTTACTGGGACATTGGATACGCCTACATGCCACTGTGGCGTGGTAATTGTTGTTTTTCTGGTAGATGAAAGTACTAACACTTGTTTCTATGTCACGTGTATACTAACCAAATGGACTATAGCTATATTCAAATTTTCAAATTGACGTTATTACAAGTTAAACAAATATCAACTTTATATTAATGGACGTTAAGTTGATTTCAGAGTGACTAGCACTATTGAAACAGTTATAAAAATGTTTGAAGTTGTGGGGTAGGTAAACTGAACTTTATTATGTAGTAATTAAAGTTATTTTTCCATACACACATTTTTGGTTACATGTTTGGCGAATATGCCGCGATATTACATTATATATTTTATTCTTTTAAATAAAAAAATAAGTAGTAAAACAAAACAAAAGCTACGATATTAAGCACGGAACATAAAATTAAGTATGACTTAGATGAAGGTGAAGATGGAAGAAGATAGCTCTTTTCAATATTCAACGTTCAGAAAATCATTGTTGGTAAGGCCTCATCTATTTTGATTTTGAGATAGTTCTGTACCTACTCAGTATGTGCAGTAACATGCGTATAATGTTCTACACTTTCTAATGTTTTCTGCCCAAAAGCTTTTTTAGCAAAACCCCACACAATTACAAATATGAAGAAGCATTTTGTAAACACCCTACATAGATAATCATTTCTTAATTCTAGCAGTGGTGGCCCAGTGGTAACGGCCCAGACTTACGAGTCGTAGGTCGTAGGTTCGAATCAATACTGCTCTCAAAACGATGAAGGAAAACATCGTAAGGAAACCGGCAAGTCCTAGAAGCAAAAATTTTAAGATATGTGACATCTACCAACCTGCACTGGGCCCGCGTGGTAAATTACAGTCCACTATCTCTCGAAAAGAGTCCTGTATCTTAGGAGTAGGAAGATTACAGGCTAATTATGTAAAGTAGTCGAAATCTACCAAAACCTGGGGGTCTACTCCGAAGTAATATCGGCCGAATGTTCGGCCGTTTCCTGCTACGAAGTTACTATTTGGTTCGGTTGACCCAGATCCTACACTCCTACACTCTTTCGAATATTGACTATGGTCCCGACCCAACTGAGCTGATCCGAACTTTTTTCGCATTTTTCAATAATATTCGGTTCGGCCATGTGTCGGTCCGATCCGAACATTCACACTTTGCACTTCGGAGTAGGCCCCCTGGTGCGTAAAAATAACTATTACTTGGTATTTCAGTAAGACACAAATACTATAAGCCCGTCAACATTAGTATTAACACCAATTCACCGTGACGTCATTCCTTTCTTCTTCACTCCACGCCCCACACATTTGACTTCGTATCTCGTTACTCGTAACTCTGTACAATTCGACCTTTTTGTTACAACCGAGGTGTATTCGCTTGCCTTTGTTTTCTCTCTGACAAAAGACGCACCTTTCAAAGGAAATCCAGCGTGTTATGTAAATTAGAAACAGTACGACTGCTTTAAGGTAATGTGTGATATCGGCTGTGCTTGTGCTCGCTCGTGTAGTAATGATTAATTATGTTTTTTTAGATGAGTGAATCTTCGTTTCGGTGCATTTTGTTATGGTTTTTGTCTCTCCTAAGGCTGATTTCCATCGAGCTAAGTCCCTTGGCGTATATAATGCCAACGAAAAATATACTACAAACTAAAAATCCGGAACTACTTCTAAGTTGATTTTAACGAAATTACAGTTGTGTCTGAACTGATGTATCAAGCTCTTTCGATAGTCTTGTTTTTGCAGTATTTATCAGTGCCTACGAACAAAATAGAGCTGCATCACCTTGACAGAAAGATAAAGAATTTCATGGTGAATCCGACACCCTATTTAACAAATTTTTGATTAAAAAGTTAATTACGGTCTTTCACCGCGTGACGGTAGTATACATGACACTACACAATGAAAATCTTTCACTTCTGGACTTACAGTTGGACACATCACTGCTTGCCATTCAAACTGCATAACATCAGCCGTTAAAGGCACAATTCATAGCTGTATAGAACAGTTCATGCTGTTATAAAAATATAAGCCAATCAGCAAATGGCCCGATCACGAGTGTGAATCTCGTGGATGCTATTAATTTGATCAGAATAATTATGCATGTAATAATTACGTATAAGTGGCGTTGAATAACAATATGTTTTACGGAATTTAATTATTTAATAAGGGATTCGGAAACTGGACAAGAATTCTTGAGTTTTAAACCCCATTCGTATGTTTTACATTCATAGCGAGATCATTGGCTGTGAGAATAGTGCTCAATAATTATTTTATACAATTTTCCGCATTCATTAATTAGTCTTAAGAATGTGATCATTATCTATCTTAAAAACTGTGAAAAATATTCTAAATAAATTTACACACCTATTTACTTACTTACTAAGACGTACCTACTTGATTGTAAACTTTTGCTACTATTTGCGCATGCCAAAATTAATTCTTTATCTGTCTATAGTCCGAATATGGGTCGCTATTTGTTAACGAACACGCGTGAGCCTTATATTATATAAATTGGTATGATGTACCTAATTTATGAAAAGGTCAGACCGGATCGTAAATCCGTGAGTTTATCTACAATTGCTGCGTCAGTCCCTAGGGCTTCAATCATCCGCTCTGCTTTCTACGTCCTAAAAAATAAATTAAATCTCGTAAAAGGCAAATGTAATAAAAATATCATAACTCAGAAAATAGTAGCGTCATCCTGATTTCAACATGTCTACGCAGACAGTTCGCAACGTTCCTCTGTTTTTTGACGTAAACACTGTATACCTACCTAACGTTTAATTTTGTCTGTGGAGCAATTTATTGTAAAGCACAAAATCTGAGGTATTACAGGAAACAATTTTTTTTTTCAGTGCCTTTAGTGGAAGTACCCAGGTGCGGTTTAGTCAAGTACTGTTGAAATTAGCCGGGCTATTCTGTTAAAATCTCACCGTGATAACATAGGTGAAGTGAGCTTGAAGTGAACCGTCAATAATCCCTAGCATCGTGTGGAATGACGGCGCATAAGTATTCACAGTGAAATTTTTACAGAATAGATCATCTGTGCTCCGGGTGGAATTCCTCCAAAATCTCCTCAAGCACCACAAAAAAGTAATTTGTTTTAAATAAATTCATCGCTGATTTACTCTTAAAAACCACTCGAAATTCTTAGAAATATTGAGTGAACACACTACTGAATAAAAGTACTCTACTAGATCCAACCAAAACTAATCACATCACCTTTGATAGATCACCAAAACAAAACTCCGTAATCCCAATACATTTTCGAAACAATAACTTGAAAACATCACATGTTCTATAAAAAATGATGGATGTGTTATAAAATATAGGAAAGATAAAGTCGAAGGCTTACCGCTAATGCTTAGGTAACCCTCCTCGCCCCGTTACAGATCATAAATACCGTAGAATCCTGATAAGCTCTGGTAAAAGAAAGGCAAGTACCCACCCACGCGAAAGAGGAAAGTTACGGCACCTTTAGGGTTGACAGATCAGGGAGTGAGAAATGCTGAGATAATGGCTAGAAAATTCCAGGGAATGGAGGGTAAGGTAAGGCTAAGATGCATTGATAACCCTGTGTTTCGTTGCCTAGGTAGATAACACATAGTGGGTTTTATGATTTAGGACATTTGGACAAGTCAATGACTAATGTTGGGGAAAGTTGAAAAGAAAGCAGTTCAAGAATTTACCAGCTGAGCAGCGATTTTATGGATACCATTAAACGTGAATTAATAAGTCTAAATTCAAAATCTTGTTTCACAACGGTACCTACGATTTTGGGCTTCGAAATTCAGTACAATAACATAATTTACATAGATAGACTTTTGCTTGTAAAAGGTTTAACCTCTAGCGAATACATAGTATTTTCTTTTTTTTTCTATGCTATTTACAGAAAATATCAGATTATTTAGATAAGAATTTGCCTGCTGGCGACCCTGGGTCCTCTCGAATTCGATGTTGGCTTTGTTTGAAACTTGATCGGTCCCTAATTTTCTTTGTCTGAAAGAAAAAACAACTAAGTTGCCTACATTTTAGACGGCCAGTGTCGTCTCTCATTTATTTAAAACAAAGTTAGTTTGGGACGCGTCTCTGCTTGTTTAAAATTTTGTATTTCAAATTGAAATATGTAATTAGGGTTGTACGTTTTACTTGCCTACCTTGAAACTGTTATACCAAAAATGTTTATTTCGATACAAAAACCCGAATTATTACTTCCAGCTCAATAATTTTACCTAAGAAACTCCCTCTTATCAAAATATTTATTCCCAAAATTCAACCAACTGATGAGACACATGCTAGATGTGTCTCATCAGTTGCCTAATAATGAAAAAATAAACGCAAGCGAAAGACGTATCGAAATTTTACCGCGCGACAGTCCTTGTCTACTAGCTTATTTCGTAAAAATATTTTTTCTTACCGCCTTGGGTATCTAAAATGTAGGCAGTTTTTGTATGAACGAGTAATTCAGATGGAGTAGGAAAAATGTTCTTCAAATAATCTCTACAGAAAATGCGGCGTTCAACACCGTGTGTAATTTTTCATACGTTACGCTTGTGTGATCATTTTGAAAATTGAGAAATTTTAATATCGAGGTGTGTATGTCTGTTTAGAAATGTTATTATTAACGTTTTTAAAAACATAAACATTTACTGATGTAAATATTTTGTAACTTTTTTTGGGGGCTTTAGCAATAATAATAATAATAAATAATAATAATGATTTTTCAATGACGTTGGAGAATGATTTTGGTAGACATAAAAGTTTTTTAGAAAAAAAAACCAACTGTCTTCCAAAAATAATACTACAAAGAGAAAAATAACTTTAATTTCGGAATTAAGCTGTCAAAAAATGAAAATACGAAACCAGCGACACTGAGTTCCGAAATTAAAGTTATTTTTCGCTTTTTAGCTGTACCTACTCCACACAAATTCATTGAGCACTACTTGCTATGTAAACATCAGTGACAGGAAGTTATTAAAAAATCATCAATAGGTATCAACTAAGTGGAAAAAGCCATTTGCAAATCCGTCTATATGTATATGACGGAGTTTTGAACGACGAAACACAAAAAAAAAATATAAACATCCGAATTGAGAACCTCCTCCTTCTTTGAAGTCGGTTAAAAAGACATCACGATTTGGTTATCTCCCAGAAGATTATATCAAAAACCAATAAATAATAAAAAAAAATATCCTTACCATTCTTGCCATCAGAAAACATTTTAAAAAATCGTGTCGTAATTCGGAAAAAGCTGCCTCAAATCAAAGGATTAGTTAATCTGCCTTCAACAGCTTATCTCAATCCTTTTAAGAATCCCATAAAAAAAACGTAAGCACGGAAGTGTTTGAATAACGTTTTCCCTGTTACGTTGTAAAGAATAACTTGAAACGCTCTCTGTGTAAATAAATAAGCATGACGACAAGAATCCGTCATGACTTGTACTTTTACATCTACAAATTGAATAATGATAATGTAATTTTAATATAATATATATTATATTTAAATTCAATAATGTCATCAATATGTCCATCATTCAATTTCATTTCATTTGAATTAAATATTGAGTTTAATTAGACTTACGATATTTGTTAGTAATTTTTCTCTTTTAATTTTGATCAATATGTATATTTCTTTTTTCGTCTTTTTATTACTTACCAGGTACTTACCTTATGTGCAATTATTTTATTATGATTTTGTATGATTGCATTGTATTAGTGCAATGTGACTAAATGTATTACTTTTTACTTTATTCTGTAATCTAATATAAAATATTATGTATACATTTTATGTTTTGCTAATCCTACTAATATTATAAACGTGAAAGTTTGTATGGATGTATGGATGTTTGTTACTCTTTCACGCAAAAACTACTGAACGGATTTGGATGAATTTTGGCACACAGATGGTTTATAACCAGGATTAACATATAGGATACTTTTTATCCCGATATTCCCACGGGATCGAAACTTATGCGGGTGAAACCGCGGGGCGCAGCTAGTATTCTAATAATTTAATGAATTGTTAACCTTTTAATGTGAATGTTGTGCATGCCTATAAATTATTGTTGGGTTTTTCTATGTGGAATTTCTCAGGGGCAGCCCTAAATCAGAATTTGTGCCCGGTACAGGGCAAATAGGCTCGCCCCCTATTACGTGGGTATTAAACATTACTGGTGAAATGTGGGTGGGAAATCATCATGTGACTTCTCCTGCTCTGGGCGAAGCGGGAGGGTGTGTCAGACTTTAACTGACTAAAACCCACCCGTGTTCCTTCAGTTGCCTGTACCAGGGGCCACGGTATCTCTTTCGAACAACCCGCGGCCCTGGCAGGCATCGGCCCTAGCGGAGCCCGTCAGTTCGTGCTGACATCTCTTTGAGGCGCGCGGGGAACACAACGCGCCGTCGACCCGGGCCTGATCCTTACCGGGCGATCTCCTTTCTACCTAAGGTTCTTAATCTTTAAGGTACACGTCTCCCTAACCCTTCGGGGAATTACGGGCGTGATGTTATTTTATGTTTATGTTAAAAGGTTTGCAGATTAGATGGTCGAGTGTTTTGAAGGATCCGTTTTTCATAATCTACCTCTCATCCCTTTGTACATGGCAAGGTGTCTTTACGGTACGGCCTACAAACCGCACCTTAGAAAAAACGTATCTGTCAACAAGCTTCCATAGTTATCCATGCAACACTGACGACCGTACCAATACAGGGCGAATAAACTGTAGTTAGAGTAGAAAAATGTGTGTGTACAAAGGGCCTAAGCATACGTTTGTGTACAGGATATTTTTTTTACCAGTGCGCAAACTATAACCATGAATTCAGCACATGATTTTACATCCAATAGCGTAAAAATTTTTCGTCGTTTATCAAAAAAAAATCGCCTGTTTCATAGAAAAGTGCAATACCTACGCGGTCAAAATCTATCGCTCACCATTTTCCAACTCAAACAGAAAACACAAACATACCAATATTTGTTTTCTGTTTGAGTGCATTGCGCTCAATAAAATAATGTTAAGTTTACATAAGGCACATAATTGTTTAAGCTCAATGCACATCACGGACACTAACCAAACTCGACACATACTAAACCGACACAATAAACATAATTGAATCACGCATTAGATTCGCAAACAACTGCCTGTTTGCTAATACCCATTGCCCTTAATCAAATGGCTGTCAATCGGTTTAACCCAGGGATGGCAAACCTATGCACAACTGCCGCCCGGTAGCACGTGACAGAACATTCTGGGCATGTAAAAACAAAAATCAGAATATTGTTTTAATAATAATTAATAACAACAATAACAATAAATAACAACAACAACAATACAACAATAACAATAATAACAATTAATGTACATGTAGCTACATTAATTGTAATTATTTTTTTATTTTATTTTAACCCTTTCACGCATAAGGGACATATTTGTCCCAACACAATTTTTGTTATTTACAGCTTTACTGTGTAAGTAAAACCTTTTTCAGATTTATATTTTTGATATTTATAGTAACTTTTCAAGTTTGCGCGCTGACAACACTAAAAAAAAACAATAACTTTCAAAAAAGTTACCGCCGCGGAAAGTAAAATATTTGTTTCGATTGTCATAAACTTTGAAAGGATTTTATTGCAAAAAAGTGATCCTTTTCGACCGTTTTTCTTCATTTTTATATTCAATGGTAAGTACAATTACTGTTTCATTTATATTTTTGGTTTTTCTAATAAAAACATTAGCATAATACGTAAAAAATTATATGGGACGTAGTTGTCCCAGTATTCACGAAGGGAGACTTTTTCTTCAAATTAATATATTGTTTACCTTGCTATTATTTTTAGTGTATAAGTCTTATTTTATTTTATTTTATTGCAGAATATGTCTTCAAATCGACGAAGAGAGTTTTAAAAAATATTCCAGCTGATAAAAGTATGAATCGTGGGGATATTTTCGCGACCAGCAGCAATGGAATATCTTTTATAAAATGGGTGGATAACAAAGCCGTGTTTTTATTGACAAATTTCTTGTCACCTATACCGACAATGACTGTCAAGAGGCGAACACAAGGTAGTGGCGAAAAGATGAATGTAACTTGCCCCGAAGTTGTGGTAAAGTACAATAAACACATGGGCGGTGTCGATCTGATGGATCAAAAAAAAGTATGTTACGAAGTAGATCGAAAAGCTAAAATAAAATACTATCATAGATTATTTTTCGACTTACTAGATATCGCGATGAATAACTCGTATGTTGTTTATTGCAAGTTGCACGAAACTAAACGTGTTGAAGGTACTCTGCTTTCAAGCCTAGAATTTCGCCAAGTGGTGGCTCGTTCCCTTATAGGCAGTTTTACCAGTCGTTATGACGAAAAAGCGAGTCTCTTATAGCCAAAAACGAGGAACACCTTCACATGTAATGGTTAAAGTGGACAATAGAAAAAGATGCGTACAGTGTGCCAAAAGTCGTATTGAAAATCGCACAAATAATACATGCTCTACATGTAACGTTCACTTGTGCTATACATCAGAACGTAATTGTTTTGTAGAATATCACTAAATTGTAAATTTAGCATTATTTATAAGTTTCTACATTATATGTTTTATGTTTTAAACTATATTTTTCGTTTTATTTACAATAATTGTTTCCTAGTACTCTTTTTGCAGTTCATCAAAAAAGGTATTCCTTAACGCATATTGGGACAAATTTGTCCCCTTCTTAAAAACACATAAATAAACATAATGTATATTTTATGTATTTCTTTTATGTCAAATTAGGCCAAAATAAATAGATATAAATAAACAAAATCCTTTTTGCAGCCTTAGATTACTTATAAACGTGTAAGGGTTAAATATTTTTTTTATTGATAAGTTTAGTTTCCACTTTAGCCCAGGATCGAAAGAGCTGGAAGTCATGGGGAGAGGCCTTTGCCCAGCAGTAGGATATGCAGTGGGATATGGGAATTATGCAGGCTAACAGTAATGATAAGTAATATATTAATTTCTGTAAATTGGTTGAAAAAAAAACACTTTTACACGTAAAAATTAAATTATATTTTATAACTAGATTAGTTTGGTTTTTCCTAACCAGTCGGTTAAGGAAACCAAGAACCACTCTGAGAAGAAAAAAAATCGAAACAAACTCGTAGGTCTCTTTATAGTTATTATCCATATTTGCGTAATTAAACATCCCTAATGTAACTTACATTAGAAAGTAATAAATACTTAGAGAGAGTGGCGATTAGGTTATCACATTAAATAATACAGCGATCATTACAAGTTGTTAAAAGTCTGATAAAATAATAAAATTTAAATTTTACTAAAAATATAAAAAAAAACAAATAAAATAATTAGCGTAAAAATAGTCATGAAATAAACCATCCTTGATAATAAGTCACTAGACACGCGTGAGGCAATGGTATCAAGAATTCAACACAAACTTTATGTTATTGTTACTAAGTAAACACAAATTAAGTTTAATGTTGTTAGGCAAATACTGAAACGAAAAAATGGTCCCACGACTAAAATGTTAATTTTTATTAATTATTTTAATTGTGTATGTTTAATATACGTTATGTAGAATACGTGGTTTCAATTCATGTGATAACCTAATCGCCACACTGTATATACATTTTCCAGAGTTTGGTGACGCGTCACGGCCAAATTAAAATTATAGTAGATAGATCTAAAAGGTTAACCATCCCGGCTTTAACCCGTCCGCTGCGAAAATATGACCGGCACTCGGAACGTTTTGTGGTACGTCAATATATTTGCGTAACAAACGACATAGTAATATCGACCCTTCTCAATATGTGGCAGACCAAAGGATTGGACGGAGCATACATACATGAAGCATTTTGGTGTTGGCATTTCCTAAAGGTTTGGGGTTTGAAGGAATGGTGGGGTTATATTATTAGATGGCTGCCTCGTGTTTGGCGAAATTAAGGATGTTTTGGTATAACTCGATATTAACATAACATGACGCCTGTAATCCCCGAAGGGTAAGGCAGAGGTGGACCTATAGTACATCCAATTTCGCCAGTTATGTTTATGTCCCATGTAAAAGGGGGCGAGCCTCAAACGTGCATTTATTCAGACTCCGGTCTGCTGCTGGGAAATTACGAATGGAAGAACCCAAGAACTTCGTCTGACCTAGGAATTGAACCCAGGACGAGGCAGTTATAGATCGTTAATGTACTTACCTAATTGTTCTATGATAGCAGCTTGTGAGACGAAAAGGCACAGATAATTTATGTACCTACTACAATGTTTAATTTCTATTCTCTACATGTAGGCGCTATTAATATTATGTAATCATCATTCTCCTGTCCTTAAACTAATTTAATTTGGGGTCAGCGCATCATATCTTTTTCTTCATTACTTCTCTATTAGTCGTCATCTCGGTAGTCACCCCCTTTCTCACCATATTATCACTCACACAGTCCATCCATCCTTTCTTCCCCTACTCTATAGCCATCGACATTCATACCCGAAACTCGTGATTAATATTATGTAAAAATCATAATTCCTTAGTAAACAAGGAGAAAGCTCGATTGCAAAATCTTAGAACTTACTTTGAACCCTCACAAATAATGATGTCCGTAGCCGAAACGTATTAGCATATTTGAGCCGAAAACTCAAAAACCCGAGACACTCAGAAAATCTGTATTACAAACATTTTCTCAAACAAAAGGCTGGACCGAAGAAAAACATCTTATTTTTACACAAATTATAATCGTAAGATTATTTGGGATTAGCGCTCAATTTTGACGGAAGCGTCAATCCTAAAAGCCTTCTTCCCTCGTCCGAACGTATTTGTTAAGAAAAACTTTTTTCTTTTAGATGTTTTGTTTTGACCGGCTTCGGGCTGAGGTTTTGTTTATTTGGCGAGAGGGTTTTTGATAATAATAAAATAGAAAACATTGGTTATTTGGCTTTAAATCATGATAGGGTTGAAATGGGTACCTACGTAAGGTAATAAACTAATCATTTTTCTGCGCATCAATAGCAAATAGCGATTCAAAAAGGTATTTTATAGCATTGTGTGACCTAAATCCGCACTCAAGTCACACTTTTCTGTGACTTAAGTAGTCCATTTCGACACAG
The DNA here is from genome assembly GCA_949629185.1 of Apamea crenata. Classification (NCBI taxonomy): domain Eukaryota; kingdom Metazoa; phylum Arthropoda; class Insecta; order Lepidoptera; family Noctuidae; genus Apamea; species Apamea crenata. Next base: position 5,282,868 of record OX451359.1, read on the forward strand.
ATAAGAGTGACTTAAGTGCGGGTTTAGGTCACACGAGCTATAAAATAGTATACGATACGTGTGACTTAAGTAGTCTAGTAATGTGCGGCGTTTTGCACCCTCTGTAAGTATATATAGTATAGAAATAGTACATTACGTATCGTAATATACTATTTCAACACAGATTTTTGAGACAATCTTCTGAAAGAAAAATAAACTGGACGATGTAACTTCTACCTCGATCTTCTCCAATCTTTACTTTTACTAACCTCATCAAACGAGGAATGTGGTCATTCCAACTATATGGGACATTGGTGAGTACGATCTCGAAAAAAAGAAAATTGTTTAATTCTCCGGAGGTTTTCTCCCAACAAATCAAGATTTGTTGGGAGAAAACAATTTCGCTAGGCTAGTTTTCGCCTGCGGCGCTTCCCACGTGTAAGTAAATTAACCTTTTGTTATCTAGGTGTCGATGTCATTGATTGATTGATTGATAGTTTGTTTTATAAATCAATCTCTTTTATCAGTCGCAGGTAGAACTGTGTTGTGTTGTCTAAATATTTTTTTTCAGTAAATTTTAAGTACCTAACTTATTATTTAAAAAATCCCTCTCACCTTTCACATGCAAATCGAAAAGCACGATCTTTCAAATCAAAAAATAATACTGTTTAAATTCTTTTTCCTTTTTTTACTCACAAACAATCAACAAAATTGATAAAAATTGGACAATTTCGGCCCCTTAACATAAACGAACTCAGCTTACAAACCAACATAATGCAACCAACATAATTAACATAATGCACCTACAAAGTATTCGTCAATTATGTAATGTTTCATTTCTGTCCACATTCCTAAATTAATTTTGTTAAACCATCATTTAAACTCCACATTGTTAGCTTCCAGCCTAACAATGGCTTTGTTATAATTTTCACGCACGACCCACTGAACCAGTTCTCTATTATCTCGAAATTTTAACTCCACTGAAGCACAATGTAGAGAAGTTCAGAGGGTCGGCTCCATACGTCGAGCAAAAACGCACGCACACATAGACACGCGTCTGCGTATAGCTAGTACAGACGCCAGAACATCAAGCTACTACAATCTGTCAAATTGATTTAATAGATTTTCAACATTATCGCTAAAGCATTAGGTTCAAGGTTGATTGGGAAAATTTGACAGTTTCGGGTAGCTTGACGTGCTGGCGTCTGTACAAGCGCACTCGCGACTGGCATTCGTTTTACATAAAGATATTCAAACTTTAAACTGGATTTCAAACTCGAATCAACCAATCAAATAGCTTTAAATGTATGCTCAAGGCGAGATTTGACCAATCGATACTAATAATAAAGAGTTTGTCTCTGGAATTACCAGCAGGATAATTTTTTTGAGTAAGGTTATATGATATTTAACATCACGCCACGACTGTTAGGACTCTGTCAAGCATCAGGTAGAATGACAGCAGGTTGCTTCACCTTCATTTTCACGGGAAATGTTTACAGAATAGCACCACAGATAGTTTGCAATCGCCATAAGTACGCGTGTGCTTGTACTATCGCCAAAATCTATATCTGACCACCGTAAGGACTATTCCTGCTTGCAGCGCATATTACTAGTCGACCTAAAAAGGATACCCTTTTGTTTTACTTACGGACTCAGATCTGGTCATCATGTGCACGGGATTTGGTTTTCAAAATTGTCAGTTATAGGTTTTGGCGATAGTACGCGCAACTGTTTACGCTCGTTGTATAGAACCGGGCCTTCTGTTACCTATTTATCTTGTGCTAGTACATCGTATATCAGATAAGAAAGTTTTCTGTCCAACATTACCAAAATTGCGTTGTCTGACAAAGATTGATTGAGATTTATGATCGCCCGCATTCCCCTAATTAACTTTTACCTGCATTTCGAAAATAACAGTTTTTATGCAAGAATAGAGTTACGATGTTTATATATTAATCATTTCTAGTTTTATTTAGCCTTTTAATATGGATTCGTTTAGTGCGTTAATAGTGTTGGCGTTTGATGTTTTTGTGAAAAATCTATTTTGTTAGCTGGTAATATTTGCGTTGCGAATTTTCATTTTGGTTTTACCAGCGCGCAGCGGGTGGTAGGTACACTAATATTATTATTTTTGTGCAGCGATATTTGATTTTGCTTATTTGACATTTTTTTTTTTTGAAAATAGTAATCTGTGGCTGAGTTTAATCCAGATAGGCTTTTTGGATTTTTCATTCAATTTTTTTTTTTTTTTGTAACTATGTAGTTAGTTTTGTTTTTTAGCATTTGAACACAGTTTTGTTAAAAAAATACCTGCACGACTGATAGTTTGTACCAGCGTTTGTTTACTTTATTGATTGACTAAACTTTTAACTACGGCAAGAGCTTTTGTCGAATACCTAAATCAAATGACTCTAGAAATAAAGAGTTAAATGTTACTACGTATTAATTATGTTTGTAAAGTACCTATAAGTAGATTTCCTTGATACAGATTGTATTGTACTTCTTTAATACTTTCAATCCATCAATCAATTCAGATAAAGGTCTCTACTAGGCTGCGCCACAGCATCCTGTCCTCCACTTTCTGCATCCAGTCTGTCCCAGCCACCTTCTTTAGGTCGTCTATCCATCTAGCTGGGGGCGTCCCGCACTACGCTTACCGACACGCGGTGACCTCTCCAGGACTCGTCTGGTCCACCGGCTATCGGTCCTTCGACAAACATGACCAGCCCACTGCCACTTGAGTTTGCTTACTCTGCAAGATATGTCGATAACTCCGGTCCTTTTTTCCGGATAATTTAATTCCTGATACAACTATATTCTACTTCTATTTCATTCAACACTTTGAACAAGTTTCACATACATAACAAGTTATGTCTGCAAAAAGAAGGTATTGTTAGAAAAAAAAACCCATAAAAAAATGGGACAACAAACCCAACTTGGTAGTTAAGTCTGTGCTAAAAAGGCTACGCACACACGAGCTGAAAATGAAAAATAAAAGTGAGGGACGTTACGCATACTCGTAAGTCTCTACTCTCAACCGCTAATTTATTTATATGCGCTCGGTACCGGCGGCAATATCTCAACGGCTACCAGTGTTGCTTGCCACTACACAATGTTGCCATGTGTAAAAACGCCTGACATTTCAAAATATAGGGGTTGTTGAGAGCATTTGAATTTGGACATGAAGGACACTTCTATTAGAGTAGTGACCATGTTTACAAATTAATTTATTATTTGTGAATACGTTACTCGAGTTTACGTGACCGTTTACCTACTGTGAGTTTGTGACTTTCTCTTTTGAAGTTTTTCAAAGAACTTGCAGTTTATAGTCTTGTTAAACATCAATATAAAGTTTTTTTTTATATCTTAGCACTGAGACTTATTACGTGGGAAGATATAAAAAAAAAATTATTCCCCATATATTTTTACCTGGCAAGCTTTCAGCTTTTTTCCTACACAAAAATAACAATAACTACGTGCCCCATGTAAATAAGAAGCTTTCGAAAATGGCAACATTCTTTCCGTGTTTTTCCTTCGCTAACCTCACCTCCTCACACTTCCTATGGATAAGGAATCTGTGCTTTCCCGGATGTTAACATATTATCAAGATCAAGGAACAGACAGCTTCGAAAATTTTATTTGTTTTATTTATGTTACCTTTCACCCTCCTGCATTCGTTTGTTCCTTTGAAGGTTGTAAATTCTTAAAATCTACATTTTGAATTTAGACAGGTTACCGACTTCTCAAAAATAGCTATCAGTTAATATTAACATGTTTGCTTATTGAAAGATTTTTAATGATAGACATGGAGTCTGCATTATCTCTTACGAAATGAGGGAATTTAAATGCTTGCAATCTACGAGCTGGTCTGGTCTGTCGAAGCAGTTGAGCATAATAAATAGTATTCGATCAATCTATTTGTTAGGTCTTGAATAATAGACAGACCCCCAACCTCTTAGCTTCTGCCTATATAGACACCCACAAGCAATACTATTAATTAAAGTCGATTGATTGACAAAATGTAGACTTAGGCCTGATTTCACCAACACCAGGTCCCGTATTCCCGTAATTTAAAACGTTCAAAATCTAGTCGCAGTCTCATCTCGGCGAAAAACAAATGTCAAAAACTTGTCAAAATGTAGGGAAATTAGACGTATTTTTGACAGATTGAGACTGTGAACGTTCTTAAAATTACGAGAATTACCCCTCAGGTAACTTTTATTCGAGGAATAAATTTGACGTTTGACAGTTTTTGCATAAAATAACTGTCAAAATATAAAAATGATTCCCCGAATAAAGTTATCAGATGATTGAAAAATCAGCCCTTAGTAGTAACATCAGCGAATTTCTAAATTTACGTAACGGAACCCTCACAAAACGCTTAAAATACTCTGAGGCAAAGTACCGGTAAAGCTGTCAAAATCATTATCAAACACTCATCTTCAACTAGGCCACGCAGAAACGAGGGTGAACAAGTTCACGGGAAGCCATTTCCAAATGAACTGGTGCCATAAATCAAAACGGTATCTATAAAAATAGGATCCTCCTTTGTAAGGAATATGACAATGAAGGTCAAGTACGCACTTTAGACGTTATACTCGCTTCATATTCGTAATGCTATATCTAAAGTTGTACGCGAGTTCGATTCCTAGGTCAGGCAGTGTTATCGCAACGCTGCCCTGGAACATAAAGAGCTAAGGAAGGAATACGGGTGGGTTTTAGTCAGTAAGAGTCTGACACTCCCTTCCGCTCCACCCAGAGCGGGAGGGGTCATTTGATGATTTCCCATCCGCAAAAAAAAAGGCAGTGTTATCAATCAGGAATTTGAAGCCCAATTGGAAATAGCCCCGTCTCCTCTCACATGGGACTTTAACAGTATAAAGGGCGAAATGAGGGTATTATTATACCTCTACACCATTGGGACGAAAATACAGATGTGAAGCCTTATCATCATCATCATCATCATCAGCCTATACCAGTCCACTGCTGAACATAGGCTTCTCCTATTGCACGACATTCAACTCGATTTTCGGCAACTCTCATCCAGCTGCTACCAGCCATCCTGCGAAGATCGTCGCTCCACCTAGCCTGAGGGCGTCCCACCTTACGTTTAACGATTCGCGGTCTCCACTCAAGAACACGCCTACCCTAACGGTCATCGGTTCTACGGCTAATATGGCCGGCCCGTGTGCATGCATGTGCATGTGAAGCCTGATATTATGTTATTTTCAGATGAAAACTCCTTATTTTTTTTCATCATAGTCTAGGTCGTCAACAATAATTAGAATTGTAATGGATTATTTAAAATGCTCAGTAATAAAATTGCAATAAAAGTGGGCCATTTTGACAATAGATCTATGACATGAATTGGGTTTCAATAAAAAATGTCATTTGTATTCGGGATGAATTGAAAGATGAGTCGCTTCTTTGATCAAATGCAGTCCAATTCATTTGCCGTTTATCTTCGTAAGATATTCTTTTGTTGTAAGCCATAAGCTGAATGGTCATGCTATCAGCATGATTCATGCATGTTATAGCTAGAAAAATAATTTGATTCGTTTTTTATACGGTTGTAAAAACTCCGGAATGCGTTTTAGCCAATATGATCAAGCTATATCTACTCATTTTTTTTTTATTATTTATTGAAGGGCTGATTTTTCAGTCGACAAATAAATTTTATTCGTGGAATAAAGTCGACGTCTGGCAGTTTTTGTATGGAAGAATTACTGTCATAAATTCAAAATTTTTCCTCAAATACAATTATCTAGCGTTGGAAAAATCAGCCTTAAGTAAGACACTGTGATCCATATTTATGTTAGGTACCTATACTTAAAAAACCATGTTAGATACCAAAGATACAAAATACATGCCACAATAATATTATTATAACTAAAGTGCATAAAATCACATCTATACTACACTAATAATAAAGCTGAAGAATTTGTTTGTTTGTTTGAATGCGCTAATCTCTGGAACTACTGGTCGGATTTGAAAAATTCGACTAGTTTTTGATAGCCCAATTCTTGAGAAAAGCTATTTACTAACACGCTATGGCTTTAAGGAGCCGAGCAAAAAGAAAAACAAATCAGAAAAAACGCTAAGCGAAAACGGAGTTATTGATATTGATAGCGCGGGCAGGTGATCGCATCATCTTTAAATTCATTAAAATTCATCGATATCATATTTAAATTCATCAACACAATTTCTCAAACAACACAAAAAAACACCACACCTAGATACCTATCTCCCATATGACTGGCTTTGTTATAAAAGACAAATCACGAATAACAATTTTCTTAATCTATAGCCTTTCTCAAATTCACGATCAATCATGTTTTGAGAGCTTTCATCACTCAAATTTTGTACTTATCTAAACGTACGCACACAAGCTTGAAAATACTCATTTTGTACCTATTGAATAACCGTCTATCTTGGGATGTAAGTGTGCCTTATTATGACCGTGAGTCCTGAGTTCAGTAACAAGGTCGGTTAGATCCAAAGTGCATGGAGACGCCTGGATGAACACTGCAAAAGGCGGCATTGTCAACGGTTTCCATACAAATTAAGCGTGTCACCGTTTACTCGCACTTGACACAAATGACGCATAGAAACTGACGAAGTCGGTTCATGACAGGAGCTGTCCGTTTAACGCTCTTTCGGCACCATGTTTTTTTTTCTTCTGAGGTAGAGAGTTTTTTTACTGAGTAGAGGTAACAGGGTGTAAAGTTCACTGATCTTCCATACAAAAGGGAGGATCCTCCGACCCATCCAGTGTCGTGTCCCGTAGGCTACTGCCCGAAAATTGATGTCGGGACGTTGTATTTAATGCTAGTTTATTTATTTATTTATTTATTTATTTATTTATTTATTTATTAAGGAAAAACAAACAGTAACATATTACAGTGTTATAACAAGGCTTACATACTAAATTGTGATAAATATGCTACCCACTACGTTCTCCACAGATTACTATGCTTACTATATAACTAGAGAGACATATAGTTTATCATATATATACAATATGTATGATGTAAACTAAAATTACAGTTAATTATAATTTTGATGCACAATATACAAAACTCACACACAATAAATACAAAACGCATACACAATATGCATAAACCACAGTACACATAGATTAATAGTACATATGCACAGATATGCATACATTACAAATTCGACTGCCGTTCCTTAAGTATTGCCCGAATTCGCTGCCTAAATATATTTTTGCTCAGAAAAAGTATGTCGATTACATTAAACTCACCGTTGTAAGACTCAACCAAGCGATGAAGTGGAGAGCGCGACCCAGCATTGGATTTACAACGGCTAGTAGCAAATAAACGCCGAGCGCGCACTTCACGAACATGAACTGTTCGAGGAACGAGGTAGCATAGATTATTGACTAAGTCGGGACAATCAAATTTATTGCGGCACACATTAAACAAAGTCATGACATCCAGGAGCATTCGTCTTGACTCCAAGGTTAGAAGATCGTATTTTTTAAGAAGAAGGTGGTATGAGGCTTTTTTCCGAAAACATCTGTAATTTATAGCACGAAGGTACTTTCGTTGTACCAGCTCCAAAATATCATTATATTTTTTGTACAGAGGGTTCCATATAGGTACTGCAAACTCTAGCTGTGGCCTAATTATGGATTTATATAAATGCAAAAAGGTGGAAGGTCGACGAAATTCCCTGGAAGCCCTCATAACAAAACCAAACATTTGGTAAGCCTTACTAACTATCCCATCCATATGAACGTCTAGATGGAGCTTCGAATCCAGCTGGACTCCAAGATCACGGAGAGAAGTAACTTTATCTAGAAATGTATTAGCAAGGCAGTAGTGAAATTCAGTTTTATGTTTCTTCTTGGTAAACGTTATAACATGACACTTCGGAAGACTAAGATGAAGCTTATTGGAGAAACAATAGTTAGAAAAACGGTCCAGATCTTGCTGGAAATCCATGCAATCTTGTTTATTTGATATTATTTTATAAACCTTTAAATCGTCCGCATAAAGAAGAAATTTTGAATGTAGAAAACAGTTTTTAATATCATTAATAAATAAAATAAATAGTAAAGGACCCAGAATGGAGCCTTGAGGGACGCCAGACGTGACCTGAATAGAGCTGGACTCGAAGCCATCAACCACTACTTTTTGAGTTCTGTTAGTTATATAAGATACAAACCATCGCAAAAGGTCACCTCTGATACCGTTATAAGCAATTTTATCAAGTAGTAAGTTATGATCAATTTTATCGAACGCTTTTTGGAAATCAGTGTAAACCGCATCAATCTGTTGCCTATCGTCAATACTTTCAAAGAGATGAGTTGTGAAAATAAGGAGATTGCTATTACAAGATCTGTTCTTAACAAAACCATGCTGTTCATTTATTAGCACACTGTGAATAGCCGGATATACCACGTTATGAACAAGTCTCTCAAAGAGTTTGGAAAATGCGGATAGTATAGAGATAGGTCGATAAGTTGCTACATCATGCTTGGGTCCACTTTTGTGAACTGGCACAATATTTGCATGTTTCCAAACATCAGGAAAGACACCATGAGATAAACATTTGTTGAATACGATAAATAAAGGATAGCAAATTGTATCATACGTATTTTTTAAAAAAGCTGATGGAATCCCATCCGGACCCGGACCTTTAGATGAATCGAGTGATTTTAATTCTTTACGTATAGCATCAAGAGAAAGATGCAGCTTACACAAGTTGATATCATTGTCAGCGCTGTTAATGGGTGGTTTCCAAGAGTTGTAGTCAAAAGTTGACGGCTCGTACACCGAGCGAAAGAATGTAGCAAATAAGTTACAGGTAGTGATAGGATCATTCGATGTGATATGATTGTAGCGAACCGTTGATGGGATTGTATTTGTAGTTTTTCGGTTGGCAACATATGTCCAAAAGGCCTTAATATTGGTAGCAACACTATCCTCAACAGCTTTGATATAGTTATTATAGCATCGGTCGGCTACTTTTTTAAACTTACTTCTGTTAATGGAAAACGCCTCATAGTCGCTTAAATTCCCATACTTCTTCCACTTAACCCAAGCACGGGTTTTATTTTAAAAAATAGCTATAAGTGATCTGGAGAACCAAATTGGGTAATTCACATTCTTGGATTTGCAAACTGGCGTGTGCGATCTTATAATTTCGTAAAGTTTTTCATAGAAAGTAGAAACAGATTTATTAGGCGCCAAGTTGTCAAGTAAAAAATTCCAATCAACATTACCCAAATCGGTATTTATTTCCTTATAGTTAGCTTTGTAAAAATTTAATTTCTTATTAGGACTCAATTTAGAATTTTGTGTAGGGTAGGAGAAAGGAATGTGTACATAAAACGCAGGATGATAAGCATCAATTGGTAAGAGGGTAGTATCAGGAGTAAACGTTACAGTATGAGTATTACAAAAAAATAAGTCCAAGATGCGACCGACAGAGTTGTATAAATGGTTATACTGTTTCAGAGATTGTTGGGAGCAGAAGTTTAATAAATTGCGAATAACGTTTGTAATTTTATTATTTGTAGCATATTCCATGCACGATGATTTTTTTTCCCAGTTAATTAATGGCAAGTTGAAGTCACCTGTTACAACAATATTTTCAATGTGAGGGTCATCACACAAAATTGACAGAGACTCAATAAAAGTTAAGTATGTATCATCAGCTGAGTTTGGAGGTATGTAAGTTGCACAAATCAAATGATACTTATTATTGTTGGCGGGAATTTTCACTATGACATGTTCAGGTAACGTTATCGGGGGCAAAAATGATAGACAGGTCGGTTTTAGTTGTTTCAATACGGCTACAAGGACACCACCGCCATCTTTTTTATGTGTGAGTAAACGGTTACGATCGCATCTAAATACCAAATAGCGGTGATCAATAAATTCACTGTCGGCTATTTCCGGCGTCAACCAGGTCTCGGTCAAGAGAATGACGTCATATGTATGCGACAATATATTTAGATATAGGGTATTTAATTTAGTCCTAATTCCTCGACAGTTTTGATAATATATGGAAAGTTTACTATCGTCAGCCATTTTTAAAGTGTGAAGGTACAAGGAAAATAAACAGAGAAGTATTTATGAGACTACTATTTTTAATTAACGCAAACCAACTCTTATAACATTTTCGGTACTCTTCCGGCAGCCCAGCGAAAACTAAAAACAATGAGCGAACATATAATCGACATAGGTAATTATAATATGCAGCAACAATATCAAGATTATTGGCAGGAATGCAATGTATGTACGTGACATTATTGAGTAATATTTTACATTGTAAACAGTGCTTTAGAATTAGTGGAAAAATAATAATAACACCACTGACCGCAACAAAACGAAAGACACTAAAAAATGACGTCTTATTTGTAATTCTAAGGTTAAACAAACTATACAATTTAAGATTGGTTACTAACGAACATAGTTGCGCGGTAAAGTATGCTTGCAGGATGCAGGATTCTGCGTGACGTCAGTGTGATGCGTAGTTTGCAGTTTCAGTACTGCGGTTTCTAGACGCTGCTGGCGCGATTCCGTGCGCTATTGTTAGAGCCGATGAAACGTGCACGGTCAGGTCGTATACATTGTTCATCTCATTGTATGCTGCACTAATCGACGTTATCAAGTCAACGCCGGCTGCCGCTGAAACCAGCGCTGGGGTTCTGTCTCGCATAGGGTCGCAGCATTACGCTGAGCGATGGCCGTTTTGCGTGGATGTGACGCATATTTTCCCCCAACTTATTATTTTTGGATGGTGTTAATTTTACATAATTATTTTTAACACTAATAGTTGACAATATTTGGGAAATCGTGCGCTATGATTTTTTAAATGAGTGGTCAAGGGACAAAAGGTAGGAAACCTTACCAAGTTTTGCTGTGATTGTTGTTGCCTGATAGCGGAATGTTGCTTCTCATCCTCAAACCCGTAAGCTGACTATTACTGGACTAAATAAAAGGGGACCGATTTTGAGCGATCCATGTGAGTTCGTTCTCGACTTGCTCTCTTTTGTAGTTTTTTTTAGCGCCTGTGTCACAAATGGATATCCATTTATGCATACATATAGACATATAGACGCCAGCACATTGAGCTACCCGAAACTGTCAAATTTTCCCAATCAACCTTAAACCTAATACTTTCCAACCTGATTGGGAATTATATATTCGAGCCGTTTGGGGTTGAAACACTAGGGCCATGGGGTCCGAGTGCCCACTTGGTTTTTCGAGATATCGCCAAGCTGTTAGTCGACTCTTCACATGACCAGAGGGCTGGCCTGTTTCTTGGCCAAAGAATTAGTATCGCCATACAACGTGGCAATGCTACCAGCCTGTTAGGCACTGTTCCTGTTGACAGCGATGCGGACGAATTTTAAGATGCCCTATGATTATTTTGCTTATTTTTTCCCGTGTACATATCATTATTTTAATACTTTAGCGATAAAGTTGAAAATCTATTAAATAAATTTGACAGATTGTAGTAGCTTGATGTGCTGGCACCTACACCTTTTTTGTCCGGGATCCAGCCAGTACGCAGGCCGCCTCGTAGGAGATCGTGCGATATCCCCTGATGACTCTGACGGCCATCGCTCTCTGTGGTTTCCGCAGTATTGCGATACTGCGGAGGCCCACACCGGGGCCGGATACAGGGCCATCGATCGCACAATCCCCACGTAGAGCCGCCTACAGGCGGCGCTCGGGCTCCCAGATTGGGAAGCAGCGTTGATAGCGCCCCAGCCACGCCCAACAACTTGGGCGCCAGCCCCTGGAAGTGGGGGCCGAAGTTGGCGTCTGTACCTATGCCAACCTCGGCAAAACATAGATGTGACGTGTTGCTAAATAGAAAAGTGAAAGAAACCAATTCAGTAGCATCACATTCTTCAGCGCTCGTTGGCCGCTCCCCTATAATTAATAAACCTAACGTTTCCTCTATAAAACGTTTATACGACGATAAAAACCTTATCGAAATTCTTCCAATGAATCTTGAGATTAGCCCAAATAAACAAGGATGGTTTTATACTTGGCAAATAACTGTTTGATGAGATGAAGATGTATGGTGCATTCGTGATGATTGAGGGGTGAAAGATAAGAAGTGGTCATTTGTTTTTGGAATTTTATAATATTCATCCCTCAGATAGTCTTTGATAGTAACGTATAAACTGGTACCATCTAATTAAATGTACTCGGGTAATATACTTTCTAGAGACAACGTACCATCACAGCCATTTTGTAGATCCTCAGTTTTTGACAAAAAAAAAATGAAAGCGATAAATAATTTATTTTTCTGTCTCGTTTACTCTTACTGCTGGGTCTAAAAAGTTTGTTCTGGTTTCATTATTGTTACTATTTAGTGACTTATGCCGTGTGTTCATACTCTATCGACGCCGATAGGCCGTAGTTACTTAGTGTTAGCCAGACGCCGATAGGCCGTAGTTACTTAGTGTTACTGTTAGCCAGCAAACATTTGATTGTTGTACGAAGACATGTGACATGTACCAATCTGAACTGGGCCCGTGAGATGGATTACGGCCCACTGCCTCTTACCGAGAGGAGACCTGTATCCCGGCAGTGGGAACATTATTTGCTGATTAAAGAACAATGTTGTAGTAGAACTAAACTGCCTAGAATATCTTCCTACGTCTGACGTCTATTTAAGAATAGTGACGCATAGAAATTATTTTAATACTCCCCCTAAAATAATAACCATAGCAAAGACTAGGTTTTTACTTTCTCAGAAGCTAAGCATCAGATGTAAGGAGGCTGTACCTTACTTACTTAATTTGTGTTTCTCTGAACGCTTCCAACTTGGCTAAATATTCTTGGAAAGCAGTACCAGTGGGTAGCACGTTTATAGGGAAACAATTTTTGAACTCGAAACATCTCGGAATCAATTAGTTACACCGCTGGCCAAATTATTATGATTACTGTTCTATTTAAGTCTAATCGAAGAGACAATGCGAAGACTTATGACTCAGAAAAAAAATTGCTTTACACCAACTAAACATGTTTATCAATAACTCAGCCTATCGCAGTCCACTGCTGGACATAGGTCCCTCACAGGCTGCGCCATAACACCCTGTCCTCCGCCGTCCACATCCAGTCAATCCCAGCCACCTTCTTATGGTCGTCCGTCCATCTAGCTGGGGGTGTCCCACACTACGCTTGCCGATACGCGGTCTCCACTCTAAGACTCGTCTGCTCCACCGGCCATCGGCCCTTTGACAAACATGTAGATATTACTAAATATATATGGCTCACCGGCGAAGTGTTGCCTGTCTGTCCGCCTTCTACAGACTGTACCTCGGGGAGTGTGCTCAAGAGCTACATGAGCTCATCCCGCCTTCACCTTTTTACCATCGAGAGTCCAGACGCACTGCGGGATATACCATCCCTATTTGGTTAATATACCATATATACGCACTAAGCGCCTTTCATCATCTTTTCTGATGCGCACAGCATTGGAGTGGAATTGTCTGCCTGCGTCTGCATTCCCGAGTTCATACAACCCTAATCTCTTCAGGGCGAGAGTGAATAGGCTTCTTCTGGGCAAGCTCGTTCCACCGTAGATCTCATCCCTGCCTCTGGGCTGGATTGAGGTCAAGAGTGAGCCCATTGTCAATAAAAAAAAATATATATATAAAAAATTCCGTAATCCTCCAGTATCATTATAAAGAGCAGAAGATATATATCAATTTTCAACAGCTAATATAACTGTCCAACCACTCAACCCTCACACAATAATATTGACCAAAAACGAGGTAATTCATCTCCATCGTCAATTCGTAAAAACTGATAGCCCAATAATAAAATTCAATTTCATACCGATGCAGGCCATTACGCATTGACGTAACGAATCGCAATTTCGGAAAATAAGTAAAAAGGTGCGCCAGTTCAATTGGATTCCCTCTTCGAGTTATGAGGGTCGCGAGAACCATGCATCACAATCATTCTCTGTCTAAGAACTGCGCCCCGTCTCTAAATATTGTTTTTAGACTGTTAGCTTGGCAAAATATTTACCTCCATCATGCAAATTTCAACTCTCCCTTAGTAGGGTATGGTTCAGATTTGTATGAAGACCTTACCTTAATATGTGCCCTCGAAATTGGTACAGCAAGTTTCTTTCGGTATTTGACGTTCCCGTAATATAAGTAAGTAGTATACTGTGTAGGTGTACGGAACGTGGAAAAAATGTTTTCATCTTGTTACAGAATTATTATAAATTGACGTTAAGCAAATTTTGATGTTACTGCCGTGAAGTTAATCGTATTTATGTTTGAAAGAAGGCAAAGTACGTTCACGACTTTAGATGGACAGGTAATGAATTCAGAGTACTTCAGGCATAATTTAGGATTTCAGTTAAAGTTTAAGAACACATTGTTAAGTTATGAGAAAATTTCGTTTGGAATAAAATTATTACTAACTTATTTTCAACTGTTTCGTCTATATCTACATAATTATATACTAATAATAAATCAGAAGAGTTTGTTTGTTTGAGCGTGCAAATATCTGGAACTACCCATCGGATTTGAAAAATTCTTATTCCATTTGATAGCCCAGTTCTTGAGGAAGCCTATAGGTTCCTTAACATCACGCTAGCACGCTTAAGAGCCGAGCAAAAAGAAAAAAGTCAGAAAAACCGCTAAGCGAAAATGAAGTTATAGCATGGGCGGGCGATGCGATGCGACGGGATGGGTTGGGGGAGCAAGAAATTTTACGCAGACAAAGTCGCGGGCAGAAGCTTGTGACAAACAGAAATTAAGTGAGTTTTATTTTACATCTACACAACATTCTTCTTGACAAGTTGCCAGCGCTGGGGCTCTGTCTCGTATAGGGTCTTAGCATTATGCTGAGCGATGGCCGTTTTGCGTGAATGTGACGCATGTTTACCCCCAACTTGTTATTTTCTTTTTTTTGTGTGTTTGTTCTTTTTTATGCGTCATGTTTGCCGCAAATAAATGTATTTTCTTTCTTTTCTTTTACAAATAAAAAAAAATCGTACCAACTTAGTAACAGTTGTAAGTCCACAATGAATTCACTTTCCTGCAATTACAAAAACCAATTCCCAAAAGTACACAATTTAGCATATGCAAACATATGCATAAAAAGTAAATTTTATTGCAAGCAACGGTCGCAACGTACCTATCCACAAGTTCGGAATAAGTTGGCGAGTGCGCTCTATTTACTTAGCTCTCGTACCACGACTAGCGCTCAAACTGCTCTGGCCATAGATTAAGTTCAGGCGAGAGATACGACTGTAGTTTGGCTGGACTATGTAGATTGGAGGTAGATTAGTTTGAATGAAGATGGTGAATCAAGAGAAGATTAGAAGGTTTCGTGTTTATGTATGTCGCAGCGTCAACACTGATCCGTCTTTATTTTTGATTATTTAACGTCATCTAATTTTTACTAACCGGAAACGTTACGTTACCTCACACTTGTGTTGTGTGAGGTCAATATTAGAAGTAGCAACATTGGGTTGACGGCTGACTTGATAGTTGATAATTTGAGGTTTGTGAACGTTGATGACAGACGTTTTGGTGTCGAGACGCGCTTGCGACAGATTGTCTTGTCATATCAAATTCACCACATTTTTATACTGATTGCATCTGCCTAATCAAGTGATAATTTTTGTAATAAGTGATCTTTAATGCATTGATAGTCGTCTGTACTTAGTGTTTTAACTATTATTTCGGGGATCCATCATGTGCGACCATTCTGATAATTAATAAATCAAATTGCCTTCGTTATATAAATGACTTTTGCCCGCGACTCCGCGTGAAAATTCTTGTTATAAAATATATAACACTAGGCAATACTGTAGCTTGGCATTGGTGAAAGAATTTTCGAATTAGTAGTTCCGAAGACGCGCTACGGTTTGTACGTAGGGCGTACACAGAAGCCTCATTATTAAAACGTGTACTTTTAATTTTTTGCAACGCCCAAGAGTTTTAAATGGATTAACAGAGTAGCCTATTTCTATTCGTTTCAGAAGCATCTATCACCTACTTTATAAAAGCTTTTACTATTTGTTGTAATGACGCTGGTCATCTACTAACTGTTGTGACCAACATAAAGGTACAAATAAAAACAAAATAGTGTGTAATGCCCGTTTTCACTATCAATCAACACTTAAATGCACGTCTGACAAGGCCTTTTTTATAGGTATTCATTTAATTGTCACCTAGTGTTACTGAAAACAATAGGCCCAAGTATCGTAGCATGTTTTGGTATGTAAAACACTCCACACGACCCATCTATATCCCCTATTTATTTTTACTCTTTGACTAAAACGATTTCTTTTACAAGAAACCGCTCGAAAGCTGCGAATATGAAATTGGCTCATCCTTGCAACAGACATGCCTTCTTTATTTATGCTAACAGAAAAGTGCCGTTTTCAGAACTTGCCATGGTAAGTTGTGCAAGTATTTTATACCATTTCTTTATAAAGTTTCATTGTGTAAAGGATGCAAACTGGTTTTATTAATGTTGAGTTGTGAGCTGAATTAGGATGAGGTTTGATTGGATTAAAGACAATAGGATTGTTTGGAATGTTTCTTCTACTTCCTCCTCCTGCCCTTTTCTCGGTTTATCTGGAGTCGGGGCTCCTTGTGTATTTGCGCCAGGAACATCTGTCCCGGGTTATCTCAGGTGATAAGTTTTTAGATTTTATGTCCTTCGCGAGAATCCATCACATGCGGACTGTGCTCTGATTGCAAGGTAACATTATTTTTAACATACCTACTCAGCTTGGCTTTTGTTGTTTTGTTATTGTGAATATAAAATTTAATAAAATAAATACTTGGATTGGGTCAACAAATTACTATTTCATAAATATGATCATAACATCACTGAGGTATACGTACTTATATAAATTGACTTTTTAACTTTATAGTCCTTTTAGCATCATGATGTAATGTACCCAGGATTTTGTAATAATATCTTGATTTAAAAGAGTGTCCTTGGAGTTTCTTGCCCGTTCTTCTCCATAGAGATCTACGTTTTGGAATGGGCAACTAGCTTCAATTTTCTAACTAACTGACGGACTATTTAATTTTGACAATTCAAAAGTGCCTATAGAAATAAATGCTTTCAGTTTGAGTTTAAAACAATAACACACGCATACACAGTGTTACAGTGTGTTACAGTGTTAGCTTGTAAAAATAGTAATTAATCAGTGTTGATTAATTACTATTTTTACAAGCTAACACTAAAATACATAATATAAGTACAATTAAATACAAGTATATAATACGAAAAAATATAGAAAAAGGCAGGAACTCATTGGGCATCAAAAAATTCAATCAACGGTCAATGGGATAAGTGCCCAAAAGGCTGGCAGCATTACCACGTTGGATGGCAATGCTGATGCTTTGGGCTAAAAATAGGCCAGCCCTCTGGTCACGTGAAGAGACAACCAACCGCTTGGCGATGTCCCGAACAATTTCAGGAGCACTCGGACCCCAAGACCCTAGTGTTTCAACCCCAAACGGCTCAAACATATAGCTCCCAATAAGGTTGTTATATTTGCGCCGTTTGAGGTTTTCTGTTCCTGCAGCAGCCACCCCAGCACAGCCTACCGTGCTAGGAAGATGGGATGGCGCGAGGGTGTCGACACAGGTTGCATCCCACACCAAAGGCCTACCCAACTTCATCTTAACAAAGGTCATCAATCGGGCCTCTTTCTATCAACGCGTACCAAGCCATTGGGTTTTAAAACAGCTGGCATCCCGGCGGAAACAAGAGCCCGACGGATCATGTCGTTAATGCTGGCGTGGCTTGCCATCCATCTAAAGCAAAATGGCAAAGCCACCGAGTACTTCATTGCTTCTAAAAATGTTATAAAACCACGGTCGTTTTAAACCTCGAGAGCAAAGTACTCCGGAAAGAAACAAAGTTAATCTTAACTAAATTAAAACGATATACCATTTACTGCGGAACAAAAATAAAGAAATCACCAAAGAAAACTTTGGTCAATATTAAAATAATTTTTCGTGAAAAAGCAAAGGTCCGAAGTGGCTCTCATTTACAAACTTTGTACGATGAAGTTTTATTTACGAAAAAGTGTATAAAACTGGTTTGTGTTTCATTCGAGAGTTTTGTAATCTTCAATGAATGGTGCTAACAATCTGACAGTTTTTCGAAAGCAATTCTATACAATTGTGTTCAAATTGGAGGCAGTGGAGGCCCAGTGGCGGCCGCGACTTTAGAGTTGACGACGATCCATGAATGACAGCCGGGACCAGCGGCATAACGTGCTTTCCGAGGCACAGAGGGGTCTTGGTATTTAAAGGTGGTCACAAATCCTCGGACAAACTTGCTTAACCTGATCGATCGAACAGTGCGGGTGTTATTTTTTAGGCACAAGCCCAAAATTATGTAAATTGACGAATTGTAAGACATAAAAAACTAAACATACAAAATATTATCAGGATGAATATGCACATACACGCATGAAATTATCTGACCTACATTATTGAAAGTGCACTGACTAAGTCTTTAGTTGGGTATTACACAAAATAATGTGGTTATTAATGATTAAATAGTCCAGTTGCAAATTCAAGCACCTAATTGTAAATCTGGGCCATTTTGTTTTGCTCCACAAATAATAATAGACCTAGATGTTGGCGGCCATTTTGCTTTTCACTACAAATAATCAATCTAGATTTTGGCAAATAATTATGATAGCCGGACACTTCCAGAGGTTTGTAAAGTAGTACACAACGTTAGTCGAAACACCTACTTTACTTTTGACCAAATTTTGACGAAATAACATCCTAGATAATGTCAAATAATCCGAGAACAAAGACATTATAAACTATTTATTCATAGTAGAATAGAATACTGGGGGTCTACTCCGAAGTAGTATCGGCCGAATGTTGGGCCGTTTCCTGCTACGAAGTTACTATTTGGTTCGGTCGGTGCAGCTCCTACACTCCTACGCCGGCCGTCGCTGAAAACCAGCGCTGGGGCTCTGTCTTGCGATAGCCGCTTTGCGTAGATGGGACGCATGTCAACTATTTCTTATTGTTTTATTTTCTTTATTTGTTCATAAGTTCTTTTGTGCGTCACGTTTACCGCAAATAAACGTATTTTCTTTCTTCTCTCTTTCTTTCTACACTCTTTCGAATATTGACTATGGTCCCGACCCAACTGAGCCGATCCGAACTTTGTTTGCATTTTTTAATAATATTCGGTTCGGCCATGTGTCGGTCCGATCCGAACATTCGCACTTTGCACTTCGGAGTAGACCCCCTGTTTATTACGTGAACCATACAAATAGCAATCTGCCTAGTCTTTTCCCAACTATTCTGGGGTCAGCTTCCAGTCTAACCAGATGAATTTTTACATGGAGCGACTGCTTATCGGAGCTCCACAGCCCAATTACTGGGTAACACGATACCCCTAGGTAAGACTGGTTGTCAGACTTTCCGGGCTTGATGACCCGTAACGACTGTGAAAGATCCAACAACAACAGCCGGGACCAACGGCTTAACGTGTTTAGTGAGGCACGGAGGGGTCTCGGTATATAAAGATGGTCACCCATCCACGGACCGACCGAGCCAAGCGTAGCTTAACCTGATCGATCGACCCGTGAGGATGTTATTACTTAGCCACTAACCATACAAATTACAGATATAAATGTAGAAGCAAGCAAGCAATTTAGTAGCTGTTTAGTCTTTTGATTTCCCTAATATTAATGGAACCGTTTTCATTCCGAAAACTGTTATCCATAAAATCACAACTTCCATCGGAATGGTGAAATTCTGCGGAAAACGTTGCGACCACAGTCATAAATCGTGTCTGTATACAAAACAATTAAGCCGAATAGAGTTGTAAGTAATTTATTGGATAGAAATCAGATAAGGGTATCCATCAGAGTCTGTTGGTGCGGTCGGTGACGTAATGCTACTATTGGCTGGAAGAAAACTCAACTCGCTTGCGTAGTCATATCCTGTGAACAATGATTTTGGTTTATGAATGGATTACGGTATCTTTTTGTTTACTTATACTTTCTCGGGTCCCTACACTACATTAATACGAAAAACTTCATTCCGACAGTCAAAATACGAATTTCAAAATACCGATTTTCATAATTCCGAATGGTTCAAAACTCCGAATATAACAACTCCGATTTATCATTACTCCTATTTTTATAATTCCTAAATTTCAATATTCCTAACGTTTATACTTACTATTCTCAAAAGACCGAGTTTCAATAGATCGAATAACAAAAAGTCCGACTTAATGATAATTCGAAACATCAAAAATACGAATTCTGATGATTAAAATACCGATTAATAGAATTCTGAAATAAAAACGCCTTCTAAAACTGAATAGCAAGAAAAATAAACACATATAATTGCTCGCCAGAGTGAAGTATAATATAATATTTGATAATTCGAAACATCAATTCATCACCATCGCCTTCGCGCTTTAATAGTCACAGTTCTAACCTAACCTAACCGAAGTGATTCATCAATAATACAGGGGATTTGGCATGCAGCATGCAAGCAAGCATGCAGCATGCAAGCAGGCATGCAGCATGCAAGCAGGCATGCAGCATGCAAGCAAGCATGTATCATGCAAGCAGGCATGCAACATGCAGCAAGCATTGTTTCTGTCACGGCTCCGGCGCTGCGAGGTTTGGGTGGCCCCACGCGAGCTTATCGTCGCAGATGGTTTTAACGCTCACCACCGCAACTTCGGCTTGCTGACCGGCTTCGCCGATCAGCCTAAGCTGCGGCGGCTCCTCAGCTCGCGAGCCGCCCCACCCCTCCGCGCCTACGCGAGCTTAAATTATACTCTAGGGTAGGGCAGACAAGACTGCTTGAAGTTGGTTTTGCAGCGATTCGTTTCTGTTACTAAATTTTGTAGCACAACATGTGGATTTGTATTTTTTTTTTCAGTAGTTCTAAAGTACTTAGTAGCTCTTCGGTAAAATAAATTTCGTGATTTTTAATAATATACATTATAATTCTTAGGTATTATGAAATTCGGACTTTTGAAAATCGGAACATCGAAATTCGGAATAAAATAATTCGGAGTAATTTGGGTGTTCCCACTTTATTCACATTGCAATCTAGCCTTTTCGCTAATATGTAAATAAATATAGGTACTTAACTTAAACTACTAAGTAACTATAACATTAAGAACTCATCCGATAACGTCTTTCTTATTCACTTTATATTAAGGGGACACTTAATTGAGCAGTTTAAGTTCCCTCACATTACACTAAACTAACTCAAAATGTTTTTCCCTTTTTAGCCTTCGCACTAATTCACTGATCACAAGGAGTTTGATCGTCTCGACATTCACGTGATTATGAAGTCTATGTGCATGAGCTTCTGCATATTTTTTTGATGTTAATTTTCCTTTACACTGTTTGACGACTCGTCTATAATTAAATAGCTGTTACTGTATTCGCCTAAAAGTAGAGATCGTTCTTAATATACACAAAGTTAATATAACCAAATAATTTATTTCTTTATTTAACCATGTATGTTAAATTTTCTTTATATAAAAAAAAGAAAAACATACGTACAAAGCTGATGCTTATTTATAAAGAAATCTCTTCCAATGTTGGAAGAGATTTCTTTATAAATAAGCATCAGCTCAGGTACATACCTGTGATAGGAAAGTAAATAAAGAGATGTAGACAGCATGTGTAAGAGTAAAAGAGAAAATGAATACATAAAATTACTTAGTAACAATAACATAAAGTTTGTGTTGAATTCTTGATACCATTGCCTCACGCGTGTCTAGTGACTTATTATCACGGATGTTTTATTTCATGACAATTTTTACGCTAATTATTTTATTTGTTTTTTTTTTCTATTTTTAGTAAAATTTAAATTTTATTATTTTAACAGACTTTTAACAACTTGTAATGACAGCTGTATTGTTTATTGTGACTTGTCGTACTTGTATCTAAACGCCGAACACGATCGTAACTTCATCGGGTACCTATCTATAATCTAATGTCGTCCTGACCCTGTTGATCACAACTGCGTGACATTATACATATTATATATCCGAATATTATTTATGTATGTACATAGTTATGCTCATACAACTAGAAACAATAATCAAGTACGCTAAGCTGATTATTTCCATCAATAGTGAATGATTAATTGTTGTAGTGTTAGTGTGTTAAATTGCAATGTCATACGCTAGAATGACAATCATGTTAAAATTAGTAAAATATGATTGCCTCCCTTCAGTTTTGCATTTTAGTGCTAAATGGATAGTACTTATGGAAATTATTAATTGCGCGTAATGTTAAATTGATTAGTTACTAATGTAATTGTTTTAACTTCAATTTTGTAGTTTGGTACTAAATGGACACAATTTATGAATTCTATTATGCAGCAACAAAATTATTTCGACTGGATTCCATATTTACAGTTATACTCGTATGTAAATTGTTCGATATATTTGATATCGACATGGACGTTTCAAATAACATTCTGAAGTAACGATGTGAACTAAATTCAACGGTACGTAAAATTCATATTGAAAAAGTTACCGCTTACAAATATTCAAATTGAGTGAGACACACCACAGTGCGCTTTTGAATTTCATTCGGTTTTCAGCAGCCTTAGTTTCAGTTCCCTGTTAGGGTACAGTCACGAAGGGCTTATTGCCGAAAATTCATAAAATACCTTTATGATTGTTGGTGGCTAGTAATTCGAATTTGTTTGAATTGTTGTCTCTGCTAGATGTACAAGAAGTATCCATAGTATCCAATAACGCTGACGATTTAGTGAAATCAATGTTACGTTGTACACATCCAAACAAATTATGTATTTTTGAAAATTATAACCATCGCGGAACACTGTATAGTTCTTGCATTTAAGATTGCATTTTTTTTATTTTTTATTATTATATGTATTGTCTTTGCTCATTCGCGACCAGATCAAACAGAAAGCTTCCAAGTGCGCTGAGGTATACATATATGGAGTTGCCTATGGCATTTTGGACCAATGATTGTATTTCAGTCTCCTCTCCCCGGAGGCATACGAACGATAAACATTTCATTCCCTTTCGTGGAAAACCAAACTTGCCAGAAATATCCCGCCCCCGCTCCGCCTACTCTATCACGCGTGGTTTACTTAATCAGGGCTGTCGAAACAAACTGTAAGCGGATTATTATAACGGATTACATTAACTGGATAATGTGTATGTTATTGTCTATTTATTTACGCTTATATTGGGGGAGGATATCGAATCTATTAGCTTTTTTCCTTATTCGGTTACTGCAAAGTATTGTTTTTATTGCTGCTTTCGCAATATTGTAAGTGGCTTTTATGGCAGTGTAGCTGTGGTGGCAGATTCAGAGAGATATTTTGTCAATGTTGAAAACGCCGAAATAAATCATTCGGAAAAAATAGGTCTATTATAGTCAACTAACAGAAATGCCAATGCCAAATCATCTGAAACAGCAAATGCCCATTGTCAATAAGGACTAGCCCTACATACTGTCCCAGAAAAGGGTCACTTCACTTCTCCACACCCATGACTAATTTAACCTTATACAAAATCCAACATATCCTACTAAAAAGAACACGTTTTTTACACCGAAACATTATCCGAACCCAATTGATGGCCTTTAACCAACAAAAAGATAGGTAAATGCTGCAAACCGAAAATGGCGATCGTAAATTCTATACCTGTGAAATTGGCACTGGCCAGTTAACGGTTTATTGCAAGCTTGTGGTCACATCCTTAGAAGTCCATGTTACGATTCAGTACCGACCGGCGCGAGTTTTATGGCGAGGGTTTCTTTGAATAATGTAGCAGCCGGCGCGTGAAGAGACGAGCTACAGAGCTGGAGGTATAGGGTGCAAGTGACGAGCGGGTTGGAAGAGCCTCCATTAAGCCCGTAATACATGCCTGTAAAGTAAAGTAAAAATATACAAGTAGCTTGCATGCCAGTATGCCAGAACAGCTTCTGATTGAAGAATGTCACAATGGCATGCAGGCTACTCGCATACTTTTATGCAAGTTATATGCATGTCTATTACGGGGTTTGGTGATGAAAGTAAAGCATGTCCGGATAGTAAGCATTTGCTATCAACCTTGCTTACTGGATAATCTTTGTACAATGTAATAACTTGACTTAACTTGACTTGACTAGGAGCTATTATAACACGACATGCGCAGGGAGGCTCGTGGCAGTTAGAAAGAAGGAACGAGTTACATGGCGTGCGATTGGAAAACCTATGTCCAGCAGGCCGGCTATAATTATCAGCCTATAGACGCTCATGATAATAGCCGGTTATGGTGTTTGGTATTTAGTTTTAGGTGAAAACAAAAATAATGGATTTGTCTGCGTAGTCTACACCCTAATTGCGTAACAAGCTATCAATCTCAATCTGAATCATTTTGAAGAATATTGCCAATCCATTGCTTCATATGTTCGAAAATTGTGTCTGCTCAACAACGTAAATAACGCAATGAATGTTGTTGAACTGTTCCCCCCCAAACCCATTGCTACTGATAGTGTGTTACGCAACTATCCCGCTGGTTAATTCATGAATCGTGAATGGCAAAACCACATATTACCTATATCATTTAACGTTACAACTATCAAATTAGTTTTTCTGCAACTTTCTTCAAATCAGTGATTTAGAAATACATTGAAATCGCTTTTAGTTCATAACCTGAACCGCGTACAAAACTGTCAGCATACGATTTAATGCAAAATGTTGGAGAATTTAAAATGGCCGAATCATCCATTACTATATTATTTTATATGGTCTATTAGTCCAGGTACAATGTAATTACAAAGTAGGATATCATTAATATACTTTGAAGTCAATATGGAATTGATTCAGTTTATATGGTATACAAGTCTAGGTACAATGTAATTACAAAGTAGGAATCGTAAATATACTTTGAAGTCAATATGGAATTGAGTCAGTTGTGAGGGGCTACCTTGACGTAACGGCAGTAGGGTGTGATCCTCACCTCCTATCCTGCCCTCTGTATTTTGTTACTAAAACATGCATTCAAAGCAAACAGCAGCAGCAGCAGCATTGCTCTGCGCGGCTACCGACAACGCCGTGGAAGTGGAAAAGTTTTAGGAACACAAGATCTAAAATATAGCCGTGCTAGCGACACGAAGAAGTATGGAAACTCTGATTTTGCTAGACTAAAATGACAGCTGCGATCGGCCTTTTTTGTCAACATGACATTATTTAGTACAATAATGGCGCCGATTCCCTTGTTCACAAACTAAACTAAATTTAAGTTCACTGCATCTTTTTCTTTCTATTGCATTAAGACAAGGACAGAAGATAAAATATTAGTTGAGTCCTGTCAAATTATGATAGACATAGATAGACATAGACAGACTCCATAGACAGTTTAGACGTGATTTAAAAAAAAATTACATGGCTACTAAAAATACGTCAATTAACGTCAGGCGCTGACTAATTTGACAGGACTAAACTATTATTTATCGTCTGTCCTTTTCTTAATGAAATAGAAAGAAAAAGATGCACTGAACTGAAATTTAGTTTAGTTTGTGAACAAGGGAATCGGGGCCCTGTCATTTTGGTCTAGGAAATTAAAAATCAGAGTTTAGTAGAATATCAAAGAGAAAATGAAAATAGTTCTTTACGAAAGAAAATTAAAGTCTGACTTTTCGTACTGCATTTTAATGACGATGAAATGTCACGATTCACTTGTAATCTGCAAGTGATTTTTTTGTTCTAGGTTTAAGTTCCATGTCTAAAGTTACCATTTTACTGCATCTTAGGGTTGACAAAATTTGAGAGATTGTAAGAATAAATATGTTGTTACATCTGTCGAGGCTCTCGTGAGACGATTCATTCAGCAGGCAGTACTCCTCGATACGGCTCGCATTGTGAGGAGGTTCCTCTCTGGAGGCGTAACCACCGGTAGCTTGGACCCTGTTCCCGATACCGACGGACTAGTCTTTTTTGAATTTTTTTTTTGTTTTTTTAGAAAATTATTTGACAATGTATTTAAAATGTAAGAAAATAAATAAACAAAATAATATAGGTATTGTTATAAACTTTGCAAGTACAAAGAATATAATAACAGTGTTGCCCGAGCTGATTGCTCTACGTGGGTTGCCAACTCATCGCCTCTTTATTAGTAGGTACAGTGTGACCCTTTCCGTCAGTCAACTTTTACGACACACCCGGGTGATAATCAGCTGATTCATTCCGTTTTTCCTTACTCCTGCCTTTTTACTCTGAAAATAGAGCCTTATTTGTTATTGAGACAGATTCTGTTAGACCGTCTGAATCGGGAACTAAAGTAACAGTAGCGTTACAAAGTCAAGAAAATACATTGTTAAGGAAACTGACTACTTACCAACTTTAATGTACATTTATATTCAAATCACAATTGTCATTCTTTTACATTTATGTGAAGTGGCTATAATACGGAAAATTCGAATGTTTTTAATGTGCTACAGTTAATTTCGCTATCTCTACTACAGTTTCACAATGACTGCCTTTTAATATTATTTTAAATTAAAAGCCATAGATTGTTTTACATTATAACCATGCACAAACATAGGCAGGCTGGTAAATTGTTTTCATTATTGTTTTAATTTGGAAGTTTGGACATAAATGAAATAGGTGCGTAACTATATAGTCAGTTTTGTAACTACCTGAACAAATTGATTAGATACAGGTAGAGTGCAAATATTGAATTTGTATCACTTCTGTTAAACGGAATCAAACTGTAGTGAACTTTGTTTTATCTTATCAAAATACCTAAATCTAGGTAGAAGCCCTAAATCCATATCAATACAACATAATACAATATAGTAATGAAGTCAAAATAATACTCTGAACATTTTTTGAATAAAATAATTTTGCTACGAGTCGTGGGAACGAGTTGGTTACCGAAAACCTAGTTTTTAGAATTTTTGTCCGTTCATCTATTTGTTCCGTATGGGCACAAAAATGGTTGAACGGATTTAGATGAAATTTGGCACACAGGTTGTTTATAACCTAGATTAATACATAGGGTACTTTATATCCCAGTAGTACGGTAACATCTGCCTAGCCTTTTCCCAACTGTGTTGGGGTTGGCTTCCAGTCTAACCGGATACAGTTGAGTACCAGTATTTTACATGGAGCGACTGCCTATCTGACCTCTACAACCCACTTACTGGGTGATACGAAACCCCTTGGTAAGACTGGTTGTCTTGATTTGGTGATCCCGGGTAGTACGTGCCCGTGGGATATTTTCCGACATCCACGCAGGCTAAGCCGCGTGCAAAATTGCAAGCGGGCATACTTACTAACTAGTCTTAAGTTACAAAGAACCACCTACCGCTTCCGAAATATAACTTAATACTGAGAAATAGTCAAGTATTAGCTACCTGAAAATCACAGTAAGGCGGATCACCGCCGGCGTCGTCAGTGTGATCCGCCTAACCATAAACTGAACTGGAATTTATCTAGTGACCAATAATCGAACCAGCTCGAATAAATTCATGTAGGTACTGATGTCGTCTGATCTGCTAACCGAAATACAGTCACTCAGCAAATCAATTTCAGTACACGTACAATTCATTTTCAACCAATAAATTACATTTGAAAACCCACGTTTGAATATAAATTGCTACGAAATGAGTAAGAAAACTGAACTAAGTTTAAGCGATCTATGTAATTTTTATTAGCTCTCCAGCAAATAAATTGGAATACAATATTTATTGGGCGATGTACAGTCAGCATGCGAAGTGGACGATTGTGAATTTATTAACCTGTGTATGGCCAGCAATTGGGAATGTTTCGTTAATGTAGGTTTTGGGTTAAGATGTTTTGCCAATATTTGCTTCGAGCCAAACACGTGTGTTTGTCATTACACATTATTACAACTTTATGAGGTGTGCCTGAACAACAATATTTTACACATCACTGAAAGGAAAAAAGTCTGTATTATAAAACCTTTTGCATTAGCATTTGATCAATTAAATATTATTGTTGTACCTATGTACAACAATAATACTTAATTGATCAAATGCCTAAAGAACAGACTGAATACGGAAGGTGGAGGACAAGGTGTTGTGGCGCAGCCTGGGAGATGCGTATGTCCAGCAATGGACTGCGATAGGCTGAGTTGATTGATTGATCAAATGCCTATTGAACTTTTAAGATTTGAAAGAGTTTGGTGAATTCAAACTGCGGGTTTTAAAAAACCGTAGTTATTATTTTCTTTCTAATCCTACACAGCTTGACAACAATGTGACGTTCGCGCGCAGAAAGGTAAACTAAAATAGCTCAAGCATAAACATTCCGTCCGACAATGACACTGCCAAAAAACTCTAGTCCATCAACAGCATCCATCCCACCATCCATCGCCGTCCTTCTGGCCACAACGTTACACAGATCGAGTTAATTACAGTTACTTCAGAGGGAATCAGAAATGCAATTAGTTTCGTGCGTGCGCTCCGGTAAGCCGGGCTTTTTACTGCCTCTACGAACGCGTCCGTCCCGTCCCTAACAAATGTCATCTCGTTGTCGTTACGGGTCAGTGTCGTATAAGTTTTTTTACGATCCTCGCATTTGTTTGCTGTGTCAGAAATTGGAATCTATTACGCCGAAATTTTTTGATTTGTTTGAAATCTTGTGATATTCTCGGCTAGTTTTTATGTGAAATCTTATTGGCTTTGTTACATAGCTGTAACAAAGCCAATTACATATCACATTCACAGTTTTATGTTGTTTCTTTTCTTTTTGTTGCTACTAAGTGCATGGGCTTTAATTTGTGACAGGTGTAGTAATGTGTCTCAACAATTTATTTCAATAAATGTCAACTCACTTTAATAAAGTTGTAATATTGCTTTGCTCTCGAAAGAATTCACAATAAGGCAATATGTATAAATAAATGAAATATTCTAGAATTATTGTCTAGAATATTTCAGGCCTTATTGTGGACTAGCTTCTGCCCGCGGCTTCGCCCGCGTGGATGTCGGAAGTTATCCCACGGGAACGTGCTACCAGGATAAAAAGTATGTGCTTCCCCAGGATGCCATCTATCTCTTTGCCAAATCAGAAGTTCAGTGGTTTAGGCGTGAAAATGTAACATACAGTTTCAAGTTCAAATCCTCCCCTAAAAACCGAATTACCCCTTTTTGCCCCATCAGGGGTCAATTTGCGACAACTTTACATACTTATTATTAATTATTTTCTGTCGAAAGTATCAATACTGAGTTTCGAGTTAATCGGATCGCGCATTCAATTTCTTCCACACAAACTTCAACACCCCTATATCCCCCTTTGAGGGGTAGTTTGAAAAACTTATAATGATAACCTTTATTACTTACTTAGGCAAGTATTGTTGCCAAGTTTCATGTTTATTAACTAAATTAATAAGATTTTTCATATAAACTATATCCCCGCTTTTCCCCCCACAGGGGTGGAATTTAAAAAAAATCATAAAAATTCATTACTTGACTCAAAGATTATTTTATTTATACCAATTTTATAATTAATCAAGCCACTTATTATAATCCTCCCCTGTAAAATTAACTACCCCTTTTCACCCCGTTAGGGGGTGATTTTCGAAAAACCCTCATACGTGTTATTATTTATTTTTGTCTTAAGTACACTGAGTTTCGTGTTAATCGGACGGCGCGTACAAATTCTTCCACACAAACTTTAACACCCCTATATCCCCTTTGAGGGGTAGTTTTGACTAATAATGATAAACTTTATTGCTTACTTAGGCGAGTATTCATGCTAATTTTCAAGATTATTAATCTAACGAATAAGATTTTTCATATAAACTGTATCCCCGCTTTTCACCCCCACAGGGGTGGAATTTTGAAAAATCATTTGGGATGTGTTCATAACTTGATTCAAAGATTATTTATACCAATTTTCGAGTTAATCAAGCCACGCTGTAAAATCCTCCCCTGTAAAATTGACTACCTACCCCTTTTCAGGCCGTCAGGGGTACATTTTCGAAAAACCCTGATACATATTATTCTTTCCTTTCAATTTTAGGTATTAAACACTGAGTTTCGATTAAATCGGACCGCACGCTAAAATTCTTCCATACAAACTTTGAAACCCCCCAATCCCCTTTTAGGGGGTAGTTTATAAAAACAAAAAATGCCCAACTTCATAATTTATTTACATAAGTATTCGTGCCAAGTTTCAAGTTTATTAACTCAAGGAATAAGATTTTTCATACAAACGAAATCCCCCCATTTCACCCTCTCAGGGGTGGAATTTCGAAAAACCCTTTCTTAGTGGACACCTACTCTTCACGAAGAATACACTCTCCAAATTTCATGTCTCTAGGACCAGCGGTTTAGGCTGTGCGTTGATGTCTCAGTCGGTCAGTCAGTCAGTCAGTCAGGACTTTGAATTTTATAGGCGCGAGACGCGTCGAGCGTGATCAGTATTCACGTGCGATGGCTTATTATTAGCGTATTTCATGTATAACTTTGGTGTTTCTATACCGATTTCTATGATTCATTTTTATGGAATAGTTAATAATGTTAACTTTTTTAATTAAGAATGACTGAGAGTGTTATAAATGTAAGAGTAGACAAATATAATCAGAAAGCTTCGAACTGCTAAGCTATCGGGAGTTACTGTTATTGTGAGTCAACCATAAAAGATAGACATATGCTGTCGTGGGATATTTTTTATATAATTTTAAGGAGAACATTTCCGTCATACATGATTTCTGTGTAGCTTTAACCATTAAGGTTGCACACGCGACGGAAGCGTAAAAAATGGAGTAACTTCTCCCGTTTTCCCAACATTTCCCTTCACTGCTCTGCTCCTATTGATTGTAGCGTGATGAAAAGTATACTATAACCAGCTCAGGAGTATGAAAAATAATTGTACCAAGTTTCATTAAAATCCGTCGAGTAGTTTTTGTTTCTATAACGGTTATACAGACAGACAGACAGACAGACAGACAGACAGACAGACAGACAGACAAAAATTTTACTGATTGCATTTTTGGCATCAGTATCGATCCCTAATCACCCCCTGATAGTTATTTTGGAAATATATTTCATGTACAGAATTGACCTCTCTACAGATTTATTATAAGTATAGATTATTTTTATTTCGTTGCTTTATCAAACTACAATGTTAACTGAATAATAATCATCTATGATAGAATATTGAACCCAAGTATTTTCTTTACTTGCCCAAAATATGTTTTTGCTCATTTAATTTTCTTCTGGCCAAAGGATTAGCATTGCCATTCAACGTGGCAATGCTGCCAGTCTTCTGGGCACGTTTCCGGATGACAGCGATGCGGACGAGTACTTCAATGCCTAAGTGTCCTTTTGTTATTGTATTTATTTGTATAGTTAATCATTTAATTTAGTACCTAGTGTAAATAGTTATTTATAAAAAAATAAATAAAACATACAATAAAAAAATATTGTAGTAAAGGGTGTGTTATATTTTGTTGTGAATATAAATTCATTTTCTTGTTGACCTTGAGCCTGTGACAACTATGAAATGGTTTTTAGCATCAAAATTTTCATTTAAACGCAAGGGCCCTTCCATAAAGTTTAATTACAAAATATTTAACGCAACTATACCGCCAAAGTTCCTTTGTAATGGCGATCCTAAGTCCAAGTGTTGGAAATTTACAAACATATATATTTCGTCGTGTAACGAGGTCAAATGACAGAAAAGGGAGTTTGCAGAACAAATGTTTGCATAGAAAGGACAAAGGAATTATTAATCCAACATTTTTTTTTTCTGGAATAAAGAACAGTGCCCTATTCCATGAAATGGCTGACGTAATTCTTCTCAATCATGATAGGGTTGGCTCGCTGTGAGGAGAGAAGCTTCCCGTTGCGTATTCATTAGGGAATCGTTGCGACAAATGTTCCGGAATTATGTTTCCGGGATTATTCGCTTACTCAAGAAAACAAGATGTGACACTTCTTATCCGTTGGAGGAAAACATGTCGTCGTGCTCCGCCGTGATTGTTGATTTCATTATCGTTGATCCGTAGCCTTTTGTCACTTGCGTATGTTTCATGTTTTGCCTTTGTATTGTCCTTTTTATTGGATAAATCGTTCATCTTTCAAGTTATTATTGTGATTGGGTGCAATTTATGTCTCATGACTCCTATCTATCGTCCTATATATCCTATTTGTTATTGTAAATGCGAAAGTGAGTTTCTTTGTTTCGCTTTCTCACTAAAACGGTAGAATGGATTTGGTTGAAATTTGACACATGGGTTGACCATGATCTGGTCATAGGCTTCTTTTTATCCTGGATCGCAGACAAAGTCACGGGCAACAGCTGGTAACCCATATTTTGCTACTGTTTTAGTTGGCCCCCATAAAGATGGACTATTTTACAGGAATATTTAATAGGTATTTTATTATTTTCAGAAATATTTTTGGTAGTTTTTTTTTTTAAATTGGTTAACCCTAAGTTATCCAAGATTTACCTTGCAATTAAATTAACAAAACCGTAAGTCTCGAACAAAAAACAACATAATATAAATTTATCTCCAAAAATATCATAACTGGATCGGTACCTCCCACCGAGGCGTAAATCTATTTAACATTTGCGAGCAGCAGGTGTGGCAGAGGAGCGCCTCCAAACTAGTATGAAACTTTTTAATCCTCATTAAGAGGTACTGCACTTTCAATAACAGCATTATTTCATAGTTCCTCAACTTTACCGTCTCTCTCGATAACATTTTGAGCAGATTTTAATGTTTCATTAAACGTGTGATGCAAACGACATTTTAATTTTATCACAAACTAGGTACCTACTCTATCTGTCTATCTACTGATGTGGTGATATGTCTAAATGTCGAGATTTCTGTACAATATTTTAGAAATTTGTGGGCTTGTGGCTAAGTAATAACAGCGGCACGGGTCGATCGAACAGGTTAAGCTACTTTTGCCGCGGTTGGTCCATGGATGGGTGACTATCTTTACATACCAAGACCCCTCCGTGCCTCGGAAAGCACGCTAAGCCGTTGGTCCCGGCTGTCATTCTAGGATCTTTGACAGTCGTTACGGGTTGTCAGAACCCCGAAAGTCTGACAACCAGTCTTACCAAGGGGTTTCGTATTATAATATAATATAATACGTATAATATAATAAACATAATGTAATACGGAATACGTTGTGGAGGTAAGATAAGCATTCGTTCTCGCTCCATGTAAAACTCCGGGCTGCTACGTGGATATTCCAGGTACAAAAACCCAATAACACTTTGCACAACCTGGGAATCGAACCCAGGATCTCATGCACAGCAGTAGCGTGTTCGACCACTTGACCAACGAGGCGAGTTGAAGTTTACTGGATAGTTAATGGCTTACACGGTAAAAGAGTATCAGCATTGCGTTAACCTTCACCCTGACCTTTCCATTAACCATTCATCTACATTCTTTCAAAGCTCTTCATTTTCCAAATCACAAATGGCTCAATATCAACCCTTAGACGATGCACAATCAATACCAACTTAACGAGCCAATTAAATCGATTCCACTGAACCTTTTCACCCGGCTACCTTTTTAGGGTTCCGTAGGTTCATTATTAAGCGTAACCTGAATAATTCTGGCCGTTCGGTCGGTAGATAACCCTAATTTCATGCGTGACTTAGTAAGCTTGACCGGTTCTTTCTATAGTAACGTGCCGCAAAATCGTCTCCTAATCCTGTTATTAACTATGGATAGTTATTGAGCTGTTTATACGTTTCGTGGTAGAGGAAATAGGGTCTATTTTGGCGTATACAAAAATTGCTGATGTGTCATGCCAAGGTGTTACGATATGAGTTATTCAGCGATGGGTTGATACGATGATAAAACTACAGAAGACTGTCAGTGACCAGATCGTCTGTTCTGTAAAAATCTCACCTTGAACTTTAGTGAGATGGTTGAGCTGGGTGGTGCTGATCCACGCATCATGTTCGTGAACGGGCGCCGTTGGTTGAGACTGGTCATCTCTTAACTGCCAGGGCTTATTTTTAATGTTATAAATTGTTTCTTTTTTTTACATTGTTCTCACATATAGAAGCAATAAGAATAATGTACCCAGGATTTTGTAATAATATCTTGATTTAAAAGAGTGTCCGTGGAGTTTCTTGCCCGTTCTTCTCCATAGAGATCTACGTTTTTGGAATGGGCGACTAGCTTCAACTTTCTGACTAACTGACCGACTATTTAATTTTGACAATTCAAAAGTAAATGGTTTAATTGAAATAAATGATTTGAGTTTAATTGAGTTTGAGTTTGAGTGAAATCAGCTGTCATTCCACCTGATGCTAGGGATTAACACTGTTGACAGCTCACTTCACCTAAGTTTTCACGGTGAGATTGTTACACAATAGCACAAGCACGACTTAACAGCAAGATAAGCTTTAAAAAATACAAAAAACAATAAAGAACTTTTTTTTGTATGTATAAAGTAGGTACTTGTTACTTTAATTGTATTTTCTTAATATTCGTGTAATTTATTATTGTTTAACCATGCTTGTGCATGTTGTGTTATCCTTTGTGTGCACCAAAATAAACGATTTATCTATCTTACAAAAAACTTCAAAGGTTCCAAGCCACTGCTATTTTGAAGCGATAAATTCAAATAAAACCTGCACAAAATGTCCAAACCAAACATTCTAAAACAGTTGACGCACAAAAATATGATAAATTAACTTACCTAATGCGTTTCTCAAAAGTAAACTGAACACGATTCCCACAAATATTTGATGTTTGAAAAGTTTTGATGAATCGTTCTATTACACTGCCATTACCTTGTGTGTGTTTTCACATGTCAAAAACATAGACTTCGATGTTCTAACAAAGTAAATCTTGGGACATGGCGTGTTTTCGTTTCTCTTTTAACTCTATCATTTTATTTTCTAATAAAGATTTTTATTTATTTATTATTTATTTATTTATAATTACCTTTACAACTATCATAACAGGATTAACCTAATGCGATGGTGTGGTATTTATATAGGTACTTAAAATATTAAATTACCCTTCTAAGGAACTTCTATAACAGACTACCTATCCTAAATTATATAAATCTTGTACACAACAATAACACACAACAACTATTATATAACTAAGTAACATTTAATACATACTACACATTTATTTAGAATACAAAAACATATTTTGCCTTTCACAACTTATTTGTAGCATAATATAAATAATAGTACCCTTGCGAGTTCACATAGTATATGTAAATACGTCACTTTGTTACGTCAGTTTGATCTCTTCTCCCTCTTCTCAATTAAGATTAGAACTGTTTAGTGTAGGGTCTGTACTTACATGCATACATAAGCAGCCTATAATGTTCCCAATGCTGGGACTCTGACCTCTTCTCCGTGAGAGGGAGTGGGCCAAAATCCGCCATGCGGGCTCAGTGCAGGTTGGCAGAGGTCACGTCTCCAATGTTTGGTTCTAGGACATGCTGGTTTCCTCAAGATGTTTTCCTTCGCCGTTTTGAGAGCAGCGGTGATGAAATAACTGGGTTCGAACCTACGACATACTCGTAGGTCGCGGCCGTTACCACCTGGGCCATATGCTGTAGGGTTCTCTGTGTAAGGGTGTAACTACGGAAAACTTGGTCTACCAAATCAAATTTGAATTATCAAATCCATTGATCCTAAAATTGGTAAAATGCAAAAAAAATATATAATTATCAACATAATTCATTAGCACGAAAATGCAATCTACTTTTACCAAGAACTGCCGTTTGATATTATATTATTACTCATCCTACTAATATTATAAATGCGAAAGTTTGTATGTATGGATGTATGGATGTTTGTTACTCTTTCACGCAAAAACTACTGAACAGATTTTGACGAAATTTAGCACACAGATAGTTTATAACCAGGATTAACATATAGGATATTTTTATCCCGACATTCCCACGGGATCGAAACTTATGCGGGTGAAACCGCGGGGCGCAGCTAGTCATTAATAAAATAATTGCCTGTATTTCATTCGCAGTCTCTACGTCTGGAGTCCCCATTCAATATGCATATTACGACTCAACTTTCCATCTATAAACAAGACCGCAGACAATTCTAGTTTTCTCCAAAGCGTTTAACCCCTTTGTGTTTGGCAACGAAACTATTTATCGTGGGGCGGTTTCGATCGCCCCCAATATATTTGAACTCTAACTACTGCCCAAATATTTCCTGTTGTGCAATTTATAGCTAAACATTCGTATCAATTTGTTTGAGGTTATTGTGTAATCGGTGTCCTAGATCAAATGAATCATCATTATCGATATTTTAATGGTCTTCAGGTTTCATTTAACACGATTGATTTATATTCGAAATGTTATCTCTTTCTTTTGTTTTAACCTATGTGATCCCACTTATGGGAAAAGGCCTCCCACAATTTTCCAGTGATCATAACAGAAATTTATTCTTAAATTCTTCTTTCATTAACAGCTCGGGCCGTAGTGAAAGTAGTATGCAGTTAGCAAAGTAATTCGCAACTGCACTAAAATGAAGTTCTTTTTATGGGCAATAAGATACTTTTTCAAGGCGGGTTTTGGACACCTCTGTAATTTTTTTTTACATTTCCGTCGGTACCCGAAGGGTGACAACGAAACTCTGTGACTACCCCCCTGTTAATACCCCGTTTGTCTGTATGTCACAGGGGTTTTATTTAACCGTAATTGGTAGCCAGTAAGTAGTGCAACGTAAATTCACAGAATTCGTGTGTGCTGCTTACCTATATTTAGAGGAAAGCTAAGACAAACTTTTTGTCTTGTAGGTACTGTTAAAAAAAAATTATTATTAAAGTACAAAGAGAAAAAAGTTAAAATAAATAACATATTAAATATGAACCACTTTAAAGTGATAAGTTTTCTTCCTTGCTCGATAGATGGCGTTAGAATAGAATAGAATTTTATTTTGCAAATATGGGTAATACATAATAGTTCTTAAGATAACATTTAGCTCAGCCACATTTTACCAATCGACATGCAAACATTTGAAATTAATTTGAAACCTTTGAAATTAATTAAATTGGCGTTGTGCCTATCCATAATAGAAAAGTAAGTTGGGAGTCTCATTTACTACGAATGTATGGGATTTTTTTTTCGGGATTTTTTCGTCCTATCTGTACACTTATTTCAAAATCTAGAATGGGGATCAACAGTTCTCAAAAAAATAGAGACAGTCTCCCTTAGACCTTTTCCCTATAGCTACAACGGTTAAGGTACCTGCCCTTACTCAAAAATCCATCCTGTATAAGAATACTACAGAACATGTTGAAACACGCCATTAAAACTAAACAAGCTGTAAGACAAATTTCATTGTGATTAGTTGCAAATTCAGGCAAAACATGAACAACTCAGCATTATAAAATACTAGCTGCGCCCCGCGGTTTTACCCGCATAAGTCTAGATGCCGTGGGAATGTTAGGATAAAAGTATTCTATATCCTAACCCATCCATGGTCTACCCATGTGCCAAATTTCATTCAAATCCGTTCAGCCGTATTCGCGTGAAAGCAGAAGCGCAGAGGTGTGTACCTATAGTAAACTCTAATTTTTCCGGTAAGAACGTAAATTATCTTTTCAAAAACAGTTTATTCATGTAATTTATTATTTTTTCGTGTCAATTTACCGATCTGTTTATAATTCGTGGACGTAAAATGCATACTTATGCTAATTTGAGTAGCCCTTGACCTGTGCTGTTCGACAAATATTGCGTTGTTCGAGAATTTCATCATGGTTGGTTTAGGCAATTTAACAAATTAATGTAACATGCTCATAGTCGCAATGCATTATTAGGAAAGACTAAAGGCACGTCCAGAGAACATGAGGCATGCCTTTTCTTTTTTGTTTGTACACTGTGTTCGCGATTTACCTTCCAAACATGTAAACAAATATGTGTTTTTGGATCTTCAATTCAAGGGTTTATTAGTCGATTCGCACGAATTTACTCACCCGAAACGGGCGAATTGCCACTTTTGAATAATATTTTTTTTTCAGGTGACTCCCACGAATTGGCACTGACACTTCAAGACCCGTAAATTTAATTTGCGTTGCAATTTCAATCTTTTTTATGAACTTGTAAGACATTTACACAGGCATAAAGTTCATATTAGTTAAAGGGCAGATTTTTCCAACGCTAAATAATTTTATCGGAGGAATCATTTTGAATTTTTTACAGTTCTTCCATACAAAAACTGTCAGACGTCCATTTTATTCAACGAAAAAAAAATATCTGTCGATGGAAAAATCAGCCCTAAGTGACAATAACATCAATTAGAAACAAGGAAATTAATTTTTGGGAGCGTTTTCGGAGGAATTTGAAAGTAAAACGAGGAGACTTACTCAGATGGTGGTTTATTATAGACTGAGTGCCTATATCATAATTCTTACGCTAGTTTACTTATCGCTATTTATTCTTAACTTATGTGTGCCAGCACTAATTGACAGACCCTTTAAAACTCGTGGAATGCCATGAGAACGAAATAGTCTTATCACTATGGTGGCGACAGACCGTGTACGAGTGGGCCCTTTTAATATTAACAAAATGAAATATTGCAAACATAAGGACACGATACATAACAAGACTTGAATTGTTTTTTAGAACGTAAGTTGTGTGACGTCTACTCCAGCATTAACATTGTAATTTTGTTGTTATCTAGCCGAGAATCATAACGGCGAAGGAAAACATCGTGAAGAAACCGGCGGCATGTCCTAGAACTAAAAATTCAAAGA
This sequence comes from Apamea crenata, assembly GCA_949629185.1. Lineage (NCBI taxonomy): Eukaryota > Metazoa > Arthropoda > Insecta > Lepidoptera > Noctuidae > Apamea > Apamea crenata. The sequence continues at coordinate 5,321,555 of OX451359.1, forward strand.
CGTGTGACATCTACCAACCCGCACTGGGCCCGGCACCACTCCCTCTCGAAGAGAGGTGACCTGTGTCCCAGCAGTGGGAACATTATACGCTGATTATGCTTATCTAGTATAAGCATAATTAGCATATAATGTTCCCACTGACCGACCAAGAATGCGCATTGAACACATACTCGTATCAATAGATTATTAATCACATTACATATCAAGTTACGTTAATTTGTAACAAATAATACCTATCAAGTATCAAACGATGTTCCAATTAGTGCTGCGTCAATTATTGTCATAATTAATTGACTAATGCGACATAATAGGGTTACGCCCACATATCAGATTAAATTAAATCCTTTGTCATAACCATGCACACAATCATAATGTAACGTCCTCTTCAAAGGACGGAGGATTCTCGATGGGAAAAATTAACCTATCTAGGAACTGACCGCAGCATGTGTTGCGTAGCTGGTCTTCACAGTGTTATAAGATTCACAAGCCACTTTAATAACATAACATCACGGCTGTATCCCCGATGACTGAAACAGAGGTGTACAGTCACAAGCATAAGTATGTATACACTCGGCTTTATTCTAAAGCTATTTCCTCATTTTTTTTATTTATAAAAAACGTTGCCCCACACTAGGAATTACTCCTGTATCGTGGGTGCGTTTACAAACATATAAACTCACATACACAAACAGCCAGACCCGGAACAACTACCCGTAGGCCATACAAATATTTTTTCCGTGCGGGAATCGAACCCGCGACACGCAGCGCAGCAGTCGATCGCTCAGCTACTGCGCCAACTGTGTCGTCATCCATTTTTGAATGAAATTTTATGTTGTTACGAACATAGCATTTTTGAGCCCATCGGTTTATGTAATGTATCGTATTTCCATGTTGCATTCGTTATTTCACGAAAAAATTGCAATTTAAAATTTCCAAGTGTTGACTCTACCTATCCTATTACCCTATTAGTACTCGTGACTGTCCCTATGAATAGTAGACCCACATTTTGGGTCGGTACGACAAGACGTGAGTTCTGGAGATTAATAATTATTTCTAAAAAAAGCTTCTTACTTACATTTTACCAGTTATATTTAAGTTCCATGTAATAAAGGGCGCGCCTATAGTCATCAAACGGGCACGATTCCCGACTCCAGGCTGCTTCTGAGAAATCCCAGATGGAAAAGCATAATAACCCTTAGCCTGACCTAGGTATCGAACCCAGAACCTCATGCTCAGCAGTAGCACTTGCGACTACTACGCCAACGAGGCATTTAAGCCACTTTAATTTTTCTTCTTAATTATGAGTCATCATCATCTGCCTAGCCTTTTCCCAACTATGTTGGGGTCGGCTTCCAGTCTAACCGGATGCAGCTGAATACCAGTATTTTACATGAAGCGACTGCCTATCTGACCTCCACAACCCAGTTACTGGGTAATACGATACCCCTTGGTAAGACTGGTTGTCAGACTTTCGGGCTACTGACGACCCGTAACGACTGTCAAAGATCCACGAATGACAGCCGGGACCAACGGCTTAACGTGCTTTCCGAGGCACGGAGGGGACTTGGTATGTGAAAATGGTCACCCATCCACGGCCCAACCGCGGCAAGCGCAGCTTAACCTGATCGATCGACCCGTGCGGCTGTCATTACTTAGCCACAAGCCCCTCCTTCTTAATTATGAGTAATTATCATAAAAATGATATTCAAAAACTTAATTCCCTCTCAATCTCAATACGAAAATCACCGAAACAAAATATCCAACTCAAACAACACCTATATCGCGAACTTTTGATATTGCGTCAGTCAGCCAAGTTGATTCCTACAATGAAGACTTACTGCCTCCGTTGTTCCCAACACTTTCTTATAAGAATATATTGCTTATGTCCTGAAGTTGCTCGGCAACTTTGCAATGTTACCAGTGATACAATTTCGCGAACTTTGTAATAGCTCCGAGATATTTTGTGAAAATACTGCGTGTTCCGATGTCTTCCTTCGATTGTGTTGTTGCGTATTGGGTACTTTTATTTTGAGTAATGGTTTTTATATTTTGTTTTAGACAAAAATTAAAGGTGTTTTGCAGTAAAGTAGGTAGGGGAAACCGCACCGACTCTTCTCTTCTTGTGGTGGCTGTATACACTTTGTTTAGTCGTTTGATTGATATCCCTAATTCACAATGATTATTATATAGTATAATGTAATGTATAGTATTAGAATATAGTGTGCGGCTTCAGCATGTGCACGTAGAAACTCTGCTTAATTTACTTGCTAAAGTTTGGTACAGCACATAGGTAGTTTGGTAAAGTCTGTTAAAGACTTAAAAAAAGCAAAATCCTTCGTTAGAATGAAGCATAGTTTCCTCACTTCAGTCTGTGCACATGATGAAGATTCACATCGTCCTCATAGGTAATTACTTTTAATTGATTAGGTACACCATTTTGAACATTTTATCCGCCTATTTTTTTTTATAGAATATATACAAATATTTTTTTTTATAGATAGGTACGCACTCTATTAAGACAACAGTGTTACGTACTGAATTGAAACGAAATAGCATCTTATGTTTATTTATTCAAGAGTCAATGTTACGCAGTCGGATTAAAGTTACTATTGAAGTAATGTTATTTCAATATTTCAGTAATAGTTTTCTCTTTGAATGTTATGTAAGCTATTATATTATTCCGATGTTATTTTCCCTAATCAGATATACCTCCGAGCCTAGATGTCTTGGTAACCCTTAACGAGACATTGTTACAAATTGGATTCAAATTTAATGGTGTATGAACAGTAAACAGGTCGCTGAACCATCACTGAAGTAACCCATTCTTCATAGTAATCAAAGCATATATCACGATCCTTGCCACTAAGGTTTATTTAGGAGGAGGGCCTAAACCTACAGAGCATCCATAATCCGCTTAATCATAATTTTGTTCTCACAAAATGATGTTACATGAAAATATCTGCAACAAATTGACAAGCCTAATTGGCAGACACAAAATTCCCCTTCAATTTGGTTCCACGCATTGAGTACAAAAAAAGAACGTGGATCCAATTTGCCAAAGTCGCCGTGTTTGTAACCATTTTTATTGGCGTGTTGTCCCAATTATTGACCCACATTTTGCATGCACTTTAGTTGTGTTTTCACGTAATTTTTAACACGCAACTGTCATTACTTGCGCATTTGTGTATTATTAGCAAGTGAGATGGATCCAAATTCGATTTTAATATGGCACTTCCTTAACTTTCTTATTACGAAATCATCTTATAATGGCACAAGGCTTAGGTACTGAATAATATCTATGTGGAGCAAAACTCACTCAACTCAAGTTTATCCCCCGAGGCCCAAAACAGAATTAGTTTTTAGCTTTTGCGATATCATCGATAAAATATGCATCCCTTGTGAAAGTCAGCCAATAGATAACCAATGTAACACCTAAAGGATTAATTACATTACCATATTTTAACCCTCAAACTATCTACACTGCTGAGACATTCCATTTAAACGATTCCATCCCAAATGCACTCGAAAAACAAAATGAAAATGAGGCGATAAAAGCGCCAAGCTTGTAAAATAATGTTAATAGAAACAGAAATACAGAATTCGAAATCTGTTGAAACAAACATGAAGTAGAAAACTTGAGGATTCCAGGTAAATACAAGGCAATGGAGATTTAATAAAACGTTTTGGAATGGAATGAAGTGTAAAATAGAGTTCCTTCCAGAGATTAGTCCCTTTTGTCGTGCGGCGACGACGCCGCCCAGGAAATCACTAGGAAATTGCCCAGTACCCTCCTCTCGCGCCCAAGGAGTCGCTGATATGAACAGTTATAATATCCTGGGAGCACATTGCTTGGACTTTGGACTTTTTTACAGTATTTGTAGGTATGTTTTCAAAAGCACGAAATTATTGTAGTAATTCGAAGCAGATGTTTTCTGCTCTAAGCTTTTAAGAACTAACTTAGTTAAGTACCTAATATATTTTATATACTTGTAAATTAATATTTGCACGTGTTTTTGTAGTATAGATCAAAATAACGAACAAAATAAATAAATTACAATGGATAACAATCAATCGTTGTCAACAACTCTAAAAATTTTGGAACCAAAAACTAAAATGCACACAAAAGACAATCTGTAAAGAGGCCAATAAATCTTACTTTTGAACAATGACCTCTACAAAAATACCGCCATTTCTAATCAAAGATAGTGCTGCAAATAATTCTTCGTAGTAAATCTTATACCACGTCGTATCAGTTTTATCTTTCACGGAGATATTTCTCATGAATACCCTTTGCTTGACCGCGTGCCTTCCAAGTAAAGATGTCGGAAGTGGGGCGAGTTCATAGAAGAGTACAGAAGGTCGGATCCATACAACAAACGAGCGAAAACCGACACATGCTCGTTGCACACATAGACGCAAATTGTCGGCGATCTCGGTCCAATGCCATTCGATATGTCTTTCATAGACTTGAATGTGCACTCAAATCTCACTGATGGTGGCGTGTGTGATCCTTAAGTTCCCTTCAAAATTGTTGAGTTGAATGGTCGTCATGATCGTGAACGGGCGCCGTCAGTAGGTCATCTCTAAGTTGCCACGACTTATTTTAATTTCTGAATTGTTTATTTTTTGTTTTGCCTTTTTATTACGGATGCCTTTAACGTGCGCGTCTTTCTACATCGTCTCACATGAATTATGTACCTAACCAATATTTCGATTTAAAAGAGTGTTCGTGGAGATTCCTGCCCGTTCTTTTCAATAGGTACCTACTACGCTTTGGAATGGGCAACGAGCTTCATCTCTGACTGATCGACCCCTTGATAATTCAAAAGTAATTGGTTTATTTGAAATAAATGCTTTGAGTTTGAGTATGAGTCGCGAGAGCGCCTGCACTCGCTGTATGTGAAGTGTGTCTATTGTGTGCGTGCGTTTTAGCTCATCGGATGGAACTAACCTTCTGCATATTCTGTAGCTGTGTGTCCCCAGAGCCTCTTAAACACTCTTGGCTCAAGATCCTGTAAGAAGCTCTGAGATCAAAAGCGAATGCACCGCTTTACTATGCAAAAGAAAATGGCGGATTAAAACTATTATGTCAAGGCAAAATTGTCTGTTGATGTTTGTCTTGTTTATTACTTTTGTTGTTAACTGGAATGGATGCTGTCTTGGAGCGTTCGCTTTTGAAGCAGCAGTAAGATTGTATAACGCACACTTCTACAAAAATCTTACTCATAAACTAAATGACGAGATGACGACTAATAGAGAAGTATGGAAGGAAAAGACATGTTGCGCCGACCCCAGACAAATTGGGATAAGGACAGAAGAATGACAAATAATGAAACTAAATGATAGCAATCTGCAGCAGCAATTATTTATTTATTGTTTTCTATACTACTTTAATTTTTTGATTGCTTACAAATCGTAACTTTTATCGGTACAGTACCTATTTTTATTTCACTAAGTGACACGCGTCACACACATAGCGGACGCTGGTCGCACAGCTGCTGGGCTAAAGTGGATCTGTGTCATGTGGGAGCAGCAATATGCAAAAGCTACCACTCAGTGGATCCCTAATGGCAGGAAACGCGACCGCGCCGCAGGCCCAGAAAGAGATGGCGGGATGAGCTGGACTCCTTCTTAAAGGATTGCCCACAATCGCAGTAGACCGGGAAAAGTGGAAAGAGGGAAGGGGGCCTTTGCCCTACAGTGGGACAGCAAAGGCTTCTAATAATAATGAGTGACACGCACTTTCCTTGTGGTAACTAAATATACAAACACGCTGTGATTGTGTGCGTGATGTCAGCACATTACACACATACACAGACACACACAACTACGCGATTGTCTCGGATGGTACCGAGAGCACACATTCACAGCGTGTTTGTACACTTGTAACACACACAAGTAAGGCACGTGTCATTGGGAATTCACTAGAAACGCTAGGAACACGTGTTTGACTTGCCAAAACATCTACCAGAGTCCTCGGCAACAGAAGGTATTATTCAGAATCACAGTGAAAGTTCCCTAGAGTATCACTTGCAAAATTGACAGCTACCCGCTTACTTCAATTAAATCTTCAATTTACCAAGGATGACAATTGAGTAGAGCACTACTGGTCCTTGTAGACGAACAACTTGGTCCTAATGTTGTAATGTGGAAAGTTTTATACTTATATCGAATATAATTATGTCTATTTAATATTAAAGTATAATTTTATCTAAGGTCAACGACTTTAACTATAAGTAAATAAAATGTGTTTTGAACCGGACATAATTCATTTGCGTTAGTAATTTGGAGTATCCAAACATAAATTCTAGATGATATGCAGAGCTCGATAAACTATTGCCACCCAACCAACAAATCAAATGTGGATAACGATATTGAACTTCACCGATATTGACAGCCAATCTTTTCCTCTAAAGTAATACCTAATTCAGTTCAAATTCTGCTAAGCGATTTAATATTTGAAGCCTTAGTATTTTATAGATTAACTAATCAGGATGACGTTGAAACCATAAATAAATATATTTTTTATGCAGAGAAGGTTATGGACCACCAACGTCTATATTTATTTTTATTATTATTTTAAGTTAAAGGACCAAAATGAGATCAAGAGGCGGTCCTCAGGACCAAAATTAGACCCTTAAAAGGTAGCCTCGAAATAAGAGCTATACTCATTGTATCCACTAAAACAACACGAAAATAAACCATCACTAAATCATGGAACCAATTTAAATCTGTTACGTAACGATTAAAGTTTTGGAACAGCGATACGAAGCACACTGCTTGGCAATCCGAGCGCTCATACATAAATACTTTGGACCATACAATACAGCTTTTACGAAAACTAACCGGCGCGCTGGCCGAGCCATTAAAACTTGGATGAAACCAACTTTCATTCGATGTCATCCAATTTTAGTTGTGAAAGTTTTATCGACATTCATAATTTGTGTCTTGATATTTTTGCTATGTTACTAAGACGCAACGCACACTAAGTCCGAGGGCACGAACGCGCGACGTCTTTGTAAAACCTACCACCTCAATTGACATTGAAGCAATAAATACATATTTTATTGAGTATTAAGGAAATTCAATCAAATCGTCGTCGTTTTTTTTTTTAAAGAGACTCTAAGATAAGATAGATCAAGATACTCCTAGTATTCTTGATTTATAAAAAAGGAATGACTACTATTGAAAATTGCCAAGTGTTGACATATTAGCGGTCGTGACTGTACATAGAGCGACTGCCTATCTGACCTCTACAACCCAGTTACTGGTTAATACGATACCCCTTGGTAAGACTGATTGTCAGACTTTCGGGCTTCTGACGACCCGTAACGACTGTCAAAGACCTACGAATAATATATAAAACAGCTGGGACCAACGGCTTAACGTGTTTTCCAAGGCACGGAGGGTGTTGGTATGTAAAGATGGTCACCCATCCATGGACCAACCGCGGCAAGCGTAGCTTAACCTGATCGATCGATCCGTGCGGATGATATCACTAAGACACAAGCCCCTCGAGATTTCTTTACTTAATCCATGATAATATTATAAATGCAAAAATACCCACGAGTCAGTCTGTTACCTTTTTACGCCTATACTACTTAAACGATCGTTATGAAATTGGACAGATAGGTAACCTGGAACCTGGAGAAGGACAGAGGCTACTTTTCATCTTGGATATTCGTATATAAAAACATGAAATACCAAAATACACACAGACGAAGTAAAGGGCCAGAGCGAATATATCGATATATAAAACTGTAATATTTTACTCGAAAGACATCCACGGTTAAACTTGGGACAGGTAAGTAGGTCTGTTTGGCCACATCCTGTTAGATGTATCATCATCATTTCAGATGAGAAACGTCTACTGTTGGACATAGCCCGAAGCACCGCAACTTCGACCAGTTCGATGCTTGTCGCATCCACCAGATTCCTGCGGTCTTCACATCGGTCCACCCCGTGGGAGGCCGGCGGATACTTGTACTAATACCATAATTATTTCAACGCAAAGTCAGCAGTCTAATTGCGTTACACACTTACTAGTGACTTACTTACTTTCATGTTGACAGTTCAATAACATTCATTGCGTTATTTAAGTTGTTGAGCAGACAACATTTAAGAATATATGAAGCAATGGTTTAGCTATATCCTTTAAATTCAGATTATGATTGAAAGTGTTACGTAATAAGGGTGCTGTTTTCGATCAAGATTCATGACTCAGTATCAATGTAGAATACAGTCTAAATTGCTTAAACACACATAATTATCAGCTGTTTACTGTATCAACATCGTCTTACTCATCGCCTTCCCTAACTGGTTGCTAGGCAACGCATCAACGATATGTTACTGAAACCAGAGAAAATTATTACTGTGAGTTGTTGGTAGGAACTTCATAATTATATTATCAAGACACTAGAATGACTTGAGTTGCTTCGAGGCGATAATGTGCGTCTTCACCTTTGAGGTCAAGGCTTTACACTTTATGTTAATTGATACGGCTGAAATTTTGTGAATCGTTGTTGGAATTTTGTTTTCTATTTAGTGCTTTATTCTGATATGTCATTTGCATATAATAATATTTTCAAGTAGGTACAGCCGGTCGATTATGTAAAAATCTCACCGTGAAAACTCAAGTGAAGTGAGCTTGATGTGAGTTGTCATTAGTGTCAATCCCTAGCATTATTTGGAATGACAGCTCACTCCACGCTCACTTCACCTAAGTTTTCACGGTGAGATGGTTACAGAATCGCACAGCTGTTCTTTGTTTTTACTATAGATCTTAGTAACAGTGTCTTGGGTTTGCTTGATTGACTTTTTAAAATCATACCTGGGTACTTACTTTTAGTTCCTGTTGATTATACTTTTCGGTTATATTTAATCAACCTGGAAAATAAATTATGTAGGTAGTTTTTGCATTAGTCTGTTTTAACTTCAAAAAGATGTATACATCTACAAGAATTAATTTGTAATATTTGTCAATCAGTCGCACTCAGCGCTTCTCCTCCACAATTATTATGGGCACAGCCAAATTGTGGAACTCTCTACCAGCGTCTGTGTTCCCTTCCACATTTATCCCGTCTGCTTTCAAAGCAAGAGTGAACAGGCATCTTCTGGGCACGTTATCATAGACCTCATCCATCGCTTTCCATCAGGCGTGATCGAGGTCAAGAGACCCTTCAACAATAAAAAAATATACAATATTTGCTCCGTAAAGCTACGATTTCTTAGAAAAGCGGTGACCGCAGTGACGAAAGATTGAAATCGTTAGATTCACCCGCCTCAAAAAATAGTCGCGTTTCTGTTCCGTTTTGACACCTCTGACACACAATGAAACAGTGACTTGAATTAATTGTCATTGAAACGCTATTAATGTGTGAGCTCACTCACCGCTGACAGACAGTACCTATGGATACTTTTTCGAGTAACTAAGTACGGTGAGGACTAATCTAGCGATTTAAATCTTTGGGCAACGGGGTTTGACATAAATCATCATCTGCCGAGCCTTTTCCCAACTATGTTGGGGTCGGCTTCCAGTCTAACCGGATGCAGCTCAATACCAGTATTTTCCGTGTTGGGACTGCCTATCTGATCTCCACAACGCAATTAGTGGGTAATACGATACCCCTTAGTAAGACTGGTTGTCAGACTTTCGAGCTACTGACGACCCGTAACGACTGTCAAAGATCCACGAATGACAGCCGGCCAACGACGCATGAATAATGAATAGTTATTCATAAAAGGAACTTGGTCTGTTTTTCTAGAGAGCGTTTTCGACAGCGTAAAGTCAAGCCCAGCTGCCCAAAGATTTAAATCGATAGAATAGACGTCAGTCACCGGTAAATTGCGGACGCTATGTAGGCGGTCACCGTAGCTTAATATTGTATCAATGTGTTGCCACAAAACATTTTATTGTTTATTTAAACTGCTCGCATACAATGAGGTACAAAGGGGTCCGCCTTTGTACCTTATTGTGTGTTCGATGCATTATGTACAGACGCCAGCAGGTCAAGCTACCCGAAACTGTCAAAATTATCCAATTAACCTTGAACCTTAATGCTTGAGCGATAAAGTTGAAAATCTATTAAAGAAATTTGACAGATTGTAGTAACTTGATGTGCTGGCGTCTGTACATAATGTCACCATGCATGCTTTATAGCACATTGGTAACAACTTTAGTATTTTATTGGTTCACCAACAATTGTTTACACCGATACTATGCTAAATGTAACATGCGAAAGTGTGTGTGTAACAGTGCAACAATCACTTACAGGCAAACTCCGCATGCGTACAGAAGTTGTACCAAAAAAAAAAAAATTATTAATCTAATTTTAAAGTTAAGTAACTTAAATATCTAAAAGTGCAGATGATGACAGTAATGATATAATTTAAAAATGCCAGAAAAGAAAGTAAAAAAAAAAGTAAGAAGGTAGGTACCATTTTATTTTAACACACACTATCTATTTAGTAAGGTATCTAAGAAGTTTGGCTTTCAATTTGCCCAAACTATCGAAGTGCACATCGACTTGATCACTGCAGCTATTTATGACCCCGAATAACTTTGCATAGGGGGAATTGGCGCCTAGAACTGTTCTTCTCTGCGGTGGACAGAGTGGCGTTATGGGACTGCGAGGAATTCTTGAGGGAGCACGGAAATTGAAGGTGTGTAATATTTGTGGGCAGTCAATTTTATGGTTCATCACTTTGCAGACAAACAATGCGTCATTAATACTACGGTGATTATCTAGCGAAACCATTTTAAAGTATTTCAGTCTGTTATTGTACGAACGCACCTTTCTAGTTATTCCGCTATTAATCGCCAGGTGCCATAGAAAACGCTTTTGAACGCGTTCTAGACGCAACGAGTGTGTGGCATAGTGTGGACGCCAGATCACGCTACAATATTCCAATATGCTCCGAATTAAGCAATCATAGAGCATAATTTTAGTTTTACAAAACACCTAAACTGTTTGCAATTCCTCATAACAAATCCCAGCATTTTAGAGGACTTTTTTATTATATTATCCAGGTGTGGAATAAATGTCAGCTTTCGATCAAACGTAACACCACGGTCTCGTATTGTGTCCAGTTCCGCAATGTTTACTCCATCGATATAATAATCTTGGTCTATTAGATAATGCTTTCGCGTGTATTTAACATGGTAACATTTGCTTGGATTTAGATGCATCTTGTTGTTTTGGTGTTGCTATATTTATTTCTTTATTAGCTGACCCGACGAACTTCGTACCGCCTTAGAATAAATAAGAACGAATGTATGCGAAAATATATATAGTAATTATATAATATATATATATTGTATCTGCATATATCTTAATTTTTGTTTCGTCAATTTTTCCCATGTGTTTTTCACTCTGTGAATATGTCAACACTGCCTTCCTATTACGGTTCATGAGATACAGCCCGCTGACAGACGGATGGACGGACGGACAGATGTCTGGATGGACGAACGGACAGCGGAGGCTCAGTAATAGGGTCCCGTTGGCACCCTTTGGGTACGGAACCCTAAAAAGAACTACAGCTATTTATTGAACACAACATGACATCTAAAAAGTATTTCGTTATGTATTAAAATATTTTAATTTCTATTGAAATTCAGAGCTGGTTAATGGATCTCAGCCGTAAAATAAAATCGAACACCTTTTATCTTATTAATTAGGCTATTACACAGCCTTGAAATTGGTATTACTTCTCAAAATTGTTAACTCTTCATTTAACGCTTGTCTAAGCTTATAAAAGTATTATGAGAATATTATAGACTTTTCTTTGAGTGTTGAAGAGAGAAATAGTTTCAAACGACAATCGGGCCTTTTTTTTTCGGTGGTAGATCATCAAATGAACTCCCCTCCCTCCCGCTCTGGGCTGAGCGGAAGGGCGTGTCAGACTTTTACTAAAACCCACCCGTGTTCCTTCAGTTGCCTGTGCCAGGTGCCACGGTATCTCTTTCGAACAACCCGCGGCCCTGGCAGGCATCGGCCCTAGCCTAGCGGACCCCGTCAATTCGTGCTAACATCTCTTTGAGGCGCGCGTGGAACACAACGCGCCGTCACAACAATCGGGTCTTCGAGAGAATGCGTTCCTGACACCTGTCAGTGCGACAGTTCCAAAAGCTAATAAAGATCAAATTCGCAAAACACGACGTATTCGTTTGTATGAACTGACAGGACGCATTCTCTCGTCGTCAGCAGCATTGTTGGTAAATAAAAAGACTCTGGTCATCTTTTTTATCTTTTGCCTTTGGGCAGTAAACTCGTGGTGCTGAAATTATTTACACAAAAGCAAGGACATCGACGCGCAAACCTAATACAAACAAACTGTAACCATGAATTCAGCACATGATTCTAGATCCCCCTAGCGTAGAAATTTTTCGTTTTTTTTTTAATATCTACGCGAAAAAGTGTCCATACATTTTGACCGCGTAGATATTGCACTTTTCTATAAAACGGCTGTTTTTTTTTTGATAACCGTCGAAAAATTTCAACGCAAGGGCGTCCAGAATCATGTACTGAATCCAAGTGGTAATAGGCTGCGCGTCGATGTCCCATATTACTCTTCACAAAAGACATAGTTGTTTTCGCGAAGCAACATAAAACAGCTCATTTGAACTAAATATAAATCGGGATCTTCGGCACAAGAAATATTATACATTTAAATAACTTAATATATTATCTAAAAGAAAATTCATACACTTTGCAAAGACGATTCTATTTCCTTAGCAACTGAAGAATCTAAAGAAGTAAAAGCACCCGTGAACGTATATTCTCAAAGTAATTTTTACCAAGAACGAGATATAAAAGCTTTAAAAGCTATAAAAGCCAAATAGGTGAGAAAAAGCACCATATTTTATCAAACCTTTCTATCACTCGAGAGCGTCTATATTTTTATGTCGTGACACTTAGGTATTATACCTACTTGATTTATAGCTAAGGTCCGTTTTTCAAGCGTCCATTACGCAGGCATTCCCTCGCCTGTTTTCCCTGAAGGGTTAGCCAAAACAGAGTGAGCAGTACCTACGATGTTTTCCTCAACCGTTTCGAGAGTAATGGTACCTAGTGAAAGAAATTATTACAAATAGTAAAGTACCTATCTGAGTTCGAATTTATAATACATAAAACACCACCACTACCACCAATGAGCCACCACTGCTCTATTGCCATGAATCGGGTACACATTTACCTACTCGATTTATAGGTAAGGTCCTAATTCGAGTCAGGGAGCGAGTCTGTTGGCTTCATCCATATGGATCCCCATTCTTCATTCCAATAACTCGTTGCCAGAGCTGGAAATCGAAGCCAGGGTCTTATACTCAGTAGTAAAACTTGAGACTACTAGACGCACGAGCCAGGATATTGCCGTATACAAAGCTACACTATATATTGGTGAAAAAAGTGCCATATTTTATCAAACCTCTATGACTTCAGAACCTCTATATTTTTACGTCATGACGTCACACGATTTATAGGCAAGGTCCGATCTTCAAGTGTCCATTACGCAGGCAATCCCATTAAAAAAGAATGTGACATTAAAAACGTATCAGATTGTCCGGAGCTCGCTCCTTTGATGGGATTACCTCTATTTTCTCTGATAAAAGGAAAATGTCATAATGATAAGGTATCAGGGTCTGCTGAGGTTTTATATTTGTTAGGCCGGTCTAGCTGAAGATTTGGAAACTATTTTTAATCAAGCAGTTTCCTGTAATGATGTAAAACGAGTAGGTACCTACCTACAGAGCACAAGGTCTTCCGTATTGTCTGCCTACACCTATAGGGAAAAGGTGTGAGTTTATGTTGGTAGGCATGTCAGTTGCCTGTCAAGGAAAATAGGATTGAAGATGGCCAAAATCAAAAACAGTCATAATACATGGAACTCTGCTTCTGCCTTTTGAGATTGTAGTATGTGCTTGTGAGTGTTCGTTTTTGTCTGTGCTGTTATCCTGTCTATATCCTTTTGTATCTGTTTGTATGAGTCTTGATACTTGAATTTAACTATTTTATTTAATGCTAGATTATTTCGGAGAATTGACCCAGCTCAAATTTTCACAGTCAGAGATCTAATTCAAAGGTTTTTTCTTTATCTATTAACCAATCCAATCTACTAGGAATAATCAATGTAGAACACTAGTTAAATCTAATAAACTTCAATATTGATTTTTATACCTTTTCTTCACACTAACGACCAGCGCATTGTTATATTTTATTACTTCCAGACGTCACGTTGGTTGGCACAGTATAGAATTTAATTACTAGAAATAAACATTTTAGTGGCAATATCGATATCAGCATTTTTGCGAGGCGTCTTGCAGACAGAAGTCCTAGAATCATAATTGCTTACAACTATCTGTTCTCTAGCCCCTCAGGTGGATGGACGACATAAAGAAGGTGGCTGGGACAGACCGGATGGGGAAGGCGGAGAACAGGGTGTTGTGGCACAGCCCGGGAGAGGCTTATATCCTGCAGTAGACTGCAATAGGCTGAGTTGATTTTGTGTTCTCTATATCCTGGTGAGGTGCTGCGTTCCATGGAAATTTCACGTTAAAATTTAGGACGATACTGAAAATGCATCAATGGAAGCTAAAACACCCGTCCCACCAGAGACGGTTAGTGAAAAGCTAGTAGAGTTAGCAACTATAAACGAGTTCGCGAGCAATGAACAACGAGTGTGTAGTTCGGATAGTTTTATCACTGAGCTATGAGCGAGTGCGCGAGTGCGATGAGTAGAATGACTGCCCAGTAATTTGCTGGTATGCGTATGTACAGACGCCAGCAGGTCAAGCTACCCGAAACTGTCAAATTTTCCCAATCAACCTTGAACCTTAATTCTTTAACAATAAAGTTGAAAATCTATTAAAGAATTTTGACAGATTGTAGTAGGTTGATGGGCTGGCGTCTGTACCAAGCGAAAGTCTCTCAATGAGTGATCTGCCCGCAAAGCGAGCGTTATTAAGCCTTTTCATAAGTCTTGTCGCTGTAACAAACTGGTGGCGAGAGAGTTCTCGCCAGCAGTGTGTACAGTCAGCAATCAACTATTAATTTATATATGTATGTATGTTTTTTACTGACACGAGACCAACACTTATTGTACGTTTCTTAAGCGAGAACATAGTCGTTAGCTAGACTGGTGCCTAACGCTTGCAATTCTTAGCCTTTCACAGTTACTTTACCCCTTTTTTTTTTTTTTTTTTTTTTTTTTTTTTGGATGGGAAATCATCAAATGACCCCTCCCGCTCTGGGTGGAGCGGAAGGGAGTGTCAGACTTTTACTGACTAAAACCCATCCGTGTTCCTTCCTTAGCCCTTTCTGTTCCAGGGCAGCGGTTAACCTTTCGGAAAATCCCGCCGCCCCGGCAGGCTTCGGCCCTATGGGGCCCCGTCCTCTGCTGACATTTTCTCTTTGAGGCGCGCGTGGAACACAACGCGCCGTCCGGCACGGGCCTGGTCCTGATCGGACGGTGAGCTACCCATTACTCACCGCCCGCAGGCCCGCGCCTACGGTGGCCGGGAGTCGTCACGCGGCCCCCGACGCCCGGAGCGTCTCCCGCGGCGGCTGAGGCGTGAGGTTCTTTCCCTCAGCCTCTCAGCCACCTCCTTCGCTAGCATGACTGCTTCGCAGAAGGAGGTGACTGCCTCCCACTCCCTCTCGCCCCGGACCATGGCTTGCACCAGGGCCGGACGCGAGAGGTCGCCGCCGTTGCCGATCGCCTCTACGAGGACACGGCGGGGCTCCGCCCAAGCAGGGCAGACCGCCACCGTATGCTCCACCGTGTCCTCCGGGCGATCCTGGCAGTGGTGACACCCGGGCGTCTCCTCCCGCCTGATGATGTGCAGGAACCTCCCGAAACATCCGTGTCCGGAGAGGACCTGCGTCAAGCGGAAGGTGAGAACGCCGTGACGCCTCTCTAGCCACTCCTCAAAGAGGGGTCTTATCGCCGCTATCGCGGCGTGCCCTGCGCTGGGTTGCGATAGTCGCGCCTTCCATTCCGCCATGAGATCGCGCCGGAGGTCCGTCCGCTCCGCAGCGATTTGCCGCGGGTGCAGAGTTTCCCCCCGGCGTAGTGCCTCCGCGCGCCAATCATGCAGGCGCGCGAGGACTATCGCCTCCAGATCCCATGGCGGCAGTCCGGCAAGGAGGCTTGCCGCCTCGCGCGAGATCGTGCGGTAGCCCCGGATTAGCCTTGTGGCTACCACCCTCTGGGGCGCGTTCAGGTAGTGTGCGGCTCGAAGCCGCAGTGAACGCGCCCACACCGGGGCCCCATATAGGGCCATGGACCGCACGATCCCCGCGTAAAGCCTCCGGCAGGAGGCGTTTGGCCCCCTCAGGTTGGGCAGGAGCCGCTTTAAGGCGGCCCCGGCCCGTTCCAGTTTGGGGGCCAAACGTCGGAAATGCTCGACGAAGTTCCACCGGCTGTCGAGGACGAGACCCAGGTATCTCATCGTTGTCTCGACGCCGATGTGAACCCCTCCTACCATCAGTTGAGATCCCGAAGGTGGCCCGTACCGGGGCCCATGAAAGGACATGGCCTCGGACTTGTGCAATGCCACCTCGAGACCCAACTGCCGGATCCTATCCACGACTATCGCAACCCCGCGTGTCATTGCGTCGGCCGCCGCCTGATGCGACCTCCCCTGCGCCAGGACCAGCGTGTCGTCAGCGTAGCAAACTACGCTGACGCCATCAGGGAGGTCTGCCCGCAGCACCCAGTCGTAACCGATGTCCCACAGGAGCGGCCCCAGAACCGATCCCTGTGGGACACCGCACGACATCTCTCGCCGGCTCCAGTTCCCGTCGTGACCGGGGTAGATGACGGCTCTATCCGTCAGATACGCCCCGACTATTCGACGGAGGTAGGTCGGCACCCGGTGATACCGGAGTGCCTCCCCAATGCAACTCCAGGGCAGGGTGTTAAACGCGTTGGCGATGTCAAGTGACACCGCCACGACGACCCCGCCCCGGGACACCGCATCCCCCGTCGTGAGGGCTCTAACGCGCATGATGGCGTCCACCGTCGAGCGCCCCTTGCGGAAGCCAAACTGACTATCCGCAAGATCCGGCCCCGTCCCCACCAGGTGCCCGACGAGGCGGCCCGCAATCACTCTCTCGAAGAGCTTGCCAACCTCGTCGAGCAGCACAATGGGCCGGTATGCGGACGGAGAGTCCGCAGGGCGCCCTGGCTTCTGAATGAGGACCAGCTTCCCCGCCTTCCAACGGAGTGGAAACTGGCCTCTCTCCATGCATGCGCTTAAGAGCGCCTCCAGTCGAGGCCCGAGAGCCGTCGAGGCCAGGACCCAGGCTTTACCCGGCAAGCCGTCGGGTCCTGGGGCGGTATTTTTGGCCTTCAGCCTGATTACCGCCGCTCCCAGCTCTACCCCGGTCACTTCAGGGATGTCGTCGTCGTCGTCCATGTGGTCCGCTTCGGACACCGCTATTGGCGGAGCCATAGGCGGGGGAGTATGCTCCCCCCGTGAAGGGAACAGAGCGCTCACCACCTCCTCCACCAGCTGAGGGCGGAGACTCTGTGTCAGCGGGGGGGCCCAGGTGCGGAGTTTATTCCTCACCATCTTGTAAGGGCGCCCCCATGGATCTCTGTTCAGAGTCTCCAGCATCTCCTCGCGGGCCAAATCCTTGGCCCGCTGGACAGCCTCTCGGAGGGCGGTCTTCGCCGCTCTGTACCCCCCGTACAGCTCCGCCTCCGTGGCTTCCGCATCCGGAGGGCGGATGCGGCGCCTGCGGTGCCTGGTGTACCGGTGTCGCGCGTCGACGCACGCCTTGCGTAACGCCGCGATCTCCTGCGACCACCAGTACACCTGACGTCGGGCGCGTCCTGGCCGGACTCGGGGCATTGCCACGTCACAAATCTCGGACATGGCCTCCCGGAACCACTCCGCCTCATCGTCGATATCAGCAGGCCTGTCCGGTGAATACACCCAGGCCTGCACGATCGAGGCTTCCAGGAGAAGCTCCCGGTCCAGCTGCTTCAGCGCCCACCGCGGACCACTCGGGGCCTGTTGGACCAGCGCGCTGGAGGTCTGGGCGGAGACATCAAACCGGATATACCGGTGATCAGAGTAGGTCTCCACCTCCTCCATGACGCGCCAGTCAATGACCTGCTGCGTCAGAGCGGGGCTGGCGAACGAGATGTCCACTACCGACTCGCCCCGCATCCGCACACACGTAGGAACAGAACCCCGATTTAGGACGACCAGGCCTGTTTCCAGAGCCCAGTCCTCCACCATCCTGCCCCGCACGTCCGTGCACCGGGAACCCCAGGCCAAGTTCTTGGCGTTGAAGTCCCCGAGCACTAGCACGGAGAAGGGATGGTTCCTGGCGACGACGACACTCAACTCTGTTAAAGAGTTCTGGAACTCGGCGAGAGTTCGGCTCGGAGAGAAGTAAACTCCCACTACTACAATCTCTCCGAACCGTGCTGCTACGCACCCCTGTCCCTTCGTGACACATTCGAGGGACGGGGTACCGGCGGCAGCCGACGAAATTATAGCCACTGAGCCGTTAAGGTCCTCCACCCAGTCATCCCTGGGCGGGACAAAGTACGGCTCAGCGACCACGGCGATGTTAATCGACCACTGCGCCATGCTCTGGAGCAACAAGTCCTGAGCGCAGGCGCAGTGGTTGATGTTCGCCTGGAGGAGGCGTAGCGGAGCCATTACTCCTCCATTTCACTCCCCTCCCGGGCCTCTTGAGGAGGCCCTTCAGCAGCGGCGGCGGTGGCGGCGGCGGCGGCGGTGGCGGCGGCGGCGGCGGTGGCGGCGGCGGCAGCAGTGGCGGCGACGGTGGTGGTGGTGGCGACGGCGGCGGAGGGCCTGCCTTTCCTCCTGGCTTCGGTGGGTGGGGCGCAGGACTTGCTCCCCGCCCGGTGATCGGCCGGCTTGCCAGCAGCCGCACATGCGACGCAGTGCGGCGTGGCGTTGCACGAGCCGGCCTTATGTCCGGGCTTACCGCAGCGGAAGCACAGAGTGCTGCGGTCCTCCGAGGTGCACATGGCGCTCGCGTGGTGCCCCACGAGGCATCGATAGCACCTCAGAGGTCTGGGCTCCAGCAGCTTGACCTGCGCTGACACCCAGCCCACCAGGAGCCTTCCGCCCTCCACTATCTGTCTCGCCGCCGTCACGGGACAGCTTACCGTAATGGTTCGCATGCCCGTGAAGTCGGGACGTATGGTGCCCGCCTTCACCTGGTCGGCCAGACACCCGCCCGTCCCGACGACGGCGGCTACCACCTCCTTCTCCGTAACAGAGTCATCCAGGCCCATAATGCGCATATCTACGCACTTGACGGGCCTGGAGACTCGAGCCTCGTCCGCGTTGAGGGACGCCCTTAGCTTTTCGGCTAGGGCGTCAGCGGTGGGGCCACTCGTCGCACCGGGGATCTCCAGCATGCGGGCACCAGTAGCGGTCACCCTAAGCCGGAGGCCTCCGGTGATCCCCAGCTCCTGGAGGTTCACCGTCGCTTTTGCCTTTGTGAGCACGTCACAGTAGGTCACTCCCCCCTTGACCGCGTCCGGCTGTAGTGTTATGACTACAGCCGCGGTCTTAGGGGAGCGAAGCCTAGCCGCAACGGCTCGCTCCTTGCGGCGCTGCCTTTGCGCCTTTTTCCTCGCCGCCTTGGCCGCCTTCTTTCTCTCCCCGACCACTTGCCACTCTGCGTTGGTCGTGGGAGGTCCTTCTGGGAGAGGCGAAGGCTCTGGGGCCCTCGCCTTCCCAGCCGCTTTGCCCTTCTTATGGGCCGGCGCTGGTTTTGCCGGCGCCGAGGCTCCGCCAGCCGACGCCGGTTTCGCCGGTGTCGGTTTCGCCGGCGCCGGTTTCGCCGGTGCTGGGGCTCCTCCTGCCGACGTTGGTTTGGCCGGCGCCTGGGCCCGGCCAGACGGCCCAGGCTCAGGGGCAGCAGCGGCCGCGTACGAGGTCGCCTTCGGCCCCGGAACCGTCCTACCCGCCAAGGGGGGGCGCAAAACGATCCCCTCCAGGACGGCGAACCGCGCCTGGAAGGTCGCCAGCTCCTTCCGAACCAGGTCCAAGACCTGGTTCTCCACCGGCACGGGCCGGCTTGAAGGTTCCGCCTGCACTTTATCGGGGACCTTCAGGCCGGCCAGGTCTGCACGGAGCCTCCGGTTCTCCTCTTGGAGAAGCTCCGTGGCAGCCGTCAGGCGAGCCACATCCGCCCGCAGTTCAGCCACTTCCCCAGCCGAAGGACCGGCGTAGTTGACCGCCTCCGCTGCCGCCATAATGGAGGCCATTGCCGCGTCAATGGCCTTGTTCTTCGAGTCCTGGCGCTTCTTCAAGGCCACGACCCGGATTGCGGCCTCCACTACCGCCGCAAAGCTCTTCTTGCGGTCCGCCTCGGGGCCGCCAACCTCAACCGCCTCGTCGCTTGAGGGCTCCGAAGCCGTCCCCCCCTCCTTTGCGGGCTCCTCCGCTCGCTCTGCCGCCTCCCGAGCAGTGAGCCCCCTCCCTTTGCCTCTCTCCCGGGCTCCTCCCCGCCTACTGGTGGAGATTTTCCGCGCCGAGGCCAGCTCCCAGTCAGAGGACGACTCCTGGCCGTCCAGTGACCTTGGCCGCTTGCTTCGTCCCTGTCTTTTTGCAGCGGCCGTCTCCTGGGCACGGCAGGGGCTCCCTGAGCCTACCGTGCTCGCTCGTCCAGATGCAGCGTCGGACTCCGACCCCGCATCACTCCTCACCTTCTTCGTTGTTGTTTTGGGTTTATTAAAATGTTTCATAATTGTTCCCACGAGTAAAAAACTTTTTGTACTTGCTCAAAATAAAGGTGGTTCGCACTAGCGACTAAACCAAGCTACCCATTAGTCAAGCTTCTTACCTCCCTCACGGTGCGCCGCCGCTTGGAGGTTTGGGGAATTTTTTATAGAGGTTAAATCTTCCTCGCGGTCCGGGCGGTTAAGCCAGGACCCTCGACCCCCGTCAAATGTCAGAGACATGACCTTGACAGTCTTCGGGGCTACGAGATTAACGGTGGCAGGAGGGGGGGGTTACCCCTCCTGCCTGCCCGGCGGCAGGGTAAGTGCACACCGGGCCCGCTCTTACTCCACAACAGTTGCCGCTCTGCTCCTCATAGCGACGTGTGTGGAGCGCTCCTCTTGGCAGAACATTAGCATGCGGGCAGCGAGATCTCATTGGGAAATAATCCCAACAAGAAATCGCTGCCCGCACCCCGGGATGCACCGGCCCGAACACTGGTCTTCCCCCCGGACGTATCCAGAAGGGAACTCCAGTGCCCAGGCGCACGTGGAGGTTTTCTGCCCTGGCACCCCAGTTACTTTACCCCTGACTTTGCATCACTGTTAAAATTAGAGTGTTTATGTGTGTGTTAAATTAGTGTGTATTCTCTTTAAGATAAGGTTTTTGTTACTGTCAAATCTTTCAAAATCACAGTGATCTTTATTATTGTTATACGGTTGCTGTTCGGTTGCTGTAGTCAAAGAAAAAAAATAACTGTAAAAGTACTGTACTCTATACGCCACACTCTTGCATTGTTGACATTTAAAACCCCAATATAATACGAGAAAAAGGTGACAATAAATTATAAATTTTAATTCCAGGTTGTCATTTGTGTGTTATTTAAAGAGCATACCAGTAACATCATTATTACCATATTTATCTAGCAAACAGTATGTTAATTAAATATGTCACTACAGTTAATTTTAATAGTCCAAAGTACACAAACAGCTTAAACTAACAATATTTTATACCAAATCGTTCACCACGAAATAAACAACGTGTTTGGGACACTTCTATTTGCACAGGCCGTCAGATTCCGTACAAAGTAAACTTGGTAGGATGAACAAAAATAGAAAAATGTTATAAAATATTTTATTAACGTTTTTAACATTTCCCTAGGCACCGGATTCACGCAAAATATCACGTTTCAACAAGTTTTTTTTTTTCAATTAAAAATTACATTTTATCTATACTACTGTGTTTTCTTTTCTTCAGATTCGTCATCGCTGTATTGTTTTGGTGTTTCACCAGGTTTCAGGAGACGGCCCACGATATCGTACTTCTCTGTAAAGTAATTTTTTAATTATTATTTTCATTCAATATTTTGACTGCATGTTTGGGGACACAGAGGGCAGGATAGGAGGGGGAGCATGGTTTGTGACATAGTTCCACAATCACACCCTACTGCGGTTCCGTCAAGATAGCCCCACGTCACCAGGTTTGGTTAGAAGATTCAGTATTTTTATGTTCGTTACTCTGAATTTTTTCATCTAAATTCAATAAAAGTCTCTTTGTGATAATGCATATCTCTGCACGAGATTTTTTCAAGGAATTTCTTTTGAGAAATGATAAAAAAAATTTGAAGATATTTTACTAATACACGATGCCAGTGTTAATAATAATTATCATTTAGTAGGTACAGGTTAAGTAGGTAGGTAACTATAATTTGGTACGTAGTATAATATTTAGGTACCTATATCTTTAGAAGGTACAGACGCCAGCACTTCAAGCTACTACAATCTGTCAAATTTCTTTAATAAATTAGATGTTTTATGTATGATTTAGATTTTCATCTTTATCGCTAAAGCATTTGGTTCAAAGTTGATTGGGATAATTTGACAGTTTCTGGTAGCTTGATGTGCTGGCGTCTATACAGTGTCTACTTCACTTTCAAGATTTACGTCTGTTTTAGTGCATTTAATGTAACGAAGTGACTTGACTAATGTACCTACTCACAATTCTATTGTTTTTCCCTTAATTAATTTTCTATTGTTTCAGTGTTAATTATTACAAGTATCACGTTATTTAAAAAAAAAAAAAACATTGCCCCACACTAGGAATTACTCCTAAATAATAAATAATAATAATCCATTAATATTATTATATTTACTTAGAATTAGTTAAGTTAATAGTTTATTTTATCATGGTTTATTGACGTGCATGTTTCATGATACAGACGTTTTTTCTTGAACTACTCTTGTTTTGAAACTTGCATTTGAGTCCAAAACCAGTATAAGAACTCAGGAAATATGCACTTGAATAGAAGCGTTAACTATAAAAAAAATATTGCCTTACTAATAAAGTCCTAATTACATACCTTTGAACTGGTCTTCCCATTCCTTGGCCGACGCAGCTTCATCAGGAGTCAGATCACTGACGTCATCGTATTCCTTGTCGGAGGCTGCTACCTGACCGGTGGCAAGACCTCGTGTCGCATCTTTACCCGCGAAGGCTGAGTAAGGTCCACCTGGAAATCAACAAAACAAACAGGTCTTATTAAAACGGTCAGAGTAATTAGCATGATTTTGACTGCCAACATTATCAAAGAGATAGATTTGGCTGTTTTTGTGTATTTTAGCTGTCACAAGATTGGTTTATTTGGCAAAGAACATCCTGGCAAAATGCCAGAAATATGCTAACATGGCGAAACACAAAATACTATTTTGTAATCTGAACCAATCAGCTGTCACAAAATACTATTTTGTAATCTGAACCAATCAGCTGTCACAAAATACTATTTTGTAATCTGAACCAATCAGCTGTCACAAAATACTATTTTGTAATCTGAACCAATCAGCTGTCACAAAATAAAAAAGAAAATACAAAAAAAACAACATTTTAACTTCACACAAGTAATAGAAAACTAGAAATCCAAACTCCTATATATTTATTCAGAAACATTCAGAAAACTTCAACAGATTCCCTAAGTGTATTGTTTCAAGAAGATTACGGGAAACTATTTCGTTTTGGCCAGAAAATAATATGTTGCGCACAGGGGAGGAATACTAATGGCGTTCGTGGTACTGAGGTGACCGGCCTCGACACAGATGTGAATGATAAAAATGTTGTTTTTACATATATTTAGGGATATTGTGAATCCAAAGCTGTAGATTTTTTAATGGTCAAAGAAATAGAAGAGAGGTTTGATAAGCATGTTGAAAAACATTGTCTTAATACTGTTAAACGCAACACACTCAAATAGCCTGATGGAAGTTTTAGAATAGAAGATGAAACTTTATCAAGGTAATCTTAGACAGCTAATTGGTAAACACATCATCTAAAACAGTTTGGAAATTAATAAACCAAGCTTTCATTAACTATCTGTGTCAGTAATTAATAAACGGTTTTATGATTATTGAGTTCCAATAAAATGTATGTAAACAACAATCTAATGAGTATTACGAGTATAAACCTTTAATATTGTGATTTATATAATATATGTTATGGGTTCAAAGTACGCTTATCGTGGATTACATAAGTCTTTAGAAATATTTTAACTAGCGGCGCCCCGCGGTTACATCCGCATAAGTTTCGATTGCGTGAGAATATAAGGATAAAAAGTATTATATATGTTAATCCTGGTTATAAACCATCTATGTGCCAAATTTCATCCAAATCCGTTCAGTAGTTTTTGCGTAAGAGAGTAACAAACATCAATCCAACCATCCAAACTTTCACGTTTATAATATTAGTAGGAAGTAGACTGTTTCTTGCCTATAGTGAGGCAAAATGAAACATCAAAATTTTTCCGTTTTTTTTCAATTTTAATGTATTTACTTTGAAAGATCATTGAATTTCAAAATTCGCAATGAATGTGCGCAATATGGAAGGAGTGATGGGGGGCTATGGGAAATGCTGCACTTGCACGCTGCGTGAGCGTGCGTGATCCATCCCCACTCGTTCGATGTCCACTGCGCACAGGATAGATGGAAAGCAGCAGATTTTTTGCTCCATTGGTGTAATTGCTGTATGGCGTTCCAGTTTGAGGATAAATAAATAGTAGGTTATGTTGTGACGTAGTACCGGATGTTTGTATAACAAAATGATGTTGTGATCATTAGCCTGCCTGTTTGTTCTAATTGAGTTTTTCCATCTGGAATTTCTCAGTAGCAGCCTAGCAGCCCAGAGCCTGGATTTGTGATCGGTTGATGCCAATATTTTCGGCGCATGCGACCGTTCACTTGTCACAACAATGCCACAGAGTACTTCTGACACTCAGGGCATAGACAAGTCCGTGCCGGACGGCGCGTTGTGTTCCACGCGCGCCTCAAAGAGATGTCAGCAGAGGACGGGGCCCGATAGGGCCGAAGCCTGCCGGGGCGGCGGGATCTTCCGAAAGGGTTACCGCTGCCCTGGAACAAAAAGGGCTAAGGAAGGAACACGGGTGGGTTTTAGTCAGTAAGAGTCTGACACTCCCTTCCGCTCCACCCAGAGCGGGACCATTTGATGATTTCCCATCCTCAAAAAAAAAAAAAAAAGGGCATAGACAAGTAATGAGGTTACGTCTGGCGCGGATTAAAAATAAATAATATTTATTTTATTGCTAATATTTTACAACTATTTTATTATTTATTTATTACTGTCATTGCCCGTGACATCACAGCGGGCCCTATCAGAATAGCAACGCTGCGACATTTATTTTTTAAATTTCGTAGCATCATGCTGAGATAGGAGCCATTTGTTCTCGTATAGGACTTTCTGTTTCATTTTTCTTTTTGTTACTTTTTTTATATAATTTGTTTTATTTTTATTTTTAACTGTGTTAAGTTTAGTTTATGATCCTATACGAGTCGCAATAAATACTTTTTCTTTCTTTCTTCTTCTTTCTTTCTTTCAATAGGCTCGCCCCCTATTACATGGGACTTAAACTTATCTGGGTTGGGATGCTGAAATGTGGGTGTACTATAGGAGCACCACTGCTTAACCCTTTTGGGAATACAGGCGTTATGGTAAGATATTAAAAATGCCAGAAAAAATTATAACTTATAATTTTTCTGCCTATGCAGTTTTTTATCGTTTTGGAACGTAAGACCATTTTTTTTACTATTATTTTTAACAGCTATTATAAGAAAAGAAAATTCAAAGACTAGACGAACATAGATAATGAACTAGCAGACAAAAAGAACACAGATTTAGATAAACACTCCATAAACCATCCACGCAAATGTTAAAAGAAAGACACACTTTTATGGGGCCAGATTCCATTAAAAGGATTTTAATTCACCGCTCCATGCATTCATTTAAATAATTGCACGCTTTTCTTTTTTTTTCACTGGAGGGTCTCGGCCCCTCGCGAACGTAAAGCATTAACGTTTTAAAAATTAGATCCAAAACTGTGTTTGCGTCAAGCGTGTCTAAATTATTGCTTCCTTGCTTATAAACAGTAGCTGCTACTTACTGCCGTGTTTTTTGGATTTTAGTTTTAACCTGAACTTTGTTTTGATAAACATCTACCCTTTATGTTTGTGGTTTTTATTTACAACCGAATAGTGGTTTTGAATCTCTCGAACCGAATAAATCTTTGCTAAGAATTTCTGATTGATAGCTAGCAATAAGATGCCTGATGTTCTGTGTAGCCTGACTGCAATACTATACTTCAATTTATGTTCGTCTGTAATTCAGTTTCGGTACTAATTCTACAACCTGCAACATTGTTGGTCATTCATACAAACTTGTTGTTGGGATTTATATAAAACATCACAGAGGTTTTCTCTTTGCTCTCTTATGTGCTTGT
Organism: Apamea crenata; assembly: GCA_949629185.1. NCBI lineage: Eukaryota > Metazoa > Arthropoda > Insecta > Lepidoptera > Noctuidae > Apamea > Apamea crenata. The sequence goes on from OX451359.1 coordinate 5,348,047, forward strand.
TACCCCTCAAACATGATGACGTCATTCAAAATGTAAAATCATTATATTATAAAAACAGCGTTGACTCTTACCGAGGTCGAATCACTTGAATCGCGACTGTCTGTTTATAAAATCAGGGACTATGTATAATTACCGCGTCACATTGAATTCTGAAACTTAACTCTGTAGCTTTATGGCGCATTTTAGCAAAGAGCGATATTGTAGCGTAACGTTGATGAATGCAGCGTCCTCGTTGTTAGTTACTGGGGGCATAGGTGGTTACAAAATAAAATGTACGAGCTCTATTTTGAATTAAAATACTTAGGAGCAGAAAACGAAATGTTTGAGTTAACATTTATAGGAACTGATGATGATGTTGATGTTTTTGAATATAATAGGTACCTACTGTATGTTACGAGACTTAAGTACTTAGGTATTTTTCATAATATTATTTTTAAAGATGATGATGAGATGTTTGGTTACTCGGTCTCTGAACCTCTCATAATAAATTACTATGATCCTATGATGAAAATTATGCTTATAAAATTGTATTTTAAGTACCTACACACACAGTGTACTCTGTACTTTATAAAACGAAATATGAAGCTATGCCCGACAAACCGTTAATTAATTTGACAATTTCTTAATTCATGCTCATACACTGTGTAACGATTCTAATTTTAGAAGCTGGTAATCATAATGATGAAGCAATTAACGACTAAAAGTATATCAACTTGTTATGATAATAAGTGGTTAATGAACCTTAAATAAATGTAGATATGAGAAGTCACATTTTTATAATCACTCCCAATTTAATAGTTGCTTAAAATAATACAGAAGTAGAAGAACCTGGGGTCTGGGGTTCTACTCCGAAGTAGTATCGGCCGATTGTTCGGCTGTTTCCTGCTACGAAGTTACTATTTGGTTCGGTCGGTCGCGATCCTACACTCCTACATTCGTTCGAATATTGACTATGGTCCCGACCCAACTGAGTCGATCCGAACTTTTTTCGAATTTTTCAATAATATTCGGTTGGGCCATGTGTCAGTCCGATCCAAACATTCGCACTTTGCACTTCGGAGTAGACCCCCAGGCAGAATCGAAAATATTGGTGGTAAAATATGGTGAAGTTAACTCGTAATCTGATAATACCTATAAAGATTTATTAAATCATTCGCAATGAAATGGTCACACTCAAGTACACTGTGTTTTAGAAGGATACATTGAAGACACACTTGACGAAATCACATAACCCCTGTCACTATCTGATAAAACACAAGACCAACATTATATTGTAAGATAAAGTACAACATTTGAGTAGTATAATATAGCTTATCAATAAGACAAGTGCTCTGATTGATAATTTCACAGACAGTGATTGAAAATAATGATTAATGGACAATGGACATCAGTAATGAAAATATTGAGGATGTCATGTAACAAATTGTGCATCCACAAGTTGAACCATATTTAAAACTATAGCACAGTTACTAAGCTGATCCTGCCTGTCCTTAAACATCATCATTATTATTTTCTTTCCCGTTTCATAAATAATATTTTATATATAGTTATATACATTACTTTATGTATTGCTTGTATTTTGTAAATGGTACACCACATACTACCTACAGTATTGTCTCTCCTTCCCCTTGTTAATCCATCCAATGGTTTTTTGGCTTTAAAAGATCGCTCTTAGAGGTACGACCGACCGTTGTATCATCCTTACGTGTATTTTATGAGTGTACATAATAAACAGTATTCTAATCTAACAATTTTTGCTGACAGTCTTCTGAGAGTAACTTCTGAAACGTTATGAATATGTGTGTTATCTCCTGTTATCAGTTTCAGCAAATTCAGTATTGATGGATCGTAAACGATAACGTATGCGTCAGGAAACTTGCTATCATAAACTGTTCACGATGTCGTAAAAACTCTGAGAAATTATTTAACTTTCTTGTGAAACAAGTTTTCATGTTTTACCAGTTTAGCTTATTAATGTCATGACGTGGTGCCGTTCCTGAAGTTTAATTATGATCATGATATAGACAGAAATAGAGATACTACAGGGTGTACAGTCGGGAAAAAACTATCAGCTGTCCCGCACCAGAACTTCAATACCTACTCGACCCAAAGGTAGCTGATTTTTTTTTTTTCGATTGCGATATTGTTCCCATGGAGAAAATTGTTCAATTTGATGACCTATATGAATGGCCCTTGAATTTGACCACACCTTTCTGATACACCCTGTCAACTGAGTTTTAGACGGACTATTAGCACTATAAAAACAATGATGGCGGGAATACTCGCATCAAAACAGTCCCGGTTCTTCAGTGTATATTTTGACAACTTAGAGTGTGATAAGTTGTCAAAATATAAACTGAAGAACCAGTTTTGACATAAGACAAAACTGTTTTGTTTTTAGTGTGCGATCAACGAACACTCGCCTAGGTTTTCAATGATCTAGCAGAATTATAATCAACTATCTATATGCAAATCACAATTATATCTGAGGTTGCTTACAGCTAGATCTCTAGGTCAGGCACTACGTTATTACAGTTTTCCTGCTTTGAAAAATGGTTCTTTTGACTTTAATATTTAACATTGTCCATGCAGTGCGTTTGCGTTATCAATAACAATTTAATATTCAAACACCATATTTACTGCAACTGTACAATAATATATTTTATGGTGTATTGACATACTCGTACGACAACAAATGCGATGTTGTACTATATAGTGTTTTTTTCCAAGTAATCACTGAGTGCTACTTCGAATGGACTTACTTCAAATAGTAGCTAGGTACAGTGCTTCTAGGTATGTGAATTTAAAGCCATTGCTTCTTCAATCTTGGTTAGCTAATCTTTTGATGGTATAATGTGTACCTATATTGATATAGATTGATAGGATAATCGCAAATAAGGGACCATATTCCCCACAACAGTAATACTTGGTAATAACGCTTATCACAAACAAAATATATTTATGTTTGCCGAGTCATTCTGACGATGATAATACAAGTGGCGTCGCAGATTGACTCGGTGTGGTATCCCAATACTGTTTTGGGACACTGAACTTTTATTCAGAAGGTTCGAAAGGTTAGCTATTATTTGTAAATTATCTGTCTGCTTATGTCAATGTGCGCTGTTGATGTGCCGAGCTGGTTTTATGAACTGTACCCAAATAAATGATTTTGTCTCTTTTCAATCACGTCTGTTTGGTATCGTTCATTTTTTCTGAAAGTCCTGCTTCTCCTTGTAGGACTAAGAAGTAAAGAAGTATTGCTATTATCTGACTTGGATGATGGCAAAACTGATGCCGGCATGATACACCCTACACTCAAGCAATATATGAACTACAACTTCTAGTTCTACGAGAAGAGGGTCAGATAATTGATAAGAAATCCTATATTATTAGGGCGAAAGAGAATGCTAAAAACCCTGCCTTTTCTGCATCATACAGTTCATGGTAAGTCTTTGCTGGCCACGAGACCCTGTTAATCATTATTTATATTCATAATATTCAAGTGTAAATGTTCGTTTATACCGGTTTATTTTACATAACAGTGTTGTTTTTAGGGTTCCGCAGCCAAATGGCTAAAACGGAACCCTTATGGATTCGTCATGTCTGTCTGTCCGTCATGTCATAAACTTTTTGCCGAAACTATAAGAACTATACTGTTGAAATTTGGTAAGTAGATGTATTCTGTGAACCGCATTAAGATGTTCACACAAAAATAGAAAATAACAATAAATTTTGGGGGTACCCCATACTTAGAACTGAAACTCAAAATTTTTTTTCATCAACCCCGTAAGTACGTGTATAGGTCTTCAAAAATGATATTGAGGTTTCTAATATCATTTTTTTCTAAACTGAATAGTTTGCGTGAGAGACACTTCCAAAGTGGTAAAATGTGTCCCCCCCCCCGCCCCCCTGTAACTTCTAAAATAAGGGAATGATTTTTTTAATACGTCATATATCGTAAATTTTAATTGTATGGAACCGAGTCCGACTCGCACTTGGCCGGTTTTTTGACTACCAGTTCTATCGCGGACCGAGAAAAAAAACTGAATACGTTAGTATTTACGTTTTGCCTCTCGCTCTAACACATGCAAGAGACAGAGATAGCTGAACACCACACTAGCTTGCTTTTGCTTCTGTGAGACAAGATAGAATTCCAAACTTAAATTAAAAATAATAATATGGTGGGCTAAAACAATGGTGTCATAAAATTCTCACATTTTTTTTAACTAATGTTGTAAATGTTTAGGGTTTTAAACTCAGCTTGTCTAATGATATGATATTATTTGTGATAGCACTAATTATATCCTACTCATCGTCAAGGTTTTCCTTGAATCGTTTTTTTACACCGACACTTCTGAACACATTAAACAAGTCTTAGAAATCCACTGTTAAAACATAGAAATCAGTTTGTAATGTAAAACTGTTACCTAGATTGATTCCTCTATTTGTATTAGTAAAGCAAACAAGCTCACTCAATAAAAACACAGTTCCTAAATAGTTTACTACGAGTGAAATCGTAAAACTAGGCGCATTTTATTGCGCACGATCATAACCTTAACATGGCAGCCGGTATAACCCTACCAAATAAAGAAGACACTTACCGGGACCGTAAAATCTCTTGCCCTTGGTTACATCGAAAATGATTCCGTTCACAGCGAGTAACACTCTGCCGTCGGCTTGCGTTCCATCGTAATTCTTGATCTCAGCTACTGTTAGATCCTTCCTTAGCTTCGGTAGGCTTGGAGGAGGTGGAGCCACAGTCACTTCAGATTCAAAGTTCGACTTGATGATCTTATAGACAAGGTACACAATAATAGCTATTAACACAAGGTTTAGTGGGCTCATAAGTTCGTCCCATAATGTAGGAGGTGCTGTTTCTTCTGACATTTTGATACGTGTGCTTGCGCCGACCGCGGTTACAAAACTGCTCTATCGTTACGTTATCAAGCGACTATAAGGTCAACGAGTGTAAGGCCGTCACTAGACATGCATGTTTTAAAATTCAACGGGATATTTACTGATTTTTGTAATGTGAGACCGTTGCTGTTATGACAATCTTTGTTTATTTAACAGCGCTGCATGTGCATTGTTAGCCGTGGTTAACGTTCCGTTTAGTGATTTTAAAGCGATTTAGCGCTGCAATTGCAATAACTGCACTCGCGTCTTTGTTGCTAATGATGTTGCTTAGTGAGCGGATATTAGTCTGGAATATGCTTTTGAATAGAATAATAGAACGTTCTTAACTGGTTAAGTTGAAACAATTAAGTTGGTTTTAATTATATTGTTGTTCATAATTATATACTTATCTGTAGGTAGGTAAGTAATGTTATAGGATTGTCTTAAATCTATATATATATTTAAGTAACAAAAATAAAAGTCATGCTTCTAAAATATTGCGTTTCATCGTGATGTTTGCGTAATTGATGAAACCTAAATATTATCGTGACATGTAATTGTCCTGTCATGATAATGTTCAAGTTTTTAATCTTTAGTGTGGTTCAGAAACTACTATTGGAAACCAAAACACCTTTTCTAATAATCCTCTCTTTATCTTCTTATTCAGAAGTACATAATATTTCAAAACACAATTTCTATTTTCCCCGAAAATATATTTCTGGCACAAAATATTTCATTTTTTTTTCCAGCGGCTTCATAATCTGACAGGCGATGGACTCAGCGCATTTTATGAATGGCGAACGAACTAGGAAATTGTTGGCTTGAATAATAACCAGTTTTAATAATCATATCGTGCGAGCCACGTGTACTTCACGGACTTTGCACGAAAGAGTAAGGAATATAAAATATAATCTGTATTAGTGATAATACATGTTATTACGTATTTACGTTATGTTTTAAGTTGTTTCACAACAAATGGGTCACATAGAGCAGTCTTCTTTTTTATCAAAAAGCAACAATGAGATCAGTTGAAAGCACTTTCGAGTCTAGTGCTAGAATAATCCCCGAGGTCCCTAGCTCCACAAGCTTTATCATGAACCCGTTTCCTTTGCAGATAATTTCTGATTTTACCTTTAAATGCTTAATGGCTCATTTTACCAAAGTCCCTTTTATCCGTGGAATAAAATTGACTTCTGACAGTTCTAGTATGACAACAAGATCTATTTTAGGTATAAAAGTTCGGTGGAATTCGCACTTAATCGTGAAGTTATCGTGACGATTCTAAAAAGTGGAATCCTTTACTCCGTTTTTAACGATCTTATATCCATATTGGCTCGGTTAACAAAGAGTGTTGTCACCAATAATCACAACGACAAGTCGGGAACCAGCATTTTTATTTAGGTTTTTAAAGCAGACTGATATAGACGCATCAACCCTTTTTCTAGGCAATGTGGAATTACCTAGATATCATCGTCACGCATTACATATTTGGCATAGAAAGGTCGTCCTCGCCTGCTTGGTATACGGCAAAAGTAGTGTCGATGACCGATTTGTTCACATGACCGATTGAAGACTTGACATCAATTCTACGGTGATATCAATTATAGACCAAGAGCAAATCCTATACCTACATATTTACACGTTCGACTGCTCCGTTGGTCTTGTGGTCACAAGCGTGACTGATGAGCGTGGTGTCCTGGGTTCGATACCCGGGTCGGGCAAATTATTGGGTTTTGCCATTAAGAATTTCATAATAACAGCCCCACAGACTTATAAGTCTGTGAACAGCCCGGAGTTTGAAAGTTGGCGGTGTGATACGTCCGTGCCTCGGAAAGCACGTTAAGCCGTTGGTCCTGCGCCTGATCTCTCTCTGGTTGTGTCGGATTACGTGCCTGCCTATCAGACTAATAAAGTGCACCTGTATCTGCGCACACACTGTGCACTAAGTATAATATCTCTACCGCCTAAGGCTAGTCTACGTTGAGATTGGCCGCCATCGCCGAAATACGGTCAGGATTAAGTAAAATGTACCATCTAAGCTTTAAAGTTACTATTAGTACATTAAGATGTATATACATGTCATTAGTAGATTCAATTATGAGTTATGCTTTTGACAGCTATGGATTAACATTTAAAACTAACTTGAATAAATTAGAAGCTCTTCAAAATCGATTCTTAAAACTACTTGTTACTCAAAAAACTAAAAACAGTTGTAAAGGAGATTATTGGAAGCTATTTAAAATATGTAAAATTCTACCTATCAGTTTCAAACATAAATATCTTCTAGCAGTTAACCACCATGGGACCCAATGGCATAACTTGACTCATGTACTTAATAACTATAATACGCGATCTATGGCTGCCGGCAAATTCATTGTACCCAGAGTCACCAATTATTTTGGTGACAGAACTCTAAACAAACGATTACCATATCTACTGAATGGTCTGCCGGCTGACGTAAGGAGTGAAACCTGTAAAAACAGATTTAAAAATAAGGATATTATTTAGAAATGTGTTAAAGGGCTACCTACGTTTTAAGTGTGAAGTTTAAGTAGTGTTTAAAGACTCGCCAGACCCCACAGTCAAACTACTACTACGGTTTTGTGGGGCTTAGTTTTAGTTATATTGTTTAGTATGCTGTTAACATAAAATAAATAAATAATAATAAATAGAAGGACTATTATTTACACTAAATGCACCAAATAGTATAAAATACCATATCACTATGAATTTGCAATATCGAATGATAAATGAGAATGCAAAAAATTGGAACACGATGATTTAAAATTTAACACAATCCATTTCCGATTAATTATTATGCTATTAATGTACGAGTTATCAGAACATGCAATGAATGTGAAATCACATTTATGACTCGACAGTTAATGTAATGATAGCTGCTCTTGTGTTTGTATGAATTTGGAGCATAATATCATCATTACTTGAACATATTATTTTAGTACGGGGATATTGAGATTTAGCTATAGGTAATCTAGCAAGATTTGATCACAATAATGATGAAAAAAAACTGCAAATGCATGGAATGGATTGTTATGCAATCAAAATAAGAATAAAACATTAACGTTTATGCTATTTTCTTTGGGTTGAGTTGTCAAACTAATTTTAGTGCAGTCGTCGCCTCATGTAAGTTTTGTGTTAAATATAGGCTTGCGCTTTTGCGAGTTCAAATCACAGCAGCATCAGCAGTTCACTGCGGTAAATAGGCCCATTTCAAGACATTTCCAATTGCAAGCCATTCAGCTCGATTCTAGGCAACTATAGTCTCTCTAAACTCTCATCCCGCTACTACCAGCCATCCTGCGGAGATCTTCGCTCCGCCTAGCATGATGGCGTCCTACCTTATATTTGCTGAATCGCCGTCTTCACCCGACCACACGAAGCAAACTGAAGTGGCAATGGCGGCTCATTGCTCATTAAAAACCTATGAGAACTGAAACAAGAATAGATTCGAAAGAATCTAATCGGAAGAATCTATTCGTGTTTCAGTTCTCATAGTTTTTTGTATGACGTGATTGACACATGTGTTCAGCACAATTGTCAACATAATTATGCACATGTTTTAGTTTTTAAAACATAAACATCCTCGTACATGTTTTAAGCTGTTGTACCTACTGGTATTTGCATCTTTTAAGAAGTAAGTCCGCATAATTATTAGCGTCACTTAACGTTTATCGTGAGAAAATAAATACTTATTATTATTATCATACCATGCGATACGATGACAATGACTGCAGAAATGATTTTAATTATTTTGCTCTAAAAACAGAAACAATACTCAAGATCAAATCTTGCTACCACAATGATCCATAACAACAACACTACATTTAGCAATTGCACCACAAACAAAATAATTTATTTCAATTAAATTGAACACAAGTTTCAATTGAATTAATTCCGTTCGGAATTTAAGTTACTCCCAACAAGCCGATTAAAACTTTATACATTTTTGTATCGCTCATTTTCGAAAATCGCTATTGTATTGTTTCCAATTGCCGATTATTGTACCCAATTTAATTGGATCCCTGACAGTTCAATTAACTTGAACAATTTTTGATCTGTTCCCCGTGGCCTATATGAGTGGTTTATTGTTCTTGGCTTATTTCACTGATTGTACTCAAATAGCTTTTGTATACTGTTTAATTATCTTAATTACGTAGGTACTGAAATCTGTTTGATGTTGGACGTTGGAACGTAGTTATTTGGCTACAATTTCCAGGTATTCCTACATAATTTGTTTTACTTATTGAATTAATATTAACCAGTTTACTTATTAGCGCGGTCGGCAGAACTTGAAGTAATGCAATAACTTGAAAACTGATGAGTTAAATCTAGTTTAAGTTATGCATGAGAACTTCTACATTTCTGAGATTTTAATTAAAGTTTGCTTTACGGCACAAAGTGCAAATCACACATTCCTCCTACCTTGGTCCTCTCGTAAGCTGGAAACTATCTTGACATCTTTATTTCTTCTGGTTTTATGAATAATAAATTATGTGCGCGTACTGCTACTGCCCACTCCCTCTCGAAGAGAAGAGGCCTGTATCCCAGCGGTGGGAACTTTATAGGCTGATTGTTTTTTTTTTATTTTTTTTTTTATTTATTTATTCACACCAATAAGTACAACATCTTACATTATTCCAAGACGATGCTTTACACACTTAATAAACTATCTATAAAATATACAAACATAAAATTTAATTATCTAAAAATTACAATATTATTATGCCGAACACATTCACATAGATATAGTAGGTCCGTTAATATATAATATATAGATATTGTTTAACCATAATTGACAGGTTCACAATATGGCCGGAAGCCATACCATTAAAAGAAGTAAATTATGTGTAATAAACCTATTTGTTTATAATAATATATAATAAGTATATACTTAATCTTTAGAATTTCACTAGCGGCATTTCATGCATAATGAGAACCTTTCAGAATAAACATTGAAAACTGCATTAAAAATTGATTTTAGTGAAGATTATTTTTTTTTTCAAAATAACGCCAAATGAACCATGGAGCCTTATTTTCTATGATACAATGAATGAAACCGCGCGAAATGAACGCGAGGTTGGCGGTATTAGTTAAGGAATTGACGTCGTTTCGAGTAAGGAATGGTTAAGCTGTCATAGTGTATCAGGGCTCAGGCTGACGTATTTGCAACATTGTTTCCAGATCAAATTGCAAGTTCTTCATAATGCTGCAAAATGAGAAATGCTTCTACAGCTTTCCAGGGGGTATATAAAGTAGCTGCATCAATATTAATATCTGTGTGGAGTTCAATACCATCGGATTACCATAACCGTTCGCTCTGACGTCTCTCTCCTACATTTAAATATATTGAAATTCATGAATACGGGGTGAAAAATTACACACACAATTCATTACGAAAAACTTACGTGTGGAACTTTTTGTGTCATATTTTCTCATTTCTACGTTATTTCGATAGATGGATTGTGTGAAAGGTGATGTCTGAGATGGCGGCCGAAATAATTGAAGTATGAAAAAAGAAGTAATTCGAACGTCGAATAGAGCTCAAAAAAATTGGGATGAGGGTAAGAAAACGAACACAGAAGTCTATAAATGTTATATTCTGGTTAAATTCACAAAAAAAAAAAAATGTTTTAAAATGTATCTTCATTTCGGGAATAAATTGTATCTAACGGACAACTCTCAGTACCTACGGATGAAATTAAGTATGAGGCTAGGTTACGTCTAACTCTGCTTACCCCCAATCAAAACCATGATAACAATCAAATTAATCACAAAATAAAAGCCAAACCAATTACTTTCCTCATTCCCACAATAATCCAACACACACACAGTGAACCCACTCAAATAAAACAAGCATTTCATTTGTCACATATTCCATTTTATTTTGCGAAGTCAGTTGCAATGAATACTTTGCAGAGAATTTGCAGAGGTTTTAATATCGGAATCCGTGGGTGGAGGGTATTTCTTTATTAATTGAGCAAGTGGAGTGCTCTTCAGTTTCCGACTGTTATAAAATCTACATGGCGCTCGCTGGGGGCTTAGAATGTTTGCGGCTGGATAGTCAATGCGATGAAAAATGTTAGCAATACGATTTTATGTTTAAGGTATTTTAGCAGACTCTGCAATTTTGTAGAAAGAAGAAAGAATTTATTTGCGGCAAACATGACGCATAAAAAATAACAAACACACAAAAAAAAAAGAAAATAACAAGTTGGGGATAAACATGCGTCACATTCACGCAAAACGGCCATCGCTCAGCATAATTCTAAGACCCTATACGAGACAGAGCCCCAGCGCTGGTTTTCAGCGGCAGCCGGCGTTGACGTGATCACGTCAACCAGCATGCAATTATAAATAAATAAATAAAAACAACAATCAAAACAAGAAATAAAATAAACCATTGCAACCTAATATGATTCGACACAAACAAAAAAAAAACAACAATCAAAACATGAAATAAAATAAAATAAACAAACATTAAAAAAAAAACCATGAAATATAATTATGATGTGGTAACATTCCGGGCAACGAATCTCGCGCCGCCGGGTATTAGTATTCTGTATTATGTACGCGTGCGCAGCTGTACCAGTCACAATGCTATACATAATTACTTAAATTGATGTTTTGACATCTTGAACGTAATAACAATGACATGGTTCATTATTAAACAAAGCTATGATAGAATTAAAATTAGGAATTGGGTGTATGTGTACCTCTGGTTATTGCAAAACAGTGTTTGTTAAAATGGTGCTAGAAGATGCAAATAACGAACTCGGTACTCAAAGGAGAACCAAAGCTCGCCTTGTAAGCCTTAAATAATAAAAAGTAAGTATCTCGTGTTGATTTATTTGATTTACTGATTTACAAAAATCAATCTTTAGTTGAACCTTCATTATAGTCTCTATGGTTGGTATTACCTTCCTCTATGGTTTTCCTTTTTCAAATTGACTGACATATAACCTTTCATAGTTTATTTTAAATTGGCTACTAATAATATATTTAATCAGTTATAAAAAGCCCATAACTTGTTTTATTATAGTGTTAGAACCTAGATTACCAATAATCTGCTTCCTTTGTAAGTTCTTGTACTGCAATCTTATAAATTCTATTCGTTATAATCGCAGATCGAGAGAGTGTTGCGGACAGAAAAAATCAGGCACCATTCACTATTGAACCGTCGCTCGTTAAGCATGTTTATAACAGCCAAAAGTTAGTTTTTTGAATCCCATATACTAATTTGACAGGGGTAATGTCAATTTTCTATACTCAAAATCGCTATACACAAAAGACTTAAATGTCAGATTAGTCTCTGGGATTCAAAAACGAACTTTAGAGACCTAATATTGTCCCTAACTTGAAGGAAAATATTTAGAGATATGCAAGTTAATGCGCCTTATCCTGATTAAGGCAAACCACGTTGTAGTACACTTACGCACACTTCGCAACTACAAGGTAACGTGCATCATTGAAGAAATAATAATCACTAGGTAATTTCCGACAAACATTTAGCAAACTGTGATTGTCACATCCGTTAACGTTAGGTATTGGTCAAACCCTGAAAAATTTACAAAATAGCCTACAACATTAGATATAGTTGAATAGATACGTTAGCTTATTCTAAGCTTACTTATCACTTGCTCTTCTACTATTTTGTTGTGCCCGATAGGGTCCATAACGATCCCATTAAATTTTAAGTTACCTACCACCTACACATTGTGGAATGCAATACCTAAATGAGAGAGTACCCCATTCTATTCCACAATTCTAAATTCCGTAACACGCAGCTTTTATCGAGCGGCACTCGGTGTCGAGACCGGCCGGCCTCAAATCGTCCATGTTGTTTTATTGATAGAACCTACACGGGCCCACTTGACCGGCCCGGGTATGTTTCTATGCGCATATTAATTCTTGATTAATAGCCAGTATTGCTTATCGAGATTTAGGACAGAATTTGGGCGATGAACGAGATTATCTAGCGGAAAAATTGCTTAAGGTACTGTTTTTTTTTAGGTTGGCGAATTCCAAATTCTGGGAAATCATCAAATAACTTCTCCCGCTCTGGGCGGAGCAGGAGGCCTGTAGGAGGGATATCAGACTTTTACTGACTAAAACCCACCCGTGTTGCTTCAGTTGCCTGTGCCAGTTGCCTGTGCCAGGGGCCACGGTATCTCTTTCGAACAACCCGCGGCCCTGGCATGAGCCCCTTTTTTTGGGTGGGAAATCATCAAATGACCCCTCCCGCTCTGGGCTGAGCGGAAGGGCGTGTCAGACTTTTACTGACTACAACCCACCCGTGTTCCTTCAGTTGCCTGTGCCAGTGGCCACGGTATCTCTTTCGAACAACCCGCGGCCCTGGCAGTGGCATGAGCCCCTTACGTTCATAATTGGACCGTTATACAACTTTAAATTATGTATATGGCAACAGCCTAGCTCCCTATTATAGTACCTGCCTGTTACTATCTCACTGCAGGGCATAAGCCTCTTGTCTTCTCATACAGAGAAGGCACGAGCATTAATCATCACGCTTCATCATCAGTCAGTTATGTTCAAGCCCCATGTAATAGGGGCCCTATTACATGGGGCTTGAACATAACTGACTAAATGTGGGTGTACTAAGTTAGGTACGGTCACCAAAGGACATCAGTCACCAGCAGCAGTGCGATTCTGTCGACGAAAAATGTCTACTTCCCAAATCATGCGCTGAATTTATGATGTCATCGTCCCCCCTGTATAAAAAATAGAACAACATAACTATTGAAATAATTGTACCTACGCGCAATATTTTATTTCAGAGTATTTAAAATTCAAAAACCTTCATCCACTTTAAGCGCTTGAAGTAGGAATTGTTTTTATCAAACGTCGAACATTGCAATACCCTGCAGGTGCCCGATAGGCTTAGTGAAATAGAAAAACATATTTTTCGTTTTTAGAGAATTTCATACTACGGCTGGCGGCTGGCGGCTGGCGGGGTACGGCTGTTGGTTGTTGTGACACTATACCTACATCACTATCACCAATTTAAAGTTGAATGAAATGTAACTTAATCCGAGACAAACCCCCCTCCCTCCCCTCCTCTCTCTTCAAAATCAGATCAGATGGAAAAACAACGCCAGCGTCATCTGCCTAGCCTTTTCCCAACTATGTTGGGGTCCGATCTAGTCTAACCGGATGCAGCTGAGTACTGAGACTGTCTATCTGACCTCCACTACCCAGTTACTGGGTAATACGAAACCACCTGTCAGGCTAGCGACTTTTCAAGATCCACGAATGGACCAACGGTTTAACGTGCTCTCCGAGGCACGGAGGGGTCTTGGTATGTAAAGATGGTCACCCATCCACGGACCAACCGCGGCAAGCATAGCTTAACCTGATCGATCGACCCGTGAGGCTGTTATTACTTAGCCAAAAAACAACGCACAATCGAACTGAAAACATCGACGTAGGTACACATTGACAAGAATTCATTTGATTGTCTACAATTTGTGTTCCATTATGTGTAGCTGCAATTAAGTACCTATCCAGTGTGTAATAGTATTACACGTTGGGTAAGTACCAACTTGATTATAGCATTATGTTTTGTGATTACATATTGACACAATATTATAAAACAAAGATTGTAGATAACTAAATGCATTCTTGTCGATTTTTACATAATTTTGAGGCTGATTGTACTTACTAGCATTATCTTTATCAGCCTATAATGTTCCCACTGCTGGGACACAGGCCTCCTCTCTGTGAGAGGGAGTGGGCCGTAATCCATAACGCGGGCTCAAGCCGGTTGGTAGATGAATCTTCGAGTTTTTGGTTCTAGGACATGCTGGTTTCCTCATTATGTATTCCTTCACCGTTTTTGAGAGCAATGGTGATGAACTAAATTACACAATGTAAAGCGCTTGCCTGGGTTTGAACCCACGACCTACAACTTGTAAGTTGGGTTGATTACCACTGGACCACCATTGCTCTTAACGTACTTACTAACGACACTAATATTTCTTCGCAAAGACTGTAATGACCCCCACATGCATAGTCTTCTGGGTAAAGGGGTTTGAACCTAAGCACAAAATATGGATGGAAATCTCGCATAAAAACAAATCATTTGCTACTCGACCATTTACTCAGGTTCAGTATATTATTGCAAGTAAGATTTAGGTCTCTGACCCACGATAAATAAAGGAGCCATATTCACAATGACACATCAGAATATAATGCGCAAATAACTCGGCTACATTATCTCCTAAATCTACATGTCATGTCACCAGAGTTATTTAGAAGCTGCGCCACCATGAAAAGCAAAAATAAATAGCGTTATAATGCTTAGAAACCGAAATTTTACTAGCTTTGTAGAAAGGAGATAGTTTTTTTTGGGCCCACTGTATTGTAACGTCTATTAATCGTATTATACTTAAAAAAACGTAACTAATTTATCATTTTAAATCGTCGATTTTTTCAATAAAGTCTTACCGGAATCACGAAATCGAAATAAAAAGAAAATGTTTTGGTAATGCACTCAATTGATTAATTCCAGATTGTGATCGTCAATGTCATAAATACTTGTATTGAAGCGTTTTTAACGATTTTAAGAAAACAAAAATATATAAAATACGTAATTACAGTTCGAGGTGGTAACCAAACCTGTTTTATTAAGTAAAAAAATGTACCATTGACGCTGCAGCAGGTCCTCCTGTGTTTAATCCCATTTTTAAGTATGCTTACACTCGCGTAGTTTAAAAATCTGATTGTAGTTTTTCTTTGCTTGTCAGTTTGTATGTATAGCAAATTATGGTATCATTTTCTATCATATTTTTCATATAAATTGCATTCTAGTTACATAACACATACTCGTACACAGTGTTGACAACTTTCGTTTGATAATACAACAATATCCACTGCTTCATTTGTTTGAGAAAACGCTAGACCCGTCAAGTAGACGATGCAGTGTATACTACTCCCTTTTTGAAAAACGTTTAGATGTCAAAAATGTATGGTTTAGCAGACACTAATAATTATTTAACTTTAAGCAACGTTTCTAAATATTTCATTTAAATAAAATGATTGTGACTACGAGTGTAACACAATTGTGGTGCAGAAGAAACCCTCATATTATATAACCAGAAACTACTTACTTGTTATTTTTTGTGCTTGTATTTTTTTTCTACGTCATGTTCACCGCAAATAATCGTATTTTCTTTCTTTCTTTCTAAATCCTAAGAACCTTTGCAAAAATATCTGTATAATACCTAAACTGAAGTTCATAAAAGTCATTTAGCAGTGTCATGTTTGCGCAGATCCCTTTGCATTTAGTGGAAGCAACCAATAACTGCAGTGAACGTAGATTGAACAAGAATTGCGAAGTTTCTCTAAGTTCCAAATCCGTAATGTTTTAATGCACTCCGTCTGGGTTGTCGGTTAAAATAGAATGTGTTTCCAATGTCTCACGTCATGTTTTTTTGGTCATTAGGATGTGTACCTATGGGCACGCCACAATTGCGGCGATAAGTCCCCTCTTTAAGGAGGCGCCACGGCGCCCTCACCTTCCGCCTAATGCAGGTACACGGTTGTTTCGGGAGGTTCCTGTTCAGGATAAGGCGGGAGAGAACGCCAGGGTGTCACCACTGTGTGGATCGCCCGGAGGACACGGTGGAGCATACGGTGGAGGTCTGCCTAGCTTGGGCGGAGCACCGCCGCGTCCTCGTGGCGGCGATCGGCGGCGGCGATCTCTCGCGTCCGGCCCTGGTCCAGGCCATGGTACGGAACAAGAGTGCATGGGAAGCCGTCACCTCCTTCTACGAAGCAGTAATGCTCGCAAAGGAGGAGGCGGAGCGCGTGAGGGAGAGGCAACCTCTGCGCCCTCACGCCCCTAGTCACCGCAGAAGACTCCCTAAACGTCGGGAGTCAACCCGGCCACCGCAGGCGCGGGCTTGTGGGCGGCGAGCAATGGGCAGCTCACTGCCCGGTAAGGACCAGGCCCGGGTCGACGGCGCGTTGTGTTTCACGCGCGCCTCAAAGAGATGTCAGGACGGGGTCAGCTAGGATCAATGCCTGCCAGGGCCGCGGGTTGTTCGAAAGAGATACCGTGGCCCCTGGCACAGGCAACTGAAGCAACACTGGATGGTTTTAGTCAGTAAAAGTCTAACATCCCTCCTGCAGCCCTCCTGCTCCGCGCAGAGCGGGAGAAGTCATATGATGATTTCCCACCCAAATATAAAAAATGGATATCTACAAAACAGTTCATGTATGATAGAAATAGTTTTTCTACGTTGCAAGGTTGAAGTGAGTCTGGGCGGTCACACTTACAGGATGCATGAGATGGGCCAAGATCGTCACACAGGGGTGAGGAGTCTCGTCGCCGAACGAGGCCTAGAATTTACTGGCGTGACGATCTGGACCCGTTCTTGTCAGTTTGGCCGGAGAAGCCAACACATAAATATAACTGAAAAAATATGGGGGAGACATTTGCCCAGGAGTGGCCATAACGGATAATAGTAAAACAATTTGAACTACTCTTATCGACGCGAACAAAAGAATGAACCAATTTGAAAGAAGCGAGGAACGAAGAATTCATGCCGTCTCCCAAAAAGATCTTTTATATAAAGTTACAGCTTTGTTTTCCAACGTGTCACAATGGAAACAAATCCGCGTAGTATAAATAGTGTTGCCATAATGGCGCGGCGGGAGTTCCACAACTGTTTGCATACGAGATAGCGCGAGGTGTTGTCTGCGGCATGTGGGATGATGACGACTCTAAAACTAGTTGTTTAGAACAAATAAACTAACAAATTTATATAAACATAATACAGGAAAGGTAAATACATTTACCTTGAAACTGTAAAACACGTACAGTAAGATACATTTTGGTCTACATTAACGTTCAACTCAGAGACAAGAACTTTCAGAAAAGTTAAGCTCCCTACTTTTTCCTCGGTCTTTCGTGTTTCGACTATTTCAGCCATTGTCTTCAAAATCTCTGATCAGCGGGGTAATTGCGTAACACACCAACAGTAGAAATGGCTTTCATTTTGACAGTTCAACAACATTCATTGCGTTATTTACGTTGTTGAGCAGACAAAGTTTTCGTATCAATGAAGAAATGGATTAGCAATATCCTTCAAAATGATTCACATTGTAATTGATAGTGTGTTACGCAATTAGGGTGCTGGACTGGTAAGAAGCTTAGGTAATTGACAAATCATCGCAGAACCTTATTTGGAGACCAAAAAATTTCACATGGACGAAGTCGCAGGCAGAAGCTTCATTACAGAAAATATGATAGTTTACGCTCAAAATTTTGAACATTAGGTATGCGACGACTATATGCGATTTTGTGGCTTGTAATTTGATGGTGTCCTACGTTTGGGCAGCGCCTTAATCAACAACTTCAAACTATATTTATTCCCAAAGAAGCAGCTTCTAACTTCTAAGCTATCAATCAATCAACTCAGCCTATCGCAGTCCACTGCTGGACATAAGCCTCTCCCAGGCTGCGCCACAACACCCTGTCCTCCGCCTTCCGCATCAGACTGGATGCGCCACCTTCTTTAGTCGTCCATCTAGCTGGGGGGCGTCTCAAACTACGCTTGCCGATACTTGCCTGGTCTCCACTTCAGGACTCGTCTGCTCCACCGGCCATCGGCTAAAAAGCAAGCTATACAAGAACAAAATTAATAAATTCCATAATTAGCCTATAATGTTCCCACAGCTGGGACACAAGCCTCCTCTCTGTGAGAGGGAGTGGACCGTATTCCACCACGCGAGCCCAGTGCGGGTGGGTGGATGTCACATATCTTCGAATTTTTGGTTCTAGGACAATTTTCCCTGGATGCAGATCATTATCTCGAAACATACTCTAAAACAGCATATCCACTTCTTGATAAGCAGACTTCAATTGAGCCCCAGTGAATATTCAACATTTGCTCTTTCATTAAATCCAAAAATATCATTTCCACTCGACACTTTCTGAGACACCTCAAATTCTTTAAAAGAACACCCAAGATTAATTTCTGGAGAGGTTAAGCTGGCGTGAAAACGGGGGTATAATTAGTCGTGCCTACATTAAAAACCTTAGGATGCAGAATAGTTAGATGCAGAAGGTTAATTTCATACAACAAGTGAAAACACACGCAGACTAAGGCTGCCTGTCCATTGAAGCGGAGCGAGGCTGCGGAGCGGAGAAACGGAGAAATATTAACCAATAGGATTGAGCGGAGCGGAGATTTTATGATTTTATGCAATCCTATTGGTTAATATTTCTCCGTTTCTCCGCTCCGCAGCCTCGCTCCGCTTCAATGGACAGGCAGCCTAAGCCACGGCCCAAGTAGGTACAGCGAATGCAAGCGCACTCGCGACTGGAACGAGCGTATTACATGTGGTAAGTAACCCCTTTAGTTAAAATATTGTTGAAAGTTAAGTAATGATTAGCAACTATGTATTTAACCATACATTTTTAATGTTTAAACGTCTCTTAACTTTAAGCAACGTTTATAAATAAACTCATAAGTGTACCTATACAAACACGATGTCAATGTGTTCGTGTCGTGTTTACACACACACACACACATGCGGTCGCTTCGTAAGATAAAAATACTTTATTCGTTTGATATAGTTGGGGATCGCCGTGCGTGTACGCGTCGATGTGTGCATGCGCCTGTTTTCGCCCATTGTATGGAGCTGGCCTTCTGTTCATATCTATTTTGTGCTTGAAAGGAGCTATGTAGTCCCGAAGTACATTCAATGGAAGTAATTAAGTGTATTACGACGGAGGAAGCGAAATGAAATACATTGTCACATGGAGCGACTAATTTGGGACAAATGGAATAATAAAGACTTTTGTTTCGGCCTGTTATGCTGATTTTATGGAGTCGAGCGTTTTTTAAAAGTGTCTATTGGCAGTACAAATTAAAAGTGGGGATAGGAAATAGTGGGCTGGTGTCCGAAACTCCACGTCAATGCGCGTATTACTGATTTTCCATTTTATCTAGCGTTCATTTGTTTTTAAATGTGAATGTTGATTGTTGTTGATCGTTTATCATTGAAATTCATTCACTGACAGACAACGCGCAGCCTAAACCGCTGGGTCTAATATAAATTTTGCACAAGAGTTTCATTTTTTTTATAAAAAAAGGAAGGATTTTTGAAAAATTCATCCCCTACTTAAAGGAGTATGAAAGTTTGTATACTGTATTGGGCACACTGCTTGTTAACAATAATATCACTGGCATAAATAGCCAATAGTGGATATACCTATGCTCTCTACATTGTTTATCTTTGCCACAAGCGCAAATTATCTAATGAACACCTGTAAGGGTAATTCAAATGGTTTTTTTTTTACTACCGAAAGGGATATAAATAGAAAATAGCCTACACTACTACATTAGCTGATGCAGCAAATGTAGTTTACACGTCGATCTTCCGCATTCATTCGAAGGAGAAAAGAAATTCAGAATTCTGAAACTAAAACTTCAAACAAATCCAAACAATGATCGATGGAGGGATTAACCGTGGTTTTACCACACCATTCCCTTGAGGTAGACCCTCTATCAGAAACATATAAGAAAATACACCCATAGGTAAAACCCTAAGAAAAGAAAAGGGTACATAGGTATGGTACGTAAGTAAGTATGTAAAGACAGATTGCTCATTGCCTACAAGCACCGAAATGACGCATTTCCGTCACAGTACCGCGCAAAGGGAAATATATTTTGACGCTCTTTATAAGAAAAAATATGGAGCTATTTTTCATATGTTTCCATTTCCCAAATAGGGTAATTGCGCAACTCAAAATGACGCAATAAAACGTAAGGAAATGTATCCACCGTTGCTTCAGAAGCCATAGGATTCGCTGTGATTAAGTGCTTAGATTTGCAGTACGTATTCATATTTTCTTAGTAACATTTTTGAGTTGTTTTTTAGACAATAATGATAATGATTTTAACAACAGTATTAGATCTACATTAGTATTAGATCAACTCAGGATGGATGAAATGGCGACAGGTCACAGGAACAACTTGCGACCCACGGATGCCCCTCAAGTTAAAGGGGAAAATTTATAAGTCTGTGATAAGGCCTGTCGTAATTTATGGGTCTGAATGTTGGGCTGTGAAGAAGACGGATGAAAGAAGATTGCATGCAGCGGAGATGAGAATGTTGAGATGGATGTGTGGAGTGACGAGAATGGATAAAGTAAGAAATGAGTATATAAGAGGAAGTTTGAAAGTAGCGCCAGTGACAGAAAAGTTGAAAGGAAATCGTTTAGCTTGGTATGGGCATGTGATGAGAAGGGACGAAACGCATGTGACTAAAAGAGTGATGAATATACATGTTGATGGATGGAGAGGGAGAGGAAGGCCGAAGAAAAGATGGATGGATTGTGTGAGGAATGATATGAAAGAGAAGGGAGTGAATGATAGCGTGACGGTTGACAGGGGAGAATGGAAGAAGAAAACGTGTTGCGCCGACCCCAAGTAACATGGGATAAGGGCAGGAAAATGATGATGATTTTAACAACAGTAATCATCATGACTTAGACTACCGCCTAGAATAAAATAATATGTCTATTTGAAAGTGGAAAGCCGATTGTAATTTAGGGTTCTGTTATCTTTATAAGCCAATATACAACAATTATAATACCAATAGACCAATACACTATACACACACAATACACTACACAACACAACGAATACACTATACGAATTATATTACTCAAAACAAAATTGTGTCGGGATCACCAGTATAGAGGTATGAGGAACAGGGTGTAAAGTTCACTCATCCTCCATAGAAAAGGGAGGATCTTCTGACCAAACGAGTGTTGTGTCTGGCGGGCAACTGCCCAACGATTGAGGTTGGGAAGTTTGTATATATGCTAATTGCGCGGCAAACTCTGCTTGCGAGATGCAGGATTTGCGTGACGTCAGTATGATGCATTGCTCGCATGTGGCGATGTAGATACCGCTACACTAGCATTCTTTTTCTTAGCATGTGCATGGCATGGGCTACGATCTTGGCACCTTCAGTACCTAGCGTCCATCAGCTCCTGTAGCGTATAGACAGCAGGATACGCTTGACCAGCTGTTAAGTGCCCCATTGTTTGTGGGACAGCACCACATTTACACTCCAGGGCGGAGTTATTTGTGAATCTCCACCTGTCTTTTTTTTGCTTGCGTCCTGCTTGCATTTACGTATGTATAGTATTCCAAATCTTACAAACTATTTATTAGACTAATTCCTGACTTAACTCAAGCATCATCACAGGCCAAATTAAAACAGGCTTTACTTTTTAGTAAAAAACCCAGAACCATACCATACCACATTAACTTCACAGCATATAAAAAGCCACTCAACTTACCAAATGAAATACTTCGCACATCTATGTTAAAGAAGAGCTCCGAATAATTTAGCCACCGGCTTCCAACTGCTCCACGAATACTCAATTACCACTTTTTTGTCTCAGTAGTACACTGTTTCTTGTTTTTATTTTACTTTCCGCTCCAATGGAGACGGAGGGAATACGTATTAACGTCAAAGACGGCAACGTTCTGTTGTAGTTTTTAAAGTTTTGTTCTGGAATTCGAATTCGGATTTGAAAATTAGGCTCGCATTCTAGAACAGTGTTAAGCTTGGTTCCTGATTTTAAATTAGATTTGAGATATTATAAGATCTCTTTGAATCTGAGGAATCTGACAATTCTCGTAATTTCAAGAACATTCACAGTCTGGTCTCAGTCTCTCAAAAATACATATACATACTTTCCCTATTTTGTGACAAGTTTTTGACATTGATTGTCGCTGAGCGCGTCGCACATTATATTGCGACTTGAATTTGAAAGTTTTCAAGTACGACAATTATTGGCCTTCTGATTTGAAATTAGATCTGACATGTCCTCGTTGGATCGGTTTTGAATTGAGTGTCATACTTCATAATGGGCCTTTCGTATCGTTTTTTTAAAAGCATGAATTATGTCATGACGTGAAAAATGGTTTCAGTTCAACATCGATATCAAGACCCATAAAAACACGTTTAGGTAACCTTTCTCAAATATTGGGTTAATTTAATTAGGTTTCTTTTTTCATAATTTAATTACACTAGAATACATTTATTATTTCTTAACTAGGTAATATTACGACACCTCAATAAAATAAGCAACAAGACAGGCACTAGATAATTCTGGAGAGTTATTCACATCGAAATCTAATCGCTATTAATAATAGTCATTGCAATCACTTTTAGAGGTATGAGGACCAGGGTGTAAAGTTCACTCATACTCTATAGAAAAGGGAGGATCCACCAAACGGGTGTTGTATCTGGTGGGCAATTGCCCAACGACTGTTGTCGGGAAGTTTGTATGTATGCTAATTGCGCGGTCAACTCTGCTTACGAGATGCAGGATTTGCGTGACGTCAATATGACGCTTTGTTCGCATGTGGCGTTGTAGATACCGCTACACACTTATCGTTATCATTTAATGAAAGACATAGCTATTCATATACAACTTCATCTAAGTACGTATTTTATGCTGAAAACTTGAAGAGAAAACAAAAGTACATCAATAGCCAGTTGTAAAAGTAACAATTTTATTTAAATCTGAATTTCAAAAATCGTTCAACATCTTCCAAGTATAGCTGTAGTCCAATTGACTTCAAAGGACCTACCAAATGTTTACAACCTCTTTTATCGGTAAACAAAACAGGCAATGTAGAATTATAAAAATATATAAGTTTCTATTTCGAACATACCTAATACTGTTTTTAAAAATAAGCCCGCCATTTTATGAAAGCCGCCATGACTACGCAAAGAGTGGTTAGCATCTGGCAAAGTGAGATTTTCAGGAGAATTTCCACTAAACGTGTACCAAAAATGTGTTTAGGGCTTCAATGTTTTAGTTTGTTACCTCTAACCTTCACTACGCTTGTCTACATGAGTTTTATAACACAGGCATCATAAGTTTTATATTATGCACGTGTGAAAATTATCCATAAATATTTTTACTGCTCATGTATGTAATTAGGCTCGCTCAAATAAAAATCCCGCAGTTATTAGACAGTATTTAATAAATCTACCATCATTTTCTCAACAATGTTGGGGTCGGTCTTCAAGTCTAACCGGATGCAACTGAATACCACTATTTCACATGGAGCGACTGCCTATCTGATCTCCATAACCCGGTTATAGTGACCGGCATGAATCATGAGCACAAACTGACACCTGCGCAGTAGTTCATTTTTCGGTCACTTTGGCGGAATGAAGAAGGCGGGGGGCACCGAGGCTGCACGTGATTGATTCGTCAGTCGATGCTCGTCGTCTATTGGACTCTCACGTGTCATTCGGCTACTGTACACTTTCGTGCAATTTTAGTGACTTACGTTTTTAATTTTGAAATAGTTTATTTTTGTTAATTCGTATTTGTCAAGTCAAAGTAACTGTTAAATTTGTTTCTTCACTATTTTAGCAGTTACTTGAATGAAGAAAACATTTGCCGTAGTATCAGTAAAGGTCAAGTAAAAGTTAATACTTTGACTGATTGTGTTGATGAAGAAACTGGCCGTAAGTCACAAAGGCCTACAACATTACTGTATCAAAGTAAAATTTCAAGTACCACTAATATTTCAATTATAGTTTGCGTAAGTACCTATCAATAATTTGAGCAAAAGCGGTACTAAATAAATTTGGCTGAAACTGTACATGCGCGAGCTTGCCCCCACTACTGCCCATCTGTGCTCACGACTCGTGCCGGGTATCATACTAGGTAACATGATACCCCTTGCTAAAACTGGTTTTCAGACGTTTTGGGCTTCCCACCAAAGATAGAGACAGCCGGGACCAACGGCTTAAGACAGCAAAACAGTAAAACTTCTTTAAAAGCATAAATTTAAGCGTCATCACTTTACTTTTATACGTCAACGCTCCTTCAGATTTTCCTTTGAAAGCAGACTTAGGATATTATTCACCGCCATTTTTAAAGACAGTCTTATTTGCACAATGCAAATGTGACTAGAGAAAGTGAATATAAAAAGTGGAACTGCAAACCGTTTCTTTCATTTATTTCTTTGATAAAGACGGAGTGGGTTGGAATTTTGCAGCTGAGGCCAATTGTTACTTTACTCGGTCGGATTTGCATGTTGGTAATGCATTTCTCTTTGTTGGAAAGAAGGTTGAACTGATGTTATGTCAGTATGAATAAAACGCAGATTTTTCCCTTAGTTCGTGAAGCTTTGGCATTAATGTTGAATCTGTAATTGGTTATTTTGCGAGACCCTTTGTGTTCGTTTGATATTCAGCATTTAAGTTTCTTTGATTCCATTGTGTTCTGACATTTTTGGATCTTGGAGTAAAAAGTGTTGTAAAATAGTTTTTTTTTTTTATTTTAGTGTTTTTTACTGTGTAATCTTCTGATTTTCCATAGATCAGTTATGTTTTATCATTTATTTATTACCGATGGCCGGTGGAGCAGACGAGTCCTGGATGGGAGACCGCGTATCGGCAAGCGTAGTATAGGACGCCCCCCTAGCTAGATGGACGGATGACCTAACGAAGGTGGCTAGGAAAGACTTGAAGCGGAAGACAGAGGACAGGGTGTTGTGGTGCAGCCAGGGAGAGGCCTATGTCCAGCAGAGGACTACAATAGGCTGAGTTCATTGGTTGATTGATTTATTTATTGATAAGGCACTTCAACGACTTATTCAATAAGACATACACAAACATATAAATCACATACAGTTTAAGGCATTGTGAATTTGTCACTAACAGAAGTGCATAGCACTAGTAGAGAAATGAATAGTAGGTAATACAAGATATCGTTACTTGAATGACATATAAGTTCATACTGATGACTTATACGAGTATGTCAACTAACAATATTTTGTACGTACTATCAGTAAGAATAAATCTTGAAACTATGGATGTATAATATTTATGATTGACACTTCAAAGGCGAAATCATATTTTTTTTCTTATATATTTATAATTTTCGTCTGAAGAAGTTGTACTTCGTTTTGATTATTAAATTCTACGAATACAACATGAAATTGCTGTAGGTATCTAATATTATTTAAGCTGATTATAATTTACAAAGTTAAATTCCTGGAAACGAAATCCATTTATTACGTATGAATAGTACCTAAGTACCATTTACGGGAAAAGCTGCCATTTTCAGATCTTTTGAATTAAAACATATGTATATTACACTACTTTTGCCCGCGGTTTTGCCCGCTTGATTGTCGAAAATTATCCCACAGGGATTTACTACCGGGATAAAAAAGTATCCTTTGTCCTACTCCTAACCCAGGTCTGGAAAAATAACAGTCAGACTATACATTTTGAAAACAAAATCCCGTGCACATGATGACCACAGCTGCGTCCGTAAGTAAAACAAAAGAGAATACTTTTTAGGTCGACTAATAGCCTTACGGTGGTCTGATATGGATTTTGGCGATAGTACATAATTTTTTTTTTTATATTAAAGACGTGAATTTTGACATCATCCCAAATGTTACCCCCTGGGTATGTATGATTAAACAAAAAACGCTGAAATACGTAATTCTGTATTTCTTAACAAAAGCATAAATTTGAATTTTCATATCCCTAACATAAGAAATGCTGGGTTTCCTATACAAAATTTCATCCCCTACATGACCCCCTTTAGGATTATATTTGAGACAAAAACTAAGCTATGCCCTTCCTCAGGATACCAGCTATCTCCTTGCCAAATTTTATCGAAATCCGTTCTGTAGTTTAGGCGTGAAATGTAACTTACAGGCAGACACAAAGAGTTACTTTCGAATTTATAAAATCACAAGTATGGATTAATATTTAGTAAGAAATTATTTGTATTACAAACACAATAGATGCTACCTATTCTAAAGGCTACCTATTTCAAACAACAAACTTTTATTTAGGAAAAACGTTTGCCATCAAAGATTAAATCTCTGTGTGTTTAGGTAAATTATTTTTTGTTTTTTTTACTGAAAGAACCCTGTGGTTGTTTCATTACGTTTGTTGTTACCCTGTAGTAACAACAAACGTAATTTGGCCTCTCTTTCAGTCTCCACGAAATTGTTACTTGTTACCATGTCACCTGTATGTAATGTTTAAGTACTCTGTGTTATGGTAGGTAAAAAGAAAAGCATGTTGTTCTCCATACTGGAGTGACCCACCCTAGGGGCTTGGCTTTGCATTAGATCTGATAACTTTTAACAGTGAATGCGTTGTGTAAGTCTTAGCAACCTACTTTACAGGAAATGTTTTTGGTGGGATTT
The DNA here is from genome assembly GCA_949629185.1 of Apamea crenata. Lineage (NCBI taxonomy): Eukaryota > Metazoa > Arthropoda > Insecta > Lepidoptera > Noctuidae > Apamea > Apamea crenata. The sequence goes on from OX451359.1 coordinate 5,375,208, forward strand.
CATTTGTTTTTGTAAGCTTTTCGTTTTTAACGGTGATATTATACTGACCTATTATCCGTACGAAATACAGACATGTAACTCCCTTTAAGGGGGTTGGAGGGTGCAAGGGCTTTTAACATACGTGGCATACCTACTGGTCTGCCATTTTGTTTTGTTTTCAAAATGGCCGCTACCCATGGGACCTTTATAAATAACACCCCCTAAAGTGTCACGTTTCCGAGATATTATCATTCGAAGTTGATCACTTGACATCCATATTTTAATTAATTTGCTTACATTTTGTTGCATAGATGTTTGATTGCTTTAAACTTTCAGATTGATTATTTCTAACATCTCAGTAACAAGCTGTACACAAGATCGAAAAATATGTGAACAGAGAACTGTCTGTCGTTGTGTGTGTCAGCGGCATTTGAACTGGAATATTTTGGAACCTAGCAAAATGTTTCTTTTCACAATTTTCCAAGGCTTTCCGATTTCACCTGTAATATTCTTGGCCACTTTTTTTATTGACTTGAACCATCAACAAAACTAAATCGAAATTACTATTTGTAGCAAGCAAATTAACCCTGAAAGTTTAAACCTGTCCCGGAGGCAAATTAACACGTCATATCAGTTCCAATTGACAATATATTATCGCTACTAGAATTTATCCTAAAATAAAAGGTTTTTGACCCACTCTAGTACCTACACACGCAGTGACTTTAGTTGCCAATGACCCGCAGGCAATTTCAGCATCTCACGTCCACACTCAGATTTGGACAGCCGATTTGTCGCTAGCAATGTCAAACACTATGTGAATGCGAGATTTTGAAATCGCCAATCGAATTCGCCGGTCTAAAGTCTGTGGAAAAGGCGTGTGTGTGTGTGTGTATACTTGTTATATAAATAATGGAGATATTTATTTTTGTTCGGCGAATAGGCCCACTGAAAAGTGTGGTGGCTACCTAATGAACCGCATGTGGATTTGTTCCTTATGATCTCTAGATTACAGTGGTAGTAATAATTATACGTCGTCTAACGGGAACACTGAGAACTACGATCGTAACCTAAAAAATCACTAAAAATGCTACTTTTTAGTGAGTAGGTTCGCACGAGCCTAGTCTGTATCATGATCTAGTGGAATTATGCACTGCTCAGTAATAAATAGTAGTGATTTAGGGTATTTTGCACGATTCATGAAATAGAAATCACTTTTATCAATTTCGACGTCAAGCGACTTAGAAGTAGATAGTATTTCATCTAAAAAAGACAGCTCGCTCCACCAGTCATCTTGATACCGTGTCTAAGATAAAAATAATTAAATACCGTACGCCCAAAATTACATGTGCCCAACAGCCAACAGTACCAACGACTGCCCACCAAACAACTGGCTGGATACTTGCAACAATATCCAGCAAGAATAGCTCTAATTTTAGAAATTGATGCTCTAGGTAGCTAAAGATGCACCTGAAAACAATAGATTTGTGTTAGAAAATAAGTGTATTATAATTATCACTAATATTGTTATTGTTTTCTTATCCACTAACGCAGTCAACAGGCGTACTGTGCGTGTGTTGTGCAGATCGACATGGAATGTCGATGGATTGCTGTATCCAAATCTCCATAATGAATCAATATTTTCAATACTTTCTTGCATTCAATACGCGCTTTCTCAAATTGCATCTAGATGTTTTGACTAAAACAGGCAAAAAATCCATGCGTACACAAGTAACCGCACATCTACAGGGGTTGTTCCCGTTCGTCCACACCCCGTCGTCCACACTGCGGAGGACTGGGAATATTGCGTTCTGTTCGTCTACACTGTGGACGAACAGAACGCATTATTCCCAGTCGTCCACACCCCGTAATATCACGTCTAGTCTAAGAGTTAATAAAGAAAATATGATGATAGTATTTCCTTATATAATAAACATACATTCAAATTATTATGTACTTAGCTTTATTACTTTAGTAAGGCAAATACTTTAAAAGTACATACCTAGTAATTCTAAAGCTTTTTTGCGTATTTTATGCTAAATGTATAGCATAAGAATGTTTCACATTTTAATTTAACACATTGGGTATTTATATAATACCAAAACAATATTAGTTAAAATATTGCCTTTTAATTATTGTAAATTATGTTGATCTGTGATAAAAACTAGAATTGTTGTTAATTATTTTAACATTTGATGATTTTAAATTAAAAAAACTTAATAGTTATGTTGTTTTTGAATGAATTAAACCGTTAAATCATTTAATTTAAAATTTCTTTACACTGACTCTTAAACTAGACATGAAACGAGGTGCGGACGACTGGGAATGTTGCGTTCTGTTCGTCTACACTGTGAACGAACAGAACGCATCTTTCCCAGTCGTCCGCAGTGTGGACGACGGGGTGTGGACGAACGGGAACAACCCATCTACAGCAGTCTCCGACAATGTCTTCGAACATTGCGTGGAAATCTTACTAAACAATTAACACGGATGTCGTGTTAATTGTTCAGTATGTAACATTTCATCAGCGTCTGGTTCTGTGCATGTCGCATCCAGCGGATCCCTGCGGCCTTCATCAGGTCACCTTTCCACCTTGCGGTTGCCACTCCAGGACCTTTCAGTCCTATCGGCCATCTGTTCTGCGAGCAATGTGCCTTGCCCACTGCCACTTAAGTTTGACAATTCTTTGGGCTGACTGACATGGCAGCGTCTTCATACAAACACTTCACACCACAGTCAAGCTAGTACCACTGGAGAGACTGCAGTACAGCTCAAGGCAAATTAAAATAATATAAAACCCTGTTTACATAGCAGGCTACAATATTACCGACGCCGGATGTTCGGACGGAGTGTGAAAATAATACAACACCCAGTTTAGCTTATATTGTAGTAAAAACCAGGGGCCTCATTATGAAGTTTTAATGCCATTATGATTCCAATCCTTAAAAGGGAGGTGCTATCGATCATGTATAGCTCCATCTCTCTCACATAATAGAATCATGATGGCGTTAAAACGTTATAATACAGTACCAAGACAACTTTACCTATGACTTTTACGGATGGAAGGACCAATTTTCACAGGTCCTCTGTACCATTTACGTGCCACTCAGGAAGCTCCTTTGTTGGTTTTATCACGAACTATCTTTCTTAGACGAGTAGTTATCTACGTATGCCAACAGCTTAGTTGAAGCCGGACCTTTATTACTAGGTCTTTTCATATTTCTTGGACTCAAAATTAAATTAATAGTTTTCCCGTTTCCTTAGCTAATTTTCAATAGCATCTGATATAATCTATAGCTTACCTTAAAATGAACAGACTTAATCTTATTAGCCTGGGTTAATAAATCCAAATCCTAATGGATTTTCAACTCTAGGTGTTGAGCCTGACACTGTGAGATTTTCAACTCTCGACGCTAAAAGTGCGTTGAAAAAACAGTGCGCGAAAAAAACGCCCATGAGTACGAGGGCTTTTATTAAAATAAAGTTTGAACAGAGCTGTACCGTACCCTAATTGCACACAAACTTTCAATCACAATCTGAATAATTTTGAAGGATATTTCTAATCCATTGCTTCATTATGTTCGAAAAATTGTTTACTCAACAACGTTAATGAATGAAAAAAACGCAATGAATATTGTTAAACTGTCAAAATAAAAGCTATTGCTATAACTGTTACTGTTTTTAGCAATTACCCCACAGGGCACTACGTAACACGGCAAGAAGAAATAGAGTAATACAATAAATAAATCATAGTAGGTATCCTTAAAATGCAACGTAAAATCCGTTCCTACCTACGGTGCTCAGACTTGGTCGCTCACCGAGTCACAAAAGTTCCGCTTTGGGGTTTGAAAGAGAAATGAGTAATGGAGCGCAGCATTTTAGGCGTTAAACGAACTGACAGAGTACGAAACACCAAAACGCTCCAAAACGGGGATCCTAGACGTAGGCAATAAGGCTGCCAAGCCGAAATGAGATGCCGATGCGATGCCGTTTTGCGTGAATGTGACGCATGTTTACCCCCACTTTTTTTTTTGTGTGTTTGTTCTTTTTTTTTATGCGTCATGTTTGCCGCAAATAAAAATGTATTTTCTTTCTTTTTCTTTCTTCTTTTCTTTAGATTGGGCGGGTCACGTCAGCCGCATGCATAGTGACTGCTGGGCAACAGTCTCCACACGGTGGGTGTCTGAGGATAAATGGCGCCGGTGAGGCCGGCCCAGGAAGAGGTGGGCAGATGACCGACACGCGTACCGCAGAGGTTGGATCGAGGTGGCGCTAGAAAACGATGCATGGAAGGATTTGGGGGAGGCCTTTGTTCATCAGTGGGACAGTGTAAGCAAAAAATGTTGGTACGTAATCAACCTAATGAAGAAAAAAACCGGCCAAGTGCGAGTCGGACTCGCGCACCGAGGGTTCCGTAGAATTTAAAATTATTAAAAATATTTTTATTATAATTATGATGTAAATAAGAATTTACAGTTTTCGCAATGTTTCCTTTATCTGTGCTATAAGATGTTGCTTCGTACCAAACAAGATTCTGAGTTCACGGGAAGTGCCCTGTAGGTTTTGAATCCCTTGCGAGTGTCAAAAATTTGCAGAAATTTGCGGCATACACGGATGTATCTTTTGAGTGCGTTGGTTTAGAAGTTTGAGTTTTTCACAGCTCCAAGGGTCAGTAGACTTGAGTATTTGATATACATTCCAGTTTGATACCTCAAAGCGTCCCTGAGAAAAAGGGTCTTGACAGACAGACAGACGGACGGACGGACAACAAAGTGTGATAAGGGTTCCGTTTTTTCCTTTCGAGCTACGGAACCCTAAAATTCATCAATAAATCAACAAAGCTTTATGGGGCTATCACTCAAGTTTATAAGCCGTTTCCATCAACATAATGAGTCCAATATTTTTGACTCAATCCGTTCGGGTGTCATAACAAAACATTAAAATCTATATTAATTATCAAGCTGAAGAGTTTGTTTGTTTTTTGTTTATTTGAACGGCCTAATCTCTGGAACTAAAAGTCGGATTTGATTACCCAATTTTGAGGAAAACTATAGGCTTGAGCATCACGCTATCAGCCTTAAGAGCCGAGAAAAAGAAAAAAAAACAAAAAGAACGCGATGTGATAGCGCGGGAGGTGATGCGATGCGATGAGGTGGGTCTGGGGAACAAAAAATTTCACGCGGACGATGTCGCGGGCAGAAGCTAGCTTTTTGTAATAAAAGAAGTGTTGCCAGCCTTAATTACGTTTGTTCAAGTTATATTGAAAGTCTATTGGCAAGAGTTTCAATTTTGTTTGTATGCCTTGTGATCGAGAGATGATTGAGTGCTGGTAGACGATGCAATCGATTTTATTCAAGCTGTGTACTTAATACACAGTAAGATTCAATTAACTTCAGACACAAAACTCCTTAAAATGTTTGACGTAACAAGCGAATACTTAAATCGGATTTATGCCCACGGAGGTTATTTTGAGCATTTATAGTATATATTTAGAGTATTTATGTAAGCATATCTTGGAAATGTAAGCACTATGATATTCCAAGAACAGCCTAATTGAACAATGCTCAAATATCTTCTGAAACATTAAAGTCGAAATACAATGAATACCGAGAACGCCACAAAGACTTCTCCGAACTAACTGACAATATCGTTTTCATACTGCTTTTGTCAAGAACTGTAAAATAACCATAAAGTACATTTCTGCTGAGGAGCTGCGATAAAAAATCCGAGCGAAACTCGAAAACATTTAACTTCGCAACTTTTCGCGGACTTACACTGCTCGTTTTTTTTCGTACTTTTCACTCAGTTCCCATTGACCATAATACAGTAGAGGCTTCTAAAAGTTCCCCGCTGCCTAACTTTAAAGTTACGAAGTATTTTAACTATGTATGGTAGTTGGAACCTCTTTAAGTAGTGCAAAAAAGGCAGAAGATATATCTTCCTTGAATGTAGACGCAATAGAATATTGATGAGGCTTACGACTCGAAGCGGTGGCTGTGCTGGGCTACTGTTTCGTTCATATGTACATATTTAGGTATTTGCTGTAATCTAATGGGGTTGATGCAGATGGTTAGGTTGGAAGCAGGATTCTAACATGATTGAGAGATGGCAATGCAATACAATGAAAAGTTAATTAGTGCCCAGTTACCTCGTAAAGTGGCTACCTCGACGGAACAGCAGCAGGGTGTAGATGCGGAGCTGAGTCACAAACTATGCTCCACCTCATATCCTGCCCTCTGTGCCCCAAATACATGCAGCCAAAGTGACCTCTCCACTGCCACCGTGGATGTAGCGAAACAATGGTCCAACAAAATTTGAATAACTGTCGAGCCAGCGACACGAAGGAGAAGAAGAATGCCATGTTATGAGAAAAGAGAGTTTTCAGGAACTACAGCAACAGATACATTAAAAACTACTGTTATTGATCTACAACAGCACCCGAGGATAATACTTCCTCAGGTATCAGTTACCACCTCGACCACCATATCCATTATTGCCTGAAGAACACTCGCTGGAAATACAGACCACACACCTTAAGCATCATTGACAATGAACACTCTCAGCCCGAGATAGCATTTGATCTCACAAAAGATCGTCGTTCGATTCAACTGGATTCAGACGCTAACGTTTGAGCGACTTCGATTGAATGTACCACATGGCCTCAATAGAGTAGTGCTACAATCCGTGTAGCCAATAGCAAACTTGGGCAAGTTACTTGCATCGTTTCAACGCGGCTTCATATGAGTTACTTACACCTAAGTTTCTAGGTTTTGTCCTCTAGTATCGGCACCACCACTTGTACTATTTCTATATAGTTATATAGAAATAGCACTAGTCGTGGTCAGTAAATTGATAGCGGGGCTCACTGCCCAGGGTAAGTCAGACGTACATGAAGCAATCGATAGTCGTGGAGGTTTTTTATTTATGCAGGCAATCAATCATGTACGAATAATGAGTTATTAAGGCATCCATAGGATAGCCCGGTTAAGCAGCCGACCACTTCATAGGACGTACGACATGGCGTACAGAAAAAAAATATGTGTCTTATGACAAGAGTTTTTTGGTACGTAGGAGTCGTAACCTCTCGTCCTCTAAAGGAAGGCATCTATTAGGATTCTCTAGACAATTTTAATGCACCCCAGCTAGCAGTAGGTGCGACCGGCACGCGGCCACATCCCGGTATGTGCGATAAAGTGCCGCATCGTTCACCTCGTCAGCACGACAAGAATGCAGTACATCGTGCAGCTCTAGAAAGGACTTAAGTCCAAGACGTTGTGTGAATAAGTTATGAAAGTTTTTAATTAGAACAGTGGTAACTCCGCGTAGTGTAAGCTGAAACATAAGCTAACAAACTGCCAGTGCTAAGTAATATGGCACGTAGACTCGTTACGACACTAAGGCTCGCTTGCACCACATATCACTAAACGTATTTAGCGCCAAGCATATTACTTAAAACCTCATTCTATCTCTGTCATCTTCAAACGATTGACAGGAACAGATTAGCGGCTCATTTTAGATAGGTACGTTTAGCGTGGTAATTCAACAATTAATTAGAAACCTTGTTTTCAGTAAAAATAGATATAATATTCTCCTGTTTTTCGCGCTCCTGTGGGGAAACGAAGAGTTAGTGAGTGCGAGGGAGTGAGAGATAAGTTTCGTGGTTGGTTTTTAAACGTATTTAATTTGTGGTGCAAGAACGCCTAAAAATGCGACACATTGCATTAATTTTGTTACTTGAGTATTGTTAAGCGATAAAAACAGAAAATCTAACAAAAAATAAAACCCAAATTATTAATTACATAAATCTCTTTGTGTTTCAGGTAAGTGCTAATTCTATTCCACTGGTATGATAAATGTGACACGGTGCCCTCACATAAAGTGGTAAGTTTCCGCTCTGCTGAACATCCTTCCTCAAGTTATTTGTAATGTTATGGAGAACAATGATATTTCACTTACGACCTTTATGTCAAGGTGAGTGACAAAGGTATGGGACGATTTAGGTGAGCACAGTGACGACTCTTTGCTGGGTTCACTCTGCTAAATGTGGTTCAAACAGTTTTTGAGAGAGAATTATAACCCTATTTACGTCTAAACTTCAGAAAGTATGCTTGCGCAGATTCTGAAGACGATGTCAAAAATTAACTGTATATGCTCGTAGGTAAATAAAGCACGTTAAGCCGTTGGTTCCAGCTGTCATTAGAATAGAATAGAATAGAATAGAATACTCTTTATTGTACACCATAAAAGTTACAGAACATACATAAAATATATAAAATTCTTGGATCATTCATCATTCATTCATTCATTCATTTCATTCATTGGTCATTCTTGGATCTTTGACAGTCTTTACGAGTCGTCAGAAGCCCGTAAGTCTGACATCAAGTCTTACCAAGGGGTATTGTATTACCCAGTAGCTGGGTTGTGGAGGTAGTAGCTCAATGTAAAATACTGGTAGGTATTCAGCTGCATCCGGTCAGACTGGAAGCCGACCCTAACATAGTTGGGAAAAGGCTAGGCAGATGATGATGATACTCGTAGGTAAATCAATAGATTTAATTTGTTTCACCATATTTTGGCATTGTAAGCCCTGCAAAACTGTATGCCGCATTTAAAGCCTTCAAAAGTAAAACACGCTCCAAAAACTGCTAGTAAACAATAAAAACCATCAAGATAATAACGTTCACAGTTCTGTTCGCCCCAAAAACGAAACGAAGCGTAAAGATAAGCTATTACCCAATGTAATCAAGAATCCATTCAATTTAAAAAACAAAAGAGCGAATCATTTGTTACTTCCATTAACAGGAATACTGAAACGTCGATACGGTGGACAACTGGAAAGTCGGATCCTATTAAATTTCATTCTGTTACAATTTCCCTGTTGCTGTGAACGAAAATTAATCAGCCGTCGCGCTAGTAACCGACATTCGTTGATCAATAAATACGATATACAACGTGTTTTTTTTTTGATATCCCATAACTCTAGGGGGTCATTGTACTCATCATTATGAACAACTGTTACTATGGAACCAAACCCGAAATCGCGAAACAAAAATCTGGTGTTCCCTACATTTTGACGAGTTATACGAACATAAATGTAGGGAATAGCTGATTTTTTTTTCGCGCTTTCAGTTTTCGTCTCATAGTAGAAGTTGTTCATAATGATGAGTACAACGACCCACTAGAGTTATGGGATATAAAAAAACACGTTGTATAGAGGTTTAAGTGGATTTAATTAAACCCTTTGCAAGGAGGAGTGTGGTATTTTGACGTATGGTGACGGACATGCAGTGGTCCTTTGAGCGTTTTAATCAAAAATAAGTGCGGACTAACAGAGAATGTGTTCTCTCTGTGCATTATAAAATGACTGAATGGTTTCCGCAAGGTACAAGATTAATGCATGGCCTAGACAATCTGTAAGGTACATTAAAAAAAAAAAAAAAAAAAAAAAAAAGAATACTTCATTAGTGGCAGAAAAAAGAATAAAAAAACGGGTTGCACCCCGGGAGTGCCGGCAGAAATGAAAACTGCATTTTTGATATTTTGGAATGCGGTCTACTCTCCCTCCGTCTTACGAATTTTCGATCAGGTAACGTGTCCTAACGAGCTCCGTCTTACGAATTTTCGATCAGGTCACGTGTCCTGACGCGAGTTCAAAAATTTTTACCCATCACGACAAAAGTGCACAACGCCGCTAAAGAAGTTTTCACTTCAAAAATTATAATTACCTACATATATCAAAATTGCGATGAATTAGACAGCGAAATAGCGTTCAACTTTTCTTCTGAACTCTAACCTTTTGACAAGTATTATTATCAAAAACTAACTAAGGTAAGCACTGTTCCAAAATAATAGGACAATTACCGATAGCTTGTAAAGGACCAATTAAATGTTAGAATATAACGTTACTACGGTTGTTAGACCAAAAACATTGCCAATGTACAGTCGGCAAAAGAGATAAGTAACCAGGGCATCGGATATAGTTCAAGTTTAGTAAGAAACCGTTGGATATTTTTAAATGAAATTTAATTTGATAAATAAACTGTTTGTTTTCTATTAATGAAATTAAATTTCATTCGAAAACATCCATCGGTTTCTTGCCAAACTTCAACTATACCCGACGGCCCTGGTTACTTATCTCCTTTGGTGACCGTACCTACACAGTTTTGAGGATTACTTCGGTAATTTATTACGGAGACAGAAGAAAGCTAAGACTCGAAATCTCGAAAGGATTTTGTAGTCTGACTTGAGACTGGTTGTAATTTTGTTAAGGGTTTTATAAAACACAATATTTTATTTCTGGTACTGTACGGAGACAGGGTCGAGACTGTCTATTAGATATACAGACTACAGTATTTTCTCTCCTTCCTTCTTTTAATCCATCCAAAGGTTGTCTTTAAAAGATCGCTCTTAGCGATAAGACCGCCCATTGTGTAACCCTTTGTAAAATTTCTACATTTACATCTGTACGAGCTGCGCCCCGCGGTTTCACCCGCATAAGTTTCGATCCCGTGGGAATATCGAGATAAAAGTTTCCTATGTGTTAATCCTGATTATCGACTATCTGTGTGCCAAATTTCATCCAAATCCGTTCTGTAGTTTTGGCGTGAAAGAGTAACAAACATCCATTCATCCATACAAACTCTCACGTTTATAATATTAGTAGGAATTTATATGGTGTACATAATAAAACTATTCTATTCTATTACAAGAGCAGTGATGGCCCAGTGGTAACAACCCTGACTTACGAGTTGTAGGTCGTAGGTTCGATCCCAGGCAAACGGTTTACTTTATTTAAATAATTTCATCACCACTGCTCTCAAAACGATGAAGGAAAACATCGTGAGGAAGCCGATGTTCTAGAATTAAAAATTCGAAGCTGTGTGACATCTAGCAACTCGCTAGCAACTCGCGTGGTAGTTTACAGCCCACTCTCTCTCAAAGAGCGAAGGCCGGTGTCCCAGCAATGGGAACATTTTAGGCCGATTATTATTCTATTCTATTATATCACTATAATAAAGTAAAAGCTGTTTTGAAACAAGACAATGCAGATTTTAGTTTCGTGTGCACAGTATCACATAAAATTCCACAGTATTTCGCAGAAATAAATACAGACGCATAATTTTGTTCTAAACACAATAAAATCAGAAGCTTCGTGAGCAGGTACTCGAAAGTATAATATCCGATTGAAAGACCATGAAATACGCAGCCTCCTAGCCGGACTGATTTCGAAATATTCTTAAATATTCATTGCATCTGTCGTAAATACTCTCAACTAGCGCAGAGCGTAACCAGTTGGAAAATTCCTCAAGCGCTTAGCGCTCCTGTCGCAGCGCTGCAAAAGTACATTTATTTCATTCCCACTTTTTGTATCAAGCGTGTTGTTACGTAAGGGTGATTTACGAATGCACAATTCACAGTAAAAGCGACAATGAAAAATGTACTACATTATATTGACTTCAGCAAACGATTGTTTTAAAACTGTAATGCTTTCATCCAAGTAGAGTGTCCGCCCACTCCTTGGTTCTCACCAGAAATGAAAATTTAGTGGCCAGTTTAGTTCTAGCTGAGTTTTGTGGGCTCTTATCTTTATTTTTGGGAACAAAGGAAGCTGTTCACCGCAAGAACGTTGAATTTCCTGAACAAACGTTAAATGGGTACTATATGCTTGATATTTTAACGCCGACTTGGAAAAACAAGGAAAAATGTGTGTAACGTTCGAGACCTTATCCTCTCAATCAATTGAATAAATTGAGGAAAGTTGGTTATTTATTGAAGATACTACTTGAACAGCCTACTTAGAGATACACATTTAATGGCACTTTAACTGATGATTATGATGGTCAAACTTTGCCTCTTTTCAAATAAAAAGAGATAGATAAGTCACTATTTGCCATTTGATTTCATATTTAATAGCCAACGCTTAACATTATTTAGACGCTTGCTTTTGAAGCTAACACAAATACGCAGAAATCACTAGTAACAAACATTGATTGGCACTTTATCTTTGTAGTGAAGCAGACTCAACTTGACCGAACACAATACCAAACCACTACACGAACGCTAAATCAAAATAGGCACACTATGAAATTTCGGTTGCACTATTGCAAATGTAGCCTGCACGAAATTGATCGATGCCGCACGGTGACCGCGGCTGCTGATTCATTTGTGCACCTGTGTCACGGGAGTAGATATGCGACAGAGACCAAACTTCATCATGAATGTGATGCTCTAGGTATACTAAAAAAAGGCACGGCTATGTGTGTGTGACTTTGACGAAAAGTTATTCTCGCTGTGTTACACGGGTAGGTACAGTAAAAGTATAGTATTCGCTAACCATTTCTAGTTATTTGACAAGACGCTAAACTTTTTAAATTTTAAATAGATGTTGTATTTAAGATAATATTATCAAGTGTTCATAAAATTAGAGTCACGAGCATCTCGCTAGCTTTTTCTATAGTATATATGAAAAAGCCACTTGTGTAATACTAATTGAATGTTGCAGTTTATAGTTTTGATTGAAGCAAATGCGGTTGTTCATTTTTATGTCCCCCCCCCCCCCCTCATTATGTTTTGTACACACACAGCCGCGCACACAAAAGTTTACCTCTCACTCTGTTTCAAACTTACTCATGCACCGGTACTGATACATAGGCGAGTGTATTACCAACCACGGTCCACCTATGTATGTACCTATGTGATTGGTGGCCGTTTCAGGACGTTGAACCGCGAGTGCTAATTTGTCTTTGTGTGTGAGCTTCACTTGTCAATTTTGGATACTAGGTACAGGTTATACTGAAGTGGATTTTGACGGAACAAGTACTTAATACTTGTTTTGCGTAAGTGTTTTCCATTTCGAACTTTTTTTTTATTGGGTTACAATTTGATGGCAGGCTTTCAATTCAGTGCCACACCAGCCTTTTATTTAAATTTAGTGCCGGTGAATTTATTTTTACACATTTTATATTGTATACATAGGGAGTGATTTGGTAAATAATATTTATTTATTTAAGGTAAAAACGCAGAAAATTTTTGAGTCAACAATAATTGTAATAGACAAGAATAGTGTCATACAGATAGTGGGCAAAGTTTGGTTGGTCGGCGCATAGCAGAGCTTCGTATACACACACGGTGATTTTTTTTAAGCCAGCTTGCCTAAATCTATATTCCACAACTAATAAGATAATAATTTTGTAGTACCTAAATAAGATGTGGATAACGTTGTGAGCTACACATATGTAATGTCTTTTTTTCCTACTTGTTACATGTTTATTACGATGTTTGTGTAACTGTTTGTTTTCCAGAATTAAATAAAAAAATAAACTACTTTTTTCATTTCTACAAAAAAAAAACTAAATACACGGCTTTTCCAAAATATTTTTTAAACAGTAAAGTATTTTTTGATTATAAGCGAAATACATACTCGTATTAGACCATGATCTGGGTAGGCTGGTACATTATAAACCACCCATTTTCATACATAATTATACATGAAGCCCTACCTACACAGTAATCCATATTTAGTAACCATCGAAGTTTGGTTTACATCATGTACCGAATATTACACATGAGCGGATCAAATTAAAATTAATCTAAGGTCAGTATTATATATAAAACAACAGCAAGACAATCAAATCCTTAGGATTTCTAGTTAATATTAACGGCCTTTAGCTTTTGAGAAGGGTCTCCGATGGCCCCCACGAAGATTTGAATTTTTTATTGAATTTTCTCAAATACCCAAATCAAGATACGTCTCATTGTTGATTGTGGTAGCTTATTAATGATCCGCAAATCGTGATTCGTTTGAGGATGCAGAGTTGGGGAGGAATTTTAAATAGATATTTAGAAGTAAGCAAACTGAAGTGGCAGTGGGCTGGCCATGTTTGTCGAAGAGCCGATGGCCGGTGGAGCAAACGAGTCCTGAAGTGGAGACCGCGTATCGGCAAGGGTAGTGTGGGACGCCCCCCAGCTAGATGGACGGACCACCTAAAGAAGGTGGCTGGGACAGACTGGATGCGGAAGGCGGAGGACCGGGTATTGTGGCGCAGCCTGGGAGATGCCTATGTCCAGCAGTGGACTGCGATATGCTGAATTGATTTGATTGATTTGAAATGGTGATTCGTTTGGGAATGCAGACTTGGGGAGAGGAATTAAAGAAAAATGGAATGTATGTCTTGAATGTCAGTAGTAGTAGAGTAGTAGTAGTTATTGGAATATGAACACAAACTTATCTTAGTTATTTCTAAACGATTTGCGCGGTTCTAATATAGTGTTTCTCAACGATCACTTCTCTGTCAGCGGTTAACCACGCGTCTGTTTCTTTTTCTCGAATTCCACTGTTGTAACCGTTTCTAAAAAACTATGTACCTAGTTCGAAATACTTTATATCGTTTCATTACATTACTAGCAACTTATTAATGAAAAATGTTACAATTTTTAAAGTCAATATTTTCACTACTTAGGTAACTATTTTTGTGAAAATTGAGTATCCATTTGTATGCTTAGCTATAATTCGTATTTATTAGAAGACAGAAGGACACTGCCTCTTCTTTACATATCTTTTGTTCTTAGGGCTGATTTTTCAATGGACAGGTGATTTTTATTTTTGGAATAAAATGTACGTCTGACAGATTTTGTATGGAAGAACTGTCAAAAATTAAAAACTATTCTTCGGATGTAATTATCTGACGTTGGAAAAATCAGCCACATCTTTTACGATAACCATGATCGTGGCTTGTGTTTTAGTTTATGTCTGGGTTATAACTCATATTTACGCAGAAAAAATTGTCGGTTATCAAAAAAAAAACTGCTAAAAAATACGCAGTCAAATTGTATAGACAGCAATTTCTTTTTTTAATAACAGACTTTAAATATCAGTGGGGGTCCAGGATCATGTGCTGAATTCATAGGTTGCACGTCCATGTCCCTGCCACCCAGTAGGTATACAGGACTTTATTTTTATAGGAAACTGTCTAGGTACTTACACATAAATCTGAAGAGTATTTTTAGCTATAGCTAATAGAGGCCAAGCAGATGAAATATGTATCCCATTTCTTACAAAAACACCTGTTTTCATTTAATAACGTAATAATAATATTATGATGGATCGAAGCGGAAATGAGAATAAAGGCAGCAATGTTATGTAATTATGTGCGAACATTTATGTTGTTTATCTTTTCTTTTTATAAGGAGAATATTTAAGAACTGTGATTATTATTTTGAGTATGGAAAGAAACTAACATCGAAAATAATGTATACTCTATATACAGGGTGACAGGGAAACTCGACGTATTCCTTGAAAGGCGTTATACTAGAGATCATTAGCAACATATTTTGTCCAGTTAACTAGGGTTAAAAACTGGATGGTTACCGAGCTGTCTCGTTTCTTCGATTTTTTAGAAATTTTCTGACTTGTTACCAACAACAACTAATTATGAGAAAAAACTACTCCACTCCAAACATTTAATTGATACTTTTCTGACAGTTGGAAAAGAGTGATCATTTAATAAAAAATGCTTGCAAAACTTACACAATCTCAGAAATAAAAGGTATTTAATAGATTTTTTATTTTTTAACCATTGACCCCTAGTTGACTGGCCTAAAGTTGCTAATGATCTCTAGTATAACCTCTTTCAAGCAATACGTAGAGTTCCCCTGTCACCCTGTATACATATACTAATAATGAAGCTGAAGAGTTTGTTTGTTTGAACGCGCTAATCTCTGAAACTACCAGTCAGATCACATTGCATTTGATAGCCCAATTGAGGAGGGCTATAGGCTATTTGACATCACGCTAAGACCATTAGGGTTCGAGCAAAAACAAAAAAAAAAACGTCACAAAAAACGTTAAGCGAAAACGAACTAATAGGACGGGTATGCGATGCGACGCGACGCGGACAGGGCGGGTCAGGGGAACATGAAATTTTACGCGGACGAAATCATAGGCAGAAGGTTAGTGTACAAATATGGCTACACCTACATTGATGGCATCCATCTACATTGGGACATGCGTATATTGCATTGCAAAGTTCAAAATACTGTGGCGTGATTTCCTCGAAACTTTACATTTTATATGAAAAACAACTAGCTGCTTGACAAAAGAAATCAGAAGGCCAATTCTCGTAATTTAAAACGTTCAAAATCTAGTCGCAGTCTCATCTCGGCGACAAACAAAATGTCAAAAACCTGTCAAAATGTAGGGAAATTAGGGTATTTTTGACAGATTGAGACTAAGATCAGACTGTGAACGTACTTAAAATTACGTGAATTGCCCCTCTGATGATAGGTGATCTCTGATAGTAGGTACTATAACGTACTTATTTCATGAAGTATTTCGCAAGTAGCTCCACTACAATATAATAACGATGTCAAGCTTTATTCTAAAAGTTAAAATTAAAATAGTTTTGTGGACTCATTTTCGTCGCTGCGCCATTAAAGACGACAGATTTAATCGTTAGTGTAATGTAACAGTACACTTCATAATAGTTTCACCGACTTCTCTGGAACATTTCTAACTAGTCACCTAGTAACAAAAGTACTCATTAGGTAAAGTGTAACAAACCGAGCTGGTTACTCCGAAACGGAACACGAACGGTTTCATTTCGATTTCATTACGTTGCGCCATTTCCAAGCCGCGGTTTTATGAAATTATTGAAATGAGCTCCGGTATAAAAGCTGCATTGTAATGTGAAAATGTATTTTTTCGTTTTCTTGTTAGGTAGGAGAATGGTAATGGACTCAATCAGCTAGGTGCGGTAGATTTAGTAAATGAAAATGTAGGTAGTTTAAAATCTAGTTACAGATTTTCTTCAGGAGGTTCAGGAGCTTTATTTGTATGATCAGACTATGGTGCACGAACTATAATAATTAACTTAACAACCACCAGTCAAAGGAAAGTTTAATGGGTCAGTGTTTCACAAACCGCGCGTATGCGTGGGGTCCTGGGGTCAACTACCAGGTCAGGCAAAGTATTAATGAGTTTTTCAATTAGGAATTCCTTAGTAACATCCCGGAGTTTGGAAGTTGGCGGTGTGATACCCGTTCTTCGGAGAGCATGTTGAGCCATTGGTCCTCCGCTTGATCTCTCTCCGGTCGTGGTGAATTGCCGTCCCATAGAACTACGAGAGTGAGAGAAAAGAGAGCACACCTATGTATGTCTGCGCACACATTTGTGCACTGCAATAACTATCTCCTGCGTCAAAGACTAGTCTCCGCTGAGATTGGTCGCCATGGCTGAAATTTAGTCTGGAGGACCATTATTGTTATTATTTCATGAACAAAACATTACCATACTTACCTAATGCTTTTGCCTATAACATCGAGGATGAAAACCATATAACTTACCAAAAACAGTATAATTTTAATTTTAATATATTCTACATAACAAACCTATTTGCTAAGCCTTCTATCTAGTATAACCTATAAAGTTATACATTATACCAACAAAACCATCCAATTCATCAAAATAATAATTTACTGCCTACGTTTCACTAACTACAGCCCACATTCTATAACTAGGTGCTGCCCAGTCTGTCTGGCAAGGCACACAGCCAGCCGCTTGCGGTTTGAGTCCCCGACAAACTGAGCTCAACCCGACGCCATTTGCTTTCGATGTGAATGAATACTATGAATATAGTGATGTATTATAATTTGTTTATTTTGTTACATTTGTAGATAATCAAGCAATCTCTCTCATATTTTATAACAGTGTGTGGTAAAATATTAGATAGTTGAAAAACTGATAGCGGATCTAAGCCCAGAGTG
Organism: Apamea crenata; assembly: GCA_949629185.1. Taxonomy (NCBI): domain Eukaryota; kingdom Metazoa; phylum Arthropoda; class Insecta; order Lepidoptera; family Noctuidae; genus Apamea; species Apamea crenata. The sequence goes on from OX451359.1 coordinate 5,392,944, forward strand.
TGAGGATATCATATCACGCACCGAAAACTTAAATTAGAATGTGTATTTTTTTTACTTATCGGCCAGTCATAGTTTACGTTTAGATAAGGAATCTTCGAAGCAGACGTTACTAAACATCGGCAAGAGTACCCTAGGTAGTAAACTTGGTCAGATAGATTTTATCCTCTAGCTCATGATTCATTCAAATCCTGTACCAATCTTGTAGCATAATCAGCCTTTAACGTTCTCACTGAGTCACAGGCGTCCTCACTGTCAGAGCGAGAGGGCCATAATCCACCATGCGGCAGTGCGGGTTGGTGGATGTCACACATGTCTTCGAATTTTTGGTTCTAGGTCATGCCAGTTTCCTCACGAGGTTTTCCTTCAACAAACTTGTGCGGAAGGAGCGTTCAGTGAAAAATAAACAGATTATTTTAAACAAGCGTGTGGTAGCTTAAGCATCATCAGACATGCACAATAAACCTACCTATTATAACCTATTATAAACGTGAAAGTTTATATGGATGGATGGATGTTTGTTACTCTTTCACGCACAAACCACTGAACGGATTTGGATGAAAGGCACACAGATAGTTTATAAACATGATTAACACAAAGGATCATTTTTATCCCGATCTTCCCACGGGATCGAAACTTATGCGGGTGAAACCGTGGGGCGCTGCTAGTTATATTATATACCACCTTTACAAAACGTAAGTTACAAGGCTTTTCTACTGTAATATTTAACAATATTTCGGCGACTTTACTATACTTTATTCACGTAGAAGCTGCGTAACAGTTTATTTTAAACACGTCTTCACGTCACCTGCTGTCTGCCAGTCTCGGTACACCAATATAGAATTTAATATTAACATGTGGGTTTCCCCGCACTTACGCAAGTGTTACTTAACTATCACTTAACATACGGTGACTGAATATGGAATGGGAACATGCTTCGTAACTTAGAGGGAGTCAAAATTATTGTTGCTAATATCTTTTGCGGCTTTGCTCTTGACCTGACATTGGTTTGTATTGAAACAAACTGAAAGAGAGGTCAGTCAACTCGTATACATATCTGGGTTTATTTATAAACGACGATTAAAGTTAAGTGCCGTTTAAACGTCAAAAATATATGGTTAAACAGTCGCTAATCACTACTTAACTTTAAGCAACGTTTATGAATAAAGGGATTTATACAATATAATTATCCGTTCTCACGACAACATAATCCGATAATTACAGGCGCAACCCACCACATAGATAAAGTAAACAGCACAACAAATGAAGGTTTTTAATCATAAATCTTTAATCCCACGTAATTATAGAGCGAAGGGCTTAAAACATGACATTTACGGAACACAATTCGCAAACAAGCCTACAGTTCATGAAAGTGATTGTTATAATTGCCACAGGCAAATTACGTCATTAAGCCAACATCATTTTACAGTTGGAAAACCGGGAAATACAAGGTTAAACTCCTATTTAGAGGGCGGAAAGTTTAAATTTGGATGGGTGAAGTTTTCGGGAGTGTTAACGTTACGTTGTAAAATTTTCGCACGGATTGTTCACAAGTATGACGCGGTTCGTATGTGTGACGGTTCTCAATGCTTAACATTTGCTCGCCACAAAGCCTTATCTTTTGTAACATTATATGATATTAGGCCTGTTTAATTTATGTGAGTTCAAACTCGCATATATGAAATCACTGTTGTAGTAAATTCAGTTGGTAATATTAATTAGAAATCTGTTTTGCGTGTATGTATAATAATATGGAGAAAATTCACATGTACCAGGGGACGATAAAATAGAGGAAGTAAAACACAGTCATAAAAATGCTTATCAGTTGACAAAGGAGGGCAATAAAATATATGATTCCGAAACATCAATAAAGATGGAAGTCTGTCGAGGAGAAGTCGACGTGACTTGGTATGGCGCGCAGCGAATAATGGTGACTTTCAAATTAGATTGCATAGCACACCCGGGATTCTCAAGGTGGTGCCAAGTATTTGCGTTTCAGGCTGTCTCGTATTTCGTTGGCGGAATTTTTATTTCATCGAAAGGGGTTCTATGTGGAACTTTTCGGAATAGGTCGAGATATTTTCATATTGATCTGAGGGGCAATTCTCGTAATTGTAAGAACATTCACAGTCTGATCTCAGTCTCAATCCGTCAAAAATACCTCTAATTTCACTACATTTTTGACAAGGTTTTGACATTGATTGTCGCTGAGATGAGATTGCAACTAGATTTTGAACGTTTTTAATTACGAGAATTGGCCTTCAGCTATAAGTTTTCTTATTTATTATAAGTTACCTACGTGCAATGTGTGATGATAGAAGTAATTGAGTATGACGAAGCATTGGTTGGTTATTTATTCATTTATAGAAAGCACAGCTACATCACAAAATGTACATATGTATAGAAATACTCTTTATAACTGAAGGACTAATTAATGGGCAAAAATAGGGTAGATTCCTGGGTAAAAAAATAATTATTATATTTAGGCCTTCAGTGAGATTATCTAAAAATAATGGACACGTATTTTTTCTTTTGTCAATCAAACAAAAAATGACAAAGATAAAGCGCGTCAAAATTAGGGAGTGGGGGTCCTGACGTCACGCCATGCTTAAACGTGTAGCAAGGCGTGACGTCACGCGGAATTTTAACAGGCGATATTTTTATCATTTCTTAGGTATATAATATTGACAAAAGAAAAAATACGGGTTCAATATTTTTTGATAATCTAACTGACGAACTAATTAGATTTTTTTTAGGAATCTAGCCTATTACGGCATACTGAATACTTTTGCATGCTATCATTGATTATAGTATCTTGCTGCCTCACAGGAATAAAAAAAATACGAAGTGAATTCTAGCCTTTTGCATCTACTTGTTAACCCCTTTTTTTGTTTCTCTGACTGTTTAAGTTCGTAGAAGATGACGGCAGCTATAATATATATATATATATATATATTATAGTCACGAGTGAATCTAATCTAGGTAATACACATTAAAAACCGGCCAACTGCAAGCCACACTCGCACACGAAGGGTTCCGTACCACAAGGCGAAAAACGCCGAAAAAACCACGTCTCTTGTATGGAGACCCTCTTTCATTTTTATTATTTGATGTTATAGCGGTAATAGAAATACACACTCTGTGATAATTTCAACTGTCTACCCATTACGGTTCATGAGATACAGCCCTCTGACAACGGATGGACAGACGGACGGACAGTAGAGGCTTAGTAAAAGGGTTCCGTTGGCACCCTTTGAGTACGGAACGCTAAAAAGCAGCTATTCTGTATCAATCACCATGAAAAATATTTTATAAAACTCATAGCTCCAATAACTGACGTCCAATATGACTCACATACCAACTCCTATTTCGTTTTGTCGTCCAAATAAAAGCCAAGCAACACATAAATGTGGACGTACGTCCAAATCGCAATAAGCACTGGCTAGAGAGAAATATGGAGCCATATTAACTCGTCGACTCGATTGCACAAACTCTTGCACAAACTTTTCGCCACGATTAATGACCCCACAGCGAAATGGGAATGTCTTCAGTGTGATAAGTGATCCGCGTAACGTGGCCTGAAGAAAGCCCAGATGCGAATGCATTTTTAAATTCCCATTCCAAATGTTTTCAACATATTTTAAATCTTTCTCTAATATAAAACCTTTCAGAAGTATTCATTATTCATGACCAGAATATGTGAATAGAAAATAATAAGTCATCAAAAATTCTTTTCATGTAGCATCGTTTTTGTAATCCCGTGTACACCTGCAGTGAGATTCTGTAACCGTCTCACCGTGAAAACTTAGGTGAAGTGAGCGTGGAGTGAGCTGTCATTCCAAATAATGCTAGGGATTGACACTACTGACCAGTCACATCAAGCTCACTTCACTTGAGTTTTCACGGTGAGATTTTCACAGAATCGACCGGTTGAAGGCCAATTCTCGTAAAATAAAACGTTCAACATATAGTCGCAGTGTCATCTCGGTGACAAACAAATGTCAAAAACTTGTCAAAATGTATGGAAGTTTGAGGTATTTTTGCCAGATTGAGACTGAGATCAGACTGTGAACGTTCTTAAAATTACGAGAATTGCTCCTCTGTTGTTAAGTACACATCAAAAGAAATATTTATTTGATAGATTTTATCGCAAATACAAAATCAAATACAATGGGGAGACGACAATACATGAAAACACTGGTAATACTTACGCATAGGAGTATTTTGAAATAAATCCTAACAGGGAAATTAAAAGCCATTTGCTCAAACAAAATAATGTAAATAGTAGTGATGGGCCGACAATGATTTTTGCCGATCTTTGACTAGCTATAGAGTGACTAAGCTATGGGACAGAACCCAGCAATGCATAAATATGTAAGCTGTCACGCTCTTTATGTCTGGAGGCTTTTATTTGGGTAGTAAGTTTTTTATTTACACTTTAATTTTAATTAATTATTTTTTAGCTTGAGTACGTATAATTTTTATTATATTTGTTGGTATATTGACGTGGCTAGCTGACATATGGCAAATAATTTAATTTTATGTTCTGGTCTTGTAGTGTTAATTACCGAACATAGGTACCTAGTATTGTATACAATCAAGTATTTTTTAATTGAAGAGACAGCTGTGCTGCTGGGGAGTTTGTTGCGCCACTTCTTCATCCCAGCGATAGCACTAGGAAGTGGTGAAGGGTGGGCGTTTTTGGGGGACTGTCTTTTGTAATTTTGACGTGTAATTTGAATCAATGACGTTTGATTTTGATTGGGAACGTCATTAGATACACGAAGTTTAATATTTATTGTCTTATTGTCGTTTCCACCTAAGATATACATATCCTAATTTTGGATTACTTTTTTAAATATGATTACTGACAGAGCAAATTGTGAATTGCATTGCGTGCATGAAGTTTGTTTGGTTATACTATTCAAAGATTTTTTGTTTCTGGTAAGATCTCAAAAAATTGAAAACTGAAATTAAAGCTACATTTTTGGTACATTCATTACTTATGACGATTAGGAACCTAAATGAAATTTTTAGCTACCCAGCTCACAGAAATGGACCTTTACAGAAAAATAAATGGACGGTGAATCTCATCTTCATTTTAGTTAATTATCTTTTAGGAAAAAATCTCTGTTTCAGGGATCTGTGACTGTTACAATACAGAACTGTTTTGAAGATTCCCTTTTACTTATTCTAAAATAGCTTTTATTTCTTAAATAATGCTGCTCATTAGGGGTTACCAACAATCCGTGCAAGTATCAACTGGGAGAAAATGGTTTTCCAATTAGATTAGGTATTTAATAAAAAAGGGATAATGTCATGTATGGGCAGCAGCGTTATCTTTTAAGACAAACAGTAGTCAGCAGCCCGATAGTCTGACAGCCAGTCTTACCAGGGATTATCGTGTTACCCAGTAACTGGGTTGTGGAGGTCAGGTAGCCAGTGGCTTCATATAAAATACTGGTATTCAGCTGCTTATGGTTAGACTGGAAGCCCACCCAAACATTATATAAATGGTAATAAGCTAGGCAGATGAGTCAGGTGAGCGTGATGATTAAGTCGTTTCAATTTTAATCGTTGTTTGCTGCAGTCCTTAAGAGGTCCAAGCTCTACAATGGTGGTGATAAATGAGTATATAATATTATTCCCCACAAAACATCTCATCATGTATTCCTTCCCTACAACCCTTTTAACAACAATGTACATGACGATGTTCCAGTGTATTGCAGACTATAAATTTTTAACGGCCGATCAAACTGTCGAACTGTAAAGCGATGGAGTACGAAATGTTTGTATTCTAACACTGTCGCTGACGTTTAGTTTTACGACAAAAGATGTATTGTGGTCAACACCCTTGCGTACCGTGTAACGTTAAAAATATGAGAAGTTTTAATATAAATGTTCTACGGCCGTTAGTAAAAAGGAAGAAATTGACGATTTCACAATGTGAAGTTTGAAAGAAACTTATCTATATTCAAATTTTATTTATGTTTCAAATTGACGTTATGTCAAGTTAAACAAATATCAACTTAATTTAATGGAAATTAAGTTGTTTTCAGAGTGACTAGCAATATTGAAAAAGTTATAAAAATGTTTGAAGTTGTGGCGCAGCCTGGTAGAGGCCTATGTCTAGCATTAAACTCCGATACGCTAAGTTGATTACAGACTAGCACAAAATATAATATAAATTATTCTTATCCAAAATTCAGTCAATGTCAAAAAGGCTGCTGAACAACTGCGACAATTGTCAACATAAACTTAAAATCGGCATTAATAAACATTTAACAACGTCTACCGAGTACAAGGGTTATAAACGGCTCGAAATGTCTCGAGAATAAACTTCGGCCAATAAACACGAAATAATCCTTCAAGTTGGTTTTATTTGGAGGGATTAAAAATATTTAGTAGACACAAGGAAAATGGTGGAAGAGGGTACCAGCTGCTACGTTGCAATTTAGTTTTACAATTGGATGGTATCGCTAGTGGTTGCATGCACGCTTTCTTAGTTCGTAGTTATCTTGCAGTTTTTCTACAGGATGTCTTGGTTTTGAAATCGTGCTATACAGATAATAAGCACTCCGGGAGTGCCGGCAGAAGTTAAAACTTGAATATTAACCTTGTGCATTTTTGATATTTTGGAATGCGGTCTACTCTCCCTCCGTCTTACGAATTTTCGATCAGGTCACGTGTCCTGACGCGAGTTTAAAATGTTTACCCATAACAACAAAAGTGCACAACGCCGCTAAAGAAGTTTTCACTTCAAAAATCTTAGTTTTTATTCTTCCTAATTTTATAAAGAGGTAAAATTTCTTTGTTTGCTTGTAAGTTTGTATTTAGAGGATAATCTCCAGAACTACCGGTCCGATTTAAAAATTACTTTTACATTTTATTGCCCAATTATTGAGGAAGGCTATTTAACATCATCACACTAGAACACTACCAGCCAAGCAAAAAGAAAAAAAGTCAGAACGGAAGCGAAAACGAAGTAATAGTGCAGGTAGGTGATGCGATGCGATGTGACGGAGTGGGTTGAGGGAACAAGGAATTTCAGACGGACGAAGTCACGGGTGGAAGTTAGTAAATTATTAATTTCAAAAAAATTACCACATTGTTACAAACATAACATTATTACAACATACAGAAGTAGTGTCTTAAACATTGCTCGTCTGGCTCCCAAACCAGGGTTACAAGGAAACTCGACGTATTCCTTGAAAGGCGTTATACTAGAGGTCATAAGCAAAAAATTAAGTCCAGTGAACTAGGGGTCAAAACTGTGTGGAGGAGAGAGGAGTCTGTGTTCCTCCATAAATCAAGTCATAACGTACATATCGTTGGTTATTAGAAAATGTAAGTACTAAAAAAGGAAACAAAAGGCACATTTTTAAAAGATTAAGTTCAAAAATAACAATCATGAAAGGTTTGTTATAATGTGTTGTGAGAGGGTGTGTGTGTGTGTGTTTGTGGACTGATTTAACTTATGTTTTCATAATAATATATATGTTTTGTAAAGCAATCCGTTTATTGGAATAATTATTTGCTTAAAACCATCCATTTCTTTCTGACGTCAAGTGACTTCTTCAGCTCTTTCTAGTCAAATCGAAGCGGACATTAACAACATTAACTTTTCAACATTATCCCCATAAATTCAGGTTCAGAACTTCTGGTTCACAAGTTAAGAAACATGTGATTGGCATTCACATCAATCTAATGCAGATCCAAGAAATATAGCTCTTAAACCATTGTCATAAAGTACAATATCACTTTGTGAAAAAATGTCTAGATACTTTCGGTACAAAACCGAGTTGCAGGGGGAAACTAATCACTATAATTGAATTTTCTGCAGCGCGTTCGCCTCGTGCCTCGAATTCAGCTAATTCTATTTGCCGTTTTAGTTGCTAACTAACGCCTTTATTTTGCCCATGAGTGTAATTGCCCTCCATTTCACTGTGATTTGAGTTTGAATAATTTTAGTGTTTTGATATTTTGTATGTGAATGTTGCGTTTTACCAAATTTAAATTTACATAGTAAAAGGTTGTTAATAATATTTAATTCGTGAGTCATGAATATTCACCGCAAATATGCGCTTACATTAATTAAGCGTCACACAAATTAGTGGCCAGCTATAAAGATATGTTGACCAATAAATTGGGAATCACACCACATAGCGTTATAAATTTTAATATTGATATATGTACATAGTCATCCGAAATATAATATTACTATAATAGACTGCAGATTCATTAGTAACTCAACTCATTATAATATTATTTTTCAGTAACAATATAACTGCAATCAGAAGTGACATTTATTTACTGCAATCATCATCATTCTCCTGCCCTTATCCCAATTTATTTGGGGTCGGCGCAACATGTATTTTCTCTTCTAGTCGCCTTTCTAACCATATCATCATTCACACAGTCAATCCATCGTTTTTTTGGTCTTCCCCTACTCTTATAGCCATCGACATTCATACTCAAAACTTTCCTCACAACATTTTCCTCATTCCTCCGTAACACATGTCCATACCATGACAACTGATTTCCACACAACTTTTCAGTTACCAGAACCACTTTCAGATTTCCTCTTATGTACGCATTGTTATTCTATCCATTCGTGTAACACAACACATCTCTCTTAGCATTCTATTCTCAGTTGCATGCAATTGGCCCATCATTCTGATCCACAAAATAACGGCGATCATTCATTAATAATTCCAGGCTTTATTATATCTAAAAATGTTAATTAGATTATTGTAGATACAATAAATATTTTCGCCAAGGTTCAGTTTCTAAACTTCGCAAACAGTACATAGTTTTATGACTCATGTTAGAGAAGGAATGAATGTGATAGCATTATTTCATTCCAAGTGGGGTATTATGTTGCCATGATTTGATTATCCTCTGAAAACCTCTCGTCAAAGTGAATTCTTTCCTCGAATTCAACCTTAATCAACAAACAACAATCAAACTGCCTAACCTTTTCTTAACTATGTCGGGATCTGCTTCCAGTCTAACCGGATAAAGCTGTAGTATTTTACATGGAACGACTGCCTATCTGACCTCCATAACATAGCAACTGGGTAATACGATACCCATTGGTAAGACTGGTTGTCAGTCTTTCAGGCTTCTTACGACCCGTAACGACTAGTTTTATCATATACATACACAAGAAAATACAGAACGCTACCTGCTACGATCCACACATTATCTTTTTGCTTCTTTTATGTTCATACATCTGACCATACAGGCACCCGAGTTGCCACTTGCATCATCTTTATATTTATTCTTCTCTTATAATCCCTTTTTCTCTAGTATTTTTATTTATCCTCAACCTCGCCTTTAATAAAACCTAGACGCGAAACCTCCTTCGAAATGGCAGGCGAAATTAATTTTCGTCTTGTTTTAATATTTCTCTGGTACGAAAGGCTTATAAGCCACATAATGAAGGAGAAAAAATACCAAGATATTAAAAATAATGCTTTCAGTTCTTTAGTCATAAAACAGTGTTGATTAAATTTTTTGTCAAAATTATTACGGCAATTTAATTGTTGGATGGTAGTCCATTGTTTTCTGGTATGCTGTTGAGTTTTATAAAGTTAGGTGGATTATTACGGGGGTTAATCCGGGTGCCTTGATGCCGGGATTTTGTGCAACTGTGTGTGTTGCGGTTTTGCGTCTTGCGTGCTCTACAAACTTAAGACCGAAACAAATATCCCTGTAACTTGCACAAAAGAATGCAAGTAGCTTGCCTGCCGTGTAATAATAATAATAATATTTAAAAATATAACTTATATGTGTTTACATTCAAATAAAGGAGATATAATAATAAACTTTATTCACTTCAGAAAAGAAGCACGGTACATATAAAAAAACACAAAACTAGTAGTAAATTACAATGAGCCTTAGGTGCTAGGTTCTTACAAATTCCCTGGACCCCACACTAGGATTCCCTGTGTCGTGGGGTCCAGAACCGGTCAGTGGGCCATAACAACTTCTGATTGGTGAATAGAATAACGGTATGCAAGCTACTTGAATACTTTTGTGCAAGTTACAGGCATGTGTATTCTGGGGCCTTTACTTTTTTTGTTTTATTTACTTAACCATTTATGCAGACAAGAAGAAAAGTACAGAAAAATACGTAGGTACAAAGGTGATGCTTATTTGTAAAGAAATGTCTTCCAGCATACCTGCGATAGGAAATTAGATAAAAAGGGATGTACCCACTGTATGTATTTTCCTGTGCGTGTCCCAAATAAAATATTTTTATTTATGTTTGTAGATAACAGTAAAAGAGAAAACTAAATACATACTTAAAAAAAAAACAATTCATAATATAAATATACAGGGTGGGCAAATAAGAGGTATACACTTTATTTTTTAAATTTGATTGTATGAAATATAAAAAATATTAAGTATTTTTATTTAAATATAGTCTTTAGGGCTGGCAATTCAGTATGGATAATAATCTCAGAAAAATGTCCACCTTTAGCAGCATGGCAGATGTGAACCCTTTTCACTGCGTTTTTCATGACATGTTCACACATTTCCTGAGTTATTTCAGTGACTGTGTCTCACATATTTTGTTTTAATTCTTGAAGGTTCATTGGCCTGTTAGCAAAGACACGTTCCTTTAGATAGCCCCACAAAAAAGTCAGAAACTGTTAAATCCGGGGAGAAGTCATTTATTCAAATTAGGCTGAGAATCAGCACTTTTTGAACGTCAAAATTACAAAAGGCAGTCCACCAAAAACGCCCGCCCTTCACCACTTCCTAGTGTCCCAGTGATAGCTGGGAAGAAGAAGTGCCGCAACAAACTCCCCAGCAGCAATGTCACCGTTTCTCGAAATTAAACGACCCGGAAACGTTATTTTCAATGTCTCGATTATGGCTCGTGCCGTATGGCATGTGGCCCCATCTTGTGCAACCACGTGTTTCCTAAGCCCAACTGATTCACTTGATGTAAGAAAATTGCTATGTTATTGTTAGCCGTGAAGGTGTGATTTCTACCAAAAATTGGCCGCAATTTTCTTAGAGTTACCGCAATACATGATTGGGTTGAGTAGAATTTAATAATCAAAACACTTTGTTCAGTTGTAAAACGCTCCAACAAATTTGCCGTATCTACACAAAATAATTTTCATGAAACAACCGTCATATTTGCCGCCAAAACAAAATGGCGGCAAAAAAAGTTGTATACCTTCAAGTTGCCCTGTACAATTTGGGAATATACTTACATACATACATGCTTCTAAAATAAATATCACTGGAATATGTTTTAACAATGTACTTAATATTAAATAATTTAGAAAAAAGAACAAACAATTTTTCTTTCTTTCTTTTTATATTTTGCTGTTAATTAATTATTACAGTCATGATATTTAGCGATTAACTGCTGTTGCAGCGTACCGTTATTATCATCTAGCTTACAATTATGTGTAATTACAAACAAGTTGACCTGTATGAACTAGTAAAACACCATTGCTCTTTCTAGGTGAATATAGAAAAGCCATCTTATTTAATAGAAAGAAAGAAAATACATTTATTTAGCACAGACTAAAAGAGACACAATACATCAGATAGCAACTAATAAAAAAACAAATAGAGGGTATAAAGACCTATGTAAGAAATTAGCAGGAAAGTTTGCCTCACGGCTGCACCAAAAAGGCCCAGTTCAGCAAAAATGCCAGACAATAGTGCCTGACGCTGGTTTTCAACTGAACCTAATCAATCTACCTAGCCTTATCCCAACTATGTTGGAATCGGCTTCCAGTCTAACTGGATGCCGCTGAATATCAGTATTTTACATGGACCGACTGCCCATCTGACCTCCACAACCCAATTACTGGCTGATACGATACCCATTGGGAAGACTGCACCCCAATTGCGTAACCCACAATCAATCGGAATCTGAATCATTTTGAAGCAAATTCCTAATCCATTGCTTCATGAGTTCGAAAAATTTGTCTGCTCAACACGTAAATAACGCAATGAATGTTGTTGAACTGTCAAAATGAAACCGATTCCGATTGATCGTGTGTTACGCAATTAGGGTGCCGTAACGACTGACAAAGATCTACGAATAACGTGCCTTTCGATCCACGAAGAGGTCTCGATATGTAATGGGTCGGCACTCATCCACGAACCAGCCGCCGCCGCCGCAAGCGTAGATTCGATCGACCCGTCCGGCTATTATTATTTAGCCACGAGTACATCAAAAGCGATCTAATTATAGGTATATTTTATACCTAGACTGATATTCCATCTCCAGCTTTGGACCCTTAATCATCTTCAGATAAAAGAGCTATTAGAAAACTATCCCTCTTAGTAATACCTTCAATAACTAGCGAACAAATCGAAAATGTGACTGGACTTAGATAAATGACAGACCGCCAGCAGAATACTAATGTGATCGTGTCGCACTATGTGCTAATGAGAAGTGATTTTATATAGTGTAGTGTGGATATACGTTTGATGTACTCAAATGTAGTGACTGTGGGTTAAATGACGTGATCAATGCATGATTTTGAGCTCGGTCTGGCTTTGAATTTTTAACCAGACCACTTTTTGTTAGGATGATCTTTTTAAGACTAAAATGGTGTGTTGATCCTTTGTTCATTTTGGCGTTGACGCAATCTTTCTCTAAAGTCATAGGGTGAACTCATCTAATTCTGTGACTCGCCTAATTCGGTGATATTTGGTTTTGAATTTGGACTTTATCACAGAGGCTTAAGGTTGTATTTCAAACCATTGATTTCACTCGTATAGCCCTATGATAGCGCTCAAACCAAATATCACCGAATTAGGCGAGTCACAGAATTAGATGATAAATGATAAATGATTTTATTTTTGTAAGTAGGTTTGTACAAACACTTTTACACGTCAATCATATTTTAAAAAACTAGATGAGGTCGGCGTTTCCTATCTGACTACTCTGAGAAGAAAGGCCGAAACAAACTCAGAGGTCACAGTCTCTTTTAAAGTCCAGACATAATCTTGGTCAGATCATATGAAGACCATGCAGGTCGATGTCTGAGATGGTCTTTTGAGGAAAGAACCACACAGATTGAGAGGACCTGTCCAGCCAGTGCACGCATTTGTCAGAAATCGTTCAGCTCAACTCAAAACTTAAGGAGCTCGACGATTCGACGAACAATACCAAAGAAAGGACATTTGGGTAGGCCACATTAATTACTCAAACTGCCAGACCATGACAAAAACTAACAGAACAGAGAGAAAAATTAAAAATAATATAAATAAAATGACCCACATAGTCTTCACATTCACAATAATGAAAATAATAGAATACTTTACAAAGTAAGCAAATGTCATAGTATATATAAAATCCATTAATGTCAAAGTGTATATAATAAAACAAAAAAAAAAAAAAAACAACAACAAGACAGAAAAAAATATATAAATAAAAACATTAAATATGTAAAAAATTGGAAGCACCTTAATCCCAAGCCTTTTTGTCCTCGATATAATCCTTAACGGTATAAAAGGCTTTCTGGCACAACTTACGTTTAATGAATGATTTGAATTTATTAAGGCTTAGATCTTGAACGGGGCTTGGAACTTTATTGTAAAAGCGTATACATTGGCATCTGAACGAGCCACCTATTTTCTTGAGCCTTGTTATAGGTACAACAAATTTGTGTTTGTTCCTAGTATTTATAAATAAATAAATAAATAAATAATATCCCTGGACATTTCACACAGCACCATTTGTCCCAAGCTAAGCAACCTAATGCTTGTGTTATGGTAACAAGATGGCTGATAAACTACTTATATACAATTTTTTTTTTTGTAAATACATACATATTATAGATAGGAAAACACCCAGACTCGGAACAAATACATGTAGGTCATACAAATATTTGTTCCGTGCGGGAATCGAACCCGCGACACGCAGCGCAGCAATCAATCGCTTAACCACTGCGCCAACCGTGCCGTCAATGGATGGATGATGATGGATGGTGTATATCATGGATATCACTGTATTTTTTAAACAATTTTATATTTTTATGGGCATATAAAAGATTTTCATAAATATACTGAGAAGGCACAGTCATAACATTAATCTCTTTAAATTTGTCTCTGAGCGAGTGTCTCGGACTTAATTTATAAATTGATCGAACAGCTCGCTTCTGCAAAACAAAGATAGTCTGAATATCAGCGGCATTTCCCCACAATAGAATACCGTACGACATTACACTATGAAAATAGCTAAAGTACACTAAACGGGCTGTCTCTATATCAGTTAAATTACGAATTTTTCTAACAGCGAATGCTGCGGAACTTAGCTTTTTTGACAATTTGTCTATATGCGGACCCCACTGAAGCTTAGCATCCAAAGTTATGCCCAAGAATACGGTGCTGTCTTCAGGATTCAATTCTTCGCCCTTTATCAACACATTAGTTTTCACCTGCCTAACGTGAGGTAGCGTAAACTTAATGCATTTGGTTTTTTTCTCGTTTAGAAGTAAATTATTAACATTGAACCAGTGGACTACTTTAGAGATCGCACTATTTACTTCGTCAGTAACCTGCTGCTGACGTTTAAGTTTAAACAAAAGTGAAGTGTCATCTGCAAACAACACTATATCATGATTATCCTTTATGAGGTACGGCAAGTCATTAATATAAATAAGAAACAAGAAAGGACCAAGAATTGAGCCCTGTGGGACTCCCATTGTTACTATAGATCCGGGAGATCTTTTTCCATTAACGTCAACGCTCTGAATCCTCTTACTCAAGTATGAAGTAAGAAGATCCAGTGCAGCGTTCCGGATCCCGTAGTGACGGAGTTTCCTGATTAAAGTTTCGTGAAGAACGCAATCGAATGCCTTGGACAAATCACAGAAAATGCCCAAGGCATCGCATTTGTCTTCCCATGCATTATAAATATGTCCTAAAAGTTCGACACCGGCATCAGTAGTTGAACGACCCCTTGTAAAACCGAACTGTTTGCTATGTAATAATTTGTGTTTATTAAAAAATCTTTGCATTTGTTCTAAAATTAATTTCTCAAAAATTTTACTAAAAGTAGGTAGTACAGAAATAGGTCTATAATTTGTGGGGTCTGATGTACTACCCGATTTAAACAAAGGTATTATTTTACTATTTTTCATGAGGTCAGGAAACTCCCCACCGTCAATACAACTATTAAAGATAAGAGCTAGAGTAGGCGCTACAATGTCAATAACAGACTTAGCAACTTCTACAGAATTACCCCACAGATCTGCAGTCTTTTTTACATTTAAAGTGTGAAAAGTTTTAATTATATCTATACAAGTAACATGTTCAAAGTGAAATTCCGAATCGCAACCATTAACATTTTCCATAAGCAAAGACTCAGCAACAGAAGGTGATGAGTCTAGGGATTTAGTAGTTGAAACGGGAATATCCGAAAAGAAATTTTCAAATGCCTCGGCGACTTGTGAGTCTGATTTTATTATGTTGTCATTAATCGACAAGCGGTAGTCAGTGTTTCGATTACTAGACCTTCCCGTTTCACTATTAATAATATTCCAAGTCGTTTTAATTACATTACTGCTGTTTTTAATCTTTAAACCTAGATAAAGTGACTTGGCCATATAACAAACTTTTTTAAATAATTTTGAATAATTTCTAACATACAAATTAAATGCATCAGTGTTAACGTAAGTCCTTTCATTGTACAGTTCATAAAGCCGCGTTCTACTTTTATGAATACCAATGGTAGCCCAATCACTGAAAGATGCGTTACTATTAACCGAGATAGTCTTGGGAATAAAGGTTGAATTAAATTGTTTACAGTATATATTAAAAAAATCACCATAAAGATGATTAGGATCCGCATGAATTGACAAAACTGGTAATTTATCAGTGAGATGAGTTTACTATACAGGTAAATTTATTGTCATTAGGCAGTAAATCCATTTTTAGGATTCCATTCCCAAAGGAAAGCTAATGGAACCCTATTACTATGTCTCCGCTGACCATCTATCCGTCTGATTGTCAGCGGGCTGCATCTCATGAACCGTAGTAGGTAGACAGTTGAAATTTTCACAGTGTGTATTAATTGCCGCCATAACAACAAATAATAAAAATATATGTTTTTTTTCGGCGTTTTTTTGCCTTGTGGTAAGGAACCCTTCGTGTGTGAGTCTGACTAGCACTTTTTCTCATCAGAATACTGAAATCACTAATCAGGTATCAATTTTACAGGACCATTCAGCGTAATTCCTAGAATGATTTTTTAAATTTGTAAAAACGTACGTCCGCTTTAACATCTCGCAATTTAAAAAAGAAATTCTACTTACCAGATGGATGAGAGTTCTACAAAACATGAGTTCAATCCAAAAATTTGTATTTATTTAAAAATACTTCCGTTCAAAACCTGCATATTTGTTGCAAATAAAACCAAAATATAAACACATCCACATAATATTTAAATGGCAAATCTGGATGACCAAATATTCTGGAATGTAGCCCAGAATAAAACATTCATCTTAGTGCTATAACTGACAACGACAAGTGTACATCCTACGATTTTAACATAGAGCCACGAAATACTTCGTCTGGATCTTCTAGGTAGTGCATCTTAAATAAAGAAAGAAAGAAAGAAAAAGTATTTATTTTGACTAGTACAGGATCATAAACTAAACTAAACTAACTAAACACTGTTAAAAATAAGACAAATTATATAAAAAGTAACAAAAGGAAAAATGAAACAGAAAGTCCTATACGAGGCCAAAAGGCTCCTATCTCAGCATGATGCTTCGACATTTAAAAAATAAATGACCAAAGAATGAAGTAGCTGCAGCATTTTATAATACCAAATTTGAAAAAATGGAGTATTTATCTGTGGCTCAAAACTCTGCGAACATACTTAGATATATTGAAGAACCAAGTTTTTTAACTTGATATAAATTGACATCTCTGCATGATTCCATGTTTTATTAATTTGGGTATGAGCAAAAGAGGCGATTTATCTTGCTAAGGTACTTTGGTTGGTGCACAGCCAATAAGAACATTTAAAAACTTGTATTGCATCAACAGTATTAGGGCGTGTACCCATGTTCAGCAAAGAATATTGAAATAGACGCAGTACTTCCACACCTATGACGTCCATCCTTAAATCAGCCATTTTTGTTACTGTTTTTTTATGATAATTGGGACACTTGAAGGTCTTTAAATTACCCTAACGACCGCCAAATACCTAGTGATCTGAGCTGGGATAGAATGGACACTTTTTATTCAAGAAGTGATGCGCAACGATGGTTCCAAATTGTTATCTTATAACGGAATTGATACGGAATCATGGGGTTAATACTAGATACCAAAACCAGGAGATGCATGCGGTGAAGGCTCGATATGTGAAACTTCACAATTTTTGGTCCTAAAACGTATTGAAAATTAAAAAAAGGATTGAAAATTAATTCGTCTGTTGTATACCTTTAGAGATCAGCTCTATACAATAAATCTAATCTTTTTCTAATTATAGTAAACACAGTATTATGAAGTTGTTAATTAATTTTAATTATATGGTCAATTAAAACAACTCGAATTTAATTACGTGATGTAATTGCAAGTGGTTTGTTTTAGGAATAAGCTATTAATTCTATAATTACTTGATTTGTGTTATCAGCGATCAATGTAACGTTTTCTTTGCAGTTATCTTTCTCAAGAACCAAACGAATATGTTATAAATGAGTCGCAGTTCTTTAAAAAGCGTTCCTAAAACATATTCTTTATCCGTAAGATATACCACTATTTGAACAATTTATCACTATAACTGTTACTAGAAATAACTACATATATTAAATAACTGAAGATATCGTCATGGATTTTGTACAAACTTTTATTTGTGTGCTCCTACTGGTTCAAGTTGTATCCATCCATGCTTTAAATGAAGATTTAGATGTTGGTATGTAGTTTTTCTACAATATAAAGCTTGAGAACCTCAAGTGGTCACGCCTATAAACTTGTCAATCAAAATGATAACAATATGTCGCAAGGGTACGCTGTAAGCGTAACCTTTTTGTTTCAACAATATACTGAATAAACAATAAATGTTTTCAGGCCTGAATGCCACGATATATAACCAAACAGTGACTGCCTACAACTTCGGGGTCCTCGTGGGAATAATCAATCCCGAAAAATATTCACTGGAATCTTTTGAACAGGACCAGCACCTCTTTAAACATTCGTTCAAGGAATTCGTTTCGTGGGCGGAATCTGAGCCGATTACTTACCAAGAATGGCTTGTAATAAACAACTATGGTCTATTCGTAGATACTCAAGAGTCCATATTCGAAAAAAAAACAAGTGCACGCAGTAAAAAGCGTTCTAAGAAACGGTTTCTGCGTACTGTGACCACAGGGGACATTTTAATCTCAAGTAAAAGTCATAGTGGGTTGGTTGGGCACGCGGCCATTATGATTACTGATTACTGGGTCTTAGAAATGGCTGGTGGCCGAAGATGGAGGAAAGGTATAAGGGACAATAACAGACAAATTTCCAAGGGTGATTGGTATGATGAGTACTGTTCTGGAACGACAACTGTGTACCGTTGTCCTGACGGTGATAAGGCTGAACAAGCAGCCTATTGGGCTGACCGCAATTACTATAACTATCATGGTGGCCCGGACAAGAACATATACGTTACTTATAAGATAACTACTGACTTTAAATCGAGGGACCCAAGTTACAGCTCTAAGCTGGTGCTTCAGGCTTACTACTACGGAACGAGAGGTGTGATACGAGACGTGTCTAAACAAGGACCGGTTATCGTTCCGACCAGTATACCAGCGTATTTCATGTCACCTTATTCTTTAGACAGAGTTGGAAAATTTTAGTTTGTACTCGTATGTGAATATGGACTTTGTTTTGTAGCATTTAGTATGTTGGTAGTGTTTTCACAAAATGCATATGCATCAGGGTACAGATTTTCAGGACATTTGTCTGCCCGCACTGTGTCCGTGTTGTTGATTACGGCCCACTCCCTTTCACAGAGAGCTCGTGTCCCAGCAGTGGGAACATTATTGGCTGATTATGCTTATGCTTGTTTTTTTAATGACAATTGGTACCTAAATTAAACAAAGTTAGTATCTTACCTTTTTTTTTTTTTTTTTTGTGGATGGGAAATCATCAAATGACCCCTCCCGCTCTGGGTGGAGCGGAAGGGAGTGTCAGACTTTTACTGACTAAAACCCACCCGTGTTCCGTCCTTAGCCCTTTCTGTTCCAGGGCAGCGGTTAACCTTTCGGAAAATCCCGCCGCCCCGGCAGGCTTCGGCCCTATGGGGCCCCGTCCTCTGCTGACATTTTCTCTTTGAGGCGCGCGTGGAACACAACGCACCGTCCGGCACGGGCCTGGTCCTGATCGGACGTTGAGCTACCCATTACTCACCGCCCGCAGGCCCGCGCCTACGGTGGCCGGGAGTCGTCACGCGGCTCCCGACGCCCGGAGCGTCTCCCGCGGCGGCTGAGGCGTGAGGTTCTTTCCCTCAGCCTCTCAGCCACCTCCTTCGCTAGCATGACTGCTTCGCAGAAGGAGGTGACTGCCTCCCACTCCCTCTCGCCCCGGACCATGGCTTGCACCAGGGCCGGACGCGAGAGGTCGCCGCCGTTGCCGATCGCCTCTACGAGGACACGGCGGGGCTCCGCCCAAGCAGGGCAGACCGCTACCGTATGCTCCACCGTGTCCTCCGGGCGATCCTGGCAGTGGTGACACCCGGGCGTCTCCTCCCGCCTGATGATGTGCAGGAACCTCCCGAAACATCCGTGTCCGGAGAGGACCTGCGTCAAGCGGAAGGTGAGAACGCCGTGACGCCTCTCTAGCCACTCCTCAAAGAGGGGTCTTATCGCCGCTATCGCGGCGTGCCCTGCGCTGGGTTGCGATAGTCGCGCCTTCCATTCCGCCATGAGATCGCGCCGGAGGTCCGTCCGCTCCGCAGCGATTTGCCGCGGGTGCAGAGTTTCCCCCCGGCGTAGTGCCTCCGCGCGCCAATCATGCAGGCGCGCGAGGACTATCGCCTCCAGATCCCATGGCGGCAGTCCGGCAAGGAGGCTTGCCGCCTCGCGCGAGATCGTGCGGTAGCCCCGGATTAGCCTTGTGGCTACCACCCTCTGGGGCGCGTTCAGGTAGTGTGCGGCTCGAAGCCGCAGTGAACGCGCCCACACCGGGGCCCCATATAGGGCCATGGACCGCACGATCCCCGCGTAAAGCCTCCGGCAGGAGGCGTTTGGCCCCCTCAGGTTGGGCAGGAGCCGCTTTAAGGCGGCCCCGGCCCGTTCCAGTTTGGGGGCCAAACGTCGGAAATGCTCGACGAAGTTCCACCGGCTGTCGAGGACGAGACCCAGGTATCTCATCGTTGTCTCGACGCCGATGTGAACCCCTCCTACCATCAGTTGAGATCCCGAAGGTGGCCCGTACCGGGGCCCATGAAAGGACATGGCCTCGGACTTGTGCAATGCCACCTCGAGACCCAACTGCCGGATCCTATCCACGACTATCGCAACCCCGCGTGTCATCGCGTCGGCCGCCGCCTGATGCGACCTCCCCTGCGCCAGGACCAGCGTGTCATCAGCGTAGCAAACTACGCTGACGCCATCAGGGAGGTCTGCCCGCAGCACCCAGTCGTAACCGATGTCCCACAGGAGCGGCCCCAGAACCGATCCCTGTGGGACACCGCACGACATCTCTCGCCGGCTCCAGTTCCCGTCGTGACCGGGGTAGATGACGGCTCTATCCGTCAGATACGCCCCGACTATTCGACGGAGGTAGGTCGGCACCCGGTGATATCGGAGTGCCTCCCCAATGCAACTCCAGGGCAGGGTGTTAAACGCGTTGGCGATGTCGAGTGACACCGCCACGACGACCCCGCCCCGGGACACCGCATCCCCCGTCGTGAGGGCTCTAACGCGCATGATGGCGTCCACCGTCGAGCGCCCCTTGCGGAAGCCAAACTGACTATCCGCAAGATCCGGCCCCGTCCCCACCAGGTGCCCGACGAGGCGGCCCGCAATCACTCTCTCGAAGAGCTTGCCAACCTCGTCGAGCAGCACAATGGGCCGGTATGCGGACGGAGAGTCCGCAGGGCGCCCTGGCTTCTGAATGAGGACCAGCTTCCCCGCCTTCCAACGGAGTGGAAACTGGCCTCTCTCCATGCATGCGCTTAAGAGCGCCTCCAGTCGAGGCCCGAGAGCCGTCGAGGCCAGGACCCAGGCTTTACCCGGCAAGCCGTCGGGTCCTGGGGCGGTATTTTTGGCCTTCAGCCTGATTACCGCCGCTCCCAGCTCTACCCCGGTCACTTCAGGGATGTCGTCGTCGTCGTCCATGTGGTCCGCTTCGGACACCGCTATTGGCGGAGCCATAGGCGGGGGAGTATGCTCCCCCCGTGAAGGGAACAGAGCGCTCACCACCTCCTCCACCAGCTGAGGGCGGAGACTCTGTGTCAGCGGGGGGGCCCAGGTGCGGAGTTTATTCCGCACCATCTTGTAAGGGCGCCCCCATGGATCTCTGTTCAGAGTCTCCAGCATCTCCTCGCGGGCCAAATCCTTGGCCCGCTGGACAGCCTCTCGGAGGGCGGTCTTCGCCGCTCTGTACCCCCCGTACAGCTCCGCCTCCGTGGCTTCCGCATCCGGAGGGCGGATGCGGCGCCTGCGGTGCCTGGTGTACCGGTGTCGCGCGTCGGCGCACGCCTTGCGTAACGCCGCGATCTCCTGCGACCACCAGTACACCTGACGTCGGGTGCGTCCTGGCCGGACTCGGGGCATTGCCACGTCACAAATCTCGGACATGGCCTCCCGGAACCACTCCGCCTCATCGTCGATATCAGCAGGCCTGTCCGGTGAATACACCCAGGCCTGCACGATCGAGGCTTCCAGGAGAAGCTCCCGGTCCAGCTGCTTCAGCGCCCACCGCGGACCACTCGGGGCCTGTTGGACCAGCGCGCTGGAGGTCTGGGCGGAGACATCAAACCGGATATACCGGTGATCGGAGTAGGTCTCCACCTCCTCCATGACGCGCCAGTCAATGACCTGCTGCGTCAGAGCGGGGCTGGCGAACGAGATGTCCACTACCGACTCGCCCCGCATCCGCACACACGTGGGAACAGAACCCCGATTTAGGACGACCAGGCCTGTTTCCAGAGCCCAGTCCTCCACCATCCTGCCCCGCACGTCCGTGCACCGGGAACCCCAGGCCAAGTTCTTGGCGTTGAAGTCCCCGAGCACTAGCACGGAGAAGGGATGGTTCCTGGCGACGACGACACTCAACTCTGTTAAAGAGTTCTGGAACTCGGCGAGAGTTCGGCTCGGAGAGAAGTAAACTCCCACTACTACAATCTCTCCGAACCGTGCTGCTACGCACCCCTGTCCCTTCGTGACACATTCGAGGGACGGGGTACCGGCGGCAGCCGACGAAATTATAGCCACTGAGCCGTTAAGGTCCTCCACCCAGTCATCCCTGGGCGGGACAAAGTACGGCTCAGCGACCACGGCGATGTTAATCGACCACTGCGCCATGCTCTGGAGCAACAAGTCCTGAGCGCAGGCGCAGTGGTTGATGTTCGCCTGGAGGAGGCGTAGCGGAGCCATTACTCCTCCATTTCAACCCCCTCCCGGGCCTCTTGAGGAGGCCCTTCAGCAGCGGCGGCGGTGGCGGCGGCGGCGGCGGTGGCGGCGGCGGCGGCGATGGCGGCGGCGGCAGCAGTGGCGGCGACGGTGGTGGTGGTGGCGACGGCGGCGGAGGGCCTGCCTTTCCTCCTGGCTTCGGTGGGTGGGGCGCAGGACTTGCTCCCCGCCCGGTGATCGGCCGGCTTGCCAGCAGCCGCACATGCGACGCAGTGCGGCGTGGCGTTGCACGAGCCGGCCTTATGTCCGGGCTTACCGCAGCGAGTTAGTATCTTACCTCAAATAAACTATTGTTAATAAAATTTGGGACCTAATTTTAATACAACTTTCTACCTCCGGACAGCGTATGAACATATGACTTGCAACATACAAATGCACCTAAGTATATGCATAAGTCTCAACATGTATCCAAACGCACACTGACACAGTATCAGCACAAAATATATAGGTACAGAAGGTCGGCTTCACACAACAAGCGAAAACATGCGCACGCCTACATAGACAAAGCATATGATAGAGTACAATCCCGCAAGAAAGCGTATTAGGTGAACTCATCTAATTCTGTGACTCGCCTAATTCGGTGATATTTGGTTTTGAATTTGAACTTTATCACAGAGGCTTAAGGTTGTATTTCAAACCATTGATTTCACTCGTATAGCCCTATGATAGCGCTCAAACCAAATATCACCGAATTAGGCGAGTCACAGAATTAGATGAGTTTACTATACACCCTAATACTTCTTATTTCTTATTTACGTTAAACGACCTTCCTAATAATATAAATGAGCCATGTGCCCTATGTGTGTATACATTATGGCGCGAAATAAAAAAAAAAAAAAAAAAAATGAGAATTGAGAAAAAAAAAAAAAAAAAATGAGAATTGACAAGTCCGTATGGCAAACTCGAACTATCGCAAACGATTGCCAGTCGTGAGTGCGCTTGCACTTGCTGTCTTTGACGCGTCTATGTACCCGTGCGTTTTTTCTCGTTGCATATGTAGTTCACCTTCTGCACATGTCTATATTGTGGCATCAGGTAGGGTTGGACGAATTCAACGATACTTAATCGAGTGTCAGTCAACGTAGTACGTCTGGCGTTTGATGGACTCGATTCGACACGTGCTGTCGCGGTTCTCAGGTAAATATGTGCATGTTCTCTTTTGATGGGAATGGCATCGTCTTACTGTACGTTTGAGAAAATATTATAATAATTAAAAATTAATTGCTATTGATTTTTAAAGTAGATGAAGCAAACTAAATAGTTTGATAGAAAAGTACTCAAATTACATAAATATGTAATTTGAGTTCTTTTCTATTTCAGTGCCCAATAAAGTAAAGAGGAACAGTGAGACTATGGTATTATATCAGTAATTTTTAAAGATAACTTTGAGTTCTGTAAACCTACAGGCGGTATCTAGCCGCACCGATTCACGGTGAACTGAACCAGTTTCATATAAAGGACCAAAAAATTGCTAATTCGGTCGACATAGACATAAAAAAATAATAATTATACATATTTAAAGACAAAGCATCTTTAAAACATATGATGAAGAATATACTACATGATAAAGTCTGTACTTTTCTTCATTTGAATTGCTCAAGATGGTCTGTTAGGTTGAAAACAATTTTCTCATTGTTGAAGGAAACACTTTCTTTTACGGCTATTTCATAACATAACTCCATGACACACACCACATGCCATATCCAACATTATCAGCTCTCTGCGATGAAACATCTATAAATCCGACAACGACGGAGTAAGACATCCAATTTTCTCTAAAGCCAGAGTCCACTCGAGAACTCAGCAGTGATGAATAGAACGCTCAGGAAACAAATCTCTTTTGTGAGTTATTTTACACTGACTTAAGATGACCCTTTCAATGTTATTTACTTAATGGAAGCACTGTGTAAGCGTTCAGTTTTATTATAAGGATTTTTTGTGCCCTAGATGTACACAATCGGTATGCCCGATCAGATTTTCCATCGGCAAAAATTACGTCCATACTAAGTTTCCTCTTTTATTTAACCCCATTCGGGGAGGAATTGTCAAAAATACTTCCTTAGTTTGTCCTAATCCTTCCTCACTTTCTTTGTTTGTGGAATCTTTGACCCATGCTGTACGATCCAGCGGTTTAGGCTATGCGTTGTCTGTCAGTGAATGAATGAATTTAAGATTTCATTAAGAATAGAATATTATTATCTCATAATCAGCCTCGGTGGAGGGAGTGGGCCGTAATGCACCGCGCGGGCCCAGTTTGGGTTAGTATATGTCACGTGTCTTCAAATAGTGTACTTTTTAAATATAATAATAATAGTGTAGGGTTGCTTGTTGTGAAATTAAAGCCCCGTTGAACTTGATGATATTTTATTGGCAACTTACCTTATGTTTACGTTACACGTTACAATTTATATATATATCATGAGGCAACCCTAAGTGGAGGGATGAAAGGGACTGCGTGGCTATCTCCCTTCAGACCTCCCCTAGCTGGCTAGTTTCCTGAAGAGTGCTAGGCTATCGAAGCAGGGAACTAGTCGTACTAAGGATCAGAGCTGGCTGCGTGGCTACCGAGCTCAGAAACCTCTAGCTAGTGACTGACGATTTGTTCGAAGACAGCTCTGCTTATAAAGGCGGATTGGCTGTACATATGTGCATATTCTACACGTAGTCATCTGTAGTGGTGGTGCAGATTACTCGCGGGGTGGCGCTTGCGCAGATTGTTGCACACGAAGATTGTAGATGGCGTCACTTGTCTACAGAAATCGTTTGTAGTGGCTGTCTTCTAGTTTATGATGCCGCTCATCATAGTGCTTTAGATAAATTACACTAGATGGCGCTGTATGTTTGTTACAATAGTTATTTATTGTGTACGCCATATAAATTACAGATATAAATGTAATTTTTTTACAAAGGGTGACACGATGGCTGGTCTTGTTGCTAGGAGCGATCTTTTAAAGACAACCTTTGGATTGATTAAAAAGGGGAACGAGATACAATACTGTAGGTAGTAGATTTGAGCAGCACCCTAATTGCGAAACACACAATTGCTTCATAAGTTCGAAAAAGGTTACCTTCTTATATTTGACTGCTCAACACGTAAAAAACGCAATGAATGTTGTTGAACTGTCAAAATGAAACCGATTCTGATTGATCGTGTGTTACGCAATTAGGGTGCAGTTTTGTTAAACAAAAAAAATGCAAGCAATGACATAAGTAACTCAGTTCAGTAAGTAGCACCAGAATGCTCGACTACTGATTTTGAGTCAGTCGCCAAAAGGACCTCTTTACCAGCTGTATATACGTTAAGATTTTTATCATTTTTGTCTTTGATATAATTATCTCGGGAGCCTGCGGGACCTTTGGAAGGCGTACCAGGGGTCGACGCCGCTCGCAGAAGCCCCTTAGACAAAAAAAAACCCCGGTTGGGGATAGATTAATGCAATTATTATTATTAAAATTAAGTTGTAGGTATTCAAAGGGTTTGAGAAAAAAAACAGTTTTTTTTTTTGCTAGAAAAAAGTTTTTAAACGACTTTTTAACCTTTAGATATTTTTTATTAAACAATGCCTTGTGAAAAATGACTAAAATAAAATTCTGGACAATATCCGTTGAATAAACATTTGGCGGAGCGAGAGATAAATATGAATGTGGTGCCAAAGAAGTAAGATTTTAATGGACATGTAGTGTTAAATATGTATTAAAAATAAAAATATTGTTCAGATTGTTTTTTTTTTGTTTGTGTCGAATCATATGTTGCAATGGTCCTTTTGATTGTTGTTTTTACTTATAATTGCATGCTGCGCTGGTTGACATCATCACGTCAACGCCGGCTGCCGCTGAAAACCAGGCTGGGGATCTGTCTCGTATAGGGTCTTAGCATTATGCTGAGCGATGGCCGTTTTGCGTGAAATTGACGCATGTTTACCCCCAACTTGTTATTTTTTTGTGTGTTTGTTCTTTTTTATGCGTCATGTTTGCCGCAAATAAATTTATTTTCTTTCTTTCTTCTTTCATAGATTAATTTTAGTAAGAACTTTAGTTTTATTTTCGTAGTTTACGTATTTTCATTGCACATTACAAAATTAAAAAAAATACTTAATTAGTTAAAAGCCTCTTCTATCTAGCTAGAGTATTACAACGGTGGCCCAAGGGATTGATCGAGCCATAACATTCCATCTGTGAATCGAAATACTCATGATATTGAAAAATTGCTACTTTCCCAAAGGAATAGTCAAAAGGAAGTTAATGCACAAATCTTGCTTCTTCTATATCTCTAAATATTATAAATTTAAGCCGCTTTTCGTGTCTCCTATTTTCTTTACAATTATATAAAATTTAAGTGTGTATTTGTAATGTCAAAATTACAGCTTTAATAAATGCATATGAAAGTATATTATTATACGGTACATATAACAAAAAAAAACATTTTTAAATTCTCTCCGACCTTATCTCCGAAACGGTAGGGCCAATTTTGATTAAATTTGGTATGGGGAAACTTTGACCCTAGGAAATGACATAGGCATATATTTTTATCGACATATATTACATAAATTAATATTCAAACATTAATATTCAAATTAAATGTAATGCAGAAACAAAACGTCGTAAAAAAAAAGACCATGGAGCTGTGGGCAGTCCATACGTCCCCGTAAGGTCTTACAGGCTACAGTGAATAGATCAAGGCCTCTTCTCACCTCCAACGAGTTAAAGCTCAACGTCCTTAAAAACGTGTCGTAATAAAAACGAATGTTTGACAAAAGGGTGTCAAACAGCCATCTTTAGCTGAATTTACTACGTTAAGAAGTGCACGTAATCGTCACAAACCCGCGATTGGATGGACGCAAACGGAGAATTTAATGATAAAAGTAATAAAACAGTTATGGCACCAGATAACAGATTTTACGAGCTTCTTACGAATTAATTTTCTAGCTGTTGCAGATTTGATTGGCAGAGTTTTATATTTTACCTACCTATTTAGTTTTTATTATAATCTACTGATGGAGATAAGCAAATATTCAATTAATGTAAAAGGCCTTTGTTTAAAATGTTACGGTGTTGTAAAACATTTTTATGTGAATACAAAATGCAGTATTTACAGTTGATTAAATTTAATTTTCATAATCTTTTTTTATGTTTTCCTAAAAAGTAAGTAAGCTGTTAGGATAAGCTGTTGTCATAATTCTTATTGCCCGTAATTTATTTCCTTTTAAATCGTTTAAGTATAAAATAAATGATAAATAGCCACTGGAAAAGAAAAAAATGTACAAATCGTACCGTACCGTGTACGTACAGACGCCAGCACATCAAGCTACTACAATCTGTCAAAATTCTTTGTTAAATTTTCAACTTTATCGTTTAAGCATTAAGGTTCAAGGTTGATTGGTAAAATTTGACAGTTTCGGGTAGCTTGACCTGCTGGCGTCTGTACGTATAGTTCAATACATAAAGACTTTAGATGAAAAGTTACAAAAACACAGCCCAGCTCAAAGCCGTATACCTACCAAAAACTCTATGTGGACCATCCACACACTCAAATACACTTTGAGACAAAATAATACACCACATAACATCTAACATCATTGGCATCGGTCGTGAAACGGAAATGGCGCCCAGACCTGAAGGGCCACGCACCCATTCATCATGGCCGGGGACTGTCTCCGGTCGCATGACCTCACCTGTGACCTCACGCGTGTATCACATGCTCGTGTAACTAATTAAATTGGATTTACTATAGGTATGTTTGTCAGGGACAATACTGTGAAGCAATCATGTGGATATTTGATAGTTAATCTGTCTGGGAAGAATGTTATTGACAATGATTGATGTCAGTGTATTATCAGAAGGCCAATTTTACTCTCGTAATTTAAAACGTTCAAAATCTAGTCGCAGTCTCATCTCAGCGACAAGCAAATGCCCCTCAGGTATTTAATTAAATATATACTTTATTGTACACCAGAAAATACATAACAAAAATACTTTTTTTCTTGGGTTACAAGGAATTTGTATGATTTTTTAAAGTAAGTACGTCATTCGCATATTTTTAATTTTTAGGGTTCCTTACGTCCGAATGAAAAACAGAACCCTTACAGCGTTTACACATGGCACTGCAACGGCAGCGTTTTTCGCCGCCTCGGTATCAAGACTTTTCAAAACTACTCCCTGTGTGAGGGTCCATACATATCCAAGGGTGACTAATACAGCGGAACCGTGGCGGCGGCAGTGCCGCTGCAGCTACGGCATAATGTGTAAACGGCCTTATAGGACCACTCAGTGTGGCTGTCTGTTTGTCTGTCACAGCCAATTTGCTCCGAAACTAATGGAAATTTGGTACACAAATTAATTTCTGTGACCCAAACACGGACGTGTAACGTAAATAAATTAATTTTGAATAAGGGGGTCACTTTTGGGAGACACTGTGCGGTGTGAAATATCAAATGAAAGGGCTTACTGTGAAGGTCTCATAATTATGTTTTTTTAATAATTTTAAAAGTTATTTAAGAAAATAGATGTACTTGGCCATACCCCTCCCCCTTATCTCCGAAACAACCGAGTCTAAAATTTAAAAAAAAGTTCTATGCGTAACTATATATTATATAAAAGTCTATAATATTGTCTTAAAATAACAAGGTAAATTTCTCAATATTGTGCATACAAACATACATTTACAGTTGAAATGTATGGGAACATGTTTTTCAACTGCCATCTTAAGTTAGTTCTTGGGATAAACACACACACACACACACACACACGACGACACGACACGCATTTAGCCGGGTTTTCATTTAACAATTGAAATTTACGACCAAACTTACGATCCAATGGGTCCCTCCGCGGCAGGCCCAGGCGGAGATTGCATTATGAGCTAGACTCCTTCCCGAAGAACTGGTCCTCAGAAGCTTCAAGCAGAGACAAATGAAAGAAGAGTAGGGAGGCCTTTGCCCTGCAGTGAGACATCACAGGCTTTTAATAATAATTGAAATCGCAAAAAATATTTGTCGCAATTAAACTGTCAAACATTGAAATATCGCTGTAGTACCTATGTACTTCAGCGATACCCGTCCCGGCTAGGACACCACATACACTGTCAGAATGAAATTCACCGCGTAAATGCCGTATGAGCACCTCTATAAAAGTTAAAAGCTTTTGTCGAAAAAAGTGCTGGGAATAAAATAAAAGTGGATGCAGTTCCTAAAAGCGGGGTACCAAATGCAGCGCCATGTACGAACATTGAACAGTTGTCGCGTCCCACGGGACTTTTGACCGGAGAAATATTTTCCAGGGTGGATACTTTTTGTGAGCATAATGTGGATAGCTTTTTTTGCGAGGATTCCTCGCGGTAGCTGCCAAATTTTACTGCACGTTAGTGTTTACCGAGGGAAGTTTCTTGAATGGTTGCAGTTTTCTGTGGATATTATACCTGGATTTGAATTCATTTTAAATGTGTTTCTTATAACGTTATAGGTACTGTGATCAATTCTTCCCTGAGAACTCACCAAATATGATATGTATAACTCCTAAGGTATTTTGTACACAGCAAGGTTTCCTAACGTACCGTACCGTAGAAAAAACGTGTCAATTAACAAGCTTCCATAGTGATCCATACAACACCGACGACCTTGCCTAAACATGGCGTATAAACTGCGCCATAGAAAAAACATGTCTGTCATCAAGCCTCTATAGTGATCCACACAACACTAAAGACCGTGTCTGCAGCGTAAAAATCGCGCGGTCAAAAAAACGTGTCTGTCATCAAGCCTCCATAGTGATCCATCCAACACAGATGACCGTGCCTAGACACGAATAAACCGTAGTTTTTCACGGCAAGAAAAACGAGTAGTAGGGACACTACCCAGAATCAGTCATTAAAACATCTGAAGCAATCTCCTTGAACTCTAAGCCTTAGAACAACAGAACACTAACAAGAAAACTTAACAATTACTCCTACCTTCCTTATAATACATCTTTATTATTATTAAAATGGTTTCTACAAGTAACCTCTAACGAACAATTTTAGGAGCTCAGCAGTATAAACAGTTCGCCTAATTTAATGTATTCATAGGTCATCTCAGTTCTCAAGTAATAACAATGGCTATGTGTATCTACACTGAAAAAAAGAAATAGCTGAACCAGTTTTGCTAGTTGGAAAATTCTCTAATAGGTACCAAAGTTTTGTTCCAATTAGCAGAACTAATGTAGCTGCAAGTCCCAAACTAGGTATGCTAATGGTTGTCTATTTAACAGTAGTCAAAATGTTAGTTATTGGTTATCAAAACGAACTAGTCAAACTGAGTTAGTTGCAAGAACAAACTATTTGATAACCTGTAACCGGACACTTTGACTTGTATTCAATAGAATGTTTATTTAAAAAGTGTCAATCACTTATCTATTTATACCGAAATAGAATACATTAATTTATAACTAAATCTATTTATTTGTTTGTAGCAATTTTTTTTATCAAATATTAAATCTTAGTTTATTTATTACTAGCTAAGTCAAATGTATAAAATATCAGTCAAACTTTGAGACTTATTACAAAACTGTTTAGCAATTTGTAGTCCAAATGTTGTTAATTTTAACAATACAAATTTGTTTATTGATAATAAAGCGCATTGTCTTTTCCCGCGCTTCTCGTCCGAGTGTTGGCGTCGGTTTGGGTTCGTGTTCAAACTTGTACGTTTCTCGCGGGCGGCGCGTGGCGGTCACATTCTGTGCGTTTCTAAAAGTAAAAACAAAAATAGTTTCGAACTCGTCTCGAACTGTACCTACGTGTTGACATTATCACCATTAACATTTAATGTGTGCATGGATTACGTATATGTAAAAAAACTTTGTAAAAGTGTTATGGAAAACGAGGGAATTCCAGTGGACCCCATGGCCGACTACCTGCGCTCGTGGGGCCTGGAAATGTACATAAACATGTTTAAAGGTATGTGATTGTTTGATTTTAATTTAGATAACCAGCTTTCTGTTAGTCTCATGAGTGGTCGAACACTCATCAAACGTTTGATGAGATCGGAGTAGGTACCCTATCGCAGAGGGCTGCTGGTTCAGATGTCGCGAAGGCGAAGGGGAGCGGCAGCCCCCTGCCTCCGCCCGGACTGCCTGTTTACAAGAATCCAAATGTTTTCCAATTAGAATATAATCCACTTACCCTTTCTGTCAGGACCTAACCTCCCTTATTACGAAATTAGCCCAGATTATGCCATTGACCTCCTCTACCAGAAGCTCTTCTCAATTCAATTTGAACTTTAGTTAGATGCATCATACAAAATTCATAAGTAGGGAATTGTGATCATTATTTCTATTAAGTACTGGTGGTTGGTGGTGAAGGTATAATCCAATAGGAAATACCTATTGGATTTCAGTTATTCCAGTGTTGATGTTACTATTGGGCTTGTAGTAAATGATGATTTTCATGACTGCATGACTTCCAGTATCATATTTACACAATGCTTAGGTATTTATAATTGACTTGAGATTGGTATTTCTTTGTTTATTTTTTTACACAGTCAAAGAACTGCTAAAGTAATCCGGTTTATATGTTACAAGAAATTAAACCTAGGCTCCCTTTTATTCTTCTACAGAACATTCTATTGATGCAGAAACACTGCAGATGTTGTCGGAGGATGATATTAAAGAATTAATTCCCCTGATAGGTCATCGAGCAAGGTTAATTACTCAATTGAAAACATTAAAAGATATAACATCATCAGAAACTGTAAGAAAGTTTTAATTTAAGTAGATTCTTTAATTAATTTATTATATTATATTTATTTTTATTGGCATAACTTAATGTATGTATGTAGGTATGTAGGTATAGAAATAAATTTTTTATTTATTAATTAAATTGTTTCTTTTTATATCTATATTTTTGGAGGGTTTTTTCTTTAAAGAAATTGTCACCCTCATAGTTATAGTCACTTAATATCACCTACAATTTAAATT
Source organism: Apamea crenata (assembly GCA_949629185.1). NCBI lineage: Eukaryota > Metazoa > Arthropoda > Insecta > Lepidoptera > Noctuidae > Apamea > Apamea crenata. The sequence goes on from OX451359.1 coordinate 5,425,505, forward strand.
GATTTACATTTCAGCATAGCATGCAAGAGTCAACTACGCATGATGTGCTATTGATTAACAGCTTGCCAATCCTCACAGATACTAGCATAAAATATATTACCGAAGATCTACCAGAATCAAACAACGAGGAACAAGAAAATTCTAAAAATGAACCACCCAACTTGAACACAAATGTAAGCAATTTTGCTGTTTATTTCATATTTACATTTATGGTTTCCAGGTCATGCATTGTATTTTTATTACGCAGAATGTCAAAACCCCTTACTATCTTACACCTTTTACAATCTATACATATAATAATATTACTTATATGAAATATGATGACTCTCAACATCCATCAAATTTTAATCATATCATAATATTCATTCAATATTTATTTATTTTCCTTTTTTAGAGTTCCGTACCCAAAGGGTAAAAACGGAAACGTCGGTCGCCAGGCTGTATGATCTCATGAACTGTGATAGTTTGATAGGTGAAATTTTCACAGATGATGTACCTATTTCTATTGTCACTATAACAGCAAATATTTAAGGTGTAAGATGGGAGCCCCCATACAACAAACATGGTTATTTTGTCGTTTTTATAGATAATGATATGGAACCCCTCGTGCGCGAGTCCGACTCGCACTTGACCGGTTTTTTATAATTTGTCTAATCATTGGTTAACTCAGATATTGTTTATTTTTCAGGAAGTGTACAACATTTTGAGCTCATGTAATGAAGGAAAAGGTCTGCTACTCCGCTATCAAGAAAGTGGGTTGCTGAATAACGCGGCAAGAAGAAAATTATGCAACATAATCATATCCGATGAACTAAAAGACAACCCCAATAAAAAAGTCTCCAGTGCAAGATTTTATACGCTGGCATTTGAAATAAACCAAGTCTTTAAAAAAGAAAGTTCTGCGGTGTATTTTACACCATTTAAATCCTTCAACCCACGTCAGAAAATTTCGGCTCAAGGTAAATTACTGGATTGTTATCGACAGAAGAGACGCGATTATTTAAAATCAGGTGTCATTGTTTCTGAGAAACTCGTCTCAGCATCAACATCATCCTCAAGTACTTCGGATTCACCCAGGCCCAATACAAACACACAAGAGGCTATTAACTTTTTGGAAAATAAGGGTGATGATATTCAAGAAAAAGTTTTATGGCTTAAAAACTGTATGGACCCATGGTCAACTGTGCAGTTGTATTGGGAAATCACAGCCAAGCAGAGACTGAGCCTCTTGACCGATACTGGCATTTCAATTGACAAATACTTTCAAGAATTCAAGGCTCTTAATCAACCAGGGGGTCTATATTTGGTATGTATAAACTATTCTGTCTTTTAATGAATAGAATAGAATAATAGAATATAATACTCTTTATTGTACACCATACAAATTACAGAAACATAAATATATAAAAAAAATTACAAAGGGTGACACAATGGGCGGTCTTATCGCTAAGAGCGATCTTAATGCCTTTTTATCCAACTATGGTGAAGCAAAAAGGGTATTGATATTGAGTGGTTTATATGTATGTATGTTGTTTGTTTTTAATGTCTTTTTGCAAACTAATCTACATGTATGTACCTACACTAATATATAAGAGTAAATGAATTAATTAATTTAACTAATTTTCTTTTCTGTCATTTACCTACTATTTTCTTTTTCAGTTACTGGATGACTTCAAAATTTTATTCCCGGATACTGACCACAAATTAAACAGTAATTGGAATTTAATCAAACCTAAAATTATTGAATATGCACAGAAAAAGGGAGATAAGGCATTGAAGGACCTATTAAGTGACTGCAATGGTAATTATATATATATATTATAGGTACTTATGTACAGTCAACAGCAAAAGTAGATGATCAAAATCAGAAATTCAATACTAATGAACGGAGTTCGCGTCAGGACTGTGTGGCGTCGAAGTGATTCAAAAGTATGTGATTGTAAATTATACCAAACATTTACTACTAGTACAGCTGCCATATAACTCCGAACTCCGTTCATTAGTATTGAATTTCTGATTTTGATCATCTACTTTTGCTGTTGACTGTACGTCGACAGATGTGACAAAAATAATACTTTCTACTATAATAAAAAGCATGATAACTTTTGTACTAAAATAATTAATGAATTTTTATTTATTAGAGGACAATGAGGATTCAACTGACTTGCGGGCTTTTATGACCATACCTTTTCTAATGAACACAAATACGATTGTAAAATCAAAGAAAGGTAAAGGACATCAATGGCGGCCCTCTAAACAAGAAGTGCTTGATTCTTTCATCACCCATGTGAAAACTGCAGCCGAAATTGATGAATGTATCACAAGAAGGCGAGAAAAACTACAAAAAATAGGACTCAACTTGCAACCATTTATAATGGTCGTAGGAACATTGAAAGAAATTGGTGACAGATACATAATTCTCAACAATGTCAGGTATGAAGTTCCGACTGTACTACAAGCAGTTGATGCGTGCTTCAAAATTATGTTTGTTTTGAATGCTGAATACCCGCCAGAATGCAAGCATGTGTGGCAATTCATACAAAAGGCGATGTTCAAACTCGATACCAAATATGACAAAGTGTATACAACTGTTAATACTTTAATAACGGATCTCAACATTCAAGATAAATAATTCGATTTTTTTGATAATGCCCAAGTGTTTTTTGTGTCTAAAAGAAGTTAATAGTCTTTTTAACCTTCTTAAGCACTTCACTTTAGCCCATGAAAGGCATAGATTTTCTGTATATCATTGTATTGAAGGCGACTGTACGCGTTCCTTTCATTTGAGAAATACTTTTCGCAAGCATTTTTTAAAAGAACACTCTAGCTTAGTGAATAACTCTTCTGCAAATAGTTCAGTGTCTTGTGAATTTACTCAGTCTAATAATTCTAATACATTATCGCCACGAATTGATGAAGCTGATTTAGTTCCTGTAAGGACTTCGTTCTCAAATTCTTATATTTCAAATATCGCTAATACTACAACAGATTCTGTGTCATGTTACTCACTAGAAGTTTTTGTATCGTCTCTCTATGCAAATCCATTAATTCCAAGGAATGTAGTTCAAGATATTATAGTTGGGATGACACAATACCTAACTAAAACTTTAGCTCCCAATATAGATACAATTTTCGCAGATATACTTCAGGCGGCACAAGAAGGCAAAGATATAACTTTTTATAAAGATCGAATTTTAAATAATATAAAGGCTCCGCTTCAGCAACATAACACAGAACATAAAAGACTACAATATTTTGAAATGAAAGGAACTTATATACCTCCAAAACAAATAATAATAGGCCAAAGAAATACTGTGGTAACGAAACGCGGTGTTACTAGGTCGATAACTGTAGAGTGTACACAGCAAATAATTCCACTTCGATTTGTATTACAGAAGTTCTTTTCACTTAATGATGTAATGAAAGAAACATTAGACTATATCAACAGTTTGACAAATTCAAGCAATTGCATAAATCATTTTATACAAGGAGCTTTCTGGGTTAATGAAAGGAAACGATTTGCAAAAGACAAGATAGTTTTTCCTTTGTATTTATTTTTTGATGACTACGAAAGTGGAAATGTGTTAGGGAGCCATTCCGGAATACATAAGTTAGGAGCAGTTTACGTATCTGTTGCGTGCCTTCCTCCATATCGAGCTTCTTCCTTAGAAAATATATTTTTAGCTTTACTCTTTCATTCTGCGGACCGAACAGCATTTGGAAACAACGTAATTTTTCAACCACTAATAGAGGAATTATCATTTTTATCAGAAACTGGAATCAATTTGGATATACCTTCATTTCATGAAAAATTGTATTTTTCTCTAGCTTTGATAATTGGAGATAATCTTGGAATCCATTCAATTATAGGGTTTAATGAAAGTTTCTCATCCAATCACCCTTGTAGAATATGTACTATAAATAAAGAAGATTTAAAAAGAACATATTTCGAAGATGAAAATTTGCTTAGAAATGTTGAAAATTACAATGAACAATTACTTCTAAACTGTCCAAATAGTACAGGCATAAAGGAAAAATGTGTTTGGCTTCAAGTTAAGGATTTTAGTTTATTTGACCAGGTGGGCGTGGATCTCATGCATGATATTTTAGAGGGAGTAGCTAAATATATTATGTGCTTCCTTATTGTTAAATTTACGCGACGCTTAAAATACTTTTCTATACAAGTTTTAAACGATAGAATAAATAACTTCAATTATGGTCCAGATACTAGTAGTAAACCTTGTCCTTTGAGCATGGAACATATTACAAATGGTGTCATTCGTCTTTCTTCTTCTGAAATGTTAACTTTTATTCGCTATTTTGGATTACTTATCGGCCATTTTGTACCAAACGAAGATCCATATTGGCGCATGTACATAACTTTACGGAAAATCTTAGACATACTAATTTCCCTGTCTGTCACAAAAGATAAGTGTGATGTGTTAAAATTTTTGGTATCTGAACTAAATGAACAATATGTTACATTAAGTAATGAAAAATTAAAACCCAAATTTCATTTTCTGGTTCACTATCACAGGATGATGGCTAAATTTGGACCTCTTACTAATATTTGGGCTATGCGATATGAAGCCAAACACAGGTTGTCTAAAATTGCTGCTAGAGCTTCATTCAACCGTCGAAACCTTACGTTGACGTTAGCCACTAAACATCAACTACAACTTAATGAAATGTTTGTTAAAGGTTTTTTAAATAATTCTGTGAAAGTTGGACCCACGAAAAGAATTTCTAAATGTAAACGGGACGACATTATACGTTATTTAAACTTGGATTCAGACCAGTCTCTTACATGTGTTACATGGGCTAAAGTTAAAATGACACTGTATAAACCTGGAACAATTCTACTTTATGATGTACAAAATATAAACGAAGTTAGCTTTATTAAAGTCAAAAATATATTCGCATTTAACGAAGACCAAATTGTATTTGAATGTGTTCTGTTGTCAACAGAAGATTTTGATGAACACTATTATTGCTTTGAGGTAAATGTACCAGAAAATGAAACAATAATCTACATTTTGCAGGATAATTTAATTTCTTATATACCAAATCATATAAATATTTCTACTAATGGTAAGAGTTATGTAACACAAAGAGTGACTTTATAATTAAATTACTTTAGTAATTTATAATTACTTTACTTATACATTCTCAAAGTGAGAATCTGTTTTCGAGTCTTTGTAGATTTTTTTTATGATATTTCGGTACGGGTTTTATAGGGATAGTTTTTCAGCTATCGATCGACACTAAATCACCCCTTTATGATAATGTCCTCTATTTGCTTCTACCCGGTAGTTTCTAAATAAACCACAGTAATTTAATTACTTACCAATTATTTTTGTTTATTTAGTTCATATTCCTGTTTTGTTCATTTAACTTATTCATAATATTACCGAGTGACCAGTTGGTTTGGTCAATGATCCTTTAATTTCCTTAAAATTACTTTGGATTATAAGCCAATGCTTGGAAAATTTCCTATCAAGGCGGTTGTAAATCAGAGGTGGAACCACTATCACAAAAAATGTAGCAAATAATACAAAACTTCATAAAAAATTACGTTTTAACAACAATAATATGTCTTATTTTATTTTTAAAATCTTTATATTACAATGACTATTTTTATATTACCTGCACTTTTTTTCTTTTTTTGTGAACGTGGCGCTAACTCCGCACTAAAACCCCTAATATTTGATTTATCATTTCTTTATTTTTTATGACTGCGATATAGTCTTATTTTGAATAACTTAAGATCACGTTGATGTTGTTTGTTTATTAGTTAAGCTTCACTCCTACTGTGATTGTTTTTTTTTTTTTAATATTATTCAACTGAGAAAGCCGATTGCTTTTGAGGGTAATTCCGTCTTTAATTTGTGAATTTAATATTGTATTGTAATGTAACATGTAAATCATGTTTCGTCAATATTCTAGTCTAGCTAGGGGAATCTATGATAATGGATAAAATACCATACAATGGATACAATACTCAATAAATAAAACAAGTTTTTAAAATAAAAATATGTGTTTTATTAATTTTTGCATGTTCCTTGCCATCTTTGTTTTAGGGCAGCTGTTACACCTGTAACCACGTGTCAGGGCGCCATTTTTCAAAAATATTATTGTGTTGTAAATGTTGTAATGGATTTATACGATTCAATACAAAACAATAATATTTTTGAAAGGTGGCGATTCCGACCTGTGGTTCCGGGTCCTACAGCCGAACTAGGACCAGCTACTGGTAGCTAAACTATATTAGCAATAAATGAATAAACAATGCAGTTACTTCCACGTAAAGCGATTATCTACTAGTAATCAAACAGTTTAGCAAGAGATAACAACACAATAACGTTATATATAAACGAACTATTCAATAATTTATTAATAAACCATAAGACGTACAGTTAGTTAAACACTTCAGTTTTAATTAGCCAAACTAGTTTAGTAACAACGACACTAACTGTGTATCTATAAACTGTCAAACAGTTTTGTATGAATAACAAAACTAAGTTGTCTGCAGTTAGCTTTGAGGGGTTGGTAAATAATAACTCTACTTTTTTTACAAAACTCATTTTAGTTACCAATAGCCCTTAGTTTAGTCGTCACTCGATTTTGGTGGCATGCAGCTAAAATTTTAGCTATTAGCAACAATTCTTTTTTTTCAGTGTAGTTAGACGGTATTATGTCCTTGTGAGTGGTCCAATATACGCCTGGTACTATGACAGGTAATTATTACCTACGGGGATACGGCTCGTATATGCACAATCTCGGCTTTGAGATAGAGAGGGAGTGGGGTGTCTTGTGGTCTTAATGACGTTGTTGGTGTACAGTTGCAATGCAAATGTTAATTAAATTGTGTGGCGGTTAATCTGGCTGTTGACTTATTTTATTGACTTTAGTAAAGGACAGTATAATGATGCTTTTCATACAAAAAGTAAAACGTGGAAATAGAGTTCGATTGTAATTCCTACCACAAGAGCATAGATGGCGGTCATCCTACAGACACATTAGATACAGGGTGTCAGGGACATCGACGCGCAAACTGTAACCATGAATTCAGCACATCATTCTAGACCCCTTAGCGTAGAAAATTTTCGTCGGTTATCAAAAAAAAAACAGCTATTTCATAGAAAAGTGCGATACCTATGCGGTCAAAATGTATGAAACAGCAAAAATTTTAAATAGCTGACAAAAAATTTCAACGTGGGGAGTTCAGAAGGGTTCAGAATCATGTAATGAATACATGGTAACAGGCTACGCGTCGATGTCACCCTGTATAGTCAGGAATCGGTCCGTTCACTACGTATTAACTTTTCATTGTGAGTAACTACGGTCAAGCTATCACAGGGTACTTACTTACTATCACAGGTCTTACTTTTTCGGCCCTTGGGTAGAGTTACTTATGTATAAGGTTCCCATTTTTACATTGGCTATTATTACGATCCCCACGTGCTGAAGAGATAATCCGCTTTATTCATAAACGTTGCTTAAAGTTAAGCAGTGATTAGCGACTGTTTAACCATACATTTTTGACGTTTAAGCGTTACTTAACTTTAGTCATCGTTTATGAATAAACCCCATGAAGTCAACCTTGGTTTTGTAGAAAATATTCATAGTTTTTATTACTTACTCTTCTATTAGGTGCGTCTTAGCCTCCGATAGTATGTCAATCAGTTCGGCCTGATAGTTTCTCGGAGGCCCCAGGCTTGAAACTCGCGAAGATCGTGCTTTTTTTTTTTGAGGAAGGGAAATGCCCCCCTCCCGCTCTGGGTGGAGCGGAAGGGAGTGTCAGACTCTTACTGACTAAAACCCACCCGTGTTCCTTTTTTAGCCCTTTCTGTTCCAGGGCAGCGATAACCCTTTCGGACGATCCCGCCGCCGCGAAGATCATGCTTCAACACAGCACTTAATTAATAACAATATTAATCTGCCAAACCTTTTCCCAACTATGTTGGGGTCGGCTGCCAGTCTAACCGGATGCAGCTGGATACAAGTGTTTTACACGGAGCGACTGCCTATCTGGCCTCCACAACCCGGTTATTGGGTAATACGATACTCCAATAAGACTAGATGTCAGAATTCCGGGCTTCTGACGACCCGTAACGACTGTCAAAGATCCAGGAATGACAGCCGGGGCCAACGGCTTAACGTGACTTCCGAGACACGTAGGGGTCTTGGTATGTAAGAATGGTCACTCATCCACGGACCAACTACGGCAAACGTACGTACGTTAAAATGATCGATTGACCCGTGCGGCTGTTATTACTTAGCCACAAGCCCTTCCCGCAGCAGTTAATTAGTAACATATTACAAAAAACATACTCAAAGTATATAACTCAAACGCACAGCACCCGTCAATGCCTTTGACGGCCAAAGCACAGAATAAAAACGTCACGAGTGATTACGTTGAACAAAAGCAGATTTGTTCGCACGATATTCAGTTAATCCATGATTAATCCGACCACAGATGCGTGTGATGAGGGTCGGCGGTGTGACAGCGCGATAATTGTGATATTATGATAGCCGCCGTTCTGATATACGCTTTGTCCTAGGGTTTAGAGAGCGCGTTAGGACCGAAGTAAAAGATTTGGAATTTAATAAGCGTGGGATTTGTGATCATTTCTTTATGTGACCATTACAGACCACAGACAGAAAGTTATGATAATGTTCACTTATGTGGCATGAATTGAATTAATATAATGTGCAACTAAAAAGAGAGAGTTTTTTTTTTAAATCACCTTCGTAATTAGAAATATTTTAAAATACAAAAGAACTTCAGTCAATCAAGGTTGACTTGACTGATCGAAGTTTTAGCTTTTTCCTTTGGTCGATACAGGTGCAAAATAAGCCATTTAAATACCGATTAACTAATAACTCTATTTTAAATTGTAGTTCGTCAACGAGATACAAACTCCTTTATATAATAAATATAAACTGAACATTTCTGTTTGTAATTCAAAATAACAGCTTTTTACTAAATGCATATGCAAGTATATAAAATATACGGTACTTACAACAAACAAGCGATTTTATAAAATTTTGTCTGTTAGTTGCGACTAATCTCCACAAGGGCTGGACTGATTTTGACGGAACTTTCACTGGCAGATAGCTGATGATACAATGAGTAACTTGAGATGAGGCTTAGAAAAATAATTAGGGTTCCGCGCAAGAAATTTAAATCCATAAAATTTCCGAAATCCCCGCGGTCGAAGCTGCGCACAGAAGCTTGATATTATATACAGTTAAGACAAGTTTGAAAAAATGTGTGTTACAGCAGTCGCTAATCATTACTTAACTTGTAAGTGTAAATAAATAAGTAAAGAGGTACCCAATTGTTTAAATAGCTTAGCTAAAGCAAAATATAAAGTGCATTTAAACAAAAACAACAAACGCCACGGTTACTGCTCGGATAGATACGAAACGTAAATGCGCCTCTATCGACCGGAGCTTCGGCTTACGTGATATTGCAGAAGTAATAGCTAATTATTGAACAACCGGCACTAAGCTAGCAGCTGAAGCGTCGAACTGGCGAACGAGAGGTAACTGCCTAATTGCGTTCGAATCCCTCTCGTTTTAGCATTACCATGAACCCATAGTGTTTGTAGAACATATTGCTAGTAAGTTTTTATTTATTTATTTAAGATTCATGCACAACATTACAGAATTTAATCCTAAGGCGTTGTACAGCGTAATTTACAAACTACAAAGTGACACATATACATAATAAGTAGGTTAGATAAAATACATTTTTTCTAGATAACACAAGGAAATAACAAAATTAACGAAGCGATATCACTTGTAAAATAGACAAAATGTAATGAAGAAGATTAATAGAATAATTTACAACATAAGATTTGCACTTACAAACATATCACGTGTAACGTTACCTTTGCGAACTCGCTCAGTGAACATGAGAAAATATGTAATTTATCAGCCACCAAATTTAGTGTGCGCATTATTCGCAACTTACACGACTGTATCTCCGAAAGTTTAGGAAAAGGTTCACATATAGTAAACCCACATTTTGCCGATATTGAAGTCCAATTATTACGGGGCGGGCCCCCTAGCCCCTAGCCCCATAAACTAGTCACAAATCCAGACTAGACAGACCGGCACCCTAATTGCGTAACACTCAATCATTCTCAATCTGAATCATATTGAAGGATTTTTTTTTTGTCATGATTGTATCTGCTCAACAAAGTAAATAACGCAATGAATGTTGTTGAACTGTCAAAATGAAACCGATTCCGATTGATCGTGTGTTACGCAATTAGGGTGCTGGCTAATACTTGATGGAAAACCCTGAAAACACTTTGATCGACGTGTGAATCAAATCCAGGATCTAATACTCAGCAGTAGCGTTTGCGACCACTGGACCAACGAGGCAGCATGCTAGCAAGTTACTGTTGTTCAAAACACAATTCTAGGTAGACCTGAAATGTACGTGTGTGTATTTAATGCTTTGATGTCGTGAAAAATGTGTTTATTACCTGTATTCTCTGAAGGGGGACCCGGAGGGGCTTGTGGCTAAGTAATAACAGCCGCACGGGTCGATCGATCAGGTTAAGTTAAGCTTGCAACGGTTGCTCAGTAGATGGGTGACCATCTTTACATACCAAGACCGGCTCTGTTCCTTCGGCTGTCTTTCGTTGATCTTCGACAGCCGTGTGTCGTCAGAAGCCCGAAAGTCTGGCAACCAGTCTTTCCAAGGGGTATCGTATTACCCAGTAACTGGGTTGTGGAGGTCAGATAGGCAGTAGCTCCATGTAAAATACTGGTATTCAGCTGCATCCGGACTAGACTGGAAGCCAACCCCAACATAGTTAGGAAAAGGCTAGGCGGATGATGATGACCTGTGTTCTCCGGGTAGTGTCTTGCAGCGACGTGTTACCACGAAAGGCAGGCACGTAAGCTTATCGTAGAAAATAAGAGACAGAACACACATCCAGTCACACATCGCATCCCACCTCTTTTTACATTCACGCCCCAATCCACTCCCGAACAATCCCGACCACTTTAGTGTAAAAAAATCCTTCCATAAAAACTAGGTACAAAGAGAACCTTACTGTGAGAGTTCGTGTTCTGTAATAATTTCCACTTCAAATGTAGGCACAGTGGGCCAGTACACTCGCTTAGTTGAATAATTCAAAAATTCACGTCGGCCACTTGCGAAAACAAGGAGAGTAAACGCTAACTGTGCAGTTCGCGAAAAAATACAACTGGACGAGTGTAAAGCGTTGCCAGTTCATTATTCTGTTTGACTGTACCCCGTGCTTCTGTTCTTTTGGGGAATTAGGGTGCTCGTTATGATTTGAGTGGCGGACTTGGGGACTGTCTTGTTTCTTTGTTTCGGCTGTTGATTGCGGCTAAAGTAATGATGCTGAATATTTTTTTGGGTAACGAGATGACGAAGGTAAGGAATGAACCAAAGGCTTGGTTTTTATTTAATTTTTTCTAAAAAATTGCCCGAGGATCCAAAAATTACAAAATCACAACTAAATATTAGTATAAGTACCAGTCGAGAAATACTTTATCTGCATTTAAATAGAAGAATCTAAAGTCAGAATAATTCCTGATTTTTTGCAGCAAAACGCCAAAGAAACGAACTCTTGAAAGGACTGCTTAAAAAGTAAGACAATGAACATAAAATAAATGCATTATCAGCCTATAATGTCCCCACTGCTGGGACACAGGCTTCCTGTCTGTGAGAAGGAATGAGCCATAATTCACTACGCGGGCTCAGCTTAGTTCGGGTTGGCGGATGTCAAATGACTTCGATTTTTCGGTTCACATGCCGGTTTCCTCACGATATTTTCCTTCACTGTTTTAAGAGCAGTGATGGTGAAATAATGTACACAATGTGCCTGCTTGGGATCGAACCCACGACGTACAATAAATAGCTTCAATATAAATCAATACACCACCCATTCACAAAAACCTAGACAAAACAGTGGAACAATCTCAGACCGTAATCACAATCAGTTTTCTGGCTCACAACACAATCAGCCTTACGTACCAGAGTACTTAAGATAAAGGAAAAGTAATGAAATCTCGGGTAAGTGGATAATTAAACAACAGAACAAGTTTTGACATAACTCCCAGCGGCCTCATAAGGTAATGAGTTTGGAAGAGAAACCTCAGTTTGAAGTCTGAAGTCTACCTATTTTATCCACTAATATAATGAATTACACTGGTTTGGTGGCAGGATCAGTGGCATTCCAAGTGCTGTCATTTCATAAGCACTCATCAGAAGTTTAATTTACTCAGCTAAGTAAGTATTGGCCTAGTTTGTAGTAGTAAGCCACTTTTCACATAAGCTATGGAATCAGGCGGAATCCATGACACTAAAATGTTACAAAAATCAAAATATTTGATGTGTATGTGTGTGTGAGTGAAGGGCGGGTGTTTTGAAGGACTATGTTATGTAATTTTGAACTTCAAAAAGTGCTGATTCTCAGCCTAGTTTGAATAAATGACTTTTGATTGTGCTTGGTGACTGGAAGTTGGGTTATATCTGTGAGTTTGCTTGTCTACATTACTACTTAATTTTAACGAGTATTGTTCTTTAAGTAAGTTTTCTGTCTGTGGGTAATCCAATGTTTGAAGCCATGTGTTCAGTTTCATGAAATGTAACATAGTTAAGCCGCGATTCTCGTAGCAAACGTGATGGTTATCATAAAATTCTATTAGCACCAGTTCTTTGCAAGCTGTTTGGTAAAAGCCCAACTATAAAATGGTTACGAGCTCCTGCATAATTTGTGGCGCGTGCGCGAACTGCAGCCCAGAATTGATACGTGCTTTAATAATACCTACATAGGAGAAAGATATAAATGAAAATATCGTTGTAACACACTGCCTCGGTTTGCTTCTTGTTTTAATCAGTCATATTGTGCCTTTCAAAAGGTCGGTACCTATTGCGAAAGGGGAAAAAATGCAGAACGTATGCAACAAGATGCAGAGAATTGTCATAATTATGCATCTGCGTTTTCCCGCTGCGACAAGTAGCGAGAGTGTGAGAGTCCCATAGCATGTCGTTGTGACTCTGCAACTCGACGTCTAGTGTGAAATTGTCGGCCCCACCCTGTTGATGCGTTTGATTTTGATCGCATGTCGCATCGCCATGTCTCACAGTTGAGAAGCATCACACGACACCATGAAGCATTTCGAGATGTGACAGAGTTTTTATCCATAGCTTAATAAAAAAATAACAATTATTCATACACTAGCTTCTGCCCGCGACTTTGTCTGCATGAAATTTCTTGTTCCCCCGGCCCAAACCATCGTTGCGCATCACCTGCCCGCACTATTACTTCGTTTTCGCTTAACATTCTTTCTTCTTTCCTTTTTCTTTCTTTCTTCCTTTTCTTTCTTTCTTTCCTTCTTTTTTTCTTTCTTTCTTTCTGACTTATTTTCTTTTTGCTCGGCTCCTAAGGGTCATAGCCTGTAGCCTTCCTCAAGAGTTGGGTTATCAAATGAAAAAAAAATCAAATCCGACAGGTAGTTCCATAAATTAGTGCGTTCAAAAAATTAAACAAAATCTTCGAATTTATTATTAGTATGAATAGAATATATCTACAGATTAATATTAGTATAGATAATCTAGAACAGTGCAAGGGTAACAGACAAGGGTATTGTATGTTGGCAACAAAACTGCGGAAAGTGTCGTGTGATACGGTAGTCTGCCGCAACCATGTTGGAAACTCGGAAGCATGCTTTGACCCAGCTCTCTAGAGGTGCATATTGTTTTAGTAATAACATATAGAATTTATTTCTACTTTTCCTTCCTTATCATCCAACGTATTAAAGTTCAAGGCAAGATCAGAGCAGAAGCACAATCAGAGCCACCTAGTATTTTTGCAAAATTTACTTTAGTTCGGCTAGTTTATCTTTTAATCCTGTTTTTTATACCTTTCCAAGTTTTATATATAGCACTTGCCATTCATGGCAAAATAACACACATAAAAATTTCGTAAGACACATACAACGCAAGACTTCTACGGAAGTACGTATGTAGATTGTTTGTAACTGATACAAAATGAAATTCATAGCAATATCATGCAACTCTCAAGGATGATTTCCACCAAACAGCTCGCATCGCATCGGATCGGAAAGGATACGAACGGATGCGGCGACAGCCGATCGCGTCCGGCAGGATTTCTCGACGCATACCCACAATCGGCTCCGCACCGTCGTCGCTTGCGAACGTATCTGTTACTGCGCCTAGTCCAATAGTTTCATTCCTACCGTGTTGACGTGTTCTAATGCCGAAAGGATTCGATCGGATACGAAGACGTCTTCGTATCCGATCGAATCCTAAAGTATGCTGCGACGCGCGATTGGCTCTGTTCATCTGAACGGAGCCGATCGCGCGTCGCAGCATACTTTCGGCTACGATCGCGTGTCACGGAAGACGCTCGCGGTCCAGCTGCTGTGCGCGGCTTGGTAATATAGACTTTAAATACTGTGTAGATTATAAAATCCATTCCGATCCGTTGCGATGCGAGCCGTTTGGCGGTCAATGATAGCATTGTCAAATATTTTGCGAAAAAATTAAAATACATGTTTTGTAAAAAAGATGAGCTACCTGTATTTACAAGATAATATGTACTTCATTTGAATAACTCGCGTTCCCAGTCAAAATAGAATACGAAAACCTGATGAGAATAAAATGCAGGATTACCTTTCACGAAATGGTAAATTATAGCAATAATGCCTTTTTCATCCAAGCACATAGCCAAATTCCGCAAACTCAACTTTAATTTGTTACCCATAAAGCACATTTTACAAAGCGTGTTTTAAACGAGACACACTGGAATGACTGTTTATTTGGAGAATATAACATTCCTTCACTTAAAAAGTGCTCAACGGAAACTTTTTTATTAGCTTATTTATTTGAGACTGAAACGTAGAACGAGCTTCTGCAATTTGTCGAGATTTCTTGGCGATACTTTTTACGCTTATTGTCCTCTTATTGTAGAAACAAGGCAAAAGGAAAAAAATATATAACGTAGAGTCATCGAAATGCTCAAAATTTGCATAAAAAAAACATTATAGATACATTTTTTTTGTGTATGCGAAGATAGGTGCTTCCACATCGCAAAAAATATAAAGAGCGAAAATCGTAAAGACTACATTTCTGAGCGACTTGGAAGCCTATGCGCTTTCATAGCAACGATCTCGTAGTAATTTCAGCTACAGTATTCTTCAGTTAATTCGTTAATTTAACCAATAATGTACACACCATATAAACAGACAAAAAGAAAAGAACAGAAAAACACGTACAAAGGTGATGCTAATTTCTAAATGAATCTCTTCCCGCATAACTGCGATAATAAAGTAAATAAAAAAAGATGTAGACACTGTGTTTAAGAGCAGAAGAGTAAAATAAAATACATAAAATTATATCATAAGACACACATTCGCCACTTAACTTTACGCAAGACGCACACGACAAATCTAACCTTACTATGGTAGGAAAAATGTACTATTTATTTTACCATTTATTTACACACATATAAATAGACAATGAAAAACAGAACAGAAAAAATAGGTACAGAGGTGATGCTATATACTATATGACGGAGCAAAACTTTATAGTGAAATACCTGATGGTGTTCAACAAATAACGTAGTTAAATTTGTCGCAGCAAACTCGTTTCAATATTTATGTACATTTTGATCATATCGACGAGTCAATTCCCGCCATCCCTAACAACATCATCTTTCTTTTTCCTACTCTTAAACCTTTCCCTTTCTTTATATAGTTACGTGGACCGTGTAATGGGAAGCGAATGAAACGGACCTTTAGTTGAACAGCTAAAGTTTTAAAGTTTATGGTCGTAAATCCTGGACACGAAAGAGTTTATTTTGGAAAGATAGTTGCAGTACAGTTCATTTGCTTTTATTTTTTTCCGCTGTTTAATTTTGTTCCTTAGTATTTCCACTGCTAAAGGCACAGCAGGTTTACTGTTAACTTAGTTGACTGTTTTTTAGACTACGTATAGCTTTATGCTCTAAATCAGATAAATGTTCTTTCGAAGGCCACACAATAACCTCAATTGCCTCTAAACTATACAGGGTGTCAGGGACATCGACACGCAAACTGTAACCATGAATTCAGCACACGAATCTAGAACCGAGAAAATTTTCGTCGGTTATCAAAAGAAATATCTGCTGTTTCATAGAAAATGTACAATAAAATGTACGGAACAGCAATCTAAAAAATAAAAATTTCAGCTCAATCGGTTGAAGATATCTGCTTCAAAATTGAGTTGCAAGAGTCCACCCGAACAAAACTAGTTACATACATACATCGCAAGTTAAATAAAAGGTTTTAGAATCGCTTACTGCATGGTAACAGGTTACGCGTTGATGAGCCTGCCGCATTGTATGTAGATCAAAATAGTCGGTATTTTGAGGCCGATAAGAGTCAATGATTAATTTGGTATCAATATATTTTGATCTACATTACTATGTATTACTATGTATGCTGATTGACCTGTTAAACAAATACATGCATAGGTAGATTCTGAAGCGAGACTATCTTCAGCTATTGTTTATATAATAGTAGATAAAATAGCCTTGGTATATGTACATTCATTTTGATCCACTATGTAAGTGCGTCAAAGTTTGCGAAACGTCCCATTAGCAAGGACCAATATTAGTCTTGAAATATAGTCTTTATTAACACTCACGAAATCATAATATTTGCCTCTTTACACATTATTTGTTTGCAGAAACTATTGCTGCGGTTGCAAGTAATATTTTCTCAAGCGTTATGATTATTTTCTCATACAATATTCAAACAGATTAATTTAAAACACCATGCAGGGTTAGATAATAAAGTAATGAAGGATTAAAATGGAACAGAAGGGTTAATAACCCCTTGTTATCAGCAGCTTCTTCAGCTTAATAATATTTAATTATTAATTAAAACGAAGGTTTAACCACGGAGCTTAAAATCTTTGAGGCAGTACTTACCGACGTGTAGATTATTATGTGTCGAGTTCATCGAACCCCGGATTAGCACGAGACTATCCTGAAAAGATTATGTAAAAGTTTTTGTAACATTTATACATTATCTAAACTAAACTATAGGTATTATAAAGAAAAAAAAATAGATTTGTTTGTATGTTTCTTTGTTACGTTTTCACGTTAAAACGGCTAAACAGATTTGGGTGAAATTTGGTATATGGGTAGAACATGACCTGGATTAGGACATAATACTTGTTATCCCGATATTTCCACGGGATCGAGACTTATGCAGGTGAAACCGCGTGGCGCAGCTAGTTCTATGTAAAAGTCACTTTCACCATAATTCAGATAATTTATTCTGAAAATTTTATGTGTTTATTACATTATTATAAAATTTGATAAAAAAATTACGATGTTTTATCAAGTCGTAAAGCCGTGCGGAGCAAGGCCAGGTCGCTAGTTCATTTATAATCACCTAATCAGTGAGATTTCCATTCTTTTTATATACGGTGGTGGTGATGTGGTGCGTCTTTTAGCACCAACACAAACATAACAACACGCGCGCTAAGAGAATTGAGACCACAACTGCTTTATAAACTAATTAATATCTACATTTCAAAAAATCTTCCAAAAAAATATACAATACCAATGTCTTTGTCAGTACCAAATCCTTCCGTTTTTAGACAACACTAACCTTGTTAGACTTGGCCTAATACGGACACCACTACAAGTGACAGGGTCGTCCTATTTCCAGCCACGACCATTTCAACACAAAACAACACGTGCATTTTATTCTAAAGACGTGCTTTTCACATTGTCGGTGTAATTTTCTCCGTGGCCTTGCAATGTCGTACATGCAAGACTGGAGCTAAATCTGTCCGCAGTAAATGCTTGTCGGCGTAAGTTGTCGGTGTATGCCTGTATAGTGTCGGTGTATGGCGTACTGCCGGTGTTCAGTGTCGGCCAAGTAGCCATGTAGTTAACTTAATTAATCGCTAATTACACAGTATATGTGTTCTTACTTTGCAGTTAATCGTCCTTAAAGTAGGATTTCTGCATGCAACATTTTATTTTATTTAGAAAGCGATGGTAAAGAAGTAAAACCCAATTGGATTTATGTTTTAAGGTGAAATAGAAATGTACTGCAGCAACATACATTAGGGGTTTGGGTCATTTTTTAAATAATTTATTTCACCACTACTTTTTACTTCTTTTTTGAAAGTGAATGTGTCGGACATTCACTTTCTTTTTGGGGTTCCGTACCTAAAGGGTGCCAACCGTGGCTATTACCGCCGCTGTCCGTCCGTCTGTCAGCCAGTCTGTCTGTCAGCGGGATGTATCTCATAAATCGCTATAACAAAAAATATTATAAAGTTAAAGCCAAAAAAGGCGGCCATACAAGAGTCTGTTTTTTTTTTTATCAATATGACTGTTATGTTAAATATTGTACGGTGGTACAGAACCCTTCGTGGGCGATTTTTTGTTTAGATACTCGTGCTCTAGCAAAGTATAGTTAAGCATCTATAAATAAATAATAGTAAATACATTAACACAAATTAAATTCAGAGAATAAATAAACGAGTAATAGATAATATAAAAACAACTACTATTGTTGAAGACAGGTAGAAAGGACATAATTATAATAAATATTTAATAACAAGGAAAACCATAAAAGCACTCTTCCTCTCTCCTCCTTAATTAAAATTTTTCTGTGCCCGACAGGGTCCATAATTGATTCTATACTAACCATCTGTATATGTACATTATGCATGAAATAAAGATTGAATTGAATGAAATCCTTTATACATTTCAATTTATAACCCCGATTTAAACAATCGCAGCACACAGTGCAGTGGTGTAGCGAAAAGACGTGATTAATCTACCGTGTGACGACGCAGACCATTTTTCTGCAGCTGTACGTATAGTGTGTTTGTAAGCAGCGCTGACGTGTGGGCAGGAGCTACATTTATTTTGTTATGTTGTATAACATGCACAACAAGACACAGACATGCGTAAAAAAAAAAGTTCGAATTACTTTTATCGTCTTTAGGTATCGATCCCCATAATACCATAGAAAGCAAAAAAACTCGTTTATTTTCGGTTAACATGACGCAGAGAAAGATCACAAACACAAAAAAGAACAAGTTGAGGGGAAATATGCGTCACATCCACGCAAAACGGCTATCACTCCCGACCCGACGCGATCTGTGAAGTTTTGCCAGCTTATTTAATTTGACCCTGTGTATAGGACCAAAGAAACGTCGGATGGACTGTGTGAATGATAATATGGCTAGAAAGGGGGTGACTACTGAGATGACGACTAAGGGACTACTCACACTTATTCAGCTCTGTTCAGCCTTTGTCCATAGAAAACAACGATTTTGTATGGAATGCGTACGCGGTTAAGCTGAACGGATGCGTACGCATTCCATACAAAATCGATGTTTTCTATGGACAAAAGCTAACAGAGTTGAATAAGTGTGAGTAGACCCTTATAGACAAGTATGGAACGAGACATGCTGCGCCAACCCCAAATAAATTGGGATAAAAGTAATTAGAGATTGATGATATAGGGTATTATTGCATGCATAAACAGGTTCTCAGTACATACATCCATCATCATTTCAGCCGAAAGACGTCCACTGCTGGATATAGGCCTCCCCCAAGCACCTCCACTTGGACCGGTTCTGTGCTTCTCGCATCCAACGGGTTCCTGCGGCCTTCACAAGGTCGTCGGTCCACCTTGTGGGAGGCCTTCCAACGCTACGTCTTCCGCGCACGCGGTCGCGACTCCAGAACCTTTCCGCCCCATCGGCCATCTGTTCTGCGAACAATGTGCCCTGCCCACAGATTCATGTACATAAATGAATTAGATTATTTATGTACATGTGTATGTTGATTATATTGTGGTGACGTAATAATTGTGTACAGAAATCTATTAGTAACCCAATAGATTTATGTACACAATTATTACATCACCACAATAATTATAATCAAACAAAACAAAAATGGACTCGTTTTGTTTGAAACTTTTAATTCGTTCACTCTATTTCTGTAATAACGAAATATAAAGTTCTGAATACCACACTATGTCACAGCCCATTCCATGCAGTTGTTCAATTTTTTTTTTTTTTATTGACAATGGGCTCACTCTTGACCTCAATCCAGCCCAGAGGCAGGGATGAGATCTACGGTGGAACGAGCTTGCCCAGAAGAAGCCTATTCACTCTCGCCCTGAAGAGATTAGGGTTGTATGAACTCGGGAATGCAGACGTAATGCGATATCTGAGCGGTGAGGGGTACAGAGGTTCTGAGCAACCAGCGGGGTAATTGCGTAACAGATTGACATTTGCAATGCCTTTCCTTCTGACAATTCGGCAACATTCATTGAGGTATTTACGTTGTAATAAGGATGGATGGATAAGCAATGGATAAGAAATTTCCCTCAAAATCCTTGGGATTGTGAAAGAAAGTGAGTTAACAAATTAATGTGGTGCTGGATCATCTTTAAACTATGGGCGTTTTGACATTTGTAAGACTACGGTAAAAAAGAATTGGTAGACTGCTTATACATACATATATCATTAGGTACCTACATTATAGGCCAATTTGTGAGCCTAAATCGCAGTGGTGGGTTATTGCTCTAAACAATGATAACTGCGTTCTAATTGTAGCCTAAAGCTTTCGAATCGGCCGCTCCACGGAGCGCGCACTCCACCGTGTGTGCTCTGGTCGCGCGCGGCACGTCCACACCGACCGCGCATTTGGATCACGCAGGGCCGCGCTTGATCGGAGCGCACTAGATCGACCAGCTATTGGACTGCATGCTATTCCATTTAGTAATGCAGCTTCCTTCAATTGCCACCTTAATTCTATGGATACCCATCCATAGAATTAAGGTGGCATATATATAGCTTTATAATACAGTAACTTACCCAAGTTACTGTAAATATAAAGCTGCATATCAAAACTGTCAATGTCAAAATGCTTGAACAACTGTATAAAGTACGACGTATAAAGTTACACTGTGGCAAAGCTATGAATTCATTCACACGCACGCGTTTATATTAAAAATGTCCGCTATAAATTCACGGATTACAAACTTTTCTGGTTGTTAAAATTTCGGACAAATAGTACCTACATCTATATTTTGTATGTTATGGTTGAAGAACCGGAGTTTTATGGATTATGTAGCTGAAAACTAAATGGTGGGTTATATTTTACGACTTCAGGACTGTAAATATACAAAATACATACCTACATGGGTAGATACTGTTTTACCGTCACCGTTTACTACCTACATGGGAAAAGGGAAAAGAGTTATAAAAACTGGAAAAAAGGAGAATATTACCACAATAGCATAGTTTGCGACATGCTAACCACATCCTATCCTGCTCTCTGTGTCCAAAAACATGCAAAGTAACCTCTGGGCTGCCACCGACGACGCCGTGGAAGTGGCGAAGTTTTGGGCCAAAAAGATCTAAAATACAGTCGTGCCAACGACCCGAAGTAGAAGACCACAATAAATAGCCAACCACCATTCAACACACAGATGATTGCAATTTTATTGGTATTAGCCGACACTAAGACGTTACTGACTATCTTGGTAACAATTTTCCGCTTACAATAATTATTACTTACATTACATTACGATGAAATCAAAATTATCCTTCTTACACTTCTTTTAGGGCCAAGTCTGCTATTTTTAATGATTGATCTATATGCCAACTATTCTCAGGTCCGCTTGCACTAAAAATCACCAAATACGGTTAGCGCTAAACGCATTTAAAACATCGTTCTGTTTCTGTCAAACAATATTGTTAATTCGTTTAGGGTTAAACATATTTAGTGATTTAAGACCACGCCATTACCATTGTGCCAAAAGTTCCTAAATTCATGTGCCTTATTACTAATGTGCCCAAGTTCATAATGGCATCTCAGTGGTCAAAAGAAATGTCTAAATAATAGGAGATTACCGAACAATTAACGACTTGTCATAATGGACAATACGAGACGAAAACTACGAAAACGACACACAAAAACGATGAACAAATACGATTTTTTTCAACGGAGTGTCACCCACCGGAAAGCCATAATTACGACTTGCAATCAGTTGTTACCAAAACTGTCAAAATCAACCTTCATGGTGGCAACGAACGACCAAACAGCTTGACACAATTGCCTGACTACTCCACAGATTAGAACCCCTGCTATGTTACGTACCTAAACACTTTAAACCTAATCGCATAATTCCCCTAAGTACACTTAAATATCGTCACAACGACGGAGGCCTAGCTCATCCACGGATCAATCCTAATTCCTGAGTCCATTGACCTTTAGGCCT
Organism: Apamea crenata; assembly: GCA_949629185.1. NCBI lineage: Eukaryota > Metazoa > Arthropoda > Insecta > Lepidoptera > Noctuidae > Apamea > Apamea crenata. The sequence goes on from OX451359.1 coordinate 5,447,834, forward strand.
GAGCTGATCTCACGCAAATATCCCGAACGATCGGTCGATAGAGGTCCACATATACGATGAATGTCATATAGACATTAATTATGAAGCGAACCATGTTTATTTTCGGTGTGCCTAATGGAGTAGGAAACGTGGTATGTGTCAAATATGTCCTATGTAACCTGTCTAACCACTGTTTCTAAAATTATGAGGCAATTGTGGAAATATTTAGTGATCGATGTTGAAATTTAGGGTATTGTAGGATAATAAAAGTTTTTTTGTTAGCTTAGCTTGATGCGAATTTGACCACCACCTCTCTTTAGTTGTGATAGAGCAAGCTTAGCGTGATAGTGGCTGGCAAAGTGCTAGTGCTGACTAAGGTTTGTTTAGGGAACATCTCTCACTAGGTTGGCCAAACGTTTTCACGAAAACAAACGGCGAGGATGCAAACTGCCCCCACTTATATTTTTTATGCATTGGCATGGCATCCGCAAGACGGGCATAATATTGTTAGCATTTGTAGCTATTTATACTAGAATGGAATAAATTTGGAATCTATACATAGCCCTTAAACTTACCCAAAATCTGTGACGTCACCCGCCTTGCTATTTTTGTGTCCCACAGATTTAGATACCCTATAGCATCTGGTATACTCAACGTTCCATTTCAAGGTTTGATATCTTCGAAACTGTTCGATTTCTAGATATAGCTACAACGGAACCAAACACAGCGTAAATTTTATAAGGTGCCAAGATTGATTAGAGATGTTACACACCTGTTCGAGTCGGCATACACCCGGCATTCGGCAGTATTTGCTGAACAGCAACGGTTCGTGCCGATCGGCATCTAACCTCACTGAATCATGTTTGGATCTGCTCGAATCAATTGGAGCTACGCCGAGCGGCTTTTTTCCCGAACATATATTATTATGTCTACATAATATTATACACGGTCATCAATCAGCTGTTCTATACATTTTGACCGTATAGTTCTTGCACTTTTGTGTGAAATAGCAGATTTATTTTATAGCCGACGAAAAATTTCTATTATGGGGTTTAGAATCATGTGCTGAATTCGCGGTAACAGTTTACGCATCGATGTCCCTAACACACCTGTATATTCGATTTTGCTGCTCTGCTGTTCCGAATCATATCGACCCGAACAAATGTGTAGCATCCCTTAAAGGGTACCCCCGGAATTGGGACGACGTGAAATATTCAGGGATCATGGTAGTGCCGTAAAAGAAGATTTTCGCTAGAGATGATTTATTGGGACGGCTCAGAGGTCACGGCTGTTCTAGAAATGTGTTCGAAACAATAAGGGTACCTATTTACTTTGAAGGCTGAAATATTGGGCTTGTTTTGGCAAGTTCTACCTATTATTTATTGAATACGAGTTTTGAGTGGTTGCGAATTATTGTTGCCGTTTCGTTGTTTTGTGGTTATAGTTTTACCGATGCTTTTGTTTTCACATTGTGAGCTGAAACTAAAATCTGTATTTTTTTTTTTTTTTTTTAAGTATAAACAGCCTTATTCAAACAAATCTCGCTAATCACTCATTAGCTACTACTGTTTAGCTAACCATTTATTTAGCTCTTAATCAATGCTTAACTTTTCTTTATTCCCTATAGACTAGTTAGCAGGACTGTTAATGTTTAGTGGTTATCGGAGGGCCCTTTTTTTTTATTTTTTTTTTCTGGATGGGAAACCATCAAATGACCCCTCCCGCTCTGGGTGGAGCGGAAGGGAGTGTCAGACTCTTACTGACTAAAACCCATCCGTGTTCCTTCCTTAGCCCTTTCTGTTCCAGGGCTAAATAGTAACAGACGCACAGGTCGATCGATCACGTTGAGCTACGCTTGCCGCGGTTGGTCTGTAGATGGGTGACCATCTTTACATACCGAGACCCTTCCGTGCCTCGGAAAGCACGTTAAGTGGCTGGTCGCGGCTGTCATTCGTGGATCTTTGACAGTAGTTACGGGCAGTCAGAAGCCCGAAAGTCTGACAACCAGTCTTACCAAGGGTTATCGTAATACCCAGTAACTGGGTTGGGGAGGTCAAATAGGCAGTCACTCCATATAAAATACTGGTATTCAGCTGCATCCGGTTAGACTGGAAACCGACCCCAACATAGTTGGGAAATGGCTAAGTAGGTAGATGATGATGAAAAGTGTTTATTTATTTAACTATTTATGTACGTCACCAAAGGAGATAAGTAACCAGGATCGTCCGATATAGTTGAAGTTCAGTAAGAAACCGATGGGTGTTTTGGAATAAAATGTGATTTAATGAATGGAAAACAAACAGTCAATTTATCAAATTAAATTTCATTCGAAACCATCTTTCGGTTTCTTACTAAACTTCAACTGTAACCGACGGCCCTTGTTACTTATCTCCTTTGGTGACTGTACACACATAATATAAACAGAACAGAACAAGAAGAGAGGAACAGAAAATACGTAGGTACAAAGGTGATGCTTATTTCTAAGGAAAACTGCGATAGGAGAGTGATTAAAAAGAGATGTTGACAACGTGTGTAAGAGTAGAAGGGAAAACCAAATCCGGAACCTATCCAGCTCGTCCCGCCATCCCTACGTGGTCTGCCGCGACCCCGCCTCTACAATCCTACATCCTACAGAAAAAAAATCATTTATCTTTTATAAACAAACACGAAAAACGACTTTAATTTATAATAATTATGTATAGTATAGATTAGAGATATAAATAATTTAGATTCTCTTTTTTATGTAAGTTATGATTATATTTAGGTACCTATCTTTGTAAATTAAAATAAATAGCGTCGAAAAATTTATCCGCATCGCTGTCGACTCAGACGCGGTCTGAGGGCAGGGTCGTGGAGGATCACGAAACCCTGATGGCTGGACTGATAGTTTTTAACCGACTTCTAAAAAAGGAGGAGGTTCTCAATTCGGATGTTTGTATCTTTTTTTTTTTTTTTTTATGTTTGTTCGCGCATATCTCCGTCGCTTGCCAACCGATTTGAAAAATTCTTTTTTTGTTGGATAGGGTATACTTTCCAAATGGTCCCATGAAAATTTTATCGAAATCGGACAAGCGGTTTTTGAAAAATCAAAAAAATGATCACAACAAAAAAGTGAAAAATAAAAACTTTTTTCCAAAAAAAAAACAACCGACTTCCATAAAAACACTACAAAGTGAAAAATAACTTTAATTTCGGAAGTCGGTGGTGAAAAACGAAATAAATAAAAACCAAAGACACCGACTTCCGAAATTAAAGTTATTTTTCACTTTGTAGTGTTTTTATGGAAGTCGGTTGTTTTTTTTTTTGTAAAAAAGTTTTTTACTTCAAAAAGCCTGTTATAAATTATAGAATCGAAGATACAAGAGGCGAGCCCCGCTCGTATTCATGGTTCAAAAGCCTTCGGTTAAGGCCAGATTCCAAAACCTAAACTGCTAGAAAACGGGTTTATGGGAGAAATTAATTATTAAAAGTAATTTTTATTTCTGTATGAAGGTCAATAGAAAATAGAACCTATTCAAGGTGGGGTGCTAAAATTTTCAGGCTCGCTTCGCTCACTTTTGCAACCTACATTCTGTTGATTCTCCTGTCCTGCATAATCTGCCGTTTTAATACATACGACTAATTTGGCAGCATTATTAAATACCACCCCTCATTTAAAAGCTGCGATCCTACTGCCACCAACCAGCCACAAATCCAAACTCCAGGCTGCTTCTGAGAAATGTCTGATGGATAAATCTAGTAACACTTTACCCGACCTAGGAATCGAACCCAAGACCTCATTCTCAGCAGTAACGTTTGCGACCCTTAGACCAACGAGGAGTTGTACCTCCCTTAAAATATTCCTCTGCACCCATGGTGACCCCTCCAAAATCTTGGGCTGCGACCGCGCTTGTGTCGGCTGGTAATTTACCCAAGAGACTGGCGGCATTACCACGTTGTATGCTAGCCAAGGTAAAAGCCAACCCTTGGGTCATGGGAAGTGTCAATATTGTCAGATTCCCCTAAATATCATTTACAGCAAAACTCGATTCACAAGTCTCAAAACACCGTGAAATATAAAATCGATTGATATCTAATAATAAAGTGTTACTGTGTCAATAATTCACGAAGTTCGCGACATTTTCTGGAACATTATGAGTCGAGGCACGTAAAGTACGGAGCAAGTCTCACGGCCTATCGGTGCTGTTAGCTTTAACTTAAAGTCCACGGAGCCAATGTAGTGGAACGAAAAATATTTTAGAAGAATTTTAAGGGTTGTGACTTCTTGTTGGAACGGAGTTCTTTAACATAGCAGTAGGAGTATTTTCGTTCGCCTCCATGCGACTTTCCAGTTTCCTTTTTTTTTGTCTATTATTTATATAATAAAAAAGACAGAGAGAGAATCTTTGTTTTTGGTGTGTTGCGCTAGCTTACTTAATTAAATCCTGTATATGTTGTATCATCATCGTCATCATCATTTCAGCGTAAAGACGTCCACTGCCGAACATAGGCCTCCCCCAAGCACCTCCACTTCGACCGGTTCCGTGTTTCTCGCATTCATATATAAGCCATCAAAGGCTTCTGTGGTTTTTAGTATATAATAATATGAACTCTGCGATGTACATTTTGAACATTAAAAAAAATCTATATTTATGTTGTATGTATATATCCTAAATTACCTACTAATATTATACATGCAAAAGTTTGTATGGATGGACGGATGTTTGTTACTATTTCACGCAAAAACTACTGAACGGATTTGTATGAAATTTGGCACACAGATAGTTTATAACCAGGATTAACAGATAGGATACATTTTGTTCCGATACTCCCATGGGATCGAGACTTATATGGGTGAATCCGCGGAGCACAGCTAGTGTATAATAAAGCAAATCTATGTGCCCCGATGTGCAATAAATCATTGTTTCAGTAGGTAAGGTTTGAATTCAGTACAAAGCAATTATCATCTTGTCTCAATCAATAGTTGGATGAGTATTTTCTTTATTCACAAGCTCTTATTTCACCTGAGCAGTGCAACAGACCATAGCAGTGGTGGCCCAGTGTGGACGGCTGCGACTTACGAGTTGTGGTCGTGGGTTCCAACCCAGTTAAGCACTTTACTTTGTGTAAAATAATCTCATCACTACTGCTCTCAAAACGGCGAAGGAAAACATCGTGAGGAAACCGGCATGTCCTAGAACCAAAAATTCGAAGACATGTGACATCTACCAGCCCGCACTGGGCCCGCGTGGTAGATTACAGCCCACTCCCTCTCGAAGAGAAGAGGTCTATGCCCCGGCAGTGGGAACATTATAGGCTGATTATGATAATTGCAAGCTAAAAATGTATAGGTCACTCGAAATAACATTTCCACAACTCTATCTTCATTGTTGTTTTATCTACTATCACTGCTACTACAGCTTAACCTGCTAAAACCCACTGTAAAGCTGCTTTCAAAAATGTAACAATAACTCTCCACTGGCCGGAAATATCGGAAAACGAATAGAATCATTCCGAGTGTAATAATCCTAGATTTAAAGTATTGTAAGCCCATTAATGCTTTGTCCATCTGTTAGCAACAGGGTAGAATGATGCAAAAAATTATTTCTAAATGTTATATTTTTAAACAAAGGTTTTATAATACTTCAAAAATGTACTTATAGGTTTTAACGATATTCTAAGGGAGAAAATCCATAGCTTTTGGCAATGAATATAAATACAAGTATATACTAAATGATGAGAAAAAGAATTAACTCTCTCTAAAGTACTTCAAGATTAGATACATTTTTTTTTTTGAACATTGAGTAAATATTAACACTTGTAAATGTTTGCATTTACAAGAGTTAAAATTTATTCAGTCTGTAGAGTTTCTTGTCCATTCTTCTCCATAGGTACCTACTACGCTTTGGAATGGGCAACTAGCTTCATCTTTCTGACTGACCGACCTCTTGACAGTTCAAAAGTGCCTTTAGTTGGTTTATTTGAAATAAATGCTTTGAGTTTGAGTTTGACTACTAATCCTGAGTCAGTGTTCCCCGTTACCAACTCTCCGCAACCAGCTACTTTAATTTTGTCTAGTTTTATGTAATTTAACCTAATTTTATGATTGTATATGTAACTACTAGTATTGACCGATAATATGTGAGGTGCAAACTATAAATAAAAGTTGCTTATTAATAAATAAACAAAAATAAATAACGCAGACCTTCAAATGTTTAACTACAGGATGAGCTATTTGCGTATGTATATAGAGAAAAAACGACAGATTCCATCTACTTTTTTATCCATCAGTACCGTTAGCAAAATCATGGCCAGCATTTTAATGACATAAAGTTAATAGTTTCGAATACATTGTCTAAGAAAAACGCGGGAAGCAAAAGGGACGACGAAGTAACTTAGCACTCAGTATTGTTTTCTACTTAAAAAGCTTTCGGGGATTACTTAAAAAGTTAAAGAAAGAAATTGAGTTGAATTAATTATTGATGCTTTGTTATGGGTTCCTCTTGTTTGTTTTTATATAGGTACTTAGTAGCTTTTATTTTTTACCAGGGGATTTGTTCTAGACTTAAGAATTCGGCAGATTTTTAGACTTGACTGCAAAATCTTGTCACTATTGAGTTGAAGTAACCTTTGGATCATCTGCCTAGCCTTTTCCAAACTATTTTGGGATCGGCTTCCAATCTTACCGGATGCCCCTGAATACCAGTATTTTATACGGAGTGACTGAACCTATGGATACAATTCTTAAATTTTTTATTCTTCAGAAAGCTTACAGTAACATTATCTCGGTAAATAATGTACAATAAGCGCTTACAGTTGATATTTACAAGCTTCCACAAATTAAAAACTATGTAGGTACGTATTACCTACGTGTTGTCCTTCAAAAGGTATGTTCAATAAGAAAATTTACAATCATTGTATTCCTTTCAGTATCAACTCATTCAAACAACTTTGAAATAAAACCGAAATCTCAAAAATTATACGGTAATACTACCTACCAAAAAGTAGAAACTTTAGCGAACGCCCTCTATACCTTGAACTCTTACCTGATTGTTAATGTTTTCTGCGTTAACTGGTAACAGTGAAGGAAAACATGGTGAGGAAGCTAGCATGTCCTTGAACCATGAACCAGGTTGGCGGATGTCATATATATTTTCGAAGCCACATGACATCCGCCAACCCGCACAAGGCCCGCGTCGTAGATTACGCCCCACTACTTCTCACAGAGAGTAGGCCTGTGCCCCAGAAGTGGGAACATTAACGGCTTATTATGCGTTAACTGCCTTGAACTTATGAACTAATCGTATGATGATTTTTAGAACTAATATAATATTTTCCGCAAGTTCATTCCCGAACAAATAGACCTTTCACAAGCTGTATTGAATCCAAACCTCATCATGATACAACAAATTCATTTATAACCTGAAACTACCTGAAAAATCGGCCTTCATAAACCTTTTATTTACGGCAGGTAAATAAAAAATAAGTAGGTAGAATCCAAAAATAAATAGTTACGCAACACTTTTAACTATAAAGGAATAGACGGCATTGTTGCAGCCGAAAAACGTCCACTGCTAGACATAGGTAGGTGCCATCTCCACGAGCGAGAGAATCGCAGCGATAGTCTCGCCGTGCCGGTGCCATCAAATTCTCGCCGCGGTGATATCGCCGTGTGGAAACACGTTCAAAGAGAGTGTATAGAAATACGTGTCACGACGCGACGATAATATCGCCGCGATTCTCTCGCTCGTGGAGACGGTCCCTAAGGCCTCCCATCTGACCGGTTCTGAGCTTCTCGCATCCAATAGGTTCCTGCGACCTTCACAAGGTCATCGGTCCACCTTGTGGGAGGCCTTCCTACAAGAACGTACTCATTTAAAACCAATTGAAAATTAAATCATATTATTTAAATAAAGACAAAACAGATTTAATATCTTGAATTTCAAGTTTTATTGATTTTCAGGATTAATCCATGTTCGACCCCCACAATCTTTACCCCCATCCATGTTGTCCATGTTGAAAACTAAAATTTAAAAAAAATCTAAACCTTTAATGTAAATTCATTTATAACCTAACAATAACCATTTATAACCTTCATTTACTAAAGGTAAATAAAAAAATTGCTATCTAATCTAAAAATAAATAGTGACGCAACACTTTTAATTATAAAGGAATAGACAGTGTTGTTACGAGGGGCCCATGGCTAAATTATGACAGCCGCACAAGTCGATCGATCAGGTTAAGCTACACTTGCCGCGGTTGGTCTGTGGATGGGTGACCATCTTTACATACCGAGACTCCCCCGTGCCTCGGAAAGCTCGTTAAGCCGTCGGTCCCGGCTGTTATACGTGGCTCTTTGACCGTCGTTACGGGTAGTCAGAAGCCCGAAAGTCTGACAATCAGTCTTAGCAAGGGGTATCATATTACCCAGTAACAGAGTTGTGGAGATCAGATAGGCAGTCGCTCCATGTAAAATACTGGTATTCAGCTGTATCCGGTTAGACTGAACATAGTTCATCCCAACATAGTTGGGAAAAGGTTAGGCAGATGATGAGTTAGCGTTGTTACCTATTGTCACATCTTTCGTTACAAGAACATACTCGCTAAAACACCCTGTACCCTAAGTTGCTAGTGGTTGTAATAGCAATCATATCATTTTTGTATTAATAGATTTTTTTTATTGATTCTTTTTTAATTTGTGAATGTGAGATCGTCGTAGGCTTTGTAGACCGCGTGGATTTTTTTTAATTCCTTCAGTACCTGGTACTTGTTGACAGGCCTACGCTGTCATCCATACCTATTAATACAATTTGAAGACATTGTAAAAGCCAATTATTTTAAAAGAGTAACCGTGGCGTTTCTTGCTGGCTCTTCTCCGTGCACCTAGCTTCTGACGTTTCATAAGTGCCCATGTAGGTTTAATGTGAAATAAAATATTTTGATTATGATTTTGAATTGCATAACACACAATAATCACAATGTAAATCATTTTGAAAGATATCGCTAATCCATTGCTTCACATGTTCGAAAAATGTAACTGTTCAACAACGTAAATAACGCAATGAATGTTGTTGAACTGTCAACATGAGCGTCATTGCTACTGTGTGTGTTACGAAATTACCCAGCTGAAAGTGAAACCATATTATCTGACCTAATAAACAAACACTTTAACTTATTTCTTACTTACCTTGAACTTGCAAAGTCGTCATGATTTTCAGAATCTAAACTAAGTTTGAACACATCCCTTTAACAAATACATTTCATTCACAAAATGTTTTCAAACATCATCATTACATCCGAGAATCGTTTATAACCTAACATATTACCTTTATTTGCGAAAGCTAGAATAAAAATACCTATATAAAAATAAATAGTGACACAACACTTTTTATTACTCTTTATTTATTTATTTGGATCGCCAATAGAGGCCACACAGTTATATGCATGTAAACATAAACAAGGCAAACACAAGTGTGCGCATCCAATTATAGGTGACCACATCATTCACTAGGTACAGCAAGTTTGACAAGGACGAACACATTAAAATAAATCACAATACAATACACGAAAATTACTTATAGAAAGGAAAACAAATTTAAAAGCTAAAGCAAAACCTGCAAAACAGTACGAGTACAAAATAATAAAAATAATATAAACCAACAATTACAAGAACACACTCGCTTAAAACAACCTGAAAATGAAACCATATTGTCTGATCTAATAAAAAAAACACTTTTACTTATTCCCTCATCATCATCATCATTTCAGCCGAAAGACGTCCACTGCTGGACATAGGCCTCCCCTAAGCACCTCCACTTCAACCGGTTCTGTGCTTCTCGCATCCAATGGATTCCTGCGGCCTTCCCAAGGTCGTCGGTGCACCTTGTGGGAGGCCTTCTTACAAGAACGTACTCATTAAAAACCACTTGAAAATTAAATGACATTATTCAAATAAAAACAAAACAGACTTCCTTACACTTACTTACTCACACTTAGCTTACTTACTCGTTACTTACCTTGAACTTGTCAAGTTGTCACGATTTTCACAATTAAAACTTGAGCACATCCCTTAACTGTAACAAGTACAGTCCATTCACAAAGTGTGTTTCCAAACCATCACCACATGTCAAAGTCATATAACCTATAAATCATCTTTATTTACGAAAGGTAGAATAAAAATAAATAGTGACGCAACACTTTTAATTATAAAGGAGTAGACAGCGTTGTTACCGATTGTCACAGCTTTCATTACAGTTAGTGTTACAAAGAAAATACTCGGAGCGGGCGGCCTGTTTTAAGTAGTAGGGTAAACGGCCCTGTTAGTAGCGCTCTGATTTGAGTGGCGGATTTTGTTTTGGTTTTGTTTGACTATAATACTGGCTGGGTTATTTTTTTAATGAACACAATTTTTTTGCTGTGAATTTTGTTGCAAGATTTTTATGCGCTCTGTTGCAAAAGGTTTTCCAGCAGTTGTAGTTTTAAATGTAGGTTGTTTTCAACTAATGAATCGTGTGCTTACAACAACACATTTATTTTCTTTTGTGGTTTTGTTTTTTTCAACACTATTTTACTACACAAAACATAAGGAAGGTCCTCATGTATTTTTTTTCCAAGTAATCAAACCAAAACATTATTGTTATAGTGGTCGATTTATTTTTCCTAACGTCATTTCTTGTTATTACATCTAAGAAAAGTCCTTACCACACAAACAAACACCCACTCACTTTAATTCCCCGCTTAATCACGATTAAACTCCCACACAAAACACATTATAACTCCATAATTCAAGATACGTAGTTTGATCTTACGCCAAACGGACACACATGAAGATAGCCGCATACAGTTAAACATTATGTTGCGACTAACATACGTCTGGCAGGGAATCAAATTGGAAACATTAACTTGGTGACGCTACATGCCTATGTTTGTAGAATATGCTTTATTATTGTAGAACTTGTGATTGAGGGTAGACTTCAAGTTGTGTGTGGACAGGTGTCGTGTATCTGAGGGAGTTTGGTTGTAACCTTATGTCGTATTCATCCTATATCTTAAGTCGTGTTTGTGTAGGTTCTTCTTTACTCATCATTTTGGTTGTCAAGCTAGATTCTGTGCGTGCTTTTCACTAAATTTTATATCTATATATTATATCTATATATTATATATATATATAATTTTATATCTATAGCCGTTTTGCGTGGATGTGACGCATGTCATTTTTTATTTTTTAATGTTTTATTTTTTTTATTTGTTCATAAGTTCTTTTGTGCGTCATGTTTACCGCAAATAAACGTATTTTCTTTCTTTTCTTTCTTTTCTTTCATCTAAATAAATTATTTTTACTTAGGGCTGTTTTTTCCATCGCCAGATAACTTTTGTTCGAGGGATAAAATTGACGTTTGACAGTTTTTGTATGAAATAACTGTCAAAATTTCAAAATTATTCCTCGAATAAAGTTATCAGATGATTGAAAAATTTGCCCTTACTGTAGTTTATTTTATCGGTTTTTTTTTCCTAGGTATTTAACTTCGGTCTGGTTAATTACAACATAACTTTTTGTTGATCTTTCAAATTGAGGTTATTACAAAAAAAAACCTGAAATAAGATGGTTTTTATTAGGTTTATGAAAAATAAAATCAAAATCAAAATCAAAAGTCATTTATTCAAATTAGGCTGAGAATCAGCACTTTTTGAACGTCAAAATTACAAAAGACAGTCCCCCAAAAACGCCCGCCCTTCACCACTTCCTAGTGCTATTGCTGGGAAGAAGAAGTGGCGCAACAAACTCCCCAGCAGCACAGCTGTCTGTTCAATTTAAAAAAAATACTTGAATTTATACAATAATAGGTACTTATGTTCGGTAATTAACATTACAAAACCAGAACATAAAATTTAATTATTTGCCATAATATGTCAGCTAGCCACGCCAATATACCAACAAATATAATAAAAACTATACGTACTCAAGCTAAAACATAATTAATTAAAATGTAAATAAAAAAACTTACTACCCAAATAAAAGCCTCCAGGCATAAAGGGCGTATATAATAGCTTTTATGTATTAAAATAAAAGGTCGTAAAAACAAACTGTAAGTTCCTACCTAATTGGTCCACAAGTTCAAATAAGTAACAAATATTTGACCAAACTAAGCAGCAACAATAGCTTTCACCCCAACTTCCATATGTTGTGAGTAGGTACTAATTTAAACATTGCCTCCCGAGAGTACAGAAAAAGTACCGCCGGCCGGAGCCACACGAATACTGAGCATTTTTCCCTTAATTTGAAGAACGGCTAGTTATTTTCACTTACTTTCTCTAGGAACAACGTGAGCTGAAATTGAAAAGGTTTCAATCAACATCTCTTGCGGCAATCAATTGTTAGAATCAAATATCGATGTTGGTAATAAAAAGCCCTGTGTTTCTTTTTTATTTGTCTAGGAGAGTTCTGCTTTTTCTGTGAAATAAAGTACTAGCTTAAATGAGCTAGTAAATTTATAAAAAAGAAAACAACAGAAAGTTTTTTTTTATTTATTTACTGATATTTTAATACAGTGGTGGTTATATAATTATAAACTCGCCAAACTTTTACGTTTGATGGCGAGAAGCGCTCTTAACATACCTACTACTTATATATTATAAAAGAGAATACAAAAAGTAAATATACCTAAATAAAAGTACGTCTCAATATTATTATATATATACAGTGTTCAGTTCGTGTACAATCACGAACAAAAGCATGCATACACTCGGCTTTATTCAAATGCGATTTACTCCTTTATTTTTTAATGAAATTTTATGTTGTTACGAACATAGCATTTTCGAACCCATAGGTTTATGTAATGTGTCTTATTTCAACATTGCATTCGTTATTTCACGAAAAAATCGCAATTGAAAGTTTCCCAGTGTTGACAAAAACATTATATAGGATACTGTAAAATTCTTTTTAACTTTGTCTTAAGTGATCCTTTACTAATTTTGACATTTTCTCTCAACCTCAAGTAATAGCATAGGTACAATATTTTCTTTAAACAAAAACAACAGCCATCTATTGTCTCTTCTACCTTACAATATCGAACTCTTTGGTACAAGATGCAAGTGGAGTGGCGACTAATTAAACGTCGTAGACATCGAACGTCTAGCTACTAATGAACCTTGATATCTCTGCTTATTAACAATAAACGGAACTCTGCTTCACAATATTATAACAGAATAGATTGATACAGAAGGTCTTCTCTATGCAATCAGTAAAAACAAGCTCGCGCACAGTTTGGTCTCTTTCAAAAGTGATCATAATATGCCTAGTCTTTTCTTAACTATATTTGGGTCGGCTTCCAGTCTAACCAGATGCAGTTGAATACCAGTATTTTGCTGGGTAATACGATACCCCTTGGTAAGACTGGTTGTCAGACTTTCGGTCTTCTGACTCCGTAACGACTGTCAAAGATCCACGAATGACAGCCGGAACCAATGGCTTAACGTGCTTTTCGAGGCACCAAAGGGGTCTCGGTATGTAAAGATGGTCACCCATCTACAGACCCATCGCGGCAAACGTAGCTTAACCTGATCGATCGACCTGAGCAGCTGTTATTATTTGGCCACGGGCCCCTCTTTCCCGGTCTCTTTCAAAAGCATCTGATGAAAATGTACCCAAATGGATCTGAATACATACCTGTGGCTGTCAACTGATCGCGCCACTTACAAATTGAGTGCTTTGATTTGATCATAAATTTGAAAACTGAAATCCGAAATTCAAATTTTCAATCACCTTGTACACTGTACGTAGGTAAACGAGTAATATGCGTGCAAATATTATCGGTTATTGCATGGGCCTTCTGTACCTTTCAATTTTGTGATATTACATAAACTGATATATAAGTACCAACTATTAAGGGGCCAAGAAAACTGTACTGGCTGTGGGTTGATGGCATAACATAATCAGCCTATAATGTTCCCACTGCTGCGACACAGGCCTCCTCTCATCGTGAGGGAGTGGGCCGTAATGTACCACGCGGGCCCAGTGCAGGTTGGTAGAGGTCACAATATGTCTTCGAATTTTGTTTCTAGGACATGAGGGTTGCATTCAGCATTGGTGATGAAATAATTTACCTAAAGAAAAGCGCGTGTCTGAGTTTGAACCCACGACTTAGGTACAACTCGTAAGTCGGGGCCACTGCCGCTGAGTCACCACTGCTCCCTGTTGATGTCATAATTATAATATAATAATAATAATATAATATACCTGGACATTTCACACAGCACCATTTGTCCCAAGCTAAGCAACCTAATGCTTGTGTTATGGTAACAAGATGGCTGATAAACTACTTATATACAATTTTTTTTTTGTAAATATATACATATTATAGATAGAAAAACACCCAGACTCGGAACAAATACATGTAGGTCATACAAATATTTGTTCCGTGCGGGAATCGAACCCGCGACACGCAGCGCAGCAGTCAATCGCTTAACCACTGCGCCAACCGTGCCGTCATATATAATTAACTTCAATAACATGGTATTTCATTGCCTCATATCCATATTGGCTGGATCATAATATTGAAAACGTTAGGCTTACCCAACCAATCGGCACCAACCCGGAAATTTAACTGAGTAAAGAGGGGAATTCTATAAAATCGCTCAACAAGATTTGAATATGAATATTATTAAATAAACCACGCGACAAATTCAAATTAATTCTGTGTATCAAAATAATTTTGGATGAAATTAATTCGCACAAAGTGCGGTTACAAATCTTAATATTAAATTGAAGTAATTCCTAACATTAACTGTAAATGGTCAATTGCGCCATTGAGTTTCCAAAGATTTAATTTAAACGCTTAAATTTATTTTGTTCAACTATTAAACTAATGGAATTGTGTAAAGTATATTAGTTACATTGTTTTAATATAACCCTATTTTTCAATGTGAAACCGTAATTTCAGGACCGAAAAACTAAACAGAATTTAAATGCGAGTCGACTACGTAATATTACTTATCGTAGATCGTGAATAGACCTAAAGGCTTTTAGTTTTTTTTGGATGGGAAATCATCAAATGACCCCTCCCGCTCTGGGTGGAGCGGAAGGGATTGTCAGACTCTTACTGACTAAAACCCACCCGTGTTCCTTCCTTAGCCCTTTTTGTTCCAGGGCAGCGGTAACCCTTTCGGACGATCCCGCCGCCCTGGCAGTCTTCGGCCCTATCGGGCCCCGTCCTCTGCTGACACCTCTTTGAGGCGCGCGTGGAACACAACGCGCCGTCCGGCACGGGAGACCTAAAAAGGCTTACGACAAGAACGAAATCATTTTAAATGTGGATGTGACTGTTCCTAAAATACTCTAGGCTGATAAAATTTTAGTTTTTCCTACTTATGGTAATATTTATATTTAGGCCGATTCCCCCCTAAGGCGAACAGGCCGCACTCCACCCCGTACGGCCCTGTAGAGCTCGTCTCCAGACTGGACACTCTCCCACCGATAGAGATTAAAGTCCCATTAATAAGGTTAGGAAAGGATTTTTAAGAAATTGTAAATAAGACGAATGACGACGACGATACGAAGGGGCCCGACAGGGCCGAAGCCTGCCAGGGTAGCGGGATCGTCCGAAAGGGTTACCGCTGCCCTGGAACAGAAAGGGCTAAGGAAGGAATACGGGTGGGTTTTAGTCAGTAAGAGTCTGGCACTCCCTTCCGCTCCACCCAGAGCGGGAGGGGTCATTTGATGATTTCCCAACCACAAAAAAAAAAAAGACTGAGGAATTCATCGTTATGATACTTAATACATTTGATGTGATTTTAGAAAGCTAATAAATAATGCCAAGTATAATATTATTGAATCGAACTTAGAAACGTGTAGTACTTCAAATCTGTCCGCTATTTTTCTTGGTGACTTTGCTAGAATTGTACTGCTTCATGAGTGCTTTGGAAAATTTTGTCAAGCTTTATCGTCACATATCCCGCAGTGTTTAAAAACTCTTCAGTGCGTCCTGCCCGTCATGAAATACGGTGCCGAAATGAGGACAGTAACGGTCGGGCTGGTCCACAAATTCAAGGTCGGCCAGAGCGCTATGAGTCTCTTCGAAGGATAGAATCAGGAATAAAATTATCCGGAAAATAACCGGAGTTGCCAACATAGCCTGGAGAGTAAGCAAACTGAAGTCGCAGGGGGCTGGCTATGTCTGTTGAAGGACCGATAGCCGGTGGAGCAGACGAGTCCTGGAGTAGAGACCACGTATCGGCAAGCATAGTGTGGCACGCCCCCCAACTAGATGGACAGACGACCTAAAGAAGGTGACTGGGGTAGACAGGATGCGGAAGGTGGAGGACAGGGTGTTGTGGCACAGCCTGGGAGAGGCCTATGTCCCGCAGTAGACGGCGATTACGGCCGAGTTTATTGATGAGTGCTTCATTCGCCTGTTGTAGTCTTCCAACTACAAGCTACAGCTTACATGTTGTAACATCATAAGTGCGTACTTGCGTAAAAATACCAACAGTACAAAATGCAGCTAAAACGAAATAGTAGCGAGCATGTAAATTCAGTGCTAAATAAAGAGGTACTCGTCGGAACACGCTAGGAATGTCTGTTCAGCCGGAATGTTTAATAAATCAGTACTTTACTGGTTTTTCCGTCGGCCAGACGGTCGCCTCAAGATTGTGTGTACGTATAAAGATATTAGCTACGTTTGTTTGTTACATTACATTGTTGTTTTTCTTGGGATTCTTTGTTTTGGGTGGCATTTTAATCGACTCCCGTTAAAATTGAATGTGTAAGGACTGGTTTTTCCAACGCCAGATAATTTTATGCGTGGTATTATTTTGAATTTTTTACAGTTCTTCCATGCAAAATCTGCCAGAAGACAATAAAATTATTTGACGGTGCTTGTATGTCCAGATTTGATTATGACTCTTGCATTATGCAACTGAGTTGGAGACTTTAGGAGTGAGGAACGGAGGAGTTAGTGACCGACATTAGGGTCACTAACTAACAACATCACTTTTTTTTTTAAAACGTTTAACCGCTAGGCACACAAGGCTTTCCAGTTTTGTCTCTGTACCAGGCATATAAAATAAATAACTATATTTACAGCATTATCATTATCAAAATACAGCCAGCCATAACCGGCGTGCGTGTATGAATAGATGTATGTATGAACATAAATAAATCAAAAGAAGCATCTTAGGATCATAGCAGGTGGCGTTCTGTAGTTTCTGCCTACCCTTATGGGAAAAGGTATGAAGTATGCATAAGTAAATAATATCACTTTTATAAAGTGTAAAATATTTTTTTTTATTATTATAGATATACACACAGTAAAATAGATACAGATTCGACATACCTACATAAATAAAGAGTACAAAGGTACTGCTTATTTCTTATGAAATTTCTTCCAGCAGACCTGCGAAAGGAGAAATGAAAAAGAAATGTAGACAATTAAATAGTAGACGTATATCCCATTGTTTAGAGTAGTACAATGTGCAGGTGTAGGTACCCAACATAGTATCCAACACAACGTCACGTAGGTACTTAGGTACATCGTATTATTTGTGTATGAAAGCCCTAATCTCGCCAAGTCGGGCTCAGATGCGGGCACTATTGTTGCACCAACAAACTATTAACGTCTTCTAGCTAGGCACAACTCTAACTTAATCTAGCTTCACAAACTTCCAGACTAGTTTGATAAGGGGAATATATAATTATACCAAAGTTGTCGGGAAAAGTCTCGTTAAGTAGTTGTAAACAGTTTAGTACTTAGCTGTGTTCTGAGAAAGATTGGGCTCATAATTTCGGGCTTAGGCGAAGTTAGGTAAAAGTAAAGTTTTGAAAGAATTTTGGTTTTAGCCTGGATTAGCAACTTAGCTATGGATGTTTGAATTTTGTGAAGAAGTTTTACTCATCAGACAAATGCCAAGGGTTAATAGAAAGGAATTTTATACAAGATGAAATTGAAAACTTGCGAAAAATCGAAATAGGTGGTGTATAGTAACTCTTATATAATCATTTTTTTAAGTATTTTTTTAAATCGAACAGACAGCTGTGCTGCTGGGGAGTTTGTTGCGCCACTTCTTCTTCCCAGCGATAGCACTAGGAAGTGGTGAAGGGCGGGCGTTTTTGGGGGACTGTCTTTTGTAATTTTGACGTTCAAAAAGTGCTGATTCTCAGCCTAATTTGAATAAATGACTTTTGATTTTGATATTTTAAACTAGCTGAAAGAAAAAGAAATGGCGGTACAACGTTCGCCGGGGAACGTTGTACCGCCCTTTTTTTTTCTTTTAATTTTCATTTTCACCACATGAAGCGCGTCAGGCGTTGAACTGGCAGTATTTATCTAATTTTCACCGTTCCTACAAAAAAAAGGCGCGCAACGACGTGGCCAAATCGCTTGCCTACGGGCACGTTGTGCATCCCTTTTCTTAATGACATGCTCTAAATTTACTCTATAACCCGCTGGATTAGATATTTTAATTTATCGCACCTATTCAATTTCACCTTGTATACAAAATAACACATTTTATTTCCACGAACCAACCACGTAAACCAATTAGATCATTAGTTTATATTAATGTATCTCCTTCTTTTAATCCTTCCGATCTTTTAAAGACAACCTCTTTAAAAGATCGCTTTTAGCGATAAAACCGTCCATTGTGTCATCCCTTGTTTTCCACATTTATATTTACATAGATATATAATCCACATGTTGTTCATAACAAAGGCAGTCCTTTGTTATGAACAACATGTGGATTAGTATATAATAGTTGCATGCTGATGCAACTATTATAATTATACTCTTATTTTTAGTAGTATTGTATTCTCTATTCATAACGGTGAAGGATAGAACCAAAAATTCGAAGACATGTGACATTTATCAACCCGCACTGGGCCCTCGTGGTGGATTACAGCCCACTCCCTCTCACAGAGAGGAGGCCTGTGTCCCAGCAGTAGGAACATTATAGGCTGATTTTTATTTATTTTTTTGATTTTCTTAAATTCGTCGAGATCGTAGTATTTATGTCCTTTAACTTTTGCAAAAGGAACAAGTTGCTGAGTGTCGTATGAAGACTTAAACTATACTAAATTTATCCTCTTCTTAATAAAAATATTAAATTCATTCATTCACCAGACAACGCATAGCCTAAACCACCAGATCTAAACCTCGCGGTTTAGGCTATACGTTGTATATGCTATTCGTTGCTATAGATGGAACTCTTGTGTCTTGTTTCTTGTTGTTTATTGTATGAAAGTACCATATAATTATAACGAAGAAAGGATTTTGAAAATTCGTCTCCAAAAGGAATGCAAGTTGGTTGATAGATTGACACTTTTTGACTGGTTGTCGGGGTAGCGGGATCGTCCGAAAGGGTTACCGCTGCCCTGGAACAGAAAGGGCTAAGGAAGGAACATGGGTGGGTTTTAGTCAGTAAGAGTCTGACACTCCCTTCCGCTCCACCCAGAGCGGGAGGGGTCACTTGATGATTTCCCATCCACAAAAAAATAAAAAAAGGGATGCATGTTGAATAGGTACAAGTCACGAGGCAGTTGATAAACACCACTTAACAAACCTACTTGACTAGGAACTCAACAAGTCTTAGTTCATTAGCAAGAGCAAGACCAACTTCTGCATACATAATGTTGCAGAATTTTAAGCTAACGTAAAGTACCCGCCATTTGAACTATATAATGGTTTACGTAACTTTCGGTAAAATTATAATTTTCTTGAAGAATTCTCTTTTATGATAATTCTTCACGTGACCACAGGGCTGGGCCATTTTCAAGGCAAAGAATCAACATGGATGACACCAACGAACGTGGCAATGCTGTAAGCCTTTTCGGCAATTTTCCCACTGTCAGCGACGCGGAGGATTTTTTTTATTGCTGAATGGCGTGCTCTTGACGTCAATCACGCCTCGTCAATGATGGAACAAGCGTGCCTAAAAAGACACGACGACGACGACGCGAGTCAAGTTGCCGTTAAATTTTTGTCTGTCTCTCTGTTTATAACGGCTAATCTCGGAAACGGCTGGACCAATTTCTATATATCTGTTATAAAAAGTAAGTTAGGCTACTTTTATTTTAGAATAAGAATTAGGGTTCCGCACAAAAACATTAATACCCATGAAATCCAATTTGTTTTTCGACATCCACGCGAATGAAGACGCGGACACAGCTAGTAGTTAATATAAGTCTGAAATTGCGAACAGGTCTCAAGCTCAAGCCTTCTCTGTATGAGAACAGTCTTTGTCCTGCAGTAGGACAGCAAAAGGGTGCTATAGTTATTATTAAACCTGCAGCAGGTCTCCAACTTGTCACATTAAAAGAGCATTTCTTCATAAGCATACTAGGCCCGTTAAAGTACTTTTTCCGTGAAATACAGTCCTCAAAAAGCAACCTATTGGAATTTTTGCTTTTACATAACGAAGTAAAACATTATAAAAATATATCAACATAGTTAACCCTCTCGTATTTTAAAGGGCGGTTCAGACTACGCTATACTATGTGTTTCGCTTTATATTAAAGCATATTGTGTCATAAGCTATAACAATATAGTATGACGTTCATACTGCGCTATATGACGTTCATACTGTAGGCTATATCGCAAGCAGGTCTACTATGTAAAGCAATTTATTTGATGGCAAGCCGTCATAAAGTGCACACACAATGTCATTGGTACTCACTAGCGTGGAAAACTTGTCAAGCGATGACGAAAAATATGGAAATTATTAATTAATTTACAAAAAGGAAAAAATAAAAAAACAGAACGCGGGCAGGATAATCATACGATATAGCTCAGAGAATCGCTCAAGTTTATGGCTTTCAGCTAGCCAGTATTTTATAGTATAGCATTGTGCGAACGTGTAGGTGGAACGTATGAGGGGCTTGTGGCTAAGTAATAACATGGGTCGATCGATCAGGTTAAGCTACGCTTGCCGCGGTTGGTCCGTGAATGGGTGACCATCTTTAAATACCAATACCCTTCTGCCTCGGAAAGCACGTTAAGCCGTTGGTCCCGGCTGTCATTCGTGGATCTTTGACAGTCGTTATGGGTAGTCAGAATCCCGAAAATCTGAAAGGTCTTACCAAGGCGTATCGTATTAGCTACCCAGTAACTGGGTTGTGAAGGTTAGATAGGCTGTCGCTCCATGTAAAATACTGGTATTCAGCTGCATCCGGTTAGACTGGAAGCCGACCCCAAAAAGTGTGGAAAAGAATTGAAACCACGTATTCTTTACCACGTATTTTGAACATACACAATTAAAATAATTAAAGCCTTTTTTAGTTTTAGTATTTAACAATATTAACCTTAATTTGTAATTATTTGGTAAGAATACCATAAAGTTTGTGTTGATACAATCACCCTGCGCATGTCTTGCTTTTGCCTTTTTTAAGGGTAGTTTATTTGGGTTATTTCACAAATCCCCATTGAGAATCCATCAATGGAGATTTGTGAACTTTTTGTTTAGAAATCCCCATTGAAGTCTCATATTAAGTCTCTCACATTATGGGGATTTGTAGACAAAAAGTTCACAAATCCCCATTGATGCAGATTCTCAATGAGTATTTGTGGAGTATTCCGTTTATGGTTTATGTTTATGAGTTTTTATATTTATTTCGTGCCAATTTATACGCTAATTATTTTGCTTGAAAATTTTCATATTTCTATTTTTAATTATTTGTTTATTTTATAACAGACTGATTAAGAACTTGTAATAACCGCTATGGTATATGATATAATCTAATTAATAATCGCCATTCTGTATATTATAGCGTAGTCTGAACTGCCCTCGACTGACAAAAAAATTAAAGCAAAACATACACGAGGTGAAAGCTGGCAACGTGTTAAAACAACACATTGTACTATTTGTAGTCTATTCTTAAGTCCCACGGGTGTCGAGCTCACACTGAAAGCCTGAAAGGTCCTTCGCTAGACCTCGTTTACACCGAGTTTCGTTCAGTGACGTCATAGACCAGGGGAATAACAAAACCGGTTTTCTAACGAATACGTCAGTTTTGACGCTTGTCATGTGCTTTAAGTTGGGGTTTATTTATTAAAATCTATGTTAGTTTTACCAGTGGGTTGGGGTAAGATATTTTGGTTTTGAGTAGTAGGTATGGGTAGCGGGTAGGTACAGGTATCAGGTGGGTACAGGTATCAGGTAGGTACAGGTATCAGGCAGATACAGGTACGGTAGGTACAGTAGTATAGGTATTATGGCTGTAGGATAGGTAGGCAAATATATTATTGTGTACCTAATACAGGGTGGCCAATTCGAATGTATATCTAGTTTTGGCCGCCAATTAAATTTGGCGCCTAATTTTGCGGTTCTTTGACATCCACTATACATAGTTAAAATGTGGCGAATTTGTTATGCACCATTTATAAGACCTTTATCCTAAAGTTCCTAAACTTTTTCAAGAGTAACTAATCCCATTTTGATCACATAGGATTTATAAATAGATAACATTTTTGTTATTGTGGTGACGAACAAGCTTTGTTGACCCAGACATAACTCCTAAATTCTTCTTATCTGACTAGTTAGGTGGAGTAATTCAACATAGGTACTTACTACAGAAATAATAAAAATAGATCATACATGTTGTTGTTTACAAATTAATTAATCTTTACACAAGAAATTATTCAGAAAAGCAATATCCTAGTACACACGCAGCTGCAAACATCACTCCCACACAAGAACGAACAACAAACAAATCCCAAAAAAATTCACAAATCAACACGCACAGCTTAATCTGTTTTCCATCTACGCACGCAAGACATATAAACGAGTAAATTTTATTACACACATCATACACGGTGTTCGTATTATTTCGCTGAACAATACAATCTCTCCGAAATTACAGTGAAACACGCAAAGTAGCGCGGGATATATGGACGTAGCTCGGGACAATCCGAAGTATTCGCAAGTTCAGGGGAGATAAAGCTATCTAGTGCGACCCACTTCCCTGGCTGCCAGGGGTGGCAGGGGATTAGTCGATCTTCGTGTGGTCAAGATTGTGTTTTGTTTTGGTTGGGAAGTGTGACCCCTGCCGTCAAGATTTGTTTTACAGATTTTTGTAGTCTTAAAATCTAAAAAAGTCTAAAAATATTTAAAGCTAGAAAACGCTACTCATTGCAAGAACAGTGTCAAATTAACTTTATAGCTTGCTGTTCATATCGCTAAGAAATGTATATTATTTTATTGTATTAGCTTGTATTTCTTCTCAGACTAGTCAGATAGGAAACATAATAATAATAACTCTCTGCCCCAACAATTGGCAACTGATGGAGCAACTGAAAATTATTGAAACTTTCAGTAGCGCCATCAGGATGGAATTTGGTGTGGACAAATGTGCGGGCATGCATGTAAAGCGAGGGGAGATTATGGGAACCCAACATTCGGATATAAATTGGTCTAAATTTTTATTTATACTTCTGATATTAATATGTATGATTTTATGATAGGTGTTAGGATCCGCAATAAGCCCCAGGTCCGGTGTACAAATATATGTAAAATATATTTAAAGTTATATATATAACTTTAAACTTATTAATCGCATTGGCAGCATTATTTATGTTATCTGTCATTTTTAATCAATTTTATAACAACTAAATTCAACGTGACCGATGTAGTGTAAGAATATCGAATTATAATAATTATAATGCTGATTACTCTTACCGGTTGACGTTGGATTAAAAAGGAAATGTCAGGCACAGTGTAGATCTCACTATTACTATACAGGTATATTTAGTACCGATGTGTAGTTTAATTGGTTAGAGTTAAGTTGAATTTCTAATAAACATGATTCTGTCTTATCATTATACAGTTTATGGTAAGATATAAAAAAAAATAAGATAATTAAGCGAAGTGTTAAAAAATATACAGTAAGTGATGGGAAGATAGTCAGTTTTTTAATTATAAATCTAACAAACACTTTTCGGTTTTCACCATGTGTGATTCCTTTGTATCAGGGTTTTTGCGTAAAAGGATTTTTCCGTTAGAAATCCAGCAGAAAGTATTATGTATTTTGTTTAGCGAAGTCACGGGCAAGGTAAAAAAGCCTTTTAAATGTTGAGGTCAAGTGTTCCTCAACATAAATTGGTTTTCGTTCTCCCGTAACGCCCAGGTTCTCCGTATGTAATTACTCCTCGACACATCGTCCTTTGTTGAAGTTACGTACAACTGTTAGAAAATTATTTTTGTAATAAACAGTAGAAAATTCAATAAATACGGATCTTCTTTGACCAGGTTTCCAGGCAGTCGGTAAATATCGCGAATGTTGGAGGGAGATATCTCCATCTGAGCTACTTGCCCCAATCGCATAGCAATCCGTAAAAGGTCATCTATTTTCTCATTTGGCTTCGCAGGTACGTTCCTTATTTCAATTGCTGAAGGGCGACATTTCTGTTGAAGTTCCTGAGTTTGTTTTTCAAGTTTATTGATAAAGTCATTGTTCTCATGTTGCGCTTTTTCTAGCAGAGATACCTTAGCCAAGACATCCTCATAATCCTTGTTCAAAGATGCAACCGACCTATTTAGCTCAGCGTTAGATTGTTGTATGTTGGAACATTGCAGTTTTAGTTGAGCGACGTCTGTAACTAATTGAGACAAGGTTTGTTTTTATTCCGTCTTCCAGTCTTCGAGCATAGCAAGCAAATCATCTCTAAAACTGATTAAAAAGCCTTCAAGGGGTCATGTTCATCCGTAGGAGAACCAGAGATACGTGGGCGTTTCTGTCAGGAAGTTATGTTTTGACTCGGCTCACTTACTTTCTCCAGCGCAGTTGTTTTGTCCGGGTCCGATTTCGAGCAGGCTTTGGTCTACTTTTCTAAGATGACAGGGTCGCGCTTTTGGCGTGTGTGCTTATGTGATTTAAATTAGCGCGCTAAATAATTAATACTGCGGCACGCAGCAAGCAAACAGGTGGGGGCGTGAATAACACGGATCGGCACAGATCCCAATCCTTTCCAGCAATCAAACACTGTGCAGCACAGTGCGCGAAGGCGGGGGGTATGTCGCCGACGAAGCGTCAAGCACAGCGACCAACGGCGAGAAGAAGCTCATTAGCGCCATGTATTCGCAGGCGCTTACGTGTTTCGCCGAGAAACCTACAATTGTTCTTGTATTGACGGTAATTAACTGTGACTTATACTTGATTTAGATTTATTGAGTAATATTAAGTATAAAAAGTTCGCAACACTGGTCACAACCACAAGTCTCACTATGTTCACAAGGTGGTGATGTGTTGGCTTCACCGGTAACAATCACTGAGGTGTCACAAAACTACACTTTTTCTCATTTGGCCGAAATCGGGAAAAAAAAAATATCTAAATAACAAAAAATTTTATTTAGTGGCGCACTCAGACAATATTGCTCTCGGTACGGCGGCGGTAGCGACGAGTTTCCGCGCCGACTTCATCTGGTTTTTAAAATATGATTGACGTGTAAAAGTGTTTGTACAAACCTACTTACAAAATAAAATCTTTTATCATTTAGCTAGGCTAGGCTCAACAGATAGCCTCAAATCGAAAGAGCAATAAAATTATTCGAGACTATTCAGAGACTAAAAGAAGATCTATTGTCGTACTTAAAAAACGTTCAACTCAAGTCGTAATTTATTCTAAGTGACCAGACAGACAGCAGACATCGACAGTCAAGGTTAAGATCTTGTCGAAAATGTTGGTAGGTAAATTAGAGGTTTTCTTTTGACAGTTTGAAACTGAAATGAGCAAAACTTCTTAAAAATACCAGAACAGAAGGCCAATTCTCGTAATTTAAAACGTTCAAAATCTAGTCGCAGCCTCATCTCGGCGACAAAAAAATGTCAAAAACCTGTCAAAATGTAGGGTAATTAGAGGTATTTTAGACAGATTGAGACTGAGATCAGACTGTGAACGTTCTTAAAATTACGAGAATTGCCCTTCTGATGTATGTGTCGCAACCAACTGGTTAAATTAGCCGTTTAGTCAACCGCCTGGCCTTTGGAAATAATGCTCTCCTCGCTTCGCTCTCTCGGCTCGCACGCGGTTTATCACAGTTCTAACCTAACCCATTTGGTCGTGGCGCTTAGTTACTTGTGACCAATTCGGCTCGCACGTAATTGGTTACAGTTCCAACTTAAACTATAATTTATTGAATATCATTCATTAGTTGAACGGCCGCCGTTTAGTTTAAATCCTAGGCGGTTAACTAAACGGCTAATTAAACCAGTTGGCTGCGACATATGTACGAGTATGAGTATTATCTCATGTAATAATTGAAACTCTACTGATCCTATAGTATATGTGCCATAATATGACATTACTTACAATTGTACACAAATGTAACGCCACCAAATCTTTAGATCGACGAAATGAACAGAACAAAAATCACAACTATAAATGGTAGCGCTAACCCCACATGTGTCCGCATAGAGTCGTCTTTTATCTTGAAAAGATAAAGAGGCAGAACACATATCTTTTTGTTATTTAGATATTTTTTTTTTCCCGATTTCGGTATAACATGAAGAAGTGTTATGATTCTGTCAGCAAATAGAAATGTAGAAACGATTTATATTATCATATAGTATATAAATGTTAACGTCTACTTGTAATATCAACATGTAACCACAAAATTGTATTTTCACTATCGTTCCTCATCCTAATGTTATTACAGTATTATTTTGTACGTATACAGTCAAGGAATGGTTGAGGGGCTCATGGCTAAGTAATAACAGCCGATCGGATCGATCAGTCAGGTTAAGCTACGCTTGGCGCGGTCGGTATGTGGATGGGTGACCATCTTTACATACCGAGATCCCTCCGTGCCTCGGAAAGCGCGTTAAGCCGTTGGTCCCGGCTGTCATTCGTGGATTTTTGAGAGAGCAAATAAATGTATTTTCTTTCTTTCTGACAACCTGTCTTACCAGTGGAACTTGACGCAAAAAGACTGACTGGATTTCTCAACTTTACTCCTTTTCACAAGCAACCGATTTGATAAATTAGCCCAAAAAAAGGAATAGGTACCACGAATCCACCCGGAAAAGGAACTTCCTAATCACCACGGCAGAGGGTTAAAGGCCTAGTGCTTAAGCCACTATTACTAACAAGCCTCCCTAAATAATAGATTAAAGATAACGTTTCAGAACGAACCTCATTTCTGTGGGTCATCGCCCATAGACAAAACCTCAGCTTTAAGGGATGAAGGTTGCTCCCTAGAGTATAAACGTCGGTTAATATTTGTAGATAAAATCATCTGGGTGTTTCATTTACGTCAAGATCACTTTTAGTAGCGTTTGTTTAGGAACAATTTGATGTAGGTACTGTATTGCTACAATAGTTAAACAAAAAACGTTTTTACAAAAAAAAAAACAACCGACTTCTATAATAAAAACACTACAAAGTGAAAAATAACTTTAATTTCGGAAGTCGGTGTCTTTGGTTTTTGTATTTCGTTTTTCGCCACTGACTTCCGAAAGTAAAGTTATTTTTCACTTTGTAGTGTTTTTATTATAGAAGTCGGTTGTTTTTTTTGTAAAAAAGGTTTTATTTTTCACTTTTTTGTTGTAATATTTATTTTTATTTTTGTTGATGTTTCAAAAACCGCTTGTCCGATTTTGATAAAAATTTTATGGGACCATTTGGGAAGTTTCCCTTTCTAACAAAAAAATAATTTTTATAATTGGTTGGCAAGCGACGGAGTTATGGGCAAACAAACACAAAAAAATACAAACATCCGAATTGAGAAACTCCTCCTTTTTTAGAAGTCGGTTAAAAAGGGTCCTGAATTTATTTCTGTATTTCTTTCGATCTCCCTGTTAGGTACTACCCACGTGCCGTCATCTCGGGCTCTGGGCAAAGGAATACGGTTTATTTACAGACTTGTAGGTAACTATCTTCGACTACTGTCGAAGACACTAAAGCATTTTATAGCTATTTGTTAGTCATGTTTGGCCACTAACCCCCGCAAGCGATGCCTTATTTTGCCCTCGAGACTTGAAATCTTCCATGTCACAGCTACCGGGAAACCCAGAATCTGGCAGGAAGTTCTCTTCTTTAAGACGAATTTTACAAATGAAACTATTCCATGACCAAGTACAATAAAGCAGTGCAGTTCAACTTCTGCCCTGTTATAAGATTACGAACCTACGAACGAACCTACGAACGTACTGATTTGATTTAATTGAATTATAATTTAATAACCATAACCATATTTGTAACTGTAAGAATTGTAATTGTAAGAACTAAAATTGTAAATTGTAATGACTTAACTTAATGACTTTATAACTTTAACTTTATATTTAATACCCTTAATACCTAATGCTTATTAATATTAATGTTTATTTATGACATGTAGTCACTATGGGTGAAATGTATGTGTATGTAATTATGTATACAATGCCTGAAATAAAATGATTTATTATTATTATTATTATTATAAGAGCTGATGGTAAGCCCCCAGCACACCTTACCGCATTCAAGATCTGTCAGTGTCATCATTGTAGAGGAATTTGTGATATTGACACTGACAGCTTTTCAACTAGGTTTAGATATGCTGAACGCATTCAGTTTCAAAGCGTGTTTCCATAACATTTTGAAAGCGTGAATGCAACATTCTATGTATTCTGTGATCTAGTGAAGGTTTTGCTTATTATCATCTGCCTAGCGTTTTCCCAACTAGGTATGTTGGGGTCAGCTTCCAGTCTAACCGGATGCAACTGAATACCAGTATTTTACATAGAGCGACTGCCTATCTGACCTCCATAACCCAGTTACTGGTTAATACGATACCGCTTGGTAAGACTCGTTGCCAGATTTTCGGGCTTCGGACGACCCGTAACGACTGTCAAAGTGTACTCGTAACTATAGTAGACATAAATAGTTAAAGCAAACCCGCCACCTGTATATAATGACATATAATTATATATGTCTCTCTCTTTCTCTCTTATACAAAACTTTATCAGCAACGTCGCTTAACCTCATTACCCAATCGATCTACGCTTCGCAATCGACGCTTTCAATTAAAAGCCGACGATTATTTTTAATCAAATTATCGGCACATCCGTACAAATTAAACGAATCACTATAAACCGTAGGCCACTACAAAGCTGAGCCGTAACCATTATACCGCATGGCACGCAATGCATTCGCGAACATATTCATATTCATTACGGAAAATGAAGTGGGGACGATTCACCTGCTTGACGCAACGCCTGCATCATTTATGGCGGAGAGGTGTATTGTGGTGGTAGTAGATATTCATTGTATCACTTTAACATCATATTATAACTGTCGGGTATGGTATTAAGTTACTATATGCATGTGTGTAGAGGCGGCTGCGCCCGCTGTATAAGAATTTAGCTCAGTCGCAAATAAACGTAGATTACGATAGCACGTATATTCTTTCTCAGTATTAATTTCCTTCCATCATAGTTCACCTAACTCAAGACATATCCTAAACTGGTGAACTGGTGACCAACTCCGTCATTGAACTAGAATCCTTGGTAACGTGCTTGTGGTGGCGGGGTTAGTTGTCACCATCGCTATCTCCACAGGACGAGTTGCCTCCATTACTTTGTCTGCTACAACAGCCAGATTATCTAAATCCTTCACTTCAGTGACTACCAAAACAATAACATAACATTACACCTTGTTTACCGAAAGGGATGGGCAGAAATGTACCTATAGTACAACCACCTATTGCCATTAACCAGGCACAAATCCTGACTCTGGGCTTTAACTGGGAAATTCCAGATAAAAAAACCCAATAACATTTTGGCCGACCTGGGAATCAAACCCAGGACTCAACAGTAGCGCTTACAACCACTAGACCAACGAAGCAGTCACTTTAAAATCAAAATACTTTAAATTGTGCACGGTTGGGATTTAAACATAACTGGCGAAATGTGGGTGTAGTGCAGGTCGCCTCGGTATAACTCCTCGGGGAAAAGAGGATTGGTGTTGTGTTTAA
Source organism: Apamea crenata (assembly GCA_949629185.1). Taxonomy (NCBI): domain Eukaryota; kingdom Metazoa; phylum Arthropoda; class Insecta; order Lepidoptera; family Noctuidae; genus Apamea; species Apamea crenata. The sequence goes on from OX451359.1 coordinate 5,477,723, forward strand.
AAATATTGTATCTCTGAATTCCGCAGCACCTTAATTGTGTCAACAACGTGCGTGTATTACAGCACCCAATTGCGTACTACACTATCAACCTCAATCTGTATCATTTTAAAGGATATTGCTAATCAATTGCTTTATATGTTCGAAAAATATGTCTGCTCAACAACGTAAATAACGCAATTAATGTTTTTGAACTGTCAACATGAAACCACCAGGTTTATGCGTATCTTTATATATATAAAAATATATATTCCTCAATGTTCATGATTGCATCTATCACTCTTTGTCTCTACATCACCTAAAGGTTGACTGGTAGAAAATGCCTATGGCATCAAGTCTGCCTCTGTACATTTGTGTGCTTAAAGTATTAAATAAACCCATTGCTACTGAAGTGTGTTATGCAATAAACCCGCAGTTCAAATTAAGTCAACAAGCACTAGGTCATTTTATTTGATTCCCGTAAATAAAGAATAGCCCTTTTCCTTATGATCATGTAAGGTGATCCCAAGAGAACATATTGGCCCAGCAGTCGTTAAAAATGGAGAAGAGTATTCCATGTACAGACGCCAGCACATCGAGCTACTACAATCTGTAAAATTTCTTTAATAGATTTTTAACTTTATCGCTACAGCAATAAGGTTCAAGGTTGATTGGGAAAATTTTAAAGTATCGGGTAGGTCGACCTGCTGTTCTGTACAGATATTGTATATTAAAGACACTTAGGACAGGAATAGAATCTTCTTTCTTTGTCCAGGCGGTCTTTCTTTGGAATGCGCTCCGTCTGAACATCAGGACGGCAACCAGTCGGTTATCTTTAAAAGTGAAGGCTCATGAACATATCTGTCAGAAGTTGGCCGTAACATCCCAGCGCTGATTTGCTGGATTCGTTTTCTCCTCTAACGATACTTTGTTCTCCTGACAGTTCATTTTGTTTATATGTATGTATCTGTCTATTAGTATTTGTTCTTGTATTTTATAGTCATTTCCTAGCTATTTAGCCCGTATGTAGCACCTGCCATGTTTTATCTCTGTATCACCCTAAGGTTGACTGGTACAAAATGCCTCAGGCATTAAGTCCGCCTTTGTATACAGTATTTTTTTTACTTGTTGTCTCACGCTGTGGAGGTGCTGGTCAGAGGAACTAACCTTACAATTTTCTTTTTGTTTTTGTCTCTGTTTTGTTTACTAACAATAGTTTTTAAGAACAATGTTACTAACAATTGGGTCTAGTTGCTATATATAAACAAATCTTGAATATTGAATTGAATAAAGTTTTAAGAAATAAATAAATAAATAGATTTACCTGCAGGCATGGCAAAACACCACCGCATTCGATTTTGCGATAGACAATAGGTCACGGGGGAAATCTCGAGTGACCTACCCTAAGTTGTTCAATTTGACCACACAGGTAATAGCACTGTTTTTGTAGATAATAGTAATAGTAGATTGTTTAGTTCCGCTTGATAAAGGTCCCAAGTTGACCCTTACGGCCGCCCACAGGAAGATTGATTGGATAGCCTAGTTTTAGGCAAACCGTACGAAGTTAATCAATCTGTCTGTCGTCCATAAATCGGTAGGAAAGAGGTTAATGTAGGATTGACTACACTTATTGTTTTATACGGATTTAGGAGTGTTTTTGTAACCAATTTATGTCACAAGAGTAACATAACATCACGGCTGTTTTATCGGATATGAATAATATGTTATTTACAGAGAGGCCCGTGGCTAAATAATAACAGCCACACAGGTCAATCGATCAGGTTAAGCTACGCTTGCCGCGGTTGGTCTGTGGATGGGTGACCATCTTTACGTACCGAGACCTCTCCGTGCCTCAGAAAGCACGCTAAGCCGTTGGTCCCGGCTGTCATTCATGGATCTTTGACAGTCGTTATGGGTAGTCAGAAGCTCGAAAATCTTGGTTGTCAGATTTTCGGGCTTCTGACTACCCGTAACGACTCTCGACGACTTACTGAGAGGTATCGTATTACCCAGTAAGTGGGTTTTGAAGGTCAGATGGGCAGTCGCTCCATGTAAAATATTGGTATTCAGCAGCATGCGCTGAGACCGGAAGCCGACTTTAACATAATTGGGAAAAGGCTAGGCAGATGATGATCAAATAAAATAACATAGCTCTTGCTGACTCATTTTCATCTGGTGATTTTGAATCGACATACAATATTCATAAACATAACATCAGAGGGGCAATTCTCGTAATTTTAAGAACGTTCACAGTCTGATCTCAGTCTCAATCTGTCAAAAAAACCTCTAATTTACCTACATTTTGACAAGTTTTTGACATTTTTGTTTGTCGCTGAGATGAGACTGCGACTAGATTTTGAACGCTTTAAATTACGAGAATTGGCCTTCTGTTTTCTCCGAAGTATTAGGCAGAGGTGACCTACAGTAGGTACACTCACATGACGCCGGTTATGTTTAAGTCCCATGTAATAGGAGGAGCGCCTATTGCCGTCAACCGAGCACAGATCCAAACTCAGATGAAACGTATTTTTTATTTTTATTTTATACTTGTGTTTGAACCAAACGATGTGATTATAACGAAGTCCTTTAACGAAGCTTGCGTTAGGAGTAAACTTGGAGAAATAGTCACGTAACGTAAAAGCGTTATGCCCCCTCCATGCGTCTTTTTATTTCATATAATAGAGAGAGTCAGAGAGTGAGGGATAGCTTGGGTGCTGAAGCCGATAGTGAGGTTAAAATGTCATTCCAAGATGGCAGCTGCGAAAATGTTCTAATTTTTAATTTGAGTTTTGTTTTTATGATTTTCGAGGGTGCTGAATCTGACAATTACTCAAAATTAAAATCCAGGATGGTGTCTAAAATTTTCACAGCCGCCATCTTGGATTTACGTGCAGAATTAACTCAAACTACTCACAAAATAACCTATTAGAATTAAATTAACTGTTCAAGTCAAGTAATAACTGAAAGTAAACTATAAAAAACATGCCCCGAAACCACCAATAGAGTACATATGCAACAGCGTCAACATTTACACTTACCTACCCACTATTAACATCACACAACGATGACAGCTTCCCAAGCGTGAAAATAATGTGAATGCCCTCATATTTACGGACATTTTTCACTGGCTGAATTAATTCCTGAGAATACTCCCCCTCAGGTGTGATTCAACGAAATGGACGCCAGATATTCACGAGCATTTCTCACTAATTGCTCTGAGCCGCTCAATATGCTATGGCACGCAAAAAGAGACAAATTAATAAAAGAATGAATATTGATGTTTAAGTATCTACCGTAAGTAAATCTGGTGGCGTCTTTTCATTTAAAATATAGAAGTTTGGTTGCTTGACTAACTGGAAAACGACTTTTTTCTATATAAACAAAGTTTGTTTTAATAGAAATGTTCGGTTAACTCTCCTTTCACGTTTTCCAGTTTCGTTTTCGAAGCAATTGATTAATGTTTTAGAAATGAAATGAGCTGGTACCAAAAGATGTTGGTTTTATTATTCTTCAGCGAATTGACAAATGAGTCGGTAAATTAAGTCTGTGTAAGAGCAAGCATACGAAGTGATTTTTAACGCACGGTTGATCGCGCGATTGCCAATAAACGTTCAGGAAAATGCGGATTTTATTAGAGATCTAAACAGTGCTCGGTGTTCCTAAAATGGATTTAGAGGAGTAAGAGATCTCCCAGAAAAACGGGTAAATATAATCAAACAGTAAAGAAAGAAAGCAAAATTAATTTAATTTGGGACACGCACAGGAAATACAAACAATAAAAAAGACATTAAAAATTTAAAGTTTATCTTAGATTAAAACTAACAAAATAAGGAAAATACCTAATAGATAATTTCTAGTAAATTTTGTGGCGCTCTTCACAATAACATTAAGATGGAGGCAAGTAAGTCATCCATGGTGAATTATAGATGACAGATTACAAAATGGCGACCGAAAATGGGCAATCAAGGCGTTGCCGCGTTGGGCCGAAGACGTTACAAAAATAAACGCGGAATAAAGGAGAAGGATAACACAAGAGATACAGCAATAATAGCGCAATTATGGGAAGCCTTACCTAAGCAATGGATAGTGACAGGCAAAAGAAGACAAAGCGCAATTTTTTTAATTACATTGCATGATTCATTTTACGGGTACCGCAATTCTCGTAATTAAAAACGTTCAAAATCTAGTCGCAGTGTCATCTCGGCGACAAACAAATGTCAAAAACTTGTCAAAATGTAGGGAAATTGGTAGTATTTTTGACAGATTGAGACGGAGATCAGACTGTGAACCGTTCTTAAGATTACGAGAATTGCCCCTCTGATGTTATGTTTATGAATATTGTATGTCGATTCAAAATCACCAGATGAAAATGAGTCAGTAAGAGCTATGTTATTTTATTTGATCATCATCTGCCTAGCCTTTTCCCAATTATGTTAAAGTCAGCTTCCAGTCTCAGCGGACCAGTATTTTACATGGAGCGACTGCCAATCTGACCTAAAAACAAAAAAAACAAAAAAAAAATTGTTATGGAATATTGACACTGACAGCTCTTGAACATAATAATAATAATTTATTTATTAAATTTGACAACAATGGTCGAATGGTTAGTACAACAATAACTTATCAACTAAGGGTTAGTAATCTTAATTAAATTGAATTAAATCAAATCAAAATAAAACAATTTCTATTCATCCTGCCTCACGAGCCACCGGACAGCGTGTCATAGTAAAAAAAAAACTTAATACTTTTCATTGGTGAAATCCACTCTTAATGGTAATGTTCACGTCTAAATAATTTAACACCTTTAGTTCTCAGATAATCTCATCACAAACATAGTTACAAGCACTAACAAAATCTAGGTCCAATTAAGCCAAATATCGTAGTGATCCTAATGAAATACAAGGCAAGTAATAACAAAAATGGCTGCTATCTACACGGTAACAAATTAGATTAGTAACGATATAAGTCGGCCCTGTCACCGCCGTCCCCTGAGATGACCCGTTCAAAGTGAAAAATAAAGAAAATATGTCACGCAGCGATAACTGTCACATTTTGTTGACAATTCGTTTATCCGTGGATAACATGGGATTTTGTTGATGATTGCGTTTTGTTTCGATAAAGTGGAGGCCGTTTTAGGGCTGTATTCTAGTTATGGAAGTGTTAATCTTAGTTGAGAGGTGATTTATTTATTAGAATTTTATGCACGAGTAAAAAATACTGTACAAAGGTGGATTTATGTCTGAGGCATTTTCTATCAGTCAAACTTAGGTGGATGCAGAGACAAAACATGGCAGGTGTAATATAATTAAAAATAATATTATAGATAATTAATAAATGTAACCTGCATACTAATTGCGTAAAATACTTTCAATCACAATCCAAAAGTATTGAATATTACTAATCCATTAGTTCATAGATTTGAAAAAATTGTCTGTAAACAAAGTAAATATCGCATCTACGATAGATGAACTGTCAAAATGAGACCCATTGCGATCATTTGTCATTTATGTGTGTTACGCCGCACCTCTAATTTCCCTACATTTTGACAAGTTTTTGACATTTTTGTTTGTCGCTGAGATGAGACTGCGACTAGATTTTGAACTTTTTAAATTACGAGAATTGGCCTTCTGACCAATGTTGTCAAATTAAATAAATAAATTATTATTATTATGTTCAAGAGCGGTCAGTGTCAATATTCCATAACAATTTTGACACTGACAGCTCTTGAACGCGGTTTAGATGTGCCAAACGCGTTCAGTTTCGATGGTGAAATTTGTCCTTAGTGTCGTAGTCCTACACGTGCTTGAAAAATATGAACTTAATCGAATTACAGGATGTGGGTGAAAATTCGAACACTGTTAGTCACACGAGCATGAAAATTAATAAAATCGGGATAACTAAATTCCATACCATAAAATTATTTTTGATTTAAAACACACATACCCTAGTAACCTAACCTATTAACTCAAAGTTAGAAGTAGCACGCTCGATTAGCCTGACTCTCAACTTACCCGACTTTCGCGGCCGCTACCCGCCTCGGTCGTGGTTCGTCCGCAATTCATTTTACCGAAGCACTACGCGATAAGTACGTAAGAACGTGACTCGACTACAAGATCTAAGTTTACCTTTTCTGCTGAGAACATTAGGCGATTTTTTCTGTCTTAGAAATGAGCGCTATCATAATTGCTTGGTGTTTTATTTTGTTTTCTCTTGTTTGTTTATCGCTGGATAGTGTTGAGGTAGGTTCAGTTTATCGTGTTGTGTGTTTTTCTCTTTAAGGAAAGTTTTTCAGGGATCATATACTTATCTACTGCTAATAATTACCGTGCCTTATCATCTTCATCATTGGCAGCCTTGTTCTACCCACTGAAATGTTTAGACCTTCTCCTTTTTGTGACATGCTTGAGCGAGTGTTTGCAGGCCTCTAAGGTTCTCTATGAATGTGAATGGCCGGTGGAACAGATGAGTCCTGGGGTGAAGACTGGGTATCGGCAAGTGTAGCGTGGGGCCCCCCAGCCAAATGGACCGACGACCTAAAGAAGGTGGCTGGGACAGACTGCATGCGGAAGTTGGAGGACAGGGTGTGCTGGCGGAGCCTGGGAGACGCGCATGTCCAGCAGTGGACTGCAATAGGCTGAGCTGATTGTTGATAAAGTTCTCTGTTCTTTGATTGTTTTATTTGTTTCTCCTAAAGTTTTATGTACCGAAACAAACAGGAACAGACTAAAGCTACGGTTTCCTAAGACAGTGTTGGCCGTCACGATTATGAAAATGTTGGTACTGGGGTGTCACTTTACGGTGTCAAAAAACGTCTCTAGGGAAACACACCAACTTACTTTCATAAATAACTTTCAGTGACGTCAGTCGTCACTATGTGGCGGCGACCACCGGAACCCTAGCCTTAGACTAAAAACGCGTCAGGTAACATAAGTTTCCCGTAGAAAAGCCAATTCTAATAATTTATCAAGGACCTTCCTAAAACTGCCCACAAGGTTATTCTTTGAAGTCTTAAAAGATGTCGGGTTGTGTCTCTTAAAAGCTTATTAACTTTAATATTTAGGGATCTTAATGGTTGTTCAGTAGCCACTAAAATTCATATTAGCGTAAAATGGGATCATTTAAAATTTATATTATAACCGGCACCGCTTTAATCTTCGGGTTTAGGCAGAAATGAGACCAAAGTTTTTAGTTTGGTATTACTATTAGAACGTCATGGTTTGAGCCTACTCCCGTGACTTTATTTCCATGAAAAAGGTTTATGAAGCAGGCCTAATCTATGAAGTACGGATATCCCAGATATTACTTTTTTGCCTTTTTCCTTGACCATTCACGACTATCCTATCGCGCATAAAAACAAGATGGCGACGTTAGTTCCGATTTTGGGACGCGCCCAATTAACCTTGTAGCGCTATACCTACATCTTTTCAGGAAGAAAACTTTAAGACAGACTTCCAGCTCATACTTACTTGAACATATAAAGAAAAATTACAGATAGTGCCATCCACGAAGACGGGCCCCGCTCTTCTTCGTAATCGCTAGTGGTTATCGCTTGTTAATTCCGCTAGTGTTTTAGTTTTTTCGATACACACTAATAAGTAATTAGTGTATATCGACAAATATTAATAATAATAATATTTCGGGACATCGCCAAACGATTGGTTGACTCTTCAAGTGACCAGAGGGCTGACCTATTTTTAATCACCATTTTTTAGTTTGCCGTCCAACGTGGTAATGCTGCCAGCCTTTCGGGAACGTATATCATTGTCAGCGATGTGGACGATTTTTTTTATGCTCAAAGAGCTCGTGCCCTTTTCTTTCATTTTTTGATTATATACAAGTAGTAGGTATACATATAGTAACATACACAAAATAATTATATTTCTTTATTGTATTTTTCTTGTATATTTTAGTGTTAGCTTGTAAATTGTAATTGCTGTGTGTTTGTGAATAAATATATTATTGACAAAACTAAAACACTAGCAGAATGTTGCACATTAATTGTACTGTCACGATTAGGAGGAAGAAGAAGGCGTAGGGTGCGTCTTAGAGGATTGGACTATCTGTAAATGTGCAATCATCATAAAAAAAACAACACAATAAGTTAACAAAAACACAAAAAATCTTAGCCAAGCAACGACTCAGTGTTCTCTAGATCCAATTAACTTAGCCATACTTAAAAGCTGAATCATGTTCCTACCTAGTAATCCCCGAGTAAATACTGAAAAGCTTTCAAATTCGCTTACATCATCCATCTTAAATTGAAGGAATGTTTTCCCTCTTCACCTGAATGAAAGTCTATAAAACAAACAATTCCAATTTTTCTTCACATTCAAGAACTATGTTATTACCCAAGTTTCACATGTTTTGAGTTTTCATGATTGTTGCGTGGCATTTGAAGATCATATTAAGGGACTGACTAAAATACATAAGAAGTATAACAACAAAACCCTGTAAGTATATCCCCTTTTGCAAGTGCAATGGTGCACACCCTATGCTATCAAGAATTTGTATACTTTTCGTGGTGATTACGTTTTGTTTTAATTCGATGATTGTACAAGGCAATAGCCAAACGCATTAAAGTTTATTGTTGCATTTCCTCAAAAAGGAAAACTAAAATAAATCGAAGACTATTCAAAAGCAACAAAACAATGTTCAGTAGAACGCATTACAGCTGATTGTTGCATTTCCTCACTAAGTGCCTTAGAATAAACATCGTTCAACATTATTCGCAACAAATACCTTCCCATCTTCTTTTACCTGGAAACTGTCCGTAATAAAAACAATATAAACATTTTTCAACGCGAAGTAATTTCTCAAGCTAAAGATATCGGGTTCCCAAGATTGCTGTGTGATCTTTGAAGTCTGCTGGAGGGTTCTGATTTACTGGTCCCCCGAGGAAAGTCGGGAACACGAAGCCGAGATAAGTAATAACACCCCTATCATATTTTTATAGCACTTTTTGTATTACTGTTTTAAGTAAAAACGGAGATTTATAATGTATCGCATGTTTTATAGTTGGTGAGGTCTGGTTTTATTAGAAGTGGGATAAAATGAAGTTTCTGTGAATTGCAGTGCTGTCAATGTTGTATTGGTCAAAGGCAGTGGTAGGTCAGAGGAATCGGCCGCGATTTACGAGTTGTAGATCCTAGGTTCGAACCCAGACAAGCGCTTTAAAATAATTAGCCCTTAATGTTCCCACTGCGTGGATACAGGCCTCCTCGCTGTGAGCGGGAGTGGGCTGTAATGCACCACGCTGGCCTATTATGTAGCCTATCTAAGAGGACAGTACCCCAATCATCTATGTTGTATACCAGTGTTCATTTGTAAAGTGCAACTGTTTTTATTGCATTTACTGCAACACCTTTTTATGAAATAAAGTTTTTATTAAAAGTATATGTCCAATGTCTAGGTATCTTCTGGGCATGCTCGTTACGTCATAGACCTCATCCATTGCTTTCCATCAGGCGTGATCGATTTCAAGAACAGCCAATTAGAAAAAAAAAAATTATTAATCATGTGTTTCTTACATAAATATTTAATTGATTTTGATATTTTTTGGAAAAAGGCCATAGACTCCTTTCGTCCCAAAAAACCAAAACCTTTTTAAGCATATTGAGTAGCACACACTGCTACAAAAGTCAAATTACGTACCATATTACAAAATTCCGCAAAATTCAACATTTGTTACTCAACAACTCAACAAACAACACGATTGTCAATTCCAAACTTATTTCAGCTCATAATTGGACGTTGAAACTTGTGCAGTTAAGAACAGTACCAACGTCTGAACGACGTATAAAGCATCCTCCCATAATATGGTGCTGGAGAGAAAAACCCGTGGGAATGGTGGAATTAAATGTACACCGAGCCACCCCACAAAGCTGGGACTTATTGGGGCCATTAATATGCAGTGGAAAGCGTGAATTATTATAATGGGAAGTGTTGAATGTATATTTCTGTTGTGTTGTTTGTTTTTATTATTTTATAGAAGTGATTTAAGAGTGTGGTCTTCTTCAGTTAATTTTCCTTGCTCACGTATAGTCTATTATGGCGATATATATATATATTTTTTTGAATGTAGACGGTTAAACACTAAGCAACAGATGTTTAACAGATGTTTGGTGATTGATTTCGTTGATAGAAAGCTGTTCCAAAAGTAAATTTTCTTGAAATAATCCTAGGTCTTTTTTTTGTAATTTTGTTAGTTTTAAATGCTCCTTTTTTGCTGATTACATTCCCTGTACGTGTCCCAAATAAAATATTTTTCTTTCCTTTTCTCCTTTGTCTGACTAAAATTAATGAATTGAATTATTCGCATTCATGATTCTTTCGTAAAGTCCCTGAAGGAATCCACGTGATTAAAAATGTACTTAAATAATATAAAACCCCATTTACACGATGCAAATTTCTTGGCTGTGGCATACAATAAAACTGAAGCAACAAATCACTTACTTGCATCGTAAAAACACTGATTAGACGGTGCCACTTATATTATAATTGTTTTAACTTAAGGTGGGGCTATTTCACCGTGTAAATCAGATTTAATTTTACCAGAACTTGTGTATTTAGATGCAGGTGAAAACTGCAGATGAAATTTAATTTCTGGAATCCACACCTAGTACAGCTGCATCTAGTCAGACTGGAAGCCGACCCCAACACAGTTGGGAAAAGGCTAGGCAGACGATGATAACACCTACAATAATTCAAATTTTACCCGCGTTTCTCATAGCCCAACAGTTACAGCCGTCATTATGTTTACGCACAATTTAAAGCGGAGCCACCCAGTAATGAATATCGCAGTAGAGATAAATGGATTTGGTGCCAATAGAACCGCTAGTCATTACCGACACTTTTATACAGCTTTTATGTAACTCTATTATAATGTAACGCGGTTTTCATTCGTTTTTATGTTTATCTAGAGCTTTTTGTGATCTAGGTTATTTGAACGTGGTTATAGTTAATGGGGTATCTGATCGCGGTCTAAGTACGATGAATTCATGTAGACTGTAGGGTACGCGGAGCTTATAAGGCACACAACTGCTGGATAAGATTTCGACAAATCGATTGATCAAGTCAGCCTGTACTTGATTTCAGAATGGGTATTTTTTTTTAGTTTTTTTTTTATATGGCTATCCATGTATCTCATGTGTATGTTTAAGTTCTTGGTCGTTCTATCTTCGTGATTTTTTTTTTGTTGTGGCCATTTTTTTACTAATTTTCTGTCTTTGAGTTTAGGCTCATTGCTTGGGCTGTCATTGAGCAATTAATGATAGCATTATTTGGATTTATTTGAAAGATAGATTTCATAGTGTCGCTTGAGGTTTGATTTACTCGCCGATAAACCAAATCCATGAGAACCTTTTAGATTATTTTAATAATATCTAAGTAATGTCATCATCATCATCTGCCTAGTGTTTCTCCAACTATGTTGAGGTCGGCTTCCAGTCTAACCAGATGCAGCTGAATACCAGTATTTTACATGAAGCGACTGCCTATCTGACCTCCACAACCCAGTTACTGGGTAATACGATACCCCTTAGTAAGACTGCTTGTTAGACTATCGGGCTTCTGACGACCCGTAATGATTGTTAAAGATCCACGAATGACAGCCAGGACCAACGGCTCTAACTAATGTATCGACAGAAATATGGCCAAAATCTACACCTGAGAGAAAAAACCATGACGTATATTTATAGTACCACCTGCACCCCCACATCTCGTGACGTGTTCCACCTCATCACAGGGCAAAATTAATTACTCTGTAGCCTTTCTTTTGTTACCGATTTCGTGTCCGAATAGAGGTCCCTACCTGTGGCCGAAAATAGCTCCAGTTAATGTTTTCTTAGTAAAATGAACCTATGGATCATGTCCCGAGAGCCTTGTTTATGGTTGGCTATTATTAACTAAGTCTCGTCATAGTTTGGGAGCGGGTTAGTATTTTGGCTAACTTGGGTTTCTCCTCCACCTACGTCATTGAGGTTTGCTAAGATTATTGTTAAGTTATTTTCAGTTTAAAGGTCTGTATTTGAGATTTGTGACTCCGTACCAGATTTAGCTAACTGTAACATACGAGTAATACCTATAAAAGGCACTTTTGAACGACAAAATTTACAAAAAAATATAATTGATACTAGTCGCCCTTTGCAAAAGGTAGTTTCTTATGGATAAGAATGGGCAACAATCTCCACCGTTACTCAAGCGAAGCTGCTAAAATGCCCACCAGCTCCTGTACTATTACTATAAGGGTGGCTACATACACCCACGTAATATTTGCCACGTGAATTTTTTATAAATGTGTCGGTGGCGACCCGCTTTTACCCGCCTACGCTGAGCAAACAATATAAAATTATATTTATATCAATGCGCGAGTAAATTCTACGGGTTTTGTATTTTTAAGGCCGCACTGAATAAAAAATAAATAGATGAAAAATGGCTGCCCTCTGGTAATATCAAGGGATCTTTATATTTAGTTATGTAAAGGTATTCTATTGGGATTATAAAGTTATGGCAGCTACAAATAAACGCAGTATTTGGAAAGGAATATTGAGAGAATCATATTAGTTTGAAGGTCACGGACTGATGGTGAAGAAGAACAGGATGAGTTAGTGTCACTAGATAATCGATTTTTATTTCTATTTTTACATATTATAGTTGCTTTTCGTCTCTGTCTGTGTAACCGCGTTGTTCTTATAATACACGCATTTTGATGCGGTTTTCACTATCATTTCGATAACTTATTCCGGAAGGTTTTTGTGTACAATATATTAATATTAAACTTAAATATAAAAAGTTAGCTTAATTGCGTTGAGGCATAAAAACTGTGCAAAGCAAGTACGGGTCGTTAGTAGAAAATGAACTATTTTTTTTGTCCACGCAACCGCAATATAGCAACTTTAAAACCTAATTTTCCACATAAATCATAATAAATCATTAACCAAATACATGCACCTATCTCACCCATTTAATAAACACCTCTAAATCATTCCCACAATAAACTAAGATACTAGAACTTACAATATAACAACGTAAATCCTGCAAGTAAGAATTCATAGTGAAAATGAACAACCGACGCTCCGCAGTCCGTAGAAGTTGGACGTTTTCAACTTTCTTATTAAAAATTCGGTTTGAAAACTTTTAACGGTTAATAGAATTTTAACCGCTGCAATGATTAACTTACGGTCCGTAGTCCGTAGGTACAAGTACGTCTCGCCTTTTAGTTCCTGAATAGTTTCGGTCGGAATTCATTTTAAGAGTACGTTTGGAATGATGAATGGAAGATAATTATGTTCGTTGAAAGAAGGTGGCTTGAAATATTCTTCGGAGTTTCTGTGTTTTGATTAGAGGAATGGTTTTGTGAGTTATAGTGGATGGTTCGATGTTTCTTGTGGCGAGTTACTGGTAGTTTTTGGTTACTGTAGAAGAGTTTTGATTTTTTTATGTTATCAGCATGAAAATGAGTTGGAACTGCATTCTTCTATCAAACATAAATTAGGTTGAAAATATGTTAGTGTCGCCAAAGTAAGTCGAAGACCCGTTCTAGCCGGTCCGTTTTGACTAATTGGTCCAATTAATATTTTTATTCCCCTAACTTTGTGTAGTGTAAAACAATCTTATAAACTCAATTATGAAATAATTTATGTTTCTGCCATTTGTAAGAATGAAGTATCTGCGTCAGCTTCATCAGTTCCATTCTTACATCAGGTTTGTGGGATTGCAAATACGCAGACCCGCGTTTTTGCATCGAATCAATTGAAAATTTACACTGGATCACATTATTTTTATGAATTAATTTGATTTGATTGAACTAATTTGTAGTCCTAATTTAGATCTCTACCTACCCAAACTCAAACTCAAAGTATTTATTTCAATTAAACCATTTACTTTTGAACGCTCAATGCCCAGAAGATAGTTATGGGTAAATTAATTCAAGAAAAAGCCTTTGAAGCAATTCTTGTCTAATCGAGTTCTAACAGCATAGAATAGGCTCTCAAAAGATGATGTGATGGCTACCTTACTGAACTGCTTCAAGAATCGACTGGACAGATTAAATATCTACATGTCTCTATTTGATACGTACAGTCACGAGTAAAAGTATGTATACACTCGGCTTTATTCAAAAGCGATTTACTCCCTTATTTTTAAATTAAATTTTATGTTGTTACGAACATAGCATTTTCGAACCCATAGCTTTATGTAATGTGTCGTATTTCAACGTTGCATTCGTTATTTCACGAAAAAATCGCAATTGAAAGTTGCCAAGTGTTGACATATTGGTGCTCGTGACTGTACGCATCACCTAATTAGCTGATAGTGTGTCTAACTAAATAACATATAATAATAATACAGGCGTAATCATAGAAATGCAAAAAACAGGACGTAATAAATAAACAAGCCATCCACATAACACTCTCCCCAGTAATCAATTAAAACCTTTCGTGAAACAGAAGAAAAACTGTGACTACCCAGTGAAAAATGTTAATTGATGCAATCTTAATGGGCACAGAACATTTACCGTTTCCTACACGCTTACCTTCGCTGCTAATTCGATATATCTACTTATAAATCTTGGCAAACAAATGTTCTTTAGAGCATATGGGCTAATTAGAGCACAGTCTTGCCTTTTTTTAATTAGCATGCAAAGTGAGTTACCTATGTAGGTACTGTTGGCAAAAGAGTTTCGTATGCATGTGAGAAATAAACATCTGCACTACATACGCAATATTATTATTATTGTTATTGCTTAACACATAGCATTACGCCCCGAAGGGAAGAAGAAGAAGGGTAAGCCCCGAAGGGTTAAGCGGAGATGCTTAGTAGGTATGTAGGTTAAGTTATGGAACTCAAATGGAGTTGTGCAGGACACCTGGCAAGGTACAGTGATGACAGGCGGATGGGGTAAGGCTGTAATAGAGTGGCGTCCAAGGATTGGAAGACGAGATGTCGGTCGTCCGGCTGCAAGATGGTTGGACGATATTGATGCCATCGCGGGCAATACCTGGATGATGCTGGAACAGGAGCGTGGGGATTGGCACAATAAAAGAGAGACCTATGCAGCAATGGGTGAAGTCAGGCTGTGGATGGTGATGATGATGATGATGAACTACCATGTAATAGGAGTCAAACTTTTTTTTCTTTTGTCAGTTGTGAATTCGGACTCGAAGCTGCTACAGAACATTATTGAGCAATAATTGCGGGATAACTTTTTAAATATTAGAGAAAATACACCCTCAGAAAATAAATGTCAATCACACAGCAGAAATAATAAGCGCCGCGCAGAAGTAGTGCTATTATAAAACCATCGCAGTTAATAGCTTGCAGAGTAAGCAGCCTGAAGTGGCATCAGTGTGTTGGCCATATTTGTCGAAGGACCGATGGCCGGTGGAGCAGACGAGTCCTGGGGGTCTACTCCGAAGTAGTTTCGGCCGAATGTTCGGCCGTTTCCTGCTACGAAGTTACTATTTGGTTCGGTCAGTTCCGATCCTACACTCTTTCGAATATTGACTATGGTCCCGACCCAACTGAGCCGATCCGAACTTTTTTCCCATTTTTCAATAATATTCGGTTCGGCCATGTGTCGGTCCGATCCGAACATTCGCACTTTGCACTTCGAAGTAGACCCCCTGGAGTGGAGACCGCGTATCGGTAAGCGTAGTGTGGGACACTCCCAGCTAGATGGACAGACGAGCTTAAAAAGGTGGCTTTTAATTTATAATTAACTTAAATTGTGTTTCTTTATGTATCTTGTTGTCTGCAATAAGATAAGATAAGATAAGATAAGTCTTTATTTGCCTTAAACATGGTATAAAGGTGTTACAGTTTGGTAATATAATATAGTCCACATGTTTAGCTATACAACATCGTGTATCAATTGCATGCAAAATACTTAGAATCTATTAGTAAGTAGAAATAAAATGTCAAAGCTATAAAACATTTTCCACAATACAATCATCTTAACATAATATTATTTAATGTCAGAAATTAATATAAACGAACAAAATTAAAAAGTCATAATTGTAAACATTATTCGCAACAGTTCTATAACATTACATAATATAACTTAAAGTAAAAAAAAGGAAATTAATAAAGTCAATAATTATAAAATTAAAATGTCAAAATTATAAACATTATCGACGATCCGGTATGTCAATATTTGTGAATTATAATTTAATGTCAAAAAAATCCTTAATGTCATAAAAATTATGTTCATTCAGCCATTTAAAGAGTCTGTTTTTAAAAGAATTAATATTAAATAGCAATTTCACTTCTTTTGGAATTTTATTATAAATGCGTACACACATCTCAAGAAAACTTTTAGAGTACTTGGCTGATTTAGGAGTATCCTGCAATACAAGTCTACATGGATCCCTATTACGAGAGTATATTTGATTGACTTTCTTGAATAATTCCTTATTATTATATACAAAGTTACATATCTCGTAGATGTACAGTGAAGGAAGTGGTAATAAACCAAGCCTTTTAAAATGCGGCTTACAGGACTCGTCAGTACGGATCCCACAAATGGCTCTGATGCATTTCTTTTGCGCGATAAACGCTCTGTTTTTATCTGTACTGTTACCCCAAAAAATAAGCCCATATCGTAAAATCGATTCTATGTAAGCATGGTAGGTTATAATGGCGGTTTTTTTATTCGTCACATTCTTGACTTGCCTGAGAGCATAAACGAACTTATTAGACTTGTTGCACAAATTATCTACATGTATCTTCCAATTTAAGTCTTGGTCTATGAGTATACCCAGAAATTTTGTATGTGGAACTTCTTTTAATCGATCAATATTAAGTTTGAAATTGTATTTGGCATGTTTAGATTTATTAAATTGTATGTACATAGATTTATCTAGATTGATTTTTAATTTATTTACCTGTAGCCATTCTAGAATGTTGTCAATAGTATTATTTATGTCAATTTCGTGATCAGATTTCAATTTATACTTTTTATCAGATGTCACTATGATTGAAATGTCATCTGCAAATAATATACAATTATGATTGACCTGCTGTGGTAAGTCATTTACGTATAATAGAAACAGTAAAGGGCCTAATACACTCCCTTGTGGTACACCGCATTTTTTTACTTTGAGCTCCGAGGAGTATGAGGTTAGTAAATCTTCATTTACTTTACTAATAGCAACGTATTGATTGCGGTTACTTAAATAAGATGCAATCCACTGCAGTGCTAAACCTCTTATTCCATTTCTTTCTAATTTTTCCAATAATATATTATGTGCCACAAAGTCAAATGCTTGAGATAGGTCAAAAAATAGTCCTGTCGTGAAGTGATTGTTATTTAAAGACTTCAGGACATGGCTCAAAAGATTATATATGGCTAATGTTGTTGACTTGTGCTTTTGAAATCCGAACTGTTCCTTTGCTATAATATTGTATTTGCTACAAAAGTCGATAAGCCTTTTGTGCATACATTTCTCAAATAGTTTGGACAAGATTGGTATAAGGGTAATTGGACGATAATTTTTAACGTCTTTTTTGTCGCTTTTCTTGTACAAGGGTTTTACAACTGATAACTTTAAAGCATCAGGAAAAGTTCCGGTCGAAAATGAAAGATTAATTAGATATGTCAATATAGGAGTTAATTCTACTCTGCACGCTTTAATTATTCTTGTACTAAGTCCATCGTATCCTTCTGAGTTAGTATTATTTAAAGCCATTATTTCTTTTTTTATTTCGTCTTCAGTCATAGCACTAAGAAACATGGAATTAGGAACTAAAGCGTTATTAAACTTATAATAAACTTGTAAGTTATTAAATGTCACAATGTTAGTCGAGTCAATAAAATAATCATTAAACGTATTCGCTATGTCAGTGGGATCAGTCAGTATTGTCTTATCTACTTCTATTTCCGAAATATTAGTGTCGCATTTTATGTTCCCAATTTCATGGTTAATGACAGACCACGTTGCTCTGCATTTGTTTTGACTATTTTGTATAAAATTAATGTTTGAATTCATTTTTGATTTCATAATGCATTTTTTGAGAATCGATGAATATTTTTTATATCTTATTAAGTACGATCGAGTTTTATTTTTATAATAAAGATACCGCAACGATCGTTTAGTTTTGCAGCTATTTCTAAGACCCTTACTTATCCATTTTCGTTTATTTGCATTAGAGTTATTAATTTTAATTTTAATTTTAGGGAAGCATAAATTATATAATAGGCATAAAAACTCGTGAAATTTATTGAATGCCTTGTTTAAGTCCGTTTCGAGGTGCGTTTCTGACCACGATATACTTGCAAGGCAGTCTTTGAATTTTTTCAAGTTTTCGTTGCAGTAATCCTTTTTATAAATAAAATATGATATGGTTCTTGGACTTTGTTCTTTTATTGGAAACTCTAAGAACTGTGCTGTGTCGTGGTCTGATAAGTACAAAGGTAGAACATCAGCAGATGTAGTTTTTATGTTACTAAGTATGTGGTCTATACAAGAATCTTTCCGAGTGGGAACATTAATATGCATCTTTAAGTTATAGTTACTACATAAATCTTTTAAATAGTTAGTGACCTTACTTGGTTTCAAAGTATTTATGTTAAAATCCCCAGTAACAGCTATTTTTGTACGTGACCCATATCTTTTAGATGTTTCGCACATTAATTGGTCGAACTTTTCTAAAAATATATTGGGGTCAGACTTTGGCGTTCTATATAGACACACTATCAGCAATTTGTGCAAAGGGACTTCAATACCACATGCTTCGAATGAATTTTGTGTTGAATATTTTTTTATGTGAGGAGGCTCATTATACATTATACCCTGTTTGGCGAGAATACAAGTTCCCCCTCTTTGTTTGTCTCTACTAAATGCCGCTGCTAAGGCGTAATTATTAAGTTTTAAATATTTCTCATTCCCCGCACGCATAAAGGTTTCAGACAAACATAATATGTCTGGTTCTTTATTCTCGTCTCGTAATTCTAGCAAAGTTAGTTCCAGTATTTCCTTTTTTGATTGAATACTAGCGATATTTTGATGCATTATTTTGAAAGATTTTTGTTTGCCTGTAGCACCGTTGTTATTCACGAAAAAGCTGTTTCTTGTTTAAAACTTTAAAATAATGTGGAATCGTACCTTTTTTTGCTTTAGTAGAAACAATATAAGGACAACTGGATTCAAGATTGTATTATTATTATTTATTATTAAGAGGTCAAAAATCTGTATTCGTAGAACACGTATCAATCAACAACTCAGCCTATCGCAGTCCACTGATGGACATAGACCACTCCCAGGCTGTGCCACAATACCTGTCCTCCACCTTCCGCACATCATAGGAACACGCATAACATGGGATTAAAAATATACGTAGTAAGCTGCTTGCGTAGCTATCTCTTTTGCTAACTGTACAAGCAGGGTAGTTACTGACGCAAAAAGGTTGTTCCTGTGCGGTAGGATTTATGAAGGATAATTATTATGAGGGAATTAATTAGAAATATGTAATTAGCTTGGTAGACTGGATTCTGAGAAGAGCTCTTGCGTAACGTAGTAGGTATACTAGAAGGGTGATACTCAGTTTATTCTAAATGAGCTGATCTCATTTACCTAGTTGTTTTTTTTTACTTCCTATAACTTTTTTTTTACGTTTAATCCCTGCTTTACCTGTCTTTTCGTTAATGTTATAGGTGGCACCAATGAGGCACTATGAGGTACTATGTGGCATTATGAAGTATTATGACCTCACTAACGTAGTTGGAAAAAGGCGAGGCAGATTGATTGATGACCTCACCTAATTTTAATAAAATATTATGGTTAAAGAAATTTATTTCTCAATAAGAAATTACAAAGACTTCACTTACTCGTTTTCTTGACGACACGGTTGGCGTAGTGGCTGAGCGATCGACTGCTGCGCTGCGTGTCGCGGGTTCGATTCCCGCAGGGAACAAATATTTGTATTGCCTACAGGTAGTTGTTCCGGGTCTGGTTGTTTGTGTATGTGAGTTCAAATGTTTGTAAACGCAGGAATGATTGCTAGTGCGGGGCAACGTTTTTTTTTTTAATATTATTATAAGAACTTTGACACACAAACCAAGCAGCTATTGTTTATCTTTTCAACAAAATCATTTACGTAACAACATTTCACCTCCCACACCAATAACATTAACGAATACAAAACCTAAAACTTTATCTAATATATAAAATTCTCGTGTCACAATGTTCGTTCCCATACTCCTCCGAAACGGCTTGACCGATTCTTATGAAATTTTGTGTGCATATCGGGTAGGTCTGAGAATCGGCCAACATCTAAATATCATACAAAAAAAAAAATATTGTGGCAAAACAACGTTTGCCGGGTCAGCTAGTAATATATATTATTATTTCTTATGATCCGTAAAAGTGTTTTTCCTACCAATTTACTTAACTGGGTAACATGATACTCTTGGTAAGACTGCTTGTCAGACTTTTGCGCGTCTCACTAGTCTTACTACCCGTAACAACTATCAAAGAACTATGTATAACTGCCAGGACCAACGACTTAACGTGCTTTCCGAGGCACGGAGGGTTGTCGATACGTATAAATGGTCACCCATCTACGGACCAACCGCGGCTAGCGTAGCTTAACCTGATTGACCAACCCGTGCGGCTGTTATTCCATAGCCATGAGACGCCGTGTTGTGGGGCAATAATAGATTGGTATTGTTATTTATAATTTTTAGAAAATTCTTGCAAATCTATAAGTAGAGAGTTTCTGTCAGTCTCTCTGTCCTAAATCTGAAGAGAGACGCATTTCTACACCATGGCATCAGGCACCTATACCTACCCTACTCCAATACTGAACTATCTCCAGCTAACCATCCATGACTAAAACAAATGAAAACAAAACAAAAGAAAAACAATAACTCAGCAACTCAGCAAACCGCGAAAAATCTTCTCTAATCTGATAAAGGGCCAAGATTCGATGACGTCACCCTTTTGAAAGGCCAAACAACATGTTGGTGTAACAGGACAACAACAACAACGCATCACGCCTCATTTACTCTCATTACACGTGTAATTAAACACGAAAGACAAATAAGATTATGTTGCTCTTAAAATATTCGCCAAATAAAATAAAAGATCTAGCGAAAATAGTCTTGTGAAGTAGGATATGGAGATTTAAATGTATTTAGAAATTCAGTGGTGTTTCAAAATAAGGTGGGTTAATTTACCTGCTGGGGTACATTTTATAGGAAGGGGTGGCTAATGGCGATGTATGGGCAATTTATATCTGAAATTTCTAAACAGTCTACATCTCTATCTATTGTCCTATCTCAGGTATGCTGGAAGAGATTTCTTATAAAATAAGCATCACCTCTGTACCTTTTTTCTGTTTTGTTTTTTCTTCTCTGTTTATATATGGGTGTACATAAATGGTAAAATAATTAAATACATAGTGTACATAATAAAGAGTTTTAAATTCTATGAAACAGAAGCTGCATCAATTCAAAATAAATTGGGATTAAAACTGGAGGATAATAATTTGAAAAAGGTTTTGCTTGTGGGCCAATTGTAAGGAATTGAAAACACCGCGATTGCAATAAATCTAAGATATTCACCATCATCTTTCAGCCGAAAGACGTCCTCCGACTGGCTGGACAAGGCCTCCCCCAAACCTCCACTTCTACTGGTTCTGGCTTCCCGTAGGTATCCAGCGGATTCCTGCGGCCAAGATATTTAACATTTTAGTTCATTTTTAGTTGGTAATTAGGGCAGGTACTGGTAATTACCTCCGGAGTAGGGACCGGGATCTGAAAAACTTGAAAAATACAAAGGGATCTTCAGAATACTCACAGGAAAACGTCATTTTGAACGTTTCTGCATGAAAAATACAGTACCTTAAACATTGAAAGAACCAGGCAACCCCTAAACTCTTTTATTTAACTTTTCATTTTCCAATTCACCCCCAACCCCTCACCTTATCCCTAAAGAACATCGTCTTAAACCAAGTATAAAAATATCAGAAATTCATTATACATTACACGTCACATTAACAAAGTTGCAGAAGAAAAAAACCTTACTGCACTGCACTGCAGAACTTTCATAATGCAGGATAAAGTGTTCAAAGTTTAAGCTATCGCTATGCAAAGTGAATATTTAAGGGCCGTCGAGGGTCTGCAGCTGCATGCCGTGATAAAACTGAACAAGATGCTCGTAATTCTGATACTTAAGTGCTTGCTTGGTAAAGAATAAGAATTGGTTGGTTTAAGGAGGTTAGGGATTGTGTACAGTGGTTGTGTTTGGCTAGATTTTAAGCCAAAAACTCAACAGATTTTTTAGTTTTATCAATCTTCCATATTGCATAAACTGTTTAGGCCAGTAGGGGGCCACGTTTACGGTGGCGTCACAGGCGTTTTTAGATCGATCTATCAAGGTATGCGTGATGGAAGCTCAAGTAATGTACAAAAGTTATTAATTTCTGTCGTACATACATACATAAACTCATTCTTTCTTTTCCCATGGGGCATGTAGGCAGAAACTACAGAACGCCTCCTGCTACGATCCTTGCATACTCCTTTTGCTTCGTTTTGCCTGCATAATTTTATTTTTGTAACAATGCTTACCGTGTAGGTACATAAGTAACACAAAAACTTAGAAGCCATATGTATATCACATATAATAACACACACACATAATAAGTACCCACATAATAAGGCCAAGTTCCTAAATATTTCCACTCAAAATCTACTTACATTGTCATACACACAATGCACAGATGTAAACAGACCTTTATGTCTGTTAAAACTTCTCAAGGATAACGGTTGGATCCTTGGGAGTTTCACATGTTTTGTCAACAACACCATATTATTATTAAATGCAAAGTGATTTTATTGATCAAAGCTATGTAGAATAAATAAACCGGGGTGATCGTGTAGAATAAATTGAAACACGTTTGTGCTTACTAGCTCTTTTATCAGGATCATTTGCTTCAACTCGGGGACAGTACAGTAACTCTATTCTATTCTATTTTTTTATATGGCAATGGTACCAATGTCTACAATTCTGCCAATCTCAGATGTGATATGAGAAAACGTGCGGAGAAAACAAAAAAAAACCTGAAATTCTAAATCCATTTAATGTGTAACTTGTTGACGGGTATTAGTAATTGTACATTGAAAATTACTGTTTTGTGGATTCACTACTGCCCTGTTGGTCTGTTGGTCGTAAGCGCTACCGCTGATCATGGGGTCCTGGGTTCGATCCCCAGGTCGGGCAAAGCATTATTGTGTTTTTCCATTAGGAATTTCTTAGTAACAGCCCGGAGAGTGATACCCCTGCGCCTGGGAAAGCACGATGTTCTCCGATTAAATCATTTACACAAAGTAAAGAGCCTATCTGAGTTTAAACCGAGACCTACAACTCTCCCAGGGTCACGGATTGGTCGAAAGAGTTACCGTGGCTCCTGGCAGAGGCAACTGAAGGAACACGGGTGGGTTTTATTCAGTAAAAGTCTGACACACCCTCCCGCTTCGCCAAGAGCGGGACAAGTTATTTGATGATTTCCCATCCAAAAAAAAAAGACTTACCTACAATTTGTAAGTCACACCCGTTACCACTGAGCTACCACTGCTCTCTAAAGTTTGTATTGAACTTTAAAGAGAATCATCATCTGCCGAGACTTTTCCCAACTATGTTGGGGTCGGCTTCCAGTCTAACCGGATGCAGCTGACTACCAATATTTTACATAAAGCTACTGCCTATCTGACCTCCACAACCCAGTTAATGGGTAATACGATACCCGTTGGTAAGACTGGTTGTCAGACTTTCGGGCTACTGACGACCCGTAACGACTGTCAAAGATCCACGAATGACAGCCGGGACCAACGGCTTAACGTGCTTTCCGAGGCACGGAGGGGTCTTGGTATGTGAAAATGGTCACCCATCAAAAACCATCACCCATAAACTTTAAAGAGAATACTGGTAGATAAACTGGTAAGTACTACACCAGGAAAATACTGAACAAAGCGATTTAATATAATCAAAGAGAATAAATCAGAGAAATATTCTATAACAATGTTCAAGTTTTTCTTCAACGGCACGTGCAATGGTTTCTTAGTACTCCTTAGAATATACTTAAAACTTAATAAAGAACAAAGTACGAATCTTGATGTAATTCATTATCAATTTTTAAGTCTTCATTGAATATCAAAGATGTTGATTTAATTTACGGCCTTCTTTTCAACTGTTATTTCTATTGCTTCGAAGTTTTAATTTACTGAAGTAGGTTCTTAGATAGCCAGGAAAATAGAACATTTTTTTTTAATACAAAGGATTTAATTAAAAAGCTTTGAATAGATTTCAATTAGAATGAACCCTGACGTCTTTGAGACCACTCGTATAAGATCTAGAACCATTTTAAAATAAAACGTAACGCAGAACATAAGGTAGAAATATCTATATATTTAAGTCAATTGAGGGATTAATAAAACACGCTTTTATAAATGCACGATGCCAGTGCTTATCTTCCGGCTTCATCACGAGACCTTGAAACCTAATCGTGGTCAAAGTTCATTACAAGACTTTTCTAAGAAATCCAAAACAGCTATGATACGATTTTCCATCATGAAGTTCCAGTTCATATCTTCCGGCTCCATCATCAGATCAGTTCGAAAGTACCATATTATTGTATTGTCATCAGAACTACATACAGCTGCCAATTTTCATTACGCTACGACCCTTGGAAGATGGTTAAATTAGTAACCTTAGATTCCATTACATAGTTACATACAGGTCGACCTAATAAAAGCGTGTTAAAAAGCCCACGGTTATTGTGCCCCTTGAGATCTATCTTCTATAGAAATAAAAATGAAAAACTGTTCGTTGGTAAGCACTTCACTTGAAAACTTAATCAGCCTATAATAATCCCACTGCTGGGACACAGGCCTCCTCTTGGTAAGAGGGAGTAGGCCGTAATCCACCACGCGGGCCCAGTGCGGATTGGTAGATGTTACATGTCTTCGAATTTTGGTTCTAGTTCTAAGACATGCCGGTTTCATCACGATGTTTTCCTTCACCGTTTTGAGAGCAGTGGTGATGAAATAATATACACAAAGTAAAACGCCTACCGTTCGAACCTACTTGAGAACGGCTTGACCAATTATTTGTTTTAAAATGTTCGTAATAGTCCGAGTAAGGTTTTTAAGCAAATAAAGTAAAATTAGAAAAGTTTCCCGGTTTTATTATTAATTCAGAAAGAACTGAACGTCCTTTTTCTATGGGGTTTTTGTATGAATAATTAATTGAAAATTGAACAGTATAACGTTTTTCGGGTCAGCTAGTTATTAACAAAATTGAGACACTCGCTTGTGAAAGTGAAAGCGACACAGCATTCGAATATCTTTCGACCATTTTTAACTGTAACTAACTGTTCCCTTCAAGGACCTAAACAAAAACCTAAACACGGGGTTTTTCTCAGGTTAGCTTTGGCAAGAGAAGGCCCATTTTGCAACATAAAAATAAAACAGCTGATTATTCAATTCAACTCATTTATTTCAGACAATGTATAGTCCTGAACTATTATAAATTACAATCAAATAAAACATTAAAAATAAATCAAGTGAACAATTAGACAGACATTACAATAACATAATTTAAAAAAATCAAATATAAATAATACACTTTAAACATAATCAATTACAAAATTAGACATACACAATATAAACATACACACAATGTCAAATAATACGAGGAGAAGCGCTAACATCAAGCTGCATCCGCCTCTGTATCAGGGACAGGTCTCACCGCTCGGAAAAAAACCCTCAGGAGACTGTTCGAGCTGCTTTTTAGGCAACATAGTAGTGAAGCACTCCGTTTCCTTATGATCGCGAAAAACCATCCGTCCGCGCCTCAACAATCATAGTCGAAGCACTACAAAACCTCGGAAGCCCTAACAGTATCCTGAAAGCATTGTTGTACTGCACGCGCAGTGCGCTGTACGCCCGCTGCATAAAGTTGGTCCACAAATTGCACGTGTATAACGACTGACAATATGCCTTAAATAATGTCACCTTTGCATGTCTAGTACATCGCGCTAACCTGCGAGCCAACATGTTACACCGGACAGACAGCGCCCTGCGCTTGTTGCGCATGCGCAACAAGCGCAGGGCGCTGTCTGTCCGGTGTAATATGTCAATGTCCAAATTGTCACACAAGTTACACACACACAAGTTATACGTCCAACTAAACTGACCTAACCACAGATATTAATAATGAGCTGCACCCAAGCGATTTCACACGCATAAGTCTCGATCCCTTAGACATATCGTGAGAAAAATTATTTTCAGTTTAAATCCAGGTCTACCCATGTGCCAAAAATCATCCAAATCCGTTCAGCCGTTTTAGTGTCCGTTCACACAGACCGGCTCGGAGAGGAGAGTACATTTTTAGCGTGTTTAAAAAGGAGTTTTCGGTCATTGAAATAAGGCTGAATGAGAATGCTTAAGAGCCGACCAAACGCGCAGTGATATGAAAAGTCAACCTTATTTCAATAACCCATAACTCTTTTTTAAACGCGCTAAAAATGTACTCTCTCTCCGAGCCGGTCTGTGCGAACGGACACTTAGCCTGAAAGAGTAACAAACATACAAAAAAACTAATTTAGAAAAGGCCTCCAATACTATCCTCTAAATCAAAATCAAACGTCATTTATTCAAATTAGGCTGAGAATCAGCACTTTTTGATCGTCGAAATTACCAAAGACAGTCCACCAAAAACGCCCGCCCTTCACCACTTCCTAGTGCTATCGCTGGGAAGAAGAACTGGTGCAACAAACTCCCCAGCAACACAGCCCAAGTAGCACAGATAGCTGTATAACTACTCACTTTTAGACCTATTTGAAACTCTATGCGTATTAAGACTCTTTTAAAAGTACACAAGTGATCCTACAGCTGCATAATAGCTGTCAGTGATATTTAAACAGCTTAGGCTGATTAAGAGCTGCATTAAGGCTGATTAAGACCGACAAAACTACAATTAATACGCTACGAGTGCTATAAAGGTATATTTTCAACGACTCTATTCAGCTTTTAACCTTTTCTAATGCCTTAACCGTAGTAAAAGCTGTTTAGTGGATGAAATAACGCCAAATGCTGTATAAGAAGGTATTTGTGAACTCCTATTACACTGCCTTATTAAAGGGGCACGTGTGAACTATTATGACGTTAATAGCTGTATAATGGATGACTTGTGGCCCACATTACAGCTTATTGCTGAATATGTCTACCGCTAATCAGCCTTTATACTGCCATTGATAGTGTCTGCATAGCGGCTGCTTAAACATTCACTAGATGCCTCGCAGCTGCTTAGAGACTCACTAGTGTATCGAATTAAGGGCTTCTACTTCATAGTGGTTCACATAAGTACCTTTAATCAGACTTTATCTGAATAAAAGTAACATGTGGTACTGTAATCAGTCAGTGTACCTAGATGGCGATTACACTGACGTATATATTTTATTGCTTTATAAATATGAATTCGACTAATTCGTGGAAAATGAAAGCTAGAACAGGGGGCATTAGAAGAAAATTATCGAAAGAGTATCAAAGAATTATGAAGACAGAAGAAATAAAACCTTCAAGTCGGGATGTAACGCAAAGCGTGACGAATAGTTTGAAACAGGATGGTTCCGTACAAAATATTAGTCGCAATAGCTCAGAAGATGTTGCACATTCAACAAATTATGTGTGTCCAAGTTCTTCTTCCAGTAACCTCGGTGATAATATTAATTGTTCAATTCTAAACACCGGCAATTATAACTCGGAAAAAATATCGAGTTCTGAAGATGATGACGACGGCAACTATAGCGATGATGTAAAGCACTCACTGTTTAGGGAAAAAATTAGAACGTGAGCTGTAGAAAAGAGTATTAACCATGTTGCTTTAAAGGATCTAGCAGCAATTATCAACAACATACTTTGTAAATAAAACAAAATAAATGATTTAACTTATACATATTTATTGATTCATTTAGCTCACATGAATTGGTACTCTGTCAATGTTGGTACCATCTGTCACAGAAAAGTCAAAGGTAATTCAGTCTTGAAAAATATTTCCGAAGCTTCTACTGTAAATGCTGCGTCCCACGAATGAACCATGTCAAAAAAAACTTCCTTAATAATTTGTAGTTTTTCAAAGCAATTTTCGATTTTTCTCCATTGTATCTATTTGATCCACTATTCGAGTTTGAATATTATGTGGAGTTGGATCAGCGGTTTCCTGGCACTGCGGCTCATAGACATCGGTGTCACTATATCGCTAATCAATCGCTCTAATTCAATTTCTGCATGTGCGTACGAAAACAAATTTTGCCTTTTTAGATCGCAGTTCATTTTCTTCCAAACAGGACTCGGCTTCGAACGTTCTTCCTTGATCATCTTCAAAATGTTTTTATTCTTTGGAGGCCAACTTAATATTCCATTAAACTCCCAAAGTGACGGTACAATGCTCAATCGATCACCATCCGGTTCTGAAGTACTAACGACCTTAAAAGGCATTATTCTGTAATAAAGAAATGAAACAATCACTTAGTTATTATAAGTAATAAATACATAACTTGTACAAAGGTATCATCTGGGTAGGTAGGTAGTATTGTTAGCATAAGCTTTTTACAGTTTTTAGGTACCTGCTTGTTTATGTCAATCGTAAACGTTATTACGAATTGAGGTATAAAAACAGAACAAATCAATCAAACGCAAGGACAGTTATCGTTTTACTAAACGAAAATTAAGCGTGACGTCACGTTTTGAATAACAGCCTTTATAGAGTATGTAAAAACTAGGAAATTAAAATATGTTGAGGATGAAATATTGCATTTATGTTTATGTTGCAGTACAATTTATTTTACAATAAAAAAAAAAAATATATCGATTTATATATTAATATATTTCTACCCAATTTGGAAAGTTCGTGCGCGCGTAAATCGGTGTGTTAAATAATATCACTTTGACAATGTTGAATCAGAAATTATCCATGCGGTGGTTTTAGATATAATACTACGGATCCCTAAAGAGTCTGTATAACAACTGTTTAATTGTTCACATTATGGTTAACGGTAGAGCTTGTGGGCCATTAAAAGTAAAGAAAACAGCTTATAGCTGCATACAGTTCACATGTGTATTTTTTTTCAGTTTTTTGCTGATTAACAGTACCCTAGTGAACTATTAGACAGCTTTTTGCAGCATATAAGAGTTTTAAATATTCACGTCGCTGTTTAACATTGTATTGTATAACCTATAAATATACTGATTCATTTTTCAACTTTTATGATGTTTTGTGTATGAATTAGGAATGTATTGGATTAGGTTTTACTTCCTGATAACATAATAATAACTTTTTATCTTATAATTCTTTTCAAAACTCTAAAAATTGTTTATTCAAGTTTTCATCACGGCTTATTTACATTACAAAACTAATTAAAAAGAGAATATTTTCGTGGCGCACTAAAATTTTCTTAGACAATATATATGTATAATGTCAGTGAAATTACATTCCCAGTCATTTTTCTTTTATTATTAAGTAAAACAATGTACTTACCAGATATGAATATTATCCACGTATAATTCACTCCACGAAACATAAAGTGTTCAACTGGCAGCTTGGGTTACATTTACATTTGCTTCTATATGTTTGCTACATCAAATATGTTCACTTTTACACTGGCCGCAAGCAGCCTTTCCCGGTTTTAAACATCTATTAAGAGCGTAAATGTGACATATTTACTGAATAAAGAATAACTTGTGATCTCTTAGTCAGTCGATATTTAGCGCATAGTACTGTCGTTACCTTTTATAACACTGTTAAATTGCTGCTACACAGTTCCTTAGCAGCTACGTGAACTTAAGGCTGAATAATTTGTGCCCATTTAAGAGTTATAAGAGCAGAATAAGGCCCTATACAGCCATTATGCAGCTATTTTATTCAGCTTTAAGTATAATGGGAATCCGTTATGCGGCTGATAAGCAGCCTCGTGTGCTACTTGGGAGCTGTCGGTTCAATTAAAAAATACTTGATTGTATACAATACTAGGTACCTATGTTCAGTAATTAACATTGCAAGACCAGAACATAAAATTAAATTATTTGCCATATGTCAGCTAGCCACGCTAATATACCAACAAATAATAAAAACTATACGTACTCAAGCTAAACAATAATTAATTAAAATTAAAATGTAAATAAAAAACTTACTACCCAAATAAAAGCCTCCAGGCATAAAGGGCGTGATAGCTTACATATTTATTTATTTATTTATTTATTTATTTTACCATTTATGTACACACATATAAATAGACAATGAAAAACAGAACAGAAAAAATAGGTACAGAGGTGATTGATTTATGCATTGTAACTCTTTTTTCTGTATTACAGCCGAAGCTTCAAAAATATTGAATGTATGCCATCCACCCAAGCTGTCTCACCCCTTACTTCCCCTTCGTGAAACTTGCTTATATCCTGACAACATTATTTTAAGACAAGCTTACCGTCTCTAGGCCTTTCTCAACAATGATTTATTGAGACCCGGGACGTATTTACTTCATACTTTATAAACTTCCCCTTATCCGCTATATCTTATTGGGGAATGTTCGGTGTGCATATTTGTGGACTAGAGAGGCCGATGTTTTGGCCTTATCTTTTGTGTTAGGCGAAGACGGATTTGGTTTTCTTGTTTTATGGACATGAATAGCGTTGAGCGATTTTCATTGAACGGTTATTCAGAATTGGGTTTTAGCGAAAGTGTATCTTTTTTGATAAGATCTAGGTCTTACTAAAATGTAAATTATTCATTTCATATCTAAAATGTGTTTTCATGAAACTGAGATCAATATCAAAAAAATGCTATTTGCGGTTGTCGCGCAGCACATATTATTTATGTGATACTAGCGAGCCGCCCCTGCTCCGCACACCCCTTCATTTTATTAAACACCTACACCTTTCAAAATAAAGTCTCTAAATTATTGTGAAAACCGCATCAAAATCTGTTACGTAGTTTAAAAAAACCACGCGGTCACACAGACAACACGAAAAGCGATTTTAATTTATAGATATAAACTTGGTTTCATATAAATAAGTACAAAATCATACAGCGTGACGCTTTATCGCGCTACATTAATTTAACAGACGTATACGGTTTTGCGTTTTCGTTTTATGTAGATACATATTTAACCCCCGACGCAATTACGATGGGGTGTTATAAGTTTGACGTGTCTGTGTGTGTGTGTGTGTGTGTCCGTCTGTGGCATCGTAGCTCCACTAAACAATTTAAAAAAATATATTGTAAAAATAGCAACGAATAGAACAAAAAAGGTATAAACGTGAAACCCTATAAAAAGAAAAAATAATCTTGAAATCGTATGAAATTTTATGATGAAATGTTTTTTTTTTTATTGTTTTAGGCTTTTTACATTCATACTATTTTTATTATTATTTGGTGCCGGTGGTTTTTTAAATTTTTAATTTAAAAAAACGTTATTATTTATTTAAAATTTTCTAAAATAGCATCTTGAGCGACCTGCAGTGCGATTCTGTAACCATCTCACCGTGAAAACTTAGGTGAAGTGAGCGTGGAGTCATTTGAGCGTGGTGTCATTTCAACTAATGCTAGGGATTGACACAATTGACAGCTCACTCTAAGCTCACTTTTCACGGTGAGATATTTACAGAATCGATCGGCTGTACTCAAGTAACGGTAGCGCAAGGGTCATTTTCCGCATATTAATTAAATTAAAACGAATAACTTACAAAGAGTAGGCAAATTGAAGGAAAGAGATACCAAATACAAATACCGAACACAATACCGAATTATTTTATGTTGTTATAATTTTTATGATTACTGGTCACTAGCCCTACCCGTCTGTTAAGGGCTTTGAAGATTTCTATGGAGCCTGGCATAGGTACCTACTGTCCGCCATTTTGTTTTTTTTTTGCCATTGTAGTTGCTGTGTAACTTTCTTAGTTGTAAATGCTCCTTCTTTACTATTTGAATTTGCTTTGTGTGTCCCAAATATTTATTTCTTTCTCTTTCACGTTGTATATACGGTACAGAAAATCAGGCGATGTTTTGCTTATATAAAATAAAACTTACGTTACGTTACTTTACGTTAAAATTTACTTCCTCGCTTTCTATTCTCTCTCATTCTATCCAATTTTCCTTCCACGCCACAAACAGAGGATGATTTATACCAACCTTGGCATACATTACCGCTAAACTATGGAAACTAAAAACAGTGATAAATAGTCTTCCCAAACTTGCCTTTGACAATGTCAAAGCGTCTTGAAGGTTAAAACTAAGACGACTAACGCTGGCTCCACACTTTGGTCCCAACGTTGGCTCCAACAGTACTTGTACTGTTTCGCGAGACGTGTGGATCGAAGAGAAATAGGATTGTTGATTGATTGGCCAATGTTATTTTGCCTATACTTTGGACGAGTGGCGTTGGGGCCAAAGTTGGGACCAATTTGCGGAGCCTGCGTGAGACCTATTTGCGTCTAAGTTATTGATATTGAGTTTACTTAGTAAAACTGGGCTAACTATATTGTTCCACCTGTATTTTGGAAGCCTGCGTTGCCCTCAGAAGTTTTAATTGTAATATTTCTTGGTAAGATGTTTTCCAAGGTCTTGCGCGTGTGACAAAAAGTTATTTTTCTTTTTACTTAGAAAATAAGGTGAACTTGTAAATTGTACGTAATTTTTTACCTACAATATACAAGCTACCGAAATGTGTATTATCTAGAAGATCATGTCGGATACAAATTATTTCAAATACGACAAATGCATTAAGAGACATTTTCGTAAACGAAACGTTGCAAAACAAAAACAAATTAAACATTATCATAATATACATATACACTACACACTATATACATAATCCTACTAATATTATTAACGTGAAAGTTTGTATGGATGGATGGATGGATGTTTAACATATAGGATACTATTTATTCCGATATTCCCACTGGATCGAAACTTATGCGGGTGAAACCGCGGGGCGCAGCTAGCTAAAACTTTGTATGTACTAACATACATAGTTTTAAAGAAATGACCCACCCTTTTGGCTTTGCTGCGGTCGGGTAAAACTACGTCCCCAACACCCATTCTTTTAATCTCACTATCAAATCAACCCTACAACTTCCACTTGAAAAATAATACACTATCGTATGAATACCTCGGACAAAAACGTCCATTACTTATTTCCCTCGTTCTCTTAATGACGTCATTATCTCCAGAGGCTCCGTACGCGGTCACGTCCCCCCTTAATTCTGACTGTGACATCGTCTGAGTGACGTAGTGATGATAAATGACGTGAAAACCGTGACCGCTTTTATGCGACCGCGGAAATAAAGATGTTGGGGTGTTCTCGACCGCGTATTAATTTGCAGCATTGCAGAGGTGGGTGATGACAGGTTTAATTAGTTGATATTTGAGTTTGTTCGATTAAAGGCTGTTTTGAATACAATTTGTCTGTTGTATTAATTGTGACTATTTAAGCGCGAGGCACATGAATGAAAATAAAAACAGTTGACTGTCAGATTTAAATAAATCTGTGTTTTTTTCGAGGCAACTTCTCTTGTAAAAGCGTAATTTCGTTCAGATCACGTTTTGTTACCCTAGCTTACTCATAAGCAGTAATTGGATTGGAGGATAAGACTTCATGATTCTAGGTCAATGGGAAGTACCCTATAGGTTTTGATTTATTTTTATTTGCGAGTATCAATATCTACATAATATGTCGCATAAATGACCGCATTTTTTTGGCGTTGACTTTGAAGCTTGAATTTGTGGCCTACCTACATATTTGATATTAATTTCAACTTGATACCTTCATGCGTTCCTGAGAAGTAGGGTCTTGACAGACAGGCTGACAACACTTCGTTCGGATCACTTCGTTGGCAGCCTGTCTGTCAGTTTGCCAGGGTTGAAAAGTACAGAACCCTAAAAAGCACATGAAAAGCCAAAATTTTTTTTAATGAAATTTATTTTGATAAATTAACTGTTTGTTGTCTATTAATCAAAATAAATTTTATTCGAAAACATCCATCGGTTTTTCTTCAAACTTACAACTCATTTCTTTAAACATAATTATGCCATAACCTTTACAAAGTAAATATGTAATTAATCAGATTTTATGTTCAAGAAAGCGTCTGACCGTTGATTTTTTTTTTCAAAATGTGTGATATTAATTAGAAATTATTAAAATTAACAAAGAGATAGCAGGACGAACTGGATAGCTTCCGTCAAAACTGGAAGGTAGACACGCGGACTCGCGAAATATGGAAGGAGTGGAGAGAGGCCTTTGCCCAGGAATAAAGAAAAGGAAAAGAAAGAAAGAAAATACTTTTATTTGCGGCAAACATGACGCATAAAAAGAACACAAATGCAAAAAAAATAACAAGTTGGGGGTAAACATGCGTCACATCCACGCAAAACGGCCATCGCTCAGCATAATGCTAAGACCCTATACGAGACAGAGCCCCAGCGCTGGTTTTCAGCGACAGCCGGCGTTGACGTGATGACGTCAACCAGTGCATCATACGAGTAGACATAAATAAAAACAACAATCAAAATATGAAATAAAAACAAAAAAACAACGCAAGCTAAAAAAAAAGAAGCGGTTCATTGGCCTTGTGATACCTTGTGACTAGGGTGTTCCTTGAGGCTGTGCGCAGACTGTCTATAAAACCTGATTTACATGATGCAAGTTTCTTGCGTGTGGCATACAACTAAATTGCAACAGATGATTGCATCGTCCAAACTGTTTAGACGGTGCAACTTGTATTGTTGCCTCTACTTATAGTATTTATTTATTATAGTATGCCACAGGCAATTAAATTAAAACTCAACTCAAACACAAAGCATTTGTCTCAAATAATCCAATTACAGGCACTTTTGAATTGTTAAGCGGTCGGTCAGTAAGAAAGATGAAGCTAGTTGCCCAAATAGGAAACTGATATAATCAGTTTGTGATTCAAATGTAGGTACTGCTGAATCCATCTGACTATCGAATTTTCTCAAATTTAATGATTCACGCTTAAACTATGTATATAAATCAAATCAAATCAAACGTTTACTTCATAGAAATACATAGGAACAGACTCTGTTGGTAGCTATATTAATTTATAACACACTAGGGACCCGACCCGGCTTCGGGCAGGTGCAATTTACATGTGAAGATGGTATTAGACGGTGTTCTGTTCACGACACGTTGTGCACAAGTTCTTAGTAAACTAACAAAAAGTACAAGGCTAGCATGAATTCAAGATAGTATTTCATTACTATTATTACTTATGTGATTCTTTTTTTATATAGTTGTATAATGTATGTTCATCTGGAGGTATTTTTGACAGATTGAGACTGTGATCAGACTGTGAACGTTCTTAAAATTACGAGAATTGCCTCTCAGAGTTTTATATAAATGAATTGGCAATTTGCTACACGGGGCACTCGCAAATGCGATTGAAAAATATAATAAAATATGAATTGATTCGTATCGTGGAAATATTTCATCGATACGTCTGGAACTCACGCATACCAATGTCCGCACTGCGTCCAAACATTCCATTCGATTCACTGACACAGTATGGAATCGTGTCGTCAGCACCATCCAGAGGTGGCAGTACTTACTTGTAAAATTCGTGACACCGAAAGTGCGATGAGCGCAAAACTTCTGTTGCGGACCGCCATTTTGTGTCGTAGTGCAAGTAAACGGTGACAGTTTGGTTTGTATGGAAAGTGTTGACAATACAGCCTCTAGCAACGACCGCTGAGGCTTATCCGGGTTCTGTGGACTAACTGGTGAGTGAGAGACGTCAATGGAATATATTAGATAGAGAATATAATAATAATAATAATAATAAATATCCCTGGACATTTCACACAGCACCATTTGTCCCAAGCTAAGCAACCTAATGCTTGTGTTATGGTAACAAGATGGCTGATAAACTACTTATATACAATTTTTTTTTTGTAAATACATACATATTATAGATAGAAAAACACCCAGACTCGGAACAAATACATGTAGGTCATACAAATATTCGTTCCGTGCGGGAATCGAACCCGCGACACGCAGCGCAGCAGTCAATCGCTTAACCACTGTGCCAACCGTGTCGTCATATAATATAATATAGAGATATTTATTTGCTTTAAAACATGGTAGTACATGGTTATGGAAATGTATTGATAATTTAAGCCAGTCTAAATATCTATATAGGATCAAATTAAATTAGCTAGCGAAACTCCACGGACGTGATGGGTATCGACAACTTTTTTTTTTTTATTGATAATGTGCTCACTCTTGACCTCAATCCAGCCCAGAGGCAGGGATGAGATCTACGGTGGAACGAGCTTGCCCAGAAGAAGCCTATTACACTAACTAAACACGATGACGATTTTTTTCGTGAGTGTACTGACATATTACATTAACAATCAGCTTTTTATTGTGTAAACGTCACAGACGTGACGGTATCAATGTCTCAACTCGACAAAACTAAAGAAAACAGATTTTCTCAACTCATACTTCAAGTAACAAAATATCCAGCGGTCGTTGACCCCATAAAAAATATTATTTTTTTGTTTGTATTTAATATTGTTTAGAAATCGACAACCATCACGTCTGTGAAGTTTGGCTAGCTAATTTAATTTGACCCTATATAGGTATATTTACCAACCCCGCGTGGTGGATTACGGCCCACTTCCTCACACAGAGTGGAAGCCTGTGTTCCAGCACTGGGATCATTATAGGCTGATTACACTTCCTACATGTCACTGGGATCATTATAGGCTGATTACACTTCCTACATGTCACTGGGATCATTATAGGCTGATTACACTTCCTACATATAAGTATTAACTCTCGTTAGTTACAACATGCTTTTTAACAACGGAATCCACTCTTTTGCATTTATTTTGCAGAATATGCTTAGAGTCTGTGCTAAATAAATGTAATTTGTTGATGCCCTTTAATTATTTCCCCTCCTTTTTATACAGGACACCAACAACCTCTTAAGAGGTCATTGCACCCGTCATTATGAACAACTTTTACTATGGGACCAAACCTGTAATCGCGAAAAAAAATCTGTTGTTCCCTACGTTTATGCTCGGTTAACTCGTCCAAATGTAGGGAACAGCTGATATTTTTTTTCGCGATTTCGGGTTTGGTCTTGGATAGTGAAAGTTGTTCATTATGACGGGTACAATGACCTCTTAAGAGGTTGTTGGTGTTTTTCGAATAACCCTGTATACTTGTACAAATTATAATTAATATATTAAGTCTGTTAGCTTTTTATATTATGTAAATATTTAATAAAGATTTGTTTCTTTTTTTCCTGTTGAGGACATATCGTACAAAAGGTTGCAGGAACAGGGGCGGAGATTATGATCCAAACTGCAAAACACAACTATCTGGTACATCATTTAAATACAATATTATCTTACCAAGTTGTAAGAAGCAGGAACAATGTAGGTGTGGAACGGGAACTGGTAAGTAAGATCAAAGTAAAGTTTCCTGAACTTTGAGAGGTAAGCGGTACCGTGCAGAAACAATCAATTATTTATAATTCTGAGGGTGTACCCATTTGGGGCACCGAGTAGGCGAAGACAGTCTTCCGTTTAGCGAAAAGACAATTTTGAAAATCAATTTAGTAGTAAAAGAGCTTTGTTAGAAAA
Source organism: Apamea crenata (assembly GCA_949629185.1). NCBI lineage: Eukaryota > Metazoa > Arthropoda > Insecta > Lepidoptera > Noctuidae > Apamea > Apamea crenata. The sequence continues at coordinate 5,515,357 of OX451359.1, forward strand.
AAGTATTTCTGATAATACCCGTTCAATTTCGCAAGGGCAAACAAGTCAAGATTTTTCTATTTTTAACAAAAAATATCATGTGAACGACGTAAACAGCGCATTTCTTAATAAATCAAACAAAAAAAACCGGTCAAGTGCGAGTCAGACTCGCGCACCGAGGGTTCCGTACAATTTTGTAGGTAAGTAACAACAAATTTACCGTTTTCGGATTTTTTCCTTTACTTGTGCTTCATGACATTGGTTCTTGCGAAATTTTATGATTCTAGGTCAACGGGAAGTACCCTATAGGTTTTGATTCCCTTGCGAATGTCAAAATATGCGGCATTAACGGCACACAAACGCCCATACCTTTTTATTGCGTTTACTTAGAACTTTGATTTTTTCACTGCTTCAAGGGATTGCAGCCCTGTGTATATGATATTAATTTCAACTTGATAACACCACATGTTCATGAGAAAAAGGGTCTTGACAGACGGACGGACAGACGGACAACCAAGTGATCTTATAAGGATTCCGTTTTTCCTTCTGAGGCACGGAACCCTACAAACAGAAGCGACACCAATACACACAATAAAACATTATGAAACTCATAATCATATTTCTCCTCTAAAAAATCGCGAGTACGCCATAAAACTCCTTTCCCTTCTTTATTTAAGGATTGCTTTCGCATCATAAATTCGTTAAACATTGAAGCACTTTCGGTACCATTTAGTTCTTAGCTTAGGACGAGTCCAATTTTCTGCCTCGTTATGCGTTAAAATTGCCATGCGATGGCCTCTTGGTGTGTTCTTGAGTTATAGTAGTGATATGTAAGATGTTTTGGGTAGGTTATCGGTTATCTTGGTTGTAAGTTATTGCGAGAGAGCTGAGATTGATGCTCATAGTCTGGTGAGAAATATTAGGACATGATAGGGTAAGGCAAGTCGTAGGAAGATTGCTGGAGATGATAAGTGGAACATTCTCGACTGAACAAAACTGTTAGAACTGTTCAGTTTTTCATATTTTGTCCTTGTAAAACATGTAATAAGTGAGCGGTTACTACTGACGACTGGCTTATAGACGTAACAAAATAGTTAAAAAGCTAAATAGCTATTTTATTTCTACGTTTAGAACAATATGGCCAACTAAAAAGTGTCCCATAATACAATAAACACTTTTTCTCAACAAGAAAATGCAACCAACTACGTCTAATAAAAAGCAAAACATACTTGCAAGGCAACCAAGATCAAGAAAGCACGCTACGCTTGAGAAAACCCGCCAGGCAAGCTCAAAAGAAGGATCGTACCCAACTTACGCAAAACAGTAATGTTTACCTCAACACTACATGTTAACGGGAACATTTCCTTTTACCCGGAGGAAACGGTGTGAAAATACCAACGGTTTATACAAACTTATATCATGTTACGCAAAGCAAGGAGCGCCTTGCAACTAAGGCATGTAATTTTAATGATTAACTTGACGCCTACGCACCTGAGAGTGTTCCTCTTAGCACGTACTTGTGTTGTTTTATGTTGCAAATCCCTGCTAGCTTCAGGATGGGCTGCTTAGATTTATAGATTATGGTGTAAGACCAGAATTAGGAGGCTTTCTTGGTGAAGTATGGCGTAGGTACTATCGCCAAAATGTACATCTGACCACCGTACGGACTGTTCCTGCTTGCAGCGCATATTATTAGTCGACCTAAAAAGGATCCTCTTTTGTTTTACTTACGGACGCAGCTGTGGTCATCATGTGCGCGGGATTTGGTTTTCAAAATGGTCATTTAGAGGTATGAGGAACAGGGTGTAAAGTCGACTCATCCTCTATAGAAAAGGGAGGATCCTCCGGCCAGACGGGTGTTGTGTCTGGCGGGCAATTACCCCATGAATGATGTTGGAAAGTTTGCATGTATACTAATTGCGGAAGTGAACTCTGCTTGCGAGATGCAGGATTTGCGTGACGTCATCGCATGTGACGTTGTCGATACCGCTACAGTCAGATAGGTATAGGTTTTGGCGAGAGGGCCTATGGGGTCTAAACTCATGTGCTGAATTCATGGTTTCAGTTTGCGCGTCGATGTCCCTGCCACCCTGTATATGGCATACGCAAACTGTTTTTTTTTTCTTTTTTGTTAGCCTATATTGTGTCCCACTTCTGGGCAAAGGCCTCCCCTTTTTCCTTCCAAACCTCTCTGTCTTGGGCGATCTCTGACCATGTTGGCCTTCAAACCTCGCTAGATCGTCACACCCTACGCCGTGGTCTACCTCGACGGCGATGTCCTCCTTCAGGCGTCCAGTGAGTGACGATCTTTGCCCATCTCTCCGGGTGCATTCGCACGACGTGTTAAAACTAATAGTTAAAATTATATTTCTGACTGTGTAATCACCTTCACCATTTTTTTAAATATTAGTTTGCTCATTGAAATTATAATCCAATATAAGGTTGCAATGAAAGCAAAGTCATATCATCTGCCTAGCCCCTGAACTGAAAGAAACGGAACTCTGCTTCACACAATTATCACAGAATAGACTGGTACGGAAGGTCTTCTCTATGCAATCAGCAAAAACAAGCGCGCACACAGTTTGGTCTCTTTCAAAAGTCATCATCATCTGCCTAGCCTTTTCCCAACTATGTTGGGGTTAGCTTCCAGTCTAACAGGATGCAGTTAAATACCAGTATTTTACATGGAGCGACTGCCTATCTGACCCCCACAACCCAGTTACTGGGTAATATATAACGATAACCCTTGGTAAGAACGGTTGTCAGACTTTCGGGCGTCTCCGGACTCCGTAACGACTGTCAAAGATCCACGAATGACAGCCGGGACAAACGGCACGGCTTAACGTGCTTTCCGAGGCACGGAGGGGTACTAGTATGTGAAGCTACTCACTCATCCACGGACCAATCGCGGCAAGCGTAGCTTAACCTGATTGATCGACCCGTGCGGCTATTATTAGTTAACCACAAGCCCCTTCAAAGCAAGGTTATATATATATATGTAGCTTTATAATCAGTTTAATAACATTACTACACTTCGATAACACTGTTTCTAAATACACAAAATAAGTCTTCACTCTGCGAGTGTTCAAGCTTGCATGCCATGTTCCCAAGTAATAATACACTGTATGTACGAAAGTCTGATAACCGGTCTTACCAAGGGGTATCGTATTACCCAGTAACTGGGTTGTGGAGGTCAGATAGGCAGTCGCTCCATGTAAATGGTATATACGTATTACACTAATACACGTAGGGTACCGTTTGACAGCTAGTTGCTGTTAACCAGAAAAAGTTAGTATAACAACTAATAAATCAATGTAATTTCACTTGTACAAAACATTACAAAATAAAATTTTAAAACTGATTATAAATAATATTAAGAACACTACTTTACATAATTGAATAAAATAATAACAATAGAGCTAACAAAATGAAGAAAACAAATTTATATGAGCAAAGGTACGCCATGTTGGGTCTTGTAGCAGTAGGATAGACTCAAACTCTCCAATAAGGAAGAAAATACGACCAATAAACAATTTTATCTACATGAGAAGAATAAAGTTTGCTTATCTTTAGCATTAGGTACACGTGTAAGGTTATTATTATTATGATCGTGTGGGTGTACTCGTTGTATTTCTCTCAGCGTTATGAATTTGATAAATTGGAGTCTTTTGTACAGGCATTACTTATTTTTATCTTATGAGAGCGCCTAATTCTTGTTCAGAAGAACAGTAGCCAAGTGGATTAGCTAGGTACATAATTTACTGTTACTCTTACATCGTTTATACTGTTATCATCTGCGAACCTTCACGTCGTTAGCACACCGAGTCTCGGGCTCTGGAAACTAACCAAGATATAGCTGTATTAATTGTTTTCACTTTTCGTGTCTTCTTCTCAGCGTGTCGATATCAATCTAAGTGGACTCGGCCCAGAATTCGTCTACTTGTTTGGCGCCATCACCAACGTACATCAGTTCCTGTAACGTGTAGCTGACAGGACACGCAGGACACAATATTAAGTGTCCCATCGTTTGAGGAACAGCACCACATTTACACTCCAAGGCGGAGTCGTCTATGAATCTCCACCTGAACAGGTTTTCCATGCTTCGGCCAACCTGGGCCTGGAGTCTATTTAAAGACTTTTAAGTTACCCAAGGTAGCTCCTGTCAGACAATTTTCTATTGAATTTCATAAATTTATTTTCGAACATCAATCAAGCCCATTATTTACTCCTAATTTTATTTAACAAGTACCTATTAGGAGTAGAAAAACATCAAAGCAAAGAACTAGGCGTTTCGACAGCTTAAATATCAGATTTAATTACTAAGGTTCGAACTGACTGCACTGTAATTATTGAAGAAAGGGCTCTCATGTTCACTCTTTTGTTTCTTTGTAATTAATTAAAATTGGAATCGAAGAGCTTTTTAGGTACATTTCGAGTGGTTATTTGAAACCTGCCAGTTGTTGTTCAAACATTTTCAAGATTGGCTTTCAGCGTTTAAGAGTGTAATTACAGGCTATCGGGCTGCTTGAGATTTTTTTGAATCTATATCTCTTTCTATCTATACTAATCACTAGCTTCTGCCCGCGACTTCGTCCGCGTGAAATTTCTTGCTCTACCGATCTAACAGATTTTAAATAAAACTGATGTGTCTATTTTTAATATTAAAATAATAGCTTTTTAAATTTAAAATATCTTTATTGTGGGCATAATATGTTAGTTACAGGTCTTAACAATTAATTTCCGATATGTCCTGCCTAATAATATCTTTATTTCTCCCACAAAAACAAGACTTATACGATAAAACTTAACTAAAATAACAAAAACAGTTTCAGTCAAGTGTTTGTGCGGAGCTGTGGTGTATATTATAGGTATAAACCTGTATTACAGATCACCAGGTCCTCACCCCACGAAAACGAAAAATTTTGTTGAGACAAGATATTAATTTAGTATTCAAACGCTAATTCGCCTCTCTCGCGAAGATTTGTATGTTAGAGGTGTGGTGTGTATAAAAATATGTGTAGCGTGAGGTTGTGTATTGGATGCGTGCGTGTGTGTAGTGTGGGGGGTGTGTGTGTAGTGTGAGGGTGTGTGAGTGTGTGGTGTGGGGGTGTGTGTGTATATATACCTAGTCTTCTAATTCTGCTAGTCTATATCATTAAAGTAGGTCCTCCGTGGAACTATAGTCCAAGATTTGCAACCATTCTCTCACCACCGCCTTACATTTGGTTTTTGGAAAAGGGTAAATTGACAAACACCTGTTAATTTTACTGTACAGATTACAACCTTGGTAGCAGAAGAAATGATCTGTGAAACTGGTTTTAAAAGATGGTTTAGTACAGACTATGTTTTTTCTACGCTTTTTTTCAATAGGCATACAATAATTATTTAGTGGCATTAGATATTAACATCATCATCTGCCTAGCCTTTTCCCAACTATGTTGGGGTCGGCTTCCAGTCTAACTACATAGAGTCTTCCAAATACTAACAGTCAAAACAAAAACTCAGAAGGAACGCTAAGCAAAAACGAAGGCACGGGCAGGCGATGCGATGCGATTTTTACTTTTAGACCCACCCCGGGTCTAAAAGTAATGTATGTAATGTAAAAAAAAAGAAAATGTTTAAATAAAAAACAGAAATAATATACCTACTTAACTCTAGCAATGCTTCATGAACGGCTGCGTCAACTAGACCCAGTTTAGCGAAAAGCAATTCAGCCGTCTGGTGCCTGAAAATATAGAGAAAAGTGACCAATAATGAATTACCAAGGATTGGAACACTTAATGGCTGATACCATCACACTTACCCACCACCACTTACTCACCCTAATCTCTTCAGGGCGAGAGTGAATAGGCTTCTTCTGGGCAAGCTCGTTCCACCGTAGATCTCATCCCTGCCTCTGGGCTGGATTGAGGTCAAGAGTGAGCCCATTGTCAATAAAAAAAAAAAAAAAACTTAGGGACACCATGAGTTCCACAATGATATCTACAGAAAACTCATTTTCATATCACTATTTTCCACATTATCAGGGTTTAACGTCCTATTAATGCTATGCAAATCACAACGCCATCTCGACACTAAATGTGATAAAAATAAATAGGATTCCCACCACCACGCCACGTAGCTGTTAATCAAATTATTTTTCCATCAGTCTGCTCAGCTCAGCTTGCAATTAATTGTTCGGCGACAAAATATTTTCGCTCCTCTAATGATTTTTTGACGAGGGTACCCGAATTTGTTTCGCGAAACAACACTGATTTTAATGCTTGCGTTCGATAGACGATTTAATTTTAGGGTACCTCTAGTAATTAGTGCTTTGTTTATATTCTGAAATTCAATTAATTTGAAGAAGTTTTCAAGATGAGTGTCCATTGTTATTTTCGAAGTTCACATCAAAATTCTTAGTACCTATACCTACTAAGAATTTTCAATATCTTTGAGACTATGTAGGTACGTGTATATTGTGATTGTAAAGGCAATAGTGAGACCACATAGAATCATTTGAGCTTGTTTTTATTAGTTTTAATTGACATTAAAATAAAAATGTAAGTTACGTCGTCGTAATTCAGTAGGTACCTACATGATATCGAAATAATTCTTATCTAGAAAAAAAAATCTGCTAGAATAGAATCATGTGCTGAATTCATGGTAACAGTTTGCGTATCAATGACCCTTATGAACCACCTTGTATTTATTCAAAAGATCACTTTGTTATCAATTACCTAAACAATGATACTGTATTTGACTCCGAACCACCGACCCATGACTTGACAAATCTCTTGTTCAAAAAAATCCTTATGAAAAAAAAAAATGGTTGCGTGTACGTATGTACGCGCGTCAGAAGTTATACTTCTTTGGCATCATTAAAAAACAATCTTTAATTGCATGCAAATAATTAATTAAAAAAAAGGTTACAATAAAGTTCGTTGTTTAGGCTGAATAATGTTGGTGACAAGTCACGGGCTTTTTAAAGAAATTAAAAGCATAATAAAAAACCAGAATTTTATGGCATCCAATTTTTTATAGTGAAATGTCCATTGCCTTTTTTTTAATCGATAAGAACAAACAGGTTGCTATAAAAAATGCTCAAAATAGGTACAGGCCGGTTTATGCTGAAAAAAAGACGTATAGCTTTAAAAATAATGAGCGGTTTCGCGGACGGCTTCATAACGCGCCTAAAGAAGTATAACTTCAAAAATTGTACCTACTTGTTTTTAGAAATGTACTCCTGGCCCAAAAACAAAGTGCTCTAAATAAGTAAACCCAACTAACCCCACTAAATAACTCAACCTAATTAGTGTAAAACAATACTGAGGGTCGTTTACTTGGGCTCTGCGTAGAAATAGATTCTATCAACACGGGCAAAAACTACTACAACAGTGGCTTGGCTACAGTTAATTAATCTGGATTGAGGTTCCAAGGAACTTTTGTGCTTAGAAAATTTGTTTCTCTCATATAGGATACATTAATTACGTTCTTGATAGTTTTTTTGATAATATACAGTGTGTAACTTAATGAATGCACATTATGAAAGTAGTTGGTACAGAATCTGAATCGATTTATGACGTTATTAATTTAAGTAATTTTTTATCCTAACGCTAGACTCTGATACGTGTGCGACTGTGTGCGTGCGTAGATTTCTAATGTGACCATAATTAAATAAATAAACAATGTCTTATTAATAATAGTAAAAATTCAGTGTGTATGTTAAGATTATAACATAATATTATATTGGGGTGTTCCTTGGTGTGCGGTAATTCTGGGACATGTTGTATATGCTTTATAATTTTTACGACCTGCAGCGTTTTATTCTTCCATAATTATTAATAGTCATCTCAGTAGCACTCCCTTTCTAGCCATATCATATTTCACACAATCCATCCATCGTTTCTTTGTGAAAATAAGTATTAAAACTTCACTAACTAGGTTGTGGATGTCTGGGTAGTACCCAGTACTGGAAGGTAACATACCCCAACATGGTAGAATAGACTAAGGTCTATAAAAAAGACGTCCTTAAAAAGACATTCAATAAGCAAATAAAATGAAAGTGAAAAGAAAAGTTTGAAGTCCGTGATTTAAATAAATACTTACTATTAAAAATAGATAAGTACTTGGCCAGTCATTACAGTGCCTACCTAGAAAATTATTATACTTAGGATATTTGAAGAGAGCTTACTAGGTAGAGAATAAAATAGTTACCTCTGGGTAGGGTCGAAATGTGTCAGAATTCTGCTTGCCCCAAGGTCCTGCACCAGAAGTGGAGCAGTTTTGATATCTGTGTGGAGTGGAGCAGATGTGTATGTAACTTGTGAGACTTTCGACCATTTTCGACTTTCAGACCATTTTACTGACATATTTCCTAGTTTATCCGTGAGGGGCTTGTGGCTAAATAAGAACAGCCGTATGAATCGATCGAAAGCTAAACAACGCTTGCCACGGTTGGTTCGAGGATGGGCGAAATCTATTACATCCACCACTCCGTGCCTCGGAAAGCACGTAAATCCATTGTTCTCGGCTGTCATTCTTAAATATTTGACAGTCGTTACGAGTAGTCAGAAGCCCAAAGGTCTGACAAGCAGACTAACTAAGGGGTATCGTGTTACCCAGTAGCTGGGTTGTGGAGGTTAGATAGGCAGTCGCTCCATGTAAAATACTGGTATTCAGCAGGCTTCCCGTTAGACTGAAAACCGACCCCAACGTAGTTGGGGAAAGCTTTGGCAGATTGATTTATTTCCTAGATTATCCACCTAGAAAGCTGTATTTTTTAAGCCCAAGACTGAGACGAATCTTTAGAAATTTTGGAGCCTATCACTTCGACTTACAAACATAGGTCTTCAGAAAACACGTAAAATTCTCATTCTCAATTCAAGAGCACTAGAAGATTGTTCTGCTAAAGTATATTCACTGGTTGTCTGTAAATAAAGTATCGCATGTGAATTCTAGACACCCCACCCGTAACATAACTTAAAACCGCAATAAATACAAACCCTAGAAATATTGCAATATTACTTTCAAAGTTCTGACAAATGTACGATTTCAGAGAAACCAACTTTGAAGCCAATGGACCTTTTACTACTGAAACTTACACCTCCCAGATTTGTTGATTTCATTTTCTAAGTGCAAAAGCCGTTTAAAGTTTCCCAATCTTATCGGGAGGCAAATAAAATAAAATTAAACTCAGCCTTAAGTAGCAAAGCAGCGTTTAACACTTTAGATTTATGTTGGGTATAAAAATATTTTATATTTATAGAAAGTGGTACTTGATATTTTATAGATTTTGATTTTATTTTCATTGGTTCTCTTTGGTTATGACCATAGCAAGAGACATAAAATGAGGCGTTCAGTCCCAGAGGTGGGACTCACCAATGTTGATGAGGTGGATGCGACTGCACGCTAGCGGGCCCTCATACTTATAATAGGTACTATAATATTTTATGTGTTTTAACTATATTTTTGTTTCTGTTTAAATTATATTTGATTATTATTATTATTTGACTTAATTACCTATTCTTTTATAAATGTTTTGACATTCACGATAAATTTTTGTATTTTTTAATTTATATTCATCTTAATGTTTTATATTGTTTTTATGTAATGTTATGGATTTTTATTATCTGCAATAAAAATAAATTGAATTGAATTGAATTGAAAAGGCGTGATTAAATGCACCTACGCTTACAATAATAATAAATATCTATTTCAGATCAAATTACAAGATCCACATGTTGTTTGTAAAAGTCTTAACCTAATACCTATTAGTAAAAACCACACTCTATACACAAACATTGAAACGACTGACACCTACGTATCCAGTGAGCCAGCATAGGGTTTATGCCAGGCACCCATTGCTAAGTAGCGTAATCGGGTACCCTATTGCAAATTTTCAATGACCTGCATCTCTAAATGATAAGGTCGATGTCGTGACATCACTGTTTTCACCGCTATTGCTGTAATTGACCTTGCATGAACGTTATATTCAAACGCGAGCTCCGTCTTACGAATTTTCGATCATGTCACGTGTCCTGAGTTCCAGACGCAACAAAAGTGCACAACGACGCTAAAGAAGTTTTCACTTCAAAAACTTGCTATATTAATGTTGTGACATCAATGCTCGTGGCTTCTCTGTAAGAAAAGAGGTTTTTGCCCAGCGGTGGGACAATAATAGGCTGATAATTATTATAATATATTGAGTCAAATCTAGTCGAAGCCAACGAAATTGAAAACATCGATAAAGACTTATATAAACATTCCAAAAATACAACCTATATAAACCTCAACCACATGTTTATATTTAAACAGTCCCACACACATCGCAGACAAAATAATCTGGGCTTAGCCCGACTAATCGCAACATAAATACGCAAAGGCTGGACGTTGACACAATAATTATCCCAGTGACACTGGCCAGGCCTAGTGTTAGTTTACTTCCTGTGGTCGTACTGTCCATGGTAAATAGTTCCTGTAGGTACATTTGTGTACATACAGAGTGTGTTCGTATGAAGCCGGTTTAGTGAATGTTTAAACGGGAATATAACCTGCGAAATTGACGCTGTACTTGCTTAGGTGTCAGTACAACATAAAAAATTGTCATGTCAATCATACGCGGCTTCACGCGTCAACGACTGAGGCACCTGCAACCGACGACGCGTCGGCGTCGGCTGCTGCCGGCGACAACATGCCGCTCGTGTATTTGAGCACCGTACTCAAATACACGAGAGACGCGTCGACGGTTGCAGTTACTGACGGGGTCCGCTAGGGCCGATGCCTGCCAGGGCCGCGGGTTGTTCGAAAGAGATACCGTGGCCCCTGGCACCACAGGCAACTGAAGGAACACGGGTGGGTTTTAGTCAGTAAAAGTCTGACACGCCCTTCCGCTCAGCCCAGAGCGGGAGAGATCATTTGATGATTTCCCATCCAAAAAAAAAAAAAACGGTTGCAGTTGTCTCTGTCGTCGACGCATGTCGCTCGTGTGTATGCAAACTGACAAAGAAGGAACTGACTTCCACGAATACGTCACACTATGAGCGTGCAGTCCCTTTACCAACTTGGAGGAGTGGCTATAGAAATATAGCTCTTGCTGACAGGAGAGAAGAAGAAAAACAGTTCAACGGTTCTGGAATCAATAGATATATACAGATGTCTTCAAGTAAACGATTGCCTGTCTGTAGGCTGTTTGGTTTTCAGTGTTAATAATTTAAAAAAATCAATGCAGTCTGAACAATAATACATAAATACTGCACCACAAATACCTTCTTAATCCAGCTAACAACGATGTAGTGATTGGCTCAATCTCAGAATACCAGATTCTCAAAATACCAGATTCGCAATATAACAGAAAATTCCGATTTAAATTCACAACAGTGATTATAATTGGGAAATTATTTGTTTATAACTGATCGGATTAAAATAAAAAGGGCGAATGCATGTTGGTCGTAGGTTCGAACCCCGTCAGGCGCTTTACTTTGTGTAAATTATTACATCACCACTGCTCTCAAAACGGTGAAGGAAAACATCGTGAGGAAACTGTCCTAGAACCAAGTTTTTTAATTTTTTTTTAATAAATCGTTCCTCCACACTGGGAATTACTCCTGTATCGTGGGTTCGTTTACAAACATTTAAACTCACATACACAAACAGCCAGACCCGGAACAACTACCTGTAGGCAATACAAATATTTGTTCCGTGCGGCAATCGAACCGGCGACACGCAGCGCAACAGTCGATCGCTCAGCCACTACGCCAACCGTGTCGTCAGAGAATTTGAAGGCATGTGATATCCAGCAACCCGGGGCCCGCGTGGTGGATTATAGCACTCCCTCTTACAGAGAGGAGGCCTGTGTCCTAGCAGTTTGAACATTATAGTCCCTGATCTGTGCCCAGTTGATAGCAATAGGATCGCCCCTATTACATGGGATTTAAACATAACTGCACCCTAATTGCGTAAGGCCGCGTGTCCACGGCAAGAAAAATCGCCGGGTCTATGCAAGAATTCGTGTCGTTTCTACACACGACTAGTGTACACACAATCAATCTCAATCTGAATCATTTTGAAGGGTATTGGATATCTATTATTTATTTATATACTTTATTGTACACCACAAAACAACATAGCATAAAAAAAACACACGATACACTACAAAATATACACATTTTTCGGACCGACGGACTTTAATTTCAACCATAAACTAAATAACAGTACTAGGAGTGCACAACCACTACCGACAGGGCAACGAACAGGGTTCAAACTCACGCCTGAGACGTTGTTCCATTGTGGCTACGGAACCAACTTGCGGTTCCTGCGATGACCACGATAAGCAACAACGTGTCGGCTCCACCCGCTCGAACAATACAGTTGATAGTCTATTCAGTTTACGCATTCATTAGACGTGGGTATTTGATCGGAAGACGTGCATCCTTGTTTACTGAGTTTGAAGTTATGAGTTGTGTTGTACAGCGAGTGTTTATTACGGCCAAATATAGATGCCAATAGATTTGAGGGAAAGATTAAATCATACAGTAAGAGATTTAGGCGAGTTTTACCGATGAAACTGAACGCAAGCAGCACATTTAAACCGCGTTCAAGAGCTGTCTGTGTCATAATTGACGTGGAATGTTGATACCATTGACACAGACAACTCTTATGCGGATATTCGGCTCTTAGACCAATGACTTGGACTTATCTTGCCTTGTTTTCGTTACCATCTATGTTCAGGATTTAGGTTCCGAGAAAGTGGGTGCTCTAGGCATTTGCCAGGTTTGTACACTGAAGGCCGCTAACCATAGTTTTAACCTAATTATACATCTGCAGTCAAATCTTCGATAAGACGATTTCGAACTTTCATCTGTCTGCGTTTTCTTCCTTGCATTCCTAATTATTATTTTTTATCTGTACTATAGCCATCGCCTCTGCTTCGGACGGTTTAGACCACTTGATAAAACATCGAGGTTTTTTTATTATACCTACGTAGGTAAGTTTAATAGCAATGTACATACAACACAACACACAAAACACACACAATACACACAAAACACACACAAAAAACACACAAAACACACACAACACAACACATAAAACTTCCGGAATAAATTCTCTTAATGATGGTGAACCGCATCAAAATCAATCTGCTGCCGTGTTTAGAAAAACACGGCTGTCACACAGACAGGCACCAAAAGCAACTTTATTTTATAACTTTTTTTTTATTTTTTATCTATAATATGTATGTATTTACAAAAAAAAAATTGTATATAAGTAGTTTATCAGCCATCTTGTTACCATAACACAAGCATTAGGTTGCTTAGCTTGGGACAAATGGTGCTGTGTGAAATGTCCAGGGATATTATTATTATTATTATAACAAACTAGCGACCCGCGCCCCTTCTTCCCTCGGCTTGTACGACTTGTCAAAACATCGAGATTTCGTTATTATATTATAATGTAAGTTAAATATATTTTACACATAAACCTTCCGGAATCATTGCTCCAAATGGTGGCTAAAAGCGACTTCAATTTATAATAGTAGTCAAAGTAATAGACATAGATTCGTAGAAGCCATAGATCTTCCAGCAGTAGTGTCACCATTTTCAGAACTCAGTCCAGTAATTTCCTACTACATTTGCCATTGATAAACTGTGTACTGTGTAGATTGTCCAAATGCTATTGGAAGTCTAGTCACTTAACATGATGGGTTAGTGGTCCCGTACACATCTGTTTGACGTCGGCTTCTTGTTTGCATCAGCCATCAGTTGGCTTTGAGTTTCGGGACTCAGTAATGGATTCATGTTCAGCGTTTGTGCATATACTAGGAAATTGAGGAATCGGCAGTATGCCACATGTGTCATTGTGAATGAAATGGTATTGAGCTATATTCCTCCGAACTGACCATTTGAATACTCCACTATATCACGGTTTTAGCTGCGCCCTGCGGTTTTACACTCATGTCTCGATTCCATGCGAATATTGGGATCCAGGTCTGCCCAAGTGCGAAATTTCATCCAAATCCATTCAGCCGTTTTAGCGTGACAGCGTAACAAACGATCGATCAGGTTAAGCAACGCTTGCCACGATTGGTGGATGTGGACCACCGTGGATGGGTGACCATCTTTAAATACCATTAAAAATATGTGATTCACATTGTATTCCCACTTTCACATGAAGGCTTAAAGTTCATTAAACTTTTTGCTCTTGTGTAGAGTTGAACTTCACCAAGGGCCAATTTTCCTCCATACTGTTTTCTTAGCTTCACGGTCCTATTTAAAAAAATAATATAATATATACAGTTCCCTTATCTATTTGTCTATCAGTAACTCATTAGGATTCATATAAATGTCAGTTTCAAATTCGCAGATATTTTAACGGCTCAGGGTTAGTTAAAATGCTGTCGAATAGAAGTTTGGTCATTATTAAAACCACGTGCAAGCGAAATTTTAACTATTTCAATAATAAATTAAACTGGTTTTAATTTAAAGCTGTTATTAAATTGCAAGTCAGGAATTCAAATGAAAGCTTTAATTATGCCAGTGGTTTATTACAGGATTAGGAATAAGGCCTCATAATTATGTTTCATGTTTCACCATCTTTTTTTTTAATTTACCTATATTTATTTTATTTTATTTCATGTTTTGAATGTTGTTTTTCTTTGTTTGTGTTGAATCATATTATGTTGCAATGGTTTATTTTATTTCTTGTTTTGATTGTTGTTTTTATTTATTTATGTTTAATTGCATGCTGCACTGGTTTACGTCATTACTTCATCGCCGGCTGCCGCTGAAAACCAGCGCTGGGGCTCTGTCTCGTATAGGGTCTTAGCATTATGCTGAGCGATGGCCGTTTTGCGTGAATGTGAGGCATGTTTACCCCGTACTTGAAATTTTTTTTGTGCGTCATGTTTGCTGCAAATAAATGAATTTTCTTTCTTTCTTTTCGTTCCATAATCATTTTTTCTACTTTTGTGTGAGAATATTCTTATCGTGACTTCATTAGAAAAACAGATTACATTTGAGTTAGTATCAACATCTTTAGGCGATTATCACTACACTAGCCCGCGACTTCGTCCGCGTGAAATTTCTTGTTCCCCCGATTCGCATCGCATCGCATCGCCTGCCCGCGCTATTACTTCGTTTTCGCATAGTGTTCTTTCTGTTTTTTTTTTCGTTTTTTTTCCTTAGCTCCTAAGGGCCCTAGCGAACTACATATAGCCTTCCTTATGAATTGGGTTAACAAATGCAAAAATAATTGTTCAAATCCAATCGTTAGTTCCAGAGATTAACGCGATCAAACAAACAAACAAGAAAGAAACATTAACACAACAAATCAAACTTCTAAACATCGATTCATTTTGCTATTGACTATAGAAATACAATGTCGACTGATTACTCTCAAATTGAATTTCGGTATAATGAAGCAGTTAATACAAATGATAAATATAACGAAATGGCGGTTTATTTTAATATCAGTTATCTCTTACGCTCTGACGCGTGCGTTCAGCTTGAACGTTGAATTAATTGTAATAAAGTTGAAATAATATGCGCTGAGTACTGTGTATTTAACCGTTTTAAAAAGATATTATTATGATTTAATGGAAGGTTCATAATAATTATAAGTCTCACGTATTTTTTAGGGTTCCGCACCTCAAAAGGAGAAACGGGACCCTTATAAGATCACTTCGTCAGCTGTCTGTTTGTCCGTCTGTCAAGACCCTTTTTCTCAGGAACAAGTGGAGTTATCAAGTTGAAATTAATTTCAAATAATCAAGGCTGCAATCAAAAATCAAACTTCTAAGTAAACGCAATCAATAGACACGGGCGTTTACATTCCGTTTATGCCGCATATTTTGATACTGGCAAGGGAATCAAGACCTATAGGGACGTTAACTAGAATCATGAAATTTGGCAAGAAAGGCAAGAGAAATTTAATTTTTGAATGAATTGAAATGAATTTTTGAAAAAAATCCCGTAAATTTGAAGTTACAAATTTGTACGCTACCCTCGTTGCGCAAGTCCGACTCGGACTTGACCGGTTTTTAAATGGAAGAAGTATTTTGAACATTTGTTGCTGATACATAATATAATCGGACCAAAGTGCCAATTCCATTCATTTGCTGTAAAAATAATATTTTAATTCAAAGCTGTGAATATAATCCTTCAGCAATCAAAGGGTAACAAAAACAGCGATGAAATACTTGAAATAATAAATCCATATGAGCAGTGTCCCGTGATGGTCCCCGTCATCAGGCGCAGGCCTTTCCTGTCCAGGCGTAGTAATCTTTTGGTTAGCTTGCCATCTAATAATGGCATGGCTTCCTTGGACTGCCTGCAGCCCGGTGCCGAGGACCACCAGTTCTCTGCTTGTGCATGGGTGTGCTTCTGTAGCCACCTGCGTAGTTGATTGAAGGGGATGGGTACGACTGGTTCCGGCCCATAGACTGGCGTGCTGGATGCCCTTCTGGCCAGCTCGTCAGCCGCGTCGTTACCTAGTGAGTACCAAGGGGTATCGTATTTCTCAGTAACTGGATTGTGGAAGTCAAATAGAAAGTCGCTCCATGTAAAATACAGGTATTCAGCTGAATCCGGTTAGACTGGAAGCCGACCGCAACATAGTTCGGAAAAGGTACATGATGATGATTTTTAAGTCCCGTTCAAAAGATTCCTAGCCTATTAAGGTAGGTAATAATAGGCGTCGGACCGAGTACAAATCCAGTCTCTGTTATGCTAGGAATTTCTCATGGAGATGTCTAATAACCCTTCCCGACGAAGGGATGGAATCCAGCGGGGTAGTGGCATAACACACAATCAATAGCAACGGTTTCAATTTTGACAGTTCAACAACATTCATTGCGGTATTTACGTTACTAAGCAGACAATTTTTGCGGACATTTGAACCAATGAATTAGCAATATCCTTCAAAATGATTTAGATTGAGTTTGTTTGTTTTGTGTTACGCCATTAGAGTTCAGGATCTTTTGCTCAGCAGATACAGAGACAAAAAAGGGTGTTATTGATACTACAAATCAAAACAGAAAGTAAATCCCGCGTCGTATATGACATTGTCATTTCAGAAGGACATACATTACAGTATTAGACACAATGTGCAGTGGACAATATTTCAAGGGTCGTACACATTTTGTCAGCAGTTTGTTCCACACCGTCGAGTCGGCGCGCCGGCCATTCTAATACTGCTCGCAACTGCTTGCTGAACAAACAATTTGGAAATCGAAGCTGTTTTCCGTTTTTCGTAAAGAATCCTGAAACGCTTGATAACTTTTATACTGTTTGTACATATTTTGTAATATGCATTATTCATGTATACATTTGCATGTATGCTGCGATATGCATGTTGCAAAATGGGGAGCTAAAATTTGTGTCTTCTATACAAACATGAAGTACTTACTTACTGTTAAACATCAAAAAGTTAGTTAGTTTATTATTTCTTAACGCTTCTACTCCTGCGGGGTAACTGTGTAACATACTATCAGTAGCAATTTGACAGTTCAACAACATTCATTGCGTTATTTACGTTGTTGAGCAAAAAAACATTTCGAACATATTGAAGCAATGGATTAGTAATATCCTTCAAATGATTCAGATTGTGATTTAAAGTGTGTTACGCAATAAGGGTGCTGTACCGGTGAACACAACCCATGACCACGACTGACATTGGACCTTTTAAACCGAAAAATGCTAAGTCTTCGAAAGAGAGCTAAAGGAAGAGGAACACAATTATATAAGCAAATCAGTGGAAGCTAGTTTGATAATTATGGCACAACTATAAAAAAAATAATTATGAAGTGTGAGTAATTTTCTTTTTAATATCCGGCCAAATTCTCTCGCTGCCAACATCGGGGTGGCCACAACGCGCTGCGGCTCGCTCGGTATGGCCCACCGTTCCGGGGCAATGGCCCACGCGTTCAATATCACCGGAAAATTCACTTTATACTACAGCGATACGTATTCTTCACGTTTTTCGTGTGTTTTAATTTGTTATGTGTTGACATTGGAATGTCGGAGGCTTGGAAATGGATTCGGGAGATTTTTTGTATGACGTGTTTTATTTTCGATGGGTGGTGCGAGCTAGCAACATGGGGGTAGGTAGAAACTACAATAGTCCACCAGCTACGGTCCTTACATACTATTTTGCTTCGTTCACATTCATACTTATATTAAAACCACCGACGTTGCAAGGCAAACAACCTACGTTTTAGAATATCTTTACAGTTATAACAATGTTACTATTTAAGCCAAATTTAGGTACACACGGCGGAACATCAAGCTATACATAACCAGTATAATCTGAATTCCGATTAAACGAAAAACCTATACAATGCAAGGTCAGCTAAAACTGGAAATGTACAGCTTGATATGTTAATGTCACCGTGTGTACAAAAACACGGAAAAACACAGTCGCTTCCATGAGGCAAATCTCTCAATACACAGCCATTCAAACTTCCAAAACACTAAACAATTTGAGCATTAACAGGAACACGATTTAAATACAGTTCACGATAAAAATACTACGTCCTACCCGATTGTACAGCGGACGAGGCAAAAAAGGTTTTTCATTAAATATTTTCACGTAGCGGACTCGCCCGTATCATGATAAATGGGTTTGACTCTTAACAATGTTAGTTCATCCAAAATGTATTGAGTAAAACGTAGCCGTTCTAACTGAACTGTGAATGAACGTGGGTTTGAGTTGGTTTACCTTTTGGGATAGGCAGACAGCAAGGGCTAGACTTTGTATACCTAACCGTCACCTGTCCATTAGGATAACCGTTTTTTGACAGCTGTCTTAGAATGTAACTATTCCAGATTACGTAATAGTTAACTTTAAAATGCGTAATAAAATAAATAAATATAAACTGCTTTATCTTATTGAATTACCTTATTTATGGCTTCTTACAGACATTATAATACCGTACGTGTATCAATCAATGCATTGTGTGGCTGTAATCACTAGTTCCATCTGTCAGAAAACGATTTGGCTATTGGACAGGGTGTAGGTAATTGGGTTTTCCCTGACTAACTTTTGCAGTAGCATCACGGAGTCTGGATTAGTCCCTGGTGGATAGCAATGGACTCTTCCCCAAATTTTGGAACTTAACATAACTCTTCAATATGTACATCTTTGCCAAACTCGTTTGGGAGAGCGGGCGTGAAGTAATGTTTTGCCTGACGTTTAATTTGACTTACGTCCTTCTAGTTTCTAGAACACATAGGTACACATTGTTGTCAACAAGTGTAGTTCATAATTTCAACGTTATAATATGAGTCAAGATGGCCTAACGGTTAAGCGCGTTCACGATAGATGCGTGAATCAGTGAGCCATGTGTTCAAATCTCAAGCAGTACATCACCTTTTTGTAAGTTTTTACTCGATTGGAAGTAATGGGACAGAAATATAATTATTCTTTATATCGTTCGCTTTGTTCACACATTTCGTAAAGTTACAAAGATAGATCGTAGAAAACTAAATAAAGAATTTAGATTTCTGTGAGGTAGACATGAGTTGTATGAATAGTTAACATGATCGGAATGAACGTTTTCGTTTGGTTGTATTTGTAGGTTAGGGGCTTAACCACACATATTCAGCTCTGTTCAGCTTATGTCCACAGAAACTAACGATTTTGTATAGAATGCGTACGCATCCGTTCAGCTTTACGGACGCGTACGCATTCCATACAAAATACGTTTTCTATGGACAAAAGCTGAACAGAGCTGAATAAGTGTGGTTAGTCCATAATGCATGACGTGTGATTCAAAATACAGGCAAATATTAATATTGAGGCGAGGGCGACTAGGTATTACCTATTGCGCTGCATAAACGTGGTTTTAATAGAACAGAAATATCTGATGAAACTGGACTGAATGTGAGTATTACATACCTATATTTATGAATTGTAACTTAAACTTTTATTTGAAATTTTACCTAAGATTATTTGGTGACATATGGATTAAATCTTTTTATTGTTTTTTTTAATCCATCATGTGGCCTAAAAGATAAATAATTAGTGTTTATTATTGGATTTATAAATCCAGAGTTTTAATATTTTAATAATAGATTAAGTACATATTATTATATTATATAAAAATTTGGGCCCACAGTTTGTCCATACGGCAGACATGTCCTGCCCAGTCCCATTTCAATTGGGCAGCCTTTTGAGCCACGTCAGCTATCTTTGTTTTGGAGCGCAGTATTGTTCCGAACTCGATCCGTTAACTTAACGCCTAGTATAAAAATGAAGTCACTTTAGTATTTATAGCTGCCTAACGTCACTTTTTTTGTTTTAGAGGAATACTGTAAGTCGCTGAATCAAGAGATGTGAGGAAGAGCGTAGCCTTGCTAGTCGACAGCGAAGAGGAAGGCCAACGCTTATTAGCGAGGCGCAGCGACGACATAATTATGGTGGGCGAGTATGAAACAAATGTACCAACACACCAACTAGACAGTTTGCGGTATTATTCGAATGGCAACCTGTTCGCCGTGCCCTCCACGCTGAAGGCTTCACAAGGAAGGTCACAGAAGACCAGCTAAAAAGCCCTTCTTGACAGAAAGACATAAACAAGAACGATTACGGGATATTGACTGGAATACTACCATATTTTCAGATGAAAAGACATTCAAATCTAGTCAAAAGGGTAGGCTTCATTAATGGCGTAAGGATAACACTCACTGGTGTGATAAAAACGTAATCCATAATACAGACTCAGGTGGAATTACAATTAATATGTGGGGATGGATGAGTGCAGCAGGGCCAGGGGAACTGGCTTTTATTCCTTCACGCGCCAACAGTTCTACTAATGTAGAAGTATTAGAAGATGTCATGCTACCTACTGTGCGTACCATTTACCCAGCTGATGAGTTGACACAAATAACATTTGTCCAAGACAATTGTCCTATTCACCAAATATCCTAGAACCTTCAACCAAATATCCTATACCCAAATAATCTATTTAGATGTTTTGGTTTTAATAATTAGACGGTGTAACTAAATATTTAGTAACACCTATTGATACATCCGTAATTATTTAATGATCTTAAATTGAGGTTTAGTTTCAATCTTCGTTTCGTCAAGAAAGCTATAACCTCAATATTTTCACTGTGACGTTACATACAAAAAAACATAGAGAGAGAGAGAGAGAGTTTTTGGTAGTAAGCTACCGATACCTATAATAAGTGGGTATCAATAATTATATTTGTGTTATTAGAATATCCTTTCCTTGTTATGTTACTGTGGGTATACAACAAGACATAACAAAACATCTTATGAACTTAAAACCACAGATATTATTTTATATAGGTAGGAATGTGACGTCACAGTTCTCATAAAAGTTTGTTAATTTTATAAATAAATAAAAAGAATAAAGATTTTTGAAATTATGGTTTTAAAGAAACAAAAAACAGCAACACATTGTAATTAAGACTCGAACTCAGACTTCGTTGATCTAGAATCCATTGCTTAGCCCAAACAGCTACCAGCACATGTTACAATTACGCGAATTTTAGCTATGCAATGGTAAAAACAGGTCGCCACTATGACGCGTATTCTAAATGCAACAGAAATATAATGTTATTTCACGTAGTGCGACGTCAGTTCATTAGTGTGCTATCTGTGGAATGTTCTTCTTAATGACATCACTCATACACGCACACGCACACGTACTGGCTGTATCGTGCTCGCACAGTTCATAGCAATGTAGTCCTTAGTATGCCACTGGAGTTTTGAGCGATAGTGTACATATAAGAGCTCTACAAAAACATTATCAACAAAAATAACAAGCGTATTAATTTGAACCTAGTTTCATTGTTCCCTTTAAATATTGTTTCATAAACCTCGCCTGGAAAAACAATTGGGTACCTATGATTATTACCTAGAGGCACAATAATGTACCTAAATATAATAAAAGGCTTTCACCTCAAAAATATCTAGGTTTTTCTAGGTCACATTATTGTCTGACACGTGTAAGCATTGTATTGTTGCCAAATAATGGTGATCAATTAACCCAAAACACGCAGGTTGATTTGAGTATCGGCTATATTTACATCAACATAAAATCTATGTATTCTACATGAATGTGTCCACTAGTTTTGTTTACCTAGTGTTTACACCTAACACAAGTTGCAATGTCTAGTCGGAAACAAAACTTTTACTGCAATTTCAGGGTTTGTTCTGCGGTTGGTCACATAGTATTAAAAAAAAAATATGTTCTGTCGTGCGACCCCGTAGAGAACAAAGTTCCTTACACGGTAACTTGCATGGAAACACTCATAAGTAAATGAAAGAAACAAAGAGAGGGAGAAAGTGTGGATTTAATACGCGATTTTAATACAGAGCCATCTTATATACCTAAGTTTTTAGAAGCTCTCATGAAGTTGTCACTATTTTGGATTTTCATTTCGACCTCACTATTAGCTTCAACACCCTCGAAAACCATGAAAACGACACCCAAGATGAAAAATTTGACATTTTCGCAGCCGCCATCTTGGATTTACATTTTGACCTTACTAGTGGCTTCAGCACCCTCGAAAGAAAATCGCATCGAGGGGGTGTAGGTAATGCTTTTTCGTTACGTGACAGTTTCTATCTCCTTTATTCCTTCTAAAAAAATATTATATAAGCACGAATTTTCACCAGAAAAGTAGCCATCTCTCAGCCTACCCACGTGGCGACCAGTTAGTCCGGAGTACCGCATGCAGGTGACGTTGACATATGTATGTGACGTAACACATGAGTATCTAATATACGTGGCCGCGGCAAAACGGCTAATGGAAATGAGCCGTTATAAATTACGTAGGTGTAATGTCTCCCGCATCCTCCTTCATATTTGATGTTTCAAACATAAAAAAGTTTCTTATCTTCTCAACAATAAAAAAGTTTTAGGCGTGCCAAACCTTTT
The DNA here is from genome assembly GCA_949629185.1 of Apamea crenata. NCBI lineage: Eukaryota > Metazoa > Arthropoda > Insecta > Lepidoptera > Noctuidae > Apamea > Apamea crenata. Next base: position 5,538,221 of record OX451359.1, read on the forward strand.
ATTCCGTGACTGTGTTTAAAAACGTCCAATGTTTCCGAATATAAATATACTAGGTACTCGGAAACGGAAAAGCAAATGTAAAATAAACATTGCAGAAAAAAGGCTACCAAGAAAAAATGTACAAGTATTAGTAGAATATGTCTCAGAAATGTGAAGGTAAACTGTATCCACTTTACAGATTAGCTAGGCAAACACCGAATAACCTCTAAATGGAAACACTTAGAGTGTATTTAGTTGGTATACTCGTACCTAAAGATCTTGTTCTGGAAACCCGCTCTCAGGAAAAGATCCTCACTGAACGACATAATTAGATGGGTATTAGTTAGAAAATAGGCGTGGAGTTATGTTTAAATAACATATACGAGTAGGTACACAAACCTAGCTACTCACTTTTATGCAGTGTTCAGTTTTTTGCTGTAAGCCCGAGAAATATCGCGGAGAAATTTTGCAAGCAGCATTCGGTGATTTGAACTACTTATACAAACTACCGACTATACCAGCTCAGAACTATCCGTACGTGCACAATATCATAAAACACAACGATGTTTGTATTTAGCTTCATAATTTTTTTCCAAGAGATATTTTAGTAAAAACGTAGTCGCCGTGTGCATAGCCACTTCGTAATGAAACATTTATTAACTCCTATAATAAATCACACTTTCTAATAGCAACAATAAAAAAACTTGCACAGTATTTTATATTTCAATGACAAACGCTGGAGGGTTACTGAGCTCATCTTTGAAAAATCTCAACGATTTTTTCGCCGAATTTCTGAGTGGAAATCACGATGTCTCGGCCAAAGATGTCGATGGCCACTTAATATGATTAATTGTGCCCAAGTTTCTTGGCGGGGACACTTTATAACATCCTTTGTTGGGGATGAGCCCCGACGCAACTCCTCAGAACTCTGCAGTGTTTGAGACAGGAGAAATTATTCTATTAGGAACTTTTTGATGGGAGAGATTTTCTATCATATTTTACGGAGACAGGCGTCCTCTTTAGGCTATGGGAGGTTTATGTTCTGTATTACTATCCTGTAAGTGATAGTTGAAGAATGGTTGCAATCTAGGAGAATGCAGTTGGAGTAAGTCGCGAAATTGAGAATGTAGTCGATCACATTGTTTCGATAAATTATTCGGTATACTTAGAGAAATTCGGTTTGCTGCTTTCATTTAAGGTTTGGAACTATTCGTTTCAAATTGGGATTACGTACTTTGTATCTTTGTTATTTATAAAAAAATATCTAGGTTAAATTATGACTAGATTATTTTACTCTTTGTTGACTAACGAATATCAATGCTCGCGAAACAGGAATAACTGCAGATACATTTGGCATTGCACGTTCATTTTCGTGCACCGTCCAATCCGAACTAACTAGACCTTTTTATTATACTGTCTAGTCCCAGAGAGTCACTAAGATGTATGCTTCCTTGACACACTGCCAACCAGTTGACAAATAGGAAAACACGTTGTCAGCATATTTACATGAGGACGTAGGCTAAACCCAGTTGAAATATTACCATTTCGGCTTACCACGCTTTTAGTAGCATGTGTGGTTCGTAAGAGTTTATCATAACTTAGTCACGTGACAGCTGAAATAGGGGGTAAGCGTGAGACTCGAGTTGTTATGCCAATATCTGAACCAGGGCGCAGATAATATGAGGCGAATTTATGGATTGCTAGCGTTGCGGTTTCCAGAGATCAATACTGCAATGGAAGGTATTTTTTCTTTGACTTGTTTTGGCCGATTTTCGGTTAAAACCTTACTCCATCGGCCACGTCTAGCCAGATTCTTAACTCCACTCGACCGTAGCCCTGATTCCGACATCGTAGGCATAGACATCATTAGACGATTAAGGATGGATTTTGGAAACACAACATTAAATAAATAAGCATTAATTAAATGTTGTGAAGTGATATTAATTGTATTTTTAATGGTATTTGTAATTGTATTTTCAATTGTTTTTTTAATTGTATTTTTAATTGTAGATAATTATGATCGTATTTTTGGGTAGTCAATGTAAGTTAGATGTATGTGTATCTTTGTGGTAGTAACATTGTCTTGGCGCTAAAGCTGTTAAGGTGTTATTTACGATATTTTGAATGAATAAATTAATATTAACCAAAGTAATGTAATCAAATATTTTGTAACAATTTTATGATTTAAAAAAGTGTCCATGGAGTTTCTTGCCCGTTCTTCTCCTTAAGTACCTACGCTTTGGAATGGGCAACTAGCTTCATCTTTCTGACTGACCGACCCTTTGACAATTCAAAAGTGCCTGTAATTGGTTTAGTTGAATTAAATTATTTGAGTTTGAGTCACTTAAGTAAACGTCACAACTGTTAATCACAACAACTCACGTCTCCCACCCTCAAACAATAAACGCTAATGAAATCCACACTTACATACGCACCCAAACATTCAGTTCAGTTCATCTAGTGATTTCACAACAAGCCCGATATCTCCCCACAGGAAACGTACTGTATCGACTAGACGGCTATGTCGTTAAGACAAGTCCTTATCTACAAGTGTCTTACATAAGGGCTTACGACTCGCGTACACCTAATCCATCATCGGTCGAACTACGCTCATACAGTCGATCACACGTTATTAGTTAAACTTTGAGCTTGAACTGGCCTGGCGTAGTACGGAGTTTAGTCGAACTGAGCCGATCAAATTAAACATAATTATGTAAAAGAAAATCAGTGCGCACAGTCACGAGCAAAAGTATGTATACACTTGGCTTTATTCAAAAGCTATTTACTCCTTTATTTTTGAATGACATTTTATGTTATTACGAACATAGCTTTTTCGAATCCATAGGTTTATGTAATGTGTCGTATTTCAACGTTGCATTTGTTATTTCACGAAAAAATCGCAATTGAAAGTTTCCAAGTGTTAACATATTGGTGCTCATGACTGTACACTACTTCGATCGACATCGTCCGATGAGGTCCGATAACTAGGTGTACACTCTCGCTTTCTTTTACATACATGTTTGGTTCCATCAGCGGAGTTCGGCCGACGACGTACGAGTATAGTTCGGCCGATGACGGATTAGGTGTACGCCTCGCGTTACTCGCTGTCTAATGACTTGATTTTCTGAGTCGTAAAAGCCGTATCACTGGAGATGTTCGTTTGAATTCTGTATTTTACTTACTTACATGGAGTCTTAATACACTTAGGTCCTTCTAGCACTTAGTTTAGTTTAAGATTTCTTGATGTTAAATCTTAATATAATACTCGTAGTTCTTTATGTGTTTTTGGTGCGTGTTTCATATTAACTTCTTACGGTACATTTAGTTAAACTTTTCATTGCATTGTGCATTCATTTTAGGCTTATTATTATACTTGAATGTTTGCTACATTTTCATGAAAATTTGAAAGGATGTTGCTTGCAGGTGGTACAACACTACCACTCATTATTTAATTAGTGTAGCAACACTGACGTCGCTTCCTCTCGCTAATAAATAATCGCAATAAAAGTAAATTATAATTATTTACCTACTGGTTAGCTTCATATTTCCTGGCCTGGCCTCCCCGAAGACGTCCTACCTACAACAGCTGATCCTTATGGTATTCATCCTGCACACGATCACGTTCTTTACATTGAAAATTAATTGTGCCAAGAGCTCCAACTTCATCATATTAGAAAATATTAAACTGAATTCAGTTGATTTGTTTCAGTCATTTGGATCTTCGGCGTATTTGCGTCACGTTATTTTCTCCAAAACCCGCGCATTAAAATCCAGCTAAAATATTGTGTTATTTTTTTATGTATCTAGCCTACATTTTGTGTACTCAAAACCAATGTATTTACAAACACTTCTTAAAGAAATCTAAAATCCATTATGTAGGTACACACACTCGTCTCCATTCAATATCATGTCATTCTGAAAGCCCTTGTGTAACGCGATGAAACTCAGTTTCGTCAAAATTCAACGTAAACTAGATCGCGCCTCTTATGTTAATCTAGTACTTCGGGTAAAGCTGAACATTTCTTATTTATTCTCGCGTTTCTCAAGCCACAAAAAATACTAAGTTGATTTAAAATGTACTTACGTCTTGGAATTTTCGCGTTTCGTCTCTGAAACGGTTTACGAGAGCAGTATTAGATGACTTTTTTAGCGTGGCAACATTAGGTTTTAATGTGGTTCTTTTAACAGTTCTTGGAACTCGATAAAATATGCAGGTGCTACTATATGTAGATAACAAATGATAACAAAAAAAAATGTAACGTTATTTCTGTTTTAAGAAAGTAACGTCGACAGTTAATATAAGTTTTATATGTTTTTCTTTAACAGAATGACTGACATGTCTCGTCTCCATATTAATACTTATGATAATATCATAAGCCTGCTTCTTATAACAACATGGTAGCTTCTGCTGATTCTCAGCCTTTGAATTAATGATTTTTTATTTTGATACTGGTCTGGGATGGGAGGATTTTTTGACAGATTGAGACTGAGATCAGACTGTGAACGGTCTTAAAATTACGAGAATTGCCCCTCTAATCTCAGTCTCAATCTGTCAAAAAATCCTCTAATTTCTCTACATTTTGACAAGTTTTTGACATTTGTTTGTCGCCGAGATGAGACTGCGACTAGATTTTGAACGTTTTAAATTACGAGAATTGGCCTTCAGTTAATGACCAATACAATACCTTTTGGTAAGACTAGTTATCAAACTTTTGGGCTTTTAACTACCCTTAACGACTGTCAAAGATCCGCGAATGACAGCTGGGGCCATTAGCTTCACGTGCTTTTCGAGGCACTGAGGGTTCCCGATATGTAAAGATGGTCACCCATCGACGGACCAACTGTGGTAAGCGTAGCTTAACCTGATCATTCGACCCATGCGGCTGTTATTACTTAGCCACGAGACCCGCATAGATTTTTATGGGATTATTTATATTATTAATAAATTATATTATTAATTCATTATTTTTATTTTAGATCGAATGTACGGGAGCACCATTCATCCCAAACATCTCATATAAATACATGTTAGTTGCGTACAACCCAACTCCATTCCTTCGAACTCAGACAAAGTTCTTGTCCAAATCCACTTCAAGAGATCCTTTGTGCTAATTTTCTCACCTAATTCCACCCAATACTGTCACAGATTAGGCCTAACAAATTGAGTGGTTGGCCTCGGGGACCATCACAAAAGTCGATTAGACTCGTAATGAATTAAATCGACTCACGAGATAAAGGCTAGAACTTAAAGTAGACTTTTGTGGCTAAGCGGTGATAATTTGTCATTGAGGGAGATATTTTTGAAATGTGGGTAGGTTTATTAAGTTCAGTAAATTTAGCGGTTTGTGGCAGAGATGAGGGTACAGTGAACTCGGATGTAACGTCTAGTCAAATTCCTGTTTCCAATTGATGTTATTTCAATTTAAACAAATATTAACTTTATGTTACCTAGTGTAAATTATGTTATTTTAGAATAACTAGTTCAGATTAGTTGTTAATTTTGTATCTACCTGAATTTGTGCACTTAGTGTACCTAAGAATGTACAGTCAACCACACAGCTATGTGTGGTTGACTGTACAATATGGTAACAATGTCACAGCGCCTTTATTTCATAGCAGTAAGGGCCGATTTCCGCTATGTAAGTATTACCAATGTTGACTGTACTTACAATTAAAAATACGTAGATTTTAATAAAAATAAAAAATATCTGAAACACGTTCGTTTTCAATACTTCTTGGTTGAAGGCTCAATATTTTTTATCGTTCTCCTCCAATTTGAAGTTAATTGGACGAGAACCACGACGATAAAAAAATATTGATAATTAATATCTTTTACATTTTTATCAAGAAGAATTTATTACTAACAGCCAGTATATTTTCTTACAAATAAAAGATACGGAAATAAACTTAAAGAACAGCACTGGTATATTAAAACCATTGCAAACAACCCTAGAAATAATTACTCTTCCCCCATTTAGAACTTGAACAACAAAGGCTCTCCGCAAACGAAGTAACTACGTAATAAAACTTAAATAGTATAGTAAACTATTTATAGTTGTAGATAAGGCGACATCTCTTGTTTATCGTGTGCAGGAAGTCTTTAGCGTTGACGGGTAGACGGGGGAGGGGGTTCTGCGGGGGGAGGCTGGCCGGCGAATTACGTCGTTATATGACGCTTTAGCATTTTATACACACTGCTGTAAAATTGAGAAAGCTAGAACATGTACATTTTGGGCCACAGTTTTTTAAACTGTGGATGTTTTAAATTTGGATTGATATAACATGCCATAACAACAAAAAAAAAGTTCAAGAACCGAAATCAACTAATACAGATCTGAGTATTTTCGACAGTTCTCCTAATTTTAAGAACGTTCACAGTCAGAGGGGCAATTCTCGTAATTTTAAAACGTTCACAGTCTGATCTCAGTCTCGCTCTTAAAAAAAATCCTCTAATTTCCTACATTTTGACAAGTTTTTGACATTTATTTGTCGCTGAGATGAAACTGCGACTAGATTTTGAACGTTTTAAATTACGAGAATACCTCTAATTTCCCTACATTTTATTATATTACAAGTTTTTGACACTAATTGTCACTGAGATGAGATTGCGACTAAATTTTGAACGTTTTGAATTACTGGAATTTATTGAGCTTCTGGTCTAAAATAATCGACATCGTAATTAAATAATGCTCAACTTAAGACCAAAACCGAACGAAAAGAATTTCCGCTTTCCTCTACAGATATACAAATAAAAATACCAGCCACCAAGCTGGTTATGTAAGATAATAGATAAGATAAGATAATATTTATTTTTGTAAAACATGAGTACAGTATGAAGGTCTTATAATTAATATGAGGTGGCTACACATTTTGCCATTTATGGCATACAAAATTAGTTGCACTAGACAATACAAAAACAAAAAGAGAAAAAAAAAAAAATACAATTACGTCAAAATTTAAGTTTCTTTCACAATTAAAATGTTAAAATTTAAATTCAATTCAAAATAGAACGTCAAAAATTAATCATAATCAATTATTATACTTTTAAATAACTATTAAAGTATTATTATAATTCCATTTTACAAACTATTGTCAAATCAAAGTCAATTACATCAAATGTCACTGGCTACAATATTGAGTATGTCAACAATGGATACAAATACAAGAATGTCAATTTAAATAAGTATAAAATAAGAAAAAAGAAATAATTTATTTTATCAAACAGTCCAATCACATTTTAATTTTAATTATTGTTACAAAGTGCATGTCAAGAATAAATAAACTGAAAACACGATGAGTACCAAGAAGTCAATCATAAAATCATTTAAAAATGGCAATGCCATCGATACTTAGATCCCACCTATTTTTTCCGATAAGAACTCCGAGATATTATAATACGATTTACTTACGAGAAAGTTTTTTAAATGTCTTTTAAACAAATTAACATTTAAGATTTTTATTGATTCTGGTATATGGTCATATATAATTGGTGCCATGCAGAAAACACTTTTATGCATCAGAGCTGTCTTTGACTGTCTTGCACATAGAATATTGACGTGTCGTCTACTACGGTTATTTGAGTCAGATAGCTTGGGAAATAAATTTGGGTTGGTTTTCACAAATACCGCAACCTCAAATATGTACAGCGAGGGCAGTGTTAGTATTCTATACTGTATAAAAAATGGTTTACAAGTGTCTGTACATTTCAGACCGAACATCGCTCTAATACATTTTTTTTGGCATTTAAATATTTGTTCCTTATTGGCTGAGTTTCCCCAAAAAATAACGCCATATCTTAATATTGAACCCGCCATTCCATGGTATGCTGTAACAATAGCATCCGTTCCTATGACTGGAGCGAGCTTATACAAAGCATACGTCGATTTGCTAAGTCGCTTTGCCAATTCTGTAGTGTGTGCTTTCCAATCCAAGCGTTGGTCTATGGTTAAGCCTAAGAATTTGGAGGTGCTTACTTGATTTATTTTATTATTATCATAGTGAATATTCATCGTTAAGTTTTTGCGTTGACTGAAGGCCATTAGTTTGGTTTTGTCAATATTTATTTTGAGATTGTTATTATTGAGCCATTTTATTATTGAATTAATAGTATTAGTTACTTCATTATTATAATTTAGTTTGTTTGTACAGTCAATAGTAACTGTACTGTCATCAGCAAAAAGAGTCATGTGATGTTTCGTCACTTTGGGCAAGTCATTTATATATAGTATAAATAGAGGGGGGCCAAGCACGCTCCCCTGTGGTACGCCATATGAGATTGATCTATCACGTGACCTATAGACCCTTTCATATTTGGTTTTCAGATCTACCTGCGAGATTTCTACATATTGCTTTCGGTTTTTCAAATACGATTCGATTAGCAGCAGGACGTTTCCTCTTATTCCGTAAGCTTCTAATTTATCAAGCAAGATATTGTGATCTACGTAATCGAAAGCTTGAGTCATATCACAATATATTGAACAAACAGGTATTCTATGGTCCACATTTGAAATTACTTTATTCCGAAAGTCATAAATGGCCATGTTAATAGTTTTATCTTTTCTAAAGCCTTTTTGTTCTTCAGTCAGGATGTTATGTTTTACTAAATATTTATGAATTTGTCCATATATGTATTTTTCAAATATCTTTGAGAATATTGGCACAAGTGCAATAGGTCTATAGGACTCCGTGTTTTCCTTGTCATTTTTTTTGTACAGTGGTTTTACTACGGCAGTCTTAAGATCTGCAGGATAAGTGCCTCGTATTATGCATAAATTAATAATGTAACTTAGATGGCCACTAATGCTGTCCGATACATATTTAATCGTTTTTGTGGATATACCATCATGTCCTACACTATTAGTGTTTTTTAGTGATTTTATTATGTTTTTTATGTCAATTTCATTACTAGGTGCCATAAACATGGAGTGGCTAGGTTTTGGTATATGTGAAGTTGTTTGTATACCCATATTACAGACAGGTTTAATTTTGTCAATGAAAAAATCATTAAAAACATTGGCTATGTCACGTGGATGTGTTATATTTGAATTCCCCATTTTAATGCTTGTAATTGTTTTCTTAGGTATGTTAGTTTTTGACCGGTTTATGATTTGCCATGTCGCTTTTGACTTGTTTAATGATGATTCTATTTTATATGTATTCTGAGCACGTTGTGTTAATTTAATTATTCGCTTATACGTGGTGGTATATCTATTAAGTTCTTTTTTATTTACTTCATTTCTGTTTAAGCGGTAACGCCACAAGAGAGCTCTTTTCTTTTTACTACAAGCTCTAATTCCACGCGACACCCATTGAGGTCTATTGTGTAACCTTATTTTTATTATTTTAAGCGGAAAGCATAAGCCGTAAAACAGAGAAAAAGTATCTAGAAATAGATTGTAAGCTCTATCCGGGTCATCACATTCATAGATATCTGAAAAAAAAGTGTTTTCCAGACATTCTCTAAATTTGTTCATATTATCTGTACTAAAGTCTCGTTGTTTGATATACCAATAATTTAAACAGAAGGTTCTTTTTACAGGACACTTCAGTATTTGACAGGTGTGATCTGACAAAGCAAATTCAACTACGTCAGCTTTACATTTATTTCCAAGATTATGTGCAAAGTTGTCAATACATGTGTTGCTTTTTAGCCTAGTTGGCTGACTGAGTTCCAACTTTATATTATAATTAAGCAGCAGACATTCTAGGTCTTGTGATATATTGGTACGTTTTAATGTGTCAATATTGAAATCACCGCATATTATAATGTTTAGCTTACGTTTCTTTGTTATCGACTGTAACAATTTTTCCAAGCGCTCAAAAAATGTAGTTAAATTATTAGATTTTGGAATTCTATAAATACATATCACAATGGTGTTTGTTTGCGTTAATTTGACAGCACAACATTCAAATGAGTTACTTATTGCTAATTTGTTTATATCAGGTAAATCTAACCACTGAAGTCCTTTTTTTACCAAAATACATGTTCCGCCTCGTTTTATGTCTTTTCTGCTAAAACAGGCAGCTAGCTCGTAGTTGGGGATGGAGAGATAGTTTTCATAGCCTGACATAATGAAATGTTCAGAGATGCATATGACGTCAATATAAATTTTCTTCAATATAAGTTCTTCTAAGCATACCGTAAGAGCCTCCGATTTATTCAAGAGTCCTGCAATATTCTGATGTAGTATGTGCAGATAATTGTCATAGAAATAACTGGTTATTCGATACGTCGTCTATTTGGAGTAGCTCGTCAATAGTGTTGGTATTGGTATTCAATAGATCGTATTTCTTTAGTCCCTGAATGAAATCGTCAATGTCTCTAAAAATGGTATGCATTCCATAGTTGTTCATTAATCCAGTGCGTTTCTTGAACATTGTGTAGTCATCTGATAGGTTCTTATTCGAGTCCAGAAAGTATGCATGCTCATGTGTCATTATGTCTAGATAAAGCAGGTTGTTAAAATTCTCTACTCTCCAATTGTACATTGTTTTATAATAGCTGTATCTATATGTCGGAGTGCAAATGATAACATTAGTGTGTTTTGTTTTTTGCAAGGTCGTCCTTATACTAAATACCAACTGGAAATAGTCGTTTGTTGTGCTAAAATCTTCCTCTCCTATTAATATAATACAAAAATCGTTGTATGTAAATGTTTTTAATTTTGTTTCTAAGTCACATAACAACTTTTCGGTTTTACAATGTGGCATTAAATAATGACATATGTTTTCCGAATGTTTGCGGAGTGTAGTTTCTGCAATATCCCTTACTTTATTTTTGTTGTTGGCACTTAAAATGCAAATCTTACAGTCGGACGTGTTCAGCTGTATCAGTTCTTTAGGTTCCGGGTTTTCCATTGTAATTGTACTTTTTGGTTTATGTTGTAAGACGGATGTTGAAGTTTTTTTTGTTTTTTGTGAGTGATGTATTAAGGAACCTGGAGATAGGGTTGCTTTCTTTATAGTCACATCCACTTTTTCCACACCCAATCCTTCATGTGATTTATTATGACATTGTACTGTTTTATGGGGTGAGTTGTTATTCGATACAGAATTTGTAGGGGATCCATCAGTCTGTGTTGTTTGGTGACTGGTGTTTTTGGGAGTTTTCTGTAAGTGAGATATATCTTTACTTAGTGTAGACTTTTTACCTTTACACCTCTTGATACTACTTGGTGACATATGTGTATTATCTGATAGACTGAGGTTCTTATACGTCTCAACGAGTTTCAAACTTTTGTTCAGGTCTGTTTTTAAGCGGAAATTCTCAGTATTCAGGATTTCAATTTCTTGATGAGCGCTAGTAAGTTCGTTTGTGAGTTCATTTATCTTTTCATTTAATTCAATTACTGTTTGACTCTCATTAAATGATGTGTTCGGGAGGCTTATCATAGTCGTATCAAAAAGTGGAGACTGATCATTTCTTGAAAGATCATTAAATGAGCTTGCTCGTTGAGGCTTGCAGTTCCGATATGTGATATTCTGTTCCGAGTCCATGATGAGTAATTACGTATGAGTTTCTATATGATAAGTTGACTTCCTCGTATAATTTGCAACACAGTTAATCCTGCGGATACGTACTGCTGATGGCCTCTAGCGGCAGCTAGCGTAACTACGACGGTAGCTCGGTAACTTGGGTAGTTAGATTCGATACCGAGGTCAAAGTGCAGTTGCGCCACTTCTTGATAGATGGCGTTGTATCGATCAATAAAAAATGATGACTTTCAATTTTCAAAATATTGCTATTTTGATATTGTCATGAATTGTAGATTGTCTGACATCACTTTCACATCCCAATTTTTATAACAAACACTTGGACTGACCTTCAAGCTGTTGTGCAGAGGCGATTCGTATCCGTTTTGATCACGTTATTCGAAAATCCCGATGAAATCCGTTACGAGCAGTTATTCGAAAAATTGGCACTTATCTTAGCATTTTCCCACTCGGTAACAAATTCTCCAGATGTAACACTGCCTATTTTACTGAATCAACACTGTCAATCATGGAATTACTTTATTTTTCTAATTTTTATTCTAAAAACACCACAGAGACGATGTAAGCATGAGCACATCAGCGCCCTCTCTGATGAGAGGTATTTATGTATTTGTAAAAAAATTCTGGTTATGTATAATAATACAAATACATAATCAGCAATTTTGGTATGAAAACCAGTGACATTGCTGTCCTAGTGTCATGTATGTGCCAGGTGTCAGCTAAGGCTAAAATCCCAAGCACCCCTGTGTTTTTCCTCACACCCACCGTATGGGTACGGTGTGAGGATGACAGCTTTACCGTTGAAGGTGGTCCTCCAACGGTAAAGCTGTCACTCTATCAGTGAGCCAGTGTGTATCGCATCCGTAAGCCGCTAACGTCCAAGGAAGTCCCGATAACAGTCTTGTTGGCCACTCGATAAGCTTTGTTAACAGAATACAAGCAACATATTAACGTGTATACTGTCAAACTAATTGCGATCAACTCGTTAGCGCTCTAAAGTTCATTAACAACTTTGATGTACCGAATAATGGTGTTGGGGTTATAGTGATACACTAAGCTTGAGAGAATGACGTCTAATCAAATCAAATCAAAAGTCATTTATTCAAATTAGGCTGAGAGTCAGCACTTTTTGAACGTCAAAATTACAAAAGACAGTCCCCCAAAAACGCCCGCCCTTCACCACTTCCTAGTGCTATCGCTGGGAAGAAGAAGTGGCGCAACAAACTCCCCAGCAGCACAGCTGTCTGTTCAATTAAAAAAAAATACTTTATTGTATACAATACTAGGTACCTATGTTCGGTAATCAACATAACTTAACTTACAAGACCAGAACATAAAATTAGATTATTTGCCACATGCCAGCTAGCCACGCCAATATACCAACAAATATAATAAAAACTATACGTACTCAAGCTAAAAAATAATTAATTAAAATGTAAATAAAAAATTAAAAAAAAACTTACTACCCAAATAAAAGCCTCCAGGCATAAAGGGCGTGACAGCTTACATATTTAAGTATTAATAGCAGCTTGAAACTATTCAAATACAAGGCAAAGACCTCTAAGAGGGAACGGGTATTTTCACCGCACCAGAAGGCTGCGTATGCTGTGTCAAGAGTTAAAATTAGATAGTAGAAACAGTTGAAACGATTTTTTTTTTAGTAGTTGGTGGTTTATGTTGTTGGTTGCCATTTTCAAACAAAAACACAACGTTCAAAAATAATTTAGTAAATCAAGCATAACTCAGCATCTTTTTTAACGTTACGTGTTACGAAAGAAAACCCTCAAAATACACCTTTCACCATTTCCCAGAACCCAGAAAATCTCGATTTAATACCAAAGATTGTGTACCAATAGTAAGAAACGAAATCCATGGCTGAGCATCGTGCTAAAATACGGGCCCAAGTTCCTTGGAATTATAGCCACTGAGATCTTTTCTTTTGACTTGTAACTTTTTCTACCTACCTCTCAAACCTCGCAAAGCTTCATCCAGGTAAATAACTTATTAATATACTTACTAAAACACCAAACGTATGTGCAGGAGTAGTTGAGCGATGGATAACGTTCCACTTTGCAAATGCGAAGTGTTTGCGAACCCAGGATCCGTGTTGGTAGCGTTTGCCCGAAGGAATACTTGCCATTTACTGGGTCGAGCTGTATGAATGTAGTTCTGTGTCTGTTTGTTGGAGATGTTTTTGATACTGTTGGGATGGTAAAGATAGAGTAGATTCTCAAGCATGGAAACTGATACAAACATTTTTAAACGAGACACACGACTTTATATTTTCTAAAATAGGTCCATGCATAGAATCATAAACATTCATAGTTTAACATAATCCTACTAATTTTATAAACGCGAAAGTTTGTGAGGATGGATGGATGTTTGTTACTCTTACACTCTTTCGTACACTTTACAGTAATATAGCTTATAAATACGTCAGAATAACACATAGGATACTTTTATCCCGATATTCCCATGGGATCGACACTTATACGGGTGAAACCGTGCGGCGCTGCTAGTCGTCTATAATGTTCCCACTGCTGCGTCATAAATAAAAATGTCATTATTATTTTGTAATACAAGCCACTCCATTGTGTTTCCTCACATTTTTTAAACCAAATCACATACAAGAACGTGGCCTAATTCACTTACCAACCGGCAAACCACCAACTAAAATAAATGCGACAAAAACCGCGGGTGAAAGGTAGTGGTTAAGACAAGACTGGGTACAACATAATAACGAGCCTTAGAGAACGATCTTAAGAGCACAAAGCTTATGTTAGTACGAGCTAGAATACTGAAAGTGGGTATTCCGGTGAAGGATTTAAAGAAGAGAAAATTTTACGCAAAGAAAACGTGAACTACTCGTATTCGCAGAGTTCATGACCTACTGAACTTTATTTTATGGCTAATTTTATTGGTGAGCGGATTTCAGGCGAAATAAAGGTTGAGGGAAATTGGACTGTGAGATTCGAGAGATACTTCAGTCGTAATGTCGTATGTCAACTGTTTCTATGGTCTAGGTATAAGAAATCTTTGTTTCCAGGAAAATAATACAAAAATGTACCCACAGATTCAACGATGTAGCTTTTATGAATTTACTTGCTCCTGCCCGCGGCTTAGCCCGCGTGGATGTCGGAAAGTATCCCACGGGAACATGCTACGGGTACAAAAAGTAGCCTATATTTTACTCCATAGCATCACCTATCTGCCAGTGAAAGTCCTATTTTTCCTGACAGACAAAAATAAAACGAAATGTTTTTTTTGTTATAATCTTAATATATATAAATCTCGTGTCACAATGTTTGTCCTCAATGGACTCCTAAACCACTTAACCGATTATAATAAAATTCGCACAACATGTGCAGTTCGATCCAACTTGAGAGATAGGACAGTTTAAATCTCAAATTATAGTCGCAATTTAAATTTAATTGCAATTTCATTTTCCCATATAAACTGTTCTACCTACTTTCCTGTCAAACATTTGACGATCGTCCCTTCGGTACGCTAGACTCGGGTCCACTCGAATTGAAGCACGTATTAAATTAAGGGTTTTGAATAGTGTAGGAGTTGGGAAGGAGTAGGGTAGGAGTAGGGTAGGAGCAGGTTAAGAGCAGGTTAGGAGTAGGGTAAAAGTAGGGTAGAAGTAGGTTGGGTAGGAGTAGGGTAGGAGTAGTGTAGGAGTAGGTTAGGAGTAGGGTAGGAGTAGGGTAGGAGTAGGGTAGGAGTAGGGTAGGAGTAGGGTAGGAGTAGTGTAGGAGTAGGTTAGGAGTAGTGTAGGAGTAAGGTAGGAGTTGTGTAAGAGTAGGGTAGGAGTAGTGTAGGAGTAGGGTAGGAGTAGTGTAGGAGTAGTGTAGGAGTAAGGTAGGAGTAGGGTAGGAGTAGTGTAGGTGTTGGGTAGGGGGTAGCACACCATGCGAACGAAGTAGCGCCGGGCAGCTAGAAATAATTTATATGGCAAAACAACGTTTGCCGGGTCAGCTAGTAGCGTTATTAGTATACGCATTTAGTAAAAAACTGTTATTTTGATATACATACAAACAGACACTTTCATTTTATTTATTTGTATAGATGTAACCGAGCCATTTTACAACTTATAAAGTTCAGAGAACTTCAAACATTATCTTCCCACTTAACAACACTTAAGGGAACAATAAATCAACACCAACATCATCAAACCATTCCGTCCTCATTACCTGCCAATTACGTCACAAAATCCCAACACTTAAAAGTAAATAATAAATCTACAAACTGTGCTAACACAGCACTTAAAAACACCCGCGTCTTAGCGCCTGCACTACTAACAAACTAGCGCAACTTTCCGCATGCAAAATGGATTTGCACAGTTGAAATTATGACCATGAGTGCACCGCTTTAGATAATTGCAGCTAAACTTGTCTCCTAATGAGGGAACGTTCCTGTGCTAGTGGCTCGTGTGATTTCGTTTATGCTAGTTTGTGTTATGTGTGTAGTTGGTGTTTTGGCTTGCTTGCATGGAGATCATTAATACAAGAAATACTTATTGCCTGTAACATGTTATAGTACAGTACAAGTACCTCTAAGATAACCATAATCATCATCTGCCTAGCCTTTTCCCAACTATGTTGGAGTCGGCTTCCAGTCTAACCGGATGCAGCTGAATACCAGTATTTTACATGGAGCGACTTCCTATCTGTCCTCCACAACCCAGTTACTGGGTAATACGATACCCTTGGTAAGACTGGTTGTCAGACTTTCGGGCTTCTACCCGTAACGACTGTCAAAGATCCACGAATGACAGCCGGGCCCCTTTCTAATAAAAAATGAATGTGTGTTCGTATTTTATGCGCTGCCATACAGTTAATCCGATTTCGATTAAACTTTTTCAACAAAGTTGCAAGCAACAATGTTTGCATCTATGTTGTAACGATTATTATATACAATGTGTAACTGAATTAATACACATTATGAACGTAGTTTGTTCAGAATCGTTTACTGAATCGATTTTTGTTATTTTTAATATGGGTAATTTTTTTTCCTAAAAATAATAGAGACGTGGTAAAATTACAGTCACACTCCTGCTGAACAATAAAAACAAACTAAAATGCACGAAGCACCTACTACGCTAGACCCTTAGACGTATGCGACTATGTGAGTGCGTAGATTTGTAATTTGACCACAATTTTCTCCCACAATCAGTATAACTAATTTAATAAATAAACAATCAATGTTTTATACATAATAGTAAAAATTCAGTGCATGTATTATGATTAAAACAACAGTTTAATAATAATAAAAAAAAAAATAAAAAAAAAAAATTATAAATTTTTATTAATATTCTAATTGGGGTGTTTGGTGGTGTGCGTTAATTCCGGGACATGTTGTATAGGCATAGTACAATATTTCCACAATTATTTCTTCTGCTGCAGCAACGCGCCGGGTACTAGCTAGTAGCTTACATCATAATCAGCCTATAATGTTCCCACTACTGGGACACATCCTCCTCTCGGTGAGAGGGATTGGGCCGTAATCCACCACGCGGGCCCAGTGCGGGTTGCTAGATTTCACATTTCTTCGAATTTTTGGTTCTAGGACATGCCTGCATGCGTTTCCTTACGATGTTTTCCTTCACCGTTTTGAGAGCATGATGGTTGCATGGATTGGTGGTGAAAAGTGGCTTACATTAAAACCTTGTATCAATCAACTCAGCCTATCGCAGTCCTGGTGGTCATGGATCTCTCCCATGGTGCGCCACAACACCAGGTCCTCCACCTTCCGTATCCAGTTTCTACTAGTCTACCCTGTACATTAAACCCGAAGAGACAAGATGATAGGCTTTTGTTTTCTGTGATTGACTTTAGGACCATGAGTGTGCTTTAGATAATTGCAGTTAAACTTTTCTTCTAATGAGGAGAGCAGAATCAGATTCAGAATGCTTTATTTGTAAACATAGGTAAAATTACAATATTGTGCGCGATGTTACAGATAGGTAGATCCTCTATGTTTTGCCCAGAGGCGTACAAATATATTTAATTAATATATCGGGCATATTAATAAAAAATAAGAATTCATTAATGTGTCCATAGTGAAAAATGCTTATTTTCATGGTCGAAGTTTATGTATATCATCTGGAACACGGTGTATTAAAGTATTATATCGATCTTATCTAGCAACAACAAGGAACTAAAAAACACTGATGTACAAGTAGCAAAAGCGTGTCTCTATAAATTCTCGAAAGTAAGTCTTTCGCCAACGTGGATCTGAATATTGATAGATGTATCTTCCCGACTTCTTCACGTATGTCCTCCATACCAGATATTTCAAGAAACTCCTGCTTTATTAAAACCTATAAGCTTTAGGCATAGGTTACTGTAACATTTACATACGAGAATGCTGGTTTGTAGGTTCAGTTTTTGAACAAACTGTCAAGGCCTTTGGCCTTTTATTTATTTATTTTACCATTTATGTATGTACACATATAATATAAACAGACACGAAGAAAGGAACAAATAAATAGTTATAAACGTGATGCTTATTTCTAAAGAAATCTCTTCCAGCTTACTGCACTCCTATACTGCTTTCTTATTTCGGTTTCATAGTTCTAGATTTATGAAAACTAGTTTTGACAAAATCTATTTACACCTTTCATAGTTTATAACCTTTTATTGTAAAATCAGAATATGACCTGGACTTTTAACCGGTTGAATGCCGTAATTACAGAATCAATTGAAAAGCCATTGTGTCTCGCGTGGATCCACGCTCGAATCCAAAGTTTTAAAACTATTCTTCTGTGGGTTACGACCCATTTCCTGTGTGTATATTCCAATTCGACAAAACGGGATTCATAAATCAATAGGGCTGACCAAACAATATTTTTAATAGCTCCTGAAATCGAGCACTATTCACAACTCAAGGCTGCGGTTGAAATTTTCGAAATTTTCAGCGTACCCGCCTGTTTGCGGTCAAAACTGTAACTGAAAAGTAATTTAGAGACCATTGAAAACGTTAACCACAAAACAACATTTGAAAAGTTTCGTTTCATTCAAAAACCGCTGAACATTTCTCTAACATAATTCGTGATTTCGCCGACAAACAATTTTCGTGGGTTTTTATGTATTCTGTACCTAATATGTAAGTATGTATATTTGATCCCAAACAAGCTTGACCGTTTGTTTTTTCGGCCTAAAATAATAAAAAGGATATCATAATCGAGCCGCCTAACCCTACTTACATATCATCGTGTAAACGTCACAGCTAAACTTTGGGAGTCTTTATCCGTTTATCTCCATGCTAACGAAGTTATCATGAATCGAATAGTTGCTTGTAATTTACCACTCTTAGGTTGAATTTCACTTGCACGTTACTATTATTTTTGGGACGAAGTTCCTTAACGCGGCTTGCTGTACTACAACTAGTAGAAACCATCACGTAACGAAAAAGGGTTAAGTATACCTTTCCATGCGATTTCTCGAGAGACTTCTGTCATGGTTTTAGAGGGTGCTGTGAAGCCAACTGTAAGGTGAAAATGAATATCCAAGAATGTTTTTAAATTTTTCTTGATTGATGTCGTTGTCATGGTTTTCGAGGGTCCTAAAGCCGATAACGAGGTCTAAATGAAAATCCAAGATGACGACAACTGTATGAGAGCTCCTAAAAACTTTTACTAAATTACCCTGTACTAAAAACACGTATTAAATTCACACTCTCTCTCTCTCTCTCTGTGTCACTTTCTGTTTCTTTCTGTTATATACAGGGTGGCAGGGACATCGACGCGCAAACTGTAACCATGGATTCAGCACATGAGTTTAGAACCCATATCAACGAAATTTTTCGTCGGTTATTAAAAAAAATATTGCTTTTCCATACATTTTGACCGCGTAGGTATTGCACTTTTCTATGAAACAGAAGATGAAGATGAAGAATGATGAAGAATGAAGATTTTTTTTGATAACCGACAAAACATTTCTACCCTATGGGGTCTAAACCCATGTGCTGAATTCATGGTTACAGTTTGCGCGTCGATGTCCGTGCCACCCTGTAGGTATACGAGTGTGTGTACGTGCGAGTATCGCATAAGGAACTTCGTACCTGACGGGGTCCCCCGAACGTATTCGGTTTTTTTACTGCCTATCGGGCCTGCTCTCGGCCACAATCTCGGATAATTTTCGACATCCACGCGGGCGAAGCCGCAGTCAAAAGCTAGTTAAATATATAGAATACAAAAGTATTTGCGCACTTGCAGTTGACTTAACACCAAAATACACTGTTATTTAAATCCAGTTGCTGTATTAAATTAATATTCGTATCGATATTTCAGTTGTATCGTGTTTATTTTAACGGGTGAATGGCTGTTCAACTGAATTAACTATTATTGAGGGCCACGAAGCGTAACGACGATTGTGTGGAAGACAAATATGTAGCGCTCGAGCTCATTGCCTTCTATTCAATCAATTGAGTCGCTTGCTTGTATATTGATGTGATTTTGTTTTTGTTTACACATCGTATGTAATTGGGTATTCAGGCCTGAATTTTTGACATTAGTTTTGTTTTGAGATCGTTTTTATAACTGCTTGTAACATTTACGAGGTAAAACTGAAATGAGAACTTTCTAGTTCCAACAATAATTAAGAGCATTGCGCTGAATTCACGTTTTCTGCTATTTGGAAAAAAAGGCATCATAAAAGGATCGAGCTTATAAAAAGAGGGTATCTGTGACGTATGTAGTATATTTTTAGACGTCCCAAGTAAGCACTGCTGACGATAAAAATCCAGCAAGATCTAAACGCCACCAAAACTGCTGAATAGCAAAAGACTTGAGTTAGTAAAAATGAGCGTATTTTTGACGTATGGATGATATTTAGATAGCCCTAGTACGAAAAGCTGACGATAAAGGTTCAATAAGACATAAACGCCACCCAAATTGCTGAATAACAGACAGAGAACGGCCTTTTATTGTTTCCACCGACCATGACAAACAAACTCATTAAGAAAATTCCTTTTCCAATTAATCACTCAACATTTCGCCAATAACTCAAAGTTAGAACAAAAACAAAATAAGTGAACGAACAAACAAACTAAGGGTGTATTAGAGCTGTCTATCTTTTCACGGAAGCAGTAAAAGGTAATTGAGGGTACCGCGCTATTTAATGGCGGAGGAGACGGGTAACCTCGTGGCAGCAATCTTATTTAATGCGTTATTGCTCTGAAGTTAATACGATGTCGGGATAATGTTGATATTGTGGTGATAATGTTGTAAGCGGGGAAAGCCTAACGCAGAAGGCGGATATCGGGAATAATCGGGATAGCGGAATGACGAGAGACGAAAGTTCGTTGAGTTTAAACCCAGCCCATTCCACTCTCGTCGTTAACCGCGGGCTAATCACGTAACTCAATTACAATTCCAATGCCTTTCATTTTCGCCAGGGCGGCGGGATCATCCGAAAGGTTTACCGCTGCCCTGGAACAGAAAGGGCTAAGGAAGGAACACGGGTGGGTTTTAGTCAGTAAGAGTCTGACACTCCCTTCCGCTCCACCCAGAGCGGGAGGGGTCATTTGATGATTTCCCATCCTCAAAAAAAAAAAAAAAGCCTTTCATTTTGACAATTGTTCAACATTCATTATGTTGTCGAGCAAACGAATTGTTCATACCCGTGGCTAAATAATAACAGCCGCACAGGCCGATCGATCAGGTTAAGTTACGCTTGCCGCGGTTGTTGTCGTGGGTAGGTGACCATCTTTACACACCGAGACCCCTCCGTGCCTCGGAAAGCACGTTAAACCGTTGATCTCAGCTGTCATTCGTGGATCTTTGACAGTCGTTACGGGTAGTCAGAAGCCCGAAAGTCTGACAACCAGTCTTACCAAGCGGTATCGTATTACCCAGTAACTGGGTTGTGGCGGTCAGATAGGCGCTCCATGTAAAATACTGGTATTCAGCTGCATCCGGTTAGACTGGAAGCCGACCCCAACATAGTTGTGGATTAGGAATTTCCTTTAAATCCTTCGTATTATGATAGGAAGTGTGTTACCCAATTGGGGTGCCGGTCCATGATAAGGTTTCTAATTCGAACAATGTGCCTGCATTTGGAATCCCAGAAATTGGAATGTTGTAGAAGTTCTGAAAATCACAGTCAGGTTTAAAAAAAGCTGTGCCTAATTCCACCAAGGAATCAGTTATTCCAGTATTCCTGAACTTCAGAGGCTTATTGCGACTGAGTTATTAAAGTCAGTAAAACGGCCGGCGCTGGCAACGTGCCCATCTTTCACCGCTGTGTACGCTGTAAAAAGATATGCTTTAATAGGAAACAGGCGAAGGTACTCGAGATATTCAGTGACCGTTGGTTTAACAGCAAGAGCTATTTAATTTCGTTTTGTTTAGTTTGTCATCATAACAGTGACTGAAAATGCTCACTGCCGAAGTGCTTTTCTGTAAAGTTCACTTCAAAATTCACTCAAGTGATAGCACTCAATTCGAAAGCGAACTCATTTGTTTTTTTGATAGATCTCTCGGCTGCGTTCGAATTTCAAAGTGATGTTTGCTTACCTCGTGCTAAGCATCACTTCAAGGTATAAAACTTGTCTACATACTTGGTACTTGTTGATAATACCTATTAACACTGTAGAGACTTTAGAAATATTGTAAAAGTCAATTATTAAAAAAGAGTAACCGTGGAGTTTTATGCCTGCTCTTCTCCATCGGAAACGACCAATTAGAACCGTGCACTTAGTCTGGTTTACAAGTGCCCATGTATGTATATCTGAAATAAAATTTTGATTTTTGATTCTGTTTTCTTTGTTGTCGTTTACGCCAAAACAATTTGTATAACTTATAGAAAACTTGTCAAAAAGGTGCAATAGTTAACAAAACATGTCCGAAACAACGTCAATACGTGAGCCATGTTTTTGACAAGTCTTTTCTAAAACTTGTTGAAAACATGTATCACAGTTTGTTTAGTGAAGTAAATGCGGGGTTAGAAAAGAAAGTTCACAGATCCTTTTGTTTGCTTTGTTTCTTTTTTGTTTGTTCAATTTGGATCTCCAACAGACATAACTTCTTAGTTACCTTTTACGATATCCACAAAGGAAAGAAGAAAATGGTTTACCTTTAATCCTAAACGCCTTATAGAAAGAAAGAAAGAAAATACTTATTTAGCACAGAGTAAAACACACAATACACCAGATACATACATCAGATAAAAACAAAAAAAAAATAAAGGTTAAATAAAAAGTGTAAGTCCGATGTAAGAAATTAGCTGGGAAGTGTGCCTCACGGCTGCGCCAAAAGGGCCCAGTTCAACAAAAATGCCAGACAATGCCATATGCTTCCGGGAATTATAAGACCGTTTACTATCGCATAGTTTTCCTATAAAAACTGATTGAAATAAACACAATATTTTAGTAGTCCAAATAAAAACAGAAGCTTCGTCCGTATATTTGAACACCGTCTTTATAGGGTGACCAATAAAATGTGTCCCAAATCTTGCTAACCGTCGTGCTATAAAATTTTTGGTGCATGTTCGGTAAAACCGAAACACTGGGTAACTGTGTGTGGGTGGGTAATTACCGGAAAGACATTTAGGGTAAAATAAAATATTTACTAGAATTTTGTGGAAAACCTAGATAGGTAATATGAGAAAATTATTTTTCGTTTCAGTAGTAACAAGGACTTCTTAGGTTAACATTTTTATAACCGTTTTTATTACTTTTTTTCTTTGAAAATAATTATGTACTTTAAAGCTAAAAGTATGAGATTTCCTTTGTTCATTAATTAGTTCATGAGCTTACATAATCAGACTATACTGTTCCCACTGCTGGGACAAAGGCTTCCTCTCAGTGAGAGGGAGTGGGCCGTAATCCACCACGCGGGCCCAGTGCGGATTGGTAGATGTCACATGTCTTCGAATTTTTGGTGCTAGGACATGCCGGTTTCCTCACGATGTTTTCCTTCACCGTTTTGATAGCAGTGGTGATGAAATAATTTACACAAAGTAAAGCGCCGGACTGGGTTCGAACCTACGACCTACTCGACTCGTAAGTCGCGGCTGGTACCACTGCACTGGGCTACCACTACTCACTCGCGTGATGAGCTTATTTATCCCAAGCTTCATTTTGACTTAAATTCTTATATGGATATTGAGAAAGTTCATCATCATCATCATTTTCCTGCCCTTATCCCATGTTACTTGGGGTCGGCGCAACACGTTTTCTTCTTCCATTCTCCCCTGTCAACCGTCACGCTATCATTCACTCCCTTCTCTTTCATATCATTCCTCACACAATCCATCCATCTTTTCTTCGGCCTTCCTCTCCCTCTCCATCCATCAACATGTATATTCATGTATATTTCTGTTTTTATGTTATTCATGTATATTGAGAAAGTTCATAATAACAATATTTACCTTAAAAAAATCAACTGAAGCACACTCAAGTCTTTTTTATAGGTACCGATAATTAATAAACCGCGTAGAAATCTCGTATAGGCCTCTACGAGATTACTGCGCGCTTACGTGTCTACGAGGTCTCGTAAACACAGCGTAGAAGAAGCGCAGACCGCACTTAGAGTTAGTTCGACCGATCTTATTTTATTTAACGCCATTTTATTTTTAAAATCCTTCAATCGTGACGTAGTCTTGGTCTGCTCTAGCTGTGCAAACCAACTTCAATTTACTTTTTTGCTCATTTTTTCTACAATCCCGAGATCAGTACGGAAAATTAAATTTAATTCGCTTGAATAAAATATATACGGGCAATAAAACATGATTAGACAATTGTAGACGAGAAAAATATACGAGAATAGTAATGAAAACCATATATTTTGCTGCAAACAATTTTATAGGAGATTGCATGAGGAATTTTTATTATCTGACTTTCGTCGCTATACACGGATTTAGTACGAACATATATGTACGTATTTCTTGAAATTAAACTGCGTTGTATATTGAAAATTGTGTACTAAGCTAGTTTCGGTTTAGGAGTCATTGCACTATTTTTCTTTTTTAAATCCTCTTGGAATGAAGTATTTGTGAACTCTGTCTGTTTTTATATAGTGCTTGCTAGCTTTTGCCTACGACTTCGTCCGCTTGTTCACCCGCCGGCGCCTTCGCTTCGTTTTCGCTTCTCGTTCTTTCCAACTTTCTTCTTTTTGCTCGGCTCCAAGGGTCCAAGGGTCGTGATGTCAAGTACAGCCTATAGCCTTCTTCAAGAATTGGGCTATCAAATCCTACTAATAGTATAATCGTGAAAGTTTGTATGGATGTATGGATGTTTGTTACTCTTTGACGCCAAAACTACTGAATGGATTAGGATGAAATTTAACACGCAGATGCTTTATAACCAGGATTAACACATAGGATACTTTTTATCCCGATATTCCCACGGAATCGAAACTTATCCGGTGAAACCGCGGGGCGCAGCTAGTACAAAAATATTTTTTACCAAATTCGACTGGAAGTTCAAACTCTTCAGCTATATTATTAGTATTATAATAGTATCTTCTAAGTAGCTTTTCACCTCGAAATGGGTTTGAAATACCTATACTTCTGTGGTTACAAATATCCCCCACAGCCACCTCTGTTTACCTGCGGAAGCAGGTAACAAAACATCAAAAGGCCACGAACCAACATTCGTCAGTATAGTGTGCTATGACTAACTTAATAAAGAAAACAAATGCCGACAGCAATTACTTAGGAATGCTATTTCACTACCAACATAAACAAACAATAAAGATTAAGACATTGCGCACACCAGACTCATAATCATTTAGTAAATCATACATATTTAGCTCGTGTAGGAACTAATGTACGGGGGGACAAGAAACAAAAGTTAATGTAAAGTTATGAAAATATAATGGTACATAGCACGATATATATAATATATATATAAAAGACACAAAAGGAGTAAGACAGAACAAACACAATAGATAGGACGAGATCACCAATCCACAATAATAATATTAATGGAAATTACTGAATGAATTAGCAGACGTATGTTACAGCCATGACAGAAAGTTGACATCTGAGAAGCGCTACTAGTGGCGTATTTTTGAACTAAGTATGTGGTAGGAGTGAACCCTACAGATATTTATAGATAACTTTGACTAAATACACTGACGCCTTCTCATGGGGTAGGCAGAAACAACAGATCACCACCTGCTATGATCCATACATACTCCTTTTGCTTCGTTTACATTCACCATCCTGCCGGTCGATTCTGTAAAAATCCCACCGTGAAAAGTTAGGTGAAGTGAGCTTAGAGTGAGCTGTCAATTGTGTCAATCGCTAGCATTAGTTGGAATGACAGCTCTCTCCACGCTCACTTCACCTAAGTTTTCACGGTGAGATGGTTACAGAATTGCACTGCTGGTCATACACGCACGCCGGTTGCAAGTACTACGCCACCTGACCTTTCTGAAGAACCACCAATAAGGTCATTATATTACCTATGTCCTTCTAGGGCTCCTCTTCCGGGGTTTCCACTAACATTTCCTTGAACTTTGACTATGAGACTGTTTTCTTGCGCTTGTACGAGCAAGAGCAAGAAAACAGTTATACAATGAAAGCCTTCATTGTTTTTCGTCAGACTATCGCAATAGACGAGTCTAATAATAATAGAAATAGACAAGGGCACAGATATTAGATCCAGCTGTAAGAGTAAACGAGACAGAAATACATTTTCTCTATCTCCTACGCGTGTGCAAGAAAATGGCTGTCACGACTCATAGTACGGATACAATAGATAGTATCAGTTCACAAGTAACTGTCAGAGAATATCGCTGTCTTACAACCTAATGTGTACATAATACGCTGACAGCTAATCTATACTACCTACGTTGTTTTCATAGAGAGGGCTCGTGGCTAAATGATAACAGCCGCACGGGTCGTTCGAAGGTTAAAGTACGCTGGCCGCGGTCGATTCCTGGATGGGTGACCATCCATTAAATATCGAGACAACTCCGAGCCTCGGAAAACACGATAAACCGTTGGTGCTGTCTGTCATTCGTAGATCTTTTAAAGTCATTACAGGTAAGAGTCTTACAGCAAGTCTTACCACCAAGTCTTACATGATACCCCTTATCATGTTACCCAAGAACTGGGGGTCTACTCCGAAGTGCAAAGTGCGAATGTTCGGATCATAGAGGATCGGTTCATAGAGTGTTAGTATGTCTAATTGATGATTTTGACTCTGTCTGCCCACAGCCTTAAGTAATAAAATTAGGTAGATATATGCACAAATACATACATATGCACACGTACAGACAACATACACGTCTAAGCGTATGTAATAAACCGTATATTCATAAAGCCGTATTACCCGAGACGATAAAAAACATATATCTGAGCTTTAATTTGAATGTATGTTATTATTTTTATTGCGTTCTCTTTTCTGAGATAAATCGTGTTACTTCGTCTTTGCGCTGCCGCTGCAGAATGATTCACAACTCTTTTGAGTTACTCTCATAAAATTAATGGATGCAAAGGATGGATTTGAATTTGGCTGATATTTTATTGTTGAGAGTGGTGTCATAATCATATTTACTTGTAATCTTTTAAAAATGAAATGCTGTTCGTTAGTAAGCGCATCACTTTATGAAAAACGGCTGCACAGATTTGAATTTTTTTTTTAATGTTTATAGTCTGAGTTAGGTTTTTAGGGAATGAAAATTTGTAAATGATGCCCGGAACATTGAAAAATTCCGGAAAAACTGAAAGTGCTTTTTTCTATGGGATTTTTGTATGTATGTAGGATTTTCTCTCGTGTATGTACGGAGAAAACTCAATCTCATGAACATACTCGTAGCTCGGCAATCAATCTTGCTTTAAACTATGTTTACTAGGTAGCATCATACTTACATTGGAGTCTATGATAATCTAAAGTCTAGAATATTTTGACATTAAATTGAAAACTCATCATCATTATTAAATATTAAATTGAAAACTGTATGACATTATATCTTAAACCTACTAGTTGACATTAGATTTTAAAACTGTTTGACATTATTTTTAACCCTATTTGGCACTGTTTTTGAATTTCACTTGGAATGGTAATTAATAATTCATAGTTCTTTGTATTTGTTTTGTAAATTGCATGTGTACTTATAATATTCAACACAATGTAAATTGTTTCTTTTTGAATAAACTAAACTAATATCATAATTATTTATTTGTTTGTTTTTCTAACGTTGCCCCACACTAGGAATTACTCCTGTATCGTGGGTGCGTTTACAAACATTTAAACTCACATACACAAACAGCCAGACCCGGAACACCTACCTGTAGGCAATACAAATATTTGTTCCGTGCGGGAATCGAACCCTCGACACGCAGCGCAGCAATCGATCGCTCAGCCACTGCGCCAACCGTGTCGTCAAAATTA
Organism: Apamea crenata; assembly: GCA_949629185.1. Classification (NCBI taxonomy): domain Eukaryota; kingdom Metazoa; phylum Arthropoda; class Insecta; order Lepidoptera; family Noctuidae; genus Apamea; species Apamea crenata. The sequence continues at coordinate 5,566,043 of OX451359.1, forward strand.
TATTAAACGTTTCAAAGAAAACAATAATATTGACTTGAATTTTATTTAAAGCTATCGAAAACGTAATTTTTAACTCATTAAAATGTAAAATACTTTTCCTTTGATCCGCAAAACCATTTGAAAATTATTATTTTCCATAAAATCAATTAATTAGTGATTGATTGATGAACGTTCATCAGACAGTCTTTTTGGTCGATTTCTATACAAAAGCTGCCAAAGTTTGTTGCCAGTTCTTCAGTCAAACACCCTTCCCCAAACGCTAAAGTACGTGCTATAACAACCCTTATAACTAACCCGATAAGATATAAAGTTATGTGTACGGTCTGGCAGATGTTATCGTTTTCTGTATGACAGATTGCCTGAAAGTTTTCATTAATTTTAAGTTACTTTCAACTGTTTATTCGCTCAATACTCCACAGCTATAGAAAGTCAGGAAAATCAGGAATGAAATTATCCGGAAAAGAACCGGAGTTACCGACATAGCGCGCAGAGTTAGCAAGTGGAGTGAAGTGGCAGTGGGCTGGCCATGTTTGTCGAAGGACCTAAAGTGCGAATGTTCGGATCGGACCGACACACGAACCGAATATTATTGAAAAATCCGTAGAAAGTTCGGCTCTGTTGGGTCGGGTCGGGACCATAGTCAATATTCGAAAGAGTGTAGGAGTGTAGGATCGGAACCGACCAAACCAAATAGTAACTTCGTAGCAGGAAACGGCCGAACATTCGGCCGATACTACTTCGGAGTAGACCCCCTGGAGTATCGGCAAGCGTAGTGTGGGACGCCCCCCAGCTAGTGGACGGACGACCTAAAGAAGGTTGCTAGGACGGACTGGATGCGGAAGGCGGAGGACAGGGTGTTGTGGCGCAGCCTGGGAGAGGCCTATGTCCGGCAGTGGACTGCGATGGCCTGAGTTGATTGATTGATAGAAAGTAAAATGTTTTTATTAGCTAGAACGGGTGGACCTAGAAAATTATTAAGATAAGTTTCATGACGATTGATTTACGGTTCCAATGGTGCTAGGCCCTTGAAGATTTTAGTGGTTAAACAGCAAAATTTAGTTGTGACGACTACTTCTTTCGGAGACCGGCACAAAATATATCGTGTTTTATCTTCCTTTTGTTTTTTTTTTGTTAGTTTCCTATAGCCACGTAAATGTTTACGCTCATAACATCATCATTCTGCCTACCTTTTCCCAACCATGGGTGGGCTTCCAGTCTAACCGGATGCAGCTGAATACCAGTATTTTATATGGAGCGACTGCCTATCTGACCTCCACAACCCAGTTATTGGGTAATAAGTTACCCCTTTGTACTGGTTGTCAGAATTTGGGGCTTCTGACATTTCTTATGTCAATAATTTATTTATTATTTTTTATTACAGCAGTCCACTGCTGAACAAAGGCCTCTCCTCATGATGACTCAGACTCATTAAATTAGTTACTTGTCAATTAATACGGAGTCCTTATCACTGGTGTTTTGCTAAGTTTTACTAAGCTTCTAAGTATGGTCCAAACCCAACTTCGGTACCTGTAGTTCAATTTCCCATCGTTTCCAAACCCTTTGAGTCATCAATTATAACCCGGAAATCGTAAATCGTATCGTAGCCGCTGTTTTTGTACACGCATTTATACAGCATAATACGACGATAAAGTATTCATATATACATTTGCAGCTCAGCATATATGGAACCCACGCATATTTAGGAACATTAAATATATTTGGTTGTTTATTTGAATCTTGCCGAAGTCACTACTTTATCTCAATAGTATAGAAGGACAGAAGGTCGGCTATATACAATTAACGAAAACGCACGCACACATAGACACGCTTCACGTGCAATGAGTGCAAGCTCACTCGCGCGACTGGCATTCAGTTGAGATAGTGTGCATACAAACGAGCGGCACGCGACAACGGCAGAGGCAACTGCAGCCGTCGACAGTCGTCGGCGGTCGTCGTCGACGCGCCGGCGGCTGACGTTGACGTGTGCCGCTCCTGTGTATTCACACATAGGTTGAGCGCACGTACGCGCCTATGTGTGTGTGCGCCTTTTTTCGTGTGTGTTTCGTATAAATGGAGCCGACCTTCTTTACTATTCTGTGCTTACCCTCTCCATGGTAAATGCATATTTATTGCCTTGCATGTTCCTTAGCCTCGTTTATGGGGGTGAAGAGGTAATAAATCCGAAACACGTAAACTTGTTTGAATGGATTTTTTCAGACTTTCGACCGAAGTGACTAGGCAGCTGTATATATAGAATCAAGTTCTTCTAACTTAACAGACAGTGTGTTGCTGGGGTGTTTGTAGCGCGACTTCTTCCCAGCTAAAACACTAGGAAGTGGTGAAGGGGGGGGTGTCTTATGTTGTTTTGACGTTCCGGTTCTCAGCCTAATTTAACTCTTTTTTTTTCAGTTTTGATTTTGAATTGGCGACTTCGGGAATTAGTGTAGTGTTTTGTTTTGGAATTTGGACCTTTAGTCAGAATAATGTGACGATAAAAGGGTATTTGAGAGAAAACAACAGTAATTGCGGCGGCCTTTATAATGCTGTTTTCAGAAATTTTGAAAAAAAATCTGATCAAAGTCTGCTTATTATTGCTCAGTCAAAACCACAGTCTTTGTACAGTGAAAAGTATCCATACTACCAAGCAATTTACTTGTGCCTCCTCTTAGTTTGTCGATGACAATTTAAATATAGTCGGCCCAGAATTTGGCTATGAGTTTGGCACCTTCACTAGCGGCCATCAGTTCCTGTAGCATGCAGACAACAAGATACTCTGGAATCGATATCAAATTAATGTCCCATCGTTTGTGCATAATCAGCCTACTATAATGTTCCCACTGCTGGGACACGAACCTCTTCTCTTCGCGAGGGCGTAGTCTATAATCCACAATGCTGGCCCAGTGCGGGTTGGTAGATGTCACATGTCTTCGATTTTTTTGTTCTAGGACGTGCCAGTTTCCTTACGATGTTTTCCTTCACCGTTTTGAGAACAGCGGTGATGATATTATTTACAAAAAGTGAAGTGCCTGCCTGGGTTCGGACCCACGACCTACAACTCGTAAGTCGGCGCCGTTACCACTGAGCCACCACTACTCGATCGTTTATGCATTTTATTTTCTATCTATAATATGTATGTATTCACAAAAAAAAAAAATGTATATAAGTAGTTTATCAGGCATCTTGTTACCATAACACAAGCATTAGGTTGCTTAGCTTGGGACAAATGGTGCTGTGTGAAATGTCCAGGGATATTATTATTTGAATAGGTGTACACTACACCGGCTGTATTTTGATGCATCCACATTCTTGAAGTCTTTTTCAATGCACTTACATTATCAAATACCAACACACAATCGAACCAGGACCATTCCCCCTCTAATCTCGAAGTCTCTGAATCTAAACATAATCTATGTTCCCACGGGGATCGAGACTCTTCATGAGTGTCAACCCTCGTCGAAGTACAGCCTTAGTCGTGACGTCACGAGGTATGGCCGAGCGTTTACACCTTTTACCCTTGATATATGTGCCAATATCTAATGTGTCAATGGATCAAATATATTTTCTACTATGCGTAGGTTATTGGTTTATGACGTGTTTGGTTGATTAGATCTGAGTGGGGCTAGGAATGATGCAGGATGGCATTAAATGAGTAAACTATATGAGCAACGCAAAACAGTTATGATAGTGCAACTTGTATTGTTGCTGCAACTTATGGTATACCACAGGCAATAAAAACGCACCCCGTAAATCAGACTTTGACCTGAGCCTGAGCCTACCCACAAAAAAATCACTCGCCCAGCTACTAAAAAAAACACCACGTTAGTTGAATTATGTTTGTTTTACAAAGAACACATTGTTTACATCACAATTAAATTTTATACCTTATCCTTACACATTTCGTAAAGATCCATCTACATATTATTATTCCCAGTTATCTTTAACTTGGAATACCTAATAGATAGATCTGTATTACATCAATCTCTAACGCCTAACCTACGTGATCTCGATTCGTTCAGGTCAAAAACTCGATAACAATTTAAACTTAACGAATGATGTATTTTAAAAAGGATCGATTCAAAAAACACCAGGCACGCGATTATTCTTATATATTCCACGCACATCTGTGATCGTAAGGGTAAATTTTCTTTACACATATTTTGGAATCTACCACACGTAGTAAGCAAACCTTGGAATATATTGCCGCGATTCGATGCGATTTATTGCGGTTGAGAAAAAAGGAGTGTATTTGAAATCTTAGCTGTGTGAAGTGCGAGACTAGATATCTTTACGGGCCTCGTGTGGAGCGGGATTTATTTTCATGATGTTCATATGGCTGGGTTTTTTATGTTTTTTACGGGGGTTATTTTGGCATGTCATGGTTTATTGTTATCGGAGGTATGTATTTGTGTAGGGAGTTTGTTGCACCAATTCTTCTTCCCTTCTAAACCACTAGGAAGTGGTGAAGGTCAGGCGTTTTGTGGGACTGTCTTCTGTAATTTTGACTTTCGAAAAGTGTGACACGAAGCGTTTACATAAAAAAATACTAAAACTTTAGAGACAAAAATACTACAACATATAATTATTATAATAATAATTATGTTAAGTAGGTATAATACCTGAACAAATATATAACACACACTTTTTCGATCTTGATATATTTTCACTATTATTATTATAATTCTTCCTAACCTAAATGAGTGAGTCTGTGAGTCTTCCTAACCTAAATGAGTGATGAGTGGTTTTCTTTTATTTCTCCTTAATAGATTATTCCACGGACATTGGTGTGGGTTACATAAACATGTAACCCACACCAATGTCCCACCCATGTCCCATGTCCCATGTGTAGAGGTAAACACCTCTATTACCCTAGTTAATTATTTACTATAATTGTAACGTGTAACTGTTTTATGTCCCAATAAAATAAAATAATCAACACATATGTATTAGCATGCCCGAGCATCTGCAGTTCTCTCCTTAGCCGGCTCCTACATAATCAAGTTTGTCTGTCCCAGTTAAAGTTGGGAACTTTAAAATATTACCGCGCTATGCTAAAACTTTTCTATTTGACGACACACTATATTATAACTTTAGCCTGCATAATACTTTCTAATGTTTTAAGAGTGAATTTCTTGATTTATTTTTTTCCTTTTTGTTTTGTATAACCTGCACCCTAATTGCGTAACACACAATCAATCTCAATCTGAATCATTTTGAAGGATATTGCTAATCCATTGCTTCATATGTTCAAAAAAATGTGTCATGTGTCTGCTCAACAACGTAAATAACGCAATGAATGTTGTTGAACTGTCAAAATGAAACTGATTCCGATTGATCGTGTGTTACGCAATTAGAGGGCTGATTTATATTTTTTGCCGAAGAAAAAAAAAACAATATACCAACGCGTTAACTTAAGAACTTAAGGTTCTCAAGTTAACGCGTATACCTATTTTTTTTATTATTTATATATGACCAAGCATAACTTTTTACAGAGTAGTCCAATGTTACTGTTTTAAGTGTAGGGTTTACGGCTTAAGATAATTTATTTCACTCAAAAAGAATACAATTATTCACTCAAAAACATAAAAAATTAGATAGGCGACGGTTTCCCTGGGTTATGAAGTATCACAATTTTATTCACAGTGTAAAGATAGAAGGGTTTCGACTATCTGTAAGAGGGTCGTGTGATGCCCAGGTAGTGTAGCAAAGAGCTATCTTCTTGTTTCGTTCTATTATTACAGATAGATTCATGCTGACTCATTCGGCATTCTCTTTCATGCTAATAAGACTGCAATCCGTTTTACAACCGGTTGTTGTGACGTAAATTGGTAAACTATTTGTCCAGCATTGCACAGCAACATTAGAGTGGATTGAGTTAAACATAAATTCTGAGATTTCCAATCAAAATCAAAAGTCATCAATTAGGCTGAGAATCAGCACTTTTTGAACGTCAAAATGTATTTATTTATCAAGCTACATGTATCGTTACAGGATAACCTCAATGCGACAAATACGCGTATACTAACTTAATATAATATACTAACATCTATAACTTATTGTAAGCTATGCATTCATTGTTAATTCACTCAGAGAACAACAGAATAAGTACGTCTCACTCGCTATGAAAAAAAATACATAAGACAGTCAGTAAGTTCCCTTGTATACATACATATATTATAAATATATATTATAGTGTTTATGTGTATTTATAACCTATTTATGTATTTGTGTACCTAATTTTAATAGTTTTTTTTTATCATTGTTCCTCTCAAGCAAAGCACCTGCCATCTAATGTCTTCACCACTCTTGGTTGACTGGTAGAGAATGCCTAATACCTTTTTGTGTGCGAGAAGTTTAGATAAATTATGTTAGAATAGAACACATATCATAAAAGATGACTCCGAATAATTTTCGTCAAAAAACCAGGAGCAATAAATTCAATTTTATTGCAGAAAATAAAATAGTCTAATTCAGAGCTCTTCCACGCTATTGTATCGATGACATGCGCCAATAAAGTAAAAATAGGTCAGCGGGCTGCGAAGCGATATGCGCATGAAACACTGTGTTCCGAGTACGGAATCCGTTTTCCAATTATCTGCTATTTTGTCCGAGCCGAGCATTTTCGGAAGAGGAATCGTTGGCACCGTGCCACTTTTAAACACGGTGTCCCATTGTGTCGGCTGTTAAAGATATGGTGTTCCTGTCGGAATAGACCAGGGTAGAAGCCTTTAAAAATAATAAAAAGTGAAAAAAAATAATAGTAGGATGAAACCCATTAGAAAAGGAGGGGAATATTATAAAAATGAAAGGAAAAATAATTTACGGGCGATCTGAGGTCGGGAAGGGGATGGGGGTGAGCTTTTAAGGGTAAAAATCGGTTTTTCTCGATTTCCGGCAAAACTAAAAGTCCTATCGAAAAAAGTCAAATAGCAAAGTTGTAGGTAATAAAAAGATCTAAAACTTTTGTATTAACACTTTTTTCACATAACCTCAAAATTTATATGAAAAATTAAAAAAACCAAGTTTTTGGTTTTTTATTTTTATCTTTTACAAAAATCTTTTTTTTTTAACGAAATTTGGTGAAAACTTACCTTTTTATGTCCCAAATACGCTGTAATTTATTTGATTAAAAATATTTATTATTTCACCTTATTTTGAATTAATATCGAAAAAGCACCCTAATTTTCAATCGAAAATTCACCCGTCAAAATATCAGCTTTTTTCAAAAAGTTGGTATGTTTTCTGTTCGTTGAAATCTCTATTTTCCGATGGTGAAAAAAAAAAATATGTTACCATAGTAAATCTTCTCAGAAAATGCAAAAAATCGAAAAAATCTCGAATTCGAAAACTGATAATCTGAAAAGACAAAATCGAATTATTAATGCCTTCACTATTTTATCGTGAGTATACACCCCCATGAAAAAAAATATTAAAGAAATAAATGTCAAAATGTATAAAAAATATATTAAAAATCTATAATAAATGTATAAATATATAAAAATATGTATAGTAAATATATTTTTAATAACTAACTTTTGGCCGATTTTCATGTATATTTCATATATTTTAGATACATTCAAAATATATCTTAAAAGACATAAAAAACATAGCTAAAAATATAAAAAAAAATATTTTGAATATATCTGAAATATATTTGAAATGTATAAAATATATATGAAAATCGGCCAAAAGTTAGTTATTAAAAGTATATTTACTATAAATATTTTTTATATATTTATACATTTATTATAGATTTTTAATATATTTTTTATACATTTTGACATTTATTTCTTTAATATTTTTTTTTCATGGGGGTGTATACTCACGATAAAATAGTGAAGGCATTAATAATTCGATTTTGTCTTTTCAGATTATCAGTTTTCGAATTCGAGTTTTTTTCGATTTTTTGCATTTTCTGAGAAGATTTACTATGGTAACATATATTTTTTTTTTTCACCATCGGAAAATAGAGATTTCAACGAACAGAAAACATATCAACTTTTAAAAAAAAGCTGATATTTTGACGGGTGAATTTTCGATTGAAAATTAGGGTGCTTTTTCGATATTAATTCAAAATAAGGTGAAATAATAAATATTTTTAATCAAATAAATTACAGCGTATTTGGGACATAAAAAGGTAAGCTTTCACCAAATTTCGTTAAAAAAAAAAGATTTTTGTAAAAGATAAAAATAAAAAACCAAAAACTTGGTTTTATTAATTTTTCATATAAATTTTGAGGTTATGTGAAAAAAGTGTTAATACAAAAGTTTTAGATCTTTTTATTACCTACAACTTTGCCATTTGACTTTTTTCGATAGGACTTTTAGTTTTGCCGGAAATCGAGAAAAACCGTTTTTTACCCTTAAAAGCTCACCCCCATCCCCTTCCCGACCTCAGATCGCCCGTAAATTATTTTTCCTTTCATTTTTATAATATTCCCCTCCTTTTCTAATGGGTTTCATACTACTATTATTTTTTTTAGTTTTAAAAATTATCGACCCTGGTCTAGAAGGTTTATCTGTGTATTAAAAATTGTTTTGAAAAGAAGGTTTTAGTTTGTTTGTTATCATCAACCTGAAGGGCAATTCTCGTAATTTTAAGAACGTTCACAGTCTGATCTCAGTCTCAATCTGTCAAAATTACGTCTAATTTCCCTACGTTTTGACCTAAGACCTAAGTTTTTGACATTTGTTTGTCGCCGAGATGAGACTGCGACTAGATTTTGAACGTTTTAAATTATGAGAATTGGCCTTCTGTTTGCAACTTTAGTGAACAGGGGATTCATTTTTACCATAACATAAAGTACTATTATAATAGGTATTAATTAACGTTTTATGAAATTTTTGCTTAACTACGAAAGCCTAAGAAATCATACTTAAACCAAACAAACCACTGTGAAGGTGTGCAGTAGTACGGTTATTAGGAATTCTCAACCTTAGGTATCAGCAGAGAGCCCTCAAGTTTTCGAAAAGATGCCGTCAAAAGTCCTACACAACAACAAACTGGTTTTGACCAATCAATATGCCAAGTATGATGATCATTTGTCTACCTTCATTGTTTCTTCAGTTGCTATGCTTTGGAGTTTTCGAACATAACATAACATCACGCTTGTAAATCCCGCAGAGGTGTATCAATAGAGCACCCACAGTTATGTTTGTTTCCCATCTGATAGGGGGCGAGCCTAATTGCCATTAACTGGGCACAAATTCAGACTGTGGACTGCCACTGAGAAATACCAGATAGGAAATCCTAATAACACTTTGCCCGAACCGGGAATTAGACCCAGGACATCGTATTCTGCAGTAGCACTTGTGACCACTAGACCAACGAGGCAGGCTTCTACGTTTCGAACATCATCATCATCTGCCTAGCCTTTTCCTAGCCCGTTGGGGTCGGCTTCCAGTCTGACCGGATGTAGCTGAATATAATAGCCGTGGATGCTGGCTGGCTGGGTGACTTGCCGCTAAAGCTTGCGGGAGTGATGATGATGACGTCACGCTGAAGTATTTGCACGAAGGCTGCGCGGACGTTCATATTCGGGGTCACCAGTATGGAGGTATGAGAGGGTGTAAAGTTCACTCATCTGACATAGAAAAGGGAGGATCCTCCAACCATACGGGTGTTGTGTCTGACGGGTAATTGCCCAAAGATTGATGTTGGGAAGTTTGTATATATGCTATTGCGCGGTTAACTCTGCTTGCGAGATGCTTGCTTGCGTCAGTAGGACGCGTTGTTCGCATATGGCGTTGTAGATACCGCTACACCAGTATTTTACATGGCGCGACTGCCTATCTGACCTCCACAACCCAGTTATTGGGTAATACGATACCCCTTGGTAAGACTGGTTGTCAGACTTTCGGGCTTCTGACGACCTGTAACGACTGTCGAGTCCACGAAGAAACATGAATGAAAGCCGGGACCAACCGAGGCACGGAGGGGTCTTGGTATGTAAAGATGGTCACCCATCCACGGACCAACAAGCGTAGCTTAACCTGATCGATCTAAACGTGCAGCTATTATTACTTAGCCACAAACCCCTGACTCCCTTCACTTCTCCCTTAATTTCTGACCTTCTACTTTTCGAAGATCATTTACAGATTGATAAAATAATCAACTTACCATGAATGCAACTCATCGTCATGAATCTCTCTAACTCTATTCACACCCCGTAAGCGCTAACGAGCGCAATAATAAACACATATCATTAGAGTATTCACACCTGATTTCACGGAGTTCCGTAATGTGTGTATTTACATAATCTAACTACCTTGATTAAGCGGTTCACGTCCACAGATCTCACACATAACGTCTAATTACGAGACAGCCATTGTTATTATGTAAGGAAATTAACTATTAGTGGTACATCGCCGGAATAATGGGATTCAATTTTGCAAATTGTCTGCTAAACAATTGACAATCTTCACGGACAGTGGACAGATGGCTCAAGCCGGGATTAATAATGTTAGGAAGGAGAAGGGCAATCAATTGAAGCTAGCCCAGACTAGAATGTCTTTTCAAGCATGTTCGACAATTACCTATTTTTATACAGGATTATTTTACAGCTGGGGCTGGATACCATTTTTTTTCACAGAGTAACTGCCATCGAATCTCGAAAAAGGGCATATTATAATTTGGGAAATTATGATAATGTATTGAAAACGAAGGTTTGATCTCGCAACTAATATAATACTACATAACTTCACGGCGGTGATCCCCAAGGTGTTAGGCAGAGGTGTATTTATAGCACCTACACCCATCTTTTGCCCGTTATGTTGTAACAAGTATATTGCCATCAATCGGGCACATATCCATACTGCGGACTGCTACTGAGAAATTCCGAACTGACCTATATTCAAATTTTATATATGTTTCAAATTGACGTTATGTGAAGTTAAACAAAATATCAACTTTATTTTAATGGTAATTAAGTTGATTTCAGAGTGACTAGCACTATGGAAAAAATTATAAAAATTTTTGAAGTTGTACCTAGCGACTAAAGTGAACTTTATTGTGTAGGAATTAAAGTTATTTTTCCATAAACTCATATTTGTTTACCGTTTTTTGCGAAAATATCGTAATTTTATGGGTATTGGCATAAAACAGCGGATATTCAGCAACTTTTCAGGGCTGATCTACGGAAAAAAACGGTTGCAATGTTGCGGTTGCCTTTTTTATGCGTGTAGGTACTCATTAGTTAATATGACAAATCCCGACTTGTCTTAACAGGGAACCCTAGTCTTTATGCAAGTATAGTGCCCATATGACGTGCACAGGTTCAAGACTCTGAAAAAGTATGTTTGATTACATGATTGTAACCAATTTTATTACGGAGTAGGTTGATTCGCCAATATTTGCAGGTGTGGGTGAATTCGTGAAAAATCCTTTTTTTTTAATTAGTTCCGAATGAATGAATAATGTGTTTATATTAAGTGAAATAATGTAGATTTAATAATCAATTTCATATCTTAATCCATCCTAATCTCATACATAAACATAAATTCGAAGTTCAGTACGAAATCAAGACCACATTTCTTCATAATACTGTCTCTTAAGAAATCCACAGCGGATACAGATTTAATATCAAGTAAACAATACTCCGGGAATAAGCTCTCATTTCTGTGCAAAGAAACACGGAAGCAATCAACTGCAGTACGTCCAGCAAATATAAAACTTTAATAACTTCAAAGGGAAATTGTGGAGATCTTCGTTTTACCTTCGAAATGGTCTCAGAAGAAGACTGATTATAAATTGTACTATATTCATAAAGTCTTTAAACAAAAAATGATGTTTTTTAAAACATTGGGTTATATTTTTGTTGCATCATTATGTGGAAATGGCTAACTTCCCCGTTGGTCTCGTGGTTGCAAGCGCGACTGCAAAGCGTGGGCTACTGCGTTCGTTTCCCAGATCGGGCAAAACATTATTGGGTTTTTTTCATTAGGAATTTCTTATTAACAGCTCGGAGTTTTTGAAGTTGGCGGTGTGATACCCCCGTGCCTGCGCTTGATCTCTCTCCGGTCGTGTCGGATTGCGTGCCCTCCCATCGGAAAAATGAGAGTGAAGGAATAGAGAGTGCATCTGTGTCTACGCACACACTTGTGCACTATAATATCTTCCGCGCCGAAGGCTAGTCTCCGCTGAGATTTCGCCATGGCTGAAATTCGGTCCGGAGAACTTTTTGTGGAAATGACAGATCAGTATACTAAACTCAGCGTCCGTTTCCTTTATGAAAAACCAACTGTTGAAAAAAAAAAATCCTGGCTTCGATTTCTAGGTCGGGCAAAGTGTCTAAAATTTACTCACCCATGGGACTGAAATATAGGTATTTGGCGAAATATGGGTGCAACTATCCTACATCTCTGCCTACCCTGTCAAAGAATACATGATTATAATTATGGTTATAATCATAATCATTTATTAGTACAGTGTTGGTCTTAAAGTCAGTAATTAAGTTTCTTAGTACATAGTCTGACATTTGACATGCAAAACATTACAATATATTTTATTATACAGAAAAATAATGTTCAATGGCATGCTTTAAATTCTATTTTCTTTTGATTCATTAATTTTACTGTACATTCAATATTATAAAATCGCTTTTCCAGCACCCATAATTATGGTGAAAACAAATACTTACACCAAGTTTTGAAAACATAACCTTAAACCTCGAAACACCAAATCCTACCTTCCCCACGCATAAATACATTAACCCACATAATATACCGTCCATTTGGATTATAACGTCGAGAACCCAGCAACAATTCCTGGGAGAGTAATCTGCGGCCGGATTACGCATTATTGTCGACTGGTGCGATTACGTCCCGAACTGTTCCAGCGTTTGTTAGCCTCCATGCAAAACCCGTAGCTGTCCGCAGGACTCAGCACTGATAGCTTTGTGCTTTGAGGATACCATGAATACTCCACAGCGGTAATAACAGCTTAGAAATCAAGTGTTTTGACTGTTTGTTTGCCTGACTGTCCGTGAGTTCGTGCTAGTTTGCTTAGCTCGAAAGAGAAGACAGGAAAAGCGAGACTTCTCACTGACAAACATCACAGACAGAAAATAAAAATAAAATAGAGAGATATAAATTTTCCTTAAGCCGAATCTCACCAACCTTTCATACATATAATAAGTTTTAGTCTGAGAATAAATATTGAATTTTTGAAAGTTTCTCCATACTAGAACTGTCAGATGTCAATTTTATTCCACCGATAAAAGATTTGGTAAAATCAGTCCTTAGAGAGGGAATTGAAAAAAAAATGGTTTTACTGAGAAATATCCTAAAACCTGGCAAAAAAAACTATGATTTAGTGAATGAGTTGGAACAAAAATCACTGAGATCGGAAAAGAATATCAATCAGTTCTAAGTTTTAATCACACTAACAAACAGTCAGACAAAATAGACCTAATGTTTCGTAAAAGGAAAAAGGAGGTTTAGGTTCAAATCTTTCACGTCTATCTAAGTATTCCACGCATTCTGATTGTAGCGTGAAGGAGGTAATTGACAAATCTGTCACTGTTGACTTACCTATTCCTCTTCCAAATTCATTCATGTAAATATTCGATCTGACGTCGCCCTTTAATCAAAGGGCTGTCTATTCAAGTATATGTAAGATTGAATTCGATTTTTGCTAAGATGTGGCCACCAGCCGGTTTATTCTGTAAACATCTCTCCAAGAAAACTTAGGTGAAGCTTTAAGTGAGCTGTAGCGCCCTAGCGTCGGGTGGAACGACAGCTCACTTCACCTAAGTTTTCACGGTGAGATTTTTACAGAATAGACCGTCTGGTTTTGAGTAGCATTTACAGTATTTAAGCTCGTCCGTATTATGATCCGTGGGTGGGTGGCTATCTTTACATACCAAGACCCGTCCGTGCCTCGGAAAGCACGTTAAGCCGTTGTCCCGGCTGTCATTCGTGGATCTTAGACAGTCGTTACAGGTCGTCAGAAGCCCGAAAGTCTGACAACCAGTCTTACCAAGGGGTTTCGTATTACCCAGTAACTGGGTTGTGGAGGTCAGATAGACAGTCGCTCCATGTAAAATAGTACTCAGCTGCTTCTGGTTAGACTGGAAGCCGACGCCAACTTAGTTGGGAAAATGCTAGGCAGATGTGACTGTAAATCATCATCTGCTCAAAAAGCTGCATCTGCATCAAAAACGATTTAAGCTACGGTTTCCTAAAAAAACGGTGACTCCACATAACGGCTGCAGTGACGGCTGTCATTATAATGATGACAGGGGCAAAGATTTAAATCATTAGATACGTCGAAAGATAGTCGTGTTTCTGCTTCGTTTTGACACCTCTCCAACAAAATATCACAGTGACTTGACTTGATTGTCATGAAAACGCTATAAATAGGTATAATAATATATTCACTCTTCTCAGTATGAACACGTCTTCTTTGCGTGACTAAGTATGGTGAGGGTAAATCTAGCGATTTAAATCTTTGGGCAGCGGGGTTTGACTTTACGGTGTCAAAAACGCTCTTTAGGAAAACACACCAAGTTACTTTTATAGATAACGTTTCAGTGACGTCATTCACTGGTAAATTTACGGACGCTATGTGGGTGGTCTCTGCTTTTCTAGTAAACCATAGCTTTACCCGGCTTTGACTCACCGAACTTACAAAGGAACTGTCACACAGGTTACACAGATGACGGTAGTCGAACTTTTTCTAAAAGTCGAAGTGCCATATGGCATAGCACCAATTGCGTAACACCACGGAGTACACTTTCTGTTCTCCGTGCGTAGTTCACTTTTAACTTTCAATCGTAATCCGAGAGGTTTGAAAAATCGTCTATTCAATAACGTAAATAATGCCCAGAACGTGGGTGAACTGCCAAAATGAAACCCATTACGATCAATTACTATACCCCGCGGGTGCCATTTTTTATTCTTTATTTATTATGTGATATCTCGAATTCAATAGAAACTATGAATCTATCCCAGGACCGATGGCCGGCATACCTATCGCCGCGATTCTCTCGCTCATGGAGATGGCGCCTTACAGATTTGCCTTGCTCCGGTATTTTTCTGCAATAAAACCTTTTCAAACATGTTTTTCAAAAGTGTTTTTTTTACAACTAGCTACTTAGTTGTAAAACACCACTCTATATAACATTTTTTATAATAACGAGTCGTCGTTATTACAAAAAACACACACAGACCAGTGACTTACCAGTTATAATCATCCTGTAATGTTCCCACTGCTGGGACACATGCCTCCTCTCTGTGAGAAGCATAATCCACCACGCGGTCCCAGTGCGGGTTGGTGGATGTCACGTGTCTTCGAACTTTTGGTTCTAGGACATTTGGTTTCCTCACGATGTTTTCCTTCGCCGTTTTAGTAGAGTTTACGTCTATATCCTACAAAAAAAACCCCTTTCCCCACACCTTTCAATCAGAAACTGTTAAAATAAAACGCTTTTCACACTACACCGCGATTTGTGTGAAAAATGTCCGCTTGTTAGCGAGGCGGGGTTATTTATAGAGGCACTAACAAGATAACCGCGGTAATGAGAAACGAAGCATCCCTTCGCACTTCGCTGCAGTTTTTTTTTAATATTTTTCAATATCTCGCATAGAATTCTCGGGTTTAATGGTTGCGGATAGAGTTCGTCTGGTGTTTACTTAATTAAGGATGCACTTTGTAGTGTTGGGGCAAAAAATGTCTGCCATTTAATGTAAAAAAAGTTTTAGCTTTAGATAGTGCATTAAATCATACATACCCTCAGCAGTCTGCGCCACTGCATAATTGGACAGACTGGATTATCTTTTCAGGATATTAACAATCCTTCTATGGCTCTAGTTGACTGGAGAGAAGAAGGACCTTGGAGGAAAGACACTAAGATAACAAGAAATATATACAGAGATTCACCAATACAAAGCGTTCTGTAAAAATACCCGGTGAAAACTAAAATGTAGGTGAAGTGGGCTTAAGTGCTACATCATTTTTGGCAGTCCCTAGTAAAGGTAAAATAGAGTAAGGCCGTGTATGGCATAATCAGCCTTATTATGTTCCTACTGCTCTAGGGCACAGGCCAGAACGTGTACGGACAGCTATTGAAATACTAGTGCTGTAAAACTCTGTGTAGTCTTCGGTGATTTGAGTTTGTAACTTTTGAGTAGTGTCAAGGGCGACGCAGACGTGCCTAAAGAGAGACAGAGAGAGATGTGACTGCGGATTTAGGGTAACTACATACCGAAGATGCCTGCCTCACTGAACAAATAACAAATACATGCTAATAGGCTCGCACGCACATGCCAGGCATCGAGGTAAACCCCCAAGCAGTCCGCGATATCTCGCAGTGAAGTACGTAGGTAGGTAAGTTTCATGTTTTTTTTTTAATGTACTTATGTTTATGTTATTTTATTTCATGTTTTGATTGTTGTTTTTTTTTTGTTTGTGTCGAATCATATGTTGCAATGGTTTATTTGATTTCTTGTTTTGATTGTTGTTTTTATTTATTTATGTATAATTGCGTGCTGGTTGACGTCATTACGTGAACGCCGGCTGCCGCTGAAAACCAGCGCTGGGGCTCTGTCTCGTATAGGGTCTTAGCATTATGCTGAGCGATGGCCGTTTTGCGTGAATGTGACGCATGTTTACCCCCAACTTGTTATTTTTTTTTGTGTGTTTGTTCTTTTTTATGCGTCATGTTTGCCGCAAATAAATGTATTTTCTTTCTTTTCTTTCTAAGTATTCCTCGGAATGTAAGCGCGTGCCTATTAGCATGCATTTGTTTAACATGGAGATGATATCGAGGTAGCGAGCTAAACCGCGACCGTGAGGTATCGCAATGAGCCATCTTTGGCATGTTATTACCCTGAGTGCACAGTGATGTGAGTGCGGGTTTAGTTAACAGAATAGCAAGACTACAAAAGCCAGGAACATCAAAACAAACAATAAATATAAGATAAAAACTACAAAATACAAAACAAAACAGTGCGCTCAGCTATTTGTTGTACCAGGCCAACATGCATAAAAGAAGGCTTGCGTTACACAACGCAGCGCACAGCAAATGAAACCACATTACTGTGGTGACATTCGCTTTTTATTCCCTATTTTCTTCTGTATTATTTTCTGCATAAAGCTACACGTGTTTTCTATACGTATTTACTTTAAAGTCTTGTTGTTTCTATGTCGGCTTTGTCTCTGATACTTTTGTGAAGTGAATTCCAGTTGGGTAAAGGAAGGAACACACAGGATGTTTGCTCTGTGTTTCTGAATCAACAGATGAAATTCATGCATGTATGTACGGTATTGTTACAATATACGTACCGACTTTATCCTTTTTTTATGACATGTAATAAAATTGGTTAAAACCTTTTTTTGATATTTTTACTCACATGCTAGTCAAGAGTCTGGGTGACTACCGAGATGACGACTAATAGAGAAGTATGGAAGGAAAAGACTTGCGCTGACCCCAAATAAATTGGGGTAAGGGTAGTAGCAAGTCAAGAATCTTTGACTAGATGCGGTCTCAAACTAAGCCCTTATTTATAAACTGATCACGCAGTGCATTGGTACGTTCTATAATAAGTTTAGGGGTCTATATTAACATCTGTCTCAGATAACTTGAGAAGTTACAAGACGTGAGATAGTTAAGCTGTCCTAGAACTACAACAGACTTCTAATCCCTGACGGGACAATCCTTATTAAAATTTATTTCGACATCTTGAAAAACGTTTTGCAGGATTTCATATAGTGATAGATTAAGTCTTACATATGCAATGCAATCGACTGCAGAGACATCACTACCATTAAAAAAGTAGTTACAGACCTATAGTAAAGAAAACAGCAATTCATAAAAGTAATCCATTTATAAGGCACCTACAAAACAAACATTATTCGTTCAGAAAATGGCTATTTAGCTCACAAAGCAACATTTTAACACATGTAAACTTTACGCGACCGTAGACCGTAAAATTACTTTTTATCGCCCCGAAGGCATAAAGTTGAAATTCCAATAAAATAGATTTCCAGCGATATTATGACGACGTGTATTCGTTTAATTTCCCCATTTGTGTGGAGTTTACCCACCACGAGAGGCATTATAGGGGCCATACTCGCATTTTATATGAAAAAGTCAGCCATTCCTATTTCAAATTGCCACTTGTGAACGTCGCGAGCACTTGAAACCGGGGAGAAAGTTTAATATAATACAAACAAGATAGTCCAGGGCCAAACCGATTTTGAAAACCTGAATTGAAGAGCAGTATGTGGTTGGTCTGAAAATTTTGTATAATTATAAGTAAATCAAAAAAAATGAGAAAACTTGGCGAAAGCACCGGAAATAGTAATTTTGAGGGGTGAGTAATCATCATTCTCCTGCCCTTATCCCAAATTATTTGGGGTCGGCGCAACATGTCTTTTTCTTCCAAACTCCTCTATTAGCCGCCATCTCGACAGTCACCCCCTTTCTAACCATATCATCATTCACACAGTCCATCCATCGTTTCTTTGGTCGTCCCCTACTCTTATAGCCATCGACATTCATACTCAAAACTTTCCTCACGACATTTTCCTCATTCCTCCGTAATACATGCCCATACCATGACAACCGGTTTCCACATAACTTTTCAATTACCGGTGCCACTTTCAAACTTCCTCTTATATACTCATTTCTTATTCTATCCATTCGTGTAACACCACACATCCCTCTCAGCATTCTCATCTCAGCTGCATGCAATTGCCTTTCATTCATCCCTTTTGTGGCCCAACATTCTGATCCATACAAGACAGCAGGTCTAACCATGGTTTTGTATATCTTCCCCTTAAGTTTAAGGGGAATGCGGGAGTCGCAGATTGTTCCCGTGACCTGCCGCCATTTCATCCATCCAGTGTTAATTCTGTGCTTAACCGTCCGATCTACTTCGCCATCGCTTTGCACGAGTGAACCGAGATACCGAAAGTCGGAGCAGACTGGGAGAAGCGCGCCATCAAGCGCTATGGCTCTAGAGTTGGAGAGACCGCCGAAATCGCAGAACATATGTTCAGTTTTGGTTCTGCTGATTTTCAAGCCAACATCCTCCAGCTTCTGTTGCCATTTCTCCAATCTGCTCTGGATCTCGGATCCATCTTCACCGACAAGAACAATGTCATCGGCAAACAGCATGCACCAGGGGGCCTCTTCCTGTATGTCCGCCGTCAGAGCGTCCATAATCAACAGGAAGAGGTAAGGACTTAAAGCCGATCCCTGGTGCAAGCCTACAGCCACACTGAACTCGTCGGTATTGCCAGCAGCCGATCGGACGTAGGTACGAGATCGATTGTACATAGCACGAATTAACTCTACATACTTCCCGGGCAAACCTTTCTCTTTCAAGGCCCACCACAGAACATCCCGAGGTACCCTATCATACGCTTTCTCCAGATCAATGAACACCATCTGCAAGTTCTTATGTGCACGTCTGTACTTCTCGCACAACTGGCGGAGTGCAAAAGTGGCGTCCATTGTTCCTCGACCTGGCATAAACCCAAACTGGTTTGGGGTAATCTCACTCTCCTCTCGCAGTCTTTTCTCTATTACTTTCTCCCATACCTTCATACTATGTGACATGAGCTTTATCCCTCGATAGTTGTTGCAGTCCTGTACATCACCTTTATTCTTGAAGATGGGCACTAGCGAACTATTGCACCATTCTTGTGGGATCCCACCTTCATGCAACAACTTATTGAAGAATAAAGTCAGCCACATACATCCATCTTCTTTTAAACACTTCCATACTTCTACTGGTATATCATCTGGGCCCATAGCCTTCCCATTCTTCATACCTTGAACTGCCTTTCTTACTTCATCCATGCTAATTTCCCTCACCAAACCCATATTTACTTGTACCTCTTTAAGCACACCATCCCATTTATTCTCTTCGTTCATTAGCTTTTCAAAATAAACCTTCCATCGTTCTTTTATTTCGTCATCTTTATACAGAACCTTACCGACGTCGTCTTTCATACATTTAATGTGAAGAATATCTCTCGTTCTCCTTTCTCTTGCTTTTGTAATCCGGTAGAGCTCCTTCTGGCCTCTAGGGCTGTCCAGTGAGTCATACAACTTCTCCTGCGCCTTAGCCCTCGAAACTGCTACCGCCTTTTTTGCCTTTCTCTTCCATTCTTTATAAATCTCCTTCTTATCTTCTTTCAAACTATCATTCCCGTTTTCTACACCCTGCCATTCTTTAAACGCAATTTTCTTTTCTTTTAGCATCTTTTGCACGTCTTCGTTCCACCACCATGTATCCTTTTCTATCATACCTTTCCCTTTCGATTCTCCAAACGCATCTTTTGCTACTCTCCTTATACAATCCGCCATCTCTTTCCAACATTCATTCACAGATTTTCCTTCCATATCCTTCATGTCAATCATTTTCTCTACCACTTGATTCTTAAACATACTGGCGCATTCCTCTTTTTCTATCATACGCCATCTAGTTTTGGGTGGGGGCCGTTCCTTGTTCCTACTGAACGAGACATTGACTTTAACCTCCATTATCAATAGTCTATGTTGTGAAACTAGGTCCTCACCTGGGAGCACTTTACAATTTTTTACAGTTTTAAGGCTGTTTCGTCTTACTAGGAGGTAGTCGATTTGAGTTGCGTGGCGGCCACTTTTATAACTTATTAGATGCTCATTTCGTTTCTCGAACCACGTATTTGTTATTGCCAGGTCGAAGGCCGAGGCAGCTTGCAGCAGTGCCTCGCCATCAGTGTTACGGTCTCCATACCCCCAACCGCCATGCACTCTCTCATACCCATCCTTCTGTCTTCCTATATGCCCGTTAAAATCACCCCCAACATACACTTCTTCACTATCTTGCACATCCATCATCACACAATCGAAGTCCTTCCAGAACTTCTCTTTTACACAATCCTCACACCCTGACTGGGGTGCATACACACTAACTATATTAACCACTAAACTCTCCACAATCACTTTAACAGCTATCACTCTATCACTCACTCTTTTAACATCCACTACACATTCTTTCAACTGACTATCCAAAACTATACCTACACCATTCCGCTTGCCATCGCTTCCACAGTAATAAAACTTATATCCTTCTCCTATCTCTCTAGCCTTCGCACCCTTCCACTTCGTCTCCTGCAGGCACGCAATGTTCAGTCGTCGTCTTTTTAAAACATCTGCTAGTTCCCTTCCTCTTCCAGTCATAGTACCTACATTCCAGCTCGCACACCTCAATCTAACTTCTCTCACACTCCGAGCTTGCGTCTTACGTCGCACCCGCCCGTTCTGGTGCAACAACCCTTGTCCATTTCCCACAGAAGCCGGGTGCTGCCCCTGCGCGTCGCCTGTGGGGTACGCCCTAGCCCTATCGCGCATCATATCTTTTCTAATCATGTTGCTATAGGTTTTGGCAAAGTTTAACAGTCGGCCGCCAGCCTGACACCAACCCTCCTTGGGAATGCTTTTGTTGGTGGTTTACCCGCCACCGCGCGGAATTAAATGGATATCCCTCCATTTATCGGTCGTCAGAGCCTCGTTGGTTAGCAGCAGGGTGCACCGCGTGCAGGTGAGGTTGACGTTTGGGGAGTCTGGTTGTTGTGCTTGATTTTTCTGTTTGATTTTTTTGAGGGGTGAGTAATGATTTCTACAATTTTCGACTTAACTATACTTTCCGAAAATTTTCCGACCAACCATGGTCGGATTTTTTTTTATAAATGAACACATAAAAATCATTGATTTTTATAAATCGAATCATTTTTAATCAAAAAATCGGTTCTTTAAATGGAAATAATCGGTTTTTTGCATTTTTCTCCATAAATTTCCATGTAAGAAATTGGAAAGCACAAAAGTTGTAGATATTTTAATTATCTACAACTTTTACGTTTAACTTTTTCCGATAGGTGGTAGGTAGGTGCGAGAGTATAGCCGAAAATTGTAGAAATCATTACTCACCCCTCAAAATTACTATTTCCGGTGCTTTCACCAAGTTTTCTCATTTTTTTTTTCATTTACTTATAATTTATACTAAATTTTCCGACCAACCACATACCACTAAGAAAATTTTATTCTCTTAAATAAGTTTGGCCCTGGACAAGAGGTGTTTAGTATACGTAGGTAAAGAGATAAATGTTTTGTTCATCCCCCTTTGTTTCCGTTAAAAGATTAATTCTTTCGATAAATATGACCGAATGGAAAGTGAAGTCGATTTCCATTGATCTTTTGTGTTCATTGTTATTTTGTATACGGTTTGGTGACAGTGTGATAGCACGGATTACAGGGAACCCACATTAGGTTAGATAACGCTACCCATATAAACTGCCGGGAAATTCGGAAAGAACATAATTTACTTATAATCCCAACATTTTCCTTTATAATAATAGCAGACCACTCAGTGAGGCCTTCTAGATATCTTAGGGAATTCTTCTTTTCATTATAGAGTTATAGTGACTACTGGAACTAACTCGAAAACTTCTAGATATTGCGTAGACACTAGACACATATCGCGACCTTTTCGTGCCTCTTTAACTAAGTATTAATTACGAAAGTCAGAAGTTTCATATTTATCGGTCCAAACTTAGGATATTGGTGTAGTCGGATAGTTGGACTGTATTTGATACTAGATATTTTTAACACAGATATATTTTGGTCGCACTTCCAAATCCTTCCGTTCAACCTGAGTATGATCTAAACTTTAACAGGAGGTTAACTGAACTCGCCTATTTTAGAATCAATTTTCTATAGTCAAATTAGTGTATGTAGGTTCTGAGAAAAATATATGTCTTAAATACATCTTTGTTTATGGAAATTAACCACGTTCAATCCATAGGTAATAAATTGTAATTTGGTCGATGAAAAATAAATCTGAAACAGGGTCGATTTCAAAACCATGTTTCATTTCATTTCCTTATTACAGCACAAAATACATAACATCACGCCTGTAATCTACGAAGGGTTAGGCAGAGGTGAACTGTAAATCAAAACGTCACGCTGCATTTGGGGGAGGCGGAGGTAGCGTTTCAAAGGCCTACAGCCGATCGACCGAATAGTGTCAATCCCTAGCATTAGTTGGAATGACAGCTCACTTCACCTAAGTTTTCACGGTGAGATGGTTACAGAATCGCAATGCAGGCCCGGAAAACCTGGCCTTAACTGAAAAGAAATGTACCTACCACCTACTACCCTGTCTTATACTTTTGTTTCAATGACACAAAAAGCAGGCTTGTTGTGCAAAAATACAGATTAGTTCGTCCCGGGAAGGTTGATGTATGAAAAATTCAAGTTGATCTTTGCTTAAGCACAAAGCCCACTCACCGGCACGCTGTACGGACGGCGTGTCATGTTAGGATGGGCCCACACGGTGTCATGGAATTAAAAAAAATACAGATTTTACAGTAGTCATTTCTTGATAATGACCACTGATGCCCAGAGGTTTTGATAAGTTTTTGTCGCTGATGCCCAGAGGGGGTTGAATAGGTTTTTGACATTGATTGTGGCTGAGATGAGATTGTGACTATATTTTCAACGTTTATAAATCCTACTAATATTATAAATGCGAAAGTTTGTATGGATGTATGGATGTTTGTTACTCTTTCACGCAAAAACTACTGAACAGATTTTGACGAAATTTAGCACACAGATAGTTTATAACCAGGATTAACATATAGGATACTTTTTATCCCGACATTCCCACGGGATCGAAACTTATGCGGGTGAAACCGCGGGGCGCAGCTAGTACTAGAATAAGTCTTCAGATTTGTTCCTGGCTGATAGCAATAGATTGATTTTATTTTTTATCATTTATTTCTTTATCGTCAACACCTCGGAACTGTTTTCATTCAGACGCTGTGATTCCCACTTATACATAATAAACCTGAGGGGTAATTCTCGTAATTTTAAGAACGTTCACAGTCTGATCTCAGTCTCAATCTGTCAAAAATACCTCTAATTTCCTTACATTTCGACAAGTTTTTGACATTTGTTTGTCGCCGAGATGAGACTGCGACTAGATTTTGAACGTTTTAATTACGAAAATTGGCCTTCTGGTCTAACCTAAGCATGGTAATTCTTTTTTTTAATGTTTCGGTCCCCTGATGTTTTTCTTTCAGCCTCTGTTCTTGGTTGTTGCCGTACCCATCAATTACAGCAACCCAAGAGAAAATTATAAAAGATCTGATTTTCATTCATTACCGCAAAACCAAAAAAGCCACAGTGAACCATCAGCTTAAAATGTAACCCAACATAAGCGGCCGACAACAGGTGTTATGTGATAATGACTAAACAGCCTTTGAATTTGTAATGAACGCACTGAGTACGGGGTGGCGGGCGCCATGGGGCCTTTGTGACGTCACAGGCTCGCAGCACAAAATAGATAGGTCCAGAAGGTCAGCTTGAGCGAAAACTCACGCACACTTGGACACGGTTCACGTACAGCAAGTGCCAGTCGCGAATGGTATTCGACCGAGCTAAGGGATTATTCCACTAGGCTGAATGTTGTCGTCTAGATGGCTGAGTTCCTGAATTCAGACAAGGGTAATCGTATTCAGCAAGTTAGTCTACTACTCCCCCAGTAGCGCAGTAAGCCGAGTTCCTTACCTCACAGGGGCCCTTAGCGAG
Source organism: Apamea crenata (assembly GCA_949629185.1). NCBI lineage: Eukaryota > Metazoa > Arthropoda > Insecta > Lepidoptera > Noctuidae > Apamea > Apamea crenata. Next base: position 5,590,624 of record OX451359.1, read on the forward strand.
TACAAGCTTAGTTTTTAAGCCCTAGCTGGAGGCCTTAATTTATTGCGGCACCCACAGGCAAGTCCGGTTAATGAGCCGACTACCTTCTAAGTTGAACTGCAAGATGCAATATATATATATATTTTTTAAATGAGTACGAGAAGCTGTCTTAATAAACCTCTCCTTCCTAAAAAGACGACTAAATTCAGATAACTGAATTCAGCTAGGTGGAATAGCCCCTTTAGACCAAGGTCTCCGTACGTACGCGTCTATGGGTTTGCGCTTGTTTTCGCTAGTTGCATAAAGACGACCTTCTGCACCCATTTATTTGTTGCTCGCAGCCTTCTATGGAAGTACAACAGTAACTTAATTGTAGGTAGGTAATGTACTTGGGACACACTTGATTTTTTGCTGGAGGTACAAAGGTTTATCGATTAAATGTTGAGAATGGTACGAAGGGAGGTGAAGGGAGGTTTTTATTCTCTCCTGAAATAGTGCATGAAATTGGATGAGCAAAGTGGGATCTAAGTAAATACCACCTCCTGTGTCATCTTTTTCAGAAGGGTTCTTGATATACCTACCTTATGAGGAAATATATCAAGTGAATGGCGCAGTACCTAGATAGGTACCTTGAATTCTGCTTGTGAGACGTCATTACGGCTTACAGGTTCTTAGTTTTTTTTAGGGTTCTGTACCTCGAAATTAAGAAACGGAACCCTTATAGGATCAGTTTGTTGTCCGTCCGTCCGTCTGTCTGTCAAGACCCTTTTTCTCAGGAACGCGTGGAGGTATCGAGCTGGAATTTATATCAAATACTCAGGTTTGCTGACCCTTGGAGCTGTGAAAAAATCAAACTTCTAAGCCAACGCAATCAAAAGATACAGCCGTTTATGCCGCAAATTTTCGACACTCGCAAGGGAATCAAAACCTACAGGGTACTTCCCGTGAACTCAGAATCTTGAAATTTGGTACGAAGCAACGTCTTATAGCACAGATAAAGTAAAACTTGCGAAAACCGTAACATCATTATAAGAAAATATTTTTAATAATTTTAAATTGTACGAAACCCTCGGTGCGCGAGTCCGACTTGCACTTGGCCGGTTTTTTTATTGCTGAATGGCGTGCTCTTGTCCTCGATCACGCCTGATAGAAAATGATGGATGAGGTCTAAGTGATGAAACGAGTATGCCCAGAAGATGCCCGTTCACTCTTGCTTTGAACACAGACGTACTTTTCTTAAATCTGATGATCTGCGAAGATCAGATCGGACTCGCACACGAAGGGTTCCGTACTACAAGGCCAAAAAACGCTGAAAAAAACCCCTTTCATTTTCAACTTTATTTAAACACTAGCGCTAGCACTAGCTTTATAGCGGTAATAGAAATACATAATAAGTAAACATTTCAACTGCCTTCATATTACGGTATAAGGGATACAGCCCTGACATACAAATGGACGCACCAACAGACGGACAGCGGAGTCTTAGTAACAGGGTCCCACTGGCACCCTTTGGGTACGAAACCCTAAAAAGTATTAACATAACTTGATCTTCTGTCTCCATAATATTCAAAGTGCGTATCGCGACTCATGTAAGAACATTATAAAGATGATGCGTGTTACATCATTTACATTATGATTAATTCTCCATAGAATATGACGTGTTCACGACGATGTTGTTCTCATAATGATTACACGACGAACAGCTTATTAATGAAATGTATTCATACTTGGTTACTGTTAAGTACTTAATCTGTAATGATACTTGCTTCTGTATTTGGTACAGATAGTATAGGTCGTATTTCAGTCACTCCATATAAAAAGCGTATTCAACTGCATCTGATGACACTGTAAACCGACCAAAATATAGTTGAAAAACGACTAGGCAGTTGAATAGCCTATATAGTCGTGTATACCTACAGGGTGGCAGGGACATCGACACGCAAACTGTAACCATGAATTCAGCACATGAGTTTAGGCCCTTATAGGGTAGAAATTATTTGTCGGTTATCAAAAAAAAAATCTTCTGTTTCATAAAAAGTGCAATACCTACGCGGTCAAAATGTATGGAACAGCAATATTTTTTTTAATAACCGACGAAAAATTTCGACGCTATTGGGTCGATGTGTCTGCCACCCTGTTTAATTTGAATACTTTGGCTGGCTTTGGTGTCAGGCTAGTGATTACACAATTACAGTATCCGCGATCTCTCTCTTTCCACTTCTCTTTGTATAAAACTTCTGAGGACCAGTTCTTGTTGAAGGAGTCCAGCTCATCCCGCCATCTCCATCTGGGCCTGCCGCGATACCTAAAAATCAAAATAACGTTTTAAGAAAACCTTATTCACCGCTATTTAGTTGGTTTTACAAAGTAATCTATTTATATCACAACTAAGTCAATCTAAATCATCAAAGCTCAAAAGTCTAAAAATAATAAATTCAATTCGTCAACACGAAAATGAAGTTACAAAAAAGAAAGCTCAGGTAGGTACACAGCAAAATGAAGGCATTTCAAAGTTGACGTTTCGCATATTTTAATTTACATATTTTATATGTTGATGCGACCCAGCTCGTATGTAAATGGGTTTACCTAACGCCCACGTTGAGAAAAAATTAACCATAACTCATAGTGGGTCAAGTTTTTCCATTTCCCCTAATAGCACACATCAGTGTACCTACACTTCAGGCATACCCGTTGGAATTCAATAGTTAACAGGGCCGGACTAGTTAGGGCGAAGGGTGCAATTTTGGAAAGACTTCAGAAAATGTAAACAGTGCTTTTTGCACTGTTTAAATTTTTTGAAGTCTTTCCAAAATTGCACCCTTTATTCGGATTTGTTTGTTTTTTACAAAAAAATAATTAATAGAGATCCAAATAATTAGTTCTCTACAATTAGCCACCGCACAACTGCACAAGATAGCGTAACTCGTAAGTATACATTATTAAGATGTAACGTTGCCCTAGGTTCATCCATGATTTGGTTTTTGTTGTGCCTATTTAACAATGTAAAATACTGGTATTCAGTTGCATCCGATTAGCCTGGTAGCCGACTCTAACATACTTGGAAAAAGGCTAGGCACGATGATGGTATTTAGCTTTCTAACGGAAAACCAATCATTTGGAACATGAGAGGGGCCCACATTGTTATCCAAAAATGACTTAATATCTTTTGCCTTAGCCACACACTTCAATCTACACGTAGCACCTATATAGCCACCACACCTCCTTACTTTGCACCACGCCTAAGTCACTAAATCCGACCCTGTATATTACTAGCAAGATGTCCTCGCCAAGGGAACAAAAACTATTTCTCGTAATATCGAATGTGCCATAAAACGCGATAGGAAAGCTATTGCTTCTCTCAAAGCGTCCCGTGGGCGATTCACACGACAATGTCACCCGACCTTGATGCCCCCAAATTATACACAGAGTTTTCTGTGTCAAGATACTGTGACGGGTTGCTTGTGATCCCTGATCCCACGTAGAAAAGCTAGAGTTGACAGCAGTTGTGTAGGTTTTCAAAGGAAATGGAAATATGAAATGTGAATGTACTGTCGTTGCAAACGAAGTGACATTTAAAAAGGAAATTCTAAGTTTGTAGCACGCTTAACAACATCTATCTCAACAGTTAGTACCATTTTTCTTTTTACATAATTAAAATTATCTATTTTTATTTAACCATTTACGTACACACATATATTATATAAAATACACAAGAAAAAAAAACAGAAAAGCAAAATAGGTACAGCAGAGATGATGCTCTTTTCATAAGAAATCTCTTCCAGCACACCTGCGATAGGACAATAGATAGATAGAAGTAGACATCGTGTGAAATTATATCAAATTCACTTAATAAAACTAAACAAATACTATGAGAATATACTTACATACATACAAATAAACATACATACTTCTAAAATATCTATCTAAAATATTAGGGCAAATGGTTGTACGTCGGGATTCAACGACTCCCACCCACCGTAGGCGCGGGCTTTTGGGTGGCGAGCAATGGGCAGCTCGCCGCCGGGTAAGGACCAGGCCCGAGTCGACGGCGCGTTGTGTTCCACGCGCGCCTCAAAGAGATGTCAGCACGAACTGACGGGGTCCGCTAGTGCCGATGCCTGTCAGGGCCGCGGGTCGTTCGAAAGAGATACCGTGGCCCCTGGCACAGGCAACTGAAGGAACACGGGTGGGTTTTAGTCAGTAAAAGTCTGACACGAAGAGTCATATGATGATTTCAAACCCAAAAAAAGGGCAAATTGTCGTTTGATTTTCAAAAGAAAAATAATATAATGGACCCTCTTGCAACGAAAGTCGCGGAGGATAAGACTTCACCTACTGAAAACCAATCGATGGCCGTCTTCAGAAAATTATGCAAAAGGGCAAAAGGGTTCCGACTTTTCCTTTGAAACGCACCGGTGAGCATCTAAATTGTCGCCTCCTACACCCTTTCTTTACTTAAAACAGCACGTGACTAAACATTACACCGTCCTCCTCTCAGAATAGGTTAGTAAAACGAGTTCTTATAACAACCAAGCAAATTTTTGCATCAGTAATCTGTACATCCAGACACAGTCAGATATTAGGAAACGCCGACCTCATCTAGTTTTTAAAATAATTATGATTGACGTGTAAAAGTGTTGAAATAAAATCATTTATAATTTACAAATAAATAATAATAATCCCTGGACATTTCACACAGCACCATTTGTCCCAAGCTAAGCAACCTAATGCTTGTGTTATGGTAACAAGATGGCTGATAAACTACTTATATACATTTTTTTTTTTTTGTAAATACATACATATTATAGATAGAAAAAAAATAAAATTGAAGTGTCTGTTTATAATGTCAAAATAACGGCTTTTTACTAAATGCATATGAAAGTATATAGGTACGGACGGTACTTACAAAAAACCGGCCAAGTGCGAGTTATTCAGTTTAGGAAAAAAAAATATTAGAAACCTCAATATCATTTTGGAAGACCTATCCATAGATATGCCACAAGTATAGGTTTGATAAAAAAAAAATGGATTTCAGTTCTAAGTATGGGGAACCCCAAATTTTATTTTTTTCTATTTTTGTGTGAAAATCTTAATGCGGTTTACAGAATACATCTACTTACCAAGTTTGAACAGTATAGTTTCGGAAAAAAGTGGCTGTGACAGACAAACATGACGAATCCATAAGGGGTCCGTTTTTTGCCATTCGGCTACGGAACCCTATAAATTTCTGCCCGTCTGTTTGTTTCGGGTAATCTTCGAAACGGCTGGACCAATTTTGACAGGACTTTCACTGGCAGTTAATGTTATAAGGCATAACTAAGGCTAACTTTTATTATAGAAAAATAATTAGGGTTCCGCTATAAAAAACGAACATGCACGCGAACAAAGTTGCAGGCACAGCTAGTAGTCGTAGTATAATGAATCCTGAAAGTACAAATATTCATAGTGATGGGGTAAAGTATCACAACAAAACGTATATTCTTTCTATAAATGCAATGTTGGCAATGGCCAACATTTCTTTATTTTTTATTTTTTCTTAAAAATCGTTACCCCACACTAGGAATTTCTCCTGTGTCGTGGGTGCGTTTACAGACATATAAACTCACATACACAAACAGCCAGACCCGGAACAACTAATTGTAGGTCATACAAATATTTGTTCCTTGCGGGAATCGAACCCGCGACACGCAGCGCAGCAGTCAATCGCTTAACCACTGCGCCAACCGTGCCGTCAAAGAAAATCAGAAGTCCGGTTAAGTCAGTCGTCTTTATAGAAAGACTATACGTTTCGTCGTACATTTTTACACCTAGTTTTTATGTTCATTTATCTTCTTTACCATTGTAAAGAAGATAAATGAACATAAAAACTAGGTGTAAAAATATTTATGAGGACAAACGGTAGGATTACGATCGTTAGTCTTCAAATGTTCAACTTTAGTATCAGGACAAAACACAGGGATTTACGAATAATCACGCCGGTAACGCCGCCTTTTTACGCCTTTAACGCCTATTTTTTGGGTTGGCAATGTTACTGGCAGGCCGTTTCATGTTGTTTATGAATCTAGAGATAAAATTCTAGTCGCTGTAACTTAACTCTTTCAAGTAGCCTTATTAGATTAGGGCTGATTTTTCAATCGACCGATAATTTTTATTCGTGGAATAAAATTGTCGTATGTCCTTTTTTGTATGGAAGAACTGTCAAAAATTCAAAATTATTCCTCGGATAAAGCTATCTGGCGTTGGAAAAATCTGCCCTTCGACATTACTCATGATGATATTGTAAGAATCTTTTGTCTTAAAAAAGATTTTGTTAGCTTGACTCGTGTCACTTTGTCACACCAAATCACGAACTGCTACCTCGATGGAGTATTGGTCGCAAGCGCTACCGCTAAGCATGAGGTCTTAGGTTCGATTCCCGGGTCGGGCAAAGTGTTTTGGGTTTTTCCATCTGGAATTGCTCAGAAGCAGCCCGGAGTCTGGTTTTGTGGCCGTTTGATAGCAATAGGCTCGCCTCCTGTTACATGGGACTTAAACACAACTGGCAAAATGTGGGTGAAAATTAAAAAAAAAAAAAAAACTTTTTAGTTAAAATTATAGAAGGTACCTAGGTACTATAACTTTAACTTAAAAGTTTAAAATGTTATATTTTTTGTCTTCATGATTTTATTAGATTTAATGTACTTTTTTAATGTTTGTATTTCCTGTTCGTGCCTGTTGCGCGTCCCAAATGTCTTTCTTTCTATCGGTACACCTCTGCCTAACTGTTCGGAGAACACGTGTGATGTTATGATATGTATCACTAATTTAAAAAAATACTTACATCAAGTTTATCTATAAGAAAAGTCAACAGCAAGCCTTGAAAAGCTCACGTCTCCGTATTACGGAGTATCGGCTAGGTTTGGGCAAGTCCTTGTTGCCAATTTATTTTATTTTACGAGAGCAACTGGCGATAAGTGGTGCGGCACGTGATCCGACTGATCTATAGCGTCCTCATCGACCGGTGACGTGGGACTTCATATTCTTAGGAGTTACCGGGGAATTGGGCATAGAACTTGACAAAAAACACAACGAACTTCTAAAAAAATACTACAACGAGAAAAATTACTTTAACTTCAGAAGTCGGTGCCAAAAAACGAAAATACAAACCCAAACACATCGACTTCTTTTTTTTTAACAAAAACTTTTTATATTTTTAGGTTTCTATTGTGGTATCTACCCCACACACATTATCACAAGTAAAGTTAACAAAATCTAGGTATAACATTATAGGACCACCGCGCCAGCTTCCTCTACCAAATGAAAAAAAATCACGTAACTGGGCTCAGTAAGTAAAAACAAACAACGCGTCGAATACGAACTTCCTCCTTTTTTTGAAGTCGATTAAAAGTAGAGCAGTGGTAACTTGCAATTCATAATTACTGGTAGCCTTGTTGCACCAACTACTGAGTAGAAGCATCCACCCTTTGTGTCATGCTTCCCTGGTCTGTACGAGTCTCAACCAGAGGGACAATTCTCGTAATTTTAAGAACGTTCACAATCAAAAGAAAGAAGAAGAAGAGAAGGGAAGGAAGAAGAGGAGAAGAAGAAGAAGAGAAGGAAAGGAGAAGAGAAGAGGGGAGAAGTTCGATCTCAGTCTCAATCTGTCAAAAATACCTCTAATTTCCCTACATTTTGACAAGTTTTTTGACATTTATTTGTCGCCGAGATGAGATTGCGACTAGATTATGAACGTTTTACCCGCAATCTTAGAAACGTCAACCATTTTGAAATAATCACTTTCTCACCAAAATGGTGTTTTATGTTTAGGCCTTTTATTTCATCTACAAAAACAGGTTCAGTATATTTTTCAAAAAAATATCAGTAATGTCAAGTTTTTTATGAATAGGGAGGTTAATTAGTCTTGCAAAGGTTTATAAAGCTGGACTCTGAACTCTGAAAATGGGACAAGCAATGAATAGTATTTATTTTGTGTGCGTAAAATGTACATTATTAGCCTGAGTTTCTATACAAAATCGAATGATAATGCGCTGAGGTCTCAAGCGGCATGCGTTTATTTTGAAACGCGAATTCACGATCCCGCATTGCGTCATGTGGATCGTCCACTTACCTACAGTTTATTACTATCAGTACAGTATGAATACATTTTGGGCCCATTGGTCTTCCAAAGTGCTGACTCCGGGCAGCAGTGCCCAGAGTCTGGGCATGTGCCTGGTTAATGACTTATTATGTGGAAATAAAAGTTGTACAATATACACATCTGCCCACTTCTCTGTGATCTTTTTTTCTTATATCATGCACGACTGCACGTACTTAGATTTTTTTTGACTGGCCTGCTCTGTCCCGCTCCTAGCCGCAGGCCTCCTTCCACTCCTTACAAGATGGAACGATCGCGAGCCCGCGTGTCCTCGTTCCAGTTTTGACGGAACCTATCCAGCTCGTCCCGCCACTTTTATGCTTGATGCTTTAACTTGCTCCGAACTTCCTGAAATTTTAGAAGTAAACACCTGTGGTTCTTTCATTTAAAGATTTCGTTCCGGTTTCATAAGGAGGAATCCTTATAAAGCCCCTTAAACTTGTGAAGTCGCCAAAATTGTTCGTATCACAAGTTGTCTGGGCATTGAACAAATTATCAAGGTTTATTATTGATGTTCCACTTTCCTATATCGAAATGGAAATGAGCTTGTAATTTCACAAATCATTTTTAACATACGAATAAAACACTTATCTTGCCGAGTTTTATTTAGCTTTCAGTTGTAATATTTATTTTTATTCGAGCCCAAAGCGTGTTTGCTCTCGTACGAATGTATAAAATTTTACTGTAACATCAACTTTCGATGTGACAAAAATAATATTTTGTGCAAATAATACAAAATGTGTGCCCAATTCGTTTGCTAGAAACACAGAGCACCGAGTCACCTCGGCAGCCGCTGCTAGATGCGGCACTGTCACAGTGTCAACACTATTCATACATAACAAACGTGCCAACGTTTAATCGCACTACAACATGACACATTATTCTTCTCCTTCGTGTCGCTGCATAGCATAGTCAGCCTATATTGTTCCCACTGCTGGGACATAGGCCTACTCTGTGAGAGAGAGTGGGCCATAATCACCACGCGGGCCCAGTGCGGGTTGGTAGATGTCACATGTCTTCGAATTGTTGGTTCTAAGACATGCCGGTTTCCTCACGATGTTTTCCTTCACCCTTTTGTGCAGCAGTGGTGATGAAATAATTTACACAAAGTAAAAGGCCTGTCTGGGTTCGAACCTACGACCTCTAACTTGCAAATCACGGCCGTTGCCACTGGGCCACCACTGCTCGTGTCGCTGCGCGCTGGCACGACAGATAATAAAATTGCTGGCCCAAAACTTCGCCACTTCCACGGCTTTATCGGTGGCAGCGTAGAGGTCATTTTGGCTGCATGTTTTGGGATAGGTGTGGAAGCATACTTTGTGACACAACTCAAATCCACACCCTTCTGTCGTTCCGTAAAGGTAACGGGGACTTCACGAGGTTCGACTTTCATCTTCCCACTTGGGTTCGGAGACGTCTGTTTCAATGCCGCATGACAAAACTGACGGTTTTGTATGGCGAAGATGACAGAAGTGGTGCGCTAAACGCAATGTCGGCGCCACGAATTTCGTTAGTGCTGCCGTCTCTAGACGCTGCAGCTTTGTTTCCGTGCTCTGTCGCTAGAAACTATATTAAGATCTTTGTTTTATTCGTCTTATTGATTTAGGCTGTGCGCATGACAGAGTCAAGGCTGTCTTTCAGACTAAGTTCCTACATAGGAACGAGATTTTGTCTTGACAATGACAGCCCTCACTGTAGCCGTTGTGTGGTAGCCACTGCTCATCTATGAAACCATAGTTTTACACCTGAGGGGCAATTCTCGTAGTTTTATGAACGTTCACAGTCTGATCTCAGTCTCAATCTGTCAAAAATACCTCAAATGTCCCTTAGTTTTGACATTTGTTTGTCGCCGAGATGACATACTGCGACTAGATTTTGAACATTTAAATTACGAGAATTGGCCTTCTGCGTACACCGTTTAGAAGAATCTTTGAATAGTTCCATAAGTTCTTTAAAAAAATATTATTCGTAATTTCTTCAGGCTAAAGTTGTCAAAAAATAAAAGCCCGTTTGATATTGACAGTTCTAGTAGTTAATAAAGATCAAATTCTCAAAACACGTATTTGTTTGTATGAAACTGACAGGTGACAAAAACGCATTCTTAAATGTCAAAACGGGCCTTTAATTTTTTGACAACTTTAACTTTTAGATCGTGGTATGGAGAGTGAATAAAGGGATGTCATTAAACGCTTGTAACGAAACCATAGCGCGATTCAGAAAAAGGTACAACACCATCTATCGAGCAAGGAGGTAAACTTTAGTTCATTTTTGTGTATCATGCTTTAATGTGGTCCGGATTTCCTAAGAAAACACCTAGGCCTTTGTAACTACCTACACACCTCTTTTTATCACTAATAATCTGAACAGAAATAAAAAGGCGACTTCTTAGAGAAAATTGTCACCAAAATTATTGCTGTCAAAAGTTATCTGGGGATCGAGCAAACGACCTAGGTGTGTATTTATGTTAGACCTTCATAGATCGAAATTAAAATGTGCCTGTAATTTCACAAATCATTTTTGACAAAGGAATAAAACACTTATCTTGGCGAGTTTTATTTAGTTTTCAGTAGTAACATATATTTTTATTAGAGCCCAAAGTGTGTTTGATCTCGTAGGTAGGTATGTATTAAACTTTCAGTAACGTCAACTTACGTTGTGACAAAAAATAATATCATCATCTACTTAGCCTTTTCACAGCTATGTTGGGGTCGATTTCTAGTATGTCCGGCGCGGATGCAGCTGAATACGAGTATTTTACATGGAGTGACTGCCTATCTGACCGCCACAACCCAGTTACTGGGTAATACGATACCCCTTGGTAAGACTGGTTGTCAGACTTTCGGGCTTCTGACGACTTGTAACGTCTGTCAAAGATCCATATGCTTTCCGAGGCACGGAGGAGTTTAAGTATGTAAAGATGATCTCCCATCCACGGGGCAACCGCGGCAAGCGTTGCTTAACCGAACCTTGCGGCTGTTATTAATTAGATTAACGAGCGCAAAATATTGAGCAAATAATACAAAATGTTTGCCAATTCGTTTACTGAAAATAAGATGTTTGTTTTATTCGCTTTATTGGTTTCGGCTGTGCGCAGACCACAGTCAAAATTGTCTTTATACAGACAGCATTTTTCTATCTAACAACGGATTAGCAGCTGCTATAAATATAGGAAAATCGCGTGATGAAAATGATTAATTAACTAGCTGCGCCCCGCGCTTTTACCCGCATAAGTTTCGATACCGTAGAATATCGGGATAAAAAGTATCCTATATGTTAATCCTGATTATAAACCATTTGTGTGTCAAATTTCATTCACATCCGTTCAGTAGTTTTTGCGTGGAAGAGTAACAAACTTCCATCCATCCAGCCATATGTAAACTTTCACGTTTATAATATTAGTAGGAGTAGGATTAAAGTGCAGTATGCTGTATCCAGAGTCAGTCTAACCTTCTTCGTAGTCTTTTTTCTTCTTAGACGGAATAGCCCAGCATATCTCATAGATGATTGTTATTAACTAACCTATAACATAACTGCGGGGCGATTGCGTAACACACTTCTCGTAAGTAATGGTTTTCATTTGACAGCTCAACAACATTCATTACGTTATTTACGTTGTTGAGCAGACCAGTTGTTCGAGCAGATGAAGCAATGGATTAGTAATATCCTTTAAAATCATTCAGATTCTGATTGAAAGTTACGCAATTAGGGTGCTAGTTGAATTCGATCCTGCTATGACTGAGTGAGCCATATAATCCACCACGTGGTCTCAGAGTGGGATGGTGAATGTCACTTGTATTTGAAAGTTTCTAGAGGTCAAACCAGTTTTCTCACAAAGTTTTTCTTCACCCTTTTAAGAGATTAACAAGAAATTGATTGATATCGTTAAAATGTTGCTACACAAAGAAATTGCGTTTACATAGTTTAGATGCTGTATTTACGAACCTGTTTAAGGGTAAAGCGACAGGGTAGTCCGCGAAATCCAAATTTTCTTACGTTTTTTTGCAATTTGCAGGCAGTGTCATGTTGAATGTTGATTAAAATATGATGCGGGAGCGTAACAAATATGAATTTGCAGAATTATAATCATTAAAATCATCAATACAACCCTCTAACTTCATACAATCTTATTGAATGATTATTATATGAAATATCAATCATTAGGTTTGTATCAATGATTTTAATGATTATAATTCTGTACAAACGAGGGCTACTTAGCGCATTCCCCTTAATACAGAGATCGCTAAAAGTGATAGGTTTTATGGATACAAGCTGCAAGTTAATAGTTTTACAGCAACTATAAAAGAGAATATTGCAAGTTTTATTTTACTTATTTTGTTAGGAAAAACAAACAATTGTACATTATATATTACATCTAAGATTACATTGAAGTGGGTAAATGTACAATCCACAACGTTTCCACAGATTACCTAGGTTAATGATACAGTGGTGAAGATAAAGTTAATGAATGAAGAGTCAATTGGTTAATGAGAATATACATAATACACGCTGTATGCTTAGGTTTCGTCTCTCTTCGTTTTACTATTTACGTCGTACTACTAATCTAATATCTAACTAGCCTGTATTGTACCACTGCAGGACAAAAACATACCTGTCTCTTTTCCACCCTATTCTGTCTTATGCGAATGCCAGCCAGTCCCTTAGGTAGGAGTCAGGCTCGTCCCGCCATCTTCGTCTTGGCCTGCCGCGATAGCGTCGTGCGTTTAGTGGGACCCAATGGGTAGTTCACCGTCGTGCTACTACGTGCATAAATTCAGTTACACAATATAATATGCTTATTATTTTTTATTTTTTTTTAAAACGTTGCACCCCCACACTAGGAATTTCTCCTGTGTCGTGGGTAAACTCACATACACAAACAGCCAGACCCGGAACAACTAATTGTAGGTCATACAAATATTTGTTCCGTGCGGGAATCGAACCCGCGACACGCAGCGCAGCAGTCAATCGCTTAACCACTGCGCCAACCGTGCCGTCATATTATGAAAGTAGTTTGTTCAGAATCTTTTACTGAATCATCATAGAAAAGGGAGGATCCTCCAACCAGACGGGTGTTGTGTCTGGCGGACAACTGCCCAACGACTGATGTCGGGAAGTTTGTATGTATGCTAATAGCGCGGTAAACTCTGCTTGCGAGATGCAGGATTTGCGAGACATCAGTATGACGCGTTGTTCGCATGTAGTGTAGTAGATACCGGTACATCACTCCCCTCCATCACGTCGGCGTCACCAGTACAGAGGTATGAGGAACAGGTTGTAAAGTTCACACATCTTCCATAGAAAAGGGAGGATCCTCCAACCAGACGGGTGTTGAGTCTGGCGGGCAACTGCCCAACAACTGATGTCGGGAAGTTTGTGTGTATGCTAATTGCGCGGTAAACTCAGCTTGCGAGATGCAGGATTTGCGTGACGTCAGTATAACGCGTTGTTCGCATGTGGCGTTGTAGACACCGCTACGCTACACTCTTATACGTGTGCGACTGTGTGCGTGCATAGATTTGTAATGTGACCACAATTTTCTCCCACAATCGGTATAACTAATTTAATAAATAATCAATGTTTTATAGATAATAGTAAAAATTCAGTGCATGTATTATGATTATAATATAATATTGGAATTGGGGTGTTTGGTCGTGTGCTTTAATTCCGGGGCATGTTGTATAAAGGTATACATAATCAGCCTATAATGTTCCCACTGCTGGGACACAGGCATTCTCTCTTCCTTCTTCGAGAGGGAGTACGCTGATAATCACCACACGGGCCCAGTGTGGATTAGTAGATGTCACATGTCTTCGAGTTTTTGTTTGTAGGATATGCCGGTTTCCTCGCGATGTTTTCCTGTACTGTTTTGAGGGTAGTGGCGATGAAATTATTTACATGAAGTAAAGCGCCTGCCTGGGTTCGAACCCACGACCTGCAACTCGTAAGTCGGGACATTATCACTGGGCTTCCACAACTCTCAACGAGGCATCCAGAGATGATACATCATCTGCTTTTTCCCAACTATGTTGGGGACTGTTCCAGTCTAACCGGATGCAGCTGAATACCAGTATTTTACATGAAGCAACTGCCTATCTGACCTCCACAACCCCTTGGTAAGACTGGTTCTCAGACTTTCGGGATACTGACGACCCGTAACGACTGTCAAAGATCCATGTATGAAAGGCGGGATCAACGGTTTCATCATAACTATTAAGCTTGATTGAGACCCACCAATTTATCAAGTGTCAAAGAATGTTAGGTAAATCAAATTCAATCTTACTAGTAGCTAAGTTATTCAATTTTGAAATTAATTTTCCTTGTCACGAATCGGTTTCAGTTAAAGGGAACTGGGCGTTATATGCTTTTTACTTTATCAGGCTTAATTCAGTTTCGGCATGACTCTTGACTAACTTCGACTCGATCCATTATTGGTCGAACTGAAACTTCGGCGTTCACACAAACGGCCCGACGTACCTATCCACCTAATTTGAAATTCTTATTGGCTGGCTCTCACATTTGTGAATTAGATTGTGCTCGTAGATTAGTAATTCGAAGAATAATGCTGACATTTTCTCTGGGGAGACTTTTTTTACTGTGAGATAAGCGGTTTTGGTTCGAAGTTTCTTTCTTTCTTTCTTTCTAAGTACTTTGTATTCCATTGTAATGTTCTTTGCGGAGAATGCTTTTCTAATCTGCATGTATTTACAGATTACTGATTTATTCTGGGCAAAGCAGTTAATTCATGGTAGGTTGCGGTTTACATCAGTCTACACATCAGAATATCATCATTGGATTGATATTTTAAGGCTGTGATTACTTTACCTAACTACAGTGCAGCCGACGAGAGAATGCGTTCTTGACACCCATGATAAGGCCATTTCCCATAATTAAAAACGTTCACAATTTAGTCTCATCTCAGCGACAATCAATGTAAAACAATTGTCACAAACGTAGGGAAATTAGACGTATTTTTGACAGATAGAGACTGAGATCAGATTGTGTATTTTCTTAAAGAGAGTTGTCCTCTGTTTCATACAAAAGAATACGTGTTTTCCGAATTTGATGTTCATAAGTTATTAGAATTGTCGCACTGACAGGACGGTGTCAGTAACGCATTCTCTCAATGGCTGAACTAGTCACAGGAACAGCATCAGGAATGAAATTATCCGGAAAAGAACCGGGGCTGGCCATGTTTGTCGAAGCACCGATGGCCGGTGGAGTAGATGAGTCCTGGAGTGGAGACCGCGTATCGGCAAGCGTAGTGTGGGATTCCCCCCAGCTAGATGGACGGACAACCTAAAGAACGGCTGGGACGGACTGGATGCGGAAGGCGGAGGACAGGGTGTTGTGGGAGAGGCCTATGTCCAGCAGTAGACTGCGATAGGCTGAGTTGATTGATTGATGCTGCAGCATCACCTGGACTTTGCAGGAAACCCAATGAAAACGCCAAACAGACGAGGCTTATGCATAGCAATAATGCTATTGTAGAAAGGATAGCTGCTGTTAACTTCCTATTCTAATTAGCCGTTGCTCGAAGCGACGACGCGACGCTTGGATCAAAATATTGCCCACAAACTATTATGATAAACTTAAATTTTTAAACACATATTATTTTTTTACTTTAAGAGGTTTTTGTTTGTGTCGGGGTTTTTTTAAATTCGAACCAAACTACAATACAACATACCAAAATTCTTACAGTCAAATTCAGGTGAATGACAACACATAGACATGCTGCGTCGTTATTCAAACCACCTTGAAAAGTCCTAGAGAACATTATTTTCTGGACTAATGAAGTGTCTAGAATAGTCGGTCTTTTAAAGTAGGCGGCGGGCGCGACAAAGCGATTGATCACGTGCCCAGCTCTCCTGTTGAGAGTGCTCAGTCGAACAATTAGAACACGCTCCGTTACGGGATTCTTTAAAATTCATCGTGAATTAAATTCTGCACGTTCAGACGAGTGTAGGGCTCTTGGTTTTTTACATTTAGAAATTAGATTTTTTTTTGTAAAATGAGGGCTCAAAATGACAAAGCTTAAAGACAAGGTAAAATAATTAATTGAATTTGGGTGTTTCTTTCAAAAAATATGACTGAATGTGTAAACATCCTACTGGATGGTAATGGGTGAATGGAAGTTGTGAAATGCAATTAGAGACATATTCCCGACATTATTGACGACACGGTTGGCACAGTGGTTAAGCGATTGACTGCTGCGCTGCGTGTCGCGGGTTCGATTCCCGCACGGAACAAATATTTGTATGACCTACATGTATATTTGTTCCGAGTCTGGGTGTTTTTCTATGTATAATATGTATGTATTTACAAAAAAAAAATTGTATATAAGTAGTTTATCAGCCATCTTGTTACCATAACACAAGCATTCGGTTGCTTAGCTTGGGACAATTGGTGCTGTGTGAAATGTCCAGGGATATTATTATTATTATTATTCCCCTTTATTCATAAAGTTTGCTTACAGTTAAGTACTGATTAGCGACTGTTTAACCATATAGTTTTGAACGTCACTTAACTTTAATCATCGTTTATAAATAAACCCCATCATGTGTAGGTAGTAACGGTAGAATTGCCAAACTTAAGCGGCAGTGGACAGGGACTGCTCGCAGATAAGATGGCCGATGGGGTCGAAAAGTTCTGCAGTGGCGACCGCGTACCTACCGGAAGACGTAGCGTTGGAAGGCCTCCCACAAGGTGGACCTGGTGGAGGTGGAAAAGAGTGTCCATGGAGTTTCTTGCCCGTTCTTCTCCATAGGTACCTACGCTTTGGAATGGGCAACTAGCTTCATCTTTCTGACTGACCGACCCTTTGACAATTCAAAAGTGCCTGTAATTGGTATAGTTGAATTAAATGATTTGAGTTTGAGTTTGACCGACGACCGTGTTAAAGCCGCAGGAACCCGTTGGATACGACCCGTCCAGCAGTGGACGTCTTTCGGCTGAAATGATGATAAGTAACGGTCGATGAAGGCGACAATTGTTATCAATGAATCATCTCAATCTCACTTTAACTTAAAATGTTTGTTTATTAATACAAAGCTCACGCATCAGTAAATTGATATGTCCAAAATTAAAAGCGTACGGCCCCTTGAGAGGTCATATTTCCACAGTGCCCGCAAGTAGTCATTAATTTCCCAAAAGATCGAGTAGCTAATTATAAGGGTTTATTCCTAACTGCCCCGCAAGGGACTCCATTGAAGCAGCCTGTTCATTTTCTTACAATATTTTCTTTTTCATTTAATTTACAAATGTAATAAATTGTTCGTCTTAAGGAAATGTTTGTTGGTTTGAATTTGTAACCGTTATTTTTGGATATCGTTTTAGTTATGTTGCGTATTTCCTCCATTTTTATGTCTACTTAAATTAAAATAAAAAATAAATTAATTAAAACAGCATCAAAGTGAAATCTTCTGATCTATGCCTTCTGCAAGACGTACACTTTGTACTACTTAGATCTATGGACAAAATATACCAAGCAGCATTTCAGTTATACATACTTCATTCGTAAACCAATCCATCTAAGGATACTCTTTTCAATTTTTGTCACTAAGTCTTCTTTAAAACCGCAACGTTATATTTATGGTTCTGGTAATCAGCTGCATCTGGTTAGACTGGAAGCCAACCCCAACATAGTTTCTGTCAGCACATCACAAATATATTATTATGGTGATAGTGACTTATGGAAAAGGGGCTTGTGGCTAAGTAATAACAGCCGCACGGGTCGATCGATCAGGTTAAGCTACGCTTGCCGCGGTTGGTCCGTGGATGGGTGACCATTTTCACATACCAAGACCCCTCCGTGCCTCGGAAAGCACGTTAAGCCGTTGGTCCCGGCTGTCATTCGTTGATCTTTGACAGTCGTTACGGGTCGTCAGTAGCCCGAAAGTCTGACAACCAGTCTTACCAAGGGTTATCGTATTACCCAGTAACTGGGTTGTGGAGGTCAGATAGGCAGTCGCTTCATGTAAAATACTGGTATTCAGCTGCATCCGGTTAGACTGGAAGCCGACCCCAACATAGTTGGGAAAAGGCTAGGCAGATGATGATGAGTGACTTATGGAAAATTGTAGAGAAGATACACTGTCCAAAAACATTGGAAAACAACTCACATAATTATCCTCATCTGCCTAACATTTTCCCAACCAAGTTGGGGTCGTCTTCCAGGTTCACCAGATGAAGCTGAATAGACTGGGTATTTACATGAAGCGACTGTCTATCTGACCTCCACAATCCAGTTATATTATACTTTATAATACGATATCCCTTGGTAAGACTTTTGGGCAAAACAACTCACATACGTGTATATATTGAGTAATCCTAAGAACGAAAACAGACAGCCTTGTATACGTTTGAGTACAACAAATTACGACATACACTGAAGACAATGAGTGTTAGCATGTAACTATGGCATGTAAGCATTTATCACTGTGACTGACAACCGATTAAGTAGCTCGGTTTATGTCACAAATTGTACTGAGTACATGAGTGAACAGGAGGAAGAATTAGTGAAGATATTAGTAAATACATATATACGGAGGGGCCCGTGGATAAATAATAACAGCCGCATAAGTCGATCGATCAGGTTAAGCTAAGCTTGCCGCGGTTGGTCCGTGGATGGGTGACCATCTTCATATACCTACCAAGACCTCTCCGTGCCTCGGATGGCACGTCAAGCCGGTGGTCCCGGCTGTCATTCGTGGATCTTTGATAGTCGTTACGGGTCGTCAAAAGCCCGAAAGTCTGACCACCAGTCTTACCAAGTGGTATCGTATTACCCAGTAACTGGGTTGTGGAGGTCAGATAGGCAGACGCTCCATGTAAAATACTGGTATTCAGCTGCATCCGGTTAGACTGGAAGCCAACCCTAACTTAGTTGGGAAAAGGCTAGGCAGATGATAAAATATGTACATACTCAATCAGCCCATAATGTTCCCACTGGTTGGACACAGGCCTCCTCTCGGTGAGAGGGAGTGGGCTGTAATCCACCACACGGGCCCATTGCGGGTTGGTAAATACTAACTTAATATTATAAATGCGAAAGTAAAGGGTTGGTAAATTCATACTTACCTTACCTACGTAATATTATAAATGCGAAAGTAACTCTTTACTTTCGCATTTATAATATTAAGTTAGTATTTAAGGCATGAAAAGGTAACAGACAGACAGACGTCTGTCTGTTACCTTTTCACGCCTTAATGGCTCAATGGATTTCAGTGAAAGGCACGTAGGTGGACTATGACCTGGGTAATGACATAAGATGCTTTTTATCTAGATAGTACGTTCCCATGTGATAATTGCCAGCACCCACGTGGGTGAAGTCACGAGAAAAGCTAGTATTTTATTTGTTGTTTGTAGATAGGTATCCTAACATCTTCGTGGTTGTTCTGATGCTTGATTCTTGGGCTCCTGCGATGCGTCACCAGTCGACTCCAGGTATTACTTATTTTGCTTTTTTTTATTAGGTCTTATTATTGGAGTGCTTGATAAAGTCTTGATCAGTGACTTGTAAAGAGGGTCATCCCTTTTATCCTGCTCATTAATGTCTTTAAAGCCCAGGGGTCTTCCCTTCCAATCTGCCCATAATTGTCTTAAAACCCACCTATATTATTTATTTCCTGAAGATACAAAGAGACTCAAACACAATACCTACCTGTCCATTATCAATTCATTTATAATAAAATAATTTAATATTTATCAAATGAAATTCTTCTATAAGAAAAGGTAAAAAAAAAACAAAATGAATGAGTTATGACTCGTCGAACCGCGCTCCGTATAAGGAAAAACTCATTTTAGTGTCAATGACACTCACACATACATACATATCGACGGCCAGTATTGACTGTCTGTGTTTGTTAGGTACTCCCCCTTATCCACGACGGGTGATCAGACAGACACTATTTGTATTTCTTGAAAAGAGAACCTGATTCAAATTCAAAAGAACGGTTAATATACATTTCTATGAAAGTTACATGAACGGTAAAGTATATATACGAGTACAAATACCTAGAAAAAAATAAGTACTTTTATGTATGAAGATATGTTTCAGGAAAACTGCTTGTATTTGTTTCATAATATCGTTATTGGTCATGTTTAACCTTTTCCTTGTCACGTGTCTATAATAATAAATTGTAGTGTGTTGCTTTTCTTTTATACATATACATACAATACCTAGAGTGAATTAAAATTGCCAATATCGATTAGGTACATAGCCTCTTTCACAATCTCCTGATGAGTTATAGTTTACTTAAGGATTTTTTCATACACATCGTGTATGAAAAAATATATACATATATATGTTACCGGCCAACCCCGATTTTAGGATAAACTAGTTTCGCCTAGGCTAAACTAGTTCTCCCTACACACGATAGGACAAACCAGTATAGCCTGGGCCAAACTCGTTCATCCTGTTACCGATAGGATAAACCAGTTTAGCCTAGGGCGAATCGGTTTATCCTAATTAGAATTTACATGCTTTAGGATAAACTGGTACGTCCTAGTCTCTCTCTCTCTTACAAACGAGGCATGAAAGAGTGCTTTCATTACCGTGCGGGGGTGTCCTACATACATCTGCCTACAGTTAGGTCATATTACTGGGATAAATTAAAAATATTATTAAGAAAAAACGAACGATGGCAATGACAAAACTCTTCTTGCTTACCCAATAAAAATGCTTTAAAAATTTAGTAAATTTTCAAGGCATTTTTCAATATAACTTCGTATTTTTTCCCAAAAAAAACTTAGTTTAAACAATTACAGGTCCAAGAATATAAAACTAGAACACCATCATATCGCAGTTTTGTGGTAGGGCAGGAGATACATGTAGGGCGTACCTACAAATACTAGGTACTTTTAAACTGTATTCCGGTTTCATGAGTTTATTCATTTTTAACCCCCGACGCAAAACCGACGGGGTGTTCTAAGTTTTTAATTCCCTGGGGGCCTACTCTGAAGTGCAAAGTGCGAATGTTCGGATCGGACCGACACATGGCCGAACCGAATATTATTAAAAAATGCGAAAAAACGTTTGGATCGATACAACTTTATCATCTGCACAATATTTTTTTAAATCATCCTACCATTCCATAGTCCATACATCAAAATGCTTGTAAAAAACAAGGCCTGACTGAAACCCACACAAACTGCGGTGAGTTATCTACGGATCTATTTGAAGACATTCGCGCTTATTGTTTCCTTGACAAAAGGGCGGTGGTGTCAGTGGCAATTGATCACGTAGCTTCCCTTCCCTACGTCCATTCCGATAATATTGGGCGCCGTACACATTCGACAGAAAACTCAGCGGGAAAAGATTTTAATGTTCCAGAATGTTTTACGTATATAACTACATAAACATCGCAGGTTTATATTATAAATCTCACAAACTATGTGATGTCTGTATATGAGCATTCGTTTGTCGTTTATGGATATTAAACACCGCTTTTTATGAATGCCAAATGAGATACTCCAAGACCTTAGTTTAGCTGAAGTACTTCAATTCAAACTCCTTATTATCTCAATCACCGGTAAACGATAACTCCCAAACAAAATAAAAGAAGAGCTTAAGCGGAGAAACAGAATAACAAAAAAGATTTTCCCCAATAAAGAGCCACAAAAGATCCTAACATTGAACGTTACGCTGCACTTTATTACAGCCAGTGTACACGGTCCGTTCGCCCGAACCGTTACGGTGCGTCAATTATCCCGAGTCGTTGTGACGGCTCGGATACGGATTGAATTAACGTCGAGAAAAAACGCTCCACCGCGTTATATTAAACCCAGCCAGTTGAGATCAAGCTAACCGATATTAAATGGTGGCTCAGGCTGTTTAATTAAAGATGTGGTTGAAGTTTGGCTTGGTGTGCTGAAAAAATATTCTAGGGATGATAGGGCTACGTTTTGCTAACAAAAATAATGTGGTCTACAGTAGATCGATAGAGAGATAATAACTGTTTGTCAATTTGCGTTGTTATTAGCGTGATTTTAGGCCTAATGTAGTTTGGAACTCAGAATTTTTCCTTGAGGCATTCCTGTTGTAGTAAAGTGATTCATGCTTGAAAAAGGAATGATAGACGCTAATATTTACGTTGTCTGATTATAGATACATTAGTTTATTATCCAGTGGGCTACATTGTGCTCCAAAATGTATTTCAGACGTTTTCGTCTCGACTTCTTTCTACATACTCAGTCAAAAGTAAATCTAAGAATCCATTGTTTTACAATAACATTAAATCGAGAAAGTGTATCGGAACAAAAAAAATAAATTGTTAAGCACGTTGCGTTACTGGGATTTGAATTATTAACACAAATATCAGAAACAAACAGCCCGCAACCGACCAAGAGATTGTATGTTTTCCAGCCACAAGTTCACGCCTCCGTCACCCGCACTTTCATTTCCTGAAGGCAGGGCAAACATTTGTGCGTTAAGGCGAAGACGCTAAGGTAGCTTAGAAAATTCAAAACTTTATTTTTTTGCAATTTGCTGCTCAGCATCAGTTTGTACCTACGTTACAAGACAGTAATGAGCTAAATCATAAATAAAGCTTTCGGAGTTAAATTGGACGTAATGTTTTCTTGAAAGTTTCATTCATTTTCTAAATTCGAGAGTGGTAGATTCGCAAATTGCAAAAATCGTAAGAGAATTTCGTGAGCCTTAGCGCATCCCCTTTAACTTCGTAGTAACCGTCCTTTCTTATAAACGGGACTCCTTTCTTATAGACTCGGTCGCAACTTGGAACGACTGTTTCCAAACTGATTATATCAGTTTTACCACTGTCTTCTCCTTATTAAGATAGTTTTTGGGTTTATTAAAATTGTTAATTTGGTTGTAAGTACCGTACCATTTTAATTCGGCAGCATTGTATTTCTCGAAGGGACCACGGGTAAAGAAATTCCCCGTGGTCCCTTCCAGGGACTACGGCAGGGACCACGGGGCACACATGGTAAGTACCTACTTCCTTAGACCTTTATTTTGTTTTCGCCTTTATTGGCTTAATTGAGAATTCTTTGTGTCAGTTCATGATGTAAGTATACAATTTCATGAAGTAAATTATTTTAGAATTAGGTGTTTTATGAAAACCAATACTCCGTAGCCTCTACTCTTTGTTTTTTATAAGCATAAGAATAGCATAATCAGCCTATAATGATCCCACTGCTGGGACACAGGCGTCCTCTCTATGAGTGGTAGTGGGCCATAAACCACGCGGGCCCAGTGCGGGTTGGTGAATGTCACATGTCTTCGAATGTTTAGAAAAGAAGAACACTAAGACATGCCGGTTTCCTCACTATGTTTTTCTTCACCATTTTAAGAGCATTGGCGATGCAATTAAATACACAAAGCAACGTGTCTGGCTGGGTTGGAACTCACTCAAATATATATTATGTTTCATCAAAAACTTACGTATGCTTACAATATCATGCCAAGCCACGATCAGTGCCAAAACACTACTAGAAACCAGGTTTGGCACAAGTGTGGTGAGTTACAAGTTGATAATATTGCTGCCTCATCTACCAAAACAACAGTTACTCATAACCACACTACACGACCACTTGAGCATTATTGTACGTGAAACAATCATCTGGAATATTTTGTCTATATTCATCATCCTCATCACAGTTACTAACATACACATCACAATTTTAATATCTTTAGCTTAAGATCAAATTCCGTGTCTCCGTTTCATTATTATTAAATTATATATTATTTAAATTTCATTTTGGTACAGTCCACAAACTCGTAAGGTAGTTTTTACTAAGGATCGGTTTCTCGTGCATATAGAAGTTTACTTGCGTATTTTAGAAAAGGATTACATTTTGCCAAATATCAACTAAGCCTGTCGCAGTCCACTGCTGGACATAGGCCTCTCCCAGGCTGCGCCACAACACCCCGTCCTCCACCATCCGCATCCAGTAAAACCAAATATATTTTGCCAAATTATAATATATTATTTAATATTTTTGTGCCAAATAAATTTTCTAATAATTGTATTAGAAAATATATTTGGCAAAATGTAATCCTTTTCCAAAATACGCAAGTAAACTTCTATTTGCGTCTATGCCTAATCCAACTAACGCGTGCAAAGATTTGTACGCACTTCCCTGTCCTATCTTACATATACATGACCCAGTTAGACTTGTAAACAAATGGTGGGGACTTCGCAGATGTATTGCTGTATCTAACAAACTCTTTAGAACAATAATTTAGATAATTTAATACTTTTTAATATTTTTAGATAATTTTGAAAAATACATAAACTCACGCCGTCTTCCCATGTCTGTGGGCAGTAACTACAGAACACCACCCGCTACGATCCTTACGTACTCATTTTGCTTCGTTTACGTTCATACATCTGCACCCCAATTGCGTAACACACAATCAATCGGAATCTGAATCATTTAGAAGCAAATTGCTACTCCGTTGCTTCATAAGTTCGAAAAATTTGTCTGCTCAACACGTAAATAACGCAATAAATGTTGTTGAACTGTCAAAATGAAACCGATTCCGATTAATCGTGTGTTACGCAATTAGGGTGCTGGTCATACACGTACGCCAGTGCGAGAACTACGCACCTGACCTTTCTGAAGCACATCACCAATAAGCTCAAGTATGTCACATCCTTAAATACTCCTATTATAGAATGTTGTGTCCATATTGAGTTCAAACTCCTTACAACATGATTCAGCTCGATTTTCCGAGTATTAGATATCCTATTTTTAGTCTTTCTTGAACTTTCATTATTAACCGACACTTTGAAATCTACCCCAGATCCAATCGGATCGAATGTCTAGGAATCATTTAATGGGGGAATAGAGAAGTCGAATATAAAATTGAATGAAGTGCAGTTCCATGTTCCTTGCTCCCGTTCGCGGCGAAGCCTCCAAGACACTTGATAATTGATTTTGTAACAGTTTCAATAGAATGATTTTATTAGTATTCGGTAGTTGAATGAAGGAAAGGCGAGCTTTAATTTCATTTATCATTCCAATTCGAAGACTCCTTCAAGACTCTCGATTGGATGAACATTATAAATAGCATATCGCTTTCAGATAACTAAATTATTTTTGATACAAATTCGCTTTAATAAATAATATTGTGATTCAAAAATGTTAATGGAAACTTGAATAATACCCGTCTGTAAATGTTAACAAATTCGTTTTGTTATTCATTGTCTTTTAGTATTTTACTACAATGCTACGTATATTAGGTAGAGGCTGACTGACCTTCATAATTTAAATTCCTGTCCTTGACATTACTCTTGTACATTTGGGTCTTGTATATTTCATAACATCTCTTCTCATCTCTCTACTTTTTATTATTGCGCCTTTATTGAAAGCCAGGAAGCGGCCATAAATAAGCTTCAACATAACCTCATTCAATAAAGCCCTACCTTATGAGACACACTTACCTAAATGTCTATTGTTGGGAAGCGTTCTGTGTGACTTTTGTAAAATCCAAATTGATGAGCATTTGGTCTCCTGGGGAAGGACCGAACGCACATCAATTTGGAATACAAAATTCATATAAAACGCTATAAAAAATAGTCCCACACGCATCAACTCTATCGCAGTCCACTGCTGACGCTCTGGCCTGTCACAGGCTGCGCCTCAACACCCTGTCCTCCACACGCATACCTTCTTCTTTCTTATTTCTGTGCCCACCCACACCCACATGTAACACTTTTTCAACACCCAACACTATCAAGCATCACTTCTAGGCCACTCATTAAGTACAATTTACACTAGCAAACGTGACAGTAAGGCCGTTCTATCTCGGATCGCGTGAATGCGGCTCGAGTGGGTGCCACGTTTCATTAATCAGGCCAAGGACTGATCCCATCCCGACTAATTGACGCGCTACTGATAGTCCAATAATGACTGCTTCGCCCCTACATCGAATCCCGTTTAATCTACTGCCCAATACATTATGTATTAAACCACTGGAATGAGTTTTAAATGTGAATCGACGACGTTTAGTGATGTGGAAATGGCGCGGACAGTTTTAATGGAATGATATTTTTGTCATATTAATTTCAGCTATTTTAACTACGGTAGGTACCGGTTACAGTAACCGGTTCTATTTTTTTTCAGTGTGGAACTTTTATAAATTAATGTATATCATGCAAAGGTTTCACCGAGATTATACAAAAAAAAATGTATAGAATTTCTTATTCACTATTTACCTATACGTTTAATCTCCCAAGATAAAACGTATTTTCTTAAAATAAAAAAGGTGTTTTTAGGTACAAAACTGCACCTACATGGAGGTTTAAAAATAAAATGATAGGTCGTTAATGACAACATTGTTTGCCACTGAAACGATATTTAATGGACGACCAGAAAATAAACGTTCTGACCAAGAACTCGAATATTCGGAAAAAAAATAAAAATATAGGGTTATTATTAAAAGCCACGGAAACTAGACTAAGTATTGAGCGATTTTCATATAGTTTTCGCAAAACTACAAACATAAATGTTCGTAGAAGTAAAGGATGACATCCCTTCATGTTTTGTATAAAACGTTGATATAAACCTTACCGATTGGGTTTCCTAAATTGCAGATAGTTATTTTTTCTTATTTCCATTAGTTAAAATGACAATATAGGAACAAAGCAGAAGAAATTGATTTGTTTTCTTAGCAGCCATAACACTCATAACTTGTGTTGTATTTTTTTATATAATGTGCGTTGTTTGTGCATAATAAACAATTTTTTTTTTCTTTCGGCTTTGAAAAAAACTCATGCTTATTTTTTTAATACCTAGACAAGTGTTTTATCAACATATCATGGAAACACTCATATCATAAGAATCATGAAGGTGTGATAAAAAAGACGTTTTAATTAAGATCTAAAACAGCCAGAAATCAATCAATCAAGTCAATAGGCATTGTGAATAAAAAATAATTGTAGGTACATATCAGCAAGCATGAAGCACCTCCATGAACCAAACAACTTAAATCTGGAAAAGACTAAGGGTGAACTTGGTTGTTCGAAAGTCATACCGTGGCCCCGGCACAAGCAACTGAAAGAACACGGGTGGGTTTTAGTCAGTAAAAGTCTGACACGCCCTTCCGCTCAACCCAGAGCGGGAGAGGTCATTTGATGATTTTCCACCCAAAAAAAAAGGGTGAACTTTACCAATGAAACTAAAGGCAATGAACACATTTATATCGGATATCAAGAGCTGTCAATATATATTCCACTCTATCTCTTCTTTGTGTATGTATATTCCACTCTTTAATGCGGTTAAGATGTGTATTGCGTTCAATATCATAGATGAAATTCACCCATACGGAACGTGGGACACAAGACTAACTATCTGCTACCGTACTACTACTACTGGCCGCTAAGAGAAAAAATCAGAAACACTTCCAGCATCTGAAATGTATACAGTGACATCTTCGTCGAAGCGTTGTGAATATTTGTCGCGTGGGGTTCTTAGAATAGTGAATGGAGAAGCTTGATTAATGTTCCCGAACGAAAGGGAAATTCGGCCTAAATCAATTCACAACAATTTATAACTCCCTCGATTCCATTAGATTATAATTGTTGTTTTACATTCTTGAGATCGGAATAAGTTTGCCAAACGTCTTGTTCTTAATTGCTTATGAATTATTTATAATTTTGTGTGCACGTCAGTTAATGTTATGGAACGTAAACATGTTGTTGGCTCTTTGTATACATAGTCAGCCTATATTGGTCCCGCTGCTGGGTCAAAGGCTTCCTCTCGGTGAGGGGGAGTAGGCCTTAGGGACTACTCACACTTATTCAACTCTATTCAGCTTATGCCCATAGAAAACAACGATTTTGTATGGAGACGCGTACGCATCCGATCAGCTTTCCGCGTCTATTCAGCTTTCGCGGCAAACAAGTATAAAATGAGGACAAATGTGTAATTATCATGCGAGTGCTATAGATAGAGTTCAGCGCTGTTCTGCCGCGTTCAGCCCTGTTCCGCCGCGCCGGAACAGCGCCGTACACGGATGGTTCTAGACTCCTTATCGACAAGTTGCGACCTGCATAGTTCCTGCATAGATTTGATTTATTATTGCATAGACTGCATAGATTTGTATTACAGGTGTTACTACCTACCACAGGCACCAGCGATCCACAAAAAAAAAAAAAAAGTCAGCTATTTGTTGCTGTGTAAAATATTGTTTGTATTGTTTTTTTTTTGGCTTGTGGTGAGAAATAAACACTTTTATTATTTATTATATTTATTATTTTTATTATTACGTAATCATTATGCACGCAAGGATGGAGAGAGTTCGGACGTCGGACTTTAAAAGTAAAGTAATTGGAATTTATTTATTTTTACGAAATAAAATGATGGACGAAGAGAAACTTATATTGCTAGTGCACAGATATTGTTGCTTGTGCGATATTAGTTCGTCACATTATAGCGATCAACAGAGACAAAATAATGCTTGGGAAAAGAGAAGCGTTTCAGCGGAGGTAATACGCTATGACGGCTTTTCTCGTTCTTACGACGCTGTGGCTGATAGAAGCAGAACTGTATAAGTGTGACCAAAATCGATCAGCGAAACGTGAATGGAGCTGAATATGTGTGAGTAGTCCCTTAGTCCACGCGGGCCCAGTGCGGATTGGTGGATGTCACATGTCTTAGAATATTTTGGTTCTAGCACATGCCGGTTTCCTCACGATGTTTTCCTTTACCGTCTTGAGAGCAGTGGTGATGAAATAATTTACACAAAGTAAAGCAACTGTCTGAGTTCGAACCTACAACCTACAACTCGTAAATCGCAGCTATTACTACAGGGTCACCACTGCTCTACATCACTGTGCTTTGAATGCTACTTCTTAAACAATCGGCCTAGCATTTTCCTTTTCATTTATTACCAAGCCTACGTCCATCAACAGTCTAGTTCACCTTAACAGCATCAGTTTCACAGTGCGAGCGGGATAGTGAGATACATGGCGCGGGGAAGTGGGGGCAAAATATGAATTTCAGCTGAACTATTACAAGCCCTTAACGGTGTTGGCGTTGGCTTCCAGTCAAACCAGATGCAGCTGAAAACCAATATTTAACATGGAGGGACTGCTTATCTGACCTCCACAATAAAGTTTCTGAGTAACATGATACCGTTTTGTAAGACTGACTGTCAGAGATTCGGGCTTCTGACCCGTAACGACTATCAAAGATCGAATGAATGAATGACAGCGGGGACTAACGGCTCAACGTACTTTCTGAGGCACGGAGGTGTCTCTATATGTTACGGATGATCACCCATCCACGAACCGACCGCGGCAACCATAGCTTAACCGTCGACCGTGCGGCTATTATTATTTGACAGATATTGATATGGCTGTCGTATTCTAATATATTTCGCCAACCATTCGGTCTTTTCATAACATTAAATCAGTTTCATTATCTTCCTAATGATCTTTTTCTTCTTCGATGTGAATACTTTTTCTTTCATACAATTCAATACATATTCATTTCTAATGTAATAAAATTATTACCAGCCGCATTTAGCGTATCTGTTGAAGCAGGCCATCTATTAGTTAGTCGTAATCAGGCTATAATGTTCTTCCTCTTTCTATGAGAGGGAGTGTGCCATAATCGACGGTTGATGGCTGTCACATGTCTTCACATTGTTTGTTCTAGGACATGGCGGTCTCCTCGCGATATTTTCCTTAACCGTTTCGAGAGCAGTGACGATGAAATAATTTACACATAATAAAGTGCCTGCTTGGGTTTGAACCCACGACGTACAACTCGTAAGTCGCGGCTATACCACTGTGCCATCAGTCACACATCTACTAAACCCTGTCCATTTTTCCAAGGTAACCGTTTTTGTCAGCTGTCTTAGAACGTACATATTCCAGATTACGTTAACTTTAAAATGCGTAATAAAATAAATATATAAACTGCCTTATCTTATTTAATTATCTTACTTAAGGCTTCTTACAAACATTATAATACCGTACGTGTATCGACCATGTATTGTGTGTTGCTGCAGTCACTAGTTCCATCTGTCAAAAAACGGTTTACCTAATGGACAGGGTATAGTAGCCTTATTAAAGATAACAGTCTTATGCTCTTAAGTAAACCCACCATTAGCTTCATCAATAACTTGCTTATAAACACCATAGGATTAACTAACCCTATAAGCCATAACATCTAAGTGAAAACCATAAAACTTAACTATAAACTATGTAATAACAGCTTTTTAACCGCATTAAGGCTTTACGATCTACTTCACTTCAGGCCTACTCATTGTGTTCATACAATTTCTACTAACACTTTAATAAAATATTAGGCTAAGCCCGTATTAAAAATTGATGTGGCGTTTCAACGCGACTGTTTTACGTTCAAATATGAATATGGAAGTTTTTGTATTACCTTCTCGCTTAGCAAAAATGTTTTCAATACATTAAAAATATTAAAGTCTGAGTGTTACATCAGCATTCATCGTTCTAATGTCCCTAACTTGACTTTAGAATGACCTTTAATATGAATACTTCATTCTATGAGAAGTTTTCTCCGAATTGTTCTAAAGACTCATTTCAATAACATCGGGAAAATGTAGGAAAGTATTAAAAATGTGTTAAGTACATACATAATCTCACACCTCCGTCCCGTGTAGGAAGACAGAAAATAAAGAACGCCACCTACTACGATCCTCACATACCTACTCCTTTTACCTCATTTACGTTCATACATCTGAATTCTCATAATTTTAAGAACGTCCATAGTCTGATTTCAGTCTCAATCTGTTAAAAACACCTCTAAATTCCCTAAATGTTTGACATTGATTGCCGCTGAGATGAGATTGCGACTAGATTTTGAATGTTTTTAATAAAAAAACATACGGGAATTGGCGTTCTCGTCATACACGTACGCCGTTAGGAGTACTACGCACCTGATCTAGGTTAAGTACATCAACAAATATTTTTCTGATTGCATTCTGTAAGCTGTCGTCGGAATGAGAAACTGACGGAAACAAACACATAATTACTCGATTTCCCTGGTTTCATTCCTCACACATTTTCACGATTGCATAGCCTACTGACCCAACCCGTTATCGATGTAAACCGAACATAGGTATATTATCCCTATTATGCCGAAAAAATTCGGATAAAAACGACATCGTTACTGAGTTGATAACAAATGCTATCGTCGAGAAATATTACTCCAATATTACAGGAACCATTACCTGGGACGGGAAGCAGGAGGGCAGACAAAACGAATCGTGTGAAATGTTGGTTCCACGCCTATAACTGCTCATGTGATAGAAAATAGACTCAAAGTGGAAGGTTATAGAGTTGGAATTTGGTTGTTAGATGTGGTGATTCGACGGTATTTAACGCGTATCACGCATTTGGATTGCCGCCTCTGCCCAGGTGGAAGCAGCGTGATCGATTGCCTCTTTGTCGTCTCAGGCCGATATTACGGGAAACATTTCTTCTGTGTTGTCATCGCCCTTTGCCTTCCCACAGTGGTATTTATATTGATGAATTGCAGCCGTAATGTACTGACGCGCCTGAATGTTTTATTTCTGATGGCATTATTTAACTGGTATGTGTAACTTTAGGGTTGTTTATAACGGAGTTTTTGTACGTAATTTTGCTATTGCGATGGATCACATCTTTTCTCTTTAAAGTTTGTATTTATCATTTACTATACAGCACCCTAATTGCGTTACACACTATCAATGACACTCTGAATCATTTTGAGGGATTGATAATTAATCTATTGTTTTATATGTTCGAAAAAAATGTCTGCCCAAAAACGTAACTAACGCAATGAATGTTGTTGAACTGTCAAAATAAAAGTTATTGCTACTGATAGTATATTACGCAGATGAAAGCGGCATCTATTTTATCTAGAGAGTTTTATAGGAATCTGTTATAATCAAGCGATGCTTCTTGGTTCAGTATAGCCTTCGTAAAGTCGAAGTTTGCTAGTTATAGGCGAGTTAACATGTTGAATACCTTAGTTCAGTTTTATCGCAATTTTACTTTGTACACGCTCAACGTTCTGACGATGATAAGGATTTCAATCCACTGCAGTCGTCACATATTGAACGTAAGTAGTCAACTGTGCGATCGTAAACCTCATTTTATTGCAGTTAATCGTTAATTTAATAATACCGTTATCGTAAATAGCCAAGTTTTGTTCGAATTGTTATTTTTACGGGATTCTCGTTTAACTTAGCTATTCTATTTACCTGTTTTCCATTATATAATCAGCCTTTCAACGTCCCCACTGCTGGGACACAGGCCTCCTTTCTTTGAGGGGTGTGGGCCGTAATCCACCACGCGGACCCGGTGTGGGTTGGCAGATGTCACATGTTTTCGAATTTTAGGTTCTCGGACATGCCGGTTTCCTGACGATGTTTTCCTTCACCCTTTTGAGAGCAGTGGTGATGAAATAATTTACACAAAGTAAAGCGCCTGTCTGGGTTCGAACCTACGACCTACAACTCGTAAGTCACGGCCGTTACCACTGGGCCACCACTGCTATGAAGTTTCTTTATTCCAAACAATTTTCAATCCACTAACCTCACTAAGTGAAAAATGTCTTATATTTCACCGTAGACCACGTCACCTATCAGCATAGAGCTTCAACATCCTTGCTCCGAAAAAGGAACATTTCGCGCCAATCAACAGAATTAGCGGTACGAGGTACCCCTGAACACATTACGCACAGACCCTCGCTTTACTCATTTGTAGGAAGGAAACCGTGATGAGGTCGTCAGAACTGGTTCACAACTCCCCCCTCGCCCCCTCCTCTAGCAGTGCGGCCGTTTCCTCAGCCCCAACTTTAATAGACATCATTTGGTAAATCACTGGTGTTCCTTTTAATTACGCATTCCAATCTTTCTTTTAAACTTCGCTCGTATTTTTGCCGTTCAACCTGTAAAGTATTCTCGTCCAGAAAGTTTGGAATCACGATTTGTGTAAGCCAAACTCGGCAGTAGCTCCTTTATTTTTAAAATGCGACACAAATTGTTACTTACTCCTGGGGACGAAGACAAATCTTCCAAGTCAAACTTTGAAACAATAATATCAATTAAGGAACAAAATATTGCTATAAGATTCTAGAGGTCTTCGTTAATTTTAAATGGGTTCTCGGAAAGCACCTAACGCCTGATTCAACTAACTTGGGCTCTTAGCTATCGAACCAAACTGTACTCTCCTATATAAATAAGTTGTGCCTCGGAGCACTGCCACTGAAACCGGTTGTTGACGAACTTAAATTGTGTTTCCGAACCGACTGGGTGTTTGCTTTCGAGATGAGGCCCGAAATAGAAAAGATATTTCCAAAAATATTTGTTAAAATAAATTTTGTTTGAGAGAATTATTCACGTTTGTCCAGGAACCGTTTTTAATTGGTTTCTTTGAAAATGTATTGTTTGAACTAGATCATGAATAAATTTAGCGACAGCGCCAGCTTCGGGTCGTCATATCCTAACAATTTGTACCTTGTAGTTGTTTGGTGCGACAATGAGAGCAGTGGTAGCCCAGTGGAAAAGGCCCTGTGTACTTACGAGTTGTACGTCGTGGGTTCGAACTCAGCCAGGCGCTTTTAATTGTGTAAATAATTTCTTCACCACTGCTCTCAAAACTGTGAAGCAAAACATCGTGAGGAAACCGGCATGTCCTAGAACCAAAAATTCGAAGACAATGTGACATCTACCTACCCGCGCTGGGCCCGCGTGGTAGATTACAGCCCACTCCTGCTCGAAGAGAGGAAGCCTGTGTCCCAGCAGTGGGAACATGATAGATTATGCTTATGCGACAAAAACAGCCAACTACCTTAATACGGACCCTAAAAACATCCCAGTAAAGCGCCTTATAAAATCCGTCGGTACACTGAACTGGTTTACTACACGAATGTAAGGATTACGCCCGAAATAAACACGAGGAAAGTGGAATAACGTGACGCGAAATGAAGGACGTAAAAACTGAAAAGCGTCCACCCATTGTTTCGGAGCTGACCGTGTTACATGTTGTTATTATTTAGGCGAGCTACGCCGCATTAAACATCAGAAAGTTACCCGTTATAACCTTTAGGCGAGTGTTCCGAAAATAAAGAATGTCAACGCTTTGGTCCACATATTCAAGAGACCCTCTTGAATATGTTAGGTGAAACGTAAAATGAAATTATTTAGATACTTCCACACCTCACTTTCAGATTCTTTGGGACTTATCTCAGGCTTTTGTATGGGGGTTTACCCGTTCTGCGTTTTGTAAATTAACTTCGTGAAATTTTGTGAACGCTATAAATCTGAACAGGTATTTTCGGTCCGGTAATAAAGTATTTTAGGCAAACAATTTCCGAAGTAAAAGTTTTTGACTGATACTACCTATTCGTGTTTTTTAATGCACTGTTATACCAGTGACGTGCATCGCATAAAGGCATATAAGCAGTGCCTACCTCAAAAAATCACCATAATCCTGTCAATTACATTTTAGTATGTGTGCCCCACTATTAGGAAACTCACTAAATTATCATACCTAACAAAAAACAAAATCTTCATACAAACACGCGCGGCAGTAGGAAGTCGCTAGACGGCCTACTCGGCTCCCGTACTATTCGCACATTGTCATTGGTCTTTACTCGTTCAAGTTAATACGACGAAATTAAATTCCTGCCTACCTATTCTGAAAACCAATGCACGTTACTGTGTTATACATAAAATAAACTTAACATCACGCCTGTAATCCCCGAACGGTTAGGCTGGGGTGTACCTACATGTATACACTCACATTTCGCCAGTTAGGTTTATGTCGTACCTATGACATAAAACCCAATAACACTTAGCCCGGCCTGGTAATCGAACTTAGGACTACACGCTCAGCAGTGGCGCTTGCGACCACTAGACCAACGAGGCAGTCACTGTTATTTGTTTATTTATTACATTTGGGAAAACAAACAGTAGTACATTAAGCATAAACAATGTTTTCTTAAAATTAAACTTAACATATACAGGGCGGCAGGGACACCGACGCGCAAACTGTAACCATGGATTCGGCAGATGAGTTTAGACCCCATAGCGATGAAATTTTTCGTCGGGTAATAAAAAGAAATATTGCTGTTCCATACATTTTGACCGCATAGGTATTGTACTTATCTATGATGGAAAATTTCTACGCTATGGGGTCTAAAATCATGTGCTGAATTCATGGTTACAGTTTGCGCGTCAGTGCCCCTGCCGTCTTGTATACTACCCACAACATTTTCCACAAATTACTAAATTATATAATAAAAAAACAAGCTGTTAGCAAACTTTAACTGTAGCAGGGCTAACTCAATGAAATAGAACTTGAAAGAAAAAAAGATAAACAATATTCTATAAAAGACCAAAAAAAAAATTGTATCGTATAATATATCATGCGTGATGTATCATGCAGCTCTCTAGCCCATCATACGATCATCATACGTACCATACGTACATTGCGTAAAACCTATGGAGCCTACTGCCGATCCTTTAGAATATTATACATAAATAAGGGCGAAATTTCTATTATGGTATATTTATTTTCCAAATATATTAATCTTTTTTTCAATATGCTAATACACCTCAGTTGGAATCTATTTACGATTTAATACCTCGATTACATCAATAAAAATGATGGTCAGCATTCTACTTGTGCGATAGATAATAACGAACCACGGTCAGATGCCAGAAGACAACATTTCCTGAAGTCCATATCTTATAAACTTGAAATTAAGCCAAGTCCAAAAACCAACAAAAGAAAAGCAAAAAAGATTTAATACTAGCACTTGCATACAATTTCGTTATACGCAGTATGCTGGGCAATATAAGGCGACATCTCACCACTAAACTATTGCTCAGTGCCCAGCAGTAAGGCAGTAACAAGCTGTTGATAAATTAAGTTGTCACTCGCCAACAGGGCGGGACTCGAAATTGCTCGATGCGGTCCTTGAGAGAGACTGCGCTTTTTACAGCTTATTTTATGTCGTTTTCTCGCGTTTGTTAAGTATTTTTGGTGCTCGAGTTGATATAGTATGCAAAGTTAAGTAGTTGGCTTCTCAAAGTGGTGTTTCGCTCACTGTTAGGCCAAATAGAAGCTTTAAGGCATTTTTTAATAACTAAGGGCTCATTTTTCAATAGGCAGATAACTTATAAGTATAACTGAAGAAGAAATCTGACAGTTTGACATAATTTCTGTACAAAAAGAAAGAAAGAAAATACATTTATTTGCGGCCAAAACGACTCTTAAAAAGAACACAAACACAAAAAAATAACAAGTTGGGGGAAAACAAGCGTCACATCCACGCAAAACGGCCAACGCTCAGCTCACGCAGCGCAGCAAAAGCCGTCCAACTACACTATATGTATATTCCTCAGATAAAAATTATCTGACTATTGAAAAATCAGGCCTTAATCTGTTATCTATTTTATTTCCAACATCGACTTACTACGACTACATAGTCATCAGGCTGACTAATTTTAAACGGAAGGCCCAGTCTTCTGTGATACAGTTTTTTTTACTAGTACAGGATACAGGTGATCTTTCCCACTAAAGTTAAGTAGGTACTGTTTTGTATTGCATAGTTTTTGCTTATCAATAACTGGTGGAAAAATAATCTGTTTCTGGAATAATATAATTATTATTGAATTGTTTCTATTGCTCTAGTTGCAAAAACAAGCTATTAAGATATTCAAATGTGAACCCTTGGCTACAGGACGAATTTTTTTATACTGCATCTGGTTTTAATGTAATATTACATTACCTGCATATTTAGTACAGTTACCATCATAGTTTCACTTTTTTTATTATCTTGTGTAAAAGTGATTCCGATATCTTATTTACAGAATAAACAATTTCATTTCACTAAGAACAATGATCAAAAAGGTGCTTTCACTTGTGTCAACTACAAAGTCTAGTAGTACTGCCTTATCTTTGCGAAGAAACGTGGTAACCGCTGTAAAACCGAAGATTTTAAATAAGAAAAACACGGCTAATGCGCTCTCCATAATGGTCACTCCATTTCCCTGACTCCGGTCCTGTATTCTATGCCCCCAGTTATCCACGACGCGGATATTGTTTCTCTACTGGCGAGCACTTAGAAAAATTACAAATACTCTAATGAAAAGAAGATTTGATATTGCCTCAGCCTTTATTGTTGTTTACCCCTGCTCCTTTCATAAATGATATTGTATTTTCTTGTTGTCTGTCTTACTTTAGGTGTAGAACCTCTGAGTGTGTATAAAAAATTTCACCTTGAAATCTTAGGTGAAATGAGATTGAATTGTGTTGTCATTCCACCTGATGCTAGGGACATTATTGACAGCTCACTTCAAGCTCACTTTATCTAAGTTTTCACGGTGACATTTTTACAGAATAGGCAGGTACAAAGATATGGAAAACCACATTGATAGCACGTCATATTAAGGAAGATATTGCTTATCACGCTAGTAAAAAAAACCGGTCAAGTGTGTGTCAGTCCACGCATAGAATAGGGTTCCGTAGTCACCCATAATGCCACGTGGATTTAGAAGGCAGGGTTGGTATTTATTACTATGAATAAATTAATGGAATAAAACGGTTTAACCATGTTTACTTATTATTTCGTTATTTTTGTACGAAGTTTTCCAAGTAAGCGCATTTTACAAGTTTAGCCTCTATAATTCCTGCACTAACAAAGGTTATAGCTTTTCTTCAAAGTTCATCATACGAACTACCATCACAATTTTTTTCATATTTTTTAAGCTAGCCGTTTGGATTTTAGAGGGGGAGGACGCCCTATTTTAACAAAAAAATGCGCTTCGAAGTTGAATATCTCGCGCACGGATATCTAAATTAAAAAATCGTCTTAGCAACCCCTAAATCCTATCTAATGATACTCCACACGATGGGGAAGACGTGAGAAAAAAAAAATCATCCCACTTTACGTGTAGGGGATTGATGATTTTAGTTTAGCACTTTGTCGACGTGGTAAATATACATATCCATGCAAAGTTTCATCTTTCTAGCACTAACCGTTTGGAAGATAAGCCGAGGAAGGACGGACGGACGGACATGACGAAACTATAAGGGTTCCGAGACGGGAACTACGGAACCCTAAAAATGCAAAAGTAAAGGTAGAAAATACTTAATAGAAGCACACTTGAATTTGAACAACTTTTATAGAACAACTCAAAGTTCTTGAAAAGCTTCAATTCATGATTCATTCGACCCGTACCAAAGGACTAAAGGAAAACCAACCAGCGACAGTTCTCCGAATTTAAAGTTGCTGCTAAAGGTAACTGGTTGCTGGTTGCTGTTAACGACACCCAGATTCACTGAGTTGTGACTAACTTAACTAATAATTTTAAAGCGTGTTTAATTTAGTTAGACGAGTCAATAAGCATACTAAGAGGTTTTGGCTAAGTAATAACAGCCGCACGGGTAAATCGATCTGGTTATAAATGATAAATGATTTTATTTTGTAAGTAGGTTTGTACAAACACTTTTACACGTCAATCATATTTTAAAACTAGATGAGGTCGGCGTTTCCTATCTGACTACTCTGAGAAGAAAGGCCGAAACAAACTCAGAGGTCACAGTCTCTTTTAAAGTCCAGACATAATCTTGGTCAGATCATATGAAGACCATGCAGGTCGATGTCTGAGATGGTCTTTTGAGGAAAGAACCACACAGATTGAGAGGACCTGTCCAGTCAGTGCTCGCATTTGTCAGAAATCGTGCAGCTCAACTTAAGTTAAGCCACGCTTGGTCCGTGGCTAGGTAGGTACATCTTTACATACCAAGACCCCTCCGTGCCTCGGAAAGCACGTTGGTCCTGGCTGTCATTCGTGGATGTTTGACACTCGCTATTTCGTCAGAAGTCCGAAATTCTTACTTCTTCTTGTATTACCCAGCAATTGGGTTGTCGGAGTCAGACAGGCAGTCGCTACATGTAAAATATTGGTATAGTGCTGCATCCGGTTAGATTGGAAGTCGACCCCAACGTAGTTCTTAAAAGACTAAGCAGATTGATTTTGAGTCAAAAAAAATAGTAATCATCATTTTTTAGTAACTTCTTTTAAAAAAAACCTTCATGTTTAACTTCAAAACAATTTTTTAAATATTTATCTGGAGCAAAAAAAAATATTTCCATCTGAGCAGAATTTTACAAATAAATCTTGCTTTGTAGAATGGCATATTTTATAATTAAGTACAAGGGAGTTTATTCTGAGCCCGAGGCGTTAGGTCGTATTTCCTTTAATACTGTCTGTTGCAGAAAAACTCACTGTTAAACAAAGAAAACTGAATAATGATAGTATAAGGGAATGATACAATGTTTTTAGATGCTTTGTGACGTACGCTTGTTTTAAGAAATATAATTTAATGTATTTTTTTGTTTTATTTATTTTTTACTAGCTGCGCTCCGCGGTTTCACCCGCATAAGTTCCTGATATTCCCACGGGATCCCGTGGGATAAGTTCCTGATATTCCCACGGAACTTATGCGGAAACTACGGATAAAAAGTATCACCTGTGTATTATTCCTCATTTAAAAACTATCTGTGTGCCAAATTTCATCCAAATCCGTTTAGTACTTTTTACGTGAAAGAGTAACAAACATCCATCCATCCTTACAAACTTTCGCATTTATAATATTAGTAGGATTTATCAACATAAATCCTACTAATATTATAAATGCGAAAGTCAAGTCAAGTCAAGAAAAGTCATATCCCTACATATTTTACTGTGTGTACAACTACACACAGTAAAATATGTAGGGATATGACTTAGTGATAGCATTTATTTTATTACTAACTAGTTTTGCCCGCGACTTTGTTCGCGTGGAAGTCATAAGATACACAATGCCTATACTAAAATAACAGCCTCAATAGGCTAGTTTCCTAAAAAATTATAATTAGTCCGTCAGTTACAACTTTAAGACGTCGTATCTCCGAAAGTACAGTTAACATTTTGACCATAGTTTTATTATTAACTAATGTTCCGCAAAAGCCCTATGCAATGGTATATCAAATGTTACTATTAAAGGGTGGGCCCAGACCCCATACATTTGTTTCCCACTGTCCTTTAACATCATGGGTGTCGTTTTCATGGTTTTCTAGGTTTCTGAAGCCAATAGTGAGGCCAAAATGAAAATCCCAGATGGCGACGGCTAAAATTTTAAAATTTTTCGTTCTGCCTTTTTTTAAATTTTCGCAGCCGCCATCTTGGATTTATCCGCGTCTCTCAAGGCGCTTTCTGCGCGCACAAAAATGTTTTGCGCGTCTCGTCGTTAATGAAATAAGTTTATTCACCTCTTTGACAGACAAAAAGTTTACCGAGACGGTGAACGGTCCCCTGTTTGAAGAATACGTACCTATACTAACAATACATAATTATAATCGCCAAAGATATTTAGTAGTAGGTATGTGAAAATCACTAAACGGGAAATGTTCACATGGCAAGTATTAAAAAAAAAGTAAGAACTTGGTTCTATGCTGTCCGCTTGGTTTGTCATTATAAAAATATGGCAGACGACATGGATAGTTAGGTACAGGTTTTGTTAATTTGTTTTATTCGAGTTCAAAAACATTCATTAGGTTAGGTCAGTTTTCAAACATGAGGTCCAGTCAGGCAAAGCGTATCTACTTTTCAATTTGAAATGCTCATTTTTCGGTTTCCTTACCTCGAAAGGAAAAAACGGAACCCTTATAGGATCACTTTGTTGTCCGTCCGTCCGTCTGTCTGTCTGTCAAGAACCTTTTTCTCAGGAACGCGTGGAGGTATCAAGCTGGAATTTATATCAAATATTCAGGTTTACTGACCCTTGGAGCTGTGAAAAAATCAAACTTCTAAGCCAACGCAATCAAAAGATACAGCCGCTTATGCCGAAAATTTTCGACACTCGCAAGGGAATCAAAACCTACAGGGTACTTCCCGTGAATTCAGAATCTTTAAATTTGGTACGAAGCAACGTCTTATAGCATAGATAAAGGAAAAATTGCGAAAACCGTAAATTTTTAGTTACATCATACAGTAAAAATATTTTTAATAACTTTAAATTGTACCCCTAACCTCGGTGCGCGAGTCCGACTCGCACTTGGCCGTTTTTTTTTACTGTTTGTATTTCATGTGCGTGTCCCGAATAAAATATTTTTCTTTCTTTCTTTACTTAATTTTCATGCTCATCTAATGCTTTGTTCGAGCGACTTCGAGGTCCAACTGCTGGGCACAGGCCTGGGGGTCTACTCCGAAGTAGTATCGGCCGGATGTTCGGCTGTTTCCTGCTACGAATTTACTATTTGTCTCGGTCGGTTCCAACCCTACACTCCTACACTCTTTCGAATATTGACTATGGTCCAGAACCAACTGAGCCGATCCGAACTTTTTTCACATTATTTCAATTTCAATAATATTCGGTTCGGCCATGTGTTGGTCCGATCCGAACATTCGCACTTTGCACTTCGGAGTAGACCCCCTGTTCTTTCTCCTAGCAAATATTTCGCTTTTATGCGATTTCTGATAGATTCAATTGGGGTAGCATTAGTCCAAGTTAAGACATCTTGGAGACCATTTTCCGATATTTCGAACTAATTATAATATAGCAACAATCTTGCCCTTGTTGTGACATTTTGTCAGCCCAGGTCCTTAAAAAGTAACTTTTGTTGAATTTGCAATTGGCATAAAGACTACTAGTACCTAACGAGGTCGACCTACTTTAACTATAACATATTCATATAGGAGATAACAATTCCTGAAATCTGCTGCATACCTCACTGCAATCAAAGAACGTTGCAATGTAAAACAAAATTAAACAGGAAAATAAATGACAAAACACTGTAAGCTTATGTACTTACCTGTAATACCAGATAACAAGAACACATACAATGATAACTGACGTCGCAATATCATATAAACATCACCTGTTTAAAGATTTATCCCAACAAAGAATAATCAACTTAACCTCCTTCTAATATAGTAGTAAATTGAATGACGAATACGGGATGTATCACTTGCAATTCTATGCCAGAGCAATTGACTCAGGGTATTCCCTCCACATCCAATATTAATGTGGTAGCATATAGTGCGAAGCGACTGATTGCACGAGACTGTTTCTGCGGTATCCATTTCCGTCGGAACACGATTGCAAATACGTTGCGGGAATGGTTTTGCGTCAATGGATGTGTTCGTGAAATGTATGTGGATGTGGTCGTATTATGTATTGATCTGGTGGTATAGTTTGGGAGAAGTTATACGCGGGTTGGAGTTAGTATAAATAAGGTGAAGCTTGCAAAGTTCCGCACACTCTGAGAGGCAAAGACTACAATAGTATCGCTAAGAGGTTTTAGTCATGAAGACTTGCTTGGTTGTTGCGCTGTTCCTCGTCGCTTTCGCGGTCGTGACCTCGGCTGCTTACATAGGATATGATGGTTAGTTTTGAATGTTTATTTAGAATCGTAATAAAAACATCTTGGGCCCGCGTGGTGGATTACGGCCTATTCTCTCTCAAAAAGAGAAGAGGCCTGTGTTCCAGCAGTGGGAACTTCTTTCGTTTTTGTATCTTTGTCATTCTCCGTAATTTTTCGTAGCATATCATGCTGTAGGGTCCCATTTACACGTACCACAACCACACCACATCGCAGCGACAAAATGGGGGCAAGCAGTGGTTACGTGTATAGTATCGCTGCAACTTCTGGCAGTTGTGCTGTGGTTGCGTTGTAGCTAGTAGTTCCGATGTGGTTACGTTGTGGCTAGTGTTTGCAGACAGACATACTGTTGTGTTTGCGATGTGGCCGGCCGCTAGTGCGTGGTCTCACTGGTAGAACTACGTTGCGGTTGCGACGTCGCCTTGATGTGGTTGTTATCACCCACACGGTTGATTTTGGTGGCCAAATG
Source organism: Apamea crenata (assembly GCA_949629185.1). Lineage (NCBI taxonomy): Eukaryota > Metazoa > Arthropoda > Insecta > Lepidoptera > Noctuidae > Apamea > Apamea crenata. The sequence continues at coordinate 5,633,577 of OX451359.1, forward strand.
TGGTCCGTGTGAATAGACATTTTCATACAAATTAGCGTCCGAGCACGAGGTGTCGTTGTGTTGTGGTTGTGTGATCGGGCCCTAAAATAAAAACATAAATCCACGTAAAGCAGAACAGCCAATCATAAGCACCCAACTTTTTGTTTGTTTTTTTCACAGAGCCATCCCACATAATGCTAAAAAGAGAAACGATACGAGGGCCTACCTTCCCGAACCGCTGCGTGTTTTTCGAGTGCATTGCAACTTGCAAGAGCAGAGGACACAAATCTGGCGGATACTGCGCCTTCACAGGATGCCAATGTCTGCGGTAGTCACGTGTAATGTTATTATCAAACATTCGATACAATATCGATGGAATATTTTTAAGAATCTCTTCTGTCCGAATTAAATACGTCTGCTAAAAGCTACCCTTGTTTATTTTTCTGAAATCAAACGCAACTTCCACACAACAACAGAACTACGGATCTAATGTCAGATAAAAGGTATGTTCTTTGTTAAAACCTGTTCTATACAGATGATGGTTTAAGAACGCCTAACATTAAAATAACAGAATATGCAATGATTCTTCCAACTCTCACCAACTCACGTAAGTAGTCACGAAATACGTTGGTATAATTACGGAAGGATCACCGGTGTGAGCATTGCCCAACATCCTACCATACCCAGCCCTAGTCGTAAGCCTGAAGAGCTTAGAGCAGTATCCCTGTGGATAAAAAGTCTGAGGACATCATACAAGGTGTAAAAAGAGAAAAAGACCCATCACATAGCCGTTATCTACATAGCATTCTGTTCATCAAACTAAGTAACATTGAGCAAATTTTATTTCTGGATTGTTTTTGCGCGCTATGCAACACACTAAACTTATTTTGCATAATCGCAATGGCACAGGAGTTAAATACCCCATATTTCAAATTAAATTATAATATTAAAAACTTGTTATCGTCGGAAGTAAACTTCCATAACCTCTCCGTAACCAAACATACTATTGCAATGGCACTTGTCCTCCCTGTACAAGTGATTTTCGGCTTAATTACGCGTCTTTTTACACCCGAGAGCAACATGTATGGTCTTCTTCAGGCCACCATGAGGGTTTTAGTAATTGTGTTCAGCTCAACAGCTTATTTACCTACCGAACGATCGCAAGAAAGGTTGCAACAACCGCTGAAGATCGCCCACCTGAACATAAGTAACTCTTTAAACAGACTCCGGACCCAGGTTAGACGGAGCAAGGAAAACCTGTTTAGCTGGAGATTTATAGACGACTCAGCTGTGGAGTGTAAATGTGGTATGAACTGTTCCACAACCGATGGCACACTTAATATCATGTCCTGCGTATCCTGTCAGCCGCAAGTTACAGGAACTGATGGACGCTAGTGATGGCGAATTCTGGGCCGAGTTCATTTAGATTGCCATCGTCACGCTAACAAGAAGAAGGAATAGGGTGGAAAGTTCCTCATCCTCCATAGAAAATGGAGGATATTTCGAACAGACGGGTGTCATGTCTGGTGAGGTATTGCCCGACGGTTGATGTCGAGATATTGTATGCTACATACATACGAGTATATGCTAATCGCGTGGAAAACGCTGCTTGTGCGATGCAGGATTATGCGCGACTTCAGTGTGATGTGTTCGCATGTAGCGTTATAGATGACGCCTTATCGAATTTCATAGCTAAGCTCAATTCCATGCATGTCTAACACTCAGAGATCAGAAATCATAATGGCAGTAACCAGGCAAGGCCTTGGGCCGTATTATGACGTATTAATGTCACCATGTTTCCAGTGTATTACTATTTTAAATAATACTTATGTCTATGCACTTGAGTGAGATACCTGAGATACAGGTTTATTCCTAGTTCAGGTAGAATCCAAATATGTTTACCTACACCTAGTATTAAGGCCCTATTTTGTAAATATTTATGTAAATCAATTATTTCAATTAAACAATTTCAATTTCAATTAAACAATTTCAAAGTGTAAGAGACAGACGGAGCTATACAAGGCTGATAGCATCATCTTGTTTTCGCATTGGAATAATGATGGTGTTAATACTTTATAATTTGTTCCCTGGACGCTTATTACTAGATGCAATCAATAAGAGTGAATATTTTTCGGAATTGATTAATCCCATGTGAACCCCGACGCAGTAGGCGGTCGCAGTCTTCTTCGATATCGCGTCATTCCAGACTGAAAACAATAAGTCATCAGGCGTCGGCGCCGTCATTTTATTTTTCAATGAGTTCCATTTTTAAGACTGTGTGACTGACTGTGTGTGTAAAGACTGTGTGTGTGACTGTGTGTAAAAGCATAGGTATATAATATGTACAATTTTGCTCGACCAATAGTACATATTATACAAATGAATAATAGTATTTAGATGTGGAAGGGGTAATGACACTGAAGTAACCTCTCCACAGAAGATTTAGATTTACAGGGTGACCTACCTCGAGATATACATAAACTTAACATAACATCACCCCTGTAATACCCGAAGGGTTAGGCAGAAGTATATCTACCTATATATGTACAGTAAGGGTCAGGATTAATGTGTAACCAGTTAATGTTTAAGTCCCATGTATATGACTCCGAGCTGCTACATACAACTGAATACACACTATGAATACCTTAAAGATTGTCCACTAAAGTCAACCTTATGACGTGCAGGCTGGCTATGTGCAGTTTCCAAGAACTGTGTCAAACTCAAACTATTATGCTGCTATTTATTTCAAGTAAACCAATTACAGGCACTTTTGAATTTTTAAGGGTCGGTCAGTCAAAAAAAGATGAAGCTAGTTGCCCATTCCAAAGCGTAGTAGGTACCCTTGGAGAAGAACAGGCAAGAAACTCCATGGACACTCTTTTAAATCACAATAATATGGTTACAAAGTATTGGTTATATCATTCATGTTAAAAATTATGCATGTGAGAACGATGCAGAACGTTAAAAGTGTCCGTAATGAAAAGATAAAAAAAAACAATTCAAATATTAAATTAAATCAAAATAAGCCATGGCAGCAAAGAGTTGACCAGTCCCTACTGACGGCGCCCATTCACGAACATGACGCATAGATTAGCACCATTCAGCTCAACCATTTTGAAGGGCGCTAAATGATCCAATACATGCGCCACATACTCTCAGCCGCCAAGGCACATTCTAGTCAATGAAAGACGTACCCAGTAAATGGTAGCTTTATAGTATGTACATAGTACCCACATTATGTGCTATGCAAGTATACAATATTATGAGATTGAATTTATATAATGCAAATATTGTATTTTAAAATCTTCAGCAGATCCAACAGTATGTAGGTAGGGTAGGCGTGTGTGAAGTATGTCACATTTACGACAAGGACTTCTTATTTATTTATTTACTAGCTGCGCCCGGCGGTTTAACCCGCATAAGTTTCGATCCCTTGGTAATATTGGAATAAAAAGTTTCTTATATGTTAATCCTGGCTATAAACCATCTGTGTGGCAAATTACATCCAAATCCGTTCGGTAGTTTTTGCGTGAACGAGTAACAACCATCCATCCATCTATACAAACTTTCACGTTTATAATATTAAGGATTATTAATATTAGGATACGAGTATTTACTTTATTGTACAGACGCTAGACGCCAGCAGGTCAAGCTACCCGAAACTGTCAAAATTTTCCAATCAACCTTGATCCTAAATGCTTCAGCGATAAAGTTGAAAATCGATTAAAGAAATTTGACAGATTGTAGTAGCTTGATGTCTGTACACCAGAAAATACATAACAAAAAAAATACAATTTTTAAAATAACACACAATGGGCGGCCTTATCGCTTTCTGCGATCTCTCCCAAGCAACCCTGGAATGGACAGTGACCGCGGACATAGAAAATGGGGCTGTCAGCGGTGCAAAATAATATACTATAATGTATACAAGCTGTTGTTTTGCATCCTTGTCAAATTTCAGGAGGCTGTTATGAAAGACATAAATAATCAAATAAAATTACGATCCCTGGTAAATAATTCATACATACTTGTTTTTTTATTTATTTAAGTTTGACAGTATTTCAGAATACACCACTTTCAAAGAACAGAATCGCGTTATGGTATCGTATAAGCGGCCACGTTTTTATGTGTGTGAAAGGGCAGTTACAGTGCGGTCTCACACAGGCCGCGTTTTAAAATGCGTGTCCCGTCCCACACATGCACATTTCCGAAAATTAGAAAAAAAAAACCTACTTATTATTGATACGTGTCGATAATCAGTAGCATAGTTACCTCCTTAAATTTGACGAGGATGCAAAACGACACCTTGTATAAAATGCTGTATAATTATGTACTTAGATACATAAATAAATACATACAAAATATACATTATAAACAACGGAAATAAACGACGACTACAGAGTATTTCGGCTACGAAAACAAGATCACAACAACAAGTAATGTTCCTGCTTATGTTCTTAGGAGGAGATTACTGAAAACGAAAACATTAGTTTGACCTTTGATTACACAAACCAAGCACAATGAAAGAATTAAGAGCTTATTCCCAGAAATAAACCAGTTCAAATAACATCACGTAGGTGTACTAGAATAGTTGTTTCGTTTTCCTCCGTTCATCTACCGGCAGTCCCCGGCTAAAAATAGATTTGTTATTTAATTCCCATGAACCAGAGATCGCCTGAACAACAAAAATGTTGAATTGACTGAATAAAACCGGTCAAGTGCGTGTCGGGTCACGCGCAGTGTAGGGTTCCGTAGTTTTTGTAACAGCCAAGTGCGGGTCGTATTCGCTGACTGAAAGTTTCGTACCATGCTCTAACTAAAAGCCAAACATGACTACCTACCTAATTTGACTTCCTCACCTGGTCCGACAATTTTGCACGGAAAGTTTTTTTTTTTTTTTTTGAGATTTGGATAAGACTTGTCATAGCCGGTGTTTTGAATTTAAATACAGGACACAGAGCTACACTACTCACTCGTCACAAAAAAATAAAATTGAGGAATTCTATAGAGTTGTTCGAAATTTTCGAGTCAAATACAATTGGTCGACTATTACTCATAAGCTTGTAAAGCCCACTTAAGTGTGATAGTTTTCCTTTAAACTTCGTTATATATAGGTACTACTGCCGTGACATTTGAATTTCTAACTACAACCGTTTAGTTGGTAGAGGGGGGGACACTTGAGTCTAACGAAAATTGGTACTTTAAAGCTTGATAAGTCACGAACGGCTTACTTATTCAAGAAACAGTCTTTCCAAACCCCTAATATTTAAGACCTATCCAACGATACCCCACACTATGGGAAGGACGAAAAAAAAATGATGATCCCCACTTTACATGTAGGGGAGGTACCCTAAATAATTGTTTTTTTCACAATTTTATTTTACCACTTTTTCGGCGTCATTAACTTGAATACTCTTTTCAAATTACAACTTTCTAGTACCAATAGTTTTTGAGCTAAGCCGCGGACAGACAGACAGACACAGACAGACAGACGGACATGGCGAAACTATAAGGGTTCCTAGTTGACTACGGAACCCTAAAAATGGACCTGCACCCTAATTACGTAACACACTAACAGTAGCAATGGTTTCTATTTTGACAGTTAAACAACATTCATTGCGTTATTTACGTTGCTGAGCAGACAGATTTTTCGAACACATAAAGCAATGGATTAGCAATATCCTTCAAAATTATTAAGATTGATACTATGTTACGCAATTATAGCGCCGTATAGATTATACTGTTGCGTTTACACAATGTCATAGGACAATTCTTCAGGTCCACTAGCCACTGCGGACAATACAGTGTACATAGGCCACACGTCAGTGATGACAACACCAGAAGGCCAATTCTCGTAATTTAAAACGTTCAAAATCTAGTCGCTGTCTCACCTCGGCGACAAACAAATGTCAAAAACTTGTCAAAATGTATGGAAATTAGAGGTATTTTTGACAGATTGAGAATGGAATTCGTGATACAGGGTAATCCTAGTACGAGTGCCAAAGTACTCCTTTGACACCTAAGTGCACATTACATAAGATTTATATTATTACATATGACCAAATTTGTTTGTTGTACCCATTCTTCTAGTAATAAAGATGTTTTTTTTTTTATGAGATCAGACTGTGAACGTTCTTAAAATTGCGAGAATTGCCCCTGTGTTAAGCTGGCCTCTTAACCACACTTGTATGGAATGCGTACGCATCCGTAAAGCTGAACAGATGCGTACGTATTCCATACGAAATCGTTGTTTTCTATGGACAAAAGCTGAACAGAGCTGAATCAGTGTGAGCAGTTCCTAAATCTGCGCACTATGCTAGGCTAGCTCAATGTCAATGTCTTACCACGACGTGCAGTCAACTTGTACCAAACCACAAACGCTTATGACGTCAGTAATCAAATCAATCAGCTCAGGCTATCGCAGTCCACTGCTGGACATAGGCCTCTCCCAGGCTACGCTACAACACCCTGTCCTCCGCCTTCCGCATCCAGTCTGTCCCAACCACCTTCTTTAGGTTGTCGGTTTATCTAGCTCGGGGGCGTCCCACACTACACTTATGACGTCAGTAATGCAATAAAATTTCATTGTTATCACTAACCATTATTTGACTTACACCCATTTCCCTTCGAGAAAATTATAGAAGACATTTATATACACACTTATTCAAATTATGTCGTAAAATGCGGCTGACAGTAGTGATGTACAAAATAATTATTCTGGCCAAAATACCGAAAAAAAAAACCGAATACCACTGAGAGAGCAAGCGCTTCTACGCAACTATAAAAGGCCGCTGATTAAAATGGAGTTATTTTAATTTACATAATATAATTTGATTAAATAATTATTCTGTACACACTGTGACTCGATAAATAGGCACGATAATTATTGTGGGAATTCATACGTATCCATGACCATGTTATATGCTCATGCACATAACAAACATAATGCTTTTTGCTAAGCACCAAAATGGTGAAGTTTCACTTATCAAACGTCCTAGTTTTAGTATCAACCATGTCCCGTTTACTGTACCATCGTTACACATCACTAGCTGACGCTATGTCCATTCTGTCCCAGCTCAGATCAAAATTTGGCGGTCGTTTTGGGTAATATGGGATCTTCAGATGCCCCAATAACTATAACAGTAAGAAAATGGTGAATTTAAAGATTACATCAGGGGCGTGGAAGGATATACTGTAACGGTCTGTCTTCATTTCTAATTTTCTACATCACAAAATCTAGGTACATGTTTGCAAGTAGCAACTCAAGCTGCTAGGATGAATTGGTGTATATCATCATCACCCTACAGCAGTCTACTGCGGGACATAGGTCTCTCCAATTGCCCATCCTCCAGCTCGATTCTCGGCAACTCTCATCCAGCTGCTGCTACAAACCACCCTGCGAAGATCGTTGCTCCTGAGGGCGTCCTATATTACCTAACTTGAGGGTGTTTGCCAATTACGCTAACGGTCATCGATTCTACGGCTTATATGACCAGCCTATGTGTGATGTACGGAACAGTTGAATGTGTATATAATAAAAACTCTTAACTCTACGTTTCCTCTTAATTGTTGTATTTAATTTTCCCAAATTTCGTTTCTAGCGTCATTGCAAATTGGTTTCTATCAGTAATTCGGTTTTCAGGACACAACACTAATAAATTAGTATGCATCCTGAAGGACCCGAAAACAGGTCCCCAATAACACTCGAGATAGGTACTTACGGATACCCAAAATAGCTTCCGTTAATTTGTTTAAACAAATTAATTGAATTTTGAAGACTCTCATTCATCAAGTAGTTTGGATTGTGGGAGATTTGTATTTGCATTTCACGAGTAACCGCTAAGTTAATCTAGTTTAATTTTGTTTCGTCACACTTATCTTAGACGAGTTGAAGAAATTAAAGTATTTTTTAACAAAATTATTTTTATTTACAGTCAAATGTGAAGAATCATAATTATTTAATATGTATTAGTAAGCAACACAACCGATGAAATAATGTAAATTTTATAAATTCAACATAGATGAGAACTTTCATCAAGAATACAATCAGTATTTTCCTTTGTTCACCAAAGTATAAGGTGACAAGAAATATGTTGGTATTGTTGTCGGTATGATTAACGTACTTTTCGGATCTCTTATAACTGCCTTTGAACCGGTTCCGTAGTAGAAAGCCTGGAGTACGAGCTTGGAACAGTAGCTAGGGTTTTTTGACCTAAAGGCCGGTGGAAACAACTTATAAGTTACATGTATGGTCTTCTTAGCACCACCTCCTGGATTGTAGTAATTACGGTCAGCCCAACTCGCTGCCTGTAGAGCCACCGATCCGTCACGATTACGATAAACGGTTGTCCAATCAGAAGCGTGGTCATCGAACCACTTGTCCTTGGGAATTTGTCTGTTATTGTCCTTGATACCTTCCATATATCCACTACCACCAGGCATCTCTAACACCCAGTAATCGGAGGTCATAATCGCCGCGTGACCAAGTAACCCTCCAATGCCTCGGCCGGAGATCAGGATGTCCCCTTTCTTCACAGTGTTTACAAAACGTCTCTTATTATCCGCTGTACTGCGTTTACTCATTTTTCTTTGGAACAAAGACTCCTGAGTATCGCTCAGTATCCCGTAGTTGTTCATGATGAGCCACTCCTGGTAATTAATCGGCTGACTGTCGTCCAATGAAATATATTCCTGGTATATATCTTTAAAGATGTTTTTCTCATCCCGTTCGAATGATTCAAGTGAATATTTTTTGGGATTGATTATTCCCATGTGGACGCCGACGCTGTAAGCGCTCGCCGTCTGGTTCGATACCGCGTCATTCCGACCTGAAAACAATAAATTGTGAACCGCCATTTTATTGTTTGTTCAGTTCCATTTTTGAAGCAAAAAGGTGACGTACAAAGCGTATCGCTGCAATACATCATTTTGCTTGACAAGTATGCAGATGTGACCACACTGACTTGAGTAACTAAAATATTTATTTATACTAGGTGGTGCTAAAGTCTTCATTCACCCTATCGGAAAATGCTATAAGTTTTGCAAATGGCGCCAGATGTCAAGTCTACTTTGACATTTGTGAAGTAAACATATACAAAATACACGTCAACAAGACATGAATCGGTATACTCTTAAAGAACGCGGAATAATTTGTTTCGTGTCGCCTAATCCCTCGTTTTGGCCATTTGCACTAAAAAATAGTCTGGAATGGTTAGATCTGGTGATCTTGCCGACAACATTGCCAGATCTGACTATTCCGGACTTTTTTTTTGTGGGATTTTTTGAAGTCACGAGTCTATGCTAACAAGCCTCATACTCTTGCCCTCAAAGAGCCCTCAAAAAGAATATCCGTCAAGAATGTCAGGACCTATCGCCGAAGGTTCATAAAATTGCATAAATCGGGCCTTGAATGGTCATCAATTCGGGCGGCGGCCACTTAGCCGATATCATTTTCATGACTTAATAATACTTCTTCTTTCTACGACTTGGAATAAAATTAAGACATCATATAAACATAATTCCAAAAGAAGAACCTTTTTCATTCATTAAAAAAATTACAGTCAATAAGCATCGGGGACAACTTTTCGCCACCTTGTATTATGTTTGATGCGATATCACTTACACTAAACTTTCATTATATATTTTTGGTACGCAATCGAATTGAAAAAAAAACAGCTCACCAAAATCTAGTTCTTCAGTCAAAGCATGTGATCCTACTACCAACAGGACCACACAAGTACACATATGTCGAAACTCCATGATAGTGTCTTCAATAATGTGATTAATTACCTGGTTATCGCTCCACTTTATATATAATGCATAATTGGGTAATATTGAAATGTACAAATACAGAACTAGTGCAGAGTAAAGTACTCAAGATTAGGGGATGTCCTGCAGCCTACTATAACAGTTTCAAAGAATGATGACACATTACACACGATGATTTCATACGTAGGTGTGTTTGTAGAAACAATAACATTTTATAATTCTTTACTCATCTTTTTTTTCCGTTTCTGCAATGAAATGTTATCGGATAATGTTCCCAATTTAAGACGCTGTCCAAACGTAGGAAAACGCTGTGTTTTTGTCGCACGGAAAAAAAATCGAGTGTATTGTAAAATTTCGAAGAAAAGACATTCAAAAAAATTTCAATAACATCAAACGCATAGCTACTCTGAACCTTATTTGTTCCCGCGATGGCTGTTTGTCAATTACCTAAAAATTTTCTTTAACAAGCCATCCCAAAATAAAAGAGAAGTAGTCATCTTCTATAATGTTAACACCTTATTTTTAGCTGTTTTTGTATTTGGAAAGTTTCTGAGTCAAATAACTGATTCAAAGTGACGTCAGTAGTCATCCCATATTAGGGATTTCACTGTTGCTAAGCTGTCAAAAAAGTCCCTGAATAAAGAAATAAGGAATATTCTACATGGAATTCCCTCCCTACAGATAATTCACTTAGGGACTTTTTTGAACCCAGAATTCGTATGTTTAGATCCACAACCGAATCATGAGAATAAACATGGTAAATTTAATCATATTTTGAGAGTTATGTGCTTGAAATTCTTCAAATATCCATACTTGACCTTATTATTATCTAAACAAAGGAATTTATTTACACGTGTTACATAATTATACCGTCGCTGAACGAAGAAAATTCACAGAATTTCGTTCTTCAATTAAAGCAAAGTGTAAAATTTATTTCACATTCTTATAAAGAGAATTTCAGGTGTTTTATATATTTTATATGTACGAGTATGTTACTAGTTTAGATAAATTCTTCGTTTGTGTAGTGTTATTAGTGCTGAAGTTGGCCTTCCTGGTTTGAATGAGAACACGAGAGCGTCATTCATATTTAGTATATTTTCAGAGAACAGGCAAATAAGATAATAATGATGCAGGCATACCAATATTTAAGTCGGATCATTAACATTTAAACTGAGGCATTTAAACTTAGTTTACAAAAAAAAATTGATACTTTGACATTCGCTTGTAGCTTTTGTACTATCGAGATAAAAGTTTCCTATGTTCTAACCCAGGTCATGGTATACCCAAATTTCATCCAAATCCGTTCAGCAGTTTAAGAGTAAAGGCGTTAAAAAAGAACTCACTTTCGTATCATTTTTTTTTTTTATAAAAGACTTGGCAGTATTTATATTAAATAAATCAATCACAGGCTTAATTACAATTTACAAGCTAACACTAAAATAATAATTTATAATATTAGTTAGGATTTATTTTCATATTCTTTAGGTGTAAAGGCACGTGGAAAACTCATAGGGATTAGTTAATTTACACACACCCGTTCAACTTTCAATAAATTTCTTTATTTCAGACAAAAAATACAAACCAAAATAAAACAACAGCACTAAAACAGAGATACCTTGAAACAATTAAGCCTCATGTAGTAGATACGAGTATTTTTTTTATCCTTAGTATCAACGTCTTACGTGGGGAGTAAATAAATTAACACGAAGGATTGGCCAGACGAACGATTTGTGTCTGATAATTGTCGATTATAGACGGCGAGGGCGGGTGTTCGATTTTTCACGTCTTAATGTCTTATATCAATGTCCTACTTTACTCGTATTTTTTAGAAATGTTCCGTGATTTTTCCTCAGTTAGCTATATCCAATAAGAGTCGATCGTTTTACTTCCTCATTTATGTATTTAGTAATATTAACTAAAGAAGGCTGCAGGAACCCCTTGGATGCGAGAAGCACAGAACCGGTCGAAGTGGAGGTGCTTGGGGGAGGCCTATGTCCAGTGGTGGACGTCTTTTGGCTGAAATGATGATGAACTAAAGACATCATGTTATTTAATACCTACTACCTTTTGCAAGCGGCTTCGCCCGCGTGGAGGACGGGATAAAAAGATACCGTATATACCGGGATAAAAAGTATCCCAGTATGTCCTAACTCAGGTGATGGTCTATTCGCGTGACAAATATCCAAATAAGTTCACCCATTGCGGCATGAAAAGGTAACAGACAGAGCTACTTTCGCATTTATAATATTAGAATGGAAGTATGAAATTCTTGTCGAGTCCCAATAAATATATTTTCTTTTTAAGAAGAATAAGTAACGGACAAGACGGTACGGGACGGTATACCTGGATGAGAGACGCACAGACCAGGGAAGTATGGCAGAAAAAAGGGGTAGCCTATACTCAGCAGTGGTTGATTCTGGGCTGAAATGATGATGATGAAGTAACGGACAGTAAGTCAGATCAGGCGGGTCTTTGAATGCCGACCACGTATCGGCAAACGTAGCGTGGGGCACCCACCAGCTAGATGGACTGACGACCTCAAAAGGCAGCTACACACAAATAACATAGTGGATGCGTCAAGAACAATTTGTTGTGGCACAAATTCGAAGATGAAATTATTTAAGTCATAAAACACTAAAGTTTTTTTCAAGTTTAATGTATTTATTTTTTTTTAATTAATTGAGTCTAAAAAAATCGTAAAGAATGTGCGCAATATACATGAAGTAATGAAACTATGGAGAAGTGTCTTGACGCTGCGTGAGCGTGCGTGTTCCATCGTCGACCGTTCGATGTCCACCGCGCACAGGATGGATGGAAATCAGCAGCTGCACATAAAATAATGTTTTGTTCCAAAATTGCTGAATTGCGTTCCATTGGCCGGATATAAAGTTAAAGTTGAAAATCGTCAATGATGACAAAAGGTGTGCCATATTTGGGGAGGTTCTGTTGTGGGAAAAATATTGACTTGTATTTTTGTCCGGAATTTCGTAGGTCAGCCAGTCGTTCGTCTGCACGCCCGCAAGACGTATAAATATTCTCAACGAAGAGCAGCCCAAAAGTTTATCTGTGTAAATGTAGGAAATGCTTCGTAACTGGCAAGTTCCCGCCCTAGGCGGATCGCCCTCAAATTAGATACTTACCTAGTTAGGCATTCAGTAAAGATCTTTAGTATTCTTTGGGAGCTCTTCGACAATCGCTCATGGGCAGTTGATTATGTCGATAGAGTTCTGTTTGAAGGTGAGATAGTTTTGGCTTGATACTCACTTTTTGGAGCAGTGGGCGCAACTTACGAGTTGTAGGTTATAGGTTCGAACCCAGACAGGCGCTTTAGCATAATAATCAGCCTATAATGTTCCCACTGCTGGGACACAAGCCTCCTCTTGGTGAGAGGGAGTGGACCGTAATCCACCACGCGGGCCCAGTGCGCCAGGCGGTTTACTTTGTGTAAATTATTTCATCAACGTTGCTCTCAACAGTGAAGAAAAAGATCTCTTAGCAGTGGGACTGCTGAAAAAACTGCTTTCTTGAACATTCCTCTGAAGTTCTCACCAGTTCGCAAGCATTTCCTAATAAATACCTCCCTGATTACAAACTATTTACAGTAACATAAACGTCCAAAAACTGCAGCCTCCTCAGGTCAGAAGCACGCAGTCTCCTTAACAACTCATAACAACTCCCTAAGGATTAAAGCGCACATTAATTTAGCAGCAATAACAACACAGCATTAACCGGGTACAGGTGCAGGCAAGCACATCAAACAGCGTGTGTACACGGCTGAAGCAGTAACGTTGTCGTATGCAAATTATTCACAGAAACTAAATGGAGGGTAATGGAGGGTATTAGTAACATGCTGCGACTGCCAACCAATCAGAATGCGAGTAGCATCGACCAGCCAATCACGTACAAGATGGATGTTCGTAATTTAATATAGATGGTGGAACTAACGGATTATAATGTGTATGTGGTGCACTGTGTCATTGGTATTCGGGGCTCAATTGAGATTCTATAGCTTATGTTAGATTTCCGTAGCAGTGATCAGTAATTTTAAGAATGTTCACAGTCTGAAGACCAATTCCCGTAGTTAAAATGTGCAAAATTCAGTCGCAATCTCATCTCGCGTCGCGTCATGCGTCTGGATTTAGCACATTTTTTATTACGGGAATTGACCTTCAGTTTAAAAGTGTGCACTGTGAAAGCCAAAAGGCCTACATTTAAACAACCAAAACAAAACCTTTCCTTAGCCTTAGGGGGGGGGGGTCCTACTAAGGCCGGGACTAACCTATAACAACTACGTCGAGCCAGGCAGACGTGTACCGACATTTCACTAATTTTAGCTTGTTATTGTATATGGATTCAGTCCATGATTCTGAACCTCCCTAAGTTGTAATTTTTGGTCGGTTATTATATACACTTTTCTATGAAACAGTAGATTTTTTATTTACAACAGCCAAAAAAAATTGCACCCTAGTCTAGAATTATGTGGTGAATTTATGGTTATAGTTTGCGCGTCCCTGCCACCCTGTATTTTTGACCAAGAGATTGAATCCAGAACCTTGTTCAGTCGCACATGTGACCACTACACGAATGACGTCGAATTCAGTCAATATGTATGTATATTCATAATCACTAACACCTTATAATCTAGTAAACACAAATCAAACAACACTTTACAACATAAATTATATTTGTACCCTACGTATAAAAATCATTCATGCTATCTTCAACAAAACTGGGTGAAGTACATCTGCATATGGACCCCGCACAGGTACCGTGGCTGTGACCTTGTAGTTGGCACATATCGTCACAGTCGAACTTGCATGACCGCTTCTTTTTTATGGCTGCTTGTGACCCTGGAATCCAACAAAAATAAAATAATAAATAAAGGAACATATAACATTTTAGTAGATTTATTTTTATTTTGGTTTTTATACTCATTCGTCAGTTATAATATTAGTATGTATCGTTATGTCGTTTATTTATTTAGTTATCTTATTTTATTACATTTTCAAATATTTCTTAAAATATAAAAATAAGCATAAAAACATTTAAAATATAAAATAATAGTGGTCCACCGATGTCGGAGCAGGGTCCAAGCTACCGGTGGCATTGTGAAGCTCCTCGCAATGCGAGCCGTATTATTATCATTATTTACCACAATTTTATAGTTAGTTTGTATATAAAGGTGGCAATGCTGCCGGGCAATCTATTGCGCCACTTCTTCTAGCACTTCTTCGAGCACTAAGAAGTGCTGAAGAGCGGGTGTTTTCGGAGACTGTCTTAAGTAATTTTGACGTTCAAAACCAGCTGACTCAATCAAATTAAGTTCCAAGTCATTTTATCAAATAAGGCAGATACCTTTTTTGATAAAAGGACTTGGATACTTGGAATTTGAAAGTGATTAATATTATAATAAAATTCATGAGTTAGTGAATAAACTAAAATACACTTTGTAGAGATGTCATTGGTCAAGTTTTAAAGAAATAGGGACAAGACTAGCCAATAGTGTACTCTGGGCTGTCTCTACTTGAACACCACCTAATAAAATGCTCTTTATACAGAAAGGCAGCGACATCGATGCGCAAACTGTAACCATGGATTCAGCACATGATACCCATGACAGACCCCCTAGTGTAGAAAGTTTTCTAGAGAAGCAATACCTACGCGGTCAAAATGTATAAAACAGCAAAAAAAACATTATAACCGCTAAGCAATTTTGACGCACAGTGATTCTAAATCGTGTACTGAATCCATGGTAAAAGCTTGCACGTCGATATCTCTGCCACCTGGTACAGAAATACCTTAATTCTCAAGAAGATGAATGTTACTACAATGCAAGCATATTATTTGAAGTTTAAAGTTAACAACCGTATAATTAAGGATGCAATAAACATAAATAATTGTCGAGATATAATCAACAGGATTTATTTACATTAGTTAGCGGGTTTGAGAACAAAGGAATAGCGTAAAATACAAAATGGATTCTTTGGGTTTCCTACTGCAGTGTGGCTACTGTAAGTTACTGTTAGCCTGCATCACAAAAGCCTCGCCCCATGACTTCTAGGTCATTCGATCCAGGGCTAAAGTGGACCACTGATCCTTTGTTTTGTCCAGCTCGTCCCGCCATCTTTTACGTCTGCCGCGACGCGCTGTGTCATGGCTCGACGTAGTGTTTATATTGGCCCACAGCTCATTGGGGTTGCTACTATATTTCAGTAGTAGAGGTATGAGGAACAGGGTGTAAAGTTCACTCAACCTCCATAGAAAAGGGAGGATCCTCCGACCTGTGTCTGGCGGGCAATTGCCCAACAATTAGGTATATATGCTAATTGCGCGGTAAACTCTGCTTGCGAGATTCAGGATTTGCGTGACGTCAGTATGACGCGTTGTTCGCATGTGGCGTTGTAGATACCGCTACAGTAGTATAATTACCTAGTTCATTTTACGTTTTCTTTCAAATGTTTTATTTAGATTATAACTCCTACTAGAACTAAGAACTAACTGGCTAAAGGCCGATTTTTCAATCGTCTGATAAATTTTATATGAAGAATATATACGGCGGTTTGACATACATACTTTCTATACAAAAGCTGTCAAACTGCAATATTTATTCTTTAGATAAAAGTTATCTTAAGATTAAAAAATCGGCCCTCATCCATCTAAAGAACTTTATTATTTGACGGCACGGTTGGCGCAGTGGTTAAACGATTGACTGCTGCGCTGCGTGTCGCGGGTTCGATTCCCGCACCGAACAAATATTTGTATGACCTACGAGTAGTTGTTCCGGGTCTGGCTGTTTGTGTATGTGAGTTTAAATGTTTGTAAACGCACCCACGATACAGGAGAAATTCCTAGTGTGGGTAAAAAAAAATTATAGCATCGGATAGAACATTTTCCCATTTTAGAGTTCTGCATGTTTGATTGCAATGTTAGCATGATTATTATATGTAGGTATCTCATATCTTTATTTCCCTTAACTCATGGTTCTGTTTATCAGACCGGAAATACTGGTATTAACCTTTTTATTCATAGCAGTGTTATGAGTATGAGCAAACCCCGCACGGAATTCCCCTCAGTATATTTTAACTTTCATAGAACAATTTATAAGCAGGTAAACATAGAAACAGATGTTGCAACTACATACGACTTCTGGGAATGATAAAAAATACAAATGATAAGAATATGTTTATTATCAGGAAAACGTGGGTGAGTAATTAATTACGCATAGACAATTCAAGGACAGGTGATTGGCGTAGTGACACTTGTATGTATACCTACATTGGTGCTTTATATCTTCGGCATTATAGTTCATGCCATAGTTACTAATAAACGGGACTTGTTTACGTTTAGTGGTCCTTTCATACCAGGGTATTCTCCTAAGAATAGAATAGAATATTCCTCCCGTTATTCTTTCATCTTTTTTCCTTTATTTCCTAAGGCTCTTTCTACCAATCCGGAGTTCGGAGAGCTGGCATTTAGGGCTACTATTCACTCGGTGAAAAGTTGTAAAAGGGCTTTTTTTATTGTTGAATTTTCCCACCTGAACAACAAAAAATAAGCAGTAGAAACCATCATACTTAATTTTTCCTATATATTGATAAATGATAAATGATTTTATTTTTGTAAGTAGGTTTGTACAAACACTTTTACACGTCAATCATATTTTAAAACTAGATGAGGTCGGCGTTTCCTATCTGACTAGTCTGAGAAGGAAGGCCGAAACAAACTACTTCTATTCTTTCCTTTGCTTATTGTGTGTACATAAATAATTAAATAGTTAATGAATAAAGTCGCCATGATAAACTGCCAACACTTAGGGCCGGTTTTATGATCCGTAGTTGTTCTCAACCAATTGTTAAAAATAGTAACTAATGTTTTTTTTTTTATCTAATAGTTAACTATTTGACCATTACCAATTTATATTATCATTAGATATACAAAAAATTTATCAAAAAACCATAATAATTTTACCATTAACCGTTTACCGGTTGGCTACCGACGCGCGACTTACAGACCTTTCACATTTATTTTACCTCTGGCAGCAGCAAGCGAAAACAAACCGTATAGCAACGAAAATAAAGATCATTGTGATTTTGTCAGACTTAGCAATGGCAGCCACGCAATAGCAACCTTATTGCAACAAAAAATAAAGATCATAGTGCTGTCACTATGATCTTTATTTTTTGTTGCTGTAACTAGTTGGCTACCGACGTACATTCCGTTCACAGTTATTTTACCTCTGATTTTGCATCACTGTTGATGCAAAATCAGAGGTAAAATAACTGTGAACGGAATGTACAGTCTGTTGTCAACATTATCTGACCCACCCTAAAAACAAACGAATTTGGACCCTCTACCTGTAACATTAAGGTCTATTCAATTTATATGAGCTTAGTAGACAAGTGCTCGAGGACTCGGAGAACAAATACAATAATAATACAGACACGCAAATTTGATCTTTATAACGTTAGCATTAAGTTATATGTTATAACTACTTGTTATAATATAATTAGTGTAATAGCTTATTTTAATGACTACGATCAAGTAATTCTGGTATCGTGGTCTGTGTATAAGACTGAGAAAAACAAGTTGCGAGATCGAATCCTGCGACGAAGATATTGTTTTGCTTTCAATTTAGAATTTATTCCAAAAGTATTTCTTGCATTATTGTAAAGAACTATAGACAGATAATCTTCAAATATAAACTTTCTAAAATTGTAATATTTTCGCATAACTTGTAATAAGTGGGTAGTTGAAAAATAAATATTCGTATTCAGTATAAAACTGGTATTCAAATGCTACTAAGGGTATGCGGTGACTACGCGCAAACATATTCTTGCTTTATAAAATTGCAAAAACAACGTCTCTTTACAATTTTTTATTTTTTATTTTGTAGGTAGTTTTATTTATTATCATGTCGCAATGGAGTGATTATTTATAATAAAAAATAATTATTTGCAGGAGGAGAAGGTTGGCTACTTGTGCTGTGCAAGAATAAACTTTATGATAGTATTCTATATGGTTCATATTCTTTAGAATATTCCGTCTAGCATTACAACTAAGATCAAATTTCAATACTGCTTATAAGAGTTGAGTTGGTCTTGTGGTCACTAAGGTAGTGCGGTGTTCATCGTTGTCTGCGTTCGAAACCAAGTTTGACCTAAATATAGCTTTTTGCTCTGCTGTTTTTTTTTTAATTATTTTATTACACTTTTTTTACATTTATTTAATGGATGACGTAGGGTCTTGTCTTTTTAAACGGGCAGTTTGTAAATAAATAAAACTAAAAAATTGCAAGTTTAAAATGTTTATTATTTCATTACAACACTTAGGTAAGATAAAGTAAGTAAATGCTCATATACATATTTCCAAATTATTATACATATATTAGTATGCCATAATCAAATCTAACCATTTATAAACATTAAAAAAGGCATGCTTATGCTTAAAAGTTTGCTATCGAGAAAATGAATTCATCTGTGAAATGCTTTACAGATTTATAGCTGCCTATATGTAGTGAATAAACATGTTATTTAAATAGAAAAAATCTATTTGTAACAATAACATCACCACATAATCTGCAACCTTTTAATGGTTCAACTATCAATCCATTGAGCATTTACTTACATGGTGTGTTTGAAAATACCTACTAGATTAATTAGTAGCGGAGTGGCGCACCGTCCTCTGTTATAACTTGCTGTAAGCGGCTACGCATACCGCGCACCATATTCCAACACAAATCTTTGCATCTCATGTGCTCCCAAGTCGATGACACAATCTCAACCAAGTTGTGTTTGTTTCGGACTTCCGTTGTGTCCCAATTTAAAACCATTTGACCCCATAGATGTCAATGCAATTTTCTGTGCCGGTTTATAATTCCATATCCCAGCAGCATGTAAATGCCTTCTCACTGTTTCCACTGAAATATTGTGGTTTATTGCGCTTACACGAATGGGCAAAAATGGATTTGCGACATGGCTTGAAACAATGGCCCGGTGGCGTTCGAATTCGGGACTATACTTGATGGCTTTTGCTCCTGGATGAATCCGCTGAATGTTGCCATTGTCTCCATAACGTCTTAGCCATAGTCTGACCGTATTTCTCTAAAACAAAAAAAAAATACATTTTTGGAACCGTGTATGTAACTTGTAAGGAGTAAATGTAATGAAATCGCCAACTACACGTTCATTAATCACAATCAATCAAATAAAATAGAAATAAAAAAAACACTTACTGCTATATTAAGTCGACGACCAATCTCTCTAATTCCAACATTCTGCTCATGTAAAAATATGATTTTATGTTTGGTATAGTCATTAAGTTGCGACATGATGCTTTTTTTACACCAAATTGCTTAAAAATATAACAAGTTATGTGAAACGATTTACAAATGTGTGCGCAGTCACTGCTATTAGGCGTAGTGTAACTTTTGTCACTTAGATGAATTTATTATCTACCTCACGGAGCAAATATATGTTTTACTTCGTATCCAACCATTCTTGGTAAATATAAATTCTGTGAACTTAAAGTTTTTTTAATTTACCCACCTGTTTACAAGATAAGTTATTAGGCGTAAATCATATTGGTCGTTCTTTAATAATGTAAGATATATTAAAGAAATGAAAACAAATTAAAAAAGAAACTGATGATAGGTGGACTGTGTTTTCGAACCCAAATGTTGTTCGTCGCCAATCCAGCATCAAACCGCTAAGCCACATGAACTTGTTAGAAATACGCGAAATTAAAGATTCGGTTGTAATTATGAAGTGTGACTTATAAGCTTTTCAACTTTAACGTGAACGAGATAAAGATTAAAATAGCTTAACAAAATGATATATAATGCCGGTGGCACCGACATTGTTAGGTGGGTTTACCTTAGTGTTTCGTGTTAAAGATCAAATTTGCGTGTCTGTATTGTTATTGTATTTATTCATCAAGTCCTCGAGCACTTCTCTGACAAGCTCATATAAGTTGAATAAACCTTAATGCTACAGGCAGAGGGTCCAAATTCGTTTGTTTTTAGGGTGGGTCAGATAATGTTGACAACAGACTGTACGTCGGTAGCCAACTAGTTTAATTAGCTGTTTAGTTAACCGCCTAGCCTTTTAACTAAACGGCTGCCGTTCAACTTACGGCCTGAATAATGATACTCAATAAATTATAGTTTAGGTTGGAACTGTAACCAATCACGTGCGAGCCGAATAAGTCGCAGTAACTAAGCCAAGGCACCCCGACCAAATGGGTTAGGTTAGAACTGTGATCATAGAGCAACACGGTCTACCAGCGCGGTCCGCCGGTAGCCCGTGTTGCTCTATGCGCCGGTGGCCCGTGTTGCTCTATGACTGTGATCAACTGCGTGCGAGCCGAGAGAGCGAAGCGAGGCGAGCACTACTTCCAAAGGCCAGGCGACTGACTGAACGGCTAATTTAACCCGTTGCGTTGTTTGTACATATACGTAAACTTACACCTTCCTGTTTTGGTAGGCAGAAGCTACAGAACGCCGCCATGCCTCCACCATGCTTCTATTAATATTGGGTAGCGAATATTGGTCCTTTGTATAGGTACAGAGAAGAATCGATAGGGGTTATCGAATTCAGACTATTATAAAAACGATATTGAATAATAAAAAGCACCTTTAATAAATGGACCAACAGATATTTTATCAAGTTCTGTATTTTTGTACTTTTGAAAATTACAAAACATTGGTCCTACATTTTATTAAATTGTTTAAAATACCTTAATACAAATTCTAGTCATAAATACGAAACATAAATCTCAAAATAAGGACAATTTTATTGTTATCTCGCGTGAAAGAGTAGCCTCGGTTCGTGGCTTATGAGAAAACTGATAACGCTCGGTGCATTCGTAATTTTCTTTTAATTTTCTCAGCTAAAGTTCCTGGTAAAGGTGGCCACCCATTGCACCGTACGTGGTAGAGACATTGACGCGCAATCTGTTGTGATATAGATTCACATGATTCTGTTTTAAAAAAAATGTATTTCAATACATTTTGACCGCGTAGGTTTACCACTTTTCTATGTAACAGCAGATTTTTTTTTCATAACCGACAAAGATATCTCCGCTCTCTTTCCGGTTCTATCGTGTGCCAAATTAATGGTTTCAGCTTTCGATGTCCCTGCCACCCTGTGTAATGCAATGAACCGGATTGGCAAATGTGTAATTAAAAAAATCCTTGTTAAATTTTAATCACTATACCGTTCCGTCATAGTCCATCGCAAGTGACAAAATTATTTGTATGTCGTGTTATGTCATGTGAAGTCATGTCATTTCCATTTCTGAATTTTCAAAGCACCTCTTCACCTTTGGATCCATTCGGACTATAAGTATAATGTTTTTTTTTAGTTAATAATGTTCTTGATAATAAGTTACTAACGAGTGACAACTATTAATAGTGACTTTCGGCTGGGGAGTTTGTTGCGCCACTTCTTCTTTCCAGCTAAACCACTAGAAAGTGGTGAAAGGCGGGCGTTTTGGGGTTATCTTAAGTAATTTTGATATTCAAAAAGGCTGATTCTTAGCCTAATCTTTTCTACTTATGATTTTGATTTTTTGTCGCCGACTGTACGATGTAATGAGCGAGAACCTTAAGCCGTAAAAGTAAAATAGGCACGAATATTTGAAGACATTAAAACGTTGCAGCTAATTATACTGTCGTTTTTTTTCAGTACCATTGTGGTTCCTGGTGGCGAATAGTTCTTAAACTATTGTCGTGAATTTCATAGCCAATGACTTACTTAATTAGAATAGAAGTAGTGAAATGGTAATTTAATTAACATTACAAAGGGTTGATTTCTCAATAGTTACATAACTTTTATGTGACCGCTTTTGTATAAAGAAAATGTCAAACTGTCAGATTTATTCTTTAGATACAAAGTTATCTGACTATTGAAAAATCAGCCCTGAGGACTGATTACAGTCGTCAGATATATTTTATCTGTGGAATAAAATTGACATCTGACAGTTCTAGTATGGAAAAACTAGAAAAATACTTTTTAAAAACTTATTCTAGGCATAAAAGTTTGGTGAAATTCGCCCTACGAGGCATAGGTGCTCGTTGTTAGAGATAAGTTAACAAGTCTCTTTTTTGCAGGCAGACGCAAGTTAACTAACAATATTAATTGTCAGAAGTAATCGATTACATAGTTGTCCATATTTGTAATTTAAGATATTCCAAAGAATGTTCATATTTTCCTGTAGAAGGTTTGATATTCTACGGAGTTACTGCAAACAACATTGTTTTATCATACGTCATTCAACCATATCTTTATACGTCCAGCAGAAAAGTAATTTCGTAAAAGGAGGAATTGATAAAATTATTATCATTGAATGTTATATACCGAACGACCAAAAAAAATTGTATTTACTCGTATTCTAATCATCTTTAGGTGCATAATCATTTGAAACATTTTCTTCCAAATCTAACATTCAGAACATACAAGAGAATACGTCAAGGAGTATTTCACAGAACACCTTGTAACAAGATTTACCATCAATCATCTTGACTGAGACGAATGTTAGCTGGTCAGTTGCTCGTGTCTAGCTCATACGTGATGCTATTGTCTATTTTCAAAGTATCTGACTAAAATGGAAACAAATGGATTGGAAAACGTACGTTTGTGGTTGGCTAGTACTTAAACACGACATTCTAATATTAAATCACCATAACGATGTGTTTCATTTGGCAATTGAGGTTAATTATCGCCGATGATTTTTTAATTACATTTTAATAATCTTATTCCTACAATATTGTCTCTCCTTCCCCTTTTTAATCCATCCAAAGGTTGTCTTTAAAAGATCGCTCTTAGCGATAAGACCACCCATTGTGTCACCCTTTGTAAAATGTCTACATTTATATCTGTAATTTATTATCGTTTACATAATAAAGAGACTATTCTATTCTTATTCGAACAACAACAATAATTGTTGGATATAAATTTGGAACCGTTTAAAATACAGATGAATGTGTTAATAGAATTACTAACACATTCATAAAAGGATTCCTTTGTGAGTGATTACGTAAGAATCTAACCTAAAAAGGGTTTGTTTACACTTTTGGAACAAACCTTATTAGTCTGTAATAGAAGCGGAAATTCTTCCAGTCATCGCTAGTACAAGACTGTTAAGTTGGACTCACACTGTGGTGTCGTCATACGACATGAAGATTGCACGACCCAGCGTCCCGCATGGAATTTGTGCTCCAGGATTCGAGATCGAATTCTTCAATTGTTAAATTAAATTGTCCTAATAATAGGTACTTTAGGTACGCATCTTGTACTACGGGCTAACTTTTGGCGGCATTATTGACACTTATACGATACTTCGACGTTTGTGCAATCTGTTTACTTTTTGAGGACTACTTTATTGCCCAGCACTGATAAATTATGTGTATTTATTTCTGTAAATTGGTTAAAAAAAACAAGACTTTTAAAAGTAGATGAGTGTGTTACCTAGCCGACTACTCTGAGAAGAAAGACCTGGGGGTCTACTCCGAAGTAGTATCGGCCGAATGTTCGGTCGTTTCCTGCTACAAAGTTACTATTTTGTTCGGTCGGTTCCGATCCTACACTCCTACACTCTTTCGAATATTGACTATGGTCCCGACCCACCTGAGCCGATCCGCACTTTTTTCGCATTTTTCAATAATATTCGGTTCGGCCATGT
The DNA here is from genome assembly GCA_949629185.1 of Apamea crenata. NCBI lineage: Eukaryota > Metazoa > Arthropoda > Insecta > Lepidoptera > Noctuidae > Apamea > Apamea crenata. The sequence continues at coordinate 5,658,003 of OX451359.1, forward strand.
GTCGGTCCGATCCGAACATTCGCACTTTGCACTTCGGAGTAGGCCCCCAGGCCATATGACCACCATGCAGATAAATGTCTGAGATGATTCTTTAAGAAAATTACTACACAGATTTGAGTGGACCTGTCCAATCAGTGCACACGTTAATCAGTAATCGTGTAGCTCAACTTAGAACATAAGGAGCTAACGGGCTCATTGGTCAAAGATGGCCTGTTGCTACAGTACCGTACATACCTAACCAAAAAAATTTCAACCAATTTTTACAACGGAAGAGCTCCTCCTAAAATTATACGTCGTGTTTTTTTATTCCAATATAATAATAATTAATATTGTTTAATGTTGTAGAATTTTATCAATTTGAACTCTACACTTGACACCTTATCTCCTCCTAGATTGTCTTTTAAGGGTCAGTTCACACCGAGACGCGACACGACCGACGACGAGACGATACTGGAAGAGGCCAGTGATTTCGTGAGTGATCGCAACGTTGCGAGGCGCATCGTAAAATCGTTGGCAACACGACGCAGCGAATGTAGACACGTCCTACTGCGCCGCGCGGCGTCTTGCTACGCAGCGAGGCATCACGAGGCGCAGCGCTGCACGGCGCAACGTATTCTGAACTCTCACAATGCAATGTGTACCTTTTCGTGCAGAAAATAAAGTATATTTTGAGTCACTCTTTTAAAGTGTGCGCGCAGAGCTTCGCGTCGCGTCGCGTCTCGGTGTGAACTGACCCTAACTGTCAGATGTTTTTCTACAAATTACTAATCACAATAATAAACTTAAACTCACAGAAGAGAACACACACTGTTTTAGTTCTGGTTCTGAATCATTTCATAGATAGACAACACAACTAGATATACAACTATGCAATAAATGTAAGTACATATATAGGTATTTCCTTATCGTATTCGGTTACTGGCCACATGATTGTTTTGTGTCCTCGAGCATTCTTAATGATTTTAAAAAGAGTTTTTCATTGACAAAACTGTTTATTTAAAAAGTTGGTCTTGTTATACTTAAAGAGAGACTACTAAAACTTCAAATCAACTATATAATAACAGAATAACCTACGTGCACGTATTCTGTTAAATATTAGGTATTTATGTTAAACATACCGGTTCAATATGCAGATACTCGACGTGCTTATTATTTTCCTCAAGAACCAGTTTTGTTGAATGGCTTCTAAATAAAATTATAGTCATCGTTCAAAAAACAACTGACGATCGTAACCTAACGTACATAAGTAACGTTACAACTTGCAGACTAAACAATAAGTTAATGATAAAGATGAACTTAAACGCGATAAAAGTTCCTAAACAATATGAAACAAAAGAGACAATACTGTGCCAGAACAATATGAACCGTGAATCAGATAACAATTATGTCAGCAACACAATTGTGAACTCAAAAACATGTTTATATACTAACCTTGTATACTTAAACTTAATATCACAATAAAAATGATGAATAAACTAAACAATTTCAATTTCATTTTCTTAAATTGCTTTTTACAACCAAACACGAGTTTTTCACTGTATATTTACTGCACATTGTGCAGTAAAGCACTGTTTATAATGTTTTTGATGACTGTGTACAGCTTCATCGAACTAATGAGACGATCGCGGATCGACTCATGCGCCGAGTGATGCCAACTTCAGTTCGCTAAAAGCGCCAACTTGTAGCAAATGTCAGAAGGAAGAATAAAAAATTGACGCATAATTGGACCGGTGGAAAAACTCGTTTTGAGAATAAAGATTATGTAACTATTAGGTTTTTTTTTGTATTTATTCATTTATATTATAGAACACCAACATTATATACATTCAACATTGGTTTACAAAAGTTTTTAGGAAAGTTTATACTGCTAACGTATACACAAATTACACAAGGCTGAAAACCAGCGCTGTGGCTCTGTCTCGCATAGGTCTTAGCATTATGCTGAGTGATGGCTTTTTTGCGTGGATGTGACGCATATTTTCCCCCACCTTTTTTGTGTTTGTATTCTTTATTTGCGTCATGTTTACCACAAATAAACGTATTTTCTTTCTTTCTAAATTATAGGCGTACATAACATTTAAATAAAAAAAGACATTGGACAGAAGTTATTTTAAACTAAAAGGAAAATAGAATATAATCAATACAGGAGGATTTTCTTTTAGTTATGTCGATTTTTGTTACACTACCAAATTATACATATACCTACAGTCCTCCAGACCGTTCAACCACGGCGGCCAATTATTATTATTATTTATTTATTATAAGTTAACAGCATACTAAACAATATAACTAAAACTAAGCCCCACAAAACCGTAGTAGTGGTTTGACTGTGGAATCATAATTAATTAATCTCAACAGAGAGACTAGCCTTCGGCGCCGAAGATATTGTAGTGTACAAGTGTGTGCGCAGACACAGGAGCACTCTCCCTTTTTTACCTCTCATAGTCCGACAGGACGGCAATTCGCCACGACCAGAGATAATTTACAAATACTACTCCCAAATTACGTACATACAAACATAAATTCACCCTTCTTCCCATCTTCGTTTAGTCACAACTTACTTCCTATTTATTACTGTCAGTAAAACACTGTCAACATTGAAACATTAAATCGATGTAGGAATTGAATACCATTAAACTTGACATAAACGACTGTCTTCCATTCTTTCTGGATCTAATATTATCATCTATTATATTTTGTAAATGTGAGGACTTTGTAGTCTTTAGATCTGTAGACCATTTTTTATTTTATCAAGTACCTAGTACTTGTTGACAGGCCTACGTTGTCCTCCCATAATTACTCGTAGGTTCTGTAATTTGAAAACATTGTAATAGCCAATTATTTTTAAAAGAGTAACCGTGGCGTTTCTTGCCGGCTCTTCTCCATAGGAAACGACCAATTAGAACCGTGCACCTAGCTTCTGATGTTTTATAAGTGCCCATGTTGGTTTACGTGAAATAAAATATTTTGATTTTTTTAATTAGGTACACTTTTCCTGAACTTACTGGGGGTTTATTCAGGAACTCACTCTAAGAAATCGCGCATGCGACCACTACACCTACGAGGAGTTGGAACTTATTTAATTGATAACCTTGGAACTTATTTGAAGGATTGTTTTAAAGGTCAGACAGTAGTTACCCACCTATTTACTTTGTGTTAATTAGTCTGAACAAACTTACAATATCTCTATCAGCCAAAGACTCAGGTTTACACGATATACCTGAACAAAAGTTTATAGAACTAGTATTAGTTTGAAAGACAGTTATTATTCTACAATATAATGACATTTTTATTCCGTTAGAAACACCACTTTCTATCATCTCTCTCTTGCAAACCGTACATAAAAAGTAAGACATATTTTTAAAAAAAAATTGTGTATTTTTTCTTACCAAGGGGTATCGTATTACCCAATTAGTGGGTTGTGGAGATAAGATAGGCAGTGGCACCATTTAAAATACTGGTATTCAGCTGCATCCGGTTAGACTCAGACGAGACGGCACGGTTGGCGCAGTGGTTAAGCGATTGACTGCTGCGCTGCGTGTCGCGGGTTCGATTCCCGCACGGAACAAATATTTGTATGACCTACATGTATTTGTTCCGAGTCTGGGTGTTTTTCTATCTATAATATGTATGTATTTACAAAAAAAATTGTATATAAGTAGTTTATCAGCCATCTTGTTACCATAACACAAGCATTAGGTTGCTTAGCTTGGGACAAATGGTGCTGTGTGAAATGTCCAGGGATATATTATATTATTATTATATTATAGACTGGAAGCCGACCCCAACATAGTTGGGAAAAGGCTAGGCAGATGATGATGATTTTTCACAAAATAACACAACATAAAAGCGCCTGTACGCCCCGAAGGATAATCCGGGGTGTACTTATATTAAAAATACATCTTTCATTAAGAACTCTCCTACAATTGACATAATAAAAATGCTGTATCAATCAATTGTTCTTTAAAAACAAACCCTTAAAAAAACACTTTTCCATACTTCTACATACATCTGAAGGCCAGTTCTCGTAATTTAAAACGTTCAAAATCTAGTCGCAGTGTCGTCTCGGCGACAAACAAATGTCAAAATTTGTCAAAATGTAGGGAAATTTGAGATATTTTTGACAGATTGAGACTGAGATCAGACTGTGAACGTTCTTAAAATTACAATAATTGCCTCTCTAATTTATGTAATACTATTTGACCCGGGATAGCCCCGAAAGAGCAAAAAGAAGAGACACAACTAAAACAAAGTAACTGTCGGGATAGGAACCACCTAACGACAACGCCTTTATGTCTAATAGGTACTGCGACACACTCCCTAAAGTTAAAACAATGTTTACAATGTTTATTTTGCAATCCAATAATTACTTATCAGTTTGACTCCACCAACAAAGACCTTCAGGACTGAACATAGATTACTGACTCACAAAAGATCCTTTTCGCTCTGGTGAAGTCCCGGTGTTGCAACGCTCCCTATAAAAAGGCTCCACAGGAAGCGAACTATTCATTAGCATATAGTGTTAGTATTGAAGTAGTACAAGTTTTAAAAGACTGAAAAAAATAGAAAATCATGTTTTCTAAAATAATTTTCGTCCTAGCGACGGTGTGTGTTGTCAACGCATCTGTGTTAACTGTCAATGCTCTTGATGGTAAGTAATTCTTTTTTTGTAAATAACATTTAATTATCATGTGACATTTAAAAAACTAATAAATGCTGCTGCTAATAAATTCGAAAAATAAAGAAATAAGCCGTCTTGATCAGGTTGCGAAAAGTAGTACCTATAAGTAACGAAATAACTAAAGGAGCTGTATTTAATTAATGTTCTTATAACAGACGATCCTGGGACCGAACTTGCAAGCAATCCAAAAGACTGCAACTTCCGAGCGTGCGACCAGCTGTGTCGCCGGCTCAAGTTCACCGGTGGCGCCTGTGTCAATGGTCGCTGCAAATGTGATAATTTCCTCAATACAGAAGGTAATAATGATATTTCGTTGTTAAACCCTGCGTGAGCAGCTCTCCTTTCAAACTTTCTTCCATCTTTTACCAATTTTTTATGCTTATTATTTGTTTTAGAGGATGTTTCTAAAACCACAGTGGCGGTGCTTGATGGAGACCTATGTCCAGCAGTGGACGTCTTTCAGCTAAAATTAAATGGACATCATTGTTTTTCTTACAGATGACATGACTGAACCTGCAGCATATACCTCACCGGACGATTGTAACTTCAAGGCGTGCGCCGAACAATGTTTCAAAATCGGCTTTACTGGTGGCGCTTGTGTCAATGGGCGCTGCAAGTGTGACAATCTCCTTAACTCAAAAGGTAATATTCGTTGTTGGAACTCAATTTTAAATTAAAAGACAACATTTTTTTGGTCGGTAACTGCCTTTTGTTTCCAATTTACTTTATATTTTCATAATAGTTACTATACTTTGTAATTATTAAAACTCTGTTTCATCTAGAGCAAGCAACAGCCAAAATTGCAACCAACTGTGCCGTATATTTTTATCACTTATTTTCTTATATACGCTAAACTAGTCATTTGTAACACTAGAATTTCTCTTTTTTTTCTTGCAGATGATATGACTGACTCTGCGGAATTCACCTCACCGGGTGGTTGTGACTACAGAGCGTGCGACCAACAATGTCGCAGACTTGGTTTCCCCGGTGGCGCTTGTGTCAATGGGCGCTGCAAGTGTGACAATTTCCTTAACTCAGAAGGTATATAATATTCGTTGCACAAGATGCAATAGGCATCTTTTGCGACCTATCCAAGGCATTTGATTGCGTGAATTATGAAACACTGCTCTTGAAACTTGAACATTACGGACTGGGTAAACTTAATTAAATCATATTTAAATGATAGATTTCCACAAGTTCAAATAAACGGTGTGAATTCATTGGGTTTAAAAGTCAAAATGGGTGTACCGCAGGGCTCAATATAGGGACCGTTCCTATTTTTAGTGTATATAAATGATTTATCTCATTTACTGAAACCGACCACAAATGGTGTTATTTGCTGATGACACATCACTGATTTTTAAAGTAAACAGACGTGCACACCAGCTTAACGACGTGAATAACGCTATGGTTATGGTCCATAATTGGTTTACTGTAATAATTTGGTATTAAATGAGAAAAACCTAAATGCATTCAATTCGCATTACCAAATGTTAGAAGTAGTGAACGTCACGTTGTATTGAATAGGGATATACTTGAATTCGTCGAATATACGGTTTTTTAGAGATCACGCTTGACTCAAAGCTACAGTGGGGTCCTCACTTAACATCCCTTGCAGGGCGACTAAGTTCAGCCGCTTACGCTGTTTGGAAAATCCGTCAATTAATAGACCGCGAGACTGGTCTATTTTAGTTACTTTCATAGCATAATGTCTTACGGTATTCTGCTGTGAGGACAGGCTGCAGATATTGATTATATCTTCATTCTACAAAAAAAAGGGCTGTCAGAGTCATCTACAATCTCAGCAAACGCGAATCTCTAAGGGAACTGTTTAAAAAAATTAACATCATGACGGTTCCCTGTCAATATATTATATATATGAAAACATAATGTACGTTCGAAAAAATCTACATCTTTTTATAAGTGACAGGCATAATTTTAACACTAGAAATAGGAACCAATTAGATCAACCGCGCTTCAGATTTATCTAAAGTGAAAACTTATTTTATGGTTTACTGTTTAAAATGTTATAATAAAATACCACTCGATACACTTCAACTGAATAAGAAGAAATTTAAACTCAAACTCAAAAACTCAAATCATTTAATTCAACTAAACCAATTACAGGCACTTTTGAATTGTCAAAGGGTCAGTCAGTCAGAAAGATGAAGCTAGTTGCCCATTCCAAAGCGTAGGTACCTATGGAGAAGAACGGGCAAGAAACTCCATTTAAAACATGCATTAAACGCACACATATGTGGACAAGCCTATTATTATAAGTTGGATGATTATATCGTAGATAAAAATGCTTGGCTTAATGCTGGTCCTGCTCCACAAGCACTTGGGCTCACTAGTTAATCACAATTACAATATTTGGAAGAGATGCTTAACTTATTTTTTGTGTTTTTGACATTACGAACTTAATGTTTAGTTTATTCAATCAAGTTTTAATTCTTGAATACTTCAATATTAAATACCTCTTCCTAGCTGTTTGGTAGTAAAATTGTATTAATCTCTTAAATAAATTGCAAACTTAAAAGCATTTTTTTGCAAAAAGCAAAAGTTTTGTATTACTTAAAAGCATTTTTTAAATTTTGCAAATGTAAGAACCGTGGATCCGTTTATTATGATATTTTGGTGTTGACTTGAAAGAGCATGGCAGTTGAGAATATGTCATGCTCACTTAAATGTCTCACTGATGGTGGCGCGTCTGTTGGATCATTCGGTTCCCTAAAAAATGATTGAACTGGATGGTGCTAATCCACGCGTCATGTTCGTGAACGGGCGCCGTCGGTAGAGACTGGGTGGAGACTGGTTATCTCTTAAACTGCCAGGGCTTATTTTTAATTTTATATTTTGAATTGTTTCTTTATTTTTTTTTTTATTACATTTTGCTCACATATAGAAGCAACAAGAATAATGTACCCAGGATTTTGTAATAATATCTTGATTTAAAAGAGTCCTTGGAGTTTCTTGCCCGTTCTTCTCCATAGAGATCTACGTTTTGGAATGGGCAACTAGCTTCAAGTTTCTGACTAACTGACCGACTATTTAATTTTGAGAATTCAAAAGTGCCTGTGAAATGGTTCAATTGAAATAAATGTTTTGAGTTTGAGTTGTTAGAACTCAATTTATCATTTAAAGTCAGACTTTTTTGGTCGGTATCTGCTGGTTTGGTTGGATTAAATGTCTGTTCCATCTAGAGCTTGCAACAGCAAAAAATGCAACCAACTGTGGCGTATTTTTTTACCACGTATTTTCTTAAATATGGATAGTCTATTTAGTCATTTGTAACTATTTAATTTCTCCTTTTTTCTTGCAGATGATGATGATAATATGATGGTGGACCCTGCGGAATTTCTCTCACCAGGCGGTTGTGACTACAGAGCGTGCGACCAACAATGTCGCAGACTTGGTTTCCCCGGTGGCGCTTGTGTCAATGGGCGCTGCAAGTGTGACAACTTCCTTAATACAGAAGGCATAAAACGTAATATTTGTTATTAAAAGTCCTTCTACAATGTTAAAACATTATTGAACACTAAAACAGTCTGCTACGGGTTCTTCAAACACGTTCCCACTTTACTTTCCATTTTTTGTTTTAATGAAGATGAACAATTTTCACAAAAAAATTTAGTTTTAACAGATGCAGTTCCTGAATTCAACGTCGAAGACACTGCTCCGCTAAGATCTTGCAATAACAGACAGTGCAACCAACTGTGTCGTAAAAAGAAGTTCCGTGGCGGCGCCTGTCTCGGAGCTAACTGCTTCTGCCATAAGTTTTTTTCTCTACTAGAAGGTCAGAATTAGAAAATGTATTACAATCATTTATCAGTTCACTTATTAGTACCAAAACCTCATAAAATTTATATCAAGGTTTGTAAAATAAAATTAATTATATTTATTTATACTATCCTAGAAACAAATAAATCTCATCTGCTTCATATACTCGTATCTTTTTGTTTCTTTCCTTAAATATGGATTTTTTTATAATAGAAAATATATTTCTAAGGCTACAGTTTTTTTTTTATTCCTGCAGATACCATGACTGACTCTGCGGAATCACTTCCACTATCCTCTTGCAACTCCATAGCGTGCGACGACCAATGTCGAAGAACCGGCTGGCACAGTGGTGTCTGTTTCAAGGGGCAGTGCAAGTGTGACTACTTCCTAAACAGAGAAGGTACCTATCTAATATTTGCTATCAAAAGTCCTACAGTTTTAAATAATTAATCCGAATTTTATTGGTCACCAATTTCTTTGATGCAAAATTACTACTTTGCACTCCACCTGATGCTCGGGATTAACACTATTGACACCTTCAAGCTCAGTTCACAAAAGTGTTCACGGTGAGACTTAGTATATCTTCCTTTTCTTTAAATGTGGATTTTCAGAAACAGGATCAGCCCTTTCTAAGACTGCAAATTTTCCTTTTTCTTGCAGATACCATGACTGACTCTGCGGAATCACTTCCACTATCCTCCTGTAACTCCATAGCATGCGACGACCAATGTCGGAGAACCGGTTGGCACAGTGGTGTCTGTATCAACGGGCAGTGCAAGTGTGACTACTTCCTATACACAGAAGGTATCTAATATTTGTTACCAAAAGTCATTCCACAATTTCATTACCTACTGAATTGACCAAAGTACCTTTCAAACGTGATTCTACCTTGAAATCAAAATAGTTACGAAACCTTTCTTAGATGCAGTTACAGAAAATACTCTCTCCAACTTAGAAGATTCTAATTCATTAAAACGATGCACCTACCAAGCATGCAACGAACTATGTCGTAGACACAAGTTCCCCGGTGGCGCCTGTGTCAATGGTCGCTGCAAGTGTGATAACTTGTTCGGAACAGAAGGTTCTACACAATTTTTGTTCTTTGCAAAAAGGATTTCTTGAAATGAACACTGGCACTTAATCAGCTGTTTAACATTGCATAACTGTGTCTGTTCTAGTAGTGTCTTATTTATCTAATATCCTTCGTTCATACCTTGCCGCTAGCTCTCTATTTACCCCGTAAACATATTTTTTGGTAGATGCTGTCGATGAATATTCCGAAGTTGTCCCGAGACGCGTCTGCAGGTTAACAAAATGCAGTCGTACGTGTGCCCGTCGTGGCTATGAAGTCGCCAAATGTGAAAATGGTCGCTGCAAGTGCTACAACAAAACACAAGAAAAAGGTAGCTTTTTTAAAATGTATGGTGCATATGTCATTATTATTCTTAGTTTGCAGGTTCAAATGGTATTGAGTACCTATATTTACTCCGCGGCAAGTGTTATTGGGTGTTTCTATCTAGAATTTCTCAGTAGCAGCCCGGAATTTGGATTGGTTCCCGATTGATACCAATGGGCTCGCCCCTTATATCATGGAACTTTAACATAACTAGCAAAATGTGGGTGAACTACATAACAGGCATGCATCTGCCTTACCCTTCGGCAAGTGTTCCTTGTGTCTCAGCATAAGAACCACACCCGGGCGTTAAAATAGCACATAGAGTGTAAGAAAGAAACTGTTGCACAGACATACATGACAGAGACAATGCTCTACTACTACTAAACTACTAAAGTCGCTGTTTTCGAAAACTTGCTTGCTCCTTGGCTTGCAGTTTATGAAAATTCATCAAACTAAGATAATAATACTTTGTATTTTTAATAGATGCATCTCTACTTAACGATGTAACCAGCGCCGAATATGAAGAATCAAATGACATCTTGAGTACAAATGAAGGTAGAGATTTAAATTATTTTCAACGGATTATAAGTAGCAGTTTTCTAACATTTTTTTTGGTTTGCCTTTTTTCTTGAACAATCCATATTAACTGATAAAGCTAGATTTTTTTAGTATAATAACAATAATACTAGAGCTTTTGAACCAATACTTCAGTTTATTTATTTGTGTCTTTTAATGATTCTACTGTCTCTGCTACATTTTCCATCACTCTAAAACTTACTATGTATATCTTCTTACAGAGGAGCCGGCTGTACCTTCGCCCCGCGCCTGCAACACAGTGACTTGCAACCAAATGTGTCACCGCCTCAATTACGCCGGAGGATGGTGTCGCTTTGGTCAATGTCAATGTTACTAAACTTAATTTATAATGTGGTTCTGTAATCTGTACGTAACTTATAATAATATTAATGTTATGTTAAAAGTAGAGAACGTATAGGGAGGAAAGGAAAGGAAAGGAGTTAATATAATTTCAAAGAGTAGTAAAGAAGGTACAAGTTCAAACAAGGGCCATAGAGCTTTCAACACGATTCTAAGTCTGAAATAAAAAGCTGACTGGTCAGATATTTACACCCGACTGTATAATTTCTTATGAACTAAAAGTATGTCATTTATTAAAATAAAAACATGAAAAAAATCACTGCATTTTATTGTAAAAGTTTTTGTGCAATTCTTGCATTTGTACTGCATAATTCTAGTCATCGTTCCCTAGCCCTTTTCGCCCAATTTATTTGAGGTCGGTGCAACGGCGAAACATGGAATAGAATAAATACTCTTTATCATGTCCATATAAATTACAAAAAATAATATTTAAAACTTACAAAGGGTGACACAATGGGCGGTCGTATCGCTAAAAGCAATCTTTTAAAGAAAACCTTTGGATTTATTTTCATCATTAACATTTATTTCCTTTCATGAGTCGTCTTCTCAGCACCCGGCACTGCCGAGAAGATGACTAAACCCACGCCTGCGGTTTGACGATTTTCAAAAAATATTTGCCAAAGATGTTAAAAGATGAAAACTACGGGAGAAAGCTCTCCGAAAAAAAAAATTGAAACCAAATATTTCGTCGAGACTATATGCTATCCTTTTTAGACCTGAAGACTTTTATGGGAGAAATTCATGTATCGGTGATGCTCCCAAGAGAACTAAGTATGTTTTTTATTCCCAAGGGCACTTATGGTGTGATATTATGTAAATAAATTATGTAAATTAGTTGACCCGGTGAACTTTGTGTCACCTACAATTTATTTGATAATAACTTTTGATCAGCAATTATTAATACTAATCAACATTCCAACTCCTATCGATTGAGATAAATAAAACTGCATCGTGTACCGATTGAATTTCTTTAGGTTAGTAAATAAAACTTGCTTGCATTCAAATGAATTCATTTTATTTTATTTACATGAATGATAAATACAGATATTCAATGTTGTTCCACTGGGAAATCGGCTCGGTTTTTGATATCTACGGAAACCCAAAACCGTACCATATCCTCCAAATCGTTCAACACCACGTTGTATTGTAGTTTTGACGTGTCCGCATAGTCACCACTCACCAGACTAATTATGTTTGTTGCACGATGGTTCGTGCGACGTCACGACCTTTGATCATTCCTCCCAGCATGATCTGGGAGTAAACGTCTGCTTAATAGCAGATCTACTGGTCAGCTAGCTATTGAATTCCGGATCCGCCAAGTTGATATTTTACATTTGTGGTATGATGGTTTTGTAAACGTTTCATTCGTTAGATTATTAATAAAAAAAATTCATTATGTTTACTGATTTTCTGTAAATAAAGTCGCTGAAGACAGAGCTGCATGTAATTGTAATCATGTCCTTGCATTCGCTCTTCTTTTCTCCAACTCCAAAGACCTTTACATTTCTGGCGAGAAGTTTAACTGCTTATGATTTGTTTATGGTCATGGCAAAGACCAGATGCAAGGAGAATTGCAGCCGCTTAAAATCGAATGGCAAGTCCGTTGGAATCATCTGGATACGCGGAATCAAAACATCCTCACCTTTGTATATTCCCTTGATGATCGTTGCCTCGATGACGTTATTCGTTTGATTTTTCACAGCCAGTCTCGTTCCATTGCATAGTTGAGGTTGATTATTGTTACCCAAAATTATGATGACTGACCCTACTTTTAATCGTGTGTGTACATATGTATTATCATAATTATTAGATCAGTGCTAGAATTAACAACTCTAAAGTTTTTCAGCCAGGAAGATCATCCTTGAGTTAGTTTTACTTACAACTTCGAACAGGTTATTCCTGTCGTACGTCTGAAGTTGTCTGTCTGTCAGTATACATGTAGTACATAAAATAACCTATAAATGATATAATGTTCATTACAAATTTATCTAGTTTTTGCTTAAATTGTGATCGACACAAAAGTTAAAATAAACAAAACTATGACGTTTTGTAGACGGGCACCTATGACGAGCTTTCAGTTTCTAATCCGATTGTCAAATCATAGACAAAAACAGAGGTTATAAAATAATCTCAATTGTCAAATGGAAAACGTCAATACAAAATTAGAAATACTGGTTTCAGTATTCAAATAATCAGATCAAAGCACTCAATTTGTGAGTGGCACTACACATTGGCAACCACAGGTACGTTTTCTGAACCATTTGTTTACATTTTAATTATATCTAATTAAAATGTAAACAAATGGTTCAGCAAAAAAATGGTTGAAATGGTTGGTTTTGAAATAGACTATAGCATCACGCACACATGTACTTATGGGCCAGACACGAGGAACTGAACAGGAGACATTCGTCCCAGTCAAGATGACTGTAGGAATTTAACAAAAATAGTACCTAACAATAAAATGCATTGTTTATATTTAATGTCTTTATTTTAATACATATTATGTGATAATAAATATTGAAGGCTATATGGCTCTTGTATGAACTTCTACTTTACTTACTCTATGAAATACAAATAACTTCCGCCTTATATGTTTTCTACTTTTAACATAACATTAATATTATTATAAGTAACATACAGATTACAGAACCACATTATAAATTAGTAACATTGACATTGACCGAAGCGACACCATCCTCCGGCGTAATTGAGGCGGTGACACACTTGGTTGCAAGTCACTGTGTTGCAGGCGCGGGGCGAAGGTACAGCGGGCTCCTCTGTAAGAACTAAGAAGATAAACAAAGTAAGTTTCAGAGTGATAGAAAAAGTACCGGTGACAGTAGAATCATTAAAAGACACAAATAAATAAACTGAAGTATTGGGTATTGGTTCAAAATCTCTAGTATTGTTGTTATTATGCTTAAAAAATCAAGCTTTATTGTTTAATATGGATTGTTCAAGATAAAAAGGCAAATATTAGAATACCGTTACTTATACTCATTTAAAAATATTTTTAAACTTTACCTTCATTTGTCCTCAAGATGACATTAGATTCTTCATTTTCGTCGCTGGTTACCTCGTTTAGTGGCGAAGCGTCTATTAAAAATACAAGTTATTATTATCTTAGTTTGATTAATTTTCATAAACTACAAGCCAAGTAGCAAGCAAGTTTTCGAAAACAGCGACTTTGTAGAGCATTGTCTCTATCACTTATATCTGTGTAACAGTTTCTTTCTCACACTCTATGTGCTATTTCAACGCCCGGATGCAGTTTTTTTGCTGAGACACAAGTACACTTGCCGAAGGGTAAGGCAGATGTATGCCTGTTATGTAGTTCACCCATATTTCGCTAGTTATGTTAAAGTTCCATGATATAAGGGGCGAGCCTATTGCCATCATCCGGGAACCAACCAAATTCCGGGCTGCTACTGAGAAATTCTAGATAGAAAAATCCAATAACACTTGCCGAGAAGTAAAAATAGGTACTCAATACCATTTGAGCCTGCAAGCTAAGAATAATGATGACATATACACACATACATTTTAAAAAAGCTACCTTTTTCTTGTGTTTTGTTGTAGCACTTGCAGCGACCATTTTCACATTTGGCGACTTCATAGCCACGACGGGCACACGTACGACTGCATTTTGTTAACCTGCAGACGCGTCTCGGGACAACTTCGGAATATTCATCGACAGCATCTACCAAAAAATATGTTTACGGAGTAAATAGAGAGCTAGCGGCAAGATATGAACGAAAGATATTAGATAAATAAGACACTACTAGAACAGACACAGTTATGCAATGTTAAATAATATTTAAACAGCTTATTAAGTGTCAGTGTTCATTTCAAGTAATCCTTTTTGCAAAGAACAAAATTGTGTAGATATTACCTTCTGTTCCGAACAAGTTATCACACTTGCAGCGACCATTGACACAGGCGCCACTGGGGAACTTGTGTCTACGACATAGTTCGTTGCATGCTTGGTAGGTGCATCGTTTTAATGAATTAGAATCTTCTAAGTTGGAGAGAGTATTTTCTGTAACTGCATCTAAGAAAGGTTTCGTAAATCACGTTTGAAAGGTACTTTGTTCAATTCAGTAGGTAATGAATTGTGGAATGAATTTTGATAACAAATATTAGATACCTTCTGTGTATAGGAAGTAGTCACACTTGCACTGCCCGTTGATACAGACACCACTGTGCCAACCGGTTCTCCGACATTTATCGTCGCACGCTATGGAGTTGCAAGAGGATAGTGGAAGTGATTCCGCAGCGTCAGTCATGTCACCTGCAAGAAAAAAAGAGAAACTATAGTGTTAGAAATGTCTGGTCTCGTGGAGTAGATGTAAGAAATTGTTATTTGAAATTGTATTAGCGAATCAGTTTAATTGGGTTTCTGATACTAAGCTTCAGAGCAGTGGTGGCCCAGTGGTAACCGACACGACTTATTAGTTGTAGGTTCGAACCCAGACAGGCACTTTACTTTGTGTAAATTATTTCATAACCACTGCTCTCAAAACAGTGAAGGAAAACATCATGAGGACACCGGCATGTCCTAGAACCAAAAATTCGAAGACATGTGACATTTACCAACCCGCACTGGTCCCGCGTGGTGGCTGGCCCACTCCCTTTCACTGAGAGGAGGCTTGTGTCCCAGCAGTTAGAACATTATAGGCTGATTATGATTATAATGATGATTACCTTCTGCAACGAGGGACTTGGCACACTTGCAGCGACCATCGACACAGGAGCCACTTTTCTTCTTAAGCCAGCGACAAACCAGGTCGCATGCTTTGAAGTTACATCTACTCGGGCTGGCTGCAACTTCAGCTTCAGGATCATCTATGATAAACAGTTGTAATTCGTTTTAAAGTACTTTTTAGTGGTGGCGTAAAATTAAAATAATTTATATAATAGTTACCTTGTTGTGAGACTGCGTCTTCTACGTTAGAGAGTGATTTTTCAGAAACTCCATCTAAAACAGATTACACAATGGCAATAATTGGTATGAGAATTAAGTTTTGGCTGGTTCGTGAAATCAGTAGAATTATAGTTTTTAAATAATAATCAATCAGTGCAGAAATATTATAAATACCTTCTGCATTGAGGAACTTATCACACTTGCAGCGACCATTGACACAGGCGCCACCGGTGAACTTGAGTCGGCGACACAGCTGGTCGCACGCTCGGAAGTTGCAGTCTTTTGGATTGCTTGCACATTTGGTCCCAGGGTCGTCTGTTATAAGAACATTAATTACATACAGCTCCTTTAGTTATTTCGCTACTTATAGGTAGGTACTATTTTTCGCAACCTAATCAAGACTGCTTATTTCGTTTTTTTTTTTCGAATTTATTAGCAGCAGCATTTATTAGTTTTTTAAATGTCACATGATAATTAAAAGTTATTTACAAGAAAGAATTACTTACCATCAAAAACATTGACAGTTAACACAGACGCGTTGATAACGCACACCGTGGCTAGGACGAAAATTATTTTAGAAAACATGATTTTCTATTTTTGTCAATCTTTTAAGACTTTTACTACTTCGATACACTTTATGTTAATGATACAGGTGGCTTCCTGTGGAGCCTTTTTATAGGGAATCTTGCAACATCGAGACTCCACCTGTGGGAAAAGGATCTTTTGTGAGTCAATAAATTATGTTCAGTCCCGAAGGTCTTTGTTGGTGGAGCTAAACTGATAAGTAATTATAGGATTGCAAAATAAACATTGTAAACATTGATTTGTCAGACTTTATGCTGTATTTCGCAGTACCAGACAGAAAGGCGTTGTCGTAAGGTGGGTTCTATCCCGTATTGCGATAGTTACTTTGTTTGCTTATGTACTTCATGGCTGTCCTGTTCATCTTTGTGACTTTTCACCAGTAAAATATTTGAGAAATCAAACGTTATATGAAAATGTCTTTAAGGTATTTTTCTTTAAAGAAAATTCGATTCACAGTACGTTTTCATTGTGTCAATATTATCAATATTATAAAAACAGGGGATCTACTCCGAAGTAATATCGGCCGAATGTTCGGCCGTTACCTGCTACGAAGTTACTATTTGGTTCGGTCAGTCCCGATCCTACACTCCTACACTCTTTCGAATATTGACTATGGTCCCGACCCAACTGAGTCGATCCGAACTTTTTTCGCATTTTTCAATAATATTCGGCTCGGCCATGTGTCGGTCCGATCCGAACATTCGGAGTAGACCCCCAGGGTTGTGGAGGCCAGATAGGCATTCTTCGCTGCATGTAAAATACTGGTATTCAGCTGCATCCGGTAAGAAGCCGACCTCAACATAGTTTGGAAAAGCCTGTACCTGTCTATATACTTGTCTTACAAACTAATCCTACTTCTATAAACTGCTTGTTCGAGAATGTCGTGATAAACAAAGTCTTTTGCTGACAAAGTTCAAACCAATCAACAAAATGTAAATCGGTGACTCGGTAAGAAAGAAAGAAAGAAAAAGTATTTATTGCGTACAGGATCACAAATTAAACACAGTTAAAAATAAAACAAATTATATAAAAAAGTAACAGAAGGAAAAATGAAACAGAAAGTACTATACAAGGCCAAAAGGTTCCTATCTCAGCAGCGGTACTAACTGACCTTTAAAAAAATCTGAAATCGAATACGAATTTTTCAGTAGTATTTCAGAGTTCGGATATCTACTTACTCTACTTAAAATAGCTGGCGTCCCACATTTCGCTAGTTATGCCTCTTTACGCCTCTGCCCTAACATTTGCGGAATATAAGGCGCGTCGCACACTAGTAAATCGTAGCGAGGTCATGGTGGTAAAAAGACCTTTATTTTTGATGTCCGAAATCCGGGAATCTTTTTCATAACAAAAATTTAATCTTATTTAAAAAACATGAGTAATTTTATGAACCATTTGGTTGTGACCCGCTCCCTCGCAAGTTGGTGCGGTCCCATGGCATTCTCCTTTTATTTGGAGTTTCTTGCCCGTTCTTCTCCATAGAGATCTACGTTTTTGGAATGGGCGACTAGCTTCAACTTTCTGACTAACTGACCGACTATTTAATTTTGACTATTCAAAAGTGCCTGTAAATGGTTTAATTGAAATAAATGATTTGAGTTTGAGTTTATTGTCTTTACTTTCCCCATACATAAATTGCACATCCCCATTCTATGAAATCAGATTATTTTTCTTCTAAATTTTCAGCAATTTTTTTTCCACAAGAACTAAACATGCTAGCTAAATGTGGAATATACGAAATCATGCATTGAAATTAAATCTATTAAATCTATCAAATTTTTACATAATTATGCGATGTATGTCCGAAAGGGCTTCATAAAATAGTGCTTTGGCACAATGACACGGCTCTAACCGGACACCAATCGAGCATTGTTATTATATTTTTTTAGTCAATTTGTAAAATTAACACTTTGTAGAAATATGGTATAGTCTAGATACATTTATTTTTAACTAGATATATACATTTGCAACATTCAGTAGACAACACTTAACTGAATATTCCAAATTACTTTTAAATACCAGAATCTTTGATACCAGATATCAAAGATGACCCGGGACATATAACAACAATAGGCTTACACAACGGCTTTTTATCCAATAGGTAGGTACTGCGAAACCCTTCCTAAAGTTCTGACAAATCGATGTTTACAATGTTTATGTTACAAATCAATAATTACTAATCAGTTTACCTCTTACTTACAAAGACCTTCAGGACTGAACATAGACAAAAGACTCACAAAAGATCCTTTTAGCACTGGTAAAGTCCCGATGTTGCAACGCTCTATATAAAAAGGCTCCACAGGAAGCCACCTGTATCATTAACATAAAGTGTTAGTATCGAAGTACAAGTTTCAAAAGATAAAGTTAGAAAATCATGTTTTCTAAAATAATTTTCGTCCTGGCGACGGTGTGCGTTATCAACGCGTCTGTGTTAACTGTCAATGTTTTTGATGGTAAGTAATTATTTCTTTTTTAAACTTAAAAATCATGTGTCCTAAAACAGAAAGTAAGTAACTAAAGAAGCTGTATGTAATTAATGTTCTTATAACAGACGATCCTGGGACCGAACTTGCAAGCAATCCAAAAGACTGCAACTTCCGAGCGTGCGACCAGCTGTGTCGCCGACTCAAGTTCACCGGTGGCGCCTGTGTCAATGGTCGCTGCAAGTGTGACAAGTTCCTCAATGCAGAAGGTATTTATAATATTTCTGCACTGATTGATTATTATTTAAAACCTTTAATTCTACTGATTTCACTAACCAGCCAAAACTTAATTCTCATACCAATTATTGCCATTGTGTAATCTGTTTTAGATGGAGTTTCTGAAAAATCACTCTCTAACGTAGAAGACCCAGTGTCACAACAAGGTAACTATTATCTTAAATTATTTTAATTTTACGCAACTACTAAAAAGTACTTTAAAACGAATTACATCTGTTTATCATAGATGATCCCGAAGGTGAAGTTGCAGCCAGCCCGAGTAGATGTACCCTCAAAGTATGCGACCTGGTGTGTCGCTGGTTTAATAAGAAAAGTGGCTCATGTGTCGGTGGTCGCTGCAAGTGTGGCAGCTTCCTCAACGCAGAAGGTATCTAATATTTGCTATCAAAAGTCCTTCTACACTTTTGAAATACAAGTCTGAACTTTATTCAGAAATAGTTTTCAATCCTGATTCCTACCTTGCACTTCGTAAATTGAAATTGAAAGTGTAATTACGATTTCTATCTCATACAGTTGGTGAAAACTCATTCTCCAACTTAGAAGGCTCTGCTTCACCAAGAAAATGCACCCATCAGGAATGCAACACACTGTGCCATAAACTCAAGTTTCGTGAAGGCGTCTGTATCGCCGGACGCTGCCGCTGCAATAACTATTTTCCCACCCCAAAAGGTTATATATCAGATTTTTTAAATATAAACCAAATATGTATGTCAATCGAAAGCAAGTGCATAAGCTTTTTAGATTTTTCTTAGAGTGTGTTCTTCTTTGCAGATACCATGAACGACTTGGAGGAATCTATTTCACTAGACGATAACTTCCTTGGCACAGAAGGTAAAAAATACCATGCTCTTAAACCATTAATGGCAACATAATAACTAGCTTTAATTCAGTCATAACACGGCATTGTTAAGGACAAGGGTCACTGTAGTTGCACCAATGCTTTATTGCAACTTTGTTCTAAATGATGGCGACCTTGTTTTTTTTTTTAATATAGAGTCTATTACGATAACGTGTTCTTGTAACTTAACACACCACTTTTTTTTTTTAATACATAGATGAGGTTTCTGACCAATCTGTACGTGTCTCCGAATTGTCAGAGGATCAGACTGAACGCGGTTGCAACATGCATGCGTGCGACCAGTTATGTCGCAGACTCAAGTTCCGCGGCGGCGCATGTGTCAATGGTCGCTGCAAGTGTGACAAGTTCTTCGGAACAGAAGGTAATAAATATACATCACTGTTTTGTTATTTTCATAATAGACTTCTATAAAAAAACACTGAAGCTCATTCAGCTATTTAAACATTCCTTAAAATTTCACTATTTGGTATGTTCTAGTGGTGTCGTATTTATTCAATCTCCCTCTTTCATAATACATTCTCTCTCGCACTCTATATTTACCATATAAACATTATTTTTTAGTAGATGCTGTTGATGAATACTCAGAATTTGCTCCGAGACGCATCTGCAGATTACCAAAATGCAATCGTACATGTACCCGTCGTGGCTATGAAGTCGCCAAATGTATCTATGGTCGCTGCAAGTGCTTCAACAAAACACAAGCGGAAGGTTACTTTTTAATAATTATGCTGGAAATATGTATATACTTTGCTTTCAGCGCTGTTCTCTTGATTATTAGAAGTTCTCATTTCAATGCAACTTAATTTTTTCATGTGTAACTGCTTAATTTTAACTGCCATCATACTGAGGACCCTTTACCTATTTTGTGATACTTGAACCACTTAAACAATCCACTCTTATTTTTTTTTTGTGTAGACGAGATTTCTGACACATCGCTACCAGTCTCCGAATTGTCAGAAGATCAGACTGAACGCGGTTGCAACATGCATGCGTGCGACCAATTATGCCGCAAACTCAAGTTCCGCGGTGGCGCATGTGTCAATGGTCGCTGCAAGTGTGACAACTTCTTCGGAACAGAAGGTAATATTACTTTTTTCTTATACATTTAACGATCTTCTTTGTATAAGGCTTTGTAAACTACAATTACTCTGCTTTTTTATTTGGTATCAGGGTCTTATTTATCTCATGTGCCTTTTCATACTTAATGATTTATCTCTCTCCCTCTCTTTAAACATTATATTTTAGTAGATGCAGTTGATGAATATTCAGAATTAGCCACGAGACGCATCTGCAATTTAAGGCAATGCAACCGAACGTGTGCCCGTCGTGGGTATGAGAGCGCCAGATGTGTCAACGGTTGGTGCAAGTGC
This sequence comes from Apamea crenata, assembly GCA_949629185.1. Classification (NCBI taxonomy): domain Eukaryota; kingdom Metazoa; phylum Arthropoda; class Insecta; order Lepidoptera; family Noctuidae; genus Apamea; species Apamea crenata. The sequence continues at coordinate 5,679,254 of OX451359.1, forward strand.
TACAAGAAAATACAAAGACAAGGTTACTTTTTAATATTTATGCTGAATAAGTCATCATTATCATTTAACCTCCTCAACATAAGGACAGCACCAGGGGATAAAATAACACGAGTTCTAGAAAGAGAACACAGCCCCACAGATATGACAGAGACAACTATACGAAGACGCTTTTTACTAAAACTTGATGAGTCGCTTTCTGCTTGACTTGTAGTTTCTGATTATTGAACATAACCAATCTAATATAATATACCTAATAATTAACATACCTTTTATTTTTAATAGAAGCATCTCCACTTAACGATGTAACCGGCGACGAAAATGAAGAATCTAATGTCATCTTAAGGACAAAAGAAGGTGAACTTATGAATTATTTTTAAAGGAGTAGTAGTAGAGAGTATCCTTACATTTTCTTTGGTTTTACCTTTTTTCTTGTACAATCATTATTAATCGATAAAGCTAGATTTTTAAGTATAATAACAATAATACTTACATCTCGTGAAAGCCGAGAAAGGTAAAAAAATCAAGTATTTTGACTTAGCACTCTAGGTTGTCGATATGTGAGACGTTGACTCTGCAAACATTGTACCGATAATCTTTATAGTAAATGGCCTAACAGAGGAGAGCCTCAACACGACAGGCTTTCATTGCGCGACTAGTTCAAGGGCTTGATTCAGAAAGCTGTACTTCTGGACATGGCACTAGTGAAGATGTTCCTCTCTCTAGAACCCTGACCACCAGCACATTGGATCCTGTTCCTGATGCCTATGGGCCACTATTTTTATACTTTTAAGTGGTTTTTCTTTATGTTTACAAAATTATATTTAAAAATGTAAATATGTGCTAATACCAGACGTCTGCTTTTGAACCAATGCCCAATACTTTCGTTTATTAATTTGTCTCTTTTAATAATTCTACTGTCTCCGCTTCATTTTCCATCACTCTAAAACTTAAAATGTATATCTTCTTACAGAGGAGCCGAATGTACCTTCGCCCCGCGCCTGCAACACAGTGACTTGCAACCAAATGTGTCACCGCCTCAATTACGCCGGAGGATGGTGTCGCTTTGGTCAATGTCAATGTTACTAAACTTAATTAATAATATCGTTCTGTAATCTTTATGTAACTTATGCCTTATATTAATGTTATGTTAAAAGTAGAAAACGTATAAGGAGAAAGTTATTTGTATTTCATAGAGTAAGTAAAGTAGAAGTTCATACAAGAGCCATATAGCCTTATAGCAATATTTATTATCACATAATATGTATTAAAATAAAGACATTAAATATAAACAATGAATTTTATTGTTAGGTACTGTTTTTGTTAAATTCCTACAGTCATCTTGACTGGGACGAATGTTTGCTGTTCAGTTCGTCGTGTCTAGGAAATAATTGTTTGTCGAATCGTCGAGCTCCTTAAGTTTTGAGTTGAGCTGCACGATTTCTGACAAATGCGTGCACTGGCTGGACAGGTCCTCTCAATCTGTGTGGTTCTTTCCTCAAAAGACCATCTCAGACATCGACCTGCATGGTCTTCATATGATCTGACCAAGATTATGTCTGGACTTTAAAAGAGACTGTGACCTCTGAGTTTGTTTCGGCCTTTCTTCTCAGAGTAGTCAGATAGGAAACGCCGACCTCATCTAGTTTTAAAATATGATTGACGTGTAAAAGTGTTTGTACAAACCTACTTACAAAAATAAAATCATTTATCATTTATCATTAATAATTTGTACCTGTGTGCGTGATGCTATAGCCTGTTTCAAAATTATCTTATTAAAATGTATATAAATGGATCAGAAAACGTACTTGTGGTTGCCAATCTGTAATGCCACTTACAAATTGAGTGCTTTGATCTGATCTATTTGAATACTGAAACTAGTATTTCTAATTTTTTATTGATGTTTTCCATTTGACAATTGAGATTATTTTATAACCTCGGTTTTTGTCGATGATTTTTATGTTGCAATTCAATAATTACTAATTCATTTACCTCTACTTACAAAGGCCTTCGGGACTGAAAATAGACTACACAATGACTCACGAAAGACCCTTATCGCACTGGTGAAGTCCCGAAGTCGCAACGCTCTATATAAAAAGGCTCCTCAGGAAGCCACCTGTATCATTAACATAAAGTGGTACGAATCATTATCGAAGTACAAGTTTCACAAGATTAAGTTAGAAAGTCATGATTTCAAAAATAATTTTCGTCCTAGCGACGGTGTGCGTTATCAACGCGTCTGTGTTAACTGTCAATGTTTTTGATGGTAAGTAATTCTTTTTTTTTATACCTAACTTTGAAAAATCGTTCGTCCTACAAAAAATTAAGTTTCGAATTAATTAGGTAGTCTTGATTAAGTAAGTAACTAAACGAGCTGTATGTAATTAATGTTCTTATAACAGACGATCCTGGGACCGAACTTGCAAGCAATCCAAAAGACTGCAACGAGCGTGCGACCAGCTGCACTCTCGTTGCAGTCGGAAGTTGCAGTTGCAGTCTTTTGGTGTAAAAAATATCATGCTCTTAAACCTTTAATAGCAACAAAATAACTAGCTTAAATTCAGTCATAACACGGCATTGTTAAGGACAAGGGTCACTGTAGTTGCACCAATGGTTTATTGCAACTTTGTTCCAAATGATGGCTACCTTGTTTTTTATAATAAAGAGTCTATTACGATAACGTGTTCTTGTAACTTAACACACCATTATGTCTTTTTTAAATAGATAAGGCTTCTGACGAATCTGTACCGGTCTCCGAATTGTCAGAGGATCAGGCTGACAAGTTCCTCAATGCAGAAGGTATTTATAATATTTCTGCACTGCTTGATTGTTATTTAAAAACTTTAATTCTACTGATTTCACTAACCAGCCAAAACTTAATTCTCATACCTATTATTGCCATTGTGTAATCTGTTTTAGATGGAGTTTCTGGCCCAGTTTCACAACAAGGTAACTACTAACTTAAATTACACTTATTAAATTAAATCAACTCTATATTAATAATAATAATACTTTATTTGCCAAAAGGTGGGTGTACAAAGTAGTATGATCTTAATATAAATGTGGCCCATTCACATTCACATGTGGTGTGCAAATATTTATTTCCAGAATACATTAAATTATTAAAAATGTCATAATATTCCTTCAGTTATCACTATAAACGTTACAAAATGTCTGATTAAATTAATTAATTGCAAATATTTAATTTCAAAATACATTTTAAAAAATGTGCTAACATTACTACAGTTACCAATATGATTGTAATAAAATGTCAGATTTTATGTATTAATTGAAATGTCAATGCCCATGAATATTGTTATAATTTCAAAATAAAAACAATAATAGTAAGTACTTAAATGTCAAATTAAAAAATAAATAAAATATTATAAACCAAATTTATTGACATTACTTTTTTCATTAGATATCGTATCGTTCAAAAATTCAATACATGTTTCACAGACCCCTATTAAATTGGGATACGAGCAAGAGAATGATGATCAGTCAAGAATTTATTCACGAACTGCCAATTTTAAACTATACGCCAGATCGGATCTTTTAAATTTTTACTTCTGTCTCAGCATTAAAACAGCACCCGAGCATTAAAATAGCACATCGAGTATAAGATAGAAATCACTGTCACACATGTATAACAGACTAGCTACGCCCCGCGGTTTCACCAGCATAAGTTTCTATCCCGTGGAAATATCAGGATAAAAATATCTTAAAAGTATCCTATGTGTTAATCCTGGCTATAAACTACATTTATGTGTGCCAAATTTCATCCAAAGCCGTTTAGTAGTTTTTGCGTGAAAGAGTAACAAACATCCGTCCATCCTCACAAACTTACGCGTTTATAATATTACTAGCTGACCCGGCAAACGTTGTTTTGCCATATAAATTATTCCTAGTTGCCCGGCGCTATCGTTCGTGTGGTGTCTATCCCTTACCCTACCCCTACCCTAATCATACCCTACTCTTACACTACTCCTACCCTACTCCTACCCTACTCCTACACTCCTCCTACCCTACTCCTACCCTACTGTTAACCTACTCCTACACTACTCCTGTCTCCTACCCTACTCGTATAAAAAATAAATAAAAGGTATCGTAGGTCCGTCTCCTGGGTCTAAGCTACCTCCCCACCAATTTTCAGCCAAATCGGTTCAGCCGTTCTTGAGTTATAAATAGTGTAACTAACACGACTTTCTTTTATATACATAGAAGAAGTAGGATACAACCCCATTTGGTTCATAGTTTCTGAACATTTATCAAACTAAGATAACGATTCCTTGTATTTTTAATAGATGCATCTCCACTAAGTGATGTAACCAGCGACGAAAATGAAGAATCTAATGTCATCGGGACTAATGAAGGTAAGGTTTTAATTTTTTTTCGAACGTGAGTCACAGTATTCTTACATATTCTGTGGTGTTGCCAAGCATTGATTTTTGTGGTATATAATAAAAAGAATTGTAATTGAAATATTGAACAAATTGAAAAAACACCCTACTACGGTACACAAAGATGGTGGTGGTGATGGTCTCTAATTTAATATTTCCGTTTATTTATCTGTCTGTTTTAATAAATATTATTTTACTCTCTCCGTAACTAGTATGTCACTTCTATGATAAATACCTATATTTTAATTAAGAATTTAGGATAATTTTCAAGTTACGGAACAATAAACCGAATGCTATACTTAACAAAGTTCAAATTCCATTGCAACCAAAAACTTATTAGGTCCTTTTTGTTACATATGATCACTCAAAAATCAACTTAGCTACCTAGCTAGCTTAACTTACTTACTTACTTACTTATTCACTAAAGTAGATAACTGCAGTGCGATTCTGTTACCACCTGTAACCATCTCACCGTGAACAGTTAGGTGAAGTGAGCGTGGAATGAGCTGTCATTCCAACTAATGCTATTATTGACTCTATTGACAGCTCACTCTAAGCTCACTTCACCTAACTTTTCACGCTGAGATTTTTACAGAATCGATCGGCTGATTAATCGGCGATCGAATGTAAGTTATCTGAGATTATGAACACTGCTATATCTTGTTTTTTCTTACAGTACTTTCGCTCCGCACCTGCATCGTAGTGAAATGCAACCAAAAGTGTCGCCGCCTCAAATATAAAGGAGGATGGTGTCGCCAAGGCCAATGTCGATGCTTCTAACATTAACTTATTAAGTTATTCTGTAATCAGTATGTAACTAATTAAATACATAATTAAAATTATATTAAAAGTAGAACTTATCGGTAAGAAATTATTCTTCTATTGCAGTTTAACTAAAGGAGGCAACCTAAGTCTGACATAAATATGTGCCTCATCAGATATTTATGGCCGTCACGGCCGTACAATATTTTTTATATGTAATCTTTTTTTTTTAATAAAAACTAAAATGAAACAACAATGCATTTTATTGTTAAAGGTTTTGTTAAATTCCTACATTCATTCCTTCCTTTGTAGTGAAAATATATTTTCATTGTTTAGGTGCATCCTTGTCCCATTTCATTATTATTAGGAATTGATGTAGGTCTGTACTAACAGTTACTCAGAGTTAAACTACCATCAAAAACAAAAATTCTGAAACTGAAACACTAACAATTTTTAATCATTTAAACTTTATTTCAAACTTCTAATCAAATCGAAAACAAAAAAGCGACAACAATTTACCAAAACAAATTGCGAATTTTCATTTCGTTTGATCGCGCGCTAAACGGAAAGCCACACTTTTGTTAAAAACTTTCCGCCAACTTAAACAAAACAATGAAAATAAAAGTTAGACGTCCAAAGGAAAAGAAATTCGTCTTGAAGCGTCAAAGAACGAACGAAAGAGAGGCAGGCGTTGAGTACCTTCTTAGTACTACCGACGCCGAGCCGCTGAACAGCCAAGCCTGCCCTTTGTACAAGTCCTTACAATTAACTTGAAGGACAACGTCTTCAGACTTGGTCGATTGTTATCTCTGAACTTTGGAGAAGTGGCCCGGTCGGAAGATCAAAGATTAAATAACAAATATGTGTACAGCCAGCTAACATTTCATTAGTTTTATTGCCGTCGTAAAGCTGAAATATGGCTGTGAATCAATCGGAGTTATTAGTTAAACACACAGAAATGACAAAATATAAAACATATACTTAGGTCGACTTTGCTGAATGACACCAATAAAGTTGAACTTCGTGTGGCGGCATCTACATCTCCACATGTGAACTACGCATCACTCTGACGTCACGCAAAATCCTGCATCGCGCAAGCAGAGTTGCGCTTTTATACTAACATCAAAATCCCAAATGTTCTGTAAACAAAACCATCCTTTTAATTAGCCGAATCATCACATAAGACACCCAAAAACAGAAACAAACATTTCTTAATAAATTGCCTTCCAAATAATCTAATTACGCAACATCTTACGCAATTATCCCTTGTCTTACGAAACGAACTCATCACGTTGATGCCACGATATTGTCTCTAAATATACGGTGAAAGCGACCCCGGTCAGTCGGCTATAATTTTCTATTTACGGCCTATAAAGGCTTTCATTTCTAGGCACTTGTTATCGGAAAAGCGTTCTTGACGTCCCCTGCGTATTCTCTTGCTGGTCGAGTAAATAAAACACTGATTTATACAATCTCTTTGATGATGGAAAATGTGATATAATAGTAAAATAATATGCGTCTGCTGATTAGTAAACTGATAACGGCTCTATGTAAGATTCCTGCTGAAGGCGGATATCTACACACTGTAGAAAAGAAGCAATTTAATTTATGAGTATTTTATTACATGCATATTCATCATTCATCTATGTATTCTGTCCGAATTTTACTGTTACTTTATCAACACTGTCTTTGTATTTTTGTATATATCTGTGGAGAACGTTGTTGGTTGCACATTTGTAATTTCTCCTGATGTTTTATTTAAATGTTATAAAGAAGATGTAAATATTACTTCTTCCGAATAAAGAAAATTAAAAAAAATGGAAGAAGAAAATTTAGTACGAATTAAATAGTATCCTTGCGTGAGCAAGAGTGATCATAATATAATGTATTAAGGAAGACTATAAATAGCAGTAGATATGTACAGACTGATAAATAATTTTACTGTCAAGCAACGTGATATGAAAAGAATTAGCACAGTAGGTATTTCTGAAAGGCGTGTCAAATACGCAGAAATTTCCATTTGATAGTTACTATCATTGAGTCATCCCGAAGTGTTCCATGAAAACTTACGAATAAATAAACTTTCAAGTGGTCTAGCAAAGATAAATGGCAATTCAAGTAGCATTTCTCAATAGTCAATCGAAATTGTGGCCAATTCCACGCATTTTTCAAGTTGGTGTTTATATTGTGATAATTCCAAATACATGGCGTTATTACATTTCTTCAACACTATGTATAACTAATGAGAGTTCAATAATAATAACAGCCGCGCGGGTCCACGTTCGTGGATGGGTGACCATCCATTACATACCGAGCCCCTTCCGTGTCTCGGAAAGCACGTTAAGCCGTTGGTCCCGACTATCATTCGTAGATCTTTGACTAGTCAGAAGCCCAAAACTCTGACAACCTGTCAGACTTTCCAAGGGATATCCTGTTACCCAGTAACTGAGCTGTGGAGGTCAAATAGGCAGTCCATGTAAAATACTGGTATTCAGCTGCATCCGGTTAGACTGGAAGCTGGCCCCAACATAATTGGGAAAAGACACGGCAAATTGATTGAACTAATGAGAATGCACTGAGTTGTTGACTTTATTTTGATGCAGGTAGCAAAATAATAATAAGTCCTGCACCACAAATCACTAATCTACGTTTAAAATTAAGCGTATTTAAAACCTAACCTAACCTAAACCTGATGGCCATGCATGGACTACGACCAGGCACAGATAGACCAACACGAGTCAAGACATGTATTGTGTAAAGATGCCCTGTTCCTCGTACTAGAACAGCATTTGCTAGAAGACACTATGCTTAACTTGCTCCGCATACCTATAATAAATTAACAAAAATCCAGAAAGTAAGCAAATTGAATAACAATAAATTTAAAATAATTCTATATACCTGGCTAAAGTCAATGGACTATACTGATGTAGAAAACCTCATAAAAACATAACCCACTCTGCACAGCACACGCACACACAAATACACAAACACACCCTTATACACATCCGCACATATACACACCCACCCTTACACACACATACACAAACATGGCAGCATGCTTGTTAACTTTTCTACTCTTTTCATGTATTCTGTCTGATGTAAGACTATTGTCACTTTATTAAGGGGAAGACACTAACACCTGCAACACAGTTTGTACTAGCGCAGTTGCTAGGGAATCCTAAAATCCAAATTGTATTCATTATGTCAATAAAGAATTATTATTATTAAAACACCGTTCTGTCAGGATGTTGTTATAAATAATGTTTAGCGCTAATCACAAACGTTCACAGTGTAAACGTTTTAAAAGGTTTGTGGTGCAATCGGGCCTTCGTTATCATCATTATTATTGACAGCCTTGTTCCACCCACTGCTGTGTACACGCCTCCCCCCTTTTGTGTCGTTCTTCCTTGCGGGGTAATTGCGTAACACACTATCAGTAGCAATGGGTTTCATTTTGACAGTCAACAACATTCATTGCGTTATTTACGTTGTTGAGTAGACACAATTTTTGAACATATAGAGCAATGGATTAGCAATATCCTTCAAAATTATTCAGATTGAGATTGATAGTGTGTTACGCAATTAGGGTCTGTGGAGGCTAAAATTATTACTTTACTAGCTGCGCCCCGCGGTTTCACCCGCATAAGTTTCGATCCCCTAGAAATATGGGGATAAAAAGTATCCTATATGTTAAGCCTGGTTATAAACCACCTGTGTGCCAAATTTTATCCAAACCCGTTCAGTAGTTTTTGCGTGAAAGAGTAACAAACATCCATCCATCCATCCAACCATCCAACCATCCATCCATCCATCCATCCATCCATCACCATTAGTGGGATTATTTTGCTACTAGTTCTTTTTAACCGCAGCAAAATAAAGTCAACAACTCAGTGCCATTCTCATTAACATTCCGTGTTCATAATTCGTCTATCATTCTCACATTGTGTGTACCGAACAACTAGTTCTGAACAAACTTAATTAACTCAGTTGCAATGTCTTCAGAATTTAGGCTCTTTCATTAAAACTTAAATTAATATGCGTCACGTATGGCTGTGTTGCGGTTGTTAAGAATACGCTATTATTTGAATTCTGTGTTGAAATGAGGTTTATTATACAGAGGAATAGGAGAATGAAAAGTTGTGCAGATGGAAAAGTACCTACAAAGTAATAAGTAAGTAAGTATAGTATTTACAGTGTGGTGATACTTTGGTGACACTGTGGTCAGTGACATTGTGGTGACTCTGTGGTGACACTGTGGTGACACTGTGGCACTGTGGTGACACTGTGGCACTGTGGTGACACTGTGGCACTGTGGTGACACTATATTTGGCAGTGCCACCACAGAGTCACCACAATTTCACTGACCACAGTGGTGCTGACACTGTTGTGACACTGTTTTGGCACTTTTTTTTTTGTGTCGGGACAACTATGGATGATAGTATACTTTGTGAAGATTGTGCGAGGTAGTCGATCTTTTGTATATTATCAACATTAAGAAAGGAGTAGTTTTGAGATCTGGTAAACCATACCTGCTTACCTGATGGTATAGTAGTATCATTATACTCGTACCTCCAGATCAAAATAAAAAAGCAATGAATTTCCCTGACTGAAATACCTAAGGGTCTAAAGGTCATTGAATGACAGCTATGATTTGAATATACGGACAATTTAAGTTGGGAGTCAATTTTATTTTACTTGACTTCATTGTCGTCATTGTTGACGACACGGTTGCCGCAGTGGTTAAGCGATTGACTGCTGCGCTGCGTGTCGCGGGTTCGATTCCCGCACGGAACAAATATTTGTATGACCTACAATTAGTTGTTCCGGGTCTGGCTGTTTGTGTATGTGAGTTTATATGTATGTAAACGTACCCACGTCACAGGAGAAATTCTTAGTGTGGGGAAACGTTTTTTATTAACAAAAATTAAAAAATTGTATCTTGAACTTTCTCCTAAATATAATTACACAGTCCTATATTACAATATAAAAGCTAACACTAAAATATTATAAAGGGATATAAAGAAGGGAGAAGCTCATTGGGCACCACATATTCGGCCGCATCCATGGGATAAGTGCCCAAAAGGCTGGCAGCATTACCACGTTGGATGGCAATGCTGATGCTTTGGGCTAAAAATAGGCCAGCCCTCTGGTCACGTGAATATTACATAGCTGCATATAAAATATAAGGAAAACCTTTGAAAATATGTGAAACACGGAGTTGTCGGCCCTCTCGAAATAGAAACGTCGCGGGCTCTCTCATGAATATTGATGCTCAGTAAAAACCTACTTTCCGTTAAAAGCTCTGGTGTCTACGTTCTCGTGGAACTGCCGATAAAGAGTGCAAAAGATACTATTGTTATGTTAAAACATTGATACACTTGCAAATGCAGCGAGTAGTCCTGGCTTGGACGATAGTGTCATTTCCCGTGGGAGGGCGAGTGAAGGCAGAGCGCATGACACTGAAACATACACAGTCAAGAGTCATATTTTACTTAAAACTTTTTAATTCACTGACAGACATCGCACAGAAAACCTCTGTATGTACGAGTAGAAGCATGACATTTTGGACAAGAGTTCCTTATAATATCTCACTACGAGGACTAATACCGCCCATTTTGTCAACCTATTTATTAAAATTTCTAGATTCATATTTGTCATTGGTACGGTGTACAGATGCCAGCACATCAAGCTACTACAATATGTCAAATTGCTTTAATAGGTTTTCAACTTTATCGCTAAAGTATTAAGGTTCCAGACACTTAGGTACATACGAGTGTATGTACCTAAGTGACTCAGCTATGTACTTAAGTTTGTATGTGAATGGAAACCTTCATCTGACGACTTAAAGCAAAATCCTGTACATTTGCGTGACCCCTGGAGTATTTGATGCAATACATGCTTATGTCATGTTAGTTTTGCTTATTTCTCAAAGAAATACAACATTTGTAGAGAATATCATGTGATGCAGGCAGGAATAAGAGATGATCTGTTTACTGAACCATCTTCGTTTCATCCAAGTCTTTTCAGTGATGTCGTCACCGTCGCCAACCTGGTGGTTACTTACTGTAATAAAGCCCATTTAGTCTCACAGAGATTGGGCTTTATACTGATTTTAAAAACAAACAAAGTTATTCAGATTCAAATCCGGACGAAAGTTAGTAATAATTTCGTACGTAATTTCCTACTGCAAGAAAAGCCCATAGGCATTATTAATTATACCAATACATTTAATACAGATTCATAAACTGCTACCAAAAACGAAAGTAGGTAGGTACCTACTACAAGAAACGCGCACACTTAAATACTAATACTTATTACAGATATATATATGTAGAGAGCACCAGAATCTTTTGACGCCTCAATGTCATTGACAGGAGGGCGTTGTTGATAAACATTTGTGAAATTGCCACAGAAATTGTATTATTAAATCAAGATGGCGGCGTTAGTTCTGATTTTGGCCGCGCGCTAAAAGAACTTTGCAGCGCTGTAGGTAACGATTACCTATGTACCTCTCAGTTTACATTACTCTATGAAATCTTAGCCGACATTACACGCGGCTGCGATGTTTACAACTAGTTCACACGACTCTACTCTACTATGTTTGACTCGATTTGGGTTTGGAAAATGTAATCGATTTTCCCGCAATCCCCACCCTTGTACCTGGAACCTTTGTAAGTGCCACAATAGGGAAACACACCGCATAACAACTCATGCTTTTGAATACAGGGAGAATAACAATTGATGAATGGGACCTTTTAGTGTTTTTTAGGAAATAGTAGGTATTTAACATAGTTCAATAAGCCATTTATTAGTCTTCTGGTCATATCTAAAATTGCCGCCACCCATTTTTCGTATTATGTCAACCAAGAATTACCGTAGTTTTTTCATAACATTTGCATAAGATACCTACATTTAATAACTTAACCACAATATAATGTACAACTATCGTACCTATGAATAATTTTACCTCAGTAAATTTAATTATAGGCAGCGTGCACACCGCAGCAGGCAGCAGTTCATTTGTTAATGTCGTCGCAACGCGAGGCGCATTCCTAATTCACTACCGCAAAAAATTCGATCCAGCTCGGATAAATTCTGTTAGGGAAACAATAAGTGGTCGGTTTGTGGAGTGTGGCGATCCATGGGTTTTTTAAAGAAAAGTAGGTATTTTCTTATTTGATTATGCCTGTAGTGAGGGAATGTTTTGACTTCCAGAAGATTGAAAAACTGGTGAAACGATTATGAAGTCCATATTAAAGCTATACCCATTACCGAAAAGACGTTTCTGCAGTCTGCAGCCAGACACAACACAACTTATTCAGCTCTATTCAACTTTTGTCCATAGAAAACGACAAAACCTGAACAGAGCTGAATAAGTGTGGTTATTCCCTAAATCAGCACTTTCTTGCCGAATACGCAACATCTAAGACCCACACTACCACTGATACAGGAAACATAAAAACACACCAACAAATAAGACCAAACACAAAGAACGAAATAGAAATACAGTACGCCAACATTCCACATGCGCAATATGAACGAAACTCCAAGCAAACTTGTGAATTTGATAGCACCAACATGATACAAACAGGGTGCACAAAGTTGTGCACACACCTTGCACAGGACACGTGGAACTAGCTGAATAATTCACCGACACATATTTGTGCAAACTAAACTATCCACAGGTTCTATTCATTCGGTATCTGAAGTAAGTGAAGGAACCTCTGTTTGAGTCCGGCCGAACTCGGGAACATTGTGATATGATATGCAAACTTGCCTCGAAATCCTTTTGTGAAGATTCTCTTTGAGTTTTTATTTTTACTTTGGTGGATAATATTTCGGGATGGAAACTGTCATTGCTTCATAGGCTATCACGCTGTAGTATAAGGTACCATATGAATTGGCTTGGTATCCGTAGGTATATAGGACCATAATCTTTTGCATCATTGATATGATCGTAGATGACGTTTTGGAAAACAATTGAAAGCAGTATGGTTGTTGCCAGGGTAGCGGGATCGTCCGAAAGGGTTATAGCTGCCCTGGAACAGAAAGGGCTAAGGATCCTTCCTTAGCCCTTTCTGTTCCAGGGCTACACACATACTTACTTATACTAGAGGAGGATAGGAGGATATAGATAGGAGATACTTACTGACTAAAACCCACCCGTGTTCCTACACGGGTGGGTTTTAGTCAGTAAGTATCTGACACTCCCTTCCGCTCCGCCCAGAGCGCGGGGGTCATTTGATGATTTCCCAACCGCAAAAAAAAAAAAAGCAGTATGGTTAACAGGTAATTCATAATAATCGTAAAAAATAGTTGACATAATTCTAACTAATATTATAAATGCGAAAGTAAGTTAGTTTGTTTGTTACGCTTTCACGCTAAAACGGCTAAACGGATTTGGATCAAATTTAGCACATGGGTAGTCCATGACCTGGAGAAGGAAATAGGCTACTTATTATCCTGGATCGCAGATGAAGTCGCGGGCAACAGCTACTATTTCCATATTTATCGTTGCCTAGTACTTATGAACTGCACCCCAATTGCGTAACACAAAATCAATCAGAATCTGAATCATTTTGAAGCAAATTGCTAATCCATTGCTTCCTAAGTTCGAAAAATTTGTCTGCTCAACACGCAAATAACGCAATGAATGTTGTTGAACTGTCAAAATGAAACCGATTCCGATTAATCGTGTGTTACGCAATTAGGGTGCTGGTCTGCCGGTACACTAAAGCAACGAATCTTCGTCTATTCAAAACTCAAACGGTTCTTTCTGTCTGTTTGTAAGCACACACTTGTCTATCATTTTTCATCCGATTTTCTGAAATTCACCTTTCATTCCTTTGCTGGTTTTAGTAGACTTCACGCGAACCGAGCCAGGGAATAGCTAGTCATAAATAAAACTTTTGTCTCCAAGTTCCTTAACAAAAACGATCGTAGTCTGAGTCAACGGATAAAGTCTTTGATTTGCCCGATGTCCTATCCTCAAAGGCAAATAGCAATCTGAGCGCAAATATTTCAATTCGCTCGAGCACCGACCGATAGCGCAGAGGTTATTTCCTTTGTCGCTTTATCTGTATATTGAGCCAACATTATCGTTTTATGATTCCTATCTGCGTTGTAAAGTTAGTTTAAAAGATAAAAAATGATAATTATATTTTTTACAAGCTTTAGTTTCATCTGTCCCGGTGTCTGTCTGTCTGTCTGTAACCAAATACTCAACACCCAATTATTTATTGTATACAATACCAGGTACCTACCTATGTATATATATATATATATATTATTCGGTTTGTGTATATAGGTATTGTATATTAGTTATTTTATGTATTGCGTAAGAATAGTGCAGGTTATTATTATGAAATTCTTAAAAGTGCAAATGTTGCAATATAACGAATAATCTAGCCAGTACGCCGTTGGTACAACGGTGGAAGGTGGCCCTGGCCATTCTTCATTATATGGCTTGTTAGAAGAAATAGGCCCTATAAATAATGATAATAAATGATACGGATAAGAACCAGAATGATCTAATGTCAAGCAATAGGAATTACAATATAATAATACAGTTTGTTTCTCTCATAAAGGTACTTACATTATAATAAAATAATAATAATATATTTATTCAAAAAATTATAAGGCATGTAAATTATTACAACTTTGCTTAAATGCAAATTATATTCCTAAGACTTACGTGCCTGAACTAGGTAATCCTGTGTTTCAGGCGGGAAGAGCTAAAATAGTCTTTTAAAATGAATGAATAATCAAAAGATGACAATAGAAAAATAATTATATTATGTTGAGTAGCATAACTCCTAGTTTCTAAATTTGTATACCTACCTATATTTCCTTTAACACAGTTAGTAAATTCTCTGTTTCTTCGTAAGAAATACTTTGGAGAGCATCCTTGAGGATTCGCTTACAATTTGTATAGTTCAGAGAATACATTCGCTTTCGAGTTTAGTCTATTATATAGGAGAGGTCCGAGGTACAGGTAAAATTTAGATATAAAAGCATGTTTTGTTGAATTTTGTGGACAAATTACGTCTATCTTTACGTCTTTTTAGGGTTCCGTAGCCAAATGGCAAAAAACGGAACCTTTATGGATTCTCCATGTCTGTCTGCCTGTCTGTCTGTCCGTCCGTATGTCACAGCCACTTTTTTCCAAAACTATAAGAACTATACTGCTGAAACTTGGTAAGTAGATGTATTCTGTGAACCGCATTAAGATTTTCACACAAAAATAGAAAAAAAACAGTAAATTTTGGGGGTTCCCCATACTTAGAACTGAAACTCAATTTTTTTTTTCATCAAACCCATGCGTGTATCTATAGATAGGTCTTCAAAAATGATATTGAGGTTTCTAATACAATTTTTTTCTAAATTGAATAGTTTGCGCGAGAGACACTTCCAAAGTGGTAAAATGTGTCCCCCTCTGTAACTTCTAAAATAAGAGAATGATATAACTAAAAAAAATGACGTACATTACCATGTAAACTTCCACCGAAAATTGGTTTGAACGAGATCTAGTAAGTTTTTGTTTTTTTAATACGTAAATTGTAATTGTACGGAACCCTCGGTGCGCGAGTCCGACTCGCACTTGGCTGGTTTAGTACTGTAGGGCTTTGTGTTGTTTTAATACAATGCCCATAACAAATAGCTGTCGAACTGTTAATACTTCACAAGATTTGTACAGGAGGTTAGTAGGAAAAAGGAACATTGTTACAGTAGGTAATGTGTATATACAATTCTGCCTTATGCTAGAACCTTTGTAAGAGCTGGAGTCTGAACTAGATTCGGCACCTGTATAAATGTGACCGGTTTTCAATTAAGCTGAATTGTTAACCTAACCTCCGAGCTGCGGAATTAGCTCCAAAATAGTTACAGTATGGAATCCTCCTACCAATCTGCACTGTGCCCGCGTCACGGTAATATTATAATATTACCGTGCCCGCGTGGTGGATTAATTATGGCCCACTCCCTCTCACAGACAGGAGGTCTGTGTCCCAGCAGTGGGAACATTTTAGACTGATTATGCTTAACGATAACGGCGATTGAGAATCCGCTAAGTCATAGTTAAAAACTTTGGAATCGTGTACGACGTAAATCATAGAAGTACACATAATCAGCATACACGTTCATACATAATCATCATATAATGTACCCACTGCTGGAACACAAGCCTCCTCTCGGTGAGAGGGAGTGGGCCGTAATCCACCACGCGGGCCCAGTGCGGATGTCACATCATGCAAGTAACTGATACGAAGCTGATCATTATAACTTTCAGATGAATTGTAACCAAATATTCAAGCATTTCTAATTGAATCAATAATTCAAAGTACAAACAATGTCCAAAATAAAATGTATTTTTGGATCCGAGTCTTTGAAACAAAGTCGCACAGAAAACAGTATTGTTATTATCATAATGTTATCAACAACTTTATAATGAACTTTTATAATTGGCTCATTAACAACTTTCATTGACTAACTTTCTTCTTTAGCGTCACTCACTTAATCATACTTTTAATATAAAAAACGTTACAAAGTGTTTGCAACAATTAGCGTCTATTATGAAGCTAAGAAAATAAAAACAAAAGAACGTAATTAATATTTGATTTTTAATGCTCTTCTTTAGTGAACGAGCAGTGGCGGCCTAATTGTAATAAAACAAAACAACAAACGACAACAAACCACAACAATTGCAATGCAACAATTGTAATGGCCCCGGCTTACGAGCTGTAGGTCGCAGGTTCAAACCCAGACCGGTGCTTTACTTTGTGTAAATTATTTCATCACCCCTGCTCTCAAAACGGTGAAGAAAAACATCGGTAAAGGTTATGTTTCACACCAGGCATGGTTTTAGAAACTGAAAATAGAATGTTGTGAGTCTGTGGGCACAATCACTCAATCACACTTGACAGATGGATGGAGCATCCGTATGACTCTTTGATTTCTTCGGTGCAGTGTAAACCGCATCATTACTAGGTAATGAAAACTACGATAAATGATTTTATTTCTGTAAGTATGTTCGGACAAACACTTTTACACGCCAATCATATTTTTTTTAACTAGATGATGACTGCTCTGAGAAGAAAGGCCGAAACAAATTCAGAGATCTCTTTTAAAGCCCAGACCATGTGAAGACAAAGTGGTGTGTCACAACCACATAGTGATTTAAGATTCTAGTGATCCCAATGTTTGAACTGCTATAGCGTTTTTAGGGTTCCGTTCTAGGAACTCTTATAGTTTCGCCATGTCCGTCTGTCTGTCTGTCCGCGGCTTAACTCAAAAACTACTGGTACTAGAAAGTTATAATTTGGCATGAGTATATACGTTAATGACGCCAAAAAAGTGGTAAATTAAAATTTTGAAAAAAATAATTATTTAGGGTACCTGCCCTACATGTAAAGTGGGGATGATAATTTTTTTTTCGTCCTTCCCATAGTGTGGGATATCGTTGGATAGGTCTTTCAAAAATATTAGGGGTTTGGAAAGACCGTTTTTGAATAAGTAAACCGTTCGTGACTTATCAAGCTTTAAAGTACCAATTTTCGTTAGAGTCAAGTGCCCCCCCCCCCCCCCCGCCCCCTCTACCAACTAAACGGTTGTAGTTAGAAATTCAAATGTCACGGCAGTAGTACCTATATATAACGAAGTTTAAAGGAAAACTATCATACTTAAGTGGGCTTTACAAGTTTACGAGTAATAGTCGTCCAATTTTATTTGACTCGAAAATTTCGAACAACTTCATAGAATTCCTCAATTTTATTTTTTTGTGACGTGTGAGTAGTGTAGCTCTGTGTCCTGTATTTAAATTCAAAACACCGGCTATGACAAGTCTTATCCAAATCTCAAAAAAAAATAAAACTTTCTGTGCAAAATTGTCGGACCAGGTGAAGATTTGTATAGGAAGTCAAATTGGCTTTTAGTTATGGTACGAAACTATCAGTCAGCGAATACGACCCGCACTTGACTGTTTTATTGACTAATTCAACTATCTTTGACAAATCAGAAAACAATTCAAGTAATCCCATAAGAGCACTTCATAATTTTCAGGGCTGACCTGTTTCTTGGCCAAAGAATTAGCATCGCTATACATCGTGGCAATGCAGCCAGCCTTTTGGGCACTGTTCCTGTTGACAGCGATGCGGACGAATTTTTTTATGTCTATGATTATTTTGCTTATTTTTCACATGTCCATATTATTATTTTAAATGTTACCTTCTATAATGTAAATAATATCTTGATTAAGTAAATAAAGACTTATTTTTATTTTCAATTATAATGTGGCAAGTGGACAAATGTTAACTAGCTTTTGGAGGCCACTGTATATAAAGAACTGTAAGCAGGCGAAATTACTGCACACATAACATCATATTATTACAGTTACTATTATATTTCAGTTCAGGCTTACCCAAAAGACTAACAAATAATATTTTAGAAACTAAGTTCTGTTTTCACAGGCACATGGACCAGTTGAGAATTCACGAGTGGATTTTAATTAATTTAGACAAGTTACTTTCAAACTCTTTCTCTAGGGAATTGGACAGTTTGACACATTTTACAACAAATTCATAACGATCGAACAATTTCATAACTTAATTGGTAATTAAATAGTACTAAGATTTGAAGTAAAAAGTTTTTCAAGTCGTGACGGGTCGTCAACCTGAGGAGCGGCGGGGTAATTGCGTAACACACTAAGAGAAGAAATAGCTTTCAATTTGACAGTTCGACAACATTCATTGCGTTACGTTATGTTTGAGCAGACAAATGTTTCGAACATATGAAGCAATGGGTATATATATGAATAGAAAATATATATTATACTCATATCGTTCAAAATGATTCAGATTGTGATCGAAAGTGTATTACGCTAAAGTAAAGGTAAAAGGTAAGGTAAAATAAGGTTTAGACCATTCATCATTCATACAAGATCTGTTGGCGCCTTAATGACATTGACATTTTTGGCCTTGGGCATTGTTGGAAAACATTTGCGAAATTGTCACAGAAATTGTATTAACAAAATACGATGGCGGCGTTAGTTCCAAATTTAGTCACCCACCAAAAGATCCTTGTACAGTCACGAGCAAAAGTATGTAAGCACTCGGCTTTATTCAAAAGCGATTAACTCCTTTATTTTTAATTAAAATTTTATGTGGTTACGAACATAGCATTTTCGAATCCATAGGTTTAAGTAATGTGTCGTATTTCAACGTTCCATACGTTATTACACGAAAAAAATGCAGTTGAAAGTCGCCAAGTGTTGACATATTGGTGTTCGTGACTGTACACGCTGCTACACATCAAGCACACATTTCCTATTTTAGCTGACCTCGCATTGTATAGGTTTTTCGTACAACCAGAATTCAACTCAACTGATACTGTTTATGTATAGCTGTATGTGTAGCCGTGCGTACAGATATAGATACCGAAAACGTTGTTTCTATAAGCCTGGCTAGTGTCCGCTAACTTAGTGGCTTACTGCACTATTGTTTTGAAAATCCACGCTTTTTAATGACAATACGTTTTGCAAGATATTTTTGGAAGGGGCTCGTTGCTAAATAATAACAGCCGCCCGGGTTGACCAGTCAGATTAAGCTACGTTTGCCGTAGTTAGTCCGTGGGTGGTATCCATCTTTACATACCGAGAACCCTCCGTGCGGAAAGCACGTTGAGCCATTGGTTCCAGCTGTCATTCGTGGATCTTTGACAGTCGTTAAGTGTAGTCAGAAGCCCGAAGTCAGGTACTAGTGTACTTTTGAGTAAACAGTGGTTCTCTTATTCATATCAGAAGTGCATTCGGAACGAATGTCATCTGATCTTCACCAGCTGACTGTTGCAAGATACCAACGTGGTAAAACCCTGTTATCTAAAGTTGTCTAGATAATTGTAATATAGTTGGGTTAGGATATTATATTTTTATTTTAAGTTCTAAGTTGTTGTAAGTTTGTAAGTCTGTCATCCAGTCTTACCAAGGGGTATTGTATTACCCAGTAACTGGGTAGTTGAGGTCAGATAGGCCGTTGCTCCATGTAAAATACTGGTATTCAGCTGCATCCGGTTAGACTGGAAGTCGACCCCAACATAGTTGGGAAAATGCAAAGCAGATGATGACGTTTTGCAAGATATGAGTGGCCGATTAAGTACTATCCTTTTGCTCCTTTGCTTATTAAATTTAGTTGT
Organism: Apamea crenata; assembly: GCA_949629185.1. NCBI lineage: Eukaryota > Metazoa > Arthropoda > Insecta > Lepidoptera > Noctuidae > Apamea > Apamea crenata. The sequence goes on from OX451359.1 coordinate 5,699,596, forward strand.
TCATTCATAGTTTCTGTAACAGAAACTATTAATGAACAACTAATTAAATTTATTAAAAAAAGGATTTACTCTTGAATGAGCCATTGTGAGGCAACTGAAGGTTTTCAGCTGTACTGCGCTGTCATCATGCTGAGATATGAGTGGTAGACATTTTATTTACATCAATTCACACACCCATGATATATAAATCAACAATAAAGCTTGAACATGCCAGAAACAATACATCAATTAAATGAATATCACGATCGCAACCGAATTAATATTTGCAATGTAATTTGCAAACAGCTCATAATTATTACACATTGGAATGGTTCAACACTCGTATATTTATTTTCTGTCGATGTTACTGTTTTCATAGTTCTTTTACACTTTATCATTCAGCTAATACCTACTTGGCTTTTATATTTTTAATACATAGCTAAATCAGCCTATGATGCTCCCTCAGCTGGGAGTAGGCTGTAATCCACCACGCGGGCCCAGTGCGGGCTCGTAGATTTCACATATCTTCGAATTGTTGGTTCTAGGACATGCCGGTTTCCTCACCATGTTTTCCTTCACGATTTTGAGAGCAGTGGTGATAAAATAATTTACACAAAGTAAAGCACCTGATTGGGTTCGAACCTACGACGTAAAACTCGTAAGTCGCGGATTACCACTGGGCCACTGCATTACATATTATTTATTAAATGTCTATGTAACGCATAATTATGAATGCTTGTGTGTTAGCTTTAAAACATAAGAATGGCTCTTCTTCTTAAAATGTCGATGGCAATCAACATAGATTCAGCTCTGAATTTGGTTACGATTTTGGCACCTTCAGTAGCGTTCATCAGTTCCTGTAACTTGCACACAGAAGTAAACTCGGACACGATGTTAAGTGTTCCATTGTTGGTGGGACAGCACCACATTTACTCTACAGGCCGGAGTCATCTGTGAATCTCCATCTCAAGCAGGTTATGAAAGGAAAATAACCTCTTATTTATCTGCATCTGGTTAAAAATTTGCTGTAGTTTGTGTTTGCTGTAATTACCTATGGATCATACACGAATTAATCAAACACCTACATATGAATATCTAAACACCTGTCTAGGAATATACTCAGCAGACACAAATTACATTTGTCACATCATACAATATTGATGCATATCGTCTCACTCGACCCAATTGTGTCTACGTATCTATAATTCAGACGCTATTGTATATGTGACGACTTCATTTCGTCACACTAATTGATTGAGTTGTACATAATCACCGTGTTATGTGACATCTGGTATATTCTGTGTGCTGTTGCTTAAAACACTAAGGATATAGTTTGATAGATTATAATAATTATGTTAAGTACCTATAGATTATAGTATGATGCGTAGTTCGTATATGGCAGTGTAGATAGGGAGACAATGAAAATTATTGGTGTTCCATCTGTTCCACTCCTGGACAAAAGCCATTTCTTCCTTTTCTTGCGAACACGCGCATAGTACTTGTTTACAGTATAATATAACGAATTCAAACCACCAAAAAGAACCACATATATTATGTATCTACTTAAGAGGGCGCACATAGGTCCACTAGCGCCACTACTTTAAAAAAAAAATATCTTGTGACTGAGAAGGAATTATGAAAATCTGCTCAATCAGCGACGAAGCAACAAAATTCGATCTAAAGAAAAGCGGCCACATTCCTATATGTCGTATTTAGTTGCTTCGTGTCTCAATAAGAAACTTAATAAAAGGTATTAGAAAAATTCTAGACACACTTACCGAGGTCGCTGATTGAGCAGATTTTCATAATTCCTTCTCAGTCACGAGATATTTTTTTTTTAAGTAGTGGCGATAGTGGACCTGTGTGCGCCCTCTTAATGCCGCATCGCGCCTGTGTCTGCGCACTATAATATCTCCCACGCCGAAGGCTACTTAGTCTCCGTTGAGATGGACCGCCATTGCCGAAATACTAGAGGATTATTATTAAGACCGCCTCTGTACTTGTCTAATGTGTGTGCTTGAAGTATAAAATTAATAATTACTGTATCGGTGTTCATAAACTGTTTTGCGAATAGGTATACGGAATTTGACAATCTGTCTATTACAATATTGAACTACCCAAAGAGTATAATAATAATACGGAACTACCCTACCAGCTGGATTAAAAAGCCTACACCATTCGAACATCAGCATGCTACAATACAACCAACAATTTACCTAACAAATTTCACTGTACATTTTATCAACGCTTCATTTAATCGAGTTTGTCAGCAAAACAAAACGGGTGTAGCTGTAATTTGAAACAAACGTACAGCTTTTATTTTCATTGTTTTTTTTTGTTCCATCAAAAACGAATCTATTAAACATGGGTGGAAATAACTATGAACTTTTGTTTACGTAGTTTTTCATCACTAGCTGTTGCCCGCGACTTCTTCTGTGTGTATTTCATCATTTTTAATACATAATATCCAGGATGAAAAATAGACTATGTTCTTCTCCAGGTCCGAGGCTATCCATCAGTCAAATTCATGATGATCAGTTCAGTGGCTTAGACTTGAAAAGGTAACAGACAGACTCAGGTAACTTAAACAACACATGTATTTATAATATATATGGATTATAGAATTAATTATTATGGTTAAGCTACGCTTGCCGCGGTTGGTCCGTGGATGGGTGACCATTTTCACAGACCAAGACCCCTCCTGGCCTCGGAAAGCACGTTAAGCCGTTGGTCCCGGCTGTCATTTGTGGATCTTCGACAGTCGTTACGGGTCGTCAGTAGCCCGAAAGTCTGACAACCAGTCTTACCAAGGGGTATCGTATTACCCAGTAACTGGGTTGTGGAGGTCAGATAGGCAGTCGCTTCATGTAAAATAATGGTATTCAGCTGCATCCGGTTAGACTGGAAGCCGACCCCAACATAGTTGGGAAAAGGCTAGGCAGATGATGATGATATATGGATTATAGAGAGCACACACGCAACAAAAAATATACTGAAAATCCTGTTTCGACGCAAGAGCAAACTGTTCTGTCTACGATAGACAAAGCTTCAACGTTTTAGCATATTATTTTTTTTAAAGCGCCATGAAATGCTCCACAAAACAATTTTTCATAAACGGAGCGCAGGAACCTAGTTCTACGTTAATTTCTATAGATTTGGTCCCGCCCTTCGCAATTAACGCTCGCAAATAATTAATTTGCCGGCGCGACGCCGTGAAATGAGTTCCGACCTGGCTAGACTTAGATTATAGCTAGAGTACCTGTAGCGTACCTAGGTATTGGGTTTTAATACGTGAACGGTGTTTGTGAACAAGTTTAGCGGTAAAAATATTAATCACTACGTAAGAATAGTTACCGCGAGGGCTGATTCGAGGTGGCGTGGGGGAAGAGTTCTTGGAAGGACTTGGGGGAGACCTTTGCCCAGCAGTGGGATAGTATAACCTAAACAATTTATTTTTACTAACGTCGCCCCGCGGTTTCACCCGCATAAGTTTTTTCGATCCCGTGGGAATATCGGGATAAAAAGTATCCTATATGTTAATCCTGGTTATAAACCATCTGTGTGCCAAATTTCATCCAATTCCGTTCAGTAGTTTTTTACGTGAAAGAATAACAAACATCCATCCATCCATCCGTACAAACTTTCACGTTTATAATTTTAGTAGGATTTTCTATGTTTATCTAAACCATAATAAAACCATTTTCGAGCTAATAGAAATAGTTACTTTTCGCAGTGGGTTAACACCTTTAAAAAATGCAACACAAGAAATAACTGACAGTTTGTGAAATGAAATACCTACAGCCCTTTCCCACTTAATTTTACCTCTGACATCAGCAACTGAATATCAACCTTATTGCAATAAAATAAAGATCATTATGATTTTGACAGACTTGATAATGGCAGCAACCCATAGCAACCTTTTTGCCAGTAAAGATCACAGTGATACAAAATCCGAGGTAAAACCATACTATCAATGCAGTTTCATTTGCACCATAAATGGAACAAACGAAACTAATTAACCTCCTCTGCACCATTGATGGTGCAGGTCAATGGTGCACACGGTACAACGGGAAAATAACTATAAACGGACTGTAATTTGTCTGTAATATGACGACAAGGTTGACGCAGTGGCTGAGCGATCGACTGCTGCGCTGCGTGTCGCGGGTTCGATTCCCGCACGGAACAAATGTTTGTATTGCCTACTGGTAGTTGTTCCGAGTCTGGCTGTTTGTGTATGTGAGTTTAAATGTTTGTAAACGCACGATACAGGAGTAATTCCTAGAACGGGCCAAAGTTTAAAAAAAAAAATTACTGCTGTTATTTCAGTCAGCCTGCAGTTAATATCAGATCGAAAAACTGTCAGCTTATTTTGGTCGAGATTGCCTGACGATTGTCAAACTGATAGAATAGAATAGAATAGAATAGAATCTTTATTTGATCTTAAGCTGGAATTGACTAGTACTAAGAAGTAATTTCTTTTGTAACTTTTATAAAGCTTACATTCAGCAAACAACTGTGGTTAACAAGAGCAGTTTTCTCACACCCTTTTCCACCTCCCTCTTAAAGAAAATCTGACGCTTCCCAATCTACCATCGCCTTAAAACTTCTGAACAAAACCTAGGCAAAATTAAGCGCGCCTATCTCCGATAGCCGTAACCATTACGATAAGATTAGAAGGCAACGTTAAAAGAAATTATTAGCTATTACGAACAAACTGTTGGTTAGCTAATCTGCCACAGATGTTCAGCCACTTTTGCTTGTTGCCATGGTTAGAAAAAGTCAAGTGGCTCCAAGAATATAACGTTCATTTTTATTTGTGTTTAAGTTATAGATTTTGATAACAATAATGTATGTTGACATTTTCAATACGCTTGCTTTTAGCAAAGCTGTGGCTCTGTGTCGCATAGTGTCATTAGTGTCACAGCATTATTTATTTATTTATCCATTTATTTCAGGCATCAAGGCCCATATAAAACACATACAATACAATATTAATATAACTTAAAAATACCCATACCTTAAATATAACTTAAATCCTTAATACTTAATTATGCTGACCGATAGCCGTTTTGCGTGGATGTGTTGTGATATGGTTCTTTAAGCATCCTTAAGACCCTAGTTATCGTTCTATCTATAATATGTATGTATTTACAAAAAAAAAAAAAAAATGTATATAAGTAGTTTATCAGCCATCTTGTTACCATAACACAAGCATTAGGTTGCTTAGCTTGGGACAAATGGTGCTGTGTGAAATGTCCAGGGATATTATTATTATTATTATATTATTAGTTATCGTTGTTTAATGTTAATAAAAGTGTACACATAATAAATAAGAAATGATTCATCAACTCCTTATTCTGCAGTTACCAAAACCATATTAGCAAATATTAGTCATGTTCAGACAGCTGTACTGAGGGGAGTTCCCAACCCAATCATCTGTAGGTAGAGTCTCAGGGACGAAAGAGGCCACTCACACTAACTGGTGGAGTCATAGCTTTGTTTTAAGACATTAGAAAAATAAATGACTAGCGGGACTTTTTCATATGGGCCTAGTTGAGACAAGACCAAAAATTACCCAACAGATCTGAAGGCCAAGTCTCGTACATAAAAAAACATTCATATTCACGTCGCAGCTCATCTCAGCGACAATTAATGTCAAAAATCTAGGTTAATTGAATGCATTTTTGACGGATAGAGACCGAGGTTAGAATGCGATCGCTCTTAAAAATACAAGAATTGCCCCTCAGTTCCTTAGACGTAAACTAAGGCACATGCCAGGCATCGAGGTAAACCCCCAAGCAGGCCCGCGATGTATCGCAGTGATATATTCTTCGGTATGTACGTTCACGTCTATTGTCATGCATTTGTTTTGGAAATGGCATCGAGGCCGAGGTAGCAAGCTATCTATCGCAGTGAGGCATCTTCGGCATGTAATTACCCTAATACCGCATTTACACAATCGTGTTCGCCATTCGCCTCGTCACTCGATGAACATTCGACGAAACATTTGTATACGAGTGCCGTCGCGAACTACTGTTCACACATTCGCGGGGTGAATTATTTTGACATTCGCACACGAAATAAATAATAAATAATCGCGAGGCGAGGCACGAGGCGAATAGCGAGCGCACTGTTTACATATTCGTGTTCGTTATTCGCCTCGCCATTCGCCTCGCGATTCGCACGAATGTGTAAATGCGGCAAAAGGCTTGATTACCTGCTTCGGTAATATAACAATTGTTTGTTTTTATCCGTCTACATCATCATCATTTCAGCCGAAAGACGTCCACTACTGGACAAAGGCCTCCCCCAATCACCTCCACTTCGACCGGTTTTGTGCTTCTCGCATCCAACTATCCAACTGCACAATTATTTTAAAACAAAGCCTACTTCTTTCATAGATTACCTAGATTACTTTACCTGAAATTACCGTCATAATTCTAACAGCAGCTTCAAGGAAGACCTAAATACCGTTACAAGTTGCCACTGTGCAAAGATGAAGGTAGAAAAAGTGTTGTAATCATTCTTACTTTCTAAGACGAGATACCTGGCCCGGAGAGACGAGATCATTAATCTGCTGCCGAGGCAAGGTCGGCCCTTATGACGTCATGTCGTTTTTGCAAGGTTTTTTTCTTTAGATTAACTGTGATGTGGAAGAAATGGCTATGATTGTGGAGCCAATTATACGGTCTCTGTGTGTGTCTTTAACAATAGAACAAAGAATTCAAACACATAATTTTATTAGAAACAAGAGGGGCTTGTGGCTAAGTAATAACAGCTGCACGGGTCGGTCGATCAGGTTAAGCTACGCTTGCCGCGGTTGGTCCGTGGATGGGTGACCATTTTCACATACCAAGAAAAGAACCTCCGTGTTTCGGAAAGCACGTTAAGCCGTTGCAATAATAATTGCATCTGTAATAAAAAATGTATTTATTTGTCAGAATATTATAAAAAGTTGTTACAGTAGGTAATTATTATGTCCATAACTAATTGCGGGACGGTTCGACGGACGGTAAAAACAATAACGGTGACTGTATTTGTTTTAAAACAATGTTGCCTTGTGCTTTTACTAACATGTGTGACATTTGAGCGTCTGTTTCCTGTGCCTGCGCGATTTCTTCGTAATCTATGCTTGTGTTGCAAGCTATGGCCTTTACCCGTGATAACGCGTCAGCAACCGCCTTCTCGGTGCCGATGAAAGAAAGAAAGAAAAATTATTTATTGCGACTCGTACAGAAAGATCATAAAACTAAACTAAACTAAACACAATCAAAAATAAAACAAATTATAATTATACAAAAAAAAAGTAACAAAACCAAATTATATAAAAAAGAAGTAACAAAAAGAAAAATGAAACAAAAAGTCCTGTACGAGGCCAAAAGGCTCCTATCTCAGCATAATGCTACCACATTTAAAAAATAAATGTCGCAGCGCTGGTATTCTGATAGGGCCCGCTGTGATGTCACGGGCAATTACAGTAATAAATAAATTAATAATCTATTTTATTATTTAAATATATATAATTATGTAAAATTTTATCAAATAAAATAAATAATTCATTCTATCCGCGCCAGACGTAACCTCAATTCTTGTCTATGCCCTATGATGACGTATTGTATATCGCTCGTGAATTCGCTGATGAACAATAACTGCCGTGTGCGCATTTTCTTTTCTCGATCCGGGCCTATTTTGGTAAATGCGTATGTTAATGGCCTGTGATCGGTAAAAATGGTTACGCAAGTAGGACATTTACCGACATTCGTAAGCAAATTAAAAATTTTGGAGAAAGGGGGGGTGTGATGTAGTGGCCTTAGCGACGCAATTGCTGAATCGCATTTTTGATACAGCAAAGGAACTCGAGCGCTGTGCTCGGACGCCAGTCCACGCATAGGTACTATATTAAGCAATCAGAGTTGTATTTTATCCTTTATTAAATATATTAACAATTTCAGTATAAAACATTTTCGCCTATCATTTATCTGGACCTGACACATAACACGCACAACACTTTTGAACAGACATTAAAAGCCAGCGTCTGCGCTGGCTTGAGACGCTAGCTTACTAGCTTTCTCACTAACTCTGAACATAGCTTCATAGCCCAGTTACTTTCAGGCCCAATAGGTTTATCGCATCCACTTCATCATATAGAACCTAATAGCACCGAATACATACCAACAAAATAATCAGACAATGATGTTATGTAGTGAGAAAGCTAGTAAGCTAGCGTCTCAAGCCAGCGCAGCGGGGTAATTGCGTACACACTATCAGTAGAAATGGCTTTAATTTTGACAGTTCAACAATATTCATTGCGTTATTTACGATGTTGGGCAGACAAATGTTTAGAACATGCGAAGCGATGGTTAAGCAGTATCCTTTAAAATGATTCAGATTATGATTAATAGTGTGTTGCGCCATTAGGGTGCTGGATAGTTTAATAGGGGGATTTTTGGCTGGATAGAATTTTTTCAATACTAGGATAGCAAGAAACCTCTATAGGTGTCTTGCTTGCTATTTAAAAATTATAGCCTCGTGTATCCCGGCGGAGTCGGCTTCCAGTCTAACCGGATGCTACTGAATACCAGTATTTAACATGGAGCGATTGCCTATCTGACCTCCACAACAGTTACTCGGTCACACGATACCCCTTAGTAAAACTGGTTGTCAGAATTTTGGGCTTCTGACTACCCGTAACGACAGAGGTTTTTTATACAAACATACAAAATCACTAATAACAATACTAATCTTAAATAACTTTTTATACGTTTGACATTATTCATGCTGCAATAACTTGTATGCCATAGCTTGTATCACAGGATTCACACGTGCCAAGGGATATTCGAAAAAAGTTTGAAGCACTGACAAACTTTTTGGGATGGACATGCACCCTCTGAGTAGTAGAGCATATAGCAAAGGTCTGCACACGAAGTGTTGACACAATCCTTTACTATAAAAGGTATTTTAAATGTGTTAGGAGGCTCGACTATTCCTGCAACAACGAAAAATTAAGATTGGTATAACATTGCGGATAGGACAGAATATTTGCCGCTGGTTGGATCCAGCTTACTACTGTCTCAACTACGTCGTTGTACTATATAGTAGAGACGCCAGCACATCAACCTACTACAATCGGTCAAATTTCTTTAATACATTTTCAACTGTATCGCGAAAGCAATAAGGTTCATGGTTGATTGGGAAAATTGACAGTTTCGGGTTGCTTAATGTGCTGGCGTCTGTACATACTGATTTCATGACTTCCTTCTTTAGTTTAGTCATCGATGTATCTACGCCAAGATTTTTAATTGCAAACTTTAACTATAAAAGGTTTAATTGAAATATCTGCAAACGTTAGACACCCCATCAAATTTCATTGAAATATATTGGTACGAGAAGTATTATTTACATACATTTAAAAAGCTATTTGTAATTTTTGGTATTATCCTAATCGATAATACCAAAAACCGATGATCTAAAGGTAGAAAATAACCTACATTAAAAAGATGTTTAAGTAACCGATTCTACTCTAAATTATGTGACAATTGCAATGCCTTTCATTTTGACGATTCGACAACATTCATTGTGTTATTTACATTGTCGAGCAGACGAATTTTTCAATCATATGCAGCAATGAAAAAAATAATTTCTTTTAAAATACTTCAAATTGTGAAAGAAAGTGTGTTACGTAATTGGGGTACTGGATAAACTAGTTTTATCTATAGTCTACCGCAAGTCAATGGTAACAATTTGAATTTGACAGCGGCTTAATTTCGTAGCAGTAAGGTTTTCGTACTTTAAGATGTTAGGTCAGTAGCAGTAAGGTTAACTGCACGTCAATATGCAGTCATATTGACGTGCAGTTAACCTTACTGCTACTGATACTATGTAAAGAATATCGTGGTTACTTACTGGTTGGAATATGTTCGATTTCGAATTCCGTTCGCCGATTGGCATACGGCCTTCGGCGATGGGCTTTGGGGATTTTACGCCGATACGTCTTAGGAGGTTCTTCATATTCATTCATGAATGTGTTACTGTAGAAAACCAGGATATGGTTATTCTCGTTATCAGACGAAATAACTTTACCGTTTATTACCAGCACTAATGCACTAACGACAACCACCAGGAGTTTCATTTTAATATACGACTTTATTTTGCCGGAACGAGATACAGAATGAAGTCGATATATATTATGAGCTTGAATTATTTGTGATGGATAGAATGTCGTATTTACACTAGGAAAAGGTAGACAATACGCATTCTATGGGTATGGCGAGAATGGGTGAATGAATCATAATTATAATGCTCGTCATTTTCCCCCTTATTCATAAACGTTGCTTAAAGTTAAGCAGTGATTAGCGACTGTTTAACCATACATTTTTGACGTTTAAACGTTACTTAACTTTAGTCATCGTTTATGAATAAACCCCTAAATGTTTATGCATTATAGGCAAGGATGTGGACTGTATTATAATCTATATATATAAAAATCAAAGTCCTGACTGACTGACTGACTGATTGACTGACTGACTGACTGAGACATCAACGCACAGCCTAAACCACTGGTCCTAGAGACATGAAATTTGGAGGGTGTATTCTTCGTGGAGAGTAGGTATCCACTAAGAAAGGGTTTTTCGAAATTCCACCCCTAAGAGGGTGAAATGGCGGGATTTTGTTTGTATGAAAAATCTTATTCCTTGAGTTAATAAACTTGAAACTTGGCACGAATACTTATCTAAGTAAATTATGAAGTTGGGCATTTTTTGTTTTTATAGACTACAAGTGAAAAGGGGTAGTTAATTTTACAGAAGAGGATTATAATGCGTGGCTTGATTAACTCGAAAATGGGTATAAATAATCTTTGAGTCAAATTATGGAAACATCCCAATATTTGTTTTTTGAATTCTATTCAATTCAATTCAATTCATTTATTGCATCAAATATGGTAGGTACATGAAGTTCCTAAATAAAATATTTAGTAACACACATTTGGCCAATATATAGCATGCAATAGTACAGGTTTTTAAAGTTAATATTAAGTTCTAAGTTCTAACCCTGTGGGGTGAAAAGAAACCTGTTTCCTTTGGTTAATAATCTTGATACTTGGCAATATTTGCCTTAGTAATTAAGACAGATGGTCACTTTTTAGTTTAAAAAAACTCCTCACAGAGGATTTAGGGAGTGAAAAAGTTAATAGGTAAGAAAAAAATTTAAGTCCCTCGGACGGATTAACTCGAAACTCGGTATTAATACTTAAAACAAAAAATGAAAAGTATATATTTTAAGGGTTTTTCAAAAATCGTCTCTTACCGGAGTAGAAAACGGTAATAAAGTTTAAGGGGTGGATTTTACTGCTTGCATCCATTAACTCGAAAATGGGTATAAATAATCTTTAAGTCAACAAACAATAGTCAATAGTCTTTAAGTCAATGGGAACATACCAAACGCTTTTTTAAAAACAAAGCCTGTCGTGGTAAAACGGGACGACAGGGTTTATTTAAAAAATCGAATTCACTTGATCTATAAACTTTAAAATTAACCCGAATTAAAATAGATGATAAAAATCGTAAACATAAATCTTCGATATTTCACCTTTAGTGTTCCACCTTTAGTGGCAACATCAGGTACGCGCACGACCCCATCTTTTCCCGGGTACACTTTGGTCACGCGCCCCATAGGCCACACTCCTCGGAGTATAGACTAGCACAACGTCATCAACAGTCAAATCACTATAACCGTCTCATTGCTGCCTCTTTGTTTTGAGAAGGGGTAAGTATTCCTTGAGCCACCTGCTCCAAACATTCTCAGAGAGGCGAAGAGCCTTTTTCCACTCTTTTCATAATGAAAAAACTCCGTCGTCCAGAGAGGTAAGGTAGGCTAGGTAACTGCTGATTTGATGAGCTGCCTATTAATATTCATTATTTGCTGCAACATATTTCGAAGGCCTCGAATTAACAATTGCTTCGGCTTTTAATAGAAGCGTGTGTAGCAGTTCTTCTCGTGAGGCTTTTTCTTTTAAAGTCTCCTGAAGGGCTGTCTTCACAGGTCGTATGAGCCTCTCCCAACAGCCACCCATAAAAGGCGAGGCAGGTGGAATGAAGCTCCATTCAATTTGATTATTTGCCAAAAATCTAGCTATCTATCTAATCAGTTAACTGACGGCTTGCACCAATAAAAGCGGTGCCGTTATCTGACAGGATTTTTTGTTTTCCTCGACGAGCCATAAACCAACGTAAGCAGGCGATGGCGGACTCTGCAGAAAGGCTTGCTACAATCTCTAGGTGTACTGCTCGCGTTGTCAAACATATAAACACCCATCGCTTCTCTCTACGACGACCAATAGACATCCACAGGGCCAAAGTAGTCTAAACCAACGTTGGTAAATGGACGTCTGTAACAATCAAGACTTACATCAGGCAAATCGCCTGTAGCTGGCGTTTGAGGTACCTACTGCTTTTCGTTTCAAGCAAAATGCGCAATTTCTTGATATCTTCCGGACCTCACTACCCCATCTTCCGGAAGTTTTTTAAGTTCCAGAAACGTTGTTTTAGCTCATTGCAGACAAGTTCATTAAAGGCGTGAGCAGCTTTAAAATGGTAGAACTTGATTAGGAGGCGAACAGCTGGATGACGACCATCAAGTATAATCGGAGACGTGGTGTTGTAATCCATATTCTTCAAATATTTTACCCGGCTGTCCAGCCTAAGTAAGCCTTCTTCATCTAGTACCAAAGCCAAGGAGTGCAGTTTGCTCGTTTTAGGTATCTTGGATTGTTTGGGGTCGTCCAACTCGCCTAATTCTGGGCCATAACTGTCCACCTGAGTCTTCTTTAAAATAGCGTTTTCTGCTTTCTGCATAATCAATCAATGGTCAATGGTGAAAGCTTGGGAGAAGAGAGATTAGTGTTCAATGAAGAATTTTTACTTTTAAAACGTGCTAAACTTTTGGAACGCGGGGTGCGGAAGGAATGACAAGTGAGACACCATTTTGTGGAAATTCAGTTGCCATGTCGCGTTTCACCGGGGAACAACGTGCTTTTTGTGTAACCGCATTTCTTGAAAACAATAAATCTTACGTGATCGTACGTCATAAATTTTGACAAAAAATATCGTTTACATGATATTGGGCAGACTCCAAGCAATAAATTGATTCAGGATCGGGTGAAGAGATTTCAAGAAACCAGTTCTACGCTACCATCGTACCATCGCATCCACCGAGCCGCCCAAGATCTTCAAGGACCAATGAGAATGCTGACCGTGTTAGACAGGCGATGCGATTCGATTCGCAAGAAAGCAGCGCAGTTAAACATGCATCGATTAACTGTTCACAGAATTCTTAAGCAAGACTTGAAACTTAAAGCTTGTAAGATTCAAATTTTACAGGCTTTAAATTAAAATTATTACATCTTACGCCACGTTTTCAAGAAGGTTGCAGATTGCTTTGAAGAGTGCCAGAACCGCGAAGGGCGACATTTGAATAATGTTATTTTCAAAAAGTAATTTTCCCATGTCTTCATGTTCTGATTTTATAATTTAACGTGTATATATCAAAATCAAAAGTCATTTTTTCAAATTAAGCTGAGAATCAGCACTTTTCGAACGTCAAAATTAAAAAAGACAGTCCCCCAAAAACGCCCGCTCTTCACCATTTCCTAGTGCTTTCGCTGGGAATCCTTCCTACTATATTATACATATATTATCCCACTTCCTACTAATATTATAAACGTGAAAGTTTGTATGGATGGATGTTTGTTACTCTTTGTCGCAAAAATTACTGAACGGATTTGGATGAAATTTGGCACACAATGGTTTATAAACAGGATTAACATATAGGATACTTTTATTTCGATATTCCCACAGGAGCGAAGCTTATGCGGGTGACAACGCGGTTGAACGGTTTCAGTTTTTGCGTGAAAGAGTAACAAACATCCATCCATCCATCCATACAAACTTTCACGTTTACAATATTAGTAGGATTTGTAAGTTTTTTATGCATCTACAAAAGTTTTTTTTTTCTGATACATCCTGTACCTACCTACTTCATAAAAATTGGTCGTATGGCAAGTCAGTAAATGTACATTTTCAATCAAATATAAAAATATCTTAGCTTGGAAAAATTATTTATTTCAATCACAACATTGAATAGTAGCCACGAAACATTTACATGATTGTTGTCTAAAAAACGATAATATGTGAAGTAGTATATTTTCTTACATAGTCCAAAACCTAAGATGGATCAAAAACTTAAGGTTTTCAGTGGTTAAATCGTCAAGGTAACTAAACCTTGACGTATCAGAGTTACATAGATGTCGTTATTTAGAACACAGACACGAGCTGGGGGATATACAGATGCCATATCTGTAGCCAAGCCGATGGCAAACGTTGACACATGCAGCGTTATTGCAGGCCCTCGAAGCTATTGGGATGTAAACGCCAGTTTCAGGAACCGGAACGCTTTCTGAAACAATAGAAATTATTTTTTTTATTTTTTTTTCGGATATAACCCTAAATGGAACACGTGGGTTAGGTCAGCAGAAAGAAGAAATCGTTTGAATCTACGGTCTATGAATGTACGAGGAACATCGAAGTTTTGAACTATTAGAACTACTAGCTCAACGCATAATAAAGTTATCTGTCATCCTCCACCTCATTTCTACATCAGAAGCATCCACCAAGTAGATGTTCTATCTGGCTGCATCTTAAACCTTCTTATTTAAATAATAATAAAAATCAGTTAATGGTGAAAGAACATCCTTGTCAATAGTATTATTTCGTTCAACCACGTTGTGCGTGATAGCTCAAGGGTATGTTATTTATCCTATCGAGTATGATCTCTGCTCCCGTAAATCCCCAAAAAATAGAAAGCAATGAGAAAGTTAGAACAGGAAAATATTTTGGTGGTAACTTACCGGCTGCAGCCTCTTCCCCTTGTGGTTCTTGCAGGGCACTAACCCTCGGTTCGTCTTCTGCACCAAATACGCGTACTACTGGAACTTTTTCGGTACCCTGAGGACCACCAGCCTCTTGTCCAGCACAATCAGCCACTACTTCAGGTTCAAATTCATAAACACTCTCCTCTCCATCGGATGGAATAACATTGCCGTGTGCTACCAGCACCAAGGCACTTACGAAAACAAACAGAAGTTTCATTTTGAATGTAACGACTTTCTTTTACCGGAACGAGTTACAATATGAAGTGTTAACAGTAACGGTTGTGATTAAATATTGTAGTATTTATACTGAATGGTAAATACGCATTATAATTATGTAGTAATAATGCTAGTGGTGATTGAACTAAAGATTACGATTAAAACCCCCGTGATTGCAAATTGGTTTGTACATGGTGACGGATTGCTTATTGAAATGTCAAGACCTTTATGTAAAACAAAAATCCTTCTTTCAGGGTTCTATACCCAAAAGATGCCAACGGTACCATACCACTATATGTTTCTACCTCTAAAGATATATGTTGTTGCTGTTCTTCTTCTTAGCGTGTGCCATCTAAATGGTCTCGGTCCAGAATTCGGCTGCGTGATTGCCGCCATTATCACTAGCGTTCATCAGTTCCTGTAGCGTGCAGCTGAGAGGACACGAAGAATATTATATCAAGTGTCCCATCGTTTGTGGAACAGCTCCACGTTTGCACTCCAAGGCGGAGTCGTCTATGAATCTCCACCTGAACAGGTTTTCCTTGCTTTGACTGGGTCCGAAGTCTGTTTAAAGACTTCCAGGTTACCCAAGGCAACTCATGTCCTGGTGGAAGATCTTCCGTGGGTGGAACGAATGGTTTGGGTAAGGAAGCATTCGCCACAGCTTCAGTCTTTCTGTTGATCATTTGCCAGTGAGTGGGACGACATATGTCAAAAGTATCGTTTTTGTCACAGCTTTGGTGCTGGTAACACAGGGCAATTTTACTCCATCTGTTGAAGATATAGCGTCTGTATATCTCTTGACACATGTTGGTGCCACAACTAACAACATACATCTTTGATACTTCAAGGTAAAAAATAATCACCCGTATTCTTTGGACAATATTGGAACTATGAAAGATTTTACTTTACTAACGGTTAAATCATGTTTTGTAAAAAAAATACAATGTAGATTTGAATGTTTCTTGTTTGTATTAATAACATAAATGTTGTGATTTTAATAAAAAAGATTAAGTCATTTTTATATTTTTCATTCATCATAATCAGCCTATAATGATTCCACTGCTGGGACACAGGCCTCCTCTGTAAGAGGGAGTGGGCCCAGTGCTGGTTGGTAGATGTCACATGTCTTTGAATTTTTGGTTCTAGGACATCTAGGACGTTTCCTCACGATGTTTTCCTTCACCGTTTTGAGAGCAGTGGTGATGAAATAATTTACACAAAGTAAAGCGCCTGCCTGGGTTCGAACCTACGACCTACAACACATAAGTCTCGGTTGTTACCACTGGGCCACCACTGCTTTGACTGGGCCACCACTGCTCGATATCGAAATCAGGGCGACAAAGAGCTTGCCACGGCAGCTGAATATAACTGACCTCATATTTTCTGGCCAAGTATGTCGTCCCTGAAAGTAGTATGATTTCTGCTATGTAATTGGCCAGTAAACATGCGGGAGGCCCCATCTGATAGTAAAACATGACGGCCGCCAGAGAGCATTTCTATGATACTAGAGGTACGGAGGTCCTTAGTATTCCAAATACCAAGTTGAAATTTCACATGCGCCTGCATCTTTATCCTTCAAACGGGAACACCGCGAATGCTAATTAAAGATAGAAACGGCGCTTTTTTAAGAACGGAGCCCAGTTGTTTTTTTATACGAAGGAGTTTACATTTCAATAAGCAATCCATCATCATGTACCAACCAACTAGGTATTTGTAATCACGGGGGTTTTAATCGTAATCTGTAGTTCAATGAACGCTTACATAGTTACTACATAATTATAATGCGTATTTACCTTTCAGTATAAATACTACAATATTTAATCACAATCGTTACTATTAACACTTCATATTGTAACTCGTTCCGGTAAAGGAAAGTCGTTGAATATCAAAATGAAACTCCTGCTTGTCTTCGTAAGTGCCTTGGTGCTGGTAGCACAGGGCAATGTTATTCCGTCCGAGGTTGATGATGGACCTCGGGATGTATTCGCCGAAGAAGCTCCAGCAGTAAACGTATTCGCCGCAGAAGACGAACCGTGGGTTAGTTCCCCACAAGAACCACAAGGGGTTTATGCAGCAGAGCCTGCAGCCGGTAAGTTCCCGCCAACTTTTTTTTCCTGTTCTAACTTTCTCATTGCTTTCTTTTTTTTGGGATTTACGGAAGCAGAGATCATACGCACAACGTGGGTGAACCAATTTCGCCATGTATAAGGATGTTCTTTTTATTGCTATTATTTAAATATTGGCTTTAAGACGCAGCCAGATAGATTATCTAGTTGGTGAATGCATCTGATCTAGAAATGAGGTGGAGGTTGACTGAAAAATTTATTATGCGATTAGTAGTAGTATTGGTCTAGTAGTGTTAGTCGTTAAAAACTTCGATGTTCCTCGTACATTCATAGACCGTAGATTCAAACGATTTCTTCTTTCTGCTGTCCTTAACCATGTGTTCCATTTAGGGTTATATCCGATACAAAAAAATAAAAAAATAATATCTATACTTTCAGAAAGCGTTCCGGTTCCTGAAACTGGCGTTCACATCCCGATAGCTTCGAGGGCCTGCAATAACGCTGCATGTGTCAACGTTTGCCATCGACTTGGCTACAGATATGGCATCTGTATATCCCCCAGCTCGTGTCTGTGTTCTAAATAACAACATATAGCTCTGATACGTCAAGGTTTAGTTACCTTGACGATTTACCCACTGTCAACAAATTGCTTTTGATCCAGCTTAGTTTTTAAATTATGTTTTTGGAAAAAACTAAAATGTAGATGTGAATGTTTTGTTCAACAATACAATGTTGTGATTGAAATAAAAGATGTTTTATAAGAGATTTTAAATTTTTATTTTTCATTGAGAAGGTGCATTTTTTGTTAATACATATACATACGAGTATCATATTTTAGTGTGTAGCTTCAGAAGTTGATTTAAAAAGTTAATGAACTGTGCTATACTTCGATCGGGCCTGTACAAGAATAATAATAATTACAGTCAGTGGATACGAGTTCCAGTTCGGCTTTCTGTCGACAAAACCACCGAGGCGGTGGAGCTGCCATTCTGACACGAACGGGATTGAACTGAGCTACTCTTCAACTGACTGTAATTACACTGACTGACTGTAATTATTTATTTTTGGTGATTTCTTACCACGTCTTGGTAAGGCAGACTACATTATAAGGTTCACTATCATGTAGGCTCTCAAGAATATGAGGTTTATTTTCGTTTTGTATAAATATTTTAAAGTCATAAAGTCTTCGGGTTGTCTAAGACTTACATCACGGTGGCTGTTTCTAAGCTGTGGAGACAAAGAAGACTATGACATTTATTCGCCAGATAAGGTAATTTATTCGTCAGTTGGTTGATATATACAGGGTGACAGAGTAACTCGACGTATTCTTTGAAAGTGGTTAGGAAGGGTTAGGAAAGGAAAAAAAAAATGCTTGCAAAACTTACATAATCTCAAAAATAAGAGGTTTTTTTTTTTCTCTTTATTTGTTTTAGGAACTTTTAACAATATGTTACGCTAGTTCCATCATAAACTAATCTAATTACAACAAACTTACAAATTAACCAATGAATATACCAATGCAGCCTCTGGCGACATTGGTTTTGCTAAGATCATATTAAATATACCTACATCTAACTTAGAAATAAGAGGTTAATAATAGGAAAATTTTCATTTTTTAACCATTCAGTTTTGCCTCCTAGTTCATTGGACTTAATTTGTTGCTAATGACCTCTAGTATAACGCCTTTCAAGGAATACATCGAGTTTCCCTGTCAGCCTGTATAGATAAGTTCAGGACACATCCGCCACTAAAAGCGGCATACGAATATTTACTATATTAGGTATACGTAGGTATAAAACCTAACTAATATACTACTTATACTCTAATAAACAAAACAAAACGCTCAGACTATGGACATAAAGCTACATATATACTCTTGCTCTATTAAAGAATCACACAGCACCATTTGTCCCAAGCTAAGCAACCTAATGCTTGTGTTATGGTAACAAGATGGCTGATTAAACTACTTATATACAATTAAAAACAAGAAAAACAACAAGAATAACAACATAATAATGAGATCCACTCATGACTTTAAGCGGATCTCTTCGTACTTCTGTCTGTACAAAACCCTAGTTCGCTCTCAGCTCGAATATGCCGTATCCATCTGGAACCCATACTATGGTAAATATAATGACATGATAGAAAATGTCCAGCGTAGATTTCTCCGTGCAATGCACTGCAGGTGTCACAAAACGTATCTGCAGTATAACCAGTTGCTCAGTAAATACAAGCTTTAGACGCTCAGCTCTAGACGTAAACAATAAGAAACAAATGACATTGAATAACATTGTTAATGGCAAAAACTCTTTGCAGTAGGTACCTGCCGTTCTAACACTGGTCTGCGTTCGCCAGTTCGGCGAATGGCAGCAACTACGATGAAGCATTTGAACGCATATGTAGATATATTTACATGCTCTTTGGACCTATTCAAAGAGCATGTGCATGTGTAAGCGTCTCATTCAAAAGGCTACGAAACCTATTACGTAGCCTTTTGAATGAGACGCTTGAACTCTCAGACTAATTGTTTGTTGTTTTAAAAATACTGTTTTTTTATATTATTTTTTCTATTGTTTTTTTATAATATTAGCGTGACTGCCATTCATGAACAGTTCACCTCCTAGTGACTAAAGGTTTTATTTATTAATGGTAATCTAAAACTTATGTTTTTCTGTGTTATAGCACTAAATAAATCCTTGTGGTTGTAGCGGAGGTGGTTTGTCGAGCAGTGTGTTCGTTTTCGGATGTATTTTCGTTGTTTCTTCGCGACTGATTTCGTTCTTCTCTATATCTGTATCTTTTCTTCTTTCATTTAGTGCGTCCGAATCGAGATATTCTGAAATATGAAGTCCTTGCCCTTCCAAAAATTTTCCCTGTGTTATGATATACCTTGTCATCCTTTTGCTGGTGAGCTCTATTTGTACTGGGCGTTTTAATCCATTTTTACCTATGCGATGTAATTCCTCAATATAACCTGTTAGGTCAATGTTCAGCGTGTCTTGGAATGCGTATATTATTCTGTCCTCAAGATCTCTTTTAGTTTCACGATAGTACTCACTTAGGCCGTAAATCACAAATCTTTTTGTATTTTCGTCTTTTCGTGTACCTTGGTTTTGTAACTTTTTTATTTCGTTCTTGAGCTTGCCGTTTTCAATTTCCAGTTTCTGAATCTTTTCGTTTACATTCAGTATGTTCGTATTTATTGAAGTCTGTTCCAAGAGTAATTCCTCTGTTGTTTGGGTAATTTTTGACTGTAGTTTGTGTATTGCTGTATTTATTTCACTCTGTACTGTGCCTTTGATTTCATTTGATATTGCTGTTTTAATATTTTCTTTTTTATCTAATAGTTGGCTTATTTGTTGTAAGGTAATGGAATTTGTTATTTGTGAGCTCAACTGTGCATTTGCTGCGCTCGCAGGAGAGATACTTCTTCTAGTATGGCCTAGTATACTGTGATCGTCTTCAATATGATCGTCAATGGGCATTGTAGTGTCGTGCAGCGAAGGCAGCGGCTGGCGAGTGGGAGTATCATCTTTTTTGATCCGTTTTTTTGAGTTTTGACGTGATAGGCAGCTCCACATGGACATTGTTATTTTTTGTTTATTTTCCATATAAAAAGATGTCGTTATGTTTATGCATCGATAATGGTGAACATGTATGCATGTAAAAACAAAGTAGTAATTCACCGCGTGCTAGTTGCTATTTGCATGCTTCGCAATTAATCTATCATACATATACAGGGTGTCAGGAGAACGCTTCCGAAGCCAGAACGTAGATTATATACAACCTTTATGCAAACGGATACCACTAACCTTTCGCCTGAAATTGATTATTTTCGCGCGTCACGTGGACTTGGGGTCGTCAGCCGCACAGCTGTCGGCGAGCGCGCGCGCACTTTGAACTTGAGGTCACGCGCAAGCGTCAGATGATATTTATTTACGAATACATTGCTTGTTAGAGTTGTAAAGAAAAAAAATGTGTTTAATAGCAAATAATGGTTTAATTTAACTGTTCTCACAGCATAGTGTACGAAAAATGCTAAAAAAAAATAGGTAAAATTGTTCATTTTTTTTTTCTAATTTTTTTATGGTATCGTATCGAGAATCAGTAGCCCTATCACCTGTCTTCGTTTTCGGAAGCGTTTCCCTGCCACCCTGTATAATATATATTCATCTTCTAAATTTATTTTAAATCTTTCGTGGATCTTTTATGTATTGTTCAACTAAGTTCAGACCTTGTTTAGATGTTGTGAAAGCTATAATAGTAAGATTTTGCAGAAACAATATAAAAAAGACTTCATGTGCGACAGTGGTGCGAACTCGGGACACTGATTTCTCAATCACATCACACACCCATAGGACCAATAAATTGATACTATAATTGACATGTCAATTTTTTTTTTTTTTTAATGTTCATTGATTAGTTTATGGATTTATGAACACGTTTGATATTCGGAAATAGTACAACAACGGTCCTAAATTTTCTTGATTAATGAATGAACTCACTTGAATTTTGTTATTGTCACATGAGCAAAGAACATGCAGTTTGTTTCTTTGCACTATAATCTTGGTTTATTGCTGATTGGTTTTTTGCGTATTGTCACTAATGTTGTTGGTGGTTTCTGGATTAAGAGTTTTTCTCAGTTTGTGTATAAAACTCGTAGATAACACTTTCACGTAGTTATTAGTCAATGTTCTAAATGGTGCACTTAGTTTTAATTACTTAAACGCACGAACGCACTTGCAATTAAAACGTAATTTTATACTGAAAAGCAACTACGTATTATTTTTATGATGATAGTGTGCACTTAAGATTGTGATTCAAACTCTTGAAGAAGTTAGTGAATGATGCACATGGAAATATCGACTCTATAACTCGATGATATAGCCTGAAATTTAACTTGCTGTTTCTTGTTTCTGAATATTGGTAAGTTCAGTTGTTTACAATAATGTCGATGAATCAATTATTTATTTAGCTCATTGCATCTTCTTTTTATTTTATTCAAAACAGATCTGCCGTAATCTTAGGAAGCTGTAGTTGATGACACCGGTCACACCTACACTATTTGTCAATTATTAAAAAAAAAATTGCTGTTCATTTTAACCGCGTAGGTAATTTATAAATTGACGAAAAATTTCAACGCAAGGTTCAGAAACATTGTAATGAATCCATAGTTACAGGTTAAGCGTCGATGTCTCTACCACCCTGATAAAGTGATTTTTCCTGATAAAGAATTTAGAAAATAACATTCATTCAGAAAATATGATTCATCAAATCATTAGTATTTGTTTTATCATGTTTAGATATCGACGTCCATTACGTCTGTTCAGTTTCGCTAGCAAAACATTTACCATATTAACAAATATTTTTATTCTGACGCAGTGTAAGCTAATCAAAACTCGTTATGATACGATGATCTCTTGAACAGCATTGTTTTATTGGCCAATCCTGCATCACGATACGAAACGGCAGCCTAGTGTGAAAACGGCTTAACTATAGAGTATGCAACTTGCACTATTTACATTCCGACGAAGTTTCGCGTTTACAAGTATGTATTAACGTTTTCAACATAGAGCAGTTACAAAAAAAAAATGTTGAAACAATGATTTGTTTCGAGGAACGATGAACTTTCTTATTGTTATTATTCACCATTATAGTGGTCATAGTAACCCGTATTCTGTGAAAATTTGGACTAAACAACTATTTTGTAACTAAACATTCCTATGGCAAACAGAATGTCAGACAGACGGCGCAAGCTTTGTTATAGTGCACCATTGGCACTCAACTACAAACATTACAAATGCAATCCAAGATCCATCAATTTGCACCTACTGGTAGGTACTTGAAATATCGGGGGTTTAATTCCTTATCTTGAGTGTCATTGCCACCACCAACATTATCATCATAACAATTCAGTATAATATATAAGTACCTACTACATTAATACGATTTATAATTACAATCAAATAGTTCATTATTGTAATTAGTTACGGTAAAAAAAAAGTCATATATCAAGATGAAATTCCTAGCCGTCTTTATCAGTGCTTTGGTGCTGGTAACACACGGAGATGTTGATCCATCCGAAGAAGATAGTGTGTATGACATTAAGTCTGAAGTAGTGGCTAGTTATACCGTACAAGAGGCTGGTGGTCCGCAAGGTGTATTCGCAGAAGAAGATCCAGCAGTACGCGTATTTGGTACAGAAGACGAACCGAGGGTTAGTTCCTCGGAAGAACCACAAAGGGCTTATGCAGTAGAAAACCCTGCAGCCGGTAAGTTACCACCGCTAAATTGATTTCCTGTTCTGACTTTCATATTTTTTTCTTTTTTTGGATTACTAGAGGAGTGATCATACTCGACAGGATAGATAACATACGCGTGAACCGTCACGATGAAAATAATTATGTAGGAATACGTTGGTGAACGATGTTTTTACAAGTATCTTGCTTTCATAATATTTTTAATATTGCTTTTTATTATTATTAACATTGTGGTTAAGATACAAAAAGATGTGCCGTTAGCTGGAGGCCACTGAGTACAAAATAAGGCGCAGGATTACAAAAAATCTGTTTCCCTCATACATTGATAGATCGTAGCGTCAAATGACCTGATCTCTTCTTGTTCCTAGACCATGTGTCTCATTTACTTGGGGCCGGCCTGCAAGGGTTATATCAGATATAAAAAAAACGAATTAATATTAATATAATTTATATGTATTTATATTGAAATAAAGGATATCATTCTTTAATATAATATAATTCTCTTATTTCAGAACGCGTTCCGGCTCCTGAAAGTGGCGTTTACATTCCAGTTGATTCGAGGGTCTGCACTAACCGTGCGTGTGCCAACGTTTGCAATCGGCTTGGCTTCCTATATGGCATCTGTGTATCCCTTGACACATGTTATTGCTATAACTAACAACATACGTCTTTGATACGTCAAGACTGTACAAATTACCTACTGCTTTTCAACTCTCCTGTTTTAGAAGTCACGTATTTTGAACAATGTTAGAAAATATTATTGTTTTAACGATTAAATTATGTTTTTGGAAAAACTACAATGTATATGTGAATGTTTCTTGATTAATAATATACGTAAATGTTGTGGTTAAAATTTAATTAAAACATTTTGTTGTTTTATTTTTCATTCAATAGAATAGTTATCGTAGGCACTAGCCTACGTTATTAAAATAAAATGCATCTATGTCTGGTTAGTACCAGACATTTGATAGTGGAATAGTGTGTTGACTCCATAATCAGTTATTATTCTGAATAACAAAATCAGGGTGTCATAAGGGCCAGATGTGTCGCCCCTAAAATGTCGATGTTGTCATGTAATTACAAACATACCGGACGTACCGGCAAACATACAGGAGATGAGACATGACCGCCGCGCGCCGCCTGAAAACATTTCTGGAATTCTAGAGATATTCTAAGAACCAATGTAACCGACATAGCCCGAAGAATGACCAAACTTAAGAGGGCACACTGGTCACATGGCCGATGGGGCCTGGTCCTGGTGTGGCGACCGCGTACCGGAAGACGAAACGAATCGGTCCTTGTGAAGACCGCAGGAATCCGCTGGCTGCGAGAAGCACAGAGCCGGTCGAAGTGCCGATACTTGGGGGAGGCCTCCGTCCAGCAGTGGACGTCTTTCAGCTGAAATGAGATGACAGGTATCGCAGGTATGTTGTATTAATACCAGATACCAAGTTTTCGCATATGTAGTAGTAGATGAAGGATACAAAATAAAACCTTTCATAAATTTCAGCTTTCTAGGAATTCGGGAGGGCTCCCGAATTCCTAGAAAGCTGAAATTCCAGCATTCCACGGTTTATATCCAGGCTGAGGGAATCTCTCCGAACAGCGCGTTGCACGTGTAGCTAAACTGTGCGATGCTCGCACAACTGGCCCGCACGCTGCCGGTGACCTGCTGCTGTTACAGCCTGCCGAAGGCCTGACCAGCCTTCTGTACCTGTGCTGGCAAGCCCTGCTCCCCGGTGACCAAACTTCTGCGTCCCTGGGAACTAAGTATGATACCTTTCCCTTTCCCATCATACACGTGCTAGTGCTCAGAACGATCAGTGCGACCTTACCCGCGACCTAGCCTACTACTACTACCTACTGTAAAGATTATACAGTGTGGCGATTAAGCTATCACATGAATTGAAACCAGGTATTCTACATAACGTATATTAAACATACATAATTAAAAGAATTAATAACAATTAACATTTTAGTCGTGGGACCTTTTTTTTCGTTTCAGTATTTACCTAACAACGTTAAACTTAATTTGTGTTTACTTAGTAACAATAACATAAAGTTTGTGTTGAATTCTTGATACCATTGCCTCACGCGTGTCTAGTGACTTATTATCAAGGACGATTTTTACGCTAATTATTTTATTTGTTTTCTTTTCTATTTTTAGTAAAATTTTAATTTTATTATTTTAACAGACTTTTAACAACTTGTAATGACCGCTGCATTATTTAATGTGATAACCTAATCGCCACTCTGTATATTATGTATGAACCTTGCCTAAGTGTTTCTTTTTCTAATTAACGGCCTGCGCAGCATACCTTTTTTTTTTTTTGAGGATGGGAAATCATCAAATGACGGCGGCGAAGTGATTCAAAAGTATGTCAGACTCAGTGTCATACTTTTGAATAACTTCGACGCCACACAGTTCTGACGCGAACTCCGTTACTTAGTATTTAATTTCTGATTTTAATCATCTACTTTTGCTGTTGACTGTACCTACTAACACCAGTGTTTGAGTTGTGTATGTAAGTACTAACAAATTAGATTTTATGATCTGAAAAATAAATAAATGAATGAAATAGGGGATGAAAGTTTGTTTGTAATTTTGTCTAGGTATAGAAAATCCTATCCTATAACACGACATGAAAATAATAAATCTTTTTTGAAAAAGTCTTTAATTTCAATCATAACAGTTTTATTTTGTAACCACGAAATTTTCACATTGATTTTGTTGAAACTCAAGGTATACTTTAAACAGTTAAGAACTAGGATGGATCAAAAGCCGAATTTAGTACAGTGCCAAAATCATTTGTTACAGAGATCTAGAAAGACAAGTATATTTAAAAATAGCACTGGCATGTGGTGGTCGACAGACACACGCCTTTTGGATAGCCGATAAGGT
Source organism: Apamea crenata (assembly GCA_949629185.1). NCBI lineage: Eukaryota > Metazoa > Arthropoda > Insecta > Lepidoptera > Noctuidae > Apamea > Apamea crenata. Next base: position 5,725,948 of record OX451359.1, read on the forward strand.
TGCAAATGTACACACACTGAGAGTTGGTACAGGCCCTCGAAACAATTGGGACGTACAAGGATTCAGGACCGCCGTAGATATTACTCGTACGTTCTGGAAAAGAGAACACAATATTTATATTATAACCATTACAACAATACAATATGAATCGATGATGATTGTGCAATTGATCACCTGCCATCAAGTAAAATAGAGGTCGCACGTGAGCATATACAATAAAACTTTCTGAATCAGATGGCTTTTCTCAGTGTCCAACCTATCTGTTTCTTCAGGCACCATTCTTGTTTCCTTACTCCCTAGTTTTTCATACAGGTGAACGATTTTTTTTAAATAATCAAAAACTGAAAACCGAATGCGTTACACCGAAATCCGTCATCGATCGAAAGTCTACGACGTCGGGGAAAGGATGATGCGCCTCAAGTGGAGTATGGCAGGACATTTATTAAGACGAGGAGATGGCCGACGGAGGATAGCTGTGACTGAATAGTAGCCAAGGTTATACCAAAGAAAACAGGGCCGTCCAAAAGCGCGTTGGGTTGACGATATCATCAAAGTCGCGCGAAACACCTAGATGAGGGCCACACGGAACCGGGAAGTATGGCAGAAGAAGGGGGAGACCCCGCAGTGGGTAGTTCCGGGATGATGATGAATCAAAAATTAGAAATTGCAAAAAAAAATCTTATTAGCAGTGGAATTCTGGTCACCAATTCGCTCTTATAATTACTTCATCAGAATGGTCTACGGGTGTGTAATATATCCTGTAAAAATTCTTTATTTGGATCACTGCATCATAATGCATCATATCCGCGACAAAATAAGGGTTGATATGTGTAGTTAGTGACATGTCGTAAATATTATTCGAATTAGCTGCATGCATCGCAACGGCCACTAACGACTTCCCAAGAGCGAGCCTATTCTTAACGAGATTCCTCGGCACACAAGGGAGTAAAAAAGTATTTAAATTTAGAAATACTGTATTTTATGACTGAGGCGTGTTTTTTTTTATTGACAATGGGCTCACTCTTGACATCAATCCAGCCCAGAGGCAGGGATGAGATCTACGGTGGAACGAGCTTGCCCAGAAGAAGCCTATTCACTCTCGCCCTGAAGAGATTAGGGTTGTATGAACTCGAGAATGCAGACGCAGGCAGACAATTCCACCCCTTTGCTGTGCGCATCAGAAAAGACGATGAGAAACGCTTAGTGCGTATATATGGTATATTAACCAAATAGGGGTGGTATCCCGCAGTGCGTCTGGACTCTCGATGGTAAAAAGGTGAAGGCGGGATGAGCTCATGTAGCTCTTGAGCACACTCCCCGAGGTACACTCCCCGAGGGTGTTGTGTGTTGGCATCACCAACATGAAATTAAATTCTTTATTCTATAGATAGGATATTAGAATCACTTTTACACGTCATATTTAAAAAAATAAGCTAGATAGAGTTGACATTTCATAATCACCCCCGAGGCGAAACTGTACTGTACGGAAAAGCAAATTTATTTTTTGATAACCGACGAATAATTTCTGCGCTCTAGGATCATGTGGTGACTGTAAAGTATTATATTACTTTAATTATTGTGAATGAGGGGACTATTTGGATCTTCCTTTTATTATTTTTCAGTTACTTTTAATTATTGGCTGGCATTTTGAGTACACTATGTGGCTTACCCAAATATCCTTTCTTTGGTATTGTCCGTCAAGTCGTTGAGCTCCTTAAGTTCTGAGTTGAGCTACACGATTACTGACAAATGCTTGCACTGACTGAACAGGTCCACTGTGTACTTCTTACCTCAAAAGACCATTTCAGACACTAATCTACATAGTCCTCACATGATCTATTATGTCTGAGTTTTAAAAGAGACATTGACCCCTGAGTTTGTCTCACCATTTCGCCTTAGGGGTTTACAGCTAGGAAATTTCCACTCCATCTAGCTTATTTTTTTTAATATGACATGTAAAAGTGATTTCAATATCCTATTTACAGAATAAACAATTTCATTTAATTTCCTTATGATGTTGGTGATGCCAAGACATAACATGCATACAGTACTTCTAATTTTTTTTTTGTTCCCTCGTGTGCCGAAGACACTAGAATAGGCTCTTTCTTGGGAAGTCGTTGGTGGCTGTTGCGACGCTTGCATCTAAATCGAATAATATTTACATGCCCGTAACTATGTATATACATCCATATCCACCATACTCTTATTTTGTCGCGGAGAAAAATATTTGATTTAAAAAAAATAATTAATACTGATGCTATTAAGACGCAGTGATCTAAATAAAGAATTGATTCATCGACATGGTAGTAAACAAATGCTATGCTATGCATACTACGCTATGCATGCTACGTTATGCATGCTATGGATTTTATTTATAACCTCTATGGCGCTTCCTGAAGCCCCGAAAAGCTGAAATTATGCAGCAGTTATGCAAGCTGGGATTTGCACCCAAAATATAAGAACCCTCTACTTTGGTAATAAAAATCTTAAATTAATTCACTGATAAACAACACACAGCCTAAACCGTTGGGTCTAGGAGCATAAAATGTTGCACAGAAATTCCTTAGATGAAGAAGGTGAAGAAGGTGAGCACTAAGGAAGGATTCTCGAAAATTAAACTAAACGGGTTAAACAGGGGATAAAAGTTTGTTTGTAATTTTGCCAATGGGGAATCTCATCGGGTTCACGACACACGTAAATAATAAAATATGTTATTTCGGAAAAGTCTTTAATTTTAATCACAACAGTTTTATTTTATAACCACGAAATATTACATTCACATCGTTTTGTTAAAAATCAAAGTATACTTTAAACAGTTCAAGAATTTGGATGGATCAATAGCCGAATTTAGTAAAGTTACAAAACTATTTGTTACAGAGATCTAAAACACATTTTTGTATTTAAAAATAGCACTGGCATGTGGTGGTGGATACACACACGCCTTTTGGATAGCCGAGCATATTGCAAAGGTATACACACTGAGAGTTGGTACAGGCCCTCGAAATAATTGGGATGTATAAGGACTCAGGAGCGCCGTAGATATTACGTTCTGGAAAAAGAGAAAATAATATTTAGATTATAACTTATAACCCTTACACTATTTCAAGATGGATTGATGATTATTGTGCGTACAGCTAATTTTTTTTATTACGGGGTCTGTGTGTCCCGATAATATGAGAGTTTGATGTCTCGAGTGAATAGTTGACTTTACTTTGAGGCAACCGTGCATCATCGGTGATCACATCATCACCTACCATCAAATAAAATAGTGGTCGCACGTGAGCATATACAATAAAACATTCTGAATCAAATGGCTTTTCTGTCTCCAATCTATCTGTTTCTTCGGGCACCATTCTTGTTCACTTACTTTCTAGTTTTTCATACTGGTTCTTTGAAGTAATCAAAAACCGAAAACCGAGTACGTAACACCGAAATTCGTCGTCGATCGAAATCTATGACGTCAGGGACAGGTGCCTCAAGTGGAGTTCGGCAGGACATCTAGTTAGACGAAGAGATGGCTGATGGAGTAAAAGTGTGACCGAATGGTGGCCAAAGAAACCAGGGCCGGCAAAAGCTCGTTGAGTTGACGATATAGGCAAAGTCGCAAGAAACACCTGGATGAGGGACACACGGAACCGGGAAGTCTGGCAGAAGAAAGGGGAATCACCCTGCACTGGGTGATTCCGGGCTGAAATGATGATGATGAATCAAAAACCAAAAATGATAAAAAAAAAATTAACAATTAAATACTGATCACTAATCCGCTCTTATGATAACTTCATCATGATGTTCTACGGATGCGTAATTATCCTGTAAGAGAGAATGAGAAACGGGATTTCTGCAATAAACCTTATTTTTACTTTAAAATAATGTTCGTGATAACTTACCAGCTGCAGGCTCTCCTGCAAAAGACCGTTGTTCTGGCCCCGCACCAACAACGTTCGGTTCAAATACTGCTAGAGCTTCTTCGGCGTATGCACCCTGGGGTCCAACACCACCCTCCTGTCCGGCGTCAACTACTGCATAACCAGCAACTACTTCAGATTGAACTTCCTTAACTCTTTCCTCTTCTTTGGATGGAGCAGCTTTGCCCTGTGCTACCAGCACCAAGGCACTTACGAAAACAAGCAGCAGTTTCATTTTGAAATACGACTTTCTTAATCCGGAACGAATTACGAAATGATCTATTACTTGGATTGATTGCAATTATAACTCGTTTAAGATGTGGGTAGTTTTATACTGAAAGGCAACTACTTACGTTTTATTTGTATGATGATAGAGGTGGCACTTAAGATTGCGATTAAGGTCCTCGAAGCAGTTGGTACATGATTAATCGTGGATTGCACATAGAAATATCGACTCTATTGCCCGAATATAGAGCCAGAAATGTTACTTGTTATTTCTTCTTTGTAAAACTTGGTAAGTTTAATTGTTCACTGCAAATAATGATAAATCAATTATTTATTTAGCTCACTGTACCCTATTACTATCAATATGTTTGATTTTATTCCAAACTAGCTGTTGCCCGCGACTTCATCTGCAATCCGGGTTGAAAAGTGGATATATCCTTACCTATATCACGTTCAGCCGTTTTAGCGTGAAAGCGTAAATTTATACCAAACAAACCAACTCACTTTCACATTAATAATATAATTAGTTAGGATATTTTTAATGCAAAAAAATAAGGGTTGATGTGTGTAGTTAAGCCATGCCGTAAATATTATTCGATTTAGATGCACGCGTCGCAACAGCTACTAACGACATCCCATGCCTATTCTTAACGAGTGTCATCGGCACACAAGGTAGAAACAAAAAAATATTAATACTGTATTTTATTACTGAAGCATGGTGTATGTTAGCATCGCCAGAAAGAAGTTTATAGTCACTAAGAAAAACGGTCGAGCCATAGCTACGCACAAACTGACAAAATAGGATCACCATAAACACACCCCCCCACCACCACCACCACCTTATCTTATCTCCATATGGTTTAAGTCAGGACCACTATTATATATTGTGTGCCTAAAAAAACAGCCAAGTGCGAGTCAGACTCTCACTTGAAGGGTTACGGAACCCACAAGTCGAAAACGCCGAAAAAACACATTTCTTGTATGGAGGCCCGTTTAATTTTTAAACTTAATATACATATTTCTATGAATATACCTATTATTTTTTATTACTTGTTGTTATAGCGGTCATAGAAATACACCCTCTGTGAAAATGTCAACTGTCTACGGTTCATTAGATACAGCCTGTTGACAGTCAGATGGACGGACAGCGGAAGTTTAGTTATAGGATTCCGTTGGCACCCTTTCGGTACAGAACCCTAAAAAGGTACTCTGGTCAAAATCAGAGTATCACTCACTGATACTAAGGTCGTGAGGATTAGTAAGTAAAGCGGCGGCGGCGGCGGCGTCGGTAGTTCTTATGAAAGCGGCGAACGGTCACAGAATAACTGCTGTCGAAATACAGAGCATATTTTTACTTCTACTGGTAAAAATGTCAGATTTTCATGACGGCCACCGCTCTTCAAGGAAACCGTATCTTAATTGGAGCGACAAGCAAGTTTATAGTGATATAAAAGTTTTAAGCATGTATATTGCTCCAATCACTCGGTAACAAAAGAATTAATAATAACTTCGTAAACAGCAATTTTCCCTAATCGCTGTTTCTCAATCAGCCTATACTGTTCCCACTGCTGGGACACAGGCCTCCTCTCTGTGAGAGGGAGTGGGCCAACATCCACCACGCGCGCCCAATGCGTTTTGATAGGTGTCACATGTCGTCAAATTTTTGGTTCTAGAAGATGCGGGTTCCTCAAGATGTTTTCCTCCACCGTTTTGAGAGCAGTGATCATGAAATTAAATACACAAAGTAAAGTACCTGCCTGAGTTCGAACTCACGACCTACAACTCGTAAGTCGGGGCCGACGCCACTATGCCACCACTGTTCTTACAACGTTAATACTGCATTTAAGTACAGACGCCAGCAGGTCAAGCTACCCGAAACTGTCAAATTTTCCCAATCAACCTTGAACCCTAATGCTTTAGCGATAAAGTTGAAAATCTTTTAAAGAAATTTGACAGATTGTAGTAGCTTGATGTGCTGGCGTCTGTACTATATTCTCTGCGCTGTGTACAACGTAATTAATGCATTTACAATACATTACGTTATCGTTCAATAGCCAACTGTATTTCAGTAATGAAATTCATTGATTAAATTATAGTTAAAGCTTTGCATTACCCGCTGTTAATACTGGATTTGTAGTCTGTCAGGGAACGGTAAAACCTTTTTGCTAATTAATTATTCGACTGACCTGAATATTTTTTTTATTTTATAGATTTGTGCTTTATATTCAGATACATTATTTTAATACATTATTTAGATACATTATTTTTTTTTATTATTCATTTTATATATTTAACAAATTACCTCGTTATTTGCCTCGTTGGTGTAGTGGTCGCAAGCGCTATTGCTGAGCATGAGATCCTGGTTTCTATTCCCAGGTCGGTCAAAGTGTCATTGCGTTTTACTATCTGGAATCTCTCAGTAGCAGCCCAGAGTCAGGGGGTCTACTCCGAAGTGCAAAATGCGAATGTTCGGATCGGACCGACACATGGCCGAACCGAATATTATTGAAAAATGCGAAAAAGGGCTCAGGCTCAGTTGGGTCGGGAGCATAGTCAATATTCAAAAGAGTGTAGGAGTGTAGGATCGCCTTTCCAGGTCATGGTGTACATGGGTAGGCCATGACCTGGAAAGACCTGGCGCTAAAACGACTGAACGGATTTGGATGTTTGGTACAGACGCCAGCAGGTCAAGCTACCCGAAACTGTCAAATTTTCCCAATCAACCTTGAACCTTAATGCTTTAGCCATAAAGTTGAAAATCAATTAAAGAAATTTGACAGATTGTAGTAGCTTGATGTGCTGGTGTCTGTACATGGGTACCAAACATCCAAATCCGTTCAGTCGTTTTAGCGCGAAAGCGTAACAAACAAACAAGCTTACTTTCGCATTCATAATATTAGGAAGGATTATTTTGACTTATCCGCGTTTCGTGTTTATTTTTCCCATAGAATCTGGTTCAATAAATATATCTACAGTATTTGAGTTATGATTTAATGGATTCATGCTAGAACGGCGAGGACTTCAAAACAAATTAATGTTTCAAACGTGTGTTTACAGAGTGCCGCCGGAGTAATTTTAATTACATTGGAATACGCCAATTTTCCTAAATTGTTTGTGGAAAGGAAAATGAATAATTTAGAGTTTGGTATTTTCAATCCTACCTTGAATCCGTTATTAATTAAATTTACTAATAATTATAATACTTGTGTTCGGCTAATGTTAGAAGCAGTGGAGAGCAGAGGTGGCCCAGTGGTAACGGTCACGACTAACGAGTGTAGGTTCGAACTCAGACAGACTCATTACTTTGTGTAAATTATTTCATCACCACTGCTCTCAAAACGTTGAAGAAAAACATCGTGAGGAAACCGGCATGTCCTAGTACCAAAAAATTTAAAGGCAAGTGATATCCGTCAACCTGCACTGGGCCCACGTGGTGGATTGCGGCCCACTTACTCTGAGGAGGCCTGTGTCCCAGCAGTGGGACATTATAAGTAGGCTGCTTGTGATGTTATGTAGCTAATGTTGGTTTGTGATGGAGTGATTCGTAGAAACACGAGAGTTATCCATTTCAATCAATTGCCCGTAACTACTCGAACATAGCTTTGAAATCGATGTCTAATCTCATCAACCTCACAATAAATTGAAGGACAAGCTATCAATTATCCCTAAACTATACAAATTTGTACTGAAAACCCTTTCCCTAACGGAAATTTGTTCTCGATTAAACACATTATTTCGTGTACGAGCAACCAACGATTGATGAAGTGGAATTCATTTAAAACGATTTGATTTTAGCCCAGAGCTCAATAGGTTTAGACATGGACAATATATTTTAGCCTGTAATCGAATGCGTGACTCGATATTCTTAATTAAAAAAGAAGTACCTACATATTAAAAAAAAAGAAAACAGGCAGTTATTTTAGTTACGTACTACAGTCCTTTTACAATAATTATTTTACCTCTGACAGAAGCAACCCATTAGCAACCATAATATAACAACAATAAAGATCACTGTGATTTTGACAGACTTGTCAAATGGCAGCAACCCAACCACAACCTTAATGCTACGGTCATAAAGATCACTGTGATTTTGACAGTGATGCAATCAAAGGCCAAATAACTGTGAAAAGACTGTAACATATCCAGCCAGTACCTACGAGAGATACCACTAACCAAAAATGATTTATAGGCCCGTCATTTAAATCATCGTAGGTCGCAAAAAATTGCGCTATAGGTACTGTTTTTTTGGAATAACACCAATAGTGTTAAACCAAGTTTGCAGTTTCGAAAGACCTGGCTAACTGTGTGTTGCTCGAAAAACGATTTTTGTGTCTACGGCGCGGGCGGTGTATGGCGTATTAGTGAAAATGGCTGGATGCAATAAAATTCGATACCGTCGAAAAAGAGAGAAGAAAACGCGCGCTGAACCCATCTGACACAAATACCAACGACTTAACGTTAGGTACAAAAAATCGCAATGAATTATCTAGAATCGATTCATATGCTATAATCGACACTCCCCGCTCAAGCCTCGCCGACAAACAAGATAAACAAAATGAAGTAACCCATCCTTCAGATCCACTGTAAATATTTTATCTATTAAGCTAAGCAGGTTTTTCGTTTAAAATTGATCGCCTGTAAATATTTCAATTTAACTTAAATATTTATTTTGTTAATTTTAGATTTGCACAAATAAATACGATTTAAATTAAAGTTTTTATTTCTAAACTTTAAAGGGATCTTGTGCATTATAGTGTTGTTTGTTTTTTTATGAAAGATTTGAATTTTCTAATAGTGTTTGGGGATTGCAAACACTCAACGTAAAGCACCAAATTTACTTTTGTTTTTTTGCTGTCGATGGGAGGTTGGTCATAAATATCACTAATTGGTGCCTCACATGAATGTCAAGCAGAACGAGCTGGTGGCTCAGTGATAATGGCTGCAACTTACGATTTGTAGGTCGTAGGTTCAAAGCCAGTTAGGCGCTTTACTTTCTGTAAGCTATTCCATCACCACTGATCTCAAAACGGTGAAGGAAAACGTGTATGTCCTAAAACTAAAAATTCAAAGACATGTTACATCTACCAACTGAGCACTGGACCCGCGTGGTGGATAACGGCCCACTCCCTACTGAGAGGAAGTTAGGCTTGTGTCCCAGCAGGGAGAACTTTGTTATGTTTTTATGTTAATGTTATGGATGCGAGTGTGAGTCAGTGATTATGTTATGGATGTCAAGATGTTTCAACAACCAGATGCTTAAGTTGGACATGAGAATAATATAATAAAATATTCCAGTGACTCTTAAATGTAGTAATCAACGAGCGTTCGAGTGTTCCACGTAAGTAATACACTGATAGCGCAGTCCACCATTTTCCTGTTTTGGTGTTTTGTAACACTTCAGTAGGTGCGTAAGCTTATATATTTATTTCACGAAATATAACTATATAATTTAGTTATTTAAAAAATATTTACCTATAAGTACCTATTTCTAATTAAAATGATCGTGACCGGTGTACTAATAGAAGGTACTGCTCGATTTTTGCGGTCCATTTTATACCGAATTATTATACAGGGTGGCTGGGACATCGACGCGCAAACTGTAACCATGGATTCAGCACATGAGCTTAGACCCCATAGCGACGAAGTTTTTCGTCGGTTATTAAAAAAAAATATTGCTGTTCCATACATTTTGACCGCGTAGGTATTGCACTTTTCTATGAAACACAAGTTTTTTTTTTTTGATAACTGACGAAAAATTTCTACGCTATGGGGTCTAAACTCACGTGCTGAATTCATGGTTACAGTTTGCGCGTCGATGTCCCTGCCACCCTGTATATCGTTTCATTGCTAGTAGTTTTTTATTATTCAATCATGATCAGAATGAGTCAGTCTCCGCACCCAAGGGGGAGCCGCGAAAGAGTTACAAAATTACAAAAATTGTAAAACAAGAAGTGTTACGTAGCATCGTACAATATCGAACACTAAGTACCTACGTCTTTTTTCTCACAGTTCACATTCTGATATCTTATTCTTAATCTGTCAAAAATACCTCTAATTTCCCTACAATTTTAACAATTTTTTGACATTGATTGTCCTGAGATGAGGTTGCGACTAGATTTTTAACGTTTTTAACTACGGGAACTAAGGGCAAACTGTTATGATTTTCAGCCGATATGAAACAACTGGTTCTAACACCACCGCCCGTATTATAAAAACAATCGTGAACGTCAGGCAAAACAATACCTAATAACAAAGAACAAAACAGGAGTTTATTTCACGACAGATGCAAACAAAAACAAATGAAAATCACAAACTGCAATAATATTTGTGAAGTATGAACTCCGAAGACGTGAGTACTCGACTGTCAACCCCGTCTAGTAATTAAGGGTGATATTAATACAGAACTACTGAGCGCATGCCGCCGCGTAGGTATTCCGATATTGCGAAGCCGTATTGGTGAACGCTCAAGTGATACGGAATATTTGACATAACTCCGAGATCATTATATTCGCTTTCTTTGTTCATTATTATGTGTCACGAATAAAAGGTCCGTGTTTATCTATGTATATGGTGCTTGGGCTTATCTCGGGAGGCATTCTTTTAGTAAACAACTTTAGTGAAAGTGCCTACTTACTTGGATAAGAGAGCGATATTGTTTTGTGTTGTGTAGCTCTTTTGTTTTTGCTTATGTCGTTAATTAAACTCATGTGTGGTCGCAGTTAAGCGATATCACACGCTTCATTTATTGATAATTTTTGCCTTTCATTCGGTAGGTATCTTTCACTAAACACAAAATTAATCAAAAGTGAAAAATGATTTTCATTAGTAAACCGATACAACAATATTAGATTTCGGTACTCATCTTTCACTCGCCTTAGAAAGTATCGAACAATGATAAAATGAAAGGAGTAGATGAACGTTCATTTCTATACATATAATTTTGTCGGTGCCATGTGAACGTGGAATGAAACAGAAACATTCACTCGAGTTTAAAGCGTCTCTTATCGGCTTTAGACATTGTTTTCATACAACCTTTATTCCTTTGCAAAGCAGTAACAGTTGTTTAGTCTGCATCGTATCGAGTTTCACGCTCATAACATGGAAATCGTTACGGGTCGTCAGAAGCCCGAAATTCTGACAACCAGTCTAATCAAGGGTTATCATATTACCCAGTAACTGAATTGTGGAGTTCAAAGAGGCAGTCGCTCCATGTAAAATATAGGTATTCAACTGCATCCGGTTATTCTGGAAGCCGACCCCAAAAAAGTCTAGGCAGATGATGATGCTGAGTGCCGAATATTACCGACGGAAACAGGGCTCACCCAGGAATAGCTTAGCTGGTAATAACAATTCGAGTAATACAAAAATATGGACAATAACGTCACCTCATAAATAAAATAACGCGTGAGTTATGAACAAGTGGAAAATCCATAGTTATGGTATCCGAAAATTGAGATCTTGATTTATGTATGCAGTTGTTATTAGGGATAGTTTCAACTATACTCTCGGTGACACTATTTCATGCAAACCGGCTAATTAATGCATTTTCGGAGGCCTTATAGATAACACACTTCTAATGAATTGTTGCTTTGACTTCGACTATAATAATTATTATGACAGCCAAAAACAAGGCAAAAACTTTATGGTAAATAAAAGTCCACCAGACCAAATTTCGGCCAGGGCGACCAATCTCAGGAAATAGTGCACAAGTGTGTGTGTGAAAGAAAGAAAGAAAATACGTTTATTTGCGGCAAACATGACGCATAAAGAAAACAAACACAAAAAAAATAACAAATTGGGGTAAAAAATGCGTCACATCCACGCAAAACACAGGTGCACTCTCTCTTTCCTAACTTTCATTGACCGATGGGACGGCAATCCGGCACGACCAGAGAGAGATCAGGCGCAGGGTCAACGGCTTAACGTGCCTTCCGAGGCATGGGGTTAACTTCCAAACTCCGGGCTGTTCCTAAGAAATGCCCAATGGAAAAACCCAATAACACTTTGCCCGACCCGGGAATCGAACCCAGGACCCCACGCTCAGCTGTCGCGCTTGCAACCACGAGACCAACGGGGTAGTTATGGTACCTACTTTTTCTACATAAGTTACATAACTCATAAGTTATTCCGTAAGGAAATATTGCATAGTTTATCCTCTTTATCGATAACTCTATGTTAGTTTGTTACTATGTGGTTACTGTACAACAGAATCAGCGGTATTGTCTATTATTTTTCGTGTTCCAAGTTTGAATTGCGTTTTCATGGCCAAGGACAAAATAAAACGTGTTTAGGAGTCCGACAGTCGTTTTTAAATGCAAAGCGTGTTCACTCGTCGCTAATTGTATTGAAATAATTAGCAGCCATTGTGATGATCATTTTAATTACAGCGTTTTGTTTTAATTTATTTATTTTGTTGAACAATTATAAGTTGCTTGTTGTTTTTAAAAAGGAATCTATTGAACGTTATTATTCGGTGCAGCCGATCGATTCTGTAAAAATCTCACTGTGAAAAGTTAGGTGAAGTGAGCTTAGAGTGAGCTGTCAATAATGTCAATCCCTTTAGCATTAGTTGGAATGAAAGGTCACTCCATTTAAGTTTTCACCGTGAGATGATTACAGAATCGCACTGCAGGACTGCACTTAAAAACTGGTGTGTTTTACATATGTAGTTCATCTAAGGATTGTAGTATATACCTTTATAACGTGTGAATATTTTGTATTTTTTCTTAAGGGGTATATTTTCTGAAAGCAGTTCAAAATCTCTTCCAAAAACTATGGAAGGACTTTGGTTCCGCGTACTTGGTCCCCCCCCCCCCCCCCGTCCCACCCCGTAGCATCGCATCACCTGCTCGCGCTATCATTTCGTTTTGCGCTTAGCGTTTGCTCGGCTTCTAAGGACCATAGCGTGATGTTAAATAGCCAATAAACTTTCTCAAGAACTTGGCTATCAAATGCAAAATATTTTTTCAAATCCGACCGCTAGTTCCAGAGATTAGCGCGTTCAAACAAACAAAATTTTCAGCTTTATTATTAGACAGGTCCATGGTGGACATTTAGTAAGCTCAACATACATTAAACGCTATCCCCACAATACAGTATTCCGAACACACTACACACGCGGATATACTCCGCTGACAAACCTTCCAACTGCTGATCAAACACTCGAAAACCATTTCGATCACCTACCTCCCGCTATAAATAACATGAATGGGCTGGCAAATTTACGTGCTGGCTGCTAAAATAGGGATAGCGTAGGAATGTCATAGGATGTCGGAGTAGGTACCTATACGTACCTACTACGTGTGTCTGAACCTCGGCGATGTAATGACGTGCATGTCAACCTGTCTAGACAAGTGATGTTGTGAAATTGATATGAATATTATCGTTGTATCGTCTTAAAGTCAGCCATCTTTAAATTCCAACTTTTTCTTCAAAGCTTGAAGCTGAACTTAAAAGTCCCATATTATAACCATTTATAACAAAAACACACAGTCCATTGAGGCTTTAAGGCCGAATTTCAATAAACTTTTATACCTAGAATAAGTCGTACTCATAGAATTGTTTTTGAATTTTTGACAGTTTTTCCATACTAGAACTGTCAAACGTCAATTTTATTCCACGGATAAAAGATATCTGACTTTGTTAAAATCAGTCCTAAAGCGCATGTCTTAAATAGTAATTCCTTTTGCGATATGAAGATGGCTGGAACCAACTACCATACGCAAGCCTTAAAACAGAAAATAACAAGAATAATTGCAAGGCAGTACCACAGAAACCACCTCACATCTTTGTATATAAGTCTTGCACACATACGAATAAATATCTCACACATGAAGCTGACAGATAAACGGGTATCGAGGGCCAATAGTACCCTAATAAATAAAATGCGAGAAAAATCGCTGGCAAGACGAGAACCCTTCCCGTGGGAGTGCAGTGGCCGAGGCATTTACATACATAATGATGACCTCTTGGGGCTGACTGTGACCCCGGTACCCTACGAGACGACCGTTTATGACCAACCAATGTCACTTTTTAAACATTTTACGACCGTTCTATAGTTACGACCGCTGACGTTTTCGATTTTAAAATGTTGCTTCGTGGGAGATAAAAGTACCTACCTACTTTATTTTCTATCAAATATTATCTAACTGCTTTTTTAGTTAAGAAGAGTCAAGACTGAGAATCCAGAAATAGTGGTTTGAAACAAGTTATTAGGCCAGTATGTCGATTGTCGGTACATAAAAGTTTTAGACATAGAGCTGCTCAAAACCAATACATCATAAGGTCATCTTATAAGGGGATGTACAAACTGTGGGGTAGCTACTTATGTGAACTAGAAAGTCATAGTTATGACTTTGCAGTTACACAAACTAGTAAACGAGCCTTTAAGTAGAATAAATGGGAAAAAAACGAAAAAATTTGCACACTGCGCACTGAAAATACAAACACTCGCACATCAAAATTACTGTTTTTTTCAGTCGACGCCTGCGTTCTCCTAACCTCTAACTATTCTAGGTAGAAATTCGTGCCGCCAAGATGTTTCAGTAATGTTAATGAACCTTATGTAGGGGCTGAGCCGAATGCTGTTAATTAAAGAAAAACTCTGCTAAAATCATCACAATGGAAAAGATCCCATAGGTGTCCGGCACCCTAATTGCGTAACACACGATCAATCGGAATCGGTTTCATTTTGACAGTTCAACAACATTCATTGCGTTATTTACGTGTTGAGCAGACAAATTTTTCGAACTTATGAAGCAATGGATTAGCAATTTGCTTCAAAATGATTCAGATTCCGATTGATTGTCTGTTACGCAATTGGGGTGCGGGTCAGTCATATAAAAAGTATGACCAAATTGTGTGTTAGAAAGGTTTCTGTTCTCTCTACGTGAAAGAGCCCTAACAGTGATTTCAGCAAGGAAGTGCCCACACAGCCATCGGAAATTACATTTTTAATCTCCTCTCGCACGCGTTACCCCGATTGGGGTTTGAGGGTTAATACTTCAGTAGATACACTACACTATAGTGCACAGAAAATAGTGAAGAGGCTAAATGAGAATCTTTATTTTTCAACTAAGGTACCTAAGTCTTTTTTCTTCAACTGAGGCTAATATCTATGCAGAGCAGTTACGTGGTGGTTCAGAGGTATACGCCCCGAGTAATGAGTTACAGGTACGTGGTGGTTCAGAGGTATCAGCCCCGACTGATAATATTGTCGGTCGAGTTGGTTCGAACATTGGTTCGAACCCAAGATGGTGATAAATTATTTCATTACCACTGCTCTCAAAACGGTAAAGGAAAACATCGTGAGGAAACCGGGGTGTCTTATGGATGGATGTCACATGTTTTTGAATTTTCGGTTCAAATTCAAAAACATGTGACATCCATGACAGACATTATGCTAAGGGGTAAATGTGGCACATCGAATATCAGGATAAAAAGTTCGGATTTACAGAGCGTCATCTCTGTCACTAGGTAACTCTAACACCCGGTTTCTGAATTGAGGATTTGAAGTTAAATACTTTGCAAATTTTACTTTAACATTGCTTAAGGTGAAGTGAAAGCCTTACGTGGGCTTTCACTTCACCTTCCACATTTCTTTGCAAAAAAAACGATTTAATTATAAATTTTACTGGTTACTTTGAATGAGCCACTTCAAGTTATACTGCGGCTACGGTTTGCGACGCGACTTGGGTCAAGCGACACGCGCGTCACCTGTTTCCGTCCGTCGCTCTGCAACTTCTGCAAGTGGCGTCGTGGTGACTTGTCGCATGCTCTAAACAACTTCTTTCATTTGTTTTCTATGCTGTCGCTATTGCAAGACGCGTGTCGCTTGAGCGTATAGCTCGTGGCGCTTAACAAGTTCTCAACCGCTAAACTTCAAATACTCAATTCAGAAACCGACCTCTTAGTTCCGCTAAACCTTTTCAAAATTCGATATACAGGGTGACTAGTAACTCGACGTGTTCCTTCCAGGGCGTGATACTGTGACCCATTTTCAACAATTAAGCACCCTATAAAGCCTAGGCGAAAATTCATGGAATCCGAGAAAAAACGATTTTCATGTTTTTTTGAAAATTTCCCAGAATTCGTCACTAAATATCACTTATCTCTAAATTCTCTAATTGAGTGGCTTTCATAGTTATTCCATTGGCTACCTTATACTTTAACACACCTATTGAGTTACCAAATTTTCTAAAATATCAAACAGTTAAAAGTTAAAGGAAGCAGTTTATTAACTATTTTCAAAAATCATCTACTTGCACGAACTTTGGCACCAGTTATCACAAAATTTTACTATGACACTAAGCGTACAAATTATAGAATTAAGAGTTTGTACGTGCACATCAGCTTAATCACACGCGAACCAAGCTACAATTGATCTGTGATTAGCTCATCAACTACGAGTAATACTAACCACTCGAAAGTGGCGTCTCAGCTTGCCACCTGGTTGCGAAGATCTAGGTTCATGAAGCTAGATCTTTGCAACCATGGCGCCATGGCGCCATGGCGTAGGAATGATTGCTGGGTGGTGCGGAGGTAAAGGGATAACATAAACCAGTTAATTAATTCGATTCATCACATCATTTTAAAATATTTCAACAATTTGCAAATTCGATCTTTGCCAACATTATCGACTGTTTCATCGGCACATTTAAACATTCTTGAAACTTTTTAAATTAATATTAAATTTTCTCGGATTCCATGAATTTTCGCTTAGGCTTTATGGGGTGCTTAATTGTTGCAAATGGGTCACACTATCACGCCCTGGAAGGAACACGTCGAGTTACCAGTCATCCTGTATGTATAAAAGGTCAGAAACAAAGGCTAATCTAATAGTATGTGTTATCACTTTGTTGGTCACGGGACCGATTTCACTGCGGTAGACTTTGCTATCTATTTACATAACCACCATGACCAGTAACTGGATTGTGACGGTAAGATGAGCAGTCGCTCTATGTAATACAATGGTATACGCCTGCATCTGGTGAGACTGGTAACCAGCCACAACATAGTTCTAAAAAGGCTAGGCAGATGATGACAATGTCTCCTCCCGAGTATTATAGGTATTGCAAATAGGTACGTGCACTGCCTATATTTGTGAAAACTGTGTACCTCTAACTACAATGCCCGATTCTTATGCAACTACGAAAAGAAAAACACTAGAGCGAACAATAGTGCCTTTTTGTGGGCCACTGGCGCTCTCTACCGGCGCGCGGTTGAACTAATGGCTCATTCCATTCATACATAAATAAGGGATCGAACAAAGGTGCTAGCTTTTTTGTGGCAGCCGAATGTTCGAGAAAATATACTAGCACCTGTATAAGTACTGGGGGCTTACCACGAGCTCTTATAATATATAATATATATAAATTGTGTATCATTAGTCATTACACAATTTATATAAATAATATAAAAATTAATGCCACTTTTCGTTGTAATTTTATAACTCAAGATCGGGCTCACCTATCCAAACCAAATGTTTAGGCTTTGTTCGGACTACGAGTATTTAGTAGATGGTTTATGTGAAGTTTGCACAAAATCGGTAGAGCGGTTCTTCATTTATCACATTTTGTGAATCTCGCGCCGCCTATAAGACGTCATAGTACAAAAAAGCATTCCAGTTCAACTTCTGCCCAGCTATAAGAGCTCGTGGTAAGGCCCCTGTTCTGTTTTTTATTAAAAAAGTTTCTAATGTTTTAAACTTAATTTTAATTGTTTGTCTGGCGCCGCCTCATAATATTAGTTACTTGTATAATAATTTAGGAGCTTAGTTAGACTAAAAGGTTTATTTCTACTTTGGGCCAGTATCTTTTTTCATCTGTTTAATTTTTTGTTTATAAAGTTTTTTTTATATACTTAGGTACATCACATAACTCACATTACCTACATATGTCTGTATAGTGTGTAGGATACTTTTAACGTGTTTTTTAGAATACTTTTTCTATACTTTTTTAAATTAGCTGCTCAAATTCATACTCCAGCATCATCCCGTCCATGCCTGACTTTTTTCACTGCTGTGCATATATGGGGCTGTTCATTTATTACGTAAGACGATTTGAGGTGGGAGGGGGTCCAAACAAGTCTTATTTTTCCTAACGTGGGATCAGACTGTGAACGTTCTTAGAATTACGAGAACTGCCCCTCTGATTGTTTTTGTTAACCGGCGAAAAATATCTTCGCTTGGGTGCCTGGAATCATATGCCGGAATTGATGGTTACAGTTTCCGCACTGGTTAAAATGTTATCCTATATAAAAGACTGGAAATCATACGAAGCACAGCTAGGCCTATGAATAAAATAAAACATGTGAATATAGGTTTTTTTACCTATTAGCCTATTAATAAGGAATATACCGTAACCTTGCCTCAGTAACCACAACATACATTTACTAATAGCCTTAATTATTATGATTTATCATGGTGCCATGCTTAGCTTTGTTTTCAAACATTATTCGCCTTGTTAATTACCAATAGTTTAAGTTTTTCCTTATATACAATTAATACGTTATTTATTTCATGTCCGCTAAAAATAACATACAACAATTACTTACATACACAGCATATAATACAGCCTATAATATTCCCACTGCTGGGACACACGCCTCCTCTCAGTGAGAGGGAGTGGCCCGTAATTCACCACGCGGGCCCAGTGCAGGTTGGTAGATGTCACGTCTTCGATTTTTTTATTCTAGGACATGCCGGTTTCCTCACGATGGTTTACTTCACCGCTTTGAAAGCAGTGGTGATGAAATAATTTACACAAAGTAAAGCGCCTGTCTGGGTTCGAACCTACGACCTGTAACTCGTAAAGCCGCGATTCCATTAGGCAAGTCTTGCATGCAAGTATAACGTCACACTTGTGTGCAAGTGATTTTTTAGATAGAACAAAAGTTGCAACTTGTTTGCAAGTTGTGGTTTCCACTATACAAATTGCATGCAACTTGCAACTTGTATGCAAGTGATTTGCACAATGGAAACGCGCCTTTTTCGCGGCCGTTATCACTGATCCACCACTCCTCGGAAACATATTAAAAAGTTATTTACAAGGCGAAACGCAATACCTAGAACTGGATGAGTGGTCCTCTTTGTTTGAGCGCGGTACATCCCCGGCCGGGCCCAGTTAATGTCTAAATCTAAAGTATGATGCCGTTGACTTGTCGCTACCACGATAAGATTACTTAACCTTGGTAAATTAACCTCACAATAAAGTATTTGAACAAGTAGGCACTTTTAGAGCTAACAGACTGGCGTAAGTAAACACTTATGTAAACTTTCTATACGACCTATTGTATCAATCAACTCAGCCTAACGTAGTCCACTGCTGGACATAGGCCTGTCCCAGGCTGCGCCACAACACCCTGTCCTCCACCTTCCGCATCCAGTCTGTCCCAGCTACCTTTTAAAGGTCTACGGTCCATCGGCTAGATCGACCTAAGTATTGCATATTGATTTTGTATTGATTTACCAAAATTACAACACAAACTTGTAATTATAATATAGCTTTAATACTGTATTCCTTGCTACACGAGTTGGTAGCAACCATTCAATAAAGTAATCGTAAAAAAGCAAAAAAAAGGCGGAAAACGTCCACTGCTGGACATAGGCCGCACTTGGGGTGCGCGGTGTGTTCAATAAAGTAATTTAACGAAAATCGCTTCGTGATGATAATTCTAAATTAAACAAAGTCCTAGCCAAAAATTTTTATTTAGCTGACATCAGTATAAAACTTAAGTCCCTCTTATCAAAATTGTCACAAACTTGAAATAATTAAGCAAACAATTTCCAGCCCTATTTCAAAGCAACAAAATACGTATTTCCTTAACTGAGTAAAAATGCAAACAGTTTCCGGCCCAAACATTTGAGGAGGGAACTACATTTATGTAGTCTAAGAGCTTCGACGTATAAATATGGGGTCTCATTGTTCAACGAACTATTTGTCACTTTGTCATTGTCACCAGTCCCGCTCCCGGGTCACTTGTAGTTTTGTAACCTTACGGGAAAGTCGTGAATTATTATTATTAATTAAATCACAATGAAATTCTTACTAGTACTGTTTGTGATTAGTGCAATGCTCATGGTAGCCATCGCAGAGATTTCATTTAGAGATGTACTGAAAATTTACGACATGTCGCAAAATAGCGGTGAGTGAAAATACGTATTTGGTTTTTTTTTCTTTTAACTCTGTTGTTTTCACAACTACTGAAAAGTCAAAATTGGATCTTCATAACTCAGAAGTTACACAAAACCAAAAAAAAGTGGTTTTTGTTTTGTGTTGATTTATGATGATTTGATGACTTTCTTTTTATTTTTTTAAACAGCTTCTTTTGAAGCTTTTTAAGCTTTTCAACTGCTCACGTGAAATGTTGGGCTGACTTTCAAGTGTTTGGTACTCTCGAATAACAATGGCAATTTTTTGCTATACCCTGTCCAGTAGGTTAACCGTTTTTTGACAGCAGCCTTAGAACGTAACTATTCCAGATTAGGTAAAAAATAACTTTAAAATGCGTAATAAAATAAATATATAAACTGCCTTATTTTTTTTTAATGCAAATCGTAAAGCCATTCTCCTTGTACTATTAATCAAAAAGATGAAAGAAAGAAAAAAAATACGTTTATTTACGGCAAACATGACGCAGAGAAAAAACACAAAAGAACAAGTTGGGGGAAAATACGAGTCGCATCCACGCAAAATAGCCATCGCTCAGCATAATGCTACCTTTGCGAGACAGCCACAGCGCTGGTTTAAAATCGATAATAATAACTTCTTTTTGTTTCAGAAAACTCCGTAAAAGTGGCAACTGAGGCTCTATACATACCAATGACTTTGAAAGCCTGCATCAACAACATTTGTGACGAAGTTTGTAAAGCCCTTGGTTTCCGTCATGGCGTATGTGTTTCTTCAACTACATGTAATTGTTCTAATTAGCGGTACTCATAGATAACTATAACCATTTGGTCACTATTTTCATAATTCTGTCACTTTTATTTGTTTTTCTTTTTATGGGGTGATACGCTAGGTAACCCGTTAAATTTAAATTTTCTTACGATTTTTCCAATTTGCAGGGTAGTGTCAGGTTGTATGTTGTGATTAAAAAAAAAGAAATTTTAAATAGAGCTACCCTGGCGTTTCCCCCACACCCAGGATTCACCACATAGCACTGTATTTTGAGAGATAAGAGAATAGTATTTTTTTTTGCCATGTATGTAGTCGTGCCCTAAAACTCTGCTTGTTAAATGCTAGCTCTTAGTCTATAAACACAGGGTGTGACTATTTGAAATCATCAGCATCTTTTCGAATTCTATTCATGAGAGTCAAATTTACCACTGAACGCAACTGACGCAATTTTTTTAATGCTGCTATTCAACTTGCCCCTGCCCACTGCTTGTATGTACAATCATGTTTATTTTATGTTTTAATCTTGTGTGTTTTTTCTTTGTACAATAAAAAAATATTATTATTATTTTATTTTTTTTATAACCGACTAAAAATTTCTCCGCTATGGGGTCTAAACTCATGTGCTGAATCCATGGTAACCATGGATTCAGCACATGAGTTTAGACCGTCGATGTACGAATAGTACTTCACTAGCTTGTTCTAGTGAAGTACTATTTTATGATAGATTTTCAACTTTATCGCTAAAGCATTCGGTTCAAGGTTGATTGGGAAAATTTGACAGTTTCGTGTAGCTTGACGTGCTGGCATCTCTACACGGCCAGAAAAAACTTTAGTTTTAACGAGGACAATGCCGTAAGGAAAGTTCTGAGTGTGAATCTGATTGCTGATTGATAAGAGTAGGGAAAGGCCATAGAAACAATGGATGGACTGTGAGAAAGATGATAATAAAACTTCAAAATACGAATCTATCAGAAACTTTTAATAAAAAAAAAAACAAATAAAGAGCCGGTGTTAACTACAACCTACAATACTATAAACTAGGTTTAGACTGGGAGACATTTTGAGAAAATAACTTGGAACATCAGTTTAACTGTAGCACCGACATGTTTCCGAAGAGACGCATGTGCCATACTTGTAGCCGAGGAATTTACACACAAAGTTACAGGCGCCGCTGGTGCAGGACCGCAAACTCATCGGTATGAATAGAGCCTCATTTGCCACCTTCACCGAGTTTCCACCTGAAAAAAAAGAAACAACAATATTCGTAAATACTTTCTACACTTTGTACTTTCTAGTGGCAGCCTTCATCATCATCCACAACCCGAATTCATCATCGACATATGCCTCTCTTTTCTTGTGCCAATCTCCACGAGCTTAGGGTAATAGGCCTATGCTTATTATGCAGCCAATACATCGCTGCGTCACCCATCTTACGCCTTTTGTATTAAGTTACAATCAGCACAGTCATAGAACTAAGGTTTTACATTGAAAAACTACTAACAAATTATTATATAGATGCTCTTATAGTATCTGTGACTTTATCAGTTTTTTATTAAGAGCAAGTACCATTTGACCTCCCAACCCAGCCGTAAGAGTACCTACCTACAGCAGATAAAAAACTGCGCTGCGCTGTGTACCTGTAGGTACATAATTTGGATGGCATTTTGGAAAGGGCGAATAGGGCTGCATTTTGGGTTTAAACAATGTTAAATGCAGTTATGAGTATTTCAAGAAAGACCCTAAAAAAGAACGCCCTTGCCGTTCAAACCTTCGTAATTATTATCCGCCGTTTTTTACCAGCTGGGAACAAAAAACGGCCTAGCAAACTCCCTCATAAGATGGCATTACTCAACCCGAAAATATAATATACGCAATCCGACACGACCGGAGAGAGATCAGGCACAGGACCAACGCCGGTCAGTGGGTCATCTTAGGGGCTTAACTTCCAAACTCCGGCCCATCCCAACAATATACTTAACACAAAAACACAATTTGCTTCGGCACACTTAAAACACGAATGCTATGCAAAGGACGTCACTTACCGGTACCAAGTTCGTTGTTGGAAATGTCATACGCCCTCACCAGATCTTCTAGCGATATCATCTGTGACGATGCAACCATGACAAGAGCAAAAATAACCACCAATACGAACTTCATCTTGATAAATGACACGACTGACTTGCACGGGAACAGACCACAAATTGACCATATTCGAGTCTCGAGGAGACTTTTATTACATGCAAAGTATAGTCAATCTTTGATGCTGAGCTATGCCAATGTGTACCGTCAAGCTTTAGATTTAGAGTCGGAAATATAGATTCTCAATAGTTTGTTTATAAATGTTCCCTCAATAGGTACCTATATATTTATGTGGTTAGTATAATATCTGGGTTTGAGTGTATAGGTCACAACCGTCTGCCTACTGGATTGTGGTATATTTGGCATGATATTATTATTTTTGTTTCAGTGCACACGACGACATATATTTCCAGTTTTAGCTGACCTCGCATTGTATAGGTTTTTCGAACAATCAGAAGTCAACTAATACTGGTTAAGTATACATTGAGATATAGCCGTACGTACCTATGTGTACGCAGTAAGTTATTAAAAATAATTTATAATTACGCTGCATTATTCGAAGAAGAATCCGATGTGGAATAACCCATCAGTCCAGATTTAAGGTCACGGTCAGGTCATTGACTCACAAGTGACATTATAATCACGAATTACCTAAATACATTTTCTACTTCACATGACACATCACAGGAATATTACCAGCAAAGAGGATAAACCGAACCAATAATATCTTAAGCACATATCCTGTATAGCGTGAACCTACAAATAAACATATAGTTAGGTACATATATAAATATGTTGAAGTCTTGTCTTGAAATATCGTTATAATTCAACATAGGTACCTATGTTTGGTCGGGGACTCGGGACCAAGGCAGATCTTTTGATTCCCAATATTATTATGATGAACACACACCGATTTCATAGAATCAGAACACTGAACGAGACACAATAGAAGTTTTATTCCCATCACGTAGAGGCGTTTAGTGTCCTGCAAAGTGTTAAACGTAGACATCTACACCTAATGGCCAACGGTTTTTAAGAAGGATTGTTACCTTCATATGGTCCCTGTGCCTACTTGTTGTTAACAATTATTATTTTACTCTGGAAAAAGTAGAGGTGTTAATTATAGCCAGGATGAGAAAATTGAATCAACATATACCTATAATATTTTTGTCTATCACGCCAAATTGTGTCCATCTCCAGCATGTCACGGTCTTTGTCTTTTAGACGTGACACTTGAGTCCTGCATGAGCATAAGCCTAACCAGCCTATTTTAATGTTCCCCCTGCCGGGACACAGGCCTCTCCGTGAGAGGGTCGGCCATAATTCAACACGCAAACCCAGTGTGGGTTGGTGGATGTCACATGTCACATGTCTTCGAATCTTTGGTTCTAGAACATGCCGGTTTCCTCACGATGTTTTCCTTCACCGTTTTAAGAGAAGTGATGATGAAATTAAATACACAAACTAAAGTGCCTTGCGTTCTGTTCTGTTGTTTAGTTTGTTACGCATTGGCTTATTGTCTAGCATTTGTGACTCTAGCGGCCAAAAGGTTGAATGTAATAATATAGTTAGGTACACACGGCTACACATCTTTAGCTATACATTTTTAGCTGACCTCGCATTATATAGGTTTTTCGTACAATCAGAAGTCAGCTTATACCTACTGGTTATGTATAGCTTGATGTGAAGCCGTGTGTACCTTAGTCACAACAAAGTGATCGTCTTATTTCTATTCAAGGTTATTGATCCATAGAGTATAGTAACTAAAAAGGAATATTGATCGAAGATTCAAGGGGATTCCCCGGTCATAAACCACATTACACACACGCGCGCGCTCACACACACCTAATGACATTACTTATCGGGTGATTCTATGAAAATTTAAATAAGTAAATGAAGATTTCTCGATACCTATTACTGACGTAGCCTTTAGCCGTAAACCATTATCTGCTACTGAAACTCAGCCAGTCGCTTTAGTGTAGAAAAATAAACTAAAACACAACCTACCTAGGTACATATTATAGAATAAAGTCCCCCCGCGCGCCGCGTCTGTTCGTCTGAACGCGATAAACTCAAAAACTACCGAACGGATTTTCATACGGTTTTCATATCAATGGTTTTCCACCAATGGACGGATTGATTTATGAGGAAGATTTTGGAGTATAAATCAGTAGCTGCGCCCGGCAGTTTCACCTGCCATAAGTCTCGATCCCGTGGGATGGGAATGATTACATATTTTGTAGGTACTCGTATGTTTGTTTCTTACGCGTTCACGCTAAAACGGCATAAAATATTTGGATGCAAGGAGGTCAGCAAAAGCCCATACAACTTTGCCCAAACATGTACCTCGAAGTACAATTGTGCAAAAATCGTAGAGAAGAGGAATTCGAAAATAATTATGTTTTTATCCATAAATAATTTAAACTAAATAATAAATTATTTAAAGTTTTAATAACCTGTAACACAATTAAATCATGTGGCAACTTTGCACGTACGGGATCAGGGATGACATATTTAGGAGTACCTATACTATGTGTTCTGTGGATATTATTCGGCTACTTTTAGGTAAGTATATGCATCATTTCTTATGTTAGGTAGGTACAAAACTTTGCCTAACGAAAATCGATTACACAATCAGATTTTTGAGTTATTATTGAATTCAGATTGAATTATAGTATAAAAATATTTGAAATGAAACAAAAACAACAGCAGCTGAAGCCGACAACAGACAACTGTCAGCTTGACAGTTTTTTTTTTTTTAATAGGTAAGATAATGGAGCAATTATAGTATAATTGTGCCCAAAATGGCGAGCTTTTTATTACGTTAAAAGTTATTTTATTCTCATCCCCGGGTAACCATAACAAGAATATGTAAATGCAATATTATTTAGTGCAATCTAGTGTATTTTATACCACTAAGTGTACCTCGGTACTTCGTTTGGGCAGATTTTGGTGACATGCTTTAGCACACAGCTAGTTTATAACCTGGATTAAAACATAAAATACTTTTTATACCGGTAGTACGTTCCCGTGGAATAATTTCCGACCTCCACCACAGATCACTAAATAGTTACTACGCCTCCACGAGAAGCGGCGCGCAAAATCCAGTAATACATAATAAATATGTATAACTTAACTACACCCATTTCAGCTTCAGCTTAGGTTGGTAGGTAGGTTATCCCATCATTAAAAGCTCTAGTACATTTTTCATTCATTATTGAATAAAACACGTTAATTGCGTAGATAGACGCACAAACTTAATAAACCTGATAAGTTCCAATGAATAGCCAATCAAATAATTATTCACAAAACATTTTTGGGAACGTAACGAAGTCCGCTCAAAGATAAAACTCAATTTGTAAACCACGAATTATACACTTTCTCTGTGTGTTTTGAATTCGAGATATTTCTAGATACACAATTAATATTTTCATGCCACCTGCAGTCGAAGTCGAAGTTATGAAGGTATTTCTATTGTCTACCTAGGGCAAGTCATCCAGCTAGCGGTAGACACCACTTTTAGAAGAAGCCGACAGAAGGATCCAGGGGGTCTACTCCGAAGTGCAAAATGCGAATATTCGGATCGGACCGACACATGGCCGAACCGAATATTATTGAAAAATGCGAAAAAAGTTCGGATCGGCTCAGTCGGGTCGGGACCATAGTCAATATTCGAAAGAGTGTAGGAGTGTAGGATCGGGACCGAAGGAACCAAATAGTGACTTCGTAGCAGAAAACGGCCGAACATTCGGCCGATACTACTTCGGAGTAGACCCCCAGTTGGGTTGGTCAGCGTTTGGGAAACTTCATTAAGTCTTCTTGTCTCCTATCCCGCAATATTTGTAGACTAAGGTCTTCAGCCAGTGCGTCCTGCCCCTTATGTTATACGGTGCCGAAACGTGGACACTGACAGTCGGGCTGGTCCACAAATTCAAGGTTGGTCAGCGCGCTATGGAGCTGGCTATGCTCGGAGTTTCTTTGAAGGATAAAATCAGAAATGAAATTATACAGAAAATAACCGGAGTTACCGACATAGCTTGCAGAGTAAGTAAACTGAAGTGTCACTGGGCTGGCCATGTTTGTCAAAGGATGGCCGATGGATTTTAGTGGGCTAGTAAATCACAATAATTTATATGAATTAAATAGACAAAATTAAAATAATATAAACAACTGTTTCCTGTTTATGGTCAAGTCCAAAATTATTGAATAATGTTCATATTATATTCTTCTTTTGGTACGCTTCCGTGGGATAATTTCCGACCTCCATGCGGGCGAAGCCGCAGGCAAAAGCTAGTAACTTATATGAAGATCATTTTAAGTAGGTACCTAAACCTCTTCACATTCAATTCATCTCTAAAAAGTAACACTACAAAAACACTTTGATAAACTCTGAGATTTTCTCAGAAACCAAGTAGCTCAAATCATGCGCTACATAAAACTGAAGTGTCAGGACAGGACTCCGATACCACTTACCTAAGTATTTTTAGACGTCGCGTCGCTTGCACCTTCAAGTAGGCACTTGAGTCACCATTCCCCATCGGAATTTATAAACAAACTGGCGAGAGCCCAGCCAAGAGAGAAGCAACCATCAAATATCAACTGATCAACATTATCTACAATCCCCTAAAATGTTATTCTGATCACAGACGCTTCATTTTGTCCAAGTCTCGCGAATCTTTTGTGAAGACATTAATTAGCACACAATGCTAAAATAATTAAATGTGAAAATTAAGCGTTATTCATCGGATCTTAATTAAGTCCCGACATTGAATTCAGATTGAATTTTCAGTTGTAGGACAATCTTTAGGTATGTTAAATCTTAGATGTCCTCAATCATAAAGAAAAGCGCGCCTTAACTTATAGTGCCATCCCTAGGTAATAAGTAGGTAAGTAGTAGTCCTAGGAAGTGGTCTTGTCTTACCAAGGGGTTTCGTATTACCCAGTAACTGGGTTGTGGAGGTCAGATAAGCAGTCGCTCCATGTGAAATACTGGTACTCAGCTACATCCGGTTAGACTGGAAGCTGACCCCAACATGGTTGGAAAATGGCTAGGCAGATGATGACATAGGTAATAAGACGGAGTTGTATACAAGGTCGAAGTAAATTAGCTAGCGAAACTCCATAGACGTGATGTGTCGATGTCGGTATCTAGACAGGAAATGATGTCATGTTTTTACTGACCGCATGTAGTGTAGACTTGAAACATAATTTTTTTTCACAGTGAGTTTTTATCCAAACATGATAAAACGGTTTTTTTTTTCATCATTCATACTTCAAGTAGGTACCTAAACTACAATAGCTGCGATCCGTGACCCCAAAAAAAAACATGAAATAAGTTTTAGATTTGTCAACATCACGTCATCACCGGCTTTCGGCTGAAATGATGATGATGATGACGTCATCATCACATAGATGATGAGTCTCGGTAGCTAATTTCTTTTGACCCTTTGTTATACAACTATGCTATGTATGACAATCCTTGCTTAATAACAATAACAGACATTTTCCTGTTGGAAACTGGCGATGATTTCAGGTTAATTATTTAGCAGTACCTATAAAATGGCTATATAACATCGCCGATACATATAGGTATACAGTAGATACATAACGGGAAACGCGATGGTTTAATTAAAGTCATAATACCTAAGGTTAGTTAACATCGTTTATCTATTCCAACTTGTAGGTAACAACTGTACCTAAAGAATCGCGACGTATTCGCCAAAAATGTAAACAAATATGAGTTTATGGAAAAATAATTTTAATTCCTACACAATAAAGTTCAGTTTACGATGCAACTTCAAACATTTTTATAACTTTTTCAATAGTGCTAGTTACTCTGAAATCAGCTTAATTACCATTAAAATAAAGTTGATATTTTTTTTACTTGAAATTTGAATATACATAGTTACATATTGTTATATACTAATAGGTGCCTATATGTATCTTTTTGCGTTGTACCTTATTGTATAGTTTATTTCAGGGGAAAAACTTACCTATATCTCTCTACTGTGTCGATGTTTTAAGAGGAAAACAAAACACTTGCTACTATCAGTTTACCTACTTGTTAACTGACTCTTATCCTAAAGCATTATGTAGGTTAGGTAATCTAAAAAGAAAAAAATCATTATTGAGACGATTTTTCGCAGAGATGCTTCAGGCATCCTCAGGCAGGCTGACTGACTACTAGATATTGCACACCCTATGGGTATGTTACAGCGAACGATATTTATTATTATGGTAAGAACTGCTTTTCCACCAAACAATAAATGAATTTGAGGGCTTATATGCGCCTTAGACCACCATTTTCTTACCTACGTTTTTTGCAATTTGCAGTCCATGAATGTTGTTTAAAAGACTAACTTAAAAGAAAACTAGTAACTGGTTTGTGGAGGGCTAATAGGCAGTCGCTCGATGTATAATACTGGTATTCAGCTGCATCCAATCAGACTGAAAAAAACCGGCCAAGTGCGAGTCGGAGTGCGAGTCTGATCCATAATATGTACCTACTTGTTATATTATTTTACGAAATATAACATAACGCCTGTATTCTTCTTAGGAGTAGACAGGGTTGTTTTGCATCCACTATTCACTGGCGCAAATCTAGACTATGGATGACTATAGGGGAAAGTGGGGGAATTGAGAACGGCGGGTAATTGGGAATAGCTAGGTAAGTAATACTTTCCCCCGCACTACACCGCTCCGCACCCGTTCAACTGTCGCGTACGCACTGAGGGGGGCTAGACGCGTCTGTTGAACGGGTGCGGAGCTGTGTAGTGCGGGGGAAAGTATTACTACAACTTACTATTCCCAATTACCCGCCGTTCTCAATTACCCCACTGTCCCCTACTATTGAGAACTTCGTAATGGAAAGATTAAATATCTAACACTTTACCTACTCAATCTAGGAATCGATCCCAGCCATCACGATTCCAGTGTAAGAGAGAGAGAGCTATACATGACCGATAGCACCCTCCCTTTTTCGCACTGAAATCATGATGGCATTAATACTTCGTAATACGGGCCTGATAACAGTATTTTATATCAAATCTGAGCTTGATAGCAAAGGGGTACCTAACAATAAACTCAAGAATTGAACGCCACAAAAAAAACCGTCCAAGCGCGAGTCGGACTCGCGCACCGAGGATTCCGTACAATTTAAAATTATTAAAAATATTTTTATTATATGATGTAACTAAAAATTTACGGTTTTCGCAATTTTTCCTTTATTTGTGCTATAAGACGTTGCTTCGTACCAAATTTCAAGATTCTGAGTTCACGGGAAGTACCCTGTAGGTTTTAATTCCCTTGCGAGTGACGAAAATTTGCGGAAGTTTGCGGCATAAACTGCTGTATCGCAATATAAATGTAGGTATGTCATCATCTGCCTAGCCTTTTCCCAACTATGTTGGGGTCGGCTTCCAGTCTAACCGGATGCAGCTGAATACCAGTATTTTACATGAAGCGACTGCCTATCTGACCTCCACAACCCAGTTACTGGGTAATACGATACCCCTTGGTAAGACTGGTTGTCGGACTTTCGGGCTACTGACGACCCGTAACGACTGTCAAAGATCCACGAATGACAGCCGGGACCAATGGCTTAACGTGCTTTCCGAGGCACGGAGGGGACTTGGTATGTGAAAATGGTCACCCATCCACGGACCAACCGCGGCAAGCGTAGCTTAACCTGATCGATCGACCCGTGCGGCTGTTATTACTTAGCCACAAGCCCCTACATTTTTATACAATTTTATACATTACATTTTTATACAATATAAATGTAGGTATGTATAGCAATATAAATTCCAGCTTGATACCTCCACGCGTTCCTGAGAAAAAGGGTCTTGACAGACAGACGGACGGACAACAAAGGGTTCCGTTTTTTCCATTCGAGGTACGGAACCCTAAAAATGTTTCTAGATTAAGGTTTCCAGCTGCGCTAATCACCTTTCGACAGGCTGTCGTGTCCAAAATGCAACATTTTCAATTACTGATTTGACTTGACTCAGATCATAGAGATAGTAAATAGCTGTCTAAAGAAAAGCGGTCGTCTATTTTTCAGAATCAGAATCAGAAAAATTTATTTGTAAACATAGGTCAGATTACAACGGAGTGTGAGGTGTTAAAAATAGATAGATTCTCTATGTTTTGCCCAGAGGCGTACAAATATATATCATTAACATTGTCAATTATCATTTCCATCCCCAGATAACTTTAAAACTTAACTTAAAATTATGGGTCCACTGCTTTTTGTTTTATCTAAAAATTACGTAAATACGTATTTTAAAAACTGTGGTTTTCTGTTGTATGCTGACGACCTTAGAGTGTTTCGTAAAATAACCTCTATTGATGACTGTGTTAAATTGCAAGAGGACTTGGATCGTTTTTGTCTATTGTTTAGTAAATAAACTACAATTGAGTTTACCCAAGTGTAAATCTATCTCTTTTACCAAAAGAATCCATGTCGTTCATTTCACATATTCGCTATGTAGCACAAATTTAGAAAAAGTTTCCTTAATTAAAGACCTGGGTATACTATTTGACTCAAAGTTGCACTTTGATGCTCACGTTGACCACATCACAGCTAAGGGTTATCAGCTGTATGGTTTTATAAGGTGGACCTGCAACTTATTTAGAAAACCTTCCACATATTTACTAGGTATGTACCTACTATTAGGTACAAGTCACTCATAACCCAAGTAGCACAAAAGTGCTTTATAACAGCATTTTCACAGAGCACCGTGAAAACATTGGCTGCATAAACTTGCTGTATAACAGCGTAGACAGCGCATCCTCTGCTGATATAACTCTAATTTGGGCACAAATAATTCAGCACATAGCTGTATAAGAATTCCCATTATCAAATAATTTAATTATATCAACATTATATTAGCATTTATGTGTGTAACAATCACCCCAAGAGCTAAAAATTGCCTGATTAACAAGCCACGTGTTATCTATAATACAGCACGAAAGACGAATGTTTACATTTTATATGCTTCTACACATTTGAAAGTACACTCTGAGCGAAATTGTGGAATGCATTAACATTATTATTTATTTTTCTTTAATATGAACTGTCAATTTGTTAAACATGATGTGTACGTTTTGTGTGCAAGATCTCAAGTGTCATTTGTGAATATAATATAAGGTAAGCAAAACTTCGATTTCTTTCTATTATGTTTGAAATCTTATTGGGGAGTTAACTTTACTGTGAAATACCATACATGTTTAGTTCAAAATTTTCACGCGCTCTCATAATACCACTAAATACAAAAAAAAACTTAACTAAAATGGACAGTAAACGAAGTAAATATTATGGTTTTTTACAAAGAAATTGATAAAAAGCTGGTTACCTACATGTAAATAATTTGTAAACCAAATCAATTCCAATCGATATCTTCTAAAATAAAAGCAAAATAAGAAGATACAATTTTACAATAATTCACAGTCACGCAGTGAAAAATGGCGGATGGCAAGTGAAAAGTTCTAATCTTAATTTAATGCTAAGGTCTGTACGGGTGTTCTCATGTGGCCTATAATTCAGTAAATAGTAAAATAGTTAAGCACTTGTGAGAAACAAATCAGCCATGGATCGATATGACGAGTAGTAGTGGTTCACATTTTGCGCCAGTTATCCAGATAACCTTTATGGATCCAAGCTTTTAGGGTCCCGCTGTGGTTCTGCTAAAACAAGTACTTAATTAAAATTGTAATTTAAATAGCTACCTATTAATATAATTTAATTAAATAGAAAATACATGAACTATTTAATACCGAAGTATGATTTTGTTGTTTTTTTACAGAACATGCCTTACAAAATCGTCCAGACTATAGAGATTAGAGGGAGGTGTTGCCACTCTGTCAGTCGTTCCTGCACAGTGGGAAACTAAGGGACTTCTACGGTGGCCACCGAGAAGTACTAAATACCCCATGAAATTATTAAAAGATGAGAATTCAAGACCTGGACCAGGGTGGGATACCCTAAAATGTACCTACTTTAAAAAGAAAAAAACATTCGGACCTGTGAAGATGCTAACAGCGAATAGCCCGTACTATTTTGCAATATAATAAATTCGTGTAAGTAACGCCTCAGTAGAGCTACTGAGGCGTTACTTACACGAATTTATCTAAGCCAGGTATTTTCAGTATTAGCGGAAGATTTTTTAAATGTATTTTATATTATTATGTGTCAGGAATGATTAAACACAATGTGTAATGTGCAAAATATTTTTTTAATGAGGAAAGGAAATAAAAGTTAATACAATTAGTATGCAATGGTGTATATTATTTTCAAACAGTATGTCCTAGCTGTATGAAATAGTAGTATTCTATAAGAGGAATACACACAAATTTACATTTTATATCTTTATGATTTAACACAACCACACTAGTAGGTATCGCAATGTTTTATTCTATTAGATATATATATTCCAAAGCGGGATGATTTTATTGGATAGGCAAACACGTCTTCTTTGTTGTTCAACTGGAAACTTCTTATGAATGGATAAGTTTTACATACGGAACCCGTCTTGTCCAATATTAAGTCAAGAAACTGTCAAAACGGCCTGGTGTAGAAATATTCATTTCATCTATCTATAGTATATATAAAATTCAAAGTCCTGACTGACTGACTGACTGACTGAGACATCAACGCACAGCCTAAACCACTGGTCCTAGAGACATGAAATTTGGAGGGTGTATTCTTCGTGAAGAGTAGGTATCCACTAAGAAAGGGTTTTTCAAAATTCCACCCCTAAGAGGGTGAAATGGGGGGATTTTGTTTGTATGAAAAATCTTATTCCTTGAGTTAATAAGCTTGAAACTTGGCACAAATACTTATCTAAGTAAATTATGAAGTTGGCCATTTTTTGTTTTTATAAACTACCCTTTAAAAGGGAATTGGGGGGTTTCAAAGTTTGTATGGAAGAATTTTAGCGCGCGGTCCGATTTAATCGAAACTCAGTATTTATACCTAAAATTGAAAGGAAAGAATAATGTGTATCAGGATTTTTCGAAAATCTACCCCTGACGGCCTGAAAAGGGGTAGTCAATTTTACAGGGGAGGATTTTACAGCGTGGCTTGATTAACTCGAAAATTGGTATAAATAATCTTTGAGTCAAGTTATGAACACATCCCAAATGATTTTTCAAAATTCCACCCCTGTGGGGGTGAAAAGCGGGGATACAGTTTATATGAAAAATCTTATTCGTTAGGTTAACCATCTTGAAAATTGGCATGAATACTCGCCTATGTAAGCAATAAAGTTTATCATTATTAGTTTTTCTAAACTACCCCTCAAAGGGGATATAGGGGTGTTAAAGTTTGTGTGGAAGAATTTGAACGCACGGTCCGATTAACTCGAAACTCAGTGTAATGTATGTGTACTTATAAGACTAAAAATTAATAATAACACGTATGAGGGTTTTTCGAAAATCTTCCCCTAACGGGATGAAAAGGGGTGGTTAATTTTACAGGGGAGGATTATAATAAGTGGCTTGATTAATTATAAAATTGGTATAAATAATCTTTGAGTCAAATTATGAATTTTTATGATTTTTTTAAAATTCCACCCCTGTGGGTGTGAAAAGCGCAATACTTGCCTAAGTAAGTAATAAAGTTTTTCAAACTACCCCTCAAAGGGGGATATAGGGGTGTTGATGTTTGTGTGGAAGAAATTGAATGCGCGGTCCGATTAACTCGAAACTCAGTACTGATACTTTCGACAGCAAATTTTAGTATGTAAAGTTGTCGAAAATTGACCCCTGACGGGGCAAAAAGGGCTAGGTAATTCGGTTTTTAGGGGAGGATTTGAACTTAAAACTATATAATATTACATTTTCACGGCTTAACCACTGAACTTCTGATTTGACAAAGAGATAGATGGCATCCTGGGGAAGCACATACTTTTTATCCTGGTAGCACGTTCCCGTGGAATAATTTCCGACATCCACGCGGGCGAAGCCGCGGGCAGAAGCTAGTGGTTACATATAATTCAATCAGCAAATTAAATGCCTACGAAAGTTAAATTATTCAGCCCAAGACAGAATGGCTGACAGGTTTGCTGCTATGTAACTGCTTAAAAGTCCACTTTAAGTTCTGTCTTGGCCTAAATAAATGCTGTTATTCGAAACCTGGCTAATGGGGTAAAAGTTTATCTGTATGCAGCATAAAGCATTAAATCTTCGTTAAATAACTTTACAAAGTAACTGCTTACGTTATAGAAGTTGATATGTTCTCTCTTAAAATGCAACGGTTTTATAGTACCTACACGGTTGGGTTTTTATTCAGAAAACTGCATTATTTGTGTTCACAACCATGCGCTCATGCAGCTGATAGGGTACTGCACTACTAAACGCTGAATAACAGTGACATCTGTGGCGTGTTTGTGGTGCTTAATAGATTTACAGTACAGAAGAAAGCGTTATAGTGAGCCTCGCCTTTTTCTAAACAGCTGTTGCTGCCTGGGTGAACTGAAATAAGTCGGTATAAATGCTTACATTAACGCTGTGGGCCTTACGTGAAAATTTATAATGCAGTTCTGTGCTACTTGGGAAGATCTCAACTGGAATATGCCACATGTGTATGGAATCCACTTTATTTTAAATACAGTGCAGTGCAGTGCAGTGCGTGCTTCATAACGCAAGCATTAGGTTGCTTAGCTTGGGACAAATGGTGCTGTGTGAAATGTCCAGGCATATTTATTTATTTATTTTATTTAGTGACCAGCTTGAATCAGTACCTACAACGTACTTAGATATCTTCGTTTTTTAAATCACACATTTTTTAAGAAACGTTCTTCATATCATACTCTCCTAGAAAATTTCTCTTTATCAACTCTTAAATCAAGGAGACTGTATCTTGATCAATCATTCTTATATAAAGTCTGTCGAAATGAATTTGATTGCATTAACCTCATAAACCAAATTTATATTCGCATACCTAGTCGCTCCAAACGTATTCGCGATACTCTAAACTCATACATAGTCGGACGGATAGACGGCACGGTTGGCGCAGTGGATAAGCGATTGACTGCTGCGCTGCGTGTCGCGGGTTCGATTGTCGCACGGAACAAATATTTGTATGACCTACATGTATTTGTTCCGAGTCTGGGTGTTTTTCTATCTATAATATGTATGTATTTACAAAAAAAAAAAAAAATGTATCTTAAGTAGTTTATCAGCCATCTTGTTACCATAACACAAGCATTAGGTTGCTTAGCTTGGGACAAATGGTGCTGTGTGAAATGTCCAGGGATATTATTATTATATTATATTATAGTCTATTTGCCCCCAAGCCGTGGTGGACTAACGCAGGCGAACGAGCTCCTTTACGGCGTATTATGAAAAAAGTTACAACGATAATTTTCAAATTCAAATTCAAATTCAAATTCAAAATCATTTATTTGCTAATATGGGTAGTTACATTATGTTGTTAAAAAATAAAGTACAGTTCAACCATATTACGCCTGAAGGCATGCAAATTAAAAGCTTATGATATTACATTTATTATAACATTTCTTACACAATTTCACCGTGGCAAATAACAATTAAAATAATAATTAAACATTTAATAATAATAAAATTGATCCAATGATAATGCCAGTAAATTATTTAGAATTATAATGTCAAGAAATGTATTGTCCATTAAAATGTCATGTCAAAAGATGATGTCAAGATAAATTTTAAAATAAATGTCAAAGTAATAATAATATTAATAATTAAATTAGTGCACCAGTCAAATGTGACATTAACAATATGTCTTTACGTCCTCCATTAAATAATCCTGAATACTATAATAACATTTGCTTAGCAAGAATTTTTTTAAGTTCTTTCTAAATTCGTCGATCGATGGAGTTTCTAGTATAGATTTTGGCAAGTGATTGTATATACGCGGTGCCATACTGAAAATGCTATTGGAATACAGGGCCGTCTTTTTGCTGATATTGACTTGTTTGTTTTGTCACTTACCCAATTCAAGATCTGTGAGAAAATTAATCACACTTCCTTATAATATCAACATTTAATAGATTTGCTTGTTTTTATTTTTATATTTTAACCGACTTCAAAAAGGAGGAGGTTCCTAATCATTACGCAATTGTTTATTGTCCTGAAGAAATAAAAATAAATAAACTTTTATTCGAGGAATAAAATGAATGTTGGCAATTTTTGTACTTATGAAATAGCTGTCAAAATTATTTCTCGAATAAAGTTTATCAGATGATTACCTATGATAACTTTTATCTGAAGAACAATTATGACAGTTTGACTTAGTTCCTATACAAAAACTGTCAAACCGCAATATTTATTCCTATACATTCAAAATCTAGTCGCAGTTTAGACTGCGACTAGATTTTAGAGAGAGAGACGCAGAGATTACGCGCGCGGACGCGGTGAGTTTTTGGCGCAGAGATTAGTCTCTGCGACAAAATAATGTCTAAAACTTGTCAAAAATGTAGGGAAATTAGAGGTTTTTATAACAGATTGAGACTGCGATCAGACTGTAAACGTTCTTAACATTACGACAACTGCCCCTCTGACTATTGAAAAATTGGCCCTTAACCCTTCGTATATTATATTTCCGCGCGAGACACAATGGCTTTTTAATGCGTCTGTAATTACGCCATTCAAAGGGTTAAACTAATAACATTTTCAGGTTTTGGATTTGTGAACAGCCTTTACAGTACCCATTCGCCAACATTGATTGATGCTCGATTCGGCACGGAAGCGTATCGAATGGTTGTGCTTAGCTATGCAGATGCGTATCGGCAAGCGTAGCTGGGACAGACTGGATGCGGTAGGTGGAGGACAGGGTATTATGGCGCAGCCTGGGAAAGGCCTATGTCGAGCAGTGGACTGAGTTGATTGATGCAGGTGGCAGTTGGTAACGGTAGGGTGAAAGTATTCAATGAAAACAACAAGTAATCTAGTAATCAATGTTTTATTTTTTTTCTGGATACACTGGCGACCGGTTCAGTCTCGTATTCTATTTCAACGCGAGCCTTCTTCTTCTGAGGTATCCTTACAGCCATGTCCTGCAAGCAAATACGAGTTGGCAATAAAATAACAATGAGCGGCCGACGAGAATGACGACCATTCTCATCGGTAATGAGTGTGGTCGTATCGTACTCTAGAGTGCGAAGTCCGTTAACAGTTATTTTAACTCTGACAGCAGCAACCTTATTGCAACGACAATAAAGATCACAATAGTTTTGACAGACTTTTCAGGTGCAGCAACCCAACAGCAACCTTATTCGAATGAGAATAAAGATCACTATGATTTTGACAGTGATGCAAAATCACAGGTAAAATAACTGTGAATGGACTGTACAACGATCTTTTGGCGCTTGAAGGACATTGACAGGAGCAACAACGCTGTTGGTAAACATTTGAGAAATTGTCACAGCTATTGTATTGACAAAACAAGATGGCGACGTTAGTTCCGATTTTGGCCACGCGCCAAAAGCACCTTGAAACGTTGTAGCTCAGTGGTGTGCATTTTAGGGCAGGTACGAAACTTTTACTATCAGGGATCGGCGATATTGCAACTGCACAATGCGTCTTCGCATTTTGACAACTCTCGTAAAAAAATTGCGCATCAATCATCCAAAAAACGAGCAAACGCTAATCACCGATGATAAAAGTATCGTGTCTGCAGTATCACTTGTGACATTTGCGTTGCGATGGACTGGTGATTTTAAAATTACCTCAATGTCCGATGTATCCGATTCGAAGTCGCTGCCAACATCTGCACTTACTTTCTTCCCTGAGTCAGAGTCCTGAAAATTGATAAATTGTTTGATTATTTCGCGCACCAAAGATACAGCGCGACAGCGCGGCAGGCCCAGAAAGAGACGGCGGGATGAGCTCTCAAAGGAGTGGCCCACAATCGCATTAGACCGGGAAAAGTGGAAGGAGGGAAGGGAGGCAGCGCGACAACACAGGCTTATAATAAAAATAATAACACAAAAATAACAGATACATGTAAATAATCGAACGTTTATTTACTATGAAGGATACTATGACACTAAAAGAATCACAAGTAAGTTTAAACGATCGTCTGACGCATTCAGAGCTAAATTGTACACAGGTAAAATGTATACTATACCCCATGCCAACATTATAGATGACGGAGGGTATGATGAAACATCAGTAATGGAAAGAAATATGGCCCGCAAAGAGTAGGTTGGACGCAAGCAGCACGAAACCAAATACTTTGGAGACGTAAAGGAGGGCTACGCCAAAGAGGTGACTTCTATCAGTGAAGGATAGATAAAACCGAGTAGGAAAATTACATGTAATTTTGGAAGTAGAAACAAACGCTGTTGAAAAACTGGCAGATGTGAAACATCGAAACTATTTTGTTTAGAAAATATGCATGAAACGGGATGGTACACGAAACCATCCCGTTTCGTGTACCACACGCCCGTAACTGAGAGAGTCACCGAGTTACGAGCGCGTGCCGATGCGCCGCCAAGACAACAGCGTTGCCACGCATATTCGCATTTTCCAGTTTTGGAACAACAAACTGAATCTCATACCTAACAAAGTTCAAATTCCAACCATAAACTTATTAGAAACTTTTCGTTACAAATAGTCACTCAAAAATCAACTTAGAGTACATTTCACTAAAGTAGATAACTGATTAAGTGGCGATGGAATGTAAATTGTCTGAGATTATGAGCACCGCATTAGCCCCTTTATTCATAAACGTTGCTTAAAGTTAAGCAGTGATTAGCGACTGTTTAACCATACATTTTTGACGTTTAAACGTTACTTAACTTTAGTCATCGTTTATGAATAAACCCCTAGATGTTTAAAAAAATATATTATGCCAAGATACAAAAGCCTCTTACCTCATCACTGTCCATATCACTGTCAGCTTCAACAAACTCGTCAGCCTGTTCTACTGTCCTCTCCAGCTCCATTTCAAGCTCTGGTTCCATCTCCCTCTCTACTTCCTCTTCCTCCTCATCTTCTTTCTCACTCTCGCTGGATATCTCTTCTGCTTTGAGCGCTGAGTCGAACGCCATTTGTGGGAAGTTGTAGATGTCATTGTACTAGAAAGAAGGAGATGAAATAACTATTAATATTGAATTA
The DNA here is from genome assembly GCA_949629185.1 of Apamea crenata. NCBI lineage: Eukaryota > Metazoa > Arthropoda > Insecta > Lepidoptera > Noctuidae > Apamea > Apamea crenata. The sequence goes on from OX451359.1 coordinate 5,766,155, forward strand.
TTTTATCATAATGCAGGACATGACAGTGAAAAACTTGAAAGAAGTGTGAAAAACTTAAGTGTCATTTTTCACACTTTCAAGTTTTTCACACTTCTTTCAAGTTACTGAAAGTTAAGTTTCATCTTTTTCATCGTGATTATTATTTTATTGGCATTATTAAACCTAACGATATCACACTAACATTATGTTTGTCTCTTTCATAAGTGTGATTTTTTAAAGGGCGTGGCTTACGCTATGTCGCGCCATTATGAAAAAAATCAAAATGGCGCAACCTTGCAGAAGTTTAATTTGTCCACGTGGAAAAGCAGTCTACATTGACTGATTTGACGATGACTATTCAAGTGTTGTAACCTCCTACTTAGGGCCGGCACACATCTGGCGAGGTGCAGCGCAGCAAATTCGTCACTGCCCAACAAATATCGACCTCGCACAAGTTGAAATAAAGTTGAAAATAAATAAACTTCCATTAGCTCGAGAGCGTGTCTAAGCGGAAAGAGCCGCGCATCTCAGGTTATTTATTCTCAACTTTATTTTTAGGCACGCATAGTTGATATTTGTTTGGCAGTGACAACCGCGCCGCGGGGTGCCCAAGGTTACCCGGGAATTTCACATTTTCTTACGTTTTCTTGCAAATTGCAAGTGAGTGTCAGGTTTTATGTTGATCAAAATATGATTTGCAATCATAACTAACATTTATTTGCAGAATTATAATCATTATAGTCATTCAATGGCATGAAATTCAGTAACATGAACTTAGAGCTGTAGTGATGGTTTTAATGATTATCATCCTGCAAACACATATTATTTATTGAGTCATAAATCGCATTTTGATCAACTTACAACGTGATTCTGACCTGCAAATAGCAAAAAAGTAAGAAAATTTTAATTTTGTGGGCTACCCTGGCGTTTTCGCCTTAACTTTTAATCTTAACCCACTTCACTACATTTGATTATAACAATACTAGCTGCGCCCCGCGGTTTTACCCGCTCACGTTTCGATCCCATGGGAAAAACGGGATAAAAAGTATCCTATGTGTTAATCCTGGTTATAAACTATCTGTGTGCCAAATTTCATCCATATCTGTGTAGTAGTTTTTGCCTAAAAGAGTTACAAACATCCATTCATACAAACTTTCGCGTTTATAACATTAGTAGGATAGGATAATGACGTAGTTATACTTACTGTGCCCTTCTTCAACCTCTCAAGCAGTTGTTTCTCTATAGCATTGTCTATTCTTGCCGCAACTAGAGCCTTCTCCTCCCTTCTCCTTTCACGTCTCTCGATCTTGCGCTGTATTGGGACTAATTCCTTCCTGTAATGTGCAGAGAGTACCACTAATTATTTTCTGATTATTTCAAGCAATGTGACAAGGAGGGTATTTGTACTATTTAGGTAGCATGTGCAGGTTTTACATTTAACAAAAGTGTTGCACCAACCCCCAGTAACATGGGACAAGGGCAGGAATTTTATGTATTTTATTTTCTCTTTTACACACACTGTCAGCATCTCTTTACCTACTCTTCTATCGCAGGTATGCTGAAAGAGATTTCTTATGAAATAAGCATCACCTCTGTACTAATTTTGTTCTGTTTATATGTGTGTATATAAATGGTTAAATAAATAAATGATGATGTACAGGTTTTACATCAAACATTTTAAAATACAGGTTTAACATTTTCGCACTCCGCAAAGCAAACACAATAGTTTAACAATCACCATGACAGCAAAGGGTGAACTGGACTGCGTTGTGTTGCTAGATGTGTTTATTAAGAGAGAATTCCAAACAAAATTTAGTGGCCCATGTTTTCATAAAATGTTTTTAATAATGAATACTTACACTCTTCTCAGTTTGAGTTTTCTCATCCGTATAAGATATTGTGTTATTTTGACAAATCTCTGCTTGCATTTTGCTTTGATAAAAGCAGGCCAGTATAATAGATTCTCATTGATTTGATATATTGCTTTCTCAAAGTTTCTTGATAGTTTTACTTTCTCCCATTGCTTAGCTGGAAACATTACTCTAGAAATAAAACAATGTTTTAAAGTTTTGTTTGTTTTTCTAAGTTTTATAGCAGACAAAGCAATTTACATCTAATCACAACAAGGCACTATAATTATAAAAAAATATATTTACAGTGGCCTCCAAAAGTTTTGATTTAAAATCCCAGTGATCTAAAAGTTTGAACTGCTATAACATTTTTATTGACTAATTATTCAACTACCTATGACTTATCATAAAAAATAATCAAGTAACCCCTTAGAAGCACCTAATTATTTTTTATATTCTTAATCATAATTTAGCATCACAGCGGAAGTGGAAAAATGTCAACTAACTTGTGGAGGCCACTGTATGTATAATTATTCATAAATATACATATTTTTTTAATAATATTATGTTCATTCTATATCATAATCATAAGAGTTACAAAAACCAATCATTAGTAGTACTAAGAAGCTGGTATAGTTACTTAGTCTTCTTAAAAGTTATAATATATTTTCTAACTATGCTTTTACTACCTACTGAAAGCACATTTAAAACACAACTCCATCAATTAACAAAGCATACCTTTCAGCAGTCTTCATGAACAAATAAATAATACCATTCTCTTCCCGAATTGTTGCATATTTACTGTTTGCAAGCGGGCAGGACGCCCTGCTGCATAGACCTGTTAAGTTGAACTCATTGCGACAAAACTGCTGAGTTTTTGTCCTGGAAAATTAATAACAAACATTACTGGTAAATTACCCAACCAATGAACATGACTTTATTCATTCTAGTTGTAAATACTTACGTTACTTTGTGTGAACAATGTGTTTTGTTGATAATGGCCCACACAACCTAAAAAATAATAGTTACCGGATTAATAAATGAACTTTCAGAAGTGAAACAAAAGTGTCCAGTTATATAGATTACTTACGTCGTCGTGCTGCATTTTGTCTTAAATTTGTTACTTTACAAACTATTTACAGTAAGACACATGGGCACACACAACATAACCTCAAACCGAAGAGCATAATACAATAACGAAATGAATGATTATGAATGACAGATCTTTGTGACATTAAAAATAGTGTTGCCAATATTAAAACCATTAGACCAACCAGTCTATACAAAACTACGATACAAAAGGAAGATCCCAAGCATTGAAACATCTACTCCAACTCCAACTATGTATTATTTAATATTATTATCCTCTATAACCACCTTTGGGCAATTTTGTAATTTCTAACATGATGATAATATCGGGATCCGTGGACATCCACTAGGACAGGGAAGATAAAAATGTACATACTCTGTGCAGGGAAGTAAAATGTAAATAAAGAAAGAACGTAGAAGAAAGACGTTTATATACGTGACGTTTTTTTTTTTATTGTAGTTTTTTGCGTGGTAGTTTTTGAACGAAAAAAATGTTTTATCTGTATTTCACTTTCTACAAGTATGGATTCGATTCAAAGAATATTCCAATTATTATTGTTATAATTGAAATCGAAAGTAATTAAAGCCGTTTCCATGATGATTTAACACTTTCGTTGTACTAAAAAAAGCAAGGAGAAGAAAATGCGTGTGGCGCAGTGGCGTGATAAAAAAGATGACTAAAGTTGCATACCCACTAAGGGCCGTGCGGTCTCAAGGCCTCGTGAGGCCCAGCCTAGTAAGGCTTTTGCTATTGCTTGCAACACGTCCCTATTATAAGAACTAACGAGAGTCGGCCGCGCGGCTTGGCCTCACAGAGCCGCGCGGCCTCAGTAGGGACACAGCTATGGGGTTTATTCATAAACGATGACTAAAGTTAAGTAACGTTTAAACGTCAAAAATATATGGTTAAACAGTCGCTAATCACTGCTTAACTTTATGCAACGTTTATGAATAAAGGGGTTTATGTAGTAAAACTTAATGCAATTCAAGAAGAGCAAAGCACATGTCCATGGTTTGTTGGAGTATTTCAAGTGTTGTGGTTGCAGAAGGGTAATGAAAGTGAAAGGAAAATATAATCCTACTTCTTACTAATCCTATCCTATCCTATCTTATAATCCTATCCTATATCCTTCCTTTATCCTATCCTATAAATATTATTATAAACGTGAAAGTTTGGATGGATGGATGGATGTTTGTTACTCCTCCACGCAAAAACTACTAAATGGATTTGGATGAAATTTGGCACACAGTTGGTTTCTATCTAGGATTAACTTAAAGGATACTTCTTCTTTTTCCCGATACTTCTTTATCCCGATATTCCCATGGGTTCGAAACTTATGGGGATGAAACCGCGGGGCGCAACTAGTAATAAATATTAAATAAGAGAGTTACAAAATTACTTGTCAAGCCTACCCTACGTAAGAAAAAAGGTTATGACCAGAAGACTTAACATTCTACAATTAGATAACTTGTAGAGCTGCTTTACAAATGAGTTGCTCCTGATGGAATAACTCTTCCCTGCCAGATTTTCCTACAACTTATTGTTTTAAAAACTGCAAGATTATTCTTTCTTTATGAAAATGAATGACATTTCTTAAAAAAAAATTTTTTTAAAGAAATTTCATTGTATTTTTCTACGAAATCGATACCAATTCCTAAGTCGATTACAATGGGTCATGCATGACATCACTATTTCTAATTCTCTTTTTTCAGTTTGAAATCGTATGTCGGTTATTTTGGTGTTCTGCTTCTGTTTACGTTTGTTTTCTAAACGTTAAAATTGCTTAGGTCGCAGGTTGTTAAAATGTCGATTGCGCTTAGTTTTCATGCCTACTTTTGCTAATATTTATATCGTATTAGGAAGACGTAGCTAAATAATGATAGAAAATGAGTGACAATATAAAAGTAGTTGTCAAAGTTAGACCTCTAATTTCGCGTGAAATTGAAGATAAACTTTCGTACCAGTGGCGGGTCAAGAATGACACGCTATATCAACTCGATCAAAATGGAAAAGATCTCGGGCAATCTTTCACATTCGGTGAGTGAAATTTAAAAATTTATGATTCAAATGAGTGCATAGAAATACGTCACAGAATCGAAGGCTAACGCATTAGACGAATACTAATCAGGGAAAATGGTTTTTCAGACAGAGTTTATGACAAGGATACGAAGACTTCGGATGTGTACGATGACATTGCGAAGCCGATCGTGCAGGCCGCTACGGCTGGCTTCAACGGCACTATATTTGCGTACGGACAGACGTCTTCAGGCAAGACGTATACTATGACCGGTACAGACAGATCGCCTGGAATCATTCCACTGGCAGTTATCAACTTATTTGAGATTATCAGAAATGTGCCTGACCGAGACTTCTTAGTGAGGTAATAACATTTGTCTATTTATCTGTATAAATTACCCGTTCAATCTTATGATCTGATCACTGCCAAGTACCATAGATACACACTCAGCGATAGTTTAACTATTGTGTCTACTTCGTAGACAGTAAACATGCTTGATGGGTGTGTATAGAACTCCTGTCTCCACAATCATTATAAATGAATAATTGTATGATAAAATTTGCAATATTATTGACACTATATTTTATAAGATTATCAACCCATTCACAAAAAAAAGCATAATTCCTAAGTTAGTCAATGTCGTAGATTGTCTTTAGATTTTGATAAATTAACACTTCACTTCACTAAGTTATAAATGAACAGTAAACTTCCTTGAGAAATTAAATTTCAAGCATGAAGGTTAAACAAATAGAAACTTCAACTTGGCATTTATTATATGCAGCCAATCAATTGATACTGGATATATTTAGCAAGACATTAGTAATATTAGTATTGCAGCATTGTTATCAGATAGATATGATTACATGTAGAAATCACAGGCCTATTATATAAGTTCAATTCAAAATACTTCTTAACCCAACAAATGTCTTATGAACCAGCAAAATACATTCAAAATAAACTGTTGAGTGCTTACATTCAAATGATTTCTAGTAGGCAACCATTTGACGGGTTAAAACTGTCTGCCAAAGACTACAAATTATAATATTGCAGGGATAAAAACAAAAAATTGTTGTGAGATTTTTGTCTACAAGATTTACTGGCTTAATATTTGATCCAAAATTCAGTGCATTCTTTACCAAGCCTTGACCATGAATAATCTAAGTTGTCAATTTACAGAATAAATTGGCAGGCAAGGCGAGATATGACATGTTGTATTCAATCAATTCATATAATTTATTCTAATTTTAATGCTAACTTAGAATGTTGGACAATAGCTCCAACATTCAACACCAGCAGATAATTGCGTAGCACACTTAAAATGGCTATCAATTGCAATGCCTTTATATTGACAGTCCCGCCACATTCATTGCATTATTTATGTTGCTGAGCAGATGCATTATTCAAACCTATGAAGCCATGGATTAGATTTTCTTTAAAACCTTCAGACTGTGATTGAAAATGTGTTACACAATCAGGGTGCTATTTTCTGAAAGGTCAAATCTTATGTTCACTGTTGTGATTAGTTGACAGAAAATAACAATGGCCTATCAAAGAGGTTTGATAACTTGCATGGCTTGTCATAAACCATACTATGAAGGGATTCAATGTGAGAGTGAAATGGAGCTAAACAGGATGCATAGCACAATCCCTTTTTCACAAAAGAACAATGCTGGCTTTAAGAACAACAGTGTAATGTTTAAATGAATAATAATTGATTTTATTTGTTTAAGTAGGTTTGTACGAACACTTTTACTCATCAATTATATTTTAAAAACTAGATGAGGTTGGCGTTACCGACTACTCCTAAATAAACTCAGAGGTCATTGTCTCTTATAAAGCCTAAACAAACATACTCTTGGTCAGATCATGTGAGGGCCAGGAGTAGATTAGTGTCTGAAATGCTCTTTTGAGTGTGTGATTTACGTGTTGTTTTGAAATTTATCTAGGGTTGCCAGTTACACCCAATTGATCAAACACACAAAATAACAATATAACTGTAATTTCTCTTTTCAGAGTGTCTTACATAGAAATCTACAATGAGACAGTGAAAGATCTGCTAAATGTGGACAAAGATAACATAAAGATCCATGAATCAATACAAGGTATCAAGGTGGATGCCACTGAAAAAGTCACATCTTCACCTGAAGAAGTTCTTGAAGCTATGAAACAGGTATAGAATAGATTTTTCTTTAATCAAGTTACAAATACTCATCAAGATTGTTATTAAAACTTACGACTATGTTAGTAAGCACAAACACTAAACAAAAACAAGGAAAACAATACTTACAAAAAAAAAAAAAAACGGTTGGTCACCGTTGCGACATCCCATGAGAGACGGCACAACAGTGACCCACGTACACACAGTCTAGGCGACTCCCAATCATGCTTAAGACACTGTTAGAGCCGCCCCACACCCTGCACACGGGAAGTGCACGTAAATGATAAATGATTTTATTTTGTAAGTAGGTTTGTACAAACACTTTTACACGTCAATCATATTTTAAAACTAGATGAGGTCGGCGTTTCCTATCTGACTACTCTGAGAAGAAAGGCCGAAACAAACTCAGAGGTCACAGTCTCTTTTAAAGTCCAGACATAATCTTGGTCAGATCATATGAAGACCATGCAGGTCGATGTCTGAGATGGTCTTTTGAGGAAAGAACCACACAGATTGAGAGGACCTGTCCAGTCAGTGCACGCATTTGTCAGAAATCAGTGCAGCTCAACTCAAAACTTAAGGAGCTCGACGATTCGACGAACAATACCAAAGTAAGGACATTTGGGTAGGCCGCATTAATTACTCAAACTGCCAGACCATGACAAAACTAAGAGAACAGAGAGAAAAATAAAATATAATAAAAATAAAGTGACCCACATAGTCTTCACATTCACAATAATTAAAATAATAGAATACTTTACAAAGTAAGCAAATGTCACAGTACTTATATATAGAATTCATTGATGTCAAAGTGTATATAAAAAAGAAAAACAACAACAAAACAGAAAAATAAGAACACTACATAGGTAAAAAATTGGAAGCATCTCAATCCCAAGCCTTTTTGTCCTCGATATAATCCTTAACGGTATAAAAGGCTTTCTGGCACAACTTACGTTTAACGCATTGTTGCGTAAAAGCAATCTACAATGTGCATCTGTTAACATCAACTGTTCACTTCTTCTATCCACCATCTCTGAAAGAGAATACTGAAATTTGAATGAGTACAGACAAAAGAGGTATAAAAAGGAAAAGGTCTGAACCTTTTTTGCGAGTTTCCGTCTTTTTGTCAGGAATTTTCAAATTTCGAAATGGTGGTCCTACTTGTGATGAGAATTCACACATAGTTTATTTATTGTATAATGCTTGTTATTACTTTCACCTTTCAGCCATTTGATGCGAGTGACTCACTCAATTCTTGTCAGATATAGCTTTCTAATTAGTTTTTGAATTGTTGCATTGACTGCTCATGTAGTAATAGCAGCAGTTTACTAATCTGTACGTACATATTATAGCCGCTTTTTGAGTTCTGTGTGACCACCTTGTTCTCCTAAACTACACAACGAATTTGGATGCACTTTTCACCATCATAGAGAATTTATTCCGTAAGGTTTATGTGAATAATACAATAATATTGAAGTAACAAATAATAAAGATATCTCAATTAAATTTTATCAAGTCGTTAAAACCGTGCCAGGCAGTTTATTAATAAATCTCTTTATTAGCATCAACAACTATTGACACGTTTTTACAATATTACATATTAAAATTTCAGGGTGAAGCTAACAGGCAGAAAGGCGCCACAAATATGAATGAACAAAGTAGCAGATCCCACTCCATATTCCAAATAGTGAGTATTTGTACAGAGCATGTGGCTATCGTAATAGGTGGACCGACGACCTTGTGAAGGTCGCAGGAACCCGTTAGATGCGAGAAGCACAGAACCGGTCGAAGTGGAGGTGCTTGGGGGAGGCCTATGTCCAGTAGTGGACGTCTTTCGGCTGAAATGATGATGTGGTTATTGTAATTGTGAGTGTACCTCAAAGCAAAAATCTCAGCGCATTCCCCCATCATCATGTCCTGGATCCAAACGTTCAAAGATATGTGATATCTACCAACCCCCACTAGGCCATGGTCATCATAGATTACAGCCCACTGCCTCTCGTAGAGAAAAGGCCTGTGTTCCAGCAGTGGGAACGTTATAGTCTCTGGTTATGATGATGATTGCCCTATGATGCAGGAACATAACACTGTATTTTATTTAAATTCACAGGCAAGCACATCTATTGCATTTAATTAAACATAAAATATCTACTCAAACATAACATATCATGCCTCTGTATGGTCACCAAAGGAGATAAGTAACCAAGGTCGATAGTAATTACATCCAGAAAAGCCTAATTATTATGTTCCTAAAAATATTGGGAGATTTTAATTAGGTACGGTCACCAAAGGAGATAAATAACCAGGGTTGAAGTATAGTTGAAGTTTAGTAAGAAACCGATGGATGTTTTAGAATAAAATAAAATTAAATTAATAGAAACAAACAGTTTATTTATCAAAATAAATTTAATTCGAAATCAACCATCACTATATCTGACGATCCTGGTTACTTATCTCTTTTGACTGTGCATATTATCATCTAGTAATTTTATCATGATAATAAGCAGTTTATTTCTATCTTAGTCTATCCATATCAAGTTATTTAAACATATAAGTTTTTTATTGTGTGCTTGACAACTTTGTGTGGGACTAGCATTTGGCATTCAACCTTAATCATTGTGCGCCTCTTTTGGACATTGTCTGATGTAATAAGATACACCCACATGCAAGTAATTCATTTACTTTAAGAGTACAGAAATAGGTTTTGAAAGCACACTATTAATAGACTATTATGTAACAAGTACCATGTAAAGACACAAAGAAAAAAACAACTTTGATTATCAAATATCATAGTTTCTAAATTAGAGGAAAAGGAATAGCTTTCTACCATATAAAGACATAAGGAAAAAACAGGTTGTGATTATCTGTATCATGGTATTAAATATTTCCACACCATATGTAATGGTAGAATGTAAAGGGGCCAATAAAGTATTAAGATCATACGTTGTAAACCTACATACTGGCAAATAAATGGATTTGATTTCCTATAATTTAGAAAGTATGTTTTTAAATAATATAGAATCTTTTTGAACATGATCTTTTTCATAGAATTGGTATAATATTAATTAATAAATTTACCTCATGGTATTAAGGTATTAGATACTATTATTATTATATATTTAGTATTATTTACCTCATGAGTTCATCATCATGATGATGATGACCTCATGGTAGGCTCCCATCCATGGTCAGCTACTAGTTTATAGGTACTAATATATTGTATAACTAGAAATACCCACCTCTTTTTCATAGAATTGGTATAATATTAATTAATAAATTTACCTCATGGTATTAAGGTATTAGATACTATTATTATTATATATTTAGTATTATTTACCTCATGAGTTCATCATCATGATGATGATGACCGCATGGTAGGCTCCCATCCATGGTCAGCTACTAGTTTATAGGTACTAATATATTGTATAACTAGAAATACCCACCTCTTTTTCCAATGGATGTAGGCAGAAAATACAGAACGCAACCTGCCACGATCCTTACAAACTCCTTTTGCTTCGTTTACATTCATAGATCTGCACCCTAATTGCGTAACACACAATCAATCTCAATCTGAATCATTTTGAAGGATATTGCTAATCCATTGCTTCATATGTTCAAAAAATGTGTCATTTTGTGTCTGCTCAACAATGTAAATAACACATTGAATGTTGTTGAACTGTCAAAATGAAACCGATTCCGATTGATCGTGTGTTACGCAATTAGGGTGCTGGTCATACACGCATGCCGGGTGCAGGTACTACGCAGCTTTCCCACTTTTAACCCATCTGGGGTGGTACTGAAACATTTTTTTCCAGGAAAGCCAAGAAAAGGTGGCCTTTTAAAAGTCCCGTCGTATTATAGGGATTGTATGCATGTCGTACGTATGCGTTTTTAGTTCTTTTAAAAGGCCCGTCGCAGTATCTGGGTTCTTAACATGAAAATTCTCCTTCCAGATAATAGAATCTCGTGAACACATTGAAGGTGAAGAGGAACCGGGGTGCGTGAACGTGTCACAACTGAACCTCGTCGACTTGGCCGGGTCGGAGCGCAGCGGTCAAACCGGCGCCACGGGTTTACGGTTCAAGGAAGGCACGCATATCAACAAATCGTTGTCGGCCCTCGCTCTTGTTATCAAACAGCTCTCTGAAGACCCTAACAAGTATGTACCCTAGATATGACATCATAATACTACACCTGTATTTCACAAAGGGGTAGTCAGACGTGTTTACATATAGTACACAAAAATGTTGTACACACAACAGTAGAGCTACGTAATTATGGCCTGATATGTTGCAGGTATTTTAAAAGCATTGATTTTATAGATGTTTCGCTACGGCTAGACTAATCAATCCAATGTTATGAAGGCAGGTTATCTGGGCACAAATTAGTCTCATAATGAAAAATTCCAATTGAAAATCCCAATGAAACATAACTAATCAGGATATATGTATATATTATTTCAGATTTGCTAACTACCGTGACAGCAAACTGACCCGTATACTGCAAAACTCGCTCGGTGGCAACGCGAAGACTAGTATCATCTGCGCTATCACGCCCGCGGCTGTCGAAGAAACTATATCCACTTTGCAGTAAGCTATTTTCTTTCTATCATTATAATATATCATCACGCCGGAATTCCCTGAAAGGGACGGGAGAGGTCAGTATAGAAGAGTTATCTTTATTCTTTTTTTAATTCATAACCTCACGGCTGGATTCCCTGAAGGGTTGGGCAGAGGTGTACCTATAGTACGCCCACATTTCGCCAGTTATGTCTGAGTTCCATGTAATAGGGGGCGAGCCCATTGCCATCAACTCTGCACAAATCCAGATTTCAGGCTGCTACTGAGAAATTCCAGAAAAAAAAACCAAATCCAATTGGTATTGGGTTTTTTTTTCTGGAATTTCCGGGTAGTAGTATCGGCCGAATGTTCGGCCGTTTCCTGCTACGAAGTTACTATTTGGTTCGGTCGGTCCTGATCCTACACTCCTACACTCATTCGAATATTGACTATGGTCCCGACCCAACTGAGCCGATCCGAACTTTTTTCGCATTTTTCAATAATATTCGGTTCGGCCATGTGTCGGTCCGATCCGAAAATTCGCACTTTACACTTCGGAGTAGACCCCCAGGACCTCAAACTCAAACCATTTATTTCAACTAAACTAATTACAGGCACTTTTGAATTGTCAAAGGGTCGGTCAGTCAGAAAGATGAAGCTAGTTGCCCATTCCAAAGCGTAGGTACAACCTCATGCTCAGCATTAGCGCATGCGACCACTAGACCTGTGTTAGTTCAAACTGTTTTAGTTCATAGATGACAATAAATACCATGTTTGTATTTGTCATAGATTCGCGAACCGAGCTAAAGCAATAAAGAACAAGCCAGAAGTGAATGCCGTAGCCACAGCTGACTCCACTATGATCCAGCGCCTCACTAAACAGATGTGCAAGCTGCAAGCACAGTTGGAGAGCAAGAAGAATATTGAGGTTCGTTTTTATTACTGTTACTGTCAGCCTGCATCATCCCACTGGTGGGCCTCTCCCCATGACTTCCAGCTCTTATTTTCTCGTTATCATTATTATTTATTTATAATATTTCTGCAAATATACCTAGATCACTGGTAGCTCAGTGGTATTAAGAGTTGTAAGTCGTTAGTTCGAACTCAGACAGGCAGTTTGTGTATTTAATTTCATCAGCAAAGTATCAATCACAGACTTATATCGGCTAGATAACGCAAGTCTCATCGTCTGCATAGAAACCAAGCGTGCCATTATTTTTCTACCTACTGTGACGTCACATGAGCGATTTAGTGATGGGAACTCCCCGTCCGCGAGTAAACGATTCAAAGGCCCCGCCGCGTTTCGCCTCGTCCGCCAGTACCCGTTAGGTAAAAGAAAAGTGTTCTGTGTGGCCAGTACGCCATTAGTCTTTGGAGCGAAAGGTTGCGTGCGCGCATCCCGTCCGCTTGCATGTTATTGTTTAAATTCGCCGCTCTTCAAGTTACAGGTATGTAAAAATGTTATTGGAATATCATTAAGTTTGGTTCTAGCAGAGTAGACTAGTAAGAAATATGAAATTTTGTTAAGTGGCCGTAAGTACCTACTTGTTCACACTGCTTCCGGCTGTGCCTAGGTATCCCGAAAGGGAAGAGGGAGTGTTACGTAAGTAAATATGTGTAGATAGGTATTTAAATTTTGTTATGTGTTGATTATTCGCTTCGGCCGTTAAGGAAACCGGGGTTTCGTAACTGGTTTCCATGAAGGCTTTTTTTATCCGTCTACGTAACTGGTTTCCATGAAGGCTTTTTTTATACTACTATGTAACTGGTTTCCATGAAGGTTTTATTTATACTTCTACGTAACTGTTACGTAAACTCTTCCGTATGTCTGGCCACTTATCATTTAGAAAGACGTCATCTATCAGATAATAAATTTGCACTTGATATTGATAGAATGTCAATAGTTAATTTTCTTGAATGTAAGCTTACTCTGACTATTGATAAATTACTAAAAATGGATTTAAGGGATATTGAATTCATCTCAACGAAAAGAGGAGGCGTTGCTGCCCTACATGGAGGACACAAATATCATCGGAAAAAAAAGTACACGAATGGTATGGTATGTAATGGTACACGAATGTAATGGTAATGGTAAAAGTACACGAAAGTACACGCGAAGTACATACACTTGCGTCGTCTAGCCAATATAAGTCTGTGGTATCAATGGTGAAGGCAAATGTCCTAGAAGCAATAATTCGAAAACATGTGACAACCACCAACCCCCGCACTGGGTCTGCAATGATTGATGCGCCCTTGTGAAATGCATCAACTATAGCGAATTCCTTACTATAATGCCTTCTTCAAATACATAGCGTATGTCTTATTGCAGCAAGTCAACTACAAATTACAAAGCAAGATACAGAACTTACAAAAGCTCATATTGAACGGGTTTGCTCAAAGACGCAGCGTGGATTTACTAAGTGGCACAAGACGGAAGCTTCAACCCCCGAGACGAATAACAATATCTACGTTACACTCTATACCTGATGACGAGCCCGTTGTCAGTATACCCAAGTTTTGTACACCTAGTTTGAAGTATAAGTAAGTGGATTATTTTTTATTGTTTTTGTAGCAACAATTTTTCTGGTGAATAATGTTTACGAAGCAAGATTTGGTGTAAACCAAACGGGATTGTGGTGTCTATGCTTTAAAAGATATTCAGCCAATGACTAGACTAGGAATGTTTTTTTTTTTATTAATTTTAAACTTCACGGCTGTTATACATCCGTTTCGGTTAGAAATTAAAAATGAAAATACATTTATTTAACACAGACTAAAAGACACACCATTCACCAGATACATACATCAGATAGCAACAAATAAAAATCAAATAGAAAGATAGATAGATTAAGGGCCCGTACACACGTACCACAGTCCACAACCACACCACATAGTGCTAGTGTTTGCAGACAGGTTGTTGTGTTTGCGATGAGGTCGGCCGCTAATGCGCGGTCTAGCTGGTGGCTGGGTTGTGGCCTTGATGTGGTCGGTATCGCCCACACGGTTGATTTGTTGACACAAATGTAGTCCGTGTGAATTAACTATTCATTTATTATACAAATTAGCGCCCGTTCACGTTTTGTCGTTGTGGTGTGGTTGTGGTACGTCTGCTCATGCCCTAAGTGGTACTTCATTTAATCTCAAATTGACGTCAAAACAGTGGTGTTATCAATTTTTTTTTTATTTGGTCTAAAAATTACAATAAAATTATGTACGATAATGACTGCATTAGTTATAAACTGCGTCGCAGCCATTACCGCCTATACAAAAATGTTTATGCGTCCAATGGTATCATTACCGCGTGTCGCAGGTTCGATTCCCGCACGGAACAAATATTTGTATGACCTACATGTATTTGTTCCGAGTCTGGGTGTTTTTCTATCTATAATATGTACGTATTTACAAAAAAGAAAAAAATTGTATATAAGTAGTTTATCAGCCATCTTGTTACCATAACACAAGCATTAGGTTGCTTAGCTTGAGACAAATGGTGCTGTGTGAAATGTCCAGGGATATTTATTTATATTTTTTTATTTATTACGTACTGTGGACGCGTATGCATAGGCATATTATAGACTATATTCTATAAAGTCAACAATTTTGTAACCATAACAATATGTAACCTTTTACAGCCCAAACTCGATAGTTAAGCCCGACTTCGCGCCCATCCCTCACGAGCCCAACAAGCTGCCGGCCGTGCCCGAGGAGCCGGCGCGGCTGGTGACGCCGCCGCCCCTACGGACCGTCTTCTTCAGCAACGAGGTCATTGAACTTGGTTAGTACATTTTATTTCATATTTGTTAGGCTTGCCTTTGACCCATACATTGATACATAGGGAACATAAATATATATAAAAATATTTATAATATATATAAACATAGGGAAAGAATAAATAATACACAAGGTCTCTTAAAATGCATTAGCTAGAAACTTCAATGACGTGATGAACTATATCACACATTCTTCAACTAAATGAGAAGAAATTTAAAACATGTATTAAACGCACACTATGTAGACAAGCATATTATAAGTTGGATGAGTATATTACTAGATAAAAATGCTTGGCTTAATGCTGGTCCTGCTCCACAGGCACTTGGGCTCACTAGTTGATCACAATTTCTATATTTTGGAGGAGATGCTTCCCCTTTTTATTTTTGTTTTTATTTTTGTGTTTCTGACATTATGAATTTAATGTTTATTTTATTCAATCAAGATTAATTTTGAATACTTCACTATTAAATACCTCTTCCAGATTGGTAGTAACTTTTTTTTTTTTTTTTTTTTTTCTTATCTTATATTTTTAGTTAGAAAGTTGAAAACTATAGTTTTGTATAATTTAGAAGCATTTTTAAAATTTTGTAAATGTAAGAACCATGGATCCGTTTTTTATGATATTTTGATGTTGACTTGAAAGAGCATGGCAGTTGAGAATATGTCATGCTCACTTAAATGTCTCACTGATGGTGGCGCGTGTGTTGGATCATTCGGTTCCCTACAAAATGGTTGAGCTGGGTGGTGCTGATCCACTGATCCACGCGTCATGTTCGTGAACGGGCGCCGTTGGTTGAGACTGGTCATCTCTTAACTGCCAGGGCTTATTTTTAATTGTTTATTTTTTTACATTGTTCTTACATATAGAAGCAATAAGAATAATGTACCCAGGATTTTGTAATAATATCTTGATTTAAAAGAGTGTCCGTGGAGTTTCTTGCCCGTTCTTCTCCATAGAGATCTACGTTTTTGGAATGGGCGACTAGCTTCAACTTTCTGACTAACTGACCGACTATTTAATTTTGACAATTCAAAAGTGCCTGTAAATGGTTTAATTGAAATAAATGGTTTGAGTTTGAGTTTGACTGTTAAGCATTTATTTCAATTAAACCAATAATTACAGGCACTTTTGAATTTTCAATGTCTGACTGGTCACTGACTTGACTGACCAACTGGTCAGTCAAAAATATGTAGCTGGCCCATTCCAAAGTGTAATAAGTTCCTATAGCGAAGAACAGGCAAGAAACTCTATAAGCACTCTTTTAAATCGAATAATTGTTAAAAAATTAATTGGTTATATCATTCATGTTGAAATTATACATGAGAGAACGATGTAGAAAGACGTGCACGCTAAAAGCGTCCATCCTACTAATGTTATAAACGTGAAAGTTTGTATGGATGGATGGATGTTTGTTACTCTTTCACGCAAAAACGAATGAACGAATTTGGATGAAATTTGGAATACAGATGGTTTATAACCAGGATTAACATATAGGATACTTTTTATCCCGTTATTCCCACGGGATCGAGACTTATGCGGGTGAAACTGCGGGGCGCAGTTAGTATTTAATAATTTAAAAATTAAAATAATTACTAACATAGGCATAATGACAAAAAGATGCAGAAGAAGCAAGGGTGGGTTACTAATATAACATTTTGACACTGGTGAACAAGAAGTCGAGAATTAATTAGTTTACTTGTTTATATTTCAGACAGCGATGACGATGACTCGACGCGAGACGATGGACAAACGTGCTCGCCAGTTCATAAATGCTATGGTAATTATTCAAAACCAATCCATCATTATAATATTTTAAGAAGTGTCCGAGCGAAGTCTCGGTTTCAGCCGAAATTAGGAAACGAGCCGAATGGGTTACGGGTTCGGATAAACATCGTGTGCCGGTCGGCCACTTAATTTAACGTTTTTTATTATGTCCCTTATTTAATTAAATAAGTACAAATTATAAATTATATTCTAATATTTCCGGTATCGTAAACAGTTTACGTTTTATTATTATAATCACGTAATTACGTTATTTTCAGGTGCGACTAAAACGCCACCATGCATACTAAGGCGAAATGCGAAAGAGGCTGAAAGGAATCTGAAGGGCATTATGGAACTCACTGAAAGAGAGAAGATGTATTCGCCTAATGTGGTAAGTTAACACAATTTTTAAAGCCTACGAGGCTTCATACGAGTGAATACAAACAAATAAATAATAATAATAAAAAATATATGAGACTTAAGTTTACACTAGTCAGTCATTCTTCCATACTATAGCCCTAAGGAGGTTACTCCACTGTATGACTGTACTATCGCCAAAACCTATATCTGATTTTGAAAACAAAATCTCGTGCACATGATGACCACATTTGCATCCGTAAGTAAAACAAAACGGAATCCTTTTTAGGTCGACTAATAATATGCGCTGCAAGCAGGAATAGTGCTTATGCTGGTCAGATATACATTTTGGCGATAGTACATTAAAAATGATATCTACTTGTCTCGTCATCAAGCTGTAAGGAAAAAAAATGGTTTTAAGTTTAAAATACATCTAGTAGTTTTTTCATAATATCTATACGCCCAAAAGTCTGTTCATGAAACTTTACGCTCGTTTTCGTTATAAATCATCGTCTAATACACTTAATAAAAACTACACACACACACTTAAACACATAAATGGTAAAATAAATAATTAATTAATAAACTAATGAGTTCGGGCCGTCGACTAGTGCATCCTTAACACGCGGATGATTTGATGGTAAGGACTACGCCACAGATTACTAAATAGTTACTACGTAACAGATACTTCACTCAGTAGAAAATGTCCAATACCTACTGCTATAATACTCCGTCGCGTCAGCAACCGCTGCATGCTAAAATGTGCCTAAATGCTCAAACGTATCCTATATGTCTGTCCGCCACCTTTAAACACCTTACAGGCTGACCGGAATTGGGTGAAATATCGCACACGGATAGATCTTGACCTGGGTAAGGACAAAAGATACTTTTTATCTCGGTAGGACGTCCTCTTGGGATATAGATTTTTGAAATGGGCAACTAGCTTCAAAGGAGACCATTAATTTTGGGCCCAAAATTGAAAGTAGCCAGTAAAAAAAGTTTTTAATCGGATTGGGTCATCATTTTAAGCATTTAGCACTGTGGCATCAAAACTGTGGAACCATTATTGTAGCGGCTATATAAGTTCAAAAATCAGATTTATCGTACATTCGACCTAAACATAAATTGTAAATATATCATTTGAGTACACACGTGGTTAAGTCTAGTGAGTCATTCTAGACAATTTTTACTACATGTTAGTTATCTAAGCCTATTAGGAGCCAGGAGAAAATGTTGTCGTTTTTCGAGGAAGAATTCATTCCCCGGCACGTCACTGGGAAAAGCTATTACGTTTATTTGTCTTTTGAGGATCAAAATGCAGTCAGCCACTAATATTGCACATGCAATATTGGAAAAAGGACATTAGGATGTTGTTCACACGTGATGTGCGTAGTGTGGTTTTTAACCTACGCATAGTATAAACCAAATGTGAGACGCCCTCCAGCTATAGTATTGGAAGATGTTCTAGTTCGACCTTGGAAATAGTATTAAAAAGTTGCTGAAGTGCGAGGCGCTGAAATGTCTGTACAAAAACGCCACTATGTCACTCGGACTCCAGGATCAGACCTCGAAACCTATCCTTCTGCAGCGAGGTGTGAGACAGGGAGACGTTATCTCTCCGAAACTGTTCACCGCTGCACTAGAGGATGTCTTCAAGGTCTTGGATTGGAAAGCGGCTGGCATTAACATCAATGGTGAGTACATAACTCACCTTCGCTTTGCCAACGATATCGTAGTCATGGCTGAGACTATGGAGGACCTCAGTACAATGCTCGATGACCTCAGTAGAGCCTCCGAAAGTAGTGTAGGTCTTAAAATGAACATGGATAAAACGAAGGTCATGTCAAATGCAACACTGTAACACCCACTGTCATGCTCATGAAGATCGGAGACGCTACACTCGAAGTTGTGGACGAGTATGTTTACCTAGGACAAACTGTCCAGTTGGGTAGGTCCACCTTCGAGAAAGAAGTCAATCGTCGTAAATCGACTCTGGGCAGCGTTCGGGAAGCTACGCAATATCTTCTCGTCCCACATACCGCAGTGTCTCAAGACGAAAGTCTTTGACCAGTGCATGTTGCCAGTCAAACGACCTGTGGCACTGAAACGTGGTGGCTCACAATGGGCCTTATGAGAAGGCGTAAAGTCACCCAAAGGCCAATGGAGAGGGCTATGCTTGGAGTTTCCCTGCGTGATTGAATCAGAAATGAAGAGATCCGCAGGAGAAGCAAGGTAACCTTCATAGCCCGAAGAATTGCCAAAGTGGCAGTGGGCAGGGCACATTGCTCGCAGAGCAGATGGCCGATGGGGCCGAAAGGTTCTAGAGTGGCGACCGCGTACCGGAAGACGTTGCGTTGGAAGGCCTCCCACAAGGTGGACCGACGACCTTGTGAAGGCCGCAGGAACCCGTTAGATGCGATAAGCACAGAAACGGTCGAAGTGGAGGTCCTTAGGGGAGGCCTATGTCCAGCAATGGACGACTTTCGGCTGAAATGGTGATGATGAGTATTCAAAAAAAATGTTTGCCATTGTTTTATTTAACCGAATTAAAATCACTGATAACACTGGTCACTGGTCATCACTGGTCTTGTATAATCATTGATTAAAATAGTTATAGGAACATGTTTGCCATTGTTTTATTTGCGAGATTAGTAACCTTGCACAAGACATGGTATGCATGGTATTTCAAATGTTTGGCTTCGTAATGCGCGCATCTAGAGAAGTTTGACAACAAGTTTGACTGTTCTGGTCTTGTGAAAAGTTTGTGCTACCTGGTCCCTCGCACAGTACAGAGTAGAGAAGTACGTTCACGAAGTGTGTTTGCCACTAATCTCTGTCATACCAACTCAGTCGCACGCTCACCGCTGTACCGATTGGTCGACACTTATAATAAAAAGTTTGGATCAATTGATTATTATACTTCTGAATAAGAATAGCTTCAAAAATCAAATTATTTCCACTTTAAAGGAACAGCCATAATTTTTGATGTTACTTAATTTTGATTCCTACACCTACCTTTAAGTTTGTCCTTTTTTATTATTTTTTTCTTGTTTTTTTACATGCCGATTTTATTTGATTCCAAATCTTTAAATTTGTCCCTAGTATTATGATGCAGAATCATTAGATTTTCACTTTGT
The DNA here is from genome assembly GCA_949629185.1 of Apamea crenata. NCBI lineage: Eukaryota > Metazoa > Arthropoda > Insecta > Lepidoptera > Noctuidae > Apamea > Apamea crenata. The sequence continues at coordinate 5,786,838 of OX451359.1, forward strand.
TTTATGTTCTCTGAGATACATTTTAATAACAAACCGAGTAATAATTTTAACTTTGTATTGAGTACCTGTAAGCTTGCCCTTACTGTTATTATTATCAGTACCTACGCTAAGTATTTTTTATATACTGTAATCTGTGGATAACGTCGTGAATGGTGTATTTGTTAATTCTATTATTTTAGTACTCCAATCATGTATAATATTTAATATACTGCCGTTTGTTGTCCCTAATAAATAAAATAAAATGCACAAAATATAGAATACATATATACTTAAACTCATAATCTATGCGGAAAATCGAACTTAACGTTTTTTTTAATATTAAAGTCACACTTACAGAATTACAGTCATGGCAAACAAGTTAATACCTACTAAATAAGTCCACGCACATACATAGTTGATATATTTACATTTATTTCGAACCTATGTAGCTGCTTATATGATGGTTCTACCGCTTTGGTGTCATAGTACCAAATACTTGTGGGTGCGTTTACAAACATTTAAACTCACATACACAAACAGCCAGACCTGGAACAACTACCTGTAGGCAATACAAATATTTGTTCCGTGCGGGAATTGAACCCGTGACACGCAGCGCAGCAGTCTATTGCTTAGCCACGGCGCCAACCGTGTCGTCAGGTTCAAAAGTGCCTGTAAAAGGTTTATTTGAAATAAATGCTTTGAGTTTGATCATTTCCGACGTCCATGCGGGCGAAGCCACGTGCAAAACCTAGTGCATAATAATTCTTAAAATTTTCAGGTTGAATATATAGAAAAATTAGAGCATAACACGGCTGTGATAGCGAAATTGCAAGACCAAATTGAACTTATGAGCAACCAGAGCAAAGAAAAAGATTTAGAAGTGGAACATTTGAATATTAAAATTAAGCAGACTGAAGATGCTATCAAAACTTTAACATCCAGCAAGGTAAGGGTATAATATTTTACTAGAAAGGGGGGGGGGGGGGGTGACCATTTAACGACTGTCATCAGATGGACAGGGGCTTGTTAGCCAACCAAAATTATAAAAGAACCTATATTTATAACTAAGAATGGATTGAGTGTTTTTTACAATCTGTTTTTTTTTTTTACTTTATTGGGACATTTAATAGTTACACATTACGAAAATTATGACAGAATAAGTTATGAACTAAATAAACGTGTAGCCCACACCAATATCCGCGAAATAATGTACCGCACATAAATCTTAAAACGCATGAAATCCAATTTGTTTAACGCGGGCTAGTTGTTTTAAATATAAAGATAGAAAATCTTCTGTTTTCACAGAGCGAGCTAAAATCACAGTGTAACATCTACAACACTAGACTGACTGACGCAGAAGTAAGTTACGAGACTCTCAGGAAGAAAGCGAAGCTCAGAGAGGAAGAACTGTTGTCTTTGCTGGAGGAACTAACGGCTAGGACCAGGAAACCGGAAGATATTGGTAAGTTTAGACTAAGACACTGTTACACTTATACAATGAAAATGTGGTTGATTTAATTCGTCGTAATGTCCACAGAGTAGAGACCTAAAAGAAGATTTGCAAAAACGAACGAATTTTCTATAGACTAGCTAATATTTTAACATTTGAATTCTTCGAGAATCTTTACATTACTTTGCCACTTACTAAAATTTCTAGTTAAGCGTTATGCAGTCTTAAGTTTTTTGAACTTCGTATTGTAATGCTACGGCTACATTGTCGCGATAACGAATTACACTTCGCGCGCTGTATCTTGCTGTACAACAGAGAGCGCGCGAAGTGTAGCTCGCGGTATCGGGACATTGTAGCCGCAGCATCATTATGACATTGAGTTTGGAGTTCCAAAACATGATAATTAATTATATTATTATCAGTTTACTACGACAATTTTCAAATATTAGCTTTCTGAATTATTGTATTATTTTTTGTCATTTATAAACTTTTTTATTTTAATCAATAGGAAAAGTAATGTCCCGCACGTTAGACAAGGAGATACACTTCATGGATATATCCAAAGATATTTCTCTTGTCAATAGTGACAATGAGAGCATAGTCAATGCAAACGATGATGAATCTGACCATATGAACGAATTACTCGCTGATACGCAATCAGAATTGAACTTAAGAAACCAAACCCTCATAGATTTAGAGGCTAATATCTTTGCCCAACAACAAAAGATATCCTTGTTAGAAGACCTTAACAAAAATCTCCAAGAAGAGGTAACGACTTTCAAAGAAAAACTCTCTTTAATGGACAATGAGAATTCAGTCCTTAAATCTACAATAGATACGCTAAATGCGACTATTAAAGACCAAAAAGATAATTTAGAAACCGCGAAAAATGACATAGATTCCTATAATAGTCTTATACAAGAATTGCAAATCAAAATAAGCCAAAATGAAAAACTACCAATCATCAACATTGATGACAGCGCTCTTGAAAATATGATTGCTAATGAAGAGAAATTTATTGCTAGCAATGAAAACATGAAAAATATCATTCACTCTCTTAAAATCGCCCTTGATACACGTAGTAAAGAAATTGATAACTTAAGAACATCAGCTCAATTGAACAGTGACGTGACACACAAAAATGTAACTCTAACGGAACAGCTTGAATATAAAACAAAAGAGGTAGATAGCTTGAATAAGAAAATAAACGAAAATATAACAAGTATTAATAAACTAATGCATGAAAAGGACGTTATTAAAACTGTCGAACAAGAACTTTCTGAAAAACTAGCAAATTATGAACATAAAACTCGTGACCTTGAAAAGATGAACACCGAAATCGCCACTTCCGCTGAAAGACTGAAAGATGAAAATGACAAGCTTAAACTTTCTATAGCAGAAAATGATCTCTCAGAACAAGAAATGTCTGAAATGAATATTCAGTTGTTGGAACAAGTTCAAAATATGACAGTCAAAATTACTGAATTAGAAACAGAAATAAGCGAAAAAGATGCTCTGATATCATCTCTCGAGAAAAAAGATAAAGAATCAAAAGACCATTTGCTTAATGCAAAAACCGCCGTCCTCAAATCACAACTGATACTTAACACTTTGTCCGGTAACATGCAAGAAGTGCCAGAAGTGATTGATAACTTTGTTAATGTTTTTAACGTGTTAAGTAATAGTATGGATGCGTTAGAAAATGTTGCCAATAATGTTGTCAAACAAAAAGAAGAAACCTCAAAGAATAACAATGATTTGAAAATGATGTTAGAAGTGCTTACTTTAAAACATAAATCAGAAATAACAGCAATTCAGGAACAATTAGAAGTCCTTAGTTCCAATGAAAGTAGTAGAAGCCAAGACAATTTAACTTTAACTCAAACAACAAGTCAGTTAAACAATGAACTCGAAATAACTCGCAATGAGTTACGTGATAAAATTTCAGAAAATGAGAGTCTGGAAGCTTCACTAAGAAAAGCTACTGAAAATATAGAAACATGCAATAAAAAAATGGTCGATTTACTTGATAGGAAAAATGCGCTTGAAGATCTTACGACGAGACTAAAGGAAAACGAACGCATACTACAAGAGAAGATTTCAGAGTTTCTTGTCAATAAGGAACAATTTACCAAATCAATCCTAGAGCGAGATGAATTACTAAGTAACGTCTTTGAAAAAATAACTGAATTCACGATCAATTATAACATCCAAAACGATATAAGAGGAGAAGTAGGTAATGACTGTACTAAAATTCACGAACGCATTCTTTTAACATTGGACAAAATAGGAAGTCACATTACGTTTATCAGCTCGAAAATCGATAATGATGATGAAAATATCAAAGCAAATGAAATATTATTAGAAGCCAGGCAAGAAATAGTTGAACTGACACAACAGAATCTCAGTCTCATAGAACAAGTATCTCAGGTTGAAAGCAAGCACAGTGAATTGTCATTAAAATTAAGAAAAATTCAGGATGACAAAGAACAACTAAATAATGAATTGTCAATGAGTCAACGAATCCTAGAAAGCCTACAGGTGGAACTAAAAATGAAGGCTGATGAACTAACAAGCATGGAAGACAAAGTTAAAGATTGGAAAGAACAATTTATAAGTCAAGATGTTATAATGAAACAGCAGATGGATGCATTAAAATTAGAAAACGAACAACTTAAAGCTAGCACTGCAGATGTTCGACATAAACCTGAATCGAACTCAATAATAACTTACGAACACAAAGACTCCTATAATATTGACAAGCAAATCCCTGATAGCAGTACGTGTGGTGATCTATCGTCTCCTCCTAGCCTGCTAACGATATGCTGCAACAAAATAGTGGATTCCATACAACCTAAAGAGATTGAATCGCACACTACAACTGCAAGTTCTAATGAATTTTCAGATAATATTGAACAAAATTACATAGTCGAATGCAGATGTAATGAACTCTCCTCAGAACTGGAAGCCATTAGGAAAGAAAACTTTGAAATCACTGAGCTTTTAGAGCATATGGAAGCTGTGAACCAATATCTTATTCAAGAACAAGAAGAAGCACGCAGTGAAATACAGCTGCTCATTGCACCTGCGCACGAATTGCAAAAGAAAATTATTAATCATAAAACAAACCTGTCCATCTTAACAGCTACTACTACCGCAGAAAATAGAGCTTTAAAATCGCAGGTTAAAGGACTACAACATCACCACAGCCGTTTTCACAATGTCTGCCAAAGAGATATACCTGATTTTAAGAAGCAATTGCGTGAACTAATGACTTTGTTGAGAGGGGATCCGTCGATAGCCGATCAACAAAACGCCAGTTTTAAACGATATTCATTACCAGATGTACTAGACAGTAGTACTGCTCTTCCTACCTTTAAAAACGAATCTACTTTAGACGGGGATCTTTTGATGCTCGATACAAATATTACAATGACTTCAGCTGCTGATAACACTTTGACAGCTCATGATCAAACTTGTTTAGATTTAACTCTGTTCTACAATGAGGCTTCTTGCCAAACGAACGAGTTGAATCAAATCGAAATTCTAAGCCATGACATGAACATGTATGAGAGATTAAATATCTTGAAAGAAGAAAACGTTAAACTACGCGAGTTGGTAAATAAATACGCTGAAATGAAACAATCAATGACAGACGCACAAATTAGTCCCATTAAGATAAATAATGTTGGCCATGAAAATATTAACCAAGTTCCTAAAAGTGATGAAATTAGTGCTCTTCATGAGTGTCATAAATGTAAAAAGCAAGCAGAGTTACAACTCGCGCAGGAAAAACTAAATGACGAATTAAAATCACTTTGTCAAGAATTGTTGGACGTGAAATCACAAAAAGCTGACATCGAACAAAAATATAATAATCTAATGCTAGAAACACCCTCAACTGATCTTCTTGTTAAGAAATTGAATAATTTAGAAAAAGATTACGATATTAAAATTCAGGAAATTACTAAACTTAAACATACGCTTAGCATTAAGGCTGAAGAACTAAAAAGCTTACAAGACGAAAACGATTCGTTATCTACACAAGTAATGGAAAATATATCCGAAGCCGATGACTTGAACAAAGAGTTAGATAGTATAAAAAATATCAATACTGAACTATTAGACAAATGCAGCAAGTTAGAACAGTCAGTTAAAGAGTTGAGTGATAAACATCTTTCTGCCAGCTGTTCCGAGTGTCTATCGAAAGACGAACTTATAAAGACGATGGAACACAGACTAACAAAAACTCATACAAAACTCAACAGAAGTCTAAGCGACTCGGATACCTCATCGAGGTATAATAAGATCTGTACGTTGCAAAGTGAATTAGATGCTGGTAGAGAAGATTGCAAGGAAATCACTGAAGATGTAGCCACTATTAAAAATCATTTAGACCGCAGTAATCTCTCCATGGATTTTGATGATAGTATGGGAGAATCCAACATGTACGCGTGCACTAAGAATTATGCAATTAACAGCCCTCAGTCGAACAAATGTATTATGCCTGATATTCCTGAGGAACACCCCATGGATATATACAAAATGGATAAAATAGACTGTTTTAATTACTACGCGGAGAAAACAGGCGTAGGCAATGAAAATATCAACCGTGATATCAAAATTATCGATCTTATGAAAACGTTTTACGAACACTTAATAACTAAACACGGTAACGAAGTAGAGAATTTAACAAATAAACTGAAAGATTATGATGAAACTAAGAGCCAGTTAGAAAACCAAATCAGCAACTTAAAAGAAGAACATTCTCAAGTAACCGTAGAATTGGAACAGAAAAATCTAAATTATAGCGCTGTTGTAAATGCTCTATCGCAAATTAAACATAATATTAATACCTTAAACCGAGAGATTATTAGTTTCACTGATGTAGACATAACTAAACTGATAAATATGTACAAAGTTAATTTCTTTAAAGTCCTAGACAGTGAATTAGGTTTGTCCAGTATGCAAATGATCGAAACTCTTTTCGATAATATTGTAAACAAGCATCAAACTGATTTGACCGGAATTATGGAACAATACACCAAGTTAAAAGCGCGCATGGACAGTGTTACTAAGGAAATTAGTTCTGTCAACGAAAACTTGGAGCACATGAAGTGCCAGTTGTCTTCCAAAGAAGAAGAATACAATTTGCTCAAGGCACAGAAAGAAAGAATCCAAGAGATAAGCAACGCAGTCACGTTAGACATAGTCAAGAAAGATAAAGAATTAACTGAAACAATTAGCAGTGTTTATAAAAAACTAATCGAACTAAATGTAGTTAAAAATCAAGATATCGATTTGACATTGCCAGTTAACGCTAATATTTACCTGCTATTTGAGCACGTCATTACCCAACACAAAAACAGTATTAGCCCCGATATAGAAAAGGAGAAAGAAAATCTTGCCTCAGAAGTAAAGAATTCAAAACAAATTATTGAAGAAACACAAAAGGAAATACAGGAACTTCAATCACGTAGTCAAAACTTACAAGAAATTAATAACGCTGTTACCGGTGCTTTAGTGGAGAAAGAGAACAAACTACAAGCCCAAAGTGTATTGTATAGAGATTTGAATGAAATATACGAAAGCAAAGTCAGAGAAAATGAAGCAAACGTTGGTCTTGTCACAAAATTATCAGAAGAAGTAAAATTATTAAAGGGTACCGTCGATGAGAAAGAAAAAACTATTGAAAAACTTGAACTGGAAATCGATACACAAAGTAAATGCAAAGTTAAAGAGTTTACTGAACTAATACAAAATGTAAAAGTAATGCAAGATGACATTGCACGCTTGAAAGCAATTAATGAAGTAATAGTTAAAGAAAAGGATTCTTACGCTAATGAATTGCTAAAATCTGGCGAGACTATAAAACAGAATAACATAGAAATGGATAAGATGACTTCAGATATTTTAGTACTGAGAGAATCTGTACGAGAGAATGGTATGGTAATCGAAAAATTGAGTGTAGAAGCGAAGAATTTGTTGACACAGAATATGGAGTTAAAGGAGAAGTTCGAAGATAAATGTAGAGAATGCTCTAGACTGGAGACTAATATTAAAACGCACGAGAAGACAGCCGAGATTCAGAGCAGAATGATAATGAGGTGAGTTTTTTTTAAATAATAATATTGTTATCTTTGACACCGATGTTGCCCGCAGTTCCACTTGCATCTTAGGGGAACTACTTCATTTACTCAGGTAAAAATATCCCGTGCCAATTATTATCATTCAAATCCGTTCGGCCGTGTCAGTGTGGTTGACGTGCAAGCTTATATTACAAAAAAAAAGTAGCTATTATTAAAATTGCATTGACACATGTGGGGTTCACAGTTGCCTACCCGATTGTAGCATCAATCAAAGCCATCATAACTAATTTTCAACCAATGAAATACTGCTATAGACGGTTCCGCAAAAAATCATTTGGCATTACTTGTTTTTGTGTATCATGGCAATATTAGTAAATAAATAGTTGCCATGGTAACCAATCAATATTTAAAGCATTCCTATGTCAAACAGAATCATAATGTTTCTCGTCACAATTTATTTTTATTAATAATCACATCAATTTATTAGTGGGTTGGGGAATGGGTTACAAATGCCTCCGAATTTTGGGTAAGCTTTGTCCGAACCATTACTAGTTTCGTATTGACTCGAATTAAGCTGCTTCAGTACTTAACAAGTGGTTTGGCTAACGTATAAATTATAGTCCCGTCTTTGTCTTGCACTTGTAACTTGTCAGTTTCGCGACAGTGACAGAGATAGTGCTTATACAAACCACGTGTTTTTCATTTTAGACCGATTTTCTTGGTCTAAATACTATACATGTAGTTTAAAAAGTGACATGAAAAAAGCAACCTTATCTCATTTAAAATAAGGTTGCTTTTTTAATGTCACTTCTTTTTTAAATGAGAATGCTTAAGAGCCGACCTAACGCGGAGTGACTTGAAAAAATCAATAACCCAAACTCTTTTTTAAACGGTGATAAAATATACTCTCCTCTCCGAGCCAGTCTGTATGAACGGACACTTAGAGAAATACAGGAGTGATGTTTTACTTATGTTATGAATTTCAGGCTAGAGAAACAAAAGAACGAAGACGACAAGACTATTGCCGAGAAGACCGAACAGATAGAAGAGTTGAAACACAAGGTCTCCCTGCATAGTGACAGCAATGAAATCGAGCTCTTGAGGAAGACTAAAGAAACTTTAGAGGTACGTTAGATATTGTTATGTCGTTATAAATCAAATGCTATTAGAACAAGTGGCCAATGAGGCCGAGAGTTGCGACCGCGTACCGAAAGGCTTAGAGCGAATGGACCGGTGAAGGTCGCGGGAATCCACTACATGTGGGCAGGACTGGCCGTTGTGGCGACGCTTTGGCCTCCCTATAATTATAGTCTGTTCCAAAATATCTGATAAAAGTGTAAACAATACCTGATCAGGGTATATTCTTACGCAATCACTCACTAAACTTAAATTAATAACACATTCATCTGTATTTAGAAGGTTTCAACTTTATATCTAGGTTTAAAGAATCTTTATTTCTCATAAGAACAAGATACAGTTCACTTATATGAGATTTTAAATTTTAACTCACTATCTCACTACTTCTTCCAATAATTATTGTTTTAGTAACATTATTAAATTGAAAGATCATCGACGAAAATTTAGGTTGTAAAATTAACCTGAATTGTCAAACGAAAAACAGATTTTAAAATAATCAAACCAAAGTAGTAATTTTTGATGTGACAACGTCTAATAAATCGATGAACGCCGGCTGCATGCACGAAAAAGGATGACTCATTGTCCCGTTACGCTCATTGTACGCTTGCGCGTTTGCAATCATTTCATCAATGTTTTGTTATGACGTTGTCACGTTAAACTATCGTCTGTTAACCAATTTTACAGACAACCAATTTTTTAAGTAGCACTACAAATTGCACAAAGTAAAACGCCTGTCTGGGTTCGAACCTACGACCTACAATTCAACTCGTAAGTCGCGGCCGTTACCACTGGGCCATCACTGCTCTCAAAACGGTGAAAAAACCGGCATGTCCTAGAACCATCAATTCGAAGACATGAGACATCTAAAACTGGACCCGCGTGGTAGATTATAGCCCTCCCTCTAGCGGAGAGGAGGCCTGTGTCCCAGCAGTGGGAACAATACAGGTTGATTATGATGATGTATGACTACAAATTGGCATCCACCGGTATGTTTTCTACAGAACATAAGATGTCCTTATATCGAGTAGTGGATTTTCGACGATTTTAGCACCATCTTTTGTTTTTAGGCTCGAGTGGCTGATCTTGAAGATCTTGCGGGTAAATCTCGTCCGTCTATTGACGCTCTCGCCGACTTGTCCCGACGAAGACGACAGAGTATGCACGACTCTAAGCGCTTGTTCGGCGAAGATAAACATGAGTTTGGAGGTAAGGAATATCTTAAAAGCTTAATGCTGGGGTCGGCTTCCAGTCTAACCGGGTGCAGCTGAGTACCAGTATTTTACATGGAGCGACTGCCTATCTGACCTCCACAACCCAGTTACTGGGTAATACGAAACCCCTTGGTAAGACTGGTCGTCAGACTTTCGGGCTTCTGACGACCCGTAACGACTGTCAAAGATCCACGAGTGACAGCCGGGACCAACGGCTTAACGTGCTTTCCGAGGCACGAAGGGGTCTTAGTATGTAGAGATGGTCACCCATCCACTGACCGACTGCGGCAAGCGTGGCTTAACCGATCGATCTCTCCGTGCGGCTGTTATTACTTAGCCACAAGCCCCTCTTAAAAGCGATCTCCGACATATAAACAATCTGTCTATTCATGTTTACGGTTTTAAATACAAAGTAAGCCGCGCGTACGACTCACCAGTCGCCGCCGTGATGAACATATAACTCAAAATCTCCGGTAGAATTCTTTGTTTTTTGGGCAAACCCTAATCATAAATTAGCTAGCGAAACACCGCAGACGTGATAGGTATTAATTGAAAATCAGTTTTATTTGTTTTATCGTGTTTCTGTTTATTTTTTGTTAGTTTTCCGAGCAGCATGGAAAACATTCCCCGCGCGGGTAAAGAAAGAAAGGATTTGTTTCATTTTCAACCGCAACGCGCACCGCGCTCATTTAGCATTTTTTGAGGTTATGTTGTCTTGTGACTATTTGACACTAATCTAAAAATATTTTAATATGCAGGAGACAGCTTGTGCATGAAAACAAATAAGGTTTTTTGTGTAATGTTTCGTTAAAACACGCGCAAGAGACTCCTTTAGACACACAATACTATTTTAAGATTTTTTCGTTTTTTTTTTATTTATGTGTGAATATTGTGTGCCTTACTTAACCTGGGCCAAATTAACTTATTTTCTTTCTTTCTTTCATTATACAGTGTAGCGATTATGTTATCACATGAACTGAAACCACGTATTCTACATAGCGTATACTAAACATTGTGTATGTTTAATATACGTTATGTAGAATACGTTAAATTAAATGAATTAATAACAATTAACATTTTAGTCATGGGACCTTTTTTTCGTTTCAGTATTTACCTAACAATATTGAACTTAATTTGTGTTTACTTAGTAACAATAACATAAAGTTTGTGTTGAATTCTTGATACTTGCCTCACGCGTGTCTAGTGACTTATTATCAAGGATGGTTTATTTCATGACAATTTTAACGCTAATTATTTTATTTGTTTTTGTTTTCTATTTTTAGTAAAATTTATATTTTATTATTCTAACAGACTTTTAACAACTTGTAATGACCGCTGTACTATTTAATGTTATAACCTAATCGCCACTCTGTATGTGACTTATTAATCTGTGAACAGTTTGAAAGTAGTTTCTAATTCGTTTCAGATCACAACAGCGTGGAAGCCATGTTTGAGACTAGGCAGAAACCCGACGACCTTTTCATGGACGTCGACGAGGATATATCCAACCGAAGCAGTCCTATTACAAGACATAGCAAAGGGTACATTAATAAAATAATATTTTACGATAACTTATGCTTTCTTCACAAAAAATCTTTAATAATTATGTGTTTGTATTGTTTCAGTCGTGACAGCTTGTCCCTTTCAAAGACTGATCAGGTAATAATCTATAATAACAATAATTCCATATATGTTCTGCAATAGAAGTAGTCCTTTTTTTTTTTTGGATGGGAAATGAAATCATCAAATGACCCCTCCCGCTCTGGGTGGAGCGGAAGGGAGTGTCAGACTCTTACTGACTAAAACCAACCCGTGTTCCTTCCTTAGCCCTTTCTGTTCCAGGGCAGCGGTAACCCTTTCGGACGATCCCGCCGCCCATAGAAGTAGTACTTGGGTGCACTTGCACAGTGTAAACGGGGTTACTCGTCGGTTGGTGGCATTGGTGCTTGCATTCTATTTAAAATTATCTAACGGGCTTCGTACGCTTTCCAAAGGTCCGGGACAACATGTCCGGAGATATTTTAAAGGCATTTTATAATAATAATACACACTCTATTACTGTCCCACTGCAGCACAAAGGCGATAATCTAGACATATTATTTATTTATTTAAGGACTTTGGAAGCTAAATACAATAGTTATAAATAACAGTATGATAATCAATTCAATCATCAACAAAAACAGCCAATTACAGTCGCAGTCGGGTTAAATTAAAGTCGCTTTCCGTGTTTGTCTATGTAATCGCGTTGTTCTCCTAAACTACGCAATGAATTTTAATGCAGTTTTTACCATCATTTAGAGATTTTATACCGAAAGGTTTTTGCGCATTAATATTAAACTTGCATATAATAGAGAAATCTCGATTGTTTTGTAAAATCGTTAAAACTGTGCGAACCGGAGCGGGTCGCTAATCTTATAAATAGACATCTTAAATTTACTGAATACTGAAAAGATAAGGTACAGCCTCAACCGCTGGGTCTAGACGCATGAAATTTCATAAGAGTTCCTTACATAACGAAAGGGAGGGAAGGAAATTCATCCAATTCCATCCAAATGACTTTCATCCTCTATTAAACCCTATTTTTGACGATGGGTAATCCCATCGGGCACACGGATTGTATTGTAATAACATATTGAAGATTTCAATTAAACATCCATCAGTACTTCAACAGACCCTTATCATTAATTTGTTTCATTATAAGGACGAAGATCCCTCATCTCGACCGAGCAGCGTGGTGGCGACACGGCGACGAAGGCAGAGCATTCACGATCTGCACAGAAGTGTGCTTCGTCACACGCCGTCACCCGGTAACGTAGCAAAACTTTATACACATTCATATATCCTCATTAACCCCCGACGCAAAAACGACGGGGTATTACAAGTTTGACGTGTCTGTGTGTGTGGGTGTGTGTGTGTGTGTGTATGTCTGTCTGTGGCATCGTAGCTCCCGAACGGATGAACCGATTTTAATTTAGTTTTTTTTTGTTTGAAAGGTGAATTTGTCGGGAGTGTTCTTAGCTATGTTTGATGAAAATCGGTCCAAGATGGCCGCCGCCACAAAATGGCGGATTACATATTTTTTCACAACTCCCTCAATATGGGTATCAAATGAAAGGGCTTGACTAGTAGAATACTATATACTATGATAATTTTTTTAGCCTATAATGAACCCACTGCAGGAACACAGACCTCCTCTCGCTGAGAGGAAGTGGACCGTAATACACCACGCAGGCCCAGTGTGGGTTGGTGGATGTCACACGTATTCCTTCAAGGTTTTGAGAGCAGTGGCGATAAAATAATTTACGCAAAGTAAAGCGCCTGTCTGTGTTCGAACCTACAACCGACCCGGCGACGTACCCTTGTGTTACTATGCCATATTGGACCGCACATGCGCAGAGTGCGCATGTGCGGTGGTCCATCGGTCGTGGTAGTGGCGCATCGGTCATCACGATCCTCTTGCATGGCGTGGTATGGAAACCGTATTTGCTTTGAACGCTGTTTTAAACGCTGCCACTGGCACGAGGATCGTGATGAGAGTGTGAGCATGTGTGACGGCCGTTAGAAAGAGAGAGTCGTATTTACGGCCTCTTACTATAGCGACACGCGCTTTACTTGTGGTTACGAAGTGTAAAAACACGCTGTGATATGTCTGTAAGCGCAGGCGCTCTCGGTGCAGTCAAAGACAATGGCGAAGGCGGAAGTGTTTGCGTGTGTGTGTTATGTGCTAACGCCACTCGTCTTCACGCACACATTCACACCGTGTATGTACATTTGGTTACCACAAGGAAAGCGCGCGTCGTTTCGTGAGATAAAAATACTATAGTTGCTTGCAATCAAATAATCATGTATGTTTAATGTATTGTGTTTCAATTTCAGGTCTAGATCAATCGAACAGGATACTTGATGAATTCAACCATTCGAAGCCTTCCGACACTTCGGGTGATGTCGTTAGGTGCGAAATATACCATTTTAATATTATTTGCAAGCATTTCCTGTACAATTCAAACAAAAATCGACACTGCATGTGTTGAAATAAAGTCTGAAATAAATAAACTTGCACTTGTTCGTGAAAAGTCTATTCATTGACAAAGACTCCACATTATATTTAGAACACAGAGAAAGCCTTTCACGATTAGGAACAATAAAGTTTAAATTCGTAAAACACGTATTCTTTGGTACTCAGCGTTTGCAGACCTTTCATAGTTATTTTACCTCTGATTTTGCACAATGATCCTTATAGTCGTTACCATAAGGCTGCTGTCAGATGTAAAATAACTATGAAAGAACTGTATATAACTGACAGGTGTCAGGAACGCATTCTCTCATCGGAAGACAGGTTTCATTGTTGTGAAATAAGTATTTCTGTTGTAACAGCGAGGTGTCCCATCTGCGAGAGCGTTTAGCCTTCTGCCAGCAAGAGTTAGAAGATCTAAAAGAGAAGTACAGAGATCTGGACGAGGAGTGTGAGACGTGTGCCGAGTACTTGCGAGAGAGAGACGAACAGTGCGCGCGGCTTAAGAAAGAGAAGGCGGCGCTGCAGGTAACATATTATGTAACTTATTGTGCTAGACATGCAGTACCTATAGCGCCTTCCTTTTTTCGCCCTGCAAAAACGTCTTTTGGTTTTGCAAATGACTTTCGCCATAACAACATCACGCCTGTATATGTAAAGGGGAAGGTAGAGGTGTATCTAAACATAACGCCTGTTGTCCCGAATGGAAAGGTTAAGCAGAGGTGTACTTATGGTCGTCTTCCCTTTAATTTGCCCATATTGTTTCGTTTACCAATTAATTAGTCAATAATTATCCAACAATAATCCGGCTTAAGAACTATGCACCCACATTTCGTAAGTTATGTTAAAGTCACATGTGATGGCGAGCCTATTGCCATCAACCACGACAGATCCAGGCTCCGGACTGCCACTGAGAAATTCTTGATGAATTAAAATTTACTCAAAGTCAAAGTCAAAGTGTACTCAAAGTGTAAATGTTGGAGTTACCGTCGCAAGCGCAACTGTTAAAGTGTAAGTCCTCAGTTTTTTCAGTAGCAGCCCGAAGTCTGAATTTGTGCCTAGTTTAACTAACTTAACTTTAAAAAATCTACTTTATTACAGGCAACAGTGTCAGATCTCAAGGAGAAACTACAGACTTGCAATCCCAATCAAAGTCGGCAGATCGCATCGAAACCGAGCGTCGCTCACGTCGGCGTTAACACTGACGAAGGTAAGAGGAGTTGACATTTACTTATCTAATATCGTTTCATAAACTGGTTTCATAAAACACCTCACAGGTTTGGTAAGTAAATTTGGTTAACAACTTTTCAGCAGGTTTCAATTGATTACCTGAGATTAGCTGCTTTTTTTTGTAATAAAAAAAAATGCGAATCCTGCGATTCTTTGAAATGCGGTAAAATATGACTAAGTGCTGACTTTTCAATCATCTGATAACTTTATTCTAGGAGTAATTTTGAAATGTTGACAGTTATTTCAGACAAAAACTGTCAAACGTCAATTTTATTCCTCGAATAAAAGTTATCTGGCGATGGAAAAATGAGCCCTAAATCAAAATTTTATAGTTTTTTTTTTTCGAATACAGGGTGGCGGGACGTCGACGCGCAAACTGTAACCATGATTTCAGCACATGAGTTTAGACCCCCCAGCGTAGAAATTTTTCGTCGGTTATCAAAAAAAAATCTTCTGTTTCATAGAAAAGTGCAATACATACGCGGTCAAAATGTATGGAACAGCAATATTTTTTTTTAATAACCGACGAAAAATTTCGATGCTATATGGGGTCTAAACACATGTGCAGAATCCATGGTTACATTTTGCGCATCGATGTCCCTGCCAACCTGTATATTATGACTAAATAAACGCGCAATGTTTCAACATTTCAACGCGTGGCCTAAAGCCGTAAAGTTGATAATCGAGCAGCACGCTTTTTTATTTTATTTTTTTATTGCTGTATGGGCCTGCTCTTGACTTCGATCGCGATGGATAAGGCTTTGATTTATTGCTAGTTACAGTTGTAGGTTGTGCAAAAGTAACTAAAATGTGAATATTTTACCAGATTGGACCAACCTACATTCAGTGGTCGTGGACCGCATGTCGTTTGACGCCGAGGTCGAGAAGAACAAGAAACTCACCAAGTCCATTGAAGAGTTACGTTTCAAGAAACAAGATTTGAAGAATACACTTGCCAAGATGCAGAAGGCTTTGGAGAAGAATAGTAGTCACAGGTATTTATAATTGCTTAGTGATTTTATAACTGTGGAGAACTAGAAGCCAATAATTATGTAACTTTTTTGCTAATGATTGAAAGATTTAAATTGTATTTCTAGAGAATTGCAAAGACGGAAAGAGCAAGCGTTGTCAAATGAGTAAATGTTTACTAACTTATTAATATAGATATTTACATTATATAAGCTAACATTTAAAATAATGATATGTACATGTGAAAAAATAAGCAAAATAATCATAGGGCATCAAAAAATTCGTCCGCATCGCTGTCAACAGGAACAGTGTCTAAAAGGCTGGCAGCATTGCCATGTTGTATGGCGATGCTAATTCTAACTTAGTTAAACTTCGTTTGCACCACGAACTCGTCTATGTCGCCCCCTGATTGCCTCATCATCATTATCCACAGTCCGCCTTTAACCACTGGTGGCCATAGGGCTCTCTCTTGTGCCAATCCCGACACTCCTGTGCCAGCCTTATCCAGCTTAAAATTCATTGCTCCTGATTGCCTACTTATTAAGAGATAAGTATGCAGGGTCGTCAGATATAAGTTGAAGTTTAGTAAGAAACGGATTGATGTTTTCGGATAAAATGTTATTTAATTAATAGAAAACAAACAGTTCATCTATCAAACTAAATTTCATACGAAAACATCCATTGGTTTCTTACTAAACTTCAGCTATACCCGACGACCCTTCATATTTCTCTTTTGTGGACTGTACTTGAGACATAAAAGATTACCAACTTAAAAAAATATAGGCTACATTGTTGTATAACCTTTTGTGAACAGGGAACTCGACTCGGCGCGGCATGAGCTTCAAGCGTGTAAACAAGAGCTCTTACAACTGAGAGAGAAGTACAAGGATCTGGACGAAGAGTGCGAGACGTGCGCTCAGTACTTACGAGAGAAGGAGGAGCAGTGTCGCAGGCTCAAGGAGGCTAAGACTGCGCTAGAGGTACGTAATCTTCGCCTAATTCTTTATCTAGGACGGCAGAAAATGTTATTTCCAGAACTATAAATATTAAAATTATCAATTAAACTCTCTAAGTTCAAATTACCCCATTGAATGGCTATTTCATCACGACATTTGAGGCCAATTCTAACTAAACTTAACAAGTGTTATTTTGATGAGTAAGAAAATTTGAATTTCCTGTGACAAAAACGGTAAAGCACTAAGGTTAAAACTTTTATTCCTTATAGGTTAATGTAATTTGAAATGCCTCTAGAAATTATGGAGTTATATCGCACCCCCCCGGTGCGACACTGTCACTTTTGCAAAAAATGACAATGAGGTGTCAAAGTTTTAAATGCTTCTCCTGAAAAACTACATTTTTGCACAGTGTCGCACCGGGGGTGCGATATGTTAGAAAATTAAAAACAAAAAAAATATTAATTACTTTTTACTAGTCATACAAATATAAAGCCGCCATAGCAGCTAACAAGATTTATCTAAAAAAACCTAGTAAAAACGAAAAAAGAACAGAAAAATTGTACGGTTCACGTACATGGGTTTTAAAATATTTTTATTGCAATAAGTTAGCCAGTAGGCTCGCGTATTTGCACTTTGGACGCGACCTACATTTGGCAGTGCATTGACACGGACACATTGCATTATTCTAGGCATTTTCAGCCTCATTTATAAAAATCTCGCTAATCACTCACCAGCTACTGTTTAGCTTACTATTTATTTAGCTCTTAATCAATGCTTAACTTTTCTTTATTCATAAACGCTTGTTAGCAGGTGATTAGTCGCGAAACGACGTAGAGGTGAAATTATGTGTTCGGCACAGATTATAATCAAAATAGTTGACTAAAAAACGGAATTTGTAGAATAAACTTGCCAAAACTACGATTTTTTATCTGTCTTGACTTTGGCAGATAAAAGTCAGAAATTTCATCGGATAATTTGAATATGAATAAAATAATTACTAAATAATTAATACCCTTTCCTGTTTACTCCAATAGTTGGAGTAAACAGGAAAGGGTATTATTTATATCTACTCACTACTATTATTGATCGAAGACTTACTAATATAAACTGACCAAATTAATGTTAAAACAGTAGCCGACGATAGCTATGTATTTTCATGCCCTTTAAGCTGCTTCCAGTCTACGCTATAATGCGTTTAGGATACTGGTGGGGCTGCCCCGTTTCTGTAGTGCGTCAGGGATGTTTGCAGATGCGCATGTAGATTGCTTTTACGCAACAATGCGTAAAAGGTACGCCTCCCTGGTGTGCAGGGTGTGGGGCGGCTCCAACAGTGTCTTAAGCATGATTGCGTGTCGCTTAGACTGTGTGTGCGTGGGTCACTGTTGTGCCGTCTCTCATGGGATGTCGCAACGGTGACCGATCGTTATTTTTTGTATTGTTTTCCTTGTTTTTGTTTAGTGTCTGTGCTTACTAACATAGTCGTAAGTTTTACTAACAATCTTGTTGAGTCTCTGTTACTTGAATAAAGACAATTCTATAATATAATAGCATAGCTCCCTAAACCTTTGGATCACTCGTCGGACAGTAGTATGTGTCACGCCCATTATTCTGGCCGTATTTCTTTGGCTGGTCCCCAATTCCACCATAGTGATGATTCTCGTACAATCCTCGGGTGATAGAGGCATGATGTATGGGTACGAAAGCCGTAAGACTTTACAATTTAAGAATTCTTTCACAACGGCGAAAACAAGGATGAAATCAAAAGCAAAACAAAAAACGAAACAAATTTATTCCGAAATTTTCAAACACCAGAATTTTGTTTTTCTACTTTTTTATCCATGGCTTCAAAAAGACCAGTATTTAAAAGAGTTTAAGTTTAAAATAAAAAAATAGAGATAAAAAAATATAAAAAATAAATAAAAATAAGTAGATTAAAAAAAAAAAAAAAAGTAGTAAGTACAAGATTTCATTATACTTTTTAATTTATGAAGCTAGCATCTATGTCTTAGGAGATATAAAGGTGTTTGTCGGCATTTTGTGGGTGGAAATTTTTCATTGCTCGGCAGTGTAGTATATAGCTCATAGCACAACAATATCGCACACCATACATTGTTATGGACACGTTCACACTGTACTGTACTATATATTATTGGCTTATTAAAATTAATACTAGGTCCTTCTTTGCTATACTATATGGCACTAAAGTATAGCATAGTCTGAAAGCAGCTTAGTGCTTGTTAACATGAATTTCCTCTTTTAGATATATGTATTATGTAAGTGGGTACTTGTGTCTATATTCTATTACTTCCTACTGCTTTTGTAACGAGGTTTCGGTGTATTTTAGTAATAATTATTTTTTGTTTTGTATCAATATCCGGAATCCATCTTGAGTCAAGCACCTGTCTTTCAGCCTGTTGTCAGCATATCCTTTACCTCTCCGCTGGTGGCTCCCTCTATACTTACCGTTGGTACTAAATATTTTAAGCGCGCATCGGGTGATCGCCCAATTTAACGTCAACAAAGCGTCGTTTTACGAGCCGTTCAGTTGTTAACGTTATTTACGCGAAATTCTACCTAAGTTTGGTAAAACTATTAAGATGCGTGAAATTCTTTACCTCTCCGTTGTTATTATGGAAATTTCTAATAATGATTTAGTGTCAGAAAGTGTTGTTGGCGACACATTATCGCGTAAACGGGTTCGTTCTCCAACACAAAGTGCAAAAGATAGTGATTCTTCTACGAGTAGTGGACCTAGCCCTGAGAAACGCAGAGCGAGTAGGGACTCCCAAACCGTGAGTTATGCACAATACAAGTTCTTATCACAACAAGTTGCCTATTTAACAAACCTTATATCGAAAAATTCCGATGTTGAACATACGAATTCTAGTGCTATAAACAATACGTCCGTTATCACAAACGAGTTTTACCTACGACGACCTGAAAATAACAAACTTCAGATGTTGTCGGAAGTCAGTACAACGGTAAAAGATCCAATTTACCCTAAGGCGAATGATGCATTTCTTAAAAAAATAACGAAACTACAGCGTTTTATGTGTGATGATTGGTATGCCGTTAGGTTTTCGCATGCACAAAAGAAATATTCAGATACCCCCGGTTTTGTCGAGTTAAATGTTAGCGACGAACTAAAGCGTTTTGAATCGGATATGTTTAAAGAAGATTCACGTTCATATTTATTGGAACGATCTTTTGCCAGATTAACGAATGCTTTACTTTCTCAAAAAGACGAATTGTATACATAAAACATTACAATCATTGGTGAATTGGTCAAATGAGTCTAAAGAAACGTTGACACTCAATACGTTATTCGAAAAAGTGGAGACATTATTTTCGAAAGAATCTGGGTCAGTGGGTCATCTTTGGGGCGTATAATAAGGTTTTTTTTTTCTTTATTTATTTAAAGATGGTTTTAATCTAGACAGATTGCCACCCTCATCGTTGCAAATCGACTTTACATACTACTACACAGCTAAAAATTATCTTAGCCTACCTCTGCGATGAATACCAACATTTACGAGCCTGCACAGCATCCTGGTTGCTTCCGAAGCAGGAGCAGCAAGGACGCTGTTACATACCCCAGTCTCGCACATACTATTAAAAACTATAATTAACTTTCTCGTTTCGGACACACTCCATGATGTTATGATAAACATCTTCAATCAAGCTGCATTCCACACAATTTGGTGACTCAACTTTACCCATTAAGAACGCAAATTTATTTAAGGGTATGTGTCCGGAGCGAAGTCGCAGAGCTGTTCTGGTTGTCTGCCATCCCATATTGGCGCTGTCTACTCACGTACTTTTGAAGACGTTCGGTTGTATAGTGGCATACCATATACCTTTACTGCGGCTCCTTTCATTGAAGTATTCCTGCCAGCTGTCATAACATAGGTGTTTTAATCTCCAGTAAAGTTCGGTATAATACGGAACACGTGAATACTTTTCACCGTCGGTTGGCGCCTCTTTAGCGAACTGGTCGACCATCTCATTACCTTTAATGCCAATATGAGAAGGCACTCATTGTACATATAACAAAATTTTTATTCTTACTTTTAAGTTTACATATCATATTATAACATGGGCACTGGAAATCCCTAGTTTGGGTAAGGTGCATCGTCTTAGTAACTGTAAGGCACTGCTACAATCAGCAGAACATGCTATTGAGTCATTATAGAACAATGCCTCTAAAGTTGCTATTAATTCAGCGTGCATTATTGCAATCACAGAATCTACTTTAAGTTTAATCAATACATTTATAAATGAATCAAAAAACGCAACCCCAATTTCATTATTAGTGATTGACGCATAAGTATAAATTGTATATAGACCGGTATAATTTGTTTGTAGATATCTATCGCAAAGTGCTCTTAATTGACAAGTATTATAATCTTTTTTGGCTTGGTCAATACCATCAATAGTTGAAATTGTATTATTGGACCACGTTGCTGACCCAATTGGGTAAACTAAACATTTCTACGATATCACTGCAGTAAATACGTTCGTTTTCAAGTGAGTCATGGATCGTAACTAAAACAGGTTTTGTTTTGTTTCTCCAGTAGCGATGCGAACACAGCGCTGACAGATGTTCGAGTATATTAATGGTTACATTATTTTTAAAGGATTTGCATTTCAACCAAAATTTACTTCCAAGATATTGCCGACGGACTTGCAGAGGCGCAAGACACAATTCATTCTCCATAATATGCATAGGTGTGCTCTTAATGAAACCACCTATTGTACGTAAACACAGATTCTGAATCCTATCTAGTTTTATTAAATGTGTACGAGTGCCATTGCCATAAAGAGTACAACCATAATCTAATCGACTTCTTACAGTAGCTATATAAACCAGAACTGGCTAGCATTATAAAAATATTGACGAACTTAAGGAGTTAAGGCGCAACAAGCTGCGAGCTCGAACTCAGAGGTGGGCGTGGCCAAAAAGCACGCCGTCTCATCTGGCATCGTGTCTGACAGAGATAGTATCAGTGATGAGCAGTTAGACGATAGTCTACACGCACAACGTCTTCTTCACACACACAAACACCGTTCCGAACTAATAGAAACGACACATTGGACGATGCACACTTGCACCGCCATTCAACAGTTATCGCTCGCCCGACGCACAGGTCGGGCGAGTGATATTATTACCTACTGTTTATGCCGTATTAGACAATAATTGTAATTATTATCATTATAGTTGACCTTTACATTATTTTCAAAATTATTTGCCTATCGTATTTTTTTTATCAATACCCAAAAACTTTAGGTAAGTACTTAACTAAATGTAAACAATCTTGACATCTTTTTACCTAAATAAACAGTTTAAAAATCTAGTGTTTTTTTGCAAATGAAATAATAGTTGAGTAAGTTGCTAGAGTTTTATGAATCTCAAGACAAGTGACACATCAAGATTGTTTTCATATAGTATGTAAGTATTTTATTGGGTAGGTATAGGTTTGCTGCGCAGCGGACAAAGTAGTACCTACATAGATACTCACAGATGTACGCTAAGGTCACGGTAATATTATCTATACAGTATTCCAACTTCATACAAACGGACGAAGCGCGAGCTATGCCTACGCGTCTCGATCTCGGCATGCGCTCGGCAGCTCGACAGTCGCGAGTGTGTAGTTTTTTTTAAAATGACCGCGTGATGTTTTCACTAAAAATAAGTTCAAGTAGGTACATATTTAATATGACGAGTAGGATATATTGTGCTGTTTTTGGTTGCATGAATTCGTCAATAACACATCCAGAGATAACTTTTTTTAGATTACCTGGAAACTCTGAAAGGTAAGACTATAAAATCATTTTACTTACTAGTAGGTAGGTACATAATGTGTGTCTTTTTAATAGATAAGTATTTCCTTTTATCTCCCGAAAAAAAGATGTCTGGATTAATAAATAAAGTGAATAGAGTAAAGGAAAGTGATTGACACGAGTGAAATAGGTAGATAAAGGCGGTTCATGAATCATGATACGGTAGGTACCTAAACCTCGGGGCATGTGTTTTGTTTGGTTTTGTTAGTTTGTATAATTCAAAGTAAAGACGTGATATTTTATTATGAATAATAGTTGTTTATTGTACTGTGTGTATGATGATGAAAAAGTATTTTATTTGTTTATATAAAAAAAGTATATTTACAATCACAAAACTAAATGGAAACACAAAGTAGGCAAATCTCACCGTGAAAAGTTGGGTGAGGTGAACTTAGAGTGAGCTGTCAATAGTGTCAGTCTCTAGCATCAGGTGGAATGACAGCTCATTTCATCTACGTTTTCACGGTGAAATTTTTACAGAATAGACAGGCTGTACTATCTGTATTTTGTGATGTAGGTAGGTATCAAACTCGTAACGTAGAGTGAGTAGCAGTAGATTGCTACAAGGGTTGTCAGTTGCTTACTCAATTATTATAAGGGTGCTTTTGTAGTGTGTTAGGGTTTAGGGTAGCTTTAGGTATACCTATTAATTAAACACTACTATAAAATAAAATATAAATGTTTATTATCACTAATAATAACAATAGATTTAAAACCACTAATAACTAAAATGTTATCTATTATTTATTGACGACAGTCATTTCTTTCTTGCGCAAACACACCATTTTATTTCTTTCCATAAAAACCACTATAATTAATCTATAATTATTTATTAAAGAAATACTTTTTTTAACACATATTTATGTATACTTATAAATATTTACACACATAAAACTGATTTACATCCGTAAGACGTCCTCGTAACATAGGATCCACTTGAATAAAAGCGTCAGGCATTAGTTGTCTGACATTTATGCTGCTGCTATTTGGCGCAGCCGTGAGTTTTCTTTTTGTTTTTTTTTTGTGAATATTGTGTGCCTTACATAACCCGGATCAAATATACTTCTTTTATTTTTATTCGATCTTTATCCGATTGTAACTACCACTATAGCTCAAAATAAATTATCTACAATACACAGAAGTAATTATAAACTTCTTTGTATAGTTTTTTTTTCACAAGACCAGCGGAGGAGACGCCGGAAATCTTTTGCCGGGAATATGATGATGATGATGATGAAACACCAGACAAAGTCCACAAGTTTCAAGAAAATTCCAATTTTTTTATGTTCCGCTAATATTGCCTGTATGTCAATTTGATTTACATTCGATCTCTAAATTGTAATTTGCGAGGGTAACGCGGATCTATCAGCTCCGGCAAAAGACATTTGTGATAAAAGATATCTAATTTACAAATTTTGTCTGGAGTCCAAAACTCATCATCTCTTTCAATAATATCAATTTCTATGCCATTTGGCGTCCATACAACAAAATAACAAAATGTTCGTTTCGTTATCATTAGTTGGCCTTGTACCTGGAAATAATAATTATGCGTTTTTTTTAATTTAATTCCATTAGAAGTCTCCAGACAAAATGTATTTTTTTTTTTGCCGTACTGCCTCTAGAGGTGTAAAACCTGCCGCTGACGACGGGCATTTTATTTCAACCAGACTGTCTGCCCCTAACAGACCGTCTGGACTCGCACCAAGGTATGGTTTATCCACACATATGAATAAACCACATGGTGTTACTTTTTGTTTTATTTTATATTCTAAATCTGCAATTGCGGTTGCTTCGTGTGCTTTGCCATATCGAGTAGCATCGTTTCCCGTAAATGTAGAATATAACATATTTTTTAAAGTCGCAGTACAAGGCGTAGAATCTTTCATTTTACATATTTGGCCGAACATAGATGCGGTGATTCTTTTTTTGCGCTCCACGATCCACAAATCAGAGTTGGATTGTGCGACGGTTTTCTTTTCTAATTCATCAATTTCATCAGCATTTAATTTTATTGAAAGAAGAAAATCATGTTTCTTTTCTTCAAATATCGGGTGACATATCAGGCTCTTGCACTGTTACCTCACCGTAATGTCTATCGGCCATTTTAAAACGCTTAGCTCTTTTAGCACCACGCGCTTTGTCTAGTGCAATTCTCTTTTGTTGCCGTACTAATTTATTTTTCATTTTGTTTATATATTTTTCTGTATAGGAGAACGTCGTTTCAGGGCATACTACCTTTTGTACTTTACTTAAAAAACTATAATCTTTTGTATTGTAGTGCCCTACTGCGGAAAAACATCTTGCTTCGTACGTCCCTCTTCGCGTGAAATTAACTCGTTTGCCTGCAAGGAACTTTGCAATAATACTATTAAATTGTTCTGCAGGATTGTTTGTCTCTTGAAGTAACAAGCTTTCCGCATTTTGCAGAAGCCACCCAAGATTTTCAAAAATATCGTTCCACATCCCGCTGGATTTGAGTTGTGGAACGAGGTTCTCTTCGTTCACTAATCTTTTACAATAATATTGTTTACAAGAATCATGTAATCCAAATACGTGGCATGGCCCATTTCGTAAGTCTTCTTGAAGGACTCTAAGCTTGTCTGCTGTTGCAACCTCAAGCTGTTGCGCGTGTGCTACTGCCCCAGTAATTGCGTTATATAGGCGTCGTATTTTGTCTAAAAGGGCTTTACGCAAAGTCACAGGTACAAAGCCAACTTTGTTCTGAGTATTTTTTCCAATTTTTCTAAGTTTATTCGTATAATTACGCAGTAAATGGTTACTGCATTCTATTTTCCTTATGTGAATATTAGGACCATACACCATTGTGTCTCTAAGAGCGTTCATGACGCTGCTATCTCCATCACCAATTACCTTGGTGTACATGAGTCCATGCATCTCCATGCTTACTTTGAATCCATCAACAATGGCCGATGTCTCCATTTCGGTAGATGGACCAAACCAGTTTTTAAAACACGCATGTGCCGGGATTGAGGATTTTTTATTTTGAGCTATAGCACATACGCTACAATAGGAGTTTTTGACCCCAATGTACAGTATTTTTTGTGTCCGGTGCCCTATTATACAACCAACTCCAGAAAGTGAGTTAAAATTTGTACCGTAGCTACGTTTAGCCCATGAGCCGTCTGTCACGACGGTTACACATGGAACACCTTGTCTGACATTGTTATTTTCCAAAGCAAGTCGCCTTTCTTCTGCACCTGCTTCCAACATAAGCTGTAACGCTATGTCTTTTTGGATAATGGCTAACTTTTGATTATTTTTTACATAATAAGTTTCGCTCATATTAGGCATATTTAAACTAGCACATATCTCATCAAGCTGGCTCCATCCATTGCCAGTTTGTGAAATACCCTCTATTACATTTAAATTAATAGGGATCTCTTTAGATCCTTTATAAGACTCCTGAGATTCAATCGTTTCTATTTTGTTGCACAATTTGCATTTGAAAAAAAATTTAGAGTAAAACCCAATTCTTTTTTCTTTTATAAATTCTAAATGCTGAAAATTACATTCAAATGGATCATGTCTAATATTTTTCAATTGTTGAAATAGATAAGCAATACTCACTATCCTATTTCCCTCTAAAGTTGCACAATCATTCCTATCACAATAATTGTCGGTTCCTAAAGAGAAATTATAGATATCTGAATCGGACTCGGAGTCACTGGATTTGTTATATACATGTGTGGTTGACATCGGTTCTTCCTGTGTGGCCCTGTAAACGCAAAACTCAATCAGAAGAAGTAAAAACAAACAAAAATGTATTTTACTGTATTTGCTGATACTGATTCCATACTTACAAAATCGGCGTGTAACGAGCAAAATCAACGTCTGATTCGATGATATCCCAATCAATGTGAGTTGGAATGACTCCAGAGCCAGTCGATACACAAGAATCATTTTCTACAAGTACATTTTTCCATCGTGAACTGGTTTTTTCATGTACTTGTGCTTGAACGACGATTTGTTTAAATGACTCTTGAGGTGATCTAAAAACAACATGGGTAACATTAACGGAAATTATATTAAACATATAACAAAAAAAGAAGCGGAATTGTCCTAAAATGTTATACCTAACCTATGACAACACTTACGATTGGGGTGTGGTCAGTACATGAGGAATATCGAAACTAATCTGTTCATTTCCTCCAGGAAGATTTGGAAATTGTGCAGATATTGCATTATGTACTTCTGCTTGACAGATATTCTGCTCGAATGACTCTCGTGTCGATCTGAAAAAACATGGATTATATACGTGAAGACAATTACAAGACCCATCCAACCACACACCATCCCAGACCGGATGGGTCACAATAATCTTACCCAGTTATAAAACAACTTCTAAAAATGTTTAATTTTGGTCTACGTGAATTTGAGGGAATGGTAACGACCTAATATGTCAATTATACACTCAAAATAATACTTACGGTTGGGACGTATCCAATGCAGGAGGTATATTTTCTTTATTCCCGAAACATCCCCTCAATGTTCTCTTTAGCTTCTTTTTGCGATGGGCACTTAGTTTTAGGCGCCCTTTTTTTCCCATACGCCAATTCTCTTTTGGATCTGTTCCATAAAAAACCAACATTATATACAGGGTAAAATTAAATTAGCTAGCGAAACTCCGCAGACGTGATGGGTATCGATATCTAACCATGATAAAACCAAAAAAAACAAAGATGTGATGACTTTTTCGTGGAGTCAACGGCCGCACTCAGTGTAGGAGACACGTGTAATATAAGTTTAAATATAGTTTTTTTTATATAAACTTCACGTGAGTATCGATTTCTCAATACGACAAAACAAAAGAAAACAGATTTTCTATCTCATACTTCAAGTAACATCTCTAGAAGCGGTCGTTGACCCCCAAAAAATACATAAAATCTTTTTGATTTTTATCTTATCGTGTTTAGACAACGATACCCATCTCGTCTGCAGAGTTTCGCTAGCTAATTTAATTTGACCCTGTAATAATAAAGTAATATACCTACATACACACTATTATTTATTTATTTTATAAAAGTAATGTAAGTATTTATTCATATACCTACCGTTTTTATTTTTTTTAGGACCTAGGTACTAGCTTTTGCCTGCGATTCAGTGGTATATGAGTGATAAATAAGATAGCAAAAAAAGGTATTTTCGTCTTTATAATAATTATAAAGTACTAAATAAAGAATTACGAAACTATCAATAATCACAATAATAATTTGTGACAACCCTCGTGAAGTCGCGTTCTCGCGCCTCAGACGCTAGCGCAAGGCGCTCTCCAAAAGCAATGGCGAATAGCGATGCGACGCGACGCGGCGTAGGTATTTTGCTACCTCATAAGATCAGCTACTGCCAGTTCGTAGATTTAGTAATCTATAGGTACACCATATATATCTATAATGTGGTAAGTAGTACTAGGTATATTAAAATATAGTAAGTACTACTATAAGTACCTACTAATAGCTGAAGAGTTTGTTTGTTTGAACCAAAGAGATTTGAACGGGCTAATTTTACAAACTAGGTACCAGTTTAAATTTTTTTTTGGGTTAGGTAGGAGCGGAGCAGTAGGATAGGTTCCTACGGGAACGCGGGTAAAAGCGTGGGGAAAAGCTAGTACAAAATGCCTATATGGGTACCTCGTACGTTATTACACCAGGTAACTATATAGGTATATAGTTACCTGGTTTAATAACGTACGGTACCCTAAAACCCGGTGGTTTAAACGGTACCCTATTGATAGGTAACGTACGTAGGTTACGTACGTTACCTATCAATAGGGTACCGTTTTCACCCGACTGCCACATTGATTTTACGATAAATTAAATAAACCTCACTTTATACATAGGTAAGTATAATAAATTTTTGTTACCTACTTAAAATAGATATAAACAATACGAGTTAGGTATAGGTAAGGTAAGGGATAGTGGTTAGGTTTATGTATGGATACCTACTACTCAAGCACTCCTCCCCCCCTTTCCACAAGCACAAAATGAAAGTCACTACTCACTAGCGCGCCGCTCTTTGAGCGAGTGTCTTGCCTACCCCACCTTGTGTAGCTAACTACCTACCTACATAAAACGCCGCGTCGCCACCGCCGCCGCGCGCCGGCTGGCGGCCGCGGGCCGCGCCGGTCGCCAAGCCTACATTCTAGCAAATAAATTAATTTGAAGCCCCCAAGCCCCAGTCTTAGCTGAGCAATAAGCCACAAAAACTATTTTACTAATACTAATACTATATACTAATTATTATAAAGCTGAAGAGTTTGTTTGAAAGCTCTAATCTCTGGAAGTATCGGTCGGATTAATAAAAATCATTTTGCATTTGATAGCCCAGCTCTGGAGGAAGGCTATAGACTATTCAAATTGACGCTAGGACCATTAGGAGTCGAGTAGTAATAGCGCAGGCAGGCGATGCGATGCGACGGGGTGGGTCGGGGAACAAAAAATTTCACGCGGACGAAGTCGCGGGTAGAAGCTAGTTATATTATAACAAAAAATATGCTCGAGGAGGTCCCTACCTAAATAGGTTAGTTATAAGAAATTGTACGACTTACCCATTGTTTATTTGCAGTTGTTCACACCAGTCTTCAATCAACCAATAAGTACAACTTCACTGACTCAAACCAACAATTCCAATAATGAAAATACGGAGTCCAAATTGTAGTGCCAAGTCAAACAGATAATAGAAAGAAAGAAGAAAGAAAGAAAAAGTATTTATTGCGACTCGTACAGAAAGATCATAAAACTAAACTAGACTAAACACAATCAAAAATAAAAAATAAAACAAATTATACATAATAAAAGTAACAAAACCAAATTATATAAAAAAGAAGTAACAAAAAGAAAAATGAAACAAAAAAGTCCTGTACGAGGCCAAAAGGCTCCTATCTCAGCATAATGCTACGACATTTAAAAATAAATGTCGCAGCGCTGGTATTCTGATAGGGCCCGCTGTGATGTCACGGGCAATTACAGTAATAAATAAATTAATAATCTATTTTATTATAATATATATAATTATGTATTTTATCAAATACAATAATTCATTCTATCCGCGCCAGGCGTGACCTCAGTACTTGTCTATGCCCTAAATGCACAGAGTAAATTTTTATCCTAAGTAGTAATATAACTAATAATAATACTAATAATGTAGGTAGTATCGAAATCCAAAGTTCAAGCCAGAGGTCAATGTAGTGTTCACGTGCGAATGATAATTTATAGAGCAAAGGAGCAGCAGTTTAGTCTACATACATACGAACGACGTAGGCGGCAGCGGCAGACTGAGTCGAAATAGTTCGAAACGTGCGCGTGACATATTGTGCAAGTGTGCGTGAGCGTCTTTCCCCCGCACCGCACCGCGCGGGGAAACATTATCGAGTGAAATGCACGATGATTCCATAGTAAAACGAGCGCGTAAAAATTACGAAACGTCCTTTGGAAAATCGAGTTTTATGAAAAAACCACTGCATAAATCAATTACAAATAAAGTTTATTGAACTTTTCGATAATTAAGCTTTGTCGGTACGGTTTTTGTTTTGAAGATTTTATCCATCTTTTATTACTTATTTACACCCAAAGTTTCGTTGAAATTAGCAAGAAAAACGAATATTTGTTGGCTCATAACTTTTTAATGGCTTTTTATTTTCCTATTCTGTTTCCGTACAGACACAATTAATAATAAGACAAAACGATAGAATGTTTAACTTTGGATGTACAATGTCAAACAGTGGAGTAATATTCTCCCGAAGTTTGTATGGAAAAATTTCGGCAAGTGTGCCCTTAAGTCTAAAATCAAACCACAGCCCCAAATATTTTATATTATCAACTACTTCTAAGGGCGATTCATTGGCATACAAGTTCACATTTTCTCTTTTATGTCCTCTTTTGAATACACATACCTTACTTTTCGACGGGGATATGTCAAGGCCTATATAGACGTGGTTTGAGTCGGACAACTTTCATTTTTAATTAGATTCGTCCCGTTGAGCATTCACTGACATTTTATGCATTAAACTTTAATTTAACATTCTGCATCTTGCATTGACATTTTATATTTGCATTGACAATACTTATGTTAGGGATGTACCCTATAAAAATTTACTTATTTTTCTCGTTCAGACCCAACTACAAGAGTTCCAAGGCGAACACAACGTGAAGTCGCACTCGACGCGCAAGAAGCGCCAGAGTCTACACGATCAGAACCGACCCGCCGCTGTCGATGTCAAGGACGCCTGTACTGAGACTTGTGACGGTAAGCAATTATCTTCTTTTTTTTGTAAGTACTAGCTGCGCCCCGCGGTTTCACCCGCATAAGTTTCGATCCCGTGTGAACATCGGGATAAAAAGTATCCTATGTTAATCCTGGTTATAAACTATCTGTGTGCCAACATACAAATCCGTTACGTGGTTTTGGCGTGAAAGAGTAAAGGCGCGGGCCCACCGCGGCACACGGAGAGGCTACCCACGTGTATTAAGCTTCGCTTTGTAAGAAAATGTATGTGGTTGTGTCCACTGCAACCCACGGAGAGGCTACGCAGGAATTGACGTCATTGATTCATGTGTGGCTTGCTCGAATAGGCGGTTACATAGCTCAACGCTGTCGACGTGAGTCTACGTTTACGTACACGAATATGACCCTATATTAAAATTATAAATTATATATAAAATTAGTAGGATTGTCCTACTGCTACAGCTGGAAAAGGCCTCTCACTAAACCGATGTGTAGTATAAACTTAAAACCAAAGAAAAATATTCAATCAAAGTCCGTCGACTTTTCAACTGCGATTTTGGGCCAATCTTATAAAAATGTGACCAGCTCATACCACCATTTCTTTTTGG
This sequence comes from Apamea crenata, assembly GCA_949629185.1. Classification (NCBI taxonomy): domain Eukaryota; kingdom Metazoa; phylum Arthropoda; class Insecta; order Lepidoptera; family Noctuidae; genus Apamea; species Apamea crenata. The sequence goes on from OX451359.1 coordinate 5,818,561, forward strand.
GCCTGCTGCGTTACTTACGGTTTTCTCCCATGAGGGAAACTCAGTGTTTACCTATTGAGTTTTGATCATTGATTCCTAGATGCGCCACATATTTTTACCCCGCTAAAATTGTAGCAACACCTAAGTTAGGACATAATTAGACGTTATTAAAGCCTTGCTCCTCCACCACATTAGACTTACCGATAAAAATGTTGAGTATCCCTTGGTAACTGTACAACACCATTTTAACGTGGACTGATGAGTATTTTTTCAGTATTCCACCTACTATCTAATCTGCATTTGCGACATATTCGCCTAAAATGTAAACAAATATGAGTTTATGGACAAAATAACTCTTAATTCCTACACAATAAAGTTCAGTTTACGCTACAACTAGCTAGCTACTCTGAAATCAACTTAATTGCCATTAAAATAAAGTTGATATTTATTTGTTTAGCTTGCAATAACGTCAATTTGAAACATGAATAAAATTTGAATTTAGGTAAAGATAGACTTGTTGGTTATATGTTTAAACATTCACAGAACTCCTAAGTTACCAAGTGGAGCGCGATGGCAGTGGCCGTCCTATATCGGAAGATAAGCAAGCGAAAGAAATGAAGCATTTGCAATTGGTAAGCAGTGAATCATTGTTTTGCGATATTGAACTTTAATATTAGGGACTAGTGTGAGTCATAAAACACACACACACACACCTGAGATGATAAAAGAGACACTTAAATTCATGAGCTGGAGTTTTGAATTTGAGTTTATTTTGTCGTACTGTCGCGATTCACTTTGGCTACCAGACAGACCTCAACCGTTTTCAAAGAAAGTAGTCATCATTTGTTTAACGAATCCGATTAATAATCATCATTTGTTTAACGAATCCGATTAATAATAATCATCATTCTCCTGCCCTTATACCAATTTATTCGTGGTCGGCGCAACACGTGGTTGACGACACGGTTGGCGCAGTGGTTAAGCGATTGACTGCTGCGCTGCGTGTCGCGGGTTCGATTCCCGCACGGAACAAATATTTGTATGACCTACATGTATTTGTTCCGAGTCTGGGTGTTTTTCTATCTATAATATGTATGTATTTACAAAAAAAAAAAAAATGTATATAAGTAGTTTATCAGCCATCTTGTTACCATAACACAAGCATTAGGTTACTTAGCTTGGGACACATGGTGCTGTGTGAAATGTCCAGGGATATTATTATTATATTATAACATGCCTTTTTCTTCCATACTTCTCTATTAGAATCTGATATAGAACATTATTGCTCAGGTTGTTGAGAAGCTGACGCAACAGAAGAAGTTGTTGGAGCAGCAGCTGGTGAGCGCACCCGCCATGCACGCGCCGCATCCCATGTACGTCGCGACCGGTAGCGCTATTGTACAGGTACGCTTATAAATCATATAACACACATAACATTAAAGGTAGTCTTATTAAAAATTGCGCGCCGCTCAAAAAAAATTAAATTCATTTGAAATGTGTATACAACAACTAGTGAAAGAAGGGGCTTGAAATTCTAAATTAGATTAAATTTTATTGTATTGGCCACATAACGTAAAAGAAGCATAATTAATCAGCCCATAATGTTTTCACTGCTGGGACTAAGACTTCCTCGCGAGGCCAGTGAGGGTTGGTAAACATACAATAACTGAAAGTAAAATAAATAATGATTAGGGCTCACCGAGTTTTACAAAGAGACTGATACAGGGGGCTTACCACCTGCTCATAAAGCAGGGCAGAAGTTGAACTGCACTGCTTTTTTGTTCTATGACTTAATACAAAAAGTTTGCAGCTGCGGCAGTGCTGTTCAACTTCTGCCCAGCTATAAGAGCTGGTGGTAAGCCCCCAGGTCTCATTCATACCTGTATGTCAGTCTATGTATGTATACAGGTATGAGTGGCAGAGACGGCTACAAAGCTGACCTTTTTCTAATATTCGATGTGCAAGTACCGACCTCTTACCACAAAACAATCTAGCCTAATCAATCAAAGAAATCTCTTTCAGTATAGTGATCAAAATAAAACTCTTCGTTTCAGAACCAACAGCTAACCGACGTGATGAAAGAAAACCAAAAACTAAAGAAAATAAACTCAAAGCTGGTCAACATTTGCAAGAAGAGAGGCAAGGACTCCAACAGAGAAAACGAAGACCCTGCCGACCGGGGCTGAATGTTATTTACGTAATTTTTCAATTAATTCGAACACGTAGTTAAATTTTCTTTGACCAATGCACAAATGAGACGGGTAATGTATTGACATAATATGCGTAATCAGTTGTATTACGTAATACTCATGATATTGTGGTATTTTTGTACTGTGGAAATTATAGTGTATTTTTGGCATGTTTATTCAAATGTTTCTCGCGTAAGTAGGTTCGGAAGCTTTACTTGTTCTTGTATCTCCATTATCCCAATGTTTACGTAAAAATAACTTTCAAATGGAGATGCTGTTTACGACTAAATGCTTGTCTGCCTAATTATGGCATTTGTATGGGCACTAATTACGAGATTAAAATGCGGTTCCTAACAGTAACGATATTATTTTAACCTTCAGATATGTTCTTCAGGCTTTTTTCTAGGAATTTCGTTATAAGAACATATTAATCAAAGCCGCTTATCATCTAAATTAAGACTGAATGTTGCAACAACATTCCAAAAGCATTTAATAATGGAACAGCGCAACAGTTGCCTAACAGTTTTGTGTTCAATCAAATCCATGTGAATGAATTTAATTTGTTTTTATTTTTCTTTCAATTAAATGTTTCATTATAATTTTTCGCGACACAAGACTTGTTGATTCGACGTTAGGCCACTTTGCGCTGACTACTCCGAAAAGGAATGATCAAAATATGTGATTGTCTGATTATAAAGCGAACGTTGTGAGTATGGTGCCATTGTAGATAGTAATTAGCGAATCCTAATTATTCTCATAGATATATTGAATGTGGTACAATATAGTATTATTAGGGTGTACTTAAAATGTTTGTGCCTAAAAGTATTTAGTGATATTAGTTGTGAGAATGCAGATAATATTTATTATAACATTTGTATCCGTCTGTATAAAAAATTGTTATACTACGCTCACGTGTTTTACAAAAAGATTGGCGGGTATGTAAACTTATCATGCGTCCATCTTGCGTCTCATGTGTTGCCAAGTGTCTTATGAAGCACAATGAGAAGCAAGTATCTGCATGCGAAAGGGAAACGTTCACCGATCATTTAATTCTGTTGGATCATCGCCGATCCGCTATTTTTATTTTTGTTTGATAAGCTAAGCTATCGTTGATAAGCTGTTTATGTTCCGCCAATCGCACAAATAACTAACTTTGAATGTAAGTGATTCGTCCATTAATAAAATTATAATGCACAATTACTCAAAGAGAATTTCTATTAATATTAACCTAGTAATATTCTTTGAATTTGATTTTAATGCAATTTAATTCACTGTTAATCTTCTGATATTGATGGTACCAATACAAAATAAATGTTTGATTATTATAATTTGTGTTGTCATTGAAACATTACCACAGCTGATTATGGGAGCGAAATTCGAGCACGAAATTGCTTAACTATATCCCCGTCTCTAAACCAAAAAGATATTAACCAATATGATATACTCGCGCGATCAATCTAGTCGCGTTATTCAGGTACCGCGTACACTTTATTTGACGCCAGTAAATTAAACAATTTTTTAATGACAATTTTATTTTATTTGATATAAAGTTTATTTTACCGTTTCAAGTGTTACACATATACAAATATAACACCATATACAAATTGAAGAAGCCTATGCCCAATAAAGGGCTACGACGTTTATTACCCTTTCAGGTTGCGTGAAATCACCAGCTTTTGTAAACTAGAAAAGGGGTTTGTAGTGCACAAACCCCTTTTCTAGTTTATCGCAGATATCTCGTCTCAAGAAATAATGCAATTTTCCTGTCCCCATTATGTTACACTCCCCGGAGATGGTTTTCTACAGTTTAATAGATGTCCTTTAATTGTCCTTTACCAAGAACTGCCAAAAATTGTTGAAGCGGCAAACACGTGACGCAAGCGCATAGGCTGCTACAAAAGCGTGGTAATTTCAGGCAACCGGTGTCTCGAATTGAACACGGAAAGTGAAAAACGCGGTTACGACAGGCGGAGATAAAAATGCAAAATGAGATTCGACAAAAGTCGATAAAATATACGTAAAAGTACTTATGAATTACTCGTTGGTTACAGTATCACCATTCAATTTATCACTTTTCAAGTTTTCACCGTTTAACGTATCACTTTCCAAATTAACGCTAGTTTGCTCCTTCATAAGGAGTTCTATTTTCGACGGAAGTTCTTTCAGTAATTCTTCAGTCTTTTCTGCTTGTGGCTTGGAGAGATTAGCTTTTTTTTGTACTTGGTCAGCGAATGTGGTTCTACCGGCGACCTTTGCGATGTCTGCAGCCAGTCTGAGGTAATCTTGCTTGTGAGACTTTGAAAGCTCTTGGGCAGCTTGAGACAGATTCCCCGTGGCCATGTGACTGGAACATAAATTAGAATAGTTGAACTTTGAACGAATAATACAGTGCTTTTATGTATTTTAGAGCCTCTGCATGTGGATGGCTATATCGCATGCAGTTGCCGTGTGTTGTAAGGGCTGCAGTCAGCTGGTTTTTAAACACAAAATGATCAAACTTCTTTTTTGAAAATATTGCAGCCTACATTGGAGCACAACAATATTCAGCCGCATCTGAGTACCCGTCAGCTGACTTCAACATGGTAAGGGATGGAGTTCAAAGTCTGAACAGAATATTGTCTTATTTCTAGATCAATATGAATGTAAGAACTCGATGTCATATTAGTCTTAAAATTTATTGTAACAAAGCTTAAACCAATGAATACTTACAGCACAGATGCCACGGCCATTTGACCGCTATTGGAGAGTTCAGCAGCCCATTTCCCCAAAACTTCTTCAGCTACACTGTCCATATATCTGCGAACATTTTAAATAATACAGCATTAGTTTAAAGCAGAGATTTGTACTTTTCAATAACAATAAAGCCCCATATTCTTGGAAAACAAAAGTTATGCAACATGGTTGATGCAAATTAATTTTGTGTTGCTGGCAAAATACTTCACGCAACATACAACTTGTTGCTACAACTATGTTGTGCAACTTTTGTTTTCAGGAATACGCGGTTCAATATTCATAATGTATTTGTGGTCTGTCCTGCTTTTCTTTTTACAATTTGAGGTTTTATAACCTCAATTTTCGTAGATGATTTTTTAATTACAATTTAATGTTTTTCAAATAATATTTTTTTGGAAAAAGTGGTGAGATTAAAAGACGAAACTTTCTAAATACAGACGAATGTATTAGGTAATAGGTAAAACGGGCTGGTGTCCGCAACTCCACGACAATGCGCGTATTTTGCGTACGGTATTTTTTTTTATATACGAATGTATTACTTATGAGTGAGATTGCGTCAGAATTTAACCTGGACAGGGTTTTGTTTACATTTTTACCAGATACTTTTGGATCAGACAATACAATACTTTTAATGGAGTTAATATTTATATTCACCTTATCCGACATAGTATGTAAGCTTCTTTGAACAGTTTTCCTTCGCACAAAGCATCTACAGCGCCCACCACGTCGTGCATACTCAGCAAGATGGCAGCTTTGCGGTACTTCGGACCACCATACTGTCTATTTTCTGTACAAAAATATATTACATTACAGAATTTGATATAAAAACAGTAAACTGGCCAAGCAACGAATAAAGGCTGATTTTCAAACTCATATGTGAGGCTTTATTTTTTGGAAATTATGAATTACGTATTTTGTGTTTGACCCATTACCCAAGATATTAATGACTTCGAACAGTACGAAAATATGGCGCCAGACGAGTTTCATACCTGGACAGGTGTCCGTCAAAACCTGTTTGCAAAGCTGTAGATTGATTAATAAAAAAAGAACTGTATTGGCGGCAGTAATAGTTTGCTGCGAGTCGGACCCTCACACGACGGGTTCCATACCACAATGCAAAAAACGCCGGAAAAAACACGTTTTTATTGTATGGAGAACTCCATACAAGAAATGTGTTTTATTCGTTTAATTTTTTTAACTTTATTTTATTCTTATTAAGTGTTGTTACAACGGTAATAGAAATACACACTGAAAATTTCAACTGTGTACTTATTATGGTTCATGAGATACAGTCCGCCGACAGTCAGACGGACGGACAGCGGGGGTATAGAGTTCCGCTAGCACCCTTTGGGTACTGAACCCGGTAAGATGTTTTAGGGTTCCGCACCCTTTGGGTATGGATTTATTTCGCAAGATTTTGCCGCTTGTGAAATATGCACAGATCACAACAATATTATTCATACCATAAAGCCTAGATTCCTCTCTTCTAGCGACCAGCCGATCTATTTGTGCTAAATAAAGTTGCGTCGCGTCTTTCCAATATCTGCAAACAAATAAGTTAAACTTGAATACACAATCTTAGACAATTTACATGTCAATCTGCCTAGCTTTTTTCCAACTCTTTTGGGGTCGGCTTCTAGTCTAACCGCGACAGCCTATATGACCTCCACAACCCAGTTGCTGGGTAACACGATACCCCTTGGTAAGACTGGTTGTCAGACTTTCAGGGCCTCTGACCACTCGTAACGAGTGTCAAAGATACAAGAATGGCAGCCGGGACCAACTGCTTAACGTGCTTTCCGAGGCACAGAGTGGTCACCCATCCACGGAGCGATCGCGGCAAGCGTAGCTGCTAACCTGATCGATCCACGACCACGACCCATGCGGTTATTATTACTTACTTACTCTAAACGAATATTATAAAGAAGTAAAATTGTTTGTTTGTAAAAGGTCATCTCTGGAAATACTGAAGCGGTTACAAAAATCTTTCACTGATAGAAACTACGCTATTACCGAGTGCCATAGGGTGTTTTATAAACATAAGCAAGTTAGAAATGTTCCATGAAACAAATAGCTTAATTTTTTTAAACCACACGAGCAGAAGTAACCTGACTTAAGAATAAAGGTGGATGATTTTGAACTTACTTAAAGGAGACGCACGGCGCCATACTAAGCAGGAAGGGGCACAGCATATCGCGTTCGCTCGCGAACTGTATCATAGTGTCAATGTGTCCGCGGAAGATCAACAGCATTATACACGCCTCCGGATGGTGATAGCGATTCATATGACTATCCACTGTAAAAAAAAACATAAATTGGATTATTTTCAGAGTAATAACTCCAAGATAGAGAACTTCTAAGCTAATTTTGACTGTAAACACTTTTTTTTTTTTTAAACCTTGCCCCACACTAGGAATTTCTCCTGTGTCGTAACAGACATATAAACTCACATACACAAACAGCCAGACCCGGAACAACTAATTGTAGGTCATACAAATATTTGTTCCGTGCCGGAATCGAACCCGCGACACGCTGCGCAGCAGTCAATCGCTTAACCACTGCGCCAACCGTGCCGCGTTGCAACATTGTAAAGTTATTTAAAAATAAGAAAATTTGTTCTATCCCCGGGCCATCAACATGTCTATGGCCGAAATTACGCGCGATAAAAACTTTAAAGTACAGACGCCAGCACATCAAGCTACTACAATCAGTCAAATTTCTTTAATTGATTTTCAACTTTATCGCTAAAGCATTAGGTTCAAGGGTGATTGGGAAAATTTTACGGTTTCGGGTACTCTCTGTATCTAACTCACCTGATGTTTCATAAGGAACGAAATATTAATTAAAAAAAAAAATACTCACTCTCCAAATCCAAAAATTCGTTAACCTCCTTGATGCTACCAAAAACCTTTAGGTAATCTAATTCGATTTCTGGTACACATTCTTTTTTTTCAATTTCAGTATTTTGTGCATTTTCTTCGGCATCTGCCTTGGTAGCTACTATTTCTTGTTCACTAGTACTTTCGGTAACACCTTTTTCATCAACCTTAGAAAGACTAGTAGTATGATCTCCCTCTTCCTTAGTTTTACTATCCCCTTTATCGTGTACTACAGTATCAGTTTTGGCAACAGTAACATTGTGTGTTCCATCTCCTTTCTCTCCAGTAGGGTCCACCTTCTGTGTGAGCATTTGCAGCATCTTTCTCGGCGCTTGCAACTTACACGAATCATATATTTGTTTAAACATTATCGGCAGTAAGAACTTTTTGGGTGGCTTTGAGGCTTTGTCGGATAATTCCAATGTTATTGCGACGTTATCTTGTTCTTCGCCGGAGGAACTGTCGTCATTTACTGGTCCCTTCTTTGCTCCCTTTTTTGCTACTCTCTTACGTGATTTCTTTTTCCCTATTTTATATGCGGCGTCTCCTGGAAAAATGACGGTTATTTAATTCGAAAATGACGTCATGTTATACCGGCTGGCTTTTTTACCGTCTGGACAAAACAGGGTATAAAAGGTGAATGGAGTAGAAGCCTACCAAGCCTATTTCAAAATAAATAATCCTAAAATGAAAATAAACTTGCAAAAAATACTATTATTTAGTTGAAGTAAACTTTTCATTAAAACAAAAAAAAAACATAAATCGACAAATAATTTAAAAAAAACTTATAGGCACTCTACTCGGCGCGCGAAAATTTTCTCTGAAATCGTAGCGATATTCAATCCTTTGATTGAATATCGCTACGATTTCAGAGGCTATCGGCCGGCTTATGAATCCCTTTCGGCTTCTACTCCGTTGGCCTTTTATACCTTGTTTTTGTCCAGACGGTAAAAAAGTCGCCGGTATTTGATATTGATATTCGGAAAAATGCCTACAATAAAATAATTAGTTCTGTTATTTACCTATACACACCTACTAGTAAATACTTAATATCGATAGTACTGCTGCCGATACCATTGATAGCCCCATCGATATTGTTACTATTTTATGAAGACACGATACTATGGCATAATCAGCCTATAATGTTCCTACTGCTGGCCACGCATAGGCCTCCTCTCGGTGAGATGGAGTGGGCCGTAATCCACCACACAGGCCCAGTGCGGGTTGGTTAATGTCACATATCTTCGAATTTTTTATTCTAGCACATGCCGGTTTCCTCACGAAATTTTCCTTCACCGTTTTGAGAGCAGTGGTGATGAAAGAATTTACACAAAGTAAGGTGCCTGTTTGGATTTGAACCCCGACCTAACAACCTGTAAGTCGCGGCCGTTACCACTGAGCCACCACGGCTCGATACTATGGATACTTTTATTATTGGCGAGCAACACTTGTATTACTACAACAATAAATCCATACAAGAGATTTTAACCATCTTTAGGTTGATACAAAGCATAAACATACCAGCATAATTCTCAGGCTTATGTTGATAGATGTCCCACAGTCGCAGACAGAACTCGCCTCCGCCCGATAGCACGTGGTGCGGTAACTGAGGCTGTGTGACCCAACACACGCCCAGCGACACGAACGAGTGCCCGCCGAATACCGATATGCATTCCCCTGTTGATACGTCCCATACCTGTGGGGAAACAGACAGAACGTCTTAGTGTCCATACACGCGAGTGACACGCTCAGGCTTCGGCTACAGAGGCAACTGACTCCGTCGACACGTGTCGGCGGCTGCTATTGACGTGTCGCTCGTGTATTTGAGTACGGTGCTCAAATACACGAGCGGCACCTTGGCGACGGCTGAAGTTGCCTTTGTCGTCGAGGCGAGTCGCTCGCGTGTATGGACACTTAGAGTGACACAGCCTAAGTGTTTGAACAAGGGTTACTATGGGGGCTATCAGCTATGCCAACCGTAAGGGTGGTCGCAAATCTAACGGAAGAAGCGCGGCGTATTGTCGGTCGCGTAACGACAGAACGGAGAAGTGGATAATAAAGCGTTTAATTCTACGTTACACACTCGACCGATGATGTGTTAGGGAGTCGGGGATCAAACGAAGTAAGGAAAAGATAGGAAGGTTTACGCCTGGTTTTTTAAAAGTAAACTATCGGCGCGTCAAAATTTAACGCAAGTGATGCGTTGGCTGTTGATAATTCATTGAACCGATTACAGTAAATTACGCGCTCTCGACCATTTGTTAGCTAATTATGTGGTGACTTTCGTTCCAGAAACCGGGCGGTACTTGTATGTTAATTACTTAACATATCTAGTATTGTATACAATCATGTATTTTCTAACTGAACAGACAGCTGTGCTGCTGGGGAGTTTGTTGCGCCACTTCTTCTTCCCAGCGATAGCAGTAGGAAGTGGTGAAGGGCGGGCGTTTTTGGGGGACTGTCTTTTGTAATTTTGACGTTCGAAAAGTGCTGTTTTTCAGCCTAATTTGAATAAATGACTTTTGATTTTGATTTTTGACTTACTTCATTTTTAAAGTTTGCAAAAAGTACATTTAGGAATAGTTGAAATAAAAAAAAATACTAAGTAGAAAAAACCCTATCAGGAACGAAATTCCCGCGCACAATGCCCGTCTGCTCGAATCTCGATACTCGCACGCACATACACACACACACTGGTATATAATAGAAAGAGACAGATAGAGAGAAAGTAGCATGGAGGGAGCATAACCCTTTTTCCTTACATGGCGATTGCTACCAGTCAACTCAAACACGGACCGCGTTAAGGAACCTCGTTCCAAAAAACAAAGACTTGAAGACAACCATTTGTTTTCATAAAATAAGCATAAGAAAACGAGAAGTCGTTTATTATCGGATTAGCTTATGTAGCGCGTCTTTCACTTGAGAGTCCGATGCCCTAGCAGTCTCACTACTTTACTTCGAGAACCAAATAAACGATGGATGGACTGTGTGAATGATGATATGGTTAGAAAGGTGGTGACTACAGAGATGACGACAAATACAGAAGTATCGAAGGAAAAGACATGTTGCGCCGACACCAAATAAATTGGGGTAAGGGCAGGCGAATGATGACTTCCAGAACTATCCCTTACTCACCCTAATAGAAGAATCCTGTGAGGAGGTTAGCAGTAGTCCATCGCGATGCGGGTTCCAAGCCGCTTGTAATACCGGTCTTGCATGACCCGCCAGTGTCTTCCATGTAGTCAACTGACACTTCCCATCTGATAACATAATGAAATGAAATGACATTAACTCTAAGTATGGTCACAGATTACTAAATAGTTACTACGTAACAGATACTTCACTTGGTAGAAAATTTCCAATACCTACTGCTATAATAGTCTACTCCGTCGCGTCAGCAACCGCTGCATGCTAAAATGTGCCTAAATGCTCAAACGTACAGTTGTGATTGCTTCGCACCGCAAGTTTCCCGTATTATTATTATACTCTTTGGCGCGATCCCACAGCACTGAATTTGGTCCGCAAACGGCCCGAGACCGCTCGGCCGGGCGGTAGGTAATCATAGCGCGCAAGTACATGGAGTGACGGAGGCCTGGTATGGTGATCTGGTTCTCCGCCTAGCCTAAATAAACAACAGTTACAGCAACCACGAATGGCCACAGGTAATTTAATAAACAGCTCTTTGTCATAAGAGTCACAGACAGTCCACTGTGCAGGGCCTGCATGGAGGCTGACGAGACAGCAGCTTAATATGTGTTCTAAACTGCTCGGTGGTAGCCACATACAGGACAAAGTACCTAGGAAACCCAACTCGGAAAATAACGTCTTGGTGTACTGACTATGTCACGGAGGGTTGTGAAATAGTAACACCAAAGCGTTCCTGGCCTTACCTGAGGAGCTGGGGTCTATCGAATGACAGATTTTCCCAATTTTTTGGAATTCTAAATATTTTTTATTATAATGTCTCTATGTACCGGTAAAAAAACAATAATTATGATCATACAATGTGTGACAGTATGTGTGACATCAAAAAACAATTAGTTTTGAATTATATCAACTGTGGAACTTTCGAATAATGCCAAGTTTTTATTTCTTTCCTAAACAGGTGAGTAATATGTAGTTATGTAGTGATATAAGTACCTTTTTCATTGGTCTGACACTCCAATATGTTAACAATGGAATCCTTATCCAAAGAGGTGACTACAATGAGGTTCTTGTATGGCGACTCTTCACTTGAATTCGACGTCTGCTGGGGATGCCACTCCATCGAGTGTATCATTTTACTGCGAAACAAAATAAATAAAAATAGACAAATGCAGCAAAGTACTATATTTTGACATTGAATAATAAACCTTATTATCAGTAATTTTAAATACAAAACTAGAACGCACGAGGACGACCGAAGAGCCGTTTGATGTCTGCGTCGATGTTCGTATAACTTAGCACCTTGATGACTTTGATTATAAAGTGTATTTTTCAATATCAATATTTCAAAAATAAAGAATTGTTTTGATTGTTGTTATCGCTGTTATTGTCGTCTTATTTCGGAGTGAGATGGTGAACTCACCTGAATGGAAACGCAGCAGCGATAAGAGTATGCGGCTTTCGGGGCGTCAGTAAAGCGACGGCACCGTTGTTGGAGCCCACCAGCATGCCGCGGGGCGTCCAGTTCACTGAGCATATGTTCCAAGACTGGCCTTCTAGAGTTATGTCTATTTGCTCAGGAGCTGCAGGGTAAGGACAGTTTGTTAGAATCTTGATGTCACTAAAAGAGATAAGTAACCAGGGTCGTCGGATAAGTTGAAGTTTAGTAAGAAACCGATGGATGTTTTCGAATGAAATTCGATTTCTTACTAAAGTTCAACTATATCAGATGACTCTGGTTACTTATCTGCTTTGGTGACCGTACGTTCCTTCCTCTTGAGAACTATACGGGGTCAACTTAAATTAGGTAGCATAACTTCACACACGCGATGGGTACCTATTGATATCTGAGCGCAAAAAAAACGAATTTTCTGAACTCATACTTCAAGAAACTACACTTCCCGCTAAAAATAAATATATTTATTTTGTCAAAAATCGTTCGTTCGTTGACCCAGAAAAAAATCAAAACATGTATTTTTGTTTTTTCCATGTTTAGATATCGATAAAAATAACGTCGGTGGAGTTTCGCTCCTTTAGAGGCATGGTGTCCCAGCAGTGGGAACATTAAAGGCTGATAATGTAGAGGCATGGAACCCTAAAACTCGATTTGACCTCTTTATAATATTAGTTTAGAAACTAATCCATACAAGTTACCTTCGTTAACATTAGCGCGATACACGACTAGTTTGTTGCCGCCACTAGCATACAAATCCATGCCTTCTCCCCAAGAGAGGGAGTATACTCCATGACTCAGCGCGTTAGTCAGCACGCGAGCCGGCAACTCATGTTTGCCGCCAGTCTCTAACAGACCCACCTGTAAGAAAACCACGTTTATTATAGTCGATTATTGAGTAACCCTGATGAGGGGCTCTTGGCTAAATAATACCAGCACGGGTCGATCGAAGGTCAAGCTACTTGCCGCGGTAGGTTCGTGGATGGATGGACCCCTGCGTGGCTCGGCTGTCATTCGTAAATTTTTGACAGTTGTTACGGGTACCCAAGTTACTGGATAGAACGATACCCCTGACGGTATCGTTCCATCCAGTAACTGGGTTGTGTAATCCGGTTAGACTGGGAGCCGACTATAATTTACAGTGTCTGGCGAAAGTCTAAAAGCAATGATAATGTAAGAAAGTGGAGTCCAGCACGCAACCCTCATTCGGTCCATTCTGCGTGGTGTGTTTTGGCTAACATAGCCAGCCTACCTTCGCCCGTAAGCACAGACCCTACACAGGGTTCGTGGAGCGAGTTTACTGCTCCGAGCATTTGTTTTCGTTGGGCAGCCACGGCCTCGCATTCCAGAACGACGTAGGCGACTGATTTTACAGCGCTAAACCTCTACAGAACAAAGCCTGGGCACGCATCACCGTGGCTGACTTGGAAATCTATAGACTTCGTACCTAAGTCGGCCGTAACAAAGACAATCTCCACGGGAGATAGGGGTTCACAGGCGGCTCAGATCTCAAGTGCGTATGCGGCACCTCCCCACAGACAATGGTCCACTTTCCATCCTGCGCCGCATGCCCTGTCTGTGCACTTGCAGATCTTATGACTGCGTCAGTGAGCGGAGTTCCCGCAGCTGAATGTTTGGCCAAAGATTTTTGTACTTTTCGCCATAAGATACGCTAAGAAGAATAACTTGCAAGAGTCCACCTTCACATACATACAAGTCAAGTTAAATAAAAGCTTTTAAAAAGCACAAAGCAATTATACTTACTCTAGATTCCCCAGTACCGTAGGCCAATAAGTTCTCCTTAGTGGGATGCCAGGCTACAGCTAGCACTTTGCCCTGCACATTCTGCCAGTAGGATGTCACGTGGGATCGCGTCAGTTTCGTCTCGTCATCGGCCAATGTGTTGCATTCTAGAACACGGACCGCGCCGTCGCCTACACTTACTGCGACTCTGGGAAAGATAGTCTCGGTGTAGTGGCCTAATAAGGTGTATTTTTAACTCTCAAGATATAAGAATAATTTGAAACTTGTTTCTTTTGTTTTTTTTTTACTTATTTATTAATTTGATAGTATAGTGCTTGTTGCACAATAAATAATAGGTTTATGGGGCATGCGGTGCTAACCTATATGAAATTGTTGTATCGAACCTTAGATTTTAGTAAAACTATCATAGAAAAAATAATTATTTGTTGTAGAGAAGTTATTAGTTAAGTTATAGATATTCTGATTAATTATTCCTCCAAAAAAAAAAAAACAATTTCCATCACAGAAGTTGCTTTCCAATGGTTATTAGGATAATTTAATAAACGACCAAAATCGTATAGGGAACTGCTAATAAATCGATTTAAAACAGCGTTATTCAAATGGCTTATAAAAAAATCATTCTATTTTGTGGATGAGTATTTCGACTTTAAAATTCATACTCACATCTTATAATTTGACAAATACTTGATATTTTTTATATTTAATGCGAGCACAAAAACATAATTTACGTACGAATTTTATTAGCTCCATTTATTTAAAAGGACTTAGCAAATTATTTAGAAACTGTTAAAAAACCCAACCATCTGTAATGTACTATGTTATACTTGCAAATAAATTTCATTTCATCAAACTACTTTTTATCTCAGATCGTCGCGAACTATTAGAGATTAGCTCGAACGTCGTGAAGCCTATTTTAGTAACAGTAATGCCCCCAAATAATAGGCTATTAGCATGATTATGATCGCTTTCTGACTGTCGGAGCGTATGACAAGGTCAACCAGTCGGATCGCACAAACTACAAGACTGACTAGCACAATTATCTATATGCGCTCAGAAGGTGTAGAATAATAATGCAATTCTGAACGTGTTTAGACACACACACATTCCACCAGTCAGGATCCTAGCCGTCACAATGCCAACTACCTAGAATTATCTATCTTCTTATTCATTAACCTTCAGGCGAATCACACACTACGCGCGTGATGTTTTACATACAAAAAATGCAATAAAAACACGCTTCCGCGCGGGGAATTTAGCTCCGTTTCCCGCGCCACGCGACAGGGCGCAACCGACTTCAAAAAAGGAGGTTCTGTATTCAACCCGTATGTATGTTTGTATGTCGGCGATAGAAAACTATTGATCCGATTTGGATGGGGTTCGAATCCGATTTATATGCAGATTTTTTTACATACAAATTCAATAAACTATTAAGAACTACTAATCAATTTAAAAACACACTTACTTCCCAGCATCATATGGACAAGGTGCCACCGAATACACAGACCCTCCACAACTCGCATGGACACTAATCACCTTCTTAGTCCTCACACAGTATCGTATAATGTTGCGGTCTTGCCCAACTGACCACACTGACCAATCTCCTGAAGGTTCCGTTGACTCATTTTGTATGCGAGGTGCATTCGATTTGACACAGTACAACCCACGCTTGTGTTTTTGGTGGAGCATCTGCCATTCTAGTTTATTTTTACTGTGAAAAAATTTAGTGTTACATTTTTACTAATATTTAAAAAATTTAAGCATTTAAAATGAAAGGAGATTGTGGTATTATGTGAATACATTTAATGAATGAGCAGTGATGGTCCAGAGGTAACGGTCCCGACCTAAGGATGATTTCCACCAAACGGCTCGAATTGCATCGGATCAGATCGGAAAGGACACGAACGGATGCGGCGACAGCCGATCACGTCCGGCAGAATGTCGACGTATACGATCCGTTTGGTGGAAATAATCCTTTATGCATAGTAGGTCCTGAGTCCAAACCGAGGCAGGCACTTTACTATGTGTAATTTATTTCGTAACCACTGCTCTCAAAATGGTGAAGGAAAACATCGTGAGGAAACAGGCATGACCTAGAACAAAAATTTCAAGACATGCGACATCCACCATCCCGCACGAGGCCCGCGTGGTACATTACGGCCCACTCCCTCTCACAGAAAGGAAAAACTATACGCCGATTTATGCTATTTACTGAAACAAGTATGAAAGAGAATGATGGATTATCGAGGCCACTTATGGAGGTTTTTTTTTTAATGCCATAAAGATAAGTATGGATTTTAAAATGTAAGTAATAACAACATACCTGTCAACCTTCTGTGGGTTTATCTCAAGCAGTTGACTCCTACCATCAGAAACAATAATTGAATCAGGTTTGTACCAAAGTACTGAAGTCACAAAGGCAGTTTTGGAGGTTTTTGGAGGAATGGGTATGGCACATAATCCCACCAGCTTACCAGTTTCAGACCATATTCGAAGGCCTCTGAAAATATCAAGTTTTTTATTAAAATTAATATCATATTAGTTTTCATATTGCCAAACTTAGTAAGCTTTAATAGTGTCAAGTCAGTATTAAGCATATTTATTTATTTAATGTTTAGCACACAAAAGAGGTACAAAGGCAGACTTAGGGTCAGTCCACACCGAGACGCGACGCGACGCGACGCTGCGCACACACTTTAAAAGAGAGAGCTGCACGGCGCAACGTATTCTGAACTCTTACAATGCAATGTGTACCTTTTCGTGTAGAAAATAAAGTATATTTTGAGACGCGTCTCGGTGTGAACTGACCCTTAATGACTTAGGCCTTCTCTACCAGTTAACCAAGGGTGGTGAAGAGCTTAGATGGCAGGTGTTTTGATTGAGGATTCAGCTTTGTCAGTAGTATATTTCATTTTGTTTATGAAATCCTCAGTCATATAATATTTATATAAACCTACCCAAATTTTCCAACTGAAGCAAGGAGAAGTTTGTGACTAGATTTTTCAGGATTTGTGTCTAGTTTAACACACTTTACTGTGCTTGCTGCGATTGCCTGGGCGCTTTCAGGCTGGGATTCAGCACTTTCCGGCTGGGATTGAGAACTTTCAGGCCGGGATTGAGAACTTTCAGGCTGGGATTGAGAGCTATCAGGCTGGGATGGACCACTTTCTACCTCAGTCACAGCATGAACTTCAACATGAGTTTTATCCAAAGCGTCAACCAATGATTCAATAGTTGAATCAGTTTGATTCTTCCTTCTCAATATCTCCGCTTTCAGTTTCAGACAGTCAGCCAAGTAGTCGGTATCATCAGCTTTCTCTTGTTTCACTTTCATCAGTATATCTTCTGGTTCATATTTTTTGTGACCAAATTCATCAGGTTCATGGTCTTTGTAAATATCAAACATGTCATCCTCCTGCACCATAGACTCATCAAAACTGTCTTCAGGAAGGGTTTTACCAATTCCAGATTGTTCTAGTTCATTTGTTTCCCCTTCACCTTCATTCCTTATAGCTGCTAGCCTTTTATCAAGGAATGATTTGTTTTCTTTGGATGATTTCTTGATGGCCATTTCATATTGTGGGCACCAGCTTATATTCATTACTACATCATCTTGTCCTCTAACTTTGTATACTATTTTTCCTCTACCTGTGAACAGTTCAGGGTGTCACTTATCTTAGGTTCCATACGGGGTGGCAGGGACGCAACCACGAATTCAGTTCATGATCCTAGACAGCCTAGTGTAGAAATTTTACGTCGGTTATACATTTTTTTTTAAACTATTCCAGATATTTTGACCGCGAAGCTACCGCGAAATGCACTTTTGTAGGAAACAGCTGATTAAAAAAAAAACCGACTAGAAATTTCAACGCAGGGTGGTCCAGAATCATGTTCTGAATCCACGGTAGCAGGTTGTGCGTCAATGTCCCTGTCACCCTCCACCTGTATTTATTAAGTACTTGACAAATGCAAAATAACACATTACCATGAAGGTCCACAAGGACGATCACACCCTGTTTGGTACCCACAGCAACTTGTAGTGGCGTATGTTGAGAGCAAGCCATACAGGTGGGTTTGAACCCCCTCAGAAAACAGGAGTATACCTTTGTAATATTAGAGGTTAAGTCCCATTTTACTATGTTAGTTGCCCCAACTGATATAGCAGTTGTTTCATTACTATAACCAATACCTATGAGTTCCTGAAATTAATTAATTGCAAGTTTAGTTAACTGATGGAAGACGTTGCAGTTGATGAATTTCTTTACTACTTAGTAAAGAAATTATTTATTAATTTTTAATCAATACCTAGAATAATGCTACAGTTGAAAAATTACATGGAGTGGTACACAAAATCAGACAGTCCTTAGAGAAATAAATAAAATTATAGGGAACTATCAGTAACTCCAAGATAAAAATTCTACAGAGATTCCAAAATATAGCCTTACAATCAATATCAAACCAGTAGTGGTTCATGAGAACCTCTGAAATCCATGAATACCTATTTCTACTCCTATGGGAATTATGTGCTGAATTAATGGTTCAAGTTTGCGCATCGGTGACCTTGCCATCACAAATTTAGATGGAATAAAATTAATTGGAATACATTTATATTCCAATTTTATTCCATCTAAATTTATCCTTATTGACTCTATGACTCAATTATTTGAAATCTTGTAACTAATATTTGAATAACAGTCAATGGTAAAATATGTAGACTTTTTGTAATACATGAACATCCTATGTACAAATTCTTAAATAAATAAATTGACTACTGTGTTAATTTATATTTATTTAGGCGAATCATAAATCACTACATATTTAATAAAAAACAGTCCCTCACCACATCTGTCTGTCTGGCTCTGAAGAGATTGTCATACAATTTTCATCATTAAACAGAGTGATTCATTAATAAGGATTATCACATACGCAAACAGCCCAGTATGTTCCCGTGCAATATTTACCGAAATACACTGGGCTAGCTATTGCTTGCCACTTCGCTGCAAGCAAAAGCTAGTGCAATATAAAATCGAACTCTAAAATATATATGTATTACGTACAAGTTTATTAGAGAATAACAAGGGAAGAGCTTATTGGGCATCAACAATTTTCTTCATTTTTTGATTTTGTAATTAGTGTATTTAGGTATGATATGTGGGTACTGTGTATGTGTATATCATAAGTTGTTAAGTAAGTATTATAAATATTAGTAAAAAATTGTTATGATCATGATTTAATATTAGTTAAAACAAACTTACTTCATGTTCAGTTTTGTGAACATCATGGCAATGAGTCTCTTTAATTTTAACCCTATTGTCAACAGTATCTACAACCCATTGTTTGACAATACCATCTATACTGCCAGTGAGAAAGACCTTCTTTTCTGGCCATTCCGGCGAAATGTCCACTGCAATAATCCTGAATGAGAAAAAAAAATTGCATTCAAGTACAAGCAAAAAAATATCAAGTTTTTTTAGGGTAACCAGCACCGTAATTTTACATCATGTACTTACTTATCGGAATTTCCACAGAAAAACACATGAGCCTGATATTTGTCCTTTGTTGCTATAATACCAACATCTGCTGTAAGGGGCTCCAAAACACAAAGAGTTTTATTTGGTCCTCCGTAAATGAGCCAACCATCAGTACTTACAGCCATAATAGAAGGAAGGAACCAATTAGGTGACGGCAATAGGATTGTTTCATCCATGGTTAAAATAAATCAAATGTAACTTTTCGGCAAGAGATTAACACAGCTCGCCGGCCCGGCAAATTAAATTTTTTTTCACCCGCGCTGGCTAAATTTCACTTTTTGACAGTTGATTTGAAGAAGGCATCATAGACTAGATACATTACATTTTATTCATTGGAGGACATTAAGGGAACCTTAGCCGATCAATCTAGCATCACCTATCATACGTGGTTCACACCTAGGCGGTGACGAATGTGACGATGGCCGGTGGCGCGATGACGGACACTGTCGAAATGAAATCAATCTATCAGTCACCAAATATATAATATATAACTAGAAGTATATTACACATATTAACAGAAATATTTTTTCTTGGTAATTTTTCGTGAACTCTTCGATCTAGCTCTTGGACTATACATTACTAATTGAATTCATTACATCTTCTAAACTAAAACCTGATTAAATCTGTGACTTGGCGACTGATTCCGACAAAATATGGGAGAAAACAGATCTTCGCTAAGTGCCCTAGTATTTGAGATATAAATGTGGCCCTGCTGGGGAGACTCTCTCCAGATCGGCCTCCTATAAACCCTAATATCTTTTGAAACTGGTTCACCGACCGACAAATTCTGATATTTGGCGACAAATTTCGACAAATTTTTTGTGTAATCAAATTTAAAATCCCTGATGGTGGCCTTGCCAGTCAGTGACACCTCCCTGAGCAGCTCCTGATTACGGTCCGTGCCATTCACACTACCAAAATCGCCTATCCAATTACGATAAAGGCCCTATCGATAATATTGTTTTCTAATGCATGTACGGTTGTGAGGTTGTCTGTACGTAACCTAACAACTGTTAGCCAGACCGCCACCGACATCAAGAAAGTTGAAAAGCCTAATGTCCCGTTCTTAAAATAGAAAACATTACTGTCTATTTCATTTTGTGTTGTTTCGTTTTGTCATCTATCAACTATCACTATCACTATCACTCACTGCTGTCAGTTTCTAGTAGAAGTTTCTGAGAAGTGGGGTTTGTTTTGGTGCATTTTATTTCCTTGAGCCTTCGTTGTTATTATAAAATATTCAAAGAAAACTGTCTGCAAATTGCTGAAAACAACTTTTCACCACACAGCTAAATCCCAATCATGGCTCATTACAAGGGAGCAGCATCTGAGGCTGGCAGAGCCATGCACCTCATGAAGAAACGAGAGAAAGCTCAGCAAGAAATAGAATTACGCAAAAAGAAAATAGAAGAAGATTTAAAGATGGTAAACATTGAGAATAAGTTTGCTACACACTATGATGCCGTAGAGCAACAACTGAAAAGTTCCACAATTGGTCTGGTGACCCTTGACGAAATGAAGGCAAAACAAGAACACATAGTTCGGGAGAGAGAGAAAAAGTTGGCACAGAAAAAAGCTGAGAAAGAAAAAGAGAGGCAGAAGGAGATAGAAGCTAAACAAGCTCAGAAAAATAAACAGAAGAGACAGGTTAGCTGTTTCCTAATATTTATTGTTTTTGTTTACAATTCAACTTAACATCAAGCCTGCAATCCTCGGAGTGTTAAGTAGAGGTGTGACTCATTCTATTTTAATAAATGTCTTTCGATTTTGAGGAAAGAGTAAGGAATTTAAAAGTTTTATAACAACATCACACCTGTAATCGCTTAAGTGTTAGGCAGAAGTGTACCTAGGGTAACACCCACATTTCACCAGTTATGTTTAAGTCCCATTTAATAGGGGGCGAGCCTATTGCTATCAAATATCAACCAGGCATACATCCAAACAGCTTCTACTGCAAAATCCCTGATGAAATATCCCAATAATATTTTCCAAGTAAACTTCTATCAAGTCACTGGTTCCTGTCGATGTTTCCATAGAAAACAGGTTCATGTAGATTTAATATATATTATATTCAATAGAAACTTGGTTCTGTACAGTACATGTTATATACATTATAAATTTAATTTCAAAGCTATTAAGTTCAAATGAAAACTGTTATTAAAACTGAGCATTTGAAAGCGAGCATTTAAAAAACAAGATCTGTATGACCATTCAAACTTTGCTCATACACTTTGGGGTTTATTTATATACAATGAAAAAAAAAAGGTTGAAGTTAAGTGACATTGAAACATCTAAAATGTATGGATAAACAGTTGCTAATCAGTACTTTAAACCGTAACCCGTTGAATGCTGTAAATACAGACACAATTAAAAAGCTAATGGTGTCTCGCGTGGATCTAACGTTCCGGCATACGAAGGGTACAATGTTTATGAATAAGAGGCATTGATTTGTTTTTTCAGATTCAAGCATTGTCTTTTGACATGAATGATGAAAATGAAGACGAAGATGAAGAAGAAGAGAAATCTTCGGAAGAAGAGGAAGAAGAAGTAGCTGAGGAATCTTCCGCAGATGAGAAACACCCCGCAGATGATAAGAGCTGGAGGGACAAAGAAGAACCGGTATGCCATAGAATTAATTTTACTACAGTACTAATATTATACAATAATACTTTGAAACAGTATGTGAGTATGTACTGTTAAACAATGTTTCATGTATCCACACTATTAAACTGTACTTTAAAAATATGTATGATCCGTTCCCATAGACCAGTGGTTCCCAACCAGTGGTCCGCAGAAGCCAAAATGTGGTCCGCAACGATTTTAAATTTAGCGGGCGGTGAGCCGTTGGTCGCCGTGCAGTGAGTGCACACATACAACGTCTGCGATCTGCCTACAATCGAACGTGTATCGTGTGCAAGGAATTACTTTCGCGTTGCGCTGTCATTTGTTATATCTGAGTGTCAGTAATACTATTTAGTAGTATTTTTATTAAGTATACCTACATAGTGGTCCTTGCTAACAAGAATAATATAAAAGTGGTCCCTGACCAAGAAAAGGTTGGGAACCCCTGCCATAGACAAACCATAAAAACTGTTTTGTGGGGTATAGTTTCAAGTTCATGACTATTGAAAACTCTTTTTAGGGCTGATTTTTCAATCAACAGATAACTTTTAACTGTGGAATAAAGTTGACGTGTGACAGTTTTTTTTATGGAAGAAATGTAAAAAATTAAAAACTATTCCTTGGATAAAATTATCTGCCGTTGGAAAAATCAGCCCTTACATAAATAAAGAATATGCCTCTTTAATTCAAACTGTCTTTACGCTTTTCAAAGGTCCAGATAATTACCGTAAATTTTATATATTGCAGCTATTCAAGAAAATAAAAAAGAATCCAGATGTAGACACGTCATTCTTGCCAGACAGAGAAAGAGAGGAAGCTGACCTTAAATTACGAGAGGAACTACGGCTAGAATGGGTGATGACACAAGCAAGCCTCAAAGATGAACCCATCGCAGTTACCTTCAGTTACTGGGACGGTTCAGGGCATAGACGGAATGTTACCTTAAAAAAAGGTATGAATTATTTTGTAACTTTGTGTACCTAATTTATTGTATCCCCACTACAGACTAACAGCTTACCAATGGCTTTCATTTTGGCAGTTCAGCAACATTCATTGCGTTATTTACGTTGTTGACCAGACAAATTTTTCGAACATAATAATAATATCCCTGGACATTTCACACAGCACCATTTGTCCCAAGCTAAGCAACCTAATGCTTGTGTTATGGTAACAAGATGGCTGATAAACTACTTATATACAATTTTTTTTTTGTTGTAAATACATACATATTATAGATAGAAAAACACCCAGACTCGGAACAAATACATGTAGGTCATACAAATATTTGTTCCGTGCGGGAAACGAACCCGCGACACGCAGCGCAGCAGTCAATCGCTTAACCACTGCGCCAACCGTGCTGCCAATAATATGAAGCTTTGGAGGTATTTGGAACAGGGTGTAAACTTCACTCATCCTCCATAGAAAAGGGTGGATCCTCCGACCAGACGGGTGTTGTGTCAGGCG
Source organism: Apamea crenata (assembly GCA_949629185.1). Classification (NCBI taxonomy): domain Eukaryota; kingdom Metazoa; phylum Arthropoda; class Insecta; order Lepidoptera; family Noctuidae; genus Apamea; species Apamea crenata. The sequence goes on from OX451359.1 coordinate 5,842,316, forward strand.
GGCAATTGCTCAACGATTGATATTGGGAAATTGTATCTATGCTAATTGCGCGGTAAACTCTGCTTGCGAGATGCAGGATTTGCGTGACGTCAGTATGACGCGTTGTTCGCATGTGGCGTTGTAGATACTGCTACAAAGCAATGGATTAGCAATATCCTTCAAAATAATTCAGATTGTGATTGAAAGTGAGAGTGCAGATGTCTAAATAATTTTGCGCAACTCATCTCTTTCTATGTAAGAAAATATTGTTTTCAGGTAATTCCATATATCAATTCCTTCAAAGATGCCTAGACACACTGCGGCCAGAATTCAGTGAACTAAAAACAGTATCCGCCGACCAGCTTATGTACGTGAAAGAAGATCTCATACTACCTCATCATTACACATTCTATGATTTTATAGTTACTAAGGTAAGTACCACGGAAGAAAGGTTCCAAAACTATGCGTAGATAAAAAATCGAATGCAGAGCTGAAGATTTTTTGATGACTTTCAAATATACACTTTACTGTCAGTGTTATAAAGTGCAAAATTGCACAACGATTTTTGTTACATAGCGTCTGTAGCCTTTTCTACATAGACAAGGTTAAAATAAAAAAAAAGACTCAGGCCTCTCTCTCTTACTCATCATTATAATTTCTTGCTCTCCCAATCCCAATTTATTAGGGGTCCGCGCAACATTTCTTTTTATTCCGTACGTTACTCTTGTATAAGGGACTACTCACACTTATTCAGCTTTTGTCCATAGAAAACAACGATTTTGTATGGAACGCGTACGCGGTCGTAAAGCTGAACGGATGCGTAGGCATTCCATACAAAATCGATGTTTTCTATGAACAAAAGCTGAACAGAGCTGAATAAGTGTGAGTAGACCCTCAGTCGTCATCTCGGTAGTCATCTTTCACACAGCGTCCATAGTTTCGTTGGCCTTCCCCTATTCTTATAGTCATCCACATTCATACTCGAAATTATCTTCACGACATTTTTCTCATTCCTCTCCATCACATGCCCATACAAACGGATGCCACTTTCAGACTTCCACTATAATAAATTGTTTTATTTGAATTCCAGGCAAGGGGGAAAAGTGGACCGTTATTCCAGTTTGATGCTTCTGATGACGTCAGACTCGTGAACGACGCCACCCAAGAAAAACAAGACTCGCATGCAGGAAAAGTATTACTCAGGTATGCAGTTATTTGTTCTTGTAGTAGATAATATTTTATGAGTCCACCAAAGGTTACCTTTGTTTGACGTTAGCATCAATCCAAACTAAAATTTGTAATGTCTTTTAGTATGTATATTTGTAGAGTGCAATAGGAGAGACCTATGTCCAGCAGTGGACTGCTGTAGGCTGATGATGATGTGTCCATGGAATTTCTTGCCCGTTCTTCAAAAGTTTTGGAATGGGCAACTAGCTTCAACATCTGAGTAACTGACCGACTCCTTGATCATTCAAAAGTGCCTGTAAATGGTTTAATTTATTTATTAAGAAATCTTAAATACAATGTACAATCCAATACTAAAATATACAACATGCACAAATATGTCTAATATCAAGAAAAAAAAAATGATTTAGTTGAAATAATTGCGATTTTTAACCTGCTTTTTATCATTTTTTGGTCAGGCAATCCTTGAAACCAATATGTAACATAGAAAATTAAACATGGACTTGGCAACCAAAATGTAAATATTTTTTTAAAAGGTCACATTTCTTCATTAAAAATAAAATATTTATTTTTCAGATCCTGGTATGAAAGAAACAAACATATCTTCCCGGCATCAAGATGGGAACCTTATGATCCAACAAAGACTTACTCTAAATACACAATTAAGGGAAAATGAAACAGCAGCTACAAAATAATGATAATTAACTTATTAAGCAATCTTTTAGACAATGATGTAAATGCAATAATACCAACGAATAAAATAAAATACGTATATTTGTGTAAAAAAATGACTTCTTTTTAATACCCAATCAATAATTTTATGCTGGCACTACTCTTGGCGTATTTTAAATAATTCTGGCGATTTAAAAATTAACTTTTTTTAAATGGGAATAGGTTGTATTTTGTAATGACAAAATAATGCGAAATATATGTAGCACTTCATCAACTAGGTACCCCAGCAAAAGATATGAAAGTTCAAATTCGACAGCTGCATAACAGTTTTTGTATTTTTACAAAATCATTTTATGAATACAGACGCCAACACATCAAGCTACTCGAAACTGTCAAATTTCCCCAATCTACCTTGAGCTTTAATGCTTTAGCGATAAAGTTGAAAATCTATTAAAGAAATTTGACATATTGTAGTAGCTTGATGTGTTGGCGTCTGTACATCGACAAGCCATCATACAGAAGAACATTTATGTAATGTTTGTATTCGTCTAATTAGCTCAGAAGTTCGCTCGGAAGATCACTTGAAGCGGATATGATTTCTTATTACTTCTGCATTATGCCCAATGCAACAAAACCCAAATTATTTGCTAAACAAACCTCAGCAAAAAGAATAAAAGGATAAGGACCAGAAAAAAAACAAACAAGTTAATAAATAACAACTATACATGTATTTCTAATTAAGACTACTCTTAACACCAAAGTAGAGTTATACAGCTTGTATCAGAATTTTGTGGTCATAATATTTAAGGGTGTGTTACAGATAATCACACTTTCTCAATGGGACCAACATCGTAATGGCGACAAAATAACCAAAACTGGCCATAAATTTGGATCGAGTAGGTATTACGGTTTTGTATGGTACAGCTGATTATTTTTACGCGATTACGATGTTGGCCCCATAGAGAAAATTGTTCAGGGTTGTACAATCCATCAAGGATTGTATCACACTCATAAATATGACCACACATTTCTGATACACGCTGCACAATAATAATAACAACATTATATTATGAACAACTAACAATTTTTTCAATTTGTTGCCATCTCTGGCTTTCCAGTTTATCCAGAAACTGTTGTTTTGTGTCACTAACACTTATTGCTTGTTTGGGGGGCGGTGCATTTCTTTGGAAGTGTATTATGGCGGCCAAAAGATTCCAAATCGTGAATTCTGGCCATAGTGCGTCTGTGAAGTATAAGACAGTGTTGGAAACCTGTAAGTAAAAAAAAAGAAGAAAATTGAAGGTACAGTCGAAAAATATTCATCTTTCGCCCAGGCGCCCTGGATTTTCAACTCGGCATTAAGCCGAGTATCGAATTTTTTTTCCTGTCGATAAGCAAAACAAGAAATTTAAAAATCAGCCATTAGTTTTCCTTGAAATAGAATCAACATTTTATGATTTTTTTACTACTGCTCGGGACTTCGTCCACGTGAAATTTCTTATATTGTATACCAAATAGCTTGTTGGGTTGTAGGTACATAGGTACTTTTAGTGAGCATGTTGAAACCACTATTTTCAATGGCGGTTTAACTGTCGTTTCACAGTAATTTTTCCTCTGATTTTGCATCACTGACCAAATCACAGTGATCTTTATTCTCATTCGAATAAGGTTGCTGTTAGGTCGCTGCCACGGAAAAGTCTGTCAAAGTCATTGTGATCTTTATTCACGTTAAAATAAAGTTGCTGTTAGTTTGCTGCTGTCTGAGGTAAAATAACTGAACGGACTGGGCTTCGGAGTGTAAGTCTGCTTGATAAGCGCTCGAAATTACGCATTTTCGTTTTTCCTCTCAATTTTATCCCAAATGAGGTCATTACTCCATTAGAAATTGAGGAAATCGCGATAACAATTATTATTCGAGTACCTAACACAAGGTTTTTTTTTTACTATAAAAATTCCCGCGGATTTCTTACCTGCCATAACATAAAGTCTGACAGTCTTACTTCCCCTGATGTCCTTACGAGGAGTTCAGCTTCCCCAAGTTCTAATGTTTTTGATACAAGCTCATCATCAATGTCTTGTGGAGCTATTTCATTGTTCCTCACTCCATCCACTATGTGAGAGGCTGCTCGGCTGATTTCATCTCTTCCTGAAATCATTACATAATATTACTTGAATTTATATTGAAAATATTTTAAGTAAGTATACAGGTTGGCAGGGACATCGACGCGCAACCATGGATTCTGTACATGATGCTGAACCCCTTGCAAAGAAATTTCACATCGGTTATTAAAAAAGAAAATTGCTGTTCCATACATTTTGACTGAAGTTTTATTAATAAAGAGAAAAAATCTATGATACGTGTATGTCTAGAATCATGAGCTGAATTCACGGTTTTTTTTGTGCGTCGATGTCGGGATGCTACCTAGTAAATACTTAAAATAAGTTCTAATGGTAAAATGAGTGATCCTAGTACATCCTGCATTTTTATGAGAGTGATTTGTACTTTTTGAATGTCACGCAGTAGTATTAATATTTTTAGCATAATTAACACAATTTCTGTACCTGTATATGCATAAGCAATGTTGAGCCGCAGTTTATGGTTCTGTCTAGTTTTTAGCATAGCTGTTGAGACTTTTGCTCTTAAATCTTCTGGTAACAGGGACAGTCTGCCCGCAACATGAATTCTTACACCCCAGTCTTTGATTTGATCACTATTATAGAAAAAAAGTGATAATTTATTGTGTTGATCAATCTATCTTGTTTTTGACTAACCCCTGTTTTTTATGATGTACCACATAAAAAACAGGGTGCTCAATATTTACAGAAAAGGATGGAAAATTATTTTGTTTATTATTCTGTAAAAATCTCACTGAAAACTTAGGTGAAGTAAGCTGGCAATCCCTAGTGGAATGACAGTTCACTTCACGCTCGCTTCACTTCAAATGATTGATAAGTACTATAAAATAAGAACAGCAAATAAATTAAAATTGTACAGTAAAATAAAAACATACATTTCTTCTAACAATCTCTGAAACTTGTCTCTTGCCAAATCCATAAGGCCATCCACTTCCTCTTTACTTCTTTTAAAGTTTTCTATACTGAAAGCGTAGACTGTTACTTCAGGTATTCCTAGATCTAGACACCACTGAAATCAAAATAGAACACTAAACTTACTTTCTCATTCATCTAGGGAACATTTTGATTCAAATCATTCCACTTTACCCCACCAAGCCGCCAGAATAAAAGTACGAAAATAATTGTTTAGAAATTTTATTTCCTACTCAAATCTTCCCTTTACAGTACGACCATGTGATCAAGTTTAGTTATATTTTATTTGTAACAAATCGTGTAATTTACAACCCATTTCCTTCAGGAAACAAATAGGAAATAAAAATTTGAAAAAAAAAGTTGTATTTTTATTCTTAAAAATTTTAGGCATTCCACTTTGCCCCACCAGTGGGGCGGCTCAGTGGGGTAAAGTGGAACGATTATTTGATTCAGCTGGAAGCAAAATGTTTTATGGTCAAATAATTTATTTCATTTAACTTTTTTTTCAAATGGGCACATAAATTGGCTTGTGTTGTCAAAAGGTAATGGAAATATTTAGACTTTTATGTTTAGAATAAAATGGAAAGACACTTCATTTCTATCATTCAAAGAGGAGGCCAAAGACTTTCAAATTGCAAAAAAAATAAATTATTATCATTTTATTATTAGCCATTATTGTCGCACTGCTGGGCAAAGGCCTCCCTACCCTACTCTCTTTCTACCTCTCTCTGTGCAGAGCTGCAAAGAATATTTTTTTATTAAAGGAGTCCGCTTCATCCCGTCATCTCTGTCTGGGTTATATTCTATCCAATCTGAGCTAGATTAAAATATCTGTTGCTCTTCCCAGCAACATTTTATATAAACTTCTTTATTTTTGTTTATAAACTTCTTTATAGATTACACATAGTCCTACAAACCTTGAACTTCAATAAAATCTAACCAAACATAAAAATTATCACCACTACTCACCTTCAAAGTTTCAGATAACTTGTCAAAGCCTTTATAATGACCAGCACTGTTGGCCACGCTGTTCTTCTTCGCATAACGACGATTCCCATCCATAATAAACGCTATATGTTGCGGAACACGACCTATCTTCACGACTTTAATGCAAAACAGTTGAAAGAAAGAAACACAGTTCTCTTTGACCCAGGACATGGTTATTCTTCAGTGATATTTCAATTACCCACGTACACCAATTCAATGTACTTAATATGTAATTATTAGGAGGAACAAACGACTAAAACCACGTCAGAAATGCACAGTATCCTTATCTGTTAATGTTCTACTGGAGTTTATTTGAAATATAAAAGGGAACTATAAATGTAATTAACAACGTACGGTGTTTAATTTACATGTAAATACATTTCATTTGAATGCATAATTAATTTGTTTCTGTATTTACTCCCAATGAATGCGGTATCGTACGTGAAGTGCGAAATGTTGATGATATGTCATCAGTCAACTCATAATGTCATGTCAAAGTCACGATTTTCGCGTAGTAGGTCTATTTTCGAACGTGTAACGACGACGTGATGACACGACTGACAGAACTGCAGCGCTACCAACTCAAATATCTGAATAAGGCTTTCCATGCACTAGACGACAATAATAAGTGCAGACACAGATTTACGTAGCCTATCTTATTATGCTGTGGATATTTTTGCTGGCAAGTGGCAACATTTTGCTACGGAAGAATGGAAAATTGACAGATTGTTTCGTGTTTGTGGTTCCAAAAATCCAAATCGCCGGAATCACAGGTTATTTGTTGGAAACTCACGTCAATAAAACCGAATAAACTATTATGAGTAATATATTTAAGCTTAAACTGAGTGCTTTAGGCCATCCTAATCCAGGAGATTTCAACTGTGAAGGTAAATATCAAGTTACAAGTCTTATTTCCATTTTGCAACCTACGCGTCGGTTGATTTTACATTCAACCCTATTTTGCAGATGAAAAGGAATACAGGAGTGTAATTCTGTGGCTTGAGGATCAAAAGATCAGGCATTACAAAATAGAAGAGCGAGATGGTCTAAGAAATATAGAGAAAGACAGTTGGAAGGAAGCTTTTAACACTTACCAACGAGATTTGGTCAGCCCTGTGTCCGAGGGCACTCCTAACGAACAATTAAACTGGATACTATCATATGCTGTAAGACTAGAGTATGCAGATAATGGTATGTTATGCGATATTTTTTTATTGTCGTTCTGAGCTATTGCGAAAGAAGTTCATGATCCAATATTGTCACATATTTCGTGGTCTAATGCAGTAGTCATATTACACCATGATTGTAATTGGTTTCTTTTCCCTGCATGCTGCTCCAGATTATCCAAACATGTAACACATTTACAACATAACAAAATCGGCCTATAATGTTCCCACTGCTGGGACACAGGCCTCCTCTCTTCGAGAGTCAGTTACACATTTGTGCTGGTTTATTTACATGTGAAGAGCTTATATAGTTATTCGTTTATGATGACTCATCTCTTGCACAATTCTGTTTTCAGTTGATAAATATAAGAATGCAAAAGTGGAAAAACAAAAACAGGCTACACCCAATGTTGTGTCATCCAATCCTCTGGATAACCTTGATTGTAAGTATAAAAAAGGGCCAAAAAAATACAATTTAATTTTGCAAGAGTATTTTTATAATACAATTTTTTTGTTGACAGTTTCAAGTCCAGCATTCAAGGCAGGTGTAGAAAGAGTGTCAACATTAGCTGGAGTTGGGCCACACCCTGACCCCAAGTTTCGGTTGTCAGCCCTAGCCAAAATACTTAAAACTACTCCCCACCCCGATCCACCTGCAACTGAGGTGAACCTCATCCATCAACCATCTGATGTCCTGAAGCTACTGTTTGTTCAAGACCTGCGAGAGTTGCAGACCAAGATCAATGAGGCTTTGGTTGCAGTCCAAACTGTTACTGCTGATCCACGAACTGACACTACCCTTGGTAGGGTTGGGAGATAAATTGTTAAGATCTTTGATCAAAAAAATTGGGCATCTCTTAAGAAAACAATCTAGTCTGCTACATTGACTAAAATAATAAAAGTTGCAAATAATTTATAACATTATTTTTATCTTGTAACTAAATTATTGAAGATGCCCGGGTAATGTACTAACATCACTGCATTTACTTACTGTAAATTAAGTTTTACTGTGAATTTGACAAGATCTTTTCAGATAAATCTATGAGAATACACAAATCTATTTTGATGAAACTTTCAAGAGTGTACTTGTTTTTTTTTTCTGAAGCCAGTGCAGTGAGAAGTATAAAGACTTCAATTCCAAATGAACTGATTTGTAAACTATTTATATCAATAAATAAAACAATAACTTTATTACCTTAGTTTAATTCTGTTATTAAATTAACAATTTGTTTAGGTACTCCTACTATTCGTAAGTGTACATTTTTGGTAAAGTAAACAACAGCATACTAGCCAACAGCCACTAGCTAATAATAAACAAAAATGCACATATTCATAAAAATCTTGAACCTAAAAATGCACAACACTTGCATACATTAACTGAGCTACAGATCAGTTTATAACAAATATATAACTATAGATTCAATGCATTCCACCTCCTTTCTCAAGCATTTGTGCAAACCTATTGGTAATGAGTAGTGAAACATCTATAAACCTCTCGACACAATTTGTAATGCAGGTTTCTGTGCGAGAGTCCAGTTTCGCTCCAGGTTTGTCCACACATTTGTCCCAGCAAAAGTCGTTGAATTCATGAATCTGGAATTAAGACGTAGATAAAAAATTAACGCTGAGGCACGGTCGTTTATAAAAATTGGTAGGACGGTGGCCGCATACCGGATGCATTTTTGGTATTAATTAACAAAGCTGTAGCGACCGCTCCACATTTTATCTTTTCAGATATTTAAAATTTTAAAGCATTAAACAGAAATTTAAGTTTATTGATTGAGAAAAATTAATGATGCAATGGCACAAAATGTATTTACCTGTGCATGGAACTGAGCCTTCTGTTTTTCTGCAAGGAGGAAGTCTTGCAGTTCAGAGTCTGCACCCTTCGGACTCGGATAGTCTGATGATAAGTCACTCATTGTAGATTTTAAATTTTCGGACTTATTTTCTCCCAAGTAAATTAACTTCACCTTGGTTTGAGGTTATGCTTCTTTCTTGCGTTTGGATCCAACTTAATGACAAGATAATTGTGACACATGACAAAACTAAACGCACCATTTTTTTTTTAATTGGCTTAAAGACATTGCCTTTTGAGAATTTTCTGGGTTATCAAGTTTAAGAAGCTCGCCGGTGCCACTAGGTACTATTCTGTGACTGGGGTTTCAACCAGGCAGCAAATGCTATGTTAATAGTACCACTTAGACTATACAAAGTATCATGGGTTAAGAAAAACTGCTTTATTGACCTAATTTCATTAAAAACAACGTCTTAGGTGTGCATAAAATAATCAGCCTATAATTTTCCCACTGCTGGGGCACAGGCCTCCTCTCTGTGAGAGGGAGTGGGCCGCAATCAACGCGGGGGTCCAGTGCGGGTGTGATGTGATGATTCTTCGAATTTTTAACCGACGAAAAAAAAACGGAGGAGGTTCTCACGGCGCCGTTTAAATTTAAGGCAATTTAGTAATGTGTTTAGGTATTGATTGTTTGGCGCAGTATACTTACACTAGTTTAAGAACTTAGTTATTCATCATCATCTGCCTAGCCTTTTCCCAAATATGTTGGGGTCGGCTTCCAGTCTAACCGGATGCAGCTGAATACCAGTATTTTACATGAAGCGACTGCCTATCTGACCTCCACAACCCCTTTTTTTTTTTTTTTTTTTTTTGTCGCTGAGAAATGCTTTATGCATGCCCGCCTCACGGGGGACGAGACGGGGTATGTGGGACTCCCTGTCGGAATGACAGTATACCCACTAAAACTCAGCGGTGTTCCCTCATTCGCCGTGATGGGAGGGCCACGGGAATAGGCATAGCCTTTACCTCCATAGCCCTCCCGGCGCATGCCCGCCTAGATGGTATGGCGGGCCCCGCATGCCCCCCACATAGGGGGGCTACGAGAATGGCCGGGAGCACCTAGCCATTCCCGTCCAACACTGGTGGAGGCCTGTGCAATGCAGGCAACGGTGCCCCCGCACCCGTTGCCTGCTGGCCCCCACGCCCGCCTAAACGGCGGGCCCCGCATGCCCCCCAGGATGGGGGGCTACGGCCGCAGAGGATAGGGAGAGCGGCAACGACACACCGACACTCCTCTTCCCCTGCGGCCCCACCGCGTCCGCCATCGAACGGTGGCGGCCCCGTCAAGGCCGCGGAAGGTAGGGAGAGCGGCAACGTAACACCGACACTCCTCCCCCGCCGCGGCCTCTAATCCTCAGCCGCAATGTCTCCCACACGGGGGACATCGCGGCCCGCCTCAGGTAGGCTGCGATGTCGCCCAAGCGGCACCGCAACCTACCCGCCGGCCGCTACGTCGTCGGCTTTTCCGCACAGCCTAGACGAGCGGCCGCTCCTCGGGTTCCTCTTAGCTTCACCGTGGCCCAATCCACCACGGCTACTGAGCCCCCCCGCCTCGACAATGCGGGAACCCACCGGGGGGGACCTCCACAACCCCTGGGTAATACGACACGAAGAACTTAGTTATTAAGGTTAAATAAAAAAGGTTTAGGTAAGTATTGTTTTTTGCTTTTCAGTTTTTTCGGTAGGTAGTTTAATTTTTTTGTTAAAAATTTTTTTAGTTCTAGGACATGCTGGTTTTCCTCATGATGTTTTCCTTCACCTTTTGAGAGCAATGGTGATGAAATTATTTACACAAAGTAAAGCGTCTGTCTGGGTCCTGCTCTATGGAGGTGTAGGTAAATCCAAATAAAACGAATTCATTGTAACTATAACAATACCCTGTATTGTCATTAAACATGTTTAACATTAATAAATCACAAGGAATGTTTTCCAATAAAATTAAGTAATTTATCGTTGAGCGTTTTACGAGCATTATCAGCGAACACATATTGGCACGCATTCAGGGCTAATCTTGCAGTTTGTGATGAAGTTAGAGAAAATGTGTTGACACATATTTGGTATTCTCGTGATAAAGACGTTGCGAAAACCCCTTTGTCATCCGTCTGTGGAAATAAAAAAAAAACGTAAATATTTGTCGTGTAGGTACAATAACGCCTCATTAATCGGTTCATGTTATAGTATTGTTACGAGCTTCGGGTTCGTGACAATAAAACTGCCGATATAAATTACCAAAAATGACACTTTAATTAATTAACACAAACACACTAATAAATAAACACAATTATTACACTTAAGTCGCACTTTAAGATCGCTTTAGATGTATTCGCATGTATCGCTTCCAACACACTGTGTCGCATCGCGGTTATTCCCGGCCTTATATAGTCCAGTAGATTGTTCTAGTACCTTCTACTGTAGAAACATCTAGAATGTTCGGGTATATACAGGCCCCGACTGACCTCTGTCGATAGTTCTAGTATCGAAATTTCTAGAAGGATCTACTTGTTCTACTATTCGATACTAGATGGCACTAGTGGTAATTTAGTTCTGCTATTTGATAATAGATGGCGCTAATGGTCACTAATGTCGCCATGTATCAGGCCTTAATCGTGGCGCGCAACACTGCCCCCTCCTAAGACATGCTCGTCCCGAGCATTATCGGCTCCATTATAACGCGCCAGTCGATCCACATGGACGATCTTAGGAGTGCCTCTTGCACCTTTCTGTATCCGGTATGTTACGTCATTGATCTTTGTCACAATCCGGTACGGTCCATCCCATTTAGCGAACCTTCGAACCCTTTATTGTTCATTTTGCGGTCATATCGGGTTTTCATCTCCCATGGTGCACCAACATTGTGCAATTTCAATGCACCTCTATTACGAGTCTGAGGTCCCTTTACAGCTGCACAACTTGTACATTTGCGACACCAGTCCTTGACATCGTCCCGACAGTGGACCCAGTAAAACCGTTCCCGTATCTTCAGTAGAGCCCGTTTTACTCCCAGATGACCTCCTGAACAACCATTATGGTACAGCTGTAGAACATCCGGTACTTGAGCCATAGGGACAACCATTTGCAAATGACAGCTGTTTCCCCGAGCATTTTCCCATTTACGGCACAGGACTCCATCCTGAATCACCAAGCTGTCCCATTGGGCCCAATAGCTTTTTGTGATCGAACTCATCGCCGAGACGTCACTCCACCTGGGCTTAGGAGCTCTGGCCTTCATCCACTCCAGAATCGGCTTGATGTCCGAATCTTCCTGCTGTGCACGCTGTACGCTTTCCTTCCACTCGTCACTGAGGTCTGTCTTGAGCATCCTCACAGGTACGACTTCATTACTTTGCCTAGTCTTCAAGGCGGCAATCTCATCCTTCAGCTGGTTGACATAAATACGGTCCTGTTCGGACCGCGCATGCGCTTCGCGTCGCACTCGCTCCAACTTGTTCTGTTGCATGTCAAACGCGCGCTTCAATTCTTCTAAACGTTCTAGAAGGGCTTGCTGTTCCTGGCGAGCCATAACCAACGCCTGCTGCTGGTGCTGGGCGGTGCTGTTAGCTGCACGGCCCTCTGGAGATCGGCCCTCTTCTCTTTCTGCAGTTCGCTTAGGGCAACTGGATCGAAGGTGGCCCTTCTCCCCACAGCCGTAGCACCTAGGGCTGTATCCTTTATTGCGGTCGCGAACTGTAGCCGCTGCAACCTCCCTGACGCGATGGGAACGATGATCCTGTCGCACAGCTTCCACCTCCAGTGCATGGGCCAAGGCGTCCTTAAGCGTCCCGTGGTGCCCGAGCCTCACAGCAGCTCTAACTTCAAGGTCGCGGATGCCGTCGATGAATGCCTGCACCAGGTTCCCATCAATAAGCGCAGGTACGGACTGGTAAGCTTTACGCACCAGCTTCTCCACTTCAAGGGCCCACTGCTGCAGGTTTTCATTACTGCGTTGCACGCGATCCTTGAGCTGCGCACGAAACACGTGTTCCAGGTGAGCGTCGCCATACCGAGCCTCCAATGCCTCAAGGAGCTGCTCGTAAGTCACTTCCTTACCGAGAGCTTCCAGGACAGTTAAGGCCTGGTCGCGCAGGCCTAGGGTGAGGGCAGTCATTGCCTGGCTTTTATTCCAACCGTTCGCCTTCATGACAGCCTCAAACTGGATTTTGTAGGCCGACCAGGAAGAAGTTCCATCGAACGGTGGCACCTTGAATCCACGTAGCGAAGGTGTTGTAGCTACGGGAGCTGCGATTCCATCCGCAAGTTTAAGGTAATCCAGCGTTTTCTTTACATCAGCCATTACGTTTTTCTTCACGTCAGCCATCACGGTTTCCTTCATGTCGGCCATCACGTTGTCAACCCGGTTATTCACTTGGTCGATTCGGATTTCAGCTTCCGACAGGCGGTTGTCATATTGAGCAACCTTATCCTTCACCTCCTTCATGTCTTTCCCGAAGGTAGCGTGAAGGTCCTTTATAAGGAGCATCTGCTCTTCCTGGCAACGAGCCTGTTCCTCCTGTCGGCGAGCCTGTTCCTCCTGTCGGCGAGCCTGTTCCTCCTTGTCCCGCTGGAGCTGTTCTTCCAACCGACGAGCCTGTTTCTCCTGTCGGCGAGCCTGTTCCTCCTTGTCCCGCTGGAGCTGTTCTTCCAACCGACGAGCCTGTTCCTCCTGTCGGCGAGCCTGTTCCTCCTGACGACGGGACTGCTCCTGCAGCATCATCATCAGGGCAGCAAAGTCTGGTGCTGCTGATGCTGAAGCGGCTGCGGACGGGTCGGCCTCCGTGGTTGGTAGCTGGCCCTCCAACCTCTGCGGCATAGTTCCACCAAAACGTCTCTGGTCCGTCTCCTGTTGGCGTTGACTCCGGGTACGGATACCCTCCGTGTCGTCGTCTTTAGGTAAAATCGGCATAATTTTATCCCTCGCTTCTGACACCAATTGTTACGAGCTTCGGGTTCGTGACAATAAAACTGCCGATATAAATTACCAAAAATGACACTTTAATTAATTAACACAAACACACTAATAAATAAACACAATTATTACACTTAAGTCGCACTTTAAGATCGCTTTAGATGTATTCGCATGTATCGCTTCCAACACACTGTGTCGCATCGCGGTTATTCCCGGCCTTATATAGTCCAGTAGATTGTTCTAGTACCTTCTACTGTAGAAACATCTAGAATGTTCGGGTATATACAGGCCCCGACTGACCTCTGTCGATAGTTCTAGTATCGAAATTTCTAGAAGGATCTACTTGTTCTACTATTCGATACTAGATGGCACTAGTGGTAATTTAGTTCTGCTATTTGATAATAGATGGCGCTAATGGTCACTAATGTCGCCATGTATCAGGCCTTAATCGTGGCGCGCAACAGTATAAAAGTACAGGGTTTGTTTGTAAAACTCTCGCACAGCTTATACTGCTAAAAGTTGAAAATTGAATTTTGGTCAGTACATTGTACCTATATGTATATACGTAAACTCACGCTTTTCGCCTTTTGGGGGTAGGCAGAAACTACCGAAAGCCACCTGCCTATCTAACCACAACCACTCGATCGATACGCTTACGTACCGTATCGTTGCGATAATAATTATCAATTTGAAATATTTTTCAGTACAAGTATTTTCTCAGATAATACTACTTTAGGGGTATGAGGAGGGGTGCCAGGGCAGAAAACCTCCACGTGTGCCTGGGCACTGGAGTTCCCTTCTGGATACGTCCGGGGGGAAGACCAGTGTTCGGGCCGGTGCATCCCGGGGTGCGGGCAGCGATTTCTTGTTGGGATTATTTCCCAATGAGATCTCGCTGCCCGCATGCTAATGTTCTGCCAAGAGGAGCGCTCCACACACGTCGCTATGAGGAGCAGAGCGGCAACTGTTGTGGAGTAAGAGCGGGCCCGGTGTGCACTTACCCTGCCGCCGGGCAGGCAGGAGGGGTAACCCCCCCCTCCTGCCACCGTTAATCTCGTAGCCCCGAAGACTGTCAAGGTCATGTCTCTGACATTTGACGGGGGTCGAGGGTCCTGGCTTAACCGCCCGGACCGCGAGGAAGATTTAACCTCTATAAAAAATTCCCCAAACCTCCAAGCGGCGGCGCACCGTGAGGGAGGTAAGAAGCTTGACTAATGGGTAGCTTGGTTTAGTCGCTAGTGCGAACCACCTTTATTTTGAGCAAGTACAAAAAGTTTTTTACTCGTGGGAACAATTATGAAACATTTTAATAAACCCAAAACAACAACGAAGAAGGTGAGGAGTGATGCGGGGTCGGAGTCCGACGCTGTATCTGGACGAGCGAGCACGGTAGGCTCAGGGAGCCCCTGCCGTGCCCAGGAGACGGCCGCTGCAAAAAGACAGGGACGAAGCAAGCGGCCAAGGTCACTGGACGGCCAGGAGTCGTCCTCTGACTGGGAGCTGGCCTCGGCGCGGAAAATCTCCACCAGTAGGCGGGGAGGAGCCCGGGAGAGAGGCAAAGGGAGGGGGCTCACTGCTCGGGAGGCGGCAGAGCGAGCGGAGGAGCCCGCAAAGGAGGGGGGGACGGCTTCGGAGCCCTCAAGCGACGAGGCGGTTGAGGTTGGCGGCCCCGAGGCGGACCGCAAGAAGAGCTTTGCGGCGGTAGTGGAGGCCGCAATCCGGGTCGTGGCCTTGAAGAAGCGCCAGGACTCGAAGAACAAGGCCATTGACGCGGCAATGGCCTCCATTATGGCGGCAGCGGAGGCGGTCAACTACGCCGGTCCTTCGGCTGGGGAAGTGGCTGAACTGCGGGCGGATGTGGCTCGCCTGACGGCTGCCACGGAGCTTCTCCAAGAGGAGAACCGGAGGCTCCGTGCAGACCTGGCCGGCCTGAAGGTCCCCGATAAAGTGCAGGCGGAACCTTCAAGCCGGCCCGTGCCGGTGGAGAACCAGGTCTTGGACCTGGTTCGGAAGGAGCTGGCGACCTTCCAGGCGCGGTTCGCCGTCCTGGAGGGGATCGTTTTGCGCCCCCCCTTGGCGGGTAGGACGGTTCCGGGGCCGAAGGCGACCTCGTACGCGGCCGCTGCTGCCCCTGAGCCTGGGCCGTCTGGCCGGGCCCAGGCGCCGGCCAAACCAACGTCGGCAGGAGGAGCCCCAGCACCGGCGAAACCGGCGCCGGCGAAACCGACACCGGCGAAACCGGCGTCGGCTGGCGGAGCCTCGGCGCCGGCAAAACCAGCGCCGGCCCATAAGAAGGGCAAAGCGGCTGGGAAGGCGAGGGCCCCAGAGCCTTCGCCTCTCCCAGAAGGACCTCCCACGACCAACGCAGAGTGGCAAGTGGTCGGGGAGAGAAAGAAGGCGGCCAAGGCGGCGAGGAAAAAGGCGCAAAGGCAGCGCCGCAAGGAGCGAGCCGTTGCGGCTAGGCTTCGCTCCCCTAAGACCGCGGCTGTAGTCATAACACTACAGCCGGACGCGGTCAAGGGGGGAGTGACCTACTGTGACGTGCTCACAAAGGCAAAAGCGACGGTGAACCTCCAGGAGCTGGGGATCACCGGAGGCCTCCGGCTTAGGGTGACCGCTACTGGTGCCCGCATGCTGGAGATCCCCGGTGCGACGAGTGGCCCCACCGCTGACGCCCTAGCCGAAAAGCTAAGGGCGTCCCTCAACGCGGACGAGGCTCGAGTCTCCAGGCCCGTCAAGTGCGTAGATATGCGCATTATGGGCCTGGATGACTCTGTTACGGAGAAGGAGGTGGTAGCCGCCGTCGTCGGGACGGGCGGGTGTCTGGCCGACCAGGTGAAGGCGGGCACCATACGTCCCGACTTCACGGGCATGCGAACCATTACGGTAAGCTGTCCCGTGACGGCGGCGAGACAGATAGTGGAGGGCGGAAGGCTCCTGGTGGGCTGGGTGTCAGCGCAGGTCAAGCTGCTGGAGCCCAGACCTCTGAGGTGCTATCGATGCCTCGTGGGGCACCACGCGAGCGCCATGTGCACCTCGGAGGACCGCAGCACTCTGTGCTTCCGCTGCGGTAAGCCCGGACATAAGGCCGGCTCGTGCAACGCCACGCCGCACTGCGTCGCATGTGCGGCTGCTGGCAAGCCGGCCGATCACCGGGCGGGGAGCAAGTCCTGCGCCCCACCCACCGAAGCCAGGAGGAAAGGCAGGCCCTCCGCCGCCGTCGCCACCACCACCACCGTCGCCGCCACTGCTGCCGCCGCCGCCACCGCCGCCGCCGCCGCCACCGCCGCCGCCGCCGCCACCGCCGCCGCCGCCGCCGCTACTGAAGGGCCTCCTCAAGAGGCCCGGGAGGGGGTTGAAATGGAGGAGTAATGGCTCCGTTACGCCTCCTCCAGGCGAACATCAACCACTGCGCCTGCGCTCAGGACTTGTTGCTCCAGACCATGGCGCAGTGGTCGATTAATATCGCCGTGGTCGCTGAACCGTACTTTGTCCCGCCCAGGGATGACTGGGTGGAGGACCTTAGCGGCTCAGTGGCCATAATTTCGTCGGCTGCCGCCGGTACCCCGTCCCTCGAATGTGTCACGAAGGGACAGGGGTGCGTAGCAGCACGGTTCGGAGAGATTGTAGTAGTGGGAGTTTACTTCTCTCCGAGCCGAACTCTCGCCGAGCTCCAGAACTCTCTAACAGAGTTGAGTGTCGTCGTCGCCAGGAACCATCCCTTCTCCGTGCTAGTGCTCGGGGACTTCAACGCCAAGAACTTGGCCTGGGGTTCCCGGTGCACGGACGTGCGGGGCAGGATGGTGGAGGACTGGGCTCTGGAAACAGGCCTGGTCGTCCTAAATCGGGGTTCTGTTCCTACGTGTGTGCGGATGCGGGGCGAGTCGGTAGTGGACATCTCGTTCGCCAGCCCCGCTCTGACGCAGCAGGTCATTGACTGGCGCGTCATGGAGGAGGTGGAGACCTACTCCGATCACCGGTATATCCGGTTCGATGTCTCCGCCCAGACCTCCAGCGCGCTGGTCCAACAGGCCCCGAGTGGTCCGCGGTGGGCGCTGAAGCAGCTGGACCGGGAGCTTCTCCTGGAAGCCTCGATCGTGCAGGCCTGGGTGTATTCACCGGACAGGCCTGCTGATATCGACGATGAGGCGGAGTGGTTCCGGGAGGCCATGTCCGAGATTTGTGACGTGGCAATGCCCCGAGTCCGGCCAGGACGCGCCCGACGTCAGGTGTACTGGTGGTCGCAGGAGATCGCGGCGTTACGCAAGGCGTGCGTCGACGCGCGACACCGGTACACCAGGCACCGCAGGCGCCGCATCCGCCCTCCGGATGCGGAAGCCACGGAGGCGGAGCTGTACGGGGGGTACAGAGCGGCGAAGACCGCCCTCCGAGAGGCTGTCCAGCGGGCCAAGGACTTGGCCCGCGAGGAGATGCTGGAGACTCTGAACAGAGATCCATGGGGGCGCCCTTACAAGATGGTGCGGAATAAACTCCGCACCTGGGCCCCCCCGCTGACACAGAGTCTCCGCCCACAGCTGGTGGAGGAGGTGGTGAGCGCTCTGTTCCCTTCACGGGGGGAGCATACTCCCCCGCCTATGGCTCCGCCAATAGCGGTGTCCGAAGCGGACCACATGGACGACGACGACGACACACCCGAAGTGACCGGGGTAGAGCTGGGAGCGGCGGTAGGCAGGCTGAAGGCCAAAAATACCGCCCCAGGACCCGATGGCGTGCCGGGTAAAGCCTGGGTCCTGGCCTCGACGGCTCTCGGGCCTCGACTGGAGGCGCTCTTAAGCACATGCATGGAGAGAGGCCAGTTTCCACTCCGTTGGAAGACAGGGAAGCTGGTCCTCATTCAGAAGCCAGGGCGCCCTGCGGACTCTCCGTCCGCATACCGGCCCATTGTGCTGCTCGACGAGGTTGGCAAGCTCTTCGAGAGAGTGATTGCGGGCCGCCTCGTCGGGCACCTGGTGGGGACAGGGCCGGATCTTGCGGATAGCCAGTTTGGCTTCCGCAAGGGGCGCTCGACGGTGGACGCCATCATGCGCGTTAGAGCCCTCACGACGGGGGATGCGGTGTCCCGGGGCGGGGCCGTCGTGGCGGTGTCACTCGACATCGCCAACGCGTTTAACACCCTGCCCTGGAGTTGCATTGGGGAGGCACTTCGGTATCACCGGGTGCCGACCTACCTCCGTCGAATAGTCGGGGCGTATCTGACGGATAGAGCCGTCATCTACCCCGGTCGCGACGGGAACTGGAGCCGGCGAGAGATGTCGTGCGGTGTCCCACAGGGATCGGTTCTGGGGCCGCTCCTGTGGGACATCGGTTACGACTGGGTGCTGCGGGCAGACCTCCCTGATGGCGTCAGTGTAGTTTGCTACGCTGACGACACGCTGGTCCTGGCGCAGGGGAGGTCGCATCAGGCGGCGGCCGACGCAATGACACGCGGGGTTGCGATAGTCGTGGATAGGATCCGGCAGTTGGGTCTCGAGGTGGCATTGCACAAGTCCGAGGCCATGTCCTTTCATGGGCCCCGGTACGGGCCACCTTCGGGATCTCAACTGATGGTAGGAGGGGTTCACATCGGCGTCGAGACAACGATGAGATACCTGGGTCTCGTCCTCGACAGCCGGTGGAACTTCGTCGAGCATTTCCGACGTTTGGCCCCCAAACTGGAACGGGCCGGGGCCGCCTTAAAGCGGCTCCTGCCCAACCTGAGGGGGCCAAACGCCTCCTGCCGGAGGCTTTACGCGGGGGTCGTGCGGTCCATGGCCCTATATGGGGCCCCGGTGTGGGCGCGTTCACTGCGGCTTCGAGCCGCACACTATCTGAACGCGCCCCAGAAGGTGGTAGCCGTAAGGCTGATCCGGGGCTACCGCACGATCTCGCGCGAGGCGGCATGCCTCCTTGCCGGACTGCCGCCATGGGATCTGGAGGCGATAGTGCTTGCGCGCCTCCATGATTGGCGCGCGGAGGCACTACGCCGGGGGGAAACTCTGCACCCGCGGCAAATCGCTGCGGAGCGGACGGACCTCCGGCGCGATCTCATGGCGGAATGGAAGGCGCGACTATCGCAACCCAGCGCAGGGCACGCCGCGATAGCGGCGATAAGACCCCTCTTTGAGGAGTGGCTAGAGAGGCGTCACGGCGCTCTCACGTACCGCCTGACGCAGGTCCTCTCCGGACACGGATGTTTCGGGAGGTTCCTGCACATCATCAGGCGGGAGGAGACGCCCGGGTGTCACCACTGCCCGGATCGCCCAGAGGACACGGTGGAGCACACGGTGGAGGTCTGCCCTGCTTGGGCGGAGACCCGCCGTGTCCTCGTGGAGGCGATCGGCAACGGCGGCGACCTCTCGCGCCCGGCCCTGGTGCAAGCCATGGTCCGGGGCGAGAGAGAATGGGAGGCAGTCACCTCCTTCTGCGAAGCAGTCATGCTAGCGAAGGAGGTGGCGGGGAGGCTGAGGGAGAACACCTCACGCCTCAGCCGCCGCGGGAGACGCTCCGGGCGTCGGGAGCCGCGTGACGACTCCCGGCCACCGTAGGCGCGGGCCTGCGGGCGGTGAGTAATGGGTAGCTCACCGTCCGATCAGGACCAGGCCCGTGCCGGACGGCGCGTTGTGTTCCACGCGCGCCTCAAAGAGATGTCAGCAGAGGACGGGGCCCCACAGGGCCGAAGCCTGCCGGGGCGGTGGGATTTTCCGAAAGGTTAACCGCTGCCCTGGAACAGAAAGGGCTAAGGACGGAACACGGGTGGGTTTTAGTCAGTAAAAGTCTGACACTCCCTTCCGCTCCACCCAGAGCGGGAGGGGTCATTTGATGATTTCCCATCCACAAAAAAAAAAAAAAAAAAAAGGGGTATGAGGAACAGGGTGTAAAGTTCTCTCATCCTCCATAGAAAAGGGAGGATCCTCCGACCAGACGGGTGTTGTGTCTGGCAGGCAATTGCCCAGTCTATCTTCTATATATATAAAATTCAAAGTCCTGACTGACTGACTGACTGACTGACTGAGACATCAACGCACAGCCTAAACCGCTGGTCCTAGAGACATGAAATTTGGAGGGTGCATTCTTCGTGAAGAGTAGGTATCCACTAAGAAGGGGTTTTTCGAAATTCCACCCCTAAGAGGGTGAAATGGGGGGATTTTGTTTGTATGAAAAATCTTATTCCTTGAGTTAATAAACTTGAAACTTGCCACGGATACTTAGCTAAGTAACGGATACTTAGCTAAGTAAATTATGAAGTTGGGCATTTTTTGTTTTTATAAACTACCCCCTAAAAGGGGATTGGGGGGTTTCAAAGTTTGTATGGAAGAATTTTAACGCGCGGTCCGATTTAATCGAAACTCAGTATTTATACCTAAAATTGAAAGGAAAGAATAATGTGTATCAGGGTTTTTCGAAAATCTACCCCTGACGGCCTGAAAAGGGGTAGTCAATTTTACAGGGCAGGATTTTACAGCGTGGCTTGATTAACTCGAAAATTGGTATAAATAAATTTTGAGTCAAGTTATGAACATATACCAAATGATTTTTCAAAATTCCACCCCTGTGGGGGTGAAAAGTGGGGATACAGTTTATATGTAAAATCTTATTCGTTAGGTTAATAATCTTGAAAATTGGCATGAATACTCGCCTAAGTAAGCAATAAAGTTTATAATGATTAGTTTTTCAAAACTACCCCTCAAATGGGATATAGGGGTGTTAAAGTTTGTGTGGAAGAAATTGAATGCGCGGTCCGATTAACTCGAAACTCAGTATTTATACCTTCG
Organism: Apamea crenata; assembly: GCA_949629185.1. Taxonomy (NCBI): domain Eukaryota; kingdom Metazoa; phylum Arthropoda; class Insecta; order Lepidoptera; family Noctuidae; genus Apamea; species Apamea crenata. The sequence continues at coordinate 5,863,886 of OX451359.1, forward strand.
ACAAAAAATAATTACTTAATAATAAGTATGTAAAGTTGTCGAAAATTGACCCCTGACGGGGCAAAAAGGGGTAACTCGGTTTTTAGGGGAGGATTTGAACTTGCAACTGTATGTTACATTTTCACGCCTAAACCACTGAACTTCTGATTTGGCAAAGAGATAGATGGCATCCTGGGGAAGCACATACTTTTTATCCTGGTAGCACGTTACCGTGGGATAACTTCCGACATCCACGCGGGCGAAGCCGCGGGCAGAAGCTAGTGATTGATATATTGGGAAATTGTATCTATGCTAATTGCACGGTAAACTCTGCTTGCGAGATGCAGGATTTGCGTGACGTCAGTATGACGCGTTGTTCGCATGTGGCGTTGTAGTCTTGTAGATACCGCTACACTACCATATTTTTTTTACATACTTACACATATTATAACGGGTACTTCTGCATCATAAAGAAGTTTGAAGTGGTGAGAATCATAATCTGGTGTTGACTTGGTATTGACATTACTTGTGAGGCACACCTCTGCAAAAAAAGGGTAAAGGCAATTATAAAAACGAACGAAAGATAGTATGTACATGCTTCAGATTAACACATAACATCAAGCATCCCCGAAGGGTTAGACAGAGGTGTACCTATAATACAGTAACGAGCACCAATATGTCAACACTTGGCAACTTTCAATTGCGTTTTTTTCTTGAAATAACGAATGCAACGTTGAAATACGACACATTACATAAACCTATGGGTTTGAAAATGCTATGTTCGTAACAACATAAAATTTTATTAAAAAATAAAGGAGTAAATCGCTTTTGAATAAAGCCGAGTGTATACATACTTTTGCTCGTGACTGTACACCCACATTTAGTACAGTTATGTTTAAGTCCCATGTTATAGGGGCACACATAGAGCCATCAACTGGGCACAAATCCAGGCTCCAGGCTGCACCTGAGAAATTCCATTCCTATTTCCTACTAACACTTTGCTCGACCCGGATTAGAACCCAGGACCTCATAATCAGCAGTAGCGCTTGCAACCACAAACTCACAATAAAATTCTGAAATAAATATACACAGAGTACGAGATTAGTTTCAATCAATAAATGTTTACTACTTACCAACAGGTATTTTTAGTTGACAAAGGGTTGACCATGTTTCTTCAGTTCCACCATATTTGGGATGGATACAAGTCCCATGTCCAAGCCTATCTGGTTTGAATTTCAGCATTTCAAGTATTTCTTCGGGGTTGCAAACTTCACCACAATGTAGTGTGACCTGAAATAAAATAACACAGAAAGTTTAAGACTACCACCCTAGTCCTACAATTACCTCATCATCCACAATCCACAACTCAACTTCACCAACTGCTGGGCATAGGCCTCTCTTGCCTTGTGCCAATAACCACACTCTTGTGCCAGCTTCATTCAGGTTTTTCCCGCGATGGCAACATTTATTTTATTTTTATTTTTAACATGTCGTCTTCCAGTCCTTGGACCCCACTCTAACTCTTCTCCAAAGGAAACAACCAATTGGAACCGTGCACCTAGCTTCTCTCTCTCTGAGAGGAGGCCTGTGTCCCAGCAGTGGGAACATGCCCACTTCTGGGCAGTGCCCATGTTACATGTAGGTTTATTTGAAATAAAATATTTTGATTTTGACACACTCTCTACAACTACCTACCGTTATCTAATATAGGTAGATACAAAAGTTTGTTTGTTAGTTTATCTTTCTTACACAGAGAAATGGAGCATTGTGATTTTATGCATAGAGATACTTTATACGCAGGAGATTGAGGCTAGTTATTATCATGTTTGTCGAAGGACCGATGGCCGGTGGAGCAGACGAGTGGAGACCGCGTATCGGCAAGCGCAGTGTGGGACGCCCCTCAGCTAGATGGATGAACAACCTAAAGAAGATGGCTGGGACGGACTGGATGCGGAAGGCGGAGGACAGGGTGTTGTGGCGCAGCCTGGGAGAGGCCTATGTCCAGCAGTGGACTGCGATAGGCCGAGTTGATTGATTATCATAGCCTCATTCAAATAAAAGCTAGTTGTAAATATAATAATGCTCACTTTCAGGCCTGCTTCCTTTGCCAGAAGCAGTGCTGGTACAAAACTCTGGAAGGACCCTGCCATAGGGTCGCCACTTAATTCAATACCCACAACCACATCTGGATATTTTTTGTGGGACTCAATAGCCAGCTTAGCTATTTCATCTGCGTCAGAAACTGGCGATTTTCTATTGATAGAAATGATGAGGCAGGTCATCATTGAGAGATGTAGAGAAGATTTCCTGCAAATAAATTAGTTTCTTATATTTTGAATAACAATAGCACAATTATTGATAAGTTCTTTGACATTGAAGAATTGTCTATGACCATTGTTAAATGATTGCCATGAAAAATTTATGATTTATCCGACAGTGAAGTTGTTAAATTCGATTTTACTTACTGTATAGCCTGAACAATGGTTTCTATATACTGCAATTTGGTCATGAATGGGGTGTCCCGTGGTGTACTTCTGAGTTCAAGGTAGCAACAGCCATCATCTTGAAACTCTTGGAGAGTCAGACTGGTGGCCAGCTCTAATGCTTTCGGAGTACTTGTTAGGGAATGTGCAATGTTGAACACTTGGAAACAACTGTGAATAAAATGACTAAGTTGTAAAAATTACTCATAAAATATTGTAAAAAAAATTAAAAGTTATATCTGGTTTTATGTTGATTGCTTATTTCTCAATTATACAACGAAATGTAGTAAGTAGTAGTAGTGTAGTATGTAGTAGTAGTATGTGAAGTTCTGACCGAAATGTGTTCTATCTGCGGTCACCAATAAATTGTAATAAAACATAAGATGACACCTGGATTCCCCGAAGGGTTGGGCAGAGGTTTAACTATAGTATACCCACATTTCGCCTACTAAATTAAGTCCCATGTAATAGGGGCAAGCCTATTGCTATCAACCGGGCATAAATCCAGGGGGTCCACTCCGAAGTAGTATCGGCCGAATGTTCGGCCGTTTCCTGCTACGAAGTTACTATTTGATTCGGTTGGTCCCAATCCTACACTCATTCGAATATTGACTATGGTCCTGACCCAACTGAGCCGATCCGAACTTTTTTCGCATTTTTCAATAATATTCGGTTCGGCCATGTGTCGGTCAGATCCGAACGTTCACACTTTGCACTTCGGAGTAGACCCCCAGGCTCTGGACTGCTACTGAGAAATTACAGATAGAAAATCCCAATAATACTTTGCACAACCTGGGAATTGAACCCAGGACCTCATACTCAGCACTATGTGCAGTAGCGCTTGTAACCATGAGACCAACAAGGCAGACATATTGTAATAAAATGTGTACTATATTCATATTTAAATCAACATGATGCTGTTTATTCAAATTGCATACTACATTTACATGCACAACATATTTTATGGGTGACTCACATATATTTTTAGATTAGATAACACATTTGCAATGCTAAGACTAGAGGAAATATACGGAGCTGACTAGCCTTACCTCAGCTAATCAGATATGTTTTATGTTATGGGTTTGGAATCAGAGATGTTTAAAAAAAAAATCAGAGATGTTTATTAAAACGAATCAAATATCTGATTTTATACACAGGGTAAGTCCATTACGAAGATAACTTTTAAGGATTACTATTACTGCGGTTATCTCTTCTTCAGCTGTACATTTACATTGCAACATAGATTATAGAAACAAATTATTTGCGCGATACAATAATATAGTAGTATTATTATTTACTTTACTTATTCAGCTGCAGCCGACCCCAACATAGTTGGAAAAAAGCTAGGCTTAGGCAGATGATGATGACATTAATATAGTACCATGTTATAGTGCCAATGGTAGCGAAATATTACTCTAATACACAGAGTAATTTATACTAATACACTTACTCCGACAGGTTTCTAGAATCCCCGGCGCCGATTTGAAATTCATCAAAGAAAGCATTCGTTTTGTCTTCCAGACCAGAGTCAGCGTGATATCTCTTTAGTTCTAGCATCGTAGCTGGGCTCAAAGAACCATTCAGATGAGCATGCAACTCCTTTAATGCAAAATTATTAAGATCACAAATTAAAGAGAAAACATTGTTTCAAAAAACTACACTGTATACTTACAACTTTTGGCAATTCTACAAAGAAAGTATCGGAGTTCATTGTTAGATTTTCAATAAAACAATGAGCGATTGGACGATTGGAATTATTCAATGTACTCTGTGATTGGAATACTCCAAGACTTTCCGAACAACTTTAGAATCTCAACAACTCTCAAGTAAATATTTCTTCAAAACAACTGAAGTGTCAGTGAAGATGAAGAATAACATCATAGTTATCTTTGGAAATAATCATTTATCCAATCACGAGTAAGTACCTTATCAATATAGTGTGCTATTGGTTGAGATTTTTATTTGCTTATGTCACCTCTGACCAATTGAATTACATTTCGTGAAAAAAAAGAAAATGATCTATGCGCAAACAGGTACACACGGCGACACAGCAAGCTATATTATTCCAGTTTTAGCTGACCTCGCATTGTGTAGGTTTTTCCCACAATCAGAAGTCAGATTATACTGGTTATTATAAGCTTGATCGTGTAGCCGTGCGTACACTGTACACTGAAGAGTAAAGCAGCTACAAAGACACTTACTCGAATCTTGAATATTAAAAGGATTACAACTGTCTGCGAAGAACTGTCAATGTCAACTGATAACAGTGATAACGATATCGTATTTTTGTAGTTGATTTGAAGCGGTGTTGGTTACTTTTGAACTGCATGATAACTATTAAAATGATGTTTAAATTATTAATTATACTATTCTATTCAGGTTGTAATTATAATTTAGTTGAGAGTGAACCGAATGTTCCTATAGTAATTACGACGTGGTGGTTCGCAAATGCTACCGTAAAAGGTAAACAAACTTTATTAATTGATGTACCTAAATCCTACGAGTTTTAAAGAGAAAAAAATGTTTTTTATATTTAGTCCAGTTTTTCCAGTAAAACGTTATTTCGTTTTACTCCATCACCATCCCTTTGCCCTCTCAATTTATTTGGATTATTTTTGCAGTATATCTTATGCATCTTTCAGAGAATAAGTACCATTTATAATATTTGTTGCAGCCTGGGAGGTTCTTCAAGAAGGAGGTACAGCATTAGATGCCATAGAACAAGGTGCATCAGTATGTGAAGTTCAGCAATGTGATGGGACGGTAGGGTACGGAGGAAGTCCTGATGAGAACAGTGAGACAACACTGGATGCCCTTATTATGGATGGGTAATAATTTATATACATTGCAACAAAGTTAACTTAGAGTTAAATCTATAGGTATTCATATTGCTAGAAATGTAACAATTATGTGAGCAAAATGACAAAACAATACAACATAAATTTTAAATAAATAATGTGCAATTAATGTCACATAAAAAATAGTTAACTTGTAAATCTGTGTTGTTACCTACTTATTCATCTAACATAAAAATTTAAATACATAAATTATTGTTTAATAATATTTTTGCTTTCATTTGAAGGCCAGTCTTTTACTTTCATGCTACTGGTAACTCTGATAATTTGTGGGATTTCCTTACTACTATTATTTGTATTATTTTAGGAAAACTATGAATGTGGGTGCTGTAGGAGCCCTCCGAAGAATAAAAAGCGCAATATCAGTAGCACGCCATGTTCTAGAGCACACAAAACATTCCTTCCTCGCTGGTGAACTGGCAACACAGTTTGCGGTCCAGATGGGCTTCCATGAAGAGTCTCTTTCTACTACGGAATCTAAACAACTATGGTTGAAATGGCACAATCAGAACCACTGCCAACCTAACTTTTGGATGGTAAAATATTAAAAATATTATGGTTTCATCATCATTATCTTCATTTCAGCTGAAAGACTGCTGTTTGTAGGCTCGTAGGCTCCCCCACAAGCATCGCCACACCAACTGGTTCTGTCTCACCAGGTTGTTGTTGGCTACTGTATACCGAAAGATGTAGCATTGCTAGGCCTCTCACAAGGTGGACATATGACCTGGTGAAGACTGCAGGAATCCGCTGGATTAGGGTACTATGATACTTATTTGATTTCAGCTAAATAATAAACTCATAATTATATGAAATTATTTGATTTTCAGAATAATGTTTAAGTACTTATTTTCATAATTTCATTGATTATCAAGTACATATCCACTTAGATATACATAACAAAACAACAATCAATTTATCTAATCTCAGGGTGTCAAGCCAGATCCTAGCAAATACTGTGGTCCTTATCATCAAGTTAAGAAGAACAAAGATATACGTCCTGAAGTACAGATGATAGTGGACAAATATAATCATGATACGATTGGAATAGTTGCTGTGGACAATAACGGCGATGTAGCAGCCGGCACTTCCACCAATGGCGCTAAATACAAAATACCTGGGTATAAATAAACTGTCGACATTTTATTTATTACTTATATACTGTTTTATATCGACTTATTAAAAATTGCGTGCCACTTCACTTTTTCTTTACAAATAACGGACCAAGCTGTAGAAGGAGAAGGACGCGAATCTTTAATTTAAATGATCAGGATCTATCTATACCTAAACTTGAACTCGGAAACTTTTATACTCCGCACAAGAATAACTCTTTCGGGGAAGAACTACTTTTGGTTTATCAATTTTATCAAAACAAACAACTACCTATTTGCATAGCAGCAATTTTTTTAGATTTTATAATGTATCTTTAATTGCATTTATACAGGAGAGTTGGCGACTCTCCCATACCCGGGGCAGGCGCATACGCAGACAATGAAGTAGGTGGTGCCGCGGCTACAGGCGATGGCGACATCATGCTTCGGTTTTTGCCAAGGTAAGCGACTATTTCAAAAAGGAAGATGGAAAGCCGAGTGTTTGGACGTAACACTTCGTTACTTCACTACACTTCGTTAAAAGGCCCATAGGGATAACTTTTGAAGTGAAAACTTCTTTAGCGGCGTTGTGACTTTGTTGTGATGGGCTAAAAAATGTTAAACTCGCGTCAGGACACGTGACCTGATCGAAAATTCATAAGACGGAGCTCGCGTCAGGACACGTGACCTGATCGAAAATTCGTAAGTCGGACGGAGAGTAGACCGCATTCCAAAATATCAAAAATGCACAACGTTAATATTCAAGTTTTCACTTCTGCTGGCACTCCGAGTGCAACCCGTTTTTTTTTTAATCATCATCTGCCTAGCCTTTTCCCAACTATGTTGGGGTCGGCTTAACTTTTTTTAAATATTTAAAAAAATATCCCTATTTCTGTGTTGTCCCACTGCAGGGCAAAGGTCTCCACTCAACTCAACTCATTCCCAAGCCACAAATTTATAATGTACATATTTTCTTTCAGCTTTTTAGCAGTTGAAGAAATGCGCCGAGGAGTTCCCCCTACCGATGCTGCGCAAACAGCAATCAAAAGAATAGCAGCACATTACCCTGATTTCATGGGAGCTGTAATAGCTTTAACAAAAACAGGGCAATATGGAGCTGCATGCCATGGAATCCCATCATTTCCATTTGTTGTACAAGATAAAACCCGAGACGTGTTTGATATCGTTACTATTAAATGTTGATTATACTCGTATGTTTTAATTTGGCGCCCTCTTTAAAGAAGAGAAAAGACACAATAACTTTGAATTGAAAGTGTAATTTAAGTTTCCTTTGTCCACAGCTTAAGCTCAAAAATGTTGACACAGTTTGCGGATAGGTAGATTGGATTTTCTTTTGATGATTCGAACCTAGATAGGAATTGCTTTGTCGAGTTATGCGGAAAAGCTCAAGAATAATGATAATGCAGAATAAAAAGCGAATTCGAAATTTTTTGATAATTCAAACGGTACTACTGTTTTACAGCACCAAAGTCTTGCGTAGTGTAGCTGCAATACAAACATACGTCTGTCTGTCGCCGCCGCCGCGCTGTGCGCGGGAATAGTTTCGGCGACCTGCGCCAACGCACGGATTTCTGTAGGAACTATATCACATACCGCCTATTCCAACTGCGTTCCTATTGGTTGATCTAATGTTGTAAGTAGGTCACGACGACTCGCGCACCTTAGTTTTAGTTTAAGACATGAATAACGATTTTGTACACCACACAACACGCACGCTCTATATATTTCCTCGTTTACTTCTAAATATACTTTCGTCGTACATCTGGAGTATTATTACCTGACACTACCTAAGCGCCACACTTGCATTATGAAACGTTTGGGTCTTGGAATTTAGTCTTAAACCTTGGCCATTTAGCCTAACGTACTAGACTGAGCCCGAAGGCCTGAGTTAGCTTCGCTTGTATTATTTTATTTATCAGGCTTATTTAATAATCTTTTTTATTTCATAATGTTTCGCCCGTGAGGTGGCCAAACATATTTTTGAAGTGGTGTCATTATGGCCGCATTATCCTGCGGGCCAGCCTTTCGTTATTTTGTATGCCTGTGCCTCAGCGGTGGCCCTCAAGCTGTGGGTTTGTAAAGTGTAGGTACCTACACCTACCCGCCTGAAGGTTGCACCCCTGGCAGCCGTCCGCCTGGTGAGCCCCTAGCTACGACGCCGATTATAAACTATTACAGTGGTCCTGGTCTAAGCTAAGCTATTTTATGTAAACTTAACTCGTACACAGTCTTAGTTTTGTGTATTATCAGTGTTGCACAAAACACAAAAAAAACTCAATGAGTTTTTACTCAAAGTTATTTTAAGTAGTATAGCGTCGTGTGTATAGCGTCGGTGTGGTATAGCATCGGTAAACATGTTAGCATATAAGTACAGTTACTTATTTGTTAAAAAATATTAAGCTAAAACTACCAGGCGTCACTAACAAAAAAAAAAAGAAACCATAGACAAAAAACGCTGACTGAGCCCGAAACGAAACTACAGTCAAAAACGCAAATTCTTCGGCCATTTTGTGTTTGACTGTCTCACTGCGCTCACAGTTCTACGTAAGTTTTATTTTAATATTTTTCTGAGTGATATTTTGTTGAATAGTTTGGTATGTTTTATTCTAAGTAATCGAATCACCAATTGTATACATAATTCAATAAAAAAGAAATGTTTTAAGTAGTGTTACAGTAGTGCGAAACCCCCACGTGGTTTCAGCTGTTCCATTTCCATGATGAGAGTTAAACCTTATTTCATTCGTGGTATCTACCATAGTGTTTACACGGTGATGGCCTTAACGCGTCTGATTATCACAGAAAAAAGGCATTATTTGTGTTGATTATTTAAAGATCACGCGACTAATATTGTAACCTTACTTACCTACAGAATGGCGGACGCTGCTCCAGCCGGTGGACGAGGCGGTTTTCGCGGCGGCTTTGGGTCTCGTGGTGGCGATAGAGGCCGTGGCGGTCCTCGTGGTCGTGGACGCGGTCGTGGTCGCGGCCGTGGACGCGGCAAGGAAGACCAGAAGGAGTGGGTGCCCGTAACCAAGCTGGGCCGTCTAGTACGCGAGGGAAAGATCGACAAACTCGAGAGCATCTACCTGTTCTCTCTGCCCATCAAAGAGTTCGAGATCATCGACTTCTTCCTCGGCCCCTCTCTCAACGATGAGGTCCTCAAGATCATGCCTGTACAGAAACAGACTCGTGCCGGTCAGCGTACGCGTTTCAAGGCTTTCGTGGCTATCGGAGACAACAATGGACATATTGGTCTGGGTGTGAAGTGCAGTAAGGAAGTCGCCACCGCCATCCGTGGTGCCATCATCCTTGCTAAGCTGTCTGTCCTGCCAGTCCGCAGAGGTTACTGGGGTAACAAGATCGGCAAGCCCCACACTGTTCCCTGCAAGGTAACTTTATTTTTAACCATTTTGAATCGGCCTACCAAAACCTAAATATGATATAATTTTAATGATGATACTGATAATCATTTCATTCGTGGTATCCCCTGAGGTTTTCCAGTGAAGTTTGTTAACGCGTCTGATTTTATGCTACTGAAAACCCTTTGAGAATAATATTATGACTTTGATTCTAAATATTTTTGTTTTTTACTTTCAGGTCACCGGAAAGTGTGGTTCCGTCACCGTGAGGTTGATCCCTGCTCCTCGTGGTACTGGTATTGTGTCGGCTCCAGTCCCCAAGAAGCTTCTTCAGATGGCTGGTGTCCAGGACTGCTACACTTCAGCTCGTGGCTCCACTGGCACCCTTGGAAACTTCGCAAAGGCCACTTATGCGGCTATTGCCAAGACCTATGCCTACCTTACTCCTGACTTGTGGAGGGATATCCCACTGACCAAGTCACCTTATTCTGAGTTCAAAGCCTAAAGACAGTTGTATTAAACTGAAATAAATATGACTTTACCATCTTATTTCTGGCATTTTATTTTACCTTGCATTTTATTTAGCTAAGAAGATCCTTAGCTTCTTACTTCATTCTCTGTTAACACATTGACTGCCAGGCGAGACCATAGAAAATCTGTTGTTGGCGGACACCATGTGATTGTTGTGGCAGTGACTTAAATTAAAACTGCTTCAGGGTAGAGACCAGTGCCATACAGGTACTTCTTTCATCTTGCTTCTCAACAAATAAGGAGCAGAAAACGGGGTCTCGGTTTACCAGACACTGACCTCGATAAAATGGTCTCTGTTATGGGCTTATGTTATAATTATCTGATGAGAACCAGCCCCCCTAAGTACCGATTCATCTTGTGATGTAAGGCACCTCTAACCTACAGAATGGTTAGGTACATAGAAACAACCTCTACCTCCCGTTTTAAATGGTACCCATTAGGTTCCTTCACCCCCAATGGATGAGTATTTCAGCATGTCACAAGTTAAATAAAGTTTGAATTAAAATTATTAACCCTATAGATAAAGTATTATTAAAAAATAATATAAAAAAGGAAATTAAAATTAATAATAATGATAAAGTTAATATAATAATATCAAATCAAATAGTTTAATTAAAATAATAATTTTGGAAATGCTTTAATGGAGGACTAGGAATGATGATTTTTATGCTGGATACTTGGATAGAGGTAGTGGTAGGTACATTTACCTATTCATGTGAAGGGAGATGGGTAAAAAAAAAAATATTTTACATTTTGCTAAAATCTTTTACTTCTTTTTCAAATGTATCTATTGTGTGGTCACATACTTTTTCTAAGTCTTTCAAACCTCTTTTCAGTATTTCTAGGGCTGGTGTTTCTTTTGATTGTATTCTGAAGTGCATTTTTGATTCAGCTGGATGTGGTACTGTGTAGCCGCAGAAATCTACATCTTCACTGTGGACAAAGTCATGAATTAGTTCATTTCACAGAGAATAATAACGCCCAGTCTAAAGTTTCATTGTTTCAGCCTTATCCATGCCATATTGGGGTTTCAATGAAATAGCATGATCTGCATTTAATGTTCCCACTGCTGGGCCACCTCTCTGAGAGGGAGTGGGCTGTAATCTGACACACAGGCCCAGGGTGGGTTGGTGGATGCCTCTGGTTTCCTCAATGTTTTCCTTTAGTGTTTTGAGAGCAATGGTGAACAAATTATTTACACTAAGTAAAGCGGCCTGTTCAGAGAGTACTTTTATATATTATGGTCAGTCCGAGTTCAAACCCATGACCTACAACTCATAAGTTGGGGCCATTGTCATTGGGCCACCACTGAAACTGAAGCTGCACTTCAAAGTTACTAAAATAAATAGCTGAATATACAATAGTACAACATGGGTTCATAAAAATACTTACTATCTGTTGATAATACATTTTAAGGCATTTCCTAATGTGTGACTCTCATTTTGAAATACATAGGTTCTGCATGTTGGGCCTGAGTCCTCATCCCCAGCAAGCTGAAATATATAAAATATGTGGTAAAAAAAAAAACGGAGAATATTAAGAGGCAGACACTTTCTTGATACCTACATAACTATTGAAAGCTTTGGACTTTATAACCTAACCAAGTTTTAAATAAACTAATTTTGTATTGTTGGAGGTTATGTTGTCATGTGGTTCGTTTATACAATGTAAAATATTTTATAATTTTCAATTTTAGCAAATAAAACCAATTTAGGTAGAGAGGAGTTGAGTGAGAGATTCATCAAGTGGCAGTTTACCTCTGATATCTTCATTTTTCGGTCTATTTACTTCAAGTACACAAAATGCTCTGAAATAATTGTCAATTAGCTGCTTATATGAAAACTAGCAGTAACTAGTAGCTACAGAATTAGTTAATTGATATATATAACAGAGTTAAATAGTTCTTGTTTAATTAACAAAATTATTATTAAAAAAATAACATCACATGCTGAATGTTTACAATTTTAATTTATTATTTGACAATTGACAGTCCTCAAGTGTCAATGTCATTTTGGCAGATACTTAACTTTTTAAAGTATTCAGGTATTCATACTGAACACAGTCTTTTGAGTATAAAGTTTACTACTCAAAGCCCGACATTTTAAAATCATGAAACCACAGAGTACCATATTAATTAAATACTGAAAACCAGAAACGAGATGACGTTGCGAGTTTACGATTCCACTTATCATTAAACTTAGCGAAAGGCGAGACGAGCTGTTGGTCACAATGCCTATGTGTATATTAATACATACACTACACACATTTGAACCAAAAGAAATTCATGCTTATTTTTCCCAGGGGCAACCCAAGGAAAAATAAACTTGGCAGGATATTTTAGGTACCTAGTTCAAACTTCAAATTAGATGCTTTTTAAAAAAACTGTTCGTGGTGTGAAGTTATGTTATCTAATAATTCCATGCATAATTGATAATAAACATAGATGTCCCCAACCTGCATTGGGCCCGCGTGCTTTATTACAGCCCATTCCCTCTCACCGAAAGGAGGCCCGAGTCCCAGCAGTGGGAATATTATAGGCTGATTATGACGAAGATGATAGATTAGTTTCTATAACAGGAGAACAGTAGGTAATGATTGTAAAGAAGCTGAAATTAACTGAACAAAGTTAAGTAGGCATAGAATCTATAATCTGAATAGGCAGGCTGTAGGCACCTACTTAACTTTCAATTACAAAAGTAGGTCTATATATCAGCTCATAACAATGCCAAAGTTTTGTTCAAATTATTAGTAAGGATGGAGGTCCCGTATTATTATTATAGGTACCTACTCTTTGGATGGAGGTGACACTACGCCAGACCCAAGCTAACGTAAGGTGTAATGAAGTGCTTATAACATCCGAAGTAATTTCCCTTTATATAACCTTTGTCTCCGAGTTTAAATTTATCTCATCATTGCGTTTCGCGAGTGATCTTTCTCGGGTAAATTAAACTTTGTGGGCGGCTTGGCCCATTATGTTGGTGTCGTCATAGCAATGTTCCAACATTCTCTCAAAAACATGGAATACTGAAACACGGGAGATATTTTAGGCACCGTCTTTTATTGGGTGCCTTTAATCGTCATAACATTGATGATTAGATTTATTTTGCGTTTGTAAAGGCTCATTGATATCCAGTAAGTATCCTCCACGCTGGGACAGCGGAGGGGTCTGAGTCTTTCTAGCTTTCTAGCTTAAACCACTCGGTTTTCCTCAACTACCTTTGACCGGGCCGCTGGAAGACTTGCGCAGGTCGTCAGGCGTCTCCGGTAGAACCCTGTAACCCTCTAGCGGGGAGACACGGTACACAGTCTCAGTGATTAGATCCCTACCTACCAATATTCATGGTGGGTTGTGCAGGCACTGCAGGCGACTTTGTATATGTGCATTTTGATCATATTGAGGCGACGAATATCTATCATATTTATTTTATCTTACTAAGAACCCTACACTGTTTGACAATACCTTCATACGGTATGGTATTCAAACCGGTATGACAAGCACCAACGTATAATTTATCCGGGAACAGAGCCGCTTTATTAAATAATATAATGCCGTGCCGACTTTGTCTCCAAGGTGATATCATACAATACATCACACGCACTTTCTAAGTAGCTAAGCCCTAGGCTGGTTAAACGGCTTTATTTTACTTTATTTTTTACTTTAATGGGACTTGCTTGTCATACCTACTCGCAATCTTGTACTCACTATAGTTACCTACCTAAGATATCGCATGGATATTATTGCTCAATAACGTGAAGTAACGTCTAATAAATACCCCAAACGTATCCAAAAGCTATCCGGGCTTAAAAGAATGGGTACCTAATAATAATAATAATAATATCCCTGGACATTTCACACAGCACCATTTGTCCCAAGCTAAGCAACCTAATGCTTGTGTTATGGTAACAAGATGGCTGATAAACTACTTATATACAATTTTTTTTTTGTAAATACATACATATTATAGATAGAAAAACACCCAGACTCGGAACAAATACATGTAGGTCATACAAATATTTGTTCCGTGCGGGAATCGAACCCGCGACACGCAGCGCAGCAGTCAATCGCTTAACCACTGCGCCAACCATGCCGTCAATACCTAAATATATGAACTAAAACAACGAGCATGATGATTATGGATCACCTCTACGTCCTGAAAGCAAGGATGCTGTTCTCATTGCATTTTATAAGTGAAATTGCCATCGGTTATGATTGGTTTGTAGGTACTATTGGAGATTCGAACTACAAAATGGGTTTCTGCGGTATTTTTTAAATCTCTGTTTATGAAAGAAAAGAAAGAAAGAAAGAAAGAAAATACATTTATTTGGCACAAACTAAAAGACACAATACATCAGATACATAGATCGGATAATACAAACAATAAAAACAAAGATTAAATAAAAGTGTGAAGTCCGATGTAAGAAATTACCAGGAAAGTGTGCCTCACGGCTGCGCCAAAAAGGCCCAGTTCAGCAAAAATGCCAGACAACAAGTGCCTGACGCTGGTTTTCAACTGGACCTGAATGTGTGAGGTGACGGATGTAAATCAGTTTTACACTGCAACGTGACGTATGTGTGCATACTTAAATATATTCATAAAATTATATTGTGTTAGATAAAAAGACAGCAGCCCCCACAGCAGCAGCACCCCCCGCATACACAGCAGTTCCCTTGTTTTTTAAAACTTTACGTGTCTATATTGCTGGTCAAATAGGCCTACCTGCATAACGAGGGCTAGGGGATATTGGATATTTTTTTACACGTTTGAGTGTTCAGTTGAGCAAAATATTATTTTTTCTCACTAGCACTAGCAGCTTCATTTATCTATGATCTATGCGTATTAAAATTGTAATCCATAGCACTCTGAGCGAGTTGGACAATTTAGAAATTGTTATATTAAAGCGCGTAGGCGCTAGCTACGCCGCTGGCAAGGATGATGGCACCACGGATGGCGGTGGTAAACATAACTGGCGAAATGTGGGAGTACTACCTATAGGTACACCTCTGCCTAACCTTTTGGGAATGCAGGCGTGATAGTATGTTATGTGATGAGGCTTGAAATGATAATAAATTCTCTTTAAACTTATAACATTTAATACCTTCCCAAAAACACAATTATTGATTTGATTCATAAGAACAAAAATATATATATCTTAACTTAAAACTAATTCACAATGTTATCCGGTATTTCCAGTGTCATAATTATATCACATTATTTTCTTGGCATAAACTTTACATAGACTCCGTTCTTGGATCTCAATACGAGGTCTGCACGTACTTCAGGCTCAGGCTCTGCTGGTAATATGAAGAAGTTCTTGACCATCTCCGAGATGGTAACTTTGAGTTCCATCATCGCAAACTTTTGACCTGAGGAAGACAAGTAGAAATTTTATTAAATGAAATATTTTTATTTCATGGTGATGAGGTTTACACATGGACAATGTATCTATTATCTACCTAGCCTTTTCCCAACTACGTTGGGGTCGGCTTCCAGTATGACCGGATACAACTGAATACTAGTATTTTACATGGAGCGACTGCCTATCTGACCTCCACAACCCAGCTTCTCGGTAACACAATACCTATATTCAGACTTTCGGGCTTCTGAATACGTAACGACTGTCAAAGATCAAGGAATGACAGCCGGGACCAACGGCTGCACGAGGTATCCGAGACACGGAGGGGTCTCGGTATGTTCTCAAGTGAAGCTTATCCTTCGATCAACTTGTGCGGCTGCTATCGTTTAGACACGAGCCCCACACATGGACTATGTATGTCTCTTGAAAAACTGCATGTATCGTGAGAGATATTTATCAAAAGTCTTAATCAAAAATATAAATTGCGCTAATGCTAAACGCGCTCTAATTCTACCAATTTGGAAGAGTCGAATTGAATGGATCGTCCTGACCAAAAAATAATATATGAACGAACTATAACGGTTCATGTTTAAATAGGTTGTTGTTCTATTGTGTGTACTCCAATCTATTGTGAAACCAAATATGGCTGATAGTGAATGACCCATCTGACTTAAGAAGTCGTACATTGGTATACCGCTTGTAGAAGTCGTACTGGTATGCGGAGATCTGATAGCAGCCGCTTGCAATAAACGTTAATGAGCAGCTGGTTTTTTATGTTATAAAATATCATATCAAATCAAGATGGTAAGAGGTAGGGGTACCGCCGCCTATGCATATACATCTACAATTCCAGGGAGATGGGAGATTCGTTGCCAACGCAGACACTGAAATACCTCATGAACATGTAACCACATTTGCAACCATACCATCTATTATATGTCCATACACTACAAATTGGAACATAGCTCGAAGCTCTGCGGCATAGTTGCGAAATAGGTGCTTGTTTTTACTTGGTTGGGAGTCTATATCTATATAAATAGAACGGCTAGACCTGCTAGGTTTGGCTATTTTTTATTTTAAAATGTTCGTAATGGTAGAAATTCCCGGAAAATTTTCAAAATCGGGAAAAACTGAACGTCCGTTTTTTTTCTCGTTGTTTTTTTTTGTACATATAGGATGTTTGTATAGATTAATGAAAATTTGACAGGAGTCTGTGAGGGTGAGCTAGTAATAAATAATTACAATACCTTCTTTAGGTTGTAATGTAAGTGACAACTTACCAATACAGTTCCTAGGCCCAGCACTAAATGCCAGCCAACTGAAGGGATTCTTCAGCAGCGCCTCGAACCTCTCCGGACGGAACTCCAAGGGATCGTCATACATATCTGGCTGGCGTTGGATCTGGAAGATATTTATCATGACTGATGTGCCTTTCACTAGCGTCAGTCCTCCCACCTCTGGAATGAAGAACATCATGTTAGCATAATCAGCCTGTACTCCCACAATCCCACTGCTGGAACACAAGCCTCATCTCTTCGAGAGGGAGTGGGCTGTTACCTGTGCACAGGGGACCTGTCAGAACCTGGAGCCTGGATCTGTGCCCGGTTGACGGCAATAGGCCCGCCCCCTATCACATGGGACTTAGCCAATACGGGCTGCTCACCCACGCCGGGTGAGCAGCCCGTATTGGCTAAAAGCACGTATTTTGCGTACGGGACTATGAAATGTGGGTGTACTATCGGTTCACCTCTGCCCAACCCTTTGCAAAAACAAGGCACGATACGGAAGGCGTTTATTTTTTTATATCCACCATGATTACATGACATGACATTATATAACACGACATGACCAATATTGTTTTTTTTTATTCACATTTTACTAGTTACTGTAAAACACGTTAATTAGGAATATTACGAGTACTATGTTCTCGCTCTGGGTGGAGCGGAAGGGAGTGTCAGACTCTTACTGACTAAAACCCACCCGTGTTCCGTCCTTAGCCCTTTCTGTTCCAGGGCAGCGGTAACCCTTTCGGAAGATCCCGCCGCCCTGGCAGGTACTATGTTGCCTTAGGTCAACATCACTCAAGACTACATTATTGTAGCTAATGCAGTAGGAGGCGGGTTGGAGATTATATAACAATGATGTCTATATTATTATTATATAATAATGGGTGTACAGGAAGGCCTATATAGGCCTTCCTGTACACCCATTATTAACCTAATGTGAAAGCAATATTTATACGCCTTGCAAGGCAGCACATAGTGACACAACATATTTATTTTATTTTATATCATCATGTACCACACTACATTACACCTATGTGTACTAATAAATAAATTTGAAATATTGAACCTAATTTTACATAATTTAAAAGGTAACAGTCTTCAAATAATAATATGTAAAATTACATAAAAAGAAGGGGAATCATAAGAATAAGAACTCCAAATTCATGATTACAATAAACATTGGACTTCTATAGGCAGATGATGAAATGATGATGATCACAAATAAATAAAGATCTTAGGTTTATGTAGTGTGTATCTACTTACCACAGTCCTTCATGATTCTTCTTTCGATGAGTGGCACTGGTGGGAACAGCCTCATCGACTCCTTGAGGACCAGCTCCAAATACTTCATCTGATGAAGCTCACTAAACAACAAAACGTACTGATATTAAATACAATTTTGAATTTTAATTAAATAAAAGCAACAGAACTTGCACAGGGATACTCTTGATAAACTTTTTTTAGTACCACAGTGTTACAATGTCCTGTCACTAATTAAAAATTATCATTAAAAAGTTATAGGTAATAAAATTTTGTACAAATTCAGTCTGTAAGGCTCGGGGCAATTCATGCCTCAAACCTTACAGGCTTGCCTACCTCGCTCTGTTTCAGCAGAGGTTTTGTAAAAAAAAAAATCACGTTACGCTGTGAAATGAATCTTTCTCGGTTTTCATGGTTTTGGTTTTGTAATTTTGTATGGAAGTGGCGACTATTTATATCCCTGGACATTTTAATTTAAATAGCCTCCTCCATAATGAGCAATATGGCTTTACAAAAGGTCGTTCAACTTCAGATGCGGGTGTTGCTCTGTTGAGACACATATTTGACGCATGGGAGAAATCACAGAATGCTATTGGAGTTTTCTGTGATCTCTCCAAAGCCTTTGATTGCGTGCACCATGACACGCTTTTGCGTAAATTACGTCATTACGGTGTCCAAAACGAAGCTCTCAACGTAATTATTTCGTATTTACATAATAGGACCAATGTGTAGATGTTAATGGTGTGAAGTCATCCGGGCTACCAGTTCAGTTAGGTGTTCCGCAAGGCTCAATACTGGGTCCATTCTTGTTCTTAGTTTACATTAATGATTTACCATTCCATTTGACGGGCATCTGTGATGTTGTACTGTTTGCAGATGATACCTCTCTTATTTTTAAAGTAGACAGGAATAGACAAGATTTTGACGACGTAAACAGTGCACTCTCAATAGTTACAGATTGGTTTACGTCAAATAACTTAGTTCTCAATGCCAAGAAAACCAAATGTGTAAAGTTCGCCTTACTGAATGTTAGAAACCTAGGACCCAACATCGTCTTAGATAAAGAGGTGCTTGAAACTGTAGGCTCAGCAATTTTTCTAGGACTAACAGTAGATGCCAAACTTCAGTGGGGACCTCATATATCAAGTCTAGCAGGAAGGCTCAGTTCGGCTGCCTACGCCGTCAGGAAAGTAAGACAATACACTGACGTTGATACAGCTCGTTTAGTCTATTTTAGTTATTTTCACAGCATTATGTCCTACGGTATTCTGCTGTGGGGCAAAGCCGCTGATATACAAAATATATTTGTCCTTCAAAAGCGAGCTGTTCGAGCAATTTACCAGCTAGGTGCCAGAGTTTCTCTAAGAGATTTCTTTAAAGATATTGGTATTCTCACGGTTGCATCACAATTCATCCTTGCCAACATTTTATATATTAGGCAAAATTTACACTTGTACACTAAAAATAGTGATATTCACAGTGTTAACACTAGAAATAAGGACAAACTACGTGCCCCCTTTCACCGGCTTCATAAGGTTCATAACTCATTTGTTGGGCTTGGTATAACCTTTTATAACAAGATACCCTCTTCTTTTCTAGACTTCCCTTTTAATGCGTTTAAAGCTCAACTAAAATCCAACCTTTGTTCAAAGGCATACTATTCCATCAACGACTACTTAGACGATAAGAATAGTTGGTCACCCTAGTTTAACGCAAGACAATGTTTATGTTCCTTCTCCAGAATTAGCTTACTGCCAGGTCTTAGAACCCAGCAATGCATAAATGTGTAAGCTGTCACGCCCTTTATGCCTGGAGGCTTTTATTTGGGTAGTAAGTTTTTTTTTATTTACATTTTAATTAATTATTTTTTAGCTTGAGTACGTATAGTTTTTATTATATTTGTTGGTATATTGGCGTGGCTAGCTGACATATTATGGCAAATAATTAAATTTTATGTTCTGGTTTTGTAATGTTAATTACCGAACATAAGCACCTAGTATTGTATACAATCAAGTATTTTTTTAAATCGAAGTGGCGCAACGAACTCCCCAGCAGCACAGCTGTCTGAGCTGTGCTGCTGGGGAGTTTGTTGCGCCACTTCTTCTTCCCAGCGATAGCACTAGGAAGTGGTGAAGGGCGGGCGTTTTTGGGGGACTGTCTTTTGTAATTTTGACGTTCAAAAAGTGCTGATTCTCAGCCTAATTTGAATAAATGACTTTTGATTTTGATTTATGATACTCGTTAGTGAGAAAATATATTTTTTTTAACGTTGCCCCACACTTGGAATTACTCCTGTATCGTGGGTGCGTTTACAAACATTTAAACAAACAGCCAGACCCGGAACAACTACCTGTAGGCAATACAAATATTTGTTCCGTGCGGGAATCAAACTCAAATCATTTAATTCAACTAAATCAATAACGGGCACTTTTGAATTGTCAAAGGGTTGGTCAGTCAGAAAGATGAAGCTAGTTGCCCATTCCAAAGCGTAGGTACCTATGGAGAAGAACGGGCAAGAAACTCCATGCACACTCTTTTATATCATAAAATTGTTACAAAATATTTGATTACATCATTCGTGTTGAAATTAACCATGTGAGAACGATGTAAAAAGACGTGCACGTTAAAAGCGTCCGTTATAGATAACATAAAAACAATTCAGAAATTAAAAATTACAATAAGCCGTGGCAGCTAAGAGATGACCAGTCCCTACTGACGGCGCCTGTTCACGAACATGACGTATGGATCAGCACCATTCAGCTCAACCATTTTGAAGGGAACTTAATGATCCAACACACACGCCACCACCAGCGAGACATTAAAGTGAGCATGACATACTCTCAGCCGCCAGGGCACATTCAAGTCAATGAAAGACGTACCCAGTAAATGGTAGCTTTATAGAAAGTACATAGTGCTCACACGTGTGCTATGCAATTATACAATACTAAACAATTGAATTTATACAATGCAAATATAGTTTTCTTCCAATGTTCAGCAGCTCCAACAACAATCGAACCCGTGACACGCAGCGCAGCAGTCGATCGCTCAGCCACTGCGCCAACCGTGTCGTCGTATTAAGTATAAAGACGAGTTAATTAAATATACGAGTGAATCTAGCATTTAATTATAATTAATTGTGGTTTAATATCTTGTAACTTAGGCGTAAATTCATTGCCAATGCAACACTACTGGTCTGCAGTTATAAAATATGGTAATTAATACCTCGATACACGATTGGCATTTATAACTAGTTACCAATAGGACTACTCTTACCCTAGTGATCAGTAGGCCCGTCAACAAAGAGACGAGCCCGTCGGAAAGTAGACCGATACTTCGGAGTGGGCCGTACTTCCGATGAATTGATGAATTAACTTTCTTGGACGGGTAAAAACACATCTCTAGTAACGGCAACTTCCAAAACGTGTGGTCATTCATTCTTAGCTTGGACCCCAAACTAATCTTATGTCCGTAGGTAGTACGGAAAATGAATAGCCCGTAACTTCGGATGAAACTATATACGGACTTCTTGCTTAGGGAGTAAACCTCCAATATGCGTTAGAGGAAAATAAATTGAAAGAATATTGCCCGCTGATGTATTGACCTTGTGTGAACGATGATATGGGTAGAAAGGGGGTGACTGCTGAGATAAAGACTAAAAGAGAAGAATGGAAGAAAAAGACATGTTGCGCCGACCACAAATAATTTGAGATAAGGGCAGGAGAATGATGATGTATGGTCTTCGCCATAAAATACTTAGAGGTTAACTTTACAGAGACTGTATTTTCTACTTTTTATTATATTTTCACTTAGTTCAGGAGCCAGCTGTTCAAACTGCTTTTGACCACCACTTGTACAATTATGTTTAGTCTATGACTAACTTTAGGTATGTGTCTCTTTGTAAAGTAAACTTAATATTTATTTATTTAATTACTATTCTATAAACCCTCATTAACAGGCAGTTTTCGTATCGTGGCTTTAATAAGGGAACAAACCAGTCTACTTTTACCAAATCTGAGCCCACCCGGTACTTTGCCTCGTTTTTGTACAAGTAGGTTAAACTAAGAGAAAATAATTAATTGATTCAACTTACTGATCAGTTGGGTCTCTGCTCATTTCGCTACCAAAGATAGTTTTCAGTTCTTCGTAGATTTTCTCTTGGACATCTCTGCGTTTTGATAGACAGTGGAGAGTGTACACGATGCCTGAAGTCGTTGTGTCGTGACCCTATAGGAACAGTTTCATTGGTAAGTCGGGGATATTAATTATTGACTACCAACTTAAATTGTTCCTATATTTGAATCACAACTGTCATTCTTTCACAGTTGCATAAAATGGCTGGCTATCACACGGCGAATTAACATAGGGTCTCAATTTTCTTTAGAATATCATTTTCCCTGACTGTAATGTGGGTCTGTGTGTGTGAGACCTCGAAAGCCCGAGTACTGACGTGAGCTTAGGTGCCTTCATAATGGACCGGAAAAAGAAACATAAAATATAATGGAAATCCTCGCTCAGCTAATGTATAAGACACCCTGTGGACACTGTAAAAGACTCTGTTGAGTATTTTATTAGTTTAGACAAAGAAAATAATGACTTTTCAAAGTACTTGACTACAAGACGGCACGGTTGGCGCAGTGGTTAAGCGATTGACTGCTGCGCTGCGTGTCGCGGGTTCGATTCCCGCACGGAACAAATATTTGTATAACCTACAATTAGTTGTTCCGGGTTTGGCTGTTTGTGTATGTGAGTTTATATGTCTGTAAACGCACCCACGACACAGGAGAAATTCCTAGTGTGGGGCAACGTTTTTTTTAAATAAATAAATAAAAATAAACTTCTAACTTGATACTGTATATTTCTAACAAGTAACCAACCTAACAGCTGATCAGAGTATCAAAACTATGGGAAGTGGTCCAAGTAAAAGCGTAGAGAAGGGTCTTAACTCGCTCCTAAACTCCATATTCAAATTCATGATTAACTAGTAAAATAGTTCAAACCAAATTGTGGTATTACATTGCCTAAAAGGTCCTTCGAATAAAGGTTTTGGTAGTCCAAAATTTGTATCCCTGAAACATACGAAAGTACGGAGACGATAGTTCTAAGAATGTTTTATTCAGAATTCAGACGTCTGATCAATGTCATGTCTGGTGTATTTAAATTCCAGTATTCCATTACGTAAGTATATAGGTCTTTGAGTTGAGTCGATCATATAAATGAGTCACAAGTGAAGATCTATATGCTGGTCTGTTAATGAATATGTCTTCACTGGAAAATAACTGACTAATAACCGCATCATCACCCATTGCTAGTTTATATACATCTTGGTCGGATCGCATAGTAATGGTAGTAATAGTTACGATTCTTTGGCATTGGTGGCAAAACACAATTTTTTCCACAAAAATCTGAAGCAGACCAAGTTACAGTACGTTCGATGAGAGAATGCGTTCGTGACACCTGTCAGCGACAATTCTAGTATCTAATAAACATCAAATTCGCAAAACGCGTATTCGTTTGTATGAAACCGACAGATGTCAAGACAGCATTCTCTCGTCGGTCGCACTGTAATCTTACAACTAAAGTAGGAGTAAAACTTGTATTTATGAAAGTAACTCACCTCAAACATGAATGTGTCGACCTCCTCCCTCACACTTTCATCGTCAATCTTTTTGCCGTCGATTTCAGCCAGCAGCAACAGGTCCAAAAAGGCGTGCTTGTTCTTAATACCTTTTACAACAAATATTTATGAAGTGACTACTTTTAAAATAAATCTCAGTAATAAAGGAAAAAATATTGTAGTTCAAGAGTCCAAAGTCAACGAAGAAGTTACTAACTCATTTTGGTTATCCTTACAGTTTTAACAAGATTTAATGTCTCTGAAAAGACTTTATCCCAGAAATTAAGTGCCCCATTAAAATACTAATATCTCGTAACGAAGCAGCTGGTTGTCAAATAAATTAAATGTATTAAAATATTGTAACTGTTTATCATCCTGCTTTCGCTCCAAGGGTAAATAAACTTCGATGTTATGTAGCGAAGTAGATAAGACTACATACAGGGTGGCAGGGACATCGACGTGCAGCGTGTTACCATGGATTCAGTACATGATTCTGGACACACGAGTTGAAATTTTTGTCGGTAATTAAAAAAAAAAATTGCTCTTCCATACATTTTGACCGCGTAGGTATTGCACTTTTCTATAAAAAGGCTGTTTTTGATAACCGACGAAAATTTTCTAGAATCATGAGCTTTTTTTTTTTTTTTTTTTTTCTGGATGGGAAATCATCAAATGACCCCTGCCGCTCTGGGTGGAGCGGAAGGGAGTGTCAGAATCTTACTGACTAAAACCCACCCGTGTTCCTTCCTTAGCCCTTTCTGTTCCAGGGCAGCGGTAACCCTTTCAGACGATCCCGCCGCCCTGGCAGGCTTCGGCCCTATCGGCCCCCGTCCTCTGCTGACATCTCTTTGAGGCGCGCGTGGAACACAACGCGCGGTCCGGCACGGGCCTGGTCCTGATCGGACGGTGAGTTACCCATTACTCACCGCCCGCAGGCCCGCGCCTACGGTGGCCGGGAGTCGTCACGCGGCTCCCGACGCCCGGAGCGTCTCCCGCGGCGGCTGAGGCGTGAGGTGTTTTCCCTCAGCCTCCCCGCCACCTCCTTCGCTAGCATGACTGCTTCGCAGAAGGAGGCCTTCTTTCCACTCCCTCTCGTCCCGGAGCATGGCTTGCACCAGGGCAGGACGCGAGAGGTCGCCGCCGTTGCCGATCGCCTCTTCGAGGACACGGCGGGGCTCCGCCCAAGCAGGGCAGACCTCCACCGTATGCTCCACCGCGTCCTCTGGGCGATCCTGGCAGTGATGACACCCGGGCGTCTCCTCCCACCTGATGATGTGCAGGAACCTCCCGAAACATCCGTGCCCGGAGAGGCCCTGCGTCAGGCGGTAGGTAAGCACACCGTGACGCCTCTCTAGCCACTCCTCAAAGAGGGGTCTTATCGCCACTATCGTGGCGTGCCCTGCGCTAGGTTGCGATAGTCGCGCCTTCCATTCCGCCATGAGATCGCGAGAATCATGTGCTGGATTCATGGTTATAGTTTGCGCGTCGACGTCCCTGCCACCCTGTATACAGAACACGGGGCAAATACTAAACTCGTTTTTGTGTTGCAAAATGACATTTATTACAATACACAGTGTAAGAGTATAGTTCTAGTCAATATTTTGTAAAGAAGAATTCACTGCTCTGTAACCTCTACACCACAACCCCTACCTACCTTCTACGATTGTTTTGAATTCAGAGGACAGTCTTCAATCGATGTTTTATTGACTTCAATGGTCATTGTATGGTCTTTTTGAGTCTTTCTCATCATCGTTATGCTTACCAATATCACTGCTGTCATTAAGAGTAGTAATGTTAGCCTTCTTCAGTTCTTGTCTTCTTGCTTCGATCACTTTGTTAGTCTGTCCGTGTAAAACCTTCAGTGCTTTGTCTTGCTTCGTCTTGTAAGGCGACAAATTAAAGATGGCGTCCTGTCCGAGGAATGGTATTTGCATCCTCATCGACACAATTGTGGACAATCTGTAATTAAAAATAATTGATAACGTTTATAAATTGAATGGAAGGATGTTGTAATAATTCTTAACTGTAAGTAGGTATGTACTCTCATTTAAAGAATTTTTTTAATTAATGTATTTTATTTTACTTGTATGCTGGAGATGATTAAATATAGGTACACTTACTCTTCGATAGATTTCACATATTCAGACTCGCTATGTTTCTGGGCATTTATACATACACCCATGATGGATTCTGGGAAAATAAAAAGGGTATTAGAAAGCCTGATTGAGAATAATGAATTGCCATAGCTTTTACTCGTATTGTGATTAACATCACAGTTTGACAACACGGTTGGCGCAGTGGTTAAGCGATTGACTGCTGCGCTGCGTGTCGCGGGTTCGATTCCCGCACGGAACAAATATTTGTATGACCTACAAGTAGTTGTTCCGGGTCTGGCTGTTTGTGTATGTGAGTTTAAATGTTTGTAAACTTCACACGATACAGGAGAAATTCCTAGTGTTAAAAAAAAAAACGTTAAAAAACGTTAAAAAAAATGAAAAATTACATGAGCATTTTTATTTAAACCAAACGGAATTCAAAAATTCATACAAAATTGCCGTGAAAAGTTACCTGTCACGTTATCTAAGGCCGCTAAAGCGGTTATAGGGAACATGTCTATCGGGCGGCCGTCGGCCATTCCTCGTATTTTCTCCGTCAGAATCCGCTGGTTCTTGCAAAATACTGGCAAGAAGTTCTGGAGAATATTGAAGTGGAATGCGGGGGTCAGGAATTTTCGGTGAGTCTTCCATCTTTGACCTAAACCAATGCATGATTAAATAACGCTGTGGGAACCGTACCTAGACAAGTGGTAATCGCTTTCAAAGCATTTCATATTTCTACAACGACTTTTTCTGTAGCTTATGTCAATCAAATGTCTTTGACTTTCTTATCATAGCTTCTAGAAGATTGTCAAATTGTCTGGGTCCTCTAGTCTAGTAGTTAAGGTTGTGTTAACATATTGTCATTTACATCTCGACCTTTTACTGATTTTTTATTGTACTTAATACCAACGTAAGAGTTAGCAAATTCACTCTATTTCTTCCTTGATAAAACAGGGGTTTAAGCAAAACTTACAAATATTAACAACAATTATCTGACAAATGGCCTTTTCTTTGATTTATCGAAAGCCTTCGATCTGGTATCACACGATGATTATATTGCTAGACAAGTTAGAGACTCTCGGAATTAGGGACCTGCAGTTTAGTATTTAAGTTATATACAATAATATACCATTATCATTAAGATTACCGAAAGTAAAGCTATGAAGATATAAATTTTATAAACATGGCGTTTCACAAGGACGCGTGCTAGGCCCAACAACATTTTCTATTAGTCGTCATTTCGGTAATCACCCATTCTCTAGCCATATTATCTTTGACACAGTCCATCCATCCTTGCTTTGGTCTTTCCCTACTATTATAGCCATCCACATTCATACTCAAACCTTTTCTCACGACATTTTCCTCATTCCTTCGCATCATGTTACTTACATACAAACAGCTATTATATCATACCACGTGTATGTAGACACATTACAACACTATGGTCTTGCAATGCGGGTAATAGTACCGATCTGTATAGAAGACGAGCAATATATTATGTGGACTTCAACCTGATGACTCATGTCAACCAATGATTGAAAGACTTTGTTTGTTACCGTTGCCAGCTCCGTAGGATGAAGTGTGTGTGTTCTTAGTTAAGAATAAAGAGCTATTTAAGACAACGTAAATCCTCGGAATAGACGAGACCCTTATAAATTAATACCTACCGAATAATTTTCCAAGACTTACCAAATACAACAAAAACTGCTTAGTAGCATATGCAAATAAATTATTTATTACTCGCGAAGCAAAAAGGTTAAGCAATTTCCAAGCCTGTTCCGCATATTGAGTACAAAATACACATGTAGTAGAACAAGTGGTAACAATAGTCTAAAAGCATATTATGTCTAGTAAACTTTTTCATTGCACGTTTGTATCTACGTAATTAATTATGCACATGCAACGTAGTTCAATTAAATGCTACTATTAACTAGTCTTTAATTATCTAGTTTAACTAAAAGTGAACCCGTTCTTACCCGTGGCAGTGAGCAGACCTTGACCGAGCCAGCACGTCAGGAAGCTGTATGACCTGCCTTTTGTTATGTGCTCCGTGCTCGACACTAGTGGCTGAAACAATTCGGATACATTACTGTCTAGATTACAATGATCATTATTCATTTTATGTGTGCTTACCTGCGGGGTAAGCACACATAAAATGGCAATCGATCGCAATGCTGTTCGGATTGACAGTTTAGACACGTTCATTGCGTTATTTACGTTCTTGAGCAGAATAATTTTTGTGTGTGTGTTTTGTCCGCTACCTGTACGTACTTAAAACTTTATGGTTATTACCCGTACATGTACCCACACCATTTGTGTTGGGTATGGTGGGGTACCAAAGCTTAGAAGTAAGGAGAAATCTTAGTCTGGTTAAATATTTCATCGACCTAATTCGTGGTACCCATTTCAATTCCTCCATACTTCAGTACATCTCCTTTCATATCCCACTAGCCATTAGACACACACTTCGCCCTCGCCGACGTCCTCTATTCGAAATACCTCAAATTGTAGAGATAGATAAATTAGATAATAGATAACCCTTAAGATCAGTCCATTGTATAGGTACAATGGACTACCTTCACCCATATCAACAATATTGTTATATGACGAGTCATGGAGTTTCTTGCCCGTTTTTCTCCATAGGTACCTACTATTACGCTTTGGAATGGGCAACTAGCTTCATCTTTTTGACTGACCAACCCTTGACAATTCAAAAGTACCTGGTTACTTGAAATAGATAGTTTGAGAGTTTGAGTCCTCAGATGTCTTTGCGAGTACTGAACTAGAATTCCTGCACACTGCTACTCGATACCTGCAGTGCAATTTTGTAACCATCTCGCCGTGAAAACTTGGGTGAAGTGAGCGTGGAGTGAGGTGTCATTCCAACTAATAGGTACTAGGGATTGACACTATTGACAGCTCACTCTAAGCTCACTTCACCTAACTTTTCACGGTGAGATTTTTACAGAATCCATCGGCTGGAGTCTATTGTCACTCCTAGTACAATCTTCTAGGAGTAGATAAATTCAATTAAACAGTTTCTTGATATTCATAATTCTATTTGAATTTATCCTAATTTTGACTAATTTTATCTTATTTTATCTAATTTTGACCAATTTTGTTTAATTTCATTTAATTTCATCAAAATTTGTCCATTTTATTATGTGATTTAACTTAATTTTCTGATAATACTATCAGAAAATTAAGTTAAATCACATAATAAAATGGACAATTTTTGATGAATTTTTTTTGATGAATTTTGATGTGTAATTACTAATATTGACTAAAAACTTGTATGTGTGGTGCAAACTGTTAATATAAGTTGGTTATTAATAAATAAATAAACTAAACTTCAACTATGGTTAGGTACTTATCTCTTATAGTGACTGAACACAACCGTAACGATAAATCTGCATCTTATAAATATTGTCCTATGCTATAATATGAATCACTAATGCTCGGTTCCTATAAACAATAGCGAATCGTTTTGCTTACCAATGGTACCATTTTTAGTTACTATACTAGACATTTAAATAAATTCATAAGCTAATTTTACCTGTGATAGCTACTTCTGTATGGGAGGGTCTACTATGCAAAGCTATGAGGACTTTGCTGCATTATTGGTAAAGATAAAATAGTCTTAATTTTTAACTCATAACGTTCCGTAAATTATAGGAATCGGCCATAAGTCGTACCTATTAGGTGTCTACATTATTCTACTCAATTTTACCTACAGTATTGTCTCTCCTTCTCCCTTTAATCCATCCAAAGGTTGTCTGTAAAAGATCGCTTTTAGCGATAAGACCGCCCATTGTGTCACACTATGCAAAATTTCTAGATTTACATATATCTTGAATCCATAAATGATGTACAGACGTCAGCATATCAAGCTACTACAATCTGTCAAATTTCTTTGATAGATTTTCAAGTTTATCGCTAAAGCATTAAGGTGGGGAAAATTTTGCAGTTTCGGGTAGCTTAACCTGCTGGCGTCTGTACATAACAAAGAGTATTCTGTTATAGCACAGAATAACTAATAGTGTTATAGTCTAATCAATATTTATTAATTACCAAAATAACATCAGCAGAATGTTGTGTCAATATTTATTTCGAATCACCGAAATGTTTTATAAACGTGTCTTATATCCGGTTTTAGCAGTAGTTTATTCGATTAAATAAACGTGTTTTTTTTTATTCTGACAATTAATTATACGATCTACGGTCAATTTTTAAATGAATTGTAAACACATTTGAATTTAATGAAATCTAATTTATTAACCAAGCATATTTTTTGGCATATTGGCTAAAGGATACCTAACTAAACGTCAATTTTTAGTTAATATTACTATATATTACATATTTATACCTACTACAGATCCTGTATATTTCATCTGTATATTCCTGAACAAAAACTTAATTCTTGTTAGTCAACAAGTGATTTCAGACTTCAAAACGAATTTTATTCTTCTAAACATCGATACATTTTCTCCTAGATAATGACTAAGTATATATATG
Organism: Apamea crenata; assembly: GCA_949629185.1. Taxonomy (NCBI): domain Eukaryota; kingdom Metazoa; phylum Arthropoda; class Insecta; order Lepidoptera; family Noctuidae; genus Apamea; species Apamea crenata. The sequence goes on from OX451359.1 coordinate 5,894,334, forward strand.
GGCATGGCAGGGTTATAGGCATGTCCTAGAAATAAAAATTCGAAGACATGACTGTGATATCTACCCTACCTGCCCGCACTGGTTCTGCGTGGTGGATTTCAGCCCACTCCCTCTCACAGAGAGGAGGCCTGTGTCCCAACAGAGGGAACATTATAGGCTGAGTATGTATGGTGTATGTACTTACGTACGTATATAGGCAACTATCATCAGCTTTCTGACAAACGAACCGACTCTTTGGCAATTGAAAAGTGCCTGTAAATGGTTTAATTGAAGTAAATGTTTTGAGTTTGAAGCACCTATATAAAAACAATAAGCTTGAAATAACATCATAATTATGTTTGTGCAACTCACCTCAGCATATTTTGAATGGCAGATCATCACGTATGGAGTAGAGAAAAAATGCACCCGGAACGCAAGCCCATACTTCACCGATAGTCTTTGAAGCAAGTTTAAGAACTCTGTAACAAAAAGAAATACCTATTAATAACATACGAAGCTTATATTAATACATTTAATTTTAAAACCAATGAAAAATAAAATGCGCCCTGACCTTTTGCTTTATATTCAAAGAATCTTCAAATGTCTTTATTAAATGTCTTTGAACCAATGCCTGTCTAGCCGTATTCCTTTCATGGTACAAGGCAAATAATAAATTATGCCACTTGATATATATCAAGCATAAACAAGCATACCTTAATCTATCTCTCTAAATCAGTCAACTCCGAGAAGACAAAAATCACACAGAAACGCAAAAAGAAATAGCTATTTATACATGTAAGTATGTAAATTACGTCATAAGCAGCCAAAAGTTAAAAAAATATTATAATCAGCGCTCACTGGTTACTGCACAAGATTTTATACATATAGCGAATTACCAATATTATAAGTACTACTTATGAGGACTTATGTTTCTTTTTAACGCCGAGCACGGGCAGTCGGTATTAAGGAGTGCCCGCCTTTATTTATAAACATTGCATAAAGTTAATAATAATAATAATTTATTTATAAACAGTGTACATAGCATACAGAGTTGTCTCATAAAATTAGTTAAGTTCACTACTTAACTTTCAATCAATATAGCGACTGTTCAACCATACATTTTTGTCGTTTAGACGTCACTTAACTTTAATCATCGTTTATAAATAAACACCTTAGTTTTCAGTAATCGATATGCAATGTTCCAATTCTAAAAGTTAGGTATTATCCGTACGGTTCATGGTTAGACTTGAGGCAGAGGAGAACAAAATAAGTACAGGGCTATGCTGACAAATTATTAATATCCAGGTGACCAAGATTATGTCTGGACTTTAAAAGAGACTCTGAACCCTGAGTTTGTTTCGCCATTTTTTTCCTCAGGAGTAGTCAGATAGGAAATTTCGACTCCATCTAGCTCATATATATTTTTTTTTTAATATGACGTGTAAAAACGATTGCAGACTAAACAGTTTCATATAATTTCCTAATTTTTATACATTTTAAAAATGCGAGTCACTACACTGTTAAAACCATAAGTAGGATGTTGTAGTAGGAAATTCAGAAAACCTGTGGATCTTTTCATCGCGAAAACGTAGAACGGGTAGTAATAAAAATGTTAAACCTAATAAGTTTGTTAGTAGGTAAGCAGGCAATATAATAAAGTATCGGGATGACAGTACACGCAGAGAAGTCATGGGTTTTTTCGAAATAAATTGTGCCTCCTTTATAACTTTAAAATATTTAATTAGAAGGCTTCTGCAACACAGTTTTTTAACTAGCGCAGGAGTCAAAGAATTCCGTGATTTATTTATTTACAAGAAAAAAAAGTTTATTAACCTAATTTAACTAATTAATTTAGTACTGTATTATTTAAATAAATTACACTTAATTATAAGTTTTTAATTTTTTCACAATTATTTTTTCTGGCCTTATAAAAACCCTTGATCACCTTGCGAAGAGGTTATATACTTAATGAAGAATAGGTAAGTATTAAAAAAATGATGATTTGGCTAACAGGGTTTGAGATGACGGCTGGTAGAGAAGAAGACCCTGTTCGTCGACCCCAAATAAAATGAGATAAAGGCTAATGGTTATTAAAAAAATAATGCTGTGCCATACATTTCGACCGCGTAGATAGGTATTACAATTTTCTATGAAACAATTGTTTTTTTAACGAGCACTCGGGATGCATTAAATGTTTTAGAAAATCGTCAATCCAATTTCTACTAATATTATAGTTAAATAATTACGGGCTATTGGATGCAATTTAAAGGCGTAGGTAAGTAGAAGAGGTATACTTTATATTTAAGTGGATTTTGAGTAGTGGGTTAGGTAGGTAATCAGCATCTCATCACGGAAATGTCATAGCATTTTTGCTATCTAAACTTGGTTTCCTGGTTCGGAAGTCCAAAATTAAATAAAAAAATACAAATTTAAATTAAGAATATTGTTATTACAAACGAAAATTACCAGAGGGGCAATTCTCGCCATTTTAAGACCGTTCCCAGTCTGAAAGCCAATTCTCGTACTTTAAAACGTTCAAAATCTAGTCGCAGTCTCATCTCGGCGACAAACAAATGTCAAAAACTTGTCAAAATGTAGGGAAATTAGACGTATTTTTGACAGATTGAGACTGAGATCGGACTGTGAACGTTCTTAAAATTACGAGAGTTGTCCCTCTAAATAAATAAATGCCCCTCTAATAAATGGTGCATAACGAATTTGCCACATTTTAACTAAATAAAAACAACAATAAAATTTAGCGCCAAATTAAAATGATGGACAAAACAAGCTAAAGATATACATTCGAGGTGGCCACCCTGTATACCCTGTATATGTCTAACGTATTGGTATATTACAAAAGCATATTAACTGTCAAATCTATCAAAAGTTGTGGAGCTCTAATGTCCTTAAATACGTGTAGGTATGTGTCGACCGCCTACAATACAGGTAATTGACTGAATTTGGCTTTGTTTCGTATCATACCTACTTATTTATATAAATAAAGAAACGACCTTTTATATCTTGGAATTTAATAAATAAATAAATAATTATTGCCTTCTTCACATAATTCCATAATCCAGTTTTTCAAATTCTTAAGTGATAAGGGATGTCCACCCTAGGGTAGGAGTAGTGTAGGAGTAGGGTAGGAGTAGGGTAGGAGTAGGTAGGAGTAGTGTAGGAGTAGGGTAGGAGTAGGGTAGGAGTAGGGTAGGGGGTAGGACACCACGCGAACGAAGTAGCGCCGGGCAGCTAGAAATAATTTATATATTATGGCAAAACAACGTTTGCCGGGTCAGCTAGTACATATATAAAAATCGTAAAAAGACCGTTAAGAAATTCAATAAACTTGTTTCAAGAAGGATATCTTTATGCCAAATCTTCGATTTAAATAAAAATAAAATGCTGTTCATAGGTCAGCGCCGTACGCCGGACCGATTTGGCTATTTTAAAATGTTCGTAATAATCTGATTTAAATTCAAATTTTATTTGTTTCAAATTGACGTTATTTCAAGTTAAACCAATATCAACTTTATTTTAATTAATATTAAGTTGCTTTCAGAGTGACTAGAATATGTCGCGATTCAAATTTAGGTTTTTTATGGAAATAAAATTTTAAAACTTCCCATTCTTTTTAATTGGGGCAAGACCAAACGTTCTTTTGTGCATGAAATATTGAAAAACAAAAGCATATTAACTGTCAAATCTATCAACTAACTTTTTATCTTGTACCGTATTTTGGTGTCACTTGCTCTTTTAAAACTACGTATAGGGAGATACTACGATGCATAGGGTTTCTGGTGAAAGGGTCTCAAGCTAAGAAGGAAGTGAATGAAGCAATACAATAATATTTGGAGTTCACGTAACACTGGTCAGATTTCCTCAGTCGTCAGTTTATTTAATTCGCCAGTTTCGTTGATTAGTCAGTTTTACCGATTAGACAGTTGCGTTAACTCGACAGTTTCCAGTATTTGCTAGTTTTCGTCGATTCGTCAGTCAGTCAGTAGAAGCGTAAAGGCATGAAGATATCCTTCTTGAAACAAGTTTATTGAATTACTCAACGGTCTTTTTGCGATTTTTATATATAATGTATTTTATGAAATAGCCTCTGGAATTACCGAGGTGTTTTTATTGATTGGCACTACTGGATTATGGAATTATGTGAACAAAGCAATAATTATTTATTAAATTCCAAGATAAAAAAGATCGTTTCTATATTTATATAAATAAGTAGGTATGCTATGGAACAAAGCCAAATTCAATCAATAATTACCTGTATTCAAAGACTACAATAGTATACTGGCTACCTGTATTGTAGGCGGTCGACACATACCTACACGTATTAAATGACATTAGAGCCCCATAACTTTGAACAAAAAAAATTAAAAATAAATAAATAGTAAAAAAAAGGAAAAAATAAAAATTAATCATACCTGAAGATTTAACAACAAACAAATGAGCATTTCCCACTAGAGGCAAAGGCATTGGACCCTGCACATTAAACCGGTGACTTTGCCTAACCAATGTAATCCACGATATTAACAACGCTAACACTAGAACTATAGATACTAATAACAAAATCATTTTTAATCACAACACTGGCACGTGCTACGCAATACTCAGCCACATTCGATGAGGTTTGTAATCTAAATGCGAGACAACGACAGGACATTGCAGGCCGGCAAAATATAAGGCCACTAAAAATTAAAAAAAAACTTGTAGGTACACACGCGGTCAATGACATAATGCGTAACAGACTTAAATATGGAATCAGACGCGTTGTTTGGTTAAAGTTTAAATTCGCACACAATTTATGTCATACAGGGTCGTTCAGAAGCCATTGCTAATCGTATAATTAATTGCACTCTTTGACAGTTGATAGTTGATTTACCTACGTTTTTTACCGGAATATTAAATTTTACTACCGTATGGGCTCTTATCTCTAGATATATCTGTATACTTATACTAGTAGGTACGAGTATGTATGTTAATAAGGTAATGACTTGGTAACTACGTATGTAATTAAAACTTCTTCAATAATGCGAATTCTTTACGTATATTGATAGACACGTGTTCACAGGCGTTTTAATGAATAAATACTGCGTATTTGTAAATAAGAGTTGATAGTTTAATTGCAGTTATGTAAAACTTATTGATAGGCGACTAATTAATTGTATCTATCTATTTATTAAGGTCTTATAAATAAAGTTATGACCTTACATGTTTCGCCATGGACTGGCATACAAATATTTAAACATGTTAAATGTAACAAAAACACCTTAATTTGTTAAAATTAAAATTGTAACATTTCTAATAACATTGGTTATTAGGGTTTCGTATCTATTTGAACACTTTGACAGTCAGGTGGTCTGAAGCCCGAAGGACTGAGAACTAGTCTCACCAGGGGGCATCTAATGTGTTACCCAGTAGTTAACTGGAGTAAAATACTGGTATCCAGCTGCATCTGGTTAGCCTGGACGTCGACTCCAACATAGAAGAAATCCCCGTATGTACTACGTGATATATGGATCTACTGCGGTACTGCCTGTATTCTTGCTAGCTGGGCTAGCCTAAGTTAAATGGTCTAAACCTAACTTTGATCGAAAATATACCTTGGTTTATTTTTCTCATTCGGTATTCAACAGATAACATAAAAACCGGTCAAGTGCGTGTCGGGCCACGCGCAGTGCAGGGTTCCGTAGTTTTTATAACAGCCAAGTGCGGGTCGTATTCGCTGACTGATAGTTTCGTACCATGTAGCCAGTATACTATTGTAGTCTTTCGTACCATGCTCTAACTAAAAGCCAAACATGACTACCTACCTAATTTGACTTCCTATACAAATCCTCATCTGATCCGACAATTTAGCACGGATTTTTTTTTTAATTTAACAATTGGTCGACTATTACTCGTAAACTTGTAAAGCCCACTTAATTGTGATAGTTTTCCTTTAAACTTCGTTATATATTTGACGTTTGACGGCACGGTTGGCGCAGTGGTTAAGCGATTGAAAAAACTCAAATCATTTAATTCAACTAAACCAATTACAGGCACTTTTGAATTGTCAAAGGGTCGGTCAGTCAGAAAGATGAAGCTAGTTGCCCATTCCAAAGCGTAGGTACCTATGGAGAAGAACGGGCAAGAAACTCCATGGACACTCTTTTAAATCATAAAATTCTTACAAAATATTTGATTACATCATTCGTGTTGAAATTAACCATGTGAGAACGATGTAGAAAAGACGTGCACGTTAAAAGCGTCCGTTATAGAAAACATAAAAACAATTCAGAAATTAAAAATTACAATAAGCCGTGGCAGCTAAGAGATGACCAGTCCCTACTGACGGCGCCCGTTCACGAACATGACGTATGGATCAGCACCACTCAGCTCAACCATTTTGAAGGGAACTTAATGATCCAACACACACGCCACCACCAGCGAGACATTAGAGTGAGCATGACATACTCTCAGCCGCCAGGGCACATTTAAGTCAATGAAAGACGTACCCAGTAAATGGTAGCTTTATAGAAAGTACATAGTGCTCACACGTGTGCTATGCAATTATACAATACTAAAGAATTGAGTTTATACAATGCAAATATAGTTTTCTTCCAATGTTCCGCAGCTCCAGCAATGTTTCCGAATGCTAATTAGTTTAAGCGCCCCTGTGGAGCTGGACCATGAGCCAAGCATTTTTGTCAGCGATGTAATCCCCTAACTTATAATATGCTTGGCTACATAGTGTGCGTTTAATACAAGATTTAAATTTCGTTTCATTCAGTTGGAGTATGTGGGGAGGAATTTTATTGTAACATTTTAAACAGTACCCCATGAAGGTTGAGTCTACTTTAGCCAGTCTGAAACCTGTTTGAACTAATTGGTCCCTATTTCTAGTCCTATAGTTGTGTTTTTCACCTCTTTTGTTGAACAGATTTAAATTTTTTCTTACGTACATGATGTTTTCATAGATGTATTGACAAGGTACCGTCATGATGTTAATATCTTTAAACAGTTCCCTTAAAGAATCGCGCCTGCGGAGGCCATATATTGCTCTGATGGCTCTTTTCTGCAGAATAAAAATGGACTCGATATCTGCAGCCCGTCCCCATAGTAAAATACCGTAAGACATGATACTATGAAAGTAACTAAAATAGACCAGCCTCGCGGTATCTACATCAGTAACTTGACGGATTTTTCTTACAGCGTAAGCTGCTGAACTTAGCCTTCCTGCAAGAGATGTTAAATGAGGACCCCATTGCAGCCTTGAGTCGAGCGTGATCCCCAGGAAAACAGTTTTATCGACGAATTCTAGTTTCTCTTTGTTCAATACTATGTCACAATCACTACTTTTAACATTTGGTAAAGCAAATCTTATGCATTTAGTTTTTTTCCCATTTAATACCAAATTATTAGCAGTGAACCAATTTAGTACCTGCTGTAGGGCGTTATTTACGTCGTCAATATTTGGTGCACGTCTATTTATCTTAAAAATTAAGGAAGTATCGTCAGCAAATAACACCATTTGTGGTTGGTTCTTTATTAAATGGGGTAGATCATTAATATATACTAAAAAGAGGAAAGGACCTAAAATCGAGCCTTGAGGAACACCCATTTTTACTTTTAAAGCAAGAGAATTGACACCATTTATTTGAACTTTTTGCTGTCTATCATTTAAATAAGATTTGACTAAACTGAGCGCAAGTTGACCTAGTCCGTAGTGCTCCAGTTTAAAAAGTAAGGTTTCGTGATTGACGCAGTCAAATGCCTTGGAGAGGTCACAAAAGATTCCTATGGCATCTTGGGCCTCCTCCCACGCTGTAAATATGTGCTTTAATAAGGTGACACCGGCGTCAGTCGTACAACGTCCTTTGGTGAAACCATATTGCTGATCATGTAAGATTTTGTTGGTGTTAAAATGATTAAGCATTTGATTGAGCATTACCTTTTCGTACACCTTGCTGAATACGGGCAACACGGATACTGGTCTATAATTGTTGGTGTCTTTGCTGTCCCCAGATTTAAAAAGCGGTATAACCTTACTGTATTTCATTAAATCCGGGAAGACTCCTTGATCTACACACAAATTAAATATCAAAGCTAAGTATGGTGCTATAGCCTCGATTATGGATGTACAAACTTTGATAGACATTCCCCATAAATCTTCGGTCAATTTGATTTTGATTTGCCGAAAAGCTTTTATAACTGTCATAGGGTTTATGTGTTTAAATTGAAATTCAATCGAGCATCCTGGAACGTTAGCTCTTAATAGATCAATTGAGACAACAGGTGAGGAATTTAAAGCTTCCGTCGTTTTACATGGTATATTTGTAAAGAAATTTACAAATTCCTGAGCTACTTCTAAGTTAGAGCTTATGGCACCACGTGAAGTCTCCAATGTGTAATCATTGTTTCGTATTTTATTCCCACTAGTTTCATTATGTATAACTTTCCAAACTGTTTTTATTTTGTTATCTGCTGTTTTGATCTTGTTACTAATGAACTGGGCTTTAGCTATCTTGCATGTATTTCTAAAAGTTTTGGAATACATAGCAACATAATTGTTGAAAGTTTCAGTGTTGATATAAGGCTTAAGGCCATACAGCTCGAACAGTCTTTCCCTACTAATCCTAATACCTCTAGTTGCCCAGTCACTAAATATAAAATTAGGGCAAATATTTTTTGTTTTCTTTTCAAAAGTTTTATTGAATTCAGTGTGCACTATTGAAAAGAAATCCTCATACAATTTATTAATTGACTGCTGCGCTGCGTGTCGCGGGTTCGATTCCCGCACGGAACAAATATTTGTATGACCTACATGTATTTGTTCCGAGTCTGGGTGTTTTTCTATCTATAATATGTATGTATTTACAAAAAAAATAAAAAAATTGTATATAAGTAGTTTATCAGCCATCTTGTTACCATAACACAAGCATTAGGTTGCTTAGCTTGGGACAAATGGTGCTGTGTGAAATGTCCAGGGATATTATTATTATTATTATATAGGTACTACTGCCGTAACATTTGAATTTCTAACTACAACCGTTTAGTTGGTAGAGGGGGGGGGGGGGACACTTGACTCTAACGAAAATTAGTACTTTATAGCTTGATTAGTCACGAACGGTTTACTCAATCAAAAACTGGTTATCCCAAACCCCTAATATTTTTGAAAGACCTATCCAACGATATCCCACACAATGGGAAGGACGAAAAAAGAAATATCATCCCCACTTTACATGTAGTGGAGGTACCCTAAATAATTGTTTTTTTCAAAATTTTATTTTACCATTTTTTTGGCGTCATTAACGTGTATACTCATGCCAAATTACAACTTTCTAGTACCAATAGCTTTTGAGCTAAACCGCGGACAGACAGACAGATAGACAGACAGACGGACATGGTGAAACTATAAGGGTTCCTTGTTGACTACGGAACCCTAAAAAGTAATTTACGTACCTACCTATGTAGCTACAATCTACACGTCTTCCTACGTATTGTACAAGGTTGAACGCTACGCAATTTTTTTACTTAGACAACTAAGTAAATAACATGTTTTGGCAGTGGGTTGTGCTACCTTAAAAACTAGTTCTCAGTATTTTTTATTAGTCTAGTCTAGAACATACTTTAATCCAACCTCCTCCGAGTGCCTCACCTTGCGGATTGTATTTTTAAAAATACTTTTAAAACTTTCCGCTTAAAAGCGCTACTGTTACGTTCGATTCGCGGCCGGGCCCACTGCCCGGCAGTGGTATTGAGTATTTCTATCAAGAATTTCTCAATAGCAGTCCGGACTATGGATTTGTGCCCGGTTGCTGGCAAAAGGCTCGCCCCCTTTTACATGGGACTTAAACATAACTGGCAATATGTGGATGTACCTACTATACTTACACGGTGGCAGGGACATTGACGCGCAACCTGTTACCATGGATTCAGTAGGTACATGATTCTGGACCCCCTGGAACTTTTTAAAAGTGTTCATTTCTAATATCTACATTCTAGTATGATGATGTACCTACGTCACTTCAGCGGTCTCAACAGTATAATAATTATTCTATTATATTGTGGTCTTGACGTCAAAAATTAGCATCGTCATGCCATCATATGTATACTTAGATATCTACATAAATGTGTCATTGTATGACCTTCGTTCCAATGTGTTTCATATTTTCCGTCTAATCCATATAACAATAGTTTAATTATTCTAAAGTAAAACGACGATATTTTTGCTGTAATTTTGACCCACATACATAATTTTTCCGTTTTCAATACCAACATTCTACCCATATCATCTACAAAATTACATAGGAATGGGGTCCAAGTTTCTGTCTAATCTGCGTTCGCAATTTTACTGTCAAAAATGTAAACAAATATGAGTTTACGCAAAGGATCTCACCAACATCTGCCGAAACGAAGTACCGAGGTACACTTAGTGGCATAAATAGAATAGAATAGAATACTCTTTATTGTACACCATACAAGTTACAGAACATAAATACAATACATAAAATTTTACAAAGGGTGACACAATGGGCGGTATTATCGCTAAGAGCGATCTTTTAAAGACAACCTTTAGATGGATTAAAAAATCAAGGAGATACAAATATAGTAGGTAGTATGTGGTGTACCATTTACATTATACTATTAATACATACATAAAGTATATTTTACTCATCTAAATAAATATATACATACAATAATAAACATGAAACAAGAGCAAAGAAAAAAAAATAGAATAATAATAAATAATAATGATGATGGTTAAGGAGAGAGGAAGTGCTTTTTTATCAAAATTTTGAAAGCGGACAACGATTGAGCACGCCTTACCGACACTGGCAAGTCATTCCATAGCCGTACTGCTTGAACAGTAAAAGATTTGTCAAAGAAACTGGTGGAATGCATCGGCTAGTCTCAGGTTTTCCGATGACCTCAAATATCTATTATGTGTGTCATGAAGGAACTTGAAACGTTCTTTAAGATAAGAGGGGGTTTTAGGATTAAACAAAATACTGTAGAGCTGAAATAAGATATGAGAATTCCGGCGAAGACGTATAGGAAGCCACTTAAGCTTTGTATGAAATTCAGAATGTGATCATATTTGCGCAGGCCAAAAATGAATCTTATGCAAAAGTTTTGAAGTCGCTCCAGTTTATCTAGTTTGATTTGATTTGATTTGATTTGATTTATTTATTTGCATAAAAACATGGTAGGTAACAAGATGTTCAAAAATATTATGTACAGCATGTTTTGCCGTGGCACACGGCACGCAAAAATTATTAAATTAGGTAAATAAATTATTAAGAATTCAACATAAACACATCAAATTAGTCATTCATAACATCAACATAATCAAATTAGTATTAGATAAATAAAAATAAAGTAAATCTCAAGCAATTAAACATTAAAAAAAATAATACAACTAAGCATTTTAATTATTACAGATTAAGAACAATTATTAAATATTAAAATTATTTTCATTGAGGAATTCATGAATACTATAATAACATTTATTGGCCAGAATTATTTTCAATTTATTTTTAAATACTTTTACATTACAATTTTTAATATCATTAGGGATTTTATTATATATTTTTGGCGCCATACACAATACGCTTTTTCTTGCCAGAGCTGTTTTAACTCTATGTAGACACAGTCTATTACTATTAAGTTTGCGCCTGTTTCTTTTTACCAAATCAGATAACTGTTCAAATAGATGAGGGTTTTTATGTACAAACAGTGCTATCTCCAATATGTACAGTGAAGGAAGTGTTAAAATTTTGTGTGCTATAAAGAACGGTTTACAAGAGTCAGTGGAGTCCAAGCGAAACATGGCTCGAATACAACGCTTTTGCGCCTTAAGAACCATCGCATTATCTGTTGAGTTTCCCCAAAAGATTATCCCATACCGTAAGACAGAGGCAACAAGGCCGTGGTAGGCCGTGAGTGAAGCATCGATGTTTACTATTTGAGCCAGTCTGTACATAGCATATGCAGAACTGCTGATTTTCTTGCATAATTTTGATATGTGCGCCTTCCAATTCAACTGTCTATCGATGGTTAGTCCTAAGAATTGCGCTGATTCTACCTCGTTTATAGGGTTATTGTCGTAATTTACATTAAGACTATGAGACTGAGCTCTCTGACCAAAGTGCATAACTTGAGTTTTAGATAAGTTTATTTTAAGATTATTATTATCTAACCAGTTAATAACTGAATCCAAGCAATTGTTTATGTCGTCTTGATAGAGTTCCTTTGTCCTACATTGTACAGATACAGTACTATCGTCTGCAAATAGGGACATTGGGTGGGTGGTAAATTTAGGCAGATCATTTATATAAATGATAAATAAAAGCGGGCCTAGGACGCTGCCTTGTGGTACTCCAAAAGTAATGTTACGCGACTCAGATAGGTAAGATTCTTGATGCTTAGTCATAATATTAATCTTAGATATAGTAGTCATCTGAGATCTGTCAGAGAGATATGACTTCAGTAGATCCAGAATATTGCCTCGTATACCATAAGACTCTAATTTATTTAAAAGTATTCGGTGGTCCACATAATCAAAGGCCTGGGTCATATCGCAGTATATTGCACATATTGGAGTCCTTTTATCAACGTTTGTAATTACTGTTTTGTAAAAATCGTATATCACTAAATTAATACTTTTGTTTCTTCTGAAACCTTTTTGCTCGTGACATAATAGTTTATTAGATTCTAAATAGGCATATAGTTGGTTATAAATATATTTTTCAAAAATTTTAGAAAAAATTGATAACAGTGCAATGGGTCTATAAGCTTCTAATAATTCTTTATCACCCTTTTTGAACAGCGGCTTTACAATAGTTACCTTGAAATTATCAGGAAAGATACCGTTACTAATGCACAAGTTTAAAAGATGACTCAAATGTCCACAAATATGTCGATTACAAATTTTAATAATTTTAGTTGAAATGTCATCAAAACCTACGCTGTTCGTTTTTTTCAGTTCGGAAATAATTTTATGTATGTCGTTTGGTACGCATGGGGCCATAAACATAGAATTCATCGTGCCTACAATCCTCGATGTTACTTCTTTGCCACGACTTGATATGGGCTTTATTTTATCAATAAAGTAATTATTAAAGGCAAGGCAAGTTGTGCCTCAGTAAGATCTGGATAACTGACATCAGCGTAGTCAAGGATGGGAAGTAAAAGAGTTTGTGCAAGCGCAGTTTTAGTGGCAGTTGGAAGAAAGTTCCGCAACCGTCTCAGTGACTTACCAGATGCAAACATCTTTCGACTTACCTCCTGTAGCTGAGGACCCCAGGAAAGATGTTTGTCGATCCAAACCACAAGGTTCTTAACCTTTTCACTGAATGGAATAACAGTTCCGTTAAATTGAACCTGGGGAAGCTGCGACCAGTTTATCTTGGCGATCATCCTTGAGCTGCCAACAACAATGAGCTGAGTCTTCGATGGTTTAACCTGCAACCCATGCGCCACGCTCCACTCACAGATTGAAACCAAATCCTTGTTGATAATGTGAACAGCATCAGCCAAATTCGAGTGGCCAGCTTATTTATTTTGCAAATCGTCTGCATAAAGGTGGTAGGAAGAAAGAAGTTTTTTGGTAATGGAGTTTATAAATGTTGCGAAAAGTAAAGGAGATAAAACGCCACCCTGAGGTACACCGGCAGAAGTATAACACCACGAAGAGCAAGACTCTTCTATGCATATACGTTGCCGGCGGCCATACAGGTAACTGCGAAACCATTCAATCGCCGTTGGAGATATGTTAAGCGAGCGAAGCATACCAAGCAGGATATCGAAATCTACAGTATTGAATGCATTGCTGAAATCTAGTAAGCAAAGAACTGTGAGATTTCCTTCCTCCATGCCTGACCGTATGTCATCAGTGACGTAAACTAAGGCTGTAGTGGTACTGTGACCAGGTCGCAACCCGGATTGGAAAGGATTCAGCAGACTATTCTTACAAAGAAAAGTACTAAACTGATTGTGGACAAGGCGTTCTAGGACTTTGGAGAGGAACGGCAAGATAGAGATGGGACGATATTCTGAAAAGGAAGTAGGATTGGATTTTTTGGGTAAAGGAATGAATTTGGCCTCTTTCCACATCGATGGAAAGGCACCATAGGATATAGAGTAATTCAAGATATAGGATAGGATAGGAAGGATCTCGTCGAGGACAGGGAGTATCATTTTCCGACTTACACAATCACTACCGACTGCGTTAGACGTGATTGAAACTATGCTCTTCTAAACATCACAATCAGAGAATTGACTGAAAATAAATGGGGGATGGTCCAGGGTTGGAAGGTTTGAAAGATAGTTAACAGTAGCTGCCTTCATGGTCCCATTACAGTGGGACGAAGATGAGAAGTGTTGATTCAGTAGATCAATATCTAAGTCTTTAGGAATTGATTCTTGGCGTGATTTTCCAACTCCCATGGATTTAAGAAATTTCCAGACTTTTGCTGGATCTCCGTTTTCAACTGAGGTGTGGATATGGCGGCGTTGGGCATCTCTACACATCTTATTACAGCGATTGCGTGCATCAACAAGGATCTCCCGGTTCAACGGTGAGGGCCGACACTTATATTTAGTTTTGGTTACAGCCTTTCTGTGCATGATAGTCCTAATATCGTCTGTAAGCCATGGTGCCGGAAGATGTTTGATTTTCACTGCACGAATGGGAGCGTGAATATCGTACAGCTGCACAAGGTTATCTGTCAGCAAATTTACTTTATCATCCATTCACTCAACATTGATTAAAGGAGCCCAGTCAATGCTGCTAGCATCTCTTCGGAGATCATCTGTATTAATACCACCAAAATTGCGCTGCAACAGAATCTTAGGTTTTGCCTTAGGTGGGCGAATTTTACAGGATAGGAATAAAAGGTCATGGTAAGAAAACATGTCGGTTGGGCATTGTCCATGCTTGCTGACATAAAATACACTAGATTACACTGACTAATATTGCATTTATATATTTTTGTTATGCTTACCCGGGGACGATAATAAAATAACTTTTAACGTAATAAAAAGCTCGCCATTTTGGGCACAATTATACTACCTTGGTCCATTATCTTACCTATTAAAAAAAAAAAAAAAAAACTCAATTTGACCGTTGTCTGCTGTCGGCTTCAGCTGCTGTTGTTTTTGTTTCATTTCAAATTATTTTTATAGTATAGTTCAATCTGAATTCAATAATAACTCTTATTGTATAATCGATTTTCGTTAGGCAAAGTTGTGTACCTACCTAACATAAGAAAGGATGCTTATACCTACCCAAAAGTAGCTGAATAATATCCACAGAACACATATACTCCTAATGTCATCCCGTACATGCAAAGTTGCCACATGATTTAATTGTGTTACAGGTTATTAAAACTTTAAATAATTTATTAATTAGTTTTGAATTATTTATGGTTAAAAACAATTATTTTCGAATTCCTCTATTTTTTCTCTACGATTTGGTGCACGTTCACCTCGAGGTACATGTTTGGGCAAAGTTGTATGGGCTTTTGCTGACCTCCTTTAATTTAATTCCTACACAATAAAGTTTAGTTTACGCTACAACTTCAAACATTTTTCTAAATCAAATCAAATCACTTTTATTTGTTAACACTGGTAAAGAAATATAGATCTTGAGTTTGGTGAACAGAACGCTATGTTATGCCAGAAGGCGTACAAATATGGTGTGCATCTAGCTCAATATTACGAATTTACATTTCACAATAAAAAAAAAAGATGTTTGATAATCATGCCTAGTTAAAATATCAAAATAAACTAGCTGACCCGGCAAACGTTGTTTTGCCATATAAATTATTTCTAGCTGCCCGGCGCTACTTCGTTCGCGTGGTGTGCTACCCCCTACCCTACTCCTATACTACTCCTACCCTACTCCTACGCTACTCCTACCCTACTCCTACACTACTTCTACCCTACTCCTACACTACTCCTACCCTACTCCTACACTACTCCTACACTACTCATACCCTACTCCTACGCTACTCCTACCCTACTCCTACACCACTCCTACCCTACTCCTACACTACTCCTAACCTACTCCTACCCTACTCCTAACCTACTCCTACCCTACTCCTACCCTACTCCTACCCTACTCCTACCCTACTTCTACCCTACTCCTACACTATTCAAAACCCTTAATTTAATACGTGCTTCAATTCGAGTGGACCCGAGTCTAGCGTACCGAAGGGACGATCGTCAAATGTTTGACAGGAAAGTAGGTAGATTAGTTTATATGGGAAAATGAAATTGCAATGAAATAATATTGCGATCATAAATTGAGATGTAAGCTATCCTATCTTTCAAGTTGGACCAAACTGCACATGTTGTGCGAATTTTATTATAATCGGTTAAGTGGTTTAGGAGTCCATTGAGGACAAACATTGTGACACGAGATTTATATATATTAAGATAAGATTATATATATTAAGATTGTAACAATTACATAATATTATTTAAAAAATTGACTGATGTCAGATTTAAAGGAGGAATTATTTAGTTATGCATGTCAAAAAATAGCTAACTTTTTCAATAGTGCTAGTCGCTCTGAAATCAACTTAATTTCCATTAAAATAAAGTTGATATTGGTTTAACTTGAAATTACATCAATTGGAAACATATAAATGTATAAAGAATATACACTATAATAAAATCCTACCATTCCTTGAAGATTTTCTGAGAGACTCGAAGTAGTGCTAACCTTAGCACTACTTCGAGTCTCTCAGAAAATCTAGCAACTTCATTGTGATGCATGGAAATGTTGGCAGCCGCTGTGTTGTGTGGGTTACACAATCAAATGGGGCAGGTGTCGCAAACCATTGCGGTCGCCGCAGTACATGCCTTAGGAATTTATTATTAACACTGGCAGTCTGGCACTGACTTACAAATTTAGGTAAGAATCTAGTATGAATGGAACCAGAAAACGATGCGGGTTTCTTTAAAATGTAAAAATATGGTAAGTTTGGTTACTCTTACTGTTAACCTGCATCATCCCACAGCTGGGCAACTGCCTCTCCCCATGACTTCCATCTCTTTCGATCCAGGGCTAAAGTGGACCACTGGTCGTTTGTTTTGTCCAGCTTGTCCCGCCACCTTCTACGGTATGGTTATCACCGTCAAATGTACCTAATCGCTTAAGTGTTGTGTTAAAGACCATACCATACCTACGTAGCTCGTGCTTCACGTCTGCCTAAAAGCTTCTTTAGTACCTACGACACCCGTGCAAGTTTCTGCATGAAGAAGCACTTGTTAACATGTCCCTACTGTAAGAAATCAAACAACATTATGATATATCTCTACGTTTATTTCAAGCGAACGTCGATACACCACTCCCACTGTATTATCACTGTTTTCTTCCAAGCGAAAACCTAATACAAATATTTGAACGCTCATTCTAAATTCGCTTGACTGCTCGAATACAAGTGCAACGTTATTTTACTGCCAGCCTGCACTACATAGGGTCGACTTTAGCAGACAGCATTTATAGTACTTACGTAGGTACAGACGCCAGCACATCAAGCTACTACAATTCTGTCAAATTCCTTTTATAGATTTTCAACTTTATCACTAGCACATTAAGGTTCAAGGTTGATTGTGAAAATTTTACAGTTTCGGGTAGCTTGACCTGCTGGCGTCTGTACAAACAGAACACATTACCTTCTTCGCTTCAACACAGCTCATGTTTTTTGTTAAAGAAGGGTAGAAAGAAAGCTTGTATTTGCAATTTGTATGCCCAACCGGCAAACGTAATGTAGGCTACGTGGTGCTACGACCTTCGTAAGGTGTCTGGTAGCAGCTGGAGTAGAGTAGCTGAGAATCGAATTGAATGGCGTGCCATCGGAGAGGAATATGTCCAGCAGTGGCCTGCTGTAGGCTGATGATGATAGCATAATCAGCCTGTAATGTTCCCATTGATGAGACACAGGCCTCCTCACGGTGAGAGGGAGTGGGCTTTAGTCCACCAGCGGGCCCAGTGTGGGTTGGCAGATGTCATATGTCCTGGATTTTTTTGCCACGCCGGTTTTGTGATAATAAGTAGTAGTGATGAAATAATTTACACTAAGTAAAGCGCCTGTCTCGGTTCATTAGTACTGGGTTACCATTGCTCTCGTCTCTTACGTAGGTACAAACAGAACGCATTTCCTTCTTCGTTTCAAAATGTAAGCACGCACCAGCGACATTTTATAAAGTATCTGATAATTTGCATCACGTTAAAGATTGCGTGTTATTTAGCTATAAGATGACTAGGAATGATGATAATGATAATGAATGCAAATAATAATTATAGGTAGCCATGTTTAGCAATGTCTTACTTTAGATTAATTAACAACATAACGATGACCACGGTGACTGACTCATGTTACTGAATTATACAGAGTTGTAGGTAGCTTCGCATCTATGCTAGACCAGTCAAGTTAATATTTCTCCATGGCTAAGATAAAGTTAGTAGCTAAGTTCT
The DNA here is from genome assembly GCA_949629185.1 of Apamea crenata. Taxonomy (NCBI): domain Eukaryota; kingdom Metazoa; phylum Arthropoda; class Insecta; order Lepidoptera; family Noctuidae; genus Apamea; species Apamea crenata. The sequence goes on from OX451359.1 coordinate 5,912,791, forward strand.
AATCCAACCATGGAGAATAAAAACTTGATGATTTTTATCACAGACAGTGGACCGGGCGCGGTCTCAGGGGGGTGTCATGGGGGTCTTGACCCCCCAAAATCATTCAAGCTGTCGAGAGCATGAATGATTTACTTGTCTTACTAACTTAAAACTATACTTGAGCCACGGAGACCCCGATAGGCATATACGAAAACATTAACAACATATGCAGCCATGGAAACTGCCGACGGGAGTGAGAACTTAAATATAATAAATAATTCATAATTCATTTATTTTCAGATTCAGGTTAGTAAACAGTTAGTACTTAACTAATAACACCGACAATAGGTACTCCATTTGGACCATTGACCGGTTGATTTCCATAATCAACCGGTTTATGTACAGACTGAAGAGGCGAGGGGAGGTCAGGCCGCCCTGCCTCACCCCGCACTCCAGCCTATACACATCTGATAACGAGCCTGCCCACCTTACACCTTACACTTACACCTTGTTTGGTTGTTATACCAAAACCATAGAATTGATATAACTTCTCTATCCACTGAAGTGTCATTCAAAAGTTTCTGCCATAGCAATTTGTACGACACCTGAGGGGCAATTCTCGTAATTTTAAGAACGTTCACAGTCTCTCAATCTGTCAAAAATACCTGTAATTTCCCTACATTTTGACAAGTTTTTGACATTTGTTGGTCGCCGAGATGAGACTGCGAATAGATTTTGAACGTTTTAAATTACGAGAATTGGTCTTCATATCAAACGCTTTGGATAGGTCTAGGAAACACGCATTGACAGGCGTTCTCCTAGACGTATAATATTGGACAGTATGCTTTAGAGACAGTATGGCACTCTCTGTGGAGAGACCAGGTCTGAACCCAAACTGCGCATCATGCAGTTCGATGCGGGTCGCCATATGCGTATCAAGCAAACTATCCAGCACCTTGGCAATAACAGTAGCAAGGGATATGGGCCTATAGTTCGAGAGATCAGAGGGGCAATTCTCGTAATTTTAATAACGTTCACAGTCTGATCTCAATCTGTCAAAAAATACTTCTATTTTCCCTACATTTTGAGTTTTTGACATTAGTTTGTCGCCGAGATGAGACTGCGACTAGATTTTGAACGTTAGGGTGATGGATTTGGCGTTAGGGTAGATGCCTGGGTAAAAAAATAATAATTATATTTAGTCCGTCAGTTAGATTATCGAAAAATAATGGACACGTATTTTTGCTTTTGTCAATCAAACAAAAAATTACAAAGATAAAGCGCGTCTAAATTTGGGAGTGGGAGGTCGTGACGTCACGCCTTGCTAAAAAGTGTAGCAAGGCGTGACATCACGCGGAACTTTAACGGGCGATATCTTCATCATTTTTTATATAACAAAACAAAAAATATGGGTCCAATATTTTTTGATAATCTAACTGACGGACTAATGTAGATTTTTTTAGGCATCTAGCCTATTACGAGAATTGGCCTTCTGATGTGTCCCCAGTCTTAATACTATGAATAATTATTTTTGGATTTGATAGCTTAATTCTTGAGGAAAGCTATATGCTATTTAACATCACGCTAGAACCCTTAGGACTCGGCTAAAATGAAAAAAAAAAATAGAAATAACTCTAAGCGAAAACGAAGTAATAGCACGGGCAAGCGATGCGATGCGATGGGGTGGGTCGGGGAGCAAGAAATTTCACGAGGAAGAAGCTAATGTGACATGACTCTTTTTTTATTAAAAGCCATGGAATAAGTAAAATAGTAGGTACCTACAATTTTAAGGCCCTTGTTGAAAGCTTATCATAATGCAGTAATTCTTATCTTTAGCGCTGGGGCTCTGTCTCGTATGGGTCTTAGCATTATGCTGATCGATGGCCGTTTTGCGTGAATGTAACTTTACCCCCAACTTGTTATTTTTTTTGTGTGTCTGTTCTTTTTTATGCGTCATGTTTGCCGCAAATAAATGTACCTATTTTCTTTCTTCTAATGCATATGTTCGCCTTTTTTAAGGCAAACATATTATAGTGTCATACAGCCTAATTAGAGAGGCCCGGTTAGCGTGTGCCAACAAAATACGATATAACTTGGCGCAATGAGGCGCTTTGTAGACAAGGAACGTGCAAATTACATGTCAGGAATACCTGACTTAGTTTAGTTACTATACCATGCAGCGAGTAACTTTGGCAGGCCAATCATAGAGTGCTAAAATTATTGGTGGAGGATATACATATCTATTATAACAAAACACGAGGTAGTAAATCATTTGGATACTACGTACTATTCATTATTCTGTGGTACAGTCAACAGCAAAAGTAGATGATCAAAATCAGAAATTCAATACTAATGAACGGAGTTCGCATCAGAACTGTGTGGCGTCGAAGTGATTCAAAAGTATGCGATTGTAAATTATACCAAACATTTACTACTAGTAGAGCTACCATATATTCGTGATCAGTTTTCAATTAAATTTCCATTTCTGATTTTGATCATCTACTTTTGCTGTTGACTGTACTACCTAGGAATAATAAATGAGAGCTGATAGCCCAGTGGTAACGGCCGCGACTTACGAGGTAGGTACGTAGGTTCGAACCCAGAAAGGCGCTTAGTAAATATAAGTAGTTAGTTGTATACCTAATTAATTACCTAGGTATAAACCAAGTAAATCTTTAAGTTTAATTACAAATCATAATAAAACAGCAGATAATTTACTAAAAAAAACTATGTTACGACGAGTAATCAAGATTTTATTCCAAAAGAAACATTAACATTTCAAGTAGAACTTTAAGCTGTAATGACGATACCTACCACTTTATTACTTTGAATGTATCATAATTAATGTTAATCTCGTAATAAAACACTTTATGGGCCTACTTACCTATCTACTTATTTCCTCAGAATACCAGCGCTGCGGCATTTATTTTTTAAATGTCGAAGCATCATGCTGAGATAGGATCCTTATTGGCCTCGTAAGTATAGGACTTTCAGTTTCATTTTTCCTTCTGTTACTTTTTTATATATTATAATTAGTTTTAACCGTGTTTCGTTTAGTTTATGATCCTGTACGAGTCGCAAAAAATACTTTTTCTTTCTTTCTTTCTATTTTAATTGGTAACCGCGAGAGTTAAGTGTGCATACACACCAGCGACACGCGTCGACGACGGAGGCAATTCCATCCACGGACGCCTCGACGGCTGCCGCCGACACGAGTTGACGGTGCAGTTGCATCTGTGTCGCTCGTATGTATGCACACTTAAGGCTCCAGCAGACAAGCCCGACGCGAATCTAGACGAACAATTCCCATGAAGTTTTCATAGAAATTTTCGTACTAGACTCTGCGAGTTTGGTATTTGGCACCTGTCTGCGGGAGCCTTTAAACCACCCCATAAGACAACTTGGAATTTAAGTAATATAGGGATGTTTAGACGAAACCCTCCCTCAAGACGTCTCAGTCAGTTAATAATGTCCCCTATAACCCATAACCACGTTTATGAGTCAGCCCTTAAGTTTTACGATGTCGAGTAAATTGAATGAAGTGACTTGCGAATTTTGTATGCGAAGATATAACAAACAAAATGTGAGGAATATTCTTTGCGCATATCAGAAGTGTCGATCCTAAGGAGATAAAATAACAAGTTCATCGAGAAAAAAAACATAGTCACAGGGTCGCAGTGTTAACAACAAGAGGTATATGTAGCTTGACGATAGTCGAAGTTATACGAAATACTGTTTCTGGACATTTTTTTTGGAATCAGTATTCTAATTGGTAAATTAGAATCTTGTGAGAACGCAGTTTTGGTGAAGATAGCCGAAACAGGAAACAGCAGAACGGCTTAGTCCTTGTGGAAAGTAACTTTTGCTAGATTTAGGGCTGATTTTTCCATCGCCAGATAATTTTATCCGAGGAATAGTTTTGTAATTTTGGCAGTTTTTCCATACAAAATCTGTTAGACGTCAATTTTATTTAAATTAAATTAAATTTTCCATAAACTCATATTTGTTTATATTTTTGACAGTAACATTGCGAACGCAGATTAGACAGAAACTTGGACCCCATTCCTATGTAATTTTGTAAAGGTAGAAGGAGAGGAGGAGGAGGGAGGAGGGGAGGAGGTAGAATATTGACGTATTGAAAACGGACAGTGGGTCAAAATTACAACAAAAATATCGTCGTTTTACTTTAGAATAATTAAACTATTGGATGGATTAGACGGAAAATATAAAACAAATTGGAACAAAGGTCATAATATAATGACACATCTATGTAGGAATCTAAGCCGTATACTTAGGATGGCATGACGATGCTAATTTTTGACGTCAAGACCACAATATAATAGAATAATTATTATTCTGTTGAGACCGCTGAAGTGACGTAGGTACATCATCATACTAGAATGTAGATATTAAAAATGAACACTTTTAAAAAGTTTCAAGGGGTCCAGAATCATGTAGTGAATCCATGGTAACAGGTTGCGCGTCAATGTCCCTGCCACCCTGTATAGTAGGTACACATATCCACATATTGCCAGTTATGTTTAAGTCCCATGTAAAAGGGGGCGAGCCTTTTGCCAGCAACCGGGCACAAATCCATAGTCCGGACTGCTATTGAGAAATTCCTGATAGAAATACTCAATACCACTGCCCGACCGCGAATCGAACGCATCAGTAGCGCTTTAAAACGGAAAGTTTTCAAACTATTTTTAAAAATACAATCCGCAATGTGAGGCACTCGGAGGAGGTTGGATTAAAGTATGTTCTAGACTAACAAAAACTACTGAAAACCAGTTTTTAAGGTAGCACAACAAACCATGTTATTTACTTAGTTGTTTATGTTAAAAATTGCGTAGCGTTCAACCTTGTACAATATGTAGGAAGATGTGTAGATTGTAGCTACAAAGGTAGGTTAACGTAAATTACTTTTTATGTTATCTGTTGAATACCGAGTGAGACAAATAAACCAAGGTATATTTTCGATCAAAGTTAGGCTTAGACCAATTAACTTAGGCTAGCCCAGCTAACAAGCAGACATGCAGTACCGCAGTAGATCCATATATCACGTAGAACATACGGGGATTTCTTCTATGTTGGAGTCGACGTCCAGGCTGACCAGATGCAGCAGGATACCAGTATTTTACTCCAGTTAACTACTGGGTAACACATTAGATTGCCCCTTGATGAGCCCCTTGGTGAGACTAGTTCTCAGTCTTTCGGGGTTCAGACTACCTGACTGTCAAAGTGTTCAAATAGATACAAAACCCTAATAACCAAGGTTTTTAGAAATGTTATGATTATAATTTTAACAAATTAATGTGTTTTTGTTACATTTAACATGTGTAATTATTATTTTATGCCAGTCCATGGCGAAACATGTAAGATCATAACTTTATTTGTAAGACCCTAATAATAGATAGATACAATTAATTAGTCGTCTATCAATTAGTTTTACATAACTGCAATTAAACTATTAATATTATATACAAATACGCAGTATTTATTCATTCAAACGCCTGTGAACACGTGTCTATCAATATACGTAAAGAATTCGCAATCTAATCTAATTCAATATCAATATAAGTGAAGATGTTTTAATTATATAAGTAGATCAATATTGAACCAAGTGTATTGTTACCAAGTTATTACCTTATCGGTATACATACTCGTACCTACTAGTATACAGATATATCTAGAGATAAGAGCCCATACGGTAGTAAATTTAACGTTACGGTATAAAACGTAGGTATATCAACTATCAACTGTCAAAGAGTGCAATTAATTATACGATTAGCAAATGCTTCTGAACGACCCGGTATGACATAAATTGTGTTTGCGTTGTTAATTTTATTCAAACAACGCGTCTAATTCCATATTTAAAACTGTTACGCACTATGGCATTGACCGCGTGTGTACAAGTTTATTTTTTATTTTTAGTTGCCTTATATCTTGCCGGCCTGCAATGTCCTGTCGTAGTCTCGCATTTTGATTACAAACCTCATCGAATGTGGCTGAGTATTGCGTAGCACGTGCCAGTGTTGTGATTAAAAAATGATTTTGTTATTAGTATCTATAGTTCTAGTGTTAGCGTTGTTAATATCGTGGATTACTTTGGTTAGGCAAAGTCACCGGTTTAATGTGCAGGGGCCAATGCCTTTGCCTCTAGTGGGAAATGCTCATTTGTTTGTTGTTAAATCTTCAGGTATGATTTATTAATTTTAATTTTTGTTTTTTATTATTTATTTATTTTTAAGTTTTTTTATTCAAAGTTATGAAAATATATAATTATTGCCTTGTTCACATAATTCCATAATCCAGTAGTGTCAATCAATAAAAACACCTAGGTAATTGCAGTGGTAATTTCGTAAAACACATTCTATATGAAAATCGTAAATAAAACCGTTGAGAAATTCAAAGGATATCTGTTCGTAGGTAAGCGCCGTACTTTACTTTAGAACGGCTGGACCGATTTGGCTACCTATTTAAAATGTTCGTAATAATCTGATTTAAATTCAATTTTTTTTGTTTCAAATTGACGTTATTTCAAGTTAAACCAATATCAACTTTATCCAACTAGTAATTAAGTTGATTTCAGAGTGACTAGCACTATTGAAAAAGTTATAAAAATGTTTGAAATTGTAGCGTAAACTGAATTTTATTGTGTAGGAATTAAAGTTGATGTCCATAAACTCATATTTGTTTACCTAGAAACTCATTTTTGGCGAATGTGTCGCGATTCCAATTTAGGTTTTTTATGGAAAGAAAAATTTGAAAAGTTCCCAGTTTTTTTAATTCGGACAGATTAAACGTAAAGACAACGTTACATATTGCTAATAAAATATTTTTAAGTTTCTCATCGGTCAAACAGGTAGGTGATCCATAAAACCTGTTGCCAAAATCCGCGTAGTTAGTCCAAGAAACCTGCGTGACCGCTTGCGTATACCTTTAGGTATAGCTGCTATAAATCATTCAACACATAGCATAAGGCCGATGTCATTGACTCTCCAACTATTTAGACAAAGCAAATATTATTGTATTGCTTCATTGACTTGCTTCTTAGCTTAGCAGCGACCCTTTCACCAGAAACCCTACGCATCGTAGTATATATTATATAATTATAATTATATATACGTAGTTTTAAAAGAGCAAGTGAAACCAAATAGCTACGGTACGAGATAAAAAGTCAGTTGATAGATTTGACAGTTAATATGCTTTTGTAATATACCAATTAAATACGTTAGACATATACAGGGTATACAGGGCGGCCAACTCGCATGTATCTATATCTTTACCTTTTTTGTCCATCATTTTAATTTGGCGCTAAATTTTATGGTTGTTTTTATTGAGTTAAAATGTGGCAAATTCGTTACCGCACCATTTATAAGACTGTGACTGCCGTATTAACTCCAGTGTTATCCTTAAGTTCAGAAACAGATTGAAAAACAACGCAATTTTTTTCAACCAAATAGTATGAGTAGTAAACCTAAAGAGTTTGTTTGTTTTTATGAACGCGCTAGACGTGGACTAAGACGTGAACTAAGACGTGAACTAAGACGTGGTTCCTACAAGATGGAGCCAGGAACCATGCAGCAAGAAACATAATCGAAACTTTAAGAGGAATTTTTCCAAAACAATAAATTCCAAGAATGCTGGCATTAAGTGGCTCTCCGAATTCACTAGATTAGACAAGGTCCTGACTTGTATCTATGCGTTTATTTTATTTTATTGTGTTTGGCTGGCTTACAGCTATCAAATACAGAAGTAGTAGTGAGGTAATTGACGACAAGTTATTTACAAACCTCCACAGATAGTAACGACATCGACGTACAATAAACAACGACGTAATAATATTTTACCATGGATTCAGTATCTAAACTTATTTGTCGTGGTCAAATTTGAACATTAGAAGCGTAATATTTGTGACTCTGAAGACCTACCTAATAAAAAAATGCGAAAATTTGTTGAAAAACACGAAGAAAAGCGATCGTATTTGATACCAGCAAAAAGTTGAAGATTTAGCGGATATTACTTTTCATAAAAAATTTCCAAGCCTGTACCTATTATACAGGTGGCACGGACATTGACGCGCAAACTGTAACTGTGAATTCAGCATTTATGTATCTAGCGTAGAAATTTTTCGTCGATTATAAAAAAAAAAAACTGCTGGTTCATACAAAAGATCAATACCTACGCGGTCAAAACGTATGGAACAGCAAATTATTTTTTTAATAACGAAAAGTTTTAAAGATTCTGGACCCCCTGGTCCAGAATCATGTGGGTAATGTACTGAATTCATGGTAACATGTTTCACGTCGATGCTCCTGCCATAATTATGGGAAAAGATCTGGTAATTTCCGTTTGTAATAAAAATAATCTTAATTTAAATTTGTATTTGTTAATTTAATTTTGGACTTCCGAACCAGGAAACCAAGTTTAGATAGCAAAAATGCTATGTCATTTCCGTGATGAGATGCTGATTACCTACCTAACCCACTACTCAAAATCCACTTAAATATTAATTATACCTCTTCTACGTACCTACACCTTTAAATGGCTTCTAATAGCCCGTAATTATTTAACTACAATAATTAGTATAAATTGGATTGACGATTTTCTAAAACATTTGGTGCATCCCGAGTGATCATTAAAAAAACAATTGTTTCATAGAAAATTGTAATATCTACGCGGTCGAAATGTATGGCACAGCATTTTTTTTTAATAAACGACGAAAGTTGTAAAGTCATGTACGGAGTCCATGGTAACAGGGTGCCTGTCGAAGTCCCTGTCACCCTGTATATTTTTAAGTACCTAATATTTTTTTTTTCTCAAGTAATCTGCTGATATATAGTTAGGTATAATTATACACACATCATTATTCTGTCTGGGTTCAGTCGTAATAATTAGCCTTTATCTCATTTTATTTGGGGTCGACGAACAGTGTTCTCCTTCTATACCAGCCGTCATCTCAAACCCTGTTAGCAATATCATCATTTTTCTAATACTTACCTATTCTTCATTAATTATCTAACCTCTTCGCAACGCGATCAAGGCTTTTTATAAGGTCAGAAAAGATAATTGTGAAAAAATTAAAAACTTGTAATTAAGTGTAATTTATTTAAATAATACAATACTGAATTAATTAGTTAAGTTAGGTTAATAAACTTTTTTTTTGTAAATAAATAAATCACGGAATTCTCCTGCGCTAGTTAAAAAAACTGTGTTGCAGAAGCCTTCTAAATAAATAATTTAACATTTTAAAGTTATAAAAGAGGCACAATTAAATAAATTAACGGTTGAAAGTAACTAAATAAAAAATAAAAAACAATTTATATATTTTCGCCCAGTTTGTTCTTTTTGCGTTTTTCTCTGGGTCACAGCCGCAAATAAAAGTATTTACTTTCTTGTGTTCAAGGCTTTGCAGAATTTAATTGTTTTGAGATTAGCATTAGAAACAATAGAATAAGTTATCTTTTTTATTCGTTTTTTATAAAAATCTTAATTAGATATTGTGTAAAATTAAAAGAATGTTATCTCTTAGCGAATTATTTTGTGTCAATTTAGAGATGGTGTAGCTTTAATTTTTTTATATTTATATTTAACTAGTACCGCCCCGCGGTTTTACCCACATAAGTGTCGATCCCGTGGGGATATCTGGATAAAAAGTAAAGTATGTGTTATTCTGTACTTTTATACTTGTGTTATTCTGATGTATAAGCTATTGTATTTCAGTAAAGTTTCATCAAAATCCGTTCAGTAGTTCTTGCGTGAAAGAGTAATAAACTTCCATCCACTTACGCATTTATCTTACTAATATTATAAACGCGAAAGTTTGTGAGGATGGATGGATGGATGGATGGTTGGATGTTTGTCTCTTTCACGCAAAAACTACTGGACGGATTTCTATGAAATTTGGCACACATATAGTTTATAACCAGGATTAACACACATTTATCCCGATATTCCTACGGGATCGAAACTTATGCGTGTGAAACCGCGGGGCACAGCTAGTAATATTAGTAGGATGTAGTTTTAACCAACTTTTGACGCTACCCGTACCTATCTATACTACCAAGTTGGCGAAAATTAGAGCCAAGTATAATTGATGCTGCGAAACCCGCGCAAGTTACTCAGATTCTACCTTGCCTGTTAGTGAAAAACCCACAAAGTTACAATGTGATTTAGGTCGGTCCGTACCTACTCTGTGAGAAAAAATATGATAATTTCAGTTTGTCTTATCTGTTAATAATGTTTATTTATTGCGTAAAGTCAATGACCTATCTCTGCCCTTATACTGTCATGCCGATACGTTATCATATTGCTTACTTAGCTACTAACAAACTTATTAGGTTTGTCATTTTTATCAATCTTCGTTTTCGCGAAGAAAAATTCCACAGGTTTACTGAACAACAACATCCTACTTAATTATGGTTTTAACAGTGTCGTGTCGTTAAAATGTATAAAAATTAGGAAATTATATGAAACTGTTTATTCCGTAATCATTTTTACACGTCATATAAAAAAAAAATATATATGAATATAAGGTAGATGGAGTAGAAATTTCCTATCTGACTATTCCTGAGGAAAAAATGGCGAAACAGACTCAGGGTTCAAAGTCTCTTTTAAAGTCCAGACATAATCTTGGTCACCTGGATATACGGCATAAATGTATGGTTGAACAGTCGCTAATCACTACTTAACTTTAAGCAATGTTTATAAATAAAGGGTCTTTAATACCGACTGCCCGTGCTCGGCGTTAAAAAAAAAACCATAAGTCCTCATAAGTAGTACTTATAATATCGGTAATTCGCTATATAAAATCTTGTACAGTAACTAGTGAGCTCTGATTATAAGATATTTTGAAGTTTTGGCTGCTTATGACATAATTTACATACTTACATTTGTATAAATTGCAACTGAAAATGTTGCAATTTATACATGTATGTAAATTCACACAAACATTTTTGCGTTTCTGTGTGATTTTTGTCTTCTCGGAGTTGACTGATTTAGAGAGATAGATTAAGGTATGCTTGTTTATGCTTGATATATATCAAGTGGCATAATTTATTATTTGCCTTGTACCACGAAAGGAATACGGCTAGACAGGCATTGGTTCAAAGACATTTAATAAAGAAATTTAAAGATTCTTTAAATATAAAGCAAAAGGTCAGGGCGCATTTTAAATATTTTGCATTGGTTTGAAAATTAAATGTATTAATATAAGCTTCGTGTGTTATTAATAAATATTTCTTTTTGTTACAGAGTTCTTGAACTTGGTTCAAAGACTATCGGTGAAGTATGGGCTTGCGTTCCGGGTGCATTTTTTCTCCACTCCATACGTGGTCATCTGCCATTCAAAATATGCTGAGGTGAGTGGCACAAACATAATTATGATGTTATTTCAAGCTAGTATTTACTTCAATTAAACTATTTACAGGCACTTTCCAATTGCCAAAGAGTCGGTTCGTTTGTCAGAAAGCTGAAGATATTTGTCTATATACGTACGTAAGGACCTACACCATACATACTCAGCCTATAATGTTCCCACTGCTGGGACACAGGCCTCCTCTCTGTGAGAGGGAGTGGGCCGAAATCCAACACGCAGGCCCAGTGCGGGCTGGTAGATGACACAGTCATGTCTTCGAATTTTGTTTTGTAGGACATGCCTATAACCCTGCCATGCCCATATGCTTATGACCTATATATTTAGTTATTATCTAGGAGAAAATGTATCTATGTGTAGCAGAATGAAATTATTTTGAAGTATAAAATCACTTGTTGACTAACAAGAACTAAGTTTTCGTTCAAGAATAAATGTACAAGGAGTAGTATATAAAATCTATAGTTAAGATTAACTAAAAATAGACGTTTACAACCCGCAAGAGTTAACTTGAGACCCGAGCGGCCCCTCCCGACTCCCGCGCTGTTACCGCTCTCGCCATCGACGCCTCAGTACCGTGCGCTGACGTCATCCAAGCTAAGTCTCAAGTTAACTTTTGCGTGTTGTAGGTAGGTATCCTTTAGCTAATGTGACAAAAAATATGCTCAGTTAATAAATAAGATTTAATGTCATTTTAATGTGTTTATAACTCATTTAAAAATTGATCGTAGATCGTATAATTAATCACCAGAATAAAAAAAGCACGTTTAGTTAATCGAATAAACTACTGCTAAAACCGGATACAAGACACGCCTGCTAAACATTTCGGTTATTCGAAATAAATATTGACGAAAAATTTTGCAGATTTTATTTTGGAAATGAATTATAGATTATACTATAAGTCTATAACAGAATACTATTTGTTTCATCATATGGATTCAAGATATAAATGTGGAAATTTTACATAGGGTGACACAATGGGCGGTCTTATCGCTAAAAGCGATCTTTTCAGACAATCTTTGGATGGATTAAAGGGAGAAGCAGAAACAATATTGTAGGTAAAATTGAGTGGAATAATGAAGACACCTAATAGGTACGACTTAGTGATTCATATTATATTCATAGCATAGGACAATATTTATAAGCTGCAGATTTATCGTTACGGTTGTGTTCAGTCACCCATAAGAGATAAAGTAACCAGGGTGTTGGATATAGTTGTAGTTTAGTAAGAAACCGATGAATGTTTTCGAATAAAATTTAATTTAATTAATAGAAACCAAACCGATTATAAACCAAATTAAATTTCATTAAAAAACATCCTCTTCCTCCTTCTCTCCAAATACAACTCTTCTTGCTCTACCCAGTGGCTAGCTCCAGTGATACGGCCGCACTTCAACTCGAAATCGACACCATTCGCACTTGGAGCACTATCAACAACGTCAACCTAAATAAAGTAAATGCGCGGTCATGACCTACTCAAAAGCCCTGGTTTGGCCCTTTGCCAATTTTTATTCCAGTTACGTGCACTTTTAATGCTTTTAGAATAAAATCTGAATGTCATGTGTCTGTTTTTTTATGTTAAAATAAAGAAATATTAAAATCAAAAGTGACTTACAAAGTATGATTGCCAGGATAAGCTATTTGTTGACTGTACCATACGAGTAGGTCAGGTAATAAAGATTTTCCTCCAAGTTGAGTATTATTTCTAAAAATCTTACTTATGGCTATCTTAAACACGAATCGTGCCAGAATGACGCACTTGTTTTAAAGAAGCCTTCTTAAGAGATATTTGTGAAAAACAATATGCATTGCTGTGATGCATAAACATGGCTCACAGAATGAGCAAGTTGAAGTGGCAATGGGCTGGCCATATTAGCCGTAGAACCTATGATTATTGGGGTAGACATGGTCTTGAGTGGAGACCGCAAATAGTTGAACGTAAGGTAGGACGCCCTCGAGTTAGGGGGAGCCACGATCTTCGAAGGGTGGCTAGTTAGTATTAGCAGCTGGATGAGAGTTGCCGAGAACTTGAGTTCAATGTCTTGCAATTTATTAAGGTAAGGAAAGGTTTATTCCAGCAGTGGACTGCTGGAATAAACCTTGGTAGCTATGCTTGGTAGCTGTGGTATTCTGATGATGAAGTATAACGGTACCTTTTTTTTTTTTTTTTTTGTCGCTGAGAAATGCTTTATGCATGCCCGCCTCGCGGGGGACGAGACGGGGTATGTGGGACTCCCTGTCGGAATGACAGTATACCCACTAAAACTCAGCGGTGTTCCCTCATTCGCCGTGATGGGAGGGCCACGGGAATAGGCATAGCTTTTACCTCCATAGCCCTCCCGGCGCATGCCCGCCTAGATGGTATGGCGGGCCCCGCATGCCCCCCACACAGGGGGGCTACGGGAATGGCTGGGAGCACCTAGCCATTCCCGTCCAACACTGGTGGAGGCCTGTGCAATGCAGGCAACGGTGCCCCCGCACCCGTTGCCTGCTGGCCCCCACGCCCGCCTGACTGGCGGGCCCCGCATGCCCCCCCGGTTGGGGAGGCTACGGCCGCAGAGGATAGGGAGAGCGGCAACGACACACCGACACTCCTCTTCCCCTGCGGCCCCACCGCGTCCGCCATCAAACGGTGGCGGCCCCGTCAAGGCCGCGGAAGGTAGGGAGAGCGGCAACGTAACACCGACACTCCTCTCCCGCCGCGGCCTCTAATCCTCAGCCGCAATGTCTCCCACAGGGGAAACATCGCGGCCCGCCTCGAGTAGGTTGCGATGTCGCCCAAGCGGCACCGCCACCTACCCGCCGGCCGCTACGTCGTCGGCTTTTCCGCACAGCCTAGACGAGCGGCCGCTCCTCGGGTTCCTCTTAGCTTCGCCGTGGTTCTCCAAGCCACGGCTACTGAGCCCCTCCGCCTCGACAATGCGGGAACCCACCGGGGGGGAAGTATAACGGTACCTTTTTATTTTTTTTTTTTTTTGTCGCTGAGAAATGCTTTATGCATGCCCGCCTCGCGGGGGACGAGACGGGGTATGTGGGACTCCCTGTCGGAATGACAGTATACCCACTAAAACTCAGCGGTGTTCCCTCATTCGCCGTGATGGGAGGGCCACGGGAATAGGCATAGCCTTTACCTCCATAGCCCTCCCGGCGCATGCCCGCCTAGATGTTATGGCGGGCCCCGCATGCCCCCCACATAGGGGGGCTACGAGAATGGCCGGGAGCACCTAGCCATTCCCGTCCAACACTGGTGGAGGCCTGTGCAATACAGGCAACGGTGCCCCCGCACCCGCTGCCTGCTGGCCCCCACGCCCGCCTAATTGGCAGGCCCCGCATGCCCCCCAGGATGGGGGGGCTACGGCCGCAGAGGATAGGGAGAGCGGCAACGACACACCGACACTCCTCTTCCCCTGCGGCCCCACCGCGTCCGCCATCGAACGGTGGCGGCCCCGTCAAGGCCGCGGAAGGAAGGGTATCACAGACACTCCTCTCCCGCCGCGGCCTCCAATCCTCAGCCGCGATGTCTCCCTCACGGGAGACATCGCGGCCCGCCTCAGGTAGGCTGCGATGTCGCCCAAGCGGCACCGCAACCTACCCGCCGGCCGCTACGTCGTCGGCTTTTCCGCACAGCCTAGACGAGCGGCCGCTCCTCGGGTTCCTCTTAGCTTCACCGTGGCCCAATCCACCACGGCTACTGAGCCCCCCCGCCTCGACAATGCGGGAACCCACCGGGGGGGAAGTATAACGGTACCTAGATCAACCTTGTGAATGCTGTAAACGGAAGTTAAACTTAACTGTAAATTTTTTTTTGTTCAGATTGAAGCTTTTAAAGTTGAGTAGTTTTTAATTATTTAATTGGTCGGAAACGGAATAAAAAACACACACGAGTACGAGGCCGCGGTAATATTCAAAATTATATGTTGTGACGTTCCGCACTGCTTAATTATAAAGGTCACATTCAAATAGCTGTTTTTTGAACATTTGCATTTTAATAGTGTTCACAATTATTTTATTTTGATTGTTATTGTAGGTTTAAAATACATAGTTTTGGTGGGTTTAATGTTAACATACATTAGGTACAAACATAAGTAGTTTTTTTGTGCACTGAACTAACCAATGAAACAATGTTTTCTTTTAAACTATTACGTTAACAACGATCCATGAATGCTAATTTGTAAGATATTGAAACTCATAAAAATTGTGTCAAAAAGTCCAGTGTAGCTTTATATGTAGTTTATGGGTAAACTCAAACACTCAATACCAAGTTATCTTTCCACATTCACGCGGACGAATTCACGGGCACAGCTAGGTTCGAATAAAGATGGCTTTTAAAATTGTTATAAGCACATAGTGGTCTTAGAAAAGGACTGACCAAGCCATAGCAGAAAGACCTGATGTGTATACCTTGCGTAAAGGGTCCCCGAAGCGATCAATTGCAATCTATTGCTATTGTAGTAATATGGTCAATCGCTTCAATTGCATTTGGTAAACGATCAATTTGCGCATCACTGTGTATCAGTCACGTAAATATTGACAATTGCAATTGATCGCTTCGGGGACCCTGAACACATTTGCAATCACAATGTGAGGGATTTGAATTTCTAATCCATTGTTTCATAGATTTGAAAAATTATTCTGCTCAAGAACGTAAATAATGCAATGAACGTGTCTAAACTGTCAAATCGAACAGCATTGCGCTCGATTGCCATTTTATGTGTGCTTACCCCGCAGGTAGATAATGAATAATGATCATTGTAATCTAGACAGTAATGTATCCGAATTGTTTCAGCCACTAGTGTCGAGCACGGAGCACATAACAAAAGGCAGGTCATACAGCTTCCTGACGTGCTGGCTCGGTCAAGGTCTGCTCACTGCCACGGGTAAGAACGAGTTCACTTCTAGTTAAACTAGATAATTAGAGACTAGTTAATAGTGGCATTTAATTGTTCTTCGTTGCAAGTGCATAATTATCTAAGTAGATAGGTACAATCGCGGAATGAAAAGGTTTACGAGACATGATGAGTTTTAGACTATTATTACTACTTGTTCTACTATGTATTTTGTGCTCAATATGCGGAACAGACTTGGAAATTGTTTATCATTGTTGCTTCGCGAGCAATTAATAACTAAATAATTTATTTGCATATGCAAAAAGCAGTTTTTGTTGTATTTGGTAAGTTTTGGAAATCATTCGGTATGTACTAATTTATAAGGATCTCGCTATTCCGAGGATTTACGTTGTCTTAAATAGTTCTTTATTCTTAACAAAGAACACACACACTTCATCCTACAGAGCTGGCAACGGTAACCAAGTCTTTCAATCATTGGTTGACATGAGTCATAAGGTTGAAGTCCACATATTGCTCTTCTATACCGATCGGCACTATTTATTACCCACATTGCAAGATCATAGTGTAGTAATGTTTTTACATACACGTGCATAATAGCTGTTTGTACAGTCACGAGCACCAATATGTCAACACTTGGCAACTTTCAATTGCGATTTTTTCGTGAAATAATGAATGCAACGTTGAAATACGACACATTACACGAACCTTTGGGTTCAAAAATGCTATATTCGTAAAAACATACAATTTCATACAAAAATAAAGGAGTAAATCGCTTTTGAATAAAGCCGAGTGTATACATACTTTTGCTCATGACTGTATGTTAGTAACATGATGCGAAGGAATGAGGAAAATATCGTGAGAAAAGCTCTGAGTATGAATGTGGATGGCTGTAATAGTAGGGGAAGACCAAAGCAAGGATGGATGGACTGTGTGAAAGATAATATGGCTAGAAAATGGGTGATTACTGAAATGATGACTAATATAAAATGTTGTTGGGCCTAGCACGCGTCCTTGTGGAACGCCATATTTATAAAGTTCATATCGTCATAGCTTTACTTTCGGTAATCTTAATGATAATGACACATTGTTGTCTATTACTTAAATAGGATCCACTGAAGTGCAGGTCCCTAATTACGACGGTCCCTAACTTGTCTAGCAATATCATCATCGTGTGATACCAGATTGAAGGCTTTCGATAAATCAAAGAAAAGGCCAGTTGTCAGATGATTGTTGTTAATATTCGTAAGTTTTGCCACTGTTAAGCCGTTAGTATTACAATAAAAAATCAGTAAAAGGTCAAGATGTAAATGACAATATATTATGTTAATACAACCTTAATGACTGGACTAGAGGACCCAGACAAAGTGACCTTCTAGAAGCGATGATGAAAAGTCAAAGACATTTGATTGACACAAGCTACCGAAAAAAGTCGTTGTAGAAATATGAAACGCTTAGAAAGCGATTAGCACTTGTCTAGCTAGGACCTACGGTTCCTACAGCGATATTTAATCATGCATTGGTTTTAGGTCAAAGATGGAAGACTCACCGCAAATTCCTGACCCCCGCCTTCCACTTCAATATTCTCCAGAACTTCCTGCCAGTATTCTGCAAGAACCAGCGGATTCTGACGGAGAAAATAAGAGAAATGGCCGACGGCCGCCCTATAGACATGTTCCCTCTTATCGCTTTAGCGGCCTTAGATAACGTGACAGGTAACTTTTCACGGCAATTTTTTATGAATTTTTAAGTTCCGTTTGGTTTAAATAAAAATGCTCATATATATTTTTTTTAACGTTGCCCCAACACTAGGAATTTCTCATGTATCGTAATATATGTGCGTTTACAAACATTTAAACTCACATACACAAACAGGCAGACCCGGAACATCTACTTGTAGGTCATACAAATATTTGTTCCGTGCGGGAATCGAACCCGCGACACGCAGCGCAGCAGTCAATCGCTTAACCACTGCGCGGTGTTGTCAAACTGTGATGTTAATCACAATTAAAAGCTATGGCAATTCGTTATTCTCAATCAGGCTTTCCAACCCTTTTTATTTTCCCAGAATCCATCATGGGTGTATGTATGAATGCCCAGAAACACAGCGAGTCTGAATATGTGAAATCTATCGAAGAGTAAGTGTACCTATTTTTAATCAACTCCAGCATACAAGAAAAATAAAATACATTATTTACAAACATTCTATTAATGAAAGTACCTACTCACAGTTAATAATTTATTACAACATCCTTCCATTCAATAAACGTTATCAATTATTTTTAATTACAGATTGTCCGCAATTGTGACGATGAGGATGCAAATACCACTCTTCGGAGAAGACGCCGTCTTTAATTTGTTGCCTTACAAGACGAAGCAAGACAAAGCATTGAAGGTTTTACACGGACAGACTAATAAAGTGATCGAAGCAAGAAGACAAGAACTGAAGAAGGCTAACATTACTACTCTTAATGACAACAGTGATATTGGTAAGCATAACGATGATGAGAAAGACTCAAAAAGTGATAAATACAATGACCACAGAAGTCCCTAAAACATCGATTGAAGTCTATCCTCTGAATTAAAATCAATCGTAGAATCGTGGTAGGTGTTGTAGAGGTTACAGAGCAGAAAGTGAATTCTTCTTTACAAAATATTGACTAGAACTATACTCTAACACTGTGTATTGTACAACACAAAAACGACTTTAGTATTTGCCCCGCGTTCTGTATAATAATATATGTAGGCTTATCTACTTCGCTACATAACATCGAAGTTCATTTACTCTTTGGAGCGAAAGCAGGATGATAAACAGTTACAATATTTTAATACTTTTAATTTATTTGACAACCAGCTGCTTCGTTACGAGATATTAGTATTTTAATGGGGCACTTAATTTCTGGGATAAAGTATTTTCAGAGACATTAAATCTTGTTAAAACTGTAAGGATAACCAAAATGAGTTAGTAACTTCTTCGTTGACTTTGGACTTTTGAACTACAATAATTTTTCCTTCAATATTAGGTACTGAGATTTATTTTAAAAGTAGTCACTTCATAAATATTTGTTGTAAAAGGTATTAAGAACAAGCACGCCTTTTTGGACCTGTTGCTGCTGGCTGAAATCGACGGCAAAAAGATTGACGATGAAAGTGTGAGGGAGGAGGTCGACACATTCATGTTTGAGGTGAGTTACTTTCATACATACAAGTTTTACTCCTACTTTAGTTGTAAGATCACAGTGCGACCGACGAGAGAATGCTGTCTTGACATCTGTCGGTTTCATGCAAACGAATACGCGTTTTGCGAATTTGATGTTTATTAGCTACTAGAATTGTCGCTGACAGGTATCACGAACGCATTCTCTCATCGAACGTACTGTAACTTGGTCTACTTCAGATTTTTGTGGATAAAATTGTGTTTGGGCACCAATGCCTAAGAATCGTAACTATTACTACCATTACTATGCGATCCGACCAAGATGTATATAAACTAGCAATGGACGATGATGCGGTTATTAGTCAGTTATTTTCCAGTGAAGACATATTCATTAACAGACCAGCATATAGATCTTTACTTGTGACTCATTTATATGATCGACTCAACTCAAAGACCTATATACTTACGTAATGGAATACTGGAATTTAAATACACCAGACATGACATTGATCAGACGTCTGAATTCTGAATAAAGCATTCTTAGAACTATCGTCTCCGTACTTGCGTATGTTTCAGGGATACAAGTTTTGGACTACCAAAACCTTTATTCGAAGGACCTTTTAGGCAATGTAATACCACAATTTGGTTTGAACTATTTTACTAGTTAATCATGAATTTGAATATGGAGTTTAGGAGCGAGTTAAGACCCTTCTCTACGCTTTTACTTGGACCACTTCCCATACTTTTGATACCCTGATCAGTTGTTAGGTTTGTTACTTGTTAGAAATATGCAGTACCAAGTTAGAAGTACTTTGAAAGGTCATTATGTCTTTGTCTAAGCTAATAAAATACTCAACAGAGTCTTTTACAGTGTCCACAGGGTGTCTTATAGCTGAGCGAGGATTTCCATTATCTTTTATGTTTTTTTTTCCGGTCCATTATGAAGGCATCTAAGCTCGTCAGTACTCGGGCTTTTGAGGTCTCTCACTTTCCTATCCATATTACAGTCAGGGAAATTTAAATTCTTAAGCTAATTGACACCCCATATCAATTTGCCGTATACAACAGTAAAAAATAACAGTTGTGATTTTGTAGCCAATTTGCTTATTTTCCTGACTTTACAATGAAGCTGTTCCTATAGGGTCACGACACAACGACTTCAGGCATCGTGTACACTCTCCACTGTCTATCAAAACGCAGAGATGTCCAAGAGAAAATCTACGAAGAACTGAAAACTATCTTCGGTAGCGAAATGAGCAGAGACCCGACTTATCAGTAAGTTGAATTAATTAATTCTTTTCTCTTAGTTTAACCTAGTTGTACTTACAAAAACGAGCCAAAGTACCGGGTGGGCTCAGATTTGGTAAAAGTAGACTGGTTTGTTCCCAAATTTTGCCTTATTAAAGCCACGATACGAAAACTGCCTGTTAATGAGGGTTTATGTAATAGTAATTAAATAAATAAATAATAAGTTTATTTTACAAAGAGACACATACCTGAAGTTACACACACATAATACACACACTGTGTGTATACACTAAACATAATTGTACAAGTGGTGGTCAAAAGCAGTTTGAGCTGGCTCCTGAACTAAGTGAAAATATAATAAAAAGTAGAAAATACAGTCTCTGTAAAGTTAACCTCTAAGTATTTTATGGCGAAGGCCATACATCATCATTCTCCTGCCCTTATCTCAAATTATTTGTGGTCGGCGCAACATGTCTTTTTCTTCCATACTTCTCTTTTCGTCTTTATCTCAGTAGTCACCCCCTTTCTACCCATATCATCGTTCACCCAAAATCAATACATGAGCGGGCAATATTCTTTCAATTTATTTTCCTCTAACGCATACTGGAGGTCTACTCCCGAAGTACGTAGTTTGGTCCAAAGTTACGGGCTATTCATTTTCCGTACTACCTACGGACATAAGATTAGTTTGGGGTCCAAACTAAGAATAAATGACCACACGTTTTGGAAGTTGCCGTTACTATAGATGTGTCTTTACCCGTCCGAATAAGTTAATTCGTCGGAAGTACGGCCCAGTCCGAAGTATCGGTCTTCTTTCCAACGGGCTCGTTTCCTCGTTGACGGACTAAGAGATTAGGTCCCTACTGATCACTAGGGTAAGAGTAGTCCTATTGGTAACTAGTTATCAATGCCAATCGTGTATCGAGGTATTAATTACCATATTATGTAACAGTAGTTGCATTGGCAATGAATTGACGCTTAAGTTACAAGATAATAAACCACAATGACTTATAATTACATGCTAGATTCACTTGTATATTTAATTAACTCGTCTTTATACTTATTTTCTCACCAACGAGTATCATAAATTAATACTACTGTTTAGTATTCTCATCATGAACGGTTGCTTTTTTTAAAAATAAATAAAATACATAAAAAACTTTATTGCGTCTGCAATAAAAACTATTTCTTATGACGAATATTATTTCATAGGATTTTATTAGATTTTTTTAATTATTATGAATTGGTTTTGGGAGAGCCAAGGGGCATTCAAAGTGATAATAATAATGAGTCATAAATATGGAAGTCTTTAGGGCTAGTTTGAATATTTGCAGTATTAATGATAAATTATTTTATTTTGTAAGTAGGTTTGTACAAACAAATTTACACGTCAATCATACTTTAAAACTAGATGAGGTCGGCGTTTCCTATCTGACTAGCCTGAGAAGAAAGGCCGAAACAACCTCAGAGGTCACAGTCTCTTTTAAAGTCCAGACATAATCTTGGTCAGATCATATACATACCATGTAGATCGATGTCTGGGATGGTCTTTTGAGGAAAGAACCACACAGATTGAGAGGACCTGTCCAGTCAGTGCACGCATTTGTCAGAAATCGTGCAGCTCAACTCAAAACTTAAGGAGCTCAACGATTACCTACTTTCGTAGCAGAGCATACTAGGTCACATTTAAATATAGACACACAGCCTTGTTTATTAAAATTACAAGTTCATTCTATTTCTTATTAATGTTCAAAATTGTGGTTGAACAAGTTTCACGGCACTCAGGGATTGATTCAGAATTTATTTTTAACAGAGAATTGATTAAATATTAAATTAATGGTACAAAACAAGAGTTTGCAACATCGAACACCGAAGCAGTGTAGTAAGTTAAGAAAACAGATAATCTGGTATAAGATTTAGAACTTGTATTTTGTATTTCATTATTTTTTTTCCTACGATTTTTCAACGCCGGCTGTCACTGATAAGAAGCGCTGTGCCTCTGTCTCGTATAGGGTCACAGTATAATGCTGTGCGTTGGCCGTTTTGCGTGGATGTGACGCATATTTTCCCACATTTTTTATTGTGTTTTTTCTTTGCGTCATTTATATTACCGCAAATCAACATATTTACATTCTCTCTTTCATGAATTTCTGTTAACGCATAAAAAAGTAAATCTCGACCACACCCCCTAATATAATCTTAAATTAAGTTCTACCTACACTTTCATAGAAAGTTAATAATGTTCATGCAGTTGTGCATACCCCCGCTACCAGATCCCGAATTATTTAAAACCTGTCGAAAGATGTTAGTGAATAGGAATAGAAGGGTTTTCTTGGACAATCTTAAATAAAGCTCCCTCGCTACCCAGTATGTCATCACCATTCTCCTGCTCATATTCATGCTTCAATACTGCGCCAGATTTACGTAAACTATGGCAGATAGAAGTTTTCATTCATAATAGCCACCTAGAGATTTAGAATCAAACAACTATCATTACGCCAGGAATTTGGCAAAGCTCTTCGACACTTTAAACTTGAGCGGTAAAGTTGGGTGCAGGCGACAATACTGAGCGCAGCGAACACCTAGAAACTGCGAACTTACTCTTCATTCCTGCACTGGTGTGTTAAACTCAGTTAAACTAACAATCTGCTATGCAAATGGTTCTATTTCGAGATAGAATTAAAGTAATTAAAGTGCACTTTGTTAGATAAATACATTAGTAGCAGCTGCTGCGCTGGGCTGTGTCTTGTTGGTTGGTCTGTTTTTGCTTTTTCTGTCTACGTGTGTTAGGGATCCACAAGACCGTTCGTTTCTTTAATATTGTATTTAGCATTTTAATGGCAATATAATCAAATCCAATAGGTACAGCCAGATTCAAACTTTATGGCGGCTAGGATTATGAGGCGAGTCACTGCGCAGTAACAAATTCCCTCAAAAACTTCTTCACTTTATGTTGTCTATTAGGGACACCTATGACCATCTTTACATATCGAGACTCCTCCGTGTCTCGCAAAGCATGTTAAGCCTTTGGTCCTGGCTGTCAATCCTGGATATTTGACAGTCCTTACGGGTCGTCAGAAGCCCGAAAGTCTGACAAGCAGGCTTATCAAGGAGTATCGTGTTAGCCAGTAACTGGGAGGTCAGATAGGTAGTCGCTCCACGTAAATTACTGGTGTTCAGCTGCACGGTTAGACTGGAAGCCAATCCCATCATGGTTGGAAAAAGGCTAGGCAGATGATGATTAAGGACACGTATGCTCATGTTCACTGGGTGTTCGGCTAAATACGAGTAGTTTCTCTACTAAAAATTACAAACATTCTTCTACTTAAGTTCCTAGCAATGAGTGCACATTTTTCGATGAAAAGAAACATTAGCTGTATCAAGGACAACAAAAAAAATCAACATTACCAGTCGAAAGAAGACTTAAGAAAGCACATTAAAACCATGAGAAAGATTCATTTCACAGCGTAGCGTGATGTTTTTTACAAAACCTCTGCAGAAACTGAGCGAGGTAGGCAAGCCTGAAAGGCTTGAGGCATAAATTGCCCCGAGCCTTACAGACTGAATTTGTACAACATTTTATTACTTAGAACTTTTTAATGATAATTTTTAATTAGCGACAGTACATTGTAACACTGTGGTACTAAAAAAAGTTTATTCAAGAGTATCCCTGTGCAAGTTCTGTTGCTTTTATTTAATTCAAATTCAAAATTGTATTTAATATCTGTACGTTTTGTTGTTTAGTGAGCTTCACCAGATGAAGTATTTGGAGCTGGTCATCAAGGAGTCGATGAGGCTGTTCCCACCAGTGCCACTCATCGAAAGAAGAATCATGAAGGACTGTGGTAAGTAGCTACACACTACATAAACCTAAGATCTTTATTTATTTGTGATCATCATCATTTCATCATCTGCCTATACATAGAAGTCCAATGTTTATTGTAATCATGAATTTGGAGTTCTTATTCTTATGATTCCCCTCCTTTTTCTATAATTTTTTTTTTTTAAATTATGCAAATATTAGGTTCAATATTTCAAATTCAAAATTTATGTAGTTTGAAAAACTTATAATGATAAACTGTATCAATTACTTAGGCAAGTATTGTTGCCAAGTTTCAAATTTATTAACTAAATTAATAAGATTTTTCATATAAACTGTATCCCCACTTTTCACCCCCACGGGGTGGAATTAAAAAAAATCATAACTTGACTCAAAGATTATTTATAGCAATTTTATAATTAATCAAGCCACTTATTATAATCCTCTCCTGTAAAATTGACTACCCCTTTTCAGGCCGTCAGGGGTAGATTTTCAAAAAACCCCGATACACATTATTCTTTCCTTTCAATTTTAGGTAGGCGCTAAAATTCTTCCATACAAACTTTGAAACCCCCCAATCCCCTTTTAGGGAGTAGTTTATAAAAACAAAAAATGCCCAACTTCATAATTTACTTAGATAAGTATTCGTGCCAAGTTTCAAGTTTATTAACTCAAGGAATAAGATTTTTCATACAAACAAAATCCCCCCATTTCACCCTCTTAGGGGTGGAATTTCGAAAAACCCCTTCTTAGTGGATACCTACTCTTCACGAAGAATACACCCTCTAAATTTCATGTCTCTAGGATCAGCGGTGTAGGCTGTGCGTTGATGTCTCAGTCAGTCAGTCAGGACTTTGAATTTTATATATATAGATTGGTAATTCGGCTAATTCGTATAAAAATTCGACAGACAGAAGGTGACTTTTGCACAGAACTAAGATGTTTGCTGGTTTTAGTTACAAAACGCTTATTATTCAAAACTTGATTTAGGATAAGTTTACGCAATGTTTTCACTGTATACATTTATGAGCTTGTAAAAAACTGCAATAAAACTATAGTCCCACATTTTCTTATACAATGTGGAGAAGATAATACGACAGTTAATGAAAACACTGACAATACTAACACATAGGAGTATTTTGAAACTATCAAATAAATCAATTTTTTTTGTGGGAAGTCATTGAATAACTTCTCCCGCTCTGGGCGGAGCTGTCAGACTTTTACTGACTAAATCCTACCCGTGTTCCTTCAGTTGCCTGTGCCAGGGATCACGGTAAATCTTTCGAACAACCCGCGACTCTGGCAGGCATCGGCCGTAGCGGACCCCATCAGTTAGTGCTGACATCTCTTTGAGGCGCGCGTGGACCACAAATCACATAAATTCTAACGAAGAAGTTTGTGCTTGTAATTGTGTAGTCTCATATCATTATAGAAGCTATTGCGCTTCGTCAAGTATATTATAGGGCTTAGTAACATTTTAAAAGTTGATTATAAGATAGTTATAGAAATAAACGTTCCTATAACTGCGCCCAAATCCAGCTTTGTAGCATGATACAAATTTCTTATAGGTGACAATAAAAGTAGTCTTGAGATCGTTTTAAGTACTGATTTTGCTAGTTGATATAACCTCTAACCCGCCTCTTACGAGTACTGTATTAGCTACATTCACAATGTAGTCTTGAGTGATGTTGACCTAAGGCAACATAGTAATATATACCTAAGTATATTAACGTGTTTTACAGTAACTGTAACTACATGTGAATAAAAAAAAATATTGGTCATGTCGTGTAATGTAATCTCATGTCATGTAATCATGGTGAATTAAAAAAAAAATAAACATAACATAATATCACGCCTTGTTTTCCCAAAGGGTTGGGCAGTGGTGAACCTAAAGTACACCCACATTTCATAGTCCCGTACGTAACATACGTGCTTTAGCGTGGGTGAGCAGCCCGTATTGGCTAAGGCCCATGTGATAGGGGGCGGGCCTATTGCCATCAACCGGGCATAGATCCAGGCTCCAGGTTGCTACTGAGAAATTCCAGATAGAAAACCCAATAACACCTGTGAATCGAACCTAGGACCTCATGCTCAGCAGTAGCACTAGCGACCACTAGACCAAAGGCAGTTAAAAAAATAAAACAGTATTTGGTGGGTTTTCTTTCATTGTTACTTTTCAGATTTTAGATTTAGCTTTATCATTAATCAAATCGAAGTGTCCGGCAATTATAGGAAAAAAAAAAGAAGTTGGTATGGTAAAATTTTCTTTTGGCGTGTAATTTATTACGACAGTACGGTACTATTTGAGACCGTTATAATGAAAATATATCGTACTTAGTAACTTACCTGTTATTTATTTCTAATTTATTCAGGGTAATAGCCTTAGCAAAACCAAGGTTTGATTTGACGTCATATAAGACAACCGTTATAAGTAGGTACCTATTTTACACGTTTTCAATCACAATCTGAATCATTTGAAAGATTATTGCTAATCCATTGCTTTATATGTTCGAAAAATGTGTCTGCTCAACAGCGTAAATAACGCAATGAATGTTAAACTGTCAAAATAAAAGCCATTCCTTCTCTTAGTGCGGTACGCAATCACCCCGCTGATCCCTACAGAAGTAATGAAATTGAACAAGCTAAATTCCAAACATGAGTATTGAACATTCCGCGTGGTTGCATTCTGAATTCTTCAAAGCTTTCGATTGCTTTATGAGAATAATTTCATCACCACTGCTCTCAAAATGGTGAAGGAAAACATCACGGGGAACCAGAAATTCGAAGACATGTGACATCTACCAACCCGCACTGGGCCCACGTGGTAGATGACAGCCCACTCCTTCTCGAAGAGATGAGGCTTATGTCAAGTTGTGTCCCAGCAGTGGGATCAGTATAGGCTGATCATGCTAACATGATGTTCTTCATTCCAGACGTGGGAGGACTGACGCTAGTGAAAGGCACATCAGTTGTGATGAATATCTACCAGATCCAACGCCAGCCAGATTTATATGACGATCCCTTGGAGTTCCGTCCGGAGAGGTTCGAGGCGCCGCTGAAGAATCCCTTCAGTTGGCTGGCATTCAGTGCTGGGCCTAGGAACTGTATTGGTAAGTTATCACTAACATTACAACCTAAAGAAAGTATTGTAATTATTTATTACTAGCTCACCCGACAGTCTCCTGTCCAATTTTCACTAATTTATACAAACATCCTATATAACAAAAACAAAAAAAACGACGAGAAAAAAAGGACGTTCAGATTTTCCCGATTTTGAAAATTTCCCGGGAATTTTTACCATACGAACATTTTAAAAGAAAAAATAGCCAAACCTAGCAGGTCTAGCCGTTCTATTTATATAGATACTAGCTTCTGCCCGCGGCTTCGCCCGCGTGGATGTCGGAAGATATCCCACGGGAATGTGCTACCAGGATAAAAAGTATGTGCTTCCCCAGGATGCCATCTATCTCTTTGCCAAATCAGAAGTTCGGTGGTTTAGGCGTGAAAATGTATCATACAGTTTCAAGTTCAAATCCTCCCCTAAAAACCGAATTACCCCTTTATGCCCCGTCAGGGGTCAATTTTCGACAACTTTACTTATTTTCTGTCGAAAGTATCAATACTGAGTTTCGAGTTAATCGGACCGCGCGTTCAAATTCTTCCACACAAACTTTAACACCCCTATATCCCTTTTGACGGGTAGTTTTGAAAAACTAATAATGATAAACTTTATGGCTTACTTAGGCGAGTCTTCATGCCAATTTTCAAGATTATTAACCTAACGAATAAGATTTTTCATATAAACTGTATCCCCGCTTTTCACCCCCACAGGGTGGAATTTTGAAAAATCATTTGGGGTGTGTTCATAACTTGACTCAAAGATGATTTATACCAATTTTCGAGTTAATCAAGCCACGCTGTAAAATCCTCCCATGTAAAATTGCCTACCCCTTTTCAGGCCGTCAGGGGTAGATTTTCGAAAAACCCTGATACACATTATTCTTTCCTTTCAATTTTAGGTATAAATACTGAGTTTCGATTAAATTGGACCGCGCGCTAAAATTCTTCCATACAAACTTTGAAACCCCTCAATCCCCTTTTAGGG
The DNA here is from genome assembly GCA_949629185.1 of Apamea crenata. NCBI lineage: Eukaryota > Metazoa > Arthropoda > Insecta > Lepidoptera > Noctuidae > Apamea > Apamea crenata. Next base: position 5,941,318 of record OX451359.1, read on the forward strand.
GGTAGCTTATAAAAACAAAAAATGCCCAACTTCATAATTTACTTATATGAGTATTCGTGCCAAGTTTCAAGTTTATTAACTCAAGGAATAAGATTTTTCATACAAACAAAATCCCCCCATTTCACCCTCTTAGGGGTGGAATTTCGAAAAACCCTTTCTTAGTGGATACCTACTCTTCACGAAGAATACACCCTCCAAATTTCATGTCTCTAGGACCAGCGGTTTAGGCTGTGCGTTGATGTCTCAGTCAGTCAGTCAGTCAGGACTTTGAATTTTATATAATATATAGATAGACTCCCAACCAAGTAAAAACAAGCACTTATTTCGCAACTATGCCGCAGAGCATCGAGCTATGTTGCAAGTGTGGTTACAGGTTCATGAGGTATTTCAGTGTTTGCATTGGCAACGAAGCTCCCATGTCCCTGGAATTGTAGATGTATATGCATAGGCAGCGGTACCCCTACCACTTACCATCTTGATTGTCATTAAATAACTTAAAAAACCAGCTGCTCATTATCCGCTGTTTTTTTGCAAGCGGCTGGTATCTGATCTCCGCAAGTGGTATACCAATGTACGACTTCCTAAGTCAGATGGGTCATTCACTATCAGCCATATTTGGTTTCACAATAGATTGGAGTACACACAATCCAACAACCAGCTATTAAAACATGAACCGTTATAGTTCGTTCATTATATTATTTTTTGGTCAGGACGATCCATTCAATTCGACTTCCAAATTGGTAGAATTAGAGCGCGTTTAGCATTAGCGCAATTTATATTTTTGATTAAGACTTTTGATAAATATTACTAAAATATCACATGCAGTTTTTCAAGAGACATGCATAGTCCATACGTAACGAACGTATTCAGAAGCCCGAAAGTGGGTGGGTGCCCGAAAATGGGTATTGTGTTACCGAGTAGCTGGGTTGTGGAGGACAGATAGGCAGTCGCTCCATGTAAAATACTGGTATTCAGTTGTACCCGGTCATACTAGAAGCCGACCCCAACGTAGTTGGGAAAAGGCTAGGCAGATAGATACATTGTCCATGTGTAAACCTCATTACCATGAAATAAAAAGATTTCATTTAGTAAAATTTCTTCTCGTCTTCCTCAGGTCAAAAGTTTGCGATGATGGAACTCAAAATTACCATCTCGGAGATGGTGAAGAACTTCTTCATATTGCCAGCAGCGCAAGAGCCTGAACTAAGTGCAGACCTCGTGTTGAGATCCAAGAACGGTGTCAATGTAAAGTTTATGCCAAGAAAATAATGTGATATAATTATGACACTGGTAATACCGGATGACATTGTGAATTAGTTATAAGTTAAGATACATATATTTTTGTACTTATGAATTAAATCATTAAATATGTTTATGGGAAGGAATTAAATGTTATAAGTTTAAATAGAATTTATTATCATTTCAAGCCTCATCACATAACATACTACGAGTATCACGCCTGCGTTCCCCAAAAGGTTAGGCAGAGCTGTACCTATAGTACTCCCACATTTCGCCAGTTATGTTTACCACCACCATCCGTAGTGCCATCATCCTTGCTAAGCTGTTAAGTCCCATGAAATAGGGGGTGAGCTGATTGACACCAACCATGAACAAATCCGGACTCCGGGCTACTATTGAGAAATTCTGGAAGAAAAAACACCATAACACTTTACCTACACCTTATGCTCAGCAGTAGCGCTTGCGACCGCCAGACCAACGAGACAGACATCAAAACCTCATCACATCCTCACTCCTGAAAATGACTATATATTTCCTATACGAAAAAGCAAAACAACTCTTCAGCCTTCATTCTAAAATGAGTTCAGCAAACAAGAAGGGAATGATCCAAACCATTGTGAGACTGCCTTCTGAATGACTTCGATTGTACACAAAACAAAACAGTCAAACAGGTTATATATATGTACTGGTTTCTCCAATAGAGGAAATGCCCACCGCGGGAGGAATAACAATCCTCTGTGATTGCTTGCGGATTGTAACATTTTAGCGTGTTGGGTACTTCGGGAGACTATCTACAACGGGTACTCAATTTCCTAGTCGGAAAGGTTTACTACATACTTGAATTAAGAAGGCACGTGTATTGTTAGTAAAATCGTGATGAGTTTGCTCGCAGTAACATTGGGGACGTGACCTTAGTGGGTAGGGTAGGCACTCAGGGCATCGACAAGTAATGAGGATGCGTCTGGCGCGGATTAAAAATAAATATTATTTATTTTATCTGCTAATATTTTACATAATAATTATTATATGAATTTTATTTTTTAACATTAATTTATTTTTTAAATGTCGAAGCATTATGAGATAGAAGCCTTTTGGCCTCGTATAGGACTTCCTGTTTCTTTTTTGTTGCAAGTAACAAAAACCAAACACGTTTAGTTTATGATCTTCCTGTACGAGTCACAATAAATACTTTTCTTTCTTTCTTTACCTTCTTGAGAATATACCTACATCAGTAGTTGAGCATAAAATTAGGAATGAAATTATCCGTAAAAGAACCGGAGTTACCTACATAGCTTGCAGAGTAAGCAAACTGAAGTGGCACTGGGGTGGCCATGTCTGTCGAAAGACCGATGGCCGCTGGAGCAGATGAGTCCTGGAGTGGAGACCGCGTATCAGCATAATCCAATGCGAGGCACTTATGAGATAACATTTTAGATTTGTTGTTGTTTTTCTGTTCTGTGATTAATCACAGAACAGAAAAAAACAGTAATATATTATATTTTTGACATTAATGCTAATTTATATAATATACAGTGCCAAGTCTAAGGTTAAGCGGAACAGGTAAGGATAACAGAGGTAAACAAGTTTCAAAAGCAGTTTACCTATCGAAAGAAACGGAGTATTTCCGTAATGTGCAAGCTATGTTTATACTACATTTAATTTAATGACACGTGTAAACAGCATGATTTTGATCCGTTCTTAACGGGTGTCTCCTCGGCCAGAAAGTGCCTGAGCCTTAGCTTTTTAGGGTTCCTCCCTTATAGTTTCGCCATGTCCGTCTGTCTGTTTGTCCGCGGTTTAACTCAAAAACTATTGGTACTAGAAAGTTGTAATTTGGCATGAGTATACCTACACGTTATTGACGCCAAAAAAGTGGTAAAATAAAATGCTGAAAAAAACAATTATTTAGGGTACCTCCCCTACATGTAAAGTGGGGATGATAATTTTTTTTTTCGTCATTCCCATAGTGTGGGATATCGTTGGATAGGTCCTTCAAAAATATTAGGGGTTTAGGAAGACCGTTTTTTTATTAAATAAACTGTTCGTGACTTATCAAGCTTTAAACTACCAATTTTCGTTAGAGTCAAATTTCCCCCCCCCTCTACCGACTAAACGGTTGTAGTTAGAAATTCAAATGTCACGGCAGTAGTACCTATATATAACGAGTGGGCTTTAAAAGTTTACGAGTAAAGTCGACCAATTGTATTTGACTCGAAAATTTCGTACGAAACTATCAGTCAGCGAATACGACCTTATTTTCACTGTTTCTTTTTTTGGTAGCTGTTTTGTGTTGTTCACACTCTTTCTTTTCAATCTATTTTTAGAAGTGATGACTTTTAATTGGCTGTCAGTCTCACATACTATTTTTTATTCTGTTTGTTTTGGCTGTAAGTCATCCATAGTTAATAAATAAATACCTAAATAAATAAACGCTATCTTTGTTATATTATCTGCGTTTAATGTGTGTCAATGGACTGATAAATGAAAACCTATACTTTGTTTGGTACGTACGATGACATAACAATCTATCCTTAACCAGTATAAGCTGACTTCTCATTGTTCGAAAAGCCTATACAATGCGAGGTCAAGTAAAACTGGAAATGTATAGCTTCATATGTCACCAGGTGTACCTACGCTACCTAATTCTATCGTATGAACTCATTCTAAATCATTAGAGTCTCAGTCAGTACTCCACCTGTAATTGGTTCTAATAGCAGTCCTATTTTGTTCAGTAAAAATCATGCTGAAGTGCTGATTTTAACACACAGTTGAAACCATTTAGAAACTGCTTATTAAAGTGCTTGAAGATTTCCTTATTTCTTACTCCGTCCGTTATAATAACAAGGAATTCCAAAAATATAAATTTGCGATTTGAAATCTGGGTCGCAACAAAAAGTAGGCAAACAAGGACACAAGGATGTAGTAACAATTGATAAACCATGGGAAAACGTGTAGGTAATGTAAACTAAGTCTCGCCCTCAGGCTAGGTGGAGCGACGATCTTCGCAGGATGGCTGGTAGCAGTTGGATGAGAATTGCCGGAAATCGAGCTGAATCGTGTACAATTGGAGAGGCCTATGTCCAGCAGCAGACTGCTGTAGGCTGATGGTGATGATGAAATATTAGTAAACTTGTGTAGCAGTTTGTAATGGTGGTTTGTAGTGGTAATGTAATTTAGGCTTCCAACGAAAATGCAACTGGGTTTATTATTTGCTGTGAATTGGATGGCAGTTCTTATATCAGCATACGGGGTGGCAGGGACATCGACACGCAAACTATAACCTTGAAGTCAGCACATCGTTCTAGACTCCCAAATTTTTCTTTGATTATCAAAAACAAAAACAGCTGTTTCATAGAACAGCGCAATACCTACGCGGTGAAAATGTATAGACCATTTTTTTTTTTACTAACCGGGGAAAAATTTCAATGCAGAATCATGTACTGAATCCATGGTTGGGCGTCGATGTCCCTGTCACCCTGTATATCAGTCATTTAGACCCATTCGCTACAGTCAACTGCACTTTGGTAGGTACTGGACAGCTTTATACATGTACCTGTTTTAAATCACCCAGTTATCGAAGTTTCACCCTGTAGGGCTACGTCAAGACACCTGTAATCTGTAACCATCAAAGTTGAGCCTTTCTCAAACAATGGCACTTCGCAAACTAATTTCGATTTAGTTTGCAGAGGATCAATCCGTGGGTGGACGCTGTTCGAGGAAAACAGCGTCGTGTTTGGGTTTGAGATGACATTTAAGGGCGCTCCTAACTGAATTCCTTGTTATGTTATAATTCAATTTAGGTATATTTATCTTTAGATAGCTCTTAGCGGTAAAACCGCCCATTGTGTCAACGTTTGTGAAATTCCTACATTTATATCTGTAATTTATATGGTGTACATAAGAAAGAGTATCTATTCTAATCTATTCCTTTATTCGCGTCTTAGGAAATGCTGAATTGGTTAATCTGTGATTATGAAATCAATTTTACGTTCGTTTTGATACAATTTATATACTCAAAAGCCGTGCTTTTATACAGAATCCGGCAGTATTTTATACCGTTCTTGAGATTCTCGGTATGAAATGCAATTTTCAATTATAAATAAATAATAAATAAATATCCCTGGACATTTCACACAGCACCATTTGTCCCAAGCTAAGCAACCTAATGCTTGTGTTATGGTAACAAGATGGCTGATAAACTACTTATATACAATTTTTTTTTGTAAATACATACATATTATAGATAGAAAAACACCCAGACTCGGAACAAATACATGTAGGTCATACAAATATTTGTTCCGTGCGGGAATCGAACCCACGACACGCAGCGCAGCAGTCAATCGCTTAACCACTGCGCCAACCGTGCCGTCAAATTTGCAGTGTGTGCAAAAATTGCAGTGTGTGTGTTTACATTGTAAATTGTAATCACTACTGATTAGTTAGGTATACCGAAGACGTGTCATTTGGACGATTACGAGCAACTATACAATAGTTTAATACCTACATAGTCTGTATCCACATGGACAAATTCACTTGCACAGTGGAATAACGTAATGTAGAGATTTGTATTCCGCGCGTGACGCGCCGGCGCCGGTACGACGACGTGCGGACACGAGCACGAATATGTTATTATATCACCAGTTTTAAACTGATATTTTTGGTCCTTTTGTTCAGGATTTTGAACGTGAATTGTTTGAAAACTGGTGGTTTATGGAAGTTTTGCCAATTTCTCTCTGGCTGCAGTTTTCAAAGCAGTTTGGTATGTACTTTCTTTCTTTGGACTGTTGTTTGGAAAGACCATTGGTTTTCACAACCAGCGTATCCAGAGGTTGTAAAAGGGAATTCTACGTTTATAAATCTTCAACTGTCACAATAGTAAAACAATGTTCGCCGAACTGAATCAGCTTCCTTGACGGTTGAAGGGATGAAAGATGTGGACTAAAATCCAATCCTCTCAATCTTGTTGATTGCAACCTATATAGCTAGCTACCTACTGGGTGGACATTTTTAAAACATTTCATTTTTGTTGATGGTGTTATCAAGTTGGTTTTTGGGTGGCGTCTCCGAGTGTGGAAATTGTGATTGACTACATTGTTGTATTGGGTTCCCACCTGTAAAAACAAAATGTAAGTGATGGTAGTGGTGTAATGTAAATGTAAGTGGTAATAGTAAATAAATAAATAAATTTAAGGTAAACTATTCACGTAAGAGTTTCTAGGATTCATTTTCTCGAATATACATAGGGTGTGTCTTACGTTAAAATAACTTTGAAAGTAAAGAGAACAAGGCAAGTTTGCGGAATGAGTAGTTTAGTCAAGCTACTTACCCGCATGGGAGCTATCCTCAAGATAACGCGGATAACGCGTGGGTTTGCTCATCATGAGAAACTTTGGCGGCATGCAAACTTAAAATAATGTCGTCGCAGAGTGTGACACCGTTGTTATCTTAGCAGAGTTTGAAAGTAGAAGAATACGTAGGTTGCCTGATCGCGAGGCTAGATGTACAGTCACAAGCATAAGTATGTATACACTTGGCTTTATCCAAAATCTATTTACTCCTTTTTTTTGAATGAAATTGTATGTGGCTATGAACATACTATTTTTCGAACCCATAGGTTTTTGCAATGTGTCGAATTTCATTGTTGTTTTCGTTATTTCACGCAAAAATCGCTATTGAAAGTTTCCAAGTATGTGACATATTAGTGCTCGTGACTAGGTAGTCACGAGCACTAATATGTCACATACTTGTCACATACATATTCTGATCATCATCATTATCTTTCAGATAAATAACTTTCCCGACATTGTGGGAAAAAATTGGTACTATGATACCCACCCAAGTCATTCGTTCCAAAGTTCAAAATGTAGTTTTGCTTTTTATTTATACACCGGTAATCTTTAAGTAGATAGGTACCTACACGATCTTTATACGACGAAGGTCACAATAAATCATCGATTTGCCAAACAAATCTACACGCAATAAAAATGAAGAAGCTTGCTGCAACATGGTCCGAAGACCCCTCACCCTTTCAGAGTAAGTTTAGACAATAACTCTACTGAAAAACTGAACACGGAACGGTGTTCAGTTTTTCAGTTCCACCACTTGTCAGATTGGTCACCGATGTTCGCATTGTTCTCTCGTTCGTAATAGACAACTATTTCGTTGTAATTTCTTTTTGTTTCATTTTTATTAAGAACATAAGTTGTTTTAATTCACGGAGTGCACGGTACGGCTGTCTACATCTCTCTACCTATTGTCCTATCGTAGGCTTTTTTTTTGTGGATTCATCATCAAACGACCCCTCCCGCTCTGGGTGGAGCGGAAGGGAGTGTCAGACTCTTACTGACTAAAACCCACCCGTGTTCTTTCCTTAGCCCTTTCTGTTCCAGGGCAGCGGTAACCCTTTCGGACGATCCCGCTACCCTCCTATCGCAGGCTGGAAGAGATTTCTAATGAAATAAGCCTTTGTACATAAAAGGTAAAATAAATAAACAAAACTCCAATAAGATTATGATTGCATTAACTGATTTTTAAAAATGTAACTACTGACTGACTGAATGAATGAATAAATAAATAAAGTTTCAAAGCACTTTACAACCTACTTTTTATCCTGGATAGTAATTTAAGTAAACTGTAACTCCTAGCAAAACTAAAACAATATGAAATGTTAATGCGACTCACATGTTTATTCTACTTGTTCAAACCAAACAGTTCCCACCATAAAGCCGTTCCCAAAAGTTTGGGCACAGGGTTGTTATGGAATCCGAGGGAATATTTGCTTAGTGCAGAGTACTTTCTCTAGTGAAACATGAGTTTTATGAAGGTCGAACTTGGAAGGGTCTCTACAGCTGTACAATTTTAATATGTAGATATGAATTTGTTATTTTATAAACAAGTTTTTTAAATGGTCTCGCTAAGTAAAGTGCCTTGAAGGTTCAATCAATCTGCCTTATCCCAAGTCATTGTTGGGGTCGGCTTCCCGTCTAACCGGATGCAGCTGAATACCAGTATTTTACATGGAGCGACTGCCTATATCTGAACTCCACAACCCAGCAGACTGTCAAAGATCTATACGAATGCTAGCCGGGACCAACGGCTTAACGTGCTTTTCCTAGACACGGAGGGGTCTGCCGTAATGGACTGTCACCTATCCTCGAGCCGACCGCGGCAAGCGTAGCTTTACCTTCGATCGACTTGTGCGGCTGTTATTATTCATTCACGAGCCTTGAAGGTTAGAAAACGAAAAAAGAAAGTCGTTTGATCCTGTAGTTGGACCCGGAGCCATCGACCTTAGATGTTAAAAACTGTACGTTAATTTTTTACGCGAAACTACCTTGATATCTGATAATATTAATGTTTTTAATTTTCTCAAGGTCAGATACATTCAAAGGTTGAATTTCAGAAAAAAAACACGGACCTGTTTATTATTAAACTTGATTTTTGTTTTTGTATCCAAAATTAGACGTTGAAACCTGCATAATGTTCTTAATACATTAGGTGTACCTGAAGGCGTTTATGCTGATTTAAAAAATGACTTTGCATATTTAACTGATCTTGTTGATAACAGATTAGTTACTCACAGTCTTTTGTGAACAATATTTTTTTTTATCCGATTAAAGGGTTCCTGTGAACATGTAAAAACAACAAGCAAGGACGACATTAATCTCCAGATTAATTTGATATTTGGTATACTTGGATATGTAGCTATTTGTCATCTTTTTTTAAAACCGTATAAGAATAATATACTAAGCGGCGATCAACCGGCTTATAATACGTTTCCATACGTCGATTAATCATAAATACCGTGAATTATGATGTAATATTTATAATGAAATAAGGCGTAGGTGTAGCGTTCTTTATAGAAATGAGAGATTTACATGAACCGTTAGAGGTAGTATTAACACTCGAACTAAGTATCCTTCTCTCGACACCGAAAATTCATCAACGTTCTTTGATATAGGTAGGTACTGTAAAGGTTCTCTGCAAAAAAGGTTGCGGCAATTCTGTAATTGTGTGTGATTGTAGAGGTATGAGAAATAGGGTGTAAAATTCACTCATCCTCCATAGAAAAGGGAGGATAAGTAAACTTCTTTTGATCTCAATCTAAATCTGTCAAAAATACCTCTAATTTCCCTACATTATTGACAAGTTTCAAGTTAGTCAAGTTAACTTTTCAAGCTTCATTGATTATCGCTGACGTGAAATTGCGACTAGATTTTGAACGTTTTTAATTAACGGAAATTGGCCTTCTTTTGTAGTGCAGGCTGGCAATAAAATAACTCTGGTTGCATGCGAACAGTGAAGCGAGTTTAGAATGAGCTTGAAATATTTGAATTATATTTTTGTTTGGTAGAAGGAGTGATAATACAGCTGCGGTGGCATAAACGCAGAAAATATAAAGAAAGAACGAAAAAGTATTTATTACGACTCGTACAGAAAGATCATAAAACTAAACTAAACACAATACAAAATAAAAAAACCAAATTATATAAAAAAAGTAACAGAAGCAAATTATAATATAAACAAAAGTAAAAAAAAGAAAAATGAAACAGAAAGTCCTGTATGAGGCCAAAAGGCTCCTATCTCAGCATGATGCTTCGACATTTAAAAAATAAATGTCGCAGCGCTGGTATTCTGATAGCCGCTGTGATGTCACGGGCAATTACGAGTACAGTAATAAATAAATATATAATCTATTTTATTATTTGAATATATAATTATGTAAAATATTATCAAATAAAATAAATAATTCATTCTTAATCCGCACCAGACGTAACCTCAATACTTGTCTATGCCATATATGTCAGAAGGAGTCTGTGGTATTGATGTGACAAATATAGGGACGCCTACGCCGAATATAAATAAAATAAATAACGTTGAACGTTGATAACGTTGAATGATTTCAGCACAATATAAAACGAGACACCTACACATACTGCAGTATTATGGACTCTACGAGCTTCAGGGTACCGGGAGGAAACCAATTACACTACGGTTTATCAAATTTTTTTTTAGCCGTTGATGGTCCACTGCTGGGAAAAGGCCTCCTTACTCTCTCTCCACCTCTCTCTCTCTCTCTGTCCAGAGAGATATTATTAATTATTAAACATATCACATATCTATATACCTATATAAAAATTCCACATCAAGGCAAAGAAAAAAGAGGCAACAATGTTATACAAGACCTTCTCTTGGCTATTGGGACGCAAATCACAGCTATCTCCGAACAACAAACTACTGGTTTATAAAGCTATCATAAAACCGGTGTGGACTTATGGAATAGAACTATGGGGTTCTGCCAGTAACTCCAACATAGAAATCCTACAGAGATTCCAAAATATAGCCTTGCGATCAATATCAGGCGCAGGGTGGTTCGTGAGAAACTCCGAAATCCATGAATACCTAAAGATGCCTACGGTAAAGGAAAACAAAACAAAAACTGAAAAGGAAACAAAAACTGTACGCGATATAAGAAGAGACTACTAGAGCATACCAATGAACTGGCTAAGAACCTCCTAAACAACCAAACCACAACACGTCTAAAAAGATGGCATATACCTACTAGACCTGGATCAGAGAGACTGAGAATGGCTCTTAAATGCTTGTGTTGATGTCGGCTCGATGGAGCCACATTGTCAAAAATATATAACCTACGGAAACCACATCTGATTATGGCTAGATAAGCCGATTGCATATTATTTATCGAAAAAAAAAAAAAAAAAAAAAATTATCCCTGTTTCCCTTGGTCACGTCATAACTTGAGAACGACTTTACCGATTTCATCCATCTTTTTTTTAAGCTTTATAATACTTTGTAGTAGGTTCTTACGGAAAAAAATTAGAAAGTTGCTTCACGCGGACGAAGTCGCGGACAAAACAGGGTTGTGTTTTCACACAGGGCTCCTTTAGAACTGGCTACGCCGCTGGTTTGCAGGGCAGACATGGCCCGATATTGGAAACGATCGAGAGGTTTGGACAGACACCGCGAAGGTGTTTGCTTTTTAGTGGATCACAAACATATGGGCTTTTCACTGTTGTCTGTCACATAGTCATATACAACGCCCTCTATAAACGAAACAAGATTTTTGAAGAACTAAGTATAATAACAGCGATATCTAGTGTTCAATAATGATTCTTACTAACTCGCGGAGGTTATGGTTATCAAATTCTGTGGTAGAGATCATCTTTCTTATATCTATGGTCTCTACAATACTATGCCTTGAGCTGTACCTACTACCTACAATACGTAATAATGCTGAAAAGAAGATCAGTAAGTAGATAAGTAAAAGTAGATTAGTAAGTAGATAAGTTTATCGTATGACGCTCCTAAAACGTGATAAAAACTTAGACCTGAACTTTGAGCAAGCGCTAATTTGACTTATACTCAAAGTTTAGTGCCCTAGTTTTTATGGCTAACCTAACACGAACGCGCAAAATAACGTTAAGAACGATTTTTGGCTCAAAAATAAAACTATCCTATAGCATTTTTTGCGACAAGCTCAATAAGTACTCATAAATACGAATAAAGTCTTAAAACTAAGTAAAAATTATGGTGCGAAAGAAGTATTTTCAATTTTAAAATCGATAGAATTCGCGTTACGTTTACACAGTTCCCAGCATCTGGTGTAACAGAGTAAAGTTTGTCCTGCTAGAAGCTAGACCAGTTGTCACCAAATGGCGGACCACGGTCCGGATCTGTTCCACAGACCTATTTTGTGCGAACCTTAAGTAAACAGTATTTATAACTAAAACTTAACCTATGAATACAGATGATGCAACCTGAATTTCGCTTAGCCGGAGATTTGATGGCTGTCAAAACGTTGGTTATCGCTATAGTTAGTTGTTGCAACTCACTCTAGCCACATTTGAGTTTTAGCTTCCCCCAACGTAGTTACGTTAGTAGGTACAGACTTCAGACAGGTAGTTCAAAGTAAATAATTATATTAATTTTAATTACTCTCTTTGTTTTTTTTGTTTATTCACGTTATTTGTTTATTACTCAAAAAAAAAATGACTATTTTTGTTAACTTTCTTAGTTGCTTAATTTTGTTTTTGACGGACCGTGACAGTATTTTTTTTTTAAAACCCCAATAAAACTCATTGGTGATCCTATTTTATTTCTTGTTGGGCTAGCTAGCTGCTAGACCAGAAACAAAATGACGTAGGTATTTCAGCGGAATTTTCCATTTTCTTGACAAAAGCAAGCTAGACCGAACATTCTATTGATATTTTCAGCTATTACAACGTCTCATAGAATCTGAAAGATATTATTTTAAGCGTCCGAAGACCGTAAAACCATAAGGACCATTTTACGACAACGATCTTGCTTAGGTTTAACAGCGCTACTGTAATGTGCTTTGAGAAACGCTTACATTTTATAGGAGGTAATAAAGATGATGATATTTCTCAAATGGCTCTAAGTACGATTATTATTTTACATAGATTTTATATAATGTTAGATTTTATTCAATGTTAAGATTGTTCTAAGTGATCGTAAAGGTAGAATAATGCAGGAGAGGTTTTGTTGGTTTGCTTGTCGTTTTGCTAATAAAGTTGTTATTTTTGTAAAACAATTGTATTTTATTTATACGACGACACGACTAGCTTCTGCCCGCGGCTTCGCCCGGGTGGATTTCGGAATGCTCGGTTTTCCAAACAAATTTTCATCCACTATATCACCCCCTATAGGATTATTTTTGAGAACAAAACTAGTCTATGTCCTTCTTCAGGCTGCCATCTATCTCCTTGCCAATTTTTTTCGAAATCGGTTCAGTGGTTTAGGCGTAAAAAGGTAACATACAGGCAGACAGACAGACTGACCAACAGACAGTTACTTTCGAGTTTATAATATTAGTGTGGGTTCAGTTAGGTAGTTACTTTTCCATCCGTCTATATATAACTTCGTTTTTATTTAGATTATATTTAAATTTAATTCCTAACCTACTGTGCTCAGACCAGAAGGCCAATTCTCGTAATTTGAAACGTTAAAAATCTAGGCGCAATCTCATCTCAGCGACCAACAAATGTCAAAAACTTGTCAAAATGTAGGGAAATTAGAAGTATTTTTTGACAGATCGAGACTGAGATCAGAGGGGCAATTCTCGTAAGTTTAAGAATGTTCACAGTCTGATCTCAGTCTCAATCAGTCAAAAATACCTCTAATTTCCCTACATTTTGACATTGTTTGTCAGATTGCGACTAGATTTTGAACGTTTTTAATTACGAGAATTGGCCTTCTGACTGTGAACGGACTTAAAATTACGAGAATTGCCCCTCAGGTCGCTCACCAAGTCACAAAAGTTTCGCCTTGGAGTTTTGCCAAAGAGCGATGGAACGCAGCATTCTGGGTGTTAAAAGACGGGACAGAATTCGGAACACCACGCTACGTTCCAAAACAGGCATAATGGATGTAGGAAAGAAGGCTGCCAGGCTCAAATAGGATTGGGCGGGTCACATCAGCCGTATGCACGATGACCGTTGGGCAAAAGCCTCCACACAATGGGTGCCTGAAGATGGACGGCTCCTCCGAGGCAGGCCCAGAAAGAGATGGCGAGACGATCTGGACGCGTACCGCGAGGGCTGGTTCGACGTGGCGCGGGAAAAGAGTTCCTGGGAGGACTTGGGGGAGGCCTTTGCCCATCAGTGTGGAACAGTATAGGCCAATAAAAAAAATAATTCATTGGTGTAATATTACTACGTATAATAAAATATAACCACAAAAAAGACAAATTACACCGTTTCATGTTGCTCTTCACTAGAGGTTTAAAATAATTGAAGAAAGTTATATGAAACTAAAACAAAGAGAGTATGTGAGGTGAAACATTGGATACCCAAATTAAAGGGTCTCCGATGCAAAATTTAAGATTAATGACCTCTCTATATTAACGTTCAGTGAGGGAAAATGGTCGTCGCAGACAATATTCATTTAGCTTGCTTGCCTGAATTTTACATCGTCCACGGAACGGGCAAATGAAAAATGCGCTCAAGATTGTCTAGAATTCCTTGCCTAAAATTGCTGTTCAGAATATGTTTGAGATAGTAGGTGGAATTGAGGAATTGCGAACCTTCAAAGACCTAACTTTTACCTCTTTGTACCTAACTTATTCGATTTACCGAAATTGTTTAGTCACTAAACGACTACCTACTCGTATGCGTTACGGTAGGTCAAGCACAGTACTTAACCTAGGAATAGGTAGTCGTTTAGATTTCTCGAGAAATTCTAGAAAATTCAGTAAGTACCTACCAAGAATGAAAACAAGTTTACCTACTTGCAACTAAAGGGCTACTTACATCATCATCTACCTAACCTTATCCTAACTATTTCTTGAGTCAGCTTTCAGTGTAACCGGATGCAGCTGAGTACCAGAATTTTACATGGAGCGACTGCCTATCTGACCTCCACACCCCAGTTACTGCGGTAACACTATACCCCTTTGCAAGACTGGTTGTCAGACTTTCGGGCTTCTGACAAACTTCCTGTAACGACTGTCAAAGATCCACGAATAACAGCCGGGACTAGCGACTTAACGTGCTTTCCGAGCCACGGGGTGGTCTCGGTTTGTAAAGTTGGTCACTCATCCACGGATCGACCTCGGCAATCGTCGCTTAACATGATCGATCGATCCGTGCGGCTGCTATTAAGTAGCCACGAGGGCCTGTAAGTGTTACTTACAATAAAAGTATTTAAAACTCGGTAGTATCCATATTGATACTTTAATCCGTAAAACACTAAATATTTTCCAATTATTACGAAAATTAATTCATAAATTTTAATCGCATTTACACCCTGTCCATTAGGTTAACCGTTTTTTGGCAGCTCTTAGAACGCACATTTTCCAGATTACGTAAACTTTAAAGTTAACTTTAAAATGCGTAATAAAATAATATGTACAGTCACGAACACCAATATGTCAACACTTGGCGACTTTCAACTGCAATTTTTTCGTGAAATAACGAATGGAACGTTGAAATACGACACATTACATAAACCTATGGGTTCGAAAATGCTATGTTCGTAACAACATAAAATTTTAATTAAAAATAAAGGAGTAAATCGCTTTTGAATAAAGCCGAGTGTATACATACTTTTGCTCATGACTGTACAAGTATATAAAAAGGAGGGGAAATAATCAAAGGGCATCAAAGAATTCGTCCGCATCGCTGTCAATAGGAAACGTGCCCAAAAGGCTGGCAGCATAAAGGGTTCAATAAAATTACCTTGGAATATCAAGGTAAACTTATTTTGAGAGGTGTATTACGATACAATATCATGGTAAGATATAATGGTGTGTCTAACTTTTCTATCTATGTCATGATAGCCATCATGGACGGTCATGATTGAATCTGGTAAAATAGTAGTAGTAATACGTACGATTCCTTTGGAGACTATGGATAATTGAGGCCTATGAATCAAAGGCTGTTTTGGGGGACCGTCTTATATAATTTTGACGGCCCTTTAGTCAACTGAGCCCGCTCGAACTTATCCCGCGGGATGAGTTGACCTAATGACGTTCAAAAAGTGCTGATTCTCAGTCTAGTATGAATGAATGTTTTTTGATTTTGAAAGATCAGCTTTTAACATTGGTTTCTTGGGACTCCACTTTTCCCAAACACATAAAAATGAGATTTGGCACTTGCATAAATGAAGGAATCCACACAAATTATTTAATTATTACAAATCATGTTTTTTTTTCTATCTTATAGTATCGGGTCGCAAAAATAAAAGGCTTATGTTTAACTTCCCACCAGACATAGTAACATATAACAGACAAAAATAGTAAATGATCACCAAAAATAAACCCGCATTTTAATGTAAACTTCTAACCAAAGTTTTAACATCTCGCTATCCTATTTAAGCAAAATGACTCCAAATAAATCATGTTCGGTTCTCGACAGCCTGCAAAAAATAATCTCTTTTTTTCCATATTTTTTTTTTCTATACAATCTAGTCGTTTCTGGCACTCGCCGGCCGCTGCCGCGGCACCGCTCGCTTCGCTCGCTCGGCTCGTGGGAGGTCAAAGTTTTAACCTAATATACTTAACCATTTAAAAAAAAAATTTACTTCGTCTATTTTTTGCAGCAAGCCGGAGACATAACTTAATATGGCATCATAATACTTTATTTGGTAATAAACCTACATTGTATGGCAATCATAGTGGTTTATTTAGGCAGAAATAGCGCATTAATTTGCTCGCTAAGATTTAGTGATCATTTACTACATTTGGTGTTCGAATACAATTTGAAGTGCAAGAACTATAAGGGTACCTATCAAAGCATTTTATGGTGGTCATTATATTTAACCCCAAAATAAAAGGCTTATTTCATTATTAATATAGTAATTATTCCTATCATGGAATCTACTCATTCTACACCATGACGCGCTCCGTCAGCTCTCCAAGCCGATCCACCACTATTTTTTGATCTTATAAATACGAAGTAGTATTCATCTCTCTTTATACATCCCAAGAACTTATAAAATACTAAATCTACGGTAACTCGTTGTTTGGTTGAATATAGGTTGGCAGGGACATCGACGCACAAACTGTAACCATGGATTCAGCACATGATTTTAGACCCCATAGCGTAGACATTCTTTTTGAATTAACAAAAAATAACAATCAGCTGTTTCATAGAAAAGTGGTAAAATAAATGTGGTTGTGGTTGCGGCTGTGTTGTGGTTGTGGTTTACATTTTGCCTATGGGGTCAAAAATACAAAATGCGTGGAACATCAATTTTTATTTTATAAGCGAATAAAAATTTCAACATTGGAATTTTTTGTCGGCTATTAAGGTTTGTCTGTTATTAAGGTCGATTGGTTTAGTTTAGAATCATGAACTGAATCCATGGTAAAAGGTTGAGCGTCGATGTCACCCTGGCACCATGTATATTCATTTTTTTGTTTAGTTTCCATGCTTCCCGCCAGGTAAAGGAAACTTTGTCTTAGCGACGACACCCGTTGCTAAGTAACATATCGCGGAAACAGTAAATCAATTAATTGGTTAACAAATTGGAGTGAGGATGTGCAAGATAGTGTTATTAATTGCCTCTTGTTTAATGAACTGTTCAGTTTTAATTAATATGTGTGGGAACAGTCTACGAAAAGCATTATTTGGTCTATTTGAAGAGATGTTTGTTGTAAGTCCTTCGGCTTATCACATTATTTAATTTTCACTTTAGATCATCCTATATATCTATATAATCGTAAAATACTAGCTTCGCCCCGCAGTTACAACCGCATAAGTCTCGATCCCGTAGAATGTACGGGATAAAAGTATACTATGTCCTAATCCAGGGGGTCTACTCCGAAGTAGTATCGGCCGAATGTTCGGCCGTTTCCTGCTACGAAGTTACTATTTGGTTCGGTCGGTCCCGATCCTACACTCTTTCGAATATTGACTATGGTCCCGACCCAACTGAGCCGATCCGAACTTTTTTCGCATTTTTCAATAATATTCGGTTCGGCCATGTGTCGGTCCGATCCGAACATTCGCACTTTGCACTTCGGAGTAGATCTCCAGGTTATAGTCTACCCATGTGCCAAAAAGCGTAACAAACATACAAAAAAATAAATCTGTTCTTTTTTCACAACTCCCTCAATATGGGTACTAAATGAAAGGGCTTGACTAGTAGAATACTATACACTATTATAAATTTCAAATCCAAGATGGCCGCCACCACACACAAATGGCGAATTACAAAAAACCTGATTAAACACCAAATTACCTGAATCTTAAACGCAACAAAATAAAAGAAATGAAATAATACTATAAAATAATAAAAAAATTATTTCATGCTTTTTGTAGGGACTCCCCTACAAAAAGCATGAAATAATTTTTTTTAAAAACCCCCGACACAAAATAATAATAAAAATAGTATGAATGTAAAACGTAATAATAATAATAATAGTTTATTTATCACTCCTAAAATTACAAATTTCTCTTAGTCTATGTACAAAATCATGGCAAAACTTAAAACAATAAAAAAAAAACTGAAGAAATAGCAACAAATAGAACAAAACAGGTATAAACGTGAAACCCTATAAAAGAAAAAAATAACCTTGAAATTATGACCTTACGTAAGTACGTATGAAATTTTTTGATTAAATGTTGTCCCGTCGGGGGACCGCTGCTATCTCATACTTTAACAGAACGTTAGGCTAATAATTAGAGCGGTCCCCCGACGGGACAACATTTAAAAAAGGTAGGTATGTACTATGCTTGTGTTAAACTATATTAAGTTCCTGGTGTAGTTGGAACCTACTATTTATTTTTAGAAAGATCCACATCGTACAAAGATCTCACTTTTCCTGAAGTGTGGATAGCTGTAAGACCAGTGAAATTACCAGGGTTGCGGATTTTTTTTTCTTGAATATCGCAGCATTATGCTAAGATTTTTTGGCCTCGCACAGTCTTTTTTTGGTTTATTTTGTTCTGGTTGTTTTTAGTGTAACTTTGTTAGGTTGAAATGCTCCTTTTCAAATTCTTAATCCTGGAAGTTTGTTACTCAATCACGCAACAACGGCTGAAAGGATTTTGATGAATTTTCACACGGATAGAAATGATACGGATACAGATTTCACCTGGATTAACACACTATAGGATACTTTTTATTCGAAGTCCAAATGGACGCTGTCGGGGCCAGGAGCCAGTAATCTTTAATGGTACATTGAAAGGAAGTGGTCACTTTGTCGTATCAAGAAATTGACGATATCGACAAAATAATCTTTATTGATGCTTTCAAAAACTCATCAGGCTTAGGTCATATAAAACTAAGTGTACCATAAGTATTGTGTCGTTGTGTCTTTATATCTTAGTGCGAAAAATTAAATATTAAAAAAAAACCCCGACATAAAATAATAAAAATAGTATGAACGTAAAAAGCCTAAATAAGTTAAAAAAAACCTATAAAAAAATAGCCACAAATAGAACAAAAAAGGCATAAACGTGAAACCCTATAAAAGGAAAAAAAAATAATAACCAACAGAAGGAATGGCTTTCATTTTGACAGTTCAACAAAATTCATTGCGTTATTTACGTTGTTGAGCAGACAAATTTTTCGAACATATGAAGCAATGGATTAGCTATATCCTTCAAAATGATTCAGATTTGTAATTGATAGTGTGTTACGCAATTAGGGTGCAGTGCAGTTTACAACAATAACTTTTCTTTATTCTTTGCCGTAGACAGGCGCGGTCGCAGCCCAAGATTGGGGGTGGGGGGGGGGGGGTTACTAAGTAGTAAGTTAGTAACTTAAGCTAGTAATGCAAGTAAATCATGCAAACTCTCAACAGCATGAATGATTTTGGGAGGGGTCATGACCCCCACGACCCCCACCCCCCTCGGACCGCGCCTGGCTGTAGAATAATAAAAAGATTGATGCAGATTTTCTTCTTATTTTTCAACTAGCTTCAGCTCACGACTTCATCTGCGATTTTTTTTGTTACCTCGACCCACCCCGTCGCATCGCATCGTCTGCCCGCGCATTACCTACTTCGTTATCGCTCAGCATTTTTTCCGACTTTTGTGTTTTTGCTCGGCTTCTAAGGATCGTTTAATCTCTCTCTCTCTATGTCGATCCTAAGCGTAATATGTTATGTACCCTCTAGCCTGCCTCAAGAATTTGGCAACTGGTCGTTCCAGACATTAGCGCGTTTAAACAAAAAACAATCAATCTCTTCAGCTTTATTATTAGAAGAAGGGAGAAGTTGAGACGAGAGGAGTAGTATAGATAGATGGATAAAACGTTTATTCAGAGCAACAAAAGACACAATACAAGTAATAAAAAAAAAACAACAAAAAAATGTGAAAAAAAAACAGAGATTAAAAAGATAAATTGACCCATAATAATAATAATAATAATATGTATTTGCTTAAAACACGGTATATAAGGTTGTTACAATACAAAATAAGATCATTCATGTTTTGCTTATAATTAAAGCATGCAAAATTGTGCTGTCAACGTTAGTGTTCTAAAAACTCCCTAATACTATAAAAATTATTTTCATTCAACCAGTTACACAATTCAATTTTAAATAGTCTATAGACATAGACTATTTAAAATTGACATACACACCGCGTATAAGTAAATCTATAACGTTCGATCACTACTGGGCGGTGTGTGTCTCATTGTTGCGCTAAATGGGAGTCTAGCTTAGCATATGCCAGGTACAATACCTGACGCTGGTATTCTGCTGCATCCCGTTAGTGACACACGGATGTCGAGAAGACACATCTGAGTTTCAAGAAAGTGGTACCTGCTTAGTGCGGCGAGTATATTATATGGTGGTAAGTACCCACAACTTAATTGACTTGCTCTTAAAACCGGCAGTAAGAAAGATTTTGAAATTTTAAACTTATTAAATACTTGTGTAGTGTCAACTGGATTACTTAATCATCACAGTTATTATGTGTTATGTAATGAATGACTAGTTTGTTTTTGAGCGTGTAGATATGTCTAGAGTTTACAGGTTGGTGTGTAATTAATATTATGCATTATGTTATGGTTTTTTTTAATAATTATATGCAGTGAGTATAGCGTATAGTATAGTGTATAGGGAGGTGTAGGAACGCTGACACATTCATTTAGTATATGTGCAACGATCGGCGACGCTAGTTAATTCGCCCATAGCCACCGCCAGCTATAGACGCTCTTACAATTTGCATAAGTAGAATATCCATTGTAATACGTTTCGTGAGTAAAAGAAACAACCAAATTTATAACCAACGTTTAATTCCTCTCCGTACATACCTACACACGTACATCATACACGCATACACTCAAAAGAGGTATAGAAGATTGCTTTCAGATCGATTCTCTTCAAAAACCATTTGAACCTGTAACAAAAACCTTTCTTCTCATAATTTTGCAAACGATCCTTTAGTTTATTATTATAACAACATAATTCCGGGTAGGAGGTATTCTTCGCACCGGTACTCCAATAATTTTTAGAACCGGCTAATTATTAGCCCATGATTTTCTCCTCAATTAATTTTCAAATCGATCAAAAGGGACCGAAGGACCAAAAAGGTTTCTCCTTGAATTTCAAGCAGAGTGTTAAGTGAGCAACGTTCCTCTTGCGACCCTTATCAAGTGCAGACGGCTTGTGATGTATTTAAGACAAATGCTTGGTACCGGATTTTAATTTAATTTGGGTTCTGCTGCTCACAGTCTGGTTGTTTTTATTGCTTTGTTACACAATATGGGTTCCTGAAAACGTCAAACGGTATCGCGGAAGACCCAGGCGTAGATGTCGGGACGAACTTGACGAGGAGGGATCGGTCCATATTTTCTCAGGATAGAGTTGAGTGGAGAAAGTAAAGCGAGGCCTTTGCCCAGCCGATCGATTCTGTAAAAATCTCACCGTGAAAAGTTAGGTGAAGTGAGCTTAGAGTGAGCTGTCAATAGTGTCAATTCCTAGCATTCGTTGGAATGACAGCTCACTCCACGCTCACTTCATGTAAGTTTTTACGGTGAGATGGTTACAGAATCGCACTGCTGCAGTGGAACATCATTATCACTTGTTACGGTTGAACGGATTTGAATGAAATTTGGCATACGGGTATACCATGACCTGGATTAGGAAACAGGATAGGACTTTTTATCCCGGTATTCCCACGGGATCGAGACTTATGCGGGTGAAACTGCGAGGCACAGCTAGTTATTTTATACAACGAGCAATATTTATATATTTATATTTGGAGTTGAGAGTGATTTATTGAACCTATATTTAGCAATACTTCTACCGTTCCGCGTGGTTCCCGGCGAAGAGGAAACCACAGCTGCCCTAACCAAGGATGTCGTAAGGGTGGTCGAGGGACTTTGAGAAATTATGGGATTTCGTGACGCAACCATTACCTACCACATTTATTTTAAACAAATGTGGTAATTGTTTATATTCTTCTGTTAAATAAATTATTTGGCAGAAGCTATGGTGACCACATATAGGAATTGGCTTTTAAGAAGAAAGCGCTACTTCAGTCCTTATTCCTGTCCTTACTCCTTAGTTACCTTGTATGTCCCCTACACCTTGAGACAAAATTTGATTTTAATTACAGGTCTTCAAATCACATATTACATAATATTCCACAGATTATTAATAACCAATACTCCGCGATACCTGACTGTTACCATAGGTAATTTCACAGTAATTAAATCACCGATCTATACCGTGCACGTGCAGATACGTCAGTAATGGAGTATTCTATAATTGC
Organism: Apamea crenata; assembly: GCA_949629185.1. Taxonomy (NCBI): domain Eukaryota; kingdom Metazoa; phylum Arthropoda; class Insecta; order Lepidoptera; family Noctuidae; genus Apamea; species Apamea crenata. Next base: position 5,963,766 of record OX451359.1, read on the forward strand.
TTGATAAGTTAATAAGCCGGCTGATAGGATGAGGAGTCTCGAAGGTAATGACCGTGTAACTAGATTACTGATCAAGGAACGCTACGCTGTTATTACATAATCAGCCTATAATGTTCCCACTGTTGGGACCCAAGCCTCCTCTCTATAAGAGGGAGTGGGGCGTAAGCCACGCGAGCCCAGTGCGGGTTGGTAGATGTCACATGTCTTCGAATTGTTGGTTCTAGGACATGCTGGTTTCCTCACAATGTTTTCCTTCACCGTTTTGAGAGCAGTGGTGATGAAATTATTTACACAAAGTAAAGTGCCTGGGTTCGAACCCACGACCTACGACTTGTAAGTCAGACCGGAAGTTTTGTACCGGCTTCTGTATAGAATAAACCTTTAAAGTGACTAAACTAAAAGTTAAACAACAAAAAGATAAGGTTATAACTAACTTATAGTTTGGTTACATTGTCTTAAATCCATACTAATACTATAAAGGCGAAATTCCCGTCTTAATCTACAATACAAAATGGCATCCGGTACATTGAGGCGCAAACATGTTCGCAATTTTTTTTTGTCGCTTATTATAAAAATTGAAATTAGTTGTTCCATACATTTTGATCGCGTAGCTATTGTAGTTTTCGATGAAACAGCTGTTTTTTTTCCGACGGTTTAGAATCATTTTCTGAATTCATGGTTACAGTTTGCGTGTCGATGTCCCGCCATTGTCCCTGCCTGTCCCTGCCCTGCCAATTTGACCCACAGGTAGACCTGAGTTAGGAGATAAGATATTTTTTATCCCGGCAGTAAGTTCATCATCATCATCAGCCTATAGCAGTCCACTGCTGGACATAGGCTTCTCCTATTGCACGCCATTCAACTCGATTTTCGGCAATTCTCATCCAGCTGCTACCAGCCATCCTGCGAAGATCGTCGCTCCACCTACCCTGAGGGCGTCCCAACTTACGTTTACCGATTCGCGGTTTCCACTCAAAAACACGTCTACCCCAACGGTCATCGGTTCTACGGCTAATATGGCCGACCTATTGCCACTTCTGCTTAATAAGTAGTAAGTTCCTGTGGAATAATTTATGACATCCACGCGGGCGAAGCCGCGGGCTAAAGCTAGTGTACCTATAAGTAAGTCTTTTGAAGACTTAAATAAAAAGCAACCTGGTCCTTATGTAAATTAATTGATTAAAGAAAACTGGCGCGCGGAACTAAGGACCACTTTAAAAAAATGCATAACATTACGTAGATTCTACCCACTCGGGTAAAGTTAAGGTAGAGAAAGATATTACATTATCCGGGGCAGGGTTTCATGCAAATGGGATGCCGGCTTACCCAGTAGTTCGGAAGTTGGTGATGTTAAAACCATACATCAGTGTCGCAGGTAAATGCTGGAAACTAAAATTCGGGGTGTAACTTTTACTTCGTATTTTCTGAAAAAGTAGTTTTGCAAAGATACCCTGACATTTGGAAAAGTGTTTGGTCCATTAATTTGAGAGTTTTCTTACTTAGATTAAGAGTATGTAGGTACTTCTTGTACTTATAAAGAATGAAAGAAAAATAGGTTTATTTGTCACGGAAACACGTGCATACAGAAAGATAATTAATTCTAATAATAAGGAAAAATAAAAACAAAATATTTCCATAATCACGAGAACAAATTATTTAATCCTCTTGTATTTGTTGTTGGCACCCATGTGCCGTTTGCGTGAGCGACAGCCTGATTAGGCACTGTAACTGAAGGTTTGTAAACTGCACGGAGCAAAGCTTTGTGTGGGCTATAGACAGCTGACAGGCGTTTCGCATTTGGAATGTTTGTGCATGTTCAAGTCTGTAGACGCACATATGTACGATGCACGAGATTTTTGCCTAAGAGCTTTTACTACCTATATTTTCTGCGATCACTAATTAATTTTTTTAAGAGCTTTCACTCATTAATTAAAGCGATGTCCACATATTATGTAATGTATGTACGTACGAACGTACGTAGTTACCCATAGTATTGTAGAGGCTTTATCTAGATGGCTTTGCGAACTGATCTCCACTTATGTTGGAAGTTATCGGCATAATGTCAAACATATTTAGAAGAAGAAGAGGGTCGAGTGTCAGCCCCGACGGCTAAAAGCGGTGTTTTAGCCGTATTAGCTTAAAAAAGTTATTTAATCTCTACTTCTACATATACTAATCATAAAGCTGAAGAGTTTGTTCGATTGTTTGTACGCACTAATCTATGGAACTAGCGATCAGATTATAAAAATTCTATTGCATTTGATAGTCCAATTCATGAGTAGGTAGTGTAATGTTAGCCTTGTAGATTTGATAGCCCTGTATTATTATTTTTTTATAAGATGAACTCGTGGGCAGAAGCTAGTCCTAAATACAGTGCAACCTCGATATAACAAATTGGAAAGGAACAAGTAAATATTTGTTAGGTATATCAAGTACCTACCTAGGGAAGACGGTGGCACAGTGGTCACGTACTACCGTGCATAGCGAGGCTTAGGGGAGGCCCCTTTACAGTCTCTCCAGGGATGTGCCTTACAGGCGTTGCGCAGGAGTGGTTCCGGAATTGGTCTTTTAAGAGGAACCGGGACAACCCCTATGTGCGGATGCGGATGGTGCCTTTTGAAGGTTTCCACCCGAAAACAAAAAAAAAAGGTATATCAAGTAATTCGTTAAACTGAGGTTTGTTATATTGAGGTAAGGTTGGTCTAAAATTTGTTATAAAGAGTTAAAAACGTGTCGAAACCTGTTGCGACTGAATCATGTACTATTGGGAACGTTATATAAAGGTTTTGGGTTGACAAAATTCGTTAATTAGAGTGTTACACTTTTTTTTGATAATTGAAAATTCGTTTTATAGAGGTTGTTCGCAAAAAATATTCGCAATGTAAAGGTATATTTTACATTGACTCTTATGGACAATTCAAGGGGATTACGAAGAATTCTTTAAATCGAGGAATTCGTTATATTGAGCTACGTTATATTAAGATTGCGCTGTAATTATCGAATTGCAAGTCTATATGGGTTTCTTCTATGTTTTCAAAACCCCGTACCTAACAGTATCTGTATCTAGAAACGTAAAACTTTTGATTTATGGCTATACTGTGTATTTTTTGTTCAAAGCCCGAGGATTATTTATGGTACAGCCATTATGCGTAATCCCTTTGCTTTCGCTCGACAGGTGGATCACCGGCATAATGAAAACCGAGGAGTCCTTCGGATCACGTGTTTATGATCTATTGAACCCGTTTTTATTCGGGAACGGTATATTAATTATTCAGTTTATCACATAATCCTTTTTTTAAATCGTTATGAATTTTTTACTTTGCTTTTTCTCATATACTATGGACAAATATACATAAAAATGGCATATGCATGGCATTCTCATATAAATGGCAGAATTGTACATAATAATCAGCCTGTAATGTTCCCACTGCTGGGACACAGGCCTCCTCTCGGTGTGACGGAGAGAACCGACATCCACCACGCGAACCTAGTGCGGGTTGGTAAAACAAAGTCACTTTCCGTTAATATTTTTTTTTTGTGATTTATTTATTTATTTATTTATTTTATTTATATCTTTTTGGCCGCTTAGATCTTCAAAACTGCAATGGATTTTGATGCGGTTTTCAATATCATCTAGAGAATTTAATCCGTAAAGTTTATGTGTACAGACGCCAGCACATCAAGCTACTACGATCTGTCAAATTTCTTTAATAGATTTTCAACTTTATCGCTAAAACGTTAAGGTTCAAGGATGATTGGGAAAATTTGACAGTTTCGAGTAGCTTGATGTGCTGTGCTGTCTGTTCAATACATTAATATTAAACTTACGAACAGTTTCTTAGGTGAATAAAATAAAATTGAGACATATTCGCCAAAAATGTAAACAAATATAAGTTTATGGAAAAATAACTTTAATACCTACACATTAAAGTTCAGTTTACGCTACAACTTCAAACATTTTTATAACTTTTTCAATAGTGCTAGTCACTCTGAAATCAACTAAATTTTGATATTTGTTTAATTTGAAATAACGTCAATTTGAAACAAATAAAATTTGAATATAGTTACTATTATAAATGATAAATGACTTTAATGGATTCAATATAGCAAGCCCCTGATGCATATTATTCAGCCGCATCATGAGGTTTGAAAGTTTAATATTACTTTTTTTTCTTGACATGAAGATGATTTATTACAAAGTATTAGTGCAACGTCAGCGGACGTATTCATCGTCTTTTTAATAAAATCTTTAGCGAAGTCTATGAACAAATAATTGGCTAAAAGACTTTCAAAATTTTGTACACTGACATGAACCGACTGATTATTTTTAAGAAGGCGGTTTCTTTTTACTAATAACTAAGTTTTTGCATTAGGAATTTCTTAGTAGCAGCCTGTAACCCTGGTTTTGTACCCGGGACATCCCAATAGGCTCGCCCTATGAACTAATACCAAATGGTATTAGCTCTTGGTATTGGATGGGAATAGATCGCGTGTACCCTCGTGTATCTTCAATATAACTGGCGGCAACTTTGCCTACCCTTTCGGCCTATACAGGCTTGATGTTTTTTGTATTGTTTTGTTTTGGACGACATGGTTGGCGCAGTGGCTGAGCGATCGACTGCTGCGCTGCGTGTCGCGGTTTGGATTCCCGCGCGGAACAAATATTTGTTTTGCCTACAGGTAGTTGTTCCGGGTCTGGCGGGTTGTGCATGTGAATTTAAATGTTTGTAAACGCACCCACGATAAAGAAAAAATACGTGTCCATTATTTTTCGATAATCTAACTGACGGACTAAATATAATTATTATTTTTTTACCCAGGACACTACCCTATTCCAGATAGGAAAAAGCAAAAACACTTTGCTCGACTTGGATACGAACCCAAGACCTCATGCTCAGCAGTAGCGCTTGCGATTCGACCAACGATTTATTATACCTAAAAGTCGGGCTTCTTTTAATTTACAGTGTAAAATATTAGCCGTTGTGAATTTGTGCAAAGGATCATTGTGGACGACAATACAATTATGCAAGTTACAGAAATTAAACAAGCAGTCGGGCGGAAAAACGTGAAAAACTGGCTCAGCACTTGTCGGGAAACATGAGTTAGGTAAGTTTGTTCTGTTACTGGTACTGTACCGTATTTTTATCTCACAAAGCGACGCGCGCTTTTTTTGTGGTTTCTAAGCATAAATGTGTGTGAAGACACACACACAAACACACTTCCGACTTCGCCATTGTTTCGGACGGTATCGAGAGCTCCTGCGCTTACACCGCACACCACAAGTAAAGCGCGCGTCGCTTCGTGAGGATAAAATACGATACTACTTAGATTCTTATATAGTCATCGATTATCATAAAGCCTTTTTTACAGTTATGGATTTCGCCAATTTGCATATCGGCTCGAAACGCAATTTTAGACGACCCTTTAAGCCGATTGATTAAACAGCGAGAAGGTTAGTGAAAAAGGTCGAGAAGTTTCTGGAATATATTGTAAAGCATCTTTGGATAGCATATCTGAAGCATATGGACTGCGATATAGATTACGGGATGGGGCCTTTAACGTTTCCACTTCTGGGACACAGGCCTCCTCTCTGCGAGTGGGAGTGGGCCGTAATCCACCACGCGGGTCCAGTGCGGGTTGGTAGACGTCACAAGACTTCGAATTTTTGGTTCTAATACATGCCGGTTTCCTCACGATGTTTTCCTTCGCCGTTTTGAGAGCAGTGGTGGTGATATAATTTACACAAAGTAAAGCGCCTTTCTGGATTCGAACCTACGACCTAAAACTAGTCGCTATTGCCATCAACTAGACACAAATCCTAACTTCAGCCTGCTATTGGAAAAACCCAATATCAAAGGTTTTCATTTTTACGGTAATTAATAAAAATGTCATTTGATGACGGGTGGATTAATGTGTATTCTAAAATGAAGCCTCTATAAGCCCTAGTAGCCCCTCTATAAACGATGAAGAAAAACATCGTGAGGAAATCTCACGATGTTTTTCTTCATCGTTTTGGGAGCAGTGCTGATGAAATTATTTACACAAAGTAAAGCGTCTGACTGGGTTCCAATACAACTCAAGTCAGGGCCGTTAGCACTGGGCCACCACAAAAAAAAGGCCGCAGCCTCCCTATTTTTTTTTTAATTCTTTTTTTAAAAACGTTGCCCCACACTAGGAATTACTCCTGTATCGTGGGTGCGTTTACAAACATTTAAACTCACACACACAAACAGCCAGACCCGGAACAACTACCTGTAGGCAATACAAATATTTGTTCCGTGCGGGAATTGAACCCGCGACACGCAGCGCAGCAGTCGATCGCTCAGCCTATGCGCCAACCGTGTCGTCATCGTCGTGATTATGGGAATGCTTAGACCTAAATGCAGCTCTATAAAATATATCTCAGCGCACGCGCCATCATGCATTTTCATTGTTAACTTCCATATCAATGGAATAATAGACAATAGATCTGGAAAAACCCTCATTGTTTCTTCTCTGCTTATAAAAACCGGTGGTTTTCTATTGACTGCGGTATTGCACTGTATTGCAGTAAATCCCTGCTGAATAATGCACCGTTCACCATTGTTAGATAGTGCTCGTGGTGGTAGTTTATTTACTTACAGACAGCGCAGAAGAATAATTGCTAAAGACAGGTTAATTGTTTTTCTATTCCGTGGCAGCGTTCAATTAACTAATGTAAGCTGTTTTTCCAATACATGGTGGACATCGACGCAAATCTGAACCACCTCTTTCCTTCCAGGTAATACGATACCCCTTGGTAAGACTGTTGTCAGACTTTGATGACCCGTAACGACTATCAAAGATCCACGAATGGCAGCCAGGACCAAGGGCTTAACGTGCTTTGCGAGGCAGTCCTGGTATGTAAAGATGGTCCACGGACCAACCGTGGTAAGCGTACCCGACCGACCCGTCCGGCTGTTGTTACTTAGCCACAAGCCCCTGAGACAAAAACTACACGTCATGTTTACTTGCGCGCACGAATACTTCCTAACGACTACAAAACCACTTCAATGAAAAATTGCTTTATTTAACTCCGCGTTTGTTGATTACTTCTCGTACATCTAAAGCCGGCTGACTGCCAGCTCTCCCAGTAGAATTTTGGAACAATTTAAACTCGTGAAGGATTGTTATTATTCCGGGCGAAATTAGTACAGCCGAGCTTATCTTTTGACGAGCCATGTGTGAATACCGCGAGAAGAAACATATTTCATGAGGCATTTCCATAAACGAGCTGAATTTATTCCTACAAAACGCTGTCTCTCGAATATAATAAGCCATAAATTCAAGCAGAATTATTTCGCTCGAATTACAATTTTGGGTCTTCTACATCTAAAAAGTATGTAATTAGATGATTTTCGTCGGCTGTAAAGGTACAATTTTGGGTTTTCTTGTCCGTTGTTTCGCGAATTTCGTACAATTCTCATTATTGGGGCCGGATATCCTTTTGTTCAATTAACGAAATTCCAAACACTGCTTCTTAATTAGTTTTGGCGGCATTGTCCTTAATTGTTTCTATTGGTCCTTCAGTTCGATTGGTCTTTTCAGTTGTTTAAAGTTCGACTTTAAACCACTTATTAAAGTTGTACCAAGCGCAAATAATGAATTCACTTTCTTTTCTACAATTACTTATTTATTAGGGACCCATTTAGTAAATAATTTTGCAACGTATTTTCTTTCTGTCGTTTCTTTCTTTCAAAATAAAAATTCACCTTGTAAAAATTTATCGTCTGAATGCTCTTTAATTAGTTCAAGAGAGAATTGACAGTTGAAGGTGATCATTGGATTAATAAAAAAAACCTTTTTTTAAATTGGCTTAGTAAAAACGGTCAATATACCTTTGACTGTACTCCGTCAAGCTTTTGCGATTGGTCAACCTTACGCTTTTAATTAAGATTTAAACCGAAATTTCTCAGAAAACTTAAAAGGCCAAAGGCACAATGAAGTACCCAACAGCAAGACAAGACTTGTTAAACCTTAGTTAGCGTCAGTTACAGTTAATTATGTTGAAAATTTCAGCTGAACTGACCATCTCTACGACTCGAAGTGGTTTTAACGTCAGATTAAGTTTAGCCTTCAAATACAGTGTTCAGTGAAAGTTTAATTAATTCAACTGGACCCTAATAATTTCCAAGTGGTTGGAGCCGTTTTTGATGTTCTTGTTAACGTTTTGAAGTACCTCTGTTGTTAGGGTCGAAGTTTGTAGAATAGAAACTGATTAGTCAATATTTTTGGGCCAATATCTAATAATAATAATAAAACTTTATTGCTCAAAAAATTACACGAGTTTTTACATTGGCCCCAAACTAGGCAAGCCTGTATCTTGGGCACCAATAATCTATCTTCTATATTTATAAATAAGAATGAAATGCTGCTCGTTGGTAAGCCCATCACTTGAGAGGCTTAACCGATTTGGCTATTTTTAGATAGATATCGGTACAAAGTGACTATCATTTTTTCTATGCAATTTATATAAGGACTATTTGGACAAGACAACGTCTGTCGGAATCTTATACTTAAGTTGTATGTAATGTAAACCTCTTAAGTACCTGTATTTTTTCGAGAAATTCATTGCTTATGATTTTAAATTTAAAGGTAAAAATCGAATGTTCTAGTATTAAAACCTCTTAACTACATTTTTAATTGTTGAAAGTATTGCAACACTATACCTACATCAGAAATATCAGAACGTAGAAATACCATCTAACGAAACCAGCTTGTCTATGGCATTGACTCCTAACTTCTATGGGATACGTGTTGACTTCGATAGTTAGAAGTCGACGCACTTCGATTAATCAATTTAACCTGTCAAGAAATTAAATGTTTTTTTTTACTTTGTGTGAATTCTTGAATTAGGCAGTCAGAAGTTATTGTCACTTTGCCGTCAAAAAGTAGATTTAATACGTACGACTTTGTGTCTATCTTAATTAAGATAAGCCCCACAAATCTATTTTCGTATTATTTGCGTTAAACCGAGGACGGATAGGACTCTTGGATGCTAACCATTTATAAGTTTCTATTTTCAACCCTCGTAAAGATTTAGCAGGTAGAGTTTGTCTAATGGCCGATTCCTATAATTTACGACCCGTAGTTGGTTAAAATTAAGACTATTCTTATATATCTTTACCAATATTGAAGCAAATACCTCATAGCTTTGCATACTCGTAGTAGACTCCCATATGGAAGTAGCTATCACAGGTAAAATTTGCTTACGAATCTATTCATATCATTTATGTGACGGCACGGTTGGCGCAGTGGTTAAGCGATTGACTGCTGCGCTGCGTGTCGCGGGTTCGATTCCCGCACGGAACAAATATTTTTATGACCTACAAGTAGTTGTTCCGGGTCTGGCTGTTTGTGTATGTGAGTTTAAATGTTTGTGAACGCACCCACGATACAGGAGAAATTCCTAGAGTGGGGCAACGTTTAAAAAAAAAAAAAATTTGCCCAGTTTGGCAATGAAAAATGCTACCATTGGTTAGCAAAATGATTCGTTTTTGTTTATAGCAACCGAGCATGTCTTCGGCTTCACTTAAGATAGTGATCCTCCTCTTACTTGGCGACTTCATGAAATATTAGTCACAAAGGAACGTCGTCCGAGGACCTAACAAATAAAATTATTTATTCATTTGTCGGCGCGGTTTCTTTGATATACAATTCGTAGCATGAATAATTCGGCTTCAAAGTACCAAATTAATTAATATTACGGGGGCTTATAGAGGCTTCATTTTAGAATACACATTAATCCACACGTCATCACATGACATTTTTATTAATTACCGTAAAAATGAAAACCTTTGATATTGGGTTTATCTTTAAGAATTTCCAATAGCAGGCTGAAGTTAGGATTTGTGTCTAGTTGATGGCAATAGCGACTAGTTTTAGGTCGTAGGTTCGAATCCAGACAGGCGCTTTACTTTGTGTAAATTATTTCACCACCACTGCTCTCAAAACGGTAAAGGAAGACATCGTGAGGAAACCGGCATGTCCTAGAACCAAAAATTTGAATACATGTGACATCTACCAACCCGCACTGGGCCCGCGTGCTCGCCCCCCTCCCACAGAAAGGAGGCCTGTGTCCCAGCAGTGGGAACATTATAGGTTGATTATTTGTTGACAATAAGGTTGTTCCCTATTATATAATGGGTCTTAAAGTTGTCAAAAATAAAAGGCCCGTTTTGACATTTGAGAATGCGTTCTTGACACCTGTCAGTTTCATACAAACGAATACGTGTTTTGTGAATTTGCTCTTTATTAATTACTAGTACTGTCAATGTCAAAATGGGGCTTTTATTTTTTGACAACTTTAAACATGACTACATTCGGATGTGCGTTCTCTGTCTACCTCTTTGGGAAATACAGTTGTGATGATATTTTATGTGTGTTTTGGAACGGAAGATTTTCATTCAAATGCGAACGTGTTTGGAGTGCCAAATCATGGGACCCAAATAGCTTTATGTAGGACAATTTCTAAAACAAAGAGGATTATCGAATCCAATTATTAATTAGCTTGGGGATTCTAGTTGAAGCCGTCAGGCTTGGGTAGGTATGTTAAAGGGCTTTAGGGCCAAATCCCTTAACACCCGGCTAAATCTGGTAGAGGGAAACAATTTGATATAGGATAGTGTTTGGGCAGGCTCGATCAAGTGGGAATATTCTGTGAAATGTATGATTAACTGTGATTTTGTTACAGCAGTTTAGTTGTCAATGTGCAATTAAGTTGTCAATGTGCAATTCACGTATTTTTAGGAGCGTTCGTCTTCTAATCCTAGTCTCGATCTGTCAAAAAAAACCTCTAATTTACCTACATTTTTGATAAGTTATTGACATTGATTGTCGTTGAGATAACATTGCGACTTGAATTTATTATAACGTTTTAAAGGGGAACTTTTTAGTCGGCGATTCGATTATTGGACGAGAATTGCCTGGCCTTCTTCTTAGATGGATAACCCTTTGGCGTCAACATAAAGTTCAATGCTCCACACTGCAAGTTGACACTGGACATCTGTAGTACTGTTAATACCACTGATAATCAGGGCTACTTTATAAAAAGTCAGAGATTCTCAACCTTCAGGTTAACTTGAGGCAACAGTGCAAGCATAGACAACTTTTATAGATACTCAAAATTTTATTATTACATTTTATTCAGAGAAAATCCTAGTGGGAACAGTAACATTGCCCGCGTAGCTGCGACACGGGCTATTATAAAAGTACTCTTAAGCCCCTGTCTGAGGCCAGCTCCGCCATTTTAATAGGAGCCGTCATTATCCGTGGCAGGGCCTAATGAACGCTCTCGTTATTGTCGTCCCCGCTATTTTATTATACTATTTACTTCTGAAAGAATATTTTAATAAAATATTTTTTAAAGTTTATCAGTGAAGAAGATTAACTATGGTATTTTGTTGGCCTTGGGTAGGTTGCGCGGAAGCTCCAACAGCATACTAAAAACTTTATTAGACAAAGTGGATAGTCCCTTTATAAGACCCTGGGTACGGAGGCACGTGCGAACGTGTGTTGGGAACATGTAATATTTTGTTGTTTTAGTTTAAGTTACTAACATAGTTTTTATTAATAATTCAATTTATATTTAACCTAATTCTATCTTATTTTGTCTAATTTTTATCTTATTTTATCTATTTAAAAAAAAAAAAATTGTTTCATTTTATTTAATTTCATCAAAATTTGCCCATTTTTATGATAACTTCATTTTTATTATTTTTTATAATTTTTATGATTGTATGACATGTGTAAATATAATTACTAATATTGACTAATAACTTGTATGTGTGGTGCAAACCGTTAATGTAAGTTGGTTATTAATAAATAAATATAATAATAATAAGTTTTTAAGTCATTGTTACTAATACTATGTAATCTATGATATGGATTATGAGTTCTTGTAGTCCGAAATAAAGAATATGTTATTTACTCACTTATGTTTGTTGGTGAAATTAAGTCTAGCTTAATTTGTATTTAAAATATATTACTTACTTCGGTAGGTACATCTTGAACAAACTACGGGTGTATTTATAATCAAGGCTATCTTTTGCAGATGATTGTTAGTGACATGAACTTATCAGAAAATGTGATATTTTTTAAACATGTAAGGTAACCTATCTTTTTGATCAGCTTTAATAATTGTACAGATAAGAAGGTATTCCAATAAATTATTAAAGTCGGTAATTTACACCAGGTGTAAATAAGAGAAACAGAATCCATTAATATTTCCCACCCGGACATAATCCATGACGGAAAATTTTGAAACCTCTTGGGAAATTAGAAAAAAAAACATGGGATTTATATTTGAAGAAAATAAAACAATATTACTGAGAGAAAAAAGTGTTTTTGTAGAAACCATAGCGTCTCACCTCCGGCTTTGTCCGAGATTTAGAGAATATCAATGTCGAAGAAGAATGTTTGGTCAGCTTAATTACCTAGGTGAAGGTTTCATACTTGTAAAGTCAGGGAAATTAATTGTTTTGCAACTTCGAAAATTCAAATCACAACTGCCATTCTTTGACAGTTATAACTAATGGATATAATACGACAAACTGGCGTATTATGTCAATTTTACTACTAACTACGAACTAAAAGGGGATCAAACTTTGAAACTGGCTCAAAACAAAATCTTCCTGAAAATCTAGGGTTATTTTGTGTCAATTTAGCTTAGCGTCGGAAACAAATCCCAATGGCGATTAAGAGAGCGGTCCCATTTACCGATTAGCGTTGAAAATCCGAGACGGTAGCGTTCCCCATTTTTAGTTAGAATCCAATCAATTTATTCTGAACCAAAGATTTCAATCGTAGATTCGCCCTGCTGCGTCAGAGATGGTCGCGTTACTGTTTCGTTTTGACACCTCTGACACACACATTGTCGCAGATACTTAACTTGATTGTCACGGAAACGCCATTATTGTTGTGTGAGCTCACTTTTCTCAGTCATCATCTGCCTAGCCTTTTCCCAACTATATTGTGGTCGGCTTCCAGTCTAACCGGATGCAGCTGAATACCAGTATTTTGCATGGACCGTTACTGGGTTGTGGAGGTCAGGTAGGCAGTCTACCTGACCTCCACAACCCAGTAACTGGATAATACAATACCCCTTAGTAGGACTGGTTGTTACTCTTTCGGACATCTGACTACCCATGAGGACTGTCAAAGATCCGCGAATGACAGCCGGGACCAACCGATCCCATTAACTTGATCGATCGACCTGTGCGGTTGATTATTATTTAGCCACTGGCCCCTCACTCTTCTCAGTATGGATACTTTTTCGTACAACTAAGTACGGTGAGTGCAAATCTAACGATGTAAATCTTTGTTTAGAACCCAATTTGGTGGAGGTACCCTCTTGAACCTAAAATGCCTAAATGTATATAGTTGAAAGCTGCTGAGTGACAGGGGTTGTGTAAAATGAAGTCGGGCACGTTTTATTGAAGGGCTAGTTAGCTTCGGGATTATCGGGACCTTTTTAGGGTTTAGTGTTTTTCTTTTTTTTATGTTGTGGGTTGAAGAAAATGGTAGGCCTATAACGGGTAGGCGTTAACTACTTAAGAAAATAAAAAGCAATACCTACAATCGGGGTGATTTTAACATTGAAATTGAATTTGTTGCCAAAAATGACTCTAATGTGTTAACTGTATGATAATTAACGATGTGTCCTTGTTGGCAAATAAACTATATTATCTCCAAGTCCAAAAGTGAAAAGTAGTATTCTCCAAGTTAAAATCCATTTTAAAATTCACCCCGTTTTACGGTATTGAATTTTCTCAATTTATTTCACGAGGGCATGCTAACTTTTACGTAACATATTTCTACCAGCCCGAATGATGTAAGGGTTCCTTTTTGCAGCAACCTTTACAGTACTATATTTTCTTTTTCTCATAATGAAAAAAATATTTTGCTATACCTGTACATGATCTCGTCATAATTTTCACGTTTGTATATTTTCCAAGACGGTAAATGTGTTTCGGCAATATGTTATACGTAATGAGAATGAATGTAAAAGCCATCATAATTCCGAATATTACTTCCGTTACGACCTAAACGTGTCATAAATAGTATTCCCTCGTTTTACTGTCTCGTACAAATTCGAAGACGTGACATCTACCAACCCGCGTTGGGCGGCCCTCACGGAGAGGAGGCCTGTGTCCCAGCAGTGGGAACATGGTAGGCTGATTATGCTACGCTTCTGTCTTGTTGGTATCGTTCTGCTGAACATGAGGTTCGATTCATAGGTCGAGCAAATATCATTGGGTTTTTCTATCTAGAATTTCTCAGAAGCAGTCCGGAGGCTGGACTGGAGCCTAGCTGATGGCAATAGGTTCGCCTTTTACATGGGATATAAACATAACGGCGAAATGTGGATGTACATACAGTTACACCTCTGTCCAACCCTTCGGGGAAACAAGGCGTGATGTTATGTAAATAGTATTCCGAAGCATCTACTCATTCCCTCTTCAACATTCATTGATGACATCTTCGGTCACGCCAACAGTTTTTATTAATCTTGGAGACTCACCATTATTGAATATGTAGTGGTATCTACAATGCCACGTGCGAACAACGCGTCATAATGACGTCACGCAAATCCTGCATCTCGCAAGCAGAGTTTACCGCGCTATTAGCTACATATACATACTTCCCAACATCAATCGTTGGGCAGTTGCCCGCCAGACACAACACCCGTCTGGTCGGATAATCCTCCCTCTTCAATGGAGTATGAGGGAACTTTACACCTCTATAAATATTTTAGAGATTGTTTGTAATGAAAATCAAGCAGAACTTGGAGCCACTTGGAATAACTTCTTTGCCGTTCCTCTCGAAGGTAGCGAGCGCTCCAATGTATTCAAACTGTCCAATACTTTTTACTTAGTTAGAGTTGGGCATTTGGTTATATCGCTCTGGGAGATGAAATACTTCGCTTCCGTTTTCCAAAGTGAGTTTAATTACATTAGAAGTGTTTGCGTTGTTTAAAATTGGAAATATTTAAGTGATCCTCAGTGTTCAGTTCAGTGAAGTTTTTTTTTTTAATGATATAGACTAGTGCTTGACTGCGATTCCGCCCGATGGAAAGCAGTGATGAAATCGTTGATGGTAAAGCGCAATAATTTATTATGAGCCTATTCACTCTAGCCTTGAAGACACTTAAATTTTAATCTTAATCAATAAGATTCAATAAGATTTTAATCTTATTGAACTTCTAATGATGTATGCATAATAAGCCTATACTATTTCCCAATGCTGGGACACAGGCCTCCTCTCAGAGAGAGGGCAACGCAGGCCCAGTGCGGGTTGGTAGATGTCATATGTCTTCGAATTTTTGGGTCTAGTATATGCTGGTTCCCTCACGGTGTTTATCTTCACCGTTTGTGAGAGCAGTGGTGATGAAATATTTTACACAAAGTAAAGCGCCTGTCTCGGTTCGAAGCTACGACCTGCAGCTCGTATGTCATGGCTGTTACCTCTGGGTCACCATTGCTCTCTTGTTGATTCATTCCTAATGATGTATACTTTTTTATAATTGTTCCTTTTTTGTTTTAATTTTCTGGCCTTTTCCCATTAGGGGCATTTCACGTGAAGCGGACAGGAAAAAAAATGTCAGGATTTGGATTTTGTTCATAATTGGGTTAGCAGTACTGGGCGGTTTCTTAGTGTGACTCGCTTCGTACGGTTTATGTCATAACTGATGAAAGAAATAAAAAAAAAAATATTTTATGTAAGTATCAATATTAAGTTATAATAAATCAATCAAGTAAATTCAATTTAGTTTTGATTATTGCTCGGAAGGGTAAAGTAAAACATTGAAGTGCTGTAAAAAATGTAAGATTTATTTCGTAATTATAGCTATTTTACAGCTCTCAGACTTTGGTACAAAGGCGTGGAACTTCTTAGTCCCTGTTAAATGATTTTATTTTGTAAGTAGGTTTGTACAAACACTTTTGCACGTCAATCATATTTTAAAACTAGAAACCGGAAAGCACGTTAAGCCGTTAGTTCCGGATGTCATTCGTGGATCTTTGACAGTCGTTACGGGTTGTCAGTAGCCCGAAAGTCTGACAACCAGTCTTATCAAGGGGGTTATTACCCAGTAAATGGGTTGTGGAGGTTAGATATGCAGTCGCTCTATGTAAAATACTGGTATTCAGCTGCATCCGATTAGATTGGAATCCGACCCCAACATAGTTGGGAAAAGGCTAGGTAGATGACATAAAAATCCCATAGCACAAAAGACGTTTAGTTTTTCTCGAATTCGCAAATTTTTCGAGAAACTTTTTATTATTCTTCCTCTTATTACAACTACACTAACATTAGTTTTTTAAGTACATTGTTACTAACGAATTATGGACTTGGTCTGAATTAAATGTTTATTATTATTATGTCGTTTATTTATTTCGTTTTCTTATTTTAATACATTTTTAAATATTAGTATAAAAAAAAACATTTAAAATTATAAAAAAAATTGTGATCCACCGGTGTCGGGAGCAGGGTCCAAGCTACCGGTGGTTAGGGCTCCAGAGACAGAAACCTCCTCACAATGCGAGCCGTATCGAGGAGTACTGCCTTCTGAATCAGGCCCTTGATCCAACCGCCTAACGAGAGCCTCGATAGGTGTTGATCGAGGCTTTCGGCCATCAGGCCATTGGCCGATACGACAATTATTATTATTATTATATGTATATATAAACTTAAAAAAATTATTTCCATAAAAACCTATTTTGGATTGTTACGAATATTTAAAAACCAAAATAATGCCAAATCGGCCCAGCCATTCTCAGGTGAGGAGCTAACCAACGAACATCTCATTTTTATTTACATAGTTATAGGCTAAACGCTTAACTGAGACGTTGCCTGAGTTAGCAGAGCGGTGCGGGAGGGGTGTGGTGACGTGATGCGAGAGCTCAGTGATTCGTCAACTTGTGACAGCTATCACCCCTCCCGCACTGCGCAGCTACCTCAGGCAACGTCTCAGTTAAGCGGTCGGCCTATAGATAAGTATGATATTCTGGTCATCCATTACTATTTTACTTCCAAATTCAAGAAAAGTTGCTGTGAGTTAAAATAGTTCAGCTGAAATTCATATTTTGTCCCCACTTCCCCTCGGCATTTATCACTCTATCCCGCTGGCACTGTCAAACTGATTTGATTAAGGATTAGGGTGAACTAGACTGTTGATGGACGTAGGCTTGGTAATAAATGATTAAATTATGATTATAATATTATACGGTTTAGAATAAAATGGAAATAACTGAAAGTTAAATTAGGTATTCATTAGTAGGTACATTATAAATTAACTAGCTAATAGTCAATTTATAATGTACTAATGAATTATTTACTATTTACTATATTTTATTTACTTATTACGACGGCACGGTTGGCGCAGTGGTTAAGCGATTGACTGCTGCGCTGCGTGTCGCGGGTTCGATTCCCGCACGGAACAAATATTTGTATGACCTACAATTAGTTGTTCCGGGTCTGGCTGTTTGTGTATGTGAGTTTATATGTCTGTAAACGCACCCACGACACAGGAGAAATTCCTAGTGTGGGGCAACGTTTTTTTAAAAAAAAAAAATTATCTAACATAACAGATGTCCAACAAAAAATAGGCGCTTCGGAAATCATCGTCTGTCTTGTAAAATACGACCGCGCGATGATGACATCTAATGTAGAGTTGTAACAATTCTCAAATTGGTCGATCAGTTCACAACTCTCAAATTGGTTGTCAAATAGACATGTACACACGGCTACACATCAAGCTATGCATAACCAGTATAAGCCAACTTCTGATTGTACGAAAAACCTATACAATGAGAGGTCAGCTAAAACTGGAAATGTATAGCTTGATGTGAAGCCGTGTGTACTTCTATAAGTACTTGTCTATTTTGTATTACTATGTTTAGAAAGTACAGACCCATTTCAATGTTTAGTAACGTATCTATAAATTATTTCCAAGCATCGTCACGAATCTTCTAGCGCGGAGACACTTCGAGTTTCAGCCACCGCCGAAGCAAACGGCTTTCGAGGAAGATACAGCACGATAGACCACATCCATACAGTGCAAAAAATTATACAGAAGTCCGAAGAGTATAATCGGCCTCTTTGTCTGGCGTTTGTGGTCTATGAGAAAGCTTTTGACTCTATCGAGACCAGAAGGCCAACTCTCGTAATTTAAAACGTGCAAAATCTAGTCGCAGTCTCATCTCGGCGACAAACAAATGTCAAAAACTTGTGAAAATGTAGGGAAATTATAGGTATTTTTGAAAGATTGAGACTGAGATCAGACTGTGAACGTTCTTAAAATTACGAGAATTGCCCCTCTGGTCTGTTTTGGAGTCGCTGCATCGATGCCAATTCCATTGGCGATAGATCCAAGTGCTGAGATGTCTTCATGAAAACACGACAATGACAGTGTGAGTACTGGCAGCCAACACAGTACAGAATGACACTGCACGTCGTTCGATGATCTTTTGTACTTTTGTTTTAGAGATGACTGATTTGTAAAAATAATAAAAGCGTTTTTGATCTCACGTATATAATAGGGGTTAAAGTATGAAATTGCCGTTTTATTGTAATAGGTACTTCGAATTGACATAGAACCTTCATGGTTTGAGATTTTTGCGTAAAACTTTTTTCACATGGTACCTAGGAAGTTCTTCTTTTAAAAAATGTGCAACATTCGATTATCGACTTTCAGTTGTTTTTTTTTATTCAGCTTAGACAAGAAAGATGGATACTTCGAAAATTCGAGTTATTTTTGAATACGATTCCCACGCGGAACTAACGCGGCAGAAACAGCTCGCAATATCAATGTTGCGTTTGGAGAGGGGACTGCTAATGAACGCATCGTTCGATTTTGGTTTAAACGCTTTCGTGATGGAAACTTTGATTTGAAGAACGAACCACGTGGAAGACCGCCGACACTGGTGAATAACAATGAATTGAAAGAGATGGTGGAAGCCGATCCGAGCCAAACTACCCAGGAATTAGCGGCAAATCAATAAAATAAAAAAATATGAGAAATGGGTACCTACCTCATGATTTGACTGATCTGCAGAAAGAAACGCGTGTTGAAACTTGTGTTGCCTTGTTGAATCGATACAGAAATGAAGGAATATTGGATCGAATTGTGACATGTGATGAAAAGTGGATTCTTTACGATAACCGTAAGCGAAAAATGCAATGGCTGACCCCAGATCAAACGCCGCAACAGTGTCCTAAGGCAAAGCTTACCAATAAAAAAGTAATAGTAACTGTTTGATGATCTCAGCATGGTGTTATTCACTATAGCTTTTTCCGATCTGGTCAAGCAATAACGGCAGATGTCTACTGTGCCGAGCTCCCGAAACAGCCCCGACTCATGAATCGATCTTCACCATTATTGCTCCATGATAACGCGAGACCTCATACAGCACGAGAAACCGTTTAAACTCTACAGGAACTGCAATTAGAAACCATTCGTCACCCTCCGTATTCGCCACACCTTGCTCCAACGGACTACCATTTTTTTCGTGATTTGGACAATTTTCTACGTAATAAAAAGTTTTCTTCTCAGGAGGCAGTACAAAATGCTTTTACACAGTTTGTCGAATCTAGATCACGAGAGTTCCATCGCAAAGGCATAAATGACCTTCCTATTATATAGATGGCAGCAATGTATAGATAATAATGGTAATTATTTTGATTAAATAAATATATTAAATTTAAAAAAAAATAACAATTTTTTCAGTACAAATCGGCAATTTCATACTTTAACCCCTAATATTTCAACAAATAAAACCCTCACAGACAGTCTGTCCTCAGGACCCGCGAACTAAACATATCCACGTAAAGGGGTGAGAGAAGGGACGCAATTTCCCCGAAATTGTTCTCTAATATGAGATATGGGGATGTATTTAAGACGCTGAACTGGAAAGGACGCGGCATTAACATCAATGGCGAGTAGGTACATCTCACACTTAAGATTTGCAGATGGTATTATCATAGCGGCTGAATCGCTGCATGACTTGCAGCAGATGCTGGACTTCCTAGTTGATTCATACACATTGGTCTCTGGATGAACTTGGACAAAACCCAGGTTATGTTCAACGATAGCTGTCAATGTTAATGCTTTCGAGGTTGTCCGAGAACACTTTTACCTAGGGAAAACTCTGCAGTTTGGTAAGAACAACTTTGGGAGGGAGGTTAATAGAAGAATTTGCTGTTTGTGGTAGTGCGCAAATAGCAAATTTCACACCAAAAATAAAAGTCGATTTTTGACAAAGTTTTGACAAAGACGTGAGATTACGATTTATACCATTTCAAAGATGATTTTATAAATGAAAACTACACAATTTGGAGAAAATAAAAATACGGGTGCCTTAGTTTTACATCTAAATTTAATTTTACATTATTACGTAATTTCTTCAGAATATAAAACGTTGTCAATCGGCTCTTTTGAGCGCAAGCAAAGTGACACGGGTTTCTCGTCTGATAGCCGAAGCGGTACTGACAAGTAGGTACTGAATCGGGGTCCTGTCGGGGGCCGGGCGGCAGAGCGGTTCAAGGTGTTACTGGTTATAAAGCTTGATATTTCCAATCTGATCTTTTTACGTTAAGTGTAACGATAAAAGAATAAAAACTAACAGATGACACCTGCTTTATGCATAGATCGATTAAAGTTTCAAAGTAGTAAAGTTACATGACCTAATTTGAAAATTTTCATTGATTATTCTTCTTTTATTGTACGGTTTAGAGGTAACTTTGAGATTTCTTTGTATCGAGAAAATTGTATGCAATCGTATTTTCGAAACAGACGACACCTCCCAGTAGTCCTCGTCTTTATTGTATATTAATTACAATGTGAATACTGCAGTATTGTTGAAACTACAGCCATTAATTAAATTAAATTAAATAATCATTTATTTCAGGAAATTATTCCCACATTAATGCTAAGACAATTTTCGCAATCTGAGGTAGTACAGGCCCTTATAATTTTATTAAACTTGTCAAAGTCATGAGGCGAAGTCATTAATATTGATTGCCACGAATTGTCAGAATTAGTAGAAGTCATTAAGTGGTATCTTAATCGGATGCCTCCAGAATTAATGATCAAACATTTTTGTCTCAGCGTTAATTCGCAATTTACCGCTTTTTTGATTAGGTATAATGAAAATAAATAATAACCGGCTTTATTGTGTAATACCTAATTCGTCGATTAGTGTGATTTAAAACTAACAAATCACGTAGACAAAATAATTTAATCTTGATTAATGGGCCTAATACAAAGGATTAACAGTTTATTTAAAAAAAACAAATGATTAATTAACTTCTATAAATAACTTTAATCCTTGTGATTTTGTCTGACGTCATTGCAAATGCATTACGTTGTAGTAGGATAAATAAGGTCACATTTAGGATCATCCTATGTCGTTACTGATACATTTAAGTTTTTGTTTGTCAAAGATGTTCAAATGATTGAGCATTTATATTATACAAAAAGCCACCCTGCAACCTTCCTGCAATAAATAAATATTATTTATAAACAAAATGTTGTTTACTCATTATTCATGAATAGACATACTACATACATACTCAGCCTATAATGTTCCCACTGCTGGGACACAGGCATCCTCTCTGTCAGAGGGAGTGGGCGGTAATCCACCACGCGCGCCCAGTGCGGATTGGTAGATGTCACATGTCTTCGAATTTTTGTTTTGGTTTTAGAACATGCCAGTTTCCTCACGATGTTTTCCTTCATCGTTTTGAGAGCAGTGGTGATGATATTATTAAGACAAAGTAAAGTGGCTGTTGGCGCCAAGTCTGCGAGGATGCATCCAGACAAATGGGCCAAAGTCGTCACACAGTGGGGGCCTGAAGACGGACGTCGTCACCGAGGCAGGCCTAAGAAACGCTGGCGTGACGATTTGGACTCGTTCCTGTCCGATTGGACGGAGAAGGCACAGCACAAGGAAAGGTGGGAGAATATGGGGGAGGCCTTCGCCCAGCAGTGGAACGATATAAGCTAACGGAAAAAAAAGCGCCTGACTGGGTTCGAACCTACGACCTAGAACTCGTAAGTTGCAACCGTGACCACGGGCCACCACTGCTCTAAAAACAAAATTCTACAACTTCTATTCATGAATAGAATTTGTCTCAATATAAGTATGTTTAAGTTTTATTTATTTTAGACTTTGATCTACGAAAACCATACAACCCGCAAGAGATAACTTGAGACGTCGCTCAGATGACGTAAGCGCGCGGTTCTGGAGCTTCGATGGCGAGAGCGGTAACTGCGCGGGGGTCGGGAGGGGCCGCTCGGGTCTCAAGTTAAAGCTCTTGCGGGTTGTATGATCGCCAAAACCTATAAGTATCATACCATTATGAAAACCACATCCAGTGCACCACAGATGCGTCCGTAAGTAAAACAAAAGAGGATCCTTTTCAAGTCGACTAATAATATGCGCTGTATGCAGGAATAGTCTTTACGGTGGTCAGATACAGATTTTGGGGATAGTACTTTATCATCACTGTGTCAGCCCCACTGACCTAGATATTAAACAAGTACGCTGGACTTCATACTATCGATGACAAAACGAAGACATTTGATTTTCGCCAATTTGGCGCTGATAGCAACGTGAGCGTCTTTGGAACAAATATTTTTGATAGTGAGTTTTACAAATTGCACATACTCTGCTGATAAAAATGTTCTAAATATCTCGTAGTAAAACACAAAATACACAAACATGTCTTATTCCACGATTTAGACCTAAATCATCACAGACGTACCGAAACAACACAAAGGCCATTTGCAACAATGTGTCAATTTTAGTTCCTGAGACGCTTGAATCGGCACAAAAAACCACTGTCATTTCGTATAGTATATTTAGTCCAGAGCACTTGTATTATAGTGGTCAGTAGTCAGCCCACATCCATGTAACTAATCATTTCTCCCGAGTAGCATAAGCAATCAGAAAGAATAATTCGTTAAATAGGTAACACTTATAAATGTGTTTATTAGAACAGTGTAGTACCTAACATATAACACGTTCCGTCACGCCTGTTTCCCACTTAAAAATAAAAACGGGTTGCACTCCGGGAGTGCCGGCAGAAGTGAAAACTTGAATATTAACGTTGTTTACTCTCCCTCCGTCTTACGAATTTTCGATCAGGTCACGTGTCCTGACGCGAGCTCCGTATTACGAATTTTCGATCAGGTCACGTGTCATGACGCGAGTTTAACATTTTTTTACCATCACAACAAAAGTGCACAACGCCGCTAAATAAGCTTTCACTTCAAAAATTTAACAAGTAAAAACATAGGGTTTGCAATCAAAATACGCCTAAGCTAACTTAATATCTTGTATAACTTAATCTTTTACCGTAAACACTTTGAATACAATTTAATTCAGTTTGGAAAACGGAAGCGAAGTATTTCATCTCTCAGAGGGATATAACCAAGTGCCCAACTGTAGCTAAGTAAAAAGTATTGGACAGTTTAAATAAATTGGAGCGCTCGCTACCTCCAAGAGGAACGTGAGTAAAGTTATTTCGAAGTGGCTTCAAGTTCTGCTAGATTTTCATTACAAACAATCTCTAAAATATTCAATAATGGTTAGTCTCCAAGATTAATAATAACTGTTGGCGTGACCGAAGATGTTATACGAATGGTGTAAAATGAAATGAGAAGGTGCTTCAGAATACTATTTAAGTACCTAACAGGTATAAGGAACAGGGTGTAAAGTTCTCTCATACTTCATAGAAGAGGGAGGACCATCCGACCTGATGGGTGTTGTGTCTGGCGGGCAACTGCCCAACGATTGATGTTGGGAAGTTTGTATATGTATTTATTTTTTAGCGTGAAAGCGGAACAAACACACGTACAAAATTTATAATCTCTTTTTTTATAATGTTAGGTTAGACAAAATAATTACACGATATAAATATTTCACGAACAAAACTTTCCTTCCCAACTTTCTGCGAGGCCAGCATTATCTTACGGGTCATTTTTGCGGCTACAAGATAATGAATGGAAATTGTTTACAGAATTAGTTGGTGGAAGCTGCTTTATCAAGCATCGGGGGGTCGTCACGACGCAATCAAACTTGCTCCACCATCGAAGTTGCCCCGTCTCCACCATCTTATCCGAGTCATTGGAGCTAAACGGTACCTAATTACTTTCGTCAGACGCTATTGGGATATTTCGCTATGGATTCAAATGATTGGTTTCTTGTTTTATACAATAAAGTTTGTAAGTACTTCTCTGTGTAGTAGGCCTCATTGAAAAAATTTAAGAACTCGGATTCTGCATGATGTCAATCATCGTTGAGTTAGAAAGTTAATTAACTACCTACCTTTATCAGGATGATTTGTAATTCGACGTATTCCTTCCAGGGCCGTAATTCACTATGACCACTTAATGATTGCTTACTTCGAAACCACGTCTATTCCTTAGCTAATCACGGCATCTGCTAATAACATATTCTCTATGACACAATTATGGAACCGCGCGAAATGAAGGCGAAGTTGGCGTGCACTTGGCGTGGTTTAAACTCTCAAATTACCTCGCTTGACAACCGTACGTGGTTTGCACGTGGTAAGATTACGCGGGAATTATAATTACCATACATAATTGGGGTCCAGGATGTGATAATGTGATCTCATTGCAACAATTAAGCGCCCCCAATATTTTGGGGTAACCCAACCGAAAAAGAAACAGCTTTTAAGGCTCAAAAAAGATGCATACGGGCAATGTTTAAGCTTAAAACCACCGATAGTTGCATGCCATTCTTTAAACAGCATAAAATACTAACATTACCCTGTTTATATATATAAGAAGTTGAACCCAAACAGTTTTAAGCGTCTTGCCGATTTACTTTCACGTAATAGGCGCGACAATACTCTACTGTGTCATCAGTTCGCTAAGACCGCACCTGATGCGCAAAAGTGTTTACTGCATGGCTCCGGTCATCTATCTTCTATGTATATAAAAATTAATTCCTATTTCCCTTGGTCACGCCATAACTTGAAAACCACTTTACCCATTTCATCCATCTTTTTTTAAGTTTTCGAATACTTTGTACAAGGTACAGACGCCAGCACATCAAGCTACTACAATCTGTCAAAATTCTTTAATAGATTTTCAACTTTATTGTAAAAGCATTAAGGTTCAAGGTTGATTGGGAAAATTTGACAGTTTCGGGTAGCTTGACCTGCTGGCGTCTGTACTTACGGATTCTTTTTCTTATTAGGATTTTTGTTTAGTTCTGTCAGTGGTTTTTTAGTGAACAATATGTAAAGACGTTCGCCCAATATATAATTTAAAAGGAGTCATTAGTCGATTGGCTCCTCCTGGTACGTAGAGGGCTCTTCCAGGTCTCTACAGTACCTACCCATATTTGCAAAATAAAATATCTTTATCATGGCCTATGCGAAAATAGGTACTTTACATAAAATTCGAGAAACTTCAAGTTTTGTGCACTTCTGTAATTTTCCCAGAATACTTCAGTTTTCGCTTCTCTTTAAAATATCATATTTATTTGCTTTCTTGCTATTCTGTTGGGTAGTTAGTTTATCATCATCAAGTTCTAATTGACTTATGATTTGTGAATGCTTGGGGTATAAAGTAAAAACCCTATTCGTTAACAGGGTTCTTGTAACAGTAGGTAGTCATAATTGCTCTGGATAAATAATAGAAACAGCTAAGTACAGTTATCTATACTTTACCTATACACAAGAGCAGTTTCCAATACAACCAGAGTGTTACACAGTTATGTGTAAATAAAGTCAGCTCTAATATATTTCAACGAGTTAATTTGAATATTTAAACTTTGGATGTCACTTTACTGAACAAATTTACATAAAGTTTTCACCACTATATTACGCAGCGAAATGCCGCAGCGTAACAAATTATATTCTAAAGTTAGAAATTAACTTATTTGAGCGTGGTAATATTTATCTGTGGTTTAAATATGGGGGCGAATGGGTTTATTTGATCATGCATCAGACTAGACATACCTACTAAAAAAAACTTTAATTTTATATTTAAATATCAAAAATTAACATGAAAGTACAAAAACTCTGTTATTATTATATGCTCGTATACAAGCTGTTGTTTTGCATCCTCGTAAAATTTCAGGAGGCTGTTATGAAAGACATAAATAATCAAATAAAATTACGATCCCTTGTAAATAGTGAATACATACTTGTTTTTTAGTCAATACATACTTGTTTTTTAGTCTTTCAAAGAACAGAATCGCGTTATGGTATCGTATAAGCCGTCACGTTTTAAAATGCGTGTCCCACACATGCCGATTTCCGAAAATTAGAAAAAAAAAATACATTCTTATATAATTTCATCACCACTGCTCTCAAAGCGGCGAAGGAAAACATCGAGAGGAAACCGGCGTGCCCTAAAAACAAAAATTCGAAGACATGTGACCACCAACCCTTTATATACCTAATAATTTATTTAATCGAATAACAATGTTAACAATAAACAGTAGTAATCTGTAGGTAGTGACACAGTGACACAGTTTATGGTCGAAACATCTGACTTCTAAACTAGACAAGAAGCCTGTATCTCAGAAGCCGAAGTTCCCCCAGATTTCATTGACATACAACAATATAAACATTGATCGTCGTACAAGTAGGTACATCTTGTTTGAGAAAATTAGCAAAAACTAAAAATAAAAAATAGAAACTAAAACATTGAGAAAGGAATAAAAAAAATAAAAAATAAATAAAAAAACACACGTACAGTATTTGTAGGATATAAACATACAGTATCTTTAAGACATTACCCTGAGTAAATTTTCAGTCTCATCATATGATAACTCTTGCAACCAGTTGGCAAGTATATTTTTCACCTCATATTTTGTACACGTATATATTGACAGTACTTTATTTATTTGGTTATATAGACGAGAGCTTAAGGCAAGAGCTAAGCTTTGGGCCCGCGTGGTGGATTTCGGTCCACTCCTTCTCACGGAGAGGATGCCTATGCTTGTGTCCCAGCACTGAGAACATTATAGGCTGATTCATCATCATCTGCCAAGCCTTTTCCCAACTGTGTTGGGGTCGGCTTCCAATCTAACCACATACAGCTAAATACCAGTATTGTAGGCTATGCTATTGCTAATCCATCAACAAAGCTTTCGACGTAACCAAGTGTTCCTAATCCTAAACATTGGGGTTTATTCATAAGCGATGACTAAAGTTAAGTAACGTTTAAACGTCAAAAATGTATGGTTAAACAGTCGCTAATCACTGCTTAACTTTAAGCAACGTTTATGAATAAAGGGGAAAGTAGGTAGGTAGTTCATTCTTTCGTAACCAACAGCGATATTTTATACGGCTAACTTTAAAATAGATATTACTAAAGTGTGACAGTCTGTTGGTTATAATATCTAGATTAGGAAAGCGACTCTGAGAATACCTTTTTATTTTAAGAATCTTCTTGTCCGAACATCCTTCCCGTACAATACCTGCCTATTCTGTTACGATAACAGAAACTTATTTAAAATTTAATCTGTATAAGTTTTGTCTAGGGCCTAATATATTTCGTCTGAAACGTGGAGGCTTTAAGGCTCGTCCTTTATTCCTTACATTCAATAAAGTTTAAGCTTTATTCAAATTTTATCACCGTTCTTAGATTTTCGCCATTTCATTAACATTTAGATTTTAAACTCACTTTACAGAGCCCATAAAGAAACATTACCATAAGTCCCGAATCATGAATTTAAGACAGGTACAATGCTTAATTATTGAAACCCTGATAGCGTTTGTTTTAGAGAGAAAAAGTGAATTGAACTTGAATCTTCAAGAAGTACAATGGATTTTTTATGCCTTTTCTTTTCAAGTGATTTTAGGTTTTCTCAGGAGCTTATTCAAAGCTCAAAATCACTTTTACCTTCGATAAGAAATCTTCAGGAAGTTTCAGGGTTGCAAATTAGTAGGTAGTAGGTACAGACGCCAGCACATTAACTATAATCTGTCAAATTTCTTTAATAGATTTTTCTGTCTGTACCTACTAATTTGTAGGTAACCTAGCTACTTACATCTGGAAACGAGATGACAAAAAGCATTGTTAAGATATAATTTAAGGACATGTGCCATGTGTGCGTTTAAGCGAGATTTTGTTTTCTTGTCTGATGAGACCTGCACCCTAATTGCGTAACACACGATTAATCGGAATCGGTTTCATTTTGACAGTTCAACAACATTCATTGCGTTATTTACGTGTTGAGCAGACAAATTTTTCGAACTTATGAAGCAACGGATTAGCAATTTGCTTCAAAATGATTCAGATTCCGATTGATTGTGTGTTACGCAATTGGGGTGCTGCTCTTAACTTCGAGCTTACCTGATGGAAAGCGTTGGTACGGGCGTACCCAGAAAATGCCTGATCACTCTTGCTTTGAAGAGTTCATCGAGCGTTCATCCGTTTCCGTTCCGTTTTTCATCATATTTATACGTGACTGTGTTTTCATCAGTACCATAAACTAACTATACTAACTAACTATTTAAGTTTCATCATAATTAAAGTATCAACACGCCGTCTTGAGTTTATATTAAGCCTCCTAAGAGTAATCCTTTACTGAGCTATTATTACTAGACTCAAAGTAGTTGCTTGATTAATGCTTAGCACCGCATTACTTAAAATATTCATAGCTTGTTTACTAAACTTAGATTTAAGCGAGATGAGGTGTTTTATAATGTACCTTTAACTCTCATGACGCGTGGTGACTTGAAATAGGTAGTTTGACACGAAAATGATTATCTATCATATTACAAAACTAGTTCTAACTTTCGTCCGAGCTTAAACCACCCACCTTTAAACAGCCAGCCAGTTTTTGTGTTTCGAACCTTATTTTGACTGTATTGGCATTACCGGCTTAGTACTTACTAATTACATACATCATAGGCAGAATAAAGGGCGTAGGTAATCTATGGGTAGAATGAAAAACAAAAAAAAAACGATGGTCAATCGAAGGTATTAGAGCACCTGATAAATCCAATAAGTTCAATTAACATTCACACAACTACAGTCCTTTTGCTGTTAATTGACTTCAGTAGGCCAAGTCTCATAATTTAAAACGTTCAAAATCTAGTCGCAGTCTCATCTCGGCGACAAACAAATGTTAAAAACTTGTGAAAATGTAGGGAAATTAGAGGTATTTTTGACAGATTGAGACTGAGATCAGACTGTGAACGTTCTTAAAATTGCGAGAATTGCCCCTCTGATTTTGTATCATTTTCAAAATAACAGTGATCCTTATTCCCGAGTATTAAGGTTTTCTAAATCACCACAAAACCTTTTTTAATACTTCAATTCACATCTAAAGCTTTAGTAATAATATTAAATATCCGTAGATATTAATGTTATCACACAACGATCCAGCACCATGAGGATCAAAGTTTTCAAACCATACAAAGAATACATCGTCAAAAAATAAACCGTAACGGATGCTGCATTCAACAAACAGAACTCAAAAACCATAGATCCCGTCTGTTTTGAATGTTGTCGAGGTAAGCTTGAAAAAGTGGTCCCACCACATTTGAAATGAGGGTAGAAAAACAAAAACCGTTCAGCGGCTAACGGCAACGGTACCTACATACAAATTCAATAGAGGCGGAAAACTATGTAATTTTCTAAGTGAACACAACGGCAACGTGCTTACTGAGCTCTACCAGGCTTTATTAAATTTAGACTGAACAGAAATTCTGGAAGGACGCGTCTGAGGGCCTAGTGACAGCGATTAACGACACTGACGATGGCGCCGATTCCCTTGTTCACAAACTAAACTTAGTTTAAGTACAGTGCATCTTTTTCTTTCTATTTATTTAAGAAAAGGACAGAAGATAAATATTAGCTAGTCCTGTCAAATTAGTTAGCGCCTGAGCCTGACCTACCTAAGTTGACGTATTTTTAGTAGCCAATTTTTTTTATCTTGTCTATGAAGTATCTTAATTTGACAGGATTAAACTAAAGTTTATCTTCTGTCCTTTTCTTAATGAAATAGAAAGAAAAAGATGCACTGAACTTAAATTTAGTTATGGTTGTGAACAAGGGAATCGGCGCCAGTAGCAAATTGTAATAAAGTAGTTTATGAAACTTGCATTAACACGCATTATTACACATAAAAATATCAAATGTAAACTTAAGCAATATTACTTAAGTATTATGTAGGAATGATTGTAACTACGAGTATATAAAGACCTAAAAATGTTATTAATTGTACGAGTATGGACAATAACGCATACATATATAATGTTTCACTGTATATATATACATACTTCTATATTGAGACTGACTCGTGATAGCACAAGTTTAAACCTTAGTGGTTTTTTGGTTGCTATTTAATATAAATAATCCTGTATTTTGTATAAATGACAAAAAAACAGCCATAGACGTGAGATTTAATAGTATCACACGAGGTCCCCTGGGTAAGACTTGTTGCAAAAGTTTCGCAGCCTTCTATTATTATTTTCCAATCAGGAGTTTCGAAATTGGTCTTATTTATTCATGAATTCGGAAAACTCCTGTAGGTACTATGGCGGAACATGGACGGAATATGGTGGTATTTATATGTCGTTAACACTTCTGAGCATTTCACAATAAAATCATGATGACGAAGATGATAAAATGGTAGTACGGAAGTTATTACTTCATGAATTTGTTTCTAATCAGGGGTTATTAAAACACGAGTATTTTCATACCTAGTTACGTGCAGTTTCATATACTAATTTATCTAAAATCATATAATTTCATCAAAAACACGATAAATAATATCTAAAATGAATCCCTATTTCCCTTGTTCACGTCATAACTTGAGAACGACTTTACCGATTTCATCCATCTTTTTTTTAAGTTTTCTAATACTTTGTAAAAGGTTCTTACGGAAAAAAAAAATAGGAAAGTTACTCTACTACAATACCTCTACTACAATAACACTAAAAACATTGGACAGTATGGGTTGTTTGTTTATTTAAGTGTGTTTTAATATAACTTTTTAATTTCACGTAGATAATTTCGATTTAAAACGTGGAACTTTACTTTCCTATCCTAGTTTGTATGTTTGGTTGTTTGTTACTCAATCTCGCAAAAACGACTGAACGAATTTGGATGAAATTTGGCTCACAGATAGTTTATAACTTACGATTAACACGTGCTTTTTATCCCGGAGAAACGCAGACGAAATCGCGACCAGAAGCTAGTATACGAATCCCTTCATCATTCGCACACATTCAGTCATTCTTATATGTTCATACTCAACTATCACAGGGGAATACATAACTATACCTACCTAGATGTCCCCTGTAATAGCCATAAGTGTGTGTAAACGACGGGATCGAAATAGTGGGGTGTTTTTTATGTTAGCAGTTATGCACATTACACGGGAGTCATACTGCGCGGGTGAGCCGTTAGCCAAATGAATTATGTGTTTGTGTGAGCTTATGGGTCGTGGCGATGTGGAAGTTTATTTTGTGTTTGTATGTGTTGACGTAGAAACCCCGGTATTTATGTTGAGTCCCGCTGAAAAGTCAGTCAAACGTTAGTCTCGGTGAAGGTTTATGTAGTTTTCAGGATAAAATCTTTCACCATTCAGTGTGACTTTTATATTAGATGGGCTCTGGTCTTAAGTTTTTCATTTAATTCTTCCTTAGTGAGCGATAAATCACAATGGTGTATGGAGTCATGGTATAACAGCACATATCAGAAAGGTGTGGTTAAATTTAAGAGTGTTGTCTGTGTGGTACAGACCACCAAACTGGACAACTTTCTCCATGGGACCAACATGGTAATCGTGAAAAAATTATCAGCCGTCCCATAAATTTGAGTCGAGTAAGTATTGAAGTTTGGTATGGGACAGTATTTTCGCGATTACGATATTGGTCTCATGGAGAAAGTTGTTCAGTTTGATGGTCTGTCCACACCATTAAAGACCACACATTTCTGATACATGCTGCATAAGGTGTGGTCATTGGCAGTAACATGGCAATATGCACGAAACACTGTTCATCACCGCTGTCAGTCGTAACCCATCTCAAGTTAAACAGATGTATGTACGTATCTATTAGGATACTATTACCTCGGCAACATGACGGTAATACGTTTGGTGACGTTTTCATTTACGAAATATATAGCGGTGGTACGTGATACGCATATAACTCAACAAGGTAAGTATGTATTCTGGTGGAGGCGTGCGAGTCGTGAGAATTTGGAGTGACGTCTGTGGCTGTCAGGAATGGTTAGCGTTGACTTTCTTTTAAGGGCTTTATAAGCTTTTTTGTGGGTTCGTGGCTCTACAGGGTGGCAGGGACATTGACGCGCCACCGTTACCATGGATCGTCATCTTTTCTGATGCACACAGCAAAGGAGTGGAATTGTCTGCCTGCGTCTGCATTCACGAGTTCATACAACCCTAATCTCTTCAGGGCGAGAGTGAATAGGCTTCTTCTGGGCAAGCTCGTTCCACCGTAGATCTCATCCCTACCTCTGGGCTGGATTGAGGTCAAGAGTGAGCCCATTGTCAATAAAAAAAAAATGGATTCAGTACATGATTCTGAATGCATGCATGGAGATTTTACGTCGTTTATTTAAAAAAAATTGCTGTTCCATACATTTTGACTGCGTAGTTATTGCACTTCTATGAAACAGCAGTCTTTTTTGTACTATTCATGTTAATTTTTCAGATTCATATGCAAAATTAAAGTTTTTTTTTAGGTATGTCTACTCTGATGCATGATCAAATAAACCTTTTCACCATATTTAAATAACACGCTCAAATAAGTTAATTTCTAACTTTAGAAAATAATTTGTTACGCTGCGGTATTTCTGCTGCGTAACGTTATGTAAATTTGTTCAGTGCAGTGACATCCAAAAGTTTAAATACCCATTCAAACTAACTCATTGAAATGCATATTAGTGATGATTTTATTTACACATTGTAACACTGTGATTATATTGAAAACTGCTCTTTAGTTAACTGTAGTTAGTGTTTACATTCTTTGTGCAGAGCAAGTATTAGTACTGCTACAAGAATCCTGCTGAGGACTGGGGTTTTCACCCTAAGGACACCCAGGTCATAAGTCTAACAGGATTTAGGTAAGTATAATTTTTGTATGCGGGAACAATTTCTCATCCTCATTTTCTACCCTTATCGCAATTTGTTTGTGGTCGCCGCAGCATGTACTCGTATTCTTCTTCCATACATCTCTATTAGTCGTCATCTCAGCAGTCACCCCCTTTTTAGCCATGTCATCTTTCACACAGTCCATCTATCGTTTCTTTGGTCTTCCCTTACTCTTATAGTCCACATTCGTCCTCAAAACTTTCCTCGCGGCATTTTCCTCACTCTTCCGCATCACATACCCATACCATTGACAATCATCAAGACATTTTGTGGAAATCGATTGTCAATCACCAGAACTCCACCATTACTGCAAACATCGTGAGGAAACCAGCATGTTCTAGAATCAAAAATTCGAATACATATGACATCTACGAATCCGCACGGCCCGCGTAGTATATTACAGCCCATTCCGTCTCGAAGAGAGGTGGCCTGTGTCCCAGCAGTGGGAACAATAAAGGCTGATTATTCAGTCTCTCTTATCTCTTTAATATTTATATATGATTTTAAACAGACATAACTTGTATGTAGATAAAACCCGTCTGTTAAAAATATAATTTCAAACCTTTCACACACACTAGTGCAAACTGTCACAAAATTAATTCCGAGCTAATTTGTGATTCTAATACCTTAAATGAACTAATCAAACAAAAGGAATATTTATTTTAACGTCTCTTAACAACACCTGAGGAGGGAACCAAGTTTAATTACTTTTAAACTTTCTTAAATTAATTTAATGAATTTGCATAATGCGGTCCGGCAGCTTCCAACTACGAATATTAAGGTGACAACTTGTGACTTTAAGCTTTGTGTTTGGAAAATAGAAATAAAAAATGTTGATGTAATGAAAGAGTGTGAAAATATGAGTATTACTTGAGAAAATGAGGAGCGGCGCTAACTTAGTACAAAACAATCTTTGCATAATCAGCTTATAATTTTCCCATTGCTGGGATACGGGCCTCCTCTTAGTGAGAAGGCTTAACCAAGAAATAAAATGACAAAGAAAAAATAAAAATTTTGGAGTGCCGAGGGACCACACAGTGCAGGCTGCCTATCTCGGAAGTGCACGGTAATTTCAACAGTAAATATTAGCATCCTGATGCAACGCTTTATCGAACGATGATGACATTTATACAGCAGCAATATTTGAACAATTTAAAATCGGCAAACAGGAACATTGTGAGGAAACTGACTACGTTTCCTAGATAAAAACAATTATGATACGTGTCATCCACCACCATGTGGAGGAAAAAAGGCCCATTACCTTTCACAGAGAGGACAATTGAGTCTCCGCAGTGCCAGCATTACAGGAATATTACAGGCCGATTAAGTTACAATATTACAGGCCGATTAAGTTACAATATTACAGGCCAATTAAGTTACAATATAATTCCTACCTGGAACTCGAAAAACCCTCACCCTCGGTGAAAAGCAAATATGCTTCCTGCTTTCGCAAAATTCTTTTCACTCTAATAAAATGCGAGTAACGCTGATTTTCCCCGTAAACCAGTTTACCCTAAAAGCTTGACGATGCTGCCAACTCAAGTTATAATGTTTAAGAATCGCAAAGTGACAAGAAGATTTATGGTTCTATACATTTTTTTTTGCATTTTCATCGCGCGTTGATTGAGCCAAGCTTATAAGCGAGATGAAACTGTTTCATATTCATATCGGCCTATTTTGGCCACATTTTAGACGCCTTTTTTATCTTTACATCAATGACGTTGCAAGTTTGGGGTTGAATATTTAGATTTTGTACCGAGACTAGCAAAGCCGCGGTTTGATGGAATTTTTGAGAATTTGATTTGCGTAGATCTGGCTGTCACTGCCTGTACGTCAGTGCGTCTATCATTCTGACGTCCCGTCAAACTTTTTACTTTGGGATAGAATCTGACGCAGAAAATAGTAGTTATGGGCCGACTATGAGTGTGGCCAGTTTTTAACTAGCTATAGTGACTAAACTATTAGATATATTTGATTAAATTTTCGTAGGCAAACTGGGAACGGCATTAGATATACGCAGTTTAATAATAAATAATAAATTTCTTTATTGACATCAAAACAGGTTACTGATAAATTGAGACCCTGACTCCAGAGCTAGGTTAGAGTACCTAGGTATTTCAGGAGCCAGTAATTAATTGTAGTATTGTCGTCTCTCTATAATGAATGTCTATCTTCGAAAATATGAAATTGGTTACCTACAGTGAACATCGTTTATTTAGTTGGTTTGAAATAATAACTTTTTTAAATTCGAAGGTAGGATTTATTTGATAGTTCCAAAATACTCTTAGGCATTAGTATTGCCAGTGTTTACTATTTCACGTAAACATATTTCTGAAGAAAAATTCTTCAGACAAAATTAAACTTGCAAAACAGTTACAGGATAATCTTAAACACTCAAGTCACAAGAGTTCGTTAAAAGCTTAAAGACAGACTTAACGTTTTAAAACGCAGCTTGTTTCGAGCGAGATTAAGTAAACACGAGCTAATGGAACTCCCGAGTTTCTCAGAACTCGAGCGCCCTCTAACGAGTAACAATAAACATTAAATTATATTGTTCGCGTTCACATTGAAATTCGTGTCGCGAACTTGGATGAATGTGTGAATCTAGACATTAGGATAAGTGATGTCGTCTACGTTTGAAATGGATACGTTATTGTGTTAATGTACACATTTACATTTGAATCGAATTGAGCCAATTGTAAATACATTTTACTTATTATACAGGGGGGCAGGGACATCGACGCGCAAAGTGTAACCATGGATTCAGCACATGAGTTTAGACACCACAGCGTAGAAATTTTTCGTCGGTTATTAAAAAAATATTGCTGTTCCATACATTTTGACCGCGTAGGTATTGCACTTTTCTATGAAACAGAAGATTTTTTTCGATCGATGTCCCTGCCACCCTGTATATATTCTATGCTAAATGTACTCTTTTAGTTACAACTAGCTGTGCTGCAATCAACTTAACCTATCGCAGTCCACTGCTGGACAAAGGCCTTTCCCAGACTGCGCCACTACAACCTGTCCTCCGCCTTCCGCATCCAGTCTGCCCCAGCCACCTTCTTTAGGTCGCCCGTCCATCTAGGTGGGGGGCATCCCACACTACGCTTGCCGATACGCGGTCTTCACTCCAGGGGGTCTACTCCCAAGTAGTATCGGCCGAATGTTCGGCCGTTTCCTGCTACGAAGTTACTATTTGGTTCGGTTGGTTCCGATCATACACTCTTTCGAATATACAAACAAACAGAGAGAAAGACAAAACTTAAAAAAAAATGTTTTATGTTATAATATGTCGTATATATACTTTCATAATATGCATTTAGTTGCTATTGTTTTGACAAAAGCTGTTATTTGACATTACAAACAGACACTTCAATTTTATTTACTTGTATTGTAGTAGGTATATTGTATAGAAGATTATTTTTTCGTTACTAACAATGTCGTCCCACGTGAGTGTTGGTGAAATTGAATGTTCAAATTAAATTAAATGTCGCGCGATATTGAAGAATAATAGCACTCGAGATATTTTCCACGTCTTCTGATAAGCTCAACAATAAAAGTAAAATATCTTTTAAACATGAATTTATTTGGAGTGACATTTAAAGAATTTCCAGCTAACATTTACAGTCAAAAGACACCCACTGATATTCCTCCCACATTATATTTTGTCTTTATTACGATCTATTCAATAACTTGGCACCACAGACCGCAGGAGCTCCGTGCTTCGTTCCTCTTGCCACAAGATCTGTAAAGCGGCATGCTTCTGACAAGGGTACCATCCCTTGAACCAATTTCTAGGAAATATGAGGTACTTCCCAAAGTTACCGACGTCTTTCAATCTCAGATATTACCTACCTTCATTTGTTTAGTAGATTAATAGGACCTACTTATGCAAAACGGAATCAACCCAATATTAACGGAATATTTATAATATGTAATTAGGTATATGTATATTATATTTATAGTTTTAATAGGTTTAAGCGTATCTTTATATTTAAGTATTGATTCCTCAATTTTTCATGATTGCACCTACCCCGGTTCGTCCACGCTTCA
Organism: Apamea crenata; assembly: GCA_949629185.1. NCBI lineage: Eukaryota > Metazoa > Arthropoda > Insecta > Lepidoptera > Noctuidae > Apamea > Apamea crenata. The sequence continues at coordinate 6,000,953 of OX451359.1, forward strand.
CCCAAAGGTTGACTGGTAGAAAATGCCTATGGCATTATGTCCGCCCTGTACATGTATGTGTTTGAAGTATTAAATAAATAAATAATCCACACAATTAAAAAAAGCCGTTTTTGTCAAAAAAATATCAAAATTGTCAGATCATTTTCATCTTTACAGGGTCGATAGAAGACGCATTTTTGAAAGCTTTCTGCATACTTATCTCGATTTTGGCATATGTGTATCGTGGTTCCTGTTTGCATAAGTAGGTTTAATTATTAGAGTTATCAGAGAATTCTCAGAATTTGCTTGAGTTTGACTGTCTTTTGTTTTTTTGGCTGTTTGGTTATACAATTACATACTTAGTACTGAATTGAGATAATGTTACAATGCTAACCTAATCATGACGTGTTAATTGGTAGTTCAATCGTCAAAGTCCAACTGGTCACGCGATTGCCTAAAAAAATAGATTACATCAAACAGAAACAAATTTCTGTTTGATGTAATCTATTTTTAGCGAAACACTACACACACACACTAGATACACTTTAGCGAAACTGACAATGAAGATTGATATTACACGTTTTATTTATTTATTTAGAATAAGCACACCAATAGCACACAGCACAGCACTTCATAATAATCAGTTCACTGTAGCCACCCAAACCCATAATCCATTATATTATTTCTTTCCCTATCCTGCAATAGTCCCACACCAACCGGGGGTTGCCCTTTTTTTTTTGAGGATGGGAAATCATCAAATGACCGCTCCCGCTCTGGGTGGAGCGAAAGGGAGTGTCAGACTCTTACTGACTAAAACCCACCCATGTTCCTTCCTTAGCCCTTTCTGTTCCAGGGCAGCGGTAACCCTTTCGGACGATCCCGCTACCCTGGGGGGGTTGCCCTTGGGTACACTTGCATACAGGGATAATCGTCGGATGGTGATGAAAGAAAAAGAAAGAAAAATAATACATTTATTTGCGGCAAACATGACGCATAAAAAAAGAACAAACACACAAAAAATAAAAAAAGTGGGGGGTAAGCATGCGTCACATTCACGCAAAACGGCCATCGCTCAGCATAATGCTAAGACCCTATACGAGACAGAGCCCCAGCGCTGGTTTTCAGCGGCAGCCGGCGTTGACGTAATGACCAGTGCAGCATGCAATTATACTTATGTAAATAAAAACAACAATCAAAACAAGAAATAAAATAAACCATTGCAACATATGATTCCACACAAACAAAAGAAAAGAAATAACAATCAAAACATTAAATGAAATAACATAAAAAAAAAAACATGAAAAATAATTGTGATGAGGTAGCATTCCGGGCAACGAATCTCGCGCCGCCGGGTATTATTAATCTGTAGGTACGCGTGCGCAGCTGTCACAATGCTACTGACTGATGAATTTCATTAAAATGATCTAAGGCGCCACTGTGAGTTCGCTTCGGCCCCTCGTACGCCTTCCAAAGGTCTGGGACCCCATGGTCCCGAGAGATATGTAAAAAACATAAAATTTACAATGATGATTAATTAATTATTAAAGAATTAGCATTGCCATTCAACGTGGCAATGCTGCCAGTCTTCTGGGCACGTTTCCGGATGACAGATATGCGGACGAGTACTTCGACGCCTAAATATCCTTTTGTTTTTTGTATTTATTTATATAGTTAGTCTTTCAATTTAGTAAGTACCTAGTGTAAATAGTTTGTCATAAATTGTAATAATAAAACAAAACAGGACGATCGGCACTCAAATCACTTCTGTCCTGAATTTTGTTTCGATATCCGTGGAAAGAAAAACAGATAATTTTTTTCAGTCATTTATTTTTTTTAACTTAGGGTCTTATCGTGATCAAAAAACATCGAGGAATGAACTTGATCCCTCTGTAACCTGTATGACTATAACAGTGAAATTATTATTAAGGGGCGCCCCCTTAGTAATAATTTCACATTAATTTGTACATTAATTTAATTTATTATCTTAATCTGTTGACATTACAATATACAGGATGACAGGAAAACTCATTAATACAGCAAAACTGGATGTTTACCGAGCTGTGTCGGTTCTTCGATTTTTTAGAAATTTTCTGACTTTTTACCAAAAACAATTAATTATGAGAAAAAACTACTCCACTCCGAACAAAAAAAAAAGTGATCATTAAAAAAAAATGCTTGTAAAACTTACATAATCTCAGAAATAAAAGGTATTTAATAGCAATTTTTTTTATTTTAAACCATCCTTTTAACCCCTAGTTCACTGGACTTAATTTGTTGCTAATGACCTGACCCCTTTCAAGGAATACGTCGAGTTTCCCTGTCCTGTATAAGGACGCCAGTAACAGTCACTATACAGCCTGTACGAGTACTATTTGATACTGTATACATTGGTACAGTGATCCACATTTAACACCAATTAACATTCAATAACAATGTTTTAACAGTTAAAATGTTAGAAAGTTATGGCTGCCGCATCATGGGCTCGTTCAATCTTGTTATAAATTGTTAATTTTGCCCCGCCGCTCTGCACGGTGTTCGCAACAACATGAATGATGAATATTCATCAAACAATTAGAATTGGGAAGTAAGTATGATTATACGACTTACGAGTGACATGAGCTTTTAATGTGGATTATCTTTGTTGAGATTGTTAAGTGAAATCTGTTACATAATATACCAGAGAAGGTACTTTTGCTTGTATGATTATTCAGTGTTATATTAATGTTAAAGACGTTGTCATATGTTATTGACATTGAATGCCCCGTTGGTCTCGTGGTCGCAAGCGCGACGTCCTGATTTCGATTCCCAGGTCGGGCCAAGTGTTTATTTATTTATTACAGCATGGAAGACTTACAGCTAAAAAAAAACAAACAAAAAAAAGGAAACAATAGTCGACAGAAAGAAAATTACAAGTCTTTGCGTTTAGACTTATAATAAAACTTGTGTTGTGAACATACAGGCAGTAACATATTGCTATAGTATACTTTGATGGGCTTTTTTGGGTTTTTCCTAAGAATTTCTCAGTAGCAGCCGGAGTTTGGAAGTTGGTGGTTTGATACCCACGGGGGTATCAAACGAGATCAGGCGCAGGACCAACAGCTTTACGTGCTTTCTAATAATCGTGCTAAAGCTGTTGGTCCTGCGCCTGATCTCTCTCTGGTTGTGTCGGTTTGCCATCCCATCGGACTATGAGAGTAAAGGAACAATGAGTACACCTATGTTGGGTAGCGGGATCGTGCGAAAGGGTTACCGCTGCCCTGGAACAGAAAGGGCTAAGGAAGGAACACGGGTGAGTTTTAGTCAGTAAGAGTGTGACCCTTCCGCTCCACCCAGAGCGGGAGGGGTCATTTGATGATTTCCCATCCACAAAAAAAAAAAGTACACCTATGTTTGCGCACACACTTGTGCACTATAATATCTGCTGCGAACCTGGCTAATCTTGGTTGAGATTGGCCACCGTAACCGAAATCAGTCAAGGGATTATTATTAATGTCATAGACAGAAATATCTTCTTGGTCATATATATTATCTCTATCTATGTATTTGGTATGCTAGCATAATAATATACTTCAACTATTCCTATGGATTCATGCCTTTGGTCCCCGGTTCAACATTTCGAAAATGTTTAAGCAGTACCCAGGAGCCAATCTCATTTCTTTCTTCAACATTTGCATCCACTATTAAATATGGCTTTCCTGAAGTCGGTTCATTTACAGAAATAATAAGCATTCTCGGTATTGTCTGACGTCTTGCCTTATTACTAAATATGTGTAGCAGTGTAGGTAACACTGCTACACATATTTATTTATTTATTTATTACTGTAATTGCCCGTAACATCACAGCGGGCCCTATCAGAATACCAGCGCTGCCACATTTATTTTTTAAATGTCCAGCATCATGCTGAGACATACCCCTGAGCATCATGCTGAGGGCCTTTTGCCCTCGTACAGCTTTCTGTTTCATTTATCTATTTGTTACTTTTTTATATACATAATTTGGTTTTGTTACTTTTTTTTAATATAACTAGTTTTTTTTTATATTGTGTTTAGTTTAGTTTAGTTTTCTGATATTTCTGTACGAGTCGCAATAAATACTTTTTCTTTCTTTCTTTGTTTCACTGTCGAAAGGAAAATTACCATAATCACGACAATTGGCAAACGGATTTTATTTCACTGGTGTTGTTTCGCTGCAGCTCAAAGAAAAAATGAAATAATTAGGTAGGTGCCTTTATATATCAGTTTTCCTAGGCTTACGAACCGTCTGCTTATGTTATGTTACTTACGCAGATGGCAGTGATGGACGTAGATATTAATAATAGTCTCGCGTGCTGTGACTCTTCTCATTATTGACTATTAACGCGAATGAGATTTGTTTTATGTTTGTTTTAATTATGTTTGATGCCATGTTCACTTATGTACCTAAGTAGTATTTCAGGTTGCATTTTACTCTCTTTTGATTGACGCAGTGTTGTCAAATCAATCAAATCAAAATATTAAATTTCATATAAACCTACATGGGCAATTATGAAACGTCAGAAGCTAGGTGCACGGTTCCAATTGGTCGTTTACGCTACGCTATTAGTAGACACTGGTCGGGCGGTTACTGAAAAATCTTCATGGAACCCAATAACACTTTTATTCCGACATGGGGATCGAACCCAGGAGCTCACGGTCAACAGTCACGTTTACGACCACCAGGCCTCAAACTACTAGACTATTAGTTCGAGGAAAAAAATATAAACCCCAACTCAAAGCATTTATTTCAATTAAACCAATTTAAAGGAACTTTGAATTGTCAAGGAGTCGATCAGTCAGAAAATATGAAACTACTTGCCCATTCCAAAGCGTAGTAGGTACCTATGGAGAAAAACGGGCAAGAAATTCTATGGACATTTTTTTTTAAAACTTTGCCCAACACTAAGAATTACTCCTGTATCGTGGGTGCGTTCACAAACATTTAAACTCATGTGAGTTTAAATGTTTGTGAACGCACCCACGATTGTTTGTGTATGTACACAAACAGCCAGACCCGGAACAACTACCTGTAGGCAATACAAATATTTGTTCCGTGCGGGAATCGAACCCGCGACACGCAGCGCAGCAGTTGATCGCTCAGCCACTGCGCCAACCGTGTCGTCAAGCTGTGCCGTGTTTTTAAATGATTTTGTTACAAAAATATTAGTCATCTGATTTTCTGTATCAGTTTTTCTAGTTTTACGAGCTCTCTGCTTATGTAACTTACACAGATGCCAGTGACGTAGATATCAAATGATCTCGCGTGCTTGTACTAATAATTGACTATTAAGGCTCATTAAGGCTAAAGGAGATCTGTAATCACATACGTAGATGTTTGATGTCATGTCTAAGTACTTATGGCAATATAGGCAAGCTGGTGTACATTGAAATCGTATACAGCATTTCAATGTGCACCAGTGCACTTATTTCTTTATTTTAATGGCGCAGAATTTAGTAGACAGACACTGATCTGCACTTTAATTGCGTAACACAAGTATCAATCTCAACTTTTGAATCATTTCGAAGGATATTGCTAATCCACTGCTTCATAAAATATGTTCGAAAAATTTGTCTTCCAACAACGTAAATAACGTATTGAATCTTGTTGAACTGTCAAAATGATAATCATTGCTATTGATAGTGTGTTACGCAACTGCCCCGCGGGTTGTTACTGAAGAATCCTAAAGGAAAACCCTATGTCACTTTGCTGGATCAAGGGGATCGAGTACGAGAACCCTTGGTTAGCAGTTCCGCATATGACCACTAAACCACATATAATTAAGTTGAACGGACAATACAAACCTACAGTTGTCATTCCCAATTATGAATGGTTACAGTATGTAACTAGTGAACAAAGCTGATTGCCCACGAGATGTCAAGGTTAATACCACGCATTATCATGTAAATTGGCTTATTGATGGTGACGTCATTACCATTGCTTGCGCAAGTTTTATATTACAAGTTTCTCTCTATTAAATATCCGAACGAAAACGTCAACCGCTTTATTCTGTCATGGCGCCAAATGCCTATCCATCTATCCCTCTCCCTATCATTACGTCCATACGCGACAGAAAGAGAAAGCGCCAACCGACAACCGTTTCCGGGCTACGTGGAATCAAGACGCTCCAGCAGAGGGACAGAGATTCAACTTCACTTGTAATCGAACAGTCACCCGCACCGCACCGCACCTCAAGCTATACCGCTTAGCTTCGCGACGCGCTCTCGCCGCGAAACATACCAAACCGCTTTAAAACATACTAATTTACGAGTGTCGGCCGACACAAAACCAGGAAGAAGCAGGGAAACAAAAAGTTACCGGACGCCGCGCCGGTCTACATATCAGCACGGCACATTCAAAAACACCAAGTAAGTCCTTAATTGTTTCCTACCCCCTTGTGTGCAGGCGACATGACATTCGTTCCCGAATTACACAACGCTTATTGGTCCTTCGACAGCCGCAATAACCCAACTTATTCAACAACCATGACCGTGCCATTGAGTTACTGATTTCCATTCATCATTAATATTTACAGGTTGTGTTAGGGTTTACTTAGTTGTCGGTACTCAGATAATTGATTGTTAGCAGTCAGGAGGTACCTTTCAAATCTCCAAAAGAAAACCAAAATAATCTGGGGGGCAGAACATTCACAGTCTGATCTCAGTCTCGAATCTGTCTAAAATAACCTTTAATTTCCAACAAATTTTTAACGTTTATGACAAGTTTTTGACATTGATTGTAGATTTTGAACATTTTTAATTACGAGCGTTGGCCTTCAGCTGTCCAATACAAAACCACCCTAACTAACCTACTCGATCCAAATGTATACAGCAGATATTTTTATCGCGATTACGATGCAGAAAGTTCAGTTTGATGGACTGCACAACTCTGATAAACGCCGTATACAATTACTTAGCATGTACTTTGACTTAGTGTTATTACTGTCACTATAGCACAAGCATAACTATCAAACTACAAGTGCAAGATACAGACAGAAACATGATTATGTCCATAGATTATATGGTGATTAGGGCGAGACCAAAAACAAATTACACCAGTGTGCGTGTGTTGTGCATGTGTACGAGACAAATAGTGCTGTGCACACTAGCTGCCTTAACTTCGATTATCGATAGTGCAGTGTCTTCGCACTGCATCTATCTCCTAATTTGAGACAACAGATGTGTACCTATAAATTGGAAACCTATCTCAATTTTTAAAGGAACAATTATAAATAAAACGTTTCTCTTTCGGAAAACTCGTTCAGACTGTATACCTATCTCATCTAACGTACACTTACACCCATATTCTAAGAAGTAACTTCAAAAGTTCCTTCACCTCCACTCATTCGAGGTTACCTTAAGGACTACCTCAAGGAATCCTCGAAATCGGTATTTTTAGTTAAAACTCGCTCTTGTCATGAGGTAATCTAACGGATCCTCCAGTGAGGTTGAGTCGAGGTCGAGTCGAGGTAAAACGTCATTGAATACGTCATTGAATCATAGATTACAGTACCTATACACTTTGTTTTTTTTTGTCTATGGTCACTCAAAAATTGTCAGATTGCGGTTTTTTGTCTGTGTGATCGCGTCGGTCCTGTCATCCTGTGTTGGTATGTATGTGCAATCTATGCACGATAGAACTTTTGTTTCAGTTCTGTCTGCTGATGTAGGGAATTTAATAAATTGGGCTGCGGATGTAGGGAATTTAATAAGTTTAAGAGCTATGGTCTTTGATGTTTTAGCCACAATTTTAGATGTTACGGATTGACTTAATTTGTGAAAATTTCCACATACAATAAATAAATATGTTACATAAATAATAATTATTAAAACATAACGAAATAATGGTTTATAGGGGTGTACTACGCCAAATCGAATGCCAAATAATCGAATATCAATTGATCGACCACGTTTATAGACAAGGCAAACAGCAAGATTTTACTTACTTTAAAATTTCCAGTTGCATAAAATCTTAACGTAATTAACAACTCAATTATTCGCCTCTGTTACTGGGTATAGCTCTGTTATTGAACACAAGCGGTAATAACATATTCAACACTGTTTCTTTCCTAAAACGATAGCATCTTTGGAATTCTTCATCGTCATAAAATTCTATGGGATTTTCTGCATCCCGCAAATAACGGCGTGCAGGGTAATCGTACGGATTATCATACAGATAATTCAGAAACTGTTGGAAATCCATTGAAAACACTATTGAAAAAACTATTCAAATAAATTAATCAGTTCTGTTTACAAGCATGAGCGAAAACAACGTAAAGAATGGCGTAGATCTTCCTTGAGTGTTCCTTAAGGTACGTCGCGATGTACCTTGAGTTTGACAGTTGTTTCGTCACGTTGACTGAGGAAAAATTTCGAGGGACGCCTAGTGGAGGTGATTTTTTACAACTGTGAATACCAATTTCCTTGAATGAGGTTGAGTGGAGTCGAGGAAGTTTCGAGGAAACGTCTTGGAATCCATATTCCAAGACGTTTCCTCGAAACACACAAAAGAGAAACAGAATAGTCTAACACCCATGTGTTAGACTATTCTGTTTCTCTTTTGCATTTCCAATCTAACGCTAGTAGTATATGCATGCATGCGCATGCCAAGTGCGGCATGTCCTAGAACCAAAAGTTCGAAGACATGTGACATGTACCAACCAGCACTGTACCGCACTCCCTGTTACCGAGAGGAGGCATGTGTCCCAGCAGTGGGAACACTTAGGCTGATAATGTGCTAGCAGTATATTATATACTAAATCTGTGACTAAGTCAAAGCGCAAGCTAAGTAACGTTTATAGATCTTGGCCTCAATACTTAACTAGTATTACATAACATTTTAGTGCATCTTTGCAGACAGAGTCTTTACGTACCATGAACAAAATTCAAATAGGGTAGCTATTGAATAAAATAATAAAACGTACCATAATAAATAATAAGAGTAAGCAAACAAGCTGTATAAATTTTAATTGTACAATATTTTTATTCGTTGCTGTTCCAACATTTTTGAAAATAAACTTTTTACATATTTTTCCATTTGAACGACGTACATTTTTGTATGGGCATGTTTGTGGGTTATTTTGTTTGCAAACGAAAATATTTATAATACGCTAGTGAATAAATTGAATTCCATACTTCCATGTGAATGAATACTAATATTTTCGCAGGGACATTAAAAACTATGGTCATTTTTATGTACTTAACGTTGCAGGATGGCTTTTACCAAAAGTGGTCATCATTTTAGTGGTTCAGTAGTATGATTCAGGATTGTGTTGGAATATAGCAGTTCGTCGTGGACGTCGTACGACAGAAGCTACTCTGACATCATCTCTATCATCTGAGGGGCAATTCTCGTAATTTTAAAATCGATCACTCTCAGGGGCAATTCTCGTAATTTTAAGAAAGTTGACAGTCTGATCTCAGTTTCAATCTGTCAAAAATACCTCTAATTTCCCTACATTTTTGAAATTGGTTTGTCCACTTTTCTGTGGCGAAGCCTGAATCGCGAGTAAAGAGACCGTCGACGATCGAGTTTACATCTTTTAATTTGAGTACCGAATAAAAATGATTTGATTATTCTAAAAATGGCAATAACGTTGGGAAAAAAGAATATCAATATAATTCGAATATCGGTTCTCAATCAATATTCTAAGTAATTCTAAGAAAATTCAATATTGAGAGAATCCAATATAATATTGGCACCTAGAATAAATTATTCGATTCAATTTGCGGGCGCAAATTGTCCTAGACAGTACCTGGTCCGGAGTTGCCACGAGAGAAAATACACAAAGACGTTTTGTAGGTACATTTTTATACTATTGCGAAAATTTGACTTGGTTTTGCAAATTGAAAATGGATACTTAGAGATAAAAGACTTTTGAATTTTTCAATTTGTAAAAGCGGGTAAAAATAATGGTTGGAAGTGTATTCTAAAAGTTAAATAATACAACCCGCAAGCGTTAATTTGAGACCCGAGCGGCCCCTCTCGACCCCCGCGCTGTCACCGCTCTCGCCTACGACGCGACGCCTCAGTACCGCGTGCTTATGTCATCCGAGCGACGACGGCTCAAGTTAATTCTTGCGGGTTGTAGCTCTTTGAAATAATAGCTTTATGTAGATACTTTGAGCTTTTTGAAATAATACAATGAACTAGAGTAAATAACAGTCGTTGTAATCTAAGATTTTCCCGAGCGCCAAGGTACAAACTAACTGCCTAGTTTGGGGTTCACTGGGATTTTTTTTTTTTTTTTTTTTTTATGTTAGCCTACGCTGTCCCACTCCTGGGCAAAGGCCTCCCTCCACTCCTTCTATCTTCCGCGAGCCCGCGCGTCCTCCTTCCAGTTTTGACGGAACCTATCCAGCTCGTCCCGCCATCTCCTACGTGGTCTGCCGCGACCTCGCCTCGCTGTCTCAGGGCACCAATTCTGTGCTATTTTGGCCCACAGTTGGTCCGGCAGACATGTCCTGCCCAGTCCCATTTCAGTTGGGCAGCCTTTTGAGCCACGTCAGCTATCTTTGTTTTGGAGCGCAGGCGTTAAGTTAACGGATCGTGTTCGAAATAATAATATATTATCATAATATACATATTAGTAGGTAATATTTTAAGCTACCCATGTCGTCACATCTTGCTGTTAACCTGTGAACCTGCTTACTGTATTAACTGGACATTAAAATATCTTCTATCCTTCTTTTTTTCGTGTCAATGGGACTCGTACTCTTCTTCGATATTTTATATTGTTTGAGCCCAGTAGGTGGCCACGTTGATTGCAGTATCAGTGGTATTCTTAAAGTCATCCAAGGTGAAGTTGAACGGGCACTTAGGGCACTCCAGCCAGTTGGATAAGGTCTGATTAGTGGCACCGTACTTGCTTTGGGTATTTGATGGGTCAGTAATCCTCCACATCAACTTCGATAAATTGTGTCTGCAGCGGTCTTAACTTGAGTACGCAATCGATTGAGACCTATTTTTTATTTAGATAGTTCGTTTGAAAAAGTTATTTTTCGATCACAAATATTTGGCATAGCATTCTGAACTCTGCTCAGCCGTCAGCCAAATTGAAATGTTCACTTGTGTTGACCTTCGACGAAGTTACTTGAATATAAGTCGTATATCAAGTGCTAAAGATTAATTGCTATAAACTTATTAGCACTCGAACTAAATTGGAAAACTTTTGTAATTTATTCCTACAAAATTATTTCTTTGAATTGGAACACGTAATTGCTTGCAAATACAATTCTGTTGCTAATATTTCAGGCCGTAAATTCTAATATAAGCTTAGTTCACAAGATAGATATTTTTGCCTATCAGGCTTCTGAAGGATTCATCAGATTTGCTACATGCATTATAGAAGTAAATGGGCTCCTCCATTCAGAACCGCCCGATATGACAAGATGCTATTACCGGCCGAGTCTGCATACACGGAAAAGGGATGCGGCTAAGGCGGATTTACGGGATAACGCTTGCTTCTTGACCTACATATATTGTGGTTCAAAATTCAAGCTTGGAAAACATTGATTTTGATGGTAATATTTAAAAGAAAACTTTTCTCCCTGTATTTCAGGAAGATACATGAGTTTAATGACCACCGTTCAAGCTATAGGAAAAACAGCGCCTACCACCACCTGAATTCTTGAAACTCCTGAAACATTCAGCAGCACCCTAATTGTGTAACATACTATTATATTTCGAAGGATATTGCTAATCCATTGCTTCATATGTTCGAAAGATTTGTCTGTTCAACAACGTAAATAACACAATTAATGTTATTGAACTGTCAAAATTGGAACCCATTGCTACCGATAAAGTGTTACGCAACTACCCCGTTGGACGTAAATTATCGCAGTGGTCTATATGGGAAGAAGTCAATAGATGGCGTACCCAGTTAGGCCGCTACAGATACAACTTGGCAAAATGGAAGATTATAGACCGTAAGGGCCGCGGCGCCCACTAGCGGCACGGCACGGCACGGCAAGGGATTTTTATGCGACTAATAGAAAATATAACTTAAAAGTATGACAATAAAATTGAAATTTCATTGATGCCAAAGGACGTCGCGGTATACTTAGGCATGCCGCGACGTCCTTTGGCATCAATGAAATTTAAATTTTATTATCATACACCTAAGTTATATTTCTATTCGTCGCATAAAAATCCCTTGCCGTTCCGTGCCGCTAGTGGGCGCCGGCCCTAAGACACTCGATATGAGTGCGTTGCTGTCCAGAACATGACCCACCTGCTAGAGTGTCCCAAGTGACCATACACCTGCACTTTTGAGGATCTAACAAACGCCACTGGCGCTGCTATCGTGACCATATCGTGTTTATTTACTAACACTTATTGACGACACGGTTGGCGCAGTGGTTAAGCGATTGACTGCTGCGCTGCGTGTCACGGGTTCGAATCCCGCACGGAACAAATATTTGTATGACCTACAATTAGTTGTTCCGGGCCTGGCTGTTTCTGTGGGGCAACGTTTTAAAAAAAAAAAACTTAGTTTTGAAGGACTATGTTACTAACCCTATATTATAAGTCTTAAACGAAATAAAGTTTTTTGAATTTGAATTAACGTGGCCACGCATGGGGTTCAATTAATGTAAAAAGCATCATCGACTCGAAAGGAAGAGACCGTTGAAGTAAGTATTTAATTTCATGACATAACCAAGTCCCATGTAATAGGGAGCGAGCCTATTGCCATCAACCGGGTACAAATCCGGACTCCGGGTAAACATAACTGGTGTTTGGGGGACTATTATAGTAAACATAACTGGTGAAATGTGGGGGTACTATTATAGTAAACATAACTGGTGAAATGTGGGGGTACTAATATAGTAAACATAACTGTTGAAATATGGGGGTACTAATATAGTAAACATAACTGGTGAAATGTGGGGGTACTAATATAGTTAACATAACTGGTGAAATGTGGGGGTACTATTATAGTAAACATAACTGGTGAAATGTGGGGGTACTATTATAGGTTCCTATACACCTCTTCTTAACCCTTCGGGGAAAAAAAAAAAAAAAAAAAAATGATGTCTTTTTATATGTAGCCAGAAATATTTAGAAATAATGATATTTTTGATTTAAGCGTTTCATTTATCCTAACAGTCAAGGATATGCTTTTTGATTAACGGGCATTCTCATTTATCCTCAGACTATTCGACCGTTGAAATGTTAAAGAGCAAACTCGAAATAATATATAAATAAACGAGGAAATCACACAATGTAAATGTTTGTAGATGGGATGAAGGGAAATTGAAGAATACACGAGGGTACAGATGGATGAATAGAACTGTGTAAACGAATGATCATGACACTGAATGAATGTAATGGATGTTTGCCGACAATCTTATTTCAACGTTCATTGTGAATGAGTGTTTGTATCTCGAATGGTTTTTAAGTGTTTGTCAGTGTTTCTGAACAAAGGGGAGAAGGCCTAAAGATGCTGTGTTTGTGTTAAACTTCATCACGATTCACGGGCGGTTTTGTCCGATGAACAACGTAAATAATAATATATTTATTTGCTTAAAAACACGGTATAAAAAGATGGTAAAAGTACAATTTAGAACAAAACTTATCAATAATATAATAATGAGCATGAAAATTTTTCAGTATATGTTACTGATATTAACATTTTTTGTCAATGAAATCCTTATACTCGTAATAACGCAATGAATGTTATGCTTATGTTAATGTTTTTACTTGTTGTCCAAATGACAGCCAATAATGTCATGTAGTACCTAAACATGAGCAACAGTAGGTTTGTGCAATTCCTACACAGGGAAAAGGCTTATCATGGACGTAAAAATATCGTGGCGGGATTTTATCGTGCACTGGGTATTTACCTCTCGGTGTTAAACCACGTTAAGATAATATTACCGTGGTTAAGCCGAGCATTGAGAATACAAGAGAGCGCATCCCAGCGGGTCAAAAAAACACACTGTTGGATTTTCAACTCTCGGCGCTAAGCAGAGCGTTGAAAATCCATTGCGCGAAAAAAGCTCACCGCGGGAAAAAAATCGCCTTTGCAAACCTGAGATTAAAGGCCATATTTAGCCATGTGTTTGATTAGTTTTTCCAACTAATTAAATATTAACGACATCCAAAAGGTTAACCTAGAAACATGCAAATAATTAATAATTCAAACCATTTACACCCCACTTAACAGAACTAAGTAATAAATAATAAGGAACCAACTTGGCTCTAATTGATACTAACCCAGAAGTTGTTGAATTCAAATTCCAAAGTTGGACTGATTACGACGGTTCAACATAAGGATGGCTTGAAGACTGACGGCATTCACTGACCCTTCAAAACTTTAGTTATTAGGAAGGTATCAGATCTCTCACCACTTCCCAACTTGATATTAGAAATGTTGAATTGAAGTTTTGATGACATAAATGCTCCCGGAATTTTGTAGATATTTATGCTGGCGGAATTTTGTAGACGGTAGGTATTCGACCGTAGTTCGTAAAAAAAATTGGATTAAGGACCATTTGTTTCTTGTGGTTGCTGGTGCTCGAGGATCATAAATATATTGATATAGGAAAGTACCTACCTAAAATAGAAGATTAAAGCTTAAACGTAAAAAAAAAAACAGTACGATGACGTACATTTTTACTTTTCAGGATTAAAGAAGTATTGTCATCCGGCTACGGCCAAACCAAAGTACCTTTAGAGGAATTTATTTGAATAAAGATTAATATTATGTATTATTATTTATACATAATATTATTTATTTATGTACCTCTTACAACTACCTTTACAGGCCTTAAACCTAATTCGATAGTGTGGTTATCAACTATTATTACATAATATTATTTATATAACCAATATACTATCGTTTTTGGTATCAAATGAAAGGTCTTAACGAGTTTTTTTCTGAAAATATATTGGTAATCTATCAGCCGAAGTTACACGTCATTACTAACTCATGTAATTAAGGTAGGTACCTACGTTAGGAGATTGGTTGGTTGATTTTCGGTTATACGAAAACTGAAAAAAATCGACGTCGATATAAACAGGATATCTTTTTGTGTAATAGTAGTTGGGGTTTTTATTTTCAACTTTCTTTTTTGATTTATTACATAATCAATGGCCCAAATTTCCAAAGTAATCCTTAATATGATGATTAAATCATTGGAAATATCTAACTCTAAGAAAAGTTCACCGAAATCTGTTACGAAGTCATTAGTTTAAAATTTATGTAAACCGAAAATAAATTATAAAGTTCACAGACCTTATGAAATATCATCCAATATGCTATCTGGCAATAATAACAAACTTTATAATTACTAAACCATTTTAATGAGACAAACTTTTCGGCTTCGTACCAAAAGACCAGCCTTTATCAGCTTAGGATTTACGAGTTCAATTTCAAAGAGTCATATTTATTGCAGGCATATAAAATATTATATATTTCGTTATATAGTATAATCTTTTGGCGCTAACACTAGAATATATACAGAGTGACAGGAACATCGATGCGCAACTGTTACTGACTGCCAAAGATTCAGAACATGCGTTGACATTTTTTGTCGGTTATAAAAAGATATATTTGCTGTTCCATACATTTTGACCACGTAGATATTGCACATTTCTATGAAACAGCAGATGTTTTTTGAATAACCGTTGAAAAATGTCTATGCTAAAGTCTCATTTACTAAAATCATGGTTTCAGTTTTCTCATCAATGTCCTTCCCACCCTGTATATTATGTGCAAGTTTTGTATAAAAAAGGGAAGAGCTCATGGGCATCAAACGTCCGCATCGCTGCCAATGGGAAAAGTGCCCAAAAGGCTGGCAGCATTTGCCACGGTAGATGGTAATGGCGATTCTTCGGCCTAAAAATCGGCCAGCCCTCTGGTCACGCGAAATGTCGATCAACTGCTTGGCGATATTCCGAAATACTAGATGAGCACTCGGACGCCACGGCCCTAGGTGTTTCAACGACTCAAACCATTTGTATACTCGGAAATTCGTGACGTAAAATCACGTAGATATAAATCAACAACAGTCTTTATTTCGATACTAACTAAAGCTTCTTTGGCCTGTTTCTTGGCCAAAGAATTAGTATCGCCATACAACGTGGCAATGCTGCCAGCCTGTTAGGCACTGTTCCTGTTGACAGCGATGCGGACGAATTTTTTGATGCCCTATGATTATTTTGCTTATTTTTTCCCATGTACATATCTTTATTTTAATGTTAGCATAAATAAATCTTATTAACTATAATTACTAAAGCTATATTGTGTGAGCAAGATATCTTCTATGTTGTTACGCTGGAGTGTCGTGTCGCCTTTCCTCTTGAGTTTTATACAATTTTCCGAGAACTTATAAATTGTACCGGAATCGTCCGCTGCTTTTCCGATAGTACCTAAATAAGTTTCTCATAGTTGCGCACACTCAACAAATAACAAGCTTTATATTTTTTTGCAAGGTTGCTTAGAATCAGTAACTTAGGGACTTGGCTACTTCTACACTACCTACTCATACTCAACGTAAGTATGGAAAATGACTATGTTTTTTGTCACGAAAAGTGAGAAATAGTCAAGTGTGTGGAGTTTTCATTACCATCAGCCTATAGCAGTCCACTGCTGGACATAAGCCTCCTATTGCACGACATTCAACTCGATTTTCGGCAAGTCTCATCCAGCTGCTACCAGCCATCCTGCGAAGATCGTCGCTCCACCTAGCCTGAGGGCGTCCCACCTTACGTTTACCGATTCGCGGTCTCCACTCAAGAACACATCTACCCCAACGGCGCAGTATTAACAACATATAATTGTTTATTTACAGAAAGACCATCACCATCAGCCTAGCCTTTTCCTAACTATGTTAGGGATCGGAAGCAGTTGAATACCAGTATGTTATATAGAGTGACTATCTACCTGACCTCCACAACCCAGTTACTGGGTAATACGATACCCCTTGGTACGACTGGCTGTCGGATGGGCTTCCGACTACCCATAACAATTGTCAAAGATTTACAAATGACAGCCGGGACCAATCTCCTAACGTACTTTCAGACACACGGAGGGTTCTCGGTAATGAATGGTCACCCATCCACGGATCGACCTTGGCAGGCGTAACTTAACCTTGAAGATCGACCCGTGCGTCTGCTATTATTTAGCCACGAGCCCTTAAAAAGAGACCACGAGACCATAAAAATATCACAAACAAATCCTAATACCTAAATTTTAAAGCTCAACACTCGAACCTCTCTTCTAACAATTTTTGCTGTGCCCTACAGGGTCCATAATGATCGAAATTATATGTAGGATACCACCTAAGTACACATTATGGTAAAGCAATAAAAATATTGAGTATTGAGTATTGAACGGTTCACACCGATTGGCGTTCTATAAACAAAAACTAAACAATAAAAATGGCCGCCGAATGGTTTCTTTCCCGCGAACAAATAGGGAGTCTAATATCGCTAAAAGCCCACGCTGCGGTCTGTCGTCACGCGCCGAGGCCGGACTTTCAATATTCGTAAAAGGCCGCGACTATTTCGGTAGTCGATGCCAACTATTTTTCTTTTTTATTTGGTTGAATTAAAATAAGTGTAAAAAAATACTGGAAATTAAAGATGTGTGTCTCTTTAGATTTCAGAAAGGCTTGCTTATTTTATGCGTTACTATAAAAGCCCGAACTTAGGTACTTAAATCCTTATTTAATTATCAAATCTATAATAACATAAGACAAAATTGTAATTATATTAATGCGAATCCTACTAATATTATAAACGTGAAAGTTTGTATGGATGTATGGATGTTTGTTACTCTTTCACGCAAAAACTACTGAACGGATTTGGATGAAATTTGGCACACAGATGGTTTATAACCAGGATTAACATATAGGATACTTTTTATCCCGATATTCCCACGGGATCGAAACTTATGCGGGTGAAACCGCGGGGCGCAGCTAGTATTATATATAAAGGGTGAGAATCTAGAAAATAAGTGTAGAAAAAAAAACATATTATTAGGTTTCAATAGTTAGAAATAAAAGATATTTTCAGACCAGGCCTCTCAAAAATCACAATTTAAGTAAGTACCTAAATATGTTTTACGTGGGTAAAGGACCAGGGATTATATTTTTAGTATTTATAAGTAAATTTCAAGCACAAAGTGGTCATTTATTGAACTGTAACCGAGTATATTATTTATCTTAACGTGCAAAAAAACGCTACGTAATTACAATATATAATTAAATAGCTATAGTTCTATTTGTAATTTGTTAGAAAAAAAAGTGCCCAACTTAAGTTCTTTGAACGTTGTTTTTTTTGGTCCGGGGAGGAAAATCCTCATGGATGTCCTCCGCCCTGGGGTCAGTCAGACTCTTACTGACTAAGAACCACCCCGGTGTTCCATCTGACACCTACGCCAGGGGTCGCGGGAACTTACGATCCTTTCGCAACCCCCAAAAGTACTTTGAACCTAGGTGAACCTATTTTATTTACTGCCCTGGCTAGGTATATATTTTATTCAGAACATCTTTAAAAAAATATACAAATACTGAAACCATTTCTTGTCATTTCTACATAGAGACGTCGGAAAACCTACCTAATTAAATTTTACGGTGCTTCAATGTCACCCTTCTTTCTCTATTTGTCTATTTGTACCTATTAGTTTTTTTTTTGCAATAAGTGCAGCTATTTTTTCCGGAAAGGAACTCACCTTATACCTTACCAACCTTTGAAATATCTATGAGCAAGCGTAGGTATACTTATTCATCATCACTTTTTAAGATGGTTTCATAAATTCTCTTAATTTTATCCCACTTACGGCTGCTTTTTCCATCGCCAGATAACCTTTATTAAATACTAGCTGCGCCCCGCGGTTTCACCCGCATAAGTTTCGATCCCGTGGGAATGTCGGGATAAAAAGTATCCTATATGTTAATCCTGGTTATAAACTATCTGTGTGCTAAATTTCGTCAAAATCTGTTCAGTAGTTTTTGCGTGAAAGAGTAACAAACATCCATACATCCATACATACAAACTTTCGCATTTATAATATTAGTAGGATTATATCATCTGATAACCTCTAATAAAGTTATCAGATCAGGTCAGCCCTAGGGCAGATTTTACCTAAATCTTTAATCCGTGGAATAAAATTGACGCCTGACATTTCTAGTATGGAACAATTTGTCAAACATTCAAAATGTATCCTCAGGAAAAGACTTATTCTAGATATAAAAGTTTGGTGGAATTCGTCCCTAAGGGAATACGAAGAACTAAATAACAACAACATAAAACAATAAGCTAACAATCATAGTTCCTTGTTAGTTTTCGCTTCCAATATTCGTAATGGTGGCTCGCGTGCGGCCGCCACTTACGACCATGTCCTTGACAATCACCAGCAGTCACATCAATGTCATCGGCGTACTGATTACCTACACTCTGTTTTGTTCCGAAGCTCGTGCACATAATTGCCAAAGAGAAAATAATACGTAAGTATTGGAAAATCCTGGGCTAATGTCAGGGCTTTCGTGAAATTAATATTGAATAGGAAGGTTTCAGAAGGTTCGTTTTTAAAGTTTCTTTTGTGGATAGGGAGAATAAGAATGGGCACGGAGAATGCAGTCAGAAAATAGAGAGAGGCATCATTTCTGCAGTGCTGCAGTGGGATACTATAAGTTTACAAACAAACGACTGCTGCAATTTCTTGACCCGACAACTAGCTCTGTTTTTTTCTGGAAATGAAGCCTGGCATTCAGAGTATATTTCTGTAGGTACGGTTCTTGTAGCTCGGAATGATATTAATTTGTGTCCACATACTGTGACGTATGAACCACAATTTTTTCCAATATTTTGTACGACAAGTTTATTTATTTATTTCAACTATTCGCACATCAAAAAGGTACAAAGGCGGACTTAATGCTTTAGGCATTCTCTACCAGTCAATCAAGTGGTGGTGAAGAGATTAGATGGCAGGTGCTTTGTGCAAGTCTAAAGTACACCTTCTGTGCTTTCCTATTTCATAGTCTTGCATTATTGAATGACCAATGTAAATTTCATCTGCTAACCGTATTTTTGCAACTACTCTGGCATTTGCCGTAGTAAGGGGTGCATAATTGCAACGTAATAGATGTAGGGAAAACCCTGTGTGAATGTCAGGGTTGTTGACAGGCCGGAAGAGAGTCGGGAAGGCTTTATTGTTAATGGTCAACCCTTAGCAGTCGTTGCATAATTGCAAAGTAAGTGCAAAAAACGAATAAACGAACGGTTGTTGTGTGTTAACCTCCTCTATACTTAGAAGTTGGTTAGGTATATCTAACACTTATAATTTTGACATATTTTGTTAAAGAAGAGGAGCGAATTAAAGAACATTTAACTCAGGTAATAGCCATATTATATCGAATAAACTTTCACAATTTTTATAACAGAATATATAAGAATAAAATAAATGAATAAAACAATATAAATTGTTAGCCCACCTGCCTCTATGAACATACCACCACTCACATTAATGAACCCACCTACCCAACTACTCTTAATTAACCCACCCACCCAACTACTCTTAAAAATGTGAAAGAGATGCCTGAAAATTACACGATCATTACAGATGTCCATCAATGTGAACGAATTTTATGTTCTACTTGTTAATTCATATGATTTGCGTAGGACGAGTCTTAGGTGCGAATTTCCATATTTTTCTTAAATTAGAGTTCATTGAAGTGCAAATAGGCGCATTCATTTTGAGTGGTATACCTACCCGACACGTCTACTTCTTTGTGATTTATAATAAGTATGAGTTATTATTTATTTAAACTTTTCGCACATAAAGGCACAAAGGAGGGATACAAATACGAGTGTAAAACCAAGCACATAATAACAAACATGATATACAACGTGGAGACGACAATACAGTAATGCCTTAGGCATTCTCTACCAGTCAACCAAGGGTGGTGAAGAGATTAGATGTCAGGTGCTTTGGTTGGGAGGAATAATGATAAAAAAACCATTAAAATTAGGTACATAAATAGTAATACGTCGTAGCTATTTAAGTGATAATTTGTAACTGATTTCAGAGGGGCAATAATTCTCGTAATGTTAAGAACGTTCACAGTCTGATCTCAGTCTCAATCTGTCAAAAATACTTCAAATTTCCCTACATTTTGACAAGTTTTTGACATTTGTTTGTCGCCGAGATGAGACTGCGACTAGATTTTGAACTTTTTAAATTACGAGAATTGGCCTTCAGATGTAAAAATGAAGTCTAGAACGTATTTATTTAAAAATAAACAATAATAAACACAGATATTTATGGCTCGCGTTACTAAGATCTCCTTGGGATGGCAAGTGCTGGGCTAGCAGCTCGTGTGGGTGGAGCCGTGGAGGTTATGTAAGCGACGCAACTCGCATAGGTACCTAATTTTTGTTTTAAAGTCCAAATACTTTTTTTATAAAAGGTCGAATACTTTTTAGGTTTTTTACCTCCGTCACCTTCAAAACCACAACCACTATCATTCACCTTTAAAAGAGTGGAATACCTATGTAGAACGTGCAGGATGCATTTAATCAAATAATTGATTTGATAATAATGTGAAGAGCCAGCTCGCTAAACATTGCAGAATATTTTTAGAGCTTTCTGAGGAAAATAGTCGAGTTGTATAAAACTAGACATATGTACAGACGCAGGTCAAGCTATCCGAAACTGTAAAATTTTCCCAATCAACCTTCAACCTTAATGCTTCAGTGATAAAGTTGAAAATCTGTTAAATAAATTTGACAGTTTGTAGTAGCTTGATGTGCTGGCATCTGTACTAACTCAGTCCTATAAATATCTTATTCATAAATATGAAAGAGATATTTGCTGAAGAAATCTTCAGCAAAAAACGTATATGTAAAAGTTTGATGTCGAGGGTACATACCAGAAATTCATGGTATAAAGGAGTCGACGACTTTGATTCGGAAACCGAATTCCTACTGTACCATATTGAATTTCGCGGTCTTGTCAAACATTTCTCATGAAAAAGCTTTGTAGTTCAAATTAAAAAACGTTTCTCGCATACGACCAAAGCTGTAAAATCTCATCTCTACATAATAAGACTTTGTAAAAATAAGCTTTGGGCTTAAAATAGAAGATGAAAATGTAAACCAAGTATGGCAAGAGTTCATTAATATAGATATTCTGTATTCTTTGCTAACTATCCACTAGAGATCTTAGGTTCAAATCCTGGCAAGGTTATTTTTTCAACTTAGTATAAATCTAAGTCTGAAACGGCCAACCCGTCGTGAACAACCGTGGTGATCAATGCTCGTACCTTATCTGTATGAGAAGACGCCATCGCCCTGAAGTGGGGCAATAATAGGCTGGTATTATTCACTAGAAAGAAAGAAAGAAAAGAAAGAAAAATGCGTTTATTGGCATTACACAAAATTAATACACCTTAAGACTATAAAAACAGCACACACAACACTATCCACTAGATTGTAAATAAAATAACTTCTACTGGATTAATGTCAAACAGAAAAAAGTTTGCCAACGTGCAATGGAGCGCAGTATTCTAGGCGTCAAATTGACAGACCATATTCACAACCTCACACTGTGCTCAAAAACACATATCACTGACGTTGCTCAAAAAGCTGCTAAGCTGAAGTGGGACTGGGCTGGCCACGTCTGCCGTATGCCCAATGAGCTGTGGGCTAAAATAACCACCACGTGGAGCCCTGACACAGCTAGAAGATGTAGCGGCAGACCTCGTAGAAGATGGCGGGACGAGATGGACAAAACAAACGACCAGTCCACTGTAGCCCTGGATCGAAAGAGCGGGAAGTCGTGGGGAAGGCCTTTGCCCAGCAGTGTGATGATGCAGGCTAACAGTAACAGTGTCAAACAGCTCTATTAAGGTGAACACACAACATTTTAGAACTGAGTAATTATTGTGTATTTATTTTACTTTTTATTGTGTTGACGTCATCAAGTCAACAGCAGCTCTCGCTGAAATCCAGCGCTGGGGCTCTCTCGTAGCATTATGCAGAGCGATGGCCGTTTTACGTGGATGTGACACATATTCCCCTAACGTGTTCTTTTTGTGTGTGTTTTTTCTCTGCGACATATTAGCGCAAATAAACGTATTTTCTTTCTTTCGTTTTAATAAAACTTTTGGACTATTAAACTCAATTTGTAGTTCATTTTAAATTCAAAGCACGAAACGTTTAATTAAAATGGTCTAGTCATATATCAGCCTTTAGCTTTTAGTATTACTAAAATACTTTGTAGTGATGTACCTAAGTCCCTTACGTAACCGCGACACATGCTCTGGGTTCTAACTTCTAAATCATGCAACGTTTTAGACATAAGTACCTATTGGCCGCTTTAGTCATTAGCAAAGTTTC
The DNA here is from genome assembly GCA_949629185.1 of Apamea crenata. NCBI lineage: Eukaryota > Metazoa > Arthropoda > Insecta > Lepidoptera > Noctuidae > Apamea > Apamea crenata. Next base: position 6,024,291 of record OX451359.1, read on the forward strand.
GAGTGTAAATTGTACGTGAAATTTGTACTGGCCAATTAGTTATTAGGGGCCCAAAGTTGGCTCTGCTGAACCTTGGGGACAGATACAACAATGTTCCGTAGAATATCAATTTGGAATTCGATTTTTATTCATTTTATACAAGCTTCGATGAGAATTCAGCCACTTTGACAGCGCAAGCGTTGGGTTCGTAAAAGTCTTCCATAGTGCAGCATCCTGTTTTTTTTTTGGGTGGGAAATCATCAAATGACTTTTCCTGCTCTGGGCGGAGTGTGAGGGCGTGTCAGACTTTTACTGACTAAAACCCACCCGTGTTCCTTTTCAGCTGCCTGTGCCAGGGGCCACGGTATCTCTTTCGAACAACCCGTGGCCCATAGTGCAGCACCCTAATTGCGTAACACACTTTCGGTCACAATCTGAATCATTTTGGAGGATATTGATAATCCATTGTATCACGATCAAAATTTGTCTGCTCATCAACGTTAATAACGCAATGAATGTTGTTGAACTGTAAAATTGAAGTCATTGTTACTGTTAGTGCGTTACGCAGTTACCTCGCTGGTATTTTTGCACAGAGACCACGACAAGAGGTGCATCAGGTTCTACCCCGGTTATTTTTTTGATGCAAAAAGGTTACACCCTATAGCACCCTGGATCTGTATGTATAATTCGAATTATCCGAAACACTTTCTTATTGCTCACCTACCTACACCACGAAATCTTCCATCCAAAAATGTGTCTCTAACTTCAGCCGTTTAGGAGAGCCTAGCCCTGCCAGCCCTGCCAGAGGGCAGGGTGGGGCGCTTGCCCCACCGTGCCCCACCGTGGCTACGCCCATGCTCCACAGTCGCACGGTGGTTCATCGGACTAAGTTAACCTGCAGCGACCCATCTGGCTTCTCAGTGGGTTAATCTCTTATATTGGTTACACCGTATGTATTTCCGCAAGCGGCGTTCCTGGGTTCCTCTTTGAAGGATATGACTGAAAAAAAAGCCACATGAGATAAAAAGTTGAGGATAGTCTCTAACGAACGTTGCTCTAACGGTTAAGGCCTTTGCTCTTACCAACCGTCCGAATATTCACCCTGTATATTATAAAAGTGTATTTTTGGGTCAGATTTTGATGCTATTTTGCACGAGGGTAACTATGAGGTATTCCTACACAAACATCAAAACCGGCTATTGGTCCATAGAACACTTTTGCCCAGTCTCCTTTCTATCTTAATGTATCAGAAAACCTTTTGTTGTAGTATCCATACCGCTATGTTACTACCAATTTCACTCTTTTTATTCGCCCCATCCTAAATTATTTTCAGTATCAATTTTTGACCACTCCCTTCCATCTTTAGCATTCCTATCGGCTCTCCCAAAACTCCCACAACGCAAAAGAAAATAAATAGGTTACATTTACAGTTAGCAACCCTCCTTTATCACGTCGACCAAAAAGTATCACACAACACAACATCGGAATACAGAAAAGAAAGAATGCGTGACCCTAGCTAGTTTCTATAAATTCTAGCGGAGGTGTGATTGGCAGAGAAAAATGGCCGCGGCCCCGTGGGCTAAGAATGAATTACGTTGCCGATTTTTCTGACGAAAACCTTCGAAATTCACGCAGGTAGGTACGGCCGACCTGATATATTGTTCCTTGTATTGGGAAATTGCCCTTGGGAACCGGGGAATAGATAGAGCGTTTTAAATTCATGATGGGATTCCTGTATTTTGCTTACAGCAACAAAAAATTACACTTGTGGCCCATACAGCTGTGACATGTAATATTCGGTTAGAGGTTTCTTTTACGGCAAAGGTTTTGCTTCAACTTTGTTGAGAAGAGAAACCCAGCGAGGAAGAAATTACCAAAATACTGCGCTATACATTTGGGTTGGGTATTGATGTTTTGGTTAGCACAGATTGCTAACGGTTAAGGAAAACATCTTGACGAAACTGGCATGTCCTAGAACCAAAAATTCGAAGACATGTGACATCTACTAACCCGCACTGGGCCCGTGTGGTGGACTACGGCTCACTCCCTCTCACTGAGAGGAGGCCTGTGTCCCAGCAGTGGGAACGTTAAAGGCTGATTATGTATGGGACAGCTGATTATTTTTTCGCGATTAAGATGTCGGTCCCATGGAGAACGTTGTTCAGTTTGATGGTCTGTACCACATCCTTAATTTTGACCACACCTTTTAGATACACGCTGTATTTCCGTCATTTGCGATATACCCCTTTATTTATAAACGTTGCTTAAGGTGAAGAGACGTTCAAACGTCAAAAATGTAGGGTTAAACAGTCGTGGTGGATTACGTACGGTCCACTCCCTCTCACAGAGAGGAGGTCTGTGTCCCAGCAGTGGCAACATTGTAGGCTGTTGCATATAATATATATCATTACGTAACTTTAAGCAACGTTTATAAATAAACCCCCTATATGGTTTCGTATGAGTTCGAAGCATCAAATTAGATGGCCACATAATTATTTATTAACACGTAATACTCGTATGGTAGCCTTAAGAGATTAACCTATATCACTTAAATAACAACCCTATAAGCTTTGGTACCCCTTTTAGCTACTGCCTATTATGATATTCACCTGGTATTATTTAATGACTTCGACAATAAAATTCTCGGCAGTGAAAACCGTCTTTAAGCTTATGATTGATGATGCCTTAATAGTACAAAGGCATTCTTGTTATTCGAATATATAAATTAATTGAGAGGATTCAAACATTCATATTGACTAGCCTTTTTAAACCTGTGGGTCGCGACCCCCTGGGTCTCCCCTCCGTCTACTAGTCTGATTTTATATTTATGAGTTTTAAATTTTAAACTAACGGCGACCCCCTTAATGAGGCTTGACGACCCCCCATATAAAATCAGACTAGTTCAAAATTGTATTTATGAATATACAATTTTGAACTAGCCTGATTTCATATTTATGAGCTTTAAATTTTAAACTAAAAAGGTTAGTACGAAAAAAGCTAATTAAACGTTAACACAAATCAACAAATACCTACAAGTCACATGCGTCGCTAATGTGACGAGGAACAGGCGCAACCTGATGACCTGATGGTTGCGTCTGTTTCTCGTTAACCAATTTCTTTGTTTGTCTTTTGAGCCATCGACTAGAACTTTCACTCGCACAGGTAGGAGGTTCCAAATGGAATCAAATAATGCAAAGCTTCTGCGGTTAATTGTAGTTTTTCTGTTTAACCAAAAGATACCAAAGTGACAGACTTAAATTCCAAGTTAGAAACAGCAGAGGGTGGGGGGTCGCGAAATATTTTTTCATACTAAGGGGGCCGTGCCATAAAAAAGGTTGAAAAGCACTGGTCTAGCCAATATGCCAAGGACCCAGAAAAGTGTTTTAAAGGTCATCGGACATGTCGGAAAATGTCAAAGTTATTGAAATATTAAGAAAACTTCTATAATTATTTTACGCCACAAATTGGATTCTATTTTTTCAAGTAGGTATTGTATATATTTTATGTACTTTTTATTAAAACATGAACATTTTTAAGAAGACTAATCCAAGATTCTAGAACGCCTAATGCTCGGTAACATGAAGATTAGCGTTCAATAGTATTATAGAACGTGTACGGTGCAACTGCACATTCTGCAATTCAGCAGTTCACGCCACACATTCATTTCAACTCATAATAATTAGTTCAGTTCGCGTTGGGCTATCAAATCAGCCAGGCGTTCTCGTTACAGCCAAAAAGGGCCGCGTCACTCACTTCATTTCCACACCATCAGTCCCAGTAAGCTCATTTTACCTTTAAGTACCTTTGGAACAATACAGTAGTGTTTTAATACTTACCTTCTTTTATTCCATTCATCTCTCATCTAAAAGTAATGTATGGTCTAGCAAGGATTACAGAACGTATTTCGATAGTTTTAAAAGCATGTAAAACTTCTACTACATTTTGATTCGGAGACACCATTCTAAGATGATAGAAACGTCCAAATTGTCACGAGGACAGTCCTATTCAGTGTTAATTCGACCTCTTATCAGTCAGCTACATTCGGAACTCCTATTCACAGGACCGAAGACCAATTACGGTTGTAATTGGAATAGGTAGCTTCTGTCGAATAGTGTCGGGTGTCCAACAAATATTATGGGTGCCTATTCAATTATGTCGAAGGTGTTGCAAGCTGAGGGTTAGATGTGTAGGGTCCTTTGTTTGTGTAACTGTGGAATTGGAATTGTAACATGTGCGTTTGGTAAGATAGGGATAAAGTTAATCGTATTGTCAGTTTTGGGGGGTTTAGCTTAGGATTACGATCCGGTGACAGGGTTAAGCTGATTACAAAATAAAGATGTCGTCAATAATATCCCATTAGAATTTGATTATAGAGATGTTTCCTAGAGGGTACAGGCGCGGTTGCAGCCCAAGATTGGGGGGGGGGGGGGGTCACCAAGTAGTAAGTTAGTAACTTAAGTTAGTAAGGCAAGTAAATCATGCAGACTCTCGACAGCTTGAATGATTTTGGAGGGGGAGGAGTCATGACCCCCACGACTCCCCCCCCTAGTGCCGCGATTTTTACCCATTTTCTTTCATAACTTTCAAACAAGCCTTACTTTCACGACGGCGATACTTTCTAATCTAAATAACAAAAAACACCCAGAATTCACACCCTTTCTGAAAAAATGTTGCATAAAAGATGCAATATCGCTGATTTATGCAAAGTGCAGGTCACAAAGCTTATTTGTTAGAGCTAGGTGAGATTCTGGACCGAACACCATTTACAATTCAAATCTGACGTCCCAACTGGACAATAAGAATAAAAAGTGGGGCTGTCTCTGGCCGCTCCTGGCCCGCCACGTCGCGTCGGTCTGCAAACAACCAAGTCTTGCGGCAAGAATGCAAAGATTGTGCAAGTTCGTTAGTTGTCAGGCAGTTGGCACGAGAACTGTGTTAAATAAATCCTGGAAAGAATTTAATTTACTTGAATAGATTTAAGAAATAACTCGGGGAACTTGGTGTTTGTAAATCTGATTTGGAATTTAAAAGGTTAGATAGCAACTAACCTGAAAGGCCTTTTTTATCGTGGAGAAATGCTCATGCATTCTGCACTACCACGGGGAGATAGGGCAGTTATGTGGGACACTAATCCATTAAAACTCCACGGTGTCCACCTCTGCCGCTTACGGCGGGAACACGGGCACGCGTTAGCACTCATCCGTGAACCCGCCGCGGCTGTTCGTCGCCGGACCCTCCTCTGGGGAGTACTCCCCATCACCGGCGCACCAGAAAACATAGCACGCCGTGATCACCCCAGGGACCAAACCATCACATGGGGGCCAGACGACCCAGTGTCTGGGCACCCTTGCTCCCCCTGCGACGGGTCGGGTTATTGGCCCCGCCGCCTGTCAATTTTCGGCCGCAGAGGATAGGGAGAGCGGCCAACGTTATACCAACACTCCTCCTCCCCTGCGGCCCCACTGCATGATCCGCCATCAGATGGTGGCGACCCCGTCAAGGCCGCGGAAGGTAGGGAGAGCGGCGCACCGCAATACCGGCACTCCTCTCCCGCCGCGGCCTCCAACCCTCAGCCGTGATGCGTCTCATACGACATCGCGGCCCGCCTCAGTTGCGATGTCGCCCAAGCGGCACCGCAACCTACTTGTTGGCCGCTATGTCGTCGGCTTACTGGCAAAGCCCTGACGAGCGGCCCCTCCTCGGGTTCCTCTTGGCTTCACCGTGGGTGACCAAGCCACGACTACTGAGCCCCCCCCCCCCCGTCTCGACCATGCGGGAACCTACCGGGGGGGGGGGGGGGGGTGACCTGAAAGGCCTAGGCTAACGTTGAGGTGCTAGTCGATCATGTTTAGGGGGATTTTTCAGGTTTCCTTCAAGACAATAGTGTTCAATACATCGGCCATGATGAGTTCATGAATAGGCGCTCCGTTCGAATTCGAATCTATTCGGGCGAATCCGAAACTAATACGTGCGTTAATCATTAACCTTAAATAGGTATGCAGAATATACAGGGTGGCAGGGACATCGCCGCGCAAACTGTAACCATGGATTCAGCACATAAGTTTAGACCCCATAGCGTAGAAATATTTCGTCGGTTATCTAAAAAAAAATCTTCTGTTTCATAGAAAAGTGCCCAGTACAAAGTGTACCTACGCGGTCAAAATGTATGAAACAGCAATATTTTTTTTTAATAACCGTCGAAAAATTTCTACGAAGTCGAAGTCATGGATACAGTTTGCGCGTCGGTGTCCCTGCCACCCTGTTTATTCTTATTTTTCGGTAACTTGAAAATACATTCAGCTTCTTTTAATTAAAATATAAATAAAAAATACACTTCTTAGCTCGTTATTTCATCTTATTCTCTGTCATCTCCTTTCAAATTTCGAGTTCATAAAACAGGAGGCTTTATGTTTTTAGACACACACAGATAGGTAGTAACAATAGATAAAGCTGCATTCAGACAATATGCCACTTTATTAAAATTCTCACAAGTGAAACACTATACCTTACCTACACCTTAACCTTATAGATGATTCAGCAAGATTGATACACCGAACATGAGAACCAAGTTTATTTATTTATTCATAACTGCATGTTATGAATAAATAAATAAACTTCGCGTCATGAATATCGAGGCGGATTGCTCAGAGATTTTGTAAGGTGTTGTATTTTATGGTGATAGGCCTCGCACGAGACGTGGGATCTATGTCGTAAACTACATACTAGACTAGATTGTGAGGAATAACGCTGAATAAGGTGTCAGCGATTCATGTGTTTCAAAGTTAAACCTGCACTACACTACTAGTGTAAAAGGGTACTTCGGTTTGCTTCGTGCAACCTCGGCTCGCCTCGGGCGACTTCCGATCGTTGTCATCGGTTTTTGCGCCCAAGTCAAAGGACACGAAGCGTCCCGTAGTTCTGGGACTTTGGTCAATTTGGACCAGTACTTCGTCGAATTGTTTTAAAATTAAGACTCACTTGTATCTTTAACAATAATGCAGCAAATACCTCATACGAGTAGCTTTGCATATTTGACCCTCCCATAATAATATGGATGTAGTTAAAAGGTAAAAAAGGTAAAATTAGCTTATAGCTTGTAGCTGTAGAAATCTGTAAAGAAAAGTTCAATAAAAAATGTCGAAACCCGTTACGTAGCAAAGACATCAGCCTACTTATTAAGCGTAAATCCGTCTTAATAATCTCAGAAGCCATCGTTCTCGATTTCAATGTTACCAAACATTGGGGCTCCATTTAGGCTCGATAAAAGCTTCCAAACAAATGCCTTGAAAGGGTATTAGACTCCCCCAATCCCGTGTTTAGCGCCATAAGCCGTATAAGTAACATTGCTTTTATTTTCCCACTCCATTCGTAATGGAATAAATAAGGAATGGATCCTTGTTTTATTTTAAAAGCGTTGGTACTTATTATTGGCTTGATGTCTGTTTTAGTAAACGTGAGCCCTAGGTCCTAATACAAACTCAGGCATTAAGAAAATACTCTTGGGAAGGTCCTCCTGTCATGTTATTTTGAACTGACTTCAAAAAGGAGGATGTTATTATTATGTTCGTATGGAAACCGACTTTAAAAAAGGGGGAGGAGGTTCTTAATTTGACTGTATTTTTTATGTATGGTCATCGATATTGTTTGAAAGGGCGTTTTACTCCTGAGATAATCCCATTTTTTGATCAAGTTCTGATGAATTATTTTGGAATTGGCTTCAATAATACGTATTATTTCCACTAGCATAGTGTATGTTGATGCTGTTATAATAACTTCCTCAGTGTTATTTACATAGCAAACAAATTTCTCTGGTACCACAACTAAAAAGTTAAAATTATCTTTAATTTCGGAAGTCGGTATCTTTGGTTTTGTGTTTTCGTTTTTGGCCACCGACTTCCGAAATGAAAGTTATTTTTCACTTTCTAGTGTTTTTTTTGAAGTCGGTTGTTTTTTTGTAACCTTTGAGTTATTGATTTGATAAAAAAAACATACTTTAATTATGCTTTCAAGTTGTTAGAGTTTGGAAATAAGAATATTTTGCGGCGTTTCTGTTCTCAGCTGCTGTTATGACAGTTGGATTATTAATAAAACCCTTAATCAAATAATTAATTTATTCTCTCTTTTCGTATTTATTAGTTATAAGTACAAGTCAATTAATTTATACAGCCTTTTATTTAATCCTACCCTTATTTTTCATAGACAAAAGAATTAATTTATTCTCACTTTTCGTCTTTATTGGTTGTAGGTACTAGTCAATTAATTTATACAGCCTATTCTTAAATTGAAAGAAAGAGAGAAATGTACTATGTAATTGGGACTCGCACCGGAAGATCACAAGCGAAACCACATATAAAAACAAAAGTATACAGGGTGGCATGGGCATCGACGCACAACCTGATACCATGGGTTCAGTACACTTTGACCGCGTAGGTATTGCACTTTTCTATGAAACAGCGGTTTTTTTTTGGGAACCGACGAAATATGTCTACGCTAGGGGTCTAGAAGAAGACAACGGGGTCGCTTTAAAGAGACGTCAGCACGAACTGACGGGGTCCGCTAGGGCCGATGCCTGCTAGGGCCGCGGGTTGTTCGAAAGAGATACTTTGGCCCCCGGCCACAGATTACTAAAGCGCTTATAACACTATCCAATTTAATTATGGTAACTAGGAACACTCTAACTAGGAAATCGGAAGAGAGCTAGTGATTACATTACACTAAATTGGATACTAAATTGGATTCTAAATCGGTCAGACGACGCATGCAGACGCATTCGTGAAGAACGATTGTACACAATTTAGGAAGTAGTGCGATTGGACCTCCAATTTACACTAAATTGGATCCAATCTGTTCTAACTGCGATTACATCTGCCGATTTTCTAGTTAGCATTCCTTAAAATTGGATAGTGTAATAAGCGCTTAAATAGTTACTACGTAACAGATACTTCACTTAGTAGAAAATTTCCAATACCTACTGCTATAATAGCCTACTCCGTCGCGTCAGAAGCCGCTGCATGCTAAAATATGCCTAAATGCTCAAACGTACAGTTGTGATTGTACGTTAAGCCGTTACTTGGTCCCGGCTGTCATTCGTGGATCTTTGACAGTCGTTACGGGTCGTCAGTAGCCCGAAAGTCTGACAACCAGTCTTACCAAGGGTGCCACCAACCCCAAACACAAAGGGTTAACCAGTATTACCCAGTAACTGGGTTGTGGAGGTCAGATAGGCAGTCGCTCCATGAAAAACTGGTGTTCAGCTGCATCCGGTTAGACTGGAAGCTGACCCCAACATAGTTGGGAAAAGGCTAGGCAGATGATGATGGTATGCTGGTATGTATGCCTCTGTCTATCCTTGCAGTCGCCTTTGACTAAATGTTGAGATTAAATGATTGATCAGATAGTAGATGGATAATACGAATAAGTATATACGCATACATATAACCTAACGTCTTTTTCTATGCGCGAACGAGAGAACCTTACACGAATCTATCTTCCTGAGACGAACCTTAACCTCTTGATCCTACTGATATACTTGTAATACTCGTAAATGTGAAAGTTTGTAATGTTTGTATGTTTTGATGTTTGTTACTCAGCCACGCAAAAACGGCTGAACTAATTTGTATGAAATTTAGCAAACAGATAGATTATAACCTCAACTGACACATAGAATACTGTTTATCTAGGTAGTATGTTGTCGTGGGATAATTTCCGACATAAACGCGGGTGAAGCCGCTGGCAAAATTTTGTAGATAACATAATATTTATTTTACATTCACCAAATAAATTAATAGTAAACAAAACAGTGGTAGCGCTGCTGGCAGCTTATGAATGCTTAGTAACAACCCACTCTGCTATTAAAATTAAAGAGAAAAACATTATTTAAATAAATACAACGTAGTTGAACATTATTTACTTTAGTTATTCAGCAAACAGAAACTTGTTTGTCACAAAATATGATTACACAAACAAAAACCTTTTCGTCTTGTCCTCCCGTTCCTTGCGGCAACGTTTCTATTCTGTTACACAGCTCAAAGCTTTGTCCAGGTTTTTTCAAACTGTTATGATGTATGCTTGGATAGACAGAGAAGTAGTGTACTGTTTTTGTAAATACTTTACAGACATAATTTTTTATATGAAAGAACCTCGGTATATGGGGGTCATCAGTATAGAGATGTGAGGAACAGGGTGTAAAGTTCACTCCTCTTCCATAGAAAAGGGAGACAGACTGTGTTGTGTCTGGTGGGCAACTCCCCGACAATTGACGTCGGGTCGTTGTATATATGCTAGTCGCGCGGTAAACTCTGCTTGCGCGATGCAGGATTTTGCATGACGTCAGTATGATACGCAATTCGCATGTGACGATGTAGATGCCGCCACAGGTACATCGACTCTGATAAGGTTGATGGAAAATATCAGCAGTGATATGCTGTTACCAACTCACCGTGAAGTTAGGTAACTCCCTTCACCTAAGTTTTCACAGTGAGATTCTTACAGAATAGACCGCCTGTATCGAGAAAGTTTTAAGTTTTATACATCCGTATTTCCGTAGAACAATTATTAAAATAACAATAGTTAAAAAATATTTGCATATTAATCAATTTACTATACATATTCGTTACTATACACAGATTAATTACTATTTTTACAAGCTAACACTAATATATACTATATAAAATTATATACAAGTATATATTACGAAAAAAATATAGAAAAAGTCAGGAGCTCATATAAAGATTTATATGAGCTACTGCCTTTTTCTATATTGGTGGGAAAGTTGGTATAATTTTAAGATTTAGATTCATATTTAGATATATACGAATCTAAATCTTAAAATTATCACCAACTTTGCCCTTCTCAAAAGTGTTAAATCATATAATAACAAAATTATTTCTTCGCAAATAATAGTTCCTAACCAGTAAAAAATACATTTTAGATAAAAAATGTGTCAGCGATAACGTTAAAAAAGTTTTACAAGTAATAAAAACGTAAGGTAAACTTATTTGATATCCTTAAACACGAAATTGTAAGGGCCCTTGATGTAATTAAGGGCTTGTTGAACTGTTTTCGGCGGAGGTCCGAACCATTCCACTTGAAAGTTTTCTATTAGTCTCGCCACAAATGTGTCCATTTCCAGTTCAGCTATGCGACGGCCTGGGGGTGAGAAAAGGAAAATTCTATGTCAAAATAAACGCTTGATTTAGTGTGGGCCGAGAAATTCCTTATTCTTCATGTCTCACCTGTTATGGTTACAATAACACTCTTCTATCTTTGTAATGAAACTACACTAGATGTATACATAATCAGCCTATAATGTTAAGATGATGAGAGCAGTGGTGATGAAATTATTTACACAAAGTAATGTGCCTGGCTGGGTTCGAACTCACGACCTACAACTCGTAAGTTGGGGCTATTACCACTGGGCTACCGCTGGCTCTCAACTGGTCTTTTGGAGTCGTGACAATGGACCAGTTAGGAACTGTGGTGTCTTTATGCAAATTAGATAATGCACACATTTCTTGGGCATTGTAAGATAAGCACACATTCGCCCTTTAATTCACATAAGTCAAATCGTTTCATCACTTATCCCTTAAGGTTCATTGGAAAACCAGCATCTGTCTGGCATTAATACTAAAATGAACCTTTTTGGCACAGCTGCGATGCACACACTATTGTAGTTAAAACATTATTTTCACTTTTTCATTTGTTATTATATTTTGTGTTTCACGAACTGTGTTCAAGTAAACGTTATTCTTTCTTTCTATTTATGTACTAGAGATTTAGAATGATTAAATATTTACCTATGCAGCTACGCACTCCATAACCGAAGGGTCCGTAAACAAACGGATGAGCATTCCCGTAATAAAGTGGGTCATCTTTCTTGGCCACCCATCGCTCTGGGATGTACTCATCAGCTCTGGGGTAGTGCTTTTCCATCAGCGACATTTCTCGGTGGGCGAAGACTACATCAACCTGAAATATACCGTGTTTAAAACAGATCATTGTTTTGTTGACTGATGCTAAATCCTGAAGTATGTAAGTATGAAATTTTTAGGGCTGTGGATATTTTGACTGGTTCTTCTCGCATGCAGTGAATTCGTGCGGTCTTCACAAGGTCATCAGTCAGAACCGCATCCTAATTGCGTAACACACGATCAATCGGAATCGGTTTCATTTTGACAGTTCAACAACATTCATTGCGTTATTTACGTGTTGAGCAGACAAATTTTTCGAACTTATGAAGCAATGGATTAGCAATTTACTTCAAAATGATTCAGATTCCGATTGATTGTGTGTTACGCAATTGGGGTTCTGGTCGAAGTGGTGGTACTTGGGGGAGGGCTATGTCTAGCAGTGGACGTCTTTCGGCTGAAGTGATGATGATGATGATATTTCGATCTGCAGTGCGATTCTGTAACCATCTCACCGTGAAAACTTGGGTGAAGTGAGCGTGGAGTGAGATGTCATTCCAACTAATACTAGGGATTGACACTATTGACAGCTCACTCTACGCTCGCTTCACCTAACTTTTCACGGTGAGATTTTTACAGAATCGATCGGCTGGTGGGGTTCAGTGATGCGGTGTTATATCTGACACTCAGTGTATTCCACGCACCAGAGCTACTCTTAAATCTATGATTAATTACATCACATAGGTAACCTGTATTACTTTATTACTTTTTTACATCATTACTTTGTTTTTATTTGTCTCAAAGAAGCGACAAATTGAAGTCTGACGAAGGCCAGACGGAGTTCAATATGTTCTTAATCAAAGAAGCCTGAACGAATCTACAGTGATTGGTTGCTCAAAGCATATTTCAGTGTGGTAAGCCAGTGTGGTCAGCACGAGCAGGCGTGGTGATCAATGCTCATGCCTTCTTTGAAGAGTCATTTGCCCTGCAAATGGGACAGTAATAGGCTAAGATTTTGATATTTTTCTTTCATCATCACCGTCATCATCAGCCTACAGCAGTCCACTGCTGGACATAGGCCTCTGCTATTGCACGCCATTTAGCTCGATTCTCGGCAACTCTCATCAAGCTGCTACCAGCCACCGTACGAAGTTCATCTGAGGGCGTACTACCTTACGTTAGCCGATTCGCGGTCTCCACTAAAGGACACGTTTACCCCAACGGTCATCGATTCTACGGCTAATATGGCTAATACATTTATATTTTTCTTTAAGTGTGGTAAAACACTGCAAATATTCCACTTACATCTTTGGGCACCTCGTAACCCAATAAATTGTACTCCTTCGAGGTCTTCCTTGCATTTCCTGACACTACGGGCATCATTCTGAGCGACTCTTTGATGCAAGCCCTCAGATATGGTCTTTTCTCCGAGTTCGACATTATCTCTTCTCTTAGTTTGTCTTGTTTCTCTGGATTTTTCGCCAGAAGGTAGAGAGTTGCTGTTACTGTGTTTGCAGCCTGAAAAATATCATATTGCTCAATATTCATTCATATACATATAAATAAAAATTAAATGCTGTAAAGTGGGTTAGCGCATCACTTGAGAACGGCTGGGCTGATTTGAATATATATATTTTTTAATGTTCGTAATAAACCAAATTAGGTTAACATGGAAAGAAAAAATTAAAAAGTTTTCCGATTTTTTTTTGATTCCCGAAAAACTGTACGTTGTTTCTATGGTGTTTTTCCCCTTTGCATAGGACAATGGCTGTCGGGCTAGCTAGTTTAGAATAAAAATAGTCAATCGTGAGATTCCATTCGGAGTTCTAAAATTGTTTTTTCAAAGAAAGTTGTTATATTTTGTAATAAAAAGGTTTAAAGGAACAAAGTTGGACTGCGTTACATTTGGTTTGTCCCTTGGTTTGACTGCATTTATGAATGATGTGCTTTGTCAAAGATGTGCTTACCGTATCAACGCCAGCAAATAACATGTCACTGGCCATGATGTGAGCCGCTTCTTCATTGATATCCAACAATTTCTCTAAAACTCCCTTCTCGGTAGTAGATTTGTTCTTTAGGTTATCCTTTCCCTTTTTGATGAAGTATTTTGTTAAACTGAAAGCATAAACAGTAGCGTATAATATTTTACACCTATTTATTCTGTGGGATTATTTTTGGTGGGCAAAGATTTGATCGTTTTAAATTATTCCAATCAATTCAGACATAGTTCACTTTATATGGGAGCAAACAGTTCAAGACATTGGTCTAACAAAAATCTCAGCAACTTTCTGGATCATAGAGGTATCAGTCTAAGGCTCAACGATCTCAAAAATGGAGATAAGTTATTAAATTGAAAAGATATACATTTTTTGCAACTTACTCATCATGATGCTCATACAACTTCATGGCTTTCTTGTACATTGGCGTCGAAAATAATCTCCAAAGGTTTGGCTTGAAATCAATTTCATTGGCTGTAACAAACAGGTCGTGGACGCACTGGATCAGCTGCCACTCTGGTGAGTCTGCGGGCAAATTAGGATCGAAGCAGTTCAGGCGGCAGCCAAGAGCAACTGTGCCGATAGATTCCAACGCCCATAAGTTCATTTCCTTGTCGAAATCCTTTGTGATCATGTTCTTTTCATCACGGTTGGCTCTCATTCTGAAAATTGGGTGGTTTAATTTTTTTTGTTACAGTTAAATACATTTTGACTGCAGTGATCATCACTTGTATTCTCGAATTCATTCTTATAGACCGTTAGAATGATGATCGTTGAATCGTTAAGATCTTCTATATTGGGAAGCAGATTGATGATAACTAATATAAATAAAATTATATTAGTTATCTTATAATACAGGGTGGCAGGGACATCGACGCGCAAACTGTAACCATGAATTCAGCACATGAGTTTAGACCCCATAGCGTAGAAAATTTTCGTCGGTTATCAAAAAAAAAAAACAGTCGTTTTATAGAAAAGTACAATACCTACGCGGTCAAAATGTATGGAAGAGCATTTTTTTTTAATTACTGACGAAAAATTTCAACGCAAGGGCGTCCAGAATCATGTATTGAATCCATGGTAATAGGCTGCGCCTCGATGTCCCTGCCACCCTGTATAAACTAATAATTTATATTATTAATATTCTTATCAAGTTAGCCCATTGTACACACACGTTTTTTTTTGCCTTGGAAGACTACGGTTTATTCGTCGTATGTAGGCATGCTCTTCAGTGTTGTATGGATCACTATGGAAGCTTGTTGACCGACACGGTTTATACGCCGTACCGTGAAGAAACCGTGCCGTATACAAGAGGCTTTATGTAACTTTGGGAAGACGCAGGCTTAAAACAAAACAAAAAATACTTATCGGCTGTAACATATCTTCTAAACGAAGCATTTTACAGCTAACCGGCAAAACGGAACAATATAAAAGACATCCTTTTTTTTGCCGGAAAAACAGAAATCTGCCTTTGGATTGTGGCACTAGTGCTGATGATTGCCAATCAGTTGCAACGGGCACTCCAAAACTTTGTTTCTCTTGTAAAAAGTAAGGAAAAAGAAATGTTGATTCCATCAGAAAAACAAAGGTTGAAAAAGTTGGGTCAGAAGAAATTGACAAAATAATGAACTCTTTAGGCTTCCTAGGTACCTTGCTATCATGTCCTGTGCCACTTCATCAAGTACAGTTGCGTATAGTTTGATCGTCTTCGGTTGTAACATCACTGGGTTCACTGTCGAGCGAAACTCTTTCCATACTTCGCCGTGGCTGTAACAAAGGGTTAAGAACACACATTTGAAAGCACTTTTCTTGGGTACTTGTATGCATGTAGGGTTACTAATTAATGCAGTTGTACAAAAAGTAATATTTTTCTAAGTAAAAGCCAGTATTTGGCGTTATGATCATAGAAACATTGAAAACTACATTCTTATATCTATTCTGTGGTGGTTAAGGTTCATTGCACATTTAACATGGAGCCAAAATATTCTAATTTTGGCTTGTGAACATGTACCATGCATATAAGTTATCCGCGACAAGCCATCTTTATATAGGCAATGACCATTCAATTACTTCATTTGAACTTTTGACCTCCACAGTCGCAAAATAGAAGATATTACTTGTATTTGTAACTCTGGGGTGGTTAGAGGCCCATCGTCGTTGACGATAAAACCAATCACAAACTAGTTAATGACGCGTTGGAAAGCAGCGACGTGTATCTACGGTATACATACAGCCTATACTGTTCCCACTGCTGGAACACAGGCCTCCTCTTTGTGAGAGAGAGTGGGCCATAATCCATCACGCGGACCCAGTGCGGGTCGGTAGATGTCAAATGTCTTCGAATTTTTGGTTCTAGAACTTGGCAGTTTCTTCACGATGTTTTCCTTCACCGTTTTGAGAGCAGTGATGAAATTAGGTACACAAAGTAAAGTGCCTGGCCAGGTTCGAACTCGGTAAGAGTTGTAGGTCACAACTCGGTAAGCCGGGGCCGATACCACTTGGCCACCAGTGCTCGTATCTACGAACCTCTATCGAAATTTTAGTGATGTGACATTCTGGCTACTCGTTGATTATAATGTGAGTTTGTAACAGCAGGCCAATTCTCGTAATTTAAAACGTTCAAATTGTAGTCGCAGTCACATCTCAGCGACAAATAACTGGCAAAAACTTGTCAAAATGTAGGGAAATTAGATATATTTTTGACAGATTGAAACTGAGATCAGACTGTGAACGTTCTTAAAATTACGAGAATTGTCCCCCAGACTGAACGTTCCTAAATTTACCAAAATTGCCCCTCTGGTTACTCTTTAGAAGCGTGGACGATGGGCCATAGGGTTAACCTAATGTGCCTACTCACTCAGAAATAAGGCCTGTTGCGTGAAAGTCAATCCCTTTCTTTTTCCTGTAATCTGTTCTGTAGTGCTCCAGGGACTGAAATCCGGGCCGGACGGGATACCAGTTTTCACTTCGTAAAACCTGTAATAAAATGTGTTTTTTTTTTAATGCATGCGAATAAATATGCAGTCTTTTAACAGTTATTTTACCTCTGAATTTGAATTACTGTCAAAATCTAAGTGATCTTTATTCTCATCATCATAAGGTTGCTATTGGGTTGCCACTGACTAGCCTGTCAAAATCACATTGATCTTTATTCACGTTACAATAAGGTTGTAGTTGGGTTACAACTGCAACCCAACCCCTCCCCCCCCCCCTGCTGCTGGGTGCTGTCAGAGGTGAAATAACTGTGAACGGATTGTAGTTTTTCATTTTGCATCAAACGAGTTGCTCTAAGTTTTTAGAGGTCTTTATAAATTTTTAGGTATGGCTTTATGTTTGCGCCCCATCATCACCTGCCCAGCCTATTCCCAACTATGTTGGGGTCGACTTCCAATCTAACCAGAATACCAGTATTTTACATGGAGCGACTGCCTATCAGAACTCCACAACCCTTACTGGGCGATACGATGTTTGCACCTAATTCAGTATATTTATTGGTTAGATTACTTTAATTTTTTATTTGGATGTATTAACGTAGAAGGACATCATTCATCCGTGTTCGAAGTTGAAGATTAACGTACGTACCTATGTTACGTGTCGCTAACGGTAACGGATAGTGTTAAGGCATTATTTCTCAATTATACATCCAAGACTCGTTTTTAATCAAAGATAATTTATTAAGTTCAAGTCATCGTGATTGTTATTATTTTAATATTTCATAGTGAGTCATCAAAAAACCCTTTTATCGCTGACATTGACTAAAAGACAAAGTTATTATTAGAAAGATATCATCGATATGATATCTTTCAATGTCTAAATGATAGTGTTATTTTCGATCTTGTAATTTTTCTCCTCTTTTTGTAATTTTTAGTGTTCCGTCAAAGTTCCTACGCTGCCACCGACAACGCCGCAGATGTGGCAAAAAGATGTCGATACCCACACGACGGGGCGGCGCGTATTATTGATCGAAGATTCACAATATAACATTACTAGCTGCGCCCCGCGGTTTCGCCCACATAAGTTTCGATTCCTTGGGAATATCGGAATAAAAAGTATCCTATGTGTTAATCCTGGTTATAAACTATCTGTGTACCAAATTTCATCCAAATCCGTTCGGTAGTTTTAGCGTGAAAGAGTAACAAACATCCATCCATCCAAACTTTCACGTTTATAATATTAGTGGGAAGTAGGATAAACATGAACATTTAGTTCATTTCACGTGTGGGTAATTTAGCGTATTGGTCACTAAGCGTGTTGGTCATTTAGCGATTGGTCATTTCGCGTATTTATGACGGTAACCATCATTGGTCATAATGCGAATTAGTCAATATGCGTCGTAATGGTATTTACCTACCCCTTTCTTCTCCCCAAAAGTTCCAATTGTAATTACATTAGTCATTTAATACTCTTTTATTTCATAACTCGTTGATATTATCTCTTAACAAAATAAAGTAATTTTTAATAGCTTTATAATGTTGAGATCTTTGCACTTGTAATACAGTTTCTATTTTTTTTTAATTTCTATATTTATGTCTGTAATTTATATGGTGTACATAATAAATACTATTCTAGTCTATTTTGATAAAAAAATGAGTTTGTCTACTTACATGCGCTGAACTTTCAGGATCACTTAAGAATATCAAAGGAGACTTGCCGAACATACTATCCAACCTAATGATTGGCCCATATGTGTTAATTAGTTTCCTGATGGTATCAGGGTCCTCTACGTTGGCAAAATCGCCTGTAAAACAATAAATTATAACAGTGTTTTTATTATTAATTACACACACACAATGAGACTCATGAAAGTTAATTAAAACGATCACTGTTTCCCTATGATTTTCATTTTGTTATACATAAAATATAGAAAATGTTTGAAACTAAAATCATTTTAATTTCGGAAGTCATGTTAACACATTATGTGAGTGACTAACTAAACATACAAAACATTATAAAATAAAATATCCTTTTGTCAAAATGTGTCAACACAAGGACAAAAGACAAACACAGGAAGTATGCCCAAGAGGGTAATGTTATTACCGCATTTAATTATGAAACTTTTTAGTCAAATTAAAGGTTTCCCGCAAGAACATGAAGGTTTATTTACAAAAGAAGACCGGAAACGACAAAAAATCCATAAGAAAATCATGCTTAGCCATCATCCACCAGACAGAAGCAGTCTGCACCTGGACATCTTCTATAGAACGCCATTTCATTCGATCCCCAGCTACTATCAGCTATCATCTATCCTGAGGGCGTATAAGTTCCAACCCTATGCTTGCGAAGTCATGGCGTCACTCAAAAACACGTCAACCTGATCATCGGTTCTTCAACTTATTATTGCAGACATCACCACCATCATCTGCCTAGCCTTTTCTCGACTATGTTGTGGTCAGCTTCCAGTCTAAACCATGTAGCTGAAATACCAGCATTTTACCTGGAGCTACAGCCTATCTGACCTCTATAACCCTGTAAACTGTGTAACATGATACCCCTTTGGCAAGACTGGACCCCACCATCTTTAAATGTTTGTTACTTGTAATAGATCAGCCGATCTATTCCGTTAAAATTTCACCGTGGAAACTTAAATGACACGACTGTCATTAGTGAGAATTTTACAGAATAGACGGGCGTCTATTCTATAAAATTCTCACCGTGAAAACATGGGTGAAGTGAGCTTGTAAAGAGCTGTCATTTAACCTGATGCTAGACACTATTGACAGCTCACTGTAAGGTCACTTCACCTAAGATTTCACTGTGAGATTGTTACAGGATCGTCCGGCTGTATCGTACATAACTTACCTCCCCAAACAAAATGATGCAGCTGCCCAATGATGGGGAGAGACGAAGGTCCGGGTATCTCCTTCCATGGCTTTACGGTTTCTGTCTTAATATCAGCGCTGGCCACTGCCACAGTTCTGAAATTGACCAAAATCTAAACATTTTCTTTCTCTGGTAAGTATTTATCGGTATGAATTGAATAAGAATAGCTGGTAAACACCTTCGATAGTCAGCAAGGTGACAGCGTGGCTGACTGTCCAAATTGCACCAGTCCTACATTAAGGGTGGTTGCACACCTGAGGGGAATTCTCGTAATTTTAAGAACGTTCACAGTCTGATCTCAGTCTCAATCTGTCAAAAATACCTCTCATTTTCTACATTTTTGACAAGGTTTTGATATTGATTGTCGCTGAGATGAGATTGCAACTTGATTTTGAAAGTTTTTGATTAAGGGAATTGGCCTTCTTATCTCAGAGCAGTGGTAGCCCAGTGGAAACGGCCGCGACTTGAGAGTTGTAGGTCGTAGATTCACACCCAGACAGACACTTTACTTTGTGTAAATTATTTCATCACAACTGCTCTCAAAACGGTGAAGGAAAACATTGTAAGGAAACCGGTTCAAGAACCAAACAATCGAAGACATGTGACATCTACCAAACTGCACCGGGCCCGGGTGGAAAATTGCGTCGAGCGTAACTTCGGTCACGTTGTTTTTTTAATAGTCAGTTCAGGCGTTACGCGGCCGACAATACGCGACGCATTTTCCGTAAGATGTGTGACCTAATCTGTAGCTACATATACCTATACCTACTCTACAGAGAGAATCTTTGCTTACACATTGTCACTAGGCAAAAAGTACCTATATGTATAATAGACACTCGTACTTTGTAGATATAATAATAACACTATCTATGTAAACACTTCACACAACCAGATAAGACAGTGGTAATGTTGTGACTATTACTGTACCTTGACAGATTAGACAAATTTCAAATTTATTTATTAATCACAATTTGTACAAGAATAGAATAGACGGTGAACCTCAAACAAGGCATTTGCTTGTATCTTGGGAGTCAGAGACATACCTTTATAATACAAGTAACAGCGCCCCGCGGTTTCACCCGCATAAGTCACAATCCCGTGGGAATATCGGGATAAAACATATTTTTTTGAAACGCACACTAGGAATTACTCCAGAAACACCAGGATCTCATTCGCCACAACCGCCGACGCGGACGACGTGCCGACTTTCGTAACGAAGGATTTGTGCAAGCTGCCCCCCGTCACTTTTGACCCCGTTGACGTCACCAGGCTGCTATGGGACATCACAACCCTAAGATCAAGCCTGGCCGAGATGCAGTTAAAGTTGGAAGAATCGCAATCAACCATCAGTGATCTACGTACCGAGGTAGCAGATTTGCAACACGGTATGTAGGCCACACGAGCTTGCAACCAACGTCCACACACGTCACGGCGCAGTCAACACATCGCAGCAGAGCTTTGAGTTAGCAAATTTCGACTCGACGCTGGCCGCCGACATAGCAAGCGATGCAATAAAATTGCGCTCCACCCTCACCGCGTCCCCAAAAAATTGGGTTGCCGAAAAATCGTCAAAACGTCAAAATAACATAAAACTGTCCCCCAAAAAGCCCGCCCTTCACCACTTCCTAGTGCTTTCACTAGGAAGAAGAAGTGGCGCAACCAACTCCCCAGCAGCACAGCTGTCTGTTCAGTTAAAAAAAAACTTGCTTTTAAACAATAGTAGGTATGCAAAGTAATTAATATTACGAGACACAGATCATCAAATTAAACTATTTACAATATAACAGCTAGCCACGTCAGTATAAAAATAAATATTTATTTATCTGAAGACGAATTAACACATAGAACGTCAGCGTAGATTTTAATTAAAATTTTGCTTAAACCACTAACCTTATACACTCCTTATTAATTACTGCTAAATTGAACAGCGCCTTGAACTTTGTCGTCTGCATGTTGCTGTTGTTAATCACACAATAACAATAAACACTATCACTCACTGATATTGTTATCAATTCAGGTGTAACAACTTCTAAAAAATGATAGCACTGTCAGATCAAAATTGTTTGCCTAATATTGTTTTACTTGTACTATTTTGTAAACAAACATAAACCAAGGTGCGAATGGTGATGATTGTTGTATGAACATCACATGATATACAACATAAAACATGCTTGGGATTGATTTTTCAACACATTAATTTTCTCAATACGTCATACATATTTGTTTACAAAATAACGCAAGTAAAGACTCTACCGGTTTATAAATAAAAGTTACTATATACGAAATATACGAGTACGAACGTCGGACAACAGCGTGTTTTGGAAGTGCCTATCGCTCATTAGAACCATCCGTGTTGAACGTGTTATTGAATGACTTTGACCTTCACTAAATTACATAACAAGCTCCAAACCAAATCGCTTGATAAATATAGCGTTGCTGTATATTTTCGAATAACAGTCTTATTCCGTTGTAATAAAGACGGGTTGTGATAGTTCGTTGAATAGTGCATTTTGAATTTGGTGTTTTTGTTGACGCAGGTACCTAGTTATAATGACGGTTGATTATACCCTAATACCTGTTACTGAGATAGTATTTTTGAAAACAGCAGCACTAATCTAAATTGATTATATTTTGGATAAACATTAAAAATCAGTAATGCAGCAATGAAACTTGACCTGTCTCAGTTAATTGTTTACTTATGTCTATTAGATCATTTTCATGTTTGCATGGTAACAAACTGCTCCGTTGGTCTCTCGGTCGAAAACGCGAATGCAGAGAGTGGAGTCCCGGGTTGGATTCCCAAATCGGGCAAAGTGATAGTGTGTTTTACCGATTAGGAATTTCTTAGTAGCTCAAACTTTGGAAGTTGGTAGAGTGACACCTACTTGCCTCAGAATCACGCAGCGTAAAGCAGATATTGCCCATAATCCCTCCCCGGTCGTGTCGTATTACCGTCGCATCGGACTGTGGTAGTGAGGAAATAGGGAGTGCATCTGTGTTTGCGTATTGAGACTGGCCACCGTAAACCAAATTCGGTCGAGAGGACATTACTAAATAAAGCAAAAATAAAACTATATATATTAGTTTTATTTTTGCCTGATTTCATAATGTTACGAGGCTAATTGTCAGAACGTAAAGAACCTTATGAATATTGTATTTTTGAGTGGTTCTGAGCTAAAAATACTCAACTTTATTCTGTAAATAATTTTAAATTATTAAATATTTTTGATAAATAAGCCATTGGTCACGTGACATTGAACGTTTTATATTATAGTTATTAAATAACATACAGAACGAGTGGTTTGAAACTATTTAATTGGTGGATCAGTATAAAGAACTGCGAATGGTCTGCCGTGACTAGCATACTACGAGAATCGAGGAGTATATAGTTAGAGTGTAGGCAGGGTAGAAGGTAAAAAAATATGTTACTATAAAATTATTTAATTTAAACAACGCACACGCACATGACACCTATAACATTTCAATAATACCGACTATATTTTATAAAAAAACTTAAAAAAAAAAAAATTAAAAACCTGCTTACAAACGACAAAAAAAAAACATTTTTTTTTTAATTATTAATTTCGAAGTCAAAGATAATTTACAAAAACAACCCAAACCAAAGCCGAGTTTCGAAACTATGTTTTTTTCGCAGTTGGTTCTTGCTTTGTAAAAAGGGTTATTTAATCTATACATACAATCCAAATTCTACTAGATCGTTTGTACTTTACTGTGAAAACAATACTGTTATTTTTACTATTTATTATCGTGGAATGATAAAGGGGCTATAGAGTATTAATACAAAAGAGGTCCTAGAACAGTTCCTTGGAAATTCTTTTCTAAAATAGTACTTAAAAATCGACTTGCTTATTTTAAAATAAAATTTTTGATATACGTAATCGAATGCTTTTGTGAGGTCAGGATAATTGTTTTAAACATGTCATTTTGAATCCTTAAATACGAAATTGTATGGTCCCTTGATATAATTGAGAGACGACTGCTCTATCTTCGGTGGGGGCCCGAACCATTCCACTTGGAAGTTTTCTATTAGTCTCGCCACAAATGTATCCATTTCTAGTTCAGCTATGCGACGACCTGGAGTCGAAAAAAATACAAATATAAGTATATTGAATATAAGTGTGTGTGGAACAGCTAAGCAAAAAATCTGTGTGCCAAGCGATGCATAAACGTCTACGCATACATTCATTCCGGTTTTTGTTATGAGCTTCATATCTCCAAAAAATATTTGCAATTAAAAATTGCAATGCACACCAAATATCTCTTTTATTTTTAGTCAAAATCAAAATCAAAAGTCATTTATTCAAATTAGACTGAGAATCAGCACTTTTTGAACGTCAAAATTACAAAAGACAGTCCCCCAAAAACGCCCGCCCTTCACCACTTCCTAGTCAATAGCCTATTCAACAAGGAACCTTAATAGTTTCGTCCGCCTGTACGCAGCTTAGCTCAGAGACTTTTAGTACTAGAAAACTGTAATTTGGCATGGGTATACTCGTAGATATTAATTACGCCGACAAAGTAGTAAAACTTTTTTTTTTTAATGATTTTTTAAGGCTCTGTGCACGCACTCTGTAGGGTTCCTTAGTTGAGATGAATTTAAAAAACAAACCGGCCAAGTGCGCATCGAACTACGGCTTCGGCCGGTTTATCTTTCTTCAATTACCTATACAACTACGGACTCCGAAGCCAAAAGGTTGATGGGCAAAGGGATTGGCATTTCCGTAGTAAAGTGGATCATCTTTACTGGCTAGCCACCGCTCCGGGATGTACTCTCGAGGCTTGGGGAAGTTTTGCTCCATCAGAGACATGTCTCTGTGGGCGAATACAACCTGCATCTGAAATGGAAAGCCAAGCACAATTTAAAGAAACGAGTTCTATTTCGTAGCCAATACAAGAAAAACAGACGGGTGATAGCTTGAAATCCTTAGAAAATATTTCATACTTACATCTTTAGGTATCTTATAGCCTAAAACATTATATTCCTTTGATGTCTTCCGGACATTTGCCGATGCTACCGGCATTATTCTCAACGATTCTTTGACACAAGCCCTCAGGTATGGCCTTCGTTCTGAGTTTGACATTATCTCCTCCCTTAGCTTGGCTTGTTTGTCTGGGTGTTTAGCCAGAAGGTAGAGAGTTGCTGTTACTGTGTTGGCAGCCTGAGTAAAATAAAAAAATAAAAATTAGTCAAAGATGTATTAGTTATCTGCTTATTTTCTGTATCAAATTGTGTCTAAGTTATACGCACCGTATCTACACCAGCAAACAACATATCACTAGCCATAATGTGAGCCACTTCTTCGTTGATTTCTAACAGTTTACCTAAAACGCTTTTCTCGTTTTCTGATTGGTTCTTGAGTTGTTCCTTTCCTTTTTGAATGAAGTGTTTTGTTAAACTAGAACCAAGAATAATGTCACATAATTTGTTTACTAATTTTTATTAAATTATTGAATTAAATGACTGACATTGAACTTACTTTTCATGATGCTCATACAACTTCATAGCTTTCTTGTACACTGGTGTCGAAATCCACCTCCAAAGGCTTGGCTTGAAATCCAATTCATTAGCTATAACGAACAGATCGTGGACGCACTGGATCAACTGCCACTCTGGAGAGTCTGCTGGCAAGTTGGGATCGAAGCAGTTTAGGCGGCAGCCCAGAGCGACTGTGCCTATAGATTCCAGCGCCCATAGGTTCATTTCCTTATCAAAGTCCTTACTAATCATGTTCTTTTCGTTACGGTTTGCTTTCATCCTGCAATTGTTTTTTTTCATTAAAAGAAACACTTTTAATGCCAATTTCTTGTAGTTTTTAACTTACCTTTTGACCATGTCTTGTGCTACTTCATCAAGTACTGTGGTGTACTGTTTGATCGTCTTCGGTTGTAACATCACTGGGTTCACTGTTGAGCGGAACTGTTTCCACAGCTCACCTTGGCTGAAAGCAAATGTATATATATTATATTCTTTTAATTTTCATTCATTATCTTGTTCTGGGCTGTCAAAAAAGAGGTATCAAGAGCTGCTGTTCTTGATACATATTTTTTGGTGATTAATACGTGTTGTTATATTAACTTACTCAGTTATAAGGCCTGTGGCGTTAAAAGTGTGGCCTTTGCTTTTTTTAACTTCTTTTCTATAGTATTCAAGGCTCTGAAATCCCGGACGGACAGGCAACGAGTTTTCACTGCGTAATATCTGTAAATATTTTTTAGATGTATTGTAGGAAATGATTATTCAACTCAAAGTCTATATTTGTTCCCTAGTAGTTAGTTTTTTTTTTGACGAGTTTTCTGTCGATATTACTCCACTTATAACGAAAAGTAAGTACTTAAACTTACGTGTTCTGAACATTCAGGATCATAAAGTAGAACCATAGGCTTCTGGCCCAACATCCCATCGAATCTAACGATTGGCCCATACGCCTCAAATAGTTTCATGGTGCCTTCAACTTGTTCGATGCCTTGAAACTGACCTAAATGAAAAATTTCAAATAAATAAAAAAATTCTTACGCTATTCAAATAAGTTAACTGTCCGACTGATAGGAAGTAGTTACTGCCGAGGCTACATGTGACGTTGATGGGGCATGTATGGAGGTAAAAGTGGCCAATTTATAAAAGAATTTTATAGTTTCCTGCGCAAATTAACCTTTAAAGCGGATCATAGAAATGCTGCTTATAGAAAATAGTTATTGCAGTAACATTGCCCGGATTTTTTTTCGAAAAAGGTTTTCTACTTCTAGGTTTGTCCCAAATATAACTCACCTCCAGGCATAAAATGGAGCATTTGCCCAATGACGGGCAAAGACGAAGGTCCGGGAATCTCTTTCCATGACTTCAAGTTGGCATCTGGTTTTACAGCAGCGCTTGATGCCGCTACTGTTCTGAAAACAGCATTCATCAAAATCTTAGCTTTTATAGTTTCTGTTTGGATGTTTCTCCTTTAGCTAAGTTACTTTTTTTCTTCATGTATCTACGGAAAATAATTTGGCTACCGTAAGAGTGGTTTTGCACTAAGTCTGATCCGAATCCGAGAAATGACGGTCCGAAGTAGCCATAGTACTATTTGTATTAGGGGTTGCGCACTACATCCGAACTCAGTCCGTCCGAATTCCCAACACAAACACATTCCCTATTCGGATTGAACTCGGATCTTGAATTCGGATTCGGATCGGACGTAGTGCGAAACCGCTCTTACTCATGTATGATCGCGAACGGAAAGTGCACTTTATCTTGTACAGACGTCAATGATATCGTTAGTACCTATTAACTACATGCACTATTAGCATGCAAATCCTGATTATTTGAGAAGTATACGAAATCTGAAGTTGGGACTCTTGCTTGTCAGACAGTATCTACCAAGTATTTTACTTACTGATATATGTTATCTAAGGTTCACCTGCAACGGTTATTTTTGATGCATACCATAATTTTTGATTTCATCAAATATCCTTTTAGGTCGCGTTTACATTATGCCAGTCAAGGAGAATATTTTTATAACATCATTCTACAAAAAATATGTTATGTCTGTGGGTGTTTAATAGCGACTCACTCGACACACAAAAGTTAGACCTAAAAGAAGTTAGTTGTTATGTGCATCAGATACGGAATAGACCAATTTTGCCATTGACTTGAGCAATTCTTCTTTTTCCTGTCGCTGGCACGACTGTATTTTAGATGTTATTTGAAAGAAGATTGTCCAACCACAGGGGCACCTTTGGCACTGAACTCAATCTTTTTTACATTTACAGATCTAAACTTATAAATAAATAAAGTCAAATAGGTCATAGTATTTCGACTGTCGTTAAGGAAAAACCTTGCCTGCTTGCTTGTTGCCTTTATTTGATTACCTAAACAAATGGAGTATAGTTTGATGGGTTGTTCCCATGCTCTCCAAAATTATGTACACAAATATATATAAACAGTAGTCGTTTTGAAAAGCTTCAAATTTTTAAAAGTACATATAGTATACTTCCATTTTTTTTAAAATGACGCGACGATTTGAAAAACAAACAAACTAATATCTATTTTTAGGCGTATCTAATTATACGTAGTCTACATCTATACTATTAATTTAAAAAAAACACGATACGCCACACACAGAAGCCACTTATTACATTGTTATTATTAACATTGAATCTACGCATATAAAACAAACAGATTATTATTGAACAGGAACACCTACATAACAAACAAGTTATAGTAGATACACCTGTTCATTCGTAATTTGTTATTTACATTGAAACTCAGTTTCCGATTAGGTGGAGTTAATATACCTAAGCTAGCATAACCTCAAATACCCAAATATACTGTTTAATAAACCAGAGATAGCACTCACCTGATAAATTCCTTATTAATTGCCATTAAATTGAACAGCGGCTTGAACTTTGTCGTCTGCATAATGATGTTGTTGATGACACAATAACACAATCAGCCGGTTGTGTTGTTATTACAACACGCGTAACTACAGCTGAACTAGAGATATCACTGACGGAACACTGATACACACTGTTGATCAAACGTAGGTTATATTTTTTTATCTTTGTTTACAGTAACAACAACCTTTATATCTACGTAAATAAAGTCATGGATATTATTTAAAATCACTATATCTTCACATCATGTTTCATTCGTTTACATTTCATTCATATAATAAATGAATATCGCGGAACGAGTGGTTTGAAACTATTTCATTGGTGCATCGGTAGAATACCAAACTGTGAATGATCTGCCGAGACGAGACTACTACCTACAGCTACTACTATGTGTGTTTATAAACGCGTTTGACCTTCATGGCTCCGGACGAATCCATTTGATTTATAATTATAATGCAGCTTCAGCCATTCCAGTAACAGCCGTATCGTGTTGAGGCAGAGTCGGTTTTTGTGGTGGTTTGTTGATGAGTAAAGAGACTCGTGAATCATGGTTGACGTGTCACGTGAGATAATTATCAAAGGTGTAGATTGTTTGACACAAATATTAATGAAAATAATAGTGGTAAAACAATTTATTACTGAGAGTCCATTTATCGATTTCCCATTTTATATTAATGTAACACTATTTTGAGGGCTTTTTGTTAACAATCAAAACAGGTCCCACTCGTAGTGGGACCAAAAAGGTGGGGAAAAAGGCTATGAGCTCACGACTTCACGAGGGTCTGTACCGGTGTATTTTCAGGTAGATTTTAAACACACCTTTTCAAATAATGTCTAAGTAAATACACGTTAAATACAATTCCACGAAATCTTCTAAAGATCTATTTCAATGTTTTCGTAACAAGATTCGCTGTCCGTCATAGATAGTTTGTAGAGGCTATAAGTGGGCCGGGACCCTCAGGGCGCACTCTTATTATGCTGAGGGCTATCGAAAAATGTATATTGGATGACCATAATACAGCTCCAAGTTTAAAACGTGGACGTGACGTCATGTGTAGGCTTATTAGTCGAATACGAACGAATTTACTCGCCTGAAACGAGCGAATCGTCACTTTTATATAGGTAATGTTATTTTTCTATAGGATATATATTAGAGTATCGAAATATATGTATATATATTAGGCAATTGGCACATTTCGTTTTATAAAATTTAACTGTTATTATTGATTTACGCTGTGCGCAGTGTCCTTTTTTCTATACTTTATTGAATACAATTGAACATGTAAAAATTCCCTATACATATTTCTGGAGTTGTCGACTCGCCCACAATTTTTTTTTTTTTTGTTTATAAAAACGTTGCCCCACACTAGGAACTACTCCTGTATCGTGGGTGCGTTCACAAACATTTAAACTCACATAAACAAACAGCCAGACCCGGAACAATTACCTGTAGGTAATACATATATTTGTTCCGTGCGGGAATCGAACCCGCGACACGCAGCGCAGCAGTCAATCGCTTAACCACTGCGCTAACCGTGCCGTCAAATGAATTAACTTCGAGCAATTAGAATAATAAGCCCATATGTGATACTTTATCAAAAAGTATTGTATACTTCGTCGCTACCTACCTTCTTTTGTTTTTATTCAGATGTTCGGTTCATCGGGATCCGTGACGCGCTAAAAATTAATGGTAGTTTAAATGTACCAATAAGCAGCGGGTTCAACCTAATTAAGCCATCCCCAATGTCTTGTTTCCTGGTAAACCTTGTTACGTGTTTTGCTTTGTCAGACAACTTTATGTGTTAGGTCAGGTGAAACCACAGGGTGAAATTTTAAAACATTGGGTAAAAGATCTCATCACAAGCTAAAAGGTGTCATGTTAAATAATATTAAGTCGTAATTCAAAAACACGTACACCTTAAAATGTCCAACCTATTATTCATGTCGTAGGCCCCGAGTCATATTTAATGAAGATCTTAAATCTAGACTTGTTTTAGCTAAAACAAATGCAAAATAACTTGACACGCACAATATTTTCAGCTAAAAGTAAGTAGGCAACTGTCTACTTTGTTAACTTGTTAAATATTCATTTTGTATACAAATGACACGACAATCTACTTTGAACTTCATCATAGAAATCTTTTTCGTAAATATAATCTAGTTAAAATTTATTTTAGAGTGGAGAACTGCTTCGTTTTTAAATCCATGTACTTTATTATATTAGTGAATAAAAACAGGTTACTCCGATAGAAAAGACAAGTATAGGTACTGAATAGACGGGCCTGCGGGCGGTGAGTAATGGGTAGCTCGCCGTACGATCAGGACCAGGCCCGTGCCGGACGGCGCGTTGTGTTCCACGCGCGCCTCAAAGAGATGTCAGCAGAGGACGGGGCCCGATAGGGCCGAAGCCTGCCAGGGCGGCGGGATCATCCGAAAGGTTTACCGCTGCCCTGGAACAGAAAGGGCTAAGGAAGTAACACGGGTGGGTTTTAGTCAGTAAGAGTCTGACACTCCCTTCCGCTCCACCCAGAGCGGGAGGGGTCATTTGATGATTTCCCATCCTCAAAAAAAAAAAGGTACTGAATAGACTTTTCATTTGCTTGATGACAGCTAAGGGACTAACCACACTTATTCAGCTCTGTTCAGCTTTTGTCTATAGAAAACAACGATTTTTTATGGAATGCGTAAGCATCCGTAAAGCTGAACTGATACGTATGCATTCCATACAAAATTTAGCATGTCGACTTAATAGGTACTGTAGCGGTATCTACAACGCCACATGCGAAAAACGCGTCATACTGACGTCACGAAAATCCTGCATCTCGCAAGCAGAGTTTAACGCGCAACTAGCATACATACAACTTCCCAACATCAAGCGTCGCGCGTCGGGGCAATTGCCCGCCAGACACAACACCCGTCTGGTCGAACGATCCGCCCTTTTCTATAGAGGATGAGTGGACTTTACACCCCATTTCTAATACCTCTATCATACCTATTTGTGGAAAATCTACTAGTATTAGGAATTATTTTTCATCTACAATATTATTTGTATTTATTTATTTAAACTTTTCGTACAAAGACCTTAGGCATTCTGTACCAGTCTACGAAAAGATTAGATGGCAGGTGCTTTGATTGAGAGGAACAATGTGTGTATTTGTACAATATTTTCAAACAATATTATATTATTCCTACCAGTATTTTATTTATACTCTCGCTTGAATCCACTCTACTCTACAAGATAAACACCGCGAAAATAAAATAAATGTCCCAAAACAATGACAAATTATGGTCATCACTCACGAAAGGAACACTCGCTGGACGAACAAAGTCGAAAATAGGGTAATCATTAATTAGAGTAATCCGAAAGGACAAAACAACTTCCGAAGGAAATCTGGTATATTTATTATCTTCAATGTTTTGTGGGAACTTTGTACCCGAAACTTGAAAGGAAAACTGAACTTTGTTACGTTAATTTAATTGAATCAGCTGAAAGCATTGTTTGTTTTCAAATATATTTCGAGGTAGGTAAACCGTTTTTTTATTAAATTAATTTTTAGATACTGGAACTCTCTTAAGGGCTAATTCTAAACAGTTCTCCAAGTTCAGTTAGACCACCAGTCTAACTGAACTTGGAGAACTGCTAAGAACCCTTCATATGCCGCCGGAACGTAGATCCACGCGAGACACAATGGCTTTTTATTTGTGTCTATATTACGGCATTCAACGGGTTAAATAACGCGTATTAAAAGGTATGTATAAAATATAAATACTTTGACGATAGTAATTGCGTAACACACTATCAATCACAATCGGAATGATTTTGTAGGATATTGCTAATCCAATGCTTCATATGTTCGAAAAATGTGTCTACTCAACAACGTAAATAACGCAATGAATATTGTTGAGCTGTCAAAATGAAACCCATTGCTACTGTTAGTGTGTTACGTAATTTATCCGCTGAATTGTCTCTTTGTTGAAAAGTGTTGAACTGAAAAAGTCCAACAAAATGAAAAAGAATGATCGAGTGATTCCTGTCTTCGGTGATTTTTGTTTTTAGATTATAAAGAGGAAAAAAAACAAGTTTCCATCAAAGTAATAAAAAAAAAACAAAATGAATCATCAGCACCCTAATTGCGTAACACATAATCAATCTCAATCTGAATCATTTTGAAGGATATTGCTAGTCCATTGCTTCATATGTTCAAAAAATGTGTCATGTGTCTGCTCAACAACGTAAATAACGCAATGAATGTTGTTGAACTGTCAAGAAACCGATTCCGATTGATCGTGTGTTACGCAATTAGGGTGCCGGTTTACAAGTTTTCAGCATTGATTCACCTTATGTTGATCCAAATACTCATTTTGTAAATTCAAAGTGGCAAACATTATGATTTATGACTTGGTTTTTGGGCGCAGAAATTGAGTTTAAACTTGTTAGTGGGACCGAATTCGGAGTGTACCCCGTGTCAAGCACACTTCGTTAACTAGAAAATTTTATTACTCCAAATTCACCCTTATAAATTCATCACGAAGCGAATTATTCGCGCAAGAATTGTTTTCGTGGTAGAAAGGGATAAGAAATGTGGCGGTAAACGGACAAAAATGTTTAGATTTCTATTTTTGGGAGTGTGATGATATACAGGGTGGCAGGCATCGACACGCAGCCTGTTACCATGGATTCAGTACCAGTACATGATTCTGGACGTCCTTGCGTTGAAATTTTCCGTAGGTAATTAAAAAAAAAATTGCTCTTCCATACATTTTGACCGCGTAGGTATTGCACGTTTCTACAAAACAGTATGTTTTTTTTTGATACCGACGAAAAATTTCTAAGAGCCATGAATTCAATCATGTGCTGAATTCATGGTTCATTCAGGGTTCATTCAAACCATGAATTCATGGTTTCAGTTTGCGCGTCGATGTCCCGCCATCCTGTATATTTCTTGCTGTGCCCCACGGTTTGTGTATATCTTTATACCTTATTTTATGTATATTTATTTTATTTCTTCTTTTGATTCAATCAATTGGGCCTATTGCAGTCCACTGCTGAACATAGCCCGTTCCCAGGCTGCGCCACAACACCCTGCCCTCCACCTTCCGCATCCAGTCTGTCCCAGGCATTTTCTTTAGGTCGTCCTTTTATCTAGTTGGGGGCGTCCCACACTGCGCTTGCCGATACGCGGTTTCCACTCCAGGACTCGTTTGCTCCACCGGCCATCGGTCCTTCGTCATACATGGCCAGCCCACTGTCACTTCAGTTTGCTTACTCTGCAAGCTACATATGTCGGTAACTCCGGTTCTTTTCCGGATAATATTATTATATTTATTGTTGTTTTTTGTTTAAATCTAATCTTACGATGTACCGGTTAACGTCATCGCGTGTTGACTTGATGACGTTAACCGGTACATCGTAAAACCAGCGCTGGGGCTCTGTCTCGTATAGGGTCTTAGCATTATGCTGAGCGATGGCGTTTTGCGTGGATGTGGCGCATGTTTTCTCCCAACTTGTTTTTTTTTGTGTTTGTGTGTTGACGCGTCGTGTTTACTGCAAATAAACGTATTTTCTTTCTTTCTTTCGGTTTTATACGCCATTTAATTCAAAAGCTCGGCTCTGATCGTGACTTTTTCAAGAACAGGGCTACCAAATCTAAAAAGAAGAAACTCTAATTCGACAGATAGTTTCAGAGATAAGCACGTCGTGTATAAGTAAAGAAGCATGTGTACATGGATCGAAAAGTACCTGTAAATGTGTAGCGTAACTGATTGCCTTGATGTGATGAATAATTTAACCCGAAATTCTAATGTTATATGAAAATGAAATGAAAAATGTTTATTAGATTTAACAAGTTTTCTTACAATACTAGGTAGTGATTAGAGCTTCCTTATATAACCTTTGATGATGCTTTTAATTTGACAATTAGGGTTAATTTCATGACCATAGTTTCGTTGATGATTTTTCAGTAACCATTTCATAATCTGAAGTTGAGACCTTCTATATTAATGTGTTGAAATTGGATGTTATGATCTGAAAAATTAATGAATTGAATTGTTGCTAATAATATATACCTAATACCCTTTAGTGAGTGATCGCACAAGAATTTCACTAGAACAAGTTTTGTTTACACTGGGTGTTTTTTGCTCTGAGTTTTGACAGTACAGAACAGATCATTTTCTCAACATTTGCCTACATTGTACCAGGAAAACATAAGCCGTAGGGTATTTTTACGATAGTTTAGTGCTAGTAGGAGCACGAGATAACGACTTAACTCGGGACGCGTGGAGGCAAAGTTTTTAACGAACCCTCTCTCATAACAAGTGGAAATAAACGCCAACTCGCGAAAACGCTACCTAGTTAGTACCTTTTTGATGTTGCAGCAAAGGAGGTGTTGTGAAGCAATGTTTTTGTTTTGAATAGTGGAAGACAATTTTTGATTTGTTTCACTTGATGGTAATAAATCTCTGTTAGATCACACGCCTCAGCCGCAGTTCGGCCCCTATTGGTCACCATAAGCTGCCCTAGCGTAAATGCTTTGAACTTACTTAGCGCTGAAGCCAAAGTTTGTACGCGCATATTTGAACAAAAATGCGAAATGCTAGTATATTATTCGCGGTCTCCTGACTTTGATTATAATATTATGTAAGTTAAAACTTGTTCCCACAAAAACAACTTAATGATATCCTAAAACAGGGCTTCCTCTCTCCTACCCTTTTGCTGTACCCTACAGGGTCCATAATGATCTAAATTATATAGTCACCACCGAAATACACAATACATATTATGGTAAAGCAATAAAGTTACCTATTGATCGTAGTACCTTTTATCCGAGAGAACACGTCCAAAAAAAAAGGAAAAAAAAGTGGCTATGTTGAGCTTTTAGTGACCGCGACTAGTTTATATCTGGACCCAGTAAACAAAAGTAAAAAAAAAATTAACACAACTTCATTTTTACTTGTTGGCCTAGTGGCAGGCACGCAACTGGTAGGTACTGTTCGGTCTGGCAAAGTATTGTGAAGGTCGTCTGTAAAAGTCGAACTTACGTAGTGCAGGCTGGCAATAAAATATTATAACTCTGGTTGCATTTGAACGAGGGGTAATTCTCGTAATTTTAAGAACGTTCACAGTCAGAGGGGCAATTCTCGTAATTTTAAGAACGTTCACAGTCTGATCTCAGTCTCAATCTGTCAAAAAATACTTCTAATTTCCTACATTTTGACAAGTTTTTGACATTTGTTTGTCGCCGAGATGAGACTGCGACTAGATTTTGAACGTTTTAAATAACGAGAATTGGCATTCTGATCTCAGTCTCAATCTGTCAAAAATACGTCTAATTTCCCTACATTTTGACAAGTTTTTGACATTTGTTTGTCCCCGAGATGAGACTGCGACTAGATTTTGAACGTTTTAAATTAGGGGAATACGGGCCAAGTTTAGAATGTGCTTTCAAACTTTTTGTATTGCGATTTCTTTGGAAGAAGGTGTGATAACATACCCGGGGTAGTGTAAAGACGTTCGCTTGGAATAAACACAGAAAATATAACGTTGTATGATTTTAACACATACCCCTGCTACAGTATTGGGTATTAGGTTTTCCATCAGGAATTTCTAAGTAAGAAGCAGCCCGGAGTCTGTATTTGAGCCCGATTGATGGCAGGCTCGCCCCTTATTATATAGGATTTAAACATAACTAGCGAAAAGTGAGTGTACTATAGGTGGGTACACGTCTGCCTAAGCCTTCGGGGATTACGAGTGTGGTTTATCTTATGAAATGAACTCAAATAAAATGTTGATTTCTGTAAGTAGATCTTTTAAGAAACTTTTACTCGAGCATATTTAGTTGGTCAATATTTTAAAACTAGATGACGCTGACATTTCCTAGCTGACTGATCCCTGAGTAGAAACGTTGAAACAAACTTAAAGGTCATGGTCTCTTTTAAAGTCTAAACATATAAGGATTTTATGCGAGTCTAATAATGCAGGGTCATGTCTGGAAGGGCCTTTTGAAGAGCCATTGCAGCTATATGTTATTTCAAACGCTTCGCTTCGCTTCAATAAAGAACGCAATATTTAGCAAAACAAACATTCGAGTATTGCAAGTACCTCCGTACATAAATAACACATAATGCGCTTCAGCATGTTATATCATAGAAAATTCGTAAATAAATTTTCCACAGTACACATCTAAAGAAAATAAACACGTGAAGAGCATTCAGATCTCAAGTGGTTTCCTTCACGAATGCTTATTCAAGCCTCGCTGCACCCAATCTTAAGATTTAAGACAAAGGACATAGAATGCTGTGTGGTACTGTGGGATTCCTTGCAACGGATTTAGGTAATGTAGCTGTAAGCTCCTTACTGATGTGTTTACATTCAGTGAACATAATCCTTGTCTTGTATTTTCTTCGCTAGTTTCATAGACAGTATTTGCAGTGGTAAATAAGTCTTCGTTGAATGACCATATTTCTTAGATTTTTATGTCCTACCCAGGATATAGAAATCTCAAATGTCATAAGCCATAGCCACACTACCCACTTTGATGCCAACTTATCTGACAATGTGTGTCTGCCAATATAGCTAACAATGTTTGTCTGCCAACTTAGCTGACAATGATCGCCTGCCAACTTAGCTGACAATATTTTTCTGCCAACTTAGCTGACAATGTTTGTCTGCCAACTTAGCTGATAACGTGTGTCTGCCAACTTAGCTGACAATGTTTTTCAACCAACTTAGCTGACAACGTGTGTCTGCCAACTTAGCTGACAATGTTTTTCTGCTAAATTAGCTGACAATTTTTGTCTGCCAACTTACCTGCCAATGTTTGTCTGCACACTTGGCTGCCAATGTTTGTCTGCCAACTTAGCTGCCAATGTGTGTGTGCCAACTTAGCTGCCAATGTTTGTGTGCCAAATTAGCTGACAATGTCTGTCTGCCAACTAAGCTGCCAATTATTGTGTGCCAACTTAGCTGATACTGTCTGTCTCCCAACTTAGCTGCCAATGTTTGCCTGCCAACTTAGCTGACAATGTTTGAGTTATCCTCTAACGCACACGTAAAAGCCTTACATTTAAACTTCTTCTCAATGAGTATACATGCGTGAAATAATAAATTGGCTTCCAAACTTTATCGTACATAGATTTATAAGCGTAGCTACGAAGTTGGCTCGCCAACAAATAAACATTGAAAGCAATTAATTCAAGTACTGAGTCCTACAATGTTTTCAAGAGTAATTTAGTGGAAAAACATTTTATTTCTGACTTTTTGTTTGAGTACATTGGCAATATTTGTATTGCAGAGTTTGTTGTTGGATAGTAATGGAACATTTAAAAGTTTTTGTTCTCGATTTTAGTTGATCTTGAATGGTATAGGTGGTTAGGTAGGACTCTCGGGTAGGTACAACTGTTTATTAGTGGTTGTAATGGCAATCATATCATTTGATTTAAAAAGGTTATTATTTTTTTTATATATTATAGATTATTTTATATTTTGTGAATGTGAGAACGTTGTCGGACTTGTAGACTGTAGATTTGTAGAACATTTTCTATTTTATTAAGTACCTGCAGTGCGATTCTGTAACCATTTCACCGTGAAACCTTAAGTGAAGTGAACGTGGAGTGAGCTGTCATTCCAAATCATGCTAGGGATTGACACTACTGACAACTCACATCAAGCTCACTTCACTTGAGTTTTCACGGTGAGATTTTTACAGAATCGACCGGCTGGTTCTTATTGACAGGTCTACACTGTCGTCCCATTACTATTAACACTGTTATTTGAAAACATTTTAAAAGTCAACTGACATTTCTTAATTCCATGTAGGTAGGTATATGTGAAATAAAATATTTTGATTTTGTTTTTTATTAGTCAAGTTTTTTATATGGTTTCGCTAAGTAAGTAAGTGCCTCTAAGCTTCAATCAATCTGACTAGCATTTTCCCAACTCATTGTTGGAGTCAGCTTCCAGTCTCACCGCATGCAGCTGAATACCAGTATTTTACATGGAGTGACCGCCTATTTAACCTCCACAACCCAGTTACTACTAGGAAACATGGAGGAAAAAAAATAATTAGGTGGGTACCTTCTACTTAATTAATTAAATATTTCTGTTTTTTCTCTCTCTGGAAATAAGTTATTTTGAGTAAAGTACTTTGATAGTTCATTGTGGAAAAGATTAAGCCTAACAAGCTGGTCACGGAATATTTATGCGAAAAAATTTTAATAGTTATTCGCTTCCTTGTGTTATACTCCCTTGATGGCAATCCAAAAGATTCATATCTTCCTTTATAATATTTCACATAGGTATTCTTAATACGTCTTGCAATGTTGAAATCTCTAGATTTTCTTGTTACCATACTGAAATATGGAGAAATGAATTTTGTGGAACACAGGTCTCAGGGGAAATTTAAAACCGAATCCGATTTTTTCGATAGAAATAGTAAGTTTGCATTATAATCCCGTTTGGTACGGGCTAATCTGCTTCTGAAAACTATTTTTTTAAGCAAATTACTAGAATACTTTTATTCGTTCATTCCCAAAGGTCTAGCCAAAGAACATAAATCATAATCTAATATCGCGACATATTCGCCAAAAATGTAAACAAATATGAGTTTATGGAAAAATAACTTATTCCTACACAATAAAGTTCAGTTTACGCTACAACTTCAAACATTTTCATAACTATTTCAATAGTGCCTTTCACTCTGAAATCAACTTAATTGGCATTAAAATAAAGTTGATATTTGTTTAACTTGAAATTATGTCAATTTGAAACATAAATAAAATTTGAAAATAGGTCAATACTGTTGGCATCTAAAAGTGGCCTACCTGTAAGATTAGTCTCGTATAGATAAGGTAAGATTCATACATACACATCCAAGGGTTGTCTAGATTCTATTTCATGTTACTCAGTGATTCAGTAATTCATTACCTGCTCACTGGTTGACCATGCCATAAGCCCTAAAGGCGATACGCGGCGATAGGCGGTTGACGGCATGGTTGGCGCAGTGGTTAAGCGATTGACTGCTACGCTGCGTGTCGCGGGTTCGATTCCCGCACTGAACAAACATTTGTATGACCTACAATTAGTTGTTCCGTGTCTGGCTGTTTGTGTATGTAAGATACTTCACTGGGAGCATTGGCCTGTAAAGTTACAATACTAGATGCGATTTTGCGCATCACCATATTACCATTACCTTGGTTCTCCTCACTCACTGATATAATGCTCGATTCTGAACTGTTACATTACAGGTGAATGCTCCCGGTGAAGAAGCGCCTTAAGACACAACACTGAGGCTGAGATCTGTAAACGTTACTTGCGCGTTACTCGTTTGTGCTTTGACTTACACATGTTCCTGTTTCTTTATTACACTTGTAGTTTGACAGCTGTCCGACAGTGACAGGAATAACGCTTAACGGGTGCTGGCGCAGTAAACGAGACGCAATAGGAAGTTTTATTGTTATAACGGATAACCGTTGCTATAAAGCTATATAGTGTCCTTGAAATTGTTAAGCTAGGGTTTCCTAAGTCTACGGTGGCCGCCACGTACCTATCGTCCGCAATTTACCGTCGAATGATTATGATCAGTTCAATAAAAATTAAGGGCAGTCATTTTATTTTTCGTCGGTTGGGAAGTTAGTGTCACAGTAAAACATGTACAATAATAAAAAGAGAACTGCCACACAAAAAATACCACTAGAACAACACACATTTCAACTTAACCAAACTATTTGGTAACTGTCGATCTATTTATAGTTCGGCAGTCATCTCTTAGCTGCCACGGCTTATTGTAATTTTTAATTTCTGAATTGTTTTTATGTTTTCTATAACGGACGCTTTTAACGTGCACGTCTTTCTACATCGTTCTCACATGGTTAATTTCAACACGAATGATGTAATCAAATATTTTGTAACAATTTTATGATTTAAAAGAGTGTCCATGGAGTTTCTTGCCCGTTCTTCTCCATAGGTACCTACGCTTTGGAAAGGGCAACTAGCTTCATCTTTCTGACTGACCGACCCATTGACAATTCAAAAGTGCCTGTAATTGCTTTAGTTGAATTAAATGATTTGAGTTTGAGTTTGCAGTTAATAGGTTAGGTTGGAACTGTGACTGACCACGCGCTAGCCGGATTGGTTGCAGTAACTAAGCCAGTGCACCCCGATCAAATTGTTTGGTTAAGTTTAACAATCGCATCGAATCGCAAAGTATAAAAGCGAGCGCTACATCCAAGTTACCGAATAATTCCGATTTATTAACTGCCTACACGTTAGGTACTGCTTAATATTTATTTAATTACCCATTTAAATATTGGTTAAGACTCATTTTTATTAACTTTACTGCTCAGTTTTTACTGCCAAACTTGTTAATAAACATGCATTTGGATTTTTGCTTGCTAAGTAACGTTACGTGCACATAAAAGTAAAAAAAAAATAGGTGAAATACTTAGTTTTCGCAAACACCTTCATCTTACTGTACCATGTCCAAGTCAGCTTAAATCTAAACGAGCCTTTATCCCTACTACCCACATGCTGAAGCCCGTAGGTAAACATCGTTTGCGACAGTGCTGACCGAACGTCTTAAATAATGACTTAGCTCTGCTGTCGCTACATTGTATTAGAGACTGCATTAGGTGTGTGTGTTTTGAGAATTAGGGAATTAATCTTGTGAGATCAAACGTTATGTTTCCTTATGATCATGTCCAGATCGCAGGACAACTGAACTTATGGGAAACGTCTATGCATCATCATCATCATCTGCCGAGACTTTTTCCAACTATGACTGGACTGGAAGCCGACCCCAACGGCTTCCAGTCTAACCGGATGCAGCTGAATACCAGTATTTAACATGGAGCGACTGCCTATCTAACCTCCATAACCCACTTCTTGGGTAACGCGATACCCCTTGGTAAGACTGGTTGTCAGACTTTCGGGCTTCTGACGACCCGTAACGACTGTCAAAGATCTATGAATGACAGCAGGGAACAACGGCTTAACGTACTTTCCGAGGCACGGAGGGGATATAATATGCTATAATACGGGTTAATATAATTATTTCAAGTTCAAAACATACCCAGTATCTACATAATTGTAACAACCTTACCCTCGATCTTGAGTTTCAGCTCGTGTCGTGCGGGGATCATATTATCATTCGTCGCGCTAATAGTATTAGGAACTTTGGCGCCCAACAAGCATAACTTTTGTAACCTTGTTACCGACTTTCGAGGTTCAATGGCGAAAAGTAAGCCTACGTTACTGTTGCTGAAAATGTTGGCTTTGAAAAAAAAGAATAACAACTTTTTAAGGGGCTTTAGGAGTACAATTTTTTTTGTTGTAAAATAGTAGGTTTGTTGAATGAAATGAAATTGAATTGGAAAGTGCCGATTCTTCTACCTGTGACGTTATAAGAGCAGTGGTGATGAAAAAAATTACACAAAGTAAAGCACTTGTCGGGTTCGAACCTACTACCTACAACTTGTAAGTCGCAGCCGTTACCACTGGGCCACCCATCCCCATCCATCGCCCAACATCATTCATCATCAGTCATTGCCAATCGGCAGTTATTGGCGGTACGAGAGAAGATAGGTAATTGAACAAAATGCTTCTATGCTATAGTCAAACTTTGATAGTTATTTTAATAGAGCTAACCAAATCATGCCCCCAACTTATGCGTTTCTGAATCGCAGGTTATATTGAACTTCACCAATACTTATAATACAGATATATCTACGTACCTACGTTCAGTTTATTGTAAATATTCGATTCGATTCAATTGTTTACCTCTTATTTTCAATAAGTTTAGGATTTAACAGTAAGAAATGGATTTGTAATAATAGTTACAAAATTCTACTCAAAATTAAATATCTTATTAGGTGGTTTTGTTTTTGTGTTGAGTAATTGTGAATTCTTTAGAAAACCTCGATTCGCCGGATCAAAAAAAAAAAGTACATTGCCTGCTTGTGATGGTTTACCTTCTGTATAGAATTTAAGTCCTATTACTAAATACTCTGTTTTCCTTTTGTCGACGTACGGAGTCATTATGTTACCTTTAAACTGCATGACTTATTTGTTTATTTCATATTTTAAGTGAACTATTTGTGTTCTTTATGAGAATAAATTCTTTAAACCGCACAACAGTTGGACTTATAATATTTCTT
The DNA here is from genome assembly GCA_949629185.1 of Apamea crenata. Classification (NCBI taxonomy): domain Eukaryota; kingdom Metazoa; phylum Arthropoda; class Insecta; order Lepidoptera; family Noctuidae; genus Apamea; species Apamea crenata. The sequence goes on from OX451359.1 coordinate 6,066,538, forward strand.
CATACCACTAAGATTTTAAAGTAGCCGTCAATACTTCACTATAAACTGCAAGATACAACGTGGACTGAAACAAAAGAAGTGCACTTAGCCAGTAATGGACATACAGCTAGCACGTGAAAGCTTGCACTTCGAAACCACGAAGTAGTAAATGGAAGACTAATCCACAAGTAAACGTAAAGGTGCTCTTGCACAAGCGACCACAGTCGTAAACCGCAAGCGGCAACGTAGCTCAATCGCTATAATAGACCGCAGCGACACGACTAGTTCCCATGTAACTCCATTAAAACGTTGACAGGTGGCACATCTTCGGATGTGATTTCATACAGTTACATAGAAACCAGTTACTTTTTCACATTGACATTGCCGCTTGCGGTTGAGTTTGCCTTCGGAAAAGCACCTTTATTAACACGGCGCAGCCGCACGTCACGTTCTGTCGGTCGGTCAATCGGTTACAGAGTAGTAACTGCCAATAACTCGAGCAAATCACTGCAGGATTATGACTATCACAGCCAGCATGCCACTACGCTAATTATTGTGGTTTGATTACCAAAGTCGCAGCTTGATCAGCTCGTGTGTCAGGGTGTTATTGAGTTACGCTTTTTATCATCGCTCTAACAGTTGTATTAAGCCTTCCATTTCTTCCATTCTCCGTGTTCAAAACTAAAACATTTTGCTCAAATAGGAGGTGAAGGAGAAACGGATTATGCTTTACTGTCTTCAAAGAAACTTCCAGAAAGACGTGAAGGAGTTAATGGCTCTTTTATTTTTCCGCAGCTTCTCTAAAATGGGGCAGTTAATTGTGAGAAATGGTTTTTAAACACCACGTAGCTGATGTAACAATGTTATATAGTATTGCAATGAATTTGTCTTTGGAATTGGCCATCTTGCAGAGAATTTCGAACGGTACGGTAGTATTGCAATGGCTTTTGCTCTGTTCTATGAAAATGTTGGCATACTTGATTAAAACCTCATTCTTAGATGATTTTGTTTTGTGTACAAAAATGAATAGAATCACCAGCCAGACAGTTAAAAAAAAGTTTAAAAAAGATCAGGCCGGTTAAAGGTACATCCTGAAGGGTTGGACTCATATCATAACAATAATTCATAAAAGCATTATCATCGTTAAGGCAAAAGCGTCAGGGTAGCCCGAGAAATTTAAATTATCCGGTTGGTACAGTTTGGCAAGAAAGTCCTGAAACGGAACTAAAATATTTAATCATTGGCAACACTCGCTCTGCCTTGTCGAGTAAGGTACATATTCCGTCATTTCTTGTAATCGGTGACTGTTTCTCGTGTTTATTATTTATTTATTTGCTTTATCGTGGTGATACTGGTGACCCATTGTGTTCATAATGAACAGATCTGTTATTCGCAGCTCCGCAAGAGCGATAATTTATAAAGTGTACGTGAGATGTTTGGCGGAACTCGAGGCCGGACAAATTTTATCCGATCTCAACGATGTGTATAAAAGAACCGCTGAAATGACAGGTAAAATTATATTTTATACATGTAATCAGATCTAATGTGTGTATTTCAAGGTGCAATATCTATTATAAACCTTTCATACAATTATTGAAATGTACATTCACGAATTTGAGGTTATGTTTACAAAACACATTCGGAATGCAGCGCGTTCGTATAATTTTGATACTTTTTGTTAATATTGCATAAATCACTGAACAAAAATAACTATCATATTTTTTAGGTAAATCCATCAGTACTATAAGGCGAATTGCAATAGAAGGACAAAGAAACAAAGGTGTTTTCTCAACACCAGGGAAAAATAGAGCAGGGCGACCTAAAAAAGAATTGGACAATTTTGACTTGTGTGCAATCAGACAAAAAGTTCAATTCTTTTACACTGTAAAAAAAATTGTAAGTAGAACTTTAAACTTCTCTTTTATATCTATCTTTTTTAGTTTTTATCAAGTACGCTGAGAGACATTTACTGTCATTTTTATTTTTAGGCACCAACTCTACGAAACCTTTTGCCTGTGGTTAGAGAAGAACTTGGGTTTGACGGAAGTCGTGAACACTTACGAAAGGTTCTAATAGCCCTGGGCTTTAGATACAAAAAGTGCCAATCAGACAGGCAAGCTTTGATGGAAAAGCCGAATATTGCTGCAAAACGTGAAGTCTACTTGGACAAGATTATTAAAAATAGGAATTTACCGGATGATCTGAGAAAGGACATTATTTATCTAGACGAAAGCTATATTCATACTTCCTATAAATTAAAAAAATGCTGGCAGTCTCTTAACGTCAGTGGAATAAAAGAAAGTGTGTCCAAAGGCAAAAGGTAAGCTGTTGCTGAAGCATGCTTTATTTGATGCGTTGTGTGTGTTGCATGTGTTGCACGTTCTGCATGTTTTTTTTTCTCAGGTACATTATCATACATGCTGGGAGTGAAAATGGTTTTGTATCAAATGCGTTGTTAATATTTTGTGGGAAAAATAAAAATGAAGACTACCACTCGGAGATGAATAAGTCAAATTTTACGAAATGGGTTAAGGAGAAACTAATACCGAATTTGTCTAAACCTTCAATTATAGTAATGGATAACGCCCCCTATCATTCGGTGATTCGCAATAAGGCACCTACCTCTGCATCAAAAGTTGGTGAAATAAAGATGTGGTTGTCTGAGAACAATGTGCCGTATGAAGAATCAGCAAGGAAGCCGAACCTGCTCATGCTTGTTAAACGACACAAACCCATGCCCATCTATGAAATAGATGAACTCCTAAGTGAGCATGGTCACACGGTGGTAAGGCTCCCATCTTATCACTGCGATCTAAACCCCATTGAATTGATCTGGGGTCTAGTAAAACATAAAATTGCCTCACATAATGTAGGATCAATTGATATCAAGGTATTTTGATATAATTATTTCATTTTTAATTCATTATAATAAGTGATTGCAAATGTTTAGTTGTTTTTATTTTATTGTTCTAGGCAGTGGCTGAACAAGCGTTTCAGAGCATTTCCGTTGACGACTGGAAAAATTCATGTCAACATGTCATGAAAATAGAAAATGGTTATTTTCGAAGGGGGCAAACTATGTATAGTGACATTGAGAAAATTATCATAAACCTACAAGATGAAAGCAGCAGCAGTGACACATCTGAAGATAGCCAGCAGAGTTTTGGTGAAAGCTCACACCAAGACATTGATGAAGACTTTTCGGGCGTGGAATACTTAGAGGAAAACATTTTTGATTCTGATTAAAATGTTTGATTCTGATAATTTATTTAGTTTCTGTTTAAAACACCAACTATTATTTTGCCTGTGGTTAGAGGAGAACTTGGATTTGTGGGACAGTCACACAGTAGTAAAGCTTCCAACTTGTCACTGTGATCTAAACCCTATTGAATTGATCTGGGGTCTTGTAAAACATAAAATTGTCTCACATAATGTGGGATTAGTTGACATCAAAGTATTTTGAAATACCTAATAATTTTATTTGTAATTCATTAAATTAAATAACTGCAAATGTTATCGTTATAGGCAGTGGCTGAACAAATGTTTCAGAGCTTTTCTTGTTTTCATAAAACCCGCCAATATTCACATTAATTTTCAAAAAAAACTAAGTATCAAAACCGTTTTAGTCGTACTATATAGGGTTACAACATGCACGATAGTGGCGCCACCATTATTTTCACGACTTTTTGGCCAAGCTGTATGTTGATATGTAAATATGATTCGCGGCATCTTAGCGAATACCCTTAAGTATTATAGCCTGTAAGACGTAATGTGGCCATTGGGCCACACAAATAAAACGTGTGAATCCCTAAAATATAAAATAATAACTTCTTAAAAATACTTTGAAAACTGAATATCACATGCGTACTTAGGGATGACACTGATAAGTATTCTATCCGCGTAAAGCCTTAGGCTGTTAGTGTCCAAATTGCCTGTTTATGGACCCAAAGCTCAATGGTATTGCAAAACTTCTTAGGGTTCGTCCTGATAAACTTTTACGGTGGGTACTCGTGATGGTAATACTTAATTTTGAACGATATACTCGTAAGTAGGTATTACCTTCAAGTATATTGAAGAATCATAGATTACAAGTATACTATACTTCTTAGATCTCTGTAGACGGGAAAAAGACTTGTTGAATTTTGACGAAGATATACAACGTGTTTTTTTTGATATCCCATAACTCTAAGGGGTCATTGTACTCATGATTATGAACAACTTTTACTATGGGACCAAACATGAAAGCGCGAAAAAAAATCAGCTATTCCCTACTTACTACTTATGTTCGTATAACTCGTCAAAATGTAGGGAACACCAGATTTTTGTTTCACGATTTCGGGTTTGGTCCCATAGTAAAAGTTGTTCATAATCATGAGTACAATGGACCCCCATTGTACTCATGATTATTTATGAACAACTTTTACTAGATTTTTTAGACTTATGGGATATAAAAAAAAAACACGTTGTATGTAATACTCTAGCTAGGTTGCATAGACATTTTGGACTCGACTTTCCAGTTAGGAGACTGTAAATATTTTCCCCGAAATCTATTGTTTCTTTGCTATAACAGCTTCTCTATCCTTTTTGACGTGAAAACGTCTTTTGTTTTTTTTTCAAGTCACATAGCGCTACAAGGTTATTTTGGCGCGTGGTTAAAATCGGAATTAACACGGCCGTCTTGTTTGTTTTTATTCTAATTAATTTATTTCAGGTACCAACTAACCCATATTAGAAAAAGATTACAAATTCATAAATTCAAAACATCACACATCAATAAATACAAACGAATAAATACAAAATCAACACATAAATTAGATAAAATAAATTAAAATTGCTATTCAATAATTATTAATTATACATTACCTACATTAGGTCTCTTACGAGCGACACTTTATGTAACTTGTCTGTCACAGCAGTGTCGCACATAAAGACAGTCCAACCTACTTGCTATCATACTCAGAACAATATTGGAGCAGCATACATATATAAGTAATACATATCAAGTGACATTTCGAAAAAAAAAAGCAATTGTACAAATGTTTTCCAATAGTCTGTCAACGTCATTCGAGCGCCAAGAAATCCTTGTATGTAGCAGTGTAGGTACATGACTGGATATCACGATCAAACCCCTCGAATCCTCACTGTCTAAACGCCTCATTTCATTTCAACCCTCACGTCGCCGAGGTATTAAACACGTGCTCAAAGCATTAGATCCCCGTACTCTCGTTTATAACATTTTTTATTAACGTGCGGTGAGGTGTAGGTAACAAATTTTGCAACCTCCTGAAACCGAGATTTAGTTGAAAAAGCTTAATGTTCTGTAAATATTTTAGGGTTAAGTTAGGAGGGTAAACTTTGTTACCTATGTCTACTTTCGATCGATGACGAGGATCGCAAGGTGGCTGTTAGCAGTGTGTTAGCACGACTCTTTTATATTTAGTTGGCCTCCGCAACATTTTATTTCATATATTTTTTAGTCTTGCAATTCTATATGTAGTGAGTTGGCTGTCACTGTCAAATATCGCTTTGACCAGCACCCTTCACTTTCAATAACAATCTGAATCATTTTTAAGGATATTGTTAATCCATTGCTTCATATGTTCAAAAAAATTGTCTGGTCAACAACGTAAATCATTTGCCGAGCCTTTTCCCAACCTGCCAGGGTAGCGGGATCCTGCCAGGGTAGCGGGATCGTCCGAAAGGGTTACCGCTGCCCTGGAACAGAAAGGGCTAAGGAAGGAACACGGGTGGATTTTAGACAGTAATAGGCTGACACTCCCTTCCGCTCCACCCAGAGCGGGAGGGGGGTCATTTGATGATTTCCCATCCACAAAAAAAAAGCATTTTCCCAACTATGTTAGGGACGGCTTCTAGTCTAAGCGGATGCAGCTGAATACCAGTCAACAACGGTCAGCCGGTCGATTCTGTAAAAAGCTCACCGTGAAAACTCAAGTGCAGTGAGCTTGATGCGACTTGTCAATGTCAATCCCTAGCATTATTTGAAATGACAGCTCACTTCACGCTCACTTCACCTGAGTTTTCACGGTGAGATGGTTACAGAATCGCACTGCTGGTCAACAACGTAAATACCGCAATGAATGATGTTGAACTGTCAAAATAAAAGTCATTTCTACTGTTATTAAGTTACGCAATTACCCCGCACAACACGATTTTTATTCACTGATCCTCTTTCTCAACTTTATCAGTACCCACGAAATATAAAGTTCAACATATTTTAATTCAACAACAAAAGTTCGACCATACAAAAAAAAAGTTAACGTCTATATATTCGGTACATAATAATACAAGTACCGACATACATAAACCGTCTATTTCACGCTAATAGAATTCCTTTCAAACCAAACTCCACCCTTACGTCAAATAGTTAGGAAATGTTCTAAATTGTTTCACCGTATCTCATCAGCTGGTACTTGGCAAGACAACCGGCCAGATTTACAACGTACTTATCGTGGCAAATGTATACGATTAGCATTACAAATTAGACCTGTTCTGGCGCTAGTACTTTGTGAATCCTTTTTAACTGTACATAAATTGAAACTGTGACAGTATCTGTTTTATGCGCCTGAGTTATGGGGGATTATTTAAGGAAATAAAGGGTGATAGGGTTAAGTTTTTGTTTGTTTTGTTGTCATGCGGTGTTTTATAGAGAGAACATTGTTTTTAGTACCTAATTATAAGTAAGTTTTAGGTACCTACCTAATTTGTATTGTCGTATTATGCCCTCAAACACAGAACCTATCGAAGTGGCGGTGCTTGAGCCCTATGTCCAGTAGTGAACGTTTTTCGGCTGAAATTATGATGATGATTTGCTTTTTACAATTATATAAATAATAGCAGCCTATTATTGTTCCAGGGCAGTTCAAATACGTCTTCTAACATAGAGAAGGTATAAGGTACGAGCATTGATCACTACGCTTGCTCAGGACGTGTTGGTGATTTCTTAACTTTATGACTTATACTTACACTACGCCGACCTCATCTAGTTTTAAAATATGATTGACGTTTAAAAGTGTTTGTACAAACCTACTTACAAAATAAAATCATTTATCACTAGCTTTTGCCCGCGACTTCGTCCACGTGAAGCAACTTTCTTACATTTTTTTTCCGTAAGAACCATCCTTGTGCTTCAAGGAATATTCTAAAAAAAGAATTAGCGAAATCGGTTCAGCTGTTCTCGAAATTTGCGCTTAGCAACACATTCAGCGATTTATTTTTATGTTATAGATAAGTTCTGGTTTCCACACGTATATCTTAAGAAATATCCAAGGTAAACTCAGAAAGTACATACCCCGCCTTGTGTATGAAAGGCGAGGTTTTAACCATTGGGCCATCACGACAACAAGTATAGTTTATGTTAAAACCGTTCAATTATCGATAATGAATTAATATTAAATAATGAAATTAAAATTATAGTAGTTAAAATATACATTATATTATTATTATATTATAATAGTAACACCTAGGTGCTACTAAAGCCAAGTTTAGGTATATATCGACTTGTTTCATTAAATCTTTCGCTCACGGATTCCTCTGTCCATGTCAGGCACTCTTTAACCCTCAGTACAAAATTGTCTGAACGAATGCCATTAATGAGGCTGAGTTCTATTTCGAGATGAGGTCCAGTCCATTTTTTTGGCCCAGTAATGTTTTCACATCTCGCCAGAGATTACAAAAAAAAGCAAACTGTCATGTCGGTTATTCATTCAGGAAAAAAAATGATTAGAGCGAAAACTGTAATAATTAATTCAGCATTTGATTCTAGAAACACTAGAGTAACTTGTCGGTTATAAAAAAAAACAAACTGTTGTTTTATAGAAGAGTGCAATACGTACGCAGTTGTTAGATTATTCATTATATACTAGAAGTATATGTATCTATATAATAGCCAAATAACAAGCTTTGAATATCAAAATGGTTACTAGTTAGTTATTTACTGTGTATGAAGGTTATTATTGAATATAGTTTGTAGGGAAAGGGTTTTATGAAGTAAAGCACAGACAGACAAGGCTAAGCATTTATTTGAATTTAGGCTTGTCAGTAATTAATCAGAAAACTAGTCGTCCGTTCGTAAAACTAGGTCATCATGAAGAAGAAGGACAAGAAACTCCATGGAAACAGTATTTAGGTATTCTATCAATACATTTCTTACGTTGTCATAAATTATCGTTATTTCTAAAACAATTCATTCTATCTCTTGGACAACGGTCCAAGAGAATTCAAAATAAAAGTAACATAATAACATTACAGAACAACATAGCCATAATAAGCAATAATTAAAGTATAATATCAAATTACTTAACTTACGTGACACCTGGTCGATCTATTCCACACAATAACGGCACTAGAACCAACCAACTGAACATCTACCAAGCAACTGACTCGATAACGTTGTTACAATCCTTTTTATACACTACCAACGTCTTTTACGTCAAACATCTACCGCCATTTTGACACAATCACAGATCATCATATATTTTGGCTTAATATCTTCTCACACAATTAGTAATAAACAAATCTTATATAGCAAAACCGTTTTAAAACATTATAAGTTAATTAATAAATTTAATAAGAGTTGATTCTTAATTCATAGACATCAAAAAGCATATTATCAACATCAACTGACAGTATTGTGCCAATCATTTGAAACAACCTATTATATTAAAACAGCAATATAAAATCTTAGATATACTACAAGTATAAGCAAATATTACTTAATCATTTATAGTAATAACATTTAAGTGTTTTTTACAAGTTAAGACTGTTGTTTTTTGTAAACACAATATCTAGTCAAATTAGGTACTTCTTAAATGTGACGGATGTCATTATCCAACAAGCAATATTCTAATATTATAATTATATCAAAATGAAATATCTAACACGGCCATACTGACATGTACTTCGTTCTCGAAGTACCTATGAATCTAAAGTCTCACAAAAACACAACAGCGTTTCATATTGACCAATTCAACGGGAAGTTATACATTTTTTCTTATTCTAGTTGCTCAGAGCCAAGTTGTTTACCAATGTATCTAAAAGTACTTTAAACATTTATCAAATAATAAATTGTTTATCTGTATAATTTACAGTTACTAATATAAAATTGGGATAGCAACAATTTGGAAAATCTAGATAAATCATATTCAGCAGCTTTTGAATCCAAACAATAACCAGCGATCATGAAAATAATTCAAATACTTCTTCGCTCGGTCTATCTGACCATATTATTGAAAACTATTCAACAAACATTTTCTGTTAACATATTAACAAACATCTAACATGACCAATCTGATAAGTACTTCGCTCTATAAGTACATTAGATGATGCCCTTTTTCTACATTATTAATTTACTTCTGTTTTTCCTTACTTTTGTTTAGCCTTACTTTTGTTAAGCCTTACTTTTGTTTTGCTTTACTTTTGTTTTGCCTTACTTTTGTTTTGCCTTAATTTTGTTTTGCCAAAATTTTGTTTTGTCTTACTTTTGTTTTGCCAAGTGCCTAGACATGTCAAGTCCCCTCCACCCGCTGCTAGTGGGATAGACTTGCACCAAGCAAATGACTGACCAGCGGAAACAAGTTTTATATTTGTATTTAGATTTGTTTTGCCAAGTGCCTAGACGTGTCAAGTCCCTTCCACCCGCTGCTAGTGGGATAGACTTGCACCAAGCAAATGACCGACCAGCGGAAACAAATTTTATCGGTTACCTCGTCATGCAAGTCCCATCCACCAGCAACCGGTGAGATAGACAAGCACCAAGTAAACGATTGCCCAGCGGATTTTTACCTTCTCTTTCTTTCTCTTTTTTTTTTAATAAAGTACTTCATAATGTGTCTTATCTCAAAATTAAATTATCCTACTCCAGAAAATAATTTATGAGCAAATATAGCTTAACATCAGGAATCACTAAATTCCACTTTCGAGTATTATACTACTCTTTTAAGTTATTGTATTCTCAAATTATATTTTAATTTAAAGCAATTGGTTCAACGATTATCACGTAATTAACATAGTCAAAATACCCCAATGTTCGTTCTTTAGAAGCCAAGCGTGAACTAAATGTTTAATAATAATTGTCTAAAAGTATTTTGCAATATGTAAACTTTCAATGTAATCATCTTATCCAATTGCATTTCAATTTGATGTAAAAGAGCCTCTAAGGGCCTTACCGACTTCAGATACTTCTTACTGCCGGAAAGCTTCTCGATATTCTTACAGCAGATTGAGGTTTCGTCTTTTCAAAGCTCATGCAGTAATAAGCAGCTCCGCAGCTTCAACGTCAGAGGCGGCAGTGTGATGTCATCATTATGGTGTGAGTGGAGTCAGTGATCCACCGACCAACGGCTTCCAAAAGATCTTCAAAAGCTCCAACATCAATCATGAAAATAGCAAAATAAAAAATGCATTAGCAAGTGGTTTTATTAGCCTGTGAACAATCCCACTTCTGATGTTAGATTATTCATTATATACTAGAAGTATATGTATCTATATAATAGCCAAATAACAAGCTTTGAATATCAAAATGGTTACTAGTTAGTTATTTACTGTGTATGAAGGTTATTATTGAATATAGTTTGTAGGGAAAGAGTTTTATGAAGTAAATCACAGACAGACAAGGCTAAGCATTTATTTGAATTTAGGCTTGTCAGTAATTAATCAGAAAACTAGTCGTCCGTTCGTAAAACTAGGTCATCATGGAGAAGAAGGACAAGAAACTCCATGGAAACAGTATTTAGGTATTCTATCAATACATTTCTTACGTTGTCATAAATTATCGTTATTTCTAAAACAATTCATTCTATCTCTTGGACAACGGTCCAAGAGAATTCAAAATAAAAGTAACATAATAACATTACAGAACAACATAGCCATAATAAGCAATAATTAAAGTATAATATCAAATTACTTAACTTACGTGACATCTGGTCGATCTATTCCACATAATAACGGCACTAGAACCAACCAACTGAACATCTACCAAGCAACTGACTCGATAACGTTGTTACAATCCTTTTTATACACTACCAACGTCTTTTACGTCAAACATCTACCGCCATTTTGACACAATCACAGATCATCATATATTTTGGCTTAATATCTTCTCACACAATTAGTAATAAACAAATCTTATATAGCGAAACCGTTTTAAAACATTATAAGTTAATTAATCAATTTAATATGAGTTGATTCTTAATTCATAGAAATCAAAAAGCATATTATCAACATCAACTGACAGTATTGTGCCAATCATTTGAAACAACCTATTATATTAAAACAGCAATATAAAATCTTAGATATACTACAAGTATAAGCAAATATTACTTAATCATTTATAGTAATAACATTTAAGTGTTTTTTACAAGTTAAGACTGTTGTTTTTTGTAAACACAATATCTAGTCAAATTAGGTACTTCTTAAATGTGACGGATGTCATTATCCAACAAGCAATATTCTAATATTATAATTATATCAAAATATTATAATTATATCTAACACAGTCATATTTTATGAAACTGCAATTTTTATTTAATAACCGACGTTAATCTTTGACGCTACGGGTCTAGAATCATTAGGTATGCTGAATTCATAGTTACTTGCGCACTGGTAATTTTTTTCCTGTATACCTACGTAATGAATAGTCCTTACGGATATTTGGTAATACCAATATACCTTTTGAATTACTATTTTTGCTGGATGCGTTGACTATATTAAACTAATTGCTATCGGCAATCGTACAGTCGAACGGTCCTAAACTCTAATGGTACAGAACTTTTTTTTAAGTTTTTTAAAATGCTGGCTGGTGATTTTAATTAGATTCAGTATTTAAATGAACTCATATATAATAGGATGGAGATTAATTAAGTATTCCAACAATAAAAATTATCAAGGGAAGAAAAATTAAGCAGTTACTTTAAAAAAACATTGAAATACTACCGTACCGCTCGATTTCCTGCAAGCTGATCAATTCCACATCATTCGTGGATCTTTGACAGTAGTTACGGCTTGTCAGAAGCCCGAAAGTCTGACAACCAGTCTTACCGAGGGGTATCGTATTACCTACCCAGTAACTGGGTTGTGGTGGTCAGATAGGCAGTCGCTCCATGGAAAATACTCGTATTCAGCTGCATCCGGTTAGACTGGAAGTCGACCCCAAAGATGACAACTTATTAATTCTGAATCTGATTTCGATTCCAAAGACAAATCATTGCAATACCTACTATATAACACTGTTACAACGTCTGTGCATTGCATTACTATATAACATTGTTACATCAGCTACGTGGTGTTTAAAAACCATTTCTCACAATTAACTACCCCATTTTAGAGAAGCTGCGGAAAAATAAAAATTCCAATAACTCCTTCACGTCTTTCTGGAACTTTATTTGAAAACAGTAAAGCATAATCCGTTTCTCCTTCATACTGTGAGTGAACGATGTTTTAGTTTTGAACACGGAGTATGAAATAAATAGAACGTTAATGCACCATATGAATGCAACTGATATAGAGATGAAAAGGGCACTCGTATATTATTATAATGTTTTTTATTCACTTGATACGACTGTTCACGGTTTTATTCTCGTCAATTGTAATTTTCAACTTGGGACTCAATAACTTTGCAGCGAGTTTGTTAGTCAAACCACAATAATTAGCACAGTCGCATGCTGGCTGGGTTATCATAATGCTGCAATGTAAGCGATTGACCTACCGACAGAATGCGACTTGCGGCTGCGCCGCGCGCCGTGTAAATGAAAGTACTCTTCCAAAAGCGAACGCAACTGCAAAGCCCAATAGGCAACGTCACCCAATAGCCAAAGTAACAAGACTAGTTTCTATGTAACTATATGAAGACGCTTCCGAAGATGGCGACATGGCCGCCTGTCACCGTTTTCATAGAGTTACATAAAAAACAGTCGTGTCACTGCGGTGTATCATAGCGATTGGGCGACATTGCCGCTTGCGGTTTGCGGTTGCGGTCGCCTTCAGAAGAACACCTTTACGTTTACTTGTGGATTAGCCTTCCTTTACTACTTCGTGGTTTATAAGTGCAAGCTTTCACGTGCTAGCTGTATGTCCATTAATGGCTAAGTGCACTCCTTTTTTTTCAGTCCACATTGTATCTTGCAGTTTATAGTGAAGTATTGAAGTCCTAGTGGTATAAAGAAACATAATTAGTACTCAGATATTGTTTATTTCATCCGGCATGGGCTAACAGCTTCCTAGTTTCAGCTTTATTCCCAATGCGTCGTCTAGGAATACGTAAGTGACTGTCTTCAAATCGAGGGTTTCTAAAGAACTCACAATGGAGGGTGCACAATGAAGGGGTACATAATTGGAATGAATTTATCCCAAGAACAAGCTTAACATAACATTGTAGTTGAAAAACATGTTCTCCCATACATCCTAAACATGTTTCTAGATCAAAGGGAAGTGCACTTGTAGGTTTTGATTTATTTGTGAGTTTTAAAATATGTCGTGTAAATGACGCGTATTTTTTTTTGCGTTGACTTAGAAGCTTGGTTTCTTAGCTTGATCTCCAAGGGGACTGTAAACAACATTTCAACTTGATACCTCCACGCATTACTGAGAAAATGGGTCTTGACAGACTGACAGACAGACGGACAGACGGATGGACAACGAAGTGTTCCTAGAAGGGTTTTGTTTTTTCCTTTTGAGGTACGGAACCCTAAAAACAAAACAAACTAATGAGTCACCTATAATGTAAGTAAATATATTTAATTTTGAGTGAAATTTCATTACTTTTATAACAAATCCATTTCTTACTTTAAAAACCAAAATTTATTGAAGATGGGGTAAACTTTTCGATCGAAGAAATGTGTTTGCGATAAACTGAACTTAGCTGCGTAGATATTTCTGCATTATAAGTATTGGCAAAGTTCAATATTACCTGCGATTTAGAAACGCATAAGTTTGGATTTTGTTTGCAGTAAGTTTTACTGCCGCAACTAAGGCACTCTCTTAAATTGACTATTGAAAATAAGACTAGTTTTAAGCATTTTATCAAGTTCTTACCTTCTTTTGCGCCAGCACGTGAAATGCGGTTTGCTCATGCTTTGGTAGAAAAGATGAGCAGCACCCTAATTGCATAACACACTACCAATCACAATCTGAATAATTTTGAAGAATATTGCTTGCTTCATATGTTCGAAAAATTGGTCTGCTCAACAATGTAAATAACGCAATGAATGTTGTTGAACTGTCAAAATGAAAGCCATTCCACTACTGTTAGTGTGTTACGCAACTACCCCGCCGGTCTGCAAAACATGTTTGATGGGTCAACCGTCAATGATGGGCCCATGCATGCCTGCTTGCGGAGCGGAACGGATGCGCAAACATCTCTTGCCTTATCTAGATAGATAGATAAAAACGTTTATTTAGTGCAATAAAAGACACTCAATACAAGTAATAAAAAAAAAACAATAAAAAAAGTGAAAAAAAAACAAAGATTAAAAAGATAAATCGACCCATAGACACCTCGCAAATCCACAACCTCTAGTATAAAATAGTAGTCTATATCCACAACGGTCGATCACTACTGGGCGGTGTGTGTCTCATGGTTGCACCAAATGGGAGTCCAGCTCAGCATATGCCAGGTACAATACCTGACACTGGTATTCTGCTGTATCCCGTTAGTGACACACGGATGTCGAGAAGACGCATCTGATTTCACACAAAATGGTACCTACATAGTGCGGCGCGTATACTGTAAGTCTGTATCTGATTAACTTTTGGATCGGATAAGGCAACATCGCGTTCTTCCGGCCGATTGTCCGTGAGTAGGCCATTAATCATAATGTTTGCCACTTCTTTGGACTTACAAAATAGTTATTTGGATCAACATAAGTTTAATCAATGATCTTGTAAGCCTGATGATAAATTTTATTTTCGTTATTAGCTGTGCTCCGCGGTTTCACCCGTACAAGTTTCGATCCCTTAAGAATATCGGGATAAAAAGTATCCTATATGTTAATCCTGGTTATAAACCATCTGTGTGCCAAATTTCATCCAAATCCGTTTAGTTTTTGCGTGAAACACTAATAAACATCCATCCATCCATACAAACTTTCACGTTTATAATATTCGTAGCAGTAAGATTTTTGTCTGCCTTGGTCTTAACTTGTTTCTTTTCCTCTTTGTAACCTAAGAGCAAAAAATTGGCCAAGGGATGGTCCCTTGGCCAATTTTCTAAACACAATGCTCACTCGATCATTCTTTTTCATTTTGTTAGACTTTTTCAGTTCAGACAATTCATCTCACTTAATTATCGTCACTCCCATGAATAAAATAAGCCTATATTTTGAATATGTATAACCGAAATTATACGTCATCTTGACATCTCTTCCTGGGCTGGCTTCGGACGCAATCCGCGAGGGCTGGTTCGAGGTGGCGCGTTAAAAGAGTTCCTGGAAGGATTTGGGGGAGTATGCCTTTGCACTTGGGACAGTTTAGGATAACAAAAAAAATATATATATATATACGTTTAATCTTGATTACCGGTTTTCCTAGTTTCTAAATACATTAAAAAAAAAAACATTTAGCATTCACATTTGGAAACCACGAAAGTAAGCGTACTTTCAGCTCATTCGATTAAATTCACGTTACAGAAGTTCGATTTTCCTTTCAACGTTCGGGTACAAAGTTCCCACAAACATTGTAGGTAATAAATACACCAGATTTACTACGGAAGTTGTTTTGTCCTTTCGGATTACTGTAATTAATGGTATTTTCGACTTTGTTCGTCCAGCGAGTGTTCCTTTCGTGAGCGATGACCATAATTTGTCATTGTTTTGGGACATTTATTTGATTTTTGCGGTGTTTTATCTTGTAGAATAGAGTGGATTTAGGCGGCTGTATAAATAAAATAATGATAGTTACTCTGAATAATAATAATATACTGGCTGACTATATGTACCTATTGTACAAATAGATGACCAAATATGGAATAAATTCCAGTCAATTTTCCACACTGAATTGGGATAAAGGCAGGAATAAGTTGTCATAAAGCAAAAGAAACAT
The DNA here is from genome assembly GCA_949629185.1 of Apamea crenata. Lineage (NCBI taxonomy): Eukaryota > Metazoa > Arthropoda > Insecta > Lepidoptera > Noctuidae > Apamea > Apamea crenata. The sequence goes on from OX451359.1 coordinate 6,082,567, forward strand.
CAATTCAGTCTACTTATCTTTACAAAGTAGACAAAAGCAATTATCTTTTGTTTTCCACTCAAAAAATAATGTTAGCTTGGATTATATTTATAAAAAATATTTCTATGATGAAGTTCAAAGTAGATTGTCTTTTCATTTGTACATGAAAATGAATATTTTATAAGTAAGTTAAGAAAATAGACAGTTGCCTACTTACTTTTAGTTGAAAATATTGTGCGTGTCAAGATATTTTCCATTTGTTTAATCTGGAACAAGGCTAGACTTAAGATCCTCATTAAATATGACTCGGGGCCTGCGACATGAATAATAGCTTGAACATTTTAAAGTGTACGTGTTTTTGAGTTACATCTTAACATTATTTAACATGACACTTTTTAGCTTGTTATGAGACCGTTTACCCAATGTTTTAAAACTAAATCTAGTAATTTGTGAAGTTACATCTTCACATTATTTAACATGACACTTTTTAGCTTGTGATGAGACCGTTTACCCAATGTTTTAAAACTAAGTCTAGTTATTTGTGAAGTTACATCTTAACATTATTTAACATGACACTTTTTAGCTTGTGTTGAGACCGTTTACCCAATGTTTTAAAACTAAGTCTAGTTATTTGTGAAGTCAATGTTTCATCTGACCTACCACAAAGTTAAGCAAAACACGCACTGAGGTTTTTCAAGAAAACAGACATTGGGGAAAACAAAACATCAGGGGGCCTAAAAAGGCCACTTTGGCAGTATCATAATAGGATAAAAATATGAATCATATTAAAAATCGTAAAGTGGTCACAAACTGACACTTCATAATATGATCTGTGTGCAATTCATATCACGCAATTCACCTGTTTGACAGTTTTGTATGGAAATTCCTAAAATGGTCTACCAATGTTTAAACCAAATATGATTAATATGAAATGAATTGTAGGTGATTAAACTATAATGTGTAACCATTTAACAAAAATTAGTGGAATTGCTAATGATCTGCAGGGGATTCAGGAAATGAATAGATTTTAGAGGTATTGCTTAAAGTGGCCTTTTTAGGCCCCCTGAACGAAAAACAAAAGAAGGCACAGAAAGAAAAAACAAACATCGTTAATATTTCTGAGTATTGTGTAGATACTTATAAACCGTTCCACGAATAACTGCTAATATAATTTTGTATCGGTGCCGGAATGGTACACACGACCATACATCAAGCTATACATTTCCAGTTTAAGTCGACCTCACATTGTATAGGCTTTTCGTACAATGTGAGAAGTTTGTATGTTCACTGGAAGTATAGCTTGATATGTCGTCGTGCGTACACAATCACACACACATGCACATGGATACAGACGCCAGCACATCAAGCTATTACAATCTGTCAAATTTCTTTAATAGATTTTCTACTTTATCGCTAAAGCATTAAGGTTCGAGGTTTATTGGGAAAATTTGACAGTTTCGGGTAGTTTGACCTGCTGGCGTCTGTACATTGATCACAATACTTTTCTTCTACGTAATACATCTGTTCTACAGATGGCGCCACATTAAAGTATGACTCAACTATATCCACTATTAATCTTGGCACTGTATTATGGCCATCCAATATACCATTTTCGATAGCCCTCAGCATAATAGGAGTGCGCCCTGAGGACCCTGCGCCCTTCAGGCCCTGTTCTAGCCCTCTACAGAAAGTCTATGATAAAAAGCAAATCAGCAAATCTTGTTACGAAAATCCACTAAGGCTAGGAGTTCAGCAAGATTCTGTATTGGGACCTCTATTGTTTGTTAGACAAAAGCCCTCAAAATACTCTTACATTAGTATTAAATGGGAAATACTTTTAGTAATTATTTGTCAAACAATTTACACCTTGGATCATTTCACGTCAACAAAAAAGATACACGAGTTTTCTTTACTCAACAACAAACACCCAACTCTGCCACAATGCGACTGTTATTTGAATCAAACGATTTTGTCCGGAGCTAGGGGCAATCGCTTTTATAAACACACATAGTGTGATATTCTCAGTCAGTAGATCATTCGCGGTTCGGTATTCTACTGATCCATAGGTTTAGACCACTCGTTCCGGGATATTAATTTATTGTATAAATTAAATATATACGAATTTAACACGAGTTGAAAATGAAGTGATTTTAAATAATATGTAATAAGCACTCTATTTATATAGATATAAAAGCCGTTATTGCTGTAAACAATGATAAAAGATATAACCCACGTTTAATCAACAGTGTATACCAGTGAGTGGTCAGTGATATCTCTAGTTCAGCTGTAGACACGCGTGTTGTGATAATAACACAACCGGCTGATTGTGTTATTGTGTCATCAACAATATCAACATGCAGACGACTAAGTTTAAGTCGCTGTTCAATTTAGTGGCAATTAATAAGCAATTTATTAGGTGAGTGTTATTTTTGGATTATTAAACACCATATTTGGGTACTTGTAGTTATTCTAGGTGTATTGACTCCACCTAATCTGAACTTCTGCATTCATTCCTTCAGTGTAAATAACAACTTACGTATCAACAGTTTTATCTATTGTTACTTGTTAGGTAATTATTGTATGGTTTTCCTGTTCATTGGAGAGTAGATTAGTAGATTCGATGTAAATCCCAAGGTCCCAAACTATTGTGTGTCGAGTTAGTCGCTATTATTGTCGCGTTTGTCTAAAATTAGCAGCTATATAGACACATACCATATTTTTTGTGGAATGATGTTATAAAAATATTCTACTTGACTTGACTACTGACTGGCATAATGTAAACGGGTCCTAAAAGGATGTCTGATAAAGGTGAAAATTATATCTTAACAATATAGCTATGCCAGGTGCTCTTTAGATTACATATCTCAATAAATATAAATAGTAGCTACCTACTCTCTGACAAACAATAGTCTCAAGGTCAGATATCGTATGGTGCTCTTATAATAAGGATATGCACGCTCATTGTGCACGTAATTAATATTATCAACATCATTGACGTTTACACAAAATAAAATGCATTGTATCGGTTTGTATATGGGTAAAACGATTTTAAGTAGGTTCCTAAGAGAGAAAAAAAAACAGTAGCATCCAAATCAAATCAGAAACTATTAAAGCTAAAATTTTCAATAAGATGAATGTTGTTTTCAGAACGGTAGCGGTAGCAAGCGCTGATGCCAACTTGAAGTCATGGGAAGAGATTCCAGGACCCTCGTCTTTGCCCATCATTGGGCAAATGCATCATTTTATGCCTGGAGGTGAGATAAATTCGGAACAGACCTAGTAGTGGAAGACCTCTTTTGAAAATTATTCGTCCGGGAAATGGTACCGCCATTACTATTTTCTATAAGCAACATTTCTCTGCTCCGGTTTAAAGGGAAACCAAAGGAAACTGTAAAATCTTGAATGTTGACCTCTTTCATCTCTGTACAGAGTGGCAGGATCGACGCACCACCTGTTACCATGGAACCAGTACCAGCGCGTTGAAATTGGTCGTAGTTTATTTAAAAAAAAAATTGCTGTCCCATACATTTTGATCGCGTAGGTATTGTACTTTTGCAGGTACAATTGCATGGGGGTCCAGAATAATGTACTGAATCCACGGTAACAGGTTGCACGTCGAAATCCCTGCCATCCTGTATATTATCCATCACGACGTATGTAGCCTCGGCAGTAGTTACTTCCCATCAGGCGAACCGTTGACTAATTTGAATAGCATAAGAAACATTTTATTTATTTGAAATCTTTCATTTAGGTCAGTTGCAAGGCATCGAACAAATTGATGGCACCATGAAACTATTTGAGTTATATGGGCCAATTGTTAGATTCGATGGAATGTTGGGCCAGAAGCCTATCGTATTACTTGCTGATCCTGAGTGTTCAGAACACGTAAGTAGTTTTACTTACATTTTTATTGTTAGTGGAGTAAAATCAGCAGATAACACGTTGAAAATCAAATAACTACAAGACAAGAAAGTATGTACTTTGAGTTTCAATAATCATTTCATATATTACATCTTAAAGCATATCTACAGATATTACGCAATGAAAATACGTTGCCCGTCCGTCCGGGGTTCCAGAGCCTTGAATACTATAGAAAAGAATTCAAGAAAAGTAAAGGACATACTTTTCACGCCACGGGCCTTGTAACTGAGTAAGTTGAAATAACGACACGAAAAAAAAACACAACATAAACATCGTGATTAGCAATCCGCAACCGATCAAGATAATAAATGAAACATATAAATATATACAGTGGCCTCTAAAATTTAGTTAACATTTTTCCACTTCAGCTGTGTCACACCATAATTATTCTGATTTAAAATTCTAATAGTGATCCAGATTTTTGAGCTGCTGTAACGTTTTTATTGATTAATTCGATTAATTCTTTAACTCATCATTAACAACAATAAAGTAATCCCTTAGGAGTGTCAGCTTATTTTTTTAGCTTATTTGAAATCATAATGTGGCATCACAGCTGAGGTGTAAAATTGTCACCTAACTTTTGGACGCCACTGTATATTATATATTTGCTTCCAGCCATGGTGAGACGTGGAAAGAGTTCCGCTCAACAGTAAACCCAGTGATGTTACAACCGAAGACGATTAAACAGTATGCCACAGTACTTGATGAAGTAGCACAAGACATGATCAAAAGGTAAATTATGAAAAACAAGAAATCAGCACTGAAATATTTTTTCTTAAATGAACAAAATCATTTGCAGGATGAAAGCCAACCGCGACGAAAAGAACATGATTACTAACGACTTTGATAAGGAAATGAACTTATGGGCCCTGGAATCTATAGGCACAGTTGCCCTTGGCTGCCGCTTGAACTGCTTCGATTCAAAACTGTCCGCAGACTCTCCAGAGTGGCAGTTAATCCAGTGTGTCCACGAAATATTTGTTACAGCTAATGAATTGGACTTCAAGCCAAATCTTTGGAGATGGTTTTCGACGCCATTGTTCAAGAAAGCTATGAAATTGTATGAGCATCACGAAAAGTAAGTTCAATATCGATTTAAAATCTAGGGGGCATTAAATAGCTTACTAAAAAATAGTAAACGATATGTAAATACTGTGAAATTATTCTTGATTCCAGTTTAACAAAACACTTCATTAAAAAAGGAAAGGAACAGCTCAAGAAAAAATCTGAGAACGAGACAAGCGTTTTAGGGAAACTGTTAGAAATCAACGAAGAAATGGCTCATATTATGGCTAGTGATATGTTGCTTGCTGGTGTAGATACGGTACGCATAACTAAGACACAATTCGATAGAGAAAATTGAGCAGCTTACTGAAATGCATGAGACTTTCACAAAAAAAAACTATTTTATTTTATTCAGGCCGCCAACACAGTAACAGCAACCCTCTACCTACTGGCTAAACACCCAGACAAACAAGCCAAGCTAAGGGAGGAGATAATGTCAAACTCAGAACGAAGACCATACCTGAGGGCTTGTGTCAAAGAATCGTTAAGAATAATGCCGGTAGTATCCGGAAATATGCGGAAGATATCAAAGGAATATAATATTTTGGGCTATAAGATACCTAAAGATGTAAGTATGTAATATTTTTAAGTACTCAAAATTATTTCCCGGCTGTTGAAAGCTTGCGCCAAATAGTTTAATATAATTATTATCAAAACGACGAGGCGACTGTTGTATCAACTATTCTTGTCTCGGTTAGGAAATAGTACGCGTTTCTTTAAATTGTGCCTGACTTACCATTTCAGATGCAGGTTGTATTCGCCCACCGAGATATGTCCCTGATGGACAAAAACTACCCCAAGCCTCGAGAGTACATCCCGGAGCGGTGGTTAGCAAGTAAAGATGACCCACTTTACTATGGGAATGCAAATCCATTTGCCCATCTACCCTTTGGCTTCGGAGTCCGTAGTTGTATAGGTAAATAACATAACTCCGATTGGATTACAATTCGGATTCCATTTTAATGTTTATTTGAGGTGCAAATATTTATAGAAGAGACGATTTTCGACGCTTTTTTTTGTTACATATTTCTGGTGTACAAGAAAGTATATTATAATTAAACAAATGCCAACTGAAAACAAGAACGTATGCACGAATGAAAATGCATGCGCAGACGCGTACGCATAGTTAGGCACACAGATGTTCTACAAAGTTGTACAACAGAACCAAGAAATTCAATCGCAAGTATTCTTAATCTATTTTTTTCGTCTCTAGGTCGTCGCATAGCTGAACTAGAAATGGATACATTTGTGGCGAGGCTAATAGAAAATTTCCAAGTGGAATGGTTCGGGCCACCACCGAAGATACATCAGGCGTCTCTCAATTATATCAAGGGACCTTTCAATTTCGTATTCAAGGATGTAAAATGAAGTGTTACAAACTTTTATCCGACACGGACGACACGGTTGGCGCAGTGGTTAAGCGATTGACTGCTGCGCTGCGTGTCGTGGGTTCGATTCCCGCACGGAACAAATATTTGTATGACTCCATGTGTTTGTTCCGAGTCTGGGTGTTTTTCTATCTATAATATGTATGTATTTACAAAAAAAATTGTATATAAGTAGTTTATCAGCCATCTTGTTACCATAACACAAGCATTAGATTGCTTAGCTTGGGACAAATAGTGCTGTGTGAAATGTCCAGGGATATTTATTTATTTATTTATCCTGACCTCACAAAGCATTCGATTACGTATGTCACAAAATTACATTTTTAAATGAGCATACTCACATACCATAACGTTTAGTAAAGTATTATTCTAGAAAGGAGTTCCCAAAGAACTGTTCTAGGACTTCTTTGGTTTTAGTACTCTACAGCAAGTTTATCATTCCACTATAAAAAATAGTAAAGTACAGTATGGTTTTCATAGCAAAATAAATACAGTCAAGTTGCAATTTTGACTATAAATATATACGTAAAAATGTTTTACAAAACTTTTTAAAAGTAAAAACTTTTGGAAAAAAAATATATGTTACCACTTCGCGGGCGTCTTCTACCAAATGGAAACCAATCACATAAATCGGCCCAGTAAACACCGAAAAATCGGTGAAAAAAGTTTTTTTTTAAATTCACTATTTAAAAAAAACTCGCCGATCTCCTTTTTTGAAGTTGGTTAAAAATAAACACACACTCCATAGTCATCATTGGTTCGAGATTCTTAGTTTCAAGTCAAGATGAGTAGTTATTGTTATGATAATGATAATGTTATGTTTTAATAATATAGGTATGTTTGTTTCTTTTTTGTACCTGTTGACAATATAATATCATCTTTTAGTATAATTTAGTTATTATAATAAATTATTAAAATGTCTTTAAATTAAATTATTTTTATAGTTATTTAGATGTTGTTTTATTTTTATGTAATTACTTGCTATTATAAAGTATTGATCCCGTGGGAATTTCGGGATAAAACTTATCCTATGTGTTAATTCTGGTTATAAACCGTTTGTGTGCCAAATTTCATCCAAATCCGCTTAGTCGTTTTTGCGTGAAAGAGCAACAAACATCCAACCATCCATACAAACTTTCACGTTTATATGTTTATTAGTAGGATCCTACTATCCTACTAATAAACATAAACGTCCTCGGGATCCTCTCGCCCGAATTTCGGTCACGGCGGCCAATCTGAATGGAGATTAGCCAAGTGAGCGGGAGATCAAGAAACTACAGATTTCCCTTTTTGCCTCGAGTTGACACAATCATGCTCATGTTGATAAACATAATTTCATCGATGTGCCGAATACGCTCTGACATTTTTCACACAATTTGTGAGGGCTGTCTCACCCGGGACACCTGTGACTCAACGCTAAGTTATTGTACACGCGCCAGCAGGTCAAGCTACCCGAAACTGTCAATTTTTCCCAATCAAGCTTGAACCTTAATACTTTAGAGATAAAGATGAAAATGTATTAAAGAAATTTGACAGATTGTAGTAGCTTGATGTGCTGGCTTCTGTACAAACAGGGTGGCAACGACGCGTAAACTGTAACCATGAATTCAGCACATGATTGTAGACCCCTAGCGTAGAAACTTTATTCAGTTATCAAAATACAATCTGCTGTTTCATATAAAAGTGCAATACCTACGCGGTCAAAATGTATGGAACAACTAATTTTATTTTAATAACCAGCGAAATTTTCTACGTCTAGAATCAAGTGCTGCATATATTGCTGCGGTATTGTAACAGGTTAAGCGTCGATGTCCCTGCCAACCAGTATAATAGCTATGCCAACAGTAATTATTTTATAGTAAGTGAACTATAGCTAGTAACGATAAGAAGCCTTTACAATATAGCTTAAAATTCTCTTGAAATCTGTTTATTCCAAATACATAAACATTAAAATACTACATTACATTGTTACATCGTCTACGTGGCATTTAAAAACCATTTCTCACAATTAACTGCCCCATTTTAGAGAAGCTGCGGAAAAATAAAAGAGTAATTAACTCCTTCACGTCTTTCTGGAAGTTTCTTTGACGACAGTAAAGCATACCGTTTCTCTTTCATTCTGTTTGAGTAAAATGTTGTAGTTCCAAACACGGACAATAGAAGAAATGGAACGCTAATGCACCATATTAATGCAACAGACAGAGTCTAAAACTCTCTAATTTCTAAAACTTTCGAATGTAATTTTTGCAGTACTATCAAAGTTTTTTTAAAGTAAATGGATAATTTAGAAGGATTGAAAGGAGTTTCTCCGATAAAATTTCCCTATCATCGATTATGGTGATGTATTCTACTATGACCTGAATGCAGATCTACGCGACAAACTTGACCGTCTTCTCAATTACTGCATACGATTTTTTTTCAATATACATAAGTATGACCATGTCTCCGCGCATCGGTCACGTCTAAAGTGATTATCATATGCCAGCACAGATGAGCATAGGGCGTTGACCACCTTGTTTTCATTTCTTGACTCTTGTTCTTCGACTTCTCTTAGTATAATACTGGAGTACTCAAAACCCCGGAAGACAGCCGTCCGAGTTGTTGTTATATCACACGTTACCTACACTCAGGTACTATAAGTGGCCACTAATGATAAAATAATTGAAGTGATTTTTGATAAACAAACGTATATAAAATGTAAAATCATTACCATCACCGCATTTTCTGTTCACCGTTTGATATAACTTGTCTACCAGATTAAAAATGAGTTTTAACGACAAAGTGGTTATTGTGACGGGGGCCAGTTCAGGCATCGGTGCTGCTACAGCAATCAAATTCGCGGAAGAAGGTGCTAAAGTGGTTCTCGTGGCGCGAAACCAAGCCAAGCTGAAAGAAGTGGCCGCAAAATGTCAAGAACACGGCGCGAAATCCATCATGATTATCGCTGACGTCACTAAAAACGAAGATGTCAAGAAAATAATATCCAACACCATCGCTCAGTTTGAAAAAATCGACGTGTTGGTAAACAATGCTGGAATAGTTGGAAAGGCGGCAATCTGGGATGGGAAAGCGATGGAGGTCTTCGACAAAGTCATGTCGACTAATCTGCGCTCCGTAGGGTCTACTTGACCAACCTTACTGCTCCTCACTTAATCCAATCTAGAGGTAATATTATCAACATTTCTAGTATTGCCGCTGTAGATGTTATTTCACCTGAACACTTCGCTTACTGTACTTCGAAGGCCGGAATGGACCATTTCATGAGGTCTGTAGCTCTTGACTTTGCGTCCAAAGGCGTCAGGGTTAACAATGTGAATCCTGGGCCCGTACATACAGACATTGTACAAAGTCTTGGTGTGGACAAATCTGACTTGGGCAGCTTCTGGAAAAAGACGGAGGGCATGACTGCTTTAGGCAGGGTTTCGGATCCTGCAGAAATAGGCGACTTAGTGCTGTTCCTGGCTAGCGACAAAGCAAAAGCTATTACGGGATCTGCTTACGTTACCGATAATGGTGCATTGTTGAAGAGAAATATGGCAATATAATGCAGTGCAAGTGATTTTTTAAAATTATTAGGTAGTTGACTTATAATGTTTTTTATACCTACACGACAAGATGTTTTTATTCGATTCAGTCAAAATCTTTAACATTTTATAATCATAGTTTGTTTAATTTTAAAATAAGTTATTTATTGACGGCTTATTACATCGCTAGTTAGGTATGTAGATACCTACAGGGTGGCAGGGACATTGACGCGCAAACTGTAACCATGGATTCAGCACATGAGTTTAGACCCCATAGAGTCGGAATTTTTCGTCAATTATTAAAAAAAAAAATTGCTGTTCCATACGTTTTGCCTGCGTAGGTATTGCACTTTTCTAGGAAACAGAAGATTTTTTTGATAACCAACGAAAAATTTCTACGCTATGGGGTCTAAACTCATGTGCTAAATTCATGGTTACAGTTTGCGCGTCGATGTCCCTGCCACCCTGTATATATCTAACTAGCGATGTAACAGGCATCTTTAATACCTAAGTACTCTTGATTAGGTATGTAAAGTGCTGTTCGAGGTGGAATTAATTAAATTCCACATAATATACTAATTATTAATTCTATTTAGTTATTAATAATACTAATTAAGCACTTTAGACACCTAATCAAGAGTTAAAAGCTATAATAAAATTACTACACCACAATAGTTAAAATAATTAAAAATGAAGCCATGACAGATAAATTAATTATGTAATAGGTAATCACATATTTGAAAAAGTAGACGATTTTCCCAAAGCAATAACAAGTAATATCACCATTTAGAGGTCATATAATCGTTCCACGTTTTTCACGTAAAAAATTCAGGCAAAACGCTACTCACAAACAACCGCCAAGCAGCTAAACGACTGTCATTACGCTATGCATCACGCTGAGCACGAATATTAGATGGAATTACGCTTTCAGGGGAACCTAAAAGGTTTTCTCACTTAAGCTTTGGGATATTTAGACTTTCTCACTGCCTTAAATAGGGTATTTTAGTAGAACAAGTAAATTACTTTACTGGCGTATAAAATCTGGTACTTTCGTTAAGTTTCTTGTTTACGCTTTTTGTTTAAGATGGATTTGCCTAACAGCTTTTTTGTTGGGTATATCCAACTTTGTTTCTTTTTTTGTTAGCTTATTCTGTCCCACTGTTGGGCAAAGGCCTCCCCGAAACCCTCCCTCCTCTACTCTTGGGCCGCCTTTCATATTAAAAATAAATTAAAAAACGATAAGTACGAAGAACGCAAAATTAATAAGAAAAATCGCTGTTGACAACGGAAACGAGGGTCGGGATGTAAGTAAGTAATTAATAATTTATTCAGGAAGGATTCTGAATTATTTAAGATTGGTTTACTTCTATACAAATTGGATATAAATATACTTTTTACACGATGTAAAGAAATACTTCTTGAAATAAAATATATTTTACCAAAGAATATCATCCAAGTCAACTCCTATAAAATTCAGAATTTGTGATATTCTTGTCTAGTACACACAGATGCGGCTGAAGGAGTTCTGCATTTTACATGAAGCTGACTGTTACAACCCAACCAATAGGAAATATCTTATTCAGTACTTCTTGGCACCGATATTCGGTTATCATAATATTGTAGTGTAAACCAGATATTTCGATATTTGTGACGATTGCCGCTGTAGAAACATACATAATCATATAGTTCGAGATACACTTTCCCATTCCCACTCTATGCGTTGAGCCCAAGGTTAACTATTGCTCGGTTCCTACAAACAAAAACGAATCGTTTTGCTTAACAACGGTGGCATTTTTTATTGCCAAATTGGGCATATAAATAGACGCGTAAGTAAATTTTACCTGTGATGGCTTCTTTCATATTATGGGAGGTAGGCCCTCCTATATGGAAGTGAATATGAGGTCTTTGCTTCATTGTTGGTAAAGATACAAGAGCCAGTAACGTTCCGTAAATTATAAGAATCGGCCATTAGTCAATGAGATTATACTATCCTATGCCTGGAGGGAACTCGCAACGGTATGCGTTAACCCTACGTGGCCAACTACGACGTTATGCAGAGCGGATACGTATAGTGATTTAATCTGCAGTCGGTAGATATATGCAGTTACCGGATGAAAATCAACACAAAAATTTGCTAACAAAAATGGTCAAGCGTGTGTAAACTATTGTGATTGGTTGACTGAATTATTAACAGCCAATCGGATAACTTGATTTGTGTTTAATTTTGACACCTCGATAGTTTTGTTTTTCAGAAATCGGGATACACACTTATGTACGTGTGGAAACGTATTTAGGATACGAATCGAACTCGTTTTGAACATGCTCCGTAGTTGTTATCAGCCAGTTAGCCATTGAATACGCCGGAAACCAACAAAGTTCATTATAACCTAACAAGGTATAACACAATAGACGAAGTTAGGATATTGTTTAAAAGAAATCTTGTTTCGTTGTCAGGAGTCCGTATTTTTTTTATAACAAATGCAATTTTAGAAGCGTATCAAAGTTTGTCTGTTGCTTCTTTGTTGTTAACTTGACAGTTATTAACTTGTAAGCAGGTATTTATAACAAGGTTATACAGGGTGGCAGGGACATCGATGCGCAACCTGTTACAAGTAAATAAATTCTGAACACCCCTGCGTTGAAACTTGTCGTCGGTTATTTAAAAAAAAATAACTGTTCCAAACATTTTGATCGCGTAGGTATTGCACTTTTGCTATAAAACAGATTTTTTTTAAGACTTACGACATTTTTGGCGCCCCACGTTGGGCGTCAAAATGTCGTGTAGCGACAAGAAAAGCTTAACTTGAAAGTAAAAGATAATTAAATTAAAGAAAGGGAAGTAGAAATCAACTAAAGATTTATTTAAAAGGTAAGGATGCAGATGGAATGGCAGTGGTGTGTATAATATGGAGATGGGGTGTATGGATGACGATACGTGATAGGTGGGGTGAGGAGGCTGAGGTGGAGATGCAGTTGGAGCTGAAGAGGTAGACCGACGCGAGGCAGGTGCTGGTTACAGGTGCAGGTGCAGGTGAGGGCAGGTGCTGGTGCGTGTGCGGCACGAAGGACACCCGTAAGACTAATTTGTACGCTAGTATCATGAGGTTCTTCTTTTTCGTGACGCTGACACGTCAGTTATTCAAATATTGTTGGCCCAAAACTTCGTCACTTCCGTTCGTTATTGGTGGCAGCCCAGAGATCACTTTGGCTACTTGTTCGAGTTAAATTACTTAATTCATGTACTGAATTTATGTTGAACTGTCAACATTAAACCCATTGCTACTGGTAGTGTTTTACGCAGTTACCCCGTTGGTCAACGTGAAATAACACACACAACTTGGTCACTATGTTCTGTCCACTTTCGTTGTTGCTTATGAAAATGCAGCATAAGAATACTGCATTTTAAGACACTACTATCAAAAATATTACCCTCCTTCTGGGGCAGTCGGGTCTTCTCCTTGGCGTGTCGGTGGCGAAAATATAGTTTTTTTCTTAAATTGTTAATTCAGCAACGCGGATAGCATTCACCAACGCAGCCATAAGGTCCTCACGTGTGCAGGTGACAGGGCAAGCGGTGCAAGATGGGAGGTGAGCCATTGTCTGTGTAGAGACACCGCATACACACCGGAGCCTTCCATGAAGTCCCACTTGTGGAGGTTGTCCTGCGGGCTACTTGGGTACGAAGTCTATTTAAGGTTTTCCAAGTAGGCCACGGTAACTTATGCCCGGATGAGAGACTCTGATGGTTTAAAAAAGAGATCAGGAGGATTAAGTTATTCTTTCCAAAGATCATCCAAAGATCATTCAGAGATCTTTCCGTCGTCCATGGCAGTCCGGTAAAAAGGTAGTAATGTAAAAGATAGTAATGGTCGGCACTGAAAACTAACTTTAATTGAGCGATAAAAACAAGTCCAACTTCTCCGACTAACATTATCTTAAGCCTTCCGTACCATTTCTAAGTATTAAAGCTATAAACAACTTAGTTGATACGAAGACTAGTACTTAATTGGCTCGTCTACAATGTTCACAGATAACCGCAGAACTGTGGTCTAAGCTATGTATAGGTACTGAGATACCAAATTAAATTACTGTCGAATGGTTTGATCTTGAATTCGGAATGTATTTAGTAGATACGTTTAATTAATGGAGGATTCGAATATTGGTTTACTCTTAATAAGTATGTACCTACAATGTTGAACGCAAATACTGAAGAAGAAAAAAAGCTTTGACATCAAGCAATGGACGAAATTGTCAACATTTTATATGCTTGAGTACGAGGATTTTGACTACGTTGTATGTGTACATTTTGTCTTTTTTTATTTTTTATTGGTAATGTGCGTGTTGTTTGTCCGGGATAAAACAATTTTTCTTTCTTTCTTCTACTTTAAACAAGAAATTAAACCAGTGCTTCTTGACAAAACATTATCTAATAACCAACAACAACAACAACAACCAACAATTTTTTAGTGCCCAATTAGGTTTCCGAGACATTGCCAAGCGGTTGTTCGAGTCTTCACGTGACCAGAGGGCTGCCCTATGTTTTGGCCAAAGAGTCAGCATTGTCATACAGTGTGGCAATGCTTCCAGCCTTTTGGGCACTTTTCTTGTTGACAACGATGCGGATTTTTTGATACCCTATGATTCTTTTATTTTTTATATAATCTACTTGTATAAATATTAATATTAGCTTTTAAAGTAAGTAAATATTTTAAGATAACTAAATAAAATGTTAGTGATAAAAAACAATTACCGTATATATTCTGCAAAATAAGGAATTTAAAAAGCATTAAGTACAAAAAAAAAACAAACAAATAAGACGCATATTATAAAAATCCTAAATCCTGAGATTGTATTTGATATTATAGAAGATATAAGTACAAAAATATTATCATACCTACTTACTTGAAATCCTTTCAAAGCGATAACTGAGAAGTTCTTTATGTGAACAAAAAATGAACCCCTTTTCCTCAAAACGATTTTATTACTTACCTACCATACGAAGTTTTGACGTGTTGTCGGCCTGTGAGTCACACGCAACAACCGTAAAAAGTACGCGAATATGTTGAATTATTTCTTCCATAAACCTTTTCATTGAGAATAAAAAAGCAGTACATTTGAAGGGATTCGAGGCTTTGTTACGCTGCAAGCGATTGTTAGCGTGATGTACCTAATTAATATGAGCGAAAGTTTGCATACAAGAACTTTTTCGTAAAAAGTTAAGAAGAACGTAAGTTAAAATGAACCGTTGTCTAAGACCGTGTTTTTGCAAACTGTACTTTGGGCTGGAATGACGAAAGAGACGTCTGCTTCATTAAAAAAATATATATATATATATATACAAACGCGTAAGGAAATCTTAGCGCCCCATTACGCGGAAGAATTTTAAACTAGTTCAGTTTTTCAGGTTATGAAGATATATTGGTATACGATTGATTATAGTTTTCTTAATGGTCTTTGTAACCAAGAACAAAAATAATAAACAAACAATAATAGACTTAGTACTAGAATGTTGGCAGCGCCGCGATTTAGCAAAGTCTACCGGGAAAGAAAAAGCAAGCTTAGCTAACTAAACCATTTATTTATACAAACGGTAATCCACAAGGGACACTTTATATTTACAGAAACAATTGCCTGCTTAAAGTATAGTATGTATAACTAAAACTACGGTCGTGTTCAAGAATTGAATTATTAATGCCTTGAAACACGGGCTGTTTGATTTGAAACCGGCTTAAACTGAGGAATCAGCAGAATGACAGTCACGTGTAGTGTGTTCAACGAACCAGTGATAGCAGACCGTCGAGGTACTAGCGTCGAAAACATTGGAAAAAGGTGTTAGAATTTTTGGGGTAGTTTTCGCGTCAATGCTCGTTCTGCTTTGTTGATTGTGACAAAAAATGGTGATTTGATTTACGAATTCGCAGTTCTTTGTTGTCAATGAATGTCAGCAGAGCGTTAAGAAGTTAGTAAAACAGTTTTCTGTAATGTAAACTCGATTTGATGCAATTTTCAGTTATCAAGCAAACTTTGACTCCCAGGTCAAAATAAAAAGTATCTGGTACGAAAAGGAGTAAAAAAACTTACTTTGGACAACCATGATCCCTTCCATGATTCTTTTTGTTCGAATAAAACGTAATTACCATCATCAGCTAACATTTCTGGACACAAACCTTTTCAATCACATGCCATCCAGAAGCACTCTCATTAAATTTCTGCAAAAAATTGTACACTTTTCATAGTGTGACGACGAAGAAACTACATCATCGTCATTCCTGTAAGTACTCATTAACCCGTTGAATGCCGTGATTACAGACACAATTAAAAAGCCATTGTGTCTCGCGTGGATCTACGTTCCGGCAAATGAAGGGTTAAGAGTATCTAATGGGTTATGGGCTGCACTGCGGTGCACTCATAAGATAATGGCTGTAGCTGGCGGCTGTTTAATTGCATCGCTGCCTATGACTGTATTGTTGACTGTACAATGGTCGATGCTGTTTTGTTTTTCATCTGGGAATGAAAGGGCTAGAATGATATTTAAGGGCAACAAAGGGCTGATTTTTCCAACGCCAGATAATTTTATCTGATGAATAATTTTGAATTTTTGACAGTTCTTCCATACAAAGACTGTCAGACATCAATTTTATTCCACGTATGACAAATATCTGTCAATTGAAAAATCAGTCCTTATGAAAATATAGTATAACAAATAACCATGGAAATAAGAAAGGCAAGAAAGGGGGTGACTACCGATATGACGACTAATAGAGTAAAGTATGGGCGAAAAAAAACATGTTTCGAAGACCCCAAATAAATTGGGGTAGTGGCAGGATAATGATTAATCAACACAGCCTATCGCAGTCCACTGCTGGACATAGGCCTCTCGCAGGCTGCGCCATAACATCCTGTCCCAACCACCTTCTCAAGGTCTTGGATCCATCTAGCTGGGGGCGTCTAACACTATGCTTGCCGATACGCAATAATGATGATGATTTATTTATTTATTTATCCTCACACTGGAACGCCATACAGCAATTACACCAATGGAGCAAAAAATCAATTCATGTGCTGCTTTCCATCTATCCTGTGCGCGGTGGACATCGAACGAGTGGGGATGGATCACGCACGCTCACGCAGCGTGCAAGTGCAGTATTTCTCCATAGCCCACCATCAATCCTTCCATATTGCGCACATTCATTGCGAATTTTGAAATTCAATGATCTTTCAAAGTAAATACATTAAAATTTAAAAAACGGAAAATTTTGAGGTGTCATCTTGCCTGACAGATGACAACTAATATTGAAAAATAATAATGAACCTAGCCAAGGAGCAGGGGGGTGACCACCACCTCTTACAGCAGTATTATTATAACCTTACTTCCGTGTGTGAAAGAGATGGAGCTATACATTCCGTATAGCTCCATCCTTTTCCCACACGAAGTAAGATTAAAATAATACTGCTTTAAGAGGTGGTGGTCACCCCCCTGATTTACAGAATGCATATTATACCTTCTGTAAATTTTAAGGATACTTATTAAAGGCAAACTCATGTTACTGAGGCCTGTTTAATAATTTTGCGTCCGCGAAAGACTTATTTCATTATTCATCCCTCCATTACACGAAGAACTACTTTCTTGAGCAGATTACGAAACTACGAGATGTCTTTATATATAAGGTCTCTCATCGTAAGAAGACCGTAAGAATTGGTTCTATCTATGCTAAATCAATCTTGAGTTTTATAGAAGTGACCTAAATATATGACTACATAACCTTATCTGCAAGTTATAAGCATAATCAGCCCATAATATTCCCACTGCTGGGACACAGGCCTCCTCTTTGTAAGAGGTAATGGACCGTAATTCACCACGCAGGCCCAGTTGTACAGGCGGGTTGGTAGATCGGGCCCAGTGCGGGTTGACGGCAACTTATAAGTAGGTATGTACCAAATAACCACAGTCGTGGTAAGAAGTTTCGGTTACTGGTAGGTCCTATATTTCGAACTGTTGCACACTCCATATCACCTATACTTCAGAAACAAGCTGCGCTTGATGTTCTCCTGGATTCACACAAACACAGATTTTTAATAGAAGACGATACTGTCAGAATGAATTAAATTTTGTGAGAAGAATGTGTGACTGCATATAATGAGTGTATCTTCTACTAAGTACTAGTAGGTTGATACTACGTCCTACGCGGATGCTATGCTATGCTATGTAAAGTTTGCTTTTTACTTTTCTTTTATGTTGTATCTTATCTTATATTTATCTTATCTTATATTGTTCAAATAATTTGCTTCGGCCGATCTATAAAAAAAAACATGCCTACCGTACCTAAGCGTACCTACATCTATTTATGTTATCTAATAGTTATATCCATGTGGTTTTGGTCAACTGTTGAGGCTTGCATATATTATCATCCTTTCCTTGATGATGAAATCTAAGTAATGGAAAAAACAATCCATTCCAAAACGAACGTAGTAGTAAATTACGGTGGACAGCAGTTAGCGCCAAGTTCTCTTAAACGTTCTGAAGATAAATAGTAGCTCGCACACTGTCGTTAATTGCGTCTGGCAGAGCACGTGGCCTTAAGTGCAGCACAAAATGTAGCTTTTTATCATAGCTGATAACTAATGAGTTGTGTGCACTAAGAAGATTAACTTGGGCATGTGTTTTGTTTTTATTTTTCTGTTTGTTTCCTGGTGGGAATCAAGACGTGTAGCGATGATGCCAAAACCCTAATAAGATGAGATTGAGTGCTTGTGGCTGAGTAATAACAGCCTCACGGGTCGATCGATCAGAAGGCCAATTCTCGTAATTTAAAACGTTCAAAATCTAGTCGCAGTCTCATCTCGGCGAGAAACAAAAGTCAAAAACTTATCAAAATGTAAGGAAATTAGAGATATTTTTGACAGATTGCGACTGAGTCAGACTGTGAACGTTTTTAAAATTACGAGAATTGCCCCTCTGGTTAAGCGACTCTTGCCGCGGTTGGTCCGTGGATGACTGGCCATCTTTACTTCTTCTTAAAAGCACTTTAAGGCGTCGGTACGGCTGTCATACGTGGCTCTTTGGCAGTCATTACGGATCGTCAGAAACCCGAAAGTCTGACAACCAGTCTTACCAAGGGGAATAGTATTACCCAGTAGCTGAGTTGTGGAGGTCAGGTAGGCAGTCGCTCCATGTAAAATACTGGTACTCAGCTGGACTGGATGCCGACCTCAACATAGCTGGGAAAAGGCTAGGCAGATGATATAAGATGGGATTTCGTGGTTGTTCAATTTGAAGGGTATTGTGATTTTGCCACATATGAATATGTACACTTCTTTGTAATGTGGTCTGAGGTTGGTTCACTTGAAACTAAATGCGTTTAGACGTGATAACAGTAAAATCTCTATTACGTCTCGTTTACAGATATTTCGTATCTTGTTAAAGAAGAAACTAACTGTAAGTTCCATACTGAGTTAAAACATTTTATTCGTTTTCCACTGTTAAAATAAAGGTAGAACTAAAATAAAAATGTTATTTCCTGCTAAGCACTACTTATACGCTTTAAATGTTAAATCCAGTTCGTTATGCGGTTACACACGGATGTTATCCGAGTCGTGGAGCATTCTAATGCTTGGTCACGTCTCTAGTGCGCTTGGAAAAATTATGATAATGAAAAAAGTACCTGCGCGAACGTTATCTACAAACTGTTTTATGTAGATGGGATTTTTTGTTGAGAAAGTAGTTTAAAATTTTGCAGACCTTTGAAACTTTTCTTTTTAAACGATTTATGAAACTTAGTTCGCTCAATGAGGCTCTTATCCTGAACCTTAAAAAATGTTTTTTAAATGTGAATGTTCTTACTTAGGGTGGGTGGTTTCATGTCCGTCATCTGCCTAGCCTTTTCCCAACTATGTTGGGGTCGGCTTCCAGTCTAACCGGATGCAGCTGAGTACCAGTATTTTACATGAAGCGACTGCTTATCTGACCTCCACAACCCAGTTACTGGGTAATACGATACCCGTTGGTAAGACTGGTTGTCAGACTTTCAGGCTACTGACGACCCGTAACGACGACTGTCAAAGATCCACGAATGACAGCCGGGACCAACGGCTTAACGTGCTTTCCGAGGCACTGAGGGGTCTTGATATGTGAAAACAATTACAAAATTATGGCCTTGCCATACGTCAAATAATTACGAGTACGAAATCGTTACCTAAATATTTGACGTACGTATGTTACGTTAACGTTGGTTAACGTAACATACATACGTCAAATATTTTTTGAAACAACCGGCCCTTAAGGGTGATGTGCGAAAGTGCACACACTGTTATGTCCACGTGACACCTAATCTACATAAAATAACTATGAAAATCACTTTTGTAGGTATTAGCAAAAACTTACAACCTTAATCTTTTGGTCACGCTCGAACTCTAGAGGAGTATGCTATGCATTACTATCATTTGCCGAGTACAATGTCTTCCATTGGCTTGAGTGTGCCCTGGCGCCTGCTAGTATGGCATGCGCACTCAAATGTCTCGCTGACGGTGGTGCGTGTTTTGGATAATTTATAAGCAAATTACTTAACAAGCTTCGGTTTGATTTTTGAAACCAACCATAATAATCTCATGCTAGTAGAGAACCTTAATTACACTTTGTTCGTGTTATCATCGTGACATGACATTTTCACATAATTATGACGTCATCATTTATGACGACACACAAGAGTCAAGACATTATGATTGTTTTGGTTGCCTTGTAATAAGTT
The DNA here is from genome assembly GCA_949629185.1 of Apamea crenata. Taxonomy (NCBI): domain Eukaryota; kingdom Metazoa; phylum Arthropoda; class Insecta; order Lepidoptera; family Noctuidae; genus Apamea; species Apamea crenata. Next base: position 6,103,189 of record OX451359.1, read on the forward strand.
AACTAACCCGTTAATAAACAACGGGTTTTAGTATGGTAAATTACGGGTATTTTTTAGATAATATTACACTTTACAGTCAACAATAAATAGTCGTTGGAAAGGTTAATTGACCAACCAAAAACTTACGAGTTTACCTATTTTTACCACCATTCAATCACTCTCTCTCCATATTTTTAGTATCTGCAAAATACGTGTAATGCACATCTGAAGGGCAATTCTTGTAATTTTAAGACCGTTCACAGTCTGGGGGCCTAAAAAGGCCACTTTAAGCAATACCTCTAAAAGTTATTCATTTCCTGAATTCCCAGCAGATCATTAGCAATTCCTCTAATTTTCGTTAAATGGTTACACATACTAGTTTAATCACCTACAATTCATTTCATATCAATCTTATTTGGTGTAAAAAGTGGTGGACCATTTTACGAATTTCCATACAAAACTGTCAAACAGGTGAATTGCGTGACATGAATTGCAAACATATCATATTATGAATTGTCAGTTTGTCACCATTTTACGATTATTAATATGATTCATATTGTAATCCTATTATGAAGAATCATCATCTTCATCTAAATCAATAATCAATCATCTAAAAAGGCCCCCCGATCTCAGTCTCAATCTGTCAAAAAATACTTCTAATTTCCCTACATTGTGACAAGTTTTTGACATTTGTTTGTCGCTGAGATGAGACTGTGACTAGTATTTTGAACATTTAAAATTACGAGAATTGGCCTTCAAGGTTCATGCTATTAACACTTAGTATCAGAAGGACTATCTGCTAATTATGTCACTTCATCATAATTCTCCTGCCCTTATCCCTACTATCCTTGCTACTCACCTAATCAAATCAAAATCTGACCTTTGGCGCAACCTTACGGTAAATTTGCTCAGATCCCTGCCAGGATTTGTTAAAACCACAACGAGCTACGAAATTAATCTAAAATTAATTGAGCCGAACTTGGACATATTCTGTCCCCAACCTCATTCTTTAAATTAAACGCTTTCGACATTGACAAGGTTTAACAAATGAAGATCGGTAATCGGTATGGTAACCGGCACCCTAATTGCGTTACACACGATCAATCGGAATCGGTTTCATTTTGACAGTTCAACAACATTCATTGCGTTATTTACGTTGTTGAGCAGACACGTGACACATTTTTTGAACATATGAAGCAATCGATTAGCAATATCCTTCAAAATGATTCAGATTGAGATTGATTGTGTTACGCAATTAGGGTGCTGTTTACGAAGTCAAATAGTAAATGAGACAGGTCCAGCAGAGATTAATGATGCGACTATCTACACTCTATTGAAGTGTTAGCTCCTAGCCTATAAAGATGGCGGTGGATACTAGTATTGTGAGGAACCTTCAACTGATTTCCTGAGGGATAGATTGAACGATAACTGCTGATACAAAGTGTTTACTCAAAGTAGTCGATTTGTATTGAACGCTTCAATCTATTTCTGTTGCTGTGAGACGACGTGATTCAATTCTGTTCGTAACCTTATCAATTTGTAAGGAAAATGATCAGTTATATTTCCTTTGAGTTTATTATGATCATGACTTCAAACAACAATTAAAACACGATTCAAACTTCCAACAACGATTGTACAACAGTTGGAGTATTTTGAATTTAAGAGGCAGGTACTAAAATCAACAGCGGGGAAATTCTCGTAATTTTAAGGACGTTCACAGTCTGTTCTCAGTCTTAATCTGTCAAAAATACTTCTAATTTCCCTACATTTATGATAAGTTTTTGACATTGATTGTGGCTGAGATGAGATTGCGACTAGATTTGGAACGTTTTTAATTACGGGAATTTGCCTTCAGACCGACCACCTGCTCGCGCTAAATTCTGACTATTACAACTGCAATATCTTGTTCACTTTTTATAGCACCTGAAAATTCAACCACTTTTTTTTGCTTTCGCAACCTTAACATAAAATAGGATTAAGAATCGTGATAAAAATCCAAAATCAGAATTAAAAAACAAAACACAGAAATAAATCATTCTAATTTTCATTTTCTAACCAAAAAAAACATCGACCAATTTGTCTCTATGGTAAATAAATATTTTGACTCTAGAATAATGTGTTTCTATTGTAGACGAATGTCTATTTTGATTGATTTTATGTACTTGGGTCTTTCAGAATTCTAGGTACCTCCTCTTCGAATTAATCATAATATTCAGCCAAGCTGCGAGCAAGTAGACAAATCTTATCATATTAGAAATTTCCATTTTTTTATGTAAATTTTGCTTGAAAGTAAAATAAATGTATAACGGACGTCCACGCAAAGTATTGTTAGATCATTGTGTATGTCAAATTGAATGGTGTTTTCATAATTTGTATAGTAAATTATTATACAACTATTTAAACTAGGTACTAAATTAAATAACTAACTGAGTATTCAATACAAAAACAAAAGAACACTTTGATGTGTTCTTTATCCCGGAAACGTGCCCAGAAGACTGGCTGTATTGCCATGTTGAATGGCAATGCTGCTGACAATTTAATTTTTTATCCATATAAAGCTCAAGTCAGAATGTGACATGATTCTCATTCGAAAAGCAAATTGATATTTCTAATTTCGTGGTTGTGTGATTGTTAAATTCTGAAATGAAACATCACAGTTTTGTTTTCTGACTTGTATTGTTTCACCTTGATTAATAGCGTTGCTGTGTCGGTATTTATTAGACACATGATACGTCTCAGCAGGATTGCAATATACCTGCAAATTCTCTGAAACCATTTCAACGTTGTACCATCAACATTTTTGCCTCTGAATCACATAAACAATGTTCCCTAGTTTTATAAACGTAAACGAACCATTACGTAAAATTACGTGTTGTTAAAGCAAGTGCTATAATTTGTCCCATCATTGCTAGTCGTTACCTACCGAATTGCCGCGTTAATTGAAATAAAATCCAGGTGACGTACTCGTAGCAACACAACTTATATTAAAGCCCAACGAAGATACAGCCTGCCTTATGATGTTTCAGTGGTGATAGCACTTAAACCATCTGACAGGTTTCAGAAACGCATTCGGCGACTGTAGATGTAAATAAATTTTAGTAGGCGTCAACTATTAAAACCATCATCCCTATGTTCTATGTTACGGGTTTGGTTTCAGCACTTAGTCCCTCAAGTGGACCATTGTGCGTGGGCCATGGTGGCCGTCGGTGGTTATTTCAACCAGCCCACCTCCCTCCAGAAGTTGATTACGTCTTCTGGCATGTTGAGAACATTTGTGTAGGATCTGGATGTCCCGAGGGTTTTTGACCTTATCTGGGTGACGCCTGTACACTCAAAAAGCACAAGTTTCCAACGGTTTCCTCAGCCTCCATGCGAGCCCTGCACAATGGACTGTCCGCGTTATACATATTGTGTTTGTTTAGCAAGCAGTGACCCCAAGCATCATCCCTTAAAGATTGCCCATTCATTCAAAATCAGCCTGTATAAGTAGCCAAAGTTACCTTGAAAAGGTTTTCAGTACTGTTTACGATAACCGTTTGTCAAGGTATGGATGGATGAAACGAAGGAATATATATACCATAATATTAGAAAAGATTAAGGAATACCACACATGTTATGTTTTCTTAGTACAATTGTATACATATATATATTAATAATAATGCATTACATTCATAATAATCATTAGCTGCATTCAGAATCGTTGCAAAGTCAGACGCCGCTGGGGATTCGCATAGATTTACTTTCACATAAAATGTTTAAAAAAATGCAAAATAGGTACAATTTACCTCTTTCGCGTAGGTGAACAAAGTTGGATTAAAGAAAACAGTAGTGTAGGTAGCTAGTAGTGTAGGAGTTTTTCAGTAGGACTTACAACGCGGGAAAACGAACAGAAACTCGCCGTTTCGTTTTCAGAGAAAAACTTTAACCGATCTAACTAACCATAACCAAGTATTTAAAACTCGCAACGAAACATCTCGAGCTACGAAGATACATTCCTAACTAACCAATTTAGTTATATATAAAGTGTATTATAACATTGAAAACAGATCCACTAACGATTAGTTAACTGCCGATTTTAACTACCCTGTTGGTCTCGTCGTCGCAAGCGCGACTGCTCAGCGTGGGGTTCTGGGTTCGATTCTCGGGTTGGGCAAAGGCATTTTTCAGTAGCAGAGAGTTTGGAAGCGGTTGGTGTGGTGCCCCCGTGCCTCAGGTAACACGTATCGCCGTTGGTCATGCGCCCGATCTCTCCCCGGTCGTGTCGGATTGCCGTCCCATCAGACTATGAGAGTACAGAAACAGAGAGTGCAGCTGTGTTTACGAAAATACTTGTGCACTATAATATCTCCTGCGTACTTGGCTAATGTCTGATTGATAGTCACCGTCGCCGATAATCGTTCGGGAGGATTTATACCTAAAAGTTTCAGTCATAAACAAAACTAGCTGTAAGTCAAGGTGACACCGAAGAGCAGTCATCCATATTAACTAAGATTTAAACAACATACTCCACTCATAAACGCACAGGTAAAGCTGCCAAGAATGTCATCGTTTATTACATTACCGAAATGGATCCATTAACATATTAAAAGCCTGTCATTTATTCTTGGAAGTGCGTGTTTAATGCCAGTCATAACCAGCGCACAATGGGTACTGTCATAAGTTAATCGTGTTACTATTATCATTAGTTTTATGATATGAGTTCAGTGTAATGTGTGGCAGGAGAGTGGAATAATGGGTACGGTTGTCGACGAAGTCATTTGTGGTGATTTTACTGAATATCTGAAATAGAATTTGTAGAGGGTCGATATTCGGAGGAGGAAATAAAAATAATTTTGGCTACACAGATTCTTTAAAAATTTACTACATTTCACAGTGGATAAACATTATCCTTTTTTTTCTCTCTTTTAGCTTATATTGTTCCACTGCCGGGCGAAGGCCTCCCCCATATTCTCCCACCTTTCCTTGTGCTGTGCCTTCTCCGTCCAATCGGTTAGGAACGAGTCTAAATCATCACGCCAGCGTTTCTTACTTTCCTGGCTCGGTGACGACGCCCGTCGTCAGGCACCCTGTGTGACGCTTTTTGCCCATCTGTCTGCATCCGATAAGTATGACCCGTGTATTTTATTATGATAAAATCTAGTTTAAGTACATAGATAAAAACTTAATTGATCGTTTTAAAAGGGGATTGAAGATCTTTATACGCGTCGGCCATTTTGTCTTTTTTTTGGTTAAAAAGATATGGATCTCACGTAAACGTTAATATCTCGGAAAAGTGATGCTTTATAGTGTTTTCTGTTTGCATTGATGTCAGCTATCGATTTAGATAGGGATTTGAAGCGTGGCCACCATTTAAAAAAAGTGGCGGGCAGTAGATATGCCGCGGACCTTCAAATCCCTTTCATTATTTTTAATCACACGAGGTGAAACGAAATAAATCGCACTGAAAGTCAAAGTCAAAGCATTTATTTCAAATAAACACATAAAAGGCACTTTTCAACGTCAAAAATTACATTAAAATAGAATTGGTTCTAGTCGCCCCTTCCAAATGGTAGTTTTCGAATCGAGAAGAATGGGCAAGAAACTCCACCGTTACTCTATTAAAATGTTTTAGAATATTTTGCATACATTAATTATATAATAATATGTTTGGAGGTATGAGGAACAGGGTGTAAAGTTCACTCAACCTCCATTGAAAAGGGAGGATCCTCCGACCAGACGGGTGTTATGTCTGGCGGGCAATTGCCCAATGATTGATATTGGGAAATTGTATCTATGCTAATTGCACGGTAAACTCTGCTTGCGAGATGCAGGATTTGCGTGACGTCAGTATGACGCGTTGTTCGCATGTGGCGTTGTAGATACCGCTACATATGAATTAAACAATCTTACATCATTTCAGTAATACATTTTAAAACATCGCCATAGAATTCATTATCCGAACAATTCAGTCCTGATTTTTTTACGACCGGATTTCCTAAATCCCCAGCCCCGCGGTTTTTTTCAAGATCTTTGAGGAAACGTATCCTTGAGATTTCTTTAATAAACGAGTATAATAGACCTCTGTATATAATGTACAGTGTGCGGAGGGTGAAATCATCAACTTCCCTTGATCTTACAGACCCTTTGGGAAACCCTTAGCTACCTACTTCAAATTCTTTCCGTATTTTGGGCTGCCAAATATATTAAAGTCATATTAGAATAGAAAAGAATGTATATATTATGTATGTGTGGGGGTGTGTATGTGAGTGTATCTCGTTTGAGTGGGCATGTGTATTATGATGCTAACATTATGTGAGTCTATGTGTGTGTGTGTATTACATGGGATTTAATATAACTGGCGAAATGTGGGTGTACTATAGATATAGTCACGAGCAAAAATATGTCAGCACTAAGTAAACATCATCGAAATTATCTCCTTTAAATTATTGAAATTGAATCTTTTACAACATAATATTAAGATTTTCTTTGTATTTGATCACTTGAATCTATAATGTACAAGAGAAAAACAATTTTGAAATTCACAAATTGTATCCCATTTTATACTCGTGACTGTACACCTCTGCCAAACTCTTCGGTGAAAGAAGCCGTGATGTTAACCACGCCTAAACATAGATGTTTAGATATTTCAGTTATAAAATACAAAGCAACCACGTCATTATCATAAATGGCACTCACAGTAGGTAAGCTCCATTATATTACGTTGATTTACTGCACCCCAGGTAACCTTAAATCAAGACCAGGTTATTGCTGTTTGGTAGTAAAACAGGATATCACATCACGTACAGACGCCAGCACATCAAGCTACTACAATCTGTCAAATTTCTTTAATAGATTTTCAACTTTATCAGTAAAGCATTAAGGTTCAAGGTTGATTGGGAAAATTTGACAGTTTCGGGTAGCTTGACCTGCCGACGTCTGTACATACAGACACATAGGAACACACTCCTTATACATTGAAGGCACATCCCTGGACGGACGCCCTTTCACGAAACTGTAATTTCTAAGGTTTTATTGTACTACCTAAGTTTTCAAGATATTTATTTCAAGCCTTTACCAGAAGGGGTCAGCGTACTAGTGGTTCAGCAGCTTCAATACCATCAGAATTGTGCCAGAATACAGCAGTTCGTCGTGAACGTGAGCCGCTGTCCTACACTGCGGCTCCCGTGACACGTCCAGCATCAGGAGACAGCCAACACGTAACCATAGATGCGACGCACTTCTAGAGCGACAGAAATCAGCCAGTGTCACTCTAATCCGACCTCTTCGGTGATTCCAGTAAATTCGTAATGAAACTACATGGTTCTACTTACTGCGATGTCATATTAATATGTCAGCTACATTTTTCCAATTAAAATTAACTTCGAAGAAACTCGCCAGTGAAATCACCCTCATTCTTGGCTTAATAAAATAAAACGTGGCTTGCCCTTCATGACATTTATGATTATTAGCTACAGTTGTTAATTTTGCGCACAAATTGGTATTCTACTTAATGACTGAAATTCCTTTAATCCTCAAATTTAGTATAATAGACCTCGAAGGGAAGTGTTTTCAGCGACGATTAATTTTAATGCTATAATAAATTGTTACCACGGCGAGCATTTTTCAATCTAGAATTACCTTTTTGGTTTTATTCCTCATGATTTATAGTCATGCAATCTTTGACGTCGTTGAGCATTTTATAACTAAATTGGTATTATGCTTATAGAAAACACCGTTATGAGACGCCTTAGAATGACAGAGTGATTTTATTGGTGATGTTTTTCAGAAAGGTCAGTCGAGCGATTCTGTCTAAACCTCACCGTGAAAACTAAGGTGAAGTGAGCTGTCAATAGTGTCAATCCCTAGCATACGGTGGAATGACAGCTCACTTCACCTAAGCTTTCACGGTGAGGTTTTTACAGAATAGACCGGCAGGTGGTTAGTACACACAACCGGCACGTGTATGACCAGTTGTATAAACATATGTAAACGAAGCAAAAGGAGTATTTAAGAATTGCAAGGTGGCGTTTTGTAATTCCTCCCCATGGGAAGAAGGCGAGAGTACGTTGTAATTACCTTAAATAGAAACGGCCGATCAAGGTTTCTCAATTATTCAAGCTGTGGTTACCTACCCCATGACTGGGTGGTATGGTCATGGGTTACAACTGCAATTCTCCTTGATAAACACGTCAAACTGTACTGGCTACTAAGGGCCTTCGCCACAGGAATTACAACCACAAGACTAACCAAGTCCAATTATGTAATTTCTTATACATATATTTACCTTCTAGATTGCTTAAAGGTAAATATAAATATGTATAAGAAATTACAGTCAGCCAGTTTATTTATATACTTGCTAACGAGACGTATTTTCTTGTCTGACCCCAAATAAATTGTACTGTGGAGTGAATGAAATGAATTCTCAAGTTTTGATTAATTGTAACAGAAAAATTTCGCCATTTTGAATAATTTGTCAATATCTTAAATATTTTACAATATTATTATTATTTCTTTGACATCCGTTTGCACTAATTTGCTCAGCTTTTGACCAAATTCTTCGCCTTAGTTGGTCAATAGAAGAGATTTTCTAAATAAATCAAAAAGTCCGCGGCATCAGGCTAAAGTCAAAATCAAGGATTTATCTGTGTGTTCCTACCAAATACAATCTCAAACAACGACGAAGATGCGACGCCTGCACCCAAGGCAACGGGTGCGAAGGCTGCGCCCTGCATGCGCAGCGCCCCAGACCTCGAGCGCGACTGCGCCGCAGTCGTCAACAGATGACCATTTCATAGTGACATTTTGTAAATAATGGAAATATTGTTTTTAGTTTCTTTTTTGAGTGTGTGTATACTGTAACCATGGATTCAGCCCATGAGTTTAGACCCCATAGCGTCGAAACTTTTCGTCGTTTATTAAACAAAATATTGCTGTTCAGTACATTTTGACCGCGTAGGTATTGCACTTTTCTATGAAACAGAAGATTTTTTTTTAATAACCGACCAAAAATTTCGACTCTATGGGGTCTAAACTCATGTGCTGAATCCATGGTTACAGTTTGCGCGTCGATGTCCCTGCTACCCTGTATATAGTTTATTATTATTTTTTAGGTAAGTTTTATTGTAAGTTTGTGTTTTTATATATACGAGTATGTTCAATGCCGACTGTAGCGACGCCGGAAACTGTGCTAGTCAACCTGCCACATCGCTTGATGTTCATCTGGTGAGATGTCCACATTGCTCACAGGCACGCTTTTTCAAAGGCGAACGTGGGCTGAAGATACACTATGGCAAGATCCACAAATCGCATAGTGTACCATTGTGCCCCCCAGCCGGATCCCCAATATCAACACCAAAAAAAGTATAAGGAAAAAATTAGCAAAATTAAAAAATTCTACCCCTGTATTAAAGAGAGTTCCCCGGGGCGCGAGACGATCTGTTGCAGCGAGTTTGGCGCAATGTATCCGTCTTGCAACCCAGGAGAACTCACAAATTGCCTGGGAGCAATTACTGCTTGCTTGACCGACGCGGTGAACGCCTGGTAAGCGGCTTGACCGGATACAGATCGGCCCGTAAACCCATCTTCCCAGAGACAGTGGGATGAGCCGCTCTGCAGGTTGATACGGAATAATCTTACCAATACTGCTGAGCGTGCCCGCCTGCTGGCTGTGGGTGAGTGGGAGTTGGGGCTCTGGCTTCAAGCACTCCCGCCACCCAACATAGGCCCTATTCTGGGTGACATCACCTTCCGACTCGCTACCTGTCTGCGTTTGGGCGCTCCTTGCGGGGCTCCGCATCGCTGACACTGCGGTGAAGCTGTCGATTGCCTAGGACACCATGGCCTATCCTGCAGTAGGAGCGCAGGTCGGATAGCACGGCACGCCAGCATTAATGACATCTGGCATGGTGGGCTGTGCTGGAGCGGCTGCTGCTGGTGCAGAAAACCTCAAACGGCGAAAATATTCCAACCTGATTGGGAGATATATGTTCGAGCCGTTTGGGGTTGAAACACTAGGGCCATGGGGTCCCAGTGCCCACTTAGTTTTTCGAGATATCGCCAAGCGGTTAGTCGACTCTTCACGTGACCAGAGGGCTGGCCTGTTTCTTGGCCAAAGAATTAGCATCGCCATACTATTTGTTCTATTTTATTTTATTTTTTTGTCTTTTTGTTCTGTTGAATGCACTGAGAATACTTACCATTAAGATCATGGAGGCTATGAAGGCGATATGGATTTGAATTCCTTGGGTAGGTATGTCGGAAAAAGCATGGTTGTCGTTTGCGACGCCACGCCATGCCGTATGCAAATGGCCGCCATCGCGATCCCAATTTCCCGGGGTGCAATCTACAAAAAGTTAGGTGTATGAAAGCAGACTTCTTTGCTTATTTATGTTAGTTATAATTTCTAAGATAGTATTTAGGTGAATTGGAAAACACGCCACACTGTACACAACGTTTATTTGTTGCTTACATTAAACATTTTAACATTCTTATTATTTGTACTATGGTTTTAATTTATTTAGTTGTTTTACGCATGAATACAGATATATATTTTTCTTTATTTTATTTATATGCACACACTATGTTCAGCTAGAATATTGCTTAATTTCAGCGGAAAGTTAAACTTACCCGATTTAAATTTCACAATTTTTCACATGGTGGGACGTCATTACGTCATTCGAGAGGTAGTTGCTGAAAATCAGCGCTGTTGACGATAGGTTCGTCCGAAGTCACAGCATTTTTGCTGAGCAACGACCTATTCTTGCACAGATGCGACGCACGGCTTAATTGTTGTTTGTTTTGTTACAAAATTAGTTAAACTAGTTATTTCGCCACTCTGTAATTGGCATTTTTGTTTTTGTTATGATTGCTACTTTGTTATTGTTTTGTGTAGCCGTCTGCCAATATTGTCTTGTCAATGTCAATGTGAGTTGTCATTGGCCCCTGGTCTTGACATCAAGCAATAGACAAGAGTGTCAACATTTTTTTTATGCTTAAGTACGAGTCTTTTTCACTATGTGTATCTTAAGTGTTTTGTCTTATTTTTATTTTTTTAATTTTATTATTATTTAGTTGTAATTGTGCGTTTTGTTTCTGCAGAATAAAATATTTTTCTTTCTTTCTTTCTTATACAACGTGGCAATGCTGCCAGCCTTTTGGGCACTTTTCCAGTTGACAGCGATGCGGACGAAATTTTTTGATGCCCTATGATTCTTTTACTTATTTTTTCACGTGTACATATCATTATTTTAAATGTTAGTTTATTTATTGTAAATGTACTGTGGAGTTCATTAAAAGACATACCGTTAAATTACCTTACTCGGGCGGAATTATTTGCCCTTTATGTTTTGGTTATAATTTGCGGAGGAAAAGTCTCTGCTAACGTGAAGGAACGTGTTTCGTTTACTCTCTCCATTGGGAATTTCTTTGTAATAGCCCGGAGTTTGGAAGTTAGCGGTGTGATACCCTCGTGCCTCGGATAGTACGTGAAGCAGTTGGCCTTGCGTGTGGATTACGTGCCATCGGACTATGAGAGTAGGGGAAGAGATGGTGCACCTGAGTCTCCGGCGCACACACTTGTGTACTATAATATCTCCCGCACCGAAGGGTTGTCTCTGTTGAGATTGGTCGCCATGGCTGAAATACGGTGTGAAGGGCTATTTTTTTTTTTGGCAACCCTGTATAGTTTGCTTCTGGCGCACAAAACTTCGGGATCAAAACAGACCTACTTTCTCAACAACATAATTTCGGTACTTAGTTACTCACTAAGAAGCAACTGACTAGAGCAATTTTAAGCACGTTCACAGTCTGATTTTAGTCTCATTCTGTCAAAAATACCTCTAATTTCCTTACATTTTGGACAAGTTTTTGACATTTGTTTGTCGCCGAGATGACAACTAGACTTTGAGAGCTGACAACGCGCGTCATGATATGAAATGAGTAACATGATTATCCAGAAATAATTATCGAATTACTGCACTTACACGCACACTACACTTTTCATTGATCGTCCCGTTACAGTATATTTGGAAAACTCATTCATGAAATTGATAGGTGCGTCGTTCGTGTAAATATGGGAGGGTCTCCAAAGAGGATTATATTTATATTTTATTAATAACAGGCAGTGTGTTATCAACTTAATTGTTTTCTGATCATTATTACGTCATAGGAGCAGTGGTGCCGGCGGCGACTTACGACATGTAGGTCGTAGGTTAAATTACATCATCACCACTACTCTCAAAATGGCGAAGGAAGGAGGAAACCGACGTGTCTTAGAAACAAAAATTCGAATTCGTGTGACATCTACCAACCCGCACTGAGGCCGCGTGGTAGATTAAGGTCCACTCCCTCTCACAGAGAGGAGGCCCGCGCACGTTATGCTAATTATGCTGTTACTAAAAACTAACTTGATAGTTTCCATGCATGACTAGCTCAATGGAGGGAACTGGGTCACTCACTATTCTACATGGCTCATAGAGATGAGATCACAGTCTTACGCGCAATTAAATGTTTTGAAATGCACGCCACACAGAAAGCTGCTGGTTAGCTAAAGGTGCCTTGCCGGAAGAAGTTTTTCTTGAAATTGTTGACTTTTTATGAAGCGTACCGCTTCATAAAAAGTCAACAATTTCAGACAATAACAGACTCTACTCGTCTACAAAAACATCCTTAAGGACTCCGTTTTCGAGGCTATTGGCCTATTTGAACACCGCTTTAGAGACAAAACACGTAGAGACATAATTATTTAGTCACCTATAAGTAGGTTGATCCTTACATAAAACACACACGATTACTGACAAATGTGTGCACTAACCGGACAGGTCCACTCAAATCTGTGTGGTTCTATCCTCAAAAGACCATTTTAGACACTAATCTACGTGGGCCAAGATTATGTCTGGACAAAGAGATTTAAGATAGGTACAAAGTAAATAATTTAATGTCTTTGTGTCTGGACTTTAAAAGAGTCTGTGACCTCCGAGTTTGTTTCAGCCTTTCTTCTCAGACTAGTCGATTAGGAAATACCTAAATCATCTAGTTTTAAACCATTTATTTTTTTGACGTGATTTTATTTCTGTAAGTAGTATTAGTGTACAAACACTTTTCTGTACAAAACTACTAACAGAAAATCATTTATCATTTACATAACTGACGATAAAACACCGCTATCTTTCGCAACAATCTGTAAAACCAAAGCTAATCGACTGACAAACGATCCCTTGATATTATACGCGTATAATTTATAACTTAAAGCATCTGTTTCTTGGGTATTGATTATCACGGTGACCGACCAGGCAGTGCAGTGGCCTTGAAACATTTACTCGACACCACTTTAACACTATAAACCCTACCTTATCTTGATATATATAAGGTTAGTTATTGTTAGATGATAGAACAAGTTATGCACTCGGATGAGAAATGCAAAGGTCACAATCCTCTTGGAAAATTGCTTGCTGATATTAAACGGGACGTTGACAAATAGGGATACTAAGGGTCATGTGTGATGAGTCACACACGACCTGAACTCTATTCTATATGAGAAAACATATAGAATAGAGTTCAGGTCGTAAACTCTGAAATGTATGCGCATATTTCATGATGGGACACGAAATAATTGAGAATAATTTGTTATTCGTAATCGGTGGGGTTGTCCGCGTGATTTAAATAGGGGCGATTGCTTGTACCAGGTAAGTGGGGAATCTCGCATAAACAGGGGAAAAGTACTGGAATATTTATTGTGGGACAGAGACATGGAAATGTACCGTAGGGTTTTCGTTTCAGTCACTTGATTGTCGAGTAAAAATTTGAATGGATTTCCGTATTATAAAAATATTCGGCTTATTCGATGATCGAGTTTTTTTAATATTTAACGCCCATATTTGAATTAAGACTTTGGACTGTGGGAATGATGATATGGTTAGAAAGGGGGTCATTACCGAGATGACGACTTATAGAGAAGTATGGAAGAAAAAGACATGATGCGCCGACCCCGTATAAATTGGAATAATGACAGGAGAACTTAGATGATTTGAATTAAGAATTAGAGATAATTTTCAAGTTAAGGAAACAACAATCTGAATGTCATAATAAAGTTCAAGTTCCAATGTAACCAAAGACTTATTAACAAAAGTCAACTTAGAATACATTCCTCTAAAGTAGATAACTGAGTGGCGAGTGGGGATGGAGAATTATCTGAGATTATAAACATTGCTATAGATAAAACAAACTGAAATGTTTCCAGAATCTGTCAGGATAAGGTTAATGTACAAAGTGATAAGGTGAAATAATAAAATTATTTTCACGGGCACTCAATGTCAGTGCGGCTCCGATTCCCGAAACTTAAAGTTGAAAAATCCCAAAATAATGATATTTCAGTTTTTGGAAAACTTAATCCAATCCAAACTTCGTACGTTCACGGTGTAGTAACTTGATTAAAACCTAACGCACCTTGATAAACCTTATTATTAGTCTAGGTAAAGGTACATCTCTAAATATTATAAAACAAAGCGGCTTTACGTGTCTGTTTTTATGGCCTGGTTTTTCTTCTGAACTGTGCAACGGATTTTGATGCGGGTTTTACCATTATTTAGAGAACTGATTTCGGAAGGTTTCAGCGTCACATCGCAACATAATGCATTCACTCGTGCAGGCGGCATCGTTTCATAGATAAAAGCAGGGCCTGACCGGTGTATATTAAACTTGTTTATAACTAGCTGCACCCTGCAGCTTCACCCGCATATGTTTTGATCCCGTGGGAATATCGGGATAAATAGTATCCTATACCTATGTTAATCCTGGTTATAAACCATCTGTGTGCAAAATTTAATCCAAATCCGTTCAGTAGTTTTTGCGTGAAAGAGTAACAAACATCCAACCAACCACCCATCCATCCATCCATAGAAACTTTCACGTTTATAATTTATATTTAATATTAATAATAAAGAAATCCGTGCGAGGCAATGGTGGGTCGCTAGTATCATATAAAAGAATAATTTAGTTGGAGTCACGAAGAAAATTTGCACTTTGAACCCTACCTAAGTCCAGCAAATATAATAGGAACGCCAATACATAGATCAATTTGCATTTATAAAAGAAGCAGTGCTAAGTGATTTACGAGCACAAATCGAATCAGTCGCGACCGGGAAATGTAAAAAAATCATATCGACGTTTAAATGACGTCATCCATCTTTGCATCGAGCACATTTTGTATGGAAACTTTCGGTATCAATAAACGTCACGGAGCGCAATACACCGTATTTATCCAGTTTTTTTTTTATTATAGACAAGCTGTGATCCGCGACTTCACTTGTATTCTCGGGGAACTATATTATAAAGATACTCTGATAAAAAGCAAAATGGAAGGTAGTCTGAGAGTAAATCGTAAGTTTTTCTAAACTAAACAAAGTTAGGATACTTTCAGTAAGAAACAGTATTTTTTTCTGGCTGGGCGGAACTTGGTATTTTTTAACACGCTTTTATTAGGTCGACCTGTATGTAACTAACTATGTAATGGAATCTAAGGTAACTAATTTAACCATCTTCCAATAATATGGTACTGTCAAACTGATCTGATGATGGAGCCGGAAGATATCAACTGGAACTTCATGATGGAAAATCGTATCATAGCTGTTTAGGATTTCTTAGAAAAGTCTTGTAATGAACTTTGACCACGATTAGGTTTTAAGGTCTGATGATGAAGCCGGAAGATTTTTTGATTTTTACGTGCATTTATAAAAGCGTGTTTTTCTAGTGTTTTTTTTTGGGTATGATATGAATATAATATCCTTTGTCGCGTGTATCAAGGTGTGATTGTAATTAAGTGTGTTGAAAGTTCAACTGCGATGAAGGACAACATCGTGAGGAAACCGGCATGTCCTAGAATCGATAATTCGGATACATATGTGACATCTACCAACACGCAAAGGGCCCGCGCGGTAGATTATGGCCCACTCTCTTTTGAAGATGGGAGGCCTGTGTCCCAGCAGTCGGAACATTTATAGGCTATGGATGTGTGTGCAAACTTCAATACCTACTCGACCCACGGACGGCTGATTATTTTACCGCGATTGCGATGTTGGTCCCATGAAGAAAGTTGTTCAGTTTGACCCTGACCTTTAAATATGACCCCTCCTTACTAATACATGCTGTATTATAGAGAGTAACGTGGTCTGTTTCCTCGTTTTGGAAACAGGATTTGTATAACTTAAGATACACATGATTCATACACTGCACTGATGTAAACTCGAGACATTCTCTTGCTTCAATGCTCCGGGAATGCTGACAATGCATCGTCAAAATAGCTGTGACTAAGATCGCTTCAATGTGGTGAGTCAAATTCCTATTCATTTTGCCATCAATTAAAGGAGAAAATCTATTGACGATGTCGTGAAAAATACGGTACGAAAAGGTAATTGCAAACCAATTTATTGGACAATTTATCTTGCATAAGAAGGTCTGAAGATTTTTTTTTTATTTCACAACCTACTTATCGCACCATCATCTAGCCTTTTCCCAACTGTGTTGGGGTCGGCTTCCAGTCTAACCGGATGCAGCTGAATACCAGTATTTTACATGGAGCGACTGCCTATCTGACCTTCACCCACGATGGGAAATACGATACCAATTTGTTAAGATTGGTTTTCAGACTTTCGGGCTTCTGACGACCCGTAACTACCGTCAAAGATCCATGGATGACCACCCGCGGCAAGCGTAGCTTAACCTGATCGATCGAGCCATGCGGCTGTTATTACTTAACCACAAGCCCTTTACAACCTACGTCTAAACCCTTAAATTCATTGACTGACAGACAAGGCAAAAGCTTAAGCTGCTGAGTCCAGAAGCATGAGACTTTGCACAAGAGCTCCTCGTGTAATGGGGAGGGAGCACTAAAGAAGGACTTATGTTCAATAGGGGATAAAAGTGTCTGTGGAAGTACTTTGCCGATGGGAACCCATCGGGCGCGCGGCTTGTACTCTACCGTTTGTCCGTCAACGTCAACCTTATGTAGTGGAGGCTGGCTATAATTTAGCGCGGGTTTCATTCGAACATTCAAGCAAGTTTAGAATAAGATGTCAAATATTTTATCAGGATTTTTGTTTAGGAAAAGTCAGTGCTAGTTTAGTCGGAAATATGTAAAGACATTCTGTCCATATAAAGTTAAAGGAATCGTATCGTTGTGTGATTCCTCCTGGTACCGAAGGGCTCATCTAGCCCTTCACAGTACACACATAAATTTCTAAGTTTGTACTGAAGTATTGAAACATATCGTAAAACATGTTAATTAAACACCTAAATTACAATTTTCTTCACGAACTCATACACTTGGAGCATTTACAGTCTGTCTGCCGTTTGAGTACCACTAACCCGAGTCGACCTAACAGGATTTAAACGTTAGAGTCTTTAGTCTAGGGTGGCCAAGGCTAAACTATATTATAGTGAGAAGTGTAAAGCGATGCTTAAGTGTCTTTATTTTGTCTTCACTTTATCGCAAACCTTGTAAGTTTATAATTATAAACCTTGCTTGTAAGTAATTTAGCTTAGTATTAAGTCATTAGAATATTCAGAAATTCCTCAAATCCAAGCAATGTACAATATCTATTAAACATACATTTCGAGCCAGAAGAAACGACAGCTATCGTTTAATTCTCAAGTGTTGGATATTGTTCGGGAGGCGAGGATTCGAGCAAACTTTGATAAAGCCCGGGTGTTGAAACTGAGGTTGCATGTTGTTCGACTTGACGACGACTTTCGATAAGTGAGCGACAAGTTGATAATGATAGTTTAAGAAAAAATATGTTTGCGGTGTAGGTACCTACTGTTTAAAATAACGAGTATGTAATCTTCTGATAATGATGATTCGTAAAGTTGATGTTTTATTTAATTTAAAAGGAAACTGTTTATTTCTGCATTTCTTTTATGTTTACAAGTTTGAGTCTATTACTGAATTCATTATATAAATATCTTAATCTTGACTTGTGGTCGCTTCAACATAAAAAAGCTTTCATGACAATGTGGGCAGTTTTCCTGTTAAGTTGTACTATACCTTATTATATTTTTTCCTTCTTAGAAGAGAAGTTCCCTAGTAGTGATGCTTTTTACATAAATACTTAACTCAATGGTTTCTCGGAAGTCACGGTTAATTAGTATGCTAACGATGAAAAACAAAATCATTTTCTCATTGCAACATTTTACTTGCAAGACAAACTTGTAGGTTTAAAGTTAATTCGTTGGCAAAATTTCATTTCTTAAGAAGACAGTCCACAAAAAGAAGTTCGATACAAACGCGGTTTAATTAAGAGCGCTACAGAAATTTTCTTCGAAAATTGCAACTAGTCAAAAGATTCGGAGCGTGAGAATCGAAAATGGGAATATATAGTTTCGATGCACGCCACTGCAACTGCATTGCTCTGCGAATCACGTGGCCGGAGTACGTGAAGTATATCCGAAATTGATCGTCGGCTTTATTCGCCAACCGTTCTATATAAGTCCCGATATTGGTTTCGACTTCCAATATTGCAGTTTTTAAGTTTGATGGAAACGTACCGGCTGTATGGAAGCTGTCGCAACGTAGAATTTCGGAACAGTAAAAAAGGAGTTTGGTGGGATTGGCTAGATGGTATATCGGAAAATGTTGGTTAGGTTTCAGAATTGGCGAATATTTTTCCAAATAAAATTTTGATTAGGTACGTAAAAGTCCACTATTGTCTACATTTCTTTTTTACTTCTCCTTTCGCAGGTCTGCTGGAAGAAATTTCTTAAGAAATAAGCAGTACCTTTGTACTCACATTATATCTATGTCATATCACTATGTATTTTACTGTGTGTACATAAATAATAAAATAAATAAAAATATTTAAGGGTGTGTACATCATCAAACTGAACGACTTTTTCCTTGGGCCAACATCGCAAACTGGAACAAATTATCAGCTGTCCCATACATTTGGGTCGAGTAGGTATTGAAGTTTAGTATGGGACAGCTGATAACTTTTTCGCTGTTACGATGTTGGATGATCAATCCTTACTGACATATCCTTTCATGTAGGTTAAGTATCCTATTAATTTTGCAAGATGCGATTTATAGACCCCTAACCTCAAATAATGCATATGTATTTCAACAGAACAGCTAAAATTCGTAAATGCTCTAATTCTAAGCACGTCCATCTGCTCTAACCCGTTCCTGTTTTACATTTTATGATATTACCATTTATATGCACTGACGTAGATACGAGCAACCATTAATATACGAGGGGCGAAACCATGTTACAGATTGCGGGTTAAATTCGCTGGGATGATAACCGGTTGTGTAGCGAATATGGGCACGCGCAGTGACCATAACTGAATAATTATCTGATTAGGTAAAATAGAAAATGAATTATTGGGTTACATCCAATTTAATAAAATACAGATTTTACAGTAAAATTTATTGATCCTGGATTTGTCTGGTTGTTGGCCATAAAGCCGAACTTTATTTTTTTAATAATGTTTTAAAGCATTTCAGTTAACCTTCAAATATTAATTGTTTTCCAAGCTCATTAGTCTGTCGTCAAAATGACGTCAAATCATATCGTCCTATCACCTTACTGCCTATTACTTCGAAGTTGCTGGAAATAATATTTCTAAAGCGACTCATGCCGTTCCTGGTAGAAACCTTATTCCTCAACACCAATTTGGATTCAGGAAGGGACACGGCACTATAGAACAGGTACATAGACTGGTGGAAAAAATTAACACCTCATTTAATAATAATAATTTATTAAGTATCTATAACTTGGTGACAATTTTTTTTTACAATAATTTGGTAAGTATGTACAGAGATGTGAGACTAATTTATCTCCTGGCTCCCTAACTGAAAATAAGGAGTACTGCTCTGCAGTCTTTCTGGACATTTCGCAGGCTTTTGATTGTGTATGGCACCAGGGTCCACTGACCAAAATCCACTAATTTCTACCTGTTTCTCCACTCCGCTCCTACCTCAGCAAGAGATTCTTCCTAGTGAAGCAGGGAGATGAGGTCAGAAATCCAACGAAACAAAGTCAGTCCAGGTGACTTTCACCACACGCAAAGAAACATGCCCATCTGTGACCTTAAATGACATAGAGGTACCGCAAGCAGAGGTCACACGATACCTTGGAATATACCTTGACAGACGCCTTACGTGGAGACACCACTTATTTACTAAACGCAAAGCCCTAGGACAAAAACTCCGTAGCTTAACACTGGATGTTTACCAGAAAGTCCCAAATGCCTTTGGAAAGCAAACTACTTCTATACAAAAATGTATTCTCAGGCCTATCTGGTGCTATGGTGGTAAGTCACAAACGATAAAAATTGTCAAAGAGGAAGTCAAAGTTGGTATCACAACATGGAGTATGTTGTGATACCAACTTTGACTTCCTCTACCAGATTAAAAGTTCATCCAAATCAAGGAGACTAATGACACAGTTACCTTCACAAGACTGAAAAGAAGACCTACTTACAACCAGCATGAGTATCAATTGAGTATCGACGAACTGTAGCATCGATCGGATGGGGCAGAGGCTTCATACCGTGCAAGATCGGAAACCATCATCTACCTATTGCTGAATGTCTCAGGATAGATTGCATTAAAAAGAAGAGCATAAAAAAAATTGTCTGGCAGAAGGGTTCCTAATAGAGAATGGAGAATGTGACAACGAATCTGACAACCGACATGATGTTAGCCTAGTCCTTAGTTAACTAGAATTATAACACCTAGAATAATCAGATAAGAGACATATAAAGGGCTTATTCTGATTATCATAGATGGACAGACACATGGATGAGCAGATATTGTTGAGAAGTCAACAATTCAAAATAAAAGCGTTTGTCGTTACGCAATAATGCCACAGAATAGATAGGTACATTTCTAAACAGAGCCACTACTGATTCCGTTTCTAACACTTTGATTCCGACTGAATTATTAGCATGCCTCCCAAACGCAGCTCAGCGTTAAAATGATTCTCTCGCGCCAGTATATGTTCATGCATTATTCACTGGCCGACGTTTCGTCTTTGGTACTACCGAGCCTTTTTTTTTTTTTTTTTGAGGATGGGAAATCATCAAATGACCCCTCTCGCTCTGGGTGGAGCGGAAGGGAGTGTCAGACTCTTACTGACTAAAACCCACCCGTGTTCCTTCCTTAGCCCTTTCTGTTCCAGGGCAGCGGTAACCCTTTCGGACGATCCCGCCGCTACAACCGACTAACTCCGACCTCCGAGGTCGCTACTACCGAGCCTAACTCGGCGGCTTCGAGTTAGGGATGTTACAAAAGTTATTTTTTAAGTAGTATTCGCACGAAGTCGTTTGTAAAAATAAAGAATTGGAATACATTATTAAGTCCATTGTTACAGTATTTCCTTAAAAACACCTTGTCTGGAAGAATGAAGAATGTGAGAAGCTGTGCTCAAAATATTTACAATAGTTTAAGTCAGGTTCGTCAGCGGGAAAATGTCCTAAGACACTTACACTGCACACTCACATCTTGACATACTTAATTCCGTTTTAAGCTTCTATGATTTCCAATCAAAGTAACGTCATGGTTTTTCTTTATTGTGAATATTGCCACCAAAATATCATAATGTAATGAAAAGTTTCGACAATCCGAAGTTACTACATCCCTACACCAAATGTACACAGCTTATGCTTTTAAACGAAGCATCTGTCGCTTTCACAATAAAATTGCTGTGTATTAATTTTATGGAAATTCCTCGTCAGTTTATCCCGTTAACGTTAATCTGTAGTGTTAATGTATTATAATTAATATTTCGCGGTAAACGTGTGAATAAATATCGATGTTGTTTCACCGAATTGTAACAGCACTTGTTTTCATTTAATAAATTTCCATCGTGTGTTTTGTCAGATAATGTCATAATTTTACGCAATTTCATTTAAATTACACATGAATGCCACTTGATGGCATTATAAACAGTATGATAATTATGTCATACGGTAAAGGAACGAGCAGTTTTACCTAGTTTGATATCTGATTTCGATTATGACTCCTGCATGGGTTGTTTACCAAAACGCTTTATAGCGTTATCACAGTGACGATTTGCCAGCGTGTTTCCACCGAAGCGATTTGTGAGCGTGCTTCCCGCGGGTGTGACGCGAGCTAGCTGCGACTACGCGACGTGTTTTCCGCGTTTTCGCAATATTGCATACCCATTTGTATCGCTCTCTCTTGTACACTCATATCAACCGCTCTTTTTACGCAAATTTTTCGAACACGTCACGCAGATGTGGTAGCGAGCGCGTTAAACTATCGCCTCGCTAGAAATACGCTCGTAAATCGGCAGATTTATAAGGCCTTTTTACGTGTAACCCATGTTCGCTTTGTTAAAACGCACCCACTTAACCTAACACACGCTCTCACCTACAAAAATGCGCAAACCAAACTTCTTCACCCGCGCAAAATTAAAATTATTTATCAATACAAACAGATTAGGCCCTAATTAATAACAAAAGCTGTCCTACAGTGTAAATTCAAGTGTCTTGACCCAGCTTCGCGTGCCCTAACTGAATTACAGCCACAGAGCGACGGTGGCGTCGCTATGAATTATTCAACGTATGTTTAGTACCTTCGCCGGTAAAAGTACCTACATGTGGGTAAATAAGGCTGGTCTCAAATACTTTTCAGGTTCTGAGACAGGTTTACTACGTGCAGTACCTACTAGTATTGGTGTAATATCTTTAAAATGTGTAAATTGCAAGAAAAGGTATTCATTTAGTTTGAACGGTATTTATGTGCGGTAACGAAACATAAAATGGCAAACGGTGACAAACGAGTAACTGGCCTGTATAATGCCAAATCAAAATAGATACAAAACATCACACTGCATAAAATCCTAATAACTTTAGGGTAAGCAAAGTGTGAAAGATTTGTCAGAAGAAACAGTCTGTATTCAAAATCGTGATGTGAAATATCGAACACTCAAAACAAAACAAAAAAACAACTAAAATTATATAATAGGTTGGCAAAGTGATTAGAGACTTTAATTCCCTGATTATTGCTATCAAATAATAAATGAACATCTTTCTCAAGTAATATTCTTAAAAAAACACTCTCTCAAAATCTCGTAGAAAACACAGCAAACAAAATGGCCGTCACCTTGAAGGGGGTACAATATTGTAGAAGCATAATGGTAGTTCAACAAGGCTAGTCTATTTTAGTCCATAATGCGCGACCCTGACCACAGCCAACTGTTACGTGATTTTATATTATCTTAGCATGATGCAAAAGTATTGATCACTTTTCTTATAATACAGGGTGTGAAAATACCCATCGCATAGCCACTGTTTTAGCTACAAGAACACAAGATTCAAGAAAGCCTACTGTTGGAGCTATTTGCATTTGAATGAACTAATTTTGAGAAAATAAAACAGTAAAAAGACAATTCACACTTTTTCTGAAGCATGCAACTCTGACAAGGCTGAAAACACTAGACCAAATAAGGACTCCTAGGAAAGTCACAAATTATATATTTTCTCGTATCATGTCTGCACGTACTTTTACAAAATACGCACATATTCCTTTCTGCTAATATCTGTAAACGAAATATAGATACCTTGAGGCCAGGATAAATGCATTTTTTATTTATAGTATCTCATAGAACTAAACCTTTCTTTAGTACCGCCCGTTTCTATGTAAAATGTAAACCGCAAGGCTTATCTAAATTCTTTCAGTCTATATTTAAATTCATAAAGGCCTTTATTTTAATTCTACGCCGTTATCATTATGGTAATGTAGCCAAGATTGAAAATAAGAATTTTAATAATTGTTAGCTTTAATTCTGCAATTGTAATTAAAACTTTCGTTGCTGCAGCATTCGTTCACACATTTCTATCCTTACGTAAGTGTATTCTTACTAATATTATAAATACGAAGGTAACTTTGTCTGTCTACACGGATAGACCATGCCCTGGGTTAGGACATGAGATAATTTTTGTACCAGTAGTACGTTGGTATTGTTTCCGAACTTTACAATGGGCGAAACTGGCAAAGATAGTGTGCAAAATAAAGGATTGCATGACTGCTACGCCGTAGCTTACGCGATGATATCACCGACCGCTACGCCGTAGCTACACCATAACTACGCCGCCGTAGCTACACTATTGTACAGCTGATTGTTGATACGTTCCATGATTAGTGACTTTGTTTTTTTTTTTTTATTATTTATTTACTTTAGTAATGCTTTGATTTTTTTAATGCAGTCAGAGTCAAAGCATTTATTTCAATTATCAGGCTCGTTTGAACTGTCAAGGAGTCGGTAAGTTATTCAGAAAGTTAAAGCTAGTTAGTGCCAAAGCGAATTTTAAAATAAAATTTTTAAGGTTTTTTTTTCTGTATTCATTCATTCAGTGATAAAACAATAATGCCTCTGTTGAGCAAATAATAAACTAAAAGTAAACACTAAAAAGTAAAAGTAAAGACAAGTTACACAAACCGTGAAAATGCTCGCTCAAAATACATCGTTTCATTCCAACTCGAGAATCGACAATCGAATTTGGTATACAAAGAAAACAAAACACACTCCGATCACCTTCGCCAGGCACGTGTAGTTGTACTGGGTGGCGCAAAAGTAGTGGCACTAAAGAAAATACCTTTTTTTTTTTTATATGACATTTTCTGTCATTCTGTTGTTGAAAATTGTGTAGTGAACAAATGTAAAATACACTGAAAATAAACATGGACCGTTTTACTCCCCAAGAACGTGGAATAATTGTGTCAATGTTCTTACGGAATAATTCATCAGTGATAAGAACACAACGTGAATTTCGTCGACGATTTCCCCACCGTCCGGCACCGATTGGTCGCACAATTCGACGCTTTGCCACACGCCTTGAACCAACTGGCTCAACATTGGATAGACCTAAGTCTGGGAGACCAAGAACAGGCCGTTCAGCTGAAAATATCGATGCTGTGCGCGAAGATGTGGAAGAGTGTCCAGAAACATCAACGAGGCGACGTGCCACGCAAACGAGAACGCTACAGAACCATGTTACGTGAGTTTTTGATACCCAGTTTGGACGAATTGGGGCTGGAGCACATCTGGTTTCAACAAGACGGCGCTACGGCACACACAGCGCGCGACACTATGGACTTAGTGAGGGACGCTTTTCCAGGCCGAGTTATCTCTCGTTTTGGCGATTTGCCTTGGCCTGCAAGATCACCCGATCTGACCAGTCCAGACTTCTTTCTTTGGGGTTTTTTGAAATCTCGGGTGTATGTGAACAAGCCACAGACTCTCGCAGCTCTAAAAGAAAACATTCGTCAAGAAATAACGAACATATCGCAGGAAGTGTTACGGCAAGTTATGCAAAATGTCATAAATAGGGCTCAAATGTGTATCAACTCTGGAGGTCACCATTTAAAAGACATCATCTTTAAATCCTAATGGTACGAAATTTAATGGCACAAATATACATTTAAAAAAATCTAAATCTAGTTTTCTAATTTAGAAAAAATGTTATAGCTGAACCAAATAGGGTCTTTACTTTTGCGCCACCCAGTAGTTCAATCTCACTCAGACACCACTCAGACGTAACAACATATGCATACTAGTGACGTGAACAGTATTTGTGTTGCGACGTCGACTGCATTTACATGCGGCTATAGGTACTTGTTACTTACCGACGACGCGACGGTTTAGATTGAAGTAGAACGTAGTAATGTTAATTTCTCGTTTCGTTTTTGTTTTAGCTTATAAATTCTGTTCAAAGACAGTCATAGTTTTGATTAGTTTAGGTATCTGATGAAGATGGTAACAGCTTGCCGTTTTCTCGTATTTATGTTAATCCGCAATTAAAAGCAAAAAAAGACGCTTGAGTTTTTAACACATTAAAGGACACTAAACGAGACACAATAGAAGCAAAGTGTTAAACGCATACTTATTATATTGTAGTATCGTGAGTATCTACAGCACATTTCACAAATGCCAAAACTGCTTGTAAACACTGAAAAATCAGTCCTTTTAATAGTTAAGTTAAAGTGTAACACACCAAAGAGTAAAACCAGACACTTAATCAAACGTCATCTGGTTATTATGACAACGCTCGCGCTCAACTCGCGCTGCATTTAACATTTGCACTCCGTGTCGCGATAGCTCATGTCCGCCGCATGTCTCACTTACTAGCGACCATCTGTCACTCGCGACGGTACATTACAGCCGCCATTTTGTTAAGTATTAAGGCTGGCTTGCTTAATGACCCGCTTAATACAGCAGCCATAATTAATGCGTCATTCAAATTCATACAACTTACATTCATGTTCCCCAAAGGGAACACAGGCGCCACCTATAGTGCACCCACATTTCCCCCGTCAAAGAACATTACAATCATACAATTTAGTAACAAAAAGAACGTATGTTGTTCAGGAACTACCTTGTTAGTTGTGGTATATATGTACAGTAAGGGTCAAAAGTGGAGTCACATTGTCACGAAACAATAGATTGACACTTCTGTTTAACTTACGACCAAAGAGTACTATAAGATACCGGCTTACGACCTTCTTCTAATTTGTATACTATAGACACACACTCTCACATTCGTTTGCAACTGATTGTAGTTCATAAATTCAACCATTAGGTTATATGGCATGATAGCCTAGCGGTTATCATACGTCGGTAAGCACGTTCATGCGTAGCGAGCCGCGGGTTCAAAACTGACGCGAGGTGATAATTTAAAAAAATGTTTTTATTAAAAGTTAAAACGAACGCATTGGCAGTAAACAAAAAGTACTTACTACCTACTACTGAGTAATTTAATTGTATTGTGACAAGGAGTTCACACTTTTTTTTATTTACGTGGGTAGATTTGCTAGTTGTGATTTCTTAGAGTACCCACACACATTAGTAGTTAAAGCACAATATTATTATATTACTAAGATACAATATTTTAAGTCTAAGGGTCGTAGTTCACTGATGACCTGCTTTACTTCAATAAATTAATTGTTCTGTATGAGAAAATAAACTGTTTTGACTAGAAGTTTATTTATTTCTAGTTAATAGAATTATAACGGATAAACATTTTGAAATCACTTTTAAAACATTTTTATTTTCAACCCCGCATTACAATAACAATATAATAATGAAAATAAAATAATGATTACATTATTATTCTTCGTTATTATTCTATAAAAAACGAATACCAAAATAACCGATAAATATTATTGTTGGAAAAGAAAAATAAAAGTCCCAACTCGAGATAGGAACCCAGGCCTACGTGTTCGATAATCCAATACGTAAGACTACCAGCTATCGGTACTTGATGTAACGATTTCAATTTTAGCAATGGTATGAACCAACCAAGGTCATACGTAATTAGTAATTACGTAGCCTGTGTGCAAAAGCGACGGTATATAGTAGTCGCTCCATGTAAAATACTGGTATTCAGCTGCATCCGGTTATACTGGAAGCCAACCCCAACATAGTTGGGAAAAGGCTAGGCAGATGATGAGATATGTTTTCATTTTAGTGTTCTTGTTGTAGCTAGAATTTACAATGGCTAGATAAGTTCTAAGTTCTTAAAGCAATGTTTTTTTTACAGTTAGAGCATGTTTAGTTGTGTTTCTGTAGTATAAGTGTAGTTAAAAAACAAAACAATATTTCCAAAAAGAATTCGTAATGTCTCTCTCCAAAACTTCATTCACGGATCCAATTTCGCGAGCACTAAGCACATCAAGGCATAGTCACGTTTGTCGAAAGTTTGTGCGTCAAATTGGATCCGATAATGATCCGTTTTAGGTCACAGCCGATAATAGAAATTATACCTTGCCTTTGTGACGATAATAGGTACTCCTTTGATTCTCAGAAAAGGGCAAACTAGTTTGTAAAACGGCCCACTCCAATTTGAGTAGTTTGTACAATTTGCAAAGGTTTTTACGGATCAGCTTTTATGTAAATTGAACAGAGTACCCTTTAGTTTAGGTAAGAAATAACTATAAAATCTTTGAGAAGAAAATCTGATTCTGAAAATTTTTGTAGAACTTTTAGGCAAATGACATAGTTCATATTCGAAAACTTTAAAAATATATGTAAAACTGCATATTCGAAGCAAGTTGTAGCAACTTGTCAGTGCTTATTTGAAGTTGGAGCCTCTGGATATAACAATTTGACCTAGCTTATAGTTGGACAACTCGAAATGTTTCTCTCAAAGTTTCTTAGCCCCTAAGTCTAATAAAAATACTTGAAGAAAGCGCAGTATTTTTCAAGAACCATTACAAATTTATCAACTCAGTCTATCGCAGTCCACTGCTGGACATAGATCTCTCCCAGACCGCGCCACAACACCCTGTCCCCCGCCTTCCGCATCCAGTCTACCCCAGCCACCTTCACAAATTTATAGCTAAAGTAATACAAACTTGTTAACCCAGCAAATGTCGTATGAACCGGCGTTTGTTCATAAGAAAAATATATTCAAAACGACATTAAAAATAATCGTGAAAACCATTGAGCGCTTGCATGCTTTTAGTGGGCGATCGTTTGACGGGGCAAAATTGTCTAAATTGTCAAAACTGTTACCTACAGTTTAGACAACAACACAGGTAACAGTTACCCGGCAATTTTCCTATTTAAAAAGTATCATAACATCTCATTCATAACACATAAGATTATTTGAGTTCCGAGACACCTTGAATATTCATCCTCAAATAAGATACTACATGCATATTATGTATTTGAGTGTTGCTAAATTCCAATACTTATCATTTTCTGAACTGTTTCATTATTCATTAGCAAGAGATAGAGGTCACAGACTCTCCTTAAGAGGACAGAGGTCAGCCGTTTAAATACACAGCTAAGGAGGTTGATATACAACCTCCTTAGCTGTTAGATTATTAACTAGAAAGGTCGAAAATTTGGTGTCAATAATTATAGGCCACCGAAAACTAATTGGCTTCATTTTTACAAAGGCGATAAAGTATTCTTGATGATTGTGATTACAAATCATAGATCAATTGCCACTACTGGCTTGTTTTCATTTCAATAATGGTTATTAGGGTGGATTGTTAAATTACAAGCGATATTATTGTCTGCTACTCTTAAATCCTTTCAGACTAGTAATTCAGTAAGTACATCAGTTGCAGAGCAAGCTTTACTTCACTTACAGGGTGGCAGGGCATCGAAGCGCAAACTGTAACCATGAATTTAGCACATGTTTCTAGACGTAGCTAGCGTAGAAATTTTTCGTCGGTTATTAAAAAAAATATCTGTTGATTCATATATAAATGCTATGCAGTTAAAATGTATGGAACAGCAACCTGTATAATCCTATACAGACCCCATTAATTACGTTATATATGTACTAAAAAAAAACTAAAAGAAGACGAGAATACAGTACAAAATGCTATGTCTACAGTACGACATAGTGCCGACAAGACTATTCACATTTACGGGAAGACATATTT
The DNA here is from genome assembly GCA_949629185.1 of Apamea crenata. Lineage (NCBI taxonomy): Eukaryota > Metazoa > Arthropoda > Insecta > Lepidoptera > Noctuidae > Apamea > Apamea crenata. The sequence goes on from OX451359.1 coordinate 6,132,560, forward strand.
AACCAACGGATTTCAAAGCCAACGGATGTCTACCTCATATTTATGGCCCACCGTGGAAACGAAACACCGAGCTTTTACTTTTACTACGGTATTATTGCAACTTTTATTGGCAGTGACTGCAGCAAGCTGGCATCTGTTTCAAAAGCGCAATATCTATAAAGACCATTTTGTGTTAAGGTTTTAACCAACACCCCAATTGTGGAACACACTTTCTATCACAATCCGTAGGATTTTGTAGAAAATTTCTAATCCATAGCTTCATAAGTTTGAAAAATTGGTCTGTTTGACATTATGAATAGCGCAATGAACGTTGTAGAATTGTCAAAATTAATGGCATTGCCATTGTGACGGCGTTACACAAATTATGCCGTAGAAAACCCCCGACCAAAGTGACCAATGTAGATCAGTTAAGTAATCGTTCAAACGTATTCTAACAACATAGGATGTTTTTGAAATAACCTATACCTATATATTATCTAGCTATTAATCTGGGATTTAATATCTTAAACCCTCAAATCTGTTCAAATAACGTCGTCAAAGTCTAGTAACAACAAATCCTTAAAGTTCATCAACTCAACACACAATGAGAACAATAAGTGCTTTACTTAAAGTAAGTGACTTTCTTTGTTTCCGTTTGCCAAATCTTCATTAGGTACCTAAAGTAATGGTCATGCTCTTCTTGAATCTTTGTTGAAACAATTTGAATATATATTAGCTTATCATCATCATCTGCGTAGCCTTTTCCCAACTATGTTGGGGTGGCTTCCAGTCTAACCGGATGCAGCTGAATACCAATATTTTACATGAAGCGACTGCCTATCTGACCAACACAACCCAGTTACTGGGTATATGTATATTAGCTTATCATACTGAATTATTTTTCCATTTATTTAAAGATTGTTGAGTATAGTAATTCAATTTTCGTTAAGGTGTGTACAATTGATTGATTAACAGAGCTGTTGATATTGCTTTTACCCTGTACATTTCTGCAAACGGTTATTTCTCACAGATCGCCATCGCCGTCATAAACAAGCTGAGTGAAATTGCAGAATGCATGAATAAAAACACGTGCCTGCGTGCGTGACCGTATAACAAAATACGAAAACTTTCCCGACTTGGTCCGAAAATAAATATAAAACGCGAAATTAACTACGGTTCTTAGTTTAGTCCGTATTTGTAGAGAATCGAGACTGATTTGTTGATCGGGTGGCGATAACGATAACACATGAATGCCGTGACCTTGGGTAACACACGCGATCTGCATCTTTGACCCGTACTACTGGTTCGACCTTTAAGTTCATACTGGTTCGGCTTATTGTGTAGGTATGCTAGTATCGTCCAGACATTCGTCAATAGTTATTAATGTTATCGTATTTCGAGCTATATTGCAAGAACATGAATTAAATAAACCCGATAGCAGACGCGAACCGAAGTACCTAATATTGTTATCAGAAATGCTTACTTTTTTTCATTTAATCAAACGGACGTCAATTGACATAAAATAAAAAATACCTAAGCATTTTATTTGAGACATCCACATAGCTTTGAAATGTCAGCCCCGGAGAGAGCGTATACCCAGTGAACTAGATTGCCACAAAAGACATTTTCATTGGCCTATTATACTTAGGTACACGCCAATGCAACAATACGTCAGACGCCGTTTTAGAATATAAACATTTCGCTAAAGAGACACCACACCATCCCTTCAAAGGTTAACGCTTTATAACATAATGAATTACACCCAAAACACCACATACCATGTAATCACATATTACACGGAGGTAAGGTACAATTTAGTACGGGTACTAATTTTAGTGAAAATATCTCGTACCCCTATTCCACAGAGAGGTAACCGCAAATATGTCGATTAATCTCTCCCCTTAGCTGAATAGAGACTTAAATTGGACACGGTATAAGATAGCTCGAACAAAGTACTCGTACATACGTCTAAATGAATCAGCTTAGTTTACAGAAGAACATGAAGAGGAAAACTGCACGAAATGTTTGTTAAAATCCTTAAAAAAAGAAAATAATGAAATACAAATAAAAAAAAACAACAACTGACGTCTAAAAAAACACTACATTTGAGAAATAACTTTAATTTCGGAAGTCGGCATCGTTGGTTCCACATTTTCGTTTTCTGTCACCGACTTCCGAAATTAAAGTTATTTTTCACTTTGTAGTGTTTTTTTGTAAAAAAGTTTTTATTTTTCACTTTTTAGTTGTACCTACCCCACACGAATTCATGTAACACTACTTGCTATGTAAATATCAGTGACAGGAAGCTATTAAAATATCATCGATATAAAATAAGTGGAAAAAAATCGTATTATTGAAGCTAACTCAAAAACTAAACAAGCAAACTTAAAAAAAAAAAATGATATGGGACCACCTCTGAGAGGCCTCAGAGGTGGTCCCATATATTTTTTTTTTAAGGTATGCATCTTATCCATAAAAAAAGGAATTTTGCAAATCCGCCTATATATGAAGGAGTTATGCTCGAACATATTACATTAAAAAAAACATCCAAATTAAAGAACCTCCTCCATGTTTTGAACTCGGTTAAAAATACTTTTATTTGCGGTCAACATGACGCAGAGAAAGAAACAAAACGCAAAACAAAGCTTGTAAATGATAACGGTTTTTTGTTAGCTCCAATAACAAACATGAGCTTAGAAAAAAGACAAACGTAACAATTCTGACAGAGATATTTTAGGGAGCCAAATTGAAAGTATTATTACACACTAGCTTCTGCCCGCGGCTTCGCCCGCGTGGATGTCGGAAGTTATCCCACGGGAACGTGCTACCAGGATAAAAAGTATGTGCTTCCACAGGATGCCATCTATCTCTTTGCCAAATCAGAAGTTCAGTGGTTTACGCGTGAAAATATAACATACAGTTTCAAGTTCGAATCCTCCCCGGGGTGAATTTTCGACAACTTTACATACAATAAGTATGTAAAGTTTTTATGACAACTTTACATACCGTACTTATTATTAATTATTTTCTGTCAAAAGTATCAATACTGAGTTTCTAGTTAATCAGACCGCGCATTCAATTTCTTCCACACAAACTTCAACACCCCTATATCCCCTTTGAGGGGTAGTTTTAAAAAACATTAAAAAAAATGACAAACTTTATTGCTTACTTAGGCGAGTATTCATGCCAATTTTCAAGATTATTAACCTAACGAATAAGATTTTTCATATAAACTTTATCCCCGCTTTTCACCCCCACAGGGGTGGAATTTTGAAAAATCATTTGGGATGTGTTCATAACTTGACTCAAAGATTATTTATACCAATTTTCGAGATAATCAAGCAACGCTGTAAAATCCTCCCCTGTAAAATTGACTACCCCTTTTCAGGCCGTCAGAGGTAGATTTTCGAAAAACCCTGATACACATTATTCTTTCCTTTCAATTTTAGGTATTAATACTGAGTTTCGATGAAATCGGACCGCGCGCTAAAATTCTTCCATACAAACTTTGAAACCCCCCAATCCCCTTTTAGGGGGTAGTTTATAAAAACAAAAAATGCCCAACTTCATAATATACTTAGATAAGTATTCGTGCCAAGTTTCAAGTTTATTAACTCAAGGAATAAGATTTTTCATACAAACAAAATCCCCCCATTTCACCCTCTTAGAGGTGGAATTTCAAAAAACCCCTTCTTAGTGGATACCTACTCTTCACGAAGAATACACCCTCCAAATTTCATATCTCTAGGAGCAGCGGTTTAGGCTGTGCGTTGATGTCTCAGTCAGTCAGTCAGTCAGTCACTCAGTCAGTCAGTCAGGACTTTGAATTTTATATATATAGATTAGAATTATGTTGTAATGTTAAAAAAATTCATATCAGTTTTGGTATAAAAATTAATGCGTATATAAAAATAACTATGTAGCCCTTCGCAGACCTTTAACCAGACACGCTACCTTGCGAAACGAGACCAACTAAATTGTTTTCTTTATTCAGCAGTAATTTTAAGACCAACCCAATCAGCCGCTAAATCCGTTCAGTGAACGACTCTTTTGTGACTTTTGTTCTAAAAATCCTTTAGCAACTGAATTCGCCAACGATTCGGCTGGCTGGTGCATAAATAAACGTATTTTCGGACTTTACCGCGTCTAGAAAGTAATTTAAGAGGATTTGCGACATAAAAGCCGTCCTACTGATTAAATTATTCACGGGTGAACATCTTCAAGGTGGATTTACACAAGGTGACAATTCGAAAGGTGTCATGATTCAATAGTGGAATTCGAGCAAAGTACATTCTATCACAGAAGCGCTTTCAACGCATCAATGAAACTGTACCTATTTAAAGGGTTTCTCTAATGAAAATTGTATATTTCTGTCTTTGTTCAACACTCTTGACTTATCTAAGCAACTATCAGTGGCTGAGTTCCACTTTTTTTAAATGGTAAAGTTACGGGAAAATGATATGGCATAACACCATACTTTACATGGTAATAATTATGAGTGTGTAGTATAATGAAAAATGTTCCTATTTATTTTTCAAGATAACTGTTCTCAACGAGCTGATTATTATGATTTCGATAATTACGTGTTTAAAACTGATGGTCTACTGAAATCCAATGATGCACAAACAACCCTATTTCTAACATTCTCTCGTAAGCGTGACATTTTAAACGAGTAATCAGTGAGAACTCGCAGTACTCCAACAGGGTAGGGTTGTCCATTAGCAGTATTAAACTCGAACCTTGACCTTCAAATAATAGGTGCACAGTCGTTACAAAGATGACGGTGTGTCACTGGGTTGCGTTTCGTGACGTCACACTAAGGGCGACGACGCACTGACGGTGGAGAAAGTTCGTGCAAGCATTATTGATACTAGGTTTATTTTTGGGTTGTGTTTGGATTGCTAGATTATCATCACCATCATCATCATTATCAGTGCGTAGCAGTCAACTGCTGGACATAGGCCTCTCCTATTGCACGCCATTCAACTCGATTTTCGGCAACTCTCTGTCTCCCTAGATTATGAGCAGCCGATAATAAACATATTGGCTGAAGTTATTAATATAACCCACTAACTAAATAAATAAATATAATTTATCTATGCAAGATTACAAAAACAGAATGTAATTAGGTACATACTTTTGAAACACAATAAAACGAAGAAATCTTAGCTATTTCAGGTTTTTTTTACTACATATCAGTTAAAGTTGCACCTTATAGCCGTTACACACATTGGCTGTTGTTACTTTTCATCAAGTATTTATAGTACATACAAATTTCATGTATGGAGCTTTCAGGTTAACTAAAATTGACAGCCGTAATATAATTTCCGTCCCTTTTTTATTGCCTTAGAGAAAATGAGATGGAAATAGCCTAAATTAAAATCTTTCTAACAATCATTCTACCTGATTCTACCAGCCATTTTAGTCAGAGCGGTAGTAACAAAATATACATAACAATTCACGACCATGGACATAAGACAAAAAATATAATTTCAATAAAATGAATATAATTTTATTCCGTACCTGTAATACAATACTAGTGATTATACCCTTTACGTGTTACCAAAGATGTCTTCATAAAACTTGGGATCAAAATCAGAAACAACATTATTATAGTAAACAATAAATGTCTAATTCCGAACTTCAGCCGTGATTGTGAGTTCAGGCTTATTGTTATTGAAGGATTACCACGGAAAGTCGTTACAGCCGATCGATTCTGTAAAAATCTCACCGTGAAAAGTTAGGTGAAGTGAGCTTAGAGTGAGCTGTCAATAGTGTCAATCCCTAGCATTAGTCGGAATGACAGCTCACTCCACGCTCACTTCACCTAAGTTTTCACGGTGCGGTGAGATGGTTACAGAATCGCACTGCAGTACTGTTGCTGAAATTTTCCTCAATTTGTTCAACCACGCGGCTCGTCTCTTTGATTAGCCACCCTGGCAATAGAAAAAACAGTTTGTAAGTTAATTTTATTATTGTCAATCATCAACCATCATCATCTGCTCGACCTTTCTAAACTATTATTGTGGTGGGCTTTATTATTAAGCGCAGGCCACATACAGGGTGCCTGCCACCCTGTATGTGGCTTGCGCTTCGGTTATCAAAAAAAAATCTTCTGTTTCATAGAAAAGTGCAATACCTACGCGGTCAAAATGTATGGAACAGCAATATTTTTTTTTAATAACCGACGAAAAATTTCGACGCTATGGGGTCTAAACTCGTGTGCTGAATCCATGGTTACAGTTTGCGCGTCGATGTCCCTGCCACCCTGTATAAATGGAGTCGGGCGCGGACATGGAAAGGGTGGCTTCCTATTCCATTCAAATTCAATTTTCTTGTCCGTTCTTCTCTATAGAGATCTACGTTTTGGAATGGGCAACTAGCTTCAAGTTTCTGACTAACTGATAGACTATTTAATTTTGGTAATTCAAAAGTAAATGGTAAGTAAATGGTTTAATTGAAATAAATGATTTGAGTTTCTTTTTCACGCGCAGGTGTCGTAATGGCGGGTCATAACCACGTCCGAGCAACGACATGCCGTGTGTCCTAAATTGCGGTTTATTTCCATACATTTTGTATGAAATTTGAATGGAACAGGAAGTCGTCCGTGCCATGTCCGCGCCCGACGGTTTACATATATGTGGCCTGCGCTTAGCCGGATACAGCTAAAGCCAGTATTTTACACGGAGAGACTGGCGACCCGGGGTGGCTGTAAGTGGTAGACTATCATTAACAGCTTGCTACTTAAGAAAGTTTCTATACTACCACTGCCACTGTTGGTATAGAAACAACTTTGAAAAAGGACAAAGCCAGTCATCTTTTGTGCACCGACAGCACTGTCGTCATCTTGTCGGCTGTACCCATACAGTCCGTACATAGTTATTTTACCTCTGACAGTAGCAACCCATCAGCATACTTAGAGGGCTAACACACTGGGACGCCATGGCGACGTCACCGGTTACGTATCCAAACAATTCGTATTGAAATGAACACTTAAATCACTTGGCTACAGTCTGGCGACGTCGCCAATTTGGTAGCGTGGCCATGCGGTGAGACTGGATACTCTGGTGATCGGCAACGCGTAACCAAGTCGCCAGTATTTTGTATACAAGTAAGTTACGCCTCCCTCACTCAGTGACCAATTGATCTCCAGGACTGAGAGTAAGTAGCCACTGGTTACTTATTTGGCAACTTTATTTGGCTACGGTACGTAGCCAGAGGTAGCCATGGCTTTCCAGTGTGTAAGCGCTCTTATTGTAATGAGAACAAAGATCACTTTACTTTTGACAGACTTGTCCGTAGAAGTAACCCAAAATCAACCTTTTTGATATGAGAACAAAGATCACCGTGATTCTCATACACTTGTCAGTGTCACAAAAACAACAGCAACCTTATTGTAATGAGAACAACCATTACTGTGATTTTGACAGATTTGTAAGTGACAGCAACGCAAAAGCAACCTTATTGTAACGAGAAGAAAGATCAATGTGATTTTGACAGTGATGCAATATCAGAGGTAAAATATCTATGAAAGGATCTATCCGGTCGTTGAAAAGGCACGTGGAGTTTTCGCTGAGGTTTTCATTTATTTTTAATACTCCGTATGCCATTTCAGCAGCCGGGTACAGGTAAACAGGAATGGGCATGTGATGCGAGTAAAAATTTTTTTTAGTATAAATACCTTTAAAGGTAGAAAACCAAAAGAAATGATAGATACAATGCGTGAAAAATTATGTGGAGATGACGGCTGATAGAGATAACTGGAATATGCCGAAATGAAATCCCCAAAATGTGGGCCGCGGACCAGAGGCCAGTTTCCCCCTAACCCAAATAAATTGGGTTAGTGGTAGAATGGATTATGATAATATACATCTTTAATTTACTTATGGGGCTAGTCGTTTCAGTGCTCGGGGTCTCTTCCGAAGTGGTAAATGTATCGTATCAGCTGAATGTTCGGCCGTTTCCTGCTACGAATTTACTATTTGTTTCGGTCGGTCCCGATCCTACACTCTTTCGAATATTGAGTATGGTCCCGACCCAACTGAGCCGATCCGAACTTTTTTCGCATTTTTCAATAATATTCGGTTCGGCCATGTGTCGGTCCGATCCGATCATTCGCACTTTGCAGTTCGGAGTAGACCCCCAGGTTCGAGTGGTTGGACCAGCGATGGCCACCAACACTCCCGCCATATTGCAAGAGTCACGAATCGGAACATTTTCCGATTTTGGTTGCTGATTAAAAATAACAATTATTGAAACAATACATAAACATTGAAAGTGCGATATTTATAAATGTTACTTGATAGGGAGGCAGACTCCCGCATTCCCCTTAAACTTAAGGGGAAGATATATAAAACCATGGTTAGACCTGCTGTCTTGTATGGAGCAGAATGTTGGGCCGCAAAGGGGATGAATGAAAGGCAATTGCATGCAGCTGAGAAGAGAATGCTGAGAGGGATGTGTGGTGTTACACGAATTGATAGAATAAGAAATGAGTATATAAGAGGAAGTCCGAAAGTGGCACCGGTAACTGAAAAGTTCTGTGGAAACCGGTTGTCATGGTATGGGCATGAGAGAAATCTAGTCGCAATCTCATCTCAGCGACAATCAATGTCAAAAACTTGTTAAAAATGTAGGGAAATTAGAGGTATTTTTGACAGATTGAGACTGAGATCAGACTGTGAACGTTCATAAAATTATGGTAATTGCCCCTCTGATCAATTAGTTTTGAGAGCTTTTGCAGACATAATTGGTACTAGTATTAATTAATCCGAATATCTATATATATAAAATTCAAAGTCCTGACTGACTGACTGACTGACTGACTGAGACATCAACGCACAGCCTAAACCGCTGGTCCTAGAGACCTGAAATTTGGAGGGTGTATTCTTCGTGAAGAGTAAGTATCCACTAAGAAAGGGTTTTTCGAAATTCCACCCCTAAGAGGGTGAAATGGCGGGATTTTGTTTGTATGAAAAATCTTATTCCTTAAGCTGATAAACTTGAAACTTGGCACGAATACTTATCTAAGTAAATTATGATGTTTAGCCTTTTTTGTTTTTATAAACTACCCCCTAAGAGGAGATTGGGGGGTTTCAAAGTTTGTATAGACGAATTTTAGCGCGCGGTCCGGTTTACTCGAAACTCAGTATTTATACCTAAAATTGAAAGGAAAGAATAATGTGTATCAGGGTTTTTCGAAAATTTACCCCTGACGGCCTGAAAAGGGGTAGTCAATTTTACAGAGGAGGATTTTACAGCGTGGCTTGATTAACTCGAAAATTGGTATAAATTAATCTTTGAGTCAAGTTATGAACACATCCCAAATTATTTTTCAAAATTCCACCCCTGTGGGGGTGAAAAGCGGGGATACATTTTATATGAAAAATCTTATTCGTTAATTAGGGGTACTTAATTTTACAGGGGAGGATTATAATAAGTGGCTTCATTAATTAGAAAATTGGTATAAATAATCTTTGAGTCAAGTTATCAATAAATATCCCAAACGATTTTTTTAAATTCCACCCCTTTGGGGGTGAAAAGCGGGGATACAGTTTATATGAAACATCTTATTAATTTAGTAAATAAACTTGAAACTTGGCAACAATACTTGCCTAAGTAAGTAATAAAGTTTATCATTATAAGTTTTTCAAAACTACCCCTTAAAGGGGTGTTGAAGTTTGTGTGGAAGAAATTGAATGCGCGGTCCGATTAACTCGAAACTCAGTATTGATACTTTTGACAGAAAATAATTAATAATAAGTATGTAAAGTTGTCAAAAATTGACCCCTGACGGGGCAAAAAGGGGTAATTCGGTTTTTAGGGGAGGATTTGAACTTGAAACTGTATGTTACATTTTCACGCCTAAACCACTGAACTTCTGATTTGGCAAAGAGATAGATGGCATCCTGGGGAAGCACATACTTTTTATCCTGGTAGCACGTTCCCGTGGGATAACTTCCGACATCCACGCGGGCGAAGCCGCGGGCAGAAGCTAGTGCTATATATAAGCGCTTCGGGTATGTTTGCCGATGCGAGGGTGGATGATTTTTATGACGGCACGGTTGGCGCAGTGGCGACTGACTGCTGCGCTTCGTGTCGCGGGTTCGATTCCCGCACGGAACAAATATTTGTATGACCTACAATTAGTTGTTCCGGGTCTGGTTGTTTGTGTAGGTGAGTTTATATGTCTGTAAACGCACCCACGACACAGGAGAAATTCCTAGTGTGGGGCAACGTTTTTAAACAAAAAAAAAGCCATAATTCGAAAGCGATGCGCATCTCTCCGCTGCAGAACACGCGTCAGCTCCTCCGTATGTTGAGGACATTAAGTGACCGGTGGGACTGCCCGATGTTTGGCCGGTGGGTGAGATTGCACACACAGGTCGGCGATAGGTAGTTTACGGGCATAATATAACGTTTTTTTTTAAATGTTTTCTTTTTTATTTATATTATATTTTCTTTGTGATTCGCTTCATGTAAAATACTGGTATTCAGCTGCATCCGGTTAGACTGGAAGCCGACCCCAACATGGGAAAAGGCTAGGCAGATGATGATGATGATGATATTTTCTTTGTGATTGTATGTGTTACTAGCTTCTGCCCGCGGCTTCGCCCGCGTGGATGTCGGAAATTATCCCACGGGAACGTGCTACCAGGATAAAAAGTATGTCCTTCCCCAGGATGCCATCTATCTCTTTGCCAAATCAGAAGTTCAGTGGTTTAGGTGTGAAAATGTAACATACAGTTTCAAGTTCAAATCCTCCCCTTAAAAATTGAATAACCCCTTTTTGCCCCGTCAGGGGTCAATTTTCGACAAGTTTACATACTTATTATTACTTAATTATTTTCTGTCAAAAGTATTAATACTGAGTTTCGAGTTAATTCGACCACGCATTCAATTACTTCCACACAAACTTTAACACCCCTATATCCCCTATGAGGGATAGTTTTGAAAAATTATATTGATAAACTTTATTGCTTACTAAGGCAAATATTCATGCCAATTTTCAAGATTATTAACCTAACGCATAAGATTTTTCATATAAACTGTATCCCCGCTATTCACCCCCACAGGGGTGGAATTTTGAAAAATCATTTGGGATGTGTTCATAACTTGTCTCAAAGATTATTCATACCAATTTTCGAGTTAATCAAGCCACGCAGTAAAATCCTCCCCTGTAAAATTTACTACCCCTTTTCAGGCCGTCAGGGCTAGATTTTCGAAAGCCCCTGATACACATTATTCCTTCCTTTCAATTTTAGGTATAAATACTGAGTTTCGATTAAATCGGACCGCGCGCTAAAATTCTTCCATACAAATTTTGAAACCCCCCAATCCCCTTTAAGGGGGTAGTTTATAAAAACAAAAAATGCCCAACTTCATAATTTACTTAGATAAGTAGTCGTGCCAAGTTTCAAGTTTATTAACTCAAGGAATAAGATTTTTCATACAAACAAAATCCCCCCATTTCACCCTCTTAGGGGTAGAATTTCGAAAAACCCTTTCTTAGTGGATACCTACTCTTCACGAAAAATCCACCCTCAAAATTTCATGTCTCTACGACCAGCGGTTTAGGCTGTGCGTTGATGTCTCAGTCAGTCAGTCAGTCAGTCAGTCAGTCAGTCAGGACTTTGAATTTTATATATATAGACTAACAATAGTTAATTAAGTCAATTTATGTAAAAACTAACATTATGGACTGTAAGGTCTGCAAATAAAAGCTTATTATTATGTCGTTTATTTATTTAAATGTCTTACTTTATTACATTTAGTAAGTATAAAAAAAAAAATAACATTTAAAAATATAAAAAATAGTGATCCACCGGTGTCGGGAGCAGGGTCCAAGCTACCGGTGGTTAGGGCTCCAGAGGCAGAAACCTCCTCACAATGCGAGCCGTATCGAGGAGTACTGCCTTCTAAATCAGGCCCTTGATCCAACCGCCTAACCTATTATTATTATTATATAAGGTATCGATAGACAATTTTATCTACTACTAACTTCTGTCCGCTATGGCCTTCGCGTGGAATTTCGGCCCTCGACCACCGCACCATTGCGTTGCATCGCATCGCCCGCCCGCGCTGACACCTCGTTTTCGCTTAGCGTTCTTTTTGTTTTTTTTTTCTTTTTGCTCGGCTTCTGAAGGTCGTAGGTCAATGGGCTATAAATTAGGCTATCAAATGTAAAAAGATTTCAAATCCTGAACTGGTAGTTCCAGAGATTAGCGCGCTCAAACAAAGAAACTCTTCAGCATTATTATTAGTATAGATAAAATGTCAAAATAACATGCCTTTCACGTTTTATTTTATAGTAAATATTTTTTTTTTAAATAACGTTGCTCCACACTAGGAATTACTCCTGTATCGTGGGTGCGTTCACAAACATTTAAACTCACATACACAAACAGCCAGACCCGGAACAACTACTTGTAGGCCATACAAATATTTGTTACGTGCGGGAATCGAACCCGCGACACGCAGCGCAGCAGTCAATCGCTTAACCACTGCGCCAACCGTGTCATCAAAATTGGATATTTAAAGGCGTTGAGTCTAAAACACATCAAACTCAAATCATTTATTTCAATTAAACCATTTCCAGGCACTTTTGAATTGTGAAATAGTCGGTCAGTTAGTTAGAAAGTTGAAGTTAGTTGTCCATTTCAAAAAGAACAGGCGAGAAGAAACTCCAAGGACACTCTTTTAAATCAAGATATTACAAAATCCTGGGTACATTATTCTTGTTGCTTCTTTAAGTGAGAACTATGTAAAAAAAAACAAATGAAGAAACAATACAAAATAATAGATTAAAAATAAGCCCTGGCAGTTACGAGATAACCAATCTCAACCGACGCCGCGGCGGCGCCCGCTCACGAACATGGCGCGTGGATCAGCACTATCCAGCTTAACGAACCACTAAATTTGTGTTTCTAAGAATCAGCCTACTAAGTACGACCTCTATCCGTTATTAATAATATATCATTTCCTATTAACTTGCCTGGTAAATGAAAACTCAAAATAATTTTTCAATTATTGTTACTAACGTAATATTCTTAGCTTTTCCATCGTAAGACACGATTCGTGTCTCACTTTTCAACAAAAATGGTCAGCTTATTAGAAAAGGACGCACTACTATCAAACATTAGTCTATTCAAACCCAAGTTTCAAATTGATATTATTTCAAGTTAAACAAATAACAACTTTATTACAAATGGTAATTAAGTTGATGTCAGAGTGACTAGCATTATTGAAAAAGTTATAAAATTTGAAGTTGTAGCGTAAACTGAACTTTATTATGAAGGATTTAAAGATATTTTTCCATAAAGTCATATTTGTTTACATTTTGCAAATAAATCGCGAATGCAGATTAAATGAAAATGATGGAATTAGTATGTAGGTACTGTATAATACATATTACAATAAAATCAGTCTTTAAATTGGAATAAACGAGAATTATGTTCGGAAGTTTTTCTTATTTACTGATACTACCCCCAGTGTTTATCTTTGTCAGCCAGTCCTAGATTTTTATTATGATCGTGAAAAAGTAAAGACTTTTTATAACAAGTAGCCGTTTTATGACCTGAAAATAGTCAAGACGGCAGCCGTAAAATGTGAACTTGTTTTACGACATCGAAAACCCTCGAGACTTTGAAATTTCGCGACCGACGTCTGTTTGAATTTACACCCCTAGAAGTTTCAGGGAACCTAGATATGTTGGAATATTTTCGTCTTAGCACCTAGTTGTTTTTATATTCATGGGTTATGTTACCGTCCATGATTATAAAAACTGCAATGTGGGTAAAAATAAAAGAAGAAATTGGAAAAAAAAACTGTTTTCCTGTAGAAAAAACCGATCAAGTGCGAGTCGGACTTGCGCAGCGAGGGTTCCGTACAAATTTGTAGGTATGTAACTACAAATATACGGCTTTCGGATTTTTTTTCTTTACTTGTGCTTCATGACATTGCTTCTTGCTAAATTTCATGATTCTAGGTCATCGGGAAGTACCCTATAGGTTTTCATTGCCTTGCAAAATTGCTTGCTTGAGTGTCAAAATATGCGACATAAACGGAACATAAACGCCCGTATCTTTTGCAGCCTTGAGTATTTGATATTCATTTCAACTTGATAATTTCACGCGTTCCTGAGAAAAAAGGTCTTGACAGACGGACGGACAAACAGAAGGACAACGAAGTGATCTTAAAAGGGTTCCATTTTTCCTTCTGAGGTACGGAACCCTAGAACTCAAAATAAAAATGTCGAAAGATTTTTCTTCATAAATGGTTTGTTCCAACAAAATATAGTCATAACAGGTTAGAATATCCGTGACTACATTGAAACGTAGGTAAATACGTAATTCGTTGTTAGTGGACGCAGACTTGCCAGATTGTGCTTTGATTCTAAAGTGCAACAACAAAGAGATGTCAGCAGAGGACGGGGCCCGATAGGGCCGAAGCCTGCCAGGGCGGCGGGATCATCCGAAAGGTTAACCGCTGCCCTGGAACAGAAAGGGCTAAGGAAGGAACACGGGTGGGTTTTAGTCAGTAAAAGTCTGACACTCCCTTCCGCTCCACCCAGAGCGGGAGGGGTCATTTGATGATTTCCCATCCAAAAAAAAAAAAAAAAGTGCAACAACATATCGTTTTGTTTACTTATCGCATTTTTTCAAGTGCCACTTGTATTGAGAAACATCGGCACTTATGAAACTCCAGAAGCTAGGTGCACGGTTCAAATTCGTCGTTTCCTATGGAGAAGAGCGGGCAAGAAACACCACGGTTACTCTTTTAAAATAAAAATAATTTGCTTTTACAATATTTTCAAATGACAGTGTCAATAGGCATGGGAAGACAGTGTAACCTACACTGTCCTCCCATGCCGACTACTGACACCACTTTATCTTAACAACTTCTAAAATAATTAAACCATTTGTTAGCATAAGGACAGATTCGCTTTACGCCAGATTCGCGTTAGGTCAGATTCGTTTAAAGACAGAATATGTACAGACCGCAACATAAAACAGTGCACAGTTTGTTCCAAAAATACGTTTCGATTTAGCGAAGACACTAAACGTGTTTGTCCTTAATAATCATTAAGTCATTTGGAACCGGGGCTTAGCCGTGAATAGCACAGTTAATCCCAAACTTTCAGAACAAATCTCTCCTGGTACCAACCGAATCTAAAGGTCACCCATCCCTAATAAATCCTCATTACACAGTACAGTAATGACTTACAGAATGATTAACTACAGTACGACAAACTTTAACCAGATTACAACTACATAATTAGATTAAACACTTAATTGGACGAAAACAAGAATGATTAATATTGTTAGCGTTAAGATTTGGAAATAACAGGAAGGCAACGGATTTCACTGATCAGTTTCCTTGGATATATTTTCTATATTGCACACAAGCCGTTATGAGCTGCAAGTTTTGGAATAATAATCACGTTTGACAAAATTTTTGGTGATCGCAGACACTTTTTATTCGCAAAACATAATCGGCTCGCGTGAAACTTAGATCGCAGCAGACGATAATATATTATTTCCCAAACAATTGCCTATTATTCCTACGATATAAAGGCAAATATGTACTTAAACTACATATGTACCTACATAGTTATCATAGAAATTGTATAGGTACGTACCTATCCAATTTCTCATTACACTATGTCATCCATGCCCGGTTTATAGTTTCCCATCAAACTAAACCCGAAACATAATGATACATGGAAGTGTCTTGTTCTATGTACCTATGTTCAGATGTTGAATAGTTACTCAAACAACATCCCAGTCTATCAGCGCATACAGACAATCAGAGCACATAATTAACTACCTACAGTGATTGTAGACAGTGTATTATGTATGCAGGTAGGTGTAGAACAAACAGGCTGTGTTTGTACTGAATACCGTTACTGTAAGTCAATACACTGTCAGATTCAGATAAGCATGGTGTTGCAGATAGTAATTTGAATATGAAATGGAATTATAAATATATTGCTAAAATTCCTACAAAATTATTTTATTTGGTTTTTAAGTTACAAAAAGGTATAAAATAATAAGAGGTACCACTGAACTAAACAAAATATGCCGTTTATTTAAGTAAACTGCAATTGTTTTGCTAAATATTGAGCAATCGTAGTTTAATTAAGTAAGTGTCACAAATAGCCAGCTAAAAGTAAAAAAATAGCCTCATGTTTTAAACAGACAGAGGTAACTTTACTTACATAAGTAGAATACCATCCAATAAAATAAATCACGGGTGGCAGACAATCCACAAAATCAAGCAGCACGGATTCAGACAATATCCCACATTTCTCCACAACAATTTCAATAAAAATTCAGGGCTCGATAGCGACCGCAATGCAATCAAAGTAGCCACTCGGCGATCGCATTGTGGACCGACGGCCCAATGGTCCGGGCCAAAAGAATGGCCCGCTTTCTCAAGCTGGGGGTTTATCACGATTTCACGAAACACGATTGTCCCGAATCGGGAAACTTATTTCAGAAAATCGACTTCGTTTGTTAAACGTCGTCTTGCAGCACGTAGAACATCTGTCTTGGCGCTAAAAATTAGATCAAGGAATAAAAGATAGAACATTCTAAGAATGCTTTCGTGTTCGGTATTTTATGAAAAGTGGGGTTTTCTTGATTCAACAGATGCCTTGTGATCACTCGTTTGTTCGTTTGTCTGTAGATTCCTATGTCCGCCAAAATCTGTTTATAAAACCGCGCTTTTCCTATGGACCTCAAGATTGATTAAATTGGGGGAATTTATTTGACATATTAAAATAATCGATTTCAATTTCCCTAAGTCGCCCTTAATAGCTAACATTTAAAACACCCACGAAACAATGACGCCAACCATCAATTTAATTAAAAATCCAGCATCGAACTCATTTTCTCGTCACTAAACCGAACCTGTCCTAGTAAATTGCTTACTTAATTGGAAAAGCTTAAAACCCTTTGATTAAACAACGGATCTGTTCCATTAGTTCGACTATATTCTATAGTGTTTACAATGGATACGATGGTTGTGTTTTATCTACCGGAAAAGTGCTTAAAACCTCTTGACCCGTTGTAAAATATGCAGCAGGGATGGCCGGTGTAACAATGTTCGGCCATTTGTCGCTGTGAGGCGGCGAAGCGGCGCGAACTGTTCCGAAAACCTCTGGGGAAGCTAGTATTTGAACTAGCATTCTATTTTGTGTGTCTGATTTCTGTTGGAAAACAAAATAGTTGGCAGATAGTTGGCGGTGGGTGTGTGTGGGATTCGAAACTACAAAAAGTTCTTTGACTGCCCAACATGGTATTCTTTGTACCTACCTACTTACTTGTGGCAAGACGACAACCTTTTGAGTGCCTTTAAAGACACTGGAATAGGGTTCCAATTTACATCTGAGTAAGGTACCTTCCCCTGAATGTTCAGTTATGTACAAATGGGTCAAGTGCAATCAAACTTGTCCAATACACTTCAACGTGTTTTCATGCACTTGAGCGTGATTTCCGAGTTACGAATCACTTAGGACTTACGTAACACTCAAGAATAACTATGAAGTTGATTTAATTACACTATTTCGTATAGTAATAAAGGTAAGATTTACGCAAAATGGAACCCCAAAAGAAAGCATAATCAAACAATTAACCAACTTCTATAGGAATCTAATCAGCAAACCCGATTCGTAAATACTGCTCATCGGGCAATATGTAAGAGTTTTATTACGCAATATCAGGGTTTGATGCGGAGCAATATTGCTCGATTGGTTCCTTTTATGATTCCGGAACAGTCATAGTGAAGAATAATGGATTTGTTACTCTTTACAGCTTTCTTGAGGAGTGTATCTCCGTCACAATTAAGAAACTTGACCTTATGGGTTCGGTTTGGGTTCGGTTAATCGTGTAGTTTTTTGCCGGCTCTTCTCCATAGGAAACGACCGATTGGAACCGTGCACCTAGCTTCTGACGTTTCATAAGTGCATGTACGAGCAGGTTTATGTGAAATAAAATATTTTTATTTTGAACCTCTATAATATCTCTCTGTTAGTTTGACTCTGTGGGTGTATGTTTGGTATATTCCGGCTCCCGACTGAATGCCTTCCTGACACGGTCTGTCAGTTGGACACGATAGAAACGAATAAAGTTTAAATTCGTAAAACACGTTTCCTTTTGTACTCGGCGTTTGCAGTCTTTTTCCATTTATTGAACCTCTGATTTTGCATCACAGCGATCTTTTTTATTGTTGCTTGAATACTTACGTAAAATCAGCCTTTAATGTTCCCGCTGCTGAGACCACCGTTTTGAGAGCAGTGGTGATGAAATAATTTACACAAAGTAAAGCGCCTGGGTACAAACCCGCGACCTACATCTCGTAAGTAGCGGCCGTTACTACTAGGCCACTGGGCGCACATGTAAAATAAATGTATGTATATAACTGAGGAACGTATTCTCTCATCGAACTTTAAGTTAAATTACGTAACAGATTTTCTAAATTGTTTTGCAAATGCATTGTGTATAAATGGCTGATCTATTTTGATCTTTTTAATGATACATCGTATATTAACAAGGTAGCCTTTGTCACAACTTTGCCCGCTGGCTCCATGTCATCAGATTATTTCTTCACTTGACCTGTTTCTTACGCTTCATGGAATCTCACCAGAATCTATTTGACCGAGGGCTTTCCCACCGATGTTATATGATAGATAATTTTGGTACTGACCTATAAATCTTACAATGATACCTTGTTAGGCGTTGCTTGTTTTAATTAATTCAATTAAATAACATAATTACTGTATGAGCCACCTGCTAAACCGACTACCTAACATAGAAATTACCACGCAAATCACGTTTACTCAACATGTAGGCACAACCTTACAATATGTCATTATTTATTTTAATTATATTTAATAACAAGCAACAAAGGACTCAAATATACTTTATAATATACTCAGGGTGCACAACCGCTCAGTGATTAACTGGATAATTGAAAGAAGTGTGACAGTATAAACATATTTAAAACAACACAACACAGCAACAAAACGTAAGAAACCTGTATGTACCCTGTAACGTCGCCAACACCCCAGAGGCATCATCTGTCTAGCCTTTTCCCAAGTATGCCTATCCACAGACTAACCGCGGCAAGCGTAGCTTAACTTGATCGATCGACCTGACTGTGTGGCTATTATCATTCAGCCACGGGCCCCTCCCAACACCCCAGAGGCAAATATGATATTATTATTTAGATGAGATAGAAAGTGCTTAACTTTGTAACTCATTTTAAGTGAACAGTTATTTAAGTTCTTATGAGGAATAAATTCCCTTTAAGCCTAATACGTCCCCAAAAGAGCTCTTTGACAGAAAGTGTACTATAATTTCATATTTCTTTTATATTATCTCTCCTTGGAACGAAATAACTGAGGTAAAAGTCGCAAAAAAATCATATTTTTCTCTTCTTGTTCTCACACACTATTGTCTACATTTCTTTTTTACTTCTCCTTTCACAGGTCTGCTGGAAGAAATTTCTTAAGAAATAAGCAGTACCTTTGTACTCATATAATATTATACTATGTCATATCATTATGTATAAAAAATCGGCTCGATGTAAAATGTAGAGCACTAAAAGGAAATTGAAAAAGCTGTTTTTCCTTGACCATTACTGAAGCAGTTTTTTCATTAAAGTTATAGATATCAACCAAACTCAAATAATTTATTTCAATTAAACCAATTACAGGCCAAATTGTCAAAATTAAATTATCGGTCAGTTAGTCAGAAAGTTTAAGCTAGTCGCCCATTCCAAAACGTAGATCTCTATGGAGAAGAACGGTCAAGAAACTCCACGGACACTCTTTAAAATCAAGATATTATTACAAAATCCTGGGTAAATTATTCTTATTGCTTCTATATGTGAGAACAATGTAAAAAAGAAACAATTTAAAATATAAAATTAACAATAAGCCCTGGCAGTTAAGAGATGACCAGTCTCAACCGACGGCGCCCGTTCACGAACATGACGCGTGAATCAGCACCACCCAGCTCAACCATTTTGTTGGGAACCGAATGATCCAACACACGCGCCACCACCAGTGAGACATTTAAGTGAGCATGACATATTCTCAACTGCCATGCTATTTCAAGTCAACATCAAAATATCATAAAAAACGGATCCATGGTTCTTACATTAACAACATTTAAAAAATGCTTCTAAATTATACAAAACTATAGTTTGCAATTTATTTAAGAGATGAGCAAAAAAATAAAAATTACTACCAATTAGGTCAATAAAACGACTAACAAACTTACAAGCTTATTTAAGCAACTTGCGTTCTAAGAATTTCCATGTTCTGTCTAACTTTTTTCTCAGCCCCAAAGAGTCCTAGCATGATGTTATAATAATAATATGTTTTCCTCAAGATCAAGAATTGGGCTAGAAAATGCAAATTTTTGAAGTGAAAACTTCTTTAGCGGCATTGTGCTTTATTGTGATGGGTAAAAAATTTTAAGCTCGCGTTAGGACACGTGACGTGATCGAAAATTCGTAAGACGGAGGGAGAGTAGACCGCTTTCCAAAATATCAAAAATGCACAACGTTAATATTCAAGTTTTCACTTCTGCCGGCACTCCCGGAGTGCAACCCGTTGATTTTTTTTTCAACTCCGACTGCTAGTTCCCGAGATTTGCGCGTTCAACTCTTCAGCTTTATTATTAGTTTATATAAATATAGATTAAAATGTCGGAACCTTTTTTAATAATAAGGTAGGTACTATGATATACACAAGCAAAACATCTCATTACCACGCGCAAACAGTAATATAAACTTTATCTTTATAACAAAAACATCTAACAAGGGAGAAGCTAACAACTTTTTGTTAGAACGACACGCTGCAAAGTCAACGTGTGCGCTAAGCCTGGGTCAAATAACAGTAACCCTCAGCTGAACAAATAAAGTGGAATTTGCATGTCTGATTAGGAATAATGCTAGGTGCAATTTGAAAATTGTTTTAGTGAACTTGTAGGATTTTTCGTTAAATTTTCCAACAAGAAAACGTGAAATAATGTTTTCTCATTGATCTATAAAAAAAATATTCGTTGAAAACCTAATAGGCTTTGCAATTGCAGGTACAAAGTTCGGAAGTGGATGAAAAGCCTTTCGACAATTATTATTCTATTTAACACTGAATATTTACGTAATTTAAAAAGCTAACAGTATAAAAATATTAATATTATGTACGTACATACAAATTTATATAAAAAAGAGGGGAAATAATCAAAGGGCATCAAAAAATTCATCCGCATCGCTGTCAATAGAAAACATGCCTAAAAGGCTGGCAGCATTGCCACGTTATATGGCAATGCTGATTCTTTGGCCAAAAATAGGTACAAAGATATTCATTAATGGCTGAGGATCAAGTTTAATGGCGTGCGAATGGAGGGAGCTATGTCCGGTAGTGGCACTATATATAGGAAGATGCGATGATGATAAATATAATAATAATATAATATAGTAATAATGATAACACAATCTCAGTAAACTACACCATTTGCAAAGCAGAAAGAAAAAAATCATGAAATGATAAAGAGTCTAGTGCACTCATAAAATCTGCGACAGTAACCTAATGCTTATTTATATAAATCGCACTCCACATTTAAAATGAATATGTTCAACTATTAAATTACATAAATTATTTTCTTTTACAAGACAACACTAAAATAACAAAATTATATTCTAAATTAACTAAAACGATTTACAAACTAAAATATAGCGTCGAAAAATTCATCCGCATCGCTGTCAACTGGTGTACCCAAGACACTTGCGGCATTGCCACAAATAAAAGTTCAAGATATCGAGTTTTTAGTATCAATCAAGTTTTGGCCGCGGGTTGTTCGAAAGAGATACCGTGGCCCCTGGCACAGGCAACTGAAGGAACACGGGTGGGTTTTAGTCTGTAAAAGTCTGACACGCCCTTCCGCTCAGCCCAGAGCGGGAGAGATCATTTGATGATTTCCCAACCAAAAAAAAAAAAGATGTCGAGTTTTTAGTATCAATCAATTTAGAGTTTCTCTTTCGACAGCAATCTGTTCAGGAGCCAAAACTACCGACTTGTCTATCCTGTAATTGGTTTAGGCAAAGTTCTGATTTTCTGAGCCCTTCTTTGTTTGATAACTTAGAAAAAGTTGCTGGTAGGTACTTTACGTGGGCTTGGCTAAAAAGTTTTACGATGATCTATATGATAATAATTTTCTTTTAAAATTATAAGGTATCGTTGTCCGAAGTTTTTTTTTTAGTTATAAGTACTTAGGTACTGTCTGTTTTATGAAAACATTTTAGATAAAGCGATAAGACCGCCTATTGTGTCACCCTTTGTAAAGTTTCTATAATTATGTCTGTAATTTATATGGTGTATCTAATAAAGAGTATTCTATTCTATTAAGTTTTAAACTACATAACTTTCGGCAGTTTTACACCCAAGAAAGTGTTAAATGCCACTTCATAATATCTTACAACACGTATCATACATGTAATAAAATATCATTCATAAAATCACGACTTTTTCCAATGGGTATAGGCAGAAACTACAGAAAGTCACCTGCTAAGAACTTTTTTTTTTGTCAAACATTTCCCCGCACTAGAAATTACTACTGTATCGTGGGTGCTTTTACAAACATTTAAACTCACATACACAAACAGCCAGACCCGGAACAACTACCTGTAGGCAATACAAATATTTGTTCCGTGCGGGAATCGAACCCGCGACACGCAGCGCAGCAGTCGATCGCTCAGCCACTTCGCCAACCGTGTCGTCAAATCTTTACATACTCCTTTTGCTTCGTTTACTTTCATACATCTGTAGGCCAATTCTCGTAATTTAAAACGTTCAAAATCTAGTCGCAGTCTCATCTCGGCGACAAACAAATGTCAAAACTTGTCAAATGTAATAGGGAAATTAGAGGTAATTTGTGACAGATTGAGACTGAGATCAGACTGGGAACGTTCTAATAATTACGAGTATTGCCCCTCTGGTCATACACGCAAGCCAGTTGCGAGTACTACGCGAGTATCTTACAATAATAATGTATAAAGACAGGATGACACCTCAAAATTTTCCATTTTAATGTATTTACTTAAAAAAATCATTAAGTTTCAAAAATTCGCAATGAATGTGCGCAATATGGAAGAAGTCATGGGGGGCTATGGAGAAATGCTGCACCTGCAGCATATGCTGCGTATGGCGTTCCAGTGTGAGGATAAATAAATAAAAAATAAAAATACCTTATCAGAAAATCCGTGATGAAAATGCGCAGTAAGAATGAGAAATAAAACATAGTTATCTCAAGAATGGCGAGAGAAGGTCATCAATATGAAAAGTAGCGATACAGCGCTATCTTTCCGACGCGAGTGTCGTCAAATAATAAGCAATGTCATTACCGCTATCATTCGAAACTTCAGTACGGATCATATTGCCGCCTCTCACACCGAAATGTGACAACTATTTAAACCGTGGGTTATTTTTTCACGTTTTCAAGAAAGCTTTTACACGAAGTCGAATTTGGCGTGTTCTTGTATAGGGTATTTCAAATTCGCTTAAAAGCATAATTATAAGCACCGATTTAAAATTTTGATTTATCGCTAGTATCGTAACGATCCCATTATGGGCTGATTGTGTACTGTGTGAGGACAGTTTAAATAAATGTTCTAATGGTATCGGAAACATAAACATTTTTTCTGTCTTTCTTTCTTAATTACTTTTTTAATTCTGACTGCATGGTTGGCGCAGTGGTTAAGCGATTGATTGCTGCGCTGCGTGTCGCGGGTTCGATTCCCGCACGGAACAAATATTTGTATGACCTACAAGTAGTTGTTCTGGGTCTGGCTGTTTGTGTATGTGAGTTTAAATGTTTGTAAACGCACCCACGATACAAGAGAAACTCCTAGTGTGGGGCAGTGTTTAAAAAAAATAAAACTTAAACAGGAAATGAAAAATGAATTAATAGGCGCCAAGTCAAACCATGGAATCGGTGCTTATAATTAAACATTATTTAAACTGTCCTCACACAGTACACAATCAGCCCATAATGGGATCGTCACGATACTGCTGGGACCGTTTTGAGAGCAGTGGCGATGAAATATTTTTTACAAGTAAAGCACATGTCTGGGTTCGAACTTACGACTTACAACTCGGAAGTCGCGGCCGTTATCACCACTCCTACTCCTAAACTGTCCTCGCTTTCTGCCAATTCTGATTAAATCAACTGTCGGTGTAAATGAAGCCAAGCACATTAAGCTGAAAAGCGACGTGAGCGGCATGTGGAAGTGCTAAATGTTTTCCAATAACTATTGGAGCACATAACTCGAAGCCGACGGGAACCAGGTCAACTGTTTTAGTGTAAAGGTATCTTTTTTATGTATTTACTATGCAGATGCGGTTGTATTGAAAATCGATTGTGTCAATCGAACATAATATAATTCTTGGTTGTGTCGTGTTATATAATAATCTTACCTTTTTAGGGTTCCGTACCCAAAGAGTGCCAACGGGACCTATTACTAAGACTTTCCGTCCGACCGTCTGTCTGTTACAGCTTACAGGACTGTATCTTTTGAACCGTGATAGGGAGACACTTGAAATTTTCACAGAGTGTGTACTACACATAAAATTTAAAACAAGTTATAAATTAAAGGGGATCCCCATACAAAAAACGTGTTTTAAATGAAAATGATTAAAAAAATATGTAGTGTTAAATATTGTACGGTGGTACGGTACCCGGTGTGTGTGAGACCGACTCGCACTTGGCCACTTTTTTTAAAGCGACCTGATGTCTGCAAAGCCACCCTCCTCCCAAACAAAACAGTAAAGTTCCGATCTCTTTAGAAAAAAGTTTTTCAAAAACAACATTGTTTTTCTCACAAAAAGCCACTCTAGACACAAACATAATGTAAATCAGCACGAAAGTATTTCAACTTAAACAATCTTAACTAGAAACTTCAAATTAACGATAGTATCAGGTCTTCACAGAGAGGTATTCCCATTCTTTTGATAACAACTCCTTGATTACAAAGCGAATGCTGTTCTTATTTTAAAAGTTGAAAAGCGACTCTACGAATTTATAGTCTAATAAAATAGGATTCATTTGCGTCAGGGTAAGATCAAAATTGTTTTTAGCATAGACAACACGTGGGTGTTGTCTATGCTAAAAACAATAAAATTTGAAATTTGAACAGAGTTGTAGGATGTGGATCCTACAACTCTGTTAACAGTTTTCTTTAAAAAATCGCAGACAGCTTATTCAACAAAATCTGTTGATATACAAAACAAAAAATCTCTTGGCAACACCAATCTTAGGTTCCATTACTTTTATCAAGGCAACTTACTAGTTTCTAAACAATAAACTCATGCCATCTTCCCATGGGGGTAGACAGAAACTATGGAAGGCCACGTGCTACGATCCATACAAACTCGTACCTACTCCTTTAACCCTTCATCTGTCGGAACGTAGATCTACGCGAGACACAATGGCTTTTTAATTGTGTCTGTACTCGTAATTACGACAAACAACGGGTTAATTCGTTTACGCACGTCTGTTGCGAGTACTATGCACCTGACCTTTATAAAGAACATTAGCTAGTTTCTAAAGTTGTATTAATTAAAGTTAACAAAAGAGTAAAGTGTCTTTTATTTCATTTTATTCTGGCTTTGCCCGATAAGCTCCCCTTTTCTCATTGGCAAAAATGTTAATAAAACTCCATAAAGGACATTGTTTGGCGTCCATATATCGTTTCCCTAAGAACCAGCTGGAACGTGAATATTATACTTTCTGTGTACTAAATAATGCATATATTCGATTGAAACTAAATTAAAATAACGGACACTACTGAGAATTGTAAAAAATCCAAAACACTTTCGGATTTTAAGGTTATAATTAGCTGTCATTATTACGGCACGGTTGGCGCAGTGGTTAAGCGATTGACTGCTGCGCTGCGTGTCGCTGGTTCGATTCCCGCACGGAACAAATATTTGTATGACCTACATGTATTTGTTCCGAGTCTGGGTGTTTTTCTATCTATAATATGTATGTATTTACAAAAAAAAAAATGTATATACGAGTAAGTAGTTTATCAGCCATCTTGTTACCATAACACAAGCATTAGGTTGCTTAGCATGGGACAAATGGTGCTGTGTGAAATGTCCAGGGATATTATTATTATTATTACTATCAAATGTCAAAGTGTCATCTATCAAATCATCGACTGTCAGTGTCGATGTTGCTCGTTTTACACGCAATTTCAAGCGCTTTATTCTGTTTGTAACTAAAAAACTTATTCATGGATCAAGCGTTGAGTGTGTTGAATTTTGTAATTACAGTCCGCTGCGCACAAAGACTTGGCTGAATGAGCTAAATACCCTTTGCCTATTCAAAACGTCAAATTGAAACAAAAATAATGACGCCGGGGAATAAGATCGAAATGAATTACTTTTTAAAATGTTTTCGAAATAATGAAGTGTCCGTTCTATTGTAATAATTGTAATGTAAATTATAAACAGAGTTGTTTAAATGAAGGTTGTCTGTAAAGTTGGTTTACAGACGATAGTTTAACGTGACAACGTCATAAAAAAACATTGATGAAATGATTGCAAACGCGCATGCGTACAATGAGCGTAACGGGACAATCTGTCATCTTTTTCGTGCATGCAGCCGGCGTTCATCGATTTATTAGACGTTGTCACGTCAAAACTAGTAATTATTTTAAAGTTTTCATACGTGCTGATTCATGGCCATTTTTTACAATGTCCTTTATCACTGTGATCACCTCTCAATAAACTCAAACATTAGCTTAAAAACCTTTAAATATGCAAATCTAATTTTCTGCACACTAATTTTCAAAATTGATACAAACCTAAGAAGCCGAAAAAATAGAGAGAGTTTCTAAACGTTAGCTATAAAAAGTATTGCAGTAATTTATTTAGAAGATTGATTGAAACGATCAACTTAACTTTTCTCATTAACTTTAGAAGCAAGAAGGCTGAATATGAAAATGCCTTTGCCTGATAGAAAATTGGCTCGTTAAATTTTAGCACCTCATTTCGTCAAATATATAACTATTGGTTTTGGCCATGAAACGTAAAACATTTTTTTAAGTAAGTATACAAGTTATAAAACTTAATTCAAGAAAGAGGTTTCAGACATATAGAATAACTTAAGTTTCTTGTAAGTGAATTTAGGAGGAAAGCACATCCTTTATTTAAGAAAACGGTTACCGCGGCGAAATAATGTCATAACTAACGTAAACGTCACTTCGGGTGTCGTTTGGATACATATTAAACTTTTAGAGGTATGAGAAACAGGTTGTAAAGTTCACTCATCCTCCATAGAAAAGGGAGGATCCTTCGACCAGAAGGGTGTTGTGTCTGGCGGGCAATTGCCCAACGATTGATGTTGGGAAATTTGTATGTATGCTAATTGCGCGGTAAACTCTGCTTGCGAGATGCAGGATTTGCGTGACGTCAATGTTACGCGTGGTTCGCATGTGGCGTTGTAGATACCGCTACAAACTCAAACTCAAAGCATTTATTTCAAATAAACCAATTACAGGCACTTTTGAATTGCCAAGGAGTCGCTAAGTCAGAAAGATGAAGTTAGTTGCCCATTCCATAGCGTAGTAGGTACCTATAGAGAAGAACGGGCAAGAAACTCCACGGACACTCTTTTAAATCACAATAATATGGTTCGATCATTCATGTTAAAATTATGCATGTGAGAACGATGTAGAACGTTAAAAGCGTCCATGACGAAAAGCTAAAAAAAAACAATACAAATAGTAAATTAAATAAGCCTATATTAATTATAATATATTATATATTACTTAGACTATATTAATCGTGCTTAGCTTGGACCATAGAAGATAATGTTATAATAAAAATGATGGGTACAGTATCTATTTAAATATATAGGTACTGCTCAAAAATGACCACAGAAAATCCTTTACTACATAATTATATATTAAACTATCGATAAGAATATAAGACAAACGACAATAAATTACCATTCAGCTCAACTAGACCAGAAATTCCGACTGAAAAGGTCCGGATAATCCTCTAACTGAATCGGAAAAGGGCCATATTCGTAGAACTGTAATTTCTTCGCTGACAGATTTATAGCATTTTGTAATTAAGTAGCAAACCCTTTTGATAACGGACCATTTACATATACATATGTAATCTGCATTTGCGACGTATTCGCCAAAAATGTAAACAAATATGAGTTTATGGAAAAATAACTTTAATTCCTACACACATTTTTATAACTTTTTCAATAGTGCTAGTCACTCTGAAATCAACTTAATTCCCATTAAAATAAAGTCGATATTTGTTTAACTTGAAATAACGTCAATCTGAAACAAATAAAATTTGAATATAAGTACCTAAATGTCGACTATTTAGCTATTGCCCGTGACGATGAGAAAATAAAGTTCTTTAATCCTTAAAATTCAAAATGTGTTAATTGCCCAATTCATATTTCAGGAGTTGTCGACTCACCCACAAATAAACTAACTTCGTGCGAGTCGCCTAGAAAAAATTATATTATTTAAAAGTGACGATTCGCCAGTTTGAGGCGAGTAAATTCATGCGAATCAACTACATAGCTTCACATAACTACACAAATCTACCTACCTAGGTAAAATTAAAAAGACCGCTCATAAAAATGTCCGACGAATATGGCCCTATAAAACAGCTGACCGTAAAATAATGTGAGGTTTTTTTAACCGTCATAAATCGCCACTGGAAATGTGCCGTAATGGATACTTAAAATAGTCCTAAAACACTCTAGACAGTGAGTTTATGAAGTATTGCGAAGATAAACATAGGTCTTACCGTGAAATTTTGTAAAACCTTTTACTTTGAGCTGACATAAAAATATTTTCAGTGTTTTTACAATTATTTTAAGAAAGTGTCGGGACTCAAGGTGCTTATGCCGCTGTTTTACGCCAAAATAAACATTGTTTAGTCATTTAATGGAACCTTTTTCTGTTTAAAAGAAGTGTGACTGTTTCCAAGAAGGTGTCGGGACTCAAAGTGCTAATACCGGTTGTTTACGCCAAAATAAACTATGTTTAAGACTGATTTTTCCAACGCCAGAGGGACAATTCTCGTAATTTTAAGACCGTTCACAGTCTGAGGGGCAATTTTCGTAATTTTAAGAGCGTTCACAGTCTGATCTCAGTCTCAATCTGTTAAACAAATACTTCTAATTTCCCTACATTTTGACAAGTTTTTGACATTTTGTTGGTCGCCGAGATGAGACTGCGTCTAGATTTTGAACGTTTTAAATTACGAGAATTGGCCTACTGATAACTTTATCCGAAGAATAATTTTGAATTTTTGACAGTTCTTCCATACCAAAACTGTCAGATGTCAATTTTAAGCCGAATAAAAAATATTGGTCGATAGAAAAATCAGCCCAAAAAGAAATACGACGAAATCATTTCATTAAGTCCACGTCAGATTTGTTTTCAAAATGTACAGTAAAGTACGTACCTACTACGTTTAAAAAAACTAGTAACAGTACTCCTGTACTTCAATAACTCTGCCCAGCCCTTACTTACCCTTGCTAACTACGTTAGGATCGGCTTCCAGCCTAACCGGATGCAGCTGAATACCAGTATTTTACATGGAGCGTCTGCCTATCTGACCTCCACAACCCAGTTATTGGGTACTTTACCATCCAAAAATCAACAGTATAGTAAAGTATAAAGGTAGTTCTGGAATACGTACTTACCCTTATTCCCATGTAGGTAGACAGAAAGTACGGAGCCACCTATTTACGATCCTTACATACTCCTTTAGCTTCGTTTACGTTGATATATCTGGTCATATGTACTATACCATACCTGAAATCACCTTTCTAGTCTCCACCCTGGAATTCGTACTCCGAGCCCCAAGATACAGACTACATAACTGTCTAGTTTGTGGCTCACTAGCAAATACTATATTGTAATCTAGCTGTAGATAATATTTTATGCTACTCATATCGTCTTAACTTGCTGTTAACCAGTGAACCTGCTTACTGTAGGTATTACCTGGACAATAAATATATTCTATTTCCTATACACGCACGCCCATGTAGTTCTGTTATATTCTTTGGTAATCCTCAAAAATCTTTAATCAATAAGCAAATTGTTTATTCCGCCACTACAACAGCGGTTCGCAGATATTTATCGCTCAACATAAATCGAATACACGGCTCCTCTAGTAATACGTATTCCTATAAATTCTCACATATTGACATTGAACCAGGCCCTTACATTGAAAACCCTCGTATCTTTTGTCGAATGTTTCCCCCAAATATAACGAAAAATTCCTAAAATGCTTCGGCAAGATTCAATATCGGGTAAACGACTAAAGGGTCACTCGTAAGTCATTGTATAGGAGAATAATATAGTCGCTATTGATTCCCTAAATCCGTCTTTGCTGTTTCTAATCTTCTTTTATTTAAGATCTCGTTTGTAAATGACATTCGTCAGATGTTTCTTTCAATAAGGTCGTTTTTGTCTGTTCTTTGCTGTTTCTTAATTGAACTAATAATTGAATTAATTTAAAGTGTTTTTTCGTTGAGATCAATTCCACTGAGTTGTCTTTACGCGGCGCAGTAATTTATATCATAGCGTGCCTTTGTTTAGAACATAAAGAAAAGCTAATAAATGTTAAGGATTTCTTTAATTAAATAAGAATTTAATTGAATAATGTTTCGAAAAATACGAGTGACACGGCTTAAGGTACACGCCACGTAATGATCAGTGGATTTATTTTCAACGACGGCAGTATCTTTATGTTCCAAATACATTCATCATACAATATTCAGCATGCAGACCCACCCGCTGCACTATTGACGTAATTACCTATTCCTGGCATCAGAATAGTGATAACAAAAGCAATGCAAGTAGGCAATCATCTTTTAAAAATCTTCCTTGAATCGTGTTAGGGTCGGCTTCTAGTCTAACCGGATGCAGCTGAATAACAATAATTTTCTTAGAACGACTGCCTATCTGCCCCTTAAAACCCGGTTACTGGGTAACCCCTTGGTAAAGCTGGACTGGACTTGGACAGACTTTTGGGCTCCTGACTACCCGTAATGACTATCAGCCAGGATGAACGGCTTAATGTGCTTTTCGAGGTACGATGGTCACCCATCTACGAACCAACCGCGGCAGGCTTAGCTTCATCTTCGATCAACCCGTGTGGCTGTTATTATTTGGTCACGAGTCCCACTTTTCCTTATCCAATCCAATCAAAATCCTTATTACTAAAACTTGTAATAAAAGCTATTCGCATAAGTGCACATTTGCCATTAGCAGCCGCTGCGTACGAGTGTCGAGCGGTGCCCGTAATGGAAATGTAAATCTACCTCTGTAATTCCTTAATGTAAGCTTGGAGCTTTAGTAATATCATTCTTTACCCTAAAGGCAAATGTCCGGGTTATGAATTCTTGGAAACCAATTTTATTAGGGAAAATACCTTTGGGGTTACTTTCAATCCTGTTTTTAATTAACTCCGAGTGTTATGTTAATACGCTGTAAACAAGAGGTGAAAAACACTTAATTCGGAATCTTGTAAGCTTTTCAGTATTCCCCTAGTGAGAGTTATAATAATAATAGTAATAGTGCGCTAGTGTGTGTGTAGTAGTGTGTGCTTGTTTTCTTTATTAGTTGCTATCTGATGTATGTATCTGATGTATTGTGTGTCTTTTGGTATGTGCTAAATAAATGTATTTTTCTTTCTTTCTTTCTTTCTTTTCTAATAAGATCAAGGGCCTGATTCAGAAGGCAGTACTCCTCGATACGGCTCGCATTGTGAGGAGGTTTCTGTCTCTGGAACCCTAACCACCGGTAGCTTGGACCCTGCTCCCGACACCGGTGGATCACTATTTTTTTATATTTTTTAATGTTTTTTTTTATACTAATATTTAAAAATGTACTAAAATAAGAAAAGTAAATGAATAAACGACATAATAATAATAAATTCTTTATTTCGGACAACATAAGATCCACTGTGTTAGTAACAATTCCTTATAATTAATGTTAGTGCCATATTATTAGTACATTTACACTTGTTTATCTGAGATCGCTTCATGTGGACGACGCACAAGCGAAGGGAAAGTACTTCACTCGTTCATCACCCCCACAAAACGTCTCAGAATAGGAGAGTAGATACTCTCCGCCACTGTCCTCAGAATACTGGTTATGCACGATAGTTGTCGATACGTTAGCGGAAGTCGACTGAATAAAACTGTACCTATATCGTAATTTTGAATTAAGTTAATTTACCTAATTTGTTGTGACGCTGTTGTTTGTGTGAAGTATCCCATGCTTGGTTGCATTAATAGTGTATTGCAGTGCATAGTTGCATTAATAGTAGTAAGTACCTACAGGACAAAACTGGTAAACTTTCTCTTCAATATGCATCGCAAAACTTCACATTTAGATAAGCACTGCTGTTATTAGAACCCGTGGACCTTGACAAAGGGGTGTGATTGGTCAAATAGCCACCCGACGCCACATAATCTATCTATCTCTCTGCTCATACATGATTGATATTGTTATTTTATTTTACAACTAAAACTATTCTTTTATAAGTGCAACTAAATAATATTACCCTTTATTTTGTACCGGTACTGATAATTCATGTAATTGTTGATCAAAATGTTGTATCAGCTTTTTTGTAACTGTACTTTAACTTATTTTTCTTGTGGTCCCAAAATACTTCTCAAAAATAATTATTGTATCTATAAGTGAAATCCGGGACCGCGGTCCCGGTCCAAGCCCCACGACCCAAAAAATGAGCAATAATAGCATTTAAAAAACCAAATAGTTGCTAATCCCTTCGATCTTAATGTAACAAATTAAACTCCCTTATCAATGTTATTTTGTAACATAATATAGCGCATCCAATTTTTCACAACATATTCACATTACAGGTAAGCACGATTTGTTTTAAGAAACATCGACGAAGGTTCCCAATTTGATTTCACCCGTAGTCCAAATTATCGGCGTGATACTAAGGCCGACAGTAAACAGGATCAAACTCAATCAAATAACTAAGCCAACCATCTCCAATCTCCAACTCCCGACCACAACAAGCCGTTATTGACACCCGACCTTATCAACAAATACACCTTTCTATCACCCAACTTCGGAACAAGAACAAACTTCTCAGATTGATCACCTATACCAACCGAAATGGGACTCCAAGTTTTTCGTTTCCGAACAAATCCACTCAGTTTGGTAATCGGAACACAGCGGTGTACTTCGTACATAGATTACCCCCTTTACATGGAATAGAATACGGAATTAGTTTATACAGCGTGCCGCTTCAATGGCGACATTAATTTAACACACGTGTACGGTTTCGCGTTTTCGTTTTATGAACATATTTTAATTTCAGACATTATTCATTATAATTTTGTATAATAATATCTTGGAGCAACCTGTACTTAAAGACTAGCCAATCGAGTCTGTAAAAATCTCACCGTGAAAATTTAGGTGAAGTGAGCTTAGAGTGGGCTGTCAATAGTGTCAATCCCTAGCATTAGTTGGAATGACAGCTCACTCCACACTCACTTCACTTCATTTTCACGGTGAGATGGTTACGGAATCGCACTGCTGTAGCGCAGAGGTTATTTGCCGGGGTCACGGATCATAAAATCGCATCAATGAAATTAAAACGAATAACGTGCAAAGAGTAGGCGAATTGAAGGAAAGTTACTCTTTCCTTCAATTCGCCTACTCTTTGCTCTTTGAGGGAGACCTATGTATGTCGGTGAGCGGCGCAGGCGGTAATTTTCAAATTACGAATTATTTTATCTTGTTATCATTTTATTTTACTTGTGTGTTAAATTAATGTCGCCATTGTAGCGGCACGTTGTATATCTACCAGATATTTATTTGTATGACTTTAGTTTGATAAAGTTTTTTGTAACTTTTATTGTAACATCTTACGATTTCGAATATAATGTCTCGCCTTTGTACGCATAGCGCAACTTTCTACCTTCTATAATTAAGTTTCCTCTAGCGTCCAAGAACGTAACGTGATCACTAGAACCAATATTAAAGTAAGTGTTGTGTACAGCATAACATTAGTGCTATGCCAAAATACCTACAATGGACTACACAAACAATAACCCAATACACATAAAAATAACCAACGAACTGCTGCTTGTATGCTGATGTTTGTGTGACAAATTATACATATTTCTTTCTTTTCCTTCAACTGGTACTAGTCTGTAGTAGAATTGGCGTGAATTCGTCAAATACTGAAAGCTAATACTGTAACAATCAGGTGTACGAAACCCGATATATCGGTACCCAATGTGATGAAACAGCCGAACAATCAACGCATGAAGCGATTCCTATTTCGAACGGATTTTCCGCGCCATTCGAAGTTCAAACCTCGTTCCACGCGAATGTGTATGCAGCCATTTACTGATCAATCTCCAGCATTTGATGGTCTATGTATGTCTAGGTAACCTCGTCGTATTGGCAAAAGTGGTAACTCTTGAACAAGAGCCAATTAAAAACGAAGAATTGTAGTTGAATGTGTAGGCAGCCTCATACATATACCTAATTGATATTATACAAGAATTTAAGATTAAAGTATTATATCTAACGAGACTTTCAAGAAACTTCTGAATGTACTTTGGTACTTATCATCGCTTACATGTTTCTCTACTTGTATTTATCGATAAATAAACTAAAGTCAAGCTTGATAATTTTCATATTTTATTAATGTTGATCCGCTTTCATGAAGTTCTCAGCCTAATGTATATTATGTTTATGCGAGTTTAAAGTTAGTAAAATTATCAAAATTTCTTTATGTATGTTTAATATTATACGATATTCTATAATATAACTGTTTGGTTTATTACATCTAGAAGACATTTGTTTCGCTTTTACTTCGCAACTTACAAATTGAATGAATGACTATTAAGACGGTTTTGATTGTCAATATATTTGGTTTCCACTGTAAATTTATCTTGATTAGAATAAGGGACTAACACTCCTTGTTTTGCGCAGTCGTGTAACAAAAATCGAACACGATTTATATTATAATATTTGCTAAGGAATTTAATCAGAACTTTTCCGGAGGTGGTGAAATAAACTCCAACACTGTTGTATACTAGTTGTAGTAGACTTCCTTGTGGTAATTCTTCGTGAGAATGAATGAGGAGTAGGGCTTTTGGCTAAGTAATAACAGCCGCACGGGTCGATCGATCAGTTTAAGTGGATGGGTGACCATCTTTACATAGCAAGACCTCTCCGTGCCTCGGAAAGCACGTTATGCTGTTGGTTCTGCCAGTTATTCGTGGATCTTTGACAGTCGTTACGGGTCTTCCAAAGCCCGAAAGTCTGTCAACCAGTCTTACGAAGGGTTGTCGTATTACCCAGTAACTGGATTGGAAGGTCAGATAGGTAACGCTCCATGTAAAATACTTATATTCAGCTGCATCCGGTTATACTGGAAGCCGATCCCAACACAGTTGGGAAAAAAAGAAAGAAAAAGACAGTTGATGAGTAGCAAACATGGTAATGAACAATGTCACTTCTTATCTTGAGATCTCGTAACAAATACTGGTATTCAGGTGCATCCTGTTAGACTGGAATGTGACCCCAATGTAGTTGGGAAAAGGCCAGGCAAATTGATTGAGTGTAAAGTTCACTCATCCTCTATAAAAAAGGGAGGATCCTCCGACCAGACGGGTGTTATGGTGGGCAACTGCCCAACGATTGATGTTGGGAAGTTTGTATATATGCTAATTGCGCGGTAAACTCTGCTTGCGAGATGCAGGATTTGCGTGACGACAGTATGACGCGTTGTTTGCATGTGGCGTTGTAGACACCGCTACAAGTTCTACCAAGCTTCGTCGATGTAGTGGTCGCAAACACTACTGCCGAGCGAAAATGTGTGAGGGTGTTTTTCCTTCTAAAACTTCTCAGAAGCAGCCCAGAGACTGGATATATGCACGGTCGATCGCAATACGCTTGCCCCATATTATATGGGACTAAACTATCTAAATGTGGGCGTACTTCAGATGCTCCTCTGCCTAATCTTTCGGAAAATACAGGCGTGTTGTTATGTTATATCATATCAAGCCCGATGATATTCAACCATGACTTGGGTTAACAAAGATAATAATAAGAAAAAAATCTGCCAGAAATCTTTTCAAAGTCACGTTTCTTATGAAAAAAACTTCTCGTTTATCATTTAGTAAGAGATTAGAGTATTCCTTTAATATTCATTGACTTGATTTAGTACCGGCACGTCGACGCTACAGAAAATATTAGGTTATTTTTTGTATTTATGGCTGTCACATTAATATACAGTTTTATAGGTTTTGTTTCATGCCTGCTTTGAGGGTAGTATATACATTAAATAAAGTAAAAGCGTCATGTGTTTCAATTACAAACAAGAAAGTCTACTATTGATAATTATGATTTGCGATTCTTATCACAAAAGAAGCAATGGATTAGCAATATAATTCAAAATGATTCAGATTGAGACTGACAGTGTGTTACGCAATCAGGGTGTTGGTGCATGAGAGGCGAGGTTTTAACCACTGAGCCATCACGACATCACGAGGAACTAAAACTAATTATTATAAGTATCAAGTCTTTCCACCATAATTACAAAGTCAACAACGAAACTTAGCTCAATGCACCCTTGACAGTGAGTTAAGAGTCCAGCAAACAGATTGTTCAGAGCATGAAGTTCGTCGTTAAGTCTAACGGAAGCTTACTACATAGAATGCTACGAGTACCCTCCTTTTGTTGGAAATAATCGTTTTAGTGGCAGCTTATAAAAAGAGTATGTTGACTCTTACTGTTGTAGAAATTTACTTCAAGCTTCATCGTTTTATTTAAGAGGATACTGTGGTTCTCATTTTAATTATATAATAGCTTTATGTATCGCTAAACGTAAGGTAAGGCCCTCAGGCTAGGTGGAGCGACGATCTTAGCAGGATGGCTGGTAGCAGCTGGATGAGACTTGCCGAAAATCGAGTTGAATGTCGTGCAATAGGCTCTCCTATTGCACGACATTCAACTCGATTTTCGGCAGGCCTCTGCCTATGTCCAGCAGTGGACTGCTATAGGCTGTTGCCTTGGCTGCTATAGGCTGATGATGATGATGGTGTATCGTAGCGAGGGTGGCAGGTCACCATCGTCGGATACGCAACATAATTGTAAGGAATGGTCTATCATTTTCATGGTGGTCAATGGTCACGGTTGGGGCAGTGGCTGAGTTCGATGATCGCGGGTTCGATTCCCGCACGGACCAAATATTTTTATTGCCTACAGGCGGTTGTTTCGGGTTTAGCTGTTTGTGTATGTGAGTTTAAATGTTTGTAAACGCACCCACGATACAGCAGTAATTCCTAGTGTGGAGCAATGTTAAAAAAATAACAGTTTAGTACCTACACTTGATTGGTTCAAGTTTGGTTAAGCTTGGCTACTGTTTTGTTGTTTGTCCAAGGTTAAATCTTTCATTTAACTCTGCATTCGAAAAATATAAAATTACTTTATGACTAGTAGAAGTTAAAATGCTTCGTAAATAATCCGCTTAGTGAAAAAACGAATCAAATTTTTTATAAAAAAATCAGACATAAGTAAATGAATCTATTTGGAGTTTTTTTAAACTAACTAAAGGTTGTTCAATTCAAAATACTTGAATTATTACAAAAAAAAAATCTTTTATGCTCTCAGGTCATACATCAAACTCAATCCTTAATCACTCAGTTCCTTAAGAATTTTCTTAATGCTTGTACAAACATATGAATAGCCCACACAAGAAACATAAAGAGGAAACTACCTCAAACCGCGGAAAAGTCCACGAAAGTTAGCGTACTATGAACTCGCTCCGGTCAAACTTGAGTGCTCGCGAGCCAGCTGATAAGTTCAGGAGAGTACTATACTCATTGCTGTAAAGTGTGCACTGTACAGGTGGCAATGTGATTTATTCCATTCTAATACCAAAAACTAATACCACTGGTATTTGATTCAACTCTTATTTTTTTTCTATTCCGAACGGATACCACTTTTTAAATAATTTAATTTAATGTACGAACGAATACCAACAACTTGAATTTGGTACAGTCAGCGCAGTCAAACCTAATCAAAGTAAATTTGTTTTTCAATATTTTTATGTAATCGTAATATAATGCTTAAAACTTTCCAAATTCACTTCACTCCAATATTTTTACAAAGGTTAGCATAGGTAAGAGTAGTTTTAGTGAATCATCTTGCTATTTTTTTTACCTGCGAGAAAGCCATTACAATTGTTTTTCCGTCAGTTGTGATTAAAGGATGCTACTTTCATTATTCCAAAAATGTATGGAAAAAAGCAAAACAGTTGGATCTGACAAAAGATGCTATCACCCAAAGACATGTAAGACTTTCAGCTTTACTGCCTTTACTTCCTCGTAAATTCATATCAGAAGGATGGTGCTACATAATGGAAGACTGTCCTGATACTGACGCCATTCAAACATTTAATGACTACATGGTGTCACAATGGCTAGAGAACGAGAGTTTTGTAGACATTTGGTGCGTTCATGGTGAACGCCATCGAACCACAAATGCCGTAGAATCTTGGCATAAGAAATTAAACTTGGCTGTGCCAAAGAATGCTAATTTATATCAGCTTCTGAACGTGCTGAAAGAGGACGCAGATTTACAAACAGTGGTTGTTACTCAATATAAATCAAACGCACCCCCCGCAAAACGATGTGCACAGACAACTATTATGAAAAATTCGTGGATCACATACGTAACTGACCAACTCCTCAAAAACAAAATCTCCGTAGGTCACTGCTTAGAAAAATTAAGGGTTTAGCTACTAATTGTTGAAATATAAGAAATTATTTACACGTCATTTAGCTGATTATACTAATAGTTGATTTTCTGTGATATTTTATAATTCTTAGATTATAAGTGAATTATTCATATATGACGTTTTTGCAAAAAAAAATTGCTGATTCATTGCTATATAGGTGAAGAATGACTGATTTGATTAAACAAAAAGTTGATTTTCTGTGAAATTTTACAATTGTTAGGTAAGGTTAGAATTCATTGCAAAAAAAATTGCTGATTCATTGCTATGTAAGTGATGAATGACTGATTTGATTATACAAAAAGTTGATTTTCTGTGATATTTTATAATTGTTAGATTTAAAGTGAATTTTTCATATTAGATATTATTGCAAAAAAAAAAATGCTGATTCATTGCTATGTAGGTGATGAATGACTGATTAGATTATACAAAAAGTTGATTTTCTGTGATATTTTACAATTGTTAGATAAAAAGTGATTTATTTTTGTTAAAAATTTACCTGACATAGTTGTTATGAGATAGGTAGACGTGAATAATTACGTACCTATCTAATAATAACTATGTCAGATAAATTTCAATATAAATTAAGAGTTAATTTTTTGAGATATTTTGTAATTTTTAGATTGTAAGTAAATTCTTCCTGTTTGATGTTTTTGCAAAAAAAAATATTATACAGGTATAGAGAGGAACTAAAATTATATTAAAGTTGATTATTTAAGTGATATTTTATCATTGAACAAGACGTTTGCTAACAAAATTTGATTTTTTTGGAGTTATCTGTTTTTTTTTTCAATTAAAGGTCTTATATTTACATACAAAGCATTTTTACTGACTGTACCTTATATCTTTGAACTTGTTTTGGTATTAGTTTAAACAATGGTATCGGTTCGGAATAGAAAAAAAAAATGAGTTGAAACAAATACCAGTGGTATTAGTTTTTGGTATTAGAATGGAATAAATCGGCAATGTTTGGGAAACTTAAAGCTTTTTGATATTCTTCTTTTCCCTAGTGAAAAAAGATTGGCTAGCTAGCAAAAT
The DNA here is from genome assembly GCA_949629185.1 of Apamea crenata. Lineage (NCBI taxonomy): Eukaryota > Metazoa > Arthropoda > Insecta > Lepidoptera > Noctuidae > Apamea > Apamea crenata. Next base: position 6,172,434 of record OX451359.1, read on the forward strand.
AGCGGTACTGTAAAAATAATATGAATTGTTTCCGAAGATGCTGACAAACCCGTAATAAAAGCTAGTGTCATTTTAAAGATCTGAAAGGTTGAGAAGCTGCTGATACAAACGCAAGTTTCAATCACCGAAACGTTTGTTACAAATAGCATACCTACATTTAGGCCTGATTGCACCAAAGATCACTAAATGCGTTTAGTATTTAAAACATATGTAGTTCTGATTCCGTCGATCGTTTGAAAATTACAGAGACAGCATGATGTTTTAAATTTGTTTAGCGCTGAAGCGCATTTAGTGATTAGTGGTGCAAGTGGGCTCTAAGTGTAGATTAGCTAATCTATTCTGCTGTTCACCAATGCAGACACAGTCTAAAGCCAACTAAATCCGGCTAAGTAAGCCACCTGCTAACGCAAACGTAGCCTGAATGTCGCGCAAATACTTGATAATGCGACCATTTACCTGAATAATAACGATTAATCGCGTGAGTACCTGTGTCGTACTCATTAAAAGGGCTCACCTGTCCATCACTCCTCAACTAGTGTCGCGGTGACTCGTGGCATGTTCTAAACAACTTCTTACATTTGTTTTCCCTGCAGTCCTTGTCGCAAGACGCGTGTCGCTTGATCATGTAGCTCATGCCACAGAGTAAATATCTCTATACACCTGCCTACTTATTAACAATCTTCTCTACTCGCGTACGACAAATTGAGTTATAACCCACTGAAGCTCCTAAGTTTGAGTAAATTGAATAAAACTCAATTTGATGATGTACCTGCTCAGTTACTCACTCGGTTCGGGGTAATTAATTCTGTTTGTGTGTTTGGCTACGTGAGCCTTATTTTAACGTGCTTTAAAGTACATTGATCTAGTTTGTATTTTTATGTATTAAAGCAGAATTTAGTGCATCGATGCAGTTTACAACGCATTGATGCATACAACAGTAATTAATTGCCTTTGTGTATAAAACTGTCACGCCATTTTAAAAAAGGCAGCCATGTATGTGACCTATATAATTATGATGATCAGTCAGTTTCAGTTCAGTCACATGATCAACACATGATTGAATGCAGTGAAAAGTAGCCTATCCTAGTCCTTCTTCAGGTCATGGTCTACCCATGTGCCAAATTTCATCCAAATCCGTTCAGCCGTTTTAGCGTGAAAGCGTAACAAACAAACTTACTTTCGCATTTATAATATTACTAGCTAAGATAGTAGATATTATACGAGTATGTGCTACATCATAAGGTGTAATATGTTGGCTCGCAGGTTTGCGCGATGTACTAGACCTGTAAAGGTGACCTTATTTAAGGCATATTGTCAGTCGTTTTACACGTGCAATCTGTGGACCAACTTTACGCAGCGGGTGTACAGCGCACTGCGCGTGCAGTACAACAATGCTTTAAGGATACTGTTAGGGCTTCTGCGGTTTTGTAGTGCCTCGACTATGTTTGCTGAGGCACCGACGGATGATTTTTTCGCAATCATAAGGAAACGGAGCGCTTCACTATTATGACGCCTACAAAGCAGCTCGAACAGTCTCCTGAGGGTTTTGTCCGAGCAGTGGGACCTGTTCCTGATACAGAGGTGGATGCAGCTTCATGTAAGCGCTTCTCCTCGTATTATTTGACATTGTGTGTATGTTTTCTGTGTGAATCTTGTAATTGATTATGTTCAAAGTGTATTATTTTTATTTATATTTTATTATTTTTAATTATGTTATTGTAATGTCTGTAATTTTTCTTTTGATTTATTTTTAATGTTTTATTTTGATTTTAATTTGTAATAGTTTAAGACTATGGACATTGTCTGAAATAAATTAATGAATTGAATTGAATAAAATTAACTAGAAGATAGTATGCCACTCAGGATTCGTAACAAATGCGATCTATTCACGAAAGATATCACACCAGCCGATCGATTCTGTAAAAATCTTACCGTGAAAAGTTAGGTGAAGTGAGCTTAGAGTGAGCTGTCAATAGAGTCAATCCGTAGCATTAGATGGAATGATGTTTTCCTTCACCGTTTAGAGAGCAGTGGTGATGAAATAATTTACACAAAGTAAAGCGCCTGTCTGGGTTCGAACCTACGACCTACAGCTCGTAAGTCGCGGCTGTTACCACTGGGCCACCACTGCTCTTAATATCAGCCTTGATACGTAGTATATTATGTAACCTGTCAAGTGAAGTTTTAGCGCCAGCAGTGCGATTCTGTAACCATCTCACCGTGAAAACTTGGGTGAAGTGAGCGTGGAGTGAGCTGTCATTCCAACTAATGCTAAGGATTAACACTATTGACAGCTCACTCTAAGTTCACTTCACCTAACTTTTCACAGTGAGATTTTTACGGAATCGATCGGCTGGTCCTAGGTTCTATTCCCCGGTCAGGCAGTGATATTCGATTTTTCCATCTGGAATTTCTCATTAGCTTGGAGTCCAGATTAGTGTCCAGTTGATGGCAGTAAGCTCGCCCCCTATTACACGGGACTTAAATTTAATTGTCGTAATATGGGTAGAACTACTATGGGTACAGTCACGAGCACCAATATGTCAACACTTGGCAAATTTCAATTGCGATTTTTTCGTGAAATAACAAATGCAACGTTGAAATACGACGACACCGACGACATTACATAAACCTATGGGTCGTAGCAACATCATTCAAAAATAAAGGAGTAAATCGCTATTGAATAAAGCCAAGTGTATACATACTTATGCTCGTGACTGTACACCTCTGCCTAACAAACAAGGCGTGATGTTATGTTCTGTTTTATAATTATTACTTTGATGATGAACTGTCGAAACACCATATAAAAACATCCTATACACAACATTATATATATTTGGAATACCAAATATAGGATGTTCTTCACAAAATTATTATTCAGATAAAAAAATCATTTGGCATACGTACTCGTATATTCCGATCTCGTGTCGGAATAATATTGAATGTCGATCGGCATCTTTGTCACGCGTCCACAGCGGATTCGAACGAAATTTTACAATACGTGATATGAAATCTATGAAGTCTCTCTTCTATCATTTGCTACGGATGCTTTTGCTAAGTTGAGTGTATCTCAATGGCGTTCTATAGTTTTCTGAAGATACCTAAATTTACCGAATGATATTGAATATTTTGGTTTGTCACGAGCATGTTTTTCAAAGGCGTGTAAACAGCACCCTAATTGCGCAACACACTTATAATCACAATTACGAGGGTGTTGAAAAAAAAATCTTACGACATTGCTTCACAGATTTGAAAAATTCGTCTGCTTAGTAATGTAAATAACGCAATGAACATGGCTGAACTGTCACTACACGCTACACGAAAACTAGTATTTATAGTTTCTGACAAGCAATTTATTATTAAGAGGGCCACAGGAAAAAGTCACTATCGGTTTCATAAAAGACTCGATCTTTGAAACCGATAGTGACTTTTTCCTAAGGCTAGACAGGTTGATTAATCTGCCTAGCCGTTTTCCAACTATGTTGGGGTCGGCTTTCAGTTCAACTAAATGCAGCTGAATCAGTATTTTACACGACATCCCTTGGTAAGACTGATTGTCAGACTTTTGGGCACCTGACTACCCGTAAAGACAGTCAACGATCTACGAGTGACAGACGATACAAACGGCTTATTATGCTTTCCGAGCACGTTAAGCCATTTGTAATATCCCGATATGTAATGGATGGCCACCCATCTACGAACCAGCCGCGCCAAGTGTAGCTTAACCTTCGATCAACGCGTGTCTCTTCATAAGACTGCATTTCCAAAACTACAGTTAACTACTCGTATATCAGTAATGTAGACGCATATTTTCAGTGCTGTAAACATTTATAATGACAAATAATTGTCATGTATTAAAATATACAACGTCTTTTCCTTATAACTAGCTCTCAGTAACGACGTTGCTACTAGCATGCTGTAACAATTATCCTAAGTACATTATATAATAATGGTCGTGTAACGACAAGAAAAGCTTGACTTTAAAGTCAAAGGTGATTAAATCAAAGTACCTAAGGGAAGTACAAAATCAATTAAAGATATATTTACAAGGTAAGGATGGAGATGTAATGGCAGTGGTGTGTTTAATGTGGAGGTGGGGTGTATGGATGATGATGCACGATAGGTGGGTTGAGAAAGCTGAGGTGGAGTTGCAGATGGAGCTGAAGATGTAGACTGACGCGAGGCTGCGGTGATCAGGTGCAGGTGCTGGTGCGTGTGCGGCACGGAGGATACCCGTAGGGGGCCCACGCAGCAGGAACAGGACGCAGCACGGCAGCAGGAGAGAGCAGCCAAGGCGGAAACGCTGTCAGCCCGCCAGGTGAGGCGGCCCTCGGATGAGGCGCGGCCCAATAGATACAGGAGGGTATTCTGGGGCGGCCCTCGGATGAAGCGCGGCCCAATAGGTATAGGAGGGTCTTCGGAGTCCACCGGCGAGGCGCGTCGGCGGCCCGACTGGTACTGAAGGCCCTCATGGAGGACGGAGGACGGAGGCGTAGGGAGAGTCCGTCAGGTACCGGAGCCTTTAGGGGAGGCACGCTGGGTGTTCCCGGGATAGGTGGCCCTGGAGCATCAGGCTTATTTAATGTATTTGCTTTAGAGGCGAAACGGGAACTGAGTCTCGCATTTCGTGGATTTATCATCTCAACTCTTAGAATCAAATCATGTAGAAAATATGAATTTGAAGATATGTTAGTGGCCATGATTAATTTTGGAGAAGTATGAATGTATAATCCGCTAAAAAGTTACAGGCCGCTAAGAATTTAAAAGAAAAGTGGTCATGGCAACAGCGTTGTTAAAACTGTCATGATAGAATAAATATTAATAAAATAAAATAAAATTTAACGTTATATTGTGTTTAATGATGTGGTGATTATACAAAAAGTGATATCAACCAATATAGACAAAATTCCGAGCCTTTTGATGTCACTAAATCGTCGTAGGCGTGTCTTGAAGTTGATGGCTGTGTATGTATACTGATTGTGGATAAAACGTGGCCTGGTGTCGTGAGGGATAATCAGGATAGCGCCTAACAGTAACGGAATACTTGTTCTGACCTGGAGGACTGAATGAAGATAACTGTGTGTATGTACGGTCACCAAAGGAGATAAGTAACCAGGGCCGTCGGATATAGTTGAAGTTTTGTAAGAAACCGATGGATGTTTTGGACTAAAATTTAATTTAATTAATAGAAAACAAACAGTTTATTTAACATATAAAATTTCATTCGAAAACATCCATCGGTTTCTTACTAAACTTCAACTATATCCGACGACCCTGGTTACTTAACTCCTTTGGCGACTGCATACTCCCACAAACATACCCCCACACACCCACACACACAACCCCCCCACCCCCACATCCCCCCCATCGCCATCCTCCCTACATTATATTACAATATGTTTTAAAAGTTTTTACCTAACATTACAAAAAACTAAAATAATTGAACTAAAATGTACATCAAGACTATTATTATACACGACGTACATTTTATTCCTAACTTTACTAAGATTAACAAAAAAAAAAAACAACAATACCAACGACATAATTATCACTAAACATTATCATCAACTCATTCATTGTAGCATTCAACAACCAGATGACAACTCGTCCATATATAAATTACAATGTAATAGTTCAACACACATAGTTATCAAGCTATTCACAACAGAATTTACTCATGTTGACACCTAAAGTTGAACCGGCGATTATAACTTCCTCGTTAGTATTGAGCCGACTGCGGCACATTCAACTATGGAGATGTTATTAAAAATAATAATTATTTTTATTGCAATAAATACTGTGATAGTGGACGCAAGTGTTGTTATAAATCGATATGTTGATGAGTGTGAACTGGATGCAGAATTAGTAAAAGAAATAGCATCGTATGAAAATGTGACGAAGCGAATTATGGAAGAAGTTAGAACAAATTTTGGACTGACGATGTATCAAGAGTAAGCCAATATTGTAATAGAAAAAAAAAACAGTTACATAATATTGAAATGACTGGAAAAATAAAACTGAACATTGTATTATACACGACGTTCATTTTATTTTTATTAACTATATATATATTACCTTTGATAATAGTGTTTATTGCTGTCCATGATTGTAGTTTTGATTGAGTATCAGAATTTGTAGATGACATTAAGTATAAAAACGTTCAAAATCAAAATCAAATCGAATCATCGTTCATAAAACCAACATGCAATTTTTGTTGGTAAAAATTTCACTAGCTTTTTCCCAATATTCGCATAATTCCAATATTATTTTTACTTTCAGATATACACGATTCATTGACACGTTCGGCGCTCGTCCCTCAGGCACAGAAGTTTTAGAAAGGTCGATAGATCATATGATAAACCTAACAAAACATAATGGTCTAAATGACGTCACAACTGAGGAATTAGAGGTAAATTGTTACTACCACGACTACTACTGTAGGTACTTTATTATATAAAGCCGTATATCCGTACATTATTAGTAGGCTAGGTCACTAGTTTTCAATATTATACATTTACACAGGTTTTATCATCTACGTGTTATCTCTCGTGTTATATCTCTTCACATTAGTAATTGACTTCTCGTCTCCTCGACCTACTGAACTCGTCTTCATTCTTGAATATTAAAATAAAAAGTCTTAAAATATGTTAAAAAAAAAAACTGTTCTCAATATTGTATTATGTATTGAGATTAAACTGAATGGGACACTTACAAGGAAATTGCTATACGTGCCGCGACAAAGCAGTTTCAATAATGATGACCAATTTCCAACACTTGGCCCAAAACTTAAATTCCTGCTACTCTCCAAGTCAATTAAAATTTTCGTATTTAGCATAATCAGTCTACTAAGTTCTCACTGCTGTGACATAGGCCTCTCTCTTTGAGAGGGGAGCTGCACCCTAATTGCGTAACACACTATCAATCTCAATCTGAATAATTTTGAAGGATATTGCTAATCCATTGCTTCATATTATGTTCGAAAAATGTGTCTGCTCCATAACGTAAACAACGCAATGAATGTTGTTAAACTGTCAAAATGAAACCCATTGCTACTGATAATGAGTTACGCAATTACCCAGGTGGGCTGTAAAATACCACGCAAGCCCAGTACAAGGTCCGTCCCAATACGGGTTGGTTTGTCGTACTTGCTCAGAGTTTATAATATTTTTCTTAATATTTTCAGGTGCCACACTGGGTACGCGTACACGAATCTGCCAAAATGCTACAACCTCATGCCAAAAACATTGCTATTCTAGGGTTTGGTTCTAGTGTAAGCACACCACTAGAAGGCATCACCGCTGAAGCAATAGTAATAAACAGTTTTGTTGAACTTGAAAAAACTGATAGAAAATCCATTGAAGGAAAAATAGTAGTGTTTGACGCTCATTATGTAACTTATGGCGAAACCGTTGTTTATAGAAGTCAAGGTGCTTCAAAAGCAGCTAAAAAAGGTGCTGTAGCTACCTTAGTTAGGAGCATAACGCCCTTTTCGATATATTCCCCACACACAGGACACCAGGGTTACGAAGATAATGTCCCAAAAATTCCAACAGCTGCGATTACTTTAGAAGATGCAGACTTACTGAGAAGATTACAAGATGCTGGAGAAACCATCGTCCTACAAATAAACACGTCTTATACATCTGGTACAAAGAAATCTCGGAATACATTAATAGACCTAAAAGGTAGATTACATCCTGAGAAACAAGTCATCGTATCTGGTCACATAGACAGTTGGGATGTAGGACAAGGAGCGATGGATGATGGTGGAGGCATGATGATAAGCTGGTTTGTACCAGTTGTACTAAATATTCTAAAACAGAAACCTAGGAGGACCATCCGAGCTATTTTATGGACTGCAGAAGAGCCTGGCTTGATTGGAGCTCAAGCGTATCTAAAGAAACATCAGAATGAACTAGAAAATATAAATTTCATAATGGAATCTGACGAAGGGACGTTCAAACCTTTGGGATTAGAAATGGCTGGGTCTCCGAAAGCACGTTGTATTGTAAAAGAAGTACTCAAGCAATTTACGATAGACAAACTGACATACAGTGCGTACCCTGGATCTGATATAGTTATGTTTGTGGGGCAGGGAATACCCGGGGCGTCACTACTAAATGAAAATGAGCGGTACTTTTGGTACCATCATAGTGAGGGTGATACAATGAATGTTCAGAATATAAAAGATGTGGTAGACTGTGCCGCGTTTTGGGCAGCATTTTCATTTGTTATTGCTGATTTATCTGTGGATATACCTCGTAAATAGAAAATCTAAATTAATTAACATTTGTATAAGTGAATCAAGTAACTGAAAAACCTAATGGTAACTCTATTGCCAGCCGCTGATTACGTCACCAACTACTATAATATTTACAAGTTGTCAGGCATTCGTTAAAGATAAAGAAAACTATGATCAATAATTTTGTTATTGAATAATAAGATACCTATTGAAATGAGTCATCACTTATATATTTCTTCTCATACTAACACTAATATATACTATATACAATTATATACAAGTATATAATACGAAAAAATATAGAAAAAGGCAGGAGCTCATTGGGCATCAAAAAATTCGTCCGCATCACTGTCAATGGGATAGGTGCCCAAAAGGCTGGCAGCATTACCACGTTGGATGGCAATGCTGATTCTTTGGGCTAAAAATAGGCCAGCCTTCTGGTCACGTGAAGAAGGCATTTCTCATACTTAGTTTCCATTGTAAAATAAATGTTGGCAAAAATAACAATCCGTGAAACCTGTTCTACCTACTTCATATTTGTGTTAGGTAGGTATATTTTCTATAGCGCAATCAAAGCGTAAGCTCCAGGCCACAGATTACTAAATAGTTACTCCAGGCGTCTCTTTGTACATTCGACTCGGGAATTGTGCTGCCGCAGCAATCCTTTGAAATTCAATAAATTGTAACAATTGCCAAAAAAAATGCCATGTCAATTGGACGCCTGTTTCGCTGTGTTTCTGTTTATGTTAGCTGGCAGCCAAATATTTGTGGAGAGTGGAGACGTTTCAGCCATCTTGTACCTTTTGCCGATGATTTGAAAATATTAGATTTCGACATCTTTGTTGACAGACTGGCTTAAAATAAATTATTGTTAACCTCATTGCTGCAAGAGTGTTTGCAGAAAACACACAGAGGTACAAATCTACATAATTATGAATCTATCTTTTGATGGATCTGGCTTACTGGCTTTTGGTTAAACTTAAATGAATGTTAATAATATAAATGTTGCATGCCAAATGGTGAACTATGGCTGAGCTTTAATGTATTTTAACACCTAATGAGTATTACCAATATATAAAATATATGCAAAATAAATGTCTATTCCATTCTTTTCCAAATTCAGAAATAATGGTTTATTCTCCTCAAGAAATATTGTGCCATATCAGTTTCTTCAAAGAGGCATAAGGAAGCCGTATTTTCTCTTGATCGTGTAAAAAATCATTGTATTATAGTAAAGAATTGTTACCATGAGGGGGGGCTTGTGGCTAAGTAGTAACAGCCGCACGGGTCGATCGATCAGGTTAAGCTACGCTTGCCACGGTTGGTCCGTGGATGGGTGACCATCTTTACATACCAAGACCCCTCCGTGCCTCGGAAAGCACTTTAAGCCGTCCCAGCTGTCATTTGTGGATCTTTGACAGTCGTTACGGATCGTCAGAAGTCCGAAAGTCTGACAACCAGTCCTTCCTTACCAAGGGGTTTCGTATTACTCAGTAACTGGATTGTGGAGGTCAGATAGGCAGTCGCTCCATGTAAAATACTGGTACTCAGCTGCATCCGGATAGACTGGAAGCCGACCCCAACAGTTGGGAAAAGGCTACGCAGATAATGATGAAAGAACTGTTACCATACTTAGCGTATTTTTTCTAAATTCTTGTTGGTGTGTTTGAAAACATTTCCCGGTAAGCCCTTTTCGCGTTATAAGCGTACATGGGTGTGACATCGATCTGGGTGTGTTGGGGTGAAACTGTCGGTTTGCGGCTTGAAATGTGCTCATGTCGGGTACAAGTCTGAAAGCGACATTGAAATGCACGATACCGGTGCTAGGTGTCTTTCAAAGATTATGGCGTGATGTTTTTCTATTGTTGAAATGTGTTTTGTTGGGAAATGAAATAAAATGATGTCGAAATGATATTCATTTCTGTGTGTGTTGATTTTTAAAGAAACTTTTACACGGCACTTTTTTGGCAATATTTTGAAATTTGACGGCGCCGGCATTTCCTTACCCTGAGAAGAAATGCCGATATAAACTCATGATCTATTTTAAAGTGCACATATTATATAATTTGAATTTTATGTGAGAAAAATGCAGGGACATGTCTGGAAGGGCCTTTTGAAGAAAGAGCCATTACAGCTTTGAGTTGCCCTGTGCCAACAGACGGCATGGATGCATCAGTCATCGTGTAGCTCACCCTATTTTAGGGAGCTCAACGACCCGTCACATGACGCTACCAGATCTGTAGGAGATCTGCACAAATGCAAACAGGTTCTGGTTCAGGTTCTGGTTTCTGCTGAAATGAACCTTTTTGGCGTAGCCGTGGGCACACACAATTGTTGTCTGAAACATTATTTGTTATTTTATTAATTTTGTTTTTTGCGTTTCAAACTGTGTTCTACTGTGTCCAAATAAACGTTTTTCTTTCTTTCTTTCTTTCTATCTGCATAGGCCATCCAAAAAATCCTCAAAACCGCCATACAGTTATATGTAGAATCATGTATTTAATCTAGCCTGCAGGGTACTCACACTCTCGGGAGCCGCGTGACGACTCCCGGCCACCGTAGGCGCGGGCCTGCGGGCGGTGAGTAATGGGTAGCTCGCCGTCCGATCAGGACCAGGCCCGTGCCGGACGGCGCTTTGTGTTCCACCCGCCTCAAAGAGATGTCAGCAGAGGACGGGGCCCGATAGGGCCGAAGCCTGCCAGGGCGGCGGGATCTTCCGAAAGGGTTACCGCTGCCCTGGAACAGAAAGGGCTAAGGAAGGAACACGGGTGGGTTTTAGTCAGTAAGAGTCTGACACTCCCTTCCACTCCACCCAGAGCGGGAGGGGTCATATGATAATTTCCCATCCTCAAAAAAAAAAAAAAAAGGGTACTCACATTCACAGTTGGTTTTCTCTTTAAATGGCATTAAAAATATCAAATACGGATATTAATTTCACTCTCTTCTTCTGAGCGAGCCGATGGTAATCTAAATTGAATTTTCCCAGGATTTGGTTACGAGATTCAATCGCTGAAATAATAAGAACCTATCTGTTTCACCAAATTATTATTATAAACCAGCAGCGCCCTACGGTTTCACCCGCATAAGTTTCGATCCCGTAAGAATAATGGGATAAAAAAACCTGATGTGTTATTCTGATGTATAAGCTACTTGTTTATAACTCTAAACTTTCATCAAAATCCGTACAGGAGTTTTTGCGTGAAAAAGTAACCAACAGCCATCCATCCTAATAAACTTTCGCGTTTATAATATTAAGGGCTGATGATTTTCAACGCCAGATAACTTTATCATAGGAATAATTTTGAATGTTTGACAGTTCTTCCATACAAAAACTGTCAGAAGTCAATTTTATTCCGCGAATAAACATTATCGGTCGATTGAAAAATCAGCCTTAAGTAGAATAGTAGGTTAAGACAAATAAGCTAACCGTGGTTTTAACATTTACCATAATGTATTACCTCTACAACATGTATCAGAAGGGTTTGGTCAAAATTAGGGATGTGGTACAGACCATCCAACCTGAACTACTTTCCCTATCGAACCAACATCGTAATCGCGAAAAAATAAATAGTCGTCCCCATAAATTTGGGTCAAGTAGCTATTGAAGTTTTCTATGAGACGACTGACTGTTTTGTCGCGTTGATGACGGCCCCACTAAGAAAGTTGTTCAGTTTGATAGTCTGCACCACACCCTTAATTTGACCACTCCTTTCTAATACACGCTGTTTATTCAAAAGGATTGCAGAGTAGTTTTTCTCTTCAGCAATCTTATCAATGGTTATTCTTGAAAGTCAATATTATGAGACTCTTTTGTTTATCCTCCCTAAAAACAGTTGAAAATGAAAGAGTTATGAGATTTTATAGCAAAACATCCCAAAGTCGTGAGGGCTCTGCATAAACTTGGCAAATCAAATAAAGGGTTACGGCCTATCAAAAGCAATGGACTCTTCAAATTTTATCACTGTAAGGTAACTTTGTTTTTACTTTAGCATATTTACTTTCTTAGTTCATATATTTCCTTCGAGAAAGAAATGGAAGTGTGGTGAATATTTGCCCATACCATTTAGCATTTTTTGTGCATATTTATGTTTTGCTTGTACAGCCACTGCTGAGTATAGGCATGCTCCCTTTCGTGCCATGCTTTCCTGGTCTGTGAGTATTTCCATGTTAATAACAAACGAGCAAGAAAAGCTCATTACTTAATAAGCTCGCAACCAATTTTTTTTTTTTTTTTTTTTTATTGACAATGGGCTCACTCTTGACCTCAATCCAGCCCAGAGGCAGGGATGAGATCTACGGTGGAACGAGCTTGCCCAGAAGAAGCCTATTCACTCTCGCCCTGAAGAGATTAGGGTTGTATGAACTCGGGAATGCAGACGCAGGCAGACAATTCCACTCCTTTGCTGTGCAACCAATTAATTTATGCAAATTACATTGCATATAATTTTTTTATTTTTAAATATGTATAATTATGTACACATCTCCTGTCTCTGTCTCGTAAGACAGGAGAAAGAACATCACATCGTAATGTGTACAAAAAGAAAACATCGTGAGGCATGTCCTAGAACCAGAAATTCGAAGACATGTGACATAGACTACCAACACGCACTGGGCCCGCGTGGTGCATTACGGCCCACTCCCTCTCACAGAGAGAAGTCCTGTGTCCCAGTAGTGGGAAAATTATAGGTTGATTAAGTAAGGAGAATAAAGAAAAAGGCGATTATTGACATTAAAACAAAAACCCTAAAACTGTGAAAACTGAAAGATAACATTTGTTTCTATCGCCAAAAGGGCCTCAGCTCAGCGTAATGTCAGATGATAACACAAGGTATACGGTATCTTATAGTACTCTTTGAGGTATACCACCGTCGTAGCACCTACTTAAGTGCCAATTGCATCAATGAAACTGAACGCGATCAGCACTTCTAAACTGCGTTCAAGAGGTGTCAGTGTCAACTGTCAATATTCCACATCCACAACAATGGTGACAGCGACAGCTCTTGAACGCGCGGTTTAGATATTATGATGATTGCGTTCAATTTTATTGGTGAAATCTGCCCTAAGTACGCGAGTATATTTCTGAGTTTGAAAGGTAAAAAGATAAAATAGACTCAGAAATTAAGCGAAGTTCTAGCAAAAATATTTCCCAAATGTAAAGCAAAACGTTAACAAAACATTAAAAAATCCACTGATAAATAACTCTTATCTCAGCCCAACACATAATTTGATGAGAAAAGTTCCCATTTAGTTTAGTTGAAGCGAGGGTGATCATTCATTTTTATCTGATTTGTAGTTTACAGAGCTCGTGGCTCATTTTGTTTTACGATAGTATAGTTGAGTATGACACAGGAACAAAATGAGATGTGGGAATACCCGAGAATATTATCAAGTGCAATTTATGACTGGTTATGTAAGGAGGTAGGTGGAATAAACTGTCTGTATTTTAGGGACGAGGTTTATTGATAAACTATCCCGGACTAACTATTAATAAGTTGAGTTAGAGAAGAGTATAGTCTGTCGCGGTGGAATCCGTGGAAGCGATTGGGTATCGGGCCGAGTCGTGTCGCCGTCGCGTCGCGCCTCAGCTTGCCGATGACGCGTTGATCACGCCGTCTGCGTGTGTGCAGACCGCGCGAAAGTCGATTCCTTTGGAGGATACGAATACCTGCAACGATGCAGGCGACAGCCTGCCGATGTGATATCGCCCTTAAAGACGAAGTTGAAAAGCCCTGTGTCTTTAATATCATCATCATCATCATCACCCCATAGCAGCCTACTGCTAGACATAGGCGTCTCCTATTACACGCCATTCAACTCGATCTACGGCAATTCTCATCCAGCTGCTACCAGCCACCCTACGAAGATTGTCGCTCCACCTAGCCCGAGGGCGTCCCGCCTTACGTTTACCGATTCGCGGTCTCGACTCAAGAACATGTGGTAGACGTGTTCTTGAGGTCTACGGCTAATATCGCCGGCCCATTGCACTTCAGCTTGCTTATTCTGTGAGCTATGTCGACAACTTTGGTCCTCTGCGGCTCTCTGCTCTTAAATATCAATATTTTGGAAAATGGGTGTAGCTTAAAGAGCATGCTGAGAAGATTCTGCATCTCGCTTGCCTCATCACTTCACATGCCAATACTATGGAAGAAGAAAATACCATGTTTTAAAGTGAAGGTCTACGGGCTAAATCGTACACGTGTATATTTCCACATTCAAAGTAATTAGCGGAGCAGTAATTGTCCGGAACACGCCTTAAATTAGGAGCTCATCTGCTGTACAAGCAATTAATTCTGTTTACGCTCACAACAACGTTATGGCGTTGTTACTGTTCACATCATAGCGAGCTTTGATTGTTATGAGAAATAGGTCTGTTAAGAGTTTTATAGTTTACATGTGGGAAGTGGTTTAATATTTAAGGAGGCTGTCATTGAAGGTTGAAGGGTAGTTTGATTGATTGAAGCCAATAGGTTTTGTATGTTTTGTTTGTGAATAGTTTAGTATTAAAGCTTAACAACTAGCTGTTATGGAGTTAGCTGTAGTTTAATTTGAAAGAAGCTGAGAAGACTGTCTCATAGATAAATAGTGGAAACACTATTGGGTCCAGAAATCTAAGATGACCTGTCGGCGTCGATAAGAAAAATGGACACTCCGAAAATCTGGCGAGATTTTCGGAGTGTCCATTTTTCTTCGTCTAGAAATTGGATAATGATCACGACAAAGTGGCGACTTTGTCGTGATCATTATCAAATCTCTAGACATGACCTATCCTGAACTGTATTTCAGATGCCAAGTCAAGTCATCTTTTTACTCTATTCGCACAATGTTGTTAGTAACTTGAGTTAAGTACGTGAATATATTTTTTCATCGTATGACCTACATGTTACGATGTAGGTAAAGTTAGGTAAAATTTATTGTTTAGCAGAATGACACCCTACGTCAATTTGCCGTGTTATAGACCATACAACTTACCATAGACCATTCACCAAACAACTGTCAAAGAATGACAGTTGGGATTTGAATAAACAAACAATTAAAGTTGGTAGTCAATTTCATAAACAATTAATATCCGACTTTACCTACATCGTAACATGTATCATATTTTATACGATGAAACAATATACTCAAGTACATAAGTAAAATTACAACCAACTGAGCTATATTTATGGCCGACGGCTAATTAAATAAGCTCACACTAGTTCTAATTAGGTTGTGAGAGGATTTATTAGAAGGCCGCGAACAGGCTGACTGATATGAGGCTGGTTTGTTAATATGAGCCTATTACGTCAAAGTTCTAGCGTTTGACTTATTAAATTACTGCTGAATAAACCTCCCTTTATCAAACGTCTTGGGTTTGTTTGGTAGATATCTACCCATTTTTTTCCTTTTTCTTTAAATGCGTGAAGTGTATGTGACCAGCATTTGATGTCAGTTTATTTGTTTCCATTTAGATCCCTATAACAAGACTTGTTTTACTGGAACAATTCGTGACAGAAACCTTACCCTCCTACATAAAACCTACAAACAAGGAGAAACATAGGTATTAGGTATTAATTGTATGTTCAGGTTTTTATTATTTTATTCTTGTATTTAGTTTGAACTTGAATGTTGCCATATCTTTTTTTGGTAGCTGTGTTGTGTTGCTCACGCTGTTTCTTTCCAATCTGTTTTTTAGAAGTGATGACTTTTGATTGGCTGCCAGTCTCACACAACATTTTTTATTCTGTTTGTTTTAGCTGTAAGTTATCCACAGTTAATAAATAAATAATTAGTATGAAATAATAATACCGTTCTACTTCATTCTCATTAAAAGAACAGAGAATAACGACCCGCTCTTGCTTTGCACGGTTGTTTGTACACTTACATCATGATTTAGAAAATGGAAGGTGTATATACCTTCCGGCCTAAATTGTCTAAATGATGGTGAAATCCGCTTCAAAATACGTTGCGTAGCTTAGAAGAACAACCCGGTCACATAAACAGACACAAAAAGCGACATTATTTTTAATATGTATACATTTATATGCTTAGAATTTAAAGTAGGCTGCCCAACATTATTAACATTTTTAATCTGTTGAATATTCTCTAAAACTGCTTGAACAAATTCTTCTCTAAATAAATCTATCTATCTATCTATCCCAGAAAACTAGTACATCAATAGTCTCCCACAAATCCTAACATTTATTTATGAAGATCCAGAGAATTGGTCTAGCTGATTCAATGATTGGAAAAGGGTAAATTACGGATCAAAATATTCTTTACTTACATGAAAGATATCATCATATCTAATATAATACCCTTTTCGGTTCTTTTTTGAAAACTAGATTGAAAATAATATTTACTAGCTGCGCCCCGCGGTTTCACCTGCAAAAGTTTCGATCCCGTGGGAATATCGGGATAAAAAGTATCCCTATGCGTTAATCCTGCTTGTAAACCATCTGTGTGCCAAATTTATCCAAATCCGTTCAGTAGTTTTAGCGTGAAAGAGTTACAAACATCCATCCATACAAACTTTCACGTTTATATTTTATGTAGCAGGATTTATAGAATAAACTGCAAATGCTTGCAATATTAATCCTAGTTTCGGTTGGTCATTTTATTTGCGTATTTTTCATAATTATCATGAATCATAATATTATTAATAGTTGCTAAAACGTAAAAAACAATAAAACAGGCAAAAAAGGCTTAAAGTGGCAAAGTCGAGTCACTTTTGCAATGGTGGCCCAGTGAACCGTAAATTTTAGTTACATCATATAATAAAACTATTTTTAATCATTTTAAATTGTACGGAACCCTCGGTGCGCGAGTCCGACTCGCACTTGGCCGGTTTTTCATTATAAAATCTCATAGTTCGTATGTTTGCCTATATCAATAACACATCTGTAGAACGATGGGTAGATATTGCGCTTCACCTGAAATTCTACAACCTTACATACTTTGATGTAGTTTACCTAAATTGAGTTTGAGACTGTTATACATGTGTGTACCTATTTGTAAATGTATGTACAGTACAGAGTATCAAAGCCGAGATAATTACATAAGCCCCACGTGGACACATCGACTGCCCAATCCGGGTTGTTTAAGTAGTAGATAGCTATACATGCAATCATGCAAGTCTATTTGACTATACAGCGTGTATCAGAACTGTGTGGTATTAAAGGGTGAGGTACAGACCATCAAACATGTTAATATGGGACAGCTAATATTTTTTTTTTGAGTATATGATGTTGGTCCCATGGAGAAAGTTGTACACTTTGATGGTCTGTAGTGTGCTACAGACGAGCAAACACACATGAGTAAAGGGTATGATGAAATTGCGATACTATAGTTCCTTCCTCGCGTTGATACGAGTTAAGAGGTTTTAGCTGGAAAGTTGGCAACGTCGCCAATATTATTGAATGAAAATATGAAATGTCCCCCTCTACAGTGCACTAAAACATTGAATAAGGTATTGCAACCCTTATCATTATCTACTACTACTATCGTAACACTTAATCATTTGGGAGCTTTCCATTTGCATTTTTTACACATACTTTTACTTATTTAAGTTTAATCCGAAAAAAGCTCAATCAAGAAATATATACCTACTATCTCTTCGCGTTCCTTAATAGTAATTGCTGTCGTGGGCGATAAAATTAAGCCTAAAGACGACAGAAGGCATTTCATCCTACCTTCAGGTATGAAAAAGATTAGTATTCCATGGTAGTTTCGCGAACTATGCTCAATATTGTGTGTGCGCCCGCGTGCCGGAGTACACCGCGCACGAATTAGTGACGACGCACTGTGGACTCAGGAGCTAGTGTACAAAGTAATTCAGTAAAGAAAGAAAATACGATTATTTGACCCACACAATATAGGAATCCCTGGACCTGAACCTCACCGGTAAAATGAAGAGACTGACTTTTATGATGACTTTGTCTCTAAGAACGGGTTTCATTTTGGAAACATGCATAACATTTTTTACGTGGGGATATCTTCATAAGTTCCGTGTGGGGTAAAGGACGAGGCAACCGTCAATACTCCATGGTGTTCCTAACAGAACCGGGAGACTGGAATCTGGACGATATTCATCATCATCATCTGCCTAGCTGTTTCCCAACTCTGTAGGAGTCGGCTGCCAGTCTAACAGGAACGAGCTGAATAATAATAAAAAAAATTGTATTTTACCATTATTTATTTGGAATCTGGATAACATTACAAAAATGTATTTAACAAATAACTTTGGCATTCCAATCTCCATACCTCTATTTAGAGTACATTCTACCAAACAGTTGTAAAATGAGACGGCTGTTGCAAAATAATAGCAAAATTTCACTTTAAACACACGAATGCAATAAACGTCATGTTTCGCCAGATTTTCGCCCAGACAGTTTGCTGAAACGGAAACACTGTGCGACGACAACGTTATTACATTATATCAGGAATTTTTCTCTTTTCTCTCAAGCTTCTGAGCTTTATGGCTCATAGTTTTAGAGAAATGTAAAGAGATATAGTTTGTGCACGACGTCGCCGGTTTGAAGAAGGTTGTAAGTATTATTATATATTTGTTTATTTCTGTAACTGCCCGTGACATCACAGCGGGCCCTATCAGAATACCAGCGCTGCGCCATTTATTTTTTAAATGTCGCAGCATCATGCTGAGATAGGAGCCTTTTGGCCTCGTAGAGGACTTTCTGTTTCATTTTTCTTTTTTATTAGGTAAGTACTCTTTATATAATTTGGTTTTTATTGTTGACTGTGTTTAGTTTAGTTTGTGATCTTCCTGTTCGAGTCGCAATAAATACTTTTTCTTTATTTCTAAGTCAGTTGAATAAATTGTGTAATTTTTCCTTACTTTACTCACATCTTTTAACGTGGCACTAGGTAGTAATTAGCAGTATGTAAGGCGGATCTCGCACTACCATGCGACACGCTCTGGTGCGTGGGGCACGTCTGGTGGTTTCTACATACAAATTCATTAAAAATGCGTTTCGGAGCAGGGCATTTGGCTCCGTTACCCGCGCTCGTTACGTGACAAGTTGTTTTGTGAGATTTGGGTAAGGTCGTCAAGGGTAAAATACGTCTAAGATAGTACAAAAAAAAAGCTTATTCTGCTGCAACTAATCAGCTCTGATTTGGTCAGATTTGAAGGATGACGGTGACATGATGAATCTTTTCAACTTTTTTCTAGCCTAAAATAGTGATACATAGGACGATGCTTTGCATTTCAAGCATTATTGCAAAAGTAATTAACAGATAAATGTATTATTAAGTAAGACTAACAAGGGCTGATTTTTCAATATTCAAATAACTTTTATTCGTGGAATAAAATTGACGTGTGACAGTTTTTGTGTAGAAGAACAGTCAAAAATTCAAAATTATTCCTCCCGTAAAATTATCTAGCTTTGGAAAAATCAGCCCTAAGTTCCATAACATTCGTCGGCAGTAAATAGTTACTACTTGATATTATACCAACCCCTCAAATTCTACATAACATGGTGTAACTTCAACGCGTGTCGTCGCATATTCCGCGGGTATTAGTAGTCAACGTAATTGCTTCATCACCGAGGAACTCTCCACTGACTTAAAACAAGGCAATCAAAGTAGAAGCACGTGTAGACAGCTTATAGACGAATATTGAATAATAATTATTAATTATTATTCAATATTCGTCTATAAGCTGTCTACCCAATACTCAAATCTTTTTTTTCATTCCATATGTGTTACATAGATGGTATATACAAGGTAAAATATCAATATGGACATGGCACAGCAAAATTTAGGAGATAGGAATACAGCTAAGTGGCAATTCAAACAATTAAATATTATTAGATGTGGTTAATTGGGTGTATACCTATATATATTTAGTTTTGTGAATATAGGTATAGTATATTAGTTATTTTATGTATTGCGTGAGAATATGAAGGTAATTATTATATAATTGTTAAAAGTGTTTTCATTATTATTCAATTATGTTATCATTGTATTCATATTTTCATCATAATATTATTTATTTATTTATTTAATCACTTACAGCTATTATTACAGGCATAATGCAATAGTGGGGCAAACCTAATAATAACAACTTATCTAAAACTTATTACATGTAATGTTATCTTTGTGAATTCACTCAGTGCACAGGCAATAATGTCCATCTCCTCTGCTACAAGGTTAATAGTGCGAAGCGCCCGCGTCAGGGGCGCCTCATTCAATAGATTAGTGCGGCCACGAGGTACAGCCATTATTATATTATATATATTCCATAATGTTTGGTGTATACGAGATATTAATTGCTACCTACATACATTATTTTAATCACTCAATCTGCCTAGATTTTTCCCAACTATGTCGGGGTCGGCTTTCAGTCTAACCAAGGGGACCTGACAAGTGTAAAATACACGAGTATTTTACATGGAGCGACTGCCTGTCTGACCTCCACAACCCAGTTACTGGGTAACACGATACCATGGTGGTTGAGACATTTTTGATATCGTTAAGTAATAATCAATCACAAACATCAAACAATTTATCTGGTAGATAAGAGGACCATGTCTACACCTGCTACGATTCTTCTTCTCGATTCTCATCTTTCTCCTTTTGCTTCATTTACGTTCATACCTCTTATCATACACATGTATGATAAGGTCTGGTGCGTATTAACGCATTAGTCCTTCAGTAGTAGTCAGTAGTCCTTCTAGGGCAACCCCTCCGGCGTTACAACTCATATCTGCCTTTTAAATACTCTAACATGACACATGACCAAAGCACCCACACTATTGAACCAATTAATGCATACAATATTGTACTCAGCACGTGTAGGCTTTTAAAACAACGGCTTTAAAAACAAACGACCCTCCACCAGGGCTTGCCATTTCGAATAAAAATTATAACACAAACATCCTATGGTAAACATTATCTTTCATAACCACGTGTGCAAAATAACACTGACCACATTTAAAATTCATCCCTGTAACCCTTATTTCATTTTTAAAAACCAAGCGAAATATTTTAACCTTGATGAAATCAATTAAACCGCTTTTGCACAGAAATAAATTGAAACTGGAGATTAAAAACAAAATGTGGGATTCAGTGAATCGAGTAAGTAACTAACGAATAAAATATTTTTAACTAGTTTGTGCAATATAATACCTACACTACAATACATAACACCAAAATAAAGTTGTCAAAAACAGATATTTGAGACGATGTCGCCTTCGGAAAATTCCTAGTATCTGAAACACAAGGTAACTGAATCTAGTTGGCGCTGTCAAAGCGTACTGTTCGCAAATTCTTCGTATTTTAATTTAGTCGTTTATTGACGACTGAATTGGACTGAATCTTGTTTTCTTCATTCAATCTTTTTAAGCTATAGGTGTGTGGAACATTTAATGCTGTCCTAACATAAAATCACACAAGGATTTTGCTAACGGGAAAACTTGAGATGTATCGCAGGATTCGAAGGCAACATTTGATAGACAAAGTTTCATTTACAACTAGACGAGCCTATTAGCCGGATCAGATCAAATTCTAGATTCCTTTGACTTGCACCCTAATTCCGTAACGCACTTTCTTTCAAAATTTGAAGGGGTTTAAAGGAAATTCCGAATCCATTGCTTTAAATGTCGGAAGAGTTCGTCTGCTCGACAACGACAACGTAAGCAATGCAATAAACGTTTTGGAATTATCAAAATGAAAGGCATTGTAATTGTTAGTGCATATTTACCCCGCCTGCTTTGATAATTTTCTATTGACAACTAAATGACAACTTTCCTAACCTAACCACCCTAATTGCGTAACACACGATCATTCGGAATCGGTTTCATTTTGACAGTTCAACAACATTCATTGCGTTATTTACGTTGTTGAGCAGACACAATACATGACATATTTTTTGAACATATGAAGCAATGGATTAGCAATATCCTTCAAAATGATTCAGATTGAGATTGATTGTGTGTTACGCAATTAGGGTGCGGGACCCAGATGTTTTCATATTTTGACCAATAGACAAATTGATTAGCGGCAGTCTAAATAAATACTTATCAAAAATCAACTCAGCCTATTGCAGTCCACTGCTGGACATTCGCCTCTCCCAGGCTGCGACACAACACCCTTTCCTCCGCCTTCCGCATCAAGTCTGTCCCAGCCACCTCCTTAGGCCGTCCGTCCATCTTGCTTGGTTTAGCTGGTTTGGTTTAAAAAAAAACTTACCTAATAAAAAAACAGTCCAACTATATTCAAAGGAGGTTGTATAAAACTCTCACGTCTATGGTGATTTATGGAGGCTTAGCTCTCCAAATAAATACGATCCCATACATCATCTCACTATAGGATTTATTGCTTATTCCTCGCGCCGACGAAACGATACGTTTTATATAAGCTCGCGTTTTTGGTAGCAACAAACTATGTTTGATTGTTATTGGAATTTTGAAAAATGGCCAAGCAATTGTTTTCGTTTTCAGCTAAATATTTGATAACTTGATACAATTTGGATTTCAATTTAGTATCATATGCCCAGCCTTTTCCCAACTATGTTGCGGTCGGCTTCCAGTCTAACCGGATGCAGCTGAATACCAGAATTTTACATGGAGTGACTGCCTATCTGACCTTCACATTCCACTGAGTAATACTATACCCCTTGGTAAAACTGGTTGTCAGGATTTCGGGCTTCTGACGACCCGCAATGACTGTCAAAGATCCACGAATGACAGCCGGGACAAACGGCTTTATGTGCCAACCGTACCAATCACGGACCAACCGCGGCAAGTGTAGCTTAACCTGATCGATCGACCCGTGCTTAAACTTATCCCGCGTACTTAGCTACAAGCTCCTCCAATTTCAATTTAGTATATAAAAGTGAAAACGTACTTAAATAATGTATGAAATATCGAGCAATCTTCACGCTCCGCAATCTGCGTCACACGTCTTCTAAATATTTGTGGTCTTTCCTATTCACAGTTTATAACTTAAGCTCGCGTTTTTCGTAGCAACAAATTATGCTAGATGGGTTATTAGAATTTTGAAAAACGAACAATTGAGCAATGTGTTCCATATTGGCGCCGATTCCCTTGTTCACAAACTAAACTAAGTTCAGTGCATCTTTTTCTTTCTGTTTCATTAAGAAAAGGACAGAAGAAAAATATTAGTTTAGTCCTGTCAAATTAAGATACTCCATAGACAATTTAGACGTTGTTAAAAATATGGCTACTAAAAATACGTCAATTTACGTCACGCGCTGACTAATTTTAGTTTTAGATTACTCTAAAATACTATAAAGTATATTTTACCTCTAAATTAAGGTACAATGGATATTCTTCGATCCGATAGGCCTATGTCTTGACAATCTTGTCTTCTTAGTTGATAGCAAGACTACATTTAAGATACTGCATACTTATTTACTAGTCTGTAAGTACGCTGTATCAGTACAGCGTCCTAATAATTGTTTGCTGATTGTTTGCAGACGACGTCATTGAATCGGCGTCGGCTGTCGTTATGTCATTATGGTGCGACCCTATGCAAGACAGATCTTGCATAGGGTCGCAGCATAATGCTGAGCGATAGCCGTTTTGCGTGGATGTGACGCATGTTTCCCCAAACCTCTCTTATTTTTTTTTTGTACTTTATGTTTTTTTGCATTTTTACCGAAAATAAAAGTATTTTCTTTCTTTCTTTCATATATTTTCACTCGTTGGAGCTCTTTCAATGCATAATTCAGTGCTTAATACTACCACACAAAACATTCCCGGCTATTAGCAGTTATCCAGCATGATATACTCGTACTGACCATTTTGCATAAAAATGTAATCATTTACTATGGCATTAATTAGATTTTTATGCAAAACATAATTACAATAACTTCAGCCATCAGCATGAACGTTGCCTCGTTACAAAGAGAGCTAATAGCCGCATTGCCTTTATGTGGTCATCCAGTGTATAGACTACAGCCCTTTCAAACTACATGGAATCTACCGCCAGGAACTGTTTTAGCTTTCAAAGCTGAGTTATTGCTTGTTTCATATTTGATGGACTTGCATTTGAACAAAAAGACCCCATTTGCAAATTTCTGAATACCAATTCCCGTAATTAAAAACGTTCAAAAGCTAGTCGCAAACTCATCTCAGTGACAATCAATGTCAAAAACTTCTATTCTATTCTATTTTCGTCTATGGCAATGGTGCCGATGTTGACAATTCTGCCAATGTCAGATGTGATATGAGAAAACGTGCGGAGAAAACAAAAAAAAAACCTAAAATTCTAAATCCAATACAAGAAATAAACTAAATCATTGACAACACTTTGAATTTAATGTCAAAAACTTGTCAAAGAAGTATTTTTGACAGATTGAGGCTGAGATCAAACTGTGAACGTTCTTAAAATTACGGGAATTGCCCCTTCGGTTGGTCCATTAGCACTCTGGATCAAATATCTAGGTAAGTAAAATCAAGGAAATTCATTGTTATGCGAACTGACTACCAACTTAAATTGTTTGTATATTCAACTCCGAACTGTCATTCTTTGACAGTTGTGTGAAATGGCTAATTTTCTTGACTGTTTATGCATAAACTAGTTGGCCCAAACGAACTTTTGAGGAAATGGTTAATCTAAAAATCTGGTTTGGCAAGTAAAATGATAATTAGGAATTTGATATTTTGATGCCCAATGAGCTCCTCCTTTTTTTTCATTATATACTTGTACTAGCTGCGGTTTCACCCGCATAAGTTTCGATCCCGTCGGTATATCTGGATAAAAAGTATCCTATGTGTTAATCCTGGTTATATACTATCTGTGTGCCAAATTTCATCCAAATCCGTTCAGTAGTTTTGGCGTGAAAGAGTAACAAACATCCATCCATCCATCCATACAAACTTTCACGTTTATAATATTAGTAGGATATATATTTTTTTAATTAAGTATTTTAGTGTTAGCTCGTATATTATAATTAAGGCTTTTTGTTTGTATTGATAAACTAAATAAATACCGAGGCAAAACTAAAAAAAAAAAAAAATTAAGTCATCGTTGCTTCTTATGAATGAGTAAATTTATAGAGGACTAGCTGTGCCCCGCGGTTTCACCCGCATAAGTTTCGATCCCGTAGGAATATCGGGATAAAAAGTATCCTATGTGTTAATCCTGGTTATAAACTATCTCTGTGCTAAATTTCATCCAAATCCGTTTTGTAGTTTTTGCGTGAAAAAATAACAAATATCCATCTATCCAAAGTTTTGCATTTATAATATTAGTAGGATAAAAAAGAAACGGCATTAAAAACTAAAACATTTATTTTGTTTCATGCATGATACGAGTATGCCTACTATTTATCGATACTATTTTCCAACAAAGGAATTTCACAAACTGAATGGAAATAGCCACGATTGTATTCAAAGCTGAGCCGATCAGCCGGAGCGGTGTAAAAGTATTTATTTCATATTTAATCCGTCCGCTCGTTTCCGATGAAAATACTAACAAAAGGCATATCGATGATTTTTTACTGGCACAGAAATGAACGCATTCAATATGAATTTATTTATCGCAACTATGAAAATTTTTCGATATAGAAATTGCTGTGGTTCGATTATTGGGATTTTTATGATCTATGGGGTCGATACATGAAGTGAAGGCCTCTAAAAATGCTATCTACATTCTTTTATTTATTCATGCCTGTCGATGGTTATACCCGACGTATTCCACATTGGGCACCCGCTCAAATGGCACCTGAGTGAATGGCATCTGGGGGATTCCACATACGGTACTGTAGAGCTTGTCTGCCGTAGGCAACCTTATTTGGTACAGGCCGGCTATATTTATGCGCGGATTCTATTCGAACGTTCAAGCTAGTGTCATATATTCTAATTAGGATTTTGGTTTAGTTCTGTCAGTGGTAGTTTAGTGAGAAATATGTAAAGACGTTCGCCCAATATATTTTAAAAGGAGTCATATAAGTTGTTTGATTCCTCCTGGTACTTAGAGGGCTCTTCTAGTCCTCTATAGTACCTATCGATATTTTTCGCAGGTGCCATTAGTGGAATAATTTATTATTCAACATATTATTAATGACCATATCTACCAACCGTGACCTTATAACTCACGTACCTACTACACTCACGTAGAGTGCCAGTGTGACCAATAGATTACGTTCATTTGTTCTATGCCAATATCGCAATGTTGTTAGTGAGATTAATAAACCTTTCACCCTTTGCCATAATCTTTTAAGAGCATACCCATAGCTAGTCAGTTCTAAAGGTCTTATTGGGCTAACCATATCTAATTCTGCAAAATTTGAAATGGATAGAAAATATCCGATTGTCATAAAAATCTAGGTACCTACTTACTCAACAAAAAATCCTACCTACATAAAACAGTTTGTAGAGAATGTCCGTGTACTTTTGTTTCATTATCATAATTTTTCTAAGCGCACTAGAGACGTGACCAGGCATTAGTACGCTCCACGACTCGGATAACATCCGTGTGTAACCGAATAAGTAGTGCTTTGCAGGAAATTATGTTTTTATTTTAGTTCTACCGTTGTAGTACTCGTACCTACCTCCTTTACATTTTTATTATAGTGAATGAGGAATACGACATTTTTATCGAAGTAAGCATAGAAAATAATAAATATGTAGTTCCGCTTGCACCAAAATCAACACATACGTTTAGCGCCTAACGACAATCTACATCATCTTCTACATATTATATGTAGACAGAATGATGTTTTGAATAATTGTGTTATAATTTGAGTTTGATTTTTGACTAAATATTCGTATATTATACCAAATCTTGAGTGAGCTTCAAGATTTGGTTATGTCGCTGTGTGCGTGTCGCTTATTTTCAAAGAAATATTTAATTCAAGTTAAACAATCTTGCAGATAATTCGCAATTCATCTTACAGAAAAGTCATCATCTGCAACTATGTTGGGGTTGGCTTGTAGTCTACCCAGATGCAGATGAATAATAGTATTTTACATGGAGCGGCTGCCTATCTGACCTCCACAACCCGGTAACTGGGTAATACGGTACCCCTTGGTAAGACTGGTTATTATACTTTCTGACTACCCGTAACTCTGTCAAAAATCCACAAATGTCAGTCAACTTACAGAAAAGTGTGTATTAATATTTATCAAAGTCAAATTAGCTAACCTGATAGGTTCAGGTCCTGAAAATGGACCAACCACGCAGTCTCATCATCATCTACCTAGCCAGTCTACCAAACTATGTTGGGGTTCGCTTGCAGTCAGGCCTGATGCAGCTGGGGACCAGTAGCGACGACCTATCTGATCTAACCACGCAATCGCATCCAATACGTCATATTAAGGATTGCCGCGATGATACATCAATGCACGTCTTGATTCCCATCAGGAAAGAAATCTATATATATAAAATTCAAAGTCCTGACTGACTGACTGACTGACTGACTGAGACATCAACGCACAGCCTAAACCGCTGGTCCTAGAGACATGAAATTTGGAGGGTGTATTCTTCGTGAAGAGTAGGTATCCACTAAGAAGGGGTTTTTCGAAATTCCACCCCTAAGAGGGTGAAATGGGGGGATTTTGTTTGTATGAAAAATCTTATTCCTTGAGTTAATAAACTTGAAACTTGGCACGAATACATATCTAAGTAAATTATGAAGTTGGGCATTTTTTGTTTTTATAAACTACCCCCTAAAAGGGGATTGGGGAGTTTCAAAGTTTGTATGGAAGAATTTTAGCGCGCGTTCCGATTTAATGGAAACTCAGTATTTATACCTAAAATTGAAAGGAAAGAATAATGTGAGTCACGGTTTTTCGAAAATCTACCCCTGACGGCCTGAAAAGGGGTAATCAATTTTACAGGAGAGCATTTTACAGCGTGGCTTGATTAACTCGAAAATTGGTATAAATAATCTTGGAGCCAAGTTATGAACACATCCCAAAAAATTTTTCAAAATTCCACCTCTGTGGGGGTGAAAAGCGGGGATAAAGTTTATATGAAAAATCTTATTCTTTAGGTTAATAATCTTGAAAATTGGCATGAATACTTGCCTAAGTAAGCAATAAAGTTTATCATTATTAGTTTTTCAAAACTACCCCTCAAAGGGGATAAAGGGGTGCTTAAGTTTGAGTGGAAGAATTTGAACGCGCGGTCCGATTAACTTGAAACTCAGTGTTTATACTTAAGATCAAAAATAAAGAATAAATGTATCAGGGTTTTTCAAAAATCTTTCCCTAACGGGTTGTAAAGGGGAAGTTAATTTTACAGGGGAGGATGACAATGCTTGGCTTGATGAATTCGAAAATGAGTATAAATAATCTTTGAGTCAAGTTATGAATTTTTATGATTTTTTTTAAATTCCACCCCCCCCCCCCTGTGGGGGTGGAAAGCGGGGATACAGTTTATATGAAAAATCTTATTAATTTAGGTAGTTAATAAACTTGAAACTTGGCAACAGTACTTGCATAAGTAAGTAATAAAGTTTATCATTATAAGTTTTTCAAACTACCCCTCAAAGGGGGATATAGGGGTGTTGATGTTTGTGTGGAAGAAATTGAATGCGCGGTCCGATTAACCCGAAACTCAGTATTGATACTTTCGACATAAAAATAATAAATAATAAGTATGTAAAGTTGTCGAAAATTGACCCCTGACGGGGCAAAAAGGGGTAATTCGGTTTTTAGGGGAGGATTTGATCTTGAAACTGTATGTTACATTTTCACGCCTAAACCACTGAACTTCTTATTTGGCAAAGAGATAGATGGCATCCTGGGGAAGCACATACTTTTTATCCTGGTAGCACGTTCCCGTGGGATAACTTCCGACATCCACGCGGGCGAAGCCGCGGGCAGAAGCTAGTAGAAGAATAAAAATAAAAAACATGGCCAAGGTAATTTGCTTAGTACACAACAGCACACAACTCATTAGTTAGCAGCTATGATAAAAAGCTACATTTTGTGCTGCACTTAAGGCCACGTGCTCTGCCAGACGCAATTAACGACAGTGTGCGGGCTACTATTTATCTTCAGAACGTTTAAGAGAACATGGCGCTAACTGCCGTTCACCGTAATGTACTAGGTTCTTTCTGGAATGAATTGTAGAATTGTTTTATATGAATTAGATTTAATTTCTAGGACACAGACAGGTGTTAGCTGTAAGTTGTTATTGGTTAACTGAAACAACATCGATATTAAAATGTCCTATCATATAAGGGGTGTAGTGGTATCTACAAAACGCCACATGCGAACGACGCGTCATACTGACGTCACGCAAAATCCTACCTCTCGCAAGCAGAGTTTACCGCGCAATTAGCATGTAACAATAGCCCGACATGATTCATCGGGCAGTTGCCCGCCAGACACAACACCCGTCTGGTCGGAGGATCCTCCCTTTTCTATGGACGATGAGTCAACTTTACACCCTGTTCCTCATACCTATAAGGGGTATACAACTTAGGATTAATTCAAGATAGGTAGACTCAATTCTTACGATAACGAGACCTCGTAGCTTCGTAATCTGCTCAAGAAAGTAGTTCTTCGTGTAATGGAGGGATGAATAATGAAATAAGTCCTTCGCGGACGCAAAATTATTAAACAGGTTGTGTGTCAGTAACATGGGTTTGCCTTTAATACGTATCCTAAAAATTACAGAACGCCTACCTTCTTACTCCTTGGCTATTTCCATAATTTTATTATTTGTGAAACTCTTTATTAGTCATGTCCAAGACATATTACTAGATATATTTTGTGTTACAGTCCGGCCGTCGAGAGAATGCGTTCCTGACATTTGTCAGTGCGACAATTCTAGTAAATAATAAAGATCAAATTCGCAAAACACGTATTCGTTTGTATGAAAATGACGGGTTTCAAGAACGCATTCCCTCGAGGGCCGGACAGTAGACTATTTCCCCTTAAATTTCATTCTATCCCTTTCATTCAACCAGACAAACAAACCAGCATTGACCTTAATACAGGCACAGCCAGCGATGCTATTAAACAGCCGCCAGCTACAGCCATTATCTTATAAATGCACCGCAGTGCAGCCCATAACACATTAGATACTCATAATTAGTACTTACAGGAATGACAAATAGAAGAGCCAGTTTTGAAGTGTATTTTTTTTGCAGAAATTGATTAGGAGTGGTCCTGCATGGCGATTGCGTGTGATTGAAGATTGTTTCCAGCAGTGTTAAATAGATGATCAATGCATGGTGCATTTTTTTACTCCTTTTCGTACCAGCCTCTTTTTATTTGATCTGGGAGTGAAAAATAGATGAGTTTTATAAGTTAGCTACACCTGAAAACTGGAAGTCACATCAAATCGAGTTTATATTACAGAAGTGTTTTTCTCCCTTCTTAACGCTCTGCTGGCATCCAGTGACAACAAAAAACTTCGAATTCATAAATCACATCACCCTTTTAAGTCACAATCAACAAAACAGAGCGAGCAGTGATGCGACTACCCAAAAATTCTAACACCTTTTCCCAATGTTTCAACATAAGTACCCTCGTCGTCGGCCCGCTATCACCAGTTCGTTAAACACACTACACGTGACTGTAATTTTTCCGAATCTTTAGTTTGAGCCGCTTTCAAATCATACAGCTTGTGTTTGAAGGCATTAATAATTCAATTCTCGAACAAGAACATAGTTTTAGTTATAAACTTTAAGCAGGCAATTGTTTCTGTAAATATAAAGTGTCCCTTGTGGATTACCGTTTGTTTAATAAATGTTTCAGTTAGCTAAGCTTTGTGTTTTCTTTCCCTGTAGACTTAGGCGTGAGATTATCGCGGCGCTGCCGACGTTCTAGTATTCTAGCAATCCTTCTTGTTCTTGGTTACAAGACATATAGACATAAGAAAACAATAATCAATCGTAATTACCAATATTATTCGTCATAACTGAACTATGTAGTTTCAAATTCTTTCGCGAAATGGGGAGCTAAGATTTTCCTATAATAATGTATTTTAATTTTTTTTTATTTATCCCACAAAGTACAATTACAGTAAAATAGAGGTGTTACAAAAATATTGTAGGTACTAGGACTTGTGGGAGTCAGGAATCCAAACTAGGATACCCTGTGATATGGACTCCTGGCCCCCCTCGCCGAGACTGAAATTTTCACAAGTAATTGCACGTAAGACATGTGACAAAAAAAGAATTTTTCCTATGCGTTTATTAAAACTTTTTTTTATAAGCCTCTCAGATAATATACTACATTTTTGATCCTCAAAGAATAGGTTTATGAAAGATATAATTCAACATGTTTGCTTACTTTTTACGGTTGTTGCGTGTGACTGACAGGCCGACAACACGTCAAAACTTTGTATGTAAGTAATACAATCGTTGTGAGGAAAAGGGGTTGATTATTTGTTCATATAAAGAGCGTGTTAGGTGCCTTTTCGAAAAGATTTTCGTGTTTGTTTATTTGCCATAACATTTTCGCATGTAAATCTTCAGAAATATAATGCTAACTTTATATATAGACTCAGGGTTGATCACAAAATGAGCATAGTAAAAAAGGAACTCATTTTAAGTTCAGAACCCTAATTTTGTAACACACTTTCAATCATAATTCAAGGGTTTTGAAGAATGGTTTACTACGCTGACGATACGCTGGTCCTGGCGCAGGGAAGGTCGCACCAGGCGGCGGCCGAAGCAGCGACACGTGGGGTTGCCCCTGGGACTCGTCCTCGACAGCCTTCAGCTAATGTATTGAAACTATTTTATAATAATGTACAGATTTTAAGAGCGCGTACAACAAATATGACATATAGGAATGTGGCCGCTTTTCTTTGGATCGAATTTTGTTGCTTCGTGTCCTCAATATGAAATTTTATAAAAGGTATTAGAAAATTCTAACCACATTTACCGAGGTCGCTGATTGAACAGATTTTCATAATTCCTTCTCAGTCACGAGATAATATTTTTTTAAAGGAGTGGCGCTAGTGGACCGTTGTACGCGCTCTTAACATTTTGTATGGAGGTAACTCGAATGCGTACCGTTGACGCAGACGTAGCGTTGGAAGGCTCGATGGACCGATGACCTTGTGAAGGTCGCAGGAAACCGCTGGATGCGGGAAGCACAGAACCGGTCGATGTGGAGGTGCTTGGGGGAGGCCTTTGTCTAGCAGTAGACGTCTTTCGGCTGAAATGATGATGATGATGAACTCGTATGCCTCTCTTGATAAATAAACAACCTCCACCTTTTTAATTTGGCTAAACGTATAACCATGACACGAACAGACTAAACAGCGACATAATGACAGACTTTACCAAAAGCGTTTTAAAGATATTTTGTTTTCAATCTCCAGTTTGGATGTATTTCTGTGCAATCGTAGTTTTAATTAATTTCATCAAGGCCAAAATATTTCGCTTACTTTTTAAAAATTAAGCAATGGTGATGATTTGATGAATTTGAAATTTGTTTTCAGGTGGCCGGTGTTATTTTGCAAACGTCATTATGAAAAACAATATTAACCATGGGACGTTTTTGTTATAATTTTAATGCGAAATGGCAATCCCTGGTGGATGGGTCGTTTGTTTTTTTAAAGCGGTAGTTAGTTTGAAAGCCTACCACCTACTAGCCGTGCGTGGATAATATTGTAGGCATTATTATTTTTTTTTTTATTGAAAAACGTTGCCCCACACTAGGAATTTCTCCTGTATCGTGGGTGCGTACAATAGTGCTGCGTTGGTCGTGTTGATTCGCTTTTGCACACTTGGTGTTTTTTTTGTCACGTAACTAAAGTTTCGTGACAGTCCAAATATTACAATATTTGGGGGTGGTGGGTTGTTACCCAGGAATTGGGCTGAGGAGGTCAGATAGGCAGTCGCTCCATGTAACGTAACGGTATTCAACTGCACTCGCTTAGACTGTCACAATATCACTGTGACAAAATAGTTGGGAAAAGACTAGGCAGTTTGATTGATTCTAATAATATTTGTAGCTAGTAATTATTATTCAATATTAGTCTAAAATAAGCTGTCTACACGTGCTTCTACCTTGATTGCCTTCCTTTAAGTCAGAGGGGAGTTCCTCGGTGATGAAGCAATAACGTTGACTATAATACCCGCGGTATATGCGACGACACGCGTTGAAGTTACATCGTATATTATGTAGAACTTGAGGGGTTGGTACAATATCAAGTAGTACCAACTTATTGCCGACGAATGTTATGGAACTTAATGTTCTAACTTTAAAATACATTTGCCTGTTAATGACTTCTGCAATAGAACGTTAAATATAAAGGCTACTTTGGACTAGAAAAAAGTTGAGAAGATTCATCATCATTGAAGACCAAACAGACCAAATCAGAGCTGATTTTGTTTGTTTAAGTAATTTTGTTTGTACTATCCTAGACGTGCTTTACGCTTGACGACCTTACACTGCCAATTACTATCTAGTGACACATTAAAGAGCAGTTGTTGCCCAGTGGTAATGGTCACGACTTCAATGTTATAGGCCGTGGGTTTGAACGCAAGCAGGCATTTTTTTAAACTTTACTTTGTCTAAATGATTTCATCACTGCTCTAAAAACACCAAGGGAAACCGGCATATCCTAGAACCAAAAATTTGAAGGTATGTGACATCCGCCAACTGACACTGGCCCGTGGGGTGGATTATGGCCCGGTCCCTCTCACAGGGAGGAGGCCTGTGACTCAGCAGGGGGAATATTATAGGTTGATTGTGCTACGTTATAAGATGTACCTGTAGTACCTGTGCTGTGTGTGTGTAGAGAGTATTCTATTCTATTCTATTCTATTCTACCTAAATAAAGTAAGGAAGAATGACACAATTTATTCATCTGACTTACAACCTTCTTTAAATCATTAACATCCTGCACAAGCATCTCTTTAAATTTTTCTAAAACTATGAGCCATTAATGATTTTAAAATCAATCAATCATATTTTAAAACTAGATGAGGTCGGCGTTTCCTATCTGATTAGTCTGAGAAGAAAGGCCGAAACAAACTCAGAGGTCACAGTCTCTTTTAAAGTCCAGACATAATCTTGGTCAGATCGTATGAAGACCATGTAAATTGATGTCTGATACGGTCTTTTGAGGAAAAAATCACACAAATTGAGAGGACCTGTCCAGTCAGTGCACGCATTTGTCAGAAATCGTGCAGCTCAACTCAAAACTTAAGGAGCTCAAAGATTCGACGAACAATACCAAAGAAAGGACATTTGGGCAGGCCACATTAATTACTTAAACTGCCAGACCATGACAAACTAACAGAACAGAAAGAAAATAAAAATAAAATGACCCGCATAGTCTTCACATTCACAATGAATAAAATAATAGAATACTTTACAAAGTAAGCAAATGTCATTGTATACAGGGTGTCAGGGACATCGACGCGCAAACTGTAACTATGAATTCAGCACGTGATTCTAAACCCCCTTGCGGTAAAATTTTTCGTCGGTTATCAAAAAAAAAAAAAACAGCCGTTTTATAGAAAAGTGCATTAGATTAGATTAGATTATACAATAGCATTTGACCTAGTGTCTTATGACGTATTATGGGAGAAACTCAAGAGGACAGGCGTGCCTACACAGGTGCAACGGATTTTTTATTTCTGGTATCAAAACCAGATAAACTCTGTAAGGTGGGCGAACAGCTTCTCCGACGCGTACAGGTTGGAGTGCGGGGTGAGACAAGGTGGATTGAGTTCTCCCAAGCTCTTCAACTTGTACCTGAATGAGCTTATAGTTGGGCTCAGCAGCACTCGAGTAGGATGCTGGGTTGACGATGTTTGTATGAACAACTTTAGTTATGCTGATGACATGGTGCTGCTGGCCCCAACTGTAAACGCAATGAGACAGTTGCTAGCCATCTGTGAAACATACAGCCATAAGCATGGATTAGTGTATAACTGTGAGAAAAGTGAGTACATGGTTTTCAAGGCCGCCGGTAAGTGTCCGTCACATGTACCTGCGATAAAGCTGAATGGTAGTGAACTGAAGCGGGTACATCAATTCAGATACCTCGGACACTACGTTACTGAGGACCTTGATGACCAAGCTGATATAGAAAGGGAACGTAGGGCATTGGCGGTCAGGAGCAATATGCTGGCCCGCAGGTTTGCGCGTTGTAGTGAACAAGTTAAGGTGACACTATTTAGAGCCTACTGTCAAACCTTCTACTCGTGCAGCCTGTGGTTCAGGTATACGCAGAGGACGATCAATGCCCTACGTGTCCAATACAATAATGGATTTAGGATGTTGTTAGGGTTGCCCCGCTTTTGTAGTGCCTCTGGTATGTTTGCGGAGGCCAGGGTGGATGGCTTCCATGCCATTGTGCGCAAGCGGCTCGCGTCGTTACTGAGCAGAGTCCGGAGTAGCACTAACAGCATCCTTCAGGTCATTGCTCATAAACAGGACTCAAATATCCTGAAAGAATTTATTCGTCTGCAAATTTTATAACTCTTGCATGTAAATTTTATAACTCTTGCATGTATATGGACTTAGTCTGAAATAAAGTTTTTATTATTATTATTATTAATACCTACGCGGTCAAAATGTATGGAATAGCAATTTTTTTAAAAATTACATACGAAAAATTTCAACGCAAGGGTGTCCAGAATCATCTACTGAATCCATGATAACAGACTGCGCTTCGATGTCCCTGCCAACCTGTATATGTATAAAATTCATTCATGTCAAAGTGTAAAAAAAACTACAACACTAGAGAAAAAAAAACATTCAATATGTAAAAACTGGAAGCAGCTCAATCCCAAGCCTTTTTGTCCTCGATATAATCTTTAACGGTATATAATGCTTTTTGGCAAAAGTTACGTATACCTAATGAATGATTTGAATATTAAGGCTTAAATCTTGAATAAGCTATATAAGATTGATCATAAAGCTCGAAAGCTTGAGAGAAAAGAGAAAAGTTCCTGAAATAAAGCAATAACGTTGTCGTCGCACAGTGTTTCCGTTTCAGCAGCTGTCAACATGACATTGATTGATTGACGTGAAACATGACGTTCATTGCAATCGTGTGTCTATAGTGAAATTGTGCCATTATTTTGTAACAACTGTCTTATTTTACAACTTTTTGGCAGAATTAACCTTTTGAGAGATATGTAGATGTGCTGCAGCCATTTTTTAAATAAATTTGAAAATATCTTCCAGATTCTAGTCTCCCGGTTCTGCTAGGAACTCCATGGAGTCCTACATCGGTCTTCGCAGACGGAGTACGTCAGCATCATTCTCTTGCCCTTGTTCCTATTTATTTTGGATTGACAGATGTCTTTTTTAACATACAGGGTGGCAGGGACATCGATGCGCAAACTGTAACCATGAATTCAGCACATGACTTTAGAACCCTTAGCGTAGAAATTTCTCGTCGGTTATCAAAAAAAAAATCTTCTGTTTCATAGAAAAGTGCAATACCTACGCGGTCAAAATGCATGGAAAAGCAATATTTGACCCTATGACCCTGCCACCACACATACACATATGACGTGACATATGCCCACGAAAAAAAAGAAGGTCAAGAAGGCCATTTTAAAAGTGAGTCTCTTCATTTTTCTGGTGAGGTTCAAGTTTTTCTGTTCCAGTTTTTTTTTCTGTACCTATATTGTGTGCCTTCATCTGGATCAACCCAAGTAATATTCTTTCTTAACTGAATAATTTTGTACAATACCTACTTCTCAGTGCCCACAGTGCGTCGTCACTAATTCGCGAGTGTGGTGTGCACGCGGGCACACACACAATATTGAGCATAGTTCGCGAAACTACCGCGGAATATTAATCTTTTTCGTACCTGGAGGCAGGACGAAATGCCTTTTAACGTCTTTGGGCTTAATTTTATGCCTCACGAGTCACGACAGTAATTACGATGAAGACACGCGATGAGATAATAGATATTTGTTGATTGAGGTTTTTCTAATCAAACTTCAATAATAGGTAGGTACTTATGTAAGTGAAAAAAACTCAACTGGAAAGTTTCCAGATGTTTCTTTTATAAGTCAAAATCAATATACAGTGTTACGATAATATAAATTATTGCAATACAATATTTCATTCAATAATATTGACAGATATTTGCGACATTGCCAACTTTCGGGATGCAAACGCGAGAAAATAACTATGCTATCGCAATTTCATTATTCTCTTTACTTACGGAATATACAGCGTGATCAGATCAGAAATATGTGAGTCACATTAAAGGATGTGGCACAGACCATCAAACTGAACAGCTTTCTCCATGGGACCAACATCATAATCATAATCGCGAAAAAATAATCAGCTGTCCCATAGAAACATATTGTATTGTCCCTTGGTCCCACCACACCCTTAAATATAACCACGCAATTTGATACACGCTGTATAGTCAAATAGAGCTGCATGATTGCATGTATAGCTATCAACTACTTAATCAACCCGGATTGGGCAGTCGATGTGACCACGTGGGGCTTCTGTTATGTAATTATCTCGGCTTGGATACTCTGTACTGTACATTCGTTTACAAATAGGCACATACACGTTTAACAGTTTCAAACTCAATTTAGGTAAACTACATCGAACTAGAGAGAGCCAGTGGTGGCTCTGTGGTAACGGTCGCAACTTACGAGTTGTAGGTCGTAGGTTGTACCCAGAAAGGCGCTTTACTTTGTGTAAATTATTTTATCACCATACTCTCAAAAACGGTGAAGGAAAACATCGACGAAACCGGTGTTGGCGATTCTCAGAGGTGTTATAAATAAAATAGCGGACTGTATCAATAAGTATGGTTCGTATAATGAACATAAGGACGCGCGCCTCTCGGACCGTTGCTTGTTGTATTTTTTGAAGTGAAGGGCAGTGCATGTCATCGGCGATCGGCAACTCGTCCCCCGCTCCCCGCACGCTGCTGCCCCGCTCCCGTAGTCGCAGTGGCGGACGGTGCTACGTTTTGTCTCCAACAACCGGCATGTCCTAGAACCAAAAATTTTAAGACATGTGACATCAGCTACCAACCCGTACTGGGCCCGCGTGGTGGATTACGGCCTGCTCCCTCTCGCTGAGAAGAGGCCTGCGTCCCAGCAGTGGGAACATTATATGCTGATTATGGATAGGAACAAAATCTGTCCTAATCAGTTTTGGCTATTACTTTTTTTTACATCGAACTGTCTGTATGTTTGTAGAAATTCCGGTGAAGCTTACTGTCGCTTAACCTGAAATTAACAAACCTTTAGAATTATTTTTTTTATTGACATAAGCAAATATGAGAAGCACGAGATAAACATTATAAAGAAAAGTTGGATAAGAATTTGAATTGAACTTTTAGAGTTTTTTTCAATGCTGTTTATTTCGATTCATGATATATTGTGGAAAATGCCAAAATAAAATGAAATTGTTTATTCTGTAAATACATACATAGTATATCGGCATCCCTTACCTACTACAAGTCATATTTACAAGAAATAAAATAAGCTAGATAGAGTCGACATTTCATATCTGACTACCGTGAATGACGTCAATCAAATTGCCTAGTCCTTTCCCAACTATTTTGGGGTCGGCTTCCAGTCTAACCAGATGCAGCTGAATGACGTACCGAACAAATTAGTTTTAAATACATTTTAAATTTTTTCCATTCATAAATTCTAAATAATGTAATTTTCAATCCAGTTTTCTAATAAATCATATTATTATCATTATATCAACAAAAGAGCCGAAAACGGTTATTATATTAAACATGATATATTTCATATAATAAAAGAATATTTTGATCCGTGACTTGCTAGCCTTTTCCAATAATTGAATCAGCTAGACCAAACCTCGGGGTCTTCATAAATAAATGTTAGGATTTGCTGGAGAATATTGATGAACTAGTTTTCTGGAACAGATTTGGCTAATCTATTATCGCGACATATTCGCCAAAAATGTAAACAAATATGAGTTTATGGAAAAATAACTTTAATTCCTACAAAATAAAGTTCAGTTTACGCTACAACTTCAAACCTTTTTATAACTTTTTCAATAGTGCAAGCCACTCTGAAATCAACTTAATTCCCATTAAAATAAAGTGGATATTTATTTAACTTGAAATAACGTCAATTTGAAACATCTTATATATAAAATTCTCGTGTCACAATGTTAGTCTGCATACTCCTCCGAAACGGCTTGACCGATTTTGATGAAATTTTTTGTGCATATTCAGTAAGTCTGAGAATCGGCTACTATCTATTTTTTTTTTTTTTTTCAAACCCTTAAGTGATAAGGGATGTCCACCCTAGGGTAGGAGTAGTGTAGGAGTAGGGTAGGAGTAGGGTAGGAGTAGTGTAGGAGTAGTGTAGGAGTAGGGTAGGAGTAGGGTAGGAGTAGTGTAGGAGTAGGGTAGGAGTAGGGTAGGAGTAGGGTAGGAGTAGGGTAGGAGTAGGGTAGGAGTAGGGTAGGAGTAGGGTAGGAGTAGGGTAGGAGTAGTGTAGGAGTAGGGTAGGAGTAGGGTAGGAGTAGGGTAGGGGGTAGGACACCCCGCGAACGAAGTAGCGCCGGGCAGCTAGAAATAATTTATATATGGCAAAACAACGTTTGCCGGGTCAGCTAGTAAAAATATAAAATTTGAACATATAGAGTAAGATCCCAGAGCAATCAGACATAACTTATTTTCACACAGATGAAACCTGAAGTTTTCAGTAGCGTCTCGTGTGCCTTGAATACCTACGTGCTTTGTGGAACTTGCCGAGTGACACCTGGGCAGGTACCAGGTGAGAAAGGTAACTAAAAATAAGAATTATTTAACTTAAATTCACATGGCTGATTTTTATATATGTCATGTAGAATATTATTTTAAAGTAATATCATAAGTGTCAGACACTTTTGATGGACCAGAGCTTTTGTCAGACGCTTATAAGCTACCCAAAAAATAAATGAACTTTACTTATTTTTACATGTCTGATTTTTTAATATGTTATTGAAGTATTTATTTAAAAGTTATATTCAATCAGTCAGACAAATTAGAGTGACCAAACATCCCCTAAGACAAAAATTATTCAGCCAGAAGTATGAGGGCGAGAGCACTATGCATGCGCTTCAGAGTGAGTGAGACGTCCATAACAACTCGGTTACCCTTCTTAAACTCACCATCTGTTTCAATCTACTGTGTATGTGCTGTTTGCCTGTAATATAACTTATAGTATACAGTATAGTTCGAGCCTGCGAGAACACATGTTTTTGTTGTTTACATCAGGTTATTTGTGAGTGTTTTATTAAGTTGTTTGTAATAGTGATAATCATGGAAGAAGAGAAATTGAAATGTATATTTTGTAAAAAAATCTCATGATAAACTTATATTATTCTCCGAAGAAATATTGAAAAAGTGCAAAAACATTTTAAAACAGCGAATAATCCATAACCTCAAATTCAAAGATGTAGTTTTACCGGATGACTTGTATGACAGTGGTTACCATCGAGAATGTTATAAAAATTTTACTGCTCTGCCAAAAAAATATTTTTCCGCCATACCAGAAAAACCAAAAATGCTGAAAAAAAATCATCGAGTATTGTTGAAAATTCATTAGTTGCATCGACATCAAGCCAACCTTGTAATCTTAGTACTAACGATGATCTATGTACAGCGTCTACCTCAAGTCAACAAAATAATTCAACAGTTCCAGATTTAGATGTAGTGTCAAACTCAAGTCCAGCTAATTCAATGCCTGAACCAAGTGTTGAGCCAAATGTGAAGTCAAGTGTTGACTTAGAATCAGTTGAACCGGTGTTTGAACAGATTTGTGTGTGAACAGATTTTTTACAAAATATACATTTTAATTTCTCTTCTTCCATGATTATCACTATTACAAACAGCTTAATAAAACACTCACAAATAACCTGATGTAAACAACAAAAACATGTGCTCTCGCAGGCTCGAACTATACTGTATACTATAAGTTATATTACACGCAAACAGCACATACACAGTAGATTGAAACAGATGGTGAGTTTAAGAAGGGGAACCGAGTTACTATGGACGTCTCACTCACTCTGAAGCGCATGCATAGTGCTCTCGCCCTCATACTTCTTGCTGAATAATTTTTGTCTTAGGGGATGTTTGGTCACTCTAATTTGTCTGACTGATTGAATATAACTTTTAAATAAATACTTCAATAACATATAAAAAAATCAGACATGTAAAAATAAGTAAAGTTCATTTATTTTTTGGGTAGCTTATAAGCGTCTGACAAAAGCTCTGGTCCATCAAAAGTGTCTGACACTTATGATATTACTTTAAAATAATATTCTACATGACATATATAAAAATCAGCCATGTGAATTTAAGTTAAATAATTCTTATTTTTAGTTACCTTTCTCAGCTGGTACCTGCCCAGGTGTCACTCGGCAAGTTCCAGAAAGCGCGTAGGTATTCAAGGCACACGAGACGCTACTGAAAACTTCAGGTTTCATCCGTGTGAAAATAAGTTATGTCTGATTGCTCTGGGATCTTGGACTAATAGAGAAGAATTTGTTCAGACAGTTCAGTTCAGTTTTCAGAGAACCTTCAACAGATGAAAAGGGTTAATAGCAAGGTCGCCGTCCTTAAATTCTGAGCATATTTATAAATCTATACATAATTATTATAAATTACAGCTGTTTTACGTGTCTGTTTGTGTGTCCGCGTTATTTTTCTAAGCTACGCAACAGATTCTGCAGTGGTTTTCACCATCATTTAGATAATTTATTCCGGGAGGTATTCACCCCATTTCCATCTATTCACTAAATTATAGTTTAAGTATATCCTATCCTACTAATTCTACTAATATTATAAACGGGAAAGTTTGTATGGATGGATAGATGTTTGTTACTCTTTTACGCAAAATCTACTGAACGGATTTGGATGAAATTTGGCACACAGGTGGTTTATAACCAGGATTAACATGTAGGATACTTTTTATCCCGATATTCTTACGGGATTGAAACTTATGCGGGTGAAACCGTGGGGCGCAGCTAGTGTCAAATACATTAAAATACATTTATATTATTATGATAAATAATTTTTTTAATACATTAAAAACCGCATGAAGCGGCGTTGGGTTGCTAGTTCTTTATAAGTAAATAATATTCCCCGTTCTTTTAATGAGAATGCAGTAGAAAGGTATTAATTTTCCATACTAATATGTTTATACACCTTGTTTGTAGGTATTGGGTAAAGGGCGACAGACAGTTTCTGTCACAATTTTTTTCAGTAGTAGTAGTAAAACAAGAGTCTTGTTATATGGATATATTTGGAAATAAATAAAATTGAATAAAATGTAGGACAATAATTGGGAAAATATTTAAAGAGTAAGAAAAAAGCGCTGGATATTTACCAAACAAATCTAATAGTTAGTAGTAAAGTTTGATAAAGGGAGGTTTATTCAGCGGTAATTTAATAAGTCAAAGGCTAGAGCTTTGACGTAATAGGCTCATATTAACAAACCAGCCTCATATCAGTCAGCCTGTTCGCGGACTTCTAATAAATCCTCTCACAACCTAATTAGAACTAGTGTGAGCTTATTTAATTAGCCGTCGGCCATTAATATAGCTCAGTTGGTTGTAATTTTAGTACTTTAGGTACTTGAGTATATTGTTTCATCGTATAAAATATGGATGAAAACGTGACCGAGAATCTGAGATACAGTTCAGGCTTTGGCTCACACTTACTTTCGATAAGGCGAAATAATCACCGTGTTTTACTCTGACAGCATCTGAAATACATACGTACAGTCATGAGCAAAATTATGTATACACTGGGCTTTATTCAAAAGCGATTTACTCCTTTATTTATAAATTAAATTTTATGTTGTTACGACCATAGCATTTTCGAATCCATAAGTTTATGTAATGTGTCGTATTTCAACTTTGCATTCGTTATTTCACGAAAAAATCGCAGTTGAAAGTTGCTAAGTGTTGACATATTGACTGTATATAACCAGTAATAAATTGCACTTGATAATATTCTCGGGTATTCCCACATCTCATTTTATTCCTGTGTCATACCCGACTATTGTATCGTAAAACAAATGACGCACAAGCCACTACAAAGCTATCTAAACTACAAATCAGATAAAGATGAATGATCACCCTCACTTTAAATAACTAAATGGGAACTTTTCTCATCAAATTATGACTGAGGCTGAGATTAGAGTTATTTCTGTGGATTTTGTAATGTTTTGTTAACGTTTTCCTTTACATTTGGGAACTGTTTTCGCTAGAACTTCGCTCAATTGGGTCTGTTTTATGAAGGGATCATTTCAAACTCAGAAATATACTCGCGACGTAAGTACCCCACTTAAAACTGATTTCAGCAACAAAACTGAACGCAATCATCATAATAATATTATCTAAACCGCAAGTTTAAGAGCTGTCGCTGTCATAATTTTTGTGAAATATTGACACTGACAGCTCTTGAACGCAGTTTAGATGTAATGATTTTAGTTTCAATAGGGGCTGATTTTTCCATCGCTATATAACTTTTATTCGAGGAATAAAATTGAAGTTTGACAGTTTTTGTATGAAATAACAACGCAACGTTTTTTAAGAAAAGAAGAAAAGAAAAGAAATAACTCTCAACATTTCAAGATTATTCCTCGAATAAAGTTATCAGACCATTGAAATATCATGTAGCATGTAGCTACGACGGTGATATACCTTGTGTTGTCATCTGACATTACGCTGAGCTGTGGCCCTTGCGGCGTTAAAAAGAGATCTTTCCGTTTTCATAGTTTTAAAGGGTTTTCGTTTTAATGTCACTATACACAGTTTCCTTTATTTTCCTTTCCATTACAATGTATTTATTGAAAAATAAAAAATGTTGTGCAATATAATTTGCATAAATTAATTGGTTGCGTGCTTAGTGAGTAATGAGCTTTTCTTGCTCATTTGTTATTAACATGGCAATACTCACAGACCAGGGAAGCATGGCACGAAAGGGAGCATGCCTATACACAGCAGTGGGTGGAACGAGGCTGCCAATGATGATGATGAAGATGCTTACCTATACTTGGCAAAACAATGTACAAAAAAATCTAAATGGTATGGGCAAATATTCATCACACTTCCATTTCTTTCTCGAAGGAAATATATGAACTAAGTAAGTAAATATGCTAAAGTAAAAACAAAGTTACCTTACAGTGATAAAATTTGAAGAGTCCATTGCTTTTGATAGGCCGTAACCCTTTATTTGATTTGCCAAGTTTATGCAGAGCCCTCACGACTTTGGGGTGTTTTGCTATAAAATCTCACATCCCTTTCATTTTCGACTGATTTTAAGGAGGATAGATAAACAAAGGCATCTCATATTGACTTTCAAGAATAACCATTGATGAGATTGCTGAAGAGAAATACTTCTCAGAAATCCGTTAGAATATAGAGTAGGTAAACATTTAGGTAGGCTGCCTCGTTGGTCTACTGGTTGCAAGCTCTGCTGCTAAGCATGAGGTCCTGGGTTTGATTCCCGGGTCTATAGGTACACCTCTACCCAACCACTAGGCGTGATTTTATGTTTTATTTTTATTTAGGCAAATGTTGAGCAAAAGGAAATCAAATCTTTTCTCAACCAATTATTTTATAATATTTTTTGGATGAAACATACAGCGTGGCGCTTTAATGGCGACATTAATTTAACACACGTATACGGTTTCGCATTTTATTAGTTTTATGAATATATTTTAATTTCATTAAACATTCATATTTATTTATTTGTTTACAATGTTCTAAAATAGCATCTTAGA
Organism: Apamea crenata; assembly: GCA_949629185.1. Taxonomy (NCBI): domain Eukaryota; kingdom Metazoa; phylum Arthropoda; class Insecta; order Lepidoptera; family Noctuidae; genus Apamea; species Apamea crenata. Next base: position 6,217,319 of record OX451359.1, read on the forward strand.
GCAAACTATACTTAAAGAACTGTAGCGCAGGGGTAATTTTTTGGGGTCACGGATCATAACATCGCATCAATGAAATGAAAACAAATAAAGTGCAAAGAGAAGGTGTATTAAAGGAAAGAGAGAGAGCCCTATGTCGGCGACCGGCGCAGGTGGAAGTTTTCAAGTTACGATGTTTTTTATGTTGTTATAATTTTTATGATTACTGGCCACTAGCCCTACTCGTGTGTTAAATAAATATAGCCATTGTAGCGGCACGTTGTATACCCATTATTTTAGATATTTATTCTCTTTTAACCAAATTCCGGGCCGATTCCGTTGCCATCGACACAAGAAGAGGTTTAAATTAATCTCCGTATTTCCCAACAAAATACATTTGAACAATAGGAAAACTTTCTCGATACCACGCCAATATCTTTGAAAGAAACCTACCACCGGTATCGTGCATTTCAATGTCGCTTTCAGACTTGTACCCGACATGAGCACATTTCAAGCCGCAAACCGACAGTTTCACCCCAACACACCCGGATCGATGTCACCAATGTACGCTTATAACGCGAAAAAGGCTTACCGGGAAATGTTTTCAAACAAACCAACAAGAATTTAGAAAAAATACGCTAAATATGGTAACAGTTCTTTATTATACATAATACAATACTTTTTTTGAACGATTAAGAAAAAATACAAATGAGGAGCAGTGGTAGCCCATTGGTAACGGCCGCGACTTACAAATTGTACGTCGTAGGTTCTAACCCGGCGCTTTAATTTGTGTAAATTATTTCCTCACCGCTGCTCTCAAAACGGTGAAGGAAAACATCGTGAGGAAACCGGCATTTCCTAGAACCAAAAATTCGAATACATGTGACATCTGCCAACCCGCATTGGGCCCGCGTGGTGGATTACGGCCCACTCCCTCTCACCGAAAGAAGGCCTGTGTCCCAGCAGAAGGCATAATGCGGCTTCAATATGCCTCTTTGAAGAAATGTCACATTTGAAACTGATATGGCACAGTTTTTCTTGGAGAGAATAACCATTATTTTTAAATTTCGTGGGTAGCTGTGTGTTTTCTGTAAGCACTCTTTCAGTAATGCGGTTAACAATCATTTATTTTCAGCCAGTGAGTCAACAAAGATGTCGAAACCTAATATTTTGAAATCATCGGTAAAAGGTACAAGGTGGCTGAAACGTCTCCAAAATGGAAAAGCAAATATTTGGCTGCCAGATAACGTAAACAAAAACACTTCGAAACAGGCGTCCAATGACATGACATTTTTTGTGACAATCGTTTGAATTTATTGAAATTCAAAGGATTGCCGCGGCAGCACAATTCCCGTCACGAATGTACAAAGAGACGCCTGGGGCTTACGTTTTGATTGCGCTATAGAAAATATACCTACCTAACACAAATATGAAGTATTTGTGTTAGGTAAAAAAGATTTCGCAGGATTGTTATTTTTGAAAACATTTGTTTCACAAAATTAGGTACCTATGACAAAAAAGGAAAAGGTTTTTTAGCTGCTTTTGAAGCACTTTGAGTTCCATAAACAACGGTTTTGCCGTAAGATACATAATGTACGTCAAATACTACTATTTTTCCTTCAATGGATTTTCTTTCAGTTTTGTTAAGTTCATCAAAACTGTTTATTATCTTGCTTCAGCGGTGATGCCTTGTGGTGGTGTGCTTACACTAGAACCAAACCCCAGAATAACAATGTTTTTGGCATGAGGTTGTAGCATTTTGGCAGATTCGTGTACGCGTGCCCAGTGTGGCACCTGAAAACATTAAGAAAGAAATTGTTAACTCTGAAGCAAGACGACGAACATTTAAATTGACTGGGATAGTAGCAGCAGTGTAAGCTTTGGGCCAAAAAATTGGAAATTGGACATCATTATTGATACCGCTTTGTAGCGGCACGTATAGCAATTTCCTAATACGTGTCCAATTCAGCTTAATCTCAATACGTAATACGAGTTTGGGAACAGAAAATAATTATATTTTTTACATATTTTAGGACTGATGCTATTTTAATATTCAAGAATATATTGCTAAGACGAGCTAACTAGGTACGTTGCGTAGATGATAAAATCTATGTAAATATATAATATTGAAACAGTCGCGATCTTGTTCGCGATATAAGGCGTTATATAATAAAATAAACTACCTACAGTAGTGGCGGTGGTATAGTAACAAATTACCTCTAATTCCTCAGTTGTGACGTCATTTAGAACATTATGTTTTGTTAGGTTTATCATATGATCTATCGACTTTTCTAAGACTTCTATACCCGAGAGACGAGCGCCGAATGCGTCAATTAATCGTGTATATCTGAAAGTAAAAATAATACTGGAATTATGAGAATATTGGGAAAAAGCTAGTTGATTTTTTATCAACAAAAATTGAGTGCTGGATCCATGAATATTTTTAACGTTTATAAACTCAATGATATGTCATCTATGAATTCTGATGCTCAATCAAAACTACAATCATGGTCAGAAAAACAATATTCATAGGCATAAACACTAGTTGCATAGGTTATAATTATGTTCAGTTTTATATTTCCAGTCATTTCAATATTATCTAACTTTTATTTTTTTCTATTAAAATATTAGCTTACTCTTGATATATCGTCAGTCCAAAATTCGTTCTAACTTCTCCCATAATTCGCTTCGTCACATTTTCATACGATGCTATTTCTTCTACTAATTCTGCATCCAGTTCACACTCATCATCATTTCGATTGATAACAGCATTTACATCAACTATCACAGCTGTAGCTATTGCACTAAAAATAAAAAATATTTTTAATAACATCTCCATAGTTGACTGTCCACATTTGGCTCAATACTATCGAGGAAGTTATTTTCGCCGGTTAAACTTAAGATGTCAACATGAATAAATTCTGCTGTGAATAGCTTGATAATTATGCGTGTTGAACTATTACATTGTTATTTATACATATAATGGGCGAATTGTCAACTGGTTGTTAAAATAATGCTACAATGAATGAGTTGATGATAATGTTTAGCGATGATTATGTTGTAGGTATTGTTGATTTTTTTTGTTAGTCTAGACATATTTAGGAATAAGATGTACATCGTGTATAACATACTAACATAAACATGCTTCATGCCACTTGCTACGATCCATAGGTATTACTCCTTTTGCCTCGTTTACGTTCATACATCATCTTTACGGTCGAGTGTACCACGTGAGCTCGACAAATGGATGTGCGAATAACACTTGTGCGACAAAACTGTACTGCGACTCACCATAGTTCGAATGCACGCTTGTGCGACACAAAGACGGTCGACGTCATAGACGTAGTCGACGGGGCCCCTATTTCTGTCTCCAGGGTTTAAAGGAACCTAACCAAACCGAACCTCGGGGTGCCTCTGACGTCGCACGCCGGTTATGAGTACTACGCACCAAAATCTTTAATAGGTATAATTAAATTTATTTAGGTATGTACCTTCAGAACTCTGTCGAATGCCATTGAGATACACTCAACATAGCAAAAGCATCCGTAGCAAATGATAGAAGAGAGACTTCATAGATTTCATATCACGTACTGTAAAATTTCGTTCGAATCCGCTGTGGACGCGTGACAAAGTTGCCGATCAACATTCAATATTATTCCGATATGAGATCGGAATATCTGCCAAATGATTTTTTTAGCTTTTATTTAACTTGCGATGTGCAGTTATGAGCAAAAGTATGTATACACTCGGCTTTATTCAAAAGCGATTGACGCCTTTATTTTTGAACGAAATATTAGGTATGTTGTTACGAACGTAGCATTTTCGAACCCATAGGTTTATGTAATGTGTCGTATTTCAACGTTGCATTCGTTATTTCACGAAAAAATCACAATTGAAAGTGGCCAAGTGTTGACATTATTGGAGCTCGTGACTGTATGTATGTTCGGGTGGACTCTTGCAACTCAATTTCGAAGCAGATATCTTCAACCGATTGAGCTGAAATTGTGCATGCACGTGTAAATCGGATGACAATGCAAAATTATTATGACATGGAGCTAAACTGATGATGGAGCTGGAAGATGGCCATAGGAACTCGGTAATTAAACGACACAACCCCATCGAGTTTGGGCTCGTATGATTCGTCTTGACGAGTACTTTGGTGCTAGATGGTAACCAGGGTCTGATGATGGAGCTGGAAGATGGCCATTGGAACTCAGTAATTAAACAACATAACCGCATCGAGTTTGGGCTCGTTTGATTCGTCTTGACGAGTACTTTGGTGCTAGATGGTAACCAGGGACTAAAGATGAACAGTGCATTAAACGCATAACACGGAAAAACACTGCTACGCACTACAAACTACGCCGTAGTCAATCTCACATCAAAAATACTAAAAAGTTAAAAATAAAATTAAAATGAAAAAAAAACTTTTTAAAAACAAGCTTTTATTACTTATTGATAAAAAGAACTAAAAAGTTAAAAATAATTTAAACCTGATAAGAAATAAAAGCGAATAAAAGCGTTTTACATTGTGTTCTAAATTTTCTCCAGGGATTTATTTATATTTATTTATTTATTATTTATTTTAAGTATCTGAATTTTATTTTTCTTTTTTTTTCATCCTATATTTGAAATACTCTAAAAAGTGTTTCTACAGTTTAACATCAAAGTAATAATTATAAAACATAATATAACATCACGCCTTGTTTCCCTGAAGGGTGAGGCAGAGGTGTATATAGTAGGTACACCCAGATCTAGTTCCGTGTAATAGGAGGCGAGCCTATTGCCATCACTCGGGCACAAATCTGGGTTCCGGGCTACTGAGAAGTTCAGATCGAAAAACTCAATAACACTGCCTGACTTGGGAACCAAACCTAGGACCTCATGCTCAGCAGTAGCGATTGCGACCACTACACCAAAGAGGCAGTCAGTAATAATCATGTCAAGACGTATTGTAGAAAATAAGTTATCAAAATATGTAACTGATATCAGCCTTCCTAAGTAACATATTATGTAAGCTGTCAAGTGAAGTTTTAGCGCCAGGTGTGATATCTTTCGCGAAGAGATCGCATTTCTTAGGAAGCCTGAGTGGCATACAATCTTCGAGTTAATTTATATGACGTAACAAAACAATAAATCTACTGTAAATACGGCTTCTTTTGTGTTTTGAGGTCCGCTTTCATCTAATTTACGAAATATGTTCCTATTCTCTAAATTAACTAGGTTTAATATCGTTACTAGTTATTACTCAAGGTATCGCTCCCTTGGTCTACCCCACAGAAACCATGCATTTTTCCGGGATTATGTCACTCTCCGGCCCGTAAATTATATATAAGCAAAATATCATGTCCAGTCTTTGCTCCATGAAAGAAGGTCACACCCATAATAGTACATTATGATATAAGTGTGGTAAGTTGAAAATAGAAAGCAGAGGCTGTAATTATCAAAGCGCACGTATGTCACGACGTTTTATAACATATTTGCGAGGAAATAAATAAAACTCGGACTTTCTTAAACGAATAAATCTACAATCACTTGCTAAAGCAGTTATAAAAATTTGAACAATTTGTAAATGTTTATTTATTATATTTTATCTCCCAAAGTTAATTTTATTCATAAAATGTGGAACACTTTTCTGACATAAAAACTCTTGGCTAAGATTTAAAAAAGTACCGTTCGTTTTAGACGGAGCATCTTGATAAACCGTGCGTTTTACCTTATTAAAAAGAAACTCGTGCGTTTTACATTACAATAACGCACAAGTACGTAATGAGATACAATACGATATTGAAATTGGTGAAATAAGAGACCCTTTACGAGCAAATGTGTTATAAACACACTTTACCATTTAATAATTGAAGGGATTGTGAATAAATGTCGACGGCACGGTTGGCGCAGTGGTTAAGCGATTGACTGCTGCGCTGCGTGTCGCGGGTTCGATTCCCGCACGGAACAAATATTTGTATGACCTACATGTATTTGTTCCGAGTCTGGGTGTTTTTCTATCTATAATATGTATGTATTTACAAAAAAATAAAAATGTATATAAGTAGTTTATCAGCCATCTTGTTACCATAACACAAGCATTAGGTTGCTTAGCTTGGGACAAATGGTGCTGTGTGAAATGTCCAGGGATATTATATTATTATAATGTATGCACAAGGGTTTAAAGTTATAAATGTTGTATGCAACAATGCAATGTAAACTGCATATATACACTGAAACCTGTTTTAATGCAGTACAAATTATATCAATGCACTTACAAGCACCTCAAAATTAAGCTCACTTCGCTAAACACACAAACAGAATTAATAGCCCCGAACTGAGTTAGTAACTGAGTAGGTACAGTCGGCAAAAGAAAACTCAATTTGATGATGTACGGTCACCAAAGGAGATAAGTAACCAGGGCATCGGATATAGTTGAAGTTTAGTAAGAAACCGTTGGATATTATTTAATGAAATTTAATTTCATAAATAAACCATTTGTTTTCTATTAGTGAAATTAAATTTCATTCGAAAACATCCATCGGTTTCTTGCCAAACTTCAACTATATCCGACGGCCCTGGTTACTTATCTCCTTTGGTGACCGTACATCATCAAATTGAGTTTTGTTCAATTTACTCAAACTTAGGAGCTTCAGTGGGTTATAACTCAATTTGTCGTACGCGAGTAGGGAAGATTGTTAAGTAGGCAGGTGTACAGAGATATTTACTCCGTGGCTACGAGCTACGCGCTCAAGCGACACGTCGACACGAGTCTTGCGAAAACGACTGCGGAGAAAACAAATTTAAGAAATTGGTTAGAGATCCCACGGGCCCACGAGTCACCGCGAGACGAGGAGCGACGGACAGGGGTCGTGCGCGTGTGCGGTGCACCTTGAGACTGGCCTTCCCCCCGGACGTATCCACAAGGCAATTCCAGTCCACGGGCACACGGGGAGGTTTCCTGTCCAAGCACTCGGTCCTGACTCCTTTAAGTAATTGTAAATGCACTGAAAATATTTTTATGTCAGCTCAAAGTAAAAGGTTTAACAACTTTTTACGGTAGGTAAAGACCTGAGGGGCAATTCTAATAATTTTAAGAACGTTCACAGTCTGATCTCAGTCTCAATCTGTCAAAAATACCTCTAATTTCCCTAAATTTTTTCATGTTTTTGACATTTGTTTGTCGCGGAGGTGAGACTGCGACTAGATTTTGAACGTTTTAAATTACGAGAAATGGCCTTCTGATGTTTATCTTAGCAATACTTCATAAACTCACTGTCCAGAGTGCCTTAGGACTATTTTAAGTATTCATTACGGCACATTTCCAGTGGTGATTTATGAAAGTTAAAAAAACCTCACAATCTTTCATGGTCAGCCGTTTTATAGGGCCATATAAGTCTGACATGTTTATGAGCGGTCTCATTGTAACTTTACCGAGGTAGGTAGCTTTGTATGCAGTTACGTGACTAACTGATAGACCAGAAGGTCAATTTTTGTAATTTAAACGTTCAAAATCTAGTCGCAGTCTCATTTCATTGACAAACTAAAGTTAAAACCTTCCCAAAAATGTAGGGAAATTAGAGGTATTTTTGACAGATTGAGACTAAGATCAGACTGTCAACGTTCTTAAAATTACGAGAATTGCACCTAAGAAACAGTCAATTTTTTTTTTGTTTTTTCGGGATATCCTCATGTATACCGTCCGGGGAGAACGGGTCATGTAGGCCTTCTAGCGACTAAAACTAAACCACTGACGACACAAACATAAGTTTTTATGAAAGAAATGTACTGTCAACGCACATGAGTGATAACAATTTCATGTTGAGAGCATCTTTATGATATAACAGTAAGGTCACTGAACCTTAAGTGGTTAATTGGTGTTTTAAGAAAGAGACAGTGAAGTCGCAGTCTTTATGTACCTATAGTCGCAGGCAATGCTTCGGAGCCCGTGACTAAATAACAGCTGCACAGGTCGATCGATCAGGTTAAGCTACGCTTGCCGCGGTTTGTCTGTGGATGGTTGACCATCTTTACAAACCGAGACCCCACCGTGCTTCGGAAAGCACGTTAAACCGTTGGCTTCGGCTGTCATTCGTGGATCATTGACAGTCGTTACGGGAAGTCAAAAGCGCGAAAGTCTGACAACCAGTCTTACCAAGGGGTATCGTATTATCCAGAAACTGGGTTGTGGAGGTCAGATAGGCAGTCGTTCCATGTAAGATAATGGCTAGCTACATCCGGTTAGACTGGAAGCCGACCCTAACTTATTTGGGAAAAGGCTAGGCAGATGATTGAGTCGCAGGAAATGGCTATAGGTACACAAAGTTAGCATAATATAGGTCCGTGTAAGATCTGATATCAATAGGGTTTTCTACTTAGTTACCAAGTGCTATAAATCTGTCAAAACAGAATTTAGAATCCTATGAATACGTCCCTTTTACCGTGCCAGTTTGAGGATATGCCGACCGTTTTAGTCGAAATTCCTAATCTAGTTGAGCTAAATGGTAATTTATTACAAATACCTGCTTCGAGTTTTTCTTTTAAAGGTAGGTAAAGAGATTCTAGGGCTAATGGCAGTGTGGCTTGTCAGATGCTTTCTTTTAACGTGAATAAATAACGGACTTTGTTTAGCAAGCCCGGTTAAGCAGACGACAACCTCGTAGCCTGCGAGGTGTCTTCCCAAAGACACAGGAATTTATTTGAGACACATTTGAGAAGTACCTACCTATTTTCCTGTAATGTTCCCACTGCTGGGACTTAGGCATCCTCTCGGCGAGAGGGAGTGGGCCGTAATCCACCACGCGGGCTCAGTGTGGGTTGGTAGATGTCACATGTCTGTCATGTGTTCGAATTTTTGGTTCTAGGACATGCCGGTTTCCTCACGATGTTTTCCTTCACCGTTTTGGGAATAGTGATGAAACAATTTACACAAAAAAAAAATCCTATCCATGACTTCTTATTATAATATTATCTTCTATCGTCTGGACACGTTTAAAGTTTATATCCTACTGTATATCCGCAAAGTCAAGTCCGTAAAGCCGTAAAGTTATACCTAAAAAATATTTGCAAAACAAGCGTCGTTTACGTATTCCGAATAAATGTTGTCGTGGTAAGAATTTTCTTTAATAAAAGTAAGTGCTTTTATCCTAATTGCACTGAATGAAACTAAAATTATGTTAGACAAGCTGCGCTCCGCAGTTTCACCCGCATAAGTTTCGATCCCGTGCTAATATCGGGATAAAAAGTTTAAGAAAGTCACAAAAAGATATTCTATATTATTATATATTCTATATGTTAATCCTGGTTATAAACCATATGTGTGCCAAATTTCATCCAAATCCGTGCAGCAGTTTTAGCGTGAAAGAGTAACAAACATCCATCCATACTAACTTTCACGTTTACGATGTCTGAAACCTCTTTCCTGAATTAAGTTTAATAACTTGCACTTACAAATTGTTTGACGTTTCGTGGTCAAAACCAATTGGTGCTTATGTACCTACTTGAGTAAATGAGGTGCAAAAATTTTATGAGCTAATTTTCTATCAGGCAAAAGCATTTTCATATTCAGCCTTCTTGCTTCGAAAGTTAATGAGAAAATTTAAGTTGATCTTTTCAATCAATCTTCTAAATAAATGAATGCAATCCTTGTTTATAGGTAACGTTTAAAAGCTGTTTTTTCTTTGATCGGTGTCTTAGATATGTATTTTAAAGTAACAGAAAATTACATTAAGGGTTTTTTTGTCAATGTTTGAGTTTATCAGGAGGCGATTAGAGTGAAATATTAAAGAAGTTTTAATAAAAAATTTGTTAAGGAGAAAAAGGAGCTTATCGGGCTAAGCCAGAATAGAATGAAATAAAAGACACTTTAATCTTTTGTTAACTTTAATTAATTAAACTTTAGAAACTAGGTGATGTTCTTTGGAAAGATCAGGTGCGTATTACTCGCAATCGGCGTGCGTGTATAAGTAGATGTATGAACCTAAACGAACAAAATGAGTCGGTATGTAAGGGGAGTTGTATGTAAGAATCGTAGGAAAGTGACCGTTCTTCAAGTTTTGCCTATCCCCATGGGAAGAGAGCGTGAGTTTATGTTATGTTTAGAAAATAGTAAGTTGCCTTTAATAAAGGTAATGGAACTTAAGGTTGGTGTTAACAATCTTAATGTATCCATTGAACATTGTTTGGTTCTGATATTAATCGAATTTGCCAGAATAAAAGTTAACATTTATAATACCTAGAAGCTTTATTTTAACTATGTGCAAGAGAAAACTGTTTGCTAAGTCGTGAGATAGATATCCACGCTAGAAACAATAAAATTAGATCTTATCCTAACGCAAATTAACCCTATTTCTATTAGACTATAAATCTGTAGAGTCGCTATTCAACTTTAAAAATATTTTAAGTAAGAACAGCGTTGGCTTTGTTATCAAGGAGTTGTTATCAAAAAGTGAGAAAAGAATGGGAATACCTCTCTGTAAAGACCTGATACTATCATTAATTTGAAGTTTCTAGTTAAGACTGTTTAAGTTGAAAAACTTTCGTGCTGATTTAAGTTTAGAAAAACCTTTTTCTAATGATATCGGAACTTTACTGTTTTGTTTGCAGGTATGGAAGGGAGGTTTTTTCAGGTGCCGCCGCTTTTAAAAAAGGTAAGATATTAATATCGTTTTTGTTTTAGCAGTGGAACGTAACGTCAAATATTTTAAATCGAGTTGGTGTACGAGTATCATAACCTATTTTCCACTATCCAATGTATGTAATGCTTCCTTCATTTATTCTATTTACGCTCATAACCATATCATAAAACCACCAGAATTTTATTACGTTCGATTGCCACAATCGATTTTCGATAACATTCAATACAACCGCATCTGCATAGTAAATACATAAAAAAGATACCTTTACACTAAAACAGTTGACCTGGTTCCCGTCGGCTTCGAGTTATGCTCCAATAGTTATTGGAAAACATTTAGCACTTCCACATGCCGCTCACGTCGCTTTTCAGCTTAATGTGCTTGGCTTCATTTACACCGACAGTTGATTTAATCAGAATTGGCAGAGAGAGAGTTTAAATAAATGTTCTGTAGATACCGGAACAATGTTTTTTTTTCTAAATTAATAAGCGCCGTCCATCTTTAGGCACCCATTGTGTGGAGACTTTGGCCCAGCGGTCATTGTGGCTCAGACCGGCCCAGAAAGAGATGGCGATGTAACTTGGACATGTACCGTGAGGGCTGGTTCGAGGTGGCGCGGGAATAGGGTTCCTGGAAGGATTTGCGGGAGGCCTTTGCCCAGCATTGGGATAGATCAGGCAAAAAATAGGCCAAGTCAAGCAGAACTTCGTGATTTACCGCTGCTTATAATTATAATTTTAAACGAATAGTAAATTAATTAGTGTCCAATTCTCGCATTTTTACTTTTACACTTTTACTCCTGCAAAAAACACAAAAAAAAACAGAATCACATCTACGTTCAGAGTAATTTTATCGAATTGGAAATATTACACACAAACATACCAATATTGCGAATAAATACTTTAAAGTTTCCCTTGCAAACGTAAAAGAATAATAACCCTTAGTACATATAAATAGTTACCACATTTCGGTGTCAGAGCCGTCAATGTAATCCGTATCCGCTTATTATTTCACGACACTCGCATCGGAAGGACAGCGCTGCGCTACACTTCACTTTGATGACCTTCTCTCGCTATTCTTGAGAAAACTTTGTTTCATTTCTCGTTCTTACTGCACAGTTTCATCACGGGTTTTCCGATAAGTTAATTTTGTACATTATTATTCTAAGATACTAGCGTAGTACTCGCGTAGAGAAGGGAGTGAATGATAGCGTGACGGTTGACAGGGGAGAATGGAAGAAGAAAACGTGTTGCGTCGACCCCAAGTAACATGGGATAAGGGCAGGAAAATGATGACTAGCGTAGTACTCGCCACCGGCATGCGTGTATGACCAGATGTATGAACATAAACGAAGCAAAAGGAGTATGTAAGGATCACGTACCCTCATGGGAAAAAGGTGCGAGAATATGTATATATGTGTTGTAAGATATTATGAAGTTCACGAGGTAGACTCATATCTTGATATTTTAAGCACAAGACTGATACCAGAAAGATCTATAATTTTTACAGGTAAAAAGCTACCTAAAGTTATGAAGTTTTAAATGTAAGAGCATCTTTTATATAGAATCGTAAAATGTGAGTGTGAAACCTTTGACTGCTTTACCTAATGATAACATTTTAAAAGAAAATTATTAACATATAAATCATCCTAAAACTTGTAAGCCAAACTACTACCACTTATATAACTTAGATAAACTTGCTGGTCCTTTCCGTGGAAGCCCACGAGCAGTAGCAGCAAGTCTATCTAAGTTATCAAATAAAAAAAGGGCTCAGAAACTCAGAACTTTGCCTAAACCAATTACAGGATAGACAAGTCGGTAGTTTTGGCTCCTGAACAGAAGCCTGTCGAAAGAGAAACTCTAAATTGATTGATACTAAAAACTCAATATCTTAAACTTTTGTATATGTAATAGTCAATAGTGTGTATACACATGAGCGGCACACGTCATCGGCAGAGGCCACTACAGCGGTCGATAGTCGTCGGCGCCCGCCGTCGACGCGTCGTGCATTCCGTCGACAACATACCACTTATGTATTTGAGTACGGTGCTTAAATACACGAGCGGGATGTTGTCGACGGCTGCAGTTTGCCTTTGCCGTTGACTTGGTTCGCGCTTGTGTATCGGCACTTAGGTTACTGTCGCAAATATTATGAGCGCACTAGGTTCTTTAGCATTTCAAGATTTGTTTTTATCTGTCTGCTTTGCAAATGGAGTAGATGCTACAACAGCTATGAAAGTTTAATGAGATTATGTGTCATTATTAGATTTTTTCGACATGCATAGGTCCCTCCATTCGCATGCCATTCAAGTCGATCCGAATTTACTGGAATAGTCCCGGTTGTTATTCGCGGATCTTTGACAGTAGTTACGGTTCGTCAGAAGCCCGAAAGTCTGACAACCAGTATTACCAAGGGGTAGTGTATTACCCAGTAACTGGGTTGTGGAGGTCAGAAAGTCAGTCGCTCCATGTAAAATACTGGTATTCAGTTGCATCCGGTTAGACTGGAAGCTGACCCTAACATAGTTGGGGAAAAGTTAAGTAGATGATGATATGCAAATTCCACTTTATTTGTTCAGCTGAGGCTTACTACGTATTATTTTAGCTTAGGGTTAGCACATGCTGTTGAATTTGCAGCGTGTTGTGCTAACAAAAAAATCTTCGCTTTTCTCTTGTTTGACGTGTTCGGTGCAAAAGTTAAATTGTCGTGTTTGGAGGTGGTGATGAGCTGTTTTAGTCCTACCTTGTTATTTTTTTAAAAATCCGGGAATTTTTCATAAGGTAAAAATTCAATAAAGTAACGTTAAAAAGTAAAATCTGAGGAAGTTGCTAAAATAAGCTTGTATACTTTTATTTTATGTCCATACTGTTCGACCTATAATTTGATGAAAAATTGCTTCAGCGATGGTCAAAGAAAAACTGCTTTTGCAATTTTCCTCAAGTGGTCTGCATTTTTAAACTGAAGCGATTGTTTTGTGACTTTTACCGTAGATATTTCACTCCAAGGAGAAGTATCACAAAATAAATATGAGATGATGTGCTATGGTGACGTGACCTACCTGGTAATTTCAGACGTTGCAAAGATTATCAGTTGGCCAATATACTAGCTATCAATTATTTAAATAAATTATTTATTTATTTATTTTATTATTTATGTACACACAGTAAAATACATAATGATATGACATAGTTATAATATGAGTACAAAGGTACCGCTTCTTAAGAAACTTCTTCAGCAGACCTGCGAAAGGAGAAGTAAAAAATAAATGTAGACAATAGTGTGTGAGAATAAGAAAAGAAAAATATGAATGTGTGAAGTCTAAAACTAAAATATTAAATATACACATATTATGCAGAAAAAAAATATATTTAAAATATGCTTAAATAAATACATAATACAAAAATATATAAACATATTTAAATATATATGAATACTCACGGTATAGAGGAAAGGTAATGCTCTTTTAATCGACGTTTAAATAGAGAAATAGTTTTTAAATCACGAATGCTAGGTGGAAATGAGTTCCACAATCTTACAGCATGGACAGAGAAGGAATAAGACTTAGTAGCTCGTTTTATGAGGATGAGATTTAAGGATGGATCTTAGGTGTGATCTACACGGTGCGGCGCTAGAGCGAGCGTAAGAAAAACGCTCACGCAGGTAGGAAGGATAAGACGGGTTGTGTAAGATGATGCAACAAATGGTAAAGTATCTGTCTAAGATTAATAGGTCAATCTGTGCTTAAATTATCTTTTACATAACATCGGTGAGAAGGCCTCGGTCAAATAGATTCTGGTGAGATTCCATGAAGCGTAAGAAACAGGTCAAGTGAAGAAATAATCTGATGACATGGAGCCAGCAGGCAATGTTGTGACAAAGGCTAGCTTGTCTTTGTAAGTATCATAAAAAGATAAAAAAGAGTAGTCTTGTTTATAAAAAAAATTATGCAAAAATTTGAAAAATCGATTCTGTAGTTTCCTCTAAAATGAAAAGTCAAGAAAGTTAATTCTTTATCAAATTGATTGATTGAGTCTTTAAACAGACTCCAGACCCAGATTGGCCGAAGCAAGAAAAACCTGTTCAGGTGGAGATTTAAAGAAGTCTCCGCCTTGGAGTGTAAATGTGGTACTGTTCCACAAACGATAGGATACTTAATATCGTGTCCTGCGTGTCCTGTCAGCTGCACGTTACAGGAACTGATGGACGCTGGTGATGGCGCCAAACAAGTAGCTGAATTCTGGGCCGAGTCCATTTAGATTGCTATCGACACGCTAAGAAGAAGATCAAATTGACCCACAAACTTAAATTGACCATATATTTAAATCACATTGTATGAAATGGTTATAACACGGCAAATTGACGGAGCGTGTCAATGTAATAAACAATTATTAAATAACAATTACTCACCGAATCCCGAAGTCACATTGTATTTTTACTTTTTGATGAATTAAACATTAAACTTTAATTAATTTTCCTTACTTTACTTCCCAAACTAACAAAAACAGAGTCAAACTAACAGAAATATATTATACAGGGTGGCAGGGACATCGACGCGCAAACTGTAACCATGGATTCAGCACATGAGTTTAGACCCCAAAGCGTCGAAATTTTACGTCGGTTATTAAAAAACGTCGCTATGGGGTCAAAACTCATGTGCTGAATCAATGGTTACAGTTTGCGCGTCGATGTCCCTGCCACCCTGTAGAGGCAAAACCGAAAAGATCGAGTTTTTAAATTGAGACACAGACACCTTCTTCAAGAAACCTCGAGACAAGACTTCAAGACACCTTCGTAAAGAGTAACAAATCCATTACTCTGCACTATGAGTGTTCCGGAATTCCGATTAGTCCGATAGGAAACAATCGAGCTATATTCCGTATCCGTATCAATCCCTAATATTGTGTATTAAACCTCTTATATATTGCGCGATGAGCAATATTTACGAATCAGCATTCCTGATTGGATTCCTATAAAAGTTGGGTAATTGGTTGATCGTGCAATACTTTTGGTGAACAATTTTACCTTTGCTACTAAATGGCATAGTGTAATTAAAACTAACTTCTTAGTTATTCTTGAATGATACGTCCCAAGTGATTCGTATCTTCGAAATAATTTTCAAACGAACGTGATTACGTTCGCTTGAAAATGTGTGCTAATTGAAAAATTTGAAACCTTATTTCAGTGTCTTTAAAGATTTTGTGTACGTTTTTTTGCGTTGTCGTCTTGCAACAACTAAGTAGGTCCGCCAAAAAATACAATGCTGTGGAGAGTTACAAAAACGTATTACGATATAGAATCCTGTAACGCTACCGCCAACTATCTGCCAACCATTTTGTTTTCTAACAGAAGTCAGAAACACAAAATAGAATGCTAGTTCAAATACTAGCTTCCCTAGAGGTTTTTCGGAACAGTTCGTGCCGCTTCGCTGCTTCACAGCGACAAATGGCCGAACATTTCTACACCGGACTTCCCTGCTGCATATTTTACAACAACCGGTCAAGAGGTTTTAAGCATTTATTATTATTTATTTATTTCGAACACAAATGATTCATATTGTTGTTAGTAACACATTTAAAACTACGTTAGTAACACTCTGAGCAAAATAAAACTAAAATAAACTATAAAAATACTAATTCATAAACCTATAACTACCTATAACTATGCCCGCTTCCCGCTGCACCAGACCTGCAGCTGTGCATACGGGTCCAGTGCCCCAGGAACGGGCAATCTGATTTATTCGATATCACCTTTAGAATGCTGTTGGAGCTCGCCCGAATCCTACGCATCAGGGATGCTGTTCTTTTTCGCATAATAGCATGAAAGCCATCTGTCTCTGTTGCCATTTATCCGGTAGGTAAAACACAAATCAATGTATCCATTGTAAAAACTATAGAATATAGATGAACTAATGGAACGGATCCGTTGTTTAATCAAAGGGTTTTAAGCTTTTCCAATTAAGTAAGCAATTTACTAGGACAGGTTCGGTTTAGTGACGAGAAAATGAGTTCGATGTTGGATTTTTAATTAAATTGATGGTTGGCGTCACTGTTTCGTGGGCGTTTTAAATGTTAGCCATTAAGGGCGATTTAGGGAAATTGAATTTGATTATTTTAATACAGGGTTCGTAAAATGAAGTCCTCCAATTGAATAAATCTTGAGGACCATTATTAGATACTAGCGTGGTTTTATAAACACACTTTGGCAGACATTAGAATCTGTAGACAAATGAAGCTAAAGTATCTATCGAACCAAGGAAGCCCCACCATTCATAAAATACCGAGCACGAAATTATTCTTAGAATTTCTATCTTTTATTCCTTGATCAAATTTTTAGCGCCAAGACAGATGTTCTACGTGCAAGACGACGTTTAACAAACGAAGTCGATTTTCTGAAATAAGTTTGCCGATTCGGGACAATCGTGTTTCGTGAAATCGTGATAAACCCCCAGCTTGAGAAAGCGGGCCATTCTTTTGGCCCGGACCATTGGGCCGTCGGTCCACAATGCGATCGCCGAGTGGCTACTTTGATTGCATTGCGGTCGCTATCGAGCCCTGAATTTTATTGAAATTGTTGTGGAGAAATGTGGGATATTGTCTGAATCCGGCCTGCTGTATTTTTGTGGATTGTCTGCTGACCGTGATTGATTTTATTGGTTGGTATTCTACATATGTAAGTTTATATTTAGCCAAAGAATTGCCGTAAATTACTTATAGTAAACGGCAATTTGTTTACTCTGTATTATTATTATTTTATACCTTTTTGTTTCTTAAAAACAAAATAAAATAGTTTTGTAGGAATTTTGGAAAATCTCCATAATCCCATTGCATATAAATAACTATCTCCAACACCATGCATATCTGCATCTGACTGTATATTAACTTACAGTAATGGTATTCAGTGCAAACACAGTCGGTTTGTTCTACACCTACTTACATACATAATACACACTGTCTACAGTCACTGTAGGTAGTTAATTATGTGCTTTGATTATCTGTCTGCGCTGATAAACTGGAATGTTGTTCTAGTACCTATTCAACATCCGAACATAGGTACCGGCTACGCCGGCTGCGCATCAAGCTACTACAATCTGTCAATAATAAATCAATAGATTTTCAACTTTATCGCTAAAGCATTAAGGTTCAAGGTTTATTGGGAAAATTTGACAGTTTCGGGTAGATTGACCTGCACATTGAACACGACACTTCTAGGTATCATTATATTTCGGGTTTAGTTTGATGGGAAACTATAAATCGAGCATTGATGACATACTCGTATTGTGTAAAGAGAAATTTTATAGGTACGTACCAACATAGTTTTAGTTCATATTTGCCTACCTACTACATATACTAGGACATATACTACTACATATTAGTAGGATTTTGGACAATGAACAAGTAAGTTGAATCGATAATTGAATATCTGTTCCTGGTTACACGATATGTAAATAATACAACTTTAATTGAATAAAACATACAAATACAATAAGTATAATTTTATTGGAGTCATGTTTTTTATCCACTACTGAATATTAATACTTTGTCACTGTAAGTGTATGTATTCCCAGATCGAATGTTAACTGCATCTTGAAAGTCGGATAAATTAATATTGGTCGATTCGGGTAGTACTACTTCTGTGCCATCTGCCCTTGTTATAATTATTCCATTATCTCGGCACGTCACTGTTATGTCTCCGTTCTGCCAATAGAAGATAAAACATTAGTATGTTAAACTAGTACCTACCTACTAACCACTAACCCAAAACTGACTATGTGAAGAAGATTATATTGACCAAAACTTCGAAATAACAATAATAATAATCTTTATTAATTCAAACTACAATGGTCTATAGTGTTAGTAACAAAAAAAATAGCCGACGCAATCGTATTACTTCACTTCATGTGACTCAAACTCAAATCATTTATTTCAATTAAACCATTTACAGGGAACCATTTACAGGACTAACAGTAAACACTTGAGATGCAGTCAGACGTGCAATAAATTACTCAATTCTTGGCAATTGTGAGTATTACTTCTCGACAACACCATGAACTTCAGTAACAAGAAGGCGAAAGAGGCAGAGAAATGAAAGCAATCACAATTTTAAATAAAATCTAGTAACTAGTACTATAAGTTAATAGCAGAAAGAGTATACAACATGTCCCGGAATTAACGCACATCACCAGATACTCCAATTAGGATATTATATTATAAGCATAATACATACACTGAATTTTTATTATTATGTAAAAAATATTGTTTTTTTAATAAATTAGTTATACTGACTGTGGGAGAAAATTATGGTCACATTACAAATCTACGCATGCATACAGTCGTACTCGTATAAGGATCTAGCTGAGTGGGTATTTCATCCATTTTGGTTTTTTTTGACTGTACAGCGGTAGTGTGACAGTAATTTACGTAGTTTTAATTATTTTTGGGAAAAAATATTATTACCTATATTAAAAATTACAGAAATCAATTCAGTAAACGATTTTGAACAAACTACTTTCATAATGTGCATTAATTCAGTTACACATTGTATACAGGGTTATAGGAAAAACACCAACAACCTCTTGAGAGGTCATTATGAACAAGTTTTACTATGGGACCAAACCTGAAATCGCCAAAAAAATAAATCAGCTGTTGCCTACATTTATGTTGAGTTAACTCGTCAAAATGTAGGGAACAGCTGATGTTTTTTTCGCGATTTCAGGTTTGGTCCCATCTGGTCCCATCATATCTCTAGACTAGACATCTACTTGATAGAAATCATAAATTCAATGATAGACAACGCACAGCTTTTAAACCACTGGGTCTACAAGTATGAAATGTTACACAAGAGTTCCTTATATTAATGGAGGTGAGCACTAAGGAAGTATTTTTGAGAATGCATCATTTATCGATGGGAATTCCCATAGGGCGCACGACTTGTAGTAATAATAATTTACTTACTTGGTCAGTCGTTTTAGTGCAAGTTTGTGTGATTGGGCCCGCAGTGACCATCAACACTCCCGCCATCAAAATTGCTAGAGTCACGAACCGGAACATTTCTCGTCTTTGGTTGCTGAAAAAAGGAAAACAATTATTATTGACAGCGTTCCTAGAAATATTTGTCAACGGTGTAATTGCGTAACGTACTATCTATCAGTAGCAATGGGTTTCATTTTGACGGTTCAACAACATTCATTGCGTTATTTACGTTGTTGAGTAGACAAATTTTTCGAACATTTATGAAGCAATGGATTAGCAATATATTTCTGATTCAGATTCATTTATTTGCAAAAACATGTGTAGATAATATATCTACATTTTATGATTTTGATTAGAGGTGTTACAGGATATTCTTTGACACAACATGTTTGACCATGGCTGGTGTACAAATTAGGTCATAAGACCATAAAGATTTAAAAAATAAATAAATCACAAAGTTAAATAATCTACAAATAAATAACAATTACATTAATATTAGATTAAAAACAAAACAATAATAATAATAAAACAATTGATAAATATTCATGCTATTCAAAACAAATACAATAGATTCAGTGAGTATATCAGAGCGATTTGTCATTTCTAAATTCATTGACATTATAGTCGGATTTTCCTGCCAGTATTGTTTTTAATGTTTTCTTAAATTGGTCTGTATTTAGTATTTTTACACAGATAGGGATATTGTTATAAATTATCGGGGCTCTGCATACAACGCTGTTATACAGTAGTGCTGTCTTACCTGGCTGAACACGAAATTTACTAATTATCCCTGCGATTTCAAAATGATTCAGATTGAGATTGATAGTGTGTTACGCAATTAGGGGCGTTATTGACCGTAAAAGGACAGTAAACATTTGTGAAATGGTTTACAACCCATTATAATAATAATAATAATATCCCTGGACATTTCACACAGCACCATTTGTCCCAAGCTAAGCAACCTAATGCTTGTGTTATGGTAACAAGATGGCTGATAAACTACTTATATCTATACAATTTTTTTTTTTTTTTTTTTTGTAAATACATACATATTATAGATAGAAAAACACCCAGACTCAGAACAAATACATGTAGGTCATACAAATATTTGTTCCGTGCGGGAATCGAACCCGCGACACGCAGCGCAGCAGTCAATCGCTTAACCACTGCGCCAACCGTGCCGTCATTTACAACCCATTCACTGTCGTTTACCTCTAATTTTTTATCACTGTCTAAATCTTAATCTTTATTTTCGTTAAAATAAGGTTGCTGTGAGTTTGCACCTGACAGAGGTAACACAGCTGTGAAAGGACAGGAATTAAAATGTATCGAGAAAAAACAAGATAGCGGCGTCGAATTGAAAGTAGGCGTTACTTTAAATTCGACGCCGCTTTTTTCTTTGCGATGTTTGCAAAACATTTCATAAAATTACCAAAAGACAAATAACAAAAGAACAAAAATAATAAGTGTACTCACTTCTGTTTCTCTTTGTATCGCTGCTCCCGAAGCCAAGCAGGGAATAAAAGATGTCAGGAATGCTGTCGCTTATATACCCGATAGTGGCAACTGGTCCATTATTATTCTTAAAACAAAATATGTTTTGGGTATTCCCGGAATTATATAAAAAACATTGAGTGCTTAATTATTTCTAACAAAACTCATACTTTGTGCTTATCTAAGCGGCATTGATAACACTGGCACCTTTGACCTCACTGACCTAAGTACGACTGGGAGTTCCCGAAACAAGAAAATATTGATAAGCTGTGTTGTCTTTTCAGATTTCGGGTATTTAAGCAAAATCGTCTGTGAGAAACTTATTGCTTTGGCTGTCTTCCATTGGAACGGTTCACTGTGCGTATAGCTGAGAGGAACTACTGCCCTAGTCTGTGCTTCCCGAAAGATATAACCTGGGAGCCTTCAAGTCGACAGTCAAGGTTGCTTCTTGGCAAGCGTGCACCATCGTTGACCGCATCATCCCTTAACATCAGGTGAGATAGTAGTCAAAGGCCAGTATACTCCATTGTTCAAATTTTAATGCGATTATAGTTGAAGAAGACATTCATTAACATCATCGTGCTGCCTTTGTCCCTTGTTTCTTGGGGCGAGCGCAACACGTCTTTATTCTTCCCTGTCAGTCGTCACTGTATCATTCATTCTTTCTCTGTTACATCTACCCTCACACAATCCGTTCCTCTTTTGTTTGGTCTTCCTCTGCCTCCCCAATCAAGTAGCATTTATAATTATCACTCTTTTACATGCGTTTCATCGTAGATTGAAGAAAAAATTAAAAATAACAATTGTTATTTTTTTATCAGCAACCAAAGTCGGAAAATGTGCCGGTTCGTGACTCTTGCAATGTTGATGGCGGGAGTGTTGGTGGTCATCGCCGGTCCAATCACGCGAACCTGCACTGAAACGACTAGCCCCGTAAGTAAATTAAAGATGTACATATATTATCATAATCCATTCTACCACTAACCCAATTTATTTGGGGATTTCATTTCGGCTTCTTCCAGTTATCTCTATCAGCCTTCATCTTCACATCATTTTTCACGCATTATATCCATCATTTTGTTTAGTTTTCTACTCTTAAAGGCATTCATACCCAGAAGTATTTTACTCGCATCACCTGCCCATTTCTGTTTACCAGTACCCGGCTGCTGAAATGGCATACAGAGTATTGAAAATTAGTCGGCTATGCAGAGCTTTGTCTCTGTCATCTGTGTGAAAACCTCAGCGAAAACTCCACTTGGTGTTTCAACGACCGGATAGATAAAGTCATTTCAAAATTATTATACCTCTGATATTGCATCACTGTCAAAATTGCAGTGATCTTTGTTACTGTTACAATAAGATTGCTGTTGGGTTGCTTCTGTCAAAGGTAAAATTGCTATGAAAAGACTAGAAATCTAACTGAACAGACAGCTGTGCTGCTGGAGAGTGTGTTGCGCTACTTCTTTTATCCAGCTAAACCACTAGGAAGTGGTGAAGGGCGGCCGTTTTGGGGGACTGTTTAAATTAAATGGTTTTTGATTGTATGGGTACAGCCAACAAGTCCGTCTGGCCCGATGACGACATTGCTGTCGGTAAACAATAAAGAATGACAGGCTTGTCACTTTTCAAAGTAGTTTCTATATTTCTTCTTTCAGCCACCGGGATAGAAAAGTTTGGGTAGTAGACAATAAAAACTCTAAAAAAAAAAAAATGAGCATAGGTACTCAAAATATGCTGCATTAAATACTACGAGTAACTTTTCGACAACTTATAAGCGATTACAAATAAAGAAACGACCGAATAAATTGCTGAAAATTACAAAAAAATTAATACAATATTTGCTGACGTTATATTTTTCCACCAGCTTAAATTGCGTTTTACCGAAATCCACAGGTCATCATTTTTATCGTAACTTACCTATTTTATATTATAAATTTAGAATCAATCTTACACATTTTCTAACTGTGGCGCTGTGGCTGTGTGGTTTGGTTTTACATTCAAAAATATGTTTCAGGTTTCGTTATGTGGTCACAGTTCTAACCTAACCTAACCTAGCTTTTTCGATTTAAAAAAGATATATGCGTGTTACGTTGCAAATTTCACTAAACTATAACTTTTCGGAAGTTTAGTATTTTTTTTGGAAATTTAGTTTATTATTTGGAAGTATAGAATATTTTTCGTAGAATTACACGTGAAGAGAATTGAGAGAATTGAACATGAAGGTTATTCAGATTAATGAATAAACTTCATGTTTATTTGTTAAATATACAACATTTTTTGTCGGTTAATTTTGTATTAACTTTTCGGTAATTCATTTTAACACAGCTAAGTTAGTATTACAGTCAACCACAGATCACTGGAAGTTAATTTGTTTTTCGGAAGCTTTATTATTTTCCGAAAAGTTTGTGGCATTATATCTAATCTTATTGGCAGCAATAAAGTTGAGTAGGGAAATCGTGTTACCCAGTAAGTAGGTTGTGGAGGTCAGATAGGCAGTCGCTTGTAAAATCCTGGTTTTCACTGCATCAGGTTAGAATAAAGCCGACCACAACATATGTAGTTTAGAAAGGTCAGGCTGATGATGATTGACCATAATAAAATTAACTAACAAATTGTTTTTTTCTTTTGCCAGGCAGGAGAAATCACAGAGACGTGTCGCGTGGTTGGACAAAATGGGAAGAACCACATCGACAGGACTGAAATAACCATCCGTGGTCCGGGATCCATCTATATTAAAAAGCCTGGATACACGCTTGAAGTTGGGAATAGACATATTGTTTATGGAAACAACGTTGTTTCTGATTTTGATCAGAAGTTTTTTGACGATGTCTTTGATAACTTGTTAGATGTTTAATCAGTAGTTTTGTATTACCGGTACTTAATAAAATTATGTTCATTGTATTAGTTTGTCTTATTGACTAAAGATCCATAGTGAATTATTATGATATTTTGTTACTCCCGCTCTCACTAAAATGGCTAATCAAGTAGAATCGCTGTTGGAAAGATGTCCAACGGTTATTCTGTTCATTCCGTAACAATAAGATTTGGACGCATTTTAAAGTTGTACCTATTGTAATTTAATTTAGGCTATTTCCATCTTATTCTATCTAATAAACAAACCAAAAAAGGGACGGAAATTATATTACGGCTATCAATTTTAGTAAACCTGAAAGCTCCATACATGGAATTAATATTTACTAGGTAATATGTACTTGATGAAAAGTAACTACAGTAAATGTGTGTACAGGTCCCGTCACGTAAAAAGAACGCTGGCAGTTTGTTTTGTTTTTTTTAAAAAAAACGTGTTTGCCTGCGCACTGAGCGATTTATCGATCAAATTGGTAACCTATTATGATTCTACAATAAAACAATTACACTTATATTATAAAACAGTAGCCTAGTACATTAGGACGCGAGTATACGCGTCCGCAGGCCCATCCTCTCCACTATCGCTCAGCGTTCTTTTTACGTGACGACAACTATAATGGTTGTAAGCTGCAACTTTAACTGATATGTGGTAAAAAAAAATTGTCTCGTATTGAAAAATCTGAAATAGCTTAGATTTTTCGTTTTATTGTGTTTAAAAAATCAGTACCTACGAGTATACTTACATTTTGTTTTTGTAATCTTGCACAAATAAATTATATTTATTTATTTAGTTAGTGGGTTATATAAATAACACCAGCCAATATGTTATCGGTTGCTCATAATCTAGCAATCCAAGCACAACCCAAAAATATACCTTACATCAGTAATGCTTGCACGAACTTTCTCCGCCTTCAGTGCGTCATCGCCCTTAGTGTGACGTCACGAAACGCAACCCGGTGACACACCGTCATCTTTGTAATAGCTGTGCACCTATTATTTGAAGGCCAAGGTTCGAGTTTAATACTGCTAATGGACAACCCTACCCTGTTGGACTACTGTAAGTTCTCACTGTTTCTCGTTTAAAGTGACAACCTTACGAGATATTGTTAGTATTAGGGTTGTTTGTGCAACATTAGATTTTAGTAGACCATCAATTTTAAACACGTAATTATCGAAATCATAATTCTAAATCAGCTCGTTGAGAACAGTTATCTTGGAAAATAAATAGGAACATTAAACTACACACACATATTACTATGTAAAGTATTGCATTATGCCATACCATTTTCACGTAAATTTACCATTTTGAAAAAGTGGAGCTCAGCCACTGATAGTTGCTTAAGTCAAGAGTGTTGAACAAAGACAGAAATATACAATTTTCATTAGAGAAACCCTTTAAATAGGTACAGTTTCATTGATGCGTTGAAAGCGTTTCTGTGATAGAATGTATTTTGATCGAATTCCACTATTGAATCATGACAGCTTTCGAATTGTCGCCTTGTGTAAATCCACCTTGAAGATGTTCACCCGTGAATAATTTAATCAGTAGGATGGCTTTTAAGTCGCAAATCCTCTTAAATTACTTTCTAGGCGCGGTAAAGTCGGAAAATACGTTTATTTATGCACTAGCCAACCGAATTGTTGACGAATTCAGTTGCTAAAGAACAAAAAGAGTTGTTCACTGAATGGATTTGGCGGCTGATTGGGTTGGTCTTAAAATCACTGTTGAATAAAGAAAGTACAATTAAGTTGGTATCATTAGGCGAGGTAGCATGCAGTTTAAAAAAAAAAAGATACTTGTTAATAATGTCGGTCATGGGTAGTAATTTTCATACCAAGCTGTTTTATTTAGATTATTTTTATACCAAAAACGTTCACAATTTTCTTTACAACTGTGTAAAAATCCTTTCAATTTGGCTCCCTAAAGAATCTCTAAGCTGTATCTTATAGTAACAATAAGGCCTTCATTATTTACAACTTTTTTTAAGCCTTTGAAGATTTTCACAAACAGTATTGTGCAGTTCGAAAGTCTGACAACCAGTCTTACCAAGGGGTATCGTAATGCCCAATATGTAAGTGGGGTTGTGAGGTCAGATAGGCAGTCTATCCATGTAAAAAACTGGTATTCAGCTGCATTCGGTTAAACTGGAAGTCGACCCCAACATAGTTGGGAAAAGGCTACACAGATGATGATGAGTTTTGTGCAGTTTTCCTCTTCATGTTCTTCTGTAAACTAAGCATTTAGACGTACTTTATTCGGGCAATTTTATACCGTGTCCCATTTAAGTCTCTATTCAGCGAAGGAGAGAGATTAATCGACATGTTTGCGGTTACCTCTCTGTGGAATGCGTACATTTTTAAATGTGGAATATTTTCACTGAAAATTAGTACCCGAACTAAATCGTACCTTACCTTCGTGTAATAGGTGATGATGTGCATGGTATGTGGTGTTTTGTGTGCAACTAATGATATTAGCGTTAACCTTAGAAGAGATGATGTATGGCGTCTGATATGTCTATTGTGTTGCATTGGCGTGTTATTGGAGACGCTTATGTCCAGCTGGGAGCTGGAGGCTTATGATGATGTCTATTGTAGCACATCAGTCTAAACAGGATATACGCTCTCTTGGGTCTAACTTTTTATAACCATGCCTATGGGTAATGCTATAATGCTTTTATGGATAACTAGCAGCGCCCTGCGGTTTCACCCACATAAGTTGCGACCCCGTGGGAATATCAGGATAAAAAGTATTTTATGTGTTAATAGTGATTATAAACTATCTGTGCTCAAAATTTCATCAAAATCTGTTTGGTAGTTTTTACTTGGTAACAAACATCCATCCATCCATCCGAACACACACAAACTTTTGAGTTCATAATGTTAGTAGAATTCTTAGGTAATTTTAATTCTATAAAAAAAATATTTAATGCCAATGAAGGCTGGGCATTGTTTGTTAGTTACTTAAGTTTTTTATTAAGTAGATATTAGGTACTTCACTTGACGTTACAGGGCTCTAGCAGCTGTGCGATTCTGTAACCATCTCACCGTGAAAACTTAGGTGAAGTGAGCGTGGAGTGAGCTGTCATTCCAAATAATGCTAGGCATTGACACTACTGACAACTCACATCAAGCTCACTTCACTTGTGTTTTCATGGTGAGATTTTTACAGAATCGACCAGCTGCTATCGAGTTTATTTGAATCATGTTCTTGCAATAGCTAGATAAAAATAACAACGAACATTGTGAACGATACTAGCATACACAATAAGCCGAGCCAGTATGAACTTAAAGGTCGAACCAGTAGTAGGTACCTACGGGTCAAAGACGCGGATCGCGTGTGTTACCCAAGGTCACGGCATTCATGTGTTATCGTTATCACCACCCGATCAACAAATCAGTCTCGATTCTCTACAAATACGGACTAAACTAAGAACCGTAGTTAATTACGCGTTTTTTGCTTATTTTTGACCAAGTCGGGAAAGTTTTCGTATTTTGTTATACGGTCACGCATGCTCGATAGTTTATGGTTTTCGATTTATAATAATTGTCGCTACAAGAAACGGTCGTAAGGAAATATTAGCTACAAAAATCACGTTATATTTATGGAAATATTCTTAATCACCTTGCTTGGGAAATTGAATGTAGATTTACAGGTAGATTACACAAAAATTCATAGTAATATTATAAATTCGAAAGTAACCCTGTCTGTATGTTACTTACCTTTTCATGCCTAAGCCACTGAACGGATTTCTATAAAATTTGGCAAGGAGATAAAAAGAAAAGAAAGAAAATACATTTTATTTAGCACAGACTAAAAGACACATAATACATCAGATATCAACTAATAAAAAAAAAATAGAAAGTATAAAGACCTGTGTAAGAAATTAGCAGAACACGGCTGCACCGAAAAGGCCCATCTCAGCAAAAATTCCAGACAATAGTGCCTGACGCTGGTTTTCAACTGAAGAAGATAGATGACATCCTGGGGAAAGACATCGGCTACTTTGTGTCCCGCGTTCCCGTGGGATCATTTCCTACATCCACGCAGAAGTCGAAGCCGCGGCCAGAAGGTACTTGGTTAATAGTAGGTAAACAAAGAGGTTTTTAAAAGACGGATTTGTATTTTAGGATTTTACTTATATCATCATTATTGTTCGTTTTGTACACACACGTAGTGTACGTCTGCGTACAAAACGCACATTCGTTACCTAACGTAGTACTAAAACTACCTAGTTTTTTACTACGTTTTAGTAGGTACGTGTCAAAGGGCGCTATGGGAAAACACAGCATCAGTGAATAGAACAATGATTTTTATTTAGCACTAAAGTTGAACCCTCCAACATCGCCCAAAATCATACCCACAACTGCAGTCTTAATTATGCAATGGGTAGTAAACATCTGTGTTCGACTCGGCTTGGAACACAAGTCAAGCAAAGAGCGTTTGGCATGTAATTTGAACATACAAAGGCTTACGGGCACAGATATTGCAGATGCAGCGGCATTTAGATGTATACATATATAGCAACATCTTGTATAATACAGGACGAACTCATCGCGAGGTAAGGCTTGGGATAAACGTAACAGAAATTTACGGTAATATTTCACGAGTGTTAGCGCTCTTCCAGTCTGTTCCAGCCACCTTCTTTAGGTCGTCCGTCCGTCTAGCTAGGGCGTCCCAAACTATGCTTGCCGATACGCGTTCTATTCCAGGACTCGTTTTCTTCACCGGCCATTGGTAGCTGGGACAGACTGTATGCGGAAGGCAGAGGACAGCGTGTTGTGGCGCAGCCTGGGAGAGGCCTATGTCTAGCAATGGACTGCGATAGGCTGAGTTGATATGCTGATCTTAGCAACAACGTAGGTACGTGTTTATAACATTCTCTAATTTTGTACCCCCCCCTTTTTTAGTCCCTAGCTACGAGAACCTATAGCTAGTTTATGACGGCGATGACTATCTGTGAGAAATGACCGTTAGTAGAACTATATATGTAGGGCATAAACCACTTTGCTAATCAATCAATATGTACACACCTTAAAGAAAATTTAATTACTAGAAAGAAAGAAAGAAAATACATTTATTTGCGGCAAACATGACGCATAAAAAAAAGAACAAACACACAAAAAAAAGTAAAAAGTAGGGGGTAAACATGCGGTGCGGGTGCGGCATGTGGTACTATCCTATCGGAATAAATGGAAAAATAATTGGGTATCATAAGCTAATAAATATATCTACTCAAATTGTTTCAACAAAGATTCAAGAGCATTGACATGACTTAAGGTAAGTTTTGGCAAAATGAAAACAAAGAAAGCCACTTACTCTTAGTAAAGCTGTGAGTAGAAGATATTGTTCTCATTGTGTGTTGAGTTGATGAACTTTAAGGATTAGTTTATCACTAGATTATGACGACGTTATTTAAACAGATTTTTGGTTTAAGATATTAATACCCAGATTAATTGATTGTATTTAAAAATAGTCCTATAATAATAATAATAATACATAGTGAAAAGTGTTTATTTCTCACCACAAGCCAAAAAAAAAAACAACACAAACAATATTATACACAACAAGAAATAGCTGACGTTTTTTTTGGTTGTGGATCGCTGGTGCCTGTGGTAGGTATTAACACCTGTAATACAGGTCACCAGGTGGACCTGTTTATGGTTACATATTTGGTAGCTTACATTATATCACAGCAAGTAACAAAAGTTACAAACAATTAGTGAGCTTATTTTTAGAGTAAAGATAAATACAAAAACGATTAAAAATTAAAGTATGCTGGGATGTTGATAGAATGCGTTTGAACGATGAATACTTAACTTACCTACATTGGTCAGGAAGGGGTTTTCTGCGGGGTAACGTGCGTAACGCAATCACAATGGTAGTGGAATTCATTTTGACATTCAACAACATACATATATTTGTCTATCCTCATTGTCAAACAGACCAATATTCAGTCTAGATATGAAACTGTGGATTCGGAATTTAATTCGAAATCCTTCGGATTGTGATAGAAAGTGTGTTGTGCAATTTGAGGTTTGGTAAAACTTTATTTTATCCCAAAATGGCTTTATATTGCGCTTGTGTACCAGTACCAGATGCCGGCTCGCTGCAGTCAGTGCCAATAAAAGTTGCAATAATACCGCAGTTACAGTAAAAGTGCAGTGTTTCTTTTCCACAGTGGGCCTTATGTGTATGAGGTAGACATCCTTTGGTTTTTGAGATTAAAATTGTCTGTCTGCAATTCTTAGTCTTGGCACAATTTTTGTGAGAATAGGTCGTGCTGTCGACGCAGCATATTTTTTTACGGTGTAAGTATTTTTTTAAACTTTTAGTCCGTCTTTTTTTTTCAGTACCTACATTATATTGTAACTAGAAGGGATCCTAAACAATTTTGAATACACATGTTAAAACTGGGGTCTGTCTGACCACACGCCGACTGTGACCGACATGATGACCGAATGCTGTACTTATTTGTAAATGCCTACACGGGCGCGGTCTTGCTTGCACGCCGCCCGCGATCGCCAAGTGTGACGGCGGCAACGAACGTTTTGGCAACTAGCGTGGCGCGCGGCGTGTTGGTTGGTAGAGTGTGACGTTTTAAAGACCGTATCCTTAGTAATAGATGATAGAAGTAAGTTTTCTCTGAAACTAACATACTTACTGTCCGTACCTGCTATTCTAAATCGATCCAAGAGTAACGGACGGGATAATAATATCCCTTGTAAGTTTACTATCGATACTAAAAACCATTATTGAAATGAAAACAGGCTACTAATGGCAAATGATCTATGATTTCTAAACGCAACTATCAATAACACTTTATCACCTTTGTAAAATGAAGCCAATTTGTTTTCTGTAGCCTATAATTATCGAAGCTTAATTTTCGACGTTTCTTGTTAATAGTCTAGCGATATACAACCTCCTTAGCTGTGTATTTAAGCGGCTGACCTCTATGACCTCTAACCCTAGTTGTTGAATAATGAAACAGATCAGAAAATGATACGTCTTGGAATATAGGTACATTGACATACATATTCATGCAGTATCTTATTTGAGGATGAATATTCAAGGTGTCTCGGAATTCAAATAATCTTATGTGTTATGATTATGAATGAGATGTTATGATTTCTGAATAACAGCAACAGCTTTATAACTAATTTTCAATTTCTCTTATTGAATAACTAAACTACTACAATTGTAAATGTTGGCTAAATTTTTTCCAGTCTAATACCAGAGTGGTATGGCGCTGTATGCCGAGATTCTGCTTTTTCGCCTAGTTCGGCTACAGATGCTCCATGTTGTGTTATTTTTATTATATCCTACAAATTTATTTTTAAGCAATATAATTGTTATAATGTTAATATTTTTGGTGTCAATAAATAAATTATTATATAACAATCAATATATTATTTTGACCATATGTAGACGTAAAACTATCTTGATTATATGTATTGTCAAAACTGTATGTAACAACAAATGTTTTGACAATTTAACCCGTCAAACAATTTGCCAAAAAAAAAGCCATTTTGCATACCCTCAATGGTTTTTACGATTATTTTTGGTATCGTTTCGAATGTATTTTTCTTACGAACAGTCACAGTTCATACGAAATTCGTCAGGTTAACAAGTTTGTTAAAAATAAAAAACAAACGCTAGGCTAGGCTAAGCGTTAGGCTTTTGATAAAAATTAATACTCGCTTTTCAAAAAAGACTGCGCTTTTTAGATTTATTTTTATTAGGCTTAATTACTTTACTTAGACTAAGAAACGCTGAGAGAAACATTTCAAGTTGTCCAACTCTAAGCTAGGTCAAACTGTAATATCCAGAGGCTTCCAACGTAAACAATGACAATTTCTTGCTTCGAATATGCAGTTTTACATAATTATCTTTGAAGTTTACGAATATTAACTAAAGTTTGCCTTAAGTTCTCGTGAAAAAATTTCAAGTGATTCTGTAACGCGACAAAAAAAATATATTCAGCGATTTAATAACTTTTTCTTACCAAAACCAAAGGATACTGTTCAATTTACATAAAAGCTGTTCCGTAAAAACCTTTGCAAATTGTACAAACTACTCAAATTGGAGTGGGGCGTTGTACAAACTAGTTTGCCCTTTTTCGGAGAATCAAAGGAGTATTGTCGTCAAAAAGGCAAGGTATATTTTCCATTATCGGAGGCTGTGACCATAAAACGGATCATATCGGATCCAATTTAACGCACAAACATTTGACAAACGTGACTATGGTCCGATGTGCTTAGTGCTCGCGAAATTGGATCCGTGAGTGGAGTTTTGGAGATAGACATTATGGATTCTTTATGGGAAATATTGTTGTATTTTTTAACTACACTTTTTTGAGCCCAACGCCTGCTCGTTTAGAATGACCAAATCAACGTTGGGCGAATTAGTTTGTCACTAGATGTAAGGATTATGTTTGTGTACTCGCTTGTTGTTTTTTTTCTTCTTCCATTTTTGTTCGACATCAAGTCAATACATGGTTCACTAACTATCAGCATATTTGGAGTTTTTTGACCAGTCACCTAAATTCCCCAACAACAAACACTTTTACTAGGTCACGTCCTCCTAAAGCAATAAAGTGAAACATGCTCTCTCTGTAAAAATAAAACAATAACATCTTTTAGTACTTTAGATTTTAGCTAGTCGTTGTAAATTCCAGCTAGAACAATACTTCTAAAATGAAAACATTAGGTAGCTGACTGCCTCGTTGATATAGTGTTCGCAAGCGCTACTGCTGACCATGAGGTCCTGGGTTCGATTCCCAAGTTGGGCAAAGTGTTGTTGGGTTTTACCATCTGGAAGTTCTCAGTAACAGCCCGGAGTATAGATTTGTGCCCGGTTCATGGCAATAGGCTCGCACCAATACATGTGGCTTAAACATAACTGGTGAAATGTGAGTGTGCCAGAACCTCTGCTTAACCCTTCGTGGAATACAGGCTTGATGTTATGTGTGTGTGTGTATTATATAGCTCTACATTGTAGAATACTAACTAAGACCTACTAGACCATCACCTCTGTAACTATTTTTCTGTTCTGATATTTTTCTTGTCTTTTTATACAACGTGTTTTTTTTTTTTGATATCCCATAACTCTAGGGGGTCATTGTACTCATCATTATGAACCACTTTTACTACGGGACCGAATCTGAAATCGTGAAAAAAAAAATCAGTTGATATATGATGCCAGATTTATGTTCGCATAACTCGACATAATGTATGGATCAACTGATTTTTTTTTCACGATTTCAGGGTTTGTCCCTTAGTAAAAGTTGTTCATAATGATGAAAGGATTAAAACGATCAAAATTTAACGGTATATATGTGGGTTCATAAATGGTTAATAAAATTAAAAATAAATGAGACTTGCTTATACCACAAATACTAATACCACAAATTTACAAAATACTTCATAAACATCCTTCACTATTTTTGTCAATAATTTCTGACGTTTCACATTAATTGTGCCTGCTGTATTAAGCGGGTCATTAAGTAAGCCAGCCTTAATACTTAACAAAATGGTGCCTGTAATGTCCCGTCGCGAGTGACAGATGGTTGCCAGTAAGTGGGATATGCGGCGGACATGAGCTATCGCGACACTGAGTACAAATGTTAAATGCAGCGCGAGTTGAGCGCGGGCGTTGTCATGACAACCAGATGACGTTTGATTAAGTGGCGGTTTTACGCTTTGGCATTGATGTTATGTCACTTTAACTTAACTAATAAAATGGGCTGCTTTTTCAATAGTCAGATAACTGGTATAAAGAATAGTTTTATAATCTTATAAAGAACACGTGAATCAAGTGTCTTCCCCTTAACTTATAGTGAGTAAGAAAGACGTTATTGGACGATTTCATAATTTTATAGTTACTTAGCAGTTTAAGTTATATTTAAATTACTTATTAGCTAACAGGCTAGATTGTAATGTAAATAAATTATCACCGATTATGCTAATTTATAAAGGAGAAAAAAATTGTTAACTTTAATCTAAAAGAAGGGGAAGGGCGGGTGAAGGGTTAGGCAGAGGTGCATTTCTAGTACACCCACCACTTAGTAACGTTATATTCGATACTAGCAACCCGCCCCTGCTGCACACGGTTTTTTCTTTAACATAAGTGAGTAATATTAATGTATTATGCACATACACCTCTTTAAATTTTCTAAATGATGGTGAAAACTGCTTCAAAATCAGTCGCGAAGTTTGTAGCAGCACGATCACACAGACCGACACGAAAAGCGACACTAATGTATAAAATAGTAAATTGATATAATAGAAAAATGAAAAAGAAAAAAAAAATAGAAAATAACAAAAAATGGAAATGAAAACGGAATGGAAAATGGAATGGATTTTCTTAATGGAATAGAATATTATGTACTCTTTAATATGTAAACCATATAAATTACAGACATAAATATAGAAATTTTACAAAGGGTGACACAATGGGCGGCCTCATCGCTAGGAGCGATCTTATAAACACAACCTTTGGATGGATTAAAAAGGGGAAGGAGAGACAAATACTGCAGGTGTAATATTTACATAATACAATAAATACATACATAAAGTATATACTTACTCTATTATGTTAGGATACGGCGAATATAACGAATTTCTCTCGTGTCTTTCTCGTGTCTATTAACAGTTTTGGCATTCGAGAAAATGTCCTGTAGGCACTCACTCACAAACTTACAATTAAAAAGAAAACTAAAAAAATAATTTTTTGGTGCTCAATTTCCGACTAACACAAATACGAGAAGACGGAAAGCTGTTACCATCTTCATCAGATATCTAACCTATACTTTGCCCATTAGGTTAACCATTTTTTGACAGATCGAACTAGTGAGCATTTATTTTTATTTGGTCAAACCTGATACAAGTACGGATTAGGCAGTTTATATATTTATTTTATTACACATTTTAAAGTTAACTTTTACGTTATCTGGAATATGTACGTTCTAAGACAGCTGTCAAAAAACGATTAACCTAATGGACAGGGTATAATCAAAACCAAGACTGTCTTCGGACAGAATTTATAAGCTAAAACAAAATTGAAACGATAAATTAACATTACTACGTTCTACTTCAATCTAAACCGTCGTCAGTAAGTAACAAGTACAGCCGCATGTAAATGCAGTCGACGTCGCAACACATATACTATTCCCGTCACTAGTATGCATATATTGTTACGTCTAAGTAGTGTCTGAGTGAGATTTAACTGCACTACAAGGCTACACGACTACACGTGCTTGGCGAAGGTGAGCGCATTGGCGTGTTTTGTTTTCATTTTATACCAAATGCGATTGTCGATTGTCGAGTTGGAATTAAATGATGCATTTTGAGCGACCATTTGCACAGTGGGTGCATATAATAGAAAACGTTTATTCTACTCATGGTGCCATTTACTGGGAGATTAGCATTCTTATTATATATTCAATAGAGATTATTATTCAATCACAAGATGAAGAGAAAAAAAATATTCAAAATTTTGGTTTTTTATACCGGTTCCTAACTTTAAGCTAACAGTTTTAAAATTCTCATTTTCAATCTTGGCTACATTACCACAATATTTAATAATAGATAACGGCGTAGAATTTAAATAAAGGCCTTTAAGAATTTAAATTCAGCTAAGATTTTGATTATCTAAAATGGCTTAAGATGAGAATCGCGGTTTACATTTTACATATATAGAGACGGGCGGTAATAAAGAAAGGTTTAGTTCTATGAGACACTTTTATCGAATTACCGCGCGAATGAAATCGTGGAGGGATATTAAATAAAGAATGCATTTATCTTGGCCTCTATGTAACCTATTTATATTTCCTTTACAGATATTAGCAGAAAGTAATATCTGGGTATTTTGGACGTACAGAAATGGTACGAGAAAATGTTTGAAAGTGGTGCGGTTTGTAACTTTTCTAGGACTTAACACTTTTGGTCTAGTCTTTTCAATTGATTGATTGGAAAAGTGAGAAATGTCGTTTCGCTGTCGTAAATTCAAATGAGATAACTCTAATAACTATAGAGTTAAGTTTTCCTGAATAAATCGTTTTCTTGTAAAGTCGTGATGTTAGGGGCAATTCTCGTAATTTTAACTAAGTTCATGATCTCAGTCTCAATTTGTCAAAAATACTTCTAATTTCCCAACATCGTTGGCAAGTTGTTGACATTTGTTTGTCGCCAAGATAACACTGCGACTAGATTTTGAACGTTTTAATTTACGAGAATTGTCCTTATCTCAGCGATGATTAGAGGATAATTTGGCAGATTGGGACTTACATTAGAACGCGAACTTTCATAAAAATACGGGAGCCTCTAATGTCCCCACTGCTGGTACACAGGCCTCCTCTCTGTGATTTGGAGTGGTAGATGTCACGTCATGTCTTCCAATTTTTGGTTCTAGGATATGCCGGTTTCCTCACGATGTTGATTGGAAAAACGCACCAACAACCTCTTAAGAGGTCATTGTACTCATCATTATGAACAACTATTACTATGGGACCAAACCTGAAATTGCGAAAAAAAAATCAGCTGTTCCCTACATTTTGACGAGTTAACCGAACATAAATGTAGGGAACAGCTGATTTTTTTTTCGCGATTTCAGGTTTCTCTCTCCATATGGTGGACAAACATATTATGGTCTTTGGCAAATCGGCAGAGTTCCATGCTCGAGGTTTGCCGGAGGGCTATGGAACGGAGTATTCTGGGTATCAAACTAACAGACCGGGTTCGGAATACGACCATCCGTTCCATAAAAATAACTGATGTCACTTGGAAAGCTGCCACGCTAAAATGGAATTGTGCTGGACACATCTGCCGCATGTCAGATGTCCAATGCAATGGGCCAAACTTACGACCCAATGGGTCCCTCTTAATGGCAAGCGACATCGCTGCAGGCGGCAGACGGAGATGGCGGGATGAGCTGGACTCCTTCAACAAGAACTGGTCCTTAACAGCTTTAAACAGAGAGAAGTGGAAAGAGAGTAGGGAGGCCTTTGCCCTGCAGTGGGACATCACAGGCTTTTAATAATAATCATTATTTACTCCAATGTACTTTACTTTCACAGGCGAAGGTACAAAACATACTTTGAATACTTTATGGCGGAGCCACCGTCGCTCTGTGGCTGTAATTCAGTTAGGGTACGCGAGGCTGGTTCAAGACACTTGAATTTACACTTTAGGACAGCATTTATTATTAATTAGGGCCTAATCTGTTTGTATTGATAAATAAAGTTGATTTTTTGCGGGTGAGGAAGTTTCGCATGCGCTTGTTTGTAAGGGAGTGCGAGGGTTAAGTTAAGTGGGTGCATTTTAAGAAACCATACAAGGGTTACACGCATAAGGGCCATAATAACACTGGTGATTTACGAGCGTGTTTCCAGCGAGGGGATTGTTTAACATGCTCGCTGCGTGTGCGTAGCGAGCAGGCCACGAGTGCGCAACGAGTTCGAAACGTTTGCGTAAAAGGAGCAGTTTACATGAGTGTACAAGAGAGAGCGAGACAAGTGAGCGTGCAGTATTGCGAAAACGGAGAATACGTCGCGTAGTCACACACTCGCGGGGAGCACGCTCACAAATCGCTTCGGTTAAAATACGCTGGCAAATCGTCACTCTGATAACGCTAAAGCGTTTTGGCGAACCACCTATGCAAGAGTCTTAATCGAAATCAGATATCAAACTAAGTAACAATACCTACTCGATCCTTAATTGTATGCCATGATTATCAGACTGTTCATAATGCCATCAAGTATGTACATAGAATTCATGTGTAATTTAAAGTAAATTGCGTTAAATTATTATCGATGAAATTACTAAAAACAAGTGCTGTTCCAAATCGGTGGAACAACATCATTTATTCACACGTTTACCAGCGAAATATTAATTTTAATACATTAACACTACAGATGAACGTTTACTTACGGGACAAACTGACGAAGAATTTACATAAAATTAATACACAGCAATTTTATTGTGAAAGCAGACAGATGCTTCGTTTAAAAGCTTAAGCTGTGTACATTTGATGTAGGGATGTAGCAACTTCGTACTATCGAAACTTTTCATTCAATCATGACGTTTGGTGGCAATATAGTAAAAAAAAGCCATGACATTACCTACTTTGATTCCAAATCAAAAAGCTTCAAACGCATTACGTATGTCAAGATTGAAACAGTGTACCCTAGTACCTACCTATTCAAATTACCTACAAAGCTGCACTATATGTATACACTGAACAGCGCTCACCAATAAATTGGCAAGTTCATTTGTTGCCGTCATAACTGCGTTGAAGATGACTTGAGCTGCACCCTAATTGCGTAACACACTTGCAATCGCAGTCCGAATGGTTTTAAAGGAAATTGCTCCGTTTCATAATTATGTTTGTAAAATTCGTCTGCACAACAA
Organism: Apamea crenata; assembly: GCA_949629185.1. Lineage (NCBI taxonomy): Eukaryota > Metazoa > Arthropoda > Insecta > Lepidoptera > Noctuidae > Apamea > Apamea crenata. Next base: position 6,255,651 of record OX451359.1, read on the forward strand.
CGTAAGTACCTCAATGAATGTTGTTGAACGGTCAACATAAACAGCATTCTCATTGCCTGTCAGTGTCTCAGTGACTGTTGTAAATATTATAAGCACAGCTTGACGTATTCTACAACTAAATTGCAAAGTAACTTTCAGGCAAGGTGTTTTATGGTAATGCTGTAACAATGGACTAAATAATTGAGTCCTATTCTTTATTCTTACAAAAGATATCTTGCAAATGCGATTACAAAAATAACTTTTTTAACATCCCTAACTCGAAGCAGCCGAGTTAGGCTCGGTACTACCAAAGACAGAACGTCGGCCAGTGAATAATGCATGAACATTTACTGGCGCGAGTGAATCATTTTAACGCTGAGCTGCGTTTGGGAGGCATGCTAATAATTCAGTCGGAATCATAGTGTTAGAGACGGAATGAGTAGCTCTGTTTTAGTGGGTTATTCTGTTCTGAAATGTATCAAAGTACTGTGTAGAAATGTAGGCTGTGGCGTTATTTCGGAATACACTCCTAATGACAAACGTTTATATATTGTTTTTTTTTTTACTTTTACCCATCGACATCTGCATCCTGCCCGTCCTAACCTACGGTGCACAAAGTTGGTAACTTACTGAACAACAGAATTCCAAGCTCAAGATTGGAGAAAAAACAGCCAGGTTGAAATGGGAGTGAGCGGGACACGTTTCACGAGCAATGAGCAACAATCGTCACTCACTGGACGCCTGAGGGAGGATATCCCCGTCGAGGTAGACCACAGCGAAGGTGGTGCGGCGATGTGGTAATATTTGCAGGGCCAACATGGCCAGAGATCGCACTAGACAGAGAGGTTTGGAAGAAATAAGGGGAGGCGTTTGCCCAGGAGTGGGACACAATGTAGGCTAAAAAAAAAAAAAAAACTGTTTTTCCAGTAGTTAAGTACATCCATTTATTATTATCAGAAAACGCCATTTACGACCCTTATCTGATTATTCTGGATGTTATAATTCTAATTAACTTAAAAGGGTTAGGGTTAAATCATGTTGGTTTCCAGATTCGGGGTTTCATCTCCCACTATTTAGAGCCCTTGAGCTAAAAACACAATGGATTTATGAAGGGAGTTAACTTAAATTCGTGTTTTTTTAGCTTATACGAGTACATATATTATGCCGCCCTGCTGGGGAAAGGGCTCCCTTTTTTCCTTCCATACCTCTCTAGAGCAGTGGAGGCCCAGTGGTAACAACCGTGACTTATGAATTGCAGGTCGTAGGTTCGAACCCAGACAGGCGCTTTACTTTATGTAAATAAGTTCATCACCAATGCTCTGAAAATGGTGAAGGAAAACATAGTGAAAGAAACCGACACGTCCTAGAACCAAAAATTCGATGAAATGTGACATCTACCAAACCGCACTGGACCCGCGTGGTAGATTACGGCCCACTCCCTCTCACCGAGAGGAGGCCTGTGTCCCAGTAGTGGAAACATTATAGGCTGATTATATACCTCTCTATTTAGTCGGGCGAAATATGAAATATTTAATCTAAAAATAAAGTCTTGCCTATATAACGGCGCAGACAGCCAGACAAATCCAGGATTAATAAATTGATAAAATAACTCAATTGTGAGCGATTACACGGAATCGGACGAATCCAAATCTGTATTTGGTTAAATTATTTGATTGAACCCAATAATTCATTTTCAATTTTAACTAATCAGATATTCAGCTTTGGTCATTGCGCTCGCCCATTATTCGCCACACAACTGGTTTTCGTCCCAGTGAATTTAACCCGTAATCTGCAACATGGTTTCGCCCCTCGTATATTAATGGTTGCCCGTATCTACATCAGTGCATATAAATGGTAATATAATAAAATGTAAAGCAGGAACGGGTTAGTGCAGATGGACGTGCTTAGAATTAGAGCATTCACGAATTTTAGCTGTTCTGCTGACACACAGATGCATTATTTAAGGTTTGCGGACTTGCAAAATTAATAGGATGCCTAACCTACATGAAAGGGGTAACCTACATCATATATTAGAAAGGTTTGGTAATCCAACATAGTAATCGGGAAAAAGTTATTAGCTGTCGCATACTAAACTTCAACACCTACTTGACCCAAATGTATGACAGCTGATAATTTGTTCACAATTACGACGTTGGTCCTATGGAGAAAGTTGTTCACACACCCTTAAATGTGATCATGCATTTCTGATAAGTACACGCTGATAGTTAGGTAAATATAATATATGTCCATCGGCTAATGAGTTATTCGTTCTTTATGAAAAAGATAAACTGTAAATGTTACTGTATAGGATACCGTCCGCGGCGCTACTGCTTTCCAATCTTTTTACGTACCTAATCAAAATTTTATTTGGAAAAATATTCGCCAATTCTGAAACCTAACCAACATTTTCCGATATACCATCTAGCCAATCCCACCAAACTCCTTTTTTACTGTTCCGAAATTCTACGTTGCGACAGCTTCCATACAGCCGGTACGTTTCCATCAAACTTAAAAACTGCAATATTGGAAGACGAAACCAATATCGGGACTTATATAGAACGGTTGGCGAATAAAGCCGACGATCAATTTCGGATATACTTCACGTACTCCGGCCACGTGATTCGCAGAGCAATGCAGTTGCAGTGGCGTGCATGGAAACTATACATTCCCATTTTCGATACTCACGCTCCAAAACTTTTGATTAGTTGCGAATTTCTAAGAAAATTTCTGCAACGCTCTTAATTAAACCGTGTTTGTTTTGAACGTCTTTTAGTGAACTGTCTACTTAAGAAATTGAATTTCGCAAATAAATGGAGTTTAGAGTTAGAAGTTTGTCTTGCTAGTAAAATGGTGAAATGAGCAATAGCTTCTGTTTTTGATAGGCAGCAACAATTTATTGCTAATAAAACTAGGTACTTAAGTACCAACATTTTAATAATAATCGCCATATCTCTACGTTGACGTCGTGGTGGGGCTTGCACGCTCCGAACTTTAGGCCTATGCCAGTCGAATTTACTTTGCCGGAAGGTCTAGGGTGAGGAGGCACTTGCATAGTGCGTACAGGGATAATCGTCGGTTAGTGCCTCATTTCGTTAAATGCGTCTAACGAGCCTCTGCGAGTTGGCTTCGGCCCCCCGTACGCCTTCCTAAGGTCCGGGACCCTAGGGTCTCGAGATATGTTAACATAATAATATTAATAAATCATTTATTTGCAGAAAACATTATATATAATGGCGTTAAAATATAATTATAATGGCTCACACGTGTTTTACTAGTCTAAGACATAGCATGCAAAATTCCAGGGTTTTTGAAAATTTTACAACTTATATCACGATTTTTAATCTATAAACTATACAAGCTACACTGATTCAACCACTCGTACAACTTTATCTTAAATAAACTAATATTTAATGTTGTAAATGAATTGGCGTGGTATTTTGTTATAATTACGCACACACATTGCTGTTGCTTAGCTTGGGACAAATGGTGCTCTGTGAAATGTCCAGGGATATTATTATTATTATTATTGCTAGGCAGTTTTTGTTGTATTTGACAAGTCTTGGCTTTTTCTATATTTCTACATTTTAACAAGCAGCGCTCCGCGGTTTCACCACCATAAGTTTCGATCCCATAGGAATATCGGGGTAAAAAGTATTATATGTGTTATTTCTAATGCATAAGCTATATAACTATAAAGTTTCATTAAAATCCGTTCTGTAGTTTTTGCGTGAAAGAGTAACAAACATCCATCCATCCATCCATCCTCACAAATTTTCGCGTTTATTATTATACTAGCTGCGCCCTGTGGTTTCACACGTATACGTTTTGATCCCGTTAGAATATCGGGATACAAAGTATCCTATGTGTTAATCCAGGGTGTCAGCTACGTCCACACCAAATTTCATCAAAATTGATCGAGCCGTTTGAGCGTGAAGAAGTAACAAACATACAAACACAAACACACACCGTCACTCACAAACTTTCGTTTTTATAATATTAGTGTTATATAGTAGGAGGCAGAAATAGTAGAATAGGATAGGAAGTAGGATACACTGTAAGTCTCGCCTTCGCATCAATAACTAAAATCCTAAACAAAAAAATGTCTACCCTATAAAAATATTGCAACCATGACTTCCGAGAAACTATTGAGTTAAGTATTCACGTAGAAGTAGTTAGGAACTTCTCTTCTAAGAAGGAAAAATATAAGAAGGTAAAATACAACTTAACAGGAAACCGCCCACATTATCGTGAAAGAAATAGCTGTTTTATTTTGAAGCGACCACAACTCAAGATTAAGACATTTATAATACAGTGTGGGCAAATAAGATATACAAATTATTTTTAGGGCCGGCAATTCAGTATGGAAAATAACATCAGACTAATGTCTACCTCTAGCAGTATGGCAGATATGAACCCTTTTCACTGCGTTTTTCATGACATTTTCTCATATTTCCTGCGTTATTTCAGTGACTGCGTCTCAGATATTTTGTTTTAATTGTTGAAGGTTCATTGTCCTTTTAGCATAGACACGTCCCTTTAGCTATACAAAAAAAAAAGTCCGGAGCTGTTAAATCCGGAGATCTTGGGGGCCAATCAATATATCCGTTTTTAGAAATTAATCGACCCAGTGGGAGGCCCCATCTTGTGGAAACAATGTTTCCTAAGCTCAACTGATTCACTTGATGTAAGAAAACTGCTTTATCTGTTACAATGCCAGGCTGCTCAAATTTAATCACCAAACGAGTTATTGTTAGCCGCGAAGGTAAGTGGTTTCTACCAAAAATTGGCCGCAATTTTCTTAGAGTTTCCGCAATACATGATTGGGTTGATTAGAATGTTCTAATAATTTAAACACTTTGTTCAGTCGCAAAACGCTCCATAACAAATTTTCCGTATCTACACAAAATCATTTTCTTGAAACAACTGTCATATTTGTCGCCAAAACAAAATGGCGGCAAAAAAAAGTTGTATAAAGAAATAAACAGTTTCGATTTAAATAAAATAAAATATCAACTTTAGAAATCATCATTATCATAATTAGAAGATTGCCTACTCATACCTACACCACAAACATATTTTTTCTTAAACTATCATTATCAACTTGTCGCTCACTTATCGAAAATCGTCCTCAAGTCGACAACATGCAACCGCAGTTTCAATATCCAGACTTTATCAAAGTTTGCTCGAATCCTCGCCTCCCTAACAATATCCGTCATTTGAGAATTAAACGAAAGCGGTCGTTTATTCTGGCTCGAAATATATTTTTAATAGATATTGTACATTGCTTTGATTTAAGGACTTTCTGAATATGTGACTGAATACTAAGTTTTGGTCATGTGATTTCCGATTTTATGTCATAACCAACCTAGACTAAAGACTCTAAACCTTTACATTCTGTTAGGTCGACTCGGGTTAGTGGTATTTAAATGTTTAAATTATAATAATTAATTGGTTACCCTCGTTTTACAAATAGCAACCTGCTGGCGTAACACCTAGATACTTTACAGGCCTCCTTTCACCGAGAGGAGTCCCAAACATTATAAGGAACATTATAGGCTGATTATGTTATTATTATTTAACCATTTATGTACACACAGACCAGAAGAAAGGAAAAGAAAAATACATACAACAGTGATGCTTATTTCTAAAGATACCTGTGATAGGACAGAAGATAAAAATAAATGTAGTCACCGTGTGTAAGACTAAAAGAGAAATAAAATACAAATAATCAAAAAAGCAATTCACTTACTTAAATACATACATTCTTATAAAATAATGATCACTAAAATAATAATAATTATAACGTAATTTAAACTAATAGTTACATACGCAACTATGAAAAAGTGGAAAGAGAGTGTTCTTTCACTCGTCTTTTAAAATTATTGTAATAGTTTGGCAGTTCCTAATGTGAATGTGAGTGGGAAGTGAGAAATCTTTTTTCCGAAGTTTCTTTAAGGAAGTTTCGTTTCTTTATGCAATTAGTTTGAAAACACCTTTTAAATTGTATTGTTCACGACATCATCATTACCATTTCTCCTTTTGATTGATAGCAAAGTTACTAGGAATTTAACTCACCACATTGAAGCGATCTTAGTCAGAGCTATTTTGACGATGCAATGTCAGCATTCCCGAGCCATTGAAGCAAGAGAATTCCTTGAGTGTACACTGTTGTATGAATCATAGGGTACTTTTTACGTCATACAAATTCTGCACTATAATAACGCAACACACTAACAATCTTTCAAACTTTGAAGGACATTCCAAATCTATTGCTTCATATTATGTTTGAAAAAATCGTCTGCTGGCACCGTAAATAACGCAATTAATGATGTTGAATTATCACAATGAAAGGCATTGCCATTGTACCTAAGTGTGTTACGCGTATCGACAAGCGTAGCGTAGGACGCCCCCCAGCTAGATAGACCGACGGCCTTAAGAAGGTGGATAGGACAGACTGCATGCGGAAGGCGGAAGGTCAGGGTGTTGTGGCGCTAGCTAAGAGACGCCTATATTCAGAAGTGAACTGCAATAGTTTGAGTTGTGTTACGAAATGAGACTGCTGTTTTCAAAACGACTGTGACCAATTAACTCTCTTTATAGGCTTTGACAAAGGACGTTAGTCATATCGTACCCAAAAATATCATGCGCCGTGCGGCCAGAAAAAAACTGGTGTTTTACGGGAAATAACGTCCTGAACTTTATTTACTAAAGATAAACTTACGATTGACCCTCAGGGGCCTCGGGCCATATTTGCATGCTTTTTATGAGAGTACCTTTATAAAATAGTTCCCCATTGATGTGAGTGAAACCGCGTTTAACAGCTTGTCTATATTTACAGGGTGTATCAGAAAGGTGTGGTTAAATTTTAGGGTGAGGTACAGCGGTGCTATTCTGTTAAAAATATCACCGTGATAACTATAAGCTGAAGTGAGCTGTCCTTTCATCCATGAAAATGAACAACTTTCTACATGGGACCAACTTCTTAATAATTGAGAAAAAATAATCAGGTATCCCATACATTTTAGACCAGGGTCGATAATTTTTAAAACTAAAAAAAATAATAGTAGGATGAAACCCATTAGAAAAGGAGGGGAATATTATAAAAATGAAAGGAAAAATAATTTACGGGCGATCTGAGGTCGGGAAGGGGATGGGGGTGAGCTTTTAAGGGTAAAAAACGGTTTTTCTCGATTTCCGGCAAAACTAAAAGTCCTATCGAAAAAAGTCAAATGTCAAAGTTGTAGGTAATAAAAAGATCTAAAACTTTTGTATTAACACTTTTTTCACATAACCTCAAAATTTATATGAAAAATTAAAAAAACCAAGTTTTTGGTTTTTTATTTTTATCTTTTACAAAAATCTTTTTTTTTTAACGAAATTTGGTGAAAACTTACCTTTTTATGTTCCAAATACGCTGTAATTTATTTGATTAAAAATATTTATTATTTCACCTTATTTTGAATTAATATCGAAAAAGCACCCTAATTTTCAATCGAAAATTCACCCGTCAAAATATCAGCTTTTTTCAAAAAGTTGGTATGTTTTCTGTTCGTTGAAATCTCTATTTTCCGATGGTGAAAAAAAAAAATATGTTACTGTAGTAAATCTTCTCAGAAAATGCAAAAAATCGAAAAAAACTCGAATTCGAAAACTGATAATCTGAAAAGACAAAATCGAATTATTAATGCCTTCACTATTTATCGTGAGTATATACACCCCCATAAAAAAAAATATTAAAGAAATAAATGTCAAAATGTATAAAAAATATATTAAAATCTATAATAAATGTATAAATATATAAAAAATATTTATAGTAAATATATTTTTAATAACTAACTTTTGGCCGATTTTCATATATATTTTATACATTTCAAATATATTTCAGATATATTCAAAATATTTTTTTTTAATATTTTTAGCTATGTTTTTTGTCTTTTAAGATATATTTTGAATGTATCTAAAATATATGAAATATACACGAAAATCGGCCAAAAGTTAGTTATTAAAAATATATTTACTATACATATTTTTATATATTTATACATTTATTATAGATTTTTAATATATTTTTTATACATTTTGACATTTATTTCTTTAATATTTTTTTTTCATGGGGGTGTATACTCACGATAAAATAGTGAAGGCATTAATAATTCGATTTTGTCTTTTCAGATTATCAGTTTTCGAATTTGAGTTTTTTTCGATTTTTTGCATTTTCTGAGAAGATTTACTATAGTAACATATTTTTTTTTTTCACCATCGGAAAATAGAGATTTCAACGAACAGAAAACATACCAACTTTTTGAAAAAAGCTGATATTTTGACGGGTGAATTTTCGATTGAAAATTAGGGTGCTTTTTCGATATTAATTCAAAATAAGGTGAAATAATAAATATTTTTAATCAAATAAATTACAGCGTATTTGGGACATAAAAAGGTAAGTTTTCACCAAATTTCGTTAAAAAAAAAAGATTTTTGTAAAAGATAAAAATAAAAAACCAAAAACTTGGTTTTTTTAATTTTTCATATAAATTTTGAGGTTATGTGAAAAAAGTGTTAATACAAAAGTTTTAGATCTTTTTATTACCTACAACTTTGCCATTTGACTTTTTTCGATAGGACTTTTAGTTTTGCCGGAAATCGAGAAAAACCGTTTTTTACCCTTAAAAGCTCACCCCCATCCCCTTCCCGACCTCAGATCGCCCGTAAATTATTTTTCCTTTCATTTTTATAATATTCCCCTTCTTTTCTAATGGGTTTCATCCTACTATTATTTTTTTTCACTTTTTATTATTTTTAAAGGCTTCTACCCTGGTCTATTTGGGCCAGGTAGGTAGTAAGTTTTGTATAGGATTTTTTTTGGGAGTACGATGTTTGTCCCATGGAGAAAGTTGTTTGATGGTCTGTACCATTAAATTCGATTACACCTTTCTGAATCATGCTCTATGTCAACAAAATAGATAGGTACGGTCTATTGCGCTCCGTGACGTGATATCGAACGTTTCCATACAAAATACTCTCGAAGCAAAGATGGAAGACGTCATTTTAAAGTCGATATGAATTTTTTACATTTCCCAGTCGCGACTGATTCAATTTGTACTCGTAACTCACTCAGCGCTTCCTTTATCAATGCAAATTGATCTATGTATTGGCGTCCCTATCATATTTGTGCTGGATTTATGAAGAATTCAAAGTGCAGGTTTTCAACTAAATTGTTCCTTTTATATGATACTAACGACTCGCCACTGTCTTGCACAGTTTTTTCTTAAATTTTTAATAAGTTTAATATCAATATGTTAAACACATAAACGTTCCGGAATCAATTATCTAAATGATGGTAAAAACCGCATCAAAATCGGTTGCCCTGTTCAGAAGAACGACGCTATCACAAAGACAGACACGAAAACCAACTTTGTTTTATAATATTTAGAGATGTAATTTTACCTACACTAATATTAAGGTTTATCAAGGTGCGTTAGGTTTTAATCAAGTCACTAGACTGTCAACGTACGACGTTGGATTAAATTAAATTTACCAAAAACTAAAATATTTATATTCATCGTATGTCGTAATTTCTCATTAACAGCCCAGTTTGGAATAGTGAGAAAACCGGCGTGATGTTTTGAATATCATTATTTTAGAATTTATCAACTTTAGATTTCGAGAATCAGAGCCGAACTGACATTTTGTGCCTACAAAAATGTTTCCAATACCTATTTAAGTCGGTCGAAAATAGAGTCCATCACTTTGTCAATTAAATAACTTTACCTGGACAGGCGTTAAATAATAAAACAGCTCAATAATTTAATGAGCCATTCATATTTTTAAATTCTATCCAGTATAAAACTCTGTCTTGTTATAAATATTCCAGTACTTTTCCCATGTATTAGTGAGATTTTCCATTTACCTGATAAATAATAATAATAATAATATCCCTGGACATTTCACACAGCACCATTTGTCCCAAGCTAAGCAACCTAATGCTTGTGTTATGGTAACAAGATGGCTGATAAACTACTTATATACATTTTTTTTTTTTTTTGTAAATACATACATATTATAGATAGAAAAACACCCAGACTCGGAACAAATACATGTAGGTCATACAAATATTTGTTCCGTGCGGGAATCGAACCCGCGACACGCAGCGCAGCAGTCAATCGCTTAAACACTGCGCCAACCGTGCCGTCAAATGCAATCATCCCCATTCAAATCACGCGGACAACATTAAAGATTACGAATAACAAATTATTCTCAATTATGGCGTATCACATCATGAAATATGCGCATATTTAAGATCATACTCCCGGAACTCTATTCTATATGAGGAAACATATGACTCATCATACATGACCATTAATATCCCTATTTGTCAACGTCCCGTTTAATATCAGCAAGCAATTTTCCAAGAGGATTGTGACCTTTGCATTTCTCAGCCGAGTGCATAACTTGTTTTATCGTCTAACAATAACCGCCCTTATGATTATCAAGATAAGGTACATTTTATTGTGTTAAGTTGGGTATTGAACAAGCGTTTCACGGCCACTGCATTGCCTGGTCGGTCAGCGTGCTAATCAATACCCAAGGAACAGATGCTTATAAATTATACGCCGATAATCACAAGGGATCGTTTGTCAGTCGATTAGCTATGGTTTATTTTTAGATTGCTGCAAATATACCGCTGTTTTATCGTCAGATAAATAAATGATAAATGAATTTATTTCTGTACCTAGGTTTGTACTAAAAGTGTTTCTACAAATATTTTTACAGAAATAAAATCACGTCAATAAAATAAATGTGTTAAAATTACATAGACGAGTTCGGTGTTTCCTATCGGAGTACTCTGAGAAGAAAGACCGAAACAAACTCACGAGGTTGCAGGCCCTTTAAAAAATCCAAACCATGTAGATTAGTGTCTGAAATGGTCTTTTGAAGAAAGAACTACACAGACTTGAGTGGACCTCTCCAGTTAGTGAAGCATTTGTCAGAAATCGTGTGTGTTTTGGTAGGACCTACTAATATGTAGATGGGTTAATTATAATGTATGTGTACTCGTATGTGTAATTATGTGTGAGTAGGTCACGCCTTCAAAACGGAGTAATATTAACGGATATTTGTGTATTCAATATGTTACATAGCGATTCATAAAAAACTCATAATTTCAAGAAACACCTCGTCCGACAAGCCACTTAGCTAACCAGCAGCTTCATGTGTGGCGTGCATTTCGAAACATTTAATTGCGCGTAAGACAGTGATCTCATATATGAACCATACATATATGATAGTGATTGACCCAGATTCCTCCACAGAACTGGTCATGCATGGAAACTATCGAGTTAATAACTATTTAATTGTTTGTGTCTATAATATTGGTCCAAACCTTTGAAACTAAGATCGGTGAATAACTGCTTATTGGCTCTTGGGACTCTGCTTAGTTTTACACCACCTACCCATGTGAGGTCCATCGCCTGTGTAAAGTTAAGGAAATGAATGGCTTATCAAATTAACGAAAAACTTAAATTGTCATTCTTTGACAGTAGTAGGTATGAAATTGTCATTCTTTGACAGTAGTAGGCATAGCTATTACACGGCAAATCAATTTGATAACTAATTTCCCTGACCGTACTTGTTCTGTGTTCAATCTTTGCCCACTATTATTATACAGGGTGGCAGGGAAACGCTTCCGAAAACGAAGACAGGTGATAGGGCTACTGATTCTCGATACGATACCAAAAAAAAAGAGAAAAAAAAATGAACAATTTTACCTATTTTTTTTAGCATTTTTCGTACACTATGCTGTGAGAACAGTTAAATTAAACCATTATTTGCCATTAAACACATTTTTTTTCTTTACAACTCTAACAAGCAATGTATTCGTAAATAAATATCATCTGACGCTTGCGCGTGACCTCAAGTTCAAAGTGCGCGCGCGCTCGCCGACAGCTGTGCGGCTGACGACCCCAAGTCCACGTGACGCGCGAAAATAATCAATTTCAGGCGAAAGGTTAGTGGTATCCGTTTGCATAAAGGTTGTATATAATCTACGTTCTGGCTTCGGAAGCGTTCTCCTGACACCCTGTATAATTATATACGAGAGCGTTTATCACAGCATGCTACCCATTCCTGTGTACAAGTATTTTTCCCTTAACAACATTAACATCGTTCCCATCTCGTTTAATATAACTAAGCGATTGATAATGATACCGCAGAAGGCCGTTATGACGTAATAATGAGCCGAAAACAATTAAGTTGATAACACTGCCTGTTATTATAATCCACTTTAGAGACCCTCCTATGTTTAGGCGAACGAAGCACCGATGTCATGAATGAGTTTTCCAAATATCCATTATTATTTAGGTATGTACAGGACGATCAAAGTAAGTGTATTTATCAGTAATATGATAATTATTTCTGGTTATACATGCTTCTCATTTCATATCATGGAGCGCATTGTCAGCTCTTGAAGCTGATACAAAATCTGTCAACTCCAAAAATATTCGGAAAGGTTGCTTGGTAAAGCCGGCGAAAACCTTCAGGCTACGTACGCACTGACAAGTGGCTTGCTTAGCGCCTAGAGCCTAGTGACTCAACATCCTTCAATACACGCTAGGCAACTAGCGAAGGCATCAAGCGCGCAGTGCGGCCTGTTGCAAAAATTTGTTGAGCGTTTGTTTCACTTCGCTACTAGCTAGGCTCTAGGCGCTAATAAGCAAGTCGCCTGTCAATACGTACGTAGCCTTTCAGTACTGTATTTTGTTATCTGTTGAATGGTAAGCTTAACGACACGGTACGGACGACACGGTTGGCGCAGTGGCTGAGCGATCGACTGAGGCGCTGCGTGTCGCGGGTTCGATTCCCGCACGGAACAAATATTTGTATTGCCTACAGGTAGTTGTTCCGGGTCTGGCTTTTCGTGTATGTGAGATTAAATTTTTGTAAACGCACCCACGATACAGGAGTAATTCCTAGAGCAATGTTTAAAAAAAATAGCTTAATCTGATAATGTGGTTTTTTTTGTTGATTTTAAGCAGGATTCCGTAATACTTTCCTTTATCCCGTAATTCTTTCACTCATCCGCGTTTCGACCATTTATGAGTCAGGTTTTCTCATAAATGATTTTTCTTTGTCCAAGTAAGTTGTTTCTTAGAACTAAGGGGTACTTAAATTATATTGTTGAGAAAGTCAATACACGGTTTGTTTTGATCCAGAAGTTTTGTACGTCCGAAGTCAACTTTTCAGGGTGGGCAAGAAAATAAAGAGTAAACGAAACACGTTCCTTCACGTTAGCAGAGCCTTTTCCTCCGCAAATTGTAACCATAAAGGGCAAATAATTCCGCCCGAGTAAGGTAATTTACCAGTCGGTCTTTTAATTAACTCCACGGTACAATTTATTTGGGGTCAGACAAGAAAATACGTCTCGTTAGCATGTATATAAATACACATTACGGTATTACCAGAAAATAAAGGAAGAAGAAATTACATAATTGGACATCGTCAGTCTTGTGGTTACAATTCCTGTGGCGAGGGAAGGTCCTAAGTAGCCCGTATATTTTACCGTGTTTGCCGAAGCAAGGAGGATCGCAGTTGTATAACCCATTCATGGACTCATAGGGTAGGTGACCACAGCTTGCAAAGTCAGCCTGAAATGTTCCCACTGCTGGGACACAGACCTCCTCTCGATGAGAGGGAGTGGGCAATAATCCTCCTCGCGGGCCCAGTGCGAGTTGGTAGATGTCACATGTCGTCGAGTTTTAGGTCTAGGACATGCCGGTTTCTTTACGATGTTTCCCTTCACCGTTTTGAAAGTGGTGGTGATGAGAAATAATTTACACAAAGTAAAGTGCCTGCTTGGTTTCGAACTCACGCCCTAGCACTCTACGTCGCGGCCGTGACCACTGGGCCATCACTGCGCACAGCTTAACTACTCAGAATGATTGATAAAAAGTAAGTGAGTTTGAGTTTGAGTCTTGAGTTTTGAGTCTTGAGTTTTGAGTTTGAGTTTTGAGTTTGAGATTTGAGTTTGGAATTATTTTTGAGTTTGAGTTTTTAGTTTTGAGTTTGAGTTTTGAGTTTGTTTTGAAATTGAGGTTTGAGTTTGAGTTTTGAGTTTGAGTTTTGAGTTTGAGTTTTGAGTTTGAGTTTTGAGTTTTGAGTTTGAGTTTTGAGTTTGAGGTTTGAGTTTGAGTTTTGAGTTTGAGTTTTGCGTTTGAGTTTGAGTTTTGAGTTTGAGTTTTGCGTTTGAGTCTTGAGTTTGAGTTTTGAGTTTGCGTGGAGTGAGCGGTCATTCCAACTAATGCTAGGGATTGACAGCTCACTCTAAGCTCACTTCAACCAACTTGTCACGGTGAGATTCTTACAGAATCGATCGGCTGATCGAAAATTCGTAAGACGGAGGGAGAGTAGACCGCATTCCAAAATATCAAAAATGCACAACGTTAATATTCAAGTTTTCACTTCTGCCGGCACTCCCCGGAGTGCAACCCGTTTTTTTTTTTGAGTATGCCTACAGACTATAAAGTAGATTGAATATCTTGGCAATGTCAGATATAAACTCGCTCAGATAAAACAAGGTTTCAACCAGGCAGGCATTTTTAAGTTTCAAACTAGTATCCGACAAAGTTAAGTTCTTGTTACAAAAGCTGACCGTTAACCCGAGTCTAAGTTGTCAATTTTGCATTAAAAACTTTAAGTTTGTTGGAATAAAGTTCAAAATAAAGTAACTGGTTCGAAGGTTTAGGCTAGATCTAAAGTTAGAACTCGTTTTGTAATAAGACGGAATGTGTCTAAAATCAACATTGTCGCGAGGCCGCGATGTGTGTAGAATTACGTCAGTTTCGCCAATTAGAAATCCCATCTGGCGCATGACTTGTTACATTTAACACGCTAATATAATCGTCTAGCGGGTACCTATTATTTTTCGTCAAGTTCAAATGGCTATAGGAACTTTGTACTTGAACTCGGTAAACGTTGTATCCTTGAGAATTATGATAGGGCAGTTACGTGGTGGCCTTGGGGAGCAACGTAAATTACACTTGACATTCGAAGCATTATCGGTGAGTGGCGGTCAATTTAATGTTACCGGGAACTATCGACAATGTTGATATCGTAATAATAGATATTTGATATTCTGACAAAAAAATTGAGGCCTCCTGAATTGCTGTGGGTGGGGTTTAATACGAGTAGAAGTAGTGGGTAGAACCATAGGGAGTTTGTGGCTAAGAAATAACAGCCGCACGGGCCGATCGATCAGGTTAAGCTACGCTTGCCGCGGTTGGTCAGTGGAAGAGTGAGCATGTTCACAGACCCCTCCGTGCCTCGGAAAGCTCATTATGCCGTTGGTCTCGGCTGTCATTCGTGTATCTTTGACAGTCGTTACGGGTCGTCAGAAGCTCGAAAGTGGGACAACCAGTCTTGCTGGATAGGGATATTGTATTACTCAGTAATTGGGTTGTGGAGGTCAGAGAGGCAGTTGCTCCATGTAAAATACTGGGATTCAGCTGCATTCGGTTAGACTGAAAGACGACCCTAAGATAGATGGGAAAAGGCTAGGCAGATGACCATAGTGGGATCTAGTGGGATTTAGTTGCATTGTAAGCTAATATTTAAAACCTCTTTCATTGCCAAGGTGCAGTAGTAGTAGTTTGGAGGTATGAGGAACAGGGTGTACAGTTCACTCAACCTCCATAAAAAAGGGAAGATCCTCCGACCAGACGGGTGTTGTGCCTGGCGGGCAATTGCCCAACGATTGATATTGGGAAATTGTATCTATGCTAATTGCACGGTAAACTCTGCTTGCAAGATGCAGGATTTGCGTGACGTCAGTGTGACGCGTTGTTCGTAATAGAAGAAATTGTTGCCTTGTCCTATGGGCATAATGACTCACAGAACCGGTCGAAGTGGCGGTGGTGGTGGTCGAAGTGGTGCTTGGGGGAGGCCTATGTCCAGCAATGGACGTCTTTTGGCTGAAATAATGATGATGATGATGATAGTCATAATAATACTAATACATACATACATAAACTCATGCCTTCTTCCCATGGGGTTAGGCAGAAACTACAGAACGCCACGGTTATGCACCTTTATATGACTTTTATATATGACTTTTCTGAAAAACATCACCAATAGGGTCACTATATTTCTTTCTAGGGCGTACCTTCCCGGTGTTTCCTATGAAATTATAAAATGCCCAACGATGTTAAAGATTGCATGACTATAAATCATGAGGAATAAAACCAAAAGGTAATTCTGGATTGAAAAATGCTCGCCGTGGTAACAATTTATTACAGCATTAAAATTAATCGTCGCTGAAAACACTTCCGTTCGAGGTCTATTATACTAAATTTGAAGATTTAAGGTCTTTTAGTCATTAATTAGAATACCAATTTGTGCGCAGAATTAACAACTGTAAGGTAATAATCATAAATGTCTTGAGGGAAATTTACTTTTTATTTTACTAAGCCAAGAATGATGGTGGTTTTACTGGCGAGCTACTTCAAAGTAAATTTTCATTGGAAAATTGTGACTGAGATATTAATATGATAGCACAGTAAGTCTAGTTTGGTTACGAAGTTACTGGAATCACAAAAGAGGTCGGATAAGAGTGACACTGGCTGATTACTGTCACTCTAGCAGAGCGTCTCATCGGCGGTTATGTGGCAGCTATATATTCTAATACCATATATGGTTAGCTTGCTACTAATAGTAATTTATGCAGATGGTGTCAGGGAATCCTGAGGACAGTGAATCTGCTGAACCACTAATATGCTGATCCCTTCTGGTTAAGGCCCTCCTACGCCGTTAAATACATTGAAAACTTAGGTAGTACAATAAAACCTAGAAAATGGCAGTTTCCTGAAATAGGGTTTTTTACAACTGAACACTGAACAGCATTGCTGTGGTCTCAGTTTTAGGGTACATAAGCCCGTGTAGGGTAATGGTACTGTGTGGTTACTGTAATAATACAATCACAACATTGCAACTAAATTTTTCGAAAGATACTAGGTAGATAATCTTCTATAATATAAAAATGAATCGCTGAATGTGTTGCTACGCTCAAATCTCGAGAACAGCTGAACCGATTTCGTTAATTCTTTTTTTAGAATATTCCTTGAAGTACGAAGATGGTTCTTACGAATAGAAAAATTAAAAAAAATTGCCAGAAAAAGTCTAAAAGCAACACTATTCTATATTCCCATACAAACGAATACAAATTTTGTTTTAGGGTGGGTCGGGGGTACAAGAAATTACACGCGGACGAAGTCGCGGGCAGAAGCTAGTAGTTGATAAATGTAAATTACATTTAAATTAAATAATATTTTGAAACTTTATGGTAATCACACATTAATTGGGATTTATAGGGACGTTTAACATATTAAACAGATAAACGTAAAAGTAATTTACATCTATCTGTTTTCTTTGTTTATTTCAGATAAATGTAAATTACATTTCATTTATTTTCTGTTTTTCTTTGTTTATTTCAGATAAATGTAAATTACTTTTACATTTATCTGTTTAACATAAGTCACTATATAACCAATTAATGTGTGATTACTTTAAAGTTTCTAAATATTATTTATTATTGTTTCCCACTAAAGCTATTCATTATAAAATGGCTTTCATTTTGACAGTTCTACAACATTCATTTCGTTATGTACGGTCACCTAAGGAGATAAGTTACCAGGGTCGTCGGATATAGTTGAGGTTAAGTAAGAAACGGATTGATATTTTCGGATAAAATTTAATTGAATTAATAGAAAACAAACATTTCATTTATCAAACTAAATTTAATTCGAAAACATCCATCGGTTTCTTACTATCCGACGACACTGGTTACTTATCTCCTTTGGTGACTGCACGTTGTTGAGCAAACAATTTTTTCGAACATTATGAATCCATTAGATTAGCAATATCCTTAAAAATAATTCAGATTGTGATATGGAAATTTTCACAGATGTCAAATTCAATGAGGCGTTAGATATGCAGCGTTGGCGTGGAGTAACCCAATTGTCCTCCATTTTAATGTTCGAGTCGACTTCTTAAATAAAATTACAAAGTTGGTTTTGGAAATTGAATTATCAGGGAAAATATTACAACTTTTTCTTGAAGTAAGAAGTTATGTTCAATTGTTTTTAGGGGAGTAAGGAAAAAATGTTTCTTTTCCCTTAACAGTCTGTTTTCAAGTATAACAAAATTATTATAATTTTGAGCACTTGTTATAAAGACGGTCGCCTACTTTAAGTTAAACATGTTTTCTTGTTTAAGATTGGGTGTTTATTTTCGAATATTGGTTAGTTCAACTGTTTTTTTACGGGGTGTACGACGTACATGTCTCATATATACACATACACGTATATATTATATTCTTCTAGCCTATCGCAGCTAATCTCAGCGGAGACTAGCCATGTACGCGGGAGACATTATAGTGCACTCTCTATTCTTTTACTCTCATAGTCCGATGGGACGGCACTCAGGCACGACCGGGGAGAGATCAGGTGCAGGACCAATGGCTTTACGTGCTTTCCGAGGCACGGGGGTATTAAACCGCCAACTTCTGATCTCCGAACTGTTTCTAAGAAATTCCTAATGGGAAACCCAATAAAAATTTGTCCGACCTGGGAATCATACCCACAGCAGTGGCGCTTGCGACCACGGGACCAACACGGGACAGTTGGGTAAACGATTATAATGAGCATGTTAATACCTAAAACTTTATTATTCGATAGCCAAAAATATGAAAATAATTTGAAGTAGGTAGACAAGGGTTTCTTGAAGGATCTGTAAGATCAAGGGAAGTGAACGATTTCGCCCTCTGCACACTGTAAATTTTATTCAGAGGTCTATTAATAGTCGTTTATTAAAGGAATGTCAAGGACACGTTTCCTCTCCAAAAAATCCCCTGCTGTCTTTAGGAAATCCGGTTGCAATAAAAATTCAGGGCTGAAATGTAAGGTTATAGAGTTCTTTCTTATAGTGAGGTTTTATAATGTATTAAGTACTGAAATTATGTAGGATTGTTTATATTATAGTCAGTGCGATTTATTTTGGTTTGCCTCGTGAAATTGAAAATGTATATAGGTATATTTATTTGTGCTTATATTTATACTATGTAATTAGGTATATATTATATTTATAGTTTTAGTAATAGGTTTATGTGTATCTTTATATTTAAAATATTGATTCCTCAATTTTCATGATTGCACCTACCACGGTTTGTCTCTGCATCACCCAATGGTTGACTGGTAGAAAATGCTTATGTCATGCATTAAGTCCGCCATGTGCATGTATGTGCTTGAATTATTAAATAAATAAATAAACGATTTAACAAAACGATCAAATCAATTAAGTTTTAACTTAACTAAAACTATTCACGAACTAAATTATAGCGTGAAAAATTAATTCGCATCGCTGCCGACTGGTAATGTACCCAAGACACTGGCGGCATTGCCACGTTGTATGGCAATGCTTAGCCTCTGAACAAGGTAAAAGCCAGCCCTTGGCTCACGGGAAGTGTCAACCAGTTTTAGTTAAGCTAGGATATAATTTTGATATTTTTATTAATTCATTACCTAGGTATTAATTGTTATTTACTTGCATATTATTTTAATTCTAAATAAATATTTTCATTATTTATTTCGAGAAAAAGCACATTCACAGTTAACTAGCTTTTGTCCGAGCCTTCGCTACCGTGGAGGTCGGTAATCATCTCTAAAAATTAAAGCCTTAAGTGTTATTATGATGTAGCTATATTACTGTAAAGTTTCACCAAATTCCGTGCAGAATTTTTTGCGAGAAAAAGTAACAAACATCCACGCTTTTACATTTATAATTACATAGTATGATAGTAAGATGTTTTCCGTTGTGTTTAGTATCTACCAGCATTTTCAGGGTACATTGATTTTTCTTTTAATTCAAACTACCTTACCTCCTCTAAATATCGATCCTTTACAAATTCTATTTCAGACTTTTCAGTAAAACCACCACAAATGACTTTGTCCATAACCGTACCCATTATTCCACTTTCCTGCCACACGTTACACTGAACTCATAATATCATAAAACTAATCATAATAGTCACACGATTAAGTTACGAGTATGACAGTACCCATTGTGCGCTGGTTATGACTGGCATTAAACACGCACTTCCAAGAATAAATGACCGGCTTTTAATATGTTAATGGATCCATTTCGGTACAGTAATGTAATAGACGATGATATTCTTGGCGGGTTTACCTGTGCGTTTGTGAGTGGAGGATGTTGCTTATATCTTAGTTAATATGGATGACTGCTTTTTGGTGTCACCTTGGCTTACAGCTAGTGTTGTTTATGTGTGAAACTTTGATGTATAAATCCTCTTGACCGAATTTCGGCGACAGTGGCCAATCTCAACGGAGATTAGCCAAGTACGCAGGAGATATTATTGTACTTTCAGTTTCTTTACTCTCATAGTCCGATGGGACGGCAATCCGACACGATCAGGGAGGGATGAGGTGCAGGTTTACAACTTTACGTGCTATCTGAGGCACGGGGCTTCTCACCAGCAACTTCTAAAGTCTGAACTGCTACTGAGAAATTCTTAATGGAAAGCCCTATAACACTTTGCGCGACTCGGAAATCGAACCCAGAACAGTCCAACGCTCAACAGTCGCGCTGGTGATCACGAGACCAACAGGCCAATTAAAAACAGGGTATAAAAACTAGTCGTTAGTGGATGAAGTTTTCAACGTTATACACATGTCATTATTTTTATCTACATTTTTGGTTAGTCAGGAATGTATCTTCATAGCTCGAGATGTTTCTTTGCGAGTTTATACTTGGTTTTTTTATTTTGTTTTTATTTTATTTAGATACAGCAGTGATCCATATTTACGTTAGTATACTTAAAAATTACATTATGTTAGTAACCAAAGATTAAAATACGTAGCACAATAATACTAATATTACTAATATTTGATAAAAGTACATAAAATCAAATTGTAAAATAAATTCATTAGTTAAAGTCACAATCATCTTTAAATTCATTAGTCTCTAAAATCATGTACTTACATCTTTTAACTAATTAAAATCAATAGGTATAAATTAAAATCAAGAATTTAAAATAAAAAATCATAAAACAAATAACATAAATAGAAAAAAAAAAAAAAAAAAAATATGTATATTAATAAAAAATAAATAAAAATAATAATAAAAAAAAATAATAATAATAATAAAAAAAAAAATATTAATATTAATAAAAAAGAAAAAAAAATTATTAATGTAATTAATTTTTATTTATTTTTTATTTTATTAGTTAATTTATTTACCTATTAATATAAATTAATTATCCTAACATCAGTAGGTAGGACAAGATTTGTTACTCTTAACTTTTCTTATGGACACGCAACTGCACACAATATTGGACAATCAATTTTGCCAGTCACAACGCTAAGAATGCCGTTGCTACTTCCTCTCAATATCCTCGTGGTTACAGGTCACCTGAGGCCCAGTGGCCCGGGTACTTGAAGCGCGAAACTGCGTAGGGAAACACCGTGTATAAGGACGGGTGGCACGTGCGTAACCATAAGATCTGGTGATTAGAACACCAGGTCAGGTCGGGTGGTTTTCTCGCGTTACAAGTCCTACTGAAAAACTTAACTACCTACACCACTATTTCCTTTTATTCAACTTTGATAACCTACACGAGAGTAGTAATTTGTGCCAATTTTCCTTTTCTTTTTGATGAAAAACATTTTACGTGAAAGTAAAGCGATGCCAATCCCCAGCGGCGTCCGACTTTGCAACGATTCTGAATGCAGCTAATGAGCAGCTTCGATTTACGTACGCGTATTCAGTTACAGTTTAAAATGAAAACAAGAACTCTTTACTGTATATTTCTTTTAAAAAAACCAAGAGAACATACATGTGGAGCTGTTAACTAAACAGGTGCCATATTTTAATCTTTTCTGATGTTATGGTCTGCATTCCTTTACTTCATCTGTCCATATCGCGACAAATGGTTTTCTTTACCAGTACTCTATTCCTTCTAAGTGTAATTTTGACTATTTATACAGGATGACTATGAATGCATTGGCAACCTTTTAGGGCTGATGTTTTTAATTGTTGACCCTACTCATTTTTTTACATCAACAGCCTGGCCATCGTGAGAATGCGTTCCTGACACCTGTCAGTTTTATACAAACGGATACGTGTTTTGCGAATTTGATCTTTATAAGCGAGCAGAATTTTCACACTGACAGGAGTCAGAAATGCATGCTCTCGACGGCCGGAATGTATGAGTGCTATCATCCCTCAAACATTGTCCATAAGGCAGGCTGTAATTTCAGAAGGCATTTAAAACAAGTAGGGTTGCTACGAGTACGTCATCTGGTTTTTTATTTCAACTAACGCGATACATTAGTAAGTAACGACTGGCAATGAGTTTAATGGGACAAATTATAACACTTGCTTTAACGACACGTAATTATATAAAATGGTTCGTTTACGTTCATAAAACTGGGGAAAATTATGTATGTTCAACCCAGCTCGTACCCAGTTGAAATGGTCACTGCCGCCACATCAGACGATTCGCAGGTATATTGCAATCCTGCTGAGATATATCATCATCATCATTTCAGCCGAAAGACGTCCACTGCTGGACATAGGCCTCCCCCAAGTACCTCCACTTCGACTGGTTCTGTACATCCAACGGGATTCAACCGGGAGATACATCATGTGACTAAAATTACACCAGCAACACAGCGACGCTATTCATCACGATAAAATAATATAGTCAGAAAAAAAAACTGTGTTGTTTCGTTTCAGAATCGAACAATGTGTCATTGTTCGATTCTGAAACCACGACGTTAGAAATATAAATTTGCTTTTCAAATGAGAATCATGTCCATGTCCATGTCCATCGATTCGGTTTTCATAAGGTTCAAAAATAAAATTGTCAGTCAGCATTAACATTTCCTACGTGGAAATAACGCTGCCCGTCTTCTGGACACGTTTCCGGATGACAGCGGTGTAGAGGAGAACTTCGAGTTCGTCGAAGTGTTCTTTTGTTTTTATATTGCATACCCAGTTATTTATTTCATTTGGTACCTAGTCTAAATAATTGTATGATAATTTACTATTTTAGACAAGGTTGAGACGACAATAATTTACCTTCGTATATTTAATGGCGTTCCCAGTCTGCATACAAAAATTCAACCAAATATATCCAATAATTTTGTCACTATAGCCAGTCAAAGATTAACAAAACCCATAGTCAGCCCATCACTACTATTTAGTTTGTTTGAAAGAAAGAAAGAAAAAAGTTTATTTGGACACAGTTCGTGAAACACAAAATACAAAATTAATAAAATAACAAATAATGTTTCAGACCACAAATAATAATAATGTTTGAAATATCCCTTTTTATTTTGATGTTACTGATTTATTTGACAGCTTTAAAATACTCCTATGCATTAATATAATTGCCAGTGTTTGCGATTATTGTCGTCTTCACATTGTATACAAGATAAGTAAACACCATTCAGTTTTTAATAGGTAGGTACACCATAATGAATGAATATGAATGATGACATACTACCAACTTTGTGTAGACGTCCGCTATACCAAAATTGACGAAAAAAAAATGGTAATATCTAATATGACAAGATTTGTCTACCTTCTCGCAGCTTCACTGAATATTATGATTGATTCGAAGTGGTACCTTGTTAGAATTCTGAAAGAACCAAGTACATACAATCAATCAAAACAGATGTTTGTCTAGAGTAGACACGCTTTATTCTAGTGGCAAAATATTTCGCATGGAGACAAGTTGGTTGCTGTAATAACGGATTTTTTTTGTGAACGAAAATTCATCATCTTTTCCCAACTATGTTGGGGTCGGCTTCCAGTCTAACCGGATGCAGCTGAATACCAGTATTTTACATGATCCGACTGCCTATCTGACCTCCACAATCCAGTTACTGGGTAAAACGATACCCCTTGGAAAGACTGGTTGTCAGACTTTCGGGCTATTGAAGACCCGTAACGACTGTCAAAGATCCACGAATGACAGCCGGGAGCAACGTGCTTTCCGAGGCATGGAGGGGTCTTGGTATGTAAAGACCCATTCACGGACCAACTGCGGCAAGCGTAGCTTACCCTGATCGATCGACATGTGCAGCTGTTATTATTTAGCAACGGACCCTCTTATTGTGAAAGAAAATTAGCATTATGTATTTCTGTTTTAATTTCTTTTTTTTTTCTTTTTTTTAAATAAAACGTTTCCCCACACTAGGAATTGCTCCTGTATCGTGGGTGCGTATACAAACATTTAAACTCACATACACACAGCAGAAATTCTGTTCAAGGACTGTGATTCGATTCTTATTCCGATCACACGGCACTCCAATTATGTCATTTCCTAAGTGACAAAAGCAATAAACAGGTACCTATTCCTATATTATTATAGTTCAGTTATCAACCGGTATCGACAGTATATTGCTGTTGTAATTGGCAGAATTTAGAATTTATGGTGATTTAAGTACAGACAGCACATCAAGCTACTACAATCTGTCAAATTTCTTTAATAGATTTTCAACTTTATACCGAAAGCATTAAGGTTCAAGGTTGATTGGGAAAACTTGACAGTTTCGGGTAGCTTGAGGTGCTGGTGTCTGTACCTGCTTGTGGAATACAAAATACTCTAATTTTGGAATCGTCGTTTGAAGTCCTAATCATAAATGCAGAGGAAATATAACTGATCATTTTCCTTGAAAATTGATAAGACTATAAACAGATTTGAATCACGTCGGCTCACAGCAACAGAAATAGATTATCAATCAATACAAATCGTCTTATTTTGCGCAAACACTTTGTATCAGCAGTTATCGTTCAATCTATCCCTCAGGAAATCAGTTGAAGGTTCCTCACAATACTAGTATCAACCGCTATCTTTATAGGCCAAGAGCTAACACTTCAATAGAGTGTAGATAGTCGCATCATTAATCTTTGCTGGACCCGGCTCATTTACTATTTGACTTCGTAGACCGGTCCCCATAGATCTTCTTTTGTTAAGCCTTATCAATGTCGAAAGGGTTCATATTTAAAGAACGAGGTCGGGGACTGGATCAGTCCAAGTACCTACGGCTCGATTAATTTTAGATTAATTTCGTAGCTAGCTATTTTTAGAGAGGGACGTGGTTTGTTCAAGTCCTGGCAGGGATTTGAGCAACTTTGCCGTTAGGTTGCGTTAAAGGTCAGATTTTGATTTGATTAGGTAAGTAGTAAGTATAGTAGGGATAAAAGCAGGAGAATAGGGTCGTTTTCTGGGTAAAAAAATAATAATTATATTTACTTATTTAGTCCGTCAGTTAGATTATCGAAAAATAATGGACACGATTTTTTTTCTTTTGTTTATTATATTATATTGACAAAAGAAAAAATACGGGTTCAATATTTTTTTAATCTAACTGACGGACTAATTAGATTTATTTTTTAAACTAGCCTATTATGATAAAGTGAGAGAAGTAGCAGATAACCCTTCTAAAATTAAGTGGTATTTTTCAAGATATTATGAACCCTGATGTGCATTCCACACGTATTTTGCAGATACAAGAAATAGAGAAAGAGTGGGTGGTAAAAATAGGTAAAATCGTTGGTTTTTAGCTGGTCAATTAACCTTTTACTTCGTCATTTGGAGGAGTAGTGGTGGCCTAGTGATAACGGCCCCGACTTACAGGTCATAGGTTCGAAACCAGGCTGGTGCTTTACTTTATGTAAATAATTTCATCGCCACTGCTCTCAAAACGGTGAAAGAAAACATGTTCGGGAAACAGGCATGTTCTAGAAGCAAGAATTCGAAGACATGTGACATCTACCAACGCGCTCTTGGCCCACGTGGTAGATTACAGCCACCTCGCTCTCGAAAAGAGGAAGCCTCTGTCCTAGCAGAGGGAACATTATACTCTGATTATACCCGTAATTTACGATGGTAAAACCGTAGTTTATTAAATGCTTAATTAACTTATTAAAATACAACCAATAAATAATGTCTTATGTGTGTTTTCATAAAGTTGATATCGACGCTTGAAAGTGTGCGTTACCCTGGCAAAATGTTGTGCATTTGAGAGGTGAGACCATAACAAATAATTAGTGTATCATGAGGAGAAATTTGTTTACTAATAGCAAAATTTGTGTGAATTGTAGTTTTAAAGTTATTTGTTACTAAAACTAATTATTTGTTATGGTCTCACCTCTCAAATGCACAACATTTTGCCAGGGTAACGCACACCGCTTGAAAGGCAAAATTGACTAAGCGACAGTTTAAAGTTTAACTTTCTTAAAAAAAAATCATTACGCCTGATTACAAGAATTTATTATGATTTTTTTTCGGAAAAGTTAAACTTTAAACTATTCTCCTGTAAAGTTAGCCATATTATGTTGCTTAGTCAATTTTGCCTTTCAATCGTTGATATTATTATGTCATGTCACGATGATAACTCGAACAAAATGTAATTAAGTTCCTTTACTAGCAAGAGATTAGTATCGCTGGATTCAAGTCAAACCAGAGCTGGTTAAGTAATTTGTTTGTCCTAGATAAGTACGACAGCTTTAAATGAATTAGATTAGACATGCAAACTAATTCTATGACGTCACAATAATGAGGTTAGTACTTAGTGTCAGAATGTATTACTGGCGACGTTGTTTCAATGTTGAATGTTTAGACCATATATTTATGGAAAAGTATTTTAAAATTTGTAGTAATTTAGCTTTGAAACAACATATTGTTTAGTTTCACTTACCTACTCTTAGTAGTTTTAGGGCTGATTTTTTTCAATGCTAGATAATTTAATCTGAGGCATGATTTTAATTACAAAAACTCTCAGACGTCCATTTTATTCCACGAAAAAAAATATCTTTTGTTGATTGAAAATCAGCCCCTTATATATTCGTACTATAAACCTTTTTCTTTTTTGTTTTGTAACAAATATTTTCCAAACGGGAATGTCGATGAATAATTCAAATAATTTAAAGCGTGTTTCATCTTTTAAAATTGTTTTTGTTTTATACTTGCCATAATTATGAACGTTAAGTTTTAAAAATTGGCATATACCTAAAAAAATTGAAGATTCAGATAATGGTGTGGTGGACTTTTAACTATCTGAAATAGTTGAGGAAGATTTTAAAGACGGGCTAGGGAGCATTCATTAAAATAATTAAATAATGAAAAAATTCCGAAACGGTCCACGAAACAATATTTTTGCTCCTAACTCCTATCCTACAATACAGCATAATTACCAATATGAATCTTTGTACTAAGAAATACATCTTAATTTACCGATCTCCCTTTACAGCAATAGACAGTTTTAATCTACGGTTCAGCTTCTCGTACAAAGGATTGGCGGCGTTATCGCGTGACGTCATCGCTTTTATTGTCGTATCGGATTTACAAAGCATCTTAATTCTTCGAGGTCGAATATCGTTCCGCTTAATCTTTCAGCTATAAATCAGAGAGTAACGTGACTGTATCATTTTCAGTAGAAGGTTGTTTGACCTCTATTTTACAGAAAGAAAACTTGCATCTTCAATTTATAGGTAAATACAAATATAAACAACTCATCATGGTCATCTGCCTAGCCTTTTCCCACCTATGTTGGGGTCGGCTTCCAGTCTAACTGGATGAAACTGAATACCAGTATTTTACATAGAGCAGTCACTCTATGTAAAATTATGGATTACTAGGTAACTGAATTATGGAGGTCAGATAAGCGACTGCCTATCTGACCTCCATAATCCAGTTACTGGGTAATGCGAGACCCGATAAGACTGGCCGTCAGACTTTCGGGCTTCTGACGACCAGTAACGACTGTCAAAGATCTAAGGCCCCTCGCCCACGGCGACTTTTTGTAGCGACGCAGTAGCGATGTTGTCGCGCATTCGCATCGATACAGTCGCGATACGGTCGCTAGCTGTTTGCCCTCGCCCACACCACGATTCTCAGTCGCGATGCAAACGCGATACTGTCGCGCCTCTGTCGACCTGTCCGTGTTGCACTGATGCTCGGTTCTCCACTTACGCGCCACACTCCCTCCGTTCTCTCCCCGATGTCGTCCGAAACGGTCGCGCGTTTGCATCAATACAGTCGCGATTCTGTAGCGCGTGAGTAGCGCGTTGCAAATGCGACTAACGCGCGTAAACGCGCGACAACATCGCTACAAAAAGTCGTCGTGGGCGAGGGGCTTAAGAATGACAGCTGGGACCAACGGCTTAACGTGCTTTTAGACGGTTTTTTCGGTATGTAAATATGGTCACCCATGCACGGACCAACCGCGGCAAGCTGCAAGCATCGGACCGCTTAGATCTTTTAAGCTACACAATGGATTTTGATGCGGTTATACTGTCATTGAGAGCATTTATTTCGGTAGGCTTATATGAATGTATAGTCTGGTGATACCAGAGGGGCAATTCTCGTAATTTTAAGAACACAGTCTGAGCTTAGTCTCAATCTGTTAAAAATACCTGTAATTTCCCTACATTTAAGACAGGTATTTTACATAGATTGTCGCTGAGGTGAGATTGCGACTAGATTTTGAACGTTTTTAATTACGGGAATTGGCCTTTGGAAATCTTAATATTTTGATATTTCATCATAGCAACCATGCGAATAGGAGTAGCTAGTAACAGATTTATTTTTATTCAATAGTTCAGAGTTGGTCCCAATTTTAATGATCATGAGTAGGTAGGTAATTTAACCCCATAAAAGAACCCAAATGAACTCAAACTCAGCTGACAGTAAGATTTGCACACCAAATGACATTACTGGACATTTTCTGACAATATTCCGTTCGTAGGACTATTAGACTAAGCCAAGTATTAGAGAAAAGCACAGGTACCTATGTTAGTGGAAGTAACTCATTTATTATCAACGACGCTCGCTTTTAATTATACCCTTTGTCTGTCTGTGCAAATCAATACTGTTTGTATGTATATTGCTTTTTAGAACTTTGAATGTTTGCATTCAGAGCGTTCAGTCCTTTATTCGGGAAATTAAAATAGGTTATTTTGTATTTGTAGCTTCAATGAAAATGTTTTGGTTGAAGTAAAATGGCAACATTTGCCGTTTAGCGTCCAGCACCCTAATTGCGTAACACACAATCAATCTCAATCTGAATCATTTCGAAGGATATTGCTAATCCATTGCTTCATAATGTTCAAAAAATGTGTCATGGTGTCTGCTCAACAACGTAAAGAACGCAATGAATGTTGTTGAACTGTCACAATGAAACCGATTCCGATTGATCGTGTGTTATGCAATTAGGGTGCGGGTATTAAGATTGTTATAGAAATTCCTTCTACTAAAAGAATTTCTGTATGCTATTTGCAAGAAAAAGACCAGCTTTAAAATTAACTAAGTCAATAGTATCAATCCGCAATGGGTCCGCGAGGTGGATTACGGCCCACTCCCTCTGGAAGAGAGGATGTCTGTGTCCCAGCAGTGGGAACATTATTAGCTGATTATGTTAAGTAAATAGTGAAGGCAAGCAGCATCTTCCTGCCTGAAAAGTAATAAAAACTGAACTACAGCAAACTTGATTAGGCCATTATCTTTTCATTGTCTTTTTATTTTTTTTTTAAACTGTGTGTAATTGTAGGTCATGGAAATTGATTGTGAAGCAAATATAAACCCTGTGTGAATTTGCCGTGGTTTAGCAATTTCATGCAATTGTCATAAAATAGCAGTTGAGATTTGAATATGCGGACAATTTAATTTGGTAGTAAGTTTGCTGAACAAATAATATCCTTGACTTTTGACTACAACACTGAAATAAGCGACTTTTCTTTTATTAAGGCAAATGTATTGTACACTGTAGCGGTGTTTTGGGAATAAATATTGAATTTTATCAAATATTTTATTTCCAGCGAAGATTAAACTTAGGGCTGATTTTTTAATAGTCACACAATTTTTATCTGAAGAATAAATATGACAGTTTGACATATTTTCTATATAGAAGCTGTCAAACTGCAATATTTATTCCTCAGATAAAAATCATGTCTTTTGAAATACAGGCCTATTTCATCAAACTTTTATACCTATAATTAGTCTTATCTAGAGAATAAAAAAAAATTAACAGTTATATAAAATTGAAGTCTGACAGTTGTAGTATGGAAAATACTAGAACTGTCAGACGTCAATTTTATTTCACGGATAAAAGATATCTGACTTTGGTAAAATCGGCCTCACTGTAAAGGTACATTAAAGGCTGATTTTTCAATCATCTGATAACTTTATTTATTTTTCTTTATTCGATTTTGACGGTTATTTCATACAAAAACTGTCTTCCATCAATTTTATTCCTCGAAGAAAACTTATCTGGCGATGGAAAAATCTCCCCTAAGGCTTATATTTACTTATAGGTACATTAGGATATTACTTTATGTCTTTTCTTTTCCACAATGTTAAGCGTGTCACTTGCAAACGACGCAAATAAAATAGAAGAGCTGTCATTCTGCGGTCTCTTACATAATATTTCTCGGTTCGCGCCAAGAATAGTTTAGACAGATTTTATACTGAAAATTGACTTAAATTTTCATTTTGCGTAAAAGAGTAACAAACAGCCATCCATACAAACTTTCGCGTTTATAATATTACTAGGATCTGGTGTCATTTTCCCTTGCGGGCTGCACGGCTACTCTTGTGGGTACTTATGTGTTGTAAAATATCAGTTTTGTACTGTAAAATATTGTTTTAAGATAAGAGTTTAACAAGTCCCTCAGCGGTCCACAGCGAGTGTATCTTCCACTGCGAAAATATACAGCATCGTTTTGACAAAATTAAACTGATGAATCTTTAGGTTATGTTGTCCCAAAAATGTCCGTGATAAGAATATTAGTAGAGAAATTGTGTTAAGTAAATGTGCCCAGCCTACATAGCTCCCTGTCTAAAATTGATGTTAAAGGTGAAAATTGATTGTTAAAAAAAAAAACCGGCCAAGTGCGAGTCGGACTCGCGCACGAAGGGTTCCGTACCATTAACTAGGTAAACAACAGTAGGTACAAAAAAAATCGCGTTTGTTGTATGGGAGCCCCCCTTAAATATTTATTTTATTTTGTTTTTAGTATTTGCTGTTAAAGCGGCAACAGAAATACATAATCCTACTTAATATTATAAATGCGAAAGTTTGTATGTATGGATGTATGGATGTTTGTTACTCTTTCACGCCAAAAGTACTGAACGGATTTGGATGAAATTTGGCACACAGATAGTTTTTAACCAGGAATAACACATAGGATACTTTTTATCCCGATATTCCCACGGGATCGAAACTTATGCGGGTGAAACCGCGGGGCGCAGCTAGTTTGTGAATATTTCAACTTTCTAGCTATCGCGGTTCTTGAGATACAGCCTGGTGACAGACAGACGGACGGACAGACAGCGAAGTAATAGGGTTCCGTTTTTACCCTAAAAATATGTTCTTTCTAATATCTATTGGCGTGTCTCGTCCTTCATCATCATCACCTGCCTAGCATTTTCCCAACTATGTTGGGGTCGGCTTCCAGTCTTACCGGATGCAGCTGAATACCAGTATTTTACATGGAGCGACTGGCCTATCTGACCTCCACAACCCACTTATTGGGTAATACGATACCCTTTGGTAAGACTGGTTGTCAGACTTTCGGGCTTCTGACGACCCGTAACGATTGTCAAAGATCTATGAATGACAGCAGGGACCAACGGCTTAACGTGCTTTCAGAGGCATGGGAGGGAGAGGCAATCTCTGCACCCTCACGGCCCTAGCCACCGCAGGAGACGCCCTGGACGGGAGTCAACAGCCGACTCCTGGCTAACGTAGGCGCGGGCTTGCGGACGGCGAGCAATGGGCAGCTCGCCGCCCGGTAAGGACCAGGCCCGGGTCGACGGCGCGTTGCGTTCCACGCGCGCTTCAAAGAGATGTCAGCACGAACTGACGGGGTCCGCCAGGGCCGATGCCGCCGAGGCTGCGGGTTGTTCGAAAGAGATACCGTGGCCCCTGGCACAGGCAACTGAAGGAACACGGGTGGGTTTTAGACAGTAAAAGTCTGACACGCCCTTCCGCTCAGCCCAGAGCGGGAGAGGTCATTTGATGACTTCCCAACCAAAAAAAAAGGGGTCTTAGTATGTAAAGATGGTCACCCATACACGGACCCGCGGCAAGCGTAGCTTAACCTGATCGATCGAACAGTGCGGCTGTTATTTCTTAGTTGCAAACTTCAAAATCATACTTAGTAGCAGTACGTTTTGGCTTCTGTTTGCCTAATAAGCATTTACTTACGCCTTTAACACTCCGCCTTAGGCATATACAACAAGGCGCATGTAGCATTGTAAACTCGGAATTTCTGAACGAGTTTTCATCTTTTCCTAACAATGTTCGAAGCAAGTCTTCAAGCTCAAACTTTTCTAAGAATAATGTGTAATTAACCATTTAAGTTTCAATACAATAGCTGAAACTTTTGAACTTACCGACCGCTAAATGATTACGAACGTTTGAATACAAATTATGATAATTACTGACCAGTTAGTTGAGACCCGCGATCTAATTGAGATTGGTAGAACTTAAGGATCAAGTTGCGTGGATGTGTTAAGCAGGTGATTAGTCACACGTGGTGTACAATTGAGAAAATGTTCTTGTAGCTTTAAGTTTGTTACGAGTTATAATGTAGGTTTCTGACGGTACCTAGGTACAAATTGTACGAGAAAAAAAATATTATTTAAAGGTTTTTTTTTTCATTTATTGCACTGTTAATTTGTGTTCAGAATTAAAGTGAATTCAGCTGCTAGTGTCGATGACCTTAAAACAGGACAAAAAGACGTAACTTTTGACTCATAAACTCTTCAATAAAAGCTATAGCTAGCTAGCTATATATGGGTAGCTTTAAGTTGTGAGTGGCCCGTGGTTAAATAAAAACAGCCGCACTGTTAAGCTGCGCTTGCCGCGGTTGGTCGAGGATGGTTGACCATCTTTACATACCGAGACCTCTCCGTGCCTCGGAAAGCGCGTTAAGCCGTTGGTCCCAGCTGTCATTCGTGGATCTTTGACAGTCGTTACGGGTAGTCAGAAGCCCGAAAGTATGACAACGAGTCTTACCAAGGGATAACGTATTACGCAGTAACTGGGTTGTGGGGGTCAGATAGGCAGTCGCTCCATGTAAAATACTAGTATTCAGCTGAATCCGGTTACACTGGAAGCTGACCCCAACATAGTTGGGAAAAGGCTAGGCAGATGATAAAAGGTTGCTTTATGTTCTGGTTTTAAAGGTATAATGAAGACTTCCTATTCTAAATTAGGTGAACCTTTTTTGTTCAGTGGTGAATAACTCTTTTGTCTGTTACCTATTAGGTACAACCCAAACAGTGCAGGTAGAGAGGTGCTTCAAACTTGTCGAAATTTTTGGTGAACGTGTTCATTACAACGAACAACGATTGTTTTGGAAACTTTTTGTTTCGCAGCTCTTTTTTCGCGGAATATTTTTAATTAAAAATCGTATAATTTCTCAGGGGAATTACTGTAACCAAGCATACTAACCTAGGAGTAATTTTCTGCGCTATAGATAGATTTGATTCATAGATCAATCAAATGCGTAGGAAGATTTTCTAGTAGGTATGGGGTACAAACACCCAAAAAAATAAAATACTCGTCGAAGTCACCACCACCAGCACCTGCCTTTTTATCCCTCCACCACCCTTGGTTGACTGGTAGAATGACTGGCATTAAGTCCGACTTTGAGCACAAAGATGAATAAATAAAGTCAGAATCTAAACTTACATATTTGTAATGTTTCGTTTCAGCCTTTAATAGACAAACGTGCCAGACCTCCCGTGTTTTATCCATTCGCCCTAACATTCATACTATATATCAAAGCCTAGAAATCCTCCAGCATGGATTCATCAACAAAAAGATTGTGAACATCTAGGACCCTTCCATTTCCTTCGTTATTTGTATCGGAAATGAAACTATCGATATATGTCGAAACAGTTTGTTCATTTGTTGTGTCAGGCCTAACTTTATTAGCAACGAGGATAGGGGCTTGTGATAGCGCCTAAAAGGGCTATGTATTCGTTTGTAGGTACTGTACGGGTAGGCTGAATCAGTTTTTCTAGGATTGGATTGTATTTATCTCAAATCGGGTTTTCTAGGAATCTATATGATTGTGCTACTTACAGTACTCGAATGTCTGATTTGATTACTGTAGCGGTATCTACAACGCCACATGCGCAATGATTGAAATTGGGAAATTGTATCTATGCTAATTGCACGGTAAACTCTGCTTGCGAGATGCAGGATTTGCGTGACGTCAGTATGACGCGCATGTGGCGTTGTAGATACCGCTACATTACCATCTACCACATCTTTTAAGGTCTGGTATTTTATCAACGTCATCTATCAGGCAGTGTCAGAATGTCAACACCATTCACATGCATTGGTGGTTCGACTTCCAGTCTACACAGAACAACTTCCACAAAATTAGTGGGCTACTCTGATATTTTAAGGGTTAAAGTCTCAGTTCTGTGATCTTCCAACGTTCCAACTACATGCAAGTTGTAACACGACTCGCAACGGCAAACAATATCCTCATCTATGCATATTATGTAAAGTCGCTTTTCGGGACTCTCTGTGTGACCGCGTTGTTCTTCTAAACCAAGCAACGGATTTTGGTGCAGTTTTCCACGTCATTTAGGTAATTTATTCTGTAAGGGTTAAAAGTAAGATACATTATCTAAGGTAAATAGTACTACCTTAGATATATTCAAGAAGTGTTCATATTTTGCCAAGTCGTAAAAAACGTTCCTCTAGTTTTGTAAATAAATCCATTATTCTTCAGCTCCACTCATTCAGAAATCACGTAACAACAGTTTCTTTGTCTCGAACAATATTAAATTAACAGTAAACGTGGTAGCCAAACATATTGTAAGTCATTCTTCAGTGTATCTGTGTAAGCATTTCATTTCCGAGTCATTACAAACGACTGACTGGAATGTGGGACGTTCAAATGATGACAATTCAAATGGTTTTGCATCACGCATGGTTGGAGGTGGTCGATGGTGCTCTCAAGTGGTGTTATTATCTTTAGGCTGCGGATTTTGTTACATACGTTAGGAAGATTCGGATAAATACTTAATTGTTTAAAATTTAATCGTTTAAGAACTATCCTAGTTGGTTCGGAGGAAGGTGGTGACATTCGTGATACAGGGTAATCCCAGTACGAGTGCCAACGCACTTCTTTGGAATCTAAATGCAGATTACATTAGACCAAATTTGTTTGTTTCTAAGGAGATTTACTGTAGCCATTCTTCTAGTAATAAAAATTTCTGTTATTTATTATTTTTAATGTTCTTGGTGAAGAATCTGGTCGGTCTTACTAAGACTTGTGGAGGTCAGATATGTAGTCGCTCCATATAAAATACTGGTGTTCCGCTGCATCTGATTAGACTGGAAGCCGACCCCAACAACGTTGGGAAAGGGAAGTGTTTCATGTGAGCTCGACAAATGGATGTGCGAATAACACTTGTGCGACAAAACTGTACTGCGACTCACCATAGTTCGAATGCAAACTTGTGCGACAAGCAATAATATTAAGTCTTCGACGTCAGAAGCACCCCGAGGTTCAGTTTGGTTAGGTTCCTTTAAACCCTGCGGATAGAAATAGGGGCTCCGTCGACTAAGTCTTAACAATATGCTTGTCGCACAAGCGTGCATTCGCAATATGGTGATTCGCAGTACAGTTTTGTCGCACAAGTGTTATTCGCACATCCGTTTGTCGAGCTCACGTAGTACACTCGGGAAAGGGCTAGGATAATGATGGTAAAGATTTCTATATTTTTTAGTGCCAAACGCTAGCAGTCATAAAACTTATTCAAATAGTGCTTGGGCTAGGGCCCAGAGAATTACTAGTCAAAGTTGTAATCAGTGCAATAAGTCAGCTTCGACCACTCGCTTGGTAGTTTGACACTTTCACTGTTAGAAGACTTAAATATTCACGTGAGAATGAAAGTTATGAAGGCGTATGGCACCGTGAAATGATGCTAATACACTGGACATAATCGATCACTCAGTATTTCTTAGGAAGACCTGTACAATGAAGACATACTGCCGCGATGATGATGGTTGATTCATAAATCGATTCAACGTCCATCGTTGGACTTTGATAAAATATAATAATAAATGAAATAATGACGATTTCTTTAAATTGACTGAACGTTTTTCCTAAACAAAAGAACCTAATAAAATATTTGAAACCCCATTCTAAACTGGTTTGAATGTTCGAATGGAACCCGCGCTAAATTATAGTCAGCCTGCATGCACTACATAAAGTTGACTTTAGTGGACAACCTTTACAGTACTATCTGCTTGTTATTCGGGCGGGAATCTTTGAGCGTTTTTTATTAATTTTAGAACCATTACTTAACGTCAGCCCTTAGGCTGCGCTAGTTTACCTAAAACTACATCAGTTTAATATAAGTCTAAAAAAGGATCAGAATGATGGATATTGTAGAAGGAATTACGGTGTTCCCATTTTTATGATAAATTGTTAACCTTAATATTTACCTAAAGTAAGATTGATGATAAAATAAAGTTTTAAAGGGATCTTCTTTCGGTAGTATTTTCAGTAACACGGGACAAACTTTACTGATAGATAGTGGTGTCAATGGCTGTCCTCTCGATAACTTAGGGAGAAAGTATTGGTAGAGCTGTGGTCATACAACAAGCATTCAGCGGGTTCAACTCTCACAGGAATTCACGTAGCCTATACGTGTGGCAATACTCAATTATAAAATCAAGAAAATTTAAGCATATTGACTACCAACAGAAATTGTCCGTGTATTTAAAAAACTACAAAGAAAGAAAATCCATTTATTCACGGCAAACATGACGCATAAAAAGACCACAAAAACAAAATAAAATGCAAGTTGGGGGAAAACATGCATCACATCCACGCAAAACGGCCATCGCTCAGGGTAATGCTAAGACCCTATACGAGACAGAGCCCCAGCGCTAGTTTTCAGTGACAACTGGCATTGACGTGATGACGTCAACCAGTGCAGCATACGATTAGATATAAATGAAAACGACAATCAAACTACCTAACCTTCTAACTACCGCTGCAAGCAAGGTTCCTCATTTGGTAATATTTTAACCATAGCTAGTTTCTTATATACTCGCAATTGTCCATGCTGAACGTAAGAGAAAGAAACGGGAAAAAAATAAGGCTTCTTCTTTTTGTTTTCCTTCAAGTCTAATATGCTCGAGAAAATAACTCACCGAGACTTCGATTTCTTCGACTAAGGTGGATTGATCTACCCACATTTGGCAGCTTAAGTACAGTTTCCTACGTTTGGTTATGTGACAGTGGCATGCCAAGAGATTTTACCTTATTAAGACATGTCGTATTTATTCTACAAACGTATTATGACCGCAATAAAAGCTGAAATAAAACTTGGCCCGGAGTGTGTGTGATTTGGAACTTATCCAGCAGAACAGGGGGTTTACTCCGAAGTAGTATCGGCCGAATGTTCGGCCGTTTCCTGCTACGAAGCTACTATTTGGTTCGGTCGGTCCAAATCCTACACTCTTTCGAATAATGACTATGGTCTCGACCCAACTGAGCCGATCCGAACTTTTTTGGCATTTTTAATAATATTCGGTTCGGCCATGTGTCGATCCGATCCGAACATTCGCACTTTGCACTTCGGAGTAGACCCCCAGGACTTGGGCCCATTTTCACTACAAATAATTAAATGCATTTTGCGCTAAACGTATTTAAAACTAGCTCGCGTCTTCGGTCACGTGACTGTGTTTCTGTGTGTGATAATGGAAAGTCATAGTCTTGTTCGTCTTCGTG
Source organism: Apamea crenata (assembly GCA_949629185.1). Taxonomy (NCBI): domain Eukaryota; kingdom Metazoa; phylum Arthropoda; class Insecta; order Lepidoptera; family Noctuidae; genus Apamea; species Apamea crenata. Next base: position 6,293,475 of record OX451359.1, read on the forward strand.
TTGCTGCCACGACTGAATTTTATATCTTGTTGGCCCAAAACCTAGCAACTTCCACGGCGTCGTCAGTGGCAGCGCAGAGGTCACCTTGACTGCATGTTTTGGGACACAGAGGGCAGGATAGGAGGTGGAGCATGGTTTGCGACATAGCTCCACAATCACACCCCACCGCCGCCGCCGTTCCGTCAAGGTAGCCCCCACCTTACCAGGTTGGACGTACTTCTTCCCACTTGTGTCCGGAGACGGTTCAGGGACTTCCAAGTGGACCACGGAAGGTTACACCCTGCAGGGAGATGCTCCTTTGGTGGTAGATAGTAAGTAGGAGGGGGAAGAGTATCCTGCCATAGTTTACAACGGGTGTCGGCCGGGTTTCCTGACAGAGACGCTGTCGATTTTAAGAAGCTATGCCGGCTTAGCCGTTGTGTTGATAGCTGTGCGCCAGCTTTGTATTTTTGTAAGACACGTATTTAAAATATCGTTCCATTTCTATCCATCGTTTGAAGTTGACTGAGACGGAATGATGTTTTAAATATGTTTAGCGTTAAACGCTTTTAGCCATTGGTGGAGCAAGAGACGTTGACGATGACTGATACATCCATGCCGTCTGTTGGGACAGGTCAACTCAAAGCTGCAATGGTCCTTTCTTCAAACTCATAGACTCACATGAAATCTATATATATATACTAATAATTAAGCTGAAGAGTTTCTTTGTTTGTTTGAACGCGTTAATCTCTGGAACCATTAATCCGCTTTAAAAAATAGCCCAATTCTTGAGGAAGGCTATATAAGACATTTAGAAGCCGAGCAAAAACAAAAATGTCTGAAAGAACACAGAAATAGTGCAGGCAAGCTATGCGATGCGTGGGGTGGATCGACACCCGGACGAAGTCGCGAGCAGAAGCTAGACTAGTGCTACTAATAAAATGTTTGTACTTTAACCATGACGTCTGAGTTTGTTTCGGCATTACTTGTCAGGGATCAGTCAGCTAGGAAATGCCGGCGCTATCTAGTTTTTTTTTTAATATTGACCAACAAAATATTGACGTGTCTTAAAAAGATCTACTTACATAAATAAACATTTCATTTCAAGCTGGCCTTAAGTACCTAAACCTAAACATATTTAAAAAAAATATTGCCATCGCTTGCCATATAGCCTTACCTTTACAGAAACACGATGTATCTTTTTAGATAGCAGATAAAATCAGGTACCGGAGCTAGCCACTCGAAATATGGGATTGGATGGCTGTCTCTCGAATAACATAGGAAACTCCTCGACTATAAAATCTATTATCGAAAATCTTTGGTACAAAATGTTAGCCTTTTGAGGATTGATTCATACAGGCCTGTTAGTGAAAGTTTTAGATTTTTGGATTAGCTAAAATACTTTCAATTTTTTTATTTCACTAAACTTAAATAACCCCAAATACTTTACTTTAATCCCGTGTAGCATAACAAAATATTTTTAGTTATACATAATGAATAAGTTTTCATTATGTATAACTAAAAATATTTTGATTATAAAAATTTCCAAGTTTCTTCTTAAATCTCTAACAAACTTAACATATTTAAAAAGTTTAAAACCAACTTTTAAAAGAATAAACAATCCAAAAAATCTTTACTCAAACACATTTTTTACGGCACGTTTCGTGAAGAATTTAAGTAAATTCGAATTTGAAAGCAACAGAGAGAATGCGTGATGAAATAAATGAAGCGTAAATAAATAAAAGCATATCTCTGTCTCATTCTAGCACGATACAATTTGGGATCGGTCCTTTTGATGTAAAGCCAATGCGAGACAAACGGATTTACACGGTCAAATTGATAACTACGATACAGTATTACGGAGAATGTTTAGAGGCTTCTCTATACAAAATTATCTTTCTTGGGATTCTTCTTCGTCAATCTCTATCTTTTTGAAGTGATAACTTCTTATGGGAGGGTAAACCGCTTCGTAACGTAACGCGTTACGGCGCCAGTCTGTCTAGCTTTCCTTTCTCTCACGCATACGGCAGCGATAGACATATATACCATAGATTAGTTTAAGTTATCACTTCTGTCGGGCGTCCCGAGACGCAGACGTTTTTTTATTTTTTATTAGCCTATACTGTCCCACTGCTGGGCAACGGCCACCCCCAAATCCTTCCAGGATCTCTTTTCCCGCGCCACATCGAACCGGTATATATGTATGCCCAGCCCTCGCGGTACGCGTCCAGATCGTCTCGCCATCTCTTTCTGGGCCGGCCTCGGCGGCGCCGTCCATCTTAAGGCACCCATTGTGTGAAGGCTTTTGCCCAGCGGTCATCGTGCATACGGCTGATGTGACCCGCCCAATCTGATTTGAGCGTGGCAGCCTTCTTTCCTACATCCATTATGCCCGTTTTGGAACGCAGTGTGGTGTTCCGAATTCTGTCCTGTCTTTTAACACCCAGAATGCTGCGTTCCATCGCTCTTTGGGAAACTGCAAGGCGGAACTTTTGTGACTTGGTGAGCGACCAGAGGGGAAATTCTCGTAATTTTAAGAACGTTCACAGTCTGATCTCAGTCTCAATCTGTCAAAAATACATCTAATTTCTCTACATTTTTGACAAGTTTTTGACATTGATTGTCGCTCAGATGAGATTGCGACTAGATTTTGAACATTTTTAATTACGAGAATTGGCCTTCAGGTCTGAGCACCGTAGGTTAGGACGGGCAGGATACACATGTCAATGTCATTCTCTACGTACTATGTTTTTAATTTTAACATCACACCAGTAATCCCCAAAGGGTTCGGCAGAGGTGTATCTATAGACACCCACATTTCGCCAATTATGTATAAGTTCTATGCAATAGGGATCGCGCTTATTGCCGTTAACTGGGCACAAATCCAAACTTCGGACTACTACTGAACAATTCGTGATGAAACAACCAAAAAATATTTTGCCGGACCACCGAATCAAACCCAAGACCTCATGCTCTACAGTACCGCTTGCGAGCACTAAACCAATTTTACTTATTATTTAATTGTAGAGACTTAAAAAAAGATTTGTATATAGTTATGTTTATTAAATACTTCTTTTTACACAATACAAAATAAGTCATTAACCAGAGGGGCAATTCCCATATTTTTAAAAACGTTCGAATTCTAATCTCATTCTCAATCTGACAAAACAACCTCTAACTTACCCACATTTTTGACAGTTATTGATTGCCCTTTAGATAAGATTACGACTTGAATTAGCCTAGGGGTAGGCAGATACTACAGAAGGCCACCTGTTACGATCCATTCATACACGCACACACGCATACCTTTTGCGAGTACTGCACACCTGACCTTTCTGAAGAACATCACCAATAAGGTCGTTGTATGTCCTCCTAGGGCGTCCTCTCACTGGCGTTTCCACTCACATCTGCCTTGTTACCTTTGTTAGTCACTTTTCATTCATCCTCTCAACATGTCCAAACCATCTAAGCATACTCTTTTAAATTTTAGTCACTAAATCTTCGTTTAAACCACACTGTTGCCTTACCACATCGTTCCTCAGCCTATTTACTGTCTGTAACTGGTTGACGTCATCACGTCAACGCCGGCTGTCACTGAAAACCGGCGCTGAGAGTATGTCTCGTATAAGGTCTTAGCATTATGCTGAGCGATGGTCATTTTGCGTGTATGTGACACATATTTTCCCCCAATTTATACTTTTTTGTGTTTGTGTTTTTTTTAATGCATATGTATAATGTATTTTCTTCTCTTTCTTTATCATTCATATATCAGTCCCACCATTTTCACAGCTACTGTTAATAAGTAATTATTAACTATTAAAGAATATTTTTTTATTTACATGAAATTTTGTATGGATCTTCGGTCAAAATGATCACCTTAAATAAGTCCATTTCGCAGTTACACCTAAAGGATCCTTTAAGGTACGATACTGATCCAAGTTTTAGAGGCTTATTCTAATGATTTACATCGGTATAAAGACCGTTTTCAGTCTGGCTGAATTTATGACTAGTTCACATAAGCCTGTGATCGGGCCGTTCACACCTGAACGGTTTTTGGGAACCTCGTTACAGAGGTTTATAGTAGTTTGCGAAATGCTGGCGAATTTATTGTTTGTAACGGTTATATTGATTTGGGTATTTCAGAAATAGGTTTATTTGAACAGTTTTTATAGAAGCAGATTTTTTTTTAGAAACGAGTGGTCTATGGACGACGAGATACGTACTTTTGGATGCCATAAGCATACGTCATAACATAAAATATACGATAGCGAAAAAAAGAAACTTTTAAACGTGACAAGTCCATAATGAACCACTCGAAATGTTGCTTGTTCTTGGCGAAGCTGACTACGCTATCGTAGTCATGTGCTACGGCGTAGCCAATATACTATAACTACAGCTACGCCGTAGCAACGGTACTTAAAATCTGGCAGGCAACATATGACATTTTCATATAATATCATCATATTTTGTACCTTAAATAATGTGTTCTTTTATAAGTTCTAACGTGACAATAGGTAATCCAGGGAGGTAAAATGTATGGAAATATATGAAGACGCTTTTAAATGTCCGTCCACGATAACGTTATAACGTGCACGTATTTCCATACAATTCATGGAAGTGGATGTCCACGATAAAACCGTCACGTTAGAAATTATAAAAGCGTATATTAACCACGTACTCTAAGGGAAGGCGCCCACGAGCAACTTTTGTCTCTCACATCAAAAGCATGAAAGTTCTGTCTTTGTCGCGTCGCTACATGCGCGCACTTACATACAAACCTGTAAACTTGATATGAGAGACAAATTAGTTGCTGAGACAAAAGTTGCTCGTGGCCGCCCCTCTCTTATTGATTAACTCACCTTCAAAATGAGATAATAATTATTTAACAAACTATTTACAATTTCACCTATACAAAAGTAATAAAAAGAAAAATGTAACTGCACATAACAATACGAAATGTGAAACTGTGTCGAAACATAACAGCGCGTCGTTTTGAAGCTGAAAATCAATAGTAATTTATATTCCACTGAAATAAATAATTGAAAAGCAATTTGTGTCGAATCTCCAACGGTGTCGGTGAGAGGTTATTGACATCGCTGAAACCGGATGCTGGGGTTATTTATTGGTTTCATATTTTCGTGACGTTTGCTTTTATCTTGCCGGTTGGCGACGTATTTAATTAAGGATTAAGTCATAATGATGACGACCTTTTCCTTTTTGGACGACGAAAATGCGAAATTATCGCTTTGAAAATAGTATTGAAAGGTGGTTTTAAAAATGTAGGTATTGAATACAGATTTCGTATTATACTGGTAATGTTAGTAAGCTATTAGCTTATTTATTAGTTGTACCTTTTTTCCGTTAACCTATATTGTCTTACTGCTGGGCAAAGATCTCCCCCATATTTTTCCACATTTTTTTTGTCCTGTGCCTTCTTCGTCTAATTGGTTAGGATCGAGTCCAAATCGTTACGCTAGCGTTTCTTAGGCCTGCTTCGGTGACGACGCCCGTCTTCAGGCACCCAATGGGTGACGACGCCCGTCTTCAGGCACCCAATGTGTGACGACTTTGGCCCATATGTCTAGATGTATCCTATAGCTGTATTGTATGTGCTGTGTGTATTCAATAAAAAAAAACGGGTTGCACTCCGGGAGTGCCGGCAGAAATGAAAACTTGGATATTAACGTTGTGCATTTTTTTATATTTTGGTATGCGGTCTACTCCTCGTATTCTGCGTACTCTCCCTCCGTCTTACGAATTTTCGATCAGGTCACGTGTCCTGACGCGAGCTCCGTCTTCCGAATTTTCGATCTGGTCACGTGTCCTGACGCGAGTTTAATATTTTTTACCCATCACAACAAAAGTGCACAACGCCGCTAAAGAAGTTTTCACTTCAAAAATAAAATTATATTTAATTCATATTTATTTATTATTATTATATTTATATTATATTGTGAAACAGTTTGAAGCAGGAATGAAACCGCTTGCAGGATTGGTCGAAAAACGTTTTTCTTACTTAACAGTTGTGCTGCTGGGAAGTTTTTTTTTTCCAGCTAAAGCACTAGGAAGTGGTAAAAGGCGGGCGTTTTCCGGGCCTGTCTTATGTAATTTTGAGGTTCGAAAACTGCTGATTCTCAGCCTTGTTTGAATAAATGAACTTGATTTTGTTTCTGACTTAATCTTACTTAAAGTTCTCAGAATATTGAAAGAAAAAGAGTCGGTGACAAAACCCAATAACGTTAATAACGGAATACAAATAAAAGAACGAAAACAAACCTAACAATGGAATACGAATAACTACATAAAAACATAACACTGATTAAAAATAGATATGTTTAAAAAATCATTCAAATGGAAACTATTCCGCTGGATTATGTTTTGTCCGGATTTAATAAATTGTTCGACCGTTTAATTCCAGTCAAATGAAACAAACGAAGTTATTCATTTGGAAACGATTTCTATATGTTTATTTCATTCGTTTGCGTTAGAACCTCGAACTCAAACTCAAAGCATTTATTTCAATTAAACCTTTTACAGGCACTTTTGAATTGTCAAAATTAAATAGTTTGTCAGTTAGTCAGAAAGTCGAAGCTAGTTGCCTATTCTAAAACGTAGATCTCTATGAAGAAGACCGGGCAAGAAACTCCAAGGACACTCTTTTAAATCAAGATATATTACAAAATCCTGGGTTCATCATTCTTGTTGTTATATGTGAGAACAATATTAAAAAAAAAACAAATGAAGAAACAATTCGAAATATAAGATTAAAAATAAGCCTTGGCAGTTAAAGACATGGCCAGTCTCAACCGACTGAGCACAAGTTCTACTCCTTCCAATGACACCTGCAGACAGGATTGGTCCACACAAGCTCAGGACAGAGAGGAGTGGAAAGGATAAAGGTAACCTTTGCCCTGCAGTGGGAGAAAAAATGCTAAAAATAAAATAATAATAATCTATCTATACTAACAATAAAGCTGAAGAGTGTGTTTGAACGTGCCAATCTCTGAAACTACCTGTCGGATTTGAAGAACTCTTTTTGCATTTGAACAGCCCAATTTTTGAGAAAGGCTTTTTAACATCACGCAGGGGCCCTAAGGGGCCGAGCAAAAAGAAGAGTCAGAAAAAACGCCAAGCGAAAACGAAGCAATGGTGGCGGTGCGATGCGACGGGGTGAGTTGGGGGAACAAGAATTTTCACGCGGACAGAGTCGCGAGCAGAAGCTAGTTAATAATAAGTCCTATTGCTACGATGAAAAGTAACTTGAATAATTGGGTCAATTCTATCATTGTGATTGATTAAAACCATTTTCATTGATAACAAAACTATCAGTTACTTGTTGATGTAAAAGGAACCTAACAAAACACAACCACAATTTTAATTACCTAAAGCTAAAAAATTTAAACCCTTAGAATTTCCACATAACTAGACTATTGTTTTGACCCAAAAAACAACACCCACACCCACTCTCTCACACACACACCTACATAAACATAACGTTCATCCAACACATTAGCAAATGAAAGTAAAAGATTGATCGGCCTCATTAGCGGAGCAATGCGATGATTAAATCGGATAATCACGCTATTATGTGCTGATAAGTAAGCTTTGTGCCTACTTAGTTGTGTTCTACTTGTTTGGCCTCGATTTGTTAGGAAAGTAAGTTGACAAAATGAATGAAGACTCTGTGAGTTACTACTTAATATTTGAATATCAGCCACTTTAACAATAAGGTTTCATTGTCATTTTACGGAATTGGGTGATACCTATCGAATTTACACCTGTGTGGAAATTTGTAACTATTTTAATTAATAGACTTCTATTATCAGTTTTAGCGTAATCTGCCTGTATTGTGTCCACTGCTGGGACACAGGCCTCCTCTCTGTGAGAGGGGAGTGGGCTGCAGTTGGTAGATGTCACGTATGTCTTTGATTTTTTTGTTCTAGGACATGTCAGTTCCCTTACCTCTGTGTAACCCTTCAGAGAATACTGGCGTGATGTTATATTATGTGTGTAATCTGTCAAATCACATGCTGTTGTGATTGGTCGACATAAATAACAGAAGCATGCTCACCAAACCACTGCTCTCAAAACGGTGAAGGAAAACATCGTGAGGAAACCGGCATGTCCTGGAGCTACAAACTTTAAGACGTGTGATATCTACCAACCCGCACTGGGCCTGCGTGGTGGTTTATGATACACTCACTCTCATAGAGCCTGAGGCCTGTGCCCCAGCAGTGGGAACATTATAGGTTGATTATGCTACTCTATCTATATATATAAATTGACGACACGGTTGTCGCGGTGGATGAGCGATCGACTGCTGCGCTGCGTGTCGCGGGTTCGAATCCCGCACGGAACGAATATTTGTACTGCCTACAGGTAGTTGTTCCGGGTCTGGCTGTTTATGTATGTGAGTTTAAATGTTTGTAAACGCCCCCACGATACAGGAGTAATTTCTGGTGTGGGGCAACGTTTAAAAGAAACAGAAAGAAGCCAATCCAATCTTTTAACATGTGATTTGACAACGATCGAACCCAATTACCTATCTATCACCAGTTTTGGCATACTGGAGGTAGAAAAATCTATCTATCTCTGGTTTTAATGTCCAAATAATTTATATTAGTAGAGATCTGTATGATTATATTATACTGGCAGTTATAATATGGTAGATGCCTGGGTAAAAAACTTATAATTATATTTAGTCCGTCAGTTAGATTATCGAAAAATAATGGACACGTATTTTTTCTTTGGTTAATCAAACAAAAAATTACAATGACAAAGCGCGTCTAAATTTGGGAGTGGGAGGTCGTGACGTCACAAATTGCTAAAAAGTGTAGCAAGGCGTGACCTCACGCGGAACTTTAACGGGCGATATCTTCATCATTTTTTATATAATTTACAAAAGAAAAAATATGGGTCCAATATTTTTTGATAATCTAACTGACGGACTAATTAGATTTGTTTAGGCATCTAGCCTATTTGTAAGGGCTACCATCAGTAGGTAACGATCTGTCAATAGGTTATAAGGTCGGCCGTTAATCAGTACGCTTCCAAAAGTAGGGGTAGTAGCGTGTCACTGAATTCCTGCGCCATTTAAAAAAAATAAAAATAATTACGTAACGTAACGTTACGTAACGTTATTATTAATTTTTTTTAAATGTATTTTTTTTTTAAATATGGACTGCAGTTGTCTGAAATAAATAAATTATAATTATTATTATTATTTGCATGATATTAACCGTCTGCTTGTTACCACTCCGGAGTTTTCATTAGTTAGAGCTTCTTGTTCTAAGCATATCGATAGCAAAAATTTCAAACATCTTTGGCCCAAAAATTAGCTGCGCGAACTCCGCTCACTGACACAGTCATAAGATCATCAAGTGCACAGGTGAGCTGTATTTATCATGAATAATAATTAAGACATATTATCGTTTTCTTTCAACCCTTGTTCCCAAAACTAACGATTAATTTAGGTCTTGTAGTTATAAGTCCGCGTACCGGAAGACGTAGCGTTGGAAGGCCTCCCACAAGGTGGACCGACGACCTTGTGATGGCCGCAGGAACCCGTTGGATGCGAGAAGCACAGAACCCGTCGAAGTGGAGGTGCTTGGCCTATGTCCAGCAGTGGACATCTTTCGGCTGAAATGATGATGATGAGTAAAACATAACCAGAAATAACAATTAACCAGAATTTGTACAGCTATTTCAAAGTTTATTTTTTAATATATAATAATAGTTAATTTTATCAAATATTATTGAAACGTCGATTAAAAGAGCATTACCTTACCTCTATACCGTGAGTATTTATATATAATATATATGTTTATATATTTTTGTGTTATGTATTTATTTAAGTATACTTTAATTATTTTTTGCATTATATGGGTATATTTAATATTTTAGTTTTAGAGTTTCATATTTTTCTCTTCTTGTTCTCACACACTATTGTCTACATTTATTTATTACTTCTCCTTTCGCAGGTCTGCTAGAAGAAATTTCTTAAGAAATAAGCAGTACCTTTGTACTCATATTATAACTATGTCATATCATTATGTATTTTACTGTGTGTAAATACATAATAAAATAAAATAAATAAATAAAGTTAAAGGATAATGTAAAACGTAGGCCACAAACCACATAATAAAAAAGTTGATAAATAATTATAGGTTTAAGCTTAAGAAGGTACTTTATATGATGTACGAAAACATCAGTAGCTTCAGACCATAAAACCGAACAAAATATTGTTGTGTATAAACTTTGCAACACTTGACTAACTTCCAAGTAGAAAATTGTTTGAACACAGGTGTGTTATATATGAGGAATATTTTAAGTGCGGAAGTACCTATAATTTTTACAAACCTCGTACCCTATTTACCGTTTATTTTTTCCCATGGTTTTCTCCCGGCACATTATAAGCACATGTTTCAAATCTGACTTTGCATTTTTCATCAGTAAACTCTTTATCTTTTTGTTTACTTCTACAGAATGTTCACAGTTTTTATTCAGTTTGTATATAACAGATGACTTATGTAATGTCATCAATAAGAACCATAAATCCATTCATTGACAGATACGAGTAACGCACATCCTAAACCGGTGGTGTCGTGTAGCGACAAGTAAAACTAAGGTAAAGAGACAGGGGTAATGAAATTAAAGAGAGGGAGGTAGAGAACAATTAAAAATTTATTTATAAACAGTTAAGAATGGATATGGATTGAAGAGTGGTGTGTAGTATGTGGAGGAGGGGTGTAGCGATGACGATGAGTGATAGGAGGCTGAGAAGGCTGAGGTGGAGCAGTTGCTGGCAACAGATGCGGGTACAGAAGTCCAAGTACAGATGCAGGTACAGATGAGGGCAGATGCTAGTGCGTGCGCGGCCGGAGGGCACCCGTAGGAGGGCACGCAGCAAGGCCGGACGCAGCACAGTAGCAGGAGAAAGAGGCACGGCGGGCGCTGACAGCCCACCAGGTAAGGCGGCCCTCAGAAGTTGATGCGTGTGCGGCACGGAGGGCACTCGTAGGAGGGCCCACGCAGCAAGGCCGGTCGCAGCACAGCAGCAGGAGGAAGAGGTACGGCGAGGACGCACCCTCCAGGTAAGGCGGGCCTCAGACAAGATGCGGCCCGACAGGTTTAGATACGTAGCTTTGAGGACGGAGCACGGAGGTGTAGTAAGGTGGCTCTGGAGCAGACAGGCGGCTCTGGAGTATCAGGCCTTATCCTTAGTGTTCGCTTTAGAGGCGGAACTCGAACTGACCACTGCATTGCGTGGATCAATAAGGAAAGCTCGTAGAACAACATCATAACCATAATAGAAAATATGAATTTGAGATATGATTGTGACCAGTGTTATTTAATCTTTGTTAAGTATGTATATGTTTATAACTGGCCGTTAAGCATTTGATACTGGCAGCTAAGGATTTGAAAGTAAACGTTACCATGACGTTTTAAACATCAAATGTCAGAACTGTCATAATAAAATAAATATGATTAAAATACAATAAAATCTATAGTTATTATGTAATAAAAGTATGGTGTTTATAGGAAAAATGATATGAATCAATGTGGACGAAATTACCAACCCATGGTTGACACTGAATCGTTGAAGTCATATGTTAAAGTTTGTGTGTGTACTAAATGCGGATAAAAACGTGTCCTGGTGTCGTGAGAAATAATCAGATCAGCACCTAACGGTAAAGGAGAATGCTTATTCTGACCTGGAGGAATGAATTAAAGTAACTGTGAGTATGTACATTATGTTACAGTGGGTCTAGAAGTACGAAATTTTGCACATGATTTCCTTTTATAATGAAAGTGGACACTAAGAGAGGATTTTGAAAATTCATCCGCTACTAAAAGGCGTAAAGTATGGGATGAATGTTTCTGTCAAAATTCGTCATTTTTGCCGATGGAAACCCATCGGGAGCACGCCTTGTTAATACGGTAATAATCACCCAAAAATCAACTTCCTGAATCTCATAACTTTCTTTCCAAATTCTACAATTAGGCCATACAAGGACGTATAAACTCTCCAATATCCATTTTTATAACAAAGTTATTGCCATAAATCATAAACTTATTCAACGGAGTCCGATCCACGAGATAGGCACTTAAACTTAGTTTAATGTAGTATTCAGTGCAAGTTGAGCTAAGTTGGTTCGGAGTTTCAGCCAGATAAGGGTGCTACCATAGTACGGTAATGGGACTTTGGTGTAGGCTGATGTAGGAGTAGGAGTGTGTTTGGCAAACTAAGATATGATGACATTGAACTACATATACAATGCATGATTATGTTCTACAGTTAAGATTATAGAGGTGGCAAGTTTTATACTCAGCTGACGACATGTTTTGCTGTTTTGTAAAGGTATGTAGTTCGTCCTCACTTTAGCGACGCACAGAATGAGAAATAGGAAGCGTACTCACTTTTTTAAAATCGACACCACGTACCGCCATTGGAATTTCAGGTGATGCTTATAGTCAGTTCACAGTTATTTTTCTTAAGTTCTGACAGCAGCAACTTACCAGTGACCTGATTAGAATGAAAATAAAGATCACTGTGATTTTGACAGTCAAAGAAAATCTGAGGTAAAAGACCTGTGAAAGGACTATAACTACGTAGCTGAACAACCAAAAAAACAATAACCAAACTATATCTATTCAAATTTTATGCGTGAAACAAAAAAAAATTGAATAGATGTTTTAAGTTAAACAAATTTGAATATCAACTATATTTTAATGGTAATTAAGTTGATTTCAGAGTGACTCTAATTGAAAAAGTTATAAAAAATTTTGAAGTTGTGGCGTAAATTGAACTTTATTGTGTAGGAATTAAAGTTATTTTTCCATAAACTCATATTCGTTTACATTTTTGGCGAATATGTCGCGAATGCAGATTAGATACTGGTAGTCATAGTCATTAGTTCAAAATTTCAGTTTGTGTTCTATCCGGTACAAAGTGCAGTATTCATCAATCTTCCAGTATCATGTACTTCATCATTTTCATCTGTGTCCATCCATCAATTGTTGAAAATAGTCCTCTACTCTGTCGCTCTAGCCTAAAAGCCTTGTGCTCTCCACATCACAATACAGTTCAAATTGGCGCGGATACGGATATCCGCCTCTTTCCAGCTGGCTAACAATGTCTTCTTAGCTTTGTTCATTTTGGCCATTTTCAGACCATTCACAAGTATAAAAAGTATGTATTAGGTATGCTGAAACTGTGTTTACTTTTCGTCACTTGTCCCTAAAGGTTCATTAGAAACCAGCGACAGACAGCATCTGACTGGCATTAATGCTGAAATGAACCTTGTTGGCGCAGCCTTGAGGCGCACACTATTGTTCTTTGAAACATTGTTTTTATTTAGTTAAATTTGTATTTTGTGTTTCACGAACTGTGTCCAAATAAACTTTATTCTTTCTTTATTTTCAATCCTCTAACATAGCTAATTAGTTGAATTTAGTTGTACATCAACTAATTAATTCCTCCTGTTTCAAACTCATATTCTAAATCATTTACCAATTAGCCGTTAGCAGAGCTAATATATGTTGAATATTCCTATTAATTCCTACATTTATAGAGTAGAATTTATGATGAGTAGCTGGCACTCGTAATTTACGTGTATATTTATGTTATTAAAATTGGTTTCCGGGCTTGCTGAGAATATCATAGGTAGTTCATGAAATGAAATGATTTTTGTAACTTGGATATTTTTTTTTCTTTACCCAGTACTATCCCACTGCTGGGCATATGCCTACCCCCAAATCATTCCAGGAACTCTTTTCCCGCGCCACGTCGAACAAGCCCTCGCCCAGCGTCCAGATTGTCTCACCATCTCTTTCTTGGCCGGCCTCTGCGGCGCCGTTCATCTTCAAGCACCCATTGTGTGGAAGCTTTTGCCCAGCGGTTATCGTGCATGCGGCTGATGTGACACGCCGAGCCTGGCAGCCTTCCTACAGCCTGGCAGCCTACATCCAGTATGCCCGTTTTGGAATGCAGCGTGGTATTCCGAATTCTGTCCTTTCTTTTAACACCCAGAATGCTGCGTTCCAACTCTCTTTGGCAAAGTCCAAGGCGGAACTTTTGTGACTCGGTGAGTGACCAGACGGGCAATGATGACGTAATTTAAAGAACGTTCAAAGTCTGATCTCAGTCTCAAACTGTCAAAAATACATCTAATTTCCCTACATTTTTGACAAGTTTTAGACATCGATTGTCGCTGAGATGAGATTGCGACTAGATTTTGAAGGTATTTAATTATGAGAATTGGCCTTCTGGTCTGAGCACCGTAGGTTAGGACGGGCAGGATATACAAAAAACATTTTTACATGTCAGTTTTTTATAAGTTAGCTGATGTGGTGTTTCGCTTTATTAAATTTCTTCACAAAGGTCTATGCCAGGGGTTTGTCTTTAAATAATGGGGTCAATTTGTTTTAACTTTTTGTAGTGCAAGTTATGATTTAAAACACTATAACCTCTACGGTTGTACTTATATTCCTTGTTCGTTATAGTCCTACTAGTGCCCGATATTCCCTTGCCTATAACCTCATTATGAGGCAAAGTCGCAAGCCGAACAGATTTGAACAAACACGAAACAAACATCAAATTCCTGTGCAAACACCCTAACCACAGGAATGCGAGCCGTAGCTAAGCATTTGATAGTTCTTCGACTTTCCAGTTCACGTTAATAGCTGTTATGAATACATTGTAACTTCGACTTTTAGTTCGCTTTCATCCGAGACGTTTTCATACTTCGAGTACTTCGGGAGCGTTTAATACAAGAATTTACTCATTTGCGTTGAGCGGTCTAATGGGCAAAGTTTGTTTATGCTAATATTATCGACGTGGTGGTTGAATACTTTTACATAAGAGGTTTGTGTTGTTGTTGTGTTTGAACTAGGGGCTTTAATTTTCTTTACAAAATAAAGTTTTACAGGAAATAGCTTAGTTGTGTTATTTACTTTCAATAATACTTATAATATGTATACATAAATACAGTACTGCTGTGCTTCATTGCTCCCAGAGAGCCATAAACAACCCGCACCCCAATATTGCATAACACACTTTAAATCACAATGATCGACGGTTTTTGAACGATTGATGGACTTTGCTAATCCATTGCTGCATGTGATTGAAAAATTCGTCTTCTCTACAATGTAAATCATGCAATGAACGTTTTTGAATTGTCAAAATGAAAATCTTTTTTGTTGTCAAGCATTGTCATTGTTAGTGTGCTACGCAAAAAAAAACGTAATTACTCTATACGTAATTACTATATAACGTAATTTTTCTATATTATCATTTATGCAAACTAGGTATACTATGATTCCTTGAATACTTTTTTTTTTGTTCGCCTATTTTGTGTCCTAGTGCTGGGCAAAAGCCTTTCCTCTTCCATACGTCCCCGTCCCGTGCGATCTCTGGCCACGTTGCCAATTATATTAGATCGTCACACCACCTTCGCCTCGGTCTACCTCGATGGCGATGCCTGTCGATACAGAAGAAAGAAAGAAAATATATTTATTTGCGGCAAACATGCAGCATGCTGCATGCAGTACAGCAATTATTAATTTTATTTTATTAAAAATCAAACAATCAAAATAAGGATGGGAATTGTTTATTCTCTTTTCAGCACAATCATGAAGAATTTTGATACTTTTTTTTTATTGAAAACATAATCATCTTTTTGTCTCGCCATCAGATTACGTTGGATGAGTATTTACGAGAATCCCCCTTATGTAAGCTAATGGTTCCGATGTACAAGATTGAATTTCACAAACGATGTATTATGTCGCAAAAATGTTGTACAAAAAGGCTTTCTTGTTAAGTCTTGTACAGGCGATAAATTAGATTCGTTGACAAAGGGTGAAAGGAAAGTTCGAACAGTTTTGTTGCTTAAAATTTTGAATGAAATAGCTGCCTAGTTTTTTTAGGTCATCGGCTGAAAAAGACACCTAAGGCTTGGTGGAAATTCCTTATACTTACACAAAACTCCGACAACCAAGGTAAGCAAAGCACAAGTGCCTGAATTACATTAGAAATACTTTACTACAACAAATATAACATCAATTTGTTTTTCACTGAAATCATTAGGTATACTCACGTACCTACAGGGTAAAAAATACCGGCTAGTGCATCTCGGACCACTCACAATGAAGGGTTCCGTAGTTGGGATGAATTTATTCCAAGTATAAACTTAATTTTGTAGTTAAAAATCATGTTCTCATACACCGATTATACGACACGGTCAATAGTATGTAATCGCAAAATTTTATATGATGATGGACGATGTCCGGACTCTTTCCTTTTATGCTGTGAACCTTGCTTCTTGCCAAATTTCATGATTCTTTAAAGGTTTTGATTTATTTGCGAGTTTCAAAATATGTCTGTGTCATATTTTGTATTGCTTCGACTTAGAATTCATATTCGATATTAATTTTAACTATATACCTCCACGCGTTCCTGAGTAAAAGGGTGTTAACAGACTTACAGACAGACGGACGGACGAACGGACTGACAACGAAGTGATTATAAGGGTTCCGTTGTTTCCTTTTGAGGTACGGAACCCTAAAAATACCGTTCATAATAGCGGCGAACCATTTACTTGTCTCTTGCAGCCATCACACAAATTCTCCAAGACTTGGGACCATTTATCATTTTCTTTCGTCACCTGACATTCCTCCACTTTTCGCGTCAAAAGACACATCACAGGGTGTCTTAAATTCTTGAAAACGTTACAAAGACGTAAACGGGACACTAGGTACTATTCAGTGAGTGGTTCTAATGAGGGGCCCGAGGGCTACGTCTGCGCCATTAGTCGCGGCGTTTCCTTTAGACGGTCCAGTAAATATTTGCCAAGATATCGTTGGAAAAGTCACCGTGTTTAAAAATAGACTTAAATGTGTAGGGAGAGAGTATGAATTAGGTTGATAGTGGGTTGTTTTAGATAAAACATTACCAATAGTGTTATGTGAGCTGGGTTTTGATTTGCTGTCTACGTAATTGCCACTTAAAAAAAAAATAGCCCACTATAAATTATAAAACTTTGATAGATCAATAATTTTAGTGGACTGGATTCAAAATATATTATAGAAATTAATATAAGACTAAAGTTATAGTTCAACGATAGCCTTAGGACTTTTGTAATGGAGGAACACTGACTCCCAAGTCACCGGTATAAACCTGTGGAGCCAGGGGACCTATGTTTGAGATATTACTTCTGTATTTTGTAAATATAATGCCTGTAATTATATTGACATTTTTTTTAAAATAAATAAATTATTTATAATAAATAAGCCGTTAGTTAGAAAGTTATTCTCAAGACATTCGTTTTAATGTAAGTGTCCCAAGACAACAAATATAATGTCATTTTCAATATTAAAAAAAAGAATAACGTTTATTTGGGTACAGTTTATTATTTTATTCAAAAACCTATGTACATTATGCTTGTAGGTGATTAATGACTGACAGAAGCCGTAAAATAGTAATAAAATAAAAATCTTAGTAAAGGTACGTATAGACTAGACTCTAGAGCATTTACTGACACTTTGAACACGACGTTCGATGTTTTGTTAAAAACTGATTTTAAAAGCTAACGAGCTTATTTGTGTAACATTTTATTGAACAAAGGCACGAGCGCAAGAACACACAATCATCAACAATGAACGCAAGGTAGAAAGAAATGTTACAAGTAAATGCTCACTCGCCGTAAGAATTACGTCGAACGCAGCGTCGAACATTCGCAGGAACATTACATGGAAATGCTAGAGTCGTGACGGGCAGCACATATCCCAATGATCATAATTATTATATTAAGGTAGAGTCAGCTTCAAAAAGATGCATCAATCTACAAGAATTCATTTAATATTCTACAATCTTTGTTCCATAATATTGTTGTATCAATACAGCATCAATACAGTGTAGCCACAAAAAATAGTACCCTTGGGTTACTGAAGGTCTTTGAAGATCCGTGGCATTCCTACTGGTCCGCCATTTTGTTTTTTTTTTAGTTGGCGGCCGTTCAGGTATCCTACTCGTATATACCTGTAAATCGATGGCTGACATTAATGTAAACAGAAAACAATGTATTTATTAAAATGTATGTATATATTAAAAATTAACTTATTTAACCTTACAGTTAAATAAGTTAATTTTAAGTTGATAACTACACTGTCGCATTAGGTTAAGGCCTGTGAAGATAGTTGTAAGGTTGATAAATAAATAAAAGTATTATGAAACACAAATTAATAAATAATAATAAACCAAAAAATATACAGGATCAAATTAAATTAGCTAGCGAAACTGTACAGACGTGACGGGAATACCCAAACACAAAAAAAAACATGTTTTTTTGGCTGGCTGTACCTAGCTAGGAACTGCTCCTAAATTTAATAACAATAAATCCTTTAGGGTGTGTATTATTTCATTCTCGGGTGGGTTTCGTGTGTCAATGTTTATGAACTTTCACAGGTCATGACTGAAGGTCAGAAGGCTGTGGACAGTTTTGTTAAATAATAATGTGATTGTTACGACAAACATGTAGGTATGAGGGTTTGGTACGATATCGTTTACTTTACATAATAGATATACAAGGTGTAAGGGACATCAACGCAAAAACTGTTATCATAAATTCCGAACATGATTCTAGACATGTTAAATTTTTCAGCGGTTATTTAAAAAAAATTGGCTGCTCCATACATTTTGAAACAGATGTTTTTTTTTAAACAATTGAAAAATATATCTACGCTAACGCTACGGGGTCAAAAATTATGACATGGTAACGGTTGGCGCGTCGTTTGTCCCTTTCAAAGTGTATACCTGATATCATGACTATGTTTTTAGGGTACAATAAACTTTTTACACATACACACATAGCTTACAAAGTAAGGAAACAGAAGTGGCAGTGGGCTGGCCATGTTTGTCTTGGGACCGATGGCTGGTGGAGCAGACGAGTCCTGGTGTGGAGATCGCGTATCGGCAAGCGTAGTGTGGGACCCTCAGCTAGATGGACAGACGACCTTAAGAAGGTTGCTGGGATGGACTGGATGCGGAAGGCGGAGGACAGGGTGTTGTGGCGCAACCTGGAAGAGGCCTATGTTCAGCAGTGGACTGCGATAGGCTGAGTTGATTGATTGAAACTTTTTAGCAATAGAATGCCTACCTAAATATATGATGGTAGGTCGAAGGTGGTAGGTCTGGCTATAAATTTCATCATGCTTTGAGCCAGTTACGTGCTCACAAAATCTTGTTGGTTATCTGGTAGTTAATAATTAGTTAGTAAATAATAATATCCTTTAATTAAAAATTGTACGGAATTGTTACATAATCACAAACAAATCGAAAACTACAATTTAAAAAAAGTACGAAGGTACCTTCTTTTGTTCTGTTTTTTCAGTAAAAACAGACTTTGTCATACTGTGTAAAAGCGCAGACATTATCATTTGAATCCGAGTTAAAATGGCGAAAGTTAGACTGGAATAAAACTATTATTCCAACTATTCCTCCGAGCTCAACAGTTGTAGTTAATTAATTTAAAATGTCATTGACTACGGCTGCGGTGCAATTTAGTTGAAATGCGACTCAAATCACTCTCACTTTAAATCATGTGCTTTAATAATGTCTACAGTTGACAAGAAAAGTGGTTACTACCCTAGAAATAAAGTCCTTTAGCACGACATAAAGTAATGAGGGTTGCAAGTGAGCCCTCACTGGGTTCACTTGAAAAAATAATCTGACAATAAATTACGAATGATGTATTTTATGATGTTTTATAACAGGGAGACCCAGTGGTAATGGTCGCGAGTTCCGAGTTTTATATCGTAGCTTTAAATCCAGGCAGCCACTTTACTTTGGTTAATTATTTCACCACCATTGCTCTCAAAACGGTGAAGGAAAACATCTTGAGAAAACCGACATGTCCTAGAAACAAATAATTCAAAGACATGACAAATTCAGGCCCGCGTGGTGGATTACAGCTTAATCCCTCACTGCGAGAGAAGGCTTGTGTCCCAGCAGTGGGAACATTACGGAACTGAACTAAAAAAATCTTTGGAAAAAATATTATCAGGAATTCTTGTCAAGACTGATCTACCGACCGTACAAATGTAGTGTGAGTCGGCGGGACGCCTTAATGAACACATTTTCACTTGCAGACTTCCCTAATGTGACGTCATAAGTTAAAGAGACGTATGTGTTGCATATGCGACCTTTTGCTTCGAGATGTTGGGTTATGTAAGACTCGTGCATGCTGTTTAATACCGCGTCAGTAGGTACATACATATTTAATTAAGTGGAGCGACGATCTTCGCAGGGTTGCTGATAGCTGGATGAGCTATTGTAGAATAGGTTATGTGTGTAAAAGGAAGACAGAAGTGGGTGCACTTCTATTGTATATATATGCTAACCTAATTGTGGGCAGTTCCTGCCATAAATCCAGTCATCATCATCATCACTTCGGCCGGTTCTGTGCTTCCCGTATACAGCGGATTCCTGCGGCCCTCACCAGACGGGTAATTCTTGTAATTTTAAGAACGTTCACTGTCTGATCTCAGTGTCAATCTTTCAAAAATACCTCTAACTTCCTACATTTTTGACAAGTTTTTGACATTGATTGTCGCTCAGATGAGATTGCGACTAGATTTTGACCGTTTTCAATTACGGGAATTGGCCTTCTGGTCATCGGTCCACCTTGGAGGGAAGCCTTCCAACACTAGGTCTTCTGGCGTGCAGTCGCCTCTCCAAAACCATGGAGAGGGCACAAATCCAGGGATACCATAAAAATAATAGGTATATAATTACCCGATTTCTTTACCATTGTTATAAATTCTTAACAAGCTTGGCTATGCAAAAAACTACTGAAACTTATTCTTTGACTTAGCACAGCAGAATTAACTAAGAAAGTTTCACATAATAAACGACTTTTTAAGCGAAAAAGTCACAGATTGCTAGAGCTGAATTATTGATGACCTTTCCTCGAGGGTGAATAATTTCTTTAGATATTAACAAAGAGAACTAAGAAAAGCGAGATTTAAAAAAGTGGCCAAGTGCGAGTCGGACTCGCGCACGAAGGGTCCTACCACTGTAATAGATACAATATTTAACACTACATTTATTTTTTTAAATACTTTGGTAAAAAACGTGTTTTTTTACTTTTTTTTTATATCCGCGTAGTATTACACGTACACACTGTGATCATTTTAAGTGTATTACGGTTCAAGAGGTTGAACCGTAATAGGTAAATACTTGAAATGCAGAACAAATGTAGAAAACAGCCCTATGACCGGAAGGACATCGTATTCTTAGTAATTGGGTCCCGTCGTCACCCTTTGGATACGGAACCCTAAAAAGTCTCTCATTTGAAATTAAAACGATATCAACAGTTTCAACATTCAATTTATTAGACGTTTATAATATCGGAATTTCATTGTAACGTATTTTTTACATTTTTTTCATGACTGACATACAGCGTTTACACTTACGGGCGCTTTACATCACCCAATAAAAATTCCATTTCTATTTATTTACAAGCAGTAAAACAAGCTTTGTTTCAGCGTCTATAAATATACATGTATGTTATTTTTATATACAAAATATTTCTTTAGATCTAACGTTTACATTATTTACAAATTATTTTAGATCAAATAACTTTTTGATCGAACAACAGAGGCTTTAAAAGTTCTCCTTTGATTCCACAATGTTTTAAAAACCGCAATGGTTTTTAAAAGTTTTCTCTTTGACAACTCAGTTTCAAATTGTACATTTTCCAACTGATTTTGTTCTTTTTTGTATTAACAAGCTTTATTTACAGTTTTCAAGTGCTTCAAAGTGACGTTTTAGTAAAAACAATTTGATTATATTTGATTCAATATAACCAGTAAATAACTATCCAAAATGTCGCTGAGCTAATCCTTTCGAAATTATTTACCTACTAACTAGCTTTAAGAAGGTAGGTGCATTCTGAAAGATGATCTATATTATCAAATATGTATATATTATACATAAATCATATATTATCATATACCTAGCTGTTAAATAATTCGCTATTTTGATTTATTTATCAATGATACTAAATAATATTGCGAAATATTTCTCCGCTGGAATCCACTAAAATATTGATTATTATTTACAATAATTAATAGGTATTGTAACACTGATTTGGTTTTAGGTATAATTGTGGGCTGGAAACTTTCCAATTCTTTTACACCTAAGAGCGGCACGTTGCAGTCGACGCGTCGGCGGCTGCCGTCGACGAGGGTCGACGGCTGCAGATGCCTTTGTCGTTGACAACGTACCCCTCGTGTATATGAGCATTAAAACGGTTACAAAGTTTTATTATTCATCATCTTCCTGCCCTTATCGCATGTTACTTGGGGTCGGCGCAACACGTTTTCTTCTTCCATTCTCCCCTGTCAATCGTCACGCTATCATTCACTCCCTTCTCATTCATATGATTCCTCACACAATCCATCCATCTTTTCTTCGGCCATCGTCTCCCTCTCCATCCATCAACATGTATATTCATCACTCTTTTAGTCACATGCGTTTCGTCCCTTCTCATCACATGCCCATGTGTTTTATTATTGTAATCCATAATTAATATTATAGTGCACTACAGAGCGATATTTCATATTTGCATTAAGTAAGTAGTGACAAATTAATCAAAGCAGCGAAATATTTGACAGTGACAGCTATTCGCGACGTTGCCAACTCACCACCCACCCGATACTCCTCCCACCGAATGCACCTTCTTAATAATAATTTTTTCAGGCTTTAAAATTGTTTGAAGTCACAAAAATAAAAACGTCACTTTAAAGAATACTAGCATACAAAATAACACACTACTAAAAAATACACATATAAGTCGGTTATACATATTTTACAAATTGATATCTTATTCTGATACGCACTGAACAATCATTATTGTACTCTTGATAACATGGAAGAACGGCTAAATGACACGTCATACAAACATTAATTAATGTCTTTTATCCTTGTCCTATGGTATAGAGAATGAAAGAGACAGAAATGTTAGTCTAATTTGACCACTGTTATAGGTCCCGTCTACAGACGCGACGTGACTTGAAGAAACCATTCCATGAAGTTTTCATAGAAATGATTTTATAAGAGTTGCCACGCCTGCCTTTAACAGTGAAGTTTTTCATGCCTTTTACGCCCAAATAGTATTTGATAATAATCTTTAACTTTTGTGTACCATTCAGCCTAGTCATCCGAACTAGTCCAAATCAATAGTTAGTTAAGTAACTATTTCCATATGTCAATTTTATGTTAGTTTATTCCAAACAGTAGTAAACAACTACGCAGTAGGCCTAGAAAGAGATAGTGGGATTAGCTGGAGTTCTTCGTAAAAGATTGGCCCACAATCGCAGTAGACCAGGAAAGCGTAAAGAGAAAAGGGAGGTGTTGGCGCTGGCAGTGGGAACTACATGAGCTTATAATGAAATAATAAACAATAATTCATTCGATGTAAGCCGCAGTTATTCAGCCGGTGGTGAATAAAGAAAATTCAAATTCAAATAGTTTATTGTGGTACACAGGTAAAAATATGGTGTTACAGTTTATACAGTGAAGTACATCTATGACCCTCCTTTAGGCATACAATATAGAGAGAAGCAAAAAAAAAGAGAAAAAAAAAAGAGAGAGAGAGCAAGAGCGGTTGTTATTTAAGATTTGAGTATTGAGCTTCCCAACCATGTTTATAACATATATTTATTTATTAAACCCAGCTTCAAACCAGATTCTCGTATCAGAGAATGCGAAAAACAATGTTTCTTTATTCTTTCAACAAGGTAGCTGGTAATCTAAAAAATAAAAACATTCACAAGAGAATTCGCTTTGTAGCCTTTTGTTTAATTTAAGTTTAAACACGCAATGCATTTTCCACGCAAAACTCACGTTTGTTTTAATTATCGCCGACTGCAAACTTTCATTTGCATAATTACCTTTTTAATAATAACTGCACTGGTATTTTTAACTCTACAATTATATTTCTTTGTCACGAAAGTACTTTTTTTTGTTTTCCCACTGCTGGGCAAAAGCGACCCTGTTTTCCTTCCAAACCTCTCTCTGTCTTGGGCGATCTCTGGCCATGGTGGCCCTGCAAACGTTAGTAGATCGTCACACCACCTTCGCCGTGGTCTACGAGTACCTCGACGGCGATGTCCTCCCTCAGGCGTCCAGTAGAAGTACGAAAGTACTTAAAAGAAACAAAATAATTTAAATGACTGATGCCACGATTAATGAGACCAGTTAATGTAAGTTTCAGCAATATTACATTATGCTGACGAAACTTCAAAGAAAGCATGCGAATGCAGTCACATTGATTTACTCGTCAAATAAAACTTTCATATTAATTGGAGGCCATTAATGAATGCTCAAAGCCTCCATCTAACTGAACCAGATGGAGAGAGATATTGAGACGAGGGAGGCCGCTCCGAAGAAGATAATTATAATAAACTTATATTATTTGTTACTAGCCCGTGTAGTGGATTATGACCCACTACCTCTTATGGATAGGAGGCCTGTGTCCCAGCAAAGGGACCGTTATAGGCTGATTATGATTGTGAATGGTTCATGTCAAATTAAAATAAAATATACCATAACAAATTGAACGAATGTTTTTCTACTCTTAGGTATATCTTTAGATGCAAACATTTTCGTTGGCTGAAAACTAACTCAAAACGGATTCTGGAAGCTTTGAGATAGAC
Organism: Apamea crenata; assembly: GCA_949629185.1. Lineage (NCBI taxonomy): Eukaryota > Metazoa > Arthropoda > Insecta > Lepidoptera > Noctuidae > Apamea > Apamea crenata. The sequence continues at coordinate 6,318,171 of OX451359.1, forward strand.
CCTTCGGTTGTTATCTGTCGGCCCCATCTTCGACACGATGTTAGTGATTTAGGCTTTAGCCTGAATACTACAGATCTGATATGTAAGGAGTAACATATTGTTAGGAGTAAATAGGTCAAAGATAATGTCCCTCCGAAGATGGAGGCTTTAATACAAAGGTGCTTATATCCTAGATCTTATCATAATTCTAAAGCATTGTTCGATAAATAAGGTTTGGAAACCAGGCTCATTGATATTCATAACTAAAGTAAAGTCTTAAAAACGACACAATAAATAAATGTCTTATACATTTTATGGGCGCAAAAGGCTGGCGTCGCCGTCACACTGAAATATTTATTATCCTTTTACGCTGTTTCGGGAAACCGTTTACTTGGAGACTGGAGACATGGAACCTAGTCTTTGCCGTGACACAAAGAAGGAAGTTATAGCTTGTGTACTTGTAATTTTTGGTATCATGAAGAGCTCAAAGATATTGTTTATGGTAGTACAAGATCACACCTTACGGCTGAGCTGTAAGTATTTTTTTTCTTTGACCATAATAAAGCCATATTTTGACCCAGCCAGTATCGTCATAGAAAAAGACTAACAGATACTGATTGAACTTTTCGCACGCTCCAAACACGTTACAAAATCCCAGTACTATCCTTAAACTTCAGGGCGTACTTATGATACGTCGTACGTTATTTCATAATCTATGTTATTGTTGACGTGTCAAAAAGCTTTTACAGTAAAGTTAAACAAAAAACGCTATAGTAAAAGAGACGAGAAACGTCGTCAGAGTTCATGAAGGCTAGCATCGGTGTCACTTTCTGCCCCTCCTAAGAGGAGCGTGGACTCGCAGGGCTGCGAGTGACGCAGCTGTGGCTCCGAAGGGTGGAGGGGCGGCAGTAGTCACAGCTCGATGGGAGCCGCACCCTTCCATGTGACGCCGGCTCGAAGGAGGTGGTACAGTCGGAGGACGCACCATATGCAGAGGCACTGTGGGAGAGAACGTGGTGTTATACCTGTGTTTGGTTTTTAGGTAAGTAAATGAATCATCACAGGCTTAAATATTTCTTAACGGAAATTAGTGTTGTGTCCTTGTCTCGAATGAACAAAAAAAGCGAGTAAAAATTTTGGTTCTAAGAGCTTTTAAGTGAACAGCATTTTGATCCTTAATTATTCAACAATTCATCTCTTTTTTCAAGAAACGTATATTGTTTGACGGTGTTCTCCTAACTATCATGTGGCCTGTCATCTTTTTTTAAATAAGAAACATTAGCAGTTTGTTATAATTTTTCACAAACATTTAGATAAGTAACTATTTTTAAGTAAGAGAATTCACTAATTATCTCATAAGAAACAAGGCAAACCGACCCATTTCTGCGCACTATCAAACTTCTCAATTACCAAAGTTGTCAACTACGAGTAGACATTTGATATCCAAGGCAAGATAAATAATAATGGTCTGAAAACACTTAGTGTACCTAGTGTCCAATTTGAAGTTTAGTAAATACACTCATTAGTGCTTATTTGTTCAGTTAGTAGTTTAGTAGTAGTAGTAAATATTCTGTACTAAGTGAATAAATGACTTCAACTGGATAGTTTTTGGAACTGTCTTTGTCTGGTATTGGACAAAATTGAACGTTAATTGTTACCACGTCGAACATTTTGTTCCAAATCCTACTAATATTATAAACGCGAAAGTTTGTATGGATGGATGGATGAAAGTTTGGTACTCTTTCACGCTAAAACTACTGAACGGATTTGGATAAAACTTGACACACAGATAGTTTATAACCAGGGTTAACACATGGGATACTTATCTAGGATATGGGGTTTTTATCGCGATATTCCCACGGAATCGAACCTTATGCGGGTAAAACCGCGGGGCGCAGCTAGTAATAATATAATGACATCGCACGTTGAGTACTGTGTTACTAACAAATTGCTTGTGTTCCTTTGGTTTTTATTTTATTTGCCCTTTTTAACATTCCGAAAAGAAGTACCTATCTTCAATCTTTATTCATAGATCGCATTTTGTTTAACATTACATCACGACAAAACTTCAGCTTATGACCCTTAAAAACTTCTTGCATAAAGCTCAACGGAAGACCATCTCAAAAATACCCAGTGTTGTTAAGAAAGTCCGAACAAAAAAGAACGACGGCCTTTTTAAAAATGTGCAGACTTTCCTTCACAAAATGTCACAATATTTACTGAAATAGGTTGATTGTGTACTGCAGCCGTAAAGCCAACGTCAGGTGAAAAAAGCGAAAAATAAGCTTGAACATTTAAAAAGCATACCTATTTTCCGCCAAGGGAAGTTTTGTTCGAGCACACAATGGTGCTCGTTGCGTTATTTTGGGGTCACGTCCCGCGCTGACTTATGACATACGTCGCATAAGGGAATTGGCAAGACTTGAATAGAACCTAACCTGGATTCTGTACGGTGTTCAACAAAAGTTTGCAGCGTTGACTTTTGAATTTCACATGATTTCTGCGCCTTTTTGTCGGGCGTGTGTATGTCAAGTGACAAAAGAATTGGATTGGGAAAGCTACCCTGAAAATGTTGTATTGTATTACTTGCTATACTTTTTCGCTTCGCCCATGTGGACGTCGGAAATTACCCCATAGAAACGTAACGTACCTAACCTAGGCCTGTCGGTGTGCCAAACGTCCAAATACATTTAGCTGTTCATATTCATTTATTGTTTGTCACAGGAAGTCAGTTCAATTATTACTTAAATGATCGCTGCAACATGTCTATATGGTATAAGGCATGAAAAGGTGGACAGACATACAGAGTTCTGGTCGCATTTATAATAATAGAATGGATGGTATGCAATAAAAGTCGTGTCAGCGACTTAGATTTTTGAATTATTCGTGTTTAAATTTAAAATAAACAAAAATAAGGACATGATGTAACCGAAACTGTCAAATTTTCCCAATCAACCTTGAAGCTAATACTTTAGCGATAAAGTTGAAAATCTATTAAAGACATTTAACAGAATGTAGTAGCTTGATGTGCTGGTATCCGTACCGTAGACAATATTTATAATGCTTTGGTAGGTATTGTAAAAGTTTTATAACTTTTTGGAGGCAATGAGGAACAGGGTGTAAAGTTCACTCATCCTCCATTGAAAAGAGGATCCTCCGACCAGACGGGTGTTATGTCTGGCGGGCAATTGCCCCATGATTGATATTGGGAAATTGTATCTATGCTAATTGCACGGTAAACTCTGCTTGCGAGATGAAGGATTTGCGTGACGTCAGTATGACGCGTTGTTCGCATGTGGCGTTGTAGATACCGCTACATCACTCCCCTCCGGAGACCGGAGGTCGATAGTGGGCTGAGTCTTGTATCTTGCGATGCTTGCCAGGCCAGCTGAGGTTCCAGTGAGTCAGAACCGGTTGCCGCATAGTTCACGGTGAGTCGGAACTGTCTGCGGAGATGTCCCCAGTGAGTCGGGGTGGATGGCGCTGCGTTATACTCCAGTGCGTCGGATGTCGTACAGCGCCGGGTAGAGGCTGGCTGCTGCGTCGACCAGGAGAGGGTACTCTGCTTGTTGACCGGCCGAAAGTGCAGTGTGCTGTGCCGAGGTTGCTGATGAGGCTGAGGGTGATGACCAGGTATGCGCGGTCGCTGCATGCTGGTGGTCAGGATACCCGTTGAAGCCGTGGGTGCTGGCTGGCTGGGTGACTCGCCGCTAAAGCTTGCGGGAGTGGTGATGATGACGTCACGCTGAAGTACTTGCACGAAGGCTGCGCTGACGTTCATGCTCGGGGTCACCAGTTTAGAGGCATGAGCAACAGGGTGTAAAGTTCACTCATCCTCCATTGAAAAGGCAGGATCCTCCGACCAGACGGGTGTTATGTCTGGCGGGCAATTGCCCCATGATTGATATTGGGAAATTGTATCTATGCTAATTGCACGGTAAACTCTGCTTGCGAGATGAAGGATTTGCGTGACGTCAGTATGACGCGTTGTTCGCATGTGGCGTTGTAGATACCGCTACAACTTCAATTGAGTGTGTGCTTTATGAAGAACTTAAAGTGCTTTAACAATACTACTTCACTTGGATAACAGCCATATCAAGAGATGCTACCGAACAGGGCATCTGCACTTACAAAACGTTGATCGTCGATGTTTAATGTTTTCTATTGAATGTGGGCTGACTTTAATTGAGTGACAAATGATTTTATTTCTGTAAGTAGGTAGTACTTTTACACGTCAATCATAATATTTTAAAAACTAGATGAGGTGGATGTTTCCTAACCGACTACTCTGAAAGAAAGAAAAGAAAGAAAAAGTATTTATTGCGACTCGTACAGGATCATAAACTAAACTACAGTTAAAAATAAAACAAATTATATAAAAAAATAACAAAAGGAAAAATTAAACAAAGTCCTATACGAGGCCAAAAGGCTCCTAGGCTCTGAGAAGAAAGGCCGAATCAAACTCAGAGGTCACAGTCTGTTTTAAAGTCCAAACATAATCTGGGTCAGGGGGCCTAAAAAGGCCACTTTGGCAGAATCATAATAGGATAAAAATATGTATCATATTAAAAATCGTAAAATGGTCACAAACTGACAATTCATAATATGATCTGTGTGCAAATTATATCACGCAATTTACCTGTTTGACAGTTTTGCATGGACATTCGTAAAATGATCCACCAATGTTTACACCAAATATATTATGATTGATATGAAATGAACTGTAGGTGATTAAACTATTATATGTGACCATTTAACGAAAATTAGAGGAATTGCTAATGATCTGCTGGGAATTCAGGAAATGTATAGCGTTTAGAGGTATTGCTTAAAGTGGCCTTTTTAGGCCCCCTGATCATGTGAGGATCATGTAGATTGGTGTCTGAAATGGTCTCTTGAGGAAAGAGTCACACAGATGACACCAAAATAATGTTATACTTACATTTAATAGTATCCGTGGTATTAAGAATGATATTTCGGCTTTGCATATTGAGTCGAATTGCTGCAACAAAAGAAAAAGTGTCAGTTAGAATTGCAACAGTCAGAAAATTTAGTCGAGTAAAAATAATCGCAAAAAAACTGTACCAATTATTTGTATTTCGGGGTTAATGTAAAAATAAAGAGGAAATTGTGACAGGGTGACATCCGGGTAGATTATGACATTCCATTTTTGCCTTTCAGATATATCCCCTCAAAAATGACGGGGGGCCCTTCGGACATTGAAAGGGTTCACCAATCAATATTTGAGTAGACACTCATCCCTCTCAGGCGACGGACCGTTGTTATAATCACAAACACATCTAATTCTGGGTCAACGACCGCTACAAATAATCCCTTTATTTTGTTGTATTTACGTTCTTAAAAAGCTTTGGGCATATTTAAGTACCAACCAATGTAGCAATATATGACCAATGAAAGCAAAACATTAATTACAATAAAACCGTCTGTGGGATCAAGCGTAACTGCTTATTTAAAATACATCAATAACTTTTAAAAAAGTTGTTTTTTGGCGCCAGTCGGTTTGTTTTATACACTCATTTATGCAGACATTTGGTGCTAAATAATTCAAAGTCAAAGTCAAATCATTTATTTCAAATAGGCACTTTTGAAGGTCAAAAATTACATTTAAATAGAATTGATTCTAGTCGCCCCTTCCAAAAGTAGTAGGTAATTATGTAATAATTTAACTAGATTGTGTGGGAATGAGATTTTTTGGCGAAACCGCGTGTAAATAACTATTTTCGTCGTAAAATGATTCGGAAAGAAGATATTGTCAAAAGATTTTGGCGCCATATTTCCAGTATGGCGGCGCCAAAGTGTCGGAAAACCATCCAGGTAAAACTACTAAATGACTGGACTAAATGGAAGGTAAATCAAAGAGGCGTTCTATCTGGAGAGTAGTCACCAACTTACCACCGGCGAGGCACATCTGCATTGCTGTTAAAATAAATGTAAATAATATATTTTAGTAATCTGTTACAAGATACTCCATCTAAAATACATATTAATAGTATTTTAAGTACATAGTTTTATAGCCATTAGTGTCGCAGATTCACTTAGCCAGTGTTAGCCTAGTTAAATAGGGCAAGCCGTAGTGACTCATTTTCTTCAAACTTGCCTAAATGTGATCGAAAATAAGCCATTACCGCGTCCTAGATAGAGGTTTATCGATCAAAATGAATTTTGCACCACTTGGATATATACAGAACGTCACCTGTTACGATCCTAACATACTCCTTTTGCTTCGTTACGTTCATCATCTGAAGGTCAATTCAAAATCTAGTTGCAGTCTCATCTCGGTGACAAACAAAATATGTCAAAAACTCGTCAAAATATAGGGAAATTAGACGTATTTTTGACGGATTGAGACTGAGATCAGACTGTGAACGTTCTTAAAATTACGAGAATTGCCCCTCTGGTCATACACGCATTCCGGTTTCGAGCACTAATAAGGCGACCCCTATGACCTTTGATGTCATGATGTTAGGACCTTTTATGGCGTCCCCACCCGGCTTTCACTAACATCTGCCTTGTAAATATACCTCAAATACTACTTAAATATTGCATTATTTACTCCGAAAACTTTAATGCATTGGAAAATGGGTACAAACAGCAATAATTCGTTAGTTAATTCATTGGCACATTATTAACTGTTGTGCGGCATAATTAATTAATTAAGTGGCTATAACGTTTTCCAATGCTATGATGTAATAAGTACCTATTTGTGTTGTTGCAGGTATATACTTAGGTATACTACTAAGGGTTGAATTTTCCAACGCCAGATAATTTTATCCGAGGAATAATTTTGAATTGTTGACAGTTCTTCCATACATAAACTGTCACACGTCAATTTCAGTAGCATCCGGAAGTAAGGTTTTGAAAGAAAGAAGAAAGAAAATACATTTATTTGAGGCAAACATGACGCATACAAAAGAACAAACACACAAAAAAAAATTACAAGTTGGGGGTAAACATGCGTCACATTCACGCAAAACAGCCATCGCTCAGCATAATGCTAAGACCCAATACGAGACAGAGCCTCAGCGCTGGTGGATTTGTGTCCGGTTGACGGCAATATGCTCCGCCTATAACATGGGACCTAAACGTAACTGGTGAAATGTGCACCTCTGCCCGTCCCTTCATTTCCAGGGGAAACAAGGCATGATGTTATGTTAGAATCACATCAAACCAAACTACTTTAAAAAGCAACCTCTTATTAATGATTTTTCTAACTAAAAATATATCTAAGAACTGCGCAAATAATCACACATGTATGAAATCCATTCTAACTTAAATTGCTTGTCGAACACACGATTCTTGTTCCTACAACTACGCATTCGTGGCTTGTTCGTATTGACTGATGGATTTGTGCTGAAGTAAAACTTTCCAGATTTTTCTATTTCTTCTGTTGGAGTTGGAAAGCAATACAATGTCTCTGGAATAGTTTTGTATTATTTGTAAGTGTAGTAGTTGTTATTTTATATTACTATTCGAATACAGATACAATGTAGGACATGGAGTAAAATTGCGATGTGAATTCAAAATTAAAAATATATATATTAAAGAAGAATTTGCTTATCTTAATCATCATCTAGCCTTTTCCCAATGTTGGGATCGGCTTCCAGTCTCACTGGATAAAAATTAAATTTAGAATTAATTTGTCTAACTTACGGAGTGTAAAAAAGTCAGGCACTTGATTTGGTAAAACACTATCAAAAAAAAAAAAAAAATCGGCCAAGTGCGAGTTGGACTCACGCACCGAGGGTTCCGTACAATTTTAAATTATTAAAAATATTTTTATTATATGATGTACCAAAAAATTTACGATTTTCGCAATGTTTCCTTTATCTGTGCTATAGGACATTGCTTAGTACCAAATTTCAAGATTCTGAGTTCACGGGAAGCACCCTGTAGGTTTTGATTCCCTTCCGAGTGTCGAAAATTTGCGGCATAAACGGCTGCATCTTTGATTGCGTTAGCTTAGAAGTTTGATTTTTTCACGGCTCCAAGGGACAGTAGACCTGAGTATTTGATTTAAATTCCAGCTGGATACCTCTACGCGTTCCTGAGAAAAAGGGTCTTGACAGACAGACAGACGGACGAACGGATGGACAGCAAAAAAGTGATCCTATAAGGGTTCCGTTTTTTTCTTTCGAGGTACGGAACCCTAAAACAAACTTTTTACTCTGATATTGTCGACTCCCAATTACCTAGCTATACGATGACCGAGTCTTACTGCCAGCACCCTAATTGCGTAACAGATTTTCAATCACAATCTGAATCATTTTGAAGGATATTGCTAATCCATTGCGGCAATATGTCCGAAAAAGCTCAACCACACCACGTAAATAACGCAATGAATGTTGTTGAACTGTCAAAATGAAAGCTATTGCTACTGTTAATGTTAATGTCCAGACTAGGCTTACCCTTTCCAAACATATTTGAAAACCTCTTTGTAAAGTAATAATCATTTACTCAATTTTCTCACTGAATACATAACAATTTACTTAACAATAGCTGTTAGTAAATATCCAGCCGGTCGATTCTGTGAAAATCTCACCGTGAAAACTCAAGTGAAGTGAGCTTGATGTGAGTTGTCAGTAGTGTCAATCCCTAGCATTATTTGGAATGACAGCTCACTCCACGCTCACTTCACCTAAGTTTTCACGGTGAGATATGGTTACAGAATCGCACTACTGTTCTATTATGTTAGGGTTAGTCAGCGTGCAACAAGGTCAACATTCACGCTCGCGCTAGCAACACGTCGCCAAGGTTTATTACTACATCTACACTAATAAAAAGGCTGAAGAGATTGTTTGTTTGAACGCGCTAATCTCGGAACTAACAGTCGGATTTGAAAAATTCTTTTTGCCCTTGATTTTGCCTAATTCTTGAGGAAGGCTATTAAACATCCCGCTGGGATCCATAGGAGCTGATCAGAAGTCAGAAAGAACACCAAGGGACGGCACGGGCAGGCGATGCGATGCGAGGGGGTTGGTTGGGGGATCAAGAAATTTCACGGGGACCAAATCGCAGACAGAAGCTAGTATAGGAGTTTTTTGCGCCCATCTGTGTGACCACGTTGTTTTTCTAAGCTACTTAACGGATTTTGATGCGATTTTCACCACTAAATAAAGAATGTATTAAGGAAGGTTTATGGGAATAATATGTAATTAATATGATTAAATTTCGCATAACATACAAATCTCGATGTTTTGTCAAATCTTTAAACCCGTGCAAAGCGGGGGCGGGTCGCTAGTTAAATATGAATGGAAAGTTAATAAATTTTCTTAAAATAATAATATTTATAAGTTCAGTTCAGTTGGATCGAAATGTTCGTGCAGGGCCCACTGATCAGAAACTAGATACGACTATTAAACTATTTAACAAGGAGTTTCTAACTTGGAGATCGGAGCCATTATCACGAGACGAATCGCGAGCCAGCACTCAGAGACTTTAAGTAGACTGGAGGCTCGAACTAACTAAAAACTGTGCTTAGCACTATTACTGACGAGTTTGCAGGGTAAGTAAACGGCGAAGTTTTGACTTAGGTAATTGAGATATTGGAGAAGAGATGATTTTGTTTGATAATTAATGATGTACTTGGCGATTAAACCAGAGGATGTTTAGACTTGTTCCTTTAACAACATTCCGTAAAAGCTGGCCAGTAAGGTTTGGGCTTTTAGTCACCCTTAAATTGACGGTCATAATAATTTGCTGGACATAGAAGTAGATTATGTAAGTACCTACTTTATCCTTATAATTTTATATAAATCCATTTTTTTACGGAAACTGGCTCTCCTGTTGAAATTGTCTTTTAAAAATATTGACAAGCTTTGAAAGTATAAACTGCTTACCTTAAATCTTGTTTGGTATTAAATAAGTATGTAGATACAGGCCCATGTGATGGAAGACATGGAGGACTCTTATAATAAAACATCTAGGTATGTACTAAATACCTACCCATATTTGCAAACTAATAAATAATTGATTGAATTAAAAAAGAAAACCAGTCTCATTATTTATGAAAACTAAGCCATTGTTGGGTGTGATGTAACTCGTTCTTCCAATTTTAAAATTGCACGAACGATCGAAAATCGAATGCCAGAACGAATAATAAACGAAACAATACGCCACATGCTGGCTGGCAACACATACGTCAAAATACGAACGTGACACCCGACTGGCTCGAATCCAAAAAGAGAAAGAAAGTAGTACTGGAATAACGAATAACAGAATGACGTGAAAAGGTCCACTTCTGACAACCTCTAAAAATTGAACCAAATATTAAAAGAGTGTTTTTGGGGTTGTAGGAGTAAATTATACCACACCGTACATAATTAATTATGTATAAAGGGTACAGCCTGACTTTAGACCTTGTCAGTGTCTGTCTGTGAACGGCGGTAACTTGTTGAGGTAGGTAATTGGTTTTTGTAGGGATATCTAGTACCTACCTTGGTATCCTACGTACCCTAGGTTTATACAATTTCGCATGCATAATTTACGCCGGCATAGTGTAGGAGTGAATATATTCCGTCCACATGCATATAATTTAGTCGCAGAGCCGCACCACACACGCCAGAGTCATGACGTGATACTCGTTAAGCCTCTTTGCGTGTGACACGCACCTTTAAACCAGACTTGCGTAATTGCGATCAGATGACAAAGCCTCTTTGAGTGTTTTCAACACAGGACTCTAGCGCCAAAAAGTTTTGACGGAGGTTCAAAATCGGAACTAACGCCGCTATCTTGTTTTTTTAATACATTTCAAGTCACATTTCAATGGCAATGTCATTCGAGCACCAGCCTGGCGCCGTATTACGACGTATAAATGCCATCATGATTCCAATGCGAAAAAAGGATGGTGTTATATTATAAGTCATGTAAAGCTCCGTCTCTCTTTTACACTGGAATCATGATGGCTTCAAACCATCCTAATACGGCACCAGAAGATCCTTGTCGCACTATACTTTGACTGAAACCGACTTCAAAGCTTTTGTTGTCGCTCAGATTCAACAAAAAAGAAAATACAATCGCTCACTTTTATTTCTCTGTGTGGTTTCAAAAATAGAATGCGCAAATTCGAACAACCCTTTAAGTTTTTTATTGTGACCACGCTACCGCACGTAAGACTGTTTTTGCAAACCATAATATAGATAGAGTGGTATTTCTGTCCGTATACATGAAAATAAAACCTCTGTGAATACGTGAAGCTGTCAAAATAAGAGATTAAAAGGTAAAAGGAAGCGAGGCTCGTTATCCGTTGTCATGTGACCGTTACTCAACACACGCTTGGAACAAAGGATATTTCAGCCGGCTTTGTGTTTTATATATTACTGAAGTTAAGTGTATTTGCCCATTTGCTCTGTGGACGAGTCAAAGGACAAGAGTCCTTTTATGAGCTGTTTCGAGGAATCAATTAGTTGTGGTAATATTGGTGCTCTCACTTACAACCATTCGCTGAAAGATGTCTGATTCAATTATAACAGCTTGCGTCAGTACCATCATCTACTGGGCCAAATTCAATTAGCTAGCGAAACTCTGCAGACGTGATATTATCTAAACACGATTAAATGAAAACAAAAAGATTTGTTATTTTTTTTTTAGGGTTCAAAGACCCCTGGTAGTGTTGTTACTTGAAAATATGTTTTATCATGTTTAGATATCGATACGAATCACTTCTGTGAAGTATACACAAAAAAAAGATGTTTTGACATCAACTGCGGTCGATGACCCCACTAAAACCAATCATTCAATTTATTTATTTTTTGTTGTTTGTGTTTAGATATTGATACCCATCACTTATGCGCAGTTTCGCTAGCTTATTTAATTTGACCCTTTATATAAATAAAAAACCGGCCAAGTGCGTGTCACCACAAACAATGAAGGGTTCCGTAGTTGGAATGAATTTATCACAAGAACAAACTTAACATTGTAGTTCAAAATCATATTCTCCCATACATTGCAACTGCAAATGTAAGTTGGTCGACTATTATTCGTAAACTTGTAAAGCCCACTTACTAAAAATGAAAAGCTGTTCGTTGGTAAGAGCATCACATGAAAACTGCTCGACCGATTTGGCTATTTTTTGTTTTAAAATGTTTGTCATGGTCCAAATTAGGTTCTTATGGAAAGAAATATTGGCAAAGTTTTCCGATTATTTTTCAAATTCGGGTAAAACTAAAAGTGCTTTTTTCTATGGGTTTTTTTAAGGTACCTATTAATGAACAGGACAACGTCTGTCATGTCAGCTAGTTATAAATAACTAACACCAGAATCCAGAGTAAATGCCTTTTAGTAAGGAGATAGTAAATATTTTTTCCACTTTTTTGCCAGGCTGTGAATACAATCAAGTAGACACTCTAGAAATAATGTCTGTGAATATCTAGCAATTCCACAGACTACGATAATTTTATTTGTCATGTTCAATTAAATTCTCAAGAAAACCACTTGTTGGTCCTTTAACCCCGCGCAAGACTCTAAAGTCTAGGAGCAGACAACGTACTAATTAAAACACGTAATTTAGAACGCACTATACCTAGTTTCATTTATGACTTCAAGAGTTTAATTAAAACACTATTTTACTCCTAACTAATTAAAAGACTTGTTATACACGTGCACAAATTAATTGGCAACAAATTAGTATATGGATAATATATTATACAGGATGCATTTAAAAATATTATACAGCGTGCCGCTTTAACGGTGACATTAATTTAATAAACGTGTATTTCTTCGCCTTTTTGTTTTATGAACATACTAGCAGCACCCCTTGGTTTCACCCGCAAAAGTGTCGATCCCGTGGGAATATCGGGATAAAAAGTATCCTATGGGTTATTCTAATGTACATCTAAGCTATATTACTGTAAAGTTTCATCAAAATCTGTTCAGTAGTTTTTGCGAGAAAGAGTAACAAACATCCATCCATTCATCCATCCATCCTTACATACTTTCGCGTTTATAATTTATGTATTAGTAGGATTTTAATTTTATTAAACGTTAATTTATTTACAATTTTCTAAATTCTTGAAGCAACCTGTACTTATAGAACGTGAAATTAGAACGAATAACGTGCAAAGAATAGAAGAATCGAACAAAACAGAGCGAGCCCTATGTCGTTGAGCGGCGCACGCGGTATATAGTCGAACGCGGTTTCAAATTTCGAATTATTTTATGTTGTTATAATTTTTATGATTACTGGCCACTAGCCCTACCCGTGTGTTAATTTAATGTCGCCATTGTAGCGGCACGTTGTAGTTTATGCTTTAGTTAACCTCATCATCTGCCTAGCCTTTTCCCAACTACGAGTATGTTGGGGTCGGCTTCCAGTCTAACCGGATGCAGCTGACTACCAGTATTTTACATGAAGCGACTGCCTATCTGACCTCCACAACCCAGTTACTGGGTAGTACGATACCCCTTGGTAAGACTGGTTGTCAGACTTTCGGGCTACTGACGACCCGTAACGACTGTCAAAGATCCACGAATGACAGCCGGGACCAACGGCTTAGTTAACCTCATGTGAACAATATGGGTAAACAGTTTCAGTGTTACACGCTACGACGTAGACCGTAATGCACCCTACTACATTTCTAAAACCTTTGTTGTATGTAATTTCTATGTCATTGATTTATTTAATATTGATTTTTAAAATCGAAGCATGTTTGTGGTATCTACAAACTACAGTACTTTTGGAAATACTCTAAAAATACTGTTGTCAAATGTGAGTGGAAACGCCTGGAGGGGACGCCCTAGGAGAACATATAGGGGCTTTATTGGTGACGTTCTTCAAAAAGGTCAGATGCGTAGTAGTAGGTCTTAGCGAAGAATCAGCGTGCGTGTATGACCAGCACCCTAATTGCGTAACACACGATCAATCGGAATCGGTTTCATTTTGACAGTTCAACAACATTCATTGCGTTAAATAAGTTGTTGAGCAGACATGTCATGACACATTTTTTGAACATATGAAGCAATGGATTAGCAATATCCTTCAAAATGATTCAGATTGAGATTGATTGTGTGTTACGCAATTAGGTTGCGGATGCATGAACGTAAACGAAGCAAAATGAGTTTGTAAGAATCGTAGCAGATGGCTTCCTGTAGTCTCTACCTACCCCCATGGGAAGAAGGCATGAGTATAATTATGTACATGTAATATAATTATTATACATTTAATTACTCCGGTGGCAAAGATCTTCTCGTTCTCTCACATCGGACAAACTGTATACCAAATTTTAAGGCATCATAAATCCCAATGATACCTATGCCTTGTATACGATCTGTCAGATAGAAACACACTACAACATCAAATAACAAACTTGGCGCCAAATAGTAAGGGACCTTATTTAGTGTGGCAACAAACAAAGGACCAATTATATGTATTTCCATTAACCGCCCGTTTACTTCGCGGATTGGACGCGCTGTGTTGCTATGCGGTACAATGAATTGATTAATTGGAATGGCAACTTTATTTTATTCTGTTTGAGTTAGTTAGCTTCGAAGATGCGATGAGTTTGATTTTGAACCTTAGGTTTGCTTGTATATATTGGATAAAGAATGTAGTTTAGTTTCTAGCACTCCGAATCTGCCATATAGTAACATTTCATACATTTACTAAAAGGAGATTGTTTTTTTTTTGTTCGGGGATTAGGCCCGCCAAAAATTGGGGCGTATGTTAATGAAACGCATGTTGATTTGTTCCTTATGATCTCTAGATTACAGTGGTAGTAATATATATACTTCATCTGTCGGCAATACCGAGAAATACGATCATAACATCCCTAGGTCGACGATCATATATCGTATAACTCAGTATTCCCGTTAAAGTACTTTGTTTGTTGCTACATTAAACAAGATCCCTACCTTATTTAGTGTAGCACCAAACAAAGGACAAATTATAAGTATTTGCATTGCCTGCCCGTTTACTTAGCGGATTGGACGCGCGCGCTGTGTTGCTGTGCGGTACAATGAATTGATTAATTGGAATGGCAACTGTATTTTATTCTGTTTGAGTAAGTGTTAGTTAGCTTCGAAGATACGATGAGTTTGATGGTAAAACCTGGTTTTGTTTTGATTCACGTATAGAATGCAGTTTATCATTTAGTTTCTACTTCTCTGAAACAAATGCCTATGTAATGTAATGAGAATGCACAATTTTTTAAAGGTCAAAAATTGTGAAATCTTTCAACACAAACTTGTAGTGCAGTGAGTCTTTGAGGCTGTTTTCAGCAGTGCTTACGTGAAACAAACTTATTATTTGAGACGGACAATAGAAGTGGACCTTGCCAGTCTCGTTTAAACTCAAAATTAAATAAAAACAGCAGTGCACTAGAGATCCACGTGTTTCAAATCAACCTTGTTTAGAAGACAATGCTTCAATGGTACTCTGTGATCAACAAATTGTTGCAAGGTGGGTCCTTTGTTCCCTTGTTTGTGCTCTACGACAGTCGATGTATGGCGCCGTTGATTGTTGCCTGCAGCATTGAATGTATTACCTTCTGGCAGACGGAAATTCACGGTAAAAGAGGGCTTGGTGGTTTGCAGGGTTATCAGAATGCATCGTTATTTGTTAGATAAACTATCGTTTTAATAATCGATATGGAACATGATTTATTTGATTAAATTTTTACAAAATAACATTAAATTTAGTTTTTTTTTCATTACTTTTAGTTTTTGCGCGTCCATTTTAACTACTCAACAGTCACCAAAAATGTTTGTATAGTCGGCAGATAGAACAATATATCGAATTGAATGAATTTACCCATTTGCTTTGATCCCCTTGGGTTTTTGACTAGGGTACTGCACTAAATATTACGGATCAACACGGTGATGTGTACAAAAATTGGCAGGATTTATTGTCATGATTATCATGCAAATCAAACGAAGAATAGGTTAGTGTCAAACCTTCACTTTTATATTTTTAACCCACAAAATAATGTTGCCGTTAAACTTTACAGCACGACATTGCCAACGTCATTTTGAATGCAGATATCACTTTGCGCGTAATTTAAGCATGATATAAATTTATTATTGCTCAGTGCTCGGGCGGGCAATATTGCGCCCGGATACGGTTCGCTTCGATGTGACGTTAGCGCATCATAAATGTGTTATTGCAGAAAGAGTTTTATACTCAGAATTGCATGCAGTCATCCGTTGTTGCTATAAGATACGCAATGAAATGCTGTATACAAACGTAGTAAGTACACACGGCTACACATCAAGCTATACTTTTCCAGCTTTAGCTGAAATCGCATTGTATAGGTTTTTCGTACAATCAGTAGACAGCTTATACTGGTTTTGATCAAGCTATGATCTGTAGCCGTGCGTACATAATTATTTATTTGTTTAGCGAACATTTTTAAATGTACATGTAAATGTACAAATAAATGTATTAAATGTGTATAGGTAAATGTTTATATTAGTATCTTACCCCGAGGTGAATGACAAAAAAAAAAAAAAAGATAAATGTAATTACGCCAACTTTTATATAAGAGTTGGTGTTATTACATTTACGTTATTTTATTAAACCATTTAATTTAACTAGACGCATGCTTAGTTAAATTAAATAGTTTTACTTTGACTTAATTTTTATGACTTTATTTCTACAAAAATGTAGGAAACAGCTGTTTTTGTTTGTGATTTCAGTATTACAATAGTTCCATCGTCGTTAAATCTGCTCATAATGATGAGCACAATGAGCCCATGAGGTGGTTAGTTATTTCAATTCCACCTTGTATACTTCAGTATTAATTTATGTGGGAACTCTATTAATTAGACTCAAATGGATACTATTTAATATGTGATTGTTTACCTTGACCCTCACAGCGTACATTATAATTAATAACATTCGTGTAGGTATTAACTACAACGTACCTTCATAATAACAGTTTAGAAAAATATACAATGTTGGTATTTAAATAAATTCAATAAAGTTTATCTAAATAACACTTTACTAATGTTACGGAATTTCATGTAGTAACTACCGTGCAGCAAATATCATCTGCCTTCCTTATCCCAACTATGTTGGGATTGGCTTCTAATTTAACCGGATGCAGCTGAATACCAGTATTCTACATAGAGCGACTGGCTATCTGATCTCCACAACCCACTGACTGGGTAATACGATACCCCTTGGTAAGACTGGTTGTCAGTCTTTCGGGCTTCTAACTACCCGTAACGACTGTCAAAGATCCACAAATTACAGCAATGAATATGTATAGAAGATGTATACATATAGGTAAGTCTGAAATCACCAACCCACCTTGAGCAAGCGTGTTAATCAATGCTTGTGCCTTCTCCGTATGAGAAGGGACCTTTGACCTGCAGTGGGACTATAATAGGATGATATTATTATTATTATAAGAAGAGTGCTTACCTTGTTAACATGATCTCTAAGAATATTGGAGTAAACCATGGCCATCGCTTCTAACGCCATGAAGGTCATACAGCCGACGACCCACGGCACTAGAAACGCCACGTTTTCCTGTAAAAGACATAGCTATTAAGTTATTTAGCTCTTCCATTTAATATTAGAGCGGTGTTTTAGGGGTGTTTATCTGTGGACCTTGCGGTATGTCGTTCCCGTGTTAAATAATGTATTTCCCTTGTGTTTCAACACAACTGAGATTGCTTGCTTCCCCTATTACTAAATTACACCTTATCATGAATGAGGTAGCTTTATATTAAGGCGAAAGCGTCAGGGTGGTCTGCGAAATTAAATCAGGTGTAGTTTTATTTACAGTTTATTTGGGAATAATATTCAAAATACAAAGTTTATGAGCCATTGTGTGTATTTTATCAGACCATTTAACGGAGATGCGCTAAAGTAGCCCGTGAAATTCAAATTTACTTACGTTTTTTGCATTTTGCAGTTCAATATCAGAGGGGGGGCAATTCTCGTAATTTTAAGAACGTTCACAGTCTGATCTGTCTCAATCTGTCAATAATACGTCTAATTTCCCTACATTTGGACAAGGGTTTGATATTTGTTTGTCGCCGAGATGAGACTGCGACTAGATTTAGAACATTTTAAATTACGAGAATTGGCCTACAGGTTGTATGTTGATCTAAATATGACCCGCGGCCGTAACAAATATCTATTTATAGAATTATAATCATAATAATTAGCAATACAACTATCCGTAGTTCATAATTATTACACTATTGAATGACTATTTCATGAAATCATGACATTGTGGCCAATTCAAACCTAAGGAGTTATTATTGGTATTGCAGATTCTTATGATTATTATAATTTCTGCAAAGTCATATTTGTTACAGTCGCGAATCATATTTAGATCAACATACTCGTACAACGTGACACTGACTTGCAAATTGCAAAAAACATAAGTAAACTTGAATTTTCGGGGTACCTTAGCGCATCTGCCTTAAATGAAAATTTTGAAATGGAGAAAACTTTTTTTTTTGCATTAAATTTTCGGTGACATACACAGCTTTGTATTTTCATTATTATTCACAAATAAACTATAAATAAAACTACATCTCATTTAATTCGTCCTGGCAATCTTATTAAAACCCCCAATAAAGTGTTGCAAGACGTACAAAAATACATTTATTTCCCTTTTTACGAGAGCCAGCGTCTTGAAACTGGCATTTTAGGGACGCATAAAATAATGTAATAGAATGTCGTAGAGGTTGAAATAGAAGCGGTTTGATTAGGTACACTTATTTTGTTAAAGGTCCCGAGATTGTTTCGGGTCCCAAGTAAACATCATGGAGTTTATTTTTGTTAGCGTAGTTATTTTAGTAAAGTTATTTTTAGGAACGATACTAAATATTTTGAGAAAGGGTGGAGATCTGGGTGGAGGGTCTTCTCTAATAAAGACTTTTTAGAATTCAGGTGCGTGGACTTTTTGGAATAAAGAATTTGTTTATTGAATAGTACGTGTTAGGGCTGATTTTTCCAACGCCAGATAATATTATTCGAGGAATAATTTTCAATTTTTGACAGTTCTGCCACACAAAATCTGTCAGACGTCAATTATTCCACGAATAAAAATTGTATGTCGATTGAAAAATCAGCCCTAAGTTTCATAATTATTTTTGGCGGAGGTTAGATAAGCACAGTGCAAATTAATATGCTGGAATTTATCAAATTATTTAGAATAAGATCAAGTCGATAGAGGATTCTTCTTTTCTGGTATAGGCCCGAGCCTGACATCTCCAGTTTGTGACGTACAGTCAGCCACAAAACATGTAGCTACATGTAAATGTATATCTAACATATTGACAAAATATTATGGAACGCAAATTGTAGACAATTCAATGAATTCTTGCTGATGCTTACATCTTTTTGAGATTTACTGTACCTAGTCAATGGTTTAGCCATTCGGAAGGAAGGGTTGACTAACCATGGATACACCGTTTTATTGGTCATGCGTTGATCCCTTTTTCCGCAGAATTATAATGGTATCAGATAATTATGTACTTATTAAAATTAATGTAAGTATACTTACTTTATAAATACCATAGAAGAGGAATATGCTGAGTACGATCATGAACATCTGTGTTCCTATTATCGCAAAATATGCTATCTGTACACCTGAAACAAACAGAAAACATCTTAAGTATTATATTCTGAAAAATAATAATATGCATTTTAGTATTTACTGGGAGAATTCCTTCAAAAAGTCATAGTTTTTGTCGTGGTGGAAATATTGATAATAATTTTGAACGTAAATATTGATTTTGATGTGACAAAATCAATATTTATATCAGAAAATGTTACATATTAAAATGTACAGTCCATAATATCACAGACCATATAGGTATTTATGAATAAAATATGATTATTCAAGAATTATACTATAGCATTGCCAACATGTCCAGAGATCGCACAAGACAGAGAGGTTTGGAAGAAAAAAGGGGAGACCTTTGCCCAGCTGTGGGACACAATAAAGGCAAACAAAAATCAAAATAATTATTACATTAAAATATTATACCTAATTTTTAAAAAGGTACAATTACAATCACACTAAGGTTAACATAACAATGAGATCAATTGTGGACGTAAACATACATAAATTACCAAAACAATGATATCAAGTTTAATCGTTGCCCCACTAGGAATTTCTCCTGTATCGTGGGTGCGTGTATAAACATTTAAACTCACATACACAAACAGCCAGACCCGGAACCACTGCCTGTAGGCAATATAAATATTTGTTCCATCCGGGAATTGAACCCGACACGCGGCGCAGCAGTCAATCACTCAGTCACTGCGCCAACCGTGTCGTCTTAAGTTCTGCGATTAATCTCTAGAATTTAATTTCCTGTACATGGCGTGGCTTAGTTGTAGCACAATCGCGTTTCTATTTTTAACTTAAATGTCAAGAATGTTCTAGATTTAAATGCCAACTTAAATCAGAGTCTTGTCGACGTCATGTTTAGAAAATGTTGAAGAAAACGGTTTTGTATAATAACAATAAATTTCAAACGTATTTCCATGGTATTAGCAGTATCGTAGATGCTTATATATCGCATTACCGCCCTAAAATAAGACATGTCATAATAGATTGTTCATATCATTTTTTGCCGCTACGCAATATTTTTTGCAGGGTAAGGAAAATGGCTTGTAATATGGTTTGATTTTTCAAATAATATGTACGATCAGTCGTACATGTATGTTTTAGTAGGTATACAGCGTGACCCTATAATGGACATTCAGTTAACACACGTATACGGTTTCGCGTTTTCGTTTTATAAACATATTTTAATTTCACGATATTATTTGTATATTTATTTACAATTTTCTAAAACAGCTTCTTGGAGCAACCTGTACATAAAGAACTGTAGCACAGGGGTCGTCATTTGCGGGGTTAGGGATCATAATATCGCATCAATGAAATTTAAACGAATAACGTGCAAAGAGTAGGCGAATTGAAGGAAAGAGAGAGAGAGCCCTATGTCGGCGAGCGGCGCAGGCGGCAGTTTTCAAATTAAGAATTATTTTATGTTGTTATATTTTTACGAGTATTGGCCACTTGTCGCCATTGTAGCGGAACGTTGTATAAAAGTAGATCGTTTAAAAAACCTTATTTATAAGTGAAACGTGACTGACTGAATCCAGTGTTCAGTCAGCCAATACCATCATTCCCTTACCCTTATCCAATTTATTTGGGGTCGGTGCAACATGACTTTTTCTTGCATACGTCCCTATTAGTCGTCGAGGGGCTTGTGGCTAAGTAATAACAGCCACACGGGTCGATCGATCAGGTGAAGCTACGCTTGCCGCGGTTGGTCCGTGGATGGGTGACCATTTTCACATACCAAGACCCCTCCGAGCCTCGGAAAGCACGTTAAGCGGTTGGCCCCGGCTGTCATTCGTGGATCTTTGACAGTCGTTACGGGTCGTCAGTAGCCCGAAAGTCTGACAACCAGTCTTACCAAGGGGTATCGTATTACCCAGTGACTGGGTTGTGGAAGTCAGATAGGCAGTCGCTTCATGTAAAATACTGGCAGCTACATCCGGTTAGACTGGAAGCCGACCCCAAAATAGTTGGGAAAACGCTAGGCAGATGATGACGTCCCTATTAGTTGTCGTCTCGGTAGTCACCCCCTTTCGAACCTTTCTAACATCTTTCACAAAGTTCGTCCATCATTTCTTTGATATTCCCCTACTCTTATATGTATCCACATTCATAGTCAAAACTTTTAGTCAATAAAGTTTATACATAACTAATGTTACAGAATTTCATGTAGTACCTAACTACCGTGCAATTATCATCTGCCTGCCTTTTCCCAACTATGTTGGGGTCGGCTTCCAGTTTAACCGGATGCAGTTGAAAACCAGTATTTTACATAGAGCGACTGCCTATCTGACCCAGGTTCCGGTTTTAATACGATATTCCTTGGTAAGACTGGTTGTCAGATTTTCGGGCTTCTGACTACCCGTAACGACTGTCAAATATCCACGAATGCCAGCCGGGACCAACGGTTTAACGTGTTTTCTGAGGCACAGAGAGATCTCGGTATCTAAAGATGGTTACCCGTCCACAGACCATCCACGGCAAGCGTAGCTTAACCTGATCGATCGACCTCTGCAGCTGGTAATATTTAGCCACGGGCAAGTACAAATTGAAATAAATGTTTAACCTCGTCTTTTTGTTCTTTACTTCATAAAATCCTTTCCCAACAAACCATATTCGTCTAAATTCATATCTTTTGAGTACGTAACGAATTCTTCCACTCAAAAATAGTGCCATCAAGAAACCCAATAGCCCAAATATAGACAGATGTCGGTCCCTCACATGATGGATGTTCTGATAGGTATATTCCGACCCAAGCAGCTAAGGGGACAAACGAACTGACGCATGAGCTAACCCTCTAGGGTAACCTGCCTTAAGAATCTCCAATTTTGAATAGGTGGAAGTATTTTGACGAAAAGGTGCATTGTGTGTGAGAAAAATATGGCGGAGTTACGAGGGTTAGAAGTACAGTTGCTGTCTTTCAATTGAAAATATTGTTATGAATAAATGTTTTCGGGAAAAAAATAATGATCATCACCATGATGCTTGTTTTTTCCGAAGGAGCAGACTTCCTTTATTTATTGCGATTTTTGCCTGCGCTTTGACCTCGATCTTGCCTGGTGAAAAGCGATGGATCAAGTGTACAATGGAACAAGCAAGCGCAGAATATCAGTTCACTCTCGCTTTGAAGGCTGAAGGGTTTTACCTGGAATAGAACACTGACGCTGTTTCACATTTCGCCAATTGCGTATATATTATTTCTAGTGAGAAGCTGGGGTGGGCCCTGCTTCGCACGGTTTCCACGACTTGGCAAAACATTGAGGTTTCTCAAGATTTCTCTATTACGTATATTTATTTAAGTTTAATATTAATGTATTATATTTACGTAAACCTTTCGGAACAAATTCATTAAATGATGGTGCTACCGCATCAACATCCATTACGTAGCTTAGAATAACAACACCGCGGCAACACAAACAGATACGAAAAGCGACTTTAATGTAATAGCAATAGTCAGTTTTCATTTTTTTATTTTTATTATTGGTTCACAAATCGGGCAATACCAGTTATCTTACATACTAGCAGAACTTAAAAAAAATACAACACTGCATGCACCAAAATAGCGAACACATCATGTACAATGTCTGAGGTAGTTAAAATGATAAATAAACATAAAAATAATATGCTGCCATTGGACTAATTATAATAAGTATTCCTGCCTATTTAGGTAGGTTATGGTTTACGTATCTTATCTTCTTTATATGTATTACCCATATTCAAGCAAACCAAGCTAAGTCTAACCTGGTAAACGTGGGCTACCTTGACGGAACGGCAGTAGGATGTGATTGTGGAGCTATGTCATAAACCATGCTCCACCCCTATCCTGCGCTATGTGTCCTAATCCTAACACATGCAGTCAAAGTGACCTCTGCGCTGCTACCGACAACGCCGTGGAAGTGGCAAAGTTTTGGGAAAACAGCATTTAAAATAAAAAAGAAGTAGAAGATTCAAGAAAATAATGTTATGATTTGATTATATAATAATATGTATAGACAGAAGTCCCAAAACAAAGAAGACAAGCCTACTATTCCGAAGTCGAAGTCAACATATAAATCATATTATTACGAAGGTACCCAGTAATAGTTTCGAATTATCTAGCTCTTGAATCTAGTTACTCAAGGTCTGGCAAACGACGTTGCGATTGAGACCAGACCTTGGTACTGCAACTACATAAATAGATATACAACCTTCTTCAGTTATAGTTAGGTAGGTAGAACTTGGAAAGTTAACCGAGTATCTATTGCGAACCAAATTGGACAGATTTGTATGCACGAGTGAGTTTGTATACTAGGTATATACAATATACTTAATACAAGTTTTAGTTATTTTTAAAAGACTCAAGAATTATTTTGAAGGTACTATTAATAAAAACGTGCAATGGAAGGCCTTCTAGTTTTCCCTGTAAGGTTTGATCCAAAAAGTTAAAATAATCTTTAGTTCTATACTAACAATAATTATGATAAAGAGGTAAAACTTGTTTGTTTGTATGTATAAAATATTTTTGCATTGTATAGCCAAAGTCTGGAGGAAGGCTACTTATTTGATATCGCGCTGCAAACCTTAGGAGCCGAGGAACGTCGAACTTCAGAAAGAATGCTGTGTGAAAACGAAGTAGTAGCATGGGCGAGAGATGGGGTCAAAAATAAAAATGCAAATATTTCAAGCCGTAAAAGTAAAATTGCGACCAAATATCGACCCAGGCCTGAGAAACATATTGCTTGGTTAGTTTGCCAGAAATATCTGGTGCATTTCATGCAGGATAATTTGCATAATCAGAGTTGGTTGCGCGCCATCAGCTGGCGCATGCTTCGCTGAGTCGGCAAGTGCCTTGGACGGGTTTCAAAATTTGCGCCAGACTTCATAAAAAATATGTTTACGGAACGTTTTTAATAGTACTGCAGTGCCAAGGTTTTGTCAAGTGTGCAAATTTAACTATGCGAGAGAAAGGAGATCAGTCATATTGGGCTCACAATCCAAAATGGCCGGCCAACAGGTCTCCTTTGTTCTTTTCTTGGGACACCAAGCAATCAAAAAAATCCATCGAGCATTTAGCTGTGAAAACGTGTTAAACAGACTTTTGTAGTAGTAACGGTAAAAGGACTCCGGACACACAATTTCTCGAGCGAAAAAACATCAAAAATACCTTCCTTGAAAATTGAACTTTGATATTATGTTCAGTGTCCCTTCCAAACGATTCCCTAAACGCCCCGAACATCAAAACGTACAAAATAAATTCTAATAGCCCTCCTAGTAACAGACACTTATAGACTGTAGCCTCGAAAGAGTCCCTAGAGTACGAAGCAATCGCATCGGCGACAATTGTCACGTAATCGTTTGAAGTGAACAAACAAATCTGGTCACAATCGATTACATCGATGTCCCCAAGGGTGTTTGCTTGATACAGCTGTTACATTTCACGAACGTGTGTCAATCACTGCAACGTTTACTATAATACATTATCACCCTGTAATGTTCCCACTGCTGGGACACAGGCCTGCTTTCTCCGAGAGGTAGTGGGCTGTAATCTACCACGCGGGCCCAGTGCGGGTTGGTAGATGTCACATGTCTTCGAATTTTTGGTTCTAGGACATGCTAATTTCCTCACGATGTTTCTTTAGTCTTACCCAGTTACTGGGTAATACTTATCGTATTACCCAGTAACTGGGTTGTGGAGGTCAGATAGGCAGTCGCTTCATGTAAAATACTGGTATTCAGCTGCATCCGGTTAGACTGGAAGCCGACCCCAACATAGTTGGGAAAAGGCAAGGCAGATGATGAGAATAATATATAAAAATAAAATAAAATAAATATATAGAGATAAGTCCAAGTTTCCTCACGATGTTTCCTTTTACCGTTACTTTATATAGTACACTTTCACTGATGTCAATAATATCAATCAATCAATGTGCCTATCTTATTCCCAACTTTTAAGTTTTTTACAAGTTTGTTTATTTCTTCATAAGTAACTAGAAACTTAGTGAAGAATTTTAAGTCTAAGAATCAGCATTGCCATCCAACGTGATAAACGCGCGTGGACAACGCTGCCAGCGGGGCACCTTTTCCTCTGACAACGATATGTAAGAATTTTTGGATACTCAATGAGCTCTTCCCTTTTTTGAAGTGAAAACTTCTTTAGCGGCGTTGTGCACTTTTTTTGTGATGGGTTGTCATGTTAAACTCGCGGCAGGACACGTGACCTGATCGAAAATTCGTAAGACGGAGGGAGAGTAGACCGCATTCCAAAATATCAAAAATGCACAACGTTAATATTCAAGTTTTCACTTCTGCCGGCACTCCCGGAGTGCAACCCGTTTTTTTTTTTCTTTATATATTTGTACAATAAATATATTTTTTTATGTTAGATTGTATATTGTATATAAGATTTCTTAATCATCATCATTATCCTAGCCTTTTCCGAACTATTTTGGGGTCGGCTTCCATTCTAACCAGATGCAGTTAGACACCTGGGGGTCTACTCCGAAGTGCAAAGTGCGAATGTTCGGATCGGACCGACACATGGCCGAACCGAATATAATTGAAAAATGCGAAAAAAGTTCGGATCGGCTCAGTTCGGTCGGGACCATACTCTATATTCGAAAGAGTGTAGGAGTGTAGGATCGGCACCGACCGAAACAAAAAGTAACTTCGTAGCAGGAAACGGCCGAACATTCGGCCGATACTACTTCGGAGTAGACCCCCAGTATTTAACATGGAGCGACTGCCTATCTGGCCTCCACAACTCTGCCGTATAACAATGACATAAAAATCATAGGGCGCGCGTTCGTGAATTGCACGGACTATAATAGCAGAATCCTGCAAACCGTCACCGTGAATTGGAATCCAATTTTAGTTCACTATAACTCAATAGGAATAATGGCTTCACGTCAAGTAAGGCGCGACGGAGATACGATGCATTGCATTGTCCCGATAAAAAGCAGCTCTGTGAATGGCTTTTGTGAAATGGAAAAAGAAAATGCATAATTTCATTAAAACTCTTAATTGAACTCGGCTGTGTGAAATGGAAATGTCAAATGACAAATAAAAAAGTGACGCTGGAAAAATTAGTTTAATAAGTGAGGCAATTGAAACTGAGAAACAGACTTTATGATGCTGATTATAGAGCATCAGATCGCATCATTACATTTAATAACCAATAAAATGAAGTATGCTTAGTGGTCGCAAAGCGCTGAGCATAAGGTTCTGGGTTTGGTTCCCAGGTCGGGCAATAATTTCTCAGTAGCAAGCCGAAGTCTGGATAAGTGCGTTGATGGCAATATTCTCACCCCTTATTACATGGGACTTTAACATAACATGAACATCGAAACATGTGCTGTGACAAATTTTGGAAAAATTAAAAAAAAATATCAGCAGGATAATTCTGCCATGTTTTATATCTGTATCACCCTAAGGTTGATTGGTAGAAAATGCCTCAAGTATTAAGTCCGCCTTTGTACAGTATTTTTGACCGACGAAAAAAACGGAGGAGGTTCTCAAATCGACGCGTATATTTTTTTTTATGTATTACCACGCATAACGTTTTACAGACCAGTCAGATTTTTTTTACTTGTGCATGAAGTTTTAATCAAATAATAAATAAATAAATGAGGCACATGTGCTGTGACTATAACTGGCGTCATGTGTACCCACATTTTCGTTTTTCGTAATTTTGTTATCATTAGTGTTTAGGTTGGTTCCCCCTATACATAACCCTTTTAGGATTACAGGCTTTATGTTATGTAGCTATAATATATTTTAGCAGAATAACTGTGTAGATCGGTTTAAGATAAGGCAACCAGCTGTATAAATCGGTAATTGGCATAAAATTGTTGACGTGTAAACACGGATCCGACACGTCTTATATTGCTTAAATGTAAATAGCTAAAATATATCTTTATAATACCTATTAACAATTAAAATAATCGAATGCTTCAAAATCTAAGCTTGTTGAATATTTGTGTTAAAGTTAACGCAAGTTAACGTTAACATTTTTTTGTTATAAGTACCGTAAGTAAATACTTTCATACGCATTTAGTAAAAAGCTGTTATTTTGATATTACAAACAGATGATATTACAAACAAAAATCTCGTAATCTTCTATACTTCTTTTAGAAACAGTTTCATATTTGTTATTTTCCTAGTAGAAAAGCCTCTACACGGATACCGCGAAACAGACTCTTAGTATTTCATTAACTTTTAAACGGAAATTCCCGCTATTGTCTCCCAAAAGAATTTTATCCGTGAAAATCTTTCACAATCCATCTTCGCATCCAATCCCCGCTATGCTCGCAAAGGACTCAATCATTCGGATTGATACGTTAGTTCATCTCGTCTTATATTTTTATTATTCTCCCTTCAGATTCCGCCGATCGACTGTCAGTCACGCGTCTATCACGGTTTGTTATTCCTAAAGAATATTGACTGGAAGTTTTATTTAGAAACAAAGGCAGTATTTGTGTGTAGAATGAACTTTATGTGCTGTTCTCATTTTACTATAGTTATTTTACATCAGTTCATAACATTGTAAAGCTAACACATGGCTTGAAATAAACAATGGTATTATAAATAAATTAATAAATTTAGTCCCTTGTGTATAAAGTTAGTTAAGAGATTATGAAAATGTAAGTCTTGAAACCAAAGAGATATTAAATGACAACATATTTTTTTTTCTTTCTTTCTATACCAAATCATTATAGGTAAGCCTATAATTTTCCCACTGCTGGGACACAGGACTCCTCTGTGTAGGAGCGAGTAGGCAATAATCACCATGCGGGCCCAGTGCGGGATGGTGGATGTCACATGTCTTCAAATTTTTGGTTCTAGGACATGCCGGTTTCCTCACGATGTTTTCCTTCATCGTTTTGAGAGCAGTGGTGATGAAACAATTTACACAAAAAACCCAAGCAAGCACGTACTAGTGCTTGCTTGGGTTCAACCCCACGAACTACAAGTCGGAAGTCACGGCCGCTGGGCTGGTTGGTTGCTATCTGATGTACCTATGTACCTGATGTATTGTGTGTCTTTTAGTCTGTGCTAAATAAATGTATTTTCTTTCTTTCTTTCTTTCTGGGCCATTCACTGGGCCACCACAACCAACACAGCGCTAACACTACCTAATTGTATGCAACCAAACCAACACGGGGAGAAATGGTTGGTTTTCTATCGGTATTTTCAAAGCCCTAGAAGATGAGTGCAAAGCCTATTTTTACTGACCAACTATTAAACTCCTTATTCTTCAATTGGAACATAAAACTTTACTGCCCCTGCAGTCTTTTATACGAAGATATTTCACATAATCCACTTACTCCGTACGGCAAAACGAGCGTAAAGTTATAAAAAGCATAAAAAGTTTATTAAAGTTAGTTTTCCTGGAAGATATTAAAATTAAACGAAGTTTACGTAACACCCTGCAGAGTCTCGGAATATAAAATTAAAAGTAGACACCCTGATGGCAGAGGGAAGCATACTCTGGACGTTAAAATATTATCCTAACCAGGGTAAAACTAGAAGAGTTTATTTTAGAGGAACCTACCCTTTAGACAGATCCTACTAATAATATAAACGCAAAAGTTTGTAAGGATGGATGGATGTTTATTACTCTTTCACGCAAAAACTACTGAACGGATTTAAATGAAATTTGGCACAAGGATAGTTTATAACCAGGATTAACACATAGAATACTTTTTATCTCGACATTCCCACGGGATTGACACTTATGTGGGTGAAACCGCGGGGCGTTGCTAGTACTTTATAAAATTGCGACCTTCTATAAATGTCGCAGAGTAAGATGAGCTTTACTAAGTGTGTTTGTTGACTAAAATCTTCATTATTTCTAAAATATAATTGCAAATTTTTCCTAACAAAATATTTTACAAAACTTTACAGTTATCTGGAAATGTCGTTAGTCGTTAAATTATTCTAGGTAACATCTTGATAATTTAATGAACTGACGAAATTACGGACACCTGTTGTCACTATTTTCACCTTAATTAAAAAGTGACAACGAGTAACAAGGGTCGACGTAGGTTGAACTAAAGTGTTAGTAGATGATAGATAAATTATGGAAGGTTTAGGAGATGTGGATCTAAAAATGTACGTCAACTGGAAAGGCCAATAACGATTTTGAATGATTTGTTTTCGAAATCTGCATAAGGCCTTTTGCAGATTTCGAAAACAAGTCATTCAAAATCGTTTGAAGAACTGATTGTGGAAACAATGTAAGAAGATTCGCAGCATCTGTAAAAGCATGAGCATAATCATTAAGAATTTCAAAATGATTTTTAAAGGTATTTCACTTATGTACCAGGTATCATCAATGAGAGTATAAATCAATACCCAGGAATTCTGTTCCTCAAACTATACAGACTTTCTTGTTCTTTTCAAAAAGTTTGATATTTGAAGTCATCCAATTAATATTTAATTAAATTCAAACCGATAATATGGCCGCACACCCAGCCTTCTATCAGTCTTTATTCAATTTCTACGAAGCCCTTAATTAATAATTCCAAAACGTAATATAACCCTGAATCCGCCAGCTCCAGCCACAATCCGCTACATTGTACCCTTGTACTCAAAAAACATTAAGCCCGTAAATAGTCCGTATCTAAAACGCGTTAACCCCACACACTCATCCTTAAGCAACGTGAGAGGTATGTGACACGCGTCCTCCATTACAACAATTGTTCGCATTTCTCCCAGCCTGGCTTCATAATGAGAATTCTTCACCTTTCATTCTGCACAGGTAAGGTCGAGGCACTTTCTATTTGTATTTTCACTGCTGTTTGCTGAATTAAATTTTATTCGTATTGGTTTTTTGTTTTCAGAAGTTTCAGGGGTAAAACGACGAGTTACTTATAACGGTATGCTTGCAAGTAGTATACTGTAAAACTAGTAGTAGTAACTAGTAGTGTAGTAGTGTACTGAAATTGTTGTGACGTACAACGCGACGTGTGACATTAATAGTGTTAAAAAAATGACAACTAGAGCTAAGGCTCTGGTTGTCTACTATTAATGTCACACGTCGCGTTGTACGTGTCCCATCGTGAGGAAACAAACCAAACCTAGAACCAAAATAAAGAAATGTGACATCCACCAACCCGCACTGGGCCCGCTCCCTCTTATAGGTAGAGGAGGCTTGTGTCCCAGCAGTAGGAACATTATAATTATGCATTAATAATAATATCCCTGGACATTTCACACAGCACCATTTGTCCCAAGCTAAGCAACCTAATGCTTGTGTTATGGTAACAAGATGGCTGATAAACTACTTATATACAATTTTTTTTGTAAATACATACATATTATAGATAGAAAAACACCCAGACTCGGAACAAATACATGTAGGTCATACAAATATTTGTTCCGTGCGGGAATCCAACCCGCGACACGCAGCGCAGCAGTCAATCGCTTAACCACTGCGCCAACCTTGCCGTCAAACAACATTAGCATTATACAATGTTACGCGGAGTAAATATTTTAAACTCAGATTTTTATAGTTGTTGGACTAAAGTGACAGATGTGACCTTATTTACTATACAATAGCTGAAATTTTGGTCTAGCACATTAAAAATCCGAGTTTTTGTAGTTATATTGTAGGCAAGAGGTGTGGTTAATAGCGCAATCGCTCAGTCTATATGATAATGCCTTGATAAGAAAGAGTGAGTGCCAGCATCCATACATTATTTATGATAGTGTTCTGCACTCGCGAGATGCTGTCCGCAGGTACTGCTTTTTATTTAAAAAATATTTAATTATTTTTGCCTAGTTCTGTCGGAACGTGACTCTAGAGAAAGACATGTTCATAAAAGTAAATTTTTGAACGAAATTTTTAGTTCTTTATGAAATAACGATGCCAGCGAATATATTATATGTATTTATCTCATTCACAACAAGCTAGCTGAGTGCACAATACAGAAATACCAAGATTTCAGTGAGAAATATTTTGTATAAAATATTTTAAGTACAATCGTACAGAAAAGGTTTTCACTGTAGAAACTCTGAAGTTTTGCTAAGGACCGTGTCTCGAGATGGACGGAGTTACGTCCGGAGACGAATGGCCCAACATTGTGTCACAGTATAATAGTAAATAAGGTTGCGGGTCGATACAACGAGCGAAAGCGTTGGTCTACTGGCCGCTAGCGCTACTGCTGAGGGGTCTTGGGTTCGCTTCCCAGTTCGGGTAATGTGTAATTGGGTTTTCCATCAGGAATTTCTCAGTAGCGGTCCGGAGTCTGGATATATATGCAAGGCTTTAGGCTCGCCTCCAATATTACATGGAACTTAAACATAACTGGCGAAATATGGATGTACTATTATACACCTCTACCTAACCTTTTGATAAAAACACAGCCGTGATGTCATCATCATCATCATCAGCCTTATAGCAGTCCATTGCTGGACATAGGCCTCTCCTATTGCACGCCATTCAATTCTATTTTCGGCAACTCTCATCCAGCTGTTACCAGCCATCCTGTGAAGATCGTCGCTCCATCTAGCCTGAGGGCGTCCCACCTCACAACTTATGAACTCAAGCGCACTTATGAGCTAGCATTCGGCTAAGATCGTCGTACGTACGCGTCTATGTGTTCATGCCCCTGTTTTCGTTCTTTATACAGAACCAACCTTTTGTACTATTCTGTGATTGTGCGGCACTGACGCCCGTGGATTGTTTCGCGGATGTCCACTATTCTTTATAGCGTTATATAGAGGGGATTAACTTCCTCTTTGGTTTTATGGATGCAATTTTGGGGTTATGTGAATGTGCTTTAGAGCTCTCATTGTGGAGAGCTTTTTCTTTTACGTAGTTCTGTCTGCGGTTTTACTTGTGTGAAATAAGTACGTATTTTTAGTGCTTACTTTTCGCTACTTATCCAGATGGGATACTTCATGTCAGCCACATTGTATCCCACCCTTATAAGTTCAGAGGTTTTCGTTAAGCATTTGGTTTTTTCTCTTACAATAGTGGGTAGAATATTATTACTTGTTGGATTCCGGAGCTTAGGTACTTATTTTCTTAAATTGTGAGGATAAGAACGGATGAATTCTGGATCAATTCTTATTAACCGAATTTTTCTTTACCTGACATCATTATCTTGCCCTTATCCCAATTTATTTGGAGTCGGCGCAATATGTATTTTTTCTTTCATACTTCCCAATTTGCGTTTAAAACCGAATTTTACTTTACTGATGTGTGCATTTTTTTTCTCAGTAAAATTTCCTTTTACAACGTACAAAATTACAAATTCATGTTTATGAATCCTCAAAAGGCCTCCCCTGCGCAAGGTTACATTACGAATACCTTAACAAAATCAGACCAACGATTTACGAGATTAGTAGGAATAAAAGCCGGATACACCTCATTTTTATGTACCACTCTAACATGCTCCGTACACGAAGCTTAGGCGGTAATGTAAGACAAGATGAATAAGGAATTCCCTCTGAAAAGGTTCCTTTGTATAATTCATTTGTGGGTACGTAAGTAGGTACACCGTGCTGTATAAGTAGGGTCAAAGTCTTTTTGTACGAACAGTCTCGTCTAACGGGGCATTAACGTTCATGTCGGTTGCTTAAAGTAATGCGTTTCATTATAGTAAACTGAGATTTAAGGAAAACTGAATTTTGGTTTCGTGTTTCATAACTTTGAAATACTATCACGTGTACCGCTGAATATATCAAAATAAATTCCTATAAAATGGGGCTGTGTTAGGCAATATTGCTTACAAAACTTTTTAAATTAACCCTATCAAAATTTAATCATCCAGTGCGTCCTCCCCGTCATGACATATGGCGCCGAAACGTGGACACTGTCGTTTGGGCTGGTCCGCAAATTCAAGGTCGCTCAGCGCGCTATGGAGCGAGCTATACTCGGAGTCTCTTTGAAGGATAAATCAGGAATTAAATTATCCGGAAAAGAACCGGAGTTACCGACATAGCGCGCAGAGTAATCAAACTGAAGTGACAGTGGGCTGGCTATGTTTGCGGAAGGACTGATGGCCTGTGGAGCAGACGAGTCCTGGAGTGGAGACCGCGTATCGGCAAGCGTAGTGTGGGACGCCTCCCAGCTAGATGGACGCACGACCTGAAGAAGGTTGCTGGGACGGACTGGATGCGAAAGCCGGAGGACAGGGTGTGTTGTGCGCAGCCTGGGAGATGCCTATGTCCAGCAGCGGACTGCGATAGGCTGAGTTGTTGAACTTAATCATGCTAATTGTAAGCTCTAAGCATTATCATGAAAGCGTACGCGCATCACTAGTTGCCTGACATTGCTCGGCAGTTTATATGCTGCTCGCTATAGGTACAAGTGTATGCATGTCCAGAACCCTCTGGACTTACACTATGTGCCCCAATCTAGGGGTTCTACGACCACGCTGAGGGCAGGACCACTACACACTGCACGCTGCTCAGAACTGTACGCGGAGCTAAACTGCACGCTCCTCGCTGTCTTACGGCCTGATCGGAGCATGCTGCACTGCAATCTGTACCAAGCCCTATTACGCTTCCAAGTCCTACGACGGCCTGACCGGCTTACTTTGTGGAGTTCATGTTGACAACTTTTAACTTAAGTGAGTGTTGTGCTCAGAACAGCCTGTGACCTTTACCTGCGACCTAGGCGTGTTACTAATATATATATATATATAGAATTAGAGGTATTAACCTTAACCTGCTAGTTTATTCTATCTCTCTGTACTTAGTAGACGACCTGCGCAGTCACCCATAAAGCGATAGCCCTTACAATGTCTTAAATACACAAAGCGCCTAACACACAAGTCAATACAAAGTAGGTTATAACACATTTTTGTTACCAAATAGGAACGAAAATAAATTAAAATATACTATACTAGCTTTTGCAGGCGACTCCGTCCGCGAAAATTCTTGAAATTTTATGGAATTCTTGGAATTTCTTCGAAATTTCTTGTTCCCCTTCCCATCCCGTTGCATCGCATCGCCTGCCCGCGCTATTACTTCGTTTACGCTTAGCGTTCATTCTGATTCTTTTTTCTTGTCTCAGGGCCTAGGCTCAGCTCCTAAGGGTCCAAGCGTAATGTTAAATAGCCTTCCTCAAGAATTAGGCTATCAAATGCAAAAGTAAAATTTCAAATCCAACTGGTACTTTCTGAGATTAGCGCGTATAAACAAACAAATTAAAACTCTTCAGCTTTATTTTAGTATAGAAGATAGGTACTGATCCTTTATACGAACGACCTAATAGTCTCTTTGTTGTCTGAAAGGACTAAGGCTTCGTCTTCGTTAAACAGTTATGAGGAACCAACTCGCAACACAAACATATTCAGCTTAGCTATAGAGATTATGCAAATTCGTAAACCCCTCAACGGTTGCTTTTGTTAAGTAAAACCACAGTCAATAGATCGGTGGCAGTAGCATCACTTCGAAGAAACGGTGAAGTTGGCTGTCACACTCTGATGCACGTCACTTCATCTAAATGCAATTTGAATCGAGTAGCGATAAACTTCGAGCACAGCACAGCACAAGATAAACTTGGAGCAACTAGTTCCTGTAAGTCGCTCAATCAATATTGACCAATGAGATTTCAGCCACTGGTGCCCTCTGTTCTGCTTCATATGGATTGTAATTATGACATTATCGCCGGATATAGTCATAGTCAACAATCTAGAAATTTCATCGGCCATTTAAACAAGAGCCGGTCGGAAAATTGCGTAAATACATTTATTTAATTTTTATTTGATAGGCTCAACAACAATAAAAATCTAAATTTAAAAAAAATATGCTCTAATATACCACTTCAGAGTGCGAGCGTTGAATTGGGTGTTTCTCAAAAGTGACGCTACTGTTTTGCCAATTTACTGTGGTAAAATGCAAATGAGGCGTATATATTGTGTCTCAAATCGTCAGCTATTGACCTTTGTTTACCTAAGTAATAACCTTTATTCTGAGACTTCGTGAAACCCTACCTACATGCCTCGCATAGGAATTGTTTGAAACGCAATATCTTCAATATTAACAGAATACGAATCCCTTATTTATATTAGAAACTAGCTGCGCCCCGCGGTTTCACCCACATAAGTTTCGATCCCGTGGGAATTTCGGGATAAAAAGTATCCTATATGTTAATCCTGATTACAAACCATCTGTGTGCCAAATTTCATCCAAACCTGTTCAGTAGTTTTTGCGTGAAAGAGTAACAAATATCCATCCCTCCATCCATACAAACTTTCACGTTTATAATGTTAGTACGAAGTAGGATATTAGTAGGATTACACTATTTGGAATGTTCTGACACTTTTTATTTATTAGAAAATTCATGTATTTTCATGCTTAAAAATACTAACTGGGTAACCTACTCGAGTTGCTTTTTTTAATATTCATAATCATTAGGAGTTTTAAGGCAGTTGTTCGATGAACAAAACACGTATGCAGTCTTAACACGTAAGCTCTCATAAAGTTGTCGCCATCTTGGATTTTCATTTTGACCTACCGTTAGCTTTAGCACCCTCTAAAACCATGAAAACTATAGAACTTCGTTCCAAAAATACTGGTAGCTATATGATTTGTATGTGTATTATCTGTCACCATAGTATTCACCTACTATAGCATGATAGAAAGACGGGGGAAAGGTGTGACAACACGATAAAATGAATATAGTCGCACCCGCACAACCGCCTGATTTGCTCCTTCTTTAATTACGTAAAGCTACTGCTTGAGACGTTTCCTAATCCTACAAACAACCCAAAAAGTAAATTACATCGTCTAAGAAACAAATCCTGGCCCCAATCTTTGTTATATAACAAGAAAACATTTAAATTAATCTAACTCTGAAGTTTGAACCATATGTTTTAAGGCAGTATCCCCTGAGGCACACAGAAAACCGACTGGAAAAGTCAGAGATTTATAAAATTTAAAAAATAGTAGATAGAACTGTGCATTGGTTTATAAATGTCCACTACTAAAGATTGAGCTTTTTGTGGACTTCATATTAGCTGCATTTAGCCATAACTATTACCCAAATCGAAAAATCGTCTTAGCATCCTCTCAATGTTTTTAAAGACCTATCTAATGACACCCCACACTATGGGGTAGATGCGAGAAAAAAAATCATCCCCACTTTACGTGTAGGGGAGCAAAAAATATATTTTTCTTAATTTTATTTTAGCACTTTGTCGACGTGATAAATACACATATCCATGCAAAGTTTCATCTTTGTAGCACTAACCGTTTGGACGGTAAGCCGAGGACGGACGGACGGACATGACGAAACTATAAGGGTTCGGAGACATGAACTACGGAACCCTAAAAAGCAGTAACTGTAAAAGGATTAAAAAGCTTTCATTAACGCCAACGGTGTTAATTGTTCAAGATGAAGAATAAAAGTACAAACCAGGGTCTGTTATTATTTATAATTTAATTTATCTACTCTCCACTTTCACAGTACTCTATCGCCAAGCTCGGCAATTTCCTCGTAATCTAGGGAATTATGAATACCACCGGGACCCGACGCTTGCTAATATAACCATGTTTACATCCATTTCACATAAACTTGTTTCGCTGAAGGCTAATTTTAAAATTTTACAGCCTCCCTTCGCATGTGGGGCTTATTACTTTATTACGTTAGACATTTAATCATTTAGCTTTCTCGAATTTCTGGTAAAGTTGAAGCTTGGCTTATTACTTTGGGTTTCAGTTGTTTGTTTCTGTATATGTTGAAATTATTTACCTAAATGTGTAGCTATTTTTGTTTGAAACCCTTGTACATTTTTTTGTGGTTTTAAAGATTTATTTTAAGTCTGTTCTTTCTTGTTGCTTTAGAATGACTTGTTGATTGTGTGAAATTCAATAGTTAATCGTTTGATAAAGAATAATATAATATATAATATCCCTGGACATTTCACACAGCACCATTTGTCCCAAGCTAAGCAACCTAATGCTTGTGTTATGGTAACAAGATGGCCGATAAACTACTTATATACAATTTTTTTTTTTTGTAAATACATACATATTATACATAGAAAAACACCCAGACTCGGAACAAATACATGTAGGTCATACAAATATTTGTTCCGTGCGGGAATCGAACCCGCGACACGCAGCGCAGCAGCCACTGCGCCAACCGTGCCGTCTATATAATAATCGTTGATCGTTTGAGCAATATCTATTAGTACCTATGTTACTGCTATAGTCTGTGTATTGGCGGAATAAGTGACATCATTTATTTGATTCATTGGAAGCTCCTCGATTGAGCTTGATAAAATGATTTTTGCAATGACAGTGGGTAGCTGGCGGTCGTTAACTATGTCTATGGGGTTTGTAGAAGCCAGCTGGTCAGATAATTTATAACTGTGCAGAATCGCCAAACGGCGATTCTGCAAGCTACTTATCATGGTTTTTCACTCTTGTGCTTTAGTTTGGAATCTAAAAATTTTACAGTTACGGTAAATAACATAATGGGAATATCGTACGTATAAGAAATAAAACATTAAAGTCGATTAAATGATTATCCGAAAAATGATTAAATCTGCAATTCAGAACTCAAATAAAGTACGAAGCAGGCTGTAAAACGGTGTTCCGTTGCCTCCAACAATAGAGGTTGCGTTCGCATTAATAAAAGATGTCCGCCGGCGCTACGTCACCGCCACTGA
The DNA here is from genome assembly GCA_949629185.1 of Apamea crenata. Classification (NCBI taxonomy): domain Eukaryota; kingdom Metazoa; phylum Arthropoda; class Insecta; order Lepidoptera; family Noctuidae; genus Apamea; species Apamea crenata. The sequence goes on from OX451359.1 coordinate 6,356,305, forward strand.
AACGGATAATGTAAGGTATGTACCATTGTTGTATCGTTTTATATTTATAGGTTTCGCGAACGTTGAGATAAATGTCAGTGATGAAAGAAGGCGTGTAAAAAGATGATTTATATACTTTGAACGTTTCCTTGTTAATAGTTAAACAGGTGATTTTAATATCAGTAGACTTGCAAGCAAATATAATAATGTGTAAATGGACAGCCATATCTCGCATACTTAAAAAAAATGTTTTTTTTTTAGTATAATTTAGAAGCCCAGAAGAAGTAGCGATTAGGCATAATATCTAAGAATAGTATACACAAATTAGTCTATTTCTGTCTCTTTCTATTTTCTAAAGTCGCATGGATGAGGTATAACGCTTTTTCGTTACGTGACGATTTCTACCAGTTTAGGTACTCCGACCGCAAGCCACGTTAAAGAACTTCGTTCCTAAGCCCACCTCTATTATTTCTACCTAATACCAAAACTATTATAATTAAATTATCAAACACAAAGCATCATTACACAAAATTCCATTGTTAAGAGGCTTAAAACCGTGAAATGCTGTGACACCAAACGTGCATGCTCTGTCCCAGAAACACATCGATAAATAATTACGTTGCACTACGCTTAATCGCATTTGAATTCATAGTGTTGGACCACTACGAATTCTAATGTCATTCTCAATAATCGAATTTTCTGCTTGAATGGAGCTATTGACCCTGTTCAATAGTTTGAAGCTTTGAAGCGAGGATATGAGTTGGATTGCAAAGAGGCGGGGTTATGAGCAGGAAAGGACTAAGCGATTGGCTATCAGCGCTTAAAATCGAATCGTTTATGGTGCGATTTCATAATCGAACCATTAACGATTCAATTCTAATCCATACAAATCTATGGTCTAAAGATTACACATATTTATTGCAGTTTTGGTTATCTTTACGACTGTAAAGATAACCAATAGAAATATATGTATAAAGATAGATATAATAAATTAAAGTTGTTTTTCGTATATTTGTCCGTGTGACTGCGTCGTTCTTCTAAACTGCATAACGGATTTTTATGCGGTTTTCACCATTATTTAAGGAATTTATTCTGGAAGTTTTATGTGTCTAATTAATTCTTATTAAACTACTAACAAATAATAAAAAAATAGGTATCGATGACGTGGTAAAAGCCTTGTGAGGCAGAGGCGGGCCGTTTGGGATTATGCTGCATCTACTTAATAAAAATCTTAATTTCATTCAATTATTCATTCACTGACGGGCCACGTACAGCCTAAACGACTAGTTCTATGAGCATAAAACTGTGAGTTACTTATATAGCGAATGTGAACACTAAGGAAGGATTTTTGAAATTTCACCGTTAAATAGGGGATAAAAGTTTGAATGTAAATTCTTCAAAGGAAGAATTTGCATTCATTCTCGTCAGCAAAAAGTTGCCGACGAGAAATCAAATCGGAGACACAGCTTGTATTATACTTACGTAAATGCATTAATTATTTGTCTTTGACATGAGACATAATATATTATGAGTTTTGTAGGATCAATTTTTTTTTTCTTCAAATTTCCATGACGTACCTACTTATTAGGTAACTACCCTTATTCGTCGCCTTAAACACACGAGAGTTAAGACTTCAACCTAAACCTACCTAACCTTCAATTATGGTCATAGTTTTGTTTACCTTTTAGACCCTTGGAAGATAACTGACAAGAATTTCTAGCTTATATTTGCAGTTCCTAATGCTATCATTTGGATTTGATTAGGATTGCATTCTTGACGTTCAAAGTGTACAGACGTGCTCATCAATGCATTTTTTAATATAAAATAAATTAACGTTTGCATAAATAGTGACCTAGTTTTAGTGTGGGCATTAGCGAGTTATATAGAGAAACATTTTAAGTGACAAGTTTAATAATAATGAACTGACTATATTATTTTAAATATTCACGTATATGGAAGGCAGCCCCTTTAATCGGAGTGCGATGATACGACGCAGCCCTCCACCGACACCGACCCCGGTACCGACACCTACACCGGCGCCGACACCACCCCGACAACCAAGACAGGACCAAGATGAAACACTTCCAGTAGTGTCCACTTCGGAGATCCAGACCTGGATGACATCAATTGAGCAGTACCTGAGTGAGGTGTGTGCTATTGCTTCTGATGGTAAGCTCAATACTGAGCAGAAACTGAAAATCACCAATCTTTGCCGAAAAGTTGGACATGGAGTTTCGCAAATGGCTGTTCAATACCAGTCATTAAAGCAAAAAGCCATTCAAACCCATACCTCCCTTAAAAACATGACCGAAGCTCGAGACCTATCCGACTGCCTAACGGAGATGAACCGGACGATTCAGGAGTCCTGTACGAAGCAGGGGGCGGGTACATCTTTTGCAGATATGGTAAAGAAGGGGTCCAACAGTTTTGTTCGTCCTAATACTTTTAGCTCCGTGGCGATTTATCCCAGTGATAACTCAAAGACGAGTGACGAAACCAAGACCATGGTCCAAAATATCATATGCCCTGGAGAAATGAAGCTGAAAGTACGAGGCGTACGCAAAATAGGAAAAGGAGGATTAATAATCAGTACTGAGACAAAAGATGACCTAGATAAGCTCAAGCAAACAGTCCAACTCGCTTCGTCAGGGCTTACCGTCGACGAACCTCAGAAGCGCAAACCTCGCATTATAGTTATAGGAGTTCCCACATCTATGCCTGAAAATGAGGTTTATAAATGTATCTATGAACAGAACTTGACCGACAAACTGCCGACTATGTCCCAAGATACATTTTTGACCTCAATAAAACTGAGCCACAAATCTGGCAGGAAGGATGCTGAGAATTGCAACTATATTATAGAAGTCCCAGCCATCATTCGCAAAGCCCTCATCACACAGGACAGATTATTTATAAATTGGACGTCCTGCCCTGTACGAGACTTCACACTAGTAACTAGATGTTACAAATGCCAGCAGTATGGTCACGCAGCCAAAACTTGCAAAATTGCTGCCCCCACATGCGGTCATTGCGGTGAAGAAGGGCACATAATCCAAGATTGCGCAAAGAAGGCCAATCCGCCAAAATGTGCTACATGTTTGCGCTTTAAAAAACAAGCCAACCACAAGACGGGAGACACAGATTGCCCTGCTAAAAAAGCTGCCGAATACAGGTACATTAACTCGATAGATTATGAAGGCGCCTAAGAGCGCCACATACTAGTTTATATTTTAGACTTAATTTACTGTCGTAATTTTTGTTTAATATGGATGACAACTTAATTACCGATATCGATAACACATTTTTAACTATATCAAAGACATGTGACGTTGAGGACTGCAGACAATATTTTTCCGACTATCAAAATTCGCTAACCGTAATGACCCAAAACATTCGTAGTATCTATAAGAACATAGATAGCTTTAATGTTTTTCTTCATAGACTTAACTTTCATTGTGATCTAATGGTACTAACTGAGTGCTGGCTATCTAACCGCCACGATAATCTCCCAGCAATACCGGGTTACAACTTATTACATACCACAATAAACAACAATCAAAATGATGGTGTGGTAGTCTTTGCCAAGGAATCTTTAAAGGTCACAGTCGAGGAACATAATCTACAAGACTGCATGAGTAATTGCTTAGTCATCAAAATTGGTACAACCACAGCGATAATAGCTATGTATAGATCCCCTTCCTCTAGAAACTTAGATCCTTTTAACAAATCCTTAAACCAGATTTTTCAAGCACTAAGCCCATTTAAGAATGTTATACTAACAGGTGATTTAAATATAAATATTGGCTCCGAAAACTGCGATGCAGGGACCCAAGATTACCTTAATATCTGCTTATATCATGGTTTTCTCCCCGCTCACACATTGCCTACTCATCAGAGCGGTTCCTGCCTCGATCATATGATGATCAAAACCAGCCTATCATATATTACGCTTGTTACTAACTCAACAATTACTGACCACCACGCAGTCTTACTCAACGTAAATTTAACGCTGCCTAAGCTAAATCGTCCTCAGACTATTAGCAAATTAGACATAAACAAACTCGAATATGATATGTGCAACATTGATTTTAGCCTAGTTTACAATACTGCTGACGCTAATTTGGCTTTATCGTACTTAATAAAACAAGTTCAACAAGCAATATTACGTAACACGACAGTTTCTACAGTGAATAAGAAATTTTATATTATTAAACCATGGATTACTCCGGGACTAATTCGGTGTATAAGACACAGAGATAAACTACATCAGAAAACTAAAAGATACCCTGATAATCTAATAATTGAAACCACCTATAAAAGATACAGGAATTTCTGCAACAATCTCCTGAAGAATTTAAAAAATAATTACGATAAAACTGAATTAAATAAAGCAGGGAAAAATACCAAGCAACTTTGGAAACATATTAAAAACGTCACTAACATGTCTAAACAGCGTGAATCAAATTCGAGTTTATTGTTGGCTAATCCTTCACCACTCTTATCAGCCAACAATGTAAATAACTTTTTTGTAAATGTTGGGAAAACTCTTGCCGAACAGATTCCAAAATACTGCGACCAACCATCTTTCAAAAAATCAAGCAATAGCTGTAACTCGAAATCTTTCGCCATGTTGGATACTGATGAAGATGAAATAACTCGATTAATTTCTGGGTTAAAAGAGGACTGTGCAGTTGGATGGGATAATATAAGCAATAAGATCCTTAAACTCTTTAAGCATATTTTGGTACGTCCCTTAACGCATATATTTCGAATCTGTCTTTCCGAAGGAATTTTCCCTAGTTGTCTAAAAAAGGCAGTTGTAATCCCTATCTTTAAATCTGGAAGCAAAGACGTAGTTAATAATTATAGGCCAATATCCTTACTCCCCTCAATTTCCAAAATACTAGAGAAAATTATAAACAGTAGACTAGTTAATTACCTAGAAAAAAACAACATCTTATCCCCTGCGCAATTTGGTTTTAGAGCCAAACTGTCGACAGCCGATGCGGTGCATAGTCTGACTGGTTATATTTCAGAAGAACTTGGCAAAGGAAACCAGACCCTGGGAGTCTTTCTCGATTTAGCCAAGGCATTCGACACGGTGTCTGTTTCTGTCCTCCTGAACAAATTAGAGATCATAGGAATAAGGGGAACGCCGCTGAAACTGTTTACTGACTATTTAGACCACCGGTACCAATGTGTTAAAATAGATAATATTACGAGCGATGACCAGAAAAATACTGGTTTTGGTGTTCCACAGGGGAGTATTCTGGGCCCCACCCTCTTCCTTATTTATATTAACGACTTGTGCAATCTAAATATCAAAGACTGTAAAATAATATCATATGCCGACGACACGGCGTTAATATTTAGCGCTAAAACCAGTAGCGAACTGTTCGAAATTGCTCAACTAGGTTTTAATACTGTGACTAATTGGCTTCAAATCAATTTACTAACATTAAATGCCGACAAAACAAAATATATTCACTTCTCCATGCGCAAGCCCCTACTTAACATTACTAACCCTCATCTATATGCCCATCAATGTGGAAACCGTACAATCACCATGTGTAATTGTCCCTTTATCCACAAAACGAGCAACATAAAATATCTGGGGATAATAATAGACGACACACTCTCTTTCAAAAAACATATTGAAAGCCTAGTGAAAAGAGTACGCAAACTAATATATGTTTTTAAAAAATTGCGAACTTTAGCAGATTCCAAATTAATCACACAAGTTTATTTGGCCCTATGTCAATCTATAATTCAATACTGCATCACTTCTTGGGGTGGCGCACCAAAAACTAATTTGCTTCCTCTTGAAAGAGCTCAGAGAGCCATTTTGAAGGTAGCAAACTTCCATCCCTTCTTTTTTCCCACAGATCTGCTTTATAAATCCTGCAATGTACTAACGGTTCGCCAGCTTTTCATTATGCACTTAGTATTAAAACAGCACACCATGCTTACCTACAATGCCGACAACACTAACAAGAGACGGAATGATCTGGTATGCATGTCTAATGCAGCCTCAAAACATGTCTTTGTAGAAAGATTTATAACATTCTTAGGTCCATTCCTGTACAATAGATTAAATAGAAAACTAAGTATCTATAAACTAAATTACTATAGCTGTAAAAAAATTATTCTTAATTATCTACTAACAAACAATTATGCACAGACAGAAGACCTACTTATTGTCTGCAAATAAAACTGCTAACACGCTATTTTACGTTTATTTACCTAAGTTTTAATTTAGTTTTTACGTTATACGCATTGTTAATTTATTATTTTAAGTATGTATGCACTTCTTAGCCTGAAGCACAGGTTCAACCTAGTTCAGGCAAATTAGCAACTGTGCGCTATTTTTAATTGTTAAGGTAACCAATGTAAAATGTGTTCCCTTTTTATAAATAAACGATTTATTATTATTATTATTATTATTATTTATATTCCAAGTTTGCCCGAAAATACCGAACTTGCGGACTGCTTTAACAAACTGGGTATACCTAACTAAAACTAAAGACTCAGGGTAAACACTAACTAAAACTCCCTTTATACGATGGGTCAGACCATCGAATAAGAATGTTTACACCATGTATCAGAAAGGTGTGGTTATGTTTTAAGGGTGTGGTACTTTTTCGCGATTACGATGTTAGTCCCATAGAGAAAGTTGTTCAGTTTGATGGTCTGTACAACACCCATAATTATGACTACATCTTTTTGATACACTTATACTCGTAGAATAAGAATATTAAAGGCTGGTTATGTTACTATTTGACAGCTGTATTTAATTACATGGCAAATTGACGCAGGTTGTCAATATGCATAATTAGCTACTTATTCCTGACTGTAAAGTTTCGCATCTATACATTTCGAATTACTTACTCATTTTATGGTGTGAATTTTGGTGAACAAAACACTATATTCTATCCACCTATATCCATGATCAAACAAACGATTTTCACCAAGTAAGCGTGTCAACGAATTCGGACAAAATGAGAGAGATTAATGTCTCGTGCTGCCTTATTGTGGCCCGAGGCGTACATGACATTGCCCGAAAGAGGAAAAAAGAAGGATATCGTTTCTGGTAGACAATATCACGCTTGAATTCCCTGAGGGTATAGGTAGAAGGATTCTGTGACAGCATGAAACGCTATTTATTTATTCAACACCTAATAATAAAAAAAGTAAAGTAAAAGTTTTATTTTTTATTTTGGAACAGAAACAAATTGACATATTATTGAGTACAATGGAAACGATGATATCTACAAAAGTTAAAAACTGTGTCGCAGCTATCAACGCCTGTCTAAAACCTAATAATAGTGTCGCATCATTCCACTATTGGACAAAGCCTACTAAGAATCCCTTACAGAAACCAGCAACGCCACTCTGTCCCTAAACAGAATAATAATACGAGTACGTCGAATGTAACATATTCTTTCAGTTGATTATTTTAGAATCTCTTCATAATATCAAAGTTATGATCGTGACCAATTGTACGAAGAATCTCACAATGTTACAGCAAATATATAAACGCACACACACCCATACCCTCATCTCGCTTACCTACGTTAACTCACACATGCACTCAAGCGCACAACTCTTGATATTCAAGTTTCCCCAGTTTTAAATAAATAAGGTTTTATTTTTATCTTGCTGTTCCTATTCAGGTTACGTGAGCAAGAATGAGAGTGGCGTTATTCATTTAGAATTCTCTTTACAGTAATATTAGATACTGGTGTGCGCCTGACCTGGCTTGTACGTGTTTGTATTGCATTTTCGTGCATAACGTGAGGTTATGAGAAAAATATTTGAAGCACCTGTTGTAAAAGCTAGCTGAACTCGGGTGGAAAATGTTCTTTTTATTAATCGTAGCTCGCCTTAATCCCCTTAAAAGTGAGAGAGTGGAGGATTTTCGCGTAGCAAATTCTGCTAGAGTTTTCCTTGCTAATGAGGCAGCTAAAAGTGTGTGTAAAGTTTCTTTTTAATTTTTATCTTTAGACAAAAGCAGTCTTTTATTTTCGCATTTCGTTTTCAGCACAGCTATTAACAAATATCCGACAGGCTATCGTATCTAAAATGACACATTTCGATAACCTGAGGGGCAATTCTCGTAATTTTAAGACCGTTCACAGTCTGAAGGCCAATTCTCGTAATTTAAAACGTTAAAAATCTAGTCGCAGTCTCATCTCGGCGACAAACTGCTGGGGAGTTTGTTGCGCCACTTCTTCTTCCCAGCGATAGCACTAGGAAGTGGTGAAGGGCGGGCGTTTTTGGGGGACTGTCTCTTGTAATTTTGACGTCCAAAAAGTGCTGATTCTCAGCCTAATTTGAATAAATGACTATTGATTTTGAAACAAATGTCAAAAACTTGTCAAAATGTAGGGAAATTATAAGTATTTTTTGACAGATTGAGACTGAGATCAGACTGTGAACGTTCTTGAAATTACAAGAATTGCCTCTCTGATCTCAGTCTCAATCTGTCAAAAAATACTTCTAATTTCCCTACATTTTGACAAGTTTTTGACATTTGTTTATCGCTGAGATGAGACTGTGACGATTTTTAACGTTTTAAATTACGAGAATTGGCCTTCTGATTTGCCTTGCCATCGACAGCAAACAACTGTCGGAAGAATAGCGGTTGACTGTTCGATTTAAACTGAAAATTTCGGGTTTTGAACGTGTGATCAGCGTTTAGAGGACTGCTACGATAACATTGATTGATGTTTGATACGGTACGGAAGCGTATCGAGTGATTGTTATTAGCTATGCAGGTCGTGTTGATTGATCTTTGTTTCACAGTCATATTATTATTAAATTTTATTTTAACTCATAATTTGACGAAGAACCTTTCTTAAAGGACCCACCTTCCGAGAAAAACCTCTCCCATTAATTGAAGAGGTTATTCTCGAAAGTACAAAGGAACTTTCTCTACCACTGGTTCACCATTAGTGAACGTACTTACACTTTAATATCGCATTTTATTCCTTTTTAATACATATACGAGTATGTGTGCCATCCCTGCCATTTGTGGACAAAAAAACATCTGCTGAAGTTCAACACTGAAAAGGTACTAAATATTACAGGGAATGACTTTAACCAGGAAGTTTCGTTGTCTACCTGAAATGAATTGGACAGACGTAAGTACGGTCACATTCACATTCTAGCTCTCATACATTTTGACCTGTTGCGCTCAACATTTTCAGTGTCCGTGCAAATTTTTATCTTGGGGAATGCTAAAAGATGGATGAATGCATAGAACTGTATAATGTAATGTAGCATGAATACTTGATGATTTTATCTCGGCGGCCACATCTTCAAAACTTTGCACAGTGAAACGGTTTTTGTTTAATTCCAAACCCACCAATTGAAGTATTGTGATCAAATTATTTATTTAATTGGAGACTTTTGACAATGCTGTCATTATGGTTGTTCAAAACATAGTAGACTTATCATCTACTAGCCATTTCCCAAATATGTTAGGGTCAGCTCCCTGTCTTACCGGATGCAGCTGAGTAAAATTATTTTACATAAAGCGACTGCCTATCTAACCAACACACAGCCATAACAAAACCCAGTTATTGGGTGATCATAATAGGGTAGTTTCCTGGGTAAAAAAAATAATAATTATATTTAGTCCGTCAGTTAGATTATCGAAAAATAATGGACACGTATTTTTTCTTTTGTCAATTAAACAAAAAATGACAAAGAAGCGCGTCAAAATTTGGGAGTTGGGGTCGTGACGTCACTTCCTTGCAAAAGTGTAGCGAGCAAGTGACGTCACGCGCGATAACTTTAACGGGCGATATATTCATCATTTTTTTATATAATTGACAAAAGAAAAAATACGGGTTCAATATTTTTTGGGTTTAAAAGAGTGTCCATGGAGTTTCTTGCCCGTTCTTCTCCATAGGTACCTACTACGCTTTGGAATAGGCAACTAGCTTCATTTTTCTGACTGACCGACCCCTTGACAATTCAAAAGTACCTACCTGTAATTGGTTTAATTGAAATAAATACTTTGAGTTTGATAATCTAACTGACGGACTAATTAGAACTTTTTAGGAAACTAGCCTATTATGAAACCTCTTCGTAAGACTGGTTGTCAGACTTTCAGGCTTCTGACGATTCGTAACGACTGTTAAAGATCCACGAATGACAACCGGGACGTTGGTCCGGGTTGTCGCGAAGGCAAGCCAAGCCCAACGGCTTATCGTGCTTCGCCGACATCTCTCTTGTCTGTCTTGGTCTCGGTATATCAAGATGGTCACCCATCCACGGACTGCCCGCGGCAAACATAGCTTAACCTGATCGATCGATCCGTGCGGCTGTTATTACTTAGCCACGAGCTTGTCAGAACATAGTAGACTCAAATGGCAAAAACTATTAAGTATCAGATCATAAATATTGTATGGTGTGAGTTTCTTCATTTTCTTTAATAATAAATGAGGCAAGTCTTTGGCACATTTCACGTTAATTAGAAGCGATCCTTTCTTGTCAGAAACTAGCATCATAACTTCGTTTAGTTATGCATGAGGTGTTGGCGAAGTTCTTGAATGACCCTCGTCATTCAAGAACTTTCTTGTCAGTTTCTTGTCAGACCACTGTTATAATACTAAGTGCTATCTCCTCTGGAAGTATATTTATTTTTAGCTACAATTCTGTCTAAAGATAATTTTTAGGAAGAATGCATTATTTTTATCACTAATAGGTACTGTGGTGCTGTCTATGTATCTTTGTTTGTATACAAAGAACCGGGGAAGCCAGAAAAATGCGTTTCTGACGCAAATAATAAATCTTGCGTATCGTCAGGGCAAAATATTCCTGACTGCTGTTTTAAGCCACCGCACCCGGGACCTTAAAATACGATAAATACTAGCTGCGCCCCGTGGACTTACCCGCATAAGTCACGATCCCGTAGGAATATAGGGGTACAAAGTATCTTATGTGGTTATTCTGATGTATTAGCTATATTACTGTAAAGTTTCATCAAAATCCGTTCAGTAGTTTTTGCGTGAAAGAGTAACAAACATCCATCCTTCCACATAAACTTTCGCGTTTATAATATTAGTAGGATGTGTTTGAAATAGCGGGAATTAATTAGTTTATGTGACTCTTTTCCACTAATGAGCTATGCTAAAGGATTGAATAGTGCCAAAATGAACAAAGCAAAAATATTGTTAGACCAGCTGGAAAGAAGCGTATATCCGTATCCGTACCAATTTGAACTGTATTGTGGTGTTGCACGAGGCATTTTAGACCGTATAGTAACAGAGTAGAGGCCACTTGAGTTCGGTAACTGGGCTTTGTTTAACTACTAGCTTTATCATCATTCATCAGCCGAAAGATGTCCACTGCTGGTCATAGGCCCAAGCACCTAAGCTCCGCTTCGACCGTTTCTGTGCTTCTCGCATCCAACGGGTTCCTGCGGCCTTCACAAGGTAGATTTTCCACCTTGTCAACTACTAGCTTACACGACCTATACATATTTTAATCAGCCTATAACGTTCCCTCTGCTGGGACACAGGCCTCCTCTGTGAGAGGGAGTGGGCCGTAAGCCACCACGCGGGCCCGGTTCGGATTGGTGGAGGTCATATGTCTTCGAATTTTTGGTTCTAGGACATGCCGGTTTCCTCACGATGTTTTCCTTCACCGTTTTGAGAGCAGTGGTGATGAAATAATTTACACAAAGTAAAGACCCTGTCAGGGTTCGAACCTATGACCTTAAACTCGTAAGTCGGCCGTTTCCACTGGGCCACCAGTCCTATACATATAACAGCATGGAAAACGTATAATAAATTTCTAGCCATTACAATATCGTAGGTATGTAGGTACGTTCTATAGCAGACGTATAAAGACCGATCTATCATATTGATGTATCGTCATTACATAAAGAAAGTGTCAATTATAGGTAAAAATTGAGGATTTAAGGATAGTAAATTCTAGCAATAAAACGAGTTAGTGTGCTAGTGCTCGTAAAGATCCATTAATGTGTTTTGTTGCCCAAACGCTTCAGGGGTTCCACTCCGTCAGCACAAAGTCCATAGTTTCGAACGAATTTACGGGAGTTTTCAGTTTACCAATCTCTATCGCTTACGGACATAGAATAAGATTAGTTCAGTTTCCGAATTAAGAATGAATGACAACACGATTTGACAGGTTTTCCTACGCCCGATGTATTTATGCCTGTCCGAAAACTTCAATTTGGCGGTCGTTTTGACGGATCATATACTTTCGGACGGGCCCGTATCTTCTTCTACAAATGGTGGACGGTATGTTACCTTTTCAAGCCTAAACCACTAAGCGCAATTCGATAAAATTTGGCAAGAAGGTAGATGGCATCCTGGGGAAGGACCCAGGCTAATTTTCATCCCGGTAGCACGTTCATCATTCTCCTGCCGTCATCCCAATTTATTTGGGGTCCGCACAACATGCATTTTTCTTCCATACTTCTCTATTAGTCGTCATCTTGGTAGTCACGCCCTTTCTAACTTTGTCATCATTCACACAGTCTATCCATCGATTCTTTGGTCTTCCCCTACTCTTACAGCCATTGACATACATACTCAAAACATTCCTAACGAAATTTTCCTCATTCCTTCGTAACACGTGCCCATACCATGATAACCGGTTTCCACACAATTTTTCAGCTATCGGTGCCACTTTAAAACTTCCTCTTAAGTACTAATGGCTTATTCTATCCATTTGTGTAACACCACACATCCCTCTTAGCATTCTCATCTCAGCTGCAAGCAGTTGCCTTTCATTCATCCCTTTTGTCGCCCAATATTCTGATCCATAATCAAATTATAAATCATTATTATCCGTTCCCGTGGGATAATTTCCGATCCACGCGGACGTGGCCGCGGGCAGAAGATAGTGGCTTATAATCCGTTCATTGACCATACCAAGCTACCTTGGCCACTGTTCAGTGGCTCAGGTAAAGTCTATTCAAACTTGTCGTACTATATGTTGGTAGATGCTAAGAGGACGGTGGCTTTGTCTTTATAATAATAATTAGGTTGTGGGTATTCAATAAAAATCAGTCTTGGTCAACCCGTCTTTCATTTACAACATGGTGGCAGCGGTGCTGAGAAATTAATTAAAATTAACACCCAACAATCTCGGTATAGGATCAAAAATACAGAAAAAGTGATAGTGGCTATAGTGAGCAATAGAAAACAATGGAACACGCACGGCCACCGGCGGAATTATGTCTGGAAGGTGGGCCGGTCAGTCGGGCCGAGGCATGGCAAAAATGGCTGAAGCAATTCAACGTCTTTTTAAAAGCGTCAGGTGTCCACAAAGAATCAACTGATGTCAAAGCAAGTTTATTGGTGAATTTGGTCGGATCGGAGGGGTACGACGTGTATACAACTTTCAAATTCACCAAAGACGAGAACAAAGAATGCTTCGATACGCTAGTGCAAAAATACAATGAACATTTCGGAACCAAACAGAACACTACGATGGCCCGATTCAAGTTTTTTACAAGAAACCAGGAAGAAGGCGAATCTATAGACGACTACATGACTGCACTAAAGCTTCTCACTCAGCGATGTGACTTCGAGCATCTAGAAGATGGCCTGGTGCGAGACAGGATCGTGTGCGGGGTCCGAGACGGCAAGCTGCGCGATCGGCTACTCAGGGCAGATGATCTCACTCTGGAAAAAGCTGTAAAAATCTGTCAAGCTAACGAGATGTCCACGGAGGAGCAGATGCAGATAGAGGGCACCAAGACTCAGGTGGTAGCAGTGGACGCGATGTATGCGCGTGGCGCGTACCGCGCCGGCATTAGCAGAGGCGCAGTGCGAGGCGGCGCGGCGGCGGCGTCCGGGCGAGCACGCGGCGGCGGCGCTGGGGCCGGTGCGCGCCAGCCGCAGCGCGGCGAGGCGGCCGGGAGGAGCGGCGCGCAGCAGCGCGTGCTTGGAAAAGTGTTGTGTGCTGCGTGTGGTATAGGTAGTTGTGATAGCAGTAAATGTGCGGCTAAAAATGCAATGTGCTTTTGGTGCAGTGAAAAAGGACACTTTAAAAACATGTGTCCGAAATTGCGTAGGCGCGTGTTACAAATCGACGCTGGTGTCGAGCCCGACGCCGACGACGTCATCGTCGGCGAGGACGTCGACGGGTTGTACTATGTCTCTTCGCTATTGGGGAAGATGGATCGTAAAGACTCTAAATGGTATGAAACTTTGATTTTTAAATGTACCGGAGCAAGTGAAAGTTTTAAGTTAGATTCAGGGTCAGATTTAAATGTTATTTCACTAAGTACATTTCAGAGACTAGGGCTGCCAAACGAGGTTATAAGTTCAGATAATACGAGGGCGCAATCATTTTGTGGTAATTATATACCGATAGCTGGTTATTGTTATCAGAAATGTACTTATAAAAACATTGAGTATACATTACGTTTCATTATTGCCGACTTCGATTGCCAAAGTGTGCTAGGTAAATATGCTTGTGAAGAGCTGGGAATGGTAAAGCGTATATTGTCTCTCAACCTAGATTCCTATGCAGACTTGTTTCAAGGTTTAGGCAAATTACCCGGGAAATATACCATTGTGATAGATCAGTGCGCTCAGCCGACCGTCTGTCCGGTTAGAAAAATACCCATAGGTGTTCGCGATAAGTTATCGCAAGAATTGGTGCGCATGGAGAAAATGGGAGTGATCCGTAAGGTGGTACACCCGACACAGTGGGTGAACGGTATCGTAGTGGCGGCCAAGAAGGACGGCACCATCCGCGTGTGCCTCGACCCGCGGCCGCTGAACCGCGTCGTGCGGCGCGCGCACTACCCGCTGCCGACGCTCACGGAGATCGCAACCAAGCTCCAGGGGGCGCAATATTTCAGTAAGTTAGACGCTCGTTCTGGGTTCTGGATGGTAGAAATCGACGATGCCAGTGCTGACCTGTGTACCTTCGGGACGCCGTTCGGTAGATACCAATTTTTGCGTTTGCCGTATGGAATCAACTGCGCTTCAGAAGTTTTCCATCATAAAATCCGACAGATACTCGAAGACCTGGAGGGAGTCGACTCGTTCATTGATGACGTAATCTGCTGGGGCTCCAGCAAAGCCGAGCACGATGGGCGACTAAAGAGATTGTTAGATAGGGCGCGAGAAGTAGGCATAAAATTCAACGAAGATAAATGTGAGTTTCAAGTGAGACAGGTGGGTTACTTGGGCCACGTATTTAGCGAGGAGGGCATGGCCATAGATAGAAACAAAATAAAAGCGATAGAGGAAATGCCAGCTCCGGAAGATAGGCCTGCTCTTGAGAGATTTCTGGGCATGATAAATTACCTATCCAAATTTATCCCAAATTACTCAGAGTTAGCACTACCGCTCCGCAATCTATTGAAAAAAGATAGCGAGTGGGTGTGGGACTCGGCGCACGAGTCGGCGGCGGCGCAGCTAAAGCGCGCGGTGGGCGCGGCGCCCGTGCTGGCGCTGTACTCGGCGCGGGAGCCCGTGCTGCTGTCGGTGGACGCGAGCGCGCGCGCGCTGGGCGCCGTGCTGCTGCAGGCGGGCCGCCCGGTCGAGTTCGCCTCCGCCACGCTCACCGACACGCAGACCAGGTATGCGCAGATAGAAAAGGAGCTGCTCGCGATTGTCTACGCTCTCGAACGGTTTCATCAGTACGTCTATGGACGTCATGACGTCACTGTGGAATCCGATCATAAACCGTTGGAGGCGTTGTTTAAAAAACCGCTCGATTCAATCCCCACGCGTCTCCAACGCATGATGCTACGTGTACAAGGTTATGATTTTACCGTCACATATAAACCAGGTAAGTACATGTACGTGGCAGACGCCTTATCACGAGCGGCATTACCGGAACTAACATCGGAAAAAGTAAGTGAGGAAGTAGAAGAGCAGTCGTGTTTTCTCATAGAAAACATTCGTTTCAGTGCCAGCAAAGTAGATCTTATAAAAAACGCCATGAAAGATGATATAGAATGTCAATTACTTATAAAATACATACAAGAAGGGTGGCCGCTGAATAAATACTCAGTCGACGAGCGAGTGAGAGGTCAGTGGTCGTATAGAGGTAGTTTTGGTTTCATTGATGGGATCTTATTTAGAGACAACCTAGTTTATATACCGAAAAGCGTTAGGCCGGAAATGCTGAGCAGGTTACACGACGGTCACATGGGCATAGACAGGTGCAAGCGTCACGCTCGCGAGGTGATGTTCTGGCCGGGTATGTCACGTGACGTGGAGGAGATGGTGCGCCGGTGTCACGCATGCGCCGAGCGCGCGCACCGACCCACGCGGGAGCCGCTCATGCCGCATCACATACCGCCCTTGCCGTGGGCCAAAGTGGGCTCAGACATATTTCAGTATGCAGGAAAGTATTTTTTAATACTAGTCGATTACTTTTCAAAGTTCATAGAGGTGAATCCGTTAACAAACATAGGTACGAGGGCGGTGGTGACCGCCATGCGAGATCAGTTCGCCAGACACGGGATCCCGCAGGAGTTGGTGACTGATAACGGTCCGGCTTATGCGTCAAAAGAGTTCGGTGAATTTTGTTCAAGGTGGGGCATTGAGCACACTACTAGTTCGCCAAACTATGCACAATCAAATGGGCAAAGTGAAAGGAGCGTTCAGATAATAAAGAATATTTTGATAAAGTCCATAAACGCGGGGACAGACTTCTACTTAGGTCTGCTAAACTATCGAGCTACGCCACGTAATGGAATCAGTTCACCGGCGGAACTGTTAATGGGGCGGCGACTCAACACTAGGTTACCATCACACGCTGAAAAGTTGAAGCCCAGTCGAGACAATGAGGTTGACTATAAAGAGATGTTACGAAAACAGCAGGCCGATAAGAGGTGCTATGACAGGCGAGCGAAACCGTTACCAGAATTGTCGGCCGGACAACCGGTACTTGTCACTGACGGTGGAGGACGCAAGGCTGCACGAATAGTAGGCCGCGCGGCTCAACCTCGCTCTTATTTTGTCGCAGACAATACGGGTAGGCGATACAGGCGTAACCGGCGGCATCTAGTTAAGCTGCCAACCGATGGCAATGTAACCCCCGGCCCTTCTCATGATCAGATGAGCGATGATGAGACTTGGAGTAGTCCCAAAAGCGGTAGCGATGAGAGTCCCGGGACAAGCGATGACGTCACTCCCATTCCATCACATAACACACCACTTCAGCGCACGCGTAGAACGGCGGCTATTCTAGCACGAGAAAAAATTGAAAACTATTTACAAAATCAATAAATAATCTTACTTACCAATGGAATTCATAATGTGTAGGTACCAAATGAAATGACAAGTTATTAGTTACTAAAACATACAAAATATTACTAGATTGAGTATTACTGTGTCTATAGTATTATCAGTGTAATTTAACTTGTAAATTATACTAAACTAGAAGGTAAAAATACATAAGTAACAAAGTACCTACCTGCGTGTCGGTACAAATAGATTATAGTTATATCCTTACTAAAATAGATAACATTAAGAAATATTGTATTACGAACTCACACATACTATAAAATATAATAGTACATATACGATTAAGAATGTTCATAGCATAGTGTAAAAAAAAAAAAAAAAAAAAAAAAAAGGATGGAGATGTCGTACTATATGTTGGTAGATGCTAAGAGGACGGTGGCTTTGTCTTTATAATAATAATTAGGTTGTGGGTATTCAATAAAAATCAGTCTTGGTCAACCCGTCTTTCATTTACAACAAAACTAATGTTTCAAATTGATGTTATTTCACGTTAAACAAATATCAACTTTATTTTAATGGTTAAGTTGATTTCAGAGTGACAACCAGTATTGAAAAAGTTATAAATATGTTTGAAGTTGTAGCGTAAACTGAACTTTATTTTATAGGTATTAAAGTTATTTTTCCATAAACTCGAATTTGTTTACATTTTTGGAAAATAAATCGCAAATGCAGTATAGGTACATCGGTATATTATGTTACCTCTTGCTCTAGTTTTGATGTAGCCTTATTTCTCTATGACGTGACTTCAGTCTTATGAATCTTTCTAGTTTAAGTCGAAGACTCATCGTTATTATTAATTTTATTTCCAGTATACTCTTCGGTCAACATTTTTCAATATTTGAGGTACTGAAAATAATTGTGTTGGTTACAAAATTATGTAACCACGTAATATGCTTTACACAATGTTTAATTAGTAAAGTAAATTAGTTTAGCACGTCCAATTAGTTCTCGTTAACGTACAGTAAATATGAAATTATTGTGGTGTTGATGTTCTACATTATTATTTATGTAATTCCGCCATGTTTGCGAAGTTCGTATTCGATTACCTGCCGATTGCGGTTTCCGACCGAATGTACCTAATTGGTTATTTGATAAAATATTCGAGGATATTAATGTATTTTGTAAATAAATTAATATTCTTCCTTATGACGCACCTGTATTGCTGAAAAAACCCATGAAATAAGAAAACTTTGAATAAGACGCAGGATGGCTGTAGCAGCCGACGGCGGTAGGTTGAATGGCGTGTGTGTAGGAGAGGCTTATGTTCAGCAGTGGACTGCTATAAGCTGATAATGATGATGAATAAGACGAACATTATTTTTGTAAGGTTTTCGCTATCGAAAACCAGCTGGTGTAACCAAAATCTCTATAGATTGATTACACCAGGTAAGTTTCAGAGAGAATTCCTGTCTCCCAGCAATGGAAACATTATAGCCTGATTATGCTAATTAGAAACATCACTCCTGTAATCATTAACCTTTAATTAGTCGCGTGTGGTCCACTGGACCCCAAGCGAGATTGTTTTTGTGATATTTCGGCAAATATTACACTTACGCGGATGTACGTTTTAGTAGCTTCCTAGCTCACCCGTCGATCACACGTGCCGTACGGAGGTGCTTGGGGTCCAAAGGACTCCGCGCGACTAGTAGTGTAGTACAATTAGTAAGTATAATGATGAACATTTTGTTTCACAATTTAATGCAAACTTGTGTTTCATAATTATTTGTTAAATTTTACAGGTAAAAGAACACAATGGCAAGCCGACACTTGAATATGGAGCAAATATCAAATCGCCATTTGAAGAAAGTGACAATGAGTTGGGCATCGGAGAACACTTAGCTGAACAACAAAATCAATGTAGCAGCAAAACTCGCTTATGTTGTATAAACGCTTGTGTGTTTAAATAATAACTGTAAAATAACAAGAAGGGAATTTTTGAAAAAAACTTCAACAGAACTGGTAAAAAAAATTAAAACAAAGAGGGCTGAAATTACTACTCTGCACGGTCCTTGAAAATACGACTTCAATGTGATACCGAACCTTCTACTTCTTAGCAAGAAGTAGTTGAAGTGGTTCAAAAGGCCGTTGCGTTGTCAACTATGTGCGAGGTCTTATGACCGGAAAACAAAAACCAAAGGTGGTAAATGTAAAAATTCATGTGTAATAAACACCTTACAAAAGTTTGTGATTCATGTGCCTAATAATTTAAGATAATTTTGATTACTATTTTAGAAGTTTATACTTTTGTTGTTTTCTAGAAGCCTTACATTGTTTTGTTAATTTAGATGTTGTTCTTAAAGTTCCTATATAAAATAAATATTTTCACTTATTTTCTGTTTCATTTTCAAAAGTAAATCCTGGGGTCCGTACGGACCCCACACAAATAATAGTGTAAATATTTAGGCGCAACTAGCTAAAGGTTAAAAAAGTAGGTACCTACTTTTTTTTTGTGGATGGGAAATCATCAAATGACCCCTCCCGCTCTGGGTGGAGCGGAAGGGAGTGTCAGACTCTTACTGACTAAAACCCACCCGTGTTCCCTCCTTAGCCCTTTCTGTTCCAAGGCAGCGGTAACCCTTTCGGACGATCCCGTTACGTAGGTACCTACTGATACTGACATGCAACGGAAAACGGGACGAACGTACTGACGTCAAACCGTGTCCCCAACTAAATAAACATGACGTAAATCTTTTAATATAATAGATATACCTATTCATAAGTTTCTAAATTCCCACAACCTGAAAAATAAACTGACGGAATGGCTACTAGAAAAAGACTACTCATTCACGGAGTCTTTACTTACATTCATAGAATAATCCCAAAAATCATTACTTTACCCGACTCATACTCAACACACTATCACTCACTCATCTACCAACCCTTATCCCTGCATACACACACTCACTCTCACACGCACCCCTAGAGGTACGCACTCACTCCCAAACTCACCACTCATACACTTACACATAGGTACTTGTGATCACTCACTCACACTTAAACACTCAAACACTCTTATACACTGGCACACAAATGTATTGCTTAACCACCCTAGCGCTAAACACCCTGGCTGCTGCTATACCTACATGACTAATCGCCCAGTATGGCCTAACACTGTCTCCTAAGATACAGGACTACCTAGTTTAGGAGGCAGGGTTACATAATCTGTGTAGATTTATGTAGACATAGCATGTTTTTTTTCCTTTTGTACATCTGCTCTTGTGTTTCATGAATCTTGTGTGTATCATAATAAATATTATTATTATTATAAATAAACATCTAGGTATGCACATAGCATAAAACAAAGTCGCTTTTCGTGTCTGTCTGTGACATTAAGCTTTCTAAACTCCGCAATGGATTTTGTTGCGGCTTCCCCCATCATTAAGAGCATTTATACCGGAAGGTTTATGAGTACCTATAAATAATTAACTTAGATATAACACAGAAATTACGGAAGGGCTCCTGGCTAAATAATAACCGCCACACGGGTCGATCGATAGTAAAGCAACGCTTGCCGCGGTCGGTTCCTGGATGGGTGACCATCTTCACATACCAAGACCCTTCCGTGCCTCGGAAAGCACGTTAAGCCGTTGGTCCCGGCTGTCATTCGTGGATCTTTGACGAAATTCTGACAACCAGCCTTAACAAGGGGTATCGTATTACCCAGTAACTGAGGTTGTGGAGGTCAGTTAAGCAATCACTCCATGTAAAATATTGGTATTCAGAGGCATTCGGTTAGACTGGAAACCGACTCTAACATAGTTGAGAAAAGGCAGGCAAGGTGATGATAGCAGGCAAGGTGACGATAGCAGGCAAGGTGATGATAGCAGGCAAGGTGATGATAGCAGGCAAGGTGATGATAGCAGGCAAGGTGATGATAGCAGGCAAGGTGATGATAGCAGGCAAGGTGATGATAGCAGGCAAGGTGATGATAGCAGGCAAGGTGATGATAGCAGGCAAGGTGATGATAGCAGGCAAGGTGATGATAGCACAGAAATCACGATGTTTTGACATGACACCACATTGGTTATATTCTACCAGTGCGAAGTAGGGGCAGATCGCTAGTTGCTAGTAGTAAAGTCAGAATACCAGCTCTGCGACATTTATTTTTTAAATGTCGAAGCATCATGCTGAGATAGGAGCCTTTTGGCCTCGTATAGGACTTTCTGTTTCTTTTTTCCTTTTTTATATAATTTGTTTTATTTTTAACTGTGTTTAGTTTAGTTTATGAACCTGTACGAGTCGCAATAAATACTTTTTCTTTCTTTCTTTAAATATGAATGCATTTTATTCCGGATTACATTAAAAAAATAAAGATTTTATTGTAATATAATAAAATAAAAATGAATCACCGAAATGTACTCGTATGTACGCGCATAACTTCCGATCGACTGCACTTTTTTGTGTTTGTCGGGACAAGGTTTGTATAGAAGAAAATTAAAAGAAAAAAAAAATGGCGGTACGACGTTCGCCGACTCACCTAGTATAATATAAAGCACACGCAAAAAGTTTCTTAATCTAATTAGTGGGTGCCGTACTGCTCTCCTAGATAGGATACCAAATTAACATTAAGAAAAATCAGCAGTTAATTCATAGCGCCGGTCGTTCACTATCTTGATAAAAGCTTCCCCTTCGTTAACCTCAACGCCTCCACAGTGCGCTGTGGCCCACTTTATCGCATCCACCACCATAATTATTATAGATGTGTGTCTGGGACAGATCTCTTCATAATTGTAGAAATATGGATAAACTATTGCAGAGGGACAGTATACGGAGAGGCTCATAAACCAGCTTTCCATATCCGAGGGAGCGGGATCAAACCGAGGCTTTTTTACAATCATGATTTTTTTAATGTCATCTTAGGGTGGTTTTCACTAATAAAATTCAACATTCTGTAAAAAAAAACTCACCGTGAAAACTTAGGTGAAGACGTGAAGTGAACTGTGATTTCACCTGCCGATCGATTCTGTAAAATCTCACCGTGAAAAGTTAGGTGAAGTGAGCTTAGAGTGAGCTGTCAATAGTGTCAATCCCTAGCATTTGGTTGGAATGACAGCTCACGCCACGCTCACTTCACCTAACTTTTCACGGTGAGATTTTTACAGAATCGATCGGCATGCTAGTGATTGACACTAGTAACAGCTCACTTTAAGCACATTACACCTGAGTTTTCGCGGTAATCTTTTTACAGAATAGACTGACACCACATCTAAACCGTTCAAGAGCTGTCAGTGTCATAATTGTTATGGCATATTGACACTGACAGAGCTGATAGCGCTCAGGTTTATTGACAAAATTGGCACTAAGGGCCGGTTTTTGATCCGTAGTTAAACTCAACCAAATGTTAAAAATAGTAATTAATGTTTAAATATTGGCAAAATGTATTTTTTATACAATTATTAGTTTATCTAATGATATACTATCATAGGTAATGGTCAAATAATTAACTATTAGTTAAAAAAAATAATCATTAGATTAACTAAAAATTGGTCCAAAACCACATGTTGCAAAAATTTAATCATTAGTTACTATTTTTAACAATTGGTTGAGTTTCACTACTGATCAAAAAACCCGGCTCTTAGTCTCTATAGAAAAATACTTTAAGAAATTCTGATTGATTACTAATGAGAAGATGACAAGGTAACCCAATATATTATATGCACAAGTATACGAAAAACACAACAAAATACGTAAGACAGCACCAGGTGGGTAGAAGGATCGTCCGAAAGGATTACCGCTGCCCTGGAACAGAAAGGGCTAAGGAAGGAACACGGGTGGGTTTTAGTCAGTAAGAGTCTGACACTCCCTTCCACTCCACCGAGAGCGGGAGGGGTCATTTGATGGTTTCCCATCCAGAAAAAAAAACAGTACCTGTCATACACAACTAATAAACTGCCAGAACTGCCAACTATAGAGATTACTATAAATCGAATACTCATATATTTGATACCCAATATATCGGATACTTAGAAATCCGCAAGACATTCGAAACTTATTCCGGTTATTCCAAGTCACGTCGACGGCGAAATTCCGAACGAAATAATGTCAAAAGAAAACTACACCGCACTTCCTATCGCTAAGAAATATGACGACATTTATCATCCGGTTAGTACATTGCTCGTTCGGATCTCAATAAGCAGCAACAGAAACACACATACGTATAAATGTATATCGTACCGAATTGTAGCATGAATAATAAGGCGATATTTCTTGGTAATAACGACCTTGGTATCAATGTTTACATTATGGTCGACGTTTGTATTGATATATGAGGAAGGCGGGTTGCTTTTTCTAATAAAAACGTGCGATTTTTTCTCAAGTATTATTTTTACGGTTTTGGGTTTTATTGGACAACACGCTCTTTACTTTTGGGGTCAGTGTTTGTGTCTTTATCAGTATTTCGTGTAAGAACCACCGGTTGTCAGTTTTGATTAATATCTCTTCTGATCTAATTTGGGTTTAATAAAATACTATTACTGTAAGCCTGCATCATCCCACAGTTTGGCAAAGGCCTCTCCCAATGACTTCCAGCTCTTTCGATCCAGGGCTAAAGTGGACTACTGGTCATTAGTTTTCTTCAGTTCGTCGCGCAATCTTCTACGGTGTCTGTCACTACGCCTGCTGGCTGTGTCAGGGCTCCACGTAGTGGTTTTGTTAATAAAATACAAAACTTATTATGAAAGAGATATTTCAGCTGACCTTTTCGCGCCAAGAAATTAGTCTACAAGCTGTTTTTTGGAGTGTCTGGTTCAAAGTTTGATTACTTAAGTTAGTTTGAACTTGAAATACAGCAGAATGCTGATATCAAGATACTGATAATATATATAAATGATTTTATTTCTTTAAGTAGATTTGTACAAACACTTTTATATATTATATATAAGTATTTTTTTTTTAACTAGATGAGGTTGGTGTTTCCTATCTGACTACTCTGAGAAGAACGACCGAAACTCAGAGGCCACAGTCTCATTTAAAGTCCAGACAAAATCTTGGCCAAATCATGTGAAGACCATGTAGATTATATTATATGAGCTCAACTGTCACTGAGACACAAATACTTTTGCTATTGTTACCGAACTTATTAAGTCTGCCTAACAGTCGAGGGGTTATTAATAATAATAATATCAAATGGGTAGATAAATTTCATTACTTACGAATGAACATATTAACGATAATATGTATATGCCACGGCCCATATTAACTCTTCGTATGCCGTGGATCCACGCGAAACACAATGGCTTTTTATTGATTCTGTAATCACGGCAAACAACCGGTTCAAAAGCAAAATCAAAATATTATAATTCACATAATGGTTTACGAAAAATAAAATACACTGACATGGACATGGACATGGCACTTATGACACGTCAGAAGCTAGGTGCACGATTCCAATTGGTCGTTTCCGGCAAGAGACTCCACGGTTACTCTTTTAAAAATAATTGGCTTTTACAATGTTTTCAAATACAGTAGGTATGGGAGGACAGCGTAGGCCTGTCAACAAGTACCAGGTACTTGATAAAATAAAAAATGGTCCACAGATCTAAAGTCTACAAGGCGTAAAAAGTCCTCACATTTACAAAATATAGAAGAATGCACCAAAAGGACAGATAAAATATAAAAAAAAACCTATTCAAACCAAGTGACATGACTGCCATTACAACCACTAATAAAGAGTTGAAACTAGAATTGTCTGTACATTATGTCCGATACTTAAAAGATTATGTCAAATAAGTATGTAAAAAATAAATAAACATCGTAATTTGAGAGCAGATAATAGACATTTACGTAGTTATGCCGTTAATGAGGTGCCAGGGATGTCACATGTGCAGAAGAAATCATTGCCAAACTACCTTGTCTTTAACGTAGCCTTTAATCTTATAATATGCTTTTTTGATAAGGACACGTTTGATGAGGATTTTGAACTTTCCATCACTAAGTTCTGTAACCGATTGGCAACTTGTTATAAAAGCGGATGCTGTTTATAAGAAATGACTGTCTTGCTAGTTTTAGTTAATCTTTTAGGTATCAAAATTTAATTTTTACTACGTGTATTAGGTATTATGGAATCGCTTCTTATTTTGAAAAGTTCTAAGTTTTTGCGAAAATTCAAAATACTTTCTAAAATGTAAACAGAAGGCAGAGTTAGTATTATCAATTTGTTTGAATTTGTCTCCAAGAGACTCGCGAAGACCTTTTTTATAGATTGATTGCCCTCTTTTGTAAAATGAAAATTGAATCTACGTCAGCTGCCGATCCCCACAGTAGAACCATAAGACATAATACTGTGGAAATAAGCAAAGTATACTACCTACCTAGCTGTGGCTATATCTGTCAAGTGCCTTATTTTTCTTACTGCATATGCAGCTGAACTTAATCTACCTGAAAGAGCTCTAATGTGTGCGCCCCATTGTAATTTTGAATCAAAAGCAGTTTCCGTAATAGCATCTAGTTTCTTGCCATCAAGTTTTAAATTGAGACCCACTTGAGATACATTTGGTAATACATTTAGTTTTGTTCGCACTAAGTAAAAGATTATTAGCTGCAAACCATTTCGGAAGAACAGCCAGAATATCGTTGACATCTGACATCTTTTCTATCTATTTTAAAAACAAGGGAAGTGTCATCAGCGAATAAAATCATATCCGATAGGTTAGCCATCATGTAAGGGAGGTCGTTAATATATACTAAAAATAGGAAAGAGCCAAGAATTGAGCCTTGAGGCACGCCCATTCTAACTTAGAGACCCCGAGGACGTCGCCCCGTTAACGTTTACTTTTTTCTGCCTCTTTGATAGATAGGAAAGAACAAGATCAGCAGCTTGTCCACGAATTCCGTAGTTGTATAATTTACAGATCAGTGTATTGTGGTCGACACAGTCAAACGCTTTTGTGAGGTCACAGAAAATGCCAATTGCATCCTAGGACTTCTCCCAGGATTCCAAAATGTGACCGATGAGTTTTACTCCCGCGTCTGTCTTCGACCTACCTTTCGTGAAACCAAACTAGTGACCATGTAAAATCCCATTTGAGTTAAAATGTGACAACTGGTTTAGCATGATTTTTTCATAGATTTTGCTCAATGTTGGTAGCACAGATATAGGTCTATAATTGGAGGGATCCAACATAATACCCGACTTGAAAATTGGTACTACTTTACTATGATTATGTCTAAACATTGATTAAATATGCCTGTTAGGGCAGGGGCTACTGTAGGGGATACCGTAGAAAATAATGTACTATAGCTTATGTTAGGGTCTGGTGATTCCAAACTAGTAAACAACTTCAATTAATTTCTAATTAGAGGTCTTAATTGAACGGATTCATCTAAGGATGTTCAAATATGAACTTAAAAAATGAAGAGTAAGTAAAATAAATGAGAATAAGTAATAAAGTCCTTCCTTCCACTTACACAACTCTTAAGTGGAGAACAATCATGAACGTGAATAGCACTCAATATTCCTACGAACCCAATCTCAGCAACGTTAATGAATAATTCCCAACAATTAATATCCTCGAAGGACCGAAGGGGATCTTTCATAATTGACTCGTTCAGTAATTTCGCTTTCAGTCACTCATTTTTATAGGAACGAAATTGTTTCCTCTTTCGTTCAACGATGTTAGGTACG
This sequence comes from Apamea crenata, assembly GCA_949629185.1. NCBI lineage: Eukaryota > Metazoa > Arthropoda > Insecta > Lepidoptera > Noctuidae > Apamea > Apamea crenata. The sequence goes on from OX451359.1 coordinate 6,383,164, forward strand.
TCTACTTCGGGTTTCCCGAATATTGGCAAAAGAAATCTTTTAGCACTTTTCATGATTTGAATATTAATGAATTGATATCGTTCATATTGATAAGGTTCATTTTGTTTGTGATGGGGACGAATTTGAAGATCTTTTGAAGTGAAGGTGGCTTCATTAGGTTGTTAAATGAGGAAATTGGGGGTTTAAAAGTTATTCTAAGTATAGAGCTCTTTGTGAAAGGTGTCAATCATTCGATAAAAGTCACTGTTCCTTTATCTTTGTAGGTATAAGGCTTCTTCATTTTGAGAAGAAAATTTTCTTAGAAAGAGTGCCGTTTCGCAAAGTACGTTCAAAGTTTCCCGGGATAAAAATAACTTTATCTAGGATTTAAATTGTCTGTCTATCTTAACTTGTGTGAATACAATTTAGAATTCCTGGAAATACTTAGGTATGGTAGGCATGATTAAGCCTAGGCAGTTCAGTATGGAAAGGTTAAAATGTAGGCGTAGGTACTGTTATTTGCACACTTGAGTTCGTCTAAACTCACACCATCCAAAGAGAGTCAAGTGTCATGATTGTCCAAAGTCACGGTCATGACGCCTGATTCTCTGAATATTAAAATTTGTCTATTATTAGCCCCATCTGTTATATCAAACACTTTTATGGACATAAGTACGATATAAGCTCTCGCTTCTTTATATAAAGTCAAACACACTTATAACTTAATTTTAATTTCTAGTTCATTTACCTGCAAAATAAGGATCTAGATACCTACAAAAAACAGGACAGGTCCAGTTTTCAAGATGTTATTTTTAACTATCCAGTAAACTGAAAACAATATTATCTGGAATTGAAGATACAAATGTTTTTTTCCGATGACAAGAAGTTGTTCCACGGTGGAATTCTTTTTGTAATGTCTGTTTGTCGAAATATTTACTGCTTCAAGGTTGAATTGAAACGTTTGTAGATTGAGCTCTTAATGCTGCCTATTTCTTTATTTTTTTATTATATACTTGTATATGTTATATATTATGCACGGAACAAATATTTGTATGACCTACATGTATTTGTTCCGAGTCTGGGTGTTTTTCTATCTATAATATGTATGTATTTACAAAAAAAAAAATTGTATATAAGTAGTTTATCAGCCATCTTGTTACCATAACACAAGCATTAGGTTGCTTAGCTTGGGACAAATGGTGCTGTGTGAAATGTCCAGGGATATTATTATTATATTATTATTATTATTATATATTTTTAGTTCTAGTTTGTAAATTGTAATTTTTGGGTCTTAGTGAATACATAATATACTGAGTTGAATATTAATGTATTATACTCGTACAGATATACCTTCCAGGGTATGTGGAGTTTCTTTGGAATGGTTAACTAGCTTCATCTTTCTGACTGACCGACCCTTTGACAATCAAAAGTGCCTGTAATTGGTTTAGTTGAAATAAATGATTTGAGTTTGAGTTTGATAAGTTCTCCAAGTGATGGTGAAAAACGCACCAAAATTGTGTATTGTGTGTGTAGTTTAGAAGAACTAAGCGGTCACACGGAGGGACACGAAGAGTGAACTCTGTGAGGGTTTTCAGAAAATAAGAAAAGTTAGATTTTGATCGATTGTTCGCAGAAAAATAAAAACCATGTTCCAATATCTTATGAAAAGAAAGAATAGTCTCGATTTTTTCGATTCGTCACAATTGTCCCGATTCTTTCAAGGATTGATTGATTAACATGGATTCAAAGATATTGCTACGTTACTGGTGTAAATAATTTACGAGAAATCTGGCTTGTATCTTCGTCTTTTGTCCTCAAGCCACTTTAGTAATAAGGTAAATTTATTTAGTTTTATAATAGAAATGTTGTTATTGTTGTGTTTTTATGTTATATTGTATATCTATATATGTATATAAAATTCAAAGTCCTGACTGACTGACTGATACATCAACGCACAGCCTAAACCGCTGGTCCTAGAGACATGAAATTTGGAGGATGTATTCTTCGTGAAGAGTAGGCATCCACTAAGAAAGAATTTTTTGAAATTCCACCCTTAAGAGGGTGAAATGGGGGGATTTCGTTTGTATGAAAAATCTTATTCCTTGAATAAATAAATTTGAAACTTGCCACGAATACTTATACAAGTAAATTATGAAGTTGGCCATTTTTTTTTTATAAAGTACCCCTCAAAGGGGGATATAGGGGTGTTGAAATTTATGTGGGAGTAATTGAATGCGCGGTCCAATTAACTCGAAACTCAGTATTAATACTTTTGACCAAAAAAAAACCATTAAACCACCGAACTTCTGATTTGGCAATGAGCTAGATGGCATCCTGGGGAAGGACATACTTTTCATCCTGGTAGCATGTTCCCGTGGGATAATTTCCGACATCCACGTGGGCGAAGCCGCGGGCAGAAGCTAGTTAGAATATAAATGTCCATAGTCTATGTGTTTGTATTGTTTATTAGAATATAAGTTAGGTTTTATACCTACGTGTACATTCGTTTCATCTTGACATGATAAACTTATATTGATTTGATTGAATGTGTTTATAATATGTATATATTAATGAGTCTTTATTATTGTAGCTAAAACTATTTGCATGCCTTAGTTAAGGTAGTTAGTTAGGGATCATTTTAAACTGAACATCTGTAACTTGTACCTACTTTCTGTGCAAATAAAGAACTATTCTACCACATTATAAATATTCGTATCCGCTATTAGCGGCGGATGTGTCCTGAACGTATCTATATATACCAACCAACATTGTACCTACTATGTCCGACGAATAAATGTATTTGTCTTTGAAGGTCTGGTTTTATCAAAGAAGGTGATTATCCCCATCTTTTGAACTTCATAGCCCCGGTATGTTTTAAAAGAAAAAGCAGTTCTTTTTCAGTTTCAACATTAGTACTGTGTTGGAAATGCACGAGTATTTTTATTTTTAGTCTTACAATGATTTAGATGCGTTCATAGAATAGCGGGGTAGTTGCGTAACACACTATCAGTAGCAATGGGTTTCATTTTGACTGTTCAACAACATACATTGCGTTTTTTATGTTGTTGAGCAGACACATTTATCGAACATATGAAGCAATGGATTAGCAATAACCTTCAAAATGATTCAGATTACGATTGATAGTGTGTTACGCAATTAGGGTGTTGATCTGTATGTTAATAGTTGCAGTAATAGCGTTCGTTTCAACAATGTTCCATTTATAGCACCCACATAAACATTCTGGACGATCTCATTATCCCGGAAAAACACAACGAAAGTAAGTGAATAGATCTTAAACTAAGTAATAAATTAATTACATCTAGATAAGTTAATTACATTTAGGTCCTTCGAGCCCATTCCTTATCAGTCTCTTGGAACACAAAAAGATGTCTAGACTATTTTTAGATAAGTGGTATTTGTTACCTAGGAACATTTACAACTATACCCTGTCCATTAGGTAAACCGTTTTTTGACAGATGGAACTAGTGATTGCAGCAACACACAATACATTGATTGATACAAGCACGGTATTATAATGTCTGTAAGAAGCCATAAATAAGATAATTCAATAAGATAAGGCAGTTTAAATATTTATTTTGATATTACGCATTTTAACGTTAACTTTTACGTAATCTGGAATATGTACATTCTAAGACTGCTGTCACAAAACAGTTAAGCTAATGGACAGGGTATAAGAGGGCCTATTGTGAATTAAGTTTGGAAACACGTATATAAGTTAGAATTAAAGTTAAGTAACGTTTTTGACGTTTACGTCAAAAATGTATGGTTAAAAAGTCGCCACTACTTAACTCTAAGCAACGTTTATGAGTTAAAGTTTTGGAATTGATGAGTATAATATTGTTACTCCTTTTTGTTATTATTTTTAGGGTTTGTTTACAGGGAACTGTACCTGTTAGGTACAGTTCCCTAATTGTAATTCATTTTGCGTGAACGTTAATCTTTTAAACCAAAGTTTAACTCAATGCAGAACCCCAAAAAGCCATATAAGTCTGACGTGGTTCTGTTAAAAGCCTCTTACTCAACAGATATAAGTTCTACACGTTCAAATTAAATTAGCTAGCGAAACTCTGCAGACGTAATGGGTATCGATATCCTAAGCACGATACATCAGAATAAAAAAAATAATTTATGTTTTTTTTGGGGGTTAACAACCACTGGCAGTGTTATAACTTATTTATAAAGGTACACCAACAGCTTCTGTATACAAAATATCAAATAACAGTAGATAACAATCATGGGCTTATACAGTTGCCAATTACAGGTGAACCAACATTCTCAAATACAGTGATAACCTAAGGTATACAAATTAAGAAAAAAAAAATTAAGTTCGAAATGTATAAAAATGACTTAAAGTATGGGTTGAGAAAATTAGTTTTCTTTTGTTTCATCGTATTTAAATATCGATGTCCATCACGTCTGTGAAGTTTACACATAGAACATTAATTTTTAAACTGATATTTTGAGAGACTACAAAAAAAAACAAATTAATCCCTTTTTTGTTTTAATATTTATTATTTTAGATATCGATACATCTGCGAAGTTTTGCTAGTTAATTTAATTTGACCCTGTTGGGACAGAAAGATTCACTCATATTATTATTATTTAATTAGAAAGAGGTTTCGTATTTTATATCCTAAATAACCCATCCTAATGTCTTTCGAATAACATTGGGAAAGTTTGCGGAAAAAGATAATCAGAACCCAATTTATCCTTCGTTATTTCTTTGTATATGTATAATATATCAACATGCGAGTATCATTTTCCTTTTAGCGAAAACCGAAATAATACTTTGATGCCCAACTAATTACTATATGTTTTTGTAAAGAGTCACGCGAATGTAATACTTAATAAAATTATCTATATTATGGAGACGTACCTACTAATTTGTATTTTCTGTGAGAAAATATTTTTTTCGGAAATTATAATTATAAAGTTTTGGGGATAAAGAAGTAGGAATAAAACCAAAGAAACGATGGATGTATTGTGTGAAAGATGATATGGCTATGTAGCGGTATCTACAACACCACATGTGAACAACGCATCATGCTGACGTCACGCAAAATCCTGCATCTCGCAAGCAGAGTTTACCGCACAATTAGCATACATACAACTTCCCAACATCAATCGTCGGGCAGTTGCCCACCAGACACAACACCCGTCTGGTCGGAGGATCCTCCCTTTTCAATGGAGTATAAGTGAACTTTACATCCTGTTCCTCATACCTCTATAGCTAGAAAGGGTGACTTGGAGAAGAAGCATGCTGCAGCGACCCCAAATAAATTGGGATAAGGGCAAAATAATGATGATAGACGAGAGATAATATAATCCATTTTCCAATACTACCTAATTGAGATTCGCTGTCGGTTTCATTTAAAACAATACCCATAAGGACAATCAGTCTTTTTTGTTAGGTGGATTTCAATTTTTTTCCTTATTCACTTTCGTTTTACTTTTTCAAGTAACAAAAGAGATATTCATCGTGTTTTTGATCCTTAATTTAAAATCCACCCGGCACAATAATATGTAGATATTGAGTTCTTTAGGCAATCAATCATTTTCGTTCGGTCAATAATAATTGGCTTGACTGTGAAATGACCGTGTTTTGTTTTAGAGTTTTTGTTTTTCTGTTGTTGTTTGATCTGACGTGAAAATATATCGGTTTTAGTATTTGCAAAGCCGTCTGTAATACATCATCGAGTGTCGGTCTACTTTATTATTTAATTAGTTATTTGTATTTTTCATACTGTAACAGTGTCAGTCTAGGGTGGCTGGTGGCAGCTGGATGATTGTACCAAATTGATTCATTCGTAAACTGTAGGTTGCTTACTATAACTTTTTCAATTATATCGGTTTGAAGTCTCGGATTGGTAATAGGACATTCAGAATCAGAATCTAATAATTTACTTCGAATGTAGGTACAGGTACAAGATGTTATGAGTACATAAATTAATGAGATCGGCTACAATCTACCTTGCGGCGTGCAAATTATTACATACATTAAAATATTAATGGAAATAAAAATAATGTCAACAAAACAAAACAGAAATTACAGTGAAGTCAATTAATAATATTATAGTCAGGTACATACATTATCATTATCGTCATAATCACATAATATAATAATAGATCATGCAGCATGCAGGCTGTAGTTAAAAAAATAAGGGCTAAATACATGCCCTTTTATTTTTTTAACTATCCAACGTCTAAAAATTCCCATTTTCTTTTCCAGAAAATATTATTGAACATTCTAATATGATTAATGTGCCTCCGTTTGTGAACCTCGGAAAATACTAAATAATTATATCCAAGTAACTGGACCAACTTGTGCTCGCAGCGCTCGCCGGCTGCTGTCGGGGCACCGCACCGGCCGCTTCACTCGCTCGGCTCGCGTATACACACACAGTCACAGTCCAGCCTAATCTAACCCAATTAGTCGGGGTACTCTAGCTTAACTACTGCGACCAATTCGGCTCGCGCGTGTTTGGTTCACAGTTCTAACCTAAACCTGTTTGGCCGAGGTACCCAAGCTTAGTTGCTACCAAATGTGAGAAAAGGCCAGAAAGTTAAAAATAGGCTCATTATTTTAAAAAATATTATAAGTTAAAATATTTTAAATCATTAGAAGCCCAACAAAATTTTAGAAATTCATTAATGAAAAAAGCGTTCATCATTAAAAAGTTCAGTTATCAGGATTACAAGGAGGATCAGTTAAATATATCCCAAATAAAAGTTTGAATTAGCAAGGTTGACTGCCAAAAGTGTATGTAGGATAACGTTAGGTACTTACATTATATGAAATTGTATCCAATTAACTATCAACCTAACTCAAAAAAAGTAAAATGTGAAAAGTAAAGTGTGTGTAATTGATGTCAACATTAATTGGGTACCTACCCAACATACCTGTACCGTTTACCCTAAATGCTTTCACAAAGTATATTGCTGTCAAAGAAACTTTTGTCCATGTTTTTCACTTATCTAATAGGTTTTCTTTGATAGTTAGACCGTTGTTAGTTCAAAGTAACATCGTTTAGGAGACGTTTTTGCTTTTTATTCGTTTTTTTTTTATTGGGTTCATCGGCTCATGTGTTTTGCTGTCAAGTAAAATAAAACGATGTTACAACATTTTTGCATACCTTAATATATGCCCTGACCTCCGATCAGTAAGTTTTTTTTTTATGAAAATGCGATTTTTATACTGAATATTCAACAATCTATAATATACCTGTTACGGTAAAAAAATTATTTTCACCCATCGAAAAAACGGTTGTTGTTTGTTTATTTTTTGGGCGGATGCTTTGGAATCGGTCAAAAATTGTAAATGTTAATCACAATAAGGGTAAAGTAATTTGAGAAATGGACATGGCCTGGACCATAGGATATGAGTGGGTTAACGTATGATCCTCCTTAGTATGTTTCCAACCACGTTTGTCGTTCAGTACCGGATAGAAAGTGGCATGTACTTACCATAATAAACGTCATCCAGTTCCTTATACCTCTTGGCATTGATGCCAATTCTCCAACTGTACAACAGCACCACTAGTATTGATATATTCTGAAACAAGGAAGAACACAGAGTTAATTTATTTAATTACCCGACCCCGTGACCACGAGCCACAAGCTCAAGCGACACGCTTAAGCGACACGTGACAGCGAATGCGGAGAAAATAAATGAAAGAAGTTGATTAGAGTATGTCACGCGCCATCGCGGCACGACTGGCGTAGCGGCGGACGGAAACAGGAGACACGCGCGTGTCGATTGACACAAGTCGCAACGTTCGAGGCCACGAACAAGGCCTGAAAGTACATACTCTTAGCAGTCTTTCCGCTTAAGCAGGAATAATTCATAGAAAGTAGGGGCAGATACCGAGTCCTATCAAAATACAGCGCTGCTGTATATTTTACTAGCTGCGCCTCTCGGTTTTAACCGCATAAGTTTCGATCCGGTGGGAATATCGGGATAAAAAGTCTGATATATTAAGCCTGGTTATAAACTATTTGTGTGCCAAATTTCATCCAAATCCATTCATTCGTTTTTGCGTGAAAGAGTAACAAACATCCATCCATCGATACAAACTTTCGCGTTTATAATATTAATAGGACTTTTTGAATATCGCAGCATTATGCTGAGATAGGAGCCTTTTCGGCCACGCACAGGACTTTTTATTTCTTGTTTATTTTTGTAATTTTGTTAGTTTTAAATGCTCCTTTTTCTGTTTGTATTTCTTGTGCATGTCCCAAATAAAATATTCTCTCTTTCTAAATAAAGTCTTCAGTTTGTTTTAAACAGTACCTACGTACTATGTAAGTCGAATTAACTGCAACAACGGTGGAAATAAAATTGGGCACTATCTGACGGAAACTTTTTTCCTAATTAGGTGTTGTTTAAGGAAATGTTATTCAGTACAATAGAGTCCTGCAGAATACTACCACTCTTGCAAGTTAACGTTGTAGCGTAGTGCTGACATTTATGCCTATTCTTACTACATTAATGGCCGATTTTGCATCTTGACTTAGGTACAGTCACGAGCAAAAGTATGTATACACTCGGCTTTATTCAAAAGCGATTTACTCCTTTGTTTTTGAATGAAATATTATGCTGTTACGAACATAGCATTTTCGAACCCATAGGTTTGTGTAATGTATGGTATTTCAACGTTGCATTCGTTATTTCACGAAAAAATCGCATTTGAAAGTTGCCAAGTGTTGACATATTGGTGCTCGTGGTCATACGTACGTAGGGTCATATTTTAGGGTTCCACGTTTATACTTTTTTGTTCTATTTGTGGCTATTTTTTCATAGTTTTTTAACTTGTTTTGTGTCGGCGTTTTTAATTTTTTTGTTTATTTTTTTATTTCATTCATTTTGTAGGGACTCCTTAATTTGTTTATGTCATTTGCGTTTTATTTTAAGACTCAGGTAATTTGGTATTTAATCAGTTTTTTTGTAATTCGCCATTTTGTGGAGGCGGTCATCTTGGATTTGAAATTTCACATAGTATTCTACTAGTCAAGGCCTTTCATTTGATACCTATATCGAGGGAGTTGTAAAAAAATATGTAATCCGTCATTTTGTGGCGGCGGCAATCTTGGACCGATTTTCAGCAAACATAGCTAAGAACACTTCCGACTAATTCAACTTTCAAACAAAAACAACAAAATCTTAATTGGTTCATCCGTTCGGAAGCTACGATGCCACAGACAGACAGACACACACACGCACATACGCACAGACACATCAAACTTATAACAACCCGTCGTTTTTGGATCGGGGGTTAAAAATATGTCAAACCGTCATATGTATTATTCTGATAAAAGATAACTACTACATGATCAGGCTTTAATGTTCCCACTGCTGGGATACAGGTATCCTCTCTTAGAGAGGGAGTTGGCTGTAATCCACCACGCGGTCCCAGTGAGGGTTGGTAGATATCACATGTCTTTGAATCTTTAGTTCTAGGATATTCCGGTTTCCTCACGATGTTTTCCTTCACCGTTTTGAGAGCAGTAGTGATGAAATAATTTACACGAAGTAAAGCGCCTGACTGGGTTCGAACCTACGACCTACAACTTCTAAGTCGCGGCCGTTACCACTGGGCCACTACTGCTCTATCAATCATAAAATCATTCTTTACAAAGGTCACAGAAATCTTTTGCTGTTTGTCTACTATTACCAAACACTACGTCTAGTCTATCTGGAAATTCAATAAAGACTGTACCTTCTAGTAAACAGAAGGCCAATTCTCGTAATTTAAAACGTTCTAGTCGCAGTCTCATCTCGGCGACAAACAAATGTCAAGAACTTGTCAAAATGTAGGGAAATAAGAAGTATTTTTTGACAGATTGAGACTGAGATCAGACTGTGAACGTTCTTAAAATTACGAGAATTGCCCCTCTGATATTCAAGTTCATATAAGATACTCGTAGAAACACTTAGACTTCGCAGGTACGGTTCTAGAAACGAATGCTTGAAAATAAGTGAACAAATATAGCTTCCATTCCTCTGAAATGGATTGGGTTAATAAGAACAGTAGATAATAAGTAAGTACATTATTTTATCTACCCATTTGTGGAGGGAATAGGTAATAAAGGGGTTTTTGTAGTGAGCTGTCTTTTTGGGTACTTTGCTATAGTTTGTGGGTATAGATTGTATTACGATAATAATACAATCCATGGCCAATGTATGTATAAATAATTGTATCTATATACAGAGTGGCGATTACATCACATCGAATACATCACATTAAATAGTACAGCGGTCATTACAAGTTGTTAAAAGTCTGTTAAAATAATAAAATTTAAATTTTACTAAAAATAGAAAAAAAAAACAAAATAAGTAGCGTAAAAATTGTCATGAAATAAACCGATGGATTTTGGTGACTGTAACTATCATCAAAAAAACAATCCATCTAATAAACATTATCATTATCCCAATTTCCCAATGACCATTCATTAGGAGGTAATGGTCATAACAACGCCGGCTGTAACGTTCATGACCTTATATAACGATACTTACTTTTACTTATATACCCAGTTATCGCTCCACGGGACGTCGTCCAAATTAATATGATAATTCCCTCAATAATGAACATAAATAACGCCCAGAATAACGATAGCTCATAATTTATGATTGCTTTGTTCAGCAGCGGTTCGTAACTGCCATTGTATTTAATCGGCTGATTCAGCGAGCTTACTAGTGTGGTATTGGGTCTGGCTGTTTGTGTATGTGAGTTTAATGTTTGTAAACGCACCCATGATACAGGAGTAATTCCTAGTGTGGGGCAACGTTTTTTTAATAAGATAATATTAAACAAATGTTGCGCAATATTGTTGCAGCAACGTGTTTTGGTGTTGTTGGAAATATTTGTTTATATGTACCTATAGTTAGTTACACGTCCATGGTAACACATAGACATTGAGCTGCACTCCAATTGCGTAACATATTGTATTTCCCAATTCAAAGGATTTTGAAGGAAATTCCTAACCCATTCCTTCATATGGGTGAAAAATTCGTCTGCTCGACAACGTAAATAACGCAATGAATGTTGTCGAATTGGCCAAATTAAAGGCATTGCAATTCTTACTGTGTTACGCAATTACCCCTCTGGCTTGCCGGCTTGGCTGTACGGAGTTTCAATAGAATAAGAGGCTTGCTTTTACTAGTTTTATTCGTGCGGCCTAAGCCATACCAACCTCTAAATGCGTTGTTGCCTGAAACATGTTTTCAGCCACACAAAAACATATTGCTCAACAATGCTTTGTTACTGGCTTTATATTCACACACAATGAACACAATGTGGGGATGTCTTAAATTCTTGATTTGTATTGTATCAATATTTTATATTGTATTAATAAAATGAAAATTGTGAATGGGAAGATTATTATCGGCCTGTCAATGAATGTAGGTTTATACCATTGGTATGTTGTTAATGACGTTAGGCGTACCCTTTTGTTAATCACGGTAGCATTCCGTTATTTAGGTGATAGCCTTTTAATTTTAACTGTATGATTTTTCCAACGCCAGATTTTGAATTTTTGACAGTTCTGCGATGCAGAATCTGTCAGACGTCCATTTTTTCCACGAATAAGAATTATCTGTCGATTGAAAAATCAGCTTTTAGGGTTGATTTTTCAATAATCTGATAACTTTATTCGAGGAATAATTATTTGTGATAGTTATATCATACAAAAACTGTCAAACGTCAATTTTATTCCTCAAATAAAAGTTATCTGGCGATGGAAAAAAGAGCCCTTAGTAAACAAATCGATATTGAGGCTTATTCTAGCAAGCGTAGAATTTCAGGGAATTTCAGTCCCAATCAATCGGTCCAGATTTATACGCACCAGTGAGTTTGTATACTAAGTCGTCTGCTTCATCATCTACCTAGCCTTTTCCCAACTATGTTGAGGTCGGCTTCCAGTCTAACCGGATGCAGCGAAAACCACCAGTATTTTACATGAAGCGACGCCTATCTGATCTCCTCTACCCAGTTACTGGGTAATACGATACCCCTTGGTAAGACTGGTTGTCAATATTTTTGGGCTTCTGACTACCAGTAACGTCTGTCAAAGATCTACGAATGACAGCCGGGATCAACGGCTTCACGTGACTTCCCAGGCATGGAGGGGTCTCAGGTATGAGCAAGCGTTGTTTAACCTTGAAGATCAACCCGTGTGGCTGCTATTATTTAGTATTATTCATTACAAAAACATTTAATAAAACAGTCTGCTATATACGAAAACCTATCTATCGTGATTAATACTTGAACTTTGATTTATTAATTGCCCCCAAGTGTTCGTAACTACTAGTTTAGCGTGCAGTTCTAATGTCACCATCACGAAGTTCAGAGATGACATCTGTTGGTTCGATGTTATTGAAACTTGCTCCAATACCCACGACTTGTACAGTAAAGTATGACACTGAGTCTGACATACTTTTGAATCACTTCGGCGCCACACAGTTCTGACGCAAACTCCGTTCATTAGTATTAAATTTCTGATTTTGATCATCTACTTTTGCTGTTGACTGTACCTACGAAACTAAACTAAGTTGGACGTGTGTACTCGCGATCGGAAAATTCACAACTTTGTGTTCGCTTTTACTTGAAATTGATATACATCAATTGTTCACCGAAATATTATCCTTTATTGCTGAAAGGATAACCCGAATTCTAATCTTTTCTTACTTTTTGAGCACATCCCAGCAACTGGTGTATTCAATATTTCAATCTGGAAATACACCTTCCAACCCAGTGTTTTTAACTTCGACGATAATCTATTGTTTCAAATTGAAAACAAAACACTGACATTATTAAATCAAAACCCAATACAGACTGCTTACTTAATGAATAATTAATTAAAGACTATTAAAATCATTAAGCCCTTAAAAAATCAATAAGAGTTGACAACAGTTCATTAAAATTGTCCAACAGGAACTCATTTGCGAAGATGAAAAGAAAAACTTTACCATTATAATTTTCATCTTTTCACAATTATGCTTCATAAGCTTTAATTAAAAATAATATCTACTTGTTCGACAACCAATTTAAATGAATATAAAACAAATAATGTCGGCGTTTATAAATGCAGATAATTAATTTTACTTGGCTACAAAATATTCTCGGTAACCGGGGGAAAATGAGGCACATACAAAACTGCAAATAAATAGGGATGTAAGAAGACACAAACACAACGAATCTCGAAGTTAAAGCAATCTTTGGATGGGCCATTTGGTGTAATGGCTTGAAACACTTATATATTAATAGAAGCTAACTCAAATAAGGTGATGATATAACAAATGTTATGACAAACGTCATGACAAATAACTTAATCAACTGCAGATAAACTCTATTAAAAGACGGACAGACGAGTCCTATGCTCGTATTACAGAACCTCACTCAACACTCAAGCATTACCTGAACTCGTTTAAAGTTATTTGTTTGGTTGAAACTAGTTTTAAATAATGCTTGAGTCTTGAGTAAGGTTCTGTAATACGGCCCCTAGAGTGGAGACTGTGTATCGGCAAGCGTAGTGTGGGACGCCCCCAGCTAGCTGGACTAATGACCTAAAGGACGGACTGTATGCGAAAGGCGAAGGACAGGTTTTTGTGGCGCAGTCTGGGAGAGGCATATGTCCATTAGTGGACTGCGATACGCTGAGTTGAGAAACTGATGGATGCAACACAGTTTCTAGCTAAGTCTGAGTCACCATGGCCCAGGCAACATTGTTGATTGCATCATGAATCTTTTAAGCAGTTAGAAGTAATTAATAAACGATTACAAAAACAATTAATTCACATACAACACCACCCTTCACAAAACATGTTTTCTACTTTGTAACTCCAGAAACACCGACCCAATTTCGATGTGGTTTCGTTTATTATACTCGTGTATAGACGTGAACGTCCCTACACGCCAGCTGGCGCACAGGATTTCCAAATATCGTGTAACTTTATCACGAGTGGGTCTGGTCATTCTATAATATTAAACCTTTTACGCTGTTACAAATTTATACGAAACAAAGTTCCCTGTGGTTTGTTTACATGTCAGTTTTGTTTGAGGATTACTTTTGTAAGTACCTTCATGTTAACTGTGGCTGTTGTGTCTTTAGAGGAATCTGATGTGGTTGTGTAACGCCATTTATTTTTATGTCCGTATCCGTCTACGGAAACAGCGGTCAATCATCTCAGCCTATCGCAGTCCACTGATGGACATAGGCCTCTACCAGGCTGCGCCACAACCGAGTTGAATGTGAAAATAGCGTTTTGAAATATACAGGGTGGTAGGGACATCGAGGCGCAACCTCTGCGTAGAAATTTTTCGTCGGTTTTTAAAAAAAGATTAGCTACTACTATACTATTAACTGTACTAGGGGGTTTAGAATCATGTGCTGAATTCATGGTTACAGTCTGCGTGTCGATGTCTCTGCCACCCTGTATGCCAGCCTCTAAGCGATAGCTTCGAGCATGTTGGACAGGAAGCTGTTAAAGATTTAGCAAGTAGTTAATGCTCCTACACACTTATAATTACTCAGATAGATAATATTTTATTCTGGGTGGAGAAGGTACCTACCAAAAGTGGAGTGGTGGAAACAGATAATTGTGGTAACGAAAAGCCATTTTAATTAATTGAATTCCGCCTGCCTTTTACGACTCCCTCAAAATCAAATAAAAAGATGCCTCAAATAAAAAATAGTATTGTTCTTTTGTTTTTAATTAGTGACAGAAAGTCAACGTCCTATAGCGAACCGGAAACGGGGACAAGCCTTTTCAACGGTTGGACAGCTACAAGGAAATCTGAATGGGCTCGAAACGGTGTCAATTAATGTTTTTTTATCTTGACATTAGTATTTCCTTTTCAAAAAGGTTTTTTGGGTTAACTTTGCAAATCTATTAATGTCACCAGAAATGGTGGCATGGACTCATTAGAAGAAGAATGACTAAAAGTCGTACTAAAAAGTCTCATGCATCAAGATCAAAATAATTATTATAGTAATTATTTTCATAATTTTTTACGACATTACGCGTCGGGGATTTGATTTTTGAACAGGGAATTAGTAAATATGTGATAATATTGTATTATTCCCTTTACATGACGTTCCGTTTCAAATGATATGATTAATATAACCTTGAATTTTAAAAGTGTCATGATCACGTCTTTCAAAAAACATGTAAAAAAAATATACATTTCCGATTCTACATCAATTAAAAATAACTAGAATATAATAGAATAGAATTTTTACTTAAACGATTATCATTTTTTAGAGGAATAATGGCCTTTGTTTATAAAGTACCTAGTTTTTAGGTTATGTATTTCTATTTTTTTATAAAACCTCCGTTACCCGGGTTTTGTTTACAAAAAGAACTTTTGTAGGAGTTAATATGATAAGTGTAGTCTATAAAAACCAAAATTTAACTTTGATGCAGCATGGTACGGAATTCCATACATCCATGGGCATTGTCCTTTAGGTAAGTAATTGATTCACGCGTGCAGGTCGTCCATCTTCAGGCACCCATTGTTTGGCTGGTACGAGGTGGCGCGGGAAAAGAGTTCCTAGAAGGATTTAGGGAAGCCTTTGCCCAACAGTTTGACAGTATAGGCTAACAAAAAAAAAAACATTTACAAAGGAGCATAAGATGAAAGTTATCAACTTATACTTGAGTGTGTTAGCACTAAACAATTTTCATAAGTCCATGTATGTTCTACATTCACTTAATAAGTTGCTCGTGGCAAAGTAATATAAAAAAAAACAGCAGCACAGCAGCAAGAGTCAACCGAAGGTAAAGCTACGCTTGCCGAGGTCAGTCCATGGATAGGTGAAGAGGCTAAGCAGACGATTTAGGTGCAAGTAAGAATCTTCCTTGCTTAATATTCCTTTTCTTATTATTCTTTTTTTCGGAGTGTACTGTCATTTCGGTTCGCAGCGGTGGGTATTAAATCCTAGCCTTGGTATGTATGAACGTATTGAGTGATGCTGTCAAATCAATCCACAATGCTGAGAAGCGCGGCAAAAGACAAGTTTTTATCCGACCTTGTTCCAAAGTCATATTAAATTTTTTAACTGTGATGATGAAGCATGGTTACATAGGCGAATTTGAGATCGTCGATGGCCACCGAGCTGGAAAGATCATTGTCAATCTGACCGGCCATCTGAACAAATGTGGAATCATTTCACCCCGCTTCGACGTTCCCATCAACGATATTGAGAGGTGGACTAACTTGCTACCGTTACGACAGTTCGGCTACCTGGTCCTGACAACCAGTGGTGGAATCATGGACCATGAAGAAGGCAGAAAAAAACAACTTGGTGAAAAAAATTTAGGCTTCTTTTTCTAAGTATAATTAAGACAGGTAGCCTTGAATTGATTTTATTTCATGGCCTAATATAATAACATAGTCCGAATATATTTTCGAGACGTTTGGGGTTGAAACATTCGAGCCGCGGAGTCGGAGTGTTTATATAGAGGATATTAAAGAGATCTCTAAAAGGGTATTTGACACTTCCCGTGACCCAAGGGCTGGCTTTTACCTTGGCTAGAGGCTAAGCATTGCCACACAACGATGTGGAGGTATTTTTTGACACTATTTAGTTTATTGGAGAGCAGAGGTGGCACAGTGGTAACGGATGCGACTTACGACTCGTCGTGGTGGTCGTCGTCGTCGGTCGTGGGTTCGTCCCCAGGCAGACGCTTTACTTCTTTGTGTAAATTTTTCATCACCAATTCTCTCAAAACAGTGAAGGAAAACATCGTCAGGAACCCGGCATATCCTAGAACCAACAATTCGAAGACATTTGACCTCTACCAGGCCTCCGTCACTCCATGTACTTGCGCGCTTTACTTACCTACCGCCCGGCCGAGCGTTCTCGGGCTGTTTGCGGACCAAATTCAGTGCTGTGGGATCGCGCGGTGCGAAGCAATCACAACTGTACGTTTTAGCATGCAGCGGATGCTGACGCGACGGAGTAGGCTATTATAGCAGTAGGTATTGGAAATTTTCTACTGAGTGAAGTATCTGTTACGTAGTAACTATTTAGTAATCTGTTCCTCTACCAACGCGCACTGGGTCAGCGTGGGGCATTACAGTCCACTCCCTCTCGAAGATAGGAGGCCTGTGTCCCAGCAGTGGGAACATTAAAGGCTGATAATATATTTCGTTTATTATTAGGTTCAGTGTTTGGATATTTTGTTGTTTTCTATTTAATGTGTATAGTTTTGTATGTAGATTAGTTAGGCCCACTTAATTTTATTTTCAAGGCAAAAACTTTCTAGCTTAACTACAAAACGAAAAAGAAATTTACGTAATTAAATAATTGTACAGATGCCAGCAGGTCAAGTTACCCGAAACTGTCAAATTTTCTCAATCAACCTTGAACCTTAATGCTTTCGGTGATAAAGTTGAAAATCTATTAAAGAAATTTGATACATTGTAGTAGCTTGATGTGCTGGCGTCTGTACACCGTGGTCATGCTTCAATTACAAGACTGGACTGAGACAAATTGCTTTCGCAGCTTAAACTTGCCCTAATAAGTTGTTTTCGTGAACTTTCGGGACTGAGTTAATAACTTGAAATAAGACTTGGTTGTGACCGAAATATGTCGGAGATTTTAGTAAAATATTAGCAAATTGTTATTGCTTTCGACAAAGTTGCGTGAAAGATATTTAAAAAAAAAAACAATCTATTACCTAATATTTTATACTATCTGACCCCACTGACGTTACCCTGTTCAAATTTCAATAATTCATGCAAAATGACCATGCATGAGTGCATGTTAAATTTTCCTGGCAACTTTTCGTTTCGGTGTTAATAAAATACTTTTCGTTTTTCTTTACTTTCTTTCCGTTCTTTTCTTTCATTCTATTAATAAACTAACATTTATCATAATCAAGAAATCTCAATGTCTTCTCAAGTCGTAAAAACCGTGCGAAGCACCGGCACTCTAGTATAATATAAACATAACAGGTACCTGTTAGGTATGTGTGACATGATAAGTATAAACAAGATTGATCCTTAATACATTTATATTAAGGATCAATCTTGTTTATACTTATCATGTCACAGAGGGTGAGGTATCAATAAGCGCCCTTGACATTACTCGTGGTCGTGAGTGCCTTGTAACTGAGAGGAGAGGAAAATTAACCTTTGTGAACAACACGCTTGATCTAATTATTTAGATCAAGCGTGTTGTTCAGAGTGTAAGGCAATACATTACAGGATATAAGATTAATTTTCTAGGTTCAAAATCAAAATATTTTATTTCACATAAACCTACATGGGCACTTATGAAACGTCAGAAGCTAGGTGCACGGTTCCAATTGGTCATTTTTTTTTAATAATTGGCTGTTACAATGTTTTCAAATTACAGTATTAATATAATATTATAATAAAATTAAAAGCCTACACTGTCCTCTCATACCGAGAGGACAGTGTAGGCCTGTCAATAACTACCAGGTAGGTACTTAATAAAATTGAAAATGGTCTGGAAATCTATTAGTCAACAAGGCCTAGATACATAATTATGTACATACAACGTTCTCATATTCACAAAATATACAATAATCTATGTAAATAAAATACAAAACCCACTTCCTCTCACAGAGAGAATGTCTGGTGTACCAGCAGTAGGAACGTTACAGACTGATATGCTAAAAGAATAGAATTTTCTATAATCAAGTTACAAAGACGCAACAAGATTGTTAGTAAAACTTACGACTATGTTAGTAAGCACAGACACTAAACAAAAAAAAACGGTTGCGACATCCCATGAGAGATGGAACAACAGTGACCCACGTACACACAGTCTAGGTGACTCACAATCATGCTTAAGACACTGTTGGAGCCGCCCCACACCCTGCGCACCAGGGAAGCGCACATTTCATGCATTGTTGCGTAAAAGCAATCTACATGCGCATCTGCAAACATCCCTGACGCACTACAGAAACGGGGCAGCCCCACCAGTATCCTAAACGCATTGTTAAATTGAACGCTCTTAAGCTGTATATATATAATAAAATAAATTTAAACCAAATGACATGATTGCCATTATAATAATCACTAAAAAAGAGTTGAAATTAGAATTGTAGGTAATATACAGGATACATTTTTAACCTGTGCGCAAACTGTAACCATGAATTCTGTATATCGATACTGGAAATATGAAATAACGTAAGGGACAAAACTAAGGTTTTCAGGAGAGCAAAAATAAGATATTTTTCTTACAAAACTGGCTATAATTTTTTAACTATATGTTTTATGTAAAAAGTGTCTAGGACAAAGTTTCTTAGATTTCTTCATTCTTTGAAGCTAAAATAGTAAAAAATCAATAAAGCCTACAGTTTCAGAGATAGCATGTCCCTTACGTTAAATAATAATGAATACGAGTGATATACGTTTACAAAATTTTAGATGTAAATAAACGGCATTGATGTATGGGACACTTAAGGAAATAAACATTTAGAGTTTTTCAAAGTAAAGGTCTCTTAATGGTACACTCTATAATGTTAATGCTGTTAACAAATATAAAAAATAGAATTTTATACATTCGTGACCTACTATGCCTATGCCATACAGTTTAAAACTACTTGCTGACTCATAGGGATAAAAAATAAACGAATAAAAGAGATCAAAACTTTTATTTGTGCTCAATGATGAATCCTCTTTTATAAACGCAATTTAGGTACTCTCATAAATTATGTTAATATATTAAATTCTATAACATTATTAAATTCTGTTTTAAATCACAATAAAAATAGCTATTTTGGCTTACTAAAATTAGACTCATTGTCCCAAAAGAAAAATAAAATTCACTTAAAAAATAAACAAATCAGTTTTCTTAAGTAAATAGTAATCATTAAACATAAAAAAAAACAAATTAACTTCTTCCTTAATAGAAAGCCTACAGATAATTGAAAAAGTCTCAAAAATTAGTCATTATCTTTGTCAGTCTCATCATCGTCGGTGTCATTGAGCCTATCTTTAATTATACTCTTATTATGAAGATTCAAATATTCATTGTGAAACTTATTTGGAATTATACCATTGTCACATAATTTTTTGAGATCTTTAAACTTTGGAACTGAAATTGGCACATCGGCGTCGAGGCAACGATGAGGGACGACCTGGGTCTCGTCCTCGACAGCCGGTGGAACTTCGTCGAGCATTTCCGACGTTTGTCCCCCAAACTGGAACGGGCCGGGGCCGCCTTAAAGCGGCTCCTGCCCAACCTGAGGGGGCCAAACGCCTCCTCCCGGAGGCTTTACGCGGGGGTCGTGCGGTCCATGGCCCTATATGGGGCCCCAGCGTGGGCGCGTTCACTGCGGCTTCGAGCCGCATACTATCTGAACGCGCCCCAGAAGGTGGTAGCCACAAGGCTGATCCGGGGCTACGGCACGATCTCGCGTGAGGCGGCAAGCCTCCTTGCCGGACTGCCGCCATGGGATCTGGAGGTGATAGTCCTCGCGCGCCTGCATGACTGGCGCGCGGAGGCACTACGCCGGGGGGAAACTCTGCACCCGTGGCAAATCGGTGTGGAGCGGACGGACCTCCGGCGCGATCTCATGGCGGAATGGAAGGCGCGACTATCGCAACCCAGCGCAGGGCACGCCACGATAGTGGCGATAAGACACCCCTCTTTGAGGAGTGGCTAGAGAGGCGTCACGGCATTCTCACGTACCGCCTGACGCAGGTCCTCTCCGGACACGGGTGTTTCGGGAGGTTCCTGCACATAATCAGGCGGGAGGAGACGCCTGGGTGTCACCACCACCAGGATCGCCCAGAGGACACGGTGGAGCATACGGTGGAGGTCTGCCCTGCTTGGGCGGAGCCCCGCCGTGTCCTCGTAGAGGCGATCGGCAACGGCGGCGACCTCTCGCGTCCGGCCCTGGTGCAAGCCATGGTCCGGGGCGAGAGGGAGTGGGAGGCAGTCACCTCCTTCTGCGAAGCAGTCATGCTAGCGAAGGAGGTGGCGGGGAGGCTGAGGGAAAACACCTCACGCCTCAACGGCCGCGGGAGACGCTCCGGGCGTCGGGAGCCGCGTAACGACTCCCGGCCACCGTAGGCGCGGGCCTGCGGGGGCGGTAAGTAATGGGTAACTCACCGTCCGATCAGGACCAGGCCTGTGCCGGACGGCGCGTTGTGTTCCACGCGCGCCTCAAAGAGATGTCAGCAGAGGACGGGGCCCGATAGGGCCGAAGCCTGCCAGGGCGGCGGGATCTTCCGAAAGGGTTACCGCTGCCCTGGAAAAGAAAGGACTAAGGAAGGAACACGGGTGGGTTTTAGTCAGTAAGAGTCTGACACTCCCTTACGCTCCACCCAGAGCGGGAGGGGTCATTTGATGATTTCCCATCCTCAAAAAAAAAAAAAAAGGGTCAATATAATTATGATAATTTGAATCACAATTTAATGTAAGGGACATAGTATTTGTACCTTCTCAGGGAACACTAATGTATAAGACAATAATAAAACATCTCAAATTATGGAGTAACTTATGTGACCTGTTGTAAAATGTACTCGATTTTTATTTAATGTAAATACCAAATACTGTGAGTAAAGAGACTTACATTAGTTTTTATAAAAATATTAATTTATAATGTCATATACAGCCAGTTTCTAGAAAAAAAATGGTCTAGGCCTACGGAAAATATGTGATGTAAAGGACATTTTTTTCAAGATATCGAGATTTTAAATATACCAATCGATAGAGCAAAAAATTCCGAATCCAACGATATATATAACTCATTTTCGACCAAATGTCCCTTACGTTATTTCATATTTCCAGTATCGATATATGATTGTGAAACAGAGTTGAAACTTTTTCTTGGTTATTTAAAAAAAATGTACTCTGCCATACACGAGATTGAGCCATTTTGACCGCGTAGGTGTTGCACTTTTCTATGAAAAAGCTGTTTTTTTTTTGAGAACCGACGAAAAAATTCTGCTCTAGCTAGGGGGTTTAGGATCATGTGCTGAATGCATGGCCACAGTTTGCACACTAGTTAAAAAAGACAATGACCAAATGACGTACCAAAAAGTCTGATGCATCAAGATAAAAATATTATTTTCATAATTTTTAACGACATTACGAGTCGGGGATTTGATTTTTGAAGAGGGAATTTAATTCAAAGTAAAAAAGTGTTGATATTGTTTTATTCCCTTTACATGACGTTCTGTTTCTTGATTCAATGATGATTATGAATGATATGATTAATATAACCTTAAATTTTAAAAGTGTCATGATCACGTCTTGCAAAAAACATGTAAAAAAATTAGAATTTGCCGATTCTTTAAAAATAACCAGAATATAATTTTTATATAAAAATTATATTCTGGTTATTTTTAAAGAATCGGCAAATTCTAATTTTTTAAGTTTTTTGCAAGTTTTTTGTTCAAATTCTAAGTTTTTTGCAAGACGTGATCATGACACTTTTAAATAAAAATTATATTCTGGTTATTTTTAAAGAATCGGCAAATTCTAATCGTTTAAATAAACGATTATAATTTGTTTAGAACAATAATGGCCGTTCGTGTATGACATGTCAAACAAAATAAAGTACCCTTTTCAGGTTATTTCGATTTTTTTGAAAATCTAAAAAACGCGGGTTTTTTTTTACAAAAGGAACTTTTGTAGGAGTTAATATGATAAGTGTAGTCTTTATAAAACAAAGTTTGACTTTGATCCAACATATTACGGGATTCTACAAATTCATGTGCATTGTCCTTTATCCTGTACCTATGTTAGGTACTAAGAGTAAATTATTAACGTTATGTTTTATTTATTCAAAAAAACTTTGTGACAAAGACAATTTTTTTTCAGATGTAACTCATCTGAAAAAAAATTGTCTTTGTATGAAAGATTAAAGAACGACACTTCCAAGGTATTTAATTAAAATATTATCAAGGTTACTAACATACTAAATATGGAACGTCTACAATGCCACTAACTTATTGATTGGACTTTCATTATTAATTAAAGAGCTTACCGACAGACGTTGTTCTGTTTAAATTCCAATAATCCATTAAAAAAAATCCTATAGAAAAAAGACTTTTAGTTTTTCTCAAATTTGATTTTTTTCCAGAAAACTTCCAACTTTTCATTCCATTGAAATATAATTCGGACTATTACGAACATTTTAAAACAAAAAATTGCCAAATTCGTGCGGCCGTTCTCAAGTGCTGCGCTTACCAACGAACAGCATTTCATTTTTATTTATCTTTCTTTTTATTTTTTTAAAGCGTTGCCCGTCACTAGGAATTACTCCTGTATCGTGGGTGCGTTTACAAAAATTTAAAACTCACATAGACAAACAGCCAGACCCGGAACAACTACCTGTAGGCAATACAAATATTTGTTCCGTGCGGGAATCGAACCAGCGACACGCAGCGCAGCAGTCGATCGCTCAGCCACCGCGCCAACCGTGTCGTCAATTTATATATATGATGACGAGGGGCTTGTGGCTAAGTAATAACAGCCGCACGGGTCGATCGATCAGGTTAAGCTAGGTACGCTTGCCGCGGTTGGTCCGTGGATGGGTGACCATTTTCACATACCGAGTCCCCTCCGTGCCTCGGAAAGCACGTTAAGCCGTTGGTCCCGGCTGTCATTCGTGGATCTTTGACAGTCGTTACGGGTCGTCAGTAGCCCGAAAGTCTGACAACCAGTCTTACCAAGGGGTATCGTATTACCCAGTAACTGGGTTGTGGAGGTCAGATAGGCAGTCGCTTCATGTAAAATACTGGTATTCAGCTGCATCCGGTTAGACTGGAAGCCGACCCCAACATAGTTGGGAAAAGGCTAGGCAGATGATGATGAGATAGAGTAGCATAATCAACCTATAATGTTCCCACTGCTGGGGCACAGGCCTCAGGCTCTATAAGAGTGAGTGTATCATAAACCACAACGCGGGCCCAGTGCGGGTTGGTAGATATCACACGTCTTCGAATTTGTAATTCCAGGACATGCCGGTTTCCTCACGAGGTTTTCCTTCACCGTTTTGAGAGCAGTGGTGATGAAATTATTTACACAAAGTAGCGCCTTTCTGGGTTACTCTCAACCTACAATTTGTAAGCTACCACTGGGCCACAACTGCTCTTAGATATTAAGTTAACAATAAACCCCTTTATTCATAAACGTTGCTTAAAGTTAAGCAGTGATTAGCGACTGTTTGACCATACATTTTTGACGTTTAAACGTTACTTAACTTTAGTCATCGTTTATGAATAAACCCCATAGTAAGTGAGGACATTATTAGATAATTATCTACTCCAAAACATAAGTTGGTGCTACACCAGACAGAACGCAAACGTAACGTAACGTAACAATGTGATAGAAACTGAGAACTCACATCGTGCTCATAGTTGTGCGGCTAACCGCAATTCTACGCGGGAAACTGTAACGTCTTCTGTGGTTACTCGCGCCCTTTAACCGTGCAGTGTGTGTAAGGCCTTAGATGTGTTTAATGTTTGTGTAAAATGTATGCTGGTGAAGTGGGTACGTATGGGATAAAAATTAAAGATGATAACGTTCAATGAATTGGTATAATGTCCAATGTACACATACGTAAAAACACATAATCAATTTGAAAAACGGAAGGTGAAAGTCTACACAAGGCATAGATATAGTTAACTCTAATATTCATGCGATATAATTACAGGAAAAATATATTTTCCATAGACATGAAAAAACCAACTGACATTTGATAAACATGACAGGTGACCACAGATCACCAACGCTACACTGGTTTTTGCTAGATTATCTTGCACATATAAGTAGGTCGGAGTTGCCTTTGAATGCTGCAACGTCTTCAACCAAAGTCATATTGGTTTTGTAACATAAATAGAGATATGACACAGAAACTAAAAAACGATCAGCTCTGATCGTTTTTTAGTTTCTGTGTCATATGTCAATACAGTACCCATTGACAAAACGTATATAAATATCGTAGATATAAATAATCTACTGCATGTAAGGACTTCATTCTTCCCTCTATCTTACACATATGCACCATAAATATAGCCAACAGGACCGGTCGTTTAGGAATTTCTCTGACGCCAGCATATCAATCATTCACAGATATCTCGCTAACGACAATGGCATCACCCATGACGCAAACATGTTGTCTCGAACAACGTGTTTATAACTCAATCTGCCTAGCCTGGAAGCCGACACCAACATAGTTAGGATAAGCCCAACTATGTTGGTGTCGGCTTCCAGTCTAACCGGATGCAGCTGAAAGCCAGTATTTTTACATGGAGCGAATGCCTACTCAGGTAGGCATTCGCTCCATGTAAAAATTCATGCCAATCATCATCATCAATTCATGTAAATTTTTGCCATTATCGTGTTACCTTGTAACTGGGTTGTAGAGGTCAGCCTCTACAACCCAGTTACAAGGTAACACGATACCCGTTGGTAAGACTGGTTATCACACTTTCAGGATTCTGACTACCCGTGTCTAACGACTGTCAAAGATCTACAAATGACAGCCGGACCAACGGTTTAACGCGCTTCCCGAGGCATGGAGGGGTATTTCGATATGTAGGTAATAGATGCTCACCCTCCACGGACTGAATTTGGCAAGCGCAACTCAACCTTCGGTCGACACGTGCGGCTGTTATTATTTACTAGCCCATATACATTATCATCGTTGTTCTCCTGCCATTATTCCAATACAACAGGTGGGCAACATGTATTTTTCTTCCATACTTCTCTATTAGTCGCCATCTCGGTAGTCACCCCCTTTCTAACCAAATCATCATCTAAACAGTTCATCTATCATTTATTTGGTCTTCCCCTACTCTTATAGCTATCGACATGACATGATACTCAAAATTGTCCTCACGACATTCTCCTCATTCCTCCGTACGTGCCCATACCATAACAACCGATTTTCACGCAACTTTTCTTTTATCGGGGCCACTTTCAGACTTCCTCTTAGGTACTCATTTCTTATTCTTGTCATTATATAAATATAGCTAGCCATATTTATACATATAGGCTTTTTGAGAAATTTGCATTCACAGATTTTGAAAAAAATGTACTGCCAGCAGAAAAATGGGCAATTTTCACAAAAACTTACAGATTTAGATATCAATCAGCCAATCTCTCGTTAAATATAAGAAATGTCTTAAAAATTTATTGTAATACGAATGTTTTTTTTTTTTTTTAATTTTAGGTATTTTATTATTCTTTGTCCTAATATTTTACAGAATTTGTTGTTTTTTTTATGTTCCATTGTCAAATTTATTATTTTATTTTATTATGTATTAGGTATTTAATTTATTAGCTTAGTTGTTAATTTTAGTGTGCATGCTGTGGTCTCCTGTAATTGAAGGAGTACACCTACTTAATACTTTGTCGTCCATTAATTATATGTAATGTTTAGTGTATATATCTTTTGTTAGAGATCCTAAAATAAATAAATACATGCCAATCGATCCTGTTTCTTATAAGGATGAAAAACCTCTCTTGGACCAACCGAGGTTTGAGTATTAAAAAGTCAGAAATCTCAAAAAACTTTTCCCGTAGGTACAGTTCGTAGGGAATTAGTAACTGCCCTTACTGCTCCATCTCAAAAATCCATCGTTTACAGATGCCAGCACATCAAGCCACCCGAAACTGTCAAATATTCGCAATCAACCTTGAATCTTAAAGCTTTAGCGATAAAGTTGAGATTTTGCTAATTTTATTTTTTAAAGAAATTTAGTTTGATGTGCTGGCGAATGTAAATAGCCAACTGGTTTTTCCCATATGATAACTTAACTATCATTCATAAAGCTATCCCGCTAACTACAATAGCGTCACCCATTACGTAAACAATTTGTCCCAAACAACGTGTTTATAACTAAAAACAATTATTATCGTTCCGCCATCAAATAACATGCGCCGACCCTAATATCTAACGTTGCATTGGACAGCGCCAATTCAAATTCACCCACTTTTGGCTACGTTCCAACGAAAATGTGCTCTGACCACGTTTCACAAATAATTATTGCTCCCCAAATACTGTGTATCAAATTCAAATTATTTGTATTGGTATTGAAACGAGGAGACCACAGCCATCAGTGTCGAGGATTTCTAAATATAATTATGTAGAATTCAAAACTTAGGTGAAGTGAGCTGTCATTCCGCATGATGTAAGGGATTGCTACTATTAACAGCTCACTTCACCTAAATTTTCACGGTGAGATATATACAGAATAGATCGCCAGGACCGCTCACGCTGCGAAAAAAAGTATTAATTATTCTGTGTTTGCAATTTAGTTTCCTAACATGTAAACAAAAGCATAAAGTTCAGTTTACGCTACCACTTCATATTTTTTAGACCATTTTTATATTATTAGTCATTTACCTACTTGAGTTGAAATAACAACAGTTGGAAACAAGAGTTAAAATATTAAGTAATAGCCAACAAAGTTAAGTAGCGGGGCTGACTACTCACGTAATGCCTGGCAGGTACCTATTGCCACTAAAGGAAGCTATTTAGTGTTCCAACGCATCTCGGAACCAATGATTACCATCGTTTATCTCTTATTCTGCTGAAACGTCGTTTATCTCGTTTCAGTCATACCTAACGAGCTAAAGGGATAACTACAAAAATCCGATTTTACCTATTTCCAGGAAAAGAAAATACTGAACGAATAATATTGAACAATACTGAACGAATTTCACACAAAATCACCACCATTGAAAGTGATCTTTTATAGAATGGCATGGATGTTAATTACGCAATTGTTTGAATTGTGAACGTACACCTCTAGTAGCAATATGCCAGTTGGTTACATTTTATTAAGCACAGGTCACACTGCCATCTTTTTGTTTCCCCCGGGATTGAAAATCCTCAGGGATGTCCGCCGCCCTGGGGTGGGCGGCGGGATCTGTGAGACTTCACACTGACTAGACTAACTTAGCTAAACTTATACAGCCTTGCATTTTGAAAAAAAATCAGTTGTTCCATACATTATGTCGAGTTATGCGAACATAAATGTATGGATCAGCTGATTTTTTTGTCACATAGGTAGTAAAAGGTTCTGGTTCTGGTAAAAGTTGTTCAAAATGAGGAGTAGGTGTAATGGCCCCTTTTAAGGATTAAAACGATCAAAATGTAAGGTAGGCCTACCACTGTTCACACTTCATCATCATTCTCCTGCCCTTATCCCAATTTATTTGGGGTCGGCACAACATGTCTTTTTCTTCCATACTCCTCAATTAGCCGCCATCTCGACAGTCACCCCCTTTCTAACCATATCATAATTCACACAGTCCATCCATCGTTTCTTTGGTTGGTTGGTGTTCACACTTATCCCCTCAGAAATTAGTTTGAAAAGTGGTCAACCGCGAACTTTCAAGACCGCACATAGTTCAGCAGGAAACCAGCAGAGCTATGCGAGTTAAAATAACTGGGTTCATGCAAAAAACTAAATGGTTATGTTATAGGCAGAAGGATGATAGAGTAAATTGGACAAGCTGGACTTTTCAGGTTTGTTAGCCCACATATAACATAGAAATTAATGACTTGGGATTGTGAGTGTGTTAAGCAATAACCGCGCTGTTTTGTGAACTAAACTAAACTGAGCTTAGTTAGCTTAAGTCACGGTGTGACTTACGCCTTATAGCTACCAATATTTTGTATCAAATTGAATTTACTGGTATTGTCAACATCGAGTTATGTGAAGCGAGAAAACCGACAGTCCTCGTCCACGACCAATAATAAATTATGGATATTTCGCTGTACGTGTTACGCGAATGGCGATTACGCCTCGTAATATGTTTTCAGTGAGGATTAATTTTGTGTTTTAATTTACTAATGGCTTTTTCAGTAATTCATTTTTTGTGACATTTTTTTCTGGGTGTGGTCGTTTTGGCGTGTTTTTCTGCGATTGATATAGGTACGTAGAAATGGAAACACGACGTGTAAGCTGAATTTCCCGGTCTTTGAATGATGAATAATTTATTTATATTTATAATAAAAGAAAGAATGAATAACGGTTATTTGGAGACAGTTCATGAAACACAAAATACAAATAACAAAATAAAAAAGTGAAGATAATATTTCGTAAAAATTAAATTAATTTTGAAACTTTGCTCTAGGTTTCAAGCAGATGTCTTTCAGATTGATTGAGAAATCGCTTGACCCTTCTTCTGGTTCTTGCTCTCGGAAGATCGAGTGCTTACTGTTTACAAACCGACACTGTGTTTATCAACAAAATGGTTTTTGGCTGTAATTTTTTCGTGGGGAAAGCCTCATGGTTACCCTCCGTCCTTTCCAGACGGATATTGACGGATTATGTCGGACTCCTACCGACTAAAGACTAAGACCCCACGGTTCCTCCCAGTACCATGAGTGGGGGGCCCGGGAGACACTTGTACATTCGCCGCATCGACTGGTATCAGCCCGCCATGTATAACGGGCCCCATCACCAAGTGCGACCGATCCCACGACCGCAAGAGTATTTACAAATAAAAGAAAATAGTAGGTGAACTTTAAAAACATTAGAAGTATGTTTAAAAATGTACCAAATATTCTGCAAATTTTGTTCGGCACTGGATGTATTCAAACCTCGTCGGTAGCTCTCACCTAAGGTGGCATGTGAGCACCTCGTGCCGCTCCAGATATTGCACATACTTGCCACGTATTACTGAGGAAAGCATTCTCAGGAATCTGCACGTCGCATAATATTATGAATTTCCTGGGACCTTCTGTTATTATTAAACGTAGAAAATATTTTTATTATACTTCGCAAGACTTTTTTCATAATTATTTTGCTACGAGTATGTTTAAAATGTTCTACTTCTCCTTACATACTCTTTCCACGTCTATTTATAAAATGCATTGTTGTAGTATACTGAAAAACTTTTGTTATTAGACTATCTTCGAAAATAATTTTCATTATTTGTCACATACAATATGCATGTTATATATATATATTATATTAACAGCGAGGGAATTGGAAAAGCGAATTGACCACCTTTGTCAATTCGCCGTGTTATAGCCTTTTCATACACCTGTCTAAAGCCTTATTTACACGGTGCAAGTTTATTGCCCGTGGCAAACCATAAAATTGAAGCAATAATTTACTAGCACCGTCTAAACTACACGTACAATTGTTGCACGATAGGGGCAAGTTAGTTGCTGTTCAAATGTGTTGTAGGCGTTCATGACAAATTGTGATTTGAATTTATGGAAAATTTAAGTAGGTATTCAATTTGCCTAATAAGTTTCCTTTTATACATTTTTTTTTTAATTAACCAGACCTTAATTTGTTTATTATTACATCCAGTAATTCAGCCAGTCTTCCCACTTTTACAGAACATTAATTACTATCATATAAGCGAAAAATAATTACAGCTTCGCGTCAACACATGCGATCCCTAATGGCGAGTGTACGTAAATATAGCGACTGACTAATTAATCCGAGCACGAAGGTTTTATCAAAATCATGAAATGTTTGAATAGTGCAGTGCAGCTTTATTTTTCATGTGGGAGGAAAATATTAAAATATACTTGATACTTTTTTTAAATAGGTCATCGTGTGGTGTTTGTTTAACAAGTCTGTTTACATGGATTTTACCTTATAAAGCCCTGCATGAATTAAAGGTCTACAAACTCTTGAAAATGATTGAAAACGAAAGATAATATTTAACAATTTGGATGATACACTAACATAAGTTAGGGTGATATAAGATTGCACGATCAATAAGATTGCGCTTACGTCATAAGTGTGCATACACACGAGCAACACGCGTAAAAGGCAGAGGTAGCTTCAGCTGTCGACAACGTGCTGGTCGTGTCATTCTCGAGTACGGTGCTCAAATACACGAGCAGCATATTGTCTTAGGCAGCCGTTGACTCATGTCGCTCGTGTATATGGACACTTACTCGATACTAGTGTGACACGCTGCCAACTTCAGTCATGTTTTGATTGTTTTGCATGCTGGTATGCACTCCAGAAAAAATATTGAGATACCAGTGAAAACAGCAAGTCCACCCGGTCTATTCTGTACAAATCTCACCATGAAAACTTAGGTGAAGTAAGCTTAAAGTGAGCTGTCATTCCATCTGTGTTAGCAATTGACACTATGGACAGCTCATTGTATCTAAGTTTTCACGGTGAAATTTTTATAGAATAGCACCGCGAGTGACTTCATAGTTTTTATAGTCCTCAGATCTATTTTTGTGACATTTTGCAGATTAAAATCTTGTAGGAATTAGAATGTTTTACTGATCATTTTACTTGTGTTTACCTTTGAAACTTCGGCTAGTGCAACGTATTATAATAACTTCCTAAGAGATGGCAGTGGTATCAATATAACCTAACCCGAGAAACACATACAAACACACCCTTCACACAAACCCCAAAATCAGAAATAACCTCTGCCTCAAATGGAGGTCACATTTCGATTCCTACCTAATTGCGATCTGTTAAATCGTGCGCGATTACTGATTTATGTTCGCAATCCATTGCGTACCGACTGAACTTGGTCGTCATTAACCCTGACGTCGGCGCGTAATGAATGGTGTCCCATATGGTGCAGATTAAAGTTAACGATAGGCACCTACCCTATACGTGCACTGCGACGCTTGTCAAAAGCAGGTAAAGAGGTACTTTACGAAGGTAAATGTAGTTTCTATGTGTCTTTAATGTCTTCTGCAGGTGGATATGAGTTTTCAATAGATTGGATGGCTTTAATGAAACATTAAACGTTAACTTTATTTTAGACTTAGGCACACTTTTTTTATATATTTATTTATTCAGTAGTACGCATGGCTACACTTCAAACTTTACATAACCAGTATAAGCTGACTTCTGATTGTACGAAAAACCTATACAGTGCGAAAAAAAAAGATACATTTCAGTTGGTGCAAGCATAAACTCACTAGAGTTTTACCGTGTACCAAAATCATCGACTACACACTTTTTATTCGTGGAATAAAATCGACTTCTGGCAGCATTTGTATGGAAGAATGGCCGAAAAATCAAAATTATTCCTCCGATAAAATTGTCTGGCGTTAGAGAAATAAAACCACTTATGTAGGTCAAAAAGAAACGAGTAAAATTACAACGGGTATAAGTGAAATATTATTTAATACTAACGAGCGAACATCGATGACTAATCTGGCCTTCTATCCTAAAAAGTTGATACGAGGGTTTTTTAGGTTTAGGAGTACCTACACCTGTCGTTTTTGTTTGGAATAATATTGTATTTTTTTCTTAAATGGCAACGAGGAAAAGATATATAATAATATATAAATATAATAATATATAATTAGAAAAATCTAATTATACAGGTTGTCCCAGATGTCGACGTCCAGCTAGAATCGGGTAACAGGCCAAGTAATAATAGTTATCAGAAAAATATAGGCATGGTGTTTTAAAAATTATAGGCATTTAAAAAAAATCGACCGAACCGGCCTATTACCCAATTCCGGCTTGACGTCGACTTCTGGGACAGCCTCTATACATAGTATTTTTATTTTATTCTACAAAACATACCGCCTGTAGTCCCCGAAGGGGTACGCAGAGGTTTACAGTACTCACGCAAACGGAATATTTGAATAAATATCTTAGTAGTACACAATTCTAGCCCTAATTTATGTTCAACTTGATAAATTAAACTACACGTATAGGTGTAAATGTAACCACTTACTTACAATGATTTGTCTAGTCTTAATCCCAACCTGTAATTATCCGTAGTGAGCGATGTCACCAAGTGATTATTTTTAATATGTAGTTCTTGCATGGCTTCTATTATTTACCGCGGCTTCACCCACGTGATCTCGGAAAATATTCCACGGTTACGTACTACTGGGATTGAAAGTACCCTGTCTGTTAATACAGGTTATAAACTATCTGTGTTCTCATCCAAATATTGTTTTTTTAATAATATTCTATGTACAGTTTTCGACTTCGTTACTATTTTATTATATGTATAGATATACTAATACTGGCACGTATGAATTTTGACACAGCTTTTTGTAACGAATTGGTTTAGTTATGAAAACCCTTTGTAACCCTTGTCAACTGTTACCCTCAAATACAATGTATCGCATTTTTCTTCTGCGTCATAAATATACTAAGAAACACGTATTTTATTTCATGTCTTCAACAAAGACGCTTCGGGATAAAGACACACACAAGAGACGTTTATGAAATGGTCGTCAAATAAAACTAACAATAAATAATATTATCCTCGTATGTAGCAATCAATCTTCTGGCTTATGTACCATAGAACGAATTTTTCAATGTATCTCTAGTAGTACAAAAAATGTATAAAATTTGTTTTTTCTCGAATTCCATGCATTTTCGCCTAGGCTTTATTAAGTATTAATTGTTGCTAATGGGTCCCACTATCACGCCCTGGAAAGAATAAGTCAAATTACAAGTCACTCTGTATAAACATTGGTAGAATCTTGCGCCGTGGTCCCGTATAATTTTATAACCGTTAGTTAGATTTTGATTTACGTTTCAGTAATACATATAATTATATATAATCCACTTGGAGATGCTATCTAACTTCTTGTCATTATTGTTTACATTGCAAGTAGTGGCATACGAATTGTATTGTTCCACTACAGGGCAAAGGCCTTGCTCTTCCTTTTCTACACAATTCTGTCTTTTGCAAGTCGGCCAGTCCTTTCAGTAGGAGTGGGTACCACGACTAAAAAGTGAAAAAGCCTAAAACAAGTTAAACAAACTATGAAAAAATAGCTTTCATTTGATACCCATATTGAGGGAGTTGTGAAAAATATGTAATCCGCCATTTCGTGGCGGCGGCCATCTTGGACCGATTTTCATGGAACATAGCTAAAAACACTCCCGACTCTTTCACCTTTCAAACAAAAAAAAAAAAAAAAAATCAAAATCGGTTCATCCGTTCGGGAGCAAACACGTCAAACTTGTAACACCCCGTCGTTTTTGAGTCGGGGGTTAAAAATAAAAAAACGATGACAATCGAACGCTTGGTTACCGGTGTAATTGTACAAAATGAGTTTGTATAATAACTTCAAATTCGTATTTTGTGTCGGGCTCTTATGTCACTATGCCAATGATGCTGGCTACATACATTATGGTACCTAAGTGTTAACCCCCACCAATGGACTTTTGCAATACCATCACCATCATCGCCTTCAAACCGAATCACAGCAACGCTGTTTGGCGATATAAATAAAAAGAGGGAGACATGGCTAAAAAATAACAGCCGCACAGGTTAAGCTACGCCTGCCGCGGTCGGTCTGTGGATGAGCGACAATCTTTACATACCGAGACCTCTCTATGCCTCAGAAAGCACGTTAAGCCTTTTTTTACTTTGCTAGCCGTTACGGGTAGTCAAGAGCCCGAAAGTCTGACAACCAGTCTTACCAAGGGATATCGTATTACCCAGTAACTGGGTTGTGGAGGTCAGATAAGCAGTCACTGTATGTAAAATACTAGTATTCAGCTGCATCCGGTATCTAACCGGAAGCCAACCTCAACATAGTTGGGAAAAAGCAAGCAGTGTTAGATCACACACACGAGCGACACGCGCCAACGGCAGACGCCACTGCAACCGTCGAAAACGGGCCTCTCGTGTATTTGAGTTCGGTGCTCAAATACACGAGCGACATTTTGTCGACGGTAGCAACTGCCTCTCTCGTTGACGCGTGTTGCTCGTGCGTATGACCACCCGGGCAAGCTCATAGGTCAGAGCTAGTACCTCTTATGTGGTTTATTTAGGTAGTAAAATTCAATTAAAATGTTTGTGATTTTAGTACAAAGCAACGGCTTTGTAGGGTACACGTGTAAAAAACGTATTTAAGACAAACAACAAACCCGTTTGCTCGGCTTTGGGTAGCCTGTTTTTTTCGTGTTTTATTTTGCCAATGTTGTTTGACGTAATATAAACAATTCGTCACCTTTAGATTTAGGTACCGTAGAAAGAAAAGGTACCTTATTTATTTTGTAAATGTGCTCTGGCTATTCTTTCGGCGAATAAGTGCGTGATGTTATGTTATCCCTTATAAACTCCAAATAATAAGGAAAAGTAATTTTTAATACACAAAATATTCATAACCCAAAACTTAAAAAAAAACTGCTTTACGAAAACATGAGGATTTCTAGTATGTTGTCAAATACGTATTTCGCCAAAAAACGCGTGTTGAAAGAAACGCATCTCGTCAGATTTCCACCATGTCAAAGACGCAGCTCGACAAACACGCAAGTTGACAGATGCGCGTCTCGACAGATACGCAGCTCGACAGTCAATTAATAAATAGGATTTAAACGCTTGTAGTCATAAACATACGCAATTAGTCAAACAAAGTAATCTATTTCGTATTTTATCATTAAAAAACTTAATATGAAACAGTTACCTCTAGCAAATAATACTTGTCCACAGTTAATTTCATTTGCTTTAAATTATCAAAAGTGCCTGAAAACTATTTCAACTCACAATCCTATTAGGTAAATATTTCCTTATACCCAATACAATGATCGTCAGACCCTAAACATACAAAGCATTTCCTAACAATTACAGTTATCGTCACACACCGAACATTCTACAAAGCTGCCATGACTTACATCAGTAGGTTAGACGTTATGTAATTCATCTCACGTACGATTCTATACAGCGTGTATGAAATATGTGGTCATATCTAAGGGTGTGGTGCAGACCATGAAACTGAACAACTTTCTTCATTGGACCAACATTATAATCGAGAAAAAAAATATCATCGGGTGATTGCGTAACACTATAACAGTAGGCTTTCATTTTGACAGTTCAACAATATTCATTGCGTTATTTACGTTGTTGAGCAGACAAATTTTTCGAACATATGAAGCTAACTGAACAGACAGCTGTGCTGCTGGGGAGTTTGTTGCGCCACTTCTTCTTCCCAGCGATAACACTAGGAAGTCGTGAAGGGCGGGCGTTTTTGGGAGACTGTCTTTTATAATTTTGACGTTCGAAAAGTGCTGATTCTAACCCTAATTTTAATAAATGACTTGATTTTGATTTTGAATGGATTAGAAATATCCTTCAAAACGATTCAGATTGTAATGTGTGTTACGCAATTAGTCCAGGTCGTGGTTCCCGCAGCGATTTTAATTCAGTGTGCGATAAAATCCTGCTGTGATATTTTCACGTACATGCGAACGTGGGTTTAGGGTGCAACTGTCCCATACAAAACTTCAGCGCCTACTCGACTACAAATATATGGGACAGCTGATTATTTTTTCGCGATTACAATGTTGGTCCAAGGAGAAAGTTGTTCAGTTTGATGGTTCACAAATGTGTGGTCATATTTAAAGGTGTGGTACAGACCTTTAAATATGACTACACATTTGTGATACACACTGTATATGAGGAATTTTCCTTCATAAATAGTAGGCACGTCCGCCGGGCCTTAGGAAAGCAACAGGCTGATTACGCCCGCTTATATGTGTAGCAATGGGAATATTTCTTTCTTCTGAAGAATTAATATCAAGTAAGCCCTGGGGATGTGCAATAATCTTTGTATGCTTTAGAAAAAGAATTGAGATCTTTGTTTGAAATGGTCGAAGGGAAATTAATATTTGCTTACTAGCGACCCGCCCCTACTTCGCTCGGTTTTTACGATATGACAAAAAAAAAATAGCTTTCTTCATTTTGCGTACGATTAATATTATAATGTTTTAAACAGATAAAACCTTTCGGATAAATTTTCTGAATGATCGTGAAAACCGCGTCAAAAATCGTTGCGCTTTTGTAAAAAAATTAGAAGAACAACGCGGTCACACGGGCAGACCCAAAAAGTTACTATATTTTATAATACTTAGGGCTTATTGTTCCAACTATAAATAATTTTATTTAAGGAATAACTTTTAAATTTGACGTTTGACAATTTTTGTGTGAAAAAACTGTCAAACGTCAAATTTATTCCTCGAACAAAGTTATCTGGTGATGGAAAAATCAGCACTTAATAATAATAATCATGCTGATAATCGAAAGCATCGATCAACGTCTATCGAGGCTCTCGTTAGGCGGTTGGATCAAAGAACTGATTCAGAAGGCAGTACTCCTCGAAAAGACTTTATAGTTCTAGAACCGGAATAAACCGGTTTTCTTTCTTTTTTCTTTCAAACGAGCCGTTCTTCAAACGCGTTATATTTAAAAACATTTACATCTCCGAGTAAATGACACTATATATTTTGTACATTAAATTCTCATCTTACGTACGTCTATATTAAGACGTATTATGTCTAAAGGCACGTTCACCCGCAGGCCAAAGTAAAAGCAACAGGCTGATTACATCGTCACACGTCACACGTCACAATTGGGATGGGACACTTGCTTTGCGTTGCGGCATGTAATATTAAGACTATTAGGCGGTCTGTGTGTAGGCGAATTGTTTCAGCGTATGTAGGGGCAAGAATCAGCATTTTGATTGTTCAATTTGCACTGTTTCGTTTCTACTGTTCTGTGGAGTTGCTATTTTAATTTTGATGCATTTTTCTGTTCTGTTTCTACAACATAGGGCTGATTTTTGAATCGACAGATAATTTTTATTCGCAGAATAAAATGTACATCTGTTTTTTTATGGAAAAACTGTCAAAAATTCAAAATTATTCCTCCGACAAATTTATCTGACGTTGGCAAAATGAGCCTTAAGGAAAGTAAGTGCATTCGTTTGCTTAGTATCTACTCCGGGGGATACAGCACCCTAATTGTGTAACACAATATCGATCTAAATCTGAATCATTTTGAAGGATATTGTTAATCCATTGCTTTATATGTTCGGAAAATTTGTCTGCTCACCAACGTAAATAACGCAATTAATGTTGTTGAACTAGCTATCGTAAAAAACAAAACAAAACATTCGCAAATATTTCTTGCTTTCAGGCTTTTTCACCAAAAGCTTGCGAGTACTGTGGGTTACTTTTGAAGAAGTATGCTTCCACTAAAACCCTGGTGTCTCATAGCAACATTTATATCCCAAAATACATTTGACGGACAGCTCAAACCCAATTATAAAAAAAAAACTCAACATACAAAACACATCGATCAAATTGAAAAGAAATTGCTGACAATTTTCAAATCCCGTGTGCGTAGTAACACGATAACGTTAAACCGGATAAACCGTCGCGTCGGGTAGACGGAAAAAAGAAAAGGAAATATCACACGGAGTTATAGGTACTAAGAAAATGTCATGATCGTCTTTTGTCTTGTAGGTAGGTACTTAGTTGCCTTACCGAGGAAAGACACACGTGGGCAGATCATATGTCAGATCGAGATATTTTTATACGTGCGACTTGCGTGAATTAATATGAACTAACATCACACCATGTATTCTCTGAAGAGTAAGGCAGAAGTGTACAACAGTTATGTTTAATAAGTACAATAATGCGTTCAGAATGTGGTTGGGTCTGCCGTGGCGGTGCAGCGCCGTTGGGATGTTTGCTGAAGCGCGCACTGATGGTTTCCAGGCGATCATGCGCAAAAAAGCAGCTTCCCTGCTGGCCCGTATACGGGGTAGCAACAACGGCATTCTGAACGCAATAGCAGTACGTTTTGATTGTCCTTTTCAGAATCGGTGGGTCATGTTGTGTGGCAATGGCAATTTATAAACATTACTAGCTGCGCCCCGCGGTTTCACCCGCATAAGTTTCGATCCCGTGGGAATGTCGGGATAAAAAGTATCCTATATGTTAATCCTGGTTATAAACTATCTGTGTGCTAAATTTCGTCAAAATCTGTTCAGTAGTTTTTGCGTGAAAGAGTAACAAACATCCATACATCCATACATACAAACTTTCGCATTTATAATATTAGTAGGATGTAAAGTGTACTAGGTTAAGGTTTCTATGGGTCTATGCCACCCGAAATAAAGTAATTATTATTATTAAGTCCCATGTAGGTACTTAATAAAGGACAAGACTAATAATGCCATCGACCGAGCGCAAATATGGGCTCCGGGCTGCTACTGAAAAGCTCCCAGTGGAAAAAACCTAATAACACTTTGACTTGGCTTGGGAATTGAACCCAGGATCTCATGCTCAGCATTAGCACTTGCGAACACTACACCAACGAAGCAGTTACTACAAGGTGTAAAAAGACCATTTCACGAAGACGTCATGTACGCAATCTTTATATCAAACTGAGCAACTTTCTGCAAAAATAATTGCTGGGAAACGACTTTTATTTTTAACCGACTTCGATAAAGTAGGTGGTTCTCAATTTGGATATTTATATTTTTTTTACTGTATTTTCAGGCATAGCTCTATCATATATTATACATGTATAAAGATAAAGACCGATTTGCAAAATTCGGTCGGTGTCAAAAAACAAAAATGCGGATCTAACGATACCGACTTCCGAAATCAAAGTTATTTTTCACTTTGTAGTGTTTTCTTTGGAAGTCGGTTGTTTTTTTTTTTGTGAAAATGCGTTTATTGGAGTGAAAATTCTCCATTTACGGTAGTGTTGTACAAGGATCATGGGAATAGTTAGTAATGATATCTGCATTTAAAAATTGTTTTCATAAAAAACTTCAAGTAAGTTGGAACTTTGACCTTCAATATATCCGTAACCAGAAGGTTCCCAGATGTGGTCCAATACCAAAAAAAAAAACAGAATAACGGGAAGAACGAGTGACTCTTTGCTTCTTTAGGGATATTGTTACACCCATTATAAGCCTGGAAATAATTATTACCCAGACTTAAAAAAAAAAACTTTGCTTTATACCGCGTTAACGACCAGACAGAGAGATTTTTTTAAATTTTATTTATGTATGTACTCGTAAGTACTGTATTTTGTAATATTAAGGAAGATTTCGTGTCTAAGAAACTTCCAAAAGATTGCTTAGTAGTTTGAAGTAATTTATTAGGTAAGTGTGAATAAATATCACTGTGTTCACCCCCTTGTGGTGTGTAAAGTTTTGTACTCCGGTTAAGAGGATCTTTACCCTCGGGGGTCGTAAGTTTTGTTCATTGTAACAAATGGCACATGGATGGCAGGCAACGTTCACCTGTTAACTTAAGTAAGACTGTGATTTTTGTACTATTCGTTTTATTGTATTGAAATCTATACTAATAATAAAGCTGAAGAGTTTATGATTGTTTGTTTGTTTAAGAACGCGGTAATCTCTTGAACTACCGGTCAGATTTAAAAAGTTATTTTGGCATTTGATAGCCCAATTCTTAAGGAATGATATCACGCTAGGACTGTTAGAATACTAGCAAAAAGAAACGCAAAGCCAGAAAATCGAAACTCCACCAAGGTTAAAACTATACTCAATACATTTATTTGCATTCCACAATGAGAACTTAGGTGGTAGCTGTACATTATAAAATATACATAATTTTCGATCATTGTGGACCCTGTCGGGCACAGCAAGATAGGATAGAGGAAGAGGGTTAGCTGTCACATAGTCAAAATAGACCTTATCGTTTTATGTTATGACGTACAAGTACATAGTCTTCTTCGAGTGACAGTTGTGCCTAGGTCTACACGAGGCCTAAATTATTGAATATAAAAAGAGGTTGAATAGCGTACTTACCAGGGTATAGAGGGCACTAGCGTAGGCAGCGTGTTTGACGTGCAGCGTTCGACAGCATGACAGCGATGTGTCCTGCTCGTGTGCACTCCACGCTTTCATCTGTTGACAGCAATACAATACCACATTCAATACAACACAAAACAAAAATCGTTGCTGGTACGAAAACAAAAAACCGAATTTTAAATAAAATTTCGAATATTAAATACACAATGGGCTGTCTATAGGCTACAACATACGTTTTTATTATTATAATATCATGAAATCAGGAAAAATGTGAGATAATTCAGTAAATCGGCCATATTGTTATCAATATGGCCGACGAGAGAATGCGATCCTGACACCTGTAACACACGACAGTTCTAGTAACTATAAACATCAAATTCGCAAAACACGTATTCGTTTCTATGAAACTGACAGGTGTCAAGGACGCATAATTCTCTCGTTGGCCGCGCTGTAGTATGTCCAACACTAGAACCGAAAATACCTATATCTCGTTCCGTTTACGAAGAATTAACGACCAAAGTGACGTTTCTGTTTTCGAACGTAGGTAGAATTTCCCGACTACGCATGGTTTAAGGTTTTTTGTTTCTATAACCTTTATAGAAGACGACTTAAATTTCAAATTATATGAATAAGTAGCAGCGTCTTTCTTTCTTTTAATAACAGCTGGCCGCTGTCACCAATTCCCTCATTTACGTCGATATTGAGGCGATTTTATCTTTGTAGTCTTTTTTCGGTCATCAGACGGCCCGTATCCAACTGTAGCTATCTATATTCGGATATTTCCTGGTTCATATTAAGACTATTCTTTCAAGGGCTGATTTTACATCTATTCTATTCTATTCTATTTTTCTCTATGGCAATGGTGCCGATGTCGACAATTCTGCCAATGTCAGATGTGATATGAGAAAACGTGTGAAAAAAAAAATAAAAAAAAATAACACTTAAAGTTCGAAATCCAATAATAAAACTTTGGATTTACTGTGAAACTTGTTGACGGGTATGAGTAGTACACTGAAAACCAACAAAATAAAAAAATATGGTTAGTTATATTATTACATAAATGAATATAAATGATCACACAAAAATCATCATAATTTGATATCATTGACACGTATAAAAAACATCAAAGCCTGAAAGAGCTTTGGGGAAGAATGTGTTAGTAGGGATGGAAAGTTAGTTGGGACAGGGATCTTTAATTTAGGGAGATAACTATATAAGTCATGGGCTGGGTTATTATTGGAGCAGTTAAAGAAGATGTGCTCCAAAGTACCTTCATCCAACCCACATTCGCAGAGCGATGTATCTCTGACCCGGATTTTGTGGAGGAATACCGGGGAACAACAATGGCCTATGCGGAGACGGGAAATAATAGAAATTACCTTCTTCGATGTTTTTTTATAAGGGTAAAACCAAGGCTTGGGCGTAACATTAGGCTGTATTGCGTGATAATAAGCACCTTTCTGCTTACTCGAATTTTGCCACTGCACCTGCCATGAGGTTAGCAAGCTCTTTTTTGGAAGGCTCAGCAAATCGTAGCCCGGACATTTAAAGTGTTTAAGGTCAGCTGCTTGGGACGTAACAGCATCCTTAGCAAGAGCATCCACATATTCGTTTCCTCTTATGCCACAATGACTTGGAATCCAAACCAGGTGAACGGTTTTGTGATTCTTGGCACAAGAGAAAAGAGACTTTTTAATTTGGAGAACTATAGGACTGTACAGTTTACTCTTGAGAGGATTCTGCTCCAAAGCTTGCAAGCAACTGAGTGAGTCCGTAAAGATGACACCAAAATCTACGCTATGGGCTTCTATAAATAGGCAGGCTTCTAATATGGCCACGCACTCACCCGTAAACACAGATGATTGCATAGGGCATTTGAATTTTAACACAATTTTGGAGTTTTGATAGTATACCGCAGCACCAGTGCAACTTAAGTCTGATAACTTAGAGGCGTCCGTGAAAAATCTTTGAAAGTTGTACCACCGCTCACCAACCGCCGCATTGAAAGCAGAGTCAGCCGAAGGAGAGTTTTTAGATATGCCAATATTGTAGAAAATATCAGGTTTAAAACATAAAATTTCATAATCAAAACTGTAAATAGGGAGTTTCGGAAACTGAATAACGGGGGAATCTAAATTTTGATAAAAACGGAAGGATTTTAAAAACAAAGGGACTTCTTTATGGTTCCAATAATTGGAACTGCGACATGCAACATCCAAGACATCCACCTTTTGGACAAGAGGGTGGGAGGATTTGGTAATGACTCTAGCCCAAAATCTCGATGCTAGATACTGCCTTCTCAGTGCCAACGGTGGTTCTGCGCACTCTACTTGCAATGCGTTGATTGGTGAGGACTTCATACAACCCGATATGATCCGTAGGCACTTAGCCTGAATTCCGTCTAACCTTGCCAAAGCGCCTTTATTGCAAGGAATTAAAAGAAAAGATCCGTAGTCCAGAACACTCCGGATTAAGGCATTGTATACCAGTTTCATGGAGTAGGGATGAGCGCCCCACCAGACACCGGCAAGTACTTTTAGTACGGGTATGGTTCTCTCACATCTATTAACTAAATAATTTAGATGGTGTAAGCCACTCAATTTGGAATCTAAAAAAACGCCTAAGAATTTTACTTTTGAAG
Source organism: Apamea crenata (assembly GCA_949629185.1). Classification (NCBI taxonomy): domain Eukaryota; kingdom Metazoa; phylum Arthropoda; class Insecta; order Lepidoptera; family Noctuidae; genus Apamea; species Apamea crenata. The sequence goes on from OX451359.1 coordinate 6,426,309, forward strand.
AAACCGGTACACAATGCCCTTGAATGATTATTGAAATTTGTGGTATTAGCCTCCTGCGAGAAAACACAACTACAGCACTTTTTGGGGCAGACAAACTCAGACCATGGGAATTTAACCATTGGTTCAGAGACTCCAGGGATACGCAGAGAGATGTAGCAGCGTCGCTAACTGAGCTATTGGTGGTGTATAAAGCCAAGTCGTCAGCATACTGAAGAATTTGACAGTCGTTATTGAGGCATGATCCTATGTCTGCTGTATATAAGTTGTACAGTAAAGGACTAAGCACAGAACCTTGTGGTAGGCCCTTCCATGACATCCTGGCGTCAAATTCTTCCCCTGGGACTCTCAAAACCAAAGACCTAGACATGAGTAAACTACAGATGCACTGTACCATTCTTTCCGGTAAACTCAGCTGTTGCAATTTTTGCCTGAGAATGGGAAGAAGGACACTGTCATATGCAGAGGAAATGTCCAAGAAGGCAGCGACTACAGATTCATTTTTAGAAAACGATGTGCGTATATCTGATACCAAAACCCCAACACTATCCATAGCACTGAGTCCCTTTCTAAAACCAAATTGAGACTTAGGAAGTAAGTCTCTGGATTCTACTATAAATTCTAGTCTGTTCTTTATTAAATGTTCAAAAATTTTGGCAAGGACTGATGACAAAGCGATTGGTCTGAAGCTGTTCGGATCATCGATGTGTTTACCAGGTTTCAAAATGGGTATGATAATTTGAGATTTCCACTGGTCGGGGACCCAGCCATTAGTGTAGCAAAAATTTAAAATATCTAAAAAAAAGGTTTTTGCTCTATGACCCGCGCGTGACATAAATGAATAGACAATACCGTCTACACCGGGGGCAGAGTCATGAACATGCTTTAAAACAGAGTTAAGCTCCTGCATAGAAAATGGCGCATCAAAAGGATCCTCAGAAAAAATAAAAACCGGCTGATTATGTTCAGTTTCCGATGGTACATACGGAGGAGCCAGTTTATCAAAGAACTGCTCAGCAGTCTCACGAGGGATGGGAGAAGAAATTGAAGGGGAACACCCAGATCTAAAGCGGTTGATCTTCTTCCAAACAACTGATAAAGGAGTGGATGGGGACAGAGAACCACAAAAGTCAGCCCAACCAGCGCGTTTCTTCCTTCGCAGCAATCTTCTAGATTTAGCAAGGGTCCTGTTGAACGTTATTAGGTTAGCGCTAATCATCGCGTCATTGTATATCTTTTCAGCATCATCCCTTTCCCTTATAACTGCAGTGCATTCCTGATCCCACCATGGTGGAGGAGGAATCTTCCCGCGTGCTGAGTTTTTAACAGGAAAGCATGATTCTGCACTAGCTGTTATAGCTGAAATGAGATTATTATAACAGTTTGACACATGGAGGGGACTAAGCAAATCAAAATCACGTGAAGCTAAATTTGGAAGTGAATCAATTTTGACCTCCAATAATGAGGAATACTCTGCCCAATCAGGATTAGACAAATTATACCTCAAGAGTGGAGGGCTCGACTTTTCTAGGTATGTTTTATCAGCCAAAGTTATTACAATTGGATAGTGGTCGCTCCCATGTGACAAACTGGTACACTCCCAATGACACGACGCTGCGATATCCAGTGTGCAAAATGTAAGGTCAACACAACTCTTATGCTGTCCAGGAAGAGACCTACGAGTTGGACAACCATTGTTTAAAATGCACAGGTTAAGGTCATCTAAGATTTCAACTAAGCCTTCCCCAAAAGAGTCGCAGCGTTCAGAACCCCACCTAAAGTGATGGCAGTTGAAGTCCCCCATAACAAGTATAGGGCCTGCTATGTTTTCCAGGGTACGCTTAAAGATTGGAAGGAAACTTTGGTGAGGGTGAGCAATATAGACAGATAAGAGGGTTACACCCTCTACCCTACTAGCCACTATGCTAATATCATCGCCAATAGAAGGTAAGGATACCGCCGCAAGTGGAACACGATTGTTCACGCAGAGAGCCGACCCGCCATAGCCATCAGATCGGTCACATCTGAGAATATTATAGGAAGGTAAACGGAAACTAAGACTCGGAACTAGCCAAGTCTCAGCAAGGGAACAAGCTAAAGGTTTGTATTTGTTCAGAAGGAACGTGAGCTCGTGCTTCTTATGCCACACGCTCCTCACATTCCATTGAAGAAACACAAACCGAGGCATTGTTAAGGGATGAAAGAGAGTTAATGAGTGATGTGGCAACGTTGGACGGTAATTGAGTTTTGCTGGATGAGGACATTAAAGTTAACAAGAGTTTACTGAGAAGTTCAATTATTGAAGACAAGTTTTCAGGAGATTCTGTTAATTGACTGTTGAGAGCACAGCCATTAGGCTGAGAAGATTGAGGAGTGCTAGTGAACTGCTGGTGAGCTGTTTTATTATAGGAGGGAGAAAGGGGAGCATGGGTCCTTGGCTTAAGAGACACAGTTTTGCGGTATGACTGGCTTTGTGATTTTGCAATGTCTGCATAGCTACGAGTAGAAATAGGTACAGTTTTACTTGCCTCGGAATATGAAATCACCTTCTCAGCCATAATAGTCTTAATGGTCTTCTGCCTGCTGTACTCCGGACAGGACCTGCTATTTGCAAAGTGACCTCCAGAGCACAACACGCAGAAAGCCTCGCTCTCAGCAATGCTGCAACCATCACCGGGGTGATCATTGCCGCACTTGCTACAACGGGGTTTGGAACGACAAAGGGATTCTACGTGACCAAATCGGCAACACTTGCGGCATTGAATGGTGGGGTAGACATATTGTTCTACAGTAAGGGACGTATAAAAACAAAAAATTCTGTGTGGTAAGACTTGGCCATCAAATGTGATGACACAAGTTTCTGTGGGCCTGTATTCAGTTAAACCATCTTTGTTAACTTTTCTATTTATTCGCCTTACTTTAATAATAGGTCCACAGCCTACTGGTACTTTTAAATAGGTTAGAACTTCCTCTTCTGAGAATTCCGTAGGAATTCCACTTACAACACCCATACGGGTTATATTAAAGGATGGAATGACGGCTTCATACAAATTTGTGCCTAAAATAGTGTTCGAGATGAAAGCATTTGCATCCTGAGGGGATGAAAACTCCACAGATACGCGGTTTCTACCAACACGCTTGACTGTAACAACATTCGAAATTTTCTGGTTTGCCAAAAAACGCCCAAATGTAACTGGGTGTAAGGTAGTTCCAGAATTGGCTTGAGGTTCCTGACGGGAAACATGGACGATGAAAGGACCTTTGTCTATTGCTGAGTACCTAACACGGCCAATATGAGATCTCGGTTGTTTAGTAGGGCGATTGGGTACATCCTCTTCATTACCAGGGCGTTTGCGTATGTTAGTCTGGTAATTCTGGGATGGGAGGATTTGGGACTCCAGGTTACAGACAACATCTGCAAACTGGCTTAATGGGTTGGGGGTGGGAGACGGGTTAGATGTAGAAAAGCCGGATAAGGGGGTTAGAGGGATATCATCAGGAGGGTCTGGGGGTTTGTTTTTATCCATGTTCATATTGGATAATCGTGGCCAATGTCATTAAAAAAAAAGAAAAAAAAACAAACACTAAACAAACCTGACAGCAGGTAACAACGAGACAAACACAAACAATCACAATAACAAGTCACAATAAACACAATATCACAAAAAAAAAAACCGCAAAGATTCGAACACACGTGTTACCCAAAAGCACACTGTGGCGAGAATCGATTTTACATCTTTTATTCGTAAAATAAAATTGACGTCTGACAGATCTTGTATGGAAAAACTGTCAAAAGCTCAAAATTTATTCTCAGCATAAGACTTACTATGGGTATAAACGGTTGGTGACATTTGCCCTAAGGCGTAAGAATAGTTTTTTTTAAGTTAATTAAACAATCACCCACGTTAACTCCGTAAAATAGATTAATTGTTTTAAAAGAAAAGTTCATGAAAGGAGAAACCGAAACGGGAAACGCTTCGTAAATGGTCTCACTAGACAAATTAATGGTTTGGCGAAAGTTGGGTGGATGAGTAGAAGAAAAACTTCCTAGGAACGTTTATTAGAGCTACCTTTGAAATGGCATACCTAAGTTCAGTAGAAATTGCCTTAGATCTACATAGTAAAGACTATTTCATTTATAATTTGTAATATTTTCATCATTGCTTAAAAAAAAAAGAGTCTGAACAAATTATAAACGCCTATATCATATTTATGTCAGAGCCGTTTTTTTTAAAGTCATAGGTTATAAGGTCTTTAAAAAAATACGTGATACCCAAACCACAAAACCGCGGCCAGTCTACACAATGTCGTCCAATGTCCGACACAAAAATATTTCAACGTTTGACGTAATAAGGCCTATCAAACCCGGAACAGAATGCGACGGATAAACGAGGAAGACAGAATTCCGATAGAAATCAATTTTGTTCAGTAGCCCTCAGTTATTTTTATTTTATTTGACACCCGAAAAAGGTCCCTAAACGCATTTAGCACGCTTGGAAAGAAGGAAAGTGAAAACAAAAGATACTAAAACAAATTCTTTTAATTCTTTTGTTTTTTTTATTCGGAATTTGTGTTCACGTGCTGCATGTGACGCGTCATTCAAAAATATGCAAAACCGATTTTTTTTAGTAACGCTACTTTTTCATGTTGTGTCGTTTTTGCTGCGTTTTACAAACGGCACAATACTGGTTTAATCAGCCTCAGATCCGAAAATCCGTGGTCCGATTGATTATTTTTAAAACCCAATTTTGGCAACTTGTAGGTAATTCGAATCTTTGCAAGTAATTATCTAGATTCAAACTTAAAACATATATTTAGATTATACCAATTACAGGCACTTTTGAATTGTCAAGGGGTTGGTCAGTCAGAAAGATGAAGCTAGTTGTAAAGTGTTGTATTATTTTTATACCTTCTTAAAGGTATTGATTTACGACACTTTTGGGAATTTATTAGATGTTAATCCTTGTAGGTACTGAGTACTTACCTACCTAAATGCATCATCACTCCAGGCTTGAGTTATTCCCATAAAAAATAAAATCAGTCCCATATCTCTCTCATAATATATTGTTTTTAACAAAAAATTTAGGAGAAACACTGTACGCGTGCGTCCTTGCCGCGCAGGGTGCGAGGCAGTTCCAACAGCATCCTGGGAGTTATTGCGGACGGGTGTATTGTAAGTGATTGCTCCAGTATCTCAGCTGGAATGCGGAAGTAGTGATTGTTTTGTTGTGTGTTTTTGTGTGATTGTTGTTGTAATTGTATCACTAACATTAAGTAACTTTATTTTATTGTTACTAACGCTCTATGAGTCTCATGGTTACTCTCAATGAAGAATTTATTATTATTATACAATAATTCTGTACTTTCTGTGAAGATGGATCTAGTTATTAAAATGAATATATCTGAAGAGTTTGTTTGTTTGAATGCGCTAATCTCTGAAACTGCCAGTTTTTTTTTGAAAGTTAAAAAGTATTTACTCGTTTCCTAAGCGTGATGTTAAATATCCAATATTAAACATCACGGCAGGACCCTTAGTAGCCGAGCAAGAAGAAAAATAGTCAGAAAGAACGCTATGCGAAAACGAAGTAGTAGCGCAGGCAGGCGATGCGATGCGAGGGGTTGGGTCAAGAAATTTCACGCGGACGAAGTCGCAGGCAGACGCTTGTCTTACATAAATAGATAAAAATAAACAATACTCAACGCACTTGACTGATCTATAAATCAATTGAAACTAAAACTACGAAAGTTTTTCTTAGCCAAGTGTTTGCTTTCGTTTGGTTCTTTACCTGTAAAAACCCAAAACGTTTACTTGGTAACGGGACTGTGTATATTTTCTTTATTTCCCGACGGGAATTACCTAACTGGAATTGAAGTGGGCTTAAAAATAAAATAACCGTTGGGTCACACTTCAATGTAGGCCACTGTAGGCTGTGTGAAAATACGAGTAATAGACGAATTACTATTTCCTGTAGGACAGAATAATATGATACTACTCTTTAATATCTGTGAACATTGAAACTGTTTATAATATAAACCATGGTATACAACGTGCCGCTACAATGGCGAAATTAATTTAACACACGGTAGGGCAAGTTATCAGTAATCATAAAAATTATAATTTGGAGGTATGAGGAACAGGGTGTAAAGTTCACTCATCCTCCATAGAAAAGGGAGGATCCTCCGACCAGACGGATGTTGTGTCTGGCGGGCAATGGCCCAACGATTGATATTGGGAAATTATATCTATGCTAATTGCACGGTAAACTCTGCTTGCGAGATGCAGGATTTGTGTGACGTCAGTATGACGCGTTGTTCGCATGTGGCGTTGTAGATACCGCTACAATAACTACATAAAATAATTCCTAAATTTAAAACTACAGCCTGCGCCGCCCGACAAAGGGCTCTCTCTTTCCTTCAATTTGTCTACTCTTTGCACGTTATTCGTTTTAATTTCATCGATACGATGTTATGAGCCGTGAGCTTGGCAATAATCCCTGCGCTACTGTTCTTTAAGTACAGCCAGTGATTCTATCTGCTGATCGATTCTGTAAAAATCTCACCGTGAAAAGTTAGGTGAAGTGAGCTTAGAGTGAGCTGTTAATAGAGCCATTCCCTAGCATTAGTTGGAATGACAGCTCACTCCACGCTCACTGCACCTAAGTTTCACCACGGTGAGATGGTTACAGAATCACACAGCTGATTCTAGGGATTAACACTATTGACAACTCACTTTACTCAAGTTTTCTCGGTGAGATATTTACAGAATACCACTACAGATGCTAGGGATTGACACTAATGATAGCTCACTTTAAGCTCACTTCACCCAAGTTTTCACTAGTTGCTCCAAAGTGCTTGTTTTTTGTACATTCATCAATAATAATGTTTTTTTTTATTATTATTCAGCCATTTCTGTCCCACTGCAGGGTGAAGGCCTCCCTTCCCTCCTTCCACTCATCCCTATCCAGTGCTGTTAAACGCCAATTCTTGTGGAAAGAGTCGAGCTCATCCCACCATCTCATTCTGGGCCTGCCGCGTTGTCGTTTGCTGCTGAGTGTAAATAATAATGTTTAATGATATTAAAATATATTTATAAAATGAAAACGCGAAACCGTATATATGTGTTAAATTAATGTCACCATTAAAGCGGCGCGCTGTTTATTTTGAAACTTTTTGTAATTTTAGAAATACTGGCGGGACCCTCTGTTAGCTCTCCTATAACACTATAATTATGAATTCACATCTCCACTAACTTTTCTGTCTGGTTGTAGGAACTCACGCTCACCTAACACAGCAAACGTTAGCATCTGGAATAGGGCTTCACTTAATAGGCATACCGGACAGTCCTTTGTGCAGGGCTTGCATGTAGGCTGATGAAACTGCAGTTGCGCACGTGCTCTTTGAGTGCACAGCCAGATTACGTCAGAAACCCTCGGGATTTTCTCAACAGGCCAGGAGACTTAATAAAATTCTAGAGCGAGGTGCGCTGGTTGGAATAACCACTGATGGCCACCATGGCCCATGCACAATTGCCCACTTGAAGGACTAAGTGAGCAAACCAAAGTCATAACATAGAACATAGAGTGCTTCACGGGATCCTGCCGTTTTTTCGAAAACATTTTGCCAAAATTTCACTACCCAAACAAATTTTAGCAACCTCTTTAATACCAATGCAATGTTTGGAATAATTTTAGTACGCACATTTTCATTTGGTCAAATTTTTACTTGGCAGAATATTATCAAGGTTAATGCATTTGGTCTTTAATCAAATGATATAATATATATTACAGCAAACAATCTTTAGACAATTAATGTTTTGTCAAATTATTTACTATGGCAAAAAATATAAAGGCAAAAATAAGATTTTTTGGGAATTATTTACGTACTTAATTAAAAAATGCAATTTTATTTTAATATACGTAATCATTTATTTAATACAAAATATTTGTAACTTACAATTTTACATTTTTTTGCAATGGACATTAGCAATTTAATTTCGAAGAATTCAGACTTGTGTTGCAGAATTCGATTAATTCTGTCGTTTTTATCCATATTTATTTTTTTCTTTTTTGTGGCGGTTCAACTAACTAGTAGTAGTAGTAACCGAACTAGTTAGACGAGGTTAATTAAAAAAAATGGTTCGGTTAGGTTAAAACTGTGACCTCCAGAAACGACTAGATTATATAGAAAAAAAATATGGAAAAAAACAGGCTACCCGAAATTGAACTGAAGATAGACGAGATTAAATAGTTTAAAAAAAATGCTACACCTGAAAAAAAATAGACTACCAGAATAGGTAGTTAATATTAATATGTATTACCTGTTTAGAATTTGTCCCAAGTGGAAAAAACACCCTTATAATAAAACGTCTTCAAAGTTAGAAATGGTAAATTGAAAACTGACGATACCAAATATTTGGCAAATTTTATTTTGCGTAAAATTATTTATGAATAATAATGTTATTCCAACTGAAATATTTGACTTCATAAAAATTGGTAAAATTCTAGTTGGTAAACCAGTTATTGTTTGAACGTTCACTTGCCAAACATTATGTTTGCGTTACGATTATTTATGAAGAGATTTTTTGCTACGTAATAATTTGGCAAATGAAATTATGCGGAATTTTTTTTGGGAAGTGATAATTTGGCAATTTTTTTTCGATGAAACAAGGCGGGTTTCACACCCAGGCAAAGCCACCGGCCACAGCTAGTTAGTGAATAAGCATAAATCCGCTTTTTTCGTCATATTCTTTCTGCCTCGTTTGATACGTTTTTGCTGAAAGCGCGCCAAAGCTTTGCATGAGTTTGATAACAATGCGACTTTCAGCACTTACACGTTCCTGTTAGAGCCTTTGACGCATTCATATGTAAAGTTCACGCTTTATTCCGTGAGAGTATCGTTAGGAATATAAGTATTTATAGCGTTATTGATGTCTGGAAAAGGACGCAGACCTTTCGTTGAATAATAAATTCAGGATAAAAAATTTACGTATTTCGGTCAGATGTCGCTCGACGTAGGTACCTAAATCTTTTATATCAAGTCGCATGTGGTTAATCTTAAAAGTAGCTGAGAAGCATTACCCCTATATTCATAAACGTTGCTTAAAGTCAATCAGTGATTAGCGACTGTTTAATCATACATTTTTGACTTTTAAACGTTACTTAACTTTAGTCATCGTTTATGAATAAACCCCTTCGTGCTATCATTTTTCGTTCATAAGTAACGCAAATGCGAGTATGCATAAGATTCATCATCAGCTGATACCGGTTGTAGTTAATTTTACAATTAACATTCTGAACGCGAGAAGCACAGCTCATACTAAATAATACGCTGAACTCTAACTTTCAATACTACAAAATCGTCTTGCTTATCTCCAATCTACCTACGCGTGTTTAGAATGTTGGTATGCATACATATAATATCACATAAACTCACGTCTTTTTCAAATGGGTGTAGGCAGAAACTGCAGACCACCAGCATCTACGATTCTTACATATTCCTTTTGCATCGTTTACGTTCATAAATCTGGTCACGCGCGCCGGCTGCGAGTACTACGCACCTGACCATTCTGAAGGACATCACCAATAATGTCGCTATGTCCTTCCAGGGCATCCTTTCCCGACGTTTCTACTCGCATCTGCCTAGTAAATACATTTTGTTAGTCGCTTTTCATTCATTCTCTCAACATGACCAAACCATCTAGAACATACTCAAACTAATGTTTCAAACTGATGTTATGTCAAGTTAAACCAATATCAACTTTATTTTAATGGGATTTAAGTTAATTTCAGAGTAACTAGTACCTACTATTGAAAAAGTTATGAAAATGTTTGAAGTTATAGCGTAAACTGAACTTTATTGTGCAAGAATTAAAGTTATTTTTCCATAAACTCATATTTGTTTACATTTTTAGCAAATAAATCGCGAATATTAGATACTAGCTGCGCCTCGCGGTTCACCCGCATAAGTTTCGATCCCGTGTGAATATCGGGATAAAAAGTATTGTATATGTTAATCCTGGTTATAAACCATCTGTGTGCCAAATTTCATCTAAATCAGTTCAGTAGTTTTTGCGTGAAAGAGTAACAAACATCCATCTATCCATCCATACAAACTTTCACATTTATAAAGTTAGTAGGATAGGATAGGATAGGTAGGAAGTATCCTCTTTCCAATGTTTGTCACTACACCTTTTAAACCACACCGTTGCCTTATAACATCACTAGTAGGTAGGTATGTATGTATGTATATAACATTCGATAAGCCTAAGCATTTCACCTACTTTCTCAAATGACGTGTCGTTACAACCGTATGGTTCCGCAGAGTATCACAGCAGGTGGAGGCAAACATCCAAAATGGCGGCTTTAATCTTATTTCATTTGACAACGTAAATGTTCTACATTGAGTTGAGTATCAGGAGAATTGAAGGCGCAATAGAATTAATAGTAGGTACTTACCTAGGATTTACGTCTTAGACCATTAAAGGAAGAAGTCACTATAATGTATTGTCTTATAGGTATAGTCGAGCTCTTAATGCGTTATCACTTTTGACAACAATATTGCTCTTAACGAGGATGCGCTAAGGTAACCCGCGAAATTCAATTCAAAACATTCGCGACCGTAACAAATATGTCTTTACAGAATTATAATCAGTAGAATCAGCATACAACTCCTTAACTTAGAATTGGCCTCAAATCTCATGATTTCATGAAATAATCATTTAATAGGGTAATATGAAATTAGAGAAATATATTCATGATTTTTATGACTCTAATTCTATAAATAAATATTTGTTACGGCAGAAAATCATAGTATAGAGGCATGAGGAACAGGTTGTAAAGTTCACTCATCCTGCATAGAAAAGGGAGGGTCCTCTGACCAGACGGGTGTTGTGTCTGGCAGGCAACTGCCCAATGAATCATGTCGGGCTGTTTTATATAATTATGTTAATTGCGCGGTAAGCTCTGCTTGCGCGATGCAGGATTTTGAGTGACGTCAGTGTGACGCGTAGTTCGCTTGTGGCGTTGTAGATACCGCTACAATATTCAGATCAACATTCGAAATGATACTGACCTGCAAATTGTAAAAAATATTTTGAATTTTGCGGGCTACTCTAACACTGTCGCCTTAAATGGAAACTTCAATAAGGCTAAAAGTTTTAATTTTCAAATAGACGCATAACGGCAGCATGGTGTGGTGGATGTGACGCTGTCAGGCAAAGTATTCTCCACCTCCTCTCCGGTCCTCTGTGCCCGAAAACATGCAGTCAAATTGACATCTGTGCTGCCACCGATAACGCCGTCGAAGTGGAAAAGTTTTGGGCCAAAAAAATTTTGATAACAACAACAATAACAAGATGATAGCCAAATATACCTTTTAGTTTTATGAAGTTCAAGTGAGATTCAACCTCATAAGGGTGATAAATTATTTACGAGGCCGAATATTATGTACCTAGTCAAAAAGTTGCCAACATTCCAAAACTAAGGTACAGGCTCAGATGTATAAAATGATCCGCGCAAACAATAATCCATAGATCCAAAATTTTCTGCTTAAATATTAAGATTCTAAAGAAAACTGAATTGAAAAATTCCTATCTTCTTTCTCAAAATAAAATCACTGGAATTCAGCTGTTTATTGTTGTAAACTTGCCCTATCACAAGATAACACAGATGTAACGACATTAAGTAAAGTTTCAGAGATCCCTTTTTTAAATGAAGGCCCCATTTTTTTGTGACTGTGTCTCTTACTTCAAAATAATTTGCAAATGAGGTGTTCTGAAGATAATTTAGGCACAATGAAGGTAGGTAGTTAGTTGGGGCCAGAATTTTAATTTGGGGTTTTCGTTCTCTTCACGAAGGACATTTTCAGGGCTTGCGCTTTATTAGCCACTCACATAATATGCACAAAGATTTGTACACACACACCAATGCATAAAATAACATTCCATATTGCAATTTCTGTCAAACGTATGCAAATATTCTCCCACGTGAGTGGACTTGTGTATTTTGTACAAATGTTAACGACCGAGAATACAGAACTAGTCTATTTACGGTACCCAGACCCATGTAAGGAATCCTTTTCATAATTATAATTCTACAACGTGCCGCTAGTATAGCGCCATTAATTTAATATACGGGTAGGGCTAGAGGTCAGTAAAACAAAAATTATAACAACATAAAATTATTCGTATTTTGAAAACTACCGCGTGCGCCGCTCGCTGGCATAGGGCTCTATTTCCTTCAATTCGTCTATTGTTTGCACGTTATTTGTTTTAATATGAGTGATGCGATGTTGTGATCCAGGACCCTGCGCTACAGTTCTTGAAGTACAGGTTGCACCAAGACGCTATTTTAGAAAATTGTAAATTAATAAATTAATAATAACGTTTAATGAACTTAAAATATGTTTGCCATAAAACGAAAACGCGATACCGTATACGTGTGTTAAACTAATGTCGCCATATATCAAAGATGAGGAGGTTCTCATCAACAAACACATTTAAAAAAAAAGTTAAACTTTTGCAGAAAAAAAAACACAATTTCAAATGAACATTTTGCTATTTTATCCTTATTTTAACCTTCTTGTTTGATATGTTGTTTTCTAAGCGACTTGTATTTTCTGTTTCATGGCTGAATTTGGATCAAAACTCATAATTATAATGTGGAATTTTTGATACAACGAGCAGATTATGGAGCAGAGGTGGCCTAGTGGTAATGGCCCCGTCTTACTTGTCGTAGATCATAGGTTCGAACCCAGGCAGGCACCTTACTTTGTGTTATTTATTTCATCATCACTGCTTTAAAAACAGTTTAGGAAAACATCTTGAGGAAACCGGCATATCCTAGACCCAAAAATTCGAAACATGTGACATCTTCAACCCGCACTGGGCCCACGTGATGTATTATGGCCCACTCGATCTCAAAGAGGAGGTCTGTGTCCCGGTAGTGGGAATATTGCAGGCTTATACGGATTATACTGATACCACGAAGTAGACGAATTATATTAGTAAATAAATGTGTAGCGGGATTCACTTAGTGTTTATATTCTCGTACCAGAAATGTTGTAAAACTTAAAGCATTTATTTCAAATAAACCAATTACAGACACTTTTGAATTGTCAAGGGTTCGGTCAGTCAGAAAGATGAAGCTAGTTGCCCATTCCAAAGCCATAGGTACCTATGGAGAAGATCTGGCAAGAAACTCCACGGACACTCTTGTAAATCATAAAAATTGTTACAACATATTGGTTACATCATTCATGTTGTACATGTGAGAACGTATAAAAGTGTCCGATATAAAAAAAGATAATAACAAAAAAAATCGCTCAGAAATTTATAGCAGTAGAGTATGGACAGCAGTGGTGGCCCAGTGTTAACGGACCCAACTTACAAGTTGTAGGTCATGAGTTCGAACCCAGTCAGGTACTTTACTTTGTGTAAATTATTTCATCACTACTGCTCACCAAACGGTGAAGGAAAACATCGTGAGGAAACCGGCATGTACTATTAGAACCACAAATTCGAAGACATGTGACATCCACCAATCTACACTGGGCCCGCGTGATGGATTATGGCCCACTCCCTCTCACAGAGAGGAGGCTTGTGTCCCAGAAGTGGGAACATTATAGGCAAATTATGTATGTGTATGGAAGTTTAGTCATAGCCTTACCGTCATCAATGAGAGTATTTTGTTCTAATAAGGTACTGAATTAAATTATTCCAACTTCAGATACATAATTTTCAATTTTACACAATTTCGACCAACCTACGTATTTGTAAGCAATTAGTGTATTGTTAAAATAAATTAGGCTCTAGCTTGTTGGGTTGGTGAGACATGGCCCAGAATGGAATAATTAGCTTTGTAATCATGTTTAAGATAATTTGCAAATAAAAGACAAAGCGACTTTGGTGAACCACAAACGTACTGTTTTGTGCCAATTTGTTTATGATTGAAACTGTGATAATATTGTTGATTAAACCGACTGGTTTTATAATTAATTAGAGCTCATGGCAAGACCTTACAGTAAACAACCAGACACAACAAATATATTATTTCCTTAGCTCCAAAATAAGGACCTTCCGATCTCAAGAACGGTAATTATAATCCTACTAATATTATAAATGCGAAAGTTTGTATGTATGGATGTATGGATGTTTGTTACTCTTTCACGCAAAAACTACTGAACGGATTTGGATGAAATTTGGCACACAGATAGTTTATAACCAGGATTAACACATAGGATACTTTTTATCCCGATATTCCCACGGGATCGAAACTTACGCGGGTGAAACCGCGGGGCGCAGCTAGTTATAAGAATAAATTAATGTTATAATCTGTTACAAAAATAATCTTAGCAATAAAATCAGTACTAAGCTCAAATTAAAAAATCTAACAAGAAAGAATTAATAGCCCCAGAGGAAACGCCATGTTTTCTTCCAACGTTTCAAAGTGAATAATTTATTACAATTAGGTATATTTTTATATTTTTCAAATTAAATATGTACCAGTGAAAGCCTTATTTTTAGTAAGAATGGGAACATTAAAATCATTAAAAATGCCGAAGCACTTTGAGTTAGAATTTTAGATGAATGGGACAGGAATATTATATTAAGTCTATCTTAAAGCTTTTTCTTCACTGTGGTAACACTTAGATATGAAAAATAATAAAAGTTTATTTATTTATTTTATTATTGATTAACTGTGAGACCCGCGGTTTCACCCACATAAGTTTCAATCCCGTGGGAATATGGCAATAAAAAGTATTCTCGGTCCATCCATGACATGATCTACCCACGCTGTTTAAGCATGAAAGTGTAACAAACAAACAAGCAAAAAATCTAATCTTTTCTCCTTATAATATTAGTTTAGATTGTACACACAGTAAAATAAATAGCAATACGACCTATAACATTTGTGTACAAAGGTACTGCTTATTTCTTAATAAATTACAAGTTTAAAAAGCTTCAGCGTCAAATTAAAAGTTCAAAGTTTCATTCGTTTTTCTTATAGTTTTAAAGTTTAACGAGTTTTTTAAGATCAACTTTATTCTTTACACATATACATATATTAATTTTATTTTAGTAGACGTAATAAAAATAATATCAAAATGTAACTAATACTTCAATTCTTCATTAGGGCTGTGAAAGATACACTAAAATTTTATCAACCTGCGCTGGGCCCGCGTGGTGGATTACGGCCTACACCCTCTCACTCAGGCCACACTCCTGTGGCCCAGCAGTGGGAAAATCATATACTGATTATGCAGTCATTTGCTATGTCTATTGTCTATACATTGTTGTTGTTATAAACTCCGCAACGAATTATTATTAGTCGTTCATTAAAACCGTTGAAACGTTCGCCTATGATGGCTATACTGCACATATATGAATATTTAACTCGTCCCCAATGACTACGGTAACAAATGAGTTTTGAAACTAATTCTGCCCATTGTTTTTATGTTGTCATTCCACTCATTAAAATTCTATTGATATACAAGCCCTAGTTGTTAAATAATAACTGCAGCCTCACAGATCGATTGGAGGTTAAGCTACGCTTGCCCCGGTCGATTTGTGGATGATCCTTAACATCATGTTGCCTAGGTGGAGGTTAGATAAGTAGGCTCTCCGTGTGAATTCATTGTATTCAGCTGCATCCGGTTAGACTGGAAGCCAACCCAAACATAGCTGGGAATGGGCTAGGCAGATTGATTTTCACGCCCTCTCAATCTCGTTGTGATCAGCATGAATGTCGAATTTTCAAATAAACTTTCATAATGGTGATTAATTTTCAAAAAGTTCAGGCTGTGCGTTGTCTGTCAGTGACTGAATGAATTTAAGATTTGTTTTACGTAGATGAGAACCAACTGTAAAGTGAGCGATTGATTTGGATTTTCATAAAGAATTTTCAGGTTTAATAATAAGACTGATGATAGTTGGAAGTTGCCAGAATCATTATAATAATGATTACGACAACTGTTTAGCACCAAAATGAGGACTTCCAAATCTCAAGAACGGTAGGTGTATTTAACCTAAATTAATGTTAGATATAATTTGTTGCAACAAAAATAATCTTAGCAATAATATCCGTACTAAGCTCAAACTAAAAATATGTCAAGAAAGAATGATTAGCCCCAGAGGAAACGCGACGTTTTCTTCCAACATTTCAAAGTAAAGAATTTATAACAATTAACATTTTTTAAATAAAATTATGTAAGTACCAGACAAGGCTTTAAAATTTTTACGCGTGTTCACAAAATTCTATATACCTACGCTTGGCGTATAATGTTACCAAATGGCCTCGACCCATCCCAAACATGCTCCAAAACCACCTTCTTAACTGCTCATCACGCTCAACTACTTCCACCTTCAAGGATTTAAACAAACAGGTCAGGCTACATTTTGGTCATTGTTACAAAAACAATACTATTAATAAAAAAAAATACATAATTTAAACAGTTAACAGTCAGCTAATAGTCTTAAAATAATAATAGTATGTACACGTATATAAAAAGGAGGGGAAATAATCAAACGGCATGAAACAATTCATCCGCATCGCTGTCAATAGGAAACGTGCCCGAAGGGTGGCAGCATTGCCACGTTGTATGGCCATGGCCATTGGCCGTTGTTTTGGTCATTTGAATGAAATTGACACGTGCAGAAGAAAAAGATCGGAAATTCAAATAATTTATTTTGTCTTCACAAACAATGGCGTCATATTAATTTAAACCAGCTTAACTATGTGTTAGTTCAGCTTAAGTTTGTGAGAGACTGAAGACTGGTGTCTGCACTAAAAATATCTGTATCACAAAAAACAGAAAAAAAAAAACAGAAATGAAATGAAACTGTTTACTATGTCTAAAGGATTTAGGAATCACTTAAAACGTCACATTTTTATAAAAATAAAAATAAACTAGATTAGGTCGGCGCTTCCTATCTGACTACTCTGAGAAGAAAGGCCGGAACAAACTCAGAGGTCACGGTCAGATCATGTGAAGACCATGTAGATTGATGTTTTAAATAGTTTTTTGAGGAAAATACCATAAAGAATTGAATGGACCAGTCCAGTCAGTGCAAGCATTTGTCAGTAATCGTGTAGCTCAACTCAGAATTTCAGGCTTTGGCTTTTAAAATTAAAATGACTATTAATAATAATCATCATAAATTATCATCGTAATTCGCCGGTAGCTTGGACCCTGTTCCCGATACCGGTGGGCTACTATTTTTTTATATGTTTAAATATTTTTATATTCTTTTATTTTAACATTTAAAAATATAATTTATATGTATTTATATTAAAACAAAGGACATCATCATATTGTTTAATCGTATTGTTTTAGACACAAGCGACAGTAATAAAACCATCGAATAACGTATACATTATTATTAAGCCTCATTGTTTCACAAAATATTTGGATTCCATTAGCTTAGCCATATTAATAATTAGAATTAGTACCGTGAATAACATTCATATTACGATAAAGCTTTTATGTGATAACTTTTTATGTACATAAATTGATTATGATTGTTGATTCATTTAGGTAATGTGTAGATATTATTTTATATAAATAAAAAAATAATAATCGTTCAATTATATTGTAATCATGTTTTTCTGATAAGTTTTGATTTTTTTTTTCATGATGCTGTTTTTCTTACTCTTTTGATGGCTCAGGTGCAAAATCGAACACAGCAAAGAAAAGCAATCAGTAAAGTAGATGTGTATATGGAACAATTTAGTAAATTAGGCAGACACCCGTGCCCATTTCCGTATACCTAATTAAATTGTATCGTTTTTCAGTTAAGAAAGACTCTAAGCAAATGTGCTCGTAGCAATAATGTAAAACCAAATAACATTAAAAAAAAAACAAAACTGCCTTTACTAATAAATCAAATGAATAATAATTTATATTCGTCCCGTTTTTCTGATCAATTTACTTCGATACTTCTATCTGTAATATATTTCAAGTTCAATATAACTAAACAATTTTGGAAACAAAGTTTCGAGACGATTGTATACGTTGATTGTATAATTAACATTATTGATTTCACTTCTTGGACATACCTTCTAAACATCACACCTGTCACCGGTTTGACCCTCAAAACTATTCAACTTGATTACTTGTAAATTTCATTTCTTACTCTAGAGGTTACCGTAAATACGTGAAAACTTGTGTAAACTTTACCTTTGACTGTGTGATGTATCTTCAACAGTTGTCAGGTCACTTACTATCATGTTATAACGAAGTTTATAATCACATTCATTTGTTTACTTTCGTATTAAATGTTCGTTCGGAGAGCGCGACGCGGCGTGCTTCTTGCAACGCCGACGCGAGTACACTGGCACTTCTACGCTGTAGGCCCGTAGACACCGCTACGAAAGTGCTACGCCGCTCGCTCGTAGCACATAAAGTTTTCTTTTTTTACTGTACCTACGCTTAGTTTTGCGTGTCGGCTTACTTTGCAGTTTTATTTTTGTAACTTTGTTTTAGTTCTTGTTCGTTAGCAATTTATGATAGTTTTATACTTTTCTTTAACAGAGAACCAATGTTATTGACAATGCCAAGTCAATACAAACTCACTTCACCTTTTAGTTTAAATATTTAGTTAATAAGCTAACGACCCATGTACCTAATGAGAATCACATTTCTCGATTCTGCGAATGAATAAAACTTATGAGAAAACGGATTACGATAATCTACTACATATATAAAAATAAGTCGGGTTTTCCTTCCTGACGCTATAACTCCAGAACGCACGAACCGATTTCCACGGTTTTGCATTCGTTGGAAAGGTCTCGGACTCCGTGAGGTTTATAGCAAAGAAAATTCAGGAAAAACAGGAGTAGGGTAGGAGTAGGGTAGGAGTAGGGTAGGAGTAGGGTAGGAGTAGAGTAGGAGTAGGGTAGGAGTAGGGTAGGAGTAGGTTAGGAGAAGTGTAGGAGTAAGGTAGGAGTAGGGTAGGAGTAGTGTAGGAGTAGGGTAGAAGTAGGGTAGAAGTCGGGTAGGAGTAGTGTAGGAGTAGGGTAGAAGTAGGGTAGAAGTAGGGTAGGAGTAGTGTAGGAGTAGGGTAGCACACCACGCGAACGAAGTAGCGCCGGGCAGCAGAAATAATTTATATGGCAAAACAACGTTTGCCGGGTCAGCTAGTGTAATATATATAAGTAGATACAACCCAATAATATTTTAAGGAAAAGAGGTAGTACTCCGCAAGTGGCACGTCAAAACTTGGCTAATTAAAATTATTTAATGGCTTCAAAATTAGCCTGATACGTATCGTCTTGTCTCTTTTTCGCTCCCGATACTTATGACCTCCGAGACCGTATCACCGTCCTATTTCCGCATGTCATCAAACACATGGTTTGACATTGTGCTGTTTTTGAACATCAAATGTTCAACCTATCCAAATATATTTTTTGCTGAACATAATAATAATATGAACATACTCGTATGATATACTCATAAAAACTTCTTTAATAAAATGTTTAAGTAATAAAACAAAGACTTCTAGCCAACGCAAAATGTTAAGTTCCATCTATTAAAACAAAAAAAACTGCATTTCCTGCAGTAAAACCGCATATGCAAAATACAGATTCATAGATTTATGTGAATGTCATCACATAAATCTATGAATCTGTATTTTGCATATTATTAACTACATGCCGAGGCGAGTGAACTCCAGTCAAGACTTTACGCAAAAGAGTTAGGTAACGATAAAACGAAAATCGGATACATATCAAACCAGAGGAATACTATCGAAAATCATGATTGGATTAATAAAATATGAAAGTTGTTAAAATGTTATAATTTGCATAGGAATAATGAGTTAATTTCAATAATTGTTTAAAGAGGTACAAATGCACAAGCTACATTTTCTTTAATCTTTTATATATCTTTCTATCTTTTCTTTATATCGAGAGCAGCTGTGGTGGCCCAATGGTAATGACCTCTCGTAAGTTGCATGTGACGTCTACCAACACGCACTAGGCCCGCGCGGTGGATTATGACCCACTCCCTCTCACCGAGAGGTGGCCAGGGGGTCTACTCCGAAGTGGTATCGGCTGAATGTTCGGCCGTTTCCTGCTACGAAGTTACTATTTGATTCGGTCGGTCCCGATCCTACACTCCTACACTCTTTCGAATATTGACTATGGTCCCGACTCAACTGAGCCGATCCGAACTTTTTTCGCATTTTTCAATAATATTCCGTTCAGTCATGTGTCGGTCCGATCCGAACATTCGCACTTTGCACTTCGGACACCCTGTGTTCTAGCAGTGGGAACATTATGGCTGATTATGCTTTAATTTCTTTTTACAAGTGAAATAAACATATCTAGCCAAAGCTAAGCCAAAACATATCTAGCCTAAGCTCTAGGTAAAAGCCTGTATTTCGGCTATCAGCGCCAATCCCCTCAAGTAATAGATAAATAAAAATAGCCGTATGGAAATATAATTTGCGACTACCTCGTTAGTCTATTATTCATCGCAAGCACGAGTGCGGAATGTGGGGTTTATGGAGGTAGGAGGAACAGGGTGTAAAGTTCACTCATCCTCCATAGAAAAGCGAGGATCCTCCGATCAGACAGGTGTTGTGTCTGGTGAGCAACTGACCGATGATACAAGTCAGGCTGTTGTATATACATAGTATAATTATGTTAGTCACGCGCTAAAACTCCACTTGCGCGATGCAGGATTTTGCGTCAGAATGATGCGAAGGTTAGCATCTGGCGGTGTAGATGCCGCTACAGGTTCGATCCTCAGGTTGAACAGTGTTATTGATTTTATCCACTAGGAATTTCTCAGTAGCAACCAGAAGCTAGATTAGAGCTCAGATGTTGACAGTAAGCTCGTACCTAGTGTTATGGGACTTGAGCAAAATTAATTGGAATAAAAAAAATAAAAAAATATTTAAAAAACACTAGAAAAACACGCCTTTATAACTGCACGTAAAAAGAAAAAAAAACAGCTATGATACGATTTTCCATCATGAAGTTCCAGTTCATATCTTCCGGCTCCATCATCAGATCAGTTCGACAGTACCATATTATTGTATTGTCATCAGAACTACATACAGCTGCCAATTTTTATTACGCTACGACCCTTGGAAGATGATTAAATTTGTTACCTTAGATTCCATTACATAGATAGTTACATACAAGTCGACCTAATAAAAGCGTGTTAAAAATGGGTGTACTCGTACTTTCACTTCTTCCTATAAACCTTTTAAAGAAGACAGTCGTGATGTTATATTACGTTATTCTATATTATTCAAATAAAATATGGGAATGAAATTATAGGAAGTTGATGTTGCTATTGGTTTGAGGAATCGTAAAAATGACAGATCGGTGTAATTCCTCCCCGGAGATTTGCGAGGGTTTTAAATGGGTCGTTGTTGTTGTCTGTAGGGTTATCAAATGAATTAATTTATATATAACTAGCTTCTGCCCGCGACTTCGTACGCGGATCCAGCCCCTTTCTCGTTCCGATAGGAATTTCGGCAAGAGTTTGAACTGTGCGTTGATATGTCACCCAATAAATCAATCAAAACCAATGAAGGATTTCGATTTAGTTTGGTATAACTTAGGTTGAGTGTTGTAGACTGGGTAGGTTATAACTTCAAAATATAAAGGTAGAATTATTTTCATTCCGAAATTATGAAGCGAAATTAATACCAATTAGTTAACATTACTATTCTAAAAAAAATCTTTATAAACTATATTGTTGGTTTTTACGTCGGGTGCCAAAATATAAAGCCCGGAAACGTTGCTAACCCTTGAGAAAGCAACATAAAGTTGGCCATGAGAAAAACAGCCGGTTCTCAAACCAACACCAGCAGCTTTCAGTGTCTGTCCCTGTGACTTATTTATTGTCATGGCAAAGCATGTAGTCACAGGAAACTGTGTGCGTTTAAATTGAAAGGGGAAATTGTTGGGGATGAGTGGTATGTGCGGTAAGAACACAGTCTCACCGGCACCACTCCCAGTGAGGATTACAGCTACAATAATATTGCGTTGTAAAGCCTCGACTATAAGTCTGGTTCCATTACCCAGTTCCGGCGGTGTCAAATTTCGCATCAGCATTATCGGACTTTGAGTCTTATTTTATGAGCAGGGAGACCACTCGTTGTGAGTGAATTGAGGAACTCAACTGGGTAATTGGTGACGTCATCCTGATCGTCTACGTTATCAAAAGAAGTGTAAACGACTTCATCTCCAATAATTTCCCCCAATTTTTTCATTTATTGATACAGCTTGTTCGTTTTTTGGGGTCAATATGGCGCGTTCACATAACCACAAATTTTTTTGATTTCTTATGCTCTGAAGGTCCCCAAATACTGATTGTATAAGTTCCTCTTCGGAGGCAACAACTTTTCCAAGTATATCAGGAACAGTCACCAGACCTGTGCAGGAAGGAGACCTTCTCCAACTTTTAATAATGTTTCTGAAAACTCTTGGGCATGTTTTATTTTATTTTTTTTAATTACCACCAAGCTGGGCTCTCATATTTACTGTTAATCTTAGTTTTTGTATGTGAGGCCATAGATACGAATGTTTTAATGAGGCGTTAATCTCATCTGCCCTAGTTATATTATTATAAAGTGATTTCCACATCAAATGTTCCTGATCCTTGATTTTTATTATCTCTGCGGAAAATACTCATCAGACCAAACAAATTTTGGTAAAATGTCATGTGTGTATATGCCATAGTTTAGCTGTGCTCTCCGAGTTCCACATCAGATATTTCAATCTTCTAATTTTATTCTCCCAGCAGAAAATACTCATCAGACTGAACAACTTTTGCAAAGATGTCATTCCTATGTATGTTATGGTTTAGCTGTGCTCTTAGAGTTCCACATCAGATGTTCCAATCTTCGAGTTTTATTCTCGCAGAAGAAAATGCTCATCAGACTGAATAACTTTTGCTAAGATGTCCAACCTATATATATTATAGTTTAGCTGTGCTCTAAGAGTTCCACATCAGGTGTTCCGGATCTTCAATTTTATTCTCGCAGCAGAAAATGCTCATCAGACGCAATTTTTTTGAGTTTAGCTGGTCTGTTGCGGTTCTGCATCAGGTGTTCCAGTTTCCAAAATCAATTATAGCCTATATGTTGCCCAGGTTTAGTAGCTAGATAACAAAAAAAGTTTCATTCAAATCTGTCCAGTAGTTCCGGAGATTAGCGTGTATAAACAGACAAACAGACAAACAGATAAGCAGACAAACAGATAAACAGACAAACAGACAGACTTTTTTTATTAGATTCGTGTTCTATTACTGTTTCTTAACCCCCCTCAATTATTCTTTTTTAAATATATTCAATGTACAGACACAACTTTTTTACATTCTTATTATAAGTATAGATATAGATAATTATTTTCTCTGCCTTCAAGGATGCTGGGAGTGATGGCGGATGACAGGTTAGGCTGAGATATACTTACATACAGGGTGGCATCGACACGCAAACTGTAACCATGAAATCAGCACATCATCTATTCAAAGGAGATGGCTAAACTGAAGTATGGACGAAAATCCAGCAATGTCTAGACATGGTACCTAGCAATATGTAATGCTGAATAGCTGAATATTAGTATTTCATACAGAAAAAGTTTCAGGCGCTTTTTATATCTTTTTAATCCTGAAAATGAAATCGTGTAACTCCTACGTCAATAGGTATAAAAAACTGCAAATAAATTACATTGCTATGAACTTTTACCTAGGTGTTACCCAAACAACACTAGATTTTTCTCCAAAACCAAATCCCTATAGTGAATGTACTCGAGAGACGGGTTCAGGACTTAGTTTAATTAGTATGTGGTGATTGTTAAATCCTGCCTAAACTAGATAACGAATACAGTGAGTAACCAAGGACTTTAAAAGATCATCATCATTCTCCTGCCCTAATCCCAATTTATTTGTGGTCGGCGCAACATGTCTTTTTCTTCCATACTCCTCTATTAGCCGCCATCTCGGTAGTCACCCCCTTTCTAACCATATCATCATTCACACAGTCCATCCATCGTTTCGTTGGTCGTCCCCTACTCTTATAGCCATCGATATTCATACTCAAAACTACTTTAAAAGATATTGAAATAAAACAACAAAAATGCGATTAATTTATTTATTCTGTGAATCTTATAAGAACATTATATAAAAAAGTTAGTTTAGGTTATCTCTCTGTCTGATCAAATCATTCTGATTGGATGTTGCCCAATAACACAACCAGAGAGAGAGAGAGGTCAGGGACAGTAGTCCTGACGATTTGTAGGCCGAGAAACTGAATATCTGAAGAGGAAGATGATAAATGCTACCGGACGGGTATGTAAAGATAAAAAAACACACTGTGTTTAAAAACATTTTATTTAGATAATAGAAAGCTGAATGTGACGTTGGTAAATTCTGCAAAATTGAATCGTTTCTTTCCACTGCATGGCGTTGTATACTTCTCACAGAACGGCCTCAAGTTATGCGCACTATTGTATGACCAAATAATCGTACATCACTAGTTGCTTCTGAATTCAGCAGCTCATAACAAGGATGACAAATGTTGGCATCCCTTGGAACCTAGAACAAACTTAATTACCTTATTACCCACATGAATTATTTATAATACCTACACATTTGATTATTATGACATCTAAAGCAACCAGTCTGTTGTAGTCGTGACGTGTTGAGACGAGATGAGTCTTTCTGATTCATTGCCATTGAGTTCATTATGTATTTTGAAAACACGGTAAACTACTTGAAGTCACATTTGTTCGATGTTTCTTATATTTATCGGTTCTAGAATGATTCTAGCTGTAGATGACTTACCTCAATTGTTAACCATCGTGCTAAGATAGTGAGTAGAAAAGCAGGCAATGAAGAGGCGATATGCTGCCGCAGCCTTTGCGTGGTTACACCGCAGTTTATGCATCGCAGGATGAATTGATTGCAAGTCAAGTCCGTGTCGAGTAGCAAGAGGTCAGTAGGTAGGCAAGCACACACAATAAGCAAGCGAGGGTCAATGAAAATTCAAAATGAAAAACCACAACGAACAAGCAAACGGCAGTGTTCCAACGATGTCTAACATCTGACGTTTGTTTTTTTTCATAGAGATGGGATTGAACGTCAAGTGTAATCGAATCAATAAAATAATCGATTGGGTTGAAAGATAAAAATATACTTAAATAGTTTTTGTCGACCTGTATTCAGTTAATATTTTTCGACACAAAATAGGTAGTACATTAAACGTAGAAGCACATTCTGAAGCTTTCAATTATTTTTATTTGATTTTGATACGAAAATAGTGGAATTGAATAGAGTCGATTGTCACTTAGAAACAACCCCGTTTCCCTGTGAAAACACAATAAGAAGCAACTAAACAGGACACCGAATTGAATTCCATCGATTCCCGCCAATAACTCTGATTGCCACTTCTTAGTTTCAGAAAATAAATCGTTTTGATACCTGTTATCAAAAATCGATATAAGTATAGTTTGATTTGACATTTAAGAAAAGCGACATGACCCGTCCCTAGTTGCAGTACTGTATTATTATTCCCCTTGAACTTGTCATGTCAATCAAAAAAAGCAACTAAGATACTTTTATATGTTTAACAGTTCACGAAAGCGCTAGGAAATTATTAAACGCTGATTAATTCATGAATGAATATTTAAATATTACGAGTTAATGTGAAGTTACTAGACATGCTTGGGGCAGTCATTTAGCCATGTCCTTTTATTTGTTTCAAATTGACGTTATTTTACGTTAAACAAACACAAACTTTATTTGAATGGTAATTAATGTTGATTTCAGAGTGACTAGCACCTTTGAAAAAGTTATAAAACTGTTTGAAGTTGTAGCGTAAACTGAACTTTATTGTGTAGGAATTGAAGTTATTTTTCCATAAACTGATATTTGTTTATATTTTTGGCGAATAGGTATTTCGCGATTACGTGTTAGAATCATGTGCTGAGTGTAGAAATTTTGCGCCGGTTATCAAAAAAAAAAGTAATTGCTGTTTCATATAAAATATGCCAAAAAAAAGAAAAAAGAAAGTACAATACCTACGCGGAAGGGGGTTCAGAATCATGTACTGAATCCATGGTAACAGGTTGCGCGTTCATGTCTCTGCCATCCTGTATAGTACACCCACATTTTTCCAATTACGTGTAAGGCGGCGAGCTTAGAAAAAAAAAATAGTAGACAGAAAATTGTTACTTTTAATAAATAAAAGTAGCGTTTTTATCTCATAAAATTTGTATGCCGAAAAGGTTGATCTTATAAATAGTTTTTTTCGATTATGCACAAAGATTGCCAACTTGATTACTTTTTAAATACGCTCGTATTCTCCGAAACCTATATTCATTTCGTGATGTGAATCTCTATTGGATTAAAATCTGTTTTAGTATCTTATGATATTAGATTTTTGTTTAATTTTTAAATAGCTTGTTTTTTATTTGATACATTTTCTTTTTCGTTTACCTACCTACCAATTTTGCATAATGAAACACTTTTTTTTTGCTAGGTATAAATAATTTCATCATAAATATTTAACACGCATAATAGGTTTAGTTCAAACAAGTAGCAACATATTATTACATTATAATTAAACTAGCGACCCGCCCCTGCCTCGCACGGTTTCTAGATTTCTTTAAGTTATTAAAATATTCAAATATTAATATATTATACACATATACCTTCCGGAATAAATTCCCCAAATGCTGACGCAAACCGCATTAAAATCCGTTACGTAGTTTGAAAGAACAATGCGTCACACCAAATGTACCTATTTTACTTACAGAAAAAAATCTGCTAAATCGAAAGTATTTTGTACACAAAGGCCCAACGCATTAAAGGCATTCAATTAAATCAGCATCTGTTAACCACACCAGTACAACCCTGTTACATCCAAAATACCGCGGCGCAGTTCACCGACAACTGAACATCCGAAATTTTTCTCCAATTCTATTGCTCAGCAAACCGGGGCAAAAGTTAAACGATATAAATTGCTCAGAGCGTATTTCGGTTATTTATACGTGGCTGGTTATTTATCGTCCCAATACGTATTTACAATCAACCACATACATACTCTCAAAAGCTTGAAAACTTCAAGCCAAAACCCTATTAAGCTTGATAGTCACACGGGTCATATTCCCTTGTATGTTTTGCCAATGAGTAAAGCTAAGTGTCGTGTTGTACAAACATCGGCTCTAAAGAAACTAAAATGACTTGAGACACGCATCTGTGCATAATTAACTAAAACTTCTGTACCAGGGTCATTAGCATATGGGAATATGTCAGTGGATTGGAATAGCTGTCAACGACTCTTATCTCTAGTGCCAGTAAACACTTCCTGTGAACCTTGAGACTTTGGATTTGTGAGTAGTTTTAGGTTTTGGTTAATATTTATGGAACGAAGTTCCTTCTCTGCACACTTGGCGAATGAGAACCAGACCGAAAAAAAGTGTAAAATTTTGACCATTACGACGCTTTTGTTATCCTACTAATGGAGGTTTGTTACTATTTAACACCAAAACTACTGAACGGATTTGGATGAAATTTGGCACACATATAGAATATAAGCAGGATTAACACATATGATTTTTTATCCCGATATTCCCACGGAGTCGAAACTTATGCGGGTGAAACCGCAGGGCGCTACTAGTTTATTCGCCATGTTTGCAAAAGCGAAAGGAACTTCTTCCCAACCGATCACCGTTTTCTTCGTCCCATGATAGGGGTTTATTTATAAACGTTGCCTAAAGTTAAGAGACGTTTAAACGTCAAAAATGTGTGGTTAAGCAGTCGCTAATCATTACTTAACTTTATAAAAAAAACCCCAGAGTATCTACAATACCTTCCATAACTCTTTGTCAAAAGTCACGTCGACAAAAATGCCATCCGAAAAACCGATACAATTGTGGACACCTCAATAAAAACTGTCCATCCAGATAAAAGTTGCGCTCCGCTACATAGTGAGGTCCAGGTTAACCCCCATTATAACCGTGACGTTAAAATAATGGAGTCGAAACATTCATTTCACTTGTCAGGTCCAACGTATTAAGTGCTTTGAACCTGACCGTTGGCTCAAAAGTTGTAAATCCCCGCGAGTCGTGTCGGAAATGCTGGATAACTTTTCGTATACTCCTCAGTTTAGTTAGGTTGTTAGCCAAAAATGTTTGAATGAATGAAATTAATTTCCAAAAGGGTAATTGGGTACTGTTATGCCGAATGAGTTATGAGTTTAAAATGCTTAGGAGTAATGTTTTACATTCGTTTGAATGTCCCACTTTTCTTATTTTTTTGTAAAAGTATTTTTTTTGCGTTTTAAGAGTTTTCTAAAGTAACTATGTACTTATTTTGATACATTAATAATACTGTAAAAAAAGACACTCCATCTGAGACATACGGTATTTTGGGAATTTGGCAAAATAAAAATGAGTAATGCGAAAATATTTTACCTTGTACATACAACAATGTATAGGTAATGAGATTAATGTCGCTTTCAACGACGAAGCTTCATTTTGATAGAACATTTTATTTCCTCGGAATATTAGAACATAATTATAATTTGCATGAATAATTTAAAGGCCTCATGTAGGTAATTTGTCAGGGATTATGGAGTCTGACACAAAGCTTTCATAAATTGGGACAATAGATAAAACCACAATAATAAAAAGACATTGAAAAGAATAGAATATTTTCATTAAAACATAATTAGTAATATTATTAGTTACAAGCTTCTACCCGCGATTTCGTCCGCGTGAATTTTTTGTTCCCCATCGCATTGCATCGCCTTCCCTGTTTATTACTGTTTTTTTGTTTTTGCTTAGCTCCTGAGCGTCTTAGAGTAATGTTAAAGAATATGCTCAAGAATTAGGCTATAATGCAAAAAAAAAAAAAAAATCTACTGGTAGTTCCAGAGATTAGCGCGTTCAAACACACTTCAGCTTTATTATAAACACTAAAATAAAAACTACACACAGACTTAATGTGATTTCGTGACGACAACAAATCAAATCAAAATATTTTATTTCACATAAACCAACATGGGCACTTAAGAAACGTCAGAAGCTAGGTGCACGGTTCCCATTGGTCGTTTCCTATGGAGAAGAGCCGGCAAGAAACTGCAGGGTTACTCTTTTAAAAATAATTGGCTTTTATAGTGTTTTCAAATTACAGTAGGTACAGCGACAGCGTAGGCTTGTCAACAAATACCAGGTACATGATAAAAATAAAAAATGGTCCACAGATCTAAAGTCTACAAGGCCTTCTTCATTGCCTGAAAAACCTTAAATCTTAAAAAGAAACTGCCAGTTACATAAAATCACATGGCTTAGTAGGAATAAACATGGTCACAACGAAAAACCAGGATCCATCATTACGACGTAAGAGCTTCAAAATCTGTACCTATTAACTAAGACCTTTCATGGAATCCTCTGAACGAGGTCTTATCTATCGACCAGTAACTCGATAAATAGGTACTTATCTTTTATTCATTTCCCGGAATATGAAATAGGAGAAGTGTTCCGCCTGCTTAATGCACAATCGAATTTAAATTCGGAAGATGTTTTCTATCAAGAATATTGTCCCAGTCACGATTTGAGGAAATCTCGATTCAAGTGGAGTTCGCTTTTGTACGTAGGAATCGAATAAACAGCCTTATGAAATATTTATAGTGCGGCGAACCTTTGGTTGGTAGCTTGAAAATTTTCATCGTCAGCGTTAAGCCCCGAATTCATTGGGAACTGCCGCGTTAGGCTCGTGGTCGCAAGCGTAATGCTGAGCGTGGGATGCTAGATTCGGTCTTCAGGTCGGGCTAAGTGTGTGTGTGTATGTGTGTGTGGGGGTGTGTTTGTGCGTGTGTGGCTTTCCATTAGGAATTTCTCAGTAGCAACCCGGAATTTGGAAGTTGGTGGTGTGACACCCCTCGTGTCTCGGAGAACACGTAAAGCGGTTGGTCCTGTACCTGATCTGTCCCCGGTCGTGTAGCATTGCCGTCTTGTCGAATTATGAGAGTACAGGAAGAGGAAGTGCACTTATGATTGCGCACACACACTTGTGCACTGCTTGAGTACCTGGCTAATCTACGTTGAAATTGGCCACCGTGACCGAACGTCGGTCGGGATTATTATTATTATTAATTGAGAAGAAGTTGCACAGCATTGTTTCAGCAACATGTGTATGTGCTGCAGGCAACAAATCGCTGGCAGCACAGAATGTTATAATGTTGCTGGAAACATGCGGTATGGTTCCAAATCCAACAAAATACAAAATAAACAAAACAAGCGCTACATTGCTGCCAGCAACATTTGTTGCTGCTGGGAAATGTGTCGCAACTTCTCCTTAACTTTATTTCCAATGTATACACGGCTTTATTTGTATCGGCAAAGTTTATATCTAGAGTTGTAAAGTTTACAAAACAATGAAAGTTCTCTTGGTTATCTGTTCACGCTGTGTATGGAGATCGCTATTCTGAACAAGAATAAAAGACTCATTTTCCAGATCGTTAGCGAGGAACGGGGTGATCACCTTTTCAGTGACTTTGTATCTATGTATTCAGAAACAATTTTACAGTAAAATGATATGCGTTGTTTAACAGTCAAGCACTATCATTATTCTATTTTTCGATTAACGTTTTGTATTCGCTTCGTTACCCTTCGAACGTGGATCCACGCAAGACACAATTGCTTTTGAATTGTTTCTATTAGTAATTACCGCATTCAACCAGTTAATGCTCGTGCTTGCTCTTTGCAATAAGACGGAATAATACATAGCCATGTTTGCACATGGCGTGTTAATTAATATTTTCAGATCCAGAACTCCTCGCGATGTCTCCCTTTCCCGTACTTACTAAGAAATATACAAGGTGTCGTTTTGCATCCTCGTCAAATTCAAGGAGGTAACTATGCTACTGATTCTCGACACGAATCAATAATAAAATAAGGTTTTTTTTTTCAAATTTTCGGAAATCGCCATGTGCACGCATTTTAAATCGCGGCCTGTGTGAGACCGCACTGTAACTGCCGTTTTACACACACATAAAAACGCGGCCGCTTATACGATACCATAACGCGATTCTGTTCTTTGAAAGTGGTGCATATTCTGAAATACTGTCAAACTTAAATAACTAAAAAAACAAGTATGAATTAATTATTTACCAGGGATCGTAATTTTATTTGATTATTTATGTCTTTCTTAACAGCCTCCTGAAATTTGATGAAGATGCAAAACAACAGCTTGTATATGCTGTTGTTTATTATTGTTAAGGAAAACGGTAACATCAATTACATTAATTAATATAGAGATTGAAAGGTATGGTATACAAAAATATTTCGAATACTTACATATAATAAAAAAAATGTTAACATCGTTTCTTTTTAATTAACCAATCGGGAAGAAATAAATAAATCCTACTTCCTACTAAATATATATGATATATTATTATATTTTATATAATATTATAAACGCGAAAGTTTGAATGGATGTATGGATGGATGGATGGATGAATGTTTGTTACTCTTTTACGCCAAAACTACTGAACGGATTTCGATGAAATTTGGCACACAGACAGTTTATAACCAGGATTAACATTTAGGATACTTTTTATCCCGATACTCCCACGGGATCGAAACTTATGCGGGTGAAACCGCGGGGCGCGATACATAATAAATAAATAATGAAATTACAAATTCAAACTCTGCGCCAAAGTGAATTTTAGATTAATTGCTAAAAGTTTAGACGTTTGCCGATTAGTAAAATTCTTTGAAAATTTACGGAGATCTAGAGAGCAATGAATAGTTTTAATTTTAAGTAAATAATTAATATGCCAAAGCCTAAAGTTCATTTCATTATTGCTGCAGTGTTGGTCTAGTGGTCGCAAGGGCTACTGCTGAGCAAGAGTTCCGGGGTTCGATTACTTGCTAAAAGTTTAAACGTTTGCCAATAATTAGTAAAATTCCTTGAAATAATTACGGAGATCTAGAGCAATGAATAGTTTTAATCTATATATATAAAAATGGATCCCTATTTTCCTTGGTCACGCCATAACTTGAGAACGACTTTACCGATTTCATTTTTTTTTTTAAGTTTCTAATACTTTGTAGAAGATTCTTACGGAAAAAGTTGCTTTACGCGGACGAAGTCGCGGGCAGAAGCTAGTTTTATGTAAATAATTAATATGCCAAAACCTATTAAGTTCATTTCATGATTGCTGCCGTGTTAGTCTAGTGGTCACAAGGGCTACTGCTGAGCATGAGGTCCTGCAGTGCGATTCTGTAACTATATCTCACCGTGAAAACTTAAGTGAAGTGAGCATCGAGTGAGCTATCATTTCAAATAATGCTAGGGATTGACACTACTGACAACTCACATCAAGCTCACTTCACTTGATTTTTCACGGTGAAATTTTCACAGAATCGACCGGCTGGATTCGATCCCCGGTACGGGCCGTATTTTTAGGTATTTCAATCAGGAATTTTTAGGTATTTTCATCTGGAATTTTTAGGTATTTCCATCTGGAATTTTTAGGTATTTCCATCTGGAATTTTTAGGTATTTCCATCTGGAATTTTTAGGTATTTCCATCTGGAATTTTTCAGTAGCAGCCCGGAGTCTGGATTTGTGCCTGGCTCTAGGCAATAGGCTTGCCCCCAATTACATGAGACTTAAGCATAGCCAACGATATACTATAGGAACACCTCTGTCTAACCCTCCAGGCATTACAGGCATGATGTTATGTATGTCTAAATCATCATCATCATCTCAGCCGAAAGACGTCCACTGCTGAACATAGGGTTCAAACACTGCCACTTCGACCGGTTCTGTAGATTCCTGCGGCCTTTACCAGAGGGGCAATTCTCGTAATTTTAAGAACGTTCTCAGTCTGATCTCAGTCTCAATCTGTCAAAAATACGTCTAATTTCCCTACGTTTTGACAAGTTTTTGACATTTGTTTGTCACCGAGATGAGACTGCGACTAGATTTTGAACGTTTTATATTACGAGAATTAGCCTTCTGGTCATCGGTCCACCATACTGTTATAATAATAGTAATAGTATTGTAATAGTTCTTATATTAAATAATTGTTATTATTTATCCATATGGTGTACATTAAAAAAGAGTATAGTATTCATTTCACTTCATCCATTTTCATTGAAATAAAAAGTTCTGTGAAATGTATATGTAATTTATTTTTAATGAGGGAAACAATTATATCGTAGTAGGAATATTAATAAATCTTCTTTTCCTTCCTGGGATTGTCCTGGCTCGTGGCCAAGACTTGGTTCTTAGGTTTCCGGGTTTTTCCCTGAATTAACTCAGTTTTAACAGTTTTATTGTAATGTGATTACAAATTATTTCTTTAAATAGTTCGTTCTCACCTTTTGTGTTCAAGTTTCTCTAATTAGAATAAGAAGTGAATTACGGAATGGGTTGACTAGGTGCTTCAATCAACTCAGTCTAACGCTTTCCAGTTTTGCCTCATAGGCTCTCATAGTCCTCTACCAGGCTGCGCCACAACACCCTGTCCGCCGCCTTCCGCTTCCAGTCGGTCCTAGCCATCAGCCAGTCAGCCAGTCCAGCTGCTTACCTGATGGAAAGCTAGAATGCTACTCACCAAACAAAATAGGTATAGTGGGCAGCTCGCCGCCCGGTAAGGACCAAGCCGGGTCAACGGCGCGTTGTGTTCCACGCGCGCCTCAAAGAGATATCAGCACGAACTGATGTCTGCTAGGGCTGATGCCTGCCAGGGCCGCGTGTTGTTCGAAAGAGATACCGTGGCCCGTGGCACAGGCAACTGAAGGAACACGGGTGGGTTTTAGTCAGTGAAAGTCTGACACGCCCTCCCGCTCCGCCCAGAGCGGGAAAAGGGAGAAGTCATATGATGATTTCCCAACCATGAGAAAAATAAAAGGGGGGGGGGCGCCCTAGGAGGACATATATTGACCTTATTGGTGATGTTCTTCAGAAAAGTCGGGTGCGTAGTACTCGTAAATGGCGTGCGTGTATGACCAGATGTATGAATGTACCTAAACGAGGTAAGAAGATCGTAGAGGGTGTCGTTCTGTAGTTTCTGCCTACCTCCATGAGAAGAAAGTGAAAGTTTATGTATGTATGTACAAGTACCAAATTAATGTCACAACTGTAGTTCTTTTTCCTCAAAAAATCTTTTAAAGAGAATGTTTGTTTGTAAATAAGGCCTGAATATTTAGAAGGCACAGTACCTAATTGCTTTTCAAGAAAATATGCAAATTGTGTTTGCATTTCAAAACAATCCTCTCTCAAAAATCTACGCAGAAAACATTGTTTTTAAACTAAACAAGTATAATATTATCTAAATAAACGAAGTATCTAAATAATTATACTTCAACAAAATTTCAAAATTGAGTGTTTGAAAAAGATAAGCATAACGCCCCACTGCAGTAAGATAAATATATTCTTTAATCTCCGCTGCGCCAAGTCAGCAATCGGCGTCGGCATTTGGCTGCCGGCATTCGGCTTTTGGCTCTCGGCCTCGGTGAGACGATATCAATTAAAACGCTGAAGCACACCCGTATAACTTCTTATCGTTCGCCGCCTGGCGTCTGCGAACAAAAGAAACGGTGTCTATCTTTCTACACCCTGACACTGCAGCTACTATTGTAACTCGAATTATCATCATTTGGTTTAGCTAAGTTTTTGCTTTTATTTATTACTAGCTTCACCTCGCGGTTTCACCCGCATAGGTTCCGATCCCGTGGGAATGTCGGGATATAAAGTATCCTATGAGTTAATCCTGGTTATAAACTATCTGTGTGCCTAATTTCATCCAAATTCGTTTAGTAGTTTTTGCGTGAAAGAGTAACAAACATCCCTCCATCCATCCTGACAAACTCGCGTTTATAATATTAGTAGGATTTTCTTTTGTTTCCTTTTATACATAATATATAGATTCTTGTCAATAGACAAGAATTGTGAATGTGAGAACCCTATACCTATTACAGTACGGCCGTCGAGAGAATACGTTCCTGACACCTGTTACAATTCTAGTAGTTACTAGTTAGTAAGCACTTATTAGTTAATAAGCATCAAATTCGTAAAACACGTATTCGTTTGTATGAAACTGGCAGGTGTCAAGAACACATTCTTTCGTCGGCCGCACTGTAGCAGTGTAATTTGAAGCCATTATAAAAGCCAATTAGGTATTTTTAAAAGAGTAACCGTTGTGTTTCTTGCCGGTTCTTTTCCATAGGAAAGGGCGTTTCATAAGTACCCATGTAAATTAATGAGAAATAAAATATTTTAAATGATGAAAAGTGAGATTTGAGGTTGATGTGATCGCGTTGTTGACGAAGTTGTTCTTAACATTGTAAAAAATCCAAATACGAAAATCCAGCCATCTCTCATTGTTAGTCGTGTCCAATAATTTCTCTTTACACAGATCTAAACAATTAGCGTTACTATATTTTTCCCTGACACAGCTAGAACGCGTCGCGGCAGACCCCGTAGAAGATGGCGGGATGACCTGGAGAAAATAAACGACCTGTGGTCCACTTTAGCCCTGGATCGAAATTGCTGGAAGTCATGGGGAGAAGCCTTTGCCCAACACCCACTGCTGGGCAAAGGATGGGCTAACAGTAAAAGTGCGTTTACAGTCAGATAGGTCTAGCATGCAAAAATAATTATTCTAGTTTCACCTTTAAAACTGTTAGTAAGATCACGTAAATGGAGGGGCTGATTGCTAAGTAATAACAGCCGCACGGGTCGATCGATCAGGTTAAGCTACGCTTGCCGCGGTTGGTCCGTGGATGGGTGACCATTTTCACATATCAAGACCTCCGTGCCTCGGAAAGCACGTTACGCCTATGGCCCCAGCTGTCATTCGTGGATATTTGACAGTCGTTACGGGTCGTCAGTAGCCCGAAAGTCTGACAACCTGCAGTCTTACCAAGGGGTATAGTAACTGGGTTGTGGAGGTCAGATAGGCAGTCGCTTCATGTAAAATACTGGTATTCATTTACATCCGGTTAGACTGGAAGCTGACCCCAACGTACTTAGTTGGAAAAAGGCTAGGCAGATGATGAGAATAAAGATCACGTAAAGCTCAAACAAAAGTCACTTAAAATTTGGAACAATATTACCATTGGAGTGTCGGAACGAAACGGCGATGCGGCGATTAAATCTACAATATTGGACAATTGCGGCTATGGTGGGAAATAAAACGTAATAGGTTAGCCGCTGTTTCACTCATGTGGAACAAACTTCTCGACTTTCCAGGATGAAAAATAACCTGCTTTCGAAGCTAGACAGGATATTAGCTGGATAGAAAACTTGCTGAGAAACTAAAATGATGATACCTTTAATGGATTTCTGGAAGATATTTATTTTCGACAGAGTTTTAAAATAAAGAGACTTAGCTCTTGTTTTTGGTTACCATATTATTAAATTTTTTGATGCCATCCTTATTATATAACATCTTAATTGGCCTTTATAGGCCCATTAGGGCAAATAGGCCTTTTAGTAGCTGTGTAAACATATAATTATTCATAGGTTTACACAGCTGCTAAAAGGCCTAGTCTCTGTGAGCGGCTGGCCGTATACACCGCGGGCTTAGTTCGGGATGTCAAATTTCTTCGAATTTGTTGGTTCTAGGAATTCCGAATTTCTTTTCCTTCATCGTTTTGAGAATAGTGCTATATCATTCTGACATTAATTAATATCTTATCATTCGGCAATAAGTTTGAAAATGGAAAAAATTACAGCAACCCTGTCTGTGGCCAAGCGAAATTCTCCCCGCTCATAATTATTCCGGACTGCCTCATTGGTCTAGTGTTCGCCACCGATACTGCTGAGCATGAGGTCCTGGGTTCATTTCTCAGGTCGAGCAAAGTTTTATTGAGTTTTCCTATCTGGAATTCCTCAGTAGCAGCCCGGAATCCTGATTCGTGCCCGGTTGACGGCAATAAGCTCGCCCCCTATAACATGGGACTTAAACATAACGGGCGAAATGTCACTGTACTATAAGTACACCTCTGCCCCAACCTTCGGGGAAACAAGGCGTGGCACTATGTTATGTTACATATCATCCCTTATCATCTAAAATTAGCAGAAAGCTATTTAAACAATTCTCCATTCAAATGTCAGTTTAGTTTCAGGAAACATTCGTGAATTTCTCACTAAATCTCTATGACAAACGGCTATGATTGTTAATATAATTAAAAGGAGACCTAAAATGGCCGGAATTAATTCGCGGCGATAAAATAGGATAATGGAGTAGAGTAGCTGAGCCAGTTGGAATTTTAATACCTAATTACAACACTTTGTTATCTTAAAAAAAGTGATAGCTTGTAATGATAAGATTTTTTGCAAGACATTTAAGAATAGAATAGAATACTTTTTATTGTGTACACCATATACTTCGCAGGCATAAATATATAAATTTACAAAGGGTGACACAATGGGCGGTCTTATCGCTAAGAGTGATCTTTTTAAGACAACATTCGGATGGATTGAAAAGGGAAGGGAAGGAGATTGAGGGGATTGAAAGATGTCTATTAGTATCCCAATGCTGAGTAAGGATCTCCAGAGAAGGCACGAGGATTGATCACCACGCTTGCTCTTGACGGGTTGAAGATCTTAGACTTTATTTTAATGAAGTCCAGGTTTCCTTAGATTTTTATCCTTTACCGATGTTAGGAATGTCCAAAAGAAACTCAGAAAGTACATATGGAAAAAGTCAAATTAGTATTTGCTCGGGTTTGAACCCACAACCTGCATGAGAGGCAAGTCCTTAACCACTAGGCCGTCACGATATTTAAGTTGCGGGGCTGAAATGAAAACTTGAGCCCCCTTATAGCAAAACAAGGTTTTTCTTTCGATCAGGCTTAAACCACTGACCAAATTATTGAATTAAGAACACAACTGATACAGAAATGCAGTTCTTTATACAAAAATGACAGCTTAGTTCGGTGCTCAGTTGTCATTTTAGTATTAAGAACTTTGCCTAAATCGAAATAAAGTTCGAAATACAAGTACTGGCTCAATAGTTTAGGCTAGAACTAAAGTTAGGTTTCGTTTTGTAATAAGACGAGAGGAGTCTGTCACAGTTCAAAATCACAGTGTTCTTTTTGTTATTGTTACAATAAGGTTGCTATAATTGGGTTGCTGCCAGAGGTAAAATAATTGTGAAAGAACTGTAAAGTCAGTTTTTGCGTAGCGACTGCATACCAGAACACGTAGCGTGCTATCTCCCTAAGTAAGACAGATGATCAGATGAAAGTCACAGGAACATGCTGAAGGAGAGGATTGTTCGTTGTGGTGATGCTTGTGGGAGACTTCTGTTCAGCGTGGACGTCTTTCGGCTGAATGTTATTTTTTTTTTTTAGTTCTTAAAAAAAACACTTTCTTTTAACTTAATCACTTGTAACCCTAACTGTGTGACACAGGGTTTCTCAGATAAAATTACCTATCATTTTAACAAATCCGTAATGTGCTTAGGACAATTTGTGGCGGCATCCACATCGCCACACGCGAACTACGAGCCCAATTCTCGCGCAAATCGCGTTCGTCCCGCACGAAATCCTTGCCGGTCGTCTCCGCATGTCGCTTATAAAACGGTGAGATATCCAGAAACATCTATTCTCACTACAAGTCTATCAGAAATCACGAGTCTAGGGACAATAATGTTGCCATTATGCGTCCCACGAAGTAATCCCTTCCACATAACGATGCGATTTTTAGTCGTAGTCGTTAATGTACTTTTGACCATCTTAAAAAATGATTTTTAAGGCAAAAACATATTTTGAGCAGCATTATAAAGGTATTTCATTAACATTTATCAATCTAATAATCATTATTGTTTTCGTTACTCCATTTTTATTTTATTATTAACATTGATATAATATAAGGCCTCCGTACAACGGAAAGCATAGCTCATGTTGATTTGTCAACGTCATCGATATTTGTCACGTCAAAGTAAAGTCAAAATACAATTTATGTTGTTTGTTTACATTGGTCTACATAATAATAGGTAATGAAATAAAACAGAATGACTGCTAATGATATTATAAGTAAGCTGATGACCAGCACAATAACCTAAAAGTTTATCAAGATGGAGAAGAAGAGGAGGAAGGGTGATTGTTTTGAAGAGTGCGGTACTGCACCAATCGGACCGTCCTGCTACACGCTTTTCCAACGACGTTAGGCTTCTGTATCTACGTGTCCTGGCTTCATTACTTTACAAAGGCCCAAAAGATTGTTGGGAAATCCTTGCGAAAACAGATTTCACCCTGAGGGTCGCGTTACTAGTCTCGTCACAACACGAATTCAAATTTCTTTGTGGTCAAACTGTCAAACTGCCTCACAAACATGAAGACTGGGCGAAACGTGAAGTGGTCCGCCAATTCCTAAGCTAACGGACAACGCTTGACTCATCACGCCGACCGTTCGTGTAAACTAGTGATCATATACTGTCCTGTGCTGCACTGTACTGTGTTGTTGTGTGTGTTTATTATTATCACAGATTTAGGTTTATTTTAGTTTGATAGCTTCATGTAGAAGACGTTATTAACTAAACCGCTACGATGGATAGCGAGAATGTGCAAGTGCTCTAGCCGTTACAGTGGCACCCAACTCTAACTAACCTAGCAAACCTAACACACTGAGCACTTGCACACTGTCGGCGACAAGACCCTATCTGGGTACCAGGGCGCAAGTAGTGGAGGGACCGCTACAAAGAAAACGTAAAGTAAATAATTCTATGTTAATAGTTAATACTTTAAAGAGATTTATTTTATGTTTCTTATGTTCTAATTAGTAAATGTTATCAGTATTTGTTATTAGTTTTTTTATCCCGAACGAATAAGACTGTTTTTGACGAAGACGAAAAGGCTTGGGGTGCTTCCAATTTTTTATTAGTGTTCTTATTTTTCTGTTTTGTTTTTGTTTTTTTTTTTATATACACTTTGACATCAATGAATTTTATATATACTATGACATTTGCTTACTTTGTAAAGTATTCTATTATTTTAATTATTGTGAATGTGAAGACTATGTGGGTCACTATATTTTTATTATATTCATTTCTCTCTGTTCTCTTAGTTTTGTCATGGTCTGGCAGTTTGAGTAATTAATGTGGACTACCCAAATGTCCTTTCTTTGGTATTGTTCGTCGAAACGTCGAGCTCCTTAAGTTTTGAGTTGAGCTGCACGATTTCTGACAAATGCGTGCACTGACTGGACAGGTCCTCTCAATCTGTGTGGTTCTTTCCTCAAAAGACCATCTCAGACATCGACCTGCATGGTCTTCATATGATCTGACCAAGATTATGTCTGGACTTTAAAAGAGACTGTGACCTCTGAGTTTGTTTCGGCCTTTCTTCTCAGAGTAGTCAGATAGGAAACGCCGACCTCATCTAGTTTTAAAATATGATTGACGTGTAAAAGTGTTTGTACAAACCTACTTACAAAATAAAATCATTTATCATTTATCATTGAAAGGATTCCAATAAGTAAAATTTTGTTCATACATAATTACGTAACTTGGAAAATCACTTTTTTGTTTATGGGTAGAATTTAATAATTTTTGTTTTAAATGAAAGGTCTAGATATAAAACCACAATACCGTTTGAATGATGAAAATCGGACCATTGGTTCAGAAGTTATAGTGAGATTTTTATAATCAAAATGTTCCTATTAATTAACTTTTTATTGTGTATAATTAAGTTAATTATTAAGCTGTAATTAGGTTAAAGATTACGTAAGGAATAATATATGTAAAAATTGTAAGGATATAATATGGATAAATAAATAAAACAAGGGCTTGACAGATCTCGGCTTAGCGAAAATTAAAGTAAAAAAGGGCTCAAAATACACGGTCCGCTTTAAGGGAACTTAGGCCGGTATAAATAGAGCGTCGAAGAAGCAACACTACAAGCAAGAAGCCGAAATCTGCAAGCAAACTTCAACAAGAAAATCTTCTTTTATTTCATCACCTCTTCGCTGCCCGTCTCTAAGAAGCCCTCCCTAGTAGTTGTACAGACTACGCATTCAGGAGACGTATGTCACCAGCGAAAGTAGTACATCAGAGCATACGTCAAAACGTGGGAGACTGTCCCAGGTACGACCGAAGGTACTGGACGTACCCCGGTTGTCCGTTTCACACACTCTGTCATTTTAACATCCGCTTGCTAGCAGGAGTGATTCCCTGACCCTCACTATACGGTATACCCCAAATCTAGAGGTTCTACGTACCGGTTCTACATATGGATTCTACGTTTAGGTTTAAGACAGGACAATCGCTTCGCACTGCACGTGGAGTTTAACTGGGCGCTGCACGCACACCTATCCACTACTACGTATCTATCCCTACATTCCCTACCTATTGTAAATTTGTCACCCAGTGAGGATTATACATATGAACTTTGCTTGTGTGTTTCTATTTCCTAACCCAACTTGTTAACGGCCTGCGCAGCCTAACTGCAAAGCCCTACAATTATTTGCGTACCTATGTTATTTTTGTTACTTAGCTAAGTTTTACATTGAAAAAAATTAAATAAAGACATTTGAAATATTTATTGTTTGAAATGCTTTTGAAACACTTTATTTCTAGTTACAAAAGAACCTTTATAGGAATACCTTACAGACTCATAAATAAATTCAGTACATACATCCAAATATAAACCACAAAAACATAATTATTATCACACCACACATGGTAGTTTACTTTTGGTCATGCTTCTCTGTAACATCTAACCACAACTCCAGCCGGTCAAAATTCGTAGTCTAGCTCGACTGCATCGGCCTTCCTTCGGCACTAATAAGACCTTGGCTCTTTCTCTCTCGATATCTGTCGATCCAACCGGGAAATGTACGGGAGCAAAGTGGGCACTACAGCTCAAAAATCCCCGCTTGCAGAAGTAGTACCGCGTTTGTTGTGGTTGCGACGCGATCGACCTTTCTTGCCCTCAACCAGAGTAAAGCCTGGTAAAGCCGTCCTTGTCCATTTGACTGGTTTTAAATCCGGCGTCTTCCGCTTCTGTATCCTAAGTGTCTCATTCATCGACGCTACACAAGCAACAACTATCCACTGTTGACAACTTTGGCGGAAGCCTGAAGTTTTCTTCGTGTTTTTCCTTGTTGTGACGGTCGCAGACTCTTCTTAGATGTTTATGAACTCGTAACACATTTTGTAAAAATATATTTATTATTTCCTTTCGCCATTGACACAATTATGATTGACATAACCACTGTTTGACGTTCGCACGAAGGTCGACACAGTCATACGTCACGTCGCGACTGGTCATGACCACTCGTTGCATGACGCATGTAAACTAAGGCATGTCGCGTGTCTTTCCTGCGTGAAATGCTCGAATCGCCATGGCGAGAATAGCTCGGCTTGATTTTTTCGAGGGAAAAGTTCGATTCGAATGTCAATAACGAACGCGAGTTGCGCGAGAATTGGGCTCTACGTCATACATCATACTGACGTCATGCAAAAATCCTGCATCGCGCAAGCAGAGTTTGCCGCGCAATAACTATACTCATTGAAAAATACATTGAAAACCGACAAGCTAACTACATTTTTCTGTTCAATACAGACGTCATTCAAAGATCACAGAGGTAGTTTCACTAACAACAGTCATTATTAAGTTATGTTCTGTTAACGGTTCTACGCATCGCTACACAGTGCACGCTTCCCTGAAGCTTTCTATGTCATTTATCTCACGAGACCTTTCTGGTTTCAGGTCGCTAGTCCACGTGCCTGAATGCGATGACACTTTTAGTTCGATAGGACGTATTACCGGTTTATTGTTCCCGTTCTTCCAATGGTCCCGGTTTATGGTTAAATACACATTTTATAGATTTATTAGAAATAAGAACGCACTAATTTCATTAAAAGAACATTACATTACAGAACATTACATATGTAAGTGGTATTCGTAAGGAAATAAATACATTTTGCCTGTATTTGGCAGAGACGAGACGAGCCCATTGTCATTACCTGGCACTAACTACCCCGTCGATCTCGTGGGCGCAAGCGCGACTGCTGAGCATGGGGTCCT
Organism: Apamea crenata; assembly: GCA_949629185.1. Lineage (NCBI taxonomy): Eukaryota > Metazoa > Arthropoda > Insecta > Lepidoptera > Noctuidae > Apamea > Apamea crenata. Next base: position 6,469,315 of record OX451359.1, read on the forward strand.
GGTATCGATTCCCAGGTCGGGCAGAGGAAGGAAGAAGGTCGGATTGCTGTCCCATCGGACGATGAGAGTAAGGGAAGAGAGAGTGCACCTGTGTCTGCGCACATAGTCGTACTTGTGCACTATATCTCCTGCGTCGAAGCCTGGTCTCTTCTGAGATTGGTCGCCATGGCTGAAATCGGTCTGGAGGACTTTATTATATTTATTTATTTATTCATTATTTGTACACGAATCTGGACTCAGGCTGTTATTGCTTAGCGGTCGGGGTTGCGACCACCAGGCCAAGAAAGCAGACTTTTTTTAGCTTATTCCGTCCAACTGCTACGCATAGGCCCTCGCGGCACGCATCCAGATCTCATGTCAACGCATGTCATCTCTTTCTGGGCCTCCCATCGTTGGACTCCCATTGTGTGGAAATTTTCGCCCAGCGGTCATCGTGCATGCGGCTGATGTGACCCACCCAATCCCATTTGAGCCTGGCAACCTTCTTTCCTACATTATAACCGTTCTGGAATGCAGCGTGATGATACGAATTCTGTCCTGTTTCCTGTTCTTTATTTATTACCATTTATAAATCAATTCGAAAAAACAGAACTTACGCCATTCGTTTAGCACAAGGCAGACTAATTTAAAAAAATATGTTTTCACGTAGGTAAAATTTATGACGGAAAAACCCCAGTTTCCTTGAGTTTCCTAACAAGTAGCATCTACCAGTACCAGTGGTGGCCTTTTGAATAAGAAACATATTTTTCCCCCACAAAAGAGCTTTGAGGCTTTGAATCCGTGAAAATACGGGTTGAATTTATTCTTCATATCCAAAGGAATTATGTTTGTCCGCAGATTTGTAATGCAGGCGTTGGTGAAAAGTTTTTAGTTACTGTTAGACGCAACGCCCTAAATAGTTAATTGGTTTGCTTATAGGCTGATCTGGCACTGGCTGTATCAAATATTTGCCGTTCAAAAAACTAGGTTTATTATCAAATATCTAGGCCATTTTTTTTTAGTCCTATTGCATTATATTCGTCGTCATTTGGCCGTTTTGCGTGACTGTGACGCATAGTTTTTCCCCGACTGGTTCTTTTTTGTGTTTGTGTTCTTTTTCTGCGTCATGTTTACCGCAAAATAAACGTATTTTTCTTAAGTTTTTTTGTTAAAAATACAGACTGAATACATTTCGTAATATAAAAGTTTATGGGAAAATAATTATAGTGTCAAATGTGTCTATGATAGATCTTAATTAAGGTACAAGCCTTCAACTATATAGGTTTTAAAATAAACTAAAAGGCTCGTTAAAAATGCCTAGAAATAATCTAATTTCCTTCAAAACCTCTCATTTAAAACAAAGTAACTCAGTTAAATCAGAATATCGTAAACTAGCCCCGTCTGGCGGTGTTTTAAAACTAAAACAGCGGAACTCCGAAGTAAATAAAAGTTAAACTGTGCTTAAGCCGACAAGGTTGCTCTATCTAATTACTGGAGCTCTAAAATTCCGAATCTAGGTTTTTGGTTAGCGAGAGAGAAAATAAATATACGCAGAAGCTGCAGTTTAACGGTTTTAGAGTAAGTAGTCTTACCTATTTGGTAAAAAGTAATAGTTTGCAATATTATCATAATTTTGAATTCGAATTTATTTGATGATGTGCTTGGATATTCATCGGATGAAAATCCAATAAGCGCCCAATTTACCATCGGAGTATACCCGTCGGAGGATACCCATCGGTGGATACTCATAGGAGGATACCCATCGGAGGATACCCGTAGGAGGATACCTTTGGGAGGATACCTATTAGATTTATACAGATTTCTAAATAACATTATATCGGCAATTAATTTAGTATCCCACCAGCATTATCTGTACTGCAACTTTCAAACATTTTCCTTCATGTCTTTTTTGTTTTCTTTCAGTGTCGTAGATTACACTTTACGATCCTCTTCGAAGCCAGATGTGGCTTACAGTTTGATGCTATTAGTTGGTTCTGTATCCCATTGAAGGTTCCTTACTCTTACACTAAGTACAACTATGTAAGAAGATGGAGGAAATTAAAGATAAGGTTGGCTCATTAATAATATTAATCTTTTTGCGCGGTTTTAATGGAGGGGCACTGAAATAGATTATGGTAGTGTGTACTTAGTAAAATTATGGCACGAACATATTTTGCCTAAAAAGGAATTACTAACTTATCATTTTAATATTTTACCCCTTAATTGCCTTAAGATAAATCTGATATTTTATGTGAAAAGTTACGTTTGATTTTTCCAAGTAGAGCAAATAGCAAAATAACCTCTTGAATATTTATCCTTCCCGTTTTCCAATGGAAAATCCCGACCGTAACTTAAACAACATACTTAACGGCTATTTTAACCTAACTTAAACAACATACATAACGGCTATTTTTCTTCAAAGGATTGGGCAGAGTCGACCTACAATTCGCGAGTTATGTTTAAAATTATAATAAAACCTAATGTTAAGTGTTACAAAATAATTTGATCTGAACATTCATTATGAACTTGTTCAGATCAAATAAAGGGTGTCAGGGACATCGACGCTCAAACTCTAACCATGGATTCAGCACATGAGTTTAGACCCCATAGCGTCGAAAGTTTCGTCGGTTATTAAAAAAAATATGTCTATCCCATACATTTTGACCGCGTAGGTATTGCACTTTTCTATGAAACATTATGATTTTTTTTTGATAACCGACGAAAAATTTCGACGCTATGGGGTCTAAACTCATGTGCTGAATTCATGGTTACAGTTTGCGCATCGATGTCCCTGCCACCTTGTATGTCAGCGAATTTCTGAATAAAAAATCTTGTCAGTCCGAACGCTTCAGAAATGCATTGTAATATTTTTTTTAATTATTTATGTTCCTTTATTGATTTAGTGAACTATGTCATTAGTATATTACTGTATGTTGTTACTACATAGGTACCTAATTCATGTAGGTATTAAATATTTGCATGCCATCATTATATGGCGGAATGTGTCTTTGCATCTCAATTATATAATTGTATTTCTCATCTTTTGTACCTACTACATTTTATGCAAATAAACGATTTTGATTTGATGAAATGAAGAAAAACATACCAGTAGAAAAGTAAAATGATCCAAAAGCAACAAGCGGGCCACGGGAGCATCACTAGTGAAAACATAAAACAAACTTAAAAGAAACATTTCTTGAAGTTTTTCCATTCTTCATTAGGTTTCGAGAGTTGTTTGTGCTTATAATTACACTTTTTATTCTTCACAATAAAATTGCCAGGTAAAGTCTTAAGTTGGCTGGTTTCCCATTGTTACAACTTTTATTTGTTTTTTTTTTTTGTTTACATAAAATGCTAATGAAACCTTTTTGAATGATACATTTCTTTGGCAAACGACATCGCGGCATGCCCGGACGGAGATGGCGGGATGAGCTGGACTCCTTTGATAAAGATTGGTCCTTGGCAGCTCTGCCAAATTCCAGACCTCTGTAAAGAAAGAGTGTATGTGAGTGGGTGTCTGTGTGAAAGAGAGAAGGGAGGCCGTTGCCCAGCTGTATGATAATAACGACAAATAAAAACACATTTTGTTTAACGCTCTACTTATTACTGGGCGAGTTGAACTAGAAATGTCACAAGGCAAGTAAACAACGAAACTTTGTATGGGTGAGCGTTGTAAAAAGAGAGGTCATGATTCATGATGATTAAGTTCGCGAGCACATTCGCAAGAAGCTGGCAGTATCGCCGCAACGGTAATATTTTCTCATTGTTTGTCTTATTTATTTTTAGTATATTCACGTATGTATATTTATTTGTGCTTATATTTATATGTAATTCTCATGATTGCACGTACCACTATTTGTCTCTGCATCTCCCGAAGGTTGACTGGTAGAAAATGCCTACGGCATGTCCGCTCTGTACATGTATATGTTTGAAGTATTAAATAAATAAATTACGTCCACCAAAGTGTACCCTTCGATTTCCATAGACCGTTATTATAAAATTAGCTTCGAAAGATTCTAAATTTGATTACAGAGCACGAAATCATAACCTAACGACGCAGAAAATTCTTGGCGCTGTGCGTTGAGCACACCACTTTTGTCAACTTTGCCATTCAAAGCCGTCACTTCCTATGTCATTTGACACATAGTGCTAGTAAACGGTAACTCGCTTGGTTTATACGGAAAGTGTTGACGATAATGCCGCTTCTAGCGGCGGCGTGGCGGGCTCGGGGCATCTCCGTGCTCTGTAGGTTTGATTGGTTTATCTTCTAATCTCTAGACAAATAGTTCTTCTCATGTCCCAGATGAGCAGTCAGACTGATATGAACTCTAAATCGTGATAAAAAGAATAGCAAGTCAGCAGGCTAAACGCTAGTTGTCTGCTGTGAACCAGATGGAACGCTGATAGGACCGATACTCGTAGTGGGTTCCTTTATGGATCTATGGATATTTTAATACACCTACTATCTTGCACTCAACTAATCACAGATTACTGATGTGTTTATTTTCCGACTAGTCTGTCATCATAATAAAAGTAATTAAGTTAGAGTTTATTTACTACAAAAGGAATGGAGACTGCTTTTTTTTTTGAGATTTTTACCTTTTCTAGTACTCAAACCTCATTTATTACAGCAGAGTTTATTGATAACAGGATCGATTGGCATCAAAAAAGTTATTTGTGAAAACTGCTTATTTCCTACTGACTGGACATTTTTTTCAAAATCTGTGAATGCAGATCAAAATGTTTTAAAAAGTTAAGGGCAGTATTCTGATACGGTTTTCCTGTAGCTTGAACGGCTAAGATTCCTGCCCTTATTGCCCCGTCTCAAAAATAGCCTGTATATAACAAATGCATACAGAACAATATTGTTAGTGTAAAAGATTTTCTAAACAACACTGTGCAACCTTCAGACGACACCCAACAAAGTACATTACTGTTCTTGATACAATTTGATTGAGGTATCTCTAAGCTATAAATGGGTTTTATTTACTTTGTAAAGAGTTTTATATTTTTTTAGTGTTTATAAGAAGAATGGTAGATAAGTTGGTTGTTTGGTATTTTTATATTTATATCTGTTATTTGTTTATTGTTTGAGAAGCGTTTATGGGGTGTATTGTTGCGGGAAGATATATATACACCGTGTTCCCGACGATATATATAAACTTTCAGATTCAGATCATGAAGATAAGCATTTTTCGTTATGGACACATTAATGAATTCTTATTTTATGTTAATTTTTAAACAAACTAAATACCTTGACGTTAATCACCCGATATGCATGCCTCTTTATCTCTTTATCCAAAGCATTTGATAGATTTATCATTGTAATTTCACTAAGCGGCAACATAGGCCAAATTAAGACCCTTTCTTACTGCATACCTCAATTAAATATCATTAAATGAAATTACAAATATTATCTTTGTAGCCTTTTTAAGTACTACTTCCTTCGTTACATTTGATTTGTAGAAGCCTTTGCCGAAGTTTATGGATGGACGTGAAGAACACGGTGTAGCTGAACACGCCCACACCCAAGTCACAAACTAAGAATGAGACCCTACACTTACCAGAAAAAAGTCGCCAACGGGATCTGCGCAGCCTCCTTCAGTAGGAGATGATGATCGACGAATGAACGGAAGCGCTCCGAGCACTCGCGTCTAGGATCATGTATATAATAAAGTATATTATTACTATGTTCTCTTACTCTTGTAGGATAGAAATAATATGTAAGTAAATAACAATGAATACCTAATTAATTAATGAAAATAACAAAATAATATTCTAACTTAACTAAAACTATTCTATATTGGATCACGGGAAGTGTCAACCAGCCGTTTCCCTTAAAAAGACTAATAAAGAGCATTCTATTCTATTCCAAAAAAAAAAAATTGTATATAAGTAGTTTATCAGCCATCTTGTTACCATAACACAAGCATTAGGTTGCTTAGCTTGGGACAAATGGTGCTGTGTGAAATGTCCAGGGATATATTATATTATTCTAAGTTGCTGTGGTAAATCTTATGTTCAAAAACCTATATTGTGATCAAAATACTCCTACCTATTCATGTCAAAAATGAGATCGTCCTTAAAATATAATAAGGTAGCTTGACAAAGCTTAATGAAGTAGTGATACATTTTCCAACAAAACAACCCGCCACGATATCACAATATCCTGCGAAATAGATGGAACCTTTTGTCCGCAAATTCATTAAAACATTTTATTTACAAAGCGCACGGCCTAAATTTTGATGTCTGTAATTTTTTTACATTTTCAATTAACAGAGTCATGAATTTATACATTATTCATCGACTTTCAATGTTGAGGTTTCCTATTAGGATGTCATATTTAATTGAAGTTGCGAGGCTCCATTGATTTTTACAGATATTGTGTTTTGATCAAATAAATAACTAACAGTCGCTGAATGCGGATAAAAGTCTTTTATTAATCTATGTAGGAATATGTTATTTTGCATATTCATATAGTATTGATTAGAAAAAGATTGTCCCATCCAGATACAGGGTCAAATTAAATAAGCGAGCGAAACTTCACAGACGTGATTGGTACATACTTTGTCAAATCATACTTCAAGTAACAAAACTACCAGCGGTTGACAAAAAAAAAACGTTTTTTATTTTATCATGTTTAGATATCGAGACCACACTATCACTTCTGCAGAGTTTCGCTAGCTAATTTAATTTGACCATTTATATGTCATTTTGCATGCGCATGTCAATGATTGATTAGAAAAAGATTATCTCATCGATATACAAGCAGGGTCTTTCCGTTTTCTTTTAATACAGTTTTTTTTTTCACAAAAAGAAACATCATCATTCTTTATTCTCATAAAATCAGTGCCTACCTTACACGCTCGATACAACATTTTGTCGAGAAGCTTACTTGTTTCATTTTTATTACAACATCTGAGACACGATAACATAATTTAAGACCTTTATCGAAAGGTGGATACCTTCGCAAAAGAAAATTCTCTTTTGCTGTAGCATAGAAAATATTTTTCTAATATACCGTATCCCGTTTACCGTTCCCAAGAGCTCGATCCTAAAAGAAAATGAACCGTAGATAAAGGATTCACGCTCATTGATTTAGGGACACTTCTAGAAAAATTTAGTAGAACATTTCTAAAATACAAATTGATTGAGGGATATTTGGAAGATTTCGTTGCCTCTGCCTCTTTTATTTGAGTGTAAATAAATATTTGATAGGTTATTTGATGCGTATTGTAGATAGGGATCGATTTTGGTCTAAAAAATCGTACCTTATCTCCTATGTGATTGTTTTTATCTAAAAATAAAATGTTATGATCAAACTGGATACATACTTAAGAAATCGAAACCCACATTTTATGTAATTATAGTTTAATATCACGAAACTTAAATAATCCCAGTTACTTTTTCAAAATTAAATATTGCAAAAGAAAGATCATTTTTCTTTTAAAATAAATCTTATCGTGGAATATCAATAGAGAGATCAGCGATGATATAAGAAACGGCTGCCCAGAATGCAGCTCCGAGATCAAGGTTCTCTGGAGTTTCAACATTCATAGTATCTCCTTCAGTATGGTGGAACCAGAAATATTTTGCATCGTCATTGTAAAGACTCGCTCCAGGTATACCATTACCGGTAAAAATAGCAATATCAGATCCTGGACTATCACTTTCTACTAGACTCGTCGCATTAATTGATTCAAACAACTTCAACACTTCCGCAACGATACAACGCGTTTTTTCGTTGCCGCCCACAACCAGTCCCAGAGGCGTGAATGTTCCTTCATCAGATTCCATTATGAAGTTAATATTGTGACTCTCATGCTCGTGCGCTTTCTGATATGCATATGCACCTACCAGTCCAAGTTCCTCGGCTGTCCAAAATATAGCTCTGATAGTTCGCTTTGGAATCAAGTTCAGTCGCTTTAGAATCACTGGAGCTGCCCAACTGATGAAAAGGCCACCTCCATCATCCATTGCTCCTTGGCCAACATCCCAACTGTCGATATGTCCTGACACTATGACGAGTTTTTCCGGGTCTTTTGATCCCTTCAAATCAACGAGTGTGTTCCTTGATGTCTTAGTTTGTAAGGTAGAATACATTAGAATATGTAGCTTAACTTTCTCACCTCGGTTATTTATTCTTGTGATCAAATCAGCATCTTCCAAAGTAATTGCTGCCGTTGGTATTGGTTCAACACCATCAGCGTAGGTTTGAGAACCTGTATGTGGGGCGTTAATTGAAAAGGGAGTAATAGACCTCACTAGAGATGCAATGGCTCCTTTAGCTGATGCTTTACTTGCTCCTTGCGTCCTATATTTCACAGTTTCACCGTAAGTCGTAAAAATCGGCACATAAAGAACAATTTTGCCCTTAATCTGTTCGGCTGGTGTATTATCTAACTGTGTGAAGTTGGATATTACTACCACCTCAGCTGTGATTCCATTGATAGGTGTGCTGACACTTTTACCGAGACCCAAGACCTCCATCTTCTTCAATCTTGGTTCTAGCATAGTAATTGTTTCTGCGCCTCTTTCCCAACGCGGAACCTGAAAGATAATTATATGTTTAGAATCACAAGTATCTTATATCTACTATCAGCTGTAAAGTTACTTTTTATAAACCAATAATAAACCGGAATAATAAAAAAAAAAGAAAACGCAGGAACAAAATTACACCCTAATTACAAAACTATGACTTCATAATTTTATGTTCCCTTGTTATTTTCATTATCACATTAATAAAATGTTATATCCGTTCAATATTGTGAAATCATCGTTTTTTATGAAAAATGTATAACTCACCTCAACATCTTCAGTAACAACATCATTTAAACCTTCCTTATGAGATAAATCGATCATGTAATCAATAGATTTTTCAAGGACTTGCGTTCCCGACGGCCGCGCACCGAACTTGTCCACGAATTTCGCCAATCTGTAATTATAAAATTAATTTATTAACCACAAACAGCACCTTATAAAATAATCACATCACAGTCAACATCTTCCCTTGTTTCATTCCTAACATGAGTGAAAACTTACTCATCATAAGTTTTGCCTTTAAAATCACCGTCGAGAACATATTTCAGAATCTCATCCTTAACATTTTCGTAAGCCCATATCTCTTCAATCAATTCATCCCCCAATGTATCCTGGCATGTATTTGAATTTTTGTTCAGAACCTTGGCTTCATTCGAAACGATAATAAAAAGGGTAACGAATAGAATCGAATCGAAATTCATTTTTCTTCCAATGTCTCTGAGACATTGAGATGTTTCGATAGAGCTCTTTTGTAGTATATCTATCTTGGTATCTTATCGAATTGATGGTCGAATGTCTAAAATATCTATACGATTAGGTACGTATGTCTATGTTTGATAGACATTTAATACTCAAGAGGCCTAAAAGTATTTCTTGTGGATTTCGTTGATATCTTATCAAAATGTGAGTGAAATTTCAATTGTACGTATTCCACTTGTTAGTATTATTTTGGATCATAGTATTACCTAAGTGCTAAGATGGAATAGATAGTAAATGAGAATACCCAGTTATTTGTAATGGTGTTGTTTGTCGAATAATAATTCTATGTTACTTAACGGATCATTGCGTCTCGTAGGACCCGATTATTTATTTTGTATTGAATGATTGATAACACTCATAAAAGCAGTTACAATTTGAGCTAAAACTTAAGCATCTACGAAATGCGCAATGATGTCCCGTGAATTTGGTTGGTTTGATGCACCCAACTAGAAATATATGTTGTTACAGATATGCAGGAGAACAACAAGAAGATTACTAAAGTAATGTGACATGCATATTATTCTTATTGAAGACTATTAATATTATAGTAACCTTAGAACAAAGCTGGTAATGTGCAATAAATTGCAGCAGAAATCAAGGCCACATAATATTGAAGAATAATAAGTCAAATAATAACTACTTCAGGAAATATTTAAGATATAGCTGTTGTGCTGAAGTAAATTAAAACAGTACATAATTGTAAAATAACTTCAAAAATATTACATTAAAATTAACGTTAAGAACGTATTATCATTATCATCATTTCAGCCGAAAGACGTCCACTGCTGGACATAGGCCTCCAAGCATCACCTCTTCGACCAGTTCTGTGGTTCCCACATCCAGTGGATTCCGGCGGCCTTCACAAGGTCATTGGTCCACCTTGTGAGAGGTCTTTCAAGGCTACGTCTTCCGGAACGTTTAATATAATTACGCCAAAAACAAAACATAGGGACATGATAGCGGTTGATGAACATTATATCGTAAAATAATATTTGGACTAGTTTCATTAACTAGTGAGAAAACAGAGTAATACTCTTACGCCAGTAAGGAAAGGCCACGTGACCGCGTTTCCTCTTAAGTCCAATGTCATAAAATTAAAGATCACTGCAATTTACACACCTGACTTTTGTTTACCAATGTCATTAGATTATTATCATCCTCATGCATGCAATTTCTATTTAATTCCATGCTTTATTTCTTTTTACACAAGTTTGAAATCAAAATAAACCTGCTACACGATTAGCAATATAAATCTTGATAAAGAGATCTCAATGAAATCCTTCAAGGATCCAATTTAACAGCGGCACCAATTTTAAAGTACAACAATACTCACTCATCATAAGTCTTCCCTTTGAACGCTCCCGAGACTGTGTAGTCTATTACTTTCTTAACGACGGCTTCATAAGATGCAATTTCTTCAACCAAGGGACCAACATCACAAACATTGCTATCAAAAACTTTCTTTGTTCTTCTCGCGCACTTTGATTCGTATACTAGGACCATCAGTAGTAAGAAAACGAATGATTTTGTAAACATTGCAGTGTGTTATATACGTCTGCTCTTGGTAACTGCCCATAAACAAATAGAGTGGAATACGGTTAGAGAACACCAAGAACAATTGGATGGTACACTAAATAAGGCGGTCAAGTGTGAGCGCAACATGGTCGTGGAAATGTGCATTGTTGCTAGGTAATGTAGTGTGTTTGATTAAAGAATCTTATCGCATTAGTGATTTTAGTCTCGAGGTTAGATAAACAAAAGTGTGAGTGGTTTTCTAATGCATTGTATGATCTAATTTATGTACTTTACTTGAGCTCATTAGGTTACAATATAGAAAATATTGTATGGACGACGTAGTATGGGAAGGCCTTCCACAAGGTGGACCGACGACCTTGTGAAGGCCGCAGGAATCCGATGAATGCGGGAAGCACAGAACCGGTTGAAGTGGAGGTGCTTGGGGAGGCATATTTCCAGCAATGGACGTATTTTGGCTAAAATCATGACGATGATGATAGAAAATATATATTGTCCAGCAAATACAGTAAGCAGGGTCACAGATGAACAGCAAGTTGAGACAATGTAGCTTAAAATATTATCTATAGCGAGGTTACAATATATTATTTACTATATTATTTAATTACCAGTGAGCCCTAAACTAGGAGTTTATTTATAAACGATGATTAAAGTTAAGTGCCGTTCAAACGTCGAAAACAATCGCTAATTACTACTTTATGAATTCAATGGGGGGTATGTCTGTATCTTGGGGCTCGGGTTACGAATTCCATATGGTAGGTATGATCGGTTGGTTCATGATTAGAAACGTGGTAAACTTTCGTTTTCTTTGGCTAATACTCATTTATCAGAAAATTAAAAGAGTAGATAGTTAGTTATCTCGTTCACTCGCCTGATATAGGTAAGTACAGTTTTAAGACAAGTAATTCAAAAGATAATTAAGACCGCAACCCTAACTGTATTCATGAATCATCTATTCATAGTAGTTGTTACAGCAGACACCCTACCGACCGAAATAGAGAGACACATTTTGTATCATTCAATTTATGAAATGGTTTCCGAATGACAGCGATGTGGACGAGTACTTCGACGCCTAAATGACCAAAAAGTAACAGTTTATTTTTTTATTTTTCGTATATTTAGTTAGTTGCGTTATATTTTTTAATTTTTATGAAATAAACTAGCATAGCATAATAAGCTTATAATGTTCCCACTGCTGGGGCACAGGCCTTCTTTCTGTGAGAGGGAGTGAGCCATAATCTACATGTCACATGTCTTCAATTTTTGGTTCAAGGACATGCCGATTTCCTCACGATGAATTCCTTCACCGTTTTAAGAGCGGTGGTGATGAAATAATTTACACAAAGTAAAGCACCTGTCTGGGTCACCTAAGACCTACGACTTGTAAATCACGGTCGTTACCACTGGGTCACCATGACTGCTCTCAAAACAAAATCATTGCTTTGCTGCTTTCTAAATAAACTAATAATGAAAAATGGGTTAATAAAAATAAATCGACTCATTGTCTGTCGCACAATGAAGGCGCACAAAACACCGGCGGGACTGATCCATTCATGATAATATACGTCTTATTTTAAGGAACAATAGGTCTATTACGAATGAGATAGATATGACCTACACCAGACTGTTTATTACAATTTTGATACATTATTCATTTTGTCTTTGGGAGGGTTAGGTAAAGTGTGTTTGTCTTTACTTGTCATATTTAGTAAACAATAGGAATGGAGTACGGACATTGCGATTTTGAGTTGAATGTGTTATTTTTGCATAGATAATTCAAAGCAGTGTTTGATGTTTTAAATATCTTAGTGATATAAACAAAAGTCATGACGTTCATCTTAGTTTAAGATGAAAATGTGTGATTATTTAGCAAAATTTATTCCAGTGAGCAAAACAAACAATGTTTTGCTCACTGGAATAAATTGTCAGAGTGTAAAATTGTTATTAGTAATGCTTACTTAGTTTATTGTTATTAACGGAACAATATTCGAAACAATATTAATTATTCATTAGTTTCTCATAAAATAAAACTGTGTCCAATTTTGGGATTGCCGTAGAAAATGCAATAATTGCATTTTTACGGAGATAATTGATTGCAACTTACTTCAGTGATATTATTGATGTGAATAAGTAATCTGAAAGTCATAATCTACCTACTTGATGTGTTTTTGTAAATTATGACTCACTTAAATTATTTGATCAACATAGGGTTCTCTCATAAATTACACCCTATGGAACGTTAAAAGCCCAAAATGAATAAATCATCACATTTTATTTACAGAGTTGTAGTTCGTAGGGTGGAACCCAGACAAGCGCTTTCCCTAGTGTAAATGATTTCATCACCACTGCTCTCAAAACGGTGAAGGAAAACATCGTAAGGAAACCGACATGTCCTAGAAACCTAAAGTCGAACACATATGACACCTACCAACCTGCACTGGTCTCGCGTGGTGGATTACGGCCCACTCCCTCTCACAAAGAAGAGGCCTGTGTCTCAGCAGTGGGAATATTTTAGGCTTATTAGGTATTTAAGAACGAACAATTTTAAACGGTGCCAAAAAAGCACTTTAAATCCATCAGGCGTCACAATAGTCTTTTTACGTCATTCGGTACCGACGAAATATTATGAATAGTGCACATCCGTTGGTGACCAATCAAAATCTATTTCAATCGAGCGTATTGTACAGCCAACCGCTGCGATGATGACGTATGAATTCACGTAATTTTCGCTACAGTGAATACCGATTCACATTTGTGGTAGAATATGCAGTAATTGCTGGAAAACGATAGGCTTTGTAATTGAAACTATTGAATCGTCCACTGATTGTATAATTTTACTTCTTATGCAACTGTTTGTGGTGTTGTGTGCGTTGCATTTTGCGAATAATATTATTCAGTACAAGAGTTTAAAAACCCAAGGAGGTTTAATGTTACTGTTACCCTGCTTCATCGCACTGCTGGGGAAAGCCCTTTCCCTATGACTTCCAGCTCTTTCGACATAGAGCTAAAGTGACCACTCGTTGGTTTCTCCAGCTCGCCCCGCCATCTTCTACGGGTCGGGTTATTCTGGCCCACAGCTCATATTTAAACGTATGTTTTTTTTTTATGATGTACATATTAGCTGTGCCCGCGGCTTCGCTGACGTGACTGTGTATTCTTTTGATATTATAGATAAGTCAATGGAAAGGGAAACGTGTACTCATAGTATATTCGGCAGTAATTAATCCACAGACGGTGATTTTACGGTCTCGCTTGTTATCAAAAGTGCCTCTTCATCACCTAAGAAGTAAGTAATTACATTTAGAACTTAATCAGAATGTCTTCTTTAAATTTTCGCATGGATTCAAATTTATAGAGTCTCAATAAATGTATTAGAATTAAAATTAACTGTACATAAATAACAACTTATACCTAATGAAATAAAAATATGTTAACTGGCGAAATGTGGGTGGAGTATTATAGGCGCACTTCTGCCTAATCCTTAGACGAATACAGGCGTAGCTGTATGTTATGTTATAAAAATATGATACGTTTCCTAACCTAACCAAAACTATTAAAAAAATAAAACATGGCGTCGATCAATTCCGGCGCACCGCTGCGCTGTTAGTAAAAATCTGAATAAAAAACCGTTGCACTTAAAAAAAAATCTAAGAGATAATATTGAACCTAGATTTGCATAAACTTTTCAACACTTTTTCCTCACAAAATAACCAAAAAAATACATAAAAAATAAATAGCTGAATACCAGTATTTTACATGGAGCGGCTACCTATCTGGCCTCCACAACCCAGTGACTGGGTAATGTGATACCCCTTGGTAAGACTGGTTGTCAGACTTTCGGTCTTCTGACGACCCGTAACGACTGTCAAAAATCCACGTATGACAGCCGGGACCAACAGCTTAACGTGCTTGCCAAGCCACGGAAGGGTCTTGGTATTTATAGATGGTCACAAATCCACAGACCAACCGCGGCAAGCTTGGCTTAACCTGATCTATCGACCTGTGCGGCTGTTATTACTTACATAAACTGATTTACATAAACTTCTCAAAACTCTTTCCTCACCAAATAACCTTAACATCGTAACTCAGTTAGCTCGATCTTGCTGTTGGACTTGTGTTAATGCCTACACTTAATTAGTGGTCATAAATCATGTTTGTAGACTCAAACACACTCCTACATGCCAGATACATGCCCTACATTGATTTACTCAATAATGAATATGGAGTACCTACTGAGGCTCGCTCATTACTTGAAATGATGTTTGTACCTACTGCCTGCACAGCATACTCAGTCTATCCTGTTCCCACTGCTGGGACACAGGCCTCCTCTCTGTGAAAGGAAGTGGGCCATAATCCACCTCGCGAGCCCAGTGTGGATTGGTGGATGTCACGTGTCTTAAAATTTTTGGTTTTAGGTCATGCCGGTTTCTTCACGATGCTTTCCTTCACCATTTTGAGAGCAGGGGTGATGGAATTAAATACACAAAGTAAAGCATCTGCCTGGGTTCGAACTCACGACCTACATACAACTTGTAAGTCGGGGCCTCTATTGCCTGTTTATAATCTATTGATCCTTTCTCTCTAAGTCTAAAAAGCCACGTATATTTTCATGTGTACAGTCACGAGCAAAAGTATGTATACACTCGGCTTTATTCAAAAGCGATTTACTCCTTTATTTTGGAATGAAAGTTTATGTTGTTACGAACATAGCATTTTCGAACCAATAGGTTTATGTAATGTATCGTATTTCAACGTTGCATTCGTTATTTCATGAAAAAATCGCATTTGAAAGTTGCCAAGTGTTGTCATATTGGTGGTCGTGACTGTACGGTCAGGATTTATTTTTTTATCAAATAACACACTACGCCAATTTACCATGTATCCACTTCATACAAATCTCAAAGAATGAGGGTTGTGATATGAATATACGGACAATTTAAGTTCGTTGTCAATTTGATAAACAATTATGGGCTTATTTATAAACGATGATTGAAGTTAAGTGACGTTTAAACGTCATAAATTTATGGTTAAACAGTCGCTAATCACTACTTAACTTTAAGCAACGTTTATAAATAAAGGGTTAAATTTCCCTGCCGTTACTGTAAAAAAAGTTTTTATTTTTCACTTTTTAGTTCTACCCTTTTGTTTTGCAGAAATTCATATAACACTACTTGCTATGTAAATATCAGTGACTGGAAGTTATTAAAACATCATCACAATATTAAATTAAGTGGAAAAAATCGTATTATTGA
Organism: Apamea crenata; assembly: GCA_949629185.1. Lineage (NCBI taxonomy): Eukaryota > Metazoa > Arthropoda > Insecta > Lepidoptera > Noctuidae > Apamea > Apamea crenata. The sequence continues at coordinate 6,485,379 of OX451359.1, forward strand.
AGCTAACTTAAAAATTACCCAAGCAAAGGTAATAAAATTAAATGGGACCAACCCTGAGGCATGCATACCTTATCCATAAAAAAAGAGTTTTGCAAATCTGTCTATTAACGGAGATATGGCCGAACATACATTAAAAAAATATATAATATACATCAAAATTGAGAACCTCCTCCTTTTTTGAAGTCGGTTAATAAATACTTTGATCTTAGTTTAAATAAACACATAAAGAAACACCATACTCGGTATAACTAACTAGACCAAAGTTTTTTATATTTGTAAATAAATTGTCTAATTGAAATCTATTTAATTTTTTTTTTGTGCAAAAGACAACCGCTAAACCACTGCGCACATCTAGGCGTGAAATGATAAGAAAAATAAAGGATGCCCTTAATATCTCCTTCCAAAGAAACTCTGAAGACATTATGAGTCTACTAATTACCCCAACTTGAAGATACAAGGCTCATTACACACAAACAAAGTTGTTTTCCAAGAAAAATAATCTTTAAACAAAATGTCGGTGGAGATAAGTTCTTATAGCTAAGTTCAGTAGGAGAAGGGGTGAAAACACGTTGTTTCAGAAACTTTTGAAGGAGTTCAGACCTCAAGGGAGTTCAAAAGATACAAGCTTTGAGAAAATGAAAAATATTGAGTTTATTTTTCTTAAAATTGTTGCTGTTTTTGACCTTTGAAGGTGGTGAACTCAGTGGCTAAGAGATTGCAACAATTCCCGCATAGAAAAAAAACATGTTTTATTGTCTAGACAATATCTGGTGCCCATGATGATACCCAAAAACTCATCCACTATTTATGGTTTTGTTTACGTTATTGTAAAAGTCAGAATATTGGTAAATCTTAGGTTTTACTTGTAAATCTTAGGATAAATAATGCAAAAGCTTTTCCCATTACAAAAAATCATCATTATCATAAGCCTATAGCAGTCCACTGCTGAACATAGGCATTTCCTATAGCACGCCATTCAACTCGATTTTCATAACCAGCTGCTACCACTCAACCTGCGAAGATCGTCGCTCCACCTAGCCTGAGGGCGTCCCACCTTACGTTTAACGATTCGCGGTCTCCACTCAAGAACACGCCTACCCTAACGGTCATCGGTTCTACCGCCAATATGGCCGACCCATTGCCACTTCAGCTTGTTTATTCTGTGAGCTATGTGGACAATTTTGGTTCTCTGCCGGATCACCTCGTTGCGGATTCGATCCCCCAGAGAAACTATACTACAAAACGAACCAGTTAAGATGCACTATTTAGATTTTTCCTGAAAAACGTAAACTGCCTTTACATTTTCTTGCAGCATTTACAAAGTCACGAAAATACCATTAAGCCTGCTATCACAGAGATAAAACTAGATAATTTTCCACAGTAATTATCTGGGAATTCCAGCAGTGAAATATTGTGCTACCTAATTATCCTAATAAGCGTTCTGTTTTGTACTGTTTTCGTTTAATTAACTTTAACACCCGTGTTAATTGCTATTAATTAGTTGTGTTTTATCGGCAATATGTTTTTGAAACGGATTTTAAATGCCGTAATAAATTTTAAAACCGCATCAAAATGATTTGCGTAGTTTAGAAGAACAACGCGGTCGCACAGATACATATGAAATAATATCATCATCTGCCTAGGGTTTTTAGCATAGCATACATAGCAAAGCATGCATAGCATAGCATGCATAGCACAGCATGCAGAGTATAGCATGCATAGTACAGCATGCATACATAGCATGCATACACAGCATGCATAACACGCAACGAATGACGAATGAAACGCATGATGGACCAACAGCTTAACATGCTTTTCGAGTCACGGAGAGGTCTCGGTATGTAAAGATGGTCACCCATCCAAAGAGCAACTGCGGCAAGCGTAGCTTAGACTTATTCCAGCTCATAAGACAATATTCATTTGCTAGTTAGATAGCTACTTCAGACTTTGCTTAAAATACTTTATTAGAGAGTAAAACAAAGACGACAAACTAAATCACAACACATTAGACAGAAAATCCCTATAATCCTCGAACATAAATTCTTAATCCGTCCAATACTTGTAACGTGGCACCTTCCATTAGATTTAATGTACGGCCTGTGCCACTATTACAGGCCTCTTCGACTGGTCAAATATTTGCACTGGCTTCATATATTCATGGAGGCGATTTGACACACCTGCCCATAAGGCTACTTTCCACCGAAGATGTGCGAGGTTGCGCGAACTTCAAACTTTACTAACGTTTCTTGCACTTTGCAGAGGGCCTAAAGAGGCCACTTTGGCAGAATCATAATAGGATAACAATATGAATCATATTATTAAAAATCGTAAAATAGTCACAAACTGACAATTCATTTTATGATCTGTGTGCAATTCATATCACGCAATTTACCTGTTTGACAGGTTTGTATGGAAATTCGTATAATGGTCCACCAATGTTTACACCAAATATGATTGATATGAAAGGAATTGTAGGTGATTAAACTATTATGTGTAACCATTTAACGAAAATTAGAGGAATTGCTAATGATCTGCTGGGAATTCAGGAAATGAATAGCTTTTAGAGGTATTGCTTAAAGTCGCCTTTTTATGCCCCCATGTCAGTATAGCGGTAGTGGTTCTATGTTGATATGATTTGCGGCCGTAACAAATATATATTTAAGACTATTTCACGAAATCATGCCATTTGAGGCCAATTTTAACTCAAGGATTTGTATTGATGATTTTAATTATTACCTATAATTATATAAATCCATATTTGTTACGGTCGAGAACCATATTTTAATCATTAAACAACCTGACACTGACCTCCAAAAAACTTAAGTAAATTTGAATTTCGCGGGCTATCTTAGCGCATGACCCACTACGAAACTCTGTGTCTATTTCTACCAGAGCTAAGGCCACTAAGCTCTAGAAATAGACACATAGTTTTGTAGTGTACACCAGTAGCGGAGCGGGTAAAATGTGCTGACGATAAAGATGCACTTTCGGCGTTTCTAAAATACTTAGCTTATTCGTCATCATTTCTGTCCAACGACGTCCACTTCTCGGTACAGTCCTCCAAAGCTGACCAAAGCAAACGGTCTTGTGCTTTTTGCATCCAGCGGATGTTTTCGGCCTTCAAAATTAGCTTTGTTGAACCTTATTCCACCCCAGCGAAGTCTGGCTACGCTGTGAACGTCAAACGAATCTATTAGTTGATATCATTCACATCCATCGCTACGTAGCTTAGCACATCTCTGGTGGAAAGGCAACCTAATGTAGGTACAGTTCTAGTTTGCACAATCGTTGTCGGTTTTGTGTTGGTAGAATACTGACGTCAATTGGTCAGAGGTAGGTACGTACTGTGTCTGCGTTTGTACGCTATCTGTTACATAGCTAAAGGTTACTATTGTTTGATATTTAGAAAGTTTATTATAATGCTGGCATAAAAAGTACCCTTACCTATTTTTTTTTCGTTCCCGCTATACAGGTTTAAATAAAATTCTCTAACAAAACTCTGCAAATATGACAGGTATCGAAATCAAATGAAGAGAAAAAATTTCAGCAAAACTTTTCTCGTAATTTAAAAAAAAAATTGCTGTTCCATACATTTTGACCGTGTAGTATTGCACTTTTATACAAAACTCTGCTTTTCTAAAACTGACGAAAAATTTCAACGCTGAGTTCAGAATCGTGTGCTGAATCCATAGTTACAGGTTGCACGTCGATGTCATGCCACCCTGTACAGTTAAATAACTGCAAGATCTTTAGAGAATTGACAACCCTACTTCCAGCTAATGTAACATGTTTGAGGAACTAACATGTTGTCTCCTGAGACTAATTGCAATAACATGTCCTGTATGCTAATAACTGTGACGATACAACCTGAATTACTTTAGTTGTAAGCAATACCCAGTTGTTTTAAGCAGAAGGCATGCGCCTGTGTGACATGAGTGTCATAAAATACTACAGTTTTAAATCCGATAACCACTAAACACAGTGGTGGCCGAGTGATTACGGCCCCGATTTATGAGTTGTAGGTCGTGGGTTCGAAGTCAGACAGGCGCTTTACGTTGTGCAAATCATTTCATCATCACTGCTCTCAAAACGGTGAAGAAAAACATCGTGAGGAAACCGGCACGTCCTAGAACTAAAAATTCGAAGACATGTGGCAGATGCCACTCCCTCTCAAAGAGAGGAGGACTGTGTCCCAGCAATGGGAACATTATTACAAAACAAAATCTAACTTTAATTCGAGCCTAAACCTTTGGGCCAGTATTTGTATTTCGAACTTTATTTTGATTTAGGCAAAGTTCTTAATACTAAAATGACAACTTAGCAACCAACTAAGCTGTCATTTTTGTATAAAGAACTGCATTTCTATAACAGAGCTTAATTCAATAACTGGCTCGGTGGTTTAAGCCTAATCTAAAGAAAAACCTCGTTTTGTATTGATAAGGGGTTGAATATGATCACCAATAATTCATATAAAAACCGGGAAACTATATTGATTAATATGAATTTAATTCCACCTATTTTTATTTGCATGCTGCTTACATGGAGTGACTGCTTTTCCACAACCCAGTTGCTGAGTAACACGAAACTCAGCAACTGGGTAAGACTGGTGGTCAGACTTTCCGACTTCTGACTACCCGTAACGACTATCAAAGATCTACGAATGACAGCCGGGACCAACGGCGTAACGGGCTTTCCGAGGCACATTTACACGTACAAATGTAATTCAATTATCGCCCAAATCTTTAAAAAGATCCATTAATTTAAATGGCAACTGATATTGCGATCATATTCAACGATACTGCTTTCAAGGCAAATTTCTCTAATTGTACAGCTAAGTATACATTAACTGAGACGGTAGTGTTACTGAAGTGATGTTTAAACACGTTGAATTATTCCTGAGATCGTAATAGGTTTAAATGCACTTCCTTCAACTGTTGGTTCTGTAAATGTACTATCTGGTTGTTAAATGGGCTCTGTTGTCACGGCCCTCAAGATGTGCATAAATTTAAATTAGTTAATGGGATCACAGCAAATGGAGATAGATATCTACTGACCTGGGTATAACGTTATTTTCTATATTTCTTACTAGTACTGTTCACCGTTATCGACATCGCCTCAAAATTTTAGGCGGGTAAATACTTAAACTAACGCTCTGAATCATAAATTATGTGGCTTAGATACACGACATAGAAAGGATACGAATTTGATTTTGTTTTTTCATATAATTTTGAGAGGGAGTGGGCTATAATCTACCACGCGGGCCCAGTGCGGGTTGGCAGATGTCACAAGTCTTCAAATTACTGGTTCCTGGACAGCTGGTTTTCTCACGATGTTTTCGTTCACCGTTTTGAGAGCAGTGGTGATTAAATAATTTACACAACGCAAAGCGCCTCTCTGGATTCAAACCCACGACCTACAACTCGTAAGTCCGGCCGTAAGTAGGGGGCCGTTGCCACTGGGCAACCACTGCTCTCACGAGTTTTAAATAAAATTAAAAAAAAATAATAATATTATAATAACCCAGATGTAATGAGAATGAATTAGCAGAGATTTAATATGGTTAAAAATATTACAGTCAACTTTCAGGCCCCTTTCAATTTTAACTTGAAAGTATTTTATCCGCGAATTAGCCAGTGAAACATAAAACGAATTTTCCACAAATAAATTTCAAACAAAATCAAACCTTCTAATTAAGTTTGAACCTCAACTGTACACATGTCAGTGACTGGAAAAAGGTAGAATATCCTTTTTAAAGTATTTTCACCAAACCTTTTTACGTGAGACGGGCCCTAAAATAATAAACTGGACAAACTGTCGGATCGAGACCCTTCATCAAATTTTATCAGCCGTATATCATATTCTATTAAAGGCTACGACATAATTTTGAACAAACTGATATAATCAGCCATATTCCTCACGGGTCGACGCCGCGATACAATCTATTACCCCTCCAACAATAGTGGTCATATCCATTGTTATAATCTTTAGTGTTAACGGTATCCTTAATTTAATAGCATAATGCTATCAATGCTTTGACCCGAGAGGTTAAAGTTATCAGACCGTAAATTCGTTTGAATAGAACCTGCGTAAATTAAAGGATTATGTTTCATCTGAATTTCTAAATAATTTAATATTCATTGGCAATGTTTGAAAATTGGGGATTAAACAACGCTTTAATTACAGAAGGTATCGATTTAAATGGAATATTCTCTACGTTGATCACGTATTGGTTCAATTAGTAGCGTAATACCTAACTGGATTATGGTTAATTTAAAGCAAATAAGCTGTGGGATGTACCGTTGGAAGTTTGTGAACGCTTAACGGGCCTTTGATAAGACATAAATGGTTTTCGCGTAACAGAATATAGAAAATTGACGAATTTGGTTTGATATACGATCACTTTGAATTAAATGAAATAAACTTTCCTCTATACTAAACTAAATGTACCTACAGTATGTACACCGTTTACTGGGTTGGTGGAAGCATAAATTAAAATACTTGGAGACTTGGATGTTGATATATGTATTTCTTACGCTGTTTTCTTAAGTAGTATCCAGGAGTACTGAGAAATAGTGAAGCTTTACATAAAATGTGCCTATATTTATACACCGACTACATGGGCAAAGGTAGTGGGCACATAATCATTATTATCCCGAACACTAAACTACTAACTTGGAAAGTCTTGCTTATTTACAGACATAAACCAAGCATTTATCTTTGTCAGCCAGCCCTAGATGTTTTATGATGATCCTTGATTGTGAAAAGTAAAGATTTTTTTATACTAAGTGGCCATTTTATGACCTGAAAATAGTCAAGACGGCAGCCATAAAATGTGAACTTGTTTTACGATATCGACAACCCACGAGACTTTGAAATTTAATGACAGACGTCTGTTTGAATTTACACCCCTGGAACATTCAGGGAACCTAGATTCCGTGAAATATCTGTCGTAAAATCATGTAAAAGTTACCTTACGTACCTAGAACATAAAAATGTTTGTCGTTTCTAGTACTTATTTTTTATATTCATGAGTTACCTTACCGCCCATGAATATAAAAACTATAATAAAATGAAGAAAACTTCGTTTGTTTTAGACTAGGCATCTTTGTTCATATTTTGTTTGTAATACATTATGTATCTTAAAGCCATGTTATACATATTAGTCATGACAAGGCTACCAAGTCATTTGGAACCGGGGCGGGACCTAGTCGTGAAAAGCACCGTTAAACCCCAAATTTTTAGAACAAATCTATCCTGTTACGAACCGAAACGAATCTTAAAAAAAAAAAGCTTAATGCGAAGGGTCACGCATCCCTGATGACTCCACATTACAGAGTACAGTAATAACTTACAGAATGATTAACTACAGCACCACCAACTTTAACTAGATTACAACTCCAGACACACTTAATTGGACGAAAACAAGAATGATTAATATTGTTGTCGTGACGATTTGGAAATAACAGGGAGGCGACGGATTTGACTAATCTGCTTTCCGATGCTTTCGTTTTAACGAAGGACCTACAATAAAATCAATGAAAGTCAGCAGACTATCCACAAAAATAAAGCATGCCCGATTCAGACAAAATAAAGCATGCCCGATTCAGACAAAATAAAGCATGCCCGATTCAGACAAAATAAAGCATGCCCGATTCAGACAAAATAAAGCATGCCCGATTCAGACAAAATAAAGCATGCCCGATTCAGACAAAATAAAGCATGCCCGATTCAGACAAAATAAAGCATGCCCGATTCAGACAAAATGCCACATTACTCCACAACAATTTTAATAAAAATGCAGGGCTCGATAGCGACCGCAATGCAATCAAAGTAGCCACTCGGCGATCGCATTGTGGACCATCATCTGCCTAGCCTTTTCCCAGCTATGTAAGGGTCGGCTTCCAGTCTAACCGGATGCAGCTGAATATCAGTATTTTACATGGAGCGACTGCCTATCTGACCTCCACAACCCAGTTACTGGGTAATACGATACCCCTTGCCCCTTGCCCCTTGCTAAGACTGGTGGTCAGAATTTCGGGCTTCTGACGACCCGTAACGACTGTCAACGATCCACGAATGACAGCCGGGACCAACGGCTTAACGTGCTTTCCGAGGCATGGAGGGGTCTTGATATGTGAAGATGGTCACCCATCCTCCAACCAACCGCGCTAAGCGTAGCTTAACCTGATCGATTGACCCGTGTGACTGTTATTAATTAACCACAAGCCCCTCGCATTGTGGACCGATGGCCCAATGGCCCGGTCCAAAAACATTCAAAATCAAAATCAAAATCAAAAGTCATTTATTCAAATTAGGCTGAGAATCAGCACTTTTTGAACGTCAAAATTACAAAAGACAGTCCCCCAAAAACGCCCGCCCTTCACCACTTCCTAGTGCTATTGCTGGGAAGAAGAAGTGGCGCAACAAACTCCCCAGCAGCACAGCTGTCTGTTCAATTTAAAAAAATACTTGAATGTATACAATACTAGGTACAATAATATATACAATGTTCGGTAATTAACATTACAAAACCAGAACATAAAATTTAATTATTTGCCATAATATGTCAGCTAGCCACGCCAATATACCAACAAATATAATAATAACTATACGTACTCAAGCTAAAACATAATTCATTAAAATGTAAATAAAAAAAACTTACTACCCAAATAAAAACCTCCAGGCATAAAGGGCGTGACAGCTTACACATTTATGCATTGCTGGGTTCTGCAGTAAGCTAATTCTGGAGAAGGAACATAAACATTGTCTTGCGTTAAACTAGGGTGACCAACTATTCTTATCGTCTAAGTAGTCGTTGATAGAATAGTATGCCTTTGAACAAAGGTTGGATTTTAGTTGAGCTTTAAACGCATTAAAAGGCAAGTCTAGAAAAGAAGAGGGTATCTTGTTATAAAAGGTTATACCAAGCCCAACAAATGAGTTATGAACCTTATGAAGCCGGTGAAAGGGGGCACGTAGTTTGTCCTTATTTCTAGTGTTAACACTGTGAATATCACTATTTTTAGTGTACAAGTGTAAATTTTGCCTAATATATAAAATGTTGGCAAGGATGAATTGTGATGCAACCGTGAGAATACCAATATCTTTAAAGAAATCTCTTAGAGAAACTCTGGCACCTAGCTGGTAAATTGCTCGAACAGCTCGCTTTTGAAGGACAAATATATTTTGTATATCAGCGGCTTTGCCCCACAGCAGAATACCGTAGGACATAACGCTGTGAAAATAACTAAAATAGACTAAACGAGCTGTATCAACGTCAGTATATTGTCTTACTTTCCTGACGGCGTAGGCAGCCGAACTGAGCCTTCCTGCTAGACTTGATATATGAGGTCCCCACTGAAGTTTGGCATCTACTGTTAGTCCTAGAAAAATTGCCGAGCCTACAGTTTCAAGCACCTCTTTATCTAAGACGATGTTGGGTCCTAGGTTTCTAACATTCGGTAAGGCGAACTTTACACATTTGGTTTTCTTGGCATTGAGAACTAAGTTATTTGACGTAAACCAATCTGTAACTATTGAGAGTGCACTGTTTACGTCGTCAAAATCTTGTCTATTCCTGTCTACTTTAAAAATAAGAGAGGTATCATCTGCAAACAGTACAACATCACAGATGCCCGTCAAATGGAATGGTAAATCATTAATGTAAACTAAGAACAAGAATGGACCCAGTATTGAGCCTTGCGGAACACCTAACTGAACTGGTAGCCCGGATGATTTCACACCATTAACATCTACACATTGGACCCTATTATGTAAATACGAAATAATTACGTTGAGAGCTTCGTTTTGGACACCGTAATGACGTAATTTACGCAAAAGCGTGTCATGGTGCACGCAATCAAAGGCTTTGGAGAGATCACAGAAAACTCCAATAGCATTCTGTGATTTCTCCCATGCGTCAAATATGTGTCTCAACAGAGCAACACCCGCATCTGTAGTTGAACGACCTTTTGTAAAGCCATATTGCTCATTATGGAGGAGGCTATTTAAATTAAAATGTCTTAGCAGCTGCTTGAGTATTAACTTTTCAAATATTTTGCTAAATGCAGGTAAGATAGAAATAGGCCTGAAATTGCCAACGTCATTCTTATTACCTGATTTAAATAATGGTATGACTTTACTACTCTTCATGAGGTCAGGAAAAGTTCCTAAATCAACACATTTATTAAAAGTAACAGCTAGATAGGGGGCTACGATGTCTATTATATTACTTATAAGTTTAGTGGAGATGCCCCAATAATCACCGGTGTTTTTAGACTTAAGTGTATTAAAAACATTAACTACATCATTGTCCGCTTTCTCAAAGCTTGCCTTAAAATTAGATCAAGGCATAAAAGATAACACATTCTAAGAATGCTTTGGAGTTCGGTATTTTGTGAGAAGCATTTTCTTGATTCGATAGATACCTTGGTATACCTCATTTGCTCGTTTATCTGTAGAATCCTAGGTCTGCCAAAGTCAGTTCATAAAACCACGCTAGTCATCTATCGTCTATCGTCTTCAAGATTTATTCAATTGAAGGACGTCATTTTATTTTATAAGCCCTGTATTAAAATAATCGAATTCGATTTCCCAAAATCGCCCATAGTAGATTTAATTTAAAATACCCACGAAACAGTGACCCAACCATCAATTTAATTAAAAATCCAGTATCGAACTCATTTTCTTTTAACCAAACCGAACCAACGGGTCTATTCTGTAAAAATCTCACTGTGAAATTTTAGGTGAAGTGAGCTATCATTCCACCTCATGCTGGGGATTAACACTACGGGGTGACAGTTGTCACAAGTTCACGAACCACACCCCTTCCACACCGTGCTGCCACCTCAGGCAACGCGAGAGTTAAGCGGTTGGACTATAGTTTGCTATTTGGTACTTATACCCCACCTCACTTGTGGGTGGTATTAAACAGATGGGGTAGGTCGATATTATTTCGGATCCTATGCTACAAGAACACCAAAAAACAAATCACTTTAGATTCACTTCACCTAAGTTTTCACGGTGAGACTTTTACAGAATAGATCGTCTGTCCTAGTAGATTGCTTACTTAATTGGAAAAGCTTAAAATCCTTTGATTAAATAACGGATCATTTCTATTAGTTTGACTATATTCTATAGTTTTTACAATGGATGCGATGGTTTGTGTTTTATCTACCGAAAAAGTAAAACCTCTTGACCCGCTATAAAATATGCAGCAGGGATTTAATGTCCAGTAGTAACACCCCAATTTACTCAAACCCCGTCAGGCGCCTTACTTTGTGTAATTTATTTCATCACCACCGCTCTCCAAGCAATGTGAGGAAACCGGCATGACCTAAAAAGCAAACATTCGAAGACATGTGACATCTACCAACCCGCACCGGGCCCGCATGGTCGATTACGGCCCACTCCCTCTCACAGAGAGGAGGCCTGTGTCCCAGCAGTGGAAACGTTATAGGCTGATTATGTAATTACAGAAGGTATCGATTGAAATAGAATATTCTGTACGTTGATCACGTATTGGTTCACTCAGTAGCATAGTACCTAACTGGATTATGGTTAATTTAAACCAAATAACCTGTGGGGAATCGTTAGGTGGTTGTGAAAGCCTAACGTGCCATTGATGACACATAATAATTTTGTAGCGGTATCTACAACGCCACATGCGACTTTTGCGTCATACTGACGTCACGCAAAATCATGTATCTCGCAAGCAAAGTTTACCGCGCAATTAGCATATACACAACAGCCTGGCATAATTCATCGGGCAGTTGCCCGCCAGACACGACACCCGTCTGGTCGGAGGATCTTCCTTTGTCTATGGAGGATGAGTGAACTTTACACCCCTGTTCCTTATACCTCTATAATTTTATTGTTTTCGGGTAGTTTATGACAGTAATTTGGGTATACGATTGTTTTTATTTTAACATATTAACTTCGGCTCCTGAATAAAAAAGATGCAGAGCTTAGGAAAGAGAAGCTTAATCCTGAAGCTTACGCCAAGACAAATAAATTCATTCTTTAGCAAATTGCGTACATGTCAACTTTAATTGTCCGTACCTATATTCAACTCACAACTGTCATTATTTGACAGTTGTATAAAATGGCTTTAACTCGGCAAATTGATGTAGGATCTCAATTTGTTCAACAATCAATTTCTCTAACCGTACCTATGGGACACAGTCGTTCCCAGAATACCTTTATTGCCCGTCAATTTTAAAAACAATCATTTAAAAAAAAACCACAAAGACGGCTCGGCCTAGTCAACCTTTTTAATTAAAAATGACTTAATTAGTTTACCAGTATAATCCTGACTGATAGATATTAGTTTTAGGTAACCCTTAAGTTTTAAGCGTTTATTTAACTAAGAATGACTTTTATATTGGCGAAGACTGCCAAGTGATTGATGTTGCTTTAATTTATGGGTAAATTAGGTGATCAATCAATATAATTAATGGATTATACCGCGGATAGATCGTGGTTTAACGTTACCAACATTGAACGTAACTAAGTTGAAGGGCTGTGTAAACAATTTTCCCTACTTAGATTTAGTTAAAATTCTGAGAAATCACACTAATACTATAAAGGCGAAAGTTTGTGAGTGAGTGTGTGTGTGTGTTTGTATGTTTGTTACTTCTTCACGCTCAAACGGATGGACCAAATTTGATAAAATTTAGTACGAACGTAGCTGACACTCTAGATTTACACATAGGCTACTTTTTATCCCGATATTCCCACGGGATCGAAACTTATGTGGGTGAAACCACGGAGCGCAGTTAATTAATAAATAAAGTAGACAATAAGAACTTGCTTACCTTTTCTTGATGAATGTTTGTTTGCTTTTAAGTGTGTCTATATGTATACGAGATTTGGCCCTGTTCTTAAAAAAAATAAAAGCATTTTGTGGCATTGCCAAAGTATTAATATTGATTTATTTAATCTTTTCGCAAACAAAACAGGTACAAAGGAGGACTTATTGCCTTAATATTATGTATTTTCATAACATGTATTAATACCAAATAGTTCTCTGAGTTACCAAGCAAATATTTTTTCAGCATTACCTATTCCTTTATTACATGACCGCGCTGTTCTTCTAAACTGCGCAACGGATAACGGATTTAATGCGCTTTTCACCATGATTTAGAGATTTTTTTTTTTTTTTTTTTTTTTTTAATATTAAAATGATACGTATTGTATTTTTTTTTTGCTGTCCCGCCAGGGTCCATAAATGATCTAATTATAAGTTTACCACCTGAGAATACCTTCATGTGGAATGCAATAAAAGTATTGAGTATAACAAACTAGCTTCTGCTAGCGACTTTGTCCGCGTGAAATTTCTTGTTCCCTCTATTACCCACCCCATCGCATCGCATCACCTGCCGCTATTACTTCATTTTCGCTTAGCGTTCTTACTGACTTTTTTGTTTTTGATCAGCTCCTAAGCGTCCTAGCGTGATGCTAAAAATCAAAATCAAAAGTCATTTATTAAAATAAGGCTGAGAATCAGAACTTTTCGAACGTCAAAATTACAAAAGACAGTCCCCCAAAAACGCCCGCCCTTCACCACTTCCTGGTGCTATCGCTGGGAAGAAGTGGCGCAACAAACTCCCCAGCAGCACAGCTATCTGTTCAGTTATACTAATACTAGGTACCTATGTTAATTAATTAACATTACAAGACACAGAACATAAAATTAAATTATTTGCCATATTTCAGCTAGCCACTCCAATATACCAACAAATATAATAAAAACTAGCTGGGTTCTGTGTTAGGTAGCTTAGAGCATTTCTCAAGAATTGGGCTATCAACATTTTTCAAATCCAACTGGTACTTTCAGAGATTAGCCTGCCAAACTTTATTATAAGTATAGATTAATTTTTAAAATACTCGTATGTTACATATAATAAAGAAATCTCCATGTTTTGTTATGTCGTGCTGGGGCGTCGCTACTTTATCAATAAATAAAGACACGACCCGACACGACCAATTTCATCAACGTTATTTTATTTTATATTGTAACATATATCTTATGTAAATCGTCGAATCTGAGCGCCATTTTCTAAAAACAACACCGTTTTCCCGCGCTTTCTAAACGAGTTGATAGTAAATAGCGAGCCCTAAATCGCGCTCTTTTGTTTCCAGCGCAAATTCAATTCCGCTCAATGACGTCACAAACAAAACTGTCACAATAGAACCGGGAGTTATTTTGTTGGTATACATCGTCAGTGGACATGGACTGTTTACTGTACAGACCCTTAGAGTTATTTGAGGGCTAAAGGGAACATGATATTTCGGGAATTCTAAAGGTTAATGGCGATTTTGGAATCACTGATGCCTGAAGCTGAGGTGGTAGGTAGAATACATAATTATTACAAACGACAAAGAGGTTTTGGCGGATGTATACATGCGTGGTCGGCGTATATTGTGACATATTTTGATTTTAACCTCACGACATAATCAAAATCCAATAGGTATACAGTCCGTTCATAGTTATATTACCTCTGACAGCAGCAACCTTATTGTTACGAGAACAAAGATCATAATTATTTTGACAGACTTGTTAGTGGCAGAGGCAGCAACCCAACACCAACCTTATTCGAATGGGAATAAATATCACTGTGATTCGGACAGTGATGTAAAATCAGAGGTAAAATATTTGTGGAAGGACTATATGTAGGTGCCTAGTAGAAATGGTGGACCATACACCAAAGAAAATATCCTTCTCCTTTATGTGGCCACATATAGATACCGGGAAAAAGAATATTGGCCTTTAGCTAAAAAAAAAACGAAATATCCAGTCATTTATTATGCCCATAACGAAAACCATAAAAATGGACTGAAAGTGAATATTCGATATTTTGTACGATATAAAATCAAGTTGATTGGACTCTGGATGCGAGAAAATTTCCGGTGATACGAGAGTATTGTAAATTTTTGGAACAGAGTATAAATGACAATTGTGAGCAATTTTATTCATGCACTAGCTGCGCCCTACGGTTTTACCCGCATAAGTTTTGATCCAGTGGAAAAAACGGGATAAAAAATTCTACAATGTTAATCCTGGTTTTATACTATCTGTGTGCTTTCGTCCAAATCCGTGATGTAGTTTTTGCGTGAAAGAGTAACAAACATCCATCCATCCATACAAACTTTTGCGTTTATAATATCATAAATGAATAATAGGATAGGAAGTATCGTTTTGATACCTTGGTGGAGGTATGGGCAGTCGGTAGATAGGAAATCCATCGACGTAAAATACTGTTAATCAACATGTAAAATACATGTTTTATACCTTGTTGTGAAATGGGGTTACTATCTCTGATGTTCCCTGGTACTTTTAGAGGATATAAAAAGTAGTTTTACCACGTGCAAAAGAAATAGTTTTCTTTCTAGAAACGTGGAGCAATCAATCATTCCCCCATAAGCAATTCAATACGACCTCAATACCCTCGTCTTCGCGCACGTATCGTTCCCACCTGCTTTACAGTCAATATGATAATACATAGGGCACCTTGTTATTATAAACAAGCACTATATTGACCCATTTCCTACACTACAGTGTAACAATGTTGACTTTCAGACTCGGAGTGTGCTGTTTATTTTTGCTCTGCACTGTATTTATTTTTCTTTTTTATAAAATGTTGGTATTATGGGTGCACTATCTTGATTCGTGTTTATTTAGTAACTTGCTAGTGGAAGTGAAATACCTAATATAAAGGTTATTTACAAACACAGTTAGTTGGTTATGATGTAGGTAATATAAGAGAGCTTCACAGCTCTGAGGGTACCGGGAGGAATCAATTAAACCACGGTTTATCGCATGATTTAAATAATTATTCCTACTGTTTTTCGGCCTTCTTAATTTGTGTTGGCGTTTATCTTATAATGTTATGCTGTTACCGTATAATTACCAAAAAGGTTCTATGCCACAAACCATGCGGATCATAATCTCTACAAAACTATCCAATAAAAACTCAAATCAAATCAAATCCAAATAGTTTATTTCACATAAACCAACATGGGCACTTATGAAACGTCAGAAGCTAGGGGCACGATTCCAAATGGTCGTTTCCTATGGAGAAGAGCCGGCAAGAAACTCCACGGTTACTCTTTTAAAAATAATCTATATAATAACTCTCTATACTTATTATAAAGGTTCTTTACAAATATAGTTAGTGGATTATGATTTAGGTACTATAATTGCAAAGGAGGCTATTCATATGTTATTTTATACACCATTACGTTATTTAACATACATACATTATCAAACTGACGCCCTCTTTCAATGGGGATAGGCAGAAACTACAGAATGCCACCTGCTACAATCCTTTCACACTCCTTTTGCTTCGTTTACGTTAAAAAGTATAGCTTATTCACAATCTTCTGCAGGCTATCGTATCGAACAAATGACACATTTCGATAACCTAATTTGCCTTGCCCCCAACAGCAAACAGCTGTCGGAAGTGTTGGTTGGTTCGGTCGGTTGTGTATTTGATTTAAAATTATATTTTGGACTTGTGAACAGCGTTTAGAGGATTTGATGTTCGATACGGTCTAGAAGCGTATCGACTGGTTGTGAAAAAAAAATTAAACTTAAATATGTCCAATCTGAAAATCAAACCTTTACTTAGGTACTTGAAACTTCACTTTTCGACACTCGATTGTGAGACTAAACTATCTTTGAAGTTTGGGTACGGATTCAAAATATTTAGTTACCTACACATTTAATTTTGTTAATACTACTTTCCTCAAAGAATGAAGGAAAATTAATTCTTTTACTTCAAAAGCTCAGTACTTACCTGCAGGATTGAAGAGAATCTAATCCGACAAATAGCAGGAGAGATGTGTACAGTGGCCAGCACATCAAGCTACTACAATCTGTCAAGTTTCTTTATAGATTTTCAACTTTATCGCTAAAGCATTAAGGTTTAGGATTGATTGGGAAAATTTCACAGTTTCGGGTAGCTTGACCTGCTGGCGTCTGTACCAATATGCCAGCTGGAGCATAAGTCAGTTCCGGTTCCATGCATTCTTGCATCCTTCGCTGCCCCACATACCTGCGGATACTCGGAGTACGACGCTTTGTTAGTTACAGTTCGTTACTCGGGGTAGTTCTAGACCGCATCTTAGGTCTAAGGTCTTGTACATATGTTCAATGACAACTACAAGAATATTTTGGCGTTATTTGCGAAATTGTTTTCATCATCGTCATCATTTTCGCACGGAATCACCCACTGCTGGAAATATGCCTCCCCTTTCTTCTGCCATACTTCCCGGTTCAGTGCGTCTCTCACCCAGGTGTTTTCCGCAACTTTGACGATATCATCAATAGCAATGTGTATATAAAGTGGTACACCACTTCGCGAAGCGCGCGCGCGGACGAAGTCGCGGGCAAAAGCTAGTTTATAATATATTCTACAGAATATGTTATGAACTAACTTTTGCCCGCGACTTCGTCCGCGTAAAGCAACTTTCTTATTTTTTTTTCCGTAAGAACCATCCTCGTAGTTCAAGGAATATTCTAAAAAAATAATAAGCGAAATCGGTTCAGCTGTTCTCGAGAATTGCGCTTAGCAACACATTCAGCGATTCATTTTTATATTATAGATAGATAGATGATGGTTTTGCATTAAAATGTCAAGTTTTATGGTTTTATCACAGCTTAGCAGAGCGAAAAGTAGTTCAATCCCAAGCTTTTTTGTCCTCTAAATAATAAGGAATTTTATAGTACCCTTTTTTAGAAAGTTTGGTTTTAATACAGCTTTTAAATCGAAGAAGTTTGAGTTTATTGTAAAAGCATATTATACACCCATGAACGAGTTGCTTACTCTGTGGAGGCAATTGCGAAGTATTGTGTTTATTCCACACTTTATTACTATTTGATATATATTTGAAAACATCCAATAGATTTTGAAATATATATTGAGAGGCTACAGTCAGAATACCTATTTCTTTGATTTTTTCTCAAAGGAAATCCCTTGGGCCTGGTTTATATACTATGTTATTATATGGCTCAAAAGATGCAGCATGCATAAGAGAGAGCACGGGTTCCCTTGAAAATAATCTTATATGACATAAGACTATGAAAATAACCAAAATAAACAATTCTGGCCTCATAATACATCAGTTATCTGTCGATTTTTTATAGGTAGTATCTTCGATACTATTATTGATCGAAGGGTAGTATGGGCAATTGTGCATGTTTTACCCTTTCTCCCTTGCCTATATCCAGCTGACATTGCTGACGCTCGATTAACCTACACGTGTAGCAGCCCCCTAAGGTTACATCTAGAACCAAGTGACTAGCCACTACCATAAATTGAACTAGATTAACACTCGATCAAGTGATAAGAAAGAGTATTTAATCTGATTGTGGAATTGTGTTTCACGATAAGAAATAATGGTTCTTGTGACATAGTTATTAGGTCGTAAATGAATCGATTATGCATACCTACTTAATCTGTGCATACTTGACAATAACGAACATATTTAACTTTGGTGTAATCGTAATCGGTTACCCCTACATTAAGTGCCATCCTGAATTTATTTTTTTCCGATTTGAACCGATACCAGAGTAGTACCTGTACTATTGGTATTTCTAATCAAAACCGGTATCAAACAAATATGTATTTCCGTAAGTAAGAATGAGAAAACAGAAGATATAAAAAGTAAAAATAAACACCGGCACTTTTGAATTGACCAGGGGTCGATCAGTCCGAAAAATGAAGCTAGTTGCCCATTCCAAAGTGTAGTAGGCTCCCATGGAGAAGACCGATACTCTTTTAAATCAAAATATTGTTACAAAACAAAAAAAAAAATGAAAAAGTGTTTATTCACAGAAACAAATTTTTACCTATTATATTTACCTCCGCCAAACTGCAAAACAGTTTGTTGGCAGACGTAGCTCCTTTTTTGTAACTATTATCATATTTAATTTGACACTTTTTCACATAAGTACATGTAATTAAAACTATTCCTTTATTTCTTAAATTTTAAAAACAGACATTTTTATTTTATTTACAGTTATTCTCTATAGCGAGGCTTTGACAAAAAACATTAAAGAGGTACTTATGTATTTTATTTTTAAAGGCGGTTTTTGTGATACAACTGTTTATATCGTCTGGAAGGTTATTAAAAATAGT
Organism: Apamea crenata; assembly: GCA_949629185.1. NCBI lineage: Eukaryota > Metazoa > Arthropoda > Insecta > Lepidoptera > Noctuidae > Apamea > Apamea crenata. The sequence continues at coordinate 6,504,521 of OX451359.1, forward strand.
AGGGACTAAAAAATTTCTACGCCTTCGACCATAATAATTATTAGAAGTGGGCACTACAAATATTCTCATATTATTGTTCCTCTGAGATCTTGTGCGTATAATATTGTTTTTAAATTCATTGCTACAATACAGGTAACATCATTCATGTTAAAATTATACATGTAAGAACGATGTTGAAAGGCATGTACGTTAAAAGCTTCCGGAACAAAAATAATTATTTAAAAATTGAAATAAGCATTGCCAGCTAAGAGATGACCAGTCCCTACTGACGGCGTACGATTAGTTAATGGAACATGCAAAACAAAGTGCTCGTGATCTTACAAAAAGTTGCATTGTAATTAATTGTTACTTTACATTTATATACCATAGAGTCTTTATAAAGTCTCCAAATTCAACATTTCTATCAAAAAAATGGCAACAAAACTACACAAAGTTCCATTTCACCTACAAACTCCATAAATACATCATCTCTTGTCATATTCCTACAGCGCTATGCGAGCAACTTTTTTACATAAGTAAATAAACTGGAACCGAGTTAGTTTCCGCATTACATTCCGTTCACTCACAGAGACGTCTGAGTATGAAATATTACTTCAATTTGTTCGAGGTACCCTTTAGGGTTCCGTGCGTATTCAGGGGCACGTAAGTATTTGTGTGCGTCATTATTATTTCCGGCAATGATTTTGGGGAGGAAATTGTGTTTGGGGGCCATTTAAAGGTAAGAAAAAGAGCTATTTCAACTATGTCGCAAATTTTACTTATCTTGCCACAGCCTTTTTTTTTTTTTGGGTGGGAAATTATCAAATGACCTGTCCCACTCTTGGCTGAGCGGGAGGGGCGTGTCAGATTTTTACTGACTAAAACCCACCCGTGTTCCTTCAGTTGCCTGTGCCAGGGGCCACGGTATCTCTTTCGCACAACCCGCGGCCCTGGCAGGCACCGGCCACTGCCTTAGATGTGTAATCTGAATATTACTTTGTGTAAAATATGTAGGTACACACATACAGTCACGAGCAAAAGTATGTATACACTCGGCTTTATTCAAAAGCGATTTACTCCTTTATTTTTGAATGAAATTGTATGTTGTTACGAACATAGAATTTTCGAACCCATAGGTTCATGTAATGTGTCGTTTTTCAACGTTGCATTCGTTATTTCACGAAAGAATCGCAATTGAACGTTGCGAAGTGTTGACATATTGGTGCTCGTGACGCTCGTACATAAATTCACACCTTCCTTCTCCCATGGGAGTAGGCAGAAACTACAAAACGCCACATGATATACGATCCTTACAGTGTGTAAGGATCGTATCATGTGGCGTTTTGATTTTGTACACTTGTGCACTAGGTATAATATCTCCCGCACCGAAGGCTGGTGTCCGCTGAGATTGGTTGCAAGTGAGAGCATGGCCGAAATTCGGTCTCGAGGACTTTATTTATTTATTTTATTTTACTCCTGCTTTATTTACGTTCTTCAGCATTGGTACTCACAACCACTCGATACGCTTCCGTACCAACGACAATCAATGCTATCGTAGGAGTCCTCAAAACCCAGTTCACACGTCCAAAACCAGAAAATTTTCTGTGTTTAAATCACAATCGCTATTCTTCCTACAGCTATTTGCTGTCGGGAGCAAGGCAAATCAGGTTACCGAAATGTGTCATTTTCGATACGATAGCCTGTCGGATGGTTGTGAATAGCTATGCTGATCATACACGCCTACCGGTTGCGAGTACTACGCTCCTAACCTTTCTGAGGAACATGATCAATACATGACCTCCTAGAAAACGCCGGAAGGGGACGCCTTTCCGGAGTATCCACGTTTCTCACATCTGCCTTTCATTCCTTCCTCCTTCCTCCATCCTTTTGTCCAACCAAGTCGCCTTTCATTCATCCTTCAACATAATACTTTAAGAATATTAGAATTGTATTACTCGAAAAAAATAAATTATTCTAATCTAGTTAGTTAACTTCTAGACCTGATAAATAAGTTGTTAATGCAACTTGAACAAAAACGACCTATATTCAAATTTTATTTATGTATGTTTCATATTGACGTTATTTCAAGTTATACAAATATCAACTTTATTTTAATGGCAATTAAGTTGATTTCAGAGTGACTAGCACTATTGCAAAAGTTATAAAAATGTTTGAAGTTGTAGCGTAAACTGAACTTTATTGTGTGAGAATTAAAGTTATTTTTCCATAAACTCATACCTATTTGTTTACATTTTTGGCGAATATGTCGCGATTCAAATATAGGTACGACCATTCTCTTAAAGCTAAAATAAGAGCCACCATTGTTGGTCCCTGTATGAGCCAAAGGTAGATTGGTAGAAAATGCCTTTGTTCGTCCGCCTTCGTACATTTGTGTGGGAGCAGTGGTGGCCCAATGGTAACGCGACTTACGAGTTGTAGGTCGTAGGTTTGAACCCAGACAGGCGCTTTACTTCGTCTAAATTATTTCATTACCAGCAGTGCGATTCTGTAACCATCTCACCGTGAAAACTTAGGTGTGGTGAGCGTCGAGTGAGCTGTCATTCCAAATAATGCTAGGGATTGACACTACTGACAACTCACTTCACTTGAGTTTTCACGGTGAGATTTTTACAGAATCGACCGGCTGTGCTCTCAAAACGGTAAAGGAAAACATTGTGAGGAAACCGGCATGTCCTAGAACCAAACATTCGAAGACATGTGACATCTACCAACCCGCACTGGGCCCGCGTGGTGGATTACGGCCCACCCGGCTCTCCCTCTGAGAGGGAGTGGACCCAGCGCGAGAAACATTATGATTATGTTGTACACACAAAACCAAATTATTCAAGCCACAATGCTGAATTAAACAAGAAAAAAAGAAGACTACTTCACTAGAATTTAAACTTGAACAGGGTGCTCTGAACGTGATCGAAATATTTCAAGCAGGGTCTACACAGTCGCGAGCCGTAACTTAACTTAATTACTACTGGGTAATTACCGTTCTCTGATGTATACAGAAGCAAATTTTCCTCAACAGTGAAGCTGTGGTTTTATTATTTCAGTTGTGTTGCCGAAATTCATTTGTTTTCAAAGGGTTTTATGTGAAGTTGTGTGTGATTGGATGTATGTTGCTTGATATGTTCGGTTCAATGTTTTCGTATTTGCGTCACAGTTTCAGCGTTTTATGGTTCTTAGTTTTGATGTTTTTTGTATCAATTGCGCTCCCGACTCTAAAGATGTGTAAGCTTTGACTACGGAGGTATCGAATCGTGCTTTTTTGTTTTCTCTTACTTTTGCAAGCTTATTTAAAGTTCTGGTAAGTCGTATATCAATCTTTTATTGTTCAGTTGCAAGGAAGGAATAAAGTTCATTTCCCAAATCAAGCTGTATACTTTAAAACATTTCAATCAACACATAACCAACCATTGAAGTAAATGTAATAACTTCTATTTTATATTCTTCTGTATAAAAATGCGACCACAGACTATAAGCACTTTAAAAAAAAACTATCACAATCCCTACAATAGATTCAACCATCTCATTAAAAACCTCGACGTCCCTCTAAAAAGCTGTCATTTTATTCCGCCGGTGAGCCTTCCAATACTTGGCTGCTATAAAAACCGAGATTATCTTTTCCTGTAATTTTATCTCCCCGAGCCACAGAATAGATAGGTACAGAAGGCCTGGTCCATACCGCGAATAAAAATGCACGCCCACATAGACACACCTACCTACAGCGAGTGCAAACGCACTCACGTCTAGCATTCATATGACATCTCTGTCCGCTCCAACTGCCCAGCTGGTCTCATGGTCGCAATTGCGGCGGCTGACTGTCAGTTCCTGGGTTCGATTTTCGTGTTGAGCACAGTGTTCATAGGTTTAATTTCTTAGTACCAGCCCGGAGTTTGGAAGTTGGCGGTGTGATACCACAGTGCCCCGGAAAGCACGTAAAGCCGTTGGTCCTTCGCCTGAGCTGTCTCCGTCTTCGGTCGTGTCGCAATACATGCCGTCGCATCGGACTATGAGAGTGAGGGAAGATAGAGTGCATCTGTGTCTGCGCACACACTTGTCCACTATAATATCTCCCGCGCCGAAGACTAGTCTCCGATGCGATTGGCTGCCGTGGCCGAAATATGGTCTGGAGGACCATTATGTACGCGTTTCTGAGTGAGTGTGCCTGTTTTCTTTAGTGGTATGCAGCCAGCCTTCTGTAATTTTCTATTTCGTGCTCGAGCCGTGCCAAGAGCAAAAATAAAACAGTCGTTAGACCGCGAATAAAATCACGGCGAGCGATGCAGAACGGTAAAGTTAGACGTAGGTACTTAGGTATAAAGTATTGCAAGTATAATGTATCAGTTCACTTGTTACAAATGTGTTTCGGATGATGTTGCTTTAAGTGCACGGCTGTTTTGTGATAGATGTGTATTGGAACATGGTTAGTCAAGAATTGTTCGATCAACTAAAATCTCTAAATGTAGGTACATATTAGGAGTATGGTCAGCACCCAAATAATGAATATCAATTTGAACCATTTTGAAGGATATTGCTAATCAGTTGCATCATATGTTCGAAAAGCTTGTCTGCTCAACAACATAAATAAATCAATGAATGTTGTTGAATTGTCAAAATTAAAGCCATTGCTACTGAAGGCCAATTCTCGTAAAAAAACGTTCAAAATCTAGTCGCAGTCTCATCTCTGCGACAATCGAATGTCAAAAACTTATCAAAAATGTAGGGAAATTAGAGGTATATTTGACAGATTCAGACTGAGATCAGACTGTGAACGTTCTTAAAATTACGAGAATAACCCTCTGTTAGTGTATCCCGCAGTTACCCGCAGGTCAGTTAAGGCCTTGTTTAAGCAGGTGCACTAGATATGACTGCAAACAAATAAAGATCATGAAAAAGCACCTTAACACCTACCAGCTTATTTAGTCCTCCAGATTTTTTTCCCTAAGGCCTAAATCAATGGAGACTAGCATTCGGCGCGGGAGATATTATAGTGCACAAGTGTATGCGCATACACGAGTGCACTCCCTCTTCCATTACTTTCATAGTCCGATGGGGGGGCAATCCGACACGACCGGAGAGAAATCAGGCGCAGGACCAACGGCTTAAAGCCGCGTACGCACGTTTTTGATGCAGATGATGAACTAACCAACAGGGTAGTCCAACCAGCTTATAATAATTTACCGAAGCCACGTCAACAGTGACGGCACGGTTGGCGCAGTGGTTAAGCGATTGACTGCTGCGCTGCGTGTCGCGGGTTCGATTCCCGCACGGAACAAATATTTGTATGGCCTACAAGTAGTTGTTCCGGGTCTGACTGTTTGTGTATGTGAGTTTAAATGTTTGTAAATGCACCCATGATACAGGAGAAATTCCTAGTGTGGGACAACGTCTTTAAAAAAAAAAAATCAGTGTACTCTGAGACTGAATTCAGTATAGCGTACTGAGTGCTGTCTAATTCTTCATCTTCGTATCCCTGGCATGACTGTATTGGTTTTCCCAAAACCTTGTCACTTCCACGGCGTTGTCGATGGCAGCGCAGGTCACTTTGGCTGCATGTTTTGGGACACAGAGGGCAGGATAGGAGGTGGAGCATGGTTTGTGACATAGCTCCACAATCACACTACTGCCGTTCGACTTTACCAGGTTGGACTTACATCTTTCCACTTGTGTCCGGAGACGGTTCAGAGACGGTGTGTGTGTGGACCACGGAAGGTTACACCCTGCAGGGAGATGCTCTTTAATGCTGTCTAATTTGAGAAGCTACTTCGATGGGACCTTAATCTTCAAACAATATTAAAGGACCTCTAGTCATAAATAAAGTGTTATGTTCAGCTTTTAAGAGCAAAAATATTATACAGCGCTCATAAATGTACTCCCAAGATATACTTGAACTTATGCACTTAAACCGACTTATCTTGTACCGTAAAATAACTATTTGATGGTTGACGTTTGGAACCATCTTGTTTTATGAAATGTGAAATTTTATACTGCTTCGTGAAGTTGGGAGTAAAGTAGACATACTTACCTTTTTGGTTGATAAATTTTATTTTACTGCCACCGCCATACATGTCTAAAGACCGAAAATTTGAGACATTTTTAGAACCAAACAGTTTTTAGACTCAGTGGGTCCCGCTTAATGGCAAACGACATCGTGGTAGGCCCAGATGGAGATGGCCGGATGAGCTGGACTCCTTTGATAAGGATTATTCCTTGGCAGTTCTTACAGAAAGAGGTGGAAAGAGAGTAGGAAAGCCTTTGCCCAGCACTGGGACATTAATGGCTAATAATAAAATGATAAATGAGAGTTTTTAAACACAGTGGTACCCGCCCTATCACCTTAGCTATCTATCACCTAAATCCTTCAATCACAATGAATATCATTACAATGACTTGTTTGCTGGAGTATTTTTTTATTTATTTAATTATTTTAACTCCTTTGGTTACTATGCTATTTATTTTTATTTCTTTATTAACCGTTAAACTCACTCTGCTGGACAAAGACCGTCCAACCCGCATTTTCACCTCTCACTGAATATGCTAATTTATACTCAACAATTAATAGGCATTTTACGTCAATACAGTGGTACCCGTCATTTTAATTTTTTTCAGTCACAATGAGTGTCATCACAATGACCCTTACTTAACAAAAAAATAAGGAACTCTTCTTGGTCATGATACCCGACACTCGACTTTAGCCTTTTACACTCCCAAGGGATATAATGTTACCTATTGATTCTTCATGAGCTGTAACGAGTAGGATAAGTCAAATATGAGGATTTTCTGTATTTTACTAGTTTTTATTTTTATTTTGATGGATCCTTCTGCTTCGTACATAGTTTTTTTTTAATGTTAAATTAAAGCCACGTAGCGTACTTATACAAAAATATTTCACCATGCATAAATCATTATCCGACCCGAAATGGAATCCTTTGAAATAAAAACAAGTCTTATTACGCCATTCGAGAATTTAACGAACCGTTCATACGTTACCATAAGATACTTATGATTCCATTTGTATCGAAAGACAATGGATCCGCCATCGCTTTAGATCTTCCATAAGAACCTTGAAACAAATGCCTTGTAAATGCATTATGGCCGTCAAACGGAAACCTTTTGTGAGTATGTTTCCGTGTTTTTATGATCAACCAAGCTGATATATGGGATAAAAGAAAAGGTAAATAAGGGTATTTGTCATTTCTGCCCATGGGAAATTTAAAACCTTTGTGAAATTTATTTACTTTGCCCCTTTTTGTTACCACTGATAAAAATGCACCTACGTGCGGTGAAAATAGAAAGTAAAATGAATTTATCTTATACGTATCTATGTATGTCATCAACTAATCATACATAGATACGTATAAGATGGGACGTATTTATACACGTCAACACTTTTTGAAGCATCGTCATTGCTCATTGGTAGCCTTCAAACTCAAATTCAAAGCTTTTATTTCAATTAAACCATTTACAGGCACTTTTGAATTGTCAAAATTAAATAGTTGGTCAGTTTGTCAGAAAGTTGAAGCTAGTTACCCATTCCAAAACGTAGATCTCTATGTTGAAGGAAAAAAAAAAAGGTTGGCAACACTGCCCGAGTGACATGTCAAAATTTTGTTCCGTAATTTAAAATTAGTTTTATTTAATTTTTAAGTGTATTTAAGTGTTAATATTATATCTAAATGTAAAATAACTGCATAAATACTCTGGACTATTGTTTTCCTGCAAGTTAAACACAGTACTTGGTTGCCCACCGTTACCGGTAACCTCTCACGAACAGCTGATGTTCGACCTGCGGATTTAAACGGGGAGTATTGTTCACCTTTATTCTATAATTAGCACACAATCGTCATTTAGACTCTGTAACACATCCAGTGATCCCAATTTTTGCTTGATTTGTCACCCTGCACTGGGTCTAAGTCACTTTGTTTACGTAAATCGTAATGACACATAATATTGTGAAATATTAAAATATTGAAATTCTATTAGCATTATATTGTACCTACATAACAACAATAACGTTAACTATCGTTATTTTCAATACTTGTAATAATATTGCTCAACTAGATTTTTCTGTCTGGGCATCATACCCACATAAAAAAAAAAAGTAAAATCATAAGTCAATTAATGTAACTGTGTACTTTATTTAATCATAACAGTTGCATTTCATTTAGATTCAGCCTACCTCATTTTACCTATAAATCTACACTAACTTTTCCAACTTTTCCTTTCATTTCTAGCTTTCCTTTTCTGTTTGGCTGTTTTACTGGTTCTTACCGTTTCTTTAATTCCACTTTCAGTACTTATTCCTGAAACCATGCCTGTGATGACCCGTAAGGCTGCTGCTCAGGAGTTGGAGCTTAAATTGAAAACAACCACTCAAGATCTTAAGGCTTCAAACAGTAAATGTGATCAGCTGTTACAGGAAATAGAGGATAGTGAGAAGGAAGTCGAGAAGGTTGTTTACAAAAATACAAGCTTAAAACAGGAGCTGGTAGACCTTCATCAAAGATACCTGGTTGTTGTTGATGAACGGGACAAACTGCGGTTAGTCACGGATGGTTTCAATAACTGCAGTAACTTATATGAGGAGGCTTTGTGTAAGGTTAGGGACCTAGAAGAGGAATTAATTCATGCAAATGTACGAATTACTAAGTTACAGAAACTAAAAGAATGTACTCAGGCTAAGGAAACTGATAACTTGTATACTGAACTAGCTAATACTAATTGCAACTCTCACTCCTTAATAACAATAGACCTTACTGAAGATTCTATATTGAAATATAACAATAGCAGTTATAAAGTAAGTCAAAATAAAATAAAAAAATATGCAAAACTAAATAAAATCATAAATAGATGCAATAAATTTAGGAAACAACAAAAACACAATTCCAATAATATTAAACTAAGGAAGGAACGTGTTTTAATACTAATATTAAGGTGGTTAGCAACAATAGTTTAAACTAGTTGGTAAGACAACAGAAGGTACCAATAACAATATTGTTAATCTCACCTCCAATAAGGTATCTTCTAGCACTCAATTAGTTAAGTGTATAAAAGGGGCTAAGCAGAATTCCTTGAAATTGTTTCATCAAAATATTCAAGGTTTTTCTTCCAAATTATTAGAAATTGAATTGTTTTTAGAAAAAACAATGTTTGATATTATTTGTATAACTGAACACTGGTTGAAAGATTATGAAATGCTGATTAATTATGTGAACTATAGTGTGGGCAGTTGCTTTAACCGAAAATCCATGCAGCGTGGAGGTTCATTAATTTTAATTAAAAATTCTATAAAATATAAGACTCGTAAAGACATAGTGGAACTATCTGTGGAACATAGCATCGAATTGTCCTGTGTTGAGCTAGATAAGCATTTTATAGTGTGCGTATACAGACCTCCAAACTATCAAAACTACTCTATTTTTGAGTCGGTAATGGTAGATGTCTTGGCAAAACTTGCAACTAGCAATAAATCAGTAATTATTTGTGGTGACTTTAATATTAATATTTTGGAAATTAATTCAAATAGCAGTAGATTATTAAGCCTTTTTAAATCATTCAATCTGTCAAATGTGTTTTTGGAACCAACACGAATAACTACGGCTACTGCTACATGTATTGATAATGTTTTCTGTTGCTGCGAATATCTAGAGAAGGCCATTGTAAATTATCTCCCTTCTGATCACAGCGGTCAAACCGTTTATTTTAAGTCCAACACACCAATACAAAAAGTACAGATTCAAACTAGACCAATAACATCGGGTAATTTGAATAAGTTTAATATAACTTTAAATAGCAAGTTAAGTGCTCAGGGCCTAAGTATGACTAATGGAAATATTTTGTATGAAGAATTATTTTCACTAGTACAAACAGAGTTCAATAATTATTTTAAACAGAACTCTAAAACTATTTGCCCTAAGTTCTTATTCAGTGACTGGGCAACTAAAGGCATCAGAAAGAGTAGGGAAAGATTATTTGAACTGTATGGCCTTAAGCCGTATATTAACACGGATACTTTTAATAAGTATGTCGCTACTTATTCTAAAACTTTTAGAAATATCTGCAAAGCAGCTAAAGCTTCATTTATTAGTAACAAGGTTAAATCAGCAGACAATAAAATAAAGACAGTTTGGAGAATTATTAACAATGAAACGAACAGGAACAAAACACGTAATACTGATTACACTCTGAACACTTCCCGCGGTCTAATTAGCGATAGCATCGATGTTGCTCAGGAATTTACAACTTTCTTTACCAATATCCCAATTAAAACTACAGAAACTTTAAATTCCTCGCCCGCACTTGCTATAGAATTATTAAGAGCGAATGTTTCAGCCTGTACTGTGGAATTTAAATTTAAACATATTAACCCTATAGGCATTATATAAGCATTTAAGCAACTTAAGATCAAAATTACCGAAGATCTGTGGGGCATGTCTACTAAAGTCTGTCAATCTATTATTGAGACAATTGCACCCTACTTAGCTTTAATATTTAATTTGTGTGTAGATCAAGGGGTATTCCCGGATTTAATGAAGTTCAGTAAGGTTATTCCACTTTTTAAATCTGGGGACAGCAAAGACACAAATAATTATAGACCCGTATCGGTTTTGCCGGTTTTCAGCAAGGTGTTTGAAAAAGTAATGTTGGATCAAATGCTCAATCATTTTAATCGTAACAACATCCTACACGATCAACAGTATGGTTTCACCAAAGGACGTTGTACAACAGACGCCGGTGTCACTTTATTAAAACACATCTTTGACGCATGGGAAGAGGCACAAGATGCAATAGGTATCTTTTGTGACCTATCCAAGGCATTTGACTGCGTTAATTACGAAACACTGCTTTTGAAACTAGAGCATTACGGACTGGGTAAACTAGCTCTTAACTTAATAAAATCATATTTAAATGATAGATTTCAGCGAGTTCAAATAAACGGTGTGAATTCATTGGGGTTAAAAGTCAAAATGGGTGTACCGCAGGGCTCAATATTGGGGCCGTTCCTATTTTTAGTATATATAAATGATTTACCTCATTTACTAAAAACCCGACCACAAATGGTGTTATTTGCTGATGACACATCACTGATTTTTAAAGTAGACAGACGTGCACAAGAGCTTGACGACGTAAATAACGCTATGCTTATGGTCCATAATTGGTTTACTGTAAATAATTTAGTATTAAATGAGAAAAAAACTAAATGCATTAGATTCGCTTTACCGAATGTTAGAAGTAGTTTATGTCACGTTGTATTGAATAAGGAGATACTTGAATTCGTCGAAAATACGGTTTTCTTGGGGATCACGCTTGACTCAAAGCTGCAGTGGGGTCCTCACCTAACATCACTTGCAGGGCGGCTAAGTTCAGCCGCTTACGCTGTTTGGAAAATCCGTCAATTAACAGACGTGGATACCGCGAGACTGGTCTATTTTAGTTACTTCCATAGCATCATGTCTTACGGTATTTTGCTGTGGGGACGAGCTGCAGATATTGATTCTATCTTCATTCTGCAAAAGAGGGCTGTCAGAGCCATCTACAATCTCAGCAGACGCGAATCTCTAAGAGAGCTGTTTAAAAAAATTAACATCATGACGGTTCCTTGTCAATATATATTCGAAAACATTATGTACGTTCGAAAAAATCTACATCTTTTTAGTAAGATAAGTGACAGGCATAATTTTAACACTAGGAATAGGAACAAACTAGATCAACCGCGCTTCAGATTGTCTAAAGTAAAAACTTCTTTTATGGGGTACTGTGTAAAATGTTATAATAAAATACCACTCGATATTCTTCAACTAAATGAGAAGAAATTTAAAACATGTATTAAACGCACACTATGTAGACAAGCATATTATAAGTTGGATGAGTATATACTAGATAAAAATGCTTGGCTTAATGCTGGTCCTGCTCCACAGGCACTTGGGCTCAGTAGTTGATCACAATTTCTATATTTTGGAGGAGATGCTTCCCCTTTTTATTTTTGTTTTTATTTTTGTGTTTCTGACATTATGAATTTAATGTTTATTTTATTCTATCAAGATTTTATTAAATACCTCTTCCAGATTGGTAGTAACTTTTTATAATTTTTTTTTCTTATCTTATATTTTTAGTTAGAAAGTTGAAAACTATAGTTTTGTATAATTTAGAAGCATTTTTAAAATTTTGTAAATGTAAGAACCATGGATCCGTTTTTTATGATATTTTGATGTTGACTTGAAAGAGCATGGCAGTTGAGAATATGTCATGCTCACTTAAATGTCTCACTGATGGTGGCGCGTGTGTTGGATCATTCGGTTCCCTACAAAATGGTTGAGCTAGGTGGTGCTGATCCACGCGTCATGTTCGTGAACGGGCGCCGTTGGTTGAGACTGGTCATCTCTTAACTGCCAGGGCTTATTTTTAATGTTATAAATTGTTTCTTTTTTTTTTACATTGTTCTCACATATAGAAGCAATAAGAATAATGTACCCAGGATTTTGTAATAATATCTTGATTTAAAAGAGTGTCCGTGGAGTTTCTTGCCCGTTCTTCTCCATAGAGATCTACGTTTTTGGAATGGGCGACTAGCTTCAACTTTCTGACTAACTGACCGACTATTTAATTTTGACAATTCAAAAGTGCCTGTAAATGGTTTAATTGAAATAAATGATTTGAGTTTGAGTTTGAGTTTGAGTTTGAAGAATGGGCAAGAAACTCCAAGCTGCTGAGTATATCCTCCCTTCTGTACCATGCTTCCCTGGTCTGTACGAATCTTATACAAGTCTTCCCCGCGATCCTCCGTAGGTCGTCCACTTTATTAATAAGACCTATTTTTTCCAGCCACATTACGAAACAGCATTTCTCAGAAATCCTAAACAGACTACCATTATTTGCGTATCCACCCATTACACCCAAACAATCACAAACATTGCATGAAAGGTAAACACAATAACATCTGAACGAGAACTCATTTCCTCGAACGCAGAGCGGGAAGCGTCACCAAATATTTACCTTTATTTAGGTAACATGAAACTCGCACCACAATGACGTACCTGCCTGCTAATCCCCGTCAATGGGACACTTAATATCCTGTCGAGAGACGCTTTGTGAAGCTTTGCTTACAATACTGGGATCCATGGCACGGAAAACTTCGCATCTTTCCAAGTAGGTAGTCAGCCTCAAAAAGTTGTTTAAGTGCAGACTTCAGCACATTAAGCTACCCGGAACTATCAAATTTTCCCAATCAACCTTGAACCTAAAGCGCCATCTAGGCGTCTTTAGCGATAAAGTTGAAAATCTATTAGAGAAATTTGACAGATTGTAGTAGCTTGATGTGCTGGCGTCTGTACGTTGACAAGAATTAATTGAATTGTCAACAATATTAATATCGAAACCAATCAGCGTTGCCATTCAACGTGGTAATGCTGCCTTTTGGGCACTTATCCCATTGACAGCCATGCGGACGAATTCTTTTATGCCCAATGAGCTCCTCCATTTTTCTTTAATTTTTTACTAGATACTTTTATATAATATACATAATATATATATATTTTAGTGTTAGCTTCTAAATTGTAATTAAGGCTTATTATCTAATAAATGAGATTATTTAAATATTAATATCAAGTACCAATTCGATTTTATTACTATTTGCTACACGTCGTAAGACGTGCTCGTAACATAAGGTCTAGTTGAAAAGTATGTTTCATAATATTATAGGTACCTATCCTATCAATGTGATGTTGTAGCCTCAAAATACTGGGTTCATAATAAAATTGTAGCTACCCATCTTTTTGAGGCAGACTGTGCCAATTTTTTTTTGACGTCTGCTTAACCGGGCTGGCTTCCTCAATAAATTAAGGCCTCCAGCCAAGGCTTAATCCAGACTGTACCTACTATTTTTTTCAATTTATCTGGTGCTCAGTCGCTTAAAGATCATGAGAGCAATGTAAAAGATTTAGTTTTGGATGCGTAGCTTTTAGTTGTAATAGTTGTTTCAGTATTAATAAAAGGCGCTCGTCTAAAAACGTTTTCCACAAAGGTCAAGCATCACCTATGTTCCTATTTTTTTTGTTCTGTTTTTTCTTGTCTGTTTATATAATGTGTGTATAAAAATGGTAAAATAATAATAAATAAGGTAATCGGTTCTGCGGCGGCCAGATTTGATAGATAGGTACTCATGCCTTATACAAAAATCCATCTATTTAGTCATTGTCATAATATTATTCCTTTGATTCCTGACTCCTGTCACAAAGACCTAACTAATCCACGTTCATGGAGACAGTTTAATATCCTGTCGAGGGAGCGAGTTGGTTTTGCTTAGGTACAATACCGACAGGACCAATGCCGGTAATGGTAGTAATAATAAAGTAGTGACTGTGGGAGAAGATTCGTCACATTACAAATCTACGCATGGACACAGTCGCACTCGTATAAGGGTCTAGCTTAATGAAGCTAGACACAGTCGCACTCGTATAAGGGTCTAGCTTAATGAAGCTAGACACAGTCGCACTCGTATAAGGGTCTAGCTTAATGTGTCCATGCGTAGATTTGTAATGTGACGAATCTTCTCCCACAATCACTAATTTATTATTAGTCAAAACAAACCAAAATGGATGACATACCCATTGGTATGTCATCCATTTTGGTTTGTTTTGACTGTACAGCGAAACCGTGACAGCAGTTTACATAGTTTTAATAATTTTTGGGATAAAATATTACCTATATTAAAATTTACAGAAAACGATTCCGACCAAACCACTTTCATAATGTGTATTAATTCGGTTACACATTGTGCATATAATATGGACAAATTACATTAAATAAAATTCATGTTAAATTATTTAAGGTATTTCAAATTCAAATGATTTGTTATTTTCGTCCTTCCAAATTATTATTGGTTCATTGACATATTACTTAACATGCGTTGAACGAAATGAAACAAAATTTCGTTCATTTCATTTTAAATTATTTAAAATAATAATTGCTAAACATTTACCTACTGTATTTCTATCAAACTAAATACCTATTTCAAAAGAATCTCAATACATTCAAGCAAAAAAAACTAGTAATGGATAATCCTACTAATTATTATAAACGTGAAAGTTTGTATGGATGGATGGATGGATGTTTGTTAGTCTTTCACTTCACTTCACTCTTCACTTTCTTAATATGTATGTATTTACAAAAAAAAAATTGTATATAAGTAGTTTATTAGCCATCTTGTTACCATAACACAAGCATTAGGTTGCTTAGCTTGGGACAAATGGTGCTGTGTGAAATGTCCAGGGATTTATTTATTTATTTATTCACGCAAAAACTATTGAACGGATTTGGATGATATTTGGCACACAGATGGTTTATAACTAGGATTAACATATAGGATACTTTTTATCCCCATATCTCCACGGAATCGAAACTTATACGGGTGAATCCGCGGGAGCGCAGCTAGTATACTACACTACACTTACATATGTACTTGTATTAGTCCCTGTTCATATCAACATGCATGTAACTGTGTAGTCTCTGTTGGCGATCCAATAAATAAATAAATAATTTATCATCATTGACATAAAATAATGCTTTAACAAAGCATACTTTTAAAATTATGCGATAGTGAAATCACCGCTCAATCCCCGTAGTCTACAAGCCTTTCTATTTATACTTGTGAGGTCTTAATATAACTTTATAATACCTATCACCAACATAAACATATCATCTGCCTAGCTTTTTCCCAACTATGTTGTTCCAGTCTAACCGGATGCAGCTGAATACCAGTATTTTACATGGAGTGACTGCCTATCTGACCTTGACAACCCAGTTCCTGGGTAATACGATACCCGTTGGTAATTAAGACTGGTTGTCAGACTTTTGGGCTTCTCACTACCCGTAACGACTGTCAAAGATGACACGAATAACAGCCGGGACCAACGGCTTAACGTGCTTTCCGAGGCACGGAGGGGTAATGATGGTCACTCATCCACAGACCAACCGCGGCAAGCGTAGCTTAACCTGTTCGATCGATCTGTGCGACTGTTATTATAATGCCACGGACCCCATTTCTTGTAATTATTATTAACGAATTCAATTACGATGCGATGGTGAAATCTTTGCTCAATCCCCCGTAGTTTACAAAGCCTCTCTATTTATACTTGTGAGGTCTTAATAGAACTTTATTATACGAATCATCAACTTATACAAATCTAAGCTGTATTTATTCTAGCACATAAATCACTTTCTCTTACAATAACTATTGTGTGTCACAATAAGTAAGTACATCATAAATCAGAAACTATTGTAAACTGTCTTATGTTAATCTTCTGCTAGATCCAGTCCACAAATGAATCATTTTCTGTGTAATCTCATATTTGGTTGTGTGCCAATGCTTTGAAAACGTTTGCTGAATAGATCTTATACATACCTTACCGCTTAATTCTAGCCTCGTACGACGATATTCTGAGATTAGCCAAAATTCCACAATGTAAAAAGAAAATAAAGAAAAATAGTTTATTCTTATTTATTTATTATTTTTAACCGACTTCTAAAAAAGGAGGAGGTTCTCAATTCGGATGTTTGTATTTTTTTTTTTTTTTTTTTATGTTTGTTCGCGCATAACTCCGTCGCTGGCCAACCGATTTGAAAAATTATTTTTTTGTTGGATAGGGTATACTCTCCAAATGGTCCCATGAAATTTTATCGAAATCGGACAAGCAGTTTTTGAAAAATCAACAAAAATAAAAAAAATGATCACAACAAAAAAGTGAAAAATAAAAACTTTTTTACAAAAAAAAAGAACCGACTTCCATAAAAACACTACAAAGTGAAAAATAACTTTAATTTCGGAAGTCGGTGGCGAAAAACGAAATAAAAAAACCAAAGACACCGACTTCCGAAATTAAAGTTATTTTTCACTTTGTAGTGTTTTTATGGAAGTCGGTTGTTTTTTTTTGTAAAATAGTTTTTATATTATTATGTCGTTTATTTATTTTGTTACTTATCTTAATTTAGTAATTATGCGTAAAAAAATTGCGTCCGTGGTGCGACGATTATGGGTCCCGCTCGAATAGCTTCCTAAGGATGATTGGCGAGAGAACCGATACTGCTCTGCTAATTAGGTTCACTGAACTCCATGTGTTGCGAGACCGATGAGCATACTGCGCGGGGGTAGATGATGTGTCTGGTTTATTCCTTTTTATTTACTTTTTAATTACTAACATTGGTTATAAACCAAATTCTTTTTAGTAACAGCCTTGCCTCGCCTATGGACTTTTTTGTCTGAAATAAATGTTTTTTTTATGCCCTGTAACAGTGGGTGAAGTCGGGTTATGGATAGTGATGAGATAAAATGGGGTATATTTATTTATTTGTTGTACTTTAACATAACACGGCTAAAGGCCAAATGAGTTGTCCTTCTAATTTTCACATCTACAATATTTTATTAGCCACTTTCTCCTTTTTTGAACTCGATAAAAAAACAATAGTCACAATGCACTCTAAATTCGAAACCAGTAAGGTTTCGAATTTTGTTCCGAGTAAAAAGAAAAAGAAAAAAAAGCACGGTGTTCCACGTTCAAACGCGGTTCGGACGGATGAGATGAGTCGTAACAAACCTTTATCCAGCCAGTCGGAACGTGTCACGTAGCTGGCCACTAACATCCAATCACCTGTAAAGTCTGGCCTTGTAAAGTCTGTTTTTATCTGTTGATAGCTTTTGCCGCGATCGATTAAAAACTTTTATGCGGTGCTGGATATATTACAAACCTTAGAACCACCCACATGGAACCATAACACTCTTTCAAACGTTTTCAGTGTAGCACCAAAAAAATTAATCAGGCTAAGTAAAACATCTCATTACGTCACAAAGGTACTTTTCTAGATTTACAAAATTAAAACCACTAATATTTCTCTGTATAACATTGAACTAAGTAGCCGCCCTAGGTATTCCAAGAGAATCACGTTACCCAAACAAGAAAACAAAGAACCACGAATTTCTATGTAATTCTCTTGCACAACATTTCCTGCTTCACAAAAACTAAAAGAACAAAGGTCTCTACAATCTTATAAAAAGTTAATCTAGCTTTAAAGCTTGTATTTTTCTCTGAAGCATTCTCACCGGGTTTCATTTAACCTGCGTCTTTCTCTTGGTTCTACCTCTCTTCGTAATATTGCCAGGTTGCTCAAAGCAAAGGAATCTGCATTCCGCACTACTGTTGAATGCCATCTGTGCTCGATCATTTACTTTGAAACAACGACGTAAAGGTAAAATGTATTACATTCTTTGATGGATGGTTATACCTATATGCGGAGTTTGCTTCAAACTAAAATTAGGAAATATATTTTGATTTTATAATAATTATTTTTTACATTACACATAAGTACATACATTATAAACTCAAGCTTTCTTTCCATGGGGGTAGGTAGAAACCACAGAACGCCACCTGCTGCGATCCGTAGGTACATACACTGCACTACACACACACACAGTTATATTACGTTGCAATTAAAACTACTGCAGGTACTTATCTCACAAAAACATCGACAAAACCAAAGTTAACTTGTCATCTTTTGTCTTTTCAACCAATTTCTATCTACCCTTATTACAAAAACAACCCGTAGCTCTAACACCAGGGCCTGTTTTTGTAATAAGGAAAACTCCGAAAGCAAACTTCGGAGGTTATTCGGAACAGCTTCCAAGATTGTTCAAGTCTACCCAGAAACATCTGTGGCACAATCTATGGTACCCACTTAGACAATTTGCACCGCAAAGGCCTCGAACTTGCGACGTTCCAAACACTTACGACTCGTGACAACTTTACCTAACAGGACACTTTGCCAACTGGTACGTATGTCG
Source organism: Apamea crenata (assembly GCA_949629185.1). Classification (NCBI taxonomy): domain Eukaryota; kingdom Metazoa; phylum Arthropoda; class Insecta; order Lepidoptera; family Noctuidae; genus Apamea; species Apamea crenata. The sequence goes on from OX451359.1 coordinate 6,523,341, forward strand.
ACCGTAATTATCGCACACCACATAATATTGGTATGCTTCATTAAGACCTGAATCATTTTGAAGGATAATGCCAATCCAGTGCTTCATATTTATCTTCGAAGAAGAGAACGAACAGAAGTCGTACAAAAAAGTCTCATGCATACCTAAAGATCAAAATATTATAGTCATTATTTTCATAATATTTTACGACATTACACGTCGGGGATTTTATTTTTGAACACGGAATTTAATTTAAAGTAAATATAATAGTGTTGATATTGTTTTATTCCCTTTACATGACGTTCCGAAAAAACGATAAAAAATAATTATTAATAGGATATTTTAATACAAATAGTTAGAATATCTCTTGGGTACACAATGATTTATTCAGAATTAAAATAATAATTATGTTCCTATACAACAACAGAACTAATACCTAATTAATTAATAAAAATAACAAAATTATATCCTAACGCGTCGAAAAATTCATCCGCATCACTGTCGAGTAATAATGTACCCAAGAGACTGGCGGAATTACTACGTTGTATGACAATGCTTAGCTTTTGGCCAATGTAAAAGCTAGCTCTTGGGTCACGGGAAGTGTCAACCAGCCTTTTCGAGATTTCCCTAAAGAGGCCACGATCACTCGGGCCCGAGGGTTATTATAAATGATTAGTGCTATTATTATTAATTAAATATAAAACTAGGTACTGTGAAGGGCTGATGACTCATAAGCCCTTTAAAAGAATCAAACAACGATACGATTTCTTTACAGATATTGACTGAACGTCTTTACATATTGCCGACTAAACTTGCACTGTCTTTTCATAAACAAAAAAACCTAATAAAATCTTTGTTCTAAACTTGCTTGAATGTTCGAATGGAACGCGCGCTAAATTATAGCCAGCCTGCACTACATAAGGTTGACTTTGGTGGACAACCTTTACAGTAGGTACCTACATAAAAACAACAGGGCAAAGGAGATAAGTAACCAGGGTCGTTGGATATAGTTGAAGTTTACTAAGAAACCGATGGATGTTTTCGAATGAAATTTAGTTTGATAAAAGAACTGTTTTTTTCTATTAATTAAATAAAAATTTTATCCGAAAATATCAATCCGTTTCTTACTAAACTCCAACTATATCCGACGACCCTGGTTACTTATCTCCTTTGGTGACTGTACATCTAGAATCTTGTGTATTACGTAATATTCTATCACAATATTTTCCACAATGTATCAGTACAAATCAATCATGTTAACAGACACTTTTACTTTAGTACGCACGAGTGCCGAAAGTAATAAGACGAATGAAGTACCAACGTGATCTATCAAACTAAGAAACAACCTAAGAACTTCTTACATGATGTAGATAGGTACCTACAGTCCTAGACACATTACTTCTTGTTTGAAAAAGCGGAAACTACCTCATCATCTGCCTAGCCTTTTCCTAACTATGTTGGGGTCGGTCTGACCGGATGCAGCTGGATACCAGTATTTTACATGAAGCGACTGCCTATCTGACCTCCACAACCCAGTTATTGGGTAATACGATACCGCTTGGTAAGACTGGTTGTCGGACTTTCGGGCTACTGACGACCCGTAACGACTTTAAAAGATCCATGAATGACAGCCGGGACCAACGGCTTAACGTGCTCTTCATGGCACGGAGGGGATGGTCACCCATCCACAGACCAACCGCGGCAAGCGTTGCTTTACCCGATCGATCGAGCAGTGCGGCTGTTATTATTTAGCCACGGGCCCCTTAGAGCGGAAACTACCTACTGAAACTAATTTTATTTTCCTTAGTAATAGGTTTCAGATTCTAGATTATACAGAATTTTAGGTTAAACGAGGGATACTCTGAGGAAATTTTACAATGGGTCCAACCCTGAAATAGCGGAACATTTAACATTTATGATCGCGTAGCTCGACAAAATGTAGGTAACATCTCATTTTTTTTGTTCATATGTACCTATTTCAGAGTTGTTAGTAAAAGTTCTTCATTTTCATGAGTACCTACATCACTCCCTTGAAGTGTGTCGCTCGCTTAACATAACATCCTGTAGATACCAGTATAAAGAACACGGAAGCTGGTTCATCGACATGGACCACCATGAAAAAGCTTATCCCGTTTGTATTATATATTATCTACGTATTCCTTTCCTAGATGAAACAAAATCAGCTTTAGTTAAGCTTTTATAAACAACATATTATGTGTCATTTTTAATACAATACATAAGCATCTACTACCTGGACACATCTGTCGCATGTCAGAGGACCAATGGGCCAAACTTTTGACCCGATGGGTATCTCTCAATGCCGACTACTCTCCCTCCGTCTTACGAATTTTCGACCAGGTCACGTGTCCTGACGCGAGTCAGTCACAACAAAAGTGCACAACGCTGCTAAAGAAGTTTTCACTTCAAAAATATCTTACATCATGACGCGGAGCTGTCAGATCTCCGAACTGATCCTCTGTTCTTTTGTCAATCCTCTGTTCTTTTGAAAAAAGAATTTTATTTAAGTTGATCTTCTAAAAAAGAGGTTACATGTGTTTTCACTGTTTCTTTATGTTGGGAGTGCATAACTTAACACGAGACTATTTCACTCGCACCGATCGGAACCGCCTGCTTTATGGTGCTTGCATAAAGAAACGGTTTTCAGGCCAAACTCCCGGTACAGAAAGCTGAAAATTGATCTTCGGAATGAAGCGATTACATCTTTTTGCTTATTTTGCTGCATCTTTATGTGTGAGTGCATACGTTAACACTAGACTATTTCACCCGCACCGATCAGTAACGGCTTGTCTTTACCGGGAACCCTCTTCTTGATGCAAGCACCCTATGCGAACCATGTTATTGCAATTTTCTCAGAAATATTTATACTCGTAGATGAATAAATAATAATTTTATAGAAGACCAAAACTTATCTCAATATAATTTAATTTCACTTTTAATCAACTGAAACTCCTAGATACTGAAAAAATACTCTAGGACCTCAAAATTGTTACTGAAAATAATTAATTTTATACTACGTTAACTTCACCAGCCAGTTAATTGTAAAACAGTTGCATGATGCGCTCGATTTTATCCTTTGTTTAACTCATAAAGACTAGCATATGTAGGTATTATATGAAGTAGAAAAATAATATAAGAGAATGTTAACGCACTAAACTGTGACATTTACTTCAAAATTAACTAAAAATGCTGTTAAATTAACGACACGTGGTGAGATGATTCTAAATAAAATGCTTTTGATAAACTGATTAAGACCGCCCATTGTGTCACCCTGTGTTAAAGTTCTATACATTAAATATTTGTAATTTCTATGGTGTACATAATAATGATTATTATATTTATCTGATTTTGTGTCCTGCATTACAGGAGAACACAGCTGCGTTAGTCGGTTCCGTTTATACAAAACTAGTGATTCGTCCTTGTTTCGCATGGTTGAACACCACGCGATTTTTTATTACGTTTAAATATTTATATTTATTATACACATACATCTCACGAAGTAAATGCTGTAGTAAATGATGGTTACATCGCATGAAAATCCATTAGATAGTTTAGAAGATCTAAGCCGTCACACAGACAGACTCAAAAAAATACTTTTTATAGTACTACTGTGTGTCCTACCTACACCTAGATATAGAAATAATATACCTATCTATGTTTTAAAGATGATATTTTCATAAAAACATTCAGCAACACATAGTAACTTTTAAGTATCTACATAGCTTTCACTAAAGCGTACCTACTGACCTGTGAAACATTGAACATGACAGCAGAGACCCAGGACAGTTCGTATTTCAATATAAATTTAATGATGTAACTGTTATTGACGGTTTGAGTGTCTGCTGCAGCACTCGATATTATTCACCTAAATAGATAATATTGGTCGACATGAAAGGACAATGCTCATGGATGTATGGAATCCCATACCATGCTGCATCCAAGTCAAACTTAGTTTTTTATACACTACTCTTATCATATTAGCTCATACAAAAGTTATTTTTGTAAACATAACCCGGATTTTGGAGATTTAAAAAAAAAAACTAAATAACCTGAAAACTAATTACTTTATTTTGTTTGACATGTCATACACGAACGACCATTATTGGTCTAAAAAAATGATAATAATGTAAATAAAAATTCTAATCTGTTTTATTCTAGTTTAATTGACATGTTTATTATAATCTTGAATTTTGAAAGTATCATGATCACGTCTTCCAAAAACATGTAAAAAAATTATACTTTGCCGATTCTACATTAATTAAAACATACTCAAAAATCAAATCCCCCACGCGTAATGTCGTAAAAAATTATAAAAATAATTACAATAAAACGTCTCATGCATCAAGATCAAAATATTCTATATTTTGATCTTGATGCATGAGACGTTTTGGTACGACTTTTGGTCATTGTCACATTAAATTAAATGACACATCGGTTTCGCCCGCTTAGAGGTGGAAAGTTATCCCACGGGAACGTGCTACCCGGATAAACAGTATCTTACGTCGTAACCCAACTCATGGTCTAGGTACCTGTGTGCCAAATTTCATCGAAATCCATTCAGCCGTTCAGTCGTGTAATAAAACAGATAGAGTTTCTTTCGCATTTATAATATTATAGAGATATGAGGAACAGGGTGTAAAGTTCACTCATCCTCCATAGACAAGGGAGGATCCTCCGACGAGACGGGTGCTGTGTCTGGCGGGCAATTGCCCAGCGATTGATGTCTGGAAGTTGTATGTATGCTAGTTGCGCGGTAAACTCTGCTTGAGATGCGAGATTTGCGTGACGTCATTATGACGCGTTGTTCGCATGTGTTGTAGATACCGCTACAATATTAACTAGCTACTTCCCGTGACTTCGTTTGCGTGGAAATCTTAAGATACACAAAATACTAAAAGAACACACACATTTCTATAAAACTCACTCGGCCATGCATCGCCCGCCCGCGCTGTTATTTCGATTTCACTGAACTTTCCATCGGACTTTTTCCTTTTTGCTCGGCTCTTAAGAGGCGTAGCGTGATGTTAAATAGCCTATAACCTTCCTCAAGATATCGGCTATGAAATGCAAAAAAAAATCAAATCCAACTGGGGATTCCGGAGATTAGCGCATTCAAACAAATAAACAAACTCTTCAGCTTTATTATTAGTATAGATATAGATAATATTATTAGGGATGTATTGATTATTTTCTTATTATGTTTTTAAAAATGGCCTCATTTCATGTGCCGTATCCCGATATGGCAAAATCCAAATTGGAAAATGTGGCTGGAATTTGAGAACATGGTGGGATGATTTGTGCTATGTAAGATTGAGAACAGCTTCTAAGGTTACCGCTATGTCAAAGCCACAAAGTAAATATTTTTATTGCAGTGCGGTAGTCTATTATTTAAATAAGCTTCCAGTTGTTTGTAGCATCATTTAGATTGTACTCGGAACCATAAAAACCTAATTAACAGATCCGGTTCATCATTTACCAAGGATCGTTACCCACCCTAAAAATGATAATTACCTACACAGAACAAACACTAAGTACGGAAATACGGAAGAATTTATCCCAACGTTGTAGTTCTCATGAATATTCACATCTAGACGAAAATATAGAAGTCCTACAACCGGCTCGGTTTATTGTCCAGCACTTAGACAAAATCATTTGTATGCAAAAATATTAATATTCAAGGCTTTGTAGCACTTTGGAAGTTCAGATGTTAAAAACAAAGGGATGGGAATGAGACTCGTTTGCGATAGTGAATTCCATCCCGTTTTTTTTACTATCTATCAAGGCAGCTGACATTTTGTTGAAGTTGTGTTTTGTTTTCCATATTAACATAATTATTTGAGTTAGGTACAGTCGGAGAATTGTTAAAAAAACAAGTGCAAACAAGTGTTGTTGTTTGTTTGTTGTCAAATTGACGTCAATTCACCGTGTTATAGTCATTTCATACAACTATCAAAGAATGACAGATGTGATTTGAATATACGGTCGATTTACTCGTAAGTCGATAGTGATATAGAGGTATGAGGAACAGGGTCACTCATCCTCCATAGAAAAGGGAGGATCCTCCGACCAGACGGGTGTTGTGTCTGGCGGGCAACCGCCCGATGATTCGTATCGGGCCGTTGTATATAATTATGCTAGTTGTGCGGTAAACTCTGCTGGCAAGATGCAGGATTTTGCGTGACGTCAGTATGACGTGTAGTTCGCATGTGGCGTTGTAAATACCGCTACAGTCAATTTGCTTAACACTTATTTTCCCTGACTTTATTTGAGATAATTTGCTCCAAAATATACGTAGTGCTGGAATCTAATGACTTTTCTTGCCTTTGGAATTATAACTTTCGGTGCATTTGACTTTAAGGTTCAATTTCGGATATGCATAACTATACACAAAATAATTGTGACACCTTTATAATTGTTCAACACAAATTTATTGTATGAGGCCCAAAGCCCTTGCTTTGTCCAACCAATCAGAACGCGCCACGTAACTGCCGCCAAGTACTCGACTGCCAGAGAATCCAGTCCTGCCATGCAATACCCTGAAGTTGTCCATGATCATGACTGTTCCTGTAAAACAAAATACGACATTGCTATTGTTATGCTGTCACAATTAAGATCAGCGCTCACTATGCAACATATCAACATTTGTATGCCGAAGCCTTATGCGGAATACCGTGGTATGCCTAAGTCCCTCTCTGACGATGTCAGCGAGATGTGAGTTCTAAGAGTATGAAAAAAAGATTCAAAATCAAATAAAAATTCCTTTGAAATGTCATGGCGCAACGTGCCACCTGGTGAGCCTTTAGATGCATCGGCTAAGACTAATCCAATGGCTATGTTGAGTCCAGAATGGAGTGTAATGTTTCCTAATACTCTGGTAGCGAATTAAAACTTAGTAAACCACTGCTTTGTTACATTACGTGGTACTATAGCTTTTGGTATTCGTATATTTACCAAAGATTTAGATCGATAGATTCGCCCTCACCGTACTTAGATCGCAAATAAAAGTGCATAAACTGAGAAAAGTGAGCACACCCCGCATGGAACGCAAGATATGATTTTCAGTATGAGTGAGTGAGACAATATTATTCAAATGTCAACGAGACTGAAACAGGCCCATCTTTTGACGCATTCGGGCGAATCTAATCCTATTTGTTTTTTACCTGGTCTCAGTTTAAACCTCCACTGGTTGCTTGGGTTCTGGTAGTACTCCGCTAAGCTTCTCAATGAGCGATAGTATGACCTGCACTCTTCGCTGTTGCTAAAGGCCATTGCAGCACGATCGTACACGTTGAATCTACAACCATAAGAAAATTGATAGAAAAAAAAACTGCAAGGCCTCTTCTCATATAGAGAAGGCACGAACGTTGATCACCACGCATGCTCAATCCTCGCGAGTTGTTTCCTCACGATGTTTTCCTTCGCCGTTTTGAGAGCAGTGGTGATGAAATTAAATACATGATTAATTAGAAACTTACCCCTAACGACTAACGGTCCTTATCATGTAGCAAATAAAGACCGTTTTCAATATTAAACAGAAAAGGTTCTTACCTAATCTGTACCAGCTCTTGTGTCTCATTATCCACCCTAATGACAGGCGCTGAGTATGTATGATGATGTCCATCTTCTATGTATTCTGCTTCTAAGTTGAATGTAGTGAGGAACTTGAAATCTTCTGGACTCTTTTTCTTAAGCTCTTGTGCACCGAAGAATCCATCTACTAGAATCGTTTCACCACCTGTCCCGTTTTTATGTTCTAGGCAGTGTAGGATTTGTAGACTGGAAAAAATATACACATTTTTAAAAACATTATTTTTAGTACAAAACTAAACATTATTACGTTTTATGTAGTTTTATCAGAGATGCCTCTGATGTCTACGTTCCTTAACTCTTGACTTAACCCGCATTAATCGTTCACGTTATATTTTTTTAAAACAAAGCTCATCATCAGATTTATCTCTATAACAAATTCTACGCTAAAAAACATTGCAATAAAAAAAACCATCACCATCTCGTTAATTTGCGCAAGAAAATTCTAAAACATTTTCATTTGTGGAGCATTCAAGGAAAAAAGGAAATTGTTCGCCGAAGAAAAAAAAATTCAAAGATCCTTATAAATCAAACGATGTGTGGCAGGGCCGAGGGATTTCAAGAATTTCTTTTCCGTTTGTACAATTGGGACGAGACATTCGCGGCATAGAGACCGCCATTACTGGGAGAGAGAGTACTGTTACAGGAACGGAGGCTGAATGCTTGAGCACCCGTAAACGAATTGCTAAACAGAATTTGGAAGTGACCAACAAACGAAAGCTTTTTCGAATATACCCTGAAATAATAATGACGGAAGGGATCCCAGTTGAAATCGGACACAAAAAAGCTCTTACAAAAATAAATAGCTTCATTATCACAATCATAATACTTTATTTAGGCACTCGTTTGTTTTGCTTATCTAATCTATAGGTGGTAATTGAATGCCCTTATGACTGCCAAACCTGAATGTGATGTTTTTGCGGATGAAAGGAGTAATATAATTATGGGTATATGTTTAGTGTTCTGTGAGAGAAAGTTTGCAAGGAAGTCCACTGTTCCATGTTAGTTTTAAATTATATTATTATTGTAATACTAGCTGCGCCCCGCGGTTTCACCCGCATAAGTTTCGATCCCGTGGGAATGTCGGGATAAAAAGTATCCTATATGTTAATCCTGGTTATAAACTATCTGTGTGCTAAATTTCGTCAAAATCTGTTCAGTAGTTTTTGCGTGAAAGAGTAACAAACATCCATACATCCATACATACAAACTTTCGCATTTATAATATTAGTAGGACTAGCAGTGCCCCGCGGTTTCACCCGCATACATTTTGATCCCGTGGGAATATCAGCAAAAAATAAGAGCCAACTCTATATGGCTATTATTTGTTTTAAAATATTCGTAATGGTCCGAATTAGGTGTGTAGGAATGTCCTTTTTTCAATGGATTTTTTGTTAAATTGTTGAAATTTGGACGGGACAACTTCGGTCGGCTTGTTCAAAATAAATTGTGTTTCTTATTATGTAAATGAATACCTTTATTAATGGAGAGGGGCTTATGACTAAGTAATAACAGCCGCGGGGGTCGATCGATCAGGTTAAGCTACGCTTGCGGTGGTTGGTCCGTGGATGGGTGACCATCTTTTAATACCAAGACCGCATGCCTCGGAACGCATGTTAAGCCGTTGCTCCCAAATCTTTGGCAGTCGTTACGGGTCATCAGTATTCCGAAAGTCTGACAACCAGTCTTACCAAGGGGTATCGTACCCAGTAACTGGGTTGTGAAGGTCAGATAGGCAGTCGCTTCATGTCAAATAATGACATTTAGCTGCATCTGGTTAGACTGGAAGCCGACTCCAACATAGTTCAGAAAAGGTTAGGGAGATGATTGTGTAAATAAGTAGCTACATTCATAATTCCTTAATTACTATCATAATGCTTAATTTAGGAACTCGTTTCTTTTGCTTATTTAAAACAAATTGTGTTATGCTTCATTTTATTGTTGTCGAGTCCAGTTCACAAACAGTTCGAGTCGGCCACTTAACAAAATTGATTCCTACGTACTTGTTATAATAATAATAATACTTTGCTCGTGTTTTTTGTTGTAAATCTTTTTCCACGAGTGATTTATAAAGGGTTCGAGCAATTCATTAAAAAATTTACAACATAATTATGGGAACTGAAAAGAAAAAAGGGATTTTAAAATATTGTTATTCAGAAAATGTGAGCTGCGGCTCTGTTCGATTTTCAATATCCTTGGAGGTAACTGAGCTATACTGAGGGAAGGGTTTTAATATTTTAGCATGAAATAATATCATATCTCAAAATTTTTACCTACACAATGTTTTTTTTACGTATCGCTAAGCCTCGTGTTGTTATTATTCATGTTACTTTTCCAAAATGTTATAATGAGTGCTCTTGAACATCAAAGACAAGCAGCAGGAGCGCTGGACGGATGGCAAGGCACGCCAGCATTAACGACATCATCCGTCTGGCTCTTGTCTCCGCTGGGGTGCCAGCTGGAACCCAATGGCTTGGCACGTGACGATGGAAAGAGGCCCGATGGAATGACCATAATGCCTTGGAAGTTGGGTAGGCCTTTGGTGTGGGATGCAACCTGTGTCGACACCCTCGCGCCATCCCGTCTTTCTAGCACGGTGGGCTGTGCTGGGGCGGCTGCTGCAGGAGCAGAAAACCTCAAACGGCGCAAATATAACAACCTTATTGGGAGCTATCTGTTTGAGCCGTTTGGGGTTGAAACGGCTCATCGAATATTTCGGGACATCGCTAAGCGGCTGGTTGACTCTTCACGTGACCAAAAGGCTGGCCTAATTTTAGCCCAAAGAATCAGCATTGCCATCGAACGTGGTAATGCTGCCAGCTTTTTGGGCACTTATACCATTGACAGTGATGCGGACGAATTATTTGATGCCCAATGAGCTCCTGCCGTTTTCTATATATTGTTTTCGTATTATATACTTGTATATACCTAGTATATATTAGTGTTAGCTTGTAAAAATAGTAATTAATCTGTGTACGGTAACGAATATGTATAATAAATAAAAAGGGAACAAGTACAAGCAAGCTTTTTTTTTGTTTGTTTGATTATGCGTCATGTTGGCCGCAAATAAATGTATTTTCTTTCTTTCTTACAAAACAGACCACAAAGTCTGAACAGCTACCTAGTGTCGACTAGTAGAAAAGTAAGTAGCAACCGTACTAACCCTGCAGCTTCAGTGAAGTACGTATTATCATTATGGGCAGCTAAAGGCAGGTTGGTATATGCTGTATCAGCATGGTCTGCCCGCGTGGTGAACTGCCACATTCCTCCAAAAATCGTATGCTGGACGCCTCCGAGAGCTTTGCAGACTACCTCTGTAGCTGCTAAGGATACACCGACCTGCAACGGAACAAGTATTATTGGAATAAAACCTAGGTACAGTTAAACCAGAAACGCTATGCGCTTCGGTAATCTACGTGTTTTCGAATTAGCATGAATGTGGCACCAAAGAGTAACCCTCCACAGAGCGCCGCGCTTTGTAATAGGCGTATTGAGTTTTCTCTCTGTCAGGTTATCTACGTTGCTGACATGAGTTTATTGAAATTGCATAGAGTTGTTAAATGATTTTGTAATCACGTTAATATTATTACATGACTATTTATATAGTCATGTACAGTTACCAAAGGAGATAAGTAACCAGGGTCGTCGGATATAGTTAAATTTTGTTAAGAAACCGATGGATGTTTTCGAACAAATTTTATTTATCTTGAATTGACTGTACCTACTGCCATGATTGTAACAGCAGCTAAAAATTAAAAATACAATGTGACAGATTCGGTGGCTCACCGAATCCGTCACATTGTATTTTTACTTTTTGATGAATAAACTTTATTATTATTATTTGATCTCATCGTCGCGCGTTCATATTTCACACAACTCTCTCTATAAAGCCATCCTATCAATTTTCAACTGTTCATCTTCTATCTAGTCATATCATCTCGTTTACACAATCCATTTATATTCAAAACTTATGAAATAGTTTTACCATTCTCGTCATTTAGATCGATTCGACACGTATGTTTGTTGTATAGACATAGTTCACATGAATGAACTAAACACTTTTGAATTAATAAAATTACAGCTTGGTATAAATGCTTTACAAATTGATTGCACCGCTATACGCAAATGTAATAAATTAACTGAATGGTTTAATGAAGTTCATCGCGTTTTATGAATGAAATCATAATCATTTTTCATGAATGAACATTAACTTTTGTGACAGTACTTTATATAATAGGGTGCATACTGCATATATAATAAAATATCGATCATTGACATAACAGGCACACTCGTAAAGTAATGACTATAAAACAAATTACACGTTTCAACTACATAAATATTAGTAATTATTGAATGAAATAAAAAAAATGCACAGTGGCAGTGCTTTCGTAGCAAATACTCGATTTAGAAGTTACATTAAAAAGCGACTGGCAATTATTCTATAGCTAATAACATCTAGGCGCTCGCTCGGCTCACTTTCTGTATTAAATAAAAAGAAGTTGGAAAATAATATGTCAATTAAATAAAAACTTCTTTCGTTCTAAGTCACTGCACAACATTGAAGGCGCCTTTTAAATATTTTCTCGGTGGCAACTCTAAAGTGACAGGTGTCAGTGTTGTGTCAGTGATTAATAGGTAATAAGGTTCGACCGAGATCTCGGTCTCGGTCTCGGTCTCGGCATTCTCGGCTACAAATCCAACCGAGAAACTTGTCTCGGTTCTCGGCTAATTATAGCCGAGATTCTCGGTCATGACCGAGATTGTAACATTGTTCGGATCGGCATTCAAATTTTACCGCGCGTGGCAACGCGCCGCAGCGCGTAGTCGATTGGTGTAAGTGCGTGAGAGAGCTGAATTGTGATTGGTTGGATATCTCTTCCGACTCGTCCTGTGTTTCAGTGGTAATACCGTTGGTGGCAATGTTGAATGGAAAATTGGCGCCAACACAAAACATTCAGTCCTTTAATGACCAGGAAGATGATAATGAAATTGGAAATCACGCAGAGACGATGAAGAGCAAGCTACTGGATGCACTTAATCAGCGGTTTTCATTTGTTAAAAGTTGTTTGCCACTAGTTACTGCAACACTGATCGATCCACGGTTTAAAACTAAATATCTAACTGAAAGCGAAGTTAACTCAGCCAAACTTCATATTATCGAGACTCTCACTCTCAATGAAAATGTAGGATCAGATTCTCGTGAGACGACATGGGCATCTTCAACTAACTCGTCAAACATGGCTGCAACAAGTCAATCCAACTTATGGGCAGCTCATGATTCGATAGAGTTGGAAGACGAGCCAATGACCAATGACGAATACAGTTCAAGCTCTGTGATCGAAATAGCGCTAGAAAGCTTTCTTAGAGAGCCAAGACTGCAAAGAAATGCTAATATTTTTGAGTATTGGTTTTCGTCGCCTTATAAGGTGCTTAAGCCCGCAGCAAATAAGTTTTTATCTGCGCCGCCTACTAGCGTAGCAAGTGAACAACTTTTTAGCAAAGCTGGACAATTGTATGACGAGAGACGACATTCTTTGAAGGGCGAAAATGCCGAAAAATTGCTTTTTTTATGTTATAATATAATGTTATTTAACTTTGATTATTAAAACAATTAATTTTGTTAAACAATTAGTAGTGTATTAAAAAGCAAACAGTATAAAAAAAAAAATTTCACGCTTTTTCTATTCTCGTTCTCGGCTCTCGGTCTCGGCCGAGATATTATTTTATTCTCGGTCTCGGTCTCGGTCTCGGCCGAGAACGAAAAACCCATCTCGGTCGAACCTTAATAGGTAACATACATAATCACACGACATTGGTACATTGGTAATCATCATCATTTCAGCCGAAAGACATCCACTGCTGGACATAGGCCTTCCCCAAGCACCTCCACTTCGACCGTTTCTATGCCTCTCACATCCAACGGGTTCCTGCGGCCTTCACAAGGCCGTCGGTCCACCTTTTGGGAGGCCTTCCAACGCTACGTCTTCCGGTACGCGGTCGCCACTCCAGAACCTTTCAGCCCCATTGGCCATCTGCTCTGCGAGCAATGGTGCCCTGCCCACTGCCACTTACGTTTGGCAATTCTTCGGGCTATTTCGGTTACCTTGTTTCAAATAACATTGATAATATTGATTACAAAACTAAAGAAGAACTTAATTAATCTAATCCTTAAGACATACTTTTACTATCAACTACACAATAATATTCGAAGCTCTTTAATTTAAACGTCTGCTGACAGCCAGCGACAGTTGAATGACATTTCTAATTAACAGCGACGATACAATTACATATCAAATCAGTATCACTTGAAATGTTTAATTACCCCTTCTACCAACGCGACGCCATAGTGAAGGAGTGACTGAAACACGCGCTTCGCTCCTTCCACAGACGATAGAAACTCCTCCACGGGCACTTTAGGAATTTTATTGTCTATGGGTCCATGCCACAATACAGGATTGAGTTTTCGACATTCCTTCCATATTTTGTAGTCGAATTTTGACAGGAATTCGGCTGTGTATGTCGATTTGTGGTCGTCGCTCCCTGTAATTGAGTGTAATTTTCTGTGAATTATAAAAATTGTTGGGAAGAATGTAGAAATTATTTTGAATACGAAGAGTCTTCAAATTATATTCCATTATCATTTTATAACTGTATTCAGTAGACTAGAAATAAAAATAATTGAATTCAACTGTAAATGAAATGGTACGTTTATTTTACGCTGGGTTTCTATGAATATTAATAAATGAACACCACAGAAAAAGTGGTTCTACAAAAATATCGATCCTATTAAGGGGCTCATTAAAGTTTTTTTTTTAACGTAAGTCATTGCAATGTAACTCTTACCTCATTGTTATAAAGTATAAATTGGAATGATTGCCGAGAGTTGTATAAAATTCACATGAGTTACATTGCAATGACTTAGGTACTGACTTACGTTAAATAAATTATCGTGAACACACGATTCACGATAATTTATCCAACTTGTTCACAATATAGGTATGTACTCGTATTTCAATTGCTTTACTCAATTAAAAACATACTATATTCTACTTACATGTAACTTCAATTTTCTTCGTATCATTTTCAAAAGTAAGAACAGTAACATCGGGTATGTCTAGAATATGATGAGCTCTTTGGAAGGTCTCTGAATGGTAGCAAGACGAGCACCTGAAACAATTTTCAGTTTACATCTATACTTAATATAATAGATCTGAAGTGTTTATATGAACGCGCTTATCTCTGGCACTATCAGTCTGATTTGAAAAAGAATTTTTGCATTTTTGCCCAATTCTTGAGAAAGGGTATAGGATATTTAACACCACGCTACGACTTTTAGAAAAAAATAAAATTCAGGAAGAATTCTAAGCAAAAACGAAGCGTGGGTCGGCGATAAAATGGCGGGTGAAACCGCGTGGCACAGCTAGTTGATAGTGCGGGTTCAGACCTAAAGTGTTACCTTCAAATCCCTTTTGTGGAACAAGTGAATACATTGCTGGAGATCGGCTTCTATTCCTTTAGGAGCCATGTGTATGTACTTGCTGAAAGAGTTGCCTCAATGTTTGTATAACATACTGGAGTTCTAAAAGCATTCAATTTGAGACCCTCTCTGCTTGAAATAGATTCGTTAGAGATCTAATCGTCGTAACTTATTTAGTGTACTATTTACTTGGAACCTTGAATTCTGTCGGAATTGGAGCAATAGAGTTTTAATGACTTGCCAGATAAAGCTTGCAAATAAGATTACAAATAGGTACATAAACAGCAAATAAACTAATTAACGAATGAACTAGTTAAGGACCATTCTGACTTGCGACATGATTAGATTTAAAAAATAATGATTTTGCATACGAGTAATTTATTCCGATAAAGGCTTAGGTAATTTCCGTGGGTTATTTATGTTAAAAATGTTTTGTAAATATTTAAAACTGTTCATATTAGAAAAAATCTTGTTAATTCTATCTCATTGTTACCTGCAATGGTCTCTGAGCCAACAGTCCTCAAACCTGATTGACTTTCCATCCCCAAAGTTTACGTCGAGGGCTCTGTCCACTGCGATCACTCCTTCGATAGCTGCGCAAATAAAACGTGTTAATGACATCGCACCAATCGAGAGCCTGGAGCATTCAGTTTGATCGGACGAATTGGATTTTTAACCAATGGGTGAATTGGATTTTATAGCATGGGTTGAGCTGAATGAATTTCGTGGAAATGAAAAACGTATTAATCTATGAAGTGTTTGTGAGTAATCAGATCGTTGCGAAAGGAAAGAGCACAACCACGGAACGTCTGTTAATCTGTAAAATATCGATGAAAATCAAGATTTACGGGTTAGTATTTTTTGGAAATCTGACTGTTGACGGTAAATAAATGATACCTAAAGATAATGAAGTGCAAAATAAAATTGAGGAATTCTATGGAGTTGTTCGAAATTTTCGAGTCAAATACAAAAATTGGTCGACTATTATTCGTAAGCTTGTAAAGCCCACTTAAGTGTGATAGTTTTCCTTTAAATTTCGTTATATATAGGTACTACTGCCGTGACATTTGAATTAGTTGGTTGAGGGGACACTTGACTGTAACGAAAATTGGTACTTTAAAGCTTGATAAGTCACGAACGGTTTATTTAATCAAAAAACGGTATTTCCAAACCACTAATATTTTTGAAAGACCTATCCAACGATATCCCACACTATGGGAAGTACGAAAAAAATATTATCATCCCCACTTTACATGTAGGGGAGGTACCCTAAATAATTGTTTTTTTCAAAATTTTATTTTACTACTTTTTCGGCGTCATTAACGTGTATACTCATGTCAAATTACAACTTTCTAGTACCAATAGTTTTTGAGCTAAACCACGGACAGACAGACAGACTGACGGACATGGCGAAACTATAAGGGTTCCTTGTTGACTACGGAACTCTAAAAAAGGTAAGGTTTTCTGGTTGGTTTTCGCAGAAAACGATAAGGCCGCCATTTGAATGTTTTATAGTGTTAAATGTTTTTTTTTACATACATATAATAAAGTAAATGCAAATCTTGGTTGGTGTTTGTTCGTGTTCGGAATTGATTACTGAATCGATTTCAGTAAATCTTATTACAGGTACTTTTTCACAACTAATGAATTTTCAAATTGAAAATACTTATTAAACATAATATTTCAAGGCACTAACAGTAGGACTCAATTTTAAATGCATAAAGTAATGCGGGGTCAACACGATTTTTTTTAAATGATAAAAGCTATAAATAAATTATTAGGTTTTGGTCATTGTATTATGCTTTTAACAGTTTTAACTTAATACTCTGATTGGGATGTAAGTATGAGGTCTTGCGGTAATTATGTTACTTAGTATAGAAATAAATAAATAAAGGCGAGCTACACACTTGTTCGTATAGTATTTGTGAAACAACGAAGCCAACGGAGCAATTATTTCATAATGGTACTCGTATTCGACTTCGCCACCCGGTTGCGCCGTTTAGGTAATGCCGTCGACCCAAAGACGAGTATCTAGCTCTGTTTAGGTACCGAAACCCATCACGTCTATGAAGTTTTCACAAAAAAAAAAACAGATTTATTAAACTGATATTTCAAATGAACCTATAAAAAATCATCAACATAATTTATTTTTTATTTATTCATGTTTAGATATTGATACCAGTCACGTCTACGGAGTTTCGCTAGCTAATTTAATTTGACCCGGTATAAGCAATGCATGTTGAAATGTAACACACGTTGGGACAAATTCGCACTATTGTTGTTTTTGTATGCATGGACAAATTCGCCTTATTATTGTATGGATAAATTCACCATCTTATTGTATTGTATTCAAGCACTACTATTAAGTCGATAATTGTTCTTAAACAAATATAATTGCCGCGTACGGTAGGTACCTAATGGAAATCGGATTAATTTTCATTGTTACAATTGAAATGGATTCACTCGTAATGGTTTTCGTATTCCACAACAGTGGAACCAATGAATGGATTGTAATTAAATTAAAACACTTTCTCACTGTTTACTTGGTTTTAAGTTTTAATAGTAGGAAGTAGTGAATATTCTTAGGGCTGATTTTTCCATCGCCAGATAACTTTTATTTGAGGAATAAAATTGACGTTTGACAGTTTTTGTATGAAATAACTGTCAAAATTTCAAAATAAAATTATTCCTCGAATAAAGTCATCAGATGATTGAAAAATAAGCCCTTACACATATTGTTATTGCACCAACTTGTTATTTTTTTTTTGTGTTGTGTTCTTTTAATGCATCTTGTTTACCGCAAATAGACGTATTTGCTGTCTATATCCATCTAAACAAATATTATAAAGAGAAAAGATTTGATTTCTTGTATGTTTGTTATGTTACGCTTTCACGCTAAAACGGCTGAACGGATTCGGAAGAAATTGAGCACATGGTTAGAACATGACCTGGATTAGGACATTGAATACTTTTTATCCCGATATTCGTACAGGATCGACACTAATACGGGAGAAACCAAGGGGCGCAGCTAGTTTATAAATGCGAAAGTAACTGTCTGTCGGTTCGTTACCTTTACCTTTAAACAGCTGAACGGGTTTGTTATAATTTGTGCAAATGGGTAGACCACCTGCACAGCTATTCACAATCGCTCGATTCGCTATCGTATTAAATTGTTAAGGTTTGTTTAAAGGGAATGCTACAAAAAGGTTACTTTTATGGTAGTAAATATTTGAGTGGTAAATAAATTAGTATTTTTAGGTATTTTATCTGATTTACCTAAGCTTTTGTTTACCCGTGGTAACTCTGCTAATTACATATAGGTATTTTTCTGATAGATACTTTCAACGTTCTTTCGAATTGCAAGAAAAATCAATTTAAAATAACTAGCAATCGTCAATGCTTTCAAAGCAAGTTTTTTCTTTAGAAACTGTCTTGACCAGAGGAATTTTCTTTGAGTCCTTTTTATGATTTTAAGAATGTGATTTTCTGCAAATCACTTCAATTTATTACAGAAAATTAATAGTGCTATCGTCATTATTGCTTGCATAAAATGACAATATCTAATAACTCTACAGAAACCCTTTTCTAACCTCAATTTCGATAATTTATGACAATTTCATTTGACTAAACTTCAATAACTTCAACGCTATATTTTAGTTTGTAAATAGTTTTAGTTAATTTAGGATATATTTTTGTTATTTTAGTGTTATCTTATAAATAAATGTATGCGAATTTGAAAAAAAAAAAAAAAAGTCAAAAGGTACCTACTATACACACTTCAAATGGTAATAACAACATGAACCACATAATTTTAATCGGGTTGTTACTTACTTTCTTTCACCATATTGTAAGTTCACCAGATCGCAAGTAATATCACTAACCACACCCAAGTTTCAACTTCAACTAAAACTTAAAACTGATCTTGCTTGAATTTTATCGTTCACAGTTACCCGGATGGTCAAAGTTGAATGACTGCTATCGCTGAGATAACATAACTGTATTGCATTTCGTTATTATATCATATTGGTTATCTGTGTGTAAAGGCGTTTGTCTACCGCAGCCGTCACCGACCAACGAGATTATTCAAACTGCACGTCAAAGACTACAATATGTATTGCTGCACGTCACGTCTAGGTGACGGCGATCGTTTGTCCACCGCGACCGAACTCAGCGGTTCAGTATATTAGGGTAGACAAAACAAAAGCCGGGCGAACGATGCCGGTGTGACAGCAGTGTGTAACAGGATCAAACGCGTTTCGTATTGCCGATGACATTGGTACGTCACAATCTAGGGCTGGCTTCTAGCGGTCGCGCCGAAACTTACTCTAAACTTTGGTGGCCGGGATGACAGCGCTCGGGTGACAGACATGCGGTGGACACGCGGCCATAGTAAATATATGTATCACTACTTCGGCGCTGTCATCTCGTTCTCGGTGACGTCCCGGTGACGGCTGCGGTGGACAAACTCACTATCAGTGTGGCCCATCTCAATGGAACTTGTTTTTAGACCTAAATTAAGTTTCTGAATTTGTCAGATGAAAATAAATAGCTGTTTATACCATCACTCACATTGGTTTTAGTATCAAAGCGTCCACTGAAAAAAATGTAGGTACCCTATTGGATAACAAAAAAAAAAAAAGTTATCTATTTCATATATTTTTATTCATTCCAACCTAAATTAAATTCGGGATAGATGTAACGAGTTCCTGTCACAGACACATTTCACACTTTACTGTAACACGAATGATAAGTCAAATGTAGATAATTGTTCCCACAACACAACGCGCCCCAGGGAAGATAACAAAATACGGTTCATATTCGTAAATACGGTTCACACGTGTAAATATAGGTCTTAATTGATTTTGATACTAATATGTTTGAAGCACACACTCCTCCTCCGGCAACTGTTTACAACGACCGATACGATTTGTTTTCGACGGGGGGATTTTAGAATATATCAATCAAGGGGGTACCTAATTGCATACCACACTAACAGTAGGACTTTCATTTTGACAGTTCAACAACATTCATTGCATTATTTATGTAGGTGAGCAGACACAGACCTCGTAGAAGTCGGCGGGACGAGCTGGATAGGTTCTGTCAAAACTGTAAGGAGGACGCGCGTGCTCGCGAAAGATGGAAGAAGTGGAGGGAGGCCTTTGCCCAGGGGTGGGACAGCGTAGGCTAGAAATAAAAATGTAGCAATGGATTACCAATATCGTTCAAAATGATTCAGATTGTGATTGATAGTGTGTTACGCAATTAAGGCGCAGTTTCTAATAAGTAGTATTTTATTTACGTCGGCTGTAGGATATTACAGCTGAACATGGGCTAACATAAGGTCAGGGTAAATAGACTACCAACTAAAATTGTCCGTTTAATCAAATCACAACTGTCATTATCAATATTTGACAGTTGTAGACAGACAACTGTCAAAATAATGACAGTTGTGATTTGTCGTAAGAATCACGAAGGGGTATCGTATTACCCAGTAACTGGGTTGTGGAGGTCAGATAGGCAGTCGCTCCATGTAAAATACTGATATTCAGCTGCATCCAGTTAGACTGGAAACCGACCCCAACATAGTTGGGAAAAGGCTAGGCAGATGATGATGTATCTGATCTTAATCATATCGGACTCTGTAAAACCATTTTCACACATTTAAAGCCACCCACTCAGTCAAATCTGTAATGTTCACTAGGACTCAGGGGGTGATAATTATGTGGATAGAACAAGTAACTTCAAATCACACTGATATCGGCTCGCAGCAAGCGCTCGCGTCTTCTCTGTGCGGCGGTCGGTAGGTCAGTGTCCCCCGCCCCGCGACCCCGCGCGTGCGCTGCTCGAGACGACAGAGTTACACACATACACCACTATAAATGTCTATACACTACATCCCTCCCTTGTTATAAAAATATTAATTTAAGGAACTGTGATCAGGTTAACGTACAAATTAAATACATTCATAATCACCAAAATATATAGTACTTTAATAAACATTTTTATTTCTTTACATATAAGTATATCAAGTACAATCAGCAAGTCCTTATTCAAATTATTTTTTTTTTAATGACTAATCATCAATTATTCTGTCATTATGGTCCATCGTTTTATTCACTCGAGTTGTGATTGATTTACGTCACTATTATCGTTCGTTTGAGCATCACTAGCATTATTCTCATCTTCTAGCACCTTCCATTGTCCTTCCACTCTTTTTAGGTGCACGACGTTCCGTCTGATTCGCTGACCAGTTTTATCATTCCGAAGACTTACGTCCCCTCCTTTGTTCGCTTCGACAGTATGTGTTTCGGGTTCAAAGTTTAAGCTCAGCTTGTTTTGTTTAGTCATGTTCTTGACGTATACTTTGTCTCCAACTTCTAATTCGCAACTAGTAGCTCTTCTCTTCCTATCCGCATATTCCTTCCCTTTTTCCTTTAGTTCCTTATCTCTATCCCTCATTTCAAGATCCTCTGAGAGATGCGTCATGTCCTGAATCATAGGCAGCTTGTCTCGAAATTGTCGTCTAAAGAACAGTTCTGCAGGCGTTTTTCCTGTAACTGTGTGAGGTGTACTATTGTACATCACCATGTACTCACGAAGAGCCTCCTTCCAGTTCTTTTCCTCTACTTGAGAAATCTTGAGGCGTTTTAGGATGTCCCTATTCTGGCGCTCCACTTCTCCGTTTTGTTGCGGCCAGTAGGGAATGGTATTATAGAGTCGTATGTTCCTCTCTGCACAGAAACTCTTAAAGTCTTCGCTGGAAAATTGTCTCCCGTTGTCTGATGTAAGCGAGACTGGATTGCCAAGTCTGCTAAAAATGTCTTTAAGCATTCCGATTATTTCGGAGCTTGTTATGGTTCTGCATGTTTTCACCTCTTTATATCTGGTGTAATAATCCACAACTACCAGGATATAATCTCCACTAGGTAAGGGGCCCATGAGGTCAATTGCTATGTCAACCCATGGTTCGCAAGGTAAATCTCTTCTTTTTAATGGGTTTGGGGCACTGGGAGCAGAGACCAGGATGCATCCTTTACAGGCTTTGCATATGTTTTCAGCATCTTTGTCGCACTTAGGCCACCATACCTTGGTTCTCAATCGGCCCTTCATCGCGACTATCCCCGGGTGGCCTTCGTGAGCAGCTTCCAGAACCTGTCTGCGTAATTTGGATGGGATTACAATTTTCGTTCCCCTGAGGAGAATATCGCCATGAAAGCATAATTCATTCTGGAAAAGCTTATAGGCTTTAACCGTTTCATCCCAGTTTCCATTGTAAAGGCCCTCTCTAACCTTTTGTATCTCTGCATCTCCAAGGGAACTCTCTGTGATCTCTTGTAATGGGATGGCTACTGGTCGTGCAGATTCGGTAACCGCTTGAACATGGTCTTCAAATAAAGCCGTCGGGTTGGTTGCCACTTCACAGAGTCTCGATAGTGGATCGGCTATGTTGGTCTTCCCCGGGCTATATTTCACCTTGAAATCGTAGGATTGCAGCCTTAACACCCACCTTTCAATGCGAGCACATGGTTTTGCTTTCGGGCCAAATATCACCTCCAAGGGCTTATGATCCGTTACTAGATCGAACACCTTGCCATACAGGAACATGTTGAAATGTTCGACTGCCCAAACCAGGGCTAAGGCTTCTTTTTCTGTTTGGCAGTAACGACGCTCACAACTGCTGAGGGTTTTATTACCAAATGCAATAATTCTCGGCCCATTCTTGTTGATTTGCACCAGCACTGCACCTAGACCTACTGGGCTTGCATCTGCAATCACCACCGTCTTATCATGAGGATTGTAGTAGCCTAAATTTGGTACCTTCATAAGTGCCGCCTTGAGAACATTAAACGCGTTCTTTTGGGCATCTCCCCAGTCATCTTGAATGTCCGTGTTTCTTCCCGTTCTTTTCCGTAGCAGTTGCTTTAGGGGTTCTGTTAGCGTTGCTAAGTGGGGGATCCATTTTCCTACGTAATTCACTAAGCCCATAAAACTCTGCAGTTCAGCGATATTCGTCGGGGCTCTGAATCCCTTTATAGCCAAGATATACTTGTCTAGTGGTTTAACTCCCTGTTCCGACAGTTCATGCCCTAGGAAGTGGACTTTCTTCATTCCGAAAATGCATTTGTCTTCCCTCAACATCACGTTATTTTCCACTAACACTGCCATAACTTTTTTAAGCCTTAAGTCGTGTTCTACTACGTCTTTCCCAAACGTCAAGATGTCATCTATGAAGTTAATGACTCCTTCGCAACCTAAAAGGATGCGTTCCAGTGTTTTTTGGAAAATCTCTGGCGCACACGAGATACCAAACATCATCCTTTTGTATTGATATAATCCTTTGCTGGTAATGAAGGTCGTGATATGCCTTGAGTCTGGGTGGAGTTCGATATGATGGAATGCATCTCGTATGTCTAGCTTACTAAAGATTTTGGCTTCTCGAACTTTTGGCAACAGTTCTTCCATCGTAGGCAGTGGGTGGTTTTCACGTTGTATGGCCGCATTTGCTCGGCGCATATCGACACATAACCGGATGTCCCCTCCGTCTTTTAGCACAGGGACTATAGGCGAGATCCAGATAGAAGGACCTTTCACGACTTCTATAATGTCCCTTTTAAGTAGTTCTTGCAGTTTCCTCTCTACTTTTTCTTCGAGCGGGATGGGAATCCTCCGATACGGCTGAGCAACGGGCTTCACTGAATCGTCAATCGGAATGGTAACTAAGACGTCTTTAAATTTTGGAAACGCCTTAGTTTCAACCTGGTTGATGTCCACATTGATTCGAAGTACTCCCAATGAGGTTGCCGTCACCCGTCCAAGCAGATCACGCGTACCGTTTTTGATCACGTAGAATGTTGTGATGTCCTGTGGTGTTCCGGCAAGTTTTATCGTAGCTTTGAATGATCCTAACAGCTTCAGCGGTGTTGCACTCCCGTAAGCTACGAACGTTTTGTCAGGATTCGGATCTTGATTGGTAACTTGAGCATTATCTTTCTTCATTCTTTCCCAGGTTTGGTCCGTTATAAGATTATGCTTGCAGCCCGAATCTATCAACATCTCCACGTTGGTTCCACCTATGTTACATGTGACCTTTGCGTCGTTCTCGATATTAAAAATGTAGTCGACTTTTCTTTCATCCGTGCTTATGTTTGCAGTTTCTTCGACATTGTTTGTTGTCCTGTTTTTCTTCTTTATTCCCTGACTGTTCGATGATTCTTCTCTTTCCAATTTCCTCTTCTGAGTTTGTCTTGTCCGACATTGATCCCTGAAGTGTCCTAAGATGCCACATTTAAGGCAAGCCTTTCCTTTTGCAGGGCAGTTGTTGTCACGGGCCAAATGTCTGAAACTTCCACATCTACTACATTCCAACCTTTTTTTTTTTTGCTTCTCCTTCCATGTATCTGTACCTACTCTGTTGATTGACTGACTTTCCACAGGTTTCGTACCAAAGTTTCCTAATTGACGATCTATAGCTTCCAGTGCATTCGCTTCTGCAACTATTTCATCTAAAGTGATCTTGTCCCCTGTTTTCAATATCTTCTTTCGGAGTTCTTCTGTCTTACCCTTTTCAGTTATTTGGTCTATGATATGCTCGTCTTCTTTTCCACCAAACTGACATTTTTTGGCCTGCAGTCGAAGTCTGATAAGGAATTTTTCGAACTTCTCATCTTGTTCCTGTTTTAGGAGACGAAACAGGTGTCGCTCATACACTTTGCTCTGTTTAGGTGCAAAGTAGTTGTCTAATTTTTCGATCGCGATGTTAAAAAGCTCGCCTTCAGTTGCATTAGCTCCCGGAATGTTGTAGAAGACTTCTTGTAACTCGGGACCACCGAAATGTAAAAGACTAGCTCTTTTCTTTGCCTCGGTGTCTATGCCTGCCGCCTCGAGGTAAATGTTTAGACTTCTTTTCCATCTTTCCCAACGGACAGAAACTGAACCAACCTCCCCTTCACATTCGAACTTCTCTAAGGTGTACTGTGCCATTTTGGGGCTACCTGTTGACAAGGTAAGTAACTTATGTTGCATATTTGAAGATTTTTAACACGCTATCGCAATCTAATGCTAGAATAAATCGTCTACTATACGTGACTGTACCTATGCTATAATTAGTACGCTACGTAGGTATCTACACCCGCAGTACACATTCGGCGTCAATGACGACACGTAGTCTTCATGGCAAACACACCCTGTGCAAGCATGACGACACGTTGTCGTCATACTGTGCAGTACTTTGGCGCTGCCGCGTGAGTAGTACCCAGCGCGGCCGCCAAGCGGCGAATGGGTGCTCAAAGTGTAAACATAAAACTTTAAACCGTGAAAACTTCGCAATTTAATGCCATTTAGGTATGTCCGCAATTTAATGCCATACCGGTAAATCTCCGCAATTTAATGCAAGTTGTACTCTAAGTATTCATCGATATACGCAATTTAATGCTTTTTTTTAACACTTTTATTTTTCCAAGTCTCATACCGCAATTGAATGCCCAGTCGCAATTTAATGCCATTTAGGTATGTTCGCAATTTAATGCCATACCGTTAAGTCTCCGCAATTTAATGCAAGTTGTACACTAAGTATTAATCGATACTTATCCGCAATTTAATGCCCCGTAGCTAAAATCTTTCACCGCACGATACTTTCGGTGATTCTCGAAGAACATTTAATAAGTAGGTAGGTATGGTTGACAAATATAGGTACGAGTACGATTATGTCACTCCCAGTACCCCCATAGAAACCTAGATACGTAAAACGCAAACAAAAGAATGCCTATGCAGCTCACCGCCGAGTGGGTACCAGTTACTTTACATTTCCTTCTATTTTTCTTAGTCAGAAATGTTATATACAGTCAACATCTGTTAGTAACAATGATAACAGTAAATACACACTTTACTTTGTAGGTAAGTAACTAATTAATACTGTGGTCCAATTCATTAACTATTACCCACCTAAATTGATTAACGAAACTCGTGAGCCTGTGTGATTCATTTTAATTTTTAACTACTAAAGTTTCTTATTCCGCTATATAGGTAATAAAGACTGAGGCTCAAACTCCAGTAGGTAGGTAACTTGTAGGTTACTTACCCACCACGGGCATACCGAATGAAATAACATCTGTGAAGAAACCCAGCGGGTAGTCCCATAGTTACCTACATAGTAATCACTTGATAAAGCTTGGTAGTTTGTCATGCATGAATTTTATTTACAGCCAGTGCCTCGTGATCCGTACTTGTTTTATTTATTCAACGATTGTAGTAGGGTAGTATAGGTATGTATTTTGTCCGCGTATGTTTTCTCTCTTTTCTTTTGTTATTAAATGTTAAAAATACTCACAGTTTATCTCGTCGCCACATGTAATGTTCACTAGGACTCAGGGGGTGATAATTATGTGGATAGAACAAGTAACTTCAAATCACACTGATATCGGCTCGCAGCAAGCGCTCGCGTCTTCTCTGTGCGGCGGTCGGTAGGTCAGTGTCCCCCGCCCCGCGACCCCGCGCGTGCGCTGCTCGAGACGACAGAGTTACACACATACACCACTATAAATGTCTATACACTACAAAATCCTTTCCCCGTCACCTCGGGCGCTTTGAACTTAATTGTTATTACAATTTGTTATTTTAATTAGTTTCTATTCATTGTCATTTCCATTGTTATTATGTTCCATTTGCTGACAGGACAAAAACAACACCAAAACGGAACTCATAACTAAGTTCCGTTTTGGTGTTGTTTTTGTCCTGTCAAATCAAGAGACTCTTTGACTAAAAGTCCCCCGCCCACTAAGTTATGACGATTTAGTTATGTCTGCTTCGGTAGGTATTCTTTGAGATAATAATATGTGATATCAAATCACGATGTATTTTCATCTCATGTTTACTGCAAATTAACACTAGGCTCTTCAGACCCAGGAGAAGATGACGGGTCGACCTTGACGCTCACTGACAGAATTGGGTCCACACTAGTTCAAGACAGAGGGGTAGTAAAAAGGCAAAGGGAGGCTTTTGCCCAGCTGTAGGACAACATGGGCTAAAAATCTATATCTATATGCCTATATAAAAGAAAGTCGTGTTAGTTACACTATTTATAACTCAAGAACGGCTGAACCGATTTGGCTGAAAATTGGTGGGGAGGTTACTTACTTAAGATAATTTTTTTTTTTTTTTTATTAATAGTTTTATTTACTTATAGGAATAGGGTAGGAGTAGTGTAGGAGTAGGTTAGGAGTTGGGTAGGAGTAGGGTAGGAGTAGTGTAGGAATAGGGTAGGAGTAGGTTAGGAGTAGGGTAGAAGTAGGGTAGGACTAGGGTAGGAATAGGGTAGGAGTAGTGTAGGAGTAGGGTAGGGGGTAGGACACCACGTGAACGAAGTAGCGCAAAACAACGTTTGCCGGATCAGCTAGTACTAATAATAAAGCTAAAGAGTGGTTTGTTTGAACTGGCTAATCTCTGGAACTACCAGTCGGATTTGCAGATCTTTTTGCATTTGATAGCCCAATTCTCGAGAAATGTTACTTACACGCTTACCTACGCTAGAACCCTTAGAAGCCAAGCAAGATCAAAAAAGTCATAAAGAACGTTGAGCGAAAACGAAGTAACAGCACGAGCAGGCGATGCGATGCGACGGGATGGGAAGGGGAACAAAAAATTTGACGCCAACAGAAGCTAGTAAATTAATAAAATAATAAACACTAGGCTCTACTTAAGCTTTCAGAGCAATACAAGCACGCTAGTAGAAAATAAGTAAATCTACCTATAGTTACTTAATCTAGATTTATTTGCCAGTCTACACATCAAGCCGACAGTCGCCGGAAATACGATAGCGCCTAGCACTTAGAACCGGCTATCCTTTATCCTATCCCTTCTTACCGCTATCCGTTTACCAAGTCACGTATTGTTTCATCCCCTTTTAACTAGAATTGTGGGAATTTCATTTCATTCTCATGTATCGACATGTCGTTACTGGCATAATCTATAGGGTTGAGGGGCTGAAGACTTGTATTAGTATGTATAGGAAGGCTCAGGTCATAAGGTATAGATTGTGGCAATATCTGAAGTATCCTATTAATTTTGATAGTTGCCGTAGTTGGATGGTTAATTGGTAGCGAGTAGGTGCTGTGATTCTGTGGTCTTGTGATTTTAATTATCTGGAAAAGAACAGAAGGCCTATTTTCGTAATTTAAAACGTTCAACATCTAGTCGCAGTCTCATCTCAGCGACAAACAAATGTCAAAATGTATGGAAATTTTGACAGATTTAGACTGAGATCAGACTGTGAACGTTCTTAAAATTACTAGAATTGCCCCTCTGAAGTCACCGACATAGCTTGCAGAGTAAGCAAACAGTGAAGTGGCAGTGGGCTGGCCATGTTTGCCGAAGGGCCGTTGGCCGGTAGAGCAGACGAGTCCTGGAGTGGGGACCTCGATCGGCTAGGATAGCGTGGGATGCCTACCGGCTAGATGGACTGATGACCTTAAGAAAGAGGCTGGGACGGACTGAAGTCCAGTACTGGACTGCGATGGACCGAGTGGAGGTACTGTAATCTTTTTAAGATCATAATCATAATTGAAAGCCATGTTCCACCCACTGCTGGCTATAGGATTCCTCCCGTTTGTGCCGTGTTATTTATTATTTCTTTCTTTCCTTTTACACATGCTGACCCTGACTGTCCCTGACTGTGAATCTCGTCCTACATTCTACAAGCACTAACACTCACAAATATCTTAAGGCTATTCAACTTTTACTCTTAATGCAGCAATGAAACTGCAACTGCAGTAGAAAAACTATCCACATTATCTTCATGAAACTAAAAATGTGTTTTCAAAAAGGCCTGACATCATTATCCCAAAAACGTTTGTCTGACATAAAATTATAATAACGCCACGTCGGTATGACGCGTAGGTAGATACCAATATTTCACATGTATACACTGATTTCGATTCATATAATATCCCCAAACCCGTACATTTTAATCCAATATTTGTTATGAGTTGGCTGGAAAAAAAAACACCCGACGAACGTCGAAAAAATATCATTAAAACTGATTTTCATTTTGCTAAGCGCGATCTCTTGACGGCAGCGAATTCGTATCATGTTTTATCATAATCGCTGTTGTACTCGTTCAATACACTTTTAGGGTCTCGTAATTTCGTCAAGAAGGAAACTGTATTTTCTACATAGACTTCTTTTTGAAAATGCATTTTAATTCTGACACCTGAAGGCCAATTCTCGTAATTTAAAACGTTCAAAATCTAGTCGAAATCTCATCTCGGCGACAAAGAAATGTCAAAAACTTGTCAAAATGTAGGGAAATTAGACGTATTTTTGACAGATTGAGACTGAGATTAGACTGTGAACGTTCTTAAAATTACGAGAATTACCCCTCTGGTCTATTCAGTAAAAATCTCACCCTGGAGACTTAGGTGTAGTGAGCTGTCATTACACCTAATGCTGGGATTGACACTATGACTACTCACTTCAAACTCACTTCTGCTAAGTTTTTATGGTGAGATTTTTATAGAATAGCACTGTAGGTGGAATGACAGCTCACTTCACCTAAGTTTTCACGATGAATTGTTTACAGAATAGATCGGCTTGCATCATGCGGTCTTTGAATTACTTAGTCTTGTAAGCTTTTAAAGATAATCATGTCATCAGCAAAATGTTATTACAATGGTTCGATCAATGGGCTTGTTCCCTGAAGACAGTCATAATGGGCCAGCCGAAAGATGATTAAATGAAAAATCAAAAGTGATGTAGTGGAGTATGTTGGATATCCCGGTGAGAAATACCAACCGTAGGGTAGTTGCGTAACACTCATAAAGTGTCAACCGATCGCAATTCCTTGTATTTTGATAGTTCTGCCATGTTCATTGAGCTATTTACTTTATTGAGCTGTCGAATTTTTCAAACCTATGAAGCAATGCATTTCAAAATGAAAGGTATTGCGATCGTTTGCGTATTTTGCCAGTAAGTCAGGATACGTGAAAAATAGAGTTTATATTTAGCAAGTAACAATAAATCATTTTGTAAAACCCACGGAACACATCAGTCATACAAAGTACATATAAATACTGACTCTTAGCTTCCCCGCGAAGATTTGTAATGAAATGGAGGCCGGCGTCATCTGAATTGTAAATGTTATTATTTTCCAACAAGCAGTACAAACACTCTACCTCCCTGTCTTTAGTCAGGATCAATGTCATCGGCTGAATAATTGCTGAGTCCTTAGGTATGTTGACTTGAAAGGATGATACAATAAGATACTTCAAAGCATGTTCGCACAGAAATGGAATCTGGATTGCATAATCAGCCTATAATGTTCCCACTGCTGGGACACAAGCCTCCTCTCGGTGAGAGGGAGTGGGTCACAATCCACCACGCGAGCCCAGTGCGGGCTTGTAGATGTCACATGTCTTCGAATTTTTTGTTCTAGGACATGCCGGTTTTCCGGGGCAAAGGCCTATTCTTACACAAAGAAGGCACGAGCATTGGCCACCACGCTTGGTCAAGATGGCTTGGCGAAACGGGCTTCATGAACTGAAGCTAAGCAGACTATCATTAGATTAGATAAAAGATTTAAGTAAGTACTGAAAATATTCACTTAAAATATTCACACTTTTTCCGATATCCTATTTCTATGTAGATCTTTAAAAGGCATAGACATATTAATAGACCGCTGATATCATCCACAAACCGACTTCCAAAGTTCCAAACAATTGACAAACGTATACTCCAAATTCAACAAAAGAATATCAAGTACCAAACCAACCTCTTAAAGGATATTAATAAACACCTTACGTATCTATTTACAATCGAGGGGCTGAGGTTTTCCTGATACTGACGGGCTTCGTTCGCCTTGGAGGGTTAAAAGCGTTACCGATACATGATATTTGAACTAACTTAAAAGGGTACACTCGGTTGCCTCTCAATTTCCCCCGGCAAACAACGTTTTATTACGTTTGGGTGGGACCTCAAATCACTAGATATACTTGATACGAAGTGTAACGAAAATGTTACGTGTTTGACTATTTGCTTTTCTAGTCTCGTTGGTTTAAATTTTGTTAGGCAATGTTTGCGGATTATTTTTAGAGTTTGTTGTGTGTTTTAAATCTTCGTTTTTTTGAAGTTTGGGAGAAAAAGACATGTTGACGTCAACGCTGGCTGTTGCTGAAAACCAGCGCTGGGGCTTTGTATCGCATAGGGCTTTAGTATTATGCTGAGCGATGGCCGTTTTGCGTGGATGTGACGAATGTTTTCCCACAACTTGTTATTTTTTTTTTGTGGTTGGATTATTTTTATGCGTCATGTTTTACCGCAAGTAACTGTATTTTCTTTCTTTTTTTTTCATGTTGCGCTGACACCAAATAAATTGGTTTATTGTTTTATTGGGAGGAGAATAATGATGATGATGCTTTACGAAGGAAAAAGAAAAGAATTGTAGAATAATTGTGTATGTGTAGCATAATATTGTGTATGTGGCCAAACGAGACTGCAAGCTCTGTTGAACTCAATCTTTAATTTGATTTTTGATGCATAAAATATGAAGAAATTAAAAACATTTATTGTTTTTTTTTTTTACTTTTTAACTAGAATCTTCCGATTGCTCTTCATAAGCTCGGATCACGCTACGGTATCAGATTAGCCAGTCACCAGGTTGGTTCTCGAGGTATTCAATTTATTTTATTTTAATTGTAACTTAAATAAACACACACACACACATAAGGCCTGTGTCCCAGCAGTGAAAAACATAATAGGCTGATTCATTATCATTCTCCTGCCCATATACCTACCAATTTATTTGGGGTCAGCGCAACATGTCTTTTTCTTCCATACTTCTCTATTAGTCGTCATCTCGGTAGTAACCGCTTTTCTAACCATATCATCATTCACACAGTCCATCCATCGTTTCTTTGGTCTTCCCCTACTGTTATAGCCATCGACATTCATACTCAAAACTTTCCTCACGACATTTTCTCCTTCCTCCGTAATACATGTCCATACCATGACAACCGATTTCCCACAACTTTTCAGTTAACGGTGCCACCTTCAAACTACCTCTTATGTAGGTACTAATTTCTTATTCTATCCATTCGTGTAACACCACATAATATCCCTCTTAGCATTCTCATCTCAGCTACATGCAATTGCCTTTCTTACACCCCGTTTTGTGGCCCAACATTCTGATCCATACAAGCCAGCAGGTCTAATCATGGTTTTATATATCTTCCCCTTAAGTCTAAGGGGAATGCGGGAGTCGCAGATTGTTCCCCTTAACCTGCTGCCATTTTATCCGTCCAGTTTTAATTATGTGCTTAACCGTCCGATCTTCTTCGCCATCGCTTTGTTCGAATGAACTGAGATACCGAAAGTCGGCAGTCGGCAGACTGGGAGAAGCGCGCCATCAAGCGCAGGCTGATTATGTTATGTTAAATAAAAGCTCTTGTGTTCTACAATGTATCCTAATAACAAAATGAAGTGGCAGTGGCACATTGCTCGCAGAACAGATGGCCGGTGTGCTCAAAACGTAGCGTTGGAAGGCCTCCCCAAGATAGACCGACGACATTGTGAAAACCGCAGGATCCCGTTGGATGCGAGAAGTACAAAACCAGTCGAAGTGGAGGTGCTTGGGGGAGGCCTATGTCTAGCAGTGGACATCCTTCGGCTGAAATGATGATGAACAAAATGAAATGCAGATTTAGATATCGAAAATCCGCTGAAACTTTTGTAATTTACTCGTATATTTTCGAATACTTTTTTTTTGTATAATATAAAGGTATTCGAAACAAAAAGTGTTACAGTACTTGAAATAGGATAAGTTGGGTTGGTCGGCGATTTCCCCAAAGGCTGAGAACAAAAGTAGTTTTCTCTAAATTAGTCTCCAGAGCATCTGGCATGTTTTACGTACTTTTGACCGGCTTTCCTTAGTGTTAGATGTCGTTTTATTGCTTTCCAAGACTGAAAATGTTCCCAGAGCTATAATTCAGAGGCTTTTTATTACGACCATCAGTAATCCTACTAATATTATAAATGCGAAAGTTTGTATTGATGGATGGATGGATGTTTGTTACTCTTTCACGCAAAAACTACTGAATGGATTAGGATGTTTGGCACATAGATAGTATATAGGTAACCAGGTTTAACACATAGCTATGATACTTTTTATCCCGACATTCCCACGGGATCGAAACTTATGCGGGTTCCACCCGCGGGGCGCAGCTAGTATTTAAAACATTGTAGGTCGCAAAAAATTGCACTGTATTGATTTTTTGGGATTTTATTAGGATAGATACCAATAGGGTTAAACCAAGTTCGCAGCTTGGATAGACCAGTGCTACCTACGTGGTGCTCGAAAACATAAAAAAATTCGGACTTCTTTCAGTTTTTGGCTTATAACTTCTAAAAGGTGCATCCTACGGTACCTCCATGGTTTTACAGTACTTTTAAAGTATACAAAATTTTCTGTAATTTAAGTGCAGCCGTGGCTCTGTGGGTTCAATAGAACCCGAGATACGGCACTTTAATGTGCTGTATCTCGGGTAGGACCTAACCTAACCTCACCTCACGCGATGTTTGTGTCTAAATTTTTATTTATGTTTCAAATTCACGTTATTCCAGTTCCAACTTTATTTTGATGGTAGGTAATTAAGTTGATTTCAGAGTGACATTGAAAAAATTATAAAATGTTTGAAGTGTAGCGTAAACTGAACTTAATTGTGTACGAATTAAAGTTATTTTTCATAAACTCATATTTGTTTACATTTTTGGCGAATATGTCGCGATTATCTGTTACGGTGACTGGCTTATTAGTATTTATTTAACAGCGTGAACACGACTGTCGATAAGCATTTATATGTAGGTAAGTATGAGAACCTACTTGACAAAAAAAATATGTAAGAAACTTAGTACCTACTTATTAAAAAATAGATAATATTAGTATAAGTAAACAAGCGCGAGTCGGACTCGCCCATGAATGGTTCCGTAGCAGCAAGTAACATAATATAAAAGTTCTTGTAGTTCGTTGTAACTTTGATCGATGTTTTAATAATAGTGTATTTTTTTTTTACTACTAAAAATCTACTTATTATATCTCGTTCAAACCAATTTTCGGTGGAAGTTTACATGGTAATGTACATTGATCATATATATTTTTAAGTTTTATCATTCTCTTATTTTAGAAGTTACAGGGGTGGGGGGGGGGCAGATTTTACCACATTGGAAGTGTCTCTCGCGCAAACTATTCAGTTTAGAAAAAAATGATATTAGAAACCTCAATATAATTTTTGAAGACCTATCCATAGATAACCCATGAGTATGGGTTTAATGAAAAAAAAAATGAGTTTCAGTTCTAAGTAGGGAGAACTCCCAAAATTTATTGTTTTTTTTTTCTATTTTTGTGTGAAAATCTTAATGC
This sequence comes from Apamea crenata, assembly GCA_949629185.1. Classification (NCBI taxonomy): domain Eukaryota; kingdom Metazoa; phylum Arthropoda; class Insecta; order Lepidoptera; family Noctuidae; genus Apamea; species Apamea crenata. The sequence continues at coordinate 6,557,804 of OX451359.1, forward strand.
GGTTCACAGAATACATCTACTTACCAAGTTTTAATAGTATAGTTTCGGAAAAAAGTGGTTGTGACCTACGGATGGACAGACAGACAGACAGTCATGACGAATCCATAAGGGTTCCGTTTTTTGCCATTTGGCTACGGAACCCTAAAAAACACCTTGTATAATAATAATATATTATCGTCATAACTAAATTATTGAAAGATCAAATAATGAAATTGATCTTCCATCGCTAATAGTAATGAATACCTATCACAAAAATATAATATAGGTGCTTAATTGGATTAAATTAATCAGTCATTTTCATGGCATATTGGAAAATTTGATAGCCCTGGAACAGCGCCAAAGAGCTTTCCAATTAACAGAGAGTTAAGTGAATGAAATTCCGAAGAGTATGTTTTCAAGATGAACGAATATTCACTGAATCATTTCGTTAGTAGGTATAATTTGTATCTGAAAAAGTTTCTCTTCAGTTTTCTCATGATAATAATAGTTAATGATTTGCTAATTTTATTTTACTTTAAAAACATTTTTATAATTTTGACATAGCAGTGAATTGATGGTCTAAGCACGTGTTCATTTTAAATTAGTAAGTAAAATGATTATAAAAGACCGCTCCTGCAAGCTTTGTGCGCAAACAATGGTTGATAATATTTTCATGCTTTTTATCTAAATTATGATATGTTATTATTCAATAGTACCTAAAATTCTTCTTGTTTTTTTTTTAGTATTTATTCATATAAGTAGTCGCTTTATATATTCTAAGAAGGTGTTTGTTTTTTTTGTTTTGTTACCTTTGTAAATCATTAAACCTGACTTGGTTTCCGTACGTCCTTTTCTCGTAAGTTCTATCAGCTCATGAGCGCAGTTCTTAGGGTCTGCCCGGTCCCCCATAACACAGCATCATGTTTGTGTTCGTGATTATAGATGTATTATGTTTTATTTTTCTTTAATATTCGAGGTAATGATCTTTTTGTAACCTATTTTCTCTTCTACTTACCTTCTTATCAAATTATTATATTATTTTTTTGTATGAAAAATAGATGTCGGCCGATTCTCAGATCTACCCGATATGCACACAAAATTTCATACAAATCGGCCCAGTCGTTTCGGAGGAGTTTGGTGACAAACATTGCGACATAAATGTAATAAACCTGGGGGTCTACTCCGAAGTGCAAAGTGCGAATGTTCGGATCAGACCGACACATGGCCGAACCGAATATTATTGAAAAATACGAAAAATGTTCGGATCAGCTCAGTTGGGTCGGTACCAGAGTCAATATTCGAAAGAGTGTAGGAGTGTAGGATCGGGAACGACCGAACCAAATAGTAACTTCGTAGCAGGAAATGGCCGATTCGGTCGATACTACTTCGGAGTAGACTCCCTGAGGTGTTAGAGTTTTTGTTTGAACGTGCTAATCTCTGAAACCAGTCGGATTTGAAAAATTATTTTTGAATTTGATAGCCCAATTCTTGAGGCTTTTTTTTTTTTTTTTGTGGATGGGAAATCATCAAATGACCCCTCCCGCTCTGGGTGGAGCGGAAGGGAGTGTCAGACTTTTACTGACTAAAACCCATCCGTGTTCCGTCCTTAGCCCTTTCTGTTCCAGGGCAGCGGTTAACCTTTCGGAAAATCCCGCCGCCCCGGCAGGCTTCGGCCCTGTGGGGCCCCGTCCTCTGCTGACATCTCTTTGAGGCGCGCGTGGAACACAACGCGCCGTCCGGCACGGGCCTGGTCCTGACCGGACGGTGAGCTACCCATTACTCACCGCCCGCAGGCCCGCGTCTACGGTGGCCGGGAGTCGTCACGCGGCTCCCGACGCCCGGAGCGTCTCCCGCGGCGGCTGAGGCGTGAGGTGTTCTCCCTCAGCCTCCCCGCCACCTCCTTCGCTAGCATGACTGCTTTGCAGAAGGAGGTGACTGCCTCCCATTCTCTCTCGCCCCGGACCATGGCTTGCACCAGGGCCGGGCGCGAGAGGTCGCCGCCGTTGCCGATCGCCTCTACGAGGACACGGCGGGTCTCCGCCCAAGCAGGGCAGACCTCCACCGTGTGCTCCACCGTGTCCTCTGGGCGATCCTGGCAGTGGTGACACCCGGGCGTCTCCTCCCGCCTGATAATGTGCAGGAACCTCCCGAAACATCCGTGTCCGGAGAGGACCTGCGTCAGGCGGTACGTGAGAACGCCGTGACGCCTCTCTAGCCACTCCTCAAAGAGGGGTCTTATCGCCGCTATCGCGGCGTGCCCTGCGCTGGGTTGCGATAGTCGCGCCTTCCATTCCGCCATGAGATCGCGCCGGAGGTCCGTCCGCTCCGCAGCGATTTGCCGCGGGTGCAGAGTTTCCCCCCGGCGTAGTGCCTCCGCGCGCCAATCATGCAGGCGCGCGAGGACTATCGCCTCCAGATCCCATGGCGGCAGTCCGGCAAGGAGGCTTGCCGCCTCGCGCGAGATCGTGCGGTAGCCCCGGATCAGCCTTACGGCTACCACCTTCTGGGGCGCGTTCAGATAGTGTGCGGCTCGAAGCCGCAGTGAACGCGCCCATACCGGGGCCCCATATAGGGCCATGGACCGCACGACCCCCGCGTAAAGCCTCCGGCAGGAGGCGTTTGGCCCCCTCAGGTTGGGCAGGAGCCGCTTTAAGGCGGCCCCGGCCCGTTCCAGTTTGGGGGCCAAACGTCGGAAATGCTCGACGAAGTTCCACCGGCTGTCGAGGACGAGACCCAGGTATCTCATCGTTGTCTCGACGCCGATGTGAACCCCTCCTACCATCAGTTGAGATCCCGAGGGTGGCCCGTACCGGGGCCCATGAAAGGACATGGCCTCGGACTTGTGCAATGCCACCTCGAGACCCAACTGCCGGATCCTATCCACGACTATCGCAACCCCGCGTGTCATCGCGTCGGCCGCCGCCTGATGCGACCTCCCCTGCGCCAGGACCAGCGTGTCGTCAGCGTAGCAAACTACACTGACGCCATCAGGGAGGTCTGCCCGCAGCACCCAGTCGTAACCGATGTCCCACAGGAGCGGCCCCAGAACCGATCCCTGTGGGACACCGCACGACATCTCTCGCCGGCTCCAGTTCCCGTCGCGACCGGGGTAAATGACGGCTCTATCCGTCAGATACGCCCCGACTATTCGACGGAGGTAGGTCGGCAACCGGTGATACCGAAGTGCCTCCCCAATGCAACTCCAGGGCAGGGTGTTAAACGCGTTGGCGATATCGAGTGACACCGCCACGACGGCCCCGCCCCGGGACACCGCATCCCCCATCGTGAGGGCTCTAACGCGCATGATGGCGTCCACCGTCGAGCGCCCCTTGCGGAAGCCAAACTGGCTATCCGCAAGATCCGGCCCTGTCCCCACCAGGTGCCCGACGAGGCGGCCCGCAATCACTCTCTCGAAGAGCTTGCCAACCTCGTCGAGCAGCACAATGGGCCGGTATGCGGACGGAGAGTCCGCAGGGCGCCCTGGCTTCTGAATGAGGACCAGCTTCCCTGTCTTCCAACGGAGTGGAAACTGGCCTCTCTCCATGCATGCGCTTAAGAGCGCCTCCAGTCGAGGCCCGAGAGCCGTCGAGGCCAGGACCCAGGCTTTACCCGGCACGCCATCGGGTCCTGGGGCGGTATTTTTGGCCTTCAGCCTGCCTACCGCCGCTCCCAGCTCTACCCCGGTCACTTCAGGGGTGTCGTCGTCGTCGTCCGTGTGGTCCGCTTCGGACACCGCTATTGGCGGAGCCATAGGCGGGGGAGTATGCTCCCCCCGTGAAGGGAACAGAGCGCTCACCACCTCCTCCACCAGCTGAGGGCGGAGACTCTGTGTCAGCGGGGGGGGCCAGGTGCGGAGTTTATTCCGCACCATCTTGTAAGGGCGCCCCCATGGATCTCTGTTCAGAGTCTCCAGCATCTCCTCGCGGGCCAAGTCCTTGGCCCGCTGGACAGCCTCTCGGGGGGCGGTCTTCGCCGCTCTGTACCCCCCGTACAGCTCCGCCTCCGTGGCTTCCGCATCCGGAGGGCGGATGCGGCGCCTGCGGTGCCTGGTATACCGGTGTCGCGCGTCGACGCACGCCTTGCGTAACGCCGCGATCTCCTGCGACCACCAGTACACCTGACGTCGGGCGCGTCCTGGCCGGACTCGGGGCATTGCCACGTCACAAATCTCGGACATGGCCTCCCGGAACCACTCCGCCTCATCGTCGATATCAGCAGGCCTGTCCGGTGAATACACCCAGGCCTGCACGATCGAGGCTTCCAGGAGAAGCTCCCGGTCCAGCTGCTTCAGCGCCCACCGCGGACCACTCGGGGCCTGTTGGACCAGCGCGCTGGAGGTCTAGGTGGAGACATCGAACCGGATATACCGGTGATCGGAGTAGGTCTCCACCTCCTCCATGACGCGCCAGTCAATGACCTGCTGCGTCAAAGCGGGGCTGGCGAACGAGATGTCCACTACCGACTCGCCCCGCATCCGCACACACGTAGGAACAGAACCCCGATTTAGGACGACCAGGCCTGTTTCCAGAGCCCAGTCCTCCACCATCCTGCCCCGCACGGCCGTGCACCGGGAACCCCAGGCCAAGTTCTTGGCGTTGAAGTCCCCGAGCACTAGCACGGAGAAGGGATGGTTCCTGGCGACGACGACACTCAAATCTGTTAAAGAGTTCTGGAGCTCGGCGAGAGTTCGGCTCGGAGAGAAGTAAACTCCCACTACTACGATCTCTCCGAACCGTGCTGCTACGCACCCCTGTCCCTTCGTGACACATTCGAGGGACGGGGTACCGGCGGCAGCCGACGAAATTATGGCCACTGAGCCGCTAAGGTCCTCCACCCAGTAATCCCTGTTCGGGACAAAGTACGGCTCAGCGACCACGGCGATATTAATCGTCCACTGCGCCATGCTCTGGAGCAACAAGTCCTGAGCGCAGGCGCAGTGGTTGATGTTCGCCTGGAGGAGGCGTAAAGGAGCCATTACTATTCTTGAGGCTTAATACCATATTTAACATCACGTTACATTCCTTAGGAGCCGAGCAAAATGAAAAACAGTCACAAAGAACGCTAAGCGAAAGTGAAGTAGCGGGGCAAAGGTAATATATTTTATGTTAAAGCAAGGAATTTCACGCGGACGAGCTAGCATTAAATTCAAATAAAATATCCCATATTATCCTTAAAATAGCTGCTACATAAAATAAAAAGTTTAAGCTTGCCATATTCGCTTATTTTTCATATACACATCACATTTAAAAGATGTGAGTGCTTGCACGTCAGGCGGCCGCACTGTTGAAAGTTTTTTTTTCAGTTAAAAATATACATAGATTCAGTGCAGAGGCATCGAAATACATTTTTGGGAGCATCAAATTAACGTTGCAGTTGCTAGGTCGGTTTTATGGTTGGCTCGATTTAAATGGAAGTTAATGTTGCAGTGAATGTTGGAAAATGTATTCAAAATTAACTGGGAATGATTCACAATGTTTGTGCTTTCATTGTAGTTTTATGTATACAAAAAATATATATATCAGCTGTCCCATACATTTGGGTCAAGTATCTAGGTATTTAAGCTTTTTATGGGACTTCATAAAAAGCTTACAGGGTGTGTTGAACTGTCAAAATGAAAGCCATAGGCTAACGCCCACCCGCGGCTGTAAAGTCTTAGATAATAACGATTCAGACTACTTATTTACAAGAAACAAACAGATCTCAGACATTTATAAATGGTTTTATAAATACAACCATAGCCTATAACCATCACGACATAGACGAGTCGAATAGAGACCTCATGTCAAATCCTTCCAGCCTGTTAGGATACCTCCAGGGTATAAAGAATCCGACATCTGTAGTAATCTATAGGAAACAATATATTTATGCTAATAATAAAGCAGATGAGTTTGTTTGTTTGGTCGAACGCGCTAATTTCTGGAACCAACAGTCGTATTTGAAGAAATCTTTTTGTATTTTTGATACCCCAGTTCTAGAGGAAGGTCACGCTACGCCCCTTGAGTTCCAAGCAAAAATAAAAAAGTCAGAAAGAGCGTTAAGCGAAAAGTCGGGTAAAAAGGAAATTCCCTTACACGCATAACAACTACGATTTGTACCAAAATTATGTACCTATTGGAAATACCTATCTCGACAGGATTCCTTTTGGAATCCCTGGAATTTTGCATTATTGTACTCGGCTCAAGATAATAGAACCTTATGCCAATGTCATTCCATATTGTTGGTATTCGATACGAAATTTTATATTATACTAGCTGCGCCCTGCGGTTTCATCTGCATAAATTTTGATCCCGTGGGAATATCGGGATAAAACTTATCTCGTATGTTAATCCAGGTTAGGGTGTGCCAAATTTCATCCAAATCCGTTTAGTAGTTTTTTCGTGAAAGAGTAACAAACATCCATCCAGCCATACAAACCTTCACGTATACAATATTAGTAGGATAGGATAATATGTATAATTTGGGAGTAGCTAATAGACATTTACACAATCATGTCGTTAATGAGGTACCAGGGAAGCCACATTTGCAGAAGGAATTACTGCCAAACATCCTTGCCTTCAACGATGTAAGTACCTAAGTAAGTAATCATTTATTTAACAAAAGACTTAGCCCCGGCACCTAACATTAGTAATAAGGGATGGCTATTACAGATGAGTAAGACCTCCTTCAAACTAGGAAAATCCATCCATCTATCCATACAAACTTTCACGTTTAAAATATTGGTAGGACTGTACACGCACAATTCGATTTAATATCGGGTAAAGGTTATCGAATAAAAATACTGAGTTTTTCTTTAGGATAGAGATAATATTGATTGTTCTTGTAACTAGGTAGGTAGGTATTCATCATCTGCCTAGCCTTTTCCCAACTAGGTTGGGGTTGGCTTCCAGTCTAACCGGATGCAGCTGTGTTCCAGTATTTTATGTACATGGAGCGACTGCTTATATGACCTCCACAACCCAGTTACCGGGTAATACGGCAAGACTGGTTGTCCGACTTTCGAGCTCCTGACGACGCGTAACGACTTCCAAAGATGCACAAATGACAGCCGGGACAAACGGCTTAACGTGCTTTCCGAGATACGGAGGGGTTTTGGTATGTAAAGATGGTCACCCATCCACGGATCAACCGCGACAAGCGTAGCTTAACCTGATGGTTTGATCCATGCGGATGTTATTACTTGGCACATAACGTGGAACTATACGTAGTTAATGCTGAGTCGGTAAAGTAGATTATAGATATCGTGCACTAAGCAGACAAAAATAGCCCTTATAGTCACGAACATATTAAGGATATTTAGTGTTCCTATACACCGTTAAATTTTATATTCGCATAATTTATGTTCGCATAATTCGACATAATAATTATGTACCTATGGATCAACTGATTTTTTTTTCACGATTTCAGGGTTGATCGCGTAGTAAAAGTTGTGCATAATGATGAGTACAATGACCCTTTTTAAGGATTAAAACGATCAAAATTTAACCGTGTATACAGGGTGGCAAGGACATCGACGCACAAACTGTAACCATGAATTCAGCACATGATTCTAGACGGGGGTCTAGAATCATGTGCTGAATTCATGGTTTTAAAAATTTCAACGCTAGGGGTAGCGTTGAAATTTTTCGACGGTAATTAAAAAAAAAAATGCTCTTCCATACATTTTGACCGCGTAGGTATTGCAATTTTCTATGAAACAGAAGATTTTTTTTTTTGATAACCGACCAAAAATATCGACACTATATGGGGTCTAAACTCTGTGCTGAATTCATGGTTACAGTTAGCGCGTCGATGTCCCTGCCACCCTGTATTTAAACATTACTTTACCCAACTATAAAAACATTGCAAACAAACCTCCCAAAATCTAGACATCCATCTGCTCTTTCTGTAAAAAAAGCCCTGACCATTAATGAAACTCTACGTCTACCGACTTTTCTCTGAAATCAGGAATGTTCCTTCATTAAGGCCGTCAGTCTTTCCTCGCGATGTTTTTTCACAGATGAAGATAGATGGTGGCCATAGACAGGATTCAAGGAAAAAACATAAGAATAAATTAACGGAGTTTTCTCTTCTTTGGTTAGGTCGCGCCCGCGGCCATGTTGTTTGAAAACATCGCCTGAATAATATTCTATTAATAGTTGTATTCGTTAGCTAAACAATTGTTGTTGTGTATTGGTTTGCTTGTGTTAAACTTGCCTGTAAATACCGCAATTGGCGGTATAGTTATTAACCTAAGTTGTTGAATTGTTTTCTGTACATGGGACAGAAAAACAGATACGAAACGACGAAACACCCATTCAATTTGCTATCCAAAAAAATGAACATTACACTAATGTTCGTTTTTTGGATTGTTCAATCCACTGCTGCATGTGTTTTCTCCTTAACTTCTGAGCTCCTTAGGTTCTGCGTTGAGCTGCACGATTACCTACTAACAAATGCGTGCAAAAGTCCACTCAATTTTGATTGACTGGACAAGTCCAATCAATCATCAGAAGTCATCTGTGCGATTTTTACCTCAATAGACCATTTCAAACACCAAACCATTCTCCTTTCCGACACTGTAATGCATTCGAAGTACCTTTACTTTAGGAACTAGCGCAGGTTTATTAATTACCTACCTACCTATAAGCTTAATACAGTAAATTCAGCAGACCAGCGAACATTCCATAGACTGCTCAATGTATTTTGATACGGAACCCTAATTGTGCATGACCGACTCGATCTTGGCCGGTTTTTTTTTATTTTATTTGTTACTAGCTGTGCCTCGCGGTTTCACTCGCATAAGTTTCGATCCTGTGAAAATTTCGGGATAAATAGTATCTGTTATGCTAATCCTGGTTAAAAAGTATTTGTGTGCGAAATATTATCCAAATCCGTTCAGTAGTTTTTGCGTGGAAGAGTAACAAACATCCATCCATACAAACTTTCGCATGTATAATATTAGTAGGATTTAATAGGTCTTCAAGCACTGAAATGTACAGAGGCGGACTTAATGCCATAGAGATTTTTTACTAGTCAATTTCGTCTTTTTTGTTCACTTGTTTTGAGTGTAAGTATGTAAACACATCAGTGCAATTATGACCTGGCGAGTTTCGCAGTCTTCTCGCCTCTCGAGACTCGACAGTCGAGAAAATATCCTTGTGTAAATTACTCTTATTTCATTAGACTCGATTAGCCTGCTTATAGACGAGCGGCATCTTGCCTGACAGAACTGCAACTATCGAGGCGCGGGCTGCAGTCGGTGCAGTCGGCTGCCGCTGACCTATAGCGTCGACGGCAGCCTTTACTGCTTCTACGACAGCTGCTGACATATGACGACAGCTGCAGTTACTTCTGTCATCGACAAAATGCCGTTCGTCTGTAAAAGCTCTAACGGAGCGTGTTCATCATTTGTTTCAAGAATTTCGGCATCAGGTGTCTTTAACTCGATAACTTTATGAATTATCGCCCACTTAAGCGTTTTGTTACATTTTTTTATTATCAATGAGCTACGAAACTGCGCAATTTAAACTTAAAACGACTTTGATCGCTCGTAAAATAAGAGAGACTGGGCAGAGCATAGCGATACGGTCTTGACTTGCTGTTTGTGTAGGGATACCACCACATCATTTATATCCTTGTGCAAAGTGTTATCAAAATCTGACCAATTTTGAGACGATATTACCCCGCAGGTCAAATAATAATATAATAATAATAAATCGTTTATTTATAAAAAGGGAACACATTTTACATTGATTACTTTAACAACCTGTGCTTCAGGCTAAGAAGTGCATACATAGGTACTTAATATAATAAATTAACAATGCGTATAACGTAAAAACTAAATTAACACTTAGGTAAATAAAATTAAAATAGCGTGTTAGTAGTTTTATTTGCAGACAATAAGTAGGTCTTCTGTCTGTGCATAATTGTTGGTTAGTAAATAATTAAATATATATTTTTTACAGCTATAGTAATTTATTTTGTAGATACTTAGTTTTCTATTTAATTTAACAAATTTTGAATCTGCTAAAGTTCGCAATTTTTTTAAAACATATATTAGTTTGCGTACTCTTTTAACTATAGGCTTTCGATATGTCCAAAATATGCCTAAAGAATTTAAGGATCTTATTGCTTATATTATCCCATCTAACTGCACAGTCGTCTTTTAACCCAGAAATAGGATTTAAGTAGATAAGTACCTACTTAAATCCTATACTACTAGCGGCCCTGGCAGATGTCGTCCTGCCCGGTTGAGTCACCATATACCGACAGCAGCGCCACCTACCGGGTCCAATTGTATTTTCAAACCATCCAGGAACCCATTGAAATATACACACAAAATTGCATCCAATTTGGTGCAGTCGATCGGAAGTTATGCGCGTACTATATTTCGGTGATTTATTTTTATTTATATATACTAGCTTTTGTCCGCTACTTCGTCCGCGTGAAGCAACTTTCTTAATTTTGTTTTCCGTAAGAACCTTCTACAAAGTATTAGAAAACTTAAAAAAAAAGATGGATGAAATCGGTGAGATAAAGTCGTTCTCAAGTTATGACGTGACCAAGGGAAATAGGGATTCATTTTTATTTATATAGAATATTAGTCTATTATTTATAGGTATGCGTTTCAAAATCTCCTAATGGTACCTATCTCACTAGAACGCATGACAAATACAATATGGTATCAACACAGAGAGCAAATAAGATTTCCCAAAAGCATTTGAAGATTGACATCTATAACCCTTAGAAAAAAGTCCCAGTATTTACTCCAAACAAAGAGAATCCAGCTAAAAATACGGCCCAGGAATAATCTGGAACAGCAAACAGTGTCGAGTTTCCACAAAAAGGCAGTAAAAGCTTCAGCCGTCGTCCCACTAATCATGTTCGGCTAAAAAAAGGGTCGGGGCAGCTGCCGACCAATTTGTCAAGTTGTCGCCTTATCTCAGATAGGGTCCGAAGGATAAAGTCACAGGTGAATTTAACGGTTTTTTTTTAGTTTGGGAAGAAAGTATATCGCCGATTTATGGTCAACAAATGTACAGTAGGTACCTACCTACACAGGTAGGTAAGCAACTTTCAAAAAGCAACTCAAAGACGTTTAAACAAAGGTTATATTTTTCCATGAAGACTTAAAGTTTTACTTACAAAATATTTGTATGATGTAATAAGTAATTGATTCGCACGAATTTACTCAAATTCTAAATGTGCCAATTACCTAATCCATATTTCTGGAGTTGTCGATTTGCCCACAAATAAAATAACTTTGTGCGAGTCACAAACACAAAAAAAAAAATTAAAAGTGTCCATTCGCCCGTTCAGGGTGAGTATATTCGTGCACATCGGGTAATAAACCAATGTATTGCGTTAATTGACTAATGAATTTGTAACTGCATCATTCAATACACCTTACTACCTACCTATCTATTGACCAAAGTAAGAAACTAACCCAGATACGAACGTCGAATTTCAAGCCGAATATCAGCAGTGCGATTCTGTAACCATTTCACCGTGAAAACTTAAGTGAAGTGAGCGTGGAGTGAGCTGTTATTCCAACGAATGCTAAGGGATTGCCACAATTGACAGCTCACTCTAAGCTCACTTCACCTAACTTTTCACGGTGAGATTTTTCAGAATCGATCGGCTGGACCGTAATTCGCTATGACACAATGAACAAAACCGGGCGAAATCAACGCGAGATTGCCGGGATTAGCTAAGGAATCGACGTAGTTTCGAAGTAAGGAATCGTTAAGAGGTCATAGTGGATTAGGTTCCAGAGGGGCAATTCTCGTAATTTGAAGAATTTTCACAGTCTGATCTCAGTTTCAATCTGTTAAAAATACCTCTAACTTCCCTACATTTGTGAAAAGTTTTTGACATAGATTGTCGCTGAGATGAGATTGTAACTAAATTATGAACGTTTTTAATTACGAGAATTGGCCTTTAGAGCTTGATTAACTGTTAAGTTAACTAGTTCATACTGGTTCATATAAAAGCATGGGGTATTTTGTGTTAAATGACTGGAAGGAAATACGTACAGTCACGAGCACCAATATGTCAACACTTGGGAACTTTCAACTGCGATTTTTTCGTGAAATAACGAATGCAACGTTGCAATACGACACATTACATAAAACCTATGGATTCGAAAATGCTATGTTCGTAACAAAATAAAATTTCATTCAAAAATAAAGGAGTCAATCACTTTTGAATAAAACCGAGTGTATACATACTTTTGCTCGTGACTGTACAGGTAGTTTATTTCTACACATTTCCTTGCTAAGAGGGTCTTATTTACCTAATGTTATATTAAGGGATAGGCTACAAATAGATATCGTAATAAACATTTCTAAATCTAACTTACAAAACCAAAACAATGTCGCCTTTCTTCTTGTATCCACTTCTTCCTTTAAGACACGTGTAAGGAAAATTCCCCCAAAACAGGAAGGGGCTACGTAATAGGAATAAATATACATATAAGTACAATAATGGATAAATATATAAACAATGTTTGATACCTTAATAATTTGTAGGAAATATTGTAAACGGAATTTCTTGTTTTGTCATACTTTACATAATAATATTGTTTATTTCGTGTTCCTTAATTCAAAAGAAGGCTTACTTGTACAGTATCGTATTGTTCTCGTTTGAGGTCAGAGCGTTTTCAGTAAATTGTGCAGAATATAGAGACAATGGGGGTAAAAACTGCCACTTGCTCTCTTCAGATGTCGCTACTATCAAGCGTCTAAGAATTTGACAGCTAGCTGTCACTATCCATACTTTTTTTTGTAAACAAGGGCTTTGTTTTGTTTACGCATAATTAAAATAGGTGTTAAAAGACGAAAACTGTGAGAGAAAGCTCTCCGAAAAAAAAATTGGGAACCCGATATTTCGTCGAGACTAATAAATGTGGTATCCTTTTTAAACCCGAAGAGTTTTATAAGAGAAATTCGTATACAGATAATGCTCCCAAGAGAACCAATTCGGTTTTCATTACCTATAGGCACTTGTGGTATGACATTATTTAAATTAGAGTAAAGGTGTGTGTGTTTATATTATTATATTAGATTAGATCAATGCTAGAATTAACATCTCTGAAGTTTTTCAGTCAGGAAGAGCATCCTTGAGTTGGGTTTCATCTCCGATCAAGTTATTCCTGTCGTACGTTTCCAGTTTTCTACAAAAAACACAACAAACAACCAACAAACATAAAATAACCTATAAATTATAAAATTTTCATATTTTATTTACTTTTTCACTTCAGCTGCTTTTTTACCAGTGGTAGCTTCCTTCATACATATTTATCTAGTTTTCGTTTAACTTGTGATTAACACAAATCTAAACGTATACAAAAACAATGGCGGCTTGTACACGGTGGACAGTGCTACCATCTATGACGCACTTTGAGTTTTAACCCCATTACCATTTACTTTGACCACGAATGACTACCGATGTTTATCACACTAGCCAGTACTTACAAGGTTATTCATACTTAGGTATAGGAAAATGATGTTAATGGAAAACCAAATATTTAAAACGAAAAGGAGGTAACCTATGTTATTAAGGCTTCCTTGCGGTGAACTTAACCGAACCGTAATCATTTTGATCAGCCGAACGATTCTGTAAAATCGAATTCTGAAAAAAGTTAGGTGAAGTGAGCTTAGAGTGAGCTGTCAATAGTGTCAATCCCTTAGCAATTAATTGGAATGACAGCTCACTCCACGCTCACTTCACCTAAGTTTTCACGGTGATATTTTTACAGAATAGACCAGCAGTTTTTTTTTTAAATATTTGAAGTGAACCTCAAAAACTTTTGACAAAGAAGTTAATCTACAAATAGAATGTGGCAATTTTTTACTGGACTGGACCAGTAACTCCAATGGGATACAAACTTATATTTTATTTGACCCAGTTCAGTCTCGACGGGATAAATGTTGACCAAACTTCTTTGCACTGTGAACAATTTCACTGATGTTTATATGTTATTTGTTTGTGCTATGGCTAAGATTCCACCACTTCATAAGCCGAAATATCTAATAGTTAAGCCTGTACACTACTGGCAAGTAGGTATCTGTACACTGTTTCAAGAATCTTTTAGCGCTCAAATGACGTTGACACGGGGGCGCTGTTGGCAAGCCTCTGTACACTTGCATTGTGAAATGTATTGACAAAACAAGATGGCGCGGTCAAAATCGGAACTATCGGTTAGTTCCAATTTTGACCGCGCACCGAGAGACACTTGTACAGCTATTAATCGGTAGGCATGGAGGCCGGTCTTCAATAGACAGGTGCATGATGCCTTCATGAAAAATAGATTTAAAACTCACAGATTCGAAACTCGTTCTTTTTCAAATCTAGATCCATGTTGTAGTAAGTCTCAGACCAACAAAAAAGCCTTTTTTTTACAAAATCTCACGCCTTCCCATGGGGTTAGACAGAATCTACAGAACGTCACCTACTACGATCTTACCTATCTTGACGTTGAAATTTAAATGTTGTATCTCTTTTACTTGCACGGAACTTACCTCTTGCACGTTTCTTGAGCGAGAAAAGGGTCCTATTCGCGCTGACTCGTCGTTCTGATACCAAGAGCTTGGTTTATTCAGAAATCGTAAACCTAGAATTTTCCTGATGAGAAATACGTGACATTTCAATAATAAAACGAAGTTCTTTTTTTATAAGACGTACGTTCGAAATACGTTCAGCAAAATTTATGCAACGGACGGAAAATAGAAGTACACCTACTCAGGATAGAAACGCAGTGTAAACTGGACAGGATTTTAATTTATTATGAATAAATAATGCATGAGCAGCCAATCAGAAACTGAATAGCAATTAGTTTGAGTAATTAATGCTATGCATGTCTTGTTTTGGACGAGGAAAGCTGTAATTTATTGCAGGAAATACAGTAGGTATGGTCTCCCTATGGAAGTATTTACTGACCAAATTAAAGTCACATTCTTATATTATTCCGTAGTCAACACCCCTTATAGTTTCGACATGTCCATCCTTCCGTCTGTCTGTCCGTGTGTCTGTCAGCGGCTTAGCTCAGAGACTTTTACCGTACCTACTAGAAAGCTATAATTTGGCATGTGTGCTTGCTTATCGTCATAGTGTAGCTATTAAACTTCGATCATCGATTGAATTTGAGCAGAACTCTTCTAAATTATAGTTCAATGCACCCACCGTTGTATTATGTCTGTCAGGAGCTCAGGCTCAGCAGTACCTAGTGCTTATTGCGACCACTAGACCATAAGAATCTACATACAAACTGCTTTTATTTCTTTACAGCAATTATCTGTTGTGTAACACACTATCAGTAGGGTTTCATTATGACAGTTCAGCAACATTCATTCCATTATTGACGTTGTTGAGCAAACACATTTTTCGAACATATGAAGCAATGGATTAGCAATGTTTTTCAAAATGATTCAGATTGAGATTCAGATCGACGGCACGGTTGGCGTAGTGTTTAAGCGATTGACTGCTGCGCTGCGTGTCGCGGGTTCGATTCCCGCACGGAACAAATATTTGTATGACCTACAATTAGTTGTTCCGGGTCTGGCTGTTTGTGTATGTGAGTTTATATGTCTGTAAACGCTCCCACGACGCAGGAGAAATTCCTAGTGTGGGACAACGTTTTTTTTTTTTAAAAAAAAGAAAAGATTGATAGTGTTTTACTCAATTAGGGTGCTGTACAAAGTTGGAATGTAAGAAACTATCCAGCTCAATTATTTGCGCCGTCTTTGGAATAAAAAAGAATGGCTCGTTGCCAAGAGTCGAAGAGTTCTAAACGATTTATTCCTTCCTTAACGAATCTTAATGTACGCACGACTACACATCAAGGTATATAAACCAGTATAAGCTGACTTCTGATTGTACGATAAACCTATCCAATGCGAGGTCAGCTTAAACTGGAAATATATAGCTTGATGTGTTGCCGGGTGTACTTAAACTTCTTGGCTTAAACAAGATGGCACCATTTAACTTGTAGATCTATTAGATACCTACAGGGGCTCGTGGCTTATTAAAAACAGCCGCACGGATCGAGTTAAGCTATGCTTGCCGAGGTCGGTTCGTGGATGGGTGACCATTTATTACATATCGTTCCTCCCTCCGTGTCATAGAAAGCACGTTAAACCGTTGATCCCGGATGTCTTTTGTAGATCTTTGACAGTGTTTACGGGTAGTCCGTCAGAAATCTGAAAGTCTGAAAATCAATCTTACCAATGGGTATCGTACATGGTAACTGGGTTGTGGAGGTCAGATAGGCAGACGCTCCATGGAAAATACTGGTATTCAGCTGCATCCGGTTAGACTAGAAGCCGACAACATCATTGGGAGAAGGTTAGGCAGATGATGATCTATTAGCTGTACCTATATTTTTTCCAAAAGCAGTAAGCATTTTTTTCAAAAAGCAGTAAGTTATACATGGGTGGGATACTCAACTACAAAAACCAAAACATCAACAATAAAAATATCAGCACCATAATTATTATAATCAACAGTTTAATTTTTCAATTAATCAGAATAACATTAGCTTAAACATAGAAACACATCTATTACAAACAAAACACAAACGGTATTATTTTTAACCGACTTCTAAAAAAGGAGGAGGTTCTCAATTCGGATGTTTGTATTTTTTTTTTTTTTTTTTTATGTTTGTTCGCGCATAACTCCGTTGCTTGCCAACCAATTTGAAAAATTCTTTTTTTGTTGGAAAGGGTATACTTCCCAAATGGTCCCATGAAATTTTTATCAAAATCGGACAACCGGTTTTTGAAAAATCAACAAAAATCAAAAAAATTATCACAACTAAAAAGTGAAAAATAAAAACTTTTTTACAAAAAAAAAACAACCGACTTCCATAAAAACACTACAAAGTGAAAAATAACTTTAATTTCGGAAGTCGGTGGCGAAAAATGAAATACAAAAACCAAAGACACCGACTTCCGAAATTAAAGTTATTTTTCACTTTGTAGTGTTTTTATGGAAGTCGGTTGTTTTTTTAGAATAATACACACCAATGGAAAACTCTTTGGTCAATAAAAAAAAACTATCTGTGAGCAAATCACGAATATTTTTCATGTACGAGTACACGTTACATAAATCTTTTATTTATAATCTGTTTACTCGTAAACCTGCACAAAACACCCATTATCTGACTACATAAAAACACCCTTTGATGGGATAAAAGCGTTAAAAATCACATCCCTTTATCGTAAAAAGAAAATGGCGGCTAAGTGTTTTTTATTCCAGTCTGTAATGGCGTCTGACATTTAAGGGAATAGGCTTTTAACTCATGAGCACGTGAAATGTGGCTGTCACACAGTTATTTAAACGGTTTTCTCTGAGATTTGTGAATTATTTAAAAGATGGGGCTTTCTGCAATTTACCTACGTATCTTTAAGATTTATCTGGTAGGTGTACTTATCCAGAATAATATAAAGTAGTTATATTATGATAAGATGGGTATTTTCTGTAAAGAAGTCGAATTTAACGTTTACGTTGACTTGGTGTAAATGGCCTAGGTGTCAGTTTTTTTTTTGACTTTTCCTTTTCATTTATTTTATCTTTAAAAAAAAATCTTTTTAAGTTTTTGTTTTCTTTTTGTTACATTTCAATACCCAACTTGTCTGTGAAGTGTTGCCAATAAATTTAAAACAAAAGTTTAAAAAAATACTGTATTTCAAATAAATATTCTTATTTATTGTACACATAAAATTAGAAATATAATATTACAAAGTATAATTATCACGGCGACAATACGAGTATATTATCAAGCTGTACATTCCAGTATGAGCTGACTTCACATTACGAAAAACTTATACAAGGCGAGGTCAGCTAAAACTGCCTGAACTGAAACTGAACGAAGGCGGGCTAACCCAGAATATTATGTACGGTATTACAACAGTTGCTCGTGGAGGAACTTCTCTAGCGCGTGGTAGAGATGCGGCCGCACGCCGACTAAGCCGTGGTCTTCGTCTGTGTAGCTCTAAAAAAATGGTATTAAAAAATATACTTAAGCTACAGGTACATGTATGTACTTGGAAAATTCTGTTTAAAAAATATAGATTAACCCGTTGGATACCGTAATTGCAGACACAATTAAAAAACCATTGTCTCGCGTGACGTTCGACGTGATATGAAGGGTTAAGGGCTGATTTTTCCAACGCCAGATAATGTTATCCGAGGAATAATTTTGAATTTTTGACAGTTCTTCCATACAAAATCTGTCAGACGTCAATTTTATTCTGCGAATAAAAATTATCTGTCGATGGAAAAATCAGCCCTAAAATCCGCAAATTTAGTTAACTTGAGACTTTGCTCGGATACCGTATGCGCGTGATACTGAGGAGTCGCTGGCGAGTGTGGTAACAGCGCGGGGGTTGGCAGGGGCCGCTCGGGTCTCAAGTTAACTCTTGCGGGTCATACTTGCTTCTGCCCATGATTTCGACTGCGTGATTTCTTGTTTTAACATAAAATTTATCCTATAGCATCGTGTCCCTCGCCTGCGATACTACTTCGTATTCACTTAGTATTATTTTTGACATTTTTAATTTGCTCGGCTCCTAAGTGTCGTAGCGTGATGAATTAGGCTATCAAACGCAAAAAGAATTTAAAGAAATATGGTGGTTTCTGAGATTAGCGCGTTCAAACAAACAAACTCTTCAGCTTTAAGATATACCCGGTTCCTGATTTGAGAATTTGAAGCGAGAACTTGTCAAACTCTACTTTAGCATTCATTAAGGAATCACTTTAAATTTAGCAAAATTTAGAGTAAGTAATTAAAAAATTCTTACGTTTATTCGCAAAGAAGTTTGGAATTTCACGGGCTTTCGACTTAAGTAGGTACCTAACAGTTTGATAAGTTCTCTCTTCAACTTCAAATTCTCAAATCGAAAACCGTGACTAAATACCATCAGTGATTAAAGAAGAATCTAGTTTCGCTAAAAGTATTGACACAATGATTTTCGTAAATTCTCAACAGCTAAATATTCTGTTGAGCCTACTCGTAAGGTTACAGGGAGACCGCGAAATGGGATATTTTAAAACTTTTGCATGTCAAGATGCAAAGCTATACAATGTTTACAGACACTTCATATATAGGTACCTGCTCGCGCAAGTTTGCGTAATATAGATTTTTACTATCATGTTTCCGAACGCATCTCACACCAATGCAGAATTCCAATACGACCGCAGTTTTGAGCTCCTATCCCTTTCCCATGCAACAGAGAGAGAAGAAATGATCACCGCCGCAAAAAATTATTTCCCGCAAATGGTTCTTCGAAGCCGCATGTATATACTTATTCCAACCAGTACCATCAAATTTTTTGAACCCTCACACCAAAATTGACTCAAATTAACGAAACAAATGCTTCAGTTACACCTAAGGGCTACCTTCACAATACCTGCAGTATATCAGGCTAAAGCGGCGATCCCAAGGGCACTCTGCTGAGCCAGCGAATGTTCTAGAGCCCATTATTTATATAAACGATCGGATATTTCCTCGCACATTACTTCACAATGTTGAGTGGCCAACCTTATAACATTGGGTTGGTACGTTCTTTTAATGTTATAAGGCAGGGGTTAAATGGGTGGGCAATTTATTATGCGGTAGGTTCCTCGGTTGCGTTACGTTGAATCGTAAACATCCGTGGTTTTTAAGAACGTTTAAATGACTTTTTTTTTTTTGTTATGTGTGTATTTCAGCAATCATCTCAGCATCAGTCTCCATATCCTCGCGTTTTTTCATCTTGTCGTTATTATAAACTGCCGGGCTGGTAGGTCTTCGTGATTCCACCATTACCATCGTGATACCATTCCGCTATCACTTTCAGCAATCGTTCCTTTAGCCAGGGTCATCATCATCATAATTTCAGCCGAAAGACGTCCACTGCTGGATATAGGCCTCCCCTCAAGCACCGGCACTTCGACCGATTCTATGCTGGATGAGTGCAGCGGATTCCGGCGGCCTACACAAGGTCATCGGACCAGCTTGTGGGATGTCTTCTAACGCTAAGGTACTTCTTTTCCATTTCTCTCAATCAGAATTCAGTCTTACAAGAGGACCAAACCTACTCCTTGTCCTCAAATTTGAGCCTTAATTGGATTAATTCTTGAACTTACCATCTGGGTAAATTGGACATTTTGCCTCTGCAGCATCCGTGACAGTGACATAGCGTGCTGGTAGTGCACGTTGTCGTCTGCGGTGCCGTGGATCAAAAAGTAGCTCTTGTCACGAAGACCCTCCGTCTGAAAACAAATGAACAAATCATTAAAGGACCACTAGTACATTTTTCAATGGAGATTTTCCAACAGCATTTGAAAACACTAGTGGGTTTTACTATTTAATTTTGTATTTCCTTTGCGTGTCCCAAATAAAATATTTTTCTTCCTTTCTTGGTGTAAATATTGATACGGAGCATACACCCGGTTTCTGCATTGATACTTTGGAGTTGCGATATTTTACTTTGGCATATATTACTAATAAGGTGATTCCTTCAAAATTGCCTGCGAAATTCAAAATGACTTACGTTTTTTGCAAAGTATTTTTTTTTTTTTTTCACTTGTTCCTGACGCTACAGTACAGTTTGTAGTTCTCAACTTCAAGCTCTCAATTCACAAACCGAGCGTTAGATTCAGATCTGAATTAAAATGTCATAACTTCATATTAATCATAGTTTAAATATATACATTAATATGAAACTTACCACCTTTTCAGTAAGAAGCGATGACTCTGCGTAATCAGCTTCGTTTTCCGTAGGCAGACCCATGTAACGTTCAGTATAGATTGTGTCTGAAAACAAAAAATCATGTTTTACACTACCCTAAAGAATGAGTTTATACCTACCTACCTACATAATCCCACACCTTCCCATGGGGATAGCCAGAAACTACAGAACGCCACCTGGTACAATCCTTTCATACTCCTTTGCTTTGGTTACGTTCATACATCTGGTCATACACATACGCTGGGTGCGAGTATTATGCACTTGAGCTTTCTGAAGAACATCACCAATAGGGTCACTACATAATATGTACAGTCACGAGCAAAAGCATGTATACACTCGGCTTTATTCAAAAGCTATTTACTCCTTTATTTTTTAATGAAATTGTATGTTGTTACGAACATAACATTTTCGAACCCATAGGTTTATGTAATGTGTCGTTTTTCAACGTTGTATTTGTTATTTCACGAAAAAATCGCAATTGTAAGTTGCCAAGTGTTGACATATTGGTGCTCGTGACTGTATATGATATGTCCTTTGAGTTTATCGTTGAAGATTCTCCACAATCAGTCTTTCAGTCCCAGTATATGTATAGATACACTAAAAATTACTCAAATACATTTCACACGTATTGGAAATTCAAGCCCTCTATCAACTACTGACTGGCAAATCTTCAAATCAGGCCAAGATCTTTTCTGATGAAACAAACATAAGAGAGAAGAGGAATTTATTGTAAAGATGCTGCTCATCTGCCAAGATAACAAGCGAAGGACCTTTGTGACTGATTCAAAAGACCTTACCGTAGAACTTCCAGTCGGCGACAGGAGCGACGGCGGCCGCGCACTTGAAGACGTCTCCACCCTCAGCGAGCGCCTTAGTAGCCGCATAAGCGCCGTATGACCACCCCCAGATGCATGTGCGTGTGCCGTCTATCCAAGG
Source organism: Apamea crenata (assembly GCA_949629185.1). Classification (NCBI taxonomy): domain Eukaryota; kingdom Metazoa; phylum Arthropoda; class Insecta; order Lepidoptera; family Noctuidae; genus Apamea; species Apamea crenata. The sequence continues at coordinate 6,579,430 of OX451359.1, forward strand.
TAGATTATCTTGCAAGTACCTGGGAAAAGAAGTGGGAGGGTTTGGGACTATTGCAAGCAACTAGTGGTAAATCTCTGCGGCATAATAATTTTCTTCAATAGAATTTCACCCATTCTTATTGTTTAATTTCTGTGTTCCATTCAATTAATAAATTCACCTACCATATCTCTAAGGTTGGCAATTCCATACATGTTGCTCGCGCTAGATGACAATGTGATAACATTTTAAACTACAACAAAACCAATATTAAGAAGTCCTCTTTTCTGGAGATCCTTAATCATGATTTTTTATTTAAACAGTTTACATGTACTGCATGCATGTACGAGCATGTATGCTGCGCTGCGTGTCGCGGGTTCGTTTCTAGCACGGAACAAATATTTGTATTGCCTACAGGTAGTCTGTTGTTCCGGGTCTGGCTGTTCGTGTATCTGAGTTTAAATATTTGTAAACGCACCCACGATACAGGAGTAATTCCTAGTGTCGGGGCAACGTTTTTAAAAAAAATAAATAAAATAAACAAGGTGACACCTGACGACAGTCCTATTTTAGTCAAGAATTAATTTCTTTGCCTCTGTAAAAACTACATTTCAACTTACTTCGTTACAGTGATCTGGTCGTCAACCTCAACAGTTCCAAGCTTCCCGTTCAATGCGAACATGTTGTCGACTCCTTTACGTCCGGAGCCTCGTCCGTCAATGTGAGCGATAGCTATACCCAAGCGGCTGACGAGATAACTGCCCCAGTCAAGTGACCATCTTTTTGTTACTAATGCCGTATCGGGTCCACCGTACCTTGAAAAGGGAAATCAATGTAGATTAGCAAAAAAAAATTAAGAAGAAAAAAGAAAGAAATTTGCTAATTTGATGACATTTGCTGTAGTGCGCTGCCGGTTGTTTGATTTCCCTACATTTGGAGTAAGTACCTTCCTTAATTGTTGTCACTAATATCTAAACGGAAGTTGTTGATGTAGACGTCAAAATAAAAAATCAGCACCAACAATCGTCCAGTGATCATCGCAAGTACATCCACACCAATGTTACAAAAAGGCTGGCAAAACTTCAGCGTTGCTCTTTGGCGTGGTATGAACATACTAAGGACGAGAGATACTCACACATAAACGAGCAGAGGCACATTGGTCCTGGTAGCATAGTCAGCTGGCGCCTGTATGAGTACGTCAGCGGCCGGCAGTCCCTCGATGACGGGCACGGAGACGCGGATTGTGGCGGGCAGCACGCGTTCTGTGGTGACGGAGGACAGCTGAGCGTTGTCAGCCCACACGCTGACCAGAGCGCCGTTCTGGAACGTAAATTATTTGGTTGAGGATATTCTTGAAAAGGGTGAACCTTCTTAATGAGGGCGTTAATTAATCTAGTTCCTTCTTCAATGACTCGCCTCTATGAGAAAAATTGGGATCTATCATGCAGACCCAGTGCGGGTTGGTGGACATCACGTTTGATTTTTTTTGTTCAAAGGCATGCTGGTTACCTCAAGATGTTTTGTTCGCCTATTTAATGCCAGGCATTTTAGGTATGAAAAGCCTACTTAATTTGACCTGTTTTCAAACCGCATATTAACGTCTCCGATCTACCTGTTAATTTTGCCATATATATATTTATAATCAGAACTGTTTACCGATATTTATGTGATTCTGTCACTAGCGTTTTGTACGGTAACTTCGTGGTAGAGACACTTACCAATGTGCTCCCGATGAATGACGCTAGCCGGCTAGCTTGACTGAACACACACACACACAAACACACTGACAATATTTTTTATTTATTATCCCCTAAGGACCTAAAGGGATCCGCCTTTTATCAACAGTTTTCATTAGAATCAGAATTAATACTCACGGTATTGTAAATGAAGACCTGTGGCACACCAGGACCAGCACAGTTGATGGTGATTCTGTCACCAGCGTTGTTGAGAGTAGCTTCATTGTAGAGGCACTTGCCTCCGTCCTCCCTCTGGATACCGCAAGTGAAGCATGCGACCGTACCAGCGCTGTTCACCGTATAGATGTGTTGTTCCGCTGAGTCTTCTACGCTTGTGGCTTTGTACCAGCTGGAAGAGAGAATCTATGTTTTACTATTGGAACAAAATCATTTGCTATAATCTGTAGTGTTTAGGAATAACTGTAAAATGTTTGATGGTAAATAAGTAGTATTTCTATTCATACCAATATACCTACTGATAATTGCTCATGCTTGTTATCATCAGTTTATTGTTCAGTTTTACCTTCATGACACAATGCCTGTATAACTGCTAGGATAAACATTGTCATCGTAATTTTTTTTTAATGATTCACGTATGCCAGTGTTAATGTTGGCCTTTTGTGTAAACTTTAACAATTAGGTAAGAGTGCATTACTAAATATTACGTTCTTATATTAAATAGTATACTTACATGACGTTAGCGGAGTTCCAGGCTAAGATCTCAAGCACGGTGTGTGCTGTGTTGACGCGGTTCTGTTGGGTCCACACGGCAGTGCCAGTGCCAATCGATGATACTTGAACTATTTGCTTGTACAGCACTCCATCAACACTCTAGAAATATGTATGTTGATATATTATAATATACCAACGTTCATTTTTGTAATAAACCAGCCCACCCTATAGACGCCATCATGTCCTTTTAATCCATAGAAAAAAATACCTTAATTTTTTCCAATTTTCCGGGCAATGTTTCTATTTATTCTTTCCCTAAAAGCCTTTAATTTGGACTGTCACGAACATTTTAGAACAAGAAATGGCCAAATCGGTCTAGCCTTCTCAAGCCATGCTCTAGTCTAAGCAATTCTGTATGCATATTGTATTTTTTATTGTTCCGTATTCAACAAGGAACCCTAATAGTTTCACCATGTCCGTCCGTCTGTATGTCAGCGCCTTAGCTCTGAGACTTACTAATTAATTACATTACAACTACAACTTACATTTTTGCAGTTGGATGTATGGGAGAACATTTTTTGCAACTAGGTAACACACCAAGCTACCCAAAACTGTCAAATTTTCCCAATCAACTTTGAACTTTGGCAGATTGTAGTAGCTTGATGTGCTGGCGTCTGTACAATTTTAAGTGTGTTCTTTGAATAAATTCATCCCAACTAAGGAACCCTTTGTTGTGCGTGGTGCGACACGCACTTGACCGGTTTTTATTTACACCCATAGATAGATTAGTAGTAGACTGAAAGGGTTCTTTTTTGTTTTCAAACTCAAAATCGAATCATCATCATCTGCCAAGCCTTTTCCCAACTACGTTGGGGTCGGCTTCCAGTCTAACCGGATGCAGCTGAATACCAGTATTTTACATGAAGCGACTGCCTATCTGACCTCCACAACCCAGTAACAAAATCAAAATCTAATATTTGCATAAAATGTGGTAGGTACAAAAGATGATATTACATAAAATTGTGATGCAAACACACATTGCACCATGTAATGATGGCATGCAAAATAAATATTTAATACATGAAGTAGGTACCAACAACAGGTAGTTTTGTTTTGGATGAAATGCTAAATTTTACTGGTGAGTTAGTATTTAATAACCTGTTGAATAGAAACCTGTCCCTGTACAGAGTTTAAACTAGACCATCACGACATCTGTCGTTCGACCCGCGAAGTAACACAGAGCGAAAAATGTATGTAATGCTACAGAATCGCAGTAAGATGGCGTTAGTACTACTTTTGTTTTCTTTTCTTGGGTAACTACGTTTTTAATAAAAACAAAACAAGGTGTTTGGTTTTAATACTAACCTGTGGTAAGATGGTGATGAAAGCATTGCCTGCTTCGTTAAAGAACAAGGGAACTTGATCGATCCAGCCGTTGGGTTCAGAGTAAGAGAAGATCTGGAAATAATGCATAATTATGACTTTAGTTTTATTTTATTCTGTTCGAAAAACTTACAGCTATCTTATCCCACATCCCACTGCTGGGCAAATGCATCTTCCCGTGACTCCAGCTCTTTCGATCCTGGTGGTCTACTCCGAAGTGCGAAGTGCGAATGTTCGAATCGGACCGACACATGGCCGAACCGAATATTATTGAAAAATGCGAAAAAACTTCGGATCGGCTCAGTTGGGTTGGGACCACAGTCAATATTCGAAAGAGTGTAGGAGTGTAAGATCGGGACCGACCGAAACAAATAGTAACTTCGTAGCAGGAAACGGCCGAGCATTCGGCCGATAGGTACTACGTCAGAGTAGACCCCCAGGGCTAAAGTGGACCACTGGTCATTTTTATTATTACTCAATGACAAAATCATTGAATTTACCAGAGGATTACTGAATTTATGTACAGTCACCATAAGATGTAAGTAACCACGGTTGTCGGATACAGTTGAAGTTTAGTAAGAAACCGATGGATGTTTTCAAATGAAATTCAATTTGATAAGTGAACTGTTTGTTTTCTATTAATTAAATTAAATTTTGTTCGAAAAAATCTACCGGTTTCTCACTGAACTTCATTACATCCGACGACCCTGGTTACTTATCTCCTTTGGTGATCTCCTTTGGCGTCCTTTGGTGGTTTTCAAAACCAAGTAGTGTTTGATTTTATTGGATTTTAAGTATTACGTAAGACAATACATATTACTATTGATTTACTTTCTACTTTCTCTTTTTTTTTTTGTTGAGAGAACTTTTATTTCAGACAGGACTCCATAGGGTTAGTCCCTATGGAGTCCTGTCTGAAATAAAAGCTTAATATTCTATTATGACTTTTAGATACTGTTATTGCTTGAAAAGAAGCAGATTTTATAAGAATCAACAATTTTCAATCAGTAGCACGAAATAGACTCCCCAAAAATCCCAGTATTTGCTAGCCTGACAGTTCAGGACTTACCTCCGAGCAAGTTGTCTGTCCAGCCGTGCACAACTGGACAGTCATCTGAGTTTGTACTCTGTTGGTCCAGACCACAGCAATAGACGAATCCGTCACGAATTTCACAGTCTTCAGTATGGGGCTGAAATGAGTAAATGCAAGAAAATGGAGGAAATTAAATATGAAATTGGGTAAGTAGGTATAATGATAACCGTAAAAGTAAAAAAAAAAACATATGCGTTTAGAAATACTTACACCAAGAATCTGAAAAGGAAAAATGTATATCGAACGGGTATCGAACCAACAACCAATTGCTCAGCCATATGGGCCAATCTTGCCGTCAAGTATGTAAGAATTAATGTTATTTTTGACACCTAGATTTTTTTTTATGGAGTTTGCTATAACAAAACGAGAAAATGATTCTAAAGAACCATCAACACATCATTTAACAACCAAAAGACCATCTCAGACATCGATCTACATGGTCTTCATATGATCTGACCAAGATTATGTCTGGACTTTAAAAGAGACTGTAACCTCTGAGTTTGTTTCGGCCTTTCTTCTCAGACTAGTCACATAGGAAATGCTGACGTCATCTAGTTTTTAAATATGATTGACGTGTAAAAGTGTGTGTATGTATAAACCTACTTACAAAATAAAATCATTTATCAAAGAAATAAGGCGACGGCACGGTTGGCGCAGTGGTTAAGCGATTGACTGCTGCGCTGCTTGTCGCGGGTTCGATTCCCGCACGGAACAAATATTTGTATGACCTACATGTATTTGTTCCGAGTCTGGGTGTTTTTCTATCTATAATATGTATGTATTTACAACAAAAAAATTGTATATAAGTAGTTTACCAGCCATCTTGTTACCATAACACAAGCATTAGGTTGCTTAGCTTGGGACAAATGGTGCTGTGTGAAATGTCCAGGGATATTATTATTATTATTAAGGGCAGAAAGAAGTAAAGAATGAAAAAAGACAGCAACCATTCTTTGATTCCTCCTTTTTCTAGATCTCAAACAATACTTACTGGTCAGCAGGTGCTGTGTAGACATTGGGGACGTTGGTGTCAATGTCAAGCAAGGTCACTGACACCGTGGGGTTAGCAGTACCGGTCTGAAAAGAGGTAGAAGGCAACATAAGTTTTAGCCTAAAGGGGAATAGAACTGACATTTCCCAGAACTGAGCAATTTACTTGCCCGTGAAAGCGAACTTTGAAACCAGGAGGGAGATAAAAACATTGGAACAAAAATAATGCCCACCTTTTCCATCCTCCATCAGGAAAGTATGGATCTCTTACCTTAGGGTATCGGATCTCATGGTGGTGCGTGTACTGGTAGTTGACAGACCCAGGAACACCGTAGTGAGGAACGTTCATCTTTCTCACTCCTATATCATTGAATGACGCGTACGCCATCTTAGCACCGTCCTTTGAGAACCATAGGGCATTGTTTGAGCTGAAGACTTCCTCTGTGAACATTAAATCTTTAATAAATCTAGTTATATGGAAAATACATATTAGCTTGGATCATACAGTTTTTTTTACAACATACACCGGAAACTTATGTGTTACAAAAAATTATCAATAATGTTTTTAATTGCTACTGATAAACTTGTGACGAATACAATACCAACCTTCATATACCCAATCCGGGACACCATGGTAGATCACGTCCGACTGGCCAGTCGTCGTAATCTGGCGAGGAGGACTGCTCAGGTCGTTCTGGTAGTAAATGTTGTTCAAATAGACGAAGGCCAGAGCAGTTCCTGAGGGACCCCACACAAAGTTCTGGAGGTAAGCTATGTCATCACTTTTTTCGGCAGTGATTCCGATAGGACCGATATTGACCGTGTTACCAGTGTGTATATTCACGGCTGTGTAGTGAGCTCGGAAACTGTGTCTGTATACCTGGAAGCAATGGAATAGGTTTAAGAGATTTTTTAGGGCACCAAGTCTGGTATCTTAGACTCATAAAAAATCATGAAATTAAATCGTGAAGCGATTCAAAAATAAAATTAGGTATTGAAAGCGATAAAAATACCAGAGAATGTTTTAAAAGCAGAAAAGGATTTTAATTCCATGGTAAAATTTCAACTTACTGGTTCAACATTGTATGCCAGGATGACTTCATTACCATTGGCAGACATCTGAATAACCCTCGATGACTGTTGCAGAACCTGTAGACATAGAAGATGTAAGAAATTATACACATCACATCTTTACGAAGGTAAGTAGTATCGTAAGTTAGGCAGGGTTAAATACATCTAAGAAAATCTTTGAGGCAATCATTGCAATGAACTTTTTCGCCCAAGTGCAAGCCCAATTTCGGTCTTCAAACAAATGCTTTAAGATTTTAAGAATAGAATTATATTTATTTGCTTTAAAACATGGTAAATTAAGGTCTTATAAATAGAATTATGATCTTACATGTTTCGCCAAGGACTGGCATATAAATATTTAAACACGATACATGTAAAATATTAAAAGGATACATTATTCCAACATGTCTATTAAAGTGAATTCTTAACAATAATAGGTATTAACAAAAAGTAGGTAATAATTATAATGAAAATCAGTAACCATATTTATCTGTTACTTTTTTATCAATAAATTCTTTCATACTATAAAAACAATTACCAATAAGCCATTTATGTGGTTTGGATTTAAAGTATTTAAGAGGGAGTTCCCTTATTTTATTTTTTAATATTTTAATTGCTGTGATAAAGCTATTTTTTGGCACAATGTGCTTTGATGTGACGGAATTCTTAACCGTGTTGGGTCTCGACGAGTATATTTCGAACGCAAGTCGCATGATATAAAAAAATTTGAATGCTCTTTTACAAATACACCACCTTGCAATATGTGAAGACCTGTTAGTGTTAAAAGTTTTAATTTTTTAAATAGAGGTCTGCAGGATGTTAATTGACTGATACCGAAGATAGCTCTAAGGCGTTTTTTCTGCTCTAGAAAAGCTTCATTTACGTTCATCGTGTTCCCCCAGAGTAGGAGTCCATACCTGAGAAACGAGGAAACGTTCCCGTAGTAAGCAGTAAGTGCAACTGCTTCACTCGCGGTACGTCTTAAACGTTTAAAAACAAATACAAACTGGGTTAATTTCTTATAATAATTTATGGAAATGAATTTCTTTAGTAATTGAAGTGAAATTGTACGAGTGAAGAAATGTCTTTGTTCGTTAAAAAGCTAGTAGATTGTCGGCGAGTCTGTTTTTGTAAAATCAAACTCACCCTTTCCTATCTCTGTCTGTGTCTGCCATTGGGTAGTCAACTTGTCCGAACACAAACTTAAAACGTATTTTCAACCAACCTGCGAGGTGCTATTAGAAATGAGTACTACGGGGCTATTAGTGTCAACATCATAGAGTATCAGGTCGCCATCACTGTTCCGGAAGAACATCTCGCCTCCTGCAAGTAAACGTTATAAATTAAAAAATTAAGCCCATTCCCAGAGCTCACCAAATGGGGGGCCGGCCACCAAAAATGCGGCTTGAAATCTAACAGACTGCCAAAGAAGCATCTTTGGCTAGACTTGGTAATGGAAATAAAAATATTGTCACGACATAGTGGAAACGGTGGATCGGTGGGACGATTTTTCCACATAGAGAAGACCCCGATAAGAATACATTACGAATTATTAAACATACCCGCTGACCATGTTGCATTGAAGGAAGACGGTGAATACGCCCCTCCGATTAACTCCTCTAAATCTAGCGGAGTAGGTGGTTCAGTAGTAGTTGGTGGAGTTGTCGTAGTTGTATCTACCGCGTCTACCGGAGTTGTTGTCTCTGCAGTAGAATCACTGGCAGTTGTTTGATCTACCGTAGTTGGATCTACCGAAGTAGTTGTCTCTTCAGTAGAATCACTGGCAGTCGTTTGATCTGCAGTAGTTGGATCTACCGAAGTTGTTGTCTCTTCAGTAGAATCACTGGCAGTCGTTTGATCTGCAGTAGTTGGATCTCCCGGAGTTGTGGGACCTTCAGTGGATACACTAGTAGTCGTTGGGGCAGCCGTAGTGGTCGTGGTTACAGTGGGCTCAGCATCACCGCCTGAGAAGACAACGATCAGGGCAACAACTCCTCCAAGTACGGCCAACATCGCGACGGTTCCAATTATGTACAACATTATCTTCTTACGTGAGCTTGTGATCAGAGCCTGAAAATATACACTTGACAGTCAATGAAATCATACATACAGGATTTTTATCATAAATATTTTTTCTAATTAAATATTCCTTTATTTCGGTTTTTTTGGTTATTTATAAACCCGACTGCAGCCGGCGCTTAAGGTAATTCTATTATTTACTATGTTATTTATTTAATTATACACTTTTATTTACATTTTATCGAACTAACCCTAATATATACTATATACAATTATATACAAGTATATAATACGAAAAAATATAGAAAAAGGCAGGAGCTCATTGGGCATCAAAAAATTCGTCCGCATGTGTTATTTTATGTTATTCTAGGGTTAATTCTCACCTGGTCATCTCTGCTCCCTAACTCCATAGTAGAGCTGCTGTCCTGAGCCATCTTGTTTAGGGTGTAACTGTGAATAAAATGGTCTCACTGTGAGATAGTTATTTAAAGCGAATTAAAAACTTTATATGAAATCATACCGGCCTTCCCACTTCAAGGCAAAGGCCTCTTCTCATACAGAGAAGGCACGAGCATTGATCACCACGGCTGCTCTTTTTTTTTTTGTATGGGAAATCATCAAATGACACTCCCTTCCGCTACACCCAGAGCGGGAGGGCCGCTCTGGGTGGAGCGGAAGGGAGTGTCAGACTCTTACTGACTAAAACCCACCCGTGTTCCTTTCTTAGCCCTTTCTGATCCAGGGCAGCGGTAACCCTTTCGGACGATCCCGCTACCCTGGCAGGCTTCGGCCCTATCGGGCCCCTTCGTCTGCTGACATCTCTTTGAGGCGCGCGTGGAACACAACGTGCCGTCCGGCACGGGCCTGGTCCAGATCGGACGGTGAGCTACCCATTACTCTCCGCCCGCTGGCCCACGCCTACGGTGGCCGGGAGACGTCACGTGGGCCGGGAGTCGTCACGTGGACCACGGATGCTCAAGGCGAGTTGGCAATTTCAAACTTATATTAATACGAGTAAGTCCTTTCCTCACGATGTTTTTCCTTCACCTATGTCGATGTCTAAGATAAACTCAGAAATTAAATAACGACCACCGGCCATTCTTCTGACAGCTAAGGACATATTTGCTGCCGGGAAAAAGGCAAATCGGGTAAACGAAAATGTGTATTTTCGACACGACAATAAATTGGTTTTGAATAGCTAAGTAAGCTGTCAGCAACGATTAAATAGTCCTTAGACAAAAAAATATTTAGTTTGTAGTGAGCATGGTGGCCCAGTCGTAACGGCTGCGAATTACGAGTTGTAAGTTCGAACCCAAACGACGCTTTATTTTGTGAATTTCATCACCACCCCTCTCAAAACGGTGAACGAAAACATCGTGAGGAGAAGCGGCATGTCCTAGAAACAAATATTCGAAGACATGTCACATCTACGAACCTGCACCGAGCCCGTGTGGTGGATTACGGCCCTTTCCTTCTCTCCGAGAGCCCACTCCCTGTCGAAGAGAGCAGGCCTGTGTCCCAGCAGTGGGAACATTTTTATGTTCATTATGCTAAATATTTAGTCAGGCACGTACCTACATACAGGGTGGCAGGGAAACGCTTCCGAAAACGAAGACAGGTGATAGGGCTACTGATTCTCGATACGATACCATAAAAAAATGAGAAAAAAAAATGAACAATTTTACCTATTTTTTTTAGCATTTTTCGTACACTATGCTGTGAGAACAGTTAAATTAAACCATTATTTGCTATTAAACACATTTTTTTTCTTTACAACTCTAACAAGCAATGTATTCGTAAATAAATATCATCTGACGCTTGCGCGTGACCTCAAGTTCAAAGTGCGCGCGCGCTCGCCGACAGCTGTGCGGCTGACGACCCCAAGTCCACGTGACGCGCGAAAATAATCAATTTCAGGCGAAAGGTTAGTGGTATCCGTTTGCATAAAGGTTGTATATAATCTACGTTCTGGCTTCGGAAGCGTTCTCCTGACACCCTGTATAAGTTAGGCATAAACGGTTAGTTTATTGATCATTATAACCAATAATAATTATCTATGACGGGCTTGAGCTATCTTAATCCATTGTGATACTGATATAAAAATTGTTTCTACAGAATTATTAAGACGGCTTAGAAAAATATCCTATTGCCTACTGGACATGGTGATTATGGTACTTAATTACATAATCAACCTTTAATGTTCCCACTGCTGGCTGGCTGTATTCCACCACGCGGGCCCAGTGCGGGTTGGTAGGTAATTAATATCGTTTAACCCTTAATTAAATTTAAGAGGGATGCGCTAGGTTGCCCGCGAAATTATTATTTTCTTACGTTTTTTGCAATTTGCATGAAATATCAATTAATAAGATTATATAAACTTAGGAATACTAAATAATTAGTATAACTCTATTACTTAAAAATTAATATAATTCTGTGAAATCATATTTTGTTACGCTCGCGAATCATATTTTAATTAACATACAACCTAACACTGCCCTGCAAATTGCAAAAAACATAAGAAAATTAGAATTTCGCGGGCTACCCTAGCTTCCTCCTTCAGCCCTTATTAAAAACACAAGTTTTCACGCGAATGAGATGATAACTGCAATCATGAAATATGTGACGAAGATAAGTGGGGAATGACAAACATAAAATGTTTTACCGACTAATAAATAGCTATCTAATCATTATCTGTAGTCCGGTATGTATAAACGATAAGCAAAACTCAAGGAAACTCTCCCTTTTTTAATCTCTCCAGGGCCGTAATAGACCAGGGCGTCGACACGGTTGGCGCAGTGGCTGAGCGATCGACTGCTGCGCTGCGTGTCGCGGGTTCGACGGAACAAATATTTGTATTGCCTACACGTAGTTGTTCCGGGTCTGGCTCGTAATTTTTCTTGACATATTTGACATTATATTTTACCATTATATGATTGCTTATACGCTTCAACATATCTGATGATATGTATGTAATAATATGATATGTATATAATGTATGTTAGTTTAAATGTTTGTAAACGCACTGGAATTCTGGGATTGGTATTTCAAGAGGATCTGAAGCCACTATGTGCTGCTGTTGAACACTGGGGTGGTTTTTATAAGGTAAGAATCCCACACTCCCGGATCTTATCTGAGAAGGCCAAGCATCGTTTCGCCTTACGAGTTACCGTTGGCTATAGAAGTATTGAACCTGTTTTTGAAGTTTTTATGTTTATGTTTTACTTTGCAGTAAGGCCGAAGCCTCACGTAGGTAATGAATAACGGGCAGAATCAAACCTTTAAATAATATTGTTAGTTCCTAGTACTTATATGTATATTCGGGGAAACTATTCCACAGAAACCTGTATAAGAGCACATCTAGTCCTTATGGGTCAAAATGTTGTAATAATTTTTGATCACCCTACAAATTAGGGATCTACTTACGTGTTTTCAATATAACACTATAATAAGACGCTTAACACACCATAAAAACAAATCCGTATCCTTTTACGTTTTACTCACCACGTTCCAGATGATAAAAATTAAAATTTTAGACCGGCGGCGCTCACCGAATTCCCGCCACAATGACTAAACGAGTATTAACATGGTTAGATAAATATTATCATAATCAACTAATCAATAAAAATAATCGTAGTATTAATTCGTCATAAATGAGATATAAAAATATTTAAATGTAGATAACAATAATATTATTATTGCCAGATAACAGACACAATAGAAAATCTACTGTTGGCGGTCACCGGTGACCGCGGTGGAACCAAAACCTAAATCAATGATGTTTTCGTATAATGAGCTGGAGTGGTTCTCACGCATAGAATGCTAGACGAAACTATGGTTGACGATAGCGAGAAGTACATATGTAGGTACTTGACTACTACTAAATAACTAACTAATCTTCTTAACATGTGTATGGCAATCAAAATGGACTCGGCCCACAATTCGGCTACGTGTTTGGCGCCATCACTAGTGTCCATCAGTTCCTGTAACATGCAGACGACAGAGCACGACACACAGGACACAATACTAAGTGTACTATAGTTTGTGGAACACACACATCAATTTAAAACTTGATGGCAAAACACTATAAGGTATTTTTAAGTATAAAGATTGTTTCAAAATTCAGTGGGGCACACACATTAGAACTCTTTAGGTAGATTAAGTTCATCTGCTTAATATGCAGAAAGAAAAATAAAGCAGTTGACTGATATGGCAACCGCTTAGGTAAGTATACTTTGCTTATATTCATAGTGTTATATCTCACGGCATTCTACTGTGTGGTAGCTGACGTAAATCTAATTTACAGATTAAAAATGGACCCTTGCGAGTCCCTTAGAAACCAATTTAAAAAAATCGATATATGTACTGACCATGATATATGTACTTTCGAAAGTATTTTATATGTTCGCGAAAACTTAGGACTTTTCAAAATTAGAAGCGATTTTCAGGACACTTCAATTTGTGACACCCAAAAGATTAACTGAAACAAGCAAGTCATTTCTTATAAACAGTATAAGTAGTTGCCTAAGTCGATTACAGAACTTAGCGATAAAAGTTCAAAACCCACATCAAACGTTTCCTCATCATAAAAGCATAATTATTATTACAAAGTTAAGGACTTCCTTCAAGATACAGGATTTTCCTAGTTTGAAGGTCTTACTCATCTGTAATAGCCATACCCATCCCTTATTGAAACAACACGCATGTTACTTAAGCTAAGTCTTTTAGTAAATAAATGATTACTACTTACTTACTTCGTTGAAGGCAAGGATGTTTGGCAATAATTCCTCCTGCAAATGTGGCTTCCCTGGTACCTCATTAACGACATAATTGTGTAAATTTCTATTAACTGCTCCGCAATTACGATGTTAATTATACATACTATAACATGTCATAATCAATGATTTGAATCCAAGTATTTACAATTGTAACTTCAACTTTATTAGTGGCTTTTGTGGACATGATTCGATTTTCATAATGTAGATGCTCCGATTCGTTGACCATTTTCTGTTTTGTTAAGAAGATAGTACCTACGAGTACTTGTTGGTAATTTGAAAACATTGTAGAAAAACAATTATTTTTTAAACATGAACCGTGGGGTTCCTTGCTGGCTCTTCTCCTCCTTCCTTATTTATTTATTTATACATACTTTATTGTATACCACAAAAGTACATAAAAAAAAATATCGAACACTAAAAATATACAATGGGCGGCCGTATAGCTTTCATTTCCTTCTTACAGAAATAGTTGTTTTTTTAAATGGTTGAATATAAAGCCGTCGTTATTAAAGGATTACCCGTTACAATGTATTTTCGGAAGCCGTTCACAGTCTAACAATATCGTAGGGGTTTTTCAAAAACCCTTCACTTCAATCTCAGAAATTTTGTTCGGAGAGTAAATTAACTTATCTAATTTTATGTAGGCGATCGATATCAATCGATAAATAAGTAATGCATGATGTGCTTACCTGTAAGAAATTGGTACACCAGTCTATAAGTCTATTGAATGTATCTCATATCTTTGTACCAGAGTATTTAATTGTTGGTGAGCCAAATAAATAAAATAAATCCATTGTACGGAACGCCTAAATGTTTTTTCGGTTATAGGTAAGTACTCGAAGATTTGCTATCAATGAAATTATAATGAAAATGATGTAAACATGAAAATATTATAAATAAAATACCGTATTGTAGAAAACACATTTATTATACCTATAAGATATTTTGTACTTAAAGTACTTAAAATATTTACAAACGAAGTCAATATTCATTGAAACTATGCGTATAGCGAACTATTTAATCATATTATTATGTCAGATGTTACTGTTTTACATAAATAAGTAGGTACTTGAATATCAATATCTACATAATATTCACTGAAAACCCTGTTTCATACTATTAACATTGGCAACTTTAAGTAACTTCACAATATTTCAATTAGAGTTATTTACATGACTCATTATGTGGTAATTTCATAACGATGGTCCCGATTGATAGAACCACCGAAAGGGGCTGTTAATTTATTACGTAATATTTGAGGGGGTACGGGGTCCGAACAGCTCTTATTTTTGCTTACATGGCCGGAAGGGGGAGATTGTGGGGGGGGGGGGGGATTGTTCTTACGTAAGATCGAAAAGTAAGAAAAAATTATAAGTTTTTAATTTGTTTGAGACTTTTTGTTTGCAATTTTGGTAGATACTGATCTTACGTAAGATTGAAAGGGGGGGGGGGGGGGGGTATCCAAGTCTTATTTTTTTTTGACGTAGGGGGAGGTCAGAAAGTAGTCAAAATTATCTTACGTAATAAATGAACAGCCCCAAAAGAAAAATACCCTTGGTACTAGTAGTAGAACTTCTCGATCGGACCACGGGCAATTAACGAAAATATTTAATTTAATTTAAATTATAGCGCTAGTGCACAGGTAACTCTGTAATTACATAGTTATAGTTTTTTACCCCTCACTTCTCCTTAAAAAATAATAATTTAACATTTACATTTTAGAGCAATTGCATTTGGAAAAATCTTAAAACAAATTGAAAAATATATATTTCTAGGTTGCTAACAGTTTTTGTTCATAGCCTTCACGTATACAATAATAATTTATTATGATGTTAATAAAGGCAATCTTAAAAATTCGAGGAATACACAAATATACATAATTTATTATGAGATACATAACATTGGGGAACTCCCAACCCAATTATCAATCGATATTCGAATACTCAGCATTCTGTGATGGTTTCAAATTTCGGACTACCTTCAAATTCATTAAAATATATATAATATATAAATACCCCTACACGGTCAACTGTTCCTCTATTGTTCTTTGCATTTCTCTTTTTTTTAAATCAAAATATCATAATTTACATGGTAGAGGTATCACTGAGCAAAAGGTTGATAATTATAATTATTTAATTAAGTAGGATATTACAACATATGCTCTTGTAGGAACTTCTCTAGCGCGTGGTAGAGATGCGGCCGCACGCCGACTAATCCGTGGTCTTCATCCGTGTAGCTCTGAAAAAAAAAGTTTACGTTTATTGTTATACCTTATCATCTGGTTGCAAATCTTCTCCCCAGTATATGTCACCATTCCGTATCATCATCGACCAATTTCTGCCTTTCACTTTAAGCTAGTTTTTTGAGCTCCGAGCAAGTCTAAGTGTAGCCTAAGGTATGCTCAAGGCTACATTTCTAAAATATAGCCTCAATGGAAGAACTAAGGCTTATTTTTCTAAAATATAGCCTCAATATATAATCCATCGAATATAAAAGCTTATAGTAATACATCTATGAATTCAATTAGCAATACTCAAAAAGTTAAGGCCGTGTTGTAGTAGGTACAACAGTTAAGGTAGCTGCCCCCCATCTCTAAAATCAATCTTGTATAATAATGAGCTCACCATCTGCGTGAAGTAGACATCTCGTCTCTGCAGTAGCCGTGACAATAACATAGCGTGTTGGTAGTGCACGTTGTCGTCTGCGGTGCCGTGGATCAAGAAGTAGCTCTTGTCACGAAGGTTCTCCGCCTAAGAAATAACAGTATTATTAAAATTGCATGTCATTTTATGTTATTCATTAATATGTACCCATGTACATTGTCATGCTCTAGCATACGTACCACTTGTTCAGTAAGAAGTGACGACACTGCGTAGCCTTCGGCGTTTACTGACGGCAGTCCCATGTAACGTTCTGTGTAGATTGTGTCTGTAACCAAAAAATTACGTCCAGTATAATATAATGAATCTTCAGAGGGATATTGACAATAGAAAGACAGGTGAAGACTGAGCATGTTGCATTATGGATTCTATCTCAATTTTCACATCGCCTGCGCTCTCAGTCTCCTGAACTTTTTTCAAATTTAGCCAGCACAGTATTACTTTAGTTTGGTTCTAGTTCTTTATTGAAAGCTATAACAGGCCACAGGCCAGGAAGGACACAGGCCTCCTCTCGGTGAGAATCAGTGGGCCATAATTCCCCACGCGGGCCCAGTACGGGTTGGCGGATGTCACATGTCTTCGAATTTTTAGTTTAAGGACATGCAGGTTTCCACACGATGTTTTCCTTCACCGTTTTGAGAACAGTAGAGATGAAATTAAATATCTACTCAAAGTAAAGTGCCTGTCAGGGTTCGAATTCAAGATCTATAAATCGTAAGTCGGGGCAGAAACCATTGGTGGAAGGTATAAAGAAGATAGTAGTGTAGTGTTATAGTTTCTATGGAGTATTTGAAGAAAACGTTACATCCAGACCACCTTGGAGAGTTACCTAGTCCATCTATTAACTACTGACTGGTAAAACGTTTCAACACGGCATTACTTGAAAAAAAAAGGAAATAAGACTCAAAATGAAGAGTTGGTCATTATACTAACCATAGAACCTCCAGTCCACAACAGGAGCGACGGCAGCCGCACACCTGAAGACGTTGCCGCCCTCAGCGAGCGCCTTACTAGCCGCGTACCCACCGTACGACCAACCCCAAATGCACGTGCGGTTTCCGTCTATCCAGGGAATGTTGTCTTGTAAATATCTGGAATAAAAGTAGAGAGCATTAAAAAATCCAGCCTGCCAGTAGTAAACTAGAGAAGAAGTTAAGCAATTAAATAATTAATACCATATCTTGTTACCATCAATCATCTGTAGGCAGTGCTTGTGTCCAATTGAAGAGTATTCATGTATGGGGTATTGCATTGCGGTTACTACCTTTATATAACGTATCGATTAAGTAAGGTGCTCTATGCTCGATTGTAAGCTTACCCTTCCCATGATAGATCGTTTAACTTACCTTTAGAAAAACGTAATCTTGTAAATTATTCCATTCTAAAGACCCATTGTCTGTGATTAAAACAACTTGGTCCAGTCTTTTACAGGATCCAGTTTTGACGAGTCAACATAAAGATTACGGGCGTTTAGGTATAGAACGAGAAATTCAAACTTACTTGGTTACATTGATTTGGTCTTCAATCTCAACCGTTCCTAGCTTCCTGTTCAAAGCGAACATGTTGGTGACTCCTCTAAGTCCAGAGCCTCGGCCGTCGATGTGAGCGATGGCAATACCCCAACGACTGACGAGGGAACTGCCCCAGTCGAGCGACCATTGCTTTGTCACTAGAGCTGTGTCTGGTCCACCATACCTGGAAAAAAAGAATGTGATTCAAGTAAAACTCACTAAACACAAATACTAAACCATTTACAGCCCAGGCACTTTTGGATTTTCAAGGAGTCGGTCAGTAAGACAGATAAAGCTAGTGGCCCATTCCAAAGAGTAGTAGAAAGTGTGAATAATAAGTCAACACTTAATGCTGGCTTGTTAAGATCACAGAAAAAGATCAGTTCATAACAAGCCGCGGAGATGGAGGCGAGCCGCCTTGGGCGCTTATGGCATTGTATGCATTCAAGAACTATACATGTGCTGAATTCATGGTTACAGTTTGCGCGTCGATGTCCCTGCCACCCTGTATATATCACAGAAATACTCACACATAGACCAGCATCGGCACATTAGTCCTATTGGCATAGTCCGCCGGTGCCTGAATGTGTACATCAGCGGCCGGCAGCCCCACGCCGACGGGCACGGAGACGCGGATGATGGCGGGCAGCTGACGGTTGCGGGTGATAGCAGTCAGCTCCGTGCTATCGTCCCACACGCGGACCAGGGAACCGTTCTGGAACATACATTATTAACATACAAGAAAATTCTCAAAAATAGATATCTGTCGTTCTTAGTTTTTACATTTACCTAAACCTTGTTAGGCAATAACAAAACACACATGAAGTAAAACCGATGAACACCTCGCGAGTCAAAACGCTCAGTTAGTGAAATTGGACACGTGTCACGTGTGTGGCATTTTGCCACTGCACTTCTGACGCAGCACAATTCATGTGATTCTGTCACCAGCGTTGCGGACGGTAACTTCTTGATAGAGACACGCCACCGTGCTCCCGATGGATGGCACTAGCCAGCCAGCGTGACTGAATATGGATAGCAAGAAGCGTCTACTGGTATTGTCTTTTAATGGGATCCTCAAAGGGTCCTAAAGGGTTCCGTTTTTAACCAACAGTTTATAGTCCTCCAGACTGAGTTTCGACTAGCCATTAGCACGGGAGATATTATAGTGCTCAAGTGTGTGCGACACAGGTGCACTCTCTCTTCCCTCATTCTCATTGTCCGATGGGACGGCAATCCGTCACGATCGGAGAGAGATCGGGGAACAGTTTACATCAATATCAGAATGAACACTCACGGTATTGTAAATGAAGACTTGTGGCACATCAGGTCCAGCACAGTTGATGGTGATTCTATCACCAGCGTTGCTGAGGGTAGCTTCATTGTAGAGGCATTTGCCTCCGTCCTCCCTCCGGATACCACAAGTGAAACACGCGACTGTACCAGTGCTGTTTACCGTGAATATGTGTTGTTCCGCTGAGTCTTCTACGCTTGTGGCTTTGTACCATCTGGAAGAGAGAAATGATTCATGAGAATTGTTGAATACCTAAGGTTGCTATAAATCTGCGTTTTCTTCGACTACCCGTACAGTCCATAGCGGTCAGAAGTATGCAGGAATTAGTTTCTTTGGAGTATATTATACATATATACCCATTGAACTTGTAGGATGTTTTAGTTCACAAAAATTGATTTTTGCTTAAAGTAGGCGTGAAGCAATATTTTCCAGTCTTAAAACGATGTCATAATGTCGCATGGATTTCTACAATCATTCCATCAGTATCATTGAAAAATGATTTTGATTTATAAATTACATATAAAAACAATTACATATATTATGTTTATTTATACTTACATGACGTTATCTGAGTTCCAGGCTAAGATCTCAAGCACAGTGTGTGCTGTGTTGACGCGGTTCAGATGGTTCCACACGTCTGTGCCAGCTATAAGCTGTGACGCCTGAACTATTTGCTTGTACAAAACTCCATCAACTAGCTGAAAAGTAATTTAATAATTAATGTTAGAGAGCCTTGCATGCTTACATTAATCTTATAAACTACGTTTCGAAGATAAAGCTGCTATATAAGGTTTAATAAGCTTTCCATTTTTCACACTATGCGAATTTGGAATATCAGTGCTACTTATTGAATATCACGACAACTGTTGGTAAACGCAAGAACTAACACCAAGCTGAAAGTGTGGTGTAGTGTAGGTCACGGAATCGAAGCAAGATGGCGTTATTTGCTCTTTAATTTTAGTTTGTCGAAAAGCTAGCAAGGTTTAAATAAATAAAAATCAATCTAAGTGTTTCGTGTTTACTTACCGAAGGTAAAATGGTGATGAATGCAGTGCCTTCATCGTTAAAGAAGAACGGAATGTTGTCGATCCAGCCGTCGGGTTCGTCGTAAGTGAAGATCTGGATTTAAAAAAAATATATGTTCAATAATTAATCAAACAGACAAGACTAAACAATCATTTCATATTGTAATTGTAATTGTTTATTCACTACTTGTAGTACTTTATACAACGACATGTATCTAGTCAACTAATAGCGAAGTAATTTTTTGACAATAATTAAAAAATCAAATTTAACCTTCACTTCAATTAATATTTCAGGAGGTACTTACCAGAGAGCAAGTTTCTTGTCCAGCAGTGCACAGCTGTATCCTCATCTGAGTTTGTACTCTGTTCGTCCAGACCAGAGCAATAGATAAGTTTGTCACGAATTTCACCGTCTTCACAATGGGCCTGAAACCAGTCAATTTAATGACTTTAGTATGAGAAATATTTAAAACAATTCACCATTCTTCTGCCCTTATCCCAATTTACTTGGGGTCGGTGCAACGTGTCTTTTTATTTCATACTTCTCTAATAATCGTCATCTCGGTAGTCACCACCTTTCGAACCATACTATCATCATTCACACACTTCATCCATCGTTTCTTTGGTCTTCCTCTAATCTTATAGCTATCGACATCCATAGTCGAAGCTTTCCTCACTACGTTTTCCTGATTCCTCCGTAAAGATTAAAAACGGTCGGTAGGTAATCTTGTCACTCATAGCTTGCAAAAGAAAACATTCATAAAATAAATGTATTTCTTATGAATAATGAACAGTAAAGCTGTATTCCCTTGATGTCTTGCAAACACACAAAAAGAAAATAACAGGAGCCATCTAAAACAACTGAAGATTTTTCCCGAAATTGCCTTCGGGTGATGCAGTTTGTGACGCGACTTCCGTTACGCGCGTCACCTGTGAGTCTACTCTCTAAATTGGCCAACGAAGATACAGGCCCGTCGGCAAGTAGTTGATCCGTCAAAACAAATGCCAAATAGAAACGTTCAGACTTTATTGGGAGGAGGGACAACTGTCAAATCCTGCTGTCATTCATTCTTACTTCGTGGCCCGAACTAATCTTATCTCCGTAAGTGATACGGATTAGGAATCGCCCGTAAATTCGTGCTTACGAAGTAGACCTTCTATTACCTTCCGTCACTCCGCAAGTCGCATCGCGATGACTCGTAGTATGCTCTAAAAAACTTGTTTCGTTGGTTTTCTCCACATTCGTTGTCGCAAGATACGTGATGCGTGACGTTTGAACGTGTAGCTCGTGGCCATGGGGTTATAGGCTTTAGCTTCCACTCATTACTTTCATAAGAAAGACTAGAACAACTCACTAGACTCAAACAACACTTACTGGTCAAGGTCTGTGGGAGCGGTGTAGATGTTAGGCAGCACGGTGCTGTCTGAAACGTCCACTAGCGTCACTGACACCGTTGGATTGGGAGTACCAGACTGAAAAAAAAGGAAAATAATATTATTAACCACGCCTGTAATCCTTGAAGGGTTTAGCAGAGGTGTAGGTATCCATAGTACACCCACATTTCACCAGCTATGTTAAAGTCCTGCACGTGCTAACTGTTACCATGAATCCTGCACATAAAGACCCCCAGTGTAGAATTTTTTCATCGGTTTAAAAAAAAAACAACTGTTTCATAGAAAAATACAACACCTATACGGTCAAAATGTATGAAACAGCAATTTTTTTTAAAAACCGACGGAAAATTTCAACTAAATCATGTACTGCATGCATGGTAACAGGTTGAACGGCCATGTCCCTGCTACCATTTATAATGTTCAAGTAATACCGATCTTAACAAACAACCGTATTATAGAGACGCAATATACCTAATCTCTAACCACAACCAACAAAATTAAATCATAATAAAATCAAGAAAACGAATTAATTGATTTCCCTATGTCCACACCGTCGCTTAGGCGCAGAACAAATGAAGACAGAAGATACAGCACTCACAGAACACTTTGCTTACGAACAAAATGTACAGCCGATCGATTCTGTGAAAAGTTAGGTGAAGTTAGTGTTACGTGAGCTTAGAGTGAGCTGTCAATAGTGTCAATCCCTAGCATTAGTTGGAACGACAGCTCACTCCACGCTCACTTCACCAAAGTTTTCACGGTGAGATGGTTTCAGAATCGCACTGCTGGAGCCTAATTGTGTAACACACTTGCAATCACAATCCGAATCATTTTGACGGATATTTGCTAATCCATTGCTTCATAATTATGTTCGAAAAAAAAATCTGCTCCACTAGGTACGCAATGAATATTGTTGAACTGTCAAAATAACAGCCATTGCTAAATGTGATACGCAATTACCCCCCAGGAATACCAGAGATAGACCCACAGTTATTCTTGAAGAGCAGCCTGTATGTTTTTCTCAAAATAAATTTTAACATTTAACCTTCTATAAGAGCATTTTTCGTGGTAAAAGTGCTGTGCAATATAAGGGGGACAGAATCAATAACTAATTCCGCTCAGCTATCAATCGTCACGTTCTGTCTTGAGTCGAGGGCTCGTGTTATGTAGCGTGTTATTGAGATGACGAGGGGAAACGGCTTTGAGAAAAGAAAAAAAGAAACATTTCTTTTTAAAGAATTAAAGATAAAATTCTTTTAATAAAGGATAAATTCTTTTCTCTGGGAAAGAGTGAAAGTGTTGCCATATAAATTGATTGGATAATATTTAATGTTATCAATGTTATCATGCATTGTTTTACTGGAACGTTGTACAGCGATAAAGTTGAAAATCTATTAAAGAAATTTGGCAGATTGTAGCAACTTGATATGCTGGCGTCTGTACGTTGTTATCCATCAATTTCTCATCGACAAAACATTGTTATTTTATGCATTCTACAATTATTTAACAGTCCTGCGTGGGGCTAGGTACTCTCGAGATTAACTCGAGAGTATTGTAATTTATCTTCAATAAACAGAATAAGCAAGCTGGAGCGGCAATGGGCCGGCCATATTAGCCGTAGGACCGATGACCATCGGAGTAGACGCGTTCTTGAGTGAAGACCGCGAATCGTTAAAAGTAAGGTGTCACTCAGAGTCAAGTTCGATTCTATTCTCGGAGACTCGGAGATGTCTGAAAAATAACTTTAAAAAAACGTCAAAAACGTCTGAAATTATTGCACATCACTCAGGCGTCGAGGGTAGAATCGAAGGTTTTTACCCTACGATAGTAAATTGATATCAGGTCATCATCTGCCTAGCCTTTTCCAAACGATGTTGGGGTCAGCTTCCAGTCTAACCGGGTGCAGCTGAATACCAGTATTTTACATAGAGTGACTGCCTATCTGACCTCCACAATCAGTTCAGTTATTGGGATTGCCCAGTCTTACCAAGCGAAGACTGGTTGCCAGACTTTCGGGCTACTGACGAGACGACCCCTAACGACTGTCAAAGATCCACGAATGACAGGCGGGACCAACGGCTTAACTAACGTGCTTTCCGAGGCACGGAGGGGTCTTGGTATGTGAAGATGGTCACCCATCTACGGACCGGTCCGGCTGTTATTACTTAGCCATACCAGGTAAGTGCTCATAAATCCCGGTAATTCTTAAGTAGCTGGTCAGAGACATTTTCTTATTTTTTTATTAGCCGTTAATTTCCCACTGCTGGGCAAACGCTGCCCCTTCTCTCTGTCCAGAGCTGCCAAGAACCAATCTTTATTAAACGGGACTCCTCTAATAAAGATTGGTTCTTGGCAGCTCATCCCGCCATCTCCGCCCGGGCCTGCCGCGATGTCGTTTGCCATTTCTTATGTGACCAAATCATTGTAAACGTCGTTTTTAAGTGTTTTCTTTTTAATAACATTCTCTTTTCTATAATAAATATTATTAGGAATAAAATAACAAATCATAAATCTAAAAATATAGTTTTTTATTAGGTATGACATTATTCTCTCATTTGTTGAGTTTTCGTTTTCTATACTAAAATTATTATAAAGAGGTAAAATTTGTTTGTTTGAATGTAGGGGGGTAATCTCCGGAACTACGTCATAGTTGGATTTGATAAAAACTTTTTGCAAAGGTTATGAACATCACGCTACTTTCCCTTAGGAGCCGAGCAAAAGAAAAAGATAGAAAGAGCGCTAAGCGAAAACAAAGTTATAGCACGGGCGAGCGATGGGATGCGATGCGATGGATCGGGGGCCGACGTTTCACGCGGACGAGGTCGCAGGCAGAATCTAATTGGTTATAAATAGCTATCGCAACATCCGTTGATGCGTGCGAATCGCTATTATCAAAAATTATAATGTTTATATCTAGCATAGGAACAACACTAGCTGCAGGCTGGTCAGTGAATAAATCACGGCGTACTAGCACTGCTCACTGTAACGAAACCATTGCGACTTTTAATTCGACGCCAACGCCATCTAGATGCAAAACAGGTACTAAAACTCCGCGTTTGGCGCGTCGCGAATGATTATTGTTTGTTGATTTATACACAAGTAGACACAAGATTGCCTTGCAATGACATGCGGTGGGATCGCTAGAACTCGGGCCGAGATAGGCTTAGCATGCATTGCACTGTTTTGGAATAGCCAAAAACGCCAAACCGCTTACAAGCACGCACTGCGTGGGTGTTTACTCGATTTTATTTCAGTAGGTACCACAAAACGGTGGTTTAACAAAACGTGTTCGGTCGGGGCCTTGCTGCCCTCTCTCAGCGATGCCCTAAGCCGAGGTCCGGTCCCACAGGGGGTGCCCTTAGCGTGTAGTTGCTTAGTTTTGAAGTTTTTAAGCCTTGGCTGGTGGCCTTAATTTTGTGAGGCAACCACAGGCAAGCCTGGTTAAGCAGACGATTATCTCATAGGTTGAACTACGACATGCCATTTCCAAAAAAAAAGGGCAACCCCCGTCAGGAACGAAGTTCCTTACGCGATACTCGCACGCACACACACCAAAATGCTCCCTGTGAATCCTGTGACTGACTACCTTTTAAGATGTGATCATTGTCATGACAATAATATATGTCAGTCTGACGCGTTTGACATCGCATTTTCAACTAAATACTTATTTGTAACACCTCTCGAAATTGCACTTGTATTTTTGAGACTTATGTAGATCCAGTACGTTTGTTTTGGTCATAGGGTTTTGTTTAGATGTTTGGGGCAAAAAAATACATTGTTTTTGTAAAATAAGTTGTATACTATGTATTTTATACCTCGAAGTTGCTCAGCAGCTGTTGTCTGTAGACAATAAAATGGTTCGTAGTCCATGTAGGTACACATCTTTTTAAGGCTACTGTACACTCACCAAACTACTCGTTTCGCGAATGAATGTTAGTTGCATAAAAAAAGTTCGCAAAACGAATGTTTGCAAATACGAGCAAAAAAACAAAAGCTTGAAACACCAACTCTTCAACATTCAAGATTCGAACTCGACGTTAGCTCCAATTTTAAAATCTCCGCATTATGACGATCGTGTCATATCTGACTTGGATCTGTCGATCGACACTGCGAGGTCTCGATCTCCGGTGCTCCGCTGGGACCGACGCCAAACCAGTCTTATATACATTTTCACTTTTATCGCGTACCTATTTATTTTAACTGTTTTAAAGGTCCGTTGCTATTCATAGTCAGCTAGCCCACTGCTGCGAAACAGGCCTCCTCTCGTTGAGGGGGGGTAATCCGTAATCTACCACGCGGGCCCAGTGCGGGTTTCACGTCTGCTATTCATTTACAAATAACCTGCAAACCTTATTACGTAAATGAGGAAAATACCAAAATTATGTAGCTTTTGTATTCTGTGTGCAAAAAGAAAATAAATTAAGAGGAATCGCGGTCACGTGGTCGTAAGCGTTAATTTCTTACTAACGTATTATAACGTAACGTATTCCTCTGTTTTCTCCCTGGGTAATGATACTAGTCCAAATGTTTTTTTTTAAGATAATATAGTTTACATATTATCTGCATTACCATGTTTTGTTGTTTGGCGTGATTGTAATTACGCCACCAACCAAAACTTTAACACGGATCGAGCTTAATTTTATTTTTTATTTTATTATATTGTGTCCATTTAATTCAGAAGTCTAAATATTTTTTTAATGTAAGCTATTGAGAACAGCTACGTAGTCAGTATTTATATTAAACGATTTTTAATCTCCAATGCGAGACCTTGATCAGTACTATTCGCCCTGCATTGTGCACTTTGCCAAACCTGTCGTGTGCCCTTTCACTCCGGCGGCGTCAAACTTAAATGTGAATCAGGTGGTATTGTATTCACGTGCAATAGTAACGTATCAGATTAAAACGACATAACTGAACTCGAAATAACAAAAATAGCATAAGCACAATTAAGTATAAATAAATAGCCTTTAAAGTTCCCACTGCTGGGACACGGACCTCCTCTGTGTGAGAGGAGGCCGTAATCTACCACGCGGGCCCAGTACGGGTTGCTGAATGTCACATGACTTAAATTTTTTGGTTCTAAGACTTGTTGGTTTCCGCACAATCTTTTCCGTCACCGTTTTTAAAGCAGTGGTGATGAATGAATTAGATAAAGTAAAGTGGCTGACTGGATTCGACGCCACACGACCTCCAACTTGTAACTACTAACTTGTAAAAAAAAACTTTTTTTTTTCTTCTAAATTTTTATATCTTGAATAAGATACTGTACATTCATACACGGGATCATTGCACTGTCATATTAAGATAGTTAATTTGTAACTCAGGGGGATCGGCGTTGAAGGCTGAAATACAGGCTATGCCTAGTTCGGCCTCAAATGCTAATACTTTTGTGTACTGTAAGTTTAAATTAAGCACTCTACTTGAT
Source organism: Apamea crenata (assembly GCA_949629185.1). Classification (NCBI taxonomy): domain Eukaryota; kingdom Metazoa; phylum Arthropoda; class Insecta; order Lepidoptera; family Noctuidae; genus Apamea; species Apamea crenata. The sequence continues at coordinate 6,606,452 of OX451359.1, forward strand.
AAAAAATGTACATTTTGTGTGAATAAACATTATTATTATTATTTTATTATTAACTCGTAACTCGAAGCCATTACCACTGTTCCTACCAAAAAATCCCCAACCAAATTAATGGAAAAAAATGCGCTAAAGTAACTAGGATAAAACGAGATAGGGAGCTCAAGTGAAGTTGGGCAGGCAAGGCGCAGTTATGACAGGTGGAGTAAGGAAGTGACCGAGGGGCGTCCAAGGACTGGGAGATGAAGTGTCGGTCGTTGGTAAAACCTGGATGAGGCTGCCACAGGAACGTGGGGATTGGCTCATGAAAAGAGATACCTATGAAGATACATATGAAGACTATGTGGGGTCACTTTAATTTTATTATATTTTATTTTTCTCTCTGTTCTCTTAGTTTTTGTCATGCTCTGGCAGTTTGAGTAATTAATGTGGCCTACCCAAACGTCCTTTCTTTGGTATTGTTCGTCGAATCGTCGAGCTCCTTAAGTTTTGAGTTGAGCTGCACGATTTCTGACAAATGCGTGCACTGACTCGACAGGTCCTCTCAATCTGTGTGGTTCTTTCCTCAAAAGACCATCTCAGACATCGACCTGCATGGTCTTCATATGATCTGACCAAGATTATGTTTGCACTTTAAAAGAGACTGTGACCTCTGAGTTTGTTTCGGCCTTTCTTCTCAGACTAGTCAGATAGGAAACGCCGTCCTCATCTAGTTTTAAAATATGATTGACGTGTAAAAGCGTTTGTACAAATCTACTTACAAAATAAAATTATTTATCATTTATGGTCAGCAGTGGTTGAAGTCGGAATGTAGATGATGATGAAGATAAGAGAGAAGTAATGATGACGATGAAGTTCAATATACTTAATATGAAACAAGCGTCTGGTAGTTAATTATAGTGTCCTTACTAATGTGAAAGTAAGATTGTTTGTTTGTCTTGCTTCTACGTCTGAACCTAACCGACGGTTGCATCACCTTGTGAAGATTGGCAACTCATGTTGAGAATTCTACATATTTGGGATTTTTACTGTGTGAGATATTTTCATAATATACAAGGTGGAGACTGTTCTATGGTGCTTTGGTATTATATTCTTCTGCTTCTATGTATTTTATCTCTGTCACTTTCACGTCACATTCGAAACCACAGTAGAATCCAATTCCCCTTAACAAAACACGGCTGACGCATATAACAGACGGAATTGAGTTTACCGAGACTGTGTACAGTTGAATCTCTGTCTTTAACAGTTCATTATAACTTGCGACGTTTGTTGAACTTTCTAATGATTAAGGTGATGCAGTTCTCCAAACTTGGCTTCGGGGCGTGAATAAATCTTCAGTTTGCCTTGGAAGTTGTAGTGGGAACACTAGGTGATATAGTTTACGAGGATAATTTAGTTTGGAGTTTGGATTGTCTAAGTTCCCGTGTCTGAGTTAATAAATGTAGTGTTTTTGTTGGGCCTGTCGCAAAATTGCCACTTCTCAAAATGACTACTGGTAGCAAAATGTCCCTTTCGCAGAATGTCCCTTTCGCAGAATGTCCCTTTCTCAGAATGTCCCTTTCGCAAAATGTCCCTTCCGTAAAATGTCTTTTGATCTTGATCATGCCTGATGGAAAGCGATGGATGAGGTCTATGATAGAACGAGCGTGCCCAGAAGATGGCTGCTAACTCTTGCTTTGAAGATCTAGTTTGATTAACAAAATAAACTATCCTAACATTACGCATGTTTTTCTAAAGGGCTACACAGAGGTGTACAGTTACGAGCAAAAGTATGTATACACTCGGCATTATTCAAAAGCGATTTACACCTTTATTTTTTAATGAAATTTTATGTTGTTACGAACATAGCATTTTCGAACCCATAGGTTTATGTAATATGTCGTATTTCAACGTTACATTTGTTGCGTTGCGTTGTATTTCAAGTGTTGACATATTGGTGCTCGTGACTGTACCTAGTAAACCCACATTTCGCCAGATATGTTTAAAAATAAACGATCATCTTCCTATTAAAATATAAGCATTATTTAGAAGATTGTTCACTGTATCGATATTTTCCACAACTTACTTGCTGTTGTGCAAAGTATCGAAACAGTGAACGTCTGTACGTTTTAGAATAAAAGGCCCTCATTATCGCTTTGGGTTTAATACAATTACCAGTGATAAACCCATCTAGAAGGACGGTTACTTTGCAAACTATGTAAATGACTAAACATTTGGTAAAAATAAAGTACTCACTTGTTAAGAATGAGATAAAAACAAATTATGTATACTAGGTATCAATCTCCAAATTAAATATTTACATGTCCCGGAATTAATGCACACCACCTAATAGACCAATTATAATTATTATGTTTGTAAAAAAACCGGTCAAGTGCGTGTCGGGCCACGCGCAGTGTAGGGTTCCGTAGTTTTTATAACAGCCAAGTGCGGGTCGTATTCGCTGACTGAGAGTTTCGTACCATGCTCTAACTAAAAGCCAAACATGACTACCTACCTAATATGACTTCCTATACAAATCCTCATCTGATCCGACAAAGTTTTAATATTTTTTTTTTTTTAGATTTGGATAAAACTTGTCATAGCCGGTGTTTTGAATTTAAATACAGGACACAGAGCTGCACTACTCACTTGTCACAAAAAAATAAAATTGAGGAATTCTATGGAGTTGTTCGGAATTTTCGAGTCAAATACAATTGGTCGACTATTACTCGTAAACTTGTAAATCCCACTTAAGTGTGATAGTTTTTATCTAGGCAGTAGTACCTATATGTTCATATAGGTACTACTGCCGTGACATTTGAATGTCTAACTACAACCGTTTAGTTGGTCGAGGGGGGGGACACTTGACTCTAACGAAAATGGGCACTTTAAAGCTTGATAAGTCACGAACGGTTTACTTAATCAAAACACGGTCTTCCCAAACCCCTAATATTTTTGAAAGAACTATCCAACGATATCCCACACTATGGGAAGACGAAAAAAAAAAATATCATCCCCACTTTACATGTAGGGGAGGTACCCTAAATAATAGTTTTTTTCAAAATTTTATTTTACTACTTTTTCGGCGTCATTAACGTGTATACTCATGCCAAATTACAACATTCTAGTACCAATAGTTTTTGAGCTAAGCCGCGGACAGACAGACAGACAGAAACTATAAGGGTTCCTTGTTGACTACGGAACCCTAAAAAATCATCTCTTCCCTACATTTATGTTCCTATAACTCGTCAAAATGTGGGGAACACTAGATTTTTGTTTCGCGATTTCGGGTTTGGTCCCATAGTAAAGTTGTTCATAATGATGAGTACAATGACCCCCTAGAGTTATGGGATATCAAAAAAAAAAACACGTTGTATAAGGGTCTAGCGTAGTAAGTTCTTCACCAATTTTGGTTTGTTTTGATTGTACAGCGAAAGTGTACAATCAAATCAATTTTCGGGATAAAAAAATACCAGTAGAAAATATTAATAATATGATTGAAATCGATTCAGCAAACAATTCTAAACAAATCACTTTCATAATGTACATTAATTCAGTTACACATTCGCGAAAGATTGCCAACGTTTTTAAACTATGTAGGTGATCGTAATTTTATAAAGAAAACTCCTCTTTTGAATTCCGATGATATCAATTTCTTAATCAACGGAGCGTCTACTGTTTGTAATGCAATTAAACAGTAATTATCACTTATCTTTCTTTCAAGTGTAATCGATCTAGGTCAATCTGATTAGGTATTATTATTTATAACACATTTGCTCGTAAAGGGTCTCTTATTTCACCAATTTCAATTTCGTATTCGAAAATTCATCATCATTCATTTTTTCATTTCGTTTTCTTTCGTTTTTGAAATTTGAAAGATTGAAGACTTGTGCGTTATTGTAATATAAAACGCACGAGTTTCTTTTTAATAAGGTAAAACGCATGGTTTATCAAGATGCTCCGTCTAAAACGAACGGTACTTTTTTAAATCTTAGCAAAGAGTTTTTATGTCAGAAAAGTGGTCAACATTTTATGAATGAAATTAACTTTGGGAGATAAAATATAATAAATAAACAGTTACAAATTATTCAAATTTTTATAACTGCTTTAACAAGTGATTAAAGATTTATTCGTTTAAGAAAGTCCGAGTTTTATTTATTTCCTCGCAAATATGTTATAAAACGTCGTATGACATACGTGCGCTTTGATAATTACAGCCTCTAGCTGCTTTATCGCCTATGCCTATGCAATATCGCCTCGGCTGTAACTTTCAACTTACCGCACTTAAATCATAATATACTATTACATAACATACAGCTTACTATTTACTTAGGGCCTTATTATTACATACAATTATTGTACTTACTATAAAACTTCAGTAGGTAAATAAATATCAACAAGGCGTACTAATTACTCATAATTATAAGGTATTATCATAGATTAGTACGTAAGGGAGTTCAATTAATATTATAACTAGGCACTCAGACTTCTTATTCTTATAATAAATTAATAATATAATTTTAATATATTCAACTTTATACCTACTCAAAATATAGATTTGCAAAAAACTCACAGTGAAAACTTCTGTGAAGCAAGCTGTCATTTCACTTCTTGCTAGGGTTTGACAGCTCACTTCCCCTAGTTTTCACAGCGAGATTTTTACAGAATAGATCGTCTGTTGTTTAAAATTACTTCTTTTGTTTTACCTACATTCTGAGTCTGATTGACGATATGTACTCACTGCTTCACAATAATGTAGAGATAGTCATCTTCGTCAGCCGATTCAGTTAGTGACCGCAAGGCGTTCATAGTTCCATTGCACGTGCATTCATCACCGCACTTTGATAAACTATCTTGTACAGTATTTGGAACTCCTAAGTCTGGTTTTAAAGCCATAACGGTGACATTAGGTAGCCGATCGATTCTGTAAAAATAAATCTCACCGTAAAAGCTTGAGCTGTCATTCCACCTGATGCTGGCCCAGGCTGGCCATGCTGACCATGCTGACCTTATCGATAGCTCTCTTCACCTAAGTTTTCAAGTTGACATTTATACAGAATCGATCGGCTGATTCCTGTCGTAATGATGATAAGAAAATTATGAGCATCTTACCTTAGGGTACCGGATCTCATGATGCTGCGTGTACTGGTAGTTGGCAGACCCAGGAACGCCGTAGTGAGGCACTTTCATAGTCCTGACGCCGGTGTCATCGAAGGTCACGTAGGCCATCTTGTTTCCGTCCTTTGAGAAATAAATGGCGTTGCTCGAACCGAACACTTCCTCTGTAAAGAATTAGTAGGACTTTCAGCGATTTTTTATAGGTACGGAAACGAGTAGGGGACAGTGGGGTAATTGAAAACGGCGGGTAATTGGGAATAGTAAGTTGTAGTAATACTTTCCCCCGCACTACACCGCTCCGCACCCGTTCAACAGACGCGTCTAGCCCCCCTCAGTGCGTACGCGACAGTTGAACGGGTGCGGAGCGGTGTAGTGCGGGGGAAAGTATTACTTACCTAGCTATTCCCAATTACCCGCCGTTCTCAATTCCCCCACTTTCCCCTAGTTGTAGAAGGAACAGAGGCTTTTAGCTCACGTTCGCACAGACGCAAAAATACCGCGGCAGGATTTTATCGCGCACAGGATTTTCAACTCTCGGTGTTCAGCCGAACATTGAGAATCCAACAGAGAATCCATATATCTTATATAATATCTATCTTTACACGATCTCACCCACTACTGGACAAAGGTCTCCCCATATTTTTCCACTTTTCTTTTTGCTGTGCCTTCTCCGTCCAATCGGCTAGGCCTACTAACTCCGAAATTATGAAGAATTATTTAATCTAAAGCTACTAGGTATCTATCATATCCTCTCTCTAGAGACCAAAATATCATAATAAATAGTACTCATATCTTCGTCAATAAGACATATTTTTACTACGGCTTCAATTTTATCGAAAGCCTCTTTGTATATTGGATAAGCATGCATCTCGTTTAATTTCCCTTGAGAGTAAACGAGAGTGTTTAGCTATAGATAGTCGAAACTCAGAGGAAGCCACTGACTGTACTAACGGTACGGTCAGCAACAAAATTCGGTTAACACTTCAGTTGTTTACATCTTAATAATTGAGCAAAATATTCTTAAAAAAACATGTAGTAATAGAATATTTAAGAATAATTTAACTCTTTGCTATTACATGAAATAGTGAAAACCAATGTGCGATACATTGGTTTTCACTATTTCATCATTTTGTATCAATTTAGATGATTTGTAAAAGTAACAGAGTTAATTGACTTTTGTTGCTGACTGTACCATATGCTGAAATGATTCAAATTGAATAACGGTTATGCCGATCGATTCTGTAAAAATCTCACCGTGAAAAGTTAGGTGAAGTGAGCTTAGAGTGAGCTGTCAATAGTGTCAATCCCTAGCATTAGTTGGAATGACAACTCACTCTACGCTCACTTCACCTAAGTTTTCACGGTGAGATGGTTGCAGAATCGCACAGCTGTATTACTGATTGAAATAGAGAATCGTGGATTTGAATGGTTTTATAATAAAGAGATAAACGACGATGGAAAAAAAATCAGTAAGATTTTCATGACAAAAAATTTAATCAGCAATTATTGAACGTATTATGTATCTAAACTATTTCATTACTAACTTTTGCCCGCGGCTTCGCCGGCTTGGTTATCGGAAATTATGCCATTGGAACGTACTTTCTACCAGCAGAATAAGTATGGGTTATCTGTGTGGCAAATTTCATCCAAATCCGTTGAAAATATAACAGACTGACTGACAGGCAGTTACTTTCGCATTTATAATATTAAATCATTTATTAACCATGTAGTGTTCTTACATCTCCTTATATATACAGGGTTATTGGAAAAACACCAACAACCTCTTAAGAGGTCATTGTACTCGTCATTATGAACAACTTTTACTATGCACCAAACCAGAAATCGCGAAAAAAAATTAGCTGTGCTGTTCCCTACGTTTATGTTCGGTTAACTCGTAAAAATTTGGGAACAGCTGATTTTTTTTCGCGATTTCAGGTTAGGTCCCGTATTAGCTTGTTGATGTTTTTCCAATAACCCTGTATAAAACATAAAAAACTACTCCTAATATATTATTTTTACAAAAGAAACATTACACATTTAATATTTTAACTTGTGGACTCCAGACTAGGTCGAGCCTGTCATGTCGGACTAATCTAGATACAACTAAATGTTTACACTAATTTATCTACTACATGAAATAATTAACTAAATAATTATACTAATACAAAAAGCAGCAAATAACTACGAACCTTCATACACCCAATCCGGGATACCATGGTAGATGACATTCAACTTTCCAGTCGTCGTAATCTGTCGCGGAGTACTGCTGAGACCGTCTTGATAGAAAATGTTGTTCAAGTACACGAATGCCAGAGAATTTCCTGAGGGTCCCCAGACGAAGTTCTGGAGGAAGGCTTCGTCAGCCTCGATGCCCGAGGGAATGATGTCAACCCTGCTTCCAGTTGCGATGTTAATGGCTGCGTAGCGGGCGAGGAAACTGTATCTGTATACCTGGAAGTAGTGGAGGAGAGGAGGTTTTTAGGCTATACAGCTCAAATGATAGGTAGGTACTAATTTAATTAATACCTAAATCGATGGAGCGCGATGATGGATCACGTGAGTCATATAAGGGGAATGCGCTAGATTGTCCGCAAAATTTAAATTTTCTTACGTTTTTTGCTTTCAGGCTGTATGTTGATTTAATTATGATTCACGAGCGTAACAAATATGACTTTGCAGAATTATAATAAATTAAAATCATCAATGTAACCCTCTAAGTTCACATAATCCCATTGATTGATAATTCATGAAATAAACGGGCTACCCTGGCTTCTACCCATAAACGAAATATTGCTAAACAGTTTAAAAGAGTAACTGTGGAATTGCTTGCTCTTTCTTCTCCATACGAAACTATTTTCTAGAAAGGGCAACCAGAATCCCATTTATTTTCTTGTAAATTTTGACGCTCAAAAGTGCTTATTAATAACCTACTTGAAATAAATGATTTGACTTTGACTCATATTATAGAAATAATGATGAAGTATGAATTATATACAAAAACAAGATTTGCGTCATTAAAAAGGAAAAATTAAAATGATATTTACTGAAACAGAATGAAAGAATGAAATGCGTCGATAGGACTTAACGTTCATTTACTTTTATTCAATAAGTGGGAAAAAATGTAGTTTTATTTTATAATAAATATTAATAATAATTTATTTGCGTAAAACATGGTGTTGTATGTACATACAATGGTGGTATGCATAATTATTGCGATTTTGGTTTAATATGAACTTTTTTTATGAAACTGCTTAGTCAAGGGCTTTATTTTTATAAAGCAACGAGAATGCGTAAAAATGTAGGTAGTTTGTTTTATAAAGAGTTTTTTTTATTGTTCTAAAAACATGATTTCCATATTAATTTCATCCATTGCTTAGGGCCGGTTGTTTTTTGATGTACGGCAAGACCATATTTTTGTAACACTTTTTTTGGTTTAACGATAGTTAGCGCCATTTTTGACGCGTATGCGTGCGTCAAGATGACGTGAAACAACCCACCCTTAGCCTAGTTGGAAAACAAACATAGCTACAGCTAAAAGTAAGACGTCAAAAAACCATAAAGTAAGTTTTATAGTCCTATTTATATTGACTTTACGAGATATGCAGTCGGGGGTAAAAATAAGCACCATTTACCTAACAACTTACAAGGTTGTAACTTTAGGCGAACGACTTTTTAAACAGTTTGAAACTTTAAGTACGTAATATATTTTCTTAATGTCGCTAAGAAAGTATCTACAACAGAAATAAATGTTACCTTAAATCTTCTCTTTGAAAAATGTGTCAAACTTTTTACACAGGCTGATATTGAATTATGTCTTTTTCTGTACAAAGAAAATTTTAAATCGACGTTTTGAGAAGTACCGAGATAAAAAAAATAGGTATTGTTTATTTCAGTTTAAGCAAATATCTTTAAAACGAGTTTTATTGTCCACATTTTTCGTGAAACGAAACGTCAGAATCTTATGATCTCCTTTTCAAATAAACAACATGGAAAAACAATCTTTTACTTATTTGATTAGTTTACGAAAGTTTTAAAAGAATAATAAACACGTAATAATTAATTACTGAATATTTGAATGTTGCGAGCTAGTGAGATATTTATATATATGCTTAGGGCAATCGCCCATACTTTATTTAGCCATGTCCTATAATGTTTATCAAATTCACACTACGCTAATGTTCCGTGTCATAGGTATTTCATACAACTGACAAAGAATGATAGTTGTGATTTGAATTTTAGTCAAATTGATAAACGATATTTTTTCACTACTAACACTAACTTTACTCGATCATAATTTATTTGTATAAACATGAAGCAAGTATCTTTAATCATTGTGATTTAAACCTTCTGTCAATTAACATAAAAGTCATACGTGTCAAACTGTGCTTCTGAAAAGTCTTTTACTAAGCCGGTAGCATGAACGGCAAACAAAGAAGACGTAGGTCATTCAACAGCATATCAATGTCAACACTTGCACTTCGAAAACCACCTTTACTGCTACGACATAAAAGCGCTGAAAATGTATTTTATAAATTATTTTTTAATTAGGGACTTTTATTGTTTTATTACCGCAATGCATATGGCAATCCCATCTTACCCTAAATACATACCTACTGTTCTGTATCGGTCGGTTCATGTCTAGACCCCAAACAGATCACTTCTATAGGACTCATATCGAACACAGTCCATCAATAAATGATGTAAGTCTTCCACGACTCCGCACTCCAAACTGTCAAATTGTTACCACTTATGTGTCATGTGCGGTTGACTGTAGTTAACGGCAAATAGCAATACGTATTGAACTTTATGACAGTTATAATGCATAAACTGTTAAATGTATATCCTCCGTTAGCGCATTAATATAATTTAGTAACGTTACGACCCATTCAAGACAGTTTTATCTGACAGGCCCGTTTATGTTTTATTACATAAACATATCATTACGCTTGTATAACCCGAAGGGTTAGGCAGTGGTGTGCTTATAGTACACCCCACGTACACCCACATTTCGGCATGTTTAAGTCCCATGTAATAGGGAGCGAGCCTATTGTCATTAATCATATGTATCATCATAAATCCGGACTCCGGGCTGCTACTGAGAAATTCACTTTGCCCGACCTGGGAATCGAACCTAGTACCTCATCTTCAGCAGTAGCGTTTGTGAAGTCGCGACCACTAGGCCAAAGAGGCAGTCAGTTTATTATTTTATTCTCTGAACTAAAAGGTTTGGTCAATATTTTAATGAAAAGACGTCGGTAGTTCTAGGTACCTCAGTACAAGTTTGCCTTAAAATCCCTTGGGCCATAATCACCGGCGGAAGGCACGAGATAAAAATTCGGTTCGAATAAAAATTTCCAAAAACTCACAGTCACTTCCAATGTAACAAAGTTATACCAAAGCATAACGAAAATTCAATTGTCAAATTGGGTCAATTTGTGGAACAGTAACTGGGTCAGTCAATGCAGTGTAGGACACGGCTGGAAAACTTCAGCTCTGGTGTACCTTACTTAAGAGTAACTTAAAGTGCACAAACTTGTTATCTACTTAGTTTCACACTTTGTTCCCGAGGTGACTTGAATGCACTAGGGAAATTATGGGTTCTAGTTTTTTTAGCAAGAAGTTAAGTTAAGTTAGAGTTAAGTTACTAAGTTTTAGGGTTCCGGACCGAAAGGGTTTTTTTTACGGATTGGAAATCATCAAATGACCCCTCCCGCTCTGGGTGAGACTCTTACTGTCTAAAACCCACCCGTGTTCCTTCCTTAGCCCTTTCTGTTCCAGGGCAGCGGTAACCCTTTCGGACGATCCCGCTACCCGACGATCCCGCTACCCACCGAAAGGGTGCCAACGGAACCTTATTACTAAGCCTTCGCTGTCCGTCCGTCCATCCGATTTTCTGTCAGCGGGTCTCATGAACCGTAATAAGTAGACAGTTGAAATTTTCACAGAGCGTGTGTATTTCTATTGCCGCTATAACAAAAAATTATAAAATAAATTTAAAAATTAAAGGAGGTCTCCATACGAGGAACGTGTTTTTTTCGGTTTTTATTTTTTGCCTTGTGGTATGGCACTCTTCATGTGCGAATCCGACTCGCACTTGGGCTGTTTTTTTGTATAACTATTATGTGAGAAAGGGGGTGACTACCGAGATGACGACTAATATATTTAGAAGTATGGAAAAAGTAAATTGGGATAAAGGCAAAAAAACGATGATGTTGAGGTGTTATTTATTATTTATTTATACAGGGTTATTTGTAAAACACCAACAACCTCTTAAGAGGTCATTGTACTCATCATTATGAACAACTTTTACTATGGGACCAAAACTAAAATCGCGAAAAACAAATCAGCTGTTCCCTACATTTACGTTCGCATAACTCGTTAAAATGTAGGGAACATCTGATTTTTTTTTTCGCGATTTCAGTTTTGGTCCCATAGTAAAAGTTGTTCATAATGATGAGTACAATGACCTCTTAAGAGGTTACTGGTGTTTTACAAATAACCCTGTATATACTTTAGGTGGTGGTGGTGGTGGTGCTTTAGGAGTTGTTTTGTATCTAGAATTAACCCGATGAATGTCGTAATTACAGACACAATTAAAAAGCCATTGTGTCTCGCGTAGATCTGCGTTCCGACAAATTAAGGGTTAAAAGATGGTTGAGAAATACGGAAAGATTATGTACCTAATTTTGTAGACGAAAAAATTGACTTCAAGGTAATTTGAGTTCCCCCAAATGATTAATAATTAAGGAGTACCTAGTCAAAGTAAATTATCTATGAAGGGACTTAGGTGCCGCTTTTCACCCTTGGGAGTTAGGAAGTGCCACAATGCAAAAAGAAATTCAAGTTTCAAGAAACGTCATTTTCTACGTAAAACCTATCTCTCTACTTACATTTGTTTTTAAATCGTAAAATTAATAAGTAAGTATATATTACAGTCAAAGACAGTAGAGGGTCTGCACATACTTTTTGAAATTAGGTATGGCAAGCAGCCTTCTGAACAAATTTTAACAAAAATCCATAATTCAAACAACCATCCAACCAAATGATGAATTACCTATAATTCAATTTTTTTTTATTTCAAATTGACGTTATCTCAAGTCAAACAAATATCAAGTTTATTTTAATGGTGATTAAGTTGATTTCAGAGTGACTAGCACTATTGAAAAAGTTATAAAAATGTTTGAAGTTTTAGCGTAAACTGAACTTTATTGTGTCAGAATTAAAGTTATTTTTCCATAAACTCATATTTGTTTACATTTTTGGCGAATATGTCGCGAATGCAGTAAGGTTTAGATTACAACTTAAATAATTATTAACACGTTGGCTGCCAGACAACAGACTAGAAAATCTATTGTTGGCGGACACCGCGGTGGCAGTCAATGAATCGGTTAATGTTCTAATAACTGCCGCTAAAAGTGAAAGGTGGCGCCACCGGTCTATTGACGGAACGTGCTTTATAATAAAAACAGTATTTTATTAGGTATTACGTATTTCTGACGACATTGCTTTTAATGTTTGTCTTTTTATATGGCTGTTTGCACAATATGAAAAGCAATTTGCGAAGTGTACGGCTGCAAAATGCGACCAACACATTCGGTGGAAAATGTTCAGTGCTTTCAACGCGGGGCTATAATATCAAATAGGATAATAATTCCACTTTGTTTTAGTTTAATATTACAAGTATTTTATTGTTATTATTTTGTGTGCTCTTGTTATAAAAAACATATTACTGTAATAAAATATCAAATAGAATAATAATTAAACTTTGTTTTACTATAATATTACAAGTATTTTATTGTTATTATTTTGTGTGCACTTGTTATAAAATGCATACTGTAATAAAATATCAAATAGGATAATAATTCCACTTTGTTTTATATTAATACCTATTACAAGTATTTTATTGTTTTGTGTGCTCTTGTTATAAAAAGCATACGCTAATTGCGATAATAAGCTTGTATAAAACATAACAATTCCTTTATTTCACATACTTAGTACATTGTGTACATTAAAAAAAATATTGGAGTAAATAAATATTGCTTTTTGTATTTTGATTTAAAAAAGGTCCTCGAAGGTCGTACTTAAGTACCCGTATACCTTTACGCGATAAAAATCTGAGTTTACAGACACTCATCCTAAGCATAGTCAGCATAATAATGTTCCCACTACTGGAACACAGCACTCTTCTCTGTGGGCCATAAACCACCACGTGGGCCCAGTGCGGGTTGGCTAGGCGGTTGTCACATGTCTTCGATTTTTTGGTTCTAGAACATGCCGGTTTTTTCATGATGTTTTCCTTCACCATTTTGAGAGCAATGGAGATGAAATAATTCAAATGAGAAAATGTTAAAAACTTACTGGAGCGACATTGTATGCCAAGATGACTTCTGAACCATCGGGTGACAACTGCATGACCCTCGATGACTGTTGCAGAATCTGTAATACATAGAAGACTTTAGATAATCGTTCACTCAATAGATCGAAGCATCGTGAACTAGTAGGTGACGATTGCATGGACGGCAACTAAATGAATGCCTAAATAAAAGCACGCTGTTGGATTTTCAATCTTCAGCGCTGAGTCGAGCGTTGAAAATCGAACAGTGCGTATAAATCCAGAATGGGCATAAGTATGTGGGGCTATTGATAATTTTAATGGGCTTATGTTTAACTTACCACCAGGTATAGTTACATATAACAGACAAAAATTGTAAATGATCACCAAAATTAAACCCGCATTTTAATATAAACTTATAACCAAAGTGGTTTAGTCCATGTTCGACCCCCACAGTTTCTACCCCCGACCATGTTCAACCCCTAAATGTTGTCCATGTTCAACCCCTGGGGGTTGAACATGGACAACATTTCAATACATTGGTAATCTTTTCTTTGTCCATATTCAACCCTCAGTTTGTTAGGTAACTAATAATGACATTAAAGTAATACTGAGAGCAGAAGTGTATTTATTTTCTTTACAATTAATATTTTACAGTATTAGTACCTTGGGTAACAAAAAAAAAACATGGCTTTTTGGTAAACATTGATGATGATGAGCTACTTGGGGCTTATGATGTGCTAACTACTAATGAGATAGAATAAACTCTCTTGTATTTCAAAATGCCCATTGCAGCATTGGCAAATGCTACATTATAATTTTATCACGAACGACCTTCTTGGATAACAAATCCAACCTTATTTTCAATCAGAAAGGTTTTTTTCTTGTTATTGGTTTTGAATTTTGAATCTAAAAGTGTCATGTTTTTTCTCTTACCGATATTTTTCATTTGAAGTTTTTTTTGGACACAGGACGGAAGTCCATTATATTTTATTTTTCCGCTTTGACCATGTAATAATTTGCCACGATATTACAGGTATCGATATAACGGTTTGAACGACCGAGTTCGTTCGTTGTTCAACTTTATCCAAGGGTATGTTTGCTTTGCTATTGATTATTCAAAAGTTCTTATTGTTTCCTAAATTTTATTCCATTCTTCTCTTTGTAATAGGTAGTGTTCCGGTAAATAAACGTATCACGTACGTACAGCATTAAAAACTTGTCTCGAGGCGAGTCAGGTTTCTTCATTCAGACTTTGTATGTAATTTAACTTTTCTTCAGCTCTTTTGTTATAAAAGATTCTGCCTGCGTTTCGAATTATCATTTTTCGTTATTTTCTGTAGATTTGTCCGAAGACTGTAGGCGGATCTTGAATTCGCTCCCGCCGCTAGCCTGGGACCCGACGACTGCAAGCTTCCTATTGGGATTCGAACTAAAGCTGGTGGATTCTGATACCAGCCAGCGAGGAGCCTTCTAACTGCCAGCCTGGAGTGTAGGACCGGATTTGCGTATATTTAGTGTTTTTTTTTTTGTAGTTACTATTGTCACATTTTATTTAAAACAGTCATATAAATTGTTGCCTCGCTACCTGATAACCGATTGACTTGGTGAACAGTTACATATTTAGGATTACTATATTTATTTGTTGCGGAAGTTATAGGAACGTTTACAAACGTATCGTAACCGACGCGTAATAGAGAAATTTATTATTGGGTTGTAACACGAAGGATGTCGCGTCTGAGTTATAATTTAATATTTTTAAATTATGACAAACAGTGCTGCGTACTTCATTAAGTTTTATTTACATTTTTTTTTATTTTACAAAATTAAACGTTACTACCAAATTACAAGTGAATATTTTTTATTATTTCGCTACACCATGTTACGGTAAAATCAACGATCAACAACAACGAATCAACGATTGTATCACTGCTTTCTATCGGGCGGGATCGCAGTCAAGCTCTAGTTTATATCATTAAAAAAATATGGAGAACTGTAATAAAAACACCTACATACTACTCGTATACCTACCCATGTTTGCAAAGAAATAATTTGATTTTTCTTGAAAGTAACTGACGAAATATAGGGCAAATAGAGGATAGGCAAACTTTGAAAATGTAGCTAATAGCCATAAGGTAGATGAGAAAAACTTTTGCGTTTTACTGTCCATTGAGGGTTGAACGTGGATTAAATACATTAAAAAATAAAAGTCCATGTTCAACCCCCTTGAACATGGACGGGGCTAAAGATTGTGGGGGTCGAACATGGACTAATTCACCAAAGTTTTAACATCTCGCTATCCTATTTAAGCAAAATGACTCCAAATAAATCATGTTCGGTTCTCGATAGCCTGCAAAAAATAATCTCTTTTTTTCCATATTTTTTTTCTATACAATCTAGTCGTTTCTGGCGTAGGAGGTAACAGTTTTAACCTAACCTAAGATAACCATTTTTTTTTAAATTAACCTCGTCTATCTAGTTTGCAGCAAGCCGTAGACATAACTTAATATGGCATCATAATACTTTATTTGGTAATAAACCTACATTTTATGGCAATCATAGTGGTTTATTTAGGCAGATATAGCGCATTAATTTGCTCGCTAAGATTTAGTGATCATTTACTACATTTGGTGTTCGAATACAATTTGAAGTGCAAGAACTATAAGGGTATCAAAGCATTTTATGGTGGTCATTATATTTAACCCCATTTTAATGCACTTTCCGGATACTGAAGGTCGATAGCCTTCATCAGATTAGTTACATAAAAGAAGGAAAGAAAAAATAGGCTTATTTCGTACTTGCGATAATAGCACAAATTCCAAGTACATCTTACGTAGATCAAGAAGATAATATGAAGAGCCTATCAAATCTAGGTTAAGGTTTTCGAGTAGATAATGTACACATCTGGTTAAAATTACACTTTCAAATGAATGCCAAGTTACAGCCATTATGTACCTACCTACATTTTCAATACATAATCCAAAGAAAATGGGTTCCTGAATTTCCTGACACCTGTCTGTTGGACACGATTAGGAACTACACTATTTTTATCTCACCATGCGACGCGCGTTTTACTTGTGGCAACCGTGTGTAAATGTGTGCGTGAAGACGAGTAGCGTCAGCACATAACACACACACACACACACATTTCCATCATCACCATTGTCTCGGACGGTACCGAGAGCTCCCACGCTTAAATACACATTCACAGTGTGTTTGTACACTTGATAATACCAACTAAAGCGCGCGTCGCTTCGAAAATACGTATTCTTTTGCACTCGGCATTTGCAGTCCTATCACAGTTATTTTAAGTCCGATTTTGCATCACAATGACCTTTATTGTCGTAGCTATAAGTCTGCTGTCAGTTGTAAAATAACTATGAAAGGTATAACTGACAGATGTCAGAAACGCATCCTCTCATCGGAAGGCGTGTTTTACATAGGTATAAGCCTACTATAGGTACTTGACTATCATAAATTAAAATTCGAAATAATTTATTTTCAAATATTGGTAAACAATACGCAGATGTTTTAAATCCATGTAATAATTGTATATCACCAGTCTTGGTTGCATAGACCTCGGTCTTATCACTATATTTTACCTTTCAGCATGCAAAGTCAATAAAAAGAAAAACAAAAAATTGAAACTAAACAAAATAAAACTAAGAATCATCATCTGCCCAGCGCCCAGCCTTTTCCCAACTATGTTGGGGTCGGCTTCCAGTCTAACCGGATGCAGCTGAATACCAATATTTTACATGAAGCGACTGCCTATCTGACCTCCACAACCCAGTTACTGGGTAATACGATACCCCTTGGTGAGACTGGTTGTCAGACTTTCGGGCTACTGACGACCCGTAACGACAATCAAAGATCCACGAATGACAGCCGGGACCAACGGCTTAACGTGCTTTCCCAGGCACGGAGGGGTCTTGGTATGTGAAAATGGTCACCCATCCACGGACCAACCGCGGCAATCGTAGCTTAACCTGATCGATCCACCCTTGCGGCTGTTATTACTTAGCCACAAGCCAAAATAAAACTAAGAATGAGATCAATAAATAAAACTAGTATAAAAGTAAATCCTATAGTTTATGTTGCAAATATTCAGATACAAAAATAAATAATCAGATAAGCATTATTCATAAAAAACTTTTTTTTTGGGCATATGTGGCGATGATGAATCCATTAAATCTTTAGGTAGGTGATTGTATACACGAGGAGCCATGCAAAGTCGTACTAACGAACGTCTACAAAACTCCATACCTATTCCATTGAAACGTTAATTAGGTAAGTGCCTTCAGACAAGTGCTTTTAATTAAAATTCGATTTCTGCGAATGAATTGCTTCGGAAATTGCTGTGTATGATAGGAGTTGTATGGAATTCCGTAAATATTTTCCTCTTTTATAAACCTAATCTTCGTGAATGTCTCGGCCCGTGCCGATTCTAAAAATACTCTGAGGGGAGAAATTATTGAATGTTACTAAGGTTGGTTGTTTATATGTCATATGGCAGTCGACTAACTTAATGAGCCTTTCAGTTAACTGATTAGCCTTTTAACTATACTGCGCCGTTCAACTAGCGGCCCGAGTGATTTTCAGCCATTCAATCAAAAAAAAAGGCAACATATTTAAACAAATTAAATGAAATTACAACATTTTTTATTTGAAACAAAACAGCCAACAATGAGCAAAAATACAAAACTAACAAAAAATTGTAAAATAAATGTATAACCTACACGATATTTGAATTAAGAATTTGACATAATTTTCAAGTTAAGGGACCACACACTGAATGCCATACTTAACAAAGTTCAAATTGCATTGCAACCAAAAACTTATTAGAACCTTTTTATTACACATGATCATTAAAAAACTGATTACTAAAACTGATTCAAAGGCTGATTGTTCCATCGCCAGATAACTTTTATTCGATGAATAACGTTTGAAAGTTTTTGTATGAAATAACTGTCAAAATTTCAAAATTATTCTTTGAATAAAGTGCGGCGATGGAATATAAACTATCTGAGATTATGAACACTGATATACACGGTGTTCATTCTGTGTTAAAATGACGTATGGTCGGTTCATCTTTACTTAACAAATACGTCACTTCGGAGTTAGGAATTTCCCAGCCAAGGGTATCAGAGGGCATAAGAATAAATGCTGATTAAAATAAAATAAGGTAATGGCGCTGGCACCGATTCCCTTGTTCACAAACTAAACTAAATTTAAGTTCAGTGCATCTTTTTCTTTCTATTTCATCAAGAAAAGGACAGAAGATAAATATTCGTTAAAAAAAAAACTATTAACCAGAAAAAAAAACAAGACGACGAACATAATTGGTTATGATTAGACAGCAGCCGTTCTCCCCATTAAAATAAGATGAATCTTTTTTTTTAATTACAAAACTTTAAATTACAAAACTCAAGCCCTCTTGCGTTTTTAGTCGAATAAAATCTATACTAATAATAATATAATATTAGTACTAATAATGTGTTTATACTTTTTATATTGTAATATTTAAAAATATAATTTATAATATATGTATTTATATTGAAATAAAGGATATAATATTATAAAGAGGTAATTTTTTTTTAGTATGTATGGGTAATATCCGGAGCTAACGATCAAGTTCTAAAACAAAAATCCTCTGGTAGCAAGCTTGATTATTCCTGAGTGATTTATTAACTCTCACTATAGGTTTACCTCCCAATCATACCTATTAATTGATTAACACTGAGTTAGCTGTCAACTCAAAGTTATACAAGGTGTCGTTTTGCACCCTCGTCAAATTCAAGGAGGTAACTATGCTACTGATTCTCGACCAGAATCATAATAAAATAAGTAGTTTTTTTTCAGAAATCGGCATGTGTGGGACACGCACTGTAACTGCCCTTTTACACACACTTAAAAATGCGGCCGCTTATACGATACCATAACGCGATTCTGTTCTTTGAAAGTGGTATAGTCTGAAATACTATCAAACTTAAATAACTAAAAAAGAAAAGTATGTATTCATTATTTACCAGGGATCGTAATTTTATTTGATTATTTATGTCTTTCATAACAGCCTCCTGAAATTTAAACAGCTTGTATTAAATAACCAATGAACGCGCAAATGGGCCTTTTTAATTTAAAGTAGATAGCTTACATACTTGTTCCTATCAGGATTAAAGAAAAATGAAACAAAAGTTTTCTTTAGATTTCAGCAAAGAAAATGTCACTCGACAGAATGAAAGCACTTCCTTTGTTCTCGTCGTGTCGGGAAAAGCGTCTTAGGGATTATGTCGAGAGGATTTTCAGCAGTACCTACGAATTTACCTCACAAGTCTATATAAAAATTAATCCCTATTTCCCTTGGTCACGCCATAACTTGAGAACGACTTTAACGATTTCATCCATCTTTTTTAAAAGTTTTCTACTACTTTGTAGAAGGTTCTTACGGAAAAAAAAATCAGAAAGTGGCGCAGAAAATTATAAAATTTAAGAATTACGCTTTTACGCTAAAACAGCTGAACGGATTTAGATGAAATTTGACACACGGGTAGACCATGATCTGGAGAAGGGCATAGGCTACTTTTCATCCTGGAACGCAGACGAAGTTGCGGGCAACAGCTAGTATTCAATAATTTCAATAATAATTAATGTCGTACCGCGAGGGCTGGTTCTAGGTGGCGCGGGGAAAGAGTTCCTGGAAAGATTTGGGGGGAACCATGAATTCAGCACATGATTCTAGACCCCCTAGCGTAGAAATTTTTCGTCGGTTATCAAAAAAAAAACAGCCGTTTTATAAAGAAGTGCAATACCTACGCGGTTAAAATGTATGGAAGAGCAAATTTTTTTTTAATTACCGACGCAAAATTTCAACGCATGGGCGTCCAGAATCATTTACTGAATCCACTGTAACAGGCTACGCGTCGATGTCCCTGCCACCCTGTATAGTAGAAGCAAATGAATAAATCATCATACCGTACAGTAAACATCTGAGTAAAAGTGCTCCTCATAAAATTATGCATTATGTGTGTTTAAAGTGTTTACCTGGATCAGAATTATAGACAATATCGATCCAATAAGTTCCTAGTATCGAACAGTGCAGTGATTTAGTTGATACTAGTGTGATCATTGAATACTGATCAATATTTGTTAATTTCCAAGAACGAATTACCGTCATTTACTGTTTACCCAGAGTGTTTCCTAAAGACGCGTAAGCGACGCCGTATACGGCGGACTTACGACCTTCTTCTCGCGAGCTTACGCTCGCATGCCCCAGCGCCGGCGAAAGGTTGGATTGAATTTGAATTTGAATTATTTTAATACTTCGACGTGCAAAGAGTAAACAAACTGCCGCATACTTAACACTGTTGTGAATTTATTGACATGGCTACGTCAACGTCATGGGGATGCTGCACCAGTGTGAACCATAACGATAACGACCAGTCTATTACTTGCATGAGATGTAACTTGAATTATCACTTTGTTTGCATATCTTTACCGAACATTCCTGCCATTTCCGATGAATATGTTAAATGGTTGTGCACGAGTTGTACTAATCTGGTTCCTAACACTTCGGATAAAGATTGCACGCCTGCTCGCAATGTGTCCACCACTAGGGGTAATAAAAGAATTGCCTTGAATTCCCCGCCCCCCGTGAATAAATCAGTGACCAGCGATGATGTGCGAGAAATAGTGCAAGACGTTATCAAAAGAGAGCTCGCTGCTATGTTACAACAATTAAATAGCTCAATTGTTAGTATAATCAACAAGGAGTTGGAGCCAATAGGGAATGAGGTTAGAGAATTAAGCTTATCCCTAAATTTCCATACTAAGCAATTTGAGGATTTCCAATCTGAGCATACTGCCTTAAAGAATACTGTGAGAGAATTGAAGGAAGAGAATATCCAATTGAAAGGGTCTAACTCAGAATTGTGTCAGCGTCTTAATTATCTGGAGCAACAAGCGCGGTCCAACAACCTTGAGATACAGTGTTTTCCTGAAAATAAACAGGAAAACCTATACACCGTTGTTAAGCAGCTGGGGTCTGTAGTTAAATGTGAATTGAAAGATAGCGATGTTCTACACTGCACCCGCACAGCTAAGCTACAAACAGATAGTTCTCGCCCTCGGTCTGTTGTGGTTCAGCTCGCCTCACCAAGAACACGGGATCAGCTACTTGCTGCCGTCATAGACTACAATAAAACTAATAAAAACAACAAGCTTAATAGTACAGACTTTGGACTTGGGGGTAACAAGACCCCGATTTATATTGTGGAGCATTTATCGTCATCTAATAAATCCCTTCATGCTGCCGCAAGGCTGAAGGCAAAAGAAAAGGGGTATAAGTATGTTTGGGTGAGAAACGGCAAGATTTTTGTTAGAAAGGCTGATGGCGAAGGGCATATTCTGATTAAGAGTTTGGATACTGTAAATAAGATAATGTAATGTTGTAAACTTTTTTCTCATCGCTCTTATGCATGCTATATAGAATAACTTAAAAACTAAATTCAATGGCTTAAAAATATATTACCAAAATAGTCGTGGCCTGCGAACAAAGACCCATGTCTTCTATCGGAATTTATGTTGTAACGACTTTGATGTTATCATATTGTCAGAGACTTGGCTTAATAGTTCTGTTCTGAGCAGCGAGCTGTTCGACGACAGGTACGTAGTCTATAGAAGGGACAGGGATAGTACTTTAGCTGGCGGGAAAAAAGAGGGCGGAGGAGTTCTGATAGCTATTAAGAAGAGCATCAAGTCCAAACGCGTGAATTACTGGGAAAGTAATTGCGAAGATCTCTGGGTTTCTGTAGAACTACCATGGACACGAACAGTCAGTCGAATAGCTCTCTGTGCAGTATACTTACCTCCGCCAGTGCGTCTTAGTACTTTGAAACATTTTGTGGATTCTTGTGGTGCGGTCTTTGAACAAATAACTGACTGTGACGTTTGCCTCGTGGGTGATTTTAACTTGAGTGGCATCGATTGGAAATGCGTAGGTGGCACCGGGAATAGCGTTGGACTGAACAGTATTAATGAACTTTTGATGGATTTTACTTGCGTTAACACGCTAAAACAATGTAACTTTATTACGAATACCGCTGGTCGTATATTGGATCTTGTGCTCTCCACCATACCACTATGCTCTGTAAATGAAAGCATGTATCCTTTAAGTAATGTGGATCAACAGCATCCCCCTCTAGACATTGTTATTTCATTTGACAGGGCAGCAAGTCTCCCCTACAACATAAGAAAGGCCACTCCTGACTTCCATAGGGCTGATTATCATAAAATTCGTAATTTCTTAAAAGAGATTGACTGGAATTCATTATTCGGTGAAAGTGGTGTTAATGAGATGCTGGAGGTATTCTACGATACTCTTGGTGCTGCGATACAACAACTTTTGCCATTATGTAAACCTAAAAACCGAAAATACCCGACATGGTTTAGTCGTAAATTGATTAAAATATTGAATGAAAAGAATAAGATTCGTAAGCGTTTTAAGAAGTATAAGAACCCATTAGATGCAATAGAGCTCAAACTAATTAGCAAACGATGTGAAAACCTTGCATCAACTTGTTACAAGGATTACATAAAACATCTAGAAGACGAATTGGCATCTAACCCTAAGTTACTTTGGACTTATCTAAAAGCTAAACGAGGAGGTTCAAGTGCTTACCCCTTAACCATGACCGATGGAACTACCGCTACTTCTGACGGGTCAAAAGTATGTGACCTCTTTGCAGGCTATTTCTCGTCTGTTTACAGCCCGGATGATAGTAGTGGTGTTGAATACAATTCCGAATTCATGCAATTTTTAGAAAAGAATAGTCTGGTTCTAACTACACCTGTTATTTCTTGTGAATTTCTCCACAAAAAACTTAAAAGTCTAGATCCAAAAAAAGGGGCTGGGCCAGATGGAATACCTCCAGTATTCATTGTTGCATGTTCATCTGAGCTGGTTTACCCACTTATGTTGATTTATAACAGATCATTGTCGACGGGTATATTTCCATCAAAGTGGAAGATCGCAAAAGTGGTTCCGGTTCACAAATCGGATGACAAAGACGTTGTAACCAATTACAGGCCTATCTCAATATTATCTTCGTTTGCCAAAGTATTCGAGTCACTGATATGCCCATACATTCAGGATCATTTAAAGATGTTTTTAAGCGACCATCAGCACGGATTTGTTAGGACCCGTTCTACTAGTACAAATCTAGTCCCTTTTACAGAACTTCTTGTAAAGGCTATCGATGCAGGCTATCAAGCCGACGTTATTTATACGGATTTCAGCAAAGCGTTTGACAAAGTATCACACAAAATCTTAATGAATAAATTGCGCGCCTACGGCATCGCTGGGTCTTTGTTGGAGTGGCTAGGTTCGTATTTAACGAATAGATTTTTCTTTGTAGTCGTTAACGGTTATCAATCAACCCTGCAATGCGTTTCTTCCGGCGTGCCCCAGGGCTCGCACTTGGGGCCAATATTATTTATTTATTTTATAAACGATATTCCACGGTGTTTTCTGCATTCGGACTTTTTTATGTACGCTGATGATTTAAAGTTTTTGAGAATTATTAGGTCTGATGATTATACATTACAGCTTCAAAGTGACCTAAATCGTCTCGTTCAATGGTGCAACAGTAACAAAATGCAACTGAATCCCAAAAAATGTTACCATGTTACATTCACAAGAAGGAACATCCCAATACGCAGTAGTTACCACATATCCGGAGTTGAAATTAAGGAAGTTGAAACAATAAAGGACCTCGGTGTACTGTTTGACAAAAAGTTAACTTTCACATCACATCTCGATAGTATTACAAAAAGAGCTTCGAAAATGTTAGGTTTCGTCCTAAGAAATTGTAAAACCTTTCGTCATAATAGAACCAAAATACTGCTGTATAACAGTCTTATTCGTAGCATCCTGGAATATAATAGTGTGGTTTGGCGTCCACATTACGCGACACATTCATTGAGACTGGAACGTGTCCAGAAACGCTTCGCTTGGCACCTCGCATTTTCCAATGGTATCGCCAAAAAAATATACTCTTACAATAAAAGACTGAAACATTTTAACATGACCTCACTAGACAGACGTAGACACTTGTTGGATACCATGTTTGCCTACAAAATTTTTAAGCATATAATAGACAGTCCCAGCTTACTTGCCCTGTTCAGTTTTCGTGCACCCTCTAGAATCCCGCGTAGTGCCATTACACCTCTTTGTACGCCATTTAGAAGAACAGTTTTGGGTGCCAATTCGCCTGTTGCAAGAATGTGTAAGGCAGTAAATGGCTACAGTGATGTTATCGATCTCCACTTTGACTCTCTTGCTAAACTAAAAGCCATCCTTAATCGTTTACCAAGCAACCCATAGTCATATTCAATGAAATTATTTATTGTGTCAATTTTATCGCTGTTATTAATTTTAAAGTTTTTTCTCTTATTAGTTTAATAATTTATCAATTTTTATTCAATTAATTTTAATTTTATGTCAATTATTATTTATAATTTACCAATTCACTAATGCAATATAATTTTAATTTTATTGTATCTACTTACCAATGTTGTCATTGCCAAAAATTTATCAATTTAATTGTTATCGATTTTGTCATAATTCTGTGTTTCACTATTTCCAATTTTAATTTTATTTTATTTAATATTTGCGCTTAGTACTTAGTAAGTTAGCTAATTTTCTGAATTTATTGTTTTGTGCATGTGGTGTTTACCTTTAAGTAATTGTTGCGCTGTAATTTAATTTTAAGAATGAATTGTGTTGCTGTATCCAGTGTGAACAATTGTTGGTAGACCTAATAAAATAAATAAATAAATAAATAAAAAATCAAAGAAATAATACTGACTTTATAAATAGGCCAGAAATTGATTTAAAATCGAGAGAAATCTTTCAAGATGTGCTATAAGGTTTATCATTTTGAGTATTTATTCTGTAACCTTTCTAATATCCTACTCATTTCTATCATTATGCTTCTACGAAGCATTCATTTTTGAAGCGCTAAACCTTTTCTCTCCCACAAGGTGGACCAACGACCGAAGGCCGCAGGAACCCGTTGAATGCGAGAAGCACAGAACTGGTCGAAGTGGAGATCCTTGGGAAAGGCCTATGTCCAGCAGTGGACGTCTTTCGGCTGAAATGATGATGACGATGAAACCTTTTGCTTTTTTTTTGCTTGCCTTTTTTTATTGCTCCTCAAAACAATTTGCTATTCCTAAGAAACTAAAACAAATATTTAAAAAATCAACCAACCTGCGAGGAGTTATAAATGAGTGGTGTGGTGCTATCAGTGTCGACATCATAGAGCACCAGGTCGCCGTTGCTGTTCCGGAACAACACCTCACTTCCTGCAATTAAACGTTAATGATGAAGATATTAAAAGATTGAACACGATAGCACTGTTTTCCTGGGTACAGTGAACGTTAAAAGTGAATGACGATTTCTCAGTTTTTTTTTTCTGTCGGGGATCGTTTTTTTTATCACATAACCTTGCTATTGATTGTGGCTAAGTAATAACGGTCGATCAATCAGGTTAAGCCACGCTTGCCGCGATTGGTCCGTGGATAGTTGACCATCTTCACATACAAAGACCCTCCGTGCCTCGGAAAGCGCGTTAAGCCGTTGGTCCCGGCTGTCATTCGTAGATCTTTGACAGTCGTTACGGGTCGTCAGAAGCTCGAAAGTCTGTCAACCAGCCTTACCAAGGGGTAACTTATTACCCAATAACTGGGTTGTGGAGGTCGGATAGGCAGTCGCTCCATGTAAAATACTGATACTCAGCTGCATCCAGTTAGACTGGAAGCCGACCTCAACAAAGTTAGGAAAAGGCTAGGCAGTTTGATTGATCTTCGCAAAAAACATGGTGTCGTTTTAAGATAACTACATAAGTAAGATATTTGTCTTTTAAGCCTGTCGATGGGCCGATGCCTACCAGGGCGGCGGGATCGTCCGAAAGGGTTACCGCTGCCCTGGAACAGAAAGGGCTAAGGAAGGAACACGGGTGGGTTTTAGTCAGTAAGAGTCTGACACTCCCTTCCGCTCCACCCAGAGCGGAAGGGGTCATTTGATGATTTCAAATCCTCAAAAAAAAAAAAAAAGCCTCTCGATGGCAATCGAAATAGAGTTGGCCCCATTCCATAAACATTGGGGCAATGCACTTAATATTGCGTCCAGCGTATCCTGTTACAAGTCTGCACATTACAGGATCTGATGGACGCTTCTAAAGGTGATAAACTCGTAGCGAAGTTCTGGGCCGAATATATTTAGTAAGAATATTGTAAGTAGGTCGTAGGTTCGAACCCAGATATCCGTTTTACTTGAAGTAAATTATTTAATCCCCACTGCTCTCAAAACAGTGAAGGAAAACATCGTGAGGAAACCGGCATGTCCTAGAACCCAAAATTCGAAGATATGTGACATCTACCAACCCGCACTAGGCCCGCGTGCCACCACGCGGGCCTAGTGCGGGTTGGTAACGGATTACAGCCCACTCACTCTCATCGAGAGGAGGCCTGTGACCCCGCAGTGGGAACATTATATTCTGATTATGCTATTTTGCTTATGCTATTGTAAATAGATAAGTATACTTGTTCACCTTAATAAAATAAATAAATAAAATAAAAAATAAAAATCTTTTATTTACAGACTACATAGGCCCAAATTATGTTAGTGTCTAAAAATAAAAATATAATATAATAAAAATAGCTACATTTATTAAAAATAATGTTTAGTAAAAAAAATCATTTCGATTCCTTTCGTCTCGTGATAGCCAAGTTAAAAGTAAACACACATACATAAACCCACACCTTCTTCCCATGGGTGTAGGCAGAAACTACAGATCGCCACATGCTGCGATCCTTAACATACTCCTTTTGTCTCGTTAACGTTCATTATTATTATTTACTAGCTGCGCCCCGTGGTTTCACCCGCATAAGTTTCGATCCCGTAGGAATATCGGGATAAAAAGTATCCTATCTGTTAATAAACTATCTGTGTGTCAAATTTCATCCAAATCCGTTCAGTAGTTTTTGCGTGAAAGAGTAACAAATATCCAACCATCCATCCATCCATACAAACTTTCGCGTTTATAATATCAGTAAGTATCAGTTTATAGTATCTTATTATAAGCCTGTGTTGTCCGACTGCAACGCAAAGGCCTCTCTTCCCTCTTTCCCGGTCTACTGCGATTGTGGGCCAATCCTTTAAGAAAGAGTCCAGCTCATCCCGCCATCCATCTCTTTTCAATTCATGAATACAAAAGTTAAATCAGAAATTAATGTTGATTCACTTTTCATGCTGTCTGTATTCGCATGTTTTCCTATTTGCAATAAAATTGGTGCAACACACGGTATGTTTGGTATCGTTAGATGTTGGTCAATGAACCGGATTATGTCGGAAATCGGAATTAAAGTGGATTAAGTAAATGTTCTGCGTAGTTTTTGCATACATTTTTGTTAATGGATCAAACCGATCCAAGTTGGTAAAATAAATACAAGCTTCTATTTATTTTTTACACACGCCTCCTCTCTGTGAGAGGGAGTGGGCCGTAATCTACCACGTGGGCCCAGTGCGGGTGTGAGCACATGTCTTCGAATTTTTGGTTCTAGGACATGCCCGTTTCCTGACGATGTTTTCTATCACCGTTTTGAGAGCAGTGGTGATGAAATAATTTACACAAAGTAAAACGCCTGTCAGGGTTCGAATCTACGACCTACAAACTCGTAAAGTGCGGCCGTATTCTCTGGGCAACCACTGCTCTGAAGCAATATATTGATGACTATTTATAAATCTTAGTTAGAATTTTGATTACGAAGATAAAGTAAATAATATTTACACTAATAGCACAGATTACTAAACAGTTACTACGCTATAGTCTTTAAGTACCTACTAGAAGTCAGTAGTCAGTCATAATCTGTGATGTAATGTAATTGTTAAATAATTACATTAGGTAATTACATAACGAGTTCGCTAAACTGCTCAAATTGGCGAATTTTGTTGATGTAGAATTTCAGAGCATCGCAATTCTAAATGGGTGCAAGTGAAAGTATGTATAGTAAACATGAATTTAAGTATAAGCTTGCCTGTTCCACGTTAATTCAATAACCAGAAAAAAATGACGCGTTCGATTGGATGCTCCGTTCAAAAATAAGGAAAATATAATTATAAATATTTTTTAATGGAGAAATTCCGAATAAATATTCTTCCTCAACCACTTAGTCTTTTCACCTTTTAAAGCTACCTATCTAAAAACTGACAAGAACATGAATATAGCTCGCTAAGTCTCGAAACTCAAAGAAAAAAAAAATAGGCCACTCCATTCACGGGGCATCTCATTCAAACCGACCAGAACTCCCAAAAGCCACAATTCCTTATAAAATATGGTTTCCGCGTTCTCATTTCAACAGGTTTTTAAATTATGCATGTGCATTAATGTGTTATACGTGTATCTTGGTCAATGACAGAACCAGTTCTGAGCTACTCATGCATGGTTTTGACTGCACTATATTGAGTCTATGTATGAATGAATTCGAAAGAAAAAAAAACAACACTGCGGTAAATAATGCATGTTGCCAGTTATTTTGACGAGTTACAGAACTTCTTTTTAATGCACCTTCGTACTGTTGTAATGAGTAACGTGTTTTCGATAGCCGTCGCGTCGTAAAACTCGTTACTTTTAACACGTTGACTGCCAGACAACAGACACTATAGAGAATCTATTGTTGGCGATCACCGGTGGCAGTCTATGCCTTAAGCTTTAGTTTTTCAAACTAGGCTGACAATCAGCACTAATTGAACGTAAAAATTACATAAGACGCGCGCCCGCCCTTCACCACTTCCTAGTGCTTTAGGCATGAAAAAGTCGCATAAAAAACTCCCCAGCAGCAAAGCTGTCTGTTAAGTTAGAAGAACTTGGTGATGATGTAAACATAGATACGATTCCCATTGCAAATGACTGTACTTTGCTAAATATTGCAAACTACAGGCATTTGTCATGGGAATAATTAACGGCTACCACCTATATAATCGAACTACGTGAACTAATTCACTTGCCTGATATGGTAATTAGTGATAATTAGCATAAGCATAATCAGCCTATAATGGTGAACTGCTGTGACTGAGGCCTCCCTCTTCGAGAGGGATTGGGCTGTAATCTACCACGCGGAACCAGTGCGGATTGGTAGATATGACATGTGTTCGAATTTTTGGTTCTAGGACATGCCGGTTTCCTCACGATGTTTTCCTTCACCGTTTTGGGAGCAGTGGTGATGAAATTATTTACACAAAGTAAAGCGCGTACACAAAATTTGATCCACCGACCTACATCACGTATGTCGGAGCCGTCACCTAGTGATAATTGCATTAGCTTAATAATCTAGCCCGTTGATGCACACTTTTCAGTTTTAACTAAAAGTGTGACACCTCAAAAACAAGTAAAGCGTATACTATCTTCTATCGAAGACTAGGTAAACATTTTAAAACCATATAACGGAGACAAAAAGCAATCTTACAACATCCAACTTTGGAAAAACCTCCGAGTTCTTTGGCGACAAACTCTTGCGTCTCCGAACCGCTTAACTTTTAACAAAGGAAACTTTGTCCAACTCCGATCCGTATTTTTTTTACTTATTTGTACTTGACCGACCTTTTTCTTACATCTTAGACATAAATACATTATGAGTTCTGAGTTCTGTCCCATGGGCATATTTGAACAATTCGCCTACCTCTATGTTATTTTGATGTGAGTTGCCGAAAATCGAGTTGAATTGCGTGTCTTATGTCCAGCAGTGCATTGCTGTAGGCTGATTATGATGATGTAATTTACTTCGGAAAGTTCTGTTATTCATCTATTATTAAATAACTATGCTATTTACATTTTTTTTTTTGTTTACAATACTCATAAAGCAATTTTGTTGCTTCGCTGGTTCCTTAATTAGGGCCAGAAGTTCACTGGCATATTAAAAAAAATCAGAATATTGTTTATGAATTTAAATATAAATATTCATGCTTCCGAAAGCCTTGGTTTTTATTCGTGTTTTTTTTTTGTTGTAAATAATGGCGCTAAAACTTAAATAAAACCCATGGTTATGACCTAGGTACACGCTTCCCATTCGTCACATTTTATGCAATGCGTTTTGGGGAACCACCTCATAAGGAGGAAATTGTAATGAGGTGACTCCTTCAGCTATTAATACTCAAAGAGTCAGTATCACACAGTAACTAAGCATTAAGTTATGTACCGACTCCAGTAGGTACATCCCCGCGAGCCAAGCCAACGGATTCCGTGAAATGCGTTATCCCCATGGCATTCTAACTATGTAATATTTAAACTAATATTTATAAAAGCGAAAGTGAGTTTGCTTGTTTAATTATTGTTCGTTACTCTTTCACGTTAAAATGGCTGAACGAATTTGTTTGAAAATCAGCACATGGGTAGATCATGATCTGTGTTAGGACTTTAGTTGTAAATAAACCATTTTACGTGTTCGTGATTTTAAAACGGTTTATTAACGACTAAAGTTAGGACCTAGTTACCGACCTCCACACGGCGCACAAAAGCTATATTCACATAAACCAGAGGTTAACCCGTAACGCATTCTTATTATGTCTGAATTAATGATGACGATGATTGTTCGAACCAAGGTACTTAATTGGCGGACTGACCTTTGAAATCTTTAGTTTTAACGTCAGATTTACATAACAATGGATATTTTATTCTTAAATCCGTTATGCACGTAACGCAATCAGAATTTGGGTAATTTGCGTCATTATCCCTACTAGGTAGACCTGTTACTTATGTAATATATAAAACTGCACGCAATGTTTACCGGTCAAGTCGTTACCTATGCAAAATTTTATAATATTTAAATCCAACCAGTTTTGCAACTGACGGATTTAAGGGCAACTTTGAATTGCGACAGAAAAGATAATATGAAGATATTTTATGTCGACGTATTAAGTTTTATTTCGTGGTCACAACGGTTTGATTTTATAAATTTAAAAAGAAAGGTTTTATAAGAACGGACGTACAGTTTAGGCGCAATATTTTGGTTATGCTGTCTATGACCAAAATACTGCGTCACTGCAGTTGAATGACCACTTGAATATACGTAACGTAACGTAACGTACGTAACGCACTATCAGTAGCTGAGTTTCTTTTGACAGTCTGTTCAACAACATTCATTGCGTTATTTACGTTGTTGAGCAGCCACATTTTCCGAACATATGAAGCAATGGATTAGCAATATCCTTCAAAATGATTCAGATTGAGATTGATAGTGTGTTAAGCAATAAGGGTGCTGTTCTAAAACTTACATTTCCAACTTTTTACCTTGGTTTTGACACTTGATATATTTTTCAATGTGGATAATATTCACCAGTAAATGCCGATCATAAGCGGCATACTGTCGATTTAAAAAAAACTGTGCCTGCTGTTTAGCTGTTGCGTCGGTATTTGGGCGCCAAATAGAGATTATCTAGTGTCAAACTCCTGTTTGTGTTTTAGTCACAAAAAATGCTCCACCCACTATCCTGCCCTCTATGCCCCGAAACATGCAACCAAAGTGACCTCTGCGCTGCCACCCGATAACGCCGTGGAAGTGGTGCAGTTTTGGGCCAACAAAATTTCGATAACTGTCGTGCCAGCGACCAAACTCGGCAAAGCATTAATTTTTTACAGCCGCAAAAAAAGCATTAGTTTTTTTTATAGCAGAAGCCTTCCGCGTCATATCGCAGCTTCCTGCGATATGCTCAACTACCCATCTGACGATATCAACGACATGTGAGTGCCAAGGGTATGATTGATAAGATTCAAAATGATGTCCGCTTACGAAAATCGGACCGATCGGCTTAGGAATACGACCATCCCTTCCAAAGATAACTGATGTCACTTGGAAAGCTGCCACGCTAAAATGGAATTGGCCTAGACATATCTGCCGCATGTCAGACGACCAATGGGCCAAACGTACGGCCCAACGACCATCTTAATGGCAAGTGACATCGCGGCAAACCCAGACGGAGATGGGTTGAGCTGGACTTCTTCAACAAGGACTGGTCCTTAGCGGCTTTAAACAGAGAGAAGTGGAAAGAGAGTAGGGTGCCCTGCAGTGGGACAATAGAGGTTTTTAATAATAATAATAAAATTTTATTTCAATAATAATTAATTTGAATTGACAAAGTAAAATATTATTTAATTTTAAACATAAATACTATGACTTATATAAACACACATAAAATAATAATAATTAATTAATTATTATTTTTATATAATTTTAATATAATAATAATTACGAAAATCCTTTGCCATGCCATGCCACCTGGTGAGCACCGGCCTTATACTATACAGACCGACACTTGGTTCTAAATGACATCTAGACAGTTTGTTAGAGTAGTGGTGGCCCAGCAGTAACTGTCCCGGCTCACGAGTTGTACGTCGTGGTTTCGATCCCAGACAGGCTCTTTACTTTGTGTAAATAATTCATCACTACTGCACTCAAAACGGTGAAGGAAAACATCGTGAGGAAACCGTCATGTCTTAGAACCAAAAATTCGAAGACATATGTGACATCTACCAACCCGCACTGGGCCTGTGTGGTAGATTATAGCCCATTCCCTCTCGCAGAGAAGTCTGAGTCCCAGCAGTGGGAACATTATAGGCTGATTATGATAATGAGACAGTTTGTTTCAAGCCTTAAGGCTTGAAGCCTATAAAAATAGCCTTTTTCACGTAGTAACTCCAACACTAACAAAAAACATAGAACCGTTTTTTGCCACAGTTTAGCCTTGCATGAGCAAACTCACCAGTATGCCAATGTTATGTTAGGACACCGCCCCGGAGCATCATAAAGCTCTATAAGTACTCTGTGGTGATAACTTTTAGCGAAACGTTCCCCAACTTATGTATTTTCTTTTATATCGTTCCCGTATGAGTAGCGAAAGTATTAGGAATATGTTATGGAAATGTTTAATATTTCATAAAATATCTACAACTTAACTTAGATATGATGGCTTCCTCTCTCACCTTTTAGTACAGACGCCAGCACATTAAGTTACCCGAAACTGTCAAATTTTCCCAATCAACCTTGAACCTCAATACTTAAGTGATAAAGTTGAAAATTTATTAAAGAAATTTGACAGATTGTAGTAGCTTGATGTACTGGCGTCTGTACCTACCTATCTTTTTCCCGACTACGGCAAAGCCAAAAGGGAGGGTTTTAATTTTAGCAGTGTATGTATGTGTGTATGTTTGTAATTACGTGTGTTCCACCGTCTACTGGGCCAATTTTGATGAATGAGGTATCTATAGTTTCATAGTTATGGTCCGGGTGATACTGGCTATATAAACACCCCCTAAATTCAATATGGTCGATTTTACTAAGAAATTTCTGACCTCGAAAAAAATTACATTCAGATAATCATGACATGTTTGGTATCAAATGAAAGGTCTTGACAAGCATATTACAAATTTGTATATATATCATAAAAATGTATAAATTGTTAAAAACAAGCAAAAGTGCCTCAGAAAGTTATCTCAGGCATTACCTAACTCCGCCATTGTACAGTATTTATTTTACTTGTGCATAAAGTTTAAATAAATAAAAGTGAGACTGTGCTACGTGTGGCGTCGCTGTACAATCATTTATACCTATTAAACAATAAAAAACATGATTAAAATGATACAACGCGCAGTAAATCAAATCTTAATGAATAGTAACGATATGTCAAGTCACACGAAATATTTATATTTTAGATTTCTTC
The DNA here is from genome assembly GCA_949629185.1 of Apamea crenata. Classification (NCBI taxonomy): domain Eukaryota; kingdom Metazoa; phylum Arthropoda; class Insecta; order Lepidoptera; family Noctuidae; genus Apamea; species Apamea crenata. The sequence goes on from OX451359.1 coordinate 6,640,645, forward strand.
GAAGCTCGATAAGTAGATAGTGTTGGCGTCGAAATAAATCGCGCTTTGGTTTGTTCAAGGCACTATGCACTGCTGTTGGAATTTAATTTTTTGCCCGTTACTATCCATAGGTACCTACTACGCTTTGGAATGGGCATCTAGCTTCATCTTTTTGACGGACCGACCCTTTTTTTTTTCTGCATGGGAAATCATCAAATGACCCCTCCCGCTCTGGGTGGAGCGGAAGGGAGTGTCAGACTCTTACTGACTAAAACCCACCCGTGTTCCTTCCTTAGCCCTTTCCGGCACGGGCCTGGTCCTGATCGGACGGTGAGTTACCCATTACTCACCGCCCGCAGGCCCGCGCCTACGGTGGCCGGGAGTCATCACGCGGCTCCCGACGCCCGGGACCAAAGAGATAGTCATTGCCTGGGACTGACCGACCCTTGACAATTCAAAAGTGCCTGTAATTGGTTTAGTTGAAATCAATATTTTGAGTTTAATTTCCTGTTTACTTGCTATTGTGTACAATATTTTTAAATTAAAGCAGAATCGCCTCAATGCTGAAAGCACTTTATAAATCCTGTTATTTATTGATTTTAGCAAAGCGTTTGATACTCTCAGGCATAAACAAACATAAACAACCTAAACAAAACATAAACAAACTTGACAATACAGGCGTTCGAGGCTCAATATTAAACTGGTGCAAAGATTATTAAAAAAAAAACAGAACGTGTTGAGTAAACATTAGCAATGAACTCAGTGACGAAGCTGTAGTAGGCTACGGTAACAGCACAATGCAAAACTGGTAGTACCGAGATAGGTACTAGAACTATTACGGGAAACGAACGGACGCTTATTTAATACCTACTCTAATTAATGATATACCAAAAAAAATTCAATCGGAAATAACAAACAGTAATTATAAAAATAAATACAAAAAATTCTTTGATACTCTTAGAAAATGCATCATCCTGTTTAAATTTTATTCAATCAGTAATAATTAGCATCGACAGAATGCCCAACAGTCTATAAACAGAGCTCATTTTTTTAGGACTCTACTTTTGGTATTTTGCGTTTCTAGTATTGTCCATATCTGGTATATGGCGAATCCGGTGTTTTGCGAGTTTGGTAGTTTGCGAATCTGGTATTTAGCGATTCTGGTGATTCTGGTTGTGGTGGTGGAGCTTAAGAGTCGCTTTTTGTACAGTTTAGCTGTTATTTACTATCTACCTCACAATGTTTTACAAACTATGTGTTATGTGTATAATGAATGTTACGTTAGTATTAAGATTTCTTAAAAGTGTGTCAACATCCGGACATACCTCATCATCTGCCTAGCCTTTACCCAACTATGCTGGGGTCTGCTTCCAGTCTAACCAGATGCAGCTGAATATCAGTATTTTACATGTAGCGACTGCCTATCTGACCTCCACAACCCAGTCACTGGGTAATACGATACCCCTTGTGAAGACTGGTTGTCAGACTTTCGAGCTCCTGATTACCCGTAACGACTGTCAAAGATCCAGGAATGATAGCTGGGACTAACACGGCTTAACGTGCTTTCCGAGGCACGGAGGGGCTCGGTATGTAAAGATAGTCATTCATCCACAGACCAACCGCGGCAAGCGTAGCATATACTGGTCGATTGACTCGTGCGGTTCTTATTACTTAGCCCCTCAACATCCCGATAGACCTACTGAGGTTTTTGTGAATTTTCTGTTTATATTTTGTCTTGTTCTTTCATTAATAATAATTTAAAAAGGTATCAATAAACATACCTGTAGCCCATGTGGCATTGAAGGAAGGCGGCGAATATATCCCGTCGATAATCTCCTCCAAGTCTAGCGGAGGAGGTGGTGGTTCCGTTGTCGGTAGTACAGTAGTCGTCGATGGAACAGCCGTAGTCGAAGGGGCCGCAGTCAGGTCCACCGGGACTACGGGAGTTGTGGGTCTGTCAGTGGACTCAATAGGCTGGGCCACGCCATTATCACTGCCTGACAGGACGACGATCAGAGTGACCACCACTCCGAGTGTTACCAACATGGCGACGGTTCCGATTAGGTATCCTAGTGTCTTCTTGCGTTTGGTTGCGACCAGGACCTGAAAATGTATCTTGAGTTAGTGATCTCTTAAGGGAAGGCACGCCTACAAGGAAAGGCAGTAACTTTGGAGCACGAATAGTTATGATAAATTAATTAACGTTTTAAAATACCCTACATATTCTAAACAAGTTATTTGACCATAAATAGACAAGCTAGCACTGATAACGTTGAAATTCATATGATGCAAATAATCCAATCCTTATTATTTCAGCACCTAGCAAAATCCGTGCAAAACGCTGTAATCCGTGAAATTTGCGTCAATGCCAAAACAAAAGAATTACTCCGCTACCGTACAATATATCTTGCAATGACGATTATAGAGAGTCAAGTAACTAGGAAGTCAGTGAATGAGATACATAATAATTAACAAGCCTACAACAGATCAATCTGAAGGTAAACATGTAAACAAGTGTCGCCTACAGACGTAATGCTCCAAGATCTTGCAAAAAATTATCACAATATGATCATTATTGGCTACCAACGCAGAATGCTCCAGGATCTTGCAAAAAATTATCACACTTTGATCAATTTATTATAGACAACCGTAACATTAAACTTGACTACCAAGAATTTAGACAAGTTTAAGTTCGCTAAATTATTGTTTACAGTAATTACCTTTTGGGAAACACAGACTTCTTCATCGTACATTTAAATGTTTTATGTATTGACGTTGTTACCGACTGAGTAAACACTGAGTTATACTAATACACTTATTAATTATAAATTATTAGTCATTTATTATATCTAAATACAACCGAGATTCATAGTTTTCAATCCGGTTTTCCTTAAAAATGAGGTAAACGGGTAAAGTGAAGACGTGGTTTCGTTATCTTTTGGTAAGTTTACTATTGTTTTTAAATATACCTCGATTTCATAATAAATATCTTAAATACATGACTGAGTAACCTAAAACGAAAAGGAAAAAAAATAGAACCTAACTAGGTGCTGACGAATTAAATAAAAAAAATCACAAAAAAAAATGTTAATTAATAAAAAATACGCACATTACTTTCGACCTACACTGCACTGCAATCCGATATCACTAAAGATTTATAAAATACACTTGAGGACACAAAAACCCATACTCTTTATATTTTGACAAAACAATAATGCAATAATTATATTCACAAAACAGCGGCCATTCCGCTCACTGAACAAAAGTGGAATGGACTCGGCCGCGAATGTGGACCTTGATTAGATTTTTTACATGTAAGTTACTCCACCGGGGTTATCGAAGGTTATCTGCTGTTCGTTCAACATTTAGCATCAATTACGTATAGGTTACGCCTCATTGTAGTAGGTAATGGCAGTTAATTTTCGATGACTCTAACTGCAGCCCGTGCTGCTCTCAACTACTGTATACAAGAAGTAAATAGTGTTTGGGGGGAAGCACCAGGGTAGGGTTGCCAACTTTTTTATATCAAATATAGTATTTTCGAAGCCCTCACCTGTAAAAATATAGTAGGTAGATGGCGAAAAAATTTATAAATTTAGTACTTAATTTTTTTTTTCATTCATATTTTTTGCCACATTGAACCTTTATAAACAGGTTTTTTTTAATGTTTCATAACATAACTATTATTATAATCTAATTTAAGGTCACAGAATACCAGCGCTTTCAGCATCACGTCATTTTGTATCGAAAAAAATACTTTTTGTTTTTATTTCGCGGGCGCTTCCCCCTTAAGAGGGTGCATTCAGAAAGTTGGCAACGTCGCAAATAGCTGTCTAAATGAATTGATGAAATGTCGCTTTGTGGTGCCCTAAGGTTAAAACTTAAGCTTAAATGCAGTTGTAATTGTAACACGGTCAATGTTATCCTCATCATTCTTCCTTAACACTCTTTAGGTATTTCTTAGGGTATTTTGCTACTAAGGGCTCATCAAAGACTGAATTGTTAGGATAGGATTCCGTACCCAAAGGGTGCCAATGGAACCCTATTACTAAACCTCCCGTCCCTCTGTCTGTCAGCGGGCTGCATCTCAGGAAACATAATAGGTAGACAGTTGAAATTTTCACAGAGTGTTTATTTCTATTGCCGCTATAAGAACAAATATAAAAACAAAATAGCGTTAAATATTAAAGGGGTGCCCTATAACTGTTCGTGTGCAAGTCCGACTCGCACTTTGCCGTTTTTTTTTATATGTGTCATTTAAGTCATTTTGCTAATGTTTTTCTGTTACTTTTTTTACTTACTAACTTTGGCCTTACTTTTTTTTAAATTAAACCCGTTTCTAAGTAATATACCTATACTTCTGTTTAAAATAAAATTGTATTCTGGTTTTAATATAATATATAATATAATGGTTATTGGTTTTTTTTCCTATTACCTATTTATCTATGACGAGTTGCTATGCAGCTGTTTCTTAATGCAAATATTATGCATCTGACTAGTTTAAACGGATCTGTCGCGGTCGTTAACACAATAACATTATCTCCGTGAAATACTTTTGAGAATTAGCTCACGTTCACACGAACGTATAAATATCGCGTCGGGATTTTATCGTGAATCGGATTTTCATCTCTCGGTGTTGAGCCGAACGTTGACAATCCAACAGATCGCGTGCGCGATCGCCGATCAGATCGCGCCGCGGGAAAAAGGCGCCCGTGCTAACCTAAAGTTCGTTTTTTAAACTAGTACCTCTGGGTACTAGTTTGACAGGTGCAATGTCAAATTTCTATAATAAAAAACGCAAACACAAAAGACTTAAATGTCAGATTAGTACCTGGGATTAAAAAAAACGAATTGTAGGCTTAGAACTTATGGTGTTATGATATAAGTACGAGGGGAACTCCTCTTTATCTTTAGTGAGTTGTCTTTATATTGCAGTTACAAAGATATTAAGTGTGTGCGGCAGGTAATTATGCTGTTAATGATTGTACTTACAACTTTTTAATTCAACGCAAAGTATTTTTTTTCGCTAATTAAAGCCAAATTAGGGCGAAAAAATGCAGATACCTTTCCAATCATTTTGCAAATGTAAAAACTATAGTTTATATGAAAGCAATTTACCTATCTTTGTAAAGCTGCTCGTCGTTACTGCTGAGTGTCATGAGGTAAATTTTTGCCACAGTTAATCTGCAGTAGTTCAACTTGTTTACAAAAGGTCGAACAAAAATTATCTTAAATACTTTTAGGCATTATTTTTGGTAAGGTTAAATACATAAAGTGCCCCATAAATTGTAATATAAATGGTCAAATTACTTATTTATAAAATAAGGAAAAAGTTACTCGCTCAATTCCATTTCATCATGCAGGAGACTTAAGCAACAGTTTCTAGCTATAATTCTTACTGAACTGCGTACTAAACCCTTGTCGTTTGTAAGTAATAATGGTTAATCCTTACCTGGTCACTGGTTCCCATCTCCAGCGTGGAGTTGCTGTTGTCCTGAGCCATCTTGAATGGGGAATAACTGTGAACAAAATAAACACACGGTGAGAAACCATTCTTCATATTTTATCAGATAATACTTACATATATCTACTTAATTCACTCTAACTAACTGTTTATAATGTATCTTGAAGTAATAAATTAATGTATATTATAATATATCTTGTCTGTTCTCATGTGAGTGGCGTTTTTTTATCTTTTGTGTGAATAAATGATTTAAACCTACATACCCTGAATTTTTATTATTATGTAAAAAACATTGTTTTTAAAAAAAATTATGGTCACATTACAAATCTACGCATGAACACAGTCGCACTCGTAGAACTCGTAGAACTCACTCGCGGTCTAGCTTTTTTTTTTCTTTTTTTTTTGTGGATGGGAAATCATCAAAATTGACCCCTCCCGCTCTGGGTGGAGCGGAAGGGAGTGTCAGACTTTTACTGACTAAAACCCACCCGTGTTCCTTCCTTAGCCCTTTCTGTTCCAGGGCAGCGGTTAACCTTTCGGAAGATCCACCTCGCGGTCTAGCTAAGTGGGTATTTCATCCATTTTGGTTTGTTTTGACTGTACAGCGGAAGTTTGACAGTAATTTACGTAGTTTTAATAATTTTTGGGATAAAATATTACTTATATTAAAAATTACAGAAATCGATTCTGAACAAACTACTTTCATAATGTGCATTAATTCGGTTACTCATTATATAATTATATTTTTTAAAGAAATTTCAGTAAAATTTAAACGGTTTTGGAGGCCTCACTACATTTTCCGACCCGGATGCGAACATGAAATGTAATAATAGTCAAGTTAGAATTACGTCAATCGTATTGTTTCAAATGATATACTTAGTTTCATTTTAAGGTGATCTTGATACTCAATATCACAGTCGTTACCGGTAGTCAGAAGCCCGAAAGTCTGATAAACAGTCTTACCAAAGGGTATCGTGTTACCCAGTTACTGGGTTGTGAAGGTCAGATAGGCAGTCGCTCCATGTAAAATACTGTTATTCAGCTGCATCCGGTTAGACTGGAAGCCGACCCCAACATAGTTGGGAAAGGCTAGGCAGATGATGATGATGCGTATACCTACTCAATATATTTCTAGAAATTACATTTGCTTCAAATAAGACCATTTCATGAAAATATGACGATTTGTAGCAAACATAATTTTGAGAGCTATATTATACACTCGCGAGCAATGAAAAAGTTCCAGTGACTTATCACCAAATTACTCCTAAACGGGAAAGGCTAGCTTAATGACGCCGTCTGCAATACTGAAGTACATCTAACAGCGCATCAGAATATTACCAACTAAAAACGTAAATATTGTGTTCAAATTTTAAATAACGCAAAGGCATCGGCATCGCCTTTTATCGGCATTTTGTGGGTGGAACGTTTTCATTGCTCGGCATTGTACTAATGATTTTGTTTGCTCTTAGCTTAAATACACATCTAAAATATCTGTTTATATCTCAGCTTATACTCAACTCACAGTCTAAAATTAGAGATAAAGTCGATTTATTATTTAATGTGCCATGATCCGAGTGGCCTCGTTCCCTCTAACAGCCTCCTCTCCTCTCGGTGTCTCCGGCCCGTGTCCCAACAGCGGGAACACAGGGTGGCTGATTATGCTATACACTCTTAGGGAATTATAAGATCCCGACTCTTGATTATAAAAAAAATATATTTTGAATCAAATACTTGTACACATTTCATAAACCTGCCAAACTGCGTGACAGTTTGTTGGCCGGATTAGCGCTCGTCTTAAAACAAGAAGATTAAAGAAAGAAGATCGAGATCGATCGATCGTTCGGTAAGAAGATTATAACTAAATTTGAATCGCGACATATTCGCCAAAAAGGTAAACAAATATAAGCTTATGGAAAAATAACTATAATTCCTACACTATAAAGTTCAGTTTACGCTACAACTTCAAAGATTTTTTTAACTTTTTCAATAGTCACTCTGAAATCAACTTAATCCTACTAATATTATAAATGCGAAAGTTTGTATGGATGTATGGATGTTTGTTACTCTTTCACGCAAAAACTACTGAACGGATTTGGATGAAATTTGGCACACAGATAGTTTATAACCAGGAATAACACATAGGATACTTTTTATCCCGATATTCCCACGGGATCGAAACTTATGCGGGTGAAACCGCGGGGCGCAGCTAGTTACCAATAAAATAAAGTTGGTTTTTTTTTAACTTGAAATAACGTCAATTTGAAACATAAATAAAATTTGAATATACAGTAGCGCAACTAATTACTGTCGTATGTGTATGTTATGTGAGTGGCATTGTTGTCAGTGAGAAATTTGTAAGTTCCTATATTAAAAAAAATATATATCAGAACTGAATTTTGATCAACATACAACGTAAACCCGTGCCACAAAAAAAAAATTGAATTTCATGGGCTACATTGATCCCCTTTTAACAAGGAATCCAGATACAATCTAAACTAAATGCATTCTAAAGTATTTGGGTGTGCACTGCAAGCTTTAGAGAAACTAAACTCATTTCCTTGAGACGATGAAGGACGTGAAGTTTATATTGCACTCAGGCGCCTAGATTGCAGCTCAAGCGGGATGGCTAACTAATGCGGATGTTACTAGCTTAGAATTATAAATATTGTCTACAAAGGAGTAAGCACAGTCAACTTAAAATAAATATCTTTGTAATACGCAGGCATTATAATGATGCAAGGTATGATAGGTTTTAGTTTTTGGTTCTTCGAAGATCACTGAAGTCTTTCTTTGTCTTCAAACTTCTTTCAGTGATATTTGTTTTGCCCACTTACTGTCTACTCTTTCACCCATCCACGGACCGACCTCGGCAAGCGTAACTTAACCTTTGATCGACCCGTGCGACTGTTATTATTTGGCCACGTGCCCGAGTTCGGCTATAAATTACGACGATGATATTCAATTAACACAAAAAATCTCTCAAAGAGATCATCTTCAAAGTTTTTCGTGTAAAAGTCTCGGTTCTCTATAAAAAATCCAATGCTCTCTAGAGTTCAATAATCTTAAAACACAATTTATTTTCCTTCCCCTAAAATTCGATATTGCCTTCTCGCATCAGCGGGCGTCGAGATTTGATATTTATTACCTTTCCGCTAGTTCTCGATGTGGTATTGGCTGAAATAGCGTGTCTGAAGTTTGGAAAATATACTGCTTTACTTATCTTTAAGATTTCACTGCATTGGTTTAGAAATAAAAATCTGGTTTTTACGAGGACTGAAAGTTTGAAGGTAGGTACCAAATATACAACAACCCGCACTTGGATCGCGTGGTGTATTATAAGCCCACTCCCTCTCACAAAAAGGATGCCTGTATCTCAGCAGTGGGAACGTTATAGGCTGATTATGCTAATCCTTATAGGGAGCTCATCATAGTCTTCAGCAGTGCGATTCTGTAACCATCTCACTCTCTTAAATTTGGCCTTCTGTTCTGTTTCGAATTTCGAGTATTATTTTCCTCCAAACGTTTTTCTAAATTCAAAACCATTCCGAATACCACTCTGACATATTTAAGTCCTTCAAGCTGTATTTATTGAAATTTGAAATTCTGAATTGAAATCTTCCGGCGATATATTTATTGAATTTATTCAAACGATTTTGAACGCCGAATTCTTCAGTGTATTTACTTATTCGATTTTCCTGCCAGTGAATCGAATTCCATCTTATTTCGAACCCCCAATTACTGCCAGTAATTTGATGAAGCCTCAATTTTTTCAATAAACCAACATTCTATAATTTATATACCGTGGGATCTAATTGGCTTATCATTTCCTCTTCACTCACGGCCCGACCACTTTCATCGCGATTCGTTCGCGCTGACTGGAATTAATAATGTTATGTGCTCATATAACGTAACACGAATACACACTTTCTATTACATCGATTACGTTGTGCACAAGAATCGATGCAAATAAATGTTGTTGACTTTACTCGGATAAAGGATCGATTGTTGACATAGACAAAAGTAGAACGTTTAACAAAATCGTGTTGTTTTTGTCACGACTACTGACTTGCTCTATGCTTCGATGTTGAAACGTGTATGTGAACCTACAGTCCAGCCGCGGCCGTCGAGAGAATGCGTTCCTGACACCAATCGCTTTCATACAAACGAATACGTGTATTGCGAATTTGATCTTTAATAGTTACTAGAATTATCGCCCTGACAGGTGTCAGGAACGCAGTCTCTCGACGGCTGGTCCGAATACGTATAATAATGTAGACAACAGCACTTACGGCTTAAGAAACAGTTGTACCTATTTACTTTACAAAAACGCTACTGTGAATATTACATATTGGTTATACCGGGTTAAATTAAATTAGCTTGCAAAACTCTGCAGACGTGATGGGTATCGTCGTAAGCATGATAAAAAAAAAATTGGCAATTTGATGATTTTTTGTGGGGTCATCAACCGCTGTAAGTACTTACTTTAAATATCTGTTTATAAAATCAGTTTGTTTTTGTAAACTTCACAGACCTGATTGGTATCGTAATCGATATCGAAAAACCATAATACACATTTTCTCAACTCGTACTTCAAGTAACAACACCACCAATAGTCGTTGACCCCTAAGAAAAAAAAACATCAAATCTTTTTTATTTGTATTGTATCGTGTTTAGATATATCGAGACCCATCACGTCTGCAGAGTTCGCTAGCTAATTTAATTTGACCCTGTAAATACTTTGGACCGTGACTCACAAAGGTGGTTCCCCGATTGTCTGTGTCATCATTATCAACTTTGTAAACATATTCTACGTGCGTCATCATTGTGTATTTTACTTAAATATTTATTTTTCTTATTCGATATGAACTAAATCAAATTGAAAATTACTTAGGTACCCTGAAATATGAAAATGTCCGACATATCTCGAGACCCTTGGGTCCCGGAACTTTGGAAGGCGTACGAGGGGCCGAAGCCAACTCGCCGAGGCCTGTTTTTTTTTTATTTATTCAGCCATTTCTGTCCCACTGCAGGGCAAAGGCCTCCCTTCCCTCCTTCCACTTATCCCTATCCAGTGCTGTTAAACGCCAATTCTTGTGGAAAGAGTCGAGCTCATCCCGCCATCTCATTCTGGGCCTGCCGCGTTGTCGTTTGCTGCTGTTTGGGATCAATTGTGTGGTTACTTAACCCGTAGCTCCTCCGGCATGCGACAGTTGTGACCAGCCCAGTTCCATTTTAGCTTGGCCTGTTAGACGCTTTTAATTAAATGAGGCACTAACCGACGACTAGCCCTGTACGCACTATGCAAGTGCACCCAAGGACAACCTCCGGTTGGTTTAGGAGTATTGCAAGATACGAGTATGGAAACAAATATATTGGATTATGGGTTTCGGTGGCTTAAGTGAACTGGTTATTTCGGACTATATGAAAACTATGGCCCCTGCTTTATATCAATGATTTATAATATAAAATATGTATTATTGTGAATGTGAGTATTTTCTTATTCTTATTAAGTTTTAATGATAATCTGGCAGTTTGAGTATTCTATGCGGCCTATCTAAATGTCGTTTCTTTAGTTTTGTTCGTCGAGTCGTTGAGCTCATTAAGTTCTGAGTTGAGCTACGCTATACTCTCAAATGCGTGCACTGACTGGACAGTTCCACTCAAATTTGTATGGTTATTTTCTCAAAAGACCGTTTCAGATATTAATCTGTTTGATCCTCATATGTGTTTTTTTTAATCAATTTACAGAAATAAATATGATTCACCATTCATCATTATCATTAATGATGAATGATGATAAATCATATTCATTTCTGATGACATTATCATTATTTATCAATCAATAGCGGCACCAATCTCGCAGTCATACATTTATTTTCTAAACAAAAAATAAGATGATAGTATTCAATAGATAGGTATCTATTAAAGCACCTAGACACCACTATACGTTATTATTACTTTTATCTTTATTATTATCAAATAAACTATTTTTATTTACTATTATTTATTATGTTACTTAAGATCACAAAATGCTCTGATTATGAAAACCACAACAGACAACCTTGGCTTAGATATCAAAGAATTTAATACATTCAAGAACGTTACCATTTTAAGGGTTCCGTGCCCAAAGGCTGCCAATCGGGACCCTAAGGCGCGGGCCACACAGAAGGGACGTGGGAAGAGGATGGGTTACGGGACGTCCACGCGGCAATAGAATACAGATAGAAAAGCGCCTGCGGCTTGTGTCCTTTCTTTGTAGTTATTTTGTGCCAGCGGGGTAACTGCGTAACACACTAACAGTATAAGAATGGCTTTCATTTTGACAGTTCAACAATATTCCTTGCGTTATTTATGTTGTTGGGCAGGCAAATTTTTCGAATAAATTAAGCAATGGATTAGCAATATCCTTCAAAATGATTCAGATTGTGATTAATAGTGTATTACGCAATTAAGTGCAGTTCGCGTTTATACATTTTGTATGAAGAATAAAGAAGATGAATAGTGAAGGGACACGTCTGCGTCCCGTCCTCCTCTCGCGTCCCTTCTGTGTGGCCCGCGCCTAAGACTCCGTGTCCGTCTGTCTGTTTGTCACAAGGCTGTATCTTTTGAACCGTAATAGCTAGAAACTTGACATTTTCACAGAGGGTGTACTACAGGTGCTACTATGGCAGATATAACAACAAATAAAATAAAGTTTTAATTATTAAAGGGTATAACGAAAAGTCGTGGAAGAAACGTCCTCTTTTCGGCGTTTTCTTTTAGGTATTTTTTTAAATATTTACCTAGTTTTAAATTTAATATCGTTCGGTGACACGGAACCATTCGTGTGCGAGTCAGACGCGCACTTTGCCGCTTTTATGCGTTTAAAATAAAATAGGTAGGTTTTCACAACTGTATTGTATGAAGTGCAAAAAGGCGCATAGAACCATTACGTTCGTAGACAGTTGAAACTGTTGTCATAGTCATTTTCTTTCCAAATGGTCGAGACGGCAATAAAGTTAGTTAGGTAGAGTTGGTCATTTATAAACTTTACCGTATATACCTAGACCGTTTACGATTTTAGAGAAATTCTCACATTTATGCCTGACTAGCAGCGCCACGCGGTTTCACCCGCATAAGTTTCAATCCCGTAGGAATATTGGGATAAAAAGTCCTAGGGATCTTAAGTGCTAATCCTGTTTATAAACTATCTGTGTGCCAATTTTCATCGAAATCCGTTCAGTAGTTTTTGCGTGAAAGAGTAACAAACATCTATCCATCCTCACAAACTTACGCATTTATAATATTAGTAAGATAGCAGAAAAAAAGTAGGGAGTCAGTCTACCGGACAGGCGAAGTGATGAGATGAAAAATATAAAAATGTATTAAAACGTAAAACGGTTTTTCTATGAATCATTACTGAAGTTTTATGACAAATCTTCGTTTAATTTACCCATTCCGGTGCTGAGAGGTCGTAAAGAGCTCACAGTGCCTTAAAGCAGCTACAAGATGACATAATTAAGTGATTTAAAAACGTAAGATATTAGATTGTTTATAAAAAACTACATAAATGGTTGAATGATACTAATAATTTTTACAGCATAAAAGAATTTGTTGACGGGCAAAATTTTGTAATGTATCCTATAACATTTGCATGCTATGATATAAGCAAAACATGTATGCTCTATCATGTATTTTTAAAACAACTTTATATACCATGTTTTATGCAAATAAATATTATTTCTATTTCTATACTTAAAGGAACGTTTTCAGTATGTGATAGTATCTAAGCTGATAATGACAAAAGATAATTTTTAATAAAAAAAAAAATTTGTTCATTTATGTCACTTACCACAAAAATAGTTGACTCCATAATGAATAAGAGGAACAAGACTACAATTAGAAACAAAAACCTAAAAACACTTTTCTTCTCAAAATCTAAATGTCCTCGACGAACCTTTCTATAACAACCCCCTTTTCACAAATACATATTTAACTATTTATATATTTTTTTATTTTAATAATTTGTTTTTTTTTTATTTTTATAAATAAATATATATTTTTTTATCCTCTTTTATAAATTTACTTATATAATGATTCCAACGTCACTTATTATCAATATGTTGTATCCTTGTATTGTTCTACAGTGAACTGATACGATGTTCTTGAGAACTCTACTGACAGCGCGTTTATCTCATCACTATGCTTCAGTAATCTAAGTTACAAGTGTCCCTTATCTTGAATATCTAATGATACATCGTTGTTTTACTGAGCTGCAAAAATGTCTATCCAATTTTAACCGACTTCAAAAAAAGGAGGAGGTTCACATTTCGGTTGAACATTTTTTTATTTTGTTTGCTACCTCAGAACTCCGTTATTTATATGCGGTTAGCAAAAATGTTTTTATTTGAAAGGTTATAAGGATACTTTCACATTGGTCTTTCGGCTTTTAAACCAAAATTTTTGGTAAAAATTACAACTTAAAAGTGAAAATTAAAAACTTTTTTACAAAAAAAAAATAACAACCGACTTCTAAACTTTCGACTTTTTTTTGTAAAAAAGTCTTTTCTTCAAGTAACAACAATGATTTTTAAATAGGTACTTAGCTCCTTCACAGTGGGGCACTGTCCTTCTAAGGGCGGATTCCATCAATGAAATTGAATTGCGAATCTAAACCACGATGAGCACAACTAAACCACGTTCAAGAGCTGTCAGAGTCATCATTGTTGTGGAATATTAACGCTGACAGATGACTGACAGCTCTTAAACGTAGTTTAGATTTACTGATCGCGTACAGTTTGATTGGTGAAATTCGCCCTAAGACACGTCAACAGCAGAAGCAGTGTTTTTAACTTCGTGATTTGACGTATTAAGACATTTGATGGTTTTTTTTTTACGATGCTTATTCGTGATCTTCTGCTTAATAACGTCACTCGTATCTTATGCAAGATTAAAGCAGTCTTATTTTTTTTTTTAGGATGGGAAATCATCAAATGACCCCTCCCGCTCTGGGTGGAGCGGAAGGGAGTGTCAGACTCTTACTGACTAAAACCCACCCGTGTTCCTTCCTTAGCACTTTCTGTTCCAGGGCAGCGGTAACCCTTTCGGACGATCCCGCTACAGATTAAAGTAGTCTACAAATATGTTTTGTTGTCTCCAAAGATTTCAAAACTTTAGGTTTTCTGCAAGAACGGCTCAACATAGACCGTACATTCAGAGATCGCAAACATCAAACAAGAAAGGAAAAATATTTCATAGTAAGTGGGTACTGTAGAGAATACAGCCTATTTGGTGCTTACATGCAACCTTCGCGAGGCAGTTAAAAGTTATTTCCAACAAATACGAGCCAAACATTAACTTAGTTTAAAATTAGAAGACATTAGGCTTCATAGTTGGCTGACAAGCCAACAAGGATGTAAAAATATTCTTCATTTAAAAGTGAGTCCGCTAATGTCAACCTTATGTAGTGCAGGCTGGCAATAAATCAGCTCAGAAGGCCAATTCCCGTAACTAAAAACGTTCAAAATCTCAGTCGCAATCTCATCTCAGCGACAATCAATGTCAAAAACTTGTCTAATATGAAGGGAAATTAGAGGCATTTTGACAGATTGAGACTGAGATGAGTTCCTCTGATCACATTACAACAGTCAAGCAGGTTTAGAACGAGGTGTCAAATATTTTATATTAGGTATTTTTGTTTAGAATAAAACTGTGATAATTTAAAAAATAAAGAAATCGTAACGTTGTTTGATTTCTTACAGTACCATGCTCTTTCTCCGCATTAACAGTAATAGCTCCATTCATTTAAAAAAGGTCTCATCTTCACTGAAATCGCTCTAACGTTGGTTATTTACTAAAGTCATTAGGGGCTGAATCAGTCTTAATTTTCTTCGCGCCATCCAGACAAAAACCTTGTGCTCAATTCATTGCCATTGAACTGAGTTGATGAAATCTAATTTTGTCGTTCTTATTGGATTTGGAACTAGTTGATTCGATTTCTTATTCACTCTTCTAGTATTCTTAGGACCTTTGTACACGGCACGGTTTTTTTTACGGTAGGTCGTGTAAACCGCGCTTTAGAAAAAAAGTGTCCGTCAAGCTAACAAGCTTGCATAGTGATCCATATAACACTGACGACCGTGCACGGCGAATAAACTGTAATTTTTCACGGCATTTGTAATTATAAAAGACCTTAGGCGCCGTCCTATTGCCATCGCTCGTGCGATGATGCGATTGAGAAAACGATCGTGGATAGTTCGTTATCCATTGAAAATGATCGCGCGACAAAAATTAAACAATTTGGTCGCATCGCATAATCGCACGACCTTCAATAGGACATTCAGTAGATATCCGTATGTTTGAACGCACGGTCGCATGATCATTTTCGTCGGACGGAGTGACGGACGCATCATCGCGCGAGCGATGGCAATAGGACGGCGCCTTAAGATCATGCGTTTTTGAACAAGGTTGCATATAGGTACTAATGTAGCGGTAGCTACAACGCCACATGCGAACAACGCGTCATACTGACGTCACACAAATCCTGCATCTCGCAAGCAGAGTTTACCGCGCAATTAGCATATATACAAACTTCCCTACATCAACCGTTGGGCGATTGCCCGCCAGACACAACACCCGTCTGAGGATGAGTGAACCTTACACCCTGTTCCTCATACCTCCATACTGGTGACCCCGTGTATGAACGTCAGCGCAGCCTTCATGCAAATACTTCAGCGTGACGTCATCATCATCACTCCCGCAAGCTTTAACAAGCAAGGTCATACAAATATTTGTTCCGTGCGGGAATCGAACCCGCGACACGCAGCGTAGCAGTCAATCGCTTAACCACTAAAAATAAAAAAATAAAATTTGCTTTCGCGCTGGACATAGTGTCTCGTTGCTGGTTCGGCGCCTGCAACCTATGCAATCGACACACAAGAAGAGAAAAAGATGGTAGTCGGTCCATCCACCATCAGAATTCATTATTTCTCATAATTATTACAACCTATGTAACTACTTACTGTAAATAAACGCCTAAAACTAAAACAAATAAAAGGAAGTTCATTGAAGAAGCCTGACGCTAAAATCGCCAAAACATATTGGTCATATTATAAATGCGAAAATTCTGTCTCTCACCTTTTTTGCCTAAACGACTGAATTTTTCAGTAGCAGTCCGGAGCTTTTTGTGTCCGGTTGATAGCAATAGGTTCGCATCCACGGGACTTAAAAACATTGCTGAAGAAATGTGGGTGTACAGTCACGAGCAAAAGCATGTATACACTCGGTTTTATTCAAAAGCGATTTATTCCTTTGTTTTTGAATGAAATATTATGCTGTTACGAACATAGCATTTTCGAACCCATAGGTTTGTGTAATGTGTCGTATTTCAACGTTGCATTCGTTATTTCACGAAAAACTCGCATTTGAAGGTTGCCAAGTGTTGACATATTGGTGTTCGTGACTGTACTATACGTACACCACTGTTCACCCATCGGGAAATAAAGGCGTGGTGTTGTGTTATGTTACCACTGAACCGATTGTTATAAACATGGGATCTGGAGATAGGCATATATGCTACTTTTCATTCTGGATTATCGTCTTATGGCGATCCTTTTCACAACTATGATGGCATCGACTTCCAGTCAAACTGAATGCAACTGAATAACAGGATTTTATATGGATCGTCTGCCTGTCTGACGTCCACAACAACCCAGTTACTGAGTAACACGATACCCATTGGTAAGTTTGGTTGATAGACTTTTGGACTCTGGTGATCGACGACTTGGTGAAGGCCAGGAATCCGCTGGATGTAAAAAGCATAGAACCAGCCAATGTGGCGCTCCTTGGGTTAGGCCCATGTCCAACAGTGGACGTCTTTCGGTAGAAGTGATAATGACGAAACATACTCCATGTATTCATATTAGAGTAAGATCCCAGAGCAATCAGACATAACTTATTTTCACACGGATGAAACCTGAAGTTTTCAGTAGCGTCTCGTGTGCCTTGAATACCTACGCGCTTTGTGGAACTTGCCGAGTGACACCTGGGCAGGTACCAGGTGAGAAAGGTAACTAAAAATAAGAATTATTTAACTTAAATTCACATGGCTGATTTTTATATATAGAATATTATTTTAAAGTAATATCATAAGTGTCAGACACTTTTGATGGACCAGAGCTTTTGTCAGACGCTTATAAGCTACCCAAAAAATAAATGAACTTTACTTATTTTTACATGTCTGATTTTTTAATATGTTATTGAAGTATTTATTTAAAAGTTATATTCAATCAGTCAGACAAATTAGAGTGACCAAACATCCCCTAAGACAAAAATTATTCAGCCAGAAGTATGAGGGCGAGAGCACTATGCATGCGCTTCAGAGTGAGTGAGACGTCCATAATAACTCGGTTCCCCTTCTTAAACTCACCATCTGTTTCAATCTACTGTGTATGTGCTGTTTGCGTGTAATATAACTTATAGTATACAGTATAGTTCGAGCCTGCGAGAGCACATGTTTTTGTTGTTTACATCAGGTTATTTGTGAGTGTTTTATTAAGTTGTTTGTAATAGTGATAATCATGGAAGAAGAGAAATTGAAATGTATATTTTGTAAAAAATCTCATGATAAACTTATATTATTCTCCGAAGAAATATTGAAAAACTGCAAAAACATTTTAAAACAGCGAATAATTCATTACCTCAAATTTAAAGATGTAGTTTTACCGGATGACTTGTATGACAGTGGTTACCATCGAGAATGTTATAAAAATTTTACTGCTCTGCCAAAAAAATATTTTTCCGCCATACCAGAAAAACCAAAAAATGCTGAAAAAAAATCATCGAGTATTGTTAAAAATTCATTAGTTGCATCGACATCAAGCCAACCTTGTAATCTTAGTACTAACGATGATCTATGTACAGCGTCTACCTCAAGTCAACAAAATAATTCAACAGTTCCAGATTTAGATGTAGTGTCAAACTCAAGTCCAGCTAATTCAATGCCTGAACCAAGTGTTGAGCCAAATGTGAAGTCAAGTGTTGACTTAGAATCAGTTGAACCGGTGTCATGTGATGGTGAAGAACCTTCTGAGCGTGATGATAATTTCTCTTCTGAAAATATTTCTCTTAAAAGTAACGTGGATATAGACAGAAACCAGAAATGTATATACTGTAATCAACAGACTAAACGACATAAACTGAAAAGACTACCGTTACATTCGTGCGAAAAACGCGAAACGAATTTGAGGTTATGGATTATTCGCTGTTTTAAAATGTTTTTGCACTTTTTCAATATTTTTTCGGAGAATAATATAAGTTTATCATGAGATTTTTTACAAAATATACATTTCAATTTCTCTTCTTCCATGATTATCACTATTACGAACAACTTAATAAAACACTCACAAATAACCTGATGTAAACAACAAAAACATGTGCTCTCGCAGGCTCGAACTATACTGTATACTATAAGTTATATTACACGCAAACAGCACATACACAGTAGATTGAAACAGATGGTGAGTTTAAGAAGGGGAACCGAGTTATTATGGACGTCTCACTCACTCTGAAGCGCATGCATAGTGCTCTCGCCCTCATACTTCTGGCTGAATAATTTTTGTCTTAGGGGATGTTTGGTCACTCTAATTTGTCTGACTGATTGAATATAACTTTTAAATAAATACTTCAATAACATATTAAAAAATCAGACATGTAAAAATAAGTAAAGTTCATTTATTTTTTGGGTAGCTTATAAGCGTCTGACAAAAGCTCTGGTCCATCAAAAGTGTCTGACACTTATGATATTACTTTAAAATAATATTCTACATGACATATATAAAAATCAGCCATGTGAATTTAAGTTAAATAATTCTTATTTTTAGTTACCTTTCTCACCTGGTACCTGCCCAGGAGCCCAATTCTCGCGCATCTCGCGTTCGTTATTGACATTCGAATCGAACTTTTCCCTCGAAAAATCAAGCCGAGCTATTCTCGCCATGGCGATTCGAGCATTTCACGCAGGAAAGACACGCGACATGCCTTAGTTTACATGCGTCATGCAACGAGTGGTCATGACCAGTCGCGACGTGACGTATGACTGTGTCGACCTTCGTGCGAACGTCAAACAGTGGTTATGTCAATCATAATTGTGTCAATGGCGAAAGGAAATAATAAATATATTTTAAAAAAATGTATTACGAGTTCATAAACATCTTAGAAGAGTCTGCGACCGTCACAACAAGGAAAAACACGAAGAAAACTTCAGGCTTCCGCCAAAGTTGTCAACAGTGGATAGTTGTTGCTTGTGTAGCGTCGATGAATGAGACACTTAGGATACAGAAGCGGAAGGCGCCGGATTTAAAACCAGTCAGATGGACAAAGACGGCTTTACCAGGCTTTACACTGGTTGAGGGCAAGAAAGGTCGATCGCGTCGCAACCACAACAAACGCGGTACTACTTCTGCAAGCGAGGATTTTTGAGCTGTAGTGCCCACTTTGCTCCCGTACATTTCCCGGTTGGATCGACAGATATCGAGAGAGAAAGAGCCAAGGTCTTATTAGTGCCGAAGGAAGGCCGATGCAGTCGAGCTAGACTACGAATTTTGACCGGCTGGAGTTGTGGTTAGATGTTACAGAGAAGCATGACCAAAAGTAAACTACCATGTGTGGTGTGATAATAATTATGTTTTTGTGGTTTATACTTGGATGTATATATACTGAATTTATTTATGAGTCTGTAAGGTATTCCTATAAAGGTTTTTTTGTAACTAGAAATAAAGTGTTTCAAAAGCATTTCAAACAATAAATATTTCAAATGTCTTTATTTTATTTTTTTCAATGTAAAACTTAGCTAAGTAACAAAAATAACATACGCAAATAATTGTAGGGCTTTGCAGTTAGGCTGCGCAGGCCATTAACAAGTTGGGTTAGGAAATAGAAACACACAAGCAAAGTTCATATGTATAATCCTCACTGGGTGACAAATTTACAATAGGTAGGGAATGTAGGGATAGATACGTAGTAGTGGATAGGTGTGCGTGCAGCGCCCAGTTAAACTCCACGTGCAGTGCGAAGCGATTGTCCTGTCTTAAACCTGAACGTAGAATCCATATGTAGAACCGGTACGTAGAACCTCTAGATTTGGGGTATACCGTATAGTGAGAGTCAGGGAATCACTCCTGCTAGCAAGCGGATGTTAAAATGACAGAGTGTGTGAAACGGACAACCGGGGTACGTCCAGTACCTACGGTCGTACCTGGGACAGTCTCCCACGTTTTGACGTATGCTCTGATGTACTACTTTCGCTGGTGACATACGTCCCACGCACCCCTGAATGCGTAGTCTGTACAACTACTAGGGAGGGCTTCTTAGAGACGGGCAGCGAAGAGGTGATGAAATAAAAGAAGATCTTGTTGAAGTTTGCTTGCAGATTTAGGCTTCTTGCTTGTAGTGTTGCCTCTTCGACGGCTGAGCTGCGACTGACTTTTCGTCAAAAACTGCGCTCTGTTTATACCGGCCTAAGTTCCCTTAAGGCAGACCGTGTATTTTGAGCCCTTTTTTACTTTAATTTTCGCTAAGCCGAGATCTGTCAAGCCCTTGTTTTATTTATTTATCCTTAATAAATCCTTACAAGTTTTACGTATATTATTCCTTACGTAATCCTTAACCTAATTACAGCTTAATAATTAACTTAATTAGACACAATAAAAAGATTCTAGAAGAAAAACTGTTCAAAATATCAACTAGGAACATTTTGATTATAAAAATCTCACTATAACTTCTGAACCAATGGTCCGATTTTCATAATTCAAACGGTATTATTGGTTTTATATCTAGACCTTTCATTTAAAACAAAAATTATTAAATTCTACCCACAAACAAAAAAGTGATTTTCCAAGTTACGTAATTATGTATGAACAAAATTTTACTTATTGGAATCCTTTCAAAAACAGTCTTATTCGTTCGGGATACAAAAACTAATAACAAATACTGATAACAAATACTAATTAGAACATAAGAAATATAAAATAAATCTCTCAGTATTAAATAATAACATAGAATTATTTACTTTACGTTTTCTTTGTAGCGGTCCCAGATAGGGTCTTGTCGCCAACAGTGTGCAAGTGCTCAGTGTGTTAGATTTGGTAGGTTAGTTAGAGTTGGGTGCCACTGTAACGGCTAGAGCACTTGCACATTCTCGCTATCCATCGTAGTGGTTTAGTTAATAACGTCTTCTACATGAAGCTATCAAACTAAAATAAACCTAAATCTGTGATAATAATAAACACACACCACAACACAGTACAGTGCAGCACAGGACAGTATATGATCACTAGTTTACACGAACGGTCGGCGTGATGAGTCAAGCGTTGTCCGTTAGCTTAGGAATCGGCGGACCACTTCACGGTTCGCCAAGTCTTCATTTTTGTGAGGCATTTTGACCACAAAGAAATTTGAATTCGTGTTGTGACGAGACTCCTAACGCGACCCTCAGGGTGAAATCTGTTTTCGCAAGGATTTCCCAACAATCTTTTGGGCCTTTGTAAAGTAATGAAGCCAGGACACGTGGATACAGAAGCCTAGCGTCGTATGGAAAAGCATGTAGCAGGACGGTCCGATTGGTGCAGCACCGCACTCTTCAAAACAACCACCCTTCCTCCTCTTCTTCTCCATCTTGATAAACTTTTAGGTTATTGTGCTGGTCATCAGCTTACTTATAATATCATTAGCAGTCATTCTGTTTTATTTCATTACCTATTATTATGCAGACCAATGTAAACAAACAACATAAATTGTATTTTGACTTTACTTTGACGTGACAAATATCGATGACGTTGACAAATCAACATGAGCTATGCTTTCCGTTGTACGGAGGCCTTATATTATATCAATGTTAATAATAAAATAAAAATGGAGTAACGAAAACAATAATGATTATAAAATTGATAAATGTTAATGAAATACATTTATAATGCTGCTCAAAATATGTTTTTGCCTTAAAAATCATTTTTTAAGATGGTCAAAAGTACATTAACGACTACGACAAAAAATCGCATCGTTATGTGGAAGGGATTACTTCGTGGGACGCATAATGGCAACATTATTGTCCCTAGACTCGTGATTTCTGATAGACTTGTAGTGAGAATAGATGTTTCTGGATATCTCACCGTTTTATAAGCGACATGCGGAGACGACCGGCAAGGATTTCGTGCGGGACGAACGCGAGTTGCGCGAGAATTGGGCTCCAGGTGTCACTCGGCAAGTTCCACAAAGCGCGTAGGTATTCAAGGCACACGAGACGCTACTGAAAACTTCAGGTTTCATCCGTGTGAAAATAAGTTATGTCTGATTGCTCTGGGATCTTGGACTATATATAGGGCGGCGGGATCATCCGAAAGGTTAACCGCCGCCCAGGAACAGAAAGGGCTAAGGAAGGAACACGGGTGGGTTTTAGTCAGTAAAAGTCTGACACTCCCTTCCGCTCCGACCAGAGCGGGAGGGGTCATTTGATGATTTCCCATCCACAAAAAAAAAAAAAAATTATTCATATATATTGAATGTATGAAGCACAATATTTGGTATTATTTGCTAAGCCGCAGACGCACGTTCGAATGTCAAATGAATGGCGCTGTTAACAGCCGCGACCAATGACGTGTGTCAAACGAGTTTAACGTCAATGAAGGCAGTTCAGTGATGTGTTAAGTGATGAGTATCAATCCTTATTCAATTCTTAGATTTTACCAATCGTTATTGAACGAATGTTTTTGCCCTTAATCAGAAGCGAACTCGCCTATGTATTTTAACTTTTCATGATTTGAAAATGTTATAAGTTGAGTGGAATGGGTAACCATATTCACATACCAAGACCCCACAATCCTTTCTACCCCAGCTACCTTCTTTAGGTCGTCCGCCCATCTAGCTGGGGGGCGTCCCACAAATCTAATGGTTCAGGTTTTCACATACCAGAACCACAAAAGCCACGAAATTTGAATACCCCATTGCATTTAAAACATCCTCATCAGATAATAACCCCATAAATTACTGCAATGAACGATAGATACCTTCTGAAGGGAAAATGCGTTAATTATGCGCTCGCACGAACTTTATTACCAAACTGTCATCTCTGACAAAACATAAGTGACACGCTCTTCGAACCTGAAGAGGGTACTGAAAATATTGCCTTCACAGTCTTAGAGCTTTATAAACGATGATTAAAGTTAATTGACGTTTAAACGTTAAAAGCGCCGATTCCCTTGTTCACAAACTAAACTAAATTTAAGTTCAGTGCATCTTTTTCTTTCTATTTCATTAAGAAAAGGACAGCAGATAAATATTAAGTAGTTTAGTCCTGTCAAATTAGTCAGCGCCTGAGGTAAATTGACGTAATTTTAGTAGCCATGTTTATAATCACGTCTAAACTGTCTATGGAGTATCTTAATTTGACAGGACTGAAGTAATATTTATCTTCTGTCCTTTTCTTATTGAAATAGAAAGAAAAAGATGCACTGAACTTAAATTTAATTTAGTTTGTGAACAAGGGAATCGGCGCGGCGCCACTGTATGGTTAAATAGTCGCCAATCACTGCTAACTTTAAGCAACGTTTATAAGCAGCGTTTTAAGCAATGTTTTCCAATCTGCGGTAAAGTTCTTATAGTAAACAAGGTTTTTCATCATATGAATACAGTGATACGATGTTTCTAGATACAGGCGACCTTGTTAGTGCAACTTTTTATTAAACAAAATCCATAATATTGGAAACTTCAATAAGGTATAAACTATTTTGCCGCGGGTTGTTCGAAAGAGATGAAGGAACACTGTAGGGTTTTAGTCAGTAAAAGTCTGACACGCCCTCCCGCTCCGCCCAGAGCGGGAAAAGTCATCTGATGATTTCCAACCCAAAA
Source organism: Apamea crenata (assembly GCA_949629185.1). Lineage (NCBI taxonomy): Eukaryota > Metazoa > Arthropoda > Insecta > Lepidoptera > Noctuidae > Apamea > Apamea crenata. The sequence continues at coordinate 6,664,967 of OX451359.1, forward strand.
AAAAAAACAAGATATAAACTATTTAAATTCCGCATTGGTCCTGAGAGCAAAAAAGACCTTGTCGTTTTTCGTTTCTACGTTTTTTCGTGATGAGAGTATGTCTACCTATAAAAACATCTGCCTTTTTGAACGATCTTATCGAGTGACAAGCTGTCTATCAATCTTTCAGAAAGACATCAGCAGTACACCAAAAAACGTGACAACAAAAGGGTTGATCGAAAAAATTCGAACTTGACAACTGTGTTAGCATCGGTACACCTAACATTTTTTTGTAATTAATGGTCTTTTACAAACTCTGTTGAAGTCCGTTTTAAAAACCAGGTCCAACTGAAAAACTGATGTAATATTATTATTTCAGTTTTTGAAACGAAGAGACTGCCATGTGACCTTTGCAACCAAAAGTGAGCTATGCAGATGTCGTACAGTACTTTTATCTCACAAAGCGACGCGCCCTTTACTTATGGTAACCAAGTGTACAAACACGCTGTGTTTCCGACACTCGCAGTAGAATGAAAACCTACAGGGTAGTCCCCTTCCAGGGAAATTTGGTACGAAGCAACGTCTTATAGCATAGACAAAGGAAAAATTGCCGAAAATTTTTAGTTACCTACATCATATAATAAAAATATTTTTAAATTGTACGGAACCCTCGGTGCGCGAGTCCGACTCGCACTTGGCCGGTTTTCTTTCAGTCTTCCGACTTCAGCGTAACCAACGAACTTCTCTCCTATCCATAGACCAAGGAGAAGTGGTAGCACAGTGGTATCTGCCCCGAGCAGGCGCTTTACTTTGAGTAAACAATTTCATCCTCACTGCTCCCAAAACGGTGAAGAAAAACATCGTGAGGAAACCGGCATGTCCTAGAGCCAAAAAAATCGAAGACATGCGACATTTGCCAACCCGCACTGAGCCCGCGTGGTGGATTACGGCCCACTCCCTCTCACAGAGAGGAGGCTTGTGTCCCAGCAGTGGGAACATTAAAGGCTGATTATCACCAAGAGCAAGTTCACCTTGCAAAGATCGATAACTCCCAAAGATAACTAACCCAGCTGCAAGCCACTGGCGCCTGGTTTTATAGTATTATGATAAAGTAATTTGCAGTATATAATCCGTTTAAGTTCCCGCAAACACATCCGGAACTCATAAATGAATTAGGTCAGTTCCCAGTTCCCACTAGAAAATAATTTTAATGTGACTAGCGCGACTCTCATGAGAACTGCTCTCCTGGTAATAATTTTCTCTCGCGCTTATTAAATTAGTTATACTGAAAGTTTTATACTGTGCATTTTTTGTGACTAGACTAGAATATTTTTGTGGTGAAAAATGTTTTTAACCGACTTCAAAAAAGGAGGAGGTTTTTTATGTTTGTTATTCAGAACTGCGTTATTTATAAGCCGATTTGAAAAATTATTTTTTTATTCGTAAAGATTTACTTTCAGATTGGTCCCATAGAAAAGAAAGAAATTCCCAAGAAATTTCATCAAAAACGGTTCAGTAGTTTGGTTTTTAAAACAAAATGTTTTCTTTTACCATAATAAGTCAGTTCCATAATACCTAATTACCAAAATCCAAGAGACAACATTCCTAGAACCAAAAATCCTTCCTTCATTCCGAAGACATGTGACATCTACCGCTCTGGGCCCGCGTGGTGGATTACGGCCCACTCCCTCTCACGGAGAGGAGCCCTGTGTCCCAGCAGTGGGAATATTATAGGCTGATTATTCTATACACTGAGGGAACTATAAGATCCAGACCCTGAGACGTAATCCCACTTTCATGAAGCTCTATTACTCCACAATGACTATTGTTACTTAAAAATTCAAACTTCTCATCTCCGCTGCCTCATATTATGTAGGCATAGATAGATACATCGTAGCTCGTAGAGACATGTCACAGCCTCCCCCTGGTGATCTCGGGAGAGCCGGTCCGTATGAATGTTACATACGGAGCCACCTGCCGGAAAGTGACGTAGGCAAGCGGAGAATGAATGAATAACAAACAAAACCTATCTCGAAGCGCTCTCAGATTGAAACAGTACAGCCACGAGCAAAAGTATGTATGCACTCGGCTTTATTCAAAAGCGATTTACTCCTTTATTTTGCAATGAAATTTTATGTTGTTACGAACATAGCATTTTTGAAGTTTATGTAATGTGTCGTATTTCAACGTTGCATTCGTTATTTCATGAAAAAATCGCAATTGAAAGTTGCCAACTGTTGATATATTGGTGTTCGTGACTGTACACTTTAACTGGAATATAGAACGCTTAGATATTTTACTCACTTGAAGGATAAAATGGTTCAAGTACTTTGACTTTCAAACGTAAGTAGTTGGCATAAATTTTCTGACTTAAAATAACTTAATACTGCAGGTACTAAGACTAGTTTAAGTACCATAGTAAGTACTTACTATAAAATAGATGTAGGCAACTTAACTGGTTTTGGTAGGTACTACGTGTACCTACCCATTCGAGGTTTAGAACAAATTCTAGTCGAACTCCGAACTCTGTTTTTCGATTCGCACGAATTTACTCGGCCGCAATGGGCGAATAGTCACTTTCAAATAATATTATTTTTTCTATATGTTAATATATTTTTTAATATATATATGAGGTTTTCAAGAAATTAATTTATTTGTGGACGAATCGACCACTCGAAAAATATTTATTAGGCAATTGGCACATTTTGCATTTCTAACCGACGAAAAAAAACGGAGGAGGTTCTCAAGTCGACGCGTCTATTTTTTTTATGTATGACCACGCATAACTTTTTACAGAGTAGTTCGATTTTGATAATTCTTTCTTTATTGGAAAGAGTTATACCCCAAAATTGGTCTCATATAAATTTGGAAAATAAATTCCAACCTTAATAGTGGGAAAATAGGGATGATTTGTTGTTCACTCACAGATTTGAGTGCTGAGTTGTGAATTATAACTCTACTCAGTACCACATATGCCTGCCCTTTGGCAAACAATTAGTAGATTATAGCCACAAATTAAAGTATAGATACTAGCGCACACCATTCGCCCGTAAATTCGTGCAAATCGACTAATAATCCGTTTTTAAATTTGAAGAAATATATGATAGAAAAGTTATGCTACAAAAAGTGTTTGTTCAAAGATATGTACAGACGCCAGCACATCAAGCTACTACAATCTGTAAAATTTATTTAATAGATTTTCAACTTTACCGCTAAAGCATTAAGGTTCAAGGCTGATTGGGAAAATTTTACAGTTTCAGGTAGCTTGACCTGCTGACATCTGTACATCATTGATGTATGGTAAAGAAACAGGAAAGTAATAGATAATGATTACTTATAGTAAATAGAGCGTGAAGACAAAATAATTATATTATCCTCATTTCCTGTCGAATGTGGGACAAGTGGCGATAACAAAACAAACTAACACTGACGAACTTGAATAAAATCATACACTTCTATAAGCTATGCTCAGACTTGGCGACACGGAATAAATTATATTGTTGTCGCTTGTTTAATATTATAAAGAACTAGCTTTTGCTCGTGTCTTCGTCCGCGTGAAGCCACTTTCTTAATTTTTTAACCTTCTACAAAGTATTAGAAAACTTAAAAAAAAGATAGATGACATCAGTAAAGTCGTTCTCAAGTTATGACGTGACCTAGGGAAATAGGGATTCATCTTTATATATGTAGAAGAAAGTTTTAATTGCGACTCGTACAGGATCATAAACTAAACTAAACACAGTGAAACATAAAAATAAAACAAATGATATTTTTAAAAAAAGTAAGTAATAATAGGAAAAATGAAACAGAAAGTTCTATACGAGGCCAAAAGGCTCCTATCTCAGCATGATCCTTCGACATTTAAAAAATAAATGTCGCAGCGCTAGTATTCTGATAGTGCCCGCTGTGATGTCAGGGGCAATCACAGTAATAAACAAAAATTCCCACTGCTAAGCAGAGACTGCCGAGCAGGACCTCGGTGAGAGGGATTGGCCCGTAATCCACCACGTGGGCCCAGTGCAGGTTGGTAGATGCCACGTGTCTTTAGAATTTTGGTTCCTTAAAGGAATGTTGTCGCTTGTACGCACGGCAACACATAACCAGTGTAAGCTGACTTCTGATTGTACGAAAAACCTATACAATGCGAGGTCAGCTAAAACTGGAAATGCATAGCTTGATGTGTAGCCGTGTGTACAAGCGTCGAAAATACTTATGGGTAACTACAGTTTTGAGCCTTTTGGGATCGAAACAGGGTCAAGGGTCCAAGGGGCCCGTGTGCGCATTTTTCTCGCCAACTGGTTGACACTTCACCAGTATAACCCAGCCCGGGTTGTACTTTGGTAATTATTGAGGAACTGACTTATGGTAAAGGAAAATATTATAATAAACTGTCGTAAATTTTATTTATTTATTTTACATTAATTAACACGGTTAAAAACCAATTTCCATAATTAAAGACAGACACATACACATAAATAATTTATAAAATTATAAGTTGGAAAGAAGGCGTCAGTTCATGTATGTATGTATATCATTGTATATGTGTGTAAAAATTAATATTGATTACATAGCACAATGTTACATAAAAATTATTAAAAAAATATTTACGTAAAAGGAAATTCAGCAAAAACAAAAAAACACGTTTCTTGTACTGGGTGGCGCAAAAGTAAAGACCCTATTTGGTTCAGCTATAACATTTTTTCTAAATTAGAAAACTAGATTTAGATTTTTTTAAATGTATATTTGTGCCATTAAATTTCGTACCATTAGGATTTAAAGATGATGTCTTTTAAATGGTGACCTCCAGAGTTGATACACATTTGAGCCCTATTTATGACATTTTGCATAACTTGCCGTAACACTTCCTGCGATATGTTCGTTATTTCTTGACGAATGTTTTCTTTTAGAGCTGCGAGAGTCTGTGGCTTGTTCACATACACCCGAGATTTCAAAAAACCCCAAAGAAAGAAGTCTGGACTGGTCAGATCGGGTGATCTTGCAGGCCAAGGCAAATCGCCAAAACGAGAGATAACTCGGCCTGGAAAAGCGTCCCTCACTAAGTCCATAGTGTCGCGCGCTGTGTGTGCCGTAGCGCCGTCTTGTTGAAACCAGATGTGCTCCAGCCCCAATTCGTCCAAACTGGGTATCAAAAACTCACGTAACATGGTTCTGTAGCGTTCTCGTTTGCGTGGCACGTCGCCTCGTTGATGTTTCTGGACACTCTTCCACATCTTCGCGCACAGCATCGATATTTTCAGCTGAACGGCCTGTTCTTGGTCTCCCAGACTTAGGTCTATCCAATGTTGAGCCAGTTGGTTCAAGGCGTGTGGCAAAGCGTCGAATTGTGCGACCAATCGGTGCCGGACGGTGGGGAAATCGTCGACGAAATTCACGTTGTGTTCTTATCACTGATGAATTATTCCGTAAGAACATTGACACAATTATTCCACGTTCTTGGGGAGTAAAACGGTCCATGTTTATTTTCAGTGTATTTTACATTTGTTCACTACACAATTTTCAACAACAGAATGACAGAAAATGTCATATAAAAAAAAAAAAGGTATTTTCTTTAGTGCCACTACTTTCGCGCCACCCAGTATTTTATTAACTATATTTTATTTTTATTATTTGTTGTTATAGCGGCTATTAAAATTTCACTATTCATCACAACTGAGAAAATTTCAAATGTCTACCTACCCATTACGGATCATGACAGACACCCACTGACAGACAGACGGATGGACGGAAAGACAGCGGAGGCTTAATACTAGGATTCCGTCGGCACCCTTTGGGTACGGAATCCTAAAAAGTAGCACACCGCTGAAGTAAATTCTTGTCACCTAGTGAACACAACTTTCCGTTTCCCGTCGCCTTGATAAAGTAATATTAATACCGTGGAAAAGAAAATTAATACTATTGTAATCTTCTTCGCGCGTCGACAAATAAAGCAATTTGTTCGCTCGGCTTAATCTATTTTTCGTGGCGAAGAATCTGGCATGGAAATTGTCAAGAGTCTTAATGTGTATTTTAACAGCGACTATCTATCTATCTATGTTAATAATCTAACTGAAGAGTGAGAGTATAAAATTGTGGCTTTATTTTAATACTAGCTGCGCCCCGCGGTTTCACCCGCATAAGTTTTGATCCCGTGGGAATATCAGGATAAAAAGTATCCTATATGTTAATCCTGACTATAAACCATCTACGTGCCAAATTTCATCCAAATCTGATTAGTAGTTTTTGCGTGAAAGAGCAATAAACATCCATCCATCCATCCATACAAACTTTAGCGTAGGATATTGTGTATCTGTGGTTTATTCAATTACAATTTGGGACCAGTCTTCTATCATTCTATCTACATAGAAATTCTATTGAGAGATTCTATGGTTTATTTTGAGTCAGAACCTCCATGGTTACTAATCATGGACATAGTAATTATGATACTAATTGACCGAGCTTTACCTCAAAACGGTTGTTGAACAGAAATATAAACATTAGCTTTCGCTTACGATTCGTTATCTTATATAGATAAGTAATTATAGACGACACGGTAGGCGCTGTGGCTGAGCGATCGACTGCTGCGCTGCGTGTCGCGGGTTCAATTCCCGCACGGAACAAATATTTGTAGTGCCTACAGGTAGTTGTTCCGGGTCTGACTGTTTGTGTATGTGAGCTTAAAAGTTTGTAAACGCACCCACGATACAGGAGTAATTCCTAGTATGGGGCAACGTTTTAAAAAAGAAAGAAAGAAGATATAATAGATGTAGATTAGTTTTAGTATTGAAAGGTATTTTCCCAAAGGTTGCAAAACTCATTACTTCACGAGAAAATGTCTTTTGAATTTTGCATAAGTGTATGTAAAGTATTTATGTTCGTGACTGTACCTATGAGCCAATTTTCTAATGACCGTTAGTCATCTCCAAAATGATGTAGGCATAGATTAGGAGCAATTGATCTGGATGTTGCTTAACGTAAGATGATACTTTTGACCCTAATCATAAAATACTTGCATCTCTATGCTACAGTAGGTATGTCAAAATAACTAGAGAATGGCCAGCAGTGGTACATCAGATTTCATACATTATATCAATTCTTGTGTCAAGCAAAAGCATAAATAATACTGCGTTCGCGGTTTAGTTTCCAAACATGTAAACAGGAAAATAACTTTAACAACTACACAATAAAGTTCAGTTAACGCTATAACTAAAAAAAATTATACAATTCTTTCAATAGTACTAGTCATTCTAAAAACAGCTTAATTTTCACAATTATAAAGTTGATATTTGTTTAACTTGAAATAACATCAATTGGAAACATGAATTTGAATAGACCTTACATTATGCTCTGTTCCAAAAGTATGATCTGATGAAAATGTAAACAAATGGATCAGAAGACGTACCTGTAGATGCCAATTTGTAGTGGTACTTACAAATTGAGTGCTTTGATACAATTATTTGATTACATTGCCTGAAATTCTAATTTTAAGTTACCAGATGTTTTTCATCATACATGTATTGACGTTGTTCCACACATGTATTGTTGACTATTTTGCACACCTTTTTGACATTTTCGACAAGTTTTGTACACAACTAATTTTTACAACTTGTTTTGAGAGTAAACAAAAAACGAAACTAGTAGACACAACGTGAAGAATGCATAATTATACGCTTATGTAAACGCAGAGTAAGAACACGGGGTAAGAACATCGTGTGTCAGTCCATAAGAAACAGGAACACGAAAACGTACTCTCACAGTGTGTCAATAAAGGAAGCTACATGCATCCATCGACACCATACCTACTCTCTTGTCAAAAACATACATTGTTTTTGACAAGTTCTTGTAAATACTTGTTATAAACATGCAACATACGTATGTATATTGGACGTTATTACAGATATGTATTATTGATGATTACTTTGTTCGACTTTTTGATATTTTTGACAAGATTCGTTATAATATTAGCTGACCCAGCAAACGTTGTTTTGCCATATACATTATTTCTAGGAAGTATTTTTTTTTTGTATGAAAAATAGATATTGGCCGAGTCTCAGACCTACCCCATGCACACAAAATTTCATACAAATCGGTCCAGCCGTTTCGGAGGAGTTTGGTAACAAACATTGCGACACGAGAATTTTATATAATAGATTTACAACTTGTTTTAGAGTACATACACAGGAGCGACACGCATCAACGACAAGGCAACTGCAGCCGTCGGCAACATACCGCTCCTGTATTTGGCCACCGTACTCACACACACGGGCGACACGTTGACGACGCCTGTCACTCGTGTGTATAAGTGGAGACGAAAAACGAAATGACTAGACACAACTTGAGAAATACATGTATTATATACGCAGAGTAAGAATATTGTACTGACATGTACAGACGCCAGCAGGGCTAGATACCCGAAACTGTCTTCCCAATCAACCTTGAACCTTAATGATTTAGTGATAAAGTTGAAAATCTATTAAAGAAATTTGACAGATTGTAGTAGCTTGATATGCTGGCGTCTGTACATGTCAGTACATTAGAAGCAGGAACACAAAAACACACTCCCAAAGAGTGTGTCAATAAAGGAAGCTCCATTGACACCATACCGAGTTTATTTACTTACATTTTATGGCAGTTACATACCTACGTTGTTTTTGACAAGTTCTTGTAAATACTTGTCAAAAATATGCATCATACGTACAGTGCCCTCCAAAAGTTAGTTGACATTGCTCCACTTCAACTGTACCTAATCCCGCATTATAATTTAAATTCTAGTTTCAAATGTTTGAACTTGTACATTATAACGTTTTTATTGACAAATTAAACTACCTATGATACACATACACACAGGATACACACACAGGGGACAGAATGGATGCGGAAGGCGGAGGACAGGGTGTTGTGGTGTAGCCTGGGATTACCAGATTTTTTATAACCATGTTTCAGTCGTGTTATCATATTTGGAAGGCGCTGTGTATGGACGTTGTTGCAGACATATATTGTTGACTTCTTTGATCAACTTTTTGTATTTTTGACAAGTTTCGTATAATTATATAATCTTCACCATTTGCTTTAGGTGGAAACGAGAAACGAAACTAGTACTTAGACACAACAAGAAGAATACATAATTATGTTTCATACTTTGGTGTAAACGCAGAGTAAAATCATTGTAGCAAGCAGGCACATGAAAACACACTCCCACAGTGTGTCAATAAAGGAATCTATATCCATCGACACCATACCGAGTTTATTTAGTTACATTATCACAGTAACTAGGGTCCGACCGGCCGGATTCGTCCGAATCTTATTGAATTATCAACATCGGGTATTATTCACGTCCCAAATTGAACCCGAGACCTCAGGGATACCTTCGGGCTCATACATAATTCGTTGATATCTTGTTTGGTCCCTAGTCGAATTTATGACAAGTGTCATGTTATCATGCTTGTCATTTGTCATAATCTCGCCAAAGGGAACAAACAAAAAAAAAATATGCATACCAAAAATACATGATCAACAACGACTTTGATAGAAAGAAATACTTATTGTGATAGTAACCGACTGAGCTGTGGGCCAAAATAACCACGAGGTGGAGCTCTGATACAGCTAAAAGCCGTCGCGGCAGACCCCGTAGAAGATGGCGGGACAAGCTAAAGAAAACAAACGACCCTGGCGCAATTTAGCCCTGGATCAAAAGAGCTGGAAGTCATGGGGAGATTCCTTGGTCTAGCAGTGAGGTGATGCAGGCTAACAGTAATAGTAACTGACTCAAAAAAAAAATAGACGGACTAGTTTTCCATAAACAATCAGAGAAAGTCGTCCTAGCAACGACCATCCACAATTTCGATAAACGATTTCGACAAAACCGAGAGGTTGTCCCGCACCCTAATTGCGTAACACACAATCAATCTCAATCAGAATCATTTTGTTTATTGCTAATCCATTGCTTCATAATTATGTTCAAAAAATGTGTAATGTGTCTGCTCAACAACGTAAATAACGCAATGAATGTTGTTGAACTGTCAAAATGAAACTGATTCCGATTGATCGTGTGTTACGCAATTAGGGTGCTGATCCATAACATAATCATCGATATTAATTTGAACCACTAGATGAATATGAGGAATAGTACAGTCGACCACACGCCGTTGATAACACCTGACCTTGAGCTAGCCTAGCGTAATGCGGAGTTTCAATCAAAATTAAAATATTTTTATTTCACATAAACCTACTTACATGGGCACTTATAAAACGTCAGAAGCTAGGTGCACGATTCCAATTGGTCGTTTGCTATGGAGAAGAGCCGGCAAGAAACTCCACGGTTAATCACTTAAAAATAATTGATTTTTACAATGTTTTCAAATGACAGTGCAGCCGTACAGATATGGGAGGACAGATGACCTTTCAACAAGTATGTACCAGGTACTTCATAAAATAGAAAATGGTCTACAAATCTAAAATATACGGGATAAATTTTGAACCAGTACCCAAACTGTATTTTAGACCCCGTAGGGTAGAAATTTCAACGGTTATAAAAAAAAAAATTGTCGTTCCATACATTTTGGCCGCTTGGGTATTGCACTTTTATATGAAACAGCTGATTTTTTGACGAAAGATACGCTAGACGTCTAGAATCATATGCTGAATTCATGATTACAGTTTGCGCACTGGTTAAACATTTAGCCTGTATGTCAATAGAATATAAGGCCAGCTTATACTGGTAAATGATACCACTGATGTGCGGCTTAGTCGGTACATACTCCGGTACGAATAACGTGACGTAATTTGAGAAAATTCAATTCTCTCCTCACATAAAACAGAACCCATCTGAGCACGCAACTTAGTAGAATTCAGTAATTAGGTTCCCTCATCAGTGTAGCCGGTGAAGCACAAAATTAGGTTGGGTGCCTTTAATTGGTATAATTTTATCTGATGGCAAAACCTGAGGCATTCCAGTGTCGTGTCGTCTGTCGAACGTTTCACCCGAAGCCACAACTAATCTTGATTAAAATGGATTTCACTTTCGAATCCAATGCTTAAAATTTCGGCGTCTACGTTGTTCTAACGAACCAATTAATCAAAATGCCTCGTGTTGCTGTTTTAATGGTTACCAATTAATTTAATTGAAGCGATTCTAATCGCGCATTTGTGAATGGGTTACTTACGGATTTTTCTTTGATGGATTTGTTTTTATGTGGTTTTATCTCATGGAGTCACGTGGTTAGATAAAATGGCATTTTTTAATGGTAACTACATTACTCGAGTGTCTTTAATTTATTCATTGTTATTATGCGATTGATATGTTTCATCTTCATCATTTCAGCCGAAAGACGTCTAATGCTGGACATAGGCCTCCCCCAAGCACCTCCACTTCGACCGGTTCTGTGCTTCTCGCATCCAACGGGTTCCTGCCGTTACAAGGTCGTTGGTCCACCTTGTGGGAGGTCTTGTGGTGTGGGATTTATATGTTTGTACCTCAATAATTTAGAAAACAACTAGCTGACCCGGCAAACGTTGTTTTGCCATATAAATTATTTCTATAGCTGCTCGGCGCTACTTTGTTTGCGTGGTGTGCTACCCCCTACCCTACTCCTACACTACTCCTACCCTACTCCTACACTACTCCTACCCTACTCCGACACTACTCCTACCCTGCTCCTACACTACTCCTAACCGACTCCTACCCTACTCCTAACCTACTCCTACCCTACTCCTACCCTACTCCTACCCTACTCCTAACCTACTCCTACCCTACTCCTACCCTACTCCTACCCTACTAATACCCTACTCCTACCCTACTTCTACCCTACTCCTAACCTACTCATACACTACTCCTACCCTACTCCTACCCTACTCCTACCCTACCTACTCCTACCCTACTTCTACCCTACTCCTAACATGCTCCTAACCTGCTCCTACCCTACTCCTACCCTACTTCTACCCTACTCCTAACCTGCTCCTATCCTGCTCCTACCCTACTCCTACCCTACTTCTACCCTACTCCTAACCTGCTCCTATCCTGCTCCTACCCTACTCCTACACTATTCAAAACCCTGCTTCAATTCGAGTGGACCCGAGTCTAGCGTACCGAAGGGACGATCGTCAAATGTTTGACAGGAAAGTAGGTAGAACAGTTTATATGGGAAAATGAAATTGCAATTAAATAATATTGCGATCATAAATTGAGATGTAAGCTATCCTATCTTTCAAGTTGGATCAAACTGCACATGTTGTGCGAATTTTATTATAATCGGTTAAGTGGTTTAGGAGTCCATTGAGGACAAACATTGTGACACGAGATTTATATATATTAAGATAATATTGGCAATACGCATAACATCACGTCTGCCATCCCAGCCGATCTATTCTCTAAAATCTCACCGGGACAACATGGGTGAAGTGAGCTTTAACTGCTTGAAGTAAGGTGCCAAAAGTGTCAATCTCTAGCATCAGGTGAAGTGGGCATAAAGACAGCTTACTTTATGCCCACTTTACCCACATTTTAATAAGCTAAGAGTTGACGCTATTGACAGCCCACTTCACCTTAGTTTCACGGTGAGATTTTTACATAATACATCGGTTGAAAGGTTAAGCAGAGGTGTACCAATAGAAGGTACACCAACATTTAGCCGTCAAGTATCAAGTTGTCTTACCTAAAAATTCTTACTACAAAATAGAAACGTGCACTTATATTTTGACAACCTACGAGTATCTACCTACTACCCGTATGTCGGTATGTCAAACATCTGATTAATGATTTGTTTGTAAACATCGCTTGAGAAATAGCATCTATTTCTAACTCAGAGATAAAAGGAAATAGCGATGTTTTCGAGTGTACATAAATAGAGTTGTTTACTTGCGTTTGTTTTTACGTCTATCATTATTATGATATGCGTTGACAGTGTTATGAAAATGTAATGGGCTGTGAAGCGACGGTGGAAAGATTCGTTTGTTTATTTATAAAAAAGAGAGAAAATTCGATGACTTTTTGTGGAATTTATAGGAGGGTGCTTTGTTTAACATGATTCACTTTATATATTATGTATTCTTGTTGTATCTAATTTACACTTCTTTAGACCAATTCCTGAATCCTGCTATACCTCCTTACTTATACCAATAGGTATTCTCCTTCTTAGCAGCAAGGACCCACAAAAGGGGGTTCATGGAAGGCTCAGACCTCCGGTGTGTATGCGGCGTCTCTCCACAGACAATGGCTCACCTCCCATCTTACACCGCATGCCTTGCCACCTGCACACGTCAGTGAACCGTATCCTCGTTGCTGAATTTTGGGCCAAACTTGAAAACGTGCTGATTCACGCGTCATGTTCGTGAACGGGCGCCGTTGGTTGAGACTGGTCATCTCTTAACTGCCGGGGCTTATTTTTAATGTTATATTTTAAATTGTTTCTTTTTTACATTGTTCTCACATATAGAAGCAGTAAGAATAATGTACCCAGGATTTTGTAATAATATCTTGATTTAAAAGAGTGTCCGTGTAGTTTCTTGCCCGTTTTTCTCCATAGAGATCTACGTTTCGAATGGGCGACTAGCTTCAACTTTCTGACTAACTGATCGACTATTTAATTTTGACAATTCAAAAGTGCCTGTAAATGTTTTAATTGAAATAAATTATTTGAGTTTGAGTTTGAGTGAGTTTGAGTTTGAAAAACTATATTAATATATATTTTTCGTGTTATTTTTATTATCGACACGCTAAAAAGAAGAATAATGTAGAAGAAATTTATGTAGGAATACAGCTTCAAACATCATTTCGTTTGCGTTTAAGTCATGCGATTAATTTAAGCCATCAACAGTAAAACTAGGTAACCCTACTCCCGGAATAACCAAAGATTTCTCTTAAATCGTGAGATAGAGGTTAACCGGAAGCCGCACACGATAAAACATCTCTGAGACATTACCGAACATTAGGAATGTTAATTTCCCGAACATCTCCGACTATACACGAAGAAAATGATGTAAGTGCCTATCAGCTAACGTTAACACATCACTTAACTGCATTTATTGACGTGAAACTCATTTGACACACGTCATTGGTCGCGGCTGTTAGCAGCGCCATTCATTTGTCATTCGAACGTGCGCCTGCGGCTAAGCGATCGGCGAGCGGGCGATCCAAATATCGTGCTTCATACATTGAATATGTATGAATATATGGAGTATAATGTTCCCACTGCTGGGACACAGGCCTCCTCTCGGTGAGAGGGAGTGGGCCGTAATCCACCACGCCGGCCCAGTGCGGGTTCAAAGATGTCACATGTCTTCGAATTTTTGTTTCGAGGACATGCCGGTTTCCTCACGATGTTTTCCTTCACCATTTCGAGAGCAGTGGTGATGAATGATTTAAACAAAGTAAAGCACTTATCTGGGTTCGAACCTACGACCTGCAACTCGTAAGTTGCGGCTGGTGCCTCTGGCCTCCCCCAAGCATCAACATTGCCCGATCCTGTGCTTCTCGCATCCAGCGGGTTCCTGCTACCTTCCGCTACGCTGCTACGTCCGGAAGTCTGTCAACCAGTCTTACCAAGTGGTATCTTGTTACCCAGTAACTGGGTTGTCGTGGACGTCATACAGTCTGTCGCTCCATTAAAGTACTGGTATTCAGCCGACCACAATACAGTTGGGAAAAGGCTAGGCAGATGATGATTAATTCATCATCAACCTTTCAGCCGAAAGACGTCTACTGCTAGACATAGGCCTGTTCAGGATCTCCCTAGGATGACGATCAAAATAAAAGATGTATGTATGTATGTAAACTATTTGCTATTTTCTAATTAAGTAAGATTTCTAATTGAAATCGAAGTTTAAGAGTTATCGTAAGGTTCTGCATCGAGGAGTTGAAGAAGATTTTGTCCTTTTTTTTTGCCTATCAGATCTTTACACAGTACTCAAATACCTCTACACAACTTTACTGTAGCCATGGCATTAGCACAACATAATTATTTTTAATGGCTACTTCAACCAAGAGCAGCCAGTAACAACAACCTTTTGGTTTTCAACAATGTAAAGACTGTATACGATAAACAGCTGGCACGTTCCAATGCTTTTTTCTATTAAATCGTCATGACAGAACAATAAAACATATAACAATGTCTTGTTTTATAAGTAACATGTTTATATGTACACTGTATAGTTCGTTCACAGTTATTTTACCTCTGATTTTGCATCACACTTGCATGATTGCCCAAATCACAGTGAACTTTATTTTCGTTCCATTAAGGTTGCTGTTGGATTGCTGCCCTGACAAGTCTTTCCAAATCACTGTGATCTTTATACTCGTTACAATAAACAGAACGTAACAACAAATAAAAAGTCAACCTTCACACGTAACTCTTAAGTAACAGACGTTCTCAATCTGCATACGAACAGCGAGTAATCTACTATCACACCAATCGATTTACCACTTTAAGGTTTGAAGGATAGAGTTGATGTTCCATTGTAGTGTGGTATTCAATGAGTAATTTAGTGCAGTTCTGTACTATCAACCTGTTGACTATTAAAGGTATTCACTCGGCATGCCTTAACTGGAGCACAAAGGAATTGTAAAGAGTTTGGCTAGGAGGGGATTTCCTAATACCGTCTAATACTGTCCGACTAGTGGAAGTTGTTTTGAATTTTAATGGCGACGTCTTTGTGGTGGGTTATAAGTATTTAACGAGGTTATGTGTGTAATCTTGTGGTTTGATCTAGTATAATTTGACGTGGGCAAAGAAAATGGAGAAGATGGCGTTATTAACTGTAATATCTACCTACACCCATAGGAAAAAGTGCGAGTTATGAATATGTAAATATTTTTTGTTATTCTATAAATCTTTATGTATAAGTAAAAACAACTGTTTAAAGGCGGACTTTATGCCTGAGGCATTTTGTGATGATGTAGAGACAAAATATGGCAGGTGCAGCATAAGGGATAGATAACTCGAACAATAATAAATACTAATACATAGATACATACTATAAACAGAATAAACTTTGTCAGGAGAAATAACGACAGGTAGAGGAGAAAACGAATCCAGAAAATCAGCGCTGGGATGATTCTGCCAACTTCTTACGAATGTGTTCCCGTACCTTCACTTTGAAAGATAACCGACAGCTCAGCCGACTATTGAAAGGTAGGTAGTATTAAAAACCTTATAGTAAGAATGGTAAAAATATTTTTGGCAAGGCCACCTAACTAGCAATTAAATATGAAAAAGTATGAATACCTACCGAATAATTATGAGCTACTTAGAACACGTCAAAGCAATGACTGTTTTACACGACTTTGTCCTATTAATTATCGTAGGTCCTGACACAGCATTAGATTCATTATTATTCCAGTAAATAAATGATTAAAACACATGTCTTTTTCCACAACGATGGATGTACTGTGTGAAAGAGTTTATGGCTAAAACAGAGGTAACTATGGCTACAGACATGACATGACGACTCCCTATTAGTCGTCCTGTCTGTAGACATTGCCTCTGTTACAAATTATAATTTGTTACCTCTTACGACAAGCTAATATAAGCCCAAAGGACAGGTGGTTTGGTATCAAAATAAAAGAAAACAACAAACCACCTCAAACACCGTATATTTATAAAATAAAAATCAAAGGCAATAAAAGGAGAACCTTAAAAAATAACTAAGTTAGATGTCTATAGCTATGTCATAATAATTGCCAGCCAGCTAAAATATCAGTAGAAAGAGCTAGGTCGTGGGGAGTTGGAAATAAACCCAATACTGTTCCGTTTTAAATGATTAAATAAAATAATATAAAGTATGGAAGAAGAAGACACTGGAAAGAGATAAAGATGTCTTTTCCAATAATAATATGTTTTTTTTTTTAATGGCAGAGAGAGCTCAGCACCCAATACCGCTACCACCTTTATGACTGGCTCATATTTTTATCACTGTATGAGCTATTCGGCAATGTATTTGCCGAATAGCTTATCCAGTGATAAGTGGCGACGAGGAACGCCCCAAGCAAAATGGACCGACGGCCCTAAAAAGGTGGTTGGGATAGACTGTATGTTATACAATGGGTTATGGGTTCGATCCAATTCAGCCTGTTCTTTGCTGTCCTCCCTCATCGATACGCTAAGCCGAGGTCCGTACCACGCAGGTGGTGCCGTTAGCATTTAGTCGTTAAGTTTGTAATTTGTATGCCCTGTCTGGAGGGCTTAATTTATTAAGGCATCCACAGATCACCTGGTTAAGCAGCCGACAATCTCCTAAATTGCCTGCGAGATGATTCACAAAAAAACTGGATGCGGAAGGCGGAGAATCGAGTATTGTGGCGGTACTTGGGTGAGGCCTATGTCCAGCAGTGGACTGCTATAGGCTGAGTTGATTGATGAGCTATAATATTCGTGCTGATACATTGCTTATTCACCATCCTGATACTTACACGGTAAAGGAATGTTATGACGTAATAGTAGAATCGACGTAAGAGTTTGTTGTTGTGTGCTGCAACACTCGTAACTGTCATTGGTATGCACGACAGCAGTTTAGAATGTACGCAACGTGCTTTGCACCACAGTTTTGGGCAACAAAGAATTTGTTTGTCAAAACAATAAATCCGTCGACGTGCCGAAAGATTTTGATTTTAAAGAGGTTAAAAATATATGCACTGGAGAAGTTTATCTTGTGACTAAGTAATAACAGCCGCAGGGGTCGATTGATCAGGTAAAGCTACGCTTGCCGCGGTTGATCAGTCGATGGGTGACCATCTTTACATACCAAGACCCTCCGTGCCTAGGAAAGCACGTTAAGCCGTTGGTTCCGGCTGTCATTCGTAGATCTTTGAAATACGTTACAGGTCGTCAGAAGCCTGAAAGTCTGTGAACATCAGAATGACTGGCCAAAATGGCCGATCAGCTTTAAAATATTACTAAAATCTAACTAAACGTATTTGCTACTATTTGATACCTTTGTTTAAATAATTGGTACCTAATTAGCAACTGAGAAAATGAATTAAAAAATGGGCAGTCATTCTGATGTCAGGCTGACTGCCCACATTCAGAATCTCCACGTAAGGGCTCCAAAATTTCAATTCGCCTTTACAAAAATTTTGCACCTATTTGATACCTAAACGTATACTTTTTCTAGATTTTTTGGGCAAGGATTAAAGATTTTATTAGAGGTTTTTTGTTTACCTACTAGGTAATACAGAAAGTCATATAAATAGGTATAACACACTGAAAAATAAAACAATAAAACAGATTAATCTTTTCTTGTATATACCTAAATGCTATGTGCGTAGAAGCTTTTATTGCTTTTTAGGATTCCGTAGTTCTGACAAGGAACCCTTATAGGTCTGTCTGTCGTCCTCAAACCACATCAAAGTAGGTCCCGGACGAATGAGACTAAACCAAAACGTACAGCTGCATGTCGTGGGTTCCTGTCGGTGACTATTTACGTGTAAGTGTTTGTACAGACCTACCAACAGAAATAAAATCATTTCTCATCAGTGTTAAAGGAACAACGCTCAAGGTTACTTTGGCGCGTGTCCAAAATCGGAACTAACGGCGCCATCTTGTTTTGCCAATACAATTTCTGTGGCAATTTCACAAACGTTTACCAACAACGCCCCCCTGTCAATGTCATTCAGGCGCCGAAAGATCCTTGTGGCCACTCTACGAGCACTTTGCACTAAGTATACAAACGACACGGTCTGTGGTTTCACAGTTTTACGATAATCATAACTGTCTGTCGTCCTCAAACCACATCAAAGTAAGTTCCAGACGAATGAGATCAAACCAAAATGTTCATCTGTGTAACATGGGTCCTCCCCTGTCGGTGAATCATACAATGCTAAAAGGTACACATATATCGAATAGTACGAAATTCACGGAAGTATACCACGTCAGGACGGAGGAATCCCCCGCTTTCTGTTATGATGACGTCACGATAGAGAACTCAACACTGAGCAACTCACTCGTACAAATGCATGCTGAACAAAGTAAGCGAAATAATATTATGAAAACTGTTTTTATTTTGATAAAAGAAAATGTAAATACATTTACTTTGATTGAAAGATAAACAAGTATTGTCATATAATAACAACAGGTGGAACACGTTATAGTTAGCCAAGGCCGAAAATACTAGCCTTTTTTATATGTATATGTTATAAAATAATTAGAAATTGTTACGTATAAATATTCCATTACTAAAATGTTTGTACAACTGTAAACGATCGTTCATATTATTTACATATTTTATGTTTAACTGCTACATATATTCATAACAACTTATTAACTTATGCTAATACATATTTCATACTTACTTAAACATTGTTTAGAGAGATGTGTGAAAAATATTCAGTGTTTTATTTAGCAGTAGGTAGGTGCTGTGATGAGTATAGTGTGGAGGCTATAAAATGATACAACGTTATAATTGTTATGTTTATTCCAAGCGAACGTGTTTTCATCAACGCGCAAATACTATCACTCGAAACAAAAAACTTACCAAGGTATAATTTTTTCAACGCCGGATAATTTTATTCGTGGAATAATTTTGAATTTTTGACAGTTCATCCATACAAAATCTGTCAGATGTCAATTTTATTCCACGAATGAATGAATGAAATGAATGAATGAATGGCACCGATCCCAGCATGGTTTGACCAGACTCGATTAATCGAATGAACCCCAAGATTCACACCAGCTCCTGTAGCCTCATGTTCATGGTGCTACAGCGATCATTGCATATCAAGAAGTAGACCGGGGGGCGCAGTTTTTGTAAGGAGGACGTGCCCGTAGGAAAGGGTAGGATTTAAGAGCCTACCGGATATGCATCCTAGAGTAAGCATTGGATTAGTGGAGAGATGGGTGCTATTTGTCTATGGATGGGCATCTTTTAAAGACTACGCGGCCAGGTGCTTCAGGTCGAGCTTCACCCGTGAATCTTTTGGCGAGGTTCTGCTGCTTTCTCGGTTCTTTTGTATGTCCTTGCTCTGCTGTGTTAAATTGTGTTAGATGTTTCTGTTTTCAATGTCGTCGTCGGAGTTCTCGCTACTATCCGTTTCCGGTTTTTTGTATATTTCACTAGCAGCAGTCTTGATCTTGTTTTTGTCTTCAGCCGTATCCATCCAAAAGTCGATTCCCTTGTCGAAGTACTTCATGTCCTGTATTAGGTTGTCGTTCCACGTGTAGATAGGTCGACCGACCTTCTTGCTCTTGGCCTTGTACTCCATTGCTGCATGCAGAAGATGTGGTACGCGGCGCCTGTAAACATGTGCGAGGTAGCACATCCTGTGATTCTTGATGCGTTTGGTTACTGTTTTTCCGTCTAAGATTTCATGCATTTTCTTTTGTCTCGGTTTGTTCCTGGAGTGGTTTATCAAATCTCTCATGATAACTCGCTCATATTTTCTGAGTCTTGACCTGTTAGCTTTAGTAAGTGTCGATACTTTCAAACCATGTATCATGCACGGAACGATCACCATTCGATACATAAGTCTGGCTAATTTCCAGTCCATATTTGAGTTTTTTTATGAATGGTAGTAACGATTTGGCGTTTCTTATGGCCTGTTTGCAACGTTTTTTAATAGTGCATTTTCTGCTTAATTTAGATGTTATAAGTGTACCTAGGTATTTAATCTCATCACATGTCGGTATGCTTATTCCATTAAGGGTCACGTAGGTCGTTTTCTGTGTAGCTATGGGGTCCCTAATTAGTATTTTTGTTTTTGTTTCGTTTACTTGGAGGCCTACACTATCTAGTAGGGGTTTAATATGGTATAGGATACCTTCTAACCCATCTAAGTCATCTGTAATGAAGATAAGGTCGTCCGCAAATGATAGTACCAGGGGTAGTGAGATTTCACGATCCTGGTCAAGTTTTATTAGTTGAGTTTCCTCCTCGAGGGTTCTGAGGACTTCGTCAATGACCAGTGTAAACAGTCGAGGGGACAGAGGGCAACCTTGTTTGACTCCCTTTCCTTTAATAATCCAACTGCTTTGTTGGCCACACCATTTGATGCATGTTCGTTCATTCAAGCAAACCTTGATTATCCTGTTAGTTAGCGGTTTGTTGGTACGTTGTAATAGGATATCTCTTAGTGCGTTGAGGTCTACGTTGTCAAAGGCTTTTTCTATGTCAAGGGCGAGTACATAAATTCTTTTACCTGCCCGCCATTCCTCGTCTAGGACCCTTTTGAGTGTGAAGATGTGGTCGTCTGTGGATCTATTGTTTAAAAAGGCAGCTTGGTAGTTGCCCAATTCCGTTATTACATTATCTAGTTTTTTTAGGACGTATGAGGCATAGATTCTGTAACCCGTATTGCAAACCGATATGCGTCGATAGTCATTCGCGTCTTTAGGGTTGTTTTTTTTTGGGATTGGCATCTGCACGGTCTCCAGCCATGTATCAGGTGCTTCGTTCTGCGTCCAGGCTTTATTCATGTGTTTGGTGACGGCTTCCTGTAGTATTAGGGGCATCGCTTTGTAGAGCTCGATTACTACTTGGTCAGTCCCGGGAGCTGTCCCATTTCGCATTTTCTTGATGATTTCCATTACGTCATCCGTAGTGGGTCCATCGCCTTGTACTTCGGTTATTGGCTTTTTTATATTAACTGTTGATATAATACGGCCCGCGGATTTTTTTAGAATTTGCTCCCATTTGGTCATCGGTACATGAGTGGATCTTTTTCGACGTTTTTTTTTGCAGTTTGTTTCTCCTGTAAAAAAAGTATAGCATCTGCATGCGTTTTGCAGGGTGGTTTTTCCCCAGTCCGCTGAGTCAGGCCCTGCATGCTTTTTGTTCTTCTTGATACTTAACCTTTTGAAGTGTTGACCGACATTCTTTTACGCGGTTATGCCTATTTGGATTATCTGGTTGCCTGCTTTGTAAGAATTTAGCCTTTTGTAGGTTAGCAAGAGCTAGTCGATGATCTCTGGAGAGAACTGGCTGAAGAGTTAGAGTTTCCTGGGCTGTCAGATGTCAATTTTATTCCACGAATAAAAAATATCTGTCGATTTAAAAATTAGCCCTTACTAGAAATAATTTGAAAGCATATTCTAAATTCGCCTGAATGTTCAAATGCAACCAGTTTTCTGCCAGCGTGCATAACATACCTGAGGTCGACTTTTGCAAACAACCTTTAGAGCGGTTTCGCACGACGTCCGATCCGAATCCAAGAAATAACGGTCCCAAGTAGCCATAGTATGAGAGGTTGCGCACTATATCCGAACTCAGTCCGTCCGAATTTAGAACATTCCCAATTCGGATTGAACTCGGATCTTGAATTCGGATTCGGATCGGACGTACTCGTTGTGCGAAAGTGCTCTTAAAGTACGCATACGCACCTAAACGATGATTTTTAACCACAGAGGTTGAAAACTTTCTTTACAGACTTTCTGTAGTATGAAAATTAGTTTGAAATAATTTCAGTTATCCCAAAAACAGTAGGTACCTACTCGTATTTACCCACCTACCTGGTTTTATGGCCAAACTTTTTTGGCAGTAAAAATCGTTTCATAATAATTTATCTGTACCTGCAAGCTAACTTGAAAGTTTTGACCCCTGTTGTCCCAGTTAAAAAGAAACTTTTTTACGACCGTAAATCCATTACAAAAATAGTAAAAACAAAGAAAACATCCGGAACAAAGGATTTAGTTCCGAAACACTAAAACTTGGATAGAACAAAAGTTTTTTACTATTTGTTTTGGAACACCCACGATTTTCCTAATTAAAATAGCCGTAGCCGTGTCTGTTTTATGGTCTATTAAAGTAAAGTTTCCATCGTTCTCTGCTCGTTCGTTCGTTCCTGAAAAATACAAGTAAAGGCTGAAAAAAACAACAGGTAAGGATGAAACTGACTCGTCTTTTTTTCAGTGATTGGGGAGGTAGGTATTTTTATTACGGACTAAAGTTTTCTGCCTGTATTTAAGACTAACTACGCCCCACGGTTTCACCCGCATAAGTCTCGATCCGGTGGGAATATCAGAATAAAAAAGTATCATATGTCCTATCCAGGGCATGGTCTACCAAATCCGTTTAGCCGTTTTAGCGTGAAAGCGTAGAAAACAAACAAACATACAAAAAAATCAAACCTTTTCTCTTTGTAATATTAGTTTAGATTAGTCTACAAGAGTGTTAAGATGAAACAATTACAGTAAGACAAGGCGGTATTTTCACTAGCAGTAGGTACATACTTAAGATAAGTTTTAATCTGTCAAAGTAAAGGAACAAGTCATTGTAATCGTAAATTCTTTGTCTTATCTGGACCATTATCTTCGTTTGACCTTTCGCTTATATGTCTGTCAACCTTAGTGCTTAAATAAAATAAATTAAAATTTAAGCTACAATAAAATAATGCTGTGGATTTTCGGATGACTCGGTTACGGACTCGTGTGTATGAACACTTAGTGTGTTCATACACACGAGCGGCAGGCGACATAAGCAGAGGCAACTGCAGTCAACAACACGTGTCGACGGCTGCCGTCGACAACGTGCTGCTCGTATATTTTGAGTATGGTATTCAAATACACGAGCGGCACATTGTGGACGGCTGCAGTTCGTCGTGCGTCTACTGCTGACGCCGACTAGTGTCGACGGCTGCAGTTTGCCCTGCCGTTGGCAACGTGCCGCTTGTGTATATGAACAGCAGTGCGATTCTGTAACCATCTCATCGTGAAAACTTAGGTGAAGTGAGCGTGGAGTGAGTTGTCATTCCAACTAATGCTAGGGATTGACACTATTGACAGCTCACTCTAAGCTCACTGCACCTAACTTTCATGGTGATATTTTTACAGAATCGATCGACAGTTAGTCAACCGAATCATTCCGAATATCCACAGCACAATTTCATTGTAGCTTGCATTTTTTTTTTGTACATTATAATAGCCTCCTCGTGTTACTCCGTCATACCTGGAAAGTCTCCACTGCCAATGCCAACATACAGAACCCGTCACTACTCGCGTCTATTGGTTTGATTCCATGCTACTCTATCGTAAGTTCCATTCCAGTTCCAAGGCTAAGCGCACACCACGAAATATAATATTTGCGAAAAATATTCACCAATCTGTGAACCAATATAATACCAATACACTGCGATAAAAAATTGCTTGAGAATTCGCTTGCAAATTATTGGCGTTTACGATTTTATTTCGCATGAATTTGCGATTATAAAAATGGCATCGCAGTGCGCTCTTAGCCTAAGTACCTACTCGGCACTTGTCACTTATCAGTGTTGTTTAATTTTCATCCATCTCTATGAAATCTTGTATATGTTCTGTTTTGAAATGTTAATTATTTAAGATGTCAATGTGTCTGATTGTTGTTCAATCTATCTTTTTGCATGAGTTACTTATACTCAAACTTAAATGGTTCGTGTGACCAGAGAAGAATCAGTTCTACGTCTCTATTGTGTCCACTCCATCCCAATGCCGTGACCACTTTATTACATTGCACAGCAACACGCACATTTCACTAAGTAATAACAAAGTGGCTTGAAGGCAAGTGATTTTACTGATTACGAAACATTTGTCCTACATTAAAATGTCTCTTGTTGCCCTTGGCTTTTGCGTACACACTGTCCTAAAACACGATGACATACAGTCGTGCAAATGTAATCAAATAGGTACTTTATAATTAAATAAATTAAGTAGGTACTTACTATCAATTTTATGACCCCTGGCCCGATGGTCTTTGATATGTTAAGGCCAAAATAAGCAATAACTACTGTTCAGATGACGGAAAGGCTAGGTTCTATCTTTCAGTGATCAGCAGTAGGAATAAATTAATTATTCATTACTGCGACCAATGCGTTTATCAAGTGTAGTGATGTATATGTCGCAGGTTTTTCATAAAATTAGGTTTTTGATCAAAAACCTAGGTTTTTCATGAAAAACCGGAAGATGAAACATTTTAAACTCAATTTCATCATAAACCTGTAACAATCCAGATTTTTTATCAAAAACCTGAACGAGTTTGGGTTTACACCTTTTATTTCCACATAGTGGGTGATGAAAAGTAGAGTGTATCACTCGGGCGCAAAATATATCTTCACTCTGGATTTGAAAAAGCGCCCTCGTTGTAAAAATATTATTTTGCTCCCATAAGACACAATCTACTAGGTATTTTGTTTTATCATGTTTAGAGGGGTTGTGATACCTAGTTTTGTTTTTAAAAAATTTATTTATTCTTACTTCAAGACACAAACATCAGTGTAGCCCTGGCTCTTGTACTAGGAGTTCCTGTATCACAAGAG
This sequence comes from Apamea crenata, assembly GCA_949629185.1. Lineage (NCBI taxonomy): Eukaryota > Metazoa > Arthropoda > Insecta > Lepidoptera > Noctuidae > Apamea > Apamea crenata. The sequence continues at coordinate 6,690,150 of OX451359.1, forward strand.
CCAGACCTCCTAATTAACCGGGAACATGATAGAGAACCGCGATAGACAAAAATGAGATACGTTATGTTTATGGTATACATTAAAAGGTAAGTTTACAAATATAAAAATAGTATTATTAAAAGTTTTTTTATTTTTATTACTTAGCTTATTAAGTGTCAAAACATAAACGAAATACTGGTATTCAGCTAGATCCGGTTAGACTGGAAGCAGACCTCAATATAGTTGGGAAAAGGCTAGACAGATGATGATGATATATTGTCAAAACATATACTTACATACTTAGTCGGTCCGAACACAACCAAACTGACGAGAAAATAATCAGCTAGTAGCCAAAAGTTCAGCAAGTTGTTCGGCAATGTCCGAGTCTACGAAAGATACAAAACAATTCCAAGTAACTCCGATGAATGAACCCTTATCATACAAAACTTTGGTCATTCATATCAGAATGACATAATAATGAAATATCTCACTGTTTATCAAACTCCTTACCAACTAACAAGAGTCACCGACTAATATAGTAACGGAAACTGGGTTCCTAAGTCATTAACATTATCACTTGGATCTTAGATACGTCATGCTTTAATAAGGATTTATCTCAGTTAATCTGCATGTAGTTAATTTAAATAGACATGGCAATGTGTTGATTAGTATGAAACTTCTAACCATGAAGAATCTTTTTCTTTTGGCAGTGGTGGATGTGTGGTATCGGCTCCGATTTACAAGTTCTAGGACGTGAGTTCAAACCCACTCAGGCAAAATACTTTTTTTTTTTTTTATCTTTTATTTTAGGGACTTTTGTTCTTGTAAGAACATGTCAGCCCCGTTAGGTCACATCTAATTATACAACATCATAAACAACATGGTTTCAGTAAAAGGTAAAGGTATCGATAGGCAATTTACTTTGTGTGTTTAATTTCATCACCACTGCTCTCAAAGCGGTGAAGGAAAACACCGTGAGGAAACCGGCATGTCCTAGAACCAGATGTTGGAAGACATGTGACACCCACCAACGCGCACTATTCCCGCGTGGTAGCTTATGGCCCTCACCAACGCGCACTATTCCCGCGTGGTGGCTTATGGCCCTCTCTCACAGAGAGGAAGCCAGGTTCTCAGCAGTGGCAACATTATAAGCTGATGATGCTTATGCTTTTACAAAACACTTCTTGATAATAATAATTTATCTTTATTTAAGACATGCGTCCATACAATTTTACAAAGATAGCGTTAGTAGGGTTTTTAGTAGAATACACGAAAAAAAAATCTTCATCATCATGTTTGAGGCGTAGAGCCAGTAGGTATCTATAAAAACTGGATAGCATTTATATCAGAGCAAAAATAAAAATATATATAGAAGCCCTTATTCTCCGTAACGTTATCATTATCCCCCTGATGATACGGCCTACTCTACGTCCGTCAGCAAAGATGCGGGGCCATCAGAACACAGGGCGATAGTTCGGAATGAAAATAGTTAATTAATCGGGAGTGGGGCTCCCGATTAATTAACCATTTCAGACGTGCAAAAACACATCGAGATTAAGGACAACTATCTTATCGTGTTGATATTCGTTCTTAGTTCGGACCATACAGCCCGCTAACATACGGACGGACGGAAGGACGGATGGACAGCGGAGGCTTACTAATAAACCAAACTGATGGCTACATCTCTTCCTACTTCCTTACTTATTCGAAAAACATAAGCGTCAACGACACCAAATCAACCCGGAAGCCTGGGTACAGATGCCAGCACATCAAGCTACCCGAAACTGTCAATCAACTTTGAACCGTATACTTTAGCGATAAAGTTGAAAATCTACTAAAGAAATTTGACAGATTGTAGTAGCTTGATATGCTGGCGTCTGTACATAAGGAAACATACAGTAATGAATGAAGCCATATGATGAATAAATTGACCGCGCTCTTAGCTCTCGCTAATGATCGCGTGATTTTATTCGTATATCAAGTGCAGCTTTCTTGTCGAATGCAGTTTGTATTTCCCGCACACGTAATTAATTTTATAACACATATGCTCGTAAGGGGTCTCTTATTTCACCAATTTCAATATCGTATTGTATCTCATTACGTACTTGTGCGTTATTGTAATGTAAAACGCACGAGTTTCCACGGTTTATCAAGATGCTCCGTCAAAAACGAACGGTACTTTTTTAAATCTTAGCAAAGAGTTTTTTATGATAGAAAAGGGGTTTTATGAATAAAATTAACTTTGGGAGATAAAATATAATAAATAAACATTTACAAATTTTTCAAATTTTAATAACTTCTTTAACAAGTGATTAAAAATGTATTCGTTTAAGAAAGTCTGAGTTTTATTTATTTCCTCGCAAATATGTTATAAAACGTCGTATGACATACGTGCGCTTTGATAATTACAGCCTCTGCTTTCTTGTAGCCCTCGCCTACCGCACTTAGGTATATCATAATGTACTATTAATACACAGCTTTACATACAGCCTTTTCACATTATTTTACCTCTCATTTTAGATCACAGTGATAGAACACAGTAGTGTAATTTAATGCCCCTCTGTCATATCAACTGTAGTCCTATCTACTTATCAGTTCCGATCAATCCTTACACAGTTTCTTTCGGCACTCAATCCGTATCATTCCGCCAAATCTCATTTTAATCAACAATATTGCCTCCGGATAAGAAATACTACGACATACGGACTGAATCTCAGAGGCGGTTTCCCTAAGGATTTCTCGAAAAAGATCTAATGCCAAAAGGCTCGTATACGTCTGTAATAATCTGTATATGTACTTGTCGTGTCTGTCTGTGTGACCGCGTTGTTTTTCTATAAGTAATATAACCTTACGTTTATAATAAAAAATCTGGATGTTTTGTTAAGCCAAAAAAAACCGAGCGAAGCAAGGGCGAGTCGCTAGTGAATAGCTTAAAATAAAGTACATTTTCGTGTCTGTCTGTGTAACTGCTGTTCTTCTCAACTACACAATGGTTTTTGATGCGGTTTTCACCATAATTTAGGGATTTCCATTTATCATCATTATCTGCCGAGCCTTTTTCCAACTATGTTGGGGTCGGCTTCCAGTTCAACCGGATGCAGCTGAATACCGGTATTTTACATGGAGCAACTGCCTATCTGACCTCCAGAACCCAGTTACTGGGTAATACGATACGCTTTCCATTTATAGTAAACTTAAATGTAAAAAACAGTTTTATTTAAAAAAAAAAACATAAAACTCAAACCCGTGCAAAGCAGGGAAGGTTGCCAGTAAGTATATTTAAAAGAAACAAGGGCGCAAATATGATAGATCCTATTGAAATGGAGTAACTCTGTATCGGAATTGTTGTTGGTTTACAGAGGCATTATAGCCTTGACACGCAGCTCTGAACGCGACAAATGTTGAAATTGAAAGTCGTTTAAAGATATTTCTAACTACCAAGCTATCAGTCTGCAAAATAAAAACCAAATGGGTAAAGATTTTGCCGTTAAAACGAACCAAACAGACGAGAACCCTAATGTGTAACACATTTTCAATCTCAATCTGAATAATTTTGAAGGATATTGCTAATGCATTGATTCATATGTTCGACAAATTGGTCAGCTCTACAATGTAAATAACGCAATGAATGTTGTTGAACTGTCAAAATGAAACCCATTGGTACTGATAGTGTGTTACGCAATCACTCCGCAGACGGACCAGTTTCACATCTATAAAATAAAGTGGTGATGTTATTAGTTCGTAAATCACTGTTAACAATGAACACTTAAAAGTAAATAAATAGATAGATAAAAACGTTTATTTAGTGCAACAAAAGACACACAAATACCAAACACGCCACATGCCACACACCACATGCCACATGCCACATATTTGTGCCAAATAAATGTATTTTCTTTCTTTCTTTCACAATACAAATAATTAAAAAAAAAACAATAAAAAAAGAAGTGAAAAAAAAAAAAACAAAGATAAATCGACCCATAGACACCTCGCAAATCCACAACCTCTAGTATAAAATAGTAGTCTATGTCCACAACGGTCGATCACTATTACTGGACGGTGTGTGTCTCATGGTTGCACCAAATGGGAGTCCAGCTCAAAAGTCCAGCTAAATGATACCATTAACTGCGTCCCGACGTATTGACAGCTCAGTAAAGTATAGCGTGTAGCGTGTCTGTATCTAGCCGCTCATCCAACCACGGTATCACGCGCGCTGTTCACGGCAATATGATTTGAGAATCATTCACTGTTCCAGCTGTTAAACAATATACTCGTATTTTGCTTCACAGATCGTAAAATTATAAATTGAGAGAAACCCAACAAAGGTACTGACGTGAAACGACTACACTGTATCGTGTAGCTGTAGACAATGAAATACATTAGTGTACATATACTTGTATAAAAAACACCAGGTTTTTCTTAAAACCATTTTAATTGCAGAGCATCCTTTTTTTTTTTTGTGGATGGGAAATCATCGAATGACCCCTCCCGCTCTGGGTGGAGCGGAAGGGAGTGTCAGACTCTTACTGACTAAAACCCACCCGTGTTCCTTCCTTAGCCCTTTCTGTTCCAGGGCAGCGGTAACCCTTTCGGTTGATCCCACCGCCCTGCAGAGCATCCTGCGTTTCAGATGACGTCAACGACTCCCCAAAAAACCCAATAACATTTTTCCCGACTTTTTTTTTTTTTTTTGTGGATGGGATTAACCTTTCGGAAAATCCCGCCGCCCCGGCAGGCTTCGGCCCTGTGGGGCCCCGTCCTCTGCTGACATCTCTTTGAGGCGCGCGTGGAACACAACGCGCCGTCCGGCACGGGCCTGGTCCTGATCGGACGGTGAGCTACCCATTACTCACCGCCCGCAGGCCCGCGCCTACGGTGGCCGGGAGTCGTCACGCGGCTCCCGACGCCCGGAGCGTCTCCCGCGGCGGCTGAGGCGTGAGGTTCTCTCCCTCAGCCTCCCCGCCACCTCCTTCGCTAGCATGACTGCTTCGCAGAAGGAGGTGACTGCCTCCCACTCCCTCTCGCCCCGGACCATGGCTTGCACCAGGGCCGGACGCGAGAGGTCGCCGCCGTTGCCGATCGCCTCTACGAGGACACGGCGGGGCTCCGCCCAAGCAGCATTTTTCCCGACTTGGGAATCGAAACCCGGACCCCACGCTCAACAGTCACGCTTGCGACCACGAGACTAACGGGGCAGTCATATAATTAGCTTAAAAGTTTGTCTTTACAAGCTTTGCTTCTAGTAGAGGCTATAAGCCGATGTTTCCATTTAACTACCATATCATAGTCAACACCGCATTTGTCCAGAATACACCATCTCTTTCGGAGAGGTCTACCGATTTATTTTGTTAATTTATCACCGTAAAAACTTAGAAGAAATGAGCTTGAAGCGAGCAGTCAGTAGTGTCAATCCCTAGCATCAGTGGAACACACAGTTGAACACAAGTGTGGACACCACACTTCAAACTCACTTCACCTCAGTTTTCTCGGCGAGATTTTAAAAGAATATGTAGACAGGCTGTTATTTTATCTCGCAGTAAATAAGCTGCGCCGTGTCGAGATATTCTGCCAACCGTCTTAGTAAAACCCCCTGATTAAACGTTTTCACTAAACATTGACAGGTGTTCACGGCAGTAATTACTGTAGTTCCAACACGAATTTCACTTAATTACTAATTACTCTTAAGAACTGTAAGCGCCACACGCAACACCAACATGAAAAAAAAAACGAAATGGTACGATTTTCACGCGATGGCAATGGAAAAGCCGTTGCCGTCTGTCGTACGGAATAATTTATACCGTTAATTCGTACTGGCTTTTCTTTGATCCTGTAATTTGTAATTTGGACATGCTTTTTGATGTTGTCCTCTGTTTTGGTAACACTTTGGATGTCGTTACTATGTATAAGACTGATGATTTATTTATTTATCCTCCTACAGGAACGCCATACAGCATACAAACGGAGCAAAAAATTACTTCATGTGCTGCTTTCGATCCATCCTGTGCGCGGTGGTCATCGAACGGGCGGCGATGGAACACGCGCAACACAGCGTCAAACTCAAACTCAAACTCAAAGTGTTTATTTCAATTAAACCAATTACAGGTACTTTTGAATTGTCAAGGGGTCGGTCAGTCAGAAAAATGAAGCTAGTTGCCCATTCCAAAGCGTAGGTATACCTATGGAGAAGAACGGGCAAGAAACTCCATGGACACTCTTTTAAATCAGAATAATATGGTTACAAAGTATTGGTTACATCATTCATGTATTGTTAGAAATTATGCATGTGAGAACGATGCAGAACATTAAAAGCGTCCGTAATGAACAGATAAAAAAAAAACAATTCAAATATAAAATTAAATAAAAAATAAGCCATGGCAGCAAAGAGTTGACCGTCAACTCCATAGTTCCATTACTCCATCCATATTGCGCACATTCTTTGAGATTTTTTTCAAACTCTATATTACATTAAAATGGTTAAAACGGAAAATTATGATATGTCGTCCTGCCTGACAGATGATATAGAATGTTTGGTGTGCCTAATTTTTCTCTTGTTGTAAAACAATATTACGTACTAGTAAGTGAGGCATACTGCTTAGAGTGACTTGAACTTCAGTACTGCCTCTCGTAGAGGCAAATAATGCAGTATAACTACTACTTAACTCCAGCAGGGTACTGCGTAACCTACTAACAGTGGCTTTCATTTAAACAGTTCAACCACATTGATTACGTTGTTGAGGCTTGAGCAGACAATTTTTTAGAACATATGAAGCAATGAATTAGCAATGTCCTTCAAAATAATTCAGATTGTTGTTGACAGTGTGTTACGCAATTAGGGTTTTGGTATCCGAAAGCCGGAAGGTCCCAGATCAGTAAATCAGCTGTCAAGAACAGTTAGCTGTTAAGTTGACCCAAAATAACAAACCAGATGACATTGAATAGGCCTTCAGAAAATGAGAGAAAGTTTCCGGGTTTAAGTGGAACAATGCAGCCGCGATCCTGTTTTGAATAGGCTGTCGCTTTCCACTTCTAAACGTATTCTTACCGTTAGAAAACACGCCAACTCAACCGTTTTTGAACGATGTAGCCTAAGTTATCCCTCGATATCAATAAGTAGGAGACGCTAGATGGTAAACCTTATGATGTCGATGAACTACAGTTATCTAAATACAGAGTGTAAAAAGACCCATAACAAAGCCGTCATCCTACGCATTCTGTACGTCAAACTTAGTACATTGTTCACAAATAATGGCTGGGAAACGACTTTTATTTTTACTGTGAAAAATCGCTGTTTTCGATCGCGCGGAATGCATGCAAAACATTGTGCTTATCGGTTGCATGCAACGGTACAGGGGCCGTAGGGGTAATTAAAGTTATAACTAAAAACGTTAACCTTGCTTTCGTAAAAAAAAAACGTTGAACTTGTTTTCGTCAAAGACGATCAAAAGTTGGAACCTTCAAAATCTGCGTAGCCAGAATTTTCTCAGGTTCAGTCCAATACCAAAAATGATCTCAATATCATAATGACAGGAAGATCATGTGACTCTCGGCTTCGCTAAGCGTCTGCTTATTACACCTCTTACTTTTAGTCGTGCAAAGAACAATGTGACAACACTATGGTCTTCTTTCTCATTCCCTACATGTTTACAAACTAGTTCAGGGTCAGTCAGAGTGTAGCTGAAGAATCTAGTCGTGGTCTCATTAGTATAGACACGAGTATTTCCTCTTATTCATTAAAATGCTGGAAAATAGCTATGATAATTGTTGAGATTTATTATCATTCATCTTATAATCTAGTGAATTTGCATATAACACGAGGACATAATGACGCTAATAAAGATAAGCCAAAGAAAGATAATCTTAGAATTAAACATAACAGCTTCGCCCCTGTTACCTCCGAAGGGTAAGGCAGAGATCTATATGAAATCCACATTTCGCCTGTTAAACTATTTTATTTCTTGAAGTAGGTTTGCACAAACACTTTTACACAGCAATCGTATTTTAAAAACTAGACGAGGTTTGCTTTTCCCATCTGTCTAATATGAGATGAAAGGTTGCAACAAACTCAGAGGTCACAGTCTCTTTTAGAACGCAGACCTAATCTTGGTCAGATCATGTGAAGACCATGTAGATTGGATTCTGGAATGGATTTTTGAGGAGAGAACCCTACAGATTGAGAGGCACATGAGAGAAATAAATAATAGGAGACAAATAATAGGAGCCGAGGCTATTCCCATCAACCGCGCACAAAACCAGGCTCCGGGGTGACCCTGGGGAATTTCTATCCATCCAAGTCTTCGTGTATTTTAATGTTTTGTGATTCCCATTAAGACCTTTTTTTTGCGTGGGAAATCATCAAATTACCTCTCCCGCTCTGGGCTGAGCAGAAGGGCGTGTCAGACTTTTACTGACTAAAACCCTCCCGTGTTCCTTCAGTTGCCTGTGCCAGGGGCCACGGTATCTCTTTCGAACAACCTGCGGCCCTGGGAGGCATCGGCCCTAGCGGACCCCGTCAATTCGTGCTGACATCTCATTGAGGTGCGCGTGGAACACAACGCCCATTATGACCTCTTTTGTCAACAACACTGAGTGAATGTACGGTCTATAGGTACTGGTCCATTATTATTGATGCAAAACGGATTTCAAACATTTGGTTTTAAACCGTCTTTTAAAACCGTTCATAGCGGTTCAATAATGGTTTTTAAAATATAATGCACTGAGGCTTCAAATGAAGTGATCTAGACTACACACCTGAGTAAAAACTAATCAGACAATTTTTTTTATTACCTACGACATATTTTTTAAATGTAGGTGTATATTTTAATAAATACGCGGGTCATGGTTTTGAGTCTGTCTAATCTTTAAAAAGTAGTACCTATAAGTATGATATATTATATATAAAAATGTTAAATAATTTCATTTAGCCTTTTTTAGGGTTCCGTAGTCAACAAGGAACCCTTATAGTTTCGCCATGTCCGTCTGTCTGTCTGTCCGCGGTTTAGCTCAAAAACTATCGGTACTAGAAAGTTGTAATTTGGCATGAGTATACACGTTAATGACGCCGAAAAAGTGGAAAAATAAAATTTTGAAAAAAAAAACAATTTTTTAGGGTACCTCCCCCACATGTAAAGTGGGGATGATATTTTTTTTTTTTCGTCCTGCCCATACTGACCCATCGTTGGATAGGTCTTTCAAAAATATTAGGGGTTTGGGAAGACCGTTTTTTGATTAAGTAAACCGTTCGTGACTTATCAAGCTTTACAGTACCAATTTTCGTTAGAGTCAAGTCCCCCCCCCCCTTTACCAACTAAAGGGTTGTAGTTAGAAATTCAAATGTCACGGCAGTAGTACCTACCTATATATAACGAAGCTTAAAGGAAAATTATCACACTTAAGTGGGCTACACAAGTTTTTGTTTGAAAATTTCGTACGGAACTAACAGTCAGCGAATAGGTACGACCCGCACTTGGCTGTTATAAAAACTACTGAACCCTACACTGCGCGTGGCCCGACACGCACTTGACTGGTTTTTTTTAAGTAATAAGTACGTAATCAATGTACATATTATGATCCACGTGGTCGTAGTTTTAAACCGTTTCAAACTAATTTTAATCCACGGATTTTGGTTTAGGTTTAAAGATATTTATTTCTCATAAATTCACTTAAAATGAGATACAAAGTGCTTATATCTAAATGATAAATAATAATATCATAATTATATGCCTCTGGGGCGTTGTCGACTTTACAGGGTACATACATACATGTCTCTTAAGTTTTGCCTTAAATATGTTTATACTCTTTAAATCGTCCGGTAAATTATTAAACAGTTGTGCCCCTTCTACCAATATTGTTTTTTTTTTCGTAATTAGTCCGTGCACGTGAAGACATTAGTTGAAATTTGTTTTTGCTTCTTGTGTTGTATGTTATTGCTTTTTTATGTAGTTGTATGTTTGATTGTACGGAATTCGTGGTGATTTTTTTTATGAGAATTCAGGTGTAATATGTGTATAGTTGAGTGAGGTTTAAAACGGGTTAAAATACAACGGGGTTTACAATTATAACCATAATAATAATGGTGGAATTTTTATTGTAGGACAAGTTTCGAAACAGCTTCAAAACTTTATTAATTAGTTACCATCGACGCTGTAAATATCAAGTAGTTATATAACTTGGTTAATTAGGAGGCAAAATCCTTAATTGGACAAAATGAGAAAAAATTGAACAATGTTCAAAATAAATTGGTTCAAGGTAAGGTTATCATAAAATCTCCGTCGGAAAATCCTTATTTCTATAAAATGAAATTTATTTTCCTCGCGGTCAGGTCAAGGGTAGTGTAAAGCCAATCGGGACAGATGTCCTGAGCAGGTTGCGGAGACCGCCCACTCAAGTGGAAGGACCCTCGAGTGAGGCCACGTGAGCTTACCTTGTACCGTTCTTACCGTACTAGAACCTACATTTTATACGTCATATTATATTAGCTAGCGTAACTCCGCAGACAGGTATCGATAAATATGTAAGCATGATAAAACGAAACATGGTTTGATGATTTTTTGGGATCAGCAACCGCTGATAGTTTGTTTACTTTAAGTATCTGTTTAAAAAATCATTCTTTTTGGTGTAAGCTTCATAGATATGTTGGGTAAGTATCTAAACATAATAAAATTAAACAAAATACTTTAATAAATTCCCCAAAATCTTTTTTTTTTTTGTTTATTATGTTTAGATATTCGTCATGTTCGTGAACGGGCGCCCTCGGTTGAGACTGGTCATCTCTTAACTGCCAGGGCTTATTGTTTTTTTTCCATTGTTCTCACATTTAGAAGCAATAACAATAATGTACCCAGGATTTTGTAATAATATTGATTTAAAAGAGTGTCCTTGGAGTTTCTTGTCCATTCTTCTCCATAGAGATCTACGCTTTGGAATGGGCAACTAGCTCCAACTTTCTGACTAACTGACCGACTATTTAATTTTGACAATTCAAAAGTGCCTGTAATTGGTTTGAGTTTGAGTTTGATATCGATACCCATCACGTCGCGCGTCTTAAGAGTTTTGCTAGTTAATTTTATTTCACCCAGTATAGTGACTTTATATTTTAGAATTATTCTTGTGATATGACTTTATTCGCTGTGTCAGGATCTCAATTACAGCCAGTCTTTTATTCAAACCGCACCAATAATATTCTACCAATATCGAAAGTGCGTTTTCATTTTTACATATAAGCATACCTATATTATAATATTGTAGGTACACGCAAATTGCACTTACTTACATGTCTATTTAATTCTGAGTTACCTTTAAAATGTACTCAATCTCGTCGCAGTCTCGATAAATCAAAATCTTTAATTCTTTTTATAAGGAACGAGTCAAATGAAGAAAGTTTTCTTTATAAAAATAAAAAAGAATGAAAGTCTGACCCCAACCATAAATGATACGAAGTGTCGTGCAAGAATCGATGAATTTTGTTTATATGTATGTATCTATCATGTATTAGTATTTATTCTTGTATTTTAAAGTTATTTCCTAGCTATTTATCCTGTATTTGCACCTGCCATGTTTTGTCTCTGCATCACGCTAAGGTTGACTGGTAGAAAATGCCTCAGGCAATTCAGGCATTAAGTCCGCCTTTGTCCAGTATTTTTTTTACTTGTGCCTAGAGTTATAATAAATAAATTATCGAGCCCGCGACATGTAGGGCCGAATCACTTTGCCACTGTACCTATCTACCAATCCTGTCATGATTCCCAAGTCGGTCAGTTCATTAAGAAGTCCATGTTCAGGGGCCATTTCCGGTCCGATAAGAGAGATGAAGGCGAATCCCTAGGGTCGTATATTACCCTGGTACGGGGCAACTACAAGAGGGATACGGCTAGAATTAAATCAGTTTCTATTGTCGTCACAAAGAGACGTTGCTAATGTTTGTGCAAACTATTAAGCTGGTAATGTTCAGTTAAGTATTCAATTATTCAAGAACGGTAGGAGAGCAGAGGTAGCCCAGTGGTAACCTACACGAGTTAGGTCATGGGTTTTATCCCAAGCAGGCACTTTACTTTTTATAAACAATTTCATCGCCACTGCTCTCAAAATGGTAAATAAAAACGTCGTAAAGAAACCGGTGTCCTAGAACCAAAAATTCGAAGACATGGGACATCCGCCGACCCGCACTTGGCTCGAGTAGTGGGTTATGACCCACTCCCTCTTACAGAGAGGAGGCCTGTGTCCCAGCAGTGGGAACGTTATAGGCTGATTATGTATGCATGCACAGTAGGTATGGTATGATTACAGCGTTCCTCTGAAAGCACGTTAAACCATTGGTCCCGGCTGTCATTTGTAAATCTTTGACAGTCGTTACGGTTGTCAGAAACCCGAAAGTCGGACAGCCAATCTTTCGAAGGGGTATCGTATTACCCAGGAACCGTGTTGTGGAGATCAGGTAGGCAGTCGCCCCATGTATAAAACTGGTATTCAGCTGCATGTGGTTAGACTGGAAGCCGACCCCAATATAGTCGAAGCATAGTTGTTTCGGGAAAGTCGTCTGTCAGAATCGAACTGAATTCTCTATCGTCGACGATGTCCTGATAAAAAATTTTTAGTTTTTACATATTTAACCATGATTCTATATTAAAGCGACCATAGGACAAACAGACATTGGTGTTCAGAGAAGAATGAACAGTTTTCCGTTCAGAAATTACTGACCCAAGATCTTTTTGAATAATTTTGTTTGTTTTGCTGCCACCCCATTTAAAGTATCCCCGAGATAAAAATGCAAATTTAACGTGCATCAGATGCCACAAATAGCTGAACTTTCAAACTAAAGTTGCGCCTAATTTGCATTTCGGTTTCAACGCTAAAGTTGTTCCCTTGTGCATAAATTGACAATACTAAAATAGCTATTACTGCCTTGCTATGTCTGAAGTTGACACCCAGCATTTTTAATTATAAAGAAACACTTGACCTGCGGGAATAATTGCGTAACACACTATCAGTAGCAATGGGTTGCATTTTGACGTTTCAACAACATTCATTGCGTTATTTATGTTGCTGAGCAGACACATTTTTAGAACATATGAAGTAATGGATTAGCAATAACCTACAAGTATGGTGCTGCTCCCAAATTACGTAACTCACTTAAATAATTCCCTTCATTTTGAAGAGGATCCATAAACCATTACTGTACACAGTGGCCCGTTTACGATTATCCAAAACGTTTTATTTTCTTGACCAGTAAATCAACAATCATCAGGCAAATTGCTTAGGTAGCAATCACAATCAAAATTCGATTGCCCAATAAACAAACATTATACACACACACACACACATTTGTTGGCCGTTTACAGAGGTCCAAAACGATTTTTAAAAGCCTCTCGTCAAAGGCTTTCCAGAGAAGCTAACGGTCCTTAAGAGTTTTTAAAACTACTCAGAAGTCTCTGCTACATTCCCTTTATTTAATTTTCGAAAATCTCGAATCTTGTCGAACAAAATATTTCCCTCGAAGCTAAGTTTTCTCCTAAACTATAATTAAATAATCACTATTCTATTATAATATTTAATACTGGGGTTCTAAAAAGCCCTTGACAAGAGGCTCCTAAAAAAGCGTTTTGGACCACAGTAAACCTATAGACCTATTTTCAGTTCTGTTTTATTTTCTTTCCTTTTTATATATTTGTGTACGTAAATGGTTAAATAAATAAACGGGCAGGCCTGTATAATTTATGTTTGTTTATTGAGCAGTTTTATTTACGTAATGATTCGTATAGTTGAATTGTCAAAAGTATTGTGATTATGAGTGTGTTACGCAATTATTTATATGTACGCTGCTATTTGTTGATTTAGTGGTCGCTAAAGTGCGCCTGCGAGAGTGGGGTCCTGCGTTCGAGCCGCTGCGCTGTCGGGTAAGCCGCTGTTGAGTTTTTCCATTAGGATCTTGTCAGGAGCAGACGAGTCGGGATTGGTGGTTATTGGCAATAGCCTTCCTTTATTATATGGGACTTAAATACAACAAATCTGGCAAAATGTGAATTAAGCTTCACAATTGTGAATGCTGGTGTTCTAATTTAACATACTAATCCTAATTAATCCTACTAATGTTATAAACGTGAAAGTTTGTATGGATGGATGGAAGGATGGATGTTTGTTACTCTTTCGCGCTAAAACTACTGCACGGATTTGGACGAAATTTGGCACACAGGGAGTTTACAACCAGGAGTAACATAGACTACTTTTTATCCCGATAGTCCCACGAGATCGAAACTTATGCGGGTGAAACCGCAGCGCACTGCTAGTATTACAAATACGAAAGTGAGTTTGTTTGTTTGTTACACTTTCACGTCAAAACGGCTGAACGGATTGGGATGTAATTTTGCACACACATAGACCATGACCTGGGTAAGGACATAGGCTTTTTTCATCCTGGATCGCAGATGAAGTCGTGGCTAGAAACTAGTAAGTAATAAATCATGAAAATGAATAAATAATGGTGTATATTCGTACCTATAAAAGGTACAGTTTTTCACTTATAATTTCCATCACGTGAGCAGAAAGCTATATAGCGGTCTATGATATACAAAAGTGAAAGTGTATTGGCACTGCACTTGGTGAACTGATTGGTCACTGATGCAAGATGTTAGTGGATAGAGCATTGCAATCTTACTCTAATTGCCAGAGAAAATAATGTACTTTAAAGTCTGTCTTTTATCTTCAAACAAGATAATATTTACATAATATATGCTAACAGAATAATTATTACACATTTCTTTTAAATAGTATTTTAAAAAGGAGGGAAAGAATCAAAAAATTCTTCGGCATCGCTGTCAACAGGAAAAGTGCCCAAAAGGCTGGCAGCATTGCCACGTTGTATGGCGATACCGATTATTTGGCCAAGTGTAAAGATATGACAGATATGACAGGTTGTGGACACCTGGACGAGATGGGCACAAACACAAAAAGCATAAAATTTAGAACCTAAAGACCTATTTACACGTTGCAATTTTTGCCTGTAGCATACAATAAAATTAATACAATATTGCATTTAACTTACAATTAAATCGCACCATGTAAATAAAAGAAAATGGTTTTTGTTTTTATTTAAGTGTTTCTCCACACTAGGCTCCTCCTGTATCGTGGGTGCGTTTAGAAACATTTAAACTCACATACACAAACAGCCAAACCCGAAACAACTACCTGTAGGCAATACAAATATTTGTTCCGTGCGGGAGTCGAAACCGCGACACGCAGCGCAGCATTCGATCGCTCAGTCACTGCGCCAACGGTGGCGTCTACGTCTATGTCATTGGTAGACAACCATCATCATGTGTCGAGCCTTTTCCCATCTATGTTGGGGTCGGTTTCCAGTCTAACCAGATGCAGCTGAGTACCAGTATTTTACATAGAGCGACTGCCTATCTAACCTCCACAACCCAGCTACTGTGCAATACGAAACCCCTTGGTAAGACTGGTTGTCAGACTTTCGGGCTTCTAAAGACCCGTAACGACTGTCTAAGGTCCACGAATGACAGCCGGGACCAACGGCCTAACGTGCTTTCCGAGACACGGAGGAGTCTTGGTATGTACCTAAAGATGACCAATAAAAAAATAAAAAGACAACCAACAAAAAATATAAAAAAATATTTGTTTATTGGTGACGACCGAGACGACGAGATGACAACTAATAGAGAAGTATGGAAGAGAAAGACAAGTTCCACCGACCCCAAATAATATAGGATAAGGGCTGGAGAATGATGAACCACATAAAACATAATAGTTAACGAAATATAGTAGAAAAAACAAAAGAAAGTATTCTTCTCCTTCTTCGCGTCGCTGGCACGACTGTATATTAAATAATAATAATAATAAATCTTTATTTTCAGACCATAATAATAATCCATAACATAATCGTAACATACGATCATAAAACTAAATAAAAAAATAACAAATAAAACTAATCTAATTAAACCTACAAAATAAAACTAAAAAAAAATGTAAATTTAAAAAAAATGCTGCGGTACCTAAATACTGTTTTCCCAAAATTTTGCCACTTTCACGGCGTTGTCGGTGGCAGCGCAGAGGTCACTTTGACTGCATATTTTGGGACACACAGGGCAGGATAGGAGGTGGAGCATTGTTTGTGACATGGCTCCACAATCACACCCTACTGCCGTTCCGTCAAGGTACTTAGATCCAAACTTAAACGTAATAATTAACTTCTCGTCTACACGCTTCTGAATAACAGAACAGAAACTTAACGACCTGAAACCAGGAGAGTTTCAAGTTGTCTCATTAAGAGCAACATTAAATTTTAACAATAAAGTCAGTAGGTGAGGTACTGAACAAGCTTCAACATGGCCCTAGGGCTAAAACTTTCCGACTGTGTAGGTACGTTCTTACTTATCAGTATAATGTAAAATTTATGACAGCTAAGTTATTAGCCCTGGCCTTGCAACGTAGACACCATGTGCCATTGTTAGATAGATCTAGGTACTCTAAAACAGAATTATTATCCTGGTTCGCACGTAAAATGCACTTGAAATAGACAAATGACGATCTTGAAAGAGTACCTACCTACTTTGTGGCAATCACTTGTTTTTTTTTTTGCTATATTTATAAATAACTCAGCTAGGTTTAATAATCAAATTAAAAATGCACGTAAAACAAACAAATGTCGATCTTAAAAGAGTACTTTATGGTTGTCGCTTGTTTTTTTTTTATTGAAATAATTCTACATTAAATACAGATAGGTATAATAGGTAATCAAATTATTGTTGGAAAAACTTACCTTCGTTTAAGTATTGTATTATTCACGTAGTTTTAAAACTAATATCTTCAAGTTCACTCACGTTAAAAACAATTAAAACTAACTTTATAAACTAGTTGTATTTTCAAAACACTTATCAATAATTGAGAAACATATATGTTACACTCCACTTAATAATTCTTCGTCACTAATACTTTAATTCTTCACTTGGAAAACTGCGAAAGAAAAGTTTTCGAGAGCAGTTAAAGAAACCGAATTTCCATTGCGCTCTGGCTAAATCATAAATTCATCAATTGCTTACAATTGCGGCCCGACGAATGGGCAGAGTTTAAATAGGCCCATATTTGTAAACATAAACATTCGGCGTGTTTATGAAGTAGACGCACGCCATTGTACTAAACAAAACATTTGGCCAAGAGTGTAGCGCGGTCGACGAATGGCGGTAAGCGACTGCCGCGCGCGCTATGGCTAGCTAGCGGGCCAGTAAACAGGCAAGTTCACTTGCTCTAACTTATGGTGAAGAAAGTTATATAATTTACGTATATAGTAATGTTTATGTAATGCTGACCGTTACCGCATGTGGAGTAAATAGAACCTGAAGTCCTAATAACGCGGTTTCGCTTTCTGTTCGGTGACAAAATTAGAAACTTTCACAGAAAATTAAGTGTGTTTCGTAACTAAGCTTTTAAAGCTTAGTTATGACTTCATTAACGTACTTTTATAATATTGAAGATAACAATAAACAACTTAGAAAATGAAAAAAAAAACATTATTTTGTCATAGGTACTCTATTATAGACATAATTTCAATTCCGGTTCACGTTGTGGATATTAGTTAATAATTAGACTATAGATACAATGACATGAATATTTACTTTCTGTATTATATTATTATCTCCTTTATTTCAATGTAAACACATTTAAATTGTATTTTTAAATATTAGAATACAAAAACATTAAAAAATATAAAAAATAGTAGCCCACCGGTAGGTATTGGCAACAGGGTTCAAGCTACTGATGGTCAGGGCTCCAGAGAGAGGAGTCCACATCCTACATGTCGAAAACCTTGTGAGCCAAGTCAAGATACTACTTGTATTTGTTTATCTTTCTCGGCTTTCACGAGGTCCTCATCATGCGGGACATGTCAACAATCATTGCGCGACGCTAATATTATTATAATTATTGTGAATGTGAAGACTATGTGGGCGTTTATTCTTTGGTTTTTTTTTCTCAGTTAGTGTTAATCGTGGTCTGGCAGTTTGAATAATTTATGCGGCCTACCCAAATTTCCACCTGTGTACCTACAGACGCCAGCAGGTCAAGCTTCCCGAAACTGTCAAATTTTCCCTATCAACCTTGAACCTTAATGCTTTTGCGGTAAAGTTGAAAATCTATTAAAGATATTTGACAGCTTGTAGTAGCTTGATGTGCTGGCGTCTTTACATAAAGAGTAATACCTAAAAGATCCACAAAAAGTATAGTTTCCTAGTATATACTTATTACTCACTACATTAGGCAGGCTAACAACACCATGCGATGCTTGCTGCCCTAATCTGTTTACAAAGGATCCGAGGAAATTAGGTCGTAATTTCTCGTTTCTTTTTTTATACGAGTTAGCTGATTTGTAAAGTGTTTCTGTAAAAATTAATCAATTTGTTTTTTTTTTTTTTTTGTCTTTTTGAATTAAGAAATTCCACAATACAGCAGTATCTCTATGCAATGTCAAAGAAAACTTTTCTTTACCTTTAAGCTGTTTTTACACAAAAAAAAATATACTTCCTACTTACTACAAATTATCGATCATGTTCTGTACACTCCATTCAAACATTTCATAGTGAAGGTTTGCTTGTGACTTAAAAAAGAACAAATTGTTTCAAGACTTCATCAACTTCTGCAAAGTGCCTCCAGGCTCCCGAAGACAGGCGCGATGCAACGGTGCGCTACATTTTTAGTATAATTTCCATTATATAAATACTAGCTGCGCCCCGCGGTTTCACACACATAAGTTTCGATCCCGTGGGAATATCGGAATAAAAAGTATCCTATATGCTAATCCTGGTTATAAACATATTTAGGAAGCGAATTCGGGCAATACTTAAGGATCGGCAGTCGAATTTGTAATGTATGCATATCTGTTCATATGTACTATTAATCTATGTGTACTGTGGTTTATGCATATTGTGTATGAGTTTTGTATTTATTGTGTGTGAGTTTTTTATATTGTGCATCAAAATTATAATTAACTGTAATTTTAGTTTACATCATATATATTGTATATATATGATAAACTATATGTCTCTCTAGTTATATAGTAAGCATAGTAATCTGTGGAGAACGTAGTGGGTAGCATATTTATCACAATTTAGTATGTAAGCCTTGTTATAACACTGTAATATGTTACTGTTTGTTTTTCCTTAATAAATAAATAAATAAATAAAACCATCTGTGTGCCAAATTTCATCTAAATCCGTCTAGTAGTTTTCTCGTGAAAGAGTAACAAACATCCATCCATCCATCCATACAAACTTTCACGTTTAAATAATATTAGTAGGATTCTTCTACGAAAGTCGCGTCGCACCTGTCTGCGCGAGTCTTAAATAATTCGGTCACTAAAGCAATCATTTTACACAAAAAGTTGATCACAATGGAAGGATAACCGCGACCTTGATGCATCACACTGTCCACACACACAGTCAATATATTATTGTACGCATGACAATAATGGTACATACGGTGTTATATTTACAACAACAACATAAAAATCCATTTGCCGTGACAATAAACTCTATTAATTAACTTGAAATAAACAAGTAACAAATAATAAAAGTTTTATTAGGAATCATTTAGGTATAACTTAACAAAAGACATATATGTAGCTGCAAAAGTAAAATACTGTGTCGCGGCTATTAACGCCCCACACAAAATACATGAAAGACATTTTTCTCCAGACTTTCAAATCTTAAATGATCAATTCTTTTAGATGATCTATTAAGAGAATAGGATAATATTCATAATAATATATTACTAGCAACGCCCCGGGGTTTCAACCGTATAAATCTCGATTACGAGGGAATATTGGCATAAAAAGTATCCTATGTGTTAACCCCGGTTATAAACTATCTGTGTGCCAAATTTCATCCAAATCCATCCAGCCATTTTTGCGTGTTTAAGTGACAAACATAATTTCGCAACTAGTGACTTCATCTACGTGTATTTTGAATTTCATCATTTTTAAAACAAATCTCCAGGATTAAAATTATCCTATGTCCATCTCCAAGTCCCAAGTTAGCTATCTGTCAAATTTTATAACGCTCGGTTCAGTGGTTTAGGCGTGAAAAGGTAACAGAAAAAAAGACAGTTACTTTTGCATTTTAATATTACATAGTATGGATGGATACAATTTAAACAAACATAATCGTATCAATGTTAAAAGATTCCGATTCAAAATTCACTTAAGATCCGTAACGTCAAAACAAGATATAAATAAGTGGTGATTATAAAAAAATATAGGTAAGTTACTTTCCTCGGCCGCGGTACTGAACGCAGCACGAGCGTGGTAGAATATTCATGGTATGCTAACGAATGTAGAACAGTTACTTTACATGGTATGAAGTGCCATTGACGGTAATCTTAGTTAAACTATCAATGGGAAAAAATTACTGTGTCGTATTTAAATGTTTGGGTATTTTTTAGTCTCCGACCGAATTTCGTATTCGGAAGAAATGTTCACTAAAATGGCCATATCATTTTAGTTCACGGCAAAAAAGAAAAATATTACCTATTTATGGCAGTGACCAAAAAAAAATGCGGCAAATCAATACTAACCGTTAGATAATATTTTCAAAGAAAACCATAGTTTATTTTGAGATAAAATTGTTAAATTTAATGTTTTCAAGATTGACCCTTTATTTATTGATAAAATAGGAAAAAATATCCAAATCGGGCAACAATGCAAATCAGGTCGAATTTCGTTATCATTTTCAGTGTAAATGAAAAACCGTTTTCAATCGGACTAGTATTTTTTATAATAGGAATAGGGAATAGATCAGAATTTTAGTGTGATTGTTACTTATCAGGCGAAGGAAACCTCGCCCTCTTAATTCTACACGGTGGTAAGGGATGCCCTGGACAGAAACCGGCGGAGGCGGATCATCCGCTCCAGATGCAACTCCGAAGCTGACCACGATCCTCATGAGGGATAGACTATAGGACTACAGAGAGAGTGTGTTACTTCTTGACGATTTAAAGATTGACACGAGAAGGTGAAATGAAAAGTTTCTGTGGGACGCGGGTAACAACTACTTAGGGTGAGTTTCACCAAACTTTTATACCTAGAATAAGTCTTACCCTAAGAATCAATTTTAAATTTTTGACAGTTTTTCCATACTAGAACTGTCAAACGTCAATTTAATTCCACGGATAAAAGATAACTGACTTTTGTAAAATCCGCCCTTAGTAGGATATCGCCTATCCTCTGTGCATTAAACTCTCCATTTGCTAATTTATAACATAAGCATATTCCCAATGCTGGGACACAGGCCTCCTCTCAGGGAGAGGGAGTCGGCAGTAATCCACCACGTGGGCCCAGTGCGGGTTGGTAGATGTCACATGTCTTCGAATGTTTGGTTCTAGGACATGCCGGTTTCCTCACATTTTCCTTCACCGTTTTGAGAGCAGTAGTGATGAAATAATTTACACAAAATAAAGTGCATGTATGGATTCTAACCTACGGCCTACAACTCGTAAGTCGCTCCCGTTACCACTGGACCACCACTGCTACTAATATGTATGGACGGAAAAAATATGGCGAATGAATCAGAAAAAACAACAATGGAGTGCGTTTGATAATCATAATGCTTGAACGATTTCTGCATTGAGACAAACGCATGTAGGTAGGTACTGCATATTTCCTATTTAGAGATTTTAATTTAAGATTTATACTTATAATATATATAAGCTAACATTTAAAATTATTAAGATTGAGATACCTACCTAGTTTTAACATCGCTTTTTATCAGGCGTAATCGAGGTCATGCGCAGGCCCATTCAGCAATAAAAAAAACAATGAACTTAGCCAATCGCATTCCACTGCTGGACGTATGTATGCCTCTTTTTTTTTTCTGATGTGAAATCATCAAATGACCCCTCCCGCTCTGGGTGGAGCGGAAGGGGTGTCAATCCCTAGCATTATTTGGAATGACAGCTCACTCCACGCTCACTTCACCTAAGTTTTCACGGTGAGATGGTTACAGAATCGCACTGCAGTTCTGTACTTGTAGCATCCAACGAATTCCTGCGGCCTTCACAAGGTCGTCAGTCGTCGACAGTTATTTAATTTTTTTAGGCAAAATACATACCCACATCCACGGCGTTACCGATGGCAACGGAGAGGTCACTTTGGTTGCATGTTTTGGAGCACAAAAGGCAGAACCTATTCTGCCCATTGGCCTCCTAAGTTGGAGTATATTACGTAACACAGCTCCGCATGCACACTCTGCGGTCGTTCCGTCGAAGTAGCCTTCACGAGGTTAGACTTACATCATCCCACTTCGGTTCGGAGACGTAAAAGGACTTCCAAGTGAACCCCGGGAGGTTACATACTGCAGGATGATGCTATGATGGTGGTAGATAGTGAGCAGGTAGGGGAAGATATCTCACACCAGTCAAAGCAAGTTAATAATTTTAAATCTATTCAACTATCTCTTGGGTCATGGGGCCCGAATGCGCGTCTCCTTTTTATGAGAATTTCTCGCCGGCTGATCGACACTTCACGTGACCAGACTGGCTGGGTCGTTCTTTGGCCAAAAAATGACCCAGCACTGAAGACTGGCAGCATTGCCACGTTGAATGGCAATCCATTCAACGTGGCAATGCTGCCAGTCTTCTGGGCACGTTTCCGGATGACAGATATGCGGACGAGTACTTCGACGCCTAAATATCCTTTTGTTTTTGTATTTATTTATAGTTAGTTAGTATTTTAAATTAGTACCTGGTGTAAATGGTTACTTTTCAATTGCTGATATCTTGGGAAAATACATCCAAGTTAATTTACAACACAATAACAGTCAATTTTAATTCGATAAGTATATATTGCTAACTACATATATTGAGATTTCTTATTAGAACAATGCTGTTTTAATGGTCTTTCATACAATATGGTTACATTGTGTGAGGCCCATTATGGTTGAAACATAATAATCATTGTTTTACTAGATGAACTTAGGTCTAGGCTTTATTTAGTTTCAAAGACTGGCCTTATACAGGGTGGCAGGGAAATCGACGCTCATCCTGTTACCATGGATTCAGAACATGATTCTGGACCCCTACTGCGCTGAAATATATCGTCGGTTATTTAAAAAAAAAACGGGTTGCACTCCGGGAGTGCCGGCAGAAGTGAAAACTTGAATATTAACGTTGTGCATTTTTGATATTTTGGAATGCGGTCTACTCTCCCTCCGTCTTACGAATTTTCGATCAGGTCACGTGTCCTGACGCGAGCTCCGTCTCACGAATTTTCGATCAGGTCACGTGTCCTGACGCGAGTTTAACATTTTTACCCATCACAAAAAAGTGCACAACGCCGCTAAAGAAGTTTTCACTTGAAAAATCAACTATTTCCCTACTATAGTGGAGCCTGTGCAGCCGACGATAGAATGCGTTCTTGACACCAGTCAGTTTCATACAAACGAATACGTGTTTTGCGGATTTTGATCTTTAAGTATTAACTACAGAATCGCCGCACTGACAGCCGCCGAATGTAAAGTGCAATACCTACGCGGTGAAAATGTATGGACTAGCTAATTTTTTTTTTATTCGTCTAAGACACACCACCACCACGAACGCACGCACGCACGTATCACCTCTGTACCTAGTTTTTCTGTTCTGTTTTCATTGTCTGTTTATATACAGAGTGGCAGGGACATCGACGCGCAAACTGTAACCATGAATTCAGCACATGAGTTTAGACCCCATAGCGTAGAAATTTTTCGACTGTTATAAAAAAAAAAATCTTCTATTTCATAGAAAAGTGCAGTATCTACGCGGTCAAAACGTATGGAACAGCAATTTTTTTTTTTAGAAGCTTCTTAACTTAAGGTGTTGTATTACTAATTCTAATGATTATAATTATGTAGAGTCATATGTGTTACGGTCGCGAATCAAATTTTAATCAACATACCTGACCGTCATCGATAACCTGTAAATTCCAAAAACATAAATAAATTTGAATTACCTCAGCGCACCTCACTTAAATAATAATCATTTCCAGGTAAAACGATTTACGTAGAGACTGGGGTACTTACCTACATCTAAGTTTGTGTAATTCATATTCTTTGAACCTGTCGATTTGTTCAGCGTCTGAACAATTTCCTTACTCATCTCCCCTTTGATTTTGTATCCGCTGTGGGCAAACATTTTTATGAACAATGTTTATTTTTTTGAAGGTTTCCAATAATTTTCTAACCGATTACAAAGCTGAGAAAGAAAACTTTTGGTAATATTATTTTTCATGAAAAAAAAAAACACGAATTTTGACGCTAATCGTGATAAATCTTATTAAAATATAATAAAGGGAATCATTTTGATACAAGTTTTTTATTTTCATTTTGAAAGGCTAAGCTTACCTACAGTTTTTTGTAAGGTGTTATACAATAATGGACTCAAATCCATTTACTTAACAAGTACATAGATATATTTGACATTTATAGTTGGTAAATAAATTCCACTCGATGTTTAGTGCCATTAGGTAGAATACCTACCTAAATAAAAATGATTGAATTTACGATGTTAATTTTCTTGAATTTTTGTTTGAGCTCCTCAAAATCATGAAAAACTAATTATAGGTAGCTTGTATTAAATCCGCATAGCAAATAAAATATACAGGGTGGCAGACCCTACAGTAATTATTCGACTATTATAAAAAAAAAACTACTGTTTCATAGAAAGTGCAATCTGTCTAAATTTTGTAATGCCGCAAATTTTAGACACTCGCAAGGGAATCAAAACCTACAGGGCACTTCACGTCTTATAGCACAGTTATAGGAAAAATTGCGAAAACCGTAAATTTTTAGTTACATCATATAATAAAAATATTTTTAATAATTTTAAATTGTACGGAACCCTCGGTGCGCGAGTACGACTCGCACTAGGCCGGGTTTTTTTTAAATAACCGCAGATGTTTCAACACAGGGGTGTAGGATCATGTACTGTAACCATGGTAGCAAGATTATAACTAGGTAATCGTTTAGGTATTAGGTACATAATATTTCCCACACTATTATCCTAACAAGATTTTCACAGCCCATACATCAAGTTTTTATTATTTAATCATACAGAGTACCTAAATAAGTTGGCAGATGTACCTGCCTACCTTGTGGTAAAAGATGAATTGGGTACATGTTAAGGGGGAAGCGTCAGGATGGCCCGGGAAATTCTCATGTTGATTAAAATATTATTCGCGAGCGTAACAAATATGTCTTTACAGAATTATAATCATTAAAATCATCAAAACAACACTCTAACCTCATAATTCTAATCCTATTGAATGACTATTTCATGAAATATAAAACAACGGGCTTATAATTATAATATTTGAGGGTTATATTGAGGCTTTTAATTATTGCCTGACACTGACCCGCAAATGCAAAAAACGTAACGGAGTGTGCCCACGAGCAACTTTTGTCTCTGCAACTAATTTGTCTCTCACATCAAGTCTACGGGGTTTATATGAAAGTGCGCGCATGTAGCAACGTGACAGCTGGGAGACATTTTTGTACGCGGGCTTGGACGCAAGTGGCGCCCATCTACTGGTTGCAATATAAGTGCCCGCACAGTGACAATAAAGTTCACGTCTAGCCAGCTGCCACTCAACCGATATTTTAACAAAAAAGTAGCGTTGCTGCCGCTCCCGTGTCCAAATCTCAGCGAAGTGGTAGCAGCAGAGACAAAAAAGTTGCGGGGTAACTAAGTGGGTCGTACTCCCTGAGAATAAAAATGAATTTCGCGGGTGACCTAGCGCATCCCCCTTAAGTTAATTTAATTCTCTGACCCCACATCAGGCAGAACCAATTTGTTTCGGCTCTTTTTGTATCTTATATCGCTTAATCTTGTACAGGAGTTCATTTATTAGGTTACTGATACGTTTCGGTAGTTACGTGAAATTTAGAATTTTGGGTAGGTAGAAATTAAATTACTGGTCCAGTTGAAAACAAAAGTCGATTAGCATTTCAGTTTTTTTTTTATCTTAGTTATTGTGCAAAAATATATTGAAACTGTATAACTGTGTAGGTATTATCAAAACGGTATTATGTTGTATAATACAAAGTAGCAAAAGAGGTATGTGAAAAGCTAATATACAGTTTATTGAAACATTTTGTGTCAATGTTGGTGATAATATTATATAAAAGAGCAATAGGTATAACTAAAGAATAAAATGACGTAAAAGCAAAATCAGCCTATAATGTTCCCACTGCTGGGACACAGGCCTGTTCTCTGTGCGAAGGAGTGAGCCGTAATCCACCACGCGAGTCCAGTAAGGGTTGATAGATGTCACATGTCATTGAATTATTTGTTAATGAAATGCCAGTTTCCTCACAATGTTATAATTCACCGTTTTGAGAGCAGTGGTGATGAAATAATTTCCACAAAGTAAAGCGTTTGTCAGGGTTCGAAGCTAGGCAACATGGAGAGTGCGATTTTTGCCACCCATTGCTGGGCACGCCACAATTGCGGCGATAAGTCCCCTCTTTGAGGAGTGGCTGGAAAGGCGCCACGGCGCCCTCACCTTCCGCCTGACGCAGGTCCTTACCGGACACGGTTGTTTCGGGGGGTTCCTGTGCAGGATAAGGCGGGAGGAAACGCCAGGGTGTCACCACTGTGTGGATCGCCCGGAGGACACGGTGGAGCATACTGTGGAGGTCTGCCCGGCTTGAGCGGAGCACCGCCGGGTCCTCGTGGCGGCGATCGACGGCGGCGATCTCTCGCGTCCGACCCTGGTCCAGGCCATGGTACGGAGCGAGAGTGCATGGGAAGCCGTCACCTCGTTCTGCGAAACAGTAATGCTCGCGCGTGAGGGAGAAGTAATCTCTGCGCCCCCACGTCCCTATTCACCGCAGGAGACGCCCTGGACGTCGGGAGTCAGCAACCGACTCCCGGCCACCGTAGGCGCGGGCTTGCGGGCGGTGAACAATGAGTATAGCTCGAACTGACGGGGTCCGCTAGGGCCGATGCCTGCCAGGGCCGCGGGCTGTTCGAAAGAGATACCGTGGCCCCTGGCATAGGCAACTGAAGGAACACGGGTGAGTCCCGTCCCTTTTTTCAGCGTAATTATTACAATTACAAGCCCGTTCCCCTGTCAGTCACATGATGAAATACTACATGAACTGAGAACAGCTGTAGACATACCTACATACTATGGTTAGTATGTAGGTATGCCTATAACAGCTGAGGGGTAATTCTCGTAATTTTAAGAACGTTCACAGTCTGATCTCAGTCTCAATCTTTCAAAAACTCCTCTAATTTCCTTTTAACATTATAGGCTGATTATGCTATATAGTTATATTATAGGTAGGTAGGTGGTCTTAGGGCCCTCGCCCACTGGCGACTTTTTGTAGCGATGCAGTCGCGATGCTCTCGCGCGTAGCATCGATACAGACGCGAAGCAGTCGCTAGCTGTGTGCCCGCGCCCACGGGACCAGATTCAGTCGCGATGCAAACGCGATTCGGTCGCGATGCAAACGCGATTCGGTCGCGATGCAGTTACGATACAAAAATACCTTGGATCAATACAGTTGCAAGATGGACTCCGTTGAGGCAACATTGGTCACGTTGTCTTTGGTGCTGCTTTTACGTAAGCAGCCGAAGCGTAGGCAACGGAAGCAGCGTCAATATTGGATGCATCCATTTAATACCCAGAGATTACTTTGTGGACATCATGTAACAACATTCAAACAACTCAAAAATTATGATCTTAAATTCAAAAGTTGTTATAGAATGTCATATTCGACGTTTTGTGAATTGCTTTCCATTGTAAAACCAGAGTTGACACGCAGAAATACAATGATGAGACAATGTATATCAGCTGAAGAACGACTAACCATCGCGGGTCATAACGGTCGCGCGTTTGTATCGATACAATCGCGATGCAGTAGCGCGTTGCAAATGCGACTAACACGCGTTAGAAGTGATGCTGTCGCGCGTTTGCTTAACGCGCGACTGCATCGCTACAAAAAGTCGCCGTGGGCGAGGGCCCAGGCCTGTGCCACAGCGGCCACACGCAAGCCAAACGCCTTTCACTGCGGAAATAAGGGAAGTTGCACATTATTAGATTAAATTACGTATGTAATTGATAGCCTAGTCGGCTAAGTGGCTTTGGTTATAATTATACTTACTCGTAGAATAGGTAGTTAGGTACCTACTGGATAAATAAATAAATAATAATAATTTATTTAATCAAATAACAATGTTAACAATAAACAGTACCTAGTAATCTGTAGGTAGTGACACAGTGACACAGTTTAAGGTCGAAACATCTGACTTCTAAACTAGGCAAGAAGCCTGTATCTCAGAAGCCGAAGTTCCCCCAGCTTTCATTGACATACAACAATATAAACATTGATCGTCGTACAAGTACATCTTGTTTGAGAAAATTAGCAAAAAAAAATTTAAATAAATAAGTACCTACTTATATGAAACTTCCTAGAGCCGGTAAAAATTAAATTTATCTGCAGTTACTGCTGCACCTACCTGTACGCACGGCGACATTTTTATCAAGCTATATCTACATTTCTAGAATAAGCTGACTTCTCATTGCACGAAAAACCTATACAATGCGAGGTTACCTAAAACTGGAAATGCAAAGATTGATGTGTCGTCGTGTGTACCTATCCATGATGCTCGTTCATTATTTTCTTTTGATGGTAGGAAAGGAACGTACTTACTAGGTAGGTACTGCATTGGCTTGATGCTACCGTCAGTACCTGAGCCGGGTTCACTCTATGCTCTATAGTTACCCTGGCACCAGGACCAAAAGCAAACTTATAGCCACCTACATAATTATTATAAGGTAAGCTTATACTTATCTAGCAAGATTAAGTTCTACATTTACCCTAAAATAATAGTAGATTATTTTATTTCTGAGCAACGCGAGGCTTCTAGAACTACCTGCACCTTTATTCCGTAACACACTATCAATCACATTCTGAATCATTTTGAAGGATACTGCGAATCCATTGCTTCATGTTCGAAAAATGTGTCTGCTCAACTACGTAAATAACGCAGTGAATGTTGTTGAACTGTCAAAATGAAAGCCCTGTTAGTGTGTTACGCAATTACCCCTCTGTAATAGAATTTTCAGTGCAGCGAGGAATCCAAGGTCGCCCAAGATGAAGACACCTTTATCCTCGATGAGAATACTCTACTTTTCGCACTTGCTGAGAAGTGAGATACGCCAGAAGTATCATGGCCGGTCCGAACTTTGTTCACAACGCTGCGCAGTAAAAATTTTTAGGAACAAAATGGTGACATGAGCTAAGTGTGTTTATGCGCGAAAGTTCGGAGATCTTTATAATTTATTTAGTTATATTTAGTTATTTATTAAAATCTCCAATAACTATCATTAGGTACCTACAGGTTATATCTAATACGATAGCGTGATCTTAAAATTAATATACTTACAATTTAAAATTATGAAAAACGTAAAAAACTAGTAGTAAGTACTTACTTATAATACATCTAAAAATAATAACTACTTTACCAAGTTCCTAAGTTTTCTAATCTTACATTCATACCGGCCATGAATAGGTACATACGGCCATTTGATTAAGTAAGTAATAAAAACCAAGTCGATATTCGAAGAATAAGAATAAAAGTAGTATCTATGGAACTGTCCAGTGACCGAAGAACCGAATCATACAGGAAAAGAAAATTAGCAGGAACTGCTAAATGTTCGTGTCGTATGTCGGAAATAATTTATTGGCTAATTCCTTAGTGTCGTGATTTGTCCAACGACTCATCATTATGATTCAACTTTTGTCGGATTCAGCAGTTGAAAGTTTTACACCAGCATCCTCATTAAGTAACACACTTTTGATAACAATCTGAATCCTTTTGAAGGATATTGCTAATCCATTGCTTCATAATTATGTTCGAAAAAATTGTATTCTCAACAACGTAATGAATGTTGTTGAACTGTCAATTGTTATTATTAATATAGTACGTAATTACCCCGCAGGAATGCAGACGGAGACAGTGGTCTTTAGTTTACATTACGTTAGTTTACAAACCTACCTCGGACTGCCGTACATGGCTGTAACGTACCTTTAGATTAAATCGATCGTTACCTACACTATCAGGTATAGTGAAAAGGATCTGCAAAAAGCTGAAAATTAGTCGCGTCCAGGTTAAATAGAGCGTGCAAAATAAAATAGCCACATATTACAAAAGTTATTAAGTGGATGCAGCGCTGACAGCGACTCATTGTCTTTTCTACCCCTTGACCTACTTGCTACAAGACACGAGTCGTGATATTTCGCTGTCATTCGAACAAAGGGTGCTAAGTTATATGCTGTTATTGTATGCTTCCCACGTGCAGTAGAAAATGATTACTACTACCTACATAGGTACTTAACGTCATACCTAGGTATAGTCCGGCCGCCGAGAGAATGCGTCCCTGATACCTGTCAGGGCGACAATTTTTTTAGCTGATAAAGATCAAATTCGCATAACAAAAGGCCAATTCGCGTAATTTAAAACGTTAAAATTCAGTCGCAGTCTCATCTCGGCGACAAACAAATTAATGTCAAAAAATTTACAAAAATATAGGTACGGAAATTAGAGGTATTTTTTGACTGATTGAGACAGATCCGACTGTGAAAGCTTTAAAAATTACGAGAATTGACCCTCAGATATTCGTTTGTATGAAACTGACAGGTATCAGCGCACAACGCATTCTCTCGTTGGCCGAACCGTACCAACCGTATTGCAATCCCCCTTGCCATATTATTTATTATACTGTGCCCTTGCTTTGATTGGTGTCTTTGAAATGAAATTGAATATATATTTAAGTAAGTAGATCTTCACGTCAATATTTCAAAAACTAGATAGCGCCGGAATTTCGTAGCTGACTTATCCCGAAGAACTGCTGAAACAAACTCAGAGGGCATGGTCTCTTATAAAGTTCAAACATTATAATAAATAAATTATTATTATTAATTAATTAATAATAATTAATTCATTTATTAATTTAATTATTATTATTTTATTATAATAAATATTTTAGGTAGGTACACAAATAAAATACTCATAATAAACTGGGAAAAGTGGAAGGAGGGAACGGAGGCCTTTGCCCTGCAGTGGGACAACACAGGCATAAAAAATATATAATCTAACATAAAGAATCTACTAACCATTTTCTATTCGATCAAAAAGTGCCTTAATAAAATGCACACGATAAAATTGTACAGACGCCAGCACATCAAGCTACTGCAATCTGTCTTTCTTTAATAGATTTTCAACTTTACCGCTGGAGCATTAAGGTTCAAGGTTGATTGGGAAAATTTGACAGCTTCGGGTAGCTTGACCTGCTGGCGTCTGTACATGAATCACGATGATTGGTGCCATTTACTCATTTAAATAATGACAAACCTCCTTCGATACTAGCGCCACCCCAAACCAACGACGGAAAAAATAAAATGCATCTGCTCTGCGCTCTGCGTAGTAAGGGACGACTCGTGCTCAACTTGACAGCATCTGTCAAAATCTAGTAAAAAAAAAGTAGAAGTCAAACAAAAATATTGCACAATTTTTGCGATTAAATAATAAATAAAAATTTAATTGTTTAGTTGTTTACAATGACAACAACTGAAAATGCTCGTCCCCGGGACTGCCTGTCCTGCAGAATCGTGGGGGCTGTCGGCATGATCGGCATTGGAGGTTATCTCGCGAACGTAGCCTGCAAAAATAAAAGTTTACCTTCGAAATATGGACTGTCTTTTATATCCTTTGGTAATTATCACTTCTTTATTTTGTATTATTAATTCTTTATCTTAAAAGTTACGAATTCCCTAGCCACTGTATAAAAATAACAGTTTCTTCCCTAACTTTTCAGTGTCCTACAAATAGCAATGTTTTTTTTTAATTTTTGTATTAGAATTTTAATTACACGCCTGTTAAATATTCCAAACAATCCAAGTTGTCTTCCTTAGTTATGGAAGGTTTAGCGCTGTTGCATAAGTCAATCAAAAATAAATTGATAGGTAATACAGATACTGTACATAAAAATAGTGAATTTCTTACTACATCAGTACAATACTGCTCATCTTTCCCTTTTTAATTGCTCATTTCATGTTAAAATTTTGAGTTTACCAAAGACACTACATTACTTATAAAATTTTCACAATAAATTACATTGACGGCATCCCATTTCAGATACCTAAAAAGAAGCTTTCCCTAAAAAATAGTTTTTGTACCATTTCTATATTTAAAATAATTTTCTTCCAGGTTTCATCTGCTTGGGAGTAGCGAGGTATAGACAAACATTCCCTTTCAATAAAAATGAAGAATTTAAGTCGAGAATGTGAATAGTTGTTATATCACAAAAGTATGTAAAACTGTTGATTATTTATTAAGTAAGCTGTAAAAATGTTGTGTAATTACAAATCTAGTTAAGTAGTTCTAAGTTATGTAGAAAAATTATGTGTGCGCGATTATACCAATGTCAAAATAAATCATCAATTTAACTCAAAGTTATCTTTTTTAGCGTTTCTTGTAAATAATAGGGTAAACTATAAAATAAAAATAAAGCCTCATATTTATTCATATTTTTTCTCGTCATTAAAAACAACGCCATCTGTGTACTAACTGTAGTATTGTCTGTAGTTTTGTCTTCATCTAAATCTTCAGTAATCTAGTTGTAGTAATTGAGCACAGATGGCGCTTAGTGAAAAAGGTTGCTTATGTTTGTATCTAAGGTAGTGGTGGAACTAAAATAAAATTCGACTACCTAATAGTTTGATGTAAACAAATAAGACCAGTCTTTATTAGTTGGGGCTGATTTTTCAATCATAACTAACTAACTTAACTGTAACGATAACTTTTTAAGAATAATTTTGAAATTTTGACAGTTTTTCATACAAAAACTGTCAAACGTCAATTTTATTCCTTGAATAAAAGTTATCTGGCGATGGAACAATCAGCCCTTTATGTTTGAAAAATAAATAGAATGATTTTGTAGCAAATTTTATCACTAGACCTACTCACGACAGAATAATACTCGCGAAATGATAAGAGCACCGCTTTTCTTAGTGAAAACGGGCATTATCACTATACTGAAACCTAAATGAATGCCAAAATAAAAGCGAACTGTTGGGATTTCAACTCTCGGCTCTAAGCCGAGCATTGAAAATCATTGGCATTCAATTGAGTGTCACCTAGTGTTAGTGAAAGCGGGCATAAGTTCATACATTTTTGAGATTTCGTTCATCTTTATCTATGCATAGGCCCTCTGGTTTCGTGAGGCGGCCGTTAATCATGTGAAGTACTCCCTTGGCAACAGGCTCCCCGACTAACTAAACAACAGCAGTTACAGCAGCCATAAATGGTCACGGGTCAGTTAATAAACATACACATATAGGCATAGGAGTCACGAACAATCCACTGTGCTGGGCTTGCATGAAGGAAGATGAGACAGTAGCTCATGTGCTTCTAAACTGCCCGGTGGTTGCCCCATACGGAACAAAGAAGTTCGGGAACCCAGGTTCCCTCCATGAGATTGTCAGTATTTTAGTTTTGTCAGTCTAGTTGTTGGTCTTCCTTGGGGAGCTAGGATGGATCGAATGATCGATTTTCCCACCCGTACGCAAAATGCGTATTTTGCATAGAGAAATATAATCCTGAGGTATTTTGAGTAGGTACCTACGGGTGGGAAAATCTATCCCACGCAACGACAACTCCATGTCAAAGTGCGTGCTTTGACGTGGAGCTGCCGTGGCCGTCTTACTACTAGGTACTACTACAGTATTTTATCTCACGAAGCAACGCGCGCTTTACTTGTGGTAACCAAGTGTACAAACACGCTGTGATTCTGTGAATGTGTGCGTGAAGACGAGTAGCGTCTGCACATAACTCACACTCGCACACACACACACACTTCCGACTTCACCATTATCTCGCAAAGTACCGAGAGCTCCAGCGCTTAAGTGTAAAAACACGCTGTAAGTAAAGCGCGAGTCGCTTCGTAAAATAAAATACTATACTTACTTTACTTTAAGTCCGTAGAATTCTCTTATCACTCTGGTTTAAATATGTATTTAATTATCACACAATTTGTGCCTTAACGTTGGCAACACGAAGATAATAAACAAGGTGGTGGGTGACGCTTAAGCTCTCTGATACAATTAGAAGTTAAAAGGTTGCGGCCAACAGTGAACTTTAGCTATGCAGGTTAATTTAAGTAAGCATTTACTTAACTACGTAATGTAAATTACTGACTTAATGAGGTCTTAACTTTCTATCAGCGAGATAGTCAACACCTACATAATTATACGGCCCTTGAATGACGGTAGGTAGGTACTGTGATGATCTGCGGGGCAATTGTTAACACACTACCAATAGCAATGGGTTAAATTTTGACAGTTCAACAACATTCATTGCGTTATTTACATTGTTGAGCAGACACATTTTTCGAACATAATGAAGCAATGGATTAGCAAAATCCTTTAAAATTATTCAGATTGAGATTGATAGTCGTTACGCAATTAAGTTGTTGATGAGCTCTTCTAAGAAATCAAATAAACGTTACGATTTCTTCACGTTTATTTTCCCGACTAAATTATCACTGTTTTATTCTAAACAAAAAAAACCTAATACAAAATATTTGACACCTCGTTCTAAACCTGCTTGACTGTTCAAATATGCCAATTCAATTGAATGAATGAACAAATTTGTGGGCCAATTCTCGTAATTTAAAACGTCCATAATCTAGTCGCAGTCTCATCTCGGCGACAAACAAAATATGTCAAAATGTAGGGAAAATAGAGGTGTTTTTTGACAGATTGAGACTGAGAACAGACTGAACCTGCTTAAAATTACGAGAATTGCCCCTCAGAGCTAATCTATTGCCAGCCTACTACCACGGTAATATTATCTAAATATTACCGTGCTACTACTACATAAGGTTGACTTTAGCGGACAACCTTTACAGTACCAGTACCAAACTCAATTTAGGGCCTCCGTAGATGGTTGTACTCGTTCTCGCTCGCGCCCGACCATCTTTTTCTGCTTACCTAAACTAGGTGTAAAAGAATAAACGCAAGACCTGTTTGTTCATAATTTATTACTGAATCAATTTCAGTAACTTTTAATAAAGGTATTTTTTCCAAAAATTATGTATTTTGCCATACAGACTGCCGATAGAGCCAAAGAAAATTAAATCTTATTTCAAGGCAATAAGACTCAATTTTAAATGCATAAAGTAATAATTCTAGGGTCAACACGATTTTCTCAATAATAATAGCTTCCGTGCCACATGATGAGAACCTCGTGAAAGCCGAGAAAGATAAACAAATCAAGTATCTTGACTTGGCTCGCCAGGCTGTTGACATGTGGGATGTGGACTCGTGACAGCCAATGGATTAATAGCCAAGAGTCTCGACCAACACCTGAGTAGGCTCTCGTTGGGCAGCTGGATCAAGGGCTTCATTCAGAAAGCGGTACGTCTGGACACGGCCCTCTGGCTGGCATATTGTTAGGAGGTTCCTCTCTCTGGAACCCTGACCGCCGCGCCAGTAGCTTGGACCGTGTTCCCGGTATCGGTGGGCTACATAAATTAAGTACTAATATTTAAAAATATAAGTACTTAATTTATGTGTACCTAAATAATAAAATAAAGTAGAAGTAGTAAGTTTGTCTAAAACTTATAGTACCAGACACCTTCACTAGTTTAAACCACTAGCCTTTACTAAAGAATCATATCATGTGCAATTTGGAAAACCTTAAACAAGAGGTATTTAATTATTTATTTCATATTTATATACAGGGTGGCAGGGACATCGACGCGCAAACTGTAACCATGGATTCAGTACATGAGTTTACGAAATACAGAACATAAAAAATATATCAAACACTACAAAATATACAATGGGCGGCCTTATCAGTTTCTGCGATCTCTTCCAGGCAACCTTGGAATGGAAAGAGGTACTTACCTACATGTCTAAATTGCTTTTGTTCTCATGATTTTGGAGAGGAAGGTTTCCATGGATATCATCGCAATGTTCATTTTAAATCTTTGACCCACTTCCTCTGAAGTTACCTCACTCAATTAATTCATACCTGTGTTGGTTTGCTAAAGTCCACAAACATCCGCTTTCCGGAACAAAATTATGCGCGGGCTTTGTGGTAGAGAAACCAATATACCTTTATTGTATGTACCAAATATTTACTTCGCCGAACAGCCTCGTTAACATTAAAAAAAAAAGGAACGGTGGAGTTTCTTGCCCATTCTTCTCCATACGAATCTACCTTTTGGAAGGGGCGACTGCACTTATTATATTACACGGACAATGGTCTACTTGAAGAACTAAGTCCGGAAACCAAACCCCATTTAAACATAGAATTTAGAACATAGGGGCGACTAGAATCAATTCTATTTTATTGTTAATTGCGCCCCGCGGTCTCACCGGCATAAGTTTCGATCCCGTGGGAATATCTGGATAAAGACTATCCTTTATGTTAATACTGGTTATAAACCATCTGTGTGCCACATTTCATTCAAATCCGTTCAGTAGTTTTTGCGTGAAAGAGTAACAAATATCCATCCATACAAACTTTCACGTTTATAATATTAGTAGGATAAGTAGAATGTTGACGGAAGAAATGGAAGAAAAAGACATGTTGCGCCGACCCCAAATAATTTGGGATAAGGTCAGGAGAATGATGATGAAGTAGAATGTTGCCGTTCAAAAGTTGCCTTTTATGTGCCTATTTGAAATAAATTCTTTGACTTTGACTTTGTTGGTCCGTTGGTCGCAAGCGCTGCTGCTGAGCATAAGGTCCTGGGTTAGATTCCCGGTTCGGGAAAGTGTTATTAACCCAGTAAGTAACACTTTCCATCTGGAATTTCTCAGTAGCCGCCCGCAGGGTGGATGTGGGCACGGTGGATGGCAATAAGCTCGCCCCTCTTACATGGGACTTAAACATACTGGAGATATGTGGGTGTTCGACAGGTGGACTCTACCTAATCCTTCGGGGAACACAGGCGTGATGCTATTTTAGGAACCAAACAGTACACGAAATTATATTTTACCACATCCACATGCGGTTGCCCGCAAGGTAGCGAGAGAGGATTGCTTTGTTGTGTGAAATGGAAAATTAACCGCAAATGATTCGATACCGCAGCCATAACCACAGATGCTGCTCTCTCAATCGTATCGTGAAAACCAAAGATTGAATTACATATATTCACAAATTTTACGAAGCTGCGAAGGGGAACGGAAATACCGCGCCATGAGTTCGGTCCCTAATCGGAATAAAAACGAAACAAATTCTATGAATATTAACACCGTCAACGTCAATTTTCATAGATATGCTAATACTTTCACCAGTCACTCTTTATTTATACCTACTTTCTGTTCAGATGAAGCATGAGCTCCATCCGTCGCTTCTTTTGTTCACGAATGTTCCATCAATGTGGGTACTAAACCTGCAATGAGTGACGTACAACAACCAATGTATCCCGCCTTGGGCCAATTTGCACGGACAGTATTAAAATTCTGAACGTGGAGCCGCTGTGATAAATAAAGATACCGGTCCTATCAGTCAAGCTTAGCCTTGTTGATATTGTTGGGACTATAAAGTACGTTAATTTGTTTTGGTTCGCTGAGCTGGCATTGGAGACCAGAAATCTGAGAAACCACCTTAGTTGCAGGTTGAACGTAGACTCTCTTAGATAATACTAGCTGCGCCCCGCGGTTTTACCCGCATAAGTTTCGATCCTGTGGGAAGATCGGGATAAAAAGTATCCTATGTAATAATCCTGGTTATTAACTATCCGTGTGCCAAATTTTATCCAAATCCGTTCAGTAGTTTTTGCGTGAATGAGTAACAAACATCCATCGATCCATAGAAACTTTCGCTTTTATAATACTAATAGGAAGTAGGATTATAAAGGTAGTGGTAGAACTTTGCAAGGTGCAGGATCTAGTTACTGCGAAATTGAAACTAAATATTTTTGCATAATATTTTACTGTCATGGATTTCCGCAAAGTAACGATTGATTCCGTAACTTATCTTGCATCAAAAGACACTTAGGTACCTCTTGGCACTTAGACGCGTTTAAACTTGGCACCGCAACGGCAACGTTTTTCGCCGCCGCGGTGTCAAGACTTTTCAAAACTCACGGCCTTAGGTAGGTAGGTATCATACAGGGTGGCAGCGACATCAACGCGTAAACGGTATTCTACCATGAATTCAACACATGATTTTAGAATTTTTCGTCGGTTATCACGGCAAAATCAACTGTTTCATAGAAAAGTGCAATAACTACTGACGAAAAATTTCAACCCATTTCAATTTCAGAATTATGTACAGACGCCAGCAGGTCAAGCTACCCGAAAATGTCAAATTTTCCCAATCAACCTTGAACCTTAATCCGTTAGTGATAAAGTTGAAAATCTAGTAAAGAAATTTGACAGATTGTAGTAGCTTGATGTGCTGGCGTCTGTACTTACTGAATCCATAGTAACAGGTTGCGCGTCGGTGTCCCTGCCATCCTGTATAAAATAATTCAGAGTCCGGCCGAAAATGGTAATTTCCGGCGAAAATTGCCGAGACCCGAAACGAATTTCAGTTGGCCTCCAAAAATAATGAATGATCCTCATATATTTCCATAGACTTACAGACCTGCGAAATACGAATGCAATCTTGCGATCGAACAGTTATGTGCCAGGATTGTTGCTTTGTTTTACATTACCTACATGAGTTCACCTGAAATCATCGTGCGTTGTATTCGAAGTGCGGTTGGATAAAATTACTAAGTACCTATCTACCTAATGCGGTAGAATTCATCATCTGGATACATTTCAGCGTACCTAAACTGCTAACTATTAGCAGCAATTTTGGCACAACAGATACGTAACTATTCAAAAGATCCAGAGATCCAGTGCACAATCAGTTGTGAAAAAATGATCGATCTCTTTGATTTTTTTTTAAACACGGCAACGGTTGCAGTTGCCCCCCCCCCCTCCTCCTCACCCCGAAGGGCTTCGATCAAACGGAGTCTAAAACTCTAAATTAGACATAAACATACTTTCACAACCTGTTGTATCCGCATAGTAGTCATTCTCTAAAGCCCACCAACCTAAAGCAGACCAACAATCAATATTTTATACTCTCCCTCTTTCCTTTCCCATGGGCCCCGCAGCATCATTTTTCTTCTTTCCCAAATCCTTTTCACACTATACCATACTCACAAAACGTACCACAAAAAGTAATGTTAACTCATTGGCCTTCCGTTCCGGGATTAAATAAGAGAAATCACGTTACCGGAGCTTTCATGTCATGAATGGGCACTCAGGCTATTCAGCGGGACTGGGGCAAGCTTACATAATGACGTGATTATTCTTCACGTCTTTATTTTTGAGGGGGTGTGTCGAAAATAGTGGGTAAGTGTGTGGGGAATGTGAAGTATCTAGTGTTTAGCTTAGTGTTTGGCGCCGGCTCAAAATTAGTAGCATAATCAGCCTAAACTGTTAAACTGCTGGGACACGCCTCCTCTCTTCGAAAGGGAGTGGGCTGTAATCTACCACGCGGGCCCAATGCGGGTTGGCGGTTCCTCACAATGAACATTTGTAATTTACATTAATTTGGGAGTTAAGTTAGACTAAAAGGCTTATTTTAGATTTCCGCTTTTCAATTTCTTATTTCGTCGGTTTAATTTTTTGTTTAAAAGCTTTTTAGATGAGGAGCCATAATATTATGTACAGTCAATCGCACATCAGTGGTAACAATTTGACATTTACAGCGCCTTTATATCGTAGGAGTAAGGGCGTTTTTCGAAGTGTAAGTTTTTCCAGTGACATGAAATATGAAACGGACCACTCTCAAAACTAGACAACGCATTTACAAAACCAGTGAAAATGAAAACATGACATTCAAAGGTGTAAATATTTAGTGAGGGTTTATAGAGAAGCGGATAATTTAGATATTTATGCTAACGCAGACGCGAAAGCCTCTTTGTAAAATATTAATGCCAGCCTGTACTGTCCCACGCACAAAACACAAAACTAAGCCCACAAACAGCAGTGCAAAAGGTTATGTTGATACAGACAAGGCATGAGCATTTATCATAATTTTTTTGCGCTAGCTGCCTATAACGCTGCTACAAACATATTGACAATTTGCAACCACAGAGGTCACAGCCAATTTTTTTTTTACCGACTTCAAAAAAACGGAAATCATCAAAACAAAAACTATAATATTAAAATTATTTTCTGCTTTGTTGTGTTTTTTGGCAGAAATGTTTAATTCATTATTGCCCATCTAATAACGAGTGTCCGATATTGGGTGGGAAAAATAATTACTTAAAACTAATAGATACATCTCTAAAATCTTTTACGCTTCTAATGATGCTCACTTTTTTTAATAATTGAGACCCTTTTTAACTTTCTAGTCTTTTCTCAGTTGTTCGCAGTAACTACCTAAGCTATCTTCGACTAAATGCATTAGGCTCGGTAAGAACTTTGATCAACTGCTGTTCATCCAAGTTGGTCGCAGTTACAATTTTTAGTACCAAACCTATTTTGAGGTCCTAAAAATACTAAATATTTGAGGTTCACAAAAGGCGCAATATTAGAGAGCTCAATAACATTTTCAGGAGCGCATTTTGCGCTTGTCCTCAAGAATTGGCCTATCAAAAAGCAAAAAATATTTTTTCACATCCGACCAGAGTTCCAGAGAACAGAGATTAGCGCGTTCAAACAAATAAATTCTTCAGCTTTATTATTAGTAGAGATATAGATTCCGTATAATCTTAATAAAATATCTAAGCTTATGAAATCAATGAGTGGAATTTATGTTCGGCATTACAGCGCCGATGTCCCGAAATCTTTGCAAGGGCGTTTTGGGAACAACCCTACAAAGTTTTAATAAATCTTGAAAGACGATCTAAAATACGTGGATCCGTAATACCTGTTATACCTTCGGTTTTTTTGCACTTGTATAATTTCACTCAACCTAAGATTAAAGCATTGTGCCCGGTACAATGAAACTCGACCGCTAATTGCTTGGAAATTAACACCGTAATCACCGGTGGGCGTACGCATTTGTACACGTAGTGCATTTGTACCACCTCTTCGAAGAAAATCTGTATAATATTGTGTAAATAATTTTCCTAGTAAAACAAAAGCATTACGTGTGTGCTACACTTGAAGTATTGCTCTCGAAAATATACAGAAATATAATAATTAATAAGTTATAGCTACCTATAAATTAATATTAATAATGTAAAATTCAAGTAGATACCTAGGTATCCACACACTTGTTGTGTGGCTTTACACAAGCAAGACCCGAAATTTCCGTAAGTATTTTCACGTAATTAGGTATTTATCTTTATTCATCAAAGTTTACAACAGTCTTGCATGTGTTTAAAGGCTCCCGCTGACAGACGCGACGTGACGATGCGACGCTGCGACACGATTCTGATAGAACAATTTCCATAAAATTTCATAGAAATTGTTTTACTACAGTCGCTTCGCGCCTTTCTGTGGGGGCGCTTAAACACAAGCAAGACTGTTGTAAACTTTTGATGAATAAAGATAAATAATTACGTGAAGATACATACGGAAATTTCTCGTTAAAAGTATTAATGAATATTGGAACAACTCGGAATTTGGGAATGTTACAAAAATAAACTTCCTTGTTTCCAATATCCGGTGCGTCGTTTCAATGAATACAAGCCACCCAAGAAATCAATAATCTAATATTCGGTTCATACGACCACCGTTTCGTGTCAAAACATTAATATTTATTTTATTTCTATAAGTTACCATTGCCTCTTCGAGGTTGGTTGGCTCTTAATATTCCATTCCGTTTTCATCTTCTCCGTTAAGTGGCTTGAAGGTATTATACTAACTTATCTTCAAATATATAGGTACTCGTAATAAAGTTCAATGGAGCCAAGGGGATGTCTATTCCATCTTATATTATGACTGTTTACGTAGGTACCAGAATTTCATGGAGAATAACTAAGTACTTGCATATTTTTAATCTGTACTAATAAAAGGTGAAGAGTTTGTTTGTTTGAACGCGCTAATCTGTGAAACTACAAGTCGGATTTGAAAAAATCTTTTTGCATTTAATAGCCCAACTCTTGAGGAAGGCTATTGGCTATGTAACATCACGCTAGGATCCTTAGGAACTAAAGAAAAGAAAAAAAAGTCAGAAAAAACGTTGGGCAAAAACAAAATAAAAATAAGTCAGAAAGAACGCTGGGCAAAAACAAAGTGTTAGTGCGGGAAGGCGATGCGATGCGACGGGGTTGGTCAGGGTAACAAGACATTTCATGCGTACGAAGTCGCGGGCAGAAGCTAGTCATCTGCCTAGCCTTTTCCCAACTTGGTATGTTGGGGTCGGCTTCCAGTCTAACCGGATGCAGTTGAATACCAATATTGTACATGAAGCGACTGCCTATCTGACCTTCACAAGACAGTAATTGGGAAATACTACTGGTTGTCAGACTTTCTGACTTCAAACAATATAAGTCCTACTTGCAGTTAAGACGTCGTGAACCGTTTAAAAAATTAAAACGCTTAAAAAATTTTGGCATAGTTACAAACATGATAACGGTCTTCAATAATCATTCAAATAATTCGAGAACTCGTGCCTCCTACAAATTAATAATATAAATTATTAATTACTATTCTGTGAGTGTTATCGATGGTATTTATGTATGTAAGAACGCCAACAGCATAATTATACAGTCACGAGCAAAAGTATGTACATACACTCGGCTTTATTCAAAAGCGATTTACTCCTTTATTTTTTAGTGAAATTTTACGTTGTTACGAACATAGCTTTCCGAACCCATAGGTTTATATAATGTGTCATATTTCAACGTTGCATTCGTTATTTCACGAAAAAATCGCAATTGAAAGTTGCCAAGTGTTGACATATTGGTGCTCGTGACTGCACATTCAAGAAAAGTATTTAGGAAAGTTATTACTGCTAATGGCGAGATGGGCAGACGACATTGTAACATTTGAAATAGTAAATATATTGTGTGTACTATGAGTACACAACTTATACGAAAGGAGAGAAAACAAAAATTAAATTACAATTTATTATGGTTCATCTACCAAATAATTGGTCCTTTTTCTTTTATTCGAGAAGAACTAACTGCCATACCTTCATATAAACATATGAAATAAACTGCAATATTTTCTTACAGCATTTCAGACTCGATCTATACCTCTGTTGTAAAGTAAATAATCACCTGAGTTTATCAAGCCCCATAATTCAACGTGGATGTACTATTAATGTCCCACCTCAAGCGTTGACGTTAAGTGCCCTGCAGCTGGATGGTTCTTATTAAATGCACTTAACCTGACGGTAGACGATTACTTCACACGTACACAGTCGGTCTTATAATAAAACAAGGTTTTTCTTTCCTCATGGTTTAATAATAATAAAATTTTATCCGTATATTAAATAATATTGATCAGGCAGGGGGGGATCATAGTTCTAGGTTACCAATCCACTATAGCCACCCAAAGCCTGATAGCCCATTTTGTTTTCGTTTCCATGCTTTGAAATAGTCATACACCAATCGGGGGTCGTCATTGGGTGCACTTACATAGTTCATACAGGAATAATCGTCGGTTGGTGCCTCAACACTTAAAATTGGCTAAGGTGCCTCTGCGAGTTGGCTTCGGCCCCTCGTATGCCTTCCAAAAGTCCGGGACCCTAGGATCCCGAGATATGTCAATTAATAATTATTTTAATTCGAAAAATCCATAATTGTTAAGTAAACATTCAACTTAATAACTATGTTTGTATACCTACATGTAGGTTGGGCAAATAATGGACGAACGAGCAGTCAAATTTCCCCTCATTGACATTCAGGAGACTGTTCGAGCTGCCCCAGGCC
Source organism: Apamea crenata (assembly GCA_949629185.1). NCBI lineage: Eukaryota > Metazoa > Arthropoda > Insecta > Lepidoptera > Noctuidae > Apamea > Apamea crenata. The sequence goes on from OX451359.1 coordinate 6,734,008, forward strand.
CTTTGCAGCAGAGTAAGTTGTAAACTTTACCGTAGAAATAAAGTTCGAAATTCAAAAGTGACTCCATGGAAAATGTTCATCCCTATGTTTAACATAGGGATGAACATTTTGCTTGGATGTGACGCATGTTTTCCCCTAACATGTTATTTTTTTTTGTGTGTGTGTTCTTTTTATGCGTCATGTTTGCCGCAAACGAACGTATTATCTTTCTTTTCTTTGTTTCTTTTAAGATAAATCTTGTTTTTTATAAGACGGAGTAAGTTCATAAGAGTTCTTTACTTGAAAGCTTGAATAGCACAAGTTTCAAGGTTGAGCTTTTGTTGAACAGGCTCTGGGTTCCATTGTCGAAATGTAACGTAAAATATTTGTTTGGCGAATGGCCTACAGACACCCTACAAATATATTTCGTTTGCGCCTGTTAAATTAATTTAAGTAATAAAACAAACATTGTTTTCAATGGTTTTGATGGTCCGACTTTGTTATTGCTTCAAATTGTTTCAAAGCAACCATCAATTTAATTGCTCGATATAAATCAAGCATAGTATCTACCAACCGTATATGGATTGATGCCTATTGTTTGTTTCCCTTTTTATAACTAGAGTGAGTGGAAGAGTAGGTACTCGTGTAGGTACTTGGTAGGTTCATACCTACTTTTGCACTGTAATCGTTCGTCATTACATGATACTGGACCCTAATTGCGTAACACACGATCAATCGGAATCGGTTTCATTTTGACAGTTCAACAACATTCATTGCGTTATTTACGTTGTTGAGCAGACACATGACACATTTTTGAACATATGAAGCAATGGATTAGCAATATCCTTCAAAATGATTCAGATTGAGATTGATTGTGTGTTACGCAATTAGGATGCTGGACCCCTCTGCGTTGAAAAGGCTTCGCAGGCGTTGAAGGTCCGTTTTTTTTTTATTGCGGCCACGCTATAGGTACCTATATAAATCAATAGTTGAAATCAATGCAAACAGAAAACATAATATGATCAAACTATACTTTTTGAACTGAATGCAAGTCTAATAAATATAGATGAAACATTTTTAAACATGCAGAGTGATTATTTTAAACATCTGTGCATTTTGACCGCGTAGGTATTGGTTCTTTTGTAGGAAACAGCTGTTTTGTTTTAATATACGACGAAACGTTTTCAACGCATTGGGGCCCGGCCACCCTGTATTTTAAGAATGAAATCAACTCCCTTCTAGGTTCCGCATCCAATTAACCTTTTTTTACAAAGATGAAATTCGACATGAAAAGGACCGCAACAAGATGATTGGCTTCGACAACACCATGACGTCAAAATTCGATCGAAGCTAAAACGCGTCCTAAATTCTTTTACGTTTATTACATCATGATAAGTTGTGACACGTTACTTTCAGAACGGACAGTAATTTCGTTTCCCTAATCAAGTTATTTTATGAGTGAAAAGAAAAGACGTGTGACGTCGTGTGAGGAAAGTAAAGACTTTTTAGTTACGTATTTTCTTTCCTTTAATCAGTCTAATCAGTATCTACCCTCGGTACTCAGTCGTTGCTCATAATTTTATTATTTTACGAAACGTAGCGTGTAAAACGTAGTTTGTTACAGGAGGTGGAGGTACAGACATATTTTTGGCTGACACCAAAAAAATGTCTATCTGACATATTATGTAGTGTTGACATTTGTGCTGACTGTTGACAAGATATTCTGGTTAGTAAAAATTAATGATTAATTAATTTTAAGTGTTGTCTCTGAGTGCGGCAGTAAGCAACATAACTTAAAAAAAAAAACATAATTTGAATTAGGCATGTGCGTCAAATGGAAAAAATCGTTTGAAAGAAGTTCGAATTTCGTTTTCATTTTTTTCTTAATTTTCTCATCAGTATGTAAATGTATTAGCAGTTGAACATAGTACGATTACTTCGACGCAATAAAGTCAACATCGCGACACAGATCACGCCGTGCCGTCCGGGTAAACAAGTCGGTTTAATGATAAGAAGACCGACGCCGCCAACCAGTCGCGCGCGCCCGCCCGCCCAACGCACGTGTATAAAGTTGCAACGGATAACAACAAATAGTTTCAATTCAACCTTATGGGTGAGTCACCTCTTTTTAAAAGAAAAATTCAAACTTTCGTTTTTATTTCGCGAAGAAAATGAAACGTGTTCGAATTTTGAATTTTAATTTTTTGTTTTTATTTTTTTTATATTAGTTTTTTTTCTTCAGTGCTTTTAATAAGTCTATATAAAAGTTAACAAAGTGTATGTTTTTGGACGTGACAGCAAATTTTTATGGTTTTCTGTGCGTGAATGGATTTATGAGTGACGCGTGATATTAGTTCGCTATCTCCATAATGTAATGGGATCATTTCACTTTGTAAATGTGTCCGTACATACCTATGTTTGCTTTCACGAATAATTTTCACCTCTTCATTTTCATGAAATGTATTTGTATTTGAGTGCGTTTTCTACTTCAACATGTGTGTTATTTTAGGTATATTTTGGTAGTAACTCACATTTAGCATAAGAATCTCTATAAGTTTCTAGACACAAATTATAATCCCTGATTACCTTTATTGTGTTAAGCAGCTGTGCCATTACTTGCTATTTTCCGGACTGAGATCGGTGTTACCTTCACTCACGCTAAGTCAATAGATCTGAATATAATATGAGGGAGAGAAGACGCGTGGCAATTGACACGTCCGTATTGTTTACTAGCTTTTAATATATTATGTGTGACGATATAGCTAGTCACATACCGTAATTTTCTCATCATGTTAATAAAAGTGTTTTACCATTTATGTAGTAATGTATTGGAACGCTCTAAAAAACGAAATTTCGACCATTGTTGTACTTAATAACGTTCAAATTCAAGTCGCAATTTCACTCAGCGACAATTAATGTCAAAAACTTACCAAAAATATAGGGAAATTACAAGTATTTTTGACAGTTTGAGACTGAGATCAGACTGTGAACGTTCTTAAAATTACGAGAATTGCCCCTCAGATTTTCTTTACACAACTTTGAATTACTGTCTCCAGTTGCAAAACAGTACAAACGTAGCATTCCACTGTAACGTGTATAATCCATGCATGGCATACACAGTGGATCGATGTAACACTATTGTATACGTAGCTAATTTCGTTATCTACAGATAAGCAGTGGGCTGAGAGGCGGGAGTATGAGACACCATTGGATTACGTGTACAAAAACATGGAGAGGGAATCAACTACGATGGTCGTAGAGGCGATGTCTGAGGCTAGGGTCGGGGTGTCATCATGGGAGTTTCATGGGAATATGTGGAGTGCTGCTGTGGGTGCTGTCATTGGAGCTGGGACTGTGCTGCTGATTGCTGCTGTAATTCTCATGTGGAGGAAGCCGAGAAGGCAGGAGCTGCCTCTATTGGCGCCCATGGATGTTGCACATAGTGTGAGTACTTCTTTTTTTAACTCGTCTGTGCTGGATCTATATTATGTGCATTTGTTTGACGGTTTTATAATTATGAGACATTTATAATATAATAAAAAAGTACTTATTTATTCTAAGGCATGAACTACAATACAAGGTGTTATTAAAAAGGGTGTGTTTGACATGGATTGAAACTCAAAGTAAAGTCGCGGTACCGTATGAGCGGTACGGTATGAGCGTACCGTATCAAATGGACAAAATGCAACGAAGTTGGTCAGCACGGTTTGCCTAAAAAGCCATGGACGTCCATACCTACATCTTTTGAGTAGTTTTATACATACTTACATAAACTCACGCCATCTTCCCATGGAGGTAGGCAGAAACAGAACGCAACCTACTACGATCCTTATCTAGGTAGTCTTATATATTTAATTAATTCTTTTTATGATGAGTTTCCTGTTTTGCAAAAAGGCCAATTTATTTTTTAAGGCTTCACTGTTATTTAATAGTCTTGAAAGAATATAACATTATATGTTATAAATAAAGGTACCTGGAAGCCTCGCCTCAGCAATACTGCATAAAACATTGATCGTAAATTCTATTCCTAACTGCAACAGAGTTGGTTTAAAGATTTCCTCGCTTCCATTTATTTGTGCAATAAGAGTCGCCTGATTGTTAGTAACTAGAGTCTAGATTGCAGACGTCGCTTGTATATACAAACAACTGTGAAATGGATATCTTCTTGGAACTGCGTCCAATTAGTGTGCGACGAGGGCCGACGGTAGCTTTCGACAACCATTGATGCCGGCCGTCGACAAACCACGCTCGTGTATTTGAGTGCGGTGCTAGAAGCAAAAGTTTCAAGACATGTGACATCTACCAACCCGTACTAGGCCCGTGGGGTGGATTACGGCCCACTTCTCACAGAGAGGAGGCCTGTGTCCCAACAATGGGAACGTTATAGGCTGATTATGCTCTAATACACGCGTTGACAGCAGCTGTCGAGACTCGTCGACGGCTGCAGTTGCCTCTGTCGTTGGCGCGTGTCGTTCGTGTGTATGAGCACATAAGAATTGACCTATATCAACTGAGCATAATATTGTTAAATCCGGTCCTAATACTCATCAAGCTGTTGATCAGTAACCCTGCTCTCAAATCCCATGTCAGCGGTTGACCGAAAGGCCAACATCAATTAAAACCACGTGATATGAAATTTTGGCATCAAACAAAATTCTGTTATGATTAAATCCCTTTTTAAATTCATCTCTGAGCTGTTCTAGATATAACATTCTGGTGCCTAAAAATAATTTTACAAGGGTTATATAAAAATACATTTGCAGGTCTTCAAAACTTTTTATAGCGACATAAAAGTGTTCCGATATGAAGTAAAATATTTCTGTTACTAAAAGGAAACACGTGGACGAGTGGGATGAGCTTATATCTTACCAACATGAAAGGTCCATTTGAATCATGTTTGAGATGTATAAAGGTAATCTTTTTTATAAATCTACAAACTCAGTATTTTTGTTTTACGTACGTTATCGGAAAACGGTTTTAAAGGCCCATCAAGTGTTATGGCGAGGTAATTGGGTTAAAAGCGTTAACTGCGAATGCGTGTGCATAAGTTTCCGAATGGTTTGGCTCTTGCAAAGCTTTAGAAAACCCTCTGCCAACTTTTGTAGAGGAAAAAAAACATATGTGCATTAATTCTTTACGACGTTTGGAGTCATCTTTTAAGCAAGGAATTGCTTGTAGCAGGAGACTCCGCAGTTTCCACGTGGCACTTTCCAAAAATAAACAAACGGTGTAGACAATAAACACCCTAGTAATCGTACAATAAACCCCATAAAAGGCTGATTTTAAAAACACCTACAATTTTTATCCGCCGAATTATTGCAATGATTCGACAGCGTTTGTATCTATAGCAAAATCAAATACAAACGAGTCGTATAAACAGCTGTAGACCAAACAAACCTTCATTACTTTATACCTAATCTGATCCAATTTACGCGGCTACGTGTTTTGTTCTACAAAGAGTTCGCATGTCAACAAATGGACGGTACGTGCCGCTGCACATTTAGCTTCTCTATAATAACTTTCCGAAGACGTCTCGAAGGACCAAGTTCGCTGTACTTTAATTTTGTTTTAACTTTTGCACTTTTACAGCTTTATCATCAATATGAAGCCATTGAACCTATCATGTGTCCCGACTTTTATTATTGCGTTTGTGTATCTTGGCTTAATATCTGCCGGTTTTTTCTGCAAAAATCTCACAGTGAAAACTTAGATGAAGTGAGCTGTCGTTCCACTTAATCATAGGGATTGACACTATTGACAGCTCACTTCACCTAAGAATAGATCGGCTGTTTCTTAATTTCTTAAAAGTGGGTCAAACAAAAATAAACAATTTAAAAAGTTTTCCTAAAGTAGCTTTCTGTTCCAATTTATGCGTTTAAGATTATACCTATTTTATACAAAGGAACAGCCGTCTGGAAACCGCAATGAAGTTAGCAAAAAGACCTTGGTTCAAAAAGTTTGACACTTTTCAATTATATTCCCTAAACCGTTTTTAAGCTCAGCTTGTTCAACCATTAAACACGATTTTGTAGTATTACAGGATAAGTAGGTACGGCAAGTAAATTCTGCGACGGCGGTCGGTTTCTTAAGCAATAACCATTGTAATTCTATAAGGAAGAAGGATCATTATTACTCTCATACTAATAACATCTTATGGGGTCACATATCCCCCCGCCATGCTTGTTAGTTTATGGCAATTTCCCTTGGCGTCCCGCGGGGTTTCACTAGCCGGTTGCATCTTGATAATGATGTTATATTTTCAATCTTGTCACATTTACGTATCATTTTTATCACATTACGCTGTAATAACGTATCATATTGGCTTGAGGCCTTGCAAAAAAACGTCTCGAATAAAATGTTTGTGTACAAAACCGATTTACTCCTTTATTTTTTAATTAAATTTTATGTTTTTGCGAGCATAGCATTTTCTAACCCATAGGTTTATGTAATATGTCATATTTCAACGTTCCATTCGTTATTTCACGAAAAAATACCTCATCATCTGCCTAGCCTTTTCCCAACTATGTTGGAGTCGACTTCCAATCTAACCGGATGCAGCTGAATACCAGTATTTTTCATAGAGCGACTGCCTATCTGACCTCCACAACCTATACCTACATATTACTTATAAATTAAAGTCGCTTTTCATGACGGTCTTTATGACCGCGTTGTTCTTATATACTACACAACGGATCTGGATACGGTTTTCACAATCTTGTAGAAAATTTATTTCGGAAGGTTTATGTGTATTATACATGAATATTATAGTTAGTTTTTTATTAGTTAAAATACAACACACACACGCACTTGTATGTCACAAAATTTAATTTGATTTTGTATGAGCTTTTCTATATTATCACGATAATTCTCTCAATTTATTATAACGGCGGACACACACTCCTCGATGTGTTTGTTATTCCAGCGTATACGCTATACGCGCTTTGTTTTTCTGTTTTTATAGTTTTAAGGTGCATTTATTTACTTTGCTGTAATGGAAAATAGTGTAAAAAAGAAGCATTTTTCTTTCAAAAGAAATCTCGGTGTTTTTTCAAGTCGTAAAAACCATGAGAAGCAGGAGCGGGTCGCTGTTTAAGAATATTTAATTATAAGGTACGACCTTCTTTCTCATTAAAATAAGAATGACTCTTTTTAGAATTATAAATATAGGTAATTCGATATCGAATCGGCGAGTTATGCTTAGAATCTATATCACGTGGTACAAGCAGCTTATCTTGAATACTTCCTTGATTAAACACCCCTGTGTTTAATCCCTCGAACATAGTTGTCACTATGTAGGAGCAATGGCGCCTTACATTGTTGTTTTGTTGTCTACAAGGTTTAGACGACAATATACCAATAAATTAAACTGCGTATATCTAATGATGTTTCCAGTCTGCTTACCCAAATTCAATCAAATATGTGCTACTAGCAGTGCCCCGTGGTTTCACCCGCTTTCGTTTCAAAAGTTTTGATCCCGTGCCGTGGGATTATCGGGATAAAAAGTATCCTTTGTGTTAATCCTGGTTATAAACTATCGGTATGCCAAATTTCATCCAAATACGTTCAGTAGTTAAAACTTTCTTCTGCTTCTTCTGAATTCATCATGTAAACATCCATTCATCCATCCAACCATCCTCACAAACTTTCGCGTTTATAATATTAAGTAGGCTAGTAGGACTTTAGTCACTACTACTAGTCAAAGATTGGCAGAACCCATAGTCGGCCCATTACTAGATACTATTTAGTTTGTTTACAATAAAAATCATTTTTTTTTAACCGACGAAAAATAAAAAACGGGGCAGGTTTTCAAGTCGCCTCAAAGAGATGTCAGCACGAACTGACGGGGTCCGCTAGGGCCGATGCCTGCCAGGGCCGCGGGTTGTTCGAAAGAGATACCGTGGCCCCTGGCACAGGCAACTGAAGGAACACGGGTGGGTTTTAGTCAGTAAAAGTCTGACACGCCCTTCCGCTCAGCCCAGAGCGGGAGAGGTCATTGATGATTTCCCACCCAAAAAAAAAGTTCTCAAGTCGACGCATATATTTTTTTTTTATGTATGACCACGCATAACTTTTTACAGAGTAGTCCGATTTTGATAATTCTTTTTTTTATTTGAAAGGGCGTTTAAATTAAAGGCAATTTAGGTATACTTAAATTAGTTTAAGAACTTAGTTATTAAGGTTAAATAAAAAAGGATTATTATTTTTTGCTTTTCAGTTTTATCGGTGGAATAATTTTTTTGTTAAAAAGTTTTGTTATTTCGGTGTTAGGATTAATTTTTAAAATTCCAAAATAATCATATGCAGTCTACATTGTATATTCAGTCTTCCTGGCTTGAAATCTTCTTCAACGTTACTTATTAAGTTATGGAAGAGCGAAGTCTCCTAACACAGGCTTATCTTCTTAAAAGGAGGCTCCGATCACTTGTTTTTAAGGCTCACTTGTTAAAATAATAAACCATTTTAATTTTTTTTTTTCAATTTCCATCCACTACTTATGCCAATTTTTAAAAACAACAGTCAAGGTCATTTATTTGCTTTTAATGCGGTAATATAAAAGGTGATATACAGGGTGGCAGGAACTGTAATGTTTATTAATATAACCACACTAGTAAAGCAACACATTTATTATGTATTATGTTTTCTTACAAATGTCACCGTCCTTGACACCACACCGCAACATGGTGTGCTTACAAGTAGTGTTCCGCGTAGGGCGCATTCCCGCGTTACAATCATAACATATTTTGCCTATGTTAAGCGCGTTCCATTACTGGCATAGATAATGCTATATGTTACAGGGACAACGAGCCACAACCTGTTACCATGGATTCAGCAGGTAGGTATTATACAGGCGCCAGCACATCAAGCTACTAAGTACAATCTGTCACCCTTAACGTTTCGCCATGTCCGTCTGTCTGTCTGTCCAAGGTTTAGCTCAAAAACTATTGTTACTAGAAAGTTGTAATTTGGCATGAGTATATACGTTAATGACGCCGAAAAAGTGGTAAAATAAAATTAAAAAAAAACAATTATTTAGGGTACCTCCCCTACATGTAAAGTGGGGATAATAATTTTTTTTTTTCGTCCTTTCCATAATGTGGGATATCGTTGGATAGGTCTTCCAAAAATATTAAGGGTTTGGAAGACCGTTTTTTGATTAAGTAAACCGTTCGTGACTTATCAGCAAGCTTTAAAGTACCAATTTTCGTTAAAGTCAAGTGTCCCCCCCCCTCTACCAACTAAACGGTTGTAGTTAGAAATTCAAATGTCACGGCAGTAGTACCTATATATAACGAAGTTTAAAGGAAAAGGAAAGGAAAAGTTTACGAGTAATAGTCGACCAGTTGTATTTGACTCGAAAATTTAGAACAACTCCATAGAAATGTCGATAAATGGCGCTAAGCGTCAGTTGTATCGTAGTCGACTATTAGTTATTAGTACCTAGTTACTATTAGTCGAGTAGTTGTGTCGTAGTTGTGTCGTAGTTGTGTCGTCGTCGTTCTGTTGTAGTTAGAGCATGGTTCGAAACTATCAGTCAGCGAATACGACCCGCACTTGGCTGTTATAAAAACTACGGAACCCTACACTGCGCGTGGCCCGACACGCACTTACCGGTTTTTTAATAGATTTTCAGCTTTATCGTTAAAGCATTACGTTCAAGATTGATTGGGAAAATTTGACAGTTTCGGGTAGCTTGATTTGCTGGCGTCTGTACTTCTCTATAATAATAATAATATTTTATTCAATATTAAATTGGTTTAATATTTACATAAAGTCTTATAAATAACTTACAAAGGCATAATAATGTTAGATGCCTATACTAGGATAAACCTGAATCACCGGCGGCATGAGCATACTGTATGGTTATTGTAGGATAATAAAATTCTTAACAATAATTAACATAAGAAGTCTTGATAAAATGACAAAAATGTATTAATTTGTTATTTTATACCAGTTTACTTAAATAACATCAAAATAACAAAAAGTCTTGTATACGTAATTATTTAGTTAGCGTAAAATAGTTTCTTGAACTTTATTAGGTAAACACACAAGATATGATTTTGCGTCAGCAGAAATTTGTAAGTGGGCTAAAGAAATGAATCAGTCTATAAATCAGTAGATTTTTTTTTATACTGACGAATAATTTCTGCGCTACGGGGTCAAGTATTATGTGCTGAATTAATGGTTTCAGTTTGTGTTGTTGATAATATCAAAGTAAGATGCTAATTTAAATAAACAATTATCTACAGGGTCCAATTAAAATAGGTGGACAAATTTTACCACAGCGCTCAGTACGTCTAACCAAAGATATCCAAGCAAAAAAAAACACTGATTATAATGATTATTTTATTTTGACCTAAAATAATGGGTAGATACTTGCACTCGCGCCCCGCTGCGCGCAAGCTCGTAAGTAGGTACATAGTCAGTTCTGTTACATCCTTACATCATTCTGTATTTAACAAAGTGTTTATGCATTGGGTAACCAACATTTATAAGTGTATTTTCGTTAGCTGATTATTTTAATTGTAAGTATCTAATGCGTTTTTCTTATATATTTTTTTTACCATTGTCCTTATTTTGGTGGTCTGAATGATTTCTAAAAGTTTGTCCACCTGTTTTAATGGGACCTTATATATCTAAAATTGCAGATAATTACTAAACATTAAATTATTTAATAAACATTTATCATCAATTTACACAACACAAAATATTGTTGGAAAAACGACAACATAAAAACAGAACAAATTATAAGTTCTACAATCACAGTCATTTGAAATCTTAACTTGTCCTTGGGTCCAATTTAATACCAGACGTTAAACTGGGTGAAGTACTTTACTATGAAGGTTTGTTATCTGTTCTTGAGCATTTTTATTCTTCCATCTCTTCATAGTCACTTCCGCTTTTTGTACCAATTAAGTCGCAAAAGGTTCCTTTTAATGAATAAGGAAGCTTTCAAATTCAGCACAATTATAAAATATTATAGTGCCTATCCTTAAAGCCATCAGGTGTAACCAGAACCAACAAAAAAACAATTGAAACCGCTTAAAACAAAACCCAAAAACTCCTCAAAGCCTCTCAATTTAAACTCACAAGGTCACGAATACAAACATTCATCCATTACTCGTTCCAACCTTTTATTTGACGTCATAGGCTACGTCATTACTTTGTAAATTTCGCTTTTCCTTGTAAATTATGTTTTATTGGATCCTCGTGTATGAGTCTTGACATTTAGGTACGTTCAGTTTCGCCATTTTGACACATTAAGATTTAAAGTTCTGAAACGTGAAAGTTATTCCTTAGTCACAATTGTAACAATTACAGGTTCTTGGCCAAATACTGAAAAGCAACTTAACTTTTCGTCGCCGTTAGGTCACATGATGTCCTTATCACTTAAAGGTTCTCCCCCACGGGCGCTTTATTATCGGTCGATAATATCGGATGCGTTATTGTTATTGCGATATCTGTTTTCAGTCAATTTTGTATTAGGACGGCCACGAAGCTACACACTGCTGTAATAATAACGACGCTATAGAAGTAGGACGCTTGCGTTCCTCCGTCCTGCGATATTCCGATACGAGTTTTTAGAACATTTTGTATTAGGACGCATACGATCTTACACACACCTGTGTTACTAACGTAGTAACGTGTAGTGAAGGCGGGGGGCCTGTAGTGTAGGATACACGCAAACGTTAGAAATATCGGACGATCAAAACGCGGCTGTGTGGCAAGGACTCGGTACGCATTATCGCAATAACGCATCCGATATTAGCACCGATTCCCTTGTTCACAAACTCAAATTAGTCAGCGCCTAACGTAAATGGACGTATTATTAATAGCCATTTTTTAATCACGTCTAAACTTGTATATAGAGTATCTGAATTTGACAGGACTAAACTAATATTTATCTTCTGTCCTTTTCTTAATGAAATAGAAAAAGATGCTCTGAACTTAAATTTAAATTAGTTTGTGAACAAGGACACCGGCGCCAATATCGACCGATAATAACGCGCCTGTGGGGAGAGCCTTTTAAAGGTGTGTTGTTGAGACAGAAAAACTTTTAAGGATGTTTTAAACTTAAGTGTCGTTTGAGTTAGTCTGTCTGTACTCGTATCGCGCTCCTGATGCTCCCCTCGCTGATTATAATGCTGTTGTAAAGAATTCTCAGTATCCATTAAAAATTATACGTTCATATTAATGGGATATTCGTTAATGGAGTTGCGTGTAAAACATTTCTTGGAATTGAAATCCATTAATGTTCAGTGTATATAAAGCTTGAATGAATTATTTCACACACCAAACTTAATTTAAAACCGTAGCTTACAATACGTAACGGCTCCTGGCTAAATTATAACAGTCACACGAGTCGATCGAAGGGTCAGCTTCGTTGCCGCGGTCGGATCGTGGATGGGTGACCATGCATTACATATCGAGACCTCTCCGTGGCTCGAAAAGCACGTGGTCCCGCTCGGCTCACATTCGTAGGTCGTTAACAGTCGTTACATATACATATAAAATACGTTTTTTTTTTGCGGTAAACATGACGCGCAAAAAGAATACAAACACAAAAAAAGTAACAAGTTGGTTGGGGTGGGCGTTGAAATACAGTCGAGAATGCATGGTTCAACTCTATCATACCTGTTCGTCGCGTTCGTTTTCGTTTAAAACAAAAACCTCGAAAACGCAATTCTATTCCATGTTGGATGAATTTCGTCTTCAAACCAGTTGCAACGACAACCATTTTCTGCAACCGTTTTCGTCTTCGGGAGAACGGTTGCGTTTCGTCCTTCAAACATGCGACAACGACCCACCAATACCAGTTGGGGGAAAACATGCGTCACATCCACGCAAAACAGCCGTAAAGCTTCATCCGTTAGTTGGGGAAACGCTAAGCAGGTTGCTTATGATACGTAAACATAGCCAGCAGTCGATCCAATACCTGGCCACAGATATAGCATTCTAAACCTATTGAAATTAGATGCGAAGTCGAGCAAGCCAATTTGATTACTACCCGACTGAATACAACATACCTATTTTTGTTGGGGCACAATAGGGACGGATACTGAAATATAATTATCGGCAAACAAGATTTCTATAGATTTCCATCTCTATTTTAATTCCAGATGTAGGTATTGGCTCAATTAGAAACTAATTATAGATCGGTACTTATTGAGAAGGTAAGTTTTTATTGTGTCTGGACTTTAAAAGAGACTATGACCGTTGAGTTTGTTTCGGCCTTTCTTCTCAGAGTAGTCAGATAAGAAACGCCGAACTCATCTAGTTTAAAAAAAATATGATTGACGTGTAAAAGTGTTTGTACAAACCTAACGTACTTACAGAAAATAAATCATTTATCATTTATGTCCAGCAATGGACTGCTGTAGGCTGGTGATCATGAAGTCTATACTAATAGTACAGCTGAAGGGTTTGAACGCACTAATCTCTAGAACTACCAGGCGGATTTGATAGCCTAATTCTTGAGTAAGACATTAAGCATTCCCGCTGGCGAATCTTACGAACCGAGCAAAACGTCAGAAAGAACGCTAATGGTGGGTTAGGGGTGTTGGCGATTCTCAGAGGTGTTATAATTAAAATAGCGGACTGTATCAATAGGTATGGTTCGTATAATGAACATAAGGACGCGCGCCTCTCGGACCGTTGTATTTGTTGAAGTGAAGGGCAGTGCCGGCCAGCGGCGATTGGCACCTCGTCTCCCGCTCCCCGCACACCTGCCGCCCCGCTCCCGTATTCGCAGTGGCGGGCGCTGCACTACGTATTGTCTCCAATAAGGGGTAAAACAAATTTCACGCTCACGAAGTCTCGAGCGGAAGCTAGTTTATTCAATATAGCTTCTCTGCCGTTATTAATATTTAATTATATAGATGCGATAAAATGAGAATTATTTTTGAACGTCTTAAAAGTTTGTTAACAAATTCACTTAAAGTGGCAGCGACTAGGGAATTAACGGTGACTTAAATTGAATAGCGCTTGAAAATTGATCTTTAAAGACTTATCATCATCATCTGCCTAGCCTTTTCCCAACTAACTTCGGGGTCGGCTTCCAGTCCAACCGGATCCAGCTGAATACCAGTATTTTACATGGAGCGACTGCCTATCCGACCTCCACAACCCAGTTACTGGGTAATACGATATCCCTTGTTCAATGAATACTCCAAAAGGCTGGTTGACCACTTCCCGTGACCTGGCTTTTACCTTGGCCAGAGGATTAGTATTGCCATACAGCGTGGCAATACCGCCAGTCTCTTGGGTACATTACCAGTCGACAGTGACGCGGAGGAATATTTCGACGCCATACTTAAGTTTGTTAATAATTTTAGTTAGGTTAGGATATTATAATTTTTATTTTAGTAAGTACCTAACTAAAAACCGAAAATATTCAACACACGAAAATGAACATACCAAGAAGTACAGTAAGCTCTCCCTAAATAAGTGTCTCTAACCAAAGTCTTTCCCACACATGAAAAGAAAAACCCCTCTATCAGAGGCTCCACAACACATGCCCGAAAAAACTTCACGTCAGAAAAGGTTAATTAACTCCGAAGGACTAAGCAACATGTATTTTACATGGAGCGACTGCCTATCCGACCTCCACAACCCAGTTACTGGGTAATACGATATCCCTTGTTCAATGAATACTCCAAAAGGCTGGTTGACCACTTCCCGTGACCTGGCTTTTACCTTGGCCAGAGGATTAGTATTGCCATACAGCGTGGCAATGCCGCCAGTCTCTTGGGTACATTACCAGTCGACAGTGACGCGGAGGAATATTTCGACGCCATACTTAAGTTTGTTAATAATTTTAGTTAGGTTAGGATATTATAATTTTTATTTTAGTAAGTACCTAACTAAAAACCGAAAATATTCAACACACGAAAATGAACATACCAAGAAGTACAGTAAGCTCTCCCTAAATAAGTGTCTCTAACCAAAGTCTTTCCCACACATGAAAAGAAAAACCCCTCTATCAGAGGCTCCACAACACATGCCCGAAAAAACTTCACGTCAGAAAAGGTTAATTAACTCCGAAGGACTAAGCAACATGTATACCCGCACAAGTATTTACTTCTCATTAAAACGCAGCCACGTGCGAGTTCGACTCGCAGCCGAAGGGCTCCGTAGGTACCACCGTACAATATTTAACACTATATTTTTTTTTGTTTTGGTAAATACTTTACTAAATAAACAACAAATAATACATTTCTTGTATGGGGACCGAACTTTTGTTATTTTTATTACTAGCAGTGAGTACCCCACGGTTTCACCCGCATAAGTTTCGATCCCGTGGGAATATCGGGATAAAAATGTAGAAATCTTGGTTATAAACGGGTAACGAGTGAAACTACATATCTGTGTGCCAAATTTCATCCAAATCTGTGCAGTAGTTTTTGCTTGCATGAAAGAGTAACAAACATCCATGCATCCATCCTCACAAACTTTCGCGTTTATAATATTAGTAGGATTTGTTGGTTTAGCGGCCATAACAGTAACATTCTCTGTGAAAATTTCAAGTGTCTACCTATTACGGTTCAAAAGATACAGCCCTGTGACAGACGGACGGACGGATATCGGAGCCTTAGTAATAGGGAGCCATTGGCATCCTTTCGTTACGGAACTCTAATTAGTAACAGGGTCCCGTTGGCACCCTTTGGTAACAGAACCCTAAAAATAGAGCCACCAAAATAACCGAGACCAAAAACGGCTTTGTTATTTTCTATTTTTACCTTTCTTTAATTAGACGTCGACGGATACTTATGACACGGGCTCAAAGTCAAAGTAAATAATAACAGCTGCGCGAGTCGCTCGAGGGTTAAGCTACGCTCCCCGAGGTCGGTCCGTGGATGGGTGTACATCTATTACATATCGAAAACTCTCCGTGCCTCGGAGAGCACGTTAAACCATTGGTCCTAGCTGTCATTTGTAGATCTTTGACAGTCGTTACAGGTAGTCAGAAGCCTGAAAGTTTAACTGGGCTGAAGAGGTCAGATAGGCTAGGCAGTCGTACCATGTAAAACACTGGTATTCAGCTGCACCCGGTAAGAGTGAAGGCCGACCCCAACACAGTTGGAAAAAGGCTATGCAGATGGATACTTATGACATAGGTATACGGACAGGTAACGTGTCTTTGTTGATTACAGCACGTTTGTTCTTGGTAGTAATCATATTTATTTAAATACAGGGTGGCAGGGACATCGACGCGCAAACTGCAACCATGGATTCAGCACATAAGTTTAGACCCCATTACATCGCGTCGAAATTTTTCGTCGGTTATCAAAAAAAAAAATCTTCTGTTTCATAGAAAAGTGCGCCTACGCGGTCAAAATGTATGGAACAGCAATATTTTTTTTTTAATAACCGACGAAAAATTTCGACGCGATGTAATGGGGTCTAAACTTATGTGCTGAATCCATGGTTGCAGTTTGCGCGTCGATGTCCCTGCCACCCTGTATTTAAATAAATATGATTACTACCAAGAGTGGAGTCTAAACTTATGTGCTGAATCCATGGTTAATATAAAAAAAAAAATGTGATTACTACCAAGAAGTGCCAAGAACAAACGTAACGAACGAACGAACGTAACGTAACGTATAAGAAATACATCATAATATAATTTTATACTTTATTGTACACCAGAAAATACATAACAAACAAAATACAATTTTTAATACAAAACATGCAATGGGCATAAATAAAATTTAAGAGTTAGGGTGTAATCAATATATTGTGTACTTAGAAAATTGAACCGAAATGTTCATATATGTGTGTAGAGGACGTTTACCGTCTTATTACAAAACGAAACCTAACTTTAGTTCTAGCCTAAACTATTGAGCCAGTACCTACTTGTATTTCGAACTTTATTACGATTTAGGCAAAGTTCTAAATACTAAAATGACAACAGCTTAGCACCGAACTAAGCTGTCATTTTTGTATAATTTTTTTATACAAAAATGACGCACGTTTTGCCCGCGCTGGTGTCTTCGCTCGGTGAAATTTTACACAAATTCGCTCGTTTTTTTTGACAAATCAAGTTGTAACAATGTCGAGGGTCGTGCTAATTGTTCCGTTCCTGAATGGGTGACATATTGACTATACGTAAATGGTCTAGTCTATACTCACCTTTAGAGTTAGGGTGTACCTAATCAATATTGTTTACTTAGAGGATTGGACTGAAACGGTCAAACAGAGGACGCTTCGAGTTGAACCATCGGTTTTAACTAAGTGCCTAGACTACTAATAGATAGTAGTCTAGGCACTTAGTTAAAACCGATGGTTCAAAATTCTCAGACTCATCGCATCACATCATCATAGTAAAGTAGTAGTAGTAAAGCAAGTCATTTACCATAGGTAAATGACTACAGCGGTCTCAGAATGGCCGCGCTTTTTTCCACGAAAAAGTATTCAGTGTAAGTTTTAATGCAGAAACTTCAAAGAACAAGTAAGTAATACATAAACCCACGCCATCTTCCAATGGAGGTTCGCAGAAACTACAGTACGCCACCTGCAACGACCCTTATATACCCCTTTTGATTCGTTTACGTTCACACATGTGGTCATACACGCACGCCGGTTGCGAGTACTACGCACCTGACCTTCCTGAAGAACATCACCAATAAGGTCACTACATGTCCCTCCAGGGCGTCCCAGGCATTTCCACTCACATCTGCCTTGTAAATACCTTTTGTTAGTCTCCTTTTATTCATCCTCTCAACATGAGCGAACCATCTAAGCATGCTTAATTTTTACTCTTTTTAATTATCACTACATCTTCTTTTAAACCGCAATGACTGTTAGTATAATTGCACTAAATTAAGCTTCGCCAAACCCCGTAGTGTCACGTTTCCGAGATATTAAAATCGGCATTTTGAAAAAAATACAAAATGGCGGATAGTTAGGTTGTATATGTATATAAATATATACAAAAATCTTCAATCCCTTTAACATGCTAATACTGCGAAATGCCATTACGGTGCTATAATTTGTTTAGCACTGACATTTACTAATATCACGCCTTGTTTCCCCGAAGGGTTGGGCAAAGGTGTACTTATATGTATACAATATGTAACATAGTTAATTATGCATATACCCCAATGAGAGTATTTAATGACCAAAACTTTATTGTTTAATATTTGACCAAAACTTTTTTTTTTTTTTATATCGTGTTGGAACATTACTTTGTGCATTTAAAATTGAGTCTTATTGCTTTAAAATAAGATTTAATTTTCTTTGGCTCAATAACCGGTCAGTACATACGGCAAAATACATAATTTTTGAAAAAAATACTGAGCTATACTTAAAAGTTACTGAAATCGATTCAGCAGTCAATTATGAACAAACTAGTTTCAGGACTTGCGTTTATTCTGTTACACCTTGTATAGTACACCAACATTCAGCCAGTTAAGTTGAAGTCCCATGAAATAAGGAGCGAGCCCAGCACTGATATTTGAAAATGTAAAATGGAGATCACTATTATAGTGTTATTAATCCAGTTGTCGGTTGTCAATTCCACAAGCCGGTCACGGTTCGCTCTGCGTTATAAAATACAGCAAACACGTGACTCTTCTATTTATACCCTCCAATACCTGTCTGATCAATTTCCCATTACATCTTTCAAGGTTTATTTGTTCTGATCATATTTATTTGTTCTGCGGTTTATCCTTTTTCCAATAATTGACCAATAACAATACAGCCAGTGAAGGTATGTAGGTACTGTTCTGTAAATATTGGCTTGTCTCGTGGTAACGAAGAGATTATCTCAAATCGAATTGGTTGTGTTTTGTTTATGGGAATTCCACTTTTGCCCGGGGCTTGGCCTGCGTGGGCGTCGGAAATCATCCCTCGGACACAGGTCATGATCTATCTGTGTACATCGAAATCGTGAAAAGGTAACAACAGACAGAGTTACTTGCGCATTTATAATATCAATTCCTAAACAAGGTCAAATTAAATTAGCTAGCGAAACTCCGCAGACGTGATGCGTATCGATATCTTCACTTGATAAAACAAAAAACAAAGTAATTTGATTTAAAAAAATTGGTCATCGATCGCAGTTAACCCTACCAGCAGTGCGATTCTGTAACCATCTCACCGTGAAAACTTAGGTGAAGTGAGCGTGGAGTGAGCTGTCATTCCAACTAATGCTAGGGATTGACACTATTGACAGCTCACACTAAGCTCACTTCACCTAACTTTTCACGGTGAATTTTTTACAGAATCGATCGGCTGTAATACTTTTCAGTTTTTTTTTGTGTAAACTTCGCAGGCGTGATGGGATTCGATATGTCAATACGATAAAACAAATTTTCTCAACTTACGAGTATACTTCAAATAACAACTCTAACAGCGGTCGTAGACCCAAAAAACAAAAAAAAATCTAAAAAACGTGTTTAGCTACCCTCATGGCTGCAGAGTTTCGCTAGCTAATTTAATTTGACCTTGTAGATTTATTTGTTTTCTTGTTTATTAGAGGCACATTGTGTTTCCTAGTAAACTGACAAGGCAGCACAAATAGTACCTACGTGCAATCCCATTGTTATGAAGTTATTACCTACTGGAAAGCTTTTACAGAGGCATATTGCATCTAAAGTGTTTCCCGTGCTGAAATACCATGGCGCTGTATCGAGCCCATCAGAAGCTTTTATGGAAGCGATATAAACTACGTTGAAAAACTAAGTTATAGTTTTAGATTTTCACACACAACAATAATCACAAAAATCACAGACACATCAAATTCCCATATTTCAAAACTTTCAAAATCTAGTCACAATCTCATCAACGTCAAAAACCTGTCATAAATGTAGGTAATCTAGAGGTATTTTTGACAGATTGAAACTGACCTAAGACAACTAGATTTTGCCCGCGACTTCGTCAAACTCAAACTCACACCAATCACAGGCACTTTTCAATTGTTAAGGACATGGAGATTCGTCCGCATGAAAATTCTGTTCCTCTGACCATCCCCGTCGCATCGCATCGCCCTATTACTTCGTTTTCACTTAGAATTCTTGCATGCTTGTGCAGACTTTGATTTTCCCTATAATCGACTATGGTGACGTGTGCTACTTGGACTTGAATGCGGTTTTGCTGGATAAGCTCGACAGATTGCTCAACAATGGTACCCGGTTCATATTCAACCTCAGGAAATACGAACGACCATGTGTCGAGCTATAGGTCTGAGCTCAAATGGGTGTCCATTCGCCAAAGAAGTTTGCGCGCTTTGATCACGCTTTTCTTCCTTCTCAACTCTCCCACTCCTCCTTATCTTGTATCTCACTTCCAATATATATGTTCTTCACACGCTAAGAATCTGCGTTCTTCTAACAATCTTCTCTTACTCTGTCCTTCTCATACGTCTGACTTTGTTCATTCTTCTTTGGAATGCGCTTCCTAAGCGGAGATTGCAGTCATTTTCAAAACAAATAGCGTGGAGTCATCTCAACACCTGTCTCCCTTGATTTTGTATATATTATAAGTATATTATAAGTATATAATATTATAGTAATAGTATGTATGTGTATATAACGTATTTATGTATTTGTGTACCTAGTTTTAAGAGTTTTTTTTTATCACTGTCCCTCTCAACCAAAGCACCTGCCATCTAATCTATTCACCACTCTTGGTTGACTGGTAGAGAATGCCTAAGGCACTAAATCCGCCTTTGTACCTTTTTGTGCGAAAAGTTTCAATAAATAAATTCTCTCTGTCTTTTTTTTTGTTTTTGCTCGGCTCCTAAGGTACCGAGCGTGATGTTAACAGCCTGCCCCAAGAATTAGGCTATAAAAAGCAAACAGAATTTTTCAAATCCGACTGGTAGTTCTAAAGCGCCTCCAAACAAACAAAAAAGAAACTCTTCAACTTTATTATTAGTATGTGTAGAATGTAGATAGAGATAACGTAGACTTATTAATTCATAAATAAATCCAAGAAAACTATGATTAAAATGCGTGATACATATTCTAGATTAAAATAATCTCAGAAGAAAGACGATGCTATGACTTGTAAACTTCAATGACTATGTAAATAAATATAAATATGTATGAATCAGCCATGCGTAAGGTTTGTACCGCAGGTAACTTGTGTCTCAGGTTTCTAACCTTGAGACTGAATTTAATACAAAAATCTTCTTAGCGTGTTGATGGCTAAAATATAGTTTTATTTTCTTGTTTGTTTGGCCCAAAATTCAGCAATAGCGGATAGCATTCGCCGACGCATCCATTGGGTCCTCACGTGTGCAAACATAATACGTTTCATTAAAAGCGTTTAATGGGCCTCTGTGAGCTGGCTTCGGCCCCTCGTACGCCTTCCAAAGGTCCGGGACCCCATGTATCCCGAAATAATAGTAATAAATAATTGGCTACGACCCCTCGTACCCAGGATTACCAGGGTTGTTAATTTTTTTATATTTTTTGGGACCCCCTAGGTCCCAAAAAATATAAAAAATGAACAACTCCCACCATGCCAATCTCAACCATCATCTCATGCATATCTCACCATTTTGGCATCACATTAATAAAATACAAAAATATATATTTAATATCAAACATTGTATCATACATTGAAGTATTCCTAGTAGGTAAGTTTCAATAATTGTACTTGACAGTTTCATACTGCATTTGTTTTGAACCGTATGAACAGCCGGATGTTGACGTATGATCACAATATTTTACCGTAAACTTTCCTACAGTACAGCGCCATCTGAATGGCAGTACGTGAACCTTTTTTGAAAGCCTTTGATACGCAAAAGCTCCATCCCTCGGTTTTCCTGGCAAACTAGAAAGGTACTCGTACAAGGATTTCAGCTTCTCGCTACTCTATAACTGAAACGAGTATGTTCTAAAACGTTGCTCGGAACTCTCGACAGATGGCGTTAGTTACGTCGTATGTAGTAGTTAGGTACAGGAATCTTAGAATTTCCAACCGTTTGGGATAGTTTAGGTACCTACTAATGAAACGCAACAGCATTTTTTATAAAATACTAGCGACCCGCCCTCTTCGCACTGGTGCAATGGCAATATGGGAACATGTCAAAACATCAAGATTTCCTTGTTAAATCTAAGCTAAATATTAATGTTTCGGTACACATAACCCTTCCGAAATAAATTCTCTAAATGATGGTCAAAACCGCATCAAAATCCGTTGTGTAGCTTAAAAGAACTAAGCGGTCACACAGATAGATACAAAAGCGGCTTTTATTTATAATATTTGTGTGTAGAATGTACGTATAGGATACCTAAGTAATTAGTTTTTATTTAGTTCTTGTATTTTCCGATCATCTGCCTAATTGACGGATCGTCAGTCTTAAGTGGTTCCGGCTGCCAGGTCCTAATAATGTCCTAATGAAAAACTCAAGTCCGACCTGGGGATCGAACCGACGTACCCATGTTTTGCAGTCGCACTTACTACCACTAGTCCATAAGCGAGTTATATTTTCCTTAATAAAGTACTTATCAAAACATTCCTTTATTTGTCTATAACAAGATCAGCAGGTAGATAGGTACTCATTTAAATATACTTTGAGCTTAAAACGAATTATCGTAATAATAATATTACGACTCCATTTTCGTTGAAAGCACTCTCAATTATGTTGTGCCCTTTTAATGGGCATCCGCTACCAACGATGATAACTTACTACATCTGAAAATTACAAACCTTTATCAAAATTAAACCTTATCTCTTGAACATTAAAGCTCATAATCACCTGTGTTGTCTACTGATTAGAGTTGTGTAGCACTTATTGATAGGTACATACGTAGTACATATGTATCCTACTTGTGTACTTGACCTACAAAGCGCTATCCAAGCGATTTTTAATTAACTTTGCCGATATGGGAGATCCGCGCTGGTGTTTTGCATATTTCAATATTTGCAGTGGACTGCATTTTTGTGAAATGTGACGTGGCTTTCGGGTACGATATCAAAGGTCATTTTTAAGAACACTAGACTTTAAAAAATATAATCCAACCTACTTTTGATTAATCTAAGCAGTAACTCTTATCAAAATATTAAGAAAGTCAATACTGGTGGACTTTCGGAAGTCCCTTAACTTTAATCATATTGGGTTATTAAAAATAATTACCCACGTAAAGTGATTTAATTTACGACATCAATTAAATTGATTCTCAACTTGATAAAGTCAAGAAAAGCATACTTCCCGAAAAGAAACAGTTACAAAACTGCTTGCAATAAAAAATACCAAGTCCTTACGACACTAAAATAATGCTCTTTGTACTCAAGAGAAAATGTTCAAATAAAGACAAAGCTGATATTATTTTTAACGAACCAACTTAGTGTCTACGCCGTAGCAGTAGCTTCTGCGCGTAGCTCGCGTAGCACTAATAGGTGTCATCTACGCGAGGTTGCTACGTCATAACGTCACCTGCAAGGATGAACAAGCTATACGTATCTATGGTAAATAATACTATAAGTTTTAATAGGTTATTGTATTCTGCTACCTTAACTAAACTCATGTTATACAGATGTAAAATTATTTGTTGATTTGTAACAGGTAATCTCTGGAAGTCCTAAACGGATTACTAAAATTCTTTAACTTATAGGAAACTAAAAGAAAGAAAGAAAGAATGATGTTTATTTGGACACGGTCCGTGAAACCCACCACACTTTGCCGTAAGCTATGTTCCTTCTACGTGGATAAAGTCGCAGGAAGAAACCAGTAGTATTAAACAGAATAACAATTTTGTTCTAATGAAACTTGCTTCTACAAATATCACGAATTATCAATCAATAAATTTGCGAATAAACGTGTAATAACTTTAAGGATTGAATGATTTAGGGCTGATTTTTCAATCAGCAGATATTTTTTATTCGTGGAATAAAATTGACGTCTGACAGATTTAGTATGGAAGAATTGTCAAAAATTCAAAATTATTCCTCGGATATATTTATTCCTCGGATATATCTGGCGTTGGAAAATTTTGCCCTTAATGTAAAATCTTTTAGATAAGCCTTAATTACGTAGGTTTTAAAAAATAATTCATGTTAGAATTATTTTTTAAAAACCTTCGTAATTAAGGCTTATCTAAAAGATTTAAGTAACTACAATCTCAAGTTAACAATATATATTTCCTTACATAATAAGGAATTCATTGAAACCTTTACGCATTCTCGGTAATACCGGTTCGAGGTAACTGTAATTTTACCCTTTTCCGGATTATGTTACCCAGTTTTCATCCTATCAGGATATAGTGAAAAGTGTGACTGTAAAGGTACAAATATTTGGTATTTTAAATGATCTGCAATACCCAGCAGATCGTAGTTTTTATCTGTGTTACCCATTAACTGGGTTGTGGAAGGCAGATAGGCGCTCCACGTAAAATACTGACTTTCAGCTAAATCAGGTTAGACTAAACTGACCCCAAAATAGTTGGAAAAAGACTAGGCAGATAAATTGATTGAAACGATCTGCAAATTCTGCAATAGAATAATTTTTCGTTGTTAATTGCACTAAATGAAAATGACTCACCTTTTTGTATTTATTCTCAAGACTTGGCTTTATATTCTCACTACGTATAAAGTAAATAGCTGTAACGAAATTATGCCTTTGAATTCAATTCCAAAGAAATGTAACAAAGTTTGACTTTGAAAAACCTAAAGAACTTGAGTGTTCTGAATTAACTCTTACAAAAGTGAACTTGAAACAAGATACTATCGCGTTTATACAAATGCCTAATTTTTCTATTATCTTTAGGCGCAATAAACGATAACGAATCACCACCAATTTACCACGCTACCAATTCCAGCCACTATAATTTGTGTGATAATAATATAATTCATTAATTTCGTAGCGTTCGTAGCACAAACTGCTACGCTTCTACGACACCCGTAGCAGATTCGTAGCACATAGGCAAATAAAATTTTCACTGCATAAATTTTAAGCAGGCATCATGCAGCTTCAAGTCTGTGCCTTTCGGATAAGCGCAATACACGCTTTTATAGGATATCGCCCCGTAAATCAGTTTTGGGGCTCGTCAAACGGGGAGGGGGCGGGGCACGGCGTCGCGGGTGTAAGGGGGGCGCGGCGCTGGTTACGTCACTCTGATCGATGCAGCACTTGTTGCCGCGTTCAACAGGCACGAA
This sequence comes from Apamea crenata, assembly GCA_949629185.1. Taxonomy (NCBI): domain Eukaryota; kingdom Metazoa; phylum Arthropoda; class Insecta; order Lepidoptera; family Noctuidae; genus Apamea; species Apamea crenata. The sequence goes on from OX451359.1 coordinate 6,759,091, forward strand.
ATATCTAAATACAATCGCAACAGGCGAACACTTCGCACTCTTGTTATCCTGGTAGCTGAGATTCTTGATTTCAGTTTTGTTTGAGGAAAAATGGAAGAAAATGTTTCGATAGTGTTTGGGTCAGCGCATTATTTTGTTAGATAACGTATGTCGTCGCTATAATATTATCAAGGTTTTTCTAAATGTGTTGTGATATCGGAGAATAATGTCGATAGTAAACTACTTGTGAATGCGCGGCACGTATCGCCGCGAATTGAAATGGTTCAGCGCCTTTAGATCAATTTTCACAAGTACGGTAGTGTGAGAATGTTGCTACGCATTTTTCTTGGCGCTCACTGCCATGAATAAAACTAATTTTGAAAGTACTCTTAATGTTCTCTGAGTAAAATCTCCGTGCCTTGGAAAGCAGGGTAAGCCGTTCGTCCCGGCTGTCATTCGTAGATCTTTGACAGTCGTTATGGGTAGTCAGAAGCCCGAAATTTCTTCTAAATAATTGAATAATTGAATTTTTATTGTAATCAATTTAAATATTAATAATTTTATTTTCATGTTTTCAAACTGTGTATTACTTGTTTTAATTAATTAACTTGTTTAAATTGTGGTATGTGTATGTCTGTGCATAATGTAGTGCATGCTGTGCTTTTATATAGGTAATGAGGCGCTTAGACTAAAGTTGTTCAAGTTGCTCATTGTTGAAAAGCCTTATCTATATAATTTCTATACTAATATTATAAAGAGCTACAATTTTGTTTGTTTGTAGGTTTGTATGTAGGGGGTAAAATTTATTTGATAGCCTAATTCTCGAGGAACGCTATAGGCTATTTAATATCACGCTATTAGCCCTTAGGAGCAGTGCAAAAATAAAAAATTAAGTCAGAAAGAACGCTAAGCGAAAATGAAGTGATAGCGCGGGTAGGTGATGCGATGCGACGCGACGGGGGAACAAAAAATTTAACGCGGCACAAATTTCACGCTAGTATTATATAAATAAACATAACAATAAAGTAGGTATTCATACTTCAAACTACTTAATGCATGGAGACGATAGCAAAAATCTGAAACCCGCAGGTGTTCGCCAGTATTTGATAACTTAAGTAATACTCAAATTAATTGGCAGCTTCGTTATGAACGGAAATGTTCTGAACCGCGGCCTGGTTATATTGTTCACAGCAAATTGGAAAGGTGCTAAGCTAAATTATTAAGCTTTACGTACGAATATCCGTTGGTTTTACCGCCTGGTAATTCTCGGTAGCGAGGCTTTGCTCAGTATTTCGTAATAGGTTTGTTGAACGAGAATGTTAACCCGTTTACTGTGCACAATCTGGGTATTAATTTGTTACCCAAACCTAAAATTGTCTGAGTTTTTGAAGACAAAAATCTTTGGGTTTAGCACGAACGCGCGGAGTATACATAACAACCGCTATAAACGATTTTAAAAGTGAAAATACTGGTTTCGCACAAAATATGTACTAGTTTTAAGACTTTGTTTATATCCTGTGAGTGATACTTATTGTACTAGTTGCAAAAATTTTAACCAAAAAGCTATAGGATAATTGTATTTTCGATAGAAATCGTTCAAATTTACGTAACATTTACGTCGCACGTTCGTGCTAGGGCCTTAGGACTTTTTTTTTCACGCCAATGACTGGTGGATGAAAACATCCTCAAGATATTCAAGATATATTTCAAAATGTTGGAAAATATCTAACGCGTGGTGATCCTTACATGTTTCTTCTCTTTGTAAGGAAAGTATAATATTTTTTTCTATCCTTGTAAGTATGCGTATAGTGTTTAACTCATTAAACATGCCAACAACTTATAAAATGATCGCGGAGGTTGCATGGAAAAACCATGCAGGCTAAATCTACATCAGCTTCTTTCCGAGAACATTGAAGGTACCTACTTATTATAGAACGATGATCACTTCATTGTTATCAATTTTACGCTTCAGAAGCCTGTTATTAAGGAACAGTTCCATTGCTACCTTCGGAGGACAGGTTACTCACTGATGCCAACACAAATAATTAAACTTTAAATGAGACAACCCAGCAAAAGATAATGTACATAATTGATTATATACACACTATTTATTTGTACAAATGTAACTCGTGTTTCCGTCAAACATATATATTTGTACAGTCCACGATCACCAATGTGCTTCGAGCCGAATACTGGTAGTCAAAATGCAGGTAGGTTCAGCAATAATAGTGCCCATTACATTGGTCCCCCAAATAATTTGGGATAAGGGTAGGAGAATGATGATGACATTGGTCCTTCGAGCCGGATAGTCCTAGTTAAAATGTAGGTAGATTCACCAATGGAACAAGGCCTTTACCCGTCACGTGAATGCCTATCCGATCCAATTACGGCATATCCCCAATGCCATATAAGATATCAATCAGTGAAGCTCTATCATTTGTTTATTTTACGTAGCTGCGTGTCTTCGGTATATGAAGGAATGAATTGAACTTAGGAATGAGCTCAACCACTGCATCAATTTTTTTTTATCATTTTATAAAGTACCACAATTGTTGATACTTTATTTACATTACAATCTAGCCTAATAAGTAATTTAAATATAACTTAGGGCCGATTTTTTCAACTGCAGATAATTTCATCCGAGGAATAATTTTGTAATTTTGACAATTCTTCCATACAAAAACTTTCAGACGTACATTTTATTCCTCGAATAAAAATTATCTCTCGATTGAAAAATCAGCCCGTAAACTGCTAAGTAACTAGGTATTTAATTAAGAAATCGTCTAATAACGTATTTCTTATTCACTATAAGTTATGGCGAAGACACTGGTTTCACGTGTACAAACTCAAATAATTTATTTCAACTACCAATTACAGACACTTTTGAATTGTCAAGAGGTCAGTCAGAAAGATAACTAGCTTCTAGTTACGCATTCCAAAGCGTAGGTACCTATTGAGAAGAAACTCCACGGACACTCTTTTATACCATAAAATTGTTACAAAATATTTGATTAAGTACATCATTCGTGTTGAAATTAACTATGTGTAAACGATGTAGAAAGACATGCACGTTAAAAACGTCCGTTATAGAAAAGATAAAATCAATTCAGAAATTAAAATAAGCCGTGGCAGCTAAGAGATGCGACCAGTCCCGTTCATGAACATGATGTATGGATCAGCATCATTCAGCTAAACCATTCTGAAGGGAACTTAATGATCCAACACACACGCCACCACCAGCGAGACATTAGAGTGAGCATTCGATTTAGCACTTGCACTACAGTTTAAGATCACTTACTCGTACACTGCATCAATAGAATAGAAAACTTTTATTTCAGACAGGAGTCCATAGGGTTAGTAACAATTTTACTTAACTTCTAGTGTTAGTAGGTTACAGACACAGACCTACATACAATTAAAACTCAGCGTGGAGGTGCATCTACCGCAACATCGGGGAATCCCACCGATCTGCGAACACACTGAGAAACCAACAATCAACCAATCAATATAACCGTCGAATAATTTTATAACCGATCGAGGTAGACACAAAAATGATCTCTGAAAGTTTAAAGATAAAGAAAGTAGAAGTTAAAGAAAATTCCTTAATACATAAAAACACCCGTTAAAAAACCTTGCTGACAGCATCTACACAGTTATATTATAAATTTAAGTCACTTTTCGTGACTGCCTGTGTGATCGCGTTATTCTTTTAAACTACGCAACGGATTTCGATGCGGATTATCAACATTTAGAGAATTTATTTCGGAAGGTGTATGTGTAAAATACATTAGTATTAAACTTACATGTTGTTAGGTAAATACTGAAACGAAAAAACGGTCCCACGACTAAAATGTTAATTGTTATTAATTCTTTTAATTGTGTATGTTTAATATACGTTATGTAGATACGTGGTTTCAAATCATGTGATAACCTAATCGCCACTCTGTATATAATAAAGAAATTTCTGTTTTATCTACTCGTAAAAACCTTGCGAATTAGTAGCGGGTCATTAGTATTAGGATATATTTTAATTACTGCGAGAAATATGTATATGTCTTGAAACCCACACCGATAGAAGAACGCCAGATAATTTTCAAAGCTTAAGCAACCTTCATTGATGTCACTCAGCAGCAAGTTGCGTTGAACTCGTGTGAGATGATATTAGACTTTCATATAATACATAAATTTGAATCGCGACATATTCGCCAAAAATGTAAAGAAATATGAGTTTATGGAAAAATAACTTTAATTCCTACACAATAAAGTTTAGTTTACGCTACAACTTCAAACATTTTTATAACTTTTTCAATAGTGCTAGTCACTCTGAAATCAACTTAATGACTATTAAATTAAAGTTGATATTTGTTTAACTTGAAATAACGTCAATTTGAAACAAATAAAATTTGAATATAGTTTGTATTATGTGTAAAAGGTCTCACAGCTCTGCATGTCTAGCAGTTATGTTTCTACCATTTATAATGGCTGCCAACCTGACATGGCACTGTCCTTTTGTAAAATTGTTACAAATAATATTTTTAAAGGTACTTAGCATATATAATCAACCTATATATATATAATACCGTTCCCACTGCTGGGACAGGCCTCCCCTTCACAATCAGTATAACTTATTTAATAAATAAACAAAGTTTTATGCATAATAGTAAAAATTCCGTCTAATATGTATTCTGATTATAACGTAATATTCTAATTTGGGTGTTTGGTGGTGTGCGTTAATTCCGGGACATGTTGTATATAATTATGTTAATTTTGATTGATTCATATATTAATGGGCCATTGTAGCCTGAAATAAATGTTTTATTTTTTATTTATTATCCTCTGATACATGTGACCAAATGTGGTTGTTACCTCACTCAGTGCGAAACAATCTTAGTAATATGACGATCGATTCTGTAAAAATCTCACCGTGAAAAGTTAGGTGAAGTGAGTTTAGAGTGAGCTGTTAATAGTGTCAATCCCTAGCATTAGTTGGAATGACAGCTCACGCCACGCTCACTTGACCTAAGTTTTCACGGTGAGATGGTTATAGAATCGCACAGCTGTTTAGAAAAATCAAAAGTGAGTATGTTTATTTTAACGATATTATATAGCCTCTAAGGGCCGGTTGTTTCAAACGGCTGGTTAACGTAACATATGTACATCAAATAATAACGATTACGAATTCGTTATTATGTGACATACGGCAAGGCCATAATTTTGTAATTGTAATTGAAAACAACGCTTTTTTTTGGTTTATCGATAGTTAGCGCCATTTTCGACGTATACGCGTGAGTCAAGTGGATGAGAAACAGCCCGCCCTAAGTACGTAATATTGACTGAACTATAACACAAAGAAACACGAAAGTTGGAAAGTAGGACATGAAAATTTAGGTTGCAAGTTTTCAGTTTTTCAAATCATGGCTGTATATTATCAGTTTACAAAGCAAATATTTATAGAATTACTTTTCTACAGCATTAATACAGTAAACATTTATATTCACTCTTTTCGACGTGAATAAAGCTGTTACTATTGAATGTAAACCAGAACATTTCATAAGCTCTTTAATCAAAATAACTGCTACAAACATAATTAATTAATAATTTAATTACCGTATTCCACATCTGTGAACTGCAACCCCTCATTCTCTTATGTATCATTCAATATACCTACATACAACATGAAACCGCAACGCTTCGCATGCGGGACGGACAAACCGATCAGTTAAAAACTGCGAACAGGTTTTAATTAAATATTAAACTTAAACCCCTTTATTGCAAAACAAGGTTTTTCTTTCGATCAGGTTTAAACCACTGACCCAGTTATTGAATTAAGAACACAACTGATAGAGAAATGCAGTTCTTTATACAAAAATGACAGCTTAGTTCGGTGCTAAGTTGTCATTTTAGTATATTAAGAACTTTGCCTAAATCGAAATAAAGTTCGAAATACAAATACAAACAAATAGGTTTCGTTTTGTGATAAGACGGGAAATGTTTGCCACTACCCTTCACTGGGAACACGATACTTAGGACTGGTTGTCACACTTTCGGGCAGAAGCCCGAAACTCGTACGTTCAGTCGGTAAGTACTCAGAAGAGTATCCGTAACGACTATCAAAGATTGACAGCCAGGGCCAAGGGGTTAACGTGCTTTCCGAGGTACGGAGCGGTCTCGGAGACCACCCATCCCCGGACCGGCCTCGCCAACCGTAGCTTACCCTCAAACGACCCATGCGGCTGTTATTACTTAGCCACGAGCCCCTCGAAACTACTATTAAACTTATTTTCTTTCTTTCTTCTCTGTACTAAAAACGCACCACTAACTGAAAACACGGAAGTTTCAACATCGAGTCCGTAGTCTCAAAAGTGAATAGAATTCAAACAGCGGCTCGTAATGTGCTTGCTCGGGGGAGGCTCGGTCAATAAAGGCTCGATTGTAACATACACACGTTTGTTTGTTTGTTCGTTTGTGAGTTATGTGCCTTATTGCTAGTAGTACGAGGGGTAGTAAGTCGGTGGCGTTTTGATGACCCTCAGTTTTTGGGAGGGATACTACCTACAAACTTTTTATACCAATTTTGAGGGGCTCGAGGCTACATAGTAGTCGCAAGGGTCGAATGAAGCTACGCTCACCAAGGTAGGTTCGTGGATGGGTGACCAACCAATATATATCGGGACCCCTCTGTTCCTCGGAAAGCACGTTAAGCCGTTGATCTTTACCGCTGCCCTGGAACAGAAAGGGCTAAGGAAGGAACACGGGTGGGTTTTAGTCAGTAAGAGTCTGACCCTCCCTTCCGCTCCACCCAGAGCGGGAGGGGTCATTTGATGACTTCCCATCCAAAAAAAAAAAAAAGCCGTTGATCTTTGACAGTCGTTACGGGTAGTCACAAGCCCAAAAGTCTGACAAACCAGCCAGTCTAACCGGCGATGGCGGAATGGCGGGCCAGGCTTACACGCCCTACCGCTGGCCTCGTCACCATCCAGGCGGTCCGGTCGGTGCTCGAGCGCTGGCTCCCTGTCGTTTCGGGTGACACAGGTGCTCTCGGGGCATGGGTGCTTCGGGAAGTACCTGTGTCGCATAAAAGGGGACCGGACGCCCGGTGTCACCACTGCGTCGACTGCCGGGAGGACACGGCGCGGCATACGCTGGCAGTGTGCCGCCTGGGAGGAGCCGCGCCGTGCCCTCATCTCAGAAGTAGGCAGTGACCTGTCGCTGCCGGCCGTGGTCGAGTCGATGGTCGACAGCGAAGAGTCCTGGGATGCGGTGGTTTCCTTCTGCGAAACGGTCGTCTCGCAGAAGGAGGCTGCGGAAAGGGAGAGGGAGATCTCGTCCACTCATCCGGCCCGCAGCAGGCACACCGGGCGTCGGCGGAGGGCGGACAACGCCCTCTTCCAGCCAGAGTCTAACACCTCACTCCCCCCCCTGACCCGAGGAGGCCCGCGGTGGCCGGCACCAGTCGGAGGTTGCGGAAGGATCATACGTTCCCGCGACCCCCGGCGTAGGTGTGAGATGGAACACCGGGGTGGTTTTTAGTCAGTAAGAGTCCCCCGTCGCCCGCCCCAGGGCGGCGGACATCCATGAGGATTTATTCATCCACTCTGGAAACAAAAAAAAAAACAAAAAAAGAGGCCGACCCTAACATGGTTGGGAATATGGGACGGCCGATTGTTTGATTGACTACCTACAAACTTTTTAATATGAATTTTGAATTGGATTGCAGGTATCTTAAACTATATAGTAAAATAAAATAAAGAGTCTTCGATCTACATGAGACGAGGTATTTTCAAGGCACATAAAGGGTGCATATAGTAATATCATTAACGCTAGTCGTGACAGCGAAATCAATAAACGTACCTGTAGAAAAAGCTACGTTGTTACGAGTATCAAAAAGTCGAAAATAACTTGCCTAAATGTACTCTAGGCTCCATTTGTAAGCCACGTGTAACTTCGCTTCGCAGTCATCCATCATATTTCGTTATTTGAAAACAAATTAAAACACGTGCAGTTTTGCATACAACATTTTGTTTTCATTTCAACTCCAAAAACTTATTTCTGTCGCTTCAAAATAACAAAGGTCTGTCAACTCGTCATTCGCAAGCCCTATCAGAAAATTGTATCGATGGTGAACTTTTCAGCGATATCCACGTCTAAAACGATATCCAATTTTAAAATTTGCACGCACGTGTAACAAAATATTGTTTTATGTTTTTAGGACTGCAAGAGGTATTTTAAAACCCAGTATGTAAATAAAGTATCTTTTTCAAATCATAGTTTATCTTGGACACAACTGACATCGGTAAAGGAAAACAATTCGTGATGAAACCAGGGGGTCTACTCCAAAGTGGAAAGTGCGAATGTTCGGATCGGACCGACACATGGCCGAGCCGAATATTATTGAAAAATGCGAATAAAGTTCGGATCGGCTCAGCTGGGTCGGGACCATAGTAAATATTCGAAAGAGTGTAGGAGTGTTGGATCGGAACCGACCGAACCAAATAGTAACTTCGTAGCAGGAAACGGCCGAACATTCGGCCGATACTACTTCGAAGTAGAACCCCAGGACTTATGTATCTATATCTATCTATATAGGTATAAATAAAAATGAATCTCCGAAATGTGAGCAGACGATATTTAAGCACAGGATTCCTATTACTATTCTTTATTGTACAAAACATGACTACAAAAACAATGTTATAACATTATAAGGACAGTTTATGTACAAAGGCGAGATTTGCGAATGGATCGTTTGTCTAATTCAGTGTTTTTTAACGTGGAGGTCGGGACCCCCTCGAGGGTCGCCAAGCCCCGTAAAGGGGGTCGCCGTTTCTTTAAAATAATAGGAGGTTCCAAATGGAATCAAACACTTCAAAGCTAGCAAAAGGTACCCAAAGTGACAGACTTGAATTCCAAGTTAGGGAAGGGGGTTGCGAAATATTTTTATATAATAAGGGGGCCGCGCTATGAAAAAGGTTGAAAAACACTGGTCTAATCAATAGTAATCAGTGCCTTATTGGTCTTTTTGAAAATCTATAAAAGAAATACCGAAAATATTTATTTAGCCGTTTTTTTTATGTTCACAAAAAACACTACTAACAAAATCCCTTAATTACAAAGAACAATGCGAGGAAATTGTTATATAAAAAAAAAATTGTTAAATAAATATTACAATTTTGTAATATCGTAAATGAAAAAGTCTCATAAAAGCTCATTTTCTGGAAATTGTAGCTTTATTTCGCCACTTCCAACAACAGTTGACCTGTTTGCACGTCCAATGTTTTGTAAACGCGCGTGTCACGTCGTGAACACCTACTCAAACACTTGTTAGGTACATAAACAAGAGAAGCTGCAGTTTCAGAGCGGCGATTAATTTGCAAAGTTTGGTATAACGCCACTCGGCTGGCTGGCAAACATATGAAGCATAAAGCATCGCACCAGCTACATAGGTGCTAGGTAGAATAGATTTAAGTTTGCAGATTCTAGCTTTTAGTGTTTGCAAGCGGTAAGCTTGCAATGTTCATCTCATTAATATAATGAGTGGAAGCAGCTTTTTGTACCTATGTATCTTTATTAATTAACTAACTTTAACTAGCTCCTGCCAGTGACTTCATCCGCGTGAGTTCCCCCGACCCTGTTCTTTCGGCCTTCTTTTACTTTTGCTCGACTTCTAATAAGAGCCCTAGCGTGATGTTAGCGTCAGGTAGCCTATACCTAATAGCCTTCGTCAAGAATCGGGTTTTAAATGTTTTCAAATATTTTTATAGTTCCAAAGATTAGCGCGTTCAAACAAACAAACTCTTCAGCTTTATTATTAGTATAGATTATGTTGTAAAATTCGTAATAGTAGCTGTATTTTTTAGTTCTAGCATTCCAATAATGTTACAGCACCCGTTATAGCAAATGACTAAAATAACTAATATGATAAAGACTACCCCAGGACTTATAAGTTCCTACATTATATTATATAGTTTCCAAAACTTCAAAGTATACAAAAAGATCCTGCCTTCTCTGCTGCTAAACGCTATTTACCAACATCACATCTAGAGATGAGGTCCATGATTGCCACTTAACCTAAACGATGACTCGCAACTGTGCACGACATACCTCTACATATTACCTAGCAACGTTTCATTTCGCCCAGAAATTGGCACCTTTGAAATTGCTATAGTGACCCTTCTATTCAATTTGACATACAAGTTGACCCTAATAATTAACCTGCCTCGGTGTTTGACACTTGAATAGTAGGTACCCGGCAACATGTATAGCCATAGAATTGTAGATTGTGAATCAAGTATTCTGTTAGAAGGGAGCCGATTATACATTCTCTTCGACGCTACGGTACATTGGAGTTTACTCGCTGAGAACAATGGGAGTCCACTAAGTAGATAGATGTAGAAGTTCTACTACATATCTATCATCGCGATAACTAACGTACTGCATTCTCAAACGACTCGTAACTTTAAGCCCGCGTCTTAACCAAAACGATCGTCGCGTGAACAAATGACTGCCGCGGTCATTTTGTTCGGCGAACCCAAACGCGAGGTTGCGCCGAACTAAATAAACGCGACGGTCGCAGCTTCGCGTGACTCTAGTAGAACAATTTTTATGAAAACTTCATGGAAATTGTTCTACAAGAATCGAGTCGCGCCTGTCTGCGGCTGTCTGAGCCTTTAGTTAGGACGCGGCCTAGAAGTACCTTAAATGTCTTTCCGTACACGATGCAGCTTAAAGTGATGTGAAGTAAGTCTGTAAGGTTTAGTAGACGAGCCGAAGAAAGAAACGGAGACAACAAATGAAACCAAAAACACAAAATTACGTGCACATTATTAAATTCAAAGTCATCAACTTCAATTCAACTTCATTATCATACAACATGAAAGAGAATTAAAAAATAATTAGTAAACAGCTATAGCAATAAATAATTGAATTATCTGCAGAAAGAAACCTATATGAATTTGCTTTAATGTGTCTTGTAGATGTAGAACGATATCAAAGGAAAATGGGTACACCTGGGTTGTATGGACGGAGGTCCAGAGATATCAACATCCATTATACCTTATTTGATAATTAAATTTGCTCAAAAAAATCTCTATAAGTGTTGCACATTGCTACTCTACTTTACAGTCCTCATTGCAATGTGCAACACCTAAAGAGATTTTTAATATCATTCAGCGCTCCAGCGCCATTGATTGCTATCCAAGATGGCCGCTCTGACTTTCTATAGCTCTTTATTTGTATACAAGTGTTGGTAAATAATTTAAGATAGCCTTTAGCTAAGTAGTAGACGGATAAATCACAAATAAATAGTGTTAAGTGCACAAGATACTATAAGCAGCGAGGTTGGGGTTTTGATTTCCATTGATCTAGTACGAGTAAAATGCATTTATACTTAGATACTGTGAAAAGTGAATTGCATGAATAAGATCTAATTTATCAAAAATCACAACTTGAATTGAACTTGAAACAAATAAATAATAGCAATATACGTTAGGTACCTAGATTAAGGGCCGGTTGTTACAAATGGTTGGTTAACGTAATATACGTAGGTACGTCAAATAATAACGATTGCGTACTTTTTTGGTTTGACGGTAGTTAGCGCCATTTTTTGACGTATACGCGTGCGTCAAGTGTACGTGAAACAACCCGCCCTAAATAACTTATATGCTGCATTCTTATTTATTTTTCTTAGTTACTTAGCAGCTAGCTTAGGTTATATTTAAATGACGTATTAATAGGCTAGCTATATATTAATGTAAATGAAGTATCACCAACTGTGTCCAATGAGTGGGTACCAATTTTTTTTTTTCATTGTTTTTTTTTTCCTCTTATTATTGACATTAATTTCTATTGCTATTTATTATATTGTTGTTTTTTTTATATCCATTTATTTAATTATTGACACTTGACTGGCTTGATTACTTAAAATTACATACATTTGTACGCCCTCTGGCATAACATAGCGCACTCTTTATTATCTTTATATACCATTGTTATTGTACCTATGTTAAGCACATGAATAAATGACTTGTGATACTACTTCCTACAAATATTATAAACGCGAAAGTTTGTGAGGATGGATGGATGTTTGTTTGTTATATTTTTACGCAAAAACTACTGAACGGATTTGGATGAAATTTGGTACATAGATGGTTTATAACAAGGATTAACACATAGAATACGTTTTATCCCAATATTACCACGGGATCCAAACTTACACGTGAAACCGCGGGGTGCAGCTAGTACTTTATAAAAGGAAAAGATTGAGTCCTACTTACTTAGCTCATTATATATGAGACGTAGATAACCTCATCGTTCACCTTAAAGCTAAAATAGGCAAGTGTCTATCTTAGCTATAAGGGTATGTAGGCACCCCTGCTCAAAAACAGCAGCCAAAACCACTTAAATATGACTAAGACAGTCTTATTCTTCAAAGTAAACTTGGACGCTTCTTAATTAACCATTCCCTTTACCGTGCACAGCTGAATTAAGCATTCCCTATTAGAAACGTGAATTGGGTCTATTTCCTTTGGAATAGGTACACTCACAATGGTAAGCTGTTAATGCGTTGGAAGAGTCCTGAGTGCACAATAGTAAGTTTCTTCGCTGATATATTTTTTATTTTATTTTATTTATTCGGGAAAACAAACAGTGACACATTACATTTTATAGGAAGAAATACAAAAAGATACGGCCAAATGTGTAACCAACCACATTTTCCACAGAATACACATAAAAAAATAATAATCTTTACAAACCATGCTATTTAAACTAAAACCTACAAACTACAACAATTTAAGTTAAAAAAAGAAAAGAAAACGTTTCTTGTGTTATATAGTAAAACAAAAGTTTTAGCAAACAAAGCAAAACTTAGAAGGCAAATCTTAATCAATATTAAATATAAATTAAATAATATATTTTAGTTTTAGAGGATGGTCGCCGATTCCCTTGTTCACAGACTAAACTAAATTTAATTTCAGTGCATCTTTTTCTTTCTATTTCATTAAGAAAAGGACAGAAGATAAATATTAAGTTAGTCCTGTCCTATCCTGGATACTTGTGCAAAATGTCATGTTTCTAAACCCAGCTGTTGTCACCCAGTTGTCTGTCAGTGAATGAATGTAAGATTTTCAGATTCAACAAATAAAATTGAACAATTTTGAATTCCGCGCTCTTATTTTTAGTTCAGTAGGCAACATGATAATCCAACGCGATAACGGAAAATAAATCTAATTAATAAAACAGTAAACTCTGACAACTCAAAGTTACCAACGAATCTATCATAATCATCAAGCCGCTAGTTATTGGTTCGACGTCGGCCATTTTGGCGGGACATCCGATATGCCTTCCGGCATTATTATACGAGTGTTTTGTGGTTGAAAATTGTCAATTTTACCCAAAACACGTGCAAAGAATTACGCTTTTATGTTACAGTTAATTGGATCGGTTCAAACGACATGAAAAGCTAACGGAAACACCAATTTGTTTTTGTATTGATTTCGACAACGTGATGTTGCTGCCGCGTGTAATTGCTTCCTGTAAGGGTACCTCGTGCCTTCCTGCCTTCAGGAGCGATGGTACTTAAGTACGCTACGGAGTGCCCTTGGCAGTCAATCCTACTACAAACCTTTCTGAGTATCTAATCTCTCACCGCGGCATGAGCTCAGAGCTTTTCTCGTATTATACTTGTGGCGTGCTTGGCTCTTGTGTTATAGTGAAGGAAGATACCAGAATACTTAAAATTAACCAACTCTATACATTTAAAACATGCATCCTAAAACATAAAATCATAACACAAGACACACATTCACAACTTAACTTTAAAAAAGAAAACATACACGTACAACGCAAGACGACGAGACAAAATAGAATTAGGAAAACTTAGAACTAACTATGGTAGGAAAAATATACTTTATGAGGTAGCAAAACTTTATAATTAAATATCTGATGATGTTTTTAACAGTAACAGATATATACAGTAACAGTATACACTTTAAAAAGCTCTAGAAGAATACGTTAGAACGAAGTACTAATACCGAATGTCACCTATTGAATATTTTAGTTCTGTTGTTTTGTAGAACTGTATAATTGTGATCATTGTAATTGTAATTGTTTGTAATTTTTTATTGTAATAATTGATTTACGATGATTGATTGTTTTTTTTTTTGTGTATCGTATCACAGAGACTGTATCTACTTTTATTATATATTTTCTATACATTTCTCATTATGTAAGTGAACCGTAATGTTCTTTTTTTGAGACAGAAAAGTGAGAAAGACATTATAGTCTTTAAACCGAAAGAAAAAAAACACATTTATTTGCGGCAAACATGACGCATAAAAAGAACACAAACACAAAAAAAAAAACAAGTTGGGGGAAAACATACGTCACATCCACCCAAAAAAATGCTAAGACCCTATATGAGACAGAGCCCCAGCTCTGGTTTCGAGAGTTTTGACGACGAAATTGATAAAGATATTGGCAAATGTGCCTATATTAGACACCAATATTTGAAAATATTTCTGCATTCATGAAAATAGCCCCCAAGTATACGTAAATATACACCCTGGGCAGTCAGTCTTGCTATCTTGCTGAATAGTCAATCTTGACCACGAGGTCACTTTGATTTGTGACAGATCAGTGTGGCAGGATCACAAAAAGAGTGACTTTAAAGTCTCTCTCTTTTTGTAATCCACATACGTGTACATACATACTGAACATACTATGTAATTTCATGTAGCCTCTACGTGAAATTAGTATGTTAGATGTTTCTCGTATTATATTTAATGTATCTTTATTTTAGATACTGTAACCATGTCCATAATTATAATATTAAACAAAAGCTATGAACATTACTTAAAATTTCAAAACTTTTTACAAAAAAAAACAACCGACTTCCAAAAAAAACACTACAAACTGAAAAATAACATTAATTTCGGGAGTCGGTGTCGTAGGTTCCGCATTTTCGTTTTTTGACACCGACGGAAGACACATAATAAAAAAAAAACATTCAAATTAGAATGTTTTGTTCGTCGACCGACCCGAACCGACTTCGAAAAAGGAGAAAAAGAAGTCTGTTAAAAAGTATACAAAAGGGTATATAAATTATGAGAATATATCATCACATTACGAGTATTATGCTTATAATATCAATGAAGCACAAAATCGATCGCATCCATTCGCGTTGGTGTGGAAATATTCAATGCCTTCCGGATATAAGTACTTACTTGGCGGTTGAAAATTGACAATTTCCGTGAAGGCACGTGCAATGCATGGTTAAATCTGTATTTGAAATAAAAGATATACCTGCTACTGCCGATTGATTCTGTTAAAATCTCACCGTGAAAAGTTAGGTGAAGTGAGCTCAGAGATTTCAGAGGTTACAGAATCACACTGCTGATTTTGGTCAAACTTCCCAATATTTTTAAAGTATATACTAGAACTTTTTATTTCTTTCCTGTGCGTTCTGTTGTGTTTCTTATCTAGTCTAAAGATTATTGTCATCATCATCGTCCCTGCTGGACAAAGGGCTCCCCATGATTTCCAGCTCTTTCGACCTAGGGCTAAAGTGGACCATCTTCTACGGGGTCTGCAGCGACGCGTTCTGAGTTTGTCTGGGCTTCACGATGTGGTTATTTTGGCCCACAGCTTATTAAGCATACGGCAGACGTGGCCAGCCCAGATTAACTACCAAATTCTCAATCTTAGCTGAGCTTATATGTAAACTTCTAGGGAATTTATCAGGACCTAGCAAAAGGAATAGTGCATAATATATTGGTAATTGTTTAAAAGTTTGTCACAAAGTCGAAAATATCATAAAACATTAAAAAAGGCCGAATACTTGTCAGGAAGCCATTGTACATCGGATATTGGCTTTCGGATATTATAATGTGCGGTTTTTACTGCTGAAATACGTCAAACGGAAACTATGCAACGAATTGATAATGATATAATTCATGCGAGGTTTCGACAATATTTCATCAGTATCAAATTTTGAATGACTGCAGGTTAATCCGCGCGGCAAGCGAGTCCAGTAATAATAAATTATGCCATCCATTACCAACTTGGTCAAATCGATATTCTGATATCGATTTTTTTTAGGTGAAACCATTCTACCAACTTAGACTCTTCGTCAAGCTTCATTTATGTCTAGGGTTGGTACGTGTAAAAACAGCACAGTTAAGGACCTTGCTGATAGGATGTATGCTACCAAGACCTATAAGCGGTGGTTAGAAATAGCCGCGTAAGGTAGGGCTCGAGCAACTTAGTTGCCCAGCAACTTTTTGTCTCTGTTGCTGTCTCCTCGCCGAGATTTGGAGGATGCGCACGTTGAGCGGTAACTGGCTAGCTGGCAACTTTTTCATCGCGTACTTGCATACAAACCCGTAGACTTGACGTGAGAAACAAATAAGTTGCGGGGACAAAAGTTGCTCGTGTCCCGCCAAATTTATTGTTTATATTTTTTGTATTAACAATTTATTATTGTGTTTTTTTGGATCATGTGGTCTGCAATGAAGATTTTTATTTATTATCATTATAATAAATAATGTTTAAACTTTTTACCCTAGCCCCCAACACTTCTGGGTCACAAATAATTCCATACCACTTTTCTTACGTTAAATCAAAATCAATAAGAAATAGACAATAATTGGTTGTTTAAAAAATCAACGATCGAATAACCAAATATCAATTTATGTTATGACACAGCTCCAAAATAAGTCCAATCGATCTTTATAAAATGAACAGAGTATACTTACATGTTGGCAGGAATATCGACGCCCAGACTGTAATCATGAATTCAGCACATGATTCTAGAATCATGTGCTGAATTCATGATTACAGTACAGTACTTTTAAGAATTTCGTCTAGACGAAATTCTTAAAAGATATAAAAAAGCGGGTGTTTCATAAAAAAAATCTTCATCCGTTAATAAGAAAAATATTTAACCGACGAAAAATGTCAGCACATCGCACAGTCAGTACATCGAGAAGATGTATGGCGCTACCGAGAAGTGACATGAGTCGTGATAGTACCTATCTAGCAGTTATTTTAAAACGATTTTTTTTAAAGCTTTTACACTTTTTGTATTTTTTTGCAAATATTCTGTGGAGTTTATATAAAAAAAATGTACAAAATTATTTAAACCGTGTCTGTGGTGTACCATCATGATCATCATTCCCTAGCCTTTTCCCAATGTTGGGGTCGGCTTCCAGTCAAATCGGATGCAGCTGAATACCAGTAGTTTACATGGAACGACTGCCTATCTCACCTGCACAACCAAGTTACTGCGTAATACGATACCCCCCGGTAAGACTGGTTGTCAGGTTTCTCGGACCCGTAACGACTGTTAAAGATCCACGAATGACAGCCGGGACCAACGGCTTAACGTGCTTTCCGAGGCACGGAGCGTTCTCGATATGTAATGGACACCCATCCACAAACGGACCGCGGCAAGCGTAGCTTAACCTGTGATCGACTCGTGTTATTATATAGCCACGAGCCCCTAGCTATAGTCTACTTCTCTCAAACAAATATTACTTTTACGACCAGTTTAACTTCAGTAAAACTCCTTTACGGTTTTTATCCCCACAAAGCAGTTAACAGTTTTCCTCGGGGTAAACAGTTAATACTTGGCTTTAGTTCTTTTGTTTTTGTTTCATAATCACTTCTTATGCTCAAATAATGGAACTGTTTTAGTTAATATTTGATTTATTAGTATTTTAAAGTTCTTTTTTGTTAGTCAGTTTGGCTGGAATTTACTCGACGTTTTAGAGGTGAACCTTTACCCTTCCTTTACCATTTCTTATTTTTCTTTATTTGTTCTTATGTTCTTTTGTGCGTCATGTTTACCGCAAATAAACGTATTTTCTTTCTTTCTTTTATAAATGTACTAGCTTCTGCTCGCGACTTTGTCCGCGTGAATTTCTTGTTCCCTGACGTTGCATCGCATCACCTGCCCACGCTATTACTTCGGTTTTGCTTAGCATTCTTTCGGACTTATTTTCATTTTGCTTGGCTCCTAAGGGTCCTTGCGTGATGAAAAATTAAATGCCTATTATTGCCTCACGAATTGGTCCATCAAATGCAAGAAGATTTAATTAAATCCGATTGGTAGTTCCATAGATTAGAAAGAAAGAAAGAAAAAGTATTTATTGCGACTCGTACAGAAAGATCATAAAACTAAACACAATCAAAAATAAAAATACAAACAAATTATATAAAAAAGTAACAAAAAGAAAAATTAAACAAAAAGTCCTGTACGAGGACAAAAGGCTCCTATCTCAGCATAATGATACGACATATGAATATACAAAAAATCAATTTCGCAAAATTAGCGCGTTCAACAAACAAACTCACTCTTCAGCTTTATTATTAGTAATAGATGATAAAATAGGTCATCCAAAACGTTTTAAATAATACTAAAAACTGAATTTTAACAACCAAAACGACAAAAATAAAATCGGATTTCCAAAATTATAATCATTCAAATAATGCACAATACCTATTACTGTCTGATAAATGGTTCATTTGGTTGATTTGATTATTTGTTGGTTTGATTACTAATGGTTAAAACTACAGGCTGGGCAAATAAGAGATATACAACTTTTTTTTTTTGCCGCCATTTTGTTTTGGCGGCAAATATGACAGTTGTTTCATGAAAATTATTTTGTGTACATACGGCAAATTTTTTATGGAGTGTTTTACGACTGAACAAAGTGTTTTAATTATTAAAACATTCTATTCAACCCAACCATGTATTCCGAAAACTCTAAGAAAATTGCGACCAATTTTTGGTAGAAATCACTTACCTTCGCGGCTAACAATAACTTGCTTAGTGATTAAATTTGAGCAGCATGGCATTGTAACAGATAAAGCAGTTTTCTTACATCAAGTGAATCAGTTGGGCTTAGGAAACATGTGGTTCCACAAGACGGGGCCACATGTCATACGGCACGAGCCACAATCGAGACATTGAAAAGAACGTTTCGGGTCGATTAATTTCGAGAAACGGTGTCATTGATTGGCCCCCAAGATCCCCGGATTTACATAACAGCTCCTGACTTTTTTTGTGGGGCTATCTAAAGGGACGTGTCTATGCTAACGGGCCAATGGACCTTCAAGAATTAAAACAAAATATCTGAGACACAGTCACTGAAAAAACGCAGGAAATGTGTGAAAATGTCTTGAAAAATGCAGTGAAAAGGGTCCACATCTCCATGCTGCTAGAAGTGGACATTTGTCTGAGGTTATTTTCCATACTGAACTGCCGGCCCTAAATACTATATTTAAATAAAAATACTTAATCATTTTTGTATTTCATAGAATAAAATTTAAAAAAAGTGTAAAGTGTATACCTCTTATTTGCCCAACCTGTATAGCTCTACTGAAATCCCTATCATTGCCATTTCAAAATAAACAAACGCATTTCATCACACGTTGGCAAACCTTCTAAAGATAACGAATTGAAACATTTCTATTCATAGGCGTCAAATAAAACCTCAACCTTCATTCTTATCCCAACCACTTGAAACCTCCAATTTTAATTCAATAACTGTTTTCATTACTCACAAACCCTTTTTCCCAGAACTCGCAAAACTAAGTTAAACCAGTTTGACATAATCAATGGCAACTATTGATTGCCTCTCAAGTGCCCCTCCAAGCAATTAAGCCAGTTAAAAAGGTATTCTATTGTAAGACAAGGTACGTCTTCACGACTTGTGACCGCCGCGATAGATATCCGAAGTCTGAATCTACCGTCCTTACCTGTTGCTTGAACCTCGAGAAAGTGACGCGGCTCAAATGCGCCACCGCCCTGTGTTACCAGGAATGCGAAATTTCCCAAATTATTTGGGAGTTTTGGTTATGGAAATTGTGTTCTCAAGTATCGTCTAGAAATAAAATAATTATGAATGTGTTAACCTACGACCTGTGCTTGTTAATGTTGCCTTCACGCTTAGTGCAAAGTGTTAGAAGTGCAGGCTATGCGAAAATATCGGTGAGCAAACCCTACCTTTTCGACCCGCACAAGGGCACTTGTTTATGTTTCGCCCAAAGCTCAAAAGAAAATGCAGCCGAAGTGCAACTCAATAACCGATAACTATATATTTTCACTTTTTCTGGGCGTGATCTAGCGAGATCACTTACCTTAAACTCACACCTACAAAAAAGTGAGTATTCCGCTTCTTGTAGTTGTCTATCAATTCTAGTAATAGCCTGAATGACAGTATACTCTTTTAATTAACTATGTCTGCAACTAAGGAAAGTACCGACTATTGTCTAAGACTAAGCCGTACAAAACTTGCCCACATGAGTACCTCCACTACTGAATAATTCCTCTCATCTACGTCCACATAATGACTAACAATTAGTTTAAATCCTGCACATCCGCACTGACCCGAAAGCCCCCATTACACGGGTGGGTAATACAGGCACCATACGAGATACTAAGAGAGAGATGCGAAGACATCAATCCGTTTCTTACTAAACTCTAACTATATCCGACGACCCTGGTTACTTATCTCCTTTGGTGACCGTACATTTGATACTATACTACACGACGTCACTGATGTGGGTGCGGGTGATTCTAGGCTAGAGGGCTGGCAACACCGGCCCGGGCGGAGGCAGTGTGCGCGAGCCGTCAGCCGCGCCGACCGCTCCCCGACAACCCTAGTCATAAGTGACAACAGACTCTATAGCACACCTCTAATTAGTTATACGTGTTTAAAAAAAAACTTGTGGTTTTCTCCAACTTCATTGCACAGTGCTGAAATCGTGCTCTAGGTAGCGAATATAGTTTGTTTTTATTTTTAAACTAAGTGCAACGCGTGTTTTTTGTTTTACAATTTTAGTTAGGTGTTGTACGTAGTATAAAAAATTCGCGGTCAATTGTTTAACACGTTTTTTGAAGTTATAATGTTTGTCATCATAAATTCTGGAGATAATTTGTAAAGTTTCTTCGTGTTCGGTCGCGAGTCTGCGCATATTTACATATTTATAGAAATTTACATATTTACTCAGTGTTAGTGCATGCTGCTCTGTGAACTACGGTGTTTGGTTTTCTTTTAATAATTTAAAACGTACCTAACATAAAATAAAATAATAAATAACAAGACAAAACGTAAAATGTAATCATAATTTCTAACACAACGCATAAACTTTATTACTACTGTCCGTATATATAGATAACTAAGAATTTACTAAGCATTTAATCCAATTTTTCCAGCCCCAAAACAAGGAAAATCTTAACAAAATCCATCAAATTAATCCTTCAAAGCCTCCACCACAAACTCATTCATACTTTAAACGTAATCACAGCATCAGCAACTCGAAAATTTAAATAAATACGCAATCTCAGTGATTATACCTCTCAAGGGAGCGGTACAGACGCAACAGTTAGTTCATAATCTTACCTCGAGTTTTATCACGGCCATTCGTATTACCCATGTGTGAATAAACCTCTTCCACAACTCTCTCGCCTTACCTCATTCTTGTTTTAAATTAAAAAGTTCTGCCGTTATTTTTACTGGCAATTCCACCACGAACGTAAAAATATGAGATTATTGCTCGTTTCGTACGTCTACGTACGAAGACCTCGTATTTGCTGAAAGTAATTAAAATGCTGTCATAAAATAATTGGATTTATGATACCTAGAAACAACTGACTATTGCGTGTGCTGAGAGAGACGCTTTTAATTACTTTTGATAATGTTTACCGAATGATAAGAGGATGAGGATGTAAAACTCGTTAGCACATAAATTTATATTTCTGGCGCCCAACATGGGACCAAAGTTGATCGATGTCCTTGACTCAAACCTTTACTAAATAAGTAAAGAAAAGCAATTACACGAGAGGGGGAGGTATTACGTTCACAAAATGTCAATGTGAAATCAATATAGTTCACAAGAGTTGTATCGAAGCGGGCCTGTCACTTTGTACTTTCGTATTAAATTACTGAAACTTGGCCCTTGAGCTGTTTTTATGTACATAGATAAAAAATCGAATTACTAAATCCATTTCGCAGTTCTAATTTACTAGGAGCACATCCAATCCATCAAAACTTGGGATTTGTTTTTAACTTTCGATATTAATGTCTGCTGTGGCTATACGCCGTAGAATTTGCAGAGAGCAACGAAATATGGATTTTCCGCGAAAAGCGTTCGCTCGGGGCTGCGCATTGATTAGAAACGGGGAGTAAACAAACACCCACCTTTAATGTTGGAGAATTACTACGATACGTAGTAACTCTTACTACGGGTATTAAATAAGATGACTAAAGAAGGTTCACTCGCACACATCAAACTTACAAGAAAATTCATTTAAAGGTGGATTTCTCCAACGCCCGATATCTTTATCCGAGGAATAATTTTGAACTTCTGACAGTTTTCCATAGTAAAACTGCCATGCGGCAATTTTATTTTACATATAAAAGATATCTAACTTCAGGGCTCATTCTAAGTCATATTGAACCTGGTTTAACAGCTATAACACTAATTGCACGCAATATTTTGGCACAATTACGACGTATACGTGCATAAAATCCATATCGAGTATATTATAAAGGGTGTATATCTAAGGTACGCAGTTCGAAACGGTTACCATGAATTGTAGACCTCCCAGGGTAGAAATTTAAATATTATACATTAAAATATTTTTTTAAATACCCGAAGAAAAATTTCACAAGTCTAGACTCATATACTGATTTCAAAGTTTGTCCGTCGGTGTATCTTACACTGTATAGAGTTAACCTTCTATACGCATATCTGTTTGACGACGTGTACGGTTTCCCGGCGCCCACGCAGGTCAACGGTAGTCTGTGACCCCGGTAACGCCGGCGACAAGCCGTCTGCTGCGAAATAAATTAAAAATATTAACAATTTGAATGCGGAAGGTTGGGAATAGAGTTCCTGGAAGGACTTTGGGGAGACCTTCGCCCAACAGTCGGCAAATTAAATGGAGTGAAAGAGAGAGAGACTTTAGTGATTAAAATTTTTATATTTGAATCGTATAAACAACCGGTTTAGTTATAAGTATAGTGTGAAATACAATACTCGAGTCACATTGCTATTGAATACTGTAGACGCGTTAACTTCTTGACGTATCGACCAAACCACCGTATATCATTAGAAACGAAACCATGTACCTCAATACACGTAGTTTTTCCTACAATATTCCTTCCATTATTACCTAACATTTATTATCAAAGGCTACTTCGTAACTGCAATAAATTATCTCTAGGTACTCGGTCGGCGGGTATTTTGCGGTCTGCATAGTGCGCTACTGCGAACAAAACGCGATCCGTCATAGCTTTTAATTAAAGTAATAAGCTTTCTTACACTGCATTTTGTTCGCTCGGCTTACAGACGTTAATTTGTGGGTTCTTCTGAGTTTTGTGAGTCACATGATTCTTTTCGACACCTTTTTCATAGATTTAAAGAATTTTGTAAGTCAAAAGCTCTTTTTCACAGCTTTTGAAATGATCCAACCAGTTCGCAGAAAATATTATGAATGCTCCATAATATTTTCTGCGAACTGGTTGGATCATTTCAAAAGCTGTGAAAAAGAGCTTTTGACTCTTTATTTGAGTATATTTTCGATTGTGGTCATACTGAACTTAAATATTTGGTTATTAACTGGATTAGTTCTGTTTTTTATTTGCTGTTTTATATTTTTCAAATATATATGTATATTTTTTTTTTTAATATCGAATAAACTACTAAAATTAAAGAATGAAGCGCACGACACCACATCTATTCATAAATCTCTAATAACCTAATTATAATTTGATTCCCCAGCTAGTCAAACAAAAAAAAACTATAACCAACAACGAAATAAACAGTAAATACATTTTAGTACCTAAGTGTGTAACGGCCTAATAGTCGTAAGTGAATAGTGATGGTACCAGTGTAAAAAGAACAATGAGTGGGTTAGGCCCGCCTGGCGTTTGGGCCGCACATAAACGGCTGGAGTCTTGGGCCCGGGCCGCAAGGGAGAGGACTTCGAGTGCCAGTAGCGGTCAGAGCCATAACTCCACTGACAGCTTCGGCGATGACAAGTCACATGGCAGTCTTAATGTAAGTAGTCAACTAGTAGAACATTCCCTGAGGGAATATGATTTTGTAGCTGTTTCACAGGTTCAGGTTTCAGTTTGTCTGTGTGTTTTTCATGCAAATCCATTGAAAAGTATAATTAGGCGAAATCTTTTGTTCTCAAGATACCTATTTACATCATATATAAGCTAACAGTCTTAAAATAATAATACTCATTTCATTAAAAGTTTCTAATGCGTCTCAGCGAGTTGACTTCGCCCCTCGTACGCCTTCCAAAGCTACACGGGGCCTTGGGGTCCCGCCCCAGAGTTCCAAGACATGTCGAAGAAACTTTCAATTATTAATATTTAAGCAATGCTGGCCGAGGTCGGTCCGTGGATGAGTTCATAACATATCGAGACCCCTCCGTGCCTCGGAAAGCACGTCAAGCAGTTTGTCCCGGCTGTCATTCTTGAATCATTGACAGTAGTTACGGGTAGTCAGAAGCCCGAAAGTTTGACCTCCAGTCTTGCCAAGGGGTATTGTGTTATAACTGTGTTATGGAGGCCAGATAGGCAGTCGCTCCATGTAAAATACTGGTATCCAGCTGCATTCGGCTAGACTGGAAGTCGACCCCAACATAGTTGGAAAAAGGCTATGCAGATATATATGTATGTATATAAAAAGGCGGGGAAGTAATTATAGAGCATCGAAAAATTCGTCCGCATCGTTGTCAATAGGAAAAGTGCCCAAAAGACTGGCAGCATTGCCACGTCGTATAACAATAGGCTAGATGCCTAAAAAAATCTAATAAGTCCGTCAGTTAGATTATCAAAAAATATTGGACCCGTATTTTTACTTTTGTCAATTATATAAAAAATGATGAAGATATCGCCTGTTAAAGTTCCGCGTGACGTCACGCCTTGCTACACTTTTTAGCATGGCTGACGTCACAACCTCATACTCCCAAATTTAGACATGCTTTATCATTGTCATTTTTTGTTTGATTGACAAAAGAAAAAATACGTGTCCATTATTTTTAGATAATCTAACTGACGGACTAAATATAATTATTATTTTTTTACCCAGGCATCTACCCTATTGGTATGCTACATATATGTTACAAAATGATGCGTAATTAATTGTAACAAACATTTGAAGAAACCTTAACACTTTCAATATTCTTAGAGAAAATTGGTTAACTTAATTATATCAGTCAGTAATGTTTCACTGTTTTGCAAAAGCTCCGTTCTTGGTAAGTGTTGCAATTGTGTGCTGCTTCTTTATAGTTAAGTTCAAGACAATCACTGAGTTCAAGACCTGCTAAAGAAAGAATATTGTATAAGGATCAACTTTTATCTTGCAAGAAACTTAAGTTTAAAAGCCTTTCGTAACTTTCTTGATAATATTCATTTATTCAACAAATTCTATGGGAAAACCTATTACTTTTTAGTTTGCGTTGTGGGAACAGGGAAGTTTGAGGAATTTCGTGGAGATAAATTTGAGAATTGGTGAAACTGATTCTGCCTACCCTCATGGAGACAAGACGTGAGATTATAAATGTGTATCTGAGAAATGACGACTTATAGAGAAGTATGGAATAAAAAGACTTGTTGCGCCGACCCCAAATAAATTTGGATAAGGGCAGGAGGATGATGCGTATAGTTGAGTATTTGTGTTATTTCTATTTTGAAAAATGGGCATCAAATGTACAAAAATACCTAAATATTTATGTAGATACCTACGATGTTCAACAACGACGAAGTTGAAAACGATGAATACCTACCAAGCTTGTTCATTTAGGTATTTATTTGCTGAAGTTGTAATCGAGCTGAGATAAAGTTTTTGTGTATTATTCAGTCGAGAGCAAAGTTTTTCTCGTTCAGAATCCATATCATTGAAAGGAGTTTCAAAAATGAAATATAATAGTCTATGAATTATGATTCTATACCACTCTTTGTAGTTTAATTGATAAAAAAATTTATTTAGGGCTGATTTCTGAATCGACCGATAATTTTTATTCATGGAATAAAATTGACGTCTGACAGTTATTGTATGGAAGGACTGTCAAAAATTCAAAATTATTCCTCCAATAAAGTTATCTGGCGTTGGAAAAATCAGCTCTTAGTTAATAATATCCTTAGTCAGCCGAAAAATTCTGAGGTGGCGACCGCGTACCGGAACGTAGCGTTGGATGGCCTGCTAAAAGATGGACCGATTACCGCCGCTGGATGCGGGAAGCACAGAACCGGTCGAAGTGGCAATGCTTTGGGAGGACTCCAGTTAAGTAGTCGACATCTCTCGGTTGAAATTATTATGATTCGAAAATGCGTTAGTTTCTGTCAGTTGCCCACTTAAAATTACAGGAGACCATCAATACAACTTTTTTCTAACAGGAATGCATTCTGTCATCATTTTTGACCATAAGTCTTAATTTATTTTAATTCTCGTTAGAACTGCTTGAAAGATTTTCTCTTTACTCCTTGCAAGGAAAACTGCCCTAAAACAAAAAAGCTACTCCAAGTTAAATCAGTTTTTCATAGAAAAGGGCTTTGCGAACATTCAACGTTGATCAGTAACCTATGTCCAGAAGAGGACGTCTTGCGGCTGAATTGATGTCCTAAGTCATTAGGAAGTTAATGAGATTCTGATTCTGTTGTGATTTTTTATTGAGCTTTTTTTTTACAAAAAACGTTGCCCCTCACTAGGAATTTCTCCTGTATCGTGGGTGCGTTTACAAACATTTAAACTCACATACACAAACAGCCAGACCCGGAAGAACTACTTGTAGGTCATACAAATATTTGTATTAGGGCAGATTTTTCCATCGCCAGATAACTTTTATTCGAGGAATAAAATTGACGTTTGTCAATTTTTGTATGAAATAACTGTCAAAATTTCGAAATTATTCCTCGAATAAAGTTATCAGATGATTGAAAAATCCGCCCTTACTGGGAAAAATGGGCAGATATATCAAAAATATTTACAACATTTTCACAACTGCGAAGTTAAACAAAGTTTGCTCATTTATTCATTTCCTGGATTTTTATTCGAGCCGAGAGCAAAAGTTTTCTTTCTGTGAATCCATGTCATTATTTAAATGGTTTCTGCGAAATGTTACGAAATATGATAGCTGCCTGAATCGAGTGAAAAGTATGTTGTTGTTCGGAGAAAAGCGAACATTTATCGATCACCACGTTTGTTAACTGCGTACTGGCGATTTCAGATCAAGCTATGATGGTTTCCATACAATGTTTGCCTTCAAAGTAAAGTACAGAAAATGATAAATGATTTGATTCCTGTATGTAGGCTTGTACAAACAATTTTACAGGTCAATCATATTTTAAAAACTAGATGAGGGCAGCGTTTCCTATATGACTACTCTGAGAAGAAACGCCCAAATAAATTCGGAGGTCACAGTTTCTTTTAAAGTCCAAACATTGTCTTGGTCATGTGAAGACCATGCAGATTAGTGTCTATCTGGTCTGTTGAGGAATAAACTATAATTATTGAGTGGACCCCAGGCCGTGGAGGCTGTAGAGTTTGTTTGTTTGAATGCCCTAATCTCTGGAACTACCAATGGGATTTAAGAATATTTTTTGCATTTTATTGTCCAATTCTTGCTGAAAACACGTCATATTATAAAATATATATATGAGGTAGGCGTTTCCTATCTGATTACTCTGAGAAGAAAGGCCAAAACAAATTCAGAGGTGAGAAAGTCCAGACATAATCTTGGTGATAGCATCTGAAGAACATGTAGATTGATGTCTTAAATTGTCAACTCAATATGTGAGGAACGAACCACACAGATTGAGTGGACCTGTCCAGACACTGCAACATTTGTCAGTAATCCTGCAGCTCAACTCAAAACTTAAGAGGCCTTATTACAAAACAAGTTTTATCTTTAGGCCCAGGTTTAAACCATCGAGGCATTTTTAAACTAATTCGAACTACCTACAAACCGACAATGTTAAAATTCTTATCACAAAAACTGACGTTAAACCCGAGTCTAAGTTGTCAATTTTTGTATTAAGAACTTTACCTTTGTTGAAGTAAAGTTCAAAATACAGTAACTGGCTTGAAGGTTTCAGCAAAGTCTAAAGTTAGAACTCTTATAGTAATAAGACGGAAGGAGCTCAAAGTTCCTAGATGAAATAAAAACACATATCTAAGTACCTACCTACGTGATCTAAAATTGTCAACCCACAATAGTCTCTCACTCTATGTCAGGTTTTGACCCACAAACCATGCTGAAATATGGTCATCAACAACACAAAAATACACATAAAAAAATTGTTGATGTAATTCAATTCACAATTAACCTTATTAATCAATATAAAGCAATATTATGTGATATGGTTACATTTTATTCCTTCTATAGGTATATAAGAGACGGAAAATGTAATAAAAATACGCTCGAGTACCTACACAATGAACATAATACGCTTCAATGGTATTCAACGATACGAAATCAATATATAATATGTACCTATTCGTAGTTATTGAGGCGTTCATTATGTCGTCGTATGTAATAAAGATTTCGTGGACATAACTAGTGTTTTTCGAACTCATTAATACTGTTATTACCAATATACCACTATGGGGCATATTGCTTGCGAGTGGGTATATATTAATGATTGATGTGGTTTGCCGCAGAGTTCGTCGTCGAACATGATCGTCGTTGTCGTGCAGAGGTCTATTATTTCGTTACATTTCAGACCTCTTGACTGAAATATGTAATGTTCTTCGATTGATCAATAATTCGTTCATTTTCAACCAAGTATATTTTTAAAAAAGGAGGTTCTTATCTATACAGCCAATCATCATCATCAGCCTACAGCAGTCCACTGCTGCTGGGGGCCTAAAAAGGCCACTTTAAGCAATACCTCTAGAAGCTATTCATTTCCTGAATTCCCAGCAGATCATAAGCAATTCCTGTAATTTTCGTTAAATGGTTACACATAATAGTTTAATCACCTACAATTAATTTCATATCAATCATATTTGGTGTAAACATTGGTGGACCATTTTACGAATTTCCATACAAAACTGTCAAACATGTGAATTGCGTGATATGAATTGCACACAGATCATATTATGAATTGTCAGTTTGTGACAATTTTACGATTTTGAAAATGATTCATATTGTTATCCTATTATGATTCTGCCAAAGTGGCCTTTCGAGCCCCCTGGACATAGGCCTCTCCTATTGCACGCCATTCTGCGAAGATCGTCGCTCCTAGTCTGTAACCAATACCGATCACCAATTCGTATACCTAACAAGCTCAGTTTATTTCATTAAGTACTAGCTTCTGCCTGCGACTTCGTCCGCATGAGATTTCTAGCTCCCCCGCATCCCATCGCATCGCATCATCTCTTTCTGACTTTATGCCTTCTTTCTCGGCTCCTTAGGCTCATAGCATGGTAAATAGCCTGTAACCTTTCTCATGAACTATGCTATCAAATTCAGAAAGATTTATTCAAATCCAAGCAACAGCAGCAAAATTATGTGCAGGAGGTGGTCATTCGTCGTGTTGAGGATGTTTGTATAGAAAGACTTGATGATGAATATATACTCTGCTTTAATTATTAACGTTTACAATTACTGTTTTCTTAGGTAGACGTATAGTAGTACTCGATCGCCGGTAGGTTTTCGATTGATTCTTAAAACTAAATCGGGGTTGGGGCGCACGGTGCGCCCCCCACCCGCGCGCGGTTCTACGCCGCCGTTGCCCGTGACGCTGTCCAAGTATTTTTCTGGTAGTCTAGAGATTAGCGCGTTCAAACAAACAAACTCTTCACAAACAGCTTCATTATCAGTATAGATTACCTTATTTATGGCTCTTTCATAATAAAAAAACACTGCAACGATGACTGGGAAGACCATTTGCAGCAGAGGAATTAAAACATCTACTGCTGAAAATGGACTTCCCATTGGGCTTTGCTAAAGGTTAACTGTATCATGAGAAGTATTTTTTAACCAATCTCTTTATCATTTACACAGCGTATCGTTTCTTTATCTCGTTCCAATTAACAAGAGTGTCAAAAGTCAACACGGAAAAACAGCAGAGGGGCAATTCTCGTAATTTTAAGAACGTTCACAGTCTGATCTCAGTCTCAATCTGTCAAAAATTCCTCTAATTTCCCTACATTTTGGCAAATTTTTGACATTTGTTTGTCGCCGAGATGAGACTGCGACTAGATTTTGAACGTTTTAAATTACGAGAATACGCCTTCAGGTATCCGAAATTCCGAATATCAAAAACCTGGGCAGAACTCCGTGAGTGCCCGACAACAGGACGTGTTTTGACGGGCAGAGCCGCGGGCAAGCCTATTGTTGGAAAAACAAGCGCGCCTAGCTTATTATTTTTACAATTCAAGAGTTCAAAATAACGAGGTACTCTCTTTCAGTGAAACAAAAAATGAATGCTGGCCTATCGTGATGTGGATTATATTTCTCGTTTTCTTGTTTATTTGGGTGGACTCTGAATATTTTAAACCAATTTCAAAAAAAGGAGTTGGTTCTCAATTTGATTGTATGTTTTTTTATGTTTGTTATTTCAGAATTCCGTCATTTATTTATAAACCGATTTAGAAAAAACTTCTTTTGTTTGAACATACCTATAGGGCCCATATAAATTTGATCAAGTACTGCAGCGTGGTTTTTCGGTTCGCTTCAATAATACCTGTTTTATCCAATTGGTTTGAGTTGATGATGTTATATAACTTCCTGTCACTGTTATTTACCCATCAAGAGAATACTGTGTGGTAACTACAAAGTGAAAAATAACTTTAATTTTGGAAGTCGATGGCAAAAAAAAAGAAAAAGGAAAGGTAAGGTTATTGGTGTCTTATATAAAAGAGATATCAACCTATATTTATTTAGCTTGTGAGACCAAAGGAAAAAAAAGGAGTATGAAAAAAATAACCGCAAGAAAGAAAGAATTAAGAAAAAGTAAGAAATGACACTAGCTCGCTCTTTATGAGGCTTTTTACAGAAATTCAGCATTTATTTCAATCAAGCCATTTACAGGGACTTTTGAACTGTCAAGGAATCGGTCAGTTATTCAGAAAGTTGAAGCTAGCTAGTTGCCTATTCCAAACCTTTGGAGAAAAAGAGCAAGAAAGTCCATGCGCACTCAGATTTGATAAAGATATCGGAAAAACCGCTATTGTGCTTGAGGGAAAATAAAAATAAAATCGGTCTCGGTGGTACACTTAAGTAAGATAAAGTTGTAACAAATATGACAAGGAAAATTATTATTAAAAATACAGGACTTTAAAACACCTGGGATTATCCTGTTTGTAACTTGCTTTATGGTTCAAATGAACAAGTCAGGATTGTTCCACACTAGTTCAAGACAGGGGAGTGGAAAGGAGAAATGGAGGCTTATGCAGTAGGAAAACATAGACTAAAAAAAAATATATATATTTACCATTTATGTACACACATTATAAACAGAACAGAAAAATAGTCACACAGGTGATGCTTATTTCATAAGAAATCTCTTCCAGAATACATACCTACGATAGGACAATAGATAGAGAGATGTAGACTTAATATATGTGCTTATAATGGTAGGTAAAGCAACAAAAAAAGGTCAATTTAAATTGCCCAACATGCCATCATCGAAAATGAAACGCCAAAATAAAATTCATGAAGGGTCAAAAGCAATGAGTAACTGTAGCCATAACGCACAAGTGGTTCCGTTTAATCACTATTTCGAGTTGGCACTAAAATTTCAATGTGGCTACTACAACGATGCTCGCAGCAGGCGACCCTTCCACTAAAAATATAGAAGCAGAAGAACCACTCCATGGCATTACAAATAAAAACCACAAACTCAAAGCATTGAGTTTGAGTTTGTATATCCTATAGAGTTTCAAATGCTATAACAGTGCTATATATAAAATGCATGCGTTTAACTATTTCGATTGCTACGAGAGTCAGCATTTTGTGAATAATGGGAATGCAGAATTGTGTTTTATTTCAAATAAAACAAATACAGGCACTTTTGAATTATTGTCAAGAGGAGTCAGAAAGATGAAGCTAGTTCCCCATTCCAAAGCGTAGTAGGTACCTATGGAGAAGAACGGGCGAGAAACTCCACACACACTCTTTTAAATCAAAATATTTGTTACATGATTCTTGGTGAAATTATGCATGTGAGAAAGATGTAGAAAGACGTGCACGTTAAAAGCGTCTGTAATAAAAAAGATAAAAATAAAAGAAAACACAATTCAGAAATTAAAACAAGCCGTGGCAGCTGCACAGACAGACAGTCAGTCTGGTCAGTAGATTACCAGTTCCTACTGATGGCGCCCGTTCACAAACATGACGCATGGATAAGCACCATTCAGCTCAACCATTTTGAAGGCACCATCAGCGAGACATTTGAGAGTGTATGACATACTCTCAGCTGCCAGGGCACACACACATAGGGCCGAAAACCCATATATGTATTTATTTGGCACACCAACAGCTGAACATACAAGGCATTAATAGAAAACAATAATAAATTATGGAAGTAGCGCGCATGTTCTTGTGCGCGTGTTTAGACAACTCACTGTTTGCGCCATGAGGGCTCGTGTCGATCGATCAAGTTTTAAGGTATGCTTACCGCGTTTGCTGTGTGGATGGGTGATCTTTACAAAGACCAAGACCCCGAGACCCCTCCGGCTGTCATTCGTTGATCTTTGACAGTCGTTACGGGTCGTCAGAAACCCGAAAATCTGACAAAGAAAAAGCCAACCAGTCTTACCAAAGGGTATCGTCCAGTCTGACTGGTTGGTTTTTTCTTTACCCAGTAACTGGGTTTTCGAGGTCAGCTAGGCATTAGCTCCATGTAAAAAATACTG
Organism: Apamea crenata; assembly: GCA_949629185.1. Lineage (NCBI taxonomy): Eukaryota > Metazoa > Arthropoda > Insecta > Lepidoptera > Noctuidae > Apamea > Apamea crenata. The sequence continues at coordinate 6,791,950 of OX451359.1, forward strand.
GTTTTCACATACATCCGGTTGGACTGGAAGCCGACCCCAACATAGTTGGGGAAAGGCTGGGCAGATCCATTAATTTTGTTTGTGCCAAGAGTACTGATATTGACAATTTCATGAGCATTCCAATTGCAAGTATCATTATTCTGTTCGCCATACATTATGTTCGCAAACTTATGTCAGTCTTTTTCTTATAGACCTTCTTTACTTTTTGTCTAGTGGTCGTTATAATTGAATATTGTTCGTGAATGTTCGTGAATACGGCTCGCAATTGTTTACTTTGTGTTTGTATTCATACGTATGGGCTTGGATGTAAATAAAGGCCGCACTATATCATACTGGTATTACGAAGGAGACTTTTGTTTGTAAGGGATTTGCGTAAAAACGGCTTATAAGATTGTTGTTCTAAATATTCAGCTGTTCCCAAAGTTTGGGATTGAAGCCGGTCCTGATTCTTGGAAATGTATATAATGTCTTGTAGGTATATATTATTTAGATGGCACTATACTTGGTATATATTATTTAGATGGCACTGCTCTCAAAACGGTGAAGGACTTGGCCCGCGTGGTGGTTTACGGCCTACTCCCTCTCACTGAGAGGAGGCCTGTGTCCCAGCATTGGGAACAATATAGGCTTATTATGCTACTCCTTAGTTGATAGTAGGTATCAATTGATCAATTCAGCCTATCGCAGTAGACTGCTAGACAGACGCCTCTCCCAGGCAGCGCAACAACACTGTCTTCTGCCTTCCGCATCCAGTCTGTCCCAGCCACCTCTGAGGTCGTCGGTCCATCTAGCTGGAGGGCGTTCCACACTACTCTTGCCGGTTCGCGTTCTCCACTCCAGAACTCGTCTGCTCCACCGCCCATCGATCCTTCCACAAACATGGCCAGCCCACTGCCATTTCAGCTTGCTTACTCTGCAGGCTATGTCGGTAACTCTGGTTCTTATTGGGATAATTTCATTGGTAGACAGTAAGTAGGTATGTATATCACTTTCAAAATCAAAAGTCATTTATTCAAATTAGACTGAGAATTTCAAAGCACTTTTCGAATGTCAAAATTACAAAAGACAGTCCCCCAAAAACGCCCGCCCTTCACGCTTCACTTTCTTTCCTCATTTACTACAGAATACGGGAGTGAAACCCCATGGAGTTAGTTTTGTGTTCCAAGGGAAATTGCTTCGCATAATTTACTATTTACAAAGGTTCGGACGCGTTCAATTGATAAATATGTAAAGAGGTACAATATTTGAAATGGAAGCTCTCTTTGAATAGTAATAGTATCATTTCATGACGTAAATATCCGGTCGTCCAAACAATGATCATGCCATAATAAATTCTGATTTTGTGATTTTTATACAAAACCTTACTGGAATAAGGAGTATAATAGGATAGATAATAATAGGTTGCGAAACTCCACAGACGTGATTATAAAATATCTAAACATCATAAAACAAAACAAAACATGATTTGACGATATTTTTGGGAGCAGCGACCTTAGGTAGTGTAGTTACTTGAATAATTCGGCTAATTCTCGTAACTTAAAACGTTTAAAATCTAGTCGCAGTCTCATCTCGGCGAGAAACAAATGTCAAAAACTTGTCAAAATGTAGGGAAATTTGAAAAAGAGGGATTTTTGACAGATTCGGATTGAGACTGAAATCAGACTGTGAATGTGAACGTTCTTAAAATTACGAGAATTGCCCCTCAGTTTAAAAAAACAGTTTTTTTAGGTTTGATTGATATCTGAACATGTTTAAACAAAAAAAAAGTGTTTAAATATCTCTTTTCCGGATAATTTAATTCCTGATTTTATCCCTTCCTCCAAAGAGACTCCAAGCGCGCTGAGCGACCTTGAATTTGTGGACCAGCCCGACTGTCAGTGTCCACATTTCGTCACCATATATCATGACGGGCAGGGTAGGCCCCGAGAATACTTGACGAAGTTTTCCAAATGCAGCCCAACCCAACAGGATCCTTCTGTCGGCTTTTTCTCAAAGTTATGTCTACCGAGCTGGATTACTTGCCCTAAGTAGACATAATCACCCTGGACCCCTAGCATTCGGTAAAGTAGAGTCAAGGTGACTAATCCTTTAACACGATGGCACGAACCGGTATAACAAATGGATAAAATAAATAAATAACTCCTCTTTTTGAAGTAGGTTAAAAGTAATAAAAACACCCAAGACTCATTTAATCTTATTCTTGTTCACAAATGAGAAAAGCTGCTAAACTAATTTTATGAAAATATAACCTGACGTAATATTCCCGCCTTCTCATTTAATTTTACTTGTCACGATGAATGAGCGGACTTAAAGGGAAAAGTTAATTGAATTATTCTCCCTTGAATCATTTAGAAAGTGGCAAACAACAAGTGATTAGCTTGAAAAAGCTTCTGAGAAAAACCAACGCCATTTTGGATAAACAGCGACTAATTCAATATTGTAATTATTTTTTTCAATTTAATTTTTTGCTTAGGTCGGCGTCTTGTCTTACCAGATGAGGTAAAATAATGTTGTACGTATTTTGTGTTTAATTATGAATAAGTTTTACAAACAAACGCATGATATCACGCCTTGTTTCCCTAAAAGGTTAGGCAGGGGTGTAACTGTACACCTGGAGCATATTTTTTTTCGCAAAATATGCGCTAGAAAAAAAGGCTTTAGGTCTTTTATAGCATAACTAGGTGGAGATAATGGTACTAAAGGCTAAGGTCGACTGCCCGTAAATCGCCTTTTCTAAGAAAGACCGATTTCACTCAGAGTGGCTTCCTCTCTTGGAGCAGTTTTCCTTGCAAGGAAAGGAGAAAAGCTTTCAAGGAGTTCTAACGATAAATAAAATACATTAAGACTTATGGTTAAAAATGATGATACGAGCGCATTCCTCTAACAAAAAAGTAGTGTTAGTCCTGTAATTTTTAGTGGACAACTGACAGAAACTAACACATTTTTTTTTTCGACTGGCTCTGTGCTTCTCGCATCCAGTGGATTCCTACTGCAATCACAATGTCATCGGTCCACCTTGTGGGAAGCCTTCCAACGCCACGCCTTCCCGTACGCGGTCGCCACTCCAGAACCGTTCGGCCCCATCGGTGATCTGTTCTGCGAGCAAAGTGCCCTGCCCACTGCCACTTAAGTTTGGGAATTCTTCAGGCTATGACGGTTACCTACCTTGGTTCTCCTGCGGATCTGACTTCATTTTCGAATAAACATGTTTTCTCATTTTGTTATGGAAACCTTCCATCCAAAACTTTACCTCACAAAGCATACTGAAATCAGCAGCGATCGATAGAACCAATTGATTTTTAAATTATAACGTTAAAATAGCAATTTGTCACTGGCATAGCGGTAAATATTGAATCAATCAGTTGCCTGTCGTCCTTGGCTGATTGATCGCGGCCGGGGCAAAAGTTTTTAGGAGTCATATTTTTCTGTAAGTGAACTCATCGATGTTGTTGGTCGTATTCTCACTTGTAGTGTCGTTACTTAGTATCTAATGGAGTTTGAAACGATATGTTAACAGTTTTACAACAGTTATTTAGTTCACACTCATCATAACATCTCTGATCTCACTCCGATCGTGTCAGATTGCGCGCCGCCCCATCGGACTATGAGAGTGGGAGGGGAAGAGAGAGTGCACCTGTGTCTGCACACACAGTTGTGCTCTATAATAACTCCCGCGCCAGGCTAGTCTCCGTTGAGATTGATCGCCATGCCTGAAATGTGGTCTAGAGGACTATTTACAGCACGTCAATATTCCACGAAGGGCAGAGATACGTTTAGCAAAAAATTATAAAACCCTTTTTTCAGAATTAGATTTATTTTCTTTGTCAGCTAACAAAATTCGCATTGATCTATGTTGAAATATGTTTTGATGGTTGGCTGCACAACCATCAAAACATATTTGAAGAGTAAATAAATCAATAAAATGCACGTAGCTTTTTATACGTAGTTTTTCTATATGACCTATATGGCGTTTTAGGTCACGCAGTACAAGGATACCTGTTGCTTGGCTCCTGTATCTAAACGCGTTAGCTTCTAAACTGTAAGAATACATTCTACTTGCAAAGAGAGAAAGAAAGAAAAATATTTTGTTCCGCACCCGCACAGGAAATACAAAAAGAAAAAAGGAGTACTTATTTCAAACTAACAAAATTAACATTAAAAACAAACAAAAACAAATAAACAAGAAAACAAAGACGTGCGAGGCCAAAAAGGGTTCTATCTCAACATAATGCTGCGATATTTATAGAATTAAGTACAGACGCCAGCACATCAAGCTACTACAATCTGTCAAATTTCTTTAATAGATTTTCAACTTTATCGCTAAAGTATTAGGTTCAAGGTTGATTGGGAAAATTTGACATTTTGGGGTAGCTTGATATGCTGCCGTCTGTACCGCAGCGCTGGTATTCATGACGCTTCTATACATGTCCTGTGTTTATTGCTAAACATAGGCTTATTGGTATTCAAAAACATAAATCTCTCAATAAAAAATTTCAATTAAATAAAAATAAAACCTTGATTAAATAAGAAAAAGGAGATCCAGCATGGGAAAGTCTCCTTAAATGTCGTGAGCATAGTTTTGAGGATGAACGTGGATGACTATAAGAGTAGAGAAAGACCAAAGAAACGATGGATGGACTGTGTGGAAAATGATATGGCTAGAAAAGGTGTGAATATCGAGATGACGACTAATAGAGAAGTATGGAGGCAAAACACATGTTGCGCCGACCCCAAATAGATAATATAGAGAGAGGGTAGACGGTGAAATACGTCAACTATTACTTTATTGTATAAAAATAAATATTATTCGTTTTTAAAACAGCACTTTGGTTATTCTTAAAGTATTTTGAAATACAGCCTACACAGAATTGTACTCTCTGGTGATATTAATATTAATACACTCAAGGAATGCAAAACTGTAAAAAATTTAAATGACATTTTACAAAATTATAATCTGACATAACATATTAATGAGCCAACAAGATTAGAGACCTGCATAGATCATATAATTAGTAACGTAAAAAAAGCATCTGGTAAGATATTGAAACTGGGACTATCCGATCACGACACAGCACTGCAGTGCGATTCTGTAACCATCTCACCGTGAAAACTTAGGTGAAGTGAGCGTGGAGTGAGCTGTCATTCCAAATAATGCTAGGGATTGACACTACTGACAACTCACATCAAGCTCACTTCACTTGAGTTTTCACGGTGAGATTTTTACAGAATCGACCGGCTGATGTTAGACTTGACAGTAAAAACCAAAATCTTTCAGCCGTCAAAATATTATAGAGAGATTTTTCTCAGGACAATACTCGGAAATTTCAGGAAAGTTTACACTTAACATTTGATACTGTATACAAAGAATCTAACCTGAACTTGGCCTTTAATATTTTTTATGATGTTGTGTTTGTTTATTGAATTATGTTTCCCACGAATTAGAAAACTCATTATCACAAAGTATCGTGATATAAAGTGGATTACTAAGGCATTACGACTTAGCTGTAAAACCAAACGACAACAACAGCAGTTCACACGGGTATAAATTAAAACCGGTATACGGTTTTAATTTATACCCGTGTGAACTGCATAGATAGACCAGAGGGGCAATTCTCGTAATTTTAAGAACGTTCACAGTCTGATCTCAGTCTCAATCTGTCAAAAATACATCTAATTTCCCTACATTTTGAAATTTTTTTGTCGCCGAGATGAAACTGCGACTAGATTTTGAACGTTTTAAATTACGAGAATTGGTCTTCTGGTAAAAAATGTTATATTAAACCATTATGCGTAGATATAAGCCACCCTATACCTCGTAAGGAAAAATAAGCATCGAAATAATATAATATGAAGACTACTAAACATAAAAATGCTCGGTTCACAAAGTTATAAAGTGCGATATTGCGTATAAGAAAATACTAAAGAAAACCGAGGATTTTCCAACGGAGGTCGAGTTTATACTTCTACACATTACACTGCGCTGCAAGTAGAATATTATAGTACTGAAGCCTCTTATGTTTTTATTTTGCCAGACAAAGAAGATTGTTATTTTTCTTTTGAAAAACGCGTGCGCTTGTTATTTTCTTCTTTTCATAAGTAAATGAGAAGGAGAATATAAGTGCGTAGGTACTTTTTATGTAGTTTTACAATATGGAAAATATAAAACTCAAACTCAAAGTATTACAGGCACTTTCGAATTGTCAAGGGGTCGGTCAGTCAGAAAAATGAAGAGCTAGTTGCCCATTCCAAAGCGTAGTAGGTACCTATGGAGAAGAACGGGCAAGAAACTCCATGGACACTCTTTTAAATAAATATTGATACAACAAATATTTGCCAAGAGTCTTGAAGTAAATAATTTGGTCGGTACTGAATTAAGGTAAATATTATCTTTTCTTTGATGTTTATTAATATTCTGAAATATTCCAAAATGTTATTTACCTCCTAATGGGTATAGGAACTATAGGAAGTATATTAATACTAATAGTAATATTAGTTTCTTAGTATTTTTTTTCTATTGAAATCGATAAGGACTAAGTATACTTTTAGCAAGAACATGTCGATACAGGTTCCTTCCAACACATTCCTCCACCACTTTTGTTTCAAGGACGATCAGATCAATCACCGTAATTGGCTCGTTAGTAATATAACTGCCTCATTGGTCTCGTGGTTGCAAGCGTGAGTGCTGAGCGTAGGGTCCTGGGTTCGATTCCCCGGTCGAACAAAGTGTTATTAGGTTTTCCATTAGGAATTTCTTAGTAATATAGTCCGGAGTTTGGAAGTTGGCGGTTTAATACCCCCGTGACTCGGAAGGCACGTAAAGCCGATAGTCCTGCTCCTGATCTCTCCCCGGTCGTGTCGGATTGCCGTCTAATCGGACTATGAGAGTTAAGGAACAGAGAATGCACCTTTGTTTACGCACACACTTGTGCACTATAATATCTTCTGCGTACCTGGCTAATCTCCGTTGAGATTGGCCACCATGAACGAAATCGGGAGGCTATTAATAGACAACTATTTCTCATAAATTCTCGTTGTAATTTCAAATAGTACAATGTAGTGTCTTAAAAATAAGTTGCACAAAAGCGTAGTACATCTGCGATATAGCGTAGTTTTACAATCAAATCGCGTTCTCCAATATTATTAGTCTACGTTCGGTGTTGCCAGTTGTTTTGTTTTTTTAAATTGTGTTTTTTATGGATCATGTGGACACACAACATTTTTATTTATTTATTTCAAATCGAAACTCGACTTCGAAACTGGGCAAGACGCCTGTGCCTTAGGTACTTAAGTTGTCGGCTCGTGTATTAGGCTCACCCTACTACATGGGACTTTTAAACATAACTGGCGAAATGTGGGTGTACTCTAGGTACAACTCTGCTCTACCCTTTAGGGGAAACAAGGCGTGATGTTTCAACAATTTCGATCTGACTAGGTACCCCTAAGAAGAAAAATGGCGAAACAAACTCAGGGGCCGAAGTCTCTTTCAAAGTAAAGGGTTAATCACTTAATGTTGTACATTAACACCATACCTCATATTCGTACTGTTTCAGTATTTATAGAGTTATTATTGTCGACAGGAGATGCTGATACCCAAGGAACAATGCCGCGTGCAGCCGCTGGCTGCTGAGGGTAGGGCTGCCAGCTCTCTGCCCCACGCCCGGCTAGCCAGGACCCCCTCCATATCTTCGCAGAGCAGCCTTGACAGTGGGACTTCTAGAGCTACTGTGAGTACAATAAAATTGGTTCCTTCATTAAAACCGATAATTTTGAGGAGGTCCTCGTCTTGTATGACCCGAACTCTTAATTGCGTACCCCTTTCATTTCGAAAAATCAACAATATTCCTTGCGTTATTTTTTCCGTAGACGAATTTATTAAACACATGTATCAAGATTTTTATGATGATAACTAAACCCATGCTGGCAAGATAATTTGTCTTTTATGGATTGTAAAAAGAAATAATATTTAAAACTGTCGCTCCGAACTTGTTTAAAGTACGGATAATATCCTACTGTTTCGAGGCGCATGATACTTACAATCAATCAGGATTTCCCGCAGACATTCCTGACTGGTTGAACCGATTGAATGTGTAAACGTACCGAAAGCGTTCGAAATAGCGCTGCTAAAATAGTCGACAGTTTAGGAATGTTTGATTCAGCCATTTTCGCTTCTATGTATACGAAGACATAGTTATTTTCTAAGGCTAAAGTCCAGCTAGCTATGAAGGCAAAGTCGGTCAAGGTATGAGGTATACCTACTAATAATTATGTAATCACAAAATCAATCTACCATTGGTATAGCAAGCAAAATGGATCATCATCTAGCCTTTCCCCAACTACATATGTTGGGGTCAGCTTCCAGTCTAACCAGATGCAGCTGAGTATATAGCATCGCATCGCCCGCCCGCACTATTACCTCGTTTTCGCTTAGCGTTATTTCTGACGTTTTTTTACTTTTTAACCGACTTCTAAAAAAAAGCGTTTAGTCGACATTTGACATATTCTACTTTTGACATCATAGTCTTCATATGACAGATTCTACATATGACAGATATATAAGACTAAACGGTGGCTGTGTGGTTTGGTTTTACATGCAAAAATATGTTTCTGGCACTCGCCGGCCGCTGCGCTGCCGCAGCACCGCTCGCTTCGCTCGCTCGGCTCGTGCGTTATGTGGTCCCAGTTATAACCTAACATAACCTAGCTTTTTCGATTTAAAAAAGATATATGCGTGTAAGAAGTAAGAACGTAAGCGTAATAACGGCTGGACTGATTTTTATGATCTTTGAATTGTTTGATTTGTCTGCGCCCTGAATAGCAAACGTAGAATCTGTCATATGTAGAATCTGTTTTATGTAGAATCGGTCATATGTAGAATCTGTCATAAATGTAGACTATGATGTCAAATGTAAAATCTGTCAAATGTCGACTAAACTAAAGAAAAGGAGGTTCTCAATTCGGATGTTTGTATCTTTTTTATGTTTGTTCGCGCATAACTCCGTCGCTTGCCAACCGATTTTTGAAAAAATCTTTTTTCTTGGAAAGGGTATACCTATACTTCCCAAATGGTCCCATGAAAATTTTATCGAAAACGGACAAGCGGTTTTTGAAAAATCAAAAAAATGTAGGTATCACAACAAACAAGTGAAAAATAAAAACTTTTTTACGAAAAAAAAAAACAACCGACTTCCATAAAAACACTACAAAGTGAAAAATAACTTTAATTTCGGAAGTCGGTGGCGAAAAACGAAATACAAAAACCAAAGACACCGACTTCCGAAATTAAAGTTATTTTTCACTTTGTAGTGTTTTTATGGAAGTTGGTTGTTTTTTTTTTGTAAAAAAGTTTTTATTCTCACCCCTATTGCCCCTTGCGTGATGTTAAATCCTATAGCCTTTCTCAATAATTAGGCTAACAAATGCCAAAAGAATTTTTAAATCCGACTGGTAGTTACTTATAGATATTAGGTCGTAGAAACAAACTCTTCAGATTTATTATTAGATATAATAATAAAAAAATTGAAGATATACATTTAACCCATATACCTACTCGTATATGAAATTGCAATCTGCTGCATACATACGTAATCAGCTCTAAAACGTTCTGCCTTTCCAATTTACGCTGTGGATGCCTCGCTAAGCCCTTGCCTGCGCTAATAAATGAAATAGCACCGGGTACGTGTTTACGATTTTGGCAACTTACATGAGGGGTAATTCTCGTAATTTTAAGAACGTTCGCAGTATGATCTCAGTCTCAATCTGTCAAAAATACCTCTAATTTCCCTACATTTTTAACATTGATTGTCGCTGGGTTGAGATTGCGACTAGATTTTGAACGTTCTTAATTACGGGAATTGGTCTTTTGAGTGAAAGAAAGAAAATACATTTATTTGGCACAAACTAAAAGACACACAATACACCAGATACATACATCAGATAAAACAAACAATAAAAAAAAGATGGACGGAGATGGATGAAGTGGACTATGAATAAGTTGCGGTTAACTAATATGAGAAATTCAGTACCATTTCCTAACTTTTCTTTACCTTAGACACACCTTAAAGGGGTATCGTGCTACCCAGTAACTGGGTTGTGGAGGTCAGATAGCCAGTCGCTCCATGTAAAATATTGGTAGGTATTCCACTTGTACTTGTAGTTTGACAGTTGTGCAACAGTGTAAGGAATAATGCTAAGACAAATCACGTGCCAAGTACTAAACGTTTAAGAATCTGGGCCTAAGTTTTAAGTTAGTAAGTCCGACATAATATTTTTTTCTCATACAAACCTGAACTCTTTCGCGCCTGAGTTGACTTTTATGAAACGGCCGTATCAAATTACGAAGGAATTACGGATTCAATTAACTATTCATTGTAAACAAACAGAAGAGAGCTGTGGTGGCCAGTGGCAACGGCCCCGTCTTACGAATAGGTCGTGAGTTCGAACCTAGACAGGCACTTTTGCTTGTATATTTAATTTCATCACCACTGCTCTCAAAACGGTGAAGGAAAACATCGTGAGGAAACCGGCATGTCCTGCAACCAAAACTTCGAAGACATGTGACGAACCCCCACTAGGCCCGCGTGGTGAATTATAGCCCACTTCCTCTCACAGAGAAGAAGCCTGTGTCCCAGCAGTAGAAACATGATAGGCTGATATGGTACACCATAAACTACCTACAGTATTTGTCTCTCCTTCCCTTTTTAATCCATCCAAAGGTTGTCTTTAAAAGATCGCTCTTAGCGATAAGACCACCCATTGTGTCACCCTTTGTAAAATTTCTATATTTATGTCTGTAATTTATATGGTGTACATAATAAAGGGTATTCTATTCTGATTATGCTATTATGCTGTAAACAAACAGCATGCAGTACCCTAACATATCGCAACTGATGACATCTACAAGGCAATGTAGAGTATCTGTAACTAGAGATGTCACAGAGTACAAGATGGATGACTCGATCAATCAACCCAGCCTGCCAACATTCACAGCTCAACACAACAAATCGTACTAGCCACATAACAAACCAGTTTATTAATTACAATAAATTAATTATTTGCCTATCCTATGCTAATCAGGCCACTCAAATATGCCACAGTTCATACATGGTTCAATAAGCCAACCACGACACATTTGGAATTAATCATGAGGCCTTGGGGTACTGTGAAAACTGTACCAAACAATGTTTCAGATTAGTTATTCTGTTGAATATGCTCGTGACATTCGTAATAGGTCTGTGTTTTTGTAGAGAGGTTATGAAAATAGTGTTTTGGTCTAGCTTTTCGTCTCTCTTGGGGTGATACTTATACAGAGTGGCAGGTACATCGACCCGCAACCTGTTACCATGGACTCAGTATATGATTCTATGGTCTCCGTTGAAATTTTTCGAATATATTTAAAAAAAATTGCTGTTACATACTTACATTTTGACTGCGTAGGTATTGCACTTTTGTAGGAAATAGCAGATTTTTTTTAAATACCTGAACAAAAATTTGAACGCAGGAGGCTCCAGAATCATGTACTGAATCCATAGTATACCAGGTTGTGCGTCGATGTCCCTGCCACCGTGTAACTACCTATAGTCTGTTCCAAAAGTATCTGATGAAAGTTAAATAAAACCATTTTTTGGTCTCTGTTACAATTACTAAGTAATAACAGCCGCACGCGTCGATCGATAAGGTTAAGGCTTGCCGCAGTTGGTCCGTGGACGGGTGACCATTTTTGGGGTCTTGGTATGCCAAGACTCCTCCGTGCCACGGAAAGCACGTTAAGCCGTCGGTTCCAGCTGTCATTCGTGGATTTTTGACAGTGGTTATGGGTCGTCAGAAGCCCGAAAGTCTGACAACCAGTCTTACCAAGGGGTATGGTATTACCCAGTAACTGGGTTGCGGAGGTCAGATAGGCTGTCGCTCCATGTAAAATCTGGTATTCAGCTGCATCCGGTTAGACTGGAAGCCGACCCCAACATAGTTGGGAACAGGCTAGGCAGGTGATGACTCTTTCACAATTACTCACTAAAGGAAATTAGTAACTCATTCATCTGAATTTAAATGGTTTCAACTTTACGTATCACTTTTTCCAACAATTATTGTTTGAATAACATTATTAAATTGTAGGTAATTAAAAAGTCATCGACGAAATTTGAGGTTTTAATATTAACCTCAATCTAATAAAAACCACCTTTAAGGTGATTTAAAATTAGAATTTTGGGTATCGGAAATAATCAAATGAAAGCACTTAATTTGTAAGTGACACTACAAATTGACACAGGTACATTTTCTGATCTATTTGTTTACATTTTCATCACATACTTTTAGAACCGACCATACCTTCGCCGGGACAGTTACCTAGGGTTTAGGTTCCGGGATGTCTCGTGCAGCTGTGGTGGCGAGTGTCTCGGTCGAGATTCGAGACACTCGCCACCACAGCTGCTTTTGATCGTAGCTTGTCTCGTGTCCCGAAACCCTTAGCACCGCCGCCGCCACAACTGCTGACTGGAATATATTTTTCACGGCATTAGCTACTCGCTTGCAGTTCAACCGATACGAGAAACCATCTTCTTTGGCTTGAAATAAGTCACATCAAAAAACGAGATTTATCAATTTATCGAAATATCATCATAGTTCACACAATCTTTTCACAACATTTGCTCACACAGAGTTCCGATATCAATACTTGAGTACGTACTCATTCCTACTTCATTTCCCGCATAAACTGGTGAGCTTTCATACTCCTGATAATAAAGTTATTACATTTCACGAGCGCGCTCCAATCATTGCAATTTAAACTTTATGTCGGTGTCATAAGACTCATAAATGTCGTTTTCTCGACTAACCGTTGCATGACTACGTCACCAATGCAATTTAAAAGTTCAATAGTCACTTTATCAAAGGGAAAATGATACCGACACTTTTGTTATCCTATAATTTGGTTGATAATAGGAAACTTTAGCGGCTAATTTCGCTTGAAAATTTACGTCATTTCGTCCAATTTAGATAACAAATACGTTAAAATAGGGTACACAGTCATCTATCATCCAATTGCAACTAAACTGACATGTTCATCTTATTGATATTTGATTTAGTATGCAAAATGCAAAGTACAGGGGCGAAGTATTCATGCCATCATGATTCCAGTGCTAAAAAGGATTGGTGCTATCGGTCATGTATACCTATAGCTCTGTCTCTCACTTACACTGGCATTATTATGGCATTAAACCGTCATAATACGGCACCAGCATTAGTGAGCAAATCTATAAAAGAAAGAAATAAAGAAAAATATTGTATTTGGGACACGCAGGAAATACAAATAGTAAGAAAACGGAAAGGATTAAACGTAATAAACAACTAATTCACGTTTATTTCTTTCTTTTATGTTTATAAAGCTTGCAACCCCGTTTTTATAAATTATTTTTCACCTCCTTTTCTCATTAAATTGAAATACGGCAGAAAGTTGAATTACTTAACAAGTAATTTTGCTTTAAAAGGATGAATGGCGTTCTCCCCTAATCCAGGTGGGATCTGCTCCAAGTTTTTTCTTTATTTACCTGGGATAAGGTTTCATTATTATTTCAAGCAGGAAAATATTGAAATTATTTTAATAATGCCGGGTTTACTTTATTCTACGGTTTTACCATATTATCATGATTATTATTTTTTAAAGTTAAAGTTTTAATTTAATATTTCGTACCTAAGCTCCAGTTTCGTGGAATTCCTAATTAATAGAGCACCTGCCTACCTATCTTGTTGCTAATTAGACCAAGGATTGGATGAGCCGTCAGCATTAATTGATGCTACATCGATCCTTATTCAATCAATAGAGGTATCTACGTCCATAACATGTCCTAATTATTTAAGTCAGACTTAGCAGCCCAGGAAAGTAGTTTCTTGTGCGATACCTGAACAGGACAAAGTGTTATTGGGTGTTTAGCATCCCCAAGTCGGTGTTCTAGTTTTTATTTTCGGCCGTAAACGGAAACGAAGACGAAATTCGGCTTGATTTTCGGCCGAAAACCGAAAAATATATGCGAGAAAAAGCATTTTTTCCGCTTCTTCACAATTATTGTGCTTTCAGCTGCTGTTGTTTAAACTACGGATTTTCTTTAATAAATAAATAAAGTATTAATTTTCCGGTACTTACCTACTTAAAATTAATTCGATTAAACTCTAGTGTACTTACATCTGTGCCACCACTTGCGGAGAACACAGGTCTGACGTTATGTGTAACTAGCAGTCATCAACTTCAGTAAAACTAACATCGAACTTTCCCTGAATTTGTTCTAACTAGTTTTTAAAACATTCACTCAGTAGTTTCCGGAACATTTGAAATCGAATTCGACAAACTGGCCGAGAGGGGTAGTCGATAAATGTACATAAAACTAGCTAACATACATATTTTTTTTCTATTAAAAATTAATTAATTCGGTTTACTTTATTACTCAAGCAGGTATTATTTATAACTCAAAGAGATAAAGCAAAAATATTCAATTAAAATACTTCATTAAATTAAATAGGTATTAGAAGAATAAGAAAAAGTAGTAACAAAATAAAAATATGTACAATTACCAGAATACATAAATAATACGAACACAAATAAGTAGGTCTTCCTCCTCTTTCCTATGCTGTGCCCGACAGGGTCCATAATTGTTTCATTAATTTTAAGCCAACCGTTTTATCAACATTATGTAATACTATCAGGTATTATGAATACCTAATTGTAAATGGAAATAATTTTCAAAGAGTCGAATGATATTAAAATTATCCTTTACTGGTAGTGTTATTTTTACCCGAATACATTAAAAAGAAAAGAAAGAAAAATAATTTATTGCGACTCGTACGGGAAGATCATAAACTAAACTAAACACAGTCAAAAATAAAAAATAAACATTTTTTTTGACAAAATAGCGTGACAGCAAGGACTTTAGAAATATATCATATATCTATGGCTAAGACAGATATCATTACTATTACCCGAAGGGATGGAGAGAGTTATTTAGAACAGCAATACTTATCTAGTCTGCAAACCTAGCGCCATTAACCGCACAAAACCAGACTCGGGGCTGCTAAAAATGAAAGAAAAGAATCTCCAAAATCGGCTCAATAGTCACGGACAAATCAGTGTACCTTCTGTAAAGACATGAAAAAAAACTCGCAGAATGCATAACCTCCTCCATGTTTTGAAGACGGGTAAAAACCTAATACTTATAAGTTTGTTTCACTCGAGGATAACATTATAATCAGCTGTAACGCTTACAAGTGTGTGACTACTGCACCAACGATATAATAATTGCTGGGAGCGGTAGGTACTACCACTCATAGTAGATAATATCTTACGACTATGAGTAATGGGTTTAATATGTGGTCGCTCCATCAAGATCAATTACACCTGTTCATCTCCAATATGTACCTAGACACACACCTATTATGTAGGTAGGTACATAATAATATTCACAGTAAATTCGTAGGCGATCAAGCGTGTCACCTGCCGTCAGTAAACGCGTTAACCGCACCGACGACATCGCTTGATTGTCTAGTTAAAACCTGATGCATATTGCGATAGTGTTGATGTACTATCGAACTGAATCGCTAACATCCTGTAGGTACATAGATTTAAGACTATTAACATAGAAGGTCGATAGTTGAATTTAGCATGTGACTGTCGATAATTTAGCATGTGACTGTCGATAATTTAGCATGTGACTGTCGATAATTTAGCATGTGACTGTCGATAATTATGTGGGCTCGTGGATACGTAATAACAGCCGCACGGGTCGATCGATCAGGTTAAGCTACGCTTGCCGCGGTTGGTCCGTGGATGGGTGACCATCTTTACATACCAAGACCCCTCCGTGCCTCGGAAAGCACGCGGCTGTCATTCGTGGATCATTGACAGTCGTTACGGGTTGTCAGTAGCCCAGAACTCTGACAACCAGTCATACCAAGGGGTATTGGGTACCGAGTAACTGGGTTGTGTAGGTCAGATAGGCAGTCGCTCCATGTAAAATACTGACATTCAGCTGCATCCGGTTAAACTGGAAGCGGACCCCAACATAGTTGGAAAAAGGCTAGGCAGATGATGACGGTCGACGATTAGTCCACTTGCACCACAAACCACTAAATGCATTTAACTCAAAACATATTATTAGGTATTTAAAACATAATTCTGTCTCTATCATCTTCAAACGACTGACGGAAATAGAATGATACGTTTTTAATTCTTTAAGCGCTAAATACATTTAGCAATGTGTGCTGCTAGCGGGCTTTGGGCTCTAGTCTTTCATCATCATGGAAATCCTGCATCTGGAGAGAACGGAAAGTTATGCCACACTCCAGAAAGCCAATTCTCGTAATTGAAAACGTTCAAAATCTCATCTCAGGGACAATCAATGTCAAAAATGTAGGAAAATTAGAAGTATTTTTGACAGATTGAGACTGAGATGAGAGGGGCAATTCTCGTAATTTTAAAAACGTTCACAGTCTGATCTCAGTCTGTCAGCTGTCAAAAATCCTCTAATTTCCCTACATTTTTGACAAGTTTTTGACATTTGTTTGTCGCCGAGATGAGACTGCGACTAGATTTTGAACGTTTTAAATTACGAGAATTGACCTTCAAATTGTGATAGTAGGCACTTAAAATTACGAGAATTGCCCCTCTGATTAAAACCCCACGATGTCAATACTCCTGCTAGGGTGGTTTTGGAAACGTAAGATTCAGTGGCATAGGTATGCTCCGCACCCCTGGCAGACACCAAGCCATATTATCGCGTAAGCCTCGAGCGTGTTTAACCAGATGTATGAACGTAAACGAAGCAAAAGGAGAGTATGTAAGGATCGGAGCAGGTGGCTCGAAGCGTATTTCAGCCTACCCTCATGGGAAAAGGGCGTGAGTTTATGTAATATCGCCAAAATCTATAGCTGACCACCATAAGGACTATTCTTGCTTGCAGCACATATTATTGGTCGACCAAAAAAGGATCCTCTTTTGTTTTATGTCATCATGTGCACCGGATTTTGTTTTCAAAATGGTCAGATCAGTATATACTCGTATTATCGTCATGTATTATGCTTCAAGTTAAAAATTCCGAATTTCGCCTCGCTTAATAATAAAAATACTAGTTAACGGTTGTGAAAAAACAAAACAAGGCTTCAAACGGACTCGCTTACCAATTTATTCCTTTGAACAATTCCGCAGACAAAACGGACTGCACACTAACCTCATTTGCAGACCTACCTATCGCAGGTGAAATACAAAGGTAGGTATAGATAAAAGTGATGAAGACCGAGATGCCTTGTCACTATATAGTGTGTCACCTGACAGGTCAATCGACATGAAGCGTAGTCACAGCGTGAATACAGAGCGATATAGTATACTTGTGTAGCTGTAACAGCTTACATAACATACATCTATAGAATGATAATAGTGATGAAAACCGAGGCATCTGGTCAGTAACGTGTCACATGCCAGGTCAATGATGTGAAGCGTAGCCACAGCGTGAATACAGAGCGTTGCAGTGTACTTGTGTAGATGATGAACCTACTTACTTAATAGATTAAAGGATTGCATTTAAGCTAGCCTAGATAATAGTGAGTTAGGAATAGTGATAAAAACCGCAGCATATTATTATCTATAGTGTGTCACATGCCAGAGTTGACGTGAAGCGTAGCCACAACGTGAATGCGGAGCGATGGGATATACTTGTGTAGATGTTCCTTTAGAATATACACCTGATGTATAGAAACTATAGATAATCCATAACTATGAGAACCGAGGATTATTGTATGTAGCGTGTCACCTGCCAGGTCAGTAGTGTGATGATTCTATAGAATATAGGCTTGCATGTAAAGCTATAGATAATATAATGACGAAAACCGAGGCGTCTTGTCCGTAGCGTGTCTCTCGCCAGGTCAATTGATGTGAAGCATATCCACAGCGTAAATACATAGCGATGCAATATACTTGTGTAGGTGTTGCTGTAGAATATGGGCTTGTTTGCCATAGGCGCGTAAAAGTGAGCACACTGCTGGGACACAGGCCTCCTTCTCTGGGAGTGGACTGTAATCCACCACGCGGGCCCAGTGCGGGTTCGTAGATGTCACACGTCTTCGAATTTTCTAGTTTTAGGACATGCCGGTTCTCTCACGATGTTTTCCTTCGCCGTTTTGAGAGCAGCGGTGATGAAATAATTTACGCAAAGTAAAACGCCTGTGTGGGTTCGAAACGACCTACAAGTCAAGGCCACCACTGGGCCACCACTGCTCTCAATCGTTCTACCTGCTAATAATTATTACCTACTAGTTTTTGCCCGCTACTTCGTCCGCGTGAAACAACTTTCTTACATTTTTTTCTTCGTAGGAACCATCCTCGCACTTCAAGGAATATTCTAAAAAAAGAATTAGCGAAATCGGTTTAGCAGTTCTCGAGATTAGCGCTTAGCAACACATTCAGCGATTCATTTTTATATTATAGAAGATAATGAGGAATAGAAACCACAGTACGGACGCCAGCAGGTCAAGCTACCCGAAACTGTCAAATTTTCCTAATCAACCTTGAACCTAATGCTTTAGCAATAAAGTTGAAAATCTATTAAAGAAATTTGACAGATTGTAGTAACTTGATGTGCTGGCGTCTGTACCTTCTAATAGTACAAATCAGTGTACCTACGAGTAACAATCTGTCCAAGTAATTATCTTGAGCTGTATACACGCACTCGTACCGACTTTCAATTCAAACTCGGTAAACCCTTACCGTGTAAACAAGCCACTTGAGCTTCTTAGAAAGCACTCACAATGAGGTTGGGTTTTAACTGTATTTTCTGGGAAAAAACCTTATCATTGTTATAGGAAATAAAGTTAAACGTAGGTACCTACATAGTATGTACATAATAGCGTAAACCGTTATTCCACGTACGTACTACATAAGTGGAATAACGGTTTACGGCATTTTGTGAGAGGATTAGTATTTATCGGGAACTTTAGCCACTCATCGGTACCGGTTGAAAATCAAACTCAAAGTATTAATTTCAATTAAACCATTTACTTTTGAATTGTCAAGAAGTCGGTCAGTCAGAAATATGAAGCTAGTTGCACATTCTAATACCTACTTAGTAGGTGCCTAAGGAGAAGAACGGGCATGAAACTCCATGGACACTCTTTTAAATTATATTGTTACAAAAATACTAGATACATAATTATAATTATACGTGAGAAGGATGTAAAAAAGACGAAGAATAGAAATAAAAAAAAAATAAGCCGTAGCAGCTAAGGGATGAACAGTCCCAAGCGCCCATGGATCAGCACCATTCAACTCAACCATTTCGAACATCGGCTGCTGTGAAGTATTTGAACGAAATTCAATAAAATTGCAAGTCTATCATTGCCAGTTAAAACTCATTTCCCCCGAATTTTGCACAACTCGAATCACACATACCAAACAACGTTCAGACCTGACACAAATATTTTCTAAGCCATGCTTTGTCGCTGCAAAATCCAATATCGCAGGCAAGAATTTGACTAAACACTACGAAATCTTTCACCTGTCGCCTTCAAAGCGCCACCTTAGGTCCTTTGTACACACACGTTTTTCTTGCCGTGAAACACTAGGGTTACTTTGTTTTTATTGTTTTTTTAAATAATGAATAAACCAAAATATAAACATCACAAAAATCTCAATCTAATTCAAATTCGTCGTGTGTAGGCCATCGGCTTGGATGGGCATGGCTCACTATGGAAGCTTGTTAAGAGACACGTTTTTTCTACGGCGCGGTTTATTCGCTTGTGCGTGTACGGTTTGTCAGTGAAAGTCAAAGCATTTATTTCAAAGAGGCACATAAAAGGCACTTATGAACGTCACAATTTACAATAAAATAGATTTGATTCGAGATCGCCCCTTTCAAAAGGTAGTTGTCGTATGGAGAAGAATAAACAAGAAATTCCACCGTTACTCTTTTGAAATGTTTTACAATACAGTGATGTAGATCACTATGAAAGCTGGTTGACATACACGTTTTTTCTACGGCGCGGTTTACACGCCGTACCGTGAAGAAACCGTGCCGTGTACAAAGGCCCTTACCCTTCTCTTTTACCTTTTTGTTCCGAAATAGAAAGTGTTCAATTCCCTTTATGGCTGCCTAATTTACCAAAGACTTCACGGCAAGTTCGCGATTGTAATAACAGATAAAGACTAACCCTGTATTAAAAAGAAAAGCAATCATGACTTGCACGCAATGTGTACGAGCTTTCGATGCCGACGTGTTTTAGGGGTTTCAGTGTTTCAGCGCAAACACCAATGTTTAGATTTGACTGCTTCGTTGGTTTAGTGATCGCCAGCGGTACTGCAGAGCAAGAGGTCCTAGGATCGATTCCCAGGTCAGTCAAAGCGTTATTGGGTTTTCATCAGAAATTTCTTTTTGACGTGCGCTTTCCAGCGCAGTTTCGCATCAAGCGTTATGCCAGGGTATTTGGCTGTATTTGCGTATAGTACTTGTTGGCCGTTTAAGAAGATCGGGTGGTAATCACAATTCCTGTCGGTGAAGTCAACGTGAAGTGATTTCGATTCATTTAATTTGATTCTCCATTTTTCTGCCTAGTCATGAACTTCATTTACAGCGACTTGTACCTTTTTAGGGTTCCGTAGCCAAATGGCTAAAACAGAACCCTTATGGATTCTTCATGTCTGTCTGTCTGTCTGTCCGTCCGTATGTCACAGCCACTTTTTTCCGAAACTATAAGAACTATACTGTTGAAACTTGGTAAGTATGTAGATGTATTCTGTGAACCGCATTAAGATTTTCACACAAAAATAGAAAAAAAACAATACATTTTGGGGGTTCCATATACTTAGAACTGAAACTCAAAAAATTTTTTTCATCAAATCCATACGTGGTGGGTATCTATGGATAGGTCTTCATTCATTATAACCCCCTGTAACTTCTAAAATAAGTTAATGATAAAACTAAAAAAAATATATAATATGATGTACATTACCATG
Source organism: Apamea crenata (assembly GCA_949629185.1). Classification (NCBI taxonomy): domain Eukaryota; kingdom Metazoa; phylum Arthropoda; class Insecta; order Lepidoptera; family Noctuidae; genus Apamea; species Apamea crenata. The sequence continues at coordinate 6,812,930 of OX451359.1, forward strand.
TAAACTTCCACCGAAAATTGGTTTGAACGAGATCTAGTAGGTAGTTTTTTTTAATACGTCATAAATCGAAAATTGTAATTGTACGGAACCCTCGGTGCGCGAGTCCGACTCGCACTTGGCCGGTTTTTTTATCCCTATCGCATGACCCTGTAGCCATAAAGGCAGTGTCATCCGCAAAGGCTGCAATCGTATTATTTTCCAGCTTTGGTATATCGTATACGTGTATGACAGGTAGAGGACTGGACCCAGCACACTACCTTGAGGCACGCCAGCTTTAATAATTTTTAACTCTGAAAAAGAATCTTCGTGCCTCACTAGAAACATTCTATCTGTAATGTGTGATTGCAGAATATAGGTAAAACCATTGGGCAGCATTAGTCTTAGCTTGTATATCAAACCTTTATGCCAAACTTCTGCCCGCGACGTTGTGAAACTTGTTCTCCGATCCACCCCGTAGCATCGCATCGCCTACCCGCACTTTTACTTCGATCGCTTAGCGTTCTTTCTTCCTGTTTTTTCTTTTGCTCGGCTCCTAGCGTGATTTTAAATAATCTGTAACCTTCCTCGAGAATTGGGCTAACAAATGCAAAAAGAGTTTTTCAAATAGAGAGAGAGGTAGAGATAGGCAGAGATTAGCGCGTTCAAGCAAACAAACAAAAAATCAATCAAACTCTTCAACTGTATTATTAGTATAGATATATAGTTTCAAATACCGGTATTCAGCTGCATCCGGTTAGACTGGAAGCCGACCCCAACATAGTTGGGAAAAATGCTAGGCTGATTAGGCAGATGATGATATATAGTTACTAATGTATAGATAAAAGATGTAATTCGCCCTTAGTGGGAAAAAAGATTCTGAAAAAGTTGGATAAAAATTGACTCTGTTGAACAAAAGCGTAAGTAAGTACCTATATAAAAAGGGAATATTGAGGCAAAGTATCAAAGGAGACACTCGTTCGCCATCGCGCTGCGTTTCCCGGAAAAATATGGGCTTATAAAGGTCTCTTGTTTATTTTTTAAATGAAAAACTCGGGAAAACTGATCGATACTTCATAAAGCGCCGTGCATCAATAATGCCGCCATGCTTTATAATGGGCTGATAAATATAAAACGTGCCATCATCACGAACGAATGTAGATGAAAAATGTTTATGGGTTTCCTTCCAATCTTTACAAATACCAATTTAAATTTTCAATTCTTAATAATATAGAGCATTACAAATACCTACGATTGCTAATTGAAACGAATGATCTAGCATGGATATAGAAATTGGTTTCGCATAATCAGCCTTTATTGTTCCCACTGCTGGGAGCACAGCCCTCCTCGCTATGAGAGGGAGTGGGCTGTAATCTTCCACGTTGGTCCAGTGCGGGTTGGTAGATGTCACATGTCTTCGAATTTTTGTTCTAGGATATGCCGCTTTCCTCGTGACTTATTTCTTTACCGTTTTGAGAGCAGTGGTGATGAAGTTATTTACACAAAATAAAGCGCCTGCCTGGGTTCGAACCCACTACCTATAACTCTAAGTCGGGCCCGTTACTACTGGGCCACCACTTCTTTGGAATTTATTGGAGGATCCCCCGACCAGACGGGTGTTGTGTCTGGCGGGCAATTGCCCCACGACTGGTGTCGAAGTTTGTATGTATGCTAATTGCGCGGTAAACTCTGCTTGCGAGATGCAGGATTGGCGTGACGTCAGTATGACGCGTTGTTCGCATGTGGCGTTGTAGTTACCGCTACGAGCGTAATATACAAACCAGTATTTTTTTAATGAAAGGCAACAAGGCATAAACTTGAACATCGCATCCATTACAGTTCCTAGTTTACCAAGAATTACGGTCTAAGGGCTTATCGCCTTATCCCCGGCCGGCAATCGAATTAGAGATCTCAAAGTGATGTTATTAGTCCTACACAAGCGGATGCTGGATCCAATCACTTTAATGGATACCATTACGACACCCTTGAGAAGGGATAGGGTAGACTTTGTGGTCTAATTCATAATTAAAACGACCTTATTTATGAGCCCTTTTGCCGCATTTCCCTTGACTCATAGAACTTTATAATGTTTCGTTGCTCTGCTCAAAGCTAAATATGGTTCTGGGAAAGCCTTGTGTAAAAAGACTCTAGTTGGCAAGGTTGTTAGCGCAGCGCGACTAACTGCCCTGAGTTCGCCGGACGGATTTAAGTGGCGTCATTCGCAGAGGATGTTTGCACACAATTTTCTTCTATAGATTTACGAACCTCTATTATGTATTTAAGCTTTATCATTTGGTAAATTGTTTTTATATATTTCTGGTAAGGCAGTACCAATTAAATGTCTTTGGTCAGTACCTATCTAGCGAAATGGGAGATTATACACCCCGACATGTCCCGGCGTCCGTTGGAGTGTTCAACAGCATTTCCTAGAACCTAAAAAACCGTGATGCCGCTATTAAGGTGGTCGCCTACTGGGCTCTACTCATTAAACACAATAAGTGCCTACATTTATTATCAACTCGAAAAGAAGACGAAGAAATTGCCAACGCACTGTTAATATTCTCAACCATTATATTTTGGAGTCGTTCTGAAATTCGTCTATTTATTCTCCCCTTCCGCATTCAATTTTTCAAGCCACAAGTTGTCTGCAATAAACTGCTATACAGAAATATATCTTTCCTTAAGTAACAGTTTCCATTAGCACAATCGCCGGTTTCAAAGCCGCATTTTATTCCACTTCGGAACACCTCCAGGCATAATAATAAAATCCAAGCGAAGGTAATACTTTTGTACGGTCACGTAACTACGAGGTGGCTATAAATTTTCATCGAATCTGATTGATATATGCCTCTTGGGTTAGTGTATTACTTATATTGTTATAGGTAACTAATACTACTAGTTCGTAGATACCTACTGTGGATTTATATATAACACCTCACACAATTTGATGTCCAATAATTGATAATAGAATATTCTCAATCATTTAACATCACTTGACCTTGATGGCTACGATATGGGAGGGAGGTGGTTGCGCCACTTTTTCTTCCCAGCTAAAGCACTAGGAAGTGGTGAAGGGTGGGCATTTTGGGGAATTATTTTATATAATTTTGACGTTAAAAAATTACAAAAATCTTCAGCCTAAACAGGCGCGACGCGACGGTGCGACGCGATTCTGTCAGAAAAAATTCCTTGAAGTTTTCATAGAAACTATTCTACTGAAGTAGCGTTGCATTGTCGCGTCACGCCTATTTGCGGGAGCCATAATTTGAATAAATGACTTTAGATTTTGATGTCGTTCTAGTCTGAGTTTGTTTATCCAAATGGCATTTCATTATATTTGAAATGTTTCGAATACAGTAGATATTTCCTTATTTTTTAGTTACTTATCTCAAGCTCAATGTTACCTCAATGTATCGCACTTCTACAAAATTAGGTCAATATCAGATTGAAATGTATCTGTAATTGGAAATTTCAATTTGGGCTTAGAATGGAAATTGTGTGCTGCATTTAAATGACAATAACCGTGGACTACAGGCTTTACTACTAATAGGCTTTACTTCTACGTATTGAGTCTTCATCATTGTCATATCCCTGATATACCCATCAAAGGAAGCGGTCTTGTGTTATGTGATCGATGATTGTAACTACGACAATGGCACAATTTTACAATCCAAATGACATGAATTCACGATCATCGTATTGAGAAATAAACTCCTACAGGTTGACGTCGAAATCAGTGAAAATTTCCTAGGGGTAAAAGTAGGTAAGTTATAGGTACTTACTCATAAATAAGACAATTATATTATGGAACCAACGTTTACTTTAAGCCGTTGGTCTCGGCTGTCTAACAACCAGTCTTACCAAGGGGTATCATTTTACCCAGTAACTGGGTTGTGAAGTGTCAGATAGGCAGTCGCTTCATTTAAAATACTGGTATTCACCTGCATCCGGTCAGCCCCCCCGACCCTTGCTCGTTGAAGTGCCAGCCCGCGCCGTAGCTGAGCCTGTAACTTTAAAGTCCCCAACTTAGACCTCTGAGTTTGTTTCGGCCTTTCTTCTCAGAGATAGTCCTAGGAAACGCCGTGCTCATTAAAGCACTAATAATATGAATTCGATCCAGCCTGTCCCTTTGCTGCCCTCTCCCAGCGACGCCCTAAGCCGAGGTTCGTACCCCACAGGGGGTGCCCTTAGCGTGCAGTCGCTTAATTTTAATTAGTTGTAAGCCCTGGCTGGAGGCTTTAAGTTTTCTTAAGGCAACCACAGGATAGTCCGGTTAAGTAGTCACGACCTCTCAAGGTCAACTACGAGATTCCATTTAAAAAAAATGCATCCGGTCAGCCTGGAAGCTGACCCCAACAGATGTAGTTGGGAAAAGGCTAGGCAGTTAATGAGATATTATAGAACCAACACCGAATTTCCTCTTTGCTAGTATTAGATACTCAATTAATGTATTTTTCTGATGCAAAATATTCATATTCATCAATACTATATCTCCCCTTGAAAAATTGCCAATGAATTCAAAATCAGCCCGTATAAGAACCACTTCTGATACATTACCCTCTGAACCAGAAACGTCATATTAACACCTCAATAATTTAGATTTACGGCTGCAACTGAAAGGCAAAAATAAATCACAAAAGCTCGCTGGATTACAAAGAAAAAAATATATCATAATATTTTACAATACCGGCAGAAATTTGAATAGGTTTCAAAGGTACAACTGGTAACAAAGTGTGATATAATGGGGCAGAGGTGAGCGTAAAAATGTATGAATAATAAAGAGATAGAATGTACCAAGGATCATTGCCCGTCCGACTCGGGCGGACGAATTTTATAGTAGATGTGAGAGCGAAATTTATGCCAGTTATGTGGGATTTAACCCATTAAAGGCCTACTACGCAATATTACTCAGGGCTGATTTTTCCAACCCTAATTTTATCGGAGAAATAATTTTGAATTTTTGACAGTACTTCCATACAAAAGCTGTCAGACGTCAATTTTATTCCACGAATAAAAATTATCTGTCGATTGAAAAATCAGCCCTTGTTTTTTTGAGGATGGGAAGTCATCAAATGACCCCTCCCGCTCTGGGTGGAGCGGAAGGGAGTGTCAGGCTCTTACTGGATAAAACCCACCCGTGTTCCTTCCTTAGCCCTTTCTGTTCCAGGGCAGCGGTAACCCTTTCGGACGATCCCGCCGCCCTGGCAGGCTTCGGCCCTATCGGGCCCCATCCTCTGCTGACTTCTCTAAAATCAGCCCTTAGGGCGAATTCCACCAAACTTTTATACCCACAATAAGTATTATCCTGAAAATAAATTTTGGATTTTTGAGAGTATTTCCATACAAGAACTGTCAGACGTCAATTTTATTCCAAGGATAAAAGATCAGCCCTAAGTAGGTAATAATTTATTTATTTAAGGTTACAGGCGCAATATTCCAGAATATAATCCCGAGGCGTTGTACAGAGCAATTTACAAACTAAAAAGTAACACAGTTATATGGCAAAATATGTTTTGTTAAATGTTAACAAAACACAATACAATAACATCCTACTTTTTTTTTATATTTTTTTATATTTATATATTTATTTATAATATTATAAACCCGAAAGTTTGTGAGGATAGATGGATGGATGTTTATTACATCATGTTTCTGATAACTATTATGACTTGGCCTATTCCGGCTTGACATCGACTTCTGGGACACCTGTATAATAATATAAATAATATCAAGAATAATAGTGTGGTCTAGGTGGTCTCATAAATTTTAATCAATTACGAAGCAACTGATTAGGTAAATTCGTATTTATAAACGCTATTTAGCGCTAAGAGGTCGCTAAGCAATTGATGGGTAGCTGTCGAAATAAAACACCACCGGTGCACTGTTTAAAGCTTGGTAAGACCGGTGATAATGGGATCGTCTAATAGCCAACAGGACTTACAAAGCAATACAAAACTTGAGAACTCAAAATTTTCATGATAAAGGCAAAGGTACACTTATATTATGTGAACTAGTAGCCCCCCGCGGTTTCACCCGCATAAGTGTCGATCCCGTGGGAATATCGGGATAAAAAGTATCCTATGTGTTATTCTGATGTATTAGCTATATTACTGTAAAGTTTCATCAAAATCCGTTCAATAGTTTTTGCGTGAAAGAGTAACAAACATCCATCCATCCATCCATCCTCCCAAACTTTTGCGTTTATAATAAATATTAGTAAGATTTTTCTGAGTAACAACCAATCTTATACTTTTCTACAACACTGAAGCCTCGCTAATGAATTTTTAAAACAAAACCGAGTTCCAAGTTTGACTTCGTTCATCGTTCTCCAACATTCATTTCAAAGCTTTGTAAAGAAAAAAAAAAAAGAACTGCCAGAATGAACTATGGGAGACGAATAACCAAAGTGTTAAACTTTTTACGTGAAGTGAAAACGCATGAATAATAGACGTGACGCTTGGGGGCATGCATGGGGAGAATTAAGAAGGGGATGGGGATAAGTAGGGTATTCCATCGCCACTCTAAGACTTACACAACTTACTGGTAGATACGATGGAAGTATGAGCTCACGTATTTTTTATCAAGTTGATTAGACGGTGTGGAAAAACACTTCAACGCGTAGAAAAATAAACCTTAATAGTGTGATTGGATTATTAATGAGGAATAACAAGCTTTATTTCTGTACATTCAGAATAATATTTTTGACCAATATTCTTAAGATTCTTGTGGTCTATCGATCTATACTAATAATAAGGCTAAATAATTTGCGTGTTTGTTCGTTTGAACGCACTAATCTCTGGAATTCGAATTTAGTCGGAATTAAAAAAAAAATTGCCTTTAGGCTATAGGCTATTTAACATCAAGCTATGTCCCTTAGGAGCCGAGCAAAAGGAAAAGCAGTCTTAAAGAACGCTTAGCGAAAACGAAGTAAAAGCGTGGGCAGACGATGCGATGCGACGGGGTGTTCTCATTCAAGTATTAAATGAAAGAGGTTGAAGTCAAAAGCAGGCCCATTTTGCAAAAAAAAAAAAAATACAATAAGCTACCATAATACCCGCATATTTTTGTTCTTGCATGATGTAGTTAAAAATTAACTGGGTCATTTTCTTTCAGAGCCACCGCGGATCCTCCCCAGCAATACGCACATTCGCTCCCGATGGTCGGACGCTTGAGGCAGGAGCTTGCGGCGTCCCCCGCTCTCCTTCACCCCTCCGCGCCGCTTCGCTCGACGTACGCGCCGCGCCGCTTGCGCATGGCTCTCTGGCGTCTTTGGCTGACACTCCGACACCTTCAAGTCCGAGGCACGCACCACCACGGTGTCTGTCGCCGCTTTTGATGCCGCCAAGGTACCTACTTTTTTGTCTACTTTTATACTGTCGATTTCATTATTCATATTCAAAATCACAAAAACAAAAGTTTTACGAGTAGTTGAATAGGAAACATCTACCTCACCTGGTTATTAAAAATACTAGCTTTTGCCCGCGGCTTCGCTCGCGTTAAGAAGTATAGTTTGACAAAATTTCATTCAAACTTTCATCCCCTATTTTATCCCCTTAGGGGTAGAATTGATCAAAATCCTTTCTAAGCGGATGCCTACGTCATAACATCTTCCTGAAATTTCAGCCCGATCCATCCAGTGGTTTGGGCTGTGCGTTGATAGATCACTATGTCAGTCAGTCAGTCACCTTTGAGTTATATATATTTAGATTACTGGTTATATAAATATTTCGTCTTGCAACTTCGTCTCTAACAGCGACTCCTAATTAAAATTAAGTATACAAATTAAGAAGCCATACAAACGTATTCTTGGAAAGCCGTCTACTCTAAACTTTAAGTATTCCTTAACGTGAATGTCTAATCCTAAGTCCAAAAGCTTAACTAAGTCTAAATCTAGATAATAATATCAAGACTTGAAAGCTTAAAATGTCAAGTTTCATACTTAAACAGTGAAGTATTGATTTAGTTTGAAACCCATTCATTATTCAAACTACTTGGCCTTAGCTTTATAACTTCTGATTCCAGTAATTTGCGACATTCTTTCATGACGAATGAAGTCGAATTTCATTAAGGATACAAGGGTACTCAGGGTCATGACGCCAACATAAACATTCTGTGCAAAAACAATGTGTGCTGTTGTGTGTTGTGTTGTTGTGCTTTCGGTCAGCCCAGGTCCCCATGGGCGATATTTTCCCACGTTGTTTTTTTTTTCGCCAAGCAGTGTGTCTTTTTCGACGATGCGCGAGGATGCGCTCTCGTTGGAACCCCAATGCACCGAGAGTTGAAAATCCAGTATGCGATAAAATCCCACCGTGATGTTGTTACGTATGTGCGAACGTGGGCAAGTAAATACCTCACGAGTTAAAAATATTAGCTTATCTGTAGTTGCGGGAATGACATCCTAAAGTGCAGTGGACGCACATGTACGAGTAAGTAGGGACTGTAGTACCGGTTTGAATAAAAAGCAATACTGAGAGGAGAGGACGTGTTTTACGCGCCTAAAACAAAAAAGTTTTATAAAATAACAAACTCTTCGTTTAAAATTTAGAAACGGATTCTAAATTCGCTGTATGAATCATGTTTTTTTTCCAGCCTGCATGATGGTCGTCTGCTAAACGGAACCTTAATTCCGTTTTGCAGACAACCTTTACAGTACCTAGCGTCGCTCTAAAGGCAAATTGAATGCGCTCCGCAGTTGAAACTGAGAAGCAGCAACAAAGGGGTTGTTTCCAGGTAGCTTAGAATATACGAAGTGACATCATGAAACGACACCTAAGCCATTGTTGCTCCTGTAAGGACACTACATGGCATGTGACACCTTCCGTGAATGCAAAATTACTTTGACGTAAGCTTATTGGCACCGTACGTACAGTCCGTTCATAATTTTTTTACCCCTGACAGCAGCAACCTTATTGTAACGAGAATAGACACACACACACCCTCACACACCCAACACACACACACAATGATTTTGACAGACCTGCCAGTGGCAGCAAGCCAACAGCAACCTTATCAAAAAAGAATGACAGTGATGCAAAACAGAGGTAAAATAATTGTGGAAGGACATGCTATGTGACGCCATTATTGTTCAGCGGGGTGATTGCGTAACACACTATCAGAAGCAATAGGTTTCATTTTGACAGTTCAACAACATTCATTGCGTTATGTACGTTGTTGAGCAGGCAAATTTTTCGATGATATAAAGCAATGGATTAGCAACATCCTTCAAAATGAGTCAGATTCTGATTGATAGCGTGTTACGCAATTAGGGTGCTGAGCCTTTCGAGGATGTAAAAAGACTTTGACGTAAGCTTATTGTCATCGTACAGACGCCAGCACATCAAGCTACTACAATCTGTCAAATCTCTTTAATAGATTTTCAACTTTATCACTAAAGCATTAAGGTTCAAGGTTGATTGGGAAAATTTTACAGTTTCGGGTAGTTTGACCTGCTGGCGTCTGTACGTTACACGTACAGTCACCAAAGGAGATAAGTAACCAGGGTCGTTGGATGTAGATGAACTTTAGTAAAAAACCGATGGATGTTTTTGAATAAAATTTAATTTAATTAATAGACAACAAACAGTTAATTTTATCAAATTAAATGTTATTCAAAAACATCCATCGGTGTCTTTCTAAACTCCAACTATATCCGACCGCTCTGGTTACTTATCTCTGTTGGTGACTGCACATAAGCGTACCTGCAAATTAACTTAGCATGCGAGATGGCAAGTTAGGAAGTAGATACGTAAGACATGGGTAACGCACTTGCGCTGGGAACTTGTGAATGTCGTAGTACCTGCAACTTTACTTGTACCTAGCCGTACGACTATGACACAAACTATACAAGGAGTTATTTAAATATCTGAAACCTAAAAAGGGGCCAATCATTGTACTGGGTGCATCATCAATAAACGTTTGTATGTAGGTCAAATATTATATAGTGAAATAAATCATTATACATTTCAGTTATGTACGCACGGCTACACATCAAGCTATACATTACCAGTATGAGCTTACATCTGATTGTACGAAAAACCTATACAATGCGAGGACAGCTAAAACTGGAAATGTATAGCTTGATGTGTAGCCGTGTGTACTAGCGCTAAAAAATCAGCTTCTCCATACATTTATGTTCGCGTAACTCGAAAGAATCTAGGGAATAGTGTTTATTTTGCAATTTCAGGTTGGTCCCTTTGAAAAAATCGTTCATGGTGAGACAATCACCCCTTTTCAGGCTTTCCTTTTCAGTTATTTCGATTACATCTTGAAGAAAAACTTACACATCGATATACAGTACACACACAGGTATACAGTAGGTATATCTATGTGCAAGTTTATATACTGTAAAGTGCACTTCAAACTTCGCTCAAGTGATCGCACGCAATTGGAAGCCGAACTACTCACTTAAGGTTAAACTAAAGTAAATCATCGCAGATTCACACCCAGCCTTCGATTCAATTTGAGCCACCTGCATACTTATTTTGTTTTGTTCACTGTTCAAATAAGACCTCTAATCAAAGAGTTTCCCTTCTTTAACAAAGATGTAGGTAAAATCAGCGCTGTAATCTCGTCTGAGCGCCTCGGTTAGTCATGCAGACTCAATTATTCCACGTAAGCGCTTCATTCATTAATTATTTAGTAAAGTATCACGCTTGAGCATGTGTGGCTGTGTGCTTCTGTGTTAGTTTACCTTTGACCTTTAGCCTTTAGACTAAAAGCTACACCACTTCGTTTCGGCAGTTACAACTCACGATAAGGTCTGAAATGACCTTTCAAATCGGGCACTGACTTTCCTTGCTAGCTTGTAATTATTTTGAGTGGCGCTCTGGTTTTGTTTTGACTATACAGGGTGGCAGGGATGTCGATGCCCAACCGTAACCATGAATGTTGTAGAAATTTTTCGTAAAAAATTAAATCTCCTGTTTCATGGATATCTGCAATACCTACGCGATCAAAATGTGTGGAAAAGTAATGTCGTTTTTTATAACCAACGAAAAATATCAACCCAGGGGGGTGCAGAACCATGTACTGAATCCAAAATTGCGCGTCGATGTTCCTATATTTAACAAGCTAGCTTTACCCTCAGTGTCGCACATACTCGGCCAATAACTTTCCCACTGCTAGAACAGGTCTCCTCTCTGTGAGAGGGATTGGGCCATGATATACTCGTACTACGCGGACCAGCGCGGGTTGGTGGATAATACATGCCTTCGAATTCACATCTCACCATGTTTTAGCCGACTTCTAAAAAAAGGAGGAAGTTCTCAATTCGGATGTTTGTATTTTTTTTTATTTTTGTTCGCGCATAACTCCGTCGCTTGCCAACCGATTTGAAAAAATCTTTTTTGTTGGAAAGGGTATACTTCCTCAATGGTCCCATGAAAATTTTATCGAAATCGGACAAGCGGTTTTTGAAAAATCAACAAAAAAAAGAAAATCACAACAAAAAAGAGAAAAAAAAAAACAACCGACTTCCATAAAAACACTACAAAGTGAAAAATAACTTTAATTTCGGGAGTCGGTGGCGAAAAACGAAAAACAAAAAAACCAAAGACACCGACTACTAAAGTTATTTTTCACTTTGTATTGTTTTTATGGAAGTCGGTTGCTATACGTCACTTTTTTCAGCATAAACCGGCCTGTACCTATTTTGAGCATTTTTTATAGTAACCTGTTTGTTCTTATCGATTTAAAAAAAGGCAATGGAAATTTCATTATAACAAATTGGATGCTCTGGTTTTTTATTATGCTTTTAATTTCTTTAAAAGGCCCGTGGCTTGTTACCAACATTATTCAGCCTAAACAACGAACTTTATTGTAACCTTTTTTGTAATTAATTATTTGCATGCAATTAAAAATTGTTTTTTAAAAGTATAACTTCTGACGCGCGTCCATAAGTACACGCACCCATTTTTTTTATTTTCAATAAATTATTTTTCTTTCTTTTCTTTTTCACGTTGTCCGGTAAAAATAACACCACCAGTAGAGGATAATTTTAATATCATTCGACTCATTCGATGTTGGTTATGAAATAAATGATACCTTATTAAGTTCCTGCCTGGGTTCGGACCCCCGACCTACGAAGCGTAAGCCCCTACCACTGGACCACCACTGCGCCAGTTCGCTACAGTTTCGCTCGTGTAGTCAAAATATAAAAGCCTCTACATATGAATAAAAAACATCGTAAATCGGATAGCGGTGTGTGAGTTAAAAGCGCACTAATGGACGGACAGACAAAGAGATGTTGCGTTTCATATATGTATCTACTCGTATACGAGGTTTTAATGCTGTGGAAGTTATAGCAGGCAATTTATGAATAAAAGATGGCCACGTGAGCCTCATATAGGTCAAGCCGACTCTCTTCATTAGTGGCGAAAGGGTCGTTTCTTTAGTTGATGATAGTATAGAGTATCAAGTGGAATGATAGTATAAAGGTATGAGAAACAGGGTGTAATGTTCACTCATACTCTATAGAAGAGGCAGGATCCTCCGACCAGACGGGTGTTGTCTCTGGTGGGCAACTAATGATATTGGGACGTTGTATATTAGTTGTGCGGTAAACTACGCTTGCGCGATGCAGGATTTTGCATGACGTCAGTATGATACGTATTTCGCATGTGGCGGTGTAGATACCGTTACAATAGCAACACCATTCAACTTCATATTGTTAATATCTTCTACAAACCAAAGATATTTCAAAAAGTCAAATGATAGCATAGACACTCAAAATAAAAAGGACATAAGTCTGAAAAACTAAATCCTTAGTTTTAAAGCTCAACTTCATTGTAAAGAACAAAAATATACACTTGAAAAAAGTAAAAACTTAGGGTAAGCGCGCACTGCGATGCAATTTTTTTAATCACATGTTCATGCGAAATAAAATCGCGAACGCTAATATATTTTTTCAAGCGATTATTTACCGCAGTGCGAGGACTCTAGTATAATGGTTAGATTTGCGATTATTTTCTGCACAATTATATTTCGTGGTGCGCGCTTAGCCTTATGGAAGGAGATCTGTTTCATTTTCCATCTAAAATTGCCATTAACATGCAACAAGGCCCTCTTACAGACACGTCCTTATGTGAGGTCCCGCACACTATCAATTCCCACAGAGCTTTTCCCTAATATATGTAGAACGTTTTATCCTACCCCAAACGCAATTCCACTCACAATGTAGGTTCTTGAGAATTGCTGTTTAAGAGGAAACCATTTCCTATTTCCTCTCTAAGGACTGAGGCTACGGTTTGAGGCGCTCAAAGTTAGCGACAAACCGGTTGAGGAATACTGGATTACGTATTCACTGGTTGAATTCTTTCTAGCCCATCGATGGAATCCTGTGGAATAATTATATAACACACGTACCATGGCAATGCCAGTCATTTTGACAGTTCAACAACATGCATTGCCTTATCTACGTTGTTGCACAAGCATAAGAATAATCAGAATATAATATTCCCACTGCTGGGACACAGGCCTCCTCTCGGTGAGAGGGAGTGGGCCGTAACCCACCACGCGGGCCCAGTGCGGCAGTGAAGGCAGTGAATTTACACAAAGTAAAGCGCCTGTTTGGGTTCGAACCTACGAGCTACAAGGATACTATACGTTGTTGCGGGCTGACGAATTATTCAAGCATATGAACCAATAGATTAGCAATATCCTTCAAAACTTTGGGATTGTGATTGAATGTACGAGTATGTTACTCAAAATTCATACCCAAAAACAGAAGACCAAATCGCTACACTACTTATCATTGCTATCTGGAATATTTCTAGTCAGAACGTCGAAGTAATGAACCTAGCACTAATGACTACAGTCGGAAACTTCGTTAGCTCGAGTCATTGGATATCTAAATTTCATATTGTTTGCTTCATTCCTTTGGGCTACTATTTCTGTATGTAGGTATCGTCAAAAGAAACGAACAACAACACAATCTAACCTGCATTCGCGACATATTCGCCAAAAATGTAATCAAATATGAGTTTATGGAAAAAACACTTTAACTCCTACACAATAAAGTTCAGTTTACGCTACAACTTCAAACATTTTTATAACTTTTTCAATAGTGCTAGTCACTCTGAAATTAACTTAATTACCATTAAAATTAATTTGATATTGGTTTAACTTGAAATAACGTCAATTTGAAACATAAATAAAATTTTAATGAAAATATGATGTGATATTGGTGCCGAAACCACCAGAGTGAAAGTGCCTTCGTTTGTTCTTATTTTATTTAAATAACTAGCGTTTGGCCCGCGACTTCGTCCGCCTGAAATACCCTTCCCCCGACCTTCTGCAGTCGCTTTTACTTCGTTTTCACTTAGCGTTATTTACGCCATTTTTTTTTCTTTTCTCTCGGCTCCTTGCGTAATGTTAAATAGCTTATAGCCTTACAACACAATTTTATTATTAGTATAGATAAGTTATTTTTTCAAATCCGACAGGTAGTTCCAGATATTAACGCGTTCAAACAAAAAAACTCTTCAGTTTTATTATACACTAGCTTTGCCCGCAACTTCGTCCGCGCGTCCGCGTGAAGCAACTTTCTTACATTTTCGTAAGAGCCATCCTCGTACTTCAAGGAATATTCTAAAAAAAGAATTAGCGAAATCGGTTCAGCTGTTCTCGAGATTTGCGCTTAGCAACACATTCAGCGATTCATTTTTATAAAGATAGATAAGTATCGATTAATGAACGGGATGAAATCGCCAACCCGTCTAAATCACGTGGTGATCAATGCTAGTGCCTTTTCTGTATGAGAAGAGGCATTTGCCATACAGTGGGACAATAATAGGCTGGTATCATTATTTGAATTAATGGGATCGGTTTTTACTCGACCTAGCCTGCATCCTAATTGCGTAAAACACTATCAATCTCAATCTGAATCATTTCAAAGGATATTGCTAATCCATTGATTCATATGTTCGAAAAATGTGCCTGCTCTACAACGTAAATAACGCAATGAATGTTGTGGAACTGTCAAAATTAAACCCATTACTACTGATAATGTATTACGCAATTATCCCGCTTTAAAAGCTGTAGACGATATTTAAGCCAGTTCTTGGTATAAAGACGTAATATAAGGGGCATGAAATAGTCGGAACTTGGCCGTTAGTTCGTCCACACACACACAAGCGAAGATCCGTTCTGAGATCCGTTGTTTGTATACTTGAGTTGGGCAAAGAGCTCACTGTCTATTCCTGCGGTCGTTGTGTTCCGGTGATGCAATTCAAGCCATTCTTGGCTAACAGCACGAAACAGCCCGAAAATGCGAACTGGAAATGTTACGGGACTGGCGATATAGCTCAGAGGGGTAATTTCCGTATTTTTAGGCTCGTTTGCATTATGTAATCTCAGTCTCAATCTGTCAAAAATACCTCTAATTTCCCTACATTTATGACAAGTCTTTTACATCGATTATCGCTGAGATGAGATTGCGACTAGATTTTGAACGTTTTTAGTTATGTATTTATTTTTATTACTGACAATCTCACGGAGAGTACCTACCTGGGTTTTAGTAATTTTATCTCTCGAAGCGACGCGCGCTTTACTTGTGATTATCAAGTGTACAAACACGCTGTGAATGTGCATGTGTAAGCGCAGAGCACTCGATACCGTCCGAGACAACGGCGAAGTCGGAAGTGTGCGTGAGTGTGTGCGTATGCGTGTACGTGTTAAGTATGTACTGACGGTACTCGTGTACCTCACGTAAAGCGCGCCTCACTTAGTGAGATAAAAATACTATACCGAAGTACTTTGCCCTGTGAATGGTAGGGCTAACTATAATTCACGAGATATAATGTGTTACTTAGCAGTAGGCTTAGGAGAAAGGACACAGTATAATTCGGAGTACGCGTGTATCTGTTTTGAGTCCAATTTCATAAAGTAGCGGGCACATCTGTCGTCGGGTCCGTCCCTCGTGATTAACGATAAGCGCGGCAGATGTTCGGCGGTACTAGGTACCGCCGAACATCTGCCGCGCTTATCTACCTACTTACTTACTTTGTATACTATATCATTGTTTTTGTATTACCTTGCCACCACCCAAAAAGTGCTAAATAATAACAACATGACTTAACGCCTGTTATGTCACGGGTTAGGCAAAGGTGTACGGTGTGTGTGTCATAAAAAAACAATAGATACAAAGTGAAAAATCACTTTAATTTCGGAAGTCGATGTCGTTGGTTCCGCATTTTAGTATTTTGCCACCGACTTTTGAAGTCGGTTCCAAAGTCGGTGAAGACGGTTTGTTCCAGTAATTGCACTTGGTATATTTTTCACAAGGAGGAAGTAGGCTCATATTAAAAAATTAAATTAAAAAAATTAAAATAGTTTATTTCTGTAACTTTCTTGTACAATATTATTCTGTGGCTAGAACCTCCCAGGAAGCATGTAGTAATGCTTGTGTTGGTGGTTCTGCTCCTCCCTCGGATCAACATAAAATGTATAGGTTATGTATCATATACAATATATAGGTTAGATAGGTAGGTACAGACGCCAGCACATCGAGCTACTACAATCTGTCAAATTTCTTTAATACATTTTCAACTTTATCGCTAAAGTATTAAGGTTCAAGGTTGATTAGGAAAATTTGACAGTTTCGGGTAGCTTGACCTGCTGGCGTCTGTTATATCACGATCACACAAAGTTTCTGATAACAGTGATAACCTATTAAGACTGTCATGGTTTTAGCGGATCATGAGAGGATTTGCAACAGCTTTTAAGCATCTAATGCTGGTTTCATCATCATCATCACCTAATGCTGGTTTATGGGGTTATAAGATCTATTTTCCTATGCAGTAACACGCAGTTGCTAAAAACCAATTGTTTCAGAACTTTCAGCGAAACAATCAATGTTGAATACGAAACATTTCACTCCAGCATAGGATTTCCGAAAAACGAGTTTCAGCTCGTAACTTCAAACTACTTTCAGAGCCCTCTTACCTGACTGTATGTCGTACGTACTTGTAAACTTCATGCCTCGTTTGCATTTTGTGAGCTCTCTGTAGTAAACGAGTCTGCAAGTTCTAACAGGTAGATTAAATTCAACTGAAGTGTAAACAAGTATCGTTGCTCAGATAAAAGAAAATTGCTAAAGTGCAAGTTAATCGTATTGCCTGCACAGACTTGCAGTAACCAGGGACGGTGCTAATAATTGCACGTTACTGGGTAATAGTATGATGTTAGTCG
The DNA here is from genome assembly GCA_949629185.1 of Apamea crenata. Classification (NCBI taxonomy): domain Eukaryota; kingdom Metazoa; phylum Arthropoda; class Insecta; order Lepidoptera; family Noctuidae; genus Apamea; species Apamea crenata. The sequence continues at coordinate 6,830,093 of OX451359.1, forward strand.
GTGTGCAAAGTCTTTGCTTTCCTGAAAATGACTGAGCAATTATCGATTATTATAGAACTTATCTGACTATGAAAGCAAATAGGTACTATGGGTGTTTTATATTATTTGCGTAAATAGGACCGAAGTAGTGAAACCGATTTCGTATTTTGAACTGCAGGAAGAAAACTATCAAGGGGGGAACAGTTATTTAAGTGATGTCAAAATAATTGCTTACATTATTTTTGATAAATGAATGATACATGATTAAATATTATGTGAGTAGGTTTCTACAAAAACTCCTACACTTCAAACTTATTTTAAAAACTAGATGAGGTCGGCGTTTCCTATCTGACTACTCTGAGAAGAAAGGCCGAAACAAACTCAGAGGTCACAGTTTCTTTTAAAGTCCAGACATAATCTTGGTCAGATCATGTGAAGACCATGTAGATTGGTGTCTGAAATAGTATTTTGAGGAAAGAAACAGAGATTTAGTGGACCTGTCCGTCAGTGCACGCAATTTTTTACTTAGCATAAGTATAATCACTCTAAGCATAATCAGGCTATGACGTTCTCACTGCTGGGACACTGACGTCCTCACTGTGAGGGAGTGGGCCTTAATCCACCACGCGGGCCCGGTGTAGATTTTTTAACTTATTGCTCATGAAATACCTATTTAAAATGCACACTTACAAAGTGTCACGTAACTGTGAATCAATGTGCCGCGTCCCGTCCGACATAAATTGTGACAAACTCAATTTTAACGCCCTCCGCGAGAGTGCGCTATTCACTCAACCCGCCCTGATTGGACGCCTACAAAATCAATCCCCTTCCCCCCTAAATATTGTGCCGGAATAATAGGAATTCTGTAAAAGTTAATTAGTGAAAATTCCTGGACTTAACCTCTGAAAATGTTGAACGAAAAATTTATGGCGGAGTTTTTGAGTGACTCTCCTGTTACTTAATTAAAAATGTGGCATTTTGATAACAACGTTTTTTTGTAACTATTCTCTAACAAAGTTGATTAATTTGATGGCATTATTAGAAGGGATTATTTTGTTTAAACACTTTTGTAGGTAGGACAGTGTTCAGAAGTGTATAAGAAGGTAGTGTATAAGAAGTACGAATTCAGTAAATACATGAACATAATCAGACTATAATGTTCACACTGCAAGGACACAGATGCCTCCTCTCTGTAAGAGGGAGTGGGCCATAATCCACCACGCGGGCCCAGTGCGGGTTGGCGGGTGTCACATGTCTTCGAATTTATGGTTCTAAAACATGCCAGTTTCCTCACAATGTTTTCCTTCACCGTTTTGAGAGCTTTGTATAAATTATTTAATCAAATACTTGTTATTTTTGTTTTTAGTTGTCGAAACGAGTTTACTGACGCAGGCAGGTAACCTAGCTAATGTAATATCGCGACACATTCGCCACAAATGTAAACAAATATGAGTTTATGGAAAAATAACTTTAAATAAAGTTCAGTTTACGCTACAACTTCAAACATTGTTATAACTTTTTCAATAGTGCTAGTTACTCTGAAATCAACTTAATTAGTACTAAAATAAAGTTGATATTTGTTTAACTTGAAATAACGTCAATTTGAAACAAAAATAAAATTTGAATATAGGTATTATTACCACCACCTAGGTAGGTATAGTTTACCTACTAGTTACAGCAGACATGTATTGACAAAAACAAAAAAGTTGCAACTCATGTCATTACGAATGCGTGTGTTTTAGTAAACTCTACGAAACACGAAACCGACAATGGACACAAATTGTTTGACCCAATTCGTTGGAGAGGACAATTAAATCGAAATTAACTGAAGGAAATAAATCATGTCATTGCCTGAAACTCGGATTTACTCCTTCTAAAAACGTAATAGGGTCGTTGTACTGAAAATCTTTTACTACGGTGAGTTCCCGATTTATTTCGTTACCGCTTCAGTAGTTTTCCTTCGAATTTATTCTTGTCTCATCGCTTGATTGCAGGTACACCCTTTAACTTTAAGAACGAATTGATTTCTTTATTTCATGAATAGCTGTACCTACCTACTTACTAAAATTGAGCCAAATATACAGGCTGAGGATTTATTCACCAGTAGGCACTTAATCAATAGTTGAATGATTCCATTCCATTCATCACATAATCATTCTAAGAAAAATACAACTTTACTAACATTCTCTCTATCATCATCAGCCTAATATAGCAGTCGACTGCTGCACAAAGGCCTCTCCTATTGCACGCCATTCAACTCGATTTTCGGCAACTCTCATCCAGCTGCTACCAGCCAGACTGCGAAGATCTTTGCTCCACCTAGCCTGAAAGCGTCCCACCTTACGTTTAGGTACCGATTCGCGGTCTCCACTCATAAACACGTCTACCCCAACAGTCATCGGTTCTACGGCCAATATGGCCGGCCCATTGCCAATTCAGCTTGCTTATTCTGTGAGCTATGTCGACAACTTTGGTTCTCTACCGGATCACCTCGTTGCGGATTTGAGCCCTCAGAGAGCAACATGGTATGACCGTAGGTATCTTTAAAAAAAGGATTTTTTTCAAGCTCAGTGGGGGGTACGCGTATGATCTGAGGGGTAATGGGTTTCATTTTGACACTTCAACAACATTCATTGCGTTATTTACGTTGTTGAGCAGATACATTTTTCGAAAATATGAAGCAGTGGTGGAGTGGAGGATGGGTGGTGGTGTATTAGCAATATGATTCAGATTGTGATTGATAGTGTGTTACGCAATTAGGATGCTAAACATGTGCAAATACAGGAGCAGTGTATTATAATAAAAATATTTAGTTCATTAATAAGAGCGCGAACCAATGATTTTTGCTCGGTTAATTAAGCATTTCTTCACAAAAAATGAGTCTTTGAATGTCTGGTGACAACACCCCTGAAAAATAACGTATTTTCCTCAAAGGGGTGGGCCCTTTGAGGAAAATACGTTATTTTTCCGAAACAATTCTTACGCAGCGCTACAGGTTGGGAAGGTGCCCAATAAAAGGCAATTGGCACGTTCCTTTCGGATGGAATATAATGCCGTCATCGGTAAACGTGAGACGTAGGCAATACGTAACGGGTTATAAGTAACCGTACCTATAGCTATTGGAGGAGGAGAGACACAATTACCCCCCAGATGGATAATCGTTTAAAGAACATTTTTTTATAAATATACCTATCACCTCATGTACCAAGTGTACCCATATTCTAGCAAATAGTTTAATGATTTGAATGTGAATTTATTATTTGTATCTACTTATAAGTTCCTAATGAAAAAAAAACCAATGCAACCGGACATGGATCTTTTGGCGCGTGGATAAAATCTGCGCGTAACACACTATCAACCACAATCCGAATATTTTGAAGGATATTGCTAATCCATTGCTTCATATATTCGAAAAATTTGTATGCTCAATAACGTAAATAACGCAATGAATATTGTTGATATGTCAAAATGAAAGTCATTGCTGTTGTTAGTGTGTTACGCAATTACTCCGCAGAACTAATTAAATCATCTTGTTTTTCAATATAATTAAATCATATTGTTTTTCAATTACTCTGCAGAACTAATTAAATCATCTTGTTTTTCAATATCATTTCTGTAATATTTCACAAATATTGACACCCTCCCCCCCTGTCCATCCATTGACAGTTCTAGTGACATTTCCTCGACATTTCACTAGCACTATTTAATAACACTTTCGTTCTGAAACTGTCACCAATCAATTAAGGCGAAATGTGTCCCAAAAGAAGATTTTGACGCATTTCGGCTGCACGCAAAATCAATTTTTGTCCTCAAAAACTACTAAATTTGCCGATTTTTTTTCATGATTATTAAAATTGAAGATTTTCTTTAGTGAATTATGAGGGCCAAAACACGATTGACATAATTTGGCTCGATACAAAAAAATCGCAAAGTTTCCTCAAAATTTGCATATTTTATGAGAAAAAACGGTTTTATTCGATTGTAATTCAAGCAATTTCAATAAAATTTCGTCTATATGTTCACCATTAAAGATATTAGGGGATTATGGGTTTAGAATTTTAAAAAGAAGTATATAAAAAAAGCGTGCAATATAATACTATAATATTGCGCGCAAGTCCGACATCCCACCGTTCGCGCAGTCCCGTCAGTCGGCCGCAGCGCCTCTTAGAGAGCACTCGTGTACAACTTTATTGCGTCCGTTGTCGCCGACTACTCAAGCGAACATTGAAGTCTAAAGTGATGAACAAACATAATAAAAAAAAAAAATATTCAGGACTGAAGCTCAAGAAGCTGAAAGTGATGAACCTGAATAGGTAAGTTTTTTATTTATTATCCCAAAAAATATCAATTTTGAGATTTGACATTGACGTACTAACTCGTATGTATTGTATAAGCACACAACTTTCATTTTGACAGGCCCTTTACACATCATGCCGTAGCTTTAGTAAGTTTCCCTTGGATTTGTATGAACCCTTGCACACGGCGGCGCGGCTGCGGCGAGTTTTGATAGGTCTTATCAAAACTTGCAGTAAAAGTTGTTCATAATGATGAGTACATTGACCCCTAGAGTGGGATATAAAAAAAAACACGTTGTAAATATGTTCAAAAGCTTTCTCTAGTACCTACACAACTAAACAGGGTCAAATTAAATTAGCTAGCGAAACTACGCAGCCGTGACGGATATAATAATAATAGGTAGGTATGTAAGCGAGCTAAAAGAAATATAAGTAATAATAAAATACACATGACGTGTTAAGAACCGGTTTTTACCTGGTACCGGTTTTCTTGAAATCCCATTCCCAATATATAAAAATACCGAAAAACCGGTTTTGGTAAAAACCGGTTTTCAGTCCTTTTCATTGAATAGTGTAGTGTAGCGTTTTTTTCGGTATTATTATATTGGGAATGGGATTTCAACAAAACTGGTTCTTAACACGTCATGTGTATTTTTTTATTACTTATATTTCTTTTGGCACATTGAGGGTAGACTTTATTCTCATAGGTAGGTTACAAGTTACGCAGCATGTAGCGGAAATGCACCACCACTATGATGTTAGTTGTTGAAGTGAATAGGTTAATTTTAAGGTACATTATATTTATGTTGTATTTTTAAAAATATTTCCAATATTTCAGCACCCATGAAACACTGGACACTGACGGAGCAGGAACGGTCTCACCACAACAGCTACCTATATCTGATGCGGCACACGATGTTAACATTCAGTCCAATCACTTTGTTAATTGTGTACATAATTATTTTACTGTGTATCTGGTTGTATCGTGTACCTACAGTGTATGATTAAATTGTTCGTGAAATTACAATCTGATTTGAACTGCAAACCGTTTTTCTATTGCGCAATAACCAACACTATCCACAGTAATTGAAATATGGTTGATTATAACGAGACACACCCATACCTTCTCCGTCATATATCAAAGCTGTTATGCTTACCTGTTAATTTTTCATTTCTACAGGGCAATTTTTTTATCAATATCCAATTTTCACTGGGTGTTCTACCCATGAATATGAACAACTTTTACTATGGGACCAACTCTGAAACCACGAAAAAAAATCTGCTGTTGTTGTTGTTCATATTCATCGGTAGGACACCCTATGAAAATTTGGGTAGTGATAAAAAAAATATCCCGTTAAGAACCGGGTTTTGGTAAAACCGGTTTTTGATAACACTGGTTTGGATTCTATCTCTAATACTAGTATCCATTCATTTTCAAACAGCGAGCTAATTGGGATTGTCATAGGAACCCATAATATATATTATTTTATTATAAGTAGGCAAGTATTCGTAAGTAGATAGATATAATAATGAAAATACTAGTGTATGTGTTACTGTAAAAACCCGAACTGTGGTAAATCTGGATTTACCGGTAAATCCTAAGATTTACCGCATTTCGGGCTTTCACAGTAACATATGCAGTTATGCACCTAATTAAAATATGATTTTATATTTATTTATTGCACCATACATTATGTCCTCAGTATATACTTTGAGAAAATAAATACATTTTTTAAAATACCTACTGCGCAACTAGTACTAACTAAAACTGTTACTTGCCGCTACAGTCCGACCGCCGTATGCGCGACTCTCTGCAGAAGTATTTTGGTTCACGAGAGAGGGTCGCGCTTACAGCGGTCGGACTATAGCTTGCCGGCCGAGTGCGGCAGAGCGCGGGGCCCCGCGCGCCTCTTACCTGTCCGCGTCTGCTTCACCCCCTCGAAACCTACGTGACCACGATACCATTTCGCCTTAATGAGACAAACTTAAGTCCCCGCTTCCACTAATATGTTACGAAGCGTCTCATGAACAAGAACTAGCAAAGATGGATGAGTAGGAACTAATTAAGCGCTATTCAACTACCAGCCGTTTCATCGGCAAACAGTATCAAATTCACTGATATTTCAAAATCAAAATCAAAAGTCATTTATTCAAATTAGGCTGAGAATCAGCACTTTTTGAACGTCAAAATTACAAAAGACAGTCCCCCAAAAACGCCCGCCCTTCACCACTTCCTAGTGCTATCGCTGGGAAGAAGAAGTGGCGCAACAAACTCCCCAGCAGCACAGCTGTCTGTTCAATTTGGTAGCGCTGTTCACACATCATTACTTAGGTATCTATACAATGTAATATAGGAATCTATCAGGTAATGCAGATACAGTCCGGACCTGTTTCACAGTCACCACAGAGGCGTTATCCAACAATATTTTTTTTTTAAAAAAAACGTGTGCGGTCGGAGTACCCCCGTAACGATCGTTCCTTACGTGATACTCGATACACACACACTCGTAAACGAGACGACTCGACGACCCGACTCGACGCGCCGTAGCTGAACCGACTGAGACCTCTGAGTTTGTTTTGGCCTGTCTTCTCAGAGATATTCCTAATTACTAATAATACAAATTCTATCCAGCCTGTCCCTTTGCTGCCCTCTCCCAGCGACGCCCTAAGCCGAGGTTCGTACCCCACAGGGGGTGCCCATAGCGTGCAGTCGCTTAATTTTAATTAGTTGTAAGCCCTGGCTGGAGGCTTTAAGTTTTCTTAAGGCAACCACAGGATAGTCCGGTTAAGTAGTCACGACCTCTCAAGGTCAACTATCAGATGCAAAAAAAAAACCACTCGACTCGACTCGTATATGAACTCGTAAAATGTTTACAGCCGCTTTCATGGATTTTCATTTTGACCACATTACGTGACGATTTCTACCAGTTTACTCCTGCAAGCCGTGTTAAAGAACTTCGTTTGTCAACTTCGTTAACAACTCGTAAACCTTTCTTGCTGTAACAATAATGAATCTACAATGAATCTGATCTATACATATAATAAAACAGTAACGAAGTCAAAACTGTATATTGAATATTTTTGAAATAAAATTAATTGCTACGAGGTGCGGTACAATTCTGATGCGGAAAATATCGTTTTTTTTTAATGTTTGTCCGTTTGTGTGTTTCGGATTGGCGCAAAAACGGCTGAACGGATTTGGATAAAATTTGGCACACAGATAGTTTATAACCTGAAAGCCAACTCTCGTAATATAAAACGTTCAAAATCTAGTCGCAGTCTCATCTCAGCGACATACAAATGTCAAAATCTTGTCAAAAATGTAGAGGTATTTTTGACAGATTGAGACCGAGATCAGACTGTGAACGTTTTCAAAATTACGAGAATTGTCCCTCAGGATTAACACATAGAGGTCCTTGTACGTTCCCTTGGATTTTTTTCTGACAACCACGCGGGTGAAACCCCGGGCAAAAGCTAGTAATTAATAATAAAACAAAAGCTCATCATTCAATAGTTACGTTTACAGATGGAACTAATGTGTATTTTTTTGCTGTGATGCCAATAAACGGATTTTTCTTTCTTTCTGAACTATGAACATTATCCTATCAACCACTACCTACCTGGATTAAAATTGAGTAATATATTACATAACCAGCATGTGACCTATTTAATTCAGTCTACAGAACCAAAAGTAAAAGCCTTTTCCCTAAATGTAGGAGTAAAAAAACATTGAATTTGTTAAATCGCTTCCCGTCCGGATCTAGCGTGAAAAGTTCCCGGGAATTTCTCGTTAGTGGTCTGTTTATACTGCAAGACAATGATAACATTAATGGGAATAACAACGAAGTTATATTTACTTGAGGCTTGTGCTTGTACCTAGTAACAGCTGCACGGGTCGATCGATCAGGTTAAGCAACGCTTGCCGCTGTTGGCCCGTGGATGGGTGACCATCTTTCCAAGTGTACATATAATAAGATCTTATTCTAATTGTGTACAACCATATACATAACAAGTTCTTAGGCTAACTTACCTTTAGGTACAAAGATTTTACACCTAGTTTTTACTATAATTGTACTATTCTATACTTAAACATTCTATAATAATTCCATAAACAACACACTAATATTCAAAAAAGCACAAAAGTCTTAGCACTGTTACCATAAACGCATACTACTGTTTACCTACTAAAGGCACTCACTGACTATTTGGAGCACAGGGTAAAACATTACAATAATATAATATAACTTAGATTTAAACATTTATCATCGATGAGGCTAAACAAAAAATGATCATTCAGAACAGGGCAATTACGACAGTTATTTTACATCTGATTATGCATGACTGTCAATATCAGAGTGATCTCATGACAATAAGGTTGCTGTTGAGTTTCTGCAACTGTTAAGCCTGATAAAATTACAGTGATCTTTATTGATGTTGTATTATGTTTGCTGTTGGCTTGCAGGTGTGAAAGGACTGTATTGTCCTTGATTGCACACATTCTTCAACCCTGGATGCAAAGTTATATAGATTTTGTCAAAAACAAGTATCCCTTAGGTGGATTTCGTCGGTTATACAGCCCATGAACAAAATTCTACTAGGAAACTGACTCTACAAAGCATTATTTTATATTGAAAAAACTGTAGGACTCAACTTGTGGAAGTGTCAAAGGGTAAAGGTCAGATGGCTGTCCCTCCATGTAAAATACAGATACCTACATGTTTGCGCATCCGGTTAGACGAGAAAACTCCTCCAACGTTGTTGTAACAGGGCTAGGTGGATGAAAATGTCCGTGAACTCTATCTACCGTATTATTTCCATTCAGTGAATATCGTTAAAATATTGATGTGCTGTATTTTCCCGTTCACTCAATCCTATATAACTCCGATGAATGATGTGACCTAGTTACCTGTGTTTCGGATAGGTTGCTATACCTGGCTATATGTATAACTAGATTACAATAAACCCTCTTCCACACATACCGGGTACCCGCTGGAGAGAAATGTATCTATGAAAGCTTTCGCGCGTACGACAATTTATCCCACTTTTACATAAATTCGCCAACGGGTACTCGGCGCCGACAACCCGTTTAGAGCGTGTAAAAACTGCTTCAGGTGTGGCCATACCGCAAGCATTCGAAAGCATATCTATAACTATAAAAATTATAAATTAAAATCGCTTTTAGTCTCTGTCAGCGTGACCACGTTGTTCTTCCAAACTACGCAACGGATTTTGATGTGGTTTTCACAATAATTTAGAGAATTTATTCCGGAATATTTCTGAAAATTAGATTTAGCTCAGAAATCTTGATGTGGCCACATGTACCCACATGTGGATGTGGCCATTGAACCCGTGCGAAGTATGAGCAGGTCGTTAGTCTTATAATTACCTAAATAGAATAGGTAGGTATAGTCACCCATTCACAAAGATGCTCGTTGGAACGTCCTTGCCAAAGAAACTACGTAGTCGCAAGTGTACTTTGAGTAATGCCATATGTATGCGACTAAGCCTAGTCATCATACACCCTGTCATGGATGGGCCAACTGCTGCTAGTTTGCCAAACATAAAAAAGATTTTAATGCGCGTTACTTTGAAATGCTCCCGGGCGTGGAAGCACCTTTACTTCGAACGATGTGTACGGAGATATTATTCTATTGGATCCTTTCCTTTATGAAGTTCCACGAAAGTAATTGAATACGGCGTGGTGATCAAAGAGTACCTGTTCTATTCATAGACTGTTTTGTTGAAGGCATAATTAATGGATATTATAATAATTAACGTTTGTTGTCATATCAGCGTATCCGCTACCGTTTACTTTACAGTACCTAACGTTCATTATTGTCATAGGATTTTATAACAAGGAGTAGGTACGTTTTCTTGTATACGCATTGTTCTTTTGTTGTTTGGAGTGAAGTGTAGCATTTTATATTTATTTTTTGGATGTGAAAAAGATGTATGTAGACAGGTATTAACCTTTTTAAAGTATGAAGAACTGACCTGCTTATTATACCTACTTTATACTTATGTAGACGTCTACATATTAATATATCGGTGCACCAACACAGTAAAGCCACGCCGATTCAGTGTCAAAGCTCCGGCCTCCGGTTACCGAGATCCAGCCACGGTATAATTATTCTGAGAAATCCCGTAACACCCCGGCTAGCCAAAGCCACAAAACCGCTATCTTGACATCTGATATGGTTAAAGTTGCTTATGCAACGGCCCTGTTTATGCATACTATTGTGGTCAGGTTTCTCTACGTCACGTCTTCTCATACACACTCTAATTCCTAGCACGAGATACAACTACGATAATAGTTTATATATTGTAACAAAAACACACAGCTATCTATTAACCACAACAACAAAACACAACCTGTAGTGTAATTGAATTTACTGCGCATTATTGAAGCTGCTGATCACGACTAGCGTCTATCCTCAAACGGCAAACCTATCTCTAGACCTTAATAGAGAACAGGTCGTGAACAAAAGTCGTTTTGGACCTACATAAGATCACGTTCAGGGTTGCGGACATTCTCGGGGACCGAAATCGGCCATTAAGAATACATGTCCCGTGTCACAGAGCGCATCGACTTCCTGAAGCAGAAAGTTTGCGCATGGGCGAGCCGTATTCGGCGATAGAAACGGCGGGTTGATTAATACCCGCAGAATCGCATGTTCCACAGCGATGAGAGGTGGGTGTATAGAGCTTGGGAGCGAACTGAACAAAATGTGACGGACGTGTGCCGCCCGGTTGATGCCACCACGAGTGCATTCTGGTGCAGCATCTGGTCGGTGCCCGTCTGTCACGCTGAGGGTGGCTGGTGGCTGGATGCAGGAGGTCGAGCGAGTGTGTGGAACTATACCAGAAATGGAACCAGTCGTAATTACGCCATTAGACGTAGCCAGAGCAGTCCGTCTATTACCGAATTGGAAATCACCGGGACCGGAGGTACTGCACAACTTTTGGTTAAAGTGGCTAATTAGCTCACACAGTCGCTTGGCATCTCAGTTCTAGTCATCCTTAGAGTCTGGGTCACTACCGCAGTTTCTAACAACAGGCGTTACCCACCTGCTCCGTAAGTTAGGTAGTCCCGCGGAACCCAAGAATTATAGACCGATCACAAACGGTTTATAAACTTCTTACATCCATTTTGAGAGAGTGAAAATTATGCAAATAGACAAATAGTCGATTATGTCTGCCTCTCAAAATTGATGTAGTACCATTCCTATATCCATTTTTAGAGGCAGACATAATCCACAGACCCGTGTCCGCGGTATTAAGGAACTACTCATCGACATGGGCAAAAGCCAACAGGTTCGTCGATCCCGCAAGGATATGTCGACATGCTGAATAGACTATAAGAAGGCTTACGACACGGTGCCACATACATGGCTCATGACGGTGCTGGAGGTGTACAAGATTGATGCAACTCTACGCACCTTCCTTGAGTGGCAATGGAGGACGGTCCTTCGCTATCCGAGGTGTCAACAGATCCAGGGGAATGATGAACCTGTATGGATCAACTGGGGAATATTTCAGGGCGACAGTTTGAGTCCACTTTGGTTCTGCTTAGCCCTGTATCCTGTAAGCACACTGCTGGAGGATTCAGGTCTAGCCGGCTGAAGAGAGGTGGTCAGGTCATATCTCTTTCTTTCGTTTAAAAAAGAAACGTTGCCCCACACTAGGAATTTCTCCTATATCGTGGGTGCGCTTACAAACATTTTAACTCACATACACAAACAGCCAGACCCGGAACAACTACTTGTGGGTCATCTCACCGACTCTACATGGATTTTTATGCTTATTTTTTTCTATTTTAAGAACTATTTAAAAATGTACCTATATGATAATGAAATAATAATATTATTTATTTATTTCGGACAACAAGAGTTAAGTAGTAACAAACTTAAGTAGTTAGGTATTATGATTGTGGCAAGAAAAGTGATAAAACACCTCTTTATTTCTTTCTTCCAGACGGATAGACCGCAGCAACTCCCTAGTAGAAAGCAGCAGTGGCGTCGGGCCCCTGAGTCCTGGGGCCAGCGCTACCATCTGCTCTTTAGGGGCCCTTCAACCAGATCTGTACACCAAGCGAGAGGCCCCGCTGGTCATAGAGCTAGAAGGAGCTGGACCATCGCTTGGCAGAATCCATCTGCGCTTGAAGTATGATTTTGATCGATCGGATTTGGAAGTGCATCTTATTGAAGGTATGTATACTTAACTATATTTTTTTTATTATAATAACCTTGTTGGTATATCCTACTTGGTCAGATAGGCAGTCGCTTCATGTAAAATACTGGTATTCAGCTGCATCCGGTTAGACTGGAAGCCGACTCCAACATAGTTGGGAAAAGGCTAGGCAGATGATGATGATGTTGGTATATCCTACTATCCTATCCTACTAATATTATAAACGCGAAAGTTTGTATGGATAGATGTATGGATGGTGGATGTTTGTCACTCTTTCACGCAAAAACGACTGAAGGGATTTGGATGAAATTTGGCACACAGATAGTTTATAACCAGGATTAACACATAGGATACTTTTTATCCCGATATTCCCACGGGATCGAAATGTATGCGGGTAAAACAACGGGAAGAAGCTAGTTGTACAAGCTAATTGCCCATGCCGCGTAGGTAGGTGCTGGAATTATTTGGTACTGATGTTTGGTGGTTCATATCACGTTCATATCAGGGGTCTACTCTATAAGTCTGTCATGAAGATATGGGCCCGTCCGAAAGTAGTTGATCCTTCAAAATAAGTGTCAAATTCAATATTTTGGACGGGCAAAAACACTTCAGGAGCAGGGACTGCTGTCAAATCGTGTTGTTATTCATTATTAGTTCGAGCCTCGAACTAATTCTATGTCCGTAAGTGAGATGTATGTACGGAGTAGCTAACGCTTGTAACTTCGGCTAAAACTACGGATTCCATGTTAAGGGAGTAGACCTCCTGGAAAGGCTCTTTCAATACCCATATTTGAAGTTTTTATTGTTTTCGAAATAAAAAGCTGTAAATGTCGTTAATAGGAAAGTATTTAAATGTAACGTTGGGAGGTCGTAAAAGCAAAATTCTGATGGTAACACGAGGTTCACAGGAATAGGGAAAGCCTGTTTTATTTTCAGCCTCAGCAGTAGATAGGTACCTAAAAAGAAAAGAAAGAAAGAAAGAAAAACGTTTATTTGGACACAGTTCGTGAAACACAAAATACAAAATAAAAGCTGTAAATGTCGTTAATAGGAAAGTATTTAAATGTAACGTTGAGAGGTCGTAAAAGCAAAATTCTGATGGTAACATGAGGTTCACAGGAATAGGGAAAGCCTGTTTTATTTTCAGCCTCAGCAGTAGATAGGTACCTAAAAAGAAAAGAAAGAAAGAAAGAAAAACGTTTATTTGGACACAGTTCGTGAAACACAAAATACAAAATTAATCAAATAAAAAATAATGTACCTATAGTTACTGGAGGAATTACGGCGGCGAAACACCTGGGTAACTCTCCTTCTGTAGGGTGGAATGACTTCCTACAGAGTGTGACTAAATCAGTCACAGGGTATTTTTATCATGGAGTATCGTATTTTTAGTCACCTTCATTAATAACCTTGCCCATTATAGCGTGTTTAAACATGTCACCAAAATAAACAAATAGAAAATATCATTAGTGTATTTATAACGTCCGGCCAAGGTAAACTTTATAACAATATATTTTCTATATTGGACCTATTATAACAGCCAACATGAATCGAATCAAAACCGAGTAGGAATCTAAAGAGCTTATTTTTACACCGAATTCGTAGAAACGGACTGGGCATACCTAATCCCCTTCTAGCATAAGGGTTGTTTACACAGGCATAGAGACACATGTGCCTACCTACCTACATTTGCTACGTAGGCATTGTTTTTATCTGCCTACGTTATCGCGTTTCTCGTAGCACTTTGCTACGAAAAGTTTTCACATTTTTTAGTGCGTATTTGGATAAAGATCAATCTCTATTCCAATCTTATGACCTGTATCACCACGTCCATATACCTAAGGTCTAACTAAGAGAGAAAGACAAGTTTATTGGCATTACAGAAAAAAAAAGATGCCTTAGAACTATAAAAAACAGAAAACAATATTCTTGTAGGTATGCCAAAAGGGCCTCGGCTCAGCATGTCAGATGACAGCACAAGGTCACCATCGGGTGCTGATTTTCAGCAGCAGCTCATGAATGCGCTGGAATAATACCTAAACACAGGGAAGTGCATGTGTCTCTCTTCAACTTACATGGAAAACAATTTCAGACAAACTCCATTTTACCTAAGTATATTAATCTGGTAGTTTGTGCCTACAATGTGTAGGAGCAAGCTCGCGAATGGCGTTTCCTGCGTAGATATATAAAATATTAGCCTTTGCCATTACTAGCGGATGAAAGGTTCTCTATGTCCTAAGTTCTTAACCCAGGTCATGGTTTACCTATATGCTAAATTTCATCGAAACTCATGTAGCCAGAAATTCAGACAGGGACGTACCTACTTTTGCATTTATAATATTAGTATGAATAAATTACCAACTTTTATCCTTTCTTCAAATTCCAGCTCACGACCTAGCGGGCTACGAAGCTGGGGGTTTCAATGACCCTTACGTACGCGTGACCTTACTGCCCGAAGTCGACACGCGGGTCCGTCAGACCCCAGTGCATCGGAACGAAGCCAACCCATTCTTCGACCAGCACTTCAAGTTCCCCGTGTCGCATGACGAGTTGACCGACAAGACGTTGCTGCTGCAAGTTTTTGACTATGACAGGTGAAGTACTAACTTAGGTACATAATCAGCCAGTAATGTTCCCACTGCTGCGACTCAGGCCTCCTCTGTGAGAGGAAGTGGGCCGTAATCCACCACACGGACCCAGTTCGGGTTGGTGGATGTAACATGGCTTCGATTTTTTAGTTTTAGAACATGCCAGTTTTTTCACGATGTTGTCCTTCACCGTTTTGAGAGCAGTGGTGATGAAATAATTAACACAATGTGCCTGCTTGGGTTCGAACCAACAACTGTAAGTCGCGGCCGTTACCACTGGGCCACCACTGCTGAAGTTCTAACTTCACTTGTATTAACAATAACGGTACAAGGATCTTTCAGTTCGTGGCAAAATCGGATCTAACGCCCCATTATCAATGTCATACAGGCGCCAAAAGATCTTTGTTTCATTATAAACTTTATACAAATACTTTTTTTGACGGAAACTGCAGATATATCGGCAACCGGAAATTAAGAAATGCTCTACCAGAGCATTTCTCAGTTGCTCAATGCTCTACCAGAGCATTTCTACTCAGTCGACTAGATAATTCAGAAAATGTATAGGTATGCTTGTTGTTAACTGTGGATAACGGCACAGCTAGTTCAGGAAAGCTCGACTTTATAGAGCTTCGTCTCTGTCACCTGTGACCTGTGTATCATTATCATTCTAATACTTACTCCATGTGCCATACTCATGTACCTATCAGACACATACCTAAGTCTTTTACAAAATCCGTGTCTTGAATTCCAGGTTCTCTCGCAACGAAGTCATGGGATCAGCCAAGGTGCCTCTCTCCCGTGTAGAAGTAGCGGGAGGAGCTGAAGTGTGGGCTGAACTGTCCCGAGAGCGGCGCCCGCCGGAGGAGTTGCAAGAACTGTTGCTGTCTCTGTCTTACCTACCGTCGGCTGAACGACTCACTGTGGTCGTGTTGAAAGCGAGGAATCTATTGCCACCACAGGAGGGGAAGGATGCTTTAGGTACTCTTCTAGTGTTTTTATTACTGCGTAATAATTAAATCTATACTGCAGCTATGCAAGAGGTGTGTATCTAGTTAGCTACGTAAGAGGCGTGTGGTTTGCTACGCAAGAGGCTCGTAGGGACTTTGCTACGCAACAAATTCGTAGTTTACTACGTAAGAAATTCATAGTTGGGTACGCAACAAGTCCGTAGCTGGCTACGCAACAAACTTGTAGTTTGCTATGCAAGAGGCTTGTAGTTTGCTACGCAAGGGCTTGGTAGCTACGCAAATCGGTTTTGCACATACCAATCCTACCACGACAGATACCTAACTTTTGCTCCGAAAACAAGCGTTCCTGCCGAGTCGAAAGCTAAAATCGCTTACTTACTCATTGAAAGTGCACTTACTTATATTTTATTAACTTTTTCAGATGTGTATGTAAAAGTATATCTGCTGGTGAACGGCAAACGTGTGAAAAAGAAGAAGACCAACAGAAAAGAGATAAACAGCCCCGTGTGGAACGAGGCTTTATCATTCAGCCTGCCGTCTGCCAACCTCCAGGAGGCTTCCATTGAGGTACAATAATTTTATAAGCGTTGTAAATCACGCCACGAAATAGTAAACCCGTGATCAATAGTTTTATGGCAAAACGATTTTTTGGCAATTATAAAATAGTTTAGTTTATGGTGATATTTTTGTCAGTCAGAAATAGGTGAACATCAGAATGACTGGCCAAAATGACCGATCAGCTTTAAAATATTACTAAAATCTAATACCTATTTGCTACTATTTGATACCTTTGTTTAAATAATTGGTACCTAATTAACAACTGAGAAAATGAATTTACAAAATGGGCAGTCATTCTGATGTCAGGATGACTGCCCACATTTAGAATCTCCACGTAAGGGCTCCAAAATTTGAATTCGCCATTACAAAACTTTAGTACCTATTTGATACCTAAACATATATTTTTTTCTAGATTTTTAGGGCAAAGAATAAAGATTTTTTTATAGATTGACTGGCGAAAATGACCGATCAGCTTTAAAATATTACTAAAATCTAATACCTATTTGCTACTATTTGATACCTTTGTTTAAATAATTGGTACCTAACTAACAACTGAGAAAATGAATTTAAAGATTTTTTTATAGATTGACTGGCGAAAATGTCGCCAGTCAATCTATGTATAAAAAAATCTTTATTCTTTGCCCTAAAAATCTAGAAAAAAATATATGTTTAGGTATCAAATAGGTACTAAAGTTTTGTAATGGCGAATTCAAATTTTGGAGCCCTTACGCGGAGATTCTAAATGTGGGCAGTCATCCTGACATCAGAATGACTGCCCATTTTGTAAATTCATTTTCTCAGTTGTTAATTAGGTACCAATTATTTAAACAAAGGTATCAAATAGTAGCAAATAGGTATTAGATTTTAGTAATAGTTTTAAGCTGATCGGTCATTTTGGCCAGTCATTCTGATGTTCACCAGAAATAGGAAGCGATACGAACAGGAGGGCGAAATCAGACAAACAATAACGCTTGCATTAAATTTGAAAAGTCCCACTGCATGACAAATGTCCCTTTTTGATGACTTAAACCCGAATACTGAAACGCCACTCAAATCTCCATATAATTAGTAGCTTATGTTTCATTTGAAAAATATAACCTACTCCAGTACTACATTTATTGAAATAAAGCATATCAACTTTCTTTTAACATGATCATTTCACTTTCTACGATGCATCCAAACGAAACAGCTGTAGTTACCTACCCACTTCCTATAGTTGAATTTCCGTATGGTCGCAGGTGTGCGTGGTGAGCGGCGGCGGCAGCGGGCTGGTGGTGGGCTGGTGCTGCGTGGGCGCGGCCGAGCCCGCCGCCGAGGGCCGCCACTGGGCGCAGATGGCGCACGAGACGCGCAAGGCTGTGGCCATGTGGCACACCCTCAGATAGACTGTCCCCTTGTAAAAACCCCTTATACAGTACAACATAGACCTAACGCTGTGGCGGTGCTGCTTGTCAAGGACGATTACAATCATTAGTATAGCGCTATAATGTTCTTTTGGCGCGTGGCCAAAATCGGAACTAACGCCGCCATATTGGTTTATCAATAAAATTTGGCAAAAAAAAAAACATTTACCAACATATAAATGTCATTCAAGCGCCAAAAGATCCTTGTCCCAGTGTACATTTCAAGTTAGTTCTCTATTCCGCCACAATCATTTAGATCTATGTCGGACTGTACACTCGCCTAGTTTATCCCGGACCGATTGCAATACTAATACTTCTGTAGATACTGTTCACTGTTGTCTAGTTAATGCAGTGACGTCTTGGGTAGCCGCATAAGCGAAGGTCACAAAGATGTACCTGCTAATGAGCTACTTGCACTCCATTTTTGGAAGTACACGTCAAGAAGTACCGAACTGTATTAAAACGTGTCGTGACAGTCGAAAAAACCAATGTACCGATAGCTGTAATGTCAAGTAGGTGTTCTTCAAGCGGTGATTATGGTGTGATGTTTGTTGATCATACCTATGACGCCACTGCTACCATTTCTGTGTTACTTGTCTGTATCAACTATAGTAGTTATTTCATTGTAACAGCATGCCTAATCTACATTAACTTTTAACTAAACGTATAATTCGCCGCAGAGCCTAAGTTTGCTCAAAGGAACAGAACAAAATAATTATCATATTTATCACTGTTTAGAAGCAAAATGTATCTGGTATTCAATAGATTGTAGCTTCACAAATTCGTGTTTCGAGTCTTGCAATAGGTATTCTTAAATGTCACTAGTCATTGATATAAAATGTTATTGATATGAAGTTTCGCTACACGGAGCACTGAATGTAGGTAAACATACTTCTGTTAGCTTTATCGCTCTCAGATAAACTAGCGAGAAGTCTCGTGAGCGAAGGTATGTCTGTCTCAGAGCGAAGGTTATATATAATAAGTGTAATATCCCCTTTATCAAGACTTATACTTGTATTACACTCCCTGCCTTCCTATACTGTCCAGTCTAAACTGTGGGCTCTAACTTTCACCTGATATTATATAAAATTATATCAACAAATATAGTAGAAATATTTATCTTGTTAACTTTATAAAAATATAACAGACCTAAATATTTTCGAGGTGAAAAATTATATTGAGCTTTTGGAACACCAAACAAAATCTTATGAATTTATGGAATTTTATATAAGAATGTTAATTTTTGAAAATAAATTTTAATATCATTGTCCACTAGGTGATGTATATGAATATGACTATTTCTATCTCCTGTATTATCTTACGCGTGTGCCCACAGTTATTCTGTCACATAACTAGATATATAAATAAATAAATACTTATTAGTACGTAGTCATTCAATAGAATGACCTCCGTCTGTTCAAGAATTTTATGAATTATATCGAATTTTATTCCAAAAATATACGTACATATTTTTATCTAAGTGTATGTATCTGTGTGAAGAGGTAAATTACTTTTTATTTTCTTTACAATGTCTGAATAAAATGTCTATTTGTAAGATTAAATGGTGTTTGATTGTAGAAATAAAAATCGAGTGTACAATATTTTAAATTTATCATTTATTAATAATAACTTTTTACATGTGTACAATATTCTATAGATCAATAATAGAAAATAAAGATAATATAAAGTTGATATATTTAACGTAACACAAAACACTTTACCAGAGCTTCGGTGTCCCGTAGTGTTGTCGTAAAGAGAGTCCAGAGCACTACAATAATGCACTATTATAAAGTTACTCGAAACTTACCACCATTGCTGAAGAGACGCAGGAACGCAGGCAATCGCCAACTAAAATTGCATTACACAATGTTAAATGTGAGCCGGAGTAACAAAACGTATTCTAACATTGCCATCACCTCAATACTGCGGGAAGACATGCGGAGAGATACGTCAATTAATAACTGGTGGTAGTAAGTACTAAAATAATAAACATTTACAAATTTGTAAAGACATCACACTATTTACTGACAAAAGGGAGACCACACAATTAGTTATTTATCTTTTAATACAATGTGTTTTTAAGTGGTTAGAGATAATAATGGGAGTGGTGGTTATTCAGTTTAACGAGCAATTTATGCTCTATGAGTTTTGGAAATAAGGTAAAAAAACTGTCCCCCACCACAACCTCATGAGGCTTAGTTCTGAGTTGACCTACGCAATTACTGACAAATCCATGCACTGACTGGACAGATCCACTCAAATATGTGGTTCTTTCCCCAAAAGACCATCTCAGACATTAACTTGTATAATAATATAATATAATATCCCTGGACATTTCACACAGCACCATTTGTCCCAAGCTAAGCAACCTAATGCTTGTGTTATGGTAACAAGATGGCTGATAAACTACTTATATACAATTTTTTTTTGTAAATACATACCTATTATAGATAGAAAAACACCCAGACTCGGAACAAATGGTATGTATGGTCCTCACATGGCCTAACCAAGATCTTTAAAAAAGACTGACCACTGAGTTAATTTCGGTTTTCTTCTCAGAGTAGTCAGTTAGGAAACACTGAACTCATCTAGTTTTTAAAAGATAATTTAATTTTGACGTTTAGGTGTCTATTTAACCAATTTACAGAGATTAATAGAATGTATCGTCATCATCATTTTTAATTCAATTTCAATTCATAAACGTAACTGCATATTGTGTTTCCTTATTTCCAAAACTCATGGAACAAATTAAAGTAGTGCCAAAAAAACTATGCAGGTACGCATGGCTACACATCAAGGTACAGACTCAGCAGGTCAAGCTACCCGAAACTGTCAAATTTTCCCAATCAACCTTGAACCTTAATGCTTTAACGGTAAAGTTGAAAATCTAAGAAATTTTACAGATTGTAGTAGCTTGATGTGCTGGCGTCTGTACATAACCAGTATAAGCTGACTTCTGATTGTACGAAAAACATAGACAATGTGAGGTCAGCAAAAACTGGAAATGTACTGCTTGATGTGTCGCCATGTGTACAAATAACATTCAATTTATATGAAAAAGTGTTTGGAATAAGTAGCCTTTTACGTGACCAACAGTTTCGTCACAATGATAAGACATAAGATAATATTAGTAAACGCAATTATCATTGATAAACACGATAACCAGTAAATAGTAACACTAATTGGAAATAAGACTAGACTTACTACATGCAATTCTGGGCTTTAAAAATAAATTTAATATGACTACGAAATAAGCATTCTCATGAATAAAATCGGAATAAATATAAGATTAAAATGCAAAACATATAAATAAATAGGTTAGCTAAAAAGAGATGTATACTTTACACATCGCTGTAGACGCCATTTCCTTCGTTTGGACAACAAGGGTGGGACAGGTTTCTTTAGTGTAACTGTGTTTAGGCGGATAAGTGCAAATGTGGGTGTTATGTCATGTGGAACGGGATTGGGTGTGTAGGTAAATGCAGTCGGCATCCTTGCAGTCGCCGCCCACTTCGAAGGGGCATAGGATCGCGTTCGGGTCTCCCTCCCAACTGAAAAGGATGAAGTTTTTAAACAATCAACTGGTATATCGATGGAGGGGTATATTCAACAGCACCTATGAAAAAGTCAGTAGTTGGGTCTCTTAGAATGAGTTCTGGATGGGATAGTTTTCATAAAGTTAAATAAATGTTATTTTGACATAACCAATAGACCCGTAAATTTTATAGATTTGTATAGACGTGAGTTTGTATGTTTGTTACTCAATCAAACACAAAAACAAAAAACGCAAAAACGGCTGGAAATGATGAAAATAAATTTTAAAGTTTCGACCCGATTCACTCCTGCACTTACCCCGTTTGTAGGTATTAAAATTAACAGCTTTTAGATAGTAAAAAAAATAATAATAAAGGTAAATGATACTTTAATAATTATAATTTTACTACCTACAAACGGGGTAAGTAGGGGTAGTATGCAGGGGTGAATCGGGTCGAAATTTTAAAATGGATTTTATCGTTGAAATAATATAGTTTGTTGCCAACAAGGGCACTTAACTGTTGATTATAAACACAGTAAACAGATCAGGGCCCAACAGCAAAAAACAACAAACAACAATTAATTAGTAACGTAAATGAAATATGAATGCAACGTGAATTCATAGAACCACTTTAAATAATATGTAGTTATAAATGTATGCACTTATAATTTTACCATCAACAAGCACTTTTGCCACATGTAAGAACTATCAATGCAACCTTGCATAGCAGAATTGGAATGTGTAACCATTGATAAATACAACAGGACATAGTATCAATATTTGCTAGTAAATAATCCTACTATACTACTAATAATTTAATTAATAACTAGCTTGCGTCCACGAGTTATGTCGATAAAGCACCCTTCCCCAGGATTCAAAGTATACCAAATTTCACCAAAATCGGTCCAGCCATTTAGATTCATTTCGGAGATTAGCTGGAACAAAGAGATGGACAGACAAAAATGTCAAAAATTGTTTTTTTTTTATAAGTTAGTACCTACCTAATATACTAGTATGTATATTTTCATATATATTCAGTAAAAAGCTGTTATTTTGACATTACAAATAGACACGTCAATTTTATAGATTTGTATAGACGTGAGTTTGTATGTTTGTTGCTAAATCACGCAAAAACGGCTGAACGGATTTGGATGAAATTTGGCACAGAGATAGTTTATAACATGGGATTAACACAGGATACTTTTAATCCCGGAAACACGGTCGTATTCGGAAGTATTCCGTAGGATATTTTCCGACATAAAGCATAATATTTGGTCTTATTTAATGCATTTTTTGATACATATGTATCTTAACTAAATATAGCATTCACATGGTAACTAACAAAGTAGTAGCAGTCCCAAAATCTGGTTTCCGTCAAGGTTGCTCAATTAACATTATAGACAAATTAAAGTCCCAACTACAAGATTTTAAATTAATTCACAAACCAAAAGGTTGCTATTAGCATGACCTTTATCAATACAGTATTAGTAAAAAAAAAGGAGTAAAATAGATATAACATGCCCCTAAAATAGTATGACTCACGTTGAAATCCCAATAGCGTCGAGGGGTGATCTGTAATCATCGTTCTCAAGTCTTCTACGATCAAGCGCTGCCTCTTCTTTCCCTCCACCTTTTTCAACAATTGGATGGCTAGATAGCCTTATATTTTCAAGCAAATCCTCATTCCTATCTTTCCTTTCCACGTTTAATTTAGTTTTATTGTTACTATCTGTTTTATTGTCTGTCATTTTAACAACTTTTTTATTACTAGTGACGTCAATCCGTATTGATAATATTGCAGGTGGTTTCACTACCGGTTCTTGACAGTCGACACCAGCAAGATTATTTGCTACAGGAATTTCGGGTTCACTAGCCAGATTGTGCTGTTTTACAGGTTTATGTACTACAGGATTTTTAGGGTCTTCTATATTGAGGTTATTTTCTTTCACTAGATTTTTAGGTTCTTCTTTAGCCAAATTGTTTTCTTTAATAACGACTTTAACAGTCTTGTTTAGTACAGGTGGAGTTTTGTGTTCTTCGGTAGCGGGATTATTCTCTTTTTGTAATCTCGGAATCATTTTATTTAAGGGCAATGTGCCATTGATATTGGAATGTGCGGAAGTCATTGAGCTGAAAAATAAAGTTTTAAAAGAAGAAGCAACCAGTTTTGTTACACAAGGAAATAAATGGTGTTAACAGTTCCCGGTGAAATGACTAATACAGTTACTAATATTAAAAACAAATAAATAGACACAAGAAGGAAAATAATTAAGACTACCCACATTGTGGTTGAATTAAGGAAAATAACAAAAATACCTTTTCAATAACATTTGATGGTGCAACCTTATTTTTGTCAAACAGGTTTGAACAGATCTAGTCTGTTTCTTATTCAATGCAATGGCAGTCTTGATGTTACGCAGCTCTGTGGCAACAATTTTATATTTTTGGGATAACTTTAGACCTTCTTCTTTCAACTTTAACATCTTAGCAGACTCCTCGGCAATATTTTTTCTGTAAAATAATTACAGAGTTGCAAGTGTTCGGAAGAAAACTAATAAGAAAAAATAAAGTTAAGATAATAAGTACCTTGACATTTTTATTTTGTCTTCCAAATTATTGATAGCAGACAGTTTTGAAGCATCAACAGTTACGTTTCTTGGTTTTAAAGTGTCTTTCAGTGGTGCAGATACTTTGTTACTTAAATTAAATGTAGTTTGCCTAGCTTGTTTTATTTTTTCTAATTCTGCCATTCGTTTCACTAGGTTTTTGTACTCAATTTGCTCTGATTTTGGCAAATGTTTTACGGCCTAAAAGAAATATCAACCTTGAAATGTCTGAAAAAAATAACAATGTTGGAAAAAATGAAAAATATTATGAAAGTGAATTCTGCAGACCTTAGCAACGAACTTTTCGTTTTTCTTTGGTTGGGCAGGCTGCTGCACAACATCAGGGAGTGTTGTCTTTTCAACTTCCATTCTAGTACTCTTCAAAAATATGTCTAATTTCTGCTGGAAATCAATCTGCTCTGACAATTTCAAATGCATTTTAGTTAAATTCGTAGTTGCTTCATGTTCCCCTTCAGAATCCGATTCGCCGAGGGCAATGATCAATCTCTTTTCTTCTGGTACTACAGCAGGTACAACAGGTTTTGCTGTTGCTGAAGGTGGCTTAGGTGAAATAGGTCTTACATCTTTTATGCTCTCAATAGAATCCACTATCTTAGGATTTACCAAATTAGGTAAGTTTTTGCTGAGAGAGGTAAGCAATTTAGCACGCAGCAAGTCTTCATCATCTTCTAGTTCATCTACATCTGGAACATTTGTTGCAGGAATGTCTTTTTCTAAGGATTTAGTTAATTCTGCCATGTTTTGCTTATTTATAGTATCAGTTTTGGCACTACCATCTAGGTTTTCTTTAGTCTTCTCTTCAGCATCTGAACCCATATCCATGTCAACAGATTCTATATCAGTATTATTTTCTGACTTTAGTAGATCATCTGGGAAGTTTGATGATTGGGACAACCTCTTCTTTAATTTCTGTTTCTGTTTTCTTTCAATGGCTTTCTTAAGTAATGCAGATTTCAGACAGATCAATCTCAACTCTGCAGTATCACTATCTTCATCTTCAGAAAGTATTTTGTTTTCAGTTTGGACATCATTTGGAACTAAATTTGTTTTGATAGTTTTGGTTTTGAGAGCATGTTGCCTAAGCAGTTCTAGATCTTCATCAGAATCTTTATCAGAAATGTTTTCCTTGCCAGAATCTTTCTTTAAATCTTCGTCTTTCTTAATAATATCTTTACTTACTGAATCAACAGTATCCTGCTGCAGATCCATTGGCACAGTTTTGCTGTCATCATCAGTACATAAGTCTATTAATTCACATGATTGTGCATTTTTTGGTATACTGACTTGAGCTCCACCATTAAATATATTATGGTCATCAACATTTAATGAAGAGATAAGTGACAATCTTGATTCTTCTAATAAATCGTCAATGTCATTATCTGTTATTTTATTTTCAGTAAGGAAGACTTTTGTTGGCTCTGGGGTGACTCCACAAAGCATTTTCTGGAGTCTTTCACTTAAAGATGTTTTATCATTTTTATATGTATTTTTGTTCAGTACAACAGCATCTGCCAATTTTCTTCGTCTATTTCTGTATTCATCTTCAGATTCTTCGCTTGATTCACTTATAACCTTTACTGCTAATTTCTTTTTAGTATAGGTATTTTTTTTCTTGTAGTCTCTTGTTAGAGGTAGATTCTTTGTTTTTAAAGGATAGACAATTGGCTCCAATTTTTTTCTTTTTTGTCTATGATGTGTCTTCTGACGTTTTTGAACTTTTGGTCTGTGTGGTGCATGGGAATAATAATCATCTAACTCAGTCGCCGAAATTTCCGATAAGTCATACAGTAATGTATCCTCCGTCTTATGTTTTGTACCTAAAATTTTATAGAATGCACACTACGTGCCTACAAACAAAAATAGTTCACTTATGCTAAATTATTCAACAAACAGTTTCTTACCATCTTTTTTTCCTTTTTGGTGTAGTATGAACAAAGTAAGAATTCATTGATATATTTAAAGACATTCCAACATCATTATTTTAATAAAAGTATGACCAGTTGAAAGCTCATTTATACCTACTATTTGAGTTTCAATAATAATTTAATCGCGGAAGATAGAAGGAGTGGAGGGAGGCCTTTGCCCAGGAGTGGGACAGCTTAGGCTAACATTTAATTAGTAATATTCTACATAATTCCAAATTAAGTACATAATAGGCAAGTCAGTTGTGATGTTTTGCTAACAATTTGTAGGTAATCAAAATCCATACACTACTACTTTATCAGGGTGGCATGGACATTGATGTGCAATCTGTTACCATGGATTCAGTAGATGATTCTAGACAGGGGTCTAGAATCATGTAGTACAGAAATTTTGTTGAATATTAAAAGAAAATTACATTTTGAAATTTAGGTATGCCATTTTTCTAGGTCTATACAGCATTTTTTTTTTTTTTGATAACCTACAAAAGATTTCTACAATAGGTGGTCTCGCTCTAGAAGCATGTGCTGAATTTATGGTTTCAATTTGCACATTGATATCCCTGTCACGCTGTGTATTTAGTTTAGCTGAACTGTGCATAATGACTTTTATGTAATGATTTATACTAGAAGACTCCAGATAAATTCTAGTTGACAAATTCTACCTTTTATTTATTTTTTATTAGTCTAGTAGACAGTCAGACTCATTATTATTTGGTTTTACTTTTAATGTGTTGTTTCCACTAGTAAGTGGAAACAACTAGGGTGGAAGGTGTTAGCATACAGATGATTAGAAAAAAAAAAAGAATCTATTGCAAAAACTTTGTTAAATTCAAGGTTACATTATTATCTGATAATTTATTTTTGAAATAAAACATAACCTGATAAGAATCAGTTATTATTTGACCAAATTTGCTCATTAATTTATACTATGCATTTGGCCTATACATTTTTTTTATAATAGTCTTTTCATGTTTATTGAAAAAAATCAATGACTTATCTCTGATGTGAAAAATAAATAAATGGTTCTGAATTTACCTAATATAAATCCTACATAAATGATGATGCAAAAAACACAGCATTATTTAAATTAAGTGCATAGTAATTCAAAATCTCTGGTATCCAATAAAAGGTGCATGTATTGCAAAATTGGCTGCATGTTTATGACACTATGAAGTTAGCCTATAACTGGGTCAAAGGTCAACAATAACACAAGGTCATGAAGATCACTAAGTACAGTGCCTAATTAGAGGTGTGACATTTTTAAAGCATTGTGAATTCACAGCTTTAGATATGCTGGTCTTACCTGGCCCGGTAGAACTTTTGGCTTTCTTACGCTCAAGGACATTGTTGTAATTCTCTAGCACTTGCAGTCTCTGACGCAACAGGAACTCTTCCTCAGATGATATGTCAGATAGATCATCCACTATTTCTCCTTCTTCCATCTCCGAGTCCGCGTTAGGCGGTGGAATATTCTCAACTAAAGCCATCTTCATTTGAATTTTGACTTGACAGTCTTCTGGAGGAAAAGAAAGTCCCACTTTTGATACTGATGTAATTAGAAAAAGGAAGTAAATAGATAAATATGAATTTAAATGCAATACTTACAGTTTTTTTAGTTTATCATTATGGCACGCTCTTTTCTGTAAAACTAAAATTATTTTTCAGCCTTTTTTAATCGTTTCCTACAGCCAGCAGCAGTCTCTACTCTATCTGTCTATGGTCAATCAAAGTCAAACAGTACAGTATATTTTTTATGATTATTCCGATTATTTGTATTTTTTTCAGATTGAAACAATGGCTTTTAAGTTCTAATTTAATTGATATTATTTTCTTTTTGTAGTAGATTCATAGTCTAATTCAGGTAGGCGCAAAAGTAATGTCATAATTTGAATGGGCTGCTACTTTGTTGAAATGAAAAAAAATGCACTCTGGGAATGCTGGCAGAAGTGAAAACTTGAATATTAACGTTGTGCATTTTTGATATTTTAGAATGCGGTCTACTCTCCCTCCGTCTTACGAATTTTTAACACGTCGTGACGCAAGTTTAACATTTTTTACCCATCACAACAAAAGTACAAAACGCGGCTAAAGAAGTTTTCACTTCAAAAATTGGAGTCTGTTTTCAGTTTTCATAAAAAGTTTATTTGAAAGTGTGAAATTAATTAAATTAATTGGAAAAAATTATATCCGGAGTTGATGCACAATTGTGCTCGTTTTACGGCATTTTGAATTGTTGCCCGCAAAACCGAGGCCAGCCATTTCTTGCTAGATCTGTAATGAACCCATTTTACACGAGGCGCTCAGCCAAACATTTAATTGTTCGAGCACATGGATCTTCATGGAACACGACGACGAGGGAAACGACGATGAAGTTCACGCTACCTACTTTAAAACAACAGATTGAAAATTTATCAAATAGGCAGGAACAATAACTATTAACATATTGTAGTCTTTGGGTGTGTATCGCTCTATGGCTTATTGGATATTCAGCGCCATCTGCAAAAATTACGGCACATTCACAATAGGACATTACTTTTGCGTCACCCGTTAAAATCACGTTTTATATAATTCGTCTCTATCATGACCCCACGACCCACAGGACCGCGCCTGTTACAACCTCCTTAATAGTTGGGATTTGTAGGTACTCGTGAACTTCAATGTTATTTGTGAACCAAGGTGCACCACTTAGGGCCACCACCAACCATCTGAGCATACTTTTTCAATTTTTGTCACTACTTTTCTTTTAACGCGACGTTGCCGTTTTGCTCTGCGTAAGGTACGGCGTAAGTCACGCAGCCTGTTTGTGTCTTGGAAACTGCATTGCGTAGGGTTACGCATTACGTCGACGCGCACGTCTACGTTACGCAAGCGGTGTGTCCTGTCTCATACAGTTCCATACATTACAACTCAGTGGTACGTGCACGTCTACGCTTACGTCTACGCATAAGCATCCGGTCTGCTCGAGCCTTTTAACCGCAACGTTGCCCTAACACAATAATTTCTCTAACCTACCTATCATTCATACATCTTTCACAACACATGCTTCGCGAGGAGCATATTTTATTTCCACAGCATTAATTATTCTACTTTCATGCTTCTTAAGTATATTTATATAAACCTGAAGACTTTGATAACACAAATTCTTATACACGTGATGTTCCCAAGAGAACTAAGTCCATTTTTTATTGCAGAAGACTTTTAGGGCACAAATTCTTATACTGGGGGCTTACCACCAGCTCTTATAGCAGGGCAGAAGTTAAACTGCACAGCTTGTTGTTCTATGACTAAGTATGTACAAAATGGTCAACTGACCCCCCGTGATGTTCCCAATGGTATGTACATACCAAGTCCGTTTTTTGCGTTTTTTATTGAATATATTTAGTACATAAATTGTACTAAAGGTATGTCTGTGCGTGTGTTTATATTATCATATTAGATCAGTGCTAGAATTAACATCTCTGAAGTTTTACAGTCAGGAAGATCATACTCGATTTGGTTTTAAACTCTGATCAGGTTATTCCTGTCGTACGCGTCCAGTCTTCAATAAAAAAAGAACTTCAAGGTAACAAATATAAGATATCCTATACAGGGTTATTTGTAAAACACTAACAACCTCTTAAGAGGTTATTGTACTCATCATTATGAACAACTTTTACCAAACCTGATATAGGACCAAACCTGAAATCACGAAAAAAAAATCAGCTGCTCCCTACATTTTGACGAGTTATACGAACGTAAATTTAGGGAACAGCTGGTTGTTTTTTCGCGATTTCAGTTTTGGATGGTGGATGCCCACCATTATAAAATACTATTCAAATTTTACAAAATCATAGACTAATTTACTTCCCTCTTTCTCGTGAAAATAACCAGTTGTCAAAGTCAAAAATTTTAAAATGGCTATCAGTCTGTCACTCCCCCCCCTACTGACAGTTGAGTTTGACAAGCAAAACAAGACCGCCCCCAAATGGAAAATTGAAAAGCCCAATTTTATTTCAAAACAAATTGCCTTTTACAACAAAATATTTCAAAACTGATATCGTTAATCTTACAGCATCCTAAGAAAACCTCTGTACTGTCGCAATATTGTTGAAGAATGTTTCAAGAAAACGAAGATGATTGTAAATTCGCTGCCAGTACGTATTTTGCGAAGAATCATCCAGGCGAAATGTGTGGAAGCAATGGTTTGCCGCTCACGCCGAGTTCCATAACAATATTGGGGCGGGCTCAGAGGCTCCTGACGATCGAACATCCCAATTTGTGCACATACCTCGATGTAATTCGAGGAAAACATGGTAAGTTCGTGTTTACTCACAAACTCACACACATGGAATTGCTGTTCCTGTGGACAAGCCGCTGCTGGTATCCTTGTGTCAAGCCAGCCTCTGTGTCGACCCAATTTCTAATAGGTATTTTTATAATCAACAGAAAGAATCATAGTAGTGGCGGAAGTTATAGGCAAATCTCTAAAGGACTGCAAATCAAAGTTCACCCATGAAGAAGTTGCTCTTATTGCCAAGCAACTTGCAGTCAGCTTGAAGTTCTTGCATGATCAGGACATCATACACAGAACTTTGTCTGATGATAACATACTGATTGATAATGATGGGAGAGTCAAACTGTTCAACTATGGATTGTATTATATGACTGATAAAGGCAGAGAAGTCTCTTTTCCATTGGGGTAAGTATTTAATGTCTATTTTAGAGTAAAAGCTGATTTAGCAATAATTATCTTCAAATGAAACAAACAAATACAAGACACAGATACAGTTACAAGATATTTATAGTTTATTCATTATTCACCAAAATTATCTATAAAATAATTTTATATAGATGCTCTGGATTATCCCTTCAGAAATAGGAGTTCTTTCCCCCTTAAGATTATTCAAAAGAAAAAAACCAGCCAAGTGCGAGTCGGACTCGCGTACCGAGGGTTCCATTTAATTATCTGTGCTATAAGACGTTGCTTCTTACAAAATTTCAAGATTCTGAGTTCACGGGAAGTCCCCTGTAGGTTTTGATTCACTTGCAAGTGTTGAAAATTTGCAGCATAAACGGCTGTATCTCTTGATTGCGTCGGCTTAGAAGTTTGATTTTTTTACAGCCCCATGGGTCAGTAGACCTGAGTATTTGATATAAATTCCAGCTTGATACCTCCACGCGTTCCTGAGAAAAAGGGTCTTGACAGACAGATGGACGGACGGACAATAAAGTGATCTTATAAGGGTTCCGTTTTTTCCTTTCGAGGTACGGAGCCCTAAAAAAAACTGTGACTTACATAATATTTCTATCCTGTGCCTATTTTGTTGTTTTTTATAACAATTATTTATTTATTTATATATAGGTATACTTTATTATACACCAAAAAAATAAGTAATAAAAAAAATAGATTGAATACTAAAAAGCAGGCAACCTTGGAATGGTCAGTTATTTGCCTGGACATAAAATGGGGTTATTGTTGGTGCAATAATTAGTTTATAATATACTAAAATGGATACACAGATATATACATAGCCTAAATACATACATAAATACTAAATATATGAGCAACGAAAATAAATGAAGACGATAATTACAGTTACGAGAACAAGATCACAATGACAAGAGTAATGTTCCTTTACGAGTCTTTTAAACAACAAATAACAACCCATATGTATTTTCATCACTTACCTTCCAGCCTACCCAGATACCTAAGTCCAGAAACAATCCTAAACGGTGGAGGTCCAGCAGCAGATGTCTGGAGCTTTGGAATCATATTACTAGAGCTGTGCATTGGTAAATTATGGAACAACTTGAAGCCAGGACCTATTTTGAGGAGAATACTCACCCTGGTGCATGCCAACAACCCTGCAGAGAGAATAGCTAGGGAACATGACTGCTTTGAACAGTATAAAGTAGGTAATTTCAATGATTTTTTTTTGGTGATAATCCGTCCGGATTTGTTCAGACATTTCTGCCCTTATCATTCATCCAGACTTTTTGAAAATAAAACATTTAATGAGCAGTGAAAAAAGAAAGATTTAAAACAAATCCAGACTTTTTGCAAATGTCAGGCTTTATGTCAGTATCCCTACATGTGGCCGTCTCCAGAAGTGGTTATGCCGTTATAAACGCTTAAAAAAAAAAAAACTGAATTTGCCGACTCTCGACCTGAATCACACCTGATGGAAAGTGATGGATGATGCTGCATTATTTAATTTCATAATTTCATTTCAGTTATTAAGAGTGTATTAAACATTCGGCTTTGACCTACAGCCACAAATAAAACTTTCTACTAATAAAATGATAGTAAACCACAAGTCTTACAAATAAACATCAATGGAATGTAGAAAGGAGGAAAGATTCCTCATTATTTACCTGAATAATTAACATAGTTGTTCAAACATTTAAATCAACAAGTGCAGATCAAAAGAAAGATATTGATAATATACTGTTGAGTGTCACTGACCTTTATTTATCAATGTACTTGAACTTATAAGTGTACTTGAACACATTACAAAGTTTATTTTGCCATTTTATTGATCACTAGCTTCTGCCCGTCCACGTGAATTTCGGCCCCCGACCCATCGCGACGCATCCCATCGCTACGTGCTAGTACTTCGTTTTCGCTTAGTATTATTTCTGATTTTTTAATTTTGCTTGGCTCCTATTGGTCGTAGAGTTATGTTAGATAGCCCATAACCTTCCTTAAGAATTGGCCAATCAAATGCAATGAGATTTTTGAAGTGATAACCTCTTATGGGAGGGTAAACCGCTTCGTAACGTAACGCGTTACGGCGCCAGTCTGTTTGGCTTCCCTTTCTCTCACGCATACGGCAGCGATAGGCAGGCTCTTCCTCTCTCACTCCAACCCACAGCGCTAGTCGTATTTCGGACAGACGCTTCCTTCTCTCTCTACTCAGTGTTTAGTATGCGATAGATATATACCATAGATTAGTTTAAGTTAACACTTCTGTCGTGCGTCCCGAACGCACACGTTTTTTTAATACCAGAATGTTAGTTCCGGAGATTACCCCTACATAAATAAAAACAAATTTTACCTCTTTGTAATATTAGTATAGATAATTATCATAAGTCACACCATACTTTTAAAGTCTCACTCTCTCTCTCGAGAGAGAGGAGGCCTGTGTCCCAGCGTTGGGAACATTATAGGCTGATTATGTATGTGTGTGTATTTAAAGTCAGACCATATGTTTTTGCATCTCTTACTGCTAGGCCAGGTCCTGGTGTTCCCCCATTGGCTTCTCCATTTCTCTGTCTGTTGTCTTTTCTGGCTTAGCTGTTATGAATGACCCAAGGCATAATTATTTTCAATTATTGATAAACTCAAGGTAGGTAGGTAGTATGGGCGCGTTCACTGCGGCTTCGAGCCGCACACTATCTGAACGCGCCCCAGAAGGTGGTAGCCGTAAGGCTGATCCGGGGCTACCGCACGATCTCGCGCGAGGCGGCATGCCTCCTTGCCGGACTGCCGCCATGGGATCTGGAGGCGATAGTGCTCGCGCGCCTGCATGATTGGCGCGCGGAGGCACTACGCCGGGGGGAAACTCTGCACCCGCGGCAAATCGCTGCGGAGCGGACGGACCTCCGGCGCGATCTCATGGCGGAATGGAAGGCGCGACTATCGCAACCCAGCGCAGGGCACGCCGCGATAGCGGCGATAAGACCCCTCTTTGAGGAGTGGCTAGAGAGGCGTCACGGCGCTCTCACGTACCGCCTGACGCAGGTCCTCTCCGGACACGGATGTTTCGGGAGGTTCCTGCACATCATCAGGCGGGAGGAGACGCCCGGGTGTCACCACTGCCCGGATCGCCCAGAGGACACGGTGGAGCACACGGTGGAGGTCTGCCCTGCTTGGGCGGAGACCCGCCGTGTCCTCGTGGAGGCGATCGGCAACGGCGGCGACCTCTCGCGCCCGGCCCTGGTGCAAGCCATGGTCCGGGGCGAGAGAGAATGGGAGGCAGTCACCTCCTTCTGCGAAGCAGTCATGCTAGCGAAGGAGGTGGCGGGGAGGCTGAGGGAGAACACCTCACGCCTCAGCCGCCGCGGGAGACGCTCCGGGCGTCGGGAGCCGCGTGACGACTCCCGGCCACCGTAGGCGCGGGCCTGCGGGCGGTGAGTAATGGGTAGCTCACCGTCCGATCAGGACCAGGCCCGTGCCGGACGGCGCGTTGTGTTCCACGCGCGCCTCAAAGAGATGTCAGCAGAGGACGGGGCCCCACACGGGGCCGAAGCCTGCCGGGGCGGTGGGATTTTCCGAAAGGTTAACCGCTGCCCTGGAACAGAAAGGGCTAAGGAAGGAACACGGGTGGGTTTTAGTCAGTAAAAGTCTGACACTCCCTTCCGCTCCACCCAGAGCGGGAGGGGTCATTTGATGATTTCCCATCCACAAAAAAAAAAAAAAAAAAAAAAAAAAAAAAAAAAAAAAAAAAAAAAAAAAAAAAAAAAAAAGGTAGGTAGGTACCCATGGTAGGTTCGTAGGGTTACCCTATTAATTATTTTAAATTAAAATCAATAAATAAAAGTTTTCAGTTTTCACTTTTTTACCTTCCCCACACAAATTCATATAACAATACTTTCTTTGTAAATATCAGTGACAGGAAGCTGTTAAAACATCATTAATTAAACTTAAGTGGATAAAATTCATATTATTGAAGCCAACCCAAGCAAAGTTAATAACATTTATATGGGACCACCCCTGAGGTATAACCTAACCACAAAAAAAAAATCGTCTATAAATGGTGGAGTTATGGCTGAACATACATAAAAAAATATATAAATTAAATATCCAAATTGAGAACTTCCTTTTTTTTGAAGTCGATTAAAAATAAAATCAATCTGTTTTTTTCAGCAAGTTCCAGAAAACTTGAGAACCATAATAGAAAAATGTCTAAAAATCTATCCCAGTGACAGAGCCACATTCACAGAGTTAGTTGAAGATCTGTCACAGATGAACTCAAAACAGTTGGTTGAACTAAAAACTCCACGCGGGTTGATGGGCTGTAAGCTGCAATACCTTTATCACTGGTGGCAACTGGCTGGCGGGGATATCCAAGCAGAATTGAAGAAAAATTACCTCGTGAAAAATAGTCCGCCTATTTTATCTATGCCTATGTAAGTACGAACATACTATGTGACTATGTTACTCTTCGAATATACAGGGTCAAATTAAATTAGCTAGCGAAACTCCGCACGTGATGGGTATCGATATATAAATATCAAAAAAAAAAAAAAAATTGGTGTCAACAACAGCAGCTGGTGTTCTTACTTAAAGTATGAGTTTAGAAAATCGTTTCTTTGGGTTTAGAAAATTGACGCTGTATAAAGCTGGCTTTATACCTAAAACAGTGTCTTGGCGTGCCAGAAGATGACCCTCTGACCCAGAATAATTATCTAGTTCCATTTATTTAGTAATAGCTGTAGCCCGCGACTTCGTCTACGATCCAGGATGAAAAGTAGCCGTATGTCCTTCTCCAGGCCATGGTCTACCCATGTGCCAAATTTCATCCAAATCCGTTCAGCCGTTTTAGCGTGAAAGCGTAACAAACAAACTTACTTTGGCATTTATAATATTAGTTAGGATGGTCAGATTCTTATTGCTGGGTGGCGTTGTATCACTGCTGATTGTGGTAAATGCATGTAAGTTATTAGAATGTTGTTTTTTTAATGAAAAACGGCCTGTGTAGCAATGACATAGACAACATCCATTTATCATAATAGGGATTCGTATTGGTAATTAGATAACGAATGTAAATTAGATCATTACTACCACATACAAACCAAACATATTCCAATGCAGTTTAATGAGATGACACAATTGTATAAGGTAATTTCATGTTTTAATTAGTTGTGTCTAAATGTTCTCATCACGCGGGACGGTTATATCAACAATCATAGCGTGCGGCTCTGTTCGATCCACCACCACTATATCAGGCTTATTGGCAACAATAGTCCTGTCAGTGATGATGGATCGATCCCAGTACAATGTGATATTTATATTTTCGAGAAATAGGTCGGGCACATACCTGTAGTACGGCATATCGGCGGATTATCCTGGCTACAAGTTTGTGTCTATGCAAGTACTCTCCGTTAGCTAGACGAGAACACCCGGAGATAGTAATGTGTGTTGGTTGTGGGAAAAAACATAACATAGAAATTAATTATTATTAAGAAATAATAAATCCATCCATCCATTTATTTCAGAGCAATACTCCTAGATGGCTGCACAATCGGCGGAAAATCTGGTGCCTTATTCGACCGTCGACTCGCTAAATACAGCCTAGACTTGCTAAAGTCCCGCCTAAGTCACGTACCACCACACGACTACTACCCCCTGATGCATGAACGAAGAAAAGAGTATGATGCTGTGGCATTGCCTAAGATAATCAGGGAGAGGGATACGGAGTACCAGTTCTACAGGCTGCTTTGGTTCCAGAGGCTTTTGCATGTGAGTATACTAGTTATCTTTTTACCCAACTGCAGCAAAAACCGGGTAAAGGCTTGTTTTAAGGCGGATTTTAGACTTAAAAAAATTAAGGGCTTGAGGAGACGGTTCCAACAAAACTTCAAGATATCAAAAAACACGACTGCAACTTAAAAATTCAAAACAAGATACATTTTGCAGTTGATGGTATCAAATCTGGTGGTCTTCTCCCTAAGCACGAAGGTCCGTAGTTTTGGCCGGAATGACTACACGATTTGACCGTTATCCCTACGCCCGCTGTGTTACTGCCCGTCCAAAAAATTAAATTAAGTATACACTTGTTTTCACTGATCAACTACTTTCGGACGGGCCCGTATCTTCGTTGAAGGACTTCTGAGATTTAACCAAAATAATTGCCACCAACAGCATCAGACTGCTTGAAAAGTGATCTTGTTTTGAACTTTATAATTGATACAGTGTCGGGCTTCTAAATGTACCTTCTTTTTTTTTAATTTGAGCTGATCCATTTCCTCTTTAAGACAGGAGTCCTTAGACACACACTGCATTATTCATAGGCGCCCGCGCCGACGTCGTCGATGCGCGTACTTCATTATCTAATCTATTATTAAATTGTTTTCGTCTCTGAATGGGATTCCCAATCATAAAATAGCAGTTAGAGATAACATTATCTGAATTACATAACAATTAAGTAGTTAATATACATATAACATCATGCCCGTTCGCCCCGAAGGGGTAGGCCGGAGTGTACCTATGTCGTTTTCTTATGTAAGTGCATGTCCAGATACGGTGTTGTAAGCGCCTACTACTGGACACAATAAGGTACTCGGACTGACTAGATTCGTGTGTAAAACACGTGAATGTAGACGGAATGTCTCTTAGTAATCTATATAACTCCTAGTATCACGGCTACGCGCGTGTCAGTACGCGCGTAAAACACAGGCGGCTTAGGCCAGGCCCACACAAACCAAGCCTGTCGCCGTTTACTCGCACATACAGGACGTATAGAAACTGACGGATTTAAAGGCGGTTGATGACAGAAGTTGTGCTCTCAACGTACTTTCAACGTTACGAATGTAACGGCCGCGCCGGCCGCGGCGATTACGTACTCTGAGGCCGTAAAACGCTTTATCAAAGTGAAAAACTGCAAAGCTATTCACAACCATCCAACAGGATCGTATCGTAAAGGACACATTTCGATAACCTGATTCGTCTTCCCCCGTCAGCAAACAACTGTCGGAAGATTTAGCGGTCGTCTGGTCGTCTATTTGATTTAAACTGATAAAATTTTTCGGGTTTTGGACTTGTGAACAGCGCTTAGAGGATTGCTACGATACCATTGATTGATTTTCGATACGATACGGAAGCGTATCGAGTGGTTGTGAATAGCTATGCTGGTCTATTATTGGAATATTTATTAATGTGTCACCTTGATCAAAGTCATTTCATGTCTGGCTCGTTATCCTAAACGATATTATAAAAATAACATATCTTAAGCCTTCCTAAACGCGATTGTTTTATGGGTCACCGGTAGCTTCAATCGGTTTAATGGACTAATCCGATAAGCAGTGGCAATTTAGTTAATAACTGGTTTTTACTTATCTATGGAAATATTTTAAGGCTATGTCTTTTCGGGTTTCGAACTCGGACCAGCTGTAATAGATCAACAGACAGTTACTCGGTTTATAAATGACGGGAGTCTCGTGCCGATGAACTTTATTTTTTATTGTTAAACTGAATTCTTGAAACGTTGACAAAAGTTAGGCTAAACGCACACTAATGTTGCCTCGACCACGACCCGGCTTAGAGCATGCCATGCGGCCTATATAATACAAAAAAAAAAACTAATGGAAACATTGCGTGTCTATGCTACACCAAGTTTGTTGTTCAGTTGGTGGCAGTTATTTTAATTCAATCTTAGGTTAAACAGAAATCCATCACATCAAAGTACATTGTGCCATAAAAATAGCTTTATCACAGCAATTAAAATATTTAACAATATTCCAAAAAGAATAAGGAAAATACTTTAAATCAATAAATAAATTTAAATCAATCAATAAAAATCCAAAATACATACCTAAATGGCTTATTGGTAATTGTTTTTATACTATGAAAGAATTGATTGATAAAAAAGTAACAGATGAATATGGTTACTAATTTTCATTATAATTATTATGGTTACTAATTTTCATTATAAAATTAAGAATTCATTAAAGTTATGAGACATGTTGGAATAATGTATACTTTTAATTATTTACATGTAACGTGTTTAAATATTTGTATACCAGTCCTTGGCGAAACATGTAAGATCATAATTCTATTTATAAGACCTTAATGTGCCATGTTTTAAAGCAAATAAATATATTCTATTCTATTCTGAAATAACACAAACTAAACATGTACCTGACAATCTGACATAAGATTCACATTCGTAGATAAAATCGAGTAGGATTTTAAAATCCTCCTCCATACTTCCGTGGTTGAACAAAAATCAACTTGTCATCTTAGGTTTATAATCCTGTATTGCCTTTGTTCCCAGGGTTATCCCTACACCGCGCCATACATTAGGGCTGAAGCGGAGGTAGATATACCTCCCTTAGTTCGAGGTGACGTGTGGGCAGCCTTACTGGGAGTTGTGGGGGATATAGAGGAACAATACGAAAGGATTGATAAGGAGACGCCTACGCCTACTGACAGACAGGTATATATTTAATCAATATTTTTTTTTATACTACTTTCAGCAAAAAAGTAAGGATTATATAGTGGGAGAACTTATTTGATAGCCTAAGTTTAACTGAATCGATATGAAAAAATCAAAGTTTGGAATCTTGAAAAAAAACTTGAATATTGGTCAGATATGTCCAGGCCCAAAAAAAAATTTTTTGTGTTTTGATTAATTATTACCATATGAACGCTAGTTTTTCCCCTGGGTTACTCTGTACAGTGATCGGCAAACTAAAAAAACTCCTAAATAAATAACAATTGATAGTCATCCGTATCACAAAGCAATAAACTCCATTTTCCCGTAACAGATAGACGTGGACATACCACGTTGTCATCAATACTGCTGGCTTCTCTGCGGCTCCGCGGGCCATCGTACATTAAAAAGGCTACTAAAAGCTTGGCTATTGACAAACCCACAGTATGTGTACTGGCAAGGATTGGACTCGTTGACTGCACCGTTCTTATACTTGAACTTCTGCAATGAAGGTATGTAAAGAAACAAATATCCACCACTCTTGCAGAATAACTGGTCTCTGGGCGTTATGAAGTATTAATGAAATAATAGCACCCACCCCTTTTTGTAACGGAATCTGTTGGTTTTACTACATTAAACAATTATCGACTTTAGTCGAGTAGTAGAGAGACATTTTTAACGTTATTAGAGATTCTGAAATCAACTATTGGTGTCGTAACGAAAACTAAACTTTAAGTCAAGTGTGTTAAATTGTTGTTTGCGAAATCACTTCAACAAAATTGGAATCCAAATCCAATTGGAATTATGAACGCAGTTTACCAATATTTAACTAGCGTTCCGCGCCTGCTCATTAGTAGGTTGTATCCGTACAGACGCCAGCAGGTCAAGCTACCCGAAACTGTCAAATTTTCCCAATCAACCTTGAACCTTAATCCTTTAGCGATAAAGTTGAAAATCTATTAAATAAATTTGACAGATTGTAGTAGCTCGATGTGCTGGCTGGCGTCTATACAAACAACCGCATCTATGGAATAGAATATTGTTTATTGTTGATGTAGGTGGTTAACAAATAAAGTTAAATTCAATTTATTTTCAAAGTATCTTTACAGTATGACTCTAGGGTGTACAATAATCAAAACCTGTTATTTATTTTACAAAAGCTAAGCGCACACGAAAAGCGACTTTGTTTTGTACTATTTATAGATTTACTTTTCCACCACCAGCCCGCGCTTTCGCCTGCCTCTCAGCCTTTGTACCGAAGTTCCTACACAAGTTCTTCCTGAAGGACAATAGCGCGGTCATCAAGGAGTACTTAGCCAAGTTCTGGCAAATGACGGCCTTCCACGAGCCGGAGTTAGCGACGCATCTGCATGAGATCAATTTTGTGCCTGAACTATTCGCAATACCGTGGTTCCTTACTATGTTTTCACGTAAGTTTTTAAAAGTTTTTGGTGTTATTTTTGGTATTTCGGTTGGCCGGCACTAGCAAAACATAGAATAGGGTAGTTTCCTGGGTGAAAAAATAATAATTATATTTAGTACATCAGTTAGATTATCGAAAAATAATGGACACGTATTTTTTCTTTTGTCAATCAAACAAAAAATTACAAAATTAGGGAGGAGGGGGTCGTGGCGTCACTTGCTTGCAAAAGTCGCAAGCAAGTGACGTCACGCGGAACTTTAACGGGCGATATCTTCATCATTTTTTATATAATTGACAAAAGAAAAAAATCGGGTTCAATATTTTTTGATAATCTAACTGACGGACTAATTAGATTTTTTTTAGGAAAATAGCCTATTATGTGTAAAAGGGAGAGGGAAGCCTTTGCCCTGCAGTAGGATAATACAGGCTGGTTAGATTAGCTTACATATACTTTTGGTTTATTGTACCTAACTTATAAACAATGGCGCTGATTCCCTTTTTCACAAACTAAACTAAATTTAAGTTCAATGCATCTTTTCTTTCTATTTCATTAGAAAAGGACAGAAGATAAATATGAGTTTAGTCCTGTCAAATTAGTCAGCGCTTGACGTAAATTGACGTATTTTTTGTAGCCATGTTTTAAATCACGTCTAAACTGTCTATGGACTTATGGAGTATCTTAATTTGACGGGACTAAACTAATATTTATCTTCTGTCCTTTTCTTAATGAAAGAAAAAGATGCACTGAACTAAAATTTAGTTTAGTTTGTGAACAAGGGAATCGGCGCGATTGTCTTATCATGGAAACTTCAAGGGTTTTCTCGATTGGTGATTTCGATAGGCGATGCGAATACTTAGGACGTGGTCCCGGAACATGTCGTAAGAAGAGAATACACCGTTTTTTTATGCATACAACGCGAGAAAAACGAATATGTTAAAAGATTAACTCTATAAACGCGGCGAAGCATAGTAGCTTCTTTAATAAAGGAGCGTTAGTCGTTTTGGGAAAGCACTTCAAAGCAGTTAGTTTAATGGTTGCATTAGTAATGACACTTCCAAAGTTCCAATTAAACAGCAGCTTGGCATGTCAATGATGGTGTTACGAAGGGCTAAAATCCCGAAAAGCTGAAATTCATACTGATATCTCTCTAAAATCACATACATTTTCTATAAAAGTCAATGTTTTCCAGACGTCTTCCCCCTCCACAAAATAGTTCATCTATGGGACGCGTTGCTAGTCGAAGGGCCGGCGTTACCCCTCTTCATGGGAGTGGGCATACTAAGACAACTGCGCGATACATTACTGGCATCTGGCTTCAACGAGTGCATCTTACTGTTCTCGGATCTGCCTGAGATCGACATTGGAGAGTGTGTCAAGGTAAGTCAGGATTATTATCTCGTTTGTTTGTTTTAATATTGTTATACGGATTAAAAGTAGGTAGCAGTTATCAAAATTTTAAAAATTATTTGGCTTTCTGAGTAATGTACTGTCCTTGATCTGTTTGTTTTAGTTGTAAGTCTCCCATTCTTTATTTAAATAAATAAAAAGTATTTAAAAACGTCATGATCTACTTGGGGCTGGCAAAAGGACAATTAAATAAATAAAATATATCCTCTGACACTCGGCAACACTATACATATATAGGTATAGCTTCCTATTATTGAAAGAATTTTCGAAATCGTATCAGTAGTGGGTCTGGACAGGTCCATTCAATCTATGGGGTTCTTTCCTCAAAAGACCATTTCAGACACCAATCTACATGGTCTTCACATGATATGACCAAGATTATGTCTGGACTTTAAAAGAGACTGTGGCCTCTGAGTTTGTTTCGGCCTTTCTAATCAGAGTAGTCAGATAGGAAACGCCGACCTCATCTAGTTTTAAAAAATATGATTGAATTGTAAAAGTCTTTGTCAAACCTACTTACAGAAATTAAATCATTTATCATTTTATTTTATCATTTGATGATTACCTCCTACATACAAACACACAAATTTTACCTCTACCTACCTAAATTAAAATTTTAATTGTTTCAAATTGACGTTATTTCAAGTTAAACAAATATCAACTTTATTTTAATGGTAATTAAGTTGATTTCAGAGTGACTAGCACCATTGAAAAAGTTATAAAAATGTTTGAAGTTGTAGCGTAAACTAAACTTTATTGTGTAGGAATTAAAGTTATTTTTCCATAAACTCATATTTGTTTACATTTTTGGCGAATATGTCGCGATTCAAAAATACATTAGTACAGTATTGACTAAGGCGTTTCATCATTCTAAAAATCGATTATACTTGTTGAAAATATCAAGATAGGTATATAGGTAGATAATAAATAAGAATCAGCTGTCAAACGTCACAATGTTATTGGTTAACTAAATAAACAACATCGAATCAATTGATATAATTACAAATTAAATAACAAAGTTACAAAAAACCTTTCTGTATTTGTAGAAAAAAGACACATTTCCGACTAAAGTTTGCGTTCAATGAATGTGTTTTTGTTCGAGTCTGACATTGACATTGGAGAGTGTGTCAAGGGCATTTAACAATAGCTAATCTACGATGCAATTTCTGTTATTAACTTTAAAGATGTTTTTGATACCTTGGCATGTTTATGAAAACCATTTACGACGCTATTTCGTCATCATTCCGCCAGAATTTTGAAACTGCTTAGAATATATCTCTCTCTAAATACATTGTTTTTTTTATATATATCTTTTAACGCTCAATGTCTTGCAAATCTTCTTAAAACTCTCAAAAAGAAAAACTAAATAATGCACTAAATCAGAACCACCCATTTACATAGAGACAAAGTTCCTGAATATTGAATACTAACTTTTGCCCGCGGCTTCGCCCGTGTAGAGGTCGGGAATTATCCCACTGAAACGTACTACCGGAATGAAAACACAAACAAGTGGGTCCCAAAAACAATATACTGGATGAACTTGACTCCCATCTAAAGGACTGGCCTCAAACTGGGGGAGGGACAAAAAAAAGGAGGGAAGGGAAACCTTTGGCCTAGAGTGGGACGTTATAAACTTAAATAATAATTTCCGTATGACAAAATTCCTGCAACAAATTCGCATGATTATGGTCTGATTTTTCAATAGTCAGATAATTTTTATCTGAGGAATAAATAGTGCGGTTTGACAGCTTTTGTATAGAAATTATGTCAAACTGTCATATTTATTCTAGAGTTAAAAGTTATCTGACTATTAAAAAATCAGCCATAAAGTTTATACATTATATATTTACAAAAAAAAAAATTGTATATAAGTAGTTTATCAGCCATCTTGTTACCATAACACAAGCATTAGGTTGCTTAGCTTGGGACAAATGGTGCTGTGTGAAATGTCCAGGGATATTATTATTATTATTATTATTATTACTTGAATGGTCTTAATTATCACCCAAATACATACTATAAAAAAACACGGAATAGTGATCATTTATTAAGTCAATAACAGACAAGTCAATGACTATTACTCTAAGCTTAGAATTTCATACTACAAAGGTCGTTGACATATGATTAACACTACAATATTTCAACAGGAATCCATCAATATGTGCCGCAGTTCACCAAGAAGTATAAGTTATAGAAGGTTTACTAATGAGGCTCAGATAAAGGATCCTATGGTAAGCAGTAAATATATAATTCTTTTATGATTAATTTGAACCCTGCGGGGTAATTGTGTACCACACTTTCAGTAACAATAGGTTTCCTTTCGACAGTTCAACAACATTCATTGCGTTATTTATGTTTTTGAGCGGACACATGAAGCAATGGATTAGTAATATCATTCAAAATGATTCGGATTGAGATTTATAGTGTCTTGCGCGATTAGGGTGCTGGGAATTGGTCCAGGTTATCTTTTGATAGTTTCCGAGGAACGGATGAATCCTTGTAATTTTTGCAAGTTAGAAGATCAGTGAAGACGTAGCGTTGGAAGGTCTCCCTCAAGGTGGACCGACAACCTTGTGAAGGCCGCAGGAACCCGTTGGATGTGAGAAGTACAGAACCGGTCGAAGTGGAGGTTCATGGAGGCCTATGTCCAACAGTGGACGTCTTTCGGCTGAAATGATGATGATGAGTAGGAATATCAGTGCACGAAATCAAAAGGCCAATTCTCGTAGTATATAAAACGTTCAAAAT
Source organism: Apamea crenata (assembly GCA_949629185.1). Taxonomy (NCBI): domain Eukaryota; kingdom Metazoa; phylum Arthropoda; class Insecta; order Lepidoptera; family Noctuidae; genus Apamea; species Apamea crenata. The sequence goes on from OX451359.1 coordinate 6,874,873, forward strand.
CTAGTCGCAGTCTCATCTTGGCGACAAACAAATGTCAAAAATGTAGGGAAATGAAAGGTATATTTGACAGATTGAAACTGAGATCAGACTGTGAACGTTCTTAAAATTACGAGAATTGCCCTTTACGATCGGAAGTTTTTCTGGAGACGCCGTGGCTTTCAGTTCAAAGTTCTTTAATATAAGTTCATTTTTCAGGATGTAGTGGAAATACCAATGGAAACGTTATTCACTGAAATCAGTCCAAGAATTAACTTGTCGGATTTCTTCTCGCTGATATGCCAAGATAAATGCTGTGTTATTGACATAAGGTCCAATTTACTGTGAGTATATTTTGTTCTTCTAGTGTGATTTCATTTAAAGCAGTCAGTTTGTCTGATGTTTAATAAGCAAACACTGTAGATTATCGTAGACGTTTTTGCTACATTTTTTCACAACGTTTTCCTACAGTTTTCAAAACATGTAGACTAAAGTATAAATTATCATTCTTATTACTCTCCCTATAGTTACGAGAAAAGCTGCATAGATGGCAGTATAAACGTGCCCTACAGCGGGGTCCACCTCGGTCAACACGAACTAAGGGCCCTAGGCCTCCACCCACAGAAAGTCTTACAAGAGGCCATTAAATTGAAGAAGAACGTCGTCGTCGCCGCCGCTGAAGAAGAGACTGCTCAACTAGTAAGTTAACCTTGGTTACAGCAAAATCACCCTATAATGTTGTTGGGATACAGGCCTCCTCTCTGTAAGAGTGCGTGGGCCGTTAGCCACCACCCGGGCCCAGTGCGGGTTGGTGGATGTCACAAGTCTGATTCTAGGATATGCCGGTTCCCTCAGTATGTTTTCTTTCACCGTTTTGATAGCAGTAGTTACTCAAGTAAAGTCCCTGCCTGGGTTCGAACGGCAGTTTCTACTGGGCCACCATTGCTTAGTTCACAGTAACCGAGCGTTAATATGAGAGACCGTCACGCAGGTATGAGTGACAGTTCCGGCCCTGGTTCAAGCCATGGTCCGGGGCGAGAGGGAGTGGGAGGCAGTCACCTCCTTCTGCGAAGCAGTCATGCTAGCGAAAGAGGTGGCTGAGAGGCTGAGGGAGAACACCTCACGCCTCAGCCGCCGCGGAAGACGCTCCGGGCGTCGGGAGCCGCGTGACGACTCCCGGCCACCGTAGGCGCGGGCCTGCGGGCGGTGAGTAATGGGTAGCTCACCGTCCGATCAGGACCAGGCCCGTGCCGGACGGCGCGTTGTGTTCCACGCGCGCCTCAAAGAGATGTCAGCAGAGGACGGGGCCCGATAGGGCCGAAGCCTGCCAGGGCGGCGGGATCTTCCGAAAGGGTTACCGCTGCCCTGGAACAGAAAGGGCTAAGGAAGGAACACGGGTGGGTTTTAGTCAGTAAGAGTCTGACACTCCCTTCCGCTCCACCCAGAGCGGGAGGGATCATTTGATGATTTCCCATCCACAAAAAAAAAAAAAAAATGTATGAGTGACAGAGACGACGCTATACAAAGCGGAACCTACCTATATCTATACTAATAATACAGCTGAAGAGTTTGGAGGAACTACCAGTCGGGTTTGAAATATCCTTTTTTGCATTTGATAGCCTAATTATTTAGGAAGGCTTATTATCACGCTAGGAATTTTAGGTGCCGAGCAAAAGCAAAAAAAAAGTCAGATACAACACTAAGCGAAAATGAAGTAAGTAATAGCGTATGCGATGCGACGGGATAAGTCGGGGAACAAGAAATTTCACGCGGACGAAGTCGAGGGCAGAAGTTAGTCTTAAACAAAAGTGTATAAAGTTGTCACAAAATAAAAGGCCCGTTTTGACATTGACAGTTCTAGTAGGTACCTAATAAACGCATTCTCAAATGTCAAAACGAGCCTTTTATTTTTTGACAACTTTAGTACTGATCAAATATATGGTTTATTAAACTGATCATCTATCAAAGATTTTATTATAGACGAATTGTCGTGTTCCCAAACTCAATTAAATTTTCAACACTAATTCAAAAGATATCTGTATCAAAAGAGAGACAAAAATGCCATCAAAACAAGATTATCACACCGCTAAACACAAAACCACGCAGTTGATAAGGTACCATTTAGTTAGGATCACGGTCGGTAGATGGCGTTAGTTGTAGCAATATTGTAGATTGTGTACAATTCAACATGAACTCAGTCATCTGAAAATAGGATTTGTTATCAAGCTGTAAGTGTAGATTATCAACAAATAAAAGTATGTTTATAATTTGTTCCCAAAAACGTCCATAGATGGCAGTAGTAGTTCACCTTATTTGAACTGCACTAGAAGTCTAGAATGTCGTCGCTGTGTCTGCTGAGCTCGCAGTTTGTATGTTAGCCTCATTAAATAAATACGTAGGCGTCTGCGTGTTTAATCATTTTCATGCTAGCCGTACTTCGCCTGTTGCTGTGTGTTTCAAACATTTCTAAGCATCGCGATACTTCATCATCGAAAAAAGTTTTGTCACTAAAAAATTTAATACAAAATAAAAATGGTCTTGTATTCTTGTAAAAGTAATTTCTACAGTTCAGAACAGTTCTGAATTGAGAATTTGAAGGTTTTTTTATTATCAGTTTTTACAATCACCTAATGTACTTATATACATTAGGTGGTTCCTTCAAAGTAACCATGGAATACAAATTTCTTTGCAAAGACGTAAGTTTCCAATGCTAAAGTTTTACCGGATGTTAGGCTAAGTTAAATAAATAACTATGTCGTACTGACAAATATTTGCCATCGAAGCCTTTAGGTACTTGGCTATTTTACCGGTAGCACGCTACGAAAGAATGAAAAAGTCTTCGATTTCAACTGTCAAGCACGGAACTCCACTCTTCCTTCCTCATTCTGGTCTTTTTGGTCCAAAACACCAACCAGGCAATACGAAACAAAATAATTTGTTATCATAGGACTTAGGAGTTCCGTGTTCGTATTCGTACTCAGGACCTCATGCTCAGCAGTATCGCTTGCGAAGCTGCGACCACTAGACCAACGAGGCATTCCTGGGTTCGATTACCAGAAGGCCAATTCTCGTAATTTAAAACGTTTAACATCTAGTCACAGTCTCATCTCGGCGACAACCAAATGTCAAAATCTTGTCAAAATTTAGGGAAATTAGAGGTACATATTTTTGACGGATTGAGACTGAGATCAGCATGTGAACGTTTTTAAACGAGAATTGCCCCTCTGGTCGCAGTCGGGCCAAATGCATTGGGTTTTTCCATAAAAAAATTCTCAGTAGCAGCCAGGTCTCGATTTATGCCCGGTCCATGGCAATAGACTCGCTTCCTATTACATGGGACATAAGCATAACTGGCGAAATGTAGCTGTACTATAGGTACACTTCTGCCGAACCCTACGGGGTACAGGCGTGATGTTTATTATGATCCACATTCGAATTCATCTTTTATACCAACATCGTCATGCCATTGATGATATCATGCCCACAGGTGTAGTGTGAAGTGGAACTAACTCGCTTGTCAAAATGTCAATAACCCCATTAAAGTTAGCGCGTCTTAAGTTTGGGGCCGTTTATAATGGACGCCTACTTTCAAGATCAACGGTGAACCTCAGTTAGATGATGTTCGCGGTATTACTTTATTATTATTATTTGTCTTGTTTCTATGGGAAGACTTTTTATTAAGCAGTGATTGATGAGAGGAGGGAGATGAAAAATATGTTTTGGTTATTTTAGAACACTTTTACATTATGTCTTACCCTTGGTTTCTGCAAGCTTATGCATGCCATCTCTTTTATCATATACTTAATAAAAATGGACGGAAACGGACACCCCTGTAAATGAAAATATGAACAGAACGGCAATTCTCGTAATTTTAAGAATATTCACAGTCTGATCTCAGTCTCAATCTGTCAAAAATACCTCTAATTTCGCTACATTTTTGTTAAGTTTTTGACATTTGTTTGTCGTCGAGATGAGACTGCGACTAGATTTTGAATGTTTTAAATTATGAGAATTGGGGCCTGCTGATGTCTATGTTAGAGGGTTTGGTTTCCGCACTTCTGTGAACCATTATCATGGACTATGGTGGACCATTGTGCGTAAAAAGAACTGAGGGGCAATTCTCGTAATTTTAAGAACGTTCGCAGTCTGATCTCAGTCTCAATCTATCAAAAATACCTCTAATTTCCCTACATTTTGACAAGTTTTTGACATTTGTTTGTCGCCGAGTTGAGAGTGTGACTAGATTTTTAACGTTTTAAATTACATGAATTGGCCTTCTGATAAATACATAAGTATTTATTTGAACCTAATGTCTTATTTAACATTAACACAGTTACCTCTGAGAGCTGAAGCCCTTATAGACATTTCTAGTCCAATACTTGAACTCTATACAATCAAGATCAAATAAAAAAATTAATTAATATAAAAACGACACTGAAACTGAAAATGAATTCCTTATAAAAACTGATAGAAAGACCTTATTATTGTTAACCTATCTCCCTAAGTCAATGTTAAGCGCAAACATTTAAAGCAAATTTCAGCAGTTGTAACATTTTCATCATATATTATTTAATTTAATGAGACAGAGAATAAAATGAATAAGTTTTATTGTTTTCTCATCAGTGTACCAAGGAGTATGAAGAAATGAAGTGCTCATGTACGGTCACCAAAGGAGATGAGTAACCAGGCTCGTCGGATATAGTTGGAGTTTAGTAATAAACGGATCAATGTTTTCGGATAAAATGTTATTTAATTAATAGTAAACAAACAGTTCATTTATCAAACTAAATTTCATTCGAAAACACCCATCGGTTTCTTGCTAAACTTCAACTATACCCGACGACCCTGGTTACAATCAATCAAATATGTTCAATAGTTTAGTCTCTATAGCTAGTCAGCTGATTGGCATAATTCATAGTCGGCCCATCACTACTATTTAGTTGGTTTGAAAAAATCACTTTTTTATGGGGTGTTAGGATTTCTTTGACAGTTAAAATACTCCTATGTATTAGTATTGTCAGTTTTCGCATTTATTGTTGTCTCCACATTGTATACACACTTCTCTCATGAAATTTGGTACATGGATAGTAAGTTAAAATATTTCGACCTCCACCCGGCGAAGCCGCGAGCATAAGCTAGACAGTTATGTATGATGTGTTTGTGTATGTAATTGTAACTCAAAAACAAAAGAACCCGTTAGAGCACATTTTTTTTTTAATAATTTTGTAACCTTTTATTTTTCTTTGCAGTTCAGTGACTACCTAGTGAAGTGTAGTGTGCCAAGAGTGTGCATACTTCATGGAGGAATATCAGCCTTACTGACACATGTGCCCTCACTCTTCACGGTACCGCCGAAAAGGAATGGACACAAGTAGTAGCAGTACTACTAAATACACAGATTAGATAGTAAATGAAAAGCTAAAGGCGCAAATCTTTTTAGAATCAAATTCGCTAAAAGCAAGTTGAAACTCAGTGGCGCAATTCTCTTTAGAGCCAAATTCCCTAAACGTTGATGCACGTGAGATGAAATGTTTTCATTACTCTCGCCTTCCGAAAGCCTATTTAATTTGATAATATGTGGTCATATCTCGAGTCTTTTGTTATGTTAGTTTACCAATCAAAACAGTTTGGAACATTTAACGGCAGCTTTACAGATCAGCAGTGCCATTCTGTAAAAATCTCACCGTGAAAACTTAGATGAAGTGAGTTCCCCACCTGACTATAGGGATTGCCCTATCGTCTGGTGGGATGACAATTCACTTCAAGCTCACTTCACCTACATTTTCACGGTGAGTTTTTTACAAAATGGACCGGCAGGCACTTGAATAGGCTTTTAGATATGGGAGCTGAGTTATTTGGATTTGTAAAATAAATATCGCGGATCGATATAGAGTCTGCATGTTAGCACTCCATTGGTGTTTTAACGCGCACTTGCGGTTTTTGTTACGTTTTTGTTCCGGAAAAATGGTGATACATGGTGGTAATTTACAGTATGTATTTTACAAACTGCAGCATTTTTCTCCATACGATAAAATGAAAAGTCAGAAACCGTAAATTTGCGGTTTGGACCTCAACAGTTATAACTAGCATAGAGACCTTTTAAGCTTGTGTCAATCGTATACATTTTTATTTATTTAATACTTCAAGCACAGAAATGTACGTATGTATGCGTGTGTGTTACCGTAATCACTGTATGATAAGATCTTCCCAAAATTATTATTTTTTTATATATTTAATTAAAGTCCCATTTTTCGCTCCAAGTATTGTTGAACTACAGTCCGGCCGTCGAGAGAAAGCGTTCCTGACACAGGCTGTCAGTGCGACAATTCTAGTAGCCAATAAGGATCAAATCCGCAAACCACATTATTATCACAAACGTAATATTATGTGTTTTGCGAAGTTATGAAACTGACAGTTGTCAGAAACGCATTCATTCGACGGCCGGACCTTTGTCACAGTTTTAACCTAACCCGGTTGGTCGGGGTATCCTAGCTTAGGTACTGCAGGAAAATTTTGAGCATCTTTACAATCCCAAAAAAAAATTAGAGGTTCATTAATTTAAAAAAGTGTTCATCATTAGAAGATCAATAAGTTTTTAGAGGAACAGTTAAATATTTCATATAAAATAAGGGTACTCTTTGAAATCACATCATGTTTTGTAAAGAAAGAAACGTTTATATTGCAGTATGTTCTCTAATGCTCGGTTCCTATAAACAAAAACGAATCGTTTTGCTTACAGTGGTATCATTTTTTATTGTCGAACTGGACGAATAAATAGATTCGTAAAATTTAAGCTAATTTTACCTGTGATAGTCACTTCCATATGGGAGGGTCTTCTACGCAGCATCATAATTGCGTAACACACTATCAATCACAATCTGAATCATTTTGAAGGATATTGCTAATCCATTGTTTCATATATTCGAAAAATTTGTCTAATGTTGTTGAAGTGTCATAATGAAAGTATTGATACTGATTGTTACGCAATGAATGCACAGGTCTTTAAGAGTTTTAATTTTAACCAATAACGGTCGGGAAATGATAGGAATCGGCCATAAGACTCCTCTATGTTAGTTATTCCTCTATGGTTTGGACTTTTCAAAAAAAAAAGAGTGATTTGTACTGAAGATGTAAAAGATTTTTAGCATGGATGCAGTAGTGATTCTATTTTATGATCTGAATTTAGTTAATAAAGTAGAATATTTCTAATATTTGTTTTTATATTCGTAGGTATTATTTAAAGTATTTTATTTTGAAATTAGAAACAAAAATATGAGATTTTTATGTAGATATTTTATTAATAACATGAAAATGTGCATTCCGGTTTTTTCTATTGTATTTGTATTTTTAATACATGATGTGTAGGTATGGGCTGATTTTGGTTTATTTATCCTTATTTATAATTAAAACCGATTTAGTTAACCATTTTGTACGTACCGTCGATGTATTTAAATAAATAATCTATTTTTAAGTCAAAATATCATTTGAATGTAACAGTAATTATTATTTTAACGAAATAAGCTATTTATACACAATACGCATGTACAGTACTGCTACGAATTTATTTAATAAACATATGAACGGTTATTGTTTGTTATTGCTCCGGTGTTACGCTGTGAATTCCCACGGCTTCATCTCTCGACCGACTTGCACTTCATTGACTGATAAGTACCCACATAATTACCGTCGTATTGTCGTGTGGGCAGCCCCCTAACGGCTCGTGACGTTTTTACCCCCTATCATGTTATGAATGAGAGGTTCGTATCAGAGGGGCAGGGGGGCGCGTGCGGAGTAGGGGGAGGGGGGCGCGGTGGACGCCGCTCTCGCATTCGCCGGCCGTACCTAGCCGCGACTGTGTGTATCGTTCGCGCTCAGCGTTTTCACAACATTCCTCGCGTGCAGTGAAACTTCATAAAAAAAATATTTTGTTGCAAAAACAAATGGGCGTCGATAGTGAAACGTAAACTTGTGATGATGCACAGTGTTCTGTGAAGTTTGCTTCGTTTGACAGTTGATCTTGGTGCAGTTTACATTCTTTCCGAGTTCCGCCCGCTCGGAGGACAGTAAGAGAGTGACAGTTTGCTGTGTTTTGTGCGAGTTTTCCTTGGAGGAGTTTTCTCTGTGTTTATAGTCGGAGGCCGTCGTGAACACCGGCCCCGACATGATGGAGGGATACTTCGACATCTCTAACGATTTGAAGGACGTCTGGGAGGCGGACATTGACCCGGTGAGTTAACCTTGCTTGATATCTGTTATCGCTCAGAGGTGATAATTTGATTTAATTAGCGATCTGCCAAACAAAGGTGAAAGAGAAGTGCAATGTTATTGTACCGCTGAAAATTGATTGCAACACGAGTTTGAATGTTATAGTCCACCAAGTTCCATTCATGTTGAAACAATTGCTGAACAATACTCGAGTCAAGAAAAAGTCGGCTGCTGCATACCTCGTTGCATTTGCTTGAATACGTTTATACCTACCGTCATAAAAGTACGAGAATGGAATGAAAGTTAGCACGGTACCTAGTGCTGATAACAAACTATTGGTACCTACCTGAACCTTGTTTGTAATCAAACTTAGTATTTCCTATGAATGTTATGACTTTCCTTAATCACACGCGGAAATATGGTGCTGGGTAAATCTCACAATTTTCGCGACTTTCTAAGAGCGACAACCCTGATACACATTCTAGAAATTGGTGAGAGAATACAGTGTGATATAGCTAGGTATGCGCGCAAACTTTCGTTTGTACTGTTGATAAACTAACTCTGAATCACATTTCAATCGGCGCACGTTGGTGTTCGTTGACGGTGGTAATTAATTCAACATAACTTCTTCATCCTTCACGTCGTAACTCCCAAGACACGAATGTTTAATTATTGATATTTGATCCGATTCGAAATCTCTAGAATGTTCGCTAATTCTTGATTAGCGATATATAGAAATCCTTAGCAAAGCTTTATGCGATTAGATTTCAAATCGATAGTGCAGTCATGCTTAGTATAGATATAATTAAGACCTGCTTATGTTCTGTAATGCAAGCTGGAAGCCTAATTTAGTATTTATGAGGTACAAGGAGTTGCAATACCTACTGTTGGGAAACCAGTCTGAGCAAGTAATTAACATTTTTGATGTAATAACAAGGAGTCTCTAATTGTTTCGGTGAAGTCTTCTCTCACCGAGGTTTTACTCACGGTTTGTTTATGTATTATGTTTTTGCTTCGAGAACATCATAACATTTATATTTAGAAAAGGACTTGAATGGCGTATAAACAAAGTTGATTAGACTACCTTCATCCTGGAAAAATTTGAAGTGAGCAATCCGGATTTTTCCGATTCCCATTACGTCGTGTTTTTGCTTACATTTTCCTTAAAGTCTTAATAAAAATAGCTGCATATGTTTGTACAAATAGGTAGTAACAATTACTATGCATGTGGGACGTTATCTTATCAGTACTTATGCATTACGAATGATCTTCAAAATTTTATAAATAGCACAGATAATGCATGACTATATAATAGGTAGGTATCGTAACTACCTATTTTGGTCTGGATAATAGTAATAATTTATCTAAATTCTGACTACTTGTGTGATTTTTCATGCATCAAGTGAAAAATTCACATAACTTGTAGTTTTGGCAACACTAGATCCTATTCATTCATTCTGAAGAGGGAAATCTACTTTAGTACAGGAATGACACCCCAATTTAAAACAAATCAGTGACCAAGTTGTTTAAGAAGAGATAAAAAGAATTACAACAGTCAAGGGGGAGTGAAACGAATAGGTTCCGATGACACTTCCTCCCTAAAATCTAACCCTCGTTCAAACAATAGGGGTACAAACGGACAAATTATCATTGAATAGTTACTTCAATGAAGTCTTTCAAATCAAATTAACTCCATGTTTGTTATACAGAAATCAGGAAATTTCCAATTAATAACATTAACATGGATTGTGGGAAACTATTCATAATCATAGTGTAGTAAGACATTATCTTTTGCTAATAGCTAGAGAGCGACACAATGGAAAGAAAAGAAACGCTTAGAACCTTCTTGTAAATTATTTTAATTTTATTTTTAAACATGATAATATTTACATAATGGGTATATGAGCTAACAGTCTTAAAATAACAATAATAATAAGCAACAGAAATTTAAAAAAAGAGGGGAACGAATCATAGGGCATCAACAAATTCGTACGCATCCCTGTCAACAGGAAAAGTACCTGAAACCTGGCAGCTTTTCGTCACTAGGCAATACCAATCAGTGTTGCCTACTTCACACAAGATTTAAATCATTCATAGATCACTAGCACCATGCCACTGTTACCTAATCTACATATAGTTTATTGATATTCCACTCGTACGTCGCTGGTCCTGCCTCTTACGTATACAGAATTAATAATAACTACAATTTACCGTCCGTAATCATCAAAGGGTAATCGTTCGATCAATGAAAGGATTAATCTGTAAGCAGTGTACGTGCATTGACCTCTAGGGGTACAAAAAAGGCCTGCTACAGAATCAAAACAATTTTTTGTGAGCGTTTTGTACGTTACGGTGATGGTAAGTTTGGCTCCTGTTAGCGGCTTTGTCATCTTGAAACTATTTTCTATGATGCGTAGAAATTGACTCTTTTAAGTTATGCTAGTTTGGCGAATCTTTATACTTACTTTAGTGCTAACTCATGGCGCGAGAAATGGAATATTGCTTCTTCTTGTTAACGTACATATAGATGACAAAAAGTTTAAACATTTTTGGCCCAAAGTTCAGCTGCGTGAACTCCGCTCACTGACGCAGTCATAAGATCATCAAGTGCACTGCCAGGGCATGCGGCGCAGGGTAGAAGGTGGGCCCCTGTATGTGGGGATGTGCCGCCTACGCACTTGAGATCTGAGCCGTCTGTGAACCCCCATCTGAGATTCTCTTTGCTCCCGCCGACTCGGGTTCTAGTTTTCCGAAAGTGTCGTGATTTACTGAGTAAATTATTAATGAGATAATATTGTTTAAATCCCGATTCTTTCGGAATAATATCAAAATTCCGAAAAAGTGAAGTAATTTTTAGACTAACTAAGTAAAAGAGTTCTTGCACTTAGTTACTAACATGATTACGTATTGAATACATAAATTCTAAGGTACGTAATTGATGTCCATGTGAATAATGATTATTTAAACGATCTGGCAAATTAATTCAATGGCTTTGATGATTAAAAATTCGTTTCTATGCAAATTAGAGTGGCGTCAATTATCTATTGTTATATCCTTTCATTAAATATTTATTAATATGTAGCAGTTATATGGCTAGATAGAGGGTGAATACCGAGATGACGACTAAGGGCCGGCGCCCACTGGCGGCACGGCACGGCAAGGGATTTTTAAACGACGAATAGAAATATAACTTAAATGTATGACAATAAAATTGAAATTTCAATGATGATGCCAAAGGACGTCGAGGCATGCCTCAGGATACCGCGGCATCAATGCTGCCGATGAAATTTCAATTTTATTGTCATACTTTTAAGTTATATTTTCTATTACTCGCATAAAAATCCCTTCCCGTGCCGTGCCGCCAGTGGGCGCCGCGCCGGCCCTAATAGAGAAGTAGGTATAGAAGAAAAAGACAAATGTTGCGCTGACCCCAAATAAATTGGGATCAGGACAGGAGAATGATAATGATGATCCGACAATGAGAAAATAAATGGTATTGTGATACTATACTAACCAAATTAATCTGAAATTGAAGGTTTAACAGAGTTAACTTCAAGCTATGGGTTTTGTAGAAAAACATAAAAGTAGCAACATTAATGGAAAATGAAGCAACCATAAAACCGACATAACAATTAAGTACCCAACCACGAGTCGTTTCATAAAACTACCAACTATTAAAAAGAAACGATTCTTAGGTACAAGACTTACTATACTAACCTTACCTTGGTAAACCAACAATTTTGTCAATTGTTACCATGAACATTCAAAATCCGTGTGTTTTTCGGAAAGAACATAAAGCTCTGGACTAGCACCTGTAACTCGTTCTGTGCTATGCAGTGACGTCATGACTCAGTGGCTCTTAATGGTTGATAACCCGGCCACGATGCGGAGATGATTTGCATGCGTTCATTTGTTGCGTGCATGAACACACCCAGATTTGGTCAGGTTGGCTGGGCGTATATTTCTTATGGCGCGGCGTACGGTATCGTATGGTGCGTCGACCCGGTGCGTTGAACCAAGGGGCCCGACGCCGCAGGTGCTTTTTTTATTAATATTAACTTGTTCTTTTCATTATGATGGACAGTGGTGGCTAGTTAACGTTATTAAGAAGCTCCGCTTTATGTCTTAAGGCGATTAAAAAGCTGTTATTTGGATACTGTAGTAGACGCTTGAAACTATGGATGAAACTAGTCGCTTGAAACTAGTCGGACAAGTAAGGTACAGTCCGCAAAAAAGTCAGTGAATAATTGTGACTTTTAAAGTTATGATTGGTTGGTTCATCATGTCTAATGGCTAATCATGATTCTTTTCTTCGTTTATTTTTATAATATTGTATATATAATGTATTATTATAAAATATAATCTCAACTCTATTTTTAAAGCCAACGAATAAATACAATACCTATTTCGTTTATAAGAATCGTTTGAAAGTTAAACGAAGTACCTACATCACTCATTTTTATGTCGACAGTACCTTTCTATTAGTTCAAACACTAGAACAAATCTTAGAATAGTAACTTGACTTTAAATTCTTTTAAGTTAAATATGCAAATATTAACAAGGAAAAATTCTAATTAAATGCAAATTGAGTAACTTGCCGCTTGTGTAACCTATTTCAGCTTCTAACCTGGAAACGGAGTGCTTTCTGCATGTTTTTGAACTAATTTAAATATTATTATGGATTATTTAGGTTCATATTTTTTCACAGCTTCATCAATGAAAATTTTGAAAGAATATTAATGGATTTCTATTTTTAGCGACGATATTAACAAATCTAAGTAAAAAAATGCTGAGGCAGGTTTTTGAAATATTTCAGTGATACCTACTGAATGAATCAATTTGCCTTGCCTTGCCCCAACTATGTTGGGGTCGGCTTACATTCTAACCGGATGTAGCCGGATGTTGGGGTCGGCTTACAGTCAAACCGGACGTAGTTGGAGGAAAGCTACTGAATAAGTTGAAATTTTGAAAAAAAAAAACCATTTAAAATAATACCAAGAAACATGATTTTCGCAGTTTCCTCATCCAGTCCTAAGAAATAGAACCTTACAGTTTCCGCAAAAAACCTGATAGGTACTTTTTATCCCTAGCAACACTGAACACATTGAATACTTACATTAATTATTATTCATGAATAAATAGTGCGTTATACAATATAAATATGTAATTATGTACGGTACCCGTACAGTTATATGTATTATGTACCTACTGTCGTGTTACACACCGTAGGTAGGTAGGTACGTAGGTACAGACGCCAGCAGGTCAAGCTACCCGAAACTGTCAAATTTTCCCAATCAACCTTGAACCTTAATGCTTTAGCGATAAAGTTGAAAATCTATTAAAGAAATTTGACAGATTATAGTAGCTTGATGTGCTGGCGTCTGTACCTATATCCTTCTTCCAAAAATGTTCACTTACATCCGGTGTCCGGTAATACGTCATTTGTTTTACTCACACTCGATAGGGTTGTCAAATGCCAACCAGTTCTCAAGGTAAGGCATTCTCTTGAATGATGAATCATTTATTTAGAAAAGGTAGGTAACTGTTATGTAAAATGTAATGGTTTTAATATTAGTTTAGCAAAAAATATACCTACAGGGTTAAATTAATTTAGCTAGCGAAACTCTGCAGACTTGATGGGTAACGACAGTTAATACAGCTGTGTTTCAGAAATGAGGAATTATTTATACAGCTCTTAATATTGACGTATTTAATAATGAGTTAATTCCTAGGTTTTAACTTTAAGGTAAATGGCAGTAATTAGTGCTTATTTATATGCATTCAAGGTTACTATGTAAAATACATTTAACTTTAAAAGGATGCTAATCCTCACTTTAACACGCATGCATTATTCTGCTACTGTGTCAGTCAACCCTACCAAATGGTCATTTTCCCATTATGGTATGAACCGACGGAACATTTGAGGCATTTTCGTATTAATGATAAAACCTTTGCCCTCGCTTACTTTTATTTTATTTCACTGGCAACACTCAGTGGTTTTAGATGGTATTATTCGGTTAGGGTTGCCATTGTCATAATTTTATATTACCTATTTTATTAAAAAAAAACCTTCCTGGTAATTATCTCGCTTCCTACACATAGGTGTTATATAATAGAATGGAAACGGTAATGTTTAAGATCTTTTAAGATTTTATGGCATATTATTGTTATACAGTCGCTACTAAATCAAGACAGAGTCGTAAAATACTGCCACGGAAATAATGGAACTGCGCATTTAATTCACACTGCTTTCGTAAAACTGTAGATTTATATACCGTAGTCTATCTATACTAATAATAAAGCTGAAGAGGTTGTTTGTTTGAACGCGCTAATCTCTGGAACTTCCAGTCGGATTCGAAAAATTCGAAGAAATTGACGAAAGCTACAGGCTAAAGCTAGTAGACATAATATATACCTACCGTATCTAGGTATATGTCTGGAAATTATTTGCAAATAAAAAACTGCAGAAGAAGCTATTTTCATAAACTGTTCTACTAGTGAGTACTGAGAAACTTTTGGCTACACAAAAAAAAGGAGGGCATAAAAAAAAAAATTCTTGAGCTTCAATGCTACCATGAAATGAGCTTATAACTATAATAGTAAGTACTTAGTTATTTTGTAAAACTGTATTTTTAACGTGTTAGTTGTTTTAGGTAAATAAATAAAATACATTTTCTAAACACACCATTACTGCAAGCTCAGGTTTTATTAGACTAAATAAAATTTTAGCATACATTACATCTACCACGCTTGCGTTGTGTTGTGAGGCAGACGTGTACCTATAGTACCTACGGTTCTTTTCTCCAGTTAGGTTTAAACTCATGCTGAGACTTAACTCCGGGCTGCCACTGAGAAATTCCAGATAGAAAAACTCAACGAAACGAAAACTAGATCACCTCTAAAGGCTCTAAATGCTGTAAAATAGATATAATCTACATCGTTATTATTGACTTAAGGCTAAGTGCAGTAGGTAACCCTACTCTATTAACTCTATAAGTTGGTATTGTCTATGAGTGGCGCGGGCGCGCGACCGCGTTATAATGATAATTGAGTTTCCTTTCCGCCTGTAACTCCTCATTGCTGTACCAGTGAGTCGGCAGAATAAATGTTAATTAAAAATAATAGATAATAACGGATAACGTACCGCAGTATTATTACGCTTATGAAAGGCTTTATAAAGTGCTGCGTTCAGTAGCGGTGTTACGTGTTATGTTCGTTTTTTTTTTTTTTCAAAACTGTTTTTTTTCGACATTAAAATTATAATTATGCAGATAATGTTGGTCCCAAACTAAGCCAATTTGGGGCACCATAAATAAAGCATTTTAGATTTTCTTTTATTAAAAAGTTTAAATTGGCGACTGTCAAACTAGTTGCCTAGCCGTTTCGTTTTATATCAACTGTCAAAAAAACTTTGATAAAAAAGGACCTGTAATATCTATCGGATTAAAACTTAATTGGATGAAGTAATAAAATATGATTTATTTGACGTTGCACAACTAGTCTTGCATGATGTTATATATCAATCTAGGAACATGCGACTAAACCGGGTTTTGGCCCCTAGTTTTGCGTGAGCGTACAAAATAAACTAAATTAAAAGTAGCAAGCAGCCTTTCAAGTGAATTGATTGAAAATTAAATAACTTATGAGTAAAAACGGAAAATTCGGTTTAGAGACTAAAATCCTTGAACTATATCAACAAATCATTATAACGTCAGGACCCAAAGCCTTTGGGAACTGAATTGAAAAAATAACTGTAAAATGTATTCGGTCTTTCAGTGAAAAGAGGTTTTGTATGTGGGTAGCCTAACTTTCATGTTCACATAGTGGGTTGGGCGTTGATAACGCAACTACAGTTCCTATTTCTATATCAGTATGGTAGGTCTTTTTTATATTTTTCCGTATCTATTTCAAAAGTTAATTTATCTACGATGCTAAAAAAGCTTGTGAGTTTTTATCATTTATACAGCCACCCATTTCTTTTTACGCAGAAACAGACAGGTACGACGTAACTGCAGCGAGAGGAGCCAAAAACTCCAGAACAAACTCTTCAAACGTTTTCCTTAACAAACGCTGAGTTCAGTGTATAGTTTCTTAAAACCAATACACAGACTACATAGTTAACGTAAACACAATGAGTGTATCGATTAACAACGGAATGTAGCCGACCTTTTGCTAGTGTTCCAATCTAGGGCTTCCAGACTAAAAAACATTCTGCTAAATACTGACGGAATTTTGCCCAAGAACGTTCCAGAAGTCTTGTAGGTTAGGTATGTTGAGAAAAGTTTCTAATTTGAATGTGTTGTAGAGGTACCTTGGCTCCGTTTCATATATACATTGATTTGCTTTAGGTATGCATTACATCCTGTTACCTTAGATACAGACTTAATTGGGACCATTTACGTCTTATTTACATGGCTCATGGCTACTGTGTGCATGATTGTAAGGGGTGCTCTTAGAAATTATTTCGGATTTTTCCGAATGTGGGAAGAATAGAACTATTTTATAATTACCATACTGGCCGTAAACGTTCATACTAACAACTTGAACATGGCTCTCCTCACATACTGTTACAATGCAAATATCATAATGGCACAGTTTCTATCACGACCGTACATTGTAAACCTTTAGATCCAATTCTCTTCTTTAGAACCATTCTTGTAGATTCACATAAAATTGTCGCATTCCAAAGATAGGTGACGGGACAGCCCTACACACGCGGATACGCCCAGTGTGCAGTGTTGCCAATTAGAAATGCTAACTTAACCGATATACTTATGATAATTATGAATAATCTACTAAGTCGACCACGTGTCCTGAATGCTATGTTACCTACGTTATTCAATCTAGGCTAACATGTAATACTTATTGCAATTTTCCGAGCGGCCTCGGGAGTAATAACTGGATAGGGGCTATACTGGGTTATAGGTACAGTTGCATTCGCGGCTAAGCACAATGCGGTTCAACGGAAAAACAAGCGTTCCGTTTGTTAAACTTTTGTCGTTTCAAAGTTACCTTGGAAGTATAGCTATTGTAATGTACCTACCTACTCGTACAAGGGCGGGTTAAGCGTGGGTAGGCAAATAATAGCTTCAAGGGCGGTTGATATTGGGACGAAAATAGTGATTATTTGTGTCAAGTGGTTTTGATTTACATCAGTGTCTTCTTGTCCGAGTTCTGTGGCTATTTGCGTTTACCTTTTGTTTTTTCATTGTTAAGTAATTTACCTTAATTGTAACCAAGGAGTTGGTATGATCACATTTCACAAAGCTGAATAAATATTTTCCATATTATCCAAACAAAAATCAACATGAATATGAAGAAAAATCGAGTAGTTCTTGAATTCGAGTATTTATTTAAAATAACAAACAGTTGAAGAACGCTTCTACACTTAATTTTTCGAGCACCCGGTCTTTTCAGACGCTTGAAAACTTTAGAAGTCTGATGAATTAGGACCGTCGTCGCTGTGATTTCTAACCAATCCCACATTGACTCTCAGATAAAATTAGTGTTAGCACTAACATGACAAGCACGTCATAGTTTTTCGAGCAGCCTGTCTTTTCAGACGCTTGAATACTTCAGAACTCTGACGAATTAGGACATCGCGGCATCCCTGTGATTTCTAAGCGATCCCACATTGACTCTCAGATAATATTAGTGTTAACACTAACTTGTTTGTGGCTCGAACAATGGGTACGTTGCGTAAATACGTGGCAAAGCGTTGCGTCACTCACGATCGGTCTGTATCGAATGGTATCATTTCAAAAACAAGATATTGACACAAGTGTACACTGTGACATTGTTTCAGAACTCCGTGTCTCACTTATGTATAGTTCAAGTCCAATAACACGGATTCTTGTTATCCTCTACTTGTATTTTCTCGGTTTTCTGAACTAAAAACTTGTTGTTGGGAATTTCTCTAGACTGTTTACTGATAAATTGGAACGTGTTAGGATTACTTAGGATTTATAGTTCTCAATGGGCGTTTCACTTATATTATCTGATGGTTTTGCTCATTTTATGTTAAATATTTTACGTGTTTTTTTCTTTTAACCTGTTTAGCTATATTTACAAATACCTAGTAGTTTTTGAATGAATCAGACAGGAATAAAATTTGCAGCTACCTTGTCTAGTCTGACGCACGTTATCACTATTTACCTTTGACAATTTTAATATCTTATTTCTTTTATTAATTAATTATTTTACAGTCAAGGTATGTTAGATGTTAGTTTTTATTGGGAACAATCGTCAAATAGAGATGCACTCGAATGGCACGCCATTCGCGTGTGAAAGGCGCTGCGAGTGCGTCATGTGTATGCTAGTTTGCATTCCTCTCACCGACAAGCGGGCGACAGTGTTACCATGCTCGGGGAAACAGTAGGTACCCCGTAATGTTATTGGTTACACCCGCTGATGATAGTAAAAATCACTTGTTGTAAAAGTCGAAGTGTTGTTGTAAAGATTTTAATCAATTCAAAAATATTTGTTTTATCATTAAATCATATTAACTTTCCCTAAGTTGGGCGTTTATTACGTTTTTTTTTGGAAATTCCATGAGGAAAGTGGTTTAGAATAAGTATCATTATGTATCGTTTATTTTTCACATCTTACCCCAATTATAGGTTCAAGCAGCTATGCACATGGCAACACAACCGGCGCAGGAACCGTAAATTTAGAGAGTCGCTACTGAAACAATTGTCATTCCTTATTAGCACTGTCTAGCGGCACATTTTGCTTTAGCGACACGGTTATTGACACTGGCCATGTATAAACACACGCGAACATGGAATATTTATTTTCTTTCGGACACTTGAAAAAAGAATGAATCGAATAGGCCCCAGTTTCATGAAGCTCGTCAAGCATTTCATCTGAGGGGCAATTCTCGCAATTTTAAGAACGTTTACAGTCTGATCTCAGTCTCAATCTGTCAAAAATATCTATAAAATCGCTAAAAAATATTTTTCCCCAACAGGTAACATGAGACTCGATAAGAAACTGGTGGTTTTACACGATGATTGAGCAAAATACATGATTACATGAAATTTTGGAGCAGCATTCTTGTATCTTTGGATCACGGTTATGTTATATTGACTTATGATTTCACCCACCTTTTTAAGAGAAAAGTATTGGATTCAAAACAATTATATAAAGCATTACGACCTGACTCATATGAAAAAAATCCAGCAAGTCGGTTAATTAAGCAATAAAGTACCCTGTCAAGCACCAATTTGCTGGTAAGTATCCCGATTAATAGACTCATTAGAGTCATTAGTCTACCTGGTAATGAGGAAGCTAATTTCAGCTTACACCTCGAACTCTTTGAAGGAATAACTCAGTGGCTAGCCGCAGAATTTCACCAATTTACAGAAAATTGAAAACGAGCGGAGTAATTTCAGTCGGTTTTCCTACTAAGCATCATTTCTGTATTAGAGTGACTTAGCTACCTGAGTTCGCGCCAAAACTTTCAACATGGCGCTGAATTTTGACAGCGCGTTTATGTATTATGTAGTGTTGCTAGATTTAAAAAGTGGTTAAGGTCTTTTATAAACAGTTTGTATTTTTATTGGACCCATACCCCTCGAAGCGTAAAATAGTGAAACAAATTATAGATTCGTTATATTAATCTGTAATTAGGTAGTAAGCTTAAGCGGTTGCAATTTCTCAGTGTTATCTCATTCAGAATTGAATGTGATAAACGTTGATAACGAATACAGAAATGTTTTACGATTGCACTTAACAAAACCTAGGTCGACTACTTACTGCGACAGAGGTTACACTCGCTATTAATAACTTGCTTTTTTATCTGAACGTGAATTATTTAGGGTTCAACATGAATCTGATTAATGACAGTAATTAAACTTGGCCTGAAGTGAATTACCAAAATTTTACATTTATAGATTAATCGTACAACTTGAGTGCATCATGCTTAATTTAGTACACTGAGATTGCCCTTAGTTTGGAGCACACAAGGGGACTTGGTCAGCTAGTGATCTAAATTCCGTAGTTTAATAATGAGGCCATTCCTAACCTCTACAGTCTAAATAAATGAGTATGCAGTGCACTAATTTAGCATACTGTTGCAGTTACTTCCATGTATTTTATTACTCTATGGAGAGAAAAAGATGCGTCAGGTTGGTATCACTGGAGAGTGATACCAACCTGACGCATCTTTTTCTCTTCAGAATCGAACGTGCCAACATTTAAACAAACTTTTCACAAAAACTCATTCTTATACTGACACTGTGTACTGTATACTGTTTAGGACACTAGGAAAAATGCCTAAATCATATGCTCCGGCTCTATTATGTAACTGTATTGTGTCAGGCCGGCTGCGACCTTAGATAACGCGTCCCTGATAATGGTTACCTTACCGACCTGTGCGCGACACAACCTTGTCGGTTTAATTAATTGCAATTGCCTTCGCGTTACGTAATTTTGCTTTCGTTTTATTGGCAGGTTTGAAATTGGAATGAATGAAAGGCTTTCTTTTTATTGTTTACGGCGGTTGATATTTTTATCCAATCGGTTGGTTACGTCATAAAGAATTGTATTTTTGTCGATGGTCTTAAAATTCGTTCGGCGATATTTATGTGGATTTCTAAAATTAATCTTGACGGGAAACGGGTTGTCCCTAGTTTGGCGTATCAACTCATTGTAGGCACCTATTTCTACCTACAAACAGTTTTGACAATGTTTTGTTTCCGATAAAGAATTTGAAAAACAACTTCCAGTTTATCTGTAGTCGAAAAAACCTGTATACAAATCGTTTACCGTCTTATCAAATTGTTAGGCAATCAGTTTTACATAAACAATAATCCCAACCAGAGATAGGGACTTTCCGTCTTGGCTGAAAAAAAAAGATATGCTGCTGCGCAAATAAATTGGAATAAATTTGCAGAGGGTAATGAAAATGGCTGAAAATGTAGGTACTTATTACCTATTTAGTATGAAGGGTAGGTAGAAGACTTTCTCGACAGCAGACTCGCAATTGTCTCTACAAACCGTTGAATGCACGCTCTTCTTAAGATTTTAAGCAAAAGTCCATAAGTATTAACTTAATTGAATGACTTGAACTATTGACTTTTCTTCAAGAACCAATATTGAAGGGGGAGATACTATGGCATGTACTTACCTATCTAGATAGGTATTTATCGAGACAAGAATATTTAATTTTAATTTCAAGTAAGTAAGCTGATGGATGGATTTCTGAAAATATACGTTAACTTTTGTGAATAAATATACCCATACCTACCTATTTGGTGGGAACTTTGACGCCTAAAGTTAGGTAAATACTGAATTACTGATCGAAACTGAACGTAGAGAAGTGAGTGCTACTTACTACACAGGTGGCTCAGAAAGAGTCCATTTGGTTTTTCCAGATAATTTTCTAGATAATAGGAGGGCTTTTACATATGAACCTAAAATTACTTATACACAGCTGGGCGAAATGTGGAGCCACTACAATCTGTCAAATTTCTTTAATAGATTTTCAACTTTATCGCTAATGCATTAGGAATAGGTTCAAGGTTGATTGGGAAAATTTGACAGTTTCGGGTAGCTTGATGTGCTGGCGTCTGTAATAACAGGTTGATACACCACTGCTTAACCCATCGGTAAAACAGGCGTGATTTTATTGACCTCGAAGTATTACAAAAAAATACTCATTTTCCGTGAAAACGATACCATCATTTCGTTGCATTATAAAGATAATACAGTTAAAAATCATTACCATTATCATTATCTATGAAGGAAACATTAAGTACGAGACTATTAATTGACATTACGTGATTTAAAACAATTAGGAATACCTACTTAACTGATAAATTATTATAAGTCATACCACTAGGAGTGTTATCTATCTATCTATTTTACATCTATCACTATCCTATTAATATTATAAACATGAAAATTTGTGTGGATGGATGGATGAATATTTGTTACTCTTTTACGCCAAAACTACTGAACGGATTTGGATGAAATTTGGCACACAGATAGTTTAACCAGGATACTTTTTATCCCGATATTCGCACGGGATCGAAGCTTATGCGTGTGAAACCGCGGGGCGCAGCTAGTACTCGTACTAATAATAAAGCTGAAGAGTTTGTTTGCTTGAACGTGTTAATCTTTGGAACTACCTGCATTTGGTAAGTAGCCTAATTCTTGAAGGAAGGCTATAGGCTAATTAACATCACGCTAGGAGTCCTAGGAGCCCAGCAAAAAGAAAGAAAGGACGCCAAGCCAATATGAAATTTCACGTGGATGAAGTTGCGGGCAGAGGCTAGTGATTTATAATTATTTATTATTTTTGTTTTATCAGTCCAGCAGTGCGATTCTGTAACCATCTCACCGTGAAAACTTAGGTGAAGTGAGCGTGGAGTGAGCTGTCATTCCAACTAATACTAGGGATTGATTGACAGCTCGCTCTAAGCTCACTTCACGTCACTTTTCACAGAATCGATCGGCTGTTTTAACCAAGTCAACAAAGTGTAAAAAAAGAAAAAAGCGTATTAGGCAATTATCCTGCTTTATTTTTTTTGTTTATATATATCTACTTTATTGTACAGACGCCAGCAGGTCAAGCTACCCGAAACTGTCAAGTTTTCCCAATCAACTTTGAACCTTAATGCTTCGTCGATAAAGTTGAAAATATATTACTTAAAGAAATTTGACAGATTGTAGTAGCTTGATGTGCTGGCGTCTGTACACCACAAAAATACATTAAACACTACAAAATATACAATGGGCGGCCTTATCGCATTACTGCGAACTCTTCCAGGCAACCCGCTTTTGTACTTTTTAAACGGCATAAACATTTATCTAGACGTAAATGAAGTACTTACTTAAGTAATAAATCAAAATGGTATCGTCCGATTTCCCCTCGGTAGCAAGCTTAAGTTCTTTGAGGAAAAAACAATAATTTCCTTGTATCTTCGATTATACCTACCTAACACCTGTTAATTAATACAATTAGCATATTTTATACAGGGTGGCAGGGACGTCGACGCGAAACCTGTTAAGGCGGGTCCAGACATGTATCATTTGCCCGATCCGATCACCGTATCCGTATCGTCGGCGTCCGTATATCGTCGTATCGGCTTGATACAATACGCAGATACGGATACGGTGATCGGATCGGGCAAATGATACATGTCTGGACCCGCCTTTAGGTACTACAGATTCAAAACGTTGAAATTTTTCGTCGGTAGTTACAAAAATATTGCGATGATCTAGAATCATGGGCTGAATTCATGGTACAGACGTCAGCGCATCATCAAGCTACTACAATCTGTCAAATTTCTTTAATAGATTTTCAACTTTATCGTTAAAGCATTAAGGTTCAAGGTAGATTGGGAAAATTTGTCAGTTTCGGGCAGCTTGACCTGCTGGCGTTTGTGCCTACAGTTTGCTCGTCGATACCTGAAGGCCAATAATTCTCGTACTTAATTTAAAACGTTCAAAATCTAGTCGCAGTCTCATCTCGGCGACAAACAAAAAATGTCAATAACTTGTCAAACTGTAGGGAAATTAGACGTATTCTTGACAGATTGAGACTGAGATCAGACTGTGAACGTTCTTAAAATTACGAGAATTGCCACGCTGTTATCCTGTATACTCAATGCCTACGTACTTTTATATTTCTCTTATTGACTTGCATCTTGTACTAGCTCCTCCACCTTCCATATTCATTCTATCTAAACTATAGGGTAAAATGCAAAGATCACCACTGCATCACACCCGTTTTTAGGGTTCCGTAGTTCACGTCTCGGAAGGTCTTTTAAAAACATTGAGAGGTTGCTAAAACGATTTTTGCTAAAAGGTATCCATTTGCGAAATATTCAACTTTAAAGCGCATTTTCTTGTTAAAATAGGGCGTCCCCTTCTAAAAGCTAAACGGCTGGCTCGAAAAATCTGAAAAGATTCATGATGGTAGTCCATGTGATGAACTTTGAAGGAAAACTATAACGGCTTAGATAACTTTGTTAGTTCAGGAGTTATAAAGGCCTAACTTGTAAAGTGCCATTATGGGTGACTACGGAACCCTTTGCGAGGCCTGACACGCACTTGGCCGGTTTTTGATAGATCGAAGCACAAGTTCTCGCCAAGTTTCGTCTCTGTATCTTACCCTAACTGCATGTGAAAGTTATGACTGTACAACGATCTTAAAATCACTGGATAGGATAAATTCCCCAGTGTCGCAGATAAGGCTAGACACACTCGTGCGTTCACGCGGATGCGATTGCTATCGGACGCGCATTCCGCATCAGTAGCTAATGTAGCTATGTGTGCGGAAAACTTTAGCCTATAAAGTGTCAGCTTGTGACACAAAGTTGTGAACTAAACGGATACTTTCATTCATGGATATCTACGATCAGTAGTGTTGTTCTGCAAAAATCTCACCGTGAAAGCATAAGCGAAGTGATCTTGAAGTGAGCTGTCAATGGTGTCCATCCCTAGAATCAGGTGGTATGATAGCTCACTTTACCTAAGTTTTCACGGTGACCTTTTTTTTTACAGAATACGCCGGTAGTAAGTCGAACGAAGTGACTCTTTGTTTCCTTTTTCCGGATTTCATTTAGAGCCCATTTTTGAATCTTCAGATAACTTAAGAACTATCTGAGGAATTAAAGCTACGGTATGATAGGTTATGTAAAGAAAATATGTCAATCCACCATATTTTTCATATAAAAGTTATCTGACGATTGATAAATTGGCCCTTAAACATTTATTTTGAAGTTCTGAAAAAATCTATGAATTTGCTATACGTAAACGAAACTTTTTTTAAAGTCTGCTGTCAATTTTTTTTGGAATATCATCATCATATCTCATGTTAAAGTGTGATTCTCCAGTTTCCATGTTAGTCATGTTACCATTAAGCAATTAAAACATTTAAGATACAAACACCGATAATAAGATATTAATCTCAAACATTGATGTAAAAAACTCATTTAACATAACTACGTCTGGTTCACTTACGTTTTTCTAACTACCCACATTAGACTTAGCATTTTTTACTTCAATGTTTACAAACACTACTTCACTATTATTAGAGCTAATCATATCACGACATTCACGTCTATCCTCTATGAATAACGACCTCTTACTTTATAAGGACACGAATATGAAGTACCAACATTGTAAAAACAACTGACGTTTGAAGTTTCGTGATTGGCCGTTTTATTGGCGAAGTCTCATTGACAGGTCGTTTAAGGTCGTACCTTCGGCTATCAACCTGTACCTTCAACTAAATAATAGGTAGGTACTTACAATAAAAAGGAGGATGTTTGCTTATGACAACACGATAGAAGAAGAAGAAAGTTACAACTGAAGGCCAATTCTCGTAATTTAAAACGTTCAAAATCTTGTCGCTGTGTCAACTCGGCTATAAACAAATGTCAAAATGTAGTTAAATTATAGGTATTTTTGACAGATTGAGACAGATCAGACTGTGAAACGTTCTTAAAATTACGAGAATTGCCCTTCTGAAGCCGAGCATACCTACGCGATTCAGCGCCGAGTATACGTGATGCAGCGTCAACGACCGACTGGAGCCGAGTATACCCGATTCAGCGTCCCGAGCGTGACGGGTCAATTTCGTTCACTGTTCACGAAGAGCGGCTAAAGAAGTTTTCACTTCAAAAATCGACTCTGATCCCTACATGGTCTTGGGTGTGTTTTTCAGCATTTCATCTACCATCTTTTTCACCGGTCCACTCAGTCTTCTCTAGGAACTGTAGGATCACTCTGGCTAAAAGTGACACCGACCGACGGCGACAATATCTCAAATATTTATTACTAGCTTCTGCCCGCGGCTTCGCCCGCGTGGATGTCGGAAGTTATCCCACGAGAACGCGCTACCAGGATAAAAAGTAATAAATAAATAAATAAAATAAATAAATAAAAATGTGCTTCCCCAGGATGCCATCTATCTCTTTGCCAAATCAGAAGTTGAGTGGTTTAGGCGTGAAAATGTAACATACAGTTTCAAGTTCAAATCCTCCCCTAAAACCGAATTACCCCTTTTTGCCCCGTCAGGGGTCAATTTTCGAAACTTTACATACTTATTATTAATTATTTTCTGTCGAAAGTATCAATACTGAGTTTCGAGTTAATCGGACCGCGCGTTCAAATTCTTCCACACAAACTTTAACACCCCTATATCCCCTTTGAGGGGTAGTTTTGAAAAACTAATAATGATAAACTTTATTGCTTACTTAGGCGAGTATTCATGCCAATTTTCAAGATTATTAACCTAACGAATAAGATTTTTCATATAAACGTTATCCCCGCTTTTCACCCCCACAGGGGTGGAATTTTGAAAAATTATTTGGGATGTGTTCATAACTTGACTCAAAGATTATTTATACCAATTTTCGAGTTAATCAAGCCACGCTGTAAAATCTTCCCCTGTAAAATTGACTACCCCTTTTCAGGCCGTCAGGGGTAGATTTTCGAAAAACCTTGATACGCATTATTCTTTCCTTTCAATTTTAGGTATAAATACTGAGTTTCGATTAAATCGGACCGCGCGCTAAAATTCTTCCATACAAACTTTGAAACCCCCCAATCCCCTTTTAGGGGGTAGTTTATAAAAATAAAAAAATGCCCAACTTCATAATTTACTTAAATAAGTATTCGTGCCAAGTTTCATGTTTATTAACTCAAGGAATAAGATTTTTCATACAAACAAAATCCCCCCATTTCACCCTCTTAGGGGTGGAATTTCGAAAAACCCTTTCTTAGTGGATACCTACTCTTCACGAAGAATACACCCTCCAAATTTCATGTCTCTAGGACCAGCGGTTTAGGCTGTGCGTTGATGTCTCAGTCAGTCAGTCAGTCAGTCAGGACTTTGAATTATATATATATAGATTTTTATATCATCGTATAGACAGGATTTTGTTTTATAATATTATGATAACAGATCTAATCTACCTTATCTACATTGCGAGCTACTTACTGACACATTTCTCACAGTTGACTCGTTACTACTGCAAAGATATCACCTGACATGCAGCCGATTTAGGTTAGAACCTCTTTTGTTCTAGATTACTTCTACTAACTATTGCATAGTTTATAAACGAAGTAGGTACCTTCTAATGAACCTACGACACAGTGTTTATATTGTGCCTAGGACAATGCGAGTTCTTTGTTTGGATTGGATTAAAAAAAAAACATTTGAACGTTATGCCAAAAAAGAGGATCGTTTAAAAGTTATAAAGAAAAATACAATAAAATCTCAATCCGTACTAAAAAAAAATACAGCAAAAAGTAATTGCATATTCACGAAAACTAGGAAAATAACACGTTATTAACCCAACAAATTAACTACATCAGTGCAGAAATGATTATGACGTTAGCAATCAAACCTTGCTACCGGTCCTGGCTACGCAATGCAGCGCAGCCGTGTGAAAAACTCATAAATCACTAATTACTATGTGTAGAACAAGCGTCGCGTTCCAGTTCATGTGAGAAAATCAAAAAGCAAGCAAGTAGAACGGCGGGCACGGCGTATTTAACGAATTATTCATGACTTTTAGCATAATGGGCACGGGTGCAGGAAAGTGCTGTGTTTCATTGACATACTTTTTGTTAAATATTTGAATATTAATGAAACAATGTTTCTAATCGATCGGCGATTAAATTAATTGGATACATCGCTGGATAAGGTGGCTTTGATAAGATTTCGGTAAACCTTTTAGCTTTTTAAATACTTTGTTCATTGCTCATAAAAACAGCACGTTTTGAATCATGAATTAATAAAAAGAAACAGCGATTGACATTCCATTTTCAAACGAGTTCCATTGCACTCCATTTGAATATTTAAAACAGCAGCAGAGAATATTTTAATTTTAATCGCCAACTATTCCGATAATTCAAAACAATGTACGAATCGACTATCGCTCGGTGCGGGCCATGTAATAATATTCGTTATCACCACGGTATAAGTCGATTATTCGACCGTGAGCGAATAAAATTTATCGCTTGATAACACTTAACTAAGCGAACGGTTTTTGTATTGGATAGTGTTGTTACGTAACGTGCTTTCGCCACTCAGTGAAACTGGCTGGATCGAATCCGGTTGCAGTTTTGAAACCTGCACTGTTACATTTTCTGTCATATGTTACATAGTCTAAATGTTGAGGTCATTCGTTTGTCCTTTATTGGTATTTTTATATTTCCTGAACGGAATGATGAAAGGCTTTATCTGAATGCCGTAATCAATTGAAGATTAATAGAAAGCAACTGATATCTGTGGAGTGCTGTTGTTATTGAAAACCAATACGACTTCAATAAAGGCCGGACCTGGATCGAGATAAAAACAAACAATTTTTATTGAATCGACTGTATGCAGTCGTATTGTTTTCAGTTACTGTGTTAATATCATAAGAAATAGATAATAAATCACGATGAAAAAACCACTGAAACAATACTATCGTAAATCTTAGAAGATGGTACAGACGCCAGCACAACATGCTACTACAATCTGTCAAATTTCTTAAATAGATTTTCAACTTTATCGCTAAATCATTAGGTTCAAGGTTGATTGGGAAAATTTTACAGTTTCGGGTAGCTGGCGTCGTCTGTACCTACCTATGATTGCTTGGTGCCATTGGAGTCTTTAAATGAATAGTTTATTACGCAGTTACACACTCATGATTCTATAGATATTATACACACGTCTCTCAATCAATCAATTCTATTGGCACACGAGGAAATATCATCACCAGTAAGCCTTATTGAAGAATTCTTTAACACATTCTTTAACTGCATGTGTGTAGGTGTATTCTCAATTAGCTCCTAGCGATCATAAAATACGCGATAAAAGCAACTCAACATAATATGCCAAAACGAAACAGAAATCTCAAGAAAAAAAAATTATAACAAAGCATCAGGTTTCAAACCCAACTGTAGGTCAGTTTACCAGGGTATCATAAAGGGCCTCACCTACAAACGAGTGCACCCCGAAAGAACAAAACAGACTCGGAAAATAATCTAGCAAAGATCAAATATCTTACATGTGTGTTTCCCTCTTTTCGCTTTTTACTCCTGGAACTTTACCAAAATGAAGGAACTGGTCTTCCATCCCGATGTTCCATCTCTTCAAAGTCACCTTTCACGTTACCCATACAATAAAGACGTTTCTATCGGTATCCTGTTCTTTGCATTTGGTGCTGCTGAAGCAAACATTTAGAACACTTTTCCTTCTTAATTTGAAGTTATTGAATTATGTAACAAAATTGAAGCACTAATAGGTGTGCCTCGCTTCTAAACTCATTACAATATGTAACTGGAAGGTGACCCCGTCTACCTCCATCCGCCCGTCATTTGAACTCCACAGACTTTGAACGGTTATGTAATGTTCAACTATGATTTTAGTTAGAGTTTAAATCGTTTCGGATTTGTAAGCTTAGGGACTTTGTCAATCTCGTCCATCTTTGTTCCAACCAACTTCGATTGTCGATTTCGTCGAGTATTCATCTAGAAACTTGCCTTTACAATATTTTCCTGCCTTAGCTACATTGGAATCAACCTTTAACTTACTGTGTTTGCTTTAGTAAGCTATTTACCAAACTCAACTAAAACTATTCACAAACTGAAATATAGCGTCGAAAATTCATCCGCATCGCTGTCGACTGGTATGCCACAAATCCCTACCAAACCAACCACCAAACCCAACTTAGGCTTTGCTTACCAGAATGTCCTAAGTTGGTATTTATTAAAAAGGCCTTTCAGCCCAACTACCATTCATAAAGGCGTCTCGCTCGTAAAATCAGACCTTCGTCTAAGAACTGTGGCAAACATCAGAATAGTATAATAAAGGTGCGAATTTTACAACTTTGGTTGCGCTTGCATCCACACGCGATAGTGGTCGAGTATTTGGAGTAAGGATTGGTTAACATGAATATAATTTCAATTCAACATGACTGTTTCTAAGACAATGGCCGCGACGCACGATTCTCGCGTGACTCCATAGCGAGAATCTGGCGAAATGCACGCGATTTTCGCGCGTATATAGAACGCGCACGATATCATCGTGTATTGTACGTGGTTGTGCTAGAATGGACGATATTTTCTTAAACTACTTTTTTATTGTTTTTCATCAAATAAACATCGTGAGGAAACCGGCATGTCCTAGAACCAAACATTCGAAGACATTTGACATCTACCAACCCGAACTGAGCCCGCGTGGTGGATTATGGCCTACTCATCAAGAGGAGGCCTGTGTCCCAGCAGTGGGAACCTTATAAGCTGATTATGCTTACTCTTTCATCAATTAATAATAATAATAATAATAATAAACTTATCCCATCGTGCTGAATCGTTTTACAATTTGATATGGTTTTTAAACATTGAAATGCGCAGTTGCATATGAACGAACTATTTATATATCATTGTAATTCGCGTTGCAAATAGCAGAAGCATTGGTCGGAAAACCAATAAGTCAATTAGGTACATTAGGGGACATACAATGTGCCCCTCAACCCAGAAGACTTAACTTAATAACTCAACATAACCGCACTTATAAATTAATATTAATACACATAATCAATAATATAGTCATTAACATGCAGCAGTGTCTTATACAAGGAAAAATATAAGTTTTCCTGTATCTAAGCTCGCGAGGTACTGCAATGTTTATATGTGTAAAATTATTAGGTATTTATCCTTAAGGGATCCGCAAATCCTTGATAGTGATTAGGTGCATTCTCAAAAGCACGCAGCAATCACCATTATAGGTACAACATTATGCAACACCATTATGTTTACTGAAACTGAGTAGAAGTGCGTTTAGGTTTACGAACTATCTACGTTTCTAAGTCACCTTACATTGGTTATGTAAGGTGACATAAAGACATAGATAGTTCGATAATTGACTTGACTGACCATTTGAAGGACTCTAATTTAAAACATCCTTTTGTCGCTTTATGCAATAAGTGCGAAATAGTACTTACTAATACCATGCAATAAGATCCAACTGGCATTGCACTTCCGTTTGTCTGGAATCCGCAGGACAGCAGTGTCAAAAGGTTCTGTGTGATTGTGAAACACACTATCAATAGCAATGACTTTCATTTTGACAGTTCAACAACATTCGTTGCGTTATTTACGTTGTTGAGCAGACAAAGTTTTCGAACTCCTTCAAAATTATTCAGATTGAGAGTGATAGTGTAAGGTGCTGCTGTCATAAAACTAGGAGTTGATAAAAAGAAGATGGCAAGAAAACCATTCAACTTTTACCAATCTTGATACAATAACTAACAATTCCTCGGGACTACTGACTGGTACCAGCCATCGGAGGTACTAAGAAAACCACGATAACCAACTTACCACCTTATCGGGCTATAACGATGTTATGAATACTCACTTAGATTATATCGCAGTGAGTAGTATCCATATAAATACCTTTAGATAATCTGACTTTCTATCTCACAAAACCTGGTTATGATCTTGGGATAATCGTAGAGGTGCTTGCTCTTGCGCCTGTTAATGTGTTTGCTGACAGTGGCGCCGATTCCCTTGTTCACAAACTAAACTAAATTTAAGTTCACTGCATCTTTTTCTTTCTATTTCATTAAGAAAAGGACAGAAGATAAAATGTTAGTTTAGTCCTGTCAAATTATGATACTCCATAGACAGTTTAGACGTGATTTAAAACATGGCAACCAAAAACACGTCAATTTACGTCAGGCGCTGACTAATTTGACAGGACTAAACTAATATTTGTCGTCTGTCCTTTTCTTAATGAAATAGAAAGAAAAAGATGCACTGAACTTAAATTTAGTTTAGTTTGTGAACAAGGGAATCGGGGCCATTATCGCATCACATAGCGGGACTTGGTTATGAATAAGTCTAGAGATCCGCGGGGCGCTACTAGTCTATCATATTGTAAAAATGAATCCAGTCGGAAGTCAGCAAGATAGTGGCGCCGATTCTCTTGTTCATAAACTAAACCAAATTTAAGTTCAGTGCATCTTTTTCTTTCTATTTCATTAAGAAAAGGACAGAAGATAAATATTAGTTTAGTCCTGTCAAATTACGCGCCTGACGTAAATGGACGTATTGTTAGTTGCCATGTTTTTAATCACGTCTAATTTGTCTATGGATAATATTAATTTGACAGGACTAAACTAATATATCTTCTGTCCTTTTGATAGTGAAATAGAAAGAAAAAGATGCACTGAACTTAAATATAGTTTAGTTTGTGAACAAGGGAATCGGCGTCATTGATTAGATTTTCAATAACTATTAGAATACAAAGCGGAAACGATATAAAATTATAATAGTATACTTATATTATTATATAGAAGTTCCGAGACGGACGGACGGTCACGGATTTAATTTTATTGAAAAACACATGTAGGTAAACGTAAACTATTAATAGATATATTAATAGATGGTAACATAATACTCTATTACAGCTTCAATGTCAATGTGATATTTTTGAATAAACTTAACGTTATAACTAGCTTCGCCCCGCGCGAAAGTTTCGATCCCGTGGAATAAAAAGTATCCTATGTGTTAATCCTGGTTATAAACCATCTGCGTGCCAAATTTCATCCAAATCCGTTCAGTAGTTTTTGCGTGGAAGAGTAACAAACATCCATCCATCCATCCAAACTTTCACGTTTATAATATTAATTGGATTAGGAGTAATACTATTAGGAGTAGGATAGGATGAAGGATGTCAGCATTTTATTATGGAATATTAACTGCTATGTTGCATTGCATAATTTTTAAGATTCTTGAATAGACCTAAAAATAGGAACTTTACCTTAACTGCAGCTCTTTCAGTTTTAGTATTAATAATCATTCTACGATAAAAAATACACTAGATTATTTAACCTACCTACCTACTGCGAAATTTTGAATGTCAATGCCAAATATAAATACCTACTCAGTTTGATAGCACTATTTTCCTCGTACAATTCAGATATAAGTGCAGAAGTTAGTGCGTGTATCCGAATGAGTTATATAAACATTAAAATTGTAAGCACCGTTAATTTTGGGCTACCAGTAGCGGTAATAACACCCTGGGGCATCCGCTTGTTCGCAGCATAGATAATTATAAACACTAAACATAATGAAGCCGTTGTTTTACTGCAGCTAACGTTATCCAACACCAACATACAACAACTCGTACTCCAACACAAACTAAAGATAACTTTAAAGATAACTTTAGTTTGTGTTGCAAGAAAGATGTTGGAGTACACAAGTACGAAGCCTACATATCCAACCTATATTGTTCCCACTTCTAAGACACAGGCCTCCTCTCTGTGAGAAGGAGTAGGTCATAATCCACCACACGGGCCCGTTGCGAGTTGGTAGATGTCACATGTCTTCGAATTTTGGGTTCTAGGACATGCCGGTTACCTCATGATTTTTTCCTTCACCGTTTTAAGAGCAGTGGTGATGAAATTAAATACACAAAGTGGATTCGAACTCACGACCTACAACTCGTAAGTTGGGTCGCATACCACTGGATCATCACTTCTGAAATTCTAGTAGCACTATAAACCTAAAGACTTTATTTAAAACCTACTTTTATCTAATCAAAGAACTGGTGGCGGATTCTCGTAATTTAAAACGTTCAAAATCTAGTCGCAGTGTCATCTCAGCGACAGAGGTATTTTTGACAGATTGATACTGAGATCAGACCGTGAACGTGCTTAAAATTACGAGAATTGCCCCTCTGGTATATTTTGATATATTGTTCATGTTTTACTATATTGTTTTTGAAAAAATACACGATAATTGAGATTAAACCCCATTTTTCCTGTTCCTCTTGTTTTTCTTCCTGCCTGCTGTGTGGAACCAAAACTCACACAACACAACTTTAGAAATCGACAAATTAAATTTTTCTCTTTACTAAATACATAATATATGCATCTACTCACCATCCAATTGCTCTTCCCTTTGTAGCCATAAAAAAGAAGAAAAAGAAAAAAACACAAGGGAAGAAAACAAACGAATCTCGTCTATTCTTTGCCTGCAAATCTTCTTCCATCGTTCCTTACGACTCATCTACCAAGAACTCTGGTCAATCGCAGCTACGCAAGCTTATCAGAACTAATGTAGGTAGCTGCAAAATTTGCAACTACCCACGCAAATCCCTTGGTGCTGAACTATGACGTCAGAGTGGCGTAGTCTTACACCGTCACTGCTGGGTGCATGATATTGACGTCATTGGCTCGTGCTAACCGGACACGTTTCGGGCTAGAAGCGTGCACTGTTTGTACGTCATCCTAGTTATCAGGAATTTTTACTAGCATGTTGTGATAAGACGAAATGTCGGACTCACAAAAGTTAATAAGACAGATGTCGCCCTAGAAGGGCAGATGCCTTATGGGTCATGTTCTTCAGAACGGTCCGGGGCGTAGTACTCGCAACCGGTGTGCGTGTATGATCAGATGAATGGACGTAAATGAAGCAAAAGGTACTCCTTTTGCTTCTCTTCTCTTAGCTGAAACTACAGAACGCCAGCGACTATGATCCTCACAAGTAGGTGAGGATCATAGTCGCTGGCGTTTCTGCTTAACCCCATGGGAATAAGGCGGGAATTTGTATGTGTATTAATTAAACCGGGACCTGGTAGTTAGTATCACCATTTAATCTTTTGTGACATGGCTTGAACCCTGATTGAATTCTCCAACTCGGAGTGAGCAAACGTGATAAACAACATACTCTTCTTTCTTGTCTTTCAAAGTATCATATTAAACATACTTATTTATTTGCAAGATTAGGGTACAGACGCCAGCACATCAAGCTACTACAATCGGTCAAATTTCTTTAATAGATTTTCAACTTTGTTACTAGCGAGTTAAGGTTCAAGGTTGATTGTGAAAATTTTACAGTTTTGGGTAGCTTGACCTGCTGGCGTCTGTACCAATGGAAGTAATTAACAAATACAGTCATTTGTTCATTTTTCTTTAATTCTATCCATTCTTTGATTCTGTCCATGTCCGATAGGCTTCTGCTTTGCATTGGAACTATATCAGGTCTTCATTATTGTAACATGAACTATACCCTGTCCATTAGGTTAACCGTTTTTTGACAGCTGTCTTAGAACGTACATATTCCAGATTACGCAAAAGTTAAATTTAACACGTGTAATAAAATAAATATATAAACTGCCTTATCATATTGAATTATCCTATTTCAATTTCATCAATCAATGTATTGTGTGTTGCTGCAATCACTAGTTCCATCTCTCAAAAAACGGTTTACCTAATGGGTAGGGTATACTCCAATTAGCTACTTATCAGACAGCCTTGAACATCATAGCAGCCCATCAGAACTTCTCCTCGAAAAATTCTTTCGCCACGCTTTTCACCTAATCCATGTTTTATACAATATCATTATGAACGTCCAGAGAACAAGCGTGGCTAACAAAGCGCAAGCGCAAGCGCATTTTAGTAATATTTTCTACAATTTTTTACGTAATGGCGTAGCTATCGACCCACGTGTTGCTTATCAATGCCATGTGATCGTTTCGGTACGTCGCCATAAAAATTCCATAATAAAACCCGTTGCGAATTTACGGAATGGTGTACATACTCTACAATATGGGTTTAAAAGAATTCCTAATTGAATGTATTGATAATAGGCAGGCGGATGTGTTGTTAAGCGAACATGATTTATGTTGGGTTCATTGTCTAATTTCACTTGTGCCCGTTGCAGGATTACCACAGATCATCTGAAATGTTTTGCTATCTAAGGCGTAATTGTCTTCTGTTATAACAATAGCAGCCTCTTCGTCACACATTTCTTATAAAGCTCCCATAAACAGGCGCAAAGCGAACGTGCAACGAGATTCTGGTAGAATAATTTCTATGAAGTTTTCATAGAAATTGTTCTACTACAGTGGCGTCGCGCTGTCGCATCGCGTCTGTCTATGGGAGCCTAACACATTATTAACCGGCAATGTAAGAATAGTCACCACCAAACGTTCACATTCTAAGTTACATTGTTATGCCAAAAAGGAACTGTATCATTTGAATAAATCCGTTAAACCCACTCTTGTCTGACCTCTCAACTTCTATCAAACTCAAACTCAAAGCATTTATTTCAAATAAACCAATTACAGGCACTTTTGAATTGTCAAAGGGTCGGTCAGTCAGAGAGATGAAGCTAGAAGTCTATCAAGTCCCTTGTGATTCACAACTTCACTTCGCATCATTCCTCTGCCCTACCTGTCTAATAATTTACGGATTCTCTTCAGCAACGACTCTGTTGGCTTTGATCTTAAATAGACATACGACTGTAAACCCGATGCGATATCTTAATCCTAATTTGCACAGAATATCTGAAAAAGTCGTTCATTATTATAAACTTGCCAGAATTAGCAACAAAATTATAGGATTTTAGACAAACGTCTTGGAATCGTCGGACTTCAATGAAACTGCGAAAATATGTCCTATTGATTTGTTCAGTTAGACATACTTTTGGGCTTGTATTGCAGTCTGCCTGTGTCCCAGCAGTGGGAACTTTAAATACTGATTATCAGTTACAATGTAGTTTCAATTTAGCTTGTATAACTAACGCAAGGGCTTTTTAATGGAATGCATTAACAGAAACTATTGATCAATAATTAAACAACGATTTTATATATCAGCCTAATCAACTTAACAACAGTTTCGACCACCAACAGTGCAATCACAAAATCATAAATACGCTGACTTGCATAAAAACGCAACTGATCATATCTAGGCATTGCAACATAACCTAGAACTATGACTTGCAATGTCTAGAACATTGAACGAGTACTTATACCTAAGTCCTTCATGAATGTGAGTGCATACATGCAGTTTGATACTTTGACATTTTGTGCACTGACTACGAGAAATCGCATTTTTTGCACCATTGGTTTTACAAGGCATATGTGAGTGGAAACGCCGAGAGGTTAAGTCCTAGAAGGATATGTAGTGACCTTATTGGTGATGTCCTTCAGGAAGGTCAGCTGCGTAGTACTCGCAACCGGCGTGCTTGTATGACCAGAGGGGGTTACCGCCAGCTCTTACCTGTGTGGTGGAACTACACTGCTTTTTTTTTGTTCTATGACTAAGTACAAAAAAGCAGTGACTTAGTACAAAAAAAAACGCAGTTTAACTTCTGAACTGCTATAAGAGCTGGTGGAAAGCCCCCAAATGTATGAATGTAAACGAGGCAAAAGTAGTGTGTAAGGACCGTAGCAGGTGGCGTTCTGTAGTAACTGCCTACCCCCATGGGAAGAGAAGAAGGCGTAATCTATGTATTATGTTGGTTTTAAAAGCTGTTGCTCTTAGAGGAATGCCTCTAAGAGCAACAGATTTTCAAACCAACACAGCTAATAAGCTGTGCTGCTAATCAAAATATACGGTTAGTATAATGCACAGATCAAAAAAAAAAACGCTGTCAAAACTCCTTTAGAAGTTGAACCGGTATCATGACAATAGGGAATCTAAAATTGTATCGGCGACTGGACATGCCCTTTCTGCTAGAGCCCAACCAGTAGGTACTGCTAGGAATGCCGTTTACTACAGCATTCCTGTGCCTATCCCCTCAAAGACACCCATAATATTATGATTATTGTATTTCTGCGTCGCACAAACGTTTTTTCCAGAACATTCCTCAATTAACAACCATAGCCATTTATTTCCCAGTCGGTATCTAAAGACATGTATTACGCGTCGTCCTAACGTGAACGTGGAGTCCATTGTCGCTTATTGCTTATATCCGGTGTCGCCAGTGCTTATTCACGGGCACAGATGTAAAGATTTACAGGATAATATAAGAGCAGTAAATTGGTAGTAGATTGAGCGCAGTTGACTCACGGAAAATTGCTTTGGCACGAATGTAGGGCAATTGGAATTAGAACTGTTCGCGTTAAGGTCGGAATTAACAATGAGAATAACGAAAACGTCTCCGAAAACTACTTTTACAGCAACATTACATTACGTTATCAAAATACTTTTACTATCTATCACCAACACTTCAACACAATCTTGAACAACGTTAAAAACTTATCTAAATACTACTAACCTTTTGACTTTTCCAGAGAGTCATTCTATATCTTTATATATCGACGTATTATATCCCTGGACACGAGCATTTCAACCAGTTACATGCAGTACCTGACATCCTTGATGCAGGAAGTGTTTTGCAAGCCAGTTGGCTCCACAATGCACTAGTTATAGCAACAGTTATTGCACTGGGAATACTCGTAAGGTCCTTCCTAATTAACTTACGTGCAGTGCAGGATTAGTTCCTACTGGCTATAGAAATAAAATAGGTAGTAGACAGAAGGTGCACTTGCATTAAATGGTAGGAAACTTTCCGCTTCCATAAAGGCACAGCGAAACACCGTTTCATCATTCTTTTTTAGATTAAAAAAAAATACTGGCCAATCGACATCACGAACAGGGTCCAAGTTTCGGGTGGTCAGGGCTCTAGAGAGAGGAACCTCCTCATTATGTATGCCGTGTCCAGGAGCATTGCTTTCCGATTCAACCCCCTAACTCAGCCGCGCAATGAGAGCCTCCTAAGGTGTTGGTCAAATTATTAGTATTATTATCTGCGAATCCTGTTTCATTCGAATCTTCTGCAAGTCTATTTGTCTACCTCCAAGGAAAATTGATTTCCTAACATAAACTCATATAACTTTATACTCTTAGTTCGCTTTACGATGACTCATTAGTTGTAGAATGCGATTAGACATAAAACAGCCCATGTAAGTGCAGAGAAATATAGTCCTTGTAAGTTATGATAATTTTACGGCTTTTTTGTGCTGCAAGAATTACCGTAGGAGGCTGAATAAATTGACCTTTAAAAGGCGTCAGTGCTGTACCTATTTAGGTACTTATATCATCATCGCTTGCAGTCACTTCTTGAATAGACGTTGATATCTAGTCATAGTACCTCTGGGTTTATTTATAAAACACCGTTCCAGACCGTTTGTCTGCTTGTAAAATATTCAGGCTGGGCACGCGGCGAATTTGCCTACCGAGTTTTGATTTTAGGTATTGACTCAGGAACCACATTATCATCGAATTATGTACCTATATATTTCAATTAAAAATTTGAGATAATTTTCAAGTTATAATACAAACTGAATGTCATACTTGACAAAGTTTAAATTGCATTCCAACCAGACCAAAAACTTATTAGGCCCTTTTTGTTACAAATGGTCAGTCAAAAATCAACTTAGAATACATTTCACTAAAGTAGACAACTGTTTAAGTGGCGATGGAATGTAAATTATCTGAGATTATGAACACTGCTACGCGTTTGACTTGTGGAAGTCAGATTTTCGACATCCGCAACGTCTAAGGGTTGATATGGGGTTCCTTTGTGGATCGTCACTGCAAAGGGCATCAAAGGTGCCACTACTAGCAAAATTCCAGAACTCCACTAATCAATATTCACAGTCACAAGACCTTTAGGTATATAAAAGGCCGATCACACACTTAGTTGGCAACATTATAGGAAACTAGGTACTTCATGACTCACAACTCCTCATGCCTACATACCAGCATTGATTGCAGACCATTCATTAGCAGAGAGCAGGTCAACACTTCCTTCGCGTTCGATAGAAACGCGCTCGCGCCATGTGCAGGATGCCTTACGTTCCGCTTCAAAGACAACGCACGGAATAGATAAGAGACTTCGCACACGGAATACAACGCGCGACTTAGATTCGCCGCCTTCTTACGCCTATTGTTACAGGCCGTTGACTTCGGCAGCCTTAAAAACCTCTTTGATGATTTTTGAGCACGATAAAAAAAGATTTATTTACTGTTACTTTTTCTCGACTATAATGAATATTTAAATTCTGATCACGATTCAACAGTAAAATGAATTAGCATTGATGATGAGCCCTATTTGCGTTAATACATTACAAACGAATAAACCGTCCCCATAAGGGTACACATTTGCAATACATACACATATACACCTTACTTTTATGTGCATTATAAATTTACGAGATTGGCTCCCTGTTGCTTGTCACACCAGAATAAAACCAGCTAAATTACCTTATGTTTATGTTTCTCGACTTTCTCATAGTCATTTTAAGGTGAAGTAAATGTATTTTTAACAAGCAACAAATTACTAGTAACGAGTCGTTCGCAATGTAATCGCCTTCCGCGCATTTTTCACGTGTCAGTCGGCAGTCGCAGCCGTAAATATTTTGTGTGTAGACTTCCTAACTGAATCACATCGTAAGTCAGTTATGTGGGCACAGTTATTATCCACTGATAACCCCACTGGGTTCCACCTTACGCGGTGAAGAATTTGAAAGAAATATCTCTTTTATTTTCTTTAGAGCCCAATTGAGTGGGCTAATGGATTTGTAGCGGTTTTTCCGTTATGCAACTAGAAACTATTTTAAAATATTGGACTTAAAAACGTCATTATGGTGAGCTAGAGTAGAACAAGTTTTGGTAGGTAATTGATACCTTATAATAATTATGACGCCGATCAGGAATCGGGGACTTTTTCAGGTTTTAAAAAACATTCGCAAAAACGGTTTGAAATCGACTTTTCTAATATTGATCGTCTCTTAAGATGCAGGCCTCTTAATAGAGACAGGGTTTTTATTTTGTTTGTATAAATTTTTGTAGCCTTTTATCTTTTGTACAAACAATTATGTATCATTTTAGTATAGCCTCTGTGCTCAACTTGAATATGTTTAATTAATAAATATGTACTTTGAATAAATACGACCACGACATCAACGAAGTCTCGTTGAAAAAAATAGAAGGTATTATAAATGGCTCCTAAGAGTTTCTATTTAATTAAACCATAACAACAATAGCATACTGTTCTTTGAAATTCAAGACGTATTACAATGCTTTCAAAAGTTACGCGGTAATCTTTAAACAATATTGTTTCCTCAAAGGGAAACCATAGGTGTTTTAATTGTTCCCAGTTTCTAGGTGACTTGGGAACTACAGAACATTCTGGTTTGAATGTCAATGTCGGTAATAAAACATAATAAAAATTTAATAATTTTGACAAACAAAATTATTTTCTTTCTTTCTAAAAAAGTTCTATTCACATCTCTTTGCACACAAAGTGGGCGATTCTAACATAATTTCACCAATGAAACTAAACGCGATCAGCGGGTATATCAATAGGTAGCTACTGCAGGGCTGCCTTCCCATCAGAATTTCAGAGATATGGTGAAGCTAAGCTACGAAACCATGTGTTAATATTCGCCAGAGCTATGTGGTGTAGCTGAACGGGTAAGATGTGCTACGAAGATGCGTTTTACGTCTCTGTAAAAGACATATTTTCATTGAACCCTTTTCCACCACAGCTAAGCCATGAAAATCAAACGATCACTTTCATTTGCTAAGCAGCTTAGCTCATCTTTGGTGTAAAGTCAGCCGTGAATGTCATTTAGATTTCTGCCTATATATTCCTAGGAGTGCACTTCTTTATTCACACAATCGTAACAGCAATCCTGACCTTTAAACCTGCACAATTGTTCCGTACAACACATGCATCCCTAGTACTAAAACTGTGCCCACGCTATAGCGTATAAGGTACAGTAACTAGGACGTCTATTGGAGCGTACATAACGCGTCCCGACGCGGCGCGACGACGACGGGCGACGGTTAAATATGTACGTTTTGTTGACGCTACACAACCCTGAGCTGCTGTGGAAAATTTGAGTTGGTGCTGTTGGTGGTAGGTTAAGTTTTAGTTGGTTGGGTGAGGTTAGTGTGGGGTAGTAAATATGATAAAGTAGTACTTAAAGGAGAAGGAATGTCTGTAAAAGTGAGAAGGCCAATTCTCGTAATTAAAAACGTTCAAAATCTAGTTGCAATCTCATCTTAGCGACAGTCAATGTCAAAAAATGTAGGGGATTTCGAGGTATTTTTGACATATTGAGATTAGAATTCGAGCGTTCCTCAAAATACTGGAATTGGCCTTCTGATACATTGCTGTTTTACTAGGACTTTTGCGAAGAGTTTTCCTTCCTCTCATGCACGAGGTTGTGGGTTTCAAATCCGAGCAAGTACCAATGTGAGTCTTTCAATTCATATGAAATTTCTGAGTGTATCTTTATCGGTAAAGGAAAACATCGTTAGGAAACCTGAACTAGGTAATCACCTTGAGCAAGCATAGTGGTCAATGCTCGTGCCTTCTCACTTCAGTATGAGAAGCGGCTTTTACCCTGCAATGGGATAATAATAAGCTGGTATTACGATACAAAGTAGACCCTAATTCACATTTCATATCATTAGGTCGTAAAAATGCAATAGCTACCATCCGGGAAATGGGGTAGTAGTTAG
The DNA here is from genome assembly GCA_949629185.1 of Apamea crenata. NCBI lineage: Eukaryota > Metazoa > Arthropoda > Insecta > Lepidoptera > Noctuidae > Apamea > Apamea crenata. The sequence continues at coordinate 6,917,331 of OX451359.1, forward strand.
TACCTAATATGGGGCTTGCTTTTATAGAGGTACGTAATCTAACCGATGCTTTTTTGTTTAAGATTTCAAATTAAATTGTAATTTATCTAATTAGGCACTTATCAATATTTATTTTTACTAAAAACGTGTACCCTAAACCCCTAAATGACTCCATTCATTTAGTTAGGATTCCAAACTTACGTATTAGGACAAAAATTGCGTGTAAAATTATTGGTACAAGTATTTCCCAGTACACTTTAAAAGGCATGTGACAGAATGTTACAATTCATTCAGTTATTAGTTTGATCAGTTATGAGATATAAGTGAAGCCTAATAAGTACTTCGGCAAGCGTCGAGTTATGTACTTTCTTATGTATTTCACATCCGTAGGTTTAGATATCAACCACAGTGTAGGAACATGCAGAAAACTCATTAGGTACTTTCCGTAAATTTTTAGGAGAGCGACTTATGTTACTTTTTTTGTAAAAATAATGAGATATTTCACTCAACCGGCGCTTGAACGAACGACACCTGAACTGTTTCACCGAACCGCAATTCACAACGCGCAACACACAAATTTTTTTTTCAGTGCGATTCGTGGAGCAACTCAGGTGCCTTTCAGCCAAGTGTCGTTGGAATCAGCGCTCTAAGTGGAATACCTGAAATAATGTAATATTCTTTGAATTTCCATGTTCTTACTGGTTTTATTTTGGGGATAAATGGACTTCATACATAGGCTAACACATTGTTAGTCTGTACGGTATGAACTAAGTAATTCGTATAAAAACCATTACTGATCAACCAATCTGCCGAGCCATTTCTCAGCTATCTTGGGGTTGGCTTCCAAACTAACCGGATGCAACTGAATATCAGTATTTTACATGAAGCGACTACCTAACCTCCACAACCCGGTTACTGGATCGGCATACCCCTGGTAAAAACAATTACTGGGTAGAACAAATGTCGATTCGGATTCTACGTAACGATACCCTTTTCATTCATCCTAAGGAATTGAACTTCTGTCCTTTCATTCCTGTGTAAGGTCTTACAGCAATAAATTGTTACCAACATTCTTTCACAAGTTTCCATTTAGGACGTGAACAAAAAAGTCGTAGAACATATCAGTGCAGACATTCCTTTGCGATGTGAATTTATAATTTTGTAATTAAAACTTGCGACTAATGTTTGGTTGCCACCTTTAGTTAATTGGCCTAGAATGTATTTATAGATAACAAGTTGTTGTAACAATATAGCTTTAGAACTTAGTAGTTAACTAATAGCTACTGGTAACTGTAAAAATAGTGAGAATACCTAACTAAAAATGACATCATGATATAAGAAGGTAAAGCGTTGTTACGATGTGTCTATATTGTGGTAGAACCAAAAAGTATAGACCAAACTGTGAAGTAACTGCAATTTTCTAGGTCGACTGCACCCGATCTATTTTGTAAAAAACTTAGATGAAGTGAGCAGACGATCATGTTAATCCCTAGAATGAGGTGAAATGACAGCTCACTTTACCTAAGTTTTCACGGTGTTATTATTTACAGAATACTATTGTTCTTAAGCAGTTGCGAGTGACTGCAATAGTACCGCTCTGAAACTGCAATCTGGAAGTTGCATTGCAGTCTGCCAATCTCGACCCATAACAATATACACGAAACTCCCTGGCACAGAGAGGACTGTGTCCCAGTGTTGAGAACATTAATATAGGCTACTTATGCAGCCTATATTAATTTGAAACAGCAATAGGCCCAAAAAAAAAAAAATTAGTAAAAAAAAAAATTTCGTCGCTAGACTAGCTGTCGCTGATAGGGAAGTGGAACTCCTGTCTATGCCTAGACCCAAAATTCCTCTTATGTCAAGCATCAGTGTTTCAAGGCATTCCAAATACAAACAAACAAGTGACATTTAATCAATATTATTCAAAACTATTATTATTAATTAAAATAAGCAGCCTATTGTTCGTAAACCGTAAAACGAATAGTTTAACTGGTATTTTAAGCTAATTGCACAGTAAAACCAGTGAAGCGACATATGTAATTAAAGGTAATGGTTACTTGATTAGCCACCGTCGCATGCCTCGTGCCTGTAGCACTGTCAATAAATGCCTCATGCCTCTGAGAGTGCCTCATGTTCATTTGTGTGTGCATGACATGCGTTCTAATTAATGGAACTAGGTATTTTAATCGTAACATAACATCACGCCTGTAATACGCGAAGGGTTAGGCAGAGGTGCAGCTACCTATAGTACTTCGCCGCGCCTACCTCGACGGCGATGTCCTCCTTAAACAACTATTAATATTTTTTAAATATTCTTAAAGTAAACTGAATAACTAAACTACTTATACTCTTAAATAATAAAAACAAAACAATATAATATCCTAAGTTAACCTAATAACAAACTAAAACGATGTCTTAAAACTATACAAAACCAATGAAACTATAATAGCAGTAGAATTGTTTTTTTTCTAAGTATTGCTTTCACTTGTAGACCTAGGTCATGTTTAGCTGGAATAACTAGTCTAGCGAACCAGTCACGGCCAAATTATAATCCCATTCTACCGTATTGACATTTGACAGTGATGTTGACGTAACATGAACCATGTAATCGTATAAAGTTCTTATACCGATTCATGTCTTACATCATTTCTGGAAAGATACGAGTATTACCGACTAAAACCTTTAAATATTGACTCACTGGTCCCCATAATGAACGCTGCCAAAACAAACACTATCCCACATACAACACATCACGGATAAAATTTCTAAACCAGAAATTCTTTGAGGGAACATGAAGAAATTCTGTTTTTTAAGACGTTGCCCCACACTAGGAATTTCTCCTGTGTCGTGGGTGCGTTTACAGATATATAAACTCACATACACAAACAGCCAGACCCGGAACAACTAATTGTAGGTCATACAAATATTTGTTGTTGAAATGCAACGAATTCACGATAAAATACATTATTAATGATAGAAGTGAGTAATAGGTAGCTACGGTCATCTGTCATTTGTTTCATGAACATGCAAGTTTGTCATAACATAAAAGCCACTCACACCTGTGCGTAACACACGATTAATTGGAATCGGTTTCATTTTGACAGTTCAACAACATTCATTGCGTTATTTACGTGTTGAGCAGACAAATTTTTCGAGCTTATGAAGCAATGGATTAGCAATTTGCTTCAAAATGATTCAGATTCCGATTGATTGTGTGTTACGCAATTGGGGTGGGACCTAAAAATGAATATCGCAAACTTTTCAATCCGTAATATGCTGCAAATTAGACTCCTGCTAAACTGACATCATTATCATCTGCCTAGCCTTTTCCCAACTATGTTGGGGCCGGCTTCCAGTCTAACTGGATGCAGCTGAATACCAGTATTTTACATGGAGCGACTGCCTATTTCACCTCCACAACCCAGTTACTGGATAATACGATACCCCTTGTGAGACTGTTTATCAGGCTTTCGGGCTTCTGAGGACCCGTGACGACTGTCAAAAATCCAAGAATGACAGCCGGGAACAATTGTTAACGTGCTTTCCGAGGCACTCCTGCTAAACTGACATAAGGAATTAAGGACGCAAATGGTTAATCATCCGGCCATATTCACAGGAATAAATAATAACATACTATACTTACCTACCTACATACATCTGCAGGTTTTGAGGGCTCAAAAGACCCAAAGGAAGCAGGAGATGGCAACTCTACCGCCGCACAAACCGGGTCGTCACAGACCCATCACTGTGTCAATGGCGCAACCAATACTAGGTGAAACGCCAGTTTAGTCGAGTTAATCGCGAGCACTGGACTGTGGACGGCCGTCATACTGTGGCCATTAAACCGAATGGTCTAAACATCAATAATAGTACTTGAAAAAAAACTGTGCTCGGAAGTTTGGTAGTTGATTTTCATGTTCGGCTTAAAACTCAAACTCAAATCATTAATTACAATTAAACCATTAACAGGCACTTTTGAATTGTCAGTCAGATAGATGAATTCAGTTGTCCAGTTGTTCTTGTGCCTATCAAGTGTACAAAAACATCGAGAAGATACAAACATGGCTTGGTCAATAACAACTGTGTCGAAAACTCTGGTATAAGCGTTTTTATGTCGATCGTTAATCAATGAAGAGTCTAATACATATACATAAAGTCACACTTTCTTCCCATGGGTGTAGGCAGAAACTAGAGAACGCCACTTGCTATGATCCTTGCATACTCCTTTACTTTGTTTACATATTTACATCATCTTAAAATTACAATTCTCGTAATTTTAAGAACGTTCACAGTCTGATCTGTCTCAATCTGTCAAAAAATACTTCTAATTTCCCTACATTTTGACAAATTTTTGACATTTGTTTGTCGCCGAGATGAGACTGCGACTAGATTTTGAACGTTTTAAATTTGACGGCACGGTTGGCGCAGTGGTTAAGCGATTGACTGCTGCGCTGCGTGTCGCGGGTTCGATTCCCGCACGGAACAAATATTTGTATGACCTACATGTATTTGTTCCGAGTCTGGGTGTTTTTCTATCTATAATATGTATGTATTTACAAAAAAAATGTATATAAGTAGTTTATCAGCCATCTTGTTACCATAACACAAGCATTTAGGTTGCTTAGCTTGGGACAAATGGTGCTGTGTGAAATGTCCAGGGATATTATTATTATTAAATTACGAGATAATAGTAGTAGTAGAGAGTAGGTAGTATATTAGCCTTCTGATCATAACACGCCGGTTGCGAGTACTACGCAACTGACCTTTCTGAAGAACATCACCAACAAGTTCACTATTTATGTTCTTCTAGGGCGTCCTCTAGCGGCGTCTAAAATTCTAATGATAGTTAGCATTTGAAGAAGTTGAAATAAACTGGATGCGGAAACCTGAGGTAACTATTGTCACTCGACTTGGGAGAGCCTCAATAACACCAATTCAAACGCCTCGCTAGCAACGTGGGACGAAACCGGATCGCCGGACGGAACCGCTATAAATCACGACGTTGTAATAAAATTGTATGGTATTTATGATGTTTATCGATACGTTAATATGGGTCAATTGAGCTTCCGTATCGTGATGTTAGTTAGACGAAGAAAATGTGATTATAACTGAAGTTCCGCTTATATTTGGGCAAGATGATTTATAAAACAAAAATTAACGCCTGTACTCACAATTATTTTGTACGTACATTTCGCCAGTAATTTTAAAGTCCCTTACCTAAGGACAAGGGAGCTCGTTGCACAGCGGAGGGACATAACGGGCTAAACAGATGGATAGAGACATACCTACAAATATTTATCGTTGACCGGGCACAGATCCAAACGCCAAGCTGCCACTAATAAATTCCTAATGGGAAAAATCAATAACTGTACAATTAATTCATATTTTATGCCCTGACTGCATCAAACTGACCTCTGCACTGCCACCGACGACGCCGTTGAAGTGGCGAAGTTTTGGGCCAACAAGATCTTAAATACAATCGTGCAAGTGACACGAAGAAGGAGACTGGAAAAGACTTTTATTTTTTTTATTACGAATTTTCCTCAAAACTTTACGAGAACATTCGAAGTGTAGCGGTATCTACAACGCCACACGCGAACAACGCGTCATACTGACGTCACGCAAATCCTGCATCTCGCAAGCAGAGTTTACCGCGCAATTAGCATATATACAAACTTTCCAACATCAATCGTGGGGTCGGAGGATATTCCCTTTTCTATGGAAGATGAGTGACCTTTACGCCCTGTTCCTCATGCCTCCAAAGGAGGAACTTGATAATTTCCGCATCATTAAAAATCATCACCCTTTCCAATATTCCTCTTAGAGACTGACAATTAATTAATTTACAAAACAGTTGTATGGTAATGTCTAAAGTTATAGCCAAGAAAATTAATATACATAATGTATTATGCAGGTCCATTAAATTATGCGCATATAATAAGGTCAAATGGTACCGTCGAAACAGAAATAGAAATTGCATCTGAGATTAATAAATTAACTTTGGCTTGCTTTAGTTATGAATTCTGTTTAGTTAAAGTTATTAAAGCGATTGCATGGGTTTGAACATGCTTTTATATGGGAAAGGGACAAAAATTTTTTCTTTGTGTATAAAAAATCTGTGACTGTAAATCTCGTATGTTTAACGACATTTTGATTTGTTTGTCTGTAAAATGGCGTCCAAAATTTGCATTGACGCACGTCCAACACAGATTCTCCACACTCAATAACTCGACAGCTCATAAATCCGTATTTTCGACAACAACTCGACAATTTCTCGATTACGTTTTCATCGATCAACGTCTATATTTTTCCGTTTTCCCTCCAATCAATGTCAGACTTGCGATAAAACAATGCACCGTACGTACAACCGCGGTCCCGGCCGGAAGCCGTAATCGTGATTATCCGGTATTTTCAAATCGGAAATACGTTTACCGAGTAGATTGGTAACGAAATGGTGTTACATTATAATACTGTTGTAGGTACTGTGGGCTGTATTTGTGTGCATAGTTGATTCATACTAAAATGTACTTATAGTCAATTAAAATATGGCTATTGTATGCATACTTGGGCAGCTCTAAAGCTTAGAATGCTGAAATCTATCTACGAATATGGCACTTGGTCGTAAAAATTCTACATAAATAATTTAGCTAGCTCTCACTATTTGGTTCACATTTACGTAAAGTACCTTTTGAAAAAAGCTGGTATAATTTTTTCCTCAAAAATAAAAATGTAGGTTGGAGTCCAGGCTCAAAAGTAAAACCTAACAAACACGCTAGGTGTCTCCTACTACGAACTGCAGACCACTCTCGCGAGGTAACGTTCGCTTAGCCATTCAGCTGAGAGTATGCTATAAACACAAATACAGCGTAAACGAGCATATATCGTAAAGAGCAACAATCTCGCCTTTCTAAGCGCAAGTAAGTAAAAGTCTGGGACAGTTATCACAACATACAACATTATAGAAGACCCACTCAACACAACGTACAGAAAGACAGTGTCCCGAGAAGGATGGAATACGATAGTTTTAGGTGGAAAGATAAATTATTTTTGTATTTGTATCTACAAATGATGATGATGAAATAATAGATGCTCTCTTGGTTTTACTTGTTTATAAAACTAAATCTGTACTTGAATCAGAACTTGTATTACAATCTAATAAAACCTCGTTTTTGCGTGTCATTTATCCCTACACCTAACATCTATCTGCCTAGCCTTTTAGCAATTATGTTGGGATCGGCTTCCAGTCTAACCGGATGAAGCTGAATACCAGTATTTTACATAGAGCGACTGCCTATCTGACCTCCACAACCCAGTTGCTGGGTAATACGAAACCCAGAACCCGGTTCAAGAAAAATTGTTAGAACCTCAATCGTCGGTAAAAAAGTACTTGGGTGTTTGATTTCTATTATAAAGAATGCTCGTGACGTGACTTGCAGTTTAAATTGATAACTTTTTCGATAAGCATAAATTTAAGCTTATATTGTTTGCTACGAGGGACTACTACGCTTTCGTGCTACGAAAGGGACCGCATGGCAAAAAGTGCTACGAAAAATCTACCTACGTGTTTTGCTTGCCTTACCCCTTAAGCTACGGTTTACGAAAAAAGCGGTTCCATCATATTATAACGATCGCCATAAAGTTTGACATTTTGACCAGTATTTGACCTTCAGGTATCAAAAACCGCACTGAATTTGGATAGCTGTCATTGTGTGACCGTTCACCGCTTTCTTAGGAAACCAAAGCTGTACCGCACTCTGAAAGTTTAAATCGAAGCGTTATTAGGTATTTAAAATATATTTACACACAGATTGTGAAATGCTCATGCAGATAAGTTGTAGGTATCACCTTCCAAAATATTGATCAGCTGATGCGTTCAGATTCTGCGGCATCTTTGAAAGTTTATCTTGATAAAAAAAAAACTGTTTGAAACGTGCCTTTTGTCCGTACTTCCACAGTATGCAACAGAGCGCTCTCCCACGTTAGATAGTACGCCACGCTTTTCGACCGGCAACCGGTATCGTCGACAGTCCGTTATTTTACCTGAAATGTATTTATTATTACGTCTCGTTGTCCGCAGTCCGATGTTTATTATGAATTCATAGTAGCGACACGCTTCACGTGTTACGTAAATTATGTATTTTTATGTTTAATGATGATGTAGTGAAATCGGGAAAACAGGAAGTAGTGAATGTATTATAACGGAAAATTGGTCCTCGAGTTTCGTTTTCATTATTTTGCTGCATGTTTTATGACTTTGACACTATAACATCATGCCTTGTTTCCCCGAAGGGTTGGACAGAGGTGTACTTTTAGCACACCCACATTTCGCCAATTATGTGTAGGTAAGTACCAGTAATAGGGGACAAATCCAAACTCCGGAGAAATTCCAGATACAGATAGAAAACCGCAATAAGTTTTGCCGGACCTGGGAATCGAGCTCATGCTCAGCAGTAGCGTTTTGAGACAGTTATAGAAACAATCTTGATAATTTTCTTTTTACGTGGATTTCTGCTTGCTCTATTAAAACTTGCATGAATGTAATAATAGGCTATTAAATCGAATCGCAGCTGAATTCCTATGTATCTTTCACTAAAGTGCTGCGCTTAGAAATGAACAATCACTTAAGATTCTGTGAATGCTTTTCCTCAAACATCTTTCTTCGCTTCGCTTGAAACAACGGTTGTCAGTCCAAATATAGTTTGAAAAGAATACTGGGTAAAAGTGGTCTATGGACCAATAGACGATTTCGATATACATAATGTAGGAACGATTCACTTCACGACTTTTTCGATTCAGATTCAGATTTTTATGCCACTTTGCACAAGGATTTACCCTAAAAAGTTAAGACAGTCTCCTAAGAAAGTTTCCCTTTAGCTACAACAGTTAAAGTGCCTGCCCTTGGAACTCCTGATGATTTTTTTTTTTCAAAATTGCTTGCTTACATTTTAAAAGCCAAAAGGTTAAGGTATCTTATACAAATATCAAAACCGTATCGCTATTGGCCCATAGACCACATTCCATACAAAATCGTCCAGTCTCCTTTGATGAATGTCTAAATGGATCTTTCTAAGTTTGTGCACTTAGAATCTAGACCTAAAATACTTTTTTTGGATGAGTTAATTGAATATTACTAAAAAGAGTTCGCACCATTTGCACCTCCTTGATAAATTGAGGGCAATCGTCTCTGGTTTAGAAGCTGGCATATAAGAAAAGCTACGGTATAGCGGTATTACAGCAAAAAAAAAATTGTACGCTTGCCTATAGGTCCAATACATGGAGTTCATTGACTCTCACACTCTATTAAATAAAATAGTTTTTTGTTAGTAGCGCACGTTTTGATCTTATTGTCGGCTAGTACTTTTGTAGTTACATTCCGAATTATCTTCTAATATGTAGGTGGTAGAGTCTATTTTAGATTGGAGTAGGTACCTTTAGTTATTTGGCCTGGATTCGGTTGATTTCTTCAAGGAAAACCGAGTCATCGTTAAAATGCACTCGAAAAATATTGCGCCAATAGTTAGCTGAAGGTGTTAGGTAAGGTTGGTGAATCAGTATTTTACCTGCATAGGCAGCCATTTTTGATCTTTCTTAAGCCGGGTTCAGACCAGTGTGTGTGTGTAATATAATGCGAAGTGTGGATCGCATACAAAGCCAACGCGAATCCCACATCCCAATTGCGTAACACTATCAATGACAATCTGAATCATTTTGAAGAATATTGCTAAACCATTGCTTCAAATGTTCGAACAATTTATCAGCTCAAAAAAGTAAATAACGCAATGAATGTTGTTGAACTGTCAAAATGAAAGCGATGCTATTGATAGTGTGTAACGCAACTACCCCGCCGTCTGTTCGCGCAAAAAACCGACAGCCGATGGATCAGCGCGAGCGTTACATGTTATGCTCGTAATGCCGTTACATTACACGATACATTACATTACATATTACACGTCTGGACCCGACTTTAAGGTGAAAGCGACAAACTATTCTTAACGGCCATAGTTTCAGTTTATGTTTGGAATGTTTAGCCGATTTGTTTTTATGTTATCATGGAATAGTAACGCCATCTTGTTTCCTTACGATTCCCGGTTGATATGCTAAGACATGATTATAGAAGCAGTATTAGCGACAGTTTTCCTTCTTTTTGCCGAATAAAATAATTATACTTAATACCTAGGGATGTTGATAAACGATGATTAAAGTTTAACTGTTTAACCATAGTTAAATAGTCGCTAATCATTAATTGTTTTTAAGCAACTTTTATAAATAAAGGGTTTTATTTCTTACTGTTCTTTTCCAATAGGTATATAATCAGTCGTTACGAGACGTCAGAAGCCTGAAAGTCTGACAACCAGTCTTACCAAGGGAAATAGTGTTACCGAGTAACTAGGTTGTGGAAGTCAGATAGGCAGTCGCTTCAAGTAAAATACTGGTATTCAGCTGTATCCGGTTAGACTGGAAGCCGACCCCTATAGTTGGGAAAAGGCTTGGCTGATGATGACCTATTTATGTAAGTCAGGCCTTCTTATTGTAATTAAGAACGTTCCGAACGTATACATTTACTACCATAATTCGATCGAATATTTAAATAAAATCATAATATCCAATCTGCTATATAGTAGGTACACACCTGTGAAAATTATGTAAAGCATTCATCGGTCGCGCCTTATTTTACGGAACGGCTTCATTTACATAACTTGATACTGACAGGACTTACTCTGACATTTTAAGTGGACACCTACTATGTTGACGCGAAATTGTAGCTTTTCAATCATTTTAATATGGTTCTTACGTAATATTTTGTACTGTAATTTATGTTATATATGTACCTGTTCGTTCGTGTATGAATGCGTAGCTACGATTAAATACCTACCTAATTTGTAATACCCACATCGTATTGGTTTTGTGGCTACACATTGACACTTCGGCAGATGTCCAAGCACAGGTTTGCAGATTTATCATGGTGCGCAGTATCCTGGGAGTTCGAATTTCAGACCGTATAAGGCAAAACACTGCGCGCCAAAGCCAAGTTCACGGACGTTACCCAGAAAACCGCTTAGCTTGAGTGGGACTAGGCCGGACATGTCAGCCGCATGTCAGATGACAAATGGGCTAAGAGAACCATCGATTGGGTCCCACAAAACGCTCGACGACATCGCGGCAAGCCGAGAATATGATGGCGGGATGAGCTTGAGTGGGATAATACAGGCAATATATGTCCCGGAATTAACGCGGTGTGCGTTCATTCCGGGGGTCTACTAAAATAAAAAACTTACTTATCTGAATTAGCTAACTGTGTAAAAGGTACGGTAACCTCAAAGAATTGGAGTAGCGAGGGTTTCCCAAGATTAAAACAGCTGCGAATCTATGCCGAGTCGCTGACTATTGTGATTGACCTACGCCAAAGAAGTGAGATCTCCTCATAACAGCGTAAATTACTTACGCTAGCATTCACTAATGAGTTAGTAAAGACTTTGTTAGGCCTCTTTTATACTGACGGAGCAATGAACGCAAAAATGCGGTCAACGTGCGTGAGCCATTGATTTTTTTGTCCTATTAAAATGGCGATATATTCATAAGAAAACAATTGCTTTTCGCCTAAAGCGGAAATAATGGATTCAAACATAGTCATAAAACTGCCTCCACTGTCTGCATCGTTGGTCTAGAGGTCCCAGCAAGCGCTACTGTTGAGCATGAGGTCCTGGGGGTCTACTCCGAAGTGCAAAGTGCGAATGTTCGGATCGGACCGACACATAGCCGAACCGAATATTATTGAAAAATGCGAAAAAACGTTCGCATCGGCTCAGTTGGGTCAGGACCATAATCAATATTCGAACGAGTGTAGAAGTGTAGGATCGGGATCGACCGAACCAAATAGTAACTTTGTAGCAGGAAACGGCCGAACATTCGGCCGATACTACTTCGGAGTAGACCCCCTGATTTCGAAGTTCGATTTCCTGGTCGGGCAAAGTGTTGTTGTATGATTTCACCTTCAATTTCTCAGCAGCAGCCCGGAATCTAGATCTGTGTCCGGTCGATGGCAATAGGCTCACCCCCTAGTACATGGGACTTAACGTAACTGGCCAAATGTGGGTGTACTATAGATACACATCTGCCCAACCCTTCGGGGAATAAAAGCGTGATGTTATATTATATGATGCAATCAAAAAACTAATTTTCGAGTAATCTACCAGACACTCTAAATTTTAGAGTGACTAGTTGATCAACTTACCGAGTCTAAATATTTCAATCGTCAGCCATAGATAGCTTACAACTTTACCGATACTTAATGGTAAACGTTTACTCGATATTAGCAGATAATGCTTGAGTTTACGACCACAATAAAGATTTGTTTATCTATGTTCCCGGGCGAGTTATGTTCTTTGGTGAAGCTATAAAATTGTAAAAATTGCGTACAAGCTAAACTTAATATAGTGTGACCAAGATATATTGGTATTGGCAAATTGACAATACTTACCTAATATGTTAGAAGAAAATTTTACCTGAAGGCCAATTCCCGTAAATAAAAACGTTCAAAATCTAGTCGCAATCTCATCTCGGCGACAATCAATGTCAAAAACTTGACAAAAATGTGTGGAAATTAGAGGTATTTTTGACAGATTGAGATAGATCAGACAGTGAATGTTCTTAAAATTACGAGAATTACCCTTCTGATATCATTTTCCTTTTTTTTTTTATTTTTTAATTTGCAATTCTAAAAATGTTCTTGACTCTATTGATAGACATTTCAAGAAAATAATTTTCCACATTTTTTTTGTCGGCTGTCCGAACGTTTGTCAAAAAATATAGCGTATCAAATTTCTACGAGACGTTGACGTAAGAGGAACTAACGGTAACATTAAGTGAACTAGCACCATTAGTACATATTATGTGTACACGCACGACACGTGTCAGTCACGAATGTCAGAAGGTCAGAAATGTTGTTTGTAGTGACAGGTTGACAGCCTAACGTTGAGATTCCATAGCAACTGACCTGTAATGTGTTGTGTTACCAAGGACCACTAAACTTGTTCCTTTGAACCTCCTAGCGTACTAAGTAAATCACACAGAAACAACACACACACACTAAATGAAAGGGCGTGTGAAGTGTGAAAACTCTTTCAGTTTTTGTAATAAAATCACTAATAAGAAGTCTTCTTCTTTTTTCTTTTCTTTCTTATTCTTCTTTCTTCTCTTTTCTTATTTTTCTTTCTTTATAAAATCAGCGCTTTTCGGCTTACAACCATATTGTTAACTAAAATTGCGGTTCAATTTTGACAAAGTTTTCGTGTTGTCTAACAACGGTCGGTAAAATCGGGCATTAGTCACTTCTTTCAAAATTCAGGGAAAATGACGACATTCTATTTGCAGCCAGGACTAAATACCGCTGTAATATGCTTCGCAATTACCTATTTCCTCAGTTCTCTTCCAGGATATTCTCTTATAATGTCACCGTTAAAATTAAATGTTCCATGAAACCTCTTGTACTGCTGTAAACGATTCCTTGAACTCACTTGTTGGGTTTCGTTCACTTCGTTTTCTTGTACCCTGAATATCAACAACCAAGCGGTCAGTTCCAGGGATCTTTGGTTAGATTCCAGGTTTTAAGAATGAGTTTGGGATCCTATTGTCATCTACCTTGAAGTGGCAAGGTATTTTTAAGAGGGATGCAGCCGTTGAGGGAGCTGCGAAATTCTAATTTACTTACTTACTTTACGTTTTCTGCAATTTTCCGGTTAGTGTCAGGTTGTACAATTATATTGATGAAAATATGATTCGCAACCGTAACAAATTTGGCTTTACAGAATTATAATCATTAGAATCAGCAATAGTAGAGGTAATTTCGTAACACACTATCAGTGGCAATAGTTTTCATTTTGACAGTTCAACTACATCCATTGCGTTATTTACGTTGTCGAGCAGACATTTTTTTCGAACATATAAAGCAATGGATTAGCAATATTCTTCAAAACGATTCAGATTGAGATTGATAGTAAGTCACACAATTAGGGTGCTGATTTATTTAGCTCATCTTATCCAACTTTATAGAAGTTGGAAAAGAAAGAGTTGGAGGTTGGTTGGTGGTTGGGTTGGGGTAATAGTATAGTATTAATTTGGAACAACTTCTACTAAAAACACACTAGAGAGACATCCCACTTTATCTCAAGCTGATAATAACAAGAATTTATCAAGTTACTACCAGCGCCCCGCGGTTTCACCTGCATAAGTGTCGGTCCCGCGGGAATATCGGGATAAAAAGTATTATATGTGTTACTCTGATGTATAAGTTATATTACTGTAAAGTTTCATCACAATCCATTCAGTAGTTTTTGCGTGAAAGAGTAACAAACATCCATCCGTCCATCCAACCTCATAAAATTTAGCGTTTATAATATTAGTAGGATTATCCTATCAACTCGTCTCACGTGATGATGTCATAAGAATTTCCAATAAACAAGAGCATTTAAAACTCGCCACAGCCGAGATTTGCTTGTAAATATTGAAATCGGTATTCGAATTATTAGAATCGATTTAAATAAATAGGATTCCGAGGCGATTCGATTAATCGAGCCATGAATCTGTGAAGTGATAAAAGTGATTTCCTTTTTAATGGCGTCCGACTCTAAAGACCAATGCTAACGATGCTTCATTGATCGGTTTATAAACTCTTTGGCGAATGTTTTGTATATAGATTAAGTATTTTATAGACGTGCAAACTGAAACCATGAATCAGCACATGATTCTAGATCGACCTAGTGGACATTTTCCATCGGTTATCAAAACAAAAAAATACATCAGAAGGCCAATTCTCGTAATTTAAAACGTTCAAAATCTAGTCACAGCGCGCGCGCGTGTCTTAGCAACAAGCAAATGTGAAAAGCTTGTCAACATGTAGGGAAATTAGAGATATTTTTGACAGATTGAGACTGAGATCAGACTGTGAACGTTCTTAAAATAATAAAAATATTTTTTTTTGTTTCATAGAAAAAAGGGCAATCTACCCGGTCAAAATGTATGCAACAGCAAATTTCTTTTTTAATAACCGAAGAAGGGGGTTTAGAATCATGTAGTGAATCCATGGTAAGGTTGCGCGTCGATTTCCCTGCCACTCTGCATATAAACGAAGTATTGTATATTAAACTGTGGGTATTTATCGGCCATTTTGTGTCGGATTTGCAATCTCCATCAATCATCTTAGATTCTTAGTCATAAACTTCTCATTATACTCAAATGTTCAAACGGTGTAAGATATGTATAGTGTATTATTGCCCTTTCACTTCATCAGTAATAAATGACAAGGACAGCTATAATTTAGGGACAATTTAGTTCTTGCTGTCGATCTAAATAAATCTGCCTGAGCAGCCTTTTATTCTTTACCTGCGGAAGTAATTTGCTTAGGTGTTATTTCACCAATTTACAGGACATTAGAATGTATATGAGACTGCAAAATAAACAAGCTATTAGATTAGAGTTGTTAACAATAAATTGGTACATAAATAGTGAGCGAAGTCATAAACATCACTTAGTCATATTTTACAATAAATTGGAAGGAAAGATTAGACTTAATGGGAGAACTTGAGCTCAAGGAGAAACCAGGAGTTCAAAGTGTATGGAGTGTATGGTTGTGTATCAACAACGTATTTTGTTTTTTTGCTTTGGAAGCACGTCATACTTCTGGTGATAATAAATTGGCCTGACTTTTTCCCAAGTAGGTTAGGGTCGACTTCCAGTCCAACCGGACGCAGCTGAATACCAGTACTTATTTTACACCCAGCGACTGCTTATCTGACCTCCAGTTACTGGGTAACACCATACACATTTGTGGACTGGTAACGACCGTCAAATATCTTCGAATTACAGCAAGGACTTCGGCTTTACGTGCTTTCTGTTTTTTCTCTTACACGGAATGGTCTCGATATGTAATGGAAATTCACTGCGGCAAGCGTACTCAAAACACCAATCAATTTGATCCGATTACAAATCTTTGAAGTATCACAAAACAGCTGTACCATTCTACGAAGAAGGTTCTAGTAATGACTTGTATGGTGTACATTGACGCATTGAGTGACGACAAGGAAAATATTTTCGACTATTGTATTGTAACTCTGTTTTTGCGATAGTGGACTTAAGAAATCCCCATACCAAATGGATATTCGTTAAATTTACATATTTTTTGTTGCACACCAGTGTATTAAACTCGTATATATTTTTGTTTCTGCCCTAGTATTACGAATGCTTGGTAAAAGTGTATAATTTTATTTATCGCTAAGTGCTAGCGAATCGTTTTCTTGTCGTCAGCTTAATAACTAGGTTTCAATATTGCGAAGCTAAGAGGCTAATGCTACAGTAGGTAATCTGATTACCTTTGCGTTTACCTAAATATTTTAGTTATTACTGCTCGTGTTAGTCTGTACCTTATTTTATTTGTTATTGTAGCATATTTTGTCTGCAATAAACGATAATGCTTATTCCAAGCCCTAGATACCTATAGAGATAGAGGCGATCGGCAACGGCGGCGACCTCTCGCGTCCGGCCCTGGTGCAAGCCATGGTCCGGGGCGAGAGGGAGTGGGAGGCAGTCACCTCCTTCTGCGAAGCAGTCATGGTAGCGAAGGAGGTGGCGGGGAGGCTGAGGGAAAGAACCTCACGCCTCAGCCGCCGCGGGAGACGCTCCGGGCGTCGGGAGCCGCGTGACGACTCCCGGCCACCGTAGGCGCGGGCCTGCGGGCGGTGAGTAATGGGTAGCTCACCGTCCGATCAGGACCAGGCCCGTGCCGGACGGCGCGTTGTGTTCCACGCGCGCCTCAAAGAGATGTCAGCAGAGGACGGCGCCCGATAGGGCCGAAGCCCGCCAGGGCGGCGGGATGATCCGAAAGGTTAACCGCTGCCCAGGAACAGAAAGGGCTAAGGAAGGAACACGGGTGGGTTTTAGTCAGTAAAAGTCTGACACTCCCTTCCGCTCCACCCAGAGCGGGAGGTGTCATTTGATGATTTCCCATCCACAAAAAAAAAAAAGCCCTAGATACCTGGTGTATCTAAGCGAAATGGATTTCTTAGGTAAACCTACAGCTTAATTGAACTCTATTTAGCTGTAGGTCTAAATACCTAAGAAATCCATTTAATTAATTACATTACTTTCTTAAGTAGATACGAAGAACTAGGACTGCTTAAATCATTTGACAGGTAATTTCCTTAAATTTCGCTGCAGGTCGTACTTTGTATTCATTAAGTGGTTTGCTTTCAAACTGACCTTATGAATGAATGGGAAGATGCTTCCAATATTATAAATTGTCGACACACTTAAAATAAATGGAAATACTACCAAAACAAAAGCTATTACTAAAATCAATCAAAGAACATTTTATACTGTCTGGTAAATGATGAACGCAGACGCATCAACATTTCAAATATGCTAAACAATCTCGAAAATTAATAATTCATCGGACAGTCGCAGATCCGAAACTCGTAGGTCGCTAGATCTACCGTCCACCTGTGCGGGTCTGCATTCTTGTGTCCCGTTAGCTGCGCCCGCGCCGGCTCCCGGCCCGCGCTTTTATTTATTTTGAGCTCTGTGCTCCGACTGACGCGAGGTTGCGCCGAAAAAATGGATGACTAGAGACGGAAATACCTGAGATTAACTGTTTATGTTCGGTCTTTTCGTTTTGTACATAAGGAATTAAAAAATGAGCCCCTTGGATCAAGGGACCATTTTTTTGGTTGACTACCTTACGAGTACCAGAAAAAATGCGGGATCAACCGCATTTTTTCTAATATCCACGTATTATTGATTGATTCATCTTGCATTTCATTGATTTTATTTAAGTCACAGAACGTACTGTGTGTCAGAAATTCATAACCTATCATGTTGTCCATACAGCTTTGTAGAGTCTGATCATAGATCTCGTTTTTACCAATTTATTTTGTTTTATATCAGTAAAAATTAAACTTGTTCCCATACTTCAAATTTGCATACAACATTGTAGGTTATAAAATTTATTTCTGTAACTTAATGTTTAGATGTAATATCGAACCCGTGTTGTGCAACTTTCACCATGTAACTAAGTTGCAAGTATGTAAATATGAATTAATATTGCCTATCTAAGGCGTTGATTGCGGATCGAAAGGTCGTGTGTTTCAATCCAATCCCGTTGAATGTCTATACATAGTAAGTAACCCAGTCGTAGTGAAAGCATAATATTACTTAACTTAATTACACACAGCTAATCCTATAATATGCCTATTCCTACTATGTTTCCTGCTAAACCTGCAGTTCGTACGTATAAATATTTATGCATTTAAACTTTATGAAAGTTAAACTGTCTAGGAACCCTCAACGACAAAATTATGACAAAAAATAAGATAAACAAACACGACCAGTATTTCAATTTTTTTGTAAATGTTTAATTAAGCCATCTAAGACCACTCTTTGGTGGCAGATTGTTAATTAATTTTGGTTTCCTTTCCACAAAAACAAAACGTAGTCTTAAAATAAATATAGGAAAGGAAGTATTAGTAGTAGGTATGGCGATTTGAAATAGGTACCTACTAGGTACCAATACCCAAATTGATGAACATTTTCTTAAAAGTAAAGAAATGGGTATTTCTTGGCGAATTTTGTTATTCATTTCGGCACCCTAACACACTATTAATTGGAATCTGAATAATTTTGAAAGATATTGCTCACTCATTGCTTCATATGTTCGAAAAATTTGTCTGCTCAACAACGTAAATAACGCAATGAATGTTGTTGAACTGTCAAAATGAAAGTCATTGCTACTGTCAGTTAGTGTGTTACGCAATTACCCCGCTGGTCCTTTCTTCAGATTGAACTTGCAAAGACTTTAAATCATAACAAGAGGTAGTCTAAACTGCTACTCAATTAAGTATCAAGTATCATATCACGCGGAGACGCGCTTGTTCATAATAATTACGATCCTAACTAATTACACACTGCAAATATTATTGTAAGGCGATACGGGCTTCCCCGTCGCAGGCGCATGACTAATCGCTTACCTGTTGATAATGCTAAGCACCTTATTTATAGAGTTCCTTCATGTTTTTCCTGTAGTCTGTGGGCTGGCATTCCGGGAAATCGATGCCAATCATTTTGGTAAACATAGCTTGCATGCTAAAAGGTTCAACTGCTTTTTTCGATCTTTTTGTAACTTAGGTAAATTATTCCATCACAGTATTTAAAAATAATTGCAAAATAACATTTAGAATAGTATTCAAAATGTTATTTTGCAATGCTGAAGGCTAGGCAGCATACAGTAAACCTGTTCTTTAAAAACCTTTTCGTTGTTTAAGTAACACAAATAAGAAAGAAAGAAGAAAAAGAAAATAAACGTTTTGTTTTATTCTACAAAACACAAATTACAAAAAAAAAAAATACAAAAAATACACACATACAAAGTAGCCAAAAGCCTTGTTCGCACGGCTACACATCAAGCTATACATAACCAGTATAAGGTGCCTTCTGATTGTACGAAAAACCTATACAATGCGAGGTCAGCTAAAACTGTTAATGCATAGCTTGATGTGTAGCCATGTGTACTCAAGCAATAAAAGGTTGACAATTTTGCCAATTGCTTGGCTAGGGCCAGGGACCAAAGACAATCCACATAAATCTGTGTTGCGACACGGAAAATGACAACAAACAAACAACAATCAAAACTAAACCAAAGTGCCGATGCAGAGTGAAAAAATAACTACTTCAACCTACCTATCTCCTTTCTACCTTTAATTTATTATTTTTTTTTTTGGTGGTAAATCATGAAATGACTTCTCCCACTCTGGGCGGAGCGGAAGGGCGTGTCAGACTTTTACAGACTAAAACTCATCCGTGTTCCTTCAGTTGCCTATGCCAGGGGCCACGGTATCTCTTTCGAATAACCCGCGGCCCTAGCAGGCATCGACCCTAGTGGACCCCGTCAGTTCGCGCTGACATCTCTTTGAGGCGCGCGTGGACCACAACGCGTAGTCAACCCGGGCCTGATCCTTATCGAGCGATCTCTTTTCTACCTTAGGTTCTTAATTTTTTAATGAGCTACAAGGAGAAAAGGACCAATTCTTTACCGGTCAACAATCTATGCAAAGAACCATTGAACATTGGAAATTTACTAGCCGATACACCTGCATTTATTGGCTTAACACCAATAGAATAATTATCGTGCCCATGCGAATCAATAAAAATAGATTATTTTCTAGAAGTCGTTAAATAAAGTCGTGTCGTAATGTACTGGAAGCCGGCTCGTGTAGCGTTTACATGGGTTTATAAGCCGTATAAACTTTATGGGAACAATCACCCTGTGCATAATTAGTTTTTGGACTAATTTTATAGTCTTTCAACTAGCTGATGGGTTCTATTACCTACTGAAAACGTTATTTTTAGATAGATAGAATATTCTTTACTACGTACCTACACCATGAAAATTACAGATATAAATGTAGACATTTTACAAGGGGTGACACCATGGGCGGTCTTATCGCTAGATGCGATCTTTTCAAGACAACCTTTGGAAGGTTTCAGGGAGGAGGATACACTTCAGACTGATTTAAAAAAAAGTATTTTATCATGAACGACGCTCCACGTATAATACCTACTGGTATTCACCTGCATACGGTTAAACTGGAAGCCGATCCCAAAAATAGTTAGGAATAAGGCTAGACAAATTAATTGATGATAATATGATCATATCACTTACTTTGAGGTCTTTGTGCCTTTATTCAAGTATATTTGCTCCTCGTTTATATCTAAAACAATTCCATGCATTTACAATACGAGTATTACCTTGTTCTTAATTAATTGGCATAGGTAATTCCTAATCTAAGTGTTATAATATGATCTCTTTTTTAATGATTCTCTTGCGGTTTCAACCGTAGCAATAGATATAGATAAGTCAGTATAAATAATGAATACCCGAATGAATACTATTAAAACATCATTAGTAGATAATGAAATAATTATTTTGCATTACCAGCTATTACGGAAATGCATAACGTAATGACTTTCAGTCGACCAGCGTACAAGATCCATTCTGTTGAAGAAGTTTGTTCTTAAGAGAGGTCTAGTGGAGCTGGTTTGATTAGCCAGCAGGAGTGTTAAATTACGTTTTGCGGCAAAAACGGTGGCTTCGTTGCGACTTCAAATTGTGGTTTCGACACGACGGGTTCGACGACTGCGCTCGAACAATAACAAATGATTTTGTCACTGCATGCCTCAGGATTACCGCAAAACACTTTTTGTCGAGACTTTAAAGTTCGGCTGCAGTGAAGCAAACTATTTAATGTTGGAGAATTCTCAAGATTCTAGACGTTTAAAATCACTAAGATATGTTCGTCGTGATGAAAATTTTGAGTATGAATGTGGATGGCTATAAAAGTAGGGGGAAGACCAAAGAAACGATGGATGGACTGTGTGAAAGATTATATGGATAGAGGAGGCATGTTGAGGCAGGAGGCAGACATGTTGTGCCGATCCCAAATAAATTGGGATAAGGGAAGGAGAGTGAGAAGGCGTTCTAGCATACTTGTATCATAGTATGAGTGGCTAAACACTATCTTGTCACATGCACATCGAGAAAAAACAAGTGGATTAAGTACGAATATAAAGATTAGAGTTGTTAAAAACGGAGCTCGACGATAATGGAATATTTTGGATACTTAGCTTTACACAAAAGATAGGATAGGTGGTACATGATTGTCTCATATACAATCATGTACCTACCTATCCTATCCTTGATCGTAGAGCAGTTTGACAAATTAGAATTAGACCATAGTTCCCATGTTCCCAATGTCGTTTATGTCAGTGATCCAACAAAGAAAAACGGACTTCCAAAAAGTAAAGCATTTAGTAATAGTTGCCCCACTATGTAAATCATGTAATAAATTAATATTAAGTATACTTACCTACATAACCTGCACTCTAATTGCGTAACACACTTTAATCACAATCTGACTAATTTGAAGGATATTGCTAATCCATCGCTTCATATGCTCGAAAAAAAAATGCTTTCCAACGTAAATAAAGCAATGAATGTTGTTGAACTGTCTAAATGAAAGCCATTGTTAATCTACCAACTGTTTTCATGAATGAAATGGATTTTTTAACAATTAGTAACTTTCAGGTGTCTGATAAGTGTTCCAAATTACATAACTCAGCTGTGATCATGACGTAAATTTTAATACAGCTGAAATAATTAATATCAAATATGGATTACTAACGATAGATGCTATTATTATTCGTATACCTAGTCTAGATAGCTTTTTGTTTTTTAAATGAAATCATACGCAAAATCTGAGATTATGGGGTAGATTAGAACATGGCTGGTTCTAAGGTTAAAAAGGGTAAAAGGATTAAGGGTAAAAGTAATAAATTATCTTAATCTTTACTAATCATGAGTGTAAAAGAGCGTGTAAATAACCTTGCCAGAAAATGACATGACATGATATGAGGACATGGTTTTGCATTATCAAATTAATTTCTCATTCACCGGACCAGTCATAAAGATCTAAACTCAAACCAAAAATACACAGATACTACTAACAGAAAGCACATGACACATTTTGAAGACCAGTAATTGGGTATCTAACCCTGCTCGTCCTCATTACCAGTTCCAGTGAACCCGACTCCGAGGGTCAAGTCGTCCCAAGCGGATACACCAACATGTGGCACATTTTTCGTTTTAACCCTATAAATGAAATGTCACAGGCCCGATAGCTCGACAACGAGTCTTTTTGACCAACACATGTCGCATCCTGGTCCTAATCAGTTAGATTAGGTTACATTCGCCAAAACCAGTCATTTGTCAAGTTTTTTAGGATATAGAGGATGTTGTTAATGATGACTGACAAGTGATTAAGTATCTTTGTTTAGTGAATGAGTGTTTTTGTTATCATATTTTTTTGTCTGGATTTGTTCCCAGTTGACGGCAAAGGGCTCACTCACCTTCTATTATATAGGATTTTTTGGTTGGTCCTGCACCTGATCTCTCTCCGGTCGTGTCGGATTGCCGTCCCATCGGACTATGAGAGCGAGGGTAGAGGGAGTGCACCTGTGTCTGCGCACACACGCCTGCAATATAACATCTCCTGCGTCGAAGGCTAGTCTCCGCTGAGATTGGCCGCCGTGGCTGAAATACGGGCTGGGGTCTGGAGGACTTTATTTATATGTGTGTGGAGTGGACTTCAATAAGAGCGCGATGTTATAAGAAAAAGTTCTTTATCTTATCGTGATCTTTCCCATACAAGCTTCTTCACAAGCATTTAAGTGGAAACCTACAACAAAACTTCCGCTTACTAGTAGAATACAACCGCATACACATGCAGACTTTTCCCACAAACACCGGTTCGAAGATAGTGTAAACATAACATAACATGACGCCTGTAATCCCCGATGGATTAGTAAGAGGTGTATGTATACTTCTACAGTACCCCACATTTCGCCAGTTATGAGGGCGGGCCCGTTGCCATTAATCGGGCACAATTCCGTCCTCCGACCTACTACTGACAAATTCTTGATGGAGAAACCCATTACCACTGTCCGACCTGGGAATTAAAGATTATGTCTGGACTTTAAAAGAGACTGTGACCTCTGCGTTTGTTTCGGCCTTTCTTTTAGGAGTAGGCAAATAGGAAATGCCGACCACATCTTAATTTTTTTTATCATATGACGTGTAAATGTGATTCAAATATCGTAATTACAGAATAAACAATTTAATTTCATTTTAATCAATGATCATGAGGTCCTGGGTTGCCTCATGATCAGCAGTAGCGTATGCGAGCACTAGACCAACGAGAGTAAAACCAAAAGAAAAACAGTTGTAACAAAGTTAGTGAGTAGGTGAATGTTTTCGTTTGTTCAGAGTATTCGAGGCGTTTACCCAAGTGTGGCGGAAACACGCCGATATCGAGGCGATAACAGTTTTTATGTTAATTTTTGTTACTTTTCATTTTCCTGCTACTTTTGTGTTTGACTATTTCAACTGAGTTTCTGATCCTTTTTTTCTTTTATTTTCAGGTAAGTGGCGAAGCGGATGTGATGTGACGAGTGGGTACGTCTTGATTGAGAAACACCCCCTTATTTATAAAGTAAAGTAATGTTTAGCCTCTAATTAAGGCGAAAGCGTCATGGTTGCCCGCACAATTCAAAGGGGATTAACGATTTTTGTATGGAGCCTGGCATACATAGATGCCCGCCATTTTGATTTTTTTTTCAAAATGGTGGCCACGCATGTCACTTATATAAATTGATAGTAGACATCAATGCAAAGAAAAAACATACTTTAACCAAACCCCATAAAGTGTCACGTTTCCGAGATATTAACGTTTAAAGTAGATCACGTGACATCCATTTTTTTTGAACTTGCGTTTTAATATTGCATGTGTATGATTATTTTAAACATTCAGTGTGATTATTTCAAACATATAACTTTGAACGGCTCTTCGCAGAGACAAGAGAAGACACAGTTGATTAGATTCTTTTATCACCAAAGACTACAAATAGACTAATTATAATTCGTAAAAAAATGATTAACTTTTTATAGTATATTAACGACCTTCTGACTTGATGAAGGTAAGTAGGCGACATAAGTACTGACGACAGCACATCAAGCTACTACAATCTGTCAAATTTATTTAATAGATTTTCAACTTAAGCATTAAGGTTCAATGTTGATTGGGAAAATTTGACAGTTTCGGGTAGCATGACATGCTGGCGTCTGTACCTACCTACATTATAATATCATTTAATTTCTCATTTTTCACAAATCACTGTACAGACGCCAGCAGGTCAAGCTACCCGAAACTGTCAAATTTTCCCAATCAACCTTGAACCTTAATGCTTTAGGCATAAAGTTGAAAATCAATTAAAGAAATTTGACAGATTGTAGTAACTTGATGTGCTGGCGTCTGTACGTCTGACAATTAGTTTTACTGTTACCCTGCATCATCCCACAGCTGGGCAAAGTCGTTTCCCCGTAACTTCCACCTTACTCTAGGATGCATATCCGGTAGGCTCATAAATCCTACCCTTTCCTACGGGCACGTCTTCCTTACAAAAACTGCGCTCCCCGGTCTACTTCTTGATATGCAATGGTCGCTATAGCACCATGAACATGAGGCTACAGGAGCTAGTGCGAATCTTGGGGTTCATTCGATTAATCGAGTCTGGTCAAACCACGCTGGGATCGGTGCAATTCATTCATTCATTCCGTAACTTCCAGCTCTTCTTTTCTTCAGCTCGTCCCGCTATCTTTTACGGGGTCTGCCGCGACGTCTTTCAGCTTTGTCAACACCCTGATTACGTAAGATACTATTACTCTCAATTTGAATAATTTCGAAGCATATTGCTAATCCATTGCTCCATATGTTCGAAAAATGTGTCAGCTCAACAAAGTAAAAAACGCAATGAATGTTGTTGAACTGTCAAAATGAAAAGAATTACCCTGCAGGGCTCAACGTAGTGGTTATTTTGGCTCACAACCCATTGGGCAATTAATCTGACAATTAATCTTTCTTTTTAAATAAAGGTCGGTTCATATTTGTATCTCGCTTGTAAACAGTTTTTTTTTCTTGTCGGAAGTTCATCCAAGGTGCTGTAATTAAGTATACGATGTTTATTGTGCATTGTCACATATCTTTAATTTTATGTGGTCATGGACAGGCTACCTACAAGGGATTTCTGATCAGTTTTCAAAAGAAAATAAAACTCAGTGTATTTTATAGGGACTAGGTAGTCCTTTTTCGGGGGTCAAAACTCAAGGGGTTAACATTCGACATTACCAAATTAATAGTTAAGTCGGTAAACAATTAAATCTAATATAATAACGCTGAAGAGTTTGTTTGTTTGAACGCGCTAATCTCTGAAACTAATTGAATTTGAATTATTTTTTCATTTGATAGCCCAAATTGTTAAGGAAGGTAGTAAGGCTTTATATATTTAACATCACGCTACGGCCCTAAGGAGCCGAACAAAAAGAAAATAGTCATAAAGAACGCTAACTAAGTAATAGTATGGGCGGGCGATGCGATGCGAAATTTCACGCGGGCGAATTCGCAGGCAAAAGCTTCTTATTCATAAAATATGACTAAAAATCATCTATTTCATAATTTGCATTTGGTCCTTCGAGTCGGATCCCGTTTATGAAAGAGAAGATTTAATTGGTTCATTAAATTTTATAGTAGATAATTTGCCAACATTAACATCTCAACACGAGGAATTATTCACGAAAGAGATGCTTAATTCTATATAATTATTTTACTCGGAAACGCTTTTCGTCTTAATTAAATAGTAAAATACTCTAAGCATTAATCAAATGAAAATGAATACTCGTACACATGATGTATATTTAAATTTTATTTGTTTAAAATTGACGTTATTTCATGTTAATAAATATCAACTTTATTTGAATGGTTATTAAGTTGATTTCAGAGTAACTAGCACTACTGAAAAAGTTATAAAAATGTTTGAAGCTGTAGCGTAAACTCAACTTTTTTATGTAGGAATTAAAGTTATTTTTCCATAAACTCATATTTGTTTACATTTTTTGGCGAATATGTCGCAATTTTATTTTAGGTACTGCTTTGATGGTCTAGTAGCATGAGGTCCTGGGTTCGGTTCCCGGATCGGGCAAACTGATATTGGGTTTTTCCATCTGGAATCTCTCAGTAGCAGCCCGTTGGATTTGTATGCTGGTTGATGGCAATAGTCTCGCCCCCTATTTATTAGGTACATGGGACCTAAACATTACTAGCGAAATGTGGGTGTACTAGGTAGTTATCTCTGCCTACCCTTTCGGCAGAACAGGCGTGAAGTTTTGTTATGTTATGAATAAGTACCTATAGGTATCAAGACTAGTCAACAAGTCAAGTGACAAGTCAGTAAGGAAATTAATGAAAATCAAAGCATTTTATTACTCAGTAGGTAATCATTATTATACAACGCGTGGCTTATAGCACTAGGTACCTACCTATTTAATAAGCTAATATGTAACGTAGACTAGTTTCCTTGATCGATACCTAATACCAATATGTCTTAGTTTTCTAGTATGGTATGTATGGTATGTCTCAGGCCTCGGACGTACTTGGTTAAAGAAAAAAGGAATTAAACGTAATAGTGATAAAGTTTAAATTTCTATGCCGATTTGCTGACACCGTAAAATATTATGGCCTGAATAAAAGACAGGTTGCTTGCATACTAAAATCATGATAACTGGTGAGGACAATGACCTCACCTGTCTAACTTTACAAATTAAATACTAACACGAAAGTTTGTGCTAAGAAGGTACAGTCAACAGCAAAAGTAGATGATCAAAATCAGAAATTCAATACTAATTAACGGAGTTCGCGTCAGAACTGTGTGGCATCGAAGTGATTCAAAAGTATGACACTGAGTCTGACATACTTTTGAATCACTTCGACGCCACACAGTTCTGACGCAAACTCCGTTCATTAGTATTAAATTTCTGATTTTGATCATCTACTTTTGCTGTTGACTGTACCTACTAACATACAAAACTTGGCAGGGGTGAACAGAAATACTTGTAAGCAATGAATCACTCTTACCACAATAGGTAGTTGCATCTTATGAATGTATTAGTCAAAACACCAAAAACATATATATGTAAAGGGCGGTGTGACCAAAACACGCATATGTATTATCCACTCATTGAATACACTCGTGGCCCCTCTAACCCAACAAACAATGCAAAGGTGTGGATTCGTAATAAATATTCAGCAAATTCCTAATGTCAATTTCATTACGTAAATAAATAGCCATAGTTTGGCAGTCACGCGGCAGGTCGATGAACCTCGAAACGAAGTGCACAAGCGACTTTTGAAAAACGAACGGAGCGTTCGAAAGAGGTTTGTTTCCTTTGCGCGACTAATTTGCAACAAAAGATATACCTATTATTATTGGCATAGTAATCGCATGTGTTAATAGTGTTGTGTGTGCACAAAAATAGATATTTGACATGAATAGGCTAGCAATAGTAACTGTCTAAACTCTAAGTACATAAATAGCAAACGTTGTTTTTTGGCTGGTTAAGTAATTACCTATTGTGTCGGATTTCGTTTAGTATGGAGAATGAAATGTTAGTATTAGAATATTAGCGGTTTTTTTTTAAAATTAAGAGGTATAATATAACCAACAATAATAAATCATTACTAACTGAATGTACTCGACAGATAGATACAACGACAATTAAATTTAATACTTAGGTAGTTAAGTTATTTTGTTTCAAAGTTCACATATTTATGTAAACTATACAGGATGAAATTGAATTCATTGGCATTCTTTTAAGGGGTCATTGTACTCATTATTATGAACAACTTTTACTATGGGACCAAACCTGAAATCGCGAAAAAAAATCAGCTGTTCCCTACATTTTGACGAGTTATACGAACATAAATGTAGGGAACAGCTGATTTTTTTTTTTCGATTTCAGGTTTGGCCCCTAGTAAAAGTTGTTCATAATGATGAGTACAATGACCCCTTAAAGGGATGCCAATGAATTTAATTTCATCCTGTATAATTATGTTCTTGAAGAATAACTTTCTTTAAACCGAATAAAAAACCCAGTATCTATAAATATAATATTATTTATTGTGTACACCATAAAAATTACAGATATAAATGTAAAATTTTACAAGGGCGATCTAATCGTTAAAAGGGATATTTTAAAGACAACCTTTGGATGGATTAAGTGAGAAGGAGCGAAAATTCTGTGGTAATTATCTATTATTGGGCAGTTTAGTAAATAATAGTAGTTTAATTTGGTCGGCCTTGAGTTCTCGTACTATATCAACAGTACCTATCTAATAATTAGAGTTATCACGAGAGCCTATACACATACGTCACTAGAATATTTTACAAATAAAACTTTAGATAACATGGATATATCCATGAAGCATGTTCCCAACATATATAGTTGGGAAAAGGCTAGGCAGATGGTGATGATGATCCATGAAGCATGTGAAAAACAAAATTAAAATCCTGAACTGAAGTACATACTTGTTTTTAAAAATCTCATACAGGATGGCAGGGTCATCGACGTCCAAACTGTAACCATGATTTCAGCACATGAGTACGCTATAGAGTAGAAATTTTTCGCAAGCTATAAAAAAAAAACTGCTGTTTCATAAAAACGTGCCCTACGAATAGAACCAAATATTTATGACACAACAATTTTTTTTTAGTAAGCAACACCAAACAACGCATGGGATTCAAAATCAAAATATTTTATTTCACATAAACCAACATGGCCACTTATCGACGAAACGTCAGAATCTAGGTGCACGGTTCCAATTGGTCATTTCCTATGGAGAAGAGCCAGCAAGACACTATACCGTTACTCTTTTAAAAGTAATTGGCTTTTACTTTCAAATTACAGTAGGTATGGGAGATTCAGAAGATTCAGAATCATTGACTGAATCCACGGTAACAGGTTGTGTTGATGTCCCTGTCACCCTGTATTTATCAATATTTTTTGTAACATCATAAACAGAAAAGGTCAGAACGTTAGAAATCCGATTAAAATTGATTTGGTAATTACCCGCGGCATGAAACAAAACACTGTATTACTTATTTACTTTACCGATAGAACTGTCCGAAATTGATAATAGGTAGTGACAAACGCATAATATTTACTGTCGGAGTCGGAGGAGAGAGATAAGAATCACTTATGTATTCATTTGTTTTAACGAGTCTTGTAAGTTGTAGCGTAAAGAAGACAAATAATATTGTGTAAAATTTTACAAATAATTAGGTGACCTTACATAACCACTTTTTCGTCTGGACTGTATCTCATGAACCATAGGTAGACAGTTGAAATTTTCATACAGTGTGTAGGTATTTCTATTGTCGCTAGAACAAAAAAAAACCGGACAAGTGCGAGTCAGACTCGCGCGCCAACGGTTCCGTACTTTGTAGATATTCTCAGAGTAACGTTTTAGTTCAGCTCTTACTAAAACATGGATATTACATAAACAAAAGCATTCCACGCGCACATTACAAATGCTAACAGACCACGCTAAACTGCACTTTAATCAAGAAAATGTTAGACACAACCTAAGTACTAACCTTCCTACTTTCAAGGGCGGCATTGAGCAAGTAGCACAAGGCACAGGGGACAAGTATTTTAACTTCGATCGACAGTCCTTACTTAGAAGTTCGGTTGGTTACAGGATTGCCTCGAAACAGCGGGGTAGTTGTGTAACACACGAACAGTAGCAATAAACTTTAATTAACTTTAACTTTCATTTTGACAGTTCAACAACATACATTTCCTTATTTACGTTGTTGAGCAGACAAATTTTTCGAACATATGAAGGAATGGATTAGCAATATCATTCTAAATAATTCAGATTGTGATTGAAAGTTTGTTAGGCAATTAAGGTGCTGGTCTTTAATCATAATCATAATAATTTATTAATTTGCAAATATGGGTACATAAGGAAAGGTCTCATACAAACAATGGTGTCCATTAGCCATATCCTACCATAAGGCATGAAAATTTACACAGGAATCTACGAAGCTCTTTGTCGTGGTCTATTTTAAAATTCCATTACCATCATGATTTTATGAAAATTAATTTTGCAGGATAACGACAGACTTACTAGACTCTACCTTTACGCCATTACTTTGCCGCACCTATCTTGATTCCTGTGGCATCTATGCTAATGTTTTTTTACGAGGACTTCTACAAGGGCCAGCGGCCCGGTTGCGTAACAATCGATCAATCACAATTATGAATAATTTTGAAGGATGTTGCTAAATCATTACTTCATATTATGCTCGAAGAAATTGTCTGCTCAACAACGTAAACAACGCAATGAATATTGTTGAACTGTCAAATTGAAACTCATACTCATACTAAATGTTACTGGCTAAAATATATTATTATATAATACTCGAGGGGTTTGGCGCTGATAGTCGAAATACAGGCTCTGCCTAGTTCGACTACAGATGACTATACCATTTATATTATTCCAAATTAGCCTGTTAATATATTTTGTAATTTATGTCTTACTTTCTTCAATAAACATTATTATTATTATTATTATTATATTATACTACTATTAGTGTGTGACGCAATTAACTTGCTGATAAACTTCTTAAAATATAAAAAAAGACGAATCAAGTACTTTCCCTCATAGAATTAGTACAAGGAAACTAAACATAGTAATCCAGCATTAGTCTTCATTCGTCAGAACTGCACCCTAATTGCGTAACACACTATCAATCTCAATCTGAATAATTTTGAAGGATATTGCTAATCCATCTAAATATATATAACTCAAAGGTGACTGACTGACTGACATAGTGATCTATCAACGCACAGCCCAAACCACTGGACGGATCGGGCTGAAATTTGGCATGCAGGTAGATGTTATGACGTAGGCATCCGCTAAGAAAGGATTTTGATCAATTCTACCCCCAAGGGTATAAAATAGGGGATGAAAGTTTGTATGAAACTTTGTCAAACTGTACTTCTTAACGCGAGCGAAGCCGCGGGCAAAAGCTAGTTACTTCATATGTTCGAGAAATGTGTCCGCTAAACAACGTAAATAACGCAATGTATGTTGTTGAATTGTCAAAATGAAACCCTAGCTACTGATAGTGTGTTCTCCAATTAGCCCGCAGTCCATTGTCATTCCAATTTGCCGGATAACTGCATCTGCGCCATAAATCATAAATACACATTGGATAACTAAGCCACTTGATTAGCCTCGATTCAAAGTTCCAGTCTATAGCCCACACGGGCCGCACACAGATAATATTCAACCGGCGACCTTTCGGGCTAATTGTGTTGTTACTAATATCTAATCACTAGTCGTTGCATGCACGCTAAACACGTGCTGGGAGAGGGAAACCCACTGGCAGTTACATAACGACAACAATGTTAGGTTTTACCTAGTACACAACTTAATTAGATCATCATCATTGTCAGATTTTTATTTCAAAAGTAAAAAAGGGGTCAGAGATCTCTCTCTCTCTCTTGCCGGCTCTTCTCCATAGGAAACGACCAATTGGAACCGTGTACCTAATCTGCATTCGCGACATATTCGCCTAAAAAGGTAAACAAATATGAGTTTATAGAAAAATAACTTTAATTCCTACACAATAAAGTTCAGTTTCTTCTTTTTTTTCAACGTTCATCTTCAAACATTTTTATAACTCTTTCAATAGTGCTAGTCACTCTGAAATCAACTTAATTACCATTAAAATAAAATTGATATTTGTTTAACTTGAAATAATATCAATTTCAAACATAAATAAAATTTGAATATTGCTTTTGAAGTTCCATAGTTGCCCATGTAGGTTTATGTGAAATATTAAGATTTTGATCTTAATAGCAAAGTCAAATTGTTATAAGTTTGATTATGTAAAGTAAAAAAAACATAACGTAAAATCACCCCTGTATTCCCTGAAAGGTCAGGCAGAGGTGCACCTATATTACACCCATGTTTTCCAATCATGTTCAAGTCTCATGTAATAGAGGGTAAGCCTATTGCCATGAACCGAGCACAAATCCAGACTCCAGGCTGAGAAGTTCCAGGTGGAAAAACCCAGTGACATTTCATCACCACCAAAAAAAAATGGAAAAAAAGGTGATGCAAAGCTTATTTAGAATTTGGTCCTTTTCCCCACAAATCAATCCTAAAAGGACCAGGGGGGTGATTGCGTAACACACTAACAGTATGGATTTTCATTTTGACAGTTCGACAACTTTCATTGCGTTATTTACGTTGCTAAGCAGAGAAAATTTTCGAATATATGAAGCAATGGATTAGCAATATCCTTCAAAATTATTCAGATTCTGTGTTATCTTCAAGAGATATAAAATCAAAACATCAATAAAACAATCTAACATCGAATCGATCGATCGATCTAATATTTGTATGACCTACATGTATTTGTTCCGAGTCTGGGTGTTTTTCTATCTATAATATGTATGTATTTACAAAAAAAAAAAAATTGTATATAAGTAGTTTATCAGCCATCTTGTTACCATAACACAAGCATTAGGTTGCTTAGCGTGGGACAAATGGTGCTGTGTGAAATGTCCAGGGATATTATTATTATTATTTAATCTTGCAATTTGCCACAGAGTTGTTTTGTTAAGTCATTATGCCATGTTATGATGATTAAGTACATACTGTTATGAGGAAAATGCTTCATGATAACAAATTATATACAATATAATATTATACGGTAGACATTGGGCGCCGGAATAATGGGCTGTGGGTGGGCTTAATCCTGTACCTTTTTATGCAAAATAAAACGAATTATGACTAGCATGTTTTAAATAAATAAGAGAAAAAAAATAAAACTTAGGTGGATCACACTACAACGCGTCACGCGACGGGGCGCAGATAACGCGCTCCTGCGTATTATTTTTTACATACAAATTCTACGCGGGGAATTTGGCTCCTCTCCTTTGGCGACTTGTTACCGTGCCCCGTCGCGTGGCGCGTTGTAGTGTGTGTTGGTGGTGGTTCATATAGTTACAGTATTTTCATCCCACGAAGCGACGCGCGCTTTACTTGTGGTTACCAAGTGTACAAATACGCTGTGAATGTGTGTGTATGCGCAGGAGCTCGGTACTCTCCGAGACAATGGCGAAGTGAGTGGTCGTCTTCCCTCACACATTCACAGCATGTTTGGACAATTGGTTACCACAAGTAAAGCGCGCGTCGCTTCTTGCGATAAAAGTACTAAAGTTACCATTATTACTTATAAAATTATTATTGGCTTCCAACCTAACAAACAGCAATGCGATTGCTAATATTAATAATAATAATAATAATAATATCCCTGGACATTTCACACAGCACCATTTGTCCCAAGCTAAGCAACCTAATGCTTGTGTTATGGTAACAAGATGGCTGATAAACTACTTACATACAATTTTTTTTTTGTAAATACATACATATTATAGATAGAAAAACACCCAGACTCGGAACAAATACAAGTAGGTCATACAATATATATTATTGTATTATTATTTATTTTATTGTATATAAGTAGTTTATCAGCCATCTTGTTACCATAACACAAGCATTCGGTTGCTTAGCTTGGGACAAATGGTGCTGTGTGAAATGTCCAGGGATATTATTATTATTATTATTATTATTATTATTATTTAGGTATATTTTTAATGAGCAGTACTGTTCCTACCCAATTACGTAAAACAAAAGATCCTAATCATCTCAGTTACAGGCTGAGTTTATCCTTATGGTATGTCAGTCAATGCTTCAAAGTACCTTGACCTTTAAAGTCTTGGCAAGTAATGCAAGCCTCCAAGAAACAATTGTAGCTCTAAAACAAAAACCTAGAATTCTAATTTTCTATCAAGATGAATTTCAAATGAAACAAAGTAGTGATCACGAGCTGGAAGTCTGATAGCTAAAAGATTAAATTGTATTATAGGTTATATGAGCACTATGGATAAATGCTCAGATAATACCATTCATAGCAATAATGCGATTCACGATCGATGCTCACGCGCAGGCTAATCATTGTTCCTGGAAATTGTAATACCAGCCAGCGTTATCGCGGAACTGGGATTTTACATTTTTTTTTAATGATATCTCGGTTACCTACTAGTATGTTTGTTATTAAATTTTTTTATTGGAAATAACATGTTGTTACGTATCTAGATAATTAAAAAAATATTTAGTGTCTTCGTCTAAAACTCAAAAGCTATAATTCAACAGGTATAATTTCCGGAGAGTGACATAATGGCATAATTTTATATAAATCTAATAGACACTATACAGGGTGGCAGGGACATCGACGCGCAAACTGTAACCATGGATTCAGCACATGAGTTTAGACCCCACAGGGTCTAAATTTTACGTCGGTTATTAAAAAAAAATATTGCTGTTCAGTACATTTTGACAGCGTAGGTTTGCCCTTTTCTATGAAACAGAAGATTTTTTTTTGAATAACCGACGAAAAATTTCGACGCTATGGGGTCTAAACTCATGTGCTGAATCCATGGTTACAGTTTGCGCGTCGATGTCCCTGCCACCCTGTATAGTATCTATTAGATTTATAAAAAAGTTACATATTTAATAGATCCAATTTGAAGTGTACACAAATTATAAAATAGTATTGTCATGACAATACTATTTTACCAACATAAGATACCATGGTATTATGTAGGTAAAATTATGCTTTTTTTAAAGTTGGTATTATGGTTTGACTTACGCGGTGTTAGAACTTAAGCGACGTAAATAAATCAGAAGGAAAATTCAAAAGGGATTTTACCACGAAGAACCGATGGGAAACCCACAAAAGCCTTCTTGGTGTTACATAATTCAGCATGGCCTGATTTTCAAGCAAATTTGCGAAACACGTCATGAAGCATTCATTAAGTAGGTATTCATTTACATGATGGGGGTGAGTTGCGATGCGGGCTGCTACAATCCGTATCGTTCATGATATACCTAAATAGTCGTTTAATTATGTTGTGTTCGTTTAAATTAGGGGCTTCTGGCTAAGTTATAACAGCCGCACGGGTCGATCAGGATAAGCTACGTTTGCCGGGAATAGTCAGTGGATAGGTAACCGTACTTACTTACCAAGACCCTTCCGAGCCCCGAAAACTACGTAAAGCCGTTGGTTCCGGCTGTCATTCCTGGATCTTTGACAGTGGTTACAATTTTTAAAAATAACGGTTTTTCTGGGGGCGTAACTGCAACTATGTGTCAATGATTCCAAAAATAGATAAACATTGAATATAATGGGTAGAATAAGCAGGTAGAAGTATTGGTTGGACTTAAGTGGTCCTTCGAGCCGGATAGGTAAGCCATCATACTGTTAATTAATCAATTAGTCTGCCTACACTTTTTCCAAGTAAGTTGGAGTTGGCTTCCAGTTAAACCGGATGCAGCTGAATACCAATATTTTACATGGAGCCTGCCTGTGTTTTGCTTGGACCTGACCTCCACAACCCGGTAAGACTGGCTGTCAGACATTTGGGCTTCTGAATACACGTACAGCTGCGTGGAGTAGTGTTTCTTGCCCATTCTTTTCCATACGAAACTACCTTTTGGAAGGGGCGACTAGAATCATTTCTATGTTATTGTAAATTTTGACGTTCAAAAGTGCTTTTAATCAGCCTATTTGAAATAAATGCTTTGACTTTGACTGTCAAGGATCTACAAATGACACCCGGTTTTCCGAGGCATGATTCTGTTAATCAATGTTCGCATTATGTGAGATAATTATTACAACATTGTCTTCTCCTTCTTCAGGCCTACCTTTACCTACAAATTATTACCTGCTCAATACCTTCCAACTAACTATTCTTGTTTTGGTCCTTAATATTTAATGGAGCTCTAAAAGTTAATAGCATCAACTTCCACTAAATTAAACTTCTAAAGGTTGGAATTAATACCGAACATTTAGAGACAGGATATTTCATATCTTACGTCAAATTAAACAACTTAACTTGATGTTAATTCTAGCCTGAGGATTAGGCTACAGTAGCGGTTTTTATTTATAGTAGCTTATGCTGGCATCTGTACAGAAAAAAAAACCGACCAAGTGCGAGTCGTACTCACGCACCGAGGGTTCTTTACAATTTAAAATTATTAAAAATATTTTTATTATATGATGTAACTAAAAAGTTACGGTTTTCGCAATTTTTCCTTTATCTGTGCTATAAGACGTTGCTTCGTACCAAATTTCAAGATTCTGAGTTCACGGGAAGTACCCTGTAGGTTTTGATACCCTTGCGAGTGTCGAAAATTTGCGGAAATTTGGGGCAAAAACGGTTGTTTGTATCTTTTGATTGCATTGGCTTAGAAGTTTGATTTTTTTACAGCTCCAAGGGTCAGCAGACCTGAAGTATTTGATATAAATTCCAGCTTGATACGCACGGACGGACGGACAACAAAGTAAATGTACTAATCCCTACGCTACTGTGCCAGCCTCATTCAGGTTTTACCTCCGATGGCAACATTGTCATCCTCATTTTACTTAATACACATAACTAACTATTAATTTCAAGTTTTATTTTGACTTCGTGAGTCCTGAAATATGATTAAAATCTGTACGAAAGAGACTAATGAATGCAAAATACGTGAGAATGCGATGCACAATGCCAGCACATGTATGCATAATAATTACATTAAATTGCATACAAAAGTACTAGGTAGGTAGGTACAGATATTTTGCACTTCTACGGAATATTATTCTAAGAATTTTAGCATTAAAAGTAGGTTTTCCTCACTTAGATCCAGGTATCTGTGTTTTAAAAGGTACTAGGTACGTTGTTTATCTTTGTGTTTCATCGATCGAATAATAAGTTTTGAAAGCTTTTTATCCCAAAATATAAGCAGCCGTCTTTAACCTTTTGAGGCACTAGATCCTTCAGGGTAAGGTCCTCGTGAATAGTGTAGACTGCAAGAGCGAC
This sequence comes from Apamea crenata, assembly GCA_949629185.1. Taxonomy (NCBI): domain Eukaryota; kingdom Metazoa; phylum Arthropoda; class Insecta; order Lepidoptera; family Noctuidae; genus Apamea; species Apamea crenata. The sequence goes on from OX451359.1 coordinate 6,954,742, forward strand.
TTCGATAACTTTACCACCCTACAGCCTAACTGCGTAACATACTTTCAATCACAATCTGAATAATTTTGAATGATATTGCCAATCCATTGCTTCACATGTTCGAAAAATGTATCTGCTCAGCAACGTAAATACCGCAATGAATGTTGTTGAACTGTCAAAATGAAAACCTGGCTGCCTTTAGTGTGTCACGCAATTACCCCACCAGTTTTTTATTTGACAGCACCTTATTACGTCGCAAAGACTAAGGTGTACCATGGATCGCGGGTCCCTGATTCTTGCTCAGAGTGGCCAATGGAATAGGAAAAACGGCCCTGCATATATAAAACTGTTAAACCTAACAAAATTCAACCATTTTCTTCGACGTTCACAGGCGACTTTAAAAATATAATAAGTACTAGATTTTCAAAGCAATATTTCGTCTATCTAGTTTTCATATTTCACAGATACGAAAGTGACAAACTGTGAACAAATAATCACACGACATTTCGTGTTGCTACAATGATTAATAGATAGAATAGCTGATAAAAAATGCAATAATTCATTTTAAATTCACAATTTCACTTACCTATTACAATTTTTCAAAGAAACTTGTTATTTAAATCGATTTCATTTGCATTAATATTGGTTTCAGTATTATCCACTATATTTTTTCTAACTTTCTTGTTATTTTAAATAAATAAAAGCAGACATACTTACATCTTTTGGCGCTTGAATGAAATTGACGGGTGCGACCCCCTGTTAATGTTAATTCAATAATTGTTGAAAAGCATTTGTGAAAATTGTCTTGTGCAATAATGTGTTGAAAAAACAAGATGTCGGCGTTAATTCCGATTTTCGCGCCAAAAGGTCGTTATACAGTTTTACAAAAATCGTTTAAGTATACCTAGAACAAGTTCAATGTCAAGTTAACAGAACTTCAAGTTTACATAATATCATAGTTTGAAGTCGTTGAAGGTAAAACCATCTAGTAATATTCGTTTTAATCTGTAACATTCATCGTCTTCATAATCATTCAGCATGTATGTTCCCTTAAACGAGCGTAATTACCAATAAGGAAATCAGCAATATGGAAGGTAATTAAATCTGACAATAAAATTATCTAGTTATACTTGAGTTATACTTAAGTAGTTTATCAGCCATCTTGTTACCATAACACAAGCATTAGGTTGCTTAGCTTGGGACAAATGGTGCTGTGTGAAATGTCCAGGGATATTATTATTATTATTTATTACTTTTCCAATTCAATATTTTCCAACTTGCTGATCTCAAATGATCTTAGTTCAAGAAACACAGCATTACTTAAGCTTAATCAGCCTCATCATCATTCACTCACTTCCTACTTCACCCACAGTTGGGCATGTAGGCCTCTTTTTGCATGAGCTATCTCCACGCTCCTGTACCAGCCAATAACTATATAATAATTAAGAAAGAACGCATTCTACCTTCAATATCACGTAAGTATAAAACCCTTTAATAGAAATCGTGTCCCGGATTTGCGTATGAGTCATAAGACCGTCATCTCTGGCATTAACTAGCCAACCTTCACAAGGATCGGCCGTGGGGAAACACTGAGGAAAATTATTTTATAATCTGTGGTTGATCATTGTTTTTGTTTTATTTGATAATGAATTTAAACCTTCTTGTCACGTAAAGATTATGTTGATTATCTTGGCTTTTAAGAAATGCTTCAAGATTGCAATTTGCTTGCGTGTTGCATTTATTGGTTTTATCAACTTTAATTCAATTTTTCCGGTTGATTAATTTAATGTTTGTCGTATCTAGCTACTAGACTGACTGGTTCATTACAATAGCTAAGTTAGCGACTTAATTACCCATTTGTAAGCAATTTACAAAGAATTGGGTTTTCCAAATTATTAAGTATCCCCTGCAGTTACTACAAAAGTGTTTAGTGATGATCACTTTTGTCACTTGTGTTATTAACTTATGAAACTGAATTATCTTGCACACTCGTAAACAAGGTAACGAAATAAAATGAACATGCCATGTTCATTTTATTTCTTTACTTTGTTTAAACTCATCACATTTTTGTGTTGGACAATTTGGCAAGGATAGCAGACTGGTGGTGAGGCTCAGGTTGAGGTTCCATTTAATGAATAAAACAATAGAAATTATCATTGCTGTGTTATATATTATAGGGTAAATAAATACAATTAGATAGCTATATAAAATAAAAACATAGTCCCAAACATTGAATCAACATCCTAAACTTGTTGTTAACTCAAAAGGGCATCATTATACCTATAAATCCTTATAGGGGAATAATCTAGCATAGTTATTAGCACACAACATACGTCGTAGCCTTGAATCGGGCCTTTACACTGTAGTTCAATAGACTTAGAGGTGAACAACCCCTTTTGGCACAACCTGTTTAGAAAATATCGATAAATATATGTGACCAGTTTATCTTGCCACGCAGTGGAATGGGTAACTTAAATTTAATGACATAATTTTGACTTTTCGTTTGACATTTGGGTTTGAAAGCAGCGCCAATGTGAAGTGTCAAAATAAAATGGCTGCAAATGTTGCTGTAAATACGATTATCATTAAAGAAGAATATATTTTTTATATATTTTTGTTGATGATTTTGTGTACATTATTGGAATGGTGCCGGTTGGGTGACTGCTTTCCTTGTTATTATTTAATAGACTATTGTCTTTTGATTTCCAACGATAACTCTTGTTAACGCGCCGTGCTGCCTCGGTTAGAGCACCGTTTATCTTAGAATACTGCCGTCTGTCATCTGAGTTTTCTTAAAAAGAAACTAACTTTTATGGGCGTAAGTTCGTTTTTTAATCCCAGATACTAATCTGACATTTATGTTTTTTGTTTTTTTAGTACTTATAGAAATTTGACATTTCGCCTGCCAAATTAGTATCTGGGTTTAAAAACGAACTTTACGTTCTTACTTGGTTGCTATTCTTACTTAATAAATTATGCATCTAAAAAACTAAAACCAAAAAGTGTTTGAAATGCTGCCTACCCAACCGTATAATTACTTCGACTTAGATAAGAAATAATTATGAAGAATTCTTGAAAAAGACCAAAGAAAAATACCACTTTTAGAATTCTAGATAAACTTAAAACTGCTGCAATTCACGTAAATGCTAGCAGTTTTCACAGTCTTACCCTATCTTCATTGCGTTTACCGCAATTAAGTAAAATTAAAGAGAAATTTTCTGCTATCACAAATGGCTATATGTTTTGACCTAATTGATACGATACGTCGTACAGTCACGAGCAAAAGTATGTATGCACTAGGCTTTATTCAAACGCGATTTACTCCTTTATTTTTTAATGAAATTTTATGTTGTTACGAACATAGCCTTTTAGAACCCATAGGTTTATGTAAAGTGTCGTATTTTAACGTTGCATTCGTTATTTCCGAAAAAATCGCAATTAAAAGTTGCCAAGTGTTGATATATTGGTGCTCGTAACTGTACGTACCTTATTGAAAGATAAACGATGATAAACTCATCAAGGGGATTTCTGCGTTCCCCTTGATGAGTTTCTGACGTACAAGATCAGAAGGCCAATTCTCGTAATTTAAAACGTTCAAAATCTAGTCGCAGTCTCATCTCAGCGACAAACAAATGTCAAAAACTTGTCAAAATGTAGGGAAATTAGAGGTAATTTTGGCAGATTGAGACTGAGATCAGACTGTGAACGTTCTTAAAATTACGAGAATTGCCCCTCTGATAAGCTTACTTATAAATAAAACATGGAAATAAGTTTTTATTGATATTATAAAAATGATATCTTGGCGCCTTGATCGGTAGCCGAATTCTGGAAAGTTCGGAATATTTTATAAAACCGAACGACCGAAGACAGTTACTAAATCAACATTATCGGCGTTATGAAAAGCTTTCAAGTGTCATTATGATTGCTGATTAGAAGTCGATAATCAGTTGAGTAGAAGCTAAATTCACCTTTATACTAACATTGATGACTAACATACTACTGGGCGTTAGAGTACATATTCCAATAACGATGAATATTTTGCTCTGGTGCTGGTACAGACGCCAGCAGGTCAAGCTACCCTAAACTGTCAAATTTTCCCAATCAACCTTGAACCTTAACGCTTCAGCGATAAAGGTGAAAATTTATTAAAGAAATTTGACAGATTGTAGTTACTTGATGTGCTGTCTGGCGTCTGTAAAAAATAATATCCTTCTTCCTGTAAAGCCTGATCTCTCTCTTGTCGTGTCTAATTGCCGCCCCATCGGTCTATGAGAGTGAGGGAGGAGTGAGTGCACCTGTGTCCGCGCACACACTTGTCCACTGGAATATCTCCCGCGTAAACGGTCAGTCCCCGCTGAGATTGGCTGCCATGGCCGAAATTCGAACTGGAGGACTTATATTCGTGTAACATCTTGTTTAAGTGAATTTCAAAAGACCAATTTAAAGGACCTACCTCTATAAAATTGGTCTATACATTCTACTAATGAAACCTTCATAATAATACCCGCAAATAATACCTACACGCCAGGCCCTATTATAAATTTTGCACACACTTTTGCGAAACAATTTCATACGTCAATAATTATTATTCGGAATAATCGAATCATGTACAGAGAGTACGTGAAATCGTTATTATACACACTTGTGCTGGGTGATAAGATCACCGCACCGTGACCACAGAATATCTATGGGTAGGTACATTGTTAGACATGGCAGTATAAAAACCTCAACAGTTTTGAAAGATTTTGGTGTAAGAGGTAAGACATGACAAGAAAGAAAATATTTTTTATTTTTTAATTTTTATTTTACTAGAGTCCGCGCAAACTAAGCCTGCGCGCTATCAAAATCGGAAATAATCGTTTGCCGCCATCTCGACGTTTATATCAAGTGTCAAGATAGTGTGCTGTATTCCTTGTTTTCCGAAGTAAATATTCGCCATAATTATGCTGAATGTGATTACAAGTGCTGGCAGGTATATAGTCTTGAAGTTCAAATTCAAACACGCACGCAGACTTAGCTTGCGCGCACTCTAGTGTCTTTTTTACTCATGGCAAGCTTTAACTTAAGGGGGATGCGCTAATGTAGCCCGCGAAATTCATATTTCGAATTTCGCCGTCTGCCCTGGCGCTTTCACCTTTGCTTAAGGAAAAAGCGGCCAGTCTATATTATCCATGGTTAAATAATATGATGATTTTTGGTCGTAACATACATATACTCACGCCTTCGTCCCATGGGTGTAGGCAGAAACGCCACCTGCTACGATCCTTGTAATATACATACCTACTCCTTTTGCCTCGTTTACGTTCATACATCGTCGTCTAATCTAATATCGCTCGTGCTTTTTATGTCAATTTTATAAATCTTTTTAGGTAAGTTGGTATCTATTTCCTCCGAATGATTCATACACATGTGAATCATTTCAAGAACAATATACCCAATAGGTACCCTAGGTGGGTACCTATTGGGTATATTGTTCCTGTCCTTTTTAAATTCTATACACGTACTTATTACCAACACATTTGGATTTTTACAATAGCGCTGATTCCCTTGCTCACAAACTAAACTAAATTTAAGTTCAGTGCATCTTTTTCTTTCTATTTCATTAAGAAAGGGACAGAAGATAAATATAAGTTTAGTCCTGTTAAATTAGTTGGCGCCTTACGTAAATTGACGTATTTTTAGTGGCCATATTTTTAATCACGTCTTAACTTGCTATGGAAGTATGGAGTATCTAAATTTGACAGGAATAAACTAATATTAATCTTCTGTCCTTTTCTTAATTAAATAGTAAGAAAAAGATGCACTGAACTTAAATTTAGTTTAGTTTGTGAAAGGGAATCGGCGCCAGTGACTTCACTTTACCTATCTAAAATTTCATTGATGGCAGTTATCGATGAATTGACAACACATAACTTTTTATACATGTAGGTAATAGAAATTAGATAGCATATTGTACCTTCAAGTTTGACGTACTGGCTAACGAATTAAAATCGCATCTACACTACCATCCATTATATCTTGAAACGGCGAATAATGGAACTTGACGTGCAAAATTGTACTGAATTTGACGTAGTTTTTGACAGAAGCGTTGCTAACAGCGCCTCTATGAGGTGTCAGATTGAGCTGGTTAATGCTTATCGACAGTTAGAGGTCCCATAAGCTCCGCTGCAATAAGCGATGGCGTTAGTGAAAGTTTTTAATCACACTCAACTCAACGCAACTACGTATATGTACACAAATCAATCATTTAACGGTAAATGGGATTTTTCTACTGGCGTTAAAATGTATGTTTAATCAAGATTTTGGCTGGAACTGTGGGTGTTGAATGTTTAGGTAACTTCGAGGGAAACACCATTATTCTGGCAGCTACAGCCATAAATAAAGCGACGAATTGCTCTAAAGCTCAGTATCTTGGTAACCATGAGAGTTCTTGGTAGAAACACAGGGCTATTTTAAATAGACTAGGTAAACTCCGCAGACGCAATGGGTATTTGATGATTTATTTTGCGGGGTCATCGACCGCAGTTATATTGTAGTCACTTGAAATATAAGTTTAAAAAAAAAACTTTTTTTTTTTGTGTAAACTTCACAGAAGTGATAGGTTTCGATATCTAAACACGATAAAAATAATAAAACAGTTTCCTCTACTCATACTTCAAGTAACAACACAAACCGGTCGTTGCCCTCCCAAAAAAAACATCAAATCTTTTTTTATTATTTTCTCGTGTTTCGATATACCCATCGCGTTTGCGGAGTTTAGCTAGCCAATTTAAAATAACCCTGTATTTGTTATCATCAGCTTCTTTTCTTTTATACATACTCACCCACGTTCCCACTGCTGGGACACAGGCACCCTCTCTGTGAGAGGGAGTTTGATTTTTAAATTGGACCAATATTTTCTCGTATTATAAAATACGTTACAGCTCGAGCCCTAGAATGTCTTTAAGTGACCACTTTTACTCGCTTGGAATTTCAAGAGAACCGATCAAATACTCTATTCTTTATCGAGAGGTCTAGCCCACAAAGCAAATATCCTACACAATGCATATGTAAACGCTTGTGGTTTCACACACTTTTGTTTGAACATTCACTGGAAATAAAACTAATGTTTCTGTTCCGCTGTGTTGATCCGCGGCTGCAGATTTCTGTGTAATTGCAAATAGCTGTTGTTTGAAGTGTTTATGTAGGATTGTAGGATTACTTAGTGTGAGCAATTGTCAGTGTTTTTGCTGGCGTTTGTCCTTCATCATTATCAACAGCCCGATTTCTTCGATTGCTGGACATATTATGCCTGTATTTGCTTGTGCTAAATTCCATGCTTCTGTGCCAGCGGGGTAATTACGTAACACACAAACAGTAGCAATGTCTTTCATTTGGACAATTCAACAACATTCATTGCGTTATTTACGTTGTTGAATATTTCGAACATTTATGAAGCAATGGATTAGCAATAAATATCCTTCAAAATGATTTAGATTGTGATTGATAGTGTGTTTCGCAATAAGGGTGCAGGTTCAATATTTAAGTTTACTTTAAATCATGAAAAATAAAAAATAAATAAGTAAAAAGGTTTGAATTTGTGACCATTAATTCGAACATAACCTAGCCTTCACGTCTATCCAACAGAAATTAAGTCTGGGTTAGAAGTTTTATACCACCATCCTTCCAACTCGAATCATAACAAAAATAGCACACATTCGACATAAACATACAGCTTGTTCTACTATTGCGAGGAAATGACATAAATTGCGGGTTGCTAGACGATATAATTCAGAACATAGCTATGATTATGTTTAATGGTAACAATTATGCATCGTCTGCTCTTGAAAGTTATGGAGCGAAAATAAAATGAGTTTTAGTACGTTAACCCCATAATGAAGAAAAATAGTAGCTGGGTGGGAGTTTGGCTTGCATTCTTTGGTAAGGTGTCGCGCAGATAGAGAAAGGAAACGTTTCGATTTCAGAAGCAAAAACAGGTCCGTTTTTTTTTATTAATAACTATTTATTTAACATATTCTAATTAATTACTATTTTTGCAAGCTAACACTAAAATATATATACAATTATATACAAGTATATAACACGAAAAAATATAGAAAAGGGCAGGAGCTCATTGGGCATCAAAACATTTGTCCGCATCACTGTCAATGGGATAAGTGCATAATATATATTTTGGTTTTTTAAATAGTCAACATGTTTTTGCGCCTTCCAGCGTAGCACGACTATGTGACATTTATTTTTATTTTTTTTGACATCGCGCCGTAGTAATCTTGCTATACAATCTATCATTATTAACCCCCGACGCTAAAACGACGGGGTGTTATAAGTTTTGTCTTTCGTTTCTACGGTGTTCTTGTTACGGGTGTAGGAATCAGAAGCTTGCATGGGAATGGTCTTCTAATGATAGAAACATGCAGCGTCTGCGCAACGGCTTACCATACACATAATTATGTACACCCATTAACGGAACGGCCATTAAAATAAATTAACAGTCAGAAAGAATTTGTATATTAATGTTGTGTTATCTTATTTACCAAGCCGTTTCAGCGTTGGTAAGCAATGATCAACCAGACCTCGGAAGCGATCGGTTGACCGGTTATGTAAAACGTGATCTTTTCTACACTGTGGCATAGAGCGGGCTCATGAAAGTACTGGCAACTTTCTTTGGCTGTGGTAACAGGTGGCATTTGGTTGGGAAGACTGTATGGCGGGTCTATGGCGTAACAGTAGGTTGCACCCACACTAAATTGTTGTTTAATTGAATTGATTATGAGTGCGGATGTGTGCTTTTAAAACTTAAAACGGTGTTTTATAATGTCGAAAGGTGTGATTTAACAAATCATTTTTGTATCCAAGTTCGAGTTCGTTCTTTCTATGGGCATTTATGAAAAAAGATAAGTACCTACTGACTTCAATCTTAAACTTTTGATCATAAAAAGTGTGACTAATTTTTGGAATCCGTTGCTATTTGGGACCACAAAACACACTGCCAAAAAAAATTCTCTTCATCAATATTCAATGTAAAAAATACAGCAAATCGTGTACTTTCTCCCGACTACTCGACTCTTGGCCATGATTTTCCTCAATGACAAGTGAGTCATTGTCAAGCCTCAAACTCTATCTTGAACACTTTTTCTATGGAATAAGTCGTCACTTACTCGACTTTAATTGAAAAAAATGTGTCATTCGAGTTCCGACGCGTCGCGGTTGCGCCGCTATGCGAAATCAAAGTTAAGGGTTGTCAAAAACTGCAAAAAAAGATTATCCTTTCACACTTACCTGTCATTTTTATTTTTTTTATGGTGTACAACAAAACAAAGTGTTACGTAAATAAATAATAAAATACACAAACAAAAAACATAAACAAAAAACAGTCGCTGCTACTACGAGTATTCGGCCTGTTCTGTCCCCTCTACTGTGAAAAGGTTCTACACCATCCACGCTATGTAGCAATGGGTTGCATTTTGACAGTTCAACAACATTCGTTGCGTTATTTACGTTGTTGAGCAGACACATTTTTCGAACATATTAAGCAATGGATTATGATTTAGATTGAGATTGATACGACAGTACTGTGTTACGCAGTTAGGGTAATGGTCGTCCCATTTGCATTAGTGTTCTATCTCAACTTCTTCTATGTCCGAGCTCCTTTCTTGTGCCTATACCTACGTATAGGCCATTAAAAAACCACAAACATAAAAAAAGAAAGTAATACCTCTGTAGAATGGTGTATGTTTACAGTACAACTAGTCATTATACTCATCAAATGTCTATTCACAACTCATTGAACGTACACCTATAATTCTACCTGTCATCATGGTCTTAAGCCGTTCATCTTCAGAATGCTCAGCAATTACCGCGATGACAGGCAGTCTGGTAAGTACCTCTACTTGCTTTTCTCTAGTCAGCAAAAAAGGTACCTAAAGTGTCATGATTCTTAGAATACCTTATTGAATTATTCTCGTGGATACATTGTGGATTTAATATGACCTAAGTACATAATTTAATAATTTTGGTCTTAATTTTGATTTTTTATGGTATGGATGGTTTTAGGTATGGATCGCAGTCCACTGCTGGACATAATCCTTGCCAAGGCGCAAAACCCTGTCCTCCACCTTACGTATACAGTCTGTCCCAGCCACTTATACTAAATTAATATGCCTGCGATTCATGAACATGAGATGGGATTTGACAACTTGTACTTATGTCTTGTACATGAAGTAAGATTGACAACAAACCTCGTTATGAACCACCATTTACATAATATCTTATGAAACATTGAACAAAGATATAGTATTTAAGTATGAAGTACATACACCTCACTTCACTGAACTTAACCTTTGTGTGTCGCATATCATAATTCAACGGTGAGTTCACTTCATTTAATTACTTCAACGATATTCAACAAACGCGTTCATACTTTGACTTTTAAATGACTTAAAAGTGGGGCAGCCCTAGCGGTCGTGAGCGGTGTAGGAAAGCGTATCGAACCCCAGAATTTCCCTGAGGCGCCGCGCCGACACGCTTTATCGGCTTGACACCTCGCTAAATCATTACATACTACAAAGACATGATATCTGCGCATGATTCTTATACATATACATATGTTCTTTTTTTTTGTTGCGTGTGATGATGATGAATCTACGAAACAATTCGCAAATTTAAAATTCTTGTTAAAACTTACTGACAAGTGACGCTAAAGTTTTTTATTCAATCAATTTGTCTGTCTGCCGAATATTTGGGTCATTTTTCGCCGATAAATCTTGACATAACATATTGTCAAGTGATTGACAAGAGAAATTATGAAGTGACAAAAATTTTTTTGGTAAAGAACAAAAAATGGGGCCTAATTTAAAATAGGCCTTTAAAAAGGCCCAGAAAACGTGCCAGCGATACGAGGAATAAGAAGAAGACTAACCATTTCTTTTAAACCTACCTGCCTAGACAGGCAGGTAGGTTTAAAAGAAATGGTTAGTCTTCTTCTTTCCGGGTTTAAAAAAAGGTAGCAGGCAGACGCCTGCTACCTTTTTTTAAACCCGGGAGCACAGGCGTATGGAAGCCAGGTAGGGTATTCTACAGGATGCATTTTGGAGAGTGTGACTTAATTCCGCCATCACCGTTCTATCATCGGACAACCCGTCGTACGGCGAGTGTCCACCCTTAGGTACGTTGTTGATACCGCCGCGCCGCGATCAGGACGAACCGTTTCGCCTCGTCGTTTATACCGCGTACATCGAAGGACTGGAACAATTTGCCTGCAGCGGTCTTCCCGTCCGATTATAATTTGGTGTCTTCAAGGCCAGAGTGAATAGGCTCATAATAAATTAGTGCGCTTTACCATCATCGATTGCATCACTGCTTTCCATCAGGCGGGATCGCAGTCAAGCACTAGTTTATATCATTTAAAAAAAAACAGAAATTCGTGCAGATTCTCATCGTTCTGCAAGTACTATTGAGTGTTATTGTAGTTTTAACTGTATACTGTCGTGTTGTACTCTGACATGATTGACAGGATTCCGAGCCCCAGATATGGTATCAGTGACGCATCTGTGCGAGAATCTGTAGTATTTGAGACTCTGTAATAGATAAGTAATAGTTTAACCGTGAGTAACATTGGAATGTCGTCTTTTTTTTTTCGACCCGTTCGGGGGTGGGGTTTGAGAAATGTTTTTGCGATGCACTTTAAGTCTCTGGTAGGACCATTTTTTCCCACGTTTGTCAATTTATGTGTGTTTTTATTGGTTAAGGCTATGTAGGTATTAGGTATTGCCTGTCAGTTAGCTGGATAGAGAGCTGTTACGTTGTACAGTCACCAAAAGTGATAAGTAACCAGGGTCGTCGGATATAATTCCAATTTTGTAAGAAACCGGTGGATGATTTCGAATGAAACTTAATTTGATAAATGAACTGTTTACATAATCAGCCTATAACGTTCCACTTCTGGGACACAGGCCTCCTCTCAGTGAGAGGGAGTGGGTCTTACGTAAGTCACCACGCGGGCCCAGTGCGGGTTGGTAGATATCACATATCTTCGAATTTTTTGGTTCAATTTTTTGGACATGCCGGCTTCCTTTTCCTTCACCGTTTTGCGAGCAGTGGTGATGATATAATTTACACAAAGTAAAGCGCCTGACTGGGTTCTCGAACCTACGACCTACAACTCGTAACTCACGGTCGTTACCACTGGGTCACCACTGCTCTCTGAATCAACGGTTTGTTTTCTATTAATCAGTTCAGTTAATCAGTTTTTATTCGAAAACATCCATCGGTTTCTTACTAAACTTCAACTATACGACTGCACGGTTGGCGCAGTGGTTAAGCGATTGACTGCTGCGCTGCGTGTCGCTGGTTCGATTCCCGCACGGAACAAATATTTGTATGACCTGCATGTATTTGTTCCGAGTCTGGGTGTTTTTCTATCTATAATATGTATGTATTTACAAAAAAAATAAAAAAAATGTATATAAGTAGTTTATCAGCCATTTTGTTACCATAACACAAGCATTAGGTTGCTTAGCTTGGGACAAATGGTGCTGTGTGAAATGTCCAGGGATATTATTATTATTATTATACCTGACGACACTGGTTACTTATCCCCTTTGGTGACCGTACATCAGATTTATAAAGCAGCTCTTTAGGAAAAGATGTTTTTCCCAGATGTTGTGAGCGTTATGTCAATAATGTTGTAGGTATCATAAAAAACTCGACGATACATTCTTATCGTTCCTCGAAGATCGATAATCAGTAGAGTGTGAATCTGAATGTGTGAATATAGGTCACACTAACACACATTGTATAGTGTCTCGGTGTCTCCTTATCTAGTATTCTATTTCTATACCTACTGATGCTGCAGTCATAGAAATAATGGTTCTAGAATTCATTTGACATTTCATATATATTTTTTAAAATGAAACGCGAATAGTTATTGCTCGATTTTTCTCAAAGCAAATCCTACAAAACAATTAAATTATAATAATATTTTATCAGCATATTGTAGAGAATCGCCGGTTTCCTGCGCTTGCACTGGTGTTTATCGCGGACGATTATTATCGTGTTTCTAGTAAAGCTAAATTGTCCATTGCAAGTGCTGATACAGAAAAATACCAGACGTACCGAAGATAAGTGCGATAACGGCGATACAAAGACATTGTGTTTAGCCGAAATTGGTGCACAAAGTTCGCTTTGTGCAGTGAAGGACAAAAAATAAGAAATATTTTTTATTCTTTAATACAATTAAAGAATAAAAAATATCATGTACCAGCATTGATATTTAATGTAATTGTCATTGAATAGAGTTATATGAACTTAGAGAGTTAGGATTATAATTCTGTATTTACATTCTTGTTACGGTCGTGAATCACATTTGGTTCAACATACAACCTCACACTGCAACCTGCAAATTGCAGAAAACGTAGGAAAATATGAATTTCGCAGCCTACCCTGCCACGGCATACTTTTTGTAGATCCTACAATTATTGGTTAGATTATTAGAGTTATAAATATTTGAATCGTTTTGACGGACGTGTGCGTTGATATATTTGATATCGTATGTTTCATTTAACTACTACATAAAATTGGCAACCAAACGTATGCCGCCTGCGAACGCTCTAAGACCAACAAAAACTAAAAAATAGATTTTTCTAAATGAAAGAAGTGTAATTTCAGTCCCGTTTTCAGAAACTTAGATTGTTTACTATGTTTTAAAAACACAATGGTATATAACCTAATTATTGTATGCTAGAAAAACATATTTATCGGTGTCACGGCAGTAATAGTAGTAATTGCAATTATGCGCCATAATTTTACTTATGGTAATTATATTATAGTCACGTTGCCAGTAACAAACGATAAACAATTATTTCCACTTATTTTTATTGTTGCTACGTTCCAATATCGTTTGTAAACAATTTGAAGAGCATGGAAATTAATTTAACTAGTCAAATATAACAACTGTTTCAGGTAACCTATGTTTATTTTTTGTGTTATTTTAATGCGAATAAATTGGTCATTGTGATCTCAATTTCATGTTTACTATACACCCTTACGATGAGCAGTGGTCGCCAAGTAGTCGCCATTACGAGTTGTAGGTCGTAGGTTCGAATGCAGACAGGCGCTTTACTTTGTGTAAATTATTTCATCACCACAGCTCTCAAAACGGTGAAGGAAAACATTGTGAGGAAACCGGAATGTCCTAGAACTAAAAATTCGAAGACATGACTGTGATATCGATCAACCCGCACTGGGCCCACGTGTTAGATTACGGCCCACTCACTCTCAAAGATAGGAGTCCTGTATCCCAGCATTGGGAACATTATAAGCTGATTATGCACAAGGACTTTTAAGCTGAACTATTTTTGGAAGCTTGACAGACGTAGTTGCAGTTTCGTTCATAACTTGGAACAAACATGAGTAGATTATATCCAATGATTTCATCAGAACGCCCTTTGTTCAGCTACGTTCTTTATAAACTCCAATTGCTTACACGATATAGCACAAAACAAATACCGGTACAAAGCTTTAATTATCTCAATTGTCTAGATTTAAAAGTACCGTTTAAAATTCCACATAGACCCGAGATTTCACGGTACAACAATGCGAAGATTATCGACTGCTTGTGAACGAATTAACTCTTTTTAGCATAAGTAGAACAGTCGATAAGAAGTTTCAATTGAGCTGTCAAGGGAACAAATACTTGGTGACTGTTTGTCTGGCTTGATTAGAAAGTTAATTGTGTTATGTGGATGTTCCTGTAATTGTGGTTTTAACTTTAGGTTTTGTGGATCGAAGCACCACCGCCTTTATTACGTAACACACTATCAATCTCAATCATTTCAAAAGATATTGATAATCCATGGCGTCATATGTTCAAAAAAAAATTCTGCTCAACAATGTAAATAACGCAATGAATAGTGTGTTACGCAATTACCCCGCAGGTGGTCTACTCTCTATGCCCTGTAAAGAAAACCCGTCCGAAAGTTGTTGATGAGTTTAAACAAGTGTCAAATTAAATTTTTCGGCCAGGCAAATACATAGTGGGACTAGGGACAACTGTCAAATAATGTTGTCATTCATTCTTAGTTCGGGCCCCCATGTAATCACATGTCCGTAAGCGATAAAGAGTAAAGTACTCCCGTAACTTCGGCCGAAACTACGAATTTCGTGATTAGGGAGAAGACCTCCGTGTGTTTGTCACTATGTAATTATTGAAAAAGCGATACCTACATGCAACGACTATTTTGCTCCATGTTATTTAAAGGATCCCTTTATTATTATTTTAAAACGACTACTGCCCGTTCCCTAAAGTTTTGTACAAAAGAATCAATAATTTGTAATTCGGTGACCTTGTGTTTACAAAGGCTTATGGCAGGCGTAGCCAAAGTATTGATGATTTACAAAGTTGAAACAAAGTCAAACTTCGAACTCAAAATGTCGAAAACTCATTTGGACTAAACAATGTATAAATGTTTTCAATATAATATTAATCTTCATTAGAGGATGTTATTAACGTCTCTGAGTTTACTTGGAAAAAGATGGTTAGAAGTTGAGAGTCAGCATCGACTTAATTCTATCATTCCGTATTAATTAAAGCTTTTGATATCACCTATATGTATATCGCTGTACAGCCCATCACTCTAATTACGTAACACGCTTTCAATCACAATCGAATCATTTATGAAGGATATTACTAATCCATTGCTTCAAATATTCGAAAAATTTGACAGATTGAGACTGAGATCAGACTGTGAACGTTCTGAAAATTACGAGAATTACCCCTCTGTTTCTCCCAACAGTTCGGTTCTCAAACCTCCGTTTACCGGTTGAATACGTGCGTCAGTACCACAATTAATATGTTTTCCCACAGGCACTATCTTATCAGAGGATCTGATATCGTCTGCTCACTCGAGCGTCCCACCACATCCGTTCATTGCATGGTGGACGTTCATTCACGACATTGTTTGTTTTCCTTTTTAATGACATTGCAATTTTCTATTCGTGACCTCGATTTTTTTCTGTGTTTATTATGGTTTTCTGTTGTGTTCTGTTATGTAGTTGTGTGTGTTATGTTGGTATTTAAACATTACTGTTGCATATACACACATAATAACGGATATTTTCTATTTCGTGCGCTTTTTTTCTTTTGGCTACTGTGATCACATTCTGTATACTGGATGATACCTGAAGGTCATTTCTCGTAACTAAAAACTAAACTAAACTAACTAAAAACTAAACTAAACTAACTAAAAAATTTTGTCGCAATCCCATCCTCAGCAATCATCATCTCAATTTCCATACATTTTTGACAAGTTTTTGACATTGATTGTCGAATGTAAAAAACTTGTCAAAAATGTAGGGATTACAGGTATTTTTGACAGATGGAGACTGAGATCAGACTGTGAACGTTCTTAAAATTACGTGGATTGCCCCTCAGATCTTCGGCATCATCATCTTCCTGTCCTTGTCCCATGTTACTTCGGATCAGCGCATCACGTTTTCTTCTTCAATTCATAGCTGATCTTCGTATGAAGCCATTAACTCAATTAAAGTAATAATTAGCATATAATTAAGTATGAATAGTTGATAAATGTAATTACTAAAAACACTTTATTTTTCTTATTGTTTTAACCCTCTGACCTAGTTCACTGATAGTAGCACTAACGGAAATGGGCCATTTTCGCTCTTACGAATTCCCCATCTGCTAAGAAATTAAAGATAATAAGACGTCATACTAATTAATCAGTAATTATAAACAACATACAAGATGTAAAAACACAGCTGTTTACTGCAAAGTTTTTTCCTGTAACAGGACTTGAGACTTCACTGTTTTAAAGGATAATGATGAAAGTCGAGAAAATGATAATTTGGAAAGCCTAGGTCATCCTACAATATCACTGCCCTTAATCAAGTAAAAGTGAATTTATTAAGAGGCATCGACGTGATGACGAAGGGTTACGGGTGGGTAACCCTTAGTTGAAATCTGGAACAGCAGAGCAGAATAAAACTAATAACTTCAAGATAGGCAAACATAAAACTAAAACGCAATGTTACCTAAGTTATACGCGTGCAAGACTAGGCATGTCGTTTATTTCAAATGTCAGAATAATGTCAAGATATAATTTAGAAAGTTTAATCGCCTGCGCACGCGTCATGATCGGCTCGCGTGTAATTGCGAGCATTAAGGTTCGGCACACACGAGACGATCATACTTCAGTGACTATCAAATGAAGATCATCTAGTTTAGATCCAGCTGAGAACTATAAAGTTTTTATAAACACAGGTTCAATACTTAAAAACGTGCAAATTCCAGACGCAATCTCATCTCAACGACAATCAATGTTAATAACTTGTCAAAAATATAGGGAAATTACAGGTTTTTTTGAGACTGAGATCAGACTGTGAACGTTCTTAAAATTACGTGAATTGCCCCTCAGGTTAACGTAGGAAAAAAGAGTGACCGAACGTTTTGTTGCCGAAACGCGTTACAGGTTACAGCATTGAGACGCCCAAACGCGCGATTTTTAATACTACGCTAGAACGCTGTCGCAGAAACGCTAGTCGCCGATCATAAAAGACGCATGTGTGCCGAGCGTGACTCTTGTAATTAAACGTTATTATTATAGCACGCGTTTATTAAGACGTAATACAATAGACCACGATAATATCTACATATGCAACGGAAGGAAAGCTGTGCAACTCGTATATGGAGTGAACTGATTTATAGATATTACGTAGGTACGTGAGTAGGTTGAAATGATTAACATTTCGCCATCCTCTGCTGATTCTGGGAACGGAAGGAAAACAGACTCAAAATATTGACCAAGGCTCAAAGGACCATATAGATTTGATCAATGTTTTTACTCTGCAATAAAACCTTGGTATTATGTATGACTAGCACCGCCCCACAGTTTCACCCGCATAAGTTTCGATCCCGTGGGAATATCGGGATACAAAGTATTCTATGTGTTAATCCTGGTTATAAAATATCTGTTTGCGAAATTTCATCCAAATCCGTTCAGTAGTTGTTGCATGAAAGAGTAACAAACATCCATCCATCCTAACAAACTTTCGCGTTTATAATATTAGTAAGATTGCACATAGAATACTTTTCTTACCTGCTAAAACCTTTGCCAAGTAGGGCTAGTTTAGTATTACATTAAATGAATAACTACTAAGTTCTCATCCTGGCCTTTTCTCGGCCCATTGCCAGCATTTTCTTGCAAAATAGATGGGTTTTGTAGGGCTTGTGGCTAATTAATAACAGCCGCACGGATCGATCGATCTGGTTAAGCTACGCTCGCCGCGGTTGGGCTGTGGATGGGTAACCATATTTATGTACCAAGACCCCTCTGTCTCTTGGAAAGCACGTCAAGCCGCTGGTCCCGGCTATCATTCGTGAATCTTTGACAGTCGTTACGGGTCGCCCGAAAGTATGACAGCCAGTTTTACCAAGGGGTATCGTATTACCCAGTAACTGGGTTGTGGAGGTCAGGCAGGCAGACGATCCATGTAAAATACTGGAATTTTGGACTGGCAGGCGACCTCAAACTTAGTTGGGAAAAGGCTAGAGAGATGATGACAGGTTCTACGCTATTAAGATTCTGGTTTCAAAAGAACTTTGAACCCTGCTTATGCCTTCGAGCTTTATAAGACCATACAGGCACATCTATCTATATTAAGAAGAAAGCTGAAGAGTTTGTTTATATTTTGGTTTGAACGCGCTAATCTCTGGAACTATCGGTTGGATTTGAAAAAATAGTTTTGCATTTGGTAACCCAATCCTTGAGAAAGGCTATATGCTATATTTTAACATCACGTTAGAACCCAAAGGCGCCGAGCGAAAAGAAAAAAAGTCGGAAAAAATGGTTAGCGAAATCAAGTAATAACGCGGGCAGGTGTAGTAATAACGTAAGTAACGTAAGTAATAACGATGCGACGGTGAAGAACTTTCCCGCGGACGATGCGCGAGCAGAAGCGTGTAGTAATGTAGTTACAAAATCGAGTCACGATCGAATAAAAAAGCACTCGATTTTTGGTCATTTCGCGAACAAAGTTATCGTTCCATTCAGATAAACGACAAATTCTTTCGTCCGTTTACCGTTTAAACAATCGAATCTCGAATATATTGGACAGCGCTCTCGGTTGCGTGAATACCAATGAATGTTGCTGCATCGTTTGGAACCACACCAAAATACATTGCCAATTATTTCCGTTTGTTTGTCTGCGTCATATAAAACAGTGCGTTTAAGACCATTGTGTAAGAAGTTCCATATTATGCAACTTGTGCTAATGTAGTCTGTTCCTTTGAAAATATACTCTTTTTATAAAATTATTTTAGTAAAGAAAATTTTGACGCGAGTTCTGTTAAAATAAAATACCTACATCTGGATTTTTTTTCTAATCTAGAACGAAAAATGTCGTGATAGCTGGCCAGTGGTTAAAGCCTCGCCTCATATACGAGATATGAACCTCGTGTACAGGCAAGTACCAATGTGGTTTTTTAAATTTATGTGTATTTTCTGAGTTTTTCTGAGTGAGAGAGGACATTACTGACATTAGTGAAGGAAACCTGGACTTATAGTAATTGTAAGTCTGAAATCACCAACCCGTCTTGAGCAAGAGTGGTGATGTTCTTTATATGAGAAGAGGCCCGAGCCCTGAGATCGCTACTAGATAGATACGCTACGTGACAGAATTATTTATTTTTAGGGTTCCGTACCTGGAAAGGAAAAAACGGAACCCATAAAGGATCACTTTGTTGTCCGTCCGTCGTCTGTCTGTCAAGACCCTTTTTCTCAGGAACGCGTGGAGGTATCAAGCTGGAATTTATATCAAATACTCGCAATCAAAAGATACAGCCGTTTATGCCGCAAGTTTACGCAAATTCTCGACACTCGTAAGGGAATCAAAACCAGGGGGGGTCAGGGTACTTCCCGTGAACTCAGAATCTTGAAATTTGGTAGGAAGCAACGTCTTATAGCACAGATAAAGGAAAAATTGCGAGAACCGTAATTTTTTTTGTTAAATCATATAATAAAAATATTTTTAATAATTTTAAATTGTACGGAACTCTCGGTGCGCGAGTCCGACTCGCAGTTGGCCGGTTTTTTATTTTTAGCTTATGTTGTCCCACTGTAGGTCAAAAGCCTCCCTTTCTCTTCTCTTTTCCATTCCTCTGTGTCTTGAGCCAGTATAGACAAATCCTATCTGTAGCCGTCAAGCTCGTCAGAAAGGCAACAAAAAGCTGTTCCGGACAATGGTAATAGATGCGAAAGGGCAAATATGATTATGACCTAAAAATTAAGTCAATATTGAAATAGCTTTGCAAAACGTTCAGCAATTAATCCTAAGCACTCAAAGGTTTTAATTTTCATTATTCACTCATTAATATTGATGTTCGCACTGGAATGTGCAAGGACATTTTCACGTCGAACCGTTGGCAAACGTTGCCGTACAGTGAAAACTTCGAGGAGAAAAATGTATTGTCTTTACATAACATTACATCACGCGAAGGGTCGGGCAGAGGTGTCCCTATAGTACAACCACATTCCAAATTTTCAAACAGTTTTCATCTTCCTTCATCTGCCTAGCCTTTTCCCAACTATGTTGGGGTCGGCTTCCAGTCTAACCGGATGCAGCTGAATACCAGTATTTTACATGAAGCGACTGCCTATCTGACCTCCACAACCCAGTTACTGGGTAATACGATACCCCTTGGTAAGACTGGTTGTTAGACTTTCGGGCTACTGACGACCCGTAACGACTGTCAAAGATCCACGAATGACAGCCGGGACCAACGGCTTAACGTGCTTTCCGAGGCACGGAGGGGACTTGGTATGTGAAAATGGTCACCCATCCACGGACCAACCGCGGCAAGCGTAGCTTAACCTGATCGATCGACCCGTGCGGCTGTTATTACTTAGCCACAAGCCACAAGTTTTCATCTTCCCTGTAAAATACAATTTAATACAATCACTAGGTTTTTTGAGCAGTGGTGGCCCAGTGGTAACGCCTTTGACTTACGAGTTGTAGGTCATAGGTTTGAACCCAGACAGAACGCTTTACTTTGTGTAAATTCAAAACGGTGAAGAAAATCATCATGAGGAAACCGGCATGTCCTAGAACCTAAAATTCGAAGACATGTGACATCTACCAGCCCGCACTGGGCCCGCGTGGTGGCTTACGGCCCACTCCCTCTCACCGAGAGGAGGCCTGTGTCCCAGGAACGTTAGACGGCACGGTTGGCGCAGTGGTTAAGCGATTGACTGCTACGCTGCCTGTCGCGGGTTCGATTCCCGCACGGAACAAATATTTGTATGACCTACATGTATTTGTCCCGAGTCTGGGTGTTTTTCTATCTATAATATGTATGTATTTACAAAAAAAAATTGTATATAAGTAGTTTATCAGCCATCTTGTTACCATAACACAAGCATTAGGTTGCTTAGCTTGGGACAAATGGTGCTGTGTGAAATGTCCAGGGATATTATTATTATCATTATTATTATTATTATATGCTGATTATGTACAAGGTTTTTACTGCACGATGACGAAAATCCTTGATAAATTCTGAATGGACTTAACTCGTCTATTGTTGCCACACTTTCTAACTGATGCAACCGACTAGTGACCCATTTATTGTCTTCTAATTATGAGCGATGCGATATCTCGATGCGAACCGATCGATCTCGCATCGAAGCTAAATCGATTGTTTTGTTCATATTATTAGCTGTTTCAAAACTTTGATGGCTCTCGATAACTGCTTGCGATATTGGTATTTCATGGTGACTTTTGATTTAGTGTTGTGAAATAAGGATCTGTGGTCCTAACCAAGTTTGTGTTTTGTTTGTGGTCTGAGAATCGATCTGAGATTATAGTAAGCATATACTTATCAATTTTCTTATGAGCGGCTCGTGGCTAAGTGATTACAGTCGCACGACTCGATCGTAGGTAAAACTACGATTGCCGCGGTTGGTTCGTGGATGGGTGACCGGATGTCATTCCTACATCTTTGACAGTCATTACGGGTAGCCAGTACCCCAAAAGTCCGACAACCAGTTTCACCAAGGGGTATCGTGTTATCCAGTAACTGGGTTGTGGAGGTCAGACAGGCAGTCGTAACCGTGTCAAATATTGGAATTCCCTATTAAGCTGCATCCTACTCATCATCATTGAAGGATACAATTTTTGGTCTTTTGGTCCACATAAACCCAATAACACCAATATGACTCAAGTCAAAGAAAAATGATATCTTAAGAAAATACTCTTTAAAGTTTTGTTGTACCAAAATGAAGAGGAATGATGTCATATCTAAGTTAACCTTTCACTGGTGAATGGTGCTTGATGATTCATCATGACAAAGTTATGTCGACTATCAATATTTCGTGTTGAACATTAATGTTATTGATTCATTTGTGATAAAGCTGTCAATGGATGATAATTACAATAGTTGATTGTCTTTGATTTTTTTCTTATTTTATAATGCTGGCTGTTTTGGACCAACTTCTATTAAACCTAAAGTTAAGCAACAATATTCAGTTGGTAAGCATCTGGAAGAGCCTTTGCCCGCATTGGGACGATACAGGCTAATTAGTTTAGTTTAGTTTAGGCTACTGTAATTTCAATGGCCGGCTAATTTTCTCGGATTTTGACTGGAAATTAATGATTAAAAATCATTATTAATATTTATAATATTTGCACGCCATACTGCATGCATTTTATTATTGTATAATGTTTGAACAAATAAATATATCTTATCTTTTGGCTTTTACATACTTATCATATATTTATTCATAGAAGCTCACATACGTACTCACGAGGATTTTCCTTCATGATCGACATTTAAAACCTTCAAGATACATAGTACAATATATGAAGCAATAGATAACTAATTCAAATAAATCCCAGCTTAATAGCTAGCATCTGTACCAAAAAAACATATTTTTATTAAAACCATCTTGCACGTCTAAACTCCTAAGTATTCAAATCTGGTTTTTAGCTTGTCAATAAATAGCGCCAGAATGATGATGACGTCACTCCTTGAATTCTTAGACCAAACATAGTCTACCATGGATCGGACACTGGCCATTAATCTTGTGTCCAATAAAATTAGTAGGCGATTTTTGAGAGATAACGCGATCAAAGCCTGTTATTATCACTGTTTGTTTGCGTGTCAATGACCTATTACTGGATCTGGTTAATTATATCCCTATTGTTTGTCGTCATTACGTCGGCGCCGGCTGTCGCTGAAAACCAGCGCTGGGGCTCTGTCTTGCATAGGGTCGCAGCATAATGCTGAGCGATAGCCGTTTTGCGTGGATGTGACGCATGTCAACTATTTCTTAATGTTTTATTTTCTATAATATTGTTCTTATGTTCTTTTGTGCGTCATGTTTACCGCAAATAAACGTATTTTCATTCTTTCTTTCTTCTTATAAGCCTTGGTTAATTTCTCCCCTAGTAGCAATTAGCCAATACTTCGGTTTCAGAAAAACTAATCAATTGGAAAATTGAGAAGCGATAAGCTGTCGAATATAAAGTTAAATAATGTGATTGTTTAACTGAAATAATAACCTCCAATCAAATTACTTGTCAATAACTAACGCTATTATGATGACGTCAGTCCCAAAAACTCGACCCAAATTTCTCTCCTAGAAACAATCTTCGGTTTCAGAAAAACTAATCAATAGGTAAATACATAGAACAGCCATCGTAAGATAGGCACTCGCTCCCCCCGCTCACCCCATAGCGTCGAAATTTTTCGTCGGTTATTAAAAAAAAATATATTGCTGTTCCATACATTTTGACCGCGTAGGTATTGCACTTTTCTATGAAACAGAATATTTTTTTTTGATAACCAACGAAAAGTTTCTACGCTATGGGGTCTAAACTCATGTGCTGAATTCATGGTTACAGTTTGTGCGTCGATGTCCCTATAGCTGCCACCCTGTATAATGGTGCTCAACAGCATCCGGTTAGACTGGAAACCGACCCCAACATAGTTGGGAAAAGGCTAGGCAGATGATGATGATCAGGTCATAAACTGTCCAATCTCAAGTTTAATGCTGTGATTAGCATAGTCTGCCGATTAGCATAGTCTGCCTATAATGTTGCCCCTACTGGAACACAGACCTCTCGATGAGAGGGAGTGGACCGTACACCATTTTGAGAGCAGTGGTGATGAAACAATTTACACAAAGTAAAGTGCCTACTCGGTTTCGAACTCACGACCACGGCCACCACTGCCGCCATTGGTTTACTGGAATAACAACATAGAATCAAATAACTTCACATGAAAGATTACTGAAGGCCAAAAGATCTCAATCTGTCAAAAATACCTCTAATTTCCCTACATTTATGACAAGTGTTTGACATTGATTGTCGCTGAGATGAGATTGGGACTAGATTTTTAACGTTTTTAATTACGGGAATTGGCCCTATGGTGTAACAACAAATCTAACAAAAACTTATCAACATTCTACAATATTGACATCAACTCACATTTCTATATTTTTTCGTATTATATAATTGTATATAGTACCTACATTAGTTAGCATTAGTGTTCGCTTGTAAAAATAGTAATTAATCTGTGTATGTTAAATAAATACCTCATGTGTAATATATTACTTTATATAAGAGAACAATATTGGACTGACAGAACAGCTAATCAAAAGAATATCTATGCCATATAACCATAAAAATAGCAAGAAACATATAATGTATTAACATGATTAGATACTTCACAAATAACTGTACCATGACAAGGCGGGTGTGGCTACATCATTAAATAACTCCCGTACAATGACTCATATTCAACATAATTCGACGTTCATCGCTGCATTAGTATACAGTAACGTACAACAAATATTTGGCAAGTCATCAATGGATTCTGAATATAAATGCCATGTTATTGTTTAGAGTGTATGGTTGTATATGGCGTGAATTAAGTCAATTTCTTGTGTTGAAAACCTACATAATGTATTCTTAAACACGTTTCAAAACACGTGGATATGGGTTTACTTACCAAAGGGTAAATAAAGACTCTAAGACTCTAGTATAACAATTTCTATACAAACTTCATGGAATTTGTTCTACCAGAATCGCGTAGCACCGTCGCGTAGCGCCTGTCTGCGGGAAGCTTAAGTAAAGCTTAGGTTAGTTAGCGATGAAAGCGATGCGACGCGATAGAGAAACGATTCGATGTAGCTTTGCAAATAATTTATTTTTCAGTAGTAAAGTTTCAGGGGCTTGTGGCTAAGTAATAACAGCCGCACGGGTCGATTGATCAGGTTAAGCTACGCTTGCCGCGGTTGGTCCGTGGATGGGTAACCATATTTATATACTCCTCTGCGTCTTGGACAGCACGACAAGCCGCTGGTCCTGGCTGTCATTCGTGAATCTTTGACAGTCGTTACGGGTCGCCCGAAAGTCTTACAACCAGGTCTTACCAAGGGTTATCATATTACCCAGTAACTGGTTGTGAAAGTCAGATAGGCGGTTGCTTCAAATAATACTGGTATTCAGCTGCATCCGGTTAGACTGGAAGCGGTCCTCAACATAGTTGGAACAAGGCTAGGCAGATTATGAGATGATATTCTTTATTGTACACCACAAAAAAAAACAAAATTTCCAGTCAGTCACGGTAAACAAAACAATCTAAAATTTTCCTATGACAAAGCTTCGCTTACATACATAGGACGCTGGCCCCTGGCCCCCATCACGTATATATGTATAACAGAACAAGCCAGTAATTTCGCTCAGCCGTCCTTGACTGCGCGGAGATCGTCGACACTTGTTTGGCAAAATCCAAAATTAATACCGTCTTACACGTGCCTAGGGTTGGCAAACTACTTGTTTACTAAATTACAGGGTTTCCGTAATTAAGTTCTGGGTATTGATATCGATAGTCTGTGAAAGTTGGGAAGAAAATTGTTTCTAGAAAAGGGTTGGGATTCTCGGAATAGGATCTATTCCAAGAATCCCAACGGTAACGGTGGCTTACATTTTTCTTAATGCAGGTATTTAGTTTTCATATTTTCCAGGCGCGGTCCGAGGGAGGGGGTTATGACCCCCCTAAAATCATTCAAGCTGTCAAGAGTCTGAATGATTTACTTGCCTTACTAACTTACTACTTGGTGACCCCCCCCCCAAATCTTGGGCTGTGACCGAGCGTGTTTTCCAGAGGGTTTATTAAATGAGATGAGGTACATTGTACAGAGATCACAGTTTTGTAAACACCTTTATTTTATGTACGTATTTGAACTACTTAGCAAATAAACGATTATGATTATGAAATTATTTAAGTTGAAGCAAGTTCTTTTAATTGAGTTGCAAATACACTCCAACTTTTAAACTGCAATTTATTATTATAAATACATTTTCAAAATATTTATCTTTGTTAACTATGAAAGAACGTCTGGTATTAAATAGCAGCGGTACCTAGTAATATTAATAGTATATGTACCTATTCTCACAATTTTCTTCAAGCCCCTTTATTCATAAACGTTGCTTAAAGTTAAGCAGTGATTAGCGACTGTTTAACCATACATTTTTGACGTTTAAGCGTTACTTAACTTTAGTCATCGTTTATGAATAAACCCCATTATGTATAAAATATAAACGTATTTTCTGAAGTTCCGATAACAATTCTCGGTACAACCCTAAGCAATTAAGGCGGTAGACACATAACCAGTTTTGTAGCCATGAGTTTATGTGCGCGAAGTAATTTATAAAATTAAGGTAATCAATATAATATAGAAAGGTGTAGAAATGGATAAATAAAATATCCCTTTTTCATTTACTTGCATGTTGTTTTGATTACCATGTGAAAGAGAAAAATAATTTCTGTATAGGTATGAGAAAGAGGTAGAAATATGAGAAAAAGATTTCAAATCCGACTGGTAGGTAGTTCCGGAGATTACCCCAAACATAGAAACAAACATTTTTTTTTTATAATGCCTACTACAATTTGTCAAATTTCTTCAACAGATTTTCAACTTTATCGCTTAGCATTAGGTTCAAGGTTGCTTGGGAAAATTGGACAGTTTCGGGTAGCTTGACCTGCTGACGTCTGTATATCTGGACATCAACATAACATTGCTAAGGAAAACACATGAATCTACAGGACAGGACTAAACTAATATTTATCTTCTGTCCTTTTCTTAATGAAATAGAAAGAAAAAGATGCACTGAACTTAAATTTAGTTTAGTTTGTGAACAAGGAAATCTGCGCCATTAGCTTTACTCTGCTGTTCCGTAATGAGTAGTAAAATATAAAAGGAAACGGAAATGCGCCGGCGTCGTAAAGATAGCATTCGTACATATGTACTTATTGCGGTCATTATGTACGGGGTTTAGGTTTTACTGCGTATTTCACTTTTTTGGCATGCATGTGTATCTACATAGTAAAGGACTTTCATTGAGGTTGTCGCTGGTTTCCATTAGTTAGGTATTTATTGTTTTAAGTAGGTACCTAGTTTTAAAATATTGACGTGTAAAAGTGTCTTCAAATACCTAAAATTCTACATACTTGCAGATATACACTCATTGCATTAGCTAAATTTCTTGCTTTTTATGCGTTCTCAAATAAATGCCGTTCGGTCGAAAGTCTGTTGTAGAGTTTTACTTTGTATTTTGGTCCTAACATTAAAATAAATATGTAATATCCAAAAAAAAAAACTTGTTTTTTTCTTTCTTTATTTGTATATCGTGTACGGCTGCTCAATATTGAATGTAGAAGTAGGTTCCCTTGATCGTCTAGTAGACTTTCTAAGAACAAACTCATTAAAAATATCAGTTATAAAATACTTGCTCCTTACCGAGGGTAAAGAGCCAACAATTAACTACTATGCACTTGTATTTACAACAGAAAATAAAGTAAACAACGAACTATTTTTAAACCGCTGATAACCTTTTCGCTCTTGAAACGCTCAAGAAAAATAAACTGAAAGACTAACAGTAACTATTTTTATTTTATGCAATTTGTGTTAAATACATAATCATACATAATCAGCCTATAATGTTCCCACTGCTGGGTCACCACAGGCCTCCTCACTTCGAGAGTTAGTGGGCTATAATCTACCACGCGGGCCCAGTGCGGGTTGGTAGATGTCACATGTTTACGAATTTTTGGTTCTAGGACATGCCAGTTTCCTCACGATGTTTTCCTTAACCGTTTTTAGAGCAGTAGTGATGAAATAATTTACAGGAAGTAAAGTGCCTTTCTGGGTTCGAACCTACGACCTACAACTCGTAAGTCGCAGCCGTTACCACTAGGCCACCACTGCGCATCTATGTTAAATAGATGCACTTAATTGCATCATATGGCAACCAAGACCTTGTGGACATCATTTCAACTAAGATAAAAGAAAAAAATAAAATAACAAATATTAGACTTGACTCGAATATCAAAACAACTACTTACTTAGCAAGTCCGTTTGCAAAAAGTGTGCTCTCATACAGAAATCTATAAGTACTTATTTCACTGTGAAAACAACTCAATTGTTTTTTGGCAGAATACCTGTTCTGGCTGGTTAAAAGAAAACATTGCTGGCTGATCATGTGATCATAAAAGAAGAAAATACTTTATGATGTAAAACAATTGCCAACCTAGCATCTCTATTCCGTCGCTCAAGTAATAATGTCAATTGATGCAATATCAATTTGTTTCAACATAATCCTCCTCCGATGTATTGTTTACGCTACTTTACATAAACCACTTTATAAAAAACATTCAGACAATTTGAAAGCGTTTAGTACCGTGACTAAGAGACAGACAGAAAGTGAACGGTTTGATGAAAACGAATTCAGGAAATGAAATAAATGGCTGTAAAGTGTAAACTTTTAATAATTTGTGTCAACGAAAAGTGTTTGTGATAGCAGAGATTTTGCTATATTAACGCCAGGAATTTAAATATATTAGAAAATTTTATTCAATAAGCTAGATGTCTTTTGAAGCATGCTTATCTTAAAACCACATCAAGATATTAATCGGAACTTGTTCATTTCCACAATATTGGTTTTAAGGTTGTAGATTAGGTTATTTAAATAATTGAGAGTAGTGGTGACGTCGACATACAGAGTCGTAGGTCGTGGGTTCGAACCAGGGCAGGCGCTTTACTTAGTTTAAATTATTTCATCACCACTGCTCTCAAAATGGTGATAGAAAACATGAGGAAACCGGCATGTCCTAGAACCAAAAAATCGAAGACATGTGACATCTACCAACCCGCACTGGGCGCGCGTGGTGGATTACAGCCCACTCTCTCTCGAAGAAAGGAGGCAAGTCGCCCGCAGTGGGAACATTAAGTACCTATAGGCTAAATGTTATGTTTATGTAAATCATTAACAAGTGAAAATAATCTGAAGGTATTTCGTGAGTTCTTGTATTCAAGGCGAAAGTAATACTCATTTTATTGGTCCATGGACCTCAAAAATAAACACCGATCAAAGGTTTTAATATAAAATCCGCGTTCCAATTACGAACATTGATTTCTACTCAGGCATGTTTTTGAAATGTGCAGACACATCACACTTGTCTTGTTAATGAGTTTGCAAAACAAACTGGGTTATAAAAACAAGAACGAAATGATTGAATCAACACTTTTGCGTAATCTGCTGTGTATATTAATTTATGATTGCTTTATTAATTTGTTAAGTCTATATTGTCCCACTGCAAAGGCAGAGGCCTCCCCCAACTCCTTCCAGGTTATCTCGAGGCGCCGTCCATCTTCAGGCACCCATTGTGTGGAAACTTTTATCCAGCGGTCATCGTGCACGTGCATCGTGACCTTCCCAATCCCATTTCAGCCTGGCAGCCTTCTTGCCTACGTCTATTATACCCGTTTTGGAAAGCAGCGTGGTGTTCCGAATTTTGTTTATTTATTTGTTAAAAAGAAGAAAAAGTAGAAAGTATCTTCTAGCTCTGAATGGTTTCGATGAAACAAATGAATGCGTCCCCGAAATCGTCCATAAAATTGATTCATGAATAAATGGCCATTCGATTATACTACTATTCATCGATAAAGGTGCAGCAAACTGATTTATCGATTTCATTTATCGGAAGTGTCGACCGATAAAATCGAGTGGCTCGAAGGACTTCGCAACCTATGATAAGCAAGGACTACTGGGAACTTGGGAGGGAATTATTTTTGTTTCATATTGATATTAAATAGGTAATTAGTTTGGAAAAATACCCTTATCTACGTACGACGACATATCAAGTACGAAAAGCCGTTTATATATATGTCAATTTAGTTAAAAAATACACATACAGATGCAATTTAGTATTCTCATAAACGGATTTGGCAAATCTTGAATTTTATAATATAAGAATCGCTTTCATTTTTATGGGCAGTTCGTGTGTTACGACTCTCCTATAAATGCTGTAACTTACTATAATAATTAACTTGATTGAATTGTCTGCACATCTATCAATTTTATATTGATCTCTTGTTTACTAAATCCAATAATCCCAATATTTATGAACTAATTTGCTGCTGAATCCAAAATCAATTAACGTAGATTCTACCTCTTTGCCAAATTTTACCGAAATCCGTTCAGTGGGTTAGGCGTGAACAGGTGACATACAGACAGAGATACTTTCGAATTTATAATATTAATAGTATGGATAGTTAGCTTCCAATATAATAAACTCGCTTATAATTTTGACTTGAATCTTAAGACTCATTTAAAAATAAAATTAATAATAATAATATCCCTGGACATATCACACAGCACCATTTGTCCCAAGCTAAGCAACCTAATGCTTGTGTTATGGTAACAAGATGGCTGATAAACTACTTATATACATTTTTTTTTTTTTTGTAAATACATACATATTATAGATAGAAAAACACCCAGACTCGGAACAAATACATGTAGGTCATACAAATATTTGTTCCGTGCGGGAATCGAACCCGCGACACGCAGCGCAGCAGTCAATCGCTTAACCACTGCGCCAACCGTGCCGTCGAAATTATACACTTACTTACTTCTCAAATAACCACCATTATTATTTTTATCTCATGCTTATTGGCTTTTTCATGACGACAAATTGTTTTACGCAATAAAATAGCCAGTAAACAAAAACACTGCCATTTCTTTCAACAATCAGATTGTTGTATTTCTTCATAATCATGTGATTAAATCGTATTTATGGCTTGAATACAATACAACCAAGGCCGTTCCCATAGTGTAAGGAGTCTATAAAGGCTGGAATGTCGTTGGGGTGGCTTCCAAGGCCGACCACAGACACACCTGCGTGTCCTGACACTCGATATCATTGAAAATATTGTAATGCACATGCAATTTTGTTATACTTTACGTTTATCAAGTTTATAACTTGCGAAATATGAGGTATGGTCGGCAACGACACTCTATTGACACTGACACTTTTAGGGATACAAAAATTATCATTTTATAGACCACTAAATACAATACTTTTCATGTAATTTTTTAAATTTATGTAATTAGGTGTCTTAATTTTATATCTGTGCCGTTTTTTTTTAAATATTTTACTTAATTTATTATGATTAAAAAAACTTTAAAAGAATCGACTTTCATTGCTGACCGTACCAGGTATTTCGACACAGTTTTAAAAATCCCAGTAGACACAATCTTGGATGTCAATATTATCAATGGTTGTCGTTACATAAAAGTTATGTCCGCGAAAATATCGAAAGTTTAAATAAATAAAAAATGAAATACAAAAAGGCTTGAAACTTAATTCTTTTTTATCGTACTACCTACTTATGCAAGGTGATCAAGGAAATGTGAAACGATTCCCACTTAGTATTTCAATCTCATTCAGTAATTTACGAATTTTAAAATGGATGCTGAAATTGTTTTTGTGAACTCGGTTTGCGGAATTACGATTGGAATCGCTTTGAATAAGAATTGTTATGGCTGGAAATCTGTACGATAGTATTTATTTAAAATATGTATGTAAACATTGATGATATACAAGGCAGACCTATTGTCATTTAGGATGTTCCATCTATCTACTAATATTATAAAGAGGTAAAAATTGAGAGTTTGTATCTTCAACTTCTGATCTGATTTCGAAAATTCTTTCACTAGAACTTCTGATCCGATTTCGAAAATTCTTTCACTAATAGAAACCTACAGCATTGCCGAGTCTCATAGTCATAGACTAAAGTTTTTTTTAAATGTTAAAACAAGAATTTTCACGCGGAAGAAGTCACGGGCAGAAGTTATTCAGTTATAGTAGTCGAAGACCTGATCTTTCAAAACTTATAAATCCTCCATCAACACCATTGCCAGTCAAACATCCGTATCTCGTTCACAACCTTGTCATCATTCAATCATTCGATCTGATTCGTTCCACGACTTCTGTCACCGGTATTATTCATAGATCACCACAGATGAATGGGCTCAGTCCCCAGGGGCGCGGGCGTGTGAAAGTGGAAAACTACCATTGTCCTTCTACAATAGGTTAACGCAAGTATATCAGAGTGAAAGTTGCTTCGAAAAGGTCTCTTAACTACGGGAGCTAGTGAACTTAAAGAATTTATTTAAAGACTGCTTAAAATGTTGATGTTGTTCACACATTTGGTAATGTGAAGGGTAGTATGTTGTACCTAAAGTGTCATTTATTAATGAATGTACCTATTTACGTCTGTTTTATGGCTTCTTGGCCCTGGCAGTAGACTCTAACCCCTTTATTCATAAACGTTGCTTAAAGTTAAGTAGTGATGTTGACTGTTGTAGTGAAACCATACATTTTTGAGGTTTAAACGTCACTTAACTTTAATCGTATATAAAAATAAACCCCTAAGAAACAGATCAAATGGTTTAAAGTGAAGGTAAGCCAAAAGTTTTCTATAGTGGACAAACATTGTAGAAACCATTTGGCCAACCTAACCTAACCCCTTTTACGGTCAATAAATAACTTATATTAAACGTCACAATACTACTAGGTACATGTCATATTTACAACAACAAAAAAACTTGATTGCTATGCACTCTATAAACAAATAGTGATATGTTAACTCAAAAGTGCTATATAAAGTGGCCCAATTTCTCTCGAGTTCGCCTTATTACGATAAGTTGTTGACATACTCCTGACATATTATGTAACTTGAAGACACAACATCAACCAACACACATTATAACACCTTTATTATAGTTAAATAACAAATTATTTAATAACGAGACTCGATAATATCTATGTACATATTTATATTTAAAACTGATCTAATTTATATTATCTGTGGCACAATTCGTTATCATTCACCTATTAATTGATTTCAAATTGTAGTGTTCCTAATTGGAATGCAATTGTAATTAGGTATTCAATTGTAATTCGAATGTACATTCGAATTTTAAAGTTGAATACAGGTTGGTTTTTTGACGCCTCGCACCAGCTAAGCGCATACACACGAGCGACTGCAACCGTCGACGGCTGTCGCCAACACGCGTCGACGGTTGCAGTGGCCTCTGTTGTCGACGCGTGTCGCTCGTGTGAATGCACACTAACGACCTTTATCATATTGTGATCATCGACTGCTTGCTAAATGCCTAATTTGTGTCATTGCCCTTGTATTCAGTATTTCTCTCTACGAACCTGTTTTATAGTCTAAAGAACCATGTTCAGTGTTGTCAGCCTTCCAAGCGAACAGACTGAATCGATTGACGAGTTCATAATGAAACATTGACAAAATGCCGATGCGAATTTGGACATGTTTTTCAACAAGTTTTATAAATAACTCTTTTCCTTTTGCAGGTAAGTCACCATGACTCAATGGATTGCGGCGACATGACATCGGCGCTCTGTAGTAAGATTATTTTTTTTATAAGAGTTCGGACGAATGTGGGTTCCACCGATTATATTCGGTAGCAGCGTAAATGCAAAGATTTTGTCTGACATTTATGGCAGTAACTTTTAAGAAGCTTTTGACAAGTGGTCAAGAAGGTATTTGTTTTATTTTTTCTATGAAATCTAGGATGCCATTTCAAAAAGACCGGTGCGGTAGTGACTCTTGTGTGCCGAATAGCGAATGTTGATCTTAAGCCGAATGGGATTGGAAGTTTTATCCCATCTCTATTTCACTTGTATTCCTCACAATACAATGACGAATCTAAAACAAGATTCCTAACGTGACTGTATTTTAGTAGAAAGAAGATTTAACTATGATAAACCACGCGCCATTTTTTGTGGACATTCGCTATATTTTAATTAAGTTTTACTGTTAAGGATAAGTTTTTTTGTGCTTGTTAATAAACTATGATTATTCTGAAACAAGACTATAATTGCTTGACCACTGCTCTCAAAACGGTGCAGGTAAACATCGTGAGGAATCCGGCATGTCCTATAACCAAAAATTCGAATACATGTGACATCTACCAACCCGCACTGGGCCCGCGTGGTGGATTGCGGCTCACTCCCTCCCACCGAGAGGAGGCCTGTGTCCCAGCAGTGGGAGCATTTAAAGCTGATTATGCTAAACAGAATAATAATTGTGTAGATCTTGCTTTGGAGATAGAATAAAAAATCAGTGGTATATTTTGATTCGAATCTGCTGGATGCGGGAAGCACAGAACTGGTCAAAGTAGCGGTGCTTGATGCAGGCGTAGCAATGTCTAGCAGTGGACATCTTTCGGCTGAAATGAATGAATCAATATTTTGATCCTTAGGTACCTACTAATGTTATGATAATATTTAAGTAACAGTTACGAACAGCAAAATGATGACTAATCAGAAGCATGTCTCGCATGAATCATTTAATCGAAATTAATATGCGAAAATCGCAACGATTGTATTCGAGAACGTTTGCTATCTCAAATAGTATCGCGACTGTCACAATGGACCGCCAGCTATTCGATCCCGTTATTCGAATCGATAGTTTACTGTTAACATTATCACGACTCGGCTTAGACTCGATTCGTGCCCGTTTTTATTTTGAACTTTTTTATTGACCTTGCTGGGAACTTTTTCGTCTGTAACTTTTTGGGTGATGGATTGGTTTTTTGGCTGGGAAGTTGATAGTTCTATAGAGGTATGAGGTACAGGGTGTAAAGTTCACTCATACTCTGTATAAAAGGAAGGATCCTCCGACCAGAGTGTTGTGTCTGGCGGGCAACTGCCCAACGATTGATGTTGGAAAGTTTGTATACCTATGTGCTAATTGCGCGGTAAACTCTGCTTGCGAGATGCAGGATTTGCGTGACGTCAGTATGACGCGTTGTTCACATGTGGCTTTGCAGATACCGCTACAGTTCAAAGAATTTGATTGACTCAATGGAACTGTATCTAGTGGTAAAATAGAAATTTTGTTAGGGGAAAAGTTGTTTATTAGCTTTTAAAGCAAAAATAAACTGTCGTAGGTGCAACATTATAAAGATAAACTCACGCCTTCTTAACATGGGGGTAGGCAGAAACTACAGAACGCCACCTGCTACGATCTTTACATACCTAGCTTGTTCCTTTTGCTTCATTTACGTTCCGTTTAATCCCGACTGATTAAAAATAAAATTGATTTCTATAACACTCTCAGGGCAATCAATTCAATACGTATTGTGTAGTGTGTCGGGTTATGATAATGATGCCTAATCGTTTAATTTTTTGTTCGATCTTAACCTTCACGTTATGAAAAGCGAAATTTCGGTTCATTGTTTTTTTTTTCTGCCAAATTATTTTACCTCCCAAGTCAAAAGGATATTAGGTACGATGGATGAACATAAATATCCTTTATCCATTTTCATCATCTGCCTAGCCTTTTCCCTACTAGGTTGGGGTCGGCTTCCAGTCTAACCAGATGCAGCTGAATATCAGTATTTTTTACCATTGAATCTACATCTTCGTCATCATCATCATTGACAGCCTTGTTCCACCTGCTGAGTATTGGCCACCCTTTAATGCCATGCTTCCCTGGTCCGTGCGAGTCTCATCCAGCCTATTTATTCTGTCTCACCGTGAAAACTTAGGTGAAGTGAACTGTCAATAGTGTCAATCTCTGGCATGTGGTGGAATGACAGCTCCCTATACCTAAGTTCTCATTTTTACCGAATATATCGGCAGGTCTTCCGGGCGATCTTCTGTAGTTCGTCCACCCACCTGGAATCTTTATCTAACCTACCAAAAAATCCTCTTCTAAAAGGACAAAGTCAATAAAAACTTTTTACGACATCCACAGTTTTGCACCCAATGATTAGTATTCACCACTGCTGCATGCAATCTGAAACGTTTACTAATGTATGTGGATGGGACATAAAACTTTTCTTCTCGAACCTTCTTTCACGTAAATCACAGAGGCATTAAGGCTGTCAAGCGGAATTTGTTCAAGTTCTGAAGCCTTGAAGTTGAAGATCACGTTGCGAAGATTCATTGCTTGTGAAGTCTATGTGTCTTTAAACTGTCACCGAAAAAGGCGAAAATGCTGTTTTAAAGATAATATTAATGGCTTCAACTGGATCGTCTGGTGTTCGGAAAAAAAGAGCATGGCAGTTTTTTTCTTGAGTGTGAGGTGAAGGATTTTGATAAGGCAGATGGGTATGAGCATTGTTGCTAGCAAGACTGAAGGCCACTTGATCAGGCCCTTGTGCGCAGTGTATGTATTGTTGCCAGGTTTCTCCAGAAGATGGCATAATAGGTATCATATTCCTGAAGTTGTATTTCCAGTCCGCCCGTACGTAAAAACCCACCATTTTTGCGTTGGTATAGGTACTAACCAATCTAGGTTCTAGTACTTATTGGGCATTGTCCTTAGTTTAAAAATGACAGCACGGTTTTAGTTTTTGTTTGCAACGGACAAAGGCACATGCGTTTACAGCCTAAAGCCAAGAGGAATAAACGGAAGACAATGGTGACCCATTATTTCGTTGGAATGTCAACAAGCAAATTTTTTTTTTTCAAAAGTACACAACTGACGTCTTTATTAAAATAAACGATGTCATGGAACAAATTGCCAGCACCGCGACCTGCTCTCAAGATGAGCTCTGGCATCCCGTTGCCATAACTACCACAGAAAGAGACAAATGTATTCCACTAGGTTAGAGCGAAAGAGACGGAGATAGTGCGTCCCGTTTTAAAGTGCATGTTTGTTTTGGGGTGGAAGGTTTGGTTTTTGTTGTGCTTATAAAATAGAGCTGCCTGGCTCTCAAAGTGCATGTTTTTGGGGATGTCGCTTTTAGAGGTTAGTCTGTAAGTGCTCTACGGATAAAATTTAGAGTATTTCTAGAGAAATGTTATGAACAGGAACTATAGGTACAGACGCCAGCAGATCAAGCTACCCGAAACTGTCAAATTTTCCCAATCAACCTTGAACCTTAATGCTTTAGCGATAAAGTTGAAAATCTATTAAAGAAATTTGACAGATTGTAGTAGCTTGATGTGCTGGCGTCTGTACATGGATTCGCAAGGTTAGAAAGTTTCAAACTTATAAAAATCATCCTTATCATCATCTCAGCCGGACGACGTCCACTGCTGGACATCCCCCAAGCACCTCCACTTCGACCGGTTCTGTGCTTCCCACATCCAGCGGATTCCTACGGCCTTAACAAGGATAAAATATCATGACATAATTATCACGCCTGTAATCCCAGAGGGGTTAGGCAGAAGTGTATTTATAGTACACCCACATTCATGTGGCGAATCTATTGCAGCCAACCGGGTACAAATTCACATCTTAGGGTCTATTCTAATGTATGTTTCCAATTGGTGTTATTTCAAGTTAAACAAATATCAAATTTAATTTAATAGCAATTAAGTTGATTTCAGAGTGACTAGCACTATTGAAAAAGTTATAAAAATGTTTGAAGTTGTAGCGTAAACTGAACTTGATAGCGTAGGAATTAAAGTTATTTTTTCATAAACTAATATTTGTTTACATTTTTGGCAACAAAATCGCGAACGCAGATTAGGTATAAAAATATGAAGAAACTTTGAAGTAGGTAAATTTAATAAACCAGCAACGTCAACATTAATTATCTTTATTTCACAATACTGAAGTGTTAAATTGTGTCTGTTTCCAGATGTTAAGATAAAGTTACAGTCGCGATAACACGGAGACATTTACGACCACCGATTCCTGATAAAAAAATATATATTTTTAAATTTTATTTCCTTGTTCACCTTCTTGTAAAAAAATACATTTATGATACGTATCGTTAAAATAAATATTTTATTTAATTAATTAAGATTGTACTTATGATGCAATTTACGTCCTGAATTTCTGTTAAGAACTGGGGTACACGTAGCGCAAGGATTAATTTTCTTGAGTAAAGTCGAGTTTCAATAAATAAAAGTTAGGTAGGTAACATAATATTCTTAGCCAGATGATAACCTTCCTGGAGAATGTATTCGATATTAATTGTCCTAGAACCAAAAGATCGAAGAAATGTGTGACATCTACCAACACGCACTTGGGCCCGCGTGGTGGATTACGGCCCACTCCCTCACAAAAATTGAGGAGACCTGTGTCCCAATAGTGGGAATATTATAGGCTGATATGTTTTATAAATTAATATACTTGACTGAGGTTATCGACTAAGTCTAGAGTTAGCCCATTCTGTGCATCAGTTCCATTCTCAAGCCATCGGAAATTGTCATAGTCATATTTTATAAACAGCTAGTTGCACCCCGCGGTTATACGCGTATAAGTCTCGATCCCGTGGGAATATCGGGATATGAAGTATTCTATGTCCTCATCCAGGTCATTCTAGGTACTCAAGTGCCAAATTTCATCTAAATCTATTCAGCCGTTTTAGCGTGAAAGCGTAACAAACAAACTGTAGCGGTATCTACAACGCCACATGTGAACAACGCGTCATACTGACGTCACGCAAATCCTGCATCTCGCAAGCAGAGTTTACCGTGCCATTAGCATATATACAATTTCCCAATATCAATCGTTGGGCAATTGCCCGCCAGACACAACACCCGTCTGGTCGGAGGATCCTCCCTTTTCAATGGAGGATGAGTGAACTCTACACCCTGTTCCTCATACCTCCAAACTGGTGACCCCGACGTGATCCATCACAATCTAATCTTGTCTCTTTATAATACATAATAATTATTAGTTTAGAGACAGAATTCAGGGAAACTAGTATTTCTCAGTACATATGCACGTGGCCACTTCTTCATCTAATTAAACCCTTCACTCATGTATTACTACACCTAATTGAGGACTACGTTCTATTCTTACCTTTACACGACAATACATGACAATACAGACATAACACACAATGAACTACAAAGAATTAAAGTCATACAAATAGTATTATGTAGCATGACAACACTAAACGCTAAGTTTCTTCACCATTCCGCCTGTTTGCACTAATTAACTCATTAAGTGCCTAATTAAGTGCTGTTCAGGTTTGATCTACGGTTATGCATGAATAAACTTGTCTTGAATACATATTGATAGCTACAAATTATAGGTTTTCATAGTAACGTTTTAAGCCTATCAAAATTATACGATGTTCTTAGTTTGTTTCGGCGTTTTTTGGGGTTTCTGACCGCTTTCGTCTAAAATATTCATCAGTTCTCCATAAATCTATCTAAATTATTTTGTTGACTATGGTTATCACAGAAAACTAAAGTCGAAAACCCGTTCGTGTTAGCTTTTTGCAGAGAAACCTGATGGGTTTTTGATTAATACGTTACTACGTTAGGATCGCTTATATATTTTAATCTTTCTATATTCCGTTTGTCACCTTCTAAGAGATTCTAATTTCTTGTTAAGTAAGTTCCAGTTCACCACCTACCAACATTAATATAATCTAATCTAACTAGCCTAGGGGTCTACTTCGAAGTAGTATCGGCCGAATGTTCGGCCGTTTCCTGCTATGAAGTTACTATTTGGTTCGGTCGGTTCCGATCCTACACTCCTACACTCTTTCGAATATTGACTATGGTCCAGTCCCAACTGAGCCGATCCGAACTTTTTTCGCATTTTTCAATAATATTCGGTTCGGCCATGTGTCGGTCCGATCCGAACATTCGCACTACACTTCGGAGTAGACCCCGTGTACTGTACCACTGCAGGGCAAAGGCCTACCGCTCCCTTTTCCACACAATTCTGTCCTTGAGGTAAGAGTCAAGCTCGTCCCGCCATCTACCAACATTAACAACTAGTATTTAGACAATTTTTTGATGCGCATGCCCCAATTAGAACAATTGTAATTAAAGAACCGTCTTATCCGTGGATAACTGACACAATAAAAGTTATGATGAGCTTGAGGAATGATGCCCTGGCCACGTATCGTAGGACGAAATCTGAGTCTAAACAAGCCTATTATAAGGAGCTGAAATCGCTTGTTACCAGCTCCTTATTTAAAGAAAAAGTTGCTTATTTCAATTATAATATAAATAACAAAATTAAAGATCCCAAACAACTGTGGAAAAACTTAAAGCATACTATATTGCCAGTTAAGCAGATCTGCGATCTCCCTTGTTACTTAAGAGATGCAAATCAATTAAATTGCCATTTTCTTAGTGTGCCTGGCAACCCAAATTGTAACATAGCACAGCGTGCATTCTTTGAGTCTAACCGTTTTAGTGATGCAACTTTCACTTTACAGACAGTTAGTGAGGAACAAGTTTTACGATATTTTGGTCAACTGAAATCCAATGCGGAAGGCTGCGATAGCATTACTTTGAATATGCTTATGTTAACCCTTCCGCAAACACTAAAAGCCATCACGGACATGGTGAACTACTCAATTGTGTCTTCAACGTTTCCCGACATCTGGAAAGTAGCAATTGTCCGACCAATCCCAAAAACAAGTAACCCTACTGAATTAAAAGACCTTAGACCAGTAAGTCTTTTACCTTGCCTGTCAAAAATATGCGAAAAAGCAGTATATCAGCAGGTATCTCATTACCTAGAAAATAATAATATTCTACCGGAACTTCAGTCAGGGTTCCGTAAGCAGCGAGGCACTAGTACGGCTCTGTTGGATGTGACAGACAATATTCTTGCTGCACAGGACAAGGGCCGGTGCACACTCCTAGTCCTGCTTGATTTTTCACGGGCTTTTGACTGCATAAATGTTGATCTGTTCCTAGCCAAGCTGCAGTACTACGGATGTGACCACAAAACAGTAAACTGGTTTCACAGCTACCTCAACAACCGCGAACAACGTGTCGAAATACGTCTAAGTGATGGCACAACCCTTGTCTCCTCACCAGTTTCGGTAGATAGGGGTGTCCCGCAAGGCTCCATACTAGGGCCCATAATCTTTATTTTATATTGCGCGGACATAATAAAAACTGTACAACTTTGTAGATACCATATTTACGCTGATGATATACAAGTGTATATCTCGTTCAAGCCTGACGAACATGAGAGAGCTTTGAAAGATCTGAACGAGGACCTTGATAGGATAGCATGCTGGGCAGAAAATAATGGTTTAGTACTTAATCCTATCAAAACCAAATACATGCTACTTGGAACCAAGCACCAAATAAATGCTGTGCCTTCAGAGCTCAATGTTACTTTATTGGGTAAGCTGGTCAGTCGAGTCAGTGAGGCACGAAATCTGGGTCTATACATGGACGCTGAGCTGAGGTACGAGGGTCACGTGGCAGAGTCAGTGCGCAGCTGCTTCTACAGGCTCAAAGTTCTGTACAAAATAAGGCCGTATCTGTCGGAGGAGCTGCGTATTCGACTGGTTGAATCCCTAGTACTCTCTAATTTAAACTACGCAGATACCGTTTTTGGTCCCAGACTGCTGGCAAGAACTGAGCGACTGATTCAGAGAGTACAAAACGCCTGTGCACGATTTTGCTTCTCAGTTCCACCTAGAAGCCATATAACACCTTTTTTAAATAAGCACTCCATCCTTAGAATGAAATCACGTCGCAAGTTACACCTAGCGTGTCTTATGTTTGGGGTTATTAAGCATAAGGCGCCAGACTATCTGTACAAAAAACTGAGCTGGATTGCTAGTAAGAGAGAATGCGCGGTCAGACAGT
Source organism: Apamea crenata (assembly GCA_949629185.1). Taxonomy (NCBI): domain Eukaryota; kingdom Metazoa; phylum Arthropoda; class Insecta; order Lepidoptera; family Noctuidae; genus Apamea; species Apamea crenata. Next base: position 6,996,653 of record OX451359.1, read on the forward strand.
GCTCCCAGCAACTCTCTACAGAATTGCACAAGACGGCCGCCTTCAGAGGCAGTTTCAGGTATGCTGCATCCAAATGCTGGAACAACATCCCCCCGCCAATAAGGAATATAAAAACAATTGGTACCTTTAGAAGTCGACTGCGGCAGTATCTGATCGACTCTCAAAAAAAACTGGGCTTGACCGTCACAAACACGTCCATAATATAGCAGATAGCTGGGGCTTTGTTCCACACGACATGTTTGTCTATGCGTTATGCTGTAGACAAAGATTGAGGCAACTGTTTAAAACGAAAGGCATATCATAGGTATTACAATAGAGAGTATCTAAGCAATTCACGCTATACTCACTGTATATAAGTATTACAAAAAAAAAAAAAAAACATAACATAATATTATTATACACCAACATGTAAACTCACATACACATACACGCTTAACTATTCAGTCATTACATAACATATAATAACTGTGATAATCAAGTGATCCAGTACTACACAGGTATAAACTTCAAAAATCTTTCCATCTGCCGGTTTTTGAAATTAATAAAAATGTGGGTACTTACCAACTTACAGTAGGTATACGCGCCGCACTATGTAGGTACCATTTTTGTTTGAAACCAGATGCGTTTTCTCGACATCCGTGTGTCACTAACGGGATACAGCAGAATACCAGCGCCAGGTATTGTACCTGGCATATGCTGAGCTGGACTCCCATTTGGTGCAACCATGAGACACACACCGCCCAGTAGTGATCGACCATTGTGGACATAGACTATTTTGTACTAGAGGTTGTAGATTTGCGAGGTGTCTATGGGTCGATCTATTTTTTTAATCTTTGTTTTTATTTTTGTTTCACTTTTTTTTATTTTTTATTGTTCTATTTTTTATACTTGTATTGTGTGTCTTTTGTTGCACTAAATAAACGTTTTTATCTATCTATCTATCTATCTATCTATCTAATTGTCATTATAAAACGTACCTACTGCCTACTGTATACATATTTTAATTTAATGAACCTATCATAAGTATTGTCAGTCATGGTCAATGGTCGAATATGCAAACAAAAAACAACATATTCAATCAAAATATCTACATAATATTTTAATTCAGCACATGATTCTAGACTAGTTTTCAGAATCATGTACTGAATCCATTGTAACACACACAAGGACAATTCCCGTAATTAAAAACGTTCAAAATCTAGTCGCAATCTCATCTCGGCGACAATCAATGTCAAAACTTGTCAACTGAGGTCGGAGGGGTAATTCTCGTAATTTAAAGAACGTTCACAGTCTGATCTCAGTCTCAATCTGTCAAAAATACCTCTAATTTCCATATATTTTGACAAGTTTTTGACACTTGTTTGTCGCCGAGATGAGACTGCGACTAGATTTTGAACGTTTTAAATTATGAGAATTGGCTTTCTGACTGTGAACGTTCAAAAACACAAACTATTTATTTGAAAACTGTTGTCTTAAAATAAATAGTTTGTGTTTTAACAAATTATAGTTCCGCTTTACTCAGCTTTATAAACCCAACCTATAAATCAATCCTTTTCGTTTAAAATCAAACGCAGTCACAATGCGAATGAATGAGTTATTGTTAGTATCATGTCCTCCTTATTGTTAGTAATGAGGGGTAATTAAATACACTGTGACTCGAATAACAATATGATTATACGGATAATAATTAAACAATCAATGAACCTGTCTGTCTGTTTTGTGGAATATTGAAACGTGAATTGTTTGGGTGTAAGGATATTTTCTTTTTAATTTGATTTTTGAATGTGTTTTTAAACATACATAACATCACGCCTGTATTCCCCGAAGGGTTGGGCAGAGGTGTACCCATAGTACATTTCGTCAGTCATGATTAAGTCCCATTTAATAGGGGGCAATCCTATTGCCCTCAACCGGGCAGAAATCCAGACACCTGGTTGCTCTTGAGAAATTCCAGATGGAAAAACCCAATAACACTTTGCCCGACCCTGGAATCAAACTCAGGACCTCAGGCTAACAAGGCAGTCAATGCAATGCAATGTGTTTTAGACGTCCATACACATGATCCCAAAAAATCAGAGACTTACTTCCCTTAACACAACTAACTAAACAAGCGACTGTCAAGAATTCAGCTTGAAATAAGAGTTTCATAACCCTTCGTATGGAACGTGGATCCACGCGAGACACAATTGCTTTTTAAAATTGTTTGTATAATTACGGCATTCAACCTGTTATAGAGAGAAAATCTGTCACGTACCATACATACAAACAAACAAGACAATCCAATTTCAAATAAAACCTAACTGTCATCAGATTTATCTAGAAGCCCCACTTTGTGTACAAAGAGTGCATTTTTCGCGCATTTGACATAAGACATGATGGCACGCGGCTTTCTCACGGCCCTTCAGTATTCAGACGAGCACGTTCTGACATTGCCGGGCTGTGAATGTGAAATTATGCCGATACTTGGACACGCATCACAAACCCACCAAACACTTACTATCTAACTCGCCAAGCGACTTTCAACCGTATGTCAAAGCATTACAGGCGGAAAAGTGGTTTAGGCATAGACATGTAAGTTGTGTTTTGTGACACGAATACTCATTACCACGAGCGGATTACTGAGTTGCGTCATTTCTCTGTAAAAATATTTAGTTCGGTGTCTGTAAGTGTCTATTATTCTATGGGTGTACTAATTTGTGTGGCCCATTCAAATTGCTTTATAATTAGGTGCATAGCAATGATGTTCGATGTGACAAATGCTTCGTTTAAAAAGTTTTGACTTTCTTTTCTAGAATTTTCCGATGGAGTGAAAATTGGCTGTTTGTTTTCTATAGAAAGTTACAACTGTTTTGAGTCAGAGCTCTTTTTTCGAACGTTATGTTGATTAAACTTTTACACAAATCGATTTCTTTGATTGGCAAGATTCTGTCGCTCTAAATTCAGACAGTAAAAACCCTGACACAAGCAATAAACAAAAATGACTGCGCACTTTTCTCGGATTCCTTTTTCAAATGCAATACATCAACTGCAAACTCATTTTAAATTGCAATCATATTAACCCTAAAATGCACATTGTACTTTGTTCAGAATCGAGCGCAATGTCAGCTCAAATCTGGGCTATCGAGTACGAATGTCGCCTGCGCATGTACGCATGTACTCAGCGTTATCGACGCAAGATACCGTTTACTGACGGTAATTGAGCAATTACATTCCTTGCAACATAGTTTTCACTACAGTTTACTTAGTGTTACCGTCTTGGCGTAGGTGCACACTTTTTGATACCTACTGCGCTAATTTATACAATAAATAAATCGTTACTGGTTGTATAAATGTATAATCTGTTTGGCTGTTTGGCGATCGATCAGACTGACAATTTGTTGAACCAACAGTTTAAAATCAGTTGATCTGCATAATAATTGTAAATATTTTAAGCTAGATTAACTTCTGTTCTGTCAGCTCTGCGCTCTATTTATTTATTGAAATGAAGTTTATAACACTGCTAACTGAATACAAATCAATTTTGTCCAAACCATGATTTTTTTTTTCTAGTTTACCAGCGCTAATTGCGTAACACACTATCAATCAGAATCTGAATAATTTTGAAGGATATTGCTAATCTTTGTTTTACATGTTCGAAAAAATTGTTTGCTCAACAACATTAATAACGCAATGATTGTTGTTGAACTGTCAAAATCAAAACCCTGCTGTTTGCCCCACTGATCCGGTGTGTTCTCCGGACATTTCCTCTAAGCTTAGACAATGTTATATTTATAAAAATAAATTATAACCAGACACGGCTCTACGCGCATAAAAGACATCATAACATCATTGTGTGTCCATCCTATCTTCCCATACACGTTATAACAGCCAATAGAAGGCCAGCATTCTGCTGCAAACGAGTTCTAACAGAAAATAAACCAATGGTATTAGAACATTGAATGCTTGCCCTCTTATCGCATTCCGCAGTGGTCCATATCCCGTACTTAACCCTCACAATATCGTGGGATACGCACCTGGATGGATCTGGAACTGATTTCCTGAGTTCCAGATTGTTGTGGTTTTAAATTGCGTATCTTCAAGTTAGACAGTTCAGTTCAGTTTCTATTTGGGGGACTATCTTATGTAATTTTGACGTTCAAAACGTGCTGATTCTCTGTCTAATTTGAATAAATGGCTTTGATTTTTAAGATATAATATTCGGAACTTCGTAACTATAATAAGTTATCAAAAGCAGCATACGTGAAAAAAATAACTAGACATTTGTTTGGGGCTACATGTTTCGTTTGATTCTTTAGGGCTTAGGGAATTTCCATCAATCCCCAAGGAGATTGCGAATCTAAGTGCTATTTCGACACAGAGTTACAATTCGCGCTAATAGTACACTCGACACGATTGGCACATTTGGCAACTTCAGCAGAAAATCAGTACTGCATTTGCAACACTGCTGAGCAGTGATTTTTATGACTAGCAATACCTCATTTGTTAGAGTGATAATAATGGTATTTTAAAATGGTAACATTTTTATGTTCTAGAACTGTGTCACGTGACTTGCTAAGATGACTTCTGTCGGCTTAAAAATAATCTGTATCGTGTTTCTCACTACATAAATTATGTATACGTTGCAAGGAACCTGCGTTAACTTTTCCTTAAAGTCCTAATATCATTGGTCCTAGGTTACCTAGTACCTAGTCTTTTTCTTAATGTACCTATGGTACTTTTATTGTCATTTTGTCCATGATTGTCTTATTACATAAAAACTATGTTTCATTTTCTCTTTCAATGCGAGAAAATGACTGTATAGTGGCTAGTTGCCGGCCCATTGCCTTCGAGAAAACAACGGTATCCCTTTCCCTTGGTCGACTTAACCGACATGCAAGGAATGATAAGTAGGTGACAGGTACATTCCATGTTTTTCTCCAACAGTCAGATTAGCGTGGGATTGTATACAAATGAACTAATATTTCTGACATTTATAAACGGACGTCGCTAATTGCTTTTAATCATAATAGTTTAATTTACATATATTTTGAACGATATTACTTAATATACTTAGATGACGTTTGGGCACACGTTCTATTTCACAATTATGGAAAATCAATCTTTATGTCTTTAAAATCGTTAATTAAGAACTTTATGCTTGTTAACAAGTTCGCATGAAATCAGGTTATAATAATTATGTGTTCAGTTCTGATTTATTTCAAATGTAGATTGTGTTTGATTAAGGCAGTAATCATTTTAGGGTTAACTGCTAACTGAAATGTATTTTTGAAATAGGAATCAAGTGCGGCATTTAAAATAAGTTCCCATAGAGAAAGACACAAAACTAAAACCTCTATACATAATAGGTAAGCAAACGAGTGTTCGAAATTCAAATTATTCGATGCTCAATTGTTTCCTTTTTTTAAGTGGCATCCTTATTCCTCCAATACAATATCCTACAGACAAAAACGAAGAGCTTATATCAAATACTGAACAATCATAATAAATAACAAAGTGCGTGATTCGGATCGTGCCCATTGCGCATCCAATTAGCGCCCTCGTTATAGTTTGCGGGACGCTACGAGGAATGTCGGTTACGTAACGTGTCCGTAACGGTACGGACACGTTAGCTGAGGCCTGTGAGTTACCGTGCGAAGACGATGACATTCTGCACTCAGTTGCACTTACGGACCTAGGTAGTGTTGTGACAGATGACGAGTTCCCCTAGGATTTATGATAGTGGTGTTTTATAAAACGAATGGTAGAGTGCTACATGGGTCATTTGGCACTTGAATGACATTGACAGGATTGGTAAACATTTGTGGAATTGACACAAAAATTGCATAGAAAAAACAAGATGGCGTCCTTAGTTCTCATTTTGGCGACGCGTCAATCGGGAATCTTGTAGCGTTGCACTTATGTACAGTACAGGGTAACTGAAAGGTTGTGTCCAGAGGTTAGTACGCTCTTCTGCGCCACGGTGCTAATTAACCGAGCTATCAATCAGAATCTGAATCATTTTGAAAGATATTGCTAATCCATTGCTTCATATGGTCGAAAATGTGACCCCTCAATAACGTCAATAACACAATGTATGTTGTTGAACTGTCAAAATTAAAGCCTTTCCTACTTTCAGCGTGTTACGCAAGTACCTTCCTTCTTGGAAGTAAAAAGGTTGATGCATTATTTAATTAAAAACTGAAGGGAAAAGATCGGATTCGAAAAAAAAAATGAGGAAATCCTTTGCGCTGGACTTACACAGAAAATTAATTAACATTTTCATGGAACATTTCACAGAAGAGACATTAAAAGTATCTTAATGTAACGGAAAGTTAGGTAAGATTTATTTTATTATCAGAAAACAAAAGTAAATACCCAGTCATGTGTTATTTAATGTTGATATGCCGAAAAATTAACTAGGTGTCATTACATCAGATCCTAAAACTCTTAGCTTAATTATGTTAATTTTGTACAAATGTTTGAATAAAGTTTCCGTTGATAATTCAGCTTCCTTCCTCTGATATCATTATGTTCGTCCGTCTCTTTGTATATACATAGTATTATATAGTTGTTAAATACTATTATTTAACAAGTACTGTTATCTGTTTTCATTAGACGCTTACCGTGTAGTTAAGACTATTATCAAACTTTATTAAATATTTTATGTTTGATCTTTGTAAGACTGTTCACAGTGTTTATTTTAACCATTAATAAGTGAGACTGTGTAGTCGACCTCGCAATTGCTTTATCACCTGGTGATAAAGAAATATGAAGTATGAAATATGAAGGGTGAAATATGAAGTGTTTTAATGTTGCTAACACTTCATAAAATCACAAGTCAGTCTATTCTGTAAAAATCTCACCGTGAAAACTTAGGTGAAGTGAGTTTCATTCCACCTGCAGTGTGATTCTGTAACCATTTCACCGTGAAAACTTAGGTGAAGTGAGCATAGAGTGAGCTGTCATTCCAACTAATGCTAGGGATTGACAACACACTCTAGCTTAGAGTGTGTTGTCACTTCACCTAACTTTTGACGGTGAGATTTTTACAGAATCGATCGGCTGATGCTGACCCTCTTGACAGCTGACTTCAAGCTCACTTCACAAGTGTCCACGATGAGATTTTTACAGAATAGACAACAACGTCTATTTGTTTATGTGAATGTTTAATTTCATCACCACTGCTCTCAAAATGGTGAAGGAAAATATAATGAGGAAACCAGCATGCCCTAGAACCAAAACATCGAAGACATGTGACATCTATCAACCCGCATTGGGCCCGCGTGCTGGGTTACGGCCCACTCCCTCTCACAGAGAAAAGGCCTGTGTCCCAGCGATGGGAACATGGGCTGATTATGAGTTGTCAAAATTGGTTAAGCAATTACGTGGTGGACTACCAATATTTCAAGACGGACTATACCTACAATAGTAGCATAAAAGTTGAGGGCCGTTTATGTAATAGGAAACAAATGCGACACATTAATTTGTTTTCTCCGCGGTTGGCCACTTACGTCCATTTCTCTACATTGTCACTATAGTCTATGGGTACCTACTCCTGTAGCTATTGCTAAAGTAGGGCAATATGTAGGAATAGATCAATAGTTGTCGTTGCTCTAACAGATTATGATAAAAATGTTAGTCATAGCTGACATGAGGGTGGTAACTTGATAAACTTCTGTGTTGTTTAGGTACAGTCATTGGACTTATGTAAGAGATTTCAGCAGTTAAGTACATGTTATATCTACTTATTTTAAGTAATAGTTAAGTTCCCTGAAGGGGGTAAATCAAAGTTACCTTGATTCACCTATCCATACTTATAATATTATAAATTCGAAAGTAACTCTGTATGTATGTATGTTACCTTTTCACGCCTAAATTACTGAACGGATTTTGATAACGTTGTGCAAGGAAATAGATGGAATCCTGGGAAAGGACTTAGGCTACTTTTTGTCCCGGTAGCACGTTCCCATGGGATAATTTCCGGCCATCCACGCGGGTGAAGCTGCGGGTAAAAAAAACTAATAAAGGGTAAACAAACTCCTGTTTTCGGATAGTAACGTGACTTTGAAACATTCCACGAACACTCAAATATCGTCTATTACTAATATAATTGATATCGAGATTCGGGACAAAATTTAAACTAACCCAATATTCTGCTGTAAACAGATTAAATTCCATAGAATAATTCTTAAATTCCTTTAATAAAAGTCTAACAAGATCAAAAATATGTGTATGCCTCAAGCTAATCATCTTACCCAGAGAGTTTCTTGGAGAGCCAACAAACTGGAAAAAAACACACCAAATTCCATAATACTTCTAAGTATTCCAGTAACACGCAAGTTCACGTAACGAAGTCTCGTTAATGTTATTACCAATGAAATCCGATTAACTTGTACATATTGGGTGAGGCTTTATATAACACGGAGTGAAAATGTCACTGTTATTGTAACTGTCATTCATATTCATAACTAAGTTACGAAAATCTAGAGTAAGGTCGACCATGAAGGTTGGTTGAATCTTTAAAAAAAATAGAAGTTTTTACTTTGAAAAGCGAATGACTTCTGAGAATGTGAACTTCGTGGTAAAGGTTGAAAGTTTTCGTTCGATATTTTAAACTTTAAAAAGTTATGCGATTAAATTGTAAGTTGGAGGTTTTAGCTGATTTTGTTTTTAAAATCTAAAGTTTAACTAATAAACCAGTGCAGTCTTATATAATTAATGTCTAAATTAATTATTTAAATGATAGGTAAGCAGAAGTATAGGTAAACAAAAGCGAAGCAAAATCTATTTGAAACACTAACGCGTCTAATGACTGCGAATATGAAAGCAAGTTTACATTTACATTTACAAAAATTTACATTTTTAAGTAATTTTCGAGCGTTAAGAACTTTTAGTAGCATTAAGAATAAAAGTTTATAGACAGTTTTAGACTCTTCACAAAAACATTTATTTTTCGAACATGTCCACTGTTCCCCTCAGGGTTGTAGAAGAAAATACTTAAATGTTTAATTTTACAATTTCCTTGTCTTTTGTCAGGATTCACGTGATAAAAAACATGTTTTTCTTCATTTAAGCTTGAAGGTTCAGATTTACGTGGGTAACATTATTTATCATTGTTCATTCACTCGATATACATCCTTAACGCCCCTCGTATAAATCTCATAAAAGAAAAGATGAATGTTCTATAAAAAGCTTTTAAAGCCTTCTTCACCAACAAATGACTATAAATAGTATGAAAATCCAATTTACAAGTTACAGGCATTATCTAAGGGCGCAGGCGGGGTAAGATGTGCGGGAAATTGAGAAAAATGGACCGACAGTGACAGTGCGTGGGAGAGCGTGGGAGAGCGTGGGATGGCGTGAACTGTGACGACATGGGCCATGCTGGCTCGCAGCCCGTGACGTCACGGCGCGCCTCCGACGACGCCACCACCAACACTGTTATTATAAAAATAATAACTTGATAAATATTTATGGCCAGTCAATGAATAATTTTTAAAGAGGAAAAGTTTCCGTTCGGATTTGAAATTTGTTTTTTTTTTACTTATTTGAAAATTGCAGCGGTTACCTTTTTCTAATGTAGTGTAATGTGTGAGACGTACTCAATAAAGTTAATGCACCTGTCTGTGCTGTTATTCTGTATGTAGGTAAACGCTTGTGTTCGCGATAGTAGGTGACGTCAAAATAATACTACGCCGCACAACTTGTTACTGTCAGTCCGTAACTATGTATTATAAGGGACTACATAGATTAGTGCAGATTTTTTAACCCTAACATGCGTATATTACCGTTAAAATAAGTTTTTAGAGTCTCACACTCGCTTTTTTGGGAATGCTTCTTTTTCACTACCTTCTGCCTCTATAAAATTATATTTACTTGGTAAATGTTGACGTCATCCAGTCATTCCAGCACCCTAATTGCGTAACAGACGATCAATCACAATCTGAATGATTTTGAAGAATATTGCTAATCAATTGCTTCATATATCGACGCTTGAAAGGCAAAATTGACCTTCTCTTTAAAGTTTAACTTTTTATGAAAAAAAATCATATAAATTCTGATTCAGACGATAAAAAAAAAGATTTCCAAAACAGTAAGAATTTTGTTGTTGATGATTACAAGATTTTTTTTTTCTGAAATGTTTATCTTTATACTGCTCTCCTGTAAAGTCAGCCTTATGTCGCTTAGTAAATTTTGCCTTTGAAGTGTCCTAAACATAAACATAAACCACCTGAGGGGCAATTTACTCTCGTAATTTTAATAACGTTCGTTCACTGTCTGATCTCAGTGTCAATCTGTCAAAAATACCTCTAATTTCCCTACATTTTTGACAAGTTTTTGACATTGATGGTCGCATTGATTGCGACTAGATTTTGAATGTTTTTAATTAGGTACGGGAATTGGCATTCTGTTGTTGAAAAAGTCCAAAACAGTTTAATGAAAATTCTAACGTATCACAGCGAAAGACACGGTACAAAGCTATATAGCCCGTAACAGTGGCCGCTGTCGTCTGTATCGGATAACTGTGGCCACGGAACTGGAAAATTGGATGGGGACGCAAAAACTTAGTTATTTTTCAATGAAACGTGGAATTGAAACCGAGAGTGCCTTTCTAGTCTTATTATCTCTTTGATTTAAACCTTCCTCGTGCGCGCATGTAAGTATTATGGAAGCCCAAAATAGAATTCCTCAGATTATATTAGCAGATAGGAGTGAAGTGATTTTATGGGGAGTTGAGTATAAAAGAGAACTGATGAGTTTTCTATAGTTTATCAGAAACGACTAGAATAAGAATAAGAATAAGAAATTTTATTTGCGCAAACATGTGTACACATACAAAATTAAAATAATAGATGCATGCAAGGTCATAAATAAGATTAGCTCACGACATGTTTGCCATTTCTCATGGCGTGCAAATATCTTGGAAAAAATAAAATGAAAATAGTATTAATACATTGATTTTAAAATATTACAATTATACATTAATTAATGTCAGTTAAACAAATATATTCAATCATTTACATTATCCAATTATTCATTTTATATTTGACTAGTCCAATAATACAAATTACATAATAATAAAATTATATTATGAAGATTTACAATAGGAATTTAATTAAATAACATTTATTATGGCATATTTAAGTTATATATTTTTATCACAATGAGTCGTTTAAAAATTCTGCAATACTATAATATGCTTTTTGTGCCAAAAAAGATTTCATTGTTTGTTTAAGTTTAAGTATTGTTAGCTCTCTCCAACTTTTGGGCAGTTTGTTGTAGACAATTGGTGCCATGCAAAAAACACTCTTGCGCATAAGTGCAGTTTTCGATGTATGTCCACATAGTTTACTATCATCACGTCTATTTCTAGGGAATTTGTCTGCCATACGAGGAAACAACTGCGGATTTGTTTTTACGAACATGACTATTTCTAATATATAAACTGAGGGTAATGTTAATATGTGATGTTTAATGAAATAGTTTTTACAGCTATCAGTAGTTTTGAGATTAAACATAGACCTCAAGCAGTACTTTTGTCTTTTAAAGATGATATCCCTGTCGGTTGAGTTACCCCAGAAGATAACCCCATATCTAATGACTAATAAACTATAGAACTATAGAAAAATAAACTATAGAACGCACCTTTGGAGGGCGTACGAGGGGCCAAAGCCAACCCGCAGAGGCCTCTTAGACAATTTCGTTTGAAAAGTGTTGCAATCTATCTAATAAAAAACTTGAATCAACCATTTATCAGAATGCAACTCTTATACAATCATGTCCTTGGTCTGAAAAAAAAACCATATATATCAACATAAATAACCAAGTTAAAAACCTTTCAACGCAATTAAAATTTTAAATCAACTTAAAATACAATATCGCGTGTCCTATTTTCCAATCTGATACAAAATGTAGAGCAGGACACGTCACGCCGTGGGTAGCTGATAACATGTTAGATGGTGCAGCAACTGTTAACGCAGTCACTGAGGGGATCTGACGTCATAGGCTGTCTAGACAAATTTTATGGTACGCAGCTGATGACGTAATCAACGCCTACGTTAAGGGAAGCACATTCGGGACTTCAATCAACCATGGGTACCTACGTACGTAATATAATTTATCGTAAATCCCTTTGAGTTCAATTGCAAATAAAATTGATAAATATTTGTTACCAATGGTGCTAGGAGAAATTGTAAAGCGTAGGAAGTGATAGGTGTCAACTTTACGCCTACGATTACGACTACGAGTACAATAAGTTGAAATTGTATTTACAACTTTTTCTTCTAGAACGGACCTGGGAGATTAAAGAAAACTTTTGCATAATTTTTATATCTTACCTACAACAGAAATGAATGAGAAACTATGTTCTTGCACTTCTGGATTAACCGTGGGTTCGTAATTACTAGTTATATAATGCCCCTGTCGCAGTAAGATGGTTAAAACCATGACATATGTAGTTATATCAGTAGGGACCGGGGGGTTACCGTAATATAGTTATATGAAAGCGGTTCACAACTATCTTACTAGACTAATCCAGTGAAATAATTATAAGTTGATATTTTCTTTGATTCACACAACAGGTTACTCATTTTAAATACAACGGTCCAATCAAATAACTTTTTTTTATTACTCAATCGTCACAACCATAACAAACAATTTTATAAGTAGTAATTCAAATAATGGATAGAGAAATTTAGTTCTTTATTATGTACATGATTTTTATTATTTAACGAGCCTACCATGTTCGACCGTAAACATTAGACCCACTAAATAGATATTTCCCCCATTAAAATTCATGAGACATCACTGATATCGATCATGTTATTTTCAAACATTTTCGGCATCCGCTGACAACATTAGCATGGATTGGCGCCAGTCCCTTAAATATCAAACCTGAGAAAAGATGGAAAAATTTATTACACATAAACCATTGCTGAGAATATTGACTCGATATTAATACTTGTATTGATAAAGAAAGTAATGTAGAACGATCGGCCGTGTGAGTTACACGAAGAGGCGGGGTTGGGATGAAATTGTGTGGTGTTAAAGCAATTAACTTCCATCTATTGTCTCGACGAGTTATAGATGTATGTACCTACCTATTTGTATTATATGGAGTTGCTATGTGATTACTTGGGTAGGCTTCATTTGTTTCAGTACCGTCTTCATTCATACCCGTGATGAAGTAGCTATACAAAAAGGCTGAACAGATATATGAGAACAATAATTATATTGAAGATCCATTGTGGTACTTGAAGTCATGAAGTGAGAAATAATGATACAACGAACCTAAAGAAGATGGTCTTGAGAAAGATCAGCAGTGCGATTCTGTAAAAATCTCACCGTGAAAAATTAGGTGAAGTGAGCGTGGAGTGAGCTGTCATTCCAAATAATGCTAGGGATTTACACTACTGACAACTCACATCAAGGTCACTTCACTTGAGTTTCCACGGTGAGATTTTTACAGAATCGACCGGCAGGTGCGTAGTACTCGCAACGGCCGTGCATGTATGACGAAATGTATGAACGTAAACAAGGCCAAATTAATAAAAAGAAGGAAGGAAGGAAGTATCGTAGCAGATGGCATTCTGTAGTTTCTGGCTACCCCCATGGGATATGTATGTTTGTATGTATGAACCGAAAACAACACGGATCTGAAATTCTTAAGCCACAACTTCTTAGACATTTTCACTTCTGGAAAATTCTAAATGGGGTAGGTACATTGAATAACACTATTTTTTTTAACTGAGTTATTTTGGTCTCGGAAAACTATTTGGATGTTAACATATTCTATATATGTATATTCTATGGTTTCATTACAATTCCGCCCATCGAACCGAAAACACAATCGTACACAATCTAATACTTTAATTACTTGCTTACAGACCGCATCGTTATATTGTTGTACCAAAAGACCAGAATTCTCATGCGATGACTCTGCGACCTATTTCGCACCAATCTCAGAGTCCCACGATTGCAACAACAGATGTTTAAGCTAACAAGAACTGTGAATACTGCTCTGTAGAATGAGCTATAAAAATCTAGTTGGTTCTTACACATACACACATAGACATACAGTGTTAGAGAACTATGATGTACATTGCTTATTAGATCATTCGTAGCTTAGGACCAAAATATAACTTGCCAATGCATGATCAGCCTATAATGTTCTCACTGCTGGGACACAGGCCTTCTCTCTGCGAGAGGGAGTGGGCCGTAATCCACCACGCGTGACCAGTGCAGATTGGAAGATGTCATATGTCTTCGAATTTTTGGTTCAAGGACGTGTCGGTTTCCTCACGACCGACGTTTTTCCTTTGCCGTTCACCGTTTTTAGAGCAGTGGTGATGATGATTTACACGAAGTAAACCGCGCCTGGGTTGCCAAAAGTGAAATTACATAAATTGATTCGGAGTAAAAGCTATTGAAATAATCTTACTGGATGAGATAGCAAGAAACACGTTTTAAATACTTTAAATATTTCATAAATCATTGTTGTTACTCAAACAATTTATTTCGTTTCAGCAAGCTTCAAACAATCCATCATTGTCAAACTTGTATTCTTTAAGGCTATCTTGTAATTTCATTTTGCACTTTTTACCTGTTAATGCTGCCTTCATTATTGACCCAGATTAAAAATTTTTTTAGGCCAAACCTTTTACAGTCTCTAAAAGCTTAACATTACCTATCACCGGTACAACCAAAAAGAGTTCAACAAAGATTTCTATGAAAACTTTAAAAGGGCAGACAACAACCTTATTGAATACACAACATCAGACAAATAGCGATGTCATTAAACCACTTCACATTACCAAGTTAACAAGAGCAAGTCAAAATGCACTGCTCGATCGCGATAATGACCAATCCGACAACGGTACAGCGTGAACCGGATGCGAATCCACTATCGGTTGGTGAAAGTAGATGTTACAAAAAATGCTCCCATTCCTTGCACCGGTTGATATTTCATGAGACATTCACTTGATACCAAATAGCGTGTGTGTAGCCTGTTTTCTGAGCAACGTGATCTGGACCAACCTGGTTTTTGGATCAAAGTGGGGGAAAGGACTTGTTTTATGGTTTCTTGATAAGTTTTGCGGTAATTTTTACGTGTTGCTTCGATCTTGAATATTAAAATAGCATCCATTTTTGTTTCATGTGCAGTTTCTATTATACAACATGATTTAGTCGTGATGTCATTGCTATTTGGACTACTTATATAAATTTAAGTTATATGTTCATATATTTCGCCATAGACATGTGCCGCACCGTTTTGATATTCGATAGGGTGGAGCTCGTGAACGTGTTATATTTCAAAGTAGGGCTAAAGGGGGTACTGGAGTAAGATGAATGTTTGGCATATTTTAAGTGTAAATTAGAACGTGCTATGTTCATAAATAAGGTGTGAGACATTGACGGTGTCCCCCAGGGCATTTGTTGGTTCCAAATATATGATGATGTATTAAAATAATCTGAATCTTCATTAAGTTACTCATTTTTCATTAGGTTAAGGATAATCCATATAAATATATGGTTATTTCGTAACAAGCAAAACTCTCCTCATTATAACACTAGTTCGACAGCGCTCCTAATAGATCACGACCTAAAGTGAAACACGAATGAATTATTTGATTCCATCTTCCATTGCTCCCTGCTTATTCAGAAAATAGCTGCGTTCAAGTGTTTCTCACGTCTCGTGGCTCGTTTGAAAGCTAAGCCGTCCTTTAGTATCAGTATGGTGAGGTTAGCATGCACTGGCATGCACGACCGGCGGTTTATGGCCCACTACACTGCATGCTCCAAATTCTAGAGCATTTTGTCTTACCTATAAAGTTGCTCCACATCCTGTTGAACAAACGAATTTAATGCCGGCTAAAATATACTGAGCAGTTAAGTGTACTGGGAAAGTGTTCCGTGTTCTTTGTCCTCTGTTAGGGAAGTAGGAATGGGTAACTACCTACTGCAGAAGGCTCGTTTGAATGCATTATAAACTATTTGAACGTTTACTGGCTTTTCATTTGTTTTACGCTACAAGAAGAATAAACAAAAGCCGAATCATTTACACCGGCAGTGTGTGGTGGTCTTATGACAAGACGATTCAAATTCCATTCCCCAAAACACAAAAAGATCGTAATCATTTCATACAGAAATTAACATTCCTTACCAATAAAAGGCAGAATAATGTAACAGTCCAAAGACCTTTTGGAAATAAAGACCAAATATTCAAAAGATTCATATTGTGAAAAGATCCAGTGGTCCTTGCAAATGGATAGGAGCCTGTAAATTCATAATTATACCTAGTTATACACAATACACCAATTTGTTATTTGATGACATCAAAATCATCTCCAAGTGAATGTTGTGTTTCTTGTCCTAGATTGGATGCAATTCGTGATCATTTAAAAATGGTTTTTGATGAAAATCAAATCACAAGCGTGCAGTTTGAGCAATGCCTACCCATTGCTCAAACTGCACGCTTGTGATTTGATTTTCATCAAAAATCATTTGATGTTTTTGGTAGAAAACAGATGGCGCTACAGGTCACAACAGGATACGATTCGATTTTTTAATGACATGAATCGTTTTCTTGCGTTGGCGAGTAAGACTTCCACACTAAAGTACCGCCCAGTACTACGCGACTTACGGCACCTTCGTACTTTAGTTCTTCTATCTTCTAAACGAATCGAGGTACCATTCTGAAATTTTTCACATGATATTTCTATACTACAAGGTATGTTTTCAGGTAAAAATAAAAAATATGAAAAAATGCGAAGTTGAAAAAAAACTGACTTTTAATGTTAACTTCCGGTTTACTATAAGAAAAAAAAAAAAAAAAACAAATTGTAATAAATTTCTAAGAAAAACAATTAATATTCTCAAATAAACACTGTTTACATATTGCTCAATCCATCTGGTTAACTTCATAAATAGCTATCGAAAAATCAGTTCCTCAAATTTTGGTAATTCTTTGAAGTCGCATAAATCCGTAACTAGGCAAAAAAAAAAAAAAAAAATTACGTACGATTATTCAGGTCTCATGGAAGTACAATTGACCCAATTATGAACAAAATCCAAAACCTGACATTTTTTTTCCTGTCCGCTTCACGTGAAATGCCCCTATAATGAAGCGGTCGAAACGTTTTCAAAATTCGCATGCAAATATATTAAGTTGTCTTATTTATGCATTGCACTATGCGAGGCAGAATTGTATGCTTTAGTGCATAATTTGGAGAGCAGGATCTTAAATGTCCGTAACATTATCTTAGTCTTAAATAATAATAGTCGACATGATTTCATTTATCAGAATTTACATAGCGTAATAGTGAGGTTAACTTGGTAAACGCTGGCAGGTGGATTATTTATTCGTAGCAAGTTTTGTTTTATCATCGTTTCCGTGACTTTATAGTCATTTAATTGTACTTTGTTCTTTAAGATTACAATAATGACTTTATGGCTTCGTAAGATAAATCTATTGCCAGTTTACTTCCACCGTTTCTCATAGGTTCAAGCGAAAAAAATCAAATTTAATTGCTCGAAGAACAATACAATAAAAGAAATGTGGTTGGGACTGACTCTAATTGATTAATGTGTTTAATTTGAGGCTAACGTTTTACTATGATAAACGTTTGTTCCTTTCACACGTGGGAATTAAATTAAATGTTAGAGAGAGATGGTGATAGGCAGTCAATTGTTTTCGTTGAAGCTCTCACGCGACTGTTCACAATGAATAAGATGATAAATTGTTTTGTTAATGTTACGGCTTTCGAGTAACAGTACATATGTATTTTGTCAGGTGCTTATACATAGGTGCTAATATGTTGATAGCAATTTGTACTTTTTATGCCTTTTCAATTAAATAATATACTTGGTCATTTTATTAAAAACTCTTGCACTTTTCGTATGCTCCGATTCTTTCCTGCTTTCTTTTGCAGAAATCGAACATCCTCAAAATTAATGTTCCAAATATGTCCTGTGCTCTGTAAAATGTAATCAAGTTCAATTATTTTATCTTGTTCTTTAGGTAATGGATGCCTGACGGAATAAGAAAAACTGCAATGATTACTTACCTTATAAGATAGGTCCTGGTCATTGGATCCGGTTCCGCGATGTAATACCTACGTTGACTACCTATCTAGCCAACCACGCCTTCTAAACCGGCTTAATCAAATTGCTAATTCAAGTATGACATCACCTAATTTTCTTTATCGTTTAATTACTCGTTCAATATTCTCAATTAGTGCGTGATAGACTGGTCTAAATCTAGATCAATCTAAAGGTTATAGTATTGTGCTGACTCTGAGGCTGCTCGTGATGTATATGTGATATTTTACGATTACGCAACCGGCCAACTTTGAGAATTGGTACGCGAACCGGTTTACTGGTCCAGTTGCATCACTATGCACATTTGACAGCGCGTGTATGTGTGTGTGTGTGCAAAGGTGTGTAACCGGTCTATTAATAACTTCGATTAGTTGACGAAATCAGGCTATTGTTTTGTTTGAAATTGAGATTGAAATTGGCTGATAGATTTGTAATACCTACAGAACTTAAAAGATTTAGGTAGTTGAATGTTACCAATGTTGGTTCCAAATATACATTATTGAGGTTTACTAGTACATCCACAGTAGTATTGTCTTTGACAACATCTTGAAAAGCTCACGTTTGGTTGTCTCAACTGTCTATGGTGCAACTGTCATTGGTTGTCAAGACGACAAGTAAAGTAGCAGCGATCGTGGGCTCATTAAATTGTTTCAAGTTTCAATCCCAGACGTTCACTACTGTTTTCGTGTGTACTATTTCCAAAATGATATGTTTATTGGACTTCACCCAATTCAACAAACAGATGTTGTTTAGAAACAACACCATCAAATTCATCTTGGTTAATCTAGAAGTCATTGCTATATAGCTCTCAGTATTTTCCATCTCCGTTAGTATACTGCATCAAGGTTCGGAGCCTGATACCGCTGCCAATTCTACTTAGTCTTAAGGAATGCAAGATAGTATGTAGTGTACTCTATCTACATATTAATAGATGTATGTAGGTAAGTACTTTCGCAATCAAGATTAATGCACCGACAATCTTGTGAATTCCTTCATTGCTGTATTTCCATGCCGTGTGAGTAAAAAGACTTGTATAATCTATTTGATTTATGTACTTCTATGAGGCATGGGCTCCACTTTATTAGTTTTTTTAAGATCACTTTGTAAAGTTAGTTGCAAATATATATATATATATAATATACAGGTAAGAGTATTAATTTCATCATTACCATTCTCCTGCCTGTTGTTGGACATAAGGCTAGTGAAGTACTACTTTATAATAAAAATATGTATGTTTAGTTTAAGGTATGGACCTGCGTCGCCTGAAATAAATAAATAAAATAAGACATCATTATTACAAAAAAAAAAAACAAATGGATGGTGGATTTTAAGGCGAAAGCGTCAGGGAAGCCCGCGAAATTCAAAACATACGTTTTTTGCCATTTGCAGGTCAGTATGAGGTTGTATGTTGATTTAAATATGATTCGTAGCCGTAAGAAATATTTATTCATAGAATTATAATCATAAAAATCATCAATACATCTCTGAATGACTATTTCATGATATCATAGCCTAGCCTGCCGAAATTTGTGTTAGGAGCACAAATGTGCATTGAAGGCGGCATAATATTGTAATTTTTAGATATTATTAAATGTTTATGGTTGAATTTTATGTTTGTATAGTTTATAGATAGTTTTATTAAGTGTGTATAGCATCGTTTAGGAATACTGTAAGCTGTTGTACTTATTGGTGTGAATAAATAAATAAATATAATAAATCATAGTACATATTATGAGGCTAATTCTAACTTAAGGATATATTGCTGATTCTAATGATTATAATTCTGTAATAAGTATTTGTTACGGTCGCGAATCAAAATTTGAATTTCGTGAGCTACCTTACCGCATCCCCCTTAAACTGAAACATTACCTGTTTCAAGCCTGGAATGATTGATCAGTTTGAGTCGTGTTTTCGAATACAAGAGTGAAGCGTTTATTTGTTCGAGTCAAACAACGAAAAAATAAGTCAAGTTTATTTATAGTAGTGTTGTAATCATGACTGTGTCAAGAAAGATAATTACGTATATGGATAAATAATATACCTACTTATGATGTAATAGAATTGTGTTTACGTTGATAACACCGTATCCACTTGATGTTGATATCTTTTGATGAGTGATTGGAAATTACAAGTTCTATATTTTGTCAATAGGAACAGGAAAATTGACGTATTTTTAAGTTGTTGTGATTAGAAAAAATTAAAACGTTGATTTAAAAATTGCTGAAAAATTTGATAATTTGCGGACTTGATGATTTCATTTATAAATTTGGAATATTTATTACTAAGCTGCACCTAGCAAATAGCCTTGCTATAAGAACCTAATGATTTAATTTGTATTTTTTTATAACAACATTTTTAGATTGTAAAGTTCATGGTTTTGTGTGTGTGTAATTAATCTATTAATTGAGTCTGAGACGTAATGCTAATGGAACTGTAACCTAGGAACATTTCAGGAAAAAAAAATATTAAGGACCTACCTGCAGTGTTCTGTTACCGTTCTGTTCGGGCAAGGGAAAACTTTTTCTATTGTTGACAAAGGCGAATTCAGTTCGCACTGAATTTGGACCTTCTTTCCTCCAAAAAAGTCGGGTTTTATAATGTTTATCTGGGAATCTGTTAAGCAGACCCTTGATTCCGAAGTGGACTTTTACCCGTTTCTAAAGACTTCCTCAGAAGATTTTCAGGCGTTATTTAACAAATTCTGTCAGCTCTCAATTATATAAAACACACAATTATCGGCTTGAGATTGCCAAACTGTAGTCACGACGAACCCAACAGTAATCGTGAATCCACACGGTTCTAAACGTGTAATTATATTTTTTATTTATTTTAACCTTTCGTGAGACAATGAGCGACTAGTTTCGAGATGTGAGAATATGTATCTGAATAGCTCTAAATGACAGACGGCTTAGCTATTATAGACAGACTAAAGTGTTGAACTACTATTAAGGTTTCGTCTAGACTGTGAGAGAAACGACAGTGAAATATTCGATACAATTAACATGAAGATAGCAGGCATTGTTTAAAAAAATACTCTGTTTTTGTAAGTTTTTTATTAAAGTAGGATGGAAAACTGTAAGTACGAAATATGCTATTAATCACGTTTGTTAAAATTTATCACTGCCATATTAATAAATTTTCGGTGACAAATTAACTCTTTGACTTAATTTCACATTTGTAATTCATTCATATTATTCGCAGTAATTTTGCATTGTCCAAAAAAAGTTGTGAGCCAGGCATCCTACACGCTTACAACCTTTTTGACGCCAGTCATGGAGTCATACAGGGCAGTCAATGACATCGCAATGATGTACCATGTCAAGCCTTTTCTGGGGAAATTTCAAGGCACAAAACGGCGTGAGTTAATTACCTTCCTACTAACGCCATCTAGTATCATGTAACGGAAACCTTGTTGCCATGGAACTTACTAAAACTTCAGAAGTTATTTCATTATTGCTAAAATGTTTGATTTGTCGCACTTTTTCGGGGAAAATTTATGTCAACCAGTTTCAGAAAGGCGTTAATATCAATTCAATGGTTTCACTTAAAGTTTAGGTATTTCCGATTTTTACCTATTATAAGTAGGCACAAAAACAACCCCAAATCGTTTCCGAGACTTTGAAGGCCTTTTGGTTTGCCCTTATTTATTTTTTATTTCCCTTGGGGCACCTCCCGCTGCCATGTGCCTCAGTTTGACTCTAAACAGACGCGTAAAAGTAAAGAGGCTGTTTACACATAATACTGGTAAACAATCTTTCAGTTACAAAAAATGTAAAAGTACCTAAAGCTACAAAATTGCACTTTCTCGTGACCTTTCAAACAGTAAAATAATAAAAATATGATAAAAAAGAGGGTTGGATTTTGTAATCGAAATTGTTTGGTTTTAAGATAACGTTTTTTTTAATTCAACACTTCAACCTGACGTCACATAAGTTTGCATGGTGAGATTTTTACAGAATATCCTTACGTAAGTAAAGTGCTACTTTCGTTACAGTACCTACTTATGTAGGTAAGTATTGTATTATTGTTTGTCATTTTCAGTTCACATCAATCTTGTGACGTGATTCACATTTTAAACAACTTTCCATCGTGCTAACGTCATAATGTAGATATTTGTGACATTCAATGAAAGTAAAACTTTTTCTATTCCAGTAAAGTACGTTGTTTAAGAACTTTTAGAATATGGTACTTTAATACGGAACTAATAAGTAGAAACAATAGACTTTCGTACTCATTAATCTAAGTACAAAATGAATCCCTATTTCCCTTGGTCACATCAGAACTTGAGAACGACTTTACCGATTTCATCCATGTTTTTTTTAAAGTTTTCTAATACGTTGTAGGTAGAAGGTTCTTACGGAAAAGAAAATTAAGAAAGTTGCTTCACGCGGACGAAGTCGCGGGCAAAAGCTAGTTATCAATATCAAGTGGAATTTCTCAGTAGCAAGTAGCAACCCGTCGTCTGGATTTTTGCCAGGTTGATAGCAACAGGCTCGTCCACATTACACTTAAACATAACTGGTGAACCGTGAGTGTAGGCACGGCTACACATCAAGCTATACATAACCTGACTCGACTTGACTGAGTATAAGCTGACTCCTGATTGTACGAAAAACCTAGGTATACAATGCGAGGTCAGCTAAAACTGGAAATGTATAGCTTGATGTGTAGCCGTGTGTACTATAGGTGGTGTGCCCTGTATTATGGGGCGAGCCTAATTACCATTAACCGGCTACAAAGCCACTTATAAAAATAAGTATGTGCAAGAAACTTTGAAGTAGGTAAATTACCTAACTTCTTCTTGAAATAAACTATATTATTATCGGGATTGTTCTTTTTTCTCAGCTCTTTGGCTGGTTTTTGCAACATTTACCGACCGAAGTCAAGTAAATGCAGCGTGTGGTGTGTTATGTTAAAGATGTGTTGTGAGGAGGACCTATTTCGTTTGCATCTATTTTCATGAACTTTCTGACAATGCGATATGTATTTAATATTACAGCTTTTTGTAGGGTAGTATACAGGGTTTCTTTTAGGTTTAGTAATTGAAGGCTATTATTATTATTACCTAATAAAAAAAAACCAGCAACGTCTAAATTAATTATCTTTATTTCACAATACGAGCAGTAATAAGAGCACTGGTGGCCCAGTGGTAACGAGCCCGACTTACGAGTTGAAGGTCGTGGGTTCGAACCCAAGCAAGCGCTTTACTTTGTGTAATTTATTTCATCACCACTGCTCTTAAAATGGAGAAGGAAAACAACGTGAGAAAACCGGCATGTCCTAGAAATGAAAAATTCGAAGACATGCTATATCATCATGCTATATCTACAACCCACACTGGGCCCGCGTGGTGGATTATGGCCCACTCCCTCTCACAGAGAGGAGGCCTGTGTCCCAGCAGTGGGAACGTTACAGGCTGATTATGCTATTTCACAATACTAGAGTGTTAAATTGTGTCTGTCTCTAGTTTTTAAGATGACTGACTAACCCTTCGCGGAATACAGCCGCGATGTTATGTTAATTATCAATTATGCATCTGTGTGTGAGTGCTGAGACACAAAAACACACGACCGAACAATGTCCACGCGAGTCCAGTGGAAACTTAATTAGCGTCGAGTTATCAACTAAGTTCTATCTTATTAGAACTTATACAACAATAGTCATAGAGGGTACACTCAATTATCTCCGTATTGTGATAAAAAGTTAACAAAAATAGATGTTGGACAGTACAAAATTACACACGATGCCCTATCAAGCTACTTATACATTTCCAGTTTTAGCTGACCTCACATTGTATAAGTTTTTCGTTCAATGAGAAGTCAGCTTATACTGGAAATGTATAGCTTGATATGGCGTGCGTACCACTAGCCCGTTTTCTGTGCAATATTTTTATATATTATGTACAATTATACTACTTATGTCAGTTCTAAAATTGATTAGAACTGCATGCATTATTTTTTTTCAATATTCCTAATAATTTGTATGTACGCACGGCTACACATCAAGCTATACATAACCAGTATAAACTTACTTCTGATTTTACGAAAAACGTGTACAATGAGAGGTCAGCTAAAACTGGAAATGCATAGCTTCATGTGTAGCCGGGTGTACTAACAAAGCTTGCATTGGCAAGTCCAGCATTTTTAACCGTGTGTGCCTGCTATCCTTCCTTACTACAGAAAGTTGAGAGGCAATTCTTTTAATTTTAAGAACGTTCACGGTCTGATCTCAGTCTCAATCTGTCAAAAATACCTCTTTTTTCCCTACATTTTTGACAAGTTTTTGACATTGATTGATCGCTGAGATGAGATTGCGACTAGATTTTGAGCGTTTTTGATTACGGGAATTGGCCTTGTGATTGGTTCGGTAGTATCAATCAATCTAAAACTAAAGCAGCTTGATTTGATTGGCACACACTTTTATTGTGAGGTCAGCCTTACCAAGGAATGTAGTTTAAATTCATCTTAGTATCACATTTTTTCGAAAATACCTACCTACTTTTATTTCTTACAAGCTGACCCAACAGACGTTGTCCTGTCCAATTTTCAATAATTCGTACAAAAATCCCATAGAAAAAGGCACCTTCAGTTTTACCCGAATTTGCACATTTTCCGGTAAACATTTCCAAATGTTTCTTTCCATAAATACCTAATTCGGACTATAACAAACATTTTAAAACAAAAAATAGCCAAACTGGTCCAGCCGTTCTCAAGTGATGCGCTTAGCAACGACAGCATTTCATATTTATTTATATACATTTCAAAAAAAATATCTTAGGCAGTATAAATAAATCATTGGCATTCGACATTCTACTAAAAAATAAACCTATGCGACTTATCGACATTTGAATAAAGAAAGGAATTGAATTTAAAAATCGAACCTCATGAATATGAATGTTACTTTCCAAATAATTGCCTGGCAACAGTAAAAATCTGTTTGTTTGAATGCATAGATAATTTTAATTCATCATGTTTACAAACCTCCGTTCTTAAAAGAACATTCTTTCACATAAAAGCACGTGACTGTTTCATTGGTTTAGTTGTCGCAAACGCTATTGCTGAGGTCCGTTCGATGTTTGTGTTTCCATTACAATTTTCTCAAGAGCAGCCCGGAATCCTGAAGGCCAATTCCCGTAATTTAAAATGTTCAAAATCTAGTCGCAGTCTCATCTCGGTGACAAACAAATGTCAAAAACTTTTGAAAATGTAGGGATTTTAGAGGTAATCTACTATCGCGCCATATTCGCCAAAAAATGTAAACAAATATGAGTTTATGGAAAAATAACTTTAATTTCTACATGATAAAGTTCAGTTTACGCTACAACTTCAAACATTTTTATAACTTTTTCAATAGTGCTAGTCACTCTGAAATCAACTTAATTCTCATAGTGTAAGAAAGTTGATATTTGTTTAACTTTAAATAACGTCAATTTGAAACAAAATTTGAATATATCCTGGTGTAGGTATTTTGGACAGATTGAGGTTAGGATCAAACTGTGAACGTTCTTAAACGTTGATGGCGATAGCTTCTCCCCTATTACATCGGACTTAAAAAATGCAGGTGTGCCTTCTATAAGTTCACTCTGCCTGACACTTCGCGGATTGCAGGCGTGATGTTATGGTATGTTTAAAGAAAGAATTTGCGCTTAATCGTTAAAGATCTTATTTTAGACACGCTTCCATATACCTAAGCTTACGCATAATTTTCATTCCCAATACATTCTTATGAGTCAATCACATCAGGTGTAAGGACCCACATTCCGAACGGAATTAAAATGTTTATCACGAACAACTATTCGGTTTTTCCCAAGAGCACCACTATATCACTAGGTTCAATACCCCTGTGATTTCGAGAGCTAATTTATGAAAAATCGCGTAAACATTTCTAGCTTGTTTGTAATAAAACGTGCAAATAAGACGTTCTTTTCGGAAAACTCTAAACACATGAGTGTAAAATAAACGAATCAACACTCACATACGCGTCAGTCAGGTACTTACGCGTCTTTTTTTTAAATCGCTCCATGAATTCAGACGTTTGATACCGACGCATACATACAAAGTACGTACAGACAGGTACTTAAAATATGCCTTTCTTTTGCGTCTTTCGTGGTACCTACGTAATGTCGGAAGCTCATCAAGCAGTCGGAAGGCGTCCGGCAGAGGTCGCTGACCGTGTTCGGCTCCATGGCCGTTCATTCGCCTCCTCTATTTGTTCGGTGCCTATTTACACTCACTGCCAAGGTGAGGGACACGATATTAAGGTGCACATCGATTAGAACGAATCGAGAACCAAGATCTGTTTTCGCGTAACGAATATTTTTGCTCGACACTATTTTCGGGTAGCAAAAAAATTTTTTTTTTTACCTCAATTGCGTCTTGTTTCTACAAAAGAGTGCTGTAATAAAATATAGGGATGGCTTTGAAAGTGGACTGGTTTTGAGAACTAGTTTTTGGCTAGACAGTTGTATTTCGGGTTTAGTACAAGGTTGATTGTTGAGGCCATCTAGATAACCTCGATGTGCATGCGACATGTAATATTTCAGTCCGGTGTCTGACTATATGTGTGACACTAGAGAAAGTTTCATTCAAACTCTATTCAACATTGAATGGGATAGTTCGGAGTCTTCTAATGTCCATCGGCTTATGACCAAAGAAGATGGCGGGTGAAACTGGTCAGAACAAACAATGCCCGAGGCCAGTTGTGATAGATACTTGATTGGCTGACAGTTAAAATAACAGTTAAGTGTAAAAACTGACTGCCTCGTTGGTCTAGTGGTTGCACGTGCTTCTGTTGAGCATGAGGTCCTGGGTTCGATTACCGGGTCGGGAAAAGTGTTATTGGGTTTTTTTCCATCTGGAATGTCTCAGTAGCAACCCGGTGTCTGGAATTGTGCCCGGCTGGCAATAGGCTCCCCCCCTATTACATGGGACTTAAACATAACTGGCGAAATATGGATGTCCCTACTATAGCTACAGTCACAATTTTTTTTTTTTTGTTGGGAAATCATCAAATGACCTCTCCCGCTCTGTGCTTAGCGGAATGGCGTGTCAGACTTTTACTGACAAAAACCCACCCGTGTTCCTTCAGTGGCCTGAGGCCACGGTATCTCTTTCGAACATCCCGCGGCCCTGGAGCTACGGTCACCGAAGGAGATATATAACCAGGGCCGTCGGATATAGTTGAAGTTTTATAAGAAACCGATGGATGTTTTCGAATAAAAGTTAATTTAATTAATAGAAAACAAACAGTTAATTTATCAAATAAAATTTCATTCGACAAAATCCATCGGTTTCTTACTAAACTTCAACTATATCCGACGCCTTGGTTACTTATCTCCTTTGGCGACTGTACAACCCGCCGAGGAATACGGGGGTGATGTTAAATGTTAAGTTAATGTGTAAAAATATGCGCATATTATCTTTAGGTAACAAAAAGTATAACGTACTAGCTGCGCCCCGCGGTTTCAACCGCATAAGTTTCGATCCCGTGGGAATATCGGGATAAAGAGTATCCTATATGTTAATCATGGTTATAAACCATCTGTGTGACTTTCATCCAAATCCGTTTAGTAGTTTTTGCGTGAAAGAGTAACAAACATCCATCCATCCATACAAACTTTCACGTTTATAATATTAGTAGGAAGTGCTTGATTAGGCTATTCACAACTTATCATTTGGTGTCCTGAACGAATGATCTAGTCTGCCAATACCCTAAGAATAGTTGGATTGCGAATTATTAGGCGTTGACCCTGTGGCTACAGAGCGTTATTTCATTGCCACAACTTATATCAAATGATAATAATTATTGTTTTAAGAAACTGAGCAGATTCCTTGAACTCTTTTGTTAGGCAAAGTGATGTTCTCGATCCCAAATTGCTCAAAAACAATATGAATTTGCGAGTCTTAAATAAGATCTTTTATCTGTACGATTACAAATTCTTTTCTTTTTGTGCTTTTTAGCGCTGTATTATAGGTACACCTCTGCCTAACTCTTACCACCACCACTACCACTACCACCACCACCACCACGGCCACCTAAAAGTGTGATGTTATGTTATGAAATAAAAGTACCCAGATATTGTCAAAACTAAATTCCATGGTAATGCAGTACAGTATTAAGTTCGTTACTCACAATAAAAGTGTGCGCCAATCAAATCAAGCTGCTTTATTTTTAGATTGACTGATACTGCCGAACCAATCAGTTTTCTGTTTGAAGCCACTAAGTTTGTTATGTTATTTATAAATGAAAATAAACTGTGACACTTTGTAGGAAAAACTACGAAAAGAAACCACGGATTACACATACAAACATTTTCTTTTAGTAGTACAAATGCGATATAAGCTTAAACCTACCAACTACAATAAGGTTAAGAACAAATATCCAATTTGCCTACCTTTATCTACCTAATCTTGACAAGCGGATATTTACTCACAGCAAAAACAAAATATCCCTTTTGGGTAAAATACATAAAAAATCTAAGATGCTACTTTGAGCTGCCCACTGTGAAACTATAAGAAAAACATTCCATGAATAAATCGTCGGAAAATCCAATACGGTATTTCCTTATGTAGGTACTCAGGGAAACTAGTACGACTAACTAATACTGGTCGTTAATTAAATGAATTCGATGCTAGGTATTCTACAAAACTATATAATATGTTATGTCAATTCTTTCCTAACTAGAAAAACAAAACAAAAACCCAAACGATAATGAACTCTAAGGTGTTGCGATTACCGTTCTTTACATTATGTTTTTTTTTTATCTTGAAAATGGCGTAACGTCTGGTAGTTTATTGACCGACGTTGTTTCACTGCCTACATACTTGTGATCCAATGTAGCAGTATATAGGTAAACAAAATGGCGCCGTGGGAGGTTAAGAGACAGTGATGGGACATTAGAGGACTTGTTTTTTTCGTGTTAAGTTCATGGCTGTTTCGCGAATCTACAATAGCGGAAAAATATTTTGATCTTTTCTATTTTATGTCTGAGAA
Organism: Apamea crenata; assembly: GCA_949629185.1. NCBI lineage: Eukaryota > Metazoa > Arthropoda > Insecta > Lepidoptera > Noctuidae > Apamea > Apamea crenata. The sequence continues at coordinate 7,025,723 of OX451359.1, forward strand.
AACCTGTTTATTTACTATTGCTGAGACATTTAGAATACAATATTTAAATAACATCTAAATGACCTGCCGCAGGGTTGATTATACGAGTGCCAAAGTCAGATATATTTCATCCTTGATATAAAATTGCCGTCTGACAGCTCTAGTAGCTCTTGGATAAGACTTATTCTAGGTATAAAATTTTGGAGAAAATTCATCCTCAGGCGTTAAATCCATCTTTATAAGGTATTTTTTTTACTTGTGTATAAAGTTTCAATAAATAATATAAAGTATACACGGCAGTCATAATTATGCTCATCACACAATACTTTAGACATACTGTCAAAGTCCGCGAGCACATCACAGTCTGGCACTAAGAGATGAGGGAAGTTTCCACAAAATGGCACCGTGGGAGGTTTTCCTATCTATGACACTAGCAGGCTTGATTGTGAGTTTGTGAACCACTGCTGCAAGGTTTTGGCTGGGCCGGTCACCTTGCAGCAATTATGTCACAATCTGTTTCTGTTTTTGGTTTTGTTTACTTACTAACATAGTTTGTATGTACATTGTTACTAACACTATGTATGGGTCTTGTTACTCGAATTAGTTGATTAAATAATAAAAGACAGAGGTGATGGGACATTATATAAGTAAGTAGGGCTTGTTTCTGTCAAGTTCATGCAGGCTGTTTCGCGAATCCAAAATGGTGGAAAAATATTTTGGTGATTTTATATTTCAATATTTTATTCATGTTTTTTTATTTTATGTTTAACAGAAAAACCTGTCTATTGCAAAGGCATTTAGCATACAGGATTGAAAAATCCTTTTTAATTAAGTCGCTTCTAAGAAGTAATATACATGAGGGAAATAGTCTGAAAAACCTATGAGGTAATATTGGTGCATTATCATGATTTACAGCGAGCATTAATGCCTACTAAGTGCAATGATGCATCTGTTTTCCTAGTAAAAACATAAGAGGCTTGTTTACCTGACTTAATAATGAACAGCGGTTGTAGGCAGCTGGATATCATACAAAATTAATATACTGCTGGAACTGCCTGACCAAAGATAAAACACTAATGAAAATTGTGTAGCCAATGAAGGTTATCATTTTTGGTCCTAAGATACAACGAGAAAACACGGAGGCTGTATAGTTTCTGGAACTCGGAGACGTGATTAGTGTTAAAACAGAAGGCAGATTTTAATTTTCACTCCAATACAGTTTAGTTTTGAGAACTGTAACAATCCTGCTCGCAAAATTCCCAAAAACTAATTTCCATTATTCTTTCTAGGAGATGCAAGATGTATTGGAGGAGGACTCGGAGATGAGCGACTGGCTGATCGAGAGGGACTCGAAGTCAGGAGTGGTGCTGCACGACAGGCTGATGACCGACGCGGCGCTGGGAGCCGCCCCCATCAAGACAGAACACTCCTACAGTCTACATTCAGATGTCGAGTCTGCACCCTCCTCGCCGCACCATACCAAAGTTGACGGTAAGTCTAAATCATAAGATCTACCTACATTGCAGGCTGAATCTGAATCAGTTGACAATCTTTCAGGTGAAATACGTTAACATTTTTTTCCTACTATGGGATTAACTCTGAAATAGCGAAAAATGAGCATCTTTTGTAGGTACCTATACATTTTTACTAGGAAAAGTGCCAATAATAATAAATCGGATCACACAACTCCTACAAAAAAAAAAATCCATATAGTAAGTATTAGTAAAAATTACTTAAACATTGTGTTAGTAAAGTAACTAACACCTACTGCATTTTAAGATGTAATAGAATATTGCTCTGAAAGATTGTCGGTGAATTCAAAGTCAACCATAAGTGAACAATGTCAGTACCTAGAGCGCGCTTTGTAAAACCTACAGCTGTGCGTTTCATTTCTCCTAGAACTAGTTTTCGTAGGCTACTTCATTTGCATGGTAAATAAGCAAACGTCGGCAATGAAGAACAAGATTACCTACAAGCATCCGTTAATTCTAATATTAAGAAATTAAAATTTTCTAGTCACTTTTCAATATTAAATACATTACATAGTTGTCAATATAAATCTCTTCTTAATTGTAAGGGAATATTAATAACGTCTAACTCCATTTGCATAATATGCCTACCAACTTAAAAGGGCCATTAAGCGCATTAAGAAATAAATGAATAGTAATAAAATTCATAATATATTACACTACACACAAAACTGTGACGGCTCTGTCACAATCAGCATTCAACAAAACTCATTTATTAAAGAATTAATGGTGTACAGAAGCCGATAGTCAAAAAGACCAGAAAGAAAATTTTATGAAAACCAGTTTAAAAAACTCGTTTCACGGTTCTGAATACGAACGATTTACATTACAACAACTTCGTTGCGTAATTTGTGTAAGACAGTGTTGACCGAATTTATTTATTTTATTTTATTTATTCAATGAAATCTTTTAAAAATAACATAACATCACGCCCGTATTCCCCAAAGGGTTAGGCAGCGGTGTACCTACAGTACACCCACATCTATATTATCAACACTTGAAAGGCAAAATTTATTAAGCGACACAAGGTTATTTTTACAGGGAGCAGTTTACTTTTCATTAAAAAAAAACTTGTAATCATCCTAGGTGCGTTATTATTACTGTTATAGAAATTGTATTTTAACACCTGAATATATATATATATATATATAAGTATATTATTTTTAAACTGTTCTCCTGTAAAGGTAGCCCTATGTCGCTTAGTCAATTTGCCTTTCAAGCATCGAATTATCTTTCATCATCATCTATTAAAAATGTGGTTGTTTTTACGGTTATTTACCATCGCAACTTACATTGTTAAAAGTTTAATTGGACAATGAAAACATCAATTCTTAGTATAGTTAGTACATTTATACCCATGATATTGATCCACCTTGTCCCGAAGATAACCTCGTGGTCAGAGATGCGTACAATTTGGAGATTACGTCAATTTTTAGATATGCATAGATAAGTCTTTAAATTGCCATGTACCTAACTGACGTAATATCATTGGAATTGCAAAGATCAGCATCATTACCATTTCTGCCTAAAGACTGGTGGAAATACGCCGCCCAAGCATCACCACTTCCACCGCCACCATTGCGTAACACACTTTCTATCACAATCTGAATCGTTTTTAAGGATATTGTTTCATAAGTTATCTTGTCTGCTCAGCGACGTAAATAACGCAATGAATGCTGTTGAACTGTCAAAATGAAACCCATTGCTACTGTTAGTGTGGTACGCAACGACCCCACTGTTATGTGAACGAACAACGAACGAACAAACGAATTGCAAAGATCAATCAACTCAATCAATCAACTCAGCCTATCGCAGTCCACTGCTGGACCAGCTCCACCACACCCAGCTCCCAGGCCCCTGCGGCAGGCTCCTGCTCTCCCAGGCTGCGCCACCACACCCTGTCCTCCGCCATCCGCATCCAATCCGTCCCAGCCACCTTCTTAAGGTCGTCCGTCCATCTAGCTGGGGGGCGTCCCACACTACGCTTGCCGATACGCGGTCTCCACTCCAGGACTCGTCTGCTCCACCTCGTCTGGTCCGAAACGAATAGCGTCAATTTGTCTGCTACCTACAACAAAAGCTAAACTGCTATCTGAATCCATCTACCAATTACGGTTGACAAATTATTGATTGTCATAATCATTTTGGAAAGAAGCAACAGATCTTTTGGGTGAAATGAAATGAGTTATTCTGTTAATAGGATGAAATCATTTTTACACGTCATATAATAAAAAATATATTAAATTAAGCTAGATCGCGAGGGCTGGTTTGAGGTGTCGCGGGAAAGGAGTTCCTGGAAGGACTTTGGGGGGGCCTTTGCCCAGCTGTGGGACAGTACAAGATAGGCCGGAACAAACCCAGAGGTCACGGTCTCTTTTAAAGTCCAGAAATAATCTTGGTCAAATCATGTGAAGACCATGTAGATTGTTGTCTGAAATAGTCTTCTAAGGAAAGCACCACACAGATTTGAGTGGATAAGTCCAGTAAGTGCAAGCATTTCATGTAGCTCGACGCAGAACTTGAGGAGCTCAAGGTAAGGAATCAAATCTGAAGCTCCTGTCACACAACAAAGAGTAAATTATCTAACAAATAATGCTATCCTTTCGACCAAAACTAATCGGAATCAGAGAAATGTAAACTACGAAGTACTAAAACAAACTCCAAAGTAATTAAGGCTTCCATATTTTCCATTAAAACAATGTAATGTCTGATGACCTCGACCATTGTCAACAGCCTGTGACCTTGAGCTGCTAGTTCCAAAGCGAATAACTCACTATTGTTGAACAAAATACTATTTTATATGTATTCAATCGCTTTATGGATTTTTGATATAATCGCGGCGCGGGCGTGAGAACGTTTATTACCTTTGTGATCGTGGATTTTATGAGGAAAACGTTTCTTTTTTTATACATAGAAAACAACAGAGTACCCGGTATCTGGTTGATATTTTTAGAGCATTTATGGCCATTTATCTTTGTCATTAATTGCATAACACACTATCAGTAGCAGGCTTTCATTTTGACAGCTCAACAACATTAATTGCCCTATTTACTTTATTGATCAGACAATTTTTCGAACATATGAAGCAATGGATTAGCAATATCCTTCAAAATGATTCAGATTGAGATTGATAGTGTGTTACGCAATTAAGGTACGTAGGTATAGAAATTGGAAAACCAATAAGGGTGAATTATGATTGATTGCTTAAAATGATTTTATTATATTAAAATGCGTAAGTATTCAACAGCTTTAATAATAAGGAAAAAAAATGTTGACTCTTCTCTACAAGACACACATTCTTCAGCAATTTATGCTGAATTTATTTTAGGCTAAATGTCAGTTCGAATCACAAAATGAAATTCAGCAAAATGCGGAAAGCACGTTCATCAGCAATTAGCGTGTTATTTCTAAAAGTTATAATTAATAACAAATAATAACATACCAACATGATCTCGTCATTGATGTCAATTTCAATTATGCAGATTATGCAATTACTTACTTTACACGATTTAATTATTTAGTGCAGCCTGCTTTATGAAAATTTAGCAATGCAGAATATCACACATGCCAAGAATCGATAATGTCCTCGATTTTTCTTTTTCTTTTTTTTTTCGTCGATTATTTTCTGACTGACCGACTTCTTGACAACTCAAAAGGCCTGTAAATGATTTAATTGAAATAAAGGGTTTGAGTTTGAGTTTATCACCTTGAGTAATTTAATACTATAATTTTATTTGAGCTAATTGCAGTTTTATTGGAGCCAAAATAACGGGTTTCCTCTATCTGGCAGAATCTTGATGCTCCGAAATTTATTTGTCTTAAAACACTTGGCATAATATTTTTAAAACGAATATTTTTAAGGTATAAAAATTATTTAATATAATTATTGTTTGGCCGAATGTTTATATGTCCGAATTAACAATAGCATACTTTTAAGATAGCAGAATTTTATTTGGCATAAATTACCTTTGGCAAAGTTAGAATTTCGCATAATCTCGTTTAGCATAACGTTCACTTCGCATACTATGAAGATGGCAGAATTTCGTTTGGAATAATTTTATTAGGCATGGTATTGCTATTTCTATAAAATAGCATTTTTAACCTTAAATTAATATGTAGTCGTAAATGAGTGTATGATTTTCTGCGAAATGAAGTTTATGCCATCGCTGTTATGCAAAATAATATTATGACTCAAAAATTTCTGCTTTAAAGGGTAGAACCAAAATAAAACTACACTTATATGCTCGCGTATGTTTTTAAAAAGGTTCCAAAAGTACTTTTGTTTATGGTGGCTTGACATTAAACTTGTTTATTTGTTTTCAACAAACTTTCATCAACGCTTTTCCGTTAATGAATTTAAAACAAATAATCAAGAGATCAACACTTGCCGACTGAGGACCAAGGACAGAACTTATTCTTTTATTTACATTTCTCGTTCATTTACATAAACTTATTCACGAGTTCTGCCCTCAAGGACAATTCCCGTAATTAAAAACGTTGAAAATCTAGTCGCAATCTCATCTCAGCGACAATCAATGTTAAAAACTTGTCAAAAATGTAGGGAAATTAGAGGTGTTTTTGACAGATTAAGAATGAGATCAGACTTTGAACTTTCGAGCCCCTGGTACCTACCTATTTAGAGTAGATGAAAGAAATACCGATGAGGCGATGAAAAATTCAGTCTCGGTGGATTTTCTTTTGTTAAAGCTAAAGTGCCTCCAAAATGCTTCTGAAAACTTTAGTAACTATCTATCACATATTCTACACTCAATAGTTGAAATGAAAAATATAGGTAATCTAATGTCGCGACATATTCGCCAAAAATGTAAACAAATATGAGTTTATGGAAAAATAATTTTAATTCCTACACAATAAAGTTCAGTTTACGCTACAACTTCAAACATTTTTGTAACTCTTTCAATAGTGATAGTCATTCTGAAATCAACTTAATTATCATTATAATAAAGCTGAAATTTGTTTAACTTGAAATAACGTCAATTTGAAACATAAATAAAATTTGAATATAGGTAATATAATAATGTAATATCATACAGCATAATCAGCCTATAATGTTCCCATTGCTGGGGTACAGGCCTCCTCTGTGAGAGGGAGTGGGTCGTAATCTACCACGCAGGCCCAGTGCGGGTTGCTAGATGTCTCCGAATTTTTGGTTCTAGGACATACGGCGGTTCTAGGCTTACGGTTTAAGTATTGATAGTACCCTCACCGTTTTGAAAGGTGAAGGTACTATCAATACTTAGAGATATTGACAGCGTTTTATATCATCTCTGTAGCTTAAAATTAAACGTATTTTTGATATTGCAGTACACTAAGTTCACAAGTATAGGTGAAGCAATAGTTTTAACAGCTGGGCCGCCATTATGGAACAACAAATAATTACATATGGCGTCATTGTTCAACTTATGCTTCATTTTAGCACCATAATAATATTCACGTTTTATGTCGCGTGGTGTACTGGGAACTATTAAAGAGTAAACTGCGGGGTAGTTGCGTAACACAATAACAGTAACAATGGCTTATAATTTGACAGTTCATCAACATTCATTGCGTTATTTACGTTGCTGAGCAGAATTTTTTTCTTACTTATGAAGCAATGAATTAGCAATATCTTTCATCAACGCTCGTCTCAACACCGACAGTTGAAAATCCATCACGACGATGATCGATGATGTCGACGGGACGTGGGCTAAATGCAAATATATTAACAAACAACTGTCAGAAGTTATTTAAAACTCTTTCAATTTCACCAAAACGAGTTAACAGTATTATTATCACGTATTATCAATATCAAATGCGACGACACATTCCACACGCGGTTACAAAGTTACAAACAAGTGCTTATCAATTTCTCTAACATATAAAGATAACAGTGTTTACTTTATGAATCACGACCATGTGCCTAGAGCCTTATGCATGCGTTCAAGCCCTGACATCTAATCTAATTTGCGCTCTAATTTGTAAGTGATAGAGTTCAAAGTACAATGAACGGGCACAAAGTCAAGGGTGGCCACGTGTTTTGTGATAACCTCTGACTTTTATAGTATCCTAGTACTTAACAATGTTGATGTTTACATACACTTACTATGAGATTTAAGTCTTTTTATTTAATTTCTACGGAAAAGTGGAAATGCAAAAGTAGAAAACGTTCAGGTAACTTATCATTAACTTTTAAATAAAAATATATGAATAAATAGAGGTCAAGTTGTATTTTTAACTGACTTCAAAAAAGGAGTTCTCAATTCGGATCTTTATATGTATATATATATATTTTTTATAAAAAATATGCACGCGTGTATATATTTGCGAACCAAAGCCGGTGTATGAAACCAAAAGGTCATAATTATTTGTACTCACATACCTACTTATCATATACAGGGTGGCAGGAACATCGATGCGCAAACTGTAACCATGAATTCAGAACATGATTCTAGACGTCGCGTAGAATTTTTTGTCGGTTAATGGCGGTAATTCAATGACGGTCCGTACCCACTTACGATGGGATCTAGCTAGGTATATATGTCGCAGGTTTTTCATAAAATTTAGTTTTTGATCAAAAACCTCAATTTCGTCATAAACCTATAACAATCCAGATTTTTTATAAAAAACCTGAACTAGTTTCGGTTTATGATCAATCTGAAAAGCAAGCACGTGGTAAACGTTTCTTTATTACATTTTAATTCTTTTTTTAATATTTTCTCAGTTTAGTCGTATTCAATAGTTACGAAATTTCATTTTCGCGGCTTATCAAAATCAGATGAATTCAGGTACGTGAAATTGAAATATTTCATTTCTTAATTGGATTGAAGGAGGAGAATATTGATTGGACCATGGATGTAAAATTTTCATAAATAAATAATTGTTTTCTTTCTACTAAGTTGCAAATGATGATGGATTGTTTTATTTATTTCATTTAAATTGATTTATTTGTCATAAAACAAACTTAACCCGTGATTTTGACCAGAACTTTATCATAAACCCAAACTAGTTTAGGTTTTTGATAAAAGAATGTAGATTGTTACAGGTTTATGATGAAATTGAGTTTAAAATGTGTCATCTTCTGTTTTTTCCTAAAACCTAATTTTATGAAAAACCTGCGACATATAGACCTCCAGACCGAATTTCGCCCATAGCGACCAATCTCAGCGGAGACTAGCCTTAATTCAGCGCGGGAGATAATATTATAGCAAGTGTGTGCACAGACACAGCACAGGTTCGCTCTCTTCTCTTACTCTCATAGTCTGATGAGACGGCCATCGGACACGACCGGAGAGAGACTGATCTCTCTCCGGTCGTGTCTGATTGCCATCCCATCAGCCGCGCATCATGCGCCTAAGCGCAGGACTAATGGCTTAACATCTGAGGCACGGGGGTATCACACCGCCAACTTCCAAACTCTGGGCAACTAAGAAATTCCTAATGAAAACACCCAATAACACTTATAGCCGACTTGGAACTTGAACCCAGGAAAGCTCAGCAGTCGCGCTTTCGACCACGAGACCAGTAGTAGAAGTAGAAGGGCAAAGTAGTAAAGCTAGTTACTAAACAGTAAAGTCTGGCGAATGCGCTGGAGCGTTGTTATAAACCAAGCCTTATTTCCTCTCAAAGGATGTTTACGACTTACGGATCACTTGTGAAGCTTTATGTTTATCTTTCTGTTCTTCAAGTATTGTTTTGTTTCAAAATTATCTAGGAAAAATCGTTAAACCAGAGTTATAAACACAGGGCATTATAATAAAATAAATAGTATAGAAGTATTTATAGAAACAAATGTATTTTAAATTGCGAGAAGCGCAGAACCGGCCGAAGTGGTGCTTGGGGGAGGCTTATGTCCAGCAGTGGTCGTCTTTCGGCTGAAATAATGATGATGATCATGATAGGTAATAGGTAATACGGGCTGGTGTCCGCAACTCCACGACAATGCGCGTATTTTGCGTACGGGGTGATCATGATACATATGCGTTACAAAATAAAGTCGCTTTTCGTGAATACTACTCCTTGGCAAGTCGAAAAAGATATTGTGTAGAATTATAGATCCCATCTACACATCTACCTAGCCTTTTCGCAAATATGTTGGGGTCGGCTTCCAGTCCAACCGGATGCAGCTGAATACCAGTATTTTAAATGGAGCGATTGCCTATCTCACCTCCACAACCCAGTTACTGGGTTATACGATACTTAGTAAGACTGATTGCCAGACTTTCGGGCTTCTGACGACCCGTAACGACTTCCCAAGTATCATCTAATCATATTTAATTTTCCACACATTTACTTATTAATATAGGTATCTACTTACGATTTTTTTATATCTTTTTTTGGAAAAAACTTTAATCGCGAAGTAATTATGCCAGTCTCGTGGTTTTTAGTATCTACTGTATTAGACTACTGTTATTTATTATTATTAAACGTACCATTCATAAATAACTTATTTTTATAGAACCACTATTATTAATACCTAACCTGCAGTTTTCACATGTGACATTTACTAAAATTATTCCTAAATATGCGGATTTTTTTAATTTTAGCATTTAAGTAGGTATATGGAAAAAAACAACTTTTCACTGCATTTTAAAAGAGGTAGTTTCCATTGTATTGGACCTTGATTTTTTACTGTTATTTAGACGAATGAATTCATTTCTTGTCCTGTTATGGCAGAACCACTATTAGACAAGCCCGTAGTCCAGTTTTGACATTTAAAAGCAAAATATTTGAACTTTGAATATAATAAAATGTTATCTATAAGTGGCTCAAGGCCGACGTAGTAAAAATGGCTTTATTATAGGTAAGTAGGTACCTACAGTCACGCATTACTTGAAATGTCAATCTTCATAAGTTTGAGTTGTTTGATATTAAATATTTTAATTAACTACAAACACTATACAAATACCAACGTATGTTCCATTGTTTTAATCATTAAACCTACGTACCACTAACGCCATCTCGTGACAGGAACATGGAACTCAAAGTAGATAAAATAAATAAATATTTTGCGATTGCCGCTATCGATAATATAATCCTTTATCGTACACTTAAACAAAATTAATAACGATGGACAAGATTTGATAAAATATTGCATTGTAAATTCTGGAAAAAATATTATTTTTGATAATAGATAATGATGATAAGTGTGCCGCCGTCACATATATGACTGATAATCTGGCTTCATAAAAAAACCTCACCAATGCAACTTTTGAATAAATGCGTGTGTTACCGATATAGATAAAATTACCTATGTACCTACGGTCACCAAAGGAGATAAGTAACCAGGGTTGTCTGATATAGTTGAAGTTTAGTATGAAACCGATTAATGTTTTCTAATAAAATTTAATTTAATTAATAGAAAACAGACGGGTTCCCTCTATCTGGCAGAATCTTGATGCTCCGATTTTTTAAACTTTTTTATTTTATACACTTGGTATAATCTTCTTTAAACGAATATTTTTAAGGCATAAAAATTATTTAATATAATTATTGTTTGGCCGAATGTTGTAAATGCCCGAATTTACAATGACATACTTAAGATAGCAGAATTTTATTTGGCATAATTACCTTTGGCATAGTTAGAATTTCGCATAATTTCGTTTAGCATAACGTTCACTTCGCATACTATGAAGATGGCAGAATTTCGTTTGGAATAATTTTATTAGGCATATTGCCATTTCTATACAATAGCATGTTTAACCTTTAATTAAAATGTTGTCGTGAAAAGTCATATGTTATATTGTCATATGTCATAAGTATATGTTGTGCTACAAAAGTTAGTGACAGAAACGAATCACTGCAAAACCGACTCCACGTAGTCTTGTCTGCCCTACCCCTAGAGTGTAATTTAAGCACGCGTAGGCGCGGAGGGGTGAGGCAGCATGCAAGCAAGCATGTAGCATGCTTGCTTGCATGCTACATGCTTGTTTGCATGCTGCATGCTTGCTTGCATGCTACATGCTTGCTTGCATGAATGGTGTATGCTGGTTTGCATGCTGCATGCTTGCTGCATTCATGGTGATTGAATGAATGAATGAATTTTCTGTACTGTGATAGATGAGTCTTTCAATTATTATGGATATGAAATTTATGCCAAAAGATGATTCTAACTGTAAACTTTCTGAAATATGATAGTTCTGCCTTTTAATGGCTATCGATATGAAATATATGCCAAAAGACTATTCTGACTGTGAACTTTCTGCGATATGATGGTTCTACTTTTTAATTATTATGGATATGAAATTTATGCCTAAAGACGATTCTGACTTACAATATTATGGGTTTTGAATGTATGATAAATGAGTTTTTGCCAAACGATTTTCTGCGAAATGAAATGTATGCCATGCGCTGTTATGCAAAATAATATTATGACTAAAAAAGTTCTGATATAAAGGGTAGACCCAAAACAGACAGTTAATTTATCAAATTAAATTTCATTAGCAAAAATCCATCGGTTTCTTACTAAACTTCAACTATATCCGACGACCCTGGTTACTTATCTCTTTTGGTGACTGTACCTACAAATAATATAATCTACTTGAACAAGAAAACCTCATTAGTAAGTGTCATTAATAAAGTGATGACAAGCAGGGATTAACTGATTCAATAATAAGATAACTACCATCGCAAACAAAACATTGAAACAACGAAAAATCGGTCATGATTTCGGCGAGCATGATTGGGAAAATGCATTATTAACAAAGATGTTATCTTACCAACAGTAAAAAGAATAATCCAAACAACGCAACAGTGATACAAAAACGTTACATAGAAATAAAAAGGTTTTCACACAAACTCGCCCACAGAGGTTTGTTATTTATTTTTCAACTTTTTATAACTATCAGACGAACCGTTACATGCCGAGCCAATCATTAAATTTAATCATGGTCAGTTGGACTCTTCAATTTGCAACTGATTTTGGTGAAAGGAACCACGGGTTAACGTACCGCGATGGGCCGCTGATTTATCTCGAAATGTCAAGTGTCTTTTTAAATCTACGGAGTCATGGTCAAGCCACTTGATAGGAACGCTTAAAGTTTATGGTAATTTCCTTATTTGAAAGAATGAAGGTTGTTTGTAAAAGTGGGTATATCTCATTAGTAAGTAACTTAATTACCTACTACGTTTTTAAAGTAAAAGAATTAGGGCCTAGCTTGGGTGCATGTTGCTGATAGGTTAGCATTGTCATACAATTGTGTAGCATTTAACCAATCTAATTATCACATCACACATCATTATCAACGTATGCTTCCTTGATGTAGAATGACAGTCTAATTTTGCTGTGACAAATGTCGATCAATTTCAAACTTTGACCACGTTCTAATCGATTCAAAGGAGGCTTTCCATCAAGTCCCAATGATCATAAATTATCCTTAAAACAAGCTAGTCATGCAGTCATTGCACATAAACCTCATTACCTATTGTGTAATGAACATTTCTTCTATAGATAAATCAGCCGATTGTCCTGTCCCCTCATGCATCATCGTGACATCATCTATTATGGACGACATCATCATGTCATCTATCTCACTTGTCGCTATTTTGATAGGAACATTAAGGCCTATTACGTATTCGTACGGAACTAACGATGATTTAGAAAGACAATGCTGATAGTTATCTTTACTGTTACTTCGTGGAATAGGAGGAAAGGACAATTTATTACGCCAGATGCACCCAGAAACGTCGCTTTGTTGGATGTTAAAGTATATGATTCATGTTCCAATTCGTAAACTACTATAATTTCTATTAAAATTAGGGCAATTTCCTTTTCGCCTGTTATGATGTCCATGGCAGGCTAGGTACTCCCTGGGGAAATTTACCAGTGATGACATCAGAAACCTTTTTATCACCCGGACAGTAATGCTTGTGAACAGTTCTATCAATTACCATTGAATTCTTATCAACAAACTGACATACTCTTTAAATGATTAGAAAGATTGATATCGTGTTTATACAAACACCTGAAAGCTAATTAATTCGATTCATTATCATTTTTATGACCAATCAGTCTATTTATGACTAGTCACTATAGAAAATGGCATCCATTACTTTTGTTTCCGTGTTCTTGATTAGATTTTCTTCCGTGCAACTTCTTATCTAACCTAAAAGCTCTCGATTCTCATAAATTATCTTTGCAGCATATGTAAGGCAATAATTATACTTTTGTGCTAACAAGATAGTTTAAGATTGAAAAAATAATTGGACTGTCCTGTTATTATAAGCTTTCGCGGATAATTGGTTTTGTTGATTGGTAACCCTTTAGATAGTTGGTAAACTAACCAATCTGGCAAGTTAATAACATTTTGTATAACTTTTACTTGCCTGATGATCCAAAATGCGAATTTCGTAACTATCCACAAGCTAATAACTATATTGCTTAAATTACATGCCTATGAAAACAACGAATACCTATACGTTAAAATTAATTAACGAATTACAAAACTTACCGTTCGTAGGTATATTCCGTTCTAGAAATTAACTGGAACTACTTACTTGTAATTAATGAGTTAATCAAGCGTTCATGTTCAATATTCAATGATCTAACTGTAAAAACTGTGGGTAACAACCGTTTGGACGTATGAAAGGCTACATTAACGTACCTATTTGTTGAGCTATATGCGTAGTAATCCTGAGTCAGGAATATAACCTCGGAACACTTTCTATAAAGACGAATTAAGATACTGGTTGTAATTTGTCAAATCGAATGGAAAAGGACTGGCTGGATTTAAAAGAAAACATATGGTGCAACATCTTTGGATAAAAAAATACATATAGCGAACACCAAACTTTTTCCAAAATGTAGTCGTTGCAATAAAATGTAATGGAAGTATACAAATACTTTTTAATCCAAGCGAATTACTGGCCACCTTTACAAAGGGGCTCGAAGCAGTGAAGAGGAAATGGAAAAGGTTATTTTCAAGTTCACGAACATTTACAGTCCTACGCAGTACAAAAATAGCTGTGTAACAGAGAATAATAGGAAAGTGGTACTCGTACATCAGGTGCATCCCACGCAAACTACGTATTAAAGTCAACTGAAACTCGTGGGCGGTGGGACAATAGGTATAACTTTTACCCTTTTGGGAAGGAAAAGGCTGTTTTATAACCTTTAATTTGCTCATCAGACTAAACAGGGAAATCTTTTTCTTTTGAATCGGTGTAAGTTTCAGCAGTTTGAAGGTTGAATGCCGTAATTATATAAATAATTGCCATTGTGTCTCGCGTGGATCAACGTTCACAGGTTTAGATCCGTTACGAAGGGTTAAAGGAGTTTTTATTTAAGGTGGCTTGGTGACAGGCTTTTTGGTGAAAGTACCATACTTAGCAAATTCGAAAAGCTTATTGCGTTGTGCAATAGGAAAGTATATATGTATATGTATATCAAGAATTTTAACAAAATACATTATCCAACAATATATAATATTTGAAGATTCGAGAATTGTTCTTTTATCCGCAAATTCTAAAGAACACGTTAATAACATTGTTTTCAACATTATGTAAAGTCAAAACACCTGTTGCTAAGGCGAAATATTTAATTAAATTGTAACAGCATGGCGATCTGGTCCTTATTGGTTAAATAAAAACACATGACATCTCAATGTAAGAACATTTTATTGCGTCTTATCCTTATGTTAATCATGCTGTTTCATTTATATGTAAGGTGATATTTATTACCGTATCAGAATTCATACTGATACACCATGCAGATTAAGTAATAAGATAAAAACTACTCCATCGTAAGAGACTGATGTTGCAAGTTGTTATAAAATAAGATAAATCCATAAGTCAGTGTTTGAACTTTTGAAGTATGAGAAGCGATTAGATAACATGTATCCATAACATATATAACTTAGTAAACGATGATTACCTACCTACCTATAGTAAAAATTGCGGAATACCGTTGTGAAAACACTTATGACTAGCTGTTGCCCGCGACTTCGTCTGCGATCCAGGATGAAAAGTAGCCTGTATCCTTCTCCAGATCCCAAGCTACCTATCTGTCACATTTCATGCAATCCATTCAGCCGTTTTAGCGTGAAAGCGTAACAAATAAACAAACAAAGTTACTTTCGCATTTACCTATAGTATTAGTTAGGAAGTTACGATGACGCGTCAAATGAGGTCTCGATCCTCAGCGTTGAGGATACGACGAAGAAAAAGAGAAGAATGATGACCAGAGATTCCTTGACTCTCATGATTATCGTCTTTAACTAACTAACTCACATATCCACGCAGATGATTTCTGTAGGCCCAAATAATACCTTAGTTATCTGCTTATCCTACCAAGATACATTACATAAATCAATTAATGTGCAAACGCCGCAAGCTACAGTCATGTGCGCGAATGCCGAGGTGTTAAAATGACGCAACGGTGCGAACGCACTTCCCACCAAAATGTTCCATTCCGTTACCTGCATACAACTGTTGCAATATCAGTGCACGGCGATCAAGCGAAGCGCATAGGAAGGTAGCTACTATCTTGTTTATAAATATTTGTGTGATAACCTGAGGTTGTGGCGGTTACACATCTCAAAAAGCTAAAAAAAGAAATGATGAAAAACACGTTTATTTACAATCACGTGCCTTTTCGCGATCTGAAAGAATAATAATAGATTATATAGCGAAATTAGCATGTTTATATGAATTAGGGGTCGATTAGAGGTTAGAATAAAGGTTAATCTTATATGTCTATTTTTAAACAGTAGAGAAGATAATTACGAATTTTTGAATGACTTGGAGTTTCAGAAAATTTTGCCACCTATAGTAAAAATTAATCATCTTAGTTTGTTCATGGATCCTGAAAGGTTCTAGTCGAATGGCCAACCAGTAACCAATCTACCTTTCTTGTTCCTTAGATCCTAACTTATATTCAACCTTATTACTTTCAGACATGGAAGACGAATGCTACCCAGCAATGCCAGCAAGCGCGTGGAGCAGCCGACGACGGTCCAGCGACTCCCCCCCTCGGGAGGTGAAAGCAGAACCGAAGTCTGAACCAGAGTCTCCCACGTCTTCCTGCCCCCCTTCACCTACCCCTGGCACACCCGTCACACATCTCGACTATGTTATTGACCACACGGTAAGTTCCTTTTGTTAAGGTCTGGAATGGTTACTTTGAATAAGGTTTATGGTTGGGCCTAACTTTGTCGTCATCATTATGCCTGTCTACAAAGTTTCTGACTCCAAAAACTTTTTCAATATGAATTGAATTGACTGCTGAGAGTGCTTCAATATACTTTCTGCAATCAAACGCTTTCTTGACTTATCTAAAACATTAAATGCTTACTCTTTCTTATCTAACACTCACTTAAAACGGCACGACTACGACTAATAAAAATTGCATTAACCAGAGATAGTTTGACATTCACGTCTTCTTAAACGATTTCGTCACTTTCTAATGCAGTTTCTGTTGCGTTTGCAGAAAAAGTATCTACAACATCAACATTCAAAAGAACATTATTTCATCATTCTTCTTTTATTGGACATTTATTGTCAAGATTTGGCAATAGAATTCGAGCATTTAATTTGAAAAACATTTTAAATGGTTGTCACGCGGACACGCCTTCTATCGATAGATCATGCCATGTAGCGTCTTCATCTCGTATCTATCGGCACGACCTGTTAACTCGACAAAAACTAAAGGTCGTTAGAGTTCAAATATTTCGTGCACCTCACTTTGCAGCTTTCACCTGTACCATATCAGTGTGTAAACGGGGCTTTTTAAAACCGCCGGATTTTTTAGGATTCCGTAACCTGATAGTGCAATACAAAATTTTGACAATTTATTAATACCAAGTATACCACCACCCATTACTTTTGCGTTTTTTTTAATAGGTATCTCTTATAATAATTTTAAATGAACAAGAACACACTTTAAAACCAATTGTCAAAATCTTGAGCTTAAATTTTCAACTTAAATTTTACTTATTCTATATAATGGTGCCCAAGATACAGGTTGTGCCTAGTTTGGGACGAACGATATTCTCACAACACATTCTCATCCTCAACAACACTCACAACAAAGAATAAAACTTCGGAACATAGCACCAGAATATGATACGGAACTTAAACATTTATAAGCCAAAGACACGCACTTAGCATATCTTCCATAGCGTGCGTGAGCTCTTTAGTAATTACGCGGATAATAATTATCTTTAATCGTGCTCTCGGGAGGTTTTCGTTGAACGCCGCCGGAGTGGAATCTTTAACGATTATTGTAAAACAGTAAGCAGTCGCAACAATGCAGTTTGCATTCCTTTACTTGAGCCACTTCGCGTGTACGGTGTCGTACTTTAAACAAGCCCAAGTAAAATCGGCTGTGGTTTTTATTATACTAAGAAAACGGTAAAATGCACAGGATAATACTTCAGATACTTCATTTTCTGTTTCATCTTCATCATCTTCTATATCGATGTTCAACTCACCATAGGGTTCTTCTGATTGCTTTTGCGTTATTATATACTTATCTATCTTATCTATTACATTCCAGACTGGCACAATCCACATGCCATCAGCAGTGCTACAGAAAGTTGGTGCAGCGGGCATGCCGCAACTGTTGCTCAGTGCTGCCCCACGGCTCGCCACCTCGCTCAACTCTAACAAACTGTCCATCAAAGTCACCTCCAGCTCAGGGGCTTCAGGTAAATATTGGTTTTATATTCTTGTTGAGGCTGGTAACGAATCTGGCGAAGTCTATACCGCACGTAGTAAAAGATGCCCAATGGGACATGCAGACCTGCAACCAATTCTGCTGCTGGACTTTTTTGACCACACCCACATCGCACATCAAACATCATAACCACACAACATAACCTTACAAAATGAAGAGGTCTGTGCTACGAATAATAAAAGTCTGTGCGTCCAAACTAAATCCATATAATTATAAGAAGTCTTAAAATATGTGTTAAGATTAGCTATAAAAATATGTGCAGAGGTGACTCTGATTTTGCTACTGAATGTCTTGGCGATTGTATTGGTATTGCAACTATGTATGCCTGAATGCTAATCGTTTCTGGTTAGTGGTCCTTCTTGCGATCAGCTCTATGTCGTCAACATCTGCATCTGGATACCGTTCCTTGAAGTACCTATTCTAACCACTTATTTTTTCTTCCAGGCTTCAACCTCCCGCCAACACCACCATCCTCGCTATCATCATCAGACAGCGAGGGCGCGCTGTCGCCGGCACACGAGGCGTCGGCCGCGCCGCTCGCGCCCCCCGCCGCGCCCGCGCGCCGCTCGCACCTCTATGTGTCGCACCACACCAGGCAGCCAATCAACACGCCGCTTATTAGCAGTCAACCGGTAAGGATCCAACCAAGTCACAGTTACAGGAGTTAACCCTCGTGCGCACAGCTCATAATAACTTAGTAAAAGTTAGAGTTCAGATGTAACTCGGTCAAGCCCTGTGAACGGGTTGTATGACGGTCTTTGTCCCTCTGTAGACCTGTATGATTTAGCTGACATAGATGATATTTACATATATGAATTGACTATAACATCAAAGGAAATCTTGTTGCTTATGCACGCCGTAATTAGGCACTCCCATTGAGCCATCCCATTTATTTGAGTCAGTAAGTTCTCCCACAGACTATCGTTGCGCCTTTTTGTTATCTCATAGTAACAGTCCTGACTAAACTGAATTTAAATGTTACTTTCTAGAATAACTATAAGGACAGTGTTCCGTTGGTCTGCCGTCGAATATTAACTCTCCGAATTAATAGGTGTGCAAATGCGGTCAACAAACGGTCTGACCAGCCTTCTTTCTAAGAAGTGCAATACACCAGTTGGAATCTAAATAGTCAATTTGAGACGTGCTTAATTTATCTATGTAATTGAACTGTTCGAAAAATCGTTTTCAATATTACGTTCCTCGAACCGACTCAATTACCCACATTGATTTCTGGTTCACGACCTCTGAATATTAACCACTCGCCGTTTGGGGGAACTCTGTATGCAATGAAATATTCATTATCTATAAATATTCACAATCATTACAATCTAGAAAAAGTACCTTGAAGGATGGGTAAATGTCTGACTGGTCAAACCAATAACAACAAGATAGGTAGGGAACAAGTTGACTTGCAAAAATGCATAAATATAGTTTGTTTCTAGCAGTGATGATAACAGTATATGAGGCTTAATAACGCTATATATTGGCTTCGCTTGCGTCACATCAAGCGTAAATAAACTTGTTTCACATATATAAATAAATGTGTACCAGTCCAGCCCATAAGTCCAGTTACGCACGGGCGATTTTTCGCGCACTGGACTTTTAACCCACTGCTTAGCGCCAAAAGTAGAAAATCCCGTGCGCAATAAAACCCCGACGCGATATTTTTACGTCTGTGCGAACTACTGCGAACGATACATTGCCGAGTTTTCCCTACAATGCAGCACGCATCGTATAATTTGAAAGACCAATCCCCTCGACTTTTCCTGAGTATTGATGACAAAACTATTGTGAATTTTTGTGATTCAGTTTACCACAACTTTAATTAAAGCGCTTTCTCCGTTTACAGAAAGGGTCGACTGGCACTCTAGTGCTGACAGAGGAAGAGAAACGCACGTTACTCGCTGAAGGATACCCCGTCCCGACACGTCTACCCCTCACCAAGGCTGAGGAGAAGTCACTCAAGAAGATCAGGAGGAAAATTAAGAACAAGGTAGATATATGGAAAATGATTCTCCCTTTCATAATAACAAGCATCTTCTGTTACAAAATCATAATTCCAAATTTTATTTCAGATTTCAGCACAAGAAAGCAGACGCAAAAAGAAGGAATACATGGACCAACTGGAAAGGAAGGTCGAGATCCTTATATCTGAGAACACAGACTATAGGAAAAGGGTAGACACCCTCGAGCAAAAGAACGCGAGCCTGTTGAGCCAGGTGGCCTCCCTGCAGGCCATGGTGGCCCGCGGCGCCCGCAAGTGACGTCATTCGGCCAGCACGCCTGACGTCACGCCGCGCGCGCACCCACACCTGACGTCACAGGTAGCACGCTCCGCTCGCGCGGTCCGACACGAGCTGTAACGTTCCAGAGCTCGTGTCCCGACCGCCGCGACCCCGCAAGGCTGTGAGACGACTCACAGTGCATCGTCTGTCAAAGTATGACGCTGTCCCATAACGGAATGAATGTATATTTTGGATGTATTTACATTTACGTCTCGTACACAAGTGTCCGGGGAAAGAACTGTCAGCGTTTGAATGGTTGCTCACTGTAATTGTTAGTAAATAGGTATTCTGTGGTGCTGGATCGATATACCCGCTACGCCGGTATACAAACTGTCAAGTGCCACACTAGATATTTATTTTATACAACTCTGAAACAGTTTTCGTTCGAGACGCGAGGGATGACTTGATAACAGGGAATTATAGTACTGGGGTTTAGATAAGTATCGATAGTTATTTACGCGTGTTGTTTGAAATCTCGTAATATATTATTATAGCGCTGTAACGGCGATAAATAGATTATAAGTTTTATTTTATGCGTGTTTTCATTGAAATGTGCAGTTAGTTTTAAGGATTTTATTGTTACCCAAAGCATACATTGTACTTTTGTGGGCTCTCCGTCGTTGAACACATCGCCGTGAACACATCGCCGGTCTGCATGTGGCCTAATGAAGTAAATGGTATTTTTGACACTAGATTAAACAATAGAGACTAGACTACTTATGGTTTGGGACATAGCGTATTACAGGATACCTATGGAACTGATCGCGTGTTGCGGTACGTTGTGTTATCGGGAATCTTAGTAGCATAATAATGTAAGACGAACTGCAGTGTACCAGCGTCTGTCTTACCGAGTAATATTGAATTCCATGAATTTGCATTTATAGCGAAATGTGTATTGTCCTAGAGATTTTACCTTGTATTTAAGATAAAGTTAGTTATGTATATCTATAGTGGACCTATTTAAAACCGATTTGTGTGACAAGTGTTTCGGTTATCTCTAGTCTATTGTAGAACCGTCGGGCCTCGCGCTGCAGGCCTCCATACGAACATTAGCTGTATTCTCAGTTCTGCGCTCTATCGACAAGTACAAAATAATGGCATGCCTTCAACGAGAATAACGTAACTAACTACTGAGCTAACTAATTATATGCAGTATTCTAATTATAAGGGTTGCCTGGCACACGGCGACACAACAATCTATGCATTTCCAGTTTTAGCTGACCTCGCGTTGTATAGGTTTTTCGTACAATCAGAAGTGAGCTTATACTGGTTATATATAGCTTGATGTGCAGCCGTGCGTACAAAAACGGAGACGCCAAAATATGTCATGACAATTGCTGGACAGTCTTCTATTTTTGCAGCAAGGCACCTAAATGCTTAACAAATAATCAATTTTCAACAGTAACATACTAGCAGAATCTCCAGAAAAACAGTCGTTGCATTAATGTATTCGTGGTCTTGCCAAGTATGCCGTAGCTTCTCCAGTTAAGCGTGATAGTTCCACATAACAAGCCGCTAGTGATCTTTCTAACATTCTTTTTTAAACTAAACATTCCATTTCTTTAGTAATATGAGTGACTTAAAGTGAGCTCGAGTACTTATTACAACTAATCGTAGACTTTAGCGCCGAAACACACTTTGAAATTTTGTTTGCGGGGACTGTCCGATTCATAATCGAAAGCAGATTTTTTTTCTTCTTCTTTCTCAATGTGCTCTTGTTACTAACGCTACTGCTGAGCATGAGGTCCTGAGTTTCGATTCCCAGGTCAAGCAAGGGGTTATTCGGTTTTTCCATCTGTAATGGCTCAGTAGTCATTTGGAGTTTGGATTTGTGCTCAGTCGCATGAGACTTAAAACATAACTGGCAAAATGTGGGTATACTATAGGGACACCTCTGCCTGACCCTTTCAGGAATACAGGCGTGATGCTGTGTGTGTTTATTCAATCAGCTCTTGCAAAGCTCCATTTTCACTTTGCTTTCATAATACGAATCGGACCAGTTCCTGAAAACAAATGTTTCCAGTGCGCCTCGACTTTATATAAAAAACTTTTAATAAATAAATAACACGTTTTGTAATAGATTAAAATGTGCTGTTATAAATTTTCGTGTGAATAATTTATATGACTAGCCGATACAATCAATGGTAGTTTTTTTTTCAAAATTTTAACGTCGATTTTTAATGTCAAATTGTAGCGTTGTCGTCAACATTTTTTTAATATCGAAAATATTATAAATTAAATCAGATTATAATGCAAAAAAAAACATTCGATATTAGAGGTTTCGCTTTCTACATAATGACTTGAAAATCGACAAAATTGTAAATACCCTACTTTTAAATAAATATTATATTTACCTGAATGCCTGTATATAGGTAATATCATTGTTTCGTATTAATATTTCACTGTTTGTGCAATTAATTTGTTCTCTTATACACTCGTAAATGTTCTTCCTATTTAGTCATAAGAAAATGTTATATTTATATAGCGCTGAATTAATATATCGACATTATTATAACCCTGTCTCATCGGGGAACGTTTAAAAGAATTGAGATATATTTTAAGAGATTTTTTCTAAGGAAATTTTAGATATATATATATATTATAAACACTGTTTTACATGTCTTTATCACTATACAAGTTAGGTCTCTAGATAAAAGTATCGTTAGTACCTACGGTCCTACATACAAGTTTATTATTGAAACTGCGAAGTGTGCCTGCCTATTAGCTATTGATTTAATGGGATAAGCATCGATAGTAAAGTATCCTTTATAGAAAATATAATTATTTAAATATATGAAATATTCAATTCCTAATATGGCATTTACCGTCTGCAAAAGTGATTTAATAGGAATTATGATGAATTAACTGACCTTAGTAATATATTTAACTTATAATGGAATTAATATATGAGAGAGGTGCGTTTGCGCCGGGCTTATTATGACATAATAACTTGTAATGTAAACGAAATGCCAAACATACTTACTTTTATATGTTAGTATGCACCATACATGTTTGGGTGACAATGTTACGATTCATTCGAGGTTGTTTTTAGATTGCATGTGTGAGTTGGTTCTACGACGTGTTGTTGATCTCTGATGGATCGTAATCTGTGCGCATGCGTGAGCCCCCGACTGGGGACCAATCGCGTCTTGTTATTCATTATAAAGTAATTTTATTTGATAGTTTTATTTGTTATAAAACTATACGTTACCTTGAGTCATGATTTGTTGAATCGTTTGTTTTATTATTATTTTTCAATGACATTGCGGATTTTACTGTCACCCTTCTAATAAAACGTCAAATATTGTAATATCAATTGTTTCTTTTATCTCACCCCTCCATACCCCACCAACCACTGTCTAGCCATGCGTCGTTTTCACTCGTTTTATTTGATCAGTAATAGGCCACGTCTTAACCAAAAGTGGTCCTGCAAATACGTGATCATCACATTCATATGCCACCATTTTTTCCGAAGAAAGAGTGACATATAAACGCGACGATTGCTTTTGGTCAGGACGCGGGGTTAACGGGCCAGGCTGTATGAAATGAAAAAGAGATCAATTTATCTTTAATCATTTATTTTTCTTATCAAGCTTACTTATAGTCGCTCTCACATACAAATCCGTAGACAGAACTCCAAATACGCAATTAAGACTAGATTTTTATATAATTAGTACAATAAATGTGAAAACCAAAAGATTACAAATACATTGAGAACTATCGGAGCACCTATGGTTTTTCTATCGCTCAGTCTTGGTTTAAATATCTATACTTAAACTATACTTAATTTCTAAAAATAAGTATTTAAATTATAATATAACAATAGAATCTCAATTAAAATTAAAATCTTACGTATTTTGTAGACAACAAACAGTTTACCTTAGTTTTATATATATTTTTTCTTGCGGCGATTTTTTTTTTGCACAGTGGATTTTCAACGCGCGGCTTAGCGCCGACAGTTGAAAGTCCAACAGTGTGTTTTTTTGACACGCTGGGATGCGCTCTGTTCGATTCTCAATGCTCGGCCTAACACCGAGAGTTGAAAATCCAGTGCACGATAAAATCCCGCGGCGATATTGTTACATCCGTGTGAACGTGGGCTAATGGATAGCTATTTAGATTTTCCTGATTTAAATATTTAAAAAAGTAGGTATGTACAGTATGGCAAATTATTAACCAATAGAAAATAAAACATGCAGCTTTTCGAATAAATACAAAGCGAAAAGAGAGACATTTATCAAAATTTTAAAACTCTGCATTAGTCAGAAAAACTGTCATCAAGCTATTGTCATTCTCGTCTTTAAAACTTGTGAAGGAGACTTAAATATAATCAATTCCAAATTAAATATCTACATTTATGTTCAAAGTGTAATGAATACTTTCTTTTTGGCCATTACATGCGCGATGATGACCCATAGAGCTGTCCCCCAAACCGCTTCAACAAGGCTTATAGCGTGGGTTCTCATGTTGGGGACCTTCCAGTGGAAGGGGAACAGGTGAGCGCAAAGGGAGTGGCCGATGTAGAGGGCGATGGCGTTCAACCCTGGGGCCCTGAAGGGTCCTCCTCCCCAAAGCCTCCAGGCGTCTGTGAGGGTGTAGCAGAAACAGAGCAGGATGAGGCAGCACGCTGATGTAACGAGGACGAAGGAAATAGACCTGGAAGGAAGATATTGTAGTTAGTATTTTTGAATTTGCTCAAGTTCTAGAATATTCAACAGTTCGTTAGATTTTAATATCCTTTGACGCCTATCATCTGCCTAGCCTATATAAACGGATGCAGCTGGATTTCACATTAAGGGAGTAACTATCTGACCTTCCCAACCAGTCTGGGTTGGGAAGGTCAGATAACCTAACGCTCCTTTGACGCCTATAAGCTGGAGAGAACTGCTTCTTTTGTCTTATGGTTGGTTGCGTATATTCCATAAATTTTTATCAGTTGAGAAGGGAAATTCTGTAAAAAATAAAGCCAACTTACCAAAGGTTCTTATTGATGGGCACAACTCCATGTTCCCTAGAGAATCCAGAGAGCAGAGCTCCAGCGAGTGCGAAGACCAGCGCCCATGCGAGCCAGCGAGAGATCCTGGCCTTGTGGGAGCGCTGCAGCAGGACCGTGGCGCCTGCTTGCACGCCCAGGAGTGCTTGTACTGCTGATGTTAGGCATCCTAGAAAGAAATACCTTCATGATTAATAGGCACTCTCTAACAGATTATAAACATGGAATAGAGCAAGAAATGAACATGCCTTAACAACTCATAAGTACCTCGAGATGATTTAAAGGTTATCTATTGCTTGTCAGGTAGTTGGTGAATTTCACCAAAACGTATTCCTTTACAGAATGTATAGAATAGAATAATCTTAATTACATTAAATAACAGATATTAATGTAGCAATTTTACAAAGGGTGACACATTGGGCGATGTTATCGCTAAGAGCGATATTTTAAAGACAACCTTTGGATGGAATAAAAAGGGGAAGGAGAGAAAAATACTGTAGTAAAAAGCTAGATCAAGTTAATTTAAATTTTTGTATATTACACTTAGGGATGATTTTTCAATCATCTGACATATCTGGCGATGGAAAAACCAGCCCTTACACTCACACTCACTTGTCGACGACACGGTTGGCGCAGCGGCTGAGCGATCAACTGCTGCGCTGCGTGTCGCGGGTTCGATTCCCGCACGGAACAAAAATTTGTATTGCCTACAGGTAGTTCTTCCGGGTCTGGCTGTTTGTGTATATTACTTTAAATGTTTGTGCATCCACGATACAGGAGTAATTCCTAGTGTGGGGCAACGTTTTATAAAAAAAAACTCAACTTATATTAGTTGAACCGCACACAGTAATGTTTAGAAGGTGCGAGATTTGGTCTACCATCACCATTCTATCAATTTACCGCTTAGGTAGGTACTAAATGATCATAGTAAAGCATCGGCTGGAGGCCTAATGAGGCAACTATTCATCCGTTTTACTTACCAAGAAGACCCTCAGGGTCAGTAGGGTCTCCCCCATACACACGAAGAGCGTCACTCCTCTGGAACACATGTGACCTCCCCAGCAGCATGCGGTCGATGTAGCCCGCCGCGCCGCCGGCGCAGCCCCCCGCTGCCCAGTTGTCGTGGAGGCCACCGGGTCCCAAGTAGCCCCTGGAAAGGAATACCAGATTGAACAATACAACCTTGAACATATAGGATGATTTTAATGACCAGAAGTTTTGTCTAGGCATTATGTACTACTCAAAGACTCCATTAAAAAAAAGTTAAGTAGGTAGGTATTATAAATTCCTCCTGTATAAGGAATTGGAATCGAATGCTGGCCACTGATTTAGGACAGTCTGAGAAAAAGTGTAAGTCGTAACGTTATCCACAACTCAACCAGTGCGGATAAAGCATTAAAAAGTGACCTTGTAAAAAAAAATGTCTACAAATCATTGTTCTCTGGGATAAATATTAAGTATTCTCTGTTAACACATTTCTGTGGCATACAAAAACATAATGAAAATCATTCATTAATTCCCTTTCAAAAGTAATAATAATAATAATAATATCCCTGGACATTTCACACAGCACCATTTGTCCCAAGCTAAGCAACCTAATGCTTGTGTTATGGTAACAAGATGGCTGATCATCATCTGCCTAGCCTTTTCCCAACTATGTTGGGGTCGGCTTCCAGTCTAACCGGATGCAGCTGAATACCAGTATTTTACATGAAGCGACTGCCTATCTGACCTCCACAACCCAGTTACTGGGTAATACGATACCCCTTGGTAAGACTGGTTGTCAGACTTTCGGGCTACTGACGACCCGTAACGACTGTCAAAGATCCACGAATGACAGCCGGGACCAACGGCTTAACGTGCTTTCCGAGGCACGGAGGGGACTTGGTATGTGAAAATGGCTGATAAACTACTTATATACAATTTTTTTTTTGTAAATACACATTAAAGTGAATACACATTCCTTATCACTACAACCAAACCAGCATGACATAAGGTACAGCACGCATAAAATGCTTTATGAAGGAATAACTGACTCTGCCTACGCGACGCAACAATGTGTATTTTAATTGATTTATGGATACTATGGTTGCTTCATACCCCTTGGGAAGAAAGCGTGGATTTATGTACGTATGTTATGATACTAAATAACACTGTTTCCTTCACAAGTGTGAGTTAAAATAATAAAAAATACCCTTTAAATCTCCAATCCTGCAGGCCTGCAAAAATATTTTTTCTGCAGTGATACTCACATTGGACAGTGTTCTTCGTGAATTACGAAGGTGATGACGGTGTGTGCTGCCACAAGGACGGCTGCTAGCACCCAGCACCACACACAGGACAACACGTCTTTTAACGCCTGACCACATGCACCCTGCGAATAAAAATCAAAGAATTATTGAAGCCTAATTGTCCTTTCTCATGTTTTGGATGAAAATGACGAAGTAGTGTTTTAGATTTTTTTAAGCACAATTCGTGCAAAAAAAACCGGCTGATTGCTGTTTTCTTTAATACATCTGTAATAAATTCTACCGGGAACTGACTAGCCTGCCAACATTCCAGCTTTTTTTGTTTTATTTCCAGTTTACACACTTATACTTACCTACTTATTGGTTAAGTAGGCATTTACCAGTAACTACATCTAGTGCAGTGTTTTAACACTTGAGAACGCTAATTAAACCGAAAGTGAATGGCACCTTGACTTCGATCGATCTAATGCATAAGTATGTAGCACATATGATAAGCCTGACTTTTTATGTGACTCAGTAGTAGTACAAAAAATGACCGAATTCCTTAACTTATCTACTGAAGTCCTACACATTTTTTGTGTTTGTAGTCTAGTTTCCTACTTATTACTCCTTATTACTTCTTACTTATTAATTAATCTACAATCCTTTAAGCAGTACCTACAGAAGCCGACAATTTTAAATACTTACTTCTTTTCTCACCTTTGGAAAGAGCTTTTTGCGCTACCTAGCACATTATTTGCGTATGATACTTTAAATTTTTCTAAACATGTCTATACATTTGGTTATGCAGTTTGACAGACTTTATGTATGTTATTGTTAATAGATATTTTGAATAAAATTTAAAAAAATATATACATAGATATAGAATATTCGCGGGACATCGAAGTGCAAACTGAAACCATGAATTCAGCACATTATTCTCACCCCCTAAGCGTAGAAATTGTTCGTAGGTTATCAAAAAAAAAATCTGCAGTTTCATAGAAAAGTCCAATACTTAGACGGTCAAAATGTACGGAACAACATTTTTTTTTTAATAACCGACAAACATTTTCGACGCCTCTGGGGTGTTCAGAATCATGTACTGAATCAATGGTAACTTCCTTCCTGTATATATCAATAGCTACCTAAATAATATATAACAACAATTAGATAGATGACCTGTAATTGAACTTGTAAAACCAGTGAAGAATACAGACCATAAAGAATAACTTTACCAGTAGAGATACGCACCAGATATATATTTACAATACGCCGAGAAACCCACAGCTTTGTACAAAAGCATAAATAAATCATTTCTTTCTTACACTCACCCGCGGAGGCGTGTAGTACTTCGGCGCCGTGAGGGCGTAGAACCCAGCGGCGATGAGGTACGACACTGCCAAGCGTTGCAGTACGCCAAAGATACGCAGCTCAGACAGCATGTTGGAGCCGTAGATAGTGTTGAGGGACATCCCTAGCAGGAACATGATGATAGAACGCTGAAAAGAAAAGAGAAATCGTTTAAAAATCATAATAAGGTTTGCAACTGCCGTAATTTGGCGCAGTGAACCATGTTTCAATCCTCTTTTTAACTGTGTGCCAATTGTTTAATTCTGAATAAGTAGGTAAGTAAGTACTAAAGACACTTGAGAAAGTAGAGAATCATCTCTCTCCACAATTTGAGCAAATTACGATACACAAAGTGGCAGGGACATCGACGCGCTAACTGTAACATGAATATAGCACAAGACTTTAGAACCCCAACGTAGAAAATGTTCGTTGGTTATCAAAAAAAATCGTCTGTTTCTTAGGAAAATCGAATACCAACGCGGTCAAAATTTTATGGAACAGCGATTTCTTTTTAATAACCGATGGACAAATGGTTCAGAATCACGTACTGAAATCCATGGAAACAGGTTGCGCGGCGATGGGAAAAAATATGGTTCAGACGTCCTGTAAAAGGAATGTTTGAACGTAGCAAGCAGAAACTTAGTAGCAGCAGGTGATGTAATAAGAGCTGCCATATTTTAAAACATTTTTATATGTGTCATGCCCGCATCTGCATTCATTTGTTTTGTATCGGTTATCATTCCCTCACTTATTACTCAAGCAGTTGTTTTGTATAAGTATGTCCATATTATTTTTGTAGAGACAAAACATTGAAACGAATATCGATTCAGAGATTCAATTTGACATGCTATCTGGCATTGTTTAGCATTATAATACAATAGAAGTTCATCCTTGATGAAATTCGAGAGATCATATATATGTAGACCATTTCATAAGGAATAAAAATTTAAATGATTGACGTGCTCATGATATTAATAAACTTGAATACTGCGAACAATATAACTGACTATATGTCAAGTAATATTTTTGTGTAAGAAACCATCCAATCTCTTTCGAACTAGTTCACCTTAAAAAACTGCCATATAAAGCAAGTTTTGCAATCACGGAGCTTAAGAAATCTAGTCTTAAAAATTGCTAAAATAAAATCCATTGTTACTGTGGCTCTAGAAAAGAACACAGTTCCAACCGTTCCAATAAATCATTTAGGAATTGATAGACTTAATTTAACTGTATTAATAAAAACGATACGTAATTTAGTTAACAATAGATTTATAACAAAGCCTTAAAATTAATCGAAGACAACGTTTTTTCACAATTTGGCTTGTATAACACTTGCGTAAACCTCTTGAGAAAAGCCACACTTAAAGAGAATCGAACTACATAGATAAATAACGATCACACTGTGATCACATCCCAGTTTGATGACAGACCGTCTGATTAGGCACCGAAATATTGTACAACATTTCATTTGTTCTTGATAAAAACATTAAAGTAAAAATCTTGGTAAAAATTGTTGAAGATTTTTTCCAATAATTAAATCCATGACAATGAACAAGGAATGCCCAATTGTTCATGAATCACAATATTTATAAAAACCTAAATCTCCAATTCATTCTGCATTACAATGCAATGTTTCCATGTAAACAATGACATTGAGTAAATGTGTAAAACATTTATAAAACTACATCTTGGTGGATGTAGTTTATGTATGTATCAGGAACAAAAAAGAATATAGTCGTCTGCTTACGCACATGAACAATTCTAACCCAAGCGGATGAAGAAAAGTAGACTAGTAGTAAACAGACCAATTAAAAGAATAGCCGTGGAAAATACTCCGACAATTACATCTTAATTGAAGTAGCCACATCTGCCAAATAACAGACATTAAAACTAAATGCATCAATCACGTGTCACCCAACACTTGCCGATTGTTCTACACGAATTCTAACAGCCTCCTAGACAATCTAAACCAGGCCATGTCCGTTACTGGGTCACTATATCGAACAACTAACGATGCCTTCAGTATAAAATGTGGTGTTCCCATTACTCTCACGCATGTGATATACATTGACGGTAATGATCACTCAGTAAAGAAAAATAAACGAGTAAAAGACGATATGGATGGTGAGGACAGCGATGTTGTAGATTGAGGCGGAGAGAGCTATCTGGATGTTATCACGCAAACAGAATTTCCAATGAAATATGTAGCAAAAAGTCGACTTCGCATTAGCGGTGGGTGCGATGAAGTGGTTCTCGTATGCATTGGAGATCTGATCAAGGTACACAATGAGACAAAATGCGGAAGTCTGTGTGAAATGGTGATGCAATGAAAGTGAACGGATCGCGTGCGGTGAATACAAATATCTGTGTGTCTATTGAAGAGCACATTAATCACTTATCGCGATTAAGTGTGAGATAATTTTTAGTTCCTTGTTATTTAACGGCTTTATTGCTTATGAAAATCCGAACAAGAAGCTAAACGAAGTGCTTCTACTGATTACGCTGCCTAACGACTATTTGAAATTTCTGTTGAATAACTTAGTTTTTATCAACGGTAATAACTTAATGAATTCGATTTTTTTGCAATTTAAAATCCATATTAATGTGCCTACTTAAATCTTTTTCTTATAATTTCTTAAACATATTTTCAAAATTTCTTTTTACAGCCCTGTGCTTATCTTCACTGTCACAATATAGCCTAATTTTTATCTTAAGTTATCAAAAAAGACACAAAATAGATCAAACAGCTGATCATTTAATCGGCGCACCTCTTCATTTCGACCCGCCTACTTTAATCAAGTATTTGCATCACAACACAATGCAACTATGCCTTTCACAAGGAACCGATGTGACCTCATGCCCAGAGATTACTTGTACATGAACCATCCCATGCATACCTGAATAACCTACAGCAGATTTTCTTTTGTCCTCAATTTCACTTCCTTGAATACCTCCAACACTGTTTGACATAATTTAGTTTTTTATTCAAAGATTATGTTTTCATACCAGTTTGTAGCATAACGCACGTGGAGCCGAGGGTTCAGCCTGCTAGTCATATACTTATAATGAAAATAAATAATACAAAATGCCTCATCTCTAAAACCCGAAGGAAAAAACCAACTTAACTTCTCGACACCAAAACAATGTGTTTTTACGATTTTATTTACACCCAAGTTTCGGGATGACTCGACTAGGTCAATTCAAAAGACTTATCATAAGCTTGCAGTGTTACTCGTAACTCTTGATTAAATGATTTGTTTGTGATAACGTCATCACGGTTTATTAAAGATAATAAAAGTAAATACAGCTGTTGATGATATTAATTTTAAGAGAGACGATGGTCGAACATTACACTGCCAGAATTATGACCATTTCTGACAAAACGAATATACCCATCTTCGCACCTTATTTGCGATATCCTACAGGTTTTTGCAGTTTCCCTTTTTGGGTAGGCATCCTTGTCCTTAACTCCGGTATTTTGCTATTTATAAACAGCTTATCATCATCCTTAAAAGCTAAAATAATCAGCAAGTAATAACCAGGCGCATACGCATCGATCCGCGTAACGTTTACATAACGAGACTGGTTCTATAGGTTGACCTTAAGCACCCCTTACAGTTAGCGCGCCTGCCGACTGCTTACGTAAGTGTTCTGTTACAAGTGTTACACCATACGATTATAAAAGGGGACCAGCTGTGATAAAACAATGCAATCGGAAATTATTTAAAATCATGACTGGCATTTTATTCTTATGTTGGCGTGTGGTATCGTTGAATTTAATGAAGAGGCCTCAAAATCCGTCTACTGTTATAGGTAATATTGAGTATGTTCAAGAGAGCATTACAGGGACACAACGCACTCCTGCCATCCAGAATCTTGGAATAACTGTCATTTTCTCTAGCAGTTCAGCTCACTCTCAGATGACAGAAAATTCTGGGTAGTAGTTTCTATGATGGAGAAAAGTGGAATTGAGCAAGTACCATTCTCTCGCAGAAAAAACTCTAAGACCTCTAGATGTTTATAGAAAAATAAATAGCAAAGAAACTTACCCTAACGATATGCATGAAAATCTTCCACCTCGGGACACCTTTAGCGAAGGCGCTCTTCACAGAGAGGGGGATGCAGACGCCCATGATCCAGAGGAAGGCAGGGAACACCAGATCGCCAGCCACCAGGCCGTTCCACGTCGCATGTTCCATCCACCAGTAGCCGCCAGCGCCGTCGTTGACAAATATCATGAACACGATAGCCATTCTGTAGAAAGTCATCTCATTTTACAATATTGAAGCAACTTCTAAAACTCTTCAGATTGCTGATAGAAATAATAATAGTGGCAAGACAAATTGTGAGGATTGGAATTGGATTGGGATTACGGTGGACAGTTGATAGAGATGTATGGAAGAAGATGACATGCTCCGTTGACCGGATGAGGATGATGATGATGATGAAAGAAAATTATTAACAGAAACTCATGAACAATCATGATGAAAAGATTTCTAAAATTCGGTTTTTACAATCATTTTATGCGGTGATTACATTATTACACTGTGCTAAGTAACCCAAAACTTCGAGATACAGCAGCAACAAAAAAACGTGTGAATAGGGCTATTCACACGCATAGTCTTTCTGGTCGTGCTAGATTTGAAATTAACACAGATGTTATGTAGGCGCCCGCGCCGATGAAAGCCTTTTTAATTTTGCAAATGCGAACTTAAGCACACGATAGCAAAAAAATATTTCGGTAATGTTTGAAATGGGCGATATAAAACTGTGTTAGGTAGGTAAAAAAATCTTTTAATCGAATATGGTTTGTCGGTGCCGCAGTTTTTTCCCTAAGAGAAATCACATCACGGCCTCATCAATTACGAATATATATAAACGGCACTTAAATGTGTGAACCATTTCCGTTATTTAAAAATCATAATAAATATAAAACTTCTCTCACCCTCTAAAAGTATCAAGCGCTCGTAATCTCTGTTGTATAGCCAGCTCCTTGTCCCCATACCTCAGCTTGCCGGTCCTCCTCACCCGTGACATTATTAACTTCACGATGCCGTACAGCACCCATATCCCCAGCAACACGCCCAGTAACAGCAGAAGAGCTGGTGGAAGAAAAGGTCTATAAACATCTTATCTTTGGGTTCGATTGCCTTACGTTACTTTCATGAATGTCTACCGCTAAACACAGGACTTCTAATATGTAAAAGATTTAATGGAAGACCCAAAGAGGAGATTGCCAATATTTACGAGGGTTAACAAAAGGATTAGTATTCTTCGGCAAATCTCTATTTTCAGGCAGAAGCATGGTGCTAAACTTCCGTCGGATGTACTGTCTAAGTCGCTATCACCATAAGCACAAAGTTCTCGAAGTTTGTAGCCCCATCCTTCTCGAAGAAATGGGGCTACATATTCCCAAGCCTCAAATAACAAAAACGATTGCTACGACTGTCCAATTTATACATAACGTACACACATGTCACTTGTTGAATTCTCAACCGATTTCCCTTAATCGACTCGCAAATCTCAGTACAATACACACACATTGTGGTTTTCATCCACATATCAACAGATCATTGTCTGCAATTGTTTCAACACCTGCATTGTAAAGTGTAAACATTTCTTTGAATTCATATGTTCCATAAGTAAAGTTTGGGATGCGATTATTCCATATCGCTATCATCGCATTTTTTTACAATGAACATTCTTCCATAATCCTTAAGGGTCTGCTTTTTCGAAAACTACGAAGTTTTCCGTATTTTTTAATTTAATGGTCCAGGCCATTCACAATTTTTATGTTCTAAATTCAACCTTTAGTTTCCACTAAAATTGCCCATTGTCTCTTTTAACATATTGTTATTGCAAACTCAATGATTGATCCACATGAATAATGATGGTTATTCAAAATCCGGCCAAAAAACCTTGCAATTGTCCACACCCTTGCCATTGAACTATTGTCGATACAAACGTTTGTGTCGTCGACCATGTTGATAGTTGTTAGAACGGCCTCAACATTCCTTTTATGCTTAAGTATATTTTGATTATTTCCATGTATGGTATC
Source organism: Apamea crenata (assembly GCA_949629185.1). Classification (NCBI taxonomy): domain Eukaryota; kingdom Metazoa; phylum Arthropoda; class Insecta; order Lepidoptera; family Noctuidae; genus Apamea; species Apamea crenata. The sequence continues at coordinate 7,060,814 of OX451359.1, forward strand.
CGATGGCTTTACCTGAACGATCAAAACTGGTTTCTGTGCCAGGGTCAGTTCAGTCGCAACTTGCATATATGCAAATATTCAAGATCGATGGTAATAACAATAAAATGATTTAATTTAAGAAGGTCGCGTTGCTATTTGGTCATGCAAATGAAGCTGACTTCGTATTGGCATTATGTAATGCCGTACTGATAAAGGTTGGATTAAGATATCTTGATATTATTGTGGCCGATAAAGTTAACATTCCGCCTGAGTTTGTTGTTACTGTGTTACTAGTAGGGTATGTTACTGGTCACAATAATGTGTGATGAAGTGCATTGCTATCACGTCAAAACTTATTCTTTACAGGAGACTTCAGGATTGTTATTAATCATTTAGTTTTCAGCTGAAAAAAAGTAAAACCACTACGTAGATTTATTTATCTAAAGCATCTTGATTGTATCCCGACATAGCGTAGCCGCTCCACCTATCCGATAAATATAATCCAAATTCATCTCATCGAAAACGTCTAGATAAAATAACTATATAACGATAAACTCTCTTATTTGTCACCAGTATTTGTACGATACTCGAAATAAGAAGTATTTTATTACATCAAAATGGAGAAGACTCTCTTGTGTGTGTTTATTTTTGTGACAAATGTGTTTGGTGAACCGAGGGTTGATCCTTTAGTTCTGGTCTCCAGTCAAGGGTTGGTCAGAGGTCATAGAGCGACCGATGGTGATTATTCCATGTTCCTGGGAGTGCCGTACGCTCAAGTGGACCCAGAAGATCCTTTTGGCGTAAGTGGAATGTTTAATCCTATGAATTGGGGCACTGACGCCTCGTCGATGTTACCAGCCGTTCAATGTCAGGCCCAGAATAGAAATAGGATTTCAAATAGAGTACGTAGCTATTTTATTTGTGTTTGAATTCCTTCCATACCAGCTAGGTTAATGAGAATCTATTTTGGAAGCCAAGTAAAAGCAAAAAGGATAATATTGGCAGACACCACTATTATACATACATATAGGTACCATTATTATTATACCTATGTTCACCAAATGAATAAATGACTTATGACTTATACGCAAGATCTTTGCAAAAATATATTTTTCAAAAATAGATGCGACGCTTACTAATTCAATAATTTAACTGACTAAAAATATAGCAACATCGCCAGCAGTTTAGTTTTATCAAACCACTTTAATGATTACCCAAGGCGTGATTACAATCCTCTGCTTCATTAACCAAGGTGTTGACATAACTCACAATGTACCTGCGTCATAGTGATTTTTACGCTATTAATAGCATCATTATCGATAGCCGTGATGAAGTCGTCGAACCCACTGCAATGTAAAAGTGTTTGTTTTTTAATTAAAAATTACACCCAGTACCTATTGTGTACAGTTGTGACATTGTTTTTTGTGATATACTGGATTTTATGCTAGTACGTCATTTACAAGTTGTAAACAAGAAATACTTAAAGTAACTGCTTGTTCGGAATGTATATAAAATAAAATTACGTAATAAATAACAGAATCAACAATGATGACTTATTTTATTAATATTAAACCGCCACTACGCATCATCGAATAATTAAAACCATTCAAGGAAATTATTTCATATAGATCAAGGAAACCACTATTTGAAAACTATATAACTCGGCATACATTCGTCAAAGGCAAAATATCCTTTTATGAGTCAAAAGTTGTTTCAAGGTCCAGTTTACTTTAGTTTACATTCCTTGAACGATGACGTCATTCCACTCGACTCAGTATCAGTCAATGATAGTAAGCAGCTGATATCAACAGCTAAGAAAATATAAAAAGATATCTCCGAACACTCATATTCAATAGATACATAAGTTTGATGTCAACAATCTAGTCCATGTTTAAGTAATAATCTAGGAATAACGAAAACTGAGTTCTTTTTTTATAATTTTCATGTAAGAAAATTATTTCAAATAATAATATAGACAACACCAATAATAATATTGCTTACAAACTCCTACAATGACAAAAATGCCTCTGAAATAACATGCAGTACCTAACACAGAATTATTTTTTCCAGCCTTCTCAAGCCCGGCAACCATTCAAAGAAATAATCTACAATGCTAACGACGGGACCATCAAATGCCCACAAATGGGATCCTCAAATAGTGACTCCGAGACGATTGACTGCCTCCGTCTGAACATCTTCGTACCATTCAAAGCCAGTTCCAACAGCCCTCTACCAGTTCTAGTTTGGATTCATGGTGGTGACTTCGTCCGAGGAAGTGCAGGAGATTATGGAGTCAGAAACTTAGTCAGATATGACGTGATAGTCGTCACTGTCAATTATCGCCTCGGCCCATACGGCTTTATGTGTTTGGATAACCCTAGTGTACCTGGTAACCAGGGTCTGAAAGACCAGTATGCTGCTCTGGGCTGGATCCGAAACAATATTGCGTCCTTTGGTGGCAATCCTTATAATGTTACTATAGCAGGTCAAGATGCTGGAGCCGCATCAGTCTTATTACACTTGTATGCTGATAACCCTAAATTGTTCCATAAAGCTATTGTAGAGAGCGGCACACCACAGAGTGAAGGTATGTTTGTTAACGCTGATGTAAATGCAGCTATCATGATAGCTCAGCATTTAGGAGTAAACACGACTGACACAGATGAAGCCCTTAGATTCCTCATAAGCTCTCCTCATGGTATAGTAACAGCTGCTGCTCACGAATTAAACTTACAACTGAGACCATGCAAGGAGAAATCGTTCAGTGGTCTTGAAAATTTTGTAGAAAACGATCCTTACTCCTTAACGAACATAATCAAAGTAAGAAACACGCCTGTGCTGATTGGTTACACTAGCCAGGAACGTGACTCACTAAGCAACGATTACTTTGATTCAGATCCATTTTATGAAAAATTGAGAAACAATTTCAATCTCAACGGACTACAGTTGGAACAAGCCGCTACTTTTGTGAGGCGGTTCTATATAGGATATGACCCTGTATCAGGAGATGTAGCAACAGAATTGCAGAATTTTGAATCTGATTTTGTATTCGGCCACCCATCGCAAAGAGTAGTATCAAGGTTGTTCGAAGAAAATGTTGGGTCAGTCTATGAATATGTGTTCAGCTATGGTGGAAGTTCAGGTGCTCAAGGTGCAGGTCATTCAGATGAACTTAATTACTTATTCAATATTGAAGGTGCCAACTTCAAGAGAAGTGAAGACGATCAATTGATAACTGACCGAATTACAACTTTATGGACCAATTTCATTAAATATGCGTAAGTTAATCACAACTAAATTAATTAGATTCTGTGCCTATAGAACCAAAGTTATTTCCTTAAAATGTTTGCTTTACCTGGTGTATCAGTAGTCTTCAGATTCCAGAATAATAAAAACATGCTAATGTTAAAAAATGTAATTGTTTCCAGAAATCCAACCCCGCAAACATCAGACTTAGTCCCAGTGACATGGACACCAGTCACTGCCACTTTCAGGCCGACCATGGTCATTGACACCGACATCAGGATGGACAGCCGGGTCGAGAACCAGAGGATGGCTTTCTGGGACCTCTTCTACTCAATGTATGGGAGCTATAGTACCATAGCCAGAGAGTGCGTTTTCACCAAGTGCTGTTAATTTTTAATTATTGTAGTGAAGTAATAAGTTTTGATACATCGAAAGTTATTGATTGTTGTGTAAATAAATTAATTAAATAATGAATTATGATAACTTTCATTTTAATTTATTTCATGATCAATACAATAAAACTGCAACATGTCAAAATGATTATTGATATTGATATTTAAATGCCAAAATGAAGTTTCAAGATCAAAATCTGCAACATTTATATTCAAAACGGTATTTGGGGTTGAAACACTAGGGCCCCATGGGTCCAAGTGCCCATTTGGTTTTTCGAGATATCGCCAAGCGGTTAGTCGACTCTTCACATGACCAGAGGGCTGGCCTGTTTTTTGGCTAAAGAATTAGCATCGCCATTACAACGTGGCAAGTGCCTAAAAGGTTGGCAGCCTTTTAGGCACTGTTCCTGTTGACAGCGATGCGGACGAATTTTTTGATGTCCTATGATTATTTTGCTTGTTTTTTCACATGTAAGTCGGCAAAAGAGATAAGTAACCAGGGCATCGGATATAGTTGAAGTTTAGTAAGAAACCGTTGGATATTATTTAATGAAATTTAATTTGATAAATAAACTATTTGTTTTCGAATGAAATTAAATTTCATTCGAAAACATCCATCAGTTTCTTGCCAAACTTCAACTATATCCGACGGCCCTGGTTACTTATCTCCTTTGGTGACCGTACATATCATTATTTTAAAGTTAGCTTATGTATAATGTAAATATCTATACTAGATATGAATACACGGTATTTGCTTGATACATTTAATTCGCTAGTACAATGGCAAGTCAGTGGCTCTTTTCTGGGTCGCTCGTCTCCAACGGATGATGTTCATCAAGACAAATCGACTTCACAAAGGATTTGGGCCAGCTTCGCCTCCCGCCCACTACAATCCACTTAGGTTCACTTGATCGCGTGTCGTGATTCTCTTTTTTTTTATTAACTACATCTAATATGATGATAGCTTGCAGAAATTGAGGATGCTCCAATGAAAGTGGATCCGTTGCCAATTTTGTTTTGAGATAGAGGTTTTATAGACTTCAAGGTTTTATTTGCATATTTTATTAGAACGGATGATATATTCCATACAACTGGTAAATAATAAAATACACTATGTGAATGTGTTTTAATTCTCTAGCGCTTTTTCCATACTTTATTAACCTAACCCGAAGTCCGTGACTTACCTTGCATTTAAATCTGGTCTAGCAGCTTGTAAATTGGAGGTAAACAACACACATTATAGAGATCATTTTCATCATGTAAATTGATCTTATATTTTTTTCCTATATTTGCCTTGCTAATATAGTATATTTGTTTAACCGAATAGATACTCAGTTACTAGAATTAAGTACTATATATGCCAGGCTATAAAGTTGACAAAGTGCTACACTAGCATAAACTACGAGTATCATAACTTATACTTTCTTCCGATATTGTACACGCACCTGACACCAAAGAAAGTATTGGAAAACCGCTAGTACTCCCTATAATTGTATATTTACATCCGAATCATTATATCTATCTGCAGATCGTGATGTGGTTTCCTTACCACTTTCTTCGCTATATCGGAGATAAAACTAATCAAACGTCATTATGACTTCGGCACTTGTAATCTAACTTTCACTCACAGGCCCATCGTCGCCAATACAGAATATTAGTTACGCCATTTTCACAATTTTCTCCAAGTTTTGGTGCGTGACTGTTTCGATCTGAGTTATCAATTTATTATTACTTCATAAATCTGCGGTGATCACCACCTACTGTTTTGCTTTCGTTTTTAAATTTATATTGAAATTGAATTAGTACAACTTCTTTTTGGCGTGTGTAGTATAGTCAAATAATCAACACTGTAAGTACGCAATTATACCTAAGTATGTAGCTAATGAATATTGACTGAAGAGCGTGTAACAAGAATAGTATTAAGAAAGAATGTGGATGTCTATAAAAACCTAAGAAAAGATGGACGGATTCTGTGAAAGATGATAATTATATTGCTAGGAAAAGTGAAAATGACAATTGATAGAGATTTGTGGAAGAAAAAGATGGTAGTAGCAACACTTTTTGCCATCGATACTATATTAAAGAAGAATTTGTATACTAATTCCCCGAATTTCGTCAAGATTATGTAAGGATATATTTCCATCGCCAGATAACTTTTACTCGAGGATTAAAATTGGTTTTTGTCTGAAATAACAGTAAAAAAAATATATATAATTACAGTCAAAATTTCAGAATTTCTCTTAGAATAAAATTATCAAATGACTGAAAAATCAGCCCTTAGTAGAATTGGGCTAAGCAAGGAGTGACAGATAGTTAGTGCAACGACTACAAGTTCTTAATAGTGACTTATTTTCTCCAATTTACTTCTGATTCATTGAAACATCTCACCCAATCGTGATCCGTTACCATGGATGCAGTACATGATTTTGGACCCCCTTGCGTTGAACTTTTCGGCGGTTATTAAAAATGTTAGTCTAACATGAGAAAAAATTTACATTGCCTACTTATGAACTGGCTCGTGATGGCAGTCGACAGACGTGTATGGAAAAGGGACGCCTTGGCCCAGTAGTCTATTTACCTGTTGAGCCCGTAATGTCCCACACATTACAGGTTCAACAGATAAATAGACTTATGAACTGATTCACCTCAAATAAATGGTTTACTGGTAGTTGACCTTGATATTAACATATTGAGGAAAATAGAGAACCTTTGGCATTGCAGTCTTACAATGACAAATACAGACAGACAATACAATACAGGTACTATATGTTGAATAACTGAGTAATATTCCGCATACCACATGCTTTAATTTAAATTCCACAAAATATATATGTTAGGTATGTGTATAGTAATATGTTTCATAATATTATTTTTATAATCCGAAAGGCACTTGGTATACAGGGACATCGACGTGCAAACTGTAATTATGAATTCAACACAGTCATGATTCTAGCGTAGATTTTTTTTTGCAATGTCTTCGCGGTCCATGATAGTAGGTTGATCGTCGATATCCCAGCCACCCTGCATATTAATGAGAAATATCGCTAATAAACACAGAGGTGAAAATACTTGACGAATGAATCCTTTTTGAAAAATATACCTAAAATAGCGTGGGTATATACAAGTTTACAACCACTTTCAATGAGGGCAACAACCTATTGAAGGCAAAAAACAACTTCACAAGATGTCATCAATAATACGAGTAAGCATGATACCACCAGATAAGTACATCAACTTTCGAAGGAAAAGGCCAATGAGATTACTTTGTATGTCAAGGGATTTATACTGATACAAAACACTGCTGTTTTATTGATTCCAATGTTTTATTCTTGAATACTTTTTGGAATTTAACACAGATTTAACAAAGGTTGAATTTTGCAAGACTGCATCATCGCCCTCTCCATTCGCATGTTTTTATTACAGCTAAGTTATAGGAGACAACATAAGCACACAGCCCACAGGCCACAGGAATCTTCTATGAAAGAGAAATTGGGCCGTAATCCCAGTGGCGTAGCGTGGGTATCGGCTGCCCGGGGCGGAAGACAATTTTGCCGCCCTCTTAATTAGGTATTTCAATTTAATGTATACTATACATAATTATATTGCATTATACAGGTTAGATATTAAAAAAAAAAGTTTAATTGTTTTACAATCACGTTTATTACCCCGCAAGTCAGTATAGAGTATAGACGGTGTTACCATTCGCTACAAAATATCATTCAAAGAAAGGGGATTCCCCGAATTCGTCACAAAATAAGTAATGAAAAATTCCGTGCTCTTTTCAATCGGTCCAAATTTAGTTGCGTTAAAAATATGAAATGGTTCAAATATTTACAAAATATATTTTATTTTTTACTGTGAAATTTTGCCGCCCCCTAAAAAGTACCGCTCGAGCGCCCCAACCAGCCCCCCCCCCCACCCCCGAAAAACACCAACAAAATTAACACAAAATTATAAATCTAACTACTAATGAAAACAAAAGGTGATCACCACTCATTTTAAGTAGTACGCGTTTGCTAACTAAATAATAATTAAATCGAACCGCTTCTATGATTAGCTGTGAACTATTTTAGGTGTACTACCGATACTCATAAAATCATTTTATAAATGGACTCGATGCTGCTGGGGAGTCGGTTGCGCCTTCTTGTTAAGGTCATCAAATGTACAAGTGAACGGGCACTTAGAACACTTCAGCAAGTGGGATATGGTCTCATCAGGAGCACCGCACTCGCACGGGCTGTTGGATGGGTCAGTAATTCCCCGCTTCGGAAAATTGAGTATGTAGCGGCAAGGAAAGGCCATTTAAAGGAAACGACGGTAACAAATATACAACTGCAAAAGAATCCATCCTACTTACCATAGATGCAGATGGTAGCTAAACTTCAGTGAATTACATAAGTAACAATAGCATGATACTTACGTAAATAAATGTCGACGGGTTCCCTGACGGTGCGGATGTCGCATCCCTCGGAAGACGCGTTCAGCTTGTACACGCCGAACTCTCCCATCTCCGGCCTGAGCTGGCACAGCAAGCCTCTGCACAACAGACATAAGGAAATGTACAAAGTGTAATCGAAAGACTAAAAAAGGGCCATCAAAGTCCAAAAGGGAGTGAATACTGCGACCTACGCGAGCACGGCGAACATAAATTTATGGAAAAACTGATATTTTTTCGCGAATCTGAGTTATTAAATTGATAATATCTACTAGGTAATGATATATCAATGAGATCAGAGTATGTATACTAGGTACAATACTAGTTACTTATTGTGTCCGCAGAAGAAAAAATAGCAGAATGTCCATTCTATAGATACGCCATGAATGCCTCCATGAAACGATTAAGGATATTTTTGCACACGCACAGAACTAACGCTCCAAATCGTTCTTTGGAATAGGTATTAAATAAAGTGATAGTGGAGCGAAACAAAACATTCCCAGAAATCTCTCAAAATTACCCCGAAATTATAGACAGGCAGATGTACTGAATTATCGGCAGTTTGCCTGCCAGCATATCATAACAACACATAACACAATCAGCCTTTAATGTTCCCACTGCTGGGACACAGGCCTCCTCTCTTCGAGAGGGAGTGGGCTGTAATCCACCACGCGGGCCCAGTGCGGGTTGGTAGATGTCACCTGTCTTCGAATATTTGGTCCATGCCAACGTTTGACAGAAAATATCGTTCTAAGATCTTTTTAAAACATGCTTAATAATGGCACTCTCTGGTTTTAGAATGATAATTTGCATGTGCATACAACAGGCACCCACGCGGCCTCGACGACGATGAGGATGTCTTGCATCCCGTAGGTGGCGTAAGTCGTAAATGCCTGTGATGCGCCGGAGTGTCATGCGCAACATCCTTTAGATATAAAACCATCCAATGCATATTTGTAGACAGTATCGAAATTAAGTAATTTTAGATTAGGACACTAATTAGACATTCTTTTGGATTCTGCATTCATTCGTTAAACAGTAGCGTCATGCTCTGCTTGTGTGCCACATCTCAGCGAAATCTGTTCAGCCGTTAATGCGTTAAACGGTAAAAGACTTACAGACAGAGTTAGTAAATTAACATTAAGTAGTATAAGTATATTTATAGTACGGACATATGGATGGAGGATGGATGACAAAGACAACCGCTAAGACAGGTCAGTACTGACTACTGACTTATTCATATGCGCAAACTGATAGCATCTTGCCAATACCTCACTGTCAGCAACAGGCATTGTATTTAAAATTTTCTAATTATGCACTATTGAATGACAAGTAAGTTCATCGCTCACAAAGCCGTAGTAATTGTACCTTCAATCAACTCCCACGATTTGCAGGTAATTAAGCAATTATTAGTACACTACGTATGTTTTTCTCCTACACAGGTCAAGGGGTTCTATAGTTACGTTCTGTTTTATACAGAATTACAGAGCATGATTTTCTCACGTTTTCTTCTCTCGTTAATGGTTAATTGAATCGAATCGAATCTTGTTAATCATTCTGCTTCTTCTTAGCGTGTCGATAGCAATCTAAATGGAATCGGCCCAGAATTTGGCCATTTGTTTGGCGCCATCACCAGCGTCCATCAGTTCCTGTAACGTGCAGCTGACAGGACACGCAGGACACGATATTAAGTGTCCCATCGTTTGTGGAATAGCACCACTTTACACTCCAAGGCGAAGTCGGTATTTCCACCTGAACAGGTTTTCCCTGCTTCGGCCAACCTGGGTCCGGAGTCTATTTAAAGACTTCCAGGTTACCCAAGGTGACTCATGTCCAGGTATCCCGGTTTTCAGCGGGTGGGACGAAAGGTTTGGGTAAAGAAGCACAGTCTCGCCACAGCACAGTTAATCATTTAAAGAGTTTGAATAGTTTGCTGCAATATGCGCTATTTCAATTTGACCAGCACAACCTGTTACACTACATGTGTTCAGTACAGACGCGAGCAGCAGTGCGATACTGTAACCATCTCACCGTGAAAACTTAGGTGAAGCGAGCGTGGAGTGAGGTGTCATTTCAACTAATGCTGATTGACACTATTGACAGCTCACTCTAAGCTCACTTCACCTAGATTTTTACAGAATCGATCGGCAGGTCAAGCTACCAAAACTGTCAAATTTTCCCAATCAGCCAAAAATCAACAAAATCGAACCATTAAGGTTCAATTTTGTTGATTTTTATGGTGTAACAACGGTGTGTGTATGGTGTATTCCATTCTAAGCATGCCACTTTAATAGATAAATAAAGCACATTGACTAAATGGCTTCTTTCCTAAGATTTCGCCCAAGCTGAAGATCTTTTCACTACCATATCCTAATTTAGTGTTCCCAAAATAACGCTCGCAACCTCATACACACACCCCCACTCCCACATACACATCATACACACTACACTCTAATACATCCTTTGCATGTTTCCTCCATAAAAAAATAATTAAAAATATTATTTGCATTATTTCTATTAATAAATTAATATTTTTTAATAAATTATATAATTTTTAATGATTTAATACTACTGTGATTTCAAACAAAACGTCTGGTGACCTGATTTACAGGTTTTGTAAAAAACTTAGTTAAGGCACCAGTCTTCCACAAACAAAATTGTATCTGTAGACTGACTGATTTAACGTTAAGCTGCAATTTGTGGTAAGAAAAATAAAATCTATTCTATTCCTGTATATCTATAAAACTGCGATCATCTTATCCATTTACCGAACGTAATTATTTGATGACAGTGATCTCGACGTTTATGCAATTCATTGTGCATAACTCTAGGTCATTGGGCCTATTGTATATTTATAGGATGTTTACGTTTTACGATTGGTAAGATCGCCCATTGTGTCACTCCTTGTAAAATGTCTACATTTATATTTGTAACTAGCAGCGCCACGCGGTTTCATCAGCATAAGTTTCGATCCCATGGGAATATCGGGATTAAAAGTATCACATGTGTCAATCCAGGTTATAAAATATGTGTGTGCCAAATTTCATCCAAATTTGTTCCGTAGTTTTTACGTGAAAGAGTAACAAACATCCATCCGTCCATCCTCACAAACTTTCGCGTTTATAATATTACTAGCTGCGCCGCACGGTTTCACCCGCATAAATTTCGATCCCGTGGGAATATCGAGATAAAAAGTATCCTATATGTTAATCCTGTTTACAAACCATCTGTGTGCCAAATTTCATCAACATCCGTTCAGTAGTTTTTGCGTGAAAGAGTAACATCCATACAACTTTCACGTTTATAATATTAAGTAGGAAGGAAGGATATTAGTAGGAAGTAGGATTTTATGGTGTATATAATAAAGAATGTTCTATCTATCTATCTAAGGTAAGGTAACGAACCATAGATATCCGTGTAACGAACTAACAACCGACAATGGTACAGACGCCAGCACATGAAGTTACTACAATCTGTCAAATTTCTTTAATTGATTTTTAACTTTACGTCTAAAGCATTAAGGTTCAAGGTTGACTGGGAAAATTTGACAGTTTCGAGTAGCTTGACCTGCTGGCGTCTGTACCTGCTCAAACTGGTTATTCCTTTTATAGTGAGAAGATTAGTGTTGGTAGTTTTGTAGTGTTTGATGTGTTTTTTATGTTATGTATTTTGGTGGTATACAATATAATCTTATTTATTTAACCTAACCTTTTATTTTTTAATATAATCTTATTTAATAAGATTACTGTCAACACGACAAACAAAAATCAGAAGTCACTACCGTTAAGTACTGTCTTATCAAACGACTGCTCAAAGTCCTATTAAATTTTAAGTTGATTACTTGATGCTCAGGAATAAAATTACTCGAAACAGAACCGGAGTTACCGACATAGCTTGCAGAGTAAGCAAACTTAAGTGGATGGGGACGGACGACCTAAAGAAGGTGGTTGGGGTAGACTGGATGCGGAAGGCGGAGGACAGGGTGTTGTGGCGCAGTTTGGGAGAGGCGTATGTCCAGCAGTGGACTGCGATAGACTGAGTTGATTGATTGACTTGACGCTCCACTTGTAAAGCAACTGTGAACCCCAAAGATGGTACCAATAACTGTTTACTGGTTAGCAGGGCTACATAACAGTACGTATTTGTAAATATTAACCCAACGGCAACATCTCGTTTACATGTCTCGTTCGTTGTCACTTCAAACATAAGTCAAGACCGTGTCTCACTTTCTTAAGAACGTATGTTGTGAATAAGTTATCGTGTCCGGCAATAATTCGGCTCAATACGTGTTTAGTCAGGCGTCCATTACCTAACCAGAGACAAGGCAACAGGACAGTGTTCACAGATTATTCCGTCATGGACTCTCGCTTTTACTTGCGTGATTTAATATTTGTATGAAGAAATAAGTAGGAAACCACAAAGTATAATGTTCGAATAGTCGTTTAAAACGAAAACTATAATAGTTTATTGAACTGCCCCAAAATGACGCGGGAGGATAAGAATCTGCAGGGTTAGAAAGAATCAGATTTCTTTGGTGTTGATGATAGGTCAAATTTTTCGACCAAGTTTGCAGGGATAATACCACTCAATGTGGAATCAGCAATTCAGCCGAAAGACGACAACTGGTGAAAACAAGCCACCGCCAAGTATCGCCCCATCCTTTGCTTCACACATCCAGCGGATTTTCGCGATCTTCATCCTGTTCTTGCTCCACCTGCATAGCTATATTGACAACCACTCGATACGCTTCCGTACCGTATCGAACATCAATCAATGTTAACCCAGGAGTCCTCTAAACAATGTTCACAAGTCCAAATTCCGAAAATTTTGTCAGTTTAAATCTAATAGACGACCTCTAATCGACGACCTCTAATCTTCCGACAGCTGTTTGCTGTTGGGGGCAAGGTAAATCAGGTTATCGAAATGTGTCATTTTCGATACGATAGCATGTCGGATGATTGTGAATAGCTGTGCAGGTCTACTGATCTACCCCCGTTACGCCTTCTAGGCGTGAGCATACCATGGTCTCCCCAGACAGTGTTTAGACAAATGAATGCTACTTACGAAGTGTCCCCAGCGGTCATGTAATTTTCTGAAGTGTTGGCATACACCCTCCATGTTGACCGACGAGTTGTACTTGCCACCCAGGACTTCACCTCACCAGTTGATATGTTCTGCTGCAGCTGGAAGGGACACTGGAAAGAGAAGGGGCAATTAGACATGGTAAGTTAGTACATGAATATAAGAATATGTCTGCTGATTTAAGAACGTAAACTTCCTAAGTATATGGAATCATAAATTACTAGGCTTTAGGCTTTGTCAGAACAAAGCCTTTGCCTTGAGGCCATAAAATTCCTTCAGAAGGCCAATTCTCGTAATTTAAAACGTTCAAAATCGAGTCAGACTCTAATCTCGGGAACAAACAAGTGTCAAAAACTTGTCAAAATGTAGGGAAATTAGTGGTATTTTTGACAGATTGAGACAGATCAAACGTTCTTAATATTACGAAAATGGCCCCTCTGATAACGTAACATAACTAGAAATAAATCAAACCGTACTAGAGAATATAAGTATGAGTTTTGATTTCGACAGATCGATACTTTAAGCATACATGTAAGAATAAAGTGCTGTTTTCGCTTTATCAGTGTAAGGATGAGTCCATCCGCTAGGTGCATTTTTAAGACTATAATCTATCATCATCATACAGCAGTCCACTACAGCCTACAGCAGTCCACTGCTGGACCTAAGACTCTCCAAATGCCCTCCATTTAGCTCGATTCTCGGCAGCTCTCATCCAGCTGCTACCAGCCACCCTGCGACGATCGTCGCTCCACCTAGCCTGAGGGCGTCCTACCTTACGTTTGCCGATTCGCGGTCTCCACTCAAGAACACGTCTACCCCAACGGTCACTGGTATAATATATATCAGAACAGAACACAGTAATGCATAAATATGTAAGCTGTCACGCCCTTTATGCCTGGAGGCTTTTATTTGGGTAGAAAGTTTTTTAATTTTTTATTTACATTTTAAATAATTATTTTTTTAGCTTGAGTACGTATAGTTTTTATTATATTTGTTGGTATATTGGCGTGGCTGGCTGGCATATGGCAAATAATTTAATTTTATGCGAGTCTTGTAAGTTAAGTTGGTAAGTAAGTTATGTTGATTACCGAACATAGGTACCTAGTATTGTATACAATAAAGTTTTTTTTTTTAATTGAACAGACAGCTGTGCTGCTGGGGAGTTTGTTGCGCCACTTCTTCTTCCCAGCGATAGCACTAGGAAGTGGTGAAGGGCGGGCGTTTTTAGGGGACTGTCTTCTGTAATTTTGACGTTCAAAAAGTGCTGACTCTCAGCCTAATTTGAATAAATGACTTTTGATTTTATATAATTATCCAACTACCTACCTACATATCTATCTACTATCTATCTATGTAATAAAAGGCATTTAAAACCACCGAGCTCCAAGCTATTTATGTTATGACGTACTAAACTCTGTGTTTCCATGTTTTCACCGTAATTAGTGACCTATTAACTCTCATTACTTAACCATTAAAATTACCTCCAAACACAATTCTTATATAATGCAGGAAATGAATATTTAATGTTTGTAACCTTCATTACAACCACGTGAATACCTATCACACAATTAATGTGTGAATTTCTTAATTAAAATGTCTGCATAACAAAACATAATAACTTTAAAGTGTTTTTAAGTGGATACTTGGTATTTTTGAAGTAACGAGTTATGAAATACGTTTTTGATGACTTCATTAATTTCATTCACAGACAATAGTTTTCTATTATGAATCTAGAAAAGACTATTTTCTTGAGTAGACGCTTTCGAAAAGCTTTAATCTCTAGTCAAGATAGAGATAGACAGATCGATAGAATACCTACTCTTCTATAACAGTCACAATTCCATTTTTACACTAAAAAGCGTGTAGGTCACACAAGCTATAAAATAGTATATGATAGGTGTGACTTAATTAGTCTATTATAGTACTTAAGTCACATGTATTTAGTACACTATTATTATGTACACCATAAAAATCTATAATATAAAAATGAATCGCTGAATGTGTTGCTAAACGCACATCTCGAGAACAGCTGAACCGATTTCGCTAATTCTTTTTCCTTGAAGTACGAGGATGGTTCTTAAGGAAAAAAAAATTAAGAAAGTTGCTTCACGCGGACGAAGTTGCGGGCAAAAGCTAGTTACAGATATAAATGTAGAAATTTTACATAGGATTATACAATGGGCGGTCTTATCACTAAAAGCGATCTATTACAGACAACTTTTGGATGGATTAAAGGAGAGACAATAGGTAGTCAGTGGTGTACCATTTACATACACAATAAATACATACATAGGTACATAAAACATATACTACAAGTCATAACTGTCATTTATTGTAGCCTTAAAAGTGTAGTATATGTAGTTACCTACCTACATTTTGCCTACTTGTAAAGTGAAAGTTTGTATTTATGAAAATTCATATCACTTGTTGTGTGTGTGGTTATTTCAACGAAAAGGTTGTATTATAACCATAAAGAAAAGAACATGGTGACAACTGTAAATCTCACATAGAAACGGTATCACGTAAGAAATGGTGGTTTCTGTAACTGTAATTATATTTTTTGGACCACTGTCAACTAGGTACATAGATTCAATGTCAGTTAAAAAAATGTGTCCAAAAATGCCATTTTGCGTGGATATGACGCATGTTTTCCCCCAACTTGTTATTTTTTGTGTTTGTGTTCTTTCTGTGCGCCATGTTTACCGCAAATAAACGTATTTTCTTTCTTCTTTTCTATCTATACTCTGTCCACTAGGTTAACCTTTTTTTGACAGCTGTCTTACAACGTAACTATTCCAGATTACGTATAAGTTAACTTTAAAATGCGTAATAAAAATATAAACTGCCTAATCTTATTGAATTATCTTATATAAGAGTTATTACAGACATTAAAAAACCGTACGTGTATCAGTTAAAACATTTAATTGCTCACTAGTATAGATAGTTATTTAAATAAAGATATAGATAAATCCTCAATTCCCTGTAAATACAAAACAATAACACATGACCCGTAAACAGATGGAACATTAATTGTTTCCGAGACTATTAAAAACATCATCAATAACGTTATTATAAACAGCTCATATGTTCAACTTTCTTAAAACAAAAGACAAACAACTTAAATGACTCATAGGTTTGTACTGCATGTGCTCACAATATGACTAATTTCACCCTTTTTAATATGCAACGGTTTTACAATGTCATATGTGGTGACAATAGCCAAGCTAATGCTTTGACTGGTAGTAATTGACAGTTCAAAAGATCAAATTATTTCGAGAACAGTTATAACAGTCGTGCATTCCTTTGATTATTGAGAATCAATGGAAGTTTGAACTACTGACAGCAACAATTAAATATGTCGAACCATTTTAGCTTTGTGTTTTCTAATAGAACAAGTTTAATTTTATAAAATCCAAAGATATTACTTGTAGGCGTTCTAAGGTGGCATTTGCATAATCAACCTATAAAGTTCCCATGGCTGGGACACAGGCCTCCTCTCCTCGAGAGGGAGTGGGCTATAATCTACCAAAATTTTAGTTCTAGGACATGCCGGTTTCTTCACGATATATTCCTTCACCGTTTTGAGAGCAGTGGCGATGAAATTATTTACACAAAGTAAAGCACCAGTCTGAAACTCGTAAGTAACACTGGCCACCACTGCCCATTCCTCTCAGTTGATACAAATAGAACTACATATGGTGCTTAGTTAAAACAAAGTCAGAGCTTTAGATTGTAAGCATTCAGGCGTAGCATTTATCAAGCCAATACAGTGTCGATGAAAATCTAAGCTGTGTGTGTGGATATGATTCTGTCATGTTTAATTCAACATGTATCAAAGTTATCAGTCGACTTATCTAGTTCCTGAAACATACAGGTATCAGGTACATCGCGAGGAAACCGACATATGTAGTCCTAAAACCAAAAATTCGAAGACATGTCAATTCGAAGGCGAGAATCACAATTCGAAGGCATCTACGAACCCGCACTGGACTCCCGGGTTAGATTATTGTAGTCTGAAACATAATTTTTTATTTTATTAATTTTTGTATTTTATATTTCACGAACTGTGTCCAAATAAACTGTTTTCTTTCTTTCTTATTATAGCCCACTGCCCCATGCTATGCTTATGTAGGTATCACGGCCCGTATGACATGATATCAAGTGTCCTATCATTTTCAGTACAGCACAACTGATCGATACAATGACGTTAATTCGATGGTAGACTACAATAGTTTCTTTCTAACTGTTCCATATTGTGATATCAAGTTTTCATCGAGTTACTTTTTCACTTTTGCAACAATTTACTTGTCAGTCTCGGCGAGTAATGAACTCAGTCGCAGTAGAAGTATTCGCAATGCTCGTACGCTTCGCTACTAAATCACTTCGAGCGGTAATTTCTCTAACTTGCCGCGGTGCGCACGCGTCGAATACTTGACATACATAGCGCAATAACACCGAGATTTTCAATGTTTACTGCTGTTTTACATGTTGTTATGTGATTATGGTAGATGCATAATGTGCTTATTGTTGGCTTTTAATCTTCAATTGTAACTGTTTATACATAATCAGCCTTGAGCGTATAATGTTCCTACTGCTGGGACTTGGGTGTCCTCTATGCGGAAATGAGTCGATTTGGATTCACCATTGCGGGTAGGTGGACCTTGTCATTTCATGTATTTGAGTTTTTACCAAGTACTGTTACACGAGAGTAACATTGTCCATCCATACTTTATTATTATTATGATTTATACTATAATAATACAGTATGGCGATTAGGTTATCACATGAATTGATACCGCGTATTCTACATAACGTATATTAAACATACACAATTAAAAGAATTAATAACAATTAACATTTTAGTCGTGGGACCTTTTTTTTCGTTTCAGTATTTACCTAACAATAACATAAAGTTTGTGTTGAATTCTTGATACCATTGCCTCACGCGTGTCTAGTAATTTATTATCAAGGATGGTTTATTTCATGACAATTTTTACGCTAATTATTTTATTTGTTTCATTTTTCTATTTTTAGTAAAATTTAAATTTTATTATTTTAACAGACTTGTAACAACTTGTAATGACCGCTGTACTATTTAATGTGATAACCTAATCGCCACTTTGTAAGTATATGTAATAATAAAAATAAAGCTGAAGAGTTTGTTTGTGCTTGAGCGCGCTAATCTCTGAAGCAACCAGTCGGATGTCGGAAAAAATATTTTTGCATTAGATTTTTTTTTGCATTCTATCTCGAGGATAGCTCTCGGCTATAGCTTTCCTCAAGAAAAAAAAAAAAAAAAAATCAAATGCAAAAATATTTACTACTTAATATCACGCTAAGGCAAGACTCTTCAGAGCAGAAGCAAAAACATAAATAGTCCGGAAGAACGCTGAGCGAAAAGTAATAGCGCGGACGGGCGATGCAATACGACGGGGTGGGTCGGGGAAACAATAATTTTCTCGCGGAGAAAGTCACGGGCAGAATCTAGTGATATTATAAATGAATAAGTAACTCTGTCTGTGTGTCACATTTTTACGCCTTAACGGCTGTGGGATGATTTCCAGCCTTCACGCGGACGAAGCCGCGGTTAAAACCTAGTTAAAAATATATTACATCTTATTTGTCACGATACCTATTCCAAAATATAATAAATAATTTCCAATATTGTTTTTGATATGTTAGTAGCAGTCATAGGTGTAAAACTAATTGTTGATTCATTTGTCAATAAGTAGGTATGTGGCAGCAAAACACAAGCGCGAGGAGGAAAATCAATGTGTCCGAATGATCTACCTAATTATCCGTTTTGTAATTTCATTTAATAGTCCCTATAGTACAATACAAATAACAATACAATATAAATAAATACATTTATTTCAGAAAAATCATATTTACGGTTCACAAAAACAGTTTTCCGTGTATAAATAGAACATTCCAGAAATAAGTGTATCGTTGTTGTCTGTACTAATGAAAAAATAATTGTACCACAAACACCAGACTTATGTTTATATCAAGCGAACGTCACCATCATCTGCCTAGCCTTTTCCCAACTATCTTGGGGTCGGCTTTCAGTCTAACCGGATGCAGCTGAATACCAGTATTTTACATGGAGCGACTGCCTATTAACATCCACAACCCAGTTACTGGATAATACGATACCCCTTGGTAAGACTGGTAGTCAGACTTTCGGGCTTCTGACTACCCGTAACGCCTGTCAAAGATCCTACAGCGTCATAATTGTTATGAAGTTTTTCAAAAAATATTAAGGACCTAGTGAAAGTGCAAAAGAATTTTAACCGAATAAAATGGTAATAAACTTGCGCCGATCACCAACTCGATTCCATCTGCCATTAGAATCGCTTATTACCTTTATCACAACATCATGAAACCCACATAATTAGTCTAGCTACCTGCATGCCTGCTGCATACTTGGTACGCTAGCAAAGTACCTACTTATGTTCTACCCTACAATTACCTGCCAACATGCGGGTACTT
Organism: Apamea crenata; assembly: GCA_949629185.1. Lineage (NCBI taxonomy): Eukaryota > Metazoa > Arthropoda > Insecta > Lepidoptera > Noctuidae > Apamea > Apamea crenata. The sequence goes on from OX451359.1 coordinate 7,080,440, forward strand.
CCCTAGGAAATCCCGGTGACACAGTGTTGATCGATAGGCAGGCGTATTGATGTTTGACGAATAGAACGGTAACTTCAAACACGACACAACGGTATTAAATGATGAGTTTTTACTGTTTTTTTTAATGGGTTTAAATATCACTGACAACATAGAAAAAGAAATGAGATTTAATTGTTAATACAATACTAAATTATTATAAAACACAAAAAAAAATACAGTACTTATCAGCAACCTTATTACGTAACAAACTATCAATCTCAATGTGAATCATTTTGAAGGATAGGTATTGACGCACGACGCTGCTTCATAATATGTTCGAAAAATGCGTCTGCTGAACAACGTAAATAACGCAAAGAATATTTATTAACTGTCAAAATGCAACCCATTGCTACTAATAGTGTGTTACGCAGTTACCCCACTGACCTGACTTAACTAAAACTAAACAAACGAAAATATGGCGTCGAAAAATCAATTCCTCTTATGTGGATGCGGTAGGTACCTATAGTATGTGTTTTAAATTAATATTTTAATATTAATTTGTTTTTCTATTGGTTTGTTACAGTACCTTACTAACCCAACAATATCTACATTGAGTTCTATAATGTACCTATCAATTGAAGATTTTTATTCAGGGCCTAATTATTCTTCTTTTTTTTTTCATACACACTTACTTTTCCATTCACATCTGACATCAATACAAAAACATTGTTACAAATTGATATATATAGACAAAAAAAATATAGTACAGTTAACTTCAAACAGTGCCATGCGCTAACAGAAACTGTTTTCCTCGCAAAGGTAGTTTTAGTTCAATCAATCTTAAAGGAATGACATGGCTACTTTAACTAATTAATTTATTCAATTATCTAGCTTTTATTGACCTTGCAACACGGATCGATCTAATCGACATAAAATCTAATCATAATAAACAAAACCTATAAAATGCTTGCTTATTTATTAACCGGTTTTTTAATGTGAAACTCCTTAGTCGGGCGGCGATTTGATAATTGGACGAGACGAGATTTGAGAGTGATACAAGGACGCGTCACGTTTTGGCCCTTTTAGTTACATGAGAGAGAGGAAAGAGAACTCTCTCTCTCTCTCCGTCTCTTACACTAAATCTTTCTTAGGGAGCGCGCCCACGAGCGACTTAGTTGCCCAGCAACTTTTTTGTCTTTTTCACTGTCTTCTCGCCGATATTTGGACGATGCGCACGGCACGGCGCACTGCTTTTGACGGCACGGTTGGCGCAGTGGTTAAGCGATTGACTGCTGCGCTGCGTGTCGCGGGTTCGATTCCCGCAAGGAACAAATATTTGTATGACCTACAATTAGTTGTTCCGGGTCTGGCTGTTTGTGTATGTGAGTTTATATGTCTGTAAACGCACCCACGACACAGGAGAAATTCCGAGTGAGGGGCAACGTTTTAAAAAAAAAAAACAAACAAAACAAAACCGGAGCGACAGCAACGCTACTTTCTTGTAAAATTTTCTGTTGAGTGGCAACAGGCTAGCCGGCCACTTTTTTGTCACCGTGCACGCACTTGCATTGCAACCACTAGACGGGCGACAGTTGCGTCGCACTTTCATACAAACCCGTAGACTTGATGAGAGAGACTAATTAGTTGTGGAGACAAAAGTAGCTCGTGGGTCCTCCCTTATTCCTTATTTGTAATATATAAAATAAATAAGTAAGTTGGTTATTTTTCACGTACAAAAAAGTGCGTTTATTATTTTTTTATCATGTTTGTATATTTAGCAATACTAGTAAGTACGTAATACATATCAAGAAAAAGAAAATAATCGTCACTAATCCAGATAATTTTAATTGAAATTATAAATTAAATCTCTACTGAATTCCTGATTGCGCTTGCTGCTGACAATCTGCAGTAAATCTCCCATACGTGAATAAATGAATAAATTAACATTATTAACTAAAGAAGATCAATAAACTTAATAGTACCTATGTATCGCAGTTTCAATAGTGAAAGACTATCATAATTGCTATAATTACGAAGTAAATAATAAGACTGGGAAACGACTAAAAGTCTTATAGACACGACAAAAGACAAAGGGGTTTATTCATAAACGATGACTAAAGTTAAGTAACGTTTAAACGTCAAAAATGTATGGTTAAACAGTCGCTAATCACTGCTTAACTTTAAGCAACGTTTATGAAAGGGGAAAAAGTTGCAGCAAAAAGTTGTAGTTTACGTTACAGTCGCTGCATTCACTACCATAAATGTAAATAGCACTTTATATTATTTATGATTGACAATGATAAATGAGCAAGTGAATGCTGTCGAGCTACACTGTTTAATCTAGTATAGCAGTGCACAGTTATTATCATTTTAATAGTCTGTAACATTTATTATAATCTCCTTCCGACAGAATTTCGGTCATGATTCCAATCTCATCGGAGATTAGTCAAGTACGCAGGAGATTATAGTGCACAAGTGTGTGCGCAAACAGGTGCACTCTCTGTTCCCTCGCAGTCCACTGCTGGACATAAGCCTCTGACATTCGCATCCAGTCTGTCCAAGACACGATTTTAAGGTCGTTGGCTTGTTCGTCTTTTTATTGTCCTCATAACCAAGGTCAATTGTTGATTGTAACTTTTGTCACTTTACTCGATATAAGTACCTATGTTCACATTATTTCACAACCAAAATTAAAATTTCAAAATAATAATAGTCATTAAAGTTAGCATTACATTACATGTGTAAGTATCAGCTAAATTACTTATTGCACAAGTGTTCAGTATAACCTAGATTCTTTGAAGATAAATGTAGCGAGAAATTGGAAAAAAAAATGCTTTAGAATTTATTTATTAAACGTCTTATGTAACGTCCGTAACTCGAATGTGCCGTAATATTCACTACCAGATTTTTTTGGCGGCTTTGCTCACATGGAGGTCGGAAATTGTGCTACGGGAACGTACTACATGGATTGAAAGTACCCTGTTAATCCATCCGTCCATCTTTGTCTATCGAAGGACCAATGGCCGCTTGAGCAGACGAGTCCTGGAGTGTGGGACGCCTCCCAGTTAGATGGATGGACGACCCTAAAGAAGGTGGCTTGGGTAGACTGGGTGCGGAAGGCGGGAGACAGGGTGTTATGGCGCAGTCTGGGAAAGGCCTATGTCCAGCAGTGGACTGCGATAGGCTGAGTTGATTGATAAACTATATGTGTGCCAAATTTCATCCAAATCCGTTCAGCCGTTTTTGCTCCAATCCGGAACACACACCCAGCCCAACAAACAAGTTACTATTTTATTTTAAGTATTGTGTATTCTTTCCGCGTTTTCATAGAAAGGTGTTAATAGCCTTCAATTGGCACTTTGTGATGCGTAATTGCGTATTGCTTTGTAAAGAAGGCCTTGGCATAATTAGATACCAATTAATTGTGTTTATTTTGATTACATCTGATTTGTATTAAGTTGAGGCCGATAAAATGCGGCGAAAATAGTGCGCTAAATGTAAGGTATCTTAGGTATAATATAATAATAATAATGAAATGTTTATTTTCTCCACTACTTAATGAAACATTAGTACAATTCATAATTGTGTATATAAAAATAAATATTGATGTTGTGGAAACTGGAGCCTGTACTAGGAATACCTGTGTTACAGGTCTCCAGGCTTCCAAACTACACGGTAACAGATGACAATGATAATGGGATGAAAGATAAATGACGAAAATAATGCAAAACAAGGAAAATACAAAGCAAATAATTAAAAATGTACTTATCTATAAAAAACAACTCCGTGTCTGGTAATCAGATAAAGCATAGAAAAGAGTATGAAATTAAGAAGATGTAGAGGTGCACCTTTAAGAGAGGAGATAGAGGTACTCGTTAATATGTACACCATAAATATTACGGATACAAATGTAGAAATTTTACAAGGGATGACCCAATGGGCGGTGTTATCGCTAAAAGCGATATTTTAAAGACAATCTAGAGATTTTGTTTCCAAGACTTTTTCCTAAATACAAGACTGCAAGTCAAACGGGGCGCTATAGTTTGTTTGTAAAAGAAATCGCGGGCCAGCGAACTTATGAATAAATGTACTACTGTTTATATTTCTTTAACATCGTTCACTAAGCGCATGATGTTTGGAAACAAACGTTTTTTAACGTGCAAATTGTTAGTACAATGTTGTGAAACGGAGCAATGACCTTTAATAAATTGCCTGCCACGTATTTTTCATAAAAGTTCAAAAAGTGGTAGGGACTGTTCCTGTGTTTTTTTCACATGACACGGTAGGTACACGCAAAATGAAATGCTCAGACCTCGCATAAAGTTCCACCAAACAGCACCCTAACTGCGTGACATACTATCAATCATAATCTGAATCATTTTGAAGGATATTGCTAATCCATTGCTTCATATGTTCGAAAAAATTTGTCTGCTCAACAACGTAAATAACGCAATGAATGTTGTTGAACTGTCAAAATGAAACCCATTGCAACTGATAATGTGTTACGCAATTACCCCGCTGATATAAAATGTTCCAAGATATTCAATACACACGCAAATAAAAACACAACATCATCATTCATATTTTTTTTCCATTTTTCGACTAAGACTTCGCTGTCTGTCCGTCCGTCTGTCTGTCCGTCTGTCTGTTACCAGCCTGTATCTCAAGAACCGCGATAGCTAGACAATTGTATTTTTCACAAATTATGTATTTCTGTTGCCGCTATAACAACAAATACTAAAAACAAAATAAAATAAATATATAAGGGGGGCTCGCATACAACAGAAATCATTTTTATAGGTACGGAACATTTCGTGCGCGAGCCCGACTCGCACTTGACCGGTTTTTATTTTTCTATCATTATTTATTTCAAAAGAACCAGCTAGTTATACATATAATTCATATAAACTCGTTAGGTAATTATTAAGCGCTTTACGCCTGTTTACCGCAAATTTGCTGTCAAAATTAGTGCGATCAGGAAAAACCAGTGACGAACATCACTGGAACTCGTACCACAACCGCAGCATTTACTTTAATAATAAATCAGATTTAGTCACCCTTTTGACAAACAGATTAATAAAGAGCTATTCAATAACAAAAAAAGTAAATTAAACTCCACCTTAAAATTAATCATCTTATGGGCTGTAGTATCTACTACAGTCAGTTATCTTAAAACTAAAGAATAAATATGACAGGTTGACATAATTTCTTTACAAAAGCTGTCAAACCGCAATATTTATTCCTCAGATAAAAAATATTTGACTATTGAAAATCGGATCTTATGATACTACTATATACTATATAATACTTGCATATTATACGAGTATCATATAAGGCCCGATTTTTCATTAGTCAGATATTTTTTGCGATTAAAACCTTAAATTCCAGTACTCACTCGAAAGCAATCATCAGAAACGGAGTATACTCCAACATCGATCTCCGACACCCCGACCATGTAAGCCTGGTCCATCTTCAGGGCCGTAATGTTGAGCCCCTCGAACTCCGCCACCCCTGGATCCTCCAGCCATGATCTGATCACTTCCCGGTACCACTGCCAAGTGTCATTCGATACTCCCACTGTATCATTCATTATTACACAGTCCAATATACGTTTCAGACTTCTTCAGAGAGTGAAGTAGTCAAAACTTCACTATTAAAAATCGAATATCATTTTATAACTTAACTTTTTTTGTTTGTAATGTACGCGCGCGACTGTCTGCCTGTCCGGCTTGTGTGTGACTGAGCGGGCAACTGGTGCGGCGTCGCGTCTCCATACAAGAGCATATAAACATTAAGCTTTCTGCAACGCGATCTGGAAATCTTGACAACAATTAGATGAAAGCGCGACAGGCTGCAGTGCGTTTACCTGCACATCATCAGCTTCCCACGATTTGTTTGTTTTAATTACCTGGTGTTGATTTATCTACAAACTTGTACTACGGGTCTCTAACTCAAAAAGATACATAGTTGCCGTGTTAGGGACTCTTTCAATAACTTTTAAATAATATTTACCCCGATTCTCCACTATAGCTAATCCTTTTAATTTAAAAAAGACAAACTAACTGCTTAGCAATTGCGAAAATTTTACTAAGTAGATCGGTCTAATTAGTAAAATTTTCACATCCGCTAATCGCATCAATAATCTGACCATTAAGAATAAACAAAAGGTGCGAAAAAGAAACATTTAGGACAATGAGAGACAATAATTATGTACATGTTTGGCAGATGAAGGAGAAGAATAAATGATTAAGTTCATCAATGTTTTGATACTTCTTAATTGACTTAAATTCATACACTGAAGACGACGGCGACGCTACCAATTAACCAATGTCAGTATAAATGTTAAGTGCCTTTTAGTCTATGCTAAATAAATGTAGGTATATCTCTCTTTTCTTACGCACAAAGTTCTCTCCCATACACAATTTCACCAAGACCGGCCAATGCTCTGCAAAGCCCGAGTCAATGATCCTCGTTCAAAAAGGGCACAATCTCATTAACAGGTCCACACTATTGGTTCTTTGAACAGTATGAAACCTGCACGCTGGTTACCTGAACGATTTCCTTCACTTCCTCTGTTAATTTCTCAAGGCTTCCCTTTCGCATGCCAAAGATAGTTTCTCATGTGAACGAGGCAGGAAAATCATCGATACGTGTTTAATTAATTTATGCTAAGCGAATTAATCGATTTCTTATACATGACTAGATTCTGCCCGCAACTTCGTCCGAGTGAAATTTCTTATTGCCCAAACCACCACGTCGCATCGCATCGCTGTTCCACGCTATTACTTCGTTTTCGCTGAGCGTTGTTCCTTTTTTTTTTCTTTTTGCCCGGCCCTTAAGTGTTCTAGCATGATATTAGAAGCTTCCTCAAGAATTAAGCTAACAAATGCAAAAAAAAAAAATCAAATCCGACTTTCGAATCCGTTAAAACTTCAAACAAACTTTTCAGCTTTATTATTAGTTTTACATGATAATCAAGATAATATCAGCCGATCGATTCTATCTCACCGTGAAAAGTTAGGTGAAGTGAGCTGTCAATAGTGTCAATCCCTAGCATTAGTTGGAATGACAGCTCACTCCACGCTCACTTCGCCTAAGTTTTCACGGTGAGATGGTTACAGAATAGCACTGCTGGACTTTAAAGGATATAAGTATGTTGCGGTGTTTCTTCTCGGAGTAGTCGAATATTTAAATATTGACCTCATCTTGTTTTAAAAATATTTGTTTTTTTTTCTTTCTGACTTCTTTACTTTTTACTCGGCTCCTAAGGGTCATAGCGTGATGTTAAACAGCCTATAGCATTCCTCAGAATAAGAATTGGGCTATTAAAAGCAAAAATATTTTTTCTAATCTAACCCGTAGTTCCAGAGATTAGCGTGTTCAAACAAACAAACAAACTCTTCAGCTTTTGTATAGATAGATAATATTTAGAGATTAGACTCCTTATCATCAAGATCATCTCCTTATCCTTATTATCCGAAAGACGCCCTTCTGTGGACGTTACAAATCTGTAATTCTAGCAACAATAAAAAAAACCTAAAAAATATGTCAAAAATAAAACGTACTAACCTAATAATCTCTGTCCTGTAATATATGTATGTACCGAATAATTGCACTCCACACGGCAGAATGTGATGACACCTGACCTGATACCTGATTGACTAATCTTAAGACCATATTCTGACAAATAAATGATTATGATTAAACAATTCATCTGCCTTTACCCAACTATGTTAAGTTCGGCTTCCAGTCTAACCGGATGCACCCGAATACCAGTATTTTGCATGAAGCGACTGCCTATTTGACCTCCACAACCCAGTTACTCGGTAATACGATACCCCTTGGTAAGACTTGTTGTCAGACTTTCGGGCTTCAGACAACCCGTAACGACTGCCAAAGATCCACGAATGACAGCCGACGACGGCTTAACGTGCTTTGCGAGGCACGGAGGGGTATGTAAAGATGGTCACCCATCCATCCCTCCTGATTAATTGACCCGTGCTGCATTATGACTTATCAATTAATGTCCATTTATGACACAATCTTCGTAGTCGAAGCCAAGAGCTTCAGCAATCAGACTTGGTACTGTAAAGGTTGTCGACTAAACTCAACCTTATGTAGTGCAGGCTGGCTATAATTTAGTGCAGCACCCTAATTGCGTAACACACGATTAATCGAAATCGATTTCATTTTGACAGTTCAACAACATTCATTGCGTTATTTACGTGTTGAGCAGACAAATTTTTCGAACTTATGAAGCAATGGGTTAGCAATTTGCTTCAAAATGATTCAGATTCCGATTGATTGTGTGTTACGCAATTGGGGTGCTGGTTCCATTCGAACATTCAAGCAAGTTTAGAATACGATGTCAATTATTTTGTTAGGATTTTTGTTTAGGAAAAGTCACTGCTAGTTTAGTCCGAAATACGTAAAGATGTTCTGTCAATATAAACTTGAAGGAAGCGTAACGGGCTTTGATTCCTCCCGGTACCTCGAAGGGCTCATCTAGCCCTTCACAGTACCTACTGATTTGACGAAAAACGATTCCATGTGACTACGTAGAATAATTTATTCTCTAAGTAATATACTCTAATAACTACTCCACCAAATTTAAGAGTAAATAATAATTAGTGAGAAAACAATATTTCTATAGGTACAATCCAGATGAATCTTCTGACTGAACAACATTCTACATCAAGTCCTAACTAACTTGTCTGACTACCTACTAATAATTCTAGTACCTAGTATTAGTGGATAGAAGAAAAACCAGTATCCATTTGATAATATTACCTTATACTAACATTAATATATTGGAACCATTTACTTACCTACCTGTCTAATGGTCTGAGTGGAATTTTGCACAATTTTCCTTGTCAATTCTTAAAAACTTAGGTATATTTACGTCAACTTGATGATAAATAATATATTATTTATAGTACATCCATCATGTCTTGCTTAGACAGATGTTATTTTAGGTACCATTAGCGTTAAACAGTTTTTATATTATGGTTAGACCCGCGAGGTAATAGCGTAAGAACACACTAACAGTAGGTATCATTTTGACAGTTCAAGAACATTCATCGCGTTATTTACGTTGTGGAGCAGTCAAATTTTTCGAACATATGGAGCAATGGATTAGCAATATCCTTCCAAATGATTCAGATTGTGATTGATTGTGTGTTACGCAGTTAGGGTGCAGTTTTGAACCCTGATGACTACTTTCAATAGTCCAAGTGCAATGTATCTTTTGCTATTCGTTGGACGTTTGCCCATTTGCTTGCGGTCGATAGCTCACTTGTAAACACTAGGTCAAAAATACGGAAAACCAAAACAATCAATTGACTAAAACAAAAGCAGATCACCTAGGGAAATGTGACCTTTACTACCTGAGAGTTTGCATTTGTTTTGAACGAAACGTTGCTGGCCTTGGTCACAAAAAAAAACAAATGCTAGTTTTTGTTTTTTATTAAGGCACGAATCCCACCACCGGCGATTAACAACAAAAGTTTAAATAAAATCGAACCCGGTATCAGTACATGTTCTGGTCGCCAAGCAAAACTGCCGAGCGAGTACTCTCTTTAATACCTCTTGACGCTGCGACAAACGAGTACTCGCCGGCGCGGTGTGATCAGTCAGCGATCAACTATTAATTAAATGTATGTATATCTTTTACTTACACGGGACCTATAATCGTGTGTAGATACCTACGTGTCTTGACTAAGAAAGAGGTCCTTAGAAAATTTACAATTTCACGCCGAAGCAATTAAGTAAGCCAAATTCGAATTGATGATGAATGATGATATTCTGTTTCTAGTCCATCAAATTGAAAATTATAGTGTCATTATCTAACAGAATCCGAGGCTCATACAGGATGCACTAACAAGCCTTTAATTAAGTACGCAAGTATACCAATCGTACTAACAAACTAATTAACGCATCGGATTCCAATTAATGTTTCAAAGGTGCGCCTCATAAATTCTCAGTTCTCTTTTGAAAACTTTCAAAAATACCTATAAAATGGCATCACACCTGTATACATCTTTTTAGGGCTGATTTTTCCAACGCCAGATAATTTTATCCGAGGAATAATTTTGAATTTTTGACATTTCATCCGTACTAAATCTGTCAGGCGTCAATTTTATTCTACGAATAAAAATTATCTGTCGATCGAAAAATCAACCCTGAAACGTATAAAGTGTCTTTTGTTTATTTTTTTTTTGTGTTGTTATGGAACAACAGTGTCTTTGTATTACGGAAGTCCGTTGGTGATACAATCCTGCAACACAGTTATAACTAGCGTAGGAGTCAGAGAATTCTATCATTTGTTGTACAACTTATTTTACGGCAAATATTTTTTGTATTTTACGACTATTGTATTCCCCGAAGAAAAAGTACACCTTTACAGAAGATCCAAATGGAGAAACCCAATAAAACTTTACCCAAACTGAGGATCAAACCATCAGAAAGCAGAGGGGTAACGGCTTTCATTTTGACAGTTCAACAACATTCATTGCGTAATTTACGTTGTTGAGTAGACAAATTTTTCGGACATATGAAGCAATGGATTAGCAATATCCTTCAAAATGAGTCAGATTGTGGTTGATAGTGTGTTACTGTTACGCAATTAGGGTGCAGGTCCTCAGCTGGCAGTCGCACTCACGGCCACGAGACAATCAAGACAGTCAGGTTAATGTTTCAACGTTTAGTAAAGTAATAAATAAAGCTGTTTTATGTAACAAACAGTATTGTTATTGCCACTTGTTAATACCAACAATCAGTGTCACGCACACTTTGCATTAATTATCGTAATAATAATAACTCATACAGGATGTAGGTATTTATCTTAAATTAACTTCTAATGTTTGCATAGGTAATAGTTAGTAAATCTATAGTTATTAGTTCTGTAGATACATTAAAACATGAAAATGAAACACATGAGCGACTTTTCAGAGATCTAAGAGAATCAGTAACGAACCAAAAATACGGCTGAAATTAACTTCAAAATTAAAATTATTATCATTAAAAGTTAATTATTTAAAGAGGGCTGGGTCGTTCTTTGGCCAAAAAATTGGCATTGCCATTCAACGTGGCAATGCTGCCAGTCTTCTGGGCACGTTTCCGGATGACAGATATGCGGACGAGTACTTCGACGCCTAAATACTCTTTTGTTTTTGTATTTATTTATATAGTTAGTCTTTTAATTTAGTGCCTAGTGGAAATAGTTTGTCAAAATTGTAATTTAAATAAATAAACAATCGTTAATTATTTAATTTTTTTAAATTGTTCTTAACTGATGAGACATGAATAAAAACAATAAGAAACTACAATAATTTTGACTAACCAAGATGTACAATTTACAACTTAAAAAACTATATTTAATAACTACAGCCATCTCTACATGACAGGGACACGGAAAGTAAAATAGTTAATCTGACTGATTTAAGACATTTCATTCAATACAGCATTCTCCTATGGTTTTGTCTCGGATCTACAAGACATACCTGTGGAGCTTCGGAGAATTCGATGAACAGACAGCTGTGCTGCTGGGGAGTTTGTTGCGCCACTTCTTCTTCCCAGCGATAGCACTAGGAAGTGGTGAAGGGCGGGCGTTTTTGGGGGACTGTCTTTTGTAATTTTGACGTTCAAAAAGTGCTGATTCTCAGCCTAATTTGAATAAATGACTTTTGATTTGATTTGATTTGATTTGATTGGAAGAACAGGAGATATTCCGGCATGAATGGAAAATAAACTTATTGTACTATCTTGGTGCCCACATCACACATTTGGCCATATAGTGGCTGCATTGTCATTGTAGTAAAAAAAATATCTCGAAAAAATGAAATATGGTCCATGTCATTGCTATGACATCACTGTGCGCCATTTACGTCATTACTGCTACTACAATACTACACGCCATTTGCTCCGAAATCACTACGCGCTATTCCTACGCCACTGCTACGCTATTGCTACGACATTGCTACGCCTTTGCTACTCCATGTCTACGCCATTGCTACGCCTTTGCTACGACATCGACATCACTACGAGCTACCACTACGTCATTGCTACGCCATCACTGCGCGCCATTTCTACGCCATAACTGCTGCTACATGACTACACGCTATTGCTACGTCATTGATTGCTACGCGCTATTGTTAAGACATCGACATCACTACGCGCTACCACTACGTCATTTCTACAACATCACTACGTCATTGCTACGACATCACTACGCGTTATTGTTATGCCATTGCTACGCCATCACTGCGCGCCATTTCTACGCCATAACTGCTACTACATGACTACGCGCCATTACTACGTCATTGCTACGACATCACTACACGCATTCGCTACGCTATTACTACGCCATAAGTGCGCGCCATTTATACGCCATAACTGCTACTACATGACTACGCGCCATTACTACGTCATTGGTACGACATCACTACACGCATTCGCTACGCCATTACTACGCCATCAGTGCGCGCCATTTATACGCCATAACTGCTACTACATGACTACGCGATATTGTTATGTCAAGACCGCTGTTGAGGTAACAACCAATACTTCTGCACCGCTTTATGGTTTACGACTAAACATTGAGTTGTAAACCAGTTGGTTATGACATAGAAACGCTTCCATAAAATTACGAAATGACACGAAATACAACGAAACATTAAAATAATTACTTTATATCTAGCATTGAATGTTATTATGACGTTTCTAAAATGTTTGTTACGTTGCTGCCATGATTCATTTAGCTGGAAAGGATACAATAATTGCTTCGTATAAAGAACCAGACTTGCCAGTTATCCTTCGGAAATTGAATTAACTGGCTGGTTAGATTTGATCTGGTTTGTCTGTCAAGAAAACGACCGTTACACTGATGTGATAGTGATCTCCTTTTTTCTATGTTATTTGATAGATAAGCAGTAGTCTTTAAGTCTCTTCGTCAATTTCAAAAGCGTATTTTTTTCTCAAACCCCTTTATTCTTGCTTTTTTATTAGCGACTGTTTAACCATACATATTTCACGTTTACATATCACTTAATTTTAATCATCCTACTATATCCTACTTATATTATAAACGCGAAAGTTTGTATGGATGGCTGGATGGATGTCTGTTACTCTTTCACGCAAAAACTACACGTTCACGCACGTTGCACGTTTTTGCGTGAAAGAGTATAGATTTGAATAAAATTTGGTAAAGGATACTTTTTATTCCGATACTCTTACGGGATGGAAACTTGTGCGGGTGAAACCGCGGGGCACTGCTAGTCGTTTTATAAAATCTCTATAAGCTTAGGTATTCATTGTTCTCGTCTTTATTTACTGTCAGATTATTTTTATCCTTTGGCCTTCTTAAATTTCTTTTTCTAATTAAATTAATTATTTAAAAATATGTAAGCCACCATAATCACCATTTTACCTGTCCTAAAAGACGCAACAACTTTTAAAAAAGGCCCTGCTAAATTCAAGTACTTCAACAATCCCAGAATTACCTTTTATGGCAAGCAATTCTACTAGTCATTAAAAAAATCGCTATACCTACTCTGTTCATTTTATGATGGTCGACTTGACACATGCCAAATGCAGCAGTGATATTACAGCTGTTGGTATCACAGAAATCAATAACTGGTTAAGTATTCCATTTTTTATTATTATTTATAGTAACTTCTACAATTTAAAATAAATCTCGATTTAAAGCTGTACGAAGCGTAATTTTGTATATCTTGCGTATGTTTGTAATGTCGTGTCAATCATTATTAAATGAACAGAGTATAGCGATTATTATTCACGTGTATTCATTACCACTACTCCTTTTAGCTCGTAGGTCAATTATATGCACGACTATAATATTTTGGCCTTAGCAAAGGAAACTAAATACTCAGCCGAGTTAGTTGAATGATCATCTGGTAGTCGGTCACACGCACATAAGTTTGTGTTATCAATATGTTGATTTAGAGTTTATTTTGTTAGTGATTATGCAAGTGTTGGTGTTTTTTACGATATGTTGGTTATGTGTGGTGGCAGAGGATACTGGACAGCCGGCTGGTTTGATGGCTGATTGTAAGTTTATTTTTTCCAAAACACTTTTGACAGTTAAATATTTTAAGTGAATAAATATCAACTTTATTAGATTTTTTTTTAACTTAGAGATTTAAAAAAAAACAAATTCCCGTTGAGCAGTTTCATTGTTTACCTGTCTTTGAATAGCTTCATCAATTTATACTACACTGCTTTTTATAATCAAAATTATGTTAATCAACTAATAAACGCTGAAAAACTGCGCTGCGCTGTTCTGTAATTTGTATAGTGTACAGAAAGAGTAGCCTATTCTATTCGAAAAACTTTCTCTCCATTTGAACGATTTGAACAGATTATTTTTTTACAAAAATTTTATTCAACAAAAATAACTAAGAACCTGTGTCTCACAACCTGTCCAAATGATTACCTACAGAATTGTTTACGGGTTACAAACAATTCTGTAATAATTTATTAGTTACCTACAGCAGGAACACGGTGAAGGAAAACATCGTGAGGAAACCGCCATGCCCTAGAGCCAAAAAATCGAAGACATGTGACATCTACCAACCCGCACTGGGCTCGCGTGGTGGATTACAGAAAGAGATGAGGCCTGTGTCCGTGCAGTGGGAACATTAAAGGCTGATTATGTTACCTACAGCAGTGTTCATAATCTCAAATAATTTACATTCCATCGCCACTTAATCAGTTATCTACTTTAGTGAAATGTATTCTAAGTTTATTTTTAGTGACCATTTATAACAAAAAGGCTCTAATCAGTGTTTGATTGCAATGGAATTTGCACTTTGTTTAGTATGTATGACATTCAGTTTGTTGAAAATTATTTCAAAATATTTCCATAACTTTTTCTAGGTCCAGGAATGAATCGTACAACAAAATTCTCAGAGGAAACGAAGCGTTCCTTATCAGTGGTGGTAGCATCTTCATCTTCTGGTCTCTTCGGCTACAAAGAGACGAGGTGTAAGCTGAGTATAGAGGGCGCCGCCTGCGCAGCCAAACATCTCAACCTCAGGAAGGGGAAAACCCAGGTGATATTTATAAGAATTAAGTTTTACTCGAACTAGCTACCGCGTATCGGCAAGCGCAACGTGGGACGCCCCCCAGCTAGATGGACTCGACGACTTTAAAAAGGTGGCTGGGACAGAGTGGATGTAGAAGGCGGAGGACAGGGTGTTGTGGCGCAGCTTGGGCAAGGCCTATGCAAGAGTAACGGTGGAGTTTCTTGCCAATTCTTCTCCATACGAAAACTACGTTCCGGAAGGGCTAGGGTTTCGACTAGAATAAATTATATTTTATTGTAAATTTTGACGTTCTAAAGTGCATCTTATGTGCCTGTTCGAAATAAATGCTTTGACTTTGCTTTGAATTTGACTCGAACTAGCATTGGCTAGTTCGAGTCAGGAAGGAAAAAGATAATATTTTAGAGGTGGTAACATTGAGAATACACCAAGGTTTTAATGCTCTTTGGTAAGTACCTACTGGATTTTTGCCCAAATATAGACGTCAGCGTAAAGTTCTGTAAGTTATCATTCAGGAAAACTCGATTGCATGGTAGGCACAATGGCAGGTAACTTATAAAATTCATGGTGTTAGTGACGACGTTTAGCCGTCGGTCCCGACTGTCATATTTGATAGTCGTTACGGGGTCGTCAGAAGCCCGAAAGTCTGACAACCAGCCTTACCAAGGGGTATCGTATTTCTCAGTTGTGGAGGTCAGATAGGCAGTCGCTCCATGTAAAATACTGGTATTCAGCAACATCCGGTGAGACTGGAAGCCTACCCCAAACTAGTTGGGAAGACGCTCGATAGATTGATTGATTTCGGGGAAAACAGGCTATGACGTGGTATGTTAGTTTTATTTTGTTTCTCTTAACAAAATTTTAATAAAAACGAAATCGTTAGCTACAATGTTAAAACACACGGCCGTGACTCTAATTTGGTAGATAAACCTATTAATAAGCTAATGTTCATTCACGTTAACGATCAAGGCTTTACTTGATTCAGCCAGATTGCATAACTCCGTAACGATGAGTTAAAAAAATTAATATATTTTTAGTAGTTTTTTTAATGAAATGTAAGTAGACGTATTTATGTAATGCAAGTATCTTAGTAGCACTCTGTGTGCTTATATTTAAACACTTCCTGCAGTATGTTTAGCGTAAAATTTCTATTCATATTACCTATTTGCCGTGTATTTTTCATTTGTCAAACTCACATTCACTTGGCATGGCATGGCACTTTTGAATTGTCAAAATTAAATAGTCGGTCAGTTAGTCAGAAAGTTGAAGCTAGTTGCCCATTCCAAAACGTAGATCTCTATGGAGAAGAAAGGTCAAGAAACTCCAAGGACACTCTCTTAAATCAAGATAGGTATTATTACAAAATCCTGGCTAAATTAATCTTATTGCTTCTATATGTGAGAACAATGTAAAAAAGAAACAATTTAAAATATAAATATATACCTATTGCACTCGTATATTACAAAGTATTGTTACTTTAATGAAATATTTATTGTCTAACATAATCTTCGTGTCATGCTTGTCTTGTGACGTCTTATCCCTATTCAAACAAATTTAATTTCTAAGTTTTCAAAATAAAGTCCATCGACTTATTACAAAACAATAGAACATAGAACCATAGGGGCATTTTTTTTATTTCGAACTATCTTCTAACAACGTTAAAATTCTCTAAGCCCGAATCTTTCACTTTTTACTAAGAATTTTAACGTTAATCGGAATACGGTTCAAAATACATTTAAAACCGGCTAAGTAAAAGGTTTAAGCTTGGAGCAAAGTTAAAACTAGTGTCATAAAGAGACGGAATAGGTCTGTGAAATTTTGTTAACTAATTTAATTTTATACTTCCCTGCATACTTAATTAATTGTTAAATCTTCTTAGGTGATGATTAGTGGCTACATGGATGGCTCCTTCTCTCCGATAGTGCGCTCCTTCATGGCTATGTATCTTGGTCTTGGACGAAACGTCATCGTGCTTGAGATATTCCCTATATTGGTGCGAACGTATCCTATGTAAGTAGTGCATTTATTTACTTTTTTTTAGTCAACTGACTATCTTAAATACGCCTTGCCTACAGAAAATATTCAAGAAAACGACACATTATTCTGTTTTGTAGTTCAGCGGGGTAATTGCTTAACACACTAACAGTAGCAATAGCTTTAATTTTGACAGTTCAACAACATTCATTGCGTTATTTACGTTGTTGAGCATACAATTTTTTCGAACATATGAAGCAATGGATTAGCATTATACTTCAAAATTATTCAGATTTTGATTGTTAGTGTGTTACGCAATTAGGGTGTAGAAGTTCAGAGGGGCAATTCTCGTGTTTTTAAGAACGTTCACAATCTAATCTGTCGAAAATTTCATAACGTTTTAAACGTTTTTGACTTGGATTGTCGCTGACATGAGAATACTACTAGATTTTGAACGTTTTTAATTACGAGAATTTGGCTTCCGATAATTAGCCAGAACTGCGTAAGTTAAGAATAATATTTAGTATTTCAAGTAAACTCACAATATGTTGCCGTATTACGGTGTTATTTATACAACGTGTTTTTTTATATCCCATAACTTTAGGGTTATATTCTATAAGTAAAAATAATACAAAAAGTCCTAGCATATGTGGTCCAAAAATGGATAGTTTCGAAGATACCTATATAAGATGAGAAGTGTGTAGGTATCTAAGTTTCATTGATAAATACGAGTAATTAATTTTCATTCAAACCCATCATTCATATTTAATTAAAGCTAAGAAAATGCGAAGTGGTCATATTTCACGTACCGTCATGTTTTACATTCCTACTATCGTGACTTTATCGATTTTTTTTGTATGAAAAATTAAAACAAAAAAAAAATGATAATTGAAAAATCCTACTAATGGATGGATAGATGTATGGATGCATGTTTATTACTCTTTCACGCAAAAACTACAGAACGGATTTGGATGAAATTTGGCACACAGATGGTTTATAACCAGGATTAACAAATAGGATACGTTTTATATCCCGATATTCCCACGGGATCGAAAATTATGCAGGTGAAACCGCGGGGCGCAGCTAGTAATTAATATGCCAGTTGATTCTTTGATATGATCTCATCTATACCCTAGAGTTATGGGATATCAAAAAAAACACCTTGTAAGTATAGATAACCATAAATTTGAAAGTATCAAGGCCTGCCTGTTATACAACGAAACAGCTTCTCGAAAGTACGAGTATCATTAAGGAACACTCCATAAAGGGAGCGAGCGAAGGAAGCAGTACAAGTCATTAGTCAATACCTACAAACTGGTTGAGTACTGGCTGATTTTCTGAAGCTTAAACCTGTTTAAGTTTATTTATTTTTTTATGCTTACCATAGCCAATGCTTTCTTGTAACACTGGTGGTAATAAATACATATACATAACAACACACCTGTATTCTTCGTAGGATTAGGCAGAGGTGAACACCCACATTTCGCCAGTTATGTTTTAGTCCCAAGTAATAGGGGGCGAGGGGCAGACCTCGTGCTGCTGCTGAGAAATTCCAGTTGGGAAAACCCAATAATAGTTTGCCCGACCCGGGAATCGAACACAGGAGGGGCATAAATAAAAGGTATAAAAAGATTATTACGTGGTGATTTGCGGGGTGATTCTTTTTATGCTAGTTCAAAATCAAAAATCATTTATTTGCATAACATGTGATAGAGGTAAAAAAGATGTTAGATGTGATATTCTGAATTTTACCTTTACATATAGTAAAGGTAAAATTCAGAATATTAATTAAGTAGACTAAAGACTTCATGACATTTATTAAATTTCCCAAAATTAACAGATTCAGTTAAAAAAAAAATTGAAACCCCTTTTTTACACCGAAACGTCATGGAGATTTGAATGCGTTAAAATGAGGTAAAGTGCCTGGGGTATTTCCTTCTATATTCATGGTAATTAGGGGAAGACTAAAGAAGCGATGGATGGGCTGTGTGAATGATGATATGGTTAGAAAGGGGGTGACTACCGAGATGATTACTAATAGAGAAGTATGGAAGAAAAAGACACGTTGCGCCGACCTCAAAAAAATTGGGACAGCCCCAGGAAAATGAATGATTCATGGTAATAGTCAACCTTATACCAAGGTCAAAATTTAGCAGACAACATCTCAGTACAGCCTATTTATATGTAGTTCTTAGATCTGTGACGTAGGCCGAAAATAGTGACGCGACACATTCCTAAATTTGATCCAATAATTTCTTCTGGTAAAGGACACCTGTCGTCTGTACTCAAGTTTCTAATGATAAAAATAACATTTACATTCCCATGAGATCTCAACATGGTAATAACTTGCCACTGGTCCTACTGCGGGCGAGAAGCGATTAGAGAGAGAGGACTAAACGTTACGAAAGTCGTTAACTGGCTTCAACTGCTCTGGAAGAATTCTACGCTCATTGCATAATGGGATGGCTCTCATTGACTCTTCAATAAATCGACTCAGCCTATCAAAGTCCACTGCTGGACATAGGCCTCTCCCAGGCTGCGCCACAACACCCTGTCCTCCGCGTCCCGCATCCAGTCTGTCCCTACCACCTCCTCAAGTTCGTCGGATTGACTCTTATCACCAATCTACAACACCTAACTTTAAAAATATCTTCAAAAAATGTGTTTTCTTCCTTTAGCACCAAGAGTAATTTGCATTTTAAGGTAGAATTGCTAGGTTATTTATACCACCACATTTTCCAGCTGTTCCACTCCTTTCTTCAAAATGTTTTTATCATTTCCCACCTATTTAAAAAAATCTGATAAGAATTTACCTATTTAAAAAATCAACTGTCACAAATAAATAGAACAGAACGACTATTTATTTGTGACAGTTGATTTTCATTCGACTTTTTAATCGCTTACAATGAGACTAAAACCTTATTGGTACCCAAACGTCCGTCGTTCGCACATGCGGCGTATCTCCCGGCTGGTGGCGCGCTACTTTTTGCTCCCCGAGCGCACACGCAAAAGGAAACGCATAATTTGCTGTCTCGAGGCACTTGGAACTTGTATTGAGATGGATATGTATATTTAGTGACAGTCGCCGATCGACGACTTTCATTGATATACGAGAGTTTTTAGTAATTATCGTGTGGCCGTCGTAGGCACGTTTCGTGATTCGTGGATGTCGGTAAAAAATTACAACGGCTTCACACGATATGAGAGAGAAAAACTTAACTAACTTACTTACCTATCTATACATTTTATTTTATATGTGGAACGGAGACTCACGAACATGCACACCATACGTAAAAGCAAATGGTTTCTTGTAATGACCCGCATAGTTGAGCCAGCTGCAAATTACATACCTGCTATTTCCAGGCTTGACTAAATTTTTTTTCACCTCGAATTTAATTTAGCGAGTGTAAATTAATACAAGTGCTTAACGTATCCGAGAATCACTTGTTTTTCTCGTCATTGTGATTACTTTCTTATCTTCCTAACGGGGGTTATCTGAATTTGCCTGTTTTAGAATCAATTTTAAACGGTCAAATTAGCGTATTTACATCCTGAATAAAAATATATGTCATAGTTACATCCTTGTTTGAAGAAAATTAACGGTTCAAATGTTCAAAACACGATAAATCGAAACAGGTTCGATTTCAAAACTATTTTTCGTTTCATTTCAATTTCGTTTACAGCACGAAATAATATGAATATGCATGTCCCATATTGTATTTCGTAGGGAATTTAACGGTTTTATTTTTTCCCCCACAACTCCTATTATACCGCTTATAGCTTAGCACTGCCGTAAACAGTGATTCTTTTCACACCAAAAATAAAAGTCGTTTTCCACCAATAATTTTGGCTCAATGTTACTTAGTCTTACAGAATGCGTAGATTACGGCTTTGTGATGGATCTTTTTACACTCTGTATACTTGTTCAACATTCCAGAGCCGCCCGCATCACGAGGCCGCTGGGCGAGTTGCTAGGCGAGTTCTTGGCCTCACTGACCTTCCAAGGCTTATCTCCTCGGAGGATGGAGCTTGTGGGTGCCAGTCTGGGCGCCCACATCGCATCGTACGCCGCCGACACCTACAAACAGCTGACCGGACGACGACCCTCTAGGCTTACTGGTTTGTACGATTATATATAGGGTGGCAGGGACATCGACGTGCAAACTGTAACCATGAATTCAGCCATGATCCTAGCGTGGAAATTTTTAGACGGTAATTTTTTTTTTAATCTGTCCATTATTGCACGGTGTTTAGCACCCTCGATACACTCGGGCGTTAATTTCCGTAGTGTACCTACTATTTTATAACCGACGAAAAATTTCTACGCTCGGATTTCTTTCTTGCATCTTTCGGGGCTTTAGCATCTTGTGCTGAATTCATGCATGGTTACAGTTTGCGCGTCAATGTTGACGCCACCCTCTATGTGTAGTGATTATCTTTTCTATGTAGTCTGTTGGCTGTTTAACGAAGAGACTAATGCTAAACCAGTAAACACACCTATTTATATAGGCCTTGATCCAGCCGGTCCGTGCTTCCGCAACGTGCCGCCCACAGCCCGCCTGCACGCCGACGCGGCGCATCATGTGGACGTGCTGCACACTAATATCGACGGGTTCGGCATAGCAGACCCACTGGGACATGTCGACTTCTATGCTAATGGGGGTAAGTTGTGCAGCTTGGATGATGATGCTTGATATATTAGGGTTTACGCAAAGGGTATCTACTCTTACTCTACTCATACGCTTGCCTTATGAAGCCTGGCAACATTGTAGAAGTCCTTCGAATGCTATTTATTTATTCTGGTCTGGTCTTATAGACCTTGCGGAACATGTACCTATGTAGACGTACCTAGCCATCCCATTGTTTCCACCAATTTGCTTAAGATGTGTTACTACGTAGTATAGATTCAAATGCCAGCTTCCAAAGACCAGCTATTGCAATTTTTTCTGCCATCACAACACAGCACTTAATATCATTGTTTTCAAAAACTTTTAAAACTACATTTTCTTAACCTCTTCAGGTGAATATCAGCCAGCAATCAAAGGAGACTTCATAATGCCATGTTTCCAATTATGCAGCCACGTTCGATCAGCGTTCTACTGGCTACTGTCCTACAACAACCCCGACAAATTTGTCGCAGTTCAGTGCGACTCCGTCGCAAATGCAAGAGTCGGCAATTGCTATCAAGAAACAATAAGGACAAATACATTGGGGCCGAAAACTAACTTTAGTAAACCAGGGGTGTATTATTTACCGACGAATGCTGCAGCACCATATTATATGGGGTTGAATGGATTGAAGAAACGGAAGTTTGGCGTCAATGATTACTTGATGACGCCGGCGCCTGATGAAGATATGACCATATGAATGAGGTCGTTTAACCGACTTATTGCCACCATCTTTTTCATGGATACTTTAGCCAGGCCCCGAACATTGGACGATGACGCGCCAGGCACGTCATGGGCCTACATCAAGGATGACGCACCTAGAGCGTCATTGGCCCCCTGTGATGTTTTAGGTATACGTATTTCGCCGTCATCTTGCGTCGATCTGCTTAGAGAAAAAGTTCTATGTGTGCTTCGATTCGTATTCGTTGGCATTCAAAGGAAATATGGCCTCACAAAGTAGGATTTATTTATTTTAGTAAAATGTTACAGGGGTCGCCGACATTTTTGTAAATTTACTTGTATTATGTATTTGTTTGTGATAATAGTGAATAATGCCTCACTACATTTAGGATAAATTTCGTCTGCTTGCTGATTATCTACAAATAATTTATTATGCATGAACATTACCAACAAGATAACAATTAAGAAAATGATGTTTTTCCTGAATGTAATCAATCGATTTTGCATATTTCAAAGAAGCGTAAATTCATGGGATCATGTACCATGACCAATAGTCAACATACAAATTATAATTCAGACACTAGCATTGAAGAAATTATGGATTCTGAAGCAGAGGCATGTGAGAAAAAGAAAACAAAGCTTAAAGTAAGATTATCTAAGGAGGGACCTAAGTGACCCATTAAAATAAGTCGGACCCTGATTGTTGTGTAGCAATTATTTTTGCTACACAACAATCAGGGTCCGACTTATTTACTTGTTTTATTATTGATTCGTGTCGAGAATCAGTAGCATCGTTACCTCCTTGAATTTGACGAGGATGCAAAACGACACCTAGTATTTACAGAACGTAACAAAATTCTCTGTTTAGTTGCGTGTATTAAAAATACAGGTAGTCGTGATAAAATATCTGATCTGACATTACCAAGTGAGTGTATGTAAAATAATGTATAGTTTGCGTGTGTGTATGCTTTGCATGTATGCAGTGTTAAAATTAGTTTACTTAGATACTAAATAAAACCAAATACTAATACAAGAGCAATTTTATTGTAAATTTCATCACAATATGCATTAACAACAACTAGTTATTATGTTCCAGTTAGGCCGACAGACTGCTTCGGTACAAAATCTATCTACGAAGGTATTATGTACAATACACTGCTTTAGTTCATTCGAACTCGTTGCCCACGCGCAACTTTGGAAGCCATTCATACTAATATTATGATATAAAGACTACTATGAAATTCGTGTATTACATTAATTGATATTACCTTACAATAACTGGTTGATTTTATGTAAAGTTCATTATTCAAAAAGAACACTGAGAAACAAAAATGTTACCATTATTTTGCGCAAATCATATACGGATAAAAAAATAATATCATAGCATTGTCGTAAAAATATATCTTAAATACATCGGTCATTATTACATTTTCCAATAAATAGTTAATCTATAAAAAATAACCTATTAAGAATAACAATCAAATAACACAGATACTATGAATATTGTAAAGCATTATATTTCATTGAAACCAAGCGATAGTGACCGTAACAATCCATTCAGATCTCTAAATCATAATACAAAAAAATAATAAAAATACATGTGTGTGTATTACCTATGGTATATATGACGTAAAAAAATTTTAGGCGACGCACAAGCACCAAACGCAACGTATTCGTTATAAAAGCTTTATAAAGTAATCTAAAAATATGTTTTTATTGGAATGTGACTATATTAATAGATGCCAATATGCAAATGCTTTATAGGTACAACTCCCGGAATAAAAAGGTTAAACTATTTTCGAATATAATCCTTTCCCGTATCATCGCACATGATATACTCGTAGTTCGCTACAAACTTTATGGCAGCTCTGAAGTGTGCTTCTCACTGCAACCCATACCCCACCCCTCCCCCCGCTGACCCAAGAATTTGTTACTGCGCAGCGACTCGCCCCATGTTCCGAGCCGCCACAAACTTTGAATAGGGCTGTAGCTTTTCGATGTAATTTTCATTTACAACTCCGGCAGTACATAATTGTTAAAAGGTGCAACCTTTACATTCCACGATTGTACCTTACATTTCATTCCTCCTTTTATTTGTATGAAATATGTATCTTCAAAATTGTAGAAAAAATTTATTAGGTATCAAAATGGGGATATACAAATTGGGATTTCTAACTATAATATAGGGGGGGGGACTGGTCCCAAGAAAAACTTTATTCAAATATGATTTTACATGGATATGACATTCAATGTTTTTCGTTACGTCTAAGTTGAAAGATGTCAGCCCTAAGAGATGGCTGATTATACTAAACTGATATAGAATACTTAAAAGTGAGGTGTATTATTCAAAGTTATCACTCTGCACTCGCTATTGTCGAACAATTCAGCGATACATATTGATACATTATACGCGGCTTAAATACTTGTTATATGATATGTGCTTTATATTTAGACAGACTAGTCTCCGTCTGCTTTAGGCCAACATTATACAATTTCATGAACACCAGTCAGTGTTTGTTGATGTACAGTCGCGGAACGAAAAGGTGCACATGTAATCTTTTACACGATGTTATTTTGGTAATGAGCAAACATAGACTGTGTTCAAACTTTTCATTCGGCGACTGTACTTAAACATCAAACTTAAAGGACTCATCTGAATAAATAGGCCTTTTATGGTATATATTTGATAATATTATGTCCAATACTATAAGCAATTAAACGCTAAACCTTTCAACAATTCAACTATAAAGTTTTGGAGATTTCATTGTTCTGCCGCGTAAAAGAGACAGCACTATATAAATGCATACTTCCCTCTCTTTCGCACCAAAGAACAATGATGATTCTAGACCTTTATTTACTCAATTCAGACCAATGTCTCACTACCTTTGAAGCTTCACCCCACAAGGCATTTTGGCACTAAAATGTATTAGTATAAAAGATATTTACAAATTATTTATATTCCAGACACGGAAATACTAAATACTGAGGAATAATATTGAAGCTTTACTTTTTTCTTTTCATATCGTAAACGGAATACTGAAAGCTGCTAATATTTTAATACTATGGTTATTGAGGATACTTTACATTCTTTTTATTATGTGGTAATGGCGAATATATTCCTATTTAGTTGCCAACATTAAAATTTATTTATAACTTTCTAATAAAAATGCGAAGAAAATTGTCTTTGCTTGATGATTTTCGTATTTAAACAAAAAGGCAAAATGCGCTTGTTTAGTCTTAAATGCGCTTTAAAATAAATGAAATCGTGTGGTTTAGGAACCATCCTTTATTTTTACGAAATCCAGGTAAGTATCCTTATTGAATTCGGAATACTTATATTTTATTTCACCGCCCCGATATATTATATTGACTTTAAAAACACACCATGCCATAGCCTTTAGATACAACCGTCAAAATTTATAAAGGAACATGATTATATCGGTCGTTAAAGGCTAGAAGACACGTCGTGTTTTCCACAAAAAACTTGTATAGATGTTCCATATCACAAGCGAGCTATATTTATTTAATTTTTAACCTTACACCTATGTTCATAAGAGTCATTACATAGGCTCGTGATTTGGAGCATCTATAATAGCTGGAACACACTAAATGCAGCTGAAGTACGGGTGATACACCACCGAAGTTCGATTTGAAGTAGTCAACGAGCTATTTCACGTGGCAGCTGTGTGTAGCTGCATTCAGTGTGCTCCAACCTCAAGTGACGTCATAAAGTCGGCTCAATTGACCTATCACATTATGGGGAACTCAGTGCTCCAAAGGGCGGAGCGGGAAAGCACTAGCTACCGAGGTATGTACTCAAGCGGGTACCACGCAACGGTCTCCTGTCGGAGCGGCAACGTGTTAAGCGGAATGACAACGCCGCCTAGAAACTGGTTCTCCTGCAAAGAGTCGTAGTTCCATACTGTTGCTTGAAGACTCCTGTTGGTGACTACTTCCATTGGTAGTCGGTATTCTAACATTTCCATGAATGACGGATGCGAGTTTCGTTTTAGGACGCGAGTTTTTCTTTTTGTTTCTTTTGATGGGTCTGGTACTAGGTACACCTGCAAAAAAGAAGGAAGCGAATATAATTTTAAATCGATATCTTTACTAATAAATTAATAATAAAACTGAGGAGTTTGTTTGAACGCCCTAATTTCTGGAACTACCGGTCCGATTTGAAAAGTTATCTTTGCCTTTCATAGCCCAATCCTTGAGGAAGGCTATCTAAAGGCTATTTAACACCACGCTACGACCCTTAAAAGCCGAGCTAAAAGTAAAAAGTCAAAAAACGACATAATAGCGCTCGCGGACGATAGGATGCGGTGCGGTGGGTCAGGGGCCAAAATTTAACGCGGAAGAAGTCGCGGGCATAAGCTAGTGTCGTATAATTTAGTTATGCATTCTGTAGTTTCTGACTGGATTACTATTAATATTGCAAACATGGGAAAAAGAAAGAGTTAATGTATGTAATAAATCGGCGGCAGTCCTTTCCATTAGCTTCAGTGGAACATAGCCACTATTCGAAACCATATAGATGTTGTTTTACCTTAACGGAAGGATTAGGCGTCATGCCTTGCGGCCGCAAAGCGTGTGATTGCGTGTGCAATGTTAGCTTCAATGGAGCATAGCCACTATTGTTAACTACATACGTGTTGTTTTACCTTAACGTAAGGGTTGGGCGGCAGTCCTTGCGGCGTCATCGCGAGTGACTGCGCGTGTAATATCAACACGGATAATACGCCACCTGCGTACTGCACTGATAGCTTCAATGAACCCGATCCGTTATTCTCTGGTTCTGCCGTTTCACCTGTAAAAGAAAAATATTCATCAATATAAGTTACAGCCGAGGAATGAGAAGGTGCTTAAGGTGTCTGCTCCAAGGTAGCCCGCGAAATTCAAATTTTCTTCCTTTTTTTGCAATTTGCTGGTCAGTACTAAGTTGATTAAAATATGATTCGCGGCCGTAACAAATATGTATTTACAGAATTATAATCATTAGAATCAGTAATTTCGCGGGCTACCTTGGAGCATCCACCTTAATCTATACTAATAATATAGCTGAAGAGTTTGTTTGAACGCGATAATCGCGAACTATTAAATAATCGGAAATACGTCGGATTTGAAAAAAAAACGTCCTTGGCTGTCGTCGTCATAAAAGGTGAAGCCGAGACGACACGAAAAAGTTTTTAGAAATCTAATGACGTCTAAACGACTATGCCGCTGGGCTAATATGCCATCAGCGCCTCAACCAACCCCCTTATTGCATAACACACTATCAATCACAATCTGAATCATTTTGAAGGATATTACTAATACATTACTTCACATGTTTGAACAATTTGTCTGCTCAACAACGTAAATAAAGCAATGAATGTTGTTGAACTGTCAAATTGAAAGTCATTGCTACTGTTAGTGTGGTACGCAATTACCCCACAGGTGGGTAGCCTCAACAACATACCCATTCAATAGATCAAAGGGCCCAGCGGTAGGCAACGATGCAACCGACGAGCTTGCCAGAAGGGGGTCGAGCATGGCACCAGTTGGTCCTGCAGTGCAATTCTGTAACCATCTCACCGTGAAAACTTAGGTGGAGTGAGCGTGGAGTGAGCTGTCATTCCAAATAATGCTAGGGATTGACACTACTGACAACTCACATTAAGCTCACTTCACTAGAGTTTTCACGGTGAGATTTTCACAGAATCGACCGGCTGAAGCGCGACTCTTGCCGTCTTATTACAAAACGAAACCTAACTTTAGTTCTAGCCTAAACTATTGAGCCAGTACTTGTATTTCGAACTTTATTTACGCAAAGTTCTAAATACTAAAATGACAACTTAGCGCTGAACTAAGCTGTCATTTTTGTATAAAGAACTGCATTTCTCTATCAGTTGGGTTCTTAATTCAATAACTCTCTCAGTGGTTTAAACCTGATCGAAAGAAAAACCTTGTTTTGTAATAAGGGGGTTGGGGTTTAGTAAAACAAAACATAATGTTATACTGTTACTGACCTCTCCTCCTCTGTGGCTCCACATCCTGCTGGTCTCTCAGTAGCGGATGGAAGAACGTATACACAAGGTCTGAGTGTGCGATCTCATCGGCCAGACTGAATAATGACGTGAGGAACGCTTGCACGTCACCAAAGCGCCGCTCGGCTACCTGACGGATGTTCGAACGGCCCACGTAGACACCTGATGGTAGACTGGAAAGGATAGAAAGATTCATAAATAAGTGTTTTTTTACGGTTTTAGCAATCAATAGTGCTGGTGTTATTACAGAGAGAGATGGCTATTTGTCTCTCGGATGACAAGCCACCTCTGATATTGTAAAGTACCAATAACTGTAACGTAAAAATCAACTAGCTTACATATATTTGAAGTGACTGCCAATATTGTCCTTTTTTGAAAGAGGCTAATGACACTTTTAGGCAGTTTGTTACAAACTACGAAGGATGGACGAAAAAAGATATCGTAACTGAAATATCACCTAAACTGTATTCGCGATTTATTTGCCAAAAATGTAAATAAATATGAGTTTATTGAAAAATAACTTTAATTTTACACACACACAATAAAGTTCAGTTCACGCTAAAACTTCAAACATTTTTATAACTAACCAAACCCACCTAACCTAACCCTAAACCTAACTTGGTAATAGTAACTAAGTAAACTTAATGGTAATTAAGTTGATTGAAATCAACTTAATTACCATTAAAATAAAGTTGATATTTGTTTAACTTGAAACAACATCAATTTCAAACATAAATTTGAATAGACTTTATATTATAATATTATGAAGATATTTTCATTGAATCTGGGAAATACGTATTAGATTGCAATCTTTGTAAAAGACACAATAAACATCCATGATTTATTGGTTGTGAAAAGTTCAAGTGAATCATTTCTTCTCTTTTTGAAACGTAATGTATTTGGAATTTTGTTACCTAAAGCCCTTAGACTCGATATCGATAAATTCGTAGCCATAATCTATCAAGTGTCAACCATATCAACACAGAAAAGATACCCCAATCAAACAATGAATAATGTATTCAAGGAAAAAAACATGAAATGTTATGTATTATCTGTAGGTACACCTAATTACAAATAACATAGTATTTTTGTGTATGTCGATTATCTTCGTTTCATGTTCAGCCAAAATTAATCCCTTGATAGTCCTGTCGTAAATTAACGTACATTAGTCCACTAAAAACTTCGATAAAACAGTATTTAGGTTGTCCCACATACCTACCTATTTCCGTTGTGACCTCTGCACCCCAATTGTGTAACACACAATCAACCGGAATCTGAATCATTTTGAAGCAAATTGCTAATCCATTGCTTCATAAGTTCGAAAAATTTGTCTGCTCAACACGTAAATAACGCAATGAATGTTGTTGAACTGTCAAAATGAAACCGATTCCGAATAATCGTGTGTTACGCAATTAGGGTGCAGTCTCAAGTCGGCCTATGATCGAATTTGTACAAGTTTTAGCCTGACAACCAAGCCACATTAAAGAACCAATCCGTTACACAAAAAATCTTTTACTTCTAAGGGTAGGGGGTGAAGGGGTTACTGCCGAGATGCAACTAGTAAAGAAGTATGAAGAAAAAGTCATGTTTCGGTTTAGGGTAATCACGTCCCGAAGATGCCACACTGCGATATCTCGCGTGTCTATTAGCATGCATTTGTTTTACATGGAGGTGACATCGAGGTAGCGAGCTAAACTGCGATCGCGAGGTATACCCCTACTCTCATAAGTCATAGCCATCCACGTTCATACGCAAAACTTCCCCTCGCGAATTTTCCTCATCACATGCTCATAACTTCTAAACCATAAATTATATGATTTAAAAGAGTGTCCGTGGAGTTTCTTGCCCGTTCTTCACCATAGGTACCTACTACGCTTTGGAATGGGCAGCTAGGTTCATCTTTCTGACTGACCCCTTGATAATTAAAAAGTGCAATTGGTTTATTTGAAATAAATGCTTTGAGTTGAGTTTGACCTACCAGATGCCGAAAATGTTGCTTTAACTTTTGATGTACCAATGTAAAGATGCATTTTAATTAATGGATTAATTTGTTTGTGCTGTATAACGACAGATATACTGCCAAAACTTGTTTATAAATTGACTTGATTAAAAAATAAACTGATAAACAATAAAAACGATTCCATCGCCAACCGCAACTTATAGACTAATAAAAACGATCACAAATACATAGAAAATGACAATAACCGTAACGAGACTTCCCACAACCATTATACCTCCATATCCGGACCGTTGATTACATAGAATAATTTGAGTGTGATAAGATTACAGTCATTATTCGAGGCTCTCACCTTATCTTATCTGGTAACACAGCCGTATTGATTTAAACAGTAATGGCTGAACGAGTGTTGTCACCACTCTATTTATTTGCATTTAGAATTTATGTTTGTTTTAAATTATAAGATTGTTATATGAAACTGTGTGACGCGTAAGTATGAATTTGTTGCATTTTTTATATTTTTTCCTTATAATACGAGATGGAATTGCAATAATTAAGTCAGTATAATTCCCGGCACATAATTATGATTCAGTCTCATATCTAATAGTAATACAACCTTATCTATTCGCTATCCTTTTTCAAAATTCTTTCAGTTGACAACACAGTGAGTTACATAGCAACCCTAGCGTTCTTCTGTTGTTTCGTGCGACAGTGCAATGTTCGGGTTCAGGCATTCTCTCAACTTCTTCAATGGAGCCAGACGGAAGAAGGAAAAAGATGATATCGGCTCGATCGTGTCCATCACGGGCGCTTATAGAACTAATAGGGATGAATTTTTTGGTACGTATCTAACTTTAAATGAATGTACGAGTAATAACCCCCGGTCTTAATTTTAATTTAATTCTTAGGCAATTCTCATGTCAAATTTTATGATTGCTCGATTTGATAGTTCATTTTCTGTTGTTTATCCATAAAGCCCAACATCATAATCTGTGTTTTCCAAACATACAAATAAAAAGCAATGCCTCACATACCAAATTTATCATAATGGTGATACAATTTTCAGGATACAACTACCCTGATGTTCAGAGGAAGCCAACACCAAATGCGAACTATTACAATATGCCAACCACAAGCACAGGGCAAACAAAACCTTTACGACAAGCGAAAAGCACCAGTGACTTAATTATGAACAAAAACCTCCCGCCGAACTTACGACCAGAGAACCCTGGGGTGTCAAAAGACCCCCGCGGGGCCGAACTAGAACGCAATAACAGACCCCAAGACATCCCCATACGTCCGGAAAGAAAACTAGACGCACAAATACGAGTAGACAAACAAAGACTCGAAGAACAAAAGAAGCTAGAAAAGCGGCGGTTAGAAGAGCAAAAGAAATTAGAGAAGCAACAACAAGCAGAACAGAAGCAGAGGGAGAAAGAACAACTGAGACAGGAGAAATTACAAAAAGACAGGGAGAAGAAAGAGGCTCAGGTGGCGAAGAAGAAAAAGCAGGCGCCACAGCGTCCTGTCGCGAATCCTTTAGCACAACCAAGTGGAAGTGCATTCAATCCTTTAGCTTCAGCGTCTGGACAGATGTCCCATTCGACAAACACTCTAGATAGTTCTATTAGTAAGACAAGCGGGCCTCCGCCGTACTCTGCCTCGAAACCAGAAGGAGAGAAAGATAGCAGTGGCAACGTGATATATACCAAGCCTGTGGATACAGGCAGTTGGGACATGGTTTCCAAACATAGGGAAAATATAAACCGGCCGAAGACTGCGGCGAATGCGTCACAAACTAAGCAAACGGTGATGGATTTGAACTACAAAGTGGGTGAAGAATATAAAGAAAATAGTGACGCTTGACGTGCGATACAGTGAGTCAAAGGTTTAGTTATGATATCTGTAAGGTTGTTATGAATCGTTGATATATTTGTTAAGTAATACATTTATATTTTTATAGTTTGGTGTTGTCACTCTAAACCTAATCTCATCTATCTAATCGAATGTTTCTGTATGAGCATTATAAAGTGATAAAATTATTTACGTTGGTTTATGTCGTTGTTTTATGGTCGCAGCGTTACTGCTGAGCATGAGGTCCTGGGTTAGATTCCCAGGTCGGGCAAAATGTTACTGGGTTTTCTATGAGGATTTTTTCAGTAGCTATGAGGAATTTCTCAGTAGCTATGAGGAATTTCTCAGTAGCTATGAGGAATTTCTCAGTAGCTATGAGGAATTTCTCAGTAGCTATGAGGAATTTCTCAGTAGCTATGAGGAATTTCTCAGTAGCTATGAGGAATTTCTCAGTAGCTATGAGGAATTTCTCAGTAGCTATGAGGCATTTCTCAGTAGCTATGAGGAATTTTTCAGTAGCTATGCGGAATTTCTCAGTAACTGCCCGAAGGTTGGATTGGTGCCCGGTTGGTGATAATGGCTCGCCCACTATTACATGGGACTTAAACATAACTGACGAAATGTGGATGTTGCTATCTAGGTACACCTCTGCTTAACCCTTCGGGGATTACACGCATGATGTTATGTCATTTAACTTGCTATAAACAAGCCTCGGTTATATAGGTAGGTAAAATGTAGAAAAACCCGCAACAACTAAGTCTGAGTGCCGGATATTTCAGTTCATGTTCGAATGAGATATCACGTACTTATCAATAAAATGAATTGCATGTAAAACCCAAGCGGTTTTAAAGTTTTGTTTTGAATCTAATCGTATTTACTGATACTAACAACTTTAATCTAATCTTTAACATTATTTACGTAACAAGAATTTTTAGGGCCAGTAATCAGGTAATGTGATGCGCTGGTTAAAAAGATGGACTTTTAAAAAAGCAATCGTGACGCTATATTTAAAACGGGCTTTACACGGGCTTTGACTATAGCCGATTCAGCTAGGCCGTAGGTGACTAAAATCGCAAGTGCCAAAGTAGCAGGTTTAGATGTTTGTCGTGCGGCGACAGGTCGCATGAGGCGCGTGACTAAAATCGACCGTGAAAATGCTCAGTCGCACGCGATCGCCCGCCGCATGAAGGTCGACATTTCGATGCCGAATGAACTAGTCACCTGCGATTTTTATCGACATGTGTAAATGGGGTGGCGATTTGGTTAGCGACCAGCCACATCGCGAAAATTGACGTAGGATAAATCCCCCTAAGAGTATTTGGGATCGATTTTTCTATCTTATGCGAGTTGAAAAGATAGAAAAAGTGTTCATAATATGTCGTCGTAGTCTGCCCGAATAATGTGCCAGAAAAACCGAGACGTCCAAAACTATGAATGAACCGCAGTTAAGTTTTACTTGGTTTATCGTAATACTTTGCTAGACATCAAGTCCAAACGTGGGTATTACTTATAATGCCTGCTAGCCGCAAACTTGTTTCAACTACAGTACGTCACGAGATCATTAGTATCCTAAGAAAAGCGAATAAGGAAAGTGGTAATACAAATCAGCATTCGTACTTAAATTACTAATTATCAATAATTATATCGACACGATAAAAAGAACGATAATTATGTAAAATGTTATTTACAAGAAAAATCTTAATCCCAACTAATGAGCTCGCCGTATTAACCTACTATAGCTATTGAAAATACGCTGGCGTATAAACTTATTTACTTTTACTGTCTCCTTGGTCTAATCACTAAAGCTAGCTGCCGATCTATTCTGTAAAAGAACTCACCGTGAATACATAGGTGAAGTGAGCTTGAACTGAGCTGTCATTCCTCCCGACGCTATGAATAAGCAGTTTTGGCAGCTCACTTCACCTTAGTTTTCACAGCGAGATTTTTATAGAATAGCACTACTGATAAGGATGTGGAGCATGAAATCCCGTGTTCGAATGCCGGGTGAGGTCAAAAAGAAATTATAGGGTTTCTTTTTAAAAGAAATCTCAATAGCAGTCAATTGATTCCGGACGTGCCGGATTGCCGTCCCATCGGACTATGAGAGTGAGCGAAAAGAGAGTGTACCTGTGACTGCGCACATTCTTGCGCATTATACGTATTTGGGTAGTCTCCGTTGAGATTGGTCAGCGTTACCGAATAATTTATATTATTATAAGCCTTGCGCCGGATGGGATTGCCCATCGGCAAAATGTCGAATTGTCATACAAACTTTCATCCCCTATTTAACGCCTTTAGGAGATGAATTTTAAAAAATCTCATTTTCGTTATTTAAGGAACCTTTGTGCAAAGTTTCATGCTTCACTACCCAGCGGTTCAGGCGGTGCGTTGTCTGTCAGTGAATGAATTTAAGAAATTTATTAAATAGGTTATTCTTACCTGTGAACTTTAGCCAATGGGAAGTGCAGACAGATCTTCTGGTACAGTTCAGTGAAGTGCTTATAAGAGCGGTACAGCACGAAGGGCGTCGTCTGTCCTTGTCTGTAGATGCGAAGTGCGTATACGTAGTGCTTTTCAGGGTCGTAGCGCTTCTCGAAGCCGAGGCATTCCACGCTTACCAGGCGGCCTTCTTGTGCCATGCTGTAGAGGATAGCGAGATTATAGATAACAATGGTATTGGTCAAAATGGAGATTCAGTTTTTATTCCAGAACTTTACTTTATGAAGACACAACAGAAGCAGGGTTTTAGAATCTGAATAGACCCCATTAATTAATTGATTTGCATGTTCATATGGCGGTAGAACATGGAATAATAAAACATGTATGTACTAAATACCCATCTTTGCAAACCAATAGATGATTTGATTTAATTGTTTTTGACATTGTTCCAACACAACGCCTACAGGTTCTGTCAAGTCATGATTGAGTTCACATTTTATAGCTTAAAATAGGAAGGATCTTCTTATATCTAATCCATGAGTCGATGCAGACATCGTTAATATTAAAAGGACTATTAAATTAATATTCGTACGGTTTCCAAAAAATCCAACTTACGTGTAAGTCCGTGGCATAAACGATAGTAGTTCGGAAGTATTGTTGCTTTGATCACCACTCGCGCGCAGTTGCGCCAAATTGTGCAGGAAGAAGTTTATTGGTGTGAACCTGGTCAGAAAACCGTAATAATAAATAAAAATAGACACAAAGATATTTTTCTCATACAAATAATTCTGTCACTGATTGACTTTACATGGAGAAAGTGCCTTCTATAGAAACTTTCTCTTTTAGAAGAAAAATTGCATGAGGACGACGAGGACGGTACGCAAACTGTAACTATGAATTCAGCATATGATTCTAGATCGAAATTCTAGAAGTCAAAATGTATGGAACAACTAATAAGTATATGTTTTTATAAACAACGATAAATTTCTACGCTAGGGGGTTTAGAATCATAATTATGCTGAATTCAAAGTCACAGTTTGCGCACTGGTTATTTTTTTTTCCTGTATGAACAGAGTTGTTTAAAAATCTGATGAGTTCCTTTTAAAAACGAAGATGAGCAATACATTTTAAAACGAAGGTGAGCAATGAAGAAGGATTTATTCCCAAAAGGTATGAAATAGGGGATGAGAGTTTGTATGGAAGTTCGCCATTTTTTTCAATGGGAAATCCCACACTGGCACACGGCATGTCCCAAATATTTATGTAAACTCATCAGAACCAATACATACTTGCTCTTGAGCGAGGAGTGTATGAGCCGCGCGAAGGCCGCGGCGGCCTCGGCGTTGGTGCTGTCGGGCAGCAGCGCCGCGCGCACGTAGCCCACGGCCGCGCTCGTCACGCCCGACACGCCCGACAGCGCCATCTGCTTACGCACACGGGTTACACTCGGCCTTTAGACTAGTTTAGACACTACACAGGCTCAAGGCTTATGGGCTTAGGGCCGGCCGGGCTTATGAAGATTTTCGCATTTTTCACTTGTATTCAAATTCTTAGGTCAGCGTTCGGAGTGTGTTCTGACATAAGTATACGAATACTGATCCTGAAGGACTTCAACACTATTCACTATTCCAATACGGTTTTTGTTTTACTTGTCACATTTCGTAAACAAATATAACGTCCTCACAAAGGGAAGACTTAATTGACAGGGTTGGAAAAAATGGATGAACGACTGATCGCATACTTTGAAAGAGCTGTAACTAAGTGGTTTTCATAATTCTAACAATCTTCTTGGTTGATGCGGCTTGTAAAGAATTTATGCTAAATAGACAAAAGACGCGAGCCACGTCCGTGTCGGCTCGATTTAAAGAGACCAGCCAGGATGTGAATGCCGAACGTTGTAGCATGAACTACATAAATCATTCTTAAATCAGTACGTTAGACTTACCAAAGCAAACAAATCTAGTATATGATCGTGATGCGCTCTGACAACATTGAAGGCCATACAGCACAGCTCTACGAAGTGCTGGAAGCGCTGCGTGGGTCTCTCGCCGCCGTTGATCACGTACACCATGTCGTGGGTTAACACGAAGGGGGCTCGATCTCTGTACACAAAAAATTACATTAATTTCATGATTGACCGATTTTTAGATTAGGTTTTAATTGATATTAGTATATAATACGACAAATTGTAAGCTAACGCTGCACTTTTTCAAGAGCTTGCTGATAAATTGTATGTAATATTTTTGACATCGAATTTTTGAATCTAATGGTTAGATGGTCTTGACTCAAAAGTTCGATAGGCTAGATTCTAACCTACAAAAACCATTGGTAAAACTACCAAACTTATCAGCCTTCGTTATCCCATAGGGGAGAGGACCCATTACTTCGATAAATGTGAACGATTGCTTCTTGGTTTTGTCCAGCTCTTTCTGTGAGACTTAAAGCATACAATGGTTTTTTTTTTGTCATTAACATTCTATTTGATCATACCTTTTAAAGTTTCCAAACATTTGCGCATCTCCGAGGAACTTCCCGAAGTCTATATGGAACAGGTGCCCTGACGTCTTCAACATAATGTTGTCGTTGTGACGGTCACAGATACCCAGCAGATACGTCGCTACGCTGTAGCCGGCACATGACGCTAAAGGAGAGAGAAATAAGTTTCACTATACATCAAATATCAATAGACTTATATCTAACGCTATGCCTATTAGTTTGCAAACTGCTCTATAGTGAACTCGAGAAATCTGAGGGCAAATTCCTTCCGTATTTTTAAGAGCGTTTTCATTCTAATCTGTCAAACATACCTCTAGTTTTCCTACGTTTTTGTCTAATTTTTGGAATTGATTGTCGATGAGATTGCGACTAGATTTTGAACTGGGATTCTAGAATAGGAACATTATCCTTAAAATACGCATAGAATATTTTTAGGAAGATCATCATAAACCCTCATGCTTATAAGGTAAATGTACTAGAATAGCTATAATTATCGCATACAATATTATTTTTTTAAAGGCTCGTCTGTTATCTATTTCTTTCATTACCTCTTCAAAATGTATAAAAATACAAACAAGACAATAGCTCTTTTATAGCTAACCATAACTCACCTGTAAAATTATCCCTTGCACGTTGGTATTCAAGTTCCGAGGGGTTGTGTTTCGCCAACCATTCCGCGATGGGCTTGTCCTTGAAAGACCCAGTTAGTCCCCACTCCGTTTGTATAGCGCGAAGAGTTTCCGCTTCGGAGACAATTTCAATCATACCTAAAAATAAAAACGTATTGAAGAATAACAAATAAGGAACATGTTTACTCCGCGCCCGCATGCGGTTACCCGCAACTAAGGTAAAATTTAGGCAATGAATTTTTTGTTATCTAGAAACGGTTTTCGGGCGCAATATTTGCAGTTACGTAATAAACGGGACCGTAAGGGGGCGAGTAAATTGGACCTTAGTTGCACCTTATAGTTTTATAGGAAACATTAAATAAAAAGAGATTAATAAGTATATCACGGCAACAACTAAACAGGAAACCTACTTGTAATACACGCAAATTGTATTATTGTGAGGCTTTTAAAGCTCTGATGTAGTTCGAGCATCTCAAATAAATTGTTCTTACCTCTCTTGTCGCTTGTAGGCAGGGCTTGAAATGTGACTATCCGAAGATCTAAACCGGCTTTCAACCACAAACTGTCCATAACTTTGATGACTTGCAAAACTAACGCATCCTGACGTAAATCATCGCCAACCTGGTAAATAATAATAGTTAATAAATCATAGGTGAATTCTGTAGCCATTTGCTGTATGTAACTCTAAATTGAAATGCCTGCTCTGTGAAAAAAGAGAAAACTGTTTGAAATCATAACATTAATAATAATAATATAATAATAATATCCCTGGACATTTCACACAGCACCATTTGTCCCAAGCTAAGCAACCTAATGCTTGTGTTATGGTAACAAGATGGCTGATAAACTACTTATATACAATTTTTTTTTTGTAAATACATACATATTATAGATAGAAAAACACCCAGACTCATTGTCTTGGAGACATAAATTATTGGATGTAATACCAAACAAACTTAACAAATTATGCAGTATACGTATGCCCTATACGTGTGTGAGATTTTTTCTTTCCTTACCTTGAACATAGCAGGAATGATGGCGTTATCACTGCCGATGAAGTTTATCTTGAGTGGCAGCGTGTTCGAGGCGAAGTACATGCATGACCTAGTTAAAAAACAACTTGTTAGTTTAAAAAAAATACACACGGATACGAAGGCCCATTAATATTTTTGGACATAGTTACTAAGTCAGCGATTAGACTGACTGGACTCTGCAAGCGTTTTTATTACCATTGTTATTGATCACGGAGAGGCTAAGTTTTTTTGGGTTGTTCTAAAAATCCCCATTGAAGTCTCATAGAGCACATAATGGGGATTTGTGGACTAAAAGTTCACAAATACCTATTGGTTTAAAACTAAAATACAAACAGCATATTATTATAATAACCATGAAGTCTCTATTTCCTAAAGAGGTTAGGACTCATTGATTATTTCTATAATCCATCAATTAAAGTCATAACAGAAAAACACAGTTTTAAAATGATTAATAAAATCATAAAGCAAACAATGGAACAAAAAATTCTAAACACGCGTGGCAAAAAACAATACCAATCATATGAAGCTCCATTGATGGGGATTCTCAACGGGGATTTGTGAAATAACCCGTTGTTTTCGATATGTCTGATTGGTGCCATAATAAAAGTTGTTCATGTTAAAGGGAACTAGCCCTCAAAATATTTGCCACTACTCACTTGACATCCACATCGTGTACATATTTGTGCAAGGCGAGCGGCAGCGCGGCGGGCTGCTGACGTAACAACATGGCCAGCTTGTCGCTGCCCGCGCTCAGGGCTCGCTGCCGACCTGTGTCTTTGGCGTCTTTTACTGCTTGAGCTACTTCAGATAGTGTCTGTAGGAAAAAACACGTATGTATAGTAAAGGTTATGGAACTTAGACACACTGTTATATTAGTTCAGCTTTAAAGCTGACTTTCGACGGAGCTTGATAGCTTAGGACTCAATTTTATGCCGGGTTCAGGGGGTCTAGTCTCTCAGCTCGAAACCATAGTTTCGGACGAGGTTACAGGCCTTTTCTTCTCTGTATCACCTACATACACACATTCGTTCTTACTGAACTAAGAACGAATGATAACACTATTTGACAGTTGTCCTTACTCCCAATGTGTTTTTACCCTTCCGAAAAAGTAAATTATTCGGGAATAGGGTTAATTTCGAAGTATCAATCTGCTTTAGGACGGGCAGGGGGGTAGACCTCCAGATTAGTGTGCGAGAGAGCGAAGCGAATGCGAGAGATGTATGTAAAACACGTGGATTAGAGCGAGTAAGTGATTACAGACCCTCACAAGTAGCTGCTGCCTCAACAGCGTGTTCTGCAGGTTGTCCCCGCAGATGGCCAGCAGCGCGCGCAGCAGCAGGCGGTAGCGCCACGTGGCCGCGATGCCGGCGTCGGCCGCCTGGCCCTCGGCCGCCGCGTCCTCCAGGCTGATGCCGAGGTACTCTTGGTTTGGGTCCTAGATAAAAACATATTTATTTTTCTAAAGATGATAAATAGAAATCGCTTGTTTTGTTTCTCGTTTGACTTCGCTTGTCTTTAAAAGATCGCGTAATATTTCTACATACATATCTGTAATTTTTATGGTGTACGGAATAAAAACTATTATACCTACACATCTATCTACAAATAGTGAATTACGCAAGGGCGAGCACTACACATATTCCTGCCCTTGTCCCTTGTTATTTGAGGTTGGCGCAACACGGCTTCCTTTACAGACGTCTCTATCATCCACTCCTTTTTCATTCATATCATTCCTCACATAATCCATTCGTATTTTCTTTGGTCTTTCTCGCCCTCTTCATTTACCAATATTTACATTCATCAATCATCACCCTTTTAGTTACATGCCTGTTATAATATAAAAGGGAGCGTTATTACTTACTTGAGGTACGTTTGGTAATGAATGGACTAGCAGCCAGAACAGTCGATGTGCGACCGCTGGCCCGGAGAGAGCGCGTGATAGTAATAATTCTGTAATAGAACAAAAAATATACAATTTATATTCATTGAAACCTTCATACCATACTACATATATGTATGTATATTTCTAGTACTGACACTAAAATATAATAATCGCCTAATACATTCTCCACCCAAAAGTATAGTAGTACCTTTATTTTTAACATAAACCGACTACAATTTGATCGAGTCACACGGCGTGCACTAACACAAGTTTTACAAAGATATCCCAGGAGTGACTTCGCACTAAGCGTATAGGAAGCGTAGGCGTTAGAGTCGCGTATGAATACGCTATTCCAGTGTCGCGTAGGCGTAATTTTATTGAAAACAGAGTCACGCCTGGACCAATGCAGATGAACCCAGGCAAGAAGTAATTTCTTACTAAAAACCTATGATTACTGACCGGCAACAGGACTGGCCTCGTACGTCTCATGTCGTAGCGCCTGTATCAGTTGCGGCATGACGCGACATAAATCATCATCTGACATCTCATTGATCAGCTGCGTCGCAGTCTCACGGACTGCATTGTCTGGGAAGCTGAAATGTAACAAGAAACAATGAATACAACTGTTTTCTTTGCGAAGAATGTATCGGACGTTTTCGCTTTTGCGTTTAGGTTTCCTGAGTTATCAGTTTGGCTCTACGCACAGCGCTTGAACTCAGCATCATCAACTCAAATTAATGAGTAGTGCTTTAAAAAGAAGTATAAGTATAAGTGACGAAAGACGACACTCTATAAAACTGAAAATTTGAAAAGTCAGTGTACCATATCTATTGTCAGATACAGCAACCAGAGGGGCAATTCTCGTAATTTTAAGAACGTTCACAGTTTAAATCTTTCAAAAATACCTCTAATTTTTAACATTTATTGTCGCTGAGATTGCGACTAGATTTTGAACGTTTTTAATTACGGGAATTGGCCTTCTGGATTTTTTCCTAACTTCATTATTTATCCTAACTTACCAGGGTAACAGCAAATGCATGGCGTTCAAAGGCGACGGTTTCTCCCACAGTTTTAGCAGAGCAATCAGTTGTTCTCTATGTTCTCCGTACCAGTTGGTGGCCGCCATCAGTACCAGAGGCAACGCTCCGGCCAGTTGGACTAGGTATTGACGTTTTTCCCACATTATCTAAGAAGAAAAATATATTATGTGAATATGGTCTTTACAACTAAAGAAAATCTTTTATTTATTTATTAAAACTTTATGCACAAGTAAAAAAATACTGTACAAAGGCGGACTTCATGCCTAAGGTTACTGTACAAAGGCGGACTTCATGCCTAAAATGTGAGGCATTTTCTACCAGTCAGCCTTAGGGTGATGCAGAGACAAAACATGGCCGGTGCAGCATTCGAGATAAATAGCTAGGAAATGACTATAAAATACAAGAACAAATACATATACATTCATATAAACAAAATGAACTGTCAGGAGAAAACATTATCGCTAGAGGAGAAAACGAATCCAACAAATCAGCGCTGGGATATTGCGGCCAACTAACTGCTTTTAAATAATATAACATTTCATTTCATAGATCTCTCGTATCGGCCCGAACAATAAAAAAAATGCCTCTTGCCAAATATCTTGGTATAAATATAAGTCAGTCAGCAAGACAGTATATGGGGGCTGTTTGTCCAGGGTGCCAGAGACTATTCAAAAGACACCAGTCTGTTCTTGTCCCATAAATGCTACTTCTTATACAAAGATTTTAAGTATTAGTATCTCACCTCCCGGCATTCACTCGGCATCCTCTGGTAGGCACCCTGCTCAATGAGATGCAACAGCTGCGACTGCGTGTGTCCGTCCAAGCTGTCGAACTTGGGCAGCTCGTCTCGGGTCAACGGCCTCTGGCGCCCTTCCTCGCCGTTCGTCCATTTTACACCGGTGTGCGCGTATAAGGGAATTTCTGGAATTATGTTTTAAATCCGTTATGTTGTTTTCTTCTTGATGGTTTTACTAAGCAACGTCAAATGGCAAATGCAAGCTGACGTGTGCTCTGAAAAAAACGTCTAGGGAGTCTTCCACAGCCACACAACGGCACAAATTAAAACGCGGTAAGGCGCGTTGACGCTCGCTTTGAAATCTAAGTGTTATTGATTTTTCACAAGGCATCTTGGTCCAGGAATATTTGGCGTAAACTATTTCATCATAGATTTGTTCGTTAAATCCAAACACACCAATATTAACGACGGGGAAAGTTCCTGTGGGCGAGTGCATGGGATGCGGCGCGGGCCCGATGCGACGGTCGCAGTACGTCGGCCACAGAGGTAGCACGTAGTTGCCTGATGCTAGCATTCTGGAATTAAAACAATACCACGTTATTTTATATTAATTATAAGCTTCTGTAGGCTTCCAATATCCAAAGTATATCCCAGAGAAGTGACTAAATAATAAAATCATAAAGAAAATTAACTCTAGTTTTAATCGTTATCAAATAAATCGCCAGCGCCTCTACAATAGATTGAATACAGGACGCCCCATCGCTCATCATTATGCCACATGGAGGGCCATTTACAAAAAGGAGATTTTTTTATATCAACTGCTTATTACAGTACTAAAATTCTTCGCAACATGAAGTAATTAATGGGAGATGATGATGAGCCTTTCATGTGACTAATCACCGGATTATTAATGAAAAACATACCCATCAAAATCAAACATTTGTATAGCAGCCCAGCCCAATTCCGCTAATTCGTACTGCACATCACCATTCTCCTCATTTTCCTGGTTATTCGTCTGATTGTTCTCATTGTTCTGGTGTTGACTGTCCACCGTTCGTTGAGAACGACCGTACAGAGTAATGACTAGCCGAGATTCTCGAGGTAAACTGTTCACGGGAAGATCTTCTAAGTTTAGCCTGAAACAAATGAAAACAGTTAATATGCTAGAATGCGAGAAATGGCGCTAAGGGGAGGTCTATGCCCAGCTGTGTGTCTTTTATTTGAAGTGATTGTGTCATTTGTCAAAGTAGTTCGAAGAAAACTGCCAAAGT
The DNA here is from genome assembly GCA_949629185.1 of Apamea crenata. Classification (NCBI taxonomy): domain Eukaryota; kingdom Metazoa; phylum Arthropoda; class Insecta; order Lepidoptera; family Noctuidae; genus Apamea; species Apamea crenata. The sequence continues at coordinate 7,124,170 of OX451359.1, forward strand.
AAGAGTGCGCGAAAGCCAGAGGCGCTGCTCTTCAAGCGTTTATTTAGTCAATAAAGTCAATTAATGCTAATAAAAAAAAATATTAATATTATTTTTAAAATTTGCAAGTCAATTTTGTGTCCATTTGTGTTCATTTCAACAAAAAAATGATCATCAGCAACGCGCCAAGACCGAGTTTTAGTACCGGTGTTGCAACTAGATGGCGTTGGCGTCGAATTAGAAGTCGCTATGGTTTCGTTACCGCGGATAGTACTAGTTTGCCGAGTGAAATGTTCACGGCCTGCTAAATTGCCCACAAAAGCTGGACAAAGGCCTTTCCTAATTATTATTTTTGTTATAGCGATCGTACAAGTGACGATAGCTATTTATAAACCAAAGAAAACCCATAAATGTTATCACAATATTTCAAGATGATTCATTAATTCGATTCAATCTTTTTAATGTTTGTAATTTAATAATAATTTAATCTGTATGTCAATATTGGCAATATACAGCGCACCTTATGTTTAGAATATTTATATGTAATTAATAATTACTTAAGTTTCACAAATTAATTTGCTTATTCTTCGAAATTCGTTTTATTTAGTTCTACGACGATTTATTAAACACAAGAGAATGTTTTTGAAGAAAACATAAAAAAGCGACATTTACAGATGTTTGATTACGTCCAGTCATATACTCACCAAGTATCAAATATGATCCTAGGATAGAAGCCTGCGCCTTCTATCTTCGACGCCTGTGTGACGTGCAATGATTTCAGCGGCCGGGTGCCGTAGAACACTTGTGCTTGGAACAAATAGTCCTCGTAGACGGAAGGACCCCAACATAGAGGTAAGCAGTGGACTGCCTCGATGCAGAATAGCGTTGTCTCTGATATTGTGTGAGCTGCGACCGCTTCTAGAAATTAATATTTATAAGGATATTTTAAGTCACTGCTCTATAAGAACTGGTACTAAATTGACAAAACCGTGATATCGATTAGCTTCTGTGTGGAAGAAAGATAATATCCTACTCTCTGCACTTGGCAATATAACAGCTGTGCCCCGCGGTTTCACCCGCATAAGTTTCGATTCCGTGGGAGTATCGGGATCAAAAGTATCCTATCCTAGTTATAAAATATCTGAGTAATAATTTTATCCAAATCCGTTCAATAGTTTTTGCGTAAAAGAGTAACAACCATCCATCCATACAAACTTTCACGTTTATAATATTAGTAGGATTGTAGCGTATACGAATGATAGAAAAATCGCCTTGTATCCAAGCTATGTGATATTCGTCACAACCATTTTACTTGGAGACTACAGGGGTCCGTGGAAATGATACTGTCTCGGTACGAAGCGACCTGTGATATCACTCGCCGTCTGAAGCTGTAGACATCAGTATCACTTACTTTGTGTGTTGTTAGGCGCGAGGAAGTGCGTTTCGGTGAGTTTGAAGTCTAGGAGCCTCGTGCGGCCGTACAGCGCGAGCAGCGCGCGCACGGCGTCGCGCACGCGCGCGCACTGCTGCGCCACCAGCTCGCGCCGCGTGGATCCGCGCAGCGACACCGCGCAGTACGGGCCGTTGTCTGCCTCGATTTCTGGAGTCATGCCGTTGTTGTTGCCCTGAAAATATGCAGACATTTTTGGTTAATACGCAGGGTAAGTTTTTGACTAACAGCTATGCCATCTGTTAGAAATAATAAGATATGATGTTGGAAATGCATCTAGCGGACTGTTTATGACGATCAAACTAAAACACGATTTTATCAAATAAAAATAAATATATAGGTTTCGAAAAAAAAAGAAAGCCTGAACGCGTAGTCGCGCCGACAGAGGGCGTTTTCCGGTTTTCCGAATAAAAAGTGACATATGCACGCGACGAATGCGTATTCCCGCCGCGATCGCTTATAAATAGGACGCAAGGTCCAGGCTCATCTCCAAAGAGTACACTATACAAAACTTTTTTCTAATAAAGTATGGGACTGACCTGTGTCGTACAAGCTTGTGCGAACGCATTCAACGTATGCGTGACATGCAAGGTCTCAACTCCGCCGGCGAGCGCGCAGATAGCCTTGACCGCTTGGAACACAGCCTTAGGAGAACAGCAGCCTTCTGCGCTTGTGACGCCTACAGCGCGGGATAACTCGCCTTCTAGCGTTTCTGGAATTGAGATTGATTGATTTTAATAATAATTATATAATAATATTTTTTTTATTTCTGAGCATAGGGTACAATAAGGTCATAATATTAAACAGTTTCACATACACTACCGTTGCCAATGTATTGAACGAGTTTTCTTGCTTATTATTAAATTTGAGCATGTTTTTGCTACCAGACGGCGAGAAAGAAATCAGAAGGCCGTAATTAAAAACATTCAAAATGTAGTCGCAATCTCATCTCAGTGACAATCAATGCCAAAAAGAATGACAAAATGTAGGGAAATTAGAGGTACTCGTATTTTGGATAGATTGAGACAGATCAGGCTGTGAAAGTTCTTAAAATTAGGAGAATTACCTCTCTGGTATTGTGTTTGTTTAAAATCGACAACACAAAGGGATCAATGGTATTTACGAATTCAATGGTTTTTCCTGTGTACCAAAATCAGACTACCTTGCAATGGGGCATTTTTCTTCTGGATGTCAACAGACGGTTGAAACTAGGTTTTTTTCGAAACGGTATAGTCCGTTTTCATCTTACCTAACAATATAGACAGATTATCAAATGACAACTGTGGCGTGGCGCCGTGACACGGCAGCAGATCGTCGAGCGACAAATAAGCGTCTCTTGCGTCGTCACGCTCAGTTCGCGCTAGCACGTTGTCTTTGCCTTCGGTCAAACTGAGCGTGACATCTTTCTCTAGCCGCACGCATGCCCGTATGTAATCGTATTCGCTAAGGTTACTGCCGGGTGTGAGGTATTCTTTTGCTCCCCATACCTGGAAAATAGGAAAATTAAGTGTATAATTTCTTCCCTGATCTTCTCCATAGAGATCTACGTTTTGGAATGGGCAACTAGCTTCAACTTTCTGACTAACTGACGGACTGTTTAACAATTCAAAAGTGCCTGTAAATGGTTTAATTAAAATAAATGCTTTGAGTTTGAGTTTGACAAACCTGAAGCGATCCTTAGGATTATAGTAAAAATAATTCAGACAGGATCGAGTCTGTTATTTCTTCTGTATTTTTTAAAGTTCAATTCAGAATCAACTGGCGGCAGAAAGTAGTAGATCGGCAAAATATTAGATGAACAAAAATATCAGTCTTACCCGCAACATATATTCAGACATATCTTCTCTAATGTCCTCATCAAGAGAACATACTACAGTTAATATCACATGTTCCACTGTCGATTCCACTGAAAACCAAAAACGAAAACGTTAATACAAAGTAAACTTTATTTTAAAAGCATGAGGGATCAATATCAATAGTAAACAAAACGAGATTATACAAATAATTCTGCTGAACTCTTGAACTGAACTCGTCCATAGGACATACTTGATAACAAAAACTGACAAAAAGGGCTGTGTGTGTCTCCCTATCATGTCAGCCTACAATATTCCCACTGCTGGGACGCAGGCCTCCTCTTTTCAAGAGGGAGAATCTACCACGCGGGCCCAGTGCAGGTTGGCACATGTCTTTGAATTTTTGGTTCTAGGACGTGCCGGTTTCCTCACGATGTTTTCCTTCATCGTTTCAAGAGCAGTGGTGATAAAATGATTTACACAAAGTAAAGCGTCTGCCTGGGTTCGAACCCACGACCTACAGCTCGTAAGTCGGGGCCGTTGCCACTGGGCCACCGGTGCTCTCTTGCACCACACTCGTAGTCAAATTCTGTAGCTTCGATTTAGTTTCAATACTCAATACTCAAATCTGCTGCTTCTGTCTGTTTACCATTGATACGCTTAGGTTTGGCTGTCCAGTGTGCCTACTTTTACTTTACTGTATGGTATAACATAATAATGGACTCTAAAGCGGCGGAGCAAAGTAGCTTTCCGCTTACCATCGGAGGTAAAGGTGATGGGTTCGTCGGAGTGAGCGTGGTGGACTAGAATCTTGATGCTGGTGTTCGGTGGGTACTTGCCGCCCGACCGCGCCGCTATCACGTGGCCCGGGTTCGTCTTTTCATCCAGATAGGTGAATCTTTCTGAAAAAACAATAATAATAATAATACCAGCCTATTATTGTGCCACTGCAGGACAAAGGCCTCTTCTCATACAGAGAAGGCATGAGGATGGAGCACCACGCTTGCTGAAGATGGGTTGTCGATTTCAGACTTATATTTACTAGCTTCCAGGTTTCGTCACGATGTTTTCCTTCGCCGACGTCATACAAAAAACAGTACCACAAGCGACAAGTGCGGATAAAAAATGCGCAAAGTGAGTTCAATTTAATGCCGCGTACAGTATGACTAGTATGATGTACGCAAAGTGCGTACAGAACCTTTCTCCCTTCCCCTCTCCTTTTTCGTATCTCTTCTTCCTTTCCATTCTTCCTTGCTGTCGCATCATCTTAATTTGCCTTCAACAAGCACCGTAATGCCCCACTCATCTTAATAAAGGTATTGTGTTACACGCTAGGGTCTGAATTCCAATAAATAAAAATAATAGTATACACTTACTTCTGACATCTAGAACCATTTTGAGAAAAGCTTTGTGCTCGCTATCATAATTTCTTGTTCTCGTTTTGACTATGGAGTCGTAAAGCTTATTCTGAAACAGGGAAAATTAACTTCAAAGCTAAATTGGTTTATATAAATCACTTAGCTTCGTTCCAATTAACTCGCCAAGGCTCTGTCACCCATCCACGGACTAACCGCGGCCAGCGTAGCTTAACCCGATCGATCGACCCGTGCGGCTATTACTTAGCCACAAGCCCCAAGTGAAATTGCGCCTTTATTTAAGCAGATTTTTATGATACTTTCAGGAGAAGCAGAGCTTCCAAAGATTTACATAGATCTTGTCTAAGTTTTTACTCTTCACTAAGTAAATTAGATGATTTTACTTACAGTGGTAGACCTCAAAGCAACAGCAGGCACAGTAGGTATAGACTTGGGCGGTGGAGATGGCAGTGTATCCTTCCTGTTAATGGTCGCGTACACGGCCGCGTCTCGCATCTCTGTCTCTCCGTACAGAAAGTCCAGTGGGTCGTACTCTTCATACACACTGCTTGAGCCGCTTGAAACTGCTGCATGTTCTGTTGTTTTAATGAGGGATAGGTTATGCTCGAAAGGTTTAGAAGAGATGTTTTTATCTTTTATTTCGACAGGCAACTTTGTTAGCATTAGGCCAATTTACTTAGCGATTTAATGCAAAAACTCATTTAAAATTCACCCAAAAGTTACAATAGGCAGTTTTGACAAAGTTTTCCATATTAGTTACACACCCAACTCCCTATTGTAAAGATTGTCCCTTAAAATAAGCTCAATCATGGCATCCCAGTGTCTTCATCCAGGTCTACAAAGCGTCTTCGCAGCCCATAGTGCTGTATGCATAGAAATATGAGCCTTTGGTTTTAAATAATCCTCAAGTCAGGATCCCCACACGATAATCAATTTTGACAATGCACTGAAGACCATTAGAGACAAAATAACAAATACCAGGTGCAACCTTCATAACAGTCAGTCTAGTGTATTGATTTAGAAATTAGAACATTCTTCCACACGATATTAGAAACCAGTCACAAATGCAATGTTTGAAATTAAGAATAAAATGGTATTTATAAATCGAACCGGGTGACACAAACACGTGCAGGAGTGTCGAACATAGTGAATACTGTAAAGGATTGTAAATCCCAGATTTAAATCGTTAGATTAGGCCTCGCCGTACTTTGTTCGCGCGAAAGTGTCCATACTGTTCTCAGTATGGACACTTTTCACGCAGAAGAGTGAGCTCGCAAATTCCGCATGGAATGAAATATAAATTTCAGTACGAGCGAGCGAGACAAAGTCATTGTCAAAACAGAAACTCGTCGTCGTCGTCTCTTGTACTCGGTCGGGCGAATTTAACGATATAAATCTCTGTAAATTACAGATGGATTATGAGCATGGACTTACGAATTGAGAACATTTTGAATACTTACAAATGACTGCTAAGATACAATCTGGACTTAAAAAGTACATTTTACAAATAAGAATTCAAACTGGACATTTCAACTGGATATCACGTTTCCTTATAATGCACTATTATTTTCAAACACATCACGTTTCTACATCATCGACTTTTCAAAATAAACATTGTTTAACACAAAGTAAAGATGATAATTTTCTAAGTTCTTACAATTTATCTCTTGAACTAATGCCGTGTTCACATTGTTTATATTATATTTTCGTTATTTTAGTAACCTAAACTGTAAACAATACTTATACTCAGCCGGTATCTGAAAGCCCAACTTTACTTAATCAAGGTACAATTAAATTATATGACGAAACTACATACCCTTTCCGTCTCGTTACAAAACGAGTTCTAACTTTAGTCCAACGTTTGCACGATCTAACCATTTTAATTTCGAATTTTATTCCAACTGAACCAAGTTACTGTGTGTATAAAGTTACTATACAAAATTAGCAACTTAGACTCGGTTTTAAAGTTAGTTTTTATAATTAGAATTTGAACAATGTCGGAATAACGTTCGCAATTTCGAAATGGCTCGAAGATTAAAACCCGGTTCTAAAGATAAACCTTGTCTGTGAAGTTTCGCCAGATAATTTAATTTAACACCTGCAAAATTAGTTGTTGGTGTTGTAGCAAACCAATCACAACAGCTACCATGATATAATTAGACTGGCTTTCAGAAACCAGTTCGTTCTCAAACCTCGTTCCCAAGTCCATATGAAATGAAACACAAACCACTCACCAATATTATTTTTCTCAGTTAGTAGTGGATCAAAGGCTTCAAGCACACTGACTCTTACGCTACCTGGCGCAGACGAGTTGCGTCCGAAGTCGATGAGGTTCATTGACTTTGGCAGGCTCCCTACTGTGTCTGAGGCTTCGTTTGACTGAAAAATACATAAACACAGTTTGTAGCAGTTAACAATTTTGGAAAGCACCGTAAATAACAAAAAAAAGTCTATTGTCTGCCTTACCGGACGGTATCTACCGGACCATCATTCAAAGAGTCAAAGGAAGAATTATGTGCGATTAGATTAAGATTCGCATGTATGATCGATCACCTACTTCGTTTTTAGTATCATAAAACCACCTCTTTACCAAATCAAAACCCTTTTGGGCTAGCTGGTATGTCTCATTCCATGTTTTAGCAGCGAAAATGAGGGCAGTGTTATCTGCGTATGAGATAATTTTTACATGAACTGATTTTAAATAAAGGAGCCTACTATGTTTCTCATGATTAAACGAGTAGGCCCAAGAATGCTACCTTGCGGTTCGCCGTAGGTCACTGGCCGATCAGTACTAGTGTAGGGATACACCCTTAACACATTGAGTTCTGTCGATTAGATAATCAGTCAAAAGGTGAAGCTGTTTCCCCTGAATGCCAATATTTTCCCATTTTTCTACAAGGATTGGAACAGAAACCGTATCGAAGGCCTTAGCTAAATCTAAAAATATTGATAAATTCTAATCCTATTTTTTAATTCAAGCGAAGACTCATAATTATAGGATTTAAGGATAAACATTCGGGATTCATTCGGGGAAAAACAATGATTACATTTAATCTATATTTGTAGTTAGAAAATCCGTTAAATTGCTAACTCTGCGTAATCGGTGGATTTACCACAGCGAAAACATAATAATAAATTTATTTAAACACTAGCTGCGCCCCGCGGTTTCACCCGCATAAGTTTCGATCCCGTGGAAATATCGGGATAAAAAGTATCCTATATGTAAACCATCCAAAAATATGTGTAAAAAAATAGGTGTTATAAACCATCTGTGTGCCAAATTTCATCCAAATCCGTTCAGTAGTTTTTGCGTGAAAGAGTAACAAACATCCATCCATCCATTAGTAGGATTGTTGCAATTTTACTGATGATCAGACAAAATGTGTTTACTTTCGAGATAGTTTACTAAGCGTATGTTATATGTATATATTCCGTACGCAAAATACGCGCATTGTCGTGGAGTTGCGGACACCAGCCCGTTTTACCTATTACCTATGTTAATATATTTTATGAGTTGGTCGGATCTGTAATGATTAAGGTCTTTGGGAAAGCTACTATTATCCGGACAAATTAAAAATGTAGGTTAAGTGTCTTTCAATAGCTGATTTGACAAATCAGCCGAAGCTGCAGAACATTTATTTTTAATTGTAGCTATCAGACTCGGTAACTTTTTTTTTACATCAGTGTCAAAAACTACAAGAGAATCAAGATTATGCTCATGGGATTTAAAAAAAATTGAAACCGATGCTTGTACTCGCGCTATTTGTTCAGCTAATGATTTGCAAATATAGGAAACATAGTAATTGATATCATACGCAGAGTGCTGATGAGTGTCCAATGTTGTAATAAATAAGGCTCTTGTTGGGCAGCTGGATCAAGGGTTTGGTTCAGAAAGCGGTACATCTGGACACGGCTCGCATTGTCAGGAGGTTCCTCTCTCTGGAGCCCTGACCACCGGTAGCTTGAACCCTGTTCCCGATACCGGCGGGCTACTATTTTTTATACTTTTAAATGTTTTTTTCATTTTTTTGTTTATAAAAATATTTAAATATGTAATTTATAAGTACCTACTTAGATGAAATAAAATCTATGGATGGTTTACCTTTTTTGGTGTTTTAGTGCTATTTTTTATTGTATCCCACAACTGTTTGCTATCTTTACCAGCTTTTTCGACAAGTTCTCTTTCTTTAAGACTGAGCTACAAAAAATCTGTATCGATGGTATGGTGTTTCTTGTGAAGTTCATCCCCGTTGGGCACGCAGCGCAACAGGCCCTGTGTTATCCACGGTTTGATAATTCTTTTGCAACGTGGAAGTATTACGGTTTCAGAATTCATACTCAAAGCGGTTTTTAATTCACCAATGACATTGCTGACTACAAAGTCACAGTCGTCAGTTCCATAAATCGGGCTTAAGTTAATTTTGCTTATGTGCTGAGTTAATCATTCTTGATCTATTTTAGTTCGCGTCAAAACGGCATAATTATGTGACTTTTTTTATACAAAATATGTCAGATTTGTGATTTGTAAAATTATACAGGGTGGCAGGGACATTGTTGCACAAATAGAAACCATGAATTCAGCACATGATTCTGGACCCCCTAGCGTAGAAAATTTTGAAGGCAGGGGTGTTGTTTAGAATCATGTACTGAATCCATGGTAATAGTTTGTGCGTCAATGTCTCTGCCACTATAATACTATTGTGAGACGATGGTAATATAAGGAAGCTTGGAATATGAAAACAGTTTGTGTATACAAACTGTTGGCTAGTATCTGATATCATTATATATCAATGCCCAAAAGCCAAACATCACAACATCATTTAACACAAAATAGTATCTCTCATCCTTTGTCAGGAAAACCATTAACAACAACTACTGACGTTAAATATCGTTATCAGTAAAGCTGACTGTTTACATACAGAATACACAACTCGCAATTTAATCAAATTAACGCAATCCAGAATCACAAGTAATTATACTAAATTTTTTAATCACTTCTGATATTATTTGCCATACCGATTTAGTTATTTATCCGAAATATCAAATAATTGGAAGGGTTCTATTGATCGTATCATCTATACAAATAAATAAAATTGAAGCGTCTGTTTTTAATGTCAAAATAACAGCTTTTTAGAAAATGCATATGAAAGTATACTTTACTTATAACAAATAAACTATTTTGTTAAATTTTGTCTGTCTGTTGGTTCCGGCTAAACTCCGAAACGGCTGGACCGATGTTGACAAGACTCGCTGGCAGATAGCGGATGTCATAAGGAGTACCTACTTTTATGTTAGAATCAGAATTAGGGTACCGCGCAATAAAAAACCTATGAAATCTATTATTGTTTTACGACACGCACGCGAACGAAGTCGTGGGCACAATTAATTTTAACTAATCCATTAGAGTGCATTAAATGGGACTAGAGAACAAGGGACGTCATAGAAATGATCTTTAGGCACATCTTGGACATCAGGTCCACCAACAAGCTGATTGCCTTAACTTTTTACTACGATATGAGTCTATTATTTTGCAGTTCATTGATATGATAGAAAATGAATAAAATATGACACTCACCGCAATACTAGCTTCGGATAACTTCCTAGAGCTATTGCTTTCGACCCTGTCCTTAATGGGCTCTGTCTTAACCACGGTCTGGTTCACACTGTTATTGTTCTTCACGACATTATTATTCATACTATTATTCACAGGATTCACAGGGTTTACCGGATTCTTCGGCACAGGCGGGTACGAATGCGTTTGATTCAGCTGCGGGTATATAGCCATCGGTCTCGGAGGTCTCGAGATCATGTTTGTTGTGCTATAGTTGTATGCAGGCGGAGCGGGGTACGCGTACGGTGATGGCGACGCCATTCGCGTCTGACTGTACTGTACGGGATACATCGGCGGGCTTACAGGCACGAACGTTGGCGGCATGTCTGGTGGTACGCCAACGGGAGGCGCGTAGTACGCGTAGTTGGGCATTGGGGCCGGCATTGATGTCGGCGGCGCCGATGTGGTGATCGGTGTGGGCATTGGCGTAGGCATGCCGTACGGCCCCATGGGATACGGAGGAATCGCATTGTACGGCGGCTGGTAGTTATACGGGTACGATGGAGCGTAATAGCCCGGCCGCTGATTATAAGGCTGATTGTTCATTGTGGCGGCCGGCTCAGTCGTGTTTAATGCTAGCTCGTCAGTCTGCTGGCCTAACCTGGGAAACGGAACAAATTGTTAGGTATTACGTTGAACAATGGCAGTAACTACCTCTTACTTAGCAATTATTGAAGCTACAGTGATTATTCCCTAAATGTATGTTTGACACAAATTTCCTTCACTTCAAACATTTCATTCATAATTTTGGGGAATGTAAACTACCTACTTGTTATAGTAGCATTTCCATATGAATTAATAAACACATTCACTATGTATACAGTTTGGATGTTGTCGATATAATCAATAAAATCATTCAAGTTACCTTATACCTAGCTAGACTGTTTTTATCAGACAATGAAACTTATCGATGGTATCGCGTCTAAAGATATTAAACTAAAGAAATTAATGTAAGTGCACTCTGGATACAATGCCAATAGATTCGTTTGCATGCACAGCCAAAGTGATGAAGCTATATGGAAACCAAACTTGCAGAAAGAGAGGTATCAGATGATCATCTTACTTATTTGACTCCATAAGCATAAGCATAATCATCCTATAATGTTCCTACTGCTGGGACACAAGCCTCCTCTCAATAAGAGGGAGTGTGCCGTAATCCACCACGCGGGCTCAGTGCGAGTTGGCAGATGTCATCTGTCTTCGAATTTTTGGTTCTAGGACATGCCGGTTTCCTCACTATGTTTTTCTTCTCCGTTTTGAGAGCAGTGGTGGTGAAATAATTTACACAAAGCAAAGCGCCTTTCGCGGTTCGAAACTACGACCTACAACTCGTAAATCGCAGCTGTTACACAGCTGGACACCACATAGCACAAAATATACCAATATAAAGCGACACACTGTAATTGCACAAGAATTGCAATTTTCAATCTCAATTATACATGAACTATTTACAAATCAATTATACACGTGGGCTGCACGAAAAACGAATGGTCTCAGAAAATTCAATCTAATAAAAGGTCATGTCAAATGAATGTCTTATTAATGTAATACTCACTTATTTATCTGTTCGATATACTCCTTTAACTTAACGTGTGGTTCCTTCGGCGCATTTTTGCTTGTAGGGCTCGAGAATGATATCAAGTCGCTGCTCTCATCCCTCGTTGGACTGGTTCCAGTTGATCTGACGAATCGAGACAAAAATATATGAGCATCAGTGTTGTTGCCAGTGACTTGGCTAACCTGCAAGGCGACGGGCATCAGGTATGACGATTTAATATTAATAATAATATTAATTTACTCGAACTGAGGATTTTAGTAGATACATGTTAATAGTATAGTTTAAAAAGTCGGTTATAAATAAAATATTAGTTGTTCCATGCATTTTGATAGCGTAGGTTTCACTTTTCGATGAAACAGCAGTTTTTTTTTTATAACAAACGAAATGTTTCTTAGGTCTAGAATTATATGCGGAATTCATGGTTATAGTTTGCGCACGGATTTTTTTTTTTCCTGTATACAATCGTATGGGTGAGCACTGCCTTCCTAGCTGGGTTATAAAAAAACAGTCCGATCCCTTAAAGTACAATGACGTAGAGTTACATAGTAACACATGTGTTATGCGATTTGAATTTGAATAGTGCTTGTGATGTTAATGTTACAATTTCAGAGTTGTTTATTTGTTTTTATTATAATTGTCGAATAAAAATGGATGTGTGACAATGTTAATCATATCACCTGCACTGAATATAGTGATATCCTACTTAGATAGTGTTATTTTTTAAATAATTGCGTCTTACTGAATGTGTGACTGTGTGGGATTATTAATTTATATGGCTTACTCATTAAACTAAGATACGAAACCTTGTTTTGCTTTGTTTTGGTTGATTTTGTTGGGTTTTGCATGATAGTGGTTTATGAAATCTTAAGACAACCGTCACTCATAGGGCCTACGCCAAGATTTTCGTTAAGCTGCATCTTCTACGAGACTGAGCCCAGGGGGTCTACTCCGAAGTGCATAGTGCGAATGTTCGGATCGGACCGACGCATGGCCGAACCGAATATTATTGAAAAATGCGAAAAAAGTTCGGATCGGCTCAGTTGGGTCGGGACCATAGTGAATATTCGAAAGAGTGTAGGAGTTAAGGATCGGGACCGACGGAACCAAAGAGTAATTTCGTAGCAAGAAACGGCCGAACATCCGAATGTTCCGAAGTAGTATTGGCCGACCAATACTACTTCGGAGTAGACCCCCAGGTTTGCAAAGGCGTGTTTTTATCGCAGCGATTTTTTTTTGCGCTCTGGATTTTCAACAGTCTCGGTATGGAACAAGGCCGAGCATTGAGAATCCAACCTCTCGGCGCTACGCAGTGTTGAAAATCCAGTGCGTGATAAAAAGTAGGTACTCCCGCGCTACCTGGGCTTATGCATATTTTCACTAACACTAGGAAACAGAAACACTTCTTAATACCCCGAGCGTTGAAAATCCAACAACAAAAGCTTTTATTCAGACATAAGCCGTGGCTGATGGGGTTTCCCATCGGCAAGAATGACAAACTTTCGTGTTTTACGCTGTTCGTTGTCTGTCAGTGAATTTAAAGTTTTTATTAAACTAGAGATTCATTTAATGGAATGTTATATACCTAGATGGAATCCCGATACCAGACGAATTTAAAGTGGTGTTATCTCTATGAGTCACACTGCAATAACAATATTACTACTGTGCCATTCAGTGCAAAATAGTTGAGAGGTGTATTGTGTACTTAATACACTTGCATTCATCATCATCTGCCTAGCCTTTTCCAACTGCCAACTATGTAGGGTTCGGCTTTCAGTCTAACCGGATGCAGCTGAGTACCAGTATTTTACATGGAGCGACTGCCTATCTGACCTCCACAACCCAGTTACTGGGTAAAACGACACCCCTTGGTAAAACTGCTTGTCAGATTTTCGGGCTTTTGACGAGCCGTAACGACTGTCAAAGATCCACGAATGACACCCGGGACCAACGGCTTAACGTGCTTTCCGAAGCACGGAGGGGTCTGGTATGTAAAGATGGTCACCCATCCACGGACCAACCGCGGCAAGCGTAGCTTAACCTGATTGATCGACCCGTGCGGCTGTTATTACTTAGCTTGTACTTAATACACTTGCATTCATAGATCCCTAATGTGTGCTTTTATCATTTCTAACGTGACAATATTATCGTGGACGTTCACGTCCATACGTGCACGTGATAACGTTATCGTGGACGGAATTTTAAAAGCATCTTCTTATATTTCCATTCAGTTTACTTTCCTGTGTCATCGGGATGCCGGGATAACATCGTCACGTTAGAAATTATAAAAGCGCACAATACGTTTAATATGTACCCATCAATGACATATCATTGGTACCCATCACGTTACAAACGACTGCGCGGCAGGCCCAGAAAGAGATGGCGGGATGAGCTGGACTCTTTCTCAAAGGATTGGCCCACAATCGCAGCAGACCGGGAAAAGTGGAAGGGGGGCCTTTACCCTGCAGTGGGACAACACAGGCTCAGAATAATAATAACTCCCAACAAAATTTCTCGCAACTATCACAAAGACACAAATATTTACTTTATCTCTGAAAATATTTAATGTTGTTAACAATATATTTTTATCAGAATGACTGACATTTAATTCTTAACCTGTATAGTCAAGGCCACACAGTGTATGCCAAAAGATAAACAATAATTATATTATTTGAGAAGTGATGTTTGGGATCTTTTGTTTTACTTTTTTAAAGAAGGAGAAAGTAAAAGTGTGATCTCTCTTTCATCGTAATTTATTTATCTGTTTATTTACATAACTTTTACAATATTTAACACAACTAACTATTTACACTATAACTAGTCTAGTTAGGGCAATAGGTCTTCACCTCTTCTAACTAAATTATAGCAGCTCTTATTCATTGATGAATATTAATATCTAATCTTGGTGAAGGGACTACCACTTTGCTATCAGTGGTTATCAGTTAATATTTATGACATTATTGTAATTAGCCTTATTATAGTTTTAAAAATTATTTTGATATTTTAGCATAGTTTAATCCGCTTTACCATATCTGGTAATAGCAACCCAGGATATTTTGGTAAAATCTGGTTGATCATGTGCAGCAATGGTAAAATTAATAACTAAATAACACTGTCCAACACATGTTGGCACAAAAAAGTATTGACTTAATCAAAACGTGTTGATGCAAAATAACTTATCATAAGATAATGACACTGACATAACAAGAAACATAGATATACGAAAATTCTATAGAAGTATTTTGTTGTTTATTTACCTGGGACCGTCCGAGATGGACGAACGTCCTCGTGGAGATTTCCGCGGCG
This sequence comes from Apamea crenata, assembly GCA_949629185.1. Taxonomy (NCBI): domain Eukaryota; kingdom Metazoa; phylum Arthropoda; class Insecta; order Lepidoptera; family Noctuidae; genus Apamea; species Apamea crenata. Next base: position 7,139,240 of record OX451359.1, read on the forward strand.
GTGGCGGCAACGCTGGTGGCGGGCCGTCAGTCTCCTCGCGCCTCCGTGCACTAACACTGGCCACCTCGCGCACATTATCTAGACAATATCAGTATGATAAGTCAATCACCAATGATTAATACAGATATCAATAATTTTTGTTACAGATAACAAAGTGAAAGAGATAAACATTCCATGAAATTAAAGTCAAAACAATTTGGAAAATAATTCTTAGTCAAACAAGTATTTTGTAGTTTCAAATTGTTCATATTTTTTACATCATTTATATGATGCTTTCATACTACGGAGATACAGTTATCATGATTCAGTATAATCAATGCCCCATTTACTGATAAGGTTGTTGACCTTTCACTTCCCTTCTGATTGATGTACTCACAGACATTTTGCTGAACTGACAATGCTTATTAATTTTTCTTGTTTACAGTGCCTCAATTGATCTCGTTGTGCCAATAAATGCTCAGTTAGTCACTTCAATTGCTGTATTTTGTAGCTTTATATATTAGTAAAAGTGATTGTTATGAATAATATACTAAAAATAAAATACATAACATCATGCCTGTATTCCACTAAGAGTTCAGCAGAGGTGTAGTGCACCCACAGTTTCGCAGTTAAGTTCAAGTACCATGCAACAGGGAGCAAGCCTATTGCCATCAATTGTGCACAAATTCAGCCTCCGAGCTGCTACTGGGAAATTCCAGATGGAAAAACCCTATCACACATTGCCTAACCCGGGAATGGAACCCAGGACCTCATGCTCAGCAGTAGCGCTTGCAACCAATAGACAAGGCAGTCAAATAAAATAAAATATATAGTTACTAATTATCTTAATAAATTAATAACAGTATTTATTATTAGTTATCAAAGTTAGAATAATAATAAATTAAGGAAAAATTGACAGAAGTAACATACAAAAATAATAAATATTAAATACCTAGTTTTAATCATGATAGCCTGGTGAACATAAAAATATGTGATAGCGGATGGGTTATTTATCTACAAAATGTCATTGACTTGAAATATCTAGTATAATATAAGTAGTTTACTCTATTATGATAACAAATGCCAGATGTTTTGAAATTGCTGGATAGCTACATTCTATTACTAACCTCAGTTTATTATTTTGTTTATAGTCAGAGTAACTATAACTATTTTGCAGTTTGCTTAATTGTCAAATTAGTATTCAAGTTAAATTTTATTATTCTCTATTTATTTCTTGCAATTATTTTTAATTGAGACAATTGAGTAGAAACAAATTAACCTTTTAGATGAATGAAAATGCTATGCAGTACATTCAATGTTAGAATGCTAACTATTTATTTCAAAGTAACAATAAGTTTTAACTGTAATAGTTTTGTTGTCATTAATTTTGCACTGGTGTTATTAACCTTTTTACATTAATTCGAGGCATTCACGTAGGCAGTTATGAAATACTAATGCGTGAATGCCGAATTACGTTATCATTAACACATGAAAGGTAGTCGTGTAAAATGTTTGCTGAAGCCTTGGATCATCAGTAATCTCGCGGAGTAAACAAAGTTACGTCAGTTACCTGAGCTAGATAGTAGCTTCTGCCTGCGGAACTGATCCAGAGCCAGACTTTCTAAACTCAAAGCCTGGGCCTTCTCCAAATCCGCTTGGAACTGAAGATCGTAGTCTGACATTATCGGACTCCCTTCAATATGTATCTACAACATTCACAAAACGAGCGTGGGAATTAAAACAATAATACCACTGTTTAGCGATGAGCACATATCACTACACAAAAACTTTAGATCCAAACTTGTAGGCGGCATACGAGCGGCTCTCAGTATATCGCCCTTTGTCTTACCAAAGGAATTTTCCCGATAACGCTCTATTTGCTTAATTTTCACTACATAATACAATTTTGGATGAATCTCGGCTCGATTTTATTTTATTATTTTACTGGGTCAATTCAATTTGTATGCATCATTCGAAAGACAATACAACAAAATTAGGAATGTATACTCTATAAAGTTTGACAGTTGAATTCCCTTGTATTCGAGAGAAAAAGAAAGAGAAGCGTTCACTCAACACACGATACAGGGAACTTTTACATTTAGCTGCATATTAATGGTGACGTTACTGTTTTACAACGCGTTTATAAATCGACTAATTTATAATCATAATTGATCGACTAAAATATAGTAATACTGACAAACACAAGCAGAAAATTTAGTCACAAGCGATTTCTAACTCGCATGTCGTCCACACAGATTTTGTTTGTCATCGCTAGCGATAAATCGGCTGTCAAAATCTGCGTGTATTAAATGTTGCGATATGTGGATAAGAGAATTCGAAATGCCCAGCGAGTCATCAGCGAGTCGCTGGTGACTAAAGTCCCTGAGTATGTACCCAGCATAACTTGTTTTACTATGTTCTAATAGTAATTATTTTCAAACATTTAAAAAAATTCACAAAAGTAATATAAAAAGTGTTATCTCACTATACACGATTACGATCGATACGATCAATCGATCGTTACGATTCGTGTAATAATTTACGACGTTCTCTAACCTATTACAGTAGACGATGGACGTTATTTAATTGCTTTTAAGTATACTTTTATTTATAAACATACACGTAGTATATTTATAAATGAAAAACTCCAACAGCCGGGCACTATTTATGATTTTACTATTGATAGGCATCACTACGATACCGTTCAGAAATGTTCAATGTTCTGAAACATGGTTCGGAAACTAAGATTTTAGACCACAGATTACAATATAGGTCTTCAAATTCAGGAGGGTAGGTAAACAACAGCACCACTGGCCCAGTTAGCTAGATATGTGAAGATAGTTACAGTACAGCATATTATGTTTTCTGTGGTGGCGTAAGCCTGCCCTACGGTCTGCCCCCTCCATAATTCCATCCTTATGCTCTGAATACACAGGATTTTACAAAGCACTTGGAGGAAACTCTTGCATTCAACTACCTACTTTTGTTTAGTCGTAAATGAAAATACAACATTTTGTTTCTGATAATTATTTTTTATTCCGGAACAGAAATTATATTTTGAGGACATAGAGAAGACTATAGAACCACCTGGTTCGTGGACTAAACTTGTGACGTAACTGCTATTTTATTGTCTGTTAAGAATTGTCTAATGCGCTTTACTATCACACGTCCTGTTATTGGCGGAGGAAAATAACGTAAATCATTCGGAGCACCTGAAAAAGCACAATGCTTAAATATCTTCAACACACCACTTCCATTTGGTACATTCACATTCATTTCACGGGTCTTGCCATTCTATACCTGAGGGCCCTGCTGGAGTGACTTTCGGCGCGGTTGACTTTTTTCGTTTGGTACGTCTTTTTCTCAGGACTTTACGGCGAGTAGCACTTCCTTTATTTGGCGCATTGCTTCCTTCCGCATCTGGATTTGACTTAACCTTTAATGCCCTCCTTTGTGTAACTGAAGCCCTTTGGACAAAATTAAGCGTAGTCGTCCTCTTAATAGGCGTATTATTTCTGGATGAATTTGTGTAAATTCTGGGATAGTCGTCCTTTCTTTCAGACGTAATTTCTAGCGACTTTCTAGGGACATATAAAATTTTAACCCTCTTAATTTTCTTCCTCCTATGGTGTGTTTTTATTTTCTTAAGGTTAGGCTCCAACTTATTTTGTGGCGATGCTTCACCGTCAGCATTTTCTTTATCTTCGGGTTTCTGTAAACATTTTATTAAAATCTTGGTAACCTAAACATTATTAGCTAATTGTAGGAAGAAAGAGTAAGGTAGTTTTCTAAAAGTTCATTCAGGAAGTAAAATTCATAGGATATCTACCTATATTCTATCATCATCATCTGCCTAGCCTTTTCTCAACTATGTTGGGGTCGGCTTCCAGTCTAACCGGATGCAGCTGAATACCTATATTCTATCTACTAAATAATAAAACTGAAGAGTTTGTTTGAACACTCTAATCTCTGGAACTTCCAGTCGATTTTGGAAAATTGTTTTTACATTTGATTGTCCAATTTTTGAGGAACGCTCACGCTAGGAGCCTTAGGAGCCCAAAAAGAAGAAATAAAGTCAGAAGGAACGCTAAGTGAAAACGAAGCCATAGCCCGGGGAGGCGATGCGATGCCACGGAGTGCGCGAGCAAGAAACTCCACGAGCAAAAGCCAGTTATAACTATTTTGGTCCGATAATTCAACAATAAACAGTGTGGGGTAACCGAATCGTTAAATACGGGTAGCTACCAAGGTACGTACACTATTGGCATATAAATAATTTTTCGTACATACCTACTGACTTTGCAACACATTTCACAAAACAAAAATAGCTTATCAATCGATCGATCCCCATAAGCTTCATCAGTCTACTGCTGTGGGTATAGACCTCTCCCGTGTGGCACCACAACAGCACCCGGTTCTCCGCCTTCCGCATCCAGTATGCCTCCTTTTTAAGGTCGTCAGTCAATCTGGCTAGAGCCCGGGGCTCTACGCTACACGGTGGATAGCTACAAAGCAGATCTATATTTAATTAAAAGCCCATTCTATTTTAAAGGAAGTAACCTGTTCAAAAAACATATCATCCGCATCTTGCCGATCGCAGAAGTCCAATATTTTCTTGCAGACTGTCCGCAAGTTCTTTATTCTTTCTTTCTTCTTCTTACCTATTACGCATCTGTCCACTTCGTCTAGCCTTAGTGTCCTGAAAAGAAACTTATAATATTTAGGTGCAAGTGTACGACGCTACCAACACGGTTCTTTTGGCGCGTGCTCAAAATCGGTACTAACGCCGCCATCTTGTCCGCCGTATAAATTACCACAGATGTTGACCCACAACCCCCTGTCGCTAGTAACTGTTCAGTAATCTGTGCTGTCGCGGTATCAATGTCATTCAGGCGCCAAAAGGTCCTTGTACGCGCTTGTACCGCCGCCAGCAGGTCAAGCTACCTGAAACTATCAAATTTTCCCAATCAACCCTAAACCTTAATTCTTTAGCGATAAAGTTGAAAATCTATTAAAGAAATTTCAGAGATTGTAGTAACTTGATGTGCTGGCGTCTGTACATACCACTCGGTAAGTTTGTATGCTCCATATTCAGTTCAGCTGATATACACTGGCTTAGGCAACTGTTCTTCTTCTTCATGACGCTGGCATGACAGTAAGTGTGCATACACACGAGCGACACGCGTGGACGACAGAGGCAACTGAAAGCGTCGACGCATGTCGACGACAGCCGGCCACATCGTTGGCGGTCGCCGACAACATGCTGCTCGTGTAATTGAGCTCCGTACTCAAATACACGAGCGACACGCGTCGGCGTTTGACGCCAACACGCGTCGACGCTTCCAGTTGCCTCTCGTCGATGCGTGTCATGTTGCTAGTGATGTATGCACACTAATTAAAATTTAGTTGGCCCAAAACTTCACAATATCCACGGCGTCGTCGGTGGCAACACAGAGTTCACTGACAGCATGTTTTGGGGCACAGAGGGCAGGATAGGGGATGAATGGGCAACTGACAATTCAACCCAACTTACATCAGAAGGTTAATTCTCGTAATTTAAAAAGTTCAAAATCTAGTCGCAGTCTCATCTCGGCGACAAACAAATATGTCAAAATGTAGGGATTTGACGTATTTTTGACAGATTGAGACTGAGATCAGACTGTGAACGTTCTTAAAATTACGAGAATTGCCCCTCTGATCCTCACCTACTCCGAAACTTTCAGTGGGCAGGTCGGCCGCAAGTTCATGGCAACAGTTTTAGAGCATTTAAAAAAACTTTAACTGCTATGCGGATGAAATAAAGAAAGAGATGGTGGGATGAGTTGGACTCCTTCTTAAAGAATTGGCCCACAATCGTATTAGACCGGGAAAAGTGGAAAGAGGAAAGGGAAGCCTTTGCCCTGCACTGGGACCACATAGGCTCCTTTGCCCTGTACTGGGACAACATAGGCTCCTTTGCCCTGCACTGGGACAACACAGACTCATAGTAACTGATAGGCGGCGGTTTTTAGTACATGTATTAGTAGGTACTACTGACCTTACCTTGCTTAGGTCTAGCTATTTCTAGATCGTCTAATTAAAAATAGCGCGCCCCTCTTTTTATTTTTTATTGTGGTACAGACGCCAGCATGTCAAGCTACCCAAAATTGTCAAATTTTCCCAATCAACTTTGAACCTTATTGCTATAGCGATAAAGTTGAAAATCTAATAAATAAATTTGACAGATTGTAGTAGCTTGATGTGCTGGCGTCTATACAGACGCCAGCAGGTCAAGCTACCCGAAACTGTCAAACTTTCCCAATCAACCTTGAACCTTAAAGGCCGGGCCAGACTGTTCTAAACAAGCTTCCAACAGGGGTCACCTTGGTGGGAGGTTTGTGGAGCCCACGGTTGGTGTTTGCGTCCACACTGTTTACAACAAGGCTCCCACCTCAGTTTGTTGTCGATTCTTTGTTTGGAAGCACGCGTTGTGATATGGCTCCTTATTTAACTAAACTTCAAAAAGTTGGCGTGGCATTAGCACTTGTGTGCGCAAGTGAGGAGAAAAAAGAAAAAAAGAAAAGAATTTGGATGAAGCGTTGGCTTAAGGAAAGAATAAAACTTAGTCATCTAAATTTAATGAATCTACTTGATTTTGGTGACCTGCGCAACTTTCTCAGAATGGAAAAGGAAACATTCTATGAGTTATTAGAAATGGTGAGGCCATTTATAACTAAAAAAAATACGCATCTGAAGGCCGGGCCAGACTGTTCTAAACAAGCTTCCAACAGGGGTCACCTTGGTGGGAGGTTTGTGGAGCCCACGGTTGGTGTTTGCGTCCACACTGTTTACAACAAGGCTCCCACCTCAGTTTGTTGTCGATTCTTTGTTTGGAAGCACGCGTTGTGATATGGCTCCTTATTTAACTAAACTTCAAAAAGTTGGCATGGCATTAGCACTTGTGTGCGCAAGTGAGGAGAAAAAAGAAAAAAAGAAAAGAATTTGGATGAAGCGTTGGCTTAAGGAAAGAATAAAACTTAGTCATCTAAATTTAATGAATCTACTTGATTTTGGTGACCTGCGCAACTTTCTCAGAATGGAAAAGGAAATATTCTATGAGTTATTAGAAATGGTGAGGCCATTTATAACTAAAAAAAATACGCATCTCAAACCCCGGCCAGACTGTTGTAAACAAGCCCTCCACATCGATGTCCACCGGCGGTTTACAACAGTGTAAACACTTGTTTGCAACAAAAATTCGTTTGACCTTCAACAACCTCTGTGGATGGACGCGCGTTGCCAACCGCGTGTGGATGCCGCCGTTGTAAACACGTATTCCACAATGTAAACGCTTGTTGTAAACCAAGCACCCTCAGATGCGTATTTTTTTTAGTTATAAATGGCCTCACCATTTCTAATAACTCATAGAATATTTCCTTTTCCATTCTGAGAAAGTTGCGCAGGTCACCAAAATCAAGTAGATTCATTAAATTTAGATGACTAAGTTTTATTCTTTCCTTAAGCCAACGCTTCATCCAAATTCTTTTCTTTTTTTCTTTTTTCTCCTCACTTGCGCACACAAGTGCTAATGCCATGCCAACTTTTTGAAGTTTAGTTAAATAAGGAGCCATATCACAACGCGTGCTTCCAAACAAAGAATCGACAACAAACTGAGGTGGGAGCCTTGTTGTAAACAGTGTGGACGCAAACACCAACCGTGGGCTCCACAAACCTCCCACCAAGGTGACCCCTGTTGGAAGCTTGTTTAGAACAGTCTGGCCCGGCCTTCAGGGTGCTTGGTTTACAACAAGCGTTTACATTGTGGAATACGTGTTTACAACGGCGGCATCCACACGCGGTTGGCAACGCGCGTCCATCCACAGAGGTTGTTGAAGGTCAAACGAATTTTTGTTGCAAACAAGTGTTTACACTGTTGTAAACCGCCGGTGGACATCGATGTGGAGGGCTTGTTTACAACAGTCTGGCCGGGGTTTGAGGGTGCGTGGTTTACAACAAGCGTTTACACTGTGGAATACGTGTTTACAACGGCGTCATCCACACGCGGTTGGCAACGCGCGTCCGTCCACAGAGGTTGTTGAAGGTCAAACGAATTTTTGTTGCAAACAAGTGTTTACACTGTTGTAAACCACCGGTGGAGATCGATGTGGAGGGCTTGTTTACAACAGTCTGGCCGGGGTTTAATTCTTTAAAGATAAAGTTGAAAATCTATTAAAGAAATCTGACAGGTTGTAGTAGCTTGATGTGCAGCTGGCGTCTGTACAAACAATGGGATGCGCAATTTTAAACTGGATGATCTATACATACTTGATGACTTTCGGTTTGCCCATGAGCGTGTCAACGTCCTTCTCGTCAATCTGCATGGCCGTCTCCCATATATTCTTGAAGAGTTGTCTTCTGTCTGCATAGCTTTCTTCCTTTGTCATAATATCCATTGTCAATGCGTTCAGTGCTACTTGCCCGTGATAAGATTCTGAGAATATTACTAATTAATGTTTACGGATTTTTTTTGAATGTTTTAAAATTTGTTTTTGTATTATGTTGAATGCATTATTGGGTTTTATGTTTTTTAGTTATATTTATTGATTTTATTGAAACTGAATGATTGAATGGATGATATAACCATTGTCACATTGACATTAATGGTGTTCAACCTTTTTTCTTTTGATAGGCAGATTTAAAACTTAATATTGGGTTCTGCACATAGATATTATTGTTTAGGTAGGTACTTTATTAGTGAAGGACAGATATCTAGATATTGAAGACTATAAGCATCCTCAAGTAGAGTCTGCATGGGATATAAAACGATGGCTCAAACTCCAACATACTTTGATCGGTATAAATAAACCAGGCAACGCAACAAGTTGCTACGAAGTTACGAAGTTGTCGATTGCCTTGACTGTCGTTCAGTAAGCGGGAAGCTCTTGGCGAAAGCTTTCCTCCCATAAAAAATACACACGCGCTCACATAATAAACTGTTTGAGTTTTTGTTTCGGAAAATGTGGTCTATAAAATGGTCCTACGATCCGGATATCACGAAAATAACTTTTTTTTAAATAAAAATATTTTATATAAGTAGATACTCGTCGCGATGCCGGAATCTACTTTTTTTACTACTTAATTTTCTAACGTTGAAATGTCGAAACCATGCCGGTCAAATATGACCCGAACACTTTGTGGGTGGCTCTCCAGCGGTATGGTGATGGCAATATTTTCGAGGTATATCCTAAGCTGCTGGCCCAGCTGTTCCTGCAAGAGGAGGCTGCGAGACAAGATGGTGATACAAGCGAAGTGGAGAAACTGGTCCTTCCCAGCGACAAGGACTATAGGCTGCAGAAATACTTTGTTCTTGTCGACTTACAGAAAGAATTGGAAGAGTAAGTTTTAGTTTCAGTTCAAGTTATTAGTGGACCCTTTTGGAAAATTCGATTTGCAAAGCAGGTGAAATGGGTTTAGAATATGTACCTAACAAAGAGCTTTTTGTTGAAAAAGGCACGACCAAGTATCCACCTACAAAAATGGTTTCTCCTCTCAACCCAATTTAACAAACCAATTTTCGAAACCAGCCATGCAGTTATTCACTTTTCGCAGAACGAGGAAGTTCCGTTCCGAATGTTCCAAGACAAAACTCATTAGCCATTAGATTGGCTTCACGTAAAACAAACTGCTATAACCATGATTGCGTGGTCCCCCCTGCCCCATACGGCCGTGACCTACACACATAGTAACACCGCTAACCGCTTGAATATAGGTACCAGACACCTTGTGAATGACATACCATTAAATTGGATGGAACACCATTGGTAACCTGTTCTAAATATAGATGTAGGTGATGCCTTTTGTTCATTTGTAACAGTCATTCTCTCTATGATGTCACCTGAATTGGTCGAAGGCCTTGGCTTCAAATGGTGAGGAAAAACGTGAGGAAACCTGCATAGAATCAAAAATTCGAAGACATGTAAGAAAAAAGAAAGAAGAAAGAAAATACATTTATTTGCGGCAAACATGACGCATAAAAAAGAACTTGCAAACACACAAAAACAAAAAATAAGTTGGGGGTAAACATAATGCGTCACATTCACGCAAAACGGCCATCGCTCAGCACACACACTTGTGACATTAACAACCACTCCCTCTCACTGATAGGAGCTAGGCCTGTCAACCTTTGTCCAGCCACCAGCAGTGGGAATATTTTAGGCTGATTGTGCTATGCTTATTGGTTTCTGGTCCTGTTGAAAAAGCTGCGAAAATAGTGGTGTTGGCAGATGAATTGGTAACGAAGCCATCGAAAAAATATGTAGACTTCGGAATAGAATCAGAATCCTAAAGAACCGCTAAAGAACTTGCAACTAAATATTTTGCTTATATCAAAAACTTTGCTTTGATTTTGCTTTTTGCTTATCTAGGGTGACGAGATCAAGTCTGACCTATAACAGTATAACTGTCCTAGCTAAACATTTCTAATTCGATTTCAACCTAGGTATAGAAAATACTAAAATGTAAATCATTAATCCAAAACTTTACCCTGTCAAAATGGCTTTAAATACAGTGACCTGGAAAAGTTAGTTGACATTTTTCCACTTCCGCTATACCACATAAAAAAAACAATAAAAAAACAGGTCTCTAATCTAAGCGATTACTTGATTATTTTTTATGATAAGCCAAATGTAGTTAAATTACTCAATAGCAACGTTATAGCAGTTCAAACATTTGGATCACTGGAATTTTAAATCATAGTGGTGTGGTGTGGTGTGTCACAGCTGAATTGGAAAAATGTCAACTAACTTTTGGTGCTGTATACCATTTTTGATGCCCGACCTTACCTGAGTTACGTAACACATATTCGGCTCGATGCGATTTCATGCGAGTTACATACCTACGTTGCATGTACAGACCCAATACCATTATTTCAGCGAATGCATCGAACTACCGACAGCGCTAAATTGGCTGATAATGCGAAATCGACGTGTATTGCTCACGGTAGAAAGGAACATAAAAACACCGGTATAAGAAATTTTTCAAAAATACCATAATATACAGGGTCATCGACGCGCAACCCGTTACGATGGTGGATTCAGTACTTGATTCTCCCCAGAGGGGGTTGATATTTTTTGTCGCTTATTAAAATAAAAATTGTTGTTCCATACATTTTGACCGCATAGGTGTTGCACTTTTCTAGATTCATGTGCTATTCATGGAAGAATTACAATTAAAAAAAGGTTTTTTAATGGTCCTGTTCAACCCGCTCAAACTGTCCTCAGTTTGAGCGGTTTTTGTATGGGTTGAGCTACCTATTTGAGTATAACTTCTAGGAAGAATTTATAGAGCCTTGTTCCTTGAATCTTCCCGTACGTAAATAAAACAAACACACAAAAAATACAAATAATAGTCCTACTATTATTTGTCTCAATGAGATCCCGTTGCCCGTAGGGATCTACATGGTATTCAAAATTCGATGTAGAAAAGGCTATGTGCAAAACATCTTGCGATTAATGATCTTGAACGGTAACCTTGTCTACGTATCCCTAAACAACGTGCTGGCCATAAATGTATTACAATAAAAAATAATCCAAATTCCGTCAAAACAGTTGCAATAACTGACATCTTATGTCAAAGAAATAAAACAGATTGAACAGAACACGTCCCAAAAAAACCAATCAAAGAATTATATTTAAATTATTTAGCGTTATATTTTATTACTTAATAGTTATAATTAATTTTAATAAACACGTATAAAACCCAATAAACTTACACGAACTTCCATATGAACAAATGAGATGATGGGGTAATCTAATGAAACCAGCCAAAATAGCGCAGTGTGATATTTTAGTAGAAAATGGCCCATTACAACAAATGGAGCCTATTTTAGAGGAGCAACATTGTCCTCTAGAGGCGTAAGTGTATTATTGATGTAGTACGATGAGTAGGTAGGTCGACAGCAAGTTTCCCAATCGGTTTACCTCGCTGCACTCGGTCCACAATACCGCTGAGGCACTGGATCACCAGTAGCCTTAGTCACATTAGGGATCTTCTAATATTGTGCGTCTTTAAGTTCCATCGATAAGCAGGTAAACCTAAGCACAGCCCTAAGACCATCTGATCTTTATGAATCAGATGTTTATTATGGATCATGGCTCCTACAACTTGCAATCCAAACTCTGTTCCTTGAGGGGATTTAAAAAAATACCACTCTTTGATCCGGTTATAACCAGCGGAGAATTGCGTAACACACTTTTAGTAGCATTTGCTTTGATTTTGACAATTCAACAACATCCTTTGCGTTATTTACGTTGTTGAGCAGACCAATTTTTCGAATAGGTATATGAAGCAATGGATTACCAATATTCTTCAAAATGATTCGAATTGTTAATGATAGTGTTTTACGCAGGACTTCCTGACCATAAAGTTAAAGGTCCTATTATAAGTAGGTATACATTCAGCAAACAGTTCTGTAAATAAAACCCTAGTTATCCTTCCCTAGGGACGAAGATGGTAACAAGGTGGCAAAACCATCTTTGGAGGATCCGGTGGAGGAATGGGCGCCATGGTCACTTGTGGTTGCCTCCAAGAATCCGCACGCACCACCACCGGTCGCCGTTAAAACAAGTCCCGGACCTGCATGGGACATTGGACAGGTACTATATAAGAAAGTTTTTATAGACTAACCAGACAGGCACTGACAGCCCTGGATCTTTTCAACCTTTGAAACCCGGGATTTGATGGAATCCTAACCAAAGCGTCCACAAGTCCTATAAATAAACCTATTTCCATAATTTCAACTATTAAAACACAAGCAGACTCCTACTCCAGTTAGGAATCACACAAACTTAAATAAGCAAAAGTTTACCACAACAATGAGGTTTCCATTGGAACAAAAACTATTTAAAAGATTCCTATTAAGATTTCAAACAAGACCGTAACAGACAAGGTTTGAGCTACGCCAACATTAGCTGGGCCTTGCAATGCTGTATTACGAGGCAATAATAGTGTTTCAGTGATGGATAGTAGGTGTTGTTATCGCCACATTCATCGCTTCTAAACACGCTCTACTTTGTCTAAAGAATCTATTTACTTGACACTCGTGTTGAACAGTTGAAAAATATTTCAACGGAACGAATTTGAAATATGGGTCCACTAACTGGTAAGTTGAACCCTATGATAACAAGGTGCGTAGGGTTGTGCATCTGAGCATCTCGTTCATCATAGGGCAGGCTAGAAAACTCAAACAATTATTAAAAACTCAAACAACAAAAGTAGCAATGGCTTTTATTTTGACAATTCAACAACATTCATTTTTAAGGATATTGCTAAGCAATGGATTAGCAATATCCTTCAAAACTGATTGAGATTGAGATTGATAGTGTGTAACGCAATTAGGGTGCTGTAGAAAATAAATCTAAAAAACATTTATGGGCTATGAGATCTCTTGCCTTGAAATGAAAGCGGTAAGCGGTCTTTACGTGAATTTAGCCTCACATGGACTCGAGTGTGTATATAAGATAAAGTACCTACTACCTATATTTTATAGAATTAAAGCTATTAGTACTATGTATTAGTTATTCTGTGGCTATAGCGGAATTGCAACCTATCTTCCACTACTCTCCATGTCATCAACATGGAATTCAGGTCATCCATCACATTTACATCTGTTTGCAGGTGCTAAAAGCTGCATGTCTTCTTTGCAAGCCACCGCGGTCGGTTGAGTTCCTCGACGAACAAGAGATGCGATGCGTGTACTCTCTCATTTACGAAGTGTTTCGATGTGAGTTTACCAAGTATTTTAGACTCATTCTCGGAAGTAACCACGAACACAACAAACTTTTCAATTTATTGGTCTCATGTCTGAAATTCTCTAACCAGAAATCTCTGGTGAAACTTTTCTGCATAGGCGAAGTCGTTAAAACAGAAAATAAACCAATAAAAACCCCATATAACACGAAATAAAGGTTCCCTTGCGTGAACCTTAACTGTAAATGACTGACAAATAGCATATATTAGTCGTAAAGCGTTCATTTAACATCACGAGTCAAAGCGAAAGTCGAATAAAAGTGAAGTAAGTATCACGAAGTTCCGAAGTAGGCTCATGGTTACTTCTTGTAAATTAACAAACGCCATGCTAAGCTACTTTATTGCAGTTACAAAGCGTTATTCAACTTTATCAAGTTGATGCCTACACGATAAAGTTGCGATAAATAGCGTGCTAAGGTGCTAAGTTCAACTTCTTTACTATTAATATGGCAGGTATTTTCATTTTGGTGTTGATATCAGCTCGCTTTATCTAAAAAACTTATTGTGGTAGGTTTCTTACTCAAGTTATGCCAACTATTTACAATATTGGAACTCGCCCAAAATTACTATGAAACACCGGAAGACTTTAGTCACGAGAAATATAAAATTGCGAAAGTATTTCCTATCTTAATTTATGAGAGGGAACTTGGGAACTACTTAAAGTACATGACGTCGTGTTTGATGGTAACGAGCATTAAGTTGGACACTGTTTATGATTTGCGAATTAAAAAAGAGAAAGAAAAAAGTTATACGCAGTAATCGCAGAAGTATTGCCAAACTGCCAAGCGATAGTCAATCTTTCTACCTACAATAGTCTCAGTTTGCAAACCATTTTGCCATTGAAAAGCTTGTGCGAAGGTAATGTTCGGTCTGAAATGTATTATCCAGAATTTCGTCAGACTGAGATAGGTAACTGACTAACCTAGATACAAATACGAATAGGTTTCTAGATTTGCTGAAATTTGGCATTTCATGCCAGCTACAATGCTAGCTAGAGCAAAGAAATATTTATCTACTATAAAACCGACATTACCTATATCTGAGTTCGCCGAAATAAAAATGCCATGAATTCTATGCTTCTTGCCCTTTTTATTATACAGCACTTTGGATGTCTACCCATATAGAAGTTTTCGGTCACGCGACATATTTATTTTGTGGTTTTATTTGAACTTCGCTTTCCTAAGATTTATATTTCAAAATAACGAGTTCATGATTTCAGATAAAACCATATTGGATCAAGCTTTAGAAGACATAGGATTTTTACAAGGTCATCTCGAGGTGAGTTGCGATGCTTATGATATTGTTCCTCATATTATAATACTCTAGTCATCTCCGTTTCTTTTGTATGAAAATATTTGCATCATCTAATCAATTTATATATTCAAACGATCTCAAATTAATTTGGTTAAGAAATTTGGAAATGTTGATATAATTATGATATAATAATATACTCGTATATTATATAAATTTCTCTAAACGATACACATTTTGAACCAGAAGCAGCAACAATGCTTGCCATAATATACTTACTGGATCTACCAAATTAGATGGATCTGCCGGTCGATTCTGTAAAAATCTCACCGTGAAAACTCAAGTGAAGTGAGCTTGATGTGAGTTGTCAGTAGTGTTAATCCCTAGCATTATTTGGAATGACAGCTCACTCCACGCTCACTTCACCTAAGTTTTCACGGCGAGATGGTTACAGAATCGCACTGCTGGACCGGAAACTAAGTATCCGGTTATCAGATAATTATGGTTTATATGCCATGACTGCGACTGTCAACTTGCGTAATTTTTGGATAGTAGTATAACAAAGAATGCCCACATTAGCCTAACAAGACTAAGCAGCATGAAAATCGTTAAAGTTGGCCAAAAATTTCAATTGTCATGCCGTTCATGAACTTGTAAAAAGATTGACGAAGGTCTTTTTTACCCGTAGTGGTTGTCAAGGCTGTATATTTAGCCCTCATTACCGAGCAGTAATAACTCCCAGTTAGGGTAGGTTCGACAAGATGTTACAATAAAAAGTATGCCCCATCTAACTCGCATTACGCGGCGTTCTCGTGACCAAAACCATTTCTTTTTTGAATGTTGAGAATGCTCACGAAAATGAGCTCTATATTTATGACCATTTATCCTTGTAAGCGAACGAAAAAATCGGCATTTTGTAGATTTCGAGACTGATAAAACGGTATCTATGAATAAAAATACGAATCGGCGTGTTCTAGACGTTTTAAGGAGACACCATTTAATTGGTGATGTAACAAATGGGGAATAAATCCGAATTTTTAAAAGTGTTGTTACAAATTAACTTGCTACTTGATTTGTGTAGGACTTATAATTACCCTCAGCCTTCAAAGCAAGAGTGAATAGGCATCTTCTGGGCATCCTCGTTCCATCATAGACCTCATCAATCGCTGGTGGAAACAGGCGAGATCGAAGTCAGGAGCCGGCCCATTTTACAATAAAATAACATGGTGAGGTCTACAAACATTCACCAGCTTTTGGCGATCTAGGTGGTGCTGGTGCTACATATACTAAGCGTTATACTCATAATTATTCACCAACGAAACTATCTAATTTTATGTCCAGTTTGCCGCGCACCGCCACACAGTATGGCTGTTCCTGATGGAGTTAGCGAGGCGGCGATGGGGAGCACGGCCGAGAAGCGAGATAGATCGAGCCACGCTACTCTTGAAAAAAAACGGATACCCCTTTATAGACATAGAGGGTATCATATGGGAGCAAAGGGTGCACCTTGCTGCCGCCATAGCAAGGATCCGTATAAAAAATCGGGCATTTACGTAAGTTCTACGGAAGTTTTATCTGGAGGGTGTCCCATCACAATTATGTAGGAGCTTAGTAGGATTATGAGCTTTGCTTTTTTTAAAGATCATGGGCGTAGCTGGGGGGGGCGGGGGGCAAGGGTGGGCAATGCCCACTCTAAAACTTCTTTGCCCACCCTAGAAAAATAGTCAGTATTGAAGTACTTACTGTTTAATCGGCTTTTATTAGGGTTCCGTATCTCAAAAGGAAAAGACGGAACCCTCATAGGTCGTACATTTTGACCAGTAATTAACTGTGGTTAGATTAGCTACGCCAATGTGTAAGACCTGTCGATCTACCTATTCTATACAAGACTAAAAATTTCCAATGAAAGCTAAGGTGAAGTGAGCTGAAAATATCAATAGTGACAATCCCTAGCATCAGGTGGAATGACATTGACAGCTCACTTCACCTAAGTTTTCACGGAAGATTAGACGGCTGGAAGGATAGTTCACAGACACAATTGTGTCTGTGAACTATCCTTCCAGCCGTCAATTTTATGACTCTGGGAATATTATCATCTGATATCAGATGATAATATTCCCAGAGTCATAAAGTTGTCATACGGTATTAAGGTCAGTATGTCGAGTCACTCTACCCTTGCGTACTAAGCCCGCCTTGAATATTTTGACATGCAGCCCAAATAAAAAGTGTACCGTGCTTACGCAAATATCGAAGGCCAACATAACAAACATTGATGTATAAAGGTCATTACAATGTTTTATTGTCTTCAGGCTATCGGATTTATTGCCAGCCCATCTGCGCGAAGACCGTGTGTCAGCGTGTGTCAACAAAGAAACTGCCACAGGATGGGTCAATACTTTCAAAGCCAAGTTAGTTCTGCGTTACTACTTTTTTTTTTGGGGATGGCATCTCGCAGTTCATCCTAGGAGGTTGTTGTTGCTTAGCCGGGCTTGCTTGTGGTTCTCTCAATAAATTAAGGCCTCGACTACACGCTAAGGGGGGGTATGGACCTCGGCTTAGGGCGTCGCTGGGAGAGGGCAGTAAGGGACAGGCTGGATCGGAGCTACTTTACCTAAAGTCCGTTCAGTTATTTATTGTGACGAGAAAAAAGATCTTAATGATTTTGACAGACTTATCAATAAAAGCAACCCAACAGCGACCCTGATTAGAATAAGAATAAAGATCACTGTGATTTGGACGGAATCATTAGAATCAGTAGGTAATACAACTTGTTAAGTTTGCTTTATACTAAAATGTCAAGATTTAATGAAATAGTCATTCAGTAGGATTACTTGATCTTAGAGAGTTGTGTTGATGACTTTAATGATTATAATTCTGTAAATACATATTTGTTACAGCCGCGAATCGTATTACATGCACGCTAATCAACATACAACTTAGTAGGTCCTACTGACCAGCAAATTGCAAAAAACGTAAGAATATTTGAATTTCGCGGGCTACCTATTAGCATCCAACTTAAATCCGAATCGTAAATGAAAAAATAAATTTGTTGATTTTACTTCTTAGTGTTTTTACACCCTTAAAAAATTCACAAGTGCCTTAAATAATAATGTGGAACTAGTGATACCTAACAAAATCAACATTAGTTACATTATTTTCAGATTCTTTTAAAATGGAACTACTGATTTTAAAAAAAAACATCAGTAGTTTCATCATGGAACTGTTAGTGGTACCTACTAGTGGCAACGAAGGAAAATAACTGTCAAAGGACTAAGACAATATTCCAGCATGAATAACTGATAGGTCATAAATGTCACATTTTTTAAACTAAATATGAGCTTGACCTCGTTGGTCAGAGCCCTCTGACCTGGCCTCTGACTCCTCTGAGTCAGAGACGAAGTCAAAGACGGCCCCGTCTTTCTAGAATACGGATCTAACAGGCAACTCCTGTGAACCCTTGACTTCGACTCCTACCAGTAATCTGCAGAGTTTCTCACTGGGTGGAGCAGGCATCTAAACCGTCATCAGCCGAAGTACAGACGCCAGCACATCAAGCTACCCGAAACTGTAAAATTTTCCCAATCAACCTTGAACATTAACGCTTTAGCGATAAAGTTGAAAATCTATTAAAGAAATTTGACAGATTGTAGTAGCTTAAAAAAAATATATATATATTAATTATTATTATTATTAGCTTTTGATGTGCTGGCGTCTGTACTCGTAAAAGAGAATAACCATGGAGTGCCTTGCTGGCTCTTCTCCATAGTCTTCTCCATAGGAAACTACCGTTTGGAACCATGCACCTACATAGTTCTGACGTTTCATAAACGCAAAATTATCTAGATTTTGCCTCAGTCAGACATATTATTTTTCAGAAAAGTGGCGTTGCTAGTGAAGAGGTTACACGAGTTGGGATACACGTACAGCAACTCTCGTCAACTTTGTGCTGGAGAGTATAGATTTGATCGTGTCTGTCCTAGGTTGGTATTTATTATTAAGAATCTTACATTCATTCACTGACTGACAACGTACAGCCGAAACCGCTGGCTCTAGAAGCATGAAGTTTTTCATAAGAGTTAGCCTTATGAAACAAAAGTGTGCAATATGGAAGAAGTTTTATAAATTCATCCCCTAAATGGGTAAATAGGGGATGAAAGTTCGTCATTTTATCCGGGTAAATCCCATCGGGCACACGGCATGATTATTTTCTTATTCATTCTTAAAGTTGACCATTTCCAGATTTATCACTCTGCGTCCTCCTGAACACGATAGCATCGGCCAGTTGGAGCTTGTAAGGGATGGAGTTATAGTGCTTCAGGTATCTACTAAAATTTATGTCATTTCTCTTAGCTCATACCTAATGAAACGCTCAGAGATTATATCTACGACAGATTTTCCTGTATTAGTCAGTAAACTTGCTGTTTTATTATCACTTTTATCTAATCGCAACCGTCATTGTTTTGTAAAAACTATGCCATCTCGATCTTCTCATGTTTTTGGGGAGATTGCGGGCTTTTGGAACCAAGGCAATCGCCACCGTTGTCACTATTTGTTTCTTGCTTCAGGAGCGGGAATTCTGCGAGGGTGCATCAACTTTATGCCGCGCTCTTCGCGCCAATTCACTACGAGGTGTAGTGGCTCAAACGCACGCGTCTTCCCCGCGTTGTTCGGCATACCTTGCTGCCCAACTGCGGGAACTAGCCGCGGTACTCAAAGCAAAGGCGCCAGCAGCACCAGCCACTCCTGAACTCGGGAAACTAGTTGTGTTTGGAGCTGGTGATAAGTACGTTCAACATTTTCTCATCAATTTATCATAATTATGTAGATTTGAGGCTGAAGGCAAGATTAGATACCTATAGGCCGCACTTTGCTAAGAAAAATGTTTTCATACGAATACCTATGAACATTAATTTTGTACAATTAATGTTTATATTCGTATAATACGCTCATCTTTACTATAAGGACTTACATTTTCTTGGTTTTTGACCGACGCTTTTTTTATAAATATTTTTATGGAATGTCTGTGATTTGCAAGTTCACTCTCACCGACTTTATCCGGACCGATATTTAACGGTTGTTTGCGTTCTGTCTTAAATACAAACTTGATCGGTCTTCTTTCTAGAGTGCAGAGCTACGTCTGTGCTCTACGCGAACTGGGTATTGAAGCGTCTGAGGCTCCACAATCCGGAGCTCCAGTGTGCGTCATGAGTGAGGCCGTACATTGTGACACTCCTGCAGTCACAAACGCGTTGGATGGAGTCGTAGCTGTGCTAGCCACGCCACCCAACTCGTACTCAGCCGTTACGGATCCGATTGATCTTGTTTGCGGACGTGGCGGAGACCTTGCAATGCTTGAGGTATGATTAATGCTACCTAAAATATCAATTTGAAGTTCAAAGAAAAAAGAGCAAAAATGTACATTTTATGTTACTCCAGATTCTCACAGAATCGGAAATAGATGTAACAGGCAAGGAGCGAGTGCAAATGATATTGGAGGAACAGAAGAGAACTTTAAGATCACTCATGTCGAAACCTCAGGTAATTTACAAACAATAATTACCTATTGACCATAAAGCATAAACTCATTTCTAACTTCAGACTATTTCCAATTGTTGTCCATTTTAGATCCAACTGATATTGTACGAGACTCATTCGGCTTTGGAAGCAGAGAATCAGGCGCAAATCACCCGGGCAGTGGCAGAAGCGAACAGACTGGCACGTGAACGACATGCCTTTCTGAAACGGAAGCACCGACACCCTGTAAGTTAACTAACTTTAAAGTTTCTTTCCAGAATCTTCTTAAGCTTGCGAAGATTGCCTGCACATCGTCTGACTTAGTTCAGAAGGCCAATTCCCGTAAGTAATTAGAAACGTTCAAAATCTAGTCGCAATCTCATCTCAGTGACAATCAATGTCAAAAATGTAGGGATTTTAGAGACATACGGGTTGAGACAGATCAAACTGTGAACGTTCTTAAAATTACGAGAATTGCCCCTCTGGACTCAAGCCAATTAAAAAAACCTATATCAACCTATGTTTTTTCCAGAGCCCACAAAAGCAAGTTACCCAATCAAATGTCAATGAAACGGTTGTTGTGAACGAGACTGTGGCCACTAATGAACCTGGAGCAGTCAACGAATCGATGACTTCGCTGAGCACGATATCTCGCTCTGACTTAGATAAAGAAGATCCAGACAACGCGTCCGATAGTGAATGTCCCGTCGAATCGAGTCCTTCCGCTTCCCCTCCTAGTACAGCCAAGAGCAAGTCTAGTGCAGCTGTTCTGAAGAAACAAGCGAGTATGGAAGCGCAGTCACGGCTGGGGACGTCTAAAGCAAGACCTATCCCTGAAATGCCCAGCTGTGACATTCCGAGAGACCCTGATAAAGATAGTCCTAATGTTGTTGTAAGTACAGAACACTCCTAAAGTCCTGTCATAGTTATTTTCCCTCTAACAGCAGCAATCCAATAGCAACCTTACTATAACGAAAATAAAAATGACTGTGATTTTGGCAGTGATGCAAAATCAGAGGTAAAATGACTGTGGAAGGACTTATTACACTAAACAAGTCCAATTTCATTTCTAACCTCCATTATAATGTTGGAAATATTATCTCCGTTGTTGCAGGTGCCAAGTTGTGATTTATTTGAAATAAAGACGCTACCGAATCTGGGGAATGGTTTGGATATCAATTATATTCTGGACAGAGACGGGTGTTTCCTCGGCCTTATTCAGAGGAAGGTTAGCATTCAGCTTACATATAGTATATGTAGATCAGCGCCCTAATTGCGTATCACACTGTCAGTCACAATCTGAATCATTTTGAAGGATATTGCTAATACATTGCTTCATATTTTCAAAAAAATTTGTCTACTAAACAAACGTAAATAACACAATGAATGTTGTTGAACTGTCAAAATGAAAGCCATTATTGCTACTGTTAGTGTTACGCAATTCCCCGCAGTTTTATTTTACCGAGCGACTAGCGATTGCTCTTGAACACAACGTACCTACCTATCTATCACATAACATTTGGCGTCTTTCCTTGATCTAATGGAACATAGGAAAGGTTAAGAACTAAAACCCAACTATGATAACAACATCAACTAAAAAGGTAGATAGGTATCTAAAGAAAACACAGTTACAAAATAACATCGGTTTTGTTTTCGGGTTTGCGTGGAGTTGCAAATGATCCTCCTTTGGCCGCACCGTAATCGGGTAAAAATCCTGGTTTTTTATTAAAACTTTTTATATTTACGTGGTCGCTATTAGTATCCTATGGTGGTTTCGAGAGCTAGACCTTGCACAACGTAGGTTGACCGCAGGAGATCACCCGACTCGACGCAAAGTTTATGATACGAGTGGCGGAGGACCGCGGGCTGTTCGGGCCGAGCGCGGGCGCAGCGCAGCCGCAGCGACGCAAGCGCGTCGAGACTGCGCACCTTTCACCCAGGAGAAGACGACGTAAGGGTAGCTTTGAGGTGAGTAAAAAAACGATTTACTTATGAATTCTCTCGCTCTCTCTATGTTATTCCGTATATTCCGAAATACAAACGCGCGATCCATGAAAGTACCTACTTGCCAATTATGTATTATATTTACAAAATTATAGATTAGGTAACAACTTTAAGCAATTCCAAAAAACTTTTGAGTGACAAAGGACGATCTAAAACGGAGCACGTAACCCTACAGAGAAAAAACTTCTTACAGACACGAAATGATATGCGTAGGTACCTACTACAAAACTTAGAGGTAGGTACCTATTGCCTCTGTTACCAACTCTGTGGCAAGACATTCGTGTTAATTCTGAAATATGATGATTCCCGAAGCGCGTAGGTACCTGTTTTGGTTTACCTGTAATCAAATATAAAATCGATTCCGTTATCGGTTTCCGGTTTTTTCTTGAAATGCCGAATCTTGTACTTATATATCATAATAGGTAATGGTTCAGTTTGAACGTGATTTTGCTATACAACCAAATACTCAGGTGGATCGAGTAGCTGCCCCGACATACGCGTCGATGTCGCGCGCCAATCGCCGCGGCAGTGCGCCCGGCTGTCTGACGCCGCTGCCCTGCGACGCCGTGCGCTGCGAGCGACACGCGCGACAGCAGGCTGCTGCCGCGGCCATCACCGCCGGTTGCACTTGCAACGCTAGGCACAGGTAGTACAGCGGAATAATTACGTAACACCTTACAATGGCAATCGATGTCAATACCTTCAACAACATTCATTGCGTTATTTACGTCGTTGAGCAAACTATTTTTTAAACATATGCAAGAAGCAATGTATTACAATTTCCTTTAAAATATTTCATAATGTGATTGAAAGCGTGTTACGCCATAAGGGTGCAGGGTTGCCTTTGAAAAAGTGCAGTTCGACAAAAACCGATGTATAGCGCTACAAGGTTATTTGGCGCGTGGCCAAAATCGGAACTAACGCCGCCATCTTGTTTTTTCAATTCATTTCACAAAAAATGTTTATCAGAAACCCTGTCAAAATCATACGAGCGCCAAAAAATCCTTGTAGCAGTGTAAGGGTAATGATTCATTTGCTTCCCTACCGTATTATTTTAGACGTTGACATACCGCTCCATTACAAACGATTGATTGGTTTAGTTCCTCAGGTGCAAGGAAAACTCGCACGTTCGCGCTAAGCGTATAGTTACCGGGAGAGTATTTTCTGACTCACTTGGGCAATCAGTAAAATTCCTGTCTTCTTTTTACAGTCTGACGTGATAGAAAACTATTTACTCTGACGGTATGTTCAAATATAAATTGAGGCATCGTATGGCTAGACCCGAATGCGCCACAGACATGACATGCGCTGGAGACGCATGCGCCTCAGACATGACATGCTTGTAAGACGTGAGGCTGGGGTACGCTGATGCATCGTCAACAGTGCGCGTAGGCTAAAAACCTAAATCGAAACATCACCTTCAAAACATGATTATTGCAATTTTGGCATTCAAATTCTTCCGTAGATACCGCCGCTCCTCAGCGAGTGGCGTGTCTGGAGCCCCGCGTGAGGACGAGATGGCCTTGCGCCCTCCAGAGCCGTCATGCCGCCAACCGTTCCCACTCGTGGTTCACGAGCTACGACTCAAAGCCGTTTGTCATCACCATAAGATTTTCGCTTCGTGAATTACAAGTGTAGATACTAGACTAGAAAAACACTGCATAACTTTAGTCTAACTTCGGATGATACCAGCCAGTTGTTCGACATTATTGTCAAACGCATGCCGTCAAATCGGTTAAAAAATCGTAAAGCTGCTGCCATCGACTAAAAAAAAGTACGGCGAGCATTGTTAGTCCATCTGAACTTAGTCTAATTCCAGTCTATTTGAAGCCGCAAACAGATGATGCTAATCGGGTCCCTCGGATATGTCTCGACAACTTATGCTATGCACAAACTATGCTCGTTATACTAAAAGCAGTCAATCGTTTGTATAGCAAGCATGTTTGTAAATTTCGAAATCGTGCTCGCAGAATCTGGTTGTGGCTTTTAACGCCCAACTGTTTGTTAGGCTAGAGGCACATTTACTATTACCTAATGAACAGTCAACGTCAAAATAATAGGGACAGACTGTCCAAAATGAAAATCCTCTTGGCTCTGATTTTTATCACAATGACAGTTGTATAGACGCAGCACATCAAGCTACTACAATCTGTCAAATTTCTTTAATAGATTTTCAACTTTATCGTTAAAGCATTAAGGTTTAAGGTTGATTGGGAAAATTTGACAGTTTCGGGTAGCTTGACCTGGTCCCTATTATTTTTAAACTGACTGAACAACACCGATGTAATCGTATTGTCATGTTAATGTTACATGAGAGAGTCAACATATTACATATACTATTGTTGTGTGCTTTTAGCATTAGTTTAGTTTAGATAGGTATTTTTTTAAAATAATTTTTGCAAAAAAGTTTAGTGCGCGAATCTTATTGTTTATATTATCTTCTGTGCCGCTCTTTACGAGATAACATCAATAGATGTATCATGGTGATTCGCTGTAACACCTAGACAGTTGCAAACTATTCAGAAATCGTTTACGTCGCATCGTAATCTTATCACTGCATCATTATCAGTACCGGATTACTTATTTAATATATTAGTGTTTGTTATATTTCACGATTTATTGTTGATCAGTTTGAAATGATTTTCTCTTTAGACTTATTTTTTTTTCACAATATAAACTTTCATAACCAACTATTGTTTTATTCATCAAAGGATGCCAACGGGACCCTATAAGCCTCCGCTGACCGTCCGTCCGTCTGTCGTCAGCGGGCTACAGCCGTATTATGGAACCCTTCATCTTTTGCGAGTCCGACTTGCTCTTGGCCGCTTTTTTATCTATGCATCGATTGATTACTGTCAAAACTAAAGCTGTTAACACTTCGCGAGTGTCTTTCTTCTCTGAAGCAACATACGTCGCTTTGGAATGAGCAGCTAACTTAACAATTAAAAAAAGTGCCAAAAATGGTTCAATTGAAATAAATGCTTTGAGTTATCAACCTTAGCAATAAAACAAAAACTGTATAAATAAAACAAACTTTATTTATTAATGCTACAAAGACCAGTAGAGGCTCATGTACAACAATACTCGTTTGTTCAACGTCATAACTAAGCGCGTTACGTTAAAGCATTCCGAATCCTTTCGAGTAGCTTATTGCTTTCATCAGTCTGTCTTGTAGTTTGTCCTTTGTTTCGTATTCGGGTAGAAGTAGGACATTGAAGCAGGTATGTGCGGTGGGCAGACGGTCACAGTCGGGACCATTCCTTGCGATGACGAGTTTGAGGTGACTTAGTCCTCCTACGGGGACGCGGTCGGATCCTGTCGTGAATTGCAGAAGCTTTCGTTTGTCATCCAGCGACAAACTGTGGACGAGGCTCCAGAAGTCTTTTATTGTTTGAGAGTCTGATGTGTAGCCACCGTCGTATTCTGTTGATTTTTCTAGCTCGTTGAAGTCGAAGTTCTGTAAGGAGAGACTGATATTATAACTTCTGGAATAACTCACGGTCTTTGCTGAGGGTCGTTAATTGAAAATGTAAATTCTAATTTACTGATATTTGTTCAATACAAAAAAAAAACACTTTTTAAATAAAAAGAACTAAAGTTAAAAATAATTTAAACCTGATAAGAAAAATACCATTATACAGGGTTATTGGAAAAACACCAACAACCGCTTAAGAGGTCATTGTACTCGTCATTATGAACAACTTTTACTATGGGACCAAACCTGAAACCGCGAAAAAAAATTTGATGTTCCCTACATTTATGTTCGGTTAACTCGTCAAAATGTAGGGAATAGCTGATTTTTTTATTTCATCATTACTTTTAACTTTTTAGTATTTTTGATGCGAGATTAACTACGGTGTAGTTCGTAGCGCGTAGCAGTGTTTTTTGTTAATGAACGAACGAACTTATTGTCCCTAAGATGGGATCGCATATTCACGTCCACCAAACCACCACCACTCACCAGCACCACCCATCAAAACGGTAAACCCATCAAGACGAAACAAACTCGACGCAGTTGTGTCGCTTAATTACTGAATTCCTATTTCCACCTTCCAGCTTCATCATCACACCCTGGTTACCATCTAACACCACAGTACTCGTCAAGACGAATCATACGAGCCCAAACTCGATGGGGTTGTCGTTTAATTACCGAGTTCCCATGGCCATCTTCCAGCTCTATCATCAGAACCTGGTTACCATCTAGCACCAAAGTGCTCCTCAAGACGGATCAAACGAGTCCAAACTCGATGGGTTTGTGTCGTTTAACTACCGAGTTCCTATGGCCACCTTCCGGTTCCATTATCAGATTAGCTCCATGTCATAATAATTTTGCATTCTCGTCCGATTTACACATGCATGCAAAATTTCAGCTCAATCGGTAACCGGGAAGTGGATCAAATTTAACTTGCAAGATTTGATTACAGACAAACATCGGGACAGGTGAAACTAAATAAAAGCTTATAATAATAAAAAATAGTGATCAAGTACTTATCAGCTTAGCTTTTATTGGTGACGCGCAATGACGATCGTATGTGCGTAATGATTTAGGACATAACCGACTTTTATGTTGGAGCCACAGTTAAAATTAGTTCGCATCAACTTCGTGAGAGTTTAAACTACCTACCGTCATACGTGTTTATTTCACTTCCGCAAGGCCGTATTACAAAAAATCCACAAACACTAAGAATAGAATCACTTACCTTGCTACCACACACAAGCATCTCGACCTCTTCGGGTCGGAACAGCGCGGCCAGCGGGCTCTCATCCGTGACCATCAGGAACCCGCGTCTGAACGCCTTGAACTGAGTGTCCACCGACTCGTTTAGCAAGAAATCTGAGTACAATTCTATGAATTCCTGGAATCAAAGGTTGGCATTGTAGTTAGTTCTAGGAAAATTGGGAAGGGGTATTTTAAAATATCAAGGGGAAGGTTGAAGATGCAAAGGGAGAATTTGAAAATACTGAAGAGGAAATTGAAAATATCAAAGAGGAACGCGAAAATAAAAAGGGGTAATGATAAAATTTCAGGGGGGAATCTCAAAGTATCTCAGAGAATGCGAAAATATCACGGGAGAATATGAAAGTATGACGAAGAAATGTGAAATTATTAATGAGTAATGTATAAGATACTGAAAATTGTAACTATAAATCATAGAATTAGTGTTCGTACCTTTTTATTTTCCTGTGTAACAAATATATCATCTCCATTTTCTTTGAGATCATGGAAGATGGCGTTTCCGAACACATCCTGATAACAGATCCTGAATGTTTGGTAGTATACTTCTTGTAGATCACTGCCTGTGTAATCGAGCATGTCTTTTAAACCGTTGTAAAGCGTCTGAAAACAATAAAATCATATGATTTGGAGAGACTTACACTAGTGTTAGTTTATTCGAATAAAACAATCCTTTAAATATCAAAATGTATGAGAGAAGCTTAAGTCGGAAACGTATGCTTTTGCAGATTGCCTCAGAGGTTATCGACTCACGAATCTATCAAAGACAAACTAGCGAAATATGCTTCTCTATTCAGATGTGGCTTTTTCTAGTAGTTAACTATAATTTATTAGAAGTACTATAGAAAGAAAAATAAACTTATTTTATTCGGGATACAGGAAATACAAACAAGAAGTTAAACATTAAAAACGAACATAATAATCGAAAAAAAGATCCCTGTGAGGCCAAAAATGCTTTTAGCCGTTACAAGTCACGAGCGCGAAACATGTGACTTTTATGAACACTTTTATAAGGTTTAAATTGCAATGATTGACAACAGCTATAGAAATAGAAAAAAAATATAGTTAGAATACTTACAGGATTCCAATCAGCCAAGTCTTCAAACGAGCCCTTCTTTCCCATGAGCTTCCTATACACGACCATAGGGAAGTTGACAGCGAGAATAACGTTGTTGTATATCGCGAGCCCAAGTACTATGCCAATCAACGTGAACTGTGCCTCTGTCTCAAATGAAGTCATGTTGAACCTGCAATATGAGAAGTTTGATTTAGTTGTCTTCATCGTAAATGTATACAGATGAGTGGAAGGATATTTTAAAGGGTAGTAGTGAACTGATGAAAGATAATTTTTATATGTGGCTATACTGGTAATGTTAACAAAATCCGCTCCTTCATAGGGTTATTCCGTTTATCCACCCTACTAAGCCTACCTAGTTGGATAAACGGAATTTATAGGCTTAGGGTGCATTTTCGGCCATGTGTTTCGGCGTATATATATACCTTAGGGTTGATTTTTTGTGGTGGATAAACTAAACAACTGCCTTCAGCACATACTGAGGCAATTATTTTTTGTAAGGTATTGGAACAATGGGACGTAGTTTAGCAGAAAGGACTGAACCCACAAAAAGTAATTTTTGAGTTATCGAGGTTTTAAGTTTAGGGGTGTATAAGTAAAACTAAACTTTAAAAGTCAGGGGTGATGAAATGAAAGAAAGGGAGGTAGAAAACAATTAAAGTTATATTTATAAACAATTAGAAGATGGAGATGGACTGAAGAGTGGTGGGTGTGTAGTAAGTGGAGGTGGGGTGTAATGATGATGATGAGTGATAGGAGGGTTGAGGAGGCTGAGGTGGAGCAGTTGCTGGCAACAGATGCGGGTACAGAAGCAGGTCAGTTCACCTGTACATGCAGATGCAGGTACAGGTGAGGGCAGATGCTGATGCTGTGCTACAATGATGTTGTATAATTATGGAATATTTTGAAATATTGTCACTTAAGGGCAAATATACCAATATGTTTATGAGTCAAGTTGTATTACATAGACCAACGCAATTTTCGAATTATTGGGAAGAATGTGGGTTGAGTCCTTTCTGCTAAACTACGTCCAATTGATACAAGAGATGGCCCTATACGTATTGTATAGCGCCTTCTCTTTTTCGGTCTGGAACTCCGGTTACTTTAATACTCCCCTATACGGCCGGTAGTATGGTGATTACGGAAAACGGTTTTTTTACAGTAAGAATGATGACGTTAATTATACAGGGTGGCAGGGGGGCATCAACGCGCAAACTGTAACTCAGCACAAGATTCTAGACCCTCTATTAGTGTAGAAATAATTCACAAAAAAAAAAAAAACACTTTCATAGGAAAATGCAATACCGACGCTACGCGGTCAAAATGTATAGAGCAGCAATTTTTTAAATAACCTACGCGAAATTTCCAAGCAGGAGGGTTCAGAATCATGTACTGAAGCCATGGTAACAGGTTGCGCGTCAATGTCCTGCCACTCTGTATGACATACAGATATGCAGTTCATAAGCTAACTCAAGTATAAAACATACCATACAGTAAGTGAGTCATTTTGCTGCGTGAACATGCCGTAGTCGGCATTGAAGATCTCTTCCACTATCAACTGGAAGAACTCCTTAGACACACCTCCTTCGTCCACACCCTGTTCTCCTTCGAACTCCACCACTAGCTGCTTCTTGAGGTCTAGGGCACGCTCCATGGCTACCATTTCCAGCTGAGGATTAAAAGATGAGTGGACACTTTTAATTGTTGCATTCGTTTTCATTTTAATCCGTCGAAAAATAGACCTAGGCAAATAAGGTTTTACGAAGAATAAGTTACGATTTGAATGTCGAACAAATAAAAAGAATTGAAGTCAGAAATGACTGGATGCTCCCGAGTTGTAATACGGCAACTTGGGATGAGCTCGCTTATGTTCTCCTCAAGCTCTCATTGATTTTTAACAGACAAACGCGTTACCCGATTCGCCGGAGGGCAGTCTAGTATGACTTGGGACTTCACCAACCATCGTAAAATTTGCGCCGAGTAGACTTGTGATGCTTAGGAATTCGACGTGCAATAAATTCTCTCCAAATCTCAATTCAATGTTAAAACACAAACTTTTTTTGTTTGTGATGATTTGTCAATGTAACCGTATCTCTCGGCGTTACTGATTGTATTTGACTGTAAATACTTACAAAAAACGTACAGTCAACAGCAAAAGTAGATGATCAAAATCAGAAATTCAATACTAATTAACGGAGTTCGCGTCAGAACTGTCCGGCGTCGAAGTGATTCAAAAGTATGACACTGAGTCTGACATACTTTTGAATCACTTCGACGCCACACAGTTCTGACGCAAACTCCGTTAATTAGTATTGAATTTCTGATTTTGATCATCTACTTTTGCTGTTGACTGTACCTTATTGTGCATGCTGTTGTCTCTTATTTGTGAATAATTTTAAGAACGTTCACAGTCTGATCTCAGTCTTAATCTGTCAAAAAAACTTCTAATTTCCCTACATTTTGACAAGTTTTTGACATTTGTTTGTCGCTGAGATGAGACTGCGTCAAGATTTTGAACGTTTTAAATTACGAGAATCGGCCTTCTGTTGTTGCCCATTATTTATGTGTCAAATATTGTGTATATATTTGTAGGAGATTAGGATTTCCTGACTTAAACCACCAGCACTGGCTGATGTCCGCAAATTCACGTCTAAACGCTTATTTTGGGTACGGAAGTACCTAACATAGAGATAACCTGACATAGTTGTGTTAGCTAGAAAACGCTCCAGATAGTCTAACTCGGTAGGAGCCTATCTAAAAGTTGTTTTGGAGATGCTACAAAAATATATCAATCATGTCAACTCACCCCAACAAGCGCATCATCAATAATATTAGTCCTTCGCACTTTAAGCCTCAGGAACGGCATCGGCGGTGCGGCTCCGACGACCGCGTGCAACAACGACACGCGTCGCTCCGAGTACATTCGGATACGATTCTCGTAATAAAGCCCGAGCGATTTCGTAGCCACAGTTAGGATGAATGGGTACCTTAGGAAGGCGAATTTTTTACCTGCAATTTAAAAGTTGTGAAAGATTTTATCTGATTGTCGGGCGAAGTTTTAAAGTCTTTTTTTTATTTCGAAAATGGTCTCATAAAAAATTATTACGTTACGTTAAAATAATCTTAATTTCTCCAGAATCTAATGCGAAAAAGGCGTAAGTTCATTTGGGTTGTTTGTAATAAAATATGTATAATATGTATAATAGGATAAGATCGAAAACTTGAATAAATAAATGTGTATTCTTATCAAGCAACTAAATTGAATTTTGTAAACTTTTGTGACAATTTTTTAGAAGCAGAGCTAATCCCAGCTACTACAAAACTTTTTTTTTTTTTTAAATAGCCCTTTTCGCATTTGTGGTGCTTTTACTCAGAAATAGGTTTTCAGGTTTTTGTAGTGAGTGTTACAAAGTATAAACAAAAACATACCTTTACTTATTTCCGTCTTAAAATTACCGAAGTCTATGTCCATTTCAATAGTATCACTAAGAGGTTCGTTGTAGAATTCCTCAAATGGCAGGTATGGCTTTCTAGCATCTAAAACATTTATATCTAATTCAATGGCTGAAACAAAACAATCTTATATTAATATTGGGTGCATAAGCATGTAGCATAGCGAGTGTTGCAGATAAAGAAAATAAATAATGATACAAAGTACCGGCACGCATAGTGAGGAGGTTCCTCTCTCTAGAGCACTGACCACCGGCAGCTTGGACCATATGATGCCAATGTTTTTTTATAAAAACGTACTTAATTAATGTAGTGTATGTAGAGACGACAGCACATCAAGCTACTACAATCTGTCAAATTTCTTTAATAGATTTTCAACTTCATTGCTAAAGCATTAGGTTCAAAGTTGATTGGGAAAATTTCACAGTTTCGGGTAGCTTGATGTGCTGGCATCTGTACTTAAATAAAATACAAAGTAATATCAACATGTAAGTGGCCCACTGCAGGACAAGAACCTCTTCTCTAACTTCTCAAGCAGAGAAAGTATGCGATAATTTAACTTCATTCGTATCAAAAGCGCAAAAATAAATCAAAGTAAATAGAAATGGTGCAGAGCAACTTGCACACATGCACAATAAAAGACGAATGCAAAAGTATAGAAATCGATAGTTTGCAATACAATCAAGCTGCGCCTACAGAGAATTTTACGGAATACTTTTTGATAAATCTAAAATCAACCTTATTTATATGCAGTTAAAGTTGAGTAATACAATGACACGTAATTTTATTTTCGTACTTGCTAGGCGCTTTCGTAGGCGCTAACTGCTCTTCCGTTTCCTAGGTCTCTAACGGCCGAACCCAATAACCTATTTTCAATTAAAGACAGATCGCTACTGATGGTAGCCAATATGATGGTATAATATATGTTAATAACAAATAACTGTACGCGTATATTACTAAATGTAACTTTTTTGTAGACGCCTTTGGTTGACCTGTTAAGTCTACAAAATGTTTAATAAATAATCATTCAGATCGCTACTGATATAGATTATTGAGACATTAAACCAGAGATACATAGGTTTTTCTACCTCCAGTATGCCAAAAGTGGTGATAGATAGGTACTTTTAGAAGTTGAATGGCTGAAGTGTTTCACAGCACAAATAAACTTCCAATGGGTTTCCTCTCTACTTAAAAACGACCCTTTCTATTCAGGACTTCATTACAATAAATTGTTATAGTATATTCTTCTTAAATTTTATGGAGAAATCTTGTAAACTTCCTGCAGGACTGACCTAGACTAGAGCAGGAAGTCTGAAAATTGCTCTTACTTCATAAATAATATACCATATGCAAGTATTTTTATGTTTACCTAAGGGATCATCTGGCTGCAAGTGTTTCGAGGCCTTTATCGACGATGGTGGGTACAGATGTCCGAGCACGTTCTCCAGCGGGTCCTGTTGGTTCGAGAGCACTATCGGCTCTTCGCGTAAGTTGTTTGACTCCATCAGACCGGCTAGCATGTTCGCGTAGTATACTATCTGTGGGTGAAAACTTATTTCTTAGCAAGATTGTTACTAAAAAAAAATGGTTTTACAAATGAATGACTAGCTGCGCCCCGCGGTTTCACCCGCATAAGTTTCGATCCCGTGGGAATATCGGGATAAACATCCATACTTCCACGTTTATACTATTAGTAGGAAGTGTGAACCTGTGTATTCGTTACTTGGTTTGTTCATCAGTGAAATATTAGCAAGTTTTCTATATACAAGTTGACGTCTTCAACTGTGTCTTGCGCTATGGAAATATTCACAGCCGCTCGAATGCAACTTGTTTGTCAAAATGCGCTATATAACTAACCAGAGGACATTAGTCCAACTTTTGGACAAGTGTACAACAATAATGACAAAGATTATGGAATTTAAGATCAATTACAATATAATGTAGACATGGTTGTCTACATGGAGATATTTAAGTTGATTCAGATTACAGTTAGAACACTGTAAAAGACAACAATTTACCTTCATAAACTTGGTTGCCATGGTGACGACCTCGTCGTCTTGCACTTGGAACTGCCTCGTATAGTTTGTGGATATAACCCTGAGGGTTATGAGCTGCTGAAGTGTCTCCAGTATATGGCGCAGACTGTCCTTGCAGTGCTGTGCCCAGATGCGTGCCAGCCTTGCTTGACCTGATAACATAGCCACCAATTTAGGAATAGGTTAGGTTCTTAAGATGAGAGTTCCCCTTTGGCTTTGCAGAGGATTTATAAATAAAATATTTTGTTCTAAGTGTCACAAAGTGCAAAGTTGAACGAACACATGCACACATCTAAAGGCTGCGCTAAGCCTGACTATAGATTAAAGCATGTTCCTTACATCTTTGACGTTCGCGACAGGCAGGTCACGACGCAAAATCATCAGTATCAGTAGGTATAATTGTTATACAACACAATCATATAAAAAGTGCAGTTGCAAAAGTGACTTTAACGACAGTATCTATAGGTTAAAATTGCAATGCTTCTTTTAGATATACGGTATTTTTGTCACATTAGAGCATGTTTTCTAAGGTCCTGAAGTAAAAATCACATCAAAGCTACTAGTTATCTCTATTATCCTACCTTTAAGCGACAAATGCTCAGCAGCTTGGCATAATGCAGGCAGTGCTATCTCCAGATAGTCACTGCACCCGAGGTCGGGAACCTCGAAGGCGATTACGAAGCAGTTCACCGCGTCTTCCACACTCATCTTCTTCGTTATCCGCAGGTCTATACACATGTTGTCTGCGAGCGTCTTCAGTGACGTCACTAACGCTGAACTGTAGTATTCTGATGGCACCTAGGGTAATAATGTTTCGTTAGATTAGTCAAGACTGTAATGAAGATTTGAATAGTTCAGTTCATAAATAGCAGTCGGACAACGGAAGTACTTCTGCATTAAAAAGAAAAAACATAACTTGTACGGCCGACGAGAGAATCCGTTCTTTTTCCGTTCCGTCCGTCCGTTTTTCATACAAACGAATAGGTACGTGTTTTGCGAATTTGATATTTGTTAGCTACTAGAATTGTCGCCCTGACAGGTGTCAGCAACGCATTCTCTCGACGACCGGACTCTAAGCTATTGAACACGATATAATAACAAGAGATGGCAACTAATAAAGAAGTATGGAAGAAAAAGACGTTGACGCGTGCCGCTCGTGTGTATGAACACTTAGTTCTCATCTCGGTGGTCACCTAGTTAAATTCTATGCCGCCCAGCTAAATAAAAGAGTTTAACAAGTTCCACTTACTTTGGCTAGGTACTGAAAGGCTCTGCGACATGAGGCCACATCTAACTCCGGCCCCGCCACGCTATCCACGTCTTTGTCCGGGTCATTTGATAAACACATTGCTTTTGACTCCTTATCTAAAACACATCACAAAAGGGCAAATTTTCAATCGTGAATCGTGATTAGGTTTCGAGACGTTGTTTCCAGCACATATACAAAAAAAAATTAAACTTATAAACTTTTTGTTATTTGTGTAGGTATATGCAAAGACATTGTTCCAGACTCCCCAAAGAACGTTAATTAATTGAAGAATTACAAAAAAAGGAATAAAGAGAATATACCTACTCTCGTTTATTGCATGAAGGCTCCCTCCTCCCGCAGACAGGCGCGCCGCAACTCTAGTCGAACAATTTCTATGAAAGCTTCATGGAAATTGGTCAATCAGAATCGCATTGCGTCTGTCGGAAGCCTTTAAACGATTTACATTTTGAGTTTTACGTTCTCGTCAGCACAAAAAGAACGTCGACTCATCAGCGGCATACATTTAAGTAAAACATAAAACTCACCTTCATTCATTTTCGCATCTTCATCACTATTTCCGCCCCCCTTGCTGGCGAAACACCGGGCCAGTATGGCCGGTTGTGTGAACGCTTCCCCCAGTGCCCTGATCAGAGGCTGCCGCACTTTACTCTGCAGACACTCTTCACACAATTGATACATACGCTCCTCTGTCAATGGGGCACCATCTAGCAAAGAAATAATCAAATCGTCAAGGTTTTTCACAAGCCGTCTAAGTTTTTCTGAGTTCATCTTCTGTTTGATAAATTTGTTCAACTTTCGTCAGTTATGCAAAGTACTTGCTAGGAGCAAGCGTTCAATAAGAAAACAAGAAAGTGAATGACTTAATATTGGTGTATTCATGTTACTATAAATAAGAATGGGCTGTATTAAATTGAAAGTAATTAGCTTAATTATGTATGTTCTTGTAAAAAGTTGGATAATTTACTAACTCTTTTCTGGCGGAACTCATTTAGATTAGTGAGAATGAATTATATTATACTTTATATATTAATACCTATGGTTATTAGCAAATGGTGCGTAATTATGTTACGTTAAAGTCAGGTAATGGGTAGAAAATAACGCGCCATGTCAACTTTTACACAGGCTGGACAAAGTGTTGTGTTAAGGTAGGTCAAGCTATTAACATTCAAAAAGAATATTCTTTCTCTGGATTGTAAAAGGATCACACTCTCTTGATCTCTCTCTATTCATATTTTCAGCCAGTCTTTTAGCCCAGCACCCTAATTGCGTAACACCCTATAGGTCTACCGGAATCTCATGGCATAAACAATTAATAAAAAAATGTGATTTTCATATGGCAATGTCAATTGTCAGCTGTCAAATCAAATTACCGGATTTGTCAACCGCTGCTGAGATTTTGTGACATCTTCTTGACAATTTGTTGTTTTTGCGAAAATGACGAAAAAGCCACTTCGATCTCAAGCGAGAAATATTGTTTTCAATGTGTATCGTATTATAAGGGAAGAAGAAGGCGTAAATCAAACTCAATCTTTGATTTGAAAATGAATGAGGTGTTAAGTTATTAGTATGATTTAAATGAAATATAATAAATTAGTACATAAAGTAATATACAATTGATGTATTCCTTGAAATGCGTTATACTAGAGGTCATTAGCAACAAATTTAGTCCAGTTAACTACGGTTCAAAACTGGATGGTTACCGAGCTGTGTCGGTCGATTTTTTTGAAATTTTCTGACTTGGTACCAAAAACAATTAATTATGAGAAAAAACTACTCCACTCCAAACATTTAATTGATTTCGATTATTCTTTTTTTATTCAAAATAAAATTTATACTTGTGCTAATTTTTTTTAAGCCAAATCAAATATAAAAAAAATCGATAAATACAAAAAAAAAAACTTTGCCTTACTGTTATGACTACGAGTTTTGGATTCCTCTTGGTGAGATACATTATGACTAGTTTGTGGTTCCTCCTCCCTGGAGGTGCTCTCCCTCACTAACGTCGCGGCGGACGCCGCCTCCCTGTCCTTGTTGTCTTCCTTGTCTTTTGCACTTGAAGTGTTACATGTTGTGCTGAACAAAATATGCTGGTATTACATAACACACTAGCTTTTTCTCGCGGCTTCGCCTGCTTGGAGGTCCTAAAAAAAGCCTTTAAAGCCCTCCAAGGAAAAACTCACCCAAACATACATTTCTCTGAATGGTTTGACAGAGTGGCAATAAGCTCGCCCCCTATTACCTGGGACTTTAACATAACTGGCGAAATGTGGGTGTACTATCCTGCCGTCATACGGTGAAAAGCCGTAGCCAAGAAATTGTCTACCTTTCTATGTAGGTGACAAAGCTGTAATGAGCTTGTAGCCAAAGTTACAAGTAGTTAAAAGGGCATAACTTAGACCCTAAAACATTGCTCTCTAAAATGAAATGCCATAATTTCCACGTTAAGCCCTTTCTTATTAGTAAAGCAAGTTGCGTACTTGAAAAGCCGTTACTTTGTGTCCTTCACCACACAATCCTCACCTTTAGCCGTTTGGTTGAATTATCCTACTAATATTATAAATGCGAAAGTTTGTATGTATGGATGTATGGATGTTTGTTACTCTTTCACGCAAAAACTACTGAACAGATTTTGACGAAATTTAGCACACAGATAGTTTATAACCAGGATTAACATATAGGATACTTTTTATCCCGACATTCCCACGGGATCGAAACTTATGCGGGTGAAACCGCGGGGCGCAGCTAGTATCTACATATAACTTCGGAGTCTTAGTGCGACTTTTATGACTATTTTTTGGCGTTCTCAAAATTGATTTTCATGAAGTTTTCAAAGGTGAGGATTCTGTGGTGAAGGGCACGTAACTTTACTTTGAGGCATTTTCATATTATCACATTTATCGATCGTGATTTCGATATCCTACAATCAAAAGTTGTAATAGTTGTTATGGCTTCTCATCTTTGTATGTCCTTCCCCCGCAATTACTTAATACATAATATTATATGAAAAGCTGCAACAACTGTAACAGTGCGTGTTTCCTATTTTCAAAACGCGTAATATTTCAATTAAGGCCTTACTATTTAAAATAATAATTAAATAAACTAAACTAAATACTAGCCTGAAAAGGCGTTATCCCTTATTATGAATTTAAGGCTTTTTCAATTAAAAAAAACATCAATTTAATAAACAAATAAAACTAGTAGAAACCATATATTTATTTAACGAATTATCAGTAGAGTTCAATCAAGTGAAGTCCATCGCCAGTGTCTTAAACCACACTTCAGACAAAATTGTCATTTACTCAAAATACACTTCGAAGTAATTACGGCTATTCACCATATGACGTAGGTATACTTCTGCCTAACCTTTCGGGGATTACAGGCGTGATGTTAATGTTATGGTTAGACAGAGGAGTGCCTTAAATCCACATTTCGGCAGTTATATTATAGTCCCTAGCCTACTACCTAAGCAGGTGTTATTTCAATGTTTTTATTTTAACAGTGGATTTGCTGTGGCATAGGTCACTTTTGGCAGGTAGATAAAGTTTTTTTGGTTAACTACACTGGCCAGCATTCTGTGTTGCAATAAGCATTACTTTACTCTAGAATTAATTAAACATAGCATAGTGTCAAGTGCAAATCAAATAGTTTTTAAGATTTGGTCATTCTTAAATCAGCATTATTCTCATGCACATAAAGTTCATGTTTCTTATGCAGTAATACCTTGTGTAGGTATCTATTTTCAGATTGAATACACTCAGTAAGCCTATTACCAGTTACAATTTCTATGTAGATAGTAAAAAATATACTAGATAGTTTATGTAACTTACCTAGCAGTAGAATCACAGCCGCTTGCCTCAGTGCGAGGAACTTTGTTAGGCAACGTATCACAGAGGCGAGCCTCTTTGTAGAACAGTTTTATGGCCTCAGCGGCTGCTTCATTTGGTGACAGATTCCTGGCCTACGGAAGTTGATAGTTTTGAATATATTATGTATCTTCTTGCCAATAAATTGGGAGTGCAAAAAATTATAAGATGTTATGGGTTTTTAATTTTGATTCAAATATTTTTTTTATTTCTTGTTACCATAACACAAGCATTAGGTTGCTTAGCTTGGGACAAATGGTGTTGTGTGAAATGTCCAGGGATATTATTATATTATATTTATAAAACACATTTCTAGTTTATTTACCTCATGATTTTATCATATCTATACCACAAACCTATTTAAAATAAATATATTCAAGTTTGAGTTACTGATCCCGTTAATAATGTGTTAGAACTAAATGTTGCTATAATAAAAAAATTGTTTAGCAATAACTTCCTGGTATGAACTGATAAAATTATCTTTTATTCACCAATCTATATGCCAAGTATGGTTATTATGGCAAGCATCATCGTAATTACTTTTCTTTAATACAGCAGAAATCTGTGTTCAAATCTGGACAGTAAATGATAATTAAACCAGGTAGACATCAATTCATAATTTTTGTATCTTTCAATCATTTTGGAGATAAGTTTTAACTTATTAAGAGGAAATGCGGGCGGAAAGACTTTTGAAAATTAGGTATTTGAAGAAACTATCGCTGTCGCTCTGCAAGCGCTCGGCGTCCGGCCGCCCAATAAGCGTGCGATAAGGACAACTGCAGATACGACTGAATAGCCTAAGTAAAAAGTCACATTTTCGAGGTTTGGCTCTCGCATATTTTCTCCGCCAATATTGAACCAATTTAAAAGATATTTCATAAACTGGATAAGAAGGATATATACTGTCGCCATGTTTTCCTTTTTTCATTAATACTTGTCAAATTTGTACCCTAGGCCTCTGTTAACAGTGGTCTAAATAGGCAATTTTGAGCATTTTTTGAGGGTTATGGTGCTTATAAAAATAATGTATTATCAAAAAGGAAAACATAGGGACATACAAGTAACTAACATTTATTATTCTGTGAAAAATCATAGCCATATGGTCATTAACCAGAAAGAAAACAGGCGAGAGTGTCTCTATAGTTCAGTCATGTTTTAAAAACAATCACAAATTAAAATTCAATTGTACTAAAATGAGGTCATTCTGATAAAATAAATCTTTATGCCTAAGACAGGTATCCAAACCAGTGAGTAATTATTAGAAATGAATGTAGAGAATTATCTCTATTATGCTGGCATAATTTAACCATACATTTTTTTAAACATAATATTGTTGTTTTGACAACATTGTTCTGTGTATTGTACATCTTTCTACACAATCAGCAAGTGAGTCTCATACACGCGCGCAGGCAGTACAATACAACACCTTGCAAGTGCAATATAATTATATCCCATAGTATAACAATTATTAATATTTATATTCTACTATGGGAAAACAATGCACATCTCTGTTCGGGCTAGCTCTAGCGGAACCGCATTGCATAGAGGTTCAATTGTCAGTACCTTTAACATGGTTTCACTTACTGAGCAATCGAATCTTATAATATTTTTATGTGAAGTATTTTCTATTGAATGTTTATAAGTGTCTGCTATGAGCCATTGTTGGTCAAATTAAACATTTTTTTATTTATTTTTATTGATAATAATCAGCAAGTCACTATCACATCAAGTAAGCAATTAAATTGTTGGACTTAGTCTTTCTGTAACATTTTCCTATAACTTATATCACTCACATCAGCCTTGGAATTCCAAGTTTTGGCAGTAAATATTGATTATCTGTCAACCAAAATGACAAGGTAAACAAAACAAGTTAATAGAAATTATAATTTACCTCTCCACTTGATGCACAGTACTGATTGTCGCAGTTGGGATTGCCGCAGCCATCGAGTAATTGGTAGAAATACCTCTCGATCAGCTGTCTAGCGGCAGCGCGCTTCATAATGTCTTGTGTGCGGTTGGTAACTGTACCGCATAAACTCGACGTAGGTTCTTCCTCAGTATTATTCGGGGTTGGGTTTTTTGACGATGATGCTTCGCTCCCCCTTCAAATACATATACACAAACATTGTACACGATTTCTCCTGTCGATGCGTCGCAATTTCAGCACAAAACAAAGAACGAAAATAGCAAGTAATGCTTAACCTAACCTTTGTTATTACGCATCAGTTAATTATAGACATAAACTCTTTTACATAATGACAATCTAGTAATAACAAAATGACAATGAAAATTCTTACGCAGAAAAATTAAGACAAATAAAATTACCTTGAAGCTTCGTCAGTTTCGCTTTTCGAGTTCATAGAAATTAATGCTCTCCGAATCAAAACAACTCCTAATCGATACGTTACATAAATGCAGTTGGCTAAAACTGTACATCCACCAGTTATCTATTTCTTTATTGTTTTCTTGAATTACACTGCAGGTATACAAAAATACCAACAACTGTTCTTTTCTCTTCCATTCTATTCTATTTTCTGTCAATTTTATCAACCATTTTGAATTTTGGCACTACGTTCAACGCATAATTATGATACAGTCGATATTTTAAAACATTTTTCTAGCTAAAGTTTTCTATGTAGATTATGAAATTTAAAAACTAACGTAGTTCAGTTTAATGACAAGCACCTCCTTATCAGCGCTTGTCATTAATTGCTGAATTAATTAAACGTCCACAAAGGAAAGACAGAAATTAAAATCTTACGTACATTGGAATGTTCAATCTCGCCCTGTTCTATGGTTCAGTCTATGGTTACAATTACAGATAACATTAACATAATAATTATAATCAATACAAAAACGTTATTTTGTGGTTTTCACCAAAGGTTCTTTTTACTCTGGAACAGTGTTGTTTTTTACCTTTCGGTACACCTCTATTGTAGTATTGACTATTGTCTCTGCTTCAACATTTCTTATTCTTTCTGTCATCATTCATTTTGTGTTTTGTGTTCAATGTTGTGACTTGTCTAGTGTTTGTTGTCCAAAAATCATAATTTTATTAAAGGTTGTACAAATTACG
Organism: Apamea crenata; assembly: GCA_949629185.1. NCBI lineage: Eukaryota > Metazoa > Arthropoda > Insecta > Lepidoptera > Noctuidae > Apamea > Apamea crenata. The sequence continues at coordinate 7,181,278 of OX451359.1, forward strand.
ATCTTTCTCATACAATTAAGTAGTTAGAAGCACCTGACAAAATGACGGACGTTTTGCCAGCTGAAGAAGAAGGCCCACAAAAACGTGTGAAGAATATTCTAAAAGGATTTCAAGTGTATCCTTTTTTAAGTATAAGTACATAACTTTGGGTCAACATCTTGCGTGCTAAGGCGACATTTTATTTCTAAGTTTAATTTCAACATCTTTATATTTGTAAATCGATAATGAATTTTGCCTTAGATTGGTGAAAACAATTTTACTTTGGGCAGCAGTTTTAACACCATTACTCCTAAAAATCAAATCTAGAAAGTAGTATGGGAATCCCAAGCTCTTTAAATATTAAAGGTCATCCATTGTACATTCAAATGGCACCAAATATGATCCTATTGTAATAAAACTGTGTTTTTGAACACATTTCAATGAAGCTTTTCATTTTTTGCTTCTTTTTCTATTCTACATGATTTTGCTTTACTGACAATTATCTATAAAATAATTCTTTAGAATCACAGTGTATTGATATTGAATATTCCTTAACAAGCTCTTCAAACAGGAATTGGATGAATTTGCGAGATGCTGATTCAGGTTAGTGCAACCCGTAAACAATATCTAATTAAAGATTTATCTAAAATAGTCTAATTAAGATAACATATGTTTTAAGAATTCCATGGTAACATAATTTTGTACATTACAGTTGAAATTTCAAAGTCAGTGGTTGTAGCTTAGCTACCTATAGCTACAAAACAAAGCTATGGCATATTTAGGAATGTCTTGATAACCATCATTGACATTAATATAGGTGCACATGCACATGCATAGTGCGTACAGGGATAATTTGTTGGTTGGTGCCCCATTTAATTAAAAACGTCTAATAAGCCTCTGCAACTTGGCTTCGGCCCCTCGTATGCCAAAGGTCTATGACCCCAGGGTCCAGCGTATTCTTCCTTTTTAGAGCTTTAAGGGATTGACTTTCAAAACTCTAAATAGTCCTTATTGTATGTTTTCTGTCAAAAACAGTAATACAGATTTTCGTGTTAATTAGATTGAGTGTTTCGATTTTTTCATACAAACTTGTAACACAATCTTAATTGAACCCCTGACGAAGGCTTAGAGTGTGAATTATGAAAAGCAAATAATGAGGAACCTTTATTATTTACTTAAGCAAGTACTTGTGCCAAGTTTCAAGAGAAGAAAAAGATTAGATTCCTCAGTAATAAGATTTTTCATAAAAACAAAATCCCCCCTTTTTCACCCAGTTAAGGTTGAATAACCAAAAAACCTTTCATAGTGCTTGCTTATAAAAGCAAGCTTTGTCTAAAATTGCATGTTCCTAATCTTAGTAGTTCCGGCTATATGCTGATAAATGTCAGTCAGTCAGTTTCTCGTATTATATAAAATGAAACGTTTAAATAAATGAAAACACTGGCAATACTAATGTCATCATCTGCCTAGCCTTTCCCAAGTAAGTTGGGGTTGTCTTCTAGTCTATCTTTAAAAAAAGAAAGTATATATTACAACAATATAGATCATTATGTTCCTTAGAATATGTACGAAAGCATAATATTTTTAATTTATTGAAATATGACTTGTGACTTTTACGGGAATTCAGTTCAACATTTTTACATATCTGCTTCTACATACTATACAGGCCCTGTATTACAGGGTGACTTGTAATTTGTCGTGTTCCTTCCAGGACGTGATAGTTACTAATACTGATAGTTAGAAGTGTTGCAAATGGGCAAAATTAGCTAATTAGTTACACCCATTTGCAAGAATAAATTACAAATTTTACTATTTGCCATAGTAAAATTTTGAGATAAATGGTACCAAAGTTCATGTACAGACGCCAGCACATCAAGCTTAGGGCTTCCAATATGGACATTTTTTGTCTTTTTTAACCCCCGACGCAAAAACGACGGGGTGTTATAAGTTTGACGTGTCTGTGTGTGTGTATGTCTGTCTGTGGCATCGTAGCTCCCGAACGGATGAACCGATTTTAATTTTGTTTTTTTTGTTTGAAAGTTGAATTTGTCGGGAGTGTTCTTAGCTATGTTTGATGAAAATCGGTCCAAGATGGCCGCCGCCACAAAATGGCGGATTACATATTTTTTCACAACTCCCTCAATATGGGTATCAAATGAAAGGGCTTAACTATTAGAATACTATAGACTATGATAAATTTCAAATCCAAGATGACCGCCACCACAAAATGGCGAATTACATTTTTTTTTTACAATTCCCTCAATATTGGTACCAAATGAAAGGGCTTAACTAGTAGAATACTATACACTATGATAATTTTCAAATCCAAAATGGCCCACACCACAAAATGGCGAATTACAAAAAACACACACAAGTACAAGTTTAATCATCAAAAAGTAAAATACAATGTGACGGATTCGGTGACAATAGAAGTACTATTCTGAGATTCCTGAGGTGATAAGAAAGGTGGGAGAATGGCGGGGGGATAAGAAAGGTGGGAGAATGGCGGGGGGATAAGAAAGGTGGGAGAATGGCGGGGGGATAAGAAAGGTGGGAGAATGGCGGGGGTGCTCCCCCTCGCTAAAAGGTGCATCTTACGGAAAAGTCACCCAACACATTTTTAAGCTATACCAAATTTGAGCGCTGTTTTTTTCGGTGCTGTTTATGGTGTCCCCCGAGACGTGATGCCTTAGGCAATTGCTTAATTTGCTTAGAGGTTAATCCAGAACTGGGTACTAATGTAAATTGGAACTATCAAATAAACCCTAGCATAGAAATTAAAAAAGCGGTTTTTTTTAAACAAACTAAATAGTAGTGTCTTTTACTAGCTATGGTGATTGAACTATTGGATACTTATAATTTTATTGAATTTTCATATGCAGACTAGCATTAGATATACGCAGTTAAATTTACTGTTGTATTGTCGTGTCCAACTTGTATTATTGTATATAGAACTGATACCGAACTCATCTAGTTTAAAAAAAATATGATTGAAGTCTAAAAGTGTTTGTACACAAACCTACTTACAGAAAAAAAAATCATTTATAAACTCAAATCATTTATTTCAATTAAACCATTAACAGGCACTTTTGAATTGTCAAAATTTAATAGTCGGTCAGTTAGTCCGAAAGTTGCAGCTAGTCGCCCATTCCAAAAACGTAGATGGTTATGTCTTTCCAGGTAAGATCCTCTGGCAGAACAATGAAGACATGTCCAGTCCTCATGTGGAGCACGAGGCTCGCGTGCCCAAGCGCATCCTGAAGTGTCGGGTGGTGTCACGGGAGATGAACTTCAGCTCCGTCGAAATACTTGAGCGATTCCGTTTGGAACAGGTAAATACATAAGACTAGGTTTTGTTTTTTGTTTTTTGAAAACCAGAGTTCGACCAAAACTGGTTTTTCTTTATCGGGCTAAATCGAAAAAGAATATCGGCATGATTTGCACTTTCGGCTGATAACATGAAAATGAAAGATTGTTTAACTGAATATTATCTGAATAAGTGAATTCAAATAGCAGTTATTAGGCCGAAAACGAAAATTAATGAAAAACTCAAAACCAAAACGAATTTTGGTCGGACTCTACGCTGAGCTATTTAAAATTAAAATGGTTCAGGCATTTTGTATTAGTACTTAAATTAATCACCCTATAAAGATATCAGATATGTTTTAGCAATTAACAATTGGTCTTGTTAATTAATTTATCATTCTGTAAAAATCTACATTTGTTCCCAAAATGAAGTACAAAAAAATGATTAAGAGTAGGTAAGTAATCCTACTTAACTTGTTTCATACCATTCTTGTGATTTTCAGAAAGTGCTGTTCAAAGGGCGGTGCTTGGAGGAATGGTTCTTCGAATTCGGCTATGTGATCCCCAACTCTACTAACACTTGGCAATCCGTTATTGAATCTGCTCCTGAATCTCAGATGATGCCTGCTAACGTGCTCAAGTGAGTACTTATTAAATCTTCGACAACCTATACATTGCTGTTGGTATACAGGGTCGCAGGGACATAGACGCGCAACCTGTTACCATGGATTCCGTTCATAATGCTGAACCATCCTGTGTTGAAAGGGAATTGAAGATTTTTATATGGAGCTTGGCGTACCTAGTGTCCGCCATTTTGATTTTTCTTCAAAATGGCGGCCACGCACGAGGTTTCATGCGTGGCCGTGGCCGCGCCATATATAAATCGATAGCTACAATTAATGCAAACGGAAAACATGATAGGACCAAACCCCGTAGTGTCACGTTTCCCAGATATTAACGTTAAAAGTTGATCATGTGACGTCCATATTTTTTTGAACTTGCTTACATCTTCTTGCGTAAGTAACGTAGGTACCAAAACCAATTTCATATTTGGCACTTCTATTATTACAAAGTTGCCTTGACGGATGCACCAGTGACATTAGGATTGAGTAATCTTTGTTCCAAAAAGTGAACTGGTTCTAAAAAGTTGTTCTCTCAAAAGGCCCTACAGTTTGTAACTATGCGTTTTGAAAGTATGTATTGCTAAATATGATTGTATTTATAGGTATCTTGTTTGTTTTCACGGTGTAACCTATATACAGGGTGGAGTAGTGGTGTAGAGAAATTGAAGTGCACTGTTTTTTGTTCTATGATTTAGTACAAAAAAGCAGTGCAGTTCAACTTCTGCCCTGCTATAAGAGCTGACGGAAAGCCTCCAGGAAGAATCTATCTTGTAGGGTTAAAAAACTATTTTTAATCTTCTATGTCTTGGCCTTGATATCCACCCAGTCTGAGAACAAGCTCATTTTTATGTTTTGAGGGTAAATAATTGAGATCAAATTTCTCTCTTCCAGTGGAAACGTCGTCATTGAAACTAAGTTCTTCGATGGAGATATGCTGATAACCACATCGCGCGTCCGTTTATACTACGTGTAATTTACAACAACACAAACAAAGCATTTACTAGTCAGACATAAGTTTAATGCATTTCCTGTACAATCCTATTTTTTTTTTTTGATGACTTGACATTTCGTCCCGTTTTTTTCCAAATCACAAGTGACCTTACGATTAGGTTTTGAAATCGGTCCCCTATTAATAGTTTTTAGCGGCTTACACGTATTTTATTGTAGTGGACGAACTTTGATTAAAAATCAAGAATTATGCATTCCTCTAAAAAATCATCCACAAAATAATGTACGGCTATGATTCATGACTTCCTGAAGATAGGCACTTACGAATATTCGCTCTTGTTCTCTCTCTCACTCGCCTCATATCACCATTTGGTACCTAAAAAATGTTAGCTCAGCTGGCTAACACCACCTCTTACAGCAGTATTATTTTAAACTTATTCTCGTGTGAAAGAGATGGAGCTATGAGCTAGACGTTCATATAGCTCGCATCTATTTCACACACTGATGTAAGATTAAAATAATACTGCTGTAAGAGGTGTGGTGGTGGTTAGCCCCCAGGTTCGCTCGGGGGCGTTCTTCCCGCGTCGATTTATTTTCACGCACTGGATTTTCAACGTACTGCTTAGCACCGAGAGTTGAAAATCCAACAGTGTCTTTTTTGGAGCGCTGGGTCGCGCTCTCTTGGATTCTCAACCCTCTGCTCAACACCGCGAGTTGAAAATGCAGTGCGCGATAAAAGCCCGCCGCGATATTTTTAATTCCATGCGAACGTCGGCTTATTGCGCGGCCTTCTGCGCAGTTCGGACCGGCCATGGTTCTTCGGCCGTACTGTAGGTACATGTAAGCCCTTGTAGAAAAAAAAAATGTCAATTGAAAAAATATCTCATTAGTACTTACACCTACTTACTTATAGCTTTTATAATTATTTTTTATAAGACGCATTTTTCTATGGTTCTATGTAGTTTGTAGTTCCTCCGAATTTTTGTACGGGAATATATTTCACTACTGCATGTGTTCTATTTCTACTATTTTATTTAAATACACTTAACTTACTTTAAAAATATACGAATCTTAAACCCTACTTTGTTTTAAGTCACTTTTAGTTTAAGAGTAGAATTAATATGTGTTTAAGATAAATTATGAATTTAGAAATAAAATCAGGTTTGTGTAAAAGTAAAAACACTGACAATCTATGTGTATACCTAGTTGGCACAAATTATTTCGGTTCATCAAAAACATAATCAGATTATGATAATTGAAATTACAGGAATAAAATGTAATGTAATGTTTATGATGATGAGTATTATAGTTTTTAAGTTTTAAATACAATATAAGTAAGGTACGCCTATATATGTGTTTCCTTCGGAGGGTTTTAATGACAGCCATCTTTGAAATCCTTATTATTCCTACTATTCCAAGATTCCCAAACTTATACAGGATGAAATTGAAAACATGGGCCAAATAATATAAATATGAGGTGCAGTGCAGTAACTTTTACATAATCATTATAAATTGTCAGTTCCCAAATCTGGAAAAATATCATGTAATTATCGTCTTAGATAGTGCAAACTAAGTTATTGCCTTCAAGTAGACACGAATTGTCGTCATACCAGTAAAAAAAAACAAAATTATAAAAACATAAGAAAATTAAAGTATACATTTTAGCGCGCGCCCGATAAGCAATCCATTCAACGCAGATGATAGTCCACTCAAAAAAGGAGTTGTAGAGTGTGTGAGCTGGGACCTAAGCGATTTTTTCAGAAAGTGGTTCAGGGTGCTTAGGGAGTAAACATACTAAAAGTCCCCGTGTCTAGGAGGTGAGCTGGAGTGGGGGAAGGGGATAAAAGTTCCTACTTTTGAGTTTTTCGCTAATATCTTTAAAATGGTGCGTGCGTCGTAGAGAAAAATTATCTTCTATGTAATGAAAGCTCATAAAATGTTTAACAACTTTTATCGAATTCCTACCCATTTTCGGCTGTACGGATTTGAATGAAATGAAACTAACTAGTATTTGCCTAATGTTTACCATTCCTACAAAAAAAAAAGAGCGCGCGACGACGTTGCCAAATCGCTTGCCTACGCGCACGTAAGTGCATCCCTTTCCTTAATGAAATGCTCTAAATTTTCTTTATAACACATTGGCGCAACTATTCAATTTCATTCAGTATAACGACCACGCTTTAAATAGCGTTTAGTCGGCTTACCCTGCGTCTTAGTGCTCATACACACGAGTGCCACGCTTCAACGGCAGAGTCAACTGCAGGCACTGCAGCCGTCGACAACGTGCCGCTCGTGTATTTAAGCACCGTACTCAAAAAGAGGCAATTGCAGCCGTCGACGATACTGATATTAATAACTACAGACCCATTGCCCTGATACCAGTAATATCAAAAATATTTGAGAAAGCTATTTATCACCGTATAGACTCCTTTCTCACGAAACACAACCTCTTAGTGAAGGAACAGAAGCATTTCAGAAAAAATAAATCCATAAATATGGCAATCTACGATTTCCTTAATATTATAATGACAGATATCGATAAAATAATTCCTATTAGTGCTGTATTTATGGACATGATGATGATGATGATTTTATTTTTTGTAAGTAGGTTTGTACAAACACTTTTATACGTCAATCATATTTTAAAACTAGATGAGGTCGGCGTTTCCTATCTGACTAGTCTGAGAAGAAAGGCCGAAACAAACTCAGAGGTCACAGTCTCTTTTAAAATCCAGACATAATCTTGGTCAGATCATATGAAGACCATGTAGATCGATGTCTGTGATGGTTTTTTGAGGAAAGAACCACACAGATTGAGAGGACCTGTCCAGCCTGTGCACGCACTTGTCAGAAATCGTGCAGCTCAACTCAAAACTTAAGGAGCTCGACGATTCGACGAACAATACCAAAGAAAGGACATTTGGGTAGGCCATATAATTACTCAAACTGCCAGACCATGACAAAAACTAACAGAACAGAGAGAAAAATTAAAAATAAAATGACCCACATAGTCTTCACATTCACAATAATTAAAATAATAGAATACTTTACAAAGTAAGCATGACAAAAGCTTTCGATTTAGTTGATCATAATACTCTACTACGGAAACTTAATGCGTATGGAATAAGGGGCAAAGCACTTTCCCGTATACATTCTTATCTGGACAGTAGAACATAGTGTACAGAAATTAAACGAATTTCTATAAAAGAAAAAAAGGAACTTAAATATGTATCTGAAAAACGTGACATAACTTTTGGCGTACCACAGGGCAGCGTGTTGGGCCCGCCATTATTTTTAGTTTACATAAATGACTTTCCAAAACACGTCACTTTTCCTATGGTTCTTTTTGCTGATGACAGTACGATAATTGTTAGACAAAATAAAAATAGAAACTATGAATGTGACATCAAAGACTGTAGTAGTGTGTAGCAGTTAAAGCCACTTTCTAATCGAAAGTAATTGTCGCGCGAGTACGCGATCGTCGTTATATATGAACATGACGTACTCGCGCGATCATAGAGGCGTGTTTCAGCGTCATAATTCATATGATCGCGTATCCGCGCCACAGTCGCTTTCAGTTAAGACACAGGGGAATAATGACGTAAAAACATGGCTTGATTGATCGCGCGAGTTTGTCATATTCATATAAACGATCGCGACGATTGCTTTCGGTTAGGATGCCGCCTTTAGTACAACTACAAAAAGTCACGAATCACGATGTATCGTATCTGTACGAGCGCCATCTAGTGAGTAGACTACACATGTCTAATCGGTATTTAATATTGGAACACAGATGTCGGTTACACTATCAGGTGACAATATCGTGCCAATTGATAAACGGGGGCTAAAATATTGTACAACATCCTGATGTCGCATTGCTTAATAATGCGCACACATTTGCTTAATAAATGTCCCAAAACAATTTCTCTCTTATAAAACATGTTTTATTGGTACCAATGCCATCTATACTGTCAAAAAATATCTCTTCTTAAAGTTCAAAACAGCATCAGTAGATGTCGCTACGAGTGTATTCTTTTTTTTTAAATACAAATCAACTAAGTACTTATATCTGTTTGAGAATTTTGCAAAATAATAATGACTACCAAAGAAATATATCAGTAATAATAGCATTAGTTTTAGTGTGAATGAGTGGTGCTAAACATCACTCATTCACATTAAATAAAACTAATGCAAAGGCTTTGTTCTGAACTTAACATTTTAGTAACTGTTCGTTCCAATAGATGGCATTGCGTGTCATCCACGCAGCTCTTATTGTACTACCCACATTATCAATTTCCATATTCATATGAGATTACTCGTGTATTCGTGTAGGATACAAGTCATCTTAGTTGCAAGATCTATTCATTATGCTTTTGCATGAATTACTTATAGTAGGTGTTGTAGGTAGGTGGTACCTTACAGCTTGTGTAGCGGGTGGCCGCAGGCTTAATTAAGAGCCTCCCTTTGATTTGAGGCCTAGGGCTACGAGTTTGACTGTCAATGGTTGAATACCTAGTAAACACTGTAATCAATTCAAGAGAACATTACATCTCATTGAGTATTCATTGAAAATGGGGAGGCAGTGGTATCTGCTTTGTGCAAGTTAGTTTTGGAACATTGTTCAACCTGAGATTATAAATGTTGTACCTACCTATGTATTGTGATCTCATAGTTAATCATTTTTTGAATAATAATTTAAATTGACTAGAGGTATACAATAGTAGGCGTTTCCCTGTCGCACGTGAATTACCTCCCATACAAGAATCTCACATCCTCTGATAAATGAATAATGCCATTCATACAAGTTATAACAATCAATGCGTGTTCTGCTATTGGTAAATCGTGACTCGATCCCGTATCTCATTAGTACGCTGACACGTTTAATAATATTACCATAGAGGAAATGAAAAGCGCTTTACGTGGCGCGTCACTCGCAGGAAAAGCCAGCAGTGAGCCGCGCTCACGACAGGAACTTTTTGTAAATGAAATCATTGCTGGCGATGCGTACATCCTCTTTAGTTAGAACCGCTCGACGGATTTCTTCGTACAACACCGACGCCGGAGGAAGCAGAGTCGTTTCGATGCGCATCACACACAGCACTTCGCATATAAATAATAGAAATTATCTAATTATGTGCCGGCGAGTACTAGACTCGAACTTGTTTTGAATTGTAATATTAGCCGTGGCCACCGAACAATAATAATTATTACGATGACATTATGATAAATATTGAACGCTTTTTTTCGATAGGAAGGTCGATGTTATCGGTTACAGCTATTACACATTGTAATGTAACGATAAGCTACCTAAGTATGTACACATTAGGTTTAGGTGGCAGTTGATACGCTGGCTTGTTATTTATTTACAAGAATTCTTCAAATTAGAACATTTTATGGGGTATATTTATGGTAAAACCAACCATGGAAACTGGATAAGTAACTTAGATAGACAGGTACTATAATAACCCGATAAAAAGAGCAAAAAATGCAGTGGCCAAGTTATAGGTAGACGAAGAAATGACATGTGTAAATCTATTACTGAAATCAACGGATTTGAGGGGAGGATGCAATTTTTGCCGTTTAGCCGTTACAAGGTAGGTAGGACCTAAGTGTTTTCTGAGAAGATAAACCATATTAGATAACCGTATTTCAGTGTGTTATTTGTAATGTTACTGACAGGTAAGTATTAAATTAGTCCACATTGAGTTCTAAAGGCGTAGCGACGCCGGCGCAGCGCCGCGCTCGCCGGATGAACACCAAATGTGTGATATTTTTAGGAATGTTGATTGCCTTCTTCCTGTTTCCGGCATGAACGAGTCGCTCTGATCTGCCGACTAGCTCTCATACAAAACTGCTAATTAGTGATGAATAATTAATAGTAGTAACTTGATGACATGTAAACCGCTTGATATAATTTGATTTGAGCGGCCGCCGCCGCCTTAGCGTCATTCGTGTTAAAAACTGTAACGATTGGCTGTTTATGGTTATTCAACCTTTTTTTTTTCTCACACTTCCTATTGATAGTGTGCCCGACTTGCCATACTTGTTATGTATTATTAATAGCTCTACTCATAAAATTAATTAATATTGCAGCTCGATCTCACCGGCATTTTGCAATCCTGCGCAGCACAGTAGCGGTTGAACATGAATTTAAACTTAACGGGCTTCCTTTTCCTGACTAGCCAGAAATAGACTTCTGGGTAGTCTGAGACTTTTTGTTCGTACCAAACATGCAAAAAAAATAGGTCGGAATAAGCCAGGACTTTGAATTTTGGCTTTGGCCCGAAACTGTCATAGCAAAATGAGCTGCATCGTGCGTCTCGGCAAAGGTCTTTGGGCCCGGCATGAAAACAGGCGAACAATTCATACAGATCTATTTCAGTCGTCCTTGTTCCTCGTCAACATAGCTGTGATCCTGTGACCCTCCCAATTCCAACGTAATGATATCATTTACGACCGGCACCGGAAATTTTATGAACTTCCCATTAACACTTAACCGCGTCTTGTGTATCATACGACCCTGCCGGCAGCCGCTTGACTGATAAATTTCTTTGATTATATCTAATTCTGACTGACTGGCCGGTCCCGTTCGTTTATACTGAAATCTGCACAACAGTAAATATAGTTTTAGATGGTACGTATCTGCTGGTTATTCATTTCCGTGAAAGTAGAGCTTATATATTTTTCTGTGGTTCAATTGTGTCAGTCCAAAGTTTCGTCAGATAGACACGTGTTTCCTGTTAGACTGCACATTCGTCGAAAAGGTAAAGGCTCTTTCTTGCCACGTGTAACTTGGGCCAACTCCGTTCAATGGGTGGCCAAATTGTATAGACTTTGTAACTTAGGTATGATGCTTCTTCTATGTAGGAAATATTTGATTCTTGGAACTTCATCGATCAAGTTCATTAATATATATTATATATGTAATTAGTTTGTTGTCAATTCAATTAGCAATAGATAATATGCCACAGATTGTTATTATTAGATACATCCATTGATATGAAAGTACGTAGGTAGGGCCTTTTCCTAGCCACGTGTTCGATGTAGGTACCTATAGTTTAGTGCATTATCTAGGCTCGTAAACTATTCTCACCATAACACATCTTGATGAAGCTGTATAATGCAAATGGAGGGCATAAACATGCGAGGAACATCAATATCTAACGCCGTTCGATAGGGTAGGTAAGGTTATTTACCTATCTATTTTTAGAATTCATTCAACTTATGAGTGGTGTTATCTAAAACAAACTGGGCTCTAACCTAATTGACATAAATGTAGTTAAACTGAGTTCAAGTCATGAATAACATATAAAGTTATTACCTTTGAATAACCTATAACTGTTCACCACTGTTCCGTTCGTAAGTCTTGTAGAATTTTCCTACCTACTTGGGTTGTTTTCAAAAAGTATTTCATATTTTCTTACTAACTTACGGTTCATATCTCTAACAAAACGTTGTGTAGGGACGTTCCAAAGTTTCAAAGTAATAATTCAGAATCGAGTAAATTAATTATAGGTACTAATAAAAATCAGTAAGACTGTATGAATCGGTGTACGGTTTTCGCGGTTAATCAGTAAAAAAGCGCGAAAGGCGTAATTTGTCAGTAGAGGCAGAATAAATAACGCCTTGGCCAGGATACCGGCGACGATGGCTGCGCGAGAGCCGCGGGTCAGCGTCCTCGCGCCGCCCCCCGCGCCCCCCCACTACGTCACGACTGCTACGTCACTCGCTTGCAGAGGTTTATCTGATAGTGACAGTTTGATGACCAATTACTATCATTACTATTATGAAGTACCTTCCCTATAAGTAGGTATGTTTTGAACTGAAATCGAGTAGGTAAGTTGATGGATGTAATAGGATCGATATCAAAATTGTTTATTGGATTTTAATCAAAGTGTTGACAGGGGGGAAGTTTCCATTTGGAAATGTCGTAAAACATATCAATTTGATTGATATTAATTCCTCTCTGGCCAGTATTGCATAACCTATCCAATAGTAACTACTTTATTGATACCTAATCAATTTAAATGAAGTCTAGGCTAGGAGACTAGGTATAGGAAACCTTAAGATTGTTAAGATATTTACTTCAGAGTCAACAAGCATCGGCACCGCCTACCGAAGTAAAGATCAGGTTAGCCCACTGCCTGTAGAGCCGTATCTTTCGCAGCTGTGAAACCTATGGATACGATTGGCATAGATTTATAAGGCAAAGGTAACTGGCGAAATTATGCCTAAAAGTGCGATTGGAAGCTGAATTGCTTTAATCTCTAGATAATAATTATGTTAAAAGAGTCCAAAGGTATTATATCAACCAGTCACAGGGGGAGCTCTCGTCTTCATTTTACAATGAAAAAACAGGCACAAGAACAAAAACTTCAGAACCTTTTGATGTCCCAATAAAAGTCGTACAAAATCAATGTTTTGGAGATGACAGCGTTGCGGTTGTCGTGACTACGGGAGCGGACGCACCGAACCGTTGCGGAGGGTAGCTGTAAAAAACTATGCGCGCTCGACTATGACACTGTCCAAAAAGAACCATAGACACTTTCTTTCGACGCTGTTTCTATTTTGGATTTCGAAGATAGAGGTATTAATGCTCATGATTTGGATTTAGAATGATGGAGCATAAACTATCGTTTGGTTGAATGGCAAAGGAGAGGGTTACGGTGAAAACCAATTGAAAAAGTAAATACCTACTGTGTCCTCTGCCTCTCTTCATTTTAAAAGTCCCCAGATAATGGATTTTGCTGCTTTTTGCTACCTAAGTGTCCAAGTAGGAACTATTAATTGACTACTTTGGTTAAAAAAAATCCTTACGATCAACACCAGCGCAGTGGACATAGATTAGTGGTGGCCCAGTGGTAACGGCCGTCTTACGAGTTCTACGTCGTGGTTTCGAACCCAAGCAAGCGGTTTACTTCGTTTAAATAATTTCATCATCACTGTTCTTGAAACGGTGAAGGAAATTATCAAACACGCATGTCCTAGAACCAATAAATCGAAAAAATGTGACATCTACCAACCCAAACTGGGCCACAGATTACAGCCCACTCCCTCTGAAAACGAGCAGATCTGTGTCCCATCAGTGGGAACATTATAAGCTGATGATTATGCATAATCAACACCTGCACGTGTGCACTCGAAGATACTTCATAGGAATATCGCCAGGAACTGCTTGAGTCTTTCGGGTACACGACACGATAATATGACGATTTACCGTATTAGTTGTTTTGTTATTTTGAGCTATGCTGGTGCGTGCGCGATAATAAACTCCCAGTAAACACCACACTAAACAAGACATCTCATACAACAATGGACCTGTAAAACAAGCAGATAGGTATAAAGATTAAACATACCTATACTTTTAAGCGACAATTAAACCCATTGCAATCTCGCAACAGACAATACATACGAATAAAGTGATGTCGTAAACATCAGACCGCTGAATATAAATTTTTATGCTGTCAGTACAATTAGACACTGCAGTTTGTCAAAGGAGACGTTGTTTTAAATATATTGCACTAACTTACTCAATAAATCTTCGAACAATGCTTTTGCAAGATTAGGTAGTACGATAGTGTGATTCTTTTTAAATTCTTACGAATGGAAGTTTTTTCGATGAGATAATTTGAACACTTGTATTTTCAGTCGGGCGCTTCTGCATAATTAACATTAATTACTTATTATATTATCATACAAGGGTCACGTTTATTTACGTTTAGATTTTTGGTATTTGGAAATCTACACCTATTCTTCGTAGAACCATTAACTATATAAATTGTTTACTACGATTCTAAATTGTTCTGTTTCTCTTTTTGGGGCACTAAGACTATAGGATTTTGTTGGGTGGTTTGGATCCCGAATGACATCATCACTTATATATATATAGGTAAGACACTGGCAGGCGAACTGGCGAACGCCTTAGTACCTACCCTTAGCGGACGAGATCAAGGTTAAAACTTCTTCACTGGCTTTTTGAAATTTTACTGTAATTTTTAGCCCTGAACTGGAACTTAGAACTGCAGTCAACTTCGTTTCAAGATAATCTAAAAGGTGGTATATATTCGATGATTATGGTTTAATGACACACGGATAATACATTTTACAGATTCTTCTTAGGCTTCAAGAAATCCAACTTCCCGTCTGCACACTTTATCGATTGTAAGGTACCTACTCATCCGTATACGTACCTGAAGGAACAGCTACCGAATACCTTAAGAACCAACAATCAAACAATAAAAACGTACACATGTACTTCAAACGACCTCCCATAAAACAAAACAGTTTAATGATTC
Source organism: Apamea crenata (assembly GCA_949629185.1). Lineage (NCBI taxonomy): Eukaryota > Metazoa > Arthropoda > Insecta > Lepidoptera > Noctuidae > Apamea > Apamea crenata. Next base: position 7,196,429 of record OX451359.1, read on the forward strand.
AACTGATCAGTTTCGTGGGATCGATTTGGTCGTCTCAAGGATCTGGTGCGGTACGCATTCTGATCGTGACATCGTCTTCCTGCTATAGTCCAGGTTACATCACATGCTGTTAATAAGGTGCGATGGATATGAAATATGAAATCGGTTATCGATTAATTATCGATTCATCGTAAGTGCGCGGCCATCTTGGATGTAAGTGCGCGGCCGTTCCCGCGCGCGGCTTCCGGCGTGCGCGTGCGCTTGCATGCTAATGTTCGCGCATGCGCCGTGTCCTGTTCGCCGCATGTGCGTTCCACTTCGACGTCTGTTTCATCAGCATAGGGCGGATTCTTGACAGAATATCTGTACACTATTTGGTATATTATCATCGTATATGGTCCAGTAACTATGTATGTATCTAACTACCTACCATCTCCTCAGTAGTTATCTCTGAACGTCAGTTCCTACCGTCACATTGCCAGTCGACAGCATTATTAATGGTGCTCACAGTTGGCAGTTTCCTGTTAGGCGATACGCGTATGAAATTCAAAAATGTTCACGTAATTTTTGAATATAAAAGCCGTTACTGGCCCATAGAGGGGCAATTCATACCACATCCTTCATAAAGCCAGACCTCTTGCTACGTATACTCTGAAAATAATGTCAATTGTGTAGACTTGTCTCTTGTTTTCTTTCGAACAAAAATCATCAGATCAGGTAATCTCCAGCATAGCCAAAGTTAAATTTTAAACTTATCTGCGTACCTATTGTTGAAAAATCTCAAACAATAAAATTGAGTTTTTTCCTAAAAGAAAAAAACTCATATGGCGCACACTAGACAGCCAGCTCTACTACTTAACTAACTCGCACCATGAGCAATTCACACGCGTGCTAGTTCAATTGTAGAGAAAAAGACGAATTAACTTTTTACATTTAATCAATTAATTTACTATACGAACAATGATCGATCTTTGACAGAACTTCACCTTAGACAATCTGAGCCCCTCTCTAAGCAAAAATGGAAAAATACCGTTTCAATTTAAAATTCTTGATTTTACAGTTTAGTCAAGGCTAAAGTTTTTGCCTAACATGTTCTATACACAGCGGCAGCGTATTCTCGTCACGAGTGATGACCAAGTGAGACTGCACGGCTGCGCAGGCGACTGTCGGGGCGTCGCAAACACATAACTAACCAACATCAATAACAGATAATACCACTCATTCAGTGCCAATCGCTTTGTTCACACTATTCAATATACTTGGAAATACATTTAACATTGTTTCAATAATATTGAATGTAGAAGAAATACTTGCATGACTGACGTGACCGTACTACCGTAGTCACCGACATTTCGCTTCTAATAAAAATAACTTTTTTGACAGATGCACATAAATCTGTTTTTGATGTTTCCAACTGTCAGTGCTACATCTCTATCATTCTGTATTAAACTAGAGTGTGCATATATATGTATTTGAATACTGTCAGTTAGGTTAGGACATTCGAATTTTGAATACAGGATTACACATAGGATTATACGGATGCGCTGCACGTTGGTCCTCTGTCAAATCGATATATAGTTGTTCCTTGATTTTGCCGCATCTCTATTTTGTATGTAAAGTGGCATCTAGATCTAATCGCACTTGTTTGAAGTTTTAACTAGACTCACAAGGATACATTTTATATGGATTTGAGCCAATTGATACCAGTTTTTATGTTACTGGATGTCAAAGAAGCTGACATGGCCCATCTAATGATAAATGGTATCATCTAATGATAAATGGCACTGTCGGATTAGATATCTGCAATAGGATATAGGCAACACAGTCATCGCAGAAACAACGACGAAATGTTAGCAAGAAAGTAGCCTCCAAAACGTTACGGTATCCTCGCTGGCTCAAAAAGTGTTAGTTTTTTTTTTATAATTTTCGCTGCCTTCGTAAATAATCCCCAATCTTAGGCAGGAAACGAATTGTTTCTAATATAGGAACGGAGCTTATGAGTTATGGCAAAGCCCTTAGACAAACCTGCCGGTGTAGATAATGTATTTCGCAACATAACCCTTCGTAGCGAATCAACATAGTTTTTATTGAAATCGCTGCGTGCACCCCTGCCCCGCATGGGGCCGTAAAGGAAATGACATGTGGTTCCCGAATTGTACTCAGTAAGAAACAGTGTGGACATTCGTCGAGTTAACACTGTTGTGTGGCATTTATGTCCTTTGATTTCAACTGTTTTGATACCAAATTAGGACTGCGTCTCGCCCTTTCTACCAACCTATATTGAGTATCTATTTCTTCATTCTTGTCCTTTTTTTTCTTGGTCTGTTGTCTAGATACGCTTCTTGTCTCTCGTCTCTTAAGGTAATACGTCTTTAATATTAAATTGAGCTAGATCTCAGCTTCTCTTGATGTAACTTGAAGTGAACTTGATTTGTATCAGTATTTGCCTTAATTAGATCATACTGTCAGTTTATCTTATTGAAGAATTTAATAAAATACGGATCTCTACCGTCCAAATAATAATATCAGCTTCTCTCAAAGTACTTTTGAGTTTCTCTAAAACTCATAAGTTCATATTGTTGTGTCGGTGATAGTTTTAGCTCTACTAAAACTAGCGTTGTATAAACTGACTTGGAAAAACATTAATGAATTAAAGAGGAGTGTTTCAATCCCATCCATGTTAAACCTTACCTGGCTATGGGCCGCACACCTGCCGAAACATTCCTTCTCCCAAACTTCGGCACTATACACCCCACCAATTTGAGTTCCCGCCACCTTGCAGCCCGGACATACAACAACAATGGGCATTTAATTCATTAAGTTTACCCTGCAGCCTGCGCTTGAGTCGGTTTTTGTTTTATAGTAAATCATTGTTAGGTGCCAGTTACAGCCTTATGGCCGTTTTGTTTGAATTCAGATTCGTTATCAGATATGAATCGGCTTTTTCTTGATACTTTGGGATGCTCATTCATTACTGTTTCTATAGAAACATAATTATTTTTAAGTTTGTGGATATTTTTTGCTCCATTCAATTTTGTGCCGTCTGATATTTTTTGTAGATATTAGATACTGTTTAGCGGAGTACTTTTAAGATCTGAAATCAAAACATTTTTCATGGCAGGACCATCTTATGGCCTTTAGGAAATAATGTTTTTTTCTGTATCATTAGAAAGACTTTTCTCTTCAGTTTTTGTTGAGCACATCACAATAATAGGGTTTCTTAATTTGGGGGTCATAAACAAGCCCAAATGGTTGTAACTGCAAAACCTAGTAGGTAGGTATCCTACTTAGGTAGGTACTAATTTGGTACTACGTATCTGCTCGAGTCCGTAAAAAAAAACTTTACAAGTTTGAATTCATCGACTCTTCTTCAACTGACTTCATTCAGATGGCTACCTACTTAGTCAATGCAACAACAATGTTCAGCAACTCTGATGCACAGATTAACAACGTCTCTATTACAAATCTTTGCAAAATCATTTTAGACCGTTCCTAAATCTATTCTTCAAAACTCCCCGTCCGTGACCAAAGAAACGTTCTTCTCGTTACATTTAAAGCAACTGTTAAAATAAAAAATAAAGCATGTGAGGGAACAAAGTGTATTTGCTTATTATTTGTGACGGGGTGTCGCGGGGTGGGAGGCGCGAGCGGCAGGGTCGCTTTGTTTGCAGGCACGCGCGCAGCCTTACAGGACCCACTCCTGCGCAAGCCTGGTCAATCTTCGAATGTTTACTTTTAAAACGTACATGTTTTTTTCGTTTTATTGTTAGGTTTAACTGAAGGTCTTTGGGTCATTCGTGACTATTTTGAAATTGGAGTAAAGGCTTTTTTTTCGTCATGGTGTGCTTTGCCTATTGATTTAGCTAGCACGAAGCCACTCGTAGAGATTAAAATGTCAGGATGCTATTCCCTCCAAATTGGGTTATTGTTGATCAATGTTAAGATCTCAGAGAGTCCCCCCGTGTCCCCGTGTACCTTTCATCGTACTTATCTCCCCTGCACTATCTTTAGCGTCGCGACTCACAATGATATTCCCTTTGTCATCTTCTACTTCTCCTTCAGGTACCTCTCCAATCACTTAAGGTTGGCCACCCTCGTCATACCATGTGATGCTGCCAAAACTGTCTGTCTATGAAATAGCATAGCCATAATATGCTTTAGCAGATTGTCAAAAATCCTGAAACAAATTCGTAAAACACAAAAAGCTCAGCATCACCACCAAACGTTTGTACCAATGTCGTTTTTAACCGTGTACATAAACGCGTCCGTTTGCGTTTCGCGTTACATAACGAGTTACGAGGTTCGATGCCCGCCTCGCAACCTTTAAGGTCGAGCGGGCGGCCTCAAGCCCCTTTATTTACCCATACAAGACTTGCGACTCAGTCCTTGAGTGAAATGAAATGAGCTTACAATAGGTAGGTACTTACTTGTTCATGTGTTGCAACTGCGTTTGTTCTGAGCTAATGTTTTTCGAGCCGAAGGAATACTATTACTGAAGGAATCAGGAGGGCTGCAACACGGTAGCAAAAATGAAAATACCTTCTCATAGATCACTATAATAATACCTGGCTCATCAATAGAGTAGTAAACGCGAAAAAAGAAGAATATGAAAGGTTGTTCAAGAATATTTTGTCTGACGACACAAGGCGTTAAGTAAAGATGCATCAGCATCGTGATTGCGTAACACTATCAATCACAATCTGAATAGTAGTCTCTAACTAAATTGTAGTATTAAATTGGCGTAACTCATTTAAATTAGTAAGAATCAATTATATTATACTTTATATATTAATAGCTATGGTTATTAGCAAATTGTGCGTAATTGTGCTACGTTAAACTCAGGCAATGGGTACAAGATAATCCGCCATGTCAACTTTTGCACAGGCTGGACAAAGTGTTGAATGCTAGGAAAGTTGGGCAGTAAGTTGAGGGAGGTCACACTACATATTAGCATTCAAAAAGAATTTTCTTTCTCTGGATTGTAAAAGGACTCTCTTGACTTGTGTGGTATGAGCACACATGCATACTATTCAAATTTTCAGCCAGTCTTTTAGCCCAGCATCAGCACCCTAATTGCGTAACACACTATGAATCTCAATTTGAATAATTTTGAAAGATATTGCTAATCCATTGCTTCTATGTTCGAAAAATGTGTCTGCTCAACGACGTTAATAACGCAAAGAATGAAGTTGGACTGTCAAAATGAAAGTTATTCTTACTGATAATCTGTTACGTTATTACCCCACAGCACAGGTTAATTCTTGGAACATAATTGTAACATAAACACAGGCTTGAATCTTCCTTTCAAAAGCACCAAGTGTCTGTTTCGGTGGTCATGTCAACATTGTAAAGTTATCACTGGACAGTTCATCATCATCAGCCTATAGCTAGCAGCCACTGGACATAGGCCTATCCTATTGCACGCCATTCAACTCGATTTTCGGCAACTCTCATCCAGCTGCTACCAGCCATCCTACGAAGATCGTCGCTGCACAGTTACTAAAACATAAAGCAGGCAAATAAATTGTTCCTACAAATTTTTCATTCATTCAACGTTGATGGACCAGATATATCTTCTGATGGTTATCAAAAAGCCTTGAATCAAGTTTAATATCTCATTATTTATATCTCGGATCTGTGTACTTCCCTGTTTCTAATGCTGTACAGTACTGGCCATTATCCTTTAATATTGAAACAACAATTATGCTGTAAACTTATCATCACAATACTTTAATGGCGATGTCGGCCTTGGATTCGTTTCCACCCATTGTTGGCCGAACTTAGCGTTACCAGCACAGTTTTTCTACCGAATATGACTACCATTGTATTCCATCAGGTAAGCATTTAAAACCAAACTGAGATACAAAGAACCAGCGGAAGTAATTCCATAGTTACAAGCAAGGACAATATTTTATTACATACTTCCTTCCGGACCTATTGTGTAAGTCCAAAGCTTTTTTCACTATTAAAAGCTTCAAATCCGCTCAAATTAAGACCATGTGCGTAGTGCGTACGATAGTTTCGGCACGACTGCAGATTTCAAAACAAAATTGTACGCGATTTTAATCTATGTTGCTGACACGTAAATACGATATAAGCATGCGAGATTGAATACTTGCCATAACTGGGATGATTTGTATAGTACAAAACGGAAGGAAGCGCAATAGAGCTGTAAAAGGGCCGCCGGGTGTCGCTCTATGAATAGATATTTCGCTATTCGTGCCTTCGGCATGGTTTCGCAGCTGAATGAGTGAATCAGGCGGTTTTTAGTTTTGATGGGAAGCGAGTGCGTGAGCGATGGATCGATTCGGGGCTTAGCAGCAGTGCGCGGGCGTCATGGGCCGGAGGGCGGGGGGCGAGGGGGGACGGTTTCCGGCGGCGCGGGCGCACCGTGGGAACGCGCGCACCCACCTACAAGACTGCTCCTCGGATTAAATGACGGGCACTAATTAATTTAAGTTTGCGGCATGTAAAAATAGAGATCCGTGCTAGATACAGCAGGGAGAGTGGTTAACTACTCGCTAGTAGTTACTTATTGACTTGCTCCACCACTTTACGCGCGCAAAGTTGCTCTATTCTGTATGTATGAACCTGATTTCAGAATCCGATTCTTGTTTATTTCAAGTTTATTAGCTAAGCTAGGTTCTAGCTAACGATTTAATTTATTTTCTCAGCGAAATATTATTTTTTCTGCATCCAAGTACTTGAGTTGCAATTGCAACATAAATTCCATTGGTTCCAATCACAGACTGTCTGTGGTTCCAATGTTAAAATGTTAGTTATATTATTTTGGGAATATCGTAGTTTCTGCTGCTCATACGCCCTTATCTTCATCAGCTGCACCTGCCGAAAAAGTAAATTTAAGTAAAAAACTGCAATCTTAAAGATAAGACAAACTTTTTGGAAAATTAACCTCGCAGCTCTTCGTATGATGCAAGGACCGATGTACAGGCCGGCACTATATCGGGTATATCGACTATCGATATCTATACATGAACATTTCGCAGAAGTGGTTCACCCTTTGTTCGCTCAACGGCTCAAGAGGCAAGATGTCGACGCACCTGGCCAACCAGATGCTCCATTCAGAGCGAAGCTGAATTTTATGAATCGCCGACGATCCACTCTCGGCCCATTCACTACATATTTTTTATTTCGTACAACATGTGGCTAGGTAGATAAATTGGAACTTGGAGCACACTTCGAAGGATTTTAAGTTTTTAGTACTTAAGTAAAATTCTTGAAGAGATTGGTGAAATACTTGATGTCCTATGAAAAAGGGTCTTTCCGGGCAAGACAAGTGGAGCTATGTGACTTTCAAAGTAGCAATGCTAAGGGTTTTCTAGTGTTCCGTTTGAATCTGTTATTATACTCACTTATATGTTTTTTTATGGAGGTTCAGAAATCCCACTTCGTCTATCAAGTAGGATATGACATGGCAGAGACATAATTTTTCTTGCTAACAAAGTCTTTTAATAACCTTTGACGTCAATATCAGGCGTCAATATTTTTTTCCAGACTGATTATTTTAGTATCAGCACAGGAAGTCGTAATGAGGCCATTATTAATTAATCAATATTTATTTAAACAATGTTGTAGTACAACATAAACATTAATCCAATTGACCTTTTAAAGGGCTTATCTCCGTCAGAACCGAAACAAAATTAACTAAATATCAAACATGTTCAAATAATATTTCTATTCAATGTTCAGGATAAACAAGATTCGTTTCTGTAATCAAAACAAATTAATGACAATTTATAACTGGCCTTATCGGAGTTCGGTTCATTCATAACTTTAGTGATAAGTTAGCAAATAAATCCATTATGTTATCTTTGTGTACCGATCTGGATGTATTATAATGAGAATTGGATATCAGCTGGTGTCCCGCAAGCTGTAAGTGTCAATTGTGTCTGATCGCCGGATTTGAGAAAAAAAACAAACGTATGCGTGGGTAGAGTCAGTGCTGCTCGTCGTATGTACAATCGTTCTCGTAAATGAATTACATAAACAGGAAATTATATTCGAAAACTTGCAACCTAATGAGTGATGGCTGCCCTCTGCAAAAATGATGTCAAATGAAATTGCCTAGATGTCAATTAATTGCTGTGTGCAACATAGTGTGCCATTATGGATTTTCGTTTAACGGCGAAAGGTCAAAGGTCAAACACGAGGCAAGGGGATGAAACAAACGATATATACCTAGCTGCAATGTGAAGGTCTGTATAGGTAGAAAGGGGCGTTGTCTGTAACATTTCACAATTCAATTTAGGTTTCGACGTAATGGAATTTTCAAACTCTCTTCTCTTCAGATATTAGGTCCAGATTCCATTACAGCTGAAGCAGATTACACATAAATTATAAAAACTTGATACAATGATTCCTAAAAGAAAGTACAATGTAAGTATGTCACTCGTCAGGTACGTAAACGTTACGCACCTATTTTCCATCCTCACGTGACATTTTAGTTCCTAACGGACCGAGGCTGATCTGTGACGTATGTAAGCATAAACCGGATTACAATCTATGACGTTATCATGTACCGCCCGTGACGTACCGTCGCCACACCTTTAGGAAAGCAGGTGACCTATTTGACCTATGACATCTATTCTTGGACTAAATCGACCCGGTACAAATATAGACATCCTGCACACGCGCTGTTTCCGCCCTCCCTGCACTTCTGCATTTGTTGAGAGTGGAAAGGTCAAATCTTTTACTTTACAATCCCTTTTAAGCACTTAACGAAAGGTCAGGAATTTAATTGATCAGTTTTAGATTGTCGTTAACGACGAAGAGCTGACTGGGTTAATGTTATTAATGTAGAAACTGAGTAAAAAATCGTCATAAAGTCACAGAACAAAGGCTTTCGATAATGCAAACGGAGAAGCTTTCATCCAGTCTCCAAATAGGATGTTTGGAATTACAAGTTTACTGGCTATCGCACTCACCTTTGGATAATTATATCAGCAGTGATAAAGTACTTATAAGAAAGGGAATCTGCCGTTCACATTTATGGATCCTGCGGGGTAATTGCGTAACACACTAACAGTAGTAAAATGGCTTTTATTTTGACAGTTCAACAACTTTCTTTGCGTTATTTATTTATTTATGTTGATCATTTTTCGAACATATGAAGAACAGATTAGCAATGGGCCCTTAACATCACGTGGCGAAGCACTAAGATTGAACATTGCTCAAACCCGAAATACCTAGGAGTAACGTTAACCGCAATACACACTGAGCCGTATGTCGGCAACCGACATGATTCTTTTCATTTAGGCCGCCGGGTTGTGTCGGCGGGCTGTATCGGCGGCCCGGCGAGCTCAGTGTGTATTGCGCTTTAGATAGGGTTCTAACGTATTAAGTCACACTGCTACGAAAACGGAAGCCAAGCAGAATGTCGGGACACGCAACAATCTTTTACGTCGCATAATTACCACTAACTGGGGAGCTGCACCCGATGTCCTTCGCACAACTGGCATGTCTTTGTGCTTCTTTGCTGGCGAATTTGCGTGTCCAGTGTGGCATCGGCACGCTCACGCCAAACGGGTCGACAATAAATTGAATGAGAGTGTTGGATAATATCGGGCTGCTTCAAACAGACTCCACTCAATAAGCTTTACCCGCTTGCAGGAATTTCGCCACCTGCCGTACGCAGGGATGTCGCATGCGCACTAGAAAAAAAGAACCGGGAAACCGATGCCCGACATCCCCTCTATGGTTACACAATGACCCCGGGTAGGCTTAAAAGTCGTAAGAGCTTCTTATGCTCCACGCAGGCCATCCAGGACCAACCATCTAATGAGAGAAGCAAACTGTGGGAACAAAAGCATCCACCACCTCCCTACTTCGTTAAACCCCACGAACATTTGCCTCTCGGCCGTGATCTGCAGTGGCCTATATGGAAAGCTCTCAATCGATTGCCTACCCAAGTAGGGCGTTGCAGACACAACTGGTCGAAATGGGGGATTACTGACCCATCCTATATCCAGTGCGAGTGCGGTGCCTCTAATCAGACCCTGCCCCACTTGCTGGAGTGCCCTAAGTGCCCGTTCACCTGCACCTTGGATGACTTAATGAATGCCACTGATGCCGTAATTAACGTCGCCACGTACTGGGCTCAGCTCAAACAATATAAAATCTCGAAGAAGAAGAAGCAATATACTTCAAAACGATTCAGATGATTCAATTAGGGTGCTGAAGATACGTTAGGACTTCCAAATGCGTCTCAAATCTTTATCTTCGTCTTATTTAGTAATACGTATGGATTTTGTCTCGAACTAAACGGTATAAGCTCCCACGACAATACAGCAATAAATGCCATGCAGTGTGAAGTATCACGTATTGTGAGATGCCGCCGTATTCCGTGAAAAACATTGAAGGTATGAAGAAAAAGTTCCCAAAGGAAACTGTTAGCAACTGTACCTTGGCTTTACATTAACTGTCTGGCCATGTAAAAAGTAAAAAGCAAAATAATGTTCTTGGCGCTACCATTTTTAATTACGAGAGATGAATGGGCCGTTTTGCGCAAAAGGGAAGAGTGGCTGCGCTTGCAGTCTTGCACTAATAAGAACGCGATTACGCGATTGTCTGGGCTTGTTATTAATACTGTAATTAAAAATTTTTGTTCAGCATAGTTTTGCTAATGAAAGAAGCGGAGTGTGGGCTTCTTTTTGAGGCTTTAGTTGCACAGACTAATTAAAAGACTAGATATGTCTATCCATGATCTTTGATATGAGAACGTGTTTTAGTTTTTATAAGGACTCTTTTGGATTTCTGTAAATTGTCCGGAAGGGTTTTAGGTTGGGTACTGGGTAAACTTTTTCTTCTACCCTTGTAGCTCCGTTCGCCCGTTTCGGTAATCAGCATGATTCTTGCATTAATAATGTAACTGTATTGGCATAGTTGCGTGCGGAGTCAACCTTCGCGTGCCACCAACATTTTGTTTACGACGAAACGAAACTAATTCAGTTGGACACACTACTTGCTTTATTAATGAAAGAGCGGAGGTGGGGCATTCGCTGCCTGTAACGGAACTTACATAATTATTGGTAAACCTCGTCCCGTTTGGTTTACAACCAACAAATCCACAGTTGGGACAAACAAGTTTGAACTTTATAGTCTAAATATAGAGCTTCATTTGTTTTAGTTCGTAAAGGTTGATGTGATCTTTTGTTATAGGGTTTTTATGAAGTGAATGAAGCAGCAGCTGTTGCTGGCAAGTCAGCCCACACTGTACGTTAAAAGGCATTGTATTTCGCAAATATCAGTCGATTATATCAATGGATTTAGTTTTTGTGTTAGCTTAGTCATTGTTGCACATAATTCTGTATTAAAGTGGAAATACGTTGGCAGATATTTGATGTATGTAGGTATAAAGTATACCTTACCTGTTGGATTTCTAGAAAATGCTGTAGTAGATAATTACTGAATGTACTTACATAATTTTAGGTAGGTAGGTAAGTACTGTTAGCACTTTGGATTAAGTAAAAATATGTTAACGGCGCTTTCGCTAGTATCCGCTTAGAAAATAATTTAGTTAAAAATCGTGGTTCATTTATACTAAAGAAAAATCGTGGCGGATCAGCACAAAGGAAATCTAATCTTGAGTCTAGTCTATCTGTAGTGTCTAGTCTATAAGACCCAAAATTCGTCGGCTCGAATTTGTATATTATATTTTTATACATAAACTTTAAACCTAAAGATATCCCAATAATAGGATGATGGGACAGACTGGATGCAGAAGGCGGAGGACAGGGTGTGGTGGCGCTGCCTGGGAGAGGCCTATGTCCAGGACTGCAAGAGGCTGAGCTGATTGATTGAGGCAATTACAAAGCAGTAGGTAGGTAGACACCTAACAGCTCAAAGAATTGCGGAAGAATGAATACTATTTTAAGCATGGCCACATACTTAAAGCTAAGAAAAGTATACCTTTTATTTCTGCAATTAACTCTACTTAATGGACCACATACAACCATTATTAGTTTGCGTTTTCCTGTTAGGTATGCGAATAAAAAATATTTTTAATGGCAATCGATTGCTGCTGATATAAGAGATAAGAGTCATTAATCATAGAAACTGACCGCCTTATTGGTTCCGTGGTTACCCGCGCGATTGTAAATCTAGAGGTCTTCCACCCTAATTGCGTAACACGTTTTCAATCATTTCAAGGATATTGCTTCATATGTTCGAAAAATGTGTCTGCTCAACAACGTAAATAACGCAATGAATGTTCTTGAACTGTCAAAATGACAGTCACTGCTACTGTTAGTGGGTTATTGGTGGCAGATTTGAATGGAATTGGGGTTGCCTGTTAGGAAGGAAACTTAACCGATCCCAACACATAAGCTCACGGTTTTTTCCCATGAGTGTAGGTAGAGAAACTACAGAACGTCACCTTACCATCCATATTGCACATTGCAATCCTTCCCAACAAACATTTCAGTCGTATAAATAAAAAATATGCGACTCAAAGTGCTGTAAATATCGCATTGAAGTAATTTAGCGTGTAATACGACTTAGAGCATCTTATTCTTATATAACTTTTAGTCGTATATTACAGTCATATAGAAATCGTATTAACTTCTATACGACTATTTTTATGACTATTATACAGTTTTATGTAGAAACGGCGTCATTTAGTGGTAAAACCAGTGTCGTGACTTTAGTGACGTCTATATGACTTTTATCCTACCATTAATCGTATTAGAATCGCGAGAAACATCTTTAAGTGACGATCATATAAGAGTGATAAATTGCACCCCTAGACGATTTTAAGCCAATTTTATAACTTTTATACTACCGTTAAATTACTGAGTGTTCTATTATAGTGCTTACAAACTGCAAAAAAATAACTATCAAGTTTCGCTTCTTTTAATCAAAATGAATAAAAAAACCTGGGCAAATGTAAAAAAAAGTGGTGCTTTTAAAAGGAAAGTGAAAAATAACTATACTGCGCTTCTCTCGTCATGTTGTGTTATAACGAATATGTCTATACGTAACGACAATAATGTACAAACTGGAGTTGGTTCCGTACAAGATTTTATGAATACAAAAGAATTGATTTCGATGCAAAGTAAATCTAAACAAAACGTGTCGAATAATGCTGTAATACAAAATGGATCTATGCTAGTAGATGCAAAAGAAGACGAAGTGGAAGAAAAAAATGATAATACCACTTATTCATACTTTGAAATAAAGGTGTAAATAAAATTAAAAAAATCCAAGATTTTTGTCATATTTATTATTGATAAACGTATCTTTACAATCAAAGTTTTAACATTCGAAATAAACATAGTAGTAACAAAGAAATTATTTTACTTAGTTTACATTGTCTTTGGATCAAAGCTATTAAGAATATGTTAATGACAATGTTACACAATTCAATCACTATTTTTCAAACCTGACCAGAAAAATAAAATATCTCACCATGTTGATGATAGGAGTTATTTATTTATATATTTTTTTGTTTTCCTATTCTTTTTCAGTGAGAACGCTACAGTGGCACTTCTTATTCAAGTTTTTTTCTTCTAATCAGACAAAGAAGAAACTTCTGAAGAATTGTTAAATTTTCGCGATATAGCGAGGTTTTTTATTTTTCTGTTAGACTTCAATTATATATTTATATCATATTTATTCTGAATAAACGTTATAATCTTTACAATCACAGTTTTATCATTTAAAATAAACATAGTAGAGCTTGCCTAGTTGGAAATGATGTGCCCCACTACGTAAATAGTTGATATAATGTGTGATTGCTAATGTTTACAATGCCTTTGTCTCCGTGTGAGCATCAACAGGAAATATTATTATTATATCTATAACTCACATAGAGACAAAGTCATTGTAGACATTAGCAATCACACATTTATATTTATATACTAGTTAAGTAGTGGGGCGCGTCATTTCAAATTAGACTAGCTCTAACAAACAAATTATTTTAATTAGTATAAAATGTCTTTGGATCAAAACCACTAATGCCCGGTTGCTCTAAAAGTTAACGTTCGTTAAATTATGGTTAAAGTAAAATTTTGTTCGTAAAATTTTACTTTAACCATTACTTAACGAACGTTAACTTTTCGAGCAACCGGGCCTAAGAGTATAGGTAATTATTAATCACAATCTAATACGATTTATGGTCAACGCTGACCAGGCCCACCCGGCACCCGACCAGCACCGCCTCGTCGTACGACGTCAACTCGTTGTCGATGTGTGGCCCACGGGTTTAGACGACTCATTGTTAAAGGTTGGTCCACGATCATACAAAATAATCATTCGCGGGCAGCGCGCGGTCGACGAGCAAGCAGCGAGTTATTCAATCAATCATTTTTTTTATTAGATCCGAGGCCACCTATAAATAAATCACCATTTTAATTAGGTACGTAAAGAAACTTCAATCACTTCAACTTAAAAAGCAGCTTTTGACAGTAGATTTTAATATGATTGAATGAGTGATCGTACTTTACTGACACATGACACAAATATAAAAAAAATAAACAGTCTTCAAACCAGGAAAAGTAGGTGAAATGGTTTTTTAAACACTACAAAGGAACCCTATTTCAGTTAATATGGCTGACAATATTGAACAAAAAGTATATGCACAGAATAATTAGTCGTTTTGATGTTGTAATATGGTTGTATCTTTAACTCTAAGTCGTATAGAGGTGACTGTTAGCACGTTTACCAAAAATATACTTGATTAAATCACTTAATTTTAAGAATTTGCATGGCGCGTTAATTAAAATGTCATAATTAGCTCATATTACCCGATAGAATTAATTTCCCAATAGATTGAATGGGCCCAATGAGTTTCAACACAATAGCACATCAGATAATATATTAAAATTTTTGTACTCACCTTCAAATGGATCTGACACAAATAAAATATTGAAATCATGCAGGCATAATAATTTACGGCATTTATCTCACCATTTTATCACAAAATCCTGTTTAAAAATAATACTACGCCACCTATTTGCAACAAAATGCCGCAAAGCAGCGGTAATAAACACCATTACTTGACAAAAACGTGGGTTTTATGACTGCTACACAACCACTATTTGACCAAAAAGTGGTTTATACGACGGTTACGTTACTCTTTTAAGACACTGATTCGTATAAAATGGGCCTATTCTCGGTGAAGCCAACGTGATGGCGACGTATTTACGACCAGCTTATGGAACCAAATGTAGAAATAATCACGTTGTGGCGACTTGTCAAATGTTTGTTGGGTTTCCACCGTTCCCAACATAGTTGGCAAATGGCTAGGGAGATGATGATGACTTGGAAGCCCAGGGAGTATGATTCAGAAACTTCGGCACTATAAAGAATTTTGTGAGTACTTGTAGCAGTTAGCTAGCACTCATTGATTGTTAGGTGAGAGGTTACTAAACGTTACTGAAAATTAACTGAATCATCAATTAGCAGCAATTTTAGCGCAGATGGAGGTCCATTTAAAATAACTCCTTGCTTGATACCTACATGACGGTTCACGTCCATTGCTTCTTTAGACTATAATGATACTGCAATGAAGCAGAGGTGGCCCAGTGGTAATGACCTCGAATTACGAGTTAGAGGTCATGGGTCTTATTTTGTGTAAATAATTTCATCACCACTACTCTCAAAACGGTGAAGGAAAACATCGAGAAGCAACCGGCATGTCCTAGAACGAAATATTCGAAGACTTGTGATATCTACCAACCCGCACTGGGCCCGCGTGGTGGATTACAGCCCACTCCCTCTCGAAGAGAGGAAGCCGGTGTCCTAGCAGTGAAAATATTATAGGCTGATGCTATGTTACTGCAATGGACACAGATTCTAATAAATAATAATTGGTCATTGGATACCAACTCAAACCATAAGACAGGTATTACCAACCCGCGGTAACACTTTTGCATATTACATAAAACTTGCCAGTTGTTATTTAAACAAATCTATTATATATATTTCAA
This sequence comes from Apamea crenata, assembly GCA_949629185.1. NCBI lineage: Eukaryota > Metazoa > Arthropoda > Insecta > Lepidoptera > Noctuidae > Apamea > Apamea crenata. The sequence goes on from OX451359.1 coordinate 7,212,355, forward strand.
CTTCAACTACCTAGGACATGACATAGGTCACATCTCATGACAGGCAGTAGGTACTAGAACCTCATTAGAAGTCCGTTCACGATCCTAACGAGTTCCGTAGGTGCCCGTATATACGTACATCTAAGCGCTATGTTATAATTATGTATATTACTCGTAATGGAAAACTAGATTGTCCAGCTACACAACTCACAATGTTAATGCCACGAATACCAAATAAGCCTACCGGACCCATTAATTACGGAGACGTGCCATTTAAAACCATAAATCAGTCACTATCAATACGAAACTATTTATTTATTGACCTCCTTGATTATTACCTTTTTGGTTCTGTCGAATTTAAATATAGAAAAAAATGTTTTATTATCTGTAATGCTGGCCATCATTCTATTTTTGATGGATGACATTTAAAGGAAATTGATTTGAAACATTCTTTATTAGTGGGGCTTTGTACAAGCCACGGTTTCTTTACGATGCGGCGTATAAACCGCGCCGTAGAAATAACGTGAACAAACCTCCTTAGGGATCCATACAACACTGACGACCGTGCCTACACACTACAGTGAATAAACCATAGTTTTTTACGGCAGGAATAACGTGTGTACTAAGGGCCAAGGGCTTTGTATCGCGTTTTTTTATCATAATCTATCGGCGGACTCATTCATTTAATTTTAAGATTATTATTATCGATCCATCCAAACTAATCCGTATCCATACTGTCCCCTCGTCTTTTCGGCAAGCTTATTACGTTCGGTAACAATAGTGGTTGTGTCATTATTGGCAGGTCAGCTCCTAATATTTATAAATCTAAAGTAACTCTGTCTGTCTGTTACCTTTACATCATGTCCAAACCACTGAACCATAATAGCGTTATGAATTTGACAGATAAGTAGCCTGCGACCTGGAGAAGGACATAGACACCTACTTTTCATCGTGAATCGGCTATTTGTATTAAAAATAATCAAATATAAGTACAATACATGTAGACGAATCTGCGGGAAACAGCTAGTGTAGATGTAAGTATAGTAAGCAAATAATAATTTGTCATAAGACCGAAATGTGTTCTTGAAACATGCATTTAGATAATACCGCAATAAAAATAGTACATGAAACTCTCAGTTGGTCGGTATATAAAAATACCCTCCCCTCGGCTTCATTCAGTGGGCGACCACGGCATTAACCGACCAAATGAAAAATAGTTTAAACACTTTATTTTGTTTAAATACCCGCATACCTTTGTAAATTGTCGTTTTATTTTCATTCATGAATTAGAAGTTACGGTTAGTTCCGTCGTAACTCTCCCACGGTGTATGAATGAAGTGCGCTTGCACATGATTCAAGGAGCGAAAGAAAGGGGCGCGTCACTTCCGGAGCGAGGCGTATGGCGCTACTTCCGGCCGTCACCGGATACGCATGTTCCCTGTTCGCATCAATTATTATTTCCTTCTTAATGTTTCCTTTCATTAAAGCTTAATTTTTAACGTCTTTGAAATAGAGAAGTGACGTGTCAAGACCGTTAGGGATTTATTTGAAAAAAAAAAGGCGAAATGTGCGTTATTAATCATTATTATTTTTCAGATCAATCAACTCAGCCTATTGCAGTCCACTGCTGGACATAAGCCTCTCCTAGGCTGCGCCACAACACCCTCTCCTCCGCCTTCCGCATCCAGTCTGTTCCAACCACCTTCCGTCCATCTAGCTAGGGGGCGTCCCACACTACGCTTGCCGATACGCAATCTCCACTCCAGCCCCTGCAGTCTCGACATTCATAGCGATCGCTTTACGACCGAATTCGGTCGCAAAGTCCCGGATTGACAGGTGTAATGTATGGAGTGACAGGACTTTGCGACCGAATTCGGTCGTAAAGCGATCGCTATGAATGTCGAGACTGCAGCCCCTGAACTCGTCTGCTCCACCGGCCATCGGTCCTTCGACAAACGTATATTATTTTTATGTGTTCAATATAAACCTACAGTGATTGTATACGTCCGACCATAAAAATTCTCTTGAACCAAAATCTAAATATGAATAACACTCGTAGGCAGACCATAAAAAAAAGAAAACACGTGGGCCCGATAGCTGGAATTTGCCAAAACAGTTTTGTCGTTAAAGCTCACTTTCAGACGGACGTAGGCTGTATTCACTGTATTGTGCTTGTGCCGCACACCACGCCACGCCATATTTGATCACGAAAACGGTTTGGATATAAAAATTAAACAAACTGCTCTGATGCTCAAATCAAATTGCCACACGTTGGGTGGTTTTCACCGAAAGTTAAAATACTGACCGGTTTTTGGAAGCCTATTTAATTACATAATCAGCAGATGTTCCCACTGCTGCGACACAGGCCTCCTCTCGGTGAGAGGGAGTGGGCCGTAATCCACCACGCGGGCCCAGTGCGGGTTGGCAGATGTCAATGTCTTCGATTTTTTAGTTCTAGTCTAGGACATGGCGGTTTCCTCACGATGTTTTCGTTCACCGTTTTGAGAGCTATGGTGATGTAATAATTTACACAAAGTAAAGCGCCTGTCTGGGTTCGAACCTACGATCTAAAACTCGTAAGTCGCGGCCGTTACCACTGGGCCACCACGGTTCTTATTTAATTATTTGTTGCCAACTAAAGTTCTTCTAGCCATACAACGTGGTAATACCGCCAGTCTCTTGGGTACATTTCCAGTCGACAGCGATGCGGATGAATTTTTCGACGCTATATTTTACTTTGTGGATACTTATGTTAGGATACAATTTTGTTATTTTTATTAATTAATTATAATTAGGTATTAATTGTTATTTACTTACATATTATTTTGATTCTAAATAAATTGTCACAAATATTTTTAAAAAGCTCTACTCTACTGGTTTTAATAGGTTATTGGTTTTCCGATAACCATCCATATCACTACAGCTTATATGCTGTGATATGGTGTGATATGCTGTGTGATGTGTTCTAGAATGATACAAACTAAAATCGCTATACTTAACAGCATTTTCGACCGTCCTAGATCTTGAATTTTAGACAGAGACAAGGCCACTGATCTTGTGAATTTCTCTACGACTACCCGAGACTCTTCTCTTCTCTTCTCTTCTCTTCTCTTCTTCTTCGTTCTTCGGAACATTTATCTTTTTCATTCTTGATATGTATGACCCTCTTATTTTGTGATTTACATTCGTCACCTCACACTTCCGGTCCAGTTGAAAACCAGCGTCAGGCACTAAGTAGTTGTCTGGCATTTTTGCTAAACTGGGCCTTTATGGCACAGCAGTGAGGCACACTTTCCTGCTATTTCTTATGCAATATTTATCTATGCAATTCCTTACATACCACTATTAAAAAACATGTTGGTATATTATAATGTGTGCCTTTTAGTCTATGCTAATTAAATGTATTTTCTTTTTTTCTCTCTATTACAAAACGAGGATTGATTTAAGGCACAAACAATAGACTAGAAGCGAGACTATCGTCAAATCACATTCCTTAAAGGGGAATGGTTAGCCTCCATAGTCATAGAGCACCAACATAATCCTTCAATCTTGATAGACTATTGTCAGCCGTTAGTTTGAAACCAAAGACAAAGCTGTGCCAATATTGGCATGCGATACGATTGACACATGAATTGATAGTATTGAGAGCTACCTTTTATGTAATCTAGGCTCTATTCAGTGCTGCCCTTTGAGCAGTGTCCAATTACACGCTTGGAATGATCGAACACGTGTGGATATGACGGACCTACCTGCTTTGCTGGTGTAGGTAGGTATCTCTATATATGTGTTGTAGTATGAACATAGTTGAAAATGTGTCCATACTTCCATATAAATCCATAATCCGTACTTATACGTCTTACCTTACGGGCTGGCAGGGACATCGGCGCGCAGACTGTTACCTACTGTGAAAAATTTCAACCGCGTTGAAATTTTTCGTCGTTTATTAAAAAAAAATCTGCTGTTTCCTACAAAAGTGATACCTACCTACGCGGTAAAATGTATGGAAGTTATTTTTTTTTACTTACCGGCGAAAATTTTCCGTGTAGAGAGGTTCAGGATCTACCGATTCCGTGGTAACAGGTTGCGCGTCGATTTCCCTGCCAGCCTGTATGTCTAAGAATTTTTTTTAATAATAATAATGTATAATATTATTAATGCCAAAGTGACTCTTTGTTTGTTACCTTTTCATGCCCTGACAGCTGAAAGAGTGCCGATTGCATTAGGCACACAGGTAGACCATGACCTGCACCCTAATAGCGGAACACACCATCAATCTCAATCTGAATCATTTTGAAGGATATTGCTGATCCATTGCTTCATATGGTCGAAACAATTGTCTGCTCAACAATGTAAATAACGCAATGAATATTGTTGAACTGTCAAAATGAAACCTTTGCTACTAATAAACTAATTGCCATTGCTATTGTTGTACGCCATTACCCTCTTGAGCTAGGAAATATTACGATGATACTCTTTATCCCGATAGGTCATTCCTGTGGAATCATTTGTGACCTCCACGTGGCAAAAGCCGGTTTAATATAAATCCCAATAAATTTCCATTAGGTAGATACTTAACGTCATCTTATCCTTGCAAGTCAATAATGTTGTTCCAGTTTATATCAGGACAACAGGACAGCTGCCTTGCCCCGTAGCTCCTGCAACGTGATTGGTTCCTGCAAAGTTGGACCCCTCACTATGACGTACGTTGCTGACGTCGCTTGCCGACCCTGACCTGCAGAATTTGGGTCAGGCCAGCTAGATACTCCACCCACAATTCCGCTATCCAACTCCTGGTGAATCAATAGCGCGGATGTACACAATAATGCTCAAAGAAAATTTTACTAGGTACTTTAAATTATTGGCTTTCATGGAAGCCAGCAAACATTGGCGGCACCGCTTGCACAGTCAATAAAATTGTTTACATTGCACTTTGTGTAAGTAGCTATTCTCTATCTCCGTCTGGCTTTAGGTTAAGCCAAACGGGTGACAAGGACGGATAGCGGAAGTAAAATAAGAATGGAGTCGGGGTTCATTCATTGATGTTTCCGCCGCCATCAATGGGTAGACACAAAATAAGGGAGTGCAGATGGCGCTGACCATAAAAGCGCATAAAGGAACGGAGGAAAGCAGAGGCGGTAAATACCAACGAGCCTCACAACATGAATATGTAGGAATACGAAAATTAGATGATGAGAGGATTTTCCACGTTCAGACACAGACGCCGATAGCCATTAGCAAAAAAAAAAAGGTAAAAGGGCACTGAACTGCGACTCGGAGAACCTACTATGATACCGTCGGATACGGGGTCAAATTAGCTAGCGAAACTCCGCAGACGTGATGGGTTACCGTTACCGATATTTAAACATGATAAAAAATGAAAATTATAATTTTTGGGGTCAACGAACACAGATAGTAGTAGTAGTAGTTACTTGGTAAAACTGTTTTTTTTTGTTTTATCGTGTTTTGGTTTTGATATTGATAGCCATGACGTCTAGGTATATGAAGTTTACACAAAACGATTTTCTAATCTCATAGTTCAACTAAGAACAACGAAAAAGTCATCAAATCTTTTTTTCTTTTTACCACGTTGGGGTCATCCCATTGACGGCACTGTTGGCGCAGTGTTTAAGCGATTGACTGCTGCGCTGCGTGTCGCGGGTTCGATTCCCGCACGGAACAAATATTTGTATGACCTACATGTATTTGTTCCGGGTCTGGGTGTTTTTCTATCTATAATATGTATGTATTTACAAAAAAAAAATGTATATAAGTAGTTTATCAGCCATCTTGTTTCCATAACACAAGCATTAGGTTGCTTAGCTTGGGACAAATGGTGCTGTGTGAAATGTCCAGGGATATTATTATTATTATTATATTATATATGTTGTAAAGAGGTAGGTAGGTATATACGAGTGTAACCAGTCAATATTTGTTGCTTGTTTGCGAGAATGTTTGGATAAGTTTAATTAAGGTAGAGTTCGCTGAAGCTAAAACCCGCATTGTTGAATTAAAGCATTTGGAGGGCAGGTAAATAATAGACAAGTCGAAGTAATAATAAAATAAAAATGAATCGCTGAATGTGTTGCTAAGCGCAAATCTCGAGAACAGCTGAACCGATTTTGCTAATTCTTTTTTTAGAATATTCCTTGAAGTACGAGGATGGTTCTTACGGAAAAAAATGTAAGAAAATTGCTTCTCGCGGACGAAGTCGCGGGCAAAAGCTAGTAATTAATAAAGATTTTTTCGTTAACTATTCTTAGTTAAGAGGGACCCGTAGCTAAATAATAACAGCCGCACAGGTCAATCGATCAAGTAAGCTACGCTTGCCGCGGTTGGTCTGTAGATAGGTGACTATCTTTATATACCGATATCCCTCCGTGCCTCGGAAAGCACGTTGAGCCGTTGGTCCCGGCCATGTCCCGACTGTCATTCGTGGATCTTTGACAGTCGTTACGGGTAGTCACAAGCCCGAAAGTATGATAACCAGTCTTACCAAGGGGTATCGTATTACTCAGTAACTGTGTTGCGGAGGTCAGATAGGCAGTCGCTCCATGTAAAATACTGGTATTCAGCTGCATCCGGTTAGGTTAAGTTAGCTGACCCCAACACGGGAAAAGACCAGGCAGATGATGATTCTTAGTTAACAAAAAAATCTTCATTAATTACCAGCTTGTCATATTTCTTTGATTTGATAAGGGTTACATATTTACGTCCTAGGCCCTAATTCACTATGACTACTTAACGATTCCTTACGTCGAAACCATGTCGATTCCGCGATTAACACCGCACGCCGCCGCGGAGGGCGGTGGCGGTAAAGCGGATTTCGTAGCGGTGCCCCGTGCGGTAAGGCGGTTTACGTGCCTGTCCGCGCGGATGGATTTAACACGGTTTTCGACATCGAAATTCATTTTTAAATTGCAACACGTCCTGCACCCACGATGATCCGCGCGGTTATGCGGCGCGGCGCCCCGTGTGTGAGGTAGTGATGGGAATTAATGCGATTTCGCATAAATTTCATTAGCATGCGAATTCTTGAGTCTTAGCATGCTAACTGCTATTGCTATGCTATTTGCTAATCTAACGAAAATTGATATTAAATAATTATATGAATTTTGTTTTTATACGAATTATGAGCGCGTTCGCCTTATGAAGGAAGGAGGACGTCGTCTCCTAGCGTGCGACTTAGTTTGCTCGCCGATGACGTTTTATTTCTGCTAGTGCACTTGCAATGTGTTGTGATTAAGATAATGAGTATATTATTTTAATAAAAAAATATTTAACAATTATTATAAATTATTATTTTTACACTTTTATACACAGCCACTTCTCACTACTTTTAACTAGGTACCTACTATTATTTACAGATAGGTACCTAATGAGTTTACACTATTATCAATTTAAGTACAATAATAAGCGTAACGAAAGAGTGTAATTTAAAAAACTAAACTTTCACTATCACTTGCCAAAACGTACTGAGCTTTGACACAATATATATTACAATTACAATACGACGCGAGCCACGCACGTGTCACACAAATTATTATTAAATAATCACACGCATTTATTCAATATACGACCTTATATACGAGCAAATCAAAGATAATAAGGTAATAATTTGCTTAATCCCATTCTTCGCAATTCGCATCACCCTGCTAATAATTTTAACGAATTACAACTATCACACGCATTCATACAATATACGACCTTAAATACGAGCAAATCAAAGATAATAAGGTAATAATTTGCTTAATCCCATTCTTCACAATTCGCATCACCCTGCTAATAATTTTAACGAACACGCATTCATACAATATACGACCTTAAGTACGAGCAAATCAAAGATAATAAGATAATAATTGCTTAAACTTATTCTTAGCATCAAATGGACCTGCTAAAAGTCAGGATCACGTGAAAGTGAAACAGATAGATTTAGTATTCCCGTGGGTGCGACGGAGAGCGCACGCCGCCGCTGTCTCGTTGAGTACCGCGGCATTATCGTTTGAACGAAATACGAAGCGATTAATTCACTTCGCACTTCACAGAATTTCGCAACTACATTTCATTTGCTAAATGCTAAATGAGCATTCGCATGCTAAAAATGAATGCTAATGCTAATTAATCCATCACTAGTGTGAGGCGCCGCCCCACCGCGCGGACGGCAGCGCGGAGCGGCGGTTGCGGTGAGAGCACCGCTCGAACGCGCGGTCGGGCGGTGTACGTGTGTTAGGCATCTACGGATTTATTAGAGGTCAATGTGACATGAAGAACCGCTTCACCGCCTACCGCAGCGGTGCGCGGTGCCGTGTGTTAATCGCCTAAGTTATTCCCGCAAATCTCGCGTTCATTTCGCGCAGTTTTGTACATTGTGTCATAGAGAATAAGGCCCCTGGTGTCGTATTTTTTTGGTAGTTACTTATGATAACTTCATCTTATAAACAGCATGTGGGGCTTCACTAAATCTTTGATTAATTTGTAATTCTAGTCCAATCAAAACTCATCTTTTTAGGTAAAAGAAGAGGACTCATAGGATGCCAAAGATTTTAAAGTTAAGTTTATTTTCTGTGCATTTGTAATTCGGCCCTGTAATCTTAAAACAAGTGTCAACACTCATTGAACGCTATGGGCAGATATATGTATATAACCCGCATATTGAGTCAACTTTGGGGTTACAAATAGCCCAAAAAACTAGAGATTTTTTAATGACGCCAAAACAAAATACTTACGTCACAGGTGCCTTGAAACCGAAGTGAATATCATTGAATTCCAAATTTAATAAAAACGTGTATGAAAACAAAATATTTATCCATCCAAACAATCTCGAGGGTCGCTCAACTAAGCGCGTCTTTCAATAAACAAGACAACATTGCTGCTGCGAAACTGAATTTCAGACGAATTTACACCTTCTTCCTTTGAAATAAGAACTGTTTGCTAAGATAGTGTTGGTAAATCTAGTTGGTTCTGTGATGACGTAACGGGAGTACCCGTCCGTTCATTGAGATGTCATGTCGCAACCCCGCAGCCCCCTGTATAACCTCCCCCTTATCTCGTTAATTACCCCTCCCGCAGTGACGTCAGGGGTAATTTCGTCACACTAAATAAAATTCCACGAGATTCCTAAATAAGTTTTCCGATAACATTTTGTTCGTGGAAAAATGTTGGTCTATTGTTTTATTTGACGTCAATTGGGTTCAAGTTTGGTCCATAGAAGAATGCGTCTATAAATATCGGGTACCAATCTGCTGGGGTTTATTTATAAACCTTGCTTAAAGTTACGTAATGATAAGCGAATAAGGCCCCTGGTGTCGTATTTTTTTAGTAGTTACTTATGATAACTTCATCTTATAAACAGCATGTGGGGGGCTTCACTATAAATCTTTGATTCATTTGTAATTCTAGTCCAATCAAAACTCTTGATAAGCGACTGTTTAACCACACATTGTAAACGTTTAGCGTTAATTACTACTAAAAAGGTTGTATTCGAATAAAAATATGTACACTTGTAGTTACGTAGTTTGTGGAAGGAATAATTTTCTCCAGCATGAGAACTGTGATAGTGTAGTTTTATCATGCAGATTACTGAATGTTTTAAAATGGATAGATTACTGCGGTTTCGTGGACAATTTACTCATCAAGACATTGTTATCGATCTTCAAAACCATCGAAAGCTTATTAATCCTGAAGACTAAAGTGCGGTCGACGAGATAAGTAATGCGTTCTTGCGCCTGTCAGTTTCATACAAACGAATACATACGTGTTTTGCGAATTTGATCTTTATTAGCTACTAGAATTGTCCCACTGACAGGGGGTCTACTCCGAAGTGCAAAGTGCAAAGTTCGGATCGAACCGACACATGGCCGAACCGAATATTATTGAAAAATGTGAAAAAAGTTCGGATGGGCTTAGTTGGGTCGGGACCATAGTCAATATTCGAAAGGGTGTAGGAGTGTAGGTAGGATCGGGACCGGTCGAACCAAATAGTAACTTCGTAGCAGGAAACGGCCGAACATTCGGCCGTTTCCTGCTACGATACTACTTCGGAGTAGACCCCCAGGTGTCAGAAACGCATTCTCTCGACGGCCGACCTGTATTTCAAACATCTACTATTCTATTCTATTAATTAGATTAAAGTCAGGGAAATTAGTTGTTAAACGAAGTGACTACCAAGTTAAATTGTCCATAATCATCATATCCAAATCACGACTGTCATTCTTTGACAGTTTATTTAAATGGATATAACAGATTAAATGGACGACGGGCGTCAATGTGCTTAACAATTCCCTGACTATACATATGCTGCAACAGTAACGTAAATTCTCATATGAAAATAAAATTTCAGTGTAGTCATGTAACGCTCCGGCTACCCATTGCACCAATGACGAAACATTCAACTGTATCGATCGTGTCTGGGTCTAAAGTTTGACGTCACTAAGTGCGTCACGGTTCTAGGCTACGTGGCTACAACAGGGTTCAATGCATTTTGTAAATTGAGAGACATATAGAATTTTGCACTGATATTAATACAACCTTTGAAACCGTGCCTCGGAAAGCACGTTAAGCCGTTGGTCCCGGCTGTTATTTATCGATCTTCGACAGTAGTTACGTAGTGAGTAGCCTAAAAGTCTGACAACCACAATACCCCTTGGTAAGACACCAAGGGGTATTGTGTTACCCTGTAAATGGGATGTGAAGGTCAGATAGGCAGTCGCTCCATGTAAAATAAGTACTGGTGTTCAGCTGCATCCGGTTAGACTGGAAGCCGACCCTATACATAATTATATACTTGAGAAAAGACTAGGAAGTTTAATTGATTGAGTAATTCAACCTCTGTTTGCATGGTGCAAGGCTTTTAAGACTGATTCCAGTAATATTGTCATACTTACATCTTCTTCTCAGCATATAGAAGTGGTGAAAGACGGGAATTTATAAAACTAGTCATGTAAAGCCCGATTCAAACTTTATGCTATGAAGTGTGCTACTCTCTGCGCAGTACCTCAACCCCTCACCCCTCTGTCAGGTGAATTTGTTACTGCGCAGCGACTCGCCTCATGTTCCGCGCCGCTATATACTTTGAATCACGCTGTACCTATCCATCTACCTTTAGAATAGCGTCGGAGATCAGAGACAACGAGCGCTAGATAGAGTTTCCGAAATTCCTCTACCAAAATAACTAACGTGACTCTACACTGACTCTGACTCTACAAGAAACAGACAACAATGACTCTACAAGAAACAGAAATGGGAGAGACAGAGTATGCTAAGAAAATAACTACTTAAGTAGGTCTATGATAAAGCAGTGTAAGTATAGAGTTGCTATAAGCTTCGTAATGTAGATATGTAATCTATTACTTTCACCTGATCAGTAGCCACTTGTACAGCTTAAATGACTAATGTTATTATTGCATCGATGCCCTATCAAGTATGATTAAATAACCATTCAATGATACTGCCGCCATCATTCATGAATTATTATAGCGATTACGTAGACACCCTTTCACGTTACAAGTACCTACGGTAAATAAAATTATTTTCATTAAATGTATACAGTTACAAATACTTACAATCACAATAATATAATTCGGTAAGCGTAAGGCTAGCCGGCACAAGTTTCGTAAACATTCTCGTGTTACGCTCAGGTTTCCGGATAGCACGGTGTGTAATTTAAAGCTCACAACATTTACTAGCAACTAGATAATATTACTTCAACGGCACAAAATACAAGAGTTGTGAATGAAACAGTGCGCGTCCGGCGGGTCGGCGAGCGGCGCGAATGGGAGCGGAAGCCCGCGGTTAGTCCACTTCCTGTTTCCTGCAGGGCCGAGAGCGACGCACGCGCAGCCGAGCGCGCCCGACCGTGGCCGATCTCACACGAGCGGGCCCGACCCACTCCGATTGCCGCCGAAGCTCCGACGAACCACCACGGCAGGCTACAATTTTTCATTGAGCGACACGTCGAGAAAATGGAAAATCTTTTGTCGCATGTAACTAAGTGTATAAATTGATTCGCTGAACAGCCTATAATCTATGTATGGTATTCTACTTGTCGAAATTTATGGGAACATGTCTTTGCGTAGAAGAATTTAAATCTTGACAAGTTTTACAAACGACAAAAACGTGACAAAAACATAATGGAAATCGACCATCGGCCACTTATACTTAGACTACCCCCCCATAATTATCATATTCTGTTAGTGTTTGTACAGTTATAGAGGGGAGCTACAAACACAACGTAACAAAATAAAAGAGGAACGTGACCATTCTGTATGACATTTTGTGACTGTCAGCCTAACATTGTGGTTAAAAATTATATTTCCTTTCTTACTTAAAACTGAACAATAGCAATATAGATTAAACTTTTGATTTTTTTTTTCCATAATTTGTTATATTATAACTATGTATAGGAATAGAATATCCACTCAACTTACTTAAATACTTGAAAGGAAAATAGAGTTAGAAACACAACACAACACAATAATTTAAAAAAAAAAAACCTGTATTTGTTTTTTTTAAGTCGGTTGTTTTTTATTTTGTTTTGTAGAAACCTGCCCCACAAAAATCGTATTATTCACTATTATTCACTTGCTATGTAAAAAACTGTGACAGGAAGTTTTTATAACGTCATCAACACACCAAGTGGAAAAAACGCGTATCATTGATATTGCCAACTCAAAAGCTACCTAAGCAAAGTTAATAAAATTTATATAGGATCACCGCGCAAGCTAAACAATTTTCAAAATCGGCCCATAATAATAAATAATTGACGAAGATGTCGATGAAAACCTCCTCCTTTTTTAAAAAGTCGGTTAATAAAATCGAGAATGGCGACATTTTGCACCATCTCCATCAATAAGAATTGAAAAAGAATCAGAGTTTAGTCAATCACATTCAAGACTGCTCATAATCAGTAGAGCTACACCCATTTCCCCATTTTATCGATACCGACGTTCTTCACTCACGTGTTTGGTCGTTTTATCCGTTGATCGCCTTCGTGTAAGTCGATGTTCTTTTCTCTCTAAAACCTTTTGCAACTTTTCATACAATTTCCGACTGACATTCCCCCTCTAGCGCAGTCTAGAGGGGATATTATTGAATGTCAGCCAGTAAAGGTTAGGCATTACATAAAGCCTCCTTTCCGAGAGAAACGCTCTTCAGTTGTTTTCAATTTCCATAAATCTATATAAAATATAATATTATAAATATACCTATAGGTATAAAAAAAACAAAATTCTAAACAAAAGTCATAACTCCCCAATACATTTTTCGTAACGGACTTCCATATTTAAAAGTGTGATGACGTCAGAGCCCTATCGTGTCGCACATTAATTGCCCAAATGCGAATAACATTTTATTATAAGTATACTAGCTGCGCCCCGCGGTTTCACCCGCATAAGTTTCGATCCCGTGGGAATGTCGGGATAAAAAGTATCCTATATGTTAATCCTGGTTATAAACTATCTGTGTGCTAAATTTCGTCAAAATCTGTTCAGTAGTTTTTGCGTGAAAGAGTAACAAACATCCATACATCCATACATACAAACTTTCGCATTTATAATATTAGTAGGATAGCTGCCGATTCGCCTACATGTCGCCTACGCAGCGCCCACGTACCCCGGCTCCTCTTAAGCTCAGACGGACGTAGTAGCGTAGGCTCGTACTGTGGGCGCGAGATTAAGTAGTGTAGATACGACACTAGATTAAAGGAGATTTTAAATATCTTTGATGGTCTATTCAAATGCTAGAATTATGTTTGAGCAGCCTCCAAATTGCGTACCACACTTTCAATTACAATCCGAAGGATTTTGAAGGAAATTGCCAATCCAATGCTTCATTATATTTGAAAGATTCGTTTGCCCGACAACGTAAATAACTTAAAGAATGTTACTGCTTTGTCAAATTGAAAGGCATTGCCTTTGTAAATATATTACGGAATTACCACCCTTTACAATAAATTGGCGAATAAAAATATTGTTAACATTCTAGAGCTCTTGGTCTACGACGCTCGGCATCCGAAAAACTACGTTTCGAGGTTTTAGCAAATTTGTCAGCCCTAGACTAGAATGATGAGAAAAGCAAATGTCATTTTTAAGCGAGAGGACAGGCTCTGCATTTCTAGACAGTCAGCAAACTATGTGGCTCAGTAACGATTAGAACGGTTATACCTTCTGTTTTAGATGCCTAAATCCGACAGTAAAATGTGCGAAGACTGTTTTTGATAATGATACAGCCCAAAAATACTTGAAATTCTTGTCTATCATACAAAGTCTGAGCAGGTCATAGTGTTATTCAGCGTGGCAACAAAGTACTTCTGAGTTATAAATACGATCAATCAATCGACCAGAACACTTAATTTATAAGGTCAACGAATCAAATCAATGATGTTCTTGAATGCGACTCAACTCAACAGCTGAATGGAAATACGTTTGCAGATTCTTCTTTCAATTTATAATAATTATGTCAAACGTCTCGCTTATTGCAAGAGTCGATTGATTTTTTTTATGTGCGTTGCCAAAAAATTTTAACTGCCTATGTTGACGACCAGCAACCAACCTTTTTTATACTGATATGTTTCGTTTTCTATAATATTTATTCTTTTGTCTTTTGCTGTCACTCTCTGTGAAAAGCTGTGAAAATATAAAAACCTGTGATCGTGTTTCCATTTTAATAAGCATCTCATAGCCATCCTCAACAGCCTATATACTATAACATGGCCAGAGATCGCACAAGACACGGAGGTTTGGAAGAAAAAAGGGGAGGCCTTTGCCAGGAGTGGGAAACAAAATAGGCTAACATATATACTTACCTTCATAATAAGTCCATCTTGACTAAAATTCTCCAACAATAGACACAGTAGGGTCTATAGTTGGAGAATTTTATTATAAGATCCCTATAGTGCCTTATGATTTAAATCTATAAAAAGACAAAGATGAAGTAAAAGAGCAAATTGCCAAAGTAAGTAAGCATTCTTACACTCTAGACTGCTTATGATATTACGGTACGGCACATCTCCCTCATTTTAATCTTTGCGATTATCCTTTTGTGTCGAACAAGGGGCTAGCGACAAGCCGATTCAATTGCGCCAACACGAACTGTTTCTAGACTTACACGCAGAATTAATTAGATTGTAGACCACTGTTATTATCGTAGCTACTCCTACCTCTTGTGTTCTAATGATACAACATTATTAGCGGAACTTTATCGTCACAATCGCTTGGGTAACAAACCACTAACTCCAACAAAACAATCGGACAATACGAAAAGTTCCTACTACAAGATTCTACGACATTGAAAAGTATCCCGTGTCGGAACAACGTACCTAAGATTATGAATCAATACGCGAGCAACATAAATCAATGGACTTTGTATTTACGTCAGACGCAATTGCGAACGTTTTCAACAAATTCAATATAATTTGAAATGCACCGATGCTATTTGAATGTTATGTATAATGTAGTAGGCACAAACAGATCATTAAACATGTATTTTCTGTTACCTCACGAGTTGAGTAAACAGAGTTGGCGTTACACTCAGGGCATGATTATGAAAGAGCGTCGGATTACCATGGCTTACCTAGGTCTTAACTAAGAAAACAGGGGGAGGCTCCCCACACCCTCTGCCCTCACACTACTCCTCCATTCACTACGTAGGCTGAGAGGGAGAGATTACGTTGTATTTCGAAGAATCTTTGCATAATCATATTCAGGAGGCGAAGTTGGAAATCCCTCAACAACTGATTTCGGAATAATTTTGTAATCAGAAACTTGCTTTGTAAACTAAACGTTCAGAAAGTTCGGATGTACCGCATTCTATTTTTAGCTAAGATCATCAATATTATTATTTGAAAGCTAATTATAGAGAGACGGGTGATATTGATTCAACATTTAATTTCGTTTTAGCATAACACTACTTCTTATTACTTAAACCGCATTGGCTATCCTTTCGTACCTACTACGATTAAGTATTCCTCTTTAATTTCGTCAAAGTTAGCATTCTTCAATCAATAGGTCTTACAGAAAACATTTTATATATTCTGCCATTAGTGTAATGTTGAATTTAACTCTTAAAAGGAACTAAGTAAACCTTTCAGCAACATCTAAAAACAGCCACAGTTAAAACGAGTCGTTGTATAACAATGCTGAATGAGTCAGTGTAGCGGCAAACTTGCCTTATACATGACGTGTTAACAAAACTAAAGCAGTTTACGTAACCCCTACAAATCATTGAAAGGCTAGGGGAGGGGTTGGGGTGGAGCGTAGGCCGCTGTATGAATGAACGGAGAACGTCACGCGAACATTACGTGTTTCTCAACACGATAGAGATCGATAGTGGCATATTTGTTAGATAACTGTTGGATTTGGAGCTGATAGTCTTAAAGAGAGGAATTTGGACATTACCAAGCCTGGACGACTAGGAATTTTCGTACTGATGACGTGATGACGTTGAAGAAAGAAGGCCCTTGGTGTCTATAACTAATGCGTATAATTTTCTGAAACTTTCCTTCACCACATGGCGAAGATTCTTATTCAGTTTATTTTGTGAAAAGGTATATAAGTTCTACCTATATTCTCAAAACACATCGCAACATCTGTCTCAGAGTCCGTTGAGGCAGGTCGCCGACCGATTCATCTCCAAATCTGCATACGTTTAGCTACGGCCGGCCGTGCGTCATATTTCCGAAGTCGGTTCATTCCGCAAACAAAGGTCACATTGTCAAACGGGATGCCGGATGCGGGAGCGGTCCGTATCTCGGCATCGGGCCGGTGTCCGGCCGGACGACAACGGACGCGCGTCCGCTTTGTACCGCCACATCCGATTACGATGGAATTCACACTCGCGTATTGTCATGTAATGACAATTTCGATTACACTTGCACTCGTATTCATACTCTGACGGTCAAATTGTCGGTTTCCTTCTCTATTGAGTGATTTGGGGCGTTTGTAGTAATTTCTGTTTGCGTAAATGGCCATGCCAACTATGTTTTATTATTGTGCTCATTTATGGAACTTGCACCAGTTGTGACACACAACACAACCTACTGTAGCCCCAGTAGTTAATAATAGACGTAATTACGTATAGTTGTTAGCAGTTGATCTTTTAGTATGAAAGCACTGAAGTTTTACATTGCACCGATTGCTCGCTATCAATCTTGTAACGGGGCACCTGACGAGCCATAATTAACTAGTACCCTACTTAGACGTATACTTCCCCAAGTGGTCTGTTACTTTATCACGCAGTTGCATCAGAGAGGACACATGCTGGCGAGGTCTAAGACAGGAGTTCCGAGTTAGTTTGTAGAATGAGAGAAATCGGGTCCTAAAATGACTTGTTAATTCTTCAAGCTCAAGATCAATCCTTTCATGAGGAGATGATTAAGAGCGCAGTCAAGAGCTTTCAGTGCTATCAATGTTGTGAATCTTGAATGCCACTAAATCCTCATAATTATGTCGAACACATTGTGTATTGGAATTTACAAAAAAGGTAAAGATAGGATTCAAAGTTTCAACTTGATTGCTGAAATAAAGTCCTATTGTCAAACAGCATACTTGGGCCTACACGATTCCGGCTTGACATAAATGTGGAAGCCACAGTTCAATTGTTTTTTTGTTTCTATACATATTTTTCCGGAGAGTGCATGTTCTGTTCAAACTCACGCAGTGTCTATTTAGATAACTTATTAGTTATCATTATCACCGTGGCGGTGTCGTAACCGGAGCTCTTCCTGTGTACACGCGATATTATAACTGCATTGTAACTTGTAACTATACTTATTAGAACAGTAGGTACTCCATATGATATGTGATAACCCCGAGCGCGTATGCCTATAGCTTCATTATTATTATTTATAACGGTACATACTTAGGCTAGTAGTGACTACCTAGTAATATTTCGCTTTTAGCTGCATCATAATTGCATAACACACTTTCAGTCACAATCTTATGATATTGAAGGATATTACTAAACCATTGCTTCATATGTTCCATAAATTTGTCTACTAAACAACGTAAATAACGCAATGAATGTTGTTGAACTGTCAAAGTGGAAGCCATTGCTACTGTCAGTGTGGTACGCAATTAGGTACCCAGCTGATACTAAAAGGAACTCTTAGGCCTGTATTACAGAACCTCACTCAAAACTTAAGCAGTAGGTACTTTTTAAACCCATTTGATTGGTTGAAACTAGTTTTTAGTTTAGTAATGCTTGAATCTTGAGTAAGGTACTCTAATACGGCCCTTAGAAACTTACCTAGGTACTACTTAAAAGTACTACTCACCTAACCTCACCTATCTAAAAGCTAGCCTACTTATACCTAATCCAATATTCACAATTTTAATGGTTTTAAAGGCGGCGACAGTCAAGATGACGCTCATCATCACCTCCAGAGTCATCTTAGAACTAGTGATTATAAAAGAAAGAAATAAAATACATTTATTTTGCACAGACTAAAAGACACACAATACACCAGATACAAACTTCAGATAAAAAGTATAAAGTCCGATGTAAGAAATTACCAGGAAAGTGAGCCTCAGGGGCACCGCCAAAAAGGCAAAAAATCAGGTGAATCTTACCTTAATTAGATAAATACAATAGGTAATTATTCTTTATGTAGAAGAAGTACTAGAAGTCAATTTGAGTTCAGGAACCATCTTGTATCGGTCAAAGATCACGATCGTACATAATTGTTTAGTAGAGAAATTTAAGAGAGAAAGTCGCATAGATCCGTATGTGTTCTCGAATCGAATAGTACCTACACACCATGGTAGAAATAAACAATAATTAATTCAACGTTTCATGGCGTTGGTGTTGCCAGTGTTGCTACATTATTGCGCAGGAGTGGAACTGACAACACGGTCCGCGTGAAAGTTGCCCGTACCGTGAAATTTATAATATTGTATTAATCATTAGAAGCATTACATATTTGAATTATTTCGTTGTTGTTATGACTGTTATGTGTCCGGTTATTTTGTACGACTCACGGAGAAATTGCGTTACTACCGTTATTTCTTAACTTTATGTCTTAGATTCAATTATGACTCGTGTAAGATAAGTTGTCCACAAAGTGGGTAGTTAAGTATACTCTAAAGGATTTTTAATAGACTTAAATATTTTTTTTGAATTCTACCTTTGAATTTTTTTCAGCAAGTAAGTAAACCTATTCAGTCAGAAAGACGTTGCCGAAAGCTCAAACGTAAAGTAAAGTGGTAATAGGTAAATACACTTACCTAAAAACTAGATGAGAAAAAATGACACTGATTAAAATTGTGTTTTGAAAGCAAATTGTTAGATACCGTCCATAGATATAGATAAGCTAACTGGACTCGGAAGCCAGTTCTTGCACGTCATAATCATAACTGAGAAGTAATTGTCCCCCACCATGTTGAGTAGACCACATAGGCGTGGTAGGTACGCTTGTTCTAGTCTTAGTTTTAATAAGTTAATTACACGGCGGCGGGACTCTAAAGGACACACTAGAGGAGGAAATTAACTGTCCTCTTCCAAAAAGCGATTGCAATTTTGTCATCTAACAGCAAACGCATTTCTAAGTTGTACGGTCTATATTATATCCTCAGCATAAAAATATCTAAGTCGGATCACATCACACACTTCAACGCGCCACGCGACGGGGCGCTCGCGCTCCCGCGCGTGACTTTTTACATACAAATTCAAGAAAAACGCGCTTTCGCGCCAGGAGTTTAGCTTCGCTTTAGGCGCCCCGTCGCATGGCGCGTTGTAGTGTGTGATCCACCTAAGGTTCTGATCCTGAGGATTCGCCATTCAACTCGTTAGGTTATTTGAAGTTTTAAGAATAAGGTTAAAGACAGACGTTGGATCATTTACGTACCTACTATTCAAACGGGAAACTGCAACCCACTCTGACATACTTTAAACTGATGAAATGTAAAGAAGGAAGGTAAGTATCTAGGTACCTACACAGTGCTGTATCTAACTGAAATCTCAGCTAAAACTAGTTACCACAAGTTAAATAGCAAACTTACGTCTATAACACATATAATAGGATAAAATGGCGGCTCCCACGAGACAACCCACACAAAAACTTGTTCGCACCAAGACGTTTCCATTGAAAGGGTGACAGTTGCGTTCCTAGCGCATTCGAGTTCTCTTTGCCCTTTGAGTTTGCGCCTTTCCTTCGATTATCGATTCCGAATAAGAATATCATTCGAGAGTCGACATATTTTTAGCTCGCTCGAAATAGTGACTCGTGTGAATTTTATATGTACCATTTTAGGTACAAACCATTGTGGTTTTAAAGAGGAACGTGTAACTCGCTATGTTTTTAGTGGTTCGTTTTTGGCTTTTGTCTGTGGCTCCACCTATGTAAAATAACTTTGGGACGTCATATAGAGATGAAAATTTTATCGCAATATTTTAGTGAAAGTTTTAAAAATTGTCATCTTATTGTAGGTACACATTTGTAAGCATTTGTATTTAGACACCATACATTGTATTGTTGTTTGAAAACAGATTCAGTCTAGTTCGTTAAATACTGCTTGGGAGAGGCCTATGTCCAGCAGAGGACGTCTTTCAGCTGAAATGATGATGATGATAATCCAAATCAACGTTGAACATGTTGATTAGGATTTTAATAAGTGTTTTTAATATTGTCCCATTACCCAAGTTTTCTACAGTGCAATATATTTCTCTGTTGAAAAGCACTATAGTAATGTCGGTAGGGGGATATTTAGGGACATAGGATATCTCCTTGGTGCACCCCTCATTTCAAGCATAGAATTGGAAAATTATTTTGCACTTTCGTTGTGTCCTGACTCTACCAATAAATTTGAGTCCTAGTTTAAGATACATTAAATTAGTATTCTCTATTCCACAAAACAAAGTCGGTCAGGCCAGAGCTGGACAGTGTCGAAAGCCTTATCCAAATCCACATAGGTGCCACTATTAAATATCTCAGATTAAACTGTATCAAATGATCTGTTGAGATGAGTTGAAACTGTTATTATTATTCGCAAAACAACTTAAATAATACGTAAACAACATTAAGGGCTTTAGCGAAATCAAAACAAACAAGTACTCTGATATGAATGGATGAGAGCAGTCAGCTCCACTACAGACTCGTGTAGACAGTGCCAGTACTTACGATCATTACGATGCCGACGCCTACATTGAGGACGATTTTTTTATCTACACTGTGCCGACGCATGACCCGATGACCGTAGTTTGCAACGTCGCCAATTTGTACGAGATATCATCCGACTCTTGCACATGATAACTCGCTGCCCACTCGCTACACCGCCACACGAAAAACTAAATATTGTACCAACTACAGACAACACTTTTAGAGGTTTGTCTAGCGTTTCAAATTTGATTATGCTTCATCATTAGATGACTAATAAATTCATGATTGATAGTCAGTTGTAAAATACTACAGATTTATCGAAGGTTTCGTTCATTGACTGATTTATAATGTTGTTCATGTATTAGAATTGAGCAAAATATTTTAGTATGCTCCGCGTCAGAACAAAATTTATGCATGCGTAGTATCACATATGCCATATAATTAAGTACGTAATGAAAGTATTTCGAGAATATTAAAGATCATTTGTTGTTTTGTGTTTATAGAGCGACACGTAGGTATGTCGGACTTGATAAAATGAATGGCGTCGAAGCGACTCAGCTGCCCACTCACACTAATAACGATTGTGATAGGTAGGTAATAAACTCTGAAAGTGAAATTGATGACTCATGTATTTCTATGATATTACTTATTTAGCGCCAAAATATTATTAAGCATGAATGTGGGTAGATTTTATACAGTCAAAATGATATCGCACTCCCAGTGTTTGCACTAAACTTGCTTATAATGATGGTGACCCCGATAAGGTTATCTACATTTAGTAGAAACTAGAATTTTCTTTGATAAATTTGATTCGATAAATATAAGAGTACCTAGGTTTTATGGAGGGAATTTCCTTGAACTTTCTCATAAAACTTTTTGTCCTGTACCATTTAACAGCTCACCCAATTCCAGAAAATGGCTTATTTGCTTTGTGTTTAAATAATTTCATTACCACTGCTCACAAAACGGTGCAGGAATGCATCGCGAGGAAACCGGCATGTCCTAGAACCAAAAATTTGAAAACATGTGACATGTACCAACCCGCAGTGGGCCCGCGTGGTGGATTACGGCCCACTCACTCTCACCGAGAGGAGGCATGTGTCCAGGAGTGGGAACATTGTAGGCTGATTATGCTTAAGCTACTTATTCACACACCTTATTTTGGCTACTTACATATCTTGCATTAATAAATTAAAGACATTTCTGTGGTCTAATATTTAATTGTGGCTCTTTCTATTTCTAATGACTTTCATTTTTATAGACTGAATTCTTTTGTTTTAATTTTCGCGTCTTGCTTGAGTTATTTTCCTCAACCAGAGATTCTGACGGTGATAGTAAAATTATAGACGAGCAATTTATTTTGGCGGTAAGAAGTCCGAAAAATTAAATTCAGTAGGCGTTTTATACCTTGCTTACCAATACAATAATATTATGATGCTGTAATGTCTGTCGAACTGATGGATGAAAAAAAACGATAGGTGGTATGTATGAATGATGATAATTATGGGAAGTATGGAAGCAAAGGACAAGTTGCGGCGACCTCAAATAAATTGGGATGGGCAGGAGAATGATGATGTCTGTCGAAATGATAATTCAGAAACAAGTGAACTAGTTCCTAAAAGCAAGTGGCATAAGTTTCGTATGCTCTATTCATGTTTTTTTTTTTAAAATAAATTACGGCAGGTAGATATAATATTTTTATGTGATGTATAAAAAACATCTCGCCCATTGTAACTGACGTCAGAATTCGAAGTGGAAGCCGCTTCCTTCGCGTTTCCATCTTTTATTTATAGACGATTGATTGATGAAGCGAAACGTCGTATATGAATGAATCGATTTATGGTTTCGTTGAGCAGACACTGTTTATGTGCCCGCTTGACGTCAGGAATCTAAATGGGAAAAGAATAAAGTCCCTTCGAATTCATAAAATCAGTAGGGAATATTTTATAGTTCGCCCCGAAGCTGTGCGGCGTAAACTATGAATGACATGCCGACTCTCTACTCGAACTTTCATTGTCTTATTCATAAGCACTGGTAAAGTTCGTCAGAGTGTACGAATGTTATCTTACGAGCAGTCGTCGAACTTCGTAAACAAGGAAAAATAAGATTGGGTGTCTAATAAATTTTACGTGACATAATTTATATAACATTGAGACGGACGCTCGTAAAAGTGACACTATGCTGCTGTCTCCAATTATCTTTTAATTTTTGTAGTCTAATTTCTATGATGAGATAGGTTAGCAACTGTCGGTGGTCGTTATAGTGATGATTACCCAACAGTTGTTATCTGTTCGTTGGGCAGAATGTGGCCTGTTTGAAGCGCCGCGACTTCCTGCGCGATGACCTGTTACTTTATCGGCTACGCTTGCGACCGACTCGCTGCAACTATGCGTACAAACAATCGCCAAACATCTTGCCCCCTTTTCTTATTAGGTACCTACTTATCTGCTTATTCATTTTGGTTTAAGACTTGAAACCTACAGAGTGGACTATCAGATTAATCTTAGTACTTAGAGGTTTTCTTTTGCCTCCTCTTTCTCCTTGCACATCTTTTTTGACTTCTGACCACGTGTGTCCTGAAAATAGGTCCAGATAGGATAGTCACTTAGATATAAGTACACAAATAAAAATAACTAATTTCAAAGAAAAATATACGACAGAACTGAACTGAATGGTAAAAAAATATGGATTCACAATACGTGTGATGATGTATAGGGAAATAAAAAGCAATTGATTATAATCGATGTTGCTACACGCACAAGTACGTACTCTTCATTGTTTGATAATCTCACACATACGAGTATAAACATTTCAATTGTTAATTTCTAAACCTGTCGTTTATAAGGAATATTTTAACGTTAGAAAACACAATAGCGTGTGTCACTGGATCGGAATGTTCAGCCAATGATCGAAAGCTGTCAGGTTCGGCCCATTATATTCTTTATAAGGGATTCATAAGAAGGCACACCAGTCGTATTTTTAATAAACTGGCTTTATAAATAGCTCGACGTATAGCTAGCTAGGTACTAGAATGTTGAACGTGTACCTAACTACAGGTAATGAAAAAATAATAACGAGCCAGATAAATAATTTGCGAAGGAAATGAAGTTACTGAACCTTAAGATATGAATAAGACCCTTAACAATACAAAGCGAACATCGAAGAAATCAAACTGGCAGTGTATGATGCATCTCAGGGCACAGGTCAAGGAATGCGCCCGATAACTGGCGAGATTTGACAGTGAAATAACGATAGTCTTGTACAAAGTGTACATCAAACCAGAATGTACCACAAATGGCAGCCGTGGTCACAAATCAACCTGACAATGGCGCGGATGATCCATCTCCTCCGTAGCAGAGGTCAACCGACCGACTCCGGCGCAGCCCGACACATTTCATGATACTCTTTTAGTAAAAAAAAACATTAGTTCATCTGGATCAAACAGGTCCATTATATATGTCTATTATAATATTTATAATTATGTACATCAAAGTGGACCATATTTATTACAAAGAAAATGGAAAAGTATTTTTTTAGTCAAATCCTACGTTTGATGCAAAAAAGAACATTAAAATTCCCTATGTCATGAATAAATAGCGTACTAAAATGCTGTACAACTTGATGCAGGCGATGTAGGCATTAATAATTAAATAAGGAATTAATAGAATTTAAGACAGACACATCCTAGGGCCATACAATAAATTCTTGTTGTGGAAGAGGTTCTTGAGTTTAAAATGATAACGGTTTCTAGGTACTCAGAAATGCAAAAACGGAAGATATCCCACCTATTTTACATGCGTAGATATATGTTTTATTTATTGGTATTCAAATGAAATACACTTGTTGATCAGATTGTCTATGGCAGGGTAAAGTATAAATGAAAAAGAAAAAGATAACATTCTCAGTGGTATTACCCATATTAAAAATTTAAATATGACGTTTATAATTACTTTGGGTGCCTATTTTAAGCTTCTAAATAAAGCTTTTAAATATGTGTAATGTATTTTACAATTACGCCCAATAACCAATAATATCCTTTAATCACGTCGCCAGGCCTCATCCGGCCATCAAACAACGTGGTCGACAGGCTGTCAACATCTGTTGTTCCAATTTAAAACGATCTAACAGTGGCCGTACGCACTAGCAGCAAGGAACGATCCAGGACATGCGGGGAAAATATTATTGTAGTGGGAACTATTAAATTGTAGAGTTGTAAAGTAGTAATACTAGTAAATAGTAACACTAGTGTGCTTTGTAGCTAGAGTTTATATTATTATATACTATGTTAAGTTTATACGATCTACTTTCATTGTTATAAATATTAGAAGACATCTATTTAGTTATAGGTTAAATGTATAAGGTCGCCTGTCATTAGTTTTTGTTTGATCAAAAAGTGGGAAGACTACACGTGTTATTACGTGCCACGTTGGGATTCGTTTATTCTATTAACAGGGCTGTTCGTAAATTATATGTTGAGTACCTATACAATTATTATAATTCATCAGGCTATACTTTTACTACGAGCTTTGACGTTCCACAGATCAAACAAACGACCTCACTATTTCGCAGTTTATTCTTGTCACAAATTATACCCATTCGAACCTTTTAATTCATCGAAGCCATAAATAATTATTATTCACAGAGTAGAACCTATCAATGTCTGTGATACAAAAGGCGTATGACAGTATTTTATTACTTGCGTACGTGAGGGAAGAAGGAAGAGAGTAACAGGAGGCGTGCTCCGAACATCCCGGATGGTGACGGTAAAAGGAAACGGGCGCGACGCGGCGCACTGCCGCCGGTGACGCGTCAAGCCATCGCTACTTCCTTCCAAACGTTGTCCTCCTATTTTACTTGTATGTAGAAATTCCATTTCCATGATACTATGTACTATGATAAACATCCATTTTCCAATTTGCTAACAAGAAAATTAAGACGAGGACGGATGGAACGGGTTTTGACTCAACTGTCGTGATTTGACCAATATGTTCTGATTATATATAATGGGTGTTGAATTCCGATTTACACAACAAAACTCAGTTTGTTGTGTAAATCGAAGACAAAACGTGAGAACTGTATTTTCGTTACTTTTATTTCGTTTTGATTCTCGGCTATGTACAGACGCCAGCAGGTCAAGCTACCCGAAACTGTCAAATTTTCCCAATTCACAGGTCAAGCTACCCGAAACTGTCAAATTTTCCCAATTAACCTTGAACCTTAATGATTTAGCTAAAGTTGAAAATCTATTAAAGAAAGACAGATTGTAGTAGCTTGATGTGCTGGCGTCTGTACTTAACAAAAAAAAAACGACCATAGAGAATGATTGATATTTTGACAGTATCTTGACGTTGTCATTTTGATTTTGAATTTTAGTGAAAAGTTTTGTTTTGTTTCAAATTTAGATTTCCTATAAAATAATGTTTCATCAAGATATTTGTGTAGTGCTGTGCAATTTAACTAAAAAATTAAATAGAAATACCGTACTGCCAGAGCAAGACGAAGCGATACGCACTTTTGAACGCTTGGAGTGATTCGGAAACAGCTAGCTAGGGTACCCTCTAACGTTGTTTAATAATATTTATTGCTTGAAATTTTATTTATTCATTGAGTGCTAGGAACTAGTACTGCGAAAATTGCAGTGTTTTTACTTACTTGCTTTAACTTCCCATTGCTTTCTTCACGCCTGATTATTTGTAAGTATCTATGCCGTTCCTATTGAAGACCAAGGCAAGACTAGAAAGCACAAATCATACAACAGGTCTTACATCCCTCTGCTCGATAAAACCATTAAAATATTATAAAAATAAACAAAAGATACAAACACTTATTTGAACAATAAAAAATAATAAAAACATCAATAAGTAATAAAATAATCATCCTACAATAAAAACATTCATTCCAAAAAGTTTCTAGCTATTTATTTACCTCCTGTGCATGTAGCACATAAATAGCAAGAATCTATTTGTACTGTACTTAAATCCATAGGGATCTAAATAAGTTTGCCAATGGCCTCATATAGGAGCAGCATAAATGTAAAACCTTTGCAGAGTATTATAAACAAAAATTAAGCTTATGTATTGCCTTATTTTGTAACTGCTTAGTATTTTATATAGCTTTTAGAATATTTTATGGTTTTTAATATCTATCTATTATCATTTTATTGTGTTGGCCAGAGCAAATTCTGCAAAACACCAAATTTTGATAAGTTATGAATGTGTAGTGCAGTTTTGTGTAAATAAACGTAAATTTTGTTTACATGATCTCAATTAATTATGTGAAAAGTTCTTAAAGTAAGTGCAGCTAGTGCAGTTATGTGTTTTGACGGTAGTTCCTGCCTACAGTGAGCATCAAATTGAGACCTGCATCATACATGTAAGTACCAATTATCAATATATTGTTTAGCCCAGTAGTAGTACAGATAACTGGGGCTCAGTAACAGTATCAAAGGAGTAGAAAAAAACAAACATAATGTAGTAAACATTCGTATTTATAATATAATGTTGTCGTTTTATTTACAAATAAATACAAATTCAGTTAATAAATAAATGGTAAATTATCTACATCTTAATAAGTATGTTTTATATCTCATTTCTTAATCTTCTCTGGATTTTTGTGGAATCCAAAATACTAACGTTAACGTTTTCTTATGACACGTTACGGTCTCAAGAAAATTTGAGACTTTCGACGTTCGGGCGACACGTTCACGTACATTCACACTATACGACTATATTTACAAGGTACTCGTAGACGATTCACTCAGTGGACGCGGGGCGCTCGTCCGACGCCGGCCCCGCACCACCACACACCACTCGCACCAGGCACAGCAATCACTGAGTCCACCCCCGCGCAGTCCGAAGCTCTCCGCTCGCAAATAAATATTTGTACAACGCGGTCGCGCCGCTCGACTCGGCGCTTCGGAGGGCGCGGGCGGCGCGCGGCGGGACTAGATAATACTGGAGAGCCGCGGAGGGGGCTCGGGGCAGCGGCAGCCGGAGCGGCGGCAGCGCGCGTACAGCGCCGCGCCCGCCGCCGCGCAGCCGCGCAGGGGCCAGTACAGCCACAGGCACGGCAGCGGCAGCGCCAGCGCGCCCACGCACGCCAGACGCGGCCCGCACGCGCACGGCTCGCCCGCCTCCTCCTCGCCGCTCCCGCAGTGGTAGAACAGCGCTTTCACGCAACACATGCACGACGCGTAGTCGACGCACGCCTCGGCGCTGCACAGGCACGAGCCGCACAGCCAGCGGGACGGCAGCGGGCGCGGGCGCGCGCACTGCTCGCAGCGGCAGCGGCCGCAGGTGTCGCACACTATAGAGTCGGCCGCGAGGGCGCCGGCGCGCCGCTTGTCGGCCGCGGCGGCCGGCTGCGTCGTCACCGGCTTGAGCGGCTGATGCGCGGCCGTGTGGGGAGGCGCGGGCGCGGCGTGCGCTCGGCGCGGAGCCTCCACGTAGGCGTTCCGCTCGCGCTCGGCCTCTGGTCGCGGCCGCAGCAGCGACACGGTGGGCTGGCGCGCGCCCGTCGGCCTGTGGACGCGCGCCGCCGGCTTGGGCGGCCGGGGCGGCGCCGCCGGCCCGCCATACTCATCCATCGAGTACGGCTAACGGCTCTCCGGGCCGTCGCCTTCCTGTTCCCTCATCGTCCCCACCTGCCGAGCGAACACACAATCACATTAGATAAGAGATCATGACACTGAATATAAAACTATATCATTCAATCACCAGACAATTCTCACTTTCATCCACATCCATTACGTTAAAAACTAGTGAAACCTATGCAGTCCAGTGACTGAAACATATATTCAACACCTGCCTGCTTCGTGTTTGAGTCGTTAGTATCGAACCATACAAGATCCTTTTTACGGAATTGGGAGAAAACCAGGAGACATACACATAAGTATGCATTTTGCTTAACTTACTTTTGATATAAGTAGTAGCAAAAGTAGTCGTTTTTATAGATTTCATCAAGTCAACGTTTTATTCACTATATTAAATCACTATTAAAAAGTAAATAATCATTCAGTATTCAGCATGCCTAAGACAAAAGTTACATTGCATTATATTCATGAATCAAATTATTGTGAAAATGCATTGTGGTCTTGAGCAACATCCGGAATCTGGTCAATTAAAACTGTGTAGGTGGCCGTTTCAAAACAGTTTTTAGGTTGTTCTTTCTAAGCACACTTTTGGACTGTTTAAGTTTCACACTGATGCGGAGTTAGCGTTTGCTGACTAAAAAGAAAAGTGCAAGTATCACACTAAACTCAGAAAATCTGTTTATGAACATTAGAAGTCCTAAAGTCAAGTAAAGTGTCTAAGAATTAAAACTTCTTGATACAGGCTTTGATAAGGTCTTTGAATTCTAATGCACAACTAACAGGTTTATCTAACCTTTTTTCATGTCATTACTGATTAGGTTGAAACTTTCCATGTATTTATTTAATTCAGTCACGTAGCCGGAGTCATTATAGTGTAGGACCGTTTTTGTCTAACAGACTTATCTCTTTCGAGATTGGATTCATCCATTCAATAGGATCTTGTGCACTGAGACTATTACTTTGGAAAGTTAAGTTTAGCTACATTAATTATTTCCTTTTACAGTTTTATCTTTTCAATGTAGTAATGGTATACGGTGATTTATGTCAACAATATTTTAGCGTTATTTTATTCTCACCTTATCGATTTCAGTCATAGGTCAATAGTTAATACGAATTTAAATATATTTTATCTCTTATTTAAGAAAATAGTAGACAGATGCCAAATACTACTGGTTTAACCTGCTTAGCTCTTAAATGTATTCAATAATACACCTATTAAGCTGATTTAATATTTTCTTCGCTCTTCCAGGCAGCTGGCGCACTTTCCGTTTAATCTATGCATGAAACGTTTTTAATTATTGAAGTCATTTTAATTACTTATGCACGTTTCACGTAGTTGATAACTTTATTCTCATTATATAAATAGTTCTCAATCGACACGTTATCTCAAATTCTCTTTGAGTGTCTCTCTTAGAGATCTTCCAAATCTCTAGTAGGTACCATTATTATAAAATGTTACATAACGCGTTTTATGTAGGTGTTTGTTGCATTGGCTTTTCTTCTCTAAAATATTCCCTTTTTCACTGTTGGTTCAGCACAGGGTAAACAAAATTGGAATATTCGTATATTGTTCTTATGTTCCCATAAATCATGAATCATTAATGAGTAAATGTTGTAAATTAAGCATACATGCAACCATAATAAGTAGTGGCGGATGACGATATTCTATTGATGTCAGTATTAGATATTATCAAATTGGTATTTAATGGCTTCTTTTGGTGATTTAAAAGATTAATCAAGTTTTTATCAGCTTTTTCTGTACGAAAGACACAATTAAGGACTACCCGATTCAGAATCATTGAAAATTTGTTGATTCAGTATCTATTTTGTTGTTTATTATTCTAAAATGTACCCAAGAACTATTGAAATCAAAAAACTTCTGAAAACATGAATAAAGTTAAATAACTTTCATTGGAATGCAACTGAAATCTGTAGGAATGAGTTATGAACTTACACAGTAAATATTTTGTTTACTAAGTATAACATACTTTGTATTCGTGGAAAAAAAATATCACATCTGTATAAAAACGAATGAAGAATGACTAACATTATTTCATGTAAAAAAATAGAAAGGTGTTGTGCCAGTTTTGCGTGTGTTAGTACAATAATTGAAGACTACAAATACAAAGATGTGTGTAACGTTAAGAAACGAACATGTGTACATTGTTGTAATCTTGATGAATGTGATGCTACTCTGCCTACTCACATTCAAATACAAATAACGTGTAAGTAGTTATAACCTTTCTGTTGAATTCATAAGTTGATTCATTTTGAATAGTTCAAGATTTACGTAAAACTATCTGTTACATTACAAATAATATTCTTATTTTGTTTTGTCTAATTATACTTCTTATCTGCGGAGTTCGTTACAAGATATTAACAGTTTATGTGACCATTGTTTACAATTTATTCTTTATCTGCGTTCACAGTTATCAACTCTCTGTCGAAATTCGTGTCTCTGTTGCTATAATAATGCGGTTAATATTCATTATTACTATTGGTGCTTGCTTAATCACGTTTTTTGTCTTTAATACCTACTTTAATATTTTTTTATGGCTAAGAAAGATCTAAAACGTTTATTACATTCATGTAGTTTTAGAGTACTATACGATTAGGTTTTTTGTTCAGTATAAATTACAAACGCCGTATAAATAGATTTGAATCATACAATAAATGAAAGCATTATTATTAACTCGTTTGTTGAGAACGTTCTCGCTATGAGCGCTGATCGTTGCACGTGTGCCGGTCGCCAGGCGGCGAAGCGAGGCGTCGCCTCTCGTCATTCATGTTAGGTTGATTTCTTAGCTATCCATGTAATTACTACCTACGCATGACTACGTGATCTACATGCAAAAAGCAGCTACTCGAATCCGCCGCGAGTTTAGTGTCCGGACAAACAGACGGTTTTGATCGGTGGGCGAGAAGTCCCACGTCAGGACACCGTATGTACTTACGAAGCAGACATTCCACGGTCACACGTCTCCTACACACATCGCTCCACACACAAGGGCACTCGGGCCAAGCGGCCCAAAACACAACACTGAGGCTACTTGTCGCCTAGCGACCAAGTGGTCGTACCGCACCGAAACCGCGCCGGAAGATTCACTGACACACAAAAATACGGCGGAACCACCGAATTTCGGCCGCGCAAATCCACGGGAAGGTTCATGAGACCGGCGCGGTCCGGAGCGGCACCTGGCGCGGGCGGGGGGCGGCCCACGCACCGGCCTCGATTCTCGTCCGCCCGCCGCGCGGTTATCACTGCAATATGGCCGCTACTCACTTCCTCGCTGAAGTTCTTCGTTGATTTCTACTCCTAATCTCGACGACGGCGTTTTTTGTAACCGTTCCGAACTCGTGCGGATTCACTGCACTTATTCTTATACACATTTTAATGGAAAACCGGGAGCGCTAGGGCTACGCTCCGACGAAACGACCGTTCCGTTCGATGGCACATTCCGCACTGGCGTCGGCCGCGGGTGCGGGTCGGCGGGAGAGGCCGCCCTCCCTTCGCCGCGCAACACGCCGCCCGCGCCTCGCCTTTTTATGAATGGAAGGCGGCCATACTGAATGAACCGCGTACACGGAGCGGTTGGCCGCTATTTTCGCGGGCGAGAGCGACGTTAGGGGTCCGGGGGGCGGAGGCCGGAAGCGGGCTGCGAGCGCTCGCGGTGCCAAATTTTGCGGCGCGGGCGGCGGCAGCGGATGTGCTCGTTTACCAAGCTTCCGGCGAGATCCCCCCGCGCAGCCGCATCCGGGAATTGGGTTTCCGGTCGGCGAGAGTCGCAGCACCGGGATACCACCCACATTCGTCTTGCAACTGCACCGTACTTTCAGTTGTAGAAATCTGCGAGCCCCATTGCCAACATCGAAGTCAAAATAACATGTAAATTCCATTAAATGCCATATAACATTACGTATAAGCCTTATGAATACTCATAACAATATCTTTATTTATACAGATGCAAACATCATTAGCATTCTATTTCAGATTAACGACGTTTTGAAATTCATGGGCACGTAACGTTTCCATTCACTACTATATTTTGGTAAGCGCGTGGTCGAAAGACGCGTCGCCGACGACGACGACGGCATCTGTTATCGCGAGCGGTAATTTTCGCAAGGTTGCAGCGACAATAAGGCGCGTTGTGCACGCCGCGTCTCTGTGTCAAGGACATGCGATAACGCAGCGCCACACCGCCACGGATGTCACATTACAACCTATCACCATTAACACGCAGTTAGATTTTACAAATCTTACAACTGTGTAAAACGAACTATTGTCAGAATAGAAATATGTTCGTGGCGTTGTATCTAATCTAAATTCTCAACCATTCTTAAAAGGTTTTTTGCAAATGTCTGTAATATAATGCAGAAAAGAGAATTAATAAAATAGCCGGCTTTACATACTCGCTCGCCAGTGAAACAACAGTGCGCCGCGAGTACGGTGCAGTAGCTTACTCGCCTCGAATCCTGTATGCCCCAAAGCACACTCGAAAGATTGTGCTACGTTTAAAATGAGGTATCTATACAAAAATCTTCTGTAAAATATTGGCAATTGCACGTTAGCTAGCCTCTGTTAGCTAGGCTAGATCCCCCAGCAGTCAGCACCCAGCAACACTTATTTCGTGATCGACTACAGCTAATATGATTACCGAGCTAAGTTCATTCGCCCCAATTTTTTACCGGCAGTGGTTATAAATTTATAATCAATGAACATTATGAATAAACAAAAAACTTTCTTCTCAGTGAAAACTTACATGACTAAATAACCAAATTAGAACAAAAGAACGTGCAGTTACTGTGACGTTGAATGGATGGGACGAAAAAATTAAACCTTTACAAAAAATATTTCTCTACCTGAGGCTGCACATTCGCTTCAGATTCTATTGTTACATGTGTGTTGCTTGGGCCTCAGGCTTAGGGTCTACTCTCGATTCAAAGAATTTATCTGACCAGCTGAACTAATGTCAAACACAAAATTATTTCTTTTTTATTTCGTTTCGCACGTATGAAATTCGTTGTGCACAGATCCAATTTTGCTTCCACTAGCGACTGTCCGTACTCATTATGTTTGTGTAATGTGTTTTACTGTACTAATGCCATCTTAAATAACTCAAATAATCCATTTCTGACTTTCACTTCACCATTTACGTTTCGAATGAAGGTACTTAAATCGTCTACTATAGGAAGTTCGCAACTTCGTCTGTTTATAATATCATATACGTTATTCTACTAATTGTATTGTTAGCATGTATTCATTGCAACTTATGTGCTTAAATGTTAATGTAACTGCATACTTTTAAATTTTTTTCGTAATGAGAAAACTTGCTAATGTTTAGGTTATTTTATGAATAATTATGTATTTTCTGCTATGAATATTCTCTGTCATTAGATACCAGCTAATCAAAATTGTCATTGACATTACAAGTAGGTAGCACTATTTTGACATGTAGTACCTACATGATCTAATATTATTTCACGTACGATTGTGTGTTTCTCCTAAATATTGTCAATTTTTGCGAGTTTTAATAATTATTTTGTTTGTGCACTCAATTCTTCCATTAATTTAAAGCTGCTCCTTATTGGATGCATAAGTTACGAAAAGTGATGCCAATCATGGAAGAACAATGACAATGGGTGGCCTAAATAGGTATACATTGTTAGTGAAAACGATACCATTGCCTTGCAAGCTTAACTCTGTATGGCCACACTTCATGGAATGTAATAGTCCACCCACTATTCTGGAACCTTGTCCAGACAATGGGGTTAATAAGAAATCAGTTTTCGCCGTACATGGCTCCAGTTACTCTTTGTTATATTCCAATAGGTTGTAAGTACATTAAATCAACACCTCTTCAAGATATCATGCCACATTGTTATATTATCGTATGATATTTATTTTCTGTGGTGCACGTACATTTTCTTTCCAAAATTCCGTGCTAATAATAGTCGTTACTTGAATCATTACATTACGGATAAAACTGTTCTCATGGTAGAGTAGGCGGTGTAATCGTTGGCCCAGTCGATAGAAATCAGGTTTCGTTTGTTATTCTGAAGGCGGTGCGAGTCGACTCGAAGCGGAAGCCGCCTTCGCCTCCGCCCGCACTTTCCATCCGCCATTGCTTGCACCTATGCAGCTAAATTGGTCCCATCTGTTTTATAACTATGGAGCTACATTTATGTTTTAGGAATTAAAATGACTTTGGGCGCCTGTACAGAATTTAAAGACAATTTTCTATTTTTGATAAAATCAATGTTCAAGACATTGTAGTCATAACAGATAGCACTAATCTAGTAGATATACGTCTAGTGGAGTTTGTCAGAGGGTACTATACAGTTTATTTTCCACACTTTGATGACGTCACTTGTTATCTCCATTGTCAATTGTTTCTCAAATATATTTATCATCTTTGAACTTCCTGCTACAGTCAAACGGCTTTACTTATCTCGTTTTTTCTTTATGTTCATAAACTTCAGTTATTGCAAAGATAATAGTTTACAGATAAGTGCAAGATATTTATATGAATACCATGTAATTATTTATCCATCCCAACATACCTATATTACGAAATAATATGTCTAGTTACATAATACTATTGTTTTGAACATAAAAGTTATCTTGTACGAGTTTAAGAACTGATAAACGGTTTATTTAAGTAGTTATTTCTCTAAATATATTATCATATTGTATGGTCGAATCGTTTGATAATATTGGAGTACTAACGCCGTGGACGCGTTGAAAATAATACCGGATGTTTGTCACAGATAAAAGAAACGTGAATGAGAGCGTTGCGACTAATGTCGGTGCGATCCGCGCATATTTTGCGTCCGTTCGACTCGGGTCGTCGCGCTTCAAACATATTTTCTTGTGTGCCGTCGAATTTAACCAAATCATTTCGATCAGATTAAATGATAGATCATCTAAAACGAAACTACGTCAATATTTAATTCAGTATAAATATGGGCATGTCAGCCTCTTACAACGTCATATGTAGTTCTCGGTATCTTAGACAGGATTTTTAAAAACATATTTTTTTACTCGTTAAATAACCTACTTCGATTAATTTTTAATTAATGTTTGAACTGTATAATTGATTTATTTATAATTAATTATGTATTATATAATTACCTTTTCAATATTTAATGTAAACGAATGTTCTTCCTCTCAACAATCTTCTGCTATCATAAGACAACAGATTAAGAACAGGTAAGTCTTCGAAGTAAAAACCACTCCATATACGTGGGTAGTGAGTCTTAATGATTTGTTTTCATTTATCCTACTAATCCTACTAATATTATAAACGTGAAAGTTTGTATGGATGTATGGATGTTTGTTACTCTTTCACGCAAAAACTACTGAACGGATTTGGATGAAATTTGGCACACAGATGGTTTATAACCAGGATTAACATATAGGATACTTTTTATCCCGATATTCCCACGGGATCGAAACTTATGCGGGTGAAACCGCGGGGCGCAGCTAGTATTATAAATGCGAAAGTTTGTATGTATGGATGTATGGATGTTTGTTACTCTTTCACGCAAAAACTACTGAACAGATTTTGACGAAATTTAGCACACAGATAGTTTATAACCAGGATTAACATATAGGATACTTTTTATCCCGACATTCCCACGGGATCGAAACTTATGCGGGTGAAACCGCGGGGCGCAGCTAGTATCTCATAAAAATATACGCATTCATCTCTAATGTGTGCTTGCGAAGCTAAGGGACAATATCTCATACGAAGTATACCCACGTATTGCATCCCACCTACACAATAAATATCTACGTATAGTATATGTAATTGTAATTATTTTCTACAATGTGTTGGCTATCGGTAGGTATGTAAGTACGTACTGTGCTTACATAACGACTGAGAGATAAACCTGGGCACAAGTTTTAACAGCAATATTTTTAATTAATTGACCAATATGATCTGACTATTACGTAATAACAAAAGCTAGAATGAAGGATCTCGTTGCATGGTCGAGTATCGCGCACGACTCAGTCCATTCATGGCACACACTCATCGTCGGTGACCTTAGCCGTTCCTATACCATGCGGTTATTTAATACACACGGCAAACGATAATTTACACCGTGTATCAAACTTCTGTACATAATATTGTACTTATTATTGCCTTTGCGTAAGGGCGGTAATAGCGTACCAATTGACAGATGGGATACTAAAATGTTATTGTGTGTACGAGCACCGCGCCGGTGGATGTGTAGTAGTGAATATTCGTCGCCGTGTAATTAAGATGATGAAACATTATTCTCGCAATTCGTTTAGTATTTCACTAAACGGTGTATGACTAATTAAAAATGGCTTCATGTATGTTTGTGTATCAAAGATGGTATTCGGTGTATTCTTGTTTTAATTGAAGGCAATTATATAAATTCCACGTAGCGGTCGGGTGAGGGCGTACAAGTGAGGTGTGGGGAGGGAGGGGGGGGGGGGGTCGGAGCGGACGAGGCGGTCGACCTTCCGTGAGGCCGTCCGTCCGCGTCGTCGTCCGCCCTCCGTGCCACTCCGCTGCTTGCCATCGCGACGACTATTACAGCTCCCGGCGACCGAGCGCAGGAAGCCACACCACTTCACTCGACCCGCATGCCAAACTAACAGTGACGTACCAAATTGAAGACACGTTTACGACCTTTAAATTACATATCCTTTTTACATCATCGTCCATATAAGTGTCTACAGCAAATTGAAAAACGGCTCGTTCGACCTCATGATCTTTCTCTTTTATCTTTTTGCCGCTTGCTAATCTAGTCACAATACCTTTAACACTTGCTCGAGAACCTAAGTAATCCAGCTTAACTTTATGTCGCTACTGACTTAGGCAATCAGTTTTTGTTATATGATAACCTAGTTAAACTTGATTCAGAAATACCTTACTAATTCCCAATTACCTTGCCTTTACCGATTCAGACCAATTGCTCTATCCATGCACTTTGGAAATATCAATCGGTCTCAATCAAATCTGAATTGTATTTTTCGTAACTGGTATAAATTGTCCATATACGGTGAATTTATGAAATTACTTTTTGTGTCCGTCAAACAGTCGCGGAGAAGAGCAGTTTTAAGTCAATTTTCTACATTCTAAAACTCGTGATTAGAAAATACCAAAGTAATGACGTGCGCGGCCAGAATGGACAATGTTCACTCGAAAAGCAAAAGTAGCTGTGACAGAGAGCGAGTGGAGCGTCCACAGCACGCAGTAGGGCCAATGACATCACTTTCCACCTTGAATATGCCTTAACTATCTCCGCTGCGTCATTTGATACTACACTTTATGACTCACGAAATAGATCACAAAGTCGTTTCCAACCCCAATGGCTTTGCTCCATTACTCCCATCGGAGGATACATGTACCATTATTTCTACAGTCCTATCTGTCCAAGTTGAAAAATTAAAATACTAGTATGTAACGTGTAATGGCTTAACATTGCTCATTGGTTACTTTGAAATGTAAAGGATATTGTCGCCTTTATTGTTCTATTTATGTAGGTTGTATAGTCTGTAGGTTGTATCCGCTTTATGCTTTTCTTTTCAAGTCATAAAATGAATCAAATACGACGGAAGTTATCTGATAAAAGTCCGTGTTGTATCTTCAATCTTTTCGTCTATTTAGTAATCTGTTTTACACTTTCAGTGCCGAGAGCCCTCCTGGAGGGCTCACTCAAATCCCATATGGGATGCCGGGAGCCCTCGCGGAGGGGTCATAATAAATGTAGGTTTTTCTTCGCGAAAACTGCATTATAAACAATAAAAATAAAATAAGTTGTATATTCTAACAAGATTTATTAGTATACCTACGCCTTTTTTTTTTTTTTTTTGAGGATGGGAAATCATCAAATGACCCCTCCCGCTCTGGGTGGAGCGGAAGGGAGTGTCAGACTCTTACTGACTAAAACTCACCCGTGTTCCTTCCTTAGCCCTTTCTGTTCCAGGGCAGCGGTAACCCTTTCGGACGATCCCGCTGCCCTATTAGTATACGCCTTGGTTTTGAAATCCAAGCAATTTTATTTTCAAAAAAAAAATTGGGGCTCAGGAAGCACGAATTTCAGGGGTGGTAAACCATTTTCACGGTTACAAATATTCTCAATTTTTAAGTTTTGAGATTATTAAACATGAGTTTAACGATTAAGGCTATATAGGGTTCCGTATCGAAATGGTAAAAATAACGCTTGTGGCGGTTTTGTTTGTCAGTCCGTTCGTCTGTCACAGGTGCTTTTTCCAAGAACTACTAATACTTTAAGACATGAAATTTGGAATTAATAATAATATAAATAATGCTTGTTATCTGTATAAAAGTGTTTTTTTAATATTGTTAGTCTTATTATAACAGGGGCTTAAACGGGGGTTTCATTTTAAAGTGAGGTCAAATGGTATATCACATGAAAGAGCTTCATTTGCACTTTATAAATCTTATTTTTAATATTTATTTATGCCACATAGTTTTTGACTTAGTTATGATGAAAAATTTTCGTAAAAATACAACTAGAAATATCTTGTATATTCGTATAAGTTCAGAGAATAAAGTAATTACGCAAAATCTACAACAAACTTTTCACTATAAAATAAGTGTATTGAATCTACAATACACTTATTTTAAAGTGAAAAGTGTAAAGTACAAACGCCAGCACATCAAGCTACCCGAAACTATAAAATTTTCCCAATCAACCTTGAACCTAATGCTTTAGCGATAAAGTTAAAAATCTATTAAAGAAATTTAACAGATTGTAATAGCTTGATGCAAGCTTGCGCCTATACCTACGGATAAACACAAAATAATAAGGACTGCCAAATAACACTAGACAAAAAAGGGGAGGCTTCGTTATCGATCAATTTACGGTAATTACCGGTTCTTAAACGGCATATACAATTAATAAACTAGCTTTATTAAATAATTTTTAGGGTTCCGTACCTCGAAAGGAAAAAATGGAACCCTTATAGGATCACTTTGTTGTCCGTCCGTCTGTCTGTCTGTCAAGACCCTTTTTCTCAGGAACGCGTGGAGGTATCAAGCTGGAATTTATATCAAATACTCAGGTCTACTGACCATTGGAGCTGTGAAATCAATCAAACTTCTAAGCCAATGCAATCAAAAGATACAGCCGTTTATGCCACAAATTTCCGCAAATTTTCGACACTCGCAAGAGAATCAAAACCTACAGGGTACTTCCCGTGAACTCAGAATCTTGAAATTTGGTACGAAGCAACTTCTTATAGCACAGATAAAAGAAACATTGCGAAAACCGTAAATTTAAAGTTACATCATATAATAAAAATATTTTTAAATTGTACGGAACCCTCGGTGCGCGAGTCCGACTCGCACTTGGCCGGTTTTTTTTTTACTGTCAGTAACATCAAATTCTGCAAGTGGCTTATCTTATTTAAATAATTGACATGAGTTTATAGGGTAGACATTCTCGGGGATTTAATTTGGATTTAGACATTAATTCCTTTCCGAACTTAGAAAAAGTATAAACATCTCTAGAAACAAAATAATTACGTATGCTTTGACAAATAAGATATATTATCGTTCTGATAAGCAAAGTTGTATTTTTGAAGACTGTTTTCAATTATATCCCCTGTTTTTAAAAATAAATAAATAATATATGATGGTTACACAAAAAAAAAAAAATGTTGGTGGGTAAGTACTTAATTTTGGTAATAGTCTCATCTCGGTAACAAATAATACTTTTATTCAAAATGGCCATTGTTCTTTGCAAAGCGAAAATTCTGAAATAAACCTAGTTATTACTAGAGGTATGTATGTGTGTAAATGTTGCACGAAAATAAAACGATGTCTTTTTTTACTAGCCATTTGTAAAGGAGTTTTTTAAGGACTTAGCATTTTTTTATAAGCAATCGCATAAAATTAAAATTTTGTTATGAAAATTTAAAAATATTTTTCCTACGAACTCTGAGTGCGCAACACCAACTCGCTCTTTGCCGGTTTTTTTTTAATCTTGAGCGACGATCAAGGTAATATAATAATAGAAGACTGAACTTTAATCAGCTGTTACAAAATAACTACGAGTACGTAATAACATTCATACCAAAAATTTAAATTATTACATTGCGTGACAATTTCAGAAGAGGTTGGACACCGCTGTCTTGGGATCAGAGCGAGCGATTATCCTTTTACTTACATATTTTTTTATTATAGGTACCCCTAGGGATATAAATATAGCAACAAGACGTTCTGAAATAGTAGATTATTAACCAAGGGGATAAAGCAGTGTCTTCTGTCGCGGGTGATGAGTGTAGCGAGGGATTTAAGTTCACCCAAGACTAAGACAGCTTTATCACCGAGGAAAATACTCTACTTTTCGTACCATTTGCGAAAAAATAAACTTAACGTTTATGTATTTGAAGAAAACAAAAATGCGGCAAATTCCTAGACTAACATTTTTTTGTCGGAAAAGCAAAGGCATCAAGCTCATACGGCCTCGTCGGTTTTCGTAATTTTATTTAATAATCATAACTGCATAATAAATGCGTATTCCTTTTTCAAAAAGATGTATAGGTAATGCTTTATATACAAACTCAATGGTGTAAACACAGATGTAGTTCAGTATAAATTTCGGTAAGTATTCCAAATTTAAACCACATTCTCCCCATATAGGATGAATGAAATTCAGTACAATTTTCTTTCCCTGTTTTTAACAGATTAAAAATGACTATTGTTATGTTCGCTTTTTGTGGCATAGAATGTCACTTTTTTGAGCAAGTGGTATGAAAACATTATTTTACTTCGTTTTACAGTGTTTTATAATACGGTTTCAAACCTAATGCCGACGACCCTCCTCGAGGGTTCAGTTTAGCTCAAACGTAATGCCGGTGACCCTCCTGGAGGGTCCACTTGCAATATGTATGGCGGCATGGCGTATGAGCTCTATGAAAAGTGGGTGGAGTCAAAAGTGTTAATGATCTTTAAGAAACGTTTTGAAATTCTCATGGATTCACCTATAATTTAGAGCATTTCATTATGAATGTGGGCGTTTAAGGCTCCAGGTTAATAATTGAAGGCATTTCTCTGATAATAGTGTGGCCATCCCAGAATCCTTAGTAGCGATTTTGCGAATATACTTTTTGTTCTGTTCCCACAGTCGAGATACTGTTCCAAGAAACAATAATAGGTAATTTATTAACTACGTTGAACCTACCAACAACCTCGGTTAAATCAGTTTAGCTCATTTTAATGACATTTCTTCTACTTGGTACATAATTTAATACAACATTGTTGCAGTCTGTCGAAGATAAAAAGATTTATCTCGACAATTAACATAATATCTTTCATATTATTACGACTTTTCTCTCAAACTAAATATTTTCGTATTTTTCGTCTTGTACTTAATGACACTATTGCAATGTTTTGAACAGCATTTTTGTCCAGATATCTTAATAAATTAATTATGAGTAAACCTTTGTTGCAAGATATTGTGTTATGGATCGGAAATGTTGGCGACTTCATCATAAATTATACCTCAAAACTTAGTAACGTTTTTATTGAAACTATGAAAGAAGCTCAACACTTGAAAGTACGTACGTAGCCAATTGAAATACCTACAGCATTTGGTGGATCGAATGCTCTCTGACTCCTGCTTGTGGCTAGTGGTAGGTAGTGGTAAGTAGTGGTAACTAGCGATGCTGTACGGAGGTGTCGTGATTTACACCTTGGCGGCGTTGCGGCTAGGTGCGGCGCCGTGGGCGAACGGGCCAGCCTCTGCCCACGCACCTCCCGCGCCCGAGCGTCGAGCAGCGTCGCCGCAAATTCCGAGCCCACCACTACTCTGCGTCCCACACCTGTGCTGTTAAGGTCTATATCGAATGACCAATCTGTCGTCGATAGTTCACGCGCCGAAGGCACTGATCTATTTTCTTAAAGTATTGTTCGGTATATCTTGCTGGAAGAGCTAACTTGCTTCGACCTAGCACACCACACCACCGATTAATGACTATCCGATGTTTGGGATTTTCCAACAGTTTATTGGTAACAAATAAAAACAAGTTAGCATGGTTTTCCTGTTTTTAAATTTAAAGTTTTGGCAAGTTGTGTTACTCAGAATCTAAATCGCTCTTGAACTTCAATCATGAATGAGCTTTTCCTTGTGCATTAGGTATAAATGAAAGGAAAAGATTATGCGCATTTATATCTGCAAAGATCAGAAATTAAAACATTTTCTCATGAAGCGTTTTGCCGCTAAATAAGAGTGCCATTTTCCTCTTCAGTGGATCTGGTCCTTAACAATCACGACGACGTACTCGACATATGACAATATTGGTTGCCACCCGACTTTGCTCTCTGTCATCCTTTCGCAAAAACTGTTTCTGATTTTAGCAGAACCGGTATTCGGGTATTCCTATAGTGGACGGTATTTCTGCAAAATTTCACTAAATCGATATTATCTCCTTATGACTCGCAATTTCGCTGTGTTCATATTGTGATCACGGTTCTCCAGATTTTTTATTGGAAATGGAAAAGTGCAGCAAAATTGATACATGTAATGCTACGCGAAATGAGTCTCCAAGGCATAATAAATGTTGTATGCCGTTGTCTTTATTGTATTGTGTAAGATAGCGGGTTTAAATGTTATTTTTTGGAATCTATTACAGTCAGCGTCTTTTTATTAATTGCGTTATTGAAACTATTTTTCCGCATCTTTGTGCATGCTTCGTTTACTTCGTTATGTACCTATGTGTCATCCCGGCTGTGCTCGTAACAGCAACCACAAAACTTTTATTTGAGTTTGACTTGTAGTAATATTATTAATAATGAACATAATTAATTATGTAGTGAAATATTGCCTAATTGCCTTACTCACCTACATATTATGTGGGGCACGGAATCAGCATCTGTGAAAAGAAAACTTTACGTTAGCGAGCGAGCTAAAAATTGTAGGACATAAACCAAGCACATTCACAATAACTACATTTCTCAACTCCTAATCGTCAAGTCAAAACAAATACTTATTATGTACTTATTCAAATAATAAATAATTATTTTGTCCCAACTAAGCTAATGTCCAATGTTCACACTATTGAAGCCTTTAAGTCAACGTGGTAGTGGCTAAAGTTGCGTACAATGTTTGCCCGAGAAACGGTGCAAGATACAAGCAACTTTGTGTTATGAGGAAAAAATTGAAGACTTAGAATACGGATAAGAAAAACGTCCATTTGATATAAAATATTCATCATGAATGAATAAACAATTCCACGTTCATAGCGTTAATCAATGAGTTGCATGCAGGCAAGAGTCCGAGTCGATGTCGAGCTCATTGATCGATCGACTCGATACAGCTCACTACAGGCGCGCGTCCTCTGTGTACATTGCTCACACGCAAACAAAACCGGATGGTGCACACTCGCGCCGGTGTCGCAGTGTGCGTGCGTGCGCGAAGGATTTCCTACCGCCCCGCGCCCGCGCCCGCGTCCCGCCACAGACCTGTTGCGCCGCTACCGGAGTTACGCCGCATAGTTACCAGACTTGATATGCCTGCTCCGCGCCGTATCGACTCAGCGCCGAGCCCACGCACACCACGACACCGTTCGAACACTTAATTATCATGGCGCAGCACTCGTGAAATTGCTGTGCATCTCGCCTGGTCTCATCGACATCTTTTATTAATCTGATATCTTCCATTACCGGTTGCACTGAAGTAAAACATCTAACCCGTTCGATTTATAGCCCCTCTTATGGATGCAGCCGGATACATGACATCATGTGATGCTAATTCACTCAGACGGCGCTATCATTTAGTATTATAAATCTTCTAAGGAATTGATCGTTTTATTAGAGTTCCTCAACGAATGTTGATATTGAATCAAACATACTTAATTAAGGCTCTTTCTAAACTAAGATTTTATTTTTCTCCTTATTTGGTCTAGCTTGATTATGAAAAACAATCGCACGTCGCAAGAATCCATAACTAAAGTCGGTAATGTGTATCATTTAGGTACC
This sequence comes from Apamea crenata, assembly GCA_949629185.1. Classification (NCBI taxonomy): domain Eukaryota; kingdom Metazoa; phylum Arthropoda; class Insecta; order Lepidoptera; family Noctuidae; genus Apamea; species Apamea crenata. The sequence goes on from OX451359.1 coordinate 7,256,993, forward strand.
TACTTGTATTTCGAATTATTTTTTTAATAAACTGAGCGAACGTAGGTAGTAGAATGATAATTAAGATAAGAAAAAAAACTATCAGATTTTCTAAAGTGAGATCGAGAATATTATCAACATGTAGGATTTTCCAAAACGTTGTATCAATGTAAAATGCATTTACATAGAGAAAGCAAAATGACTTGTGAAGCTCATAAGCAATTCGCATTTTATAATTAATAATAATAATAATATCCTAATATAGAAACTAATAAAAAAAATAATAATAATATAGAAACGATTGCCCATACTGTGTTGTAGGTAGTTAGTTGACGTTTGTGGACTGTACGTACAAAAGAAGAACGATGGCCGCAAGCTAAGCACAGTGAAAAAACAGGTAGCGCCGTTCCACCGTATCGATCTTTAAGTTATTTTTCTTATTTATCTTTTTTATCTGGAGCTGCGCTCCGCGTCTCGGACCCGAACGGAAGTTGTAACGATTTTTAATCGTAGCAAGTATCTCGGCCGGCCGGTTCGTATAGCCGCTTTGGACAAGAGTTTATATTATATTTTTTGTAAACAACCACCGGAAACGGGCTAGAGAACGCACTGCTCTGGAACACATATCTTCCATTACGTCTGTCTCTCGTTTCTCAGTAATAATGATAAGGGATACAGATAAGACTCAATGTTAAAACAAGATCTACGGCATTTGGTTTCATTTAAGAATGGAGTGGAAAAAACTTACTACACATTCTAATTAAAAGGGTCACTACATAATATCGACAGGAATGAGAGATCCCTTAACTCTGCGGCCGTGAAGACTGTCAAAGATGGTATCAATGTCAGTAGCTGACCCCGTATAAGACTGACTTTAAATTGCGATGATGTATTTTTGTAACATTTTTCTGCCAATAGCGAAGCGTGGGCGCGTGATAATGGCCCGAAATATCCACGTTCTCAACGCCCACCCGGACCATCAAGAATATTACTCTACAGATAAATAATTCTTATCCAAACAGATGTCCGCTGGAAGTCGTAGGTCCAACTAACTTAGAACTCTGCATGTAAAAAATTAGATTGCTTCCATTTAAAACTGGAAATTGTTTTAGAAAGCACAAGTTTGTTACTCTGGAAATGATCAATTAATAGCCGCAAGAGAGCTCTAGGTGTATAATTTACTTTAGAGCCGACTTCCTTCGGAACGTCTACAGTATGAAAACCTATACATATACAATTGTAATCATCTTTTACCGATAAATAGTGTTCTCGTAGGAATTACAGTTAAACTGGAGTTGATCTTGCGCAGTTACCTATCAAAGCTTACCTGAAGGTCGCCATGGGCCGCACAACGTATAGATTGTTTGGACTATTGACAAGAAAAAAACTTCAAGGATGTATGATAATGTAACAAATCAAAGTTGACTTTTTGTAATGACTTACAATATTGTATGAAGTACTTATAATGTGTGTATGTACAGATAATTCAAAATTGATGTCCTAACGATGCATTAAGACATAGAAAGATCCCTTATCTGGAGTGTTTTTTAAAGATCTAATGGTCCAACCAATTATATCCCTACAACAAAGGGTTCCAATGCGTTTGTGGGAAGAATTTTGATTATTTAAAAGTCCCTCAAACAAACAATGCGACTCTTCCTATTTTACCCAGTTACAAACGTTTGTAGAAAATATAAGGACCTACTGATAATGGCTCTAAATTCCCTAAGTTATAGTAACTCAGCCTGCACCTATTACATCGTCTATCTTACTGAAAGATTGGCTGTCAAGATGAAGAGTTCCGTACGTTGTCGCGGACCGGCGCCGACGAGTATTTATATCCCTTTGAAGCGGCCGCTTCTTCTGTTTTAGCTGTTAAAGTTTACATAATCTATAGTAACTCCTTTCTGTTTCAAATATTGAAAACAGACGAACCCTATTCATTAACGTTCACGAATGGGTTTCAAATCATTTCAACGTTTTGCTATCATATTAACAAGCTGAAAATTACTTGAATTTGAAACTAGTACCATGAAAATCTAGAAATTATTTATGTACCTACCTAAGTGTTAACTGCAGTAACGGTTCGTCGATGCATCGATCATCATAGATCGGCTATAAATTACCAGTAGATAGTAACGGTAAGGTAACGTTTTAAAAAATCAGAAATAAATCAGTTATATGAAATTCAGAGTTAGGTACTGTTGTAACTTTAAAAGCGAGGCTTCTAGGTACAAACAATAATTGTACCTACATATTAAAGGTCATATAAATATTTGAATGTCTCCCAATATTTATCATATATGATTGAGCAAAATCATATTACTGAACCATTAACGTTGCGGTAGCGGTTGTCGAAAGTTGTTCAGGATCTGAGTGCTAGTTACCTGGTTTCGATTTTATAACTAATCTTTAGTTATATTAAATCAGATTTTCTAGTATACCTAACTATCATGAGGAATCAATATCTACCTATATCTACTATATAAAAATAAGTCGGGTTTTCCTTCCTGACGCTATAACTCCAGAGCGCACGAACCGATTTCCACGGTTTTGCATTCGTTGGAATGGTCTTGGGCTCCGTGAGGTTTATAGCAAAGAAAATTCAGGAAAAATAGGAGTAGGGTAGGAGTAGGGTAGGATTAGGGTAGGAGTAGGGTAGGAGTAGAGTAGGAGTAGGGTAGGAGTAAGGTAGGAGTAGGGTAGGAGTCGGGTAGGAGAAGTGTAGGAGTAAGGTAGGAGTGGTGTAGGAGTAGGGTAGGAGTAGTGTAGGAGTAGGGTAGAAGTAGGGTAGGAGTAGTGTAGGAGTAGGGTAGGGGGTAGCACACCACGCGAACGAAGTAGCGCCGGGCAGCTAGAAATAATTTATATGGCAAAACAACGTTTGCCGGGTCAGCTAGTATATGTATAAAAATCAATGCCACTTTTCGTTGTAATTTTATAACTCCAGAACGGATGGGCCGATTTAGCTGATTTTGGTTTTGAAATGTTTGTCGTAATCCAGGGAAGGTTTAAACGGTCGGAACGATAACGGAAAATATGGAAAAAGGAGTAGTGTAGGAGTAGTGTAGGAGTAGGGTAGGAGTAGTGTAGGAGTAGGGTAGGAGTAGAGTAGGAGTAGGGTAGGAGTAATGTAGGAGTAGGGTAGGGGTTAGGGTAGGAGTAGGGTAGGAGTAGTGTAGGAGTAGGTAGGGTAGGACACCACGCGAACGAAGTAGCGCCGGGCAGCTAGAAATAATTTATATATGGCAAAACAACGTTTGCCGGGTCAGCTAGTTTAGATATAAATATTTTTACTAGCTATAGAACTACCTTTATTTTCTAAACTTCTTGATTGCTGATTACTAGTTATAAGATTGCAAGTCGAGATATAATTTTATATGTCTCAGTCGGGGTCGTCAGCTGATGCATTAATTTCGCCACGTCACGGACTGTTAAAGAGTAATCGATAATCGTCTATTTTACATTTTAACAGTCGCTCATTTGCTGTTTGCTCCATCTCGGTGTGGTTGTGTTTCTCTTTAATATTACGTATCTGCTGTTACAAATAATGTTCACAAACTATTTTATGTCTTATGACTTCAGTGTTAGGAACGCGTCGTGAGGCATTCGATATTCAGTGGAGGTAAGCGTAGAATGTCTTCTACACATCGACATCCCGGCAACGGAGCGGTCGCCGAAGAACCAGTTTCATTTAATCATCATAATTGCGTCCTCCGTTAAGCCTATCCCGCGCTCGAGTGTGGTAGAGACGAGAGCACACATGTATCGCTCAACATGACACTATTCAGCTCCATTTGAAACTTTTATGAAAGATATTTGTGAGATTCAGATTGTTATCTTTATTCGGTTGTTTTTATAACCCAAGACATGAATGAAGCTTTCTGAAGTCTTAGATATAAAATGGTTTCTCAATCGAAATTTAACATCACTGTTGAATGATATGCCAATATTTATATTTATCTACACGCAGAGCTGTTAAAACTGCGTTATTTATATATTAAGAATTTTACCAAATTCTCAAGCATAAAGTCAGTCGTTATTGGTCGCTTTGATAAGGTGACACAATGTGTTATCTGTGTACGCTACACGAGAACGAAAAAAAATATTTAGTCAAAATCTATCAAGGCCATGCCTTACGCGGAACTCTCAATTCTACAGCAAATTTTTGATATATTTGATACGCGCCAAGTTGGACAATGTCAAATAAGTTAGTGAGGACATTTAAAGGGTATTTGCTACTAACTGTCTAACAGCTATCTTGCCTATCTTAAGGTAAATTTGGACGATATGAATTCTTTCGTCCGTGTTACTGACGATAAGAAAACAATCTCAATCCCAAAATTCGTGCGTATTGTTTTATTCATTTGAATGCAGATTTAACAGAGCCTCGACTTTCAAAATGTTGGTCTTGTTAGATAATCGGCATCCCTGGCAAGTCGAAACTTAAACCACATTGGCTGCAGCCAGTGAAAAAGGGCTTCAATTTGAGTCAGTTTCTTCCCAGAGCAAGTCACGACATAATATGCTTCGTGTTGTTTCCCGCTGCGAGCTAGGTTTCTTATGCCTCACTTTTTACGAAATTTACTTTTTATTCCCTCTATACAAACTATATCAAGATGACAACATAACTAGATATACCCACACAATTATTAATACCAGCTACTGGTCTCTTATTCCGCAGTTTTTTAAACTGATCACTAACACACGGAAAAAAAACTATTCACAACTAAATCATACCTCTTGTGACCATAACATTACTGCGAGAGCTCTCGTTTCTTCGTAACACTTATTACACGTCCGTGCTTCCCAGTTGTGACGTAAAATAGCTTTTGGTAATTCCGCTAGCCTCCGTAGAGTCGTAGTGTCGAACAGACGGCGCGGTAAACAGGAAGCGGTGTCGGCTAAGCGAGCGTTGGCAACTCTTCAACTACCACGTGGTACCGCTGACGACGCGTTGCGCACTCGCATTATTTGACTAACATTACGCTGATGAGGAATTTTATACACTTTTTTATAGCTGAACTGAACTTCTTTTCGAATTTTCATTCAAATAAATATCAGTCTATCCAAACAAGCCGTAATAGATATGATATAAAAGAGAAAAGAGATACCAAAACTAAACTGATATAAACTAATATATTATATTTAGTCATGTGCATCGCTAATGGATACTACCGGATTGTTGACGAATGTTAAATATAGTAAGTTAGTGCAGTTTGGCTATTAATAGAGTCCGGTCTTGACCGGTACTAGCGACGGTATATTTCAATAATAGCCACATGTATAATCTGGTATTCTCTTAAGAACTTTTTCGTGTACGGAAAAAATGCGACAAAAACTAGCGCGTTCCGTTCGCGGGCCACATGGTCAGGGTTGGAACAAAAGGCGCGTCAGAATATGCGCTACAGATGTGCTATGTGGTCCACATGTCACGAACAATGCTTGCCTTCATCGAGCGCGAGACATTACACTCGTTAACAAGACAATAATAATTCGATATGCTTCTTAAATAAATCGTATTATAAATGTTTATTAAAAACTAACAATTTTGAAAGGAAAGACTATCATAATTTAAAAAAAAACCTTCACCTACCTACTTCAACCGCCAAAAGATGTTTAATTGCAATAATTAAAAAACTAATTATTATGTTATAACGCCGCTATCTCGCTAGAGCCTTAAAATTGTAATAAAACATTAATAAACTACCTACTTGCTACAGTTGAGGTATCTATATTAAATTTTTTAATTAATATTAATAAGCTGACCCACACTTAAAATACATATCTAATATGCTCGAAAAAGTAAAATTATATAAGCAGCAGATATTTATATTTTTAGAATTTCAAATGAATTCTAACTAAGTAGGTACTAAATAACACTTTGCAATTTACATTTTGAACTCATCGCTGACTGTTAAAACAGACTTGACATTGATGACTGCGTGCCGTGGTACTTTCTGTGCACGTTACCACGTCAGAGTTTTACATGTTGAAATACTAGGCTTGTAAAAACACAACACAATGTAGCTATGTACAATGTTTATTGAGGCACAGATAATGAGTGCGAGTCAGTTTGTCAAATACAATGATCGCTTATGAATGAATTAGTGAATGACAGTTCGGCCATGTTTGTTTACGCGTGCGCAGCACATCGCACGGTCGGCTCAAGTCGGGTGCGCTCGCCATCGCTCGCCGCCTCGAAATAGCACGGCACCAGCACCGAAGAGTTCGGTCGTCGACCCTGCGCCCTGCCACACCGAAATATTGGAACTATACTGCGATTCAATCCTTTCTCTGATTATGATTATGATACAGGTCACTAATGCTCTCGGCTACCACGCGTAGGTACTTCTTGTTCAATCTTAATATTGTAATAAATATATTAAACGCTCCGGTTTTCATATTATACTGTTAAAAAGGAAATAAATACTTGTCCTGATCGTCATTAACTTAATAGCAATGGATATGATAATCTTTGTAAATAAATGATTATTATGATTGTATTTAACTTAAAGTGCTTCTACCTACGTTATAAATTTTATATCTAATCATCATAGCGCCATCTGGATGCGCTCTGATGAGGTGGGTGTAGTAACTGTTAAAACTAGAATTTGTTTATTTATAACTACTTTAAACTACATATATTATTTATTGTTACTAGGATAATTCAATTATTTACGGAATACTTAGTTACGAATTTATCGATTTGAATACGTCTAAGATGATATAGAATATATCATATTATGATATCGATAGTAGGTATTTACTACCAACTTATTATCATTTTAAATAGATTCGATGACATTATGCTATTGGGACTTTGCTTCTTTTGCACTGTTATCATTGCATAACTACATAACAGGTATCAAATAAACTCCGTCATTCGCACGCCTGCTGTTCGTAAGATCCGGGGTTCGAATTCCACGCTCAATAGTAATTGGGGTTTTTGTCAAGTTCATTTTAAGCAGAAAGCTTACGAATATAAGAATAACAAAAAAGTCATTAACATATTTTATTGACTACTCACCAGAGTCACAAATAGCTGTAGTGTAGTGTAGATCATGATCATAAAATAATATTAGGATCTTACGGCAGTCTCTATCATCCTATCTTTGCAACCCAATTAAACCCAAAAAAACATGGAGTACCAATAACCTTAGCATCTGTCAGACCTTCGGATACGGACTATCCTTAACGGCAGTTTTGGAAATCCGTAGAACAACATGGATTAATTTTAGTGTTCAGTGGTCATCCACGGATTGACCAAAGCAGATCAAATCATAATGAATATTTAATTAGAAACCAAATAAACTCGTTTTATCTAACCACCGGCCCACATATAGTTAGGTACCTATACTTAATAATCAAAGTATCGTTTATTAACAAACAAAGGCTGTAAACATAAAAAAACGATATTTGTGTTTATAACATTAATCGCTCTCGGATTTTCCGTGAAATGTACACGAAACATCATCATTTTATAAAGAATTCTCGGAACTTCGCACCAGATATTGAGCTGAGCTGTTAGTTACCAGACTTATTAGTTATCGCAGCCACTTGTATGTACGTAAGACGTCGAGTCTGTGTGTGAATTACAGATTAATATTCATGCCTAATCGTTGTGTCTTACCAACCCATGTGCGTCTGTCGATATTTGCACGCTGGATGGGATAAGAGGTGACTTTTATGCGTTTTATTTAGCTAGCTTCTATGTGTTTGATTCTTTATTAGCCTTGTCTTCTAAATTAAAGAGGCTGGGTAGTTCATTAAATACCATAATAGATTTATGTTGTGATTTTTAGTCTTCTTAGTTCCGCATGCAAGTTAAGGACTCTACGTAACATTATTTAACGTTTGAATTCTATAATATAATTTCCTTCAATATTCTTCATCAGATTATCAGGTTCATGCATTACCTAAATGAAATTCCCAAAAAAAAAAATCAAAATCCAACAGTCTTCAATTTGCCTTAGTAGAAATTTACCTCGAAATGATTCAAACCGACACGGGAATTGCATACAGACCAACATTCCTTTAGTCTGCGGCTTTTCCCTGTATGACTCCCATTTCTTAGATGCATATTTAAGCCGTTATATCACAAGACATTCCTGTTTCCGGCGCCTAGTGATTACCGCATGGCATTTCTTAGAGTTTTCATATGATACTTATAACATTTCCGGCACGCGCTTACATTTTATTCTTAGTAGACACCACAGAAACTAACTCTATCAAATGACTTTCAACTTTAAGGTCTTAGAAATAGAGGATAGTTACTAGTTGAATATGTCGGAAATGGTGTTTGGTAATGGCGTGTTTTTGGAGTGACTGTATTAATTTATTGATAAAAGATGTGTAGCAATTTTAACAGTTAAAGATGGATCGGAACCTTTTTCAAATTGTTCACGATCTCCAGTTCCGGTGCTTAATTTGCCTCATCCCTTTACGTACCGAAGATATAAACAGCAAAGATGATCAGATAATTCCGACATTAGTAGACTGTGACTGTCGAAAATCGTGATAAAAAAATGGTTTCAGACTCTTCTACACATAATTACCCCACACATTGCTGCATGCTGCACCTGGGTAGTAAACACAATTATTTTTAAAATTCGCTTGCTAGATAACAGTCCAAACCTAATACCTTTTCAGTAGACGATTCAACTGCACACAAAAAACCAGAAATAAGTTTTGATTATAAACGGTTATACTAGTGTATAAATGTCTAGAATAAAGCTAGGTGCCCGTTGATCTGGACTAGATCGATGAGTTGGCGCATATTTCCGTGTCGACCTTTCAAGCGTCTCGCGCCTGTCTATCCGTCTCAAAGTATTTTTGTAGTGAAGTTCATATAATGTGATCAGTTATTTAGTTATTATAATGCATCTACAATTTAGGTTACTTCCTCAATAATAAAATAAATGTTTTTTGTATTTAATATTTACAAAGAATTCAGACGGTTTAAAGATTCGAACTGAGAATGCAGTGTAAACACATCGGTGGTGGAAGTGTTTTTTACAAAATGTCAATTTCTGAAAATGCGTTTAGTAGACGGCGTTCTGGTTTTTTGGGATATTTATGGCAGTTTAGTTTTAATTACTACAATAGTAGGAAGTTAGATAACATCAATGAATATTGTAACTTCATAATATTTGGTGCCTTCAATGCAATAACATTATGCGCGTGTGTGTTAATGTGTAGATGATAAATGGAATGATATCCGTGGGTCGTGCAGGCGCACCCACAGTGTTACCCACACCTACAACACTTGTACCAGCGTATCCCTATTCAGAGAATGTGGTTCCACCTACTACGGTTGCACAAGCATTGATATTCAATTCACAGGTAATCACATGATAACTGTCGCACAATGGAACCGACCGCACTGATGATTAAATGCATTGATTAATTTGTGGAAATTTCCTGGTTTTGCATATGCTACCGCTATTCAACTTGTATGGTCTGTTATTTGCATTCTTGTCTGGGATTGAATCGATTCTTACATAGCCAGGTTGTTGTCAACTGACGATACCTTTAAGTTTATTTATAGAAACAGCCGGGAATCGCTTAGAACGTTTCTGTACTCTTAAAGGCTCTATGAATATGTTAGTAAAGTAACTACGTAACTGCCAGCACTTGGAGCAGCTATCATGATTAAAATCTCCAGAGTAAGCGAAACGACAATTTGAATTAAAATTTCAGCAGAATTGTATTAACTGTAGGTACCACGCGGCATCAAACTGGACGAATCGTTTGCCAAACTTCCAGAAACGTAATATAATCATATTTAAAAAAATGTATATGCACTAATAATGTGCCAAACAAACGAAGTAGGTAGTATTATTATAAATCAAAGATAGTTTAATTGGAGAACATGATATATGGCGGCCATTTTAATACCGTTTCCCACCAGTTTTACCACCAGTTTTAGTAAGAGGGCCATCTGTGTTAACGTTTCCTAAGCACCTATACCTAATGTTATAATAATATGGGGACTGATTATTAAAACCAGTCGTGGGCAGCATGCTATTCAGCGCGCCTACGTATCTCTGTTCTACCTCCAATTTGGTCGTATCGTTTCGCAACGCCACACAATCCATGTCTGGCTGTTAGTACCAAATTCTTAACCCACAGAGTAACCCGTGGGCAGGTGGAAAGTGGACCGAGCCGATACTTGACTGTTATGCAACACATCAATATGGCATGCACCTTATTGGATGCGAAAGTTGACGGTGCCGTCCTTCACAAGGCGATGGCATTTAGTCCAGCTCGGAAAGTCGTAAACCTTGTGTTCCCTGCATTTTTTTTGTTTTATCTTTCTATCATCTAAATCCGACGGCAAACGTTTATACCAATTTCCAATAAAAGTGAGATAAGAAGTAGCAGCTGCATTTACTCTGTAGGTATACCCAAGAGTGTCTGCCTAACACTTCATATCCATAGGTATGGGCATTTTCTGTTGGATTTGCAAGTTTGCATGAATTAGTCGTCCTAACGACACTTAAATCAGTAGCATCTTCAAGCATAGCTATTCTAGCAGACTTACTCCTAGTTAACTTACCAGGTGCAATCATTCTACGCCTTATGCCACATATGCACTCAACGTTTAGATGTTCTAGAACAATCTACCTTTGGTCAGCCCACATTCACCCACTTCTGTCTATTAGAGCCTTCGTTTATGCCACCTACATAACTAAACCCAACCTACCATCATCGGGATACAATAGGAAAACTATTGACCATGTCTAAGTCAACCATAAAGTAGTTGAATTATACTTTATGACTTAATTTTAATGAGGTTTACACTGTTTAAAAGGCTAGGTATCCTTCAGTTGTCGAGTTGCCCACGCCTTCGACTCAATTAGTCTCAAGAGTTGTTATATTTCACAAAAACAAGAATAACGATTTGTTTACGCTTTGATATTTTTATTTCATTTGTTGTATTACCGTAAACAGCAGTACTGCCTACGCCCGTATCAGAAATCCTTTGTGAGTCCCTTATCAGTAGGTATCAACCGTCGATGCATGACTGAATTAATAAATACATTTATTTTTGAGAAGTTTCGCAATAAATATTTGGCAATTAGTGAATTTTATGAAACTTAGTTAATTAATTGCTTTATTTATGTTTCCGATGGACTTTATTGTTTTTTGCATCATTGCTTTCGTGTACATATTTCGAAATTGTTTTCTCTTGAAGTACAATTAATAAAATACCTGAACTAAATTGGCATTTAATCAGTTCTAGGAAGCTTTTGATTACGTATTTACAATTCATATGACAATTGCCTAACTAAGTAGTTAGAAAACAGTTTGAAACGGTTTCTTTTTAACTGAGTAACTTCGCCCAGTATAAAACGATAGGTACCTAATAAAAAATCGTATAAATTAATTATTGTATGAATGAAATTTTTTATACATTAGGTAAGCAGTCACTGGTTCAGTGGTTATTCATAATTTCATAAAGTACCTAATATTACTAAACAAGTTTATCGTGTGTTTGTTTTTGAGGTTTTTGTCCGAGCAGACCATTCATCTGCCGGTTTTCCCTTTTTTTATAATTATAGGTAGGTACTCTCTAGGTATGCATTTAGTAAAAAATCTGCTATTCTGACATTACAAACAGACACTTCAATTTTATTATATTCAAGTTCAATTTTTGTATAAATAAACCTATCCTACTCATTATTTAATAAATATAATTAGATAGATAGATGGTTTGATGTTTGAATGAAATTAAAGAAATGTTATGCAGATGTAGAGAAGATACATTGAGTCCTTATTCTTAGTGCAGATAATGGCTCTAGGAGCTTCGAGCTAAATAATATGACATCGTTTAATTTTTCTGAGACCTAACATGCATGATCTTAAATTGGTGGATGCAACACATTTGAAGGAGTCCAATTACAAAGTAAATTGTATAACATTTACTTTATTGGCAATTGGGATCTTTTTAGAATGTATAATAGAGATGTCTGGGTTCATGCTCTTTTTATGTGCCTTGTTCTACGAGTATTTTAATGTATGGAAACTAAACTATGGAGGGGCTCGTCGATAAATAATAACAGCCGCACGGGTCGATCTCCCGCGGTTGGTTTGTGGATGGGTTACCCTCCATTACATTTCGAGACGAAAAGCACATTAAGTCATTAAGGTAGTCAGAAGCCGTAGTCTGATAACCAGACTTACCACGGCATATCGTGTTACCCAGTGGAAGATAGACAGTCGTTCCGTGTAAAATACTGGTATTCAGCTGCATCCGGTTAGACTGGAAGCAGACCCAAACACAATTGGGAAAAGGCTAGGCAGAATTATTTATTGAGAGCTAAGCTATCAAGCTATGTTTAACTGAGCAATATGGTAAAATTATAATAATTTATGAAATTATACCAATTGATTTATAGATTATTACAGACGTTGTTTTTTAGAAATTGACAACTTTTAAAATAACATGCTGTAGGTCTACGTTCTCAATCTCAATCGCTAGCATCAAATATGCGTTGGGAGTACATCTACCGGGACGCATTTAAAAGTCGTGAATGATGTATTGTGAACGATATGGTGCGTTGAGTTCAGTTCAGAGTGCAGGAGGCGAGTTGGGGCACTTCCTGCGGTTGCGTGACACGCGCCCCCCTTATCATGTTCATTGATAGATTTATCTGGACGAGGTCGAGTTGTCCGCTCCTCGATCCGCACAGCGCACTAGTCACGCGCGCACTCTCGCGCAAAACATCACGTAGCATTCGCAACTGTGAAAACTTAACTCCTTAACTACAGTACGTCTACGCTGAAACATTAAGGTTGATGCAGTCCATTCCGAAAATTAATTACTATCTGATCGCAGTCTTTCAACAGAAACAATCTGTCCTAAAAGGAAATATTTATAAACGGAAGCCCGACGCTACCACAACCAGTGCGCTGTTGTCATTCAGCGAAATCAGTTTCCGCGAAAAGGACCTCCCCATTTGGTCAGCGACGAGCGATGTCGTGCTGACTCGTGCTACATCCAATAGCTACATACCTACCTACATAAATGTTATAATTATAACCTAAAGTTGCATCTCAATATTTCGTTGTAGCTCATGTTTATTTTTGCACAATCATTTCTTTGTCGTCGTTTTAAATATCCAGTCTAGTCGGTTTAATTTTTATTTACACAATCCACTCAACATTATCTTTGGCAAAAAAAAACAAGACTGGCGCCACATTGATAACCAACTAATTTTTTTAAAAGCCCGTCGTATTGGCTTTTAAGAGAGATAACGTTAATTCTTTTAGAGCAACGGTATCTCGTTGGAAGCCCTTAAAACGATTCTTATCTCTGAAACTATATCCGGATAGCTGATTTTTTGTTACGCCCATTTGGCACGTGTTTTGTTGTATTGTTTGAAAGCCGCGTGTCGTAAAGATCTCTTTCGTTTTGACATGATAGTGACGTATGTGTACCTAGAAACGATGAAAGAGGAGAACCGCTTCCTGTATTCATGGAGTAGGTAGGTGTAGGGTATCGGCGCAACGTCCGTCGCCGGCGCTGTCTAGCGGTCTGTACTTACAGCAACCTACGTGCAACGGGACACCGCTATTGCTAACCTAACGACTGCTGACGACTTATAATTTCCTGTCAATGTTCTTTGAATCTTTATAGAAATACACTAAGTTTAGATAACGCTTACTTTATATGCGATTGTCTACGGACTTGAATGCAGGAAGAGGCTGCGGCTTGATGTTTAAGTGCCCAGCGATGAAAATGAGGAACGTGTCGTGTAGGGAACTATGACTTCAGCCGTTAAATGGACGAAATGGTTGCACGTCACCCAATTAATAGCATCTTAACAACAGTTATATATCTAATAAATGATCTCCAATTAGCGAATCGTCCGTCATCGCATGTTAAGAGAACATTTTGCGTCTGAGATACGTTTGAAAGTGATAATTTTAATGAATGAAACCACAGCACATTTGTTCAAGGTCGGTGTTCGGGACGTGTTTTTAAAGAGTGGTATAAATAGATGACGCACCGAGAGAAGATCCGGTGTGTGTGCTGGTGGTAAGCAGTGGCACAGTTTGTTCGTGTGCGGAGTGTCACTCGCGTTGCGCGGGCGCCTGCGCCGCGTGGAGCGCGCGGGCGTTCGGCGGCCGACTGTTTCAGCTCGCCAACACTCAATGCTCCCCATTCATTCGCACGCATGAATGAACGACGTTTAGCACGTGGCCGAAAAAATATACTGAAACTGTCGTCTAGCAGGACGGTAATACAGAAAACGGCTGTACCGACCTTGCGACTTGACTGTAAAACCTACTCGTTACAGTAATAGTTACGAGCAGGTACCCTGCTTGGAAAATTAGTAGGGATAAATTATTTTAACTGGGTTTTAATGTTCTTATTATGAATTTATGAGTCATTATGAGGAGGAAGTCAAAGTAAAAGTACTTACTCACCTAAGTATACCTACCAATGAACGTATGATTCAAATTATAAATGCACAGAACATAAAATAAATTGTTTTTACATAACACAATATGTGTACACTATGGATGGCTGGTAGCAGCTGGATGAGAGCTGCCGAAAATCGAGTTGAATGGCGTGCAATAGGAGAGGCCTATGTCCAGCAGTGGACTGCTATAGGCTGATGATTATGATGATGAATATGTACACAGTTTTTGCATGATCTTTTGAAGTTAAAAATAAATATTTCTTATCAGTTTATGCCTAAGATATTTTTTGAATACATATTATTGCTGAAATGTTGTGTATGTACCTATTAGTTATACTGAAACCGTTCATAATAGTTTCCATGATGCCTGAGATAATATATTTGTTTCCAACGTTTTTTTTTAAAGAATAGTGCGACGGCCTAATTTAGGCCTATACATATCATAAACAAATGTTTGCTATAATTTGTGGCAGATCCGGTATTATTTACATATTTATTTTGGTTCTTTTACCTAAACAAAACAATTGAAATGAAAAAAGACCATAAAAGAAACTCAATTATTTAAATCACCAATACTTACGCACTAATGATCATTAATTTCACAGATATCACTTAGACTCAATGAAATTTCTATTTGAACGATTTCACACACTTCACTTATAACGTGTCAACCTCCAGGACAGGCGTCACGGCAGCGCGCGAAACTGATGGTCCTACCATGAGGAAGTCCGATGAGCTTTGAACGGGACAAGTTCCTGAACGGGAGCTGCTCGCCCGCGCATGCGCCCCGCGCTCCGGGGCGTGACCTAGACCCTGAAAACACCACCCCCTCGCCCACGCAAACCAAGTTTCCATGGATACGGGCTCAAAAACATCGCCAAAATCATGCAGAAATACCCCTGAAACACGATAAGTAGTAAAATAACACTAATTAAAAATCCTAGACTTTTTCTATAAGTTACTTTTCATGGTCTACTTACCTTGTCCGAGGAATATCGTGGATGCAGAATACGTCATACGGAAGCGCAGTGAAGAAATTAGATCGGTGCCTACATTGGTGGCTCCACCCAGTCAACGACGCTACTAGCCTCGCATTGGTCTTTCCTAGAATGGTATGAGAAATGATGACCTTCTTGGTGAATTATTGACGACAACAACCTACCTAGCTAGATAGTATTGCAGCCTATTAAATTAACATGGCTAATAAAAGACCTATATATACCAAACTACACGTAGCACCTAACATTTTGCTAAAGAACCAACCTAAATACCAAAAAGGCACTAGAAATAAGATGCACTTTAAAATATTGGTACACTTACGAAGCCTATCTACCTAACATTATTTGGTGTGTTAGCCCGGTGAGCTATGATCTAGAGAAGAAAATGTCGTCTGAATTGTAAACTGCTGTAGATCAATGTTATATTGGAAAATGCCATCAATGCGATTTGGAGCGACTAAATATTACCAACAGATAAATATGAGACTGACTCGTACAAAGAACGAGAGTTGTTCTATCGCTGTGTGGCACAAGACGCTGAAAACCTGGGTACCTGCTCCGTTAAACGTCATCCCAGTCATTATCGCCAGTACTCGGCCAGACTGATACGGGAATCCTATAAGCTCCCACAGTTTTGCCGGCACAGGAATTGTTGCGTCTCAGAAGTTTTAAGCTAGAACTTTTTATTCATCTGAGAGCTGATGCTCTCTGCTGGTCAGTGGGAGGAGTCCTTTCCAAAAGACCCTGGAAAATAACACAGACAAGCCGTACCCAAGTACTTAGAAGTACCCAGAAATAAATAATAATTGCTATCGATCCAGGCAGACCTTACGACGTTATTTGCTAGTGAAGATAAGGGCAAGATAAATAAACTGGAAATTATGTCGGTAATAATGTAACGAAGTTGTTGGAGACTTACTGGACGAGCTTATAACACAACTCCTACCGCTCTGGAACCCTGGCATAGAATTACAAGGCTACCTTCCTATATTTAAGAAGGTAACAGAGTTCTCCCAGTTATATAACGATCTATGAACCAATGCACTTAAGTAGTCGCCTGAAATTTAAGTACTAACCTAATGCCTTCCGCGTAATAATTATTATGATAGGCACAGAATATTCATTTAACATAATTGCTGTTTAAACAACTTCCCGAAAGTGATCTGCTATAATTAAATGCGAAAGTATTCATGAACATTATAAAACAGAATACTGTGGTATCAAAATAGCCGTCGACAGGTACTTGCGGTTTATACTAAGTAGGTAATTGCTTGTGTTTTTGGTTAATTACAGGAATTACACAGGAACCCACGGAGCAAATTATAAGTGTGACAATTGTTCTGAAGATTGACTACCTAGCAATTAACGTTTTTTCTCATTGAGAAAGCAGATTAAGTTCATATTATTCGTTTTACTATGAGACACTAGTTGAGATGTCTCATGGGATCGATGATTCAAACTACAATGAAAGACTCTCGAATGAATTCCTGCTTATTAACCGCAGTCTGCGGTACACTTTATAATTATGCTAGATGCCATTGACAATAGTGGGCATAACCCATTAATACAATCATCGCGGCATGGCATCGTAATGAATTTGTTATAGCATCTATAAATGTAATTCTACAAGTCATCGGATTTCGATCAGAAAAATTATGGCACCTAGTATGAATCCCATTTTTTTAATTCAGAATGAAAACTACCATTCGTTGCGTTGGGTGTTGTCTAGTTAGATCATTTATAAATCTTTGTTTTTCTGATTATAAAAAATAATACTTGCATTGTTAGAATAGACAAAAATTGTTTCCTAAAGTCGAGTCTGAGTAAGTTCTAAGAAGCCGCTTCTTCAAAAACTCTTGCCTTTGAGTCTGAACAAAGTGTTAGTAGAGTGACAATTCAATAACAATTTAATTATTGTGTCAAGTGATTTACCTACTTATCAATCATAGCAGCTCTCTACAGGAGACATTATTTCCCGTTACCATTACTTACGTAAGTGCCAATTGTGCCATAGCGGCTTATCATCAGCTTCATCTTAGCAAAAGTGGGTATGTAGCTAAGGGTAATCTAGAAACTTGTATCTTTTTAGAAAAACGATGGCCGATGACCGAGAAGTCTTCGTTGCAACACCCCAGAATGTGTTGGTAACCACCTCCTGCCATCTCGCCGCCAATTTTTTTTTTGCCAATATCATCTGGAGCATTCAAGAATTAGGTATTGCATAAGTCCTGTCCAGCTTCTTTTCTTCAAAGAAAAGTATCTGGGCATTATTTACCATAGTTTCCTTCTTGCCCGTTTTGATGGCTTTTAGATATAAACTGGATTAATTCTACACTTCGTTCGTTTTTCACTGGGCTCGATATTGTTGAATTATATCCACGGTTCGATCTCTAGTCAAGAATAGAACAGAAGAGTTTGTCTGTTAGAAATTTCTCAATTATAACCGGGGATTGGAACCGTGCCCAATAAATAACAATAGGATTATATTAGCAGCTCTGCTGTCGAGTTACGAAACCTTTCTGGTAAGGCTAGACTGCGAAAAGTGAACTACGTTCATTTCAACCTTAATGTTCTTCAAGAATGATGAGTGGATGGATACCTACCTCATGTTTTCCAAATAGTTCTTAGATAATTCGTTACCAACCTGATTTTTCTTACATTTGATTAGGTACTTACCAGGAACCCTTCTTACTTCCCTTTTTCCCGAGTTGTAAGTGTGATGCCTTTTCCCTGGGTCTGGCTTCAGTCCATTTCTTAATAAACTTATATAGGTTCTTATTCTCCTAGATTCTTGCCAAGATCTACCCATCTACCTGTATATACAAAATATTCAAGTTATACTTTCGAACTCGAATGGAATTTATTTATTGGAATTACGCATTTTCTCAATAAATAAAAAGAAGTGTGTCAAAAGCTTTACGGGAAAATAATACACGCAAGATTTTATTACTTTGTAATTTAATAAAAGTTCTTCAATATAAGAATATGTCCGATTCCATCTATATAATACAAAGCGTTTCAAAAAGGGAAAATACCTACATATAAAATACAACCTCCATGGACTTCTATTCCGATTACCATCAAGTTCAGTACTCATTCCCTGTATGTACTACATACGAGGAAAATATTCCAAACCGCATTCAAATTTCAACGAAAATATACTATTTTCGTACAATAGACGACCTCCTTTCTAACGGATAGGTAGACAGTGCCCCTAGTGGAGTGAACAGTATTGTTGCTACTTATATTTAGTTAATGAATATAATTTTATCTACATCAGAAGCACCGTACGAAGATATTGCCTCACAAGACCTTATTGACATCGAGATCGTTTATTGCACTACTTGACGTTATAATTAAGACATGAAAAGATTTCTCATTATATTTATTTACATAAAACTACAAAATTTTATTGTAAACAACTCATGTGAACATTTTATTTACAAAGGATCATTCTTCATCGAGAAGTATTCTTTAAAATGACATATTGGTAATTTTTCTAAAATTTGACATCCAGCGTCCAAAAATCCATTCGTTCCAACCAAATCATAAGAACACGTGGCGTAATAAATAAACAAACATGTATAATACTATTTACAATGCGTCTCGAGGTATGAGATATTCGACAATTTTGCCATTCGTGATACGGTAGTTACAAGACGTGGCAGTAGGTAAGTCATCAGATAAGATAAAATAAAATACAAGGCTCAGCCGTGACATTGACATTCGCATTTTCCCACCAATATGTTAGAATAGTTTCGGATAAATTCACGTTAGTATACAAAAATTGTTAACAAAATGAAAAGTGGTGAGATTCTATGATACAACGGAGAGGGGACTACGGTTAGATGGAACAGACAAAGCTTTGACGAAATGTATCTACGTCATAATATATTAATTGGAGAGCTTCACCGTGTGGGGGACAGGGCGGTGGGATTACAATATCTGGAAGAGTTTCTTCAGTTCGACCATCAACTGCCAGTCGGTCTTGATGAGGTCGTCACGGAAGTAGTCCTTGCACGCGTCGATACTGGCGCGAGATATCTGGAACAATACAAAAAGGTCAATCACCGTCATCATTGTAGAAAACAAGACCGCGGTTTGTCCTTGAAGACAAAAATTCCTGATTTATTCCAGACCGTATCACTATCAACTAAGGTGGTCAATCAAAACCACAATTTGACCAGGATGCTGTAATACCGTTGCAGTCCATTTGTGCATAGAAAATATCCTCTTATATATGTATATAGAAATAAGTTAAAAACATCACAACACTCAACTTGGATTAACTTGAACGATCTTTGTCGCTAATTTTGATGCATAATGCATTGCAGATACTAAACCAACGACAGATAAACAGTAAACAGAATGCCCGTTATTAACGTTAAAACCTTAAAACCATTCATATTTAGCATAATAATAGGTTTCATAAATAATTTCTCGGGAAAAAGTTAATTGAAACCAAATTATAAAACTCATCGAACGTTACAATTAATTTTAAAAATTGCAGAATTTAATTGCGGCCTACACTTACATCCGTAAAAACTGGTTCGAAGCGAGACCCGATCGAGACACCTTCAGAGCTAAAAATAGCGAGTCCATGTTGAATGTACAAGTGGTTCATTCAGGTCGACCCAGTTTGGGGCGCATCGATTCAGCAGTCCGGGGTGAATGGGGGTTTTGACGTCATAGAGAAAATAGAACAGGTTGTGCAAGCAAGGAATTGGGTCACAAGTACCCCTCGCCCCTCTGGCATGGCGGTGGTGACCCCAGTGCAGCCTGCCCGGGCCTCGTCGCTAGCGACATTAGATCCGGCTAGAAAATCATATTATCAGGCGCTGGGAAAGATGGGAAACTGCGGCGTGTATTTTTAGACCGAGGGACGGGTGATAAATAAGACGTGTAAGGTGAAGAGCCGAAGGTTAGGCGAATTTACATATTGGGTGCTTTGGAAATACATATTTTGTAGGAAAATGGCCGACTATTCCACGTTGACGCAATGTTACTTGATTATGTTAACCAGCTGTAGTGTTGTATGAGTTCTATTAGTCTCTTAAGATTTCTGTTTCGGGAAACCCGAAACACAATTCACAATACCCAAACATTTATTTAAACGCGCGAATCTAGAAAATTATAAAACCTGTAGTGCAAGCCAATTTTTTTTTCCAATTCATGAAATCTTTTTTTTTTAAACGAACTTTTCTAAATTGGTCTCTCTCGGTCGGCGCATAAACAATGTGAGTCCCATCAATGAAACCGCACAGCGAAATATCAATGGGGCTTCTAGAATGGGCCTGACCCGGTCATCGCGTCTGTGTGCGGCCTGCCGACACGATGCGCCTGTGTGCCTCCTTGCGACTGTACAGAGAGTACGACGAAACGCATGGCCCTTCTAAAATGTGTACAAGTACCAAGAGTGTTATAAAGTACCAAGTACTTTGTGCGATGTTTCGTTATTTCGATTGTGTTGTTGAAATTTCAATGTTATATAAAAATTTTAGGCACTAAACATGTTACTACGGTATTGTTTATTGATTAAAAATAAAAGGAACCATAAACCGAAATGGAACCCAGAATGACTTAAGAAAAGCGAATTATAGAAATAGAAATTAACAATTTAATAATACATTTGAGTCGTAAACAGCCGTAAACGAAATGAAGAGCCGGAATTGCGACACACAACACCAGTCATAAACATTACTCATTACACGTCCAGTGACATCAATGTGATTACAAAACGACACAAAGTCCTGCATCACGATGACGTTTTCTCTATTTGGACTTGGAAAGTTTTACGTGATCCTTGTCAAGACTTCATCGAGGAAAACTATAAATAAGACGCAAATGGAAGGCTACTTATAGGGGACAATCAGTTGAGCAACTTATCGACCAGCGAATAGATAGCATCTATCTCGAATGTATAAGCAGGGATAAAATTATGTAAGAAATTGCAATAAAATTGTGTTACACTACAGCTATTTCCAAGGTCTACGAATCAGAACGCGAGTTTCATTCAAGAACTTGAATCCGGATGAATATTGAGGACAGAAATAGATAGAAAATTCAACTTTAGGTTTGCCCTTCGATTTGCAACACCATTGCTGTCTTAAATTGACTGGAAATAGTGAAATAACCGTACTTTATTAACTGATAAAAGGACAAGAAAATAATACGAAAATACTTTTAAATTTTGTGAATGACATAACGTGTTTTGTTTTGTGTAAGTTTATTGTATTGATACTAACGCTCTATGAGTCTTATGGTTACTCTCAATAAAGAATTTTATTATTATTATTATTATAACAAAATGTAATTATATTCTATTTAGAGCGTTCAAAACACATAATGAGTGTAAAAGTGGTTTGACATCAAAGTGATTCAACAAGTGGTCAAGAGATCGTATGGAAAACTATGACGTCATAAAGTATCCAAAAATACACCGGCCTTCGCTCGGGTGACGGAAAATCGTCGAGTTCACATTGAGTGCTTTTATATTGTGCAAAGGAAAGATTGATGTTTTCCACTAATCGAAAACAAAACAGGAAGCTTTTTATGTAGTGTTTAGAGGTTTCAAAGTGAACTGACGCCAGTATATTCGAGGAAACTTGAGAAGATATTGCTGCTTTACTGAATATTTGTATGCATAGGAGTAACATAATATATTCGCTCCTACACAAAAATAAAAAGAGTGAAGCAATGTCTTGCAACACAACATGTGGTTTTTAATTAAATGTCCCATGTGATTATTGCGTGTTCTTAGTTCATCTTGTCCGTATTCACGAGTAGCTTACTTAGTAGCGGTTACAAATACCCATTGATGCAGCGATTGACTCCAATTAGTCCTGACTTCTTGTTTCTAAACGTAACATGTATCAGAATTTGTAACTTCCTATACTAAAGAAAACTAATTACTGATATGAAAAATGTTTCCTTCGTCGACCGCTACATAACCATTTCAAGGTAATACTGGCGTACAATTAGGTTATAATATTAATCTCGTGATCGCCTAATATTAAAAAAAAAACAACCATTTTTCAAAAAACTGTTTCATGTCACAGAACGTTTTCTGACACGTTGTATAATTTAATTCTTGTAAAAAAAGTAAAGAAGCGAGAAAAAATGTAATCATAAACAAACTTCGAATATCTGGCGTGAGAGCAAGCTTAGCAACAGACCGCTCGTATATTACCGATATCACGTAACTGCAACAGCTATAGCCCTGCTTCCCCTGGCGGCTCGGTTCCCCTCGACCTAGTGACCTGACTACCCCCCGGCCGCCCCCCGCTGCAGGCGATCAATGGAGCCGCAAGCCCCCCTTCACCATTGATACTAACCTTCTACTTGCATTGATACAATGCTTTAGTAGGTATGAATGAAAATCCTTCAATGAGTTTCTTTACGTTAGTTCTGCGGGCCGCGGTTATCACACTAATATAATGTGATACGCACACACTCACAAAATGCACGTCAACGCATTTTGTTGAAATCGTCGTGCAGAACGACGCACGAGTTTAGAATATACATCGTATCAGTTAGAAAGGTCGATGCTATGAACATAATGATACGAAAATAAATAGACTGCTAGCTATTTTCTAACTGAATGGACACTGATAAATGAATACTAATGTTTGTCACATTACGGATTGATAACTTTTATCTGCATGCAGACTTAGGTATTCTACTGGAGCCATTTAATCACTGTGTCACACGGTAGCAAATTATGTATGTAAGAGTATGTATGTATCGTTCACGTTCACAACACGACTAGAATCGATTCTAATACAAAGTCAGTGGGAACCGCTTAGAACTACTAATAGTAATAACGTATTCGATGTTCTGATACTAAACCGTTCTAGTTAATCGTAAATCTTTAGCAATTACTAGGTAAACAGAGCATCAATTAAACTGATAAACTTTGGAAAATACACGTGTAGAGGAACATTATCGAACGCCTACTAATACGAGCATCATAGCAACTTGTTTCTAAATATTCATGAGACGAAGCAACTGATGCTGCTTGTTTTTATCCCAAAGCAACATGTAAACAGTCGGTTGTTAGTATTCATGTTTTTTGCTCATATCACTGTACCACCAACATGCCAGATTGGCAGTAGCAGAATGCCGATGTTACTATCAATAGTTGATACAATGTTGCCGAAACGCAACAAAACGTACACAATCACGAGTCGACACGGTGCTTCCGTTCTCGTCTAGAATACAAATATTTGCACACAGAGCCAGGGAGCCATCACGAAAACACGATTCATGATTTATTTGTTCAGTTTCTGCTCGCCTGGATGATTTTCAGAAGGAAAATAACGTCGCACATTAATTTTGCTATCGAGAATATTAGTGTCTGAAATAATTGATTAAACACTTCTACGAATGATTCACATTCATGAATTAATGAAGAGGCTTCAGAATTTGAGGAAAACCTAATCAAATACAAACGCAAACATACATTTATAAGAGAAATCGATAGTAATATCGATTTGCAAAACCTTACCGATAGCGTAGTTTGAAACCTGAACCTTCGACTTCCCATACAGTCACCAGTCAACCAAGACATGCCTAGGTAAATAATCCTCTGAGTCGAATGCAATGCGTTCTAATAATAGCCGTATCAATCGGTGCCATTTGTCTATAGAGCTAAAATGGTACCGATATCTTGTGCAATGTGCAGCCCATTCATTAAAGCGTCACCCGTGACATATAGCGGGCTACACACGGACGGTTCGTTCAGTGCCGACGCTCAAACGTAGGCGTATTTCGACGATTGATGTACGAGTGCTAAAAGAATTTGTAATATCTATAAAACTTTCACACGTCATGTGAAATGTTTTGTTTATTTTCATTGCAATATCAGATATAAACTTTTTTGTTAAGTGTTTTAGAATCTAGATCTGAAATACGTTTTAGGTTATCGTGTTACTTTCAAAATATTTACAGTGTTCATATTCTGATTCATACAAATTCTTCAGGTAATTCTTTGTAATATAAATATTTTATTTGTATAAAAATACCTATTTCAAAAGCAAAATTTTACCCATAGTTACTTTCATCGAGCATTGATATAGACGCTGCAATTATAACCGCCCGTCTGTAACGAGTGTTGGGTGTCTACCAAGTACCAACAGATTAATCAATTGGCGACATCAATTTGTAGTTATAATAGCCACTCCATTGTCCTTTAGGACTTAAATTGAGACTTTCTAAATCTGATCTTTGCATTTACATCTGGTAGGTATGTAAGTAAATTAACATTTACCTAGGTAAGTATGCATTTTATGGTAAAAGCAAATTAATTTTTATTTTCGTTGTGTACTTTTTCTAATATTTCGACATGGATTTTAATATTGCTCATAAATATACTTATCTAAAGTGGAGAGCAAAACTTATTGATCAATGTTCTAATTAATTTTTTCAGAGGGACTGATGATTCAACTTCGCCACTATTAAAAACATGTTCGTCTTTTATTTACGTAGTTCAATATAATTGACCAATTAATTCGGAAAAGACGTGACTGTGTCGGCATTTTTTTGTTAAGGTTAAGGTACTGTAAAATGTGCTGAATAAGGGACTAATCACACTTATTCAGCTCTGTTCAGCTTTTGTCCATAGAAAACAACGATTTTGTATGGAATGCGTACGCATCTGTTCAGCTTTACGGATGCGTACGCATTCCATACTAAATCATTGTTTCATCATATGGACAAAAGCTGAACTGAGCTGAAATAACCGTGGTTTAGTACCTAACTCCGAAATGCCCAGTAGTGGACTGCTATTAGGCTGATGATGTTGACGACCTCATAAAAGGGAGATGGGCGGTCCACTCGCATATAGTGCGCCAAAAAACACGAGACACAACTATAATTACATGTTATTTGTTTTCCGCCCATTGTGTACCCCTTTGTATTTACATGGTGTACAGACGCCAGCAAGTCAAGCTACTACAATCTGTCAAATTTCTTTAATAGATTTTCAACTTTATCAGTAAAATATTAAGGTTCAAGGTTGATTGGGAAAATTTGACAGTTTCGGGTAGCTTGACCTGCTGGCGTCTGTACATAATAAAGAGTATTCTATTCTGTGACCTTCTGTTGAAGGTCCTCGACTGCCCATATCCCATTCCTTACTACTCAATCATTTCATACTATTCCACAGCTGAATCATAGATTATGCATGGAAACAAACACGCAACGTCTGCCCTGCCATCTATTACTTAACACATAAACTATTGGCGCAATTTTCATTCATCACCATCGCTCGTTCACATATCGTCGTAATAAATATTTTGCAACGATAAAACTATCAAGAGTGTGCGTTGATTCATTGACTTTGTATTGTAACTCTGATTGACTGGGCTTCGGGAAATCCTGATACGTTTCAATTGAGTTTTCCTTGTGAGTCATACATAATTGTATTTTTTTTCTGCGTAATATTGAATGGTTTATTGTAGTATTAACAATCATTTAGTAATTTACTGAGAATTAAGAAACATTATCAGAATGTGGTTGCAAACTTCTGCCATCGGGTTTCCGGCTAATTTACTTTATAGATTTTTTTTTCAATACGGTCTCGGGGAATTGAAGAGGCGTCGCGATGCCATAATTATTATTATCACGCATGCTATCACGATTGGTAATCCTAGTTTTGTTTTTGGCGCACAATCATGAGTAAACTGCTGTATTGCTGATGGAAGGAATGAAGGGAGGCCTTTACCCATCATCATTCATCATTTCAGGCGATAGACATCCACTGCTGGACATAAGCCTCCGGGGGTTTGCCATAATCGCTACGCTTGGCAGGCGGGTTGGCGATCTGGGTATGGTTTTACAAAATGCATAGAAAATGCTGCTGCTCATTCTCTAGTAAGTCCCTTAGTCTGCTATTCTTTAAGTTCGGCACCACATGACCTGTGTCCAGATTGGAGCAATTCGAGATGAGAAATCATGGCATGTATCGCGCCTTGTTTTATAATACGTACGAGACACAAAAACAATACATTTGCATCCGATGGCCTCAAATAAAAAACTAGACTTACCTTGCTGACTAGCATATCAGTCTCATCGAAATGTCTGCCGAACATCTTGGGCGACTCGCCGGGGATGGGCTCGATCTTGACGCACACCTCCTGGCCCTTGCGAGCCGTCTCCACTTGCTTGTGGTTAATCTCAATAGATGTCACTATACCCAGCTCTACGAACTGTTGGAAAATATTGAGGTTATAACTGATATTCACTTTTTTTTTTAATAATGACAGAAAAAAATGAAAGAGACAGAACTTTATTCCTTTAAAATCAAGACCGACCAATAATGACCAGGCCAAATTGTATTTTATTATTTATTTAATACTTTAAGCATACAAATGTACAGAGGCGGACTTAATGCCTTATTTTAGATTTCGGTCTGTCTCTACTTTAAATACCATGCAATAGGCGATGAACCTACGTCTGAAAATTCGACACAAATCCAAACTCCGGGTTGGTAGGTACTGAGAACTTTCTAGGTGAAATACTCAATAACACTGCCCACCCTGGAGATCGAACCCATGCTCGACCATTACACCGACGAGGCAGTAGACTTGGCGATTTCAGTCCCATGTAATAGGGAGGCGAGCCTGTTGCCGTCAATCGGGCACAAATTCGACCTAAAAAATCCTACGTAAAGCGTATTTACTATAATATCTTATCATGGGTATACTCACTTCTTGGCTGGGTACGCAGATTGGTGTGCCCTCCTTCAGGATGCCACCTTCGACCATGATACCGGCCACGATCGGGTCACGAGAGTTGAACACGAACTGAGGCAAGATCTGTGTACAAAGAAAACATTACACAAAACATGAGTAACAAACAGCCTTAGTAGTATTTACATCGATACTTCAAAAATGTTTACATGTAAGATAAAGTCGGAAAACTACTAGTACTGTTTTACTTAAAGGAAAATAAAATGTTTTCCCTCTTTTATCTGACACTAGCTGCGCCCAGCGGTTTCACCCGCATGAGTCTCGATCCCGTGGGAATATCGGAATAAAAAGTATCCTATGTCCTAATTCAGGCCATGGTCTAACCATGTGCCTTTCATCCAAATTCGTAAAGCCGTTTTTTACGCTAGTAAAAGCGTAACAAACATACAAAAGATCTTCTCTCTTATAATATTATAGTTTAGATTTAATGACAGGTCGATTGGTGTTTATGTACGATAATCATTTTACGACATTATCGCCTCCATTCTTGAGTTCCTCGAGCAGTCATTTTGTCTCTTTCTATTCCTATATCCATACTAATATGACAAATGCGAAACTGATTTTTTCGTCTGTCTGTTTGTAACTTTGTCACGTCTCAACGGTTGAACGGATTTCGAAGAAATTCGGCACACAGTTGGACCTGGGTTAAGAAATAAGCTTTATCTCAGTAGTACTCTCGTGAGATAATTTGCAAAAACTAGTGTTAGATAAAAGGGACAACATACCTTAAGTTTGCACGGGAACACGGCGATATGTTTGAATTCCTCCCGCTTCCTCGCCTTCAGCTCCTCGCGGTAGGCAGTGAACTTGTCGAACAAGTGATAGATGATGTCTGCGGCGAATATCTTCACGCCTAAGTTATCAGCCATCTCTTGAGCGTCGCGTTCGATCTGTATCGGATAAAACATTTTGGAGTAAGTGTGTACGGCATCTACAACGCCACATGCGAACAACACATCACACTGACGTCACGCAAAATCCTGCATCACACAAGCAAAGTTTACCGCGCGACTAGAACATATACCACATCCAGACATTTAGGCAATAGCCCGCCAGACACAAAACCCGTCTGGTTGGAGGATCCTCCATTTTATATGGAGAATGAGTGAACTTTACACCCTGTTCTTCATATAAAGCACTAGGAAGAGGTATAGGGCGGGCGTTTTGGGGGACGTCTTATGTAGTTTTGACTTTTAAAAAGTGCTGATTCTTAGCCTAATTTGAATAAATTACTTTTGTTTCAGAATAAAACTGAAAACAATTGAAACAAGCTGTTGTTTTGCATCCTCGTCAAATTTCAGGAGGCTGTTATGAAAGACAAATAATCAAATAAAATTACGATCCCTGGTAAATAATGAATACATACTTGTTTTTTAGTCATTTAAGTTTGACAGTATTTCAGAATACACCACTTTCAAAGAACAGAATCGCGTTATGGTATCGTATAAGCGGCCGCGTTTTTATGTGTGTGTAAAAGGGGAGTTACAGCGCGGTCTCACACAGGCCGCGTTTTAAAATGCAAGTCCCACACATGCCGATTTCCGAAAATTAGAAAAAAAAAACCTACTCATTTTATTATTGACTCGTGTCGAGAATCAGTAGCATAGTTACCTCCTTGAATTTGACGAGGATGCAAAACGACACCTTGTATGTCTTTGTTTGGTAAACACGCTATTACTTCCCGGTTGATTTTCAGTATAAATAAATCTGCACGAACGCACTTAGTGCTGTAACGCTGCGAATCCGAAAAAACAGCATAAAAGCCGTTGGTGGTTGTCCTCACAAAAGATTCAATGCAAAATAAAAAATGGTACTCTTCCAAGAAATAGTCTCTCTATTCACTACTCCACATTTAACATCTCGACCAGCAAAGTAACATATGGTTATCCAAAACTTTAACATACAACTTTGGTAAGAAAGATACAGAGGCACCCAGTTTGCAAATGTAAAACCCTTGAAGCCTTTTAGGCAAATTATATATTTTTTTATATTATTATGTATTAAGTAATTGGTATATAACTGCATTATACATAGAGACTGGAAGCCGACCCCAACATAGTTGAGAAAGGCTAGGTACATGATGATTATTAGTAATTAGGTAGATTATTATTATTAAAAAACATACCTTGACATCGAACGCCAATATAGTGGCGTATTGTGAGTCGTGCTCCAACATGGCGGACGCTTTCATGACGTCACGCTTCACAACCGGCCCTATCCTGATCGCAGAATACTGAAAGAAACATACAAGATTAAAACATTATAGGTGACTATTGTCCAGTTAAACTGTTACTGATCGTTATGAGTTGAAGAAGTATCCTACTACTAGGCGGCAATATCAGACAAAGGCATATCGATTTATTATCAAACCTTTTTTTTTATTATACTAATATGTAATTTCTGCAAGCACTGCTACTATAACTTCTGACGTTTACTGTTATTATTATTTTTTTCACTTTTATGTCTGCCTGAGGGCAGCGTTGTGAGTTATATTATTACTAAAACTTGATTTTGTTAAACTAGTTCTAAGTTCTTATAATGTAAAAAATTTGGAAATTTGACGTTCCTTATCTCCGTAACCAGAAGGTTCCAAGGTATGGTCCAGTACGAAAAAATTATCACAATGACGGGGAGTACCTCTCGGCTTCGTTAAGTGTCTCTTTATTCGACTGCGTGGCAGCAAAGATAGGGTTATGTTTGTACTTACGGGAATTTTACTAGTCCTGAGGAACTCAAGCAGCGCCTCTAGAGAGCCGAGCGTGGAGGCCTGTACGTACACGCCGCGCTCCGTCAGCTTGATAGACGACAGCGCAGACTTCAGCTCGCGGGCCACCTCCTCTCTGGAAGAACAAAGTTTGTTTATTTATATATTTACATAATTTAAAAAGCTAACAGTTTTAAAATAATAATATGTACAAGTATACAAAAAGGAGGGGAAATAACCAAAGGGGATCAAAAAATTCGTCCGCTTTGCTGTCAATGGGAAACGTGCACAAAAGGCAAAGTTTGTTGGTATAATAGGCTTAAATCGCCAAACCACTTTTTCTGGAGGTATTGGTAGTTATGAAAATATGCCAATTTAATATCTACTTATCAAACAATAAAAAAAAAAAAATTTCAGCGGCGTAACGCACATCATCATCTGCCAACCTTTTACCAACTATGTTTGGGTTTGGGTTCCAGTGTGACCGGATGCCGCTGAATACCAGTATTTCACATGGAGCGACTGGCTATCTGACCTCCACATCCCTCTTGTAAGACTGGTTGTCAGACTTTCGGGCTACTGACGTAATGGTTGTCAAAGAACCCACAAATGACAGCCGGGACCAACGGCTTAACGTGCTTGCCGAAGCACGGAGGGGTTTTGGTATGTGAATATGGTCACCCATCCACGGATCAACCGCGGCAAGCGTAGCTTAACCTGATCGATCGATCCGTGCGGCAACAATGATCGACCACAATGATCTCTCAGCGGCGAAACGCACATAAAATAAAATGACAATTAATCGCAATGTCTTTCATTTTGACAGTTCAGCCACGTTCATTGCGTTATTTCCATTGCTAAATAGACGACTTTTTCAAAGATATGAAGCAACAGTTTAGGAAATTTCCTTCAAAGCCCGCTGATTGTAACAGAATGTTACGCAATTAGAGTACAGTTGTTGTTCCTTCTTAGAAGCATAAAATACACTGTATTTTGTAACTTTTATTTATTTTTCAATATCAATTTTTCTAATAACTTACGTGAGCACTTCAACTTCGTCTGGTTTCTGGGCGATCTGTAGATTCAGACCAGCGATAGCCTTCTCTAACTCTTTAGCTGCAATCTTCACACCCTGAGCGCCCACGACTTCTTTGTGCTCGATGTATGCATTCTAAAAATACAAATTTAGTTTAAGTTGAGATTCAGGTATTTAAAAAGAAGGCTTACAAAACTAGAAGTAACAGCAGAGCGGTAAAGATCATGCAATTCACGTCCGCATCCAGTAGCTCCTATTGCATTGTAATAAGGTAGAAATTGGAATGATTGACGCCCTTTCGTAAATTGCTACATCTGTAACGGAGATTATACAGAATGTATCAGAAAAGTGTGGTCAAATTTAAGGAGGTGACCGTTAAACTGAACCACTTTCTCCATGGGACTAACATCAAAATCGCGAAAAATATTCCGCCGTCCCATACATTTGGGTCGAGCAGTTATTCAAGTTCTTCCATATTTCAGTCCATATTACATAGCAAAACATAGTTTCTATCATAGTAGTTATAGAAAACATATTATTTCAAATGTAAACTGTGTTTTAATTTTGGAAACTATGATTGTAACTACATGTTAGGTTAACTTCGTGTAGGTAGAATCTCCAGAAAATACTACAGAACATCAAAAACTTTCTCACCTTAACTCGCAGCTCCTTCATAGGCTGCGGCATAAGCAGCGATCGTATCTGTGTGACGATGGGTCCGTCGGTACCAGCGAGTATCATAGTGTCACCTTCGTGCAGCGTGCCGTTGATCAGGATCGTGTCTATGGTCGTGCCCAGACCGGGGATCGCTTTCACCTATGGAGTAGAGTAGATTATTAGATATGCAGAATTATAATAAGGTATTTTCTTACAAGTAAATTATTTCTGAACACAGTGTACTGTCACTTCAAGTTTCCATTTTATAGTCAAAAGAATTAAAAGTCACGAGAGCGAAGCCGCGGGCATGGCTAGTACATAATATAATAATGATGTGTGTGTGTGTGTAAATGCAGGCAAAACAATTTCATTTAGTTGATGCGAACGCAAGGATAAACCATGCAAAGATCAAATAAAATAAATGGAAGACGTGACTTTGGGCTTCGCGCATACTAAAAAGCAGTAGCACAACAGAGGAGTTTTCGATCTCATTGAATAATAAACCTTATTGTTAGTAAGAGCCATACCTCATCAGGACGCAAACAAAATGTATTGTTGGCTATGTAACCAAGCGGACGACAGGTGAGCCACTCACTATATAGTTGTATACATTTAGTAGGTAGAGCGACCAGCCGCTCTATTCTGTAAAAATCTCACTGTGACAATTTAGGTGAAGTGAGCTGTCATTCCACCTGATGCTATGAGATTGATTCTATTGACAACTCACTTCAAATTCACGTCACCTAAGTTTTCACGGTGAGATGTTAACAAAATAGCACGTCTGAACACGTCGCCATGGCGATCCTGTGAGGTATGGCTCTTATTCAAAGAGAAAGAGAGCCCGCGCGATTACACGTACACCACACCACCATTATCCTCAACCTGCCTGAGCCTGCTAGAGCAGAGCCTTAGCTAAAAGTACCAGATACAGTGAACCAGGCACAAAGCTTTCTCTCTCCTACATAATTGCTGTGCACATTGGGGAATGCATAGCATAATCAGCCTCAACACACGCCTCATCTCTTCGAGAAGGAGAGGGCTGTAATCGACCACGCTAGCCCAGTGCAGGTTGGTAGACATTCACATGTCTTCGATTTTTTAATTCTAGAACATGTCGGTTTCCTGGCGATGCTTTCCTTTACCGCTTTTTGGGCGGTTTTTTTTTGGGCGGAATGCAATAAATGTAAAATTCACATACCTCAAGCACAGTAGCAAGCAGTTGCTGCGAGAACACCAGCCTCTTGTGTAGCGGTCCTTCACAAGCTTGCACGATCATAGCGAGCAGGTTGCCCATACCTTCGCCGGTCACAGCCGAGGTTGGTACTAAAGACACGTAAGTACGGGGGTCTGGGTTGTCGTAGAATAGAGCGGCGTTGAGACCCTGTAGGAGAAGATGAAAATGTTAGGCTTATAAAAATTTTGGGAGAAAAGTTTTTTTTTAAATGTGCGAAAACGCATTCGTAATCGTTAATTCAATAATACGCCATGCATGCAAATCGAACAAATTCAAATATTTTTATTTGTAGAATATAGATGAACTGTGCAGATGTTAATATATAATACAACGCTCAGCTCGCGAAGTTCTTTTGACGGTTTTTTCCACAAACTTCAAAAAGCAGACTACATTATCAACCCATTGTGTAGCTATATATCCCGCCTTAATCTATTCATCATCATTTCAGCCGAAATACATCCATTGCAGGACTGCAGGACATAGAGCTCCCCAAGCACCTCCACTTCAACCGGTTGTAAGCTTCTCGCATCCAACGGGTTCCTGCAGCCTTAATCTATCCCAATTTACCTGTTCAGAAAACTGCAGCATGACATCCTTGCACCTCTTCTCGAATTCCAGCTGAGTGTTAGGTTGCTGCAACTTCAGTATATCCCTGACGTCTTTACGTTGCGCGCTCTGCCAGTCGTACAGACGATCGATCTTGTTCAGGGCCACTAGGAACGGCGTTTTCTTTTGTTTTAGGAGGTTTATTGACTCTATGGTTTGGGGCTCCAGACCGTGCATTATGTCTACTACCTGTGGGATAGAAAATGATGGTATTATAATAGTGAAATAAGTAAATGTTCAAATATAATGTTCAGGCCCACAGAAATAGAAACTTTGTAATATTTTTTGAACATAGGACCAAATTCAGGAGAACTTTCCTCCTGAACGATCCTATAGATCAAATAGGATTTATTTTACAAATAGTATCTGCAAATATCCATTGATTATAGTTTGCAATTTATAGCAATCAATACTTTCGAATATAATTTTGGATCTTGCTACATGTATTTATGCTTTTACAAATAGCTATTCGAACAAAAATACACGGATATTTTTTGCCAATTATAAATCTAAATAAAACGTTATACTTACAAGAATAGCGATATCGCAAAGTGAAGACCCTCTATTCCTCAAATTACTGAAGGACTCGTGGCCAGGTGTGTCGATGATCAGTAAACCAGGCAACTTGAATGCTATCTCGTTCACCTGGAAAGGAAAACATTATTAACAATTATCATTACTTTTCCGAAAGGCCACTGAAGGCCAATTCTCGTAATTTAAAACGGTCAAAATCTAGTCGCAGTCTCATCTCGACGACAAACAAATGTCAAAACTTGTGAAAATGTAGGGTAGGGAAATTACATGTATTTTTGACAGATTGACACTGGGATCAGATTGTGAACGTTCTTAAAATTACGAGAATTGCCCCTC
Organism: Apamea crenata; assembly: GCA_949629185.1. Classification (NCBI taxonomy): domain Eukaryota; kingdom Metazoa; phylum Arthropoda; class Insecta; order Lepidoptera; family Noctuidae; genus Apamea; species Apamea crenata. The sequence continues at coordinate 7,291,262 of OX451359.1, forward strand.
AGATTTATCAATTTCTTCAACTATAACGGTATAAAACTAATAACAAAAATTAAAGACAGTTTGCAGACATACACATAAAAGAGAAAATATAAAAACGATTTCAGGTAAAAAAGTTAACAACAGTTCATAAAACCGCCCCGTTTGACGCCTTATCTGCAAAAATCGGTGCGATTTTTGATCAAATATATTTCTCATAATATTATGCATATCTCCAAAAGCATGAAAACGTTATCGGCCGACGGCGTAAGGGCATTTAAAAGTGGACATAGTCAAACAAAACCAGCTTATCTATTAGGACAAGCATTTTTTACTGGCTTAACTCATGTTTTACGATTAAGGTGGATGCTCCAAGGTAGCCCGCGAAATTCAAATTTTCTTACGTTTTTTGCAATTTGCTGGTCAGTACTAAGTTGTACGTTGATTAAAATATGATTCGCGGCCGTAGCAAATATGTATTTACAGAATTATAATCATTAGAGTCAGTAATACAACTTGTTAAGTTAGCATAATCCTAAAATGTCAAGATTTAATTAAATAGTCATTCAGTAGGATTACTTGATCTTAGAGAGTTGTGTTGATGATTATAATTCTGTAAATACATATTTGCTACGGCCGCGAATCATATTTTAATCAACGTACAACTTAGTACTGACCAGCAAATTGCAAAAAACGTAAGAAAATTTGAATTGCGCGGGCATCCACCTTAATTATTTTCATCCAATGTTAGGCTGGGTTGGTGACACAATGTTCAACAATGGTGCACGCTTAGCTAGAAGTAACCATGCATTGTAATTGTGGTTTGAAAACTCCCAAGAAATGAGAATACATAGAAACCAGCAAGGAGTTCCACAGCTTTACAGGGTGGCATGGACATCGACGCGCAAACTGAAACCATACATTTAGTGCATGATTCTATATTCCCCTAACGTAGAAAGTATCGTCGGTTATTTAAAAAAAAAACAGTTGTTTCCTACAAAAGTGCATTCAAAATGTTTTTTTTTTAATAACTCACTAAAAATTTAAGTCCACGGAGGTCCAGAATGTTCTACTGAATCCATGGTATAGTAACCGGCATGAGTCGTGAGCACAAACTGACACCTGCAGTAGTTCATTTTTCGGTCTCTTTGGCGGAATGAAGAAGGCACCGAGGCTGCACGCGATTGGTTCGTCTGTCGATGCTCGTCGTCTATTGGACTCTCACGTGTCATTCGGCTACTGTACACTTTCGTGCAATTTTAGTGACTCACGTTTTTAATTTTGAAATAGTTTATTTTTGTTAATTCGTATTTGCTAAGTCAAAGTAACGGTTAAATTTGTTTCTTCACTATTTTAGCAGTTACTTGAATGAAGAAAACATTTGCCGTAGTATCAGTAAAGGTCAAGTAAAAGTTAATACTTTGACTGATTGTGTTGATGAAGAAACTGGCCGTAAGTCACAAAGGCCGTAAGTCACACAACTACAACATTACTGTATCAAAGTAAAATTTCAAGTACCACTAATATTTTAATTATAGTTTGCGTAAGTAGCTATCAATAATTTGAGCAAAAGCGGTACTAAATAAATTTGGCCGAAAGTGTACTTGCGCGAACTTGCCCCCACTACTGCCCATCTGTGCTCACGACTCGTGCCGGTCATAATAATAGGTTGCGCGTCGATGTCCCTGCCACCCTGTATTTCTTTTAAAAACTCACCCCTTTCACATGTTTAGTTTGCTCCTTAATATTCTCAATAGGAACATTAGTGGCTCCGATCTGCTGAGTAATACCGCCCGCCTCGCCGTCCTGTACGTTGGTCCGACGCAACTTGTCCAGGATCTTAGTCTTGCCTGTGTCGACGTGGCCAAGTACACAGACCACGGCGGCACGGAGAGGGTTGTTGATTTTGTTCGCCTCGTTATCTTGACGGCGTTTCTGTGAACGAAAATAACATCATTGATAAACCTATTTATGAAAGATGACCCTTTAATAGAGAGCCAACGGGACACAGCAATAGAAATGGCTTTTATTTTGACAAGTCAACAAAATTCATTGTGTTATTTACTTTGTTGAGCTGACAAATTTTGCGAATATATGAAACAATGGATTAGCAATATCCTTCAAAATGATTCAGATTGTGATTGATAGTGTGTTACGCAATGAGGGTGCTGATTGTGGAAGAACTATTAATTGTTTTTGTTACGATTTTATTGATTTCAAAGATTTTAATGAGTTCCTGCGTTAATGAGACCGCGCAGAAACCGTATCAAAAGTAACGCAGAGTTGATGCGGTTTTATGCTAGTTACACATGGCTGATGGCCGCACAATAATAGCGGCGCCATGTATACCAGCCTTAATGCGTAACTTAACGCTTACCTCTAATCTCTTCAAGACAAGTTCTCTCTTCTTCTGAGCATCGGTCAAGCCCTCGTCATCTTCCGAGTCCTCTTCCGAGCTACCATCGTCATCATCTGAGCTGTCATCATCCTCCTCGGAACTTTCTTCTTCTTCTACCTTCTGTAATTTTTTAATCAGAATATCATATTTTGACTTGACCTAGCCTAAGGTCGCGTTTTTCAAGCGGGTGAATTTTTTTCGCGCACTGGATTTTCATCGCACTGCTTAGCGCCGAGAGTTGAAAATCTAACGGCGTTTTTTTGACGCGCTGGAATGTGCTCTGTTGGATTCTCAATGCTCGGCCTAACACCGAGAGTTGAAAATCCAGTGCACATGTTTACGTCCGCGCAAACGTGGGCTTACCGTTTTACCAAGGGGTATTGTGTTACCCAAACTGTTAAACAAAGACAAGGCATGACTGAAATACCCCGAAAATGTGTGGTATATATACACTATAGTTTTCCGAGTTTGTTTCGGGCTATCTTCTCAGAATAATCGGATAGGGAATACCAACCTCATCATCAATTTAAAAAAAATCTATTTTTGACGTGTAAAAGTGTTTTTTTTTTACCAGTCATAGAAATAATGTAATTTATAGCACAACAACTACACGACACATACCTCTTTACCCTTACCCTGGGCAGATGCAGATCTCTTAACCTCCTTGACCGGAGTTTGTGGTGGCTCAGGCTTTTCTGGTTCCGGTTCTTCCTCTGAAGACTCCGCATCCCAAGCGTCTTTCACTGAATCAGTATCAGATTCCTTCTTTTCTTCAACTTTAGGGGAGTCCTCCTGCCAAATTATCACATTAGTAAGTTATGAGCAGATCAGAATGCTCGTTGAGTAGATGGATTGGCAACCTTTATATTGGCCGAAATCGGAAAACCGAGTGTGAGGGCGGGTAACTAGGAAGATAATGTCCCCCAGTTATATAACCGACAGCCGGCTTTAAAAAAGCGGCTGGAGTAAACTGGATGCGGCGGAATATTGAGTGTTGTGGAGTCACTTGGGCTTGTGGCTCTACTTGTGGATCTATCGGACGTCATGCAAAATCCTACATCGGGCTAGCAGAGTTTACCACGAGACTAGAATATATACAACGTCCCGAGATGAATCGTCGGGCAGTTTCCACCGGACACGACACCCGTCTGGTCGGAGGATCCTCCCTTTTCTATGGAGGATGAGTAAATTTTATACACTGTTTCTCATACCTCTTAGCTCTACCAAGGCAGTGGACTATGATTGGTTAAGTTAATAAAAACGTGTTAGAAGCAAAATTAGATAAGGTGAGCTCTGATATAATATTGGCGATACCAGCCACGTCATGATAATATCTAGCAGGTCATAAATTATGACCGTATCAGCAAAATGCTGTATCATGGTTACTACTTTACTATGCTGTGTGATAATAAACTATCATAGATTATGTTTAAAAATGATGCAAGAATATCTAACAAATTGCATGCATATGGAGGCCTCATAAAGCTCATTAGAATCAAACCCCAATGCAGACTTTTCAGTTTAACTCACAAGTTATTATTAACAAAATAGAAACAATTTTTTTGTAAACTGATTAAATACCTTTTTGTCTTTATCATCAGCCTTTAATTCAATCTTCTTTTCTTCAGAAGGAGTAGCAGGTGCCTCTTGCGACATCTGACTCTTTAGCTTCCCTGGCTTCACCCTAGTTCCAGGCCTGAGAGGCTTCTTCTCTGCAGAACCAACTTCTATACCCTGAGCCTTAAGAGAATCCAACAAAGCCTGAGCCCTCGCCTTCTCAGCCTTCTGCTTCGGAGTCAACAACTTCCCTTCAGCCTTTAATCTCTCTTTCCTCTCCTTTTCTTTCTGCTTTTTCCTTTCTTTCCTTTCCTTTTCTAACCTTATAGCTTCCAGTCTTTGATTTTCGCGTTCCTCCTCTTGCTTTATCCTTTCTTCTTCTTCTTTTTTAAGACGTTCCTCCTCTTCTTGGACCTTCTTTAAAGCTTCTTGCATAGCAGCAATAGTCTTTTTAGTTGGACCTTTCTTTCCTTTGTCATCCTTTTCTTCTTTCTTTTCGCCCTTCTTCTTCTTTTTCTTTCCTTCAATAGGGGCGTCGGCATCTAGATCTTTTTCCTCAGATGGCTCCTTGATAGCAGCTTCTTCTTCTAGTTTGCTTTGAACTGGTTCAGGAGCCTCAACTTTGGCTTCAGTAGGCTCTTTTTTACCTTCCTGATCCTTTTCTTTCTTTTTAGCTTCTAGCTTCTTCTGCTTTTCTCGTTCTTTCTTCTCTTTTTTCTTTTGTGCAGCAGTTTTTATGGTGACATCATTTTCATTGTCACTTCCTTCGTTATCATCCTCCTTCTCAGGTTCTGGTTTTGCTTCCTCCTTTTTGCCTTTCTTTTTTGTTTTAGGCTTTTCTTCTACAACTTCCTCTGCTTTTTCTGGTTCAGCAGGAGCGGGAGTGGGTTCTTTTTTTACGCCAGCATATTCCATTTCTAATTCAGCAAGTACTTTTTCTATATCATCATCACTGTCATTTTTATTCCGTTTGTTTTTTTTGCCTTTCTTGCCTGCTGGTTCTTTCTTTTCTTGGGTGGGTTTCTTCTGCGGTTTCTGGGCGGGTCGTTCGTCGTCTGATGATGGTGGAGCTTCAGGTGGGGAATCATCGCCATCTTCTATTTCTAACATAGAGAAGGCACTTTTCTTTTCTTCTTTCTTTTTATTTTTCTTTGGCTTTTGCTCCTCTTCTTCGGAGTCATCTGTAGATTAATTATTTAATTAGACAGAAATCAGAATAGACAGAGAAACAGTCTGACAGAGGTTTATGGACTGTAAGTCTATTTGTGTATTGTCATCTTAAAATACTTAAACAGGGGTTAGAACCCAGGACCACTAACTTTCTTCTCAGCAGAATTTCTAGGTTGTTATAAAAACAAATAAAACAACAAAACATTCATAATTTTCCTTTCACATTTCGTTTTATCGATTTTGCACAACATGTTACACCACGGTCAATATACTAGGGTAGATTTGGTTGTCAATCGCCCATTGTAATGTTTCGTTTTCGCATTTTATCTGATTTGAGGGCAGATTTTTTTAAAATTAATTTCTTGAAAAGGCAACAGACAGACCTAATAAAAAAATTGTATCAGACTAGATTGCAATCATGTCATGAATTTAGTTTTAGGAAAGTTTAGTTTAACTTTAAACTAAATAAACTATTAAGGGGGCATCCATTCATTACGTGAGGTGTTCTAGGGGGGGAGGGGCTCGAGCCAAATATCACGTAATTTATTTTCCCCAAGAAACAGAGTAAAACTGCAAGAAAATTGGGTTAAATGAAAAAGAATGAATGAAGTAAAACATGTTCCTATACTAAAATATGGTCAAATCTTACACAATGATATGTATTGTGGTTTTGTGCCAACGGCTTAGAGTGCCTAAATCAGAGCAAGGTTAAAGGAGCTGATGATTTTACTGAAAATTGATTAAAGTATTGTTCAACAATTTAAGTATTGTTCAATTCTCACTGTGATTCCAGCCTATTTTCTAAGTAATCTAATAAATGTATTTATCAAATTATTGTTTTTTTTATTTAGAATAATTCCCAAAGCATTTACACTATAAATTCACATTTTGAAAAATCTCACTTGTGATTAGGGGTCGAGCTAAATCTCACGACATCTCACCGGGATGGGAGGATTCGGAAAATCGCCAAAAATGTCTCACGTCATTAATGGACGCCCCCTAACAACTCACCACATATGAATAGGTACTTACTATCATCACTGCTAGCATCCTTTTTCTTGCGAGACTTATTTGAAATTGAGACATTTTTTATATTCTTTGTGACTTCTTTAACATCCTCGTCGACAGACTTCTTGTGTTTTGCCTTAACTTTAGGTTTTTCCTCTTCACTATCAGACCCAACTGATATTCTGAAAAATTAAGTTTACTAGTTACATTGCAATTTCATCACAATTTGAAATAGTATTGATATTGTTGCATACGTCGACTCATTTAGTGAAATGTCTCAGCGTAAATGATACTTGTTTATTGTAACATTAGCCAAAACTGGCCCGTCTAGACTTAAATATAACTCAATTGTTTATTTTTAAATTGAGACCCACTTTGTGAAGGTAGATATAATGTGTCTTAGTTGTCTATATTTAATACTTTAGGTAGGTAGATTTAAATGTGCATGCATTTTGTTAGCAAACAATTACAGAGATTTTTAGTGGATAATTTTGATATCAGCAATATCAAAGCAATCAACTGATTGTTATTATGTGTTGAAAGAATTAGCATTTCTGTATAATATTTTACTTATTTGTCATGACAAGTAACACGAGAAAATTATACCACAGTATCCACGCGTGTCAGCGTTGTAATTATTATCAGAAAAATCATGAACACCACATGAATTCACACAATGTATAACTCAAAAATACTGACGGGTTAACCTATAACCACTTACTTCTTTGCCTTTTGCGCCGGCTTAACATTATCGATATTTGTAGTTTCTACATCACTGTCGCTGCAATAAAACAAACAATATGAATATCCCCCACGAAAATTGGCAAACAATAGCAAAAACATATGCCATTGACTAAACTCACCCCTCATCCACAGTCGAGTTCTTCTTCCCCTTTTTAGCCTTCCCCATTTTGTTAGTATGCTATACTAAGTCACAATGCCTGGGATATAGTGGTCTGTAATCGTATATTTTGTGAACTCTATCATGTGAAACGTGATCAACGCACAGGATAGCTCTTGTAGCCGAAAATTAATACGATCAGTCGTCGTCGTGTCCGTCCTGCACTCACGTCACGTCACGTCACACCACAGAAAAAGGAAAGGAAAAGCAGCGAGAAAAAAATAGAGTAACCCGTAAGCCAATATCACCAAATTAGTGTTAGACTGGACGTTCCGAGTCCGACGAAGATCGCAGAAATAACAGATACCTAATAACTGTTCCTAATACTTAAACATTTTCTTGGTTTCATGAAAACTGTTCACACAATCACACTGCCACCAACGGGCACCCTTTGGGAACGGATGGGTTTAAAAGCGGATGATTTTGTTGGCTAACAAACAAATCACATCCACTAATGCTATTACTACCCACCCCACTACCACCCGACTTCTTGAAATCCCAGGAATATCTGCCACTTGCCTAGCTATTCAGAACCATTCGACACGCTTCCGTACCGTATCGAACATCAATCAATGTTATCGTAGGAGTCCTTTAAATGCTGTTCACAAGTCTGCTAAAAGACTCGTCTTGAGACCTTGCGGTATCTGGGACGAGAAGATATTGCGTAGCTTGAGTAGAAGTAGTAGAAGTTGAATCTATTTAGCTGGATAGTTTGTCCTAGGTAAACATACTCCTCCACAACTTCGAGTGTAGCGTCTTCAGTCTTCATGAGAGTGGGTGTTACGCATTTGACATGAGCTTTGTCTTGTCCAAGTTCATTTTAAAACCCACTCTTTCGGAAGCTCTACTGACGTCATCGAGCATTGCACTGAGGTCCTTCATAGTCTCAGCCATGTATTCGCCATTGATGTTGATGCTGCCCTTTTTCAGTCCAGAACCTAAAAGACATCCTCCAGTGCAGCGGTGAACAGTTTCGGAGAGCTAACGTCCCTGTCTCACCTCTCACTGCAGAAGGATAGTGTTCAATGCTACCTTTGGACATTGACTCAGCACTCCGCCTGGCTTACGCGCGGCCATAGGACACAAAGATTTTGTACAATAGTGTGTGTTAAGAAAAAGTAGTATCTAAGCAGTAACATATTGTAAATAAATCAGATTTGAATTTTATATTCTTGTCTCATTACTGTGGCCAAGACACCTTTAGCCATCTCTGATCAGTCTCGTGAGTCTGCGGGACTGGCAATGAGTCTACCCTTTCCCGAACCTGGAAATCCTGTCTACAATCCGTCTGTAACCTTAGGTCGCATGGTGCAGACATCCTGAACTTATTTAGGCATTTATTTATCACGTACTAGGTATATGGTAGGTTAGGGCTGTAGGGCTTATAGGGCTTAGGGTCGTAGGGACTGTTAGGCTGGTAGGTCTCTGTAGGTTCTTATCATACATTTTCATGTACCGTCACACCCTTGACTACTTTGCGGCCTTACGTGACGTCTGTTAAGGGTGGATGTACAGATAGGTTTCGAGGTCTAATCCTGGATTTGGACTTACATAGTGGCGTTTTCGTACAGACACTTCAGTACCTACCTCGATGTACCGATAGTCGATCTGGCACCAGGACCAGCGTGTCGTCACCGTAGCAAACTACGCTGACGCCGCTAGGGAGGTCGGCGCGTAGCACCCAGTCGTACCCGATATCCCACAGATGCAGCCTCAGGACCGATCCCTGTGGAACACCGCACGACATCTCTCACCAGCTCCACTCTCCCTGGTGACCGGGATAGACGATGGCCCTGTCCGTCAGATAGGCTTCGACCATGCGACAGAGGTAGGCCGGCCATCCGGTGATACCGGAGTGCCTCCCTGATGCAACTCCAGGGCAGGGTATTGAAGGCATTGGCAATGTCTAGAGACACCGCCATGACAACCCCACCCCGGGCCACAGCATCCCACGTCGTGAGGGCTCGCACGCGCATGCCTCTACTGTAGAGACGTAGAGCGGAAACTAAACTAGCTCTCCGCCTAATCCGCACTCGCACCAGTCGCGTGACGAGGCGGTCTGCAATGACTCTTTCAAAGAGCTTGCCCAACTCGTCGAGCAACACGATGGGCCGGTAAGCAGACGGAGAGTTCGCAGGGCACCCCGGCTTCTCAATTAAATGAGAAGTATCACACACCTCTGTTTCATGCCTGCGGCGTTTTGCCCTAGAGTATGACGGAATCAAACAGCTTCTGGAGGGCAAAATGCGGAAAGGGAAGACTAAAACTGCGGGGCTGGGTGATAACGGAATTACGGCCAAACTCCAATTTGGCGCCTTGTTGTTTTTGAGCTGCTTCAGGGCCATCTTTTAATCTCGAACAAGCTGATGTCCGATTAACCACAGAGACATCATTCAATACTTGCTTCTACGTCGACCTAATGAAGCCAATCTAATTTTTTGTTGCACCATCACCAATGTTGCTCTAATTAACGTCTTGAACTAACGGCTATGTGTACTGCGCAGTGTGCGCTACTACACAGTGGATATAATCACGATACGGCCCAAGTAAACTGAAAAAGGAAGAGAAAATCCTTATGTATTTTCATAAAATAAATATATTTTCTTTCTTCTTTCTTTCTATAGGGGACTTTAGACGACTAATCTGGTTTCATAGGTCATCTATGGAATCAACGATATTGTTTCAGCTTAATCTTAAAAGATGCGTTCCCCAATTGAGTAAACTCTATTTACACACGAGGAATTATAGAAAAAAACAAATCAACGGGAATGACAGCCGAGGATATAAAATTTTTAGTCAATTTATTTTTTGTTTCATAATCAATATGTACAAAGGGTTTACGCGGATACTCTCACTTCACTGTGCAGATAAAGTACAACCATGTGTTCCTCCTATTTTTAGAAATAATGTGCTATGTGCGCGAAAAGGTGGTCACAATATAGGTTATATTTTTCTACGAACGAAGAAACACGACAAAAGTGCTCCTTCGGCCCTATTTGTTCCTGTGGCGGTGAAACCGAATCCTGATGACATAAACGTTGGAGCCGAAATCACAGGACGTCTAAAGAAACAGGATCTTCTCAAAATTCTTAACAAATTCTATCAGAAACCAGAAGTCAGAGAATTGGCTTCGACCAATGGGTTAGATGACCAGCTACTGCATCAGGCTTTTTTGTCGTTCAGAAGACATTGCCTAGAACATGATTTGCCGCCTGACTTACATATAATAATAAGTGATATTATACAAGGTGGGAATCATCAGCTGTTGTTCCCACTATTTTCCAATTTAATAAAAGATTATTTTATCGTTTATATTTGTATGACAATAAACATTATCATACCTAAGAATACCATACCTTAAAAAAGAACCTTTATTTTTATTCATTCTATAAACATGAGAGCATCCAAAACATCATTTTGTTTTGTTTTTTTAGGAGCTGGACATGTGGATGACTTGTTTCCATACTTCCTGAGACATGCAAGACAGGCATTCCCTCATCTAGACTGTTTAGATGACCTGAAAAAGATCTCAGACCTAAGAACACCTGCTAACTGGTTTGTAGTCAACATTCTTATTTACATAATCTTTTTAAAGAACTCACTTTTCTTTGTAAGGGATAACATTAAAAATTAAAATAGGGAATGACATGATGACATTATCAAATGAAAACAAAAATATTTATCTGGTTTTAATTTTTTTTGTTTAAAAAATGTTATGTTGCTTTTTGTTATCTAAGATAAATGTTATAGACCTCCAAAATATTATTTACTTTCCCAACTTAAAAACTGCTCTCTTCTTTGTTGTGTCCCGGTGCTGGCTAAAGAAATTCTCAACCATTTTGGCCACTACCCTGCCATGTCCAGATTGTCACTTTCCTCATAATCTATGAAAAAATATCCAAACTAAAAACTTTTGAGTAGGTAAAAAGTGTTTTTATAATAAACTAAATCTGGATAGATTGTAAACTGATTCTTGAAATGGAATGTTGTTGGAAACAAATTAGATTGTATCTACATTCCAATTTGTTTCATGTTCAGTAATAAAATAAGTAACATAAGCAATATGACAGCATGCACAATAGTCCACTTGAAGCACTAAGTGCGGAAGCCAAACCTGTAACATAGAACATAGTAATAAGACTATTTTGAATACTCAAACTTGTTATCATAATTATCAGTTTATTGGCAAAGCTTGTTTTGTTATTGAATAACTTTTGTGTTATCAGAGTACATATTATATTTACGTTTAATGTAATTAAACTGTATTATTTTAAAATGACGACACCAAAAACATTACCTGACCTTGACATTCACCATACTATTGACTATTTTATTTAATAAAATAAACAGAAAATTCCATTTTAGTGTCGAAATTAAAAAAATATACTGAGGGCCTTAGCACATCTCCGCCTCGAAAATAATAATGGGAAACCGCTTAACGAATTCTGCTAAGAAACATTACTTCATTATGTTGCAGTTCGAGTAGCGCAACATCATGAGATTCAGTTGAATTGTAGCTATCTGAGCAAAATGTCGCCGCTTTCGTACAGGTCTATTTCTCTCGATTAGTTTAGCTGTATAAATAAAATGCATTTTACAAAAAAAAAGTTCTGATTTATAAACTTGTCGAATATGTGCGAAACAAAAGCGGCACAGCAGCAATAGCGGGTCAAGTGCGGAGATGTAACTAGCTTCCGCGAAGATCGGCGAAATCACGCGAGATAGAATCATAATCAAATCCGTGCGTTAGAACAGGCAGTTTCACTTCTGTTTCGCTTGTCGTACAGACGCCAGCACATCAAGCTACCCGAAACTGTCAAATTTTCCCAATCAACCTGGAACCTTAGTAATAAAATTCTATTAAAAAAAATTGATAGATTGTAGTAGCTGGATGTGCTAGCGTCTGTACAACGGACAAATCTCGCGGCGGAGATGTGATACCGGCCTAAACAAGGGCAGCCATACATTTATTTTCCAGTATTGTCACCTGTGAATTTGTGTCTATTAGTGTTTCATAAAATGTAATCAAGCCATTTATTACTTAGCAAATCATGGGTAATTTTAACATAGGTGTTGTATTTGTAATAAGTTCTCGTATACAAAATAATAAATGTTATGCAGGTATCCCGAAGCTAGAGCCATAAACAGAAAAATAGTATTTCATGCGGGTCCAACAAACTCTGGCAAGACTTACCATGCAATGGAAAGATTCCTTAGTGCAAAAACTGGTGTTTACTGCGGCCCATTGAAACTGTTAGCTACTGAAATTTACCATAAGTCTAATAAACATGTAAGTAATTTATTAATTATCATTCTGTGTTGTTAGGATATGGGCTTCTTTGCTTTTTAAAGATTCTTTCCATTATTAATGATTTTCCGAACTGCTCCAATTAAGGTAAACGTATGTGATTATGAAAAAGAATATCAGAAATAAACCAAAAAGTTTTAGAGTTTTATACAAATCCTAAGGGCCCGAACCGCAACGCAGTCTTCACTGGTAAACAAAATGCAACCATGTATGTGTTGAAATAAAGTTGAAATTGTATAAACTTAACATATGTCCGAGAGAGTATCAAAGTGGACAGAGATACGCGGTAATTGGTTTTCGACTTTATTTTAAGAAACGCAATGTTGATATTTGTTGATAGCTAGATCTACGCCGGCCGCTAAGTCTGCCTGTGTTTTATTAGTGTCCTTGTAACATGTTCTATAAATTCTTTATTTTCGCAGGGCACACCATGCGACCTTATAACAGGAGAAGAAAGGAGGCACGCAACATTGTACTCGTCGGTAACAAATCCAGATGATAGAAAGATGGACACACCAGATGAAGATCACATGTTAGAATTAACCGCTACAGAACTAACGGCTTCTGATCATGTCGCTTGCACAGTTGAAATGACATCACTGAATAATAGATGTGAGTTACCACTTCTTGATGTTATTAAAGGCTATTGGACTGCTATTAAGAGCAGTGGTGGTCCAGTGGTAACGGCCGCGGCTTACGAGTTGTATGTAGGTCGGGGGTTCGAACCCAAGCAGGCACTTTACTTTGTGTAAATTATTTCATCACCACTGCTCTCAAACTGGTGAAGGAAAACATCGTGAAACCGGCATGTCCTAGAAGCAAAAATTCGAAGACATGTGACATCTACCTACCCGCACTGGGCCCGCGTGGTGGATTACGGCCCAATCCCTCTCACCGAGCGGAAAGAAAGAAAGACCCAAGTGTTTTCGGGAGGTTCCTGCACATCATCAGGCGGGAGGAGACGCCCGGGTGTCACCACTGCCCGGATCGCCCAGAGGACACGGTGGAGCACACGGTGGAGGTCTGCCCTGCTTGGGCGGAGACCCGCCGTGTCCTCGTGGAGGCGATCGGCAACGGCGGCGACCTCTCGCGCCCGGCCCTGGTGCAAGCCATGGTCCGGGGCGAGAGAGAATGGGAGGCAGTCACCTCCTTCTGCGAAGCAGTCATGCTAGCGAAGGAGGTGGCGGGGAGGCTGAGGGAGAACACCTCACGCCTCAGCCGCCGCGGGAGACGCTCCGGGCGTCGGGAGCCGCGTGACGACTCCCGGCCACCGTAGGCGCGGGCCTGCGGGCGGTGAGTAATGGGTAGCTCACCGTCCGATCAGGACCAGGCCCGTGCCGGACGGCGCGTTGTGTTCCACGCGCGCCTCAAAGAGATGTCAGCAGAGGACGGGGCCCCACAGGGCCGAAGCCTGCCGGGGCGGTGGGATTTTCCGAAAGGTTAACCGCTGCCCTGGAACAGAAAGGGCTAAGGACGGAACACGGGTGGGTTTTAGTCAGTAAAAGTCTGACACTCCCTTCCGCTCCACCCAGAGCGGGAGGGGTCATTTGATGATTTCCCATCCACAAAAAAAAAAAAAAAACCCAAGTGTTGCACAGAGAAAGTTTACAGGTTAACAATTACTTTGTTGGGTCTGCTCGAATTTGAAATAGTAGCCCTGCCGTTATTTCCTTGGACACATAAGCAAAACAGTACAGAATATTAAAATGTTAATCTTTCGTGAAGTGAATTGTCAAATAAAATATCTGAAATATTTTGTTTATCAATTTATTTTATTTACATTTATTTTTTGTTGTCAACAGACGAAGTAGCAATTATTGATGAAATCCAAATGATTGGTGATAGGGGCAGAGGATGGGCGTGGACAAGAGCGATATTAGGTAATAATAACAAAAATCGGGTAGTAGGAATAAACGAAAATGTACCTTAACTGCATGGAAATAAAGGATAATATTGTTTGTTTAATTTCTAGGACTACAAGCTGATGAAATACATTTGTGCGGAGAAATAGGTGCTAAAAACCTCATCGAAGAAATATGTAACACTACTGGTGAAGAAATAGAAGTAATTACTTGTATATATGTTTTGGCTTGTATGCTTTTTATTTAGGCACACGCTTAGACAAACAAATTGGGTTATTGTGCACTGTGGCTTTTTTGTTTTGTGCACTGTTAGTTTTGTTCTACGTCTTTGCATTTCTCTGCAACCAGTCTCACTTTTCCTTCTGAAAATGAGACTGAAATAAATATGATCGAATTGAGGTACGCATGACTATGCACTATCGTAATGATTTGCTTAATAATTGGTATATGTCCAAGTTGAAATGATTCTTGCGAGCTCTATAATAATGAAAAAAGAATGCAGTACAGTCACAAGCACTTATTTTTGCGTGATATAACGAAAACAACAATTAAATACAACACATTGCAAAAACCTATGGGTTCGAAAATACTATTTATTTATTTTATTATTTATGTACACACAGACAGTACTATGTTCGTAACAACATAAAAATTCATAAAAAAATAAAGGAGTAAATCGCTTTTGAATAAAGCCAAGTGTATACATACTTATGCACGTGACTGTACCTACGTCACAAACTAATCTTGGAACTAGTCCAGTTCTCCGTGTTTATTATGGGCAACTTAATTGCTTAGGTTTTTGAACTTTCCTAAATGGAAACTTACCCTTTTTTTCGTCCGTAGATTCGCAACTATAAAAGACTAACGGAGCTCAAAGTGGAAGATACACCGCTGGGATCGCTGGATAACGTGAAACCAGGCGACTGTATAGTGTGTTTCAATAAAAACGACATTTACAGTGTAAGTCGAGCCATTGAACAGAGGTCAGTCCCATGTTGAGGCAGGTATCCAATTACTAAAGTATTTTAGGAAGGAATGTGGTTTTAAAGGTCTGTGTATAGTGTGTAGCTGTAAAATTTCTAAATAACGGAAATCAAGTTATTTATTTTCTCAGTCAGAACAAGTCAAACTTCTGGGTTCAATGGTGTGTAGTTTGTCTTGGCTCAATTCTTGCATGAAGCTGCAATAAATAATCTAAAGGAACTCGGCTCGGTATTTGTCCCACATTGTACAGACGCCAGCAGGTCAAGCTACCCGAAACTGTCAAATTTTCCCAATCAACCTTGAACCTTATGCTTTAGCGATAAAGTTGAAAATCTTTTAAAGAAATTTGACGGATTGTAGTAGTTTGATGTGCTGGCGCCTGTACAAAAAAAAAAAAACACATACACATTTACATAGACTTTGAAAATCACGATACCTGCAGTATCATGTATGTTGTGACAGTTCAGTTAAAATACTATTTATAAGGTATTTTATCTGATTTTGTTAGAGTCGATTGAGATGAGTTGCATGTAGGCTGTCAATTTGATTGTAGTACATAATTTTACAGTGAAACTGCTCATACATAACTTAATTGGGTATCAAAATAATTATTATCATTCGTAAATAATTTTGTGTAGTAAAAACTTATTCATCACATAGGAGATTCTAGACTTTCTTTATGAATGTTATTTAAAATCAGTCATTAAATAGATAAATATTAACACACAATATTTCGAATTTGATTAAACTAGTTCGAATTTAAATTTAAACTAAAAACATTCGTGATGTCAAAAACGTCATGGGTGCATGTTGTTTAAGGTACTCTTATGATGGCGCCCGCAACCGCAAACTGCACCGACACGACTGGTCTCTGTGTAACTCTAGTAGAAACGGTGACAGGCGGCAATTGCCGCTGTGGTTTGTGGCTTTGGAAGAGCACCTTTAATTTTAAAACTGTGTTATTTTTTTAAATAGCGTCTAATTGTTTCAGGGGCCAAGAAGTAGCTGTAATATACGGTAGTCTACCGCCTGGCACAAAACTGGCTCAGGCCAATAAGTTTAATGACCCCAACAGCTCGTGTAAAGTCATGGTCGCCACAGACGCTATCGGACTCGGTATCAATCTGTAAGTTATTTATCATGTCACCTTGAATCATAGCCAAATCGTGTTTCGTTTCAACAAAAATGTAAATGAAATGCAAAGACGCCATTCACAGCATCATATTATGTGCAATCTGGCAAGCTCTGGCATTCTATTTTCGTTTTCACTTGCAATGATAAGAGTATATCTGTTTATCAACAGGTAATCCTTGTAAAGATTGGCAGGGACATCCATGATTTCAGCACATGATTCTGAACTCACCTGTGTTCAAACTTTTGCGCATCGATGTCCCTGCCACACTGTATACAATAGTAAATTATTATACATAGATACAATTGATTAACTATTGACACAAGATACAAAATTAAATACCTGATTAACTAGGCGTCAAAAACATATATGTATACACTAACGAAGTACTCCTTCATATCGCTGTCTTCCGGACACGTAACCAGAAGACTGGTAGCATTGTAACGTTCGATGGCAATGATAATATAATTCTTTGGGTAAAGAATGAGTCAGCTCCAATGATAATAAAACTGTCATTTAATTTTATTACACAAATATTTATTTTATTTTAGGAGTATTAGACGAATAATATTCTATTCGTTAATAAAGCCAATAGTGAATGAAGACGGAGAGAAGGAAATGGATGTAATTAGTATATCTCAAGCTTTGCAAATTGCTGGTAAGTGAAATGTGACCTTCATTGTGTGTATCATGTTCTTAAAATGTAGTCGGATTATCTTTGGCCTGGATAATTTTGACCTTTTGAACATGCACTTTGTAAGACTTACTGTCTCATTACAAAATGAGTTCTTACTTTAGTCCAAGCCCGAATCTTCATGCCAGTTATTGTATTTTGAACTTTATACCGACGTACGTAAAGTATTACAAAAACTGACTTTATAAGCGAGTCTTACATAAATTGTCAATTTTTTATAAATTTACAGCAGTCGAAATAAAGCTCAAAATACAACAACTGGCTCGAAACTTTAAGCTTAAATGTAACAAAAATAGAATTCGTTCTGTACTAAGTCAAGTCGAGTTTCAATTTTATCTATCGAGCTTTAGAAAGAGACTCAGATGTATATGAGTGCCGGACATGACACTACAAAGCCAAACTGAATAGTCTATTCACATGTAATCACTACTCACCACATAAACCCCTTTATTAAGCAGTGATTAGCGACTGTTTAACCATACATTTTTGACGTTTAAACGTTACTTAACTTTAGTCATCGTTTATGAATAAACCCCTTTGTCGCTGCGTTGTGGTGTGGTTGTGGTACGTGTGTACGGGCCCTAAAATTCGATGTTATATATTATATTACTCATAACTTTTGAATATCAGGTCGTGCAGGGCGCTACGGCAGTGCATGGGAGACTGGTTACGTGACGACATACAAGCCTGAAGACTTAGCCACGTTAAAACAATTACTATCTAATTCGCCCGACCCGGTCACACAAGCAGGTTTGCACCCGACCGCTGAACAAATGGAACTGTACGCTTATCATCTACCTCATGCCACCCTTAGTAGTTTAATGGTAAGTAGTAAGAACAGGTTTTTTGATGATTTCGGTTGGATATGGCTTCGCTAAGGAGCTATGGCCTGCATTAGACACTATAGTCTGTTCCGAAAGTATATCACGAAAGTGTAAACAAACCCTGTTTGGGTTAAATTCTTGCATAACCACTCAATAAAGGGAATTAGTAACACACACCACTTTTACCAACAATTATTGTTTGAATAACAACATTAAATTGTAATTTAAAAGTAATCAACTAAAATTGAGGTTAAGATATTAACATCAATAAAATTGTCATAGCGACCCAAAAATAGCCTCACAAATACTCCAAAAAGGGCTAAATGACATATCCCTCTGGCTCAAAAAGTGGCGGATAAAAGCAAATGAAACAAAATCAGTCAACGTAACATTCACCTTAAGAAGAGACTCCTGTCCTCCAGTAACACTTAACAACATTACAGTCCCACAGGCAGATTATGATCGACCTGACAAAAGATCGATCGCATTGGTCATTTTGGTCTAACAAATAAAGAATCAGAGTTTACATGCGAATTTATCCTATAAGTAATTATCATCTTTTTTTTTTAATCTAAAAATCCAAACATACGTCACAATTTTGTTTCCAGGATATATTTGTCCACCTGTGCACCGTGGACGTGTCTCTATACTTCATGTGCAACACGGAAGGGTTCAAGTTCCTCGCGGAGATGATACAACACGTGCCTCTACCTCTGCGCGCCCGCTACGTGTTCTGCTGTGCGCCTATCAATAACAAACTGCCGTTTGTTTGTGCTACATTCCTTAAGGTTGGTGCAGAATTTGATTTACTGTGCATTTTGCACATTTGAATTTATTCTGCATTCGCGACTTATTTGCCAAAAATGTAAACAAATATGAGTTTATGAAAAAATAACTTTAATTCCTACACCATAAAGTTCAGTTTACCATACAACTTCAAATATTTTTATAACTTTTTCATTAGTGCTAGTCACTCTGAAATCAACTTAATTTCCATTAAATTAAATATGATATTTGTTTAACCTATATAGGGTTATTGGTAAAACACTAACAACCTCGCAGTACTGGATTGGTAACATTATTTATAAACAAAACTACAACTTTTGTTCTGTGACTTTTTACGAAACATAATATATTTACCAAAAACAAACCTTTAAGATTTCGTGATTCTATCTGACGGAGATGGTATGTGTGTCTCTCGTTAACATCAGGCATATTTTAATTACTGTGGGCGTACTATGGGTAGTGTTGG
This sequence comes from Apamea crenata, assembly GCA_949629185.1. Taxonomy (NCBI): domain Eukaryota; kingdom Metazoa; phylum Arthropoda; class Insecta; order Lepidoptera; family Noctuidae; genus Apamea; species Apamea crenata. The sequence continues at coordinate 7,310,328 of OX451359.1, forward strand.
TTATAGCACAATAGAAAAACGGTTTGCAGTTCAAATCAGATTATAATTTACGAACAAGTTAGTCACACTAGCGAATCACACACTGTAGGTTTCACACACACACATTCAACGATACGGAACGCTGACAGTTTCTGAGCACATGTTGTTCGTACGATGTCCAATGTTTCGATTCTCCCGAGAGCTCAGCTCACACCGCTATTGTAGCTGTTGCTCTGGTCCCACCACGAACTCAGGCTAGACTCTGTCTAGCGCCAGGAGATGGCGCTAGCGTTCCGAATAGTCAAACGAATGACTCCGACATAAATCTAACCCCCGTTCCCCTCCACTGAATTTTGTACTAGACACTGCAGTTTGTTTACCTAACTAACGCTTTATTTTACGACGCGTAGAGTTCGTAACAGAAAATCGAATATTTCAATTCGTTGAAATGATATATATTTTTATCTTGGAAGTCTGATGAATTAATAAAAGTCATAGAACAAAAGTTGTTTTTTTTAATTTTTTTTTATTTGTTATGATGTTAGTATAGTCCTGAGAGGTTGTAAATTATTACAATCATATTAATACAAATCGTGTGCCCTATGGGATTTCCCGCTGGAAAAATGTCATATTTCCATTACCCTTTACCCCAAAAGACCCTAAGTCTTTCCTTAATCTTTCTCACTTTCGTTATAATATATGGAATACGTGTGCAACATTTCATGCTTCTAAACCCAGCGGTTTAGGCTATGCTTATACAAAGCATAGTCAGTGAATTTAATCATTTTATTATAGTAGATAACCGTCAATTCAACCTGCGGGGCAATTGCGTTACACACTATCAGGAGCAATGGGTTTCATTTTGACAGTTCAACAACATTCATTGCGTTACTTACGTTGTTGAGCAGACACATTTTTCGAACAAATGCAGCAATATATTAGCAATATCCTTCAAAAATTAAAATATCCAAATTCCCAGATGGTGCGACAATACAGTCGCAACGAGCCTATCAATAAACACTGGATGTGCAACGCAGTGGAGTGGCCGGTGCCGCATCCCAAGACTATCATGGACCTGGTGCATCTGGAGGCTGTGTTCGATGTCCTTGAGCTTTACTTGTGGTTGAGGTATGTAATTGTATCATCTAAGGGTTTCGAATGAGAAAATTTTATAAAGACAAGAGTGTCGTTATAAAATGTGCTTTAGGTACTTTTGACCTTTATTTAAAGAACGAAATTAGCTTAAATAGATAAATAACTTTCTCGAATTAATAACCATTCAGAGTTTAACTTATAACCCCAGAAATTCTTTGTGTTGTTTTAAATGTCGCAGAATCATGCTGAGATAGGAGCCTTTTGGCCTCGTACAGGAGTTTCTGTTTTTTACTTTCTTATTACATAATTTTGTTTTTTATATTTTTATGATTGTGTTTAGTTTAGTTTTTGATCTTTTTCTTACTTTCTTTTCTTTATACTACTCACTATTTGAAATGGGCAACTAGCTTCAACTGAGCCTGCAAATGGTTTAATTTAAATAAATGTTTTGAGCTTATACTCGTAAGAACGTGATAGTGATAGTTGTATTAGTTAGTCATGTTTCAACCTTTCTACTTTTCAACCCTTTTACTTTTGTTTGCAGTTATCGATTTCCCGATATGTTCCCGGACGTCGTACAGGTGCGCAGTATGGAAGTTGAATTAGACGCTATTATTCAGCAAGGAATATTCCAAATTACCAGGTAAGACAAGAGTGTCTTTCTCTAAAAAAAAAATTGCTAGAAACTTCAAAAGAGACTCAAAGTAAATATACAGGGTGCACTGTTACCATGAATTCAGCACACGATGCCAGACCACAACCAGTCTGTCAGACCCAATCTGACAATCAGTCTTACCAAGGGGTGTCGTATTACCCAGTAACTGGGTTGTGGAGGTCAGATAGGAAGTCGCTCCATGTGAAATACTGGTATTCAGCTGTTCAGCTGCATCCGGTTAGACTGGAAGCCGACCCCAACATAGTTGGGAAAAGGCTAGACAGATGATGAGATGATGATTCTAGACCACAGAAATTGTTCGTCGGTTATAAAAAAAAAACTGTTGTTCCATACATTATGACCGTGAAGGTATGGTATGCACTTTTGCATGAGACAAAAGATTTTTGTTTTTAATAACCAATGAAAACTTTCTACGCTTTGGGGTCTAGAATCATGTGCTGAATTCATAGTAACAGTTTGCGCGTCCGTCGATGTCCCTTACACTTGTATTTCAAACTCAGAATTGACTGCTTATTATACCATCCAACTTATGTCTTCGCATACCTATAAACTTTTGCTAACTTTTATATTAGGTATATCACGAATTAAAAACTCAGGATTCTTAAGCCAATCGCACATTACAGTCGCAACGGGCCGCAGCGCGACGTATATACAAAAAAGAGCGTTGCGGCCCGCCCGTAGTGTGCGTTGATTTATAGCAAATGCACAAAATAACCGAAACATATTTTTGCAATGCGTTGCTTGCCTTTAATAACAAAAAAAAAAAATCTTCAGGTTGCTAAGAAACTCGGAGCAAGTGCTGCGTGACGATCCACAAATTCAAGCATTAAGCCAAAAGAGAGCGGCCCGCGCTGGCTCTGCGGGCGCTACAGGCTTGCACACAAAGGCCAAAGTTGATGAATCCAAGTCGAGACTATCTGACATGCTTGTTGCCAAGGTAAGAAAAGTTAGAAGATATTATTGAAATTATCCAAAGAAATATTGAATACGATTTCTTTTTTAGTACATATTGCTTTATTTCATTAGAAGTGAGAGCACTGGTGGCCCAGTGGCAATGGGTTTCGACTTACGAGTTGTAGGTCGTAGGTTGAGACCCGGGCAGGCGCTTTACTTTGTGTAATTCATTTCATCATCACTGCTCTCGAAACGGTGAAGAAAAACAGCGAAGACATGTGACATCTACCAACCCGCACTGTGGGCCCGCGTGGTAGATTACGGCCAACTCTCTCTCACAGAGAGGAGGCCTGTGTCTCAGCAGTGGGAATATCATAGGCTGATTAATTATTATGCTTTAGAACAAGGCGCGGTTTCTGGAACGAAAGTCGACACAAAAATTAGCTATAGTTTGACCGAAACCGCTGTACCGTGCCTTCGCTATGTGCACGGAGACGAGAGGGAGGGGGGGGGGGGGGGCAGTGCTGGCAGCTCATTCGTCAAAAAGCAAGTACAGCAGTCTCGGTCAAACTATCAAATTGTCAAGCGCTCGTAACCTGCTGTGATTGGTTGACATCAACAGCCAATCGCAACACTTGACTTATGCGTTGAATTTTGACGCATGGATAATTTTCGTTCCAGAAACCGGATTCAAGAGTTGCATAAATAGCATGACATAGAAAAAAAAAACAAAGCGGTCAGAACACAAATGAACTATGAAAACTTCTTGAACATCCATCATCTAGTCAATATAAATGTTCGTTGGTAAGCGCATCACATGCTGGACCGATTTAGTTAATTTTGGTGTTGAAATGACCGTAATAGTACGAATCTGGATTTTATGGAAAGAAAAGTTGGAAAAGTTTCCCAAAAATTATCAAATTCGGGAAAAACTGAATTTCCTTTTTTCTATGAATTAATGAGGTCTGGATAGGACAACGTCTGCCGGGTTAGCTAGATTACAATAGATATCCATCCTTAGGCGCCATCAACACGGCAATCGTTACGCCGTGTCATCAAATTCAATACAAACTCAATGAAGCGATCTCCACACGGCGATATCATCGCGGCAAGAATGTCATCATCATTTCAGACGAAAGACGTCCACTGCTGGACATAAGCCTCCCCCAAGCACCTCCACTTCGACCGGTTCTGTGCTTCTCGCATCCAACGGGTTCCTGCGGCCTTCACAAGGTCGTCGGTCCACTTTGATTGAATGTCATCACGGCGAGACTAGGAGCGGAAGGGAGTGTCAGACTCTTACTGACTAAAACCCACCCGTGTTCCTTCCTTAGCCCTTTCTGTTCCAGGGCAGCGGTAACCCTTTCGGACGATCCCGCCGCCCTAAGGACGATCCCGCCGTCCTATACTCTTGCGGCTTAGGGAGAACGCATATGATCGTTTGTCCATATACCAATTTTTTTTAAGTCGATCGAGAAACAGCGGTCGTCGTCCTTGTCATTTGAATAAGATGACATGATTTGGGTGAATAGACTAGAATACTCATACAAGCTGTTGTTTTGCATCCTCGTCAAATTTCAGGAGGCTGTTATGAAAGACATACATACATACATACCAGGGATAGTAATATTATTTGATTATTTCAAATAAAATTACGATCCCTGGTAAATAATGAATACACACCTGTTTTTTTAGTTATTTAAGTTTGACAGTATTACAGAATACACCACTTTCAAAGAACAGAATCGCGTTATGGTATCGTATAAGCGGCCGCGTTTTTATGTGTGTGTAAAAGGGCAGTTACAGTGCGGTCTCACACAGGCCGCGTTTAAAAATGCGTGTCCCACATATGCCGATTTCCGAAAATTAGAAAAAAAAATCCTCCTTATTTTATTTTATTATTGATTCGTGTCGAGAATCAGTAGCATAGTTACCTTCTTGAATATGACGAGGATGCAAAACGACACCTTGTATAGCCAATACCCCCAAACGTGGGTTTTAACGACGACTATGAAAATGTTTATTTTATTTACAGGGCTTGATAACACCGCAGATGTTAAAGAAGCTTCAGCAAGAATTGACTGCTGACAAGAAACCAGAAAGAAGTAGACCTAACAGAAATAGGAGGAAATGATGCTTTAAAATTTTTGTAAATACTGTTAATTAAAATTATAAAAGAGTACTCGTAATAAAAATGATCCCGAGATATAGTTTATTTTTTATTTTTTTTAGAATGTTTTTTTAATCTATTATGTTTATTTATATTATACAAAAAACAAGTTGTTTTACGCTGTTTTCTTGTGAGCTCTAATCATTCAGAAAACTAAAAAATACTTTCCTACTGATCGCGACGAGAGGTCGAGGTGGAGCAAAATGAAATTATAGCGGACTGTATAACAAGTAAGTATACTGAGTAAAGATGTAAAATTACAACGGTCGGTTAAATATTTAAACAAGAGCGATATTAAGACGCGCAAGCGCAGCCGTGCACGAAGGACAGCAACAGAGCCATAACGCGTTGTGGTCGTAGCTATACGACCACAACCCGTTATGGCTTGTCATAAAACGAATTTCGCGATGTGGATGTTTTACAGTGACCACAATGCGTTGTGAGCTGTTTTTTCGCTCAGTGAGCGTTTTCGGTCTTTGAGCAAACTCAAACTAAAATCATTTATTTCAATTAAACCATTTACAGGCACTTTTGAATTGTCAAAATTAAATAGTCGGTCAGTTAGTCAGAAAGTTGAAGCTAGTTGCCCATTCCAAAACGTACCTATATCTCTATGGAGAAGAACGGGCGAGAAACTCCAAGGACACTCTTTTAAATCAAGATATTATTACAAAATCCTGGGTACATTATTCTTATTGCTTCTTTATTTGAGAACAATGTAAAAATATAAAATTAGGTACAAATAAGCCCTGGCAGTAACACGCAGCAGAGCGTAACACATACATATCCATAAGGTCTATGATGTGAACGGACTGTCCGTTCACAGTTATTTTATCTCTGACAGCAGCAACCTTAATGTAAAGAGAATAAAGATCACTTTGATTTGGACAGTAATGCAAAATCAGACGTAAAAGAAGTCGGTTAATAACTGTAAGAGGACTGTAGATACCATACTATGTTCAAATAACTTGACAAAAGAAGTTATTTCATCGACACACACTTTTTTTATATGCCGCAACTAACTGCTACCCTTCCCTAGTTTTTTATTTATTTATATTCAATAACAAGTAACAAAGGACTAAAATACTGTGAAATACTGTATGTGTGTGTTTTTACTAACATATTTTAATAACGTAGTTTATTAACATAGTTTAATGACGTAGTTACGTTATTAAACTCATTTTATATATATTAGTCTATGATTAAACTAACTAACTAGTTCATGCGTGGGAATCTCTGTTACAAGCTCAACACCGATGTGGAAAGTTCGCAGCAGCGATTCACATAGAAGCAGTCCAGTCTGCTCGCGATACACCGCAATATAATCTTATGTACTTACAGAAAAACTTTGTTGCACAAACAAGGTACCTACTTAAATATCTGTTTTTTTCTGTTCTGTGTAAAATATAATAGAGCAATCATTCTACACAAAAGAGGAGTTTCCTCAAGAATGTTAAGATATTTTCATGTAAGCAATGTAGATAACGTCTAGGTACTTATTATTTATCACAGCAACAAAATTACCATTCGTAACGCCTTACCATATTATAATCCCCAATCACAACAATAGGAGACCAATGCTATAGCTAATAGATAATTTCATAGCATACGTATGAATGCCGAAATTAACATAACACAAATAACAACAATACCTATGTTATCATTGATACACGCCGCCGACGACGGTCAATAAGGCTAAGGGAGCACGCGATACATTACACAGAGACCGATAATACTTTAACTTGAGTAACTAAAGCTTAGATTAATTATATTTATTAGTATTTGTCTCAAGTTATCGCCAGTGTACGCATACGGCGACCTCTGACATGCAACTATCACAGTGTTGAGGGTAGTTCATTTTATAATGGGTCGGTACGCTTTGCAATATTAGTCGCCAACCCAGCTTTGTGCTGACAGTTGAAAATGTGTAAATACAATTTGTTGTTTGTGTTAGTATTATTAATCACAGTGTATTTTCCAATTAAAACACAAGGTATTTATTAGTCAGGTGTTATAAAGTTGATAATTTAAAATGATGATCGAAAAAGTACTCGTTTTAAAATATCATTTTTGAACAGCTTTCAGGGTATTTTATGTGAATGGTGTGGAAACAATTTTGGCGCTAGAAAATGAGCAGATTAATGTAGAATGTAAGACTGATATGCCTATGGGTTACTGTGGATTTATTCATCCTACTGGAAAGCGATATTCGTAAGTACTTACTTCATTATTTTTTACTTTCAATTTGCAACAAAAATATTAAAAAAAATATTGTATAATAAAATATTAAATCTCAAAACGAATAAAATTGTAATACCATCTTGCACATGCTTCGTGACTTGTAGCTACAATTCTAGAAATTATGTAGGTAAGCTAGTCACTACAATTTACAAAACTTATATTTTCTATTTTATTATATTTGGTAGTATTTCGGAAAAACCAATGTAGTACCTACATAAATTGGGTTAGATACGTTAAATTGTAGACTTGTCACTACAATTACGAGTATGTGGGGTTTTGTGGTACAGTCACATGTACGAATTACAATTTTGTAAATTGTAATTGTAAAGTTTTGTGGTATAGGGGGTAGGGCCCAGAGGCATATTTAGTAGAACTGAAAATGTGACATGTATTTGTTAAAGATTAGAAGATTAAATAAAAATAGTCAAAATAGTGATATTTTGACGACAAGTGCTGTTTAATAAAGCAGAAAACTAAGACAAAACTTACAAAATTCTTGGATTGATAGATTAGCGCCTGTTACCTGCCTACCAGCCTTCCTATGACAGGGACGTCGACGCGCATCCTAATAACATGGATTCAGTACATGATTCTGAACCCTGTGTAGTCCATGAACCATGGTTTCAGTTTGCGCGTCGATATCCCTGCCATCCTGTATAAGATAGTATTATTATTATAACCAAACTCTCTCGAGTGGGATGAGAATGGGAAGTATGCCTGTTGCACAATGGGTACGAGTAGAACAACGCACGACAAGACAATTTGGGACCGTAAGCGTTATTTCTCGAATAAACCTGCCTGAAAACTTGTCCATTCTTTACATCCGAAATAAGTTAATACCATACGTTCATCTGGCCCAGTTCTTTCTTAATTACAATATTTTAAGCTATAAAATTCGCTCTTTAATTAGGTATACCCATTTCGTTATCAGCCAGATAATTAAAATTTGTTCACATTTTATGGCTCTTCCAAAGTCGAGTGTCTACGCCTACAGATAGGTAATATATCGCCACATATTCGCCAAAAATGTAAACAAATATGAGTTTATGGAAAAATAACTTTAATTCCTACACAATAAAGTTCAGTTTACGCTACAACTTCAAACATTTTTATAACTTTTTCAATTGTGCTAGTCACTTTGAAATCAACTTAATTGCCATTAAAATAAAGTTGATATTTGCTTAACTTGAAATAACGTCAATTTGAAACTTAAATAAAATTTGAATATAGACTAGCTATCTTAATTTTGTTTTGTTACGCAAAATTTTGTACGCCGAATGAGTACAAAATATAACTTGCATTGAACTAACAAAGTACCTAGTTTTTAGAAAAGTGTAGATGCTAAATACCCACTGGCGGACTAAGGGGCGCGCCCGGCGCGGCACACTGTTGGGGCGGGCCTCTATTCCTCTATTACCAAAACATGTAAAAATATGTTCAGTAAGGAGTAGTTTCGAATTGGAGGCTCCGTAAGTAGGTACCTGTGCAAAACATAAATGTCGGGTGCTAAAAAATTTCGAGTTCGCTTCGGCCGCTCTCTTATGCCTAAGACTTTTTGCATAAATACGCAAGTCGACAAAGCAACTCCTATTTCCGTACGAATACAAATGTTCAAAAGAAACCTGACCGAGTATTCAGAGTTAAGGTGTAAAATATGTCGATTTTTGAGCTCTTGTCACTGCTCACTCTCGCATCCTTTTCTAGAACAGCATAATGAGATGAATATGCACCTTCCTGAAAAAAATTATCCTGCTGCTTGCAAGGCCCGCACGTTATACTTCCTTATTTTAAGCATTATTCATTTTTGCAAAGTTTTACTAGAAATACAAGTAAGGAGGCCTCATTTTGTTTTACCGCCCCGAGTCCCCGACAGGCTAAGTCCGCTACTAAAAGGCGCACGTCTCCAACTTCGATTATGGTCAGTCTTACCTACAACTCTGCCTTCCTTTTTCAAGTCCTTAGACGTGAGAAATTGTTAACTACATTAAAACTTTACCATTAGATTTTCAGGCACTACACTAAACGCTGGTCAGTGCGCCATAAAAGTTCAAGCGACTAAAAACGATTCTGGAGAATGGCGGTGCCACATCGGAACGCAGTCCACCGGTGTGGAAATTATGCAGACAATCCAAGTCAGGGTTGCAATGGAAGTGGCAGCTGTTCAGCAGAATATAAGAGCGGTGCACGGCAAGCCTATGACGATAGCCTGTGCGACTACGAAAGGATTTGTGCCCTTGAGTTACTGCAGATTTGAGCCGCCCAATGGGCAGCCGTTTAGCATAAATTCTGATGTTACTAGAATGAAGTAAGTTATTAGGCTGGCTGCTTTTTTATTATTAGCCTAATCAGCCTAAAATATTTCCACTATTGGGATACAGACCTCTTCTTTTCGAGAGGGAGTGGGCTGTAATCTACCACGCGGGCACAGTGCGGGTTGGTAGATGTCACATGTCTTAGAATTTGTGGTTCTAGGACATGCCGGTTTCCTCACAACGTTTTCCTTCACAGTTTTGAGAGCAGTGGTGATGGAATTATTTACACAAAGTAATGCGCCTGCCTGAGATCGGACCCACGAATCGAATTGAAAGTGCAAAGAGCTTGAACAAGGATGGAAACTAGAAAAAGCCCGAGCACACATTTGACGTCTCCGACAATGTTGGTACGCCTTTGCACTTTATGACACTGATGATAAGGTGTATTTTACAATATCGTGACAAAATCCATTCTTTGATTTGCGTGAAGCCCAGTAGGATCCCTATGTGGATATGTCCTAAGAGGAGCTCAATGTTTTAAAGATGGAAACAGTCACCGCTGCTGCTGGCGGGAACGAAATTTTTAGTAAAGTTTTTTGTATCGTATTGAAGTAATATAATTATTATTGTTTCAGTCCAATCCTGGATAGATATTATTTCCCTAGCAACAAGAGTTTAGATCGCGGTGACTGTGCTGTCACCATTCGGAAGGTGAAATATGAGGATGTCGGTTCTTGGACCTGCGGGGCTGGCCTTGATGATGGCCAGGAGCATATAGACTTCATTCAATTTGAGGTTGAAGGTAGGTTTAGAATGAATTATTACTCTCGGAGTTTACCATCAGTAGCATCATATCATAACTTCATAAGTCTAAGATGGAAGATAACAGTCACGACCGCAGTATTATCAGGGGCGTGGGCGTGGTAGGCGTATTTCAGTGGCTATCCTTGTGTCGTGCAGACACATAAGGATAGCCATTGAAGCTCCGTCGCCGACCCGTACACGGACGTCTGTGAACGATATACAATGTACACATCGATATTTTTTTCGAGCCCCTGACGGAGCACGGTCCGTCCACGTCTCGGGCACGGCCCTGATATTTGTAGTTAGAACTTTAACCTGAACAGTATCAAAAGTTGTGGAAACAAATGATTGCTCTCGAAATTAAATGAATTCTTATTATCAAAGGTTGCATAAGTTATCTGCTATTCCACTTAGTATATTTAGTAATTTCGCCTTAAAAACTAATATTTACCTCTATTTTCAGGACTGTACGCCATGTCGACAGCATCAGCAACAGGCATAACTTTTGGAGCATTCGCGATTGTTGCTTTGTTAGGGGTTCTCGGATTTATCGGGTGGAAAAAGCGACATTTTCTAGGCGCTGTGAGGCCTGGTGTGAATGAAGGTGAGGCCCACGAATTGGAGCAGCTACCAGCTAGTCCAAGTCCTCAACCCAGTAGGAGTGTACCCCGAGTCGTTATCCAGTCGCCTTCGGAGCCAAGCGCGTCGCCTTTAATGCCTCAATCTCAATCTGAGGCGTAAATAATGCCTCAAAAGGCGAAAATGACGTAACTTTTGTTAACACACTGCCATACAGAAAGTATAAAAGACTCCCACCTAACACAAAAAGCTGGTCTATCCTAACTACAAACTTTTGTGAAAGGAATTGCCAATAGACCATTGTTGTTTTTTTCTTAATATTATCCCAATGTTCCTTTAGTTGACGATAATACTGTTCATCAATAGAGACAAAATAAAGTAAATAATTTAAGTTGAGGAATTGAATGTGTAATGTAATAAGTGAATCTGTTATTGTTATGTTATTATTATATTGAATATATGACTATTAAATTAAAGTTACACATATTTATTAATCACCTATACAATGTCCATTACGTTAACAATTTTTTGACAGCTGTCTTAGAACATACATATTCCAGATTATGTAAAAGCTAACTTTAAAATGCTTGACAAAATAAATATATAAATTGTCTTATTGAATTATCTAATTTATGGCTTCTTACAGACATTATAATACTGTACGGGTATCAATCAATGTCTTGTGTGTTGCTGCAATCACTAGTTCCACCTGTCAAAAAACGGTTTACCTAATGGACAGGGTATAAGCACAATTATTCCTTAAATACCTTATCAATATGAAAATTATGGTTATATTTTCAATGGCTTACATACTAGGATGGTTTAACAAAGCAGCTAATCGTTCCATGTTGACCGCATATACAGAATGGCAGGATATAACATTTTTGTGTGTGAGAAGTGTGTTGTAAAACTCATCTATAGTTAGTTTTTCATCATTTGGCTCTGTATTGGCACTGGAAAAAAAAAGATTAAGAATGGTAAGTATTTCCATTAGGAATTAAATACAGTGTCTCTCTCAGATTCTTTGGGATTATATTGAAAGGACAGGCTTGTTATTAGTATTTGTTCGAGTGCTAATAAAATTGTACCAATCATCTATGTAGTAGGTACAGGGTGGCTAGGTCATTGACATGCCAACTGTTATCATGGACACACATGGTACACGATTCTGAACACCCCTGCATTTAAGATTTTCGACTGATAATAAAAAAAAAATGCTTTTCCATACATTTTGACCACATAGATATAGCCCTTTTTTATAAAACAGCACTTTAAAAAAAAAAAAATTGCCCTACAGAGTCTAAACATTTATTTTACCCTACAGAGTCTTGTGGGTCTAGAATTATGTGCTGAATTCATGGTTTTAGTATGCATGTTGATGTACCTGCCACCCTGTATTTGAATAGTTATTCTAAATAGGCTACCCTTAAATTGCAAGGTGTACAGTACATACATTGGAGGCTCATTTAGTAATTATAAAATAATTCTCACCTGCATGCAATTTCAAATGCTGCAGAGTGTTCCATCTCATCTATTGTAGGTGGACACCTCGGTCCCAGTAAATCAGTCATCCCTTCATCCACACTAACCCGTCCTTCTCTTTGTGGATCATACAGTTTTGCAGTATTTCTCAACCACATGTTGGGTACATCTGTGCCAACATCATACATGAAGTTTGTGTTATGCATCTTATAGCCTTTCCTTTGGGATACTACAGCAGTGATTACATTCTTCAGGAAATGTTGCACAGCCACAACAATCGCATCAGCAGCATCGTCTTCCGCACCTTCAAGTCCTGTCTCCCATGCCGCCAGCATAAAGCGGCCCACAACTAGGGCATGATCTGGTAGGAATATTTCCTGCAAAGAACATAACATATATTGAGAGTAAGTAAATAGTATTTATTATGTGAATATTAGGTTGAACTATGACACTGCTATGGCATATTAATGTACTTAAAACATCATAAATGATTTTTAATGTTACCTGAGCAGCATATTTGACACCATCACTGCCTGCTCCTGGTGGTGAATTAGGCGGCAAATATTCCAGCAAGTCAACTGGCTCGAAGTTAGACTTCTCAGACGTCCGGGAACTCCTCTTATGTCTCCTACTATTCCTGTTATGTGAACTAGCCTTTTCTTGGGCGATGGTTATAGATGCTTCTGCCAATCCTTCTACTTTGTTCAACAAAGCAAGTAAAAACTCATTGTGGTAGTGCACTTGATCGGAAGACAGTAGTTTTCGAGCTTCAGCATCAAACTCTTCTTTAGTTAACTTCATTCGAAACCACTGTTTCATGTGACTGAAATATTTTGTGGATTTTTCACCAAGCACATCGTTTAGCTTACGCCTAGCAATATTTAATGGGTCAGATGACATCGTTTCAAATTATATTGTACCTATCAGTTGTTTCTCAATATTTTTATGGAAAACAAATATTTTTGCAATCGATAACACCACCAATCAATCAAATCTGAGAACCATAGAACACTAATAATACCCTTGTGTCAACTACTGTCAAGTTTCAAGTGTCATCTGTTAGAGGGCTGCGTTCAATTTAGTAATTTAGTTCACTACACAAAATTAAACGCAGGAACATCTGACAGACGTTACAGAATAGATCATCATCTATTGCCTAGTCTCATTGTCTAGTCTAGTTGAAGTAGTTGACAGTGACTTTTGTACTGCTGGATCGGCACCATTTCTAATGTCAATGATCGGCACCTTAGACTAAGGGGTTACATCTAATGACCAATGTAGTCTGTGGAATGGAACTGACAGTTGACAGTTTTCACGATTTGACAGTTTGACTGGTCTCGTCTCGGTCTATCAATTTGGTTTGTTTATAAATTGTAAAATAAAACTTGTTTAATTCCAGCTGAAATTGTAGAAATACGTTAACCAAAATGTCTCTTAATTTTTTACTAAACACAGGCAAAACAAATTCAGTCATGAAAGGTAAGACTTAGTAAAACAACATTTTGAGGTTATGTTATTATTTAAGATAGAAAATGAACTTTTAACTTTTAATTTCAGAATTGGTCCGCAATGCTAGTAAAAAGACCGGTGGTAGTACATCCAACACAAACTGTTCGGTGAAGCCGAAGCGTAGAGGGTGGAAGGTGCAAGATGGACACTTTGTTCAGGCTGGTCATATGTTAGCCACTCAGAGGACTCCCAGGTTCCACCCTGGTTTGAATGTGAGTGTCCTTTGATTCTTATTAAATGAAAAAATCTATTTTCTTGTTTCAACACTTTGTAATTCACCCGTGGCCGTGGAATGGCCAACAAGATTTAAAATTCACTTGTGCCAGTGACAGGAAAAAGAAGAACACTTTGTAATAAGATGTAAGAGTTGAAGTAAACTTTGTTATTCTTGTTTATTTTAATAGGTTTTTCGCATTATTGTTACCTATACAATACCTACTATTGTTACATATATTGTTGTTGTTTGAGTAAACAATACATTATCATGCCAAGTAATTAATTATAATAATTTTAATATTTTTTATAAAACCGGTAACCTATATTGGGATTAAAAGGATTGGTCCTTCTCTCTTATAAAATTGTTTTTCGAATGTTTTCAGGTTGGTTTTGGTCGGAACGGAACCCTTTTTGCAATGGAAGCTGGCAAGGTGGTAGTTACCTGTGAGAAATTTGACCCCAAGTGGGATCACACATGGGTGCAGAGAATCTATGGAGGACGTGAACAACAGACCATATTGAAGAAGTACTTCAATGTTATACCTCAACCTCAACATCAGAGGTTTAAGCTGGTCAATGAAGTTTGAATGTGTTGTAGTGTTATTTAGTTATATTAGGAAATATACTTTTAGTTGATTGTATATTGTGTTATTTATTAACCCATTCTTGAGGTAACTTTATTTTGAAGTATTAAATAAGTAAAAACTTCTAAAGATGTGATTAATTTTGATGCTACGTGCTAAAGATGCTTTAGCATAGTTATGCTATAAATTAATAATCTATTTATAAAAAAAAATGTAAATGCAATTTCAAATAAAACGCATTTTATTTTTTTTTACGCACGGATTTCTTACGTAATAAACGTATAGATGGCGCTGCCTGTATGCCAGTTACGTTAGCTCTAGTGGTATGTTTGTCTGAGGACAGAGAGCGCTGCTAGCGCAAGTAGGGATGAGAATGGAGATCGTAGTAAGTATTGGAGATATTTCATGACGGCTATATAAACTTAAGAGGATTGTATTTGTATTGATGATTTTAGTGATCTGAATTATGTAAATACATAATTTTTGACTTGAAAATAAAAAAAATAAAAATAATTTTGAATTTCGCGGACTACCCTGGCGCTCCCCCTTAAAAAATCTAAATTCTGCGTTCAGAAATCGTGAGGCCGCGAATGATATATCCGCGCATGTCTCATAGCAACATTCACAGACCGTACTTCGACTTTACTTTGCTAAGTAAGCGTTTCATACGGATATGAACTTAATTTTGAGGCATGTAATGTTTATATTCGAATAAGAAAATGTTAATATAATAATATGAACATGATTTTTTTGATAATAAAGTTAATATTCGTATGAGACGCTTACTCAGAAAAGTAAAATCAGAGCGGTCTGTGAATCTTGTCCTTAGACTCAACGAATCACCACATCGCCTACGGAATTCACCGAATGCACATAGTTCGTCAACGCATCAGTTGTTGTACTTGTATGACATGTGTCAGGCCCTTTGTACACGGCACGGTTTCGTTAAGGTACGGCGCATGAACCGTGCCGTAGAAAAAAAGTGTCCGTCAACAAGCTTCTATGTATAGTGATCCATGATACAACACTGACGATCCGTGCCTACACACGGCGTATAAACCGCGCCGTAGAAAAACGTGTCCATCAACAAGCTTCCTTAATGATCCATACAACACTGACGACCGTGCCTGCAGTCCTGCACACGGTGAATAAACTGTAGTTTTTCACAGCAAGAAAAACGTGTATGTACAGACGCCAGCAGGTCAAGCTACCCGAAACTGTCAAATTGTCGCAATCAACCTTGAACCTTAATGCTATAATGATAAAGTTGAAAATCTATTAAAGAATTTTGACAGATTGTAGTAGCTTGATGTGCTGGCGTCTGTACACTTACGAGTAGGTAGGTATTAATAGTCGGTGGTAATTGTTTTAAATCAGTCAACCAACATGTTCTTTATGTACTTACTCTAAAGCCTAATAAACATTCATTGATATACAATCCGTCACCACACAATCCACACCTGAACGAAACCTTGCCCCATGATATATATGGAGTAGAAGAAACACATACACCTTCAGGAGAGCTAAGGACAAATTTTATTGGCCTAATAAATATCTCGCGACTGTAAATCATCGCATATTGGCAACTGGAACCGTGTAAGGGATTTAAAGGGAAATATTCCATTTAGCTTGAGTTATGTGAGTATCAGTTTTTTATGGTTTCTTTAGTCAGGATACGGATTTTGTAAATCCTTATGTTTCTACAGTTTTCTTTATTTCAAAGTTTTCCGAAACTACTTTGAAAATCTAAATTGAAAGTGGCCTATGCCTATACACAGCGAGCTACGAGCTGAGAGCTAGAGCCAACACTCCAACAGTTTGAACTGTACCTACGTTGCTACAGCGATGGGAGTTGAACTCGCACCCTAATTGCGTAACACACTTTCAATCATAATCTGAATGATTTTGAAGGATATTGCTAATACATTGCTTTAATGTTGGTCTGCTCGCAAAAAAAGCAATGAATGTTGTTGAACTGTCAAAATTAAAGCCATTGCTACTGTTTGTGTGTTACGTTGCGCAATAACCCCGATGGCCCTCGTTCCGTCATGAATTCAGTCATTAGCTTGTCGGTCTAAGGGTGGTCGCACATCTGGCGGAATATGCGTCGCTTAACGCCAGAACGGACAAGTACCTAGATAGTAAAACATTCAACCTTAGATATGTACACACTCATTCAACCGAGGAAGCGTTAGTGCGTCGCGACGAGCGAATAAATAGACGCGACACGCTCGACATCAACATCTTCCGTCAGATGTGCTACTTAAAAGATCAATTTTCTTGTTCGAAGTATTTGACGAGGCAAAGAACATTCGCATGAAAAAAAATCGAATAAAAATATTACAGGTTATCCGAACACGAAACATACAGTCACATACAAACTACCTACTATATTGTATAAAGTACAGTCGGCACCAGATGTCAGTAACGCGAGCGTGTAAAATAAAAAAAAGACCCTAGGGAGAGGAGATTGGCGATTTTCCGGTCCTGAAATGACGTCCGGCCGGTACGGATGTTGACCGTACCGGCAGCGCCTCTCGTCAGTGACTGGATAAAGGTGAAAACTGTATCCTTGGAATTAGGTTAGGACAGTAAGGTAGAATTAACCTAGTTGAGATTGTGAATCGTGGAAAGAGTGTTTCTTTTGTAACGTGCAAAGTTATCACCGGTACACCTTTTTGCTAGGGTTGGTAGTAAAAGCTGATATCATGGGGGCTTAGATGCTCGGATATTTACTTTTTGCCTCCTTTGGGTACTGAAATGACAGCTGGTACCCGTGTGTATGCGTAGTAGTAAAGTTCAAGTAAATGCAAAGGGGCTTATGTAATCACAGCTGCTTGGTTAATCCACCTTCCGTAACTACCGCGAGTCAGTCTCTCACTGCTTACTGATTAAACTTTAATGAAACATGCTGGTAAGTTCAAACATAAGTATTCCATAGTTAAGTTTGACTTGTCAGTGATCTTACGGTTTTTAGGGGACTGCTTTGAAAATGTAAGGGAACGAATAGCTACCATGATTGCAGGCATTGTAGCATAAATTAATTTGTAATACTTTGATGCGTGATTTGACGTTTAATTTACCGTTAGTGGGTGAATCAGACATAAATTTATGAGTGCATAGGTTAAAATGGGTACTTACCTAGTGTAAATGGCAGGCACGTGTTTTTTTTTACTTAATTCTGATTTCTGTGTGCCTGAAAAAAATCGCAAGCTGACTTTAATAAAGCTGAAAATAATCGATAGCAGACTTAAAATTCGTAATGTTTTTGTGTATTTTTCTTATTAGAGTTGGCTTTAGCATTTTTTGCAACTTATACTTGTACCTACTTATCGATTGTCTTCAAAGACCGTTGAGCGATTGCTTTCCAAAAACGTTTGACACAGTTTAATTATTTTTAAAGCTGGTCAAACACAAGAAAATACCCTGAAAAAAAAAAACAGCACATCTACCCTAAAATAATAACGTTGGTAGTTAGTTTTTTCCTCTCCTCACGCCGCTTTTCATATCCCTAATATGTTGACGTTGATCGCGGCGCGTGGCTCACGGGACCAACACGAGGTAACTACTTCCTAGCTACAGGTCCGTTACATGAGGATGTTATACGTAATACACCTCATAATCTGTGTAGTTACGAAGATATGGCTACTGTATATTATTTGTTTAGGAAAATAATAATATTTCAGCTGAATATTATTAACACTATGCTTAAATAAAAGCCGATGTTCGGTTTTACTTAAACGTACCTATATGGTTACTGCTTAGATTGTGTACGTTTTTATGTTATTTTTTTTTTATGAGAAACAAAATAGGCAGTTACTTCATAGAATTTTTGATTGGAGCCTTACCTAGAAGTAGGTAAAATTTCTCTGATTATTAATTTGTTAGACTAAGATGACCACTGCAATCGACCTTTTTTGTCAACATGACAATATTTAGTATATAAATATTAGCTGTCATTCTGGCCTAGCAAAAAAATCAGAGTTTTGGGTACCTGCTTTAGATAGAAAATTTGTAATTAACGGCACGGTTGGCGCAGTGGTTTAGATTGCTGCTGCGCTGCGTGTCGCGGGTTCGATTCCCGCACGGAACAAATATTTGTATGACCTACAATAAATTAGTTGTTCCGGGTCTGGCTGTTTGTGTATGTGAGTTTATATGTCTGTAAACGCATCCACGACACAGGAGAAATTTCTAGAGTGGGGCAACGTTTAAATTAAAAAAAATGTTCTTACTGAAAACTAATAACGGATCTAAAGACCAGTCGGAATTCCATCTGTTTGTCTGCTGTAGTTCTCCCTTTTTGTTTGTAAAAGCTATATGTACCTAAATCCTTATGTTTTCAAACAAAAGGATAATATTATTGTTCCATCCTTTTATCTACTCACACGCAACGTGAGCACCGAAATCCGCCATTTTCATTATCACAAAGCATTTTCAGTCGTCACCTCGGAGCTCCGTTCCCCTCGCTGCAGTTTGAAGGGTGCTTACTGTGCTCAGCTTTTCCCACTTGTAATTTTTCTCGGCACCCATATTGCAATTTTCGCCCAATAACACCCGACGTTAGGGTCGTCATAACAAGTTTTTTTTTATGAAACTATCCATATTTTAAAGGCCTAATCTTTCGACAACACTGTTTTTCTGGAAGAATATAGGCATTAAAAAGCAGTAAATTTGTGGTGGGAAAACTAAAGAAGTTTTCTTTTTTTTTTCGTAAGTTTTTATGATCTGGCGACCCTAAAAAACACCAGCTGCCGGTTATAACTCAAGGACTAAATTAAACTTTTTGCTTGAAAACGTAAGTTGTCATGTGCGAATGACTTTTATGGATTAGTTTGTTTCAGTCTGATTAATATTTCTGGTGTTTCGACCGGGGGGATGCTTTTCGCAGGGGATTGTATATTTTATTTCATTGGGGTTTAAAAGTTAATGCGGTAATGGAATATTAGTCGTGCAGTTCAATAGAAAGATTGTGAGAAAATGTTATATTTGTCTAGAAGAGAACAATTCCAATGTACAGACGCCAGCACATCAAGCTACTACAATCTGTCAAATTTCTATAATACATTTTCAACTTTATCACTAACGCATTAAGGTTCAAGGTTGAATGGGAAAATTTGACAGTTTCGGGTAGCTTGACCTGCTGGCGTCTGTACGTACGGAATTTACAGTAGGTATTGAATCTGCAAGTTTGCAAGTAGATAATTACTACTTCCAAGTTAACGTACCTACATTCAAGTTTCAAAACTAAGATACGGTTATGTTTTATCGATTATATTAGCAAACTTCTCTTGCTCTTTGTCCAATAGTTCTAGAAGTGGTACTTAGCCAAAGTGCACTTTTCTTCAAACATCACTAAAGAATCTTACACCAGGAAAAAACTAGACAATAATCTCTTCGTTACATTCATGCTATGCGGAGTGAGGAACGAGTATTCTTTCCATTTTTCACACCCATTCCGATCTTAAAGTCTTCAAGCCTCCACTCAACATCCGAGGCGTTTTTAAAAGTGAAACGTTTGTGTTGTTCCCCCATTCCAATTCCAACCTTAACGTTGGAAGTTTAGGGTCCATTTTCATGTTGAAGGGTGTCCTACTCCAATTATAGTATCCGAGACAACGCTGGCAGTGTCTTCGTAATGAAAGACAGTGAGACTGACTTGGTGACATAGTGTTATTCATGGCGGATAACTATCTAGCCATTTGGTTTGTTCAGCGTCTGCCTTGTTTGATGTGATGTGTTTGACGTGTTTGTGAGGTAACTTAGACGTTAGTTAGTATGAGGAATGTGGGGTATTATCTTCTCAGACTGAATTTACTCTACTTAGATTGGTACGGCAGACTTCGGAGGAGTTTTAGCCCACATATAGCGTTAAAATACTATTGGAAAAGCGTCATTATATTTTTCAGCTCTACCAGTATCTACCTACCGATACATTTAAAGCTATACAAAACTACCAGGGACTTGAAGAAAAAAAAGGTCAGATTTTCACAACAACAAAAAAAGACACCTAACATAATTAAGCCACCACGTCCCATTTAACTTCCAAACAGGCTGTTACAATACAGAAACAAAATAAAAACTCACAGTAAAGACTTCTAAGTTGTCGCACTTTACGTACTTCGTTGCCTAAATCCGACTCCGTAGGGACACAGCCCTCACGAAACTTTGCCCTTTTTAATCCACCTGTACGTGTTTTACGATCGTCAACTTTTTCGTTATAAAAAGTTTACAGTCAGCTAGTACCTAATAAACATTCGTATAATGAAGGTACCCGTGCCTTGTTACTGAGCTACTTATTGTTTTAATCTATTATGGGTGTGTTGACCTTTTTAATCTGTGGCGCGGAGACTGTGCAAAATGCGCGGGAAATGATGGCAACTTTTTAGCGTAAGGCGAGTTTAATGAGTTGTGTGAAGTTGTTATTATAATGATGGAGTTGGCAAGGGATTTATCTCTAGGACTTTAGTCGGCTTATTCATTATGCATGTTTCGTAATATTAACCGGTTCGTTTACAAAGGACCTAGGACCAATAATCATGAACTGATTGGCAGAAACAAAATGTCTCATGAAAGGTTGGAATTGATCGTCTAAATACGACCGTAGCTCACTAAAGTGATCTTTCGAATCGTTCCGAATGACTGACCAGCCCGTAAACTTTCAACCGAGTACCAAACACCTTTACGAAAGCACCACATCGGTATGGCATTAAGGCTATCGATTCGCCTCCAACGTTAGGTGATTTACATCGTAGCCTACGTAATTCGTTGCCCTGACGGACGTCCTGTATAAATCAACGTTGGACCCCCGCTAACCGGACATTTATCTCGGCTCTACGATAAAAAACTACGGCGCCGTAGGGGGACCTGCCATGGACGGATACATTGCCGTGATTATTTGCTTTCCGCGAGATTGAACTGTGATGCGAGCCATCATTATTTTTTTTACATTTAAATGAAGGTTTCAGTGAGTGCAGATGCTTGTGTAAACAGTGTGGTTGTAGTGTCGTATATAGGTACCAACGATTGTGTATGAACAGTTGCACTTACAAAGAAATGTATTTTCATTTATATCAATTTGAATTCACTTTGACTAACAAACTAAGTAGAAATTAATAGTTAGCAATGCAAGTCGCTTAACTACACTTGTGAGTAAAATCTTTTCTGAAGAAGCACAAAATAAAATGCATATCCAACTCCACTTCTCTGCAAACAGTGCACGTTAGCAACATAAGCGCAGATTTTAAATTCAATTTGAGTCTTCAACATCAAGTTACGAGCAAAAATTGAAACTAAAAATCCACATCATCTTGAAGAAAGATAATCCATATTACCTGGTTGGTAAGCTTAAGACCCCTACACTCTGGAGGATTTTATATTATGATTCATTGAGATTTTTTCAGTCGAGTCTCGGTTGAGTAACGCAAAAAGATTGCGACATCGAGTATAATATTCATGGAAAGGCATAATTTAATTCCCCGAGACAGTACGGGGCGGGCCGAGCCCGTTGGAGATTAGACTCTTGTCTCGGAAAACGTGTAATGAAGGAAAAACTCTCCCAAAATATGAAATTATGGACTCACGAATGATATTTCTTCATTTGTTACGTGGAAATGTACGATCTCATGTTTACCTGAGCCCGAAATGTACAGCGTGTGTTTTTAAGGATTCCGATGCAGGCTTTCCGTTTTAATTTCAGTTTAAATGGCTATTAAGGAACGTAAGGGTCGGTTGGATTAGCATTTTCTTTTTTAAATTGTACAGAATACGGAGCAGCATGAAATAACTTCAGATAATATGCAATTTAAGGTAGAATTAACGGGGTGGATTAGTTGTGACATCTTACCTTAGACGAGACTTTGGCCAGCAGTAATTTTAACCCGACTACGGCAAAGCTAAAGGAGGGTTATGATTTTAACAGCCTATGTATGTCCATCTGTTCCCTCATAACTCCTAAACTACTATAGTCTTATTTGCCAAACGAGGTATCGTTGTTTATATCAGGAAATATTAATCGATAGAAGTGCGTATGAATTAAGTGTGTGTGCGTGTAGTGTGGGACGCCCCCCAGCTAGATGGACGATCTGGACGGACCACCTAAAGAAGGAGGTTGGGACAGACTGGATGCGGAAGGCGGAGGACACGGTGTTGTGGCGCAGCCTGGGAGAGGCCTATGTCCAGCAGTGGACCGTAATAGGCTGAGTTGACTGATGTGTGTATGAATAGTAAGTTAACGTAATTCAGGCACATGAAACTTTATTTCGTTTTCAATAATGTAACTCTAATAAAACAAATGTCATATACTTAGTTGGAGATATCATCAGTCCCAGGTTAGATTTTGATGTATTAAAAAATAATGGGTGCGTGTACTTACCTATGTACGCGCGTCAGAAGTTATACTTCTTTGGCATCATTAAAAAACAATTTTTAATTGCATGCAAATAATTAATTACAAAAAGGTTACAATAAAGTTCGTTGTTTAGGCTGAATAATGTTGGTAACAGGTCACGGGCCTTCTAGAGAAATTATAAGCATAATATAAAACCAGAATTTTATGGCATCCAATTTTTTATAGTGAAATGTCCATTGCCTTTTTTTTAAATCGATAAGAACAAACAGGTTGCTATAAAAAATGCTCCAAATAGGTAAAGGCTGGTTTATGCTGAAAAAAGTGACGTATAGCTTTAAAAATAATGAGCGGTTTTGCGGACAGCTTCAACCTGTGAATTTTGTGTAACGGTGATGCGTGCGCATCTTAAAATTTCACTCTCATCATTTTTTCATAACGCGCCTAAAGAAGTATAACTTTAAAAATACTTTTAAAAGAAGACCTACGTAGAAAATATGAACCCTAAAAATATGAAACGGAAATAAAACAAAACCAGTCTTAAAATTACAGAGAGGAAACACAATAACGGCGGCAGAAAAGGGTTGACTGTGACATGACGTTTACAGGTTAACTCAATTAAGTTGTTTGCTAGACTCGGGCGGTTAATTTCTTTATCGCTTTAAGCTTAGACGTCCAATCTTTGAGATCTGACGGCTTTTGAGGGTTGAAAATGTTGTATATTGTTCTGAAGTTTACGAAGACAGGTTCTGTTGTTGGGAAATTTATATAATGTAGGGTTATTATTTATTTTTAATTAACTTTAATTTTGAGATGAAAGGAGGTAAATGGAGCATTGTTATTTATTGTCAACCTGTATTGTGTGCTTCTTTTTTCATTTTCCGGCATCTCTTTAGATTTTCTACTACTTACAACGGTTTAGTCATCGTTTGGCGCGTGGCCAAAATCGGAACTAACGCCGCCATCTTGTTTTGTCAATACAATACATAATATCTGTGATAATTTCATAAATGCTTACCAACAACACCCTGTCAATGTCATTCTGGCGCTAAAAGATCCTTGTACAGTCCGTTCACAATTATTTTATACCTCTAGTAATTTTGCATCACTGTCCAAATCACAGTGATCTTTATTCGCATTCTTATAAGGTTGATGTTAGGCTGCTGTTATCAAAGGTAAAATAACTGAACGGACTGTAGCTCTACTTCGAAATACACAATGATGTCAAAAGTAAACGTCAGTGAAAGCCTACATATTTCGTCATTAAATTGTATAAGCATGAGGCAAAATAAAAAACATACATGCACAGTATCTTCACAAGAAAATCTCTCGGTTAAAAGATCTAAAATCTTAGGCTAAACTTACTCATTAATTTATAGCAGCTATGCAAATATTTTTAATTAGCTCATGCGTATTCCGTTCTAGGTTGAGGTAATATTTTACGTACATTCGTTACTTTCCTAGGTTTTATTTTTTTACCTTTAGTACTATTACTTTGCTTATCCTAATTAGGTATTCAAGGCGTTTAATTACTGCCGTAATTAATAGATGCCAATGTGAGTCTGCATGCTCGTAGGAAAAAATTAAGTGTTCTACGACATCGAGCTCATAACTTTTTTGAGCATTCTTTTGCCGTATTTTGGTTTTTGTCAGACCTTTTAAAACTCATTCTTAGGTGAAGTGTCGCTGTTCATATTGTCAATCCCTAGCACCAGGTTTCACTTCACCTAATTTTTCACGGATATATTTTTACAGAATAGCATTATACTATTAATAGTGTCAATCAATAGCATCGATGTATTCTGTTAAATTTTCACCGTGAAAACTTAGGTGCAGTGAGCTTGAAGTGAGGTGTCATTCCACTTGATGCAGTTCAGGAATTGACACCATTGACAGCACTTTACCTAAGTTCTCACGGTGAGATTTTTACAGCATCGCTCGGCAGGTTGAATGACAGCTCACTTCACCTGAGTTTCCACGGTTAGATTTTAACATAATAGGCCGGCTGATAATATTATGATGTCACGTAGGTATAAGCAGAATAAATTATTATAACAAGTTGCACAGTTCTACTTACAGTTTTCTTTTGTTGGATTATATTGATATTATACTTCGTGCTTCAAAAAGCATTAAAAACAATTCGAACTGATCCTCTCCTGCCACCCAGCCCGCCCATAATCGAATGAGAACAATTTCTCAATAATTCAGAGAATTCCTGTCATTGATCAATTGGCTGATCCGACCCGCGTCTATCCCGAGCCGGGATTATTAGATTTTCTCGCAACAATTTAAAATTCCCGGGATTTCCTTATCTGTTTCGTTTTATTGTGTTGTACCGGTCTTATACTAAACTTAATAATGTGTATTTACATATTGTTTTCGAGGGTAGGATCTTATGTGTAGGGCTAAAGGACAAGGGATGATTGTGATGGTAATTTATGAAAAATGTTTGCCAATTTATGTAAAACTTTTCTTACAATAATTTTAGGTTAATGCTATAAGGATCTTCAGTAACATCCTTAGGAATAAAGGAAGAAAAATGTTATTTTGGACACGCACAGAAAATGTAAACAATAAAAAATGAACATATAAACTAACAACACAATGAAAACATTAAAAAGACCTGTGAGAGCTCTAAAAGCCAGGTACCTATATCAGCCTATAATATTTCCACTGCTGGGACACAGGCCTCTTCTTCGAAAGGGAGAGGGCTGTGATCCACCCACGCGGGCCCACTGCGGGTTGGTAGATGACGCATGTCTTCGTATTTTTGGTTCTATGACATGCCTGTTTCCTCACGATGTTTTCCATCACCGTTTTGGGAGCAGTGGTGTTGATATAATTTACACAAAGTAAAGCGCCTGTCGGGGTTCGAACCTACGACCTACATCGTAAGTCACGGTCGTTACTACTGGGCCACCACTGTTTCAAAAGCCAAGCCAAGTACCTAAAGACTTGAAAAATCTCTCTTCTATCTACTTCAAGACTATTTGCCTACTGAACTGATGACGGCATGGTTGGCGCAGTGGTTAAGCGATTGACTGCTGCGCTGCGTGTCGCGGGTTCGATTCCCGCACGGAACAAATATTTGTATGACCTACAAGTAGTTGTTCCGGGTCTGGCTGTTTGTGTATGTGAGTTTAAATGTTTGTGAACGCACCCACGATACAGGAGAAAATCCTAGTGTGGGGCAACATTTCTAAAAAACCAAAAAAAAAAAAAAAACTATATTCTAATACTAGCTGCGCCCCGCGATTTCACCTGCATAAGTTTCGATCCCGTGGGAATATTGGGATAAAAAGTATCCTATGTGTTAATCCAGAGGGGCAATTCTAGTAATTTTAAGAACTTTCACGGTCTAATCTCAGTCTCAATCTGTCAAAAGTACTTCTAATTTTCCTAAATTTTTGACAAGTTTTGGACATTGATTGTCGCTGAGATGAGATTGCGAGTAGATTTTGAACGTTTTTAATTACGAGAATTGGCCTTCTGGTTATGAACTATTTGTGTGCCAAATTTCATCCAAATCCGTTCAGTAGTTTTTGCGTGAAAGAGTAACAAAGATCCATCCATCCATCCATACAAACTTTCGCGTTTATATATGTAATACTATCAGTAGGATTCTCGAATAGACAGACCAAATATACTTTCAATAACAGTGTTCTCAGAAACTTATTTATACACCAAGATAGAATATCTATATTACCTATTTATATGCACGTAATATGTGAGGAGCTTTGACGTCAGAACGTCAGAACTACGTGAACTAGCCTTCCTCTGACGTCATTCCCTACATCGCATTAGCTAAATCAGGACGTGGAATATAAAATAACTAGTAATAATAAAACCTCTATATTTATCCGCCTCCTAACCTTTTCCTAACTAGTTTGGGTCAGTTGCTAGAGTAATCATGCGGCTATCTAAGCTATTTTCCACCTAATCAGTTGGCTGTCAGTATTCTACATGGAGCATGGAGCGACCGTTATCTGGCTATCATAACCCATTATTAAGAGCGGGTACAAGGGTCCACTAGCGCCACTCCTTTAAAAAAATATTATCTCGTGACTGAGAAGGAATTATGAAAATCTGCTCAATCAGCGACCTCGGTAAGTGTGTCTAGAATTTTCTAATACCTTTTATTAAGTTTCATATTGAGACACGAAGCAACTAAATACGACATACATATGTAGGTATAGGAATGTGTCCGCTTTTCTTTAGATCGAATTTTGTTGCTTCGTGGATGGATGTGGATGCTTCGGAATACTTACGAATACTGCTTAAGAGGGTGCTCAAGACCCTCTTAAGCAGTATTCGTAAGTATTCCTTTCAAGTTGTCCGACTTCTGGGTTTTTGATTAGGTACCCATAACTACTGTCATAGGTGTTTGGACTCAAACCGGAACTGACGGTTTACGCGATCAACGAGAAATAGCACAATAATTGCGTAACACACTATCAATCTCAATCTGAATCATTTAAAGGATATTGCTGATCCATTGCTTCATATGTTCGAAACATTTGTCTGCCCAACAACGTAAAAAACGCAATGAAGGTTGTTGAACTGTCAAAATGACATGGCATGGCATGTCATTGCTACTCATATTGTGTTACGCAATTACCCCGCTGAACTGATAATTATGTTATGGATAGTTCATGCCATGACATGGAGACAGTTTAAGATTGCGAATCGGCTAGATGTATCGACGACAAAACTGGATGCGAACAACGGTGAACGTTGTTGTGGTGCATCTTAGAAGAGTTCTATGTCCAGCAGTTGACTGCTTTAGGCGGAGTAGATTGATTGAATCCATCCATGGAGTGACAGAGAGAAGCATCTGGTTTTTAGCCCCGAACTTTTCCAATACAACACTCAACTAACCAAACAAAAACATCCAGGATTAATGATCACACCGCGATATTATTTGTGGAAATAAATGATAACAGTCCCCGTTAGCTCGATATTGTGTGTGATAAATTTAAAAGCGTCTTGGTG
This sequence comes from Apamea crenata, assembly GCA_949629185.1. NCBI lineage: Eukaryota > Metazoa > Arthropoda > Insecta > Lepidoptera > Noctuidae > Apamea > Apamea crenata. The sequence goes on from OX451359.1 coordinate 7,338,148, forward strand.
CCATTTTTCATGGCAATATTGTATTTTTTCATATTGTTTGTTTCGTTTTTATTGTATATAACATTATTTTCAGGCGTCTCCTCTCCGCGGGAGCCGTTTTAATTTTCCGCTACGTTTTAAATTTATATGTTCCGAACAGTGATTCTGGGTTTATGAATGTAGGCGTTTCATTTTTAATTCCGGCTAATTCATTGTCTGAAATATGAAGCATTTATTTCATCTTATGTTGAATATGCTAATTTCAAACATTATCTAATTGTTACAGACCCATCTTTATGAATTTAAAGAAAAACAAACGATGACCTCTCAAACAAAAAGTTTACCGCAATTTGAAAAAATCGGCCAAGTGCGTGTCAGGCCACGCATAGAATAGGGTTACGTAGCCACCCATAATGGCACTTTACAAGTTAGGGTTCTATAAATCCTGAACTAACAAAGTTATCTAAGCCGTTATAGTTTTCCTTCAAAGTTCATCACATGGACTACCATCATGAATTTGAAATCTATTTTAACAAAAAAGTGCGCTTTATAGTTGAATATCTCGCAAACGGTTACCTAAATCAAAAAATCGTCTTAGCAACTTCTCAATGTTCGTAAAAGATCTATCTAATGGTACTCCACACTATGGGGTAGACGCGAGAAAAAAAATCAACCCCACTTTACGTGTATGGGAGGTACCCCAAAAAAAAATTTTTTTTTTCGTGATTTAATTTTAGCACTTTGTCGACGTGGTAAATACACATATCCATGCAAAGTTTCATCTTTCTAGTACTAACCCTTTGGAAGGTAAGCCGAGGACGGACGGACATGACGAAACTATACGGGTTCCGAGACATGAACTACGGAACCCTAAAAAGATGCAGATTGTAACCTCATTTCGTAACCCGGCCAGCAATAACCCACGTGAAGTACCAATACATGGGTCGATCATACAAAAACCCAAGCAAAGTCTTTGAAGTCCACTCAATGCTTATCGAAACAACAATTCAGATAGGTACGGTTATAGGATTCGGCGGGAATATAAACATTTTTAAATTTGGAACAATATGGCGGACAGCGGGTTGCCATAAATCTCAAGATGGCGTAATGTGAGAATGCACGTTTAGAATTCTTTATGAAGGGATACAAGCTTTAGTTCAGATCGCATTGAGGAAAATAAATTGCTTTTGAATGTTTATAGGTCTGTTACGTCAGATTTATTTTATTGTTGTTGAAAATGCGCGGCACTCTACAATGCATATTCCATTTCATGCATGCACAATATGATTTTATGTGGTCAGGTATTCCGCGAATGATCTATTCATTATTTTGTTGAAAAATTACCATTTTATTTCCGTAACTGTACTTTTTTTGCGTGGAATTGCATGCGTATAAAAAGCTGTTTCTGCTCTGAAACTACAGCTCCTAGGGATATAATTTAGGAAACTATTACATGTAATTGTACATTATACGTACACGTACGTAGATATTAATCGAATGGTATTAATGAGTGGTCGGCGGCGTCCTGGTAATGGGAACAGTGCAAACGCATTAGTGCATCGTTAACCAAAACGATTGTACGGCCATCGGGAATTTGAAGAAATGGCGCGTTAGCGGAACGACCCTAAGTACTTATGTGTGGTTCCGATTGCTAACTAGGAATTGCGAATGGCTTTGAGTATTTTATACGTGTTTATTTAGGTATAGCGAATATAGCGATGGAGCTGGCAGGTCGTGCGTTAGCTTTCGTAGACACTTATGAATTTAACAATACAAAATGGCCCGAAAGTGATTCGGATGCAAATTTAAACAAATAAATCAAACTCGAAGCATTTTATTTCAATAAAACCATTAACATGCACATAAGAACTATTAAGGAGTAGGTAGTCTCAGTTAGTCAGAAAGTAGAAGTTCGGTGTATGTAAATCAGTGATCGCAATAGACTCATGTTCCCCATTGACCCTGGTGCAGGTAGATATGACTGAATTAAATCGCTTCAACACTCACAAAACGATAGAAAACTAAAAATACTAGCAAATTACTTTCAGAGCTTGAATTGCGCACTTCGCTTTCAACGCGCTCATCAATTAATTTTATAAAGGTCTTTTGACAAAGAGATGTCTGCTGGGATTTAAAATCAAAAAGACTGATGCTGTGTAAAGTAATGAGAGATTGGTTGATTATTCCCGGTTCGACGGTGTGCCAAACGACACGGGGCCCGCCTGACTGCCTCGGGAACCTTTTTAATTTTCCGCTAGCCTTCAGATTTATATGTTTTCAGTGCGCCCGTCAATTTTCGCGATTTTTAATTTAAGTGGTACGATGGCTCCAAAAGGCGGGTCTTAACACTTTTTGTGATTTATTTTTATAATGATTCATAGACGGTGTTTTTAAGATAATTGTTCCTGGAGTGCTGCGTCCGTTTGTTCGTTTTTTCGGGGAAGCTTCGCGGTAAAGTGTTTGTTTTTTCTGCGGTATTGTGTCTGTGGTGGAAATAAATTACTGAGATACGCACCGAAGTTTGCGTTTAATGAGGTAAAATAATGAACCTTAGGGCTCCAACAGTGACATTCCGTACCTTCAAAATACAATGATTCCATGTTAAATTAAATTAATACTTCCCAACGTGTCTGTTAAAGTTTGAATGCACTTAGAATAGGTAGGTACCTATTCTAAGTTTCCTCACTATCTCTCTATCATTCATCAAGATCACTGTATACCTACCTATGAACAGAACTATAGCCATGCTATTGCTTACAATGGTTATCTCACAGCGTAATGTGTACCTATCTGTATCGAGCAATAACTCCAAGTCACGTGGAACACCCCTTTGATCCATGTAATGGATGATTTGACTAACGCCGTCCAGTATCTACTGAATGTAGGCCGTACCTATTTGCATGTATGTATGTTTGTATGTACGAGACTGGTTGCATTGCCTGTTCAATCTAGTGTGGTTTAATTAAGGGATAGTGCGGATTTGAAGTTATAATGATTATCCAGAGGGGTAATTACGTAATATACCAAACATTTCAATGCCTTACATTTTGATAATTTGACCACATTCATTGCATGCAGAGCAGAGCAGTGGTGACCGAGTGGTAGCGACCCCAACTTCTGAGTTTTAGGCCGTGGGTTCGAGCCCAGGCCGGCGCTTTACTTTGTGTTTCATCACCACTGCTCTCAAAACGGTGAAGGAAAACATCGTGAGGAAACCGGCATGTCCTAGAACCAAAAAATGCGAAGACATGCGACGTCTACCAACCCGCACTGGGCCCGCGTGGTGGATTAAGGCCCACCCCCTCTCACAGAGAGGAGGCCGGTCTCCTAGCAGTGGGAACGTAGGCTGATTGTGTGACCATATTCATTGCGTTTTTAGCTGTCAAGCAGACGAATTTTTCAACCATATTGAAGCAATAGGTTAGGAATTTCCTTCAAAATCCTACAGATTGTGAAAGAAAGTGTGTTATGGGTTATGGGAAAAGGCTAGGCAAATAATGATATAATAGGCATATACTTCTACCCAGATTTTCTATTAGTTTTTGTATATTATATCCAAATAATTCACTTTCGTTTTAGTTTATAAATAAAAACCCAATTCTTTTAAGCTACGTTCACTCACACATCATTATTTCTTCCTTTTACGCTTCCGTTTGGAATTAAAACGATTAAAAGTAGATTAAACCAGTTTTTCACGTTTATGGACCCACTGATTGTGGTATCAGATTAATGTTCAATCGATACGTAGGTAATTGAGTCTATTTCCTGACTTCACTGCCATTATAAGGCACCTATAAGTTCGTTTCGCTTGTCTGCCCTTCGCAGAAAGCGTTCATACTTGGCGAGTTTTTCTGTTGATAATGAAATTCAAATTGAATGGATATCTGTGCTCCCTAAAAAAAAAAAATGATTTTTGGGGACTGTCTTATGTAATTTGGACGTTTGGAAAGTGCTCACTCTCAGCTAATTTGAATAAATGACTTTCGATTTTGAATCTACTTGTTATTATTTAATTTTCAGCCCAATTTCTTGTCAGCTCTACCTCTCTGACAATTTAGTGTCAACATTTTTATGACAGACTTTACAGAAACATAAAACGAACATTTAGAGGACTATTTTATCTCGTACAAATGGTCCATTTAATCAAGTTTCCGTAGTACGTACGTACATCTTCAAGGTTCGCAAGGCTCTGGGGGGGACTCCGGAAAATTGCAAACATAAAGTTTCTAATCGACGGATCTTTTATTCCCTAGCTTTCGAGATACAGCCCATTAGCTCTGTAATGGGGGGATGTTCAAAATTTATTTTATCATCTCTTGGCACGTGATGTCTTTGTTTTAGTGGGCAGACGTTCTGAGCAGACGGTTGATTTATTGAAGTCATAATTCAAAGAAAAAATTACAAAATGTGATGTTGATATTAAAATGTAATTACTAAACAAGGTTTGTAGAAGATTAAGGTTTGTGGGGATTTTTGAGGAACTTTACTGTGAGGTCATTGTTTAAGAAGTTCCTCAACGAAGATGTTTTATTTATTTCGATATAGCTATTGACATAAGGGCAGGGGAATGATGATAGCTATTGGGAGAATATTGTCTGTTGTTTTGTTTTGTGTTGAGTAAAAAATGTATCTGCCTAGCCTGTTCCCAATTATGTTGGGGTCAGCTTCCGGTCTAACCGGATGCAGTTGAATACCAGTATTTTACATGGAGCGCCTACCTGACCTCCACAACCCCTTGGTAAGACTAGTTGTCAGATTTTCGGGCCTCTGACCATCCGTAACGACTGTCAAAGATCAAGAATCATTGAAGTAATAAGTACCTACTAAAGAAGAACATAACATTAAAATAATAGATACTTCTCCAACAAATCCATGCCCCAAAATATTCAGTCACATCGGAAGAAAATAGGAACTAGATAGCTTTAGCTCAAAACTTCTATCCAACTCTAGTGCACTAGCTAACAGCCCGACAAGACCACCCAGAACTCTGTTTATAGCAGATATATGCGCATAAAGTCGAAAACAGTCATATCTCGTAGCAAAGGAAACCAGGAATCCCCTCACAACTGCATCCTGACGATTTCTATTCAAACGCGGAGCTGCGGTACAGTCCCGTGCAATTTATATGTCTCTCGCAGCGGGAGTCACTCATACATTACAGGCATTAGGACAACCAGGATAGTCCGCACTAGCGAGCTAATTTACGCCGCGAACGAGAAAATGGCGGACTCCATTCTAATTTTTGAATTAGGAATGGTAGTGTGGGGGGAACTGCGAGTCTGATTTGTTTTTTTTTTCTTTAGCTGACTTTTGTCAGTGTGTTGATAGCTTGATTATAAAATGCGTTTCATTTTTTTTTATAACGCGTAAAAGTAGGTTCATTCCCAGAGGCCAAACAATGAATGCCTATTAGTCCGGAACTTGATATCTGCAGTCATTCAAAAAGTGTAAGAGCGAAAGCCTATTATTGATTTTTTGAACGCGCCCGTTAACGAACTTTTAAAAGGATAAGTTACTAACAACCTATTAATTTGGCGCATTCATTAGTAACTAGGGGGAGAACTCTGCACTAATTTGATAGGATCGGAATCAAATGACGACTCAATCAGGGACCAAACTCCACGATTTTAACCTTAAATTGTTGAACAAAGACCAAACAGAGCACAAAGGACCATCCCTTTTAAATGTAAATAGACTAACTAAGTTACTTGACATTACCCGTCAAGGGTCGTGAAATATTAACGAAACACAATAAGAGTAAAGACAAACCAGTCTACTTACTAGTGTGTGAAATGAAAGCGACTACAAGAGTTGTGAAGTTGCGCTATAAATCCAGGCTATGTCTTGGCAAAGATATTCCAGAACATTTGCCAAACGAAAATAGACTTAATGATTCGTTTATAAGAGTTTTAGGAAGTGTATTGTGAAGTTTGTCAGCGGGCACAGGCCCAAGGGAAAGTGTTGTCAAGGAACAAGGATAAGTCGGGATTGTCGCAAGCCTCGTCTGCGCGGAAATTACAACTAGTATAATACAAAGAGGCTTCAGCATCCACGTTTCTATTCGGAAGTTTCCGCGGGATTATGCGGTAATGTAGGTAGATCTGGTTAGTTTTGTGTGGTTGGTAGTTTTGTAGAGGGTTCTTGTGAGTGGGGAGATTGACTTTGAATTAAATTAATTGATGAGTTTGGGGTAGTACAGTTTTAGCTATGGCCTGTTCGAGGGTTGGTTCTGATAGTTTACGCTCCACTAATCTATGTAATTTTTAGTTCAAGATAACATAGTGGTTGAATAATTATTGTTTTAGCGTCGGAGCCATAAACCATACCATAATAGTCTTGTTCTTCGAGTCGGATGTTACAAAAAAATGTGCAAAAATATCCACACATTTTTTGTAAAGATACTTTGATCTGGATTGATTAAAGTTGAAACATCTATCCTCTACTAATCATCATCACCATTTCAGCCGAAAGACGTCCACTGCTGTACACAGGTCTCCACCAAGCACCGCACTTCGATCGGTACTGTGATTCCCGCATCCAGTGGAGTGCTGCGGCCTTCACAAGGTCATCGATCTAATAAAAATAATTAATAAAAATTTAAATACGTTATTGTGTAGGCAGTAGGGACTGAGGGGCTTGTGGCTAAGTAATAACAGCCGCACGGGTCGATGAATCCGGTTAAGCTACGCTTGCCGCGGTTGGTCCGTGGATGGGTGACCATTTTCACATCCCAAGACCCCTCCGTGCCTCGGAAAGCACGTTAAGCCGTTGGCCCCGGCTGTCATTCGTGGATCTTTGACAGTCGTTACGGGTCGTCAGTAGCCCGAAAGCCTGACAACTACCAAGGGGTCTTACCAAGGGGTTTCGTATTACCCAGTAACTGGGTTGTGGAGGTCAGATAGGCAGTCGCTTCATGTAAAATACTGGTATTCAGCTGCATCGGGTTAGACTGAAAGCCGATCCCAACATAGGCAGAAGGCTCAATTGTCTATGTCAATCCAATTTGTCACGAGACGTCACTGAAAGCATAAAAAGCATTTCGAAGTCCCAATCGTATAAAAGGCGGTAAATAATAAAAAGCTGAGGATTTTGATTTGATAGACGTGAGACGATTATAAAGATTACCGCCCGTTTATGTGCAAACGCTTGGCGAAATAAAATGGTAGAAACAGAATGCTTTCCGGAAATATTATCATTAAAAATGTTCACGTTCACTTCCTGGTTACCGCGTATTAGTAATAAAATATTTATTAGAGGTAAATTATCCTTACTTTGTGTGGATGTTTGTTATCATTTTGATCATGTGGATCTTTTTATCTAAACTAATAATATTATACATGCAAAAGTAACTCTACCTATGTGTCTGTAATCTTCAACGGCTGAACGGATGTGAATGAATTTTGGCTCACAGATAGACTCGATTAGAAAATAGGATACTTTTATCTCTATAGTTAGTTTTCACGGAATGACTTTCGACCACTACGCGGGTGAAGTCGCGCAGCAAAAGCTAGTATCTTATAAAGATAATTTTACGCTATAATACTCGTATTACTGCCCAATGATATATTTATTACTTTATGCACAAGTAAAAAAAAATACTGTACAAAGGCGAACAAAGGCATTTTCTACCAGTCAACCATATGAATGATGATACCTTTTGGTCTTTTGTGACTCCAATAAAAGCCCAAGTTATTACAAAAAGTAATAAGATTCTAGCACAAATGATAAAGTTAAGTTTTGCCGACATCAGCCATCTGTCTACTTATAAAAATTAAGCTAAACTAATATACATATATATATTATATAACTATTTACATTCCACACGTTCAATGTACTAAAAACTGAACTCCATTTTATCACGGAACACAATGTTACACAGGAACTCTTCCCTTTTTATAAAGTATTGATCTCCGAAATCCCCAAAAAGTTTGATTATTACACGTTCAAAATTAAAACCCCCTTCATGTTTTAGTCAGAGATCAAGCTTAGTTGCCGTTTCGTAATCCGATTTCATTCACCAAGTAATGAGCACCATTAAACATACAGCTTTATAATTCCAAACGGGATTAAATTCTTACCCCACACACCCAAAAACCAACTTTATTAAATAAGCTTTACAGTGGCAATTTCCTTGGCGGTATACATCCAGATATCGGACTGCAAATGGAATAGAAAACTCAACCCCTCAAGCGAATCTGAAGTTTCGAGTATCGGTGATAAGGTCGGAATTAGCTTGAGTGATCCACCTCATGTACAATTCATTTTAGACCTGAAAAGATATGCCGAACCGGGTGCAGACGAAATATGAGGATTAAATTCCTGTACTGCACTTAACAAGACTAATTTATGCGCGGATGCCTGCAACGTGGGGTATTCGACTTAACTAAACTAATTGAGAGGTAATGGTTGAAATTTTGCAGCAATATGTTTGTCTGTTGTTGTTTGAGAATGTTTGATTGAAGTTTAAGCTGTGAGCTTGATGATGCTCTACTGTAATAGAAATAGCGCGTTACAAGATGTTTTAAAGTATAGTTATATTATAGTAGTATAGTTATATTATAGTAGTATAGTTATATTAGTATGTTTTATCTCACGAAGGCGGGTTACATGACTTTTTATGAGGTCGAAATAAGAGTCATTTTGTTACGATTGATCTGCCTTCGTGAGATGAAACTACTGTGTATACTGGTGTCATAATACCGTGCTATCACGATATTCACAAGTGCTACGAAAGTGCTAGTCGCTACGAATAGTGCTACGAAGATATGATTTGTGTTACCGTCAAATTATTATTCCAAGTAAAAGATTTAAAATAAAATGTTAGGTAAGTATGATTAGATATTTCCAAACAGAAGAAATTTTAATTAGCGTAGTTACTTTGCTTACACAATGCAAAAAAAACAAGCAGTTTTTTTTTTGTAAAGTTTTTTCCCCCTTATTTATACCATTTCATTGTCTCCCAAGTAAATTACGCATTACGTTGTTTCAATACAGTAATGGCTGAAATTTTTCAGTGTCGCGTTAGTCATATTTGCATGTTGGGAACGAATTACATGGAAGGCTTGCGACGACGTGGCGTTAAATTGCCTTCGGATGAAATAAGGACGTGTTGCACCTACCAATCTTATTTTATGTTGTCTATGGTTTGATTTTCTTTTATTTCCTGACTGGTTGTGATCGGTAGTTCTAATTTTGAAATAATTTAAACGTATTTTTTTTCCAAGTTTTGACATTTACTTAGTATTTACTATTTAGCAGCTTTTTAAGTATTTAAACGTAGATATATGGTTGTTTAATTCAGAAGCTTGACTAAAACACAATAAACAAAAGAAACCATCTAAATTATTCCCTTTTACTTTGTACAAGAATATTATTCAGGTAAGGTACTCTTACGTACCTAATATTATAATCCCTCACGTAAATATTGTTATTCTTCGTATTCTCAAAGAGCGAAAGATACCGCTCCAAGCTATATTTACGCACAAAAGAAAACCAGTGAACGATACCTAAAATTCATTCGACAAAGCTCAGGTGAAAACGCGACACAAGAGAAACTCAAGAAAATCAAAAAGAAAACGCTTTCCGTTCCAAGCTAGCATTGAAACCAGGATTCCGAACAAACGGCTAGATCAAGTCCTCGTCGGTCGTAAACGCTCCTATTGTTACGTACTAAAATCTCCATCTTTGAATATCTAAAACGCGGGAAAATTCAAATGGAAACAATAAATAATTCGAATGTTGCGGTTTTTATTGTAAAAGTGCGCTTCAAAAGGTTGTGAAAGCTTTCACGGCAGTAAGTCTTGGCACAAAGGCGATTATGCCTGTTCGCACGCTTTTAAGCGTTAAATAATAATAGGGGAAAATCTTAAACTTTTAAGTGGCCATATTTTGTTCGGTCGCCATTGGTGAAAAAGGTATAGACAGGGTGATGCTGCATCAATTTTTAATTCTCAAAAATCGTACATTGCCTTTTTGTGCAGTGTTCATAAAAAAATTATGATGTATTTTATTTGAAGGAGGTTTGCAACAAAAGAAAAAAGCAACCAGTAACAAGGCACCTACTTATTTTATCGTCAAAGAGTGGTTATTATCAAAATATATTGTTGAACACATCAAACATGTCTTAATTTTAATTAATCCGAAAGCATTTTCGCGCCGTTCCCGCGTACTTGAACATCGACGAAATGAGAATTTGCCTCGCTAATCTAACGCACAAAACTCCATGACAGTCAGTGTTAATACCATTGGACGCCATTTTAAGGGGCCCGCTTAAAGATGTTTACTTTCATACGAGCGAGCATGAGATCCGCCATTGTTTGCTCGGATGAATTTTCATTTATTTGCGTAAACCGTACTACCTTATACTGTTTCCTTTTATTTCCGCCTGTTGTTTGACGATACTGCCATTTTGTTGAATTATTGACGATCTCCATCCATGATATAACCATTTGTAATGTGTTTCATACAGTACGGTGGTTCTGTAATAATTTACGTTTGTCCTACTTTTTGCGCAACGCTTGGGACAATAATAAAAACCGTTGTATTTTGTCGCCTACTTTTTTGTGTATTGTTGAATTTATTTGATGGAAATTAAAATTTACTGGTGTAATTACTTTTTATATAGTTTAACTTGTGTATTTATGACCTATGTTTTATTAACAATTAATCTACTTTTGATATTATTCCTTTTGGGAGTGATTTCATATTAAGTGAGTAGTTTTGCCTGCGGCTTTGCCCTCGTGGAACGCGGAAAATATCCCACGGGAACGTACAACCGGGATTAAAAGTACCCTAAGTGTTAATAATTCAGGTCATAGACTACCTGTGTGCCAAATTTCATCTAAATCTGCTCAGTCGTTGTGGCACCAATCCGGAACATACATCCAGAAAAACTGTAAAAAATTCTGAAAACCATTTTTTCGGCATCAGACTCTTACCACCTACACGTTGCAGCAAATACTTTTTTCAAAAATATTAAATGTACAGTTTTGACTTCGTTACTATTTTATTATAATGTATAGATAGTTAAAAATTTGTCATCTACATTAAACTCTCAGTGTCACTGACCTGAAAAAGCGTAACCTAATCTGTAGTAATCTAATCTTAAAACGCAGTACATCAATGTCGACAGTAAAATAGACACGTCTTTGAAATAAGCAATGACAAATATTTGATACTACTAAAGAATAATCGTAATTAGTATTGGCCGAACCACTCAATGTGAAAGTGAGCAGTGGTGGTCCGTGGTAATGGCCGCGATTTACTAGTGTAGGTCGTAGGTTCGAACCCAGACAGGCGTTTTACTTTGTGTAAATTATTTCATCACCACTGCTCGGAAACCGGTGAAGGAAAACATCGTGAGGAAACCGGTATGTCCTAGAAAAATGCGAAGATATGTGACATCTGCCAACCCGTACTGGGCTCGCGTGGTAGATAAGGCCCAATCCCTCTCAACGAGAGGAGGCCTGTTTCCCAGCAGTGGGAATATTATGGGTTGACCATTATGCAAACGATTCAAAAGGCAATGTTAATAAGAATTCCAATCAGCTAATTTCCAATACTGGCTATTGGAATTCTTCAGTCCACACATCGAAAGTTATTGTTTTATATCGAAAATCCTCAAATACTGAAGGGGTTATGTATTTATTTGCATTACAAATATAATATGAAAGGCGTGGACGTGTTCATTTCCGAGATTAAATTCCACTCCCGAGTCTGTGAGCCGACGATAACGGGTATTAATATCGAAAATATTCAAATATTGTGTTAATTTCAAAATGTTTTGCTTCTCGACGGTATTGGAAATTGAGAATGTATTGCAGAATTGATACTAATAAAGCCTTTCCGTTCTGTAGAAGATAATAGAACTGTAGCTATGGTTTATAAAATGTTGCGATAAGGTGCAGCTGTTTATGCAAACACAGTTTTTTGTTAATTGCTGTATAAACTAAGGTTCATGTCAAACCAGGAGGGGAATTAGCCACAACGTAGGAGGTATTGTTCAATTATACAGTTCAATGAATCATCATCTGTCTAGCCTTTTCCCAACTATGTTGGGGTCAGCTTTCAGTCTTACCGGACGCAGCTGAATACCAGTATTTTACATGAAGCGACTGCTTATCTGAACTCCACAACCTAGTTACTGGGTAATACGTTATCCCTTAGTAAGATTGCTTGTCAGACTTTCCGGCTGCTGACAGCGTAACGACTGTCAAAGATCTACAAATGGCAACCGGGACCAACGATTTAACGTGCTTTCTAAAGCACAGAGGGGTCTCGATACGTAATGGATGTCACCCATCCACAGAACGACCTCGGCAAGCGTAGCTTATCCTTCGATCAACTCGCCGGCTGTTATTATTTAGCCACGAGGCCTTCAATTAAAATCCATAGGTATTATTAAATCTGACTCATAGGTTAAATAATAAACCTAATTGTATTGATGTATCTGTACTATTTCGTTATCAATCGCGCTCGGCCATCGATTGTATTTAACCCTGCTATTGCCGCTAATGTTAGTAGCCGGGGACATGCAACCCCGGCTATCTATAGTAGCCTATAGCTTCACGATAGGAATTGGACGCCAGTAATATGGAATTTAGGTTGGTAATCTCTGCTTTTTGACGTTCTATTTATTAGCCAATGAGATTAGATTATTTGAATTTTTAGGACACGGAGTGAGTGTCACCTGATTTCTGCAATGTTCTATGTTACGGGTTTGGTGCAGCAGTCCGCAGGGAGCAGTGTCCCGTGATGGTCCCCGTTGTTTCTTCCGTAATCTATAATGATAATCTTAGTTCAGCAACATCTGAACCAGAATAAAGGACTGACTGACTCAGTATTTAGAAAACCCACAGACGCTGATATTACAAAATATATCCATCCAACAATAGTGTCGTAATATTTTCTTTTGAAACCAACATTGAACGGAAACCATAGATCCGCATCGAGTAGACATCGGACAACGCCAGGGGCTGACAACAGTTCCATTTAGCTATTGTTGGGGAGTTGCAACAATGACAATGTACGCCTGACCTATTTGTGGCACAGTGCAATATTGAGAGCCATCTGAGCGAAAGTTTTGAATATCGCTGCTTTTTTGTTGGTGTGTGGTTTTAATTTTGTGTTTTTTTTGCGATAGGATTATCGTGGAATTGGTGTGCGAATGGCGTAACAGAGTATTTTCGCTGCATGAATATAGTTTTCAGAACATAACGTGACGTCTTGCCTATTATGGTATGTAAGTATATTTCGAGACTGTTACCACGAATCGGGACTTGAGAGGACGTCTGCTACTGTATACTATAGTAATACTGCTAGAATGGAAGATACTCAATACGCATCGGTGAGATGGAGTGGGCCGTCATCCACCACGCAGGCCCAGTGCGGGTTGGTTAATTATAAATAAATAAAATGCAATATATGTATTTCAGATGTATCAGTTCCCAATATCACTGCTTGTACCGGGAACAACCCTCGCCGAAGTTACGTTTCTATAAGGCAAGACTAGGCATCTACCCAACAAAATATTGTACCTTCTAAATAAATAAACCACACACGATAAACTTACATATTCAGTAAACAACAAGTCATTAACCAAAAACATTTCGTTCACTGGGTACGATTATACATGCATAAATACATATTATATCTGAAGCTTACACATAATGATGAACAGGAGCTTCGCTAAGCGAACACGGATTTAACCGATGTGCCTTATTAAATTTAACTTTAATTATAATATAGATATTATTAATTACGTTAATGGAGCTCCGAAATTATGTGAACATATATGGAATAAAGTTTCGACAACATGTTGAGCTTAAATGTTGAGCTTAACTCAAATGCTGCAGCCTGGATTTTAGCTTGTGGAAATGTTTGGATTGAAGTTGAAAGCGCGGTATACAGGGTAAACCTTCTGTTTGCCTGTGGCAGCGAAAGTGTTAAACAACGGAGGTGTTGATGGATAAAAACAGATGAATGCTGGTGTACCATTTTGTAAGGCAGGTAGTCTGTAGGTCTTGGAATGATGTTTCAAGATTACAGCGGAATTAAATACGTGCTTACCCCCGAATTCAAGACGTTTGGAGTTGAGACAAGAGACCATAACAAAACATAACGCCTATAATCCCCGAAAGATTAGGCAGAGTTGTACCTATAGAACACTCACATTTCGCCAGTTGTGCGTAACTTCCATGTAATAGGGGGGCGAGCCTACTGCCTTCAACTGGACAAAAATCCGGAATCCAGGCTGCCACTGAGAAATTCGTGATGCTACTAAAAAAACAGAGGGAGAGGGAGGAAACTGGACATTTTTTTTTTAACATTTTGCGTAGGTTATCAAAAAAACCTCCAATTTCACAGAAAAGTGCAATAACTACGCGGTCAAAATGTACTGAACAGCAATTGTTTTGTAATAACCGAGGATAAAATCTACGCAGTTGAATTCAGGGGGTTATGCGTCGATGTCCCCCTGCCACCTTGTATAAGCATTAAAAAATTTCGAATTTATTAAAATATACACACACTTCGTACTCTGTACATAAATTCTCTTCATCCTTCGAATGCTAGCTTTATAATGTAAGAAGAAAGTTCTACGCCAGATTTCTATTAGAAGAGCAAATACTAAAACACCCCACTCTAAAAACGTATAAGACAAAGACGCCCAGACTTCAAACTTTTCATACACTCGATAATAAACTCTAAAACAAACTCCTGTATTACGGGGAACTTACACCTTAAACATACCGCGCTAGAATGTTTCTAACTTCAGTCTAGAATGTTCCAAACTATACAAATATGGAGGCTTTATCTCTTCTGTGTGCGGAGTGAAGTAATTAGTTCCGAAGATCATTAAATTTGCATGACAGTGCCATTTCCTTAGGGCAGACGGTTTGTTCGACAATGCTCGGATATTCTTGGACATTGAGATGCACCCTTCGGCAATAAAGATAGGCTCAACTATTCTTTGCGGTTTCAGTGTAAATGTGAATGAATATTCAAGTGTTGTTTTTAAAATTCTAAGTGCTGTTGATGGTAATGATCGTTTTGTCTTGTTTTCCTTTTTGTACGGCTTTTGTGGCACTTTCGTTTTAAAATTATGTTCTCTATAGCTAAGAATAAAGCTGGAGAGTTTGTTTGTTTTGTCGGATTCGGAGTCGGATTTGGAAAAAATCTTTTTGGATCGATAGCCCAATTCTTTAGGGAGGTTATAGACTATTTAACATCAAGGGCCCCAGGCCCATAGGTGTCGAGCAAAACGAAAAAAAGTCGGATGCGGAAGCGCGGGCAGGCGATGAGATGCGATGGAGTGGGTCTGGCGAATGAGAAATTTCACGCAAAAAAAGTCGCGGGCAGAAGCTAGTATTCTTATAAAAAAGACGTAAACCTTTATAGTTACGAGTATTATGTACGAATCGACGAGCACATGCTATCGTAGCGTAACAGGTCGTTGTATAAACTCAATGGGCAACAATTTCGAGTTCAAAAAGTCATTGAAACACGTATCGTCATTTCCGATATTTATGTGCGACGCATAATCGCGGCGTTTGTATCGGAAATCCATAATTACGGGGAAAGAACACATCCATACAGAATTAATATTCAAAAAGCTTGTATCGATAACGACCCCCGATGCGTGATCGAGATAAAATTTCAAATTCCATTGTTTATCCGACAAAAATTGGGTCGTAAAGTGGGAGTTATGGCTCCCTGAACCCCAATCACAATTTTAGAAAGATACATAACGTATTTCACTGCCCTTTCTTGTGGAGGTTTTTTTTTTAAATATACGCAACATGGTGGTTAGAAAGGTTCGCTATAAATCGCCCGGGCATATGTGAGGCATGCTCAGGAACATCGCGCGTTTACTGCTCTTTAGACGGTTTTTGATTTTGACTGGGGTAATTTTATGGTGGTTGAACATTTTTATTGTGGTCGCGTCTTTGAGATTTGTGGTTAGTTTATAAATGTTGTGTACTGAGGATGAATTTAAATAGACTTATTTTAGGGAAACAAAGAGGTTTTACCCTTATATGTAGATGCAGGGAACTGAATAATATTGCTTATGTTTTTTTTACTACAGGAAACATATGAGATGGCGCTTTCTTGCCTCCAAAGATTTCATCATCCGATGAAATCTTTTTTTTTTTATCCAAACAGTCTTTATACAGGTTCATGTTTGTTTTGTACCATTAAACCAGAAATGGTGTTTTTGGTACTCACATTCGCTATAACAACACTGCTTAAAGATCACTTAATAAATATAAGCAAATAATGTAAGTACCTACATAGATAAAACACTAAAGTGTAAGGGCTATTTTTCAATGATCAGATACCTTTATCTATAATATAAAAATGATTCGGGGAATGTGTTGCTGAACCGAGAACAGCTGAACCGATTTCGCTAATTCTTTTAGTACGAGGATGGTTCTTACGCAGAGAAAAATTTAAAAAATTGCCTGAAAAAGTCTCTTAACAACACTTTTCTATACTCCCATACGAACTATTCGTAATAATACTTTAAATAAAATTTCAACTTTAATACCATACCATAAAGTTCAAGTGTTAGTGGAGAGGTTCCGGGAAGGCAAAACAATTGAGTGACGTTAGTATTAAAAAAAAATAAAAACCTAAAGAATTGACTGTTAGGTGGTACGAAGTTCGCAGGGTCAGCTAGTTCGAGTAATAATTTTGATATTTTGACAGTTATTTCATACAAAAACTGTCAAACATCAATTTTGTTTCTCGAATAAAAGTTATCTCGCGATGAAAGAATCAGCCCTTAACCAAACAAATACCTATCTAAAAGTAGGCACCAATCAATTAAACACACATCATAATCAGTCTTTGTTTCAATAACGAATGCGATTGTCCTCGACAAAGTCAGTATATAGGTCGGTCAGGGTATCGTGTTGAGTCGGCATTAGCGTGTTATACCACTAACATTTTTCACAAAACGCCTGTCGCACGGTTGCATGCGAAATCGGTTTGATTCCACGAAGATATTTTGCCATACATGTCCGGGTTTCATACAGGTTGTTCTTTTATTATATTGAGTGATGGTTTTAGTTGTTTGTCAAACAAAATAACACGCTTTCTGTGTGCGAAGATTTAAATAAGTGGCTAAATATGCATTGTGTTTGGCCGAGAGCAGTGGTGGTCAAGTGGTAACGGCCGCGACTTACGATCTGTAGGTCTTAGGTTTGAACCCAGATATGCGCTTTAGTTTGAGTAAATTATTTCATCACCACTGCTCTCAAAACGGTGAAGGAAAACATCGTGAGGAAATCGGCATGTCCTAGAACCAAAAATTCGAAATGTGACATCTACCAACCCGCTATGGGCTCGCGAGTTGGACACTCCCTCTCAATGAGGCCTGTTTCCCAGCAGTGGGGACATTATAGGCTGATTATGATGACCTTTCACCTTGTTGTCTTAATTTGTCAAGTTTTCCGAACCACTCTTTCTTCAAACAATTTTCGTTTAATTTATTTTTGAATGTGCAAGACTGGACTTGTAAGTGCATCAGAGAAACATAAATAAGAAACGTTTCAACAAAAATAAGTCTTTCTGCGGAGTGTTATGACAAGAAAAGCCCTCAGTGGAAAAAACCTCATGCTGTAGCTTTGATTCTTACGTAAGACCCTGGCCTATTTCCGATTTCATTGCGTGTCTCAAAATATAGAACTAAGACAATTCGATTCCAAGTAAATTTGTTTTTTTCACCTTCTGTTGACGACAAACGAATTTAAACAAGGCAATTTGGAAGCTTAGCTTTATATTTGCGTATCTATCTGTTTTTGGCGGCCATTTGCAATTTTGCTGTGGTTCCATATCTGGCAGTGAATTGGAATTGTCTGTTTATTGCTATTTTGTATGATATGATCTCATTGAAATGTTTCATGCTTCGTTTGTCGAGGAATAAACTTACATCGTACTGCTATAAAATATTACCTTATTATAAATTAACGATGAGTTGCTAAATAATACAATTGTTTTTTTTAAATAGAAATATTAGTGACAATGACACTCATATTTATACAACCCTTACGTGTACCTCACAGTTCTACGAATTATAGGCAGAACAGTTATATTGTGCGTGCAAGCAAAAATTGTAATAAAATATGTAAACAACACGATTTGGATCTCTTTACAACTAGTGTCACCTCAGCTAGAAGGTGCTTAAGCCTCAATTTTTTTTAAATAGCTGCAGTGCTTTCTAGTTATTGTATTTTTTCCTATTTTTTTTATCTCACTTTTCAATTGCGAACACAAATGGTTATTTTAATAGTTTTAACTATTAAATATAGTATACTAAAGCAATATGTTACTGCTTGTATGTTCACAACACAAATTTTATTATAAGTCTAAACGCGAAGACTTGTAATTGGCTTTCTGTCGACTATTGTTTCTTATTTTTTGTTTGTTTTTTTAGCTGTTAGTCTTCCATGCTGTAATAAATAAATAAATAATACATGAACAAAGTGCTTATATCATTATATCAGACTCTAAGAAAATGGAACGCACTTGTGTAAAGTACAATAAACACTATTCTAAGTGTTACTAAGATAATTATCACGTAAAGAAAAAAGTTAGATTAAAATTGCTTATTAGTCTTATAGGCTAGATTGTAATTATTAGTTTTACTGTTTCTTTTAATAAAGGATAAAAAAAATAGTTTTTAAATCATAAATTTCAAGCTGAAACCAAACATTTATTATATGTATCACTGGCATCATACATCGTTTTCAAAATAAATTCGCACGGGTGACTTTTGGCATTTTTCATAAGCAATCAATTCCGAATGACACGAATGTATGGCTGACCGAAGGTTTATGGGAAAAAAATAAATTCACATCAAGTCCCATCAATCAACCCACTTGGCGTGACAAAGTGATGTCGCTGTCATAGAAATTCTAATTGATTTTTAGATGAAATCATCCGTATCTAACGAGTTTTGGACGAATTTGTGCTGTGAAGTTGAGCTGGGTTTAGTTAATAAAAAAACGTAAATTGCAAAGGATTTTCAGCTTTTTATCAGAACCCTAATTGCGTCACACTATCAATCACAATCTGAATCGTTTTGAAGAATATTGCTAATCCATTTCTTTATATGTTCGAAAAGTTTGTCTGCTCAACAACGTAAATAACGCAATTAATGTTGTTCAAATTCAAATTCTTTATTGTGAACTAAGTGTACAGAAATTTGAGGATGTTAACAATAGGCCTACCTATTGTTAACATCTTATAAGTTCGTGTTGAACTGTAAAAATAAAAGTCATTACTACTGATAGTTGTTACGCAACTACCCCGCAGATTTTGAGTCAGGTGTCGCATAGCACACAAAATGTGTTAATCGCTAAACATATTTTATTCAATATTCTGTCTCTGTCACCGTCAAACAATTGAACGAAACAAAACAATGTTTTAAACTCGTTTAGCGCTAAATATATTCAGAGATTTGTTGTGCGAGCGGGTGTAGATTAACAACTTAGGGCAACTTTAAAAGACCTTTAACTTATTTGTCAATCATCAATAACAACACAATCTATAATCAACTCAATTCGTAGAAAAATATAAGGTATAATATTCTACACGTGACTTAAAAAAAAACAAATCTGTTATCCAAATCCACCCTGCACAAAAGCTCTGTACAATTCCGAAATCGAGCTGTCCGCATTTTAACTTCTGCTGCAGATCCACAAAAAAAAAAAATCTATAACGCGATTGGCAACAAAAAAAAAGCAAAACAATGTTCAGTAAAAACGGAGATCCGCCAGTTCGCAGCCGTTTAATATTTATTAGCGATATACATGTGCGTGTAAACAACATCGCGTCGTGTTTGCTCGTCGGCAAGGATTAGCCGTTTTGCCTTTAATTATTACCCTGTTGTCGAGTGCATGGTGTGTACGGGACATAGAGTAGGGTTGGGATAGAGGTGACAGATAAATTGTCTGAATTTAAATGTTTGTGTACAGCTTTTGCAAAGAGACACGAGTCAAGATAGGAGTATGTAAAGGATCTTGCCATTACTATTATTCTAAGGGATGATTTTTCAATAGACATAATTTTTATTCGTGGAATAAAATGGACGTCTGACAGATTTTGTATCGAAACACTGTCAAACATTGATTTCATTTACTTACCGGTCAGTCTTGTACCAAAAAAATACCACTTTGTTATTACAATAATTTTGTCACTGTTCTCTTGATTTTAAACGAATAGAAAAAATCTTATGAAAATAATTGAATCAATACCGTCTTGTCAAAAAATGTTCTCAATACCTTCCACCGTTCCATGCCGCTTCTGTCGTCCACCTAATCTGTAGCTAAGCTTTATGAGAGAGATTGCAAAGTTTATTTGACGTCTCCCCGAAGGACCCTCGCGGCTCTACGATGCGTAACCACCGGTTCACGCACAAACGCGCCGGCATCAACCTGTAATAAAATTAATTGCTCAGCTTTGTTATGTGGGATAAAAGTGGAGGTCGAATGGTAGGCGTGGTATGTAACCTACACACAATGGCTGATATTGGCAATTTAAAATTATCGTCGGGTATTTCAATATAAGATGCTCTATGAGTTGGAGAAGCTTGTGGCCAAGTAATATCAACCGCTAGGGTCGATCGATCAGGTTAAGCTAAGCTTGCCGCGGTCGGTCCATGGATGGGTGACCATCTATACCTCCGTGCCTCGGAAAGAACGCTAAGCCGTTGGTCTCAGTTGTCATTCTTGGATCTTTGACTTTACGGGTTGTCAGAAGCCCGAAAGTCTGACAACCAGTCTTACAAGGGTTATCGTGTTACCGACTAACTGGGTTGTGGAGGTCAGATAGATAGCTTCATGTAAAATACTGGTATTCAGCTGCATCCGATTAGACTGGAAGCCGATCCTAACATAGTTGGGATAAGGCTAGGCAGATCGATTGATGCTCTATAAGTTCATCATTGGAGAAAACATTGAAGTAGGTTGGACATTGATAATTTATCTGTAAACATATTTCTACCTAAAGCAAAGGGCTTGTTTATACGTACCACTATCATGATCAACAAGCGTGTGGTCTTCGTCCAACCAGCACTACATAACGGGTTCAAAGATAAAATGTTACAATCGAGGTTCTCTCTGATAAACCCTGGTCGAAATTCCCAACTTTTCAAAAATATAACAGCCAGTATCAACTTTGAAATAAGCCACAGCATCCACCATACGTCCTCCTTCCCAAAACGAGAACAAAATCCTCGAACAACAAAGTGTAGGTAACTAAGCTCGTATCTCGTAGCCAAAATTCGGTGCTTCACAAAAAACGAGCACTTTATTACATAGATACCGTCTGCGATCCGTCTGTAAGGAGCGTAATAAAGTGTTCTTCACATACCGGCAACTCTTTAGGGGTATAGCAGACACGATACTTTTAGTAGGGGCGATTAGTTGGTAGCACCATACAGCGACAGAATGCTACACTCCACCATCTGCAGAACACGGTTCAATGCTCATTTGTTCTGAAACCGCACTCAAACCTTTGATTAACCTTCGAGCAAGTTTTTGTATATCAAACTTTACTAGTAACGTTCTTGCTTCTCCTTCTTAACTAGTAGACTAAGTTGTTGGTTTTTAATAAAGAACTTTATTTCGACGACTGTTAGGTTTTTATTATAAAAATTGGATCAATGGTTTAATCACTGTCTAAAGATCGACCTTGTTTTGTAATAAGATTGATCTAATCGCAAAAAAGCAGAAAACGCAGTGCAGCCTCGAAGCAACCATTGAAATGCGCGATTTTGCTATTGCGACCATCACAAGGGTCACCAAAACGCGACGCAGCATTGAAAAAATCGCAAAATCACCGATCGAAGTTGTTGAAAGTAGCATGTCTGCTGCAGCCCTACATGCCGGGAACTCTTTACTTACTTTTATTTTTCTAAATACCAACACTGCCGACGATTTAGTGGTGCACGTAGAATATCTAAACTTTGTCCGTGGTTTGAGCTCATGTTTTCTTGAAGTTTTCTTTGTCGAGTGATTAAGTTGTTACGTAGAACATTGTTTAGTGTTTTTGTATGGGTAAAGTTGTGTTTTCTTTTAGGTAAAGGAACATTCAATAGAGCTTTTGTTGTTTTTAAGCTGGCTGACTCTTGAAGTTACAAAAGATAGTTGGTACCTACTGTAATTTACGATAGGAACCATCCATCGCTGAGTTGTAAAAATGTTTAAGTCAAACCACTTAAAACTAAAACACACACAAACTTCAATGGTTAATTGTGTGGTTGTCTTCACTTAAACACTTAAATATTTAAGTTAAGACCTAAACATTTTAAATAAAAGCTTCAAAGGAAAATTCCAACTATTTTATTATTATTATGCAAACTTGTTCTCGTCTGTAGGGTCATTTAAATTCTGCAACTTCCTGACTCCCGTATATGCGCCCAAAGGGTTTAATCGACAGCTATCAACAGTTAACACGTGTTTAGAGAAGGGATCTCCCTCGAGATAAATATATCTATGGCGCCATTCCAAAGTTGTTTCAGACGTATGCGTATGGTATGCTTATAGCTTTATTTCTAGTACTTACCTACATAAAAATAATGTTAAAACGTGAATGCAGAATACTTTGTTACATGAAAGTTTTAAATACATAGTTAAAAGGTTTAATAATTTACAGATTGATACGTACGAAGTACAATTTAATTTATTTAAATACCTAGCAAAAATATCGTAGACACTGCTACGATTTCCCGTAGCAAAAGTCTACGAATTTCGTAGCTGCTACGAGAGTATGAGATAATTCCATGCAAGCGTAGCGATGCGATTCCAACAAAAACACAATTCCGTACTAGAATGTAGGTTCTGAAGTACATTTATGATTGCATAGTGTAACACAAGAGCGATCTGTCCGGGGTTAATTAATAGATCCATCCCTTTGTTGCGCACACAATGGGCTCGCATTGTACTCTGAGGACCAATCTTCCCGTGCTCCTTTATGCTCGAGCCCTGTTGCAACTAACTTAGCCCAAATACGAGGATTGTATCGTTGCTAACGATGCTGTTGTGATTCTGTAGTTCTGCATTCTGTTCTTGGACAATGAGGAGAATGTTGGTCTTAGTTATTTTTTGGTACGAAATTTTTGTTGACAAAGGAACTCGTTACAACAATTAGGACATTTTCCAGGAAGTTTGTAAGGAAAATCTGTCTTACAACGTTTATATACTTGTATGTGTGGTGTAAATAGTAAATATAAGTTGGTTTGCATAATAAGCCTATAATGTTCCCACTGCTGGGACACAGGACTACTATCTGTGAGAAGAAGTGGGCCACGAGGGCCCAGTGCGGGTTGGTAGATGTTGCATAATGACATGCCGGATTCCTCACGATGTTTTCCTTCACCGTTTTGAGAGCACTGTAGTGTTGAAATTATTTACATAAAGGTCAGATGAAACATCCATGAAAGGAACTCTCCCGCTTTCACTAAAACGAAAGCTCATGGACATGTGCATTCTTCCCACCCTCACCTATGGAGCGCAAACATGGTCTCTTACAAAGCGTCAAAATTCCGTATTTGGAGTCTGCCACCGGGCTATGGAACGAAGTATATTAGGTGTCAAACTCACGGATCGCATTAAGAACTCTATAATGCGTTCCACAAACACAAATAGCGGACGCTGGCCGCACAGCTGCTGGGCTAAAGTGGAACTGTTGTTGCATGTCGGAGCAGCAATATGCAAAAGCCACCACTCAGTGGATCCCAAATGGCAATAAACGACCGCGCGGCAGGCCCAGAAAGATATGGCGGGATGAGCTGGACTCTTTCTCAAAGGATTGGGCCACAATCGCAGCAGACCGGGAAAAGTGGAAGGAGGGAAGGGGGGCCTTTGCCCTGCAGTGGTACAACACAGGCTCATGATATTAATAATAAAAGCGCCTGCCTGGGTTCGAACCTACGACCTACAACTCCTTAGTCTGTTACCACTGGGCCACCACTGCTCTCCATAAGTTGGTTATTAACAAATAAATAATAAACTTTACATCGATAACGATTTGAAAACATGAACACATTTTAGACTATTGTACAAAACCCTAACATAACCAAAACGCAGCTCTGAAACTCACTAAAACATCCCACATATTTGAGCTAAATAACCAATTAAACTATGTATTTAAGTACCTAAGTTATTTCAACTATGCCAGAAGGCATAGTTCTCGTAATTTAAAACGTTCAAAATCTAGTCGCAATGTCAAAAACTTGTCAAAATGTAGGGAAATTAGACGTATTTTTGACAGATTGAGACTGAGATCAGACTGTAAACATTCTTAAAATTACGAGAACTGCCCCTCTGGTGTTATGTGTAAAGTAA
Source organism: Apamea crenata (assembly GCA_949629185.1). Lineage (NCBI taxonomy): Eukaryota > Metazoa > Arthropoda > Insecta > Lepidoptera > Noctuidae > Apamea > Apamea crenata. The sequence continues at coordinate 7,362,477 of OX451359.1, forward strand.
TAAATTAGTCTCGTAACTGACGATGTAACTCGATATCTTGTTATTTGAAACTTGTAAATCTTCGAACGGGAATCAGAAGAAAATAGTTGGGTAGGTTTCTTTGCTGAAGAAATTAGTTCTGGAGATTTATTCTGTTGATAATATTTACATAATATAAGGTACATGCGTGCATATATAGATGTATACATTTAAAAAAAGAAGAAAAAGAGTGATCAACAAATTCGTCCGCATCGCTATCAACAGGAAAAGTGACCAAATGGCTGGCAGCATTGCCACACTGTATGATGGCGATGCTAATTCCGTTACTAGTATGCTTTGCTCTGTTAGATGTTCCTAAATCTTGAACTGTTTTCTGATTATGATTTTTTTTAGTCATACAAGAGAATCATTTTGAACTTTGTATTAGGAAAAAGTTCACTGTTAAGAAAAATAAGCAAGGCGAGGGTTACAGTCAAACAGGTCCTGACACTGAAATGGAAATGGTCAGGTCATATTCAGGGAGCTATGGATAAAAGATGGTCACAAATAATTTCAAATTGGTACCCAATATATTATGTAAAAATATCCAGCTGTGACAGACATACAGAAAGACAGACTGAGTCACACAGTAGGTAAGGGTTCCTCTTTACCATTTTGGTACGGTACCCTAAAAATAAGGAAGGGTAGGACTTTTAAAAAATGGAGTGACAACATCGTACAAATAGCCGGAAACTCATGACCAAGACAGGCAAAGGATAGAGCCACCTGGAACGGTTTGGAGGAGGCTTTCACCGCAAAAGGTGGCCCATACATCTAACAATACTAACCTTATTTAAGTACAAACTAACATTACTAACAAATAAATAAATAAGGACACAACAAAAAATAGTACATAAGAACTACACGTAAGGGATGACATAAAGCTAATAAATAATTAATTACTAACACACTACTAATCTTGGGGGTTTGTGGCTAAGTAATAACAGCCACGCGGGTCGATCGATCAGGTTGGTCCGTGGATGGGTGACCATCTTTACATATCAAGCCCCGCTGTGCCTCGGAAGAGCACGCAAAAAAACACGCACGCAAAGCACGTTAAGCTGTTGGTCCCTGATGTCAATCGTGGATCTTTAGCAGTCGTTACTGGTGGTCAGAAGTGGTATTACCCAGTAACTGGGCTGTGGAGGCCAGATAGGCAGTCGCTCCATGTAAAATACTGGTATTCAGCTGTATCTGGTTAGACTGGAAGCCAACCTCAACATAGTTGGTAATAGGCTAGGCAGATTATGGAAATACAATCTTGATCAAGTGCAACTGCATTTACTAACTAAAACTAGAAAAAAAAAACCGGCCAAGTGCGAGTCGGACTCACGTACGAAGGGTTCCGTACTATTATCTATAAAAATAACGTGTGTTGTATGGGTGCCCCCCTTCGATATTTATTTTATTTTTATTTAATTATTTATTTTTAAAGCGAATATACAACTAAATATTCTGTGAATATTTCAAGCGTCTTCCTGTTGCCGTTATTAATATCGAACTAAACCGACAAAAAAAAATCACGTTTGTTGTATGGGAGCCCCTCTAAAATATTTATTTTATTCTGTTTTTAGTACCTATTTGTTGTTATAGTGGCAACAGAAATACATTATCTGTGAAAATTTCAACTGTCTAGCTATGACGGTTCATGAGATGCAGCCTGGTGACAGACAGACAGACAGACAGACGGACAGTGGAGTCTTAGTAATAGGGTCCCTTTGGGTACGGAACCTTAGGGTTCCGTATCAAGTGCAACTGCATTTACTAACTAAAACTAGAAAAAAAAAACCGGCCAAGTGCAAGTCGGACTCACGTACGAAGGGTTCCGTACTATTATCTATAAAAATAACGTTTGTTGTATGGGAGCCCCTCTAAAATATTTATTTTATTCTGTTTTTAGTACCTATTTGTTGTTATAGTGGCAACAGAAATACATTATCTGTGAAAATTTCAACTGTCTAGCTATGACGGTTCATGAGATGCAGCCTGGTGACAGACAGACAGACAGACAGACAGACGGACAGTGGAGTCTTAGTAATAGGGTCCCTTTGGGTACGGAACCCTAAAAATGGGGTAGCCAGAAATAAAAAACTGGCTAAGTGCGTGTCGGGTTACGCACAGTGTAGGGTTCCGTAGTAGCCCGTTATCACAATATAGTAGTACGATCCTATTGTTCTTTATTCTGAATGGTAAAGATATTAGGAGTATATTCAATGCAAGTCTTTAACCGTTATAAACAAGCATCTACTCCATCTTAGTCACTTCAATTAAAGCTCTTGAAATGCACTATCATCGTGAATTTTCCCAGATTTTTCAAGCCAGCCGATATTTTCCTAAATTTTATCATACCACTTTGTCGGCGTAAATAACAGCTTTCTAGTACTAACGTTCTCTTAGCAAAACCTCGGACTGACAGATAGACGGACATGACGAAACTATAAGGGTTCCTTGTCAGAACTACGGAACCCTAAAAACGACGATGATGTCATTTTTTAGATTTTGAAAGAAAGAAAATACATTTATTTAGCACAGACTAAAAGATACACAATACACCAGATACATACATCGGATAGCAACTAATAATAATTTTCGTACCTAATTGAGATCATGCTAAAGTAGGGTAGCGGGATCGTCCGAAAGGGTTACCGCTGCCCTGGAACAGAAAGGGCTAAGGAAGGAACACGGGTGGGTTTTAGTCAGTAAGAGTCTGACACTCCCTTCCGCTCCACCCAGAGCGGGAGGGGTCATTTGATGATTTCCCATCCTCAAAAAAAAAAAAAAAAAGATCATGCTAAAGTGAGCTCGGTTGAAAATAATCTATGTTTAAGAGTAACTAACTCATAAGATAATGACGTCATTAAAGAGTTGTTCAAGAATAATATATTATGTAAAGTTAGAACCATATATGAAAACGACTGTTACAGTTTGTAAGCTCATTTATCTTAGAATTAAATAACAAAGTAAGAAGAACACGGTCTCTTTGTGTACCTAGTCAAGAATGTCTGAACTTTCTTACAATGCGTAATGTATGAAATACGTGGGTTTGTCTGTTACGTACAACATTGTGTTGCCAGAATATGCACAGTGAACAGTAATTAGGTATTTTAACAAGGTATGGTAAAGAGTAAGGAAATAGGGAACTCTGAAAAATGCTCCCATGAAAGATTGCTTGAGAGTTGTTATTTTGCAACTAACTAAGAGATCAAATAAGCCGGCGTTTTGGTATTGACTTTTCTCGAATCACGATGGCGAGGTCAAACCACTAATATTTCCTTGGACATAGTTAAACGAGGCTACTGGTTCCTGCGATGGCCCAGCCTTCGCGGTACGCGTACAGGTCATGTCACGATCACTTTTAGGGCCAACCTCGCACCCCGAACCCTCCATCTACAGACACCCATCATGTGAAGACTTGCCAAGCGGCCGACCCGCCAGCCACACAAGTGGCTAAAAATATATCAACCAAAATCGAAATAAAATAATTATGTACATTAGAGGCATGCTCTTTCTGATAACCCCAGAACAAGGTAAGACTTATCTCCCACAACTTAGCCCATGTCGCGAGTTGGCGTTAATTTCGAAAATAAATTAAAGAAGACGCCTCGAGCAGCAGAGTTTCGAACAAACTGGCGAGCCGGCAGTTAGATGTTGAACACAGTTTAAAGAGCTGTTTAGATGAAATTTTCAAAGGATTTGTTTCCCAGTTTTCGCTGTAGAGAGCTTTTGTTCCAAAGTTTCACCTGCTCAGAGATGTACGTGTCGTTCTTATCTCGTTCATTGTGATAATTAGTTATTTTTGAGAGTCTACAGATGAAGTTTTGTATGAAAGAGACTGGAGTTGTTCTGTTGAGAACTTTTAAGCTAGCAAGTGGTGGTTTGAGCTTTGTTTCTGAATCTTTTTAATGTCTTGCTTTTGTGTTGTGAGCTTTGAAGTTATTTGCTGTGTGTTTGTGTGAATGTTTAATATGTTGATATTGTTTAAATACAATGAAGGTCTATTATTTTTTCAGAATATTGTTATTGTTAGACTACGAAACTGTGTTTCCACACTTCGTGTTTTGTTTGTATGAATTGACATAAAAATGTCCTGCGCTAGGTAAAAACAACTGCGTTATAGGACCCAGAAATGGAAGACATAACCACAGGTATAGCACGGTAGTCTGCGACATAAAAATGCGTCACTTCCTGATCACTGTAGAACAAATGCCATCTCCAAAGATGCCTGTCCTCCACATTCCGGATCCAGTCGACTCTACGTTAATCCTTAACCGTCCCTACCCAAAATGTACCCATGTACCCATGTTCCACCCATTATGCCCATATCTTCGCACCATAAAACACGGCCTTGTCAACGTGCCACGTATTTGCATCGCACCCAGCGATAAATAACGCGGTGCCCACTTTCGCTGACAGCCATTTTGCCAGTTTCCTCTGAATCTAATTTGGAGTGATACATGCCACCGTCGCAGACCACAATTACGTTAGTGTAGGGTGCCATAAATTTGGCAATTACAGGCTCGATGGCAAAGCAGGGCTGTTAAAATGTTGCTGGAGTACGATTGTCCAGTGTCGCTAAACGAATATTAATATGTTTCAAAAATGAATAGCTCGACTCTATGATACCTAACGTCCTCGAACGCTTGTGTTTATTTTATTTGTTTAAGGCTGATTTTTCCAACCCTAGATAATAGGGTACATGCCTAGGTAAAAAAAAAATATATATTTAGTCCGTCAGTTAAATTATCGAAAAATAATGGACACGTATTTTTTCTTTTGTCAATCAAACAAAAAATGACAAAGATAAAGCGCGTCTAAATTTGGGAGTGGGAGGTCGTGACGTCACGCCTTGTTAAAAAGTGTAGCAAGGCGTGACGTCACGTGGAACTGTAACGGGCGATATCTTCATCATTTTTTATATAATTGACAAAAGAAAAAATATGGGTCCAATATTTTTTGATAATCTAACTGACGGACTAATTAGATTTTTTTAAGCATCTAGCCTATTTTATCTAAGGTATAATTTTGAAGTTTTGGCAGTTCTTCCATACAAAAAATGTCTGACGTCAATTTTATTCCACGAATAAAAATTATCTGTCGATTGAAAAATCTGCCCTTAATGTAATAATTGTTATTTCAATAGTTAAAATTCAAACCAAAGCAGGAACACGAAGAAAGCGATTATTTGAGTCCTAGAATAGATTCGGCTTACGTTATTAACATTTGTAATGTATTAATTATTATGTTGCATGACTAATTTCAAGGGTTTTCAAAGAATAAACATTTACCAACAGGTAAAAACATAAAACTCTTTATGTGTATAAAACACTTCTTAATAGTTTTTCTAAAAACAACGTTTCCTCTGTAGACATATTTTCATTTTTCATAAACATAGTCTGACCAAGCTAGGTATTTCATAACATTTTAGGTACCCTAGGAGAAGCAAGTTAATGCCGTCGGCGACGCCGCGGCGGGGACGCGCCAGACGCTTAAACTTCCTTCACGGAATCTTGCAAAAAAGATACATATTTTGGCACCACACACGGCTTCATTGTACAGCTTCCTTTATTCTAGTTAAAATTGTGGGGGTTTTATCTTAGAAAAATATGCTTTGTAATGGATAGCTGTGTTTTAAAAGCAGCTTGAAAATTTTAAGCTGGGAATTTGGACTTGAACGGTAGACGGCGACCGGGTAAAGTGACGCAAATTGTTTCTTGAACAAAATATTTAGTGTACGGACCGTAGGTACTTACACGGTTCCGCGAATAAGCGAACTCCTTTTGTTGTACTTTTCGCTTGACATACATAACGGTGTACTCTTTTGTACTCGAGTATGCGATGAACAAAAGCACTCCTGTACAAACACATTTATTTTGTAAAAAAAAATATAAACGGCATAACCTAACGTCCAAAAAGAAAAACATTAACATTTAAGCCGATATAAAATGACGCAATTCCCGAACAATGTCTGTAATAACGAGTCTACCGTGAAAAGAAATCTACAAAATATTTTTTTTACAACTGGCAATATTGTCAACGCTGAAGGAAATTATGTTCTAAGGTATAAAGGAAGGGTTTCCTCGTGATACGGGTATGTTTTATAACCATAATAAAATATCATCGAGGTATAAATCATTGGGTATTTTGCAGGGAGTCTTAAAATTGCCCTTCCTTGGCTGATTTCCGAATGAAATGAACGTTAATATTCCATTTATTATCGCGTCTCAAGGCCGCTTTAGGGGAACGTAATAAATCAATGATTTAAGCTCAATTCTTCTCTTTGAGAATTATTACGATTTAGCCAAATAATTTATTTGATGTTGTTTGATTTTGCGAGTTATCCCTTTCTGGATGATTTGTTTCGTTTAGTTTATATTAGATTCTACTTTTAGGCTATTAGTTCCCAAGTTACTTATTTTGGCTAATATAATTAAAACTACCTAGGGCTGATTTTTCCATCGCCAGATAACTTTTATTCGAGGAATAAAATTTACGTTTGACAGTTTTTGTATAAAAGAACTGTCAAAATTTCAAAATTATTCCTCGAATAAAGTTATCAGATGATTGACAATTCAGCCCTAAAAGCGAAATTACTGTCGTACACACATAACTTATTTAACCGTCGTATCGGACTATAAGAGTGAGGGAAGAGTGAGCGTATCTGTGTCTGCGCACACACTTGTGCACTACAACATCTCCCACGTACCTAGTCTCCACTGTGATTGACTGCCATGGCCGAAATTCGGTCTGGACAATTATTATTACTTATTTAACACACACTATTCTTGACTGCAAATTAGACCAATAGCGCAAGACACACTCCAACTAGAAATTTGCCACAAAACTAAAAGAAGAGGTTGAGAATTAACTAAAACGACGTTATAACCAAACCCCCAGAGAGACTAGAGGGCACAAAAAGCGGCGATGTGCACTATTTGCAGCTGCATCAAATATTCAGCGCACTTTACCGCTCTCCGTGATAGATTGCATGCCTTTACAAGCGACGACGTCCGACAACAACTGCTGGTTACCTAAAAATGCTAACAATAAACAACAAAACTGGTACAATATACACTGTACAGGGTGCCAGGGACATTGACGCGCGACCTTTTACCATGGATTCAGTACATGATTCTGTACCGATTACCGGTTTTAGAACTATGTAAATAAGGATTGCTCATGCTTTTGTGGTGGTGAAAACACACCTTAGTCTTTAAGGTGGTGGTGGGGTTGTTAGTAAGGTGGTATCAGCAGGGTAATGGCGTAACACACTAACAGCTAAATAATAATATAATGGCTTTCATTTCGACAGTTCAACAACATTCATTGCATTATTTACGTAGATGAGCTGACGCTTTTTTCGAACATATGAAGTAATGGATTAGCAATATATGCTTTAAAATGATTCAGATTTTGTTTGATAGTGTGCTACGTAATTAGGGTGCTGTGCCCAGAGTAAACTGGAACATCGCAACTCTTGGAGTAGCCTAGCGAATTGCGATGCTCCAGTGTACTCTAACCTTTATGCCCCAACAAAAGCAGTGTCACTGTTGCACTATTTGCAGCCGCATCAACTATTTAGCACAAATTACCAGACACTCTGATAGATTGCCGGCTCAACATCTAAAAGCAGCACCAGCAGTGACCGTTCCCGAGCCTGTTTAGTGAATCCACTCTTAAAATAGACGGAACTACAAAAGCAACTCTTTAATTATTGAGGATACATTATCAACTACCATTATAGAAACGCAAGCTTAAACGACGATAATTTGAAGTCAATAAAGACTTTAATACTGCAAAAACGTCGACGAATCGAAACCAACCTTTTAACCCATCACTTTACATGAGAAACTAAGGCTGAGTACACAAGAGCGGTGTCGCGGGTGCCCTATTTGCAGCCGCATCACTTATTCAGTGCACACTAGCCACCACTTTATTAGATTGCAATTTCAAAGCTACAACTAAATATTTACTTTGAACAATGAAGAACGAATCGATTTACTATAGTTTTTTAAAATAACTTTTCACTTTAAGGCTCATTACTATTCATGGTAAACAAAAGTTGCAAAAGATTTGTGTAGAAACAGTTTTATGTTTTGCTAGAAACATGTAACTAGCAACAATCCATATAGTGTGTAACGTATTTCCAGCGGCACAAAACTCTGTTGCAGCAACAATTTTGCGCCACTTTTTCCAACAATGATCACGGGGCTTTACATGAAAAACTAAGGCTGAGTACACAAAAGCGGTGTCGCGGCTGCACTATTTGCAGCCGCATCACTTATTCAGTGCACATTATCGCCATCCGGTGCGGAATCATTGTGGATGCGACGCGGATATTTTTGGGGCACTTTGGGACTTTGTCATTTTGGTTGGCAGGTGGCTATTGTAAGTGCATGATTATTTCGGGTCCCAGATTGCAGTGATACGCTTAGTTATTAAGTTTGTTGGTGGTTGGTTGGTTGGGTCTGCTTTGTAGAAAGGTAAAAGGGGAGAAAATAGAACGTAAAGTATTCAGCTGGGTAATGCGTAACACACTAACAATTCCTACGCCTTTCATTTTGACAATTCAACAACAACCATTGCGTGGATTAGGAATTTCTTTGTTTGTAGTTTTTAGAGGGGCTTGTGGCTAAGTAATAACAGCCGCACGGGTCGATCGATCAGGTTAAGCTACGCTTGCCGCGGTTGGTCCGTGGATGGGTAACCATTTTCACATACCAAGTCCCCTCCGTGCCTCGGAAAGCACGTTAAGCCGTTGGTCCCGGCTGTCATTCGTGGATCTTTGACAGTCGTTACGGGTCGTCAGTAGCCCGAAAGTCTGACAACCAGTCTTACCAAGGGGTATCGTATTACCCAGTAACTGGGTTGTGGAGGTCAGATAGGCAGTCGCTTCATGTAAAATACTGGTATTCAGCTGCATCCGGTTAGACTGGAAGCCGACCCCAACATAGTTGGGAAAAGGCTAGGCAGATGATGATGATGATGCTGTTTGTTGTGTGCTAGTTTAAGAAACACACAATCTCTTTGATTTTTAAGGTTATTGCTAATCCATTGCTTCATATGTCCGAAAAACTGCTCAACAACATAAATAACGCAATGAATGTTGCTGAAATATCAAAATAAAAGCCATTGCTACTAATTAGTGTGTTACGAAATTACCCCGCTGGTTTGCAAATGTGTCCAGAGATAGGCACGTCCTTAATCCCGCCTGCACGCAAGTCATGATGTTCATGTGACGTCCTTGTTTATGCATATAACACGACGCGCATAAATACGTGTTATTTCCGCTATATATTGTGCTACTAAATATTAGATGTTGCTTTCATTAATTTGTGAATGTGAAGGTATTTAGTACGTAACTACTTGATACTGGAGTGGTCGTGTCTCAGTGGTATCAGCCCAGACTTACAGTTACACTTAGTTGAAGGTCGTGAGTTCGAACCTAGGCAGGCACTTTACTTTGTGTATTTATTTTCATTATCACTGATCTCAAAACAATGAAGGAAAACATCGTGAGGAAACCGGCATGTATTAGAACCAAAAATTCGAAGACATGTGACATTTGTCAACCCGCACTGGGCCCGCGTGATGGATTATGGCCCACTCCCTCTCTCAGAGAGATGGCCTGTGTCCCAGCAGTGGGAACCTTATAGGCTGATTATGTACAGTCACGAGCACCAAAATGTCAACACTTGGCAACCTTCAATTGCGATTTCTTCGCTTTTCTTTTCGATATTTGTTGAAAAACGACACATCACCTAAACCTATGGGTTCGAAAATGCTATGTTCGAAACAACATAATATTTCATCAAAAAATAAAGGAGTAAATCGCTTTTGAATAAACCCAAGTGTATACATACTTATGCTCGTGACTGTACGATGTTGATATGATTTCCCAATTTTTTTCGTACATACATATATAGAAACATGACGCACTGCCGAAAAATCATGTTTGCAGAGTAGGTACGAGTATAGTGCAAGTAACTGGCTAAGAAAGGCGGAAGGAATCTACGTGACTATATGATAATCCCAACGCGGTAGTCTAAAACACTTGCCTTGCAGATAGTCTGGCAGTGATTTATGAAAAGAATTATATTATAAAGGCGTGGACGTTAGACGACGGTACCTACAGAGATCGTATCATAAACGGTGAGGTTCCTTTGCCTATTCAAAAGGCTTTGAAACATTCATAGTTTGACGTCACAGTTGGTCATCATCTGCCAAGCCTTTCCCCAACTATCTTGGGGTCGGTTATCAGTGGAACCGGATTCAGCTGAATATCAGTATTTTACACGGAGCGACAGCCAATCTAACCTCCACAACCCAGTTACTGGGTAATACGATACCCCTTGGTAAGACTGGTTGTTAGACTTTCGGGCTTCTGACGACCCGTAGCGACTGCTTAAGATCCTGGATTGACAGCCGAGACCAACAGCTTAACGTGCATTCCGAGGCACGGAAAGGGCTCGGTATGTAAAGATTGTCACCCATCCACAGACCAACCGCGGCAAGTGTAGATTAACCTGATCGATCGAGCTGTGAGACTGTTATTATTTAGCCGCGGGTCCGTCCACGGCGACGTCAACAGTAGGTACAAAGTAAAATAGATTCTCGGAATATCTTATTTCTAGTGTCGCAGTCACTCCACAAGTTCCTTACTTTACCTGCCAGCAGTACGTAAAGTCTAGCTTTAAATGTCACACATGATATATATTTTATTCAGAAATCTTCATTACATACACTGCATGTACTTTGCATATAGTTAGAAATGTGAAACTTTGGCCTCACTATCATGCAAATGAAATGTAACACGGAAGCAATTGTGCGTAGTTTATGAACAAAATCCATTCAACAGGACTGTTGTTGGGACCTAAGTTAGCTTACGACGCGATGCCGGCGAAGTTACGCGATTCACCTGGGTTTGTGATTGGCTCAATTTTAAACTGAAATAACACTGAAAAAGATGAGAAGCTATGATTAATATAATATATCTTTATTTTTCCCTCTTCAGAAAAAAATTGTTATAAACATATGTAGATACAAGAAGCGTATTGACAACAATGTATAAAATATGATCCATTGTGAGAGACTGTCTGCTATAGTAGGATGACCTGTGCGACAGATGACCAGGCTCTCACCCCGAAATAAATCTTATTAACATTATAGTGGTAAATTTTCAAACTCTAAACAAATTATTTATAGATGAAAGGAAAAAATCCGACATGTTTAAATAAATTAACCAACAAAAAATTGGAATGGAGATCGGACATTCTAGTTGACTCTACCTCGGTATGCTACCTAAATTAATCGAAATAAATATCCTACTAATATTATGAACGTGAAAGTTTGTATGGATGGATGGATAGATGGATGATGGATGGATATTTGTTACTCTTTCACGCAAAAACTACTGAACGGATTTGAATGAAATTAGGCACACAGATGGTTTATAACCAGGATTAACATATAGGATCGTTTTTATCCCCATATTCCCACGGGATCGAAACTTATGCGGGTGAAACTGCGGGGCGCAGCTAGTAGTAAGTATAATTTCCATTGCCATAAAGACGTCATTGCGCCCGGCAGCAATTCAACATTAAAATCTCACAGATACTAAGAGCCGCTATCTTTTCAAAAGCGAATCATTTTCATTCACTTCACAACATAAAACCGAGTGCCTACGCAATTCTCGCAGGACGTACTGGAAGTTTATCTCTGAATTAAATTCGTTCGCGAGAAAATTCTCGCGAACGAATTTGAAAAAATGAATTTGAAAACGATTTCGAAATTACACTGGTCTGTATGAATTCTGCGCTGTAAATACAGCGCAGAATTCATACAGACCAGTGTAATTTCGTAAACAGAGGCTTTCCCTAATCGGGGCTCTCCGGGAGTGCATCCGAATGGGATTATAAAAAGGACACGTCTGCAATTGCATTGGAATTTCAAATGAGTATATTTTTTTAGGCCGTCTGAGTGTTTCGCGAATTAAATTAGAGCCGAATAGTAAACTCGCTCTAGTCGGCTATTTACGTACATGCTCACTGCCGTGCTCGTGCTGAGCAAATAAACTGCACTCAGATGAGCATGCCGAGATGTCATTAAAGTTTTAACGTGTTTCAGTTCGGAATGAGAATAATTATCATGTCTGGTTATGCTATTTCTGGAGTTTTTATCGATTTTGCTGTAGTAGTCTGATGAAGCAATAGTCCAGTTTGTAATATTTTCATGAAGCCGAACTCGTTGTCCTACACTTTGTCGGCTGATACACGATTGCAAAGCTTACTTATTTCAGATTACAAGTGGATTATGTTTGATATCAATGAGAGATTAGGACAAACAGATGGGCTATGGTGTAAATAACACTGACCAGTGACTACCCCCCTGTAAAACAGGTTAGTATGTTATAGACTTACCCGTCTTTGGTAAGTACTTATTATCTACTTACCTACATAACGTAACATTTTCAAGGTATTTTTGCAGATTAGTTTAAGACGAATACTTGTTGTAAGTTGCACTGAATCGAGCATAACTATCTCCGTACGCCATTTCCAATTTAGGAAAGTACCAAATATTCATCAACGGAACGTCCTTAGTACTCGATCCATTTTCCACTTAGGCTAGTATCAGACTATCAGTTGATCATTCGTCTGCATTTCAAACAGCTTCTGTGTGTTATAGCGTTCAATATCGTAATTGACGTGCCGGCAGCGTCCGGAGCCGTCCGAAGCCAGCCGGATTATTGCGACTGCCGGCGACTGTACAAACGGTCTGTCAGTATGTACTCGCTTTTATAGTTTAGAATATATTGAGCACACAGTTGTACTAAAATGTTGAGCAATGGAGTGGTTATAGTTCTGTAATTGTAAACGTTACTGTAGTATGGTCTCGAGGGCCTAAATAGCCGCATGGGTCTACCGATCAGGTTAAGCTACGCTTGCCGTGGTCGCTCCGTAGATGGGTGACCAACTTTACATACGCAGATCCCTCCGTGCCTCGGAAAGCACTTTAAGCCGTTGGTCCAGGTGGTCATTCGTAGATCTTTGACAGTCGTTACGGGTAGTGAGAAGCCCTTAAGTCTGACAAACAGTCTTAACAAGGGGTATCGTATTACCCAGTAGGTATCTGGGCTGTGGAGGTCAGATAGGCAGTCGCTCCATGTAAAATACTGGTATTCAGCTGCATCTGGTTAGACTGGAAGTCGACTCCAATATATGTAGTTGCGAAAAGGCTATGTAGATTGCCTGTAGTATGGTTTCTCCTTTAGCTACAATTGTGATCTTTTTCGTTCTAAGAATTTAACCGTTTTGATACGTTGGTGTGTTGTAATTGCACATTGGCAGATCAATTCTTTGTATCATTCATCTGTGATGTGTGAAGGTATGACCCGAAGTTTTAAAAAAAACATGTTTAAAACCATAATCAGACGAATGCATTACAGGTGTAGCGGCCATGACAGTAATATCACCACATGCAATATTCGAATGGCAATAAAGACCGACTGCTCACACTTATACAAACAATTTGCTAATTGATTGCAGTAAGTGCGGGCACTTCAGGCCGTTCGACAATTTGTTATATCGACAGCCAATATCCTAATTGACACGTGTATAATATTGTGCTAGCGATCTGTTGCAGGGGCGGCGCACCTTTTTGCACGTGAAACTTAAAAAAAAAATTGGTTTGGCCGTGATGACGTGTCAAAGTCACTTGTAAAAGGTGGTTACAAAGTCATATTAAAATCTTTTACTAAGAACGGATTAAATTTTGTTTTAAATAAAATAAGTAATATGATACCGACACATGCATTAAAGCTGTGTTTTTTTGGAAAAGTGCATTAAAAGAGTGTCTGTTTTAACCTTGCTCAAAGTTAACAGTTGCGTGCCAATGGTTTGCCATCCCTGTTGGCTTTGATGCAGAATTGAGGATTGGCTTTTAGGTCACAGGATAAGGCAAAGGTATTGTTGTGTGTGAGGATCAATTTCGCAGGTTTAACTAGAGCTTTGCATTGGCTGGAGTGAATGCTATGGAATTGATTGGGGTCTTACTGTTAGAATATTATCGTCTTTGTTATATCAGTGCTAAGATGTTTATAGCTAAACTAGCTTTTGTCCACGGCTTCGCCTGCATGGAGCTCAGAAATACTTCCACGAGAACGTACTACCGGGATAACAAGTTGTCTATCCGTGTGCCAAATTTCATCCAAATCCATTCAGCCATTTAGGCGTGAAAAGGTAACGGACATACCAAAGTTACTTTCGCATTTATAATAATTACTAGCTGCACCACGCGGTTTCACCCACATAAGTTTCAATCCCGTGGGAATATCGGGATAAAAAGTATCCTATATGTTAAACCTGGTTATAAGCCATCTGTGTGCCAAATTTCATCCAAATCCGTTCAGCAGTTTTTGCGTGAAAAAGTAACAAACATCCATGCATCCATCCATCCATCCATAAAAACTTTCACGTTTATAATATTAGTCGGATTAGTATGGACGTACGATTTCGAACCCAAGCAGGCGCTCTACTTTGTGTAAATTATTTCATCATCACTGCTCTCAAAACGGTGAAGGAAAACATCGTGAGGAAACCGGCATGTCCTAGAACAGAAAATTCGAAAACATGTGACATTCGCTAACTCGCACTGGGCCTTGTGGTTGATTATAAACTCACCCACTCCCTCTCACAGCGGGGAGGCCTGCGTCCCAGCAGTGGAAACATTATAGGCATATTATGATGGATGTGCAAAGAGACGTGTGATGAAGACCGTTGTTATTAAATCAAGTATACTACGTGACCGTGTGAACTATAGCAGTGTATTCTACCGAACAATAAAAAAAATGGGTGCGTGTACTTATGTACGCGCGTCAGAAGTTATACTTCTTTGGCATCATTAAAAAACAATTTTTAATTGCATGCAAATAATTAATTACAAAAAAGGTTACAATAAAGGTCGTTGTTTAGGCTGAATAATGTTGGTAACAGGTCACGGGCCTTCTAGAGAAATTATAAGCATAATATAAAACCAGAATTTTATGGCATCCAATTTTTTATAGTGAAATGTCCATTGCCTTTTTTTTAAATCGATAAGAACAAACAGGTTGCTATAAAAAATGCTCCAAATAGGTAAAGGCTGGTTTATGCTGAAAAAAATGACGTACTTATAGCTTTAAAAATAATGAGCGGTTTTGCGGACAGCTTCAACCTGTGAATTTTGTGTGACGGTGATGCGTGCGCATCTTAAAATTTCACTCTCATCATTTTTTCATAACGCGCCTTAAGAAGTATAACTTCAAAAATGACAACGAATAAGCTTGTGAAAACTACAAAAACTTTACCATTTTCTTTGTGATCGAAAAAACTTTGCCAGCTCCCAATATTTGACAATTACTGAACCATTATGTGACTAAAGAACTTTCTGGAAAGTTAGACAGAAGTTTAATTGAGAAAGCACAACAAACAGTGGAAACTTCTATAAAGGATCTAATAGTGTTTCCCATCGTTTAGGGCGAGTACGTAAGGGTGTGTAAAATATGTGACAGCGTGGACACGCTTCGCGGAGCGGGGAAGAAATGTAACCTTTTGAGACCTTTAATATGTATGAACATTGTTCTCGAGATACATTACATAATAAGTAGAATGAACTCGACCGTTTCAATGAACATTTTTGCTAAGGCCAATTCTCGTAATTAAAAACGTTCAAAATCTAGTCGCACTCTCAGCTCGGCGACAAACAAATGTCAAAAATTTAGGGAAATTGGAGGTATTTTTGACAAATTGAGACTGATATCAGACTGTGAACGTTCTTAAAATTACGAGAATTGCCCCTCTGGATTCCGAGTATAGCGGCGAATGGTCACACCATAAAGCTATGGTTTCCTGGAAGAGCGCTGACAGCTACATGCGGACGTAATGTCCAAATACAGAGCGTTTTTTGAAATCATAATGTCAAATACAAAAAAAAAAAATCACAGATTTTTATGACGTCCGTTGTAAATATGACGGCAACGTCTTATATGAAACCATAGCTTTAAGGCTGTCCGAATACAGAGTGTTTTTTGACAATGTAACGTTAAATACTGGTGAAAATGATAGATTTTCATGACGGCCGGCTGTTTTAATATGACGGGACCGCTTTCCTAGGGAACCCAAGCTTAACACTCGAAAATATCTCGCGAAGTGACTTTAGATTCTAAAACTGTAGTTATTAAAACTGCGTTCGAAAATTTTAAACATCGATTTTTGAAATGACGATAGTTCAATAAGAGCACGTCAGCTTAATGTTCAAACAAACTTTTCTAATAAAGATTTCTTCGTGGCGCGATCAAAAAGTCAATTCACCGTCTTCATTACGGGGTGCCAATCACATCGTCTCGTGTGAAATCATAACTCAGCAAGACGCCAACCCCTCTCGCTAAATCTTTGGGGAAGCTCCATCTATTGCGTTTAATTATAGCCCGACCCCCAACTCTCCACTACCTGAAGATCGTTAATCTTTCTTAAAGATATATACCCTGCCTTAGAGGAGGCTTGGTTGCTGTAAGCGCTTCATACAGCGCTGTACGTGTGCTTCGTCTAACGGCACAGTTTAACCTTTGCCGCTGTTTTGCTACATTTGCTGCAGGGCTGGACTTAGAGTGTGTCGCGCCGTGATAAGCTTTCCAGGTTAATTTGTTATAGTTTATACGTCGAGAGACATTTAAACTATTTGATTATGATTTTGAGTTGGTTTAACAATTGGCTGATGAACGCAACCTTTGTTTTATAAATAGGTTACAAATAGCCTCCCGACCGATTTCGGTCACGGTGGCCAATCTCAACGAAGTTTAGCCAGGTACCTATGCAGGAGACATTATAGTGAACAAGTGTGTACGTAAACACAGGTGAACTCTCTGTTCCTTTACTCTCATAGTCCGATGTGACGGCAATCCGACACGACCGGGGAGAGATCAGGCGTAGGACCAACGGCTTTACGTGCTTTCGGACACACAGGGGTATTAAACCGCTAACTTCCAGACTATTACTAAGAAATTCCAAAGGGACAACCCAATAACAGTTTTTCCGACCCGGGAATCGAACCCAGGACCCCACGCTCAGCAGTCGCGCTTGCAACCACGAGACCAACGAGGCATTTAGGTATATAGGGAATAGGTTATAGGGTGAATATGAACAAAAATTGTCAATGTAATCGATATCACCTGAAAACGGGAAGAACGCCAGAACAAGGTTAAGCAGAAACGAAAAAAAACATGATTTATCTTCGACTTGATCTGGCCATTACTTAGGGCGGCCGCGGCGCCAATCCAATCTAAATCCGTCCCTGGCTCCAAATTGGAAAGTCTTTGAACTTTCCCCTCTGGGTATTAAGATGGGTACACGGCTTTACGTGTTCAAATCTCTGAATCGACGTTTATGTTTATTGATTAGCGGGACGAAGGCAGATTTCAATGAGCTCCATTAACCAATTTGGTTTGAGTTCAGATGGTTTAAAGTTTATAGCGTTTCAGCCATCAAGTTGATTAGCCGACGTCTGTCAACTGTTGCTTTGAACTTTTGATTCTGATTTACATAATGGTATGTCTTTAAGCGCGTCTTACAGTGCGTTATACTTTCGCAGTAAAGGAAAGATGTCTTTAGCTGTAACAGTGAAATCTTGGTACTAAATTGCAAGGAATTTGAACTGGTTATTTTTATAAGGAGCTGGTTTTTATCGCAGGTATGCTGGAAGAAAAAAATATTAAGAAATAACCATCACCTTTGTACGTATTTTTCTGTTCTTTTCTGTTTATATGTGTGTACATAAACGGTTAAATAAATAAAATAAGGAGGTCAATGTGAACACTGGCCAGCAGTACATTTATTTTATATTTATTGAAGTAAATTAAAGTTCTACAAGACTATAAAAAATCACTAACAAACTAACAACCCAGATTAAACCACCCCTAATCCAATAAAACTCAATATTGACATTGAATCACTATATTTACACTTAAAGTCAGACAAACAAGTTTTTTCAATTTGTACACATTGGAGTACACAAGCAGTTGTCCCAGTCTTTGACACAAGTCGTACAAGAGCAGTGCACACAGAGTACAGACATACAGCCTGACCACGGCGAGCGCTAAGTAAATACTCCTACGTCGGTGCTCGCTTTCAATTAACGTAGTACGTAGCTAGGTACGGTCTGCAGTTACCTATGATACCTGCCTTTGATGTCCTCTCATATTCGTCGGACTGTAATGTGTAACTTGCTTTTGTGAATGTTCATTTTGTAAGCTAATTTAGTTGATGGTTTGCGGGGAGTGTATTGATTGTTTGCTTTGGGACAATTTGGTAGTGCGGGCTGTTAGCGAGGGGCGTGTAGGTAATGACAGTGTAATAACGTTATTATGAAACCTTGGTAAAATGAATATCATTGCAGTCATTCGGCTTCATTATGATCAAGAACTACGAAGGCTACATACACAAAAGGCAGTGATTTCTCCAAAAATAAAATATAAATTCAATAAAGAAAACATCCCATACCAAAATTGAAAAAGATTTACGCAACTTTAACATTTAATAACAACGAGGGCCTTCCAACGAGCTCCTAAAGAGAACGACATAAATGTCCTCAACAAAAATGAAGATGCTTCCCTGAAACTGGAAGATTTATACACTCGAGGTTCTGTGAGCTTCAAACCGAAGACAATGGGAAGGTCTCGACAAAGTTATTTAAATTACGCGACAATTTTCTTGGGCCATAACGTTTAAGTGGTGGAGGCGTCGGGACCCAGCTAAATGAGGTTTTAAGCCGTCGTTTTCATGAAAAGGGATTCGCAAAGCAGATTTGAGGCAGACGTCGGGGCACGGCTGTACAATAGCGGGACTCATCCCTCGATCCCGCGATCCCGCGGCCTGACAACTCTACGCCAACATTGCATTGTTTTACGAATATACTGTGGCTTATGACACTCCAAATTAAGCGAGACGAATTTCGCCTTTTGTTTCCATTCAAAAGGTATTCTCATTATGATATTTTCTGCTAAATTATTTGCTATAAATTGGTATTTATAATGCGTTTGTTTTAAGTGAATCTGAAGCCTAATTTCAATATGAGTCGTGGCGACAGGAATGAAATAAAGGCTTTTAATTCATTAACTGTTTAATGTCTTTCTCAAGTGATAAGCGGCGCTTATGGAAACGGGGTTATGACACAATTATCACTTCCATTAAAGATAAGTCTGTTAATTCCTTCTTTTGCGTGATAATTATGAAGAAATGAATATATTCACAGTTGAGTTCAGTCGGACAGACATAAAATACAAACAACTGTAGCAAGGAAGATATTACAGGATAGTTTCGATAGGAGCCCTGGAAACTGTACTTAGCACAATGCGTGGTATGGCTAGACCAAAATAAATGTAACTTTGTTCAACTTATAAAATATATATATATATATATATATATAATTATTATACATCAGAAAATACACAACAAAAAACAAATACATTTAATACTACAAAACATACAATTGTTATTTTTTTATTCAAAAGTTTGTAAGTTAACTTATTAGGTAGTTAGCGTAAATTCTTTTCTCTTTCATGGTCCAATGACCTATCTAAAGTTTCCCATTCAAGTACTTTACCATGCATTTTCCAACCAGCAATTTTGATAAAAACCTATACATATAAATGCCTCATATAAAATGAAATGAATGATAATTTGGGAATCTCTGCGGGATACTGTGAGCGTTTAGTTCTAGACAAACATGCAATAACTATTGTTTAACGTAGACATTTTTATGACTATCTCAAATTGGAAGCAATTTTATTGACTTTTGCAATTTGGATAGACTGCATATTTTGATCTTTGTTTTAATAATATGTGTGTGTCTGTTTATTCTGGTAATCAAACAGCGGAGTAATTGTGTAACACACTATCAGTTGCAATGGGTTCCATTTTGGCAGTTCAACAACATTCATTGCGTTATTTACGTTGTTGAGCAGACTTGTTTCGAACATATGAAGCAATGGATTAGCAATATCCTTCAAAATGATTCTGATTGAAATTGATAGTGTGTTAGGCAATTAGGATGCAGGTCACTAAACACGTTTGTGGAAACGCTTGAACGTGGCAAGATTTCAAAACTTCATGGTTTCATCAACATCAAACTATTTTTACGGGTTTAATCAGAAACTGTTATCTCCTCTCAAAGGCACCTGCCATCTTATCTCTTCACCACCCTTGGTTGACTGGTAGAGAATGCCCAAGGCATTAAGTCCGCCTTTGTACCATAATTGTGTGCGAGAAGTTTAAATAAATAAACGAAGTAACGTTTTGAAACAGTTCACTCTATTTATGATTGTGACTTTTGCATAAAACAATATTTAACTTTCAAGTGTTGTTACAAAGTTTTTATCGGTATCATTGATGTTTTCCATTTTAAAGGCTTTGGCTAAGAAATAACAGCCGCACGGGTCGATTGATCAGGTTAAGCTACGTTTGCCGCGGTGGGTCCGTGGATGGGTAACCATCTTTACATACCAAGACCCCTCTGTGTCTCGGAAAGCATGTTAAGATGTTGGTCCCGGCTGTCATGCATGGATCTTTGACAGTCGTTATATACGGGTCGTCAGAAGCCCGAAAGTCTGACCACCAGTCTTACCAAGGGGTATCATATTACCCAGTAACTGTGTAGTGCAGTTGCTTCATGTAAAATACTGGTATCCAGCTGCATCCGGTTAGACTGGAAGCCGACCCCAACATAGTTGGGAAAAGGCTAGGCAGTTGATGTTTTCCATTTTATTTTAGAAATTTCCACACGCTCGTCCTCCACTCACACCGAAGCGTTGTCTGTGCCGTAAAATACAAGCCCAAGGCAACCGACAAAAGATCGTGTACTCCGATATACGGTGTGCATCGCACCTTTGTCTAATCCTTTGTTGTTGTTCTTTGAGTTAATTTATAGCACTATCTGTAGAATGTTCGCGGTTCAGGAGAATGGTGCGATCGGTGCAATTTGTTTGTTGGTCGCTTTCATCAAGAAATGTTTTCTTTTATAGAGTCGGCGGTGGATGGTGGAAACTTTGGCGTTTTTAACACGCTTTTATTAGGTCGACCTATATGTAACTAACTATGTAATGGAATCTAAGGTAACTAATTTAACCATCTCCCAAGGGTCGTAGCGTAATGAAAATTGGCAGCTGTATGAAGTTCTGGTGACAATACAATAATATGGTACTGTCGAACTGATCTGATCATGGAGCCGGAAAATATGAACTGGAACTTCATGATGGAAAATCGTATCATAGCTGTTTTGGATTTCTTATAAAAGTCTTGTAATGAACTTTGACCACGATTAGGTTTCAAGGTCTGATGATGAAGCCGGAAGATAGGCACTGGCATTCCATGATGGAATATCGTATCATAGTCGTGTTTGCACTTGTGAGAAAGGCCACATAATGGACTTTGAACACGATCAGGTGCATTTATAAAAGCATGTTTTTCTAGTGTTTTTTAAACTATTAATTTATTACGAATAATATGAAAAGTTTCTTCAAAATATCAAGTAGTTTCTAAGTGAATTTTATTGTTTTCTTCAATCAACTCAGCCTATTGCAGTCTACTGCTGGACATAAGCCTCTCCCAGGCTGCGCCACAACACCCTGTCCTCCGCCTTCCGCATCCAGTCTGTCCCAGCCACCTTCTTTAGGTCGTCTGTCCATCCAGCAGGGATATCCCACATTACGCTTGCCGGTCTCCACTCAATGACTCGACTGCTTCTCGGTCCTTCGGCCAATATGGCCCGCTGTTTTCTTAGATATACATAAAATGGTAATTGCAAAATAATTTTGCTGTCAGAAAATAAAACTTATTTTAGGTCCTTATTTATTGTCCTATGGTTTTTTTAAAAACCATCTTTGTTGAAAATGTTGCAAAGTTGTTTGAAGTATTATCAGTAGAAGGTGCAATGAATGTATGCTTGTATACAACATTCCTTCACGGTGATATACGAAATAACACATACGATAACCTGACAAGTTACCAAAATAACACAGTGTAACATAACTTGTTGCTGTTGTCGTTGCATTAATTGAGCGTCAGTCAATGTAGACACTTGTCGGCTAATGTATGCACGCCCTTAATTCACGTTTAATATGACAGTTAGTACCACGACCATAAAAGCTAGTTTACACGCCTCCAGTTTCGGGAGAATTTGTGAGAGAACCAAGTAAACAGTTAATTTTGAGCGTAAACGTTCTGGCTTCCATAAATACGGCCTAGTGCTCATCGGGCCACGTACAATGAAGGGTTCTGTGAGACCTTGCTTCTTTCTAAATTTCATGATTCAAGGTTAGCGGGAAAGTACCTTCAGGTTTGATTTATTTGCAAGTATCAAAATATGTTTCATAAATGAGCGTATATTTTTATTGCGTTGACTTATAAGCTTGATTTTTTTAGAGCTCTAAGGGACTGTAGACCTACGTATTTGATATTGGTTCCAACTAGATACCTCCAAGTGTTCCCGAGAAAAAGGATCTTCACAGACAGAAAGACGGACGGACGGGTGGACGGATGAACGGACAGCGAAAGGTTCGGTTTTTCCTTTTGAAATACATAACCGAAAACGTGTTATTGAGTCTATGGTATACTACCTACTATTCATTACATCTCATAAAAGTTAATTAAAACTAACCGAACCAATCAACATAGTGCTTAACCGTTATTGCTAGCATTTAACCCGTATGTGCCCATATAACTACGCAAAAGTGGTAGTTAGCCGTTGTAGTTCTTAAGTCGTTCGTGCCTTTAAGGAAAAATTAACCTACTTGTTAATTTCACGTTCGTATTAGCTTAATTGAAGAGCCGACTGCGTTAAGCTTTAAAAAGAATACCAAAGCACTGTGCTGTTCATAGAATATACCTATGGTGCTGTGCAATACAAAAAAAAAAATAAGTTCGTAATTGTTGAGTTCCTGGAAGGATTCGGGGGAGGCTTTTGCCCAGCAGTGAGACAGAATAGGCTAACAAAAAAAAGTATAATTACTATAACCTACAAGAGAAAAAGTATAATTATTATAACCTACAAGAGAACAAGTATAATTATTATAACCTACAAGAGAAAAATTATAATTATTATAACCTACAAGAGAAAAAGTATAATTATTATAACCTACAAGAGATAAAGTATAATTATTATAACCTACAAGAGAAAAAGTATAATTATTATAACCTACAAGAGATAAAGTATAATTATTATAACCTACAAAAGAAAAAGTATAATTATTATAACCTACAAGAGAAAAAGTATAATTATTATAACCTACAAGAGCAAAAGTATAATTATTATAACCTACAAGAGATAAAGTATAATTATTATAACCTACAAGAGATAAAGTATAATTATTATAACCTACAAAAGAAAAAGTATAATTATTATAACCTACAAGAGAAAAAGTATAATTATTATAACCTACAAGAGCAAAAGTATAATTATTATAACCTACAAGAGAAAAAGTATAATTATTATAACCTACAAGAGAAAAAGTATAATTATTATAACCTACAAAAAATAAAGTATAATTATTATAACCTACAAGAGAAAAAGTATAATTATTATAACCTACAAGAGTGTGTAACTCACTCCCTACTATGTGGTTCCTAATTGATTCCTATGAAAGGCGTAAAATATCAGATCTTGTGTTTCTTTTCAAAATTGCCAATGGAACAACTGGTGTTACCGGGTTGTTGCACAAAATTGGGCTGCGAGTGCCGTCTGTGTTCTTACGTAGACCTCATGTATTGCACACCCCAGTGGTAGCCACTACAAACAGACGGAACTCGTACATGGTGAGAGCGAGTCGTATATACAACACAACCTACCGGGAAGCTGATATCGGCATTTTCAATACTAGTATTGCTAAATTGAAGAAAATCTTATCTAATTGCTTCTTTGAGCGTAACTAGTAATTTTACTGTTCTGTCTTATATAGTTAAATAGTCTATTATTAATTTTCTGTTTCAAATGTTTATATATTATATTATTTTATATATGATTTTATATACGTATATACATACTACACGTGGAAACTTGTAATTGGCCTTATTTTTGTATAATCTATTACTTATGTATCTGTTTAGCTGTAAGTTTTCCTAAAAATAAATAAATAAATAAAAATAAATAATATTGTATGCCACTTACTGTGACAGGTCATAGAGAAAACTACTTTATAATTTTATAACACTTTTATAACAAACTAGCTTTTGCCCGCGACTTAATCCACGTGAAGCAACTCTCTTATTTTTTTTCCGTAAGAACCTTCTACAAAGTATTAGAAAACTTAAAAAAAAAGATGGATGAAATCGGTAAAGTCGTTCTCAAGTTATGACGTGACCAAGGGAAATAGGGATTCATTTTTATATATGTATATAGATAAACATATTTGATTTGATTTGATTAGCAGGTCCATTCTGTAAAAATCTCATCGTGAAAGTTTAGGTGAAGTGAGCATGAAGTATCAGTAGTGCCAATCCCTAGCATCAGCCGAGCAATTCTGTAAAAATGTCACCCTGAAAACTTGTGTGAAGTGAGCTTAAAGTGAGCTGTCATTCCAAATAATGCTAGGAATTGACAATATTGACAGCTCACTCTAAGCTCACTTCACCAAACTTTTCACGGTGAGATTTTTACAGAATCGATCAGCTCAAGGAAGTGTCACTTTACGATCACTTCACCTAAGTTATCACAGTGATATTTTTAAAGAATAAATCGTCTGTATTTTACACATATTGAACAGAACTCAACACGATAAAACAGTGCACATCGTTACAAAGCTACCAATATTCAAATATTTACTAAAAGAAAGATAAAACACAGTACCAACTGCCAAACAAAAAGCGAAAAAAGAACACCCATCAGATACAAGTCACAGACTACAACTTCGTCACAAAACACAGAAAGCGCGAGTTTTCACGAAATATGAAACTAGATAAAGCATCTAGTCACCGAATAGTTTTCAAAGAAATGGCTGTAGTTTACCCTAATGCGATACACTCAGTCATCAGCCCTTATCTAACTGAATATATAGTGGATTCTTCAGCTATTAATCAAAGAGTAGTTTCAGCGGAAAAATGGTCGGAGTTCATAATTCTGTCGCTTTGATAACATCTCGACGGATGAAGACGATTTATTGAACTGTTTGATATTAGTCTGTGGGTATGATAGAGCTGTTCATAAAATTGAAGGGATATCTTTTGGGCCTGTGGTTAAATAAGGAAACGACGTAGAAAAAGTGAGGTTATTTGATATTATAGAGCGATTTAAATTCTAAGTTATCTCATCTATTCTTTAAATATTATTATATCTTTGTGACCAAGGATATAATATATTTTTGGCGTAAGATAGTTTTTTAAAATCAATTTACAGAAATCAATTATCATAATTATATCATAATGATGTGATATATTAGATTATAAATTATTTGATCCTGTTTTTATGATGGGTGCCGATGAAATTACTTAATTATGGCATAATGACATACATACTTCAGTTTGGGCTCTTGCGATGGCAACCTCTACCGAACTATTCTGTGAAAATATCGCCCTGAAAAGTGAAGTGTGTTTGAAGTGAGCTGTCAATAGTGGCAGTCCCTAGCAACAGCACCTTAATCACAATCTGAATCATTTTGAAGGATATGGCTAATCCATTGCTTCATATGTTCGAAAACATTGTCTGCTCAGCAACGTAAGCAACGCAATGAATGTTGTGGAACTGTCATAAAGAAACCCATTGCTACTATTAGTGTGTTACGCAAGTACCCCGCAGGTGGAATGACAGCTCACTTCACCAAGTTTTCACGGAGAGATCTTTACCGAATAGACTGGTTGTTATTCCTGTTGATGGTGACCTCTTGTTGGCCACCCAATAACATAAAAAGCTTAACTATTCGAAAATTACACATTCGTGCCGGTTGATGTTATCACTGCAGCTCACATAAAATATGTAATATTAAAAAAGTAACGAGTTTGTTTGCGTTTGAGTATGGTCATATATTTTCCATGGTCGACATTTATTAGGTATGCATAGGGATGGGTTTACGTGTTTTGTTCGTTTAATATGTAACCTGTGGCTTGACAGTTGGCGTGGCCACTATGATGTATGATTTAGAACAGATAGTAGCTAGATAAGATTCCTTCACTTATCTGTAGGTTTAGAAAAACCTATATATAATGTTTGATGCAAAAGTATCTTATAAAAATGGAAACAAATGTATCGGAAAACGTACTTGTGGATACCAATTTCGTAGTGTTATTATTGAATTATTATTATATTATTGAATACTTAACCGAGAAATTCTAATTTTAAATCGCCTTTTGACAGTTGGGGTTCATGGCCTTAATTTTGGTCGATGAATTTTAATTACAATTAAATAGAAATGTTATTCAAACAATCACTATTGGCAAAAGTGGTGAGATATACATTTTGTTACCACTGCTTCCCCGTCTTCCACAAACCCCGTTCATGTTAAATTCTTATTTAATCACCTGATTGCATATGAATTTAACATGCACGGGGTTTGTTTACACTTTCACCATATACATTTGGAACAGACTATAGTTGTTCAAATAAGGCAAGAATTTCAAATAGCAGTGATGAAACTTTTGGTTAATTAGGTTGTGTTTATTGGGAAATAATTTCAACCCAAAAACCAATAAACCTTATTGACCTTAATCTTTATATCTTCATCTTTTTTTATCATTATTATTGCTTGCACGATGTCTTCAGCATGATTATTGCTTATTTTACAGTCAATAACATTTTATTACCTCATCAACATAATTAGCACCATGATTGCACACAGATAATATAATAGTCACAATACCATTCAACGCTAAGCCCTCTGACATCAATACACATACATACATACACCGCTCTCAAATGTGAGTACTTACGTTGTACTTAGGTACGTTTGGCATCAAGTGTATTGCGTTCAGTTCAAGTGGGGATAAGGGCAAGTTGGTGATTATCGTTGCTCTTAAAGGGTATCTGGAGATTCACTTAGTAATAATGAGCTTTTGTTACTAATAGGCGGGATTTATTATTAGTGCTTCCTTGTGTAATTTGCGGTTTAAGTTGGGTGTTTTAGTGTCGGTTGTTACGTAAGTATATTTGGGAAGAAGTCAGAAGCTAACTCTGAATAATTTCATCAACACTGCTCTCAAAACTGTGAAGGAAACCGGCATTTCCTAGAACCAAAAATTCGAAGACATGTGACATCTACCAACCCGCATGGTAGATGGCCTGTGTCCCAGCAGTGGGAACATTATATGCAGGCTGATTATGCAGAAGCTGAGAATAGAGAAATCAAAAAGGAAACCTAACGTATCTATAGTCCTATTTTTTTAATTTAAACTTTGACTCTTACTTATTAATATGTATTTAACTAAGTTCCATTCAATTTGGTATGAGAGTGTGGGATGTTGATATGTGAATTCTGACGCTATTATCCTTGACAGTTCAAAAGTGCCTGTAATTGGTTTATTTGAAATAAATGCTTTGAGCTTGAGTTTGCTACGAATAAAGAAAGAAAAACAAGTATTTACCCACTAAACTTGCCCACCATTAACAGATTTACGAGTATCAAGGGATTTTATTTTTTTAAGCTTGTGGATTAAGTTGGGTACCTGTGATAGTGCAGGCTGTTGCTATAAGAATTCTGAAACTACAAATAAAAGAGTCTTGCTATGCTTATGTTTAATGCTGGATTATATTCGAACGCAATGTGATTTGTTACTGAATATATAATATAAATTAAATTGAACGGAAAAAAAGTATAGTTAGCAAGTAGTTAGTATCAGTTAGCAAAACTTGATCACCATTAACAATTTAATAGTAATATGAGTATCAAGGGTCATATTTTTTATTTTTAACTTTTAATCTTTCATGTGCTAGAATTTAACGCAGCTACAGTTTCACTGTTTCCCGTTAGAGAATAACCGAGAACAGTATATTAAAAGAGGCCTGGTCCCAAAAGGATAGAAAGAGTCTCCTTCTGTTCTTATAATAAATCTTACCGACAAGCATGGTGATTTTGGTAATGTTTCAGAAAGCCAAGCGCACATTACAGCCGCATCCGGCCGCAGCGCAACGTATTACAAAAAAGCGCGTTGCGGCTTGCCTGTACTGTCTGGTGCATACTAAATTTACGGGACTATTCCCTGAGTCCGTCAACGAAAATCCGGGCCCGTCCGAAAGTAAATGATCAGTCACAACAGCTGAAAAATTCTATTTTTGAGACGGGGAAATACACATCGGGGGTAGGGACAAATCGTGGTGATATTCATTCTTAGTTCGGGCCCGAAACGAATCTTATGTCTGTCAGTGATAAGTCTACGCGGGAGAGATGTCCGTAACTTCGACCAAACCTACGGACTACGTACTTAGGGAGTAGACTGATGTAGAAGGTGTTTTTACAATGTAGTGTAGTCTGCGTCAGTCAAGTCCTGTGGCAACATCATTGTTACGAAATTGTCAGTGAAAAACCTATGTTTAGCCGTACATTTTTTCGCATTGATAATTATGTTGATAATATTATTCACCTAACATTCATTTCGCAGAGTAAACTATTAATGGAATCACGAATTCACAACTATTAACACACTTTCATTGTATACTTTAACCTCGTAAGTAGGTAGGTACTCTATTTCAATTATGAAAATCCCACGTCGGTGTCAATTTTGTTTATAACCCACGTTAGTCAATACTAAAGGCGCTGAATAAGTATGTTGCCATTCTGTATCAAATACGTGTGTATTTTCAGCAACTCCAGTGGCTTTCAAAGTGATTGAGAATGAAATATCAAGTGTCAGTGATCATGATGAATGCAGAATGCTTGACGCCCGATGAATCCCGATCGCGTGACTGTACCTTGGTGAACGAATGGCTCGACTTTGTATTGGAATCAAGGATTTATATGATGTAAAGTTTGGTGTGATTTACGTGGAGTGTTTAATTGGTGTAGGTAATATGACGTTGTATGCTGGGTACAGAAAATAGTGAAATGTTGTATGAAATGTATCACAATTAATGAGCTGTCTAAATGTAGCTGTCTTGTTAAGTTTCAATGTCACATGAAACTTAACAAGATTCATTTCTCTGCAACTGTTTCCATCCTGTCCATTAGGTAAATCTTTTTTTGACAGATGTAACTAGTGATTGCAGCAACTCACAATACATTGATTGATACACGTATGGTATTATAATATGTATCTGTAAGAAGCCATAAATAAGATAATTCAATAAGATAAGGCAGTTCATATATTTATTTTATTACGCATTTTAAAGTTAACTTTTACGTAATCTGGAATTTTACGTTCTATGACAGCTGTCAAAAAACGGTTAACATAGTGGACTTGGTTTTCGAAAGTCTATTCAATTTAATCTTTGTCAATCATTTAGCCAGGCTGATTTTTTTCTGTCAATCCAAGAAAGAAAGAAAGTAAGAAAAAAGTTTATTTGGACACAGTTCGTGAAACACAAAATACAAAATTAATAAAATAACAAAAACAACAAGATAACATCCACATGATATTTGATGGCAAAGTTGATAGCAGATTTATTGAAAGGCTCATTAATGATTTCATAAACCCAGATTAGCTTTTCCTGTAGTGATAGTAATACGTACCTTAGCTAATACGCAAGAAAAGCGCGTACGTCGACGTATGATATAGTCAAAAGCTTCCATGTCTAGAAGTCACAATAGAAAAAATCTTGCAATAACAAGACGTAACTTTTCCGTTGCAGGACCCTTACATCATCTTCACAAATAAACCATACATGAGCAGTTGCGAACCATATTAGAGCGATCCAGCAGACGTACTCATATCAGTGCCTGAGTTTAGAACTCGTTATCGTGTGCGAGCGGGCCCGAAGTTTGCCGAGGCCTCCCGACGTCGCCCGAAGCCGGCTTCTTCACTAACAATAAATGCTTTGTCAAACTTCGACCTGCCACCGGCTAGATAACCGGCTTGCGTTTGTTTCCAACTAACTTGTCAGTTGTGTTTCTTTTCATGATTTTTGTAGCTTCAGTTGGTTGGAAAAAGTGCTTTAAAATGTTGGATTTTGTTGAGGTGTTAAGAACTGGTTTTGAGTGTCTGACTTTGAAGGACACCTATCTCAGTTCGAACATCATCAATTACTTTCTTCGCCAAGAATATATATTATTAAGAATAATTATATTTCGCGAATCACATTCAAAAATAAACTAAACGTCATCTTCATATCGTTCCAGTTACGGATCATTGAGGTAATTATCTCAATGTTACGGATAGTGAAATTGATAAGAATAAGAATCATTTATTTGCAGAAAACATAGATGTTCCTAGTTCCTAGCAGACCATATTTTGCCCGTTTCGGACATGCAAATTAATTTTACATGAATACCTAATAGGTGCCTACTTATTTTAATAAGATATATGTACAGAATGATTGCTATATTACATATTTCTCACGACTTACCTAGCTGACTAAGATCTAGTTGTGTATTTTCAGCGATTGTGAGGTATTCTCACTGCCCAAGGTGTATCGTATTACCCAGTAACTGGGTTGTGGAGGTCAGATATGCAGACGCTCCATGTAAAATAAGCCGACCCCAACATAGTTGGGAAAAGGCTAGGCAGATGATGATGATGTGAGGTATTCTCGCTATACAAGATCAAAACTAAAGCTACTGCACCTGCACTATATTTTAATTTCTCAAACCACTTTCTGTCTAGCAACCCGCAGTTAGACATTTTCCTCAAACTTCTAATCGAATCTTATCGGGAGTATTTCGCGGAATTTTATCACGGAATAGATCTGTGAGTCATCCTTGTTTTCGCATTGATGTACGTAATTAATAATATGTGTTACGTAAGAAGGTATTGATCGTAAATAATCCGCTATAATAGTTAATAAGATACGGCCTTGGCAGTCAAAAACCCTGCCTTTCAAAAAGGTATTCGTCACAGATAGCTATATTGCACTCGCGATTTACTCTATAAAAATGTAAACAAATATACATTTTTGGGAAAGCAACTTTAAAACTGACGCATAAAGAAAAAAATAAACACCAATTGCGTTAACAAATTAAAAATAACTTCAAACATTGTACCAAGAAGACTCTCCTGACTCCATTATACACTGATCACAAAGGCTTTATGGGGTTCCCCGGTACACGGGGGTAATCCATGGAGTAATAAAGGGGCACTTTTTCGAAGATCTCCTTAGATAAGGGAAGGTGAGCGCCGATATATCAGCAGATTAGTCGTTTGCCGCCGTCGAGAACGCGTTGAATGTAAAGTGGTTATAGGCAGGGTGGGGAAAGCTTCTTGAAGTGTCGATAAGAATATTAATTTGTTTGATTAGTTGGGTGTTGAAGGATTGGTGTTGAGAGAGTCGTTAGAGGTTCGGACTAATAAAATTTGAAGTAAATAATTGGTTACGCGGGTAGTAAGGTAAGCGATATATTGAGACAAGCTGTTTTTACATAAATATTTTGTGGGTTGTGTTGTTCACTCATAATGACGGGAATCAGTCCTTATCAGTACACATTGGTGGAGATGCACAGATGACTCCGCTCTGGAGTGTAAATGTGGTGCTGTTCCACCAACAATGGGACACTTAATAATATCGTGTCTAGCGTGTCCTGTTGCCTGCACGTTGCAGTAGCTGATGGACGATACTGAAGGTGCCAAACTAGTATCCGAGTAGAATTTTGGGTTGACTTTATTTAAATTGCCATCGACATGCTTTGAAGAAGTTTATATTAAGCAATGTATTTTAAACCTTTGCACATTGACCACCAAACTGTCAACTCTATCGACACACTCCAACAGTACTAGAAAATAAACTACATCGATATTTACTCCAGCACATCCCTAGTAGGTAAGGAACTCCATAAGTTAACAGCTAGAGCCTGTCATATATCAACGCTTGGTGACATATTCGCCCGTCATGTATGCTTTACATATCCGGAGTACTGCTTCGTCTTGTTGAGCCTACAGGTTTATGGAGCATGTTTTTATTGCTTCAGTGTAGTTCTTTCAGTGATGTATAAACATTTCCGGATATAATATGACCAATGTTTTCAACGTTTCTTGATAGATTACTTTGATTTTAAAATAAACTTTGATGAATTTTGATAGTAGACACAAAACTTGGTCAAACAATCCTTAAATAAAAAGAGTGTGAATATTGGAACGTTGAAGTAATGTGGAGTTTTAGATAATTATCGTCTCAACTAAGTCAGTGAATTCTTATAAAGTAACTCGATAAAGGTTGATATAGATCAACCTTTATCGTTTTTTTTTTTTTTTTTTTTTTTCCGTGTATTTTTAATTCCCCAAAGACCCAAAGACGACGATACTTGTATCGTCGTCTCTTAATGGCATTAAATAAATCCACATTGGCATTTGGTTTGGTTACACAAAGAGTCATGGGGGAATTAATTAAAGCTCCAAAAATTGCATCTAGACCACTCCTACCGCCGAATGCCGACCGATGGGGTTCATCAGACTAACAAACGGCGTGATAACCGTCCAGCTTGTCAACTTAAATAACTGTAGTAACTGAAGGAAATCGATGCCAGTAAAAAAATATTAACATCAGATAGAGTACGTCAACCTTCTTGTTCAGCCAGCTTGTTCAGAAGGAACACTTAATTTAAGTTAAAAAAGACTTTCGAAAGCGCTATTCGACTTTGACGTTTTTATGTACAAAAAAATATTTTCAACTAAGGTGTAGCTTACTTTTAAATACATAATAAAGTAGTAACGAAACAAAACTTTACATTAAATATTTTTGAAAAAACTAATAGCTACGGATTTGAACGAATTGGAACGAGTCTGATGCCGAAAATATAGTTTTTAACTTTTTTTTACGTTTGTCTGTTTGTCCGATGTTTATTCCGAATTGGCGCAAATACTGCTGAACAGGTTTAGATGAAATTTTGCGGTATGGCGGTA
The DNA here is from genome assembly GCA_949629185.1 of Apamea crenata. NCBI lineage: Eukaryota > Metazoa > Arthropoda > Insecta > Lepidoptera > Noctuidae > Apamea > Apamea crenata. The sequence goes on from OX451359.1 coordinate 7,395,482, forward strand.
CGTTGCCGTGGGATATATTTTCCAACATCTACACGGGCGAAGCCGCGGTTAAAAGCTAGTCTATTATAAAAGCAAGGACAAACACACATGCCACTAAAAAACCTACATACCTGGACCCTGTACAAACACTCACGCCACTATAAAACCTACACACCTGTATCATCACTCAAATTAAATTACCGCGTCTACTATTTTTAATACACGAACAGCTACATACGATTAAAAAAACCAGCCAATCTACAAACAGTGAACTCGTCTGTACTTCCATTGATCATTCACTTTACCGATTGTACGTATGCAGTTACCCATCGTATCGTACTTTTTCCTCTTTTTAATGCGTCTGCTCCCCCTCGATAAATTGTAACCTTTGTTAGGGAAGCCATGTTTATGTATGTAATTTGGCGTTTACGTTGCATCCCGAGCTAAAACAGCGTAATTAATGAAGATACGTAGTTTTATTGGGTTCTTTTTAATAAGAATTTGTTTATCTATGATTCAGATAAATTCCGAGCAGTGGTGGCCCAAATGGTAGTAGCCCCAACTTACGAGTTGTAGGTAAGGTTTGAACCTATGCAGGCGCTTTACTTTGTGTAAATAATTTCTCTTAAAACGGTGAAGGAAAACATCATGAGGAAACCAGCATGTCCTAGAACCAAAAATTTATAGACGTCATCACGTGGATTAGCCCACTCCCTCTCACAGAGAGGAGGCCCGTGTCCCAGCAGTGGTAACGTCATATTCTGATTATGGTTATGATAAGATAAATTCATAAATATTATAGGCATAGGCAAGATGTAATAAAGTTGCCAGAACTTAATAACTTCATTGAGATTTTACAACTGCAACATTGTTTCAAAATCTCGCAGTAAAAGTTATTATAGTGTTGGCAGAAATCCGAACATTCCCGGGACATCTTTGACAACGTTAAGATTTATTCTCAATAAAGTTGTCTCTGTGAATGGCGGATGTACTGGCAAACTGTACGAATAATTAATCTACCATCATCATCGTTACAGCTCGGAACCACCCACTGGGTATAGGCCTGCCATACTTTCCGGTTCCGTGCATCTCTCATCCAGGTGTTTTCTGCGAGTTTGACGATATCGTCAACCCAGCGCGGGCGCGCTTCTGGATAGCCCTGGTTTCTTTGGCCTAACCTTGGCCACCATTCGGTCACAGTTTCACTCCATCGGCCATCTCTTCGTCTAGCTAGAATTCATCTATCCTAGTATCCTAAAATTAATTTATACGTATTGTAACTTGTATGTACAGTCATGAGCATTAAATATGTCAACACAAGGCAACTTTCAATTGCGATTTTTTCGTGAAACAACGAATGCAACGTTGAAGTAAGACACATAACATAAACCTATGGGTTCGAAAATGCTATGTTCGTAACAACATACAATTTTATTAAAAAAATAAAGGAGAAAATCGCTTTTGAATAAAGCCGAGTGTATACATACTAATGCTCGTGACTGTATATCATACACAGGAATAACAATCCTCTAACAAACACGCTTCAAAGTTTCCCTAAAGTTTAAAACCTTCGCTTATGTTCGTAGAACGTTGATCTCTGAGCTTCAGTGCATTATCATCGATCGTCACCGACATGGCAACATTGTCTTGAGGCTGCACAGTAAAAGATAAGTAGCTGTTGTATAGGGCTGCCAAAAATTAGATATTCACGGGATATGTTCCCGGGATTTGTAGACCAGTTTATAGATTCTGTGTAGAAACTCATATTAAAAAAAATAAAAAAAGTGATACTTATGAGATTGTGAATTAAAAAAATACGCTTGTTGTGTGAAAATAATAATAAATAGTTAAGTATTGTTGGAAGGTACATTCTTATTGTACAAGAACATATTTGGGGGTCACCATCCTATCTGTTCTTGAACAATACGATTATCAATAAAAAAAATATATTAAAATTATAATTATAATATTACTAGCTGCGCCCCGCTGTTTTACCCGCATAAGTATCGATCCCGTAGGAATATCAGGATAAAATGTATTGTATATGTTAATCCTGGTTATAAGCCATCTGTGTGCCAAATTTCATCCAAATCCGTTCAGTAGTTTTTGCGTGAAAGAGTAACAAACATCTATCCATATAAACTGTCACGTTTATAATATATATATGTATATAATATTATAAACGTGACAGTTATACAGTATTATATATATACCTATAGTAGGATAGTAGGATTATTATAATAAAAGACAGAATTGTGTGGAAAAGGGAGGCCTTTAAACTACAGTGGGACAATATAGGCTAGTTAGATTAGATTAGAAATATAATTATAAATACAACTAGCTTCTGCCCGCGACTTCGTCCGCATGAAGCAACTTTCTTACATTTTTTTACCGTTAGAAACATCCTCGTACTTCAAGGAATATTCTAAAAAAAGAATTAGCGATATCGGTTCAGCTGCTCTCGAGATTTGCGCTTAGCAACACATTCAGCGATTCATTTTTATATTGTAGATACAATGAAAAAGTAAAAATAATTCTAATCATGTTTTATGTTATGTTTGTACCTAAAGCTAAAAAAAACTAACTACTAAGCTGAACTTTCACAGTTACATAAGCTCTGTCTACAATATTCCCGTCCCGTCCCGCACTTCTCAATCCCGGGGCTTGTCGCGTAGCAACACTAGTGCGAACCCTCCTTAACTGTTACGTGAGGTATTAAGAATTTAGTGAGAGTCCTGACAAGCCCTCCTCATCGATTCGACGCCAGGTTGTTGCTTTTATAACCTTGTTTTGATTGTAGCCTTGAAGGTAACGATTTACGACTCAATACAAAATAAAGTATCGGAAGTTTGCAGTAAAATGTTGATGGCTCCTGTCTTAAATTAAAGAAGTGTCGTTACATTTTTTATAACGTTGTCGTGAGGTTATTGCAGGCTTTGTGGAATATTGTTTTATGAGGCCTCCAACTTGGTAAATGTGTTCAGCTGTCGATATCTAAAAGTTATGTTTTCAGGCTTTCATCTATATCATCTCATCATCATCTGCCTAGCCTTTTCCCAACTATGTTGGGGTCGGCTTCCAGTCTAACCGATGCAGCTGAATACCAGTATTTTACATGAAGCGACTGCCTATCTGACCTCCACAACCCAGTTACTGGGTAATACGATACCCCTTGGTAAGACTGGTTGTCAGACTTTCGGGCTACTGACGACCCGTAACGACTGTCAAAGATCCACGAATGACAGCCGGGACCAACGGCTTAACGTGCTTTCCGAGGCACGGAGGGGACTTGGTATGTGAAAATGGTCACCCATCCACGGACCAACCGCGGCAAGCGTAGCTTAACCTGATCGATCGACCCGTGCGGCTGTTATTACTTAGCCACAAGCTATAAATCTATATACTAATAATAAAACTGAGAAGTTTATTTGTTTGAACTCGCTTGGTTTCGCTTTACTTTTTTTCCTTATCCCAATCTTTTTTGTTTATTTTAACAGGTAAATAACAACGGAAATATAACCGTCAGTAAAGGTACGTAAGAGTAAGCTCACTACTTCATATATTATGTAGAAACATATTCTAAATGCAGTGAAAACTTAATGGGCTATATTTCAACTGCCTGTCCACGTAAGCGAAGTACATTTTCTAGCCGCTCCCGAAGGCTACAGCTATAAAAGAGCAGGAGAAAATAGGCTAGGAAAAGATAGGGCTAGGTTAGTGGGGTATATTTTCTGACAAGTTTATATTAAAAAGCATGTAGAGGGAACTGCCGATCGATTCTGTTAAAATCTCACCGTGTAAAGTTAGGTGACATGAGCTTAGAGTGAGCTGTCAATAGTGGCAATCCCTAGTATTAGTTGGAATGACTGCTCACTCCACGCTCATTTCACCTAAGTTTTCACGGTGAGATGGTTACAGAATTGCACTACAGATCAGATTGATATATAATCTTTAAAGACTAGAAGTCTACATAATTTTTTTGTTGATTTTAAACTAGCTTTTAGGCTAGCTAAACTCCGCAGACGCGATGGGTGTCGATATCTAAACACGATAAAATAAACATATAAAAAGAATTGATGTTGTTTTTTGGGGGTAGACGACAGCTGGTATTGTTACTAGAAGTATGAGTTGAGAAAAACTGTTTTCTTATGTTTTACCGTGGTACGTCTGTGAATTATACACAAAAAAAACTGATATTTCAAGTAATTAAAATACCTACGGTCGATGACCCCACAATAAATCATCTTATTTTATTTTATCATGTTTAGATGTCGATATCGACCTATCGGGTCCGCGGGGTTTAGCTAGCCAATTTAAAATAACCCTGTATAATATTTTACGGTGAGAAAAGATAAGTACCTAAGTACTTTAAAAGACATTCTTTCACGAAAAATCCAACTGCTTCTTCAAATAATTTCTTTTTATTCATCTATACAAATAGAGGAATTTATCCTCCTACGATCCAAACAGAACTGAACTCCCAATTATACTGAAGTGGTGTAGCATCACTAAAGTACAATACGGTTTAAAATCCGGATGTGTAGACATGTACAGTCATATTCTGAAGTCGAGTCGAGTTATAACAAGACAAACTTGCGTCTAGTCGCTAACAAGTCACCCAAGAGCTAGGGGTGACAGTCACTCGAATATTGTAATCGGCTTAGTTATCCCGGCCCGTGTATTGCAGCCCTCCACGGATTATACATATTATATTGTGATTAGATATGTTTCTAATTGTTGTTTTTTTTGTAGGATAATGATATAGATGGTTTTATGTGAGAAACTATTTTGTCGAACCCTCGTTTCATCATAATAATAATAATAATAAAGTTTTATTGACATAAATAAAGGTGTTGACTCCTGTGCTAGATGGTACCTGTGTTACAGGAGTCAGTGTCTTCACCCGTTTATGGAAATTAACAATTTATGCTATAATATTAAGTTTATTAAGAGTAAATCGCTTTTAAATAGAGCCGAGTGTATACATACTTTTGCTCGTGACTTTACCTGGTTGTTATTGCCTTACTGCGAAGTAGTGGTGAATAGATGAGAACAACTAAGAACGCAACTCTTGACAAATCCATAGGTCTCTTAGATTAACAAAGAAGTAACAAAAATTTATAATGGTAGCCTAAAGTAGTTAAGTGTTATTGGGTTTTCGATCAGGAATTTCTCAGTAGCAGCCCGGAGTCTGATTTTATGTCCGGTTGATGGTAATGGGCTCACCCCCTTGGACTTGGGGGTCACACACAACTGGCGATATATGGGAGTACTATAGACATATACAAACACCTCTGCCTAACCTTTCGGGGATTACAGGCGTGATGTTATGTGGAAAATAAAGTTTCAATTCCAAAAAGTATAAATGACATCTTATTATGACATGCGTGTTTGGTACACATAATGTTTTCACCAAAGTATTCAGTAAGAGATAAGGAACGCTCCACGCTGTAAATGAAGGGTTGTGCTAAGATCGCTCGGAGCGGTTTATAACAACATTGTACTCGTACTTGTAATAATTTATACTAAAACTTTATACTCTAAGGGCCGGATGTTTCGAACGGTTGGTTAACGTAACATACGAACGTTAAATCCATAAATTTGTAATTGTAATTTGAAACAACGCTTTTTTTGGTTTGACGATAGTTTGCGCCATTTTTGACGTATACACGTGCCTCAAGTGGACGTGAAACAACCCGCCTTAAGATTGTAAATATTTTACTTACATATTATTATTTAAATGTTACGTAGGTATTGTATAGAATCTTGCTTCACAAAGATAAAAAAGCAAAACTGATATTTAGTATTCCAACAATCCTAATCAGTTTGGTATCAGAAAAAAGTGAGATAACTGATAACTGCCGAAATGTGGGGTATACTAAAGATACACTTCTGCCCAACCCTTCGGGGAATATAAGCGTGCTGTTGTAAGATTTTAAGTTGTCTTAAAGTTTATTTAACAAATAAGTATTCTTACAAAACAGAAAATGCATTAAAACACCAAAATAATGTCCATCTTCACAGCCATAAATATTGACAATATGAGGAACCTTTTTGCTCTTGTTGGTTTTCAGGATAAACCTACCTATTGGATTACCAAACGAAGGCTTTAAGCCATAACGGATCGTTCTAATTTACACTGAAAACAGTCTCATATGTAAGGTTACACTAGAAAAACGGTATGTGTGAACAAAATCCCTGGACCCGTGTCACAGCCTCCCTCGGATTTGCTTAACAAGATTAGGAGAGCGAAAAATGCCAGACAATGAGGTCGAATTAACTCCAAATGTGGATGTAGGACATTCGTTGTTACTACTGCACGAGCTTTGGATTAAAGTCGTCTTTAGAAAACAAGATTAGATATGAAATAAAGTTTTATTATAGGAATAAAAAGATCATATATTCATGGTTCATGAAAGTACTAGCTGCGCCCCGCAGTTTCACCCGCATAAGTTTCGATCCCGTGGGAATATCGGGATAAAAAGTATTTTAATTCTGGTTATACCTACCGGTGGTTGTCTGTGTACCAAATTTCATCCAAATCCGTTTAGTAGGTTTTGCGTGAAAGAGTAACAATCATCCATCCATCCGTACAAACTTTCACGTTTATAATATTATTAGTTTAGTAGGATATAATTAAAAGTATGCTTCCACTCTACATTAATAATTATTAAATATATTATGTTCTTTTATTCAATTTTTAATGATAATAAAGTATAGCTAGTCATTGTAAAAGTAAACAATCGATCGCGTAGACAACATTCGTCTACGCTGCTACGACGTAGCTTATGCTACGACGCCTATTAATTTACTATATGAAGAACGCTTCTTCAGAAGAAGCGACCACTTAGAGCACTATCGTGAAAGTTGTAACAAGTCCACAAATTCAATATGAAAATGGCAAAATGTGTAAACAACCGTTTTATATTCATTTTTCAATCAATCATTTTCGTAGAACAAATTAACTGTTTTCATCTGTACGTTTCAATAGCCTTTGATTCTATATTTATCAGAACCAATAACGATTTCGCTACAAAGCCTGCTTGCTGCAAAACAATATTTTCCGGGAAAACTTTGCTAGTTTTCCCGGAAAATCTTGTTGTCGGGAATATTTACAAAAAAAAAATAGTTGTTCTTTTGAGCGGATATTCATAAGCGACATAAAAGGGTTGTATGATTAGAATTTTTGACATAAAGAGGTATATATTTAATTTAGGCCGAGGCAGTAAATATTACCTGAAGGTTGGGATCAGGAGGATCAACCCTGTAAAAAAGGATCGTTCGTTAAAATTTATGAAAAATAAATTGGTTTTAACGTTTAAGTAGAATAAAGAGATGTGTCGGAATAAAGGTTTAATACGGATTCAGTTGTTTTCAAAATAAACATGGAAAAGGGTCACGTTTAATACCTATTTTATTTATTTAGGTAAAATATTTGTTCCATTACGTAACAATTAACAATTTTATACGTTGACAATTTATTGTTATTTGGCGTGTAAATTAGGTGTCAAAGTGTTAGCTGAAGAAAAATGTAGAAAGAAAATTGTAACTCTCTTTTGAAAAACTCTTTAAACTCTTTTTCGAAAGACATAAGAATAGTTGACCATCGGTAGACTGGTTTAACCGGCAGGTGGTCTGACAACCAGTCTTATTTATGCTTGTGGAGGTTAGATAGGCAGTAAGCATAATCAGCCTATAATGTTTCCACTGCTGGGACACCGGCCTCCTCTAGGTGAGAGGGAGTGGGCCGTAATCCACCACGCGGGCCCAGTGCGGGTTGGTAATCGCCACATGTGTTCGAATTTTGGTTCTAGGACATGCCAGTTTCTGGATAGACAGTCGATCCATGTAAAATATTGGTATTCAGCTGCATCTGGTATTAGACTGGAAGCCGATCCGAACATAGAAAAGACTGGGCACATGATGACGATATTAACATTATGGTGAAGGGCGGGCGTTTTTGGGGGACTGTCTTTTGTAATTTTGACGTTCAAAAAGTGCTGATTCTCAGCCTAATTTGAATAAATGACTTTTGATTTTGATTTTGAACACTCAGTGATATTAAACCCTGTTATTTCTAATTCACGACTTAAGTGCTATAAAGTTCGGAGAAAGAACAGAGCATTAATTTTGATATAATCTTATTGCGTATCTTATGACTCCAATGTTCCATTATACATAACGTCGCTTAGTTAACATAAGTAGCACAACTGGTGTTAATTTATTTACATTAAAATCTAGCCTATTAGCTAATAAGTAATTTAAATAAACGCACGCATCGAGTGATGTTTAAAAAAAACACAATTACCCAATATCAGCGCGTTATTCGGACAGTTGGCACCGCGCAAATCGTTCGTTCGAGCCGCATAAGTCGTCAGTATGCCATACTATCTGCTGCGTGCTGTGTTGTTACCTAAGCGACAATAATCATTATGATAATAATATGGACATGTATGAATCTCCCCATGTGAAAACATTGAACAAAACAACCCTAACACCAAACATATTTTTACCCAATATTTGCACTACAAAACCCTTTGAAATCGTTTAAATTGCATACGAGAATCGATTTAACGGCAATTAAATAACTGTAACACACGAGCAGAATCGTTTGATCATCTGCTTCATTCACAAACGTTGTGATTAAAAACGCTTTTCACTGTGTAAATAATCCAGAAATAACGAGGTAGCAATTAAATAGAGCTTTGAGACAACATTGGGTGGACAGAGGCTTACATCAAAGGGGCGGCAGGGGGCGTGGTCACGTGTCATCGAAGATAACGCCGCTACTTAACTGAGTGAGTGAGGCTTCTAATTCAGCGGGTTGGACTTGACTAGTTTTACCTAAGTGAAGTTTCGATTAGCGACAAAACTTGTCTATGGTGATTTCCGCACGCTTCTTTTACAATGTTTTTAAATATGTGAGCACCAAGTATCTATCATAAAAAATAATTTATCTGTCATTGCTTCTATTTTTAATTCTTTTACCGATTGTGTACCTACAATTTTATTCTAGTTGGATCGTCTTCACATAAAAAAAGTCAGAAAAAACGCTATCCAAAATGAAGAGCGGTGTCGGAAACTACGACGGGCAGGCGATGTGATGCGACGCAGTTGAACTTAACGGCCGGTGAAACCGCGGGGCACAGCTATTTAAAAATAAAAGAAATGGGCCTGTTTACATAAATAAATGTGCAGGCATTCAACTTCCAACGAGTTTACACTTAAAAAAATACAAATATACACAACGACAATTTTTGGGTGTCGAATAACAAACAACCGCTGTTTTAGCAGGCATAGCCTTATATTTTATGAGTGAGACTACTAAACGCTTGTCCGAATTTTCGGAACGAGGAATGTTTAATATTTGTTCCAACTGCTTTTATTAACGACAGTAACTACTACGTACTGACCGTCAGTGGGATTTGTGTTTAATTTAAAATGAAATCTGGCTTCGGGACTTAAACTTTTTTAATTGGAATAACGAGGCGGTGTTTTGAGTTTATGCCTTTCCGTTTACTCTGGGTGTTTTTCTAATTTTCATACGTGTTTTCATTTATTAATAAGGTTTTATTTGCATACATAATATATTATTTATTTGAATTGAATGTCATTGAGAAAGTGTTCTGTGTTCAATTAAACCGGAACTCTTTGATGTTAAAAAAAAACTAGTTACTAGGAAGGGATACAATTTTGTTAGAATGCATTTTAACGATAATGTTATGTGTTTTTTTTTTGCTGGACTGGGCCTTTTTGCAGCCGTGAGGCACATTTTCCTGCTAATTTCTTACATCGGACTTCACACTTTTTATTTAATCTTTTTTTATTGATTGTTTTATCTGATGTAGGTATGTATCTGGTGTATTGTGTGTCTTTTAGTTTGTGCCAAATAAATGTATTTTCTTTCTTTCTTTCTTTATGTAATTTGATGTGATAATGTAATGTGTAGTGATAGTTTAATCAGTTTTAATAGTTTGTGGAAATAGAGCAGTGGTGGCTCAGTGGTTAGGGCGCAACTTACGAGTTGTAGGTCATAGGTTCATATCCAAATTGGCGCTTGACTTTGTGTAAATTATTTCATCACCAGTGTTCTCAAAATGGTGTAGGAAAATATCGTGAGGAAGCTGACATGTCCTAGAACCAAAAATTCGGAGACATGTGACATGATGTCAACAATACAAACCGTACCTACAATGTTTTTGTACAGTCAACAATACAAACCGTTCCTATAATGTTTTTGTACAATCAAAACTACAAACCGTACCTACAATGTTTTTTTGTACAGCCAAAATTCAAACCGTACCTACAATGTTTTTTGTACAGTCAACAATACAATGCGGTTATTTAGGAGCCCATGCTCAAAAGTGGATACCGGGCTGTTAAGATCGTTAGTATCCAGTCTTGACATCGCTTGTTGCTTCAACCTCGTACATCAAAAGGGCACAAATTCGCATGAAGAACTTTCTAAAACATTAGGTATACCTTACAAAAAGATAAAGTACCAAAGCCACGGACCACATCAGCCACTGAGTGTACAAACCCAGTGCCGTAACTGGCAGAGCAATTACTTGCTTAGACACTTTTAAAATCCCGCAATCCCGCAACATTCGGGAAATGGAAACGTCGGGATTGCGAGGCTACATGATCTAGTTTGTTCTGTATGGAATAAAATTTAAAGCAACAACTTGGTACTAGGTTTGGGAGGACTTTATTTCTGGTTAGGATTTCATGTAGTTCTCGAAAAAGTAGGTTACTTGAAAATGGGGACTTTTATTTTTATTATACAATCATGCCTTGGTAAGATTTCCATGTTACATGAATTGAATTGAATTGTAAAACTGCTATTTATATTTTACATTATTTTAAACATTCTAACATTGTTTAAGTCTAATATTTATATACTTAGAATTAAAATAATAATTATGAACTTTTGACAGAAAATAATACTTATATAAAAACGCATAAAATGATAGATATAGATTATGTACTTAAATAACAACTAAACCTAATTAATTAATAATAAGGATAACAAAATGATATCCTAACTTAACTAAAAATATTCACAAACTAAAATATAGCGTCGAAAAAATCGTCTTTTAACAAATAATTGCTGATTTTGCAATCGACAGATAATTTGTATTCGTGGAATTAAATTGACGTCTGACAGATTTTGTATGGAAGAGCTGTCAAAATTATTTCTCAGATAAAATGATCTGGCGTTGGATAAATCTGCCCTAAAACTTATAAAAATAACAGTCTTATATTGTATTTATTTGTATAGTTAGTTAGTCATTTAATTTACTACCTAATGTAAATAGTTAGTTGAAGATAGTAGGGGTCCGCATTTACTTTATCTTTCGCTTTTGAAACACGCAAAGTACAGGAGATAATATAACATACACGGGGCGTGCAGCCGGTTTGCACGTTTCCCATTTAAATTATTGATGTTAGTTTAAAACTAAAATCGTAAAACATATAAAGCCTTAGTAAAACTAAGTTTTACAGCTAAAACCCGGAGGAATTCTGTATAAATAAACAAAATCCCACAATGAGGGGAGGTGGTATCAACTGGACTATCAAACGCCCGACGTCGCTGTGTCGGACCGTTGTGTCCCCGACTAGTCATAAAATTGTACGTGCGTGTTCGTGTCTATGTGGCGGGTAGAGCGAGGAAATGGGGAATTAGGAAACTTTCTGATAGCTCGAACAAATTATGGAAAGATATTGGAGTTTCGTTACAAATGTTTTAGAGAAATAAAAACAAATGAAAAAAAAAATAGAATGGAATGATTTGATCGCAGTTTTTTTTTTGTTTACTTTCCACTTAAAAGCAGCTTAAATATTAACTCTTTATATTTTACTAGCTGTGCTCCCCGTTTTCCCCCTGTATAAGTGTCGATATCGTGGGACTATCGGGATAAAAAGTATCATAATGTCCTAACCTAGGTCATTGTTTACCTATTTGCCAAAATTCATCCAAATCCGGTTCTAGCGTGAAAGCGTAACAGACAGACAAACTCACTTTCGCATTTAAAATATTCGTTCGGATTAGGATTTTGGCAGCTCTTGACCATTAATTTAACATAAATACAGCTGCATTTCAGTGCAAAGAGGGAAGGTCGTTTGACGTTGCAGGTCCTAAGTAAACTACAACGTCAGAAGGCCTGCCCTCTAGACAGGTTTTCGGAATTTGAAGGTTCCGTTACTATTGTCCGTGCCCACTACGTATACCAGCGGAGTTTCAGATGGCTTAAGAGTCTGTAGAGCATTGAGTATTGCAGATTTATGATTACATTACAACATTGCAATAGGCACTTGGTACTTATATAATTCAAAAGTCAGTTATGAACCCTTTTAGAGCCAACAATATTTTTCAAAGAAGGTAGGTATGGGTAGGTAATGGAAAAAAACAGTATAGAAAAAAATAGTGGAGCTATACACTGTCCGTTAGGTTAACCGACAGCTGACTTAGAACGTACATATTCCAGATTACGTAATTTAAAATGCGTAATAAAATAAATATATAAACTGTCTTATATTATTGAGTTATCTTATTTATGGCTTCTTACATTCATTATAATACCGTACGTGTATCAATCAATGTATTGTGTGTTGCTGCAATCACTAGTTCCATCTGTCAAAAAACGGTTTACCTAATGGACAGGGTATAAAAAGAAAAACCCTAAAATGTCACCAACCAACAACGTTAATAAAAGCACAGATTAGCTCAATCAGTTGTGGCCGAAAGCGTGAAAGTCAGTAATTCCGTGTTCTAGCTGAGAGCTGAGCAGACCGCGGGACGTGCCTCGAATAAATAATAGCACCTGATTAGGTCTGTACAGGTGTTGGGACGTGCCGGCCACCGGCGCCATTACTGAGGCCAATAAATTGGTAACCGGTATTGGGGTGGCTAAAAATTGCGTGCGATAGTTTAGCTAATAACTTTATGTTGTTCACAAAAGGTTGTTATTTAGGGAGGTAAGCGAAATAGCAAAAATAAATATGTGGTTCTGACACTTCTGACGTGTAAATGGAAATATTTTGCCGACATGTGATTTGCAAACTATGTAGGGTTCTGAAATTAAAGGGATCGCAGTCTTGAAAAAAAACATACATTTTTAAAAAATAAATTACTATTTGTTGCCTGTGACTTCGTCTGCGATTCAAGATGAAAAGTAGCCTATGTCCCTACTCAAGTCATGGTCTATCTGTGTGCCAAATTTCATCCAAATCCGTTTTAGCGTGAAAGCGTAACGAACAAACTCACTTTCGCACTTATATATATGATACCTTTGATAGCAGCTGCTTACGTCTATGCAGGTGTTGTTCTATGTTATGCAACGCAAGCATATGTCCACCGGTGCCAAAACTAGGGGCAGTTGGTAACCGGTGTTGGGTTGGCTAAAAATTGCGCGCGATAGTTTTGCTAATAACTTTATGTGATTCATAAAATATTGCGATGTTGGGGTATAAAAATTAAGATACATTATCAAATATTTGTGTAGTTCATTCATATAAGATTGAGACACAGAATGTGAGACCCTTCTAATTGAAGAAAACTCATCATTTTGCATTTAAATAAACCATTTACTATAACTTTCGTTCCAAGTGTCGCTGATCAAATTCTCCTAGTCTCTCATACACGAAATACCGAGGATCACTACAAAGCAAAGCGCACCAAAACCTCAATAATTGGAAGTGTCGGTGTATAAGATCAATTATCAAGTCCTGGAGTCCGGGATCCCGGTGCAAGCTTGTTTAGTTACAGTGTTAGAACAATTTGGTTTGCTCTCAACGGGATAGTACGGACGACAGAGTTGTATGGTTCCTACAGTTTAAACTGTGTATTGTGTATCTTCAGGGAATGAAGGTATAATAAAGCACTATTTAGGGTGTGAACTATTAATCGGAGTAAATGAAGTTTTTATCGGATCTCATTACGTAGGTTCTTTTAAACTATTTTTTTGATTATGAACTACTCATTTTTCGTCCTTGTGCAATCCTTTTGGGTCACACAACATCTAGTAACTCGATTTAAAAGCTTTTCTTTATTGTACTTTGCAACTTTTTACTTAAGTAAACTTTTTACCTTACTGACTGCCTCGTTAGTCGCAAGCGCTGCTGAGCACGAGGTCCTGATTTCAGTTCCCAGGTCAGGCAAATTGTTACTGGGTTTTTCCATCTGGAATTTCTCAGAAGCAGCCTGCGGTCTGAATTTGTGCTCGTTTGAGGGCAACAGGCTCGCCCGCTATTTCATAGGACTGAAACATAACTGGTGAAATGTGTGTGTACTGTGGGTACACCTCTACCCAACCCTTCTGCGAAACAAGACGTGATGTTATGGTTTTATGTAAACTTATTATTCTTGCAAGTTCACGTCTAACTATTGAAGACTTTATGCTGCTTATATTCAATGAGTGAGTGATATATAAAATAATTTCAGTAATTAACTTTTTAAGGTTAAAATCTGTAAGTTAAAAATCGGTTTATTTATATTATAATGAAGACGCTACCTACGTGAATTTTTTCACGATATTCCCGTTAACGCCTTAATGCCTAAAAGATGAATGCCAGTCCTCGAACTGTTTGATTTATGAGCTCATCTCCCATCGAGACTGACGCTGTATTACACTTAATTTTATTTAAGATTAATGTTGAATTTCCTCCATCTATTTATTTCCGAATTAGATTTGAAACTGAACATTTTTCATCCAAATCTGCGGATGAAACGAAAACACTTTTGTTTTATTCTAAATCATTGTTTTATTTAGAAGTACTTCACTCTGGACATTATTCACAAAGATACCGTCGCGCGCGGTTTATTTTTAAACTGCAATAACCAAGGGTCCGAACGACATTTTTTGTAAAAAGGGCTATAGTGTCCCTTTTTGTGTTTAGTTTATGGCCGTTCAATGTTGTGGAAGTGTGTGGAAAGTCAGAGATATGGCGAGAACATAACACGCCATAAATATCGGGGCCAATATACGGATTTATTCGCCTAAAGGCCGAAAAAGTTTATTTTTTTAAAGAAAAAAAAATGTAAACTTTGAAATGTGTGTTTTGGAATTTTTATTTATGGGAGCTTAGATCTCGTATATTTTGGAAGGGGATGCTGCCGGCCGTCGATAGTGTTTGCAGTGTCAACTAAAGCACGCGCTCCAGCGTTTTCGACACTCAGTCTAGACTTTATTGGTTTAGACTTGGCGGCTTTGTGGCAATTAAGTTCAATAAATAAATTATTTACGAACCTGTTTCATCATTGAGGCTAAATATATTCGCGGATCATACTGAATTAGTAGGCGAGATTAAAAGAGCTGATAATTTTATCAATATGATAATTCGATAATATCGCTGCTTTATATATTATTTTTAATTAATTATATCATTTATAGAACTTGGAACGGCACTACCTATAAACAAATTATTGGAACAGAACGAGTAATTTTTTTTGTAAAGTTGTCCGAAATTAGCTTGCAAGACTAACAGAGTCTTAGGCGTGAAAAGGTAACATACAGACAGAGTTACTGCCGGACGGCGCGTTGTGTTCCACGCGCGCCTCAAAGAGATGTCAGCAAATGACGGGGCCCGATAGGGCCGAAGCCTGCCAGGGTAGCGGGATCGTCCGAAAGGGTTACCGCTGCCCTGGAACAGAAAGGGCTAAGGAAGGAACACGGGTGGGTTTTAGTCAGTAAGAGTCTGACACTCCCTTTCGCTCCACCCAGAGTGGGAGGGTTCATTTGATGATTTCCCATCCAAAAAAAAAGACAGAGTTACTTTCGAAATTATAATATTAGTAGATATGGATTATAAAACCAAATAATGAAACTGACCACTTGAAAACGTCAACAAGCCTTTTGGCTTGGCTTTATCTACACGATGATTGTGCCTACCTACCTGCCTAAATCTACACGATGATTGTGCCTACCTACCTGCCTAAATCTCGATTATTAAGGTAAGTGATGGGTTACATATCTAAATAATCGAGGTGAATCACTATTACACAATTAGGAGGTCCCTAATTGTGTAACACACTATCTATCTCAATCTGAATCATTTTGAAGGAGATTGCTATCCATTGCTTCATACGAGTACATTCAAAAAAATTGTCTGCTCAACAACGTAAATAACGCAATGAACTGTCCAAAATTTTTCTGCTCAACAACGTAAATAACGCATTGAACTGTCAAAAAAACTACGGATAGTGTGTTACGCAATTACCCCGGAGGATAAACCTCTACTTAAGATTAATGCCCAAATAGTAGATCCTGGTTTACCGTTACAAAAAGAGGGCAAAATAAAACGGTAAACCTTAAGCCCTGTGTCGTAAACCAGCCAGTGTTTATGTTTCATTAGCTTGTTTTGCTGAGTACACACTTAAGAAGCTGTGAGTGTTGAGCACAGGTGCGCCCGCGACTATTTACTAGTCGACGCCCGGGGTCACTACACCGTATTGCGAAGGGTGTGAAGAATAAGGAAAGACGTGGAGGTAATTTTGTTTTATTTATTTATTAAGCTTTGTGCACAATAAGGATTCAAAAGGCCTCTATCAGTCAACCAAGGGTCTTCTTCGTCGTATCGTTAATTTCCCTAATTAAGATCGATGGCCTTGTGGGATGTGGGAAGTACAAAAACGGTCGAAGTAGCGGTGCTTGGGGGACGACCAGAATTCGACCAGTTCGACAGCGTTAGCTTTGGCCTCGCAAAGGTCATTTTTAGTGTTAGTGTTATTGCACACAGAGAACATGACAAGAGGCGAGACCTCTTTTATGATGTGGCTCTACAGTGGCACTGTGGCTTATCGGAGGACTCCCACCCCACTCAGTTGTACTTGCACCGTCGGTGAAGAGATTTCCATGTGGGTCACGGCAGTTGGTGACCAGCCGGAAGCTTTTCTGCAGGCTCAGTATAGTCAGCTGGAAAGCGATTGGGTGGTGGAGAGATAACAATGCAGGTGCATTATTTGTAAGAGGAATTAAAACGGTTTTACGTGTTTTTGTTGGTTCTTTCGTATGATATTGTATTTTAATGGTATTTGTGAGAAAGAAAGAATTTTCATTTATTTGCGGCAAACATGACGCACAAAAAAGAACAAGATAAGTCAATTGGTAAGATTAGTGATATTGGTATCAAAATGATTGTTTTAAGTACAAACAAAGGTGATTATTACTTTTATTGACATTATAATGATATGCAGATTATGACGTTGAGACTAAATTTAGATTTGGAAGATTTTTCGCCTGATAGTCATACGATGCACAAAATGAATCACACCGATAAGCGTAATGGTAATTTTAACTTTAGATAATATTTCAAAAACAAATAATATTCACTGAGCTCCATGGATTTCCCTATCCAATTCCAAAATTACGTACGTCGAAGATTATCGTTGTCAGAGCCCCGCACGGACCGGAAGCTGCACAATGCGAGGGCGACGCGCCCGACCACGGTTATTATCTACCTGCAACGTCACTTCCGCCCGGACTATCCCGTTCGGCGCCCTTTCGCTTCGTTGAAAGGGGCTTCGATTTTTGAAAGTGCATGTTTCTATCGACGTAGAAAAACTTTACGCGCGGATTCTCGGGAACGGAAAATATTGTTTTTGTTTTAATGGTTCTTTTTAGATCCCTCTGTAATAAATTAAGGTTTTTTTCTTATTGTTATTGAATAATTTTGGTTTGGGTTCATTCATTTTGTTGGTTCGAGTTATTTAACTCAGTTTTATTCTTCTTTGCTTTTATTGGGAAAAGGTATAAATAAAATAATATGAATGGGAAACCCATAAAATAAGAGTTTTAGATCGGATATAGCTGATGAAGCAAAATATTGGATTTTCATTCATAGAATTAAAAATGTGTCTTGTGTGGCTAAGAACCAAAAGTTGACAACATAATTATATTATTTATCTGGATTACTATATATAGCCAATGATGAATGAGAACAGTGGAAATTGCGTCAGTTTTACAAAAACCAGCGCTGGGGCTCTATCTTGTATAGGGTCTTAGCATTATGCTGAGCGAAGGCCATTTTGCGTGGATGTGACGCATGTTTACCCTCAACTTGTTATTGTTTTTGTGTTATTTTTATGCGTCATGTTTGCCGCAAATAAATCTTTAAAAAATTTCGTGGTAAAAATGCCAATATGAGAAGGATGTTCGTATACTAAGCATAATACATATTAGATTTAGATATATTCAGTAACCTGTTAAATTTTCCGGTTTTCTCACGTTTTCTCATGTTTTCCATCACAGTTTTGAGAGCACTGGTGATGATATAATTTACACAAAGTAAAGCGCCTGACTGGGGTCGAACCCACGGCCTCGTAAGTCGCTGCCGTGACCACTGGGCCACTACTTCTTAAGAATGGACCTTTTTGGGGCTGATAGATAATTATGTATCCGGCCTGTTTACAAGGTTTTGGTACAAGTGAATACTTTATTTTAGACTAGCTGCGCCCCGCGATTTCATCCGCATAAGTTTCGATCCCATGGCAATATCGGGTTAAAAAATATTCTATGTGTTAATCCTATTTATAAACTATTTGTGTGTCAAATTTCATTTAAATCCGTTTGCGTGAAAGAGTAACAAGCATCCATCCACAAACTTTCACGTTTATAATATTAGTGGGATATTTCATGCGTTGGATATTTTATTTTGAAGCTTTAAATGGACACACAATTATGGAAGAATGGTTATAGACAATAAAAGGGTTCATTTTTCGTGTATCATTTTTTTTTTGGGCTGACTTTGCCTATCTAGTAATTCGACCTGCGCTATTGATAGCCTGCCTAGTCGTTCCTGTAATGTGATTAATTCAAGTCACCACTATCAACATCTGCACATAATTCAATTGGTTATGTTGAATCAACGCTAGCCACATAGGACATATTAATTCCTGTTCTCGATTTCGAATAACTGTCTAATTAAATGGTTTCTAGCTCGCAGCCATATGTCTTGGAGTTTAGCGAGGGACATACGCCCCTTTATTACAAAACAAGGTTTTTCTTTCGATCAGGTTTATGCCACTGACCCAGTTATTGAATTAAGAACCCAACTGATAGAGAAATGCAGTTCTTTATACAAAAATGACAGCTTAGGTCGGTGCTAAGTTGTCATTTTAGTATTTAGAACTTTGCCTAAATCGAAATAAAGTTCGAAATACAAGTACTGGCTCAATAGTTTAGGCTACAACTAAAGTTAGGTTTCGTTTTGTAATAAGACGGACGGAGTTTAGGAACTTGCAACCTGCAACCTGATCTTCTTTTTTTTAATCATATTATGTGTCTTTAATTACAGATTCTTTAGTAGATAAATAATTTATTTGGAGTAAAGAAACGAGGTGCACATGAGGGAGTGTGGAATTCATAAGTGGTGCCAAATGATTTAGGCACATAAAATACGTTATTTAATGCAATGTGTCAAATCATATATTTCAAGTAGGGGGTATTTCTAAATAGCCACTTTTGAACGTCAACAAAGTGTTTGTCGAATTTGGTTTAAATATTCACAAGAGTGGATTTTTTCCTCTCATAAATTAATAGAGAATTTATATACCTCATATTTTTGTAACAATATCATTTAAAACAGTGTCCATTGAGTTGGTTGCCCGTTTTTCTCCATAGATACCTACTACGCTTTGAAATGGGCAACTACATAGCTTAATATTTTTCTAAGTGACGACTCCTTGACAATTCAAAAGTGCCTGTAAATTAATAGAAACTACTACATAGGTTTCTTCTTTTTTTCCTGTCAATGGTTCTCTTCTCCGATATTTTATATTGTATGACCCTAATAGGTGGCCACGTTCATTACGGCATGGTGAACGGGCAATTAGGGCACTCCAGCAAGTGGGGCATGGTCTCATTACAGGCAACGTACTCGCAGATTGTGTCTGCAGCGCCTAACTTAAACTAGGCTTGAAATCAGATAGTTTTCTAATACAGAATAGACACAAATAAATAGCTCACTAACCTTCCAGCACGTATGTCACCCGACAAGCAAATTATCTTGTTGTGCCCAAATGAGGAGTCAAACACGGGACCCCTTCTGTCGGCTTGTGTTTTCGCATCGCTGCACCTAAAAGGGGCGGCCACAACCTGTTAGAAAGGTAACTCGTAAGTCTTCAGTCTGTCAGTTAAAAGTTAAAGCTTAAAATAGAAATACCTTTTCGTATTTTCATGAAGGAATTGTGAAAGCGAGCAATGTGAAAGGTCAACTTGAATATAATGATGTGAATTTATTTCTGGAAAGGCCATGTGTCATTTCTATATTGTATGATTTTAGTAACTACTGCTCATATACAGCCTCCAAAAGCTAGCTGACATTTTTCTTCTTCAGCTTTGACACACCACATAATGATTTAAAATTCTAGTGATCCAAATATTTGAACTGCTATAACCTTTTTGTTGACTAATTCAACTACATTTGACTTATCATAAAAAATAATTAAGAAATCCTTTAGAAGCACCTGATTATTTATTTATTTTAAATCATAATGTGAGATCACAGCTGAAGTGGAACAATGTCAACTAACTTTTTGAAGCCATTATATATATTTATTTCTGTATACCTTGATCAATATGACAGATTTTGAATAATAGTAACTTTTATGTTTTTCAGGATCGTTTTATTGATCGGATAAGAGGAAGAAGGAAGGACAAGAGTTTAATGTAATGACGTGAATTAATTTGAGGAAAATTCAGAGGTGTCCAAATGAGTCATATTTGTTGTGTAGCATAATCAGCATTATGTAGTTCCCACGGCTGAGACGTAGGCCTCTTTCCGTTGAAAGGCTATATAATGTACCACGCTAGCCCAGTGCAGGTTGGTAGATGTCACATGTCTTCGATTTTTTGGCTCTAGGATATGCCAGTTTCCTCACAACATCAGTCTAGCTTGGTTAATATGACAGATTTTGAACAACAGTTTCTTTTATGTTATGTATTTCAGGATCGCTTGACTGATTGAAAAGGAAAAAAACTAAAAATGTTTATGCAAAACTGGTGAATGTTTTTGCAGTTTGTGGTGATTCGTTTTATACTGGTCCGTCAACAAAGATAAGTAAAATGGCGAAAAAAAGTGTGTGGAGGCAAAGCTTCACAGTTTGGCTCACCGGCGATGTGTTGCCTGTCTGTCCGTCTTCTACAGACTGTACCTCGGGGAGTGTGCTCAAGAGCTACATGAGCTCACCCCGCCTTCACCTTTTTACCATCGAGAGTCCAGACGCACTGCGGGATACCACCCCTATTTGGTTAATATACCATATATATACGCACTAAGCGCTTCTCATCATCTTTTCTGATGCGCACGCATCAAGCAAAGGAGTGGAATTATCTGCCTGCGTCTGCATTCCCGAGTTCATACAACCCTAATCTCTTCAGGGCGAGAGTGAATAGGCTTCTTCTGGGCAAGCTCGTTCCACCGTAGATCTCATCCCTGCCTCTGGGCTGGATTGAGGTCAAGAGTGAGCCCATTGTCAATAATAAAAAAAAAAACATTCAAACAAAATTTCATTCGAAAACATCCATCGGTTTCTTACTTCTTCAACTATATCCGACGACCCTGCATACTTATCTCTGTTGTTGACAAAGCTCTTTTGAGGTCTAGCTATTTTAAGCTATTCTAAATTAGGTACGGGGGTTTTCAATCAACAATGTCAGAGGACTATGTGCAATAAAGTTAACTTGCCAAAGTGCTACACGGAAAATTGCCAAAGTGCTACAGGTTTGAATCTACGGTATAGTATCTTTAAACAGCTCGGAGTTTGGAAGTTGGCGGTGTTAAGACTCTGTGCCTTGGAAAGCACGTTAAGCCGCTGGTCCTGCGCCTGATCTCTCTCATGTCATGTCGGATTACCGTTCCATAGGACACTGGATACCTCAAACGTAGATGGCTAGTCTCCGTTAAGATTAGCTGTCATGGCCGAAATTCGTTCTGGAGGACATTTAAGTCATTTTTGAGAAAAAATATTAGATACGGCTTTTCACCGTATGACGGTAGTATTATATCTTCTGCAATAGTTTTTGAAACACGTAACTGTAAGGAAGATATTACAACTCCAGTAACTAAATATTGAATCGTAACTACCTAATCTAGGTAAGCTAGCGTTAGCCTAAATCCACTGTGTAATACAGTGGATTTAGGCTAACGCTAGCTTAGTGGCACAAACTTTATCCCCAAATTACCTTACTATTTAATGGTGCTTGTCGATTCGCTCAGGTTTACTCGCCCGAAACGGGCGAATAAAAGAAAAAGAAAAGAAAAGAAAGAAAAATATTTTATTCTGCACAAACAAAACGCACAATTACAACAAAAAAATCGTCACTCCTGAAAAAAAAAATCGACAACAAAACCGACACTCGAACTCGACTCGACTCGTAGAATCGACACTTTTAAATAATATTATTCTTTCTATAGGCGACTCGCACGAAGTTAATTTCTTATATAATAACTATAATTTTGTATACTTCATTGCATACATTAAAAAATGTGATACTTTTTTCTGGAGGTGTCGATTCGCCCAATGTGGGCGAGTAAATTCGTGCGAATCGTCTATCTAATGGGCCACTATTATCGAAGTTAATCCCAGGGATACATAACATTGATGTAACTTCAGGCCGATGGAGGTTTCCTTTAGTAATTTGATAATATCAAGCAAAATATATATTAAGATATATTGGCACGACAAGGTCTACGTAGTTATGTGAGCCCGCAAAATGTTGTTCATCTACACATCTGTATTCCATTAGCAAATACGGTTTACACGGACCAGGTAACTTAGACCCCCCCTCCCCCTCTCGCTGGTTATGTAATTGGGTGTGTTATGGGTCGGTTGTGTTTAATCAGAGCTCTTATGTGGCTGGTCGTGGCGTAAGACGCAACAAACGCCTGAGGTGCCATCAACCAGGTAACGAGTGGGATAGGGCTGCGAGTAAGGTTATTAGATGTTGTAACACGGTAGGTATTTTTAGCTATTTGCACGAATTTTTTTTCAGAAGTGACATCCCTGAAGTTTTTGTTAACAAAGTATTATCTATATATTCTAGGCCTAGAGCGTGAAGATACGGTGCTTACCATAGATTTTGAGGACACTACAATAGATGAAGCGTAGGACATCGATACATAATTATTGTCAATCAAAATGAGTACTGTACATACAATTTGCTTGTTTTCTAACTATAGCTGCGCCCCGCGGTTTCACGCGCAGTCTCGATTGCGTAGGAATATCGGGATAAAAAGTATCATATGTCCTAATTCAGGTCATGGTCAACTCATGTACCAAATGTCATTGTTCATTCATCATCATTGCCCTTTTTGCGTACCAATACTAGTAAGGCCTACTACATTGTTCTGGTGGCTACTTCGAGTAATCATTAGGCCCTTTTTGAAAAGGTCGTTTTTGTTAAGAGCAGCATTTTGATCAGCCTGGTAGATATTATTTCCTTACTACAGGAAAACTGGCCTTCGTCAACGTCCTAACGGTTAAATAGAAAATAGAAGATAAATAGAAGATTATTATAAAAAAAACAAAGTAAAAGTTTTTTTTTTTGTTTCGAACAAAAACAATTAACATACTAAAATGGAAACGATGATAACAACAAAAGTTACTAACTGTGTCGCACCTATCAAAGCCCGTCTGAACATATAAGAAACACATTGTTCCAGACTCAACTATGACATGGTTCCAGTTTAGCTAAGCTATGTTTTTCCTAAGCTATTTTAGTTCTTCAGCCTGAAACACAGGTTTGAATTAAACCTAGTTCGGGTGGGTCGCTACCTAACACTCGAATTCCGAACCATCATTACTTGCACCCGTAATAAAAAAATAAAATATTTTAGTTGTAGTTTACTTTAAGGCACTATAATTGTATGGGAAATTTGCCAATCTTGGCTAATTGTACACCTTTTGTAAACGTTTTTATTAAATAAATTATTATTAAATTATT
This sequence comes from Apamea crenata, assembly GCA_949629185.1. Classification (NCBI taxonomy): domain Eukaryota; kingdom Metazoa; phylum Arthropoda; class Insecta; order Lepidoptera; family Noctuidae; genus Apamea; species Apamea crenata. The sequence goes on from OX451359.1 coordinate 7,419,403, forward strand.
ATTATTATTCAACCCTAACATTTTCTATTCCGTCCACCTGCCATCCTTAGTAGCAGAAACATGTCAGCTAGCCCATGTAATCTCGTACGGATCGCGGCCACGAATTTCATAAGTGCTCGCTTGAGTTAATGGATGAAAACATTAACTCCTTAGGGTCGTATTCTGTACATGGCTTTGCCCCCGGGTGCCGGCGACATTTGCATATGCGATTGTGGGTTCACTTACTCCCGAATGTACAGTTTAGTTTACCAGGATATTGTTATATTGGGCTGTTATAAAGTTATATTGCTGTGTGTTCCTGTGGTATTGTAAGGCTTGAATATGCATTTTCAAATTGTTTTTACAGTTTGACAGATTTGCAATAATAATAATATCCGGCATATAATTTCACACAGCACCATTTGTCCCAAGCTAAGCAACCTAATGCTTGTGTTATGGTAACAAGATGGCTGACAAACTACTTATATACAATTTTTTTTTTGTAAATACATACATATTATAGATAGAAAAACACCCAGACTCGGAACAAATACATGTAGGTCATACAAATATTTGTTCCGTGCGGGAATCGAACCCGCGACACGCAGCGCAGCAGTCAATCGCTTAACCACTGCGCCAACCGTCCGTCTATATGTATAAGAAATAGTTTAAAAAAAAATTAAATCCTCTTTTTCAGATTTTGTGGATATTTCTATTGAAACAATGCAATGCGAAGCAACAGCAAAATTACTAAGAGATAGCCGTAAAGATCCTAAAGGTATCACCCTGTTTGCCAAGAATCGTAGCTGTAGGTACCTAACCTCTTAAAGGAAATCATACTTTTCATTAAATGTGCAGCATAAAAGGGAACACAGTTAATGAATTAGTCTCTTTACCGTAGGAACATTTTTCTGCTGGAATGCTCAATGCAAACACAAAATATAAGCTTGAACTCTTCCCAACATCCCACATGATACATGAATTAATCTTTCCCAATATTTAAGGGGAAAAGTGAAACAGAAAACAAACAGTGGAGAGTCGACGCGACTGGCGTCCGAAACTTTTGCGACACACTCGAACTGACCCTAAAGTGAACTCGAATGTTTCCTAACTTTGTTATTGCGTCGAAACGATTCGTAGTCTATAGGTATGTACGACGCGTAACGCGTAACGTCGACGTGAGTGCTAGGGCTAAATCCGTACGTTGGAATACAAAATTAATAAAATATGCTTATACATACCTATCTTTTTTATCTGTAAACGGAATTTACATAATTAGCCTATAATGTTCCCACTGCTGGGACACAGGTCTACTCTCGGTGAGAGGGAGTGGGCAGTAATCCACCACGCGGGCCCAGTGCGGGTTGGTAGATGCCACAAGTCTTCGAATTTTTGGTTCCAGGACATGCCGGTTTCCTCGCGATGTTTTCCTTCACCATTTTGAGGAATTTAATGAATTTGAATTATTTTTTGCCATATCCTCTTACACCAGACTCCAGACACTTCGTCTACATCAATTTTTTTTTATAAAAAATGAAACGAATACATTTTAATATTGTTAAGAATTTCATTGTTCTACAATTACCATAAAGTATGAGCTCAAGCCGCCTGTGATAGAGGTTTATCTTAGAACAGGCATCTAACATTATAATACCTACCTTTGTTTATTTCTAAGGTGTTTACTTTTGCCATAAAAATAAACAAAGGTATGTTAATATTTTACCAATTTTAATACTGAATATAATATTTATTTATACCTTCCTCGAAACTATCCTCACGTTTATTTCCTCATGCCAATGATGACTTTATATTTGACACTCCTATCCTTTTAATTAAAAGGAAACGGACTACAAAAAAAAAATATTCAGCAACTAAATCCGTCGATTACTTAATTATAATGCCTCGTGTATGATCATAAATGGTGTCCTTTGCATTCAATATGGTGAGAGTATCGTAATGACCTATTTGTCCTCAGTTAATACCTATAATTGGTATCAGGAAACAGCTCGGTCACCACTCAACATGCTAATTCTCCCTAATTAGCTTCAATAACGTTGCTGAGCCGAAATTATGGCGTCATCTTGTTGTAATCAGAAGGACAATTCTCGTAATTTAAAACGTTCAAAAAATAGTCGCAGTCTAATCTCGGCGACAAACAAATGTCAAAAACTTGTCAAAAATGTAGGGAAATTTGACGTATTTTTGACCGATTGAGACTGAGATCAGACTGTGAACGTTCTTAAAATTACGAGAATTGCCCCCCAGGTCATCACTCTAGGTTTCGGAAGAAATGGTTTTACCAAAATCATTGATTAATTAGTTTCAGAAAAATAAAAATTGAAAGAATCATGAAAAGACTCGCTCCTTGAAATAATGATTAGTTGTGATGATTCACATAACATCACATAATCAGCCTATAATGTTCCCACTGCTGGGACAAAGGCCTCCTCTCTGTGAGAGGGGGTGGACTGTAATCCACCACGCGGGCCTAGTACGGATTGGTAGATGTCACATGTCTTCGATTTTTTGGTTCTAGAGCATGCCGGTTTCCCCACGATGTTTTTCTTCACCGTTAGAGAGCAGTGTTGATGAAATAATTTACACATATTAAACCGCCTGTCTGGGTTCGAACCTACGACCTACAACTCGTAAGTCGCGAACGTTACCACTGGGCCACCACTGCTCTCTTAACTTATGATGATTAGTTTAGATAAAAGCTTTGAGTTTGAGTGTAAAAACCACATCCCATTTATCAAAGTTTTGCTCACAATACCTTGAGTTTCAACACGTCCAATCTATTAAAACGCCAGCTTTCAAAGCAAAGATAAAAGTGAAACTGTAAAGCAGACATTGAAATCCGTTGACATAGATCCGGGGCCTACTGTGTGCGACGCGACATCTCAATTAGGCGATAGCTTGCTCTGAGCGTTGTGGGACAAATAGCGGCTTTTGTGAGCCGAGCGACGGGTGCTCGTCGAGTCGAGGATGAGTCTGAGCATTGAGTAGATGAGCAGAGAAGGCTAGTTTTGAGCTTTGTGGCAGTGTAGCTGAATTGTTTGAAAATAATATAATTCTATCTGCCGCGTTTTGTTCAAAATACAGTCAGAAGTAACAATAAAAGCATAATCAGCCTATTATGTTCCCACTATTTGGACAAAGGCCTCCTGTCTGTGAGAGGGAGTGGGCTGTAATCTACCACGCGGGCCCAGTGCGGGTTGGTAGATGTCGCATGTCTACGATTTGTTTGTTCTAGGACATGCGGTTTCCTCACGATGTTTTCCTTCACAGTTGTGAAAGCAGTGGTGATGAAATTATTTACACAAAATAAAGGCACGCTGCCTGGGTTCGAACTTACGACCTACAAGTCGTAAGTCGGGACCAAAATCACTGGGCCACCACTGCTCCAGTAACAATAGAAGATGAGAAAATTACCTATAAATTATCATAAGTGAGTCTTCTGCACGGTCCTGTGTCATGATGAACCAATACGTTGATGAGATGCTGTGATATTTTACGGAAATTAATATTAGCTGTACTTTTTATTAAATACAATAATTATTATTGAAAGTGATATTTGGTGCAGCAGACTTATCCTATAAAAATCTTACCGTGAAAACATAGGTAAAGTGAGCTATCAATAGTGTCAATCCCTAGCACCAGGCGGAATGACAGCTCACTCGAAGCACACTTCATATAAATCACGGTGAGATTTTTACAGAATAGACACCGGTCTATTCTGTAAACATCTCACCGTGATTTAGATGAGGATCGAGGTTGCACTGCATTATCCAATCATCATTATCATCAGCATATAACTACCACTGCTAACCAAACTCCTCTCTTTAATTGCATGCAACTTAATCGATTATATTTTTTTTACCGAATAGACCGCTATTCTGTAAAAAAATTATGATCGAGTAAAGTTCCATTTGATTCCAGATCCATTGGATTGTCATTTCCCAAATCTAAATTGTTGAAAAAACCGGCCAAGTGCGAGTCGGACTCGCGCACCGTACAATTTAAAATTATTAAAAATATTTTTATTATATGAGTTAACTAAAAATTTACGGATTTCGCCATTTTTCCTTTATCTGTGCTATAAGACGTTGCTTCGTACCAAATTTCAAGATTCTGAGTTCATGGCAAATACCCTGTAGGTTTTGATTCCCTTGCGAGTGTCAAAAATTTGCGGCATAAACGGCTGTCTTTTGATTGTGTTGGCTTAGAAGTTTGATTTTTTCATAGTTCCAAGGGTTTTGAGCATTTGATATAAATAATATAATAATAATATATAATAATATCCCAGGACATTTCACACAGCACCATTTGTCCCAAGCTAAGCAACCTAATGCTTGTGTTATGGTAACAAGATGGCTGATAAACTACTTATATACAATTTTTTTGTAAATACATACATATTATAGATAGATAGATTTGATATAAATTCCAGCTTGATACCTCCACGCGTTCCTGAGAAAAAGGGTCTTGACAGACAGGCGGACGGACAACAAACTGATCCTATAAGGGTTCCGGTTTTTCCTTTCGAGGTACGGAACCCTAAAAATCGTGTAATTATCGTCTCATATAGTGCAAACTAAGTTATTGCCTTCAAGTAGACATGAATGATCGATTCCAGTAAAAAAAAAATCCGCGCGCCCGATAAGCAATCCATTCATCGCAGAGTTCACAACATGAAACAATTTGGCAACGTGTTGAACTAGCGGTATTTACTTAATTTTGACCGTTTCTACGAAAAAAAGGGCGCGTGACGACGTTGCCAAATTGCTAGCCTACGCGCACGTATGTGCATCCCTTTCCTTAATTCCATGCTCTAAATTTAATTTCTAACACGTTGAATTTGGAGCGCCTATTCAATTTCATCCTGTACGCTCAGATAGATTTCTCCTTTCAAAGTTTGCAAATGATACCTGGAAAACATCGGTGAGCTTTAAAATCCATGAATTTCAAATTGTGCACGTATTAGGCATTCAGAATATATGATATTCTCTGTTCGCAAAGGTGATCGTTTAGAACCTTTGTACGTAAGGGAACCCTTCTTACGCACTGCGGTAAGTGAGTTTGAACGACCAGACGTACCAGCAACTCGACTATCCCATATGCCAATATGGGATAGTCAAGTTGCTGGTACGAGTTGGCTAACCCACTCGCTTCGCTTTTATAGTAATACTAATAAATAATATTCCCGTTGTTTATATCCGTTTATTTTTAATATACTACTGTTTCCCTTACATAATAAAATAAAATTATAAAAGGTAAAGACTAAACTGCGTTACTAACTAAAAATGACTGCGTTGATGATATAATTAGTGTGGAATCAACGTGGTTAAGTCCTAAAATATTTTTTTACTTGCACACAATTAAATTTTTCCAACATGGAGCCTTTATGATAGTCACACCATCAATGCAGGTAAAGACGCCCCAAGTACGACTTACCGACGGCGACGAATCGAAGAAAACTGCAAGTGAAACTGGGCACGGATAGTTGAAGACAGGGTTAGCGTCCAGTAGGCCGTAAGTCAGTGGTACCTTGTGTTGGCCTACCGTAGTATGGGGTATCAATTCCGTAGCACCGGTTGACGTCATCACTTCAGCGCTGGTGGTCGCTGAAAACCAGCGGTGAAGCTCTGTCTCGCATAGAGTCATAGCATAATGCATGTTTAAGCATGTTTACTATCTTTCTTCTTTTATTTCAATAGAAAAGTGGCCTTATTCTGGTTTTGTTATAATTTATTGATTTACGGGAGCTGTGTGCTCCCGTAAATCTCTGTAAAATCATAGGCAAGTATATTATTATACTCGCTCGAGTTCTACACCTAAACAAACACACCTCGAACGGTTTTTTCCCGCGAGCACAGATGCTCTGAATAGTTCGACGCTTTACGATCAAGAATATTACATTTTGGATACAACTGACGTATGTGAGCCAGAAAAAATGTTCCACATGTTTATAGGAATACACAAACGTGTTCCAGTATGAAGTATTATTGTCACGTATGGAGAAATACTTGTATTTTATTATTTCGCATTTGACTACATGTATGAGGGATTTGTTAGGCTGTGGTATCCTTGTGAAGAGAGTTATGCGCAAGATACTGCTTCAGATTTAAGTTAACAGAATGACTTATACTGCGGTCAAAGAAAAAAACAAATGAATACGTGTTTTGCGAATTTGATCTTTATTAGCTACTAGAATTGTTAGACTCGCAGGGGTCAGGAACGCATTCTCTCGACGGCTGGACTTGAGATGACATTATTCAATTATTTTTTTCCGATTTATACATATATTAACAATTCACATTGCGTTCAGCATGAAACATTAATATTAACAACAGTAATAAATGTACCTACAAATATACCGGGTGACTTTCCTTACCGTTTGGACACAAATTTGGCACAGAAATCTCTTTAGGTTTAGGTAGTAAAGGAAGACAAAAGTAACGGTAATAATTTATAAATATAATGTTTGTTAGGTTAGGTTGCAACGATGAGATAATATCTATTTCATATTACTTAGTATGGCTTCGATAATACCATGATAATACCTACTATGGACGCTAGTGATGGCGCCAAACATGTGTCCAAATTCTAGGCCGAGTCTTTTTAGATTGCCATTAATTAGAACAATGCATAATATGTACTATCATTGTAACAACATAACATTTGTATTAATACTATAGGAGACTGCTTTTAAATCTTGCGAAGCTTAAGGTATTTATGCTCATGGCTGTACAAAGAAAGGAGCTTGTGGCTAAGTAATAACAGCCGCACGGGTCGATCGATTAGGTTAAGCTACGCTTGCCGCGGTTGGTCCGTGGATGGGTGACCATCTTCACATACCAAGACCCCTCGGTGCCTTGGACAGCTCGTTAAGCCGTTGATCCCGGCTGTCATTCGTGGATCTTTGACAGTTGTTACGGGTCGTCAGAAGCCCGAAAGTCTGACAACCAGTCTTACCAAGGAGTTTCGTATTACCCAGTAACTGGATTGTGGAGGTCAGATAGGTAGTCGCTCTGTGTGAAATAGGCAGTCGCTCCATGTAAAATACTGGTTTTCAGCTGCATCCAGTTAGACTGGAAGCAGACTCTAACATATGTAGTTGGGAAAAAGCTAGGCAGATGAAAGAAAGAATACTTTCTCTTGTTTGCACACCAACTAAAGAATACTTTCTCTTGTTTGCACACAAACTAAAGAATACTTTTTCTCTTGTTTGCACACCAACTAAAGAATGAACGAATACAATTTTACAAAACGGGTCATAGTTACTTTTCTTTTTCATTATAGCGAACTTAAGATTTGTTATCTGTATTATTATAAAGGGACGAATCATCCTAATACAGGGTTGGATATCCCAAAACCGGATTCAAATGTAAATGAATTTAAATAAAGCAAATTTGACATCCTCCGGTCCCTCACAATCTATTTAGGTAATTGCACGGTCGTTGACGACATTATATCCGTTGATTGTACCCGGTTTTGCAATCCCCAATCTTTGGGAACGTGGACTGCATAAATAATAACCCACAATCGACTTGTTAAATTATATGCAATAATTTTAACGAGACCAGGACGAAATATTCGATAATTTGTTTATCAAGTTTGGTTATAACAGGATGGTGACATAATTATGTTTTATGTAGCTATATTTGGCACTTTTTCGCAAATATTGATAAAATATAGGAAAAGGGTAGGTAATGATGACCATTTCTAAAATTAATTAAAGTTACATACTTTACCTAAATCATGATTATTTTCCGCCGGGCTGAAGTGGGAGAGGACCAAACACGTCTCACGAATGCATCCGGATAGATGGGCCAAAATCGACACTCATTGGAAGCCTGACGGAGGACATCGCCGTTGAGGTAGACCACGGCGGAGGTGGTGTGACGATCTGATAACCTTTGCAGGGGCAACATGGCCAGAGATCGCACAAGACGTGGAGGTTTTATCGGCAGGCTTTTAGCGTGGTCTTACTGAATACTTTACCTTTCACATCCTGACATGGATGGATCTTATTTCTGAAGTTTTAGCCAGTCGCAAACTTTCAATCTCTTTCAATTCTAAAATGGGGCAGTTCATAGCAAGTCCAGCGAGTCCTGTCGTCTGCACGCTACAGGAGTGATGCTACCGAAGGTGTCAAGCTCGTAGCCAAATTCTGGGCTAGACTGTATAAAGATTGACATCCACATGCCAAGAAGAAGACTTACTACACACGATCAAATTGTATTGAACAGAAAAATCTACAACTTTTATTATAGTATAAGTTGTAGATTTTCATGAGTATATAGTAATTTAATTCAGTCAGCATTCAATAGCTATTTGGCTATTTTATTTATATTTGGTTAAGCAGGTTATGGAACAAACTATACTAGGTGTCAAACTCACAGACCGTAATAGGAGTTCCTAATGCGCACGGTGATTGCGTAACACACGATCAGTAGCAATCGGTTTCATTTTGACAGTTCAACAACATTCATTGCGTTATTTACGTTGTTGAGCAGAAACATTTTTCGAACATATGGAGCAATGGATTAGCAATATGCTTCAAAATGATTAAAATTGAGAGTAATAGTGTCTTCCGCAATTAGGGTGGCAGTCTGCGAGTTTGATACTTTGTTGAAAAAATGTCTTTCAGTGTAAAAAATATATATATATATATGTGTTTCGAAACGAAGTACAGAGTTCTATACTTCGTTTCGAAACACAAATATTTTTTTTATTTATCTTACATCTACCATTACAGATTACCCCAATGCGATAAATGCGCCTATACTAACTTAAATTTATCTATAACAAAGTACAAACAATGCACTCAGAGAACAACAGAATATGTCCGGGTCACTCGCTATGAGGTTGAGCATGCGGAGTGCGCACGTCAGCGGCGCTTCCCTTAAAAGATTGGTTCAAGCGCGCGGTTCCACTAGCATCGGCGGCTGTCAATAGCAGACGCTGGCCGCACAGCTGCTGGACTAAAGTGGAACTGGACTGGCCACATCTGTCGCATGTCGGAGCAGCAACAGGCTGCAGCATACGCTATTTCATGCTATGAGGTGGTCTCAGTGGATCTCAAGCATAAAACGACAACGCGCCAGACCCAGACAGAGATGGTAGAATGAACTGGACTCCTAAAGGATTAGCCCAACATTGCAGTAGACCGGGAAAAGTGGAAAGAGGGAACGCAGTGGACAACACAGGCTTATAATAATAAATAAATCATATACAAGGCTTTTTAGCAGAAATTACATAGGCAAGTGAGCTTTTAAAAGTTTTACCACTACTTAACAAAGAACATTAATTAAAACAATTAACGGCCTCATAATACTAGACTTCATAATTAAATAGGTGCATAGGGACACTTATGTGCCTACTCAATTATATATTATGTACAGGGTGGCAGGGACATCGACGCGCAAACTGTAACCACAAATTCAGCATAAATGATTCTAGAACCCCTAGCGTAGAATTTTTTTGTAGGTTATAAAAAAAAAACCGGTCAAGTACGAGTCGGACTCGCACACCGAGGTTTCCGTACAAAGTAGGTAGTTATGTAAATAGTTTATTACAGGAAAAAAAATGCCAAATTTCATGATTCGGTCAACGGGAATTACCATAAATAGGTTTTGATTCCAGAACATAAAAGCTCGTATCTTTTGATTGGGTTGACTTAGAAGTTTGATTTTTCCACTGCTTCAACGGATTGCAGCCCTGTGTATTTGATAATAATTTCAACTTGATAACTCCACGTGTTCCTGACAAAAATGGCCTTGACCGACGGACAGACAGACGGACAACGAAATGATCTTATAAAGGTTCCGTTTTTTCTTTTGAGGTACGGAACTCTAAAAAATCAGCAGTTTTACAAAAAAGTGAAATACCTACGCGGTCAAAATAATGTATGGAACAGCAATTTTTTTTAATAACTCGCCTAAAATTTAAACCAGTTACAGTTTGCGTGTCCGTACCATATATCTTGTATGAGTATACTTTCAGTTTTATTTATAACATTTTAATCAATTGCTAAGCAACTAATTTAGCTAAAATTAACTAAATAGATTAGTCAAATTCTTATTCATAATAGCTATTTAGCGCTAAGAGGATGCTAATTGCTAAGCAATTGATTAGTGGCTGTCAAAATTAAACACCACCGGACCACTGTTAAGAGGATGCTAAGAGGCAACATGGCGGATTTTATTTGAATCAGCTGATCCGATATTTGCATTTCGAGGTTATTTTGTTCATAGTATCATAGTAGTGCGTAAATATAGATTTCGACAATCTTTTACTGGATTTCCAAAACGATGTAGCACAGTTAGATAATTTTGAAACTACGGAGGGAAGTAAAAGAAGGAAGACCTACAAAGCTCGTACAAAACCGCTACTAGAATGATTCCCTATTGCATATTCTTCATTCCGAGTACATATTGAAAGGATTTATAGGGAAAGCTCAATGAGGTGGCTCAGTAGATGCTCAGGAGGTCTGAAGAGAATGAGTTCGTGAACAAGCTTATCACAGATAGTGATTATTCAATGTGTTATCCCATGTGCCCATGTGTTATCTTATGACGCCAGTTCATGTTATGGTACAGAACTAAAGAAAAGCCACGTCGTGGCAGTCACACACAAATAATAAGAGACATTTAGTAGAAATTATTTATTTTGATACGTAATAAAACCACATTTTTGTTCTAAGTATATTCATTGTTTTTGTTTTCCAATACTCTTCCTCCAAAGACAGAGGTACCATTCTTTACTCATGCCACTCTCATTCCTCATCATCTTCACGTAGCATGGTGTCCTCATGAAATTTCTGACATTTATCTGTCAAATCAAGACAGATAAAAATCGTAGTTTTGACAAATTTATTCAAAAAATTCCGTTATTTAGTCAACTATTTTGATTATAATCTGTGCCGAACGGATAATTTCACCTCTATTTCATATCGCTACTTATCACCTGCTAACTAGCGTTTATGAATAAAGAAAAGATAAGCATTGATTAAGAGCTAAATAATTGGTAAGCTAGACAGTAGCTAATGAGTGATTAGCGAGATTTTTATAAATAATTAAAAATTAAATTATTTATTATAGCAATTTTTTTATTATTAGCAATTATAGCAAAGTTTTTTAGATAAGACTCGGGCAGTCTTATTTATAAAACTTTAATTTACGGGAAATACTATATGCATAACTGAAATAAATTATTGCCCGTCGCATTTTAAGTATGCTATATAGGGTTCGACCCCCAGGTCGAGCAATGTTATTAGCCTTTTAACATTAGGAATATTTATATTATTATAATAAGAATGTCTCGTTGGTCCAGTGGTCGCAAGCGCTGCATGTTGTCCTGGGTTAGAGTCCCGGGTCGGGCAAAGTGTTATTTGATTTTTCCATCTGGATTGTCTCAGTAGCGCCTGGAGCCTGAATTTGTGTCCGGTTGATGGTAAAAGGCTCGCCACATGTTATATGGGACTTAAAGTACTATAGGTGCACCTCTGCGTAACCCTTCGGGGTTTACAGGCGTGATTTTATGTTATAAACAGTTTGGGCAAGACGCTTGCCCCCTATTACAAAGGAATGTGAGTTCCATACACCTCTGCCGACCTACTAAATTTACTACTAAAATTAGTAGTAAGTAAAACGATCCGCCTACTTCACCCTACTTCGTAACGTATATTTACACAGCACTGCTTCAATTAGATTGCAAACAACCGGGCCATCATTCTATATCGAAAAAGGTGTGAAACAAGGAGACCCGCTTTTACCCAATGAGCTCTGCCGTGCCCAGTGAGGTGTTGGCCAAAATAACCACCACGTGGAGCCCTGACACGGAAAATTAATACCTTTCAATTTTTCTATAATTTTCATTTACTTTTATTAAATACTAGCTTTTGCCCACGACTTCGTCCGCGTGAAGCAACTTTAAAAAAAAAAAATCCGTAAGAACCTTCTACAAAGTAAGAAAACTTAAAAAAAAATAGATGAAATCGGTAAAGTCGTTCTCAAGTTATGGCGTGACCAAGGGAAATGGGGATTAATTTATACAATATATAGATGTGTTCATGAATATATGTATAAAACCGCATTTTCACTTACTATAACGTCAAACAACAACAAATACAAAATAAGGTATCAGCGGTACCTTTTTATTTTGACAAAACTAGCACTAACCCTGAGTTTAGCGACCACTCCTACATAGATGGATAAAATATGTAGAAATACCCAATGTTTACCTTGTTTAACCCTGACTTAGCTGTTAACTCTGAGTTCTTCATAACCCGAACGTGCATGTCAGCCTCACAATCTTAACAACTTAAATCCGACTTTACAAACTCTACATTTATTTAAGTAGCCCGACTAAACGCGCAAGTGGCTTTTATTGGTTTAATTGCAAGCGCGGGTTTGGGTTTGATGCTCGGGCAAGGTGTTACGATCTATGTATACTAATAAGCTATTTCAACCGAGGATGAATCTCACATGTACAGGCAACAACAGCTATATTGTGTGCATAAAGTTGTATAACAAAATACCAAATTCTGTAAAAACGCTACCATTTTCTATTTAAAAATAATTTGACGAGGTTTTTAATTGGAAAATACTTTTATAGTGTACAGACGCCAGCAGGTCAAGCTACCCGAAACTGTAAAATTTTCCCAATCAACCTTGAACCTTAAAGCTTTCTTAAATAAAGTTGAAACTCTATTAAAGAAATTTGACAGGTAGCTTGATGTGCTGGCATCTGTACATGAATTTTTGGATTATAAATTGTAAGTTTTGTAAATTGCACGGTCATTTTAATTGAATTTCGGGACGTTTCGGAAGTGTGATTATTAAACTAGAGAACTACGTTAAAATTTATCAATAATGAATAGTTCGTTTTTTGATTTATTTCAACTTAAACTTGATAACGCCTGCGAGTAATTATTATACGAGTACTAGTTATATAAAAGTAAGTAGTAGTTAGGTTAAGTGTAGTTGTCTAATAGCACGTAAGTTATACAGTTAGCTAATAGTTCTTTTGCTGTAATGCCAATAAACGCATTTTTCTTTCTTAACACAAAATAATTATTTGCAGGTGTGAAATGAAAAGTAAAATATCAGCTTTTATTGTTCGTATTCATTTAGTAGGTAGCATAATAATGTCTAACTCACTTACACATTATCTAGCACCAACATAGGATCACTAAAATTCAACGAAAAAATTACTGCTCTCAATCTAATTAACACAAATCACTGACAGACAATGCATAGCCGAAACTGGGTCTGGAAGCCTGAAATTTTATACAGACGAGACGCCAGCAGGTCAAGCTATCCGAAACTGTCAAATTTTCCCAATAAACCTTGAACCTTAATGCTTTAGCGATAAAGTTGAAAATCATTAAAGAAATTTGACAGTTATAATAGTAGCTTGATGTGCTGGCGTCTGTAGAAGAGTTCCATAATAGCACTTTTTTTCTTTTAAGCTGTATTGTGCCACTGCTTGGCAAAGTTCTTTCCCACACCTTTCCACTCTTCCCTGTGCGTTGCCTTCTCTGGCCAATCTCCCATAAACGCCACTAAGTGTTAAGTCATTCCTCGGGCTCCCTCGGCGGCGACGCCGGTTTTCTGGTCCCCACTGCGTGATGACTGGCCTATCTATCCTGATGCATCCTTTATTCAAATTTTATTTTTGTTTCAAATTGACGTTATTTCAAGTTAAACAAATATCAACTTCATTTCAATGGTCCTTAAGTTGATTTCAGAGTGACTAGCACTATTAAAAAGTTATAAAAATGTTTGAAGTTGTAGCGTAAACTGAACTTTATTATGTAGGAATTAAAGTTATTTTTCCATAAACTCATATTTATACCTCTATACTCATACTCATATATATTGAAAATGTATCCCGTTACGACAGAGAAATGAGAAGAGGGACTTATTATGATAGTTTGTATGGAAGTTCGTAATCGTAATCGCCGATCGGAAATCCCATCGGGCATACACGGCTTGTTTATCTATAAAAAAAAAAATAACTTTTCATAACCGTATCTCTTTTGGACGATATTTTATCTATATATCGTCAGTTCATTGTTGCGAGTTCAGTAGAAACACTTGTCTCGTTCAAAACAAGGTGAAACTGGGTTTAGTGATAAAAATAAATAAATAATTCAGTAAAATGAATCCGCACAATGAAGAGTTACTTGATCGTGAGTACTTTTTTTTTAAATTTATCTTAATGTTCAAAAGTACCTACTAAAGCTCGTAGAGCTTAGATTTAGTCATTTGCATCACAGGTATATTATAAAAACAAAATGTGTACCGTCTTGTTATTTTAGGTTGGTACATCATCAGTCACGAATTTGATAAGGTATTTTTTTGGAAATTTTAGTCAAAATATGTACCTAATCAGTATAAACGATGCGATGCTTTACCTACCTTACTGATGCCAGACTAAGGAAAACTATCGACAAGTTAATTCTAAAGTTTCCAGAAGCATGTGTCACGCTAGTGTCACGACTTTCAAACAATACTACCATCATTAGGTAGATGATGGTAGTATTGTTTTATTGTTTGCCTTTTCCCAACTAGCTTTCGGGTTGGCTTCCAGTCTAACCGGATGCAGCTGAATACAAGTTTTTTTTCCGTGGAGCGACTGCCTATCTGACTTCCACAACCCAGTTACTGGGTAACACTATACCCCTTAGTACTGACGACCTGAAACGACTGTCAAAGATTCACGAATGGCAGCCCCGACCAACAGCTTAACGTTGAAATACCATAAGACACTAAAATCAAAGCTAAATATAAAATACGAATAATCCAAGCGAGATGCTTTATTAATTTCTTTTTCTTAATTTCAGCTAAAGGCCAGGGCCAGCCTCCGCCATATACACACGGCGATCCGCCTCAAGTCATGCGCCCAACAAATAATATGTCAATGCAAACGGGACAACCTATGTTGGTACCAATGGGACAACCCATGCAGGGAGCAATGGGACAATCCATTCCTATACAATATGGAACAATGATGCAACCCTCAGGAGGGATGTATCATGCGCATACCCCGGTCGTGGTTCCCATGGTCGTCGGTAATCAGATGGGCCCAAAACCACAGCCCACTACCTGCCAATCCTGCAAAGAAGTTATAGTCACAAGAGTTGAAGCCAAGGCAACCACAAAGACTCATTTTTTTGCTGCCATGCTTTGTTTTATGTGGTCAGTATTCAATTCAGTTTTATTAGTTTAGATATATATTGTGAACCAACTGTGCAATGTTATCTTATCTCTCGCTTCATTGTTGTATGAAGGCAATTTTTATTTACACTGGCTGGATAAACTTGTCATATAAAATAAACTATAAAAATTAAAATATCCTAAGCTAGCCAAAACTAAAACGTGGCGTCGAAAATTTCCCCGCATCGCTGTCGACTTGTGATGTACCCAAGACACTGGCGACATTACCTGGTTCTATGGAAATACTTAGCCTCTGGCCAAGGTAAAAGCCAGGCTTTGGGTTTGGGTAGTGTCAACCAGCCATTTGAAAATTTCATTGAACAAGCTATGAGCTCTCGGATCCCCCGGCCCGAGGGTTTCACGACCCACAGGGGTGGGTGGGTGGGTTTTACATCTAGTTATTGTGTACCTCTAACGCATAAACTTAGAACAATTCCTTTTCTATTTTCAGTTGTCTGCCGTGTGTGTTCATCCCCTACTGTTTGGACAGTTGCCGCAACGCGGACCACTACTGTCCAAACTGCAGCGCTTACATCGGCAGCTACGTCCACTAAATACTTATGACTGATAATGGTTTTATGTAAAATATGTCGAAAACAAAATGATAAGCGCCAGTATAAGATAATGTTATCTCTAAATAGGTGTGTAGGTATTTTGACAACGTGATTCGAAGCTTTAAACCTAACGAACAGTACCAAAAGTTTATAAGACTGTTGATCGATCAAAACCTCTCGTGTAGATAAAAGTGCCTGTCAACCATAATTTCTTTTACCGTCTGCATCAGCTTGCGGTCCTGGTACAGACGCCAGCACATCAAGCGACCCGAAACTGTCAAATTTTCCCAATCAACCTTGAACCTTAATCCTTTAGCAATAAAGTTGAAAATCCATTAAAGAAATTTGACAGATTGTAGTTACTTGATTTGCTGTCGACGGTAGTCGAGGTTTTAATGCGAATAAACCTCGACTTTCATATCTTTCTGAGTCCAAATTACTTACTGCTACGGTAAAGTAGTGGAAAACGTGATGTTGGCCGAAGAAAAAGGTCCTGAGGGCCTAAATATAGTGACAATCTATCAGCGATAACAATGATGGAGAAGTCAGTAATGTATTGTATTGACATAAGCTACCGAAAAGCTTATGTCAATCTTGTTGAAAGTCGTTGTGGAAATACGGAACGCTTCAAAAGCTATTGCTAGTTGTTTAGGCCGTCCTAGGCCAAAATCACGACCGGAGTCACAGATTTATAAGTCTGTGACTGGAGTGATGCCGAACTGTTCCACTTCACAAAGGATAAGGAGAAATGTTCAGATTTTATGGCTAACCTTCAGAAATGGGAGACGCACCAAAGAAAAAGAAGAAGTTACCGATAAAACTGACGATATTGCCAACGTGTTTCGATTTTGGGAACACATGAGGTTAATGTACACGAGGCAGAATGAATTGTTAGGATTTTGATATGTATAGTTGTTTTTAATTTGTATGTTTGATTTTATTATTATTTAACCCGCTGCTGCGGGACTTGTTTGCTGATTATTTTTAATAATTATACTGTAAGTAAATTATGTGTTTTGTTTCATTGACTAACATATGGCAAATTATTTTAATGAAAATAAATGAACATAATGACCAAAAGCCGTAAAACCGATATCATTTTGATTCCCCTAGTTTATAAGTTGTACCTGCGCTAACAATAGCAATGGGTTTCATTTTGACAGTTCAACAACATTCAAGGCGTTATTTACTTTGTTGAGCAGACAAATTTTTCGAACATAATATGAAGCAGTGGATTAGCAATATCCTTCAACCCCCCCCCCCCCTTCCTTCCTTGTACCTACGCTAAGTATTTTTTTATATGGAAATCTGTGGATAACGTCGTGGGTAGTGTATTTGTTAGGTAATTCTATTATTTTAGTACTCCAATCATGTGTAATATTTAATATACTGCTGTTTGTTGTCACTAATAAATAAAATAAAATAAAATATGATTGTGATTGATAGTGTGTTACGCAATTAGGGTGCTGCATGAAATAGGTCCTTATAGCTTATCCTATACAATGTGTAACTGAATTAATGCACATTATAAAAGTAGTTTGTTCAGAATCGTTTACTGAATCGATTTTTGTAATTTTTAATATAATATTTTATCCCAAAAATAATTAAAACTATGTAAATTACTGTCACACTTCCGCTGTACAGTCAAAATAAACCAAAATGGATGAAATACCCCACTAAGCTAGACCCTTGTACATACGCAAGCGACTGTGTGCATGCGTTAATTTGTAATGTGACCATAATTTTCTCCCAGAATCAGTGTAACTAATTTATATAACTATAAAAAATGTATTAATTATAATATATTAATGTATGTTATGTACGCAAAATACGCGCATTGTCGTGGAGTTGCGGACACCAGCCCGTCTTACCTATTTATATAACTATAACTATTTTTATTAATAATAATAAAAAATCAATGTGTGTATTATGATTATAACATAATATTCTGATTGGGGTGTCTGGTGGGGTTATTCGCACGAGTAAAACAAGTTGCTTTGTTACTCTTTGTCACTGTAAGTTGTGTGGAAAGTTATTTTCTTCCTCAAATGTGGACCAAAAGGCTCCGCGTAGACCGAGAGCAGCGAAAATCAGACAATTTTCTGATGGCATTCAATAATAAACTTTGTGTGCGTTAATTCCGAGTCATGTTGTATATTTAGCCGCCTGCTCTGGCGGTGTCACCAAACCACTTGAAAGAAAGGTGATGGACAGATAACAGTTGGTTTGCACAAGATAAAAAGATACATGACATTGTGCACGACATTCTCCATTTGGATTAATATTGACAAATAGTTTTTTGTATAGATGATTGAAACTTTTCAATAACAAATTGTTTATGAATAAATCAAATCAAATATGTTTATATACGTGCACACATGTTATGAGGTGTTTCGATTGATTTAAAATCTTTGACATGGTAGTAGTACCTAGTAGTAGTTTTAGAATTTGAATAAAGAAAATAACGATAACTATGTGCTTATTCCCCTTTATTAGACGTTACTTAAAGTTAAGCAATGATTAGTGACTGTTTAACCATGCATTTTAACGTCAGTTAAATTTAAGCAACTGTTTATAAATTAACCCCTTAGAGTGTAGGGTTATTTAAAAGACATGATACCTAGGCAGGCATGGCATAACAGTATAATCAGCCTAAAACGTTTCCACTGCTGGGACACAGGCCTCCTCTCTATGAGAGGGAGTGGGCCGTAACCCACCACGCGGGCCCAGAGAGAGAGAGGAGAGAGAGAGGGACGTAAGAGTAGAGGTCTTCAAATTTTTGGTTCTAGGACATGCCGGTTTTCTAATGATGGTAGTAGGCCACTACTTGTGCACCTACGTTTAATAAAAGACATGTACAAATTTTGTAAAGCACACACGCTGTACTTCCTCGTTTACTTTTAAATACAATTTCGTCGTACATATTCTGGACTTCCGGAGTATTATTGCCTCACACTACGATTGTGTGAACGTGATTACGACGCGGTATTAAGAAGATATCTCCAGATCCTCAAATCAAGTTTTCATCATGGCCAACAACAGTGAACAAGAACTCTCCGATGTGTCGACGTCGAGGCACATCCCACCCATTTGGTGCGACAAGATTCATTTGTGGTTCGCGCAATTTGAAGCCATCATGTCCGTACAGAAGAAGTTTTAAAGTCGACTATGCCAAGACCTCGCACAATTACTTGGAGCAGAAAAAACCCGTACTACTACGCCTACCATCCGCAGAATAACGGCATCGTCGAACGCTGGCACCGAACATTGAAAGGCGCACTCATGGCTCGACTAGAAAACAGCAATAAATGGATCTCCGAATTACCTACTGTTTTAATGGGTCTCCGAGCCGCCATGCGCACCGACACCAACACAAGTGCCGCGCAGCTTACCTTTGGCCAAGCGATGCCGGCGATTTAATTTCACCATCGCCAGCCGCAACGAAAATGGACCATGACTACGTCGATCACCTGCGCGACAAGCTCACACCTACATACAAACCGCATTCAAACAAGCGATGTATGTTCGTGCACAACGACCTACAGACATGCAGCCACGTGTTTGTACGTCATGACACCGACCGCAAACCTCTGCAGCATCCATATAAAGGCCCATACAACAAGGTCCATACAAGATCACCGAACGTAGCGACAAATACTTCACGATTCAACTACCAGGAAGATTTAGCAACATATGGATCGACACACTACCTAAGCGCTACAAGAGTACACTTATATCTAGACAGCCATGTAAATAGATAATTTATATCTACATTGGACGATATTACATCTATAAATCATCAGTTTGTTGTTCCGAGTTCGGGACAGTCAATGTGTCATCGAAAACAAGGTGACGCTGATTTTAGTGATAAAAGAAATCAACTATTTAGTGAAATGAACAAGCACAATCAAGAATTACATGATCGTGAGTATATTATTTTATAAACTTTAAATTAGGTAGACGTTTGCTATATTTTTTTAACCTTCAAAAGTACTAAAGCTCGAAGGGCTAAGATTTGATGTTTGCATCATTTTTATATCATCATTTGATGTTTGAATAGTAAATAAATGTTATTACGTCAGTAATGAATTTGGGTATTACTTTGTAGCGGTATCTAAGTACAACGCCACATGCAAACAACGCGTCATACTGACGTCACGCAAATCCTGTATCTCGCAAGCAGAGTTTACCGCGCAGTTAGCATAATATATACAAAACTTCCCAACACCAATCGTTGGGCAGTTGCCCGCCAGACACAACAATCGTCTGATCGGAGGATCCCAGTCCCAATCTGTCAAAAATTCGTCTTTCCCTACATTTTGACAAGTTTTTGACCTTTGTTTGTCGCCGAGAAGAGACTGCGACTAGATTTTGATCGTTTTAAATTACGAGAATTGGCCTGCAGAAGACAATATAATGCTTAGTACTCTGATTTTGCATCACTGTCAATGTTATAGTGATCTTTAATCTCGTGATGATAAGGTTGCTGTTAGGTGGCTGCAACTGTCAAGTCTGTCAAAATCTCAGTGATCTTTAGTGTTGTTGTAATAAGATTGTGGTTGGGTTGCAGCTGTTAGAGGTAGAATAACTGTGGAAGGACTGTTATTATCGCGTGGCTAAACTAGAAAGTACCGCCGCCTTCTTGTTTTGTCAATACAATATTTCTGTGACAATTTTACAAATGTTTACCATCAACACCCACCTGTCAATGTCATTCCCGTGCGAAAATATTCTTGTAGCACTCTACAAGGAATACAAGCGAGTTAGATTTTATATCTTCTATTTCTTATATCTTCTATTCTTAATTTCAGCGCAGGACCAGCCTCCGGCCTACACACCCAACGATCAACCACATCCTCAAGTCATGCGCCCCACTAATCAAAAAATGAAAGAGGGACAACCGACGCTTATACCAATCGGAGAACCCATACTTGATAGAATGGGACAACCGATGCAAATACAACGTGGTACAATAGTGCAACCCAACATAGACCAACCTTCCCGGGTTTTGATGCCCGTCCTCGTCGGTAAACAGATGGGTCCAGAACCAGAAAATACGACCTGCCCATTCTGCCAAGAAGCCATCGTCACAAAAGTTCAAGCCAAGGCTAACGTTAAAACCAAAATGTTTGCTATCATGCTTGGGGTTTTGTGGTCAGTATACGAATATTGTTGATTTCTCTCTCAGCTGATTTTTGATTAAATAGCAATCTTTCATGGGGTTAAAAGGGTTAATCATAATCAACATTTTTCTGCCCTTACCCCAACTTATTTAGCGTCTCTTTTAGTCGAAAGGTTAAAAGCAATCATGCATATATTATCCAACTTTAACATAGCGTGGGCGCGGGTTTAGCGTTATGTCCGCAGTGAAATCTCATCATGTTTCTTTGTCCAAATCAATTTTCGTTGGAAGCAAATTTCAATACAGAGAGCAGTGGTGGGCCAGTGGTATCGAATTACGAGTTGTACGTGTTTCATCATCACTGCTCTCAAAACGGTGAACCCAAAATCGAAGACATGTGACATCCACCAATCCGCACTGGGCCCGCAAGGTGGATTACGGCTCACTCCTTCTCCCAGAGAGGAGGCCTGTGTCCCACCAGTGCCAACGTTTTAGGCTTTTCATTTTAATTCACTAATTTGTTCCCATAATGCCTATCCTTAGTAAGGGTTTTATGAGGATTGGTTGTAACTATTTCTTTTTTATTTGCAGTCTTTGGCCGTGTGTGCTCCTCGTCTACAGTTTGGACTGCTGTCGCAACACGGATCACTACTGCCCTCACTGCAGCGCTTACATCGGCAGCTACGTCCGCTAAAATCTCATGTCTTATAATTTTTCCCATTTATTGAAAACAAAGGCTAAGTGCCATTTTTAACCAACTTCAAAAAAATTATGTTGTTCTCATTTTGGATGTTTATACCTATATTTTTTTTTTATGTATGTTCGGGCATAACTCCGACATTTATAATAAACGGATTTGAAAAATTATTTTTTTGTTCGAAAGTGGTTTATTTAAATGGTCCCATTTAAATTTCGTAAAGATCTGATAATGAGTTTCGGAGACAGACAGCGGAACTCATAACTGAGTTATGCATACATAAAATATATATATATATATATATTTAAATATGTATATAAATCCAAATTGAGAACCTACTCCTTTTTTTGAAGTCGGTTAAAAAAACAGGATTATCCAATTTGTTGCAGTCGATCGGAAGAAGATATATACTGGGTGGCGCAAAAGTAAAGACCCTATTTGGTTCAGCTATAACATTTTTTCTAAATTAGAAAACTAGATTTAGATTTTTTTAAATGTATATTTGTGCCATTAAATTTCGTACCATTAGGATTTAAAGATGATGTCTTTTAAATGGTGACCTCCAGAGTTGATACACATTTGAGCCCTATTTATGACATTTTGCATAACTTGCCGTAACACTTCCTGCGATATGTTCGTTATTTCTTGACGAATGTTTTCTTTTAGAGCTGCGAGAGTCTGTGGCTTGTTCACATACACCCGAGATTTCAAAAAACCCCAAAGAAAGAAGTCTGGACTGGTCAGATCGGGTGATCTTGCAGGCCAAGGCAAATCGCCAAAACGAGAGATAACTCGGTCTGGAAAAGCGTCCCTCACTAAGTCCATAGTGTCGCGCGCTGTGTGTGCCGTAGCGCCGTCTTGTTGAAACCAGATGTGCTCCAGCCCCAATTCGTCCAAACTGGGTATCAAAAACTCACGTAACATGGTTCTGTAGCGTTCTCGTTTGCGTGGCACGTCGCCTCGTTGATGTTTCTGGACACTCTTCCACATCTTCGCGCACAGCATCGATATTTTCAGCTGAACGGCCTGTTCTTGGTCTCCCAGACTTAGGTCTATCCAATGTTGAGCCAGTTGGTTCAAGGCGTGTGGCAAAGCGTCGAATTGTGCGACCAATCGGTGCCGGACGGTGGGGAAATCGTCGACGAAATTCACGTTGTGTTCTTATCACTGATGAATTATTCCGTAAGAACATTGACACAATTATTCCACGTTCTTGGGGAGTAAAACGGTCCATGTTTATTTTCAGTGTATTTTACATTTGTTCACTACACAATTTTCAACAACAGAATGACAGAAAATGTCATATAAAAAAAAAAAAGGTATTTTCTTTAGTGCCACTACTTTTGCGCCACCCAGTATTATAAATAAAAATGAATCATCACAATGTACGCGCATATACATTTCGGTGATTCATTTGTATTTATGTATGTGTATTGTTGGGAAAACTCTTGCCGAACAGATTCCAAAATACTGCGATCAACCATCTTTCAAAAAATCAAGCAATAGCTGTAACTCGAAATCTTTCGCCATGTTGGATACTGATGAAGATGAAATAACTCGATTAATTTCTGGGTTAAAAGAGGACTGTGCAGTTGGATGGGATAATATAAGCAATAAGATCCTTAAACTCTTTAAGCATATTTTGGTACGTCCCTTAACGCATATATTTCGAATCTGTCTTTCCGAAGGAATTTTCCCTAGTTGTCTAAAAAAGGCAGTTGTAATCCCTATCTTTAAATCTGGAAGTAAAGACGTAGTTAATAATTATAGGCCAATATCCTTACTCCCCTCAATTTCCAAAATACTAGAGAAAATTATAAACAGTAGACTAGTTAATTACCTAGAAAAAAACAACATCTTATCCCCTGCGCAATTTGGTTTTAGAGCCAAACTGTCGACAGCCGATGCGGTGCATAGTCTGACTGGTTATATTTCAGAAGAACTTGGCAAAGGAAACCAGACCCTGGGAGTCTTTCTCGATTTAGCCAAGGCATTCGACACGGTGTCTGTTTCTGTCCTCCTGAACAAATTAGAGATTATAGGAATAAGGGGAACGCCGCTGAAACTGTTTACTGACTATTTAGACCACCGGTACCAATGTGTTAAAATAGATAATATTACGAGCGATGACCAGAAAAATACTGGTTTTGGTGTTCCACAGGGGAGTATTCTGGGCCCCACCCTCTTCCTTATTTATATTAACGACTTGTGCAATCTAAATATCAAAGACTGTAAAATAATATCATATGCCGACGACACGGCGTTAATATTTAGCGCTAAAACCAGTAGCGAACTGTTCGAAATTGCTCAACTAGGTTTTAATACTGTGACTAATTGGCTTCAAATCAATTTACTAACATTAAATGCCGACAAAACAAAATATATTCACTTCTCCATGCGCAAGCCCCTACTTAACATTACTAACCCTCATCTATATGCCCATCAATGTGGAAACCGTACAATCACCATGTGTAATTGTCCCTTTATCCACAAAACGAGCAACATAAAATATCTGGGGATAATAATAGACGACACACTCTCTTTCAAAAAACATATTGAAAGCCTAGTGAAAAGAGTACGCAAACTAATATATGTTTTTAAAAAATTGCGAACTTTAGCAGATTCCAAATTAATCACACAAGTTTATTTGGCCCTATGTCAATCTATAATTCAATACTGCATCACTTCTTGGGGTGGCGCACCAAAAACTAATTTGCTTCCTCTTGAAAGAGCTCAGAGAGCCATTTTGAAGGTAGCAAACTTCCATCCCTTCTTTTTTCCCACAGATCTGCTTTATAAATCCTGCAATGTACTAACGGTTCGCCAGCTTTTCATTATGCACTTAGTATTAAAACAGCACACCATGCTTACCTACAATGCCGACAACACTAACAAGAGACGGAATGATCTGGTATGCATGTCTAATGCAGCCTCAAAACATGTCTTTGTAGAAAGATTTATAACATTCTTAGGTCCATTCCTGTACAATAGATTAAATAGAAAACTAAGTATCTATAAACTAAATTACTATAGCTGTAAAAAAATTATTCTTAAGTATCTACTAACAAACAATTATGCACAGACAGAAGACCTACTTATTGTCTGCAAATAAAACTGCTAACACGCTATTTTACGTTTATTTACTTAAGTTTTAATTTAGTTTTTACGTTATACGCATTGTTAATTTATTATTTTAAGTATGTATGCACTTCTTAGCCTGAAGCACAGGTTCAACCTAGTTCAGGCAAATTAGCAACTATGCGCTATTTTTAATTGTTAAGGTAACCAATGTAAAATGTGTTCCCTTTTTATAAATAAACGATTTATTATTTATTTATTATTTTATTTTATTTATTTATATGTATGTATGTATGTATAGATAGATAGATAGATAGATATAGATTTGATAAGATACTGGCTGATGACATATAGTGACGATATCGCCAATAGATGGGACGGATGAGGTGTACTGTACACGAGGCAGATGTAAATGGTTGATTGAGAGAGATATTTTTTGTAAATAAACTAAATATGATTATTAAATAATTCATACGTAAAACGATGTGTTTTTTTCATTTCATGAGGTAATAAAGGAAAAGAGACGAATACCTAAAACAAGCAATCCAGAAGGCTTGAGGGTTTATTTATATCTAATCGTGTGCTGTGACTGGTTGACGTCATCACGTCAACGCCGGCTGTTGCTGAAAACCAGCGCTGGGGCTTTGTCTCGTATAGGGTTTTAGCATTATACTGAGCGATGGCCGTTTTGCGTGGATGTGACGCATGTTTTCCCCCTACTTGTTTTTTTTTTTTTGTGTTTAGGTTCTTTTTATGCGTCATGTTTACCGCAAATAAACGTATTGTCTTTCTTTCTTTCTTTCAGCGTAGGTTGGAAGGCTGGTACCAGCTTGGTTCTCTTAATTTGTGGGTGGGACCTGCGTGGTAATTTGGGGAGGCACTCCGGTATCACCGGGTGCCGACCTACCTCCGTCGAGTAGTCGGGGCGTATTTGACGGACAGAGCCGTCATCTACCCCGGTCGCGACGGGAACTGGAACCGGCGAGAGATGTCGTGCGGTGTCCCACAGGGATCGGTTCTGGGGCCGCTCCTGTGGGACATCGGTTACGACTGGGTGCTGCGGGCAGACCTCCCTGATGGCGTCAGCGTAGTTTGCTACGCTGACGACACGCTGGTCCTGGCGCAGGGGAGGTCGTATCAGGCGGCGGCCGACGCGATGACACGCGGGGCTGCGATAGTCGTGGATAGGATCCGGCGGTTGGGTCTCGAGGTGGCATTGCACAAGTCCGAGGCCATGTCCTTTCATGGGCCCCGGTACGGGCCACCTTCGGGATCCCAACTGATGGTAGGAGGGGTTCACATCGGCGTCGAGGCAACGATGAGATACCTGGGTCTCGTCCTCGACAGCCGGTGGAACTTCGTCGAACATTTTCGACGTTTGGCCCCCAAACTGGAACGGGCCGGGGCCGCCTTAAAGCGGCTCCTGCCCAACCTGAGGGGGCCAAACGCCTCCTGCCGGAGGCTTTACGCGGGGATCGTGCGGTCCATGGCCCTATATGGGGCCCCGGTGTGGGCGCGTTCACTGCGGCTTCGAGCCGCACACTACCTGAACGCGCCCCAGAAGGTGGTAGCCACAAGGCTAATCCGGGGCTACCGCACGATCTCGCGCGAGGCGGCAAGCCTCCTTGCCGGACTGCCGCCATGGGATCTGGAGGCGATAGTCCTCGCGCGCCTGCATGACTGGCGCGCGGAGGCACTATGCCGGGGGGAAACTCTGCACCCGCGGCAAATCGCTGCGGAGCGGACGGACCTCCGGCGCGATCTCATGGCGGAATGGAAGGCGCGACTATTGCAACCCAGCGCAGGGCACACCACGATAGTGGCGATAAGACCCCTCTTTGAGGAGTGGCTAGAGAGGCGTCACGGCGTTCTCACGTACCGCCTGACGCAGGTCCTCTCCGGACACGGATGTTTCGGGAGGTTCCTGCACATCATCAGGCGGGAGGAGACGCCCGGGTGTCACCACTGCCAGGATCGCCCAGAGGACACGGTGGAGCACACGGTGGAGGTCTGCCCTGCTTGGGCGGAGCCCCGCCGTGTCCTCGTAGAGGCGATCGGCAACGGCGGCGACCTCTCGCGCCCGGCCCTGGTGCAAGCCATGGTCCGGGGCGAGAGAGAATGGGAGGCAGTCACCTCCTTCTGCGAAGCAGTCATGCTAGCGAAGGAGGTGGCGGGGAGGCTGAGGGAGAACACCTCACGCCTCAGCCGCCGCGGGAGACGCTCCGGGCGTCGGGAGCCGCGTGACGACTCCCGGCCACCGTAGGCGCGGGCCTGCGGGCGGTGAGTAATGGGTAGCTCACCGTCCGATCAGGACCAGGCCCGTGCCGGACGGCGCGTTGTGTTCCACGCGCGCCTCAAAGAGAAAATGTCAGCAGAGGACGGGGCCCCATAGGGCCGAAGCCTGCCGGGGCGGCGGGATTTTCCGAAAGGTTAACCGCTGCCCTGGAACAGAAAGGGCTAAGGACGGAACACGGGTGGGTTTTAGTCAGTAAAAGTCTGACACTCCCTTCCGCTCCACCCAGAGCGGGAGGGGTCATTTGATGATTTCCCATCCACAAAAAAAAAAAAAAAAAAAAAAAAAAGGCTAACGTTAAAACCAAAATGTTTGCTATCATGCTTGGGGTTTTGTGGTCAGTATACGAATATTGTTGATTTCTCTCTCAGCTGATTTTTGATTAAATAGCAATCTTTCATGGGGTTAAAAGGGTTAATCATAATCAACATTTTTCTGCCCTTACCCCAACTTATTTAGCGTCTCTTTTAGTCGAAAGGTTAAAAGCAATCATGCATATATTATCCAACTTTAACATAGCGTGGGCGCGGGTTTAGCGTTATGTCCGCAGTGAAATCTCATCATGTTTCTTTGTCCAAATCAATTTTCGTTGGAAGCAAATTTCAATACAGAGAGCAGTGGTGGGCCAGTGGTATCGAATTACGAGTTGTACGTGTTTCATCATCACTGCTCTCAAAACGGTGAACCCAAAATCGAAGACATGTGACATCCACCAATCCGCACTGGGCCCGCAAGGTGGATTACGGCTCACTCCTTCTCCCAGAGAGGAGGCCTGTGTCCCACCAGTGCCAACGTTTTAGGCTTTTCATTTTAATTCACTAATTTGTTCCCATAATGCCTATCCTTAGTAAGGGTTTTATGAGGATTGGTTGTAACTATTTCTTTTTTATTTGCAGTCTTTGGCCGTGTGTGCTCCTCGTCTACAGTTTGGACTGCTGTCGCAACACGGATCACTACTGCCCTCACTGCAGCGCTTACATCGGCAGCTACGTCCGCTAAAATCTCATGTCTTATAATTTTTCCCATTTATTGAAAACAAAGGCTAAGTGCCATTTTTAACCAACTTCAAAAAAATTATGTTGTTCTCATTTTGGATGTTTATACCTATATTTTTTTTTTATGTATGTTCGGGCATAACTCCGACATTTATAATAAACGGATTTGAAAAATTATTTTTTTGTTCGAAAGTGGTTTATTTAAATGGTCCCATTTAAATTTCGTAAAGATCTGATAATGAGTTTCGGAGACAGACAGCGGAACTCATAACTGAGTTATGCATACATAAAATATATATATATATATATATATTTAAATATGTATATAAATCCAAATTGAGAACCTACTCCTTTTTTTGAAGTCGGTTAAAAAAACAGGATTATCCAATTTGTTGCAGTCGATCGGAAGAAGATATATATTATAAATAAAAATGAATCATCACAATGTACGCGCATATACATTTCGGTGATTCATTTGTATTTATATGTATGTATGTATGTATAGATAGATAGATAGATAGATATAGATTTGATAAGATACTGGCTGATGACATATAGTGACGATATCGCCAATAGATGGGACGGATGAGGTGTACTGTACACGAGGCAGATGTAAATGGTTGATTGAGAGAGATATTTTTTGTAAATAAACTAAATATGATTATTAAATAATTCATACGTAAAACGATGTGTTTTTTTCATTTCATGAGGTAATAAAGGAAAAGAGACGAATACCTAAAACAAGCAATCCAGAAGGCTTGAGGGTTTATTTATATCTAATCGTGTGCTGTGACTGGTTGACGTCATCACGTCAACGCCGGCTGTTGCTGAAAACCAGCGCTGGGGCTTTGTCTCGTATAGGGTTTTAGCATTATACTGAGCGATGGCCGTTTTGCGTGGATGTGACGCATGTTTTCCCCCTACTTGTTTTTTTTTTTTTGTGTTTAGGTTCTTTTTATGCGTCATGTTTACCGCAAATAAACGTATTGTCTTTCTTTCTTTCTTTCAGCGTAGGTTGGAAGGCTGGTACCAGCTTGGTTCTCTTAATTTGTGGGTGGGACCTGCGTGGTAATTGCCTAACGCATTTTACCTTGACCAGTAGACGTTTTTTTTTCGACATATCCTTATTTTTGCGAATGACTTATTTGACAACTTGCATAATATCTGAGTCAGTTATTTTTTAGTTTATCACAGATGTGAATGTTTTATCGGGTAGAATTTTGCGCCTAGATAGCTATCTACATAGTATGTGCAAGAATTGGTGACCGATTGAAAAAAAAAAAATTAAATAATCTACTAATGCGGTTCATTCAACTCAGCTTATCGCAGTCTACTGCTGGCGTCTCCCAGGCTGCGCCACTACACCCTGTCCTCCAGCTTCCGCAACCAGTTTGTCCCAGCCACGTAAAGTCTTCAGTCCATCTAGCTGGGGGGCGTCCCACGCTACGCTTGCCGAACGTGGCCGCCATTCCAAGACTCGCGTGTAACTATTAGCATGCATTTGTTTTACATGGAGGTGACATCGAAGTAGCCAGCGAAACCGTGACCGCCAGGTATCGCAGTGAGGCATCTCCGGAATGTAATTCATCATCATCACCCACAGCCCGACTTCACCCACTGCTATAGGCCCCTTTTTTCTTGTACCAATCCCCACGCTCCTGTACCAGCCTCATCCAGGTTTTGCTCGCGATGGCAACAGTGTCTCGCAATTAAAATCCATCATCATCTGCCTAGCTTTTTCCCAATCATGTTGGGGTCAGCTTCCAGTCTGACCAGATGCAGCTGAACCAGTATTTTACGTGGAGTGACTGCCTATCTTACCTTCACAACCCAGTTACAGGGTAACACGATACCCCTTGGTAAGACTGGTTGTCAGACTTTCGGGCTTTTGACGACCCGTAATGACTGTCAAAGGTCCACGAATGACAGCCGGGACCAACGGATTAACGTGCTTTCCGAGGCACGGAGGGGTCTTGGTAGAAGATGGTCACCCATCCACGGACCAACCGCGGCAAGCGTAGCTTAACCTGGTCGATCAACCCGTGCGGCTGTTATTACGTAGCCACGAGCCCCTCCCTCGCAATTAAAATACACTAATGTATTTATTATCCTTGTGTATTAAAAAAACTATAATCTATGTATAAAAAATAATCCCTATTTCCCTTGGTCACGCCATAACTTGAGAACGGCTTTACCGATTTCATCCATCTTTTTTTTTTTCTAATACTTTGTAGAAGGTTCTTACGAAAAAAAAAATTAAGAAAGTTGCGCAGATAATTAGAAAATTTAAAAATTACGCTATTACGCTAAACCTACTGAAAGGATTTAGATAAAATTTGACTCGTGGGTAGACCATGATCTGGAGAAGGACATAGGCTACTTTTCATCCTGGATAGCAGACGAAGTCGCGGGCTACAGCTAGTTTATTAATATATCAATGTTGGATGATATTTTATCTAGATAGATACCTAGTCAGTTCGTTGTTCCGAATTCAGTACAGCCACTTATCTCATTCGAAAACAAGGTTATGGTAGTGCGTGACCAAAATCGAAATTTATGCCGCCATCTTGTTTTTTCAATAAGTACAATTTCAAGCATCAACGATTCCATATACCTACCTTACCTATAACCTACCTAACAGTGTGTAAAACTGATTTTAGTGACAAATGGAAAATAATAATTCTGTGAAATGAATAAGGACAATGAAGAATTATATGATCGTGAGTATTTTATTATTTACTAGCTACGCCCCGTGGGAAAAAAATATAATGGTAAAAAATACCCTATGTCCGAATCCAGAGGGGGAATTCTCGTAATTTTAAGAACGTCCACAGTCTGATC
This sequence comes from Apamea crenata, assembly GCA_949629185.1. Taxonomy (NCBI): domain Eukaryota; kingdom Metazoa; phylum Arthropoda; class Insecta; order Lepidoptera; family Noctuidae; genus Apamea; species Apamea crenata. Next base: position 7,450,189 of record OX451359.1, read on the forward strand.
TCAGTCTTAATCTGTCAAAAATACCTCTAATTTCCCTACATTTTGACAAGATTTTGTCATTTGTTTGTCGCCGAGATGAGAATGCGACTAGATTTTGAACGTTTTAAATTACGAGAATTAGCCTTCTGGTCATTGTCTATCATGTGCCTCATTCAAATCCGTTCCGCCGTTTTAGCGTGAAAGCACAACAAAACAAACATGCAAAAATGAAATCTTTTCTCTTTATAATATTATATTATAGTTGAGATTATATTAGCAGTATATTATAATAGGTCCTTACCTATTAATTGCCGTTTTGCATATAATTTTTTTTTGTTTTTTTAAAGAAATATTCATTAAATAATTAAATTTATTTAATGGAAGCCATAAATAAACATGCATTTTTGCCATTTTAGTGGAAGTTCGTCGATGGCTTTGTTATAAAAATCTAAATTTATTAGCTAAACATTTAATTTTGAATTTTTAAATTCCATTCTCTGTAGGTAACCGAAATCCCTGGTTTTCATGTTTTTAACGCCCCAGGCTATACTGACTAAATAGTATGGAAGAAAAAAGCATGTTACGCCGACCCCAAATAAATTGGGATAAGGGCTAACGGTTATTGTTATAATTCCAGCTAAAGGCCTGGGCCAGCCTCAGCCATACCACATCACACCCAGCGACTCCGTCGGCCCTCAAGTCATACCTCTGACAAATATACCAGTACACCTGGGACCTGTGCTTGTACCAGTGGAAGGACAACCCGCCCACACAAGTGGGATGTACCACCTGCATGCTGCCCCGGTCGTCCTACCAATGCTCGTCGGAAATCAGATGGGCCCTAAATCAACATCTATGACCTGCGAATCCTGCAAAGAAGTCATCGTCACAAGAGTTGTAGCCAGAGCTAACACAGGAACACATATGGGTGCTCTCCTACTTTGTATTATGTGGTTAGTATGCTAATTTATTCTTGATGTCTTTAAAGGGCTCGTGGCTTCCTAAATGATAAATGAATAGCCGCACGGGTTAGTAGCTTGCCGCAGTTGGTTTGAGGATGGGTGACCAAACATTACATATCGAGATCCCTTTGTACCTCAGAAAGCACGTTAAGCCGTCGGTCCCCCCGGGTAGATCTTTGACAGTCGTTACAGATAACCAATACCGATACCCCTTGGTAAGACAACTAGTCTTACCAAAGGGTATAATGTTACCCAGTAACTAGGTTGTGGAAATATCAAATAGGCAGTCGCTTCATGTAAAATACAGCCGATCGATTCTGTAAAAATGTCACCTTGAAAAGTTTGGTGAAGTGAGCTTAGAGTGAGCTGTCAATAGTGTCAATCCCTAGCATTCGTTGGAATGACAGCTCACTCCACGCTCACTTCACCTAAGTTTTCACGGTGAGATGGTTACAGAATCGCACTGCTGGTATTCCGGTCGGGCAAAGTGTTGTTGGGTTGCCCATCTCGAATTCCTCAGTAGCTGCCCGGAGTATGGATTTGTGCCAGGTTGATGCGAACAGCCTCGGCCCTATTACCTACTAGTTTTAAGCATAACTACAGGTGAAATGTGGCTGTACATTTCTGCCTAATAATTCGGAGATTCCAGGCTATGTTATGTTATGCTATGTATGCTTTCTTTACGGGCTGACATATTCAATGGCAGACTTTCATAGGGTTAAGGAATCATTAAATATTTTTTATAAATCTGCAATATTACCTAGAACCTTTAATTTCTAATCGGATCATGATCGGAAATTTTTAATCGGATTTGTTTTAATATTCCTTTTCTTTTTTCAGCTGTTTGCCGTTGGTATGGCTCCCCTACTGTTTGGACAGTTGTCGCAACGCGGACCACCACTGTCCAAACTGCAACGCTTACATCGGCAGCTACGTCCACACGCTCAAACGGTGAAAACAAAATGATAAATGCCATTATAAGATTGTGTTATCAAATGGTGTGTATTTTGACCACGTGACATAATGAAACACACTGATGACGTTATTTTACCAAAATGTTCCAATAGCTGTAGATACCTACACATAATGCTAGTGCGAGTGTAAGCTGTAGTGAACACGAGGCAGATTAAATAAGTATCGGTGAATGATGTGTTTTGTTTCATTTCACGAAGTTATTAAGGAAAATAGACGAATACCTAGAATTAACGTAGCAGGCAATTAAAAGTCTCAGAGACGTTGTTGTTGAAGTTAAAAGCACAAAAATGTGGCGAAGGGCGGGCGTTTGGGGAACTGTCTTATGTAATTTTGAAGTTCAAAAAGCGCTGATTCTCAGCCAAAGGAATGTATGACTTTGATTTTGGATAAGTATAAATTACATTGAGATAAGAGTTATATTGCAATGACTTACTAATGACTTTATGATCGTGAATATTCTACTTTAGTTTGAGGGTTGAATCTAAGTCTGGTACTAATATTTACCTGCAAAGTTAATGCACAATCTTAACAAGAAATGCTGCCATACTTCCCGTTTCTGTGCATCTCTCATCCAAGCGTTTCCCACGACTTTGACGATATCGTGAACCCAGCGCGCTTTTGGACGACCCTGGTGGTCTACTCCGAAGTAGTATCGGCGGAATGTTCGGCCGTTTCCTGCTACGAAGTTACTATTTGGTTCGGTCGGTCCCGATCCTACACTCCTACACTCTTTCGAATATTGACTATGGTCCCGACCCAATTGAGCCGATCCGAACTTTTTTCGTATATTTCAATAATATTCGGTTCGGCCATGTGTCGGTCCGATCCTAACATTCGCACTTTGCATTTCGGAGTAGACCCCCTTGTTTCTTGGGCCTAACATTGGCCACCCCCACGTGGGGCGATCACAGCTTTACTCCATCGGCCATCTCCTCGTCTAGATAGATGTCCTGCCCAACTCCACTTGAGGTGCATCGATTCTTGGATCTAACAATCATTTGCTGCAATCGTTTTATATACATTTTTCATTTGTCGTCCAAAAAATTTAGGAAGGAACTAATTCAGGTCCTTTCCTCATAATTTTACTATCCTTTCCCCTTTGTCTTTGTACTTTAAATTTTTTATGTTAATTATCTAACTTGTAGTTTTAATAATATTTTTTTTATATGAATTGTTCTTCTGTATTGTTTGTATTTACTGTACACTGTAATATATAAGAAGTAATCTGTGAAAACGTCTTTAATTGTTCATTAACCACATGATTTTTGTATTACCTAATGTACAGTTGTTTGTTTCCCAAATAAATAAATAAAAATAAAATAAAATTTGCAAACATTTTTGTTACATTTGTGCAGTCGATTTTGAATAAATATAATAAGGACAAATTGGCTGTCAATACAACTAGGAATTAACAGTAAAGGAGCATTTAAAAGATGTAAGGAGTTTTAGTGGAACCCGCTGGGGTACGACGCGCTGCGGTGAAAAGCTTGTCAAAAGATGTTTTCTTTGATGCAATCATGTTTTTGCATGCTATCTATGTCTTCGCTTTGTAGAAGTTTGGGAGTTGGCGGTGTGATACCCCCGTGCCCCAGAAAGCTTGTTAAACCGTTGGTCCAGCGCCTGATCTCTCTCCGGTCGTGTCGGATTGCCATCCCATCAGACTATGAGAGTGAGGGTCGAGAGAGTGCACCTGTGTCTGCGCACACACTTGATGGCTGAAATTCGGTCTAGAGAACTTTATTTTATCGCTTAATATTGTGTATTTGGCTTGTATGATGGCTTGTGTTTATTGGTTGAATAGTGTAAATATTATAGATAGAAAAATAAATAAAAATATATATCAATTCTTCTTCTCCATAACCATCGTTATCTTGCGTACCTATACAATGAGCAATCCTATACAATATCGAAAAGTTCTGCTTAAATATCTGATAAAAATGTTTATCTAGCGCCGTTATCGATATTCGGTTTTTATTTATCTATAAATCAACAGTTCGTTGGGAAGAGTTCAGTACAATCTCTTACCTTGTACGTAAACCCAGTTAACGGTGTTTTTGTTTGTGATAAAATTAATATTATATAATTAAGTGGAAATGAGCAGCGAAGAAATGCATCGTAAGTATTTTTTTATTGGTTGGGTTTAATAAGTAGGTCATGTTATGTAAGAGGTTAAAAAATAATTTTAAAACATTACGGTACAATAAAATATGAAGTTTTACTTAATACTATTAAAAATCTTGTTTAGTGTATATAGGAGAGGACCCCCTACAGTTATTTCATCTCAGATTGTGCATCACTGTCAAAATCACAGGAGATCTTTATTCTCGTTCTTTTTTTAAAAAAAAATCTTGCAATAACGTTGCTGCCATTAACAAGTCTGTCAAAAGCACAGTGATCTTTATTCTTGTTATAATAGGGTTGCTATTGGGTTGCTGCAAAATAACTGTAACAGGGCTGTTAAGTTTTTTTTATGAATGAGACAGATGATTTATATCACAGAGTATTGCTCAACTCTATCGATGCCTTCATTCTTTGCAGAATAGCGAATATTCATAGGTATATTCTGAAAGTGTGTGTAACTATGGTGTAACCAGGGTTGGATTTAGGTACGTTGAAAAAGATAGCACAAAAAAATGAAAAGGATAGTATTTATAAAAAAATTATAGTACACTTTGATTATTTATAATTTAACTTATTATGTAGTTATTAAAATCAAATCACAAGACAATAATATGGCGTCTATGGATTGTGTTGCCAGTTTGTTTCGTATTTTAGTCTTGGTAAGGTTTTTCACCAATGTTATCACTTTGATTGAATTTCGAATGGAATGGAAGGAACGAGATTAGTGGAAAGATAAGTGTACTGCGGAGGATAATCGGACAATTCCCGGCCATCGACACAGAAAACATCGCAAGATCAGAATTCGGTCGGATACACGCACGGTCGAAATATTCATATGACGTAAAACTAAGCATTTGGGAAAAAACTTTAAATTATAGTATTTTAGCGTACTATCCTTAGATGTGGATAGTATATAGTACAAAGGGCGAAATTATAGTATAAATACTATAATTATAGTACAAAATCCAACCCTGGGTGTAACGTAAAGAGATGCAAGTCACATGCATGCCACACGTAAAAAGTGTTAACCACTTACATAATTAGATCCAAAATAGTATGCAGGGTAACAAAAGGGCGGCAAGTAGAGGAAAAGTAGGTGCATTCCTAAAATATTTGATGATGATAGTTTGAAATCCAAAGAAGTATTCCTTTTGAAATGATTTTAGATTCAGCATATTATTTGTTAGTTAGTATTAGGTAATTACGTAATTTTTGTTATTACATATATCACTTTAAAAGGGCGCGGCAGCAGTGTAATCTTATGATGCGCCGTGTATTATGATACAAGGCGCATTCATAAAACAAAAAATTGTTCATAATAGGTAAAGTTAGCTTGATAAATAATGTATACAGGATAAAGTTTTAACCAAAACAAAACCATGAATTCAGTACATGATTCTGAACATACCTGCGTAGAAATTTAACGTTAGTTATTTTAAAAAAAATGTATGTCTATTTGATTATCTACAATTGTGCTCCATAATACTGTATCTATGTGTAGCCACAAAACATATTACACACTAGCTATTTCATTGTAGCTACACATTGATACAGTATTATGGAACACAAATTGTAGACAGTCAAATTAAATCTTGTCGATGTATCTTTTTGAGGCTGACTCTACTTTTGAGATAAGCACAAGATATGATTTAACACCTATTGATAAAACTCATGCATTAGTCATAGTAAAAGATACCTTCATATCTTAATGAGTTTTTCCTCAACCCGTACCAATTTCTCGTGGAAACTTTAAAACAAAATAATAATACCTACAGCGTATATTTATTAGAAATGTGTGATGATGTGGTCATGTTTCAGGGTGTGGTATAGACATAGAATAGAAGAAAGATTATATTTCTATGGGGTTCTATAGGTCGATCGATCATGTTAAGCTACGCTTGCTGCAGTTGGTCCGTGGATGGGTGACCGTCTTTACATACCAAGACGCCTCCGTGCCTCGAAAAGCACGTTAAGGCCGGGACTCCACCAAAGCGGAGATTTGTGCGGTGTGCTGTGCGAGAAGAGATGTTTTTCAGCTCGGGGGACTCCACCAAAGCGGAGATGTGTGCTGTCTCCACTGCGCGTCGTTCGCGCATAGCTCACATCTCCGCTTCCATCGCGCCATACAAATATTACACATCTCCGCACAGCAATCTCCACTGAAGCTGAGTGGAGAGGAGATGTGTCAATAACACAATTCTATTGGTTGTTTAAAAAACATCTCCTCTCCGCTCGTCTCGTCTCCGCTTTGGTGGAGTCCCGATCTAAGCCGTTGGTCGCGGCTGTTATTCGTGGATCTTTGACAGTCCTTCCGGGTCGTCAGAAGCCCGAGACTTGATGTCATTAAGGGATGTATAGAGGTGAAATAGAGTAAATTGTATAAATGTTTAAAAAAAAGGAGAGCCTACGTCTGCCAACAAACTGATTTGCAGAGATTTTTTTTTTTTGTTAAATCGTTATCACTGTGAATAAAAACTTTTTAATTTTTTTATATTTTAATCTCTTTTTCTTCATTTCAGTCAAGGGCAGACCTCCACCGTACACGGAAGGCGAGGTCACGACCACATCGGGGGTTGTATACCAAGCGAGTCCCGCCCCGATCGTCATCCCCGTGCTTGTTCCGAACTCTATGGGCCCCAATCCTGCGCCTATGACCTGCCCATCCTGCAACCAACAGATAGTCACGAGAGTCGAACACAAGGCTTCTACAAAAACCCATCTGTTTGCTGCAGTGCGATTCTGTAACCATCTCACCGTGAAAAGTTAGGTGAAGTGAGCTTAGAGTGAGCTGTCAATAGTGTAGCATTAGCTGGGAATGACAGCTCACTCCACGCTCACTTCACCTAAGTTTTCACCGTGAGATTTGTACAGAATCGATCGGCTGTTTTACTTTGTATAGTGTAAGTATTCTTTTGTCTATTATTGGGTGACGAACTGGCGTCCCATCATCATTCGCCTAGCTTTTTCCCAACTCCGTTGGGATTGGCTTCCAGGCGGCAGCTGAATACCAGTATTTTATATGGAGCCACTTCCTATCGGACTGACCTCCACAACCACTTGTTCAGTAACACGACACCCCTTGATAAGACTGGTTGTCACTTTCGGGCTTGTACTCGTAACGACTGTTAAAGATCCGCGAATGACAGCTGGGACCAAGGGCTTAACGTGCTTTCCGAGCCACGGAGGGGTCTCTGTATCCATGACCTACCGCGGCAAGCGTAGCTTAACCTGATTGATCGACCCGTGCGGCTGTAATTACTTTGACGAACCCATTTGACAGACATAAAATAGCATCCGCCTGTATTCCCAGTCAGGTTAAGCAGAGGTTGGTACCCACATTTCACCAGTTGCAATACTGAGTTGCTATCCCAGAGAAAACCCTTAAATATTGTATGTACCTTATATTACACTAGCACGCATATTCTTTATATATACTGAACTGAACAACACTGAATTGTTGAACACTACAACTATGCTAAGGCAGTTCAGGTTTCCTCGACTTGTTTGCCTTTACCGTAAATCAGAGGGGCAATTCTCGTAATTATAAGAACGTTCACAGTCTGGTCTCAGTCTCAATCTGTCAAAAATACCTCTAATTTCCCTACATATTTCACAAGTTTTTGACATTGATTATCGCTGAAATGAGATTTCGACTAGATTTGAACGTTTTTAATTACGGGAATTGACCTTCTGATGTATCCCAATATGTTTATTATTCAAATCCTTTTTAGGGTTCCGTACTCCGTACCAAAAACGGAACCCTTATAGGATCACTTCGTTGTCCGTCTGTCTGTCCGTCCATCCATCTATCAAGACCCTTTTTCTCAGGAACGCGTGGAGTTATCAAGTTGAAATTAATATCAAATACTCAAGTCCCCTGCAGCCCTGCTGGTCCAGTGCAGTGAAAGCAGTGAAAAAAATCAAACTTCTAAGTCGACGCGATCAAAAGATACGGCCTTTTATGCTCCGTTTTTGCCGCATATTTTGACACTCGCAAGGGAATCAAAACCTATAGGGTACTTCCCGTTGACCTAGAATCATGAAATTTGGCATGAATCAATGTCATATAGCACAAATAAAGGGAAAAATCGTAAATTTGTAGTTGTATTACAAAAAAATATTACTTTTGTGTGTACAAACTTATTTGCAGTTGGTAAACTAACGGCGACCTCGGTCGATGTATGGGAACAACAGTTTACCAGCGGCAAAGTTAATTTTGTACGTTTTGGGGACTGATGTATTGGGAAAATCTTCAAAAATCGATTTGATGAACGAACTATTTACTAAACTAAAGTTTGTACGGAACCCTCGGTGCGCGAGTCCGACTCGCGCTTGGCCAGTTTTTATTTTTCTTGATTTGGTGTAACTATTATATATTCTTCTATTTTCAGATTTTGGCCCTGTGTGTGCTTGCCCTACTTCATCCCCAGTTGCCGAAACGCAGACCACTACTGTCCAAACTGCAGCGCTTATATTGGCAGCTACAAACAATAGAAACCCTAAAAATAGGCTTAGCTGAGGATTGATAATGGATTTCTTTATCAGAACTAAAATATAAACAAAAACTCCGGAAGATGTCCGAACAAGATTATCTTATCAAATGGAAGGTGTTTGAGGACAACGTGACTACATGTTTTGACATTTTTTAAATGTAATTTATTTAAGTCGATTGCTCGTAGCTGTTACCTTTTGATAATGTCCCACAAAATGAAACTAGATCATTTAAATCCAATCCGCCAACTAGTCGTAAAGTATTTTCTTATTTAAACAACGACGACATGGTATTTCAAAATGTATAGTAATAAAATCAATAATTTTTAGTTTTAGAAATAATAAAAGTACAAAATTTTCCCTTTGTACGAGTATACACACGTTTTTCTTGCCATGAAAAACGACGGTTTGTAGGCATGGTTCGGCTATGTTGATCACCATAGAAGCTTGTTGACAGACACGTTTGTTCTACGGCGCGGTTTATACGCCGTACCGTAAAGAAACCGTGCCGTGTATGAACAAATGGCCTTAGGGTATAAGATTGTTTCTTAGCTCCGAAAAAAAACATTAGATCAAAGTTGTGGAAATCGCTTTTATTTTAGTCATCTTCTCACTTATCGACAAGGACTATATAAGAATAGATCGAATCAAGCCGCATATAGTGGTAAACAATTATTAGGCATTCTGCAAAGTGGTCCCAGGATTCAGTATTACCACTCGTAGTATCATCAGATCAAAACCGTTTTTTTAACCGACTTCTAAAAAAGGAGGAGGTTCTCAATTCGGATGTTTGTATTTTTTTTTTTTTTTTTTATGTTTGTTCGCGCATAACTCCGTCGCTTGCCAACCGATTTGAAAAATTCTTTTTTTGTTGGATAGGGTATACTTCCCAAATGGTCCCATGAAAATTTTATCGAAATCGGACAAACGGTTTTTGAAAAACCAACAAAAATTAAAAAAATGATCACAACAAAAAAGTGAAAAATAAAAACTTTTTTATAAAAAAAAAACAACCGACTTCCATAAAAACACTACAAAGTGAAAAATAACTTTAATTTCGGAAGTCGGTGGCGAAAAACGAAATAAAAAAACCAAAGACACCGACTTCCGAAATTAAAGTTATTTTTCACTTTGTAGTGTTTTTATGGAAGTCGGTTGTTTTTTTTTTATAAAAAAGTTTTCAAAAATGACGAGTAGACAGATTTTACAAACATCACAACAAGCTCCGTCTTACAAGTTACAGATCACTTTAAGTCACAGGCAGTCACTTTACTTTGTGTAAATAATTTCATCACCACTGCTCTCAAAACGGCGAAGGAAAACATAGTGAGGAAACCGGCATGTCCTAGAACCAAAAAATCGAAGACATGTCACATCAACCAACCCACACTGGGCCCGCGTTATGGATTATGGCCCACTCTCTCTCGAACAGAGGAGGCCTGTGTCCCAGCAGTGGGAATATTATAGGCTGATTATGCTATGTAAGTAAGTTAGTAATGAATAATGTTATTAACAAAGTTAAAGATATTACGATCGTGAATAATGCAATTATGGTGCTGTTTTATTAAGTAATAATTTATATTATATTTATACTTTGTATATTTATGAATCATTGTGTTTTAAATATTCTCCCACAACCACCCAATGGAATATTTAGATTGAAGAAGGCTATGTCAAGCAGTGGACTGCATGGTAGATTTATGATTTAAAGTTTACCTTGGTGATTTTTAGTACAATAATAAAATATATACATCTAAAACGGGATACGTTTATTATATATTTAGATATAACCACTGCAGCCGACATATGAAGCCCCGTATCCCGTTTTAGATGTATATATTTACGGAGAAGGTAGGTATGATGTCTATTTCTCGTTATCATCAGGCATATTTTAATTAGGTACTGGGGGCGTACTATCGGTAGTATTGGTTATACGAGAAACGGTTTGCAGTTCAAATGATCAAATCAGATTATAATTTACGAACAAATTAGTCACACTAGGTACACAACTTAACTATACGGAACGCGAGACAGTTTCTAAGCACATGTTCGTACGATGTCCAATGTTTCGATGATCCCGAGCGCTTTTTTTTTTATAAATGGCATCTCGTAGTTGACCTTGAGAGGTCGTGACTACTTAACCGGACTATCCTGTGGTTGCCTTAAGAAAACTTAAAGCCTCCAGCCAGGGCTTACAACTAATTAAACCTAAGCGACTGCACGCTAAGGCTGTGGGGTACGAACCTCGGCTTAGGGCGTCGCTGGGAGAGGGCAGCAAGATGGGACAGGCTGGATCGAATTTATATGTTTTATATGTTTCTTTGTGTGTTTGTTTGTTTGTTTGTGGTTGGAGAGCTACAGCTCTGCAGACAGAGTCTAGCCTGAGCTTGCAAAAAATAATCCTTATAATGAAGCCTTTCGATCGGTGTATGATAAAGCTACAGGGTATGTTTTTTTTCTTGTGTAGCGGGTTCGATTCCCGGTTCAACCATGTAATTATTTAAAAAACTATGAATGCAGTTTAAATTGTTTTTTAAATTAAAATAATGTCTTCTTTCAGTAAAATGTTCCATCTACAATATTCAAGGTACTTTCCCTCCATGTGGCATAGCCGTGGGACGCCCTGTACCTATATATAAAAACTATTTCTGTACACTATTATAACTCCAGAAAAACCTAATATTAACATGCGCCGCTGACACTGCTTTTCTCGTCTCAGATAAGAATTGGTCGGAGGCACGTGCAAATGTTGAATTTAGTTTGAAATAACAACGTTTCAACTCAATTAATTGATAAAACAAAATTTCATTTTGCATTTGGTACCTACTTAGATTCTTTGTTTATCGTTTTCGATTCTTTATCTTCATTTATCGATATATTCATTTTTAGGGTTCCGTAGTCAACAAGGAACCCTATACTTTAGCCATGTCCGTCTGTCTGTCTGTCCGCGGTTTAGCTCAAAAACTATTGGTACTAGAAAGTTGTAATTTGGCATGAGTATATACGTTAATGACGCCGAAAAAGTGGTAAAATTTAATTTTGAAAAAAAATCAATTATTTACGGTACCTCCAGCTCTCCACTACATGTAAAGTGGGGATGATAATTTTTTTTTCGTCCTTCCCATATCCCATAGTGTGGGATACCGTACGCAAAATACGCGCATTGACGTGGAGTTGCGGACACCAGCCCGTTTTACCTATTACCTAGTGTGGGATATCGTTAAATAGGTCTTTCAAAAATATTAGGGGTTTGGGAAGACCGTTTTTTGATTAAGTAAACCGTTCGTGACTTATCAAACTTTAATGTACCAATTTTCGTTAGAGTCAAGTGTCCTCCCCCCTCTACCAACTAATCGGTTGTAGTTAGAAATTCAAATGTCACGGCAGTAGTACCTACCTATATATAACGAAGTTTAAAGGAAAACTATCACACTTAGGTGGGCTTTACAATTTTACGAGTAATAGTCGACCATAACTAAATAAGTTTAATAAAAAAAAAACAGTTGCTGTCGAATAAAATTATAGTTAGTTGTGTCTAAGTAATTAAATTAGTAGAGGATTGTGTCAAACCAGATCTCATTTAAGTTTTTATTTATTATTTTGCTTTAAAGTATCAAACACAAAGCTCCCCCAGGTATAGTAAACTACTTCCTCAATTTTATTTTTTTGTGACGAGTGAGTAGTGTAGCTCTGTGTCCTGTATTTAAATTCAAAACACCGGCTTATGACAAGTCTTATCCAAATCTCAAAAAAAAAAAAAAAAAAACTTTCCATGCAAAATTGTCGGATCAGGTGAGGATTTGTATAGGAAGTCAAATTAGGTAGGTAGTCATGTTTGGCTTTTAGTTAGAGCATGATACGAAACTATCAGTCAGCGAATACGACCCGTACTTGGCTGCTATAAAAAACTACGGAACCCTACACTGCGCGTGGCCCGACATGCACTTGACATAATTAATAGTTTTGAAAGTAATTATTATTCTAAGCTGGTAGGATTAAATTGCATTGCAAGGTTACGCTGTATCCTGGGCAAATTCCCAGCACCAGACTAGCAAATGCATTTGCAAAGCTCATAAATATAACAGTTTCGTACCTACATATAAATTGGACAAGGACCATCATTAATTTTATGTTTAAAAAATTAAGCACCAGAAATAATAGCACTGTTTTCTTATGGGAAATAACACCTTGAGCATTTTTTACTATTACAACGAAAGTCAACAATTAATCCCCGGCTGCTAGTTGAGGTGTAAATTAATCAAAAATGATATTTTTATAGCTTCTGTCCGTCTCTTACTACAAGCAATGTGGTAAAATAACAGTCACATTTTTGTAGAACTTTCCTGTATACTACGTTTATAGTTTTAGTCTCAGCAGCCAAATTATAAATTAAAGAAAAAAAAATAAAAAAACAAAATAAAGAGTCAGGACTGGTGAGTGGGAGCAAGCGACGTCTGTTGTCCGAGTGAGAAGCAGCTTGTCCTGGATCGAGACCTGCCAGTCGATTCTGTAAAAATCTCACCGTGAAAACTCAAGAGAAGTGAGCTTGATGCGAGTTGTCAATAGTGTCAATCCCTAGCATTATTTGGAATGACAGCTCACTCCACGCTCACTTCAGCTGAGTTTTCACGGTGAAATGGTTACAGAATCGAACTGCAGCAGCCTACAGTAACGATTTCCCATTGCTAGCGAAGTTTTTCGTTTGTAGTGAATTAATAAACGCCTGCGCCTGCGTTCCTGTATATATTATCTAAGCTAATGGTACAACACTGATACACTTGACTATTGCATTCTTACAGATTATTCCTGGAGCACAGCTGTCACTAAAATAATTTAACAGCAGATTGTAAACACACAGGATTCCTCATTAACAAACATCTAACCATAGATATTAATTTTTATTATAATCATAGAGATAACAGAAGACAGTTTCCAGACCTAGTCGCAATTACTTTTTTCAAAAATATTCTACGTACAGTTTTGACTTCATATAGAAATATCTATATCAAGTCGTATCTATATCAAGTATAAAAAAATACCGATTTTTAATAGAACAGATTATATTTATTTGCATTAAAACATGGTACAATAACAGTCTTAATGATGAGTTATGATCTCCTATACCTCGCCATGGAGTGGCATACAGATATTTTTTATTTTTATTTTTATTGACAATGGGCTCACTCTTGACCTCAATCCAGCCCAGAGGCAGGGATGAGACACAGATAAAGATACAGATAATTACAGAACATACAGATACATAATATTTTAAAGAAAACAAGTTGTAATTATGCCTCTAGCATAAATAATTGTAGTTAAACAGTAATTATACTTATCATTACAAACATAAACAGTTTTAAATCTAAGCTGTCTTTACCTTATCTTAATCAATATCAGTAAACCAGTGATAATATTTATTACTTACTTTTTATCAAGGAATTCTTCAGATATAAAAAGTATTACCTATCAGCCATTTATGTATCGGCCCTAATGTCTCTTGTGATATTATTTTTTTTTTAACTGCTGTGATAAAACAATTTTTATGGCATATTGTACTTTGATGTCTGGTTTCTTAATCTTGTTGGGTCTCTACGGGTATATTTTGAATGTAGTCTTGGGAAGTCTGTCTTATGACTATAAATTCTTCTATTGCATACACCATGGCGAGTACAATTCCGTTCACTATCGGCAGATGTGCCAAAGTTAAACGACTCTCCAAGACTGACGGCAGAAGACTGTTCATCGGATCCAGGGTAGCGGGATCGTCCGAAAGGGTTACCGCTGCCCTGGAACAGAAAGGGCTAAGGAAGGAACACGGGTGGGTTTTAGTCAGTAAGAGTCTGACACTCCCTTCCGCTCCACCCAGAGCGGGAGAGGTAATTTGATGATTTCCCATCCACAAAAAAAAAGACTGTTCATCGGATGGAACAGAAGCCAGAGCCCATTATTATTGTGCTTGCGTCGGTGGCTGGTCTCATACAGAGTGTTCGGTATGGTATATGCGTTATGCAAGACATGAAATTCATATAAGAAACCACCCGAAATATAGAAAGCATTATTGTAAGGACTACCGAAATGTAATATGTAACAAATGCGATAAAAAATAATATAAAAACATTTCCCACAACCTTTTTGTTGTTATTTTTTAATATCCTAACGCTATGTCCATTTCCATCATGGGGTAACAAGGCTAGGATTGAAAACCAGCGAATAAATAACTGTTTGTCCAAAACTTGCCAAAAAATGATTTTTGGTACTTTCAAACTCAACTATCAGCCATGTTATATAGTAATGCAATAGTTGTTAATTTTGTACTAGTTTCAATATCGACGACACGGTTGGCGTAGTGGCTGAGCGATCGACTGCTGCGTTGCGTGTCGCGGGTTCGATTCCCGCACGCAACAAATATTTTTATTGCCTACAGGTAGTTGTTCCGGGTCTGGTTGTTTGTGTATGTGAGTTTAAATGTTTATAACTTCACCCACGATACAGAAGTAATTCCTAGTATGGGGCAACGTTTTTTTTAATGAAAAAATAAATAAATATATTCGGGGTGTTATATTCAATTAAAAGTCTGTATATTTTTAATATTATGCTCAAAACACTTGTAATAAAAATAAATATGATTTTCGGCATTTTCAATCTCAAATAGCAGCCGGTGGGTTAGTAGACTTTCGTTGTAATACTAAAAAAATGCTAGAGATATTATTTGCCATAATTCTTTTTTTTTTCTGGCCGCCTATTTAATTTTTGGATACGAAATTACTGATGAAAATAGAAAAGTCAAACCTACCATTTATTTTCATGGAGTAATCTTCATGCTCACTCTTCACCTAGTGGAAGAGAATGATTACCACGGAAAACCTTTCTAACACTGTAACGATGGCAGTCTTCAGTAACCTATTCGATATCAGCAAGATCCGCCCAAAAGTCTGATATTTTTTTAAATACAATAAAAAAAAGATCGAACACTGATAACGCTGCTAGCGTTATCAGTGTTCGACCTTTTTTTCATATATAAAATGACATATCGTTGGACATTCGTCAGTACCTCCCTCGCACGGAACCAAGTTATCAAGTGATTTTGGGGAAAAAGGAAATATTACAATCTTGTGAAATGGCGCCGCACAATAGCGACATTGATGGTAGTAAGTAAAAAAAATATTATGACTTAACTGTAACGTTTAAAACTCCAGTAGCTTGAGGAGGTTGGTTGTTAACAGTGAATTGGTTAATAAAGTTAGTGTAATGGTCCCAGCTTATTATTATTATTAATCAGTTTATTTCATATAAAATCAATACAATTCGCAATTATAAAAAAAAAACAGATAAATAAATAAATAAAAAATTCAGAGAAAGAAGCAAGTAAAAAATACAGAGAAATAAATAAATAAAAATACAAAGAAATCCGACTCCTACTTAATATTATAAACGCGAAAGTTTGTATGGATGCATGGATGGATGTTTGTTACTCTTTCACGCCAAAACCACTGAACGGATTTGGATGAAATTTGGCACACAGATAGTTTATAACCAGGATGAGCACATAGGATACTTTTTAATTTTTATCCCGATATTCCCACGGGATCGAAACTTATGCGGGTGAAACCGCGGGGCGTATCTAGTAAATAAATGAAAAATACTGATAAATAATTATTATTATCTGTTTAGAAGCTTTTATGTATAATTCGAGCAAGTACAAACTTGATTGTGGCCTTGCTCGAAAAAAACCCTGTTTTGTCAACTTCTTATCTATTCGTGAGAAAACCTGAAATTTCTGTGTAACTATTGTAAATATAAACGTATAGTTTTCGTGGCGCTTAACCATTTGTGTCAGTAAACCTGTTAATAGATTCATCACTTTAGAACTCTCAAAATATAGTTCATTTCGCCTTTGATTTACTTAATTAAGACATTGTATTTTTAGGGCTGATTGTTCCATCGCCAGATAACTTTTATTCGATTTTATGACGTTTGACAGTTTTTGTATAAAGTAACTGTCAAAATTCAAAAATTATTTTTCGAATAAAGTTATCAGCAACAATCAGCCCTTAATGAAATAATCACTTTGAAAGTTTAAAGTAATCAAACATCTATGCAACATGATGTAAGCAAGTTCAAAAATATGGTTGTCACGTGATCAACTTTTTAACGTTAATATCTCGTAAACGTAACATTACGGGGTTTGGTCTCATTATGTTTTCTGCTTGCATTGATGGCAGCTATCGATTTATAAGGACACATGCGTGGCAGCCATTTAGAAAAAAAACAAAAAGGCGGACAGGTAACCTTGAAAGCCTTTTGCCAAAATCAATAGATTACGTGCACGGCCACTTAATCATTATTTAGATTATCATTTATGAAGGAGGATTGCAGAATAGACTATAATAAGCTACATTCGCGATTTATTTGCAAAAAAATAGTGCTAGTCACTCTGAAATCAACTTAATCATTATTAAAATAAAGTTGATAGTAGTTTAACATGAAATAACATTAATTTGAAACATTACTCTGAATAGACTTTAGTACCTACATCACAGACTATACAGATTATGATAATAACTTACTTGATATACCTGGAGTCCTGAAATACAGGGCTGCCCTAGTTTAGGCTCCAGTCCACTCCATTTATTCTAATAAGGTCTGAACTGTGTTTTGATTAGTGTGGAAAATAAATGAATTTTTACTTTTACTTTTTTTTACCTCATCTTATGAAGTTTATGCCAGATTAGTGAAAATCAATACGTTAGTTGCATAGTAATGATTATAATCCAGCCGGTCATTTTTTCACGGTGAGATTTTTACAGATCTATGAATCGGTTGAAGTAGTTGTATAATAAATAAATAAATAAAAACTTAATTGCTCAAAAAATGACAGAGTTTTTACATTGGCCCCAAACTAGGCAAGCCTCTATCTTGGGCACCAATACGCTTTACCATAAACATTTATTTTAAAAACATGTTCGAATCAATAAAAGTATAATATCTTTGCTTCAAATTACAACAAAATATGTATATAGCTGTATGAATATGATTTAGAGGGACCATTTAGTTTAACCAAGTTTCAGACTGGATAAAGGAGACTCATCCTTCATGGGGCACTGTTTAAAATGGTAGTTAGGTACAATAAAATACCTCCCCACATACTCCAACTCAATGAAACGAAATTTATCTTGCATAAAACGCGCGCTATGCAGCCAAGCATAAGTTGATGGATTATATTACTGACAAAAATGCTTGGCTAAATTCTGGTCCTGCTCTAAGGGCGCATAAACTAATTAATAAGCATTAAAAATATGGTAGAACTGCTGAAGTTTGAAAAAACTATCTTTGCATTGTATAAATTCAATGTCTTAGTATTGTTGCACCTAAACTATAAAGCTACCATTTACTGGGTTCGTCGTTCATTGACTTGAATGTACCCTAGTATGTCATGCTCACCCAAATGTCACGCAAAGTTCCCTTCAAAATAGTTGAGCTGAATGGTGCTGATCCATACGCCATGTTCGTGAATAGGCGCTGAGTAGGGACTGGTCATCTCTTAGCCACCATGGCTTATTTTAATTTCTGAATAAGATTTTTTATTACGACGCTTTTAACGTGCACGCTTTTCCACATCGGTCCCAAATAATAATAATGGTAATTTGTTTATTTTTTATTTTTGACTGTGTTTAGTTTATGATCTTCCTGTACGAGTCGCAATAAATACTTCTTTCTTTCTCACATGTATAATTTCAACTTGAATGATGTCACCATAGTTTTGTAACAATTTTATAATTTAAAAGAGTGTCCGTGGAGTTGCTTGGCCTGTTCTTCTCCATAGGTACCTACTGCACTTTGAAATGGGCAACTAGCTTCCTCTTTTTGACTGACCGACCCCTTGATAATTCAAAATGCCTGTAATTGGTTTATTTGAAATAAATGATTTGAATTTGAATGAACGAATCTACACACATGACGCAAACGCAATTTTTGTCGACACGTCTATGTATACACAAGCTTAAATAGATGTGTCGATAAAATAGGCTTCTAGAGTATTATATTTATTTCTATTACTTTAAATTACAGTGAAGGGCGAAGGCATGCAGCGTGTATGGCACACAGAAGGCGGGCCACCTCCCGTCGTCGGCGTCGTGACGACACAACCAGGAGTTGTACTCCCTATGGCCAACCAGATGGGCCCCAAACCTTGTCCAACAACCTGCCGATCATGCAACCAGCAGATAGTCACAAGAGTTGAAATGAAGGCTACTACGAAAACCCATTTGATCGCTCTCTTGCTCTGTTGTTGCATGTAAGTATTATATATTTCTTACTTTACATTATTATCGTTACGTTTTTGTCGAATGCGCTCTCTTAATCTGTTTATTGTTAGCATTATATTTCTTTTTACATCATTATAATCATATCCATGAGCAGTGGCAGCCGAGTGGTAATGGCCGCGATTTTTGAGTTTTGGGTCATAGGTTCGTACCCAGACAGGCGCTTTACTTTGTGTGAATTATTTCATCGCAACTGCTCTCAAAATGGTGAAGGAAAATATCGTGAGGAAACCAGCATGTTCTAGTACCAAAAATTTTAAGACATGTGACATCTAACAACCCGCACTGGGCCCGCGTGCTGGATTGGGGTCCACTCTGTCTTACAGAGAGGAGGCCTGTGTCCCAGCAGTGGCCTGGAAATTTCTCTCTCTGTGGCTTTGAAACAAGGATTATGTTCTAACAATTATTTTTCTATTTTCCAGTTGCTGGCCCTGTGTATGCCTACCCTACTGTATGGACAGTTGCCAAAACGCGGACCACTACTGTCCAAACTGCAACGCTTACATCGGCGGCTACAAGAACTAAAACTTTATGTTTCATAAGGAGTGGTTATAATGATATCGGGTATAATATAATACACCCATGTATATGTCGCAGCTAAATTAGCCTTTTAGTCAACCGCCTGGCCGTTGGAAGAAGTGCTCGCCTCGCTTCGCTCTCTCGGGTCAGGGTGCCCTGCCCAAGTTACTGCGACCAATTCGGCTCGCACGTGATTGGTTACAGTTCCAACCCAAAGTATAATTTATTGAACATCATTCAGGCAGTTAGTTGAACGGCCGCCGTTTAGTTAAAAGGCTAGGTGGATAACTAAACGGCTAATTAAACCCGCTGCGACATATAAACAAGTACGTCATATTTGACTGGCCCAAATTCTCCAAAGTAAAATCATCCACATCCAGCTCAGATAGACCTGAGCAGGAAGAACACACTGTTGTGGATCATTTTTCACTCAATGAGCGTTTTCATTATTGGAGTCTAACATGTATCAAATAAAACAACTTGGTAGACATGCCATACCCTAACCCTCTATATTTTGTTTCTCTTAAACACAGGTTATTTTGTAACCTATCTAGGAGAGCAGTGCGGCACCCAATAACTAGATTAAGAAACTTTATGATTGTGCTTTATATTATATTACTTTGCCATGTATTCTAGTCCTAGTTGAACAACACATCTTTATATGTACTAATACTTATACTTACTAATAATAAAGCTGAAGAGTTTGTAGGTACATATGTTTTTTTATTGGTTTGAACGCGCTAATCTCTGGACCTAACGGCCGGATATGAAAAAATCATTTTGGCTATAGGCTAATTAACATCACGCTAGGGCCGTTAGGATCACTCTGAAAAAAAACAAGTAATAGCGCCGGCAGGCGATGCGATGCGACGCGACCCATGGGGTGATTTCACGCAGGCGAACTCGCGGGCAGAAGATGTTGTTATTGTTGTTGTTGTTATTTTTTTTGTGTGTTTGTTCTTTTTTAAACGTCATGTTTGCCGCAAATAAATGTATTTTCTTTCGTTCTAAGTTAATATGTGTGGTAAGATCATCGAATCACATTGTTTGTATTCTCAGTTTGTGCTGTAATCCCCAAAGGGTTAGACAGAAGTGTAACACACCCCACATTTCGCCAGTTTATACAAGATATTGGATAGTAAAGGAGATCAACCATATTGGGCCCAAAACCCAAAATGGCCGGCCAACGAAAAAAAATACCCTGTCCAACGAAAAAAAATCTAATTGTATACATTTTAATAAAATATAAAACTTGGTGAAAATTAATGATAATAAGTATTACCTACCTACAATGACAACAGACCTCTGCGAGTGTTCCTGAAACTATTTTTTTGCATATTTCGTTCTAAAATATTTTTTTTTAATGTATAAGACTACATTGATTAACTTTAAAAGACAGCTGAAAGAATCGTCGTAGAGATTCGGCGCAATAGTAAAAAATGATAAGGAGGACTTCCCCTACTAGGGTAATACTATTACGTACGTACGAAACGTACCTACACGTTTGCAGAATATACAAATAGTTACAATATAGTTTAGTAAGTATAATTTCTATAAGAAATAGTAGCCCATCGGTATCAGGAACAGGATCAGGATCAGAGCTCCCGGTGGTCAAGACTCTAAAGAGAGGAACCTCCTCACTATACCGTGCCGTATCCAGCAATACTGCTTTCTGTATCAAACCTCTTTATTCAGCCGCGTAATGAAAACCTCCTGATGAGGAACGTTGGTCGAAGTTCTCCGCTATACCCTCCGCTGAATACTCATTATCCGTAACGACTATCGGTACAGCGCCAGCAGGTCAAGCTACCCGAAAATGTCAAATTTTCCCAATCAACCTTGAACCTAATGCTTTAGCGATAATGCATGTCATGATATAATGCTCGTCATGAAGGACAGCGATATCAACAATCATTTCACAGTGCTCTCGTCGAGCTATCACCACAATATCAGACTTATTAACTACAATAGTTAGGTCAGTGATGCTATATCGGTCTCAGGGAGCTTACCACCAGCTCTTATAGCAGGGCAGAAGTTGAACGGCACTGCTTTTTTGTACTTAGTCATGGAACAAAAAAGCAATGCACTTCAACTTCTGCCCTGCTATAAGAGCTGGTGGTAAGCCCCCAGCACAATGTGGCATGACCATTACCATGACCACCAGTTAAAGCATTAGGAAGTGCTGGTTCTCAACCTAGTTTGGATAAATGCCTTTTGATTTTTTTTAAACTTCCACTTAGCTTTCTAAAGCAATACAAATACGAGTAATAAGTCCTTTTCTGATACATTATTTAGAGAAATTGTAGTTCGAACATGGTAGGTAAGGCGAAAAACACAACTGTTTCATACTTGGTAGTAATAAAGTATTTTTGTATGTGTTCCCGCTTGATAATTGTTTGGCTAAACAACGAGCCAGCCCTCTGGTCACGTGAAGAGGTGAAGTGTCGACCAGTTGGCGAGATCCTTCAAACGGAGATGTGCATTCGAGCCCCAAGACCCGAACGTTTCAAACCCAAACAGCTCAAAACTCAAAACTAGCCATAAAGTTGCAGTATTTGCACCGAGGGTTTCAGCAGCAGCAGGAGCGGCGCCAGCACAGCCAGCCGTGCTTGGAACATGAAATGGCGCAAGGGAGTCGACACAGGTTGCGTCCTATACCAGATGCCTACCCACCTTCCAAGGCAACAACGGTATGCCGTCTGGTTTCTTCCCATCTGCATGTACTAAGCCGTTACTTTAGTTTAATTACCGCTGGTACGCGTGCGGTGACAAGGGCTCAACGAATAATATCATTGCCAACGTGCCGTGCTATGCAACCTGCACTCCTGCAGCAGGACAGGCCATGGTGCCCGAGATTGTCAACAGCTTCACCGAAGTGACACCGATATGGAGCAACACAAGGTGGTTATATGTGTATTATATATTGACGCGTGGCTTAAATTCGAACCATCTGAATCTACGACTATAAAGTTCGAATGTTTACTACAAGTCCATTCACAGTAATTTTACCTCTGATTTTGCATCACTATCAAAATCATTGTGATCTTTATTAACGTCACAATAAGGTTGCTGTTAGGCTTGCTGCTGTCAGACATGGCATGGAATTAGTACATACTAATTCCATAACATTCCAGACTTACTAGAGTTTCTATACCTACGACTCTAATGTTTACTAGCAGAGCAGTGTGTTCCTGTCAACGTCATTCGAGCACCTAAAGATCCGTGTAGCCGTTTGTACCAGTGTGGTTTTATCGTTGGTTTTACGTTCTTTCTAGATGACGTTGTCACCCAAAATGCCTTCCGCAAGAAATATAATTACTGATTTTTTATATTTTTATGTGTTGTTGACATATTGACTCGAACGGAATTAGCTATAAAGTTGTTCAGATCATATAAACTGTGTACAACAAGAGCGTGACCGGTTAATTTTGATTTTCGACTATTATATAGCAAGTAGAGGGACTGGGAGTTGCCTGGCATGCTTCGTGACTACAGAGTCCGTGTGTGTAGTAGATTTCAGAAATAGCTCTTCTTCCACACCACGGGCAGCTTGTTCCTGTGCTCGCATCCAAAAGGAACCATCAAATCGCGTGTTCATTCTGTAAAGTAATTTTTTTAAACTATTCGTCTTAGAAAGGAACTATTGTAAAAAAGGGTCCTAATATATCTCAAGATATTATCAGGAGACGGTTAGTAGAAGGCGATCTCAAATAAGAAGAATCATCAAGAAACCGTTCCTTGAAGAGACACATACAAAAAAATCTTGGAAAAATTGGTACATTTTATTATTTAATACTTCATCATGATCATAATCAGCCTACAGCAGTCCACTGCTGGACATACGCCTCTCCTATTGCACGCCATTCAACTCGATTTTCAGCAACCCTCATCCAGCTGCTACCATTTAATATTTTAGACCATATTTTAAATTTCAGTTAAGAACGAAGATATGACTCGGAAAAGTAAAGACAAGCGTCCGGAAAACGCAGAAACGCCTCCAGTAAACACAGGCTATCCGCAACCAACAAACGAAGGCTATCCGCAACCAGCAAGCACAGGCTATCCGCAACCAGCAAGTACAGGCTATCCGCAACCAGCAAGCACAGATCCGCAACCAGCAAGCACAGGCTATCCACAAACAGCAAGCACAGGCTATCCGCAACCAGCAAGCACAGGCTATCCACAACCAGTAAACGTAGGCATGTATCCAGCAAACACATGTGGTGGAATACCTACCATCTATAGACAGTTAGGCCATCAACCAACTACAGTAATCTGCCGTTCATGCAACCAACAGATAGTCACAAGGGTTGCAATAAGGCCTTCCATGAAAACCCATTTGATTGCTATAGTGATCTGTTTACTGTAAGTATTCCATTTTTTTTTCTCATCCTTATAATCCTATCCATAATATCGGCCTGTCATTTTCTCAGTCTCTCTCACAAAGATTTAAGCCCTGTCGGAAATCTGTTCCTATGCAGATAAGCCACATGCATTGATCGCCTTGGTAATTAGTCTCTTATGTGTTCTTCACTACTTTTAATATCCCGGTCCCACACCTGCTGCTTCAAACTCTTTGCCTATTAAGGATAACGGGTTTGTTAATGCACGCTTCTAATCCATTTTTTTTTGTAGGTTTTGGCCCTGTGTGTTTCTACCCTACTGTATCCCCTACTGCCAAAACGCAGAACACTACTGTTCAAACTGCGACTCTTACATCGGAACCCACGTCAACTAAATCGATACGATTGATTACCGGCACCCTGTATACCTACCCATAAAGTAGTAAGACGGGCTGGTGTCGGCAACTCCGCGTCCAATTGCGTGTTTTGCGTAGGTATGGCATGTATACCCATAGAATACGATTGCTTTATACGATGTGTGTTTATAAGTTCGTTATCTTACCTATGAATTATCATGTTTGAACTCAGATTGCACCAAATAATTAATTGACAAGATCCTGTTATTTGTATTGTTTTGAATAGCTGTGGGTCCGTGAATACTTTTTATTCTAGTATATTCTTCATTTAGTTAACAAGTCTAAAGGCAACGAAGTTATGAAGACACTGAAGAGTTCCATTACCCACCTCCTGTCTCCATCATCAAATCCTCGTTAACAAGCCCAACTATTAGACTCGTCAAAACGAATCATATGAATGAGCTCAATCTCGAGGGGTTTACTAGTAGCCACTGAAGAGTTCCACTATCCACCTCCTGGCATACATTACATATACCTACAAAGTTTTAATTTCGATGCGACAATTAGATGCAGGTTAAAATTGTCTCCCATGATTTCATTAAATTGCTTGGTGGTTACAAGGGAATCAGAATCAGAATCAGAATTTTATTTGTCAAACATAGGTACATTGGGTTCTTGCATTACATATTTATATAGGTCGCTATGTTTTGCCATTACAGCATACAAATATTTTAACATAACGATTGTTCAAAATAACAATCGTACTCAATTTAATTACAACACAATTAGTAATATAAAATTAAAATTAGGTTTTGAGAAATTATAATAAAAATAAAAAAAATATAATAAAAATAATAATAATACAAAATGTCATAAAAAGTAAAATAGGTGGGTACATAAAAATTCACAATAAAAAAAGTCACATCAAATTGTTAAGTCATTTAGAAATTCGTCAACAGTATAATAACATCTTTCTATAAGTAAATTCGTCAGGTTTTTTTTAAATTTTGCGTGTGTCATTTCCTTAAAACTATCTGGAATCTTATTAAAGATACGAGGTGCCATACCAAGAATACTTTTTTCCATTAATGCTGTTTTGCATTTCACAGTGCATAATTTATTTTTGTATTGGGTAGCTAATGAAAGCGTGTTAAAAGTAATCTTAATTGGGTAACATACTTTTTTCTCATAACAACAACTATGCTTTGTTGATGGATTTTTGAAACATTTATGTATCTGTGGAGGCAGGGACATCGACTGAATTCATGGTAACAGGCTGCGCGTCTATTTCCCCGCCACCCTGCACCCTAAGCGCGTAACACACTATCCATCTCAATCTGAATCATGCTTCATATTTGCGAAATTTGTCTGCACAACAACGTGAATAATGTAATGAATGTTGTTGAACTGTCAAAATGAAACCCATTGCTACTATTAGTGGGTTACGCAATAACCCCGCTGTATATCCGTCAAAGCTATTGCAATCATGGATGTGATACGCAATCAAAATCCTTGGAATTTGTTATCCAAGTATCGCATACAAAAAAAATCTGTTTAGTGTCGATTTATAAAATTTTTGTTTATACTTGGACTTTTAATCGTATTCAGTACCCACGGCTTAGTGTGCATACCTACACACGAGAGACACGCGTGCTTCTGTCGTGACGAGTGTCGTATGTATGCACACTTATGTCCAGCAGTACTGCAGTAACAGCTTGGTGAATCTAAAGAATGGATGCAATTGTGAATATTAAGTGATGTTTTATTAACTAACCTATTAATTTAAATTAAAAATAAATATGATTATGTTATTTGTTTTATTTAGGTATTTGTTAAGTACTAATACCTAATGGATATCGCCGGTTTATTCCAGAATTGGCACCGAAATGTTTTGCAATATTTACTTTAATGCAAAACTTTTCGGTCACCGGAAATCTGGTTTATCATACCTAATGCAATATGCATCCAGAGATAAACAATATGTATACACCACTCAAAAGAAGGAGAATAGATTCTGATGCATAGTTCTACTGGTTTTACATTGCTGGTTTAACAATCGCGTGTAAGGTAGTTTGACAAAATATGTATTAGCATAGATAAGGATAAGTACTGTGTATTAGTTCGTTCAGGGTAAACAAAATATTGTATGTGGGGACCTCTTTTACTTGACTCGTAAGTTGGAAATCAGTTATTACGTTAGTGAATTGCAATCGTCTACTGAGCGTAATGTAAATGTAAATTAACCATAATGAGAGAAAGTTCTTCTAGTTCTATAATTGAATACAAACATAAACAAAACAGTAAAATACTTGTGCGTGCAGGACATCAATATTGTCTTAAAAAGAAATATAAAAATATAACCCCTAATGGATATCGCCGACCTTGCAAATTCTTCAGTTTACGCCGAGCGCATAGAAAATGCATCGATGACATTCGTCCGG
Source organism: Apamea crenata (assembly GCA_949629185.1). Classification (NCBI taxonomy): domain Eukaryota; kingdom Metazoa; phylum Arthropoda; class Insecta; order Lepidoptera; family Noctuidae; genus Apamea; species Apamea crenata. The sequence goes on from OX451359.1 coordinate 7,476,698, forward strand.
CCGGCCACGAGCCGCCGACGCAGCGAAATTCGTCGTTAGCTATTAGACATATTTTTGTATTTTTTTGTCGTTTCTAAATTCTTGCATCAATAAATAGCTTTCAAAATTTTTAATTGTAGTTATTTCCCTTAAAATAAATTAGTTTTAAAGTAACTTTTTCGATTCTCCGTCTGCAGTTAACGTAATTGGCGCAGTCGGTAGGACACTCGCGGGCTGGTTCGCGAAGCGCGTTAGAATCATCTCACATCGATAATCACGATGACGAGTCACCCGGGCGGCTATCAAGTCACGTCACGAATATCCTGAATCTACAGTAAAGCTGCGGAGTCGAGTGGAGAATCCAGACTTCGATTCACGAAGAAGAACCAGAGATGAAATATATGGGAGAACACCAGAATATTTCTCATTTCTTTCTTATCTATTCCTAATTACTTTTATGTACAAGATTTTTATCACGAAAGATCTTATACCCAGGAACCCGCACCGCAACAGGCGCGCTGACATATAGTAGACTAGCTGCACCCGCGGTTTCACTCGCATAAGTTTCGATCCTGTGGGAATATCGGTATAAAAAGTACAATATCTTATGTGTTATTCCTGGTTATAAACTATCTGTGTGTCAAATTTCATCCAAATCCGTTCAGTAGTTTTTGCGAGAAAGAGTAACAAACATCCATCCATCCATGCAAACGTGTTAAATAGTGGGTTTTATGTGTACGTACCTTATAGCCTACACATACCCAATGTTTGTATATGTCATCATCATTTGTAGGTCTTAACAAACTTTCTCTTGAATTTTTATTTATTTATTTTATTATTTATGTACACACAGTAAAATACATAATGATATGACATAGTTATAATATGAGTACAGAGGTACTGCCTATTTCTTAAGAAATTTCTTCCAGCAGACCTGCGAAAGGAGAAGTAAAAAAGAAATGTAGACAATAGTGTGTGAGAACAAGAAGAGAAAAATATTAATGTGTGAAATCTAAAACTAAAATATTAAATAAACCTACACATATTGTATCATCCATATTGTAGTCTAATAGGTTTTTAAAAATTCTAGAAAATACAATAAAAATCATCCTGATGCATCACCTTTTTTATTAGGTAGAAAAAACGCAAAATTAATGACAGATTTTCCTCTGGCTGGCTTGCTTCATAGCTTCTGACAACAATGGAAAGCTGGAACATATTTAATACCTACCTACTAGTTAGATAATTGAATAATTAATTCGTGTTTTGCGAAATCTGTCCCAACACAAAAAGGATGTCAATTGATAACAGTAGGTAAAACCCACGCACTTTTTACCCTGATAACGTTTATATTTTTATTAAACGAGTTCCACGAAACAGCTGTTGGTCTCGGCATTAGGTTCACAACAACTTTCATAAAATCTGTTTATTTATACCGTTACGAAAATTTTGAAAATAACAACAGAATATAATTTTAACTTTATTTAATTACGTTCCTATTACATTCATTAATACATAAAATTAATAATTCACACATAAATCTTTTGTAGTTTTAACCCAAACTTTCATATAACGCCATCTATTACAACAATTTACAACTACTGGTGAACCTAATATTTTGACATAAACATCGCGGTCATAATTCAGTTACTGCTTCCCCATTCAGGTTGAACGTAGAGAAACGCGAGAGGTTGTGCCAGACTCTTACGTACTAAAACTATCACGGTGACGGTCTCAATATGTGAAGACTATACAACGCAGTCCTCTCTGTTCCGTCGTGCAACGCAGAATAACATGTGCTGCTATCATCCCCAAAGTAGATTGGTGGATGATCGGAAAGCCCGCATCATGCGAATGCAGCCCTAGACGACCCTACTAGTCTACACCCACCGAACCGAACCGAAGAAACAGCACCCAGATTGCATACACATTACATAGGTACAGACGCCAGCAGGTCAAGCTATCCGAAACTGTCAAATTTTCCTAATCAACCTTGAACCTTAGTGCTTTAGCGATAAAGTTGAAAATCTATCAAAGAAATTTGACAGATTGTAGTAGCTTGATGTGCTGGCGTCTGTACTTCCCTGATCCTTCTTCTTTCCTTTCAAAGTCAAGTCCTTCGGATTGATCACAATCCGAAGGACTTTTACAGAAATGCCTAATCCATAACTGCATATGTTTAAAAAATTCGTCGCCTCGACAATGTTCAAGACACAATTTACAAACTTTAGTGTAGCTGTAGCCACAGAGGCTGTAGCCCTGACTCTTGTACTAGGAGGTCCTGTATCACGAGAGCAAAGGAACGCAATGAATGTTTTTGTTGATAATAAATAATATTCTATTCTATTCTTGAAGTTTCAAGATGAATGGCATTGTTATTGTTAGTGTAGTTAGCTCTCAATTTACGATGTTTATTTATTTTTTACATACTTCTTTGACATAATCTTTTTATTATTTGATATTTTAAACCTACAGACAATTCTAGTTTCAACTCTTTCTTAGTATAGTGGTTGTAATAGCAGTCATGTCACTTGGTTTTAATTAGTGTCCGACCGAAAGTTCGGTTTCGGTTTCGGTTTCGGCCGAGTTTCGGCCAAAAATCAAGTTTCGGTGGCAGTTTCGGTTTCGGCCAAAATTGGCCGAAACTTTTGCCGAAACCGAAACAGTAACAATAAGTGATTTGATTTATTGATAACTGATAAACATTTTACTATGAGAACTTAATTTGAAAAAATAATAAAAATATTATTAATATTTTTTTATATTATTATCTATCTATATATATAAAATTCAAAGTCATGACTGACTGACTGACTGAGACATCAACGCACAGCCTAAACCGCTGGTCCTAGCGACATGAAATTTGGAGGGTGTATTCTTCGTGAAGAGTGGGTATCCACTAAGAAAGGGTTTTTCGAAATTCCACCCCTAAGAGGGTGAAATGGGGGGATTATGTTTGTATCAAAAATCTTATTCCTTGAGTTAATAAACTTGAAACTTAGCACGAATACTTATCTAAGTAAATTATGAAGTTAGGCATTTTTTGTTTTTATAATCTACCCCCTAAAAGGGGATTACGGGGTTTCAAAGTTTGTATGGAAGAATTTTAGCGCGCGGTCCGATTTAATCGAAACTCAGTATTTATACCTAAAATTGAAAGGAAAGAATAATGTGTATCAGGGTTTTTCGAAAATCTACCCCTGACGGCCTGAAAAGGGATATTCAATTTTACAGGGGAGGATTTTACAGTGTGACTTGATTAACTCGAAAATTGGTATAAATAATCTTTGAGTCAAGGTATGTACACATCCCAAATGATTTTTCAAAATTCCACCCCTGTGGGGGTGAAAACCGGGTATACAGTTTATATGAAAAATCTTATTCGTTAGGTTAATAATCTTGAAAATTGGCATGAATACTCGCCTAAGTAAGCAATAAAGTTTTTCATTATTAGTTTTTCAAAACTACCCCTCAAAGGGGATATAGGGGTGTTAAAGTTTGTGTGGAAGAATTTGAACGCGGGGTCCGATTAACTCGAAACTCAGTGTACTGTGTGTGTACTTAAGACTAAAAATAAATAATAACACCCCTAACGGGGTGAAAAGGGTTAGTTAATTTTACAGGGGAGGATTACAATAAGTGGCTTGATTAATTATAAAATTGGTATAAATAATCTTTGAGTCAAGTTATGAATTTTTATGATTTTTTTTAAATTCCACCCCTGTGGGGGTGAAAAGCGGGGATACAGTTTATATGAAAAATCTTATTAATTTAGTTAATAACTTGAAACTTGGCAACAATACTTGCCTAGGTAAGTAATAAAGTTTATCATTATAAGTTTTATTTAAACTACCCCTCAAAGGGGGATATAGGGGTGTTGGAGTTTGTGTGGAAGAAATTGAATGCGCGGTCCGATTAACTCGAAACTCAGTATTGATACTTTCGACAGAAAATAATTAATAATAAGTATATAAAGTTGTCGAAATTGACCCCTGACGGGGCAAAAAGGGGTTCGGTTTTTAAGGGAGGATTTGAACTTGAAACTGTATGTTACATTTTCACGCTTAAACCACTGAACTTCTGATTTGGCAAAGAGATAGATGGCATCCTGGGGAAGCACATAGTTTTTATCCTGGTAGCACGTTCCCGTGGGATAACTTCCGACATCCACGCGGGCGAAGCCGCGGGCAGAAGCTAGTATTGTATATAAAATTCAAAGTCCTGACTGACTGAGACATCAACGCACAGCCTAAACCGCTGGTTCTACAGACATGAAAATTGAAGGGTGTATTCTTCGTGAAGAGTAGGTATCCACTAAGAAAGGGTTTTTCGAAATTCCACCCCTAAGAGGGTGAAATGGGGGGATTTTGTTTGTATGAAAAATCTTATTCCTTGAGTTAATAAACTTGAAACTTGGCACGAATACTTATCTAAGTAAATTATGAAGTTAAGCATTTTTTGTTTTTATAAACTACCCCCTAAAAGGGGATTGGGGGGTTTCAAAGTTTGTATGGAAGAATTTTAGCGTGCGGTCCGATTTAATCGAAACTCAGTATTTATACCTAAAATTTAAAGGAAAGAATAATTATTATCAGGGTTTTTCGAAAATCTACCCCTGACGGCCTGAAAAGGGGTAGTCAATTTTAACTCGAAAATTGGTATAAATAATCTTTGAATCAAGTTATGAACACATCCCAAATAATTTTTAAAAATTCCACCCCTGTGGGGGTGAAAAGCGGGGATACAGTTTATATGAAAAATCTTATTCGTTAGGTTAATAATCTTGAAAATTGGCATGAATACTCGCCTAAGTAAGCAATAAAGTTTATCATCATTAATTTTTCAAAACTACCCCTCAAAAGGGGATAAGGGGTGTTGAAGTTTGTGTGGAAGAAATTGAATGCGCGGTCCGATTAACTCGAAACTCAGTATTGATACTTTCGACAGAAAATAATTAATAATAAGTATGTAAAGTGGTCGAAAATTTACCCCTGACGGGGCAAAAAGGGGTAATTCGGTTTTTAGGGGAGGATTTGAACTTGAAACTGTATGTTACATTCTGATTTGGCAAAGCGATAGATGGCTTCCTGGGGAAGCACATACTTTTTATCCTGGTAGCACGTTCCCGTGGGATTCCGACATTCACGCGGGCGAAGACGCGGGCAGAAGCTAGTATTAAATAAATGATTACAACAAAATTAATACACCTACTGTGTTTCCATTTCATGTCCTAATTAATGCAGAATAATGGGTAAAATGCACTAAATTTCAGTATTTTAAGGAATTTAAAACTTAACCACGTGAGTTTCGGTTTCGGTTTCGGTTTCGGCCGAAACTGAGGCCACGGCCGAATATTCGGTTTCGGTTTCGGCCGGAAAACCAGTTTCGGTCGGACTCTAGTTTTAATAGGTTTTTATATTTTATCCGTCCTTTTGATGGATTCTTCTATATTTTGTAAATGTGAGGACTTTGTAGGCCTTGTAGACTTTAGATCTGTAGACCATTTTTATTTTATCAAGTACTTGTTGACAGGCCTACGCTGTCCTCCCATACCTACTGTAATTTGAAAACATTGTAAAAGCCAATTATTTTGAAACGAGTAACCGTGGAGTTTCTTGCCGGCTCTTCTTCATAGGAAACGACCAATTGGAACGGTGCAGCTAGCTTCTGACGTTTCATAAGTGCCTGTGTTGGTTTATGTGAAATAAAATATTTTGATTTTGAGTGCGTTGCGCAATTACCCTGCTATATTGAGGATATATTCATATGTGTTTGATAGCTAACGCGACTGTGATTTGATTATAATGTAATAAGGATAAAATAGAGTTGCTGTGCAATGACGAATCTATGCATTAGATCCGCTTAAAAGTCAGATAAAAATGTTAATCTAGTATCGGTATCTGTGATTCAACACTTTTTTTTATCTATAAATGGATAGATTGTTGGACAATGGTCAGTACAACTATTTTCCTGTTACGGAAACCAGCGAATAGTGACTTTGGTGTAAAAAAAACGAAATGGCTCAGAATAACAGTGAGTTTTTTTACTGATAATGATTTTAAATCGAGTAGCTTATCGTGATTGCAAATAAATAATAAATCTTTAAATATTTTACGAATGTGGTTCAATTTTTTTTTCAATGCTGTAGTTTATTTGGTGTTCGTATACAATATAATTATTATGTTAGTACCTACATCAATAACAAGCAGTATGTAAACATAAAAAAAATAAACAGAATGCGAATAAAATACCCTTGTATCAAAAGGAGAGTTTTTAAAGCTTTTTTAGTGTTCCACAGGGAGTAGTGTATCAGTTTCAGTATAGGGAGTTTTTAGTAAAAATGCGTACTGATGGATTTTCAACGCTCGGTTTAGCGCTGAAAGTTCAAAATTAAGCAGCGCGCTTTTATTTAAGTATTATTCTAGGTAGGTTTTTTTAGTTCTTAAAAAACTGGAGGCTTTACCAATGCCAGACTTGTTATAACCAAATTTACTAATGTCATATTATATTCTCAAAGCTAGTCTTACTAATGTATGACTGTGTGCGATAAACAATTTATTTATTTTATTCTTAATTCCAGCGCAAGGCATGCGTCCAGCATACGTTCTACCTCCCGTGGTGACCGTACAACCTGGAGTTGTGTACCAAGGGAATGCAGTCCCCGTGCTCATCGGTAACCAGATGGGCTCCCAACCTTCTGTAATAAACTGCCCATCCTGCCGCCAACAGATAGTTACAAGAGTTGAACTGAAGTCGTCCACGAAAACCCATTTGTTTGCTGTCTTGCTTTGTATAGTGTAAGTATTCTATGTGCCTTTTTCTGACATTCTCAAAATTTCCCGTTCATCCTTCTTTTTGTTGATCCTAGTAAACAGTATTGAACATGCTCTACATATAATTACTAGATTCTGCCCGCGGCTTCGCCCGCGTGGATGTAGAAAATTAGCCCACGGGAACGTGCTACCAGGATAAAAAGTATGTGCGTCCCCAGGATGCCATCTGTCTCTTTGCTAAATCAGAAGTTCGGTTTAGGCGTGAAAATGTAATATACAGTTTCAAGTTCAAATCCTTCTCTTAAAAACCGAATTACCCCTTTTTGTGCCCCGTCAGGGGTCTATTTTCGACAACTTTACATACTTATTATTAATTATTTTCTGTCAAAAGTATACTGAGTTTCGAGTTAATCGGACCGCGCATTCAATTTCTTCCGCACAAACTTTAACACCCTTATATCCCCTTTGAGGAGTAGTTTTGAAAAACTTATAATCAAAAACTTTATTACTTACCTAGGAGAGTATTCCTGGCAATTTTCAAGTTTATTAACCTAATAAATAAGATTTTTCATATAAACTGTATCCCCGATTTTCACAGGGGTGGAATTTTGAAAAATCGTTTGGGATGTGTTCATAACTTGACTCTAAGATTATTTTCACCAATTTTCGAGTAAAATTGACTACCCCTTTTCAGCTCGTCAGGGGTAGATTTTCGAAAAACCCTAATACACATTCACACATTCTTTACTTTCAATCCTAGGTATAAAATAATACTGAGCTTCGGGTAAATCGGACCGTGCGCTAAAATTCTTCCACACAAACTTTAAAACCTCCCAATCCCCCTTTACAGGGTAGTTTATAAAAATAAAAAATGGCGAACTTCATAATTTACTTATATAAGTATTCGTGCAAAGTTTCAAGTTTATTAACTCAAGGAATAATAATTTTCATACAAATAAAATCACCCCATTTCACCCTCTTAGAGGGTGTAATTTCGAAAAACCCTTTCTTAGTGGATATCTACTCTTCACAAAGAATACACCCTCCAAATTTCATGTCTCTAGGACCAGCGGCTTAGGCTGTGCGTTGATGTATCAGTCAGTCAGTCAGTCAGGACTTTGAATTTTATATAAATAAATATATAGATATAAGAATTTGTTCTGACTATTATTTTTCTACTTTCAGATTTTTTCCCTGTGTGTGCTTACCCTACTGTTTGGACAGTTGCCACAACGCAGACCACTACTGTCCAAACTGCAGCGCTTACATCGGCAGCTACATCCACTAAAACCTTAATGATAAATGAGTAATTGGGTGATTAAGATTATATTAATAATGTGTAGGAATAATTATGGGCCCTTGATTGGCCTAACATCTTCAGAGTATAATCATCCCGTACAATACGTTCAGAAAGAGAGCTAGTCCTAACTCGTGTGTGTGGTTTTTCACTTCATGAGCGCTCTCATTATTTGAGTCGACTTAATATTGTATCAAATTAAACAATTCGACAGCCACGCCACATCCCATTCATTATAGGTGAATAAATCTGTACTAGGATCTTAATATCTTTACTTCTATAACAATAAATTAGCACAATACTTAGTTTTAAGCTAAATATATTTTATCAGTACTTATTTGTAATAACCAGTAAAAATCATGTATTTCGTTTAATTTGATGTTGTCATTAATTAATGATTCAAAAACAATGAATGTAATGTAGGTACAATATAAGTAGATGTTCCACTTAGGGCAATGCCACACGGGCGTTGCCAATGCGTAGCGTCGGCGCTGCAACGCCTGAGCGGTGACGTCATCGCAGCGCTCGTACGGCACGCACTCACTGCGTCGAAATCACGACGTGACGAACTGCAACGCCCGCGTAGCATCGCATTAAATTTTCATGTTTTGATTGTTGTTTTTTTTTTGTTTGTGTCGAATCATATGTTGAAATGGTATAATTTATTTCTTGTTCCGCTGAAAACCAGCGCTGGGTCTCTGTCTCGTATATGGTCTTAGCATTATGCTGAGCGATGGCCGTTTTGCGTGAATGTGACGCATGTTTACCGCCAAATTGTTATTTTTTTTGTGTGTTTGTTCTTTTTTATGCGTCATGTATGCCGCAAATAAATGTATTTTCTTTCTTTCTTTCTTCCATTATGGGCTTAAAATACTTCATTGCTCAAAACAAAGGTAAGAAGATTGAAAAAAATATAGTTTTATTCAAGTCTTTCGATATTTTATCCATCCCCATCCTACTGGATAATCTCAAAACAACTGGAATAATATAGGTCGCCTCAGTAATCTTCATAAATAATCTAAGTGATTCCTTGCAATGTTGTAACACTTGGTATCGTGAATTGGTATGTTCATGACCAGGAGGAGTCTTAGTGTTGGAGTTCCTCAGGGCAGAGTAATTGATCCTATATAGATTTAATTATTAATACTTCAATATTAAATACCTCTTCCTGATTGGTAGTAATTTTTTTCTCATCTCTTAAATAAATTGCAAACTATAGTTTTGTATAATTTAGAAGCATTTTTGATTTTTTTTAAATGTAAATAACCATGGATCCGTTTTTTATGATATTTTGATGTTGACTTGAAAGAGCATGGCAGTTGAGAATATGTCATGCTCACTTAAATGTCTCACTGGTGGAGGCGAGTGTGGTGGATCATTAGGTTCCCTATAAAATGGTTGAGCTGGGTGGTACTGATCCACGCGTCATGTTCGTGAACGGGCACCGTCGGTTGAGACTGGTCATCTCTTAAACTGCCAGGGCTTATTTTAATGTTATATTTTAAATTGTTTCTTTTTTACATTGTTCTCACATATATAAGCAATAAGAATAATGTACCCAGGATTTTGTAATAATATCTTGATCTATAGAGTGTCCGTGGAGTTTCTTACCCGTTCTCCTCCATAAAGGTTTACGTTTTGGAATGGGCGAGTAGCTTCAACTTTCTGACTAACTGACTGACTATTTCATTTTGACAGTTCTAAAGTGCCTGTAAATGGTTTAATTGAAATAAATGATTTGAGTTTGAGTTTATGATCTTTCTTAACACAGCTGCCATACGCCTTTAAACACCAATCGAACCTAACGTTACTTCCCTTAACATTACTACAACCACCTACAACTCATTTATTAATTTGCACTCAATTTTAAAATTCACACTTGGGTATTAAGTCAGCTTCAAAAGCATCGACCAGAATTCATTTGATGGTCTACAATTTGTGTTCCTTAATACTGTATCAATGTGTAGCTACAATAAGGTAAGTACCTACTCAATGAGTCATGTTATGTAGAAATACAGAGACATAGCCATACTTGGTATACCCACAAAATCAATTAAAAAACGGCGGTTCCTCATACCCCAAGGCACTGGCCTGTTCCATTCTCATGGTTTAATAAGTGTTGCTATAGAAACAAAATTTGTGTGCGCACTTGCACTGCAATTAAATTTGACATAATTTATTGTTGCTGCGTAGTTCTATAATCTAATCTCCTATAAGTGAACTGTTATGTTTTTACGGATTAAGTTTATTTAGGTAAACAATAAATGTTTTATAAAAAACCGATATGGGAGAAGTATTTATAAATATGCATGTTGTAATATTTGTAAAAAATAATAAGTAAACACACGCGAAAATAAATAAAAAATACTGCAAAAAATATCTCTAGGCGCAGTTAGGTACAAACACAAGCATAAAGCAGTATTCGTTGAACAACAAAGCCGACCCGCAGCAAATTCGGCGTTCATTCGACTCGTGCCGATCGACAAACTCCGTTCGGCATCCAACTACGCTGAATTTAGCATGTGCGGCAGTTGATTTTGCCCAAGCGACCTTATCCCAAACATTTAAGTATATCTAGATACCAAATATTAGATTTTACATGAATATGAGATAAGAGAAAACACAATACACCACTGTTGTCATCCAACAGTCGAATCATTCCCTTCACTGAGGTAAATAGGGTACGAATATAGCAGATAGATAAAGACCTAAGCTTTTAAATAATTATCATACCTTTATGGAGCTATAAGTAGTTAATCATGAAATATATAAGAACGGCTGTTTTAGTTAATTTTCAACAAAGCTTAGCGGTTCAGCGACTGTTATGCAAACCTAAATTCGATTTCCACCAATTTGATATAATTGATACATTTTGTGCTTCTTTTTTTTACATTTTGTAATACGATGTGAATGTGATAGTTCGTAGAAAGTAAAGACGCCAGCACATCAAGCTACTTCAATCTGTATTTCTATAATAGATTTTCAACTTTATCGCTAAAGCATTACGATCAAGGTTGATTGGGAAAATTTGACAGTTTCGGGTAGCTTGACTGCTGGCGTCTGGGCGTTTTCTTTAGGTAATTTATTGAAAATTACAGGAGTCATGTGCAAATACCGCTTTAATGCACAAAACTGTGTTTACTTTTGTGCATTAAAGCGGTATTTGTTCGGGGGACACAGAGGCGCAATGCGTCACGTTGTTGCCTATTATTCATTTCTGAGGCTAATGTAAATAAATTTTTATTGGTCTTAACAAATACTTCTGTTATCTATAATTGTTATAATAAAAACAATTATCTATTGTTAGCTGCGTTTACAATCTATTGTTATAGTATAGTGATAGCTGTTCGTCTGGAATAACCTGTTAGAATGCAATAGTCAGTGTATCAGTGTTGTGGTTGTGCCATTAGGTACTATATGCAGGAACGCAGGCGTTTGCTAAAAACGTAAAACTAAGCAAGCAATGGGAAATTGCTACTGGAGGCTGCGGGTGTCAACTTCAGGACGAGCTGCTTCTCACAAAAGCACGTTAAGCCGTTGGTCCCGGCTGTCATTCATGGATCCTTGATAGTCGGTCCGGGTAGTCGGAAGCCCGAAAGTCTGTCAACCAGTCTTACTAAGGGTTATCGTATTACCCAGTAATTGGGTTGTAGAGGACAGATAGGCAGTCGCTCCATGTAAAATACTGGTATTCAATAACCACCGACGGCCGCTATGGCCTACGCACAAGGGTCCACTTGAACGACTAAGTGCGGAAACCAAACCCTCTAACATAGAATATAGAACCTCCTCATCGCTCGCTCCTGCGTCACCAGTCCCGAATCTCTTTATATTTCTCTCACAGGGAAGTATTATAAAAAAACGGTGTTATTTTAGTATATTCTGGTGTTTTACGACTTCCACGCAAACGAAATCGCAGAAGCTATTATTTTATAAATCAAGATTTAACGATTAAATATTTCCTTAGTCACAATATCCAAGATAAACGAATAAAACTATTTGGAAGCATCATCTGTCTAGCCTTTTCCTATGTTGGGATCTACACTAGAAATAAGGCCTTTACCGGCTTCATAAGATTCATAACTCATTTGTTGGCTTGGTATATTATGTATACCTTTTATAACAAGATACCCTCTTCTTTGCTAGACTTGCCTTTTAATGCGTCTAAAGCTCAAGTAAAATCCAACCATTGTTCTAAGGCATACTATTCCATCAACGACTACTTACACGATAAGAATAGTTGGTCGCCCTAATTAACTCAAGACAATGTTCATGTTCTTTCTCCAGAATTAGCTTACTGACAGGTCATTGTTATTAGTATTAACTTATTTATTTATTTTACTTCGATTGTCCTAGTTTATTATTATTGTGACTTCTAGTGACAGCTATGTGAAGAACCCAGCAATGCATAAATATGTATCTAAGCTGTCACGCCCTTTATGACTGGATGATTTTATTTAGTTAGTAAGTTTTTATTTATATTTTAATTTATTTAATTATTTTTTAGCTTGAGTACGTACCTATAGTTTTTATTATATTTGTTGGTATATTGACGTGGCTAGCTGACATATGGCAAATAATTTTATTTTATGTTTTGTGTCTTGTAATGTTAATTACATAACACCTAGTATTGTATACAATCAAGTATTTTCTTACTGAACAGACAGCTGTGCTGCTGGGGAGTTTGTTACGCCACTTCTTCCCAGCGATAGCACTAGGAAGTGGTGAAGGGCGGGCTTTTTTGGGGGACTGTCTTTTGTAATTTTGACGTTCGAAAAGTGCTGATTCTCAGCCTGATTTGAATAAATGACTTTTGATTTTGATCTCGGTATGTAAAGATGGTCACCGCTTCACTCATCCACAGACCAACCGCGGTAAGCGTAGCTTAACCTCGACGATCGACCCGTGCGGCTGTTATTATTTAGCCACTGGCCCCTCCTATTATACCTACCTATTTGGAATATTATTAGGTACAATTCACACATATTATTCCAAATATCTATAATATATCGGAGTTTCACCAAAGAGCTAAATATGTTAGTTATCGTGATATTAGTCATCGGGGCAATATAAAGAGATAAATGAAACCCTTATCTGATAACTAAAAGTCCCTAAATATATAATATGGGTTCTGAAAGGCGACCGTACAATAGCAAAAAGATTTAGCTAAAAGTCTGATAAGCCTTATCAAGTATTGTTATCTATACTCGACATCGTTTTATCTATAAATCGAAATTTTGTTGAACAAAGTTCAGTATAATCACTTACTTCGTAGGAAAACCAGTAAAAGGTGTTTTTTTGTGATAAAAATAGATAATTACTTATACAATTTAGTGAAATGAATCAGAGCAATGGAGATGATCGTAAGTATTTTTATTTCTAATCTTATTAGTTCTTGACATACTGGACGTAGGCCTCTCCCAGGCTGCACCACAACACCCTGTCCTCCACCTTCCGCATCCAGTCTGTCCCAGCCACCTTCTTACGGTCGTCCGTCTATCTAGCTGCCAAATAATTTGTGACGTCAAAGAATTTGATTAATGAACAATGGGAAAGGAAAACAATAAAATCATCACCAACCACACCAATCAATGATACGACAACCCAATTTTATGTCCAGGTAAATCACTGTCCATTCCAAGGTTGCTGGGAAGAGATCGCAGAAAGCGATGGTCGCCTATTGTATATTTTTAGTGTTCGATCAACTTTTTTTTATTATATACTTTTGTGGTGTCAATAAAGTATATAAAACTGGCGGTTGGCCGAGAGTTCGTCTGCGATCCAGGATTTAAAGTAGCCTATGTCCTTACCCAGCTCATGGTCTATCTGTGTACGAAATTTCATTCAAATCCGTTCAGCCGTTTTAGCGTGAAAGCGTAATAAACAAACAAACATACTTTCACGTTTATAGTAGTAGGATAAATAAATAAAATAAATGTTAACGAGGTTAACAATATTGAAACTGAGACATAAAATTACTTTTCTACTCGTAATGTACATATTTACTTCGTATATTTCCTTAAATATGATTGTCGTATATTTCCTTATAAGTCTACAATGTACAGTCGCCAGCAGGTCAAGCTACCCGATACTGTCAAATTTTCCCAATCAACCTTGAACCTTAATGCTTTAGAGATAAAGTTGAAAATCTATTAAATAAATTTGACAGATTGTAGTAGTTTGATGTGCTGGCGTCTGTGCGTAAGAGATAAGATAAAATCTTTTGTAAATAACGAAATACTTACTGGTTTTTCATGCAAAGTAATCTTTTATGATTACATGACATCGAATATAGTATATACCTACATATACATGTTGTTTATCAAACCACTAGGAACTTACAAAATCACAATGTCTAAACAAAAGGGATCTATGGATTTAAACACTCAAATTAATTTATTTTCTTTGACTTAATTTCAGCCAAAGGACAAGGCATGCCTCCGCCATACGGAGATGGTCGACCCCCGCCCGTAACGGTCACCACACACGCACCACACTCGTACCCTGCACAACCAACCCACCCACCACCAATTCATAGAGTTGTCTACCAAGCAAATGTGGGTCCGACCGTCGTCCCCGTGATGGTTGGTCCTCAGATGGGCCCCAAACCAATGCCGGTAACTTGCCGATCATGCAACCAGCCGATAGTCACAAGAGTTGAATACAAATCTTCTACAAAAACCCATTTGTTCGCTCTCTTGCTCTGTTGCGTGTAAGTATTATATATTTTTTACATTACACTATTAACACTATCGACTTGTAGTAATCCGCCTGTAGGAATAATCGAGGTTTTTGAAGTTAAAACATTAATCACCACGCTAACTCATAGCATAAGTGAAAATTTCAGATTATTAGTCAGATTTCCCCGATATTGCCTTCGCCGTAAATCAGTGGTGTCTTATAAAAAGGCTGGGCTCAAATTCATTTTTGGTTCTTCTTGATAATTATATTCTAACTCACTTTTTTTTTGTTAGCCTACATTGTGTCCCACTGCTGGGTTTCCTTCCAAACCTCCCAGTCTTGTGCGATCTCTGGCCATCTTGGCCCAGTGAACGTTACTAGATCATCACACCACCTTCGCCGTGGTCTACCTCGACGGCGATGTCCTCCCTCAGGCGTCCAGTGAGTGACGATCCCTCAACTCAATTATAATTATTATTTTTCTTTTTCCAGGTTTTGGCCCTGTGTGTGCCTACCATACTGTTTGGACAGTTGCCACAACGCAGACCACTACTGTCCAAACTGCAACTCTTACATCGGCAGCTACACAAACTAAGTCTCGCTAACCCTAATCAATAATGATAATAGATTTCTTTAACTGCACTATGCTGAAAATAAAAGATAACTGTTCGTATAAGATTTTGTTATCAAAAATGTATGGGAATGTTGAATGACGTGACAGGTCTTTTCGCCAAAAAGTTCGATTAAGATCGTATCAACAAACTTGTTCTAAATTATTAGGTATTTGAATACTTAGTATTTATTTATAATATGATTAAATCGTTCCCAAATATTATCTTCGTGAAAAAAAAATATGCACGACGAGCACTAATAGGAAAAAAAAGGTCATCGTCGTTTGTAAAAATGTAATTAATGGTCACCAATTGTAGTACCTATTCTTAGACAAAAGATAAGTCGTTTAATTTAATATTAATAAGCTTGAAATCAATGTCCAAGGAAAATAGAACTAAATCAATATTGTGATAGATGCTAAAATTGTTTATCAAACCAAATACCGGACGGACACTGATGAAATCCGTTTATAAAAAAATGGAGTCTATAAAAAACAGTTGATGTTAAGTAAATAAATATTTTCCTACCTACGAAGACAAGTTGACAATCTGTCTGTGTGGCAGAGTGAAATGATTGTATGAAGTGTTCTGCACCCTAATTGCGTAACACACAATCAATCTCAATCTGAATCATTTTGAAGGATATTGCTAATCCATTGCTACATATGTTCAAAAAATATGTCATTTGTGTCTGCTCAACAACGTAAATAACGCAATGAATGTTGTTGAACTGTCAAAGTGAAACCAATTGCTATTGATCGTGTGTTACGCAATTAGGGTGCTGGTTGTAGGTATAAATTTCTTGATGTAACTGTGAATAAACAATGTGTCTAATTATAAGTAGATCTTAGGGCTGATTTTTCAATCATCTGATAACTTTATTCGAGGAATATTTTTGAAATTTTGACAGTTACTTCATACAAAAACTGTCAAACGTCAATTTTATTTCTCGAATAAAAGTTATCTGGCGATGTAAAAATCAGCTCTAAGTAAACTATCAACTTGCTTTGACATACAACCTCGTTAATGAGGTGCCGTATAACAGGCATGTTGCCGACCCATCAATTCTCGGAAATCACCCTTTCATAGTTATTTTACCTCTGATTTTGCATCACTGTCAATATCACAGTGAACTTTACTGTCCTCGTAATAAGGTTACTATTGGGTTGCACTCACTGACAAGTCTGTTAAAAGCACAATGATCTTTCTTCGCGTTATAATAAGGTTGATTTTGGGTTGTTGCTGTCAGAGGAAAATCATTGTGAGAGAACTGTATGTCAATGTATTAAGACCGATCTATCATCACTACCAGGATTATTGTATCGATAAACCTGATATAGTGGTGATAGATCATTACGAAGTCGCATTATGATTGTCGATCGAGTTATATAATAGAGCAGCTTTAGCTTTGGACTTTTTGATATCGTTAGGTGACTGGTAAGCATTGTGAGAATCTTCTTGTCTCTGGAACCTAAACCAGGTGGCTTGGACTTTGTGCCTCATGCTGGTGGATTCGTATTATTTATATTTTTAATTGAGGTTTCATATTTATTGCGTACAAAATAATGTTTAAAAATATAATGAATGTGTGTCTAAATAAAATATGAAAATATGTAAATAATGTGTTTTTGTTTTATTTTATTTCAATTCAACCTATCACCTATTTCATCACACGTTAGGAAAATTTTATTTAACATTTTATTGAATGATTTAACAATTAATCCAAAACCAATAAATTGTAGGTGTTTAGCCAACGGTAGCCCAGCAACAACCTGTTCACATACTTTTTCATACATTTTGTACGGATTAATCGCACACGTGTGGCCGGTGGTGGACACCCGCTACAGTAGTACAGCATAACTATTTACAATCATCCACCATGCTATCGTATCGAAAATGACACATTTCGATAACCTGGGGGTCTACTCCGAAGTAGAAACGGCTGAATATTCGGCCGTTTCCTGCTACGAAATTACTATTTGGTTCGGTCGGTCCCGATCCTACACTCCTACACTCTTTCGAATATTGACTATGGTCCCGACCCAACTGAGCCGATCCGAACTTATTTTGGCATTTTTCAATAATATTCGATTCGGCCATGTGTCGGTCCGATCCGAACATTCGCACTTTGCACTTCGGAGTAGACCCTCTGATTTGCCTTGCCCCCAACAGCAAACAGCTGTCGGAAGAATAGGCGGTCGTGAATAAAACTGAAAAAAGTTTCGGGTTTTTAGAGGTCTCCTACGATAACATCGATTGATGTTCGATACGGCACGGAAGCGTATCGAGTGGTTGTGAATAGCTATGCTGGATACTGCAACGAGGGACCAAGGGGCGACAGCCACCGGTGGTGGTAGCCGGTGGCTCATGTGCGCTTACCCTAAAAGGCAGCAAGCGGACACTTCTCAGAATCATCTAAATCATCATTATCATCATGTCAGCTGAAAGACGTCCACTGCCGGACATAGGCCTCCCCCAAGCACCACCACTTCGACCGATTCTGTCCTTCCCGCGGCTTATCTAGCGGATTTCTCAGAATAGATGATTTGTCCCAATCTGGGCATACTTCAAGACCTCTTTAAGCCAACTCTAGTGACAGTAAAAGTGCGCTATTGAATTTTCAACGCTTGGGTCTGCGCCGTGAGTTAAAAATCCAACAGTGGTATCGCGTCGTGTGAGTCACGTATTACGTAGGTACTCACGTAGTAAAATTGAAGCAAATATAGACTTGGGGAGTGCATACATTTGATAGTTGCATAACATAGATATTAATTTATCACGACGGGAGATGACGAGGAAAAGAGAAGACTTTAAAAACATGTTGACAGATATGTGTGTTAATATTTAAATTGACATAAATATCGCAAATTATACCTATAAAGGCTGACTGTTCCATCGCCAGATAACTTTTATATCGAGAAATAAAATTGACTCTGAAATTGAATAATAGAATACTTTAAAAAGTAAGCACATGTCATAGTATATATAAAATTTTAATGACAAAGTGTATAGTATATATAAAAAATCAGCCGTAAGTAAACTAATAAATTAGGTTATAGTTATAACAATGACAATAGTTGTAGTTGTCATAACCATCCCGCATGATGAGAACCTCGTGAAAGCCGAGAAAGATAAACAAATCAAGTATCTTGACTTGGCTCATGAGGTTGTCGATATGTGGGATGTGGACTCAGCGATCATTATGCCGATAGTCGTGATAGCCAATGGCTTAATAGCCAAGAGCCTCGACCAACACCTCAGGAGGCTCTCGTTGGGCAGCTGGATCAAGGGCTTGATTCAGAAAGCGGTACTTCTGGACACGGCTCGCATTGTCAGGAGGTTCCTCTCTCTGGAGCCCTGACCGCCAGTAGCTTGGACCGTATTCCCGATACCGGTTGGCTACTATTTTTAATATTTTTTTATCTTTTTGTTTATAAAAATATTTAATAATGTAATTTGTATGTACTTAAATGAAATAAAGGTATAACAATGATATTATTATAGAAAAAAAAAAACATTTACCCGGCGAAATATTGTGCAATTGAACACTGTTCAATGCCTGATAAAAATTATCGTTCATATCTTATTCAGAGTATGTTGTGCAAGTCCATTCGTAGATTGCTTGGTATTTTTGCCTGACACATTGAAAACATTTCGAGACCCCTCCTTACCTCGGGAAGCACGTTAATCCGTCGGTCCCGGCTGTCATACGTGGATCTTTGACAGTCGTTACGGGTAGTCAGAAGCTCGAAAGTCTGACAACCAGTCTCACGAAGGGGTATCGTATTACCCAGTAACTGGGTCAGATAGGCAGTCGCTCCGTGTAAAATACTGGAATTTAACTGCATCCGGTTAGACTGGAAGCCGACCCTAACATAGTTGGGAAAAGGCTAGGCAGATGATGAGGTTCTAGCAACATTTGTACAGTGAGCGACAAAAGTAATGTGGCTGGCATATGTGACATCGACGCTCAAACTGTTACTATGAATTCGATAAGTACATGATCTGAAATCTAGACCCACAAACGTTAAAATGGTCGGTTATAAAGATGTATGTTTCATGCTTAGGTACACTTTTCGCGTCGATGTCCACACCCAGTAAGTAGGCATACATTTTAATAACAACATATTTACATATACTTACAAACTGTTGCTATTATTATTCCGTTTATTTATTTACTCTCTTATCAAATACATTGTTAAAAATTAAAATTAAAATAGTAGCCCACCGGTATCGGGAACAGGGCCCAAGCTACCGGGCTTCAGGGCTCCAGAGAGAGAAAACTCCTGACTATGCGAGCCGTGTCCAGAAGTACCGCTTTCTGAATCAAGCCCTTGATCCAGCTGCCCAACGAGAGCCTCCTGAGATGTTGATCGAGGCTTTTGCCAATACGGCAATTGGCACAATGACAGCCGAGCTCACATTCCACATATCAACAACCTCGTGTGCTAAGTCAAGATATTTGTTTCTCTTTCTCAGCTTTCACGAGGTTCTCGTCATATGGAATGGTACCATCCACAATCATTTTGCGGCGCGCTAATCGATCTATCACCACTATATCAGGAATATTGTTGCTATTATTGATAATGTAGCCACCTATATCAACAACCATTACCATCAGCGACAAAACATTCTTATCTACCCAGATTGATAAGAACTGATGACAATAAATCAATATTGACGGTATCATGTTGTTGCTCGTGCTAATCTCACTAGTTTTATAAACAAGCTGTGCTCGTTACTCTGCCCGCGAAAAAGTTCTGGCTTTTCTGTATCGTCTTTCGAAGGGACATAAAATATGGGAGAATAACTCTTGCTGTGATAGATATGATATATAATTATGTAGTAATGGGAGATGGCTTATGCTGTTTTCTACGAGTTTCCATTATCAGGGACCAGGTTGTCAGTTAAGACACTTCATCTGCCTAGCCTTGTAGCTGAATACCTAAGACACTTCTGTAGGCGAAAGTAACACGCACAAGTAACATGGAGAATAGTAATTTACTGGCTTAACGTCTTACATGAATAACACATTAACACACTTAGGGCCAATTTTTTGATCCGTAGTTAAACTCGACCAATTGTTAAAAATAGTAACTAATAAATAGTTAAATTTTTGCAAAATGTGTTTTTTGATAAATTTTTAGTTTATATAATGGTTATTTTTTCAACTAATAGTTAATTATTTGGCCATTAGCAATCATTAGATATCATTAGATAAACTAAAAATGGATCAAAAAACACATTTTGCAAGAATTTAACCATTTTTTACAATTGGACGAGTTTAACTACGGATAAAAAAAACGGCCCTAAGTTAAATTCTATACCGTAGATATAAGAAAGAAATTAACCTATGGTTTTGTTTTTTGTTTTGGAACGTTTTTGTGCGGCACGTATAGACGTAAATAAACGTATTTTTATTCTCCTTTTCTTTAGCAGGAGGCAGGAGTAGCCTGTTTATCATCGTTTTTTTTTACATCTAAATGTGAGAAGAGGTGTTCACGAGTTCACAGGGCTTGAAAAATCGGGAAACACATCCGTGGAAGGTGTGAGCTGATAGTTCTTCTAGCGACCGTATGGTGCACTTGCCAAAAATAGATTGTCCAAATTCCAAACTTGTAAGTAAGTAAGTAAGTATTTATTTATCCTCACAGTGGAACGCCATACAGCAATTACACCAATACAGCAATTACACCAATAGAGAAAAAAATCACTTCATGTGCTGCATTCCATCCATCCTGTGCGCGGTGGACATCGTAGGAGTGACGATGGATCACGCACACTCACGCAGCGTGCAAGTGCAGCATTTTTCCATAACCCCTCACCACTCCTTCTATATTGCGCACATTCATTGCGAATTTTTGAAACTCAATGATTTTTCAAAGTACATACATTAAAATTTAAAAACACGGAACATTTTGAGGTGTCATCCTACCTGACAGATATTGTTTGAGCCCTCACCCGGTGACCACGTTCGGCAGCAAAAAATGCACGCCCACCTCTGCACGTATTTCTAAAAACAAAAGTTTACAAAAACAACATGAGAGGTAATAAAGTTGATAGGTTTATGGCTAGTTTATGAAGTGCTGTGGGGAAGGAACAAATTAACGTTTCACGATTTTAACTAATTGAGAAAACTTAACCAAGATAACATTATGAAATTTATGATGACATGTTGAAATTGTTTCTTTTTTACATTTTTCTCACTTAAAGAAGCAATACGAATAATGTACCCAGGATTTTGTAATAATATCTTGATTTAAAAGAGTGTCCGTGGAGTTTCTTGCCCGTTCTTCTCCATAGAGATCTACGTTTTTGGAATGGGCGACTAGCTTCAACTTTCTGACTAACTGACCGACTATTTAATTTTGAAAATTTTAAAGTGCCAGTAAATGGTTTAATTGAAATAAATGATTTGAGTTTGAGTTCATATTTCTCTTAATCTAATATTGACGACACCGATTCCGGGATAGGTACCGGGTTCGATTCCCGCACGGAACAAATATTTGTATTGCCTACAGGTAGTTGTTCCGGATCTGGCTGTTTGTGTACATGTGAGTTTAAATGTTTGTAAACGCACCCACGGTACAGGACTAATTCCTAGTTTGGGGCAACGTTTTATTTAATACACTCGAGAGCAATGAATCCGGGTCACTTGAAGAATCCTAAAAATCTCGGAAACTAAAAATGCTAGGTTAATGCAATAAATTGTATTTAATAGACAATGTAATACTCCTTAAATGAAGTTATTAAAACTTCTTAGTTATTGTAAAGTTATATCATAAAAAAATCAAATTTGAAAAAGGGCCACTTTCGAAGATGGAACTACGAAATTACAGCATTTGGTTTTGCTTTTGTTTGTAATCTGTCATTTATGTGGGTACATAAACCATGTTGATAGTGCTCTATATTCATTATTCAAGCTGAAATTATGTCGCTTACGCCTGAAGAATGCACCAGAATACTTACAATGCTGGAAACCGGCCGGAGTCAGCGCGATACAGCCAGGACTGTCGGTGTGTCGCTGTCAACAGTACAAAGAGTTCTCCGACGTTACGAAGAAACTGGTTCTAACCTACGCAGACCAGGAACGGGCAGAACCAGGTGTACCACAGCACGAGAAGACCGATACTTGGTGAACACCATGCTTCGAAATCGCTTTCTCACAGGAACTGAACTCACAAATCAGTTTCGACGCCTCGGAGGAAGTAACCCAAGTGCATGGACCAAGTGCTTGCTGAATCTAACTTAAAACCCCTTAGACCTGCAAACGGCCCTAAACTGGAGCGTGGGCATCGTATTTCAAGACTAAGATATGCCCAGAGCCACGTAAATTGGAGTATTGAAGATTGGTCAAAAGTTATGTTCTCCGACGAATCAAAATTTATGCTCCACAAGCACGATGGAAGACACAGAGTGTATCGAAGACCAGGGGAAAGATTCAAGCAAGCATGCATCGAAGAAAAAGTAGCCTACGGTGGTGGGTCTGTACTTGTGTGGGCCGGAATTTCTTCTGAAAGTCGCACAGAGCTGGTGATCATAGAAAACGGCTCTTTAACTAGCGAATATCGCTACGATCATAGATATCTTATATGTGGAAGAAATCCTCAATGATCACGTTGGTCCATTTATGGTCAATTTAGGTGAGGATGCTATATTTATGCATGACAATGCCCGACCTCATACAGGCAGGATTGTGAATGACTACCTTCAAGAGATGAACATTACTCGTATGGAGTGGCCAGCGCGCAGCCCGGATATCAACCCGATCGAGCATGCTTGGGACGAGCTAGGCAGATGCGTAAAACAACGAAACCCTCCCCCAATCACGCTTCGTGAGCTCAAAATTGCTCTCACAGAGGAATGGGAGAATATACCCCAAAATCGTATAAGGAACTTGGTGTACAGCATGCCAAACCGCGTAAACGCAGTAATGGAAGCACGAGGAGGCAATACGAAGTATTAAAATTCAAGAAAATCGTAATAAAGTTCAAAAATTTCATGTTTCCTATTTTTGTTTTAAGGAGAGATCAGCAGTTTTTTTTTTATGTAATTTTGTGTTAATAAAATGTATGGTGACTCATATTTTTTTTACTCTCATTTAAGGAGTATTACATTGTCTATTAAATACAATTTATTGCATTAACCTATCATTTTTAGTTTCCGAGATTTTTAACATTCTTTAAGTGACCCGGATTCATTGCTCTCGAGTGTAATAATAAAAAAAAACATGTGAGTAATAATCATGCTTGACCATCATGATTTCCCCCTTTGGTCTCGTGGTCGCGAGCGCGACTGCCATGCATGGGGCCCCGGGTTCGATTCCCAGGTCGGGCAAAATGTTATTGTGTGTATCCATTACGAATTTCTAAGTAGCAGCCCGGAGTTTGGAAGTCGGTGGTGTGATACCTCCGTGCCTCAGAAAGCACGTAAAGTCGTTGGACCTGGGCCTGATCTCTCCCCGGTCGTGTCGGATATACCAGTCAGCAGTTAGGAAGTAAGGCCGGGTTTTACTCAGAAAAAAAAGGCCGGCTTCTTACAATCAGAAGACAGCTTGTACTGGTTATGTATAGCTTGGTGTGTAGCCATGCGTACTTACTATTTCTGGAGGGTGACTTTTCTGCTGTCAAAATAACGTGGTATTTCGATCCAGAAATGTAAGGCATTTTAATATATATCTGCACAGCACATGTGACTCCCGGGAATAACGTAACCTTTCCTTAAAAAAACGTTACTTACTACTGACAAATTGACAGGCTAATCAGCACCATAATTGCGTAACACACGA
This sequence comes from Apamea crenata, assembly GCA_949629185.1. Taxonomy (NCBI): domain Eukaryota; kingdom Metazoa; phylum Arthropoda; class Insecta; order Lepidoptera; family Noctuidae; genus Apamea; species Apamea crenata. The sequence goes on from OX451359.1 coordinate 7,500,827, forward strand.
TCAATCGGAATCGGTTTCATTTTGACAGTTCAACAACATTCATTGCGTTATTTACGTTGTTGAGCAGACACAATCATGACACATTTTTTGTTCATATGAAGCAATGGATTAGCAATATATTTCAAAATGATTCAGATTGAGATTGATTGTGTGTTACGCAATTAGGGGGCTGGTCTGGTGAGTGAGTGTACGAACATCTATGCAAACAAAAAAAAAAACGATGAACAATGTTAAGAAACATTGTTCAACGTTTTTTTTTTTGTCTAATAGTATTAAAATAAGTTGGGGAAATCCAAGAGGACAATATACAGTGTGGCGATTAGGTTATCACATGAATTGAAATCAAGTATTCTAGGTATATTAAACATACACAATTAAAAGAATTAATAACAATTAACATTTTAGTCCTGGGACCTTTTTTTCGTTTCAGTGTTTACCTAACAACTTTAAACTTAATTTGTGTTTACTTAGTAACATTAACATAAAGTTTGTGTTGAATTCTTGATACTATTGCCTCACGCGTGTCTAGTGACTTAGTATCAAGGATGGTTTATTTCATGACAATTTTTACGCTACTTATTTTATTTGTTTTTTTTCATCTATTTTTAGTAAAATTTGAATTTTATTATTTTAACATACTTTTAACAACTTGTAATGACCGCTGTACTATATTATAATGTGATAACCTAATCGCCACTCTGTATTGTTTATGATTCACAATCAGGGATTGTTTTTGTATTTTCCCGTTCATCATTCTCCTGCCGTTATCCCAATTTATTTCTTCCTTATTTATATTTTCCTCTTGATATGTGAATAGTTATTGTCAGGACAGTAAGTACTTTATAAATAAAATAGCTGCGCCCCATGGTTTCACCCGCATAGGTCTCGATCCCGTTGGAATATATCCTATGTCCTAATGCCTGGATTAGACCATGACCTGTCATAGTCTACCCATATTCCCATAGCCTAATTTCATCTAATTCCGTTCAGCCTTTTTGGCTTGAAAGCGTAACAAACAAACATAATTTATTAAATTTATTTATTTACAAAAATCAAATTTTTTCCCTTTACATAATTTTAGTTTAGAATAGCGACCCGCCCCTGATTCGCACGGTTTGTATGACTTGACTAAACATCGAGATTTCTTGATTATAATAATTAAGTATGTGATACATATAGCATACATACAAATTCCCGACATCAGTCGTTGAGCAATTGCCCGCCAGACACAACACCCGTCTGGTCGGAAGATCCTCCCTTTTCAATGAGTGAACTTTCTAAATGTATTGTCAAATAAACCATAATTTTCTAAATGATGGTCAACATCGCATAAAAATCCGTTGCGCAGTTTAGAAGAACAACGTAGTCACACAGAAAAGCGACTTTAATCCATACTTGAATTATTAATACTAACAACATCCACGCACAATGGTCCACTTGTAGGACTAAGTGCGGAAACCAAACCCGCACCCTAATTGCGTAACACACGATCAATCGGAATCGGTTTCATTGTGACAGTTCAACAACATTCATTGCGTTATTTACGTTATTGAGCAGACACACATGACACATTTTTTGAACATTATGAAGCAATGGATTAGCAATATCCTTCAAAATGATTCAGATTGAGATTGATTGTGTGTTACGAAATTAGGGTGCTGTAACATAGAACATAATATTAACATTTCGAAGGTAACTCTGTCTGTATGTTACCCTTTTCACGCCTAAACCAATGAACGGATTTCAACAAAAAAAGTGGGAAGGAAGAAGATGGCATCCTATATCGTAGCACGGTCATCATCAGCCCACAGCAGTCTTCTGCTGGACATAGGCCTCTCCTATTGCACGCCATTCAACTCGATTTTCGGCAACTCTCATTCAGCTGCTACCAGCCATCTTGCGAAAACGTCCACCTAGCCAGAGGGCGTCTCACCTTACGTTTACCGATTCGCGGTCTTCACTCAAGAACACCACCAACACACACAACACCAACGGCCATCGGGTCTACGGCTAATATCACCGGCCCATTGCCACTTCAGCTTGCTTATTCCATAGCACGTTACCGGATAATTTCCGACATCTACGCGGGCGAGCCCGCGGCATAACCATTTAGTAATCTGTGCCCGCGGGCAGAAGTTAGTTTATAATACGTGTAGATATCTAGAGATATAGAAGACCATCAATGTTGGTATTTCTTTTATCCTGCAAACACTGCCATTGTCTCTAATTATGACAATGAATGAAGAATCACAAGATTCCATTGGCAGACTTGAATCACGTCTATCCTTGAGGCTTATAAACATCTACTGTTGATCACTTTCGATTTTCTAGACTGCTATATTGGAAGCTGGATGGTTGCGACTCGTGACCGATAAGGTTATCGCAAATTCGATGTGCAATGCCACGTAGACTTCCATTAATTTAAAAAAAAACCAGCCAAGTGCGAGTCGGACTAGCGCATCGAGGGTTCCGTACAATTTAAAATTACTAAAAATACTTTTATTATATGTGGATAACTTATACCTATGTGAGTAACTAAAAATTTACGGTTTTCGCAATTTTTATCTGTGCTTTAAGACGTTGCTTCGTACCAAATTTCAAGATTCTGAGTTCACGGGATGTACCCTGTAGGTTTTGATTCCCTTGCGAGTGTCGAAAATTTGCGGCATAAACGGCTGTATCTTTTGATTGCGTTAGCTTAGAAGTTTGATTTTTTCACGGCTCCAAGGGTCAGTAGACTTGAGTATTTAATATAAATTTCAGTTTGATACCTCCACGCGTTCCTGAGAAAAAGGGTCTTGACAGACAAACAGACGGACCACAAAGTGATCCTATAAGGGATCCGTTTTTCCTTTTGAGGTACGGAACCCTAAAAAATGATTTTATTTTATAACAGTCGTTATCTTTTATCTCGTGACGTTAGCTGATAACTCGAAAAATCCTTGTTTTCGATTCTCATTAACGTCAGTTATAGTATCGTACAGATACATTATTTTTTTGTAATTAAAAAAAAAATCAGTGTTGTGGTTCTTCGTGGATAATTAAGACATTACTGGATAAGCTTCAAAAATTTACGTGTGACAGACAAATAATTAAGTGCGCATTTAGTGAAGATTTGGATTTACATTGTTCTTTGTGCAGTTTCTTATAAGAAAAATTGTAAGTACCTACCTATTGGCATGGTTTACCATTGAGGTGAAAGGTGAAGTCAGTTAGACTCTGCGTTATCAAGTGCTGGTGTTACCTACTGAGCCCAATTAGTCTAAAAAGTATATATAGTTATTATAAAGTCCCCCAGGCCGTATTTTGGTCCTGGCGGCCAGTCCCCCAGGCCGTATTTTGGCCATGGCGGCCAGTCTCAACGGAGACCAGCCTTCGGCGAGGGAGATATTATAGTGCACAAGTGCCAGATACAGGTGCACTCTCCCTTCCCTCACTCTCATAGTCCGATGGGACGGCAATCCAATACGACAGAAGAGACATCAGACGCAGGACCGGCAGCTTTTACGTGCTCTAAAAAGTAGAATCGACTCGAAAAGAAAAACCATTGTTTAGATTACAAAAGGAAGATGTTTCTGAAATATGTACACACGGCTACACATCAAGCTATACATAACCGGTATAAGCTGACTTCCGATTGTACGAAAAACCTATACAATGCGAGGTCAGCTAAAACTGGAAATGTATAGCTTGATGTGTAGCCGTGTGTACGACATTGGAATCAAACGACCAGCAGGGTAATAGCGTAACACATTAACAGTTACGCGTTCATTTTGACAGTTCAATAACATTCGTTGCATTCTTTACGTTGTTGAGCATACAAATGTTTCGAACATATAAAGCAATGGATTAGCAATATCTTTCAAAATCATTCAGATTGTGATTGATGGTGTGTTACGCAATTAGGGTGAAGATTTGCCACTGTCTTCTTGGACAAGAATTGATTGTTTTATCTGAAAAGATAAAACAATCAATTCTTGTCCAGTGTCTGATTCAAAAAGTGTAAAAAACGAAGTATGTGATTTATTACAATACGATATTTGGATCTTTAAATCGTGTTTAGACCCCAATAATCTTGCAAACCTTGAGTTTATGTTTTGATATCCCATAATTTTTTGTCCAGTTTCAAACAACTGTTTAAGCTTACGTATCAGGCCATTAGTTGTTGAGTGTTGCATTTTTTGGTTGACATTCCTTACTAATAAGATAAGATTTACTTTCTCCCCACAATATTACATTGTATCAGAGTCAGACAACATTTTAATATTGTGGGAGGTGCCTAATCTAAGCTAGGCCTGTATTTCAGGACACCTGAAGGCCAATTCTCGTAATTTAAAACGTTCAAAATAAAGTCGCAGTCTCATCTCGATTTTGTGTGACAAACAAATGTCAAAAACTTGTTAAAAATTAGGGAAATTAGAAGCATTTTCGACAGATTGAGACTGAGATCAGACTGTGAACGTTCTGAAAATTACGAGAATTACCCCTAAGGTAAAAATAATACATTTTATTTTGTTATGTGTACACTGACCACCTAAATGATAAAAAATCAACATTATAAAAATATTGATGGCTCGAGTGGAAATTTTAAACTTTACATTATTATGTAATACACTAAACTTCTGTTAATTAGGTTATTTATGTGTGGAAGTGTGTGTGTATGCATGGAGTGATGTTGGTCCGTGCGAGTGACTTTAATTCTCTTTGGACGTGTGGGTGTGTGTATGTGTGTTAGGCGCTTATTTTTGGGCATGCGTGTCTGAAAGATAGTGTTATATATTATTATGTGACTTAAATGTACCTACCTAGTAGCTTTCAAGTGATTAGCGAACATTCTAGAAGTTACGAAATATCTATCAGTGCTAAATATCCAAAACACGAGCTGCTAGCTATTATGTGATGTTTTGCTTCACCAAGAAGTAGTTAATTCTCTATCAGAATTATTTCTATGTTTACCCTGCACCTTTTGTTTAGAAGTCCTGTTTAAATGGTAGTGAATTTAAATTAGGAACAATGACGTATGTCGGCTTCAAAACTGCATACAAACTTTTTCTTGACTCATAATTATTTCAATGTTCAATGCCTTACATGAAAATGCGCGGTGGCTCGATTAAGGAGTCCGGAAGATTATGCTACACTCAGGGTTTAACAGTTCTTTTTAATTTTGCTTTTTTTTTCAGAAATCATGAGTCATCCCGAAAACCCGCCTCCCTATTCGGGTCCCAATACGGGTCCCTATATGGGTCCAGAACCAGGTATCACAGTGATTCACGTGCAACCAGCGCCAGCACATTACATCACAACTCCAGTGCTGGTTGGTCAGCCAGTGGGTTCAGAGCCGGCACTGATCGTCTGCCAGTCCTGTCGCCATCAGATTATAACAAATATTGAAGTCCGTCCTTCGTTGAGGACACATGTTTGGGCAATCGCCCTCCTTCTCATAGGGTGAGTTATTCATTCGTTTTTTACCATATTACGAGTCCTATCCCCGTTATTTTACTTCTGACAGCAGCAATCCAACAGCAACCTCACTGTAACGAGAATAAGGATCATTGTGGCTTTGACAGTGATACGAAATATCGTGATTATTGCTTTAGGATTATTTATTAGGACACACCGCTTTAGGCGGTTATCATACTGCACCGGACACCGCTCCAGTGTGCGATGGTGCGGTTTTTACCTTTGTGTGATGGACATTATAGTCGGCGATATGGTGGCGTAGCGGTAGTGGCTGCAGCACCATGTTGGTCACGGTATTCGATTCCTGCATGGATTATTATGTGTAGGTATGGCCTTAAGTTTCCTAGATGTACCAGTTTTTAAGAGCGTTGACAACGTACGGCATTTCATACAAACTTTCAAGTCCTTGTTCTTCGAAAGGCATGAACCGATTTTAATGAAACTTCATACGCATAAGCAGGATACATAGGTCAAAAAAGTTAGTTAATAACGTTTTCGAATTGTTTTATTTAAAAAAAGATAATTGGAAATCTCTGTTTCTATAGAAAATTTAAAATCGGTCGAATTTACGTGTAACACTATTTTTCGAAAATGTTCCCAACTAACTTTTTAGACCTACAATATATCCTGCTTATGCGTAGGAAGTTTCATTAAAATCGGTTCATGCATTCCATGCATCCATCGTTTCTTTGGTCTTCCCGAATAGATAATGATAATGTCAATAAGTATATGTTGTACTTACTTAAGTATTTTTCTGTATATTTCCAGGTGCTGGCCTTGTATGTGCATACCCTACTGTACACCTGCCTGCATGAACGTGGACCACTATTGTCCCAACTGCAACGCCTTGGTCGGGAAATGCCATAATTAGAAGTAGTTAATTTATTTATGGAGATTCGCTTACGACTATCGCTGTCGTTTATTGATTGGAAAGCCAATTAGCGCTGTAACTCAGCCGATCTATTCTGTAAAAATCTCACAGTCAACACTTAGGTCAGCTGTCAATAGTGTTAATCTTTAGCATCAGGTGAACTGACAGCTCACTTCAAGCTCACTTCACCTAAGTTTTCACGGTGAGATTTTTACAGAATAGGTCGGCATGGCCTTACTGTGCGCGAGATGTTACCCCTGTGCATTAGGCACCGACTTCAAGGTATCTGCGAAATCCTCACTTATCAAAACAAGATTAATCTATAGACTCAGATTGAAACATCGAGCCATTTTTGCATTTCGAACTTTATTACGACAAAGTTAAAGTTCTAACTACAAAAACTAATTTTAAACCCGAGTCCACTAAGTGGTCAATTTTGTATTTTTTTTTAAATCTCTGACAATCTCGGGATCCAAGGGCGCGCCCCGGAACCCTTAGGTCTCGGACCTTTCGAAGGCATATGAGGGGTGAAGCCAACTCGTAAAGCCCCGTTAGAAACTTTAATGAAATGAGGCACTAATTGACTATTATCCCTGTACTCACTATGCAAATGTACCTAAGGATAACCCCCGGTTGGTGTAGGACTATTGCAAGATATGGAAACAAATATTATAATGAAATAAAAAAAATAATTGAATTAATAAACAAATACATATTACAATATTATGAGTTTGGGTGGATCTGAGTCAGGGCCGGATTAACCATGTCGGGGCCCTTAGGCAATGCAGTTCTGGGGGCCCTTGTCAGCCGTTTGTTTTTGTTTTAAGTGTATATTTTTAGGAATTGCTTGTAAATATGCAAGTTTCGAGGTGTATTAATTTTTTTACTGATATTTTTTTCAAGCCGAGTATGTTTGTCCGTGTAGATTCGTCCAAGTTCTTTTTTGTTGGTATTGGTGATGTTCCGACATCTTTAGTTTTTCTATTTCAATAGTTTGGTGTTTTATTTCTTGAACATTTTTTTTGCCAAAAAAATAAATCCAGAATCCAGTACAAGTTAGGAATCAACACAAGTTTACGATCCCTCTTAAGCATTGTTTTTTTTTCATACAACTTCAAGCCAAGGGAAGCATAAATAAGTAGGTACCTTTCTTGAAGTTTTTGTTGTTTATGGATCAGGGTTTCACCCAAAAAATAATTCGAACAATCTCGATTACTCTTCCGGTACAGACCTAGAGTTCGGAGCGCACAAGCCCCACTATGACGTCAACGTAGAGATACGGCGGCGGGGGTATTATTATTATTTATTTATAATATTTCTAAAACACTTAACCGGTATAAGAAACACAATAGTTAGTTAGTTTTATTGTTATGACGTCTATAGCCGTAGGTAGTCCCTTAAAAGTGTTAACCTATTTTACATTATGGTTTACACCTAAAGACTGTAATTTACAGCACACAACGAAAACCTCTCAGGACTTCTGTGGGCTGGCGAGCCGTTCATTAAAATTTTACAAATATGTTAATTACAATTATACTACATTATAATGATGATAATAATTTATAAGTACATTAATACATACGTATATTAGGAACAATTTCGTGTAAGGATACATTCTGATTCGTACCTATAACTTTTCGACCTCTTTTTGTATAATCTTTGCAAGTTCTCAGGAAGTTTATTAAGAACTTTATTCAGTCGGATTAAAATTCGAAACTCGTTAAAAGGTCCTGAACCAATGTTAGAACTTGTTTTGTAATGAATGAGACGGTAAGCGATCGGCCTACGTAAAGTGTCATTTGGTAGTAAAGTGATTATGATTATTATTATGATTCGTGATCGTCCTGCTGTGTAAGGCATGGAAAAGACGCGTGACATCACGCGACTCTAGACAGTTCGGTATACCTAGCAGATGCGTAGTCAGCATAGTGAATGGGCCCCTTTACCTAACATAGGTCATAGGACTATCGACGAGTGTCAGTTTTGTTTTAACGGATCTTACAAATAATTTATATTATTACACGTACCTATTACCTATTGTATTGGCTAATCTATAAGGAAAATTATTTTGATATCTATCTATAGGTATACATAATTATATTAAGGCGATAAAGAATTCAAATTACAGGCTGTGTAGAATCAATGTATAAAAAATGTACATAGATTAGGATCACGTATAGGTTTATATGCCAAGAGATTGTGAAAAAAAAAACATTTTATATTTATTTATTTGTTTCAAATTGACTTAATTTTAAGTAAAACAAATATCCACTTTATTTTAATGGTGATTAAGTTGATTTCAGAGTGTCTAGCATTATTGAAAAAGTTATAAAAATGTTTGAAGTTTTAGCGTAAACTGAACTTTATTGTGTAGGAATTCAAGTTATTTTTCCATGAACTTATATTTGTTTACATTTTTGGCGAATATGTCGTGAATACAAACTACTTACCTACTATATTTGTCTTTCCTTAATTTTAATCTATCCAAAGGTTGTCTTTAAAAGATCGCTTTTAGCGATAAGACCGCCCAATGTGTCACCCTTTGTAAAAAAAAATAATTATATTTATGTTCTGTAATTTGTATGGTGTACAATAAAGAGTATTCTATTAAATAAATAAATAAAATAAATAAATATCCCTGGACATTTCACACAGCACCATTTGTCCCAAGCTAAGCAACCTAATGCTTGTGTTATGGTAACAAGATGGCTGATAAACTACTTATATACATTTTTTTTTTTGTAAATACATACATATTATAGATAGAAAAACAGCCCTCCACCCCCAATAGAAGTATGTAAAATTGTTGTAAGTACAAAATTTAAGACTCCTCAGACCAAGACTCTGCTCTTAATTGTAAAAAATGATCTACAAACTTTGTTACTAAGGTAAGTATAAATAATATAATATAAGATGTAAATATGAAATAAAGTTTATATTATTTTTAAACAGATTTTTTTTTTCTTTTTTGAGCCGTTTGGGGTTGAATCACTAGGGCCATGCATGGGGTCCGTGTGCCCACTTAGTATTTCTATTTGGCACTAATTGACGTGGCAATACTGCCAGCTTTTTGGGCACGTTTCCTATTGACAGCGATGCGAACGAATTTTTTTATGTCCTTTGATTATTTGCCATCCTTTTTATATACTTGTATGTACATATTATTACATATTATTGTTAGCTTTTTAAATTATGTAAAAACATATAATGTGAATTTATAGAATAAGTAAATGATTTGTGATTTAATTTCTCTACATATCAGTCTCTCGAAGACCTGTGACAACTGTGTGTGTGCCATTCCATCACAGAGGGGAAGGCCCGATTTGAAATCCCGCGGAGTAGTTGCGTAACACAGTAAAAGTAGCAATGCCTTTACTTTGACAGTTCAACAACATTCATTGCGTCATTCACGTTGTTGCACAGACAAATTTTTCGAACATATGAAGCAATGGCTTAGCTTTGGCTTCAAAATGATTCAGATTGTGATTTAGACTCTAAATAATACCGCGCTGTTGGATTTTCAACTTTCGACGCTAAGCCGAGTGTAGAAAATCCAACGGGCACTGTTTTTGAACTTAACAATATTCTGCTTAGCGACAGATATATAGGTCAAATGAATGTGGGTACTCCCCCGCATAAATTCTTTCACAAGGAGCTTTGATCAGCAAATTTTTTGCTACTACTTAGTTACATTTAAAATGAACTTTATTATTATAAAGAATAGAGTAGCTTTTCCAATAAAAATAAATGTAACCATGTGACAAACTGCCCGTTTAACAAAATATTATTTACATAGTTTGAACCCGTAATACAATGGGCCCTTACAAGCGTCAGTGCTTAGTTCGTAGAAAACCAACTAAGTACCTACTGATATTGAAGTGGGCCCCGTCAGTTAAGAAATCAGTTTTATAAACAAATCTGTATTAGGGTGCCCGCAGACAGTCGACTATTCTCGGTGGATATGCATTGTGTGTTTAAGACAAACTTTGTATGTCAAATCATTCAAAACACACAATCGAGAGACCACTAAAACGTTCGTAAATTAGTGGAATCAGGGCCGAGCACCTCCACTTTGTAACATACTTTTTATCACAATCTGAAGGATTTTAAAAGAAATTACTAATCAAAGTAAAACTCAAAGCATTTATTTCAAATAAACCAATTCCAGGCACTTTTGAATTGTCAAGGGATCGGTCAGTCAGAAAGATGAAGCTAGTTGCCCATTCCAAAGCGTAGTACCTACTACGCTTTGTTTTCCTCCAACCTACCTATGAAGGAAAACGGGCAAGAAACTCCACGGACACTCTTTTAAATCAAAATTATTTATGGTTGCTGTGATATAGGTACTATTAAATGTAGCACACTACTCAATGGTAGCACTTTTAAGAGAGTTCCCTTTGAGTTGTTGTGTACTTACTGATAATTCGGTGGTTTTACTCTAAACCCCAAGCCCCTAATAAGTGATTCTAGTGAACACCACAGTTACAGAATCATTACTTTAATTTATATGTTTAAAAAAACGTTTGCTCGACAACGAAAATCACAAAAAAATATTGTTGAATTGTCAAAACTTTTTTACAAAAAAAAAAAAAAAACAACCGACTTCCAAAAAAGACACTAGATATATAACTTTTATTTCGGAAGTCAGTGTCGTTGGGTTCGTACTTTCGTTGTTTGCCAATCAAAGAATTTTGCAAATCGGCTTATAAAAATTGGAGTGGATGGAGTTCTGAGGTAACAGACATAAAAAAAAACAACCGAATTGAGAACCTCTTCCTTTTTTTGAATTCGGTTAAAAATGAAATTATAAGCGTGTTATGCAATGACCCTCCAGGATTAGTCGCATTATTAAAAACTTTGGAATGCGTTAGCGACGCGACATTCTTGCCAATAGGAATCTATGCTTTGGAATGGGCCACTAGCCTTAACTTTATCAATTAGGTAAAATTAACTGTTCGTCTCTTTTACAATTAAATAACAGCTTTAAAGTTGAAATGAGTAGTTAGTACTCAGACTTTACACCAGTTCAATTTTAGATCACAACTAATGCGTTCGACTCTGTAGAAATGTTTCTAGGCGCCAAAATTTCTAATTACTCGTACACTGACAGTACAATGTTAAAATTTCACCTAAAAAAATGATCATTTGTCTCATACAAAACTGCAATACCCATTGGACCCAACAGTATGGGATGGCTAATAATTTATCGCGATTACGATGTTGGTCCCAAGGAGAATGTTGTTCACTTTAATGGCTACACCCTTAAATTTAACCACACCCTTATGGTACACCCAGTATAACAAAAAATACTAAAATACAGAGGAACCCAACCTTAACACTAACTTTGGCTTAATTAAAAAAAACTAAAATAATGTCAGCCTAGGATTATTTAAGAACACCATTACCCAACCACAGACAACACATGTGGTAGTTACTCATTATCCCCGCTCGCCACTTAACAGTTGGGTTGTACAAGAGTTGCCACTAAGGGCCGATGATAAGTTGTCAAACCAATCGGCCGTCTACGAGTGCCCTAACTGCAGCGCTCAATACTAGAGTGCCACATCTGTTTTACATTCAACCAATAGCTTCTCAGACGAACTTTTTAAACAATTGACAAACGAAAAAAAAAGGTAATAAATCAATCGTACAAAAACTTAAGACCGTGGACCGTGAGTGAGGTCAGAAGGAGTACCTACGCCGCAAAAATATTTTCAGATGGGTATTCGATCCCTTTGGAAGACGGTCGTATTTTCGTCACTCACAACAATAAAGTTAAGTGAAAGTTAAGTTAGCTAAGGTTAACTTTAGTTCGTGCAAGTGCGAATCAGTCGGTAAGTGTTTGTTTATAGTCATTTCAGGTTGTTTTTTACCAAGGGGTATCGTATTACCCAGTAACTGGGTTGTGGAGGTCAGATAGGCAGTCGCTCCATGTAAAATACTGGTAATTAGCTGCATCCGGTTAGACTGGAAGCCGACCCCAACATAGTTGGGAAAAGGCTAGGCAGGTTCATTGAGTTATAATGTACTACGTAGCGCATTATAACTCAATGGGTAGGTGATAAGTTTGCGCGATTTCGATACCCTCCATAAGTAAAAGTAATCTGAATATTGTTCACATAAATATCAGATCCATAATTAAAAATTTTGGTTGTGTAACACAATTAATTAGCTCATCCAACAAAACTATTGATGTCTTAATCTTAACAGAAGTTAATATAAATGAAAACTGTTCATATGTACAATATCGATGGCTATGAAATGCACAGAAAGTTGCGTAAAAACAGAAAAGGCGGCGGAATAATAATTTATGCCAGAGATGGCTACGTATTCACACCTTGGTCAAATCACTACACCTCGCAACTATCACGCATATATTTGTGCACTATAGACCACCGAGCGAAAGTAAACATCTATTTGTAAAAGAAATAAGCAGTGTCCTATCCAGTTCTACTATTCAATCAAACGACACTTATTTGCTAGGAGACGTAAACATAGACCTAAAGACATACGACAACATTCGAGAATACTACGTAAAATGTAAATAGCATGTCCGAGTGTGGCCTATCGAGCGCGATATCTGACTACACGAGAATTGAAACACGCGGAAATAACACTACACGTAGCTGTATAGATCACATCTTTATAAGATCGCGTTCGTTAGATTATAGGAAGATTTTACTCGAGTTTCCAAGTGGGCACATGATGCTGGACTAGTCCTCAACGCAAGTAAGACCAAAATCATTCATGTTCATTCTAGCCATTTAAAGCACATTACTCCTTTTAATATAATCGCACACTATTGGGTTGGGTACGAAATGTCGATGTGAGACAATTGACCAAGTAACGCACCACACCTACCTTGGATTAGTCGTGGACAATCGTTTTAGCTGGACTTTCCACGTGGACTTAGTATGTGATAAGTTGCGGGCTATATTGGCAAAGTTCTACATTTTAAAACCGAAAATTCCGTTCAAAATACTGCTCAATATGTACATTGCCTTAGCGGAATCAATTATAGCTTATGGAATAACGAGCTATGGGCGAACTTTTAAAACATACACTGAAAGAATTTCGAAACTGCAAGTTAGACTTTTAAAACTCATCGTGCCCAGAAAAATAAAGCACCAATGTAAACATAAGGTCATCGAATTATTTAAATATTTTAAAATTTTGCCAGTGTAGACTAGACTCGAAATGGCCCTCTTAATTGAGCAATTTAATAACAAAAGCACTCAAATTCCCATTTCACATAAAATCATAACAAGAAGTATAACCAAGAATAAATTAATAGTACCTCAGACAAGAAACTATTATGTGAGGCGAACAGTAAAATTTCTTATTCCCACAATAATCAACGAAATACCAAAATCCATAAAAAAATAAATAAATGTGAAAAACTTTAAGCAAAAATACAAAAAATACTATTACAACTACATAAACAACTTGACGAACTTTGACGGCACGGTTGGCGCAGTGGTTGAGCGATTGACTGCTGCGCTGCGTGTCGCGGGTTCGATTCCCGCACGGAACAAATATTTGTATGACCTACAATTAGTTGTTCCGGGTCTGGCTGTTTGTGTATGTGAGTTTATATGTATGTAAACGCACCCACGACACAGGAGAAATTCGTAGTGTGGGGCAACGTTTTTTTAATAAAAAAAAAAAAAATAGTTTAAGGAAATACTGTGCAAAACACTAACATAATAAAAAAAACAAAGTAAGCAACCTGCAGTGCGATTCTGTAACCATCTCACCGTGAAAACTTAGGTGAAGTGAGCGTGGAGTGAGCTGTCATTCCAACTAATGCTAGGGACTGACAGCTCACTCTAAGCTCACTTCACCTAACTCTTCACGGTGAGATTTTTACAGAATCGACCGGCAGCATATACGTTGAATAGAACCGGCTTTCTAATGAGCGGCCCAATAGCAAGCAGCTCAGATTCAAAACATTACCTGTGACTCGCGTACTGACTGATAGATGTTTACGGCTAAAATAGTTATGTGCAAAATATTATTCATGTACATACCTACATTTTTACTTATATTTGTTAAGTAGTGTAGTAGTTTAATAGTGATTAAGCAGTGTTGTTTTAGCTAATGTGAGTACCAATACAAACCATCTCTGGTTTAATGGTACAAAACAAACATGAACCTGTATTAAGACTATTATAATGTCCAAATAAAAAATAAATAAAAAAAGTTCTTTAACAGAGCTTGCGGTAGGATCATCGTCATGTAACGAAAAAGCGTTATGCATGCGAGTAGAATAGTGAGTGTGACAGAGATTGTAAGGTCAAAATTAATTTTCATCATGGGTGTCGTTTTCATGGTTTTTGAGGGTGCTGAAGCCAATAGTGTGGTTAAAATGAAACCAAGATGGCGTCTGCGAAAATTAATACATATTTCATTATGTGTGTCGTTTTTCTGTTTCAGGTATAAAAGATGAATGCTGTACCCGTTGGCCCCAACCCGTGCCCGGTCACATGCCCGTCTTGCAAAGCGTCCATCATGACGACTGTTGACAGGAAAACCACCATAAAGACCCATCTCATGGCAGCGCTCTTATGTAGTTGTCTGTGAGTATATTTTTGTTTCCTTCTTTTGTGAATAGACTTTGACAGACTAGAAATCGTACATCGAAGTACCGAGTTGCTAACGTAAATAAAGAAGACATCATCCTCCTCACTTCAGACTGAAACGATTTTTTAAACATAATATAACATTCCTCCACTCCTTCCATCTTACGCGAGCCCGCGCGCGTCCTCCTTCCGGCCTTTGCGTATTGAATAACATCATGCCTATAATACTCGAAGGGGTAGGCGGAGGTGTAGGTACCTATTTTGCCAGTTACGTTTAAGTCCCATGTAATAAGGGGCGAGCCTAGCACCATCAACCGGGCACAGACTCAAACTTTGGGCAACGGAGAAATTCCAGAGAGAAAAACCCAAGGCCTCATGCTCAAAGGACCGCTCGCGATCACTAGAGTCTAGACCAACGAGGCAGTTAAAACAAAAAACCGGCCAAGTGCGAGTCGGACTCGCGCACCGAGGGTTCACATTTTCCACTTTGGAAGTGTCTCTCGCACAAACTATTCAGTTTAGAAAAATATGACATTAGAAACCTCAACAGCATTCTTAAAGACCTATCCATAGATATCCCACACGTATGGGTTTGATGAAAAAAAAATTTTTAGTTTCAGTTCTAAGTATGGGGAACCCCCAAAATTTATTGTTTTTTTTTCAATTTTTGTGTGAAAATCTTAATGCGGTTCACAGAACACATCTACTTACCAAGTTTCAAAAGTATAGTTCTTATAGTTTCGGAAAAAAGTGGCTGTGACATACGGACGGACAGACAGACATGACGAATCCATATTGGTTCCGTTTTTTGCCATTTGGCTACGGAACCATAAAAAGTTATTAATTTTTCACTCTGTACTTTGATTTTTAAGAAAAATTTTGATTGTATCAGACGTATGAAGGTAAAACTGACCAAATAGTCATTTTACTTTTGACAGCTGCGACCCAACAGCAACCTTATTGCAACTGAAATAAAGATCACTGTGATTTTGGTATACCTGGCAGTGGCCGCTACCCAACAGCAACCTTATTCTAAAGGTAATAATTGATCACTGTGATTCTGTCAGTAATGGAAAATCAGAAGGAAAATAACTGCGAACTGTGCCTTTATCTTATAAGCTATTTATAGTTGAATGTTTGTTGTTACAGTTGCGGTCTGCTATGCACATGCATCCCATACTGTATGAAATCCTGCAGGAATGCGGACCACTACTGCCCCAACTGCAGCGCTTATTTAGGGACCTACAAGCGATAGTTCAGCCGTTTTCATAAATAATAATTCGAATATTCATTTTATCTTTTGTTTACCTTTATAATGTTAAAATTTGTATTGAGCAACGGTTGTCTCAAGGAATTCATCAACTGGATTGGAAATGCTGAAAAGAAATAAAATTATATAAATAAGGCTCATCTGATTTACTCCTACTACTACATACTTGTTTGCTCCTATTCGCTACGAGCTGATTTTACCAAAGTCATAAAATGTTAATTGACGACAGTTCTAGTATTAAAAAACTGTCAAAAATTCAAAATTTTATCTCAATTAGAAAAATTGTTAATATTTATCCTTAAAGGCTTACCGGAATCTGATGAAATTTGGTACAGAGGTACACCATAACCTGGGAAATAAAGTGTTCACAAAAACAGGAAACGTGTTCAACTTTAGTGACAACATTTTCACAATTTCTGATGTGGCCGCCGTTTGTATAAAAGTTCGGGGTACATAAATAAACGCTACAACATGGAACACTCAAACGGGACGTTGAAAAGAAAGTATTTTTTATTTACTCTCTAACTATTATGTTTTACGTCAAGGTTTTTGTTGCAAAAATTGAGTCTGAATTATACTCGTAAAATAGAGTAAGAATATTAATCATTTATTTAGCCAAAGTTGGAGAGTTTTGGAACACTCCGTCTGCACCAATCCTCCTAGATTGAGGGTACTAAAGAAACCCATTTAGAATCCAAATAAACCGTTAAAATCAATTGAATATTTGTGAATAGTTTTAAAAATTCAATACAATATTTCCACATAAAAATGTTAAACATATATCTAGTATATGGTGAAAAACGAGTTACAGTATTTTCTCAGACTAGCAGATTGAGTGTTCTAGATAATTGACCATGACTTTCTCACTATAGGTTTCACAATTTTTTTATCTTCACTATGAAGTTTTCACAATTATTTCCTAAATTCTATCTTGATTTCGTAAAAATATAGTTAACTTTTAAAAAGGACGCCCTATCCTCCAGTGACGAGTCCTATCCTATCAAGACTTTTTTTTGTGGATGGGAAATCATCAAATGGGGGTCATATGGGTGCTCTGGGTGGAGCGGAAGGGAGTGTCAGACTCTTACTGACTAAAACCCACCCGTGTTCCTTCCTTTGCCCTTTCTGTTCCAGGGCAGCGGTAACCCTTTCGAACGATCCCGAAGGCCCGAAGCCTGCCGGGGTAGCGGGATCGTCCGATCATCCTATCAAAACTTTACGTCTTAAAACCGTAACTTATGGTCTCGCAAGTGCTACATACCTATTTGAGCACCAAGTGTTTGTCAGTATTGGCAGAGGATTGTGATGACGAGCTTATAGGTAATATTATTAAACACGACCATTATGTCGATGATTTGGTCACCGGATCCAACAATGAGCCCGACTTACTAGACATACAACGCAAGGTGTCGGACATTTTAAGATCTGATGGGTTTAAACTACGTAAATTCAGATCGAATTTACCAAGCATTTTATCGTCATCAGTCATTGATCAAAATGATAAGGTTAGCTTAAGTGAATCTACTAATATTTTAGGATTAAATTGGAACCCCAAAACTTAGGTACTTAGGTATTTTCCGTTTCGTGCTGTTGGCGTTGACTTCCTTGGTCCATTCCTCACGCTTAATAGAAAGGGTGGAGGTGCACGATTAACTATAACCTATTTATGTTTATTTGTATGTTTCCGGTATAAATGTGTGCACCTGGAAGCCGTCAGTGATTTGTCTAAAGGCGCGTTCATTATGACGTTACGCAGGTTCATATCGCGACGAGGCAGGCCAGCAGAGATATTTTGTGACAATGGCCGCAACTTTGTTGCAGCAGCTAAAGAGATAGACAATTTTCTTAAAACTAATCATGAACCTGTAACATAGTTAATTTGGCTACCAATGAAGGCATAAGGTTTATGTTCTCTCCCACGTATAAAGGCCACGTATGCTCCACATTTCGGCGGCATCTGGGAAGCCGGCGTTAACCCGCGAAATACCACTTAAAGCGCGTTATGGGGAACAATCATTTAACGTTTGAGGAGATCACACACACACACACAAGTAGAAGCGGTGCTTAATAGTCGACCTTTATGCCCATTCTCCCCTTCCCCTAACGATTACCATTTCCTAACTCCCGGTCACTTTCTGATAGGGCGTGCCCTAAACGCATTGCCTGGTCCATCGCTTGAGCACGAGAACCAGAACAACCTTCAACGTTACTTGAAGCTTGAACAAATACATCAACATTTTTGGCAGCGCTGGCAAAAGGAATATGTAGCAGAACTACAGCAGCGCTCCAAATGGCGTACAAAATACATCCCTGCAACTTGGAGATTTAGTTCTTCTCCAGGAGGATAACGTCCCACCACTCGGCTGGCAATTGGGACGAGTCAGCCCCCTGTTCCCTGGGACCGACGGCGTCACACGAGTCGCAGACGTGAAAACTACCAGAGGCTGCTTCAGGAGGCCTCTCACTCGGATTTGCCTCTTGCCTACCTCTTCACCGGATGATGACTGAAAAGGTTGAAAGGAGCCTTTCAACAGGGGGGGAAGATGTCTGCGCCAACGCCTAATGTTTTTGTGATACCACCAAGTCGCACATTCAAGTGGTGCTATAATTCGTTTGTAATATTTTTACTTTTTTACTTACACTCGCATATTTTTATATTTTTCACTTTCTTTATGGTGCACCACTGCGTCGACATCTAAAAATCGTAATTCATTTGTAACAATTTCCAAAATCAAGGATTAAATCAGTTTTGCGAAGAACCTGAGGTTTTATTATTAAACTTCCATATTGTCCACTATCAGACATTATGAATTATTGATCTCTGTACATATTTATATAATATACATATGTTGGGGATAATTATTAAATTATAAATCATTAATGTTAATAACGCGTTAAAGTTATTACCTCTTTATTTGCGTCCATACATAATGCAATTTATTAGAGATAAGTGAATTCGGAGTTTTGGTTATAAAATTATTAAGATCATCAAAACATTTCCATTCAGCATTAAGACGACAATGAGCCCGTTAGTGACCAATCTTGTAGATGTCTGTAACATCGCCGCCGCGCGCCGGACGGTAAAAACTCTATTAAACCAAGAACTTCGTATTTTGTATTATTTAATGATATTTTCATTGGTATGTACCAGCACATCACAAGCTACTACGAGTACAATCTTTCAATTTTTGTAAATAGATTTTCAACTTTATTGCTAAACAAAGACATTAAATTATTTACTTTGCTAAAGCATTAGGTTTAAGACTGATTGGGGAAATTTGACAGTTTCGGGTAGCTCGACTTGCTGGCGTCTGTACCAAAAAGGAATTGAATTGATTGAGGAATTGGTGTGTAACAAGGATTCATATTTCGAACGATTTTCCTGTTTTTTATGTCTAGGCGGCATTCCGTTAAAACAACCTGCAGTATTACAAAGGCCACAAATCCTAGCGAGCGTGACTTGATAAACAAACCATTAAAAAAAAAAAGCTTGTTAGGAATAGAATGGTAATAAAAAAACACTACAAACTGAAAAATAACTTTAATTTCGGAAGTCGGTGTCGTTGGTTCCGCATTTTCGTTTTTGGACAACGACTTCCGAAATTAAAGTTATTTTTCAGTTTGTAGGGTTTCTTTTGGAAGGCGTCGGTTTTTTTTTTGTAAAAAACGTTTTATTTTTCACTTTTTAGTTGTATCTACTTACCCCACACAAAATATAAACTTGCAAGATTAGAGTTACCCCAATAACAACTTTGACAGAAATGAGGGTGTACAGTGGTATACTGAAAACTGTGAACACATCTGCGTACCACTTTAGAGGGTACACGTGTGATGTTATTGATTGCGTAAACAATGCTTGCATAATATGCGATAGCAGCATTCGCGGTTGATTTGCTAGCATTTATTGAAGAGTTTTGTTGTCTGTCTCCGAAACTCATCATCAAAATAATTTTCCAAATCCGTTCATATATTACGGAGTTAAGCCCGAACATAAAACAAAAATATATATAAATATATATACGTCAGTTTTTTCAGCATAAACCGGCCTGTACCTATTTTGAGCACTTTTTATAGCAACCTGTTTGTTCTTATCGTTTAAAAAAAAGGCAATGGACATTTCACTATAAAAAAATGGATTCCATAAAAATCTGGTTTTTTATTATGCTTTTAATTTCTTTAAAAGGCCCGTGACTTGTTACCAACAGTATTCAGCCTAAACAACGAATTTTATTGTAACCTTTTTTGTTTTATTTGCATGCAATTAAAAATTGTTTTTTAATGATGCCAAAGAAGTATAACTTCTGACGCGCGTACATAAGTACACGCACCCATTTTTTTTTCCTAACTGTCGGCTACCGCAAGCGACAGCTTGAGGACGCGCACTTTGCGAGGCTTTCTTGAGTTTTTGGAAAGAGCCACAAGAGCTCAAATACATACATTAAAATGCTTATAAAATAACATTGATTCCGTTTTTTGTAATATGCCACAAAAATAAATTAGGAACTAATGAACTATCGGTTGAAGGTTCCCAAATAAGCGTCGCACTCGGGGCAGTAGTGAAGTGTGTTCTGGCAGGAGTCCATGCAGTATGGCAAGCATGAGAAAAGTGAACAACAACTGCAACAAAGAACAGAATTGTAAATAAGACGTACGGACATCTAATACACCTATGTATGCTCACGGTGCACTTTTAAACAGCGGGTTTGATGCGTTTTTGTGATGTTCGCATAATTACGTCAAAACTGTCGACCCACTCGTAAAGCTTCGTTTTAGGACAGCAATAGCTTCCTGTCGCCACAATATGGCTGCAATGAGGCCCGTAAGTGACCGTACCGGAGTTTGACTTTACAGTAAAAAAAATATGATTATATAAAGTGTCAGCGCGCGCGCGCACTATTGAGCGGTCGCCGATTTGTGCGTTAAAAATGTCTGTGAACAGTGTAAATACAGTCAAGTGTACGAGTTGTAACGTTGTTATCTCGGAGGTCCTTGCCTTCATACGAAATAGGCATGATGTGGTGGACAACGAAAGTTTAATCAAAATATGCTCATCGGCTTTTTCCGAGGAAGATATTGATGAGGCAAAAAAGTTATTGTTTTTTTTCTACGAAGACAAGCCAAAAGCTCGTGTCGAGGCGTAAGAACAAAAAGCAAAAAGACCTAGAGGACATGATTTTAGCTGTTCATAATCGTCGGTTCTTTACCTTGATTTTTTTGTTAGATCTTTGCTAAAATATTCCTTAGTGGAATAAAATATTCATTTTAGAGTCTACCGTTCTTTTTTCAATTTATTCCATAAACTATCAGATAGGTAACTATACTGCTCAGGGCGAATTTCACCAAACTTTCATACCTAGAATAACTCTCCTGAGAATAAATTTTGAACTTTTGACAGTTTTTCCATACTAGAACTGTCTGTCTGACTTCAATTTTATTCCACGGATAAAACATACTCGTACTTTGGTATAATCAACCCTATGTAATTATAAATGATTTTTATTTTGTAAGTAGGTTTGTACAAACACTTTTACACGTCAATCATATTTTAAAACTAGATGAGGTCGGCGTTTCCTATCTGACTAGTCTGAGAAGAAAGGCCGAAACAAACTCTCTTTTAAAGTCCAGACATAATTTTGTTCAGATCATAATATGAAGACCATGTAGATGTCTGAGATGGTATTTTGAGGAAAGAACCACACAGAAATATTTCTGAAGATGGTATTTTCGTGCGAATTGACTTGGCAAATGTATGTAGTTACTACACACACACACAACTTATTAACAAAAAGGTGTGAATGAGACAGATATTAGGATGACCCCGTTTAATCTAAACTTAGCAATGCGGAAGCTTGTCTAACTGTAGGTACGAACAGAAGGTTGGCCAAATGGGAATGAATACACGCATTCCCAAAAGTATACGAATATCAAAATAGTTACGAGACGCGACCTTGGTTTAGGTATTCTTTTATAGTGGCGAATCGAGAAGTAGCCGTATTCTGCAGACCACCTGGGTAATGCCACCGCTGCCTATGAATATCTGCAATACCAGCATTCACGGATGCGTTGCTATCCCAGAGACGATACTGAAACCTCTGCTCTATAAAAACTGCCCAAGTGCATGCCAGACCTCGGACAGAGAAGGGTTCCGAAGTTGGGATGAATTTATCCCTAGATTTAGCATTGCAGTTGATAAAATTTAAACATTTTCTGTAAGGAAAGTAAGTAAGTAAGGAAGCCAGATTCTGCATAATAGTGCATTGAATACTCAATTTGAAGTACAATACACTGTTATTTCAACTCCTATAGCAACTCTCACGTAAGTACCGATACTTAAACAAATCGGGACATAGTCAAGGCTGCTTGGCAAGGGCCTCTTCTCATACGAGGAGACGAGATGGCACGAGCATTGATCACCACGCTTGTTCAAGACGGGTTGGCGATTTCAGACTTAAATTAACTATCTTCTTATTTCTTATTTATTTATTTTACCATTCCATCTTCTTCTTTTTGTATCGATGGTACTCTTACAAGTTGTTTTTTTTTATATCGTTTGGGCCTAGTAGGTGGCCACGTTGATTACGACATCAGTGGCATTATTTCGGTCATCTAAGGTGCAGGTGAACGGGCACTTAGGACACTCCAGCAAGTGCACAGTACACCTAATGCGAGTGCGGTGCTTCTGGCCTGACCATGCCCCGGTCTGGTCAGAAGCACCGCACTCGCATTGGGTGTTGGATGGGTCTGTAATCCCCCACTTCGACAAATTAACTGTACGTCCAGGTTTCGTCACGATGTTTTCCTTCACCGTTGAAGTATGTAATGTCTAAGATGAACTTAGAAAGATTAAAAATTGTCATTTTTACTTTCTCGGTCTTGAACCCACAACCTCATGCATGAGAAGCTGGGAATATTATTTTAATCATAGCTTTATATATATTTTAATGTTAGCTTGTAAATTTTAATTGTTTGTGTCTTTGTGAATACATTATCTAAATAAATATGTTGTATATACGATATAATCATAGCTTTGTTCAACAACTAAAGCAACGCAATTGTTTTTTATTCTCTGTTGAAATAAAAACAATCCCGATAAAGAGTGAGCTACAGAATCAGGGTTCACGGAGTATAAGATAATTATCTACCATGAATAGGTACCTATTTTTAGTTTTTATTTAGGCAAAGTCAAGTAGTAGTGGATAAACTGTGGTAAATAACAGTAGTGACTGAATAATAGTCAGGTAATTTCTTTTAGTATATTATTCGTTTTACTCGGTTTGAATAATTATTGCATTTATAGGTGGCATCCGGGCCCGTGGCTCCGGTCCCAAAGGCTCCCCAACCTGAAATATCGTGCTTTGGAAAAAGTAGGCAATATAATAATACAACGAAATACCCATCTCAAATGAATATTATAAAGAGAAAACATTAGATTTTTACTAACACGCTTTTATTAGGTCGACCTGTATGTGACTAACTCTGTAATGGAATCGAAGGTAACTAATTTAACCATCTTCCAAGGGTCGTAGCGTAATGAAAATTGGCAGCTGTATGTAGTTCTGATGACAATACAATAATATGGTACTGTCGAACTGACCTGATGATGGAGCCGGAAGATATGAATTGGAACTTCATGATGGAAAATCGTATCATAGCTGTTTTGGATTTCTTAGAAAAGTTTTGTAATGAACTTTGACCACGATTAGGTTTCAAGGTCTGATGATGAAGCCGGAAGATAGGCACTGGCATCGTGCATTTATAAAAGCGTGTTTTTCTAGTGTTTTTTAAACTATTAATTGAATGTGACAAACATTAAAAAATCAAATGTTTTCTCTTGTTTTGTAGTTGTATTCTGTTGTTACGTTTGTACGCTAAAACGGCAAAAAGGATTTGGATGAAATTTAGCACATGGGTAGACCATGACCTTGGATTAGGACGTAGGATACTTTGTATACCGATATTCCCACGGGATCGAGACTTATGCGGGGCGTAGCTATTTTGTGTGTTTAAATGTTTAGGTAAATTAGAATGTGTATAATATAATATTTTATTGGAACAAAAATATACTACAACTTTTGTGTACATTAATACTGCGTTAGTTTAGTAACTGTGTCGGAGTTATTAGCGCCCACTCCCGGAGCCAAAGACCACTGGGTTCCAATAGCAACAAAGGTTATACTTATAGGTAGAAACTAGATATAGACAATAATAATAATAAAACTAGAACTAGACATTTGTTAATAATAGTTGTAGTAGTGTAAGAGGATGTGTGTGTGTGTGAGGGTTGTGTGCGTGAGTGAGTGTGCGTATATGTGTATGTGGAGGATGTGATATGAGTATAATTAGGTTTGTAAGATGAGGCACTCTGTTTCGTCATAAGTCAGGTTTTGGAGCCATTTTACAATTTTCAGTTTACACTCTCGTAACGAGAGCGGATATATATTTAACTCCTCATTAATTTTGTTATAGATAACTGGACTCAAAAAGTTATAATGTCTTTTTGCAACAACTAGATGTACGCTCTCAGTCTGACATATTCTGTTAACTCTGCGTTTAAAGGAATTGAGATTAGGGTCATATACAATATCAGTATGCTTACGTAATAATGTGCTTATCAGAAATGCTTGTCTAACAGTGGGAACCTTGCACAGAACATACAAGTCGTGGGTGGGGATGCGAATGGGTTTATGTGTGTATACTATAGTGAACGCTGTGTATAGCTATAAACATGCATACATAAGAGTTTGATTCCTAGGTCCGGCAGATGTTATTAGGGAGTGGAGTCTGGTGGCACTGTGCCTTATGATAATTGACAATAATAATACCTACCAGCCTATTGGCCCACTGTAGGACAAAGGCCTTTTCTTCAATTTCTTCACGACGCTTATTCACGACGGGTGTTCAAACGTCAAAAATGTATGGTTAATCAGTCGCAAAACACTACTTAACTTTAAGAAACGTTTATGAATAAAGGGGTATAAGTCCGGCCGATCTATCTATATATATAAAATTCAAAGTCCTGACTGACTGACTGACTGACTGACTGAGACATCAACGCACAGCCTAAACCGCTGATCCTAGAGACATGAAATTTTGAGGGTGTATTCTTTGTGAAGAGTAGGTATCCACTAAGAAAGGGTTTTTCGAAATTCCACCCCTAAGAGGGTGAAATGGGGGTTTCTCGTTTGTATGAAAAATCTTATTCCTTGAGTTAGTAAACATGAAACTTGGCACGAATATTTATCTAAGTAAATTATGAAGATTGCCAGTTTTTGTTTTTCTAAACTACCCCCTAAAAGGCGATGGGGGGGTTTCAAAGTTTGTATGGAAGAATTTTAGCGCGCGGTCCGATTTACTCGAAACTCAGTATTTATACTTAAGATTGAAAGTAAAGAATAATGTGTATCAGGGTTTTTCGAAAATCTACCCCTGACGGGCTGACAAGGGGTAGTCAGTTTTACAGGGGAGGATTTTACAGCGTTTCTTGATTAACTCGAAAATTGGTATAAATAATCTTTGAGTCAAGTTATGAATACATCACAAACGATTTTTTTAAATTCCACCCCTGTGGGGGTGAAAAGCGGGGATACAATTTATATGAAAAATTTTCTTTATTAGGTTAATAAACCTGAAACTTGGCAAGAATACTCGCCTAAGTAAGTAATAAGTTTAACATTATAAGTTTTTCAGAACTACCCCATAAAAGGGGATATAAGGGTCGGGGGGGTGCGGGTCGGGGGGGGGGGGGAGTTTGTGTGGAAGAATTTGAATGCGCGGTCTGATTAACTCGAAACTCAGTGTTTATACTTAAGACCAAAAATAAAGAATAAATGTATCAGGGTTTTTCGAAAATCTACCCCTGACGGGCTGACAAGGGGTAGTCAGTTTTACAGGGGAGGATTTTACAGCGTTTCTTGATTAACTCGAAAATTGGTATAAATAATCTTTGAGTCAAGTTATGAATACATCACAAACAATTTTTTTAAATTCCACCCCTGTGGGGGTGAAAAGCGGGGATACAGTTTATATGAAAAATTTTCTTTATTAGGTTAATAAACCTGAAACTTGGCAAGAATACTCGCCTAAGTAAGTAATAAGTTTAACATTATAAGTTTTTCAGAACTACCCCATAAAAGGGGATATAAGGGTCGGGGGGGTGCGGGTCGGGGGGGGGGGGAGTTTGTGTGGAAGAATTTGAATGCGCGGTCTGATTAACTCGAAACTCAGTGTTTATACTTAAGACCAAAAATAAAGAATAAAAATGTATCAGGGTTTTTCGAAAATCTACCCCTGACGGGCTGACAAGGGGTAGTCAGTTTTACAGGGGAGGATTTTACAGCGTTTCTTGATTAACTCGAAAATTGGTATAAATAATCTTTGAGTCAAGTTATGAATACATCACAAACAATTTTTTTAAATTCCACCCCTGTGGGGGTGAAAAGCGGGGATACAGTTTATATGAAAAATTTTCTTTATTAGGTTAATAAACCTGAAACTTGGCAAGAATACTCGCCTAAGTAAGTAATAAGTTTAACATTATAAGTTTTTCAGAACTACCCCACAAAAGGGGATATAAGGGTCGGGGGGGTGCGGGTCGGGGGGGGGGGGGGGGGGAGTTTGTGTGGAAGAATTTGAATGCGCGGTCTGATTAACTCGAAACTCAGTGTTTATACCTAAGACCAAAAATAAAGAATAAATGTATCAGGGTTTTTCGAAAATCTTCCCCTAACGGGTTGAAAAGGGAAAGTTAGTTTTACAGAGGAGGATTATAATGCTTGGCTTGATGAATTCGAAAATTAGTATAAATAATCTTTGAGTCAAGTTATGAATACATCCCTATCGATTTTTTTTAAATTCCACCCCTGTGAGGGTGAGAAGCGGGGATACAGTTTAAATGAAAAATCTTATTCATTTACATAGTTTAATAAACTTGAAACTTGGCAAGAATACTTGCCTAAGTAAGTAATAAAATTTATCATTATAAGTTTTTCAAAACTACCGCTCAAAGGGCGATATAGGGGTGTTGAAGTTAGTGTGGAAGAAATTGAATGTCAGTATTGACTTTTGTAATATGTATGTAAAGTTGTCGAAAATTTACCCCTGACGGGGCCAAAAGGGGTAATTCGGTTTTTTAGGGAGGATTTGAACTTGAAACTGTATGTTACATATTCACGCCTAAACCACTGAACTTCTGATTTGGCAAAGAGATAGATGGCATCCTGGGGAAGCACATACTATTTATCCTGGTAGCACGTTCCCGTGGGATAATTTCCGACATCCACGCGGGCGAAGCCGCGGGCAGAAGCTAGTTCTGTATAAATATCACCGTGATAACGTCGGTGAAGTGAGCTGTCAATAGTATCAATCCCTAGCATTGGGTAGAATGACAGCTCACTTCAAGTTTCCTCACGATGTTTTCCTTCACAGATGTCAGTCATGTCCAAGACAGAAGTACATACATACATAAGAATTGGAAAGTCACATTGGCTCCTGCCCAGATTTGAACACAACCTCGTGCAAAAGCGGCCAGGCATTTAAAACCACTGAGCCAACACAATTGGCAATAGATATGTAATAATACCCTTATTACATGGGACTAAATATAACACACCTTTGCCTACGAACGTGCGGTGTATACAGGGTGTAAAAAGACCCATCACATCGCCGTCAACTACGCGTTCTGTACATGAAATTTAGTAACATTGCATAAACATAATTGCTGGGAAACGACTTTTATTCTTTGTGTGCAAATTTGACGTTTGCAACCGTGCGCAGTGTAACACACGCAAATAATTGTGCTTATGGGTCCATATAACGGTACAGAGGTCGTGGGGCTATTTATAGTTGTGTGTGTGAGTTATAATTTTTTTTATTTTTTATTTTTAGTAAGTATTAAAACATTGTTTTCGTAAAAAAACGTCAGCAAATTCGAAAATAAAAACGTCAGTAGTTGTAATTTTGGTCCAAACAAAAAAATGATTACAATGACGGGGAGTAGGTACAAGTGACTCTCGGCTTCATTAAGAGTCCTTTTAAACCCTTTATTTGAAGATTTTTTTGTTTAATTGTACATTTAAATGTCGATCCTGTATTTAAAATGGATAATTTGCATTCAAAACCATAATATCTTCAACATGGCATACTTACTAACGACCATTTAACCAACGAAGATACTTTATTTTATTATTTTCCTGAAACACATACACATAATAATAATTATAATATATGTTCTGTTTTGTAATGTTTATTACCGAACATAGGTACCTAGTATTGTATACAATCAAGTATTTTCTTTTTAATTGAACAGACAGCTGTGCTGCTGGGGAGTTTGTTGCGCCACTTCTTCTTCCCAGCGATAGCACTAGGAAGTGGTGAAGGGCGGGCGTTTTTGGGGGACTGTCTTTTGTAATTTTGACGTTCAAAAAGTGCTGATTCTCAGCCTAATTTGAATAAATGACTTTTGATTTTGATTTTTTGATTTTGAATAAACTATTATTACACTATACATAATAATTCTTATAGAGCGGCTTTTGCGCATAATTTCCTGTTATGTTTACTGAGGTTTAGTTTAGTTGAATAAAAATTGTAACTTCCTTAAAAAACAGCTAAACAATTGAAAACCATGAAGACGTGTAGGCAAACAAGACTCTAACTCTGTCAACGAAGATACGAGTCCGTCAGAAAGTAGTTGATCCGCCAAAACAAGTGATAAATTATTTATTTATTATGTAAAACATAATTATTTAATAAAAATAACAAAATTACACCCTAACTAGCTGCGCCCCGAGGTTTCACCCGCATAAGTTTCGATCCCGTAGGAATATCGGGATAAAATGTATTCTATGTGTTTATCCTGGTTATAAGACATCTGTGTGCCATCCATCCATCCATCTATACAAACTTTAACGCTTATAATATTAGTAGGAAGTAGGATTAGTAACTAAAACTATTCACAAACTAAAAAATTGCGTCGAAAACATCATCCGCATCGCTGTCGACTGGTAATGTACCCGAGAGACTTGCGGCATTACCTCGTTGAATGGCACTGCTTAGCCTCTGGCCAAGGTAAAAGCCAGCCCTTGGATCATGGGACGTGTCAACCAGCCGTTTCGAAATTTCCTTACAAATACCATAAGCACTCGGACCCCACGGCCCGAGGGTTTCAACCAATAAAGTTATTATACTTACGCCGCTTGAGGTTTTCCGCAGCCGCAACAGCAGCAACAGCTCAGCACGCCGAATCTGGAAGTTGATTATGGTGCAAGAGTATCGACACTCGTTGCATTCCACACTAAAGGCCTACCCACCTTCCATGGAAATAATGACATGCCGTCCGGTCTTTCCATCGTCGCGTTGCCACGTGACGTGTCAGTGAGCCCCAAATTATACAGTTTAGTCTGTATCTTGGGGCTCCCCACCAAATTCTTAATTACCTCCCTACTAGAGAGGTGATTAAGAGTGTGGTGCATGGTGTAAAATTGTATGTGTGTAGGGGTGTGTGTGTGTGAGTAATGTATGTAAGTTTGCGTATTTGTTCCCATTATGGTTCGTACTTGTTCGTACTACTCTGCTAAATAATTATATTTACCTTTATTTTTTACCTTTTATGTTCTAGGGTTTAAAAATGGAGAACTACCCACCGGAAACCACGCCCAAAGAAGTCCCGGTACCTTTAAGTCCTATACCCCAAGTACCCTTATGTCCTATGTCCCAAATACCTCTGGGTCCTAAATCGTGCATGGTGACCTGTCCGTCTTGCGGCGCCTCCATTCGCACCAATGTTACGTTGCAAGCTGGCACGCACACACATCTAATGGCGTTGCTTTTATGTTTGTGAGTAGACCTTTAATTTGGATTTATTACAAAAAAATAAATATATTTATCTTAGAACCCAAGTTGAAACCATCGCGCCAATTTAGAACTTTATTCCGTCAACGTTAAAGTTCTAAATACAAAAACTGATTTTAAATCAGTTTTGTATGGGGGATGCGTTAAGGTAGCTAAGCTAGCTAAATTTAAGTTTACTTACGTTTTTTGCAATTTGCAGATCAGTGTCAGGATGTATGTTGATTAAAAAAATATGATTCGCGACCGTAGAAAAAATGGAAATTCGCAGGTTACCCTGAACCTGTATTTCAGCCTTAGGTTCGAAATACAAAAACTGGCTGAAAGGCTGCACTGACTTGCACCAAAGTTAGAACTCGTTTTGTAATGTGATAGACTGTTTTAGGTTTAGAATGTTTGTCTATTCTCTAGTTCTAAATAAATATTCAGAACACCTGATATTTTATTTGGAGAAATTGTTCATTGAAGATGCTTACGTTAATATGGATAACGTTCCTCTGAAAAACTCTAGGTTTGCATTAGAATTATTTAAATAAATAAATGAAAATGTACAGTTTCATGTTCTTTCTCACAGAATATGTGTGTGCTGCGCATGCATCCCATACTTCGTGGACTCCTGCCAGAATGCGGAACACCACTGCCCCAACTGCGACGCCTACTTGGGAACATACAAAAAATAGTTCATCAGTCAATATATTACTTTTAGTTTTCGCAATAACTACTTATACAATGTGTAACTGAATTAATGCACATTATGAAAGTAGTTTGTTCAGAATCGTTTACTGAATCGATTTCTGTTATTTTTATTAAAAGATTGTTTTATCCCAAAAATAATTAAAACTACGAAAATTACAGTCACACTTCTGCTGTGCAGCCAAAACAAACCAAAATGAATGAAGTACATACTACGCTAGACCCTTGTACGTATGCGACTGTGTACCTACTTGCGTAAATTTGTAATCAGACCAAAATTTTTTCCCATACTCAGTGTAACTAATTTAATATGAACAATGTTTTATACTTAATAGTAAAAATACAGTGTATGTATTGAGATTGTAACATAATATTCTAATTGGGGTGTATGGTGGTGTGCGTTATTTCCAGGACATATTGTATATTATTTTTATATAAGCATAATGAGATATTCGTGTGACTCTCTTCAAAAACTTAGCTGACGTTCGTATGGACGTAAAAAAACCGCGTCGGGATTTTATCGTGCACTGGATTTTCAACTTTCGGTGTTGAGCCGAGCGTTGAAAACTTTGTATCCTGTGCGCGAAAAAAATGCGCCTGTTAAAATTGCGTACCTGGGATTGCGAAGAGCTCGATGAATGCGCGTGAGTTTCGCAATCCTCGAGCGTTTGCTTGCGGTATCATTTATTAATTCAAATTACAAGACTTTAGTATTAGTCACGCACAAAGTAGGAAACGCATGCGTTACATTGAATTTCACAAACTTTATCTTATATTAATTTCACCTTGAAAATAACATTTTTCAAAATAATAATATATGTAGTTTTAATGTAGCTACCTAGCCATTCAAATCATTAATATGTGACGTCAGTCAAACGAATTTCATGAATTTTCCCTTCCCCTCATGTGTGTCATCACGTATTTTGCAATTTTAAATTAAACCATATAACGGGTGTAAAAAGACACTCAACGAAGCCGAGAGCCACTTGTACTCCCCATCATTGTAATCATGTTTTGTATTGGACCATACCTGGGAACCTTCTGGTTACGGAGATATTGAAGGTCAAAATCCAACTTTTACTTACGTTTTTTTACGAAAAAAAGTTTTTAATGTTATAACACAACTTTAAGTACCCCCACGACCCCTGTACTTTTGCATACATCCATAAGCACAATGATTTGCGTGCGTTACATCGCTCACTATCGCAATCATCAAATTTTCAAACCAGAAATAACAGTCGTTTCCAAGCAATTATTTTTGTGCAATGTTACTTAGTTTAGTAATATGTACAGAATGCATAGTTGACGGCTATGTGATGTCTTTATACAGGGTGTCAGGAGAACGCTTCCGAAGCCAGAACGTAGATTATATACAACCTTTATGCAAACGGATACCACTAACCTTTCGCCTGAAATTGATTATTTTCGCGCGTCACGTGGACTTGGGGTCGTCAGCCGCACAGCTGTCGGCGAGCGTGCGCGCACTTTGAACTTGAGGTCACGCGCAAGCGTCAGATGATATTTATTTACGAATACATTGCTTGTTAGAGTTGTAAAGAAAAAAAATGTGTTTAATAGCAAATAATGGTTTAATTTAACTGTTCTCACAGCATAGTGTACGAAAAATGCTAAAAAAAATAGGTAAAATTGTTCATTTTTTTTTCTCATTTTTTTATGGTATCGTATCGAGAATCAGTAGCCCTATCACCTGTCTTCGTTTTCGGAAGCGTTTCCCTGCCACCCTGTATACATTCTGTAGGTAATAGTATTGGTACAGGTGGTGATATTTTAAAGTTTTTCGTTAGAGTTAAGGTTGAAAGTTTTTATGAATTAAGACTCCATTTAAACAGAGTGTCCAAATTCAAGTACCTGGGACATTAAAATTTCATCACCGACGACTGCTGTGGTGGAGAGCTATACTCCAAATATTAGGCATTTTGTGCGGAGGTTGATTAGGTAAGAAACATTTTCCTGGCTGGTCATCCTTTCTTTTAATACTATTTTTATATCAATGTTACAAACTCTAGAATATAAGCTGCATGTAATACTAACAAAATATGGATCAATAAATGTTTTTTTTTTAATGCTTTAGGTTTATGCATGTGACTTCACGAAGAATAGAATAAAATAGACTTTATTGTACACCATACAAGTTAAAGAACATAAATATAATATATAAAATTTTACAAAGGGTGACTCAATGGGCGGTCTTATCGCTAAGAGCGATCTTATAAAGGCAAACTTTGGATGGATTAAAAAATTAAGGAGATACAAATATAGTAGGTAGTCTGTGGTGTACCATTTACATTATACTATTAATACATACATAAAGTAAATTTTACTCATCTAAATAAATATATGCATATAATACGAAGCTTAAGACTCGTCGTTTTTTTTTTATTGTTTTATTATGCTATGTATTTTTTGGTGTACAATGAAGTATATATAAATAAATAAATAAATAAGTATAAGCTACATGTTTTTGAAGTACTCTGTGCAAACTAATAGGACTCTGCAAGTGTCGAAGTATTGTATAATCCGATCCTGCGTGTCCCTTGCTGCCCCCCAGCGACGCCCTAAACCGAGGTCTGTACCCCACAGGGGTGCCCTTTGCGTGTAGTCGCTTAGTTGTTAAGTTTTTTAAGCCCTGTCTGGAGTACTTAATTTATTGAAACACCCACAAGCTAGTCCGGTTAAGAGCGTTGACAACTTACGGCATTTCATACAAACTTTCAAGTCCTTGTTTTTCGAAATGCATGAACCGATTTTAATGAAACTTCCTACCCATAAGCAGGATATTATATAGATCTAAAAAGTTAATTGAGAACATTTTTGAAAAATAGTGTTAAGTACTTACAGCTAAATTAGACCGATTTTAAATTTTCCATAGAAACAGAGATTTCCAATTATCTGCCCACTGGTGTATTCTGCAAAAATCTCACAGTAAAAACTCAAGACTCAAGTTCCAGACCGACGTGGAATCTCCTCAGAAACGAAATTTGTTGTCCTGTCTCCTAGAACTGGATCGCAGCGCCAACTGGTCCAATTGTGAATCTAAACCATCCAGGGACAAACTTATACACCACAACAAAATTAATAAAAATCGTTCATACGGTACATAAGTATATTATATAAAGATATACACATACCGAACAAGTAACTTGAAACACGTGTATGATTTAGGTTGGTTGCACATGTGACGGAAGATGCGTCGCGTATCGTCTGTCGCGTAGCGCTGAAACGGACAAGTAGATAATAAAACATTCAACTTTAAACACTCAACCGATGATGCGCTAGTGCATCGAGATTTCGAGTGTCCTAACTGGAAGTTCACGAAGCTATAATACGCCCGACGCATTTTCCGTCAGATGTGGAACCACCTTCTCTATTGCCAAAACGCTTGTCAAAACCACCAAGTCTTTACGCTGATTTTATTGTCGATGTATCGCAATGCTTTACCGTCACCTACTGATCATTGATCGTGTCCATAGTTTATTATTGGGCATTATTGTAGTCTGCACTACTGACCAGCTTCTTAGTTGCGTAACACACTATCAATCTAAATCTGAATCATTTTGAAGGATATTGCTAATCCATTGCTTAATATGTTCGAAAGATGTGTCTGCTCAACAATGTAAATAACGCAATGGATGTTGTTGAACTGTCAAAAAGGAACCTACTGCTACTGATAGTGTGTTACGCAATTACCCCGCCAAGCGAAGACGAACTCGCATGACCATTGGTAGAGTACTGTAATAATAATTAAGCAACTCAGGACATGTTGCCCCCTTGTTGCTACGTCACTATGTGCTAGCGCAGTTTCCGGGGGCCCATTATTGAGTGTGCAAGTCACCCCCGGCCATTTTATCCGTGTATATAAAAAACATTGATCAGGCAGGGGCCATAGTTCTTCCATAGTTATTGGTAACCAGTCCACTTTAGCCACCCAAACCCATAGTCCGATTTGTATTTTTCCATATCCTGCAATAGTCCTACATTAACCGGGGGTTATCCTTGGTTGCACTTGCATAGTGCATACAGGGATAATCGTCGGATATGGTGCCACATTTCAATAAAATTTCCTAAGAGGCCTCTGCGAGTTGGCTTCGGCCACTCGTACGCCTTCCAAAGGACCAGAATAATAATATTAATACAGGGTTAAATTAAATTAGCTAGCGAAACTCTGCAGATTTGATGGTATCTAAATATGATAAAATAAAAAGATTTAATGGTATTTTTTGGGTCAACACCCGCTGCTGTTCTGCCGATCGATTCTGTAAAAATCTCACCGTGTAAAGTTAGGTGAAGTGAGCTTGGAGTGAGCTGTCAATAGTGTCAATCCCTAGTATTAGTTGGAATGACTCACTCCACGCTCACTTCACCTAAGTTTTCACGGTGAGATGGTTACAGAATTGCACTACTGGTGTCGTTACTTGTTAGTTAGTTGAGAAAATTTTATAATCTCGCGAGATAGATTATAAACTAACGATGTTCATAATCATAGGGGCCCGTGGCTAAATAGTAACCGCAGATCGATCGATCAGGTTAAGCTACGCTTGCCGCGGTTGGTTTGTAGATGGGTGACCATCTTTATATACCGAAACCCCTCCGTACCTCGGAAAGCACGTTAAGCCGTTGGTCCCGGCTGTCATTCGCGGATCTTTGACAGTCGTTACGGGTAGTCAGAAGCCCGATAATCTCACAACCAGTCTGACCAAGGCGTATCTTATTACCCACAGTAACTGAGTTGTGGTGGTCAGGTAGGCAGTCGCTCCATATAAAATACTGGTATTCAGCTGCATTCGGTTAGACTGGAAGCCAACTCCAACATAGTCGGAAAACAGCCAGGCAGATGATGATGTTCATAATCATACGGTGACACAATACCTACCACATAGTTGGAGGTAGGTATGTGATCGAGGGGATACACATTTAGGGATGGGACAAAAACAATAAGTTAGGGTTTGTATTTTTAAAGCATTACAAAAATTAATTTAACTTTGTTAAATTCAAATTCCAATAACATATTAGTATTTATGTACAGCTAAACTATCGCTTGTAGGTTCCCAAAAATGCGCCGCAGTTAGGGCAGTAGTGGTCCGCATTCCTGCAGGAGTTCATGCAGTATGGAATACATGTGCACAGCAGACCGCAGCTGCAACAAGAAATATGTCAGCACCATTGCCACCATCAGCCTATAACATTCCACTGCTGGACATAAGTACACACGGTCTCTCCAAACGTGGTATACGATTGCACAAAGTTTGACTTTGATGCAGCATCTAAAGGAAAGGCACTTATACTGTAGTAAATCCTTATATTATAATCATGAACACTATATAATCATAATATATTTATTTATTTAAACTTTTCGCACAAAAAAAGGTACAAAGGCGACTTAATGCCTTAGGCATTCTCTACCAGTCAACCAAGGGTGGTGAAGAGATTAGATGGCTGGTGCTTTGGTTGAGAGGGACAATGATAAAAAACTTAAAACTATGTATATATCTCCGGTAGTTATTCGTCAAGATAACTATTATTATTATTATTTTATGTTAGCCTACGCTGTCCCACTCCTGGGCAAAGGCCTCCCTCCACTCCTTCCACCTTCCGCGAGCCCGCGCGTCCTCCTTCCAGTTTTGACGGAACCTATCCAACTCGTCCCGCCATCTCCTAGATGGTCTGCCGCGACCTCGTCTCGCTGTCTCAGGGCACCAATTCTGTGCTATTTGGGCCCACAGTTTGTCCGGCATACGGCAGACATGTCCTGCCCAGTCCCATTTCAGTTGGGCAGCCTTTTGAGCCACGTCAGCTATCTTTGTTTTGGAGCGCAGTATTGTGTTTCGAACACGATCCGTTAACTTAACGCCTAGTTTACTGCGCTCCATTGCTCGTTGGCAGACCTTGAGTTTGGACTGCTGGATGTTAGTCAAAGACCAACTATTTATTATATTTCTAACTGCTTTGTATTTGGATTCAAGTTAATTACTACGTATTTAATCATAACATAATATTTAAATACCTACGGTATTATGTTTTATTGAACTAAATTACTGTTACTCTGCCGTCATAATGAAAAAGGGCACAACTAACATTTTATAAACATGGAGAAAATTGAGTTTAAAATTTTTATTGGTTTTTGGCGAAAAATATCGATTTGCATATTATTTTATTTGCAGTTTATACAAAAAAACAGGTAAAGAAACAATTAGGAAATACTTATAAAACGTTTATTTTAAAAAGGTAACAAAAATTATCGTCACAAAACTTTAAAAAATTATTAACTGTAACTTAACAAATTAACATTAATTAACTGTAATTATCAGTCTTCAAGAAAACTTATTTGTTTTTTTTTTTAAATCACAGTAAGGATATCTAATCAGCTTCTAAAAGATTTTAATGTTTCTTAAATAGGTGTGGCACTTTTAAGGATATCACATTTTCATCTGCCAAAAAATATGATATGGTTTTAGATCGTATGTAATGTTTACCTTCTTTGTCATCATTTTCTCTGTTCTTCGGCCTATCCGGTTTTCTTTGACTAGTATGACACAAAAAGAAGTATTTCTGTCCCATCCATGACATTTTTCGAAAATTGTTATTCACGACTTTGCGATACTCTTCTGAAAAGCGTGCTGAAAACTTTTTTTGCAGACATCCTCGCGGCATCCAGGTTTTACAAAATATTTAATTTTGTTTTTTCTCCGTCTTCAGTCTCTTTCGATCCTTTATGCTAACGGTATAAGTTTTGCGCTTTCTAATAGTTCCTTTCTTAGTCAGTTGAACAGTTTCTTCATCTGATTCTTCCGATGATTCTAAAATTGTTCTTCCTGAAACTGGCTGCGAACATGGTATAAAGTCTTCTGAGTCAGAACTATGACTATCGCTGCTTTTTCCCTGTACTTTTGGTAATTCGTAATTTTTATCCATCAGAATCAAAATCGGACCCTGTATCATACACAGATTGCGGCACCACAACATGCTCCGAGCTTGATGCTTTCACCGAGTGTTGAACGCCACTTGATGACGGCACGGGAGACTATTCGCCTACAAAATTATCGTTGCGTAAAGCAGCACTAACTA
Organism: Apamea crenata; assembly: GCA_949629185.1. Classification (NCBI taxonomy): domain Eukaryota; kingdom Metazoa; phylum Arthropoda; class Insecta; order Lepidoptera; family Noctuidae; genus Apamea; species Apamea crenata. The sequence continues at coordinate 7,538,628 of OX451359.1, forward strand.
ATCTTGCGCTTCGTGATTGCATATTGCTGAAAAAAGAATTAATTTAATAAAAAAATAATAAATCCTAAAAATCATATATTAATGTGTCACAAAAGAAGTTTTATATAATAAAAGCATGAAAATGTAACAAAAACTTAATCTTACCAGCGCAGCACAGGCAAGTGTGGAGTCCAGACACGTCAGGCACAACTGGTGGGATTCGCTTCGTACCTCGACCCCCTCACTTCACCTCTAGTCAAAGATTTTTGGTAGTAAAGGCATAACTGCTAGTTGTGACTTTTCTTTTAAATTAAATGTCAAGGTCTAGTTGGTAAACTTTATCAAAGAGCACATCTGTGGTATTTGTGCCTTTAATATTTAACGCTGGTCAATTATGCCTTATTTATCGTGATACAAATTAAAGCCGCATCTATGCATATGTGACCTTTTGACGTACTATAAGTCAGATGTGCTCTTTTTACGTACAAAAACTTAAAAAGTGGCTCAGTTGTGCCTTTCCAGCTTACGGTATTTTTGTTTATCTTGTTCCTAAAATTCTACAAAAAATATAGGCAGATGGGCCTTTTTTTTCTGATTCCGAATAAGTATATAACTCAATTTCGGAAAAAATGTTAGTTGTGCCCTTTTTCCTTCTGACGGCAGTACTAGTCAAGTTGCGTACCTACTAATAAAATCTTTAATTGACATTGAAATATCTTGATTTATTTTGTAATTGCTTAATTTCTTGTACTGGATTCCATACCATGAGCTTTTTCCTGTCAGATGAAAACCCAATAACACTTAACGTTTTAATCCAGATAGTACGTTCCCGTGGCATATTTTCCGACATCCACGCGAGCGAAGTCGCGGAAAAAAGCTAGTAAAAAGTTGAAAAAATCGACTTCAGATACTTACGCCAGGGTGCATATGAGCAATGACATCAAGTGAGTCTTCATAGTGGTTTCCCTGTTGACTTTTGTGACGATGGATGCTTTGCAAGACGGGCATATGACCGGGCACGGGTTCGGACCCACAGGAACGGGGCCGAAAACCAGACTGAGAACGGGGCCCGGAACCGAACTGGGAACAGGGTCAGGAACCGAACTGGGAACAGGGTCGGGAACCGAACTGGGAACAGGGTCGGGAACCGAACTGGGAATGGGACCGAGCTCCATTTTTTGTTCCTGAAACAAAATATATAGATATTTTATATTGTTCGAATATAAATTGCCTCTTATATTCGAACAATATAAAATATCTACAAATCACATAGGTAGGTAGAAGTCTAAGCTACTGTAGGTATTTTAGTCGCTTCGACACATACAAAGTGTAAAAAGACGCATCACATAGCCGTCAACTACACATTCTGTAAGTACATCAAGTAACATTGCACAAAAATAATAGCCGGGAAACGACTTTTATTATTTTTGGTGTGAAAATTTGCCGTTACACGCAAAACATTGTGCATGCAATTATATACCTACACATATTACATTACAACCTTGTTTTTGCAAAAAACATCAGTACCTAAAAGTCGGAAGTTTAACCTTCGATATCTCCGTACCCAGAAGCTTCCCAGGTGTAGTCCAGTACAAAAAAAGTATTACAATGACTGGGAGTACAAGTGACTATCGGCTTCGTTAAGTGTCTTTTTACACCCGTTATATGGGTTAATTTAAAATTGCAAAATATGTGGTGACACACATGAGGGGAAGGGAAAAATCATCAGTAGGTATAATATTTTTATATCACGAAGCGTCGCGCGCTTTACGTGTGGTTACCAAGTGTACAAAACACGCTGTGAATGTGTGTGTAAACCTTATATTCTTCAGTTTTCTCGATATTTGTTAGTTTTGCTGACGGTCAGTGGCAAAGCCTAGCTAGCGCGCACGGGATATAGAAGAAACTGGCACAATTTGTTTACGTTGTTGTCTGTTGTGTTGTACGTTGTTGTGGTGTATGTATCTAGTATACCTGTACCTTCTTTTATTTTATTATTGTTCTCCGTAACACACTATCAATCACAGTCAAATCATTTTGAAGGATATCGCTAATCCATTGCTTCGTGTTCATGTTCGAAAAATTTGTCTGCTTAAAACAACGTAAATACTTAACGCAATAAATGTGGTTGAACTGTCAAATCTGAAAACATTGCTACTGTTAAGGCTGATTTTACAACAGTCAGATAACTTGTATGGGATGAATAAATATGACGGCTTGACATATTTCCTATACGAAAGCTGTCAAACAGCCACATTGAAAAACCAGCCCTTAGTGTGGTACGGAATTACCCCGCTGCTGTTGAAGTACCAAATAAATACGTTGTTACAGGGTTATAAATTTCAATTTTAATGAGTGATTTAGATACATTAGAGTGTTTACTATTATTGATCACTTGAAAATGATTGTTAAAGAGTTAAAGATAGTGAGGTTTCATTGCTAGTTGAACTTGTTAAAATTTTACTGTAAGGACACTGGGACAAAGGCTTGTTTGTGGGTTTTCAGGTTTGAATGCGATGGCGTCAGGCTATCGGGAGTGCAAAAAATCCCCGTTTTATAACATTTTGGAAGTAAATCTATACTGAAGACTGAAGAGTTGGTTTGAACGCGCTAATCTCCGGAACTGCCCGTCGGATTTCAAAAATTATTTTTGCATTGGCTCAATTCTTAACACCGCGATAGAACTATTAGGGGGCGAACACAAAGAAAATACGTAACAAAGAATGGTAAGTGAAAAGGAAGTAGATAGATAGATAAACCATTTATTTGACGCACACAAAAGTACACTATTAGATGATAACCAAACTACCCACATGATTATAATATTAAAACAAGGTGCCGATAAAAAAAAAAACAAAATGAAAAGCACACAAATATCGAAATAAAAGATACTATGACGAATAAAATTAATAACGAAACATACACAGTGCGGTGTGCGTCTCGAGGTTGCACCAAATGGGAGTCCAGCTCAGCATGTGTCAGGCAAATGTACCTGACGCTGATATCCTGCTGGATCCCTGCTGTGAGTGTGACACACGGACGTTTAGAAGACGAGATAAATTGGTGTTGTGACAGGTGTTAAGTGCAGAGTGAGTGATAAATATAAGTAATTGCGCGAGCAGGCGATGCGATGCGACGGGGTGGGTCGGGGAGCAAGAAATTTCATGCGGACGAACTCGCGGGTAGAAGCCAGTTATCGTAAATTTATTGCTGTCGAGATATTGACTAAGCAATTTTGGGAGTACCTACTTATTTGGGCTGTCACAGATTGACATGGAATTCACCTTAAGACTCATTTTCATTGGTCTATTAGGGCTCGTATGCGGGGGGAGCGGGACATTTCTGTAACGCAGGGAACCGTTTTCATTAGTCGATAGGGTCCGCATGTTGGGTGCTGGAGACTTCTGGAAAGCATGCTATAGGGCTCGCATTCGGGGAACCGTTTACATCAGTCGAAAGGGAACGATTGCGGTATACGGAGAACCTACACCGCACGTTTAGCAATTGCTTTGAAGGCTCATTTTCATTGTGTGTGAGTCTCCGTATGCTTTTTACCGACAAATGAATTTTATTGGTCGCTGAGCTCTACACTGATTCTCTGCAGACGGTGTACCGACCAGCACCCTAATTGCGTAACACACGATTAATTGGAATCGGTTTCATTTTGACAGTTCAACAACATTCATTGCGTTATTTACGTGTTGAGCAGACAAATTTTTCGAACTTATGAAGCAATGGATTAGCAATTTGCTTCAAAAGGATTCAGATTCCGATTGATTGTGTGTTACGCAATTGGGGTGCTGTTATCGACTTAAGGCTTTCATTTGTCATTTTTATCCGCCTTCGGGGAGTCCCCGCATGCTGTATATCGACCGAGATAAAGACTAATGAAAATCAGCCACTATTACCGTTCGTGTAATCGCGCCCTAAGGCTCTTTAGCTACAGAAAAATGTAAATGATAAAACTTACCTTTTACAAAAAAGTACACAACTAGTTCGATTACTGACTCGGCTACTGTCTATGTCTGTTCAAAAGCAACTGAGAAGGCTAATAACACTAAAAACACTTCTCCCTAAGTACATAATGAAGTAGTTCGACTACTGCTTATCACGCTTGCCAGGGTGAGTATCATAGTGCTCATAGTGAAGGATCTCGTTCGGAATATTATTACCACCATATCTGTTCCTATCTCCAAGCAGCTTTGCTGTTTCGGTTTTAAAGGCATCACTATAGTTTCGAATAAATATATTGACAGACTTATACCTATTATTGAGGTTGACTTCCAGTGTTACCGGATGCAGCTGAATACCAGTATTTTACATACAGCAACTGCCTGGGAAAAGGCACGGCAGATGATGATAGGAGAAGAGAATCTGGAAGATTTGAGGGCGACCTTTGTCTTTATCCCACATTTGTACCCACAATATTGTTAAATAACACAAAAAGAAACATTTGGTAAAAGATGTTTATTTTACATAATAATGTCCGTGCACGTTTGCGGTTTGAAGACACTCGTCTGCTATTTCTTTCTTTATGATGTTAACGATCAAGAGCCAGAAATATATTTTTGAATGTAAAACCAAACCACACAGCCACAGCGCCACAGTTATAAAAATGTGTAAGATTGATTCTAAAGATCATTGGGCATTTTTGACCCGGTACCTCGAAGTACGCGTCCCTTATTGAAATGTGGTTTGTTTTGAAGGTGTGAGTTCGTGGTGCGTGGGTGTGTGTGTGTGTGGTGTATGTATATGTGTATTCAGTTTGCAAGATTTGACCAATGCATAATAACTAACTAACAAGACATGTTACATAAAAGCTTGTAAAAAACGTATGAATTATCGACGTTGGGTAAAAGTAGCTCCGCAGTCGGGGCAGTGGTGTTTCTGTATCTTATTCCGGTAGGAGTTGCCGCAGAGACCGGGGCCAATTGTGCAACTTATACACAAACTGTAACAAAGAACACGCAATATATAAAAAAAAATGTATATAAGGATGTGTATCTGTATATAACACACAGACAAACATTTGATGCGGTTTCTATCGACTCAGTTCGCAGTTGTAATGCGTGGTTTTTCTACGGGGAGTATTACACTATCATTAGATAATATCATATTATACAGGGTGGCAAGGACAGGGTAACAGGTTACAGGAGGATGAAGTACATGATTCGATTGATAAGGACCCCAATCTGTTAAAAATTTTTGACGGTTTCCAAAAAAATTCATCAGCATTTTGTCCGCGTATACTTTTGTATGATATACTCATTATATTTTTTTAATAAACCTAATCTGGTATTGGAAATGATGACGAAGACGGTTCTGTCTTTCACCCGAGTAAATAATATGACCTTTTCAGGAACCTCGTCAGTGCGTACGTAGCCTTGGTTGTCATTTTATGGTTTTGTTTTAAAATTTTATAAAATTTTCATTAAAATAGTTTTTACTTTTGATAACCGTAACATCACGTCTGTTTTCCCCGAGGGGTTAGCCAGAGGTGCACCTATAGTACAACCACATTTCGCCAGTTATATGTTTAAGCCCCATGTAATGGGGACCTACAGTTTTTTTTGTAAAGCCACACGATAAAACTTCATTAAATCCTACTTAGCCCCAACTGTGATTGCTAGGGCGAGAGGTGAGATGCGCGACGTTGTGGTGTGGACGTTCGCGATGCGCAATGACGTTGTATTGTTTGTAGAAAGCTATAATGTAGGTAACATTAAAAGATACTTACATGCAACAACAACATAGGACAGTTGTTATCACAGTAGCCACCTTGCGCCAACTGATAGACTTTTTCTTGACTCGAATAATAGTTCCACACACTGGGCACGAGATCTCGGTGGACCCCTTCATGGTTAGTTTCTAAAGAAAATAAATAAAACATTTTAATATTAATATCTTACATCTCCTTGCATATAAATGATGAGCAAGAAATATACTGTCAAACCTGCTTGTTGCCAATATTTATCAATTTTACACAAATGTTCGCACCAAGGGGCAATTCTCCTAATTTTAAGAACGTTCACAGTCTGAAGGCTAATTAATTCCCGTAAAGAAAACGTTCAAAACCTAGTCGCAATCTCATCTCAACGACAATCAAAGTCAAAAAGTTGACAAAAATGTAGGGAAATTAGAGGCATTTTGACAGAGTGAGACTGAGATCAGACTGAACGTTCTAAAAACTACGAGAATTTCCACTCTTAACTCCTCTTTTAACCAGTTTTTACAACTCTTTTAACTTATAGAGTTGTATTGATAATTTAAATTATTATAATACTGTAAATACATGCTTGATCCCGTCGCGAATCATACTTTGATCAACATAAAAACCTGATACCTACTGAGCTGCAAAAAAAACCTTAGGAAATTGAATTTCGTGGGTCACCTTGGCGCTTTCGCTTTAAAATTAAGTAGCGAATGATACAATTTTTTGACTTTTTAAGATTGTAATGAGGACAGTACGTAAGTTGCTGGACTCACCAGTCCCTTTCATGGTAATAGTTTATGCAAGTAACCCATAAGTAACGTGAGAAAGGCCGCGAGCCTCGCTAATATTTTCTCAATGAGCGCCAAGCCCATGAATGAGCCTGTGCATGTGTTCCCACTGCTTGGACACAGGCCTCCTTTCTGTGAAAAGGAGAGGGCCGTAATCTACCACGCGGGCCCAGAGTGGGTTAGTAAATTTCATAATGTCTTCAAAATGTTTGGTTCTAGCACCGCTGCACCGCTCTAAGTGAATTAATTTACACAAAATAAAGCGTCTGTCAGACTTCGAACCCACGGCCTACAACTCGTAAGTGGCAGCCGTTACCGCTTGCTAACCACTGCTCTCCAATGAAAGTTGATAAAAAAACAAAAACACGACACTTACCAGGAATGGCACACAACAGGAAGTACACTTTGTTTAATAACAAAATGGTCCTATAGGTTATCTAGCAATATCACACGCTAACTGAGAGAGAACGGTACACTGTCGCAGGCTGTGCACTAACCATTGCTATGAATAACCTCTTTTCATTTACTTATCATTTTGTATTATGTAGAATTTGGTTGCAGTTGGGTAGGTACTCGGGTCACACTAGTCTAAAATGTATGTAAATTTTGTTTTTCCCTGTTTTATCCTCTTGCATGTAGGTACACGACAGTAGGTAATAACGAGTTGGAAATATACCAATACGCTTCTATAGTACGCTAAACTGAATAAATTCGAAAAAATAATTAGGCAACCAACAATATTGGCAAAAACAGGAAAACCTAATAGAATTCTTACTTATCTGTTTTGTTTATATTAAGTATAGTACCTATGTTAAAAATAATTTACGTTATTTTTGTTGTTGTGTGTGTGGTGTTTAGGTTTAGTCAAGGATCACATTGGTGCAGTTATGCAAACCTTTAGAGAGAGCGCAGTGTCTTGCTTCTGCTCATGGTTCAGTCCATGGTCGGGGGCTAGAGTGCGTAGGACGCCGTCCCCTTCTTTTACAAGGCAGCGATTGTCGCAAAGGAGGTGGCGAAAAGGTATCGGGAGGCTACCATTTCTCTTCCACTCCGCAGTAGACGCAGCGGGCGCTGGAGGGTGTCCATAAACCCCGGCTGACATAATTATCTGCATAGCTGGATGTAGCCGGACAGTGACAGACTTGGGAAATCTGTCGACTGAACAGACATTCTATAAAGCTATCATTTACTGGGTACGTCTTTCATTGACTTGAAAGTTCCCTGCCGGTTGAGAGTATGTCATGCTCACTCAAATGTCTCGCTGGTGGTGGCGTGTGGGTTGGATCATTAAGTTCCTGTCAAAATGGTTGAGCTCAATGGTGCTGATCCATACGCCATGTTCGTGAACGGCGCCGTCAGTAAGGACTGGTCATCTCTTAGCCGCCTTACTTTCATTTCTGTATTGCTTTTTTTTGGTTTTAACTTTTTTAGTACGGACGCTTTTAACGTGAACGTCTTTCTCCATCTTTCTTATATGTATGATTTCAACATGAATTATGTAACCAATACTTTCTAACAATTTTATGATTTAAAAGGGTGTCCTGTCCGTGGAGTTTCTGGCCCGTTCTTCTCCATAGGTACCTACTAAGCTTTGCCTGAAAAGATGAAGATGAAGAAAGATGAATCTAGTTGCCCAGAGGCAACTAGCTTCATCTTTCTGACTGACCGACCCCTTGACAATTCAAAAGTGCCTGTAATTGGCTTATTTTAAATAAATGCTCTGAGTTTGATTCAAGAGAACGCGACGCCTCTCAAGGAACTGCGCTGTTGTGTGGCCGTAGGGATACAGGGACCAATTTTTATTTCTAGATACGCGAATATAATAGCGCAAGTGCTCCACCACCCCAGCCAGAGGTAGTTAAAGGACATATGTGTGGTTTAAGCCAATAAAGAGTCTGACAGACCCCTCCCCACCAGGCCGGAGAATATCCATGAGGATTTCTCCCGCACCAGGATGAGGATTTCTAAACGCCAAAAAGGGGTAATAGAGCAGATGAGCCAAACACTAGCGTTGAGTTGCAAGGTTAAATCCGCAACGACCTCCTTGGGGTTCGCAGGGGATTCTTATATATGTTTAGTTATTTAATGCAAAAAGCATATAAATGTACAGAGTAGGACTTAATGCCATATGCATTTTCTACCAGTCAACCTTTGGGTGATTAAGACACAAACAGTGGTAGGTGCAATCATGAAAATTGAGGAATAAATATTTTAAATAATTATAAAGATACTCATAAACCTATTAAACTATAAATATACAACTACTAAAATCCGTAGGCCGATATTTTGTTAATAGAACTTCCACGAAGTCTACTGCAGCCAGAAAAAAAAAAGGGTATATTATTAAAATGGATACGTAGGTACCTACATTAAAACTACACTATTATGTTTTTGAAAAATTTAATTTTCAAAGATAAGTTAATATATAGTAATGTTTATGAAAATGTATGTTACGCACGAGTTTTCTAAACTCTGCGCGTGTTTCGCCTAGCTGTCTGCAACCGCAAGTTTACGCCCGAAGACCGCGCACATTCGCACTCACGCGCATTCATCGAGCCTTTCGTGAGTTTTTCGAGAGAGCCACAAGAGAATACATTATTATGCGTTTAAATAAAAATAATATTATTTCTGTAATATAAAAATAATATATTTTACAGGGTCAAATTAAAGTAACTAGCGAAACTCCGCAGAAGTGATGGACATCGATGTCTAAACACTGATTTGTTAACTTTTTTGTGGGGTCCTCGACGGCAGCTAGTGTAGTAATTTGAAACAAAAGTTTTTTTTTGCAGACTTCACTGATTTATCGATATCTAAACACAATAAAACAAAAGAAAATATATTTTCTCAACTCATAGTATAACAACACTCACAGCAGAAAACAACATCAAATGTCATGCATTTTATCGACTTTAAATAACGATAATTATCACGTCTGCGGAGTTTCGCTAGCTAATTAAATTTGACCATGTATAAACCGATGAACTATCGTTTGTGTGTTCCCAAGTAAGCGTCGCACTTGGGGCAGTAGTGTTCCGCACTCTGGCAGGAGTCCACGAAGTATGGGATGCATGCGCAGCACACACATATTCTGCAAGAAAGAACAATAAGTTATTGTACATTTTTATTTATTTAAATAAAGTGTATGGACCTATGCACGCACTTGCACTACAGACAGTGGCTTTCATGCAGTTTTTGTACAGTTGACATGCATAATCAGGCTATAATGTTCCCAATGCTGGGACTCAGGCCTCCTCTCGGCGAGAGGGAGTGGGCAGCCACCACGCGGGCCCAGTGCGGGTTGGTAGATGTCACATGTCTTCGAATTTTTGGTTCTAGGACAAGCCGGTTTCCTCACGATGTTTTCCTTCACCATCTCCTTGACAGTTGACATGACTACATCGGAACTAATCAGTTTAAAAACATATTGGAGCTTATAATTTTTTTTTTTTACATTTTTCATACCTTTTCAGTCTTTCAGAGTAACGTCATCAATTATTTCTCAAAATATAATATCAGTTTTTCTGAATATCGATCTATTTTCAGATAATACTCACAGACATAAGAGAAATGCCATTAGATGGGTGTGCGTGGTAGGTTGCATCTTAACAGTGGTGAGGATGGAGGCGCCGCAAGACGGACAGGTCACCGTGCATGGTTCAGGACCAAGGGGTATTTGGGACCTAGGACTCAGGAGTACTTGAGCCATTTGGGGCATAGGACTAAGGGGTACTGGGTCATCTTTGGGCGTGGAGTTCAGGTGATAGTCCGTCATGTTTTAAAGCCTGGAACATAAAATACAGACATTTATTTATAGGCAATCTGAAATGTACAGACGCCAGCACATCAAGCTCTGTCAAATTTCTTTAATAGATTTTCAACTTTATCGCTTAAGCGTTAGGTTCAAGGTTGATTGGGAAAATTTGACAGTTTCGGGTAGCTTGTTTGCTTGTTAGCTAGGTTGAGGTCAGGTGGGCAGTCGCTCCATGTAAAATACTGGTATTCTGCTGCATCCGGTAAGACTGGAAGCCGCCCCAACTTAGTTGGGAAAAGGCTAGGATGATCAGAATTTACCGTAGTTGTCTAGTAGTAGTTATCGTAGTTATCTATAAATTTTTGTTGAACAAAAAATCGTAGTCAATCTACCACAGGCCGGGGTAGATGGACCACAGTTCAGGGGTAGGTTGACTTTGTTTTTTGCAGCTCGTCCCGCCATCCTTTACGGGGTCTGCCTCGACGCCTTCTAGCTGTGTTAGGGCTCCACATAGTGGTTATTTTGGCCCACACACACACAGAGTGATTAGAATACCCAAAACTCGTACCTACTGCTGACAAGTTTTTGACAGTTAATCTACCTACCCCTATGGGGAACCAGCCTCGTCATTGCGCTCTCGGCCTCGACTGCAATGACACTGCATAGTTGTATTAAACTGTATCTACTATTTTATAATAGCACTAGCTTCTGCCCACGACTTCGTTCGCGTAGAAGTCGAAAGATATACAATGTATGTAATAAAATAATAGCAGCATTTTAAAAAAAATCCCCGTTGCTATTACTACGTTTTCGCTTACCGTTCTTTCTGATTTTGTTTCTGTTTGCTCAGCTTCTATTGGTCCTATCGTGATGTTATAACCTTTCTCGCAATAGTCTATAACCTTCCTAAAAAATTAGGCTATCAAATAAAAAAATATTTTTTCAAATCCAGCTGGTAGTTCCAGAGATTAGCGCGTTCAAACAAACAAACTCTTCAGCTTTATTATTAGTATAGATAGATAGAATGATTAGTATAGACTAGGGACTGGCCTCTGCTGCCCACTGTTTTTGTGACTTGAAGCATCATCATCATCATCGAGATATCTTTATTATAATTGTAAGATGTATTAAACACATAAATCTTCTGGAAGAAATCCCTAAATGAAAGTGAGAACCGTCAAAATCCTAGGCGTAGTTTGAAAGAGCAACGCGGTCACATATAGACAGACACGAAAATCAAGTTCCGTTTATAATATGGATAGATAAAGAAGAGACCACACGAGTGTTTCAATACTTAAGTATGTCCAGTTTCATACACTAGTTTCTCTAAACTCTTATTATTGTTATTGTGCATTTAATCAAAAGCACAATAATAATAATAATATCCTTCCGACCGATTTCGGTCACGGTGACCAATCTCAACGGAGATTAATCAGGTACGCAGGAGATATATAGTGCACAAGTGTGTGCGCCAACTCTGGTGCACTCTCTGTTCTATTACTCTCTTATTCCGATGGGACGGCAATCGGATACGACCGGGGAGAGATTAGGCGCAGGACCAACGGCTTTACGTGCTATCTGAGGCATGGGGGCTAACAACTCCAAACCAAACCACAAAACTCTGGGTTGTTACTCAGACATTCCCAATGGAAAACCTCGACCCGGAAATCGAGCCCTAGACCCCACACTCAGCAGTCGCGCTTGCGACCACGGGACCAACGGGGCACTCATAAGCACAATAGGTAAATACCACACCTATAATCCCCGAAGGGTTAAACTGATGTGTACCCCAAATGTGCACGCCCAAATTTTGCCAGTAATGTATAAGCGAGCCTATTGCCATCAACCGTTCACGAATCCAGGGGGTCTACTCCGAAGTAGTATCGGCCGAAGTTCGGCCGTTTCCTGCTACGAAGTTACTATTTGGTGCGGTCAGTCCCGATCCCTACACTCTTTCGAATATTGACTATGGTCCCGACCTAACTGAGCCGATTCGAACTTTTTTCGCATTATTCAAAATATTCGGTTCGGCCATGCGTGGATCCGATCCGAACATTCGCACTTTGCACTTTGGAGTAGACCCCCAGACTTTGGGCTGCTACTGAGAAATTCCTGATAGAAAACCCCAAATAACTTACTCCGGCTCGGACGTCTAGACGTCAACGAGGCAACCAAAGTAGATAATATCGTAAATTTAGCGCCCTTAGTCAACATTCCACCGCGGGGGTACGCACCATACCCATCAGTCTATTCTGTAATAATCTAACCGTGGGAACTTAGGTGAAGTGAGCTCGAAGTGAGCTGTCATTTGTTTCGATCCCTAGCATCAGCTGAGCGATTCTGTAAAAATCTTACCGTGAGAACTTAGGTGAAGTGAGCTGCCAATAGTGTCAATCCCTATAGCATCGGGTTGAATGACTTCAAGCTCACTTCACCTAAGTTTTCAGGGCGAGGTTTTTACAGAATAGATCGGCGGGTGGAATGAAAGCTCACTTCACCTAAGTTTACACGGTGAGATTTAAAAAGAATACCTACAATAGACCAGCAGGTTACACTCAACATTGAAAACTGTTCTTAATAGGAAACAAGAATTTACCTGACTTTGATCCACTCACTACTGTTCGTAACCACAGTTTATCTACTACTGTTTGACTTTACCTAAATACCAACTAAAAAAACCGGCCAAGAGCGAGTCGGGCTCATACAATTAAGGTTCCGAATGGGGATGTAATGGAACGGAACTTCCGCAAGAAATCGTACATCCACATCCGCATCTGCACAGGTTCGTAATGGAGTTGTAATGGTGGTCTAATTAATAAAATCGGCTCCAACCCTTTAGTGTGGTGGAGATATAGCTCTAAATCACTAGTTCTTGCTCTCAAGTTACCGCCGCCGCCAGTTCAGAAGTGCAATTCTGTAACCATCTCACATGATGAATCATTTTTACAGAATCGAGCGGCTGTACTAGTGAGCAACTGCTTAGTAAGTATCTACAGCTGGTTTAATTTTTGGACCGCTAAGAAATCACCTCGAAGGTGGCAAAGCCCCAAACATGTTTTTTGTGAAATATAGTTTATATAATCAGCCTATAATGTTCCCACTGCTGGGACAGAGGCCTCCTGTCGGCGAGAGGGAGTGGACCGTAATCCACCACGCGGGCCCAGTGCGGGTTCGTGGATGTCACATGTCTTCGAAATTTTGATTCTAGGTTTCCTGGCGATGTTTTCCTTCACCGTTTTGAGAGCAGTGGTGATTAAATAATTTACACAAAGTAAAGCGCCTTCCTGGGTTCGAAACCTTGACTGGGCGATCACTACTCTCATGTCATTGTGCGCGTAACCTTAAAGAATTAAAAATAGTGCTAAAATTCAAATCCTTACGCTATTCTTACGGATCTCGAGAAAAACAAAAAACGTGAGATTAGAAAGGACAGTTTTTTCTTTGAAGTACGGTACCCTAAAAAGTAGGCATGAATGGTAGATATCTTAGTCTCAGTGAACCCTGAATCTGTAGCTCACTCGTTATCAGTATTGTTTTCATTTCGACACAAAAAACATTGCTTTAGTTGTTACACAACTGTGATTATAATAATTTTGTAATAATACTGTAACACCTATTTATCGTCACGCCTCCCCCACTTCACCCCTCAAATCGGAACATAGCGACGCTGCTTGGCAGCAAGAAACCGGCAAGATATTAGAACTACTCATAACTTTTTTTTCACAAATAATCCTTACGTTCATTCATTCGGACTACGTTTGTCAAAACGGCTCTCAAAACGGTAAAGGAAAACATCGTGAAGAAATCGACATGTCCTAGAATCAAAAATTCGAAGACATGTGATATCTACCAACCCGCACTGGGCCTGCGTGGTGGATTACAGCCCACTCCGTCTCGAAGAGAGGAGGCCTGTGTCCCAGCAGTGGGGACATTATAGATCATTATAGGCTGATCATGTCGTGTATGGGTGAAATGATGATGATGATGATCTTGGTAATCTACTCCAATAACTATCAAGCTTTTCTGTGGTACTTTGACGTGTGATTTTAAACAGTTGAACCACTTCATAGTAAGTGCTTACACAGAAGTGTTTTTGATGTTGAGCTCCTCAGTTGCAAGTTGGTATACCTTGACAGTAGCCGCGCTAGTTCTTCATCACACTAATTCGATTTTTTTCGTGCACACGTGGGTAAGTTTTGTTATTTACTTCTATAAATATGCCAAAGCAGATTGTCAATTTTTTTTGTTCAAAATGTGTGTTACAAACTGTTAAGTGGCCCTTTAGTCAACTGAGCCCGCTCGAACTTATCCCGCGGGATGAGTTGACCTAATGAATTTTTTGAATCGGTCAACTGATCCCACTAATACAAGTACAGACTTGAACAAAGTGTTAGGACATTAGATTTACAAAAACGATCAATAATATAATCACGTGAGGTCACTTTCTATGTTATGTAACGTTTACAATGCTTTGTTATTCTATTTGTTTCATACGTTTTGGTTATAATACCAATATTTATCTCATTATCGATACCAAAAGGTGTACATAATATTGGATTTTCTACACCTAAAGGTATTGAAGTCGTTTAAAAATCTCCATTTTCAACGACCTTGTTTACAAAATGTAAGTATTTCTTGAAGATTAGCAGTAGCAATTGAAACTTACTTAACTGTTCAACAACCATTGAAAAGATAACGTTATCTAAACTTCTAACAGTCATGGGCAGACCTATTATTTACAGCCTCAACCACGGCGCCAACCGTGCCGTCGTCACGTCATATCAACCAATAGGATCGTTCGATTTTCATAGTGTAGCTTAACCCTGGTGGAAAAGGGTACAACGAAGCTATGATTTTAAATACGCTGAAAGTGCATCTTCATACCATAAACAACAATAACAACTAACACAAACAACAACACCAACAACAACTATAATAACTTAGCTGTTGTGGAAATAGATTCGTAGGCTTAGATTCACTATCAGCTACGTCGCACATCTCTGGTGGAGAGGCATTCTTACCCGAGCCGTACCCACACTTAATTCTTTGAACTATACAGGGTGGCAGAGACATCGACGCGCAAACTGTAAACTGTGAATTCAGCACATGAGTTTAAAAGTGAAATTTTTCGACGGTTATTAAAAAAAAAATGCTATTCCATACATTTTTACCGCCTAGGTATTGTACTTTTCTATGAAACAGAAGATTTTTGTTTTTAATACCGACGAAAAATTTCGACGCTAGGGGGTCTAAAGTCATGTGCTGAATTCATGGTTACAGTTTGCGCGTCGATGTCCCTGCCAACCTATATAGTGCTTACACTGTTTCAATCGATATCGTCCGATGACGTCCGATAACTAGTTACGTATTCACTTTCTTTGATATATTTTTTGGTCCCATTGGCCGCATTTAGTGGACAACGTACTAGTATAGTTCGACCGATAAAGGATGATACTTGTACGCGAGCCGTTAGAATAGAAACCAATCTGAAAATAATTGAGTCTAAGAAGAAAACTTACCACAGCAATCTATCCCTTAATGACACCTTTTTGTTCCAGGAATAAACCATGAATCCCGTAGCTGTTCCCGTACTCGTCGGTCCTAACCCGTGTCCGGTCACATGTCCTTCCTGCAAAACCGCCATCATCACAAAAGTTGACAAGAAAGTCGATATGAAAACACACTTCATGGCATTATGCTTATGTATACGTGCGTAAGTATCAGTATGCAGTAGTAGTACCTACCTACTCCTTTATTAATGACTAGCTAAGCGCCGTGGTAACCCACACATAAATCCCGTGGAAATATCGGGATAAAAGAATCCTATGTCCTAATCCAAGTCATGGTATTCATGGTGGACATCATTCATTTCGAACTGAAAATATACACAAAAAAAAGACCTACTACTTCGTGAACACGACCTCGAATACAGAAAAATATTAATTTTCCCGGAAGAGATATTGGTGAGAAGGAGGACCCGTTAACCAACCATTTTCATTCTTTCACAGTTGCGGTCTACTATGGTTTTGCGTCCCATACTGCATGGACTCCTGCAGGAATTCTGACCACTATTGCCCCGAATGCGACACCTATTTGGGGACCTACAGACGATAGAACATCTTTTCATAAATATTTTTTGTAATAGACGTTTTAATTTTAACTTTTAAGCAAAATTAATTTTAAAAATACAAACCTCAAACTTAAAGCATTTATTACAAATAAACCAATTACAGGCACTTTTAAATTGTCAAGGGGTCGGTCCGGCAGAAAGATGAAGCTAGTTGCCCATTCCAAAGCGTAGTAGGTGGCCAAGAAACTCCAACACAAACATTGTTCTAACTTACTTCTTGATTCTAAATGCAAAGAATCCGTCCACTGGGCCCTATTTCTCGAAACTTATTAGACTAATAATATGAGTCCATGAACGAATATTTTTTACAAGTTGGCTAGTGTGCGTTTCTCGAAGCTACGGTAGTAAAATATTAGTTACTAGTTGCCAACTAATAAATATTAGCTAAAATTACCTGAGTAAATTCAATTTGGATTCATAAAACTATATCAAAATCAAAATCAAAATCAAATCAAAATCAAAAGTCATTTATTCAAATTAGGCTGAGAATCAGCACTTTTTGAACGTCAAAATTACAAAAGACAGTCCCCCAAAAACGCCCGCCCTTCACCACTTCCTAGCGCTATCGCTGGGAAGAAGAAGTGGCGCAACAAACTCCCCAGCAGCACAGCTGTCTGTTCAATTAAAAAGAAAATACGTGATTGGATACAATACTAGGTTACCTAGATGTTCGGTAATTAACATTACAAAACAGAACATAAAATTAAATTATTTGCCATAATATGTCAGCTAGCCACGCCAATATACCAACAAATATAATAAAAACTATACGTACTCAAGCTAAAAAATAATTAATTAAAATGTAAATAAAAAAACTTACTACCCAAATAAAAGCCTCCAGGCATAAAGGGCGTGACAGCTTACACATTTATGCATTGCTGGGTTCTGCAGTAAGCTAATTCTGGAGAAGGAACATAAACATTGTCTTGCGTTAAACTAGGGTGACCAACTATTCTTATCGTCTAAGTAGTCGTTGATGGAATAGTATGCCTTTGAACAAAGGTTGGATTTTAGTTGAGCTTTAAACGCATTAAAAGGCAAGTCTAGAAAAGAAGAGGGTATCTTGTTATAAAAGGTTATACCAAGCCCAACAAATGAGTTATGAACCTTATGAAGCCGGTGAAAGGGGGCACGTAGTTTGTCCTTATTTCTAGTGTTAACACTGTGAATATCACTATTTTTAGTGTACAAGTGTAAATTTTGCCTAATATATAAAATGTTGGCAAGGATGAATTGTGATGCAACCGTGAGAATACCAATATCTTTAAAGAAATCTCTTAGAGAAACTCTGGCACCTAGCTGGTAAATTGCTCGAACAGCTCGCTTTTGAAGGACAAATATATTTTGTATATCAGCGGCTTTGCCCCACAGCAGAATACCGTAGGACATAACGCTGTGAAAATAACTAAAATAGACTAAACGAGCTGTATCAACGTCAGTGTATTGTCTTACTTTCCTGACGGCGTAGGCAGCCGAACTGAGCCTTCCTGCTAGACTTGATATATGAGGTCCCCACTGAAGTTTGGCATCTACTGTTAGTCCTAGAAAAATTGCCGAGCCTACAGTTTCAAGCACCTCTTTATCTAAGACGATGTTGGGTCCTAGGTTTCTAACGTTCGGTAAGGCGAACTTTACACATTTGGTTTTCTT
This sequence comes from Apamea crenata, assembly GCA_949629185.1. Classification (NCBI taxonomy): domain Eukaryota; kingdom Metazoa; phylum Arthropoda; class Insecta; order Lepidoptera; family Noctuidae; genus Apamea; species Apamea crenata. Next base: position 7,556,642 of record OX451359.1, read on the forward strand.
GGCATTGAGAACTAAGTTATTTGACGTAAACCAATCTGTAACTATTGAGAGTGCACTGTTTACGTCGTCAAAATCTTGTCTATTCCTGTCTACTTTAAAAATAAGAGAGGTATCATCTGCAAACAGTACAACATCACAGATGCCCGTCAAATGGAATGGTAAATCATTAATGTAAACTAAGAACAAGAATGGACCCAGTATTGAGCCTTGCGGAACACCTAACTGAACTGGTAGCCCGGATGACTTCACACCATTAACATCTACACATTGGACCCTATTATGTAAATACGAAATAATTACGTTGAGAGCTTCGTTTTGGACACCGTAATGACGTAATTTACGCAAAAGCGTGTCATGGTGCACGCAATCAAAGGCTTTGGAGAGATCACAGAAAACTCCAATAGCATTCTGTGATTTCTCCCATGCGTCAAATATGTGTCTCAACAGAGCAACACCCGCATCTGTAGTTGAACGACCTTTTGTAAAGCCATATTGCTCATTATGGAGGAGGCTATTTAAATTAAAATGTCTTAGCAGCTGCTTGAGTATTAACTTTTCAAATATTTTGCTAAATGCAGGTAAGATAGAAATAGGCCTGAAATTGCCAACGTCATTCTTATTACCTGATTTAAATAATGGTATGACTTTACTGTGTTTAAAAGAAGATGGATGTATGTGGCTGACTTTATTCTTCAATAAGTTGTTGCATGAAGGTGGGATCCCACAAGAATGGTGCAATAGTTCGCTAGTGCCCATCTTCAAGAATAAAGGTGATGTACAGGACTGCAACAACTATCGAGGGATAAAGCTCATGTCACATAGTATGAAGGTATGGGAGAAAGTAATAGAGAAAAGACTGCGAGAGGAGAGTGAGATTACCCCAAACCAGTTTGGGTTTATGCCAGGTCGAAGAACAATGGACGCCACTTTTGCACTCCGCCAGTTGTGCGAGAAGTACAGACGTGCACATAAGAACTTGCAGATGGTGTTCATTGATCTGGAGAAAGCGTATGATAGGGTACCTCGGGATGTTCTGTGGTGGGCCTTGAAAGAGAAAGGTTTGCCCGTGAAGTATGTAGAGTTAATTCGTGCTATGTACAATCGATCTCGTACCTACGTCCGATCGGCTGCTGGCAATACCGACGAGTTCAGTGTGGCTGTAGGCTTGCACCAGGGATCGGCTTTAAGTCCTTACCTCTTCCTATTGATTATGGACGCTCTGACGGCGGACATACAGGAAGAGGCCCCCTGGTGCATGCTGTTTGCCGATGACATTGTTCTCGTCGGTGAAGATGGATCCGAGATCCAGAGCAGATTGGAGAAATGGCAACAGAAGCTGGAGGATGTTGGCTTGAAAATCAGCAGAACCAAAACTGAACATATGTTCTGCGATTTCGGCGGTCTCTCCAACTCTAGAGCCATAGCGCTTGATGGCGCGCTTCTCCCAGTCTGCTCCGACTTTCGGTATCTCGGTTCACTCGTGCAAAGCGATGGCGAAGTAGATCGGACGGTTAAGCACAGAATTAACACTGGATGGATGAAATGGCGGCAGGTCACGGGAACAATCTGCGACTCCCGCATTCCCCTTAAACTTAAGGGGAAGATATACAAAACCATGGTTAGACCTGCTGTCTTGTATGGATCAGAATGTTGGGCCACAAAAGGGATGAATGAAAGGCAATTGCATGCAGCTGAGATGAGAATGCTGAGAGGGATGTGTGGTGTTACACGAATGGATAGAATAAGAAATGAGTATATAAGAGGAAGTTTGAAAGTGGCACCGGTAATTGAAAAGTTATGTGGAAACCGGTTGTCATGGTATGGGCATGTATTACGGAGGAATGAGGAAAATGTCGTGAGGAAAGTTTTGAGTATGAATGTCGATGGCTATAAGAGTAGGGGACGACCAAAGAAACGATGGATGGACTGTGTGAATGATGATATGGTTAGAAAGGGGGTGACTGTCGAGATGGCGGCTAATAGAGGAGTATGGAAGAAAAAGACATGTTGCGCCGACCCCAAATAATTTGGGATAAGGGCAGGAGAATGATGATGGTATGACTTTACTACTCTTCATGAGGTCAGGAAAAGTTCCTAAATCAACACACTTATTAAAAGTAACAGCTAGATAGGGGGCTACGATGTCTATTATATTACTTATAAGTTTAGTGGAGATGCCCCAATAATCACCAGTGTTTTTAGACTTAAGTGTATTAAAAACATTAACTACATCACGCGGGGTTACATGTTCGAAACTAAAAAAGGGACTACATTTAGGTACACTACTGTGCAAAAGGTTTTCAGCTTTAGACGAGGACGAATTTAAGGAGCGAGTCGTAGTTATCGGTATGTTGGCAAAAAACTCATTAAATGCCTCAGCTACGTCAGCTGCTTTATTAACTAATTTGTTGTCGACCATAATCTCAAGTAGTTTTTCTTGTTTAACCGATTTTCCCGTTTCATTATTAATAATTTTCCAAGTGGTTTTTACTTTATTAGTAGAATTTTTTATTGTATCGCCTAAAAATTTTGATTTAGCAAAAGCACTAATCTTTTTGAATAATTTTGAATAAGTTTTGACATACTCTAGGAAGGGAGTATCAAACCTGTATTTTTTCAAACCATATAACTCGTATAGTCTCGCTCTACTTTTATAAATACCGGGAGTAGCCCATTGGTTAAAGCCAACAGAGGATCCATTAATGTTGATAGTTTTGGTCTTGAAAGTGGATTGGTACTCTTTTTGCACAACATCAAAAAGGGCTCCATAAATTTCATTAGGATTCTCGTATTCTACTATCGATGGTGTAATTCTATGAGCTATATTATTTTTAAACATTTTGCAACGACTAGCTGTATAAGGCCTGCATTCAAGTTTATGTGGCTTTTTATGTAATGGCATGGGGAAGCTAGCTAATAAACCACAGTGGTCGGACGTTAAGTCAGTTAACACTAATTTATTTTTGGCATCACAATCACTAAATATATTATCAAGACAAGTTGACGAAGAAGCTGTGATCCTAGTAGGTTCAAAAAACAAGTTAATTAAATTATAAGACCTCAAAAGATTGAGAAGTCTAATACTTAATGGAGTAACATCTAAAATATTAATATTGAAATCTCCACATAAAATAATACTTTTGTTATTTGATTTTAACCTATTGAGAGTATCTTCCATTACTGATTCGAAACTAATAAAATCCCCAGAGGGGGGTCGATAAACGCAAATTATAACATATCGCTCAAGTTCAACACAAGACAACTCTATAGTGCGCTCGATTGAAAGATTAACTAAATCTAAACGTTGTTTACATTTCAACTTGTTTGAAACAAGAACTAAAGAGCCACCGCGAATAGCACTTTTTCTCACAAATGCACTCTGTACGGTAAAGTTTTCATCATTTATAAACACTACTTCATGTTCCTTCAACCAGTGTTCAGTCAAACATAACACCTGAACATCATAGTTCTCCATAAATAAACTTAATTCTAGCTCTTTGCCGGACAGACCCTGCATATTTTGATGTACAACATTCAACATATGTGGCTGACCCGTTGTCGCACCTAATAGTTTAAACTACAAGGCGTATCAAAAGTAGTATTAGTATCAGTACTAACAGTAATCGATGGTACACTACAAGTACCAGTGTCACTGTGTATATTGTATGCTAAAAGATTAGCAATTTGTCTCCTACAACTAGGTGGCAAATACATAGTATAATTTGTCAGTTTGTAATCAGTAATGAATTGATTACAATCAAAATATAAAATAGCATCACTGTGACGACAAGTCCTATTATAAATGAACATATTTAAATTATAAATATGCTTATTTTGCTCATCAGTTAAATAATGGGAATAAGGCAAGGCACAAAAAATAAATTTACAATTATTAGTCTCATTAAGATGCAACATCAAATGGACACATTCAATTATGTCCTTTTTTCTTACATTTAAGCTATCCCCATATAATAATATAACAGTTGAACTAGGGTTAATTTTTGTCAATTTGATATTACTAATTAATTGGCTAATACTGGCACCAGGTAAACAATGATTAATTACATATTGTTGCGAGCACTGATTTAACAAGCTACCAAAACCTTGACCAAATTTATCAGAAAAAATATAAGTAGTGTTCATCAAATTATTCATACTATTTCTATCATCACTAATACAGCTACCTACTGGCTGGGCTACTGAGGGTGTGGGTGTAATAAGTTGGGGTCCCTGGGAGCAGGTACAGCTAAAAGAGAGGTTATTTGTCAAAGACTCATACCTCTCCGCATTATACTTGACCAGGTCTGCCAACTCATTAGCCTCCTGCATGCGCTTACTCAGGTCTTGTTGAGAAGCCTCATATTTACTAAAGATAGATTAGATATGTTATTAAATACTCGTGTAAATTACACTGATAAAGCTATTAGTCTCAGAAGGCTTGTAAAAAATATTAGCCAAAATTATTAGTAAATTTAATTTTAAAAAATATATAAAATGTGGTCAGATTCAGACACATTAGTGCCTATTGATGCCCCAAATGAAAACTAAGAACAATTTGTAGATACGCACGGAAACCACTCAACAAATAGTTTAGTAGTTTGCGGTCCCGCTTTACAGTTTTATTATTCGTATGCTAATGGGCCAGGGTCAGCGCACGATTCGAGAATTCTACGCAACAGTGGACTTTTTCGTAGAATGGAAAATGGCTGGAGTAACTAACACAATATTACTCGCAGATAGTGGCTATCTAATTTAATTAAATAAATATTAGTAGAGAAAAAAAATACTTAAAATAAAACAATCCGCTTTTACCGCCAATGTGCAAACGACAAAATCAAACGAGTCCAAACACGGCGGGAACTTTTTCCGTATTTTTTTTAATAAGTAAAGAGGCATGGGTAATATGTATAATAATAATAATAATAATAAATCCCTGGACATTTCACACAGCACCATTTGTCCCAAGCTAAGCAACCTAATGCTTGTGTTATGGTAACAAGATGGCTGATAAACTACTTATATACAATTTTTTTTTGTAAATACATACATATAGATAGAAAAACACCCAGACTCGGAACAAATACATGTAGGTCATACAAATATTTGTTCCGTGCGGGAATCGAACCCGCGACACGCAGCGCAGCAGTCAATCGCTTAACCACTGCGCCAACTGTGCCGTCGAATAAGTATGTGTAGGTATTTAGCCAAGCCAGCCTAATATATTTTATCAGTCTGCTACAATTAGTTATTAGTCCAGTACCTGTTTTTGAGAAACAGGAAATATTAGGACTTGTAATTTTTACACTAGTAATTATTAACTAATATACTAGTAAACTAATAGTTTCGAGAAATAGGGCCCAGGTCTGGTCCGTACACAGCATTTATGATTCTAGACAGCTAATAAATACTGCATGTTTTGGGATTGGGACACAGAGTGCAGGATAGGAGGTGGAGCATGGTTTGTGACATACTCGTAGCTCCACAATCGTGAAAACGGTTTTGTGGGGCATAGTTTCTATGCAAGATTTTTGTCAACTTACCTTAAATAAAATAATAAATCACACCCCACCGCCGCGCCGTTCCGTCAAGGTAGCCCCATTGCACCAGGTTGCACTTACATCTTCCCACTTGTGTCCAGAGACTTCCAAGTGAAACATGCAGTCAAAGTGACCTCTGCGCTGCCACCGACAACGTCGTGGAAGTGGCGAAGTTTTGGGAAAAAAACATTTAAGATACAGTCGTGTCAGAGTCATGAAGAAAAAGAAGAAGCTAATAAATAGAAAAAAAATCTACAGAAAATAATGTTTCCGTCGGTTACAAAAAAATAAAATAAGTTGCTGTATTGTACTTTTCTATGAAAAAGCTTATTCTTGTTTAGATAACTGACCAAAATTTTCTACGCTAAGAGGTCTAGAATCATATATGCTGAATTTATGGTTACAGTTTGCGCACTGGTGGTAATTTTTTTTCCAGCATTATTACATAAAATAATAATATTATCCTTCCGAATTCACTCAAAAGACACGTGAACATTTTGCCATGAAGTTAATCCTCAATCTTGAAAACTACACGTATAGTATAGCTTATAGCTACATACTTGAATGCAATCAATCATGTATAATAAAGCAATCATATTTACCAAATACTTTGCCTATGTTTATAAAGACATAACAAAACTGATAACAGACTAGAGGACTTAGTGTTATCATTATGTTCGTGCCAATATATAATTGACTTATTGTTATTCTGATAAAAGTGTACCGAATTAGGTACTTAACAAATCAGTTCTCAGAAAAACAAAGACTAAAGAAAACTATAGTGACAGGTAAATTTTTACCCAAATGTCTATGAAGGAGCCGAGTATAATGTTTTTTTTAAATTATTTTATGTATTGTCCAGGGGGTCTACTCCGAAGTAGTATCGGCCGAATGTTCGGCCCTTTCCTGCTACGAAGTTACTATTTGGTTCAGTCGGTTCCGATCATACACTCCTACACTCTTTCGAATATTGACTATGGTCCCGACCCAACTGAGCCGATCGGAACTTTTTTCGCATTTTTCAATAATATTCGGTTCGGCCATGTGTCGGACCGATCCGAACATTCGCACTTTGCCCTTCGGAGTAGACCCCCTGTTTTTGAAAGGCGCTGGTGGTGATATAATAATGAAATATCGAAAGTTAAGCTACGATTGCCGAGATCGGTCTATAGGAATTGCTATTCTGTAAAAACTTCTGCTTGCCTGTGGGGTAAGTGCGTAACACACTAACTTCTAGTAATGTCTTTTATTTTGATAGTTCAACAACATTCATTTCGTTATTTACGTTGCTGAGCAAACAAATTTTCCGAACATATGAAGCAATGGATTAGCCTTCAAAATTATTCAGATTGTGAGTTACGCAATAAGGGTGCTGATGCCAGGGATTAACGCTATTGACAGCTCACTCCAAGCTCCGTTTTTCTCTGCTCACCTGCAACCTAAGTTTTCACGGTGAGATTTATAAAGGATAGACCGACTGTGGATAGGGTAACGGTGAAGTTTCTTACCCATTCTTCTCCATACAAAACGAAAACTACTTTTTGGAAAGGGCCACTAGATTCAATTCTATTTTAATTTCAAAAATACCTTTTATGTGCCTAGGTTTTTCAATAATAATCATCAATAATTACATACCAAGAACTTACCGTGCTTCGGAAAGCCGTATGGTCCTGGCTGTCATTCGTAGATCTTTGACAGTCGTTACGGGAAGTCAGAAGCCTGAACGTTTAATAACCAGTCATGCCAAGGGGTATACCTATTATTGTGTTACCTAGTATGTAGGTTGTGGACTCAGAACACAATTCCCCAACGGGTTGTGGAAGTCAGATAGGCAGTTGCTCGTGGATGTCAAAAACTGGTATTCAGTTGCATTTAGTTAGAATGGTACCCTTTTCCCACAGTTGGGAAAAGGCTAGGTAGATGATGTTCCGTATTTGTATAATATAGTACTTATTGTATACATTAATAAGAGCGATGTTACCTGTTTACCGGTTTTGTTTCCGGTTTGTTGTTGTGTTGTGTCCAGGGTTGTTCAACCTATATGAATATTGGAATCTCTATAATACTATAGGGATTAAAGATTTTGGCATAACACTAGGTCTTTATTGGCAGTAAAAAATAGGAGCAAAATGTGCTGTTGGTTGTTTGCCAACCTTTTATTAAAGACGAAAAGTAAAGAAAGAAAATACGTTTATTTGCGGCAAACATGGCGCATAAAAAGAACACACAAAAATACAAGTTGGGGGAAAACAAGCATCACATCCACGCAAAACGGCCATCGCTCAGCATAATGCTAAGACCCTATTCGAGAGACAGCCCTGGTTTTCAGCCACAGCCTGCGTTGACGTGATTTCGTCAACCAGTGCAGCCTATGATTAGATATATAAATAAAAAACAATAATCAAAATAAGAAATAAAATAAATATATATTACTAAAATATATAGACAGAGAGGTAGAGAGAAGATGCTGTTTTTGTTACTGAGAATTAGTTTATTGCTGGTCTTCTTTGTTCTTTTTGCTTTCTAGAAAGAAATACAAGAAAGAAAAATACATTTATTTGCGGCAAACATGACGCAAAAAAAAGAACACAAAAAAAATAATAACAAAATTGGGGTTTCTACAATAATTTATAAACACAATGATTTTCATTAAAATCTTCAATATTTAGCTAAACGCTTATCTATAGTCTAAATCAAAAGTTTGTACATTCGTTAACGCCTACCAGTTTTATTTTAGCAATCACATTTAGTAAAGCAAAACAACTATGGCAATCAGAGACGATACATTTTTTAAGTATATTTTGATCCTTACGTCCTACCACTTGGTGGTGTACAAATAATAATAAAATAATAATATCAATAATTAATCATGGTAACAATTAAAATAGCAGGAAATTTCTGATAAAAGCATTAGATTACATAGTTAGAATATCAGTCAACATATTCATTATAGTCCCATTAGTATAACAAGCAAGCAATACTTTACAACCAATTACACATACTAATTAATAATCTTCTGAATGTTTGTAATCTATTTAAATCATTCATTTACATATTTGCAAACATGTTACGCAATAATAGGGTGCAGGTATATTCAGTTTGACGACACGGTTGGCGCAGTGGCTGAGCGATCGATCGTCGCGGGTTCGATTCCCGCACGGAACAAATATTTGTAATACCTACAGGTAGTTGTTCCGGGTCTGGCTGTTTGTGAATGTGAGTTTAAATGTTTGTAAACGCACCCACGAAACAGGAGTAATTCCTAGTCTGGGGCAACGTTTAAAAAAGAAATGAAAAACAAATGCAGTAGGTAAATTCTGTGCAAGTAAAATTAGAAAGTTTTAATGGGTGGTATGTGTTATTTATTTACTATTACCTACCACGTTTTGTTTTGAAAGGTCGGAAACCCAATATACATAACAATGTAGTCACAATTTCTGCACTCAGAGACGCCATCAAAAAACCAATTAGATGGAATGTAATGTTTTTAAACTGTCATATTTTGACTAACAGGGTCCGAACTTTAAACATGTCGATTAACGTGCATCGTTAGTAGTCATCAAGTCCCAAGTAACGACTTAGACTGAGTACCGGATAAGTCATACGGAGGACAATAAAATTATGTTAAGTGCGATCCTCTGGAATTTTATAAACCGCTGTTGAATATCGTATATATAATATAATATAATATAATATATGCTCGCTGCGTTATGAGAATACCTGAGGGCAGTGGTGGCCCAGTGGTAACACCCGTGACTTACGAGTTGTAGGTCGTAGGTTCAAACCCAAACAGGCGCTTTACATTGTGTAAATTATTTCATCACCACTGCTCTCTAAATGGTGAAGGAAAATATCGTGCGGAAACCGGCATGTCCGAGAACCAAAAAATTCGAAGACATGTGACATCTACCAACCTTCACTGGGCCCGCGTGGTGGATTACGGTCGGCGTTGTGGATTACGGCCCACTCCCTCTCACAGTGAGCAAGCCTGTGTCCCAGCAGTGGGAACATTATAGGCTGATAATCTAACAAAAATGCAATTTTAAAAACGTTATGTTCAAGGGTGACTGATAAGTTAAGTGTGAGAATCGTTAGCCATGGTATGTCATAGGTAGGTAAATTATGCGGAAGAGGAATATCGCTCCTTTGACAGTTAAAAAGTGCCTGTAAATGGTTAAATTCAAATAAATTTTATTTATTTATTTTTATTATGTCTACCAACAATTATTGTTCACACTGGATACAGCAACACAATTCATTCTTAAAATTAAATTACGCTTTACAACTAGGGAAACAGAGTGTTTTCGATGAGCTCTGGCACCCAATGTAAGATTTAACTTGTGTTTAGGGTGCCAGCGTCCTCGCCTAAGATTAGAACATGTAGCAGTAGTTATAAGACGAGCACAGTACGTCATCATTAAATTACTAGCTAATGAATCGAATCCACGACCATCCTAGGATCGAACCCATGACATTTGTAGTCGGGGCTGTACCACTGGGCTGCCAGTGCCTTCGACCACCATGACTGCACCCATTGACAATAAATAATAATAATAATAATAATAATCCCAAGCTAAGCAACCTAATGCTTGTGTTATGGTAACAAGATGGCTGATAAACTACTTTTATACAATTTTTTTTTTGTAATTACGTACATATTATAGATAGAAAAACACCCAGACTCGGAACAAATACATGTAGGTCATACGAATATTTGTTCCGTGCGGGAATCGAACCCGCGACACGCAGCGCAGCAGTCAATCGCTTAACCACTGCGCCAACCGTGCCGTCAAACAACAATCCCGTTCCGTGTCGTCAATAATCATCAAGCCTGTTTTTAAGGAAACTAAACAGACATATTATGTAGGCTGACAATAACATGAAAATGGAACATTATAACCTTATAAAGGTCAGCATGATTTTCTTCAACGCGGATATTTAGTAGTAAAGAGATCGAGTGTAACAAAAACTAAATAATAGATCCAACTAAACTTCCTTGTTCGGTGACTTCGACCTTAACCTCGGTTCGGGACGCAGGCGCGGAAGACTAGCAGTGACGTCATCGAAGACCCGCAGTCCCCAATTAAGCTGGTGTCATGCGATGCGTCATTGTACTTGATGTACTTGCCTGCGGGATAATGATTTGTTTTCACGGTGTAGACCCATGACAACAACGAAATCAAAGGTTAATGCTATCGGTAGCTATATCGTCACCAATTACTTTTGATATTTAGGAAAACAAAGAAAATCCATTTGACTATCGTAGAAACATTTTTATCCAAAATAGATGCGATTTACGATAATCAAAACAAAACATGTGAACACCTGACTAGTTTTTTTTTCTTGTTTTCCTAAGTGCCAAAAGTTTTTGGAAAATTTTATACTTTGTTGATTGATATCAGCACCTACATGGTTCAAATGAGGCTGGCGGAACGATTAGCTTTCTAACCACAGGCCCCAGGTGTGGGTTCGATTCCCAAGCAAATCAAAAATGTATCTCAGCTGATCCTTAGCTGAGACTCACCCACTTTTTTAATATTACAACAATAATAAAAATAAAAGAAAATCGAAAAATATCCACCCAGCCATTATGTATTAGAAGCTTTAAATAATATTGTTTCTGGGCAATACGGGAACTAGGAATATTACGTCATCAGATAGTCTGCCGCCAGGACGTCGGCACACATTCATTCTTTTTAGGCACAAATATTTTTTTTAATCTATGGAATGATATTAGTGGGACAAGGCCGGTTCACACTATGCGTGTTGACATGTAATTTATTTGCAATGTAGTAATGTTTGTTGTAGTAATGTTTTAAAAGAAATTATAAATAAAATTTACTACTATCTGTAAATGAGGTCACGTAACAAACCGTAGAGCTAGAATGAGTACTATAGTTTTATTCATAAAATACAACAAAAAGAGTTAAAGAAAACAGCACTAGAACAAAATGAAACCAGTTCATAAGTTTTTATTACAAGGAAAATTAAATTTACTCTGAAATGGGTTATCGTTGAGATTTAATCAACTTCTAACAAATAGCAGAAGGTATTTACCTAACTAAAGAAATTACAAAGAAAATGTTAATAAACTTTGTTATTAATTTACTTAGATTTCCACGAAATCCTATTTTAATTTGTGTCATCATGCGCCATTTTGAAAATATGGGACTTGAAATAAATTAGTCGATTTTGCTAATTTTCATTTAATGTAAGCTGCAATCATCATCCGGCTGTAACCGTCATCCGTAATGTTCCTTTTGATCCCAAATACGAACGAACGATACGATTATAACGCCTCTCTTTTTTATGTAAATGCCGCTATTGGCCTTATAGGAAAACGTACCTGTTGTAGGCACGTTCTTACCATCACTATCAAATATCAAAGTGATCTTTAATCTCATGACATTAAGGTTGCTGTTGGATTGCTGTAACAATCAAGTCTCTTAAAATCACAGTGATCGTATTGTTGTTGTAGAAAGGTTGCTGTTGGGTTGCGTTGCAGCTGTCACAGATAAAATAAATGTGAACGGAATGTAAGTAAAGTGGTTGCCACGTGGACAAATGCAACGCCTAGAGAATTACCGATCTGTTGCCAGCGAAAAAAATACTTTGATACACGCTCACGTGACTGATGCACCATGCACCCATGTAATAAAATGTTATGGATGTTACAGTTTGCAGTAAGTAACATGATTTTGTTATCTCATTAGGTAGCACCTAGGTGTTGTATTGTCAATATCAAATGACTTATTTATTCAATTATTTTTTTTACCTTTCCTCTCTGTCCCACTTCTGGGCAAAGGTCTCCCCCAAGATCAGGAACTCTTTTATTTTTTAATTGCTGAAATAAATAAAAATATCGTTATCGTAGGCGATCTTCGCCTAGTGTACACCGACCGTAACCGATGACTCACTTTAGTTGTAACTAATGAAATGAATCGTGCTCAGCCGGCTATAGTGAGTGTGCTGAGTGCTGAGCTCTCCTCAGTTGCGTGTTGATGTTGCTAGAGGTTACCCGCGCCATTTTGTTATTACACAAGTGTACTTTTTGTAGTGTAAACGTGTTTCTAGGTAAGTGCCGTGTTTATTATACCTACCTATTTTCCTTCAAGTGCAAGAAGACTCGAGTCTTATCATATACAATATACATGTATATATATTTTGTTCTATTATTGTAATTTCGACACACACGGAAATACGTAGACGAGGTTATCGCATCTTAGATTACGCACGTGTAACGTGATTTATATAGTTTAAAGTTTTAACTGGGTAGTTTTGCGAATATGTTTGTGTGTGGTTCGTGGTGAAAGTGCGTTGAACAACAGGGTGTTGACACTACGTCTGTGTGTTGTGTACCCTCCTAGTATTACGTCAGAGCTTGTAACTTATTTCGCGGAAGTGGCGTTAAGTGATTAATGTAATTAAGGTGGATGCCTCGGCTTCATAATCTTTACCGACTCAAGGTCATCAGTTCAACAATTATCCAGAACTAATCCCGCTAATCTGCCTTCCTACCTTAAAGTATATAAACAAATAAAAATTTAAACAAAAGGTTGGTGAACATCATGTCCGGAAGTATGTTACTCAACCATACGTTATCTGCTGAACGGATAAGGATGGAACTTGGCTTGCCAATAGACTATCAGAGGGACAATTCTTGTAATTTTAAGACTATTTTTGATTGCAACTAGATTTTGAACGTTTTTAATTACGGGAATTTGCCTTCAGATTAACGCATAGAAATTCTAACCTATCTTGGTGTGACATACTCATACAAAGCTATACCGAGAGTCATAAAATGGAAATACCCAAGTATTCAAATGTTGTTTATGTGTGTGAATAATTGCAATAGATATAATGTAATTACATTGTTCTCTTGCAACTGTAATCAGTTATATTCTTTATATTATGCTGTTAAATACAACAGATATATCTGTTATTCAAACTAGCTTCATCACCCGGCTCCCCTCCAGTGGTATGTCGATAAAAAGTAGCTTATGTCCTTCTTCAGGGTTCAAAGTATCTTCATACCATATTTCATGATAATCGGTCCGGTCATTTCTAAGATTAGCTGGAACAAACAGTCAGAGAGAGCACAGCTGAGGTGGGCTGGTGGCCCATTGGTATCGGTCCTGACTTAGGAGTTTGTAGGTCGTGAGTTCGAACCCAGCCAGGCACTTTACTATGTGTTTTTAAATTCATCACCACTGCTCTCAAAACGGTGAAGGAAAACATCGTGAGGAAACCGGCATGTCCTAGAACCAAAAATTCGAAGACATGTGATATCTATAGGTACCGACTCGCGCTGGGCCTGCGTGGTGGATTAGGGCCCACACCCTCTCAGAGAGAGGATTTCTGTGTCCTAGCAGTGGGAACGTTAGAGACTGATTATGTTAAACAGAAAAACATTTCATAAATAATGATTTAGTCAAAAGCTTTTATTTTGACATTACAAACAGACACTTTAGTTTTATTATTTGTATCTTCTATAGATTCCTTGTTCCATCAATTTGGTACTAGGAGTTAATCGTCAAATTGTTCATTTCATGTTTGACAAGTTGGTTGGAATATGACGCTTGTACTGAAATGTGTGCGTTCTGAAAACGATGTCTGTTTGCAAAACAATTGTCGTTTTGGACAATGCGTTATAAAGACCGTTGTTCTGTTGTTGTGAGACCTTACCTTGTTGTTGTTAGTCTGTATAGAGACAGTCCGATGTAGCTTTCGAGGTATTATGTACGTATATACCTTAATCAGACATAATGTTCCCACTGCTGGGACACAGGCCTCCTCTCTTTATGAGGGATCAGCTGATAATCCTCGCGGACCTGTTGAGGATTGGTAGATGTCACATGTCATAGATTTTTTTGGCTCTAGGCCATGCCAATTTCCTCGCGATGTTGTCCTTGACCATTTTGAGAGCAGTGAAATAAATTACACAAAGTGAAGCGCCTGTCTGGGTTCGAACCCACGACCGTAAGTTGGGGCCATTACCACTAAGCCACCACTGCTCTTTAGCAGTCTCTGCCCGAAGCCTGGATTTATACCAGTTATATGGCCATAGGCTGGGACTAATAACTGACAAAGTGGGTGTACCTCTGCCACCCCCTTTATAACATAACAGGCGTGAAGTTATGCCATGTTAATCTACACGACAAGACGTATATTTGTCAGCAACTCTTCAGTCCTCAAAGTAGTTTAAATTTAGACCACTATTTATAGTCCCATTAAAATACCATTCATGAAGTATGCCCATTGCCCAGAATGTATATAGATTATCTTACTAATATTAAATACTGTTATGTTATAAATGTACCTAAAGCACAGACATAGTAGCAAGGGTTTCATTTTGACAGTTCAACAACATTCATTACGCGATTTACGTTGTGGAGCAGACTCATTTTTCTAACATATGAAACAATGGATTAGCAATATCATCCATTTTCATATTCAGATTGAGAGTGATAATGAGTTACGCAATTAGAGATAAAGAACTGGTATTTTGTTAAACAATGTAACATCATAAATAGAATTATTATTTGTACCTATTTAAGGATTATGCTAGCTTTACTATCGTGAATTAGAGTTTTTTCCATTTTATCTTCTCACGTTTTTATCGACTGGTAATCTCGACGGCTAAATTATACCTAGTAAAACTTCTGGGTCACGATTTTATCATTTTAATAGCAGGAAAATAACTAATTAGATACCTACTTATATGTTTTCAGAATTATAACTATGTAGCTATTGTTAGGCACTTTTTGACGCACATAAACCTAAATGACTGTTTTCCCTGAAGGGAAAACAGTACACACAAACTCATCTGATGACGAAATGTGGGTGTACTATAGGTAGTAACACCCACATTTCGCCATTAGATGAGTGTGTATGTTTACTTTTTTTATTTGTTTATAATAAGATAAGTAAGGCTAGCTACTTAGAGATTAATAAAACGACTTTCTACTAATATCTTGATAAATGGAATGGATTTCATTCATGTGAACCATGAATGAATGGAATTTTAATGGGACTGGTTGAGAAGTAGTTGTCTAAAGGGATTGAAGATTTTTATATGGAGCCTGGCATACCTACTGTTGCCATTATTGTTTTTTTTTTCAAATGGCGGCCTTGTATGAAACCTATGTTAAGTAGCTGACGTCAATGCAAACGGAAAATATAATTGGACCAAACCCCGTAAATTGTCAAGTTTTTGAGATGTTAACGTTCAATGTTGATCACGTGACATCTATATTTTTTGAACTTCTTTACATCTTGTTGTTTATATGTTAGAAATAATCACTCTGAAAGTTTAAAATAAGTAATCAAAATATTATGTTTTCTGTCATCAATCAAAGTATTATGATACCACGAATCTTCAAAGCCTTTTAAACTACTTTGAGGATTGAAAAGTTGTTGATAAATGTATGTCTCATCGTGTAGATAAACATAGCATAACATCATGCCTACTACCCCGTAAAATGTAACGTTTCCGTTCAAAGTTGATCACGTGGCTCAATCATCAACCTTGAACTTCAAAAAGGCGCGACAGTAGGTATGCCACCGTCATATTATTATACACTCCGTCATATACTGTAGACGGATTTGCAACCTTTTTGGAACTCTGTGCGTCCTCAGCCACAGTGAAACCTCGTGTTTGTGAATACGGCTGTATCACTCTTGTGGTGCGAGAACCGCCCGCGCAGGCGCATCATGTTACGCGATGTCCTGCGTGAGCGACGAATACGACACAACGCGACGCAACACGACGCGACGTAATGCGACGCGATGCTAAACGCGACAAGTGTCCTACGAATCATGGAGAAGTACAGTACAATTTTGCTCGAAAGTTGAAATGACGCGTCTGGTCGCCCTCAAAACAAGTACGCGTTACGTCGCGTCTCGACGCAGACTGTCATATAGGCCGAAAGTAGGGTATGCCGGAAAATAATTGCTTTATCGTGTTTAGATATCGATGCCAATTTCGTCTGTGAATTTAACACAAAAAATTGTTTTTTATAATGAATATTTTAAGTGATTACACAAACTGCGGTCGATGACTCCACACAAAAAATCATCAAATATTTTTTGTTTATTCATGTTTAGGTGTCGATACGAGTTTCGCTAGCTAATTTAATTTGACCCTGTATATATGTCGCAGCCAACTGGTTTCATTAGCCCGCCTAGCCTTTGAACTAAACGGCGGCGGTCGTTCAACTAACGGCCCGAATGATATTCAATAAATTATAGTTTAGGTTGGAACTGTAACCAATCTAACTAAGCCAGGGCACCCCGACCAAATGGGTTAGGTTAGAGCTGTGATCAACCGCGTGCGAGCCGAGAGAGCGAACCGAGGCGAGCACTACTTCCAAAGGCCAGGGCGGTTGACTAAACGGCTAATTTAAGAAGAATAAAAATAATGATCGGTGGAAATTAATGCTAAACATACGACATTGAAATATCAAGGTCAGAAAATGTATTTCTAGTTTTCTAGGTTACCGTAGAATTAGATGACCAGTCACTCTGTACCTACTAAAACACAACAAAAATACTGTTTATTGTGATACGAGTATTGGGCATCCGGTTGATTGCGCTCTTTCATCAGCACGACAGTGATAATGACAACGAATTAAAATAAACGTTTTAATGGAACATTTTTTTTTTTAATAGTAGAATAAATAAAATTGAAGTGTCCGTTTGTAATGTCGAAATAACAGCTGTTTACTAAATGAAACTATATACCTAAGGTACAAATAATAAACGAAACGGCTGAACTGATTTTAATCAAATTTGGTATGGGGTTACTTTGAACCCTGTGGAAGAACATAGTCTTTACTCTGTATCGACATACCACGCGGGCGCAGCCGCGGGCGGAAGCTAGTTACAGAAAAGGTAACATCTGTCAGGTCTGTCTACCTGTGTAGACAGACAGAGTTACTTTCGAATTTATAATATTAGTATGGAAGTATGGATAATATCGATACCCATTACGTCTCCGGAGTTTCGCTAGCTAATTTAATTTAACCCTGTATGTAAATAGGTAGAAGAATCATGTATTCATTGCACACAAAAGAAATGGTACAGATGCACATCAAGCAAACTACAATCTGTCAAATTTCTTTAGTAGATTTTTATAACTTTATCGCTAGAGCATAAGGTTAAAAGTTGATTGGGAAAATTTGACAGTTTCGGGTAGCTTGATGTGCTAGCGTCTGTACAACATGAGATTGTTAAATTGGAAAAGTCATTAAGTTCATCATCTGGACTTTCTTTCTTTCTTTGGTCCACATAAGAAACCACAAATTGTTATAGTCATTATGTTAGCATAATGACTTAAACAATTTGTTGTTTCTTAATGTAATATAAAGCACATGACATAACAACACAATCATTATGCCTGTAACCCTCGAAGGGTTAGACAGAGGTGCACCTGTAGGACACCCACATTTCGCCAGTTGTTTTAGGGAGTGAGCCTATGGCCCACAGTGCCCACAGTATAAAGCCCTGGGTCGATTCCCAGGTCAAGCAAACATTTTTTTGAGCCTTTCCATCATTACAATTTGTCAACCGTTTTAACCCGGTTAGAAGACCTAAAAAGATGAAGTTCTCAGCAGCAGTCCAGAGTCTGGATTTCTGCCCAATTGATGATGATGGCCACAGCTTCGCCCCCCCCCCCCCATTACATGGGATCTAAAGATAACTGACGAAATGAGTGGGTGTACTACCAACACCTCTGCCTGACCCTTCAGGGGAACAAGGCATGGTGCTATACATAGTTGATACGACAGAGGGGCTTTCCTTTAAACTGCATATACTAGGTACCATTTTCAAGCTCTGTACCAAAAATCAATTAAATAGGAGCAGTAGTTTAGTCGCAAATGATTTTTTAAGTTTTTGCACCGTTTGAACACGATGTATGGAAAGATAACAGCTGATTATGTCTAAGCATAGGTCATGTACCTTACAACGATATAGACGTTGCCACTTTGTTACCTAGGTATCTAAGCTCAGTCAAATTTATTTACAAAGGGTGTTTGCGTTTTATTCTGATTTGTAAGTTATTTAGTTTGTTGGAAAAAAATATTTTCTCATTTTTGGCGCTTTTTATTTTTATACGGTATCGAATTAATACTAAACACGTATAGTATACGTAGAGTAATTTAATGCCCCTCTGTCATATCAACACTCTACATGTATGGAATAGAGAGTGTAGTTGCCTTCCCATCAAGTTTAATAAATATGTGCTAAATCAAGCCAATAATGGCACCTAATAAATAACCTAAGGTCTATTCAAATTTACGTTTCCAATTTATGTTATTAAAAATTAAAGAAATATTAACTTTATTAAAGTGGTTATTAAGTTGAGTTCAGAATGACAACACTAATTTAAAAAGTCTTAAAAATGATTGAAGTTGTATCGTAAACTGAACTTTATTGTGTAGGAAAGTTATTTTTTCCAATAAATCATGTTTGGCGAATTAATCGCGAACATAGATTAAACAAAATATTATTCTTATAAAGGTGTGACAATCACAATCTACATCACACAAACATTGTTATCGTTATCTGGTTGATCCAAGCTTATTTTTATACTTAAACACTGACGTAAGCGCATAGTTATTCTGAATTTTGATAAAATGCACGTACCCGATAACAGACAAAAACAAGCCTCTAGGGAAATTAATTATTTATATACACTATACTAATTTGCCGTGTTACCATTGTGTTTGTTACCATTTTATACAACTGTCAAAAAATTACAGATATGATTTGAATATACGGACAATTTATGTTAGTAGTCAATTTATGATCTGAAGGCCAATTCTCGTAATTTAAAACGTTCAAAATCTAGTCGCAGTCTCATCTCGGCGACAAACAAATGTCAAATACTAGTCAAAATGTAGGGAAATTAGAGGTATTTTTTGACAGATTGAGACAGATCAGACCGTGAACGTTCTTAAAATTACGAGAATTGCCCCTCTGACCAAGATTATTACGTCTGGACTTTAAAAGAGATTGTGACCTCTGAGTTTGTTTCGGCCTTTCTTCTAAGAGTAGTCAGATAGAACGCCGACCTCATCTAGTTTTTAAAATACGATTGACGTGAAAAGTGTTTGGAAGAACCTACTTCCAGAATTAAAATCAATCAATCAATTTGCTAAGCCATACATTTCCTGGCTTTATATCAACACACTGATTACAGATACCCAGTTTGAACTTCCGTGCGAACCGAATTGGCTACCAATTATTTTGCTTACAATACATTTTCTTTACAGAAATTCACCATGAACATCGTACCAGTTGGTCCTGAGCCCTCCCAGATCCAGTGCCCGTCGTGTCGAGCCACCATCGTCACGAAGGTCGAGAGGAAGTCCACCACTAAGACCCATGTGATCGCACTCCTCCTATGTTTGTTCCTGTAAGTATGCTTTTATATTTTAAAACCTCTACACAATATCGTGTGGCGGTGACGTTATCACAAAACTGAAATTACCTCTCTTTACAGTCCGATTCAATCTTTATAGTGGCTCTGAAGTGCGCTAATCGCTGCGCAGTACCTCACCCCTCACCCCCGCTGACAGGTGAATTTGTTACTGCGCAGCGACGCGCCTCATGTTCCGAGCGGTCATAAAGTTTGAATCGGGCTTGTACACTGACGGACAAGATGTTTTCATAGGTGTTTTGGTTGTTGTAATGCTTTACTGAAAATGATAGTTGCCGATTTTTTTTGGCAAAAATGACAAAAGTATGCGCAGCACGTTGTTAGGTTTAATTTAAATAAAACTTTAAATATTCGTAATATTTTCGTAATTCATTGAATATTCAAGAGACTTTCAAGAGTGAGAGAATAGACATTCAAGAGTGGCTGAATATTAATAATAATCAATACATTCTAACTAAGTTGTACTACTGAAACACAAAATATAAATAACAAATTCTACAATTTTTAATAGTGTATATAGTGTTTTTAAGACAAGTTATTAAATTTAAAATAAAAAGTTGCATTTAAGTACATTATTTAAGTTTAAGTACATTATGTAATTTCGTTCATTCTTGCACCACCTCACTATCTTTTTTTTGTCAAAATCTGGTAACCCTTCAACTGTCAAGTTACTGAATACAATTAAAAGTCGGAGTACAATTACTTTTTTTTTTGTCGCGCAGTACCTACGCTTGACCTTATTAGATATCAAGCCGAGTCTCCTTCATTTTCATTCGAATGTTTTGCAAACGCTTAGTACATTTTATCGCAAAACAAACATTAATTTGATAACAATATTTGCCGTGACGGTAATGCTACGGTTACAAACATGTGCTGAACAAACTAATAAAACCCTCGTAATACCAGTAATATGGTGATACTGTTGGCTATTTCGCCAATTTCAGATATTCATATTACAATGTATACCTAAATACAGTCACGAGCATAAATATTTTATACTTACGCAAGATTCAGAAGCGATTTCCTAAAGTATGGAAAATATGGATATGTCACCGTATAATTATCAACATTGTTAGTTTATGATCTTTCTCGCGATATTATTACTTATCGATAATTAGTGAACAGCAACAATCCATTTACAATTATTAAACGTATTATTTTCCGATAGTTTATCGGTAAATATGTGTGTGTATTTGTTAGTTTGGCAATAAAAAATGCTACCATTTTGGTAAGCAAAACATTTCGTTTTTTTGTTTATAGGAACTGATCATTAATCTATATTTCGCTCTAACCATTTTCTAAATAAAAATACTAAAGAGGTTCTATGTTTTTAAACCTAACAGGAATAGTCATAGAAACACGCTTAATAATTACCATAATTTTCGACGAAAAACGACGAATTTTCGACGATTTTTTTTTTTCATCTAGACGAATTACGTCAAAGGATAAAAAACAAGCTTAGCTATAACTCGTAAATACCTAAGTAGATCTACAAACGCTGATTGTTTTTACATCGTTGTCGTGTCAACGATCTGATATGGTTATGTGTATTGTCAGTCTATAGACCAAGGTCAGATGGAACTCCTGACACCATACACGTGTCGTCATTATAGTCACGAATGTTTTAAGCTTGTTTCTTGGTATTCCAAATATGCATGAGTGTCTTTTCTTTGCCATCATCCGCTTACAGCAGGCAAGCAGGATAATGACGTAACACACTAACAATGCCTTTCATTTTGACAGTTCAACAACATTCATTGCGTTATTTAAATAGTTGAGCAGACAAATTTTTCGTATATATGAAGCAATGGATTAGCATATACTTAAAATTGTTCAGATTGTGATTGAGTGTGTTTTACAATTAGGATGATGTTTTCTGCTGGACTTAGGTATTTTTCAACCGCACGCGTGTTATCTCTATGCTTGGTTACTATCCAACAAATGAATATTTTAAACCCACGCAACAGATAAACATGGAAAGCTAACAAGCCGTCATATTGTAGTCAGCGATGGAACTATTCTAAAAGAGCCCCAATTAACACATTTTAATATTCAGTCAGACTTCTGGCTCTATTATATCTGGTTATATAAGTTATATTTTGGTTTTTACTAACCAAATATGGACATTGTCCGAAATAAATGATATTAATATTTCCTTTATTTCAGTGTAAGCATATGAATTATATTTTTAAATATTAGAATATAAAAAGTATAAAAACATTTAAAAATATAAAAAAATAGTAGCCCACCGGTATCGGGAACAGGGTCCAAGCTACCGGTGGTCAGGGCTCCAGAGAGAGGAAACTCCTGACAATGCGAGCCGTGTCCAGAAGTACCGCTTTCTGAATCAAGCCCTTGATCCAGCTGCCTAACGAGAGCCTCCTTTTTTTTTTTTTGTGGATGTGAAATCATCAAATGACCCCTCCCACTCTGGGTGGAGCGGAAGGGAGTGTCAGACTCTTACTGACTAAAACCCACCCGTGTTCCTTCCTTAGCCCTTTCTGTTCCAGGGCAGCGGTAACCCTTTCGGATGATCCCGCCGCCCAACGAGAGCCTCCTCAGGTGT
Source organism: Apamea crenata (assembly GCA_949629185.1). Classification (NCBI taxonomy): domain Eukaryota; kingdom Metazoa; phylum Arthropoda; class Insecta; order Lepidoptera; family Noctuidae; genus Apamea; species Apamea crenata. The sequence continues at coordinate 7,579,188 of OX451359.1, forward strand.
TGGTCGAGGCTCTTGGCTATTAAGCCATTGGCTGTTACGACTATCGGCACAATGATCGCTGAGTCCACATCCTCGCGAGCCAAGTCATATTATTATTATATTATTAACTTTTTTTTACTGTTTTCATAGCAGTTGACGTGATCAATTGATAAATTACAAAACAGGTACTTAAGTTACATTTGTGTAACAGTTCATGACCGCATTGATTGACATTGTACTTTTGGTTTGGTTAATCACAGTTCTAACCTAACCCATACCGTCTTATTACAAAACAAAATCTAACTTTAGTTCGAGTCTAAATCTTTGGGCCAGTATTTGTATTTCACACTTTATTTTGAAAAAGGCAAAGTTCTTAATACTAAAATGAGAACCTAGCACCGAACTAATCTGTCATTTTTGTATAAAGAACTGCATTTCTCTATCAGTTGGGTTCTTAATTCAATAACTGGGTCAGTGGTTTAAACCTGATCGAAAGAAAAACCTTGTTTTGTAGTCAGGGGGATTATGTCGGGCCCTGGCTTGGTTCTCTATCCTGTGGGGTAATTGCGTAACACACTATCAGTACAGTACCAATGCCTTTCATTTTGACAGTTCAACAACATTCATAATAATTGGATACCTACTTGCCTATCGTAGCAAGTTCTATGAATATCGACTTTATATTTGCCTCGTTAAGCGTAGGTAGGTGGAGAGTCAAGGAAAGGCTTGGTAATTATTTTTATCTACATTATCTAAAATGGATAACTATACCTAATAGTTGGTGACCACATGTGATTATATAGGGTTTATCAGAAAGATGTGGTCATGTGGTTAAGGGTGTGGACAGACGCAGACGGATGGTCTGTTAAATTTGCTAACTTCACCCTTAAATTGTTAAAAAACGTAATAACGTTATTACGTTTTTTAACAATTTTCGACGTGATTTTTCTCTTTATTATTCCTTTCTCTTTATTATTGGAACGAAGCTCCTTTATCGCACGTTATACTCTGCACACTTGGTGAATGAGAGCTACACCGAAAAAACACTTTTTTTTATTTAGACTCCCACACGTTTTTAATTTATTTCATTGTGTCTGTTATTTAATCTAAACTAATATTATAAAAAAAAAGTTTTTTTGTATGTTTGTTATGCTTTCACGCTAAAACGGCTGAACGGAGTTAGATGAAATTTTGGCACACGAGTAGATCATGACTTAGATTAGGACATTACTTTTTATCCCGATATTTCCACGGGTTCGAGACTTATATGGATGATAGTACACAGTATAAAGCGAAGGGGATTTTATTCCAACCGGGTGTCCCATCACACCTCTAACACGGTTCTCTTCTACCAATCAACCTTCAAATGAGAATTAAAACGATCAAAGACTCAAATCTTCCGTAATCGGAAAAATATGTAATTTCATCAATTTCTCAGTCACCTACCGAGCCTATAACCAACAATGTGGGGTTCGGCTTCCAGGCTTACTAGATGACTACCTATCTGACCTCTGCAACCCAGTAACTGGATAACACGATACGTCAGAAAGTATGTTAAACAATTGCATTTCTTTGTTACAGTTGCTGGCCATGCGTCTGCGTTCCTTACTGCACGGACTCCTGTCGGAACGCCGACCATTACTGCCCCAACTGCAACTCCTACTTAGGTACCTACCAGCGATAGTTCAAGGAGGAACTTCTATTTTATATATTTTATATTAAGTATTTTATAAGCAAATATGTACCCTATTTCGTACTTATAAAACCAAGTCCAAACTATGCCATTCAAACGCATTTCCCCTTAATATTGTGAAGTTTAATATAAATTCAGTTTGAGTAAAAGGGGGAAATAGAACGGTACAATTTAATGTCAAAACGGCCAATGCAAGTGTGTAATTTTTTCCTATAATCTGTGTATTTAAATAAATAAGTCCTGTCCCTGCAAATGTTTAAAATCTTCGTACATCGCACCATTTTGTAACTATTTTAAAATTATTATCAATGACAGAAGACAAACATGATAGTTAGGTACAGAATCGGGTACCATAGATAAAAATTATGAATAAATGGTTCATTGAGGGTAACAAAAACATGATTACCTATTTACAATCTTGATCTAACATGTTTGTCTATTAGACCTGTAAGATTGTACCCAGTGAGTATAAAAAACCGTTTTCGCTTACAATTTCAAGAATTTGCGTGCACTGTTTTTTCCATTACGCACCAAACCCAGGGTTATTGGAAAGATAATAAAAAAAACATTGAGAAGTTTTATCAACGATACGGTATCTAAATTCAATTATTTCAATGATTTTTTTTTTTAAGAAATTATTAAGTAAGTATATTAAATAGTTGTACCTTCTTGAGATGGTAATTTGAGATTACATGTATTACTTAGGCTTCTGCGGAAGAAATTGTAAGTCCCCCTACCTACTTAACTTGCTTCGAAACGGTGTCTTGTTCAACCACAATTTAGCAACGCTTGCTACACAAGTATTATGAACTTTACTTCAAAGGAATAAAGTCTATAATGCTATGGTATTGTTCATAGTCAAGTAGCACAATCTAGCAATGCAATTTTTCGAAAACAAAACATGTTAGTTCGCTAGAGAAAGTGGTTAAAAGCGGATATTGAATAAAATTGTACCCGACATTGTTATTTTTTTAATAAACATTTTGTGAACCAGATAATTTGCGTATTTTATTTGAATTTCATGGAGCATTTTTATTGTTATTTTAATGATATTATTGATTTTCTGCATGGTCGCCAGCCATATATACCTACACTATTGTATATATATACTATTGTATGCAAAACCAGGAAAAAGGCACGACAGTGACTATAGCGAAAAAACTACGAAACAATTTAAAAAAGAAAAATAAAGCACCTAACTCGAAAATCGTTCGTGCGTAGATATCCAAGTTTTTCTATGAAAGTGACGTCACGAAGACGGCAGCATTGAGGGTAGTTCCGCAATAAACTGAGCCGAGTGCTTCCGCACATAAAAATATCTGTCACGCGCCTCGCCGTCCGGCCGCGGTGCGGCGCTAGCGTCGCGGTGGAACAGCGAGGTTTATGTAAACGATGGAGCGGTTAGGGTTGTCAGTATACGATTGGCATTAGATATTAGGGAAATTACGATATTGAACACGTGAATGACTTTGTAACTGTTGTGCAACACAACAGGGCACCAATGCTGCTAATTTAAGTAAATTGCACTGCAATGCAGCGACACACAATATTGTACGGAATTTTTTCTAATTATCGATGTGCCTGTGACACATATTTATCGCATCTATTGAAAACAACGCCTTCGGAATGATTAATAGACATTGCTGTAAACAACAATATCCTTGAAAATGATATCATCTGGAGTTATCTCAGTTCTCAAAATCTTCAGTGGATGTGTCATGGGTTAATGACCCGATGATACTGGATCAAGATCACCGAACGCCTTATCAACAACTCTGGATAATCATCTTTTAGAAATGAGTCATCATCATCTTAAAAATCTGATACATAACTAGGTAAGAGGAAGGTTTCACCATTGAATTGAGTATCAACTCAATTCTGCAGCTCAATCCGAAGCATAATCTCGCCAGAACTTTGATTTATTTTAAGACTAACCACTGCCCGCGACTTCGCCCGCATTGTAGTCAACTATACCTACTATAAAACATACCCTGTGGCGCTTGGCAATAGTGTAGCTTCTGTCAGTAGAATAATTTTCGAAATTCGATTAGTATTTTCAGATATTTCCCTCTTCAACCAAACTTACAAACTTTATCTAAGAAAATAAAGAAAAAAAGAAAAATGCGTCTATTAGCGTTACAGAAAAAAAACACCTTTTATAACTATACGTGACAGAAAACAAACCTCTTATAATAATATTTAGTGTCAACTTCAAGATTTATCAAATCCTAAAATCATGAACATTAAGATGAAACTTTAGCAAGACATTAATTTACAACAAAGAGTATTTATTTATTTTATTTAGATACAGACGCAGGCACATCAAGCTACTACAATCTGTCAAATTTCTTTAATAGATTTTCAACTTTATCGCTATAGCATTAAGGTTCAGGCTGCGGACATGAAGCAAGCGGGCGGTGGCGGCGGTTTTATTTTTTGCTTTAATGATGTTTCAAAATGCCCGCCGACGTGGTGGTGCAAATTATTTAATGATTTTTGATAGACATTTCTTTCGCGAACAAAGACACTAATTTCTCATAACACAACACTACGTCGCTCTAGAGCCGCGCGATCTGCTCGCTGGCGTCGTGGCCGGGGTCTGCGTTGCCGCGCCGCTCGCTGTGGCGCCGCCCGTCGCCACCGCCGCGTCGCGCCCGCTGACTACATGTCCGCAGCCTCAAGGTTGATTGGGAGAATTGGGTATTTCCGTGTAGCTGGACCTGCTGGCGCTTGTACACACAGTTAAACAGATACACAAACGACATATCAAAGATACTGCTTATTTGAAATTTCTTCCAGCAGACCTGCAGATTTAGAAATGATAGTGTGTGAGAACAATAAGAGAAGAATATGTTTTTTTTTTTTATAAAACCTGTAACGCGACAGCCCTTGCATAGAAACGGTTTCTATTCTAAAGATAGAGTACTGGCGTGTGGTTAGGTAGGTACTATCTAGCTGGTAGTAACTAAACGGGGCACAGTTGGCAAAAGACAGATTTTTTGAACGCAGAAGTTAATTTTTTGACTATTAGCATAATATATTATTAGATAAACTAAAAATTTATAAAAAAAAACATTTTGCACAAATTTAACCATTAGTTACTATTTTAAACAATAGGGGATAAAAAAATCTAACCCTAAGTAGTTACCATTCTACAATTTGGGCTAACTGATGTTATTTTAGCCTTATTTACCGCTGATCTCCACTACACCACAGACTCAAACTCCTACCAGCTACGGAACAGTTTCAATACATACCTGGAACACCATGTAGTGCATCTTACACAGATCTTAAGTCGGTTAGCGATAAAGTTTGTCTATTGAAGTGAAGCCGCAACTCGCTTGCAAGGAGACCAAGCAATTTAATTATTGCTGGTTCAAAGGCGAGTGTACAACGGCCCATGTGCTGGCTATGGAAATGATTTTAGCAAGTTGAGCATCTCTGTACGTCTGTGCTTTCAATGATGTTAGTTAGGTGCACCCGCACGGCTTTACGAACTCAAACTCAAACTCAAACTCAAAGTATTTATTTCAATTAAACCAATTACAGGTACTTTTGAATTGTCAAGGGGTCGGTCAGTCAGAAAAATGAAGCTAGTTGCCCATTCCAAAGCGTAGGTACCTATGGAGAAGAACGGGCAAGAAACTCCATGGACACTCTTTTAAATCAGAATAATATGGTTACAAAGTATTGGTTACATCATTCATGTTAGAAATTATGCATGTGAGAACGATGCAGAACATTAAAAGCGTCCGTAATGAACTGATAAAGAAAAAACAATTCAAATATAAAATTAAATAAAAAATAAGCCATGGCAGCAAAGAGTTGACCAGTCCCTACTGACGGCGCCCGTTCACGAACATGACGCATAGATTAGCACCATTCAGCTCAACCATTTTGAAGGGAGCTAAATGATCCAACACACGCGCCACCATCAGCGAGACATTAGAGTGAGCATGACATACTCTCAGCCGCCAAGCCACATTCAAGTCAATGAAAGACGTACCCAGTAAATGGCAGCTTTATAGTATGTACATAGTACTCACATTTATGTGCTATGCAATTATACAATACTAGGAGATTGAATTTATATAATGCAAAAATAGTATTTTAAAATCTTCATCAGCTCCAACAGTATGTAGGTAGGTTAGGCGTGTGTGAGGTATTTCCAAATGCTAATCAATTTATTTATGCGTCCTGTGGAGCAGGACCAGCGTTTAACCAAGCATTTTTGTCAGCGATGTAATCCCCCAACTTATAATAAGCTTGGCTACATAGTGTGCGTTTTATGTAAGATTTGAATTTCGTTTCATTGAGTTGGAGTATGTGGGGAGGTATTTTATTGTAACATTTTAAACAGTACCCCATGAAGGAAGAGTCAACTTTAGCCAGTCTGAAACCTGGTTGAACTAATTGGTCCCTATTTCTAGTTCTATATGTGTGTCTGTCACCTCTTTTACTGAAAAGATTTAAATTTTTCCTTACGTACATGATGTTTTCATAGATATATTGACAAGGTACCGTCATGATATTAATATCTTTAAACAGGTCCCTTAGAGAATCGCGCCTGCGGAGGCCATATATTGCTCTGATGGCTCTTTTCTGCAGAATAAAAATAGACTCGATATCTGCAGCCCGTCCCCATAGTAAAATACCGTAAGACATGATACTATGAAAGTAACTGAAATAGACTAGCCTCGCGGTATCTACATTAGTAAATTGACGGATTGTTCTTACAGCATATGCTGCTGAACTTAGCCGTCCTGCAAGAGATGTTATATGAGGACCCCATTGCAGCCTTGAGTCGAGCGTTATCCCCAGGAAAACAGTTTTATCGACGAATTCTAGTTTCTCCTTATTCAATACTATGTCACAATCACTACTTTTAACATTCGGTAAAGCAAATCTTATGCATTTAGTTTTTTTCCCATTTAATACTAAATTATTAGCAGTGAACCAATTTTGCACTTGCAGTAGGGCGTTATTTACGTCGTCAAGATTTGATGCACGTCTATTTATCTTAAAAATTAAGGAAGTATCGTCAGCAAATAACACCATTTGAGGTTGGTTTTTTAATAAATGGGGTAGGTCATTTATATATACTAAAAAGAGAAAAGGACCTAATATCGAGCCTTGTGGAACACCCATTTTTACTTGTAAACCAAGTGAATTGACACCATTTACTTGAACTTTTTGTTTTCTATCATGTAAATAAGAGTTTACTAAACTGAGCGCAAGTTTACCTAGTCCGTAATGCTCGAGTTTCAAGAGTAAGGTTTCGTGATTAACGCAGTCAAATGCCTTGGAGAGGTCACAAAAGATTCCTATGGCATCTTGGGCTTCCTCCCACGCGGCAAATATGTGTTTCAATAAAGTGACACCGGCGTCAGTCGTACAACGTCCCTTAGTGAAGCCATATTGTTGATCGTGTAAGATTTTGTTGCTGTTAAAATGATTAAGCATTTGATTGAGCATTACCTTTTCGAATACTTTGCTGAATACCGGTAACACGGACACTGGTCTATAATTATTGGTGTCTTTGCTGTCCCCAGATTTAAAAAGTGGAATAACCTTACTGTGTTTCATTAAATCTGGGAAGACTCCTTGATCCACACACAAATTAAACACTAAAGCTAAGTATGGTGATATAGTCTCGATTATGGATGTACAAACTTTGATAGACATTCCCCATAGATCTTCGGACAATTTGATTTTTATTTGTCGAAAAGCTTTTATAACTACCATAGGGTTTATATGTTTAAATTGAAATTCAACCGGGCAACCTGGAACGTTCGCTCTTAGTAAATCAACTGATACGTCCGGTGAGGAATTTAAGGCTTCCGTCGTTTTCAATGGTATATTAGTAAAGAAATGTACAAATTCTTGAGCTACTTCTAAATTAGAGCATATGTCACCACGTGAAGACTCCAATGTGTAATCAGTGTTTCGTTTTTTATTCCTACTAGTTTCATTATTTATAATTTTCCAAACTGTTTTTATTTTGTTTTCTGCTGATTTGATTTTGTTGCTAATGTACAGGGCTTTGGCTATCTTGCAGGTATTTCTAAAAATTTTGGAATATGTAGCAACATACTTGTTGAAAGTTTCTGTATTGATGTAAGGCTTAAGGCCATACAGCTCGAACAGTCTTTCCCTACTTATCCTAATACCTCTAGTTGCCCAGTCACTAAATATAAAATTAGGGCAAATATTTTTAGTTTTCTTTTCAAAAGTTTTATTGAATTGAGTGTGCACAACTGAAAAGAAATCCTCGTACAATTTATTTGCATCATTCACATTATATCCCAGATCATTTAACTTATTATTTAGGATACAATTGAATCTATTTAGTTTACTAGTTGTTATTGGCCTATATTGTATTTGCACTTTTTGCAAAGGTGTTTTAAACTTAAAAGTTACCGTTTGACCACTATGATCAGACGGCAGATAGTTTACGATGGCTTTATCTAAATAATCACAATCGCAAAAGACATTATCGATGCAAGTAGCAGAAGTTGGAGTTACTCTAGTTGGTTCTGTAAAAACATTAGATAAATTGAAAGATTTGAAAAGGCTTAATAATCTACTGGTATTTGAATTATTTTCCAAAATATTAATATTAAAATCACCACAAATAATTGCGGCTTTGTTATTGGATGCAAGTTTCGCTAGGACATCTTCCATTATTGACTCAAATAACGAAAAGTTCTGATAATTAGGGGGTCTGTAAACGCACACTACAACATGCTTATCGAGCTCAACACAGGACAGTTCGATGCAATGTTCAATTGATAAACCCACTATGTCATTTCGTTGTTTGGATTTTAAACAATTTTTAATCAAGATTAGAGAACCTCCACGCAGCATAGATTTACGATTAAAACAACTGCCCACACTATAGTTCTCATAATTAATTAGCATTTGGTAATCCTTTAACCAATGTTCAGTACAACAAACAATGTCAAACTTTGTTTTTTCTAAAAACATTTGGATTTCTAGTAATTTGGAAGAAATACCTTGAATATTTTGATGAAATAGTTTCAAGGCATTCTGCTGATCTCCTTTTTGATATTTACTTAATTTATAGCAAGAAGATACCTTGTTGTTGTTAGGTATAAGAATATTATTACTGGTACCTTCTGTTGTCTTACAAACTAGTTTAAATGATTATTCGGAGTTAATCCCAAAACTTCAACGTCATCACCAGGCAGTGATGAGCTCATAGTGCATGAGGGAAATGGAACCTCCTTCGTACAATTTGTAAAATTATTTATAGCATTTGAGCTACACTTACTTAGGTCAACCACCTTATTATTAGTATTATTACTAACTGTTATGGTGTTAATAATACAAGACTTCGACATACTACTTATGTCTGAGTTTATGTAAAAAGCTAATAGCCTTGCTATTATGTGTCTAAAACTAACAGGCAGATACACAGTATCCCTAGTCGACTTTAAAGTTTCCACAAAACTGTTGGTGTCAAAATATACAAGTTTGTCACTGTAGTGACTAGCTAAAAAGTGCATATGCTTATTAAGCATATGAATATAATTGTTTTCGAACTTCCTTGGTATAACCATTTGTTTTTGGCTGCATTGAAATTGTTCTTTGCCTGTCGTCTCGGCTTTTTGAAAACCTTGTAATTATTTAAATTGAAATTAAAAATATTGATTGGCCAGAAAATACATTGTTCAACAAGGGAAGATCTTAAAGCCTAAGAGCAAAGAGATTTAAGATAAGTAAATAATTTAATGTCCTTGCCTAAGAGTTATTGTATTCTGCCTGCAAGCAAGCGTGCAAATTACATTCATAAGGTCATTAATTTTCACATCGTACCCAAAACCACACAAATAGATAAAATACATTAAATAAATAAAAAAATAAAACAGACCAAACCAAAATAACATTGATGCATTTCGATACTTTGAATTGTCCGGTTATAAAAATTAAATAAAAAAATCAATACAATAAATTTAAATGTCAATAATTAAAATTAAGTATGTCAATCAATTAGATTTAAATGTCAATAGCAAAAATTTTAATATTTTGTTGACAGATTATAAAAAATCCTCATTATCCATTATCCTATACTGGTTCAAAGGCGAGAGTACAACGGCAGATGTCTTGTCTATGGAAATGATTTCAGCAAGTTGAGCATCTCTGTAAAGACGCCAGCACATCAAGCTTCTACAATCTGTCAAATTACTTTAGTAGATTTTCAACTTTATCGCTAAAGAATCAAGGTTTAAGGTTGATTGGGAAAATTTGATAGTTTCGGGTAGCTTAACCTGCTGGCGTCTGTAGTCTGTGCTTTCAATGATATTAGTTAGGTGCACGGTATTAAGAACTTCCTTGGTTTAACCATTTGGTTTTGGCTGCATTGATAGGAGATATTTTGGAAAGGTAAAACATGTTGATTGGCCCTATTATAATTACTGATTTTTAAACCTCATAAATTAAATCTCTTAATAGGTGATTATTATTATGATTCTTATATTTACTTATGATAGTTAATGAATAGCATCCGGTTAAGTAATGGTTTTGAATTATCAGTATCCTTGTAGGTACAGTCGCCAAAGGAAATAAGTAACCAGGGTCGGATATAGCTTAGTAAGAAACCGATGGATTTTTTCTAATGAAATTTAATTTGATAAACGAACTGTCTGTTTTCTATGAATTAAACTAAATTCGAATGCACCCATCGTTTCCTTACTAAGCTTCAACTATATCCGACGACCCTGGTTACTTATCTCCTTTGGTGACCTACGTTCTTTTTATATTCTGGTAGAAGGAAAAAACAAGTTGTTCGGCACTTACAGTAAGCCGGAAGTCAACAAAACCAGCATAAGCTGGCCTCTTACGCTGTTGAAACTCCGCACCACACTCCGCTAGCTCAAGGTCAAAGTGTTACCAACAACGTGCTGTCGACTGTAATTTCATTTTACAAGTATGTTCCTCTGGATATTCGGTCACCCTGAAACTTCATGGATGTGGCCTAACCTTTAAATTAATATTAATTTGCTTAATACATACAATGATGTCATAGGATGCTATGGAGTCTAACTCAAATAAATTCATAGTTTAGTTTGAAGGCCAATTACTGTAATTAAAAGCGTTAAAAATCTAGGCGCCATCTCATCTCAGCGACAATTAATGTCAAAAACTCGTCAAAAATGGAGGGAGATTAGAGGTATTTTTGACAGATTGAAACTGAGATCAGACTGTGAATGTTCCTAAAATTAGAATTGAACGAGAATCGCTCCTCTTATTATAGCTCTTCATCCGGGGAAATACCTCATTTATTTTTTATATGCTATAATATCATCTGACGACATGTTCATCAGGACATGTTCCTGTACTTCCTGAGCTTATAAAAAAATTACAAACAGTTACTGTATTCAGCAGCACCTACACAGTCATATCCTTTTGAAATCAATATCGTATTTTGCAGGCTTCCGGAAACTGAGCAGATAATACACTACAGTCACACATTACATACATACGTACATTCTGCTGATTAAGTAATGAATACTTATTCAGCTCTGTTTAGCTTTTGTCCATAGAAAACAATGATTTTGTATCGAATGCACACGCATCCGTGCAGCTTTACGGATGCAGATACGGAAGCTATCGCAAAGACACTCAATGCTTTTCAATTTTCTGGTAAATCACTAGGCACTGCTCAGGGTTTGAACAGAGTAAGTGAGCAGTACAGCGTGGTTAACACACTCAGTAGCAATGGGTTTCATTTTGAAAGTTCAACAACATACAGTATGTAACAAAAACCCTGTTGTTCCAAGTAGGGACGTTTTCAGAATCGATATCCGATGGTAATTACGTAAGTCAATTAAAAAAATATTGAAGAAAAAAAAATCAAAATAAATATTTTATAATAAATATTTGAAAAGTAACACTGATTGCTCACCCCTGCAAAGAGAAATAGGTAGCAACCGGTCGCTTTGTCGCCGCCCGCCGCGCCGCACACTACCATACTACACTAAGGTCATGAACTCGTCACGTGTCGTTCACATCACTCAGCTGTTTGACTGATAGATAACACTTTGGGAACGTTAGTTTGAATTTTTCAAAAAGTTGGCTTGTCAAGTTTGACGATTGATAATACAATAAACACATAACCAGGCCTCCGTCACTCCATGTACTTGCACGTTATAATTACCTACCGCCCGGCCGGGCGGTCCGGGCCGTTTGCGGCCCAAATTCAGTGCTGTGGGATCGCGCCAAAGAGTATAATAATAATACGGGAATCGCGCGGTGTGAAGCAATCACAACTGTACGTTTGAGTATTTAGGCACATTTTAGCATGCAGCGGTTGCTGACGAGACGGAGTAGGCTATTATAGCAGTAGGTAATATTCTACTAAGTGAAGTATCTGTTACGTAGTAACTATTTAGTCATTAGTGACATAACTAACACTTTAAAATTAATTTATTTACCCACAGAGCACGTACTTCCGTAGGGTCTTCTTCAAACATCACGAGGATTTCTTCCTCAATGTCATGGTCTCGAGTCCTCGGTTATCCTTCGGCAATACGATGTTGGTCTCGACCGTGCACAGACCCAATGTTGAACGTCTGTATGTGGAGACGTTGGGAAGCCATCGTCGACGCAAAGTTATGTTTCTTGGAGTTGCGAAACGTTCTTGGTACACTACAATATTCTTCATTTGAATAAGAAATTTTGGAAAAAACGCACACACAGAATTTACTCACAAAATCACAATAATTTGGTTCTTTTTCTAATGCTGTCAACGCGTACGATACATCCGTCCCGAAGTAAGTTGCGCGGGCGACTGAGGGGCAGTAAGGGCGACAATCGGCTAGTGGCGGTCGTACACAAAGGGAGTTTGTGCGTGCCGCCTGCTTTGTGTTTTGGCGCCGACCTGTCTAGCTATCGCGAATCAAAGGGGCCGCCGCCGGCGGCGGCTATCTTTATCGACCGTAGGCTAGATCCATTAGTACTTGTAAGTTCAGATGTTAAAAACATTTTGTAACAATGTATCGAATTTAAAAACTATCTGATTATGGACAATGTTCGGCCACCATTGTTTTTTTTTAAATTATAACTTCAATAATGGTAAGCCTATAGGTATATATATACGCTCCTACAAGGAACAACAGGGTTTTTGTTACATACTGTATATTTCGTTATTTACGTTGTTGAGCAGACACATTTTTCGATCTGAATCATTTTGAAGGATGTTGCTAATCCATTGCTTCCTAATTATGTTCGAAAACGTTGTCTGCTCAACAACGTAAATAACGCAATGAATGTTGTTGAGCTGTCAAAATTAATTGCTAGGTACTGATAGCGTGTTACGCAATTTTAATTAACAAGAAATCGACACAATAAGAAGAGTATTTCGATATCCAGAAGTGCATGAGTACAGCTTCGTACGGACTACGGACCTATCTCTAGAGACCTGTAGACCTTTTTAGTTTTATCGATTTGGCAATTTTTTGTTTCAATATGTTCGGAAAATCTTCAAATTCGGGAAAAACTATACGTCCGTTTCTTTATGAATGATTGAAATTTGTACAGGGTGGTCTGTCGGGCCAGTTAGTTCAAAATAATGGTTATGGTCCATCAATGACTGCTCCAACGGCTGTGAAATCACAATAGCATTTTTGTAGATTCCTAATGCACTCAAAGAACGGATTGCGAACGACGTCCTTCCTTCCTATGTCTTACCTTATCTGGATTACATCGTGTCGTGATTAAAGGCAGTAGTCACGTATCGCAAGACAATGCAATGTTTCGAATAAAGTAACATTTCTTCTATCTGCACAGGAGTTTGACAAAGAATTGTCGTGTGTTTCGCCAGTCAAAGGGACACTATTTGCATTGCCGCCGGTCTTCCGCGGCCTGATAGTCTGATACTACCCGATCACATGCTATTGGTATCTATCTTTAGAATGGAAACAGTTTTAGATGTCGGTGTACAAACGTTAGCCGCTTCGACATCGGTATGTAAGAGAGTCGCCAAAAACCAGCCTGGCTAGAATATGTTTTACTCTAGTTTGAATTACGGTGTACAGTTTTAGACATTAAATTTATTTTCTCAAAAGATTTACACAATCACTTACAGAGAAAATACATTATTATAACTTAAAAAATACATACAGCGGATGGCGTTTAGTACTATGGCAAAATTACATTACGATTTGGTAAGATGGTAGTTGTAAAAATGTTCACAGGAAAGTAAGTGCACGACGTCGTATGCGCATCGCCACTGCGGGTAGGTGTGCATGAGTTGAGGGATGCAATACATGTTTATTAAGGCCCATGACACAGGGATTGTCACTGCGTTTAAAGTACTTAGATGGATGTTATTATTGTGTTAAAAGATTTATATTTTTAACCTATTATTGTTATGATATAGCTACATAGAAATTATTTACTATGGTTACTTGAATTTGTTTACTTATGTATTAATCTATTATGTATTTATTATAATAGAGTTAAATAGACCATTTTGTCTAAGAAACAAATGCCATATTATGTCAATTATGCCAAACAGTGACGTGATAATTACATTACCCACAGTTGACGATAAGAACTACGCCTAGAAAAGTTGTAAAATTCTTTTTTGTCAATTTGTTGAGTGCGAGCAAAGTCCCTCACGCACTACACTTTAATAATAACAATAAACGTTTATTTTAATAAACAAGGTATCATTGTAGTTATAAATAAAAATTTTAAAAAATCATATAACTAAAAAGACTGCACTGCATACATCAATAATTATTACTTACTGACAATCAAAACTCTGCCAAACATTTCGATGAAAAAATCTCCATTCAACTCTGGATCTACCGAATATTTCTTCCGAAGTTTTACGAGATAAAGTACCTACACACAAATACAGTTTATAATTTAGTATCAGTATAGCATCCATTACGGTTTTCCTAAACGTAAATTAAAACAAAAGCTAAATGTCAAAACAAAACACGCGCGTATTACGCGGCAACATGCATATTTTGTAGCCGAAGTATTTGTGCATTACGGGCAGCGACAGTTTCAAGCGGTATTTTTGAGGCATTTGGCTAATTGAGCGCTTCAGCGCTGCATTTTAGACTGGTGTTATGACAGAAAATGCCGAAAATTAATTGGTGTTATTATAGAGGTATGAGGAATAGGGTGTGAAATTCGCTCATCCTCCATAGGCTAATAGGCTCCCGGAACATGTTGTGACGGCTCCCACACTGAACTTCAAGATATACGATAAACGCGCATCAGGTAATTAGCTGCTAGTGTGTCTAACCAAATAATAATAACCTTATCATTTAAAATTGTCTAAGAGGCCTCTGCGAGTTGGCTTTGGCCCCTGGTACGCCTTCCAAAGGTCCGGGACCCCAGGGTCACGAGATATGTAAAAGACATAAGAAATAATAATAAAAGAAAGGCCCACTAAACACAACTCCCGTCTGGTCCTCCACCAGATCGGAGTTGTGTTTACTGGGCTGATGATGATATTTGGACGTTGTATATATGCTAGTTGCGCGGTAAACTCTGCTTGCGCGATGTAGAATTTTGCGTCAGTGTGATGCGTAGTTTGCATGTGGCGATGTAGATGCCGTCAAACTGTTGTAACATAATCGATAAAGTGAAGTATTTTTAGGTAACTCTCGGTGGTAGACTGAAGTCTTAAATTAAATATCCGCGGTAAAAATACCAAGGAGTTCACAGTAAAGTTCTAAAGTAAAATAAAAAATAAGCTCGTGTGTTCTGGGGAAACAGGTGTTTATGTGTTAGAAAACCATCTGTTAATGTCGTCGGGGACCAAACATCATCATATTATTATTATTATCAATGATTGTACTAACATTCATTGATGTTTGGTCCCCGACGACATTAACAGATGACCTTGACCAATACTAACGAAGAAGTAGAAGGTATAAAAGCAAAAGGAGTACTTAGAGATCGTAGCAGGTGGCGTTCTGTAGTTTCTACCTACCCCCATTATGTGAGTTTATATTTATGTGTATGTATAGAAAATTAATAATGAACTCTTTATTTTAATATTTTCAATGATATTCAAATGTGTATTATTATATGGAGCGGACATACCTACTCCTTGCTAGTATTGTTAATACCAACCGCAATAAACCGAGACCCTAAAGACGCAATTCGTATCTTTAAAAAACATATTATATTCATCCCATAGAAAATATTCTCATTTGCAGACATTCGTAGGCAACTATTTCGTAATCATGGCATAGCTCAGCGATAATCTATTAAAACAAAAAAATTGCGAACATCGCTAATATCCCCGAGTTGTTTTATTTGGCTAGACGCCAAAGCGATAGTTTTAAAATTGTCGGCCTCAACAAACTCTTAGAGGATAAACGTGCGAAACCAATGTTGACGTTATCATAGGGCAAAAAATTTAATGGAATTTACGCGCATTATTCAATAAGCATTAAGTCGCCCAACGCTTTGACCAGAACAATTTGATTCGTACTTGCAAGGATGGGCAGCATGGGTTCTGATCAGACCACCCCTCACTTTCTGGAGTGCCCTAAGTGCCCGCACCTAGAATGACCAAAAGAATGCCACTGATGCCGCGATCAACGTGGCCACTGAGTTCAAACTATATAAAAAAACAACTATTAAGAGTACTGTCGTTACCTACACAAACATACGAGCGCATCACACGTCCGGCCGCCGTCACAGTGCGCAGCGCACTGCTGAAGTGCTGACCAGTGACCAATCGCTAGGGCGAGTATCTATTTAGTAATATGTGGCCAGGGCGCGCGCGCGCACCACAGAGTACATTTTTATATAGGGCACACTGACCCGCCGCCTCCGCTCCGAACGAATGCGACACCACCGGTGGTGGTCGCACATAGCTCCTCAGTACCTACCGCCACTACTTGTATGATACCAAAGATTCTCTATGTATGATACCCTACGGTAATACAAGGCGTTGTTTTATGACAATAAATTATTGTAATTGATTCCTATACGTATTCGCCTTTCATTTACAAGACTGTGTGTCGATGGTACTTTAGAGGTTTCTAAAATACCATCGACACAAAAAGGAGAAGACGAAGAAGGTGCAAGCAGCCATTTTAAATCAAAGAACAATACCCGATGGGTCCACAAACAGATTACCATCATCATTTCAGCTGTAAGATGTCTGCTGCAGCTGGACATATGCCTCCCGTCACCGCATCTATCAGTCCTGTGCTTCTCGCATCCAGCGGATTCCTGCGGCCTTCACAAGGTCATCTGTCTACTTTTAGGGAGGCCTTCCAACGCAATGCCTTCCAGTACACGGTCGCCCCTCCAGAACCATTCGGCCACAAACGGATGTGAAGTTGGAAATAATTGAATTTGTGTCAACACTACAGGGTGGTCACCTTCAAAGGATCACAGTCAATGTACCGTGAAGAGTATAGACAGAAGGGACATTATGCTGTGACAGCTGTTATCACTAATTCGGCTCAAGATAATGAAGCAACTTCGCCATTCACTATTTACGGCAGCAACGGGCTGTCCAGCAATCAACGATTCGTGTGATGCCCATGGTCTACCCGCCTAGTCCACCAGAAAGTCCATATTATGTTTTCTAGGTGGACTATGGAAAACTATTTTCCCCATAGTTCACCAAAAAGTCCATATTATGTTTTTATCGTAGTATTACGAAATAATAACAGTGATATTAAATTGTAAAGCCAAAATACTAATAACTAATATAAGGAAATTCTTCAGTTCAGCCGATCGATTCTGTAAAAATCTCACTGTGAAAAGTTAGGTGAAGTGAGCTTAGAGTGACCTGTCAATAGTGTCAATCCCTAGTATTAGTTGGAGTGACAACTCACTCCACGCTCACTTCACCTAAGTTTTCACGGTGAGATGGTTACAGAATCGCACTGCTGTTCTTTAGATAGTGCATAACAAAATAGACGGTATAATATGTCATTTTCCTCTTTGATGTTTGTTTGTTTTCCTCATTGTTTCTAAGAAAATAAATATCACATAAATAAATATGTATGGTATGTGTGTATAAGTATACTATAAGTTCACTACGAACTCTAAAGGAAAACAAGGCGTAACCTAATATAATGTACTACCTACTAGTAGCGATGGGTTTCATTTTGCCAGTTCAACAACATTAATTGCGTTATTTACGTTGTTGAGCAGACAAATTTTTAGAATATATTATTATGAAACAATGGATTAGCAATATCTTTCAAAATTATTCAGATTGAGTTTGATAGTGTGTTACGCAATTATAGAGTCCTGATTTACAAGGAGCGGTTAAATAGCCTGAGGCATCAATCAATCAACTCAGTCTATCGCAGTCCACTGCTGGACATAGGTCCCAGGCTGCGCCACAACACCCTGTCCTCCGCCTTCCGCATCCAGTCTGTCCCAGCCACCCGTCCATCTGGCTGTCGTCCCACACTACGCTTGCCGATACGCGCCTGAGGCAGAGGTACCGGTTAAAAAAACTATAAAAGTTGCGCTGTCTACCGTCTAAATAGTGTTTAATCGATGCAACCATAAGCATTTATAAGCATGAGTGTATGTGATCTGTTTGCCGATGAATGGAGTAGAATTATGCGTGTATGTCTGATGTTTTGTGAAAAGAAGTATGCTCGGGTGTCCTCTATTATATGTTAGTAGTTGAAATATTTTTGTATGCCTACCATACCTGTTTAAATCTTTATGTTAATTAATGTAATTGGTGTTACCGTTTTAATAAACAATAATAATAATGGGGTTTATTCATAAACGATGACTAAAGTTAAGTAACGTTTAAACGTCAAAAATGTATGGTTAAACAGTCGCTAATCACTGCTTAACTTTAAGCAACGCTTATGAATAAAGGGGAATAAGTTAAAGCAACAATTTTATTTAAGTCGCACCGTCTAAACGGTATTTACACGATGCAAGTCATTTGTTGCTCCAATTTTATTGTGTGGTGTGCCCCAGGAAACTTGCACCGTGTAAGAAAACCTTAGCTGACCCTGCGACCGTGAAGTCACAGTAAACACCAATATGCTATTGTTTTGCCTCATGAATCACTGATACAAGATTATTTTGTGATGTAGTGAGTAATGTTACAATTGAAAAACACCAACCACTTAAATATATGTATGTCATTATATACTTAGTGAGTATTGTTTTAGTCATCAAGTGTGATTACACGTGTTTTCCTTTGACGTACACCCTTGGAAAATGGGAAAACAATACTTTTAAAGAAATGTGAATTATCTACCTGCAACACTTTTTCACGTATATTGAAATACTTAATAGTCCTCCAGGCAGAATTTCCCCCATGGCAACTAATATCAGCGGAGATTAGGCTTTGATGCAGGAGATATTATAGTGTACAAGTATGTTCGCCGACACAGGTGCACTATCTCCTCCGTCACTCTTATAGTCCGATGGGACGATAATTCGACACGACAGGAGTGACATAAGGTGCAGGACCAACGGCTTAACGTGCTTTCCGAGGCACGGGGGTATCACACCGCCAAACTCCAAACTCCCGGCTATTCATAAGAAATTCCTTAGTAACTGAAATACCAACTTCATGTAGGTACAGACGCCAGCACATCAAGCTACTACAATCTGTCAAATTTCTTTAATATATTTTCAACTTTATCGCTTAAGCATTAAGGTTTAAGGTTGATTGGGAAAATTTGACAGTTTCGGGTAGCTTGACCTGCTGGCGTCTGTACTATCGCAAAAACCTATATTATCTGACCATTTTGAAAACAAAATCCCGTGAACATGATGACCACAGCTGCGTCCGTAAGTAAAACAGAAGAGGATCCTTTTTAGGTCGACTATTATTATGCGCTGCAAGCAGAGGACCATTCTCGTAATTTTAAGAACGTTCACAGTCTCAATCTGTCAAAAATTTCTCTGATTTCCCTACACATGTTGACAAGTTTTTGACATTTGTTTGTCGCCGAGATGAGACTGCGACTAGATTTTGACCGACTATTTTGATTTAAATTACGAGAATAAATTGGCCTTCAGGAATAGTCCGTAGTACGGTGGTCAGATATAGATTTTGGCGATAGTACGTCATACATGAAAAAAAAAAACTAGATATGTGGTTTGTGGTGGTGTGATTACCTCGTTGGTCTAGTGTTTGCAAGCACTAATGCGAACATGAGGTCCTAGGTTCGATTCCTAGGTCAGGTAAACTGCTATCAGGAATGTCTCAGTAGCAGCTCAGTCTGGATTTGTCTCCGGTTGATGGCAATAGGCGCCCCTCTATTACATGGGACTAAAACATAACTGGTGAAATGTGGGTGTACAGTCACGAGCAAAAGTATGTATACACTTGGCTTTATTCAAAAGCGATTTACTCCTTTATTTTTAATTGAAATTTTATGTAGTTACGAACATAGCATTTTCGAAATCATAGGTTTATGTAATGTGTCGCATTTCAACGTTCCATTCGTTATTTCACAAAAAATTGCAGTTGAAAGTCGCCAAGTGTTGACATATTGGTGTTCGTGACTGTACCTACTGTAGGTGCACCTGTGCCTAACCCCTTGGGGAATACAGGCGTGATGATAATATATGTTACTAGCTGCGCCCCGCGGTTTCACCCGCATAAGTTTCGATCCCGTGGGAATATCGGGATAAAAAGTATCCTATGTTTGAATCCTTGTTATAAACTGTCTCTGTGCCAAATTTCATCCAAATCCGTTCAGTAGTTTTTGCGTGAAATAGTAACAAACGTCCATCCATACAAGCTTTCGCGTTTATAAAATTAGTAGGATGTGCTAGTTAATTTAATACAAACAATACAGTAGGTAGTAACATACAAACACAAAAGGTAATTTTAGGCATTAAGGATAACATCGCATAGTTACGGTACGTTTATCGGTAGTTAGTATATTATTACTGGGGCAACCCAAATTATAAATAATATTGTAGTTATTGTTCGACTATTTTTGGCACTTTTCATTTAAAAAAATAATTGAGTCATGTTCAAAATAAAAATTCAAAAGTTATTCATTAATCACAATTTGTACAAGAGTAGGTTGCCTACTGTATATTGGGAGTCAGAGTTGTGACGTTTTCAAAGTGTGGTACCTACATAGTGATTATTTCAAGATGGGAAAACCAAAACTAAAATTAGCAAATAAAATAAAAACTTAGAATATGCATTGCATCAGCGTGAGATCAAACCAAGCAAAATAAAACCAACAGTGTGAGATCAATTAAATAACAAAATAATAAGTAATAATATCGAAACTAACAAAATATAAATCACCAATCTTGTAACCTACATAAATGTGTTTACTAATGAAACATTACCTACTTTATTTCTGAAAAATACACAGCTGATAAGATTTGAAGTGTACCTGCCGTCGCAGATTATTTGAAATTCAGTCTTAATATTTTTTTAGTTAGGATATAATTTGCAAATGTTTTAGAAAATTCAACATACTTCCAAGCCAAAATACTTAACCATTTCTTTAAAGTATAAGAAGGTATTGTTCAAAAGCACTATCTCGTTATTTTATCAGGAGAACATCTTATTATTCACAAACATTTTAGATAACACCAAATACTCGTATGTTAATTTTTTTTTTGTAAAAACAAATTTGACTACTGTCAAGTAAGACAATCACGTGTTGCGTTTATATAAGGAAACTTAATACCTCGGATTGCAATCTTATCTTAGTCTTGTGGGATGCAGCTGAAAATCAGCGTCAGGTGGTACAGTCAACAGCAAAAGTAGATGATCAAAATCAGAAATTCAATACTAATGAACGGAGTTCGCGTCAGAACTGTGTGGCGTCGAAGTGATTCAAAAGTATGACACTGAGTCTGACATACTTTTGAATCACTTCGACGCCACACAGTTCTGACGCGAACTCCGTTCATTAGTATTGAATTTCTGATTTTGATCATCTACTTTTGCTGTTGACTGTACCTTGTGTTCTCATCTGACATTATGCTGAGCTGAGGTCCCTTTGGCATTATAATCTTTGTTTATATAGTTTTAAGATGTATTTATTTTTCTGTAATGCCAATAAACGCATTTTTCTTTCTTTATCAAACAGTTACATTAATATTTATATTGATCAGGGAAATAATGATTTAATTATTTATAGGTGTAATGGTGCTTTTCCTCGTAACGTGAACAGTTACTGGGTAACTATGTAGGACCAATGGGATGTCAGTTGGCGAGACAGATTGATGATAATATTAGCAAACAGGCGAAAGTCGTTACCTCTAACTTTTCTCTTATCGAAGCAAATTATTTTTTAATAGCTGTTTACTTCACAGTATAAAGATTGGCCAGTCAGCTGGGATGGTAGTTTACAAGTATTGTGTAATGTTACTTGTGGAGGCTCTTTTCCCAACTATGTGGCGGTCCAGTCTAACCGGATGTAGCTGAATACCAGTATATTACAAGGAGCGACTGCTTATCTGACCTCCACATGCCTATTAATGGGAAATACGACACCCCTTGGCAAGATTGTTTGTCAGAATTTCATCTGACGACCCGTAACGACTATCAAAGATCCAAGAATGACAGCCGGTATGTAAAGATCAGGCCAACCGCGGCAAGCGTAACATAACCTGAAGGCCAAGTCTCGTAATTTAAAACGTTCAAAATCTAGTCACAGTCTCATCTCGGCGACAAATAAATGTCAAACACTTGTCAAAATGTAGGGAGTTATGAGGTATTTTTGACAGATTGAGACTGAGATCAGACTGTGAAGGTGCGGCTGTTATCACTTAACCACGAGCCTTTTAGTTAAGTAAATTATTTTTTTGTTAGCTTGCAGGATTCCTTGCTGGTGGAAAGCGATGGATGAGATCTAAGTTGGACCATGCAAACATAGAAGATTTTACTTCTTTTGATGATTTTCAAGTTCGGGAACTCAAACTCAAAGTATTTATTTCAATTAAACGAATTACAGGCAATTTTGAATTGTCAAGGGGTCGGTCAGTCAGAAAAATGAAGCTAGTTGCCCATTCCAAAGCGTAGTAGGTACCTATGGAGAAGAACGGGCAAGAAACTCCATAGACACTCCTTTAAATCAGAATAATATGATTGGTTACATTTGGACCTTTACATTTTTTACATAATATTGGAACCTTTCGTACATGGTTAAATGACCAGACATATCGGGTGGCAGGGATATCGATGCGCGACGTGTTACCATGGATTCCGTACATGATTAGGTACCAGGGGGGTTGAAATTTTTCACCGGTTATTTTTTTTTAAATTATTCCCTATTCCATACATTTTGACCGCGTAGGTATTGCATTTTTCTATGAAACAGCTGATATTTTTTTTATAAGTGACGAAAAATTTCTACGAATGTGACTTAGCTTGTCGATGTCCCTACTGCTGCCCTATATACATAGGTACATAGGAACATTTCTCATACACCGTGTAATCCCGTTGTTCATTAATACATTGGCAAGACAAGCATGAAAATCGCAAGGGCGCTTACTGTAATCAAATACAGAGAGTAAACAGGCGCTTGAGTCGAACAAACACGCGAGTTTGCTCTGCATCCACGGTATTAATACATTACTTTGATTCAGCGCTGAGATTCACTGATTAGAATTGTATGATGAATTGTCAAATAACTGGTACTTTGGTAGGTACTCTTATTTTATGTGTCTGTAACACACAAAGTTTTAGCTCTTCGTTTTTACCGGAATGCTGTGGAGGCCAAAATTATGGTAATGTTTTCGGCTCTTTTTTTTGACGGCCAAAACAAAACTTTACAAAACTTTGACTGGTTTTTTTCACAAAACTTTGACTGGTTTTTTTCACAAAACTTTGACTGGTTTTTTCCTAATACAATTATATTTTATGAAACATTAGCTTCTGCCCGCGAGTACGTCCGCGATCAATTTCTTGTTCTCTCGTCCATCGCATCACGCATCCCACCCAACGCATCTTTTGTGTATTTTTATGTTTTATTTTATCTTGTGTTCGTGTGTATACAAATTTTATCTATAATTACTGTAATTGGTTTTAAACCGTTTTAATTAAAGTAATATAATGGTGGCGGTGGAATAAAACCAACGTTGGATGACAGATAAGGGTTTATTCACTTTACTTCAAGCACTTGACAGTTTTTAGCAAACAAAGTTAGACTGAGGTTAAACCTATTAGTGGTTCTAGGGATGGACTGCAGGGCTATCCTATCCCTTTCCTCCTAGCTAGGCTATTCCTGAGGGCGACGACGGGCCTCCACTCAGGTCAAGCTTAGGACAACAGTGATGACTGCGGGGCTATCGACCACTGTGCCTTCTAAGTAGCGAGTGCTGGTTCCTCCATGGGTGACCGTTTATATAGTCGATTTGACAGACAGTAGTGTGTGTTTTCACCATCTTATGCTTTTACATTTATGTCGTTGTGATCGTGACCTTCGTTGACGTCACGGACACTTCACACGTCGAATGATAGATGTCGCTAGTAGTCTGTAGATACTGTTGCTGTTATCGATGATTGATCTTGTTTGTGTTGCGATCTACTCGGGTGGCGTAGAATTGTGCACACAATCCGGTAGATGGCGTAAGGCGTCGTGTTATAGTAATAAATAAATAAAAAAATAATAAATCACCTGCCCGTGCTATTAGGACTTCGTTTTCGCTCAGCCTTCTTTCGTTTTTTTTTGTTTTGGCTTTTCTACTAAGGGCCCTAGCGTGATGTTATGTAGTCTATAGCTTTCCTCAAGAATTTGGCCATCAATAGCAAAAATATTTTTTTAATCCGACTAGTAGCTCCATAGATTAGCGCGTTCAAACAAACAAACAAACTCTTCAGTTTTATTATTAGTATAGGTGTCGCAGCCAACTGGTTAAATTAGCCGTTTAGTCAACCGCCTGGCTAACTATTTAGTAATCTGTGGCCTGGCATTTGGAAGTAGTGCTCGCCTCGCTTCGCTTTCTCGGCTCGCACGCGGTTGATCACAGTTCTAACCTAACCCATTTGGTCGGGGTGCCCTGACTTAGTTACTGCGACCAATTCGGCTTGCTCGTGATTGGTTACAGTTTCAACCTAAACTATAATTTATTGAATATCATTCAGGCCGTTAATGGAATGGCCGCCGTTTAGTTAAAAGGCTAGGCGGTTGACTAAACGGCTAATTAAACCAGTTGGCTGCGACATAGAGATATAGACTTAAGTATAGATAGATATATTAACTTTTTCAGTTTTGGGGTATAAGACAGTACCCACAGACTAACTAATTAGGTACAGCATCAATAACATTAAACCAAATTTTATTCTTACAATCATTCCTTTGTTCCCACTAGTACCACCGAACTATACCACCGGTGGTACTAGCGGGAAATTGTGTTCTCTATAGTACCACCATTTACTTAGTAGTACTAAACGTAGAACTAAAAACTACCTTAGTAACAGATGTTATAACACTTTTTTGCCCACCCACAAATTCCCATTCTTTCACGCAAATTGCACTTACACCGTCCATTCAAGCATACGAGAGACATCTGCATAACTATAAGTGGCCGCTCACACGATAACTGTGGCCACAATGCCCAGGCATCACGGCTTTCAGCCCAAGTCATTAGTGTAAGGCACTATTCAGACTTGATTACTCGCCATTTGACACGAGTGCGTATCGGACAAAGCCAAACGCATTTGTGCATCGATCTACTATTAATATGCCGGGGATTGAAACGGTTTATTGAATTCTGCTTGGATTATGGAGAGAAGTGGTTTCATAAGTGCCCACGCGGAGTATAGAGAAGGAATGAGCATAAATTCAATCCATATTTTCTAACTTACAATGGTAGAGGATAACGCCGTGTGTACCTTCACAATTTTTTAATGTAATATTTTATCTCGACCGCGACCGATAGTGGCGACCGGGTACCTGAAGACGTAGTATTGGAAGGCCTCCCACAAGATGGGCGGTGATTCGAAATTCTGCCGGAGTCCAGGACGGAACCCACAAGCATAGCAGACTGTAAACGCGCTGAAACAAACTCCTCAGCTTTATAATTAGTGTAGAAGATAGATTAGTATAAATTACTTCTGTGTCACTTAACACCGTCATTGTAAAAAGTCGACACTTCTAATAGGTATCAGGAATTATTTTTGTTACAAGTAAAGAGAACTCGACTGACTCACGCTATACAAACAGAAGTATTGATTCGACATTGTATAAAAATAGACCGATTGTTAGACTTTTGTGTCAATGACTAACAGTTACGAGTGTTATCTGATAAATATTTGAAGGGCGAACTGAGAATTTAAGAACCTTAGTGAATCTCTATTTCGTGAATATGAGAACGTTGAAGGCCTTGTAGACTGTAGATTTGTAGAACATTTTCCATTTTGTTAGTACTTATTGACAGGCCTACACGGTCCTCCCATACCAACAGATAAAGGAGGACAGTGTATGAAAACATTGTAAAAGCCAATTATTTTTAAAGTCATCACACAGTGACTGCCTAAGACCTAAGAAACGCTGGCGTGACGACTTGGACTCGTTCCTAACCGATTGGACGGAGAAGGCACAGCACTAGGAAAGGTGGAAGAATATGGGGGAGCCTTTTATTAGGGTACTAGTGATACACGCGAGTACTACGCACCTGGCCTTTTAGAAGAATATCACCAATGTGCTCATTAGGTATATGTCCTTCTAGGGCGTCAGGTTGTCCCTCCCTGTCGTCCCTTTGCTAGTCGCCTTTCATTCATCCTTTCAACATGAGCAATCCATCTAAGCATACTCTTTTAAATTGTTGTCAATACAAACTGTCTTCTTTTAAACCACACCGTTGCGTTATCACATCCTTCCTTAGCCTATCATTCACACCATGACATATATGATAATCCTGTCACAAATCATAAAAGAAATTAGTTCGTCTATTAGGAACCTGATCATTGTTCCGGAAACTAATCAATTAGTAATCAGCACAGCACCATATTGACTTTACAATATGTACCCGTATGCACGTATAATGAGGGAATGTTCAACATTAATTGGTTTGCAAATCCAATTAGGTTAGCTCCGATACGCATTAAGCACGTTCGGATCATTATAGATCACTAATGACCGACGTCTGAGGTCCAACTACCATTCTAATTTTAATTTAATTAATTTTTTCGTTACATTGATTTGTTGGTGGTTATTTTGTTTTTTAATTTTTAGGTAGATTCATTAAGAGTGTAGACAGTCTTTTTTTTTTGTGCGCGAATCTACAGTCGTGTGGATAACAGGTTTATCTTGTGTTATAAGATTCGATGACTTGTTGGATTAGCGGAGCTAAACGCCCGGGGAATTCTGTTTTCTTGGAAGTTTTTGTACCGCTGCCGCTGTAAAAAATGAGAAACGATTTTTCTGCAGCACTGTTTCAAGCAAATTTTTCAGAAGTGAACACGTAGTCCTCCTTATCGATTACGATAACGGCGACCCTTTGAAATTATTATTATTTCCTAGTATGTCCCCAATATGACTCGCCAGACCGAATTTTGTTTTAAATACTCGATCACAACTAATGCTTGACTTGGCCAGCAGAGTTAAAGGTATAGGAGGGGTTAGGTCTCTCTTATTATTTAGGTATTTGGCGTTTTTCGGTTAGTGTATCGAGGCGCTTTTTTTCGAAAGTTAATATACTCATGTACTGCATCTCTCTTCCTGATGGTGATACTATTGGAATTATTGAAGTATTGCAAGAAATCAGGAAAATCTTGATCTTCTTGGGCCTTTTTAGCGCAGCCTTGAGGCACACTTTCCTGCTAATTTCTTGCATCGGACTTCACACTTTTTATTTAATCTTTTTTTTTATTGTTTGTTTTATCTGATGTATGTATCTGGTGTATTGTGTGTCTTTTAGTTTGTGCCAAATAAATGCATTTTCTTTCTTTCTTTCATCATCATCATCATTTCAGCTTGGAACCACCTACTGCTGGGTATAGGCATCCCCTTTCTTCTGCCATACTTCTCTGTTCTGTGTCTCTCATGCAGGTATTTCCCGCGACTTTGACGATATCGTCAAACAAACGTGATCTTGGAATCTTATTTAATTCAATTAATTAATGAAGCAATCAATTATTACTGACCACAAAAACCACATAAAATAATATATAAGACCGCAAAGTACCTGAATATGGTTCGTTGATATGGATATAAGGAAAAACAATGAGTATTGTTATCGTATATCGTAAAGCAATTACTCGGAATTTAAGTAGATATAAAATGTTATGATGAGATAGTAATAATAATAATCTTCTGATGATTTCATTTTCCTTGTGGTCGTAACACGTGAAGATAAATCTGATAATGCGACATATTTGTCCAAATATGACCAAAATTTAAACATTATCACGACGGATGTTGCTTAAAAAGATCTGAAAATGAAAGTAACTTTTTTTTCTTATTCTTTTGCAACAGACTGGGCCTATGGGAAAGTAACAAGTGAAATTGTGGGTTTGTCACCTGTCGCCTGTCATCTATCGCCTGTAGTCAGCGAAGTTGTTGCTGGGGTGTCAGCTTAAGAATACACTGATTTTGATCAAGACTTGGTATCGTTATTAAAGGTAGGCAAATGAAAGGTCATTCTCATTGGGGGTCGTAAGAAAAGGAATGCTTCCTATACTTATACATTAAAAAATCTTATAATTTCCGGTAAGAAATGAAAGCTCAATTTTTTGCCTCTTTTTCTAAATCGCTCCCTCTAGTTTGA
The DNA here is from genome assembly GCA_949629185.1 of Apamea crenata. Lineage (NCBI taxonomy): Eukaryota > Metazoa > Arthropoda > Insecta > Lepidoptera > Noctuidae > Apamea > Apamea crenata. The sequence continues at coordinate 7,607,554 of OX451359.1, forward strand.
AGAAGTACCTAAAGGTAAATATTTGCCCGATTTTAGACGATCGACACATGTGTCAATTTTTATTGAACATATGTGTCATAATGTGCACAATAAAAGCAGGTAAATGTGTACAGACGATTGACATAGTATTCGTCTGTAATAAATCTGTAAAAAGCTGACATATCTTATCGATCGACAAAACTACAATCTTCAAAAATATTTAACCCGAATATTTAGCCTTCACAGCAACACTGAACAGACATCATGGGGGCACACTCGTTTCATCATAACCTCATCCATAGCTTTCCATCAGGCGTGATAATTCTTCCACGGAAACGTGTCATCCGGATAAAAAGTATCCTATGTGTTAATCCAGGTTATTAACAACTATCTCTGTGCCAAATTTCATTCAAATCCTATAAAAAGCAGAATACTAATGAATGAAATACTGTCGTGAATTCAGGCAAGCCTACTTTTTGTTAGAATACTGCTCAGAGAGTCGGGACATATTTCAATCATGATTCGAAAGACACTTAGCGCCAACTAGCGCTCATAGCGCAATTGTGACCTTCGAAAGTTATTGTTCTTTTCCTCGGAAAAGTATTTTTTTTTGTGGATGAAAGGTGCCCTATGTCCTTTCCTATGCCCCTGACAAGGTATATGCAAAATTTCATGATGATCGGTTCAGTGGTTTAGGCGTGAAAAGGTAACAAACTTACTTTCGCATTTATGTATAATATAAAGTTAGGATTAGGGTGGTTACACTGATGATGATAATAAGCCACGGCTTTAAATAGGCGATATCATTATTTCACCATTTCAGCCGAAAGACGTCCACGCTGGACATAGGCCTCCCCCAAGCACCTCCACTTCGACGGGTTTGGTCGAAGTGGTTCTCGCAGTGGTCGGTCGGTTCTCTCATCCAACGGGTTCCTGCGGCCTTCACAAGGTCGTCGGTCCACCTTGTGGGAAGCTTTCCAATGCTACCTCTTCCGGTACACGGTCGCCATTCCAGAGCCATTCGGCCCCATCGGCAATCAATCCTGCCAGCATCTGCCTCATCTGCCTAGCCTTTTCCCAACTATGTTGGGGTCGGCTTCCAGTCTAACCGGATTCAGCTGAATACCAGTATTTTAGATGAAGCGACTGCCTATCTGACCTCCAGCAATCACTACTTAATCTGTGACAAAACTGCACCTGACCATATATTACAGTAATCTATGCGCCAGACATATAAATTGACAACATAATACGTCACATTTAACGTTCCTAATATTTCTTTCCCCCAGTCTATCAAAGGGGAATGTTTCAACAAGCACATAAAGATACTAATCTCTGACTGTTTTATGTTATCCTAATTCCGGCCGCAATTGGCTGCATTTACTTCAGATAAGATTTACTTCTTAGGGAGCATAAAGAATGTAGATATTTTTGGCATAATAAAGTAATTTTAATCTTGTTAATGTGTTGGTATTTGTGAGATTCTTGATTGGACTTTTATGATTAGCATAATCAGCCTATAATAATAATAATAATAATAAAATTCTTTATTGAGAGTAACCATAAGACTCATAGAGCGTTAGTATCAATACAATAAACTTACAACTATGTTAGTGATACAATTACAGCAACAATTACACAAAAACACAGAACAAAACAATCACTGCTTCCGCATTCCAGCTGAGATACTGGAGCAACGACTTACAATTGAGCAGTCCAGCCTGTCCGCAATAACTCCCAGGATGCTGTTGGAACTGGCTCGCACCCTGCGCAACAAGAACGCACATCTTTTACGCATTAACGCATAAAAGCAATCAACACGCAATTCCGCAAACATCCCTGATGCGCTACAGAAGCGAGGCAGCCCCATCAACACCCTGAAGGCATTATTGTACTGCACGCGAAGGGCACTGTACGATCTCTGCGTAAAATGTACCCACAGGCCGCAGGTGTAAAATGATGACGATAATGGTCCCATTGCTGGGACACAGGCCTCCTCTCTGTGAGAAGGAGTGGGCCGTAATCTACCAGGTGGGCCCAGTGCGGGTTGGTAGATAGATGAATTATATTATTTTTTCATAAATATTTTTCAAGCAATCTGTCACAGGAAAGTTTGCAATGACAAACTGTGCTCCACCTCCTATCCTGGCCTTTGTGCCCCAAAACAGCAGCCAAAGTGACCTCTGCACTGCCACCGATAACGCCTTGGAAGTGGCGAAGTTTTGGGCCACCAAACTTTAAATAAAGAAAAAGAAGTATACAATGATTGTTAAAACAACGCAACTAAAATATGCTAATCCTTAATTATTTGCGTCAAACTAACATACCATATTCAACACCACACCTGCGCTCCAAAATAGAGATTACTGACGTTGCTCAAAAAGCCGCTAAGTTGAAGTGAGACGGGACTGGACCACGTCTGTCGTATTCCACAGTGGTACACATTAGCCCTGGATCGAAAGAACTGGAAGTCATCGGGAGAACACCACACTGCTCTACAAAATACAGATTATCATCGGGAGTAGCCTTTTCCCAGCAGTGGGGTGACGCAGGCTAACAGTTATATATAGTGCGGCCAACGAGAGTATACTTTCTTCACACGTGTCAGTTTTATACATGTTTTGCGATTTTGTTCTTTATTAGCTACTAGAATTATCGCACTAAAAGGTGCCATTGCAGGAACGAATTCTTCGCAGCCGGACTGTAGTAGATTGATTAGATAAGTATGTTACTCGTCGACGGAAGTTGTATAAAGCTCATACAGTATTCAGTTAAATGCTATTCCTCTCTTTAAAAAAAAAAAAGAAATTAGCTTGCTAAGGATACGCTTAGGTCACCCGTGAAATTGTAACAAGTATGTAGGTACTTACATAATTATAGTCATTAAATTCACCAATACAGAAGTAAGAATAAGTTAAGTTAGAATTGGCCTCAAATATCGTGATTTCATGATATTATCATTCAATAGTGCAATTTGAACTTACAGTTTAGTATTGATTTTAATTCGGTCGCTAATCATATTTTGATCAGCATATAACCTCATGCTGAGTTGTAAATTGTAGAAAATTTGAACTTCGGGCTTCCTAAATGCAGCCGTATTTTAATTTAAGTCCTAAATTATATGATGTCGTAGCAAGCTCGTAGAACGCGTAGCCGTTCGTAGCACAAACAAGCGACCCACATAGCGCTACGATAGAATAACTTGTGCTACCATCAACAAATATTGTTGTTAGCTACCCAAACAACGGGCTTGTACTTGCTCCAAAACCATGTAACTTATGATTGGAAAATTAATTAAAACTCCATTCTTATTAATAACCACTTTGTTTATATGAGAATGTTTCATTAATTATTTTAAATTGATTTTCACGTGGCTGATGAAAACTTTTTGTAATAATATGTTCGCCTCAGTTATTTTTGTCGTGAATTGATTAGGATTTATTAATTTTCGACGAGGTTGTACTTGATTTTAAATAATTTACGTTTACTTGGTAATTGTGCGGAATGCCTTCAAAGTTAGGTTCAAGATTCTGCTTATAAATTAATACCTGCACTGCTGTAAGCAAACATAAGGAACAGTTGAATGTGGTTACAACTATTGGGTATGTGTTTGGTATTGTTAGCTTGAGTATTGTGCTTTGTTACTGTAAGGTAGTTTGAACGTCAAGTACACAAATAAATATGTATATTGCCAATCACAATAGCTCCTTTGTTAATGAAGGTGTTAATTTCTTACCTAAGATATTGTTTATACAACGGAAAAACGACTAATTTCTAATCCGAAGACATAAGGACAAATTAATTGATAGTCTCAGTATTGTATACAATCTAGTATTTTCTAACTGAACAGACAGCTGTGCTGCTGATGTTTTGTTGCGCCACTTCTTCTTCCCAGCGATAGAATTAGGAACTGGTAAAGGGTGGGCGTTTTGGGGAACTGTCTTTTGTAATTTTGACGTTCGAAAAGTGCTGATTCTCAACCTAATTTGAATAAATGACTTTTGATTTTGATTTATATCATTCAAACGACAGGAAGTTGCAAACCAAAGTCAGTATTTCTAAAGAAAATAATAGCTGTGATATCAAATAACTGTTGTATCAAATAACAAAAACTTTATTTCAGAGCAATTCAAGAAATCATCATCTGCCTAGTCTTTTCTCAACTATGTCGGGGTCGGCTTCCACTCTAACCGGATGCAGCTGAATATGAAGAAACAATTCATGAAAAGGGCAAATAAAGTACTTACTTCAATTGCCCTTTTCTTGAATTGTTCTGTTACATGTTGTAAGATCAATAAAACAACCGTCACTACAAGATGTGTTCATAAAACCGGCCATCTCCTCCGAAATTAGGCGCAGCGCATAAAGGCTATTGAAATGACAGCGGTCACCCTCCTTATTGTCATTGTAAGAATTACGACACACTTGTCTTTGAGTGGACGTGCCTAAATAATACAATAGATGTAAGTAGCTACTTAGGATTTTTACTAAGATTTGTTACCAGAAGTCAAGGTTACGTTTGAGTAAATGAATTTACTTCGTTGAACTTTGTAAGTGTACAGTGTGTTGGTTTGTACTTTGATAGTGTTTTTATGTGTGTAGTGTGTATTAACAAAAGCTTCTTACAAACATATGTTACCTTATACAAAACATTGTGCATTTTTTCAAAATTCTTTAATATATTATTTAGCTTCTATCGATATCACAGGAGCAGCTCTCGTAATTTTAAGAACGTTCACAGTCTAATTTCAGTCTCAATCTGTCAAAAATAGCTCTAATTTCCCTACATTTTTGACATTGATTGTCGCTGAGATTGCGACTAGATTTTTAACGTTTTTAATTACGGGAATTGGCCTTCAGGCTGCAACTTGAGCATAATGGCTCAGAAGTACGATGCTTATAACTGCACCACGCAACACGAAACAACTGCCGATAGATTCTGTAAAAATCTCACCGTGGAACCTTCGTAAAGTGACTTTGAAGTAACCTGTCAATAGTGTCAATTCCTAGCATCAGATGGAATGACAGCTCACTTCAAGCTCATTTTGCTTGAAGTGAGCTGTCATTCCAACGCCACCCAAGTTTTCACGGTGAGATTTTTAGTAGGCATAGACAGGCTGGACATATTATTTTAATACAAAGATAATTATGAAGGAATACAGTGAACTAACCATTTTAAAATCATAAAAATGAAGTAAGCTGGAAGGCCGTTTGAAAGTTTTCAAACACCAGAATGTCATTTAGAAATGACAATAATGAATCCGGACATAGGCTCACGTTTGCTGGTACTCTTAGTGACACGGGCGGACGTGGGTACCCCGTGGTCACCCTAACACACGCTAATGAAAATTCTTTCGGACATCACATCGGAACACCCCAATTTTAAGCCGAACAGTTTCTGTTAAATCGTTGTCGCTGTTCCACAAACTTTTGTCCGCGGTGTGGAGTGTGAAATATTTGATGAACTTCTGCAAAATGAGGTCCTGATGTTGAGAAATAGTTGAATGTGGTTTTAAAATAATGTTTTATATATTTTCGGTTTAGTTTCAGGGTGTACGGAGATGATGATAGCTGGCAGTCATGTCAAAAAGGAAAGAAAATCCAATAATTTATGTCAATCATCATCTGCCTATCCTTTTTCCAACTATTTTGGGGTCAGCTTCCACTCTAACCAGGTGCAGCTGAATACCAGTATTTATGTCAATACGCCTTGAAAAGGCACTTTTGAATGTCAAGATTGATAAAAAACTAGAATTGATTCTAGTTGCCCCTTCCAAAAGGTATTTTCATATGGAGAAGAAAAGGCACGAAAATCCATAGATACCTATATCTTTTTTTTTTCATATTGCCTAATACTTGCTTGGACTTGGCCCTCGATCTCGACTGATGAAAAGTGCTGGAAGAAGTCTCAGATGGAACGAGCTTGCTTGGAAGATGCCTGTTCACTCTTGCTTTGAAGGCTGTCGGTGTATGTGGAGGGGAACACAGACACGGCAATCAAGCGTGTCCCTCCTTCCCTTGCGATACGTGTGACGGAAAGTTAAGTATACCTACATTGAAACAGAAACTTGAGGTTTCAGTACTACAAAGTGCGGTTAGCTTTATATTATAAAACCACTGTACTAGGAAACCTGCTGGCAGAAGACCTATTTCTTGCAACCAGTATCCCAAACTCATATTTCTAACCTCAAATTGACAAGCAGACGTAAGTCACCCTCACCCGATTGGTCGTTAATCGCCAAGGGGCTCGCGACGCCCTCTCAATCGGCCTTCGCTGACGCGGCATACAGGCTTGTACCACTGACGGCCCCTTATAGCCTGCTCGAGTGTTTTGTATGGGCCATGAGTTCAATCGACTGCATGAGCTATGATCGAGGCAATGGGTGCCCTTGTTTTGTGATTTGGTAGCTACAAAGCATGTACGTGCTATGAAACCACAACAACTTTTGGGCATTGTTATGTATATTATTCAAGAAATAGGTATTGCATGCCCGACATAAAGCAAACGGTAAGTTCTGCCTAATCAAGTTATCAAAGTCATCCAGCTATCACTAACACATTTCACACACGTGATTTCACTCCGTACTTAGCAATCCAAACATGGATAGAAACCATGCTTATAACATAAAACACACTACCCGCGCGTATGCTGACACGATTAAAAATTCATAAAACATATTCAACTCTGCAAAAGCGCCTACAACTTTGGGAATAGCAAACAATCCTCCCCGCGCGGTTTAGCGATTCATGTAGGCGTCACGAAATAAAGGTATGGTATAAAAGGTAAAGTAAACTAGCGATAGGGAAACTTGGTTATGTCAACGCTATCAAAGGACTCACTAAAACTCTGCCTACGGCTGCCGGTGACAGATAAAAACGTCGGATTTGGTAGCGCGGTGTACCCGTGTCTTCGTCAGCGTATTTACTTACCCTGAAGCTGTTTGCTCCTTTACCCTTAACCTAACCTTTAGGGCCTGTATCCAAGCGATGACAGAATAGCGTTACTGCGGAATCCTCAAAACATATTCGGGGAAGTTTATCCGTATTATGCAAGTTCACCCCATTTCTGTTGCGTATCTTATAAGTCATTGCAAACTGCAGTTTGAAAAATATTTTATAACGCACTTAAACATTTTAATGGTTGAACGTGTTGTCTTAAAGTTATGATGAAACTAGTTTCCTGAAACTTATCCATTAGGCTTCCTTACGAGAGGAATGTTTTTATGAGTTTAGTGAAAAGTATAAAACAAATTGATTAATGGTTTCTGAAAACAAGCATTAAAAAGAGATAATTTGGCTTCTTGAAATACATCATCAATTATTACGATGTGTATAACGTTTATTTTGTCGCTTGAAATTTATTACTGTTAGTATTTATATCCTGTTTCAATTAATTGTTTTAGTAAATACTGGAAATATTATTAGAGCCTTTACATAATTATAAAAAATGTGCACTACGCCTACGACTTTTTTGTAGCAACACGCTTTTCGTCACAATCGAATGCAAGCTACCCGAAACTGTCAAATTTTCCAATCAACCTTGAACCTACTGTAAAGCAGTAGGTTCAAGGTTGATTCGGTGCAAGGTTGGTTGAAAATCGATTAAGAAATTTGTGACAGATTGTAGTAGCTTGATGTGCTGGCTTCTGTACCTTAACGCGCTAAGCTCATTGCTTGAGCCGCTCATCCTATTGATTCTGCACTCCTTCTCCAACACTTTACATATTGCTTATTTAGCATTATTTCATTTCGGCGTGCCGCTATTTGTCTTTCGTGTTTTGCTGATATTGTTATCGCTGTTCACTTGTTTCACGTGAGATTCGCTATTGCTGATTTTGTGAACGTGATTTTCTATGGAAGTTTTCTTTTAATCGTGATTTATTTGAGACTAGATCTCTTCTCAGATGTCTCGTATCATTTATAGTGTGCAAGATAAGTGTCAATTCATATAATATAATAATGATGTAGCTTTGCTCTTAAATTGATATTTTTCTCAGAAAGTCGCGCATTCGCAGCGATATTTTTTTCTCTGCACCTCATTTAAATTGTATCGATATGGTTGACTGTAGAAATATTGAAAGTGTGAATGCACTCATTATTTTTCTTTAAGATTATTCTAGCGGAGCGAGAGAAATTCCCAAGCGTATCAATATTTTCGCAAAATATTTTATTTGAATGTATTGTTTGGTTCATGCATTTACGAGTATGTAGGTACGCACTGTTAGGTACTGTGATGGGTTAATGATGGTAATTAACATTAGAAAAATAAGTAAACATTTGTAGTTTTTATCAACCCTCACTTAAAGATCAGAAAATTTGAAGTACTTTTTCCATTAGGTTATTACAAATTCTTCGTCCTATCCAACCAATTTTATTCGCAGAATAGCTCAATCCAATCCCTTAAAAAAAAAGGGCAGGAAATCTGAAACCGAAACTTTCAAATCCGACCATAGAGACCAAAACAAGTTTAAACAATTCTCGGGTTCGAAAGAAAGGGAAACTTCTGGTCCGAGGGTTAGGGGAAGTGGCGTCTTACGGGGAAGGCTCAAGGGATCCCCTTGGCTCCAGTACGCAAAGCCGAAACCGCGAAATCTCCGGATACCATCCGTCATAATTTCAGTGAAAAAGCCTACGTTTTTGGCTGGAGTGTTTCGGTTACACTCCATACGAATTCCTTTTATGGAATGGGCATGTTATTTTTGTTTTTAAATACCAATTTCATTGGCATATTTGAAACTTGTGACGCTGCTCCAGTTGTCCATCAGAAAAAGCAATCAGATTGTAGGTGGAGTTTTTGCATTGTTTTAAAATATTTTAATCAGTTATTTTGTTACTTTTTTTAAACCGCCGATTTTTGCAGTAACTGTACTTAGTGTATCCTAAAAATGAGTCAGCGCTAAACTCCGAAGCCGTCTGTAATTCTGACACAGATTAATAAAACATTTTGTTGTTGTTAATTCTAATAAACATTTTTCATTTTCATTTTCATTTTGTATGAAAAAGACCCGAAAAACATCCCCTTAAATAACGCTCTACCAAACGCACTCGTGAATTTTTACAACCTGAAACATAGATACGTTCACACAATGTTTTTTGGACATTTATTTTATATCATAGTCTATGGTTACGGTCATAAATGGTCGTATTTACGAGGTTGCACTTTACGTTTTAAATCAAATTTTTGTCCACCCTTTCCTAAGGGTGTTATGTTTTATGGTATTTGTTTAGGAAAGTAAAGCTAACGGAAAAGTGTAAATATGTACCTATGTTTTCGATTTTTTTTCCCTTTTCCCTTCTTCGTTTTAAGGGTGTGCAGAATACCAAAAAATAGATACTTACTATATTTATCATTATATATTATGTTTAATGGAGATTCATATAAATCTTACATCATTCTATAATAATAATGTTTATTATTTTAATATAAAAGTCGATTCTATAGCGCATGTTGGTCGTAACTTCCAACTAAGGCGCTAAGCACGCCACCAGTCAGTGTATACGTAGCCTAAGCTAAAACTTTTTTAAGAGTAGTAGTAGTATCAGTAGTATCAAAATATGTTATCTGTTTCATTTTTATTCGTTTTTTAATAATCCCTGAAACCAATATGGCCGAAAAAGTAGATTAGGTTACGTACAAAAGCAATAAATTTCAAATGTGGAATTACGTTTTACATTTTTAATCACGGAAGCATAATATTCGGTCAGCCAAATCCATTTGTCAAAAGGTTACATATTCCAAATTCAAGCTTCGTTTGTTTCCGTACAAATTAGAATCTGTCAAACGCTCAGTAAAGTCGCATTCATTACCGAATGCAGTCTATGGTCGCAGTGCCCCGGGGTTTGATGTTTTGTAATTTTCCTTTTTGTACTACCCTAAAAGCTTTGGCAAAATTTCTATAGACGGACAACGCGAAAAATATGCCGTTTTAGCAGCTTACACAAACCAAAACTCAAAACAATTTTAATGAATGTATTATTTTTGGTTCAATAAAAAAAAAAAATTTTAAAGAGATTTCCTCACGCGTACCGCAAGGGTTGGATCGAGGTGGCTCTAGAAAAGAATGCCTGGAAAGATTTGGAGGTATATGCTTAGCAGTGGGACAGTAGTAACAGTACCTTACAAAAAAGAGAGGTTTCAATTAAAATATTTTGTCGGTAGTCCCTGGGTGGGTAGTTTAACATTCTTTTGCCTTTTTGTTCTACCCTAAAAGCAAGGCAGGTCTGCTTTAGTGACTGGTATTTTATAGACGGGCAACGCAAGTATTTGCTTGGCGAATTCCGATTCAAAAATATATTGTATACCGATATAATCTTTGAGGGGCCGTGGTTATGATAGTTTTTCTTGGAGATTGCATTCTCTCTATAAAGGGAACTGTTTGAAGTTGTAATATTGAAATCTTTTTGAATTTTGAATTAAAATCTGCCTGGTAGGTAAATGTTTTATGATGTATCTGCCGTACATGTTTATACATATTTTACGTTTTAACCGCCCTCATATTAAATTGATAGCATTGTTATTTTTATTTCGCAGAATTTTAAATCCTTTGTTCCTATCAGTTTTTATGACCCCGCAAACAGAACAAATCAAAAATACATGACTGTATTTATTGTCGTGGGGAGGTTATTGTCCAGTACTGAGTTATTATGTTAATTTTTTTAGGTTTTACTAATGAAACATACGGCTCCATTTACACTGCCGCTGAACGGAGTGTAAGCACATTTTTTGTACAAAGCATAATGAACTTTGTCAAAAGAGTAACACACAAATTAGATACACACACGCACAGGTCGCGAATCTTCTGGAGAATTATCGTGCATTATCGGGAATTCCGGCAGTGATAAGCTCGTATCTAGTTTGTACGTTAGACAATAATTGACATAAAGTTCATTTTGCTATGTAAAATATCGCTACGAAAACTCGCTTCCACTCCGTTCCGCGGCAGTGTAAATTGAGCCTTAGGTTACAAGGGATTCATAAAAAGTACTGGTAAGGGATTTTATTTCTGCAAGTAGGTTTGTAGAAACACTTTTACTAATACTTTGGCCAATACTAATACCAGTATTGACGTAAAAAAAAATAAACGTTAATGAAGAGATGTTAACTAATGAGGTAGTCGTAATCAGTTAACATAGGCCTCTGTCTTAAGTCCAGCAGTGGACTGCGATAGGCTGAGTTCATTGATTGATTGAATCAGTTACCATTTATTAATTAACAGTTATTTTGTTTATTTTTTTTTTACCATATGAAATAAATTTTTAAATATTTCTTAAAAAAAATATGAAAAACATTTAAAATGTACAAAATGGTGGTACTCTAATGGTGTCGGGTGCAGGGTCCGAGCTACCGGTGGTTAGGTTCATTTTTTTACAAGCCTATACAAACTCACTGCTAGGCAGGAGCCCCTCCCAAATCCTTGCCAACTTCCCTACCCAACTGTTCTTTCTTTGGTATTGTTCGTCGAATCGTTGAGCTCCTTCAGTTTTGAGTTGAGCTGCACGATTTCTGACAATTGCGTGCACTGACTGGACAGGTCCTCTCAATCTGTGTGGTTCTTTTCTCAAAAGACCATCTCAGACATCGACCTGGTCTTCATGGTCATGGACATGGTCTTCATATGATCTGACCAAGATTATGTCTGGAATTTAAAAGAGACTGTGGCCTCTGAGTTTGTTTCGGCCTTTCTTCTCAGACTAGTCAGATAGGAAACGCCGACCTCATCTAGTTTTAAAATATGATTGACGTGTAAAAGTGTTTGTACAAAGGTTTGAAAGAGTTCCTGTAAGTAAATGATAAATGATTTACAAAATAAAATCATTTATCATTTATTTACAGGAACTCTTTTGTTTATTGTTCGAATAATTTCACATTCATTTTTATCAGTGCGTGTTTTTATATTTCTCTATAAAGGAAATACACAGACTAAAAGCCACACAATACATCAGATAAAAACAAAAAAATAAAGATCAAATAAAACGTGTAAAGTCCGATGTAATAAATTAGCACGAAAGTGTGTCTATGTTTGTGTTAAAATGTATTAGCAAGCAAACAAAGAACTCTCCAAGACCAATATCTTAAAAACATGCATTGCATTAGTTGACATTAAAAACCGCAGGAGCAACAGACGGTAGCTAGCAGTGAAGTTTGAAAGAAAAACTCGCATAGAACAAGTTACGTTAGTTAACTGCGCTCGAGTCATTTAACATACTTGTTAGTACTCGTTATTAGTTGTTTTTACTTGTTCGGTTGCGATATTTCCATTTGATTTTTTATTTGTAATTACTGTTGTATACGATGATATATCGGTGATAACACAATCAAGGGTTTCTTAACCTTATGGTAGTGAATGTAGTTTTGGCATTGAAATTAAGTGTCGTTTTATACACATACATGATATACTATAACATTTAAAAAAAGTAGAAACAATAGTGAGTTTGTAAGTAGGGGAACTACTGTACCCGTTCGGAATTTTTTTAATTTTCCGGGTTTTTTGACATAGTATATTTTATGTTAAAACAAGAAATTTCACGCGGACGAAGTCGCGGGCGAAAACATGATAAAAATTAAAAGTATTTCTTTTAGAAAAAATATGTGCATGTTACTTCCTCAAAAAGATTTTCGTCAACCAATCAAAATAACACCCCATTTTTACCCAAAATTCGATCAACAATTCATTAATACCTTCATTTCATATTTGATTACTTCATGTATGTAACTCGTAAATTGAATCCATTGAGCGCCAACGTTGTAAGGACTTTAACACGTGTGCAGAACATGCATCAATATGCATATGAAAATGAAAATCTGTTCTCACAAGTAGGGATAAGAAAATGTATCGACATTTGAATGGTATCGATATTTCTGGTACGATTTTAGTGTATTTTTACTCTATATCTTTAATTAAAGCACCAGTATAAGCTGACTTCTGATTGTACGAAAAACCTATACAATACGAGGTCAGCTAAAACTGGAAATGTATTGCTCGATGTGTCGCCGTGTGTAGACATACATTTCGCCAGTTATGTTTAAGTTCCATATAAATAAAAGATCCTATTATAGAAAGACCTATCTCGATCTACTAGAGGATTCTTTGTTCTTGAAGCACATAAGGGTATAAAGACGGATTGAATGAGACAATGGTATCGATATTTTTATGTCGATGTTACCGCATTAACTTGAAGGAGATACGAGTAATATGGCTTTATTCTTTGATACGATTCTACTAATGAGCAAAAAAATATATACTTTTATAACAATTTCTACGACTAATGAGAAAAATATCGATACTTTCGATTCGATCCCTACTCGCAAGCTGTTGAAGCAGTAAATAAGATCCGGAATAAATATCCGGCCGCCAACTGAACCCGTGTCGTTCTGTCTCTATCTAACTACCTGGGAGAGAAAGGGACGGATACAGCCACCCAGTGTTGATGACGAACTGTGATAGTCCCTACGGCTTCCCGCGAAGTAGTGATTGACAGTGCAATCGATGCACAGTGGGTTTCATGCTTTGTGAGAATAAAATACTAGATTTTGTTGAGGTTTTTTCTGAGAGTAAAACTGGCAAGGAGTTTCATTATTTCAGTGTACAAACCATATAAACATCATTTGATACACAGGCGCGTTTTTCCCGCGGCAATTTTTTTGTCGTAAGTACAGGATTTTCAACGCACTGCTTAGAGCTGAGAGTTGAAAATCCAACAGTGTGTTTTTTGACGAGCTGGGATGCGATCTGTTGGATTCTCAATGCTTGGCTCAACACCAAGAGTTGAAAATCCGGTGCGCGATGAAATCCCGCCATGATATTTTCACGTCCGTGTGAACGTGGGCTTAAATTATTCTCTTGAGAATCTATGTTTGTCTATATTCAAATTTTATGTATGTTATATCAATGTCAAATAACTTACAATTTATCATTATGGAATTCGTCAATAGCATTTTTTCAATAACAGATGTCTTAATTTGTTTTTTTTTAATATTTGAGTCCTCAATTCCATTTGGTAATTTATTAAATATTTTTGGGGCCATGCGAATTATGCTTTTGTGCATCAAGGCGGTCTTTGATGGTCGAACACATAATTCATGTCTATATTTTTGTCTAATCATTTTCTATCAGATACTTTTCTGAATCGATGCATGTTCTTTTTAACAAATAAAGCAGTCTCAACTATGTACGAGCAAGGTAGTCATTATTTTGAACCATACAAAATAAGGTTTGCAGCTGTCCGTTATTTTTATACCGGTAATAGCTCTAATGCATCTTTTTTTTGCGATTTGAACATGCACCATGTCCTTATTAAAGGGTGCAGGTAGGTACTTAACTACACCCTTTTATTTTACTTGATAACTTACCTAATAACTTGTTCTCATATAATACTCTACTTTTACATCTGTACAATTTATAAGAACAGGGCCCGTATTACCGTAATTTAAAACGTTCAAAATCTAGTCGCAGTCTCATCTCGGCGACAAACAATTGTCAAAAAGTTGTCGAAATGTAGTGACGTATTTTTGACAGATTGAGACTGAGATCAGACTGTAAACATTCTTAAAATTACGAGAATTACCCTTCTGTTATTGTATATTTAGGTTAGTTTACTATCAAACATGTTTTGCCCATTACTCAATTTACTTTCCCCACTGTGCGGCGTAACGTTGCATCGGAAATAGAAACGTTAAACTCACTAGTGCGCGGTGAGATTTGGAAGTGAAAGGTTTCACAAACATTCACTAAACAATTCCACAGAAATACATATACATAATGTATATGATAAAGATTTTACAATGTGAATCGGTAGGGTTCAACAAAAAAGGCTTCAAATCAAAGATTCAATAGAGCCTTAAAAATATACACTTTCTGACTTCTGTTAGCCGGAAAGGTTTAAAGTCAGTTGCCCGTCTCAATGGTTTGATTCTTATGGAGAAAAACAGGAATTTATAATCCATGTATTATAATTATGAAAATGGAACATACCCAGTCTTATTTATTTATTTAAACTTTTCGCAGAAAAAAGCAAAGGCGGACTTAATGCCTTAGGCATTCTCTACCAGTCAACCAAGGGTGGTGAAGAGATTAGATGGCAGGTGCTTTGGTTGAGAGGGACGTCTTCTTTTCGAGTCAATGGTAGATACATTTTAAAACAATATTAAGAAAATATAGATCACTTTCACTCTACCTACTTATTTGTTATCAAAAAACAACTGTAACAACTACTGTACGTACTTATTTGTTACTAAGCAGATGCAGCTGAATTCAGCCAGTATTTTACATGGAGCGACTGCCTATATGAACTCCACAACCCAGTTACCCTAACCAGTCTTACCAGGGAGACTGGTTGTCATACTATTTGGGCTTCTGGTTTACCCGCTGTCAAAGTCCTACCTACTTTTTGTTCCCATTTTATACTATAATAACGTGACTTTCACAACAATCTGAGTGGCTGTCAGCCATCAATCAAACTATTGTTACGGACTAAAAGCCTAAATGGAAGTATGTATAAACTAACGCTAAATATTTTAGCACTAACTAACTAATATCTAACTATCCTACCCAAGCAATACACGAACCTGAGTATTGCGTACGAAGGCGTTATCTTGTACTAATTAATTTTATTAATATCGGTATCAAGGCACCATTTTACCTTGATCTCCCACACCTCCCTGCTATCAAACAATTTTGCAAGCACAGGGAGTAAATTAGCGAAGACGGAGGGATTTAATTACGCTGGTCCAATGTAACAGGTGACGTGAAGTGATTTACTTGTGAGCGATAAATTGGTACCTACGTAGGTACATAGATTAATAGTGTTGATAGAAATTTCATAATCGTTTTAGTAGTTAGTCGCAGTAAATATGAATTATAAGTTAGAACTATTGTGACAGTCATAATAACGATGTTTTGGTTTATGTCAACAATTATTTGTACTAAACAATTATTTGTTTTTTTTTTACTAAACTTAATTTAAGTTCAGTGCGTCTTTTTCTTCCAATTTCATTAAGAAAAGGACAGAAGATAAATGTTAGTTTAGTCCTGTCAAATTAGTCAGCGCCTGACGAAAACTGACGTATTTTTAGTAGCCTAGAACTTAAATTTAGTTTATTTTGTGAACAAGGGAATTGGCGCCAATATTTCTCAGCAGCGGCTTGGAGGCCGAATTTGTGCCCGATTGATGGCTATAAGCTCGCCTCAATTACATGGGACCTAAACATAACAGGCAAAATGAGGGTGTACTATAGGTTCACCTCTGCTAGACCCTCCGTGAAAAACAAGCGTGATGTTATGTCATGTTATGTGTTATTTGTCAAGGTGTGGTGATTAACTTTGTATCTGGATTTACTATTACCGTGCATCCACACCGCAGTTAACTTTTGTGGAGCAACAAAATGCAACACGGTAACATTAGGTAACTACGAGTATCTGTAACTTATGTGGCTCCTAATAACTTTTTACTGTCGGACGTTGCTGAGTAACACTTGGAAATGTTGATCTACAAAAAGTAACTGCGGTGTGGATGCACGGTTAGCAACAGTCTAAAGATCTTAACCCTTTCTTTAATCAGAATGCGTCATGCCGTATCCAGAGCTAAGGAGTTTTCGACCTGCGGCTTTGGAGTTTCACGGCACAGACGCTAGCACATCAAGCTACTACAATCTGTCAAATTTCTTTAATAAATTTTCAACTTTATCGCTAAAGCATTAAGGTTCAAGGTGGATTGGGAAAATTTGACAGTTTCGAGTAGTTTGACCTTCTGGCGTCTGTACCTACATATTATTCCATTTTTGTCTTATATTTTGTCAAGTTTCTAAACGCAATTTCTTTGAACCAAACAATATTCTCTCCCGTGTTTTTTTTTTTCAATTACTTCTGAATACAGTATTCAGCCTTTTCTTAGAATTCAAAAACTTAAGAAACAATACGAATATCGCCTAAATTGAGATTATGTCCGTAAATCACTATAACAATCATTTGATATTCAAAGTCATTTTTCAAAGAGGAAATATCACAGCTTGCCACATCATCACGGGAAGAGGGTAGAAAATTGCCGACTGCCCCCGCGTCACGTATGTGAACGTACTGTACATGGAGGTACGAAAAAAGTTTATATCTGTTCTGTGTATGTTTTTTTTTGTTGTTAATTATGCTTTTTGAGGTTTTTTACCTGTATGTGTGTGTGTAATGTATGGGCTGATTGCTTATTTAGGAACTTCATAATTATTTTCTAGAATCTTAAATAATAAATACCTACCTAGTTACAGACGGTGAGCCATATTTTCTCACTTCTGGCAAATACTGAAAAAAAAACTAGCTTAGAAAATTGGAGTGCTGCAGCCACTCACACTCACGGTGATTTTTGAAGTGAACATTGATCGAAACTGAACCATCACGCTCGGTGACGCTGAATCGGGTATACTCGGCTTCAGTAGGTCGGTGACGCTGAATCGGGTATGCTCGGCTCCAGTCGGTCGGTGAAGCTGAATCGCGCATACTCAGCTCTAGTCGCAAGTTTTCTCTTCTATCGGGTCTGGTCCGTACCGGTCATAAGCACACACCCTGTTTTTTACAACATATAAAACTCAAAATTATTAAGCAAATGAGAAACAACATGTCTATGTTCATAAATTAAAAACTGCGACCATAAAGTTTTAAATAGTGCTTCGACAATTACTAACAAAGTCTAACTTTTGGGATCACAAGGCTTACTGAAACTCCTATTCTGTATATTTATTCAAATTGTTTGACCCAAAACGGTAATAAAACAATATAAAACAATTAGGTTAGGATCACAAGTTTAAATACCCTAACTTTGTTAGCTCCAGACTGGGATAATTTGAAGTAATTGTGGAATTTGAATTTTATGGTAGGTACGAGTATCTCTTTGTTAAACGTCGTTGTTTTACGTTTGTATGTTTATAATAATCTAAAAACTAGCCTATTACTATCCCACTAGAACAAGGACCTCTTCTCATACAGAGAAGGCAAGGGCATTGCTCACCACGCTTGCTCAAGACGGGTTGGCGATTTCAGGCTCATATAAAGTTTTAGTCCAGGTTTACTCACGATGTTTTTCGTCACGTCAGTTTTTTTAGACATCTAAAAAAACGTAGTAAACGTAAAGGACTTAAGCATTAAACCCAAAAATGTTTATATGGATTAAATATTCCTTTTAAAACCTATTTTCGTACATAAAATAGCAGCTTTTCAGAAGGTATCACTGACTGCATCCTCGTTGCATTGTGTAGGTTGCTACCCCATTTACACAGTTCGATAAAAATCGCAGGTGACTAGTTAATTTTGCATCAAAATACCTTAATGCGGCGGGCAGTCGCTTGCGACCGAGCATTTTCACGGTCTATTTTAGTCACCCGCCGCATGCGATTTGTCGCCGCTCGACAAAAGTTGAAACCTATTCTACTTTGGAACTTGTGATTTTAGTGACTTGCGGCCTGGGGCTGCAGTCTCGACATTCATAGCGATCGCTTTACGACCGAATTCGGTCGCAAAGTCCCGGATTGACGGGTGTAATGTATGGAGTGACGACCGAATTCAGTCGTAAAGCGATTGCTATGAATGTCGAGACTGCAGCCCCTGGCCGAATCACCATTTATACATTCGCTATAAACACCTGTGTAAAGCCCGCATTACTTCAAAAATCAATTACTCTTTTCCAGGTAATGAAGCGCTACGACGCAGTGGGGAAAATACAAAACATACTACTTAACTTAGGCACTAACACATGCACATTTATTTACAGTTCAACCTTTAAGTTTCCGACTCAATCTATTCATCAAAACTCAAAAGCCAAGCTTATTCTAAACTTCTTGCTTCACATTCACAACAAAAATAACGCCAGTACACAGATGCAGAGAAAGTTATACGTCTTAGTACATCAGGGAGCATCTTGCAACGCAGGTGTCGCCCGGGGAAAGTTGGGGTACTCCGACACCCCATACTCCACCCCCCCATGAGGGGAGACAGGGGATTTTTTGTCGATTTAGACGTAAACACCGTTTAAGACTTGCCGAGTGTTATATCCTTGTTTCGAGTATCGCAGCTACTGTATAAATTATGTAATATGGCTGCTGCAGGCTTTGGTAGTGTTTTGTTTTATGACAAGTTTTCTTTCTGTATGTTGGTGTTTATCATTTATAGCTGTAATGCTTAGAATTCTGGCAACTACCAATAAAATAAAATTACCTTATTTGGAGTCATATTAAATAGATGGCTACAAAGAAATTAAAATGAAAGGTTTTAAGGATTTTATGTGGAACATGGTTGAACCATTTTCCACAAAAATAAAACCATTTTAAGTTTTTTTACTGAATTAATAGCGTGGTTATGATCAAAGCAAAACAATCTACTACTCAGAGTAATTAGAAATGTTTATGAATGCCAAATATATATATTAGAAAAAAAAACCAGTGAAGTGCGATTCGGACTCGCGCATCGAGGGTTCCGTAGAAAGGAGATTGCCCACGGCACTATGGACAAATGTACTCAATTTAACATTGTTGTGTCTTCATCAAATCATCTTTAAAATACTCGATGACATGTCTAAATACATCCTCAAAAAGTTCAACACAAACTACAATGGCATTACCGAGATATTTTGAAAAATTAAAATATTATTTTGAGGTTATGTTCGATTACAAAATTAATTGAAAAAAGCTATTTGATGGGATCTGAAAGGGTTTACGAGTGAGCTCTGTGCCTTTGAAGTACATTTGTGTAAAATATGTAGCGGTTTAGCTATTTTAGGTGGCCAATTACTGGTGGCCTGTGACCACCTCACCAAGTCTTGATTTAGATTTGGAGCATCTTCGTGCTTCAAAATCGTATTCCCGCGTTTCATTCAAAATAATGCAAAGTATGGAAGAATCATTACTTGATAGTCAAACGCTCAGTGTTATATCTAGATCCTACTCAAATAATAGATTGTAGTAGGTCTCATGAAATGGTCTATGTACGTAGGAAGGAATGGAAAACAGCTACACTAGGTACAATAAATGAAAGCATGATTATTCCGTATAGGTACCTTTATTTTAATCTTCCAAATAAACTAAACTGATAGAAATATACAATCCTAGTTAATAAGTTATGTTATTACCGACACAATAGCAGGTACCTATCTAAGTTATTAAAATCCGTAACCCAACTAATGAGGTGAGGAACTAACATACAGACATAGATTGCACTTATTATCCTCTAAGATTTACATATGGTACACATTATAAAAAGTGCAGTTCCTAAGTAAATAATATCAAAACGACAATGTTAATCATTCTTACCGGCGTTGGTGCGATCCAGACACGTAAAATGTTCATGATATTATTTGGAATCTCCGACAACATGAGTCTGCGCATAAGTGGAGTTAATCTCAAACAGCAGTTGAGACATCGCTCCACAGTCGCACTCGCCATGTTTAATGTATGTACAGCACAAAAAGTCCTGGTTTTAGTAATATACAACACACAAGGTGCAGCGGGTTGGAAGTATGTTTATTTTCAATGGGTTAGCAGGAGTAACGGAGGAACTAAAAGGCTTAAATTCGACGCACAACGTACCAAAACCAGCAGAAAAAAACATACTGGTTAACTTGACAATGTGTATGACAGACGGCCAATAAATGTCAATCAAGGTTGTACCCGTGCTGGTAAATGATTCTAAAACATTCGACTTTTAATCGATTTCCACAAATCACCCAGTGGTATTTCACGGATACAACTAGGTACCTTTCCCGCGGTTGACAACTACCGGTACTTACAAATACCAGCAAGTTACATGTGATTTAGAACTCTGTTGTTGCGTTGAGAACCTACTTATTTTGTGTTTAAGCTTCTTTATGCTTATTATTGTAGAAAGAAAAGCAAACATATCGATTAGCAACATTAAAAAAAATAAAAACCATAATGCGTTTTACAGATTAAAACCTTTATTGTTTTTAATCAACGTGGGAGTATTAGTATGATTAGACGTTTGAAACTATTCCGATATCAATATCAACAATAAATAAAACCAAAGCTAATAACCATACCAACCAAATATTTACCTCACCGCACACTATTGTCTCGTCTCATTTTCAATGAAAAGATAGATAAATGTACCTACTACATTATGTCTAATTCTGTGGGGATATAGAAACTGATTTATTTATTTTACCTTGCGAGATATTTATCGATTTAAAAAAAATATTGTATACAGCTGTTTTCCTAAATAAACAGTTACTAAATAAATAGTTAGTTATAAATAAACAGATACGCAATAATAAATCGAATAATCAGAATCAGAATCGATATTATTATGTATTTTTGTAGGCGGGTAGGTAGTTAGGCACAGTACACTAAATAGAAAAAATGGACACCCCTAGTTTTGACAGGCTAATAGTAAAAAAATGGCGTACCTTATAGTCAGAAAATTAAAAGTACTAATTATTGTTCAAAATACTATCCCATTATAAATATTAATTAAGTCTTATTTAAAAAATCTATTTTTATTTTAGATAGTTGATGCTGTTCAACTTTTTGAGACACGAGACAGTTATCAAGAGTACTGTGCCTGGGCATTCTCCTTTGTAAGTATGTAACTACAAATTTACAGTTTTTGGATTTTTTCCTTTACTTGTGCTACGTGAAATTGCTACATGCCAAATTTCATGATTCTAGGTCAACGGGAAGTACCCTATAGGTTTTGATTCCCTTGCGAGTGTCAAAATATGCGGCAAAAACGGAACATAAAAGGCCGTATTTTTTAATATAATCGCGTCGATTTTTTCACTTCTGCAAGGAACTACAGACCTGAGTATTTGGTATTAATTTATATTTGATGCCTCCACGCGTTCCTGAGAAAAAGGGTCTTGACAGACGGATGAACAGGCAGACGGACAACGAAGTGATCCTATAAGGATTCCGTTTTTGGTACGGAGTACGGAACCCTAAACATATATAATCCAATGTGTGCCATCACAATCCACGTTCGAAACAAAAATAAAATGCAAAATATAAATAAAATTGAAAGCTACAAACGCTCGTAGCAACTTGCTACGCCGTAGCACCCTTTGTAGCAGTTTTTAAACAGGCGAGTTAATTGTGCAATTACGTCATTAGAAGGCTTCGCAAAAACGTGCGTAGTTGTGAAACTTTCATATGAAAAGCCTCGGAGTTTCATAAAATAAAAATAGAACTTTGTGGGTGGTCTTTCGCAATATTATAATTATTATTTATAAGAATTGAAGTTAAATTGCGTGTTAAGTAAAAAAGGGTTCATCATCATCATTACATAATCATACTCAGCCTATAATGTTCCCACTGCTGGGACACAGACCTCCTGTCCGTGAGGGAGAAAAAAGGTTTATTTATAAATATTAGGCAAAAAAAAAGAATAAAAAAATAAAAGGTGGTGATGACGCAGTTGGTTCAGGCCCTTCAACTAATTGCATCATCACCACCTTTTATTTTTAAAAAGTAGTATATGTAAAGGTGGACCCAACCACGGAAAGTAAGTACATATGAATTGAAAAAGTCACATTGATACTCTTGGATTTGAACTCTCGTACATGAGAGGCGAAAAAAGGTTTATTTATAAATATTAGGCAAAAAAATAGAATAAAAAATTTATTATTTATAAAAAAATAAAAAGTGGTGATGATGCAGTTGGTTAAGAGGCCTTAACCGTCATCACCACCTTTTATTTATTTATTTTAATTTTATTTTTGTTAATATAAGTCTCAATCACCAACATTAATAATAATTAAATAATAAATTGTAAACATACATATTATACTAGAAATTTATCATGATTGTTATTTTTGTTAGGTCCTATTAGTCTAAAGATCTTCTATTGTTCTTTTACATTCATGACATACAAGTATAAGTAAGTAATTAACATTGGACATCTGACATTGGCTGTATTTCATTATTTGTAGCATTATTATTCTAGTTATTTAAATGACATTTACTTATTATTATTATTACTCTTTCCCATAGTAATTGGGTGGCATGTATTTTTTTTTGTATTTTTTAAGTTATAAAATCATTTTAATATTCGACACAATGTAAAAATTGTTATGAATAAATAAATAAAATAAGTAATCGTTGTCATCAATGCTCGTGCGTTTTTTGTATGAGAGGAGGGCTTGGAATCTACTTAACAGTTTATGTGTATACTAGCTGACCCGGCAAACGTTGTTTTGCCATATAAATTATTTCTAGCTGCCCGGATATACTTCGTTCGCGTGGTGTCCAGAATGACCAGCACTATTGAAAAAAATATAAATATGTTTGAAGTTGTAGCGTAAACTAAAGTTTATTGTGTAGGAATTAAAGTTATTTTTCCATTAATTCATATTTGTTTACATTTTTGGCAATTAAATCGCGAACGCAGCTTAGTCTGGCAGCCAGTGTTTAGAAATATTTCTGATTTAAGTCAATCCAACTTATGTATTTATATTCGTACCACTCCATTCAACCCAACTTACTCATCCTCAACGCAAATGTCATAAGTAATTAATTTAGTACACAATTATCAAATAGTAAGGGGTCCTATTAAGGAGACGTAAGTGTCTGCGGGGCAAACAGTTTATCACAGTGTATTGTCGTTTCCTACAAATATCCGCCTTCAGTGGTTAGACAGGGGAACGAAGACATGTACATTCTAGATGGTGTAACTTTGTTTTTGGGGTAATCAAGCTATACTTTGTTTTTTTTTACCATTGTGACTGTTCCAGGCGAGCAGATATTCGTTCTCGGGATTAAATATGAAAACTTTTAGGAAAGTCCAGGTAGGTTGTAGGTGGACGTGGTACGTGGACAACGCCCTCTTCCAGCCCTCCTAAATGGGACCCGTCGCCCACACATCAGGACCCGAGGTGGAGGTGGTACGCCGTGTGAGATGGAACACCGGGGTGGTTTTTAGTCAGTAAGAGTCTGACAGGCCTCGTCGCCCGCCCCAGGGTGGCGGACATCCATGAGGATTTTCCGACCCGGAAAAAAAAGGTCGTAGGTCCCGGGTTCGATTCTCAGGTCAGTCAAAGTGTTATTGTTTTTCTGTCAGTGATTTTTCGGTAGCAGCCAGTCTGGACTTTGGCCCGTTAGAGGGCAACAGGCTCGCCTCATATCTCGTACATTAGACTTAAACGTAACTGGTGAAATGTGGAGGTACTGTAGGTACACCTCTGCTTAACCCTTCAGGGAAAACAGGCGTGATGTTATTTTCTGTTATGTGTTTGAGAACTACTCTGCTGACTGGCGAATATTTTTATCACAACATGAGCTATTATTTTTATAGTTCGTGCCTATACGCGACAGAAAGAATAACACCATCGGTCTATATATAGGCAATTGCGAATAGAATTTTGTAAACCTCCACTTTATTTTTATTTACTTACATATGAAAATTGGCTTTATTAATGATTTAGGTAAATAAAAAAAAACAATTAAAAGTAAGTAACAATTCTACTGAATTGGTCCAGCAATTGTAAGGCAACACAATTAACTGTTGTAGAGTCTTAAAGTTGTAGGTAAAAGCTTAGATATTTCAATAAAATCCCATAAACAAAGTAACAAAATACCTAACACAGCTCTCACTAATCAGATAATTCTAGAATAAAGCAAACAGCAATATTAAATTTAAATTAGTTTATGTCTGCCGGTATTAGAACAAGCCTGTGTTACACGGAAAGAGAGTAAGTAGCGAGGCGATCGAAGTGTACAGCGAAAGTTTTAATACTGGCTGGTCATAGAAGACAGAATTACATGAAGCTTTGTGGCGAAATACAGCAAGTTCCCATCGAGTGCAATGGTGATGTTTTATACTCAATTTATATAGTCATACTAGCTGCACCCCGTGGTTACACCCGCATAAGTTTCGATCCGAGGATTAATAGGATAGGATTTAGGTAGACATTAATAGTATATAATAGGTAATATACTATGTGGAGGGGCCCCTGGCTGAATAATAACAGCCGCACAGGATCGATCAGATTAAGGCCGTCTTGTAATGCGGTGTGTAGGTATGAAAACGCTTCCTCACTCCCCGCATAATAGGTATGTATGGAGCGTATAGACGCAGCGAGAGAGCGCGCGCCGGGCGCCGAGCTAGCCGGTGCTAGCGTTTGAACATGCCACAATGCAGCGTAAATGCAGTACGTAAGGTGTATTGGGATCGGGTATATTGACGGAAGAGGAAATAAAATTGCTGTTCTGCTTTGTTTGTATTGTATTTTAATCAAATATCAAATAAACATACATAAAAGTAACCTGGAGATAACCCTCCCCATTTATACAATATTTTTATACACTTTTCTCCAATAGTCAACAATATAATGTGAAATAATTATTATACTAAACAATTTTAATATGAATGCTCAATCTTGACAATCGTGTAATTTTTTTCCCTCAAACTTATTCATTTATTTTCTCAATGTTTATTTTTATCCTTTTTACACTATTGTAATAATTATGAATGCTCATTCTTGGCATGTTAATTATTAAAAAAAAAAAAAAATAATTTTATCGTTTATTTTTGTCCATTTATATGTGCATGCGAATGTGGTATCTTTATCATTTATACTATTTATACATTTATTTATTTATTTATCATTTATACAAAAGAACACAGGATTATTCATATTAAATAGCAACCAAAACACCACTAAGGTTTCTTACCAAGGGCTATCGTATTACTTAGTAACTGGGCTGTGGAGGTCAGATAGGCAGTCGCTCCATGTAAAATACTGGTATTCAGCTGTATCTAGTTAGACTGGAAGCCGACTCCAATATAGTTGGGAAAAAGTTAGCAGATGAGGCAATGCACAGCGGAAACATGAATATTCGGTGCAGTCCTTGAGCGAACTCGCATCTCACTTTAGAAAGCATCGTCTGCTCATGTCACTTACATATTGTGAGATAAGTACGTGCCATGGCCATCTATACTCGTATGTTTTTTTAAAATATTTATTTTAACTTTTCGCACAAAATGGTACAAAGGCGGATTTAATGCTTTAGGCATTCTCTACCAGTCAACCAAGGTTGGTGAAGAGATTAGATGATAGGTGTTATTTAGACACATACTTTCAGCACACATGATTTAGAAGCCTAAAAATCGGAAATACTGATCAGGACATACAACAAAAACATTTCAGTTACCATCCGTTTCATATCACAACATAAAC
Organism: Apamea crenata; assembly: GCA_949629185.1. Lineage (NCBI taxonomy): Eukaryota > Metazoa > Arthropoda > Insecta > Lepidoptera > Noctuidae > Apamea > Apamea crenata. The sequence continues at coordinate 7,633,696 of OX451359.1, forward strand.
GGTACGGTGTCTCTAGGCTCTCGGTGTGACGTCACTCATTCCACCCGATATATTTCAACCGCCATGATGCATGCCGCTACCAACCCGCTTTCCATGTATCACAAGCTTTATTATTTCCTAGAAATAAACGCTGGATAAATAGCAGGCACAATATAATCCCTGAAGTTAATTTTAATTTAGTAATAAACAATGCTTACGTAAATATTAGAGTTTGCTCGTCCCTAATTAATTTCTGTACTATGAAAATTAATTTTAAGAGGGTACTTGAACCTACCTAAGCTTCGATGAAGTAGGTCGTTTAATTTTATAAAAGTTTGTAATTCCACTTTCTGTTTTGTTTTATAAAACGAGTAGATACTGAATGTTTCAGAGAGTGTCACCACGCTATCTGAAACATTCAGTTCTGCGACATTATTATATCACATCTAAGAGACGCCCTTGGCCGTTAAAGAAAACTTATTCTTACACATATCGTATGCTAGATTCAGTTTTACGAGTGTCAATCGTCGAACCATGCACTAATCACATTGTATATATATTACCTATTATATTCTATTAGTGTCTACCTAAATTCAACACCTAGATTGAGTCTAGTTCGTTTCCAGAGATTTTATGATTTATTAATCCTTAATTTACACGTATTCGTTTTCTTAATAAATTGTCGTTTGACCACTACTTCCCTTGATAGTAAGCGTAGCTGTGATCGACGAAGATGCACCTTTCACTTTCAGACCGACGAACAGGAGCCCTATCTAGCTTACCTTACTACGCGGATAACAAGATTTACGTTCTCGTTCGAATTACGACACGCTACCTTCACCGTGCGAAACGTACGTCGAATAAATCAAGCCGTGCCCGTTCGGGCCCGTCTCATTCTCCCCTATAAAGTCTTGCCCGAACGTGACGCTTGCCGTTTGATGGCCAAGATTTTCTGTTGAATATTTTATTTGTGTTGCATGTACTGTGATTTGCTTTTGGAAATATATTATTTACGTTCGATTGAAGTTTTGAATATCGAAACACTCTCATTTTCTTTAGATGCTATGATGACCAGCTCCCTAATTGTGTAACATCATACTATTAATCACAATCTAAATAATTTTGAAGGATATTGCTAACCCATTGCTTCATAAGTTCGAAAAATTTGTTTGCTCAACCACGTAATTATAACATATGTTTATAATTACATAATTATATGACTCCAAGCCTGTTGATGTAAAATATAATAAATGTCGTATGTTTCTTTTGAGTTATTTGGTAAAAGCATCAACACGTAGTATCAGCTGTTTTCTCGAAAAAAGTATTAGTGTCGTACTTTGTTTGTAACTTAGTTACAAAGTCTAAGTGTAACTATGTTAAACTAAGTAGAGAAACTAAATGCAACTTACGTAACTTCCAACATAACCCTGTCTTTCTCTTTTGCCAAACAACACGAAAGTAAAATGAAACCTTCCCACTTTAGTTTATAAATGTCAAAACATTCAAATCAATTCATTTATTTGCATAACACAGGTTCAGAGGATGTTACAAAAAGTCCATAAGGCACACTGTATTATAATCATGTGAGGTGTGCAAATATATTAGGAACATTATGACACAATTATTCGTATTCAGTTTTCTTATTAAGTTACATTGTCATTGAGAATATAGATAGTTAGTCAATTTTGTTACACATTAGATTAAATCTGAACTTATAAATTATAACATTGAAGCACTATTATAATTATAATAAGTTGCTTGTTGCTTGTTGTTGCTTTTGTTGTAAAATATATTATAGCAGTCAACAACGTTGTACCGCAATATTTACACTGATTACCTAAAGTCAATAAGGGTGCATTTACCCCAACACCAAATACAATAAACCACAAAATCCATATAATCTAAAAACAGCGTAACCGTAATGTACATAATAAACGAACATAATTTATTAAACCACCCTGCGAACCCTTTTAAGATGCACCGCTCATTATATAATTCAACACTTCATAATCCTGCTGCCCGGTACAACTTGCAATGAAGTTTTAACTCTACCTCCATCCGCCGCCATTCCGCCATTTTGATTCCGTGCTCAAATTAATCCTGCGGCATGTCCGGCCCGCGAAAATTATTTAGACTGACAAACGCCGTAAATAAAGGATTAAATGGAATCTCTAAATACTCGTGTATTTAGATTTTCACCCTCGCAACCCTTTTATTTGTTCACGTCAGATATTTTTGCATTAACGCACAATATGGGCGATTAAACTGGCTGTGTTTGGAGAGGTTTGAATACTTTGAAATTTGTTTGCCATCGAATGTCAAGGTCGGTGACCTCGTAGGGTCGTGTCGGGTAATGACGTGGAAGTTTCTAACTTTTGTTGTTCTCTTCCATCGATTTATTGATGTTTATAAGACAGCCACAACCAAGGAAGGAGTTGTGTGTAATATATGTGTTGTTAAGTAGGTACAATGAAAGGGGTTCTAAACTTAATGAGAGGTAAAAAGGCGATTAAATTCACATGATTTGGCATGAACCTTTAAACCCTCATAATAATATGACCCCCTAAAAGGGTGGAGCATCGAAATTAGTTTTTAACAGACGCAGAAAGCCAGGTAGGAGTAACTAGCTTTTTAGTTATGTAAGTTTTATAGACCTGAAGAATTTGTTTTAATACATAAAGTAGTGTTTTCATCTTTATTTATTTATTATTATGTATGTTTATAATGCCTATACTGTTCCCACTGCTGGGACACAGGCCTCCTCTTGGTGAGAGGGAAGGTATGTTTGCTAAATCAAAAATATCACTGATTTCTGTACACGACATTTTATAATTTAAAGAAAAAAAACTTTTACTACTTAAACTTATAATGAAAAAGTATAAGAATTATCCAAAATGTACTTATTATAATTTAGAAGGTATTTTAACTTTAGTTTGGGAAGCCAACCGACTCAAACCTAACAAACTAGGAACCTGGGGATGTTACATTTACATTCTGTACAGTATTCCTATTCGTATACAATGAAGTTCTTTACTTTTATGACACACTACATGCTTTAGCAAAGGGGGGCTTGTGGCTGAGAAATAACAGCCGCATGGTTCAATCGATCAGGTTAAGCTACGCTTGCCGCGGTTGGTACGTGGATGGGTGACCATCTTTACATACCAAGACCCCTCCGTGCCTCGGAAAGCACGTTAAGCCGTTGGTTCCGGCTGTCATTCGTAGATCTTTGACAGTCGGTACGGGTCGCCAGAAGCCCGAAAGTCTGTTAACCAGTCTTAACAAGGGGTATCGTATTACCCAATAAGTGGGTTGTGGAGGTCAGATAGGCAGTCGCTCCATGTAAAATACTGGCATTCGGTAAGACTGGAACCCGACCCCAACATGGTTGGGAAAAGGATGCTTATCCTTTTCCCAAAAAAAAAGAAAACCCAAACCATGCAGTGTGTCGTTCGTACACTCTCAACAATGACAACATTACAATAGCCAATAAAATATCAATGAAAAGAACACTGCTGAGTTTCATAATAATAGCCTGCAATAAATATAAGGACGACATATTAATCCAACGTGACACCTGCACAGAACGCAATGTTTTGCTCACTGCGCGCCACTTCAGATAAACGAGGATATTTTCCGTTTTAAATTCATTTAAAACTGCTAGTGTCTGCTGTTTTATTTGAGCTAGTTCTGCGAGTTTCCTGGTTTTAATTTGTTTTGATACTGCGATTTATGTTTTTGCAGATGTAGGATGAAGATTGACCTCGTTTAAAAGAATATGCTACATAACAGCTTTACGGAACAACAATTTATTGTGTTTAGTTTTCTTCTATTATATAAAAATGAAACCCTATTTCCCTTGGTCACGCCATAACTTGAGGACGACTTTACCGATGTCATCCATTTTTTTTAAGTTTTCTAATACTTTGAAGAAGGTTCTTACGGAAAAAAAAATTAAAAAAGTAGCTTTACGGGGACGAAGTCGCGAGCAGAAGCTAGTATGTAAATTAAATTGATTTTAAAGCAGAGAGTAAAGGGGTTTTATTATAAACGTTGCATAATAGGCTAATAGGTAATACGTGCTGGTGTCTTGAACTCCACGTTATTGCGCGTATTTTGCGTACGGGTGCACTGACGTGAAGTTGACACGTAAACGACACGAAACGTCAAATGTATGGTAAAACAGTCGCTAATCATTACTTAACTAATAGTTGAGTTAGGAATAGGTCACGTTAATGTTAATTATTGAAATCAAATAATTGATGTTTTTTTTTCTAAATGCGTATTATGTGAAAATTGAGCACATATATTTGCTCAATTTTCACTTTAGATTTTTTAGATTTTAATCTGTGTTATATAACACAGATTTTTTTCTATAGTCCTGGCAAACTAAGCATATCTGCTATTATAATCAAGTATGTTATTATGATCAACCATGATTAAACATAACTAGCGTAATGTGGGTATACCTCTATGAGCATACCTCTACCAAACCCTTCGGGGGAAAAGCTGTAATGTGTATGATTTTACCACCTGAAAACAACAAACTCCGAAAACACGACTCCCAAAACTTATCGCCAACGCAAACTACCTACTTACATCACTATGAATAAGTTAAGAGGCCTTCGGAAAGCCTATTACATTGCCAAGAGTGACACCCATTCACGTCTCCACATTCGTCATCGCGGTACAATGTCGAAGGGAACCACGCAAAAGATTTGGTTCACTCCTGAATGGAACAGACCGGGAATCCCTTGAGCCGTCTTGTATGATGAATGATGTTGTTCTTTTCATTCGTACTTAGAATCGTGATCTTTTGAGGAATATCTTGGAATAAATAACGTTTTTCTAGAGTAGACGGATGGTGCGTGGAGTTTGGTGGTTGGGAATGTTTTAGCGGCTATGAATTGATGTTGCAGTAATACTTTCGAACTACTTATAATCAAATGAATGTCTTTTGTCAATAATTTGCGACACGAACTTCAAAAGTTTGTCATGGTAGAGCATTTCCCTGATTCTATTATTAAAATAATTGATTCGTTCCAAAGTATTAATTCTCCGATCTGCAGTGGATATTTTCAATTTAAATACCAACATAATATGTAAAAAATGCCGTGTCTATTCACATTTTTGTGTTTATCTGTGTGACCAGCCGATCGATTCTGCAAAAATCTCACATTGAAAAGGTAGGTGAAGTGAGCTTAGAGTGAGTCAATAGTGTCAATCCCCAGCATTAGTTGGAATGACAGTTCACTCCTGCAAGCTCACTTCACCTAAATTTTAACGGTGAGACGGTTACAGAATCGCACTACAGGTTGTTTTTTTTTACGAAACGGATTTTGACGCGTTTTTTAACGCGCTACGCTAATACTAGAGACTATGTATTAAACTAACTAGTAAAGAAATGTCGTAAAAAACCATGCAAAGCAGGGGCGGGTCGTTAGTTTATGATATAACTAAGATTGGCCTTCACGGAACGCTGTGAAAAGCTTTCAAAACCATTGCAAAATCAAATTAACTAGACTTAATAATTGTAAGATAATCCAAACAATTATAATTACGTTAACCACTCAACACACAGCTTCTTTTATCCCCCAAAAATTAATAAAACACCCAATCTCGAGAAAAATTGCAGTTGTAATTGAGAGAACCTTGCTGTTGACTTTTATTGCTGTATTTTTAAAATGTGCGTATTAATATCCCAGCATGATGTCTTCAGCCCTCTTTTCCTAGGGAAGCATCGATTCGCTATAATTGTAATTATCTTACCGTAAAGGTAAGGTAGTGTGATGCTTGGGGGAGACCTGTGTCCGGCAACGTCTGTGAAAAATGTTTTCGCTGAGGTTATTGTTTTTTTCTGAGACAATATTATCTGAAATTGAAACTTTCCATAAAAGCGGTTAGGTATAGTCGAACTTATATTAGCTTTACGACTTTTGGCAACAATTCTCAGCAAATTGAGACTTTACGAAGGTTCAAACTATCTAAATGTCACAACCCCTGTGTGTGTGACCTTGTGGTTTTATGACGTACAAGTGACATTCAACCTAAGGGTGATAACGCAAATATGAAGTCGACTTTGGCTACTAGAGCTTATTTGAAAAAACAAGCCAGTCTATGATAATTAAAAAATAAAAAATTTGCGAAATATTTACTTGGTACTGATATCTGGTTGGAAGTAAGCGAACTAATCTTTGAACGTGACTTATATCCTGTGTTTTTAAAATGTGCTTATAAATATCCCAGCATGATGCCTGCAGCCCTCTGTGCGGTATTTTAAGAGGTATCGAGGCCGTGTGATAACTCTTGGGAGAGACATAGGTCTCTGTAGATATCCACTTCTGGGTATGCCCAGCAGTGGATATCTTTCAGTTGAAATGATGTAAGGCAGGGTTGGAACTAGATTTTCGCTCAGGACAATATTTTTACAAAAACCAGGTTTTTGAATATACGATGTCGGTAATCCTTAAAATGGTTAGGTTAGAAGTTAGACTTTGCCCATCTGCAGAGCTTGGCAAATAAAAATATAGAAAAATCTACTTAGGCAATGACTTCTGATTGCAGAAAAACATACTAATTTTTTGAACGTGACTTTAATTTCCTGTGTTTTTAAAATGCGCCTATAAATATCCCAGCATGATGCCTGCAGCCCTCTGTGTGGTACTTAGGGAGGCATCGATTGGCCGTAATTATATTATCCTACCCTAAGGTAAGGTGACTGTTAATCTATGAAAATGAGGGGAATGCGGCGGTGTCGCCTGTTCATTTTACTTAAGGATAGAGCCTTAGGAGAATTGCTTGGGAGTCGTTGATGTATGTTGGTATTTGTATTTAATCTAGCTTTAAAAATTAAAGGTAGCTGAGCTGAAGGAAAACCGGAATAAAGGTGCAGTTTCTTTACTCAAACAACTTTTGAATTATATAATGACCTTATTTTCATTCAAATCACACTAGATCTTTACTAGGTACCATTATTTCGTAAACTGCTACATAACATATACGATATCATCACATAAACTAATACCTTTTTCCCATGGGGGTAGGCAGAAGATACAGAACGCCAACTGCTATAATTACCTTACACACTCCTTATTTGCTTCGTTTACGTTGATACACGCTCATACACGCCAGTTGATTCAGAAAATAATAAAAAAATATTATACTTACTTATTCTAAGTATGGCGTACCTACATTTTACAGATTTTTAATTAGTATTTCAGTTATCACTCTGTATAATTCAATTTACTAGCACTTTATAATATCACCTGTATCCCTTTACATAGTTTAAAGACGATAATCCACAAAAGAAATAACTAAAACACTCCTGTTACCATAATTAATGCAGGAACAAAAACAAAGTTGGTATAATCCTATTAGATGTTCCGGTGCTTTTGTCCGAGGATTTATCCGGTCGGCACTACCTCGAATAGAGTGATCATCGGTATTAGCGAGGACCGCGGGTGACTAGTGATGTACCGTGTTATAAGTCCGGGAAAACGGGAAAACGATGTCGGTACCGCAAGCTTTTTGGACTTGCAAAAGAAATGTATTTACAGGTTGTCTCACCCATTTTCTAATGCTTACAGATGTCCATAGATAATTTGATTAATAAATCTAATTAATAATTTCTTCAACAAATTCACTCTACGACAAAAACGCTTCTGATTCCAAATAAAATGAAAAATAAAGTTACGATAGTGTGTTTATTTTACAATGCAACATTTCGCAACAGACTATTGTATATACTAAATCAGTTGCGATGACTCGGAAAAATGAATGTAGAGATCCAAAGAAAACCTGACATCCGGATCAAATAGAGCGCACTGGGAACTTACGAAAACTTACATACATTATACACACACACATACAATTCCGCACACCACACCCTTAATCACCTCTCTAGTTAATCTGGAAATCAAATCGCGACCCCTAAGATACAGACTAAGTCAGATTACTACTTTGGAGCTCACTGGCAACACAAATGTAACATAGCTGTAGGTAATATTATATGTTACCTGTGTAACTCCTTATGATTACTACCTGGATAATAAACAAATTATATTTCCATTTCTAACGACATTCCGAAATGCATTCGATTTTCTATAATTAGAAGAGCTAAATATATTGCAGTAAATACAGTACCTAATCTACCCCGGCTTATCCACAAACCGGGATAGCAAACATCCCGGAAATTCACGACACAAACAACACTAGTTGGGGACCAAACCATTCGAGATAGGGTACATTAATATTCTAACTTTGTCGAACGTGTTTTGTTTTCAGTGACCATTTTGTTTTTGTTTTAATTAGTAAGCTTGTCCATGTACATAAGGTGTAAGCCATTAAGTCGAAGGTGGAGGCTTCTAATTAAATTGTGTACCTACAGCAACAAATAAAAGGGAGTTTTGGAAATTACTTTAGATTAGAATTTTGTCATAGGTGCATACTATCGATGGGCATACCTAATGGACAAGATTGACATGAAATGAAATTGGAAAATTTTGTGACAAAACTTTATTTGTAGGTTGTCTTTTTATTAACTAAGTACCTAATAACATAGCTTTTGCCAGTGACTTGATCATTTTGAAAAAAAAATGGTACTGTTCATCATCATCTTCCATCATTTCAACTGAAAACCGAATTCCTGCGGCCTTCACCAGGTCATCTGTCTACCTGGGAGGCCTTCCAACGCTACGTCTGTTCGTTTATAAATTATTTGTAACTGGTACTGCTATCTTTGAATCAGAGGAGCAATTCTCGTAATTTTAAGAACTTTCACAGTCTGATCTCAGTTTCAATCTGTCAAAAATACCTGTAAAATCCCTATATTTTTGACCTTTATTATGGCTGAGATGAGATTGCGACTTGATTTTGAACGTTTTTAATTACGGAAATTGGCCTTCAGATGCTACAATGTAGTTCAGATAACAACAGGAACGCACATAAAGAAAATGACTTTTCACATTTTTCCTGCACACATCTCTCAAAATACATTCCTCATACCAGCCATTTCCGTCCGTATTTAAAAACAACAAAAACAAAAGGTTTAAAATGCTTTGTGTACCAAACGTGGGCAGAAGAAAATCCTCTAATTGCGGCGTCGCACGGCTGGGCATTGAAGCGATAAACATGAATAATGTCGCGAGATGTCCAACACTACTGTCACAGACTTTATTTTCTCGCTCTCCTTTAGGGTTGTTCCACTTGTTTCGTTTTTAAATCGAGTTGGTAAAAATTGATAGAAGTAGAATCGTTTTGAAGAAATGTGAAATAGGACTTGATGATAATTTTCAAAGATAACTTCGCATTATGCGATAAACAAGTTTGTCCGTCAAGTAACTAAATTTATGATATTATATCGAGTGATCTAAAACTAGATGCTGCACTCTCCATGATCATAAAAATCGATTGAAGCGTCGTGAATGGATGGAAAATGGAAGATCTTGTTGTACTGATACAACAAGATCTTCCATTTTCCATTCATTCATTTTAGCCGAAAGATGTCCACTGCTGGACATAGGCCTCCCCCAAGCACCGCCACTTCGGCCGGTTCTTTGCTTCCCACATCCAGCGGAATCCTGCAACCTTCACAAAAACCTTGTGAAACTTTAGCAATCTGTATGCATACACCTATGGATCGATTTATAAAAAATCGGTTCCAAAAAAATCGATACTAAACCGCCAACCCTAAAATGTCACCTGGTTTTGCGAGATAACACGCGCAATGCGAGAGTCTCTAGCCTTCGTAATTCACTCGACATTTTGATTCATTTTGATTAATAAGACTTTGTAATGACACTGAACTTGCACGGGTTAGAATGTGATTTATAGGATTACTTGTAATTTATTACGTAATGGGGGCGAATATTAAGCGCCGGAGATTATGATGCTTAAGTCTTTGTACCAAACTTTGTAGACGGAGCAAGTTACTGGCAAGTTATATGTCATTTAAATAGGCCGGTTAAAATGGATGAGGACACTTTTTAACAGGAAAAAGATGCTTGTTTTTGTAGTCATTTATCCAATCTGACTTTAACCTATGAAGAGTTTCATTCTACTTATTCTTTTTTAACAAAAACTTACTTTTCAAACAGCCTCTATGCTCAAAACAAACAATTAAAACCTCCTTAAAGCACAAAGAAAGTGAAACAATCCATTTGCATACAGAAACACACCCATCTTGGATGCAGCGTCACCCGTACTCACCCCCGAACAAAAACAGTAAACTTGTAACGTTTATTTAATGGGCAGACGACTCCCGACGCAATAATCCCTGTAATTGCGCTCTTGGCTTGCATGCAGAACAGGCAGATGTTCCCAAATTAGCATTGTTTATACACAGCGACAACGAAATTTGTTATAATTATAGTGATTTGACACGCCTCGCAGCGCAGCGAAGGTTGGTCGGTGTCTTGCAGCTTGTGAATGAGTAAAGATGGTGGAAGTAGGGACGGAAGGTAAGAATGAATAAGAGAAAGAAAGCTATCGTTTCAAAAGATTTTTTTATCCTGAAACTGATTGGGTACTGTGCTACGTGTTGCAAATTCGAAACTGCAACGTAAAGTAATTTTTTGGGGCAAGGGAGTTTGTGCGTCGGAAAATTGTGTTTGTACATACAACCGCAATTCAGAAAATCACCAAAGTTACAGAGTAAACAAAAAAAAAAACAGTTATTCACAAAAAAAAGGCTAAGATTTTTCTATAATGACAGAAGCAGTTCAGACTTCGATCAATGGTATCTATAGAATAAGGGAGCATCTCCTATGCTTGTAAAAAGCTGCTAAGCTGGTGATTTTGAAGGGTCAGATGGCATAAAGAGATAAGTTTATTGAGAAACCTATCCAGACCCAGACCACTCATGCATTATCACACGAGTGCACATGCATTCATAGTATGGCAATTTTCATGTTTGGAGTGCTGCCAAACTTGACCACTCTTATTTATTAAGCTATAAATGAAGTTGTCATCCAAGCAATTTTCAAGTAAGAGCCTGCTGTTATCTACGTGCTTAAGTATTTACATTTTGTCGTGGACTACGTCTGAGGCTGCCAAAATGTGAGCATATTTTAAAATGTGCTCAGAAATTTTGTTTAATTGAGAGTGTATACCACTCACAGGAAATTAATTGCTGTGTGAAGGAACTCAGTTGAATTAAGTACTATTTTTCCAAACACAAGGTCAAGTGAGCTTGGAGTGAACAGTAGTAACGTTCCCTGATGCCCTGATGCTAGGCATTGACACAAGTCACTTCCATCTCACTTTACATAAGTTTTCACGGTGAGATTTTTGTAGAGTAAATCCTCAATTGTAAATCCAGAATACGAAAGTGGTCACTTAATATTATGCATTATCTACTAGAAAATGTTACTTTACACAAACCGCATCTCAAATAGAACGAAGTACTGACATAGCTGTGTATATATTTTAGGTAAGTATTGGTTAGACAACATGAAAACCAGGGCTAAAGTCATAAGTATCAGCTAGGTAAATCGTATCGCGTCGTAATTCACCGCCACCACATCATGAGGGAAACGTCCAAGCGCACTCTTTCAACGGTAAATAGTACAAAATTAATGAGCTTGTAATTAAACCTGTGTTTAGACAAACATGGGGACCGTACACATCAAAGGCAAGGGATGAAGATTAAACAGGGCTGCGTCTGCGCCACGTGGCAGCATTAGTCGGCTTTGTATTGCCAACTTTACTTTGCTGTTCGAAAAAGTCACATATTACCTTATCCTCTCACACATGAGGTTGAAAATCCTTTAGCAGTTATTTGGGTGGGTGTAGTATTATCCTAGTTTATAACGAGAGTTGACAATGCAACTAGTCTCAACTATCATGGGATTTGCCGTGTAATAGGGTATCTCTTACTAGTAAGCGTTTAAAAGCAAAGATAAGGCTGTTTGCTAAGTGGCGGTGTATCGGGTTTTTGTAATCTGCCTGTGATTTTGTCTGGGCAAGTTTGCAAGTCACTCCCCTTCAAGGCGGGAGCTACACTATTAGTTTTCGACTCTTGGCCAATGACTTTAAACTCAACGAGTATTACTAGGCACTTTACCAGGATTAGTTTTAAACTCTATTTATAGACTGGTTTTTGGTATCTTTTGTTTGGTGTCATCTTTGTCAGTCTATTTACTATCGGGGAAATTTTTAACATACGAGTATTATTTTGGTGTATCAGAAATGCCACCCGAGTAGTCAGATAGGATATGTGGACTTCATGTCCATCCTGTTTATATAAGAGGTATAAGTGATTCCTATGTACAGAATAACTCAATATCATTATTTTCATTAACCACACGGTTGGCGCAGTGGTTAAGAGATTGACTGCTGCGCTGCGTGTCGCGGGTTCGATTCCCGCACGGAACAAATATTTGTATGACCTACATGTATTTCTTCCGAGTTTGGGTATTTTTCTATCTATAATATGTATGTATTTACAAAAAAAAAAAATGTATATAACGTCGTTGCAAATTTAAAATCTCCTATGTGACATTTTTCTGAAAAATGAGTTTTACAGATATTTGAAAAGCATTTTTGAATACGCATACTTAGCAAAAACTCCCATGTGAATATCTTATTATATCGAAACAGCACGTATCATTTTTAAAACCTCTCAAGTGTCAGCCTACATTTAATTGTAAAGTTTATTTTGTTTTTCTCGAAAAGTTAGTTTTTACACATAGGAGATTTGAAATTTGCAACGACGATAAGTAGTTTATCAGCCATCTTGTTACCATAACACAAGCATGAGGTTGCTTAGCTTGGGACAAATGGTGCTGTGTGAAATGTCCAGGGATATTATATTATTATATATTATTAAAAAAAACATGACTCACGAATGCACAAAAAACCAATGCTACGCAGGGTTATAAAAATGTGTAAAACGTCGCGAAAAAAATATCAATTTTTTACATTCACGGGAAAAACGCTTCGATTTGGCAAGAGCGCATTGTTTTTTCTGCTCGAAAGTCAGATTCCCATTTACGCAATCTGCGGTAAAAGCGAGCGATATTCGATACAGTATATTATTATCAACCTCCTATCGATTTCAGTACTGTTACAGGGATTTGTTCTATGTCGTCCTCTTGAGATGTTGCCTTGTTTTTCTTAAGTTTTCAATTCAGTACTTATTTCTGACGATTGAGGTTACCTATAGGCAAGCAAGTTTAAATAAAGTTTACTTAATAGATATACGTTTCAGTTTTCAGTCACGGTACGGAATGCCATTTAAAAGCCCACAACATTTTATTACTTATTACGATATACCTGTAAACGATATTTTTTTATGAATTATTCAACAAAACCACAATAAATCTCCCAACCTGCATCAATAATCTTTCATAATACCTCCCGACGGACACATCCAACAAATACAAAAGGAACAGATCTGTTATGGCACAATAACCTAGATGCGTAAGCACTTAGGGATATGGCCCGAAGTAGGTCAGCTCCCAAGAGGTTCGTCTCGGCATAATGCTCAGAAGACATGCGAACAATGGGCCGGTGCATCGAACACAACGCTCGCACTTGGCACGTTGTAATATTCCACTTTTTCAATAATGCTGGGCACTGCAGCTCTGAAATATCTGGTGCTTGTATTCTAGAATTCTGTACCTATATGAGATCGTGATGGTATTTCAGGTGGGGAGTGCGATTTAGAGGAAGTTTTATTTTTATTGTACGAGTTTTAATCGGATAGATGTTCGATTTTCGAGTAACACTTTTAAGGTACACTTGTCGGGTAGGTTTCTATATCGCATATTTCCCCCCCAACCCCCACTTTCTATTTTTTGTGTTGGTGTTTTTTCTCTACAAATAAACCTATTTTCTTTATTTTTTTCTGGGTTTAAATATGGCGGTTTCAAAGGGTTTCTAAGACGAATTATTGCAACAGCAGCAGTTACAAACTCAAATTACCGATGAGTAGTAAGAATGTTACAACACTAGTATTTAAATGGCGGTTCATACATTCATACACGATGCAACCAATAAGAAAATAGTTTACCGGATTGTATGTCGCCTCGTAGACGATGAGCACAAAAGTTACGATTGATTTATAAAAACCGATTTGATTTTAAATTTAAATAACCGGTTATAAAAGTTCGATTGCCTGCATTCATGTATGTTTACCTACCAGTCTGCCTGCTAAGCGTAGTGATTACGGCATTATCCTCTGCACACGATCCTTTGGGGCTGTCGGTCCCATGGGCAGGCTCGCTTTACCACTGGACATTTTATGGGATGTTGTTCTAGAGATTTTATCAGTGAAAGTTTGTAAATAGTACGTCATTATTCCTGCCTACTTTATCAAATTTCATGAAGATGAAGTCAGTTCCAAATAGACGTCATCATCCCGAGAAGGAACACCTACGTTCATACTATTACAAAATTTATGTAAGCATTTTTTTTATTAAATAAATATAAAAACAAAAACTACTAGCAGATTAAGTACAGGGTGCCTTAGGTGCTAGGTTTTTACAAATGCCCTGGACCTCGCACTAGGCTTCCCTGTGTCGTGGGGTCCAGTCTCTTCCCAAATAAGGTAGACATTTTGATTTATGTAAGTGAAATAATTAATATAAAGTATTCATAATAATTCCGTTTCTAATTACATTAAATTGAGACACTATAAAACTACAACCTTTATCTCCCTGCATACCATAACAGCCCCAATCTCCGTCCACCATTTTACATATTTCCCAACCGCCTTTATGGACGCTAATCTCTCTTAATCCGTCCAATACTACATATCCCGAATGTATTACCGAACATACGTATTTCCCGATTTAGTATTCAAGTCAGGTCATTTTGCGTGCACCTCTGTCTGTCGGGTCCCAAAGCCCGATTATATTAATCCTACGTGCGTTTTGTGTCGTCCGAAAACGCTCTGGTGGACCACTCTCATTTGAATGCAGCGTTCTGATTGGACGGTTTTCAATGCGTATGTTTTTAATTAAGTAATTAGTTTAATGACGTAATGGCGGGCTGTGGAGGTATTTTTGGTTGATTTAGCTTGGAATTAATTAAGTGTTAAATAGGTAGGTTTTTATTAATTACACAGATATTCATTAGTTTGTAGCTTTAGGTTATAAATGTATGGGAATTCATTGACTCACTGATGCTTTTAGGCCCAGTTGCGCCACAAATTACTAAATGCGTTTAGCACTAAACGTATTTTAAACAACGTTTTGTGTCTTTCAATCGTTTTGAAGATAACAAAGAAATGAGGTGCAACTGAGCCCATTAAAATTAAAAACTATCTTTATTCGTAGGTAACACACTCGTAACTCCTGAAATTAAAACAGAGTTAAAGTGGATAAAAAATCCCTATATTTAATATCCGCACTCGCCGGTGCATATCCGATTCCATTCAATGTAAAAATAAAGAACTGAAGAGTAATCACTGTCCGTATGAAAAGTTCCCATTCATAGCAGAGTTAACGTTCAACTAAGTTTCATTCCACTCTTTTTGCGAGGGCCGATCGAATTCGCGAAAACGGCTTCATTTCGCAATTTTTTTATTCAGCTCATCCAATTTTAGAAGACCTTCCGCGCTCTTCTATGTTCAAACAGTTTTAGGTAAGGTAGGAGTTATGAGGGATCATTGTATGCTGGTTATGTCCGTGGAAGTCGGGAGTGCCGTTGAAGCCGACAATGTGTATAAATAGGCAATACCGATGGCGATCACGTAGCTGTAACGAGGCGTCGCGTCTAGTAGCTATCGATCTATAGATACGATGATGGAATTTACTGACGGACGCTCGTAGGTGGAGGCGTTAAAAGCCGTGTTGCTTGTCTGGGATTAAGATTTAGGAGCATGTTTAGGCATGAGGGAGAAATGCGGGTTTTCGGGCTCGATAAAATATACCTGGGAAGGATTATTTTCATTATATAACGTGTGATTATAGTGGGAATCACTTCTGTTGCTTACCAACGGGAAAAAGTAATTAGGTATTAAATTGGGCTGGCAAATGGATTGACGAGAATTCAGATATTTGTCGGTCTTTTAAGCATCATTATAAACAATCAAGTGAAGGAAAAACATCGTGAGGAATCCGGTATGTTTTAGCGATGACATGTGACATCCACCAACCCGCACTGGGCCCGTGTGGTGGATTATGGCCCACTCCCTCTCACAGAGAGGAGGCCTGTGTTCCAGCAGTGCGAACTTTATTGACTGATTATGTTACTCGTATGTATATAGAATCAGTGTGTACTACAGGTGAAGTAAACATTTGAGAAAACTTTATTTGCTTCTACCTTTCCCCTTTTAATGCATTTTAGTGTATGTGTGTTTTTGAAATGTTTTTAGAGTAAGTTCAGCATTATTAATATGCATAGTAAGACAACATTACGATGTTACCTTGCTATGCATATTAAATAGGTTCAGGACTTGCTAGAATAACTAAACTTTTGGAGCTGCAGTAACAAAATATTGTAGTAAAGTTGAAAGTTACATGAACTGGAGTGAATAAAGTAAACTTGTGGGTTTTAGATTTTCTCTTGTGGTTTTAGGTGTCATGTATATGAACTTTTTTGACAGTGTTTTTGATTAACTACTTGTTGTATTACAGGAAAATTTCGTGGACAGTTTTGAGTATGAATGTCGGTGGCTATAAGAGTATGGGAAGACCAAAGAAATGATGGATGGAGAAGTATGACTATAAAGGAGTAGGTACTCCTTACCTATTAGGTAGGTACCTAATAGGCCTCCCGTGTCTAAAGTCAAAGTATCCTGAGTCTTATCCCAAACCACTCACATAGATCTCGCCTAAACGTCTCCATGGCTACCTGAAAAATATAGAAAAATCGGATTGTTTTGTTTTCAAAGAAACTTTAGGTGAATTATTATTTATAGCAGACGTGTATGAATTCAGTGTACGTCTGACTATATTGTTTGTACAAACTAGTTGACTCTTGGCATAACAGATGGCGCCACTGTCGTTTTCCCGCTATCGCACTCTCTTAGAATTTATTATTCAATCCGAGTGTTTCTTCACAATGTTTTTTTTTCCTTGTTTTTCTTTCTTTGCGACGAAATCACAGCTTGAAGCGATGTGATAAGGAACATTGGTGTCACGTGTGTACACGCAATAATATCGAGAAAATATTGTTGAGTAGAGAGGAGAGTAGGAGTTTTAGTACCTACCTATTTTTATATTTCAAATTTCAAATTATTTATTAATGATCACAATTTGTACAAGAATACTATAGACGGCGACCCCCAAACTAGGCTTTTGCTTCTGTCTTGGGAGTCGGAGTTGCGACATTTTCAAAGTGTGGTACTTACATAGTGATTATTGCAAGAAAGGAAAACAAAAACTAAGATTTAGCTAAACTAAAATTAATTAAAATAAAATAAAAGAACTTAGAATATGCATTGCCATCAGCGTGAGATCAAACTAAGCTAAATAAAATTAACAGTGTGAGATCAACGAAATAATAAGAAATAATATCGAAAGTAACAAAACATAAATCAACAAAGATCTAATGAATCATATATAATATCAATTTTTACAAAATAAAGTGTAGAGTGTATACGTGAATATGTGTTAGAGTGTGAGTATGCATTGGGGTGTGTGTGTGTGTGTTGTGAACGTCAGCGAGAGCGTAGGAGTCCGTTTAGACTGTATAATTGAAAACCGCTGTTCTCTGTATTTCGTGTTAACTTTCTATCATCTTATTTAAAGAAAATGATTCATAACGATAAACTGCTGTCTTTCATATGTTCTGTTACTTTTACCCTTTTAAAATTCATCCAACGTTTGCAAGGGGATAAAACACAAATGACTCCACTTTTTCTTTTAGGGAGTAAACATTTCTTTTAAAAGATGTCACATCCTACTAATATTATAAATGCGAAAGTTTGTATGGATGTATGGATGTTTGTTACTCTTTCACGCAAAAACTACTGAACGGATTTGGATGAAATTTGGCACACAGATAGTTTATAACCAGGAATAACACATAGGATACTTTTTATCCCGATATTCCCACGGGATCGAAACTTATGCGGGTGAAACCGCGGGGCGCAGCTAGTTTACTATATTTTAAGAACTTTTGAATCAGTGGTTATGAAATATTCCAAATACCGCCATATTTATTGAGCCCTAAAAACTTACATAATCATACCACGCCTCACATATCTCACCTTCGTCCTTTCTTTGGTATTGTTCGTCGAATCGTCGAGCTCCTTAAGTTTTGCGTTGAGCTGCACGATTTCTGACAAATGCGTGCACTAACTGGACAGGTCATACACGCATGCCGGTTGTGAGTGCTACACTCCTGACCTTCCTGAATGACATCACTAATAAAAACTTCACTTTTCAAAACAATGTTTCCCTGTTTGGGGAATACAATCGCAAATTTTTGGCGAAATAGAATCCAAATTAAAACTACGAAAATGGAAATAGGCACCAAACGAAAAGGATATCCACGTAAGAGCTTTTTCTTTACGAAACATTTTATACATAGCATCGATAGGTAAGCTTAGCCAATTCCAGACATAACCACATAGTTCCACCTCCTACTTTCCTATTCACTTAATTTTTTTGTCGTAAAACCATTTATCTGAACAATTTTTTGTCGTAAAACCATTTGTCTGAACAATTTTTTGTCGTAAAACCATTTGTCTGAACAATTTTTAGTCGTAAAACCATTTGTCTGAACAATTTCAATCAATCAATTTGCCTAGCCTTTCCCCAACTATATTTGAGTCGGCGTCCAGTCTAACGGGATGCAGCTAAATACCAGTATTTTACATAGGTAACTATCACGAGGGGGGGTACCAAGAGGCAAGTCTGGTTGTCATACTTGGGCTTGTGACTACTCGTAACGACTGTCAAAGATCTAGAAATGACAGCCGGGGCAAACGGTTTAACGTGCTTTCCGAGGCACGGGTCTTGATATGTAATGGATGGTCACCGATTCACGGACCGGCCTCGGTAAGCGCAGCTTAACTTTCGATGAACCCATGCTTGCTCCTTGCTCCTATAACAACTTTCCCATTCACTAAAATATTTGTCGTAAAAGCATTTGTTAGTACAATTTGAGGGTTCTAAATAAACTGGTTACGAAAATGATGGGGTTTTTCATCCTTTAACCATAATAAATGTACGGCTAGTTTGGTAAAGCATTGATTTATAGAGGGATCGACGATGTTTAAAATTGCTTTATAAATTGTAGTGGTTGAACGTGCAAGCTCAGGGGTTGAAAGGGGTAGTAAATAGATGCAGGTGGGGTTGAAATGCTGGCTTTATGTAGGTAAGAGTTCGTAGTAATGAGGTCATATTGATTTTGGCAACTGCTTTCGAGGTCCTTGTTTAGTTATTGAAACTATGTTTTACCAACATTGAGAGACATAAAACACATCTCGTAAAGGCCTCTTCTAAAAGATTTGAAAAATATGAAAGCATAATAGTCGTTTCTTCTTTGAGTTTCTTGCTTATTCTTCTCCATAGAGATCTCATCGTTTTGGAATGGGCTCAAAAGTGCCTGTAAATGGTTTAATTGAAATAAATGCTTTGAGTTCGAGCTGAGTTTTGTACTGGTTTGAGTAGGTACTCTGATACATAACGCTGTATACTTAAACCTTTTTCAGAAATAGGTTCAAAGGGAACCATTTTTTTCCAAAAAAAAAAGACAGCCTTTTTATCATCTTCCTGAAATATAATTGACCTGGAAAATCCTTCTACAAAACACTTCCTCTACGCCTGTTTTACGTACTTACGTCGGATAAGAGTTATTCTTCCAAGTTGCACGGATGAACGCTTGTCGAGTGGCCAATAAAACAACGGCCAACTTCTCCGAGGCAGACTATAGTAGTAACGTAATAAGAAACGTGTACACTGTCGTAAAGAAAAAGTTGGATTATGTTTGAGAATAACACCCCTAATTTTCAGAGTTGAGTGGTTTTGTGATGATATTCGAAGTAGTTGGAATCGCTTTTGTAGAGGTTCTAACGGAAATGGCTACCATGTCTCTTCTTGTAGGTATCATGATGGTAAATAACAGTGTTTTCATCCTTCTGAAGAGAGTGACGTCTTATGGATATCATAACAATAGAACATGGGAAGAAAAAAAAGAAAATATGTTAATTTGCGGTAAACATGACGCAAAAAAGAACATAAAAAACAAAAAAAAGCGGGTTGCACTCCGGGAGTGCCGGCAGAAGTGAAAACTTGAATATTAACGTTGTGCATTTTTGATATTTTGGAATGCGGTCTACTGTCCCTCCGTCTTACGAATTTTCGATCAGGTCACGTGTCCTGACGCGAGCTCCATCTTACGAATTTTCGATCAGGTCACGTGTCCTGACGCGAGTTTAACATTTTTTACCCATCACAACAAAAGTGCACAACGCCGCTAAAGAAGTTTTCACTTCATAAAAAAAATAAGAAATGGTTGACATGCGTCACATCCACACAAAACTGTTATCGCTCAGCGTTATGCTGCGATCCTACGCAAGACAGAGTACCAGCGCTGGTTTTCAGCGACAGCCGGCGCCGACGTAATGACTTCGTCCGATATCATAGGTTTGCCAAGATTTCATAGAAGTGATGGAGGATGAACATATTTTAAGAGTACTAGCTTTCTGTGGTCTATTAAGAGTTTCTATCAAACATTTGTTTTACAAGCTAGACGACAGAAGCAGCAAAAGAACATTATCATCATCTGCCTAGCCTTTCCCCAACTATGTTGGGGTCGGCTCCCAGTCTAACCGGATGCAGCTGAGTACCAGTATTTTACATGGAGCGACTGCTTATCTGACATCCACAACTCAGTTACTGGGTAATACGAAACCCCTTGGTAAGACTGGTTGTCAGAAATTCAGGCTTCGACTGTCAAATATCCATGAATGACAGCCGGGACCAACGGCTTAACGTACTTTCCGAGGCACGGAGGTATCTTGTCTATGTAAATATGGTCACCCATCTATGGACCAACCGCGGCAAGCGTAGCTCCACCGTGCGGTTGTTATTTCTTAGCCACAAGCCCCTCAAGAAGCAGGATAAGAACACAATATCAAATTCAAAATTATACAATCTACAGGCTTATGTCCGTCAGCGGGAGATAAAAATTGTTCTATCAATTACTTAGGTGATTCTAAAAGACCATTTTTATTACAGGTAATAAATAATATAACTAATGGGAGCACCAACATAGCACGTATTAAAACAGATACAACAAAGGAGCACATGTATCAAAGTGCCCACGCACATGCCTAGACGACTAATTAACTATGTAGACACAGGCACGCCCTAGTCCGCCCAGTAAATGAAGCTAATTGATACGAGGCCAATTACTAGGCAAAGGGCTTCATTACCTTAATGCTTTTATTTTGGTAGTTTCATTGTGAGGTTAAAATATTTGACTTATAAGCCAGTTCCCTTGCAATTATGGGAAATTTAGTAGCGATATTTTATCAAACCTGTGGAACAAAGATGAACGCGAGCAGTGGTGGCACAGTGGAAACGGCTGCGACTTATGAGTTACAGGTCGAAGGTTCGAACCCTGACAGACGATTTACTTTGTGTAAATTATTTCATCACTACTGCTTTCAAAACGGTGAAGGAAAACATCGCGAGGAAACCGGCATTTCCGAGAATCGAAGACATGTGACATCTACCAACGCGCACTGGGCCCGTGTGGTGGATATTACGGCCCACTCCCAGAAAGGAGGTCTGTGTCCCAGCAGTGGGAACATTATAGGCTGATTATGCTATGGAACATTTAAGATGCAGTTACCCATTTCTGCGGAAAAATCCAGAATAAGACCGAGAGGACGGACGTGCATGGTCTGGTCAATCCTCATATATTGGGAAGTTTTAAAAGCGTGTGCATAAAGTAAGGCAAAATGGAGAAAGAAGAATATAATAGGAAAGTTGATCATTGATCATACTACCATTAAAATTGAAATCGAACCATTTTCATTCATGCTACATCCATGTTGAAGTCGAGATTTGACCAACAGTGTCATTAGAACTATAATATCATTTATGGTGGCCTTACAACGTTTGCTTGTAATAAAATCCATTTTGCCTGTGTAAGTGTGTGTGTTTATCATGGTCCTCGATGCATGAGGTCGTGGGCACGTCACAATGTGAATTTTCCAATTCATATGTACTTTTTGAGTTTATCTTAGAATTCACTGGATGTTAATGAGGGAAAAACGTCGTGAAGGAACTTGGACTCCTAGTTAATATAAGTCTTAAATCGCCAACCCGTCTTGAGCAAGCCTGGTGAGCAATGATCGTGCCTTTTCTGTATGAGAAGAGGCCTTTACAGTGCAGAGTGGGGCAATAATGCGGGCTATTCGGAAATGCCTGATGGAAATTCGGCTACGCCGCTGGTGAATAAAGTCGCGAGTCCAGAACCGACTTTGGTCGTGCGGCGACAGGTCGCATGCGGCGGGTGACTAAAATCAACCGTAAAAATGCTTATAAGTCGCAGGCGCTGAGGCGCCATTTTGATGCAAAATGAACTAGTCACCTGCGACTTTTTTCGACCTGTGTAAATTGGTGATTCGGCTTTTGAGGCGATTTGGTAAGCGATCAGCCGCACGCCTAAAATTGACCTAGTGTGAATCATTACATAACTGACTGTCACTTACTTTTTCTACTAGACACAATTACTTTTTCTATTGACTCTATTGTTACCGAACTTAATAAGCTTGCCTAACAGACGAAGGATTAATACGCGTCGGTATTTTTATTATTAACTGTGCATTTAGTTTAATCGGAACTAGTTTAGATATAAATCAGTAATCCTATACAAACATCTCACGAAAATATATCTATACGTATACAAGTACGTCGCTGTAATCTGCACAAAACAGGTATATTGATTGGTTCACAACTGTTTTCCATTAACGGTACACAATCCGGGTACATACCGACGTTAATTCGCTTCAGGCGTACCATTCGTAGACTTTAAAATTATTGTATACTCGCGTTTTATATCCCCGTATGTCCGTGTACGAAGTAATTGGAAAAATATTTTAGTAGAACATGATTTTTTACGGGACTTTAATAAATATTTCATCCGCGAGGTGATGGTCAATGTTAATATTTTTACAAGTTCTTTTGTTTATTTTATCTATAGTGTTATCAGTCTATAATGTTCCCACTGCTGGGTCACAGGCCTCCTCTCGGTGAGAGGGAATGGGCCGTAATCCACCACGCGGGCCCAGTGCGGGTTAGTGTTGGTAGGTGTTACATGTCTTCGAATTTATGTTTCTAGGATTGGATATGGTTTTCTCACGATGTTTTCCTACATCGTTTTGAGAGCAGTGGTGATGAAATAATTTACACAAAGTAAAGCGTTTGTCTGAGTTCGAACATACGACCGGCCGCGGCCGTTATCACTGGGCGACCATCGCTCATTTTATCTATGTATTTACTCTCATTTTTTTTTAAGTCGTCAAAACCGTTTAAATAAAGAAAGTTCGAAATCGATACATATTAATTTACGGCATATCGTAATGTACTATTTTTACAATATTCGGCTAGCCAGTGAGAAAATCCTGTCGTGTTTGCTTACTGCCTTGACGATGCTAATGTATTTACCAATTAATGATTGACACACCACAAGGTCCATTCCCTGAAGGGTAAGGCAGACGCGTATTAGTACCTACACTGTAATTATCATTGTTTGATAAATCGGATGTTACAAATTAAGGCGGATGTAAAGAAAGAAAAAGAAAGAAAGAAAATACATTTATTTGCGGCAAACATGACCCATAAAAAGACCAACACAAAAAAAAAGTTGGGGGAAAGCATTCGTCACATTCACGCAAAACGGCCATCGCTCAGAATAATAATATCCCTGGACATATAATGCTAAAACTCTATACGAGACAGAGCCCCAGCGCTGGTTTTTAGCGGCAGCCTGTGATGATGATGATGTGCCAGGGTAACCCATGAAAACGAAAGAAAATTTGTTTATTGTTTATCTTAGCGCATCCTCCTTAAGAACTCTGAAAATCACTAAAGTGAGAGAATCTCTTGTGGAACATTGCTAAGAGACGTAGATATCCAATCAAACCGAAATGCATGATAAGTATGGGTATGAGAAATTGTTGTACCTACCTGTCTTTTATTCTACCACTAGCTTCAGTCTGCGTGAATTTTTTGTTCCCCCTACCCACCCTGTCGCATCGCATTGCCTGCCTGCTATTACTGTTAATTATTCTTTCTGACTTTTTTGTTTTTGCTCGGCCCCTAAGTGCCTCAGCGTGATGTTAAGTAGCCTATAGCCATCCTCAAGAATTAGGCTATCAAATGCAAAAATAATTTTTCAGATCCGGTATTTCGCGTTCAAACAAACAAACTCTTCAGCTTTATTATTAGTATTTTCTTAATTAAAATGTACCCACATAATACGAACGAACCATCCAATCCAACTATTCTAATTCCTAGCTCACAGTACCTGAATAAAATACACCGAAACTTGTTAAACCACGTTAGTGAGCATCGAATCGGTTAAATTCGGACGTTTCATTACAAGAATTTGATTTATCGGACGAACTCTGAAACACTGAGCACGTAGCGAGCGTTCTACAGGAGTAATTTGAATGCGATCGCTGTGTACTGTGTTCATAATGACTGTGGGATTTAGCCCGTTTGAGTTCTAGGAGCTTTATTAATCGTGACGGTTCATTATTATTGACAGCCTTTTCGTCAACTAATCAGAGGGTCAATTCTCGGAATTTTGAGAACGTTCTCAATCTGTCAAAAAAACCCCCTAAATTTTTGACAAGGTTTTGACATTTCTTTGCCGCTGAGATGAGACTGCAACTAAAGTTGTCAAAAAATAAAGGCTCGTTTTGACATTTGAGAATGCGTTCTTGACACCTGTAATTTTCATACGAATACGTGTTTTGCGAATTTGATCTTTATTAACTACTAGAACTGTCAATGTCAAAACGGGCCTTTTATTTTTTTACATTGATTTTGAACGTTTTGAATTACGAGAATTGGTCTTCAGGTATCACCTAGCTTTGAAATTTCAATAATATCTGTGTTATAAAATATAACATAACATCACGCCTGTAATCCCCAAAGGGATATGCAGAGGTGTACCTATATATAGTATACCCACATTTTGCCAGTTACTACATAACTGGCAAAATGTGGTACCCATGTTATACCCAAGAAGCGAGTCTGTTGCCATCCAAATCCAGGGGGTCTACTCCAAAGTGCAAAGTGCGAATGTTCGGATCGGACTGACACATGGCCGAACCGAATATTATTGAAAATTTCGAAAAAAGTTCGGATTGGCGCAGTTGGGTCGGGACCATAGTCAATATTCGAAAGAGTGTAGGAGGGTAGGATCGGAACCGACCGAACCAAATATGTAGTAACTTCGTAGCAGGAAACGGTCGAACATTCGGCCGATACTACTTCGGAGTAGACCCCCAGGCTCTACATAGGTTGCCACTGAGAAATAGGCTGTGAAGCCTAAGACCTCGTCGCCTATGTCTTAATGAGTTTCAAAAAATTAGATAAAAATATATTATGTTTCAGAATATTATATTAAAACATCGAGGCAATATCAGCTCAACAAAAAATAATAAGCCTAAGAAACAGTTGTATCAGAAGCAAACGAGAATTACGAGTATTACATCGCTCTCTGAACATAAAAATTTAAACAAATTATTAACTGGCTATAAATAAGGGTTCGGAGCTCGATATCTGGCAGTCTGCCAGCAACGCTTTAGATAGGAAAAACCTCTTGTTCGAGCTGCAAGCTAGAGAGGACATTCGGACATGCAACTAATGGGATTCTGTGATTACAGCCGTGATTTATGCTAAGTATTTGAAGCTCTTTTAGAACAATTTCTTAGTATTATTCACGAAGTTGCAGAGAAAAGGATAAATTGGTTCAGGACTTTCCTTCTAGAAGGACCAATTTTTTAAGGCATTTAACGTTCGCGAATGTTTCGTGGTCCTTTACCTTTGCAGATCTGCATTAGTACCAAATCTATATTCCAAAACTGAATAGTTTGTTTGAAAGGGCTAATCTCTGGAACAACCAGTTGGATTAGAAAAACATATTTTTGTATTTGATAGCCCATTTCTTGAGGAAGGCTATAAGGTACTTAACATCACGCCAAGACACTTAGGAGCCGAGCAAAAACAAAAAAAAAGTTAGAAAGATCACAAAATAGCGCGGGCAGGCGATGCGATGCGACGGTGTATTTCTCACGCGGACGAAGTCGCGGGCAGAAGCTAGTATTGATATATTTTTGGACTTTTTAAGGATTTTTATAAAATAATAAATTATTCGTTTGCTTTAAAAATAAACACAATAGAAATACTTAGTTTCGGAGAGTGAAGCAGCTAATGGACAGGCAAAGTAATTCCCGCTAAAACGCTTCGTGAAAAATAGAAATGGAATTTATTTAGGATCAGTAATTTGCGTAATAGCGTGATAAATTCATGTCCTACTTAAAGACTAAAAGATACAGAAAAAGCTTTTTAATAAAATATGATAAACGACTTGGTATACAGAAAAGGTATATTCTTACGCAATGTGCAAGATGGAATGTACGGTCACCAAAGTAGATAAGTGACCAGTGTCGTCGGCTATAATTGAAGTTTATTAAGAAACCGATGGATATTTTCGAATAAAATTATATTTGATTAATAAAAAAACAAACAGTTCATTTATCGAATTAAATTTCATTAGAAAATGTCCATCAGTTTCTTATTAAACTTCAATTATATCCAACGACCCTGGTTACTTATCTCTTTTGATGACTGTACAGTACAAGGATAGTGGATGGTGGTCCATTAAAAAATCTCGGAATTTATTTAACGGTTCTCATTCAGATTACTTTTGTCCGGAACCGAGGACAGTTTTATAACAATAAAAAAACTTGTAACACGATTTAATTTTGTAACAGCTAATCGTAGCATTTTGAGCATTTTTTTTAAATCAGCGTTGTAATTGCATAACTAACTAACTGTAGTAATGGCTTTCATTATGACAGTTCAACAACATCCATTGAGTTTTTTACCTTGTTGAGCAGATATATTTTTCGAACATATGAAGCAATACATTAGAAATATCTTTCAAACATTGTGATGAATGTAACGAAATTAGGATGCCGATTCCGTTATATTAGATTATCAGAGGGGCAATTCTCGTAATTATAAGAACGTTCACAGTCTGATCTCAGTCTCAATCTGTCAAAAATACCTCTAATTTCCTTTTATTTTGACATTTGTTTGTCGCCGAGATGAGACTGCGACTAGATTTTGAACGTTTTAAATTACGAGAATTGCCCTTAAGATTGTACCGAAGGACCAACCCCATACTTTCAAAACTTTTCACCGCTTGACATGTATGAATGTTACAAGCGTTCAAATCTCATCTCGAAGCTAATACCTGTGAGTTGAGGGGTTCCATTCTTCACGAATCATCGTGTCTTTGCATGGGGTGTGCCAATGGGGCGGAAAAGTCGTTAGATAGTGCCTTCCTGCGTTTTTCGCTGAACTCTTATCATGGTGATTTTTTTGACATGCGACGTTCAACTTCAATACTTTGGGCGTCGTTTTTTGATTGAGTATTTCCTGATATTTTCCTTGTGACATACAAGTATTATTATTTATCGTATTTATTTTAATAATATTGTTTTATTTACTGTGAGTAGGGGACGATTTAAAAACTATACCATATAGGAAATATTTTACTTCGGTGCACGCGAAGAAGTGAGTTTTTTCTTTTTTTACTGAGCTCTATTTAGTAACACCTGCCGCTCGTGAAGCTTTTATGTTTCAGTTACCTACCTGTTTTTTATTTAACCTTTAAACTACTTACTTATTTCAATGTTTTTCTTAAAGAGATTTTCTACTGCACAGGTTCTTAGTGAACTAGCAGCAAGTAAAGCTTCAAGGTATACTGGGTCGAATTAAATTAGCTAGCGAAACCATACAGACGTGTATCGATGTCTTAATATGATAAAACAAAAAATTAATTAATTTCAATTTTTTTTTTGTAGGGTCATCCACCGCTCTTAGTATACAGAGTGGCGGACATCGACGCGCAAAATGTAACCATGAATTCAGCATATGAGTTTAAACCCCTATAGCATCGAAATTTTTCGTCGCTTATTAAAAAAAATATTGATATTAAATACGTTTTGACCGCGTAGGTTTCACTTTTCTATGAAACAGAAGATTTTTTTTTTTATAACCGACGAAAAATTTCGACGCTATGGGGTCTAAACTCATGTGCTGAATCCATGGTTACAGTTTGCGCGTCGATGTCCCTGCCACCCTGCATAATAGTCACTTGAAATATTTTGTGTAATCTATACAGACGAACTTGATAGGTATAATAATTAATAATATCTAACACGATAAATTAAAAGAAAACCGATTTCCTCAACTCTTACTTCAAGTAACAATACTAACGGGCAACAGCGGTCGTTGACAACAAAATAAAATCATCAAATCTCTCTCGCTCTTTTTTATTTTAGCGTGTTTAGATAACGATACCCATCACGTCTGCAGAGTTTCGCTAGCTAATTTAATTTGACCCTGAAGAATGTGTATAGAGGTAGGTAGCTGTGATAATTTGTCAAAGGATATCGTCCATCCAAAAGCCCAAGTTAATTGTCGTCAAAGATAAGAGCTCTTTGTCAACGGTAGGTGATTTCCTCGACAGACGTTATCAATCTCGTAGATAGGCGGAATATAGCATTAGTTTTTATTTGGATTTCTTATGATCTCCGAACCAATACATCATATTTTGGTCTTTTGGGACGGAAGAAAAATTGGGTTTTTTATAGAGGCTAATATTGTAATTATCTATATAAATAAAAATGAAATCGTTGTTTGGAAAAGTGATCCGGAAAATTGTGAAAATTGGGGAAAACGGAAACTGCTTTTTTCTATAGGATTTGGACACGACAACGTCTGTCGGATCAGCTAGTAATTTAATAACCCTAATAGAAAATCACTCTTTTAAAAACTACAATGTTATGCGAAAATTAATAACAAGAACCGACCGGGTAAAACTCAATCTATTATATTCAAGGGAACAACATAATACCGCTTATAATCCTTTTCCAGCTTAGTATTAAAATTGCTCATATTTTATCCCTTTTCTACCCAAAACCGCCTAAATCCCAGATTTCCTCACACGAGGCTTGGCAGTTCCAGTCTCTGTCCACTTGCCCGTGAAGGTTGTCGTCAGCCGGGGATGCGGGCAGAATAATTCCTGCCCGCTTTTGTGGCAAGATAAAGTGTCGTACCAAACGTGGTCACGAATACTGGTCAAGAATAATGTGACGGCTCAATGATTTATGGATCTGCATTCGTATTATGGCGGTTTTGCAGGAAATTGTATGTTTTCGCTAGTATAGTACTCTCAAAGGACCTAATGTTTTTGCGTCGTCGGTTTGTTAGGTGGAGAAAATCAGATTTTGTTGGAATAAAAGCAGTTTAATGTTCAAAGTGTGATGGGTGAGGTCTAAGAAGTTTAATAAACCAACTGTTTCGCGTCATTACACTCTATCAATTTATATAAAAAATTATTTTAAATATTTTGTCATGTTTAAATATCGATACCCATCACGTCTGCGGAGTTTCGCTAACTAATTTAAATTGGCCCTATATATGAAGCGCAGCACCACATAGCACCTGGCTGTGTGCTGAGGTGGTGAATTTCCTAAATCGATGACAGGCAAGCCTTAATTGTAGACTACTTAGCTTTAGATATACCACTCCTTTTAAAGCGAAAGACTTCAAAATTCTTGAGATTCCAAAAAGAAGTGTGGTTATAAAACCACTACCCACTTTTATTCTTTAACAAGACTAGTCTAATTAAATAATTACTTTCTACTTAAGACAAAACACGATCTACACCAGCTACAATACGAGTATTTCGCCAAATCTCGTGGTCGTAAGTCGGCGTACTAAATCGGCGGATCCCATCGATTGCCAATAATGTCTGTAATTACTGCCCTCGCCGCCTCGCCCGTTAATCTTACTTAGGATTATGCCCGCCCGTGCCAAGTTTAGTTAAAAAATATTGGTACAGGTAGCTAGTTTGTTGTTTAAAAAGGTCGCTGAAGTTTGGCGATTATCTGGTTTGGACTAGAACGATTGGTACTGTTTAGAAGCGATAAAGCTTTCTGTTAAAGGACTCGATAAATGATTACGTCTAGAAAGCCTAGACGTAATCATGTAATCACCGTTTCAAATCCGCATGGTCATTTCTGGTGCGCCAAATTTTATTATGCGTTTTGTGTTGGAACTCCGTCAAATAAAACGATTTGTATTTTTTTTAAACTGGGCCTTTTGTATCGATTTAAATAATCCAAGACATCGCACCTAAACCAAAAAATTAAAACAAAACCAAAAAGGAATGAATCCCTCAAATTATGTAAACTATATTTCCACCAATATTTTCCTAGTCACATAAAACACCTTACGAGAAATTCACACCATTATCAACATCCACATAAACCCAATAACTCCACCAGGTTCATACAAAAACTTGCGCACAGCAATAGAATGATGGCGGGACTAGTTCCAACCATTTCTCTGGGTGTTGGGAGGCTGGTCACGTGGCTCCGTTCAGTTATACGCGCCAGCCCCGGGCCGCGGTTTGATACGCTCTCTAAAGTGCCCCGGATACTGGGCACTTTCGGTCTGAAAATATATGCACAGCTCCGGATGAATTTGATGTGTACATGGAATGGATGTAGGCAGGTATTTTTATGAATAAATGTTAATTTTTAGCCAGATAAAAAAAAAATCCGCTGAAATGCCATTGCAACAAGTTGAATTATGTTTAATCGTCGAAAGTCATGCAAAACATCAGAGGGTCAATTCTCGTAATTTTAAGAATGATCTCAGTCTAAATCTGTCAAAAATACCTCTAATTTTCCTACATTTTTGACAAGTTTTTGATATTGATAGTCGCTGAGATGAGATTGGGACTAGATTTTGAACGTGTTTAATTACGAGAATTGGGCTTCAGATCATTTTCTTCAAGTGTAACATGAGCAGCCCACCCACGACGTCCTCAGGCAGTACTGAAATAGCTCTAGTTCAGTCAAAAGCTACATTTAATTTTAACTCAAAAGTTTTTTTACCGA
Organism: Apamea crenata; assembly: GCA_949629185.1. NCBI lineage: Eukaryota > Metazoa > Arthropoda > Insecta > Lepidoptera > Noctuidae > Apamea > Apamea crenata. Next base: position 7,664,795 of record OX451359.1, read on the forward strand.
AATGGCCTGTCCATTTCGGTAAAAAAACTTTTGAGTTAAAACTAATTGTACTTTAGTTTGCTTATTTTATCCATGTTTTTATTGAACGAAAGTTTTGAATTCCCAACCCGCCCACTGCGCGTCGTTCCTTAACCCCTTCGTTACGTAGTCGGCCATCGCAGATATAAACGTCTGAAACGTCTCGAGAGCGACATTAGTAGTCGAGAACAAACTGAGCTGTCAGTTCGGCCCAAATATCTACTTTTGTTTGCGACTATCGCCCCAAGCGAACCTTATCAGGTGACAAGACAATATTTTGGGAAAGATTGTTGTTGGGACTAGGCTTCTTGGAGCAACAAAAACATGTTTTAGACAAACTTACTGAATACAAAGTATGTAGATTATTTTGATTTCAGTCCTTTATATTTTTGTTACATAGTTCTATGCAAAATAGTGGCACATAATACGTTAAGCCATTATCTACCAGTCAACCTTCATAGTCTTAGTTTCGTACATTAAAATTGTGAATAACGTGTCACTGTTTAATCAATGCAAAACGAAAATGATCCTCACTTATCCAAATTAAAGGATGGTATCTTTTTCCTGCAGCAGGATTACATCAGATTACACCGTTATAATACAATCAAAGAGACATTCATAACTAAATAACCCTAAAGTATTCATATGCACGTCTTTCAAACCACCTATTACGATACCCATTGGCGTTTATGTTCTCTAATAGACAGACATGAGACGGTCAATGTGACGCAGGACTCCCTCTGTTTCCACCCCTATTGAATCAAATAAAAACATTGCTTTGCGACAGTTATCTGCGGTATCTATAACGTTTAGCTCAATGGGGAGCAAGAAATGAGTAATAAAGCATTACATTCTTTATTCTACGTGTCTTGTCTCGTGGTTCATTTTTAGCGTCCCCATTTTTTTTGTGTCCATATTTTTAGTATCCCCATTTGAAATGTCCCATTTTTATATGCCCCATATGTACTATTTTTTTTTTTTTGTTACATTCGTTTTGAATTTTGATCTTAATTATCAGGCATCCGATAAATTTTAGATTTTTTATGCTCTTGTTATCTTTATTGTTCAAGGTTTTTTATATTATAAGGGTGAATATGGCCCTAGGCAGTATTTAAATGACTTTTCGAAGCGTCTAAAATTATCAAGTTTGAATATGTACATGGGGTTGAGCAACTAGGGGCTCTAAATATTATCACGGCTGGTTTCGTAATTTGTCACGAGCAAACAGAAAATCAATGCCATAGCAGATTTATTTATTGAAAAGCGTGAGCGAATGTCGCCCTTGTGTTTTTTACAGAATTTAATATGTATTTTGCCTTTTCCAATTATTGAATTTCTATCTCACTGATCCCATTTTATTTTATAAAAATCTAATGGTATTCTAACCACAATCCCTGATTAGTTTTAGGGAACTTACCCAGCCAATAATTATTATTATTTTTTAATCTTATTTGGTGGAGCACTATCCAAAAACAGAAAAATATAAGCCCTCGGATCTTATGTTTTTATACCGGGTAGACTGAATCTAACGCTGTAGGTACATATTTTTCAACCACCATCATTGTTTGTACAGCACTGCCAATCTCTATCCGTCTGTGTCGCCGGGACGCAAACTTTTATCTCGTTGGGGAAACTAAAAATATCCCCCATTGTGTTATACCATCAAAGAGTTTCGGGGTGATGGATTAAGCTTGTATCGACGTCTATGGCACGTGTCCACGGGAGATAAGAGATGTAATACTAAACGTTGGAGTGAGGGAGTCTGGGAGCCTGGTTCTAATGTTGTAGATTTGAATTTGTTGATACGTGGGATTATGTCGTTTAATTACCAGATTTATGTGCAGTTTTTTTTTTGCATGTGCATTTTTTTGTTTCGGCGAAATTTTGCCGTGAAAGATTCATTCCTATTCCCTGTTTCGATGAAATTCATTTTCATATTATGTTTGTTACAGAAATACGAAAACACAAAGATATGACTTTGTGTTTCAATCCACTAAAGAAAAAAAAACAAAACACTGATAATTTCCGAATTAAATTTACTCGTAATACCACATACGTCACATGAATAAATGAGCAAAAAGCTCTACTCATTAATATCGATGCCGCCTTCAATTGTTTGGCAAAAATTAATTCAATTTTTTTGGGGAAATTACTTCGAGTATGCGTAAGTCAGGATGAGGGGAGAGATTTATCATATTACCGATTACTTCTTGCACCGAAGGCCCCGGTTGATATTAATAGCTCGCTGTGCAATTTAGCAAATTGTAAATATAAATTGGGATTTTTTAGGGCAGATTGATATTAATATTGTTTACTTTGTAAAATTGTTCTACGACACTTTTGTTTGTTCTTTTTATCTTAATATTATTGTTTTTGTTCGAGTCAACAAAGTAAAAGTATTTATGGCATTTCATTTTGTAATCAATTCATAAACTGCAACCCGTCAATATTCTTTGATTGACATTCAAAGAAAATAATTATCCTAGCCTTTATTTTCAGTTTTGTCACAGAAGCTCGCCCTCGTCATCTGCCTAGCCGTTTCTCAACTATGTTAGGGTCGGCTTCCAGTCTAACCGGATGCAGCTGAATACTAATATTTTACATGGAGCGACTGCCTATCTGACCTCCACAACACGAGTACGATAGTGGGTAATACAGTACCCCTTGGTAAGACTGTTTGTCAGACTTTCGGTCTACTGACGACCCTTAACGACGGTCAAAGATCTACGAATGACAGCCGAGACCAACGGCTTAACGTGCATTCCGAGACACGCAGGAATCTTGGTATGTGAAGATGGTCACCCATCCACGGACCCACCGCGGTAAGCGTAGCTTAACCTGATCGATCGACCCGAGCGGCTGTTATTACTTAGCCACAAGCCCCTCCACAGAAGCTCGCCAAAGTATCGAATCAATTACACAAATAACTTCAAGTAAAGCGAGTACTCCAACGCAAAAATAACTTACAAATGACCAACAGTCCGGTAAATGTTGCAATTTAAAATCACAAACTTCCCCTCTAAAGTTATTAGCGAATTTCACCAAAATTTCTGACGCAACGACTCGTAATTATGACGTAAAAAAGTTTTCTAATTACGTCGCTCAAACCGCTAAGTTGGCCTGTAAATATATAAATGAGAAATAAGTGTCAACTCGGGCTACCTAATTTGTTACAAAAACGACAGCGCTGTGAAGGTCAATGTAAATAAGATGGCAAATTAACTTGTGATTCTGAAAAATTACAGATGTGATGAATAAATTATTTGAAAATGTGGTTACTTGCTCGCATATCTGTTCTCCAAGCGGTGAAGGAAAACATCGTGAGGAAACCAACATATACAGACGCCAGCACAATAAGCTACCCGAAATTGTCAAATTTTCCCAATCAACTTTGAACCTAATGCTATAATATATAATACTAGCTACTACTAAAATATAATACTAGCAATAAAGTTGAAAATCTATTAAATAAATTTGACAGATTGTAGTAGCTTGATGTGCTGGTGTCTGTACTATAAACAAAAATTCGAAGACATGTGACATCTAACATCCCACACTCGGTCCGCGTGGTGGATTACGGTCCAGCTCCTCTCACCGAGAAGAGACGTGTGTCTCAGCCAACAGTGAACATTATAGACCGATTATGCTCGCATATTGATTGCTGAACATGTTAATAGGAACGTTCAAAAGGAAAACAACGCAATCACCACGTTTGGCTGATTGGTTAGCGACCGTATAGGTTGGTACTCCTATAATGGTCTTTTGGTACAAAAGTCTGGTCCGTACACCTTTCTTTTTAAATAGAGACGCGAGCACGTTCTTAGCGCCCGCTAACAAGAAGAAGGATTCTAGGAATAAAATAATAATGCATAAAGCTATAAATGAAAAGTAATTTCCATCGTGTTCCAAGAATTTTCTCTGGGAAAATAAAGCTATTAAGTCCTTAACCTGTTCGGTGCTAGCAAAAGCTATACCTATAGGTACTACCAAGAAGAAGGATTTATAAATTTTAAGAATTTATATTACATAGGTATAGGTAGGTACTTATCTACATCTACACTAATCTCAACAATGTAAGTTTGGATGACTGTAGGAGGTTATCTCTGAAAGTACTGATCCAATTTCAAAAAATATTTCAGTGGCAAAAAGCTACACTATTTCCGAGTACCATAGAGTATGTTTTATAGCATGGTTGACTACAACGCGGATGAAGTCGCGGGCAGAAGCAAGGGCGATCAGAATTCTTAGAAACTCTATTCTACCTAGTTATGTAGATAGCCAAAAAAAACATACACCGAACGATTTTAACTTTGCCGTAGTTGCGTAGAAATATAGATAGAAATGAACCTCAATAAAGACAAAAAGTACGAAACAAAATGCTAAATAGAAAAACATAAGAAAAAAACAACAAACCGGTCCAAACTTCTTTCATAAAAGGAAACTAATACATTTGAGTTGCAAGTTTCTTTCTCTTCAATTTAATATTGCTGAAAGGGTAAGCAAGTGTAGGTACCACGGTGACTGATGTGTTTTCTTTACATAATGTAATAGCTCTTTGGGAGAATCGAATTTCCTGTTTTTTGTATTGATAAGATGAGAAAAAAAGTGTAGTCATTCCGTCTATGGGCTTATGGCCCTTTTAATACTGTAGATAGTATTAGAAGTACCAAAATATTCCATTTTTAAACTGACATCTTTGGTCCTTGGTTACATGTATTATTTAAATAAATACTGGTATTCAGCTGCATCCGGTTAGACTGGAAGCCGACCCCAACATAGTTCGTCGTTCGTCGAATGCTGTCCACCACGACCACAAAAAAGAAATAAAAAAAAAATACATTTCGTTTGTGAATAGTTTTAGTTAAGTTAGGATATAATTTTGTTATTTTTATTAATTAATTAGGTTTTAATGTCTTTGAAAGTAAAATGGAAAATTTTATTTAGGTACATTTGTGATGTTTTAAATGTATAATATAAAAAAAAAACTGTTTATTTTTGATATTTTTTTCTAAATATTCAAAATTGCCTATCATTTTGATTTTCTAACTGTAATAACCCAAAATGGAACTCTCAAGAAACATCATTACCTCATCTCAAACCGGTAACGAAGAACAAACGAACTCACATCAATCAAGTCTGTAGTAAGCAGTGTTTTAATGACATTATTTCCTAATTCCCGAGGACAATTTCCCTGCCTAACAGTGTTACGACGGTGCACGTGATTTTCGATACAGTTCCAATGGTTGGGGTAATTTACAAAGGCTTATAATCGAATGTGATTTATTATGGAGATTATGACGTGAGCAGACTGTTGGATGTGTTAATTAGAAGATCATTTTGAATGTAGGGGAATGTTGGTTTCAAAATTTATTTTTGAACGTCTATAAAAAGCATTTACAATGTGCAAAGCAAGCCACTTGGGAGTAAATAACTATTATTAAATCTGATTTTGAAAAGGGTTGATTAGGTACTCGGTAAATAAATGATCACAACTATTTCTGGCAATGCTGACAATATTTTTAAAACATGCATACCTAATTATGGTAGAGGTCGTCTCATTTAAAATTTCACGCCCCTCCACTATAATTACTATACACACATTTTAAAGTGTATGCAACAAGCAGTTGGCTTGCAATTTTAAATAAGACGATCTCTACCTACAGGTACTACCTTATAGGTAGGCCGAATTTATCAAACATGAGTCAACATGTCAAACATGAATAATCACCTACACAAACCTTGGGGAATATGGCATAGTTACAACAAATAAAACATAGGTATTCTAATTAAAGAAGGTCAATTGAGGTGATTGAACTGATACAGCCTGATTTAGTACTCGTACAGTAGACTAGATTGTTAAATTTTTTAAATCTATTTTTGTGGTACTTCGAGCCGGATATCCTATTCAAGTTTGTTTTTTTTTAACATATACTATCCCTTGCTGCTGGCCAAAGGTCTCCTCCATACTACTCCATTTATCTTCGCCTGCTGCCTTTTCCGGCCAATCAGTAAAGAAAGAGTCTAAGTCGTCACGCCAGCGTTTCTTAGGCCTGCCTCGGTGATGACACTCGTCTCCAGGCACCCACTGCGTGACGACTCTGGCCCGTCTGTCCTGATGCATCCTGATGTGGCCCTCATTTCAGCCTTGCGGTTTTATCGGTCTAACATCGGCGATGCCTGTCTTCGAGCGTATTTCTGTGTTGTAAATTCAATCTGTTAGTTTTATATTGAAAATGCTACGCTCCATCGCTCTATGGCAAACCTTAAGTTTGAACTTCTGAGCCTCGGTCAAAGACCAAACCTAAGCGCCATTCACCATTAAAAATTAAAAATTCAAACTAAACTTTACCTAAAAACAAAGTGTCACCAAGTCAAATCAATTACCTAAAAACCCGCTTAAATAATTTCAAAACCCATATTACCACGGAAATTGTCGGAAAGGTGTTTAATAATAACCGACGACAAGGTTCACAATTTCTCCAACCGAAAAGATATTTACTAAAGATTTTCGCTGGCAAATAGAATTACCTGCTCTCGACAATATGCAGCCGGGAGAAAAATTATGCCAAGGAAATCAGCCGGTGCTCCTTGCAAGAACAACCTTTATGTAATGTGGGAAAACGAGGGATGAAATTGCGCTTAGTTTCTTGAATAACCATTTTTTTATGCGGTTGTTTATCTGCAGGGATTCACAGTTTAATTCTTACGCAAGTGTGAGCAGTAGTGGGCCAGTGGTAATAACTGCGAATTACGTAGGTCGTGGGTTGAAACCCAAGCAGGCACTTTACTTTGTGTAAATTATTTCATCACCACTCTCAAATCGGTGAACTAAAAGATCCTGAGGAAATCGGCATGTACGAGAACCAAAAATTCGAAGATATGTGTCGTCCACCAACTCGCAATGGGCCTGCGTGGTGCCTGCCCACTCCTTCTAACAGAAAGAGGAGGCCCTTGTCCCAGCGGTGGGAACATTATAGGCTGATTATGCTTAGTGATTTGTCACCATGTCGTGGTGGGAGGTCAAACTTTTTTTTTTCGTTATACCATTATATGTCTCACTGCTGGGCAAAGGCGTCCCCTTTTCCTTCTAAACCGGGCGATCTCTGGCCATGTTAGTTTTGTTTGTTTTTTATAAAACGTGCCCCCACACTAGGAATTTCTCCTGTATCGTGGGTGCGTTTACACACATTTAAACTCAAATACACAAAACTCACACACACACACACCAAAAATAAAACTAAGATGAAACTAAACACATGGCTTCAAACACTGGATTACCCACAGACTGAAAACTTACTTAAAGAACTATGATCGTGACAATCAATAGTAATGGAGGCAAACAAACTCAAATATTACCCAAAGTCCAGCCACCAAGCACTAACTCTCACACACACACACCCTCCACATACACACAAAACACAGCAAACAAACACACATACATGAACACAGACCACTCAAGAGCATGCATGTACTATATTCATTTAATTTTTACGTTATTTTAATATTATAGCATAAATTGTTAATTTCCATAAACGGGTGAAGACACTGACTCCTGTAACACGGGTACCACCTAGCACAGGAGTCAGGGCTTCAAATTAAAATGTAACACCTTTATTTATGTCAATAAAACTTTAATATTTAAACTTTATTATTATTATTTACACAAACAGCCAGACTCGGAACAACTACTTGTAGGTCATACAAATATTTGTTCCGTGCGGGAATCGAGACCGCGACACGCAACGCAGCAGTCAATCGCTTAACCACTGCGCCAACCGTGCCGTCAAAATGTTGGCCCTACGATCCTCGTCAGATCTTCACACCACCTGACAAGGTTTACAACCTTTACTTTTGATAACATGGTTATTGCCCGCATCTCTACTCATTCTACAGTGAGTCTTTTACTAGCTAAGAATTTCCTGTAATATTACGCCATGCGTTGAATGAATTCTGAATTTGACGATGAATAAAACATTTTTTAAACACACATTTCCTCTCCCGAGAAAACACTGCCACATTTAAGCCCTTTAACTTCAAAAGAAATTATAATCCAGCAAAATATTAAGCAGCTTTAAACCCCACTATGTGAAGTAATGTCAGCATCACTCAAATTAGCCGGGTAACCACCCTTGTGCTGCAAACGCCATGTAAACATGGTACGTCTTCATTTCATTAGGGGATGCGTCTTACGTAAGGTCTATGTTGGGGATAAGGCTGCATATATAAAAGAGAGGAGAGTTGTTGTTACGTCGTTGTTTAAAAATATGTGAGTTTTAGCCTTATCTATAGGGCGATGTTACATGCTCCTTGTATTTATTGCCAAATTGTTTTCGTGACAATTTTTTTAAACATTATGTTTGTGAGGCTTTATTTTTGGTTGCACAAAAATGAAAAAGGATCGAAGCACGCAATGTCCTGTACTTATTGTGTACCCCATACGAAAAGTTGTATATTTGTTGCACAGTATTAACTTTAAACGGCTCGGTCTTAGATTTCCACTGGTGCCGTTACAACCCAGATGAAACATACAGGGTGTAAAAACTAAACACATCACATAGCCGTCAAGTATGCATTCTGTACACAAAACTAAGTAACATTGCACAAAAATAAATTGCTGGGAAATGACTTTTATTTTTGATGTGAAAATGTACCAACTGTTTGCGATAGTGTGCAATGTAACGCCCAAAACATCGTGATTTTGGGTGCTTGCAACAGTTCAGGGGTTGCAAAGTTGTGTTAAAAACTTGTTTTCGTAAAAAAATGTCACTAAAAATTTGAATTTTGGCCATCAGTATCTCCGTAACCAGAGGGTTCCCAGTATGGTCCATTAAAAACAAGGGAGTACAAGTGACTCTCGTCTTCATTTAGTGTCTTTTTACACCCGTTATACATTTAAAAATGTAAATTGTGTATGTAAATTGCATTTCATAAACATATTGGGCACATGATAGGAAATAATAATTTCAAAGGTTCGCCGTTATTGAAATCGACAAGGAGGCTTATACATGTATATAATATATATATATATATATACATTTAAACAACAAACAAATCAAACAAAATATGTGTCTCTACACGGTTATGTAATCCGGCTGAAAAAAAATGTAATAAGGCTGGATTGTCACATGACTTATGACTTATTTACTTTCACGCACCTCTTTTCATAATAGGGTGCGTGGATTCCTAGGGGATTATAACGTCAGGTGCGTCGATGCACACCCTTAAAATCTGCTTGTTATGGAGGAAAAGCGGAAAATTATTTTGTTAAAGTACAGTTAAAAAGGTCTGATTTTAAATATATTTTTGTTTGTTTTTATTAATAAATTCAATTCTGCTACCTAGAATTGAATAAAATTTTGTGCGGTTCTACGAGTTCATAAAACATCGAGATTTAATTATTTTAAGTATAAGTATAAGAATGTACACATAAACCTTCCGGAGTAAATGCTTTAAATAATAATTGTAAAAACCGCATCAACGGTCGCTGCGTAAGTAGTTAAGAAGAACTATGCGATCACAGAGCCAGACACGTTAATGTATAATATGTGTAGATTTTAATACAATGACGTTAATCTATCGTCTACGCCGCCTACGCTACGCTACGGCGTAGTAACCGTAGCCCTCTGCAACAAATTATATCCGTAGCAGATAACGATACTAATTATATCTTTTAACTCGGAATCAAACGAACATAATTGACTCCGGTCCTCAATTAAAACTAACTGGCGATATTCTTCTAATGATGCTATTTATCTGAAGGAAAGGGGAGTTTCCTTTATTTTTCTTACGTGATATTTGCTGAGATTATTTGAGTTGGTATCTATTGCAGGTTTTTAATTAAAACATATCTCATACCTACAAAAATCATAATTTATTGTCAACTAGCGACCCGCCGCTGCTACTCATGGTTTTTACGACTTCACAAAACATGGTTTCTTTATTATATGTATCGTATTAAAATAAATGGATTATACACATAAACATTCTGGAATACATTTTCTAAATGACATTGAATACCGTATCAAAATCCGTTGCGCACGAACATCGCGATCACACAGACGGACACGAAAAGCCATTTTAATTATAATGTATATCAGAAGGCTAATTCCCTTGATTAAATACGTTCAAAATCTAGTCACAATCTCATCTCAGCGACAATCAAATATGTACTTGACAAAAATGTAGGGAAATTAGAGGTATTTTGGACAGATTGAGACTGAGATCAGACTGCGAACGTTCATAAAATTACGAGAATTAACCCTCAGTTTCATAACATGTAGCAGTTTACTGTCAAAAAACAAAAGAGACACATGTTACTTTCGACTCAAGATTGACAAGAACAACACTCACTCATTTGGTTTTCCTTGTAGTACCATATTCGGTCGAGGTATGTCACAAATTATGCGTAACTGAGTTCCCAAGTGTTGTACTGCAACTTATGAATAATCATAACGTTTGACACACCCTTGCTTACACGTACACACCATATCTCTGTTTCGACAAGACCCTACATACAATGTAAATAAACATAGATGCATGTACAAGATCCTTCGAACAATGTTGTTCTATACATTATGTAAACAAACAACCAACTTTAGCCCGGTTTACATTATTTACAGCGACAATAGGGTCACAGAGAAGACAAAAAATTAAGGCACAAAGCTGCGAATATGTCGCAAAAAGTGTCAACGCGTGACGTGACTTTCTATTATATTTGCCTTGGCAAAACTCATAACATGGGCGCGAACAAAAAGTGTACCTACGTCTCGTTAAAGGGTTAGGGACTAGTTAGATTTGGCCACTTCGTTACGACGGCAAGCGCGGCTTGAAGAATATATGTAGCTGTGGTATTTTTATGCACATGCAAATAAGTCCAGGCAATGACGCCTCACAAATGATACAGACTAGATGAGCCTAAAATTGTACCTTATTGTAGATAGTGACAATAAGAATGAGATAATTCACTCTGAGAGAGGAAATTGCCGTTTTGCGTGGATGTGACGCATGTTTTCCCCCAAATTGTTTTTTTTGTGTTCTTTTCATGCGGCATGTTTACCGCAAATAAATATATTTTCTTTCTAATAGTATGAAAACTTTAAAAAAAGTTTCTGTTTTAACTTCGTTGTACACAAAACACTTATCTATACCTACACTATGCAGCGTTACAACAAAGGAAAAGTGATTTAGATGAACTCTGGCATCCAAAGTATGATTTTACTTGTGTTTAGGGTGCTAGTATCCTCTATAATTTGAAACATAGTATCAGTAGTTGTAGGACGAGCACAATATATTACTATTATGGTAACAACTTACTAGTAAATGCATTGATGTGGCCTATTAAAGTACCTATGTATATGTATTGAGAAAGAGATAAATATGGTGAAAAACTTGCGTTTATGTGATCCTGTATAAATATAATTATAAATACATATTTGACTTTATTTCCTACATTAGATTAAGCGATTGATACATGTAGTGAAAAAAGAAAACATTATTTTCACTTTTCCTCACTCCTCTGCTATGGTAGATGACTATTTATTATTATTTATTTATTTATTTCAGGTGACGCAGGCCCATAGATAAATACCTTAACATACATATTTTTATTATATTATAAAATAGTACTTCACTAGCTAGTTCTGGTGCTGTTCTGTGGTACGTGTGGTGTTCCGTCGCTTCCGCGGAAGCCAGAAGTCTTCGTCCATGACGACGGGCAGATAACGATTCGGTACAGCACCACAAACGCCTTGAAGTTGACGCCTATGGGTACATTGTCATCTACCATAGCAGAGGTATAGTATAGTAGGTGGTAACCTATACTAATCTTCTTTACAGTAATTCCGCTAAAATGTTGAACTAAACGCCCTTACATCAAAAGGATAAATACAAAAATGGGACATTTAACCTATCTCAAAACTTTTCCGGCTCGAACTAGTCAAGTCCGTTCGCGTGTAACGGTTCCCTAACAAAACTAGAGAGTAAAAAGCCGCAAGCCATACAACGAGGTTCGAGGGCGAGGCAAAAAGTTAAATTGAAACATCCCACGGTCTGCTCCGGGTAACGCGGCCATAATTAGTGCTCTGTACTATGTAATGTATGATCATTGAATTTATGGATAAGGACTTTTTATGTTTTTTTTTTTTTTGTTTTAGATAAGTTGGAATCGAATCGATAAGTTGATACCAAAAGTTTACAATCAGTATCATTGAAATAGCCCTTGCAATGTAACAAAACTATGCAAAGGACAAAAGCATCTGGTCTGGTGGTATGTTATTTACTCTCCAAATGTCAAAAGTGGAAGATATTAGTTGCAATGTCCACCGGGTATCAAGAGCTTATGGCATACAATGTACGACTACCAAGAGTAATTCAATTCTTCAAATCAGGCACGTATTTGACGACAGACCATGAAAATATTGAAAGAGGTCCTTTCGTAATGATTTATGGAATTAAAAATATCTCATATACTGGGTGGCGCAAAAGTAAAGACCCTATTTGGTTCAGCTATAACATTTTTTCTAAATTAGAAAACTAGATTTAGATTTTTTTAAATGTATATTTGTGCCATTAAATTTCGTACCATTAGGATTTAAAGATGATGTCTTTTAAATGGTGACCTCCAGAGTTGATACACATTTGAGCCCTATTTATGACATTTTGCATAACTTGCCGTAACACTTCCTGCGATATGTTCGTTATTTCTTGACGAATGTTTTCTTTTAGAGCTGCGAGAGTCTGTGGCTTGTTCACATACACCCGAGATTTCAAAAAACCCCAAAGAAAGAAGTCTGGACTGGTCAGATCGGGTGATCTTGCAGGCCAAGGCAAATCGCCAAAACGAGAGATAACTCGGCCTGGAAAAGCGTCCCTCACTAAGTCCATAGTGTCGCGCGCTGTGTGTGCCGTAGCGCCGTCTTGTTGAAACCAGATGTGCTCCAGCCCCAATTCGTCCAAACTGGGTATCAAAAACTCACGTAACATGGTTCTGTAGCGTTCTCGTTTGCGTGGCACGTCGCCTCGTTGATGTTTCTGGACACTCTTCCACATCTTCGCGCACAGCATCGATATTTTCAGCTGAACGGCCTGTTCTTGGTCTCCCAGACTTAGGTCTATCCAATGTTGAGCCAGTTGGTTCAAGGCGTGTGGCAAAGCGTCGAATTGTGCGACCAATCGGTGCCGGACGGTGGGGAAATCGTCGACGAAATTCACGTTGTGTTCTTATCACTGATGAATTATTCCGTAAGAACATTGACACAATTATTCCACGTTCTTGGGGAGTAAAACGGTCCATGTTTATTTTCAGTGTATTTTACATTTGTTCACTACACAATTTTCAACAACAGAATGACAGAAAATGTCATATAAAAAAAAAAAGGTATTTTCTTTAGTGCCACTACTTTTGCGCCACCCAGTATAATAACAAAACACTGAAAAAGAATCACACAAGTACTCTAAGTTGTTACTTTTAAATTAGGCCCTTCTGAAATGATTGACACTAATAAGATCTCCACTAACTCCCAAGACAAATCACAAGCATGACGTTTATGTAAGTAAATAAGTTAATAAAACACTGTAAAAAGAAACACACAAGTACTGTACGTTGTTACTTTTAAATTACACATCCCGGAGCTCTTGCAAAAGAAACTTGGAATCAGGTTAACGTAACAAGACCGGAGAACAATTAAAGTTTGACGTCTTCGAAGTAAAAAGCCAAAGCTTCTAGCTAAGTGCTGCGCTTGATTTGTTTGAATTTCACGACATTTTCGAGAGGAAAAAAGTGAATTGCAACTTTTCGATTAACTGAGAGTAAATGATTTTTGTTTTGGATGAAAAGATTTTTTTTTGTAATTACTTTGAGTTGTTCAAGGTTTTTTTGGAGTTCCATTAGTACGAATCAATGCTAGCTACCCCAGTCCATTGCTGGACGAAGATCGCTGAACAGTGTTTATACTGATTACTCGTATTGGTCGAGAATTAATTTTTATTTTATTAACACGTACGTAGATCATGTAAGACTGCAATTGGTCATAGCCACCAAAGTGCAATTCATTAGTGGTAAATACAAAGTAACTGACGTAGAACGAAGAATTGCCAAACTTAAGTGACAGTAGGCAGGGCACATTGCTCGCAGAATAGACGGTCGATGGGATCGAAAGGTTCTGGAGTGGCGACCGCGTACCGGTAGACGTAGCGTTCGAAGGCCTCTCACATGGTGGATCGATGATCTGGTGAAGGCCACAGAAATCTACTATGCGAGAAGCCCAGAATCGGTCGAAATGACGGTGCTTGGGGCTTAAGAGTGGAAGGTTTTCGGCTAAAATAATGATGATGATGAAATATAAAGAATTAATCGTTGATTTATGTAGCAGACATAATCATTATTTCGTCTTTTACTTCGTCTACAAAATAAATGCTGTCATTCCTTTTTCCCACAAAAGTACAAAACTCCAATTACAAGAACGATTATATTTACGGCAACACCTATTTATAACCAAAATTGATGCCAAAACTTTGTCGCTCAACAAATCCGCGTCAATTTTAAAAGTAACCAATTAATATAACAACTTCCAGGGTTCCGTATGTCGTTCCAAAGTAACATTTGTCAACCTTAATAGCAGCCTCGTAATTCCGAAACTTAGAGTGTTCCTCGCTTTCGTCTCTATAAATTAAAGTGATTTATAGACGCGAACTGTAAGGGCTGAAAACTTTTGTCGTTTCGAATAAAAAAGCAGATTTCTCTCGGGTACTAATGAAAGAGGCTTCTTTGTCTTCCACAGTTCGTATTGCGGTTTATTTTACTCGTAATACTGAATGGCTTATGATAAAAGAAATGCTTCGGCATAAATTTTATTTTCTTGTTTTATATCCATCTGAATTTTTACGAGAAACCTTGGTTTATTTTTATTAATGGATCATATTTTGATGGAGAAAACAAAGATGGTTTTCCGTTTTATCGAGTTGTTTTTTGTGGTTCAATGTTATGAAACGGTTCGGTTTTCTGGATTATAAATTAAGAGGTGTATTAGTGAGAAAGTGCTTTTGATCTCAGGCGGCCCCTAGGCCTAGGTACAATAAGTTTGCGGCATACTTGTATTGCGCAGTGTGACGTTTCATAAGTGCCCATGCAGATATAAGATTGATTCAGTCCTTGCCAGTCAGAGGTTCTATTATTTTCACACAATAACATTGACGGTCCATTAGCTTCAAAGTTTTCGGGTGAGCAAGACCTGCGCAATATTTATCCGACACGGTGCAAAAAAAAATATATGGTGTAGTAAAAATTAAACTCGCTTAAACTTTTGTTCGCGTAATCTTCAATAGTCAAAAACATTGCGCAATTCATGATAGGTATTCTGCAATATAAGTGATTGGGTAAGGCCCACCTTATAAACTGTGAGTTTATTAGCATCAACAATATTGAATGTTAAAAAAGATATGGAACATAAAATATAAAAATCCTGCACGCCATCGCAAAGTGAGGCATAAAACTTTCGCTTTCCACTAACGTTCTTTCTATTTATTTTATTTTTTAAATGTGCCCATTGGTTATTGGTTGAGTTGGCAGCTATACTGAAAATTCTCTTATTAATATCGTTACTTATAGTTAAGCTAAGAGCTAGTTTTAGATAGGTATACAACTTAGCTAAGAGCATTCATCATTGCTCTCGTTGAGCTCCTTAAGTTCTGAGTTGAGCAGCATGATTACTGACGAATGCGCGCACTGACTGGACAGGTCTAGTCAATCTGTGTGGTTCTTTCCTCAAAAGACCATTTCAGATTCAAATCTACATGGTCTTCACATGATCTGACCAAGATTATGTCTGGACTTTAAAAGAGGCTCTGAGTTTGTTTCGGCCTTTCTTCTCAGAGTAGTCAGATAGGAAACGCCGACCTCAACTAGTTTTTAAAATAAATGATTGACGTATAAAATCACTTATCATCAGTGTTAATCAGAAAATTACACCTCGTTAGTGGCTTTAGAGTCCTACGTGTCTCATCGAAAGCACTTCTAAATATATTTTCGCAACTAATAATTCGGATTATTCAAAAGCCATACGTCTTCGTCAGAGTAATGAATCGACTTTCTGACGTAAACCGAAGAGCCTGCAGTAACTGATGAATGTATTAATCTCCGTTTAAGAGAAATTTCAAATAATATGGTTCTAAACTTTTAAAATAAAGCTTATACAATCTAAATACTATTAAGTTCTCGATGTATTAAGATGGTATACCTATTTAATACGTCACGTGCATTGGGTATAGAAAAATAACTGGAGAATATCTAAGTTATGTTTAGTAAAGGGATATCGTAAAATCTGGTATTTTGAGAATCTAGTATTCTGCGATCGAGCCGAGGAAACCGGCATGTCCTAGGACCGAAAATTCCACGTCATGTGACATCCGCCAACCCTCACTGGGCACGCGGTGAGCGATTAGTAAGAATAAGTAGTATATAGGTGGATTTACGAGTTGTAGGTCGTAGGGTGCAAACCCAGACAGGCGCTTTACTTTGCCTAAATTATTTTATCACCACTGCTCTCAAAATGGTGGAGGAAAACATCGTGAGAAACCCGCATGTCCTAGAATCAAACATTCGAAGACATGTGCGTGGTGAATTACGGCGCACTCACACGCACATACCTCCTGTCGCGGAGAGGAGGTGTGTCCCAGGAGTGAGAACATTATAGGCTGATTATGCAAGTGTAGCGGTATCCACAACGCCACATGCGTACTTCGCATCACACTGACGTCATAGGGATGTCCTGAGGGATACCTAAAGAATACAATAAGTATTTAAACAAGATTGTTGTTGTGCTAAAATATACTGGCAACGTGACAAACTGGCAAGGCTCACTACATACATATATAGTCCTACTTTATTTGCTTTTGTAAAACTTGGTTTGATTCAAAGCACACGAGAAAATCTCTCATAGTTGGTAATGTTGAAGAAAGTTTATAATCAGTGCGTTGTGTTATTTCTGTAACTTTGTGTGCGATCCTCAATGAATATGTTTTCTTTCTTATTTGTGTGCAAACCACGTTTGTTCTACCGTATTTACTCCTTTTCTAACGTTTTCCTTTCACTTTTTCAACACTATTTTGTATTATCTGATGTCGTTTTTACCACAATTAAACTAGCAATAGTAAACCGGCTAAGGCATGGTCCTGCTAAGTAGATACTTATATAGCCGAAACCCCATTGCACTGAACCCACTCTTATTAAACACATGATTCTTTTTGAGATTGAACGGATCAAAAGATACTAACTAGTATAATATGCAACATAATATTGTCTTTGCCTATTAACACTGTTTATATTAGCTGGAAGTTTCCCGAATAGGATAAAATAAAATAAACTCTGTGTTCATTATAACAGTAACAAGTCTCCCACAAAATATGTGTTCTCATAAACTCATAAGCAACATAATATTAACATAATACGATCCGCAAAATATCTACTTACTTCAGTAATCATGTAATCCTAGCCACTAGACGGAATCCCTGGAGGCACGCTATATAGACCTACAGCCTACATTATGTACAGCCTTGACCTAACTATGTGAGAAGGGTTTTCTGGGAAGATCGATATAATGTAGAGAGTATTCCTGAGCTCATTAACAGCTACTCAGCTTTGTGCTCGGAGTTTCTCGGCCAACGTTGGATATGTCACATGACTACACAAGCCACACCTTGAAAAATCATCGAATAATAATAATAATAATGATAATAATAATATCCCTGGACATTTCACACAGCACCATTTGTCCCAAGCTAAGCAACCTGATGTTTGTGTTATGGTAACAAGATGGCTGATAAACTACATATATACAATTTTTTTTTTTTGTAAATACATACATATTATAGATAGACTAATAAACACCCAGACTCGGAACAAATACATGTAGGTCATACAAATATTTGTTCGGTACGGGAATCGAACCCGCGACACGCAGCGCAGCAGTCAATCGCTTAACCACTGCGCCAACCGTGCCGTCAAATCACGAATGCATTGGCTGTGGTCGAAATCGGCTTGATAACATTATCATCATCAACAGCTCTTACTCCAATGGGTTGGGTAGTAGTGGTAAACATATGGCACATACCGATTGACCTTCGGGCACAAATCTATACTCTCGAGTTGTCTCTGGGACTGACCAAAAACGCATTATGTTTTTCCAAACGTAGAACAGATCAGTCAGCTCTTGATACTTCGAAAGCTTCTTTCACTAAAATCAGTTTTTCAGACTATAATACCCAACAAACGGTTCAAAGAAATTCAAATTTTAGTAATAACTTATTCAAAACGTGAACATAATAACTTAATTCTCAACACGGAAAGCATCTTATTACTAAGTTGTACTGTTTCGTATCTTATCTTTTTTATAATACTCATCAGGCAGTTTAAAGTTATCTTTTTCGTGATCTTTTATCGCCTAACAGCTTTCAATGAACGCTTCTCTTATCAGAATAATGTTGATTGCGATTAAGATGTAGACGGGTGACAAGTTTATATTTTGGTACAAAGTAAAATCGTATTATTATTTGTTAGCATTATTGAAGTCGAATTGCCCAGAACATACCCAAATGAACCTAGAACAAAACGCACTTGCAAGAGTAGTAGCACGGTATTTCTATTACAGCTAAATACTATTGCGCAAAGTTTTCAACCGATACTACCATTTGCTTACTTAGCCACCCCTGACCCCAATTGCGTAACGCATTTTCTTTCATGATCCAAAGGATTTTGAAGGAAACAATGTAAATAATGATGGCCGATGGCCGGTGTAGCAGTCGAGTCCTGAAGTGTAGACCGCGTATCGGCAAGCGTAGTGTGGGACGCCCCCCCGCTAGATGGACAGACGACCTAAAGAAGGTGGCTGGGGTAGACTGGATGCGGAAGGCGGAGGACAGGGTGTTGTGGCGCAGTCTGGGAGAGGCCTATGTCCAGCAGTGGACTGCAATAGGCTGAGTTGATTCATTGAACGTAAATAATGCAATTAATGTTTTTGATTTGTCAAAATGAAAGACATTGCAATTATAAGTGTGTTACGCAATTACCCCGCTGTTCCCAATATCCAATGAAATAAAAAAATATCTTGCTATAACATTTTCAACTCGCCTTTTTTTTTTCTTTTTTTTTGTCGCTGAGAAATGCTTTATGCATGCCCGCCTCGCGGGGGACGAGACGGGGTATGTGAGACTCCCTGTCGGAATGACAGTATACCCACTAAAACTCAGCGGTGTTCCCTCATCGCCGTGATGGGAGGGCCACGGGAATAGGCATAGCCTTTACTTCCATAGCCCTCCCGGCGCATGCCCGCCTAGATGGTATGGCGGGCCCCGCATGCCCCCCACACTGGGGGGCTACGGGAATGGCCGGGAGCACCTAGCCATTCCCGTCCAACACTGGTGGAAGCCTGTGCAATACAAGCAACGGTGCCCCCGCACCCGCTGCCTGCTGGCCCCCACGCCCGCCTGACTAGCGGGCCCCGCATGCCCCCCCGGTTGGGGGGGCTACGGCCGCAGAGGATAGGGAGAGCGGCAACGTCACACCGACACTCCTTTTCCCCTGCGGCCCCACCGCGTCCGCCATCGAACGGTGGCGGCCCCGTCAAGGCCGCGGAAGGTAGGGAGAGCGGCAACGTAACACCGACACTCCTCTCCCGCCGCGGCCTCCAATCCTCAGCCGCAATGTCTCCCACACGGGGGACACGGGGCTGCGATGTTGCCCAAGCGGCACCGCAACCTACCCGCCGGCCGCTACGTCGTCGGCTTAGCCGCAAAGCCCTGACGAGCGGCCGCTCCTCGGGTTCCTCTTAGCTTCACCGTGGTTCTCCAAGCCACGGCTACTGAGCCCCCCCGCCTCGACAATGCGGGAACCCACCGGTGGGGTTTTCAACTCGCCTGTCTCAACCAATCACAACATAAAAAGCATTAGAATTTGATATTGACAGTCCCTCATCCACTTTTAAAACGTCCTCAGAGAATTCGAAAACAAAAGCGCGTCGGTTTTTTCCCGCCCGTTATTCAAAGTAAAACTCCAATGTGTCTTAGGGCACTTCTCACACTTACCTGCGAAGTAGGGTTCCGTGTACCGGATCTATCTGATAAATGGAATGATCAGGAAACAAGTGTGAACGAGGCAGAATCGCTCCCAGCTAACTTATAGTGTAGCTCGTAAATTCGTTTGAATATCTGTTTTTTTTTCTGTTAGTCTGAATCGGGTCTCTGTTTCGAATTGTAGAAAAGATTTTTACGATAGAATCGTTGTTTCTGTTTGAATGCTGGAATTCCAATACTTATCGGGATATACGAGAATTACCGTTGAGAAAACATTTTATTTAAAGATAAAAACCTACAACTAGAGTTAGCAACTGCAGCATCTTTTTTTCAACCATAAATTACTATCTAACGTTGCCGGTACCTATTATCATGAAAGAAATTCTGCCAAAGGCTGGCACTGATATTTTATACAAAAAACTGTGGAAATGTTCCACAAAAATGTATTGCCTTTCTGTAAAAGAGCAACTCTGCAATATCCGAAGTCGGCACTTAAATATCGTCACAGTTAAGTATCGAGCACCAGTCATTACTGGAAATTATCTTGAGCAAAACTAATAAAAATATTTTCCACACATAAAAAGAGAAGCACAGTCCTAAGTCGTAGGCATTATCTGAGCCTTAAATTTTTACAGATAAAAAAGATAGGCATAGTCGTAAGTCATATCTGAACCGAGCCTTACAACACTCACACCAAACGTCAAAACCGTCTCCGCCATAAAGAGCGAGGGCGTAAATTTTAATAATGACGCAAAAGAAAACACCAGAACTTGACTATAATGAAAACAAGGCTCCTCCCACGACATTACTCGCGACTGCACACACAGTCTAACGGGTTAAATTCTGAATAAATAAATAGTGAAGCACCTGCACGCGGCGTTTAAGTGGCCATTAGATTCTCAAAATGCTATCATTGTTATTATAATTGTATTCTTATGGCTTGTGGGAGAAATGTTGACTTTTTTCCTCCGTTCATTTATTTGGGACTTAGATTAGGAAGGTTATGCTAGAATTTTATAATGAGATCCTTAGGTTAAGGAATCTTGGAGCTGAATGGTAGATAAGTACCAATCTAGAATGCCTCTTAGCGAAAGCATTCATGCTCAACAACCTTTATAAAATTCAATCGTTTAAAACGTGCATCGAATGGAGCTACGATTTAAAGAAATTGGTTGTGCTTAAGACCGATATGGAAGGTGACGTGGACCGATCAAATAAAATTCAAGGTTGGAGGCCTTATTCATGAATGCGCTAGACTGTCATCAGTAACAGAACTAGATGGAGACAGATCGTGAGGCGAGCTACGACTACACCTGACGAAGAGCGAAGCGAAGAAGAAGAAGACCAATCATCATCATCATCTGCCTAGCCTTTTCCCAACTATCTTGGGGTCGGCCTCCAGTCTAACTAGATGCAGCTGAGTACCCCGTATTTTACATGGAGGGACTGCCTATCTGACCTCCACAACCCGGTTACTGGGTAATACGGTAATACCCCATGGTAAGACTGGTTGTCAGACTTTCGGGCTTCTGACGACCCGTAACGACTGTCAAAGATCCCCAAAGACAGCCGGGACCAACGGCTTAACGTGCTTTCCGAGGCACGGGGGGTCTTGGTATGTAAAGATGGTCACCCATCCATAGACCAAGCGTAGCATAACCTGATCGGCCTGTGTGGCTGTTATTACTCAGCCACAAGCCCCTCTAAGAGGAAGACCAATATGAGATTAAAAAGTCTGGTTTACAATCAAATTTAGTTAATCCCTCATCCTCGAACCTTTCATCGAGAAAAGAGAAAGAGGGCTATTATTTAGCACAAACGTACTAATTTTGAGTTATCTTTATCGTGAAAATGTTCTTGAATTTTATTCCGACGTTTTTCTCCAGTAGTGATTTAAGTCGCCTCTCGATCTGGGCCTTTTGTACGTACATAACAGTATGACCGTATTATGCTAAGCTACTCGAAATTCCAGGATAATTCAGAAATTCTGGAGTCTAATGGTAAATAAGTACCTACGAGTACCTAGAATGCCTCTTAGCGAAACCATTCATGCTGAATAATCTATATAAAATTCAATCGTATAAAAATTGCATCGAACGGAGCTACGATTTAAAGCAATAGGAAGTCTCTTATACCTAGTTAATTTGGGATTAAAAGGTCTGGCTCACTATGTACTTAATTCTTTATCCTCGACACTTTCTATGAGAAAAAAGAAAGAGGGCTATTCTTTAGCAAAAATCTCGCACAAACACACTAATTTCGAGTTATCTTTATCCTGAAAATGTTCTTGAATTTTACTCCAGCGTTTTTCTCCAGTAGTACTCGTAATTTAAGTCGCCTCTCGATCCGGGCCTTTTGTACATAACGTTATGACCGTATTATGCTAAACAACTCGGGGCAATTGCAGAGCGCCTCCGCCTGCATTCATGGGCCATTCTCACTTCAATGGCGAATTACCATGGTAAATTGAACGAGCGAATTATGTGCCTACCCGCCTTTGCAAGGAAGTTTGATGAATGTATCAAGTTTATGCGGAAGAAATGGGAGATGTTGGATATTGAGGAAAAAAATTGGTTAATTTTTTGTAGTGGGTTTCTTAACACGTTCCCTGTTTCCAGTATAATGTATTCGTACGTCCACGGCGGCTCTTTTGAATTTTCGGCAGCCTTGTTATCTGACCATACGTCCATGAGAATCTTTTTCCTCTTATTCATACGTCCAGTCAAATAAAAAACATCAACTTTTGGATTATGACTCTAACTAGAGTCATGGACATATGAGTTTGGTACATTATGTGACTCCTTCGGAGTCATTTGGACAGTGCACGTGTTGATTTTTTTTTTAATGGATGCTGAGTAAATTATTTTTTCCTGATTTTACCATCATCATCATCTGCAGCCTATACCTAGCAGTCCACTCCTGGACATAGACCTGCCCTATTGCACGCCATTCAATTCGATTTTCGGCAACTTTTATCAAGCTGCAACCAGCCACCTTGCGAAGATCGTCGCTCCACCTAGCCTAAGGGCGTCCCACCTTACGTTTACCGATTCGCGATTTTACCATAATTATAGGGCTTTTTAATTGTTTTTTTAATAAAACTCTCTAATTGTACAATTCTAGCTTCTGCCCGCGGCTTCGCCCGCGTGGATGTCGGTAATCATCCCACGGCATCTTGCTACCTAGATAAAAAGAAGGATGCCATTTGTCTCCTTCCGAATTTGTGTGTTTAGTTGTGAAAAGGTAACATACAGACAGAGTTACTTTCGAATGTGTATTTAATTTCATCACCTCTGCTCTTAAAACGATGAAGGAAAACATCGTGAGGAAACCGGCATGTTCTAGAACTAAAAATTCGAGGACCTGTGACATCCGCCAACCCGCACTGGGTCCGCGTGGTGGATTACGGCCCACTCCCTCACCTGAGGAGGCTTGTGTCAAAACAGTGGGAACGTTATAGGCTGTATATCCTATGCTATGCTACTTTCGAATAGTATGGATTTAAGCTGACACTATTTAAGTGTCGTTTTGATTATTTAATTAGCAGTGACGCATTTATCCAGACGATCACTTTATAGGCACTAAAAATTAGCGCCAGCCATCAACCACGTCGACTTTAATCTATCAACCAGAGACATTTTAAATAGCTGTCACGCAAACAATTTTCTCTTGTTCACATAATGAACTCGTACGAAGAAACCACATTAATTTAACATCCATAAACTAATTGTATTTATCAGAATGCGTGGCGTTGAGTGAAGTTTTTATATCGGCTCAATTAGCGAGCAATTAAACGTCTAAGTGGGAAGTTAATTAATGGGAGTAAAATAATTAAGATAAGGTGTATTCTTGGTCTTAGAGCCACTTTTATTACTTGAGCTTTCGGTTAAAGAGACTAATGAGGAAAGAAAGATCTTTGGTGATGGTCTATTTGAATCAATTGAATGATAATAATGGTACTTCTTTTGAGAATGAACAAAAGTGGTCCAAATAGCCACCACTAACGAGACCTATGTTGACTTATAGTTCACTAAATAGAGAGTAACTTTCAGTATGAGACAAAAAAAAATATGCTGTCAGTAAAAAGTTACAACTATATGAAAAATAATTATATCAGTCAATAAATACTTCACTTTTAATTATATCAGTTTTATGTTACACTGTAAGACACGAATAAAACTATTGTGTAGCATTCTTGTGTTTTTTTCTTTCGGGGCTTTAATCAAAGTATATTTCAGCGAGAACCTAACATGGGACACTAAGCGACATGACACGACATGCGTAGATTAGTTCAAAATACCCACCCACTTAACAATTTCAGCTGACGCAAGATCAAATCATGTGTCGTTTACCTACGTTACAAAGTGCAAGAAACTATTTTACGCAAACTAAATAATTACGTATATAAGACTTTTTGTTATTTTTATCTTTAAGGTAAATAGTATTTAAGGAAACTAGGTATAAAATAACGAATTAATATTTTTTTGTCATTATATTAAGACTTGTAATGTTAAATATTGTTAAGAATTTTATTGTCCTACAATTACCATAAAGTATGCTCATGCCGCCTGTGATACAGGTTTATCCTAGTACAGGCATCTTACATCTAACATTATTATACCTTTGTAAGTTATTTCTAAGACTTTATGTTAATATTTTACCAATTGAATACTGAATAAAATATTATTATTATTATTAAAATGTGCGATGGACATAATGATATTAAGATATTTTTCGCATAAAAAGGTAAAAAACATGGCTTTTCACTCAGTCATAACTTTTTACAGACGACATATTTTTGGTTGCGGTCTGGTTATAATGACTCAGCATGTAGTAGACTATTTTATTACATAGGTCTCGTTAATGGTGAACATTTGGACCAAGCTCCATATATTTTTGGTCATTCTCCTAGTTTTTTTTTTCAGCAAAATAAGTAAGGGTTTTTTAAGGTTTTCAGCAAAATAATAAGTAAAAGAGGAGGGAAGAATTATGTCACTACACATCCTTCAGGAATCAAAGTTGGAGTTAGGGCCGGTTATTTCAAACGGTTGGTTAACGTAACATACGTACGTCAATTATTTAGTAACGATTACGATTATTTACCGTACGACAAGGCCGTAATTTTGTTATTGTGAATTGAACGACGCTTTTTTTTTGGTTTGACGGTAGTTAGCGCCATTTTTGACGTACTTACTATACGCGTGCTTCAAGTGGACGTGGGACAACTCGTCCTTAGTAACGCTTTTTAACTTTTAATTAATTTATTTCAGCTGAAAGACGTCCTCTGCTAGATCTCTCCCAAGTACCGCCACGTCGACCCGGTTCTGTGCTTCTTGCATTACACACCTTAACTTGTAATAAAATCAATAAATGCAAAGATTTGAGGCAAAAATTCAAAGTGCCTGGCTAGAATAAATAACCAGAACAGGGGTATTTTCTGGCTGCTATATAACCCCTTAAAAATGCGATGCAACATTTATATTTTAAATGTTGAAGCATCATGCTGAGATTGGAGCCTTTTGGCCTTGTGTAGGACTTTCTGTTTGTTATTATTTTTTTTATAATTTGTTTTTTATTTTTGACTGCGTTTACTTTAGTTTATGATCTTCCTGTACTGGTTGCAATAAATACTTTTTCTTTCTTTCTATAAACAGTTTTGTTAACGATTTCTCTCGGACAATACTACCGTACCGTCCGTACCTCACCAGAACATAAAGAGACCTTTAATTCAGTCCAGGGTCAGACCAAAACTGTAAACCGGACATTTTCATTACACACCCCAGATTTATTTACATAGCGGTCATCTAAGAAAATGAGACCAGCACGCGGAGTTGGCAGAATGCTTGTGAAATTCACTATTTCTATCTGGACCGTGCTTATTCGTTCGTTGATTGCAATGCAAGCTAGCAACATAACAGTTTAGTGAATACATTTAGTCCGTTGATATTCCAGCGATCTTTTAACGGGGAAATGGGTTGATGTTTGTATGCATTCAAAATGGCGAATGTCTGTCTAATGAATGGGTGTGTACAGTTGTGTTAGAATGGGTGGTATAGAATGTATAATATTTTAACGTGTATGAACTGATAGACACTGATAGTTAGGTTTAGAATTTATGTACCTTCTGTCTGGTAACTAGACGTTTTTGATTTTTGATTTTGATTTTGTGAGTGATTTTTATGTCGAATATGTCAAATGTATTTTGCATTATATACTTTCAAATTCATTCCACATGCATCCTCAATGGTGAGTACTGGGATCTAAGCTCTACTTCACTGCATAGGCAACTAAATCGTTTGGCAATGCAATAACACACTGCAGGTATGTTCATACAACCGTGTAGGTACTTTAGATCCTTCTCCACAAAACAAATATCAGCTACACCGCAAAGAATTTTCGTTTGGACTATTTCACCGGCGCGGCGTTGTCTTCCCAACTTATTATTCGTTCCAAACAGAGGGTGCCTCAAACACACCACTTAGACACCAAACAAGGGTGTATTAAGTGTGAGTTAAAATTTAAATTGATTCCACCCTCCCTTGGGAGAAAATTCAAATAGTGCATGGTGTGATCTGAAGCGGGAAACACTGTGTTTGTGGGATTCTTTTTCTGTAAATTGGACGCTTCGGGGCGTTTACACACAAAAAGAATGGGGAATTAGGATGTGTGTATATGTGTGGGTGGCGGGATGTACAAACGGCGATGACACGCTTCATTTGTCGAGGGAGTTGGCAAGCTTGTGGCCAGAAACTGTACAATTATAGGGACAATTATGGCTGTGTGTAGGGGTTAAAGCGAAAGGATTGGAGGATTTTTCCTATATTAAAACTTCTTGCTTTCTAGGAATCGATTTCATAAGTTTTTCATAGGTTAGGAAAACACTCAGAAGTTGGTCCTTAGTTCCAGAAACAAAAGAAAGATTCTAGGCAGGTTTTATAATCATTCAACGAAACAAAGCCCCACAGAATATTTTTGAATACGAAATACCGAGCGAGATACCATTAAGTCCAAATCAGTTTAAAAAAGATTCCCGTACAGAAATACCGTCGATCTAATTAGCAATTCTTCAGTAATTCAAAGGAAAAAATTCAAATTTCTGTTGTGGATCGTTTACCGCTGTACACAAGCCTCGCGAGGCAGATGAGCTGTAATATCATGCAAATTTCCACGAGTTCAAGTAGGGAAGCAAAGAGGAGAAAGATTCGAGTTGACTCGATACAATCGTTTCTTGAAAGTGTAATTTGAAATCGAGAAATATGAAGCAGTGGAATGATGATTTGGATTTGTTTTTATTGAAGACTCTGAAAAAAAAAACTGACAATAAGTTTCTTTAAAATCCAATACAATAAAACTTTTTTAAATTAGATACCACTGGATTCCAGTCTAGGTTCGTGAACTTAGCGATTCGTTTAAATGTAAGCTGGCTAGATTTCCAAGTCCTGATTTGAAATTAGCATTCGAGTTGGCTCGATTCCGAAACCCGTATTTATACGATTCACTTCACTAAGTTTAAGTATGAAATTCGTTTTATTTTTTCCTTTCATTTTCTTAGGGTTTTGGGTCATGTCGTAAAAATGCTTTTACATTCGTCTCGCTTACAATGTTAACAAAGGCTCGACTATTTTCCAAGCAGAATGCTTAATTGACTGAGAATTTTGGTACATTATACTTTTAAAATGAGGACCCTAATGGCTTCAAACAGCCTGTAATAGAATATGAGGCTGATACTGTAGTATGCTTAAGCTGTTATATTTTATGGAGGTCTATGAAAGATGTTTTCTTTTTCGGAGAAACGATTAACGTGTACCTCAAACTTTGAGGTTTTGCAGGTACCTATTATTCTTCAACGGAAGAAGAAAATCTTTTGCAACAAACTAACAAATGTCTATCTTACAAAGTAAAATGTAAAGTTCTGCTAACTCGTAAAACCTGACCGAAGTAGAAAAGACATAATGTGACGAATGCAGAAATATTTTACATACTTCAAAAGCACAACTTGTGCTCCTTATTTATACCCAAGAACATCAGATGTTAGGACCAAAAAAAAGTCATTCAAACCAGAAAAGATACATGACATAACAAACACATAAACGCTTTTGCCCTTTTCGAAAGACGATGCCCTTCAGCCATCTGCCCAAATCAATCTTAAATATTGAATTTGCGTCGTAATCTGATGGAAACTTTTACGGGAAACGAGTTCTATTACGTTTTAACGCAATTTGTATCGAGTTTTCACCTTCCAGCGTGTAGGAGGTACTTCAAACTTATAAACAGGGGGATTCAAAATTTAATTGCAGACGTGAGATGAGCGAGGTATAATATATAATGTATTGTACAGTTATAAATGTATTAATTTTCAATACGAAATGTTTTAGCGTAAAGTGAGTTGTAAAATTGTTCGTTTGGAATGCTTCTGGTTTTGTTTTAATGGTTACGTGGAAATTGGAATTTAATGCTGATTGAAATACTAGGGATTATTAGTTTTTGCTGAAATAAAATATACTTATTATTATTTCCTATTGCAGGTTTTGCTTTTAGCCACTTTAATGCATTGGTAAGAGTTTTTATTAATTGACTGATCCATGTTCAACACAGGAAATCTCCTTAAAGCTTGGTTGCACACTCAGATCAGCCGGGGCCGTATTATAAAGTATCAATGCAATCATGATTCTAGTCCGAAAAAAGGATGCTGCTAATGGTCATGGATTGCTCCGTCTCTCTCTAGCACTGGAATCATGATGGCATTAAATCGTCATAATACGAAACCTGAGCTATTCAGTAAAAATCTCAACGCGAAAACTTAGGCGAAGCGTGCTTGAAAGGAGCTGTCATTCCACATTTGGTGGAATGACAGCTCCTTTCAAGCACGCTAGGGATTGATATACGAAACACTAATGACTGACACTTTAACCTCATTTTACCTACATGTGACATTATACAGAATAGATCGGCCGTTTTAGTAGGACATTAGTAGCAGGATCTAGTTATTATCAAGTTAGAAGTAGTGACCGTTATAAGAAGTTATAAGAACCTTGAGCATTAAACATCTTGTGCCGAAAAAATACAACCAATACATCCCGATTTAATATTGAAGCATATTTCATACTTCGTTTATCGTATCTCATACATCATTTAAAAGCGATTTAACAATGGAAATCCTAGCGTCGATACATTGACAGAGCGCAGTATATTCGCCTGCATTATTCCCAGCTTACAGCTGTAATCCCAATTTTCAACGGTTGGCAACACTTTTTCGGGCTTCGACGGCCCGCTATGGATTAAAGGCAGTGTTGCAAACTTTGGTCCTTTTAGACGGAGTTCTGTTTTTAAGTGTACACCTTATTAATTAGTTAAACCCTTCGTTTTGTGATGAAAGTTTTGGGGGGTCCGATGTGCTTTTGTTCTTTTGTGAAAGTTAGGTTTTAAAGGGATAAGTGTGCCGTGCTGAGCGTTAAGATTTTTATTTTAAAATCGCGTCTGCCTTGGTTTATAAAAAGCTAGTACTTGGCATTATAATCTGGCAGATGGAAAAGCAATCCAACAGAACGTACGAGCTGTCAACATTCAGGATCTGGTCAATCAGCGTCCCATTTTTTCAGGCAGGTTTTGAGCAACAAAAGGGATTTTGTTCTTTGTTTGCATTGCAGTACTTATCAGCTACTTATTTTTTTTTAATCAGTGATTCCTTTGTCTAGACCATGACTACGTGTGGAATTTTTAAGATTTTCGTTCACCTACCCTATTAATAATATGTTTCACTGCTACGAAACTGCTTTTTACGGTCTTGTGTATCGTCATCATCATCATTTCAGCCGAAAGACGTTCACTGCTGGACATAGGCCTACCCCAAGCATCGCCACTTCGTCCGGTTCTGTTCTTCTTGCATCCAGCGGATTCCTGTGGCTATCACAAAGTCCTCCGTTCACCTTCTGGGAGTAGAAGCCTTCCAACGCTACGTCTTCCGAGACGCGGTCGCCACTCCAGAACCTTTCAGCCCCATCGGCCATCTGTTTGACCATCCTTGCCCACTGCCACTTACGTTTGGCAATTTTTCGGGCTAAATCGGTTAGTTTGGTTCTCCTAGGGATCAGTCTTGTATACTATACATTTTTGAATATTTATTTTCTAATAACCACATATCACATATACCTATGCGGTTTTTTTTACTAGATCAAACAAACCCAATGAAAAGTTTTACCAAATAAAGACATTATACTCCAAATGATAGGCCATTTTTTAGACACCTCCCATCACATTACGCAAACGACTTAACTATTCACAAAATTACATTCCACAGGTCTGTATCCAAACTCAATCCATTCTTATTTTGCCTGTTTGGTTATCATAAATCTTTTGTTATCTTTACGAACGTTTTCCATTAACATTTTTATTCGGTATTTCACATTAACGTGCGCGTTTGCGTTAATGTTTTGCTTCGATAACTTTTTCGGCTTGTGATTGTGATTTCGTTTTTTCAGTCGTTGAATATTATCAGTGTAAGCATATAATTTTATAGAACTCAAATGTATTGAGGTAGAAAAAGAAAAACAATATGAAAAATGAGAAAAATAAATACTGGAATCGATAATGGAAAGAATCAAAAGTGACCTTATATGGTTTCGTTTTTCCCTTTATAGTATAGAACCCTAAAATTATAAGCAAAATCGACTTACCAAATACTTTTTCCTCAGATATTTTCGTTTACATATAGAGTTGTCTAAAGCGGCGGTTTTCTGGCAGCGTTGTCCCGCCAGACATCGTAATGGGGATAGGCTTGAACCGCCGAGTGCGGCTTACTCCACCTCACTTTATATCCAAAATGAAGCACCCGTTTACATACTATTTGTCCTGAGTGGAATATATTTGAGCACTTCAG
This sequence comes from Apamea crenata, assembly GCA_949629185.1. Classification (NCBI taxonomy): domain Eukaryota; kingdom Metazoa; phylum Arthropoda; class Insecta; order Lepidoptera; family Noctuidae; genus Apamea; species Apamea crenata. Next base: position 7,695,750 of record OX451359.1, read on the forward strand.
CTTGAGTTTTGGAGGGTTATAATTTTAATGAGTTAGGTATTTCCAGGGTTACTCTTCAGTATTCTGAGAAATAAATTACAAGATCTAATGAGATTTAACTTTGTCCTGCGCATACGTTAGTATCTTTAAACTTTTTGTCATAGATACACTAAAAAGGAGAAGACATAGGTACCTACAGTCACGAGCACCCATATGTTAACACTTGGCAACTTTCAAATGCGATTTTTTCGTGAAATAACGAATGCAACTTTGAAATACGACACATTACACAAACCTATGGGTTCGAAAATGCTATGTTCTTAACAGCATAATATTTCATTAAAAAAAAGGAGTATATCGCTTTTGAATAAAGCCGAGTGTATACTACTTTTCCTCGGTACGTAAGTAAAATCTTGCTTTCCTACAACGTAATGCAGTTAGACGGAAGTCCAAACTACAAAATATTTTTTAAAGGGCTATCATATGTACCCACTTTCTAAGTTTATCTTGGTCATCTCATCACTGACATAAATCGTTAGGAAACTTGGACTTATAGTTTTTATAAGTTTAAAATCGCCAACCCGTCTTGAGCAAGCGTGGTTATCAATGCTCCTGCCTTCTCTGTATGAGAAGAGACCTGCTTTATTATTTTTATGAAACATATAACTGATCTATGGCGAATACTAAAGTCAAACCAATGAGGTTTCTAGTACAGACGCCAGCAGGTCAAACTACCCAAAACTGTCAAATTTTCCCAATCAACCTTGAACCTTAATGCTTTAGTGATAAAGTTGAAAATCTATTAAAGAAATTTGACAGAATGAAGTAGCTTGATGCGCTGGCGTCTGTATCTTCTAACATGGTACAACATAAAGCTTTACCAAAAATACCTGACCCAATTGATCCCAAAGATTAAAAAAAAAAGGAAAAAGGTAAAAAGGTGGTGGTGGTGTAAAAAGGTTATACCTACTCCTTAACTAAAATAGGTCACCTAAAATACCTATCTAGTATAAGTACCCACCTACTGAACAAAATTTCTACAGTACACAGTCTAGAATCTAGAACGGTCTGGACAAAGTAAATGGATTAAATGTCGTTGTGATGTCGAAACGTAATCCACCCGCACCGTTTCAGCATTATTGGAACAGGACGATCATTTTAAAAGGTTATTTCTTTAGTAGTTACCTAGTAAAGAAATAGCCTGTAACCTTTTCATTGAAACGAAGTACTCTTTGTTCAAGCTAGATACACGATTTAATGGAGATTAATGTTATACTATATTATTGCGCTATTTAATTTTGGTAATCTTATCTGGTTTTTTCTCGTATTTACCGTTCTTGCTGAGTTTATCTTGGACATTACTGACATCGAGGATTGAAATTGACGTTTGACTATTTATATATGGAAGAACTATCAAAAATTCAAAATTATTCCTCCGATAGAATTATCTGGGGTCGGGGGAATCAGCCCTTAGACGATGAAGTAGTAATATTTTTTGTATTTATCTGTGGAGGCTTGTAATTAGCAATTTAGTTATATATTACTGTTATTATAATGTTATTAGTCTGTAAGCCTTTCAAAAATAAAATAAATAAATCGGTGAAGGAAAAAGTCATGTGGAAACATGGGGGTCTACTCCGAAGTAGTATCGGCCGAATGTTCGGCCGTTTCCGTTTTGTATGGTCCCGACCCAACTGAGCCGATCCGAACTTTTTTCGCATTTTTCAATAATATTCGGTTCGGCCATGTGTCGGTCCGATCTGAACATTCGCACTTTGCACTTCGGAGTAGAAGTGCAAAGTGCGAATGTTCAGATCGGACTGACACATGGCCGAACCGAATATTATTGAAAATCAGTCCTTATAGACACAAAATACACCAGAGGGGCAATTCTCGTAATTTTATGAACGTTCAGTCTGATCTCAGTCTCAATCTATCAAAAAATACCTCTAATTTCCCGACATTTTGACAAGTTTTTGACATTTGAGATGAGACTGCGACTAGATTTTGAACGTTTTAAATTACGAGAAATTGGCCTTCTCATAAAAACAAAAAAATAATGATCAAATTAAAGGTGTTAAGTCATGAACCAACAGCAAAACAACGAAGCTAGACATAACCAGGCCAAAACAAATGACTACATGTAAATCTAATTTCAAAATCCTGAAAGCAGTTCACAAAAACGGATAACATAAAGCAAGTAAACCTCTTGTCCGTTTCACTCTACGACTGACCATTAGGAGGCAGCAAAACGGCTAATATACATAACTATAGAATGATAAAAGGCTATATAACAATGGTACGACCACATGAGAATGTTCTCTCTCATACAATTGTACTGCGTTAATTTTTTGTGTAGCACAGAGGCTTTTAGGGGACATTGATTAATAGTCTAAAGAGGCACATGTATCTCACTTTTTATTTCGGGACCAGCTTAAGAAGGCCTCCCTCTCCCCTCTTTAGCATTCACATTTTCTACTAAACGGGGAAATTGTGAACTATGATCACGGGTCTGGTTAGGTTGGTCGACGAGGTGTTTTCAAAAGTGCGTTCAGTTCGGTAGAAGAGCTCTAAAAGAAATCGCTTGTGTCATTGCCACATTATTAGTATTAAAGGCTCTACGGTAGATAGCGTGGTTTGTGGTTTATACGAGTATTTATTAAATATTTTGGGTGTATTGAAGTTCTTTTTTGCAATGTTTCGCTTAAGTTGGGTATGGTTAAGTTATTTTACACATAAGTAAAGAGATTTTAAGGAGCATAGATCGCTGCTGCGAGTTAGTAAGTATAAACAAACGAACTACAACATAACAGACATATTTTCGAAAGTGATACGAACATCACGAACCTAACGCCAATCGGCGATTTATTATTACTTACTTCGATGATTTTAACAGAAAACTTGCCGCATTTATTTCAATTAAACCATTTTACAGGCACTTCTGAATTGTCAAAAGAGTTGGTCAGTCAGAAATATGAAGCTAGTTGCTTATTCCAAAGGTAACTACGGAGAAGAACGGGCAAGAAACTCCATGAACACTCTTCTAAATTATATTGCTATTGTAAGAAATAAATTTCCCTGTTTCTATAATGGATATGTAATCCAAATGTACCTTTTACTCTCAAAATGCTGTTTCCAACAATATACTCGTACTTTCCCGTTTCGATAAAAAGATTCCAAGCTTTTATCATGAGGGCACAATCCGCTTATTGTGGTGGTCGCTAAAATATCTAAGACTAATGGCGTAAACAGAACACAAACGGAAAAATAAAAGAATTAAAATTGTGGAAAACATTTCATTACGAAAAAAGAAAACGATGTGAAAACGTTGAGATATAAATAAACCTGTTACAGATTCAGGTTACGTCACTTTAAGCCGGGGGATATGTACTGTTTTTTCACATTATATCACCCTTTTTTATATTGGCCTGTGTCCAGCAGTGGTAACATTATAGGTTGGTTATGCTTATGCTATAACCTGCAGTTCAAAACTTAGAGATTACAGAATTTTAATCGAAAGCGCTACCAATATGAAAATTGCATTAAAAAAATTAGCAGCAAAAAAACCGTTCCTGGTGTGATGGAGTTTGGTGGTCGTTTATACACGTGAAATTAATATTACGTACACTCATGTAACGGTTACAACATTAAACCAATGTAACAGTAGAGATTATTGGCGTGAAAGTCTTTATTTAATAAATAAAACACGTACAATTTTGTCCTGCTAAATCCTATGCGGAATATATATCTGTTAAAACTCTTATTGATAGTGTTCTAAAATCGAATGTAAACAGGTGGCAGGGACATCAGCGCGCAACGCACGTTTTAGCACCCTAATTGCGTATCACACTAATAATCTCAATCTGAATCATTTTAATGGTTATTGCTAATCCATTGCTTCATATGTTCTAAAAATGTGTCTGCTCAACAATGTAAATAACGCAATGAATGTTGTGGAACTGTCAAAATGAAACCTATTGCTACTGATACTGTGTTACGCAGTTACCCCGCTGTTTGCACGTCTCCTTGCCACTCTGTATAATAAATAGTGTAATGCAGGTAGTACGCTTCTGCCTAAAAAAAAACATACAATTTCATACCAGCATCATTCCCCGTGGCGTCACCTACACCTACACTCCACTTACTTTTCCCGGCCATTAAAAGCCGCAGATAAGCTGAGTTGCTGTCAACTGGTAACATCGTTAATTTCTCGGGAACTCCAGTTTTTATTGTGCGTAATTTTTCCTTGCCCGGGAAATATATTGCTCGCACCGACGACATGTGACACAATGTACGCATTTATCTTTGTGAGAGTAATAAAAATTATGGTCCGTTGATTTTCTTCGGGCGATTAATTAAATGCTTAAGCCTTGGTACTTGAACTTAGTTTCGCTTTTGTTAGTTTTTGTTGTTTTTCCTTTAGTGGGCAATAAGAGCGGCTTGTTAGTTTTTATTTGTTTTGTTCTAATAGTTTGTTCGGTACATAAAATGTTTATAGACGTTAGTAGTCGTAGTTTTGGTAATAGATATTTCTTTAGTTAGGGACTCTCTGTTCCGTTTTATTGACCTGATATCCAAAAGCAAGCGTTTCCAATTCCGAGATTGAACTGAAAATTCACGATTAAATTCATAGAAGAGCGAATCTTTTACAAAGGTAATGGAAACCTTTAATAGCGTCCTCTATGCCACTAAACTCTCAACCTTAGTCAAGCTAAAACACTTCCCGACCGCAATAAACTTAAGAAACAGCTGTTCCATTTTCGAATCCTGGCTACCTGATACCTAACATATGAAGGCTCCCTTAACATGTACACAGCTTAAGGTACAGATGCGCGCGTCTGTAGCCTCCCGAAGTCCCGAGCTGTCCCGAAGGTATCCCTCCCCTCAGTACCGTTTCAACTGCCGGGAAGGGTGCACGCGTTTGGGCGGAAAATCCGCCCACGGAAAATTCGTAACGCCGGTAATTTTTTGCTAGTGCTGTGTTGTGGAACGACTTTGTGATTGGACTTGTTGTGATTTACATGGATCTATTGGATTGGTGTAAGTATTATTTTTTTTCTTATTAGATTGAGTTTATAATTTTTGGAAATGTTTTTTTTTGGGAAAATTATTTTTCGTTGAATGGATTTTTGAATGGAAATCAACCAGATTTTTTGTATTTTTTGATATTATAAGAATAAGAGACTTACAATTATTATTTAAATTAAAGGTGATGAAAGTCGTGTACATACCTACCTGTCCTTACATCTAACGAGATTAAAATTAGAAAAAAATGAAATTCCAACTAGAAACATAATAAACAAAAAATGCACACCATGTCTAAAAGTAATTACTTTATCCTACAAAGGAGACCTCGTTAAACAGTTACAAATAAAACAAACTGCATTTTATTGCTTGTACAAACAATAATTATAAAGTTTCGCGTGGTTACGACGAATAAAGGCGTAAAGCGTAGCGTGATATTATTTGAGAATGGATAGTAAAATATAATTTATGGGCCACTAGTATAATTGTTACTATGAGTAGCTAAACAGGTGTATTTTTATGTAAATTGCTCTAGTATTATAAACACTTAAATATTTTTGGTGACAATTTTTGATAACCAAATAATCATGAGATTTTTTTATTTATTTTATTCTTTTATTTACGAGTATATTATGTTTAAGATATTCATAAAGAGCTTCAGCCGGTTAGACTGGAAGCCAACCCTTGATGATTCAAGACGAGTTTTTTTCTAAATTTTTGTTTTTTTTTTTATAACAGTGCCTCATTATCCTTTGGGATAGTGGGCAAAAAATGCTGGCTATTAAAAATAATGTATAGGTAATAAAAATATTAGTAATATAATATTTTTAGTTATGGATCTGTAAACTTACCAAAACGTATGGCAAATAAATTGATGTGATTTGATTTAATTAAAATAGGACAATAAAACGCTATAGTTCAAAATGTTTTTATTTAATTTGGCTGTGAAAACAGAATTTAAAAACGATTCACTGAACTCAATTCAAAAGGGTGCCACTGTATAATTAAAATGAATGTATTTGAATGCGTGTAAGTAAACAAAAATAAACATTTGTTTAAATCGCATCAAACAGTTTTTTAGGAACCCAACAACTAAAATCATTCATGTTGTAAGAACATAGCGACGACCTCACACGAATTACATTGAAATGTCTTTTTTAAGTTCAGATTCATTAAAAAAACTTAAAAGAAAAACGTACAAAACTATACCTCACGCAGCACAACCCAACATTTACTCTTTCCGTGAGCACAAAAGCTAAGGTCATCGCCAAACAAAATATTCCCGAGATCCGACTCACGATTATTCAAATATTATTCTTAGACCCTATCTGTTTCACTTGTACCAACAACGTCTAACACGAATTTTAAAAAAGAGTAACATAAATTACTGGGCCGCCTTCGAACGCGACAGTACCGGACACAAACCATCAGGAATAAAGTCATTTAAATCTATTGTCATCTTTGCTGTATCACTAAAGAAAACAACAAGGAAATGTAGCTTAAAAAACTCCTGTTGTTCAAAAATCAACCTTATAACTCTGAACTCTGGGCTAGTGGGTAAAAAATTTGGATGTGTCACGATAGTTGTTCTGGCACAAAGAGGTAGCGATAAAACAGATAGCGGGCAACAAAAGGCTATAACAAAAGATATTATTGCGTATAAATATAGCGGCCTACGTTTGTGTATACATAATACATTGTGTAATGTACAATAACGTATTCATTGGTTATTATAGACCTCTTACCAATTAAACCTACGAAATATGGTATTCAGATATTTCCTGACAAAGGAAAATGTATTTTCTGTTTAATGTGCTTCGACTCTTTAATGGATGGATTAAAAAGTATTATAGTTTTTTTTTTTATCATATACTGTCCTACAGCTGGACAAACACACGACGGCCTTTGATAGTATTAAACACTCAGAAATATTCACATCCCTAGAACACCAAGAACTTGAAAAACAATAAATTGAAGGTCAATGATTGTATTGTTTTTAAAAACCATTTACAACAATATTATAGAAATATATTACTTTTTAATCCTTTTGTCGTCATTACTACTTTTAAATCACTGTTATCTTTGTGAAAATATGGAAAATTCACTTTGTGAATTTAATATACAATATGACAATATTACAATTAATGAACAAATATTCTGTACATACAATAAGGGTACATTGTTACGAAAAATAACAAATAAATTAAGCATTACCCAAAATTGTATCCCCCAAAGAGTATTAAACACGTATTTGGCCAAATGACCGTTTCAATTTAACGTAAACGAAGGGACAATATATAACTTTTTATCATCTTTCACATCAAGCGGGTATCTATTACGAAATTGCGATTTGATAAATCGCCAAACATTATTATGGGCGGCGAAAGAAATGGACTCGCTCAACTTGAAACAGTACTGAATATACCTTCATATTTCACCGAAAAGGAACTTTATACCATAAAAAATAGAGTCCACTTTCAGTTAGAGGTAGTTGGACCATGTAAAATAAATATTATGAAAGTAATAGGAACACATAATGCTACGGATACTGTGATGAAAGCGGTTCTCTTTAATAAATTGACTGAAGGTTGAATATTAGAAAATGAATCTTATGGTTATCGTTAGGCGAAGAATGGGCGAAAGTTTTTCTATATTCGGGCTTTTAAATATAGCGTTTAAATATGCAATGAATTTTACTTAGCGGAAGAAGGTCAAACTTCGGAATGTTTTTAACAAAACATTGATTTAGGCAGCGGCTATTTTTATATAAACATTTTTTAGAAACCTTTACGTAAACTGTACGGGTTTTGGCCTTTTTTTGCGTAAGTGCTACGCTGAAAGGCAAACGGTTTGTTGTCTTAAATTAACTTTTAAGAAAAAGAGCCGTTTCCTTTTCAGGTCTATCTCGTTTTTGCTTTCTCTGATTGTGTGTTATTTTTGTTGTAAACCTTAAATAAATTCAAACTACCCTGTTTACCCTGTTGTGTCTGTTTGTTGTTGTGTGTAGAAGAAATTAAAAAAAAATTGAAAATAATTTTGTATATTTTTTTTTCCATTACAACTTTATTTGGTCACATTCAAGGAAGGATCGAACATGCATGATGACACCTAGGTATACCAACATAAAGTATTTATCTTTACCTTTTTAGCCTTCTACCTGCATTGCAAACAGGCCTTATGATCTGTTCCGTTTCATTTATTACGTGCCAGATTTTGAACACAGAATCGGGTCCGAAGCCCTCTAAGCCAAAATTTCATTATCAAATACCATAAATCTCGAGGAAAGATTCTCTTAGATAAGTATATTTTTAGCAGAAACATTCTTTTATCACAGCAAAATAATAAATATCTCAGAAAACATAAAACAAATTACTATCCCACGCAAAAATCCATCTTCGAAATCCTTTCTTAGCTAAGTAAAACATCCATTTCCAAGCGTGCCACTAAATCATAAGCACCATTTTCTTTCGTAAAGAAACCGGCATCGCGTGCGGCACCCCTGGTCTTTGCGCTCGCGCTCGGCTCGCGCACGCGATTCCAAAATTTTCTACTACCCACATTACGTAGCAACTTTTCTCATGGTGGTATGTATCATGACGCGGTTGAATTATAGTGTTGATCGTCATTTGTTACAACTTAGAAGGAATAAGTTTCGTAATTAATTAGTGGTCATCTTAGTTGTTAGGAAAGTTTTGTTAGAGTTCAGCGAAGTGGATGTACTGTTTTGTTAGAGTTTTGATGATAGTTTTCACATTCCCGGCTAATTGAAGTTCAGAAAATATGTTAGATACTTGTACAGTAAAATAAATACTGTTCACATAGACAGTTTGGAAATCTCAGTGGTGCATATAAGAAGATATGAGTGGTGCATATGTCGCAGTAAGATAGTTAAAGCCGTGATATAATTATATCCCTAGGGATATAGCTGTATACCGTAATATCATCTTACTGCGACATATACATACCTAATTATCATGCTTTGTCCTTAGGCACCTAACTCATAAACTATACCCATTCATGGTTCACGTCATGTGCGTAACTAAATGGCAGCTGTTGCTCTGGTGCACATAAGCGCCACTATTTAGAGCATTTAGGACCTACCTATTATCCGATTCTAAGAAACACTAAATATTACTACTACATAGAATTCCAATGTTCTGACTAATTCCTATTTCATAAATTGGTCACGAATGCTTTCAAAGGATTATTTTAAAGATGCATTATTACATAATAGACAAATCTTTTTATGATTTGTGGCTTTAAACGGGGTTAGGTTAGGTATACTACCTAACCTAACACCGTTTGGTCCACAAGAGACTTTTAATCCTATACAAAACTGCATCGATTGTAATCATAAAAATAAAACGAGTGAATTGTAATTTTTCTAGCTGAGCGTTGGTATTACTGTAAAATAAGTACATTTTCCTGTCATCCCAACAGTTAAGGTAGCTGCAATTACTGGCTTACCCTGTATAGGAACATATAAACATGGATCACTGTTGGACATGCCATGACTGAGGAGGCAACTATCGATCGAAACTTATGGAAAATTCTTTGCAACAAAACGCATACCTACGTAGAGTGGATGAAAATGAAAACGGAAGAGAAAATATGCGTCAATTAAATAATATTTACCACTGTCAGATACAAACCACTCTATCTAATTTGAACAATTAAATTTAAATTCTTAAGCTATCATCAAATTAAAAACTCATAAAAGAAAAACTTTAAAGTTGATAAAAAAGAATTCCCTCTTCAAAAGCAAAAAGAAAACCCAAACCAATTTTATTAAAGCCCTATTCCACGATCTCATCAGTTAGAAATAGCTAATAGATAGATATTCTATTAATAAAATGTCTGCCTCGCCATTGCACTGTGAGAATAATCTGTATTGATCTGGTTTAAATATAGTTTCGTACCGTACTCGAAAAGGAAATGCTCTGAGCGCAGAATCACGTAGAACCCGATGTGAAAATCGTTTGGAGTCTGTAATGTTTTAGTTAATTGCTTATTGGACTTATCTGCTGTGTCCTGCGTCCTTAAATAGGAGCTTGTTAAAGTAAAAGGACGGATAAAAAGGTGCTTTGTAGTTAAAAAGAACATTTTCGCTAATAGTAAAAGTTAATTGACTTAAAATGGCGCAAGTTTTGTGTTGTTTTATTTTCTTTGCATTCTGATCTAATCTTGTTGTGTTTTAAATAACGTTACAAAAGGTATTTTTACGGGTATAAGAAAATGCCATCTTCTTTTATGGACAAAACAACACAGTCTTCAGCAATACTTTCCAAAGGCATGATTATCATTATGTGGTACTCCATGTAAAATTCTAGTACTCAGCTGCATCTGGTTAGACTGTAAGCGGACACAAATATAGTTGGGAAAAGGGCTAGGCAGATATTTGATGGTAATCATTATACAAAAAAAAACTCTCTTTTAGGGTGTGACCATGCTAAAAATAATCCGGGCTTATGACGAACACAGTAGTGTTTTTACAACGCTTCTCTAAAACAAGAACTTAAAACCTCATTTTAAAAACAAAACACAAAATTAAGAGCAAATCCCACGTGATCCATCTCAAACAGGAGATGCGGGTGTCATGACAAATTGATGCACTTATGACGCGTCGTTTTAATACAACGCATGTACTGGCACTGAATAATAGAGTCTTGATGATGGGGCAGAATTTTGTGTATGTAAGCTATGCGGCGTTCAATGTTCTTCGATGTTAGAAAAAGAAAGAGGCGATACCAAAGAGTACTGACTGGTGTTTTGTTTCGAAGTCAGATTTAGAAGTGGAGTTGTGTTGTTGGTTGTCTCTGAAATTTAGGGCTGGTGGCTCTGTCTCGCATAGGCCCAAACTTCGCCCAAACTTGTTATTTTTTCTTTGTGAAAGAAGAAAAGAGAAAGAAAATACATTTATTTGCGGCAAACATGACGCATAAAAAATAACAAACACACAAAAAAAAATAACAAGAAGGGGGTAAACATGCGTCACATTCACGCAAAACGGCCATCGCTCAGCATAATGCTAAGACCCTATAGGACACAGAGCCCCAGCGTTGGTTTTCAGCGGCAGCCGGCGTTGACGTGATGACGTCAACCAGTGCAGCATGCAATTATACATAAACAAAAAAAAACAACAATCAAAACATGAAATAAAATCAAATTGTGGTATGCTTTATGTAAAGTCTATTCAAACGAATGTATCAAATTGATGCTATTTCAAGTTAAACAATATACACAATATAAACTTTATTTTAATGTTAATTAAGTTGATTTCAGAGTGACTAGCATTATTGAAAAAGTTAAAAAACTGTTTGAAGTTGTAGCGTAAACTGAACTTTATTGTGTAGTAATTAAAGTTATTTTTCCATAAACTCATATTTGTTTACATTTTTGGCAAATAAATCACGAATGCAGTATAGGTGTTTTCTGTATTTTTTCTTTAAAAACCAACGTTAAAATTAAAGAAACCTACCGTGATCATTTCACCCCATAACAAACAAACATTCACCATTATTAGCAATAATTATATCATCTTCAATGTTAGTTTGACACACCAACTGAGTGGCAACAGACATCTTGTTTTCATACCAATGACGAACTATGACTGTATACGAATAGGCATAACAAAATATTTAAATCAATGTTTGTGTTTCGAGCTGCATTCACAAACAATGCAAGGCAAGAAAGTACCTACAACCATACTGAACAGCTCTGTCAGAACCTTTGATACCACACCAGTTAGACAGAAAGAAAATACATCTACAAAGGAGATTGTTCTAGACCGCCCTATAACCAACAAACATTTGACGTGTACGTTAATTTTAATTATATTTTAATATACTTTTTAACAATAATAAATTCAAGCGGACACTGTTTAATTCCTAATAGGTTTTTAAAAGTGACCTCATTGATTTTATTACCAACCAAACCCGCCATCTTTCATGGAATTGTCAATGTGAATGTCACAAAAGATTTGATAGTGTCGCTCTCGCTCATATTACATAAATATCGATATTGGCGACGATGTCTATAATATCTAGTGATAAATAATAGATGTTCGATATTTATCACTTCCAAAACGTTGAAAATGTGCAACATAAAAGTTTTTAATGCATATTTTTTTCATGGAATTAGTTCCGTGATCATTTTAATGGGACTTATGATAAATAGGGCCTAGCACGATTATGATGAAAATATAATGCAAAAAACAAACTCACTAAATGTACTTACTAGTCGAATGAGGGATTTTCTGACAAGTGAGAAAATATTAGTTTAATAAAAGACGCGTTGGTAAAAAATACGTCACTGTCTCTGGTTTTTGACATTAAATAAGCTTTCTTATTAACGGATCTTATTTTTGTTATCAGTAGCCAGTAAAACAAAGACGTATTTTTTACCCACGCCATCTATTGAACTATGTTTTTTCACTAGTCAGAAAATGAAAGATTGAAATGTCATTTACGACGCAACTCTAGTGAATTGTTCTCATAACGATTCCACGACTTCAATAGCCATATTTTTACTTTTTAAGTACTTAAACTCTATTTTTAAATGTCGCATACTAAAACGTTTCACATTGTTCGTTGGGAACAAAATATTTTATTTAATGTGAAGTAGAATCATAGCAACAACGTGTTTATGTTTGAAACGGAACAAATTAATTTACATTTGACATATTGATCTGTCATTTTTGTCTACTAAATTAAAACCACAGATTAAATAAGTGGTCATTGATAATCGATATACAATGATCGATCTTCGAGAAGCATCTCTACGTCACTACGTCAGTCCGACAGACGTTCAGATGTGTTGTTGTGACTAGGTACCTATTTGACGATTTCTTTTGGCAATATTGTTTCTGTTTAACGGACTACGATTTGGATTGCTTTCAACGTGACCTGGCTTCGAATAACTGATTCTGTGATCTGCTTAAACGACACCTTGGCATTTTGATAACGGATAACGGACTTCGCATACGAAATGGAAAGTGGATTTTGTATCAGCTGTGGCTCTGCTGGTGGTTGTATGTTGTTGGAAGATGAACAGATTCGTCGATAGATTCAGGAAAGGGCTCCATCACTTTCGGTAAATAACTGTTAACGTGTATTTAACATAACGACATTTTGTAGAAGACATAACGTGTAATATTTTTCTAAATTTTTTATTTATTTTTGTCTAAGCTTTTAGTGCAATCATAAATATACCTACATTTTAAGTAAGTATATGTTCTTTCAGATTCAAGCAAGTGATATTATATGCACAATATGCTGGACTTCGGCACAACAAAGCATACAAACAACATCAGAATACATTGGTAGAAATTGTGCACTATGCCATAACACACTAGGACGTCGAACTCGTTCTCATCAAGTTATTGCTCTGAGAACCGACACACAGCACCATATTAATATCAAGAATATTATCACAGAAAGATTAATGCCATTGGAGGTATATTATTGTCTAATTCTGATAAGCTACTTAGAAATATCTTGATATACCAGCTCAAAATGTACTTTTTATTTTAGATACGTGCTTCTCACCATATTTGCCATCCTTGCTGACAGAGAGCAGATCGTGCTGCCAGGCATTATTCAGAACCGTCATCATCTACACATACTCCAACAAGAAGCAATCCCTTGCGATGTGCCAATTGTGGGATCAATTTAATAAGAATGAGAAGGCACATACTAAATGATGATGCCATTCTTCTGCAAATACAGCAACGTGTTGCACCGCAAGTGCTAGACAGAAGTCAAGTTGGAAGACAATCCATAATACAATATTGTTGCAACTGCATTGTTGGGCGCAGGACCATAGGATGCTGCGCGCATATCATGACCATTATATGGTATTTAAGTTATGCCCGATATGAAGGCAACATCGCCCCACCTGCACAATTCTTAGACTATATTTTAATAGAAAATGTAGAAGATAATGAAAATGAATAAAACTGTAATACGTAATACAAAATAAGTGTTTTATTTCTGTTCTTAACTATGAGAATGTCATAATATGTATATGGCTACTTACAAAACCTGATGTTGGTCTGGTCGGAGTATGCGACTAACGACAGGATTCATATCAACTGCATAATTAATCATCCTAGCTGTAAACTTCAACCAACAAATAATAACTGTACCTAAAAGGCATAATAAAACTGTAATTACAGTAATATTTTACTGTATTTGAAGTTTAATCCTTTGTAGAAACCAGAAATAGCGATTTTAGAAGGAATTACTTAAGTTTTCTTTTATTAAAAATAACCTCAAAATCTGTTCCTTTTTTTTAAATAAATCTGTTCTCTAAAGTGTCCGTCAAGAAACTTTGTTCTTATGGGTTACTAAGGGCAATTTACAAATAGAAAATGATTTTTTCTATGCAGTTGGCTCCAGGGCGAACAATGTATGGGCGTAGAACAATCTCCATAGCACAAACTTAAAGACACACAATTAATACAGGATCAAATGGAATAAGCTAGCGAAACTATCTATACCAAACATGATGAAAGAAAAACTAAATTAATTGAATAAGTTTTTTTGGGGTCATCAACCGCAGGTAGTATAGTCACTTGAACGGCCAGTAAAAATCAGTTTTCTTTGTGTAAACTTCACAGTCGTGATGGGTGTCAATATGCTAACACAATAAAACAAAAAAAATACAGATTTTCTCAACTGATATTTTATAACAACAGTCAACACTAACAGCGGTCCTTGACCTCCCAAAAAAATTAACATCAAATCTTTTTATTTTATTGTGTTTAGATATATAACCCACGGCGTCTGCGAAGTTTGCCTAGTCAATTTAAATTAACCCTGTATAATAGGCTGGGTTAATTAGTAACAAATTAGATAACACATAATACTCTTACAACTACTATTTATTAGATACTTCACTTCGACGGTGACATGATAACGGCACACCTCTGATCATCAAAATTAACCTAAAACAAGCACAAACACACCACTTCTTTAAGAAAACCGGCGATACGACAGTTCCTAACAAAACGTATCTATTCTTAGAAAACGACACGAAATGTTTACGTAAAACTGTAGTGACGGGTAATAGACGGGTTAATTCGAAGTTTGCTCAAAGTATACTGTAGTACTAGTTAATCAGTTAATCCTCACGTCGAGGTAAGCTCACAGAATCTAAAGATAAAGCTGTAGCCGGCCTTACGGGCGCCTGCCTGAACACTGCATTATCTTTTGTAAGCAAGTACTTTAGAGTTCGACCGAAAACGGATATTTTTTCGGCCGAAAACGGAAACGGATTTGGCCTCATTTGCATTTTAGGCCGAAAACCGAAAAGAGAAAAAAACAGTTATTTTGTTTGCAGTGTTGATCTAGTATTTAACCGTTTACATATAACGACACGAAACTTTATACTTTCCTCAAAGACAGTACTTAATTAATTATAATCACACAATCTGAAGGTTTGCTTGTGAATGTGCTTTTAGGTATTGTAACTTTTGATTTTCTGTGAATAGAATGAAAATACTGATTTTCCAGCATTTTTTTTTCGGGCATGGCGGAAAATAAAAATTGCCGAAAACGAAATCCGTTCGGACTCTAGTAAGCATACATCACTATTTACATAGGTTATGTTTAACAGTAGAGTATTAATTAGCGAACCTATTAATATGTAATTAAATCCACTGATATGTGTAATAGAATTGTTTATGATTTTAATTAATAATGCATTGGTATGTAAATGTTTGCGTTCGGATTATTTTATTATTAATTTTAGTTTGGACTAGCGGATTAGCGCACATTAATTAATCACTACTGAAGTAGTGTAAATCACTTTATAAATATTTAGCAGAACAATTATTACATTTTTTGAAAATGGTTCTATCAACTTCCAGTATCATAATTAGCCTATAACATTCCCACTGCTGGGACAGCGGCCTCATCAGTGTGAGAGGGAGTGGGCTGTAATTCACCACGCGCGCCCAGTGGTAGTCACAATGTCTTAGAATTTTCGGTTCTAGGATAAGCCGTATTCCTCTTACGATGTTTCCTTCGCCGTTTCGAGAGCACTGGTGATAAAATAAGTTACACAAAGTAAAGCGCCGGCACGGGCTTGCTTGTTCAGAATTGTTTAGCTATTACTATAATAAT
This sequence comes from Apamea crenata, assembly GCA_949629185.1. Lineage (NCBI taxonomy): Eukaryota > Metazoa > Arthropoda > Insecta > Lepidoptera > Noctuidae > Apamea > Apamea crenata. Next base: position 7,711,880 of record OX451359.1, read on the forward strand.
GAATCGGACATATCATCTGCCTAGCCTTTCCCCAACTATGTTGGGGTTGGCTTCCAGTCTAACTGGATGCAGCTGAATACCAGTATTTTACATGGAGGGACTGCCTATCTGACCTCCACAACCCATTAACAGGGTAATACGATATCCCTTGGTAAGACTGGTTGTCTGACTTGCAGGCTTCTGACTACCCGTAACGACTGTCAATGATCAACGAGTGACAGCCAACCAAACGGCATACTATGCATTCATTCCGAGGCACGGAAGGGCGTTGGTATGTGAAGACGGTCATCCATCCACGGACCAACGGCGGCAAACGTAGCTTAACCTGATCTATCTTAATATTTTTTATTTATTTATCAATTGGACAACGGACGGTAAAAGATGCCCGTTGTTTCATCTGCCTTTTCACGTCGCATAAAAATGCTTTCATTATTTCTCTCTATGGTTCATCTTCAAGCGTAATACAGTCGTCTATTAATACCGGTCACTGGTTCAAAAGAAACATTTTACGTCAATGCCACTTAACTGGCAGTCAGCAGTCGGTGGCTATGACAATAAAACAATGGCCCGAGACGCGGTCGGAAACACTTCCTTCCTAAATCCATTAATTTAACAGCTGTAGACAGTTTTAGGATTTATAATAAACTGATTTGAAATTATCCTTTCTCTTTTAGCTTTTTGATATCTTCGGTAGGAAGTAGAGGCACAGCTGACAGATCTATCCATACAAATACAAATAAATTTTAAGTGCCTGCTTTTAAAGTCAAAATAACAGCTTTTTGCTATACTTCGACTTTTAATAAAATTGTATTCAGTAACTGGATAGTTGAAGGGTTACCAGATTTTGACAAAAAAAAAGATAGTGTCAAAGCGAAGCAAAAGGTGGTGCAAGAATGAACGAAATTCAATGAACTTAAATAATGTATATAAATGTAACTTTTTATGTTTTTAAGAACTTGTCTTACGCTATCAAAAATTGTATAATTTGTTATATATTTTGTTTTTGAGTAGTACAACTTAGAATGTATTGATTATTATTATTATTAAACCAACTGAATCTAGAATGTATTTCTCTTCCAGGACATTTTATCGACATAACACGCGAGCGCTAGTACTTTGTAATACCGAAGATATTTTCACATTTCATCAGGTGTCTAAAATATTGTCAAATGAAAAATAATCTATTCCGAACCATGTAGGTACTAAGTGAGCAGAATAAATGAGCTGGGATATGTAAAGCGCAAAAATGGTATTGCTAACTTCTCGTTGGTCTAGTGGTACTGTTGAGCATGAGGTGCTGGGTTCGATCAGGGTTTCTTCATAAGAAATTTCTCAATAGTAGTCTAGATTTGTGGCCGGCTGATAGCTATAGGCATGCCTCCTATTACATGGGTCTTAAACATCTAATCGAACTAGCCTGTATTGTTCCACTGCAGGATAAAGGCATCCCTCCCCCTTTTCCACACAATTCTGTCTTTTTCGGCCAGTCCTTACGGTCTTAAATATGTATAACTAGCAAAAGTACCTACTATACCTCTTTCTAACCCTTCAGGCATCACAGTCGTGATGGTATGTGTTAATATTTAAAAAATCGCAATGCACCCAAAGACCCACATTTCAGTTACCTACGTTAACCTATTTCAAAACAAAGGCCTGTCCAATGTCCCATGGAATTAAATAAACTTTGTTTAATCAGACATCAGACAGGTAAATTTTCTGTAAAATTCAACAGTTTCTTAAGTAGCTCGGATAATTTAATTAATGTTCTCTGAAAAGTTAATTAAAACTTAATTCGACAAAAGTTTCTAATCTGGAAGCGGTAACGATTTATTTTAAGAGAAAATCAACAATCTCAACTTTTGATGTCTTTATGAATACATTATTTTTTTTTACCTAAACGAAATTGACGAAGTAGGTACTGATACTAAAATAATTTGTATCTTATACCATACAGGGTTATTTCAAATTAGCTAGCTAAACTCCGCAGGCACGATTGGTACCGATATCTAAACTTAATAAAACAAAAAATAAATTAATTTAACGATTTTTATTTGTGGGGTCATCGACCGCAGTTATTGTAGTCGCTTGAAATATCAAAGGGGCCATTCTGGTAATTTTAAGATCATTCATAGTCTGAGGGGCAATTCTCGTAATGTTAAGAACGTTCACAGGCTGATCTCAGTCTCAATCTGTCAAAAAATACCTCTAATTTCCTTACATTTTGACAACTTTTTGACATTCGTTTTTCGCCGAGATGAGACTGCGACTAGATTTTGAACGTTTTAAATTACGAGAATTTGTAAACTTCACAGGCGTGATGGGTATTGATATCTTAACACGATAAAACATAAGAAAACAATTTATCTCAACTCATACTTGAAGTAACAAAACCAACAGCGGTAGTTGACCTCCCAAAAAAAAACATCAAATCTTTTTTTTTTATCGTGTTTCGATACCCATCGCGTCTGCGGAGTTTAGCTGACCAATTGAAAATAACCCTGTATTAGATTCATGATCGCTCTGTACGTAGAAAATTATCAAGCCTGCTCGACTACTTTTATCGAAAAATAAATTGATTTCGTTTTTCTTTCCCGACACAACCCTAATTTAGCGTACCTACACCCTAATTATTAATGAACACTACACATTATTCATGTAATAAAGAGACTAACGTCCAGTTAATATCACTTTAATTTTAGTTAATTAGTTATCGAGGTAATTATTTAATGCAATTTCACGCTCTGATACTGAAAACTAAGCAGCTTGTTCCCGTTTCCGTAGCGACTCAATAAGCGAACGTGCAATTTGTTAATGCTCAAAGTCGAGTCGTCGAATACTTCGCGACTCAACTCGCGTGCGAAATTGCCACCTTCGGTAGTTAATTTTATGAGTAAGACGAATTTTATGAAAATTAATTTCGTTAAAAGTTTTCGTTTTGTTTGATTGATATTTAGGTTGGTGTTTTATACGTTGTAATGTCTTGTTTACACGTAGTTGTGAAATGATAAATGAGACAAAAAATTATTAATCGTAACAGGTGGCGTTCTGTACTTTCTGCTTTACGCCCATGGAAATAATCTATTAGTTAGTTAGTTTAGGTATGTATGTACTATCGCCAAAACCTACACCTGACCATATTGAAAACAAAATCCCGTGCACATGATGACCACAGCTGCGTCCCTAAAAAAAAACAAAACAGGATCCTTTTTAGGTCGATTAAAAATATAAGCTGCAAGGAATAGTCCTGACGGTGGTCAGATATAGATTTTGGCAATAGTACAAAGAACGTGATTTGACCAAATTGTTACATCGACTTTTTTTATTCGGCCCTAATTAGTAAACTAACATATTATACATGGATCGAGTACTTGAGTTAGGTAGGTACTGATAAATGGTGCATAGGTATTAGCTGATTATTCTAACAGAATAGCTTTACCATGGTTTTTAAGACCAAGTTGAAATTAGGCTTCGATGAAACAACATAACATAGATATTGAAAACCAAACAAAGGCGCTGCGCCATTTACTATAGTGCAGTTTTCAAGTCAGTCAACTGAAAAAAGCTGACTGGAGAAAGTACCTACTCTAAGAAATTGTCTCCAGGTCTACACAAACATGTTTTTACGTATCACTCACAAGTAAATAGAGAATACATCATCATCGTCATCTGCCCAGTCTTTTCCCAACCATATTGAGGTCGGCTTTCAGTCTAACTGGATGCAGCTTAGTACGAGTACTTACATGGAGCGATTGCCTAGCTATCTGACCTCCACAACCCAGTTACTGGGTAATACGATACCCCTTGGTAAGACTGGTTATCAGACTTTCGGGCTTCTGACAACCCGTAACGTCTATCAAAGATCCATAATTGAAAGCAGGGACCAAAGGCTTAAGGCAAACATCGATTTTGTATGGAATGCGTACGCATCAGATCAGCTTTACGACCGCGTACGCATTCCATACAAAATCGTTGTTTTCTATGGACAAAAGCTGAACAGAGCTGAATAATGAGTAGACCCTTAGCATGCATTCCGAGGCACGGACAGGTATGTAAAGATGGTCACTCATCCACGGAACAACCGCAGCAAGCATAGCTTAACCTGATCGATCGAACCGTGCGTCTGTTATTAGTTAGCCAGGAGCTCCTCATTACTCACAAGTAAATAAAGAAAACATTCAGCATATATTATTACAAGTAAATTACAAGTAAATAAGTCGAGAAAACTTTCAGAATATGTAAGACGGCGTTAAACCACCTTACATTTTAGTAAAACATACTTAAACTTACTAATGAATAAGTGTAATATTGTAAAAGGAGTTCAGAGATGTCTATCTTAGTTACTTATGTGATGTTAATGTAAAGTGATATTTTAGTATCTCAGACGTTTTACTCGGTTTTGCATAGAGATTTTCTTGTTACTCTAATGTATCATGTACATGACTTGCTGGCTAAATATTATGTGCGAGTCAGTAATGTAGTTATTTAGATTGGTTCTGTGACATGCGAAAAGCAGAGATACAAACTAGATTTTATGTTCTAGTGCATATATTTTGTTTCTTTATGACTTGAGTTGTATTATCTCTACAAATTATAATAAATCAAAGTCACTTTCGTGTCTGTCTATGTGACAGCGATGATTCTTCTAAAGTACGAAGAATGTTCATTTAGTTTGCATCATGTTATAGAAGTTCTGGAAGGATTAGGTATGTGTAAAAGACTTATGAGAGAGATATCTCGGTGTCGTGTTAAGTCATAAAAACCATGCGAAGCAGACGTAGTTCACTAGTTGACTATAAGGTAACAATTTTGTTTTTCGTATTACAGTTTCTAGAAGCCTCTGGATTTGCGGACCATACTATATATTGCGATGACGACTAATAGAGAAGTATGGAAGAAAAAGACATGTTGTGTCGACCTCAAATAAATTGGGATAGGTTATCCAGAGGCTATTGCGATAAGTTATCCAGAGGGCAAGTGCCAATAGCTTTCAGAGCGTTTCGTATTTCTACAACGACTTTCTACAGGATACACATAAGCTTTTCGGTAGGTTATGTCAGTCTCATACATTTTTGACTACTACATCATCGTTATCGCTGATAGAATATCACTTTGTCTAGGCACACAAAATCAATAATACTATTTTATAAGCAGGAAAAGAAATCAGCAATCTTTGAAGAATGTTACGTAATAATGTGTGAACTTTACAGATACTTACGTAAAAATCGTGAAGGTCTGTAGATGGGTGACCATCTTCACATACCAAGACCCCTACGTGCCTTGGAAAGCACGTTAAGCCGTTGGTCCCAGCTGTCATTCGTGGATCTTTGACAGTTATTACGGACCGTAAGATGACCGAAAGTCTGACGACCAGTCTTACCAAGGCGTATCGTATGACCGAGTAACTGGGTTGTGGAGGTCAGATTGGCAGTTGCTCCATGTAAAATATGGTATTCACTTGCATCCGGTTAGACTGGAAGCTGACCCCAACATAGTTGGGAAAAGGCTAGGCAGATGATTACATAAAAATCGTGAAGTAAAATCCTCCACTACCCAGACACAGAGTATCGCGTAAGGGTAATCATACTTGATGACGTAAGCAAGGCAACATTTCATAATTAAAATAATAACTGGTGCTCTGCCAACGTTGGTAGTAAACACAATTTTCCTCGCAGCGGTCAAGTTCTACTGTTTACAAGACAGACTGGAAGCCTTCCAAAGTTTCACTACCAACTCATTAAGGGACTAGTGTTAACTGCGAATGCCCGTGAAATCTTTTAGTGGGCACTTCACTTGCCCGTTTTAATTCTGTCTCTACATTCACTTGCCCGTTTTAATTCTCTACATTGCGTGCTTCGTTAAACTCGAGAGGCTATTTGGCTCATGTTTTTGAGATAGAGGGTTGGTCATTATTTTTCGTCGTATGAGCAAATTATGTGGAGTTATAGCGAATGCTTTAGTTTTGAGAGTTGACGGCAGACGGCACTCACTTCGTCTACAACCGAAACTTCACAGCTTTTACTCGTAATATGGGAGTGGGCAGAGCCGGATTTGAAATGTTTTATGTAGTCTTTTATAGATAAGGTGTTTTTGTGCATATGTCTCTTTGCTACATAACGTACAAGAACATTTATTTTTATGCACATCATAAAACAAGCCACAAAGAAAAATTCGACATTTTGAAAAAAACTTTAAAATATAACCAACATCAATTTTAGTTTTACTATCACCGTTCAATAGACTATATCAAAGCACATACCTCATTTCGGTCCGATAGACATCCTCTATAAAAACACAGCTGCCATCGACAAAGAGTCTATTCTCGATGGTCACTTATTGTTCAACACCGACCACGGACAATAGAGGACATCACAGATCACCCGTCTCCGGGCAACAATATGACTTCGGTTTTGTAATAAGCTTTAGGATCGATCACAACAGAACTATGTATATATTTCTAACAATAACATATTTTTTTTCTATGTAACACTCTTTTGGACACAGAGTAAAATAGATCCTCCTAAACATACTGGTATACTGGTGATTTATTTTAGCCGTGTATGGGGTTTTTTGATGTGTGATGTCCTCATGTTACGCGTAGGTCGATGTCATTTTATTTTGACAAACGGACGTGAATTCCCTTTGTTGTCTTTAGTGCGATATATCAACGTTGACACATAATTCTGTACGAAAATAAAAAAGTGAATGGAGCTTTCTTGAACGTGAATCGATAAACTTAAAAATGTTCGATTATTGAATGGAACTATTTCAATTTTTATCGATGTGAATCGATTCTTTCGATTCGTTTCCTGCATTAATAATTCAATTTCTAAAGCGCTTTAAAATCATAAAGCGTACGTTACCGCTTAGGAGCAAAGTGATAAGAAATGTTTCGATTAACATAAAAATGTCACATGTTGTAATAGAAATAATTAAACCAATCGTTTCTAATAACAGTTGATTTATCATCACGCCAATAGAATTTCAATGGACACGACCACCCGCCGTAGTCCCTAACGATGTCGTTTTGGAGACAATAGTGTTGGTACAATGCAAGAATAACGACCTTCCGAGACACTCTGCCATTGATACTGATGCTAGCTAAACAGCCAAAAACAAAAGACGTATATAAATCACAAGGGTCCCGTACACGCGTTTGAATGCAAATACATCTGTCTACCATCAATCAACATTACACTCTACGCCGACACAATACGGTGTCTTATCCTCAAATCAAGTTAGCGGGTACACAAAATTTTAAATCATGATGGCTGGCTGTAACCGCTTCTGTGTAAACAAAGGACGCTTACAATGTTACATTATTACGCTGGTAACATAATTATTGACCCATTGTTGGGCATACGATTCCCAAAAATGCTTCATGGGTGTTAAATGGGTTTACAATGGCGCGCTAGTGGACTAAAGTGGACAAAATATTTTTGCCGCAACTCGGAACGAATTAATTAAAAGAAGGGTCGATTGTTCCTTTTTGCAAAGGTTTTTGAGGCAGTAAAGAGGCTTTGGAATACATTGAACGTGATTTATGCACGTTAGTATTACTAAAGAGACAATGAATTTAAATAAGACTTTTTAGACAATCATTGATGGATTTATGACCGATTTTATTAGTATTTAGTACCTACTAATAAAACGTGTCTCGGTAAAACCTTTTTTTTTCTTCTTATTTCCTTCCCTAGTGGTAGACGTAGAAAAAAAAACCTTTATGTGAAAATATGGCACTGGGCCCGCGTGGTGGATTATGGCCCTGTGTCTTTCACAGAGTGGAGGCCCGTGTGACCTGTATCCCAGCAGTGGGAACGTTGTAGGCTGATTGTACTAGCTTAGGTATGTGAAAACTTAAAAATATTTAAAATAAAAGATTATTGTTAACCTTCAAAGACAATAGCCTAAAAACGAACAACTCCTTAAAGTAATTAAAAGCAATTAAGGATAATTTACGTAAATATTTTCAGTACTAGAGGCGAGCGACTGAGTAAACTCGTAAACCTGACCACAGCCCTAGCCTAATTACCCTAGCTTTGTCCCTCTCAATGTCTGGGGAAAAGACAGGGACAGACAATTCGATAGACACCCCTTCCCAACAATTTACGGGCGTCGAGCGTTCTGGCTAATCTAATTGGCGCTTTCACGTTTAGTTTAGCGTTGCCTTGACCTTTCGTAAATGCATTTTGTATGTTTTATGTTGTTAGCTTTTGACAATTAAGCTATTTTACGGCTGGGAATTTTACGGGTTAAATGTTTGATTCTGTGCATTGATTTGTTGGGTAAGGGGTTAACTGCTTGGATTTATTAAACCCCTTAATCAAGAACCATAAAAGACTGTGTAAAATGTATAAATGTTTCCATTTTAAACAACAATACGGAACTGAATAGTTTCGTCATGCCAGCACTTGGGGCAACTGCTGGCATGACGAAACTGTTCGGTTCCAATATTGCAATATTGTCATGGATCCCTAACAAGATATTGCAAAAAAATAACGGTAAGTGCAAGTCGAACTCGCACACCAAGGGTTCCGTGCCACAACGTTAAAAACGATGAAAAAAACCCGTTTCTTATATAGAGATCCCCTTAATTTTTAACTTCACACACACTCACCCTCACTCTGTAAAATTTCAACTGTCTAGCTATTACGGTTCATGAGATACAGCCCGCTGACTGACAGACGGACGGACAGCGGAGGCTTAAGTAGTAATAGAGGCATTAGCACCCTTTGGGGACGGAACCCTAAAAAAAATCCATGTATACACAAACTCCTTAAAATTACAAAACGGATGCGATCCAAATCCACGATTAGGTAAGTAATTAAACCATCCCTCACACACAAAAAAGGACACGCCATCAATCAGACTTTCCAAAAGAAATACATCTAAAAGTGATTAGAAGACCACGTTTTTTTCCTCTTACACGCAAAACGTAATTGCGTGCGTACCTTTTGTGAGGAGCGACGTACCTCTGTGAGGCCTGACGACCCTCACAATCGGGACATTGTTGTTACTCATCGCATGACAGGCCAAATTAACACATCGTCCAATCTATGCCCCCTCCGAGTCCTCATATGTACACAAGAAAAGTTTTGTAATAAACGATTTGATGTACGGTCCAATTAGAGTCGTACCTGGCAGTTTTGGTAAAAGTTGGGGGTTGGTAACTGTCATTCCAACGAATGCTAAGGGATTGCCACTATTGACAGCTCAGTCTAAGCTCACTTCACCTAACTTTTCACGGTGAGATTTTTACAGAATCGATAGGCTGTATTACGGATAATTTTAATGCTCTTTACAGGCAGGATGAGTAGCTTTAATTTAAGTTTATAAAGTTTCAGTGGTCATTCTAAAATATTGGTTGACGCAGTCAAAAAAAATGTGTATTATATTAAATCTCTCTTATGTTCCTTAGCAGCTTTAATTTATGTGTATTTTATTAGACGTACTTATCTATTCTGGCCAACTTTTACATTTTTTTTATCACCATTGTCTTTTTGTGTATCTGTGGAGAACGATAATGATTGCACATTTGTATACCTCCTTATGTTGTACTTATTTGCAATATACAACGTGTTTTTTTTTATATCCCGTATCTCTAGGGGGTCATTGTACTCATCATTATGAACAACTTTTACTATGGGACCAAACCCGAAATGCGAAACAAAAATCTGGTGCCCTAAATTTTGACGAGTTATACGAACATAAATGTAGGGAACTGCTGATTTTTTTTTTCGGTACGGTCCACTCCTTCTCACAGAGAGGAGGCTAATGTTTAATGAGTAACTGGCGCCGATTCCCTTGTTCACAAACTAAACTAAATTTAAGTTCAGTGCATCTTTTAATTTTAAGGACAGAAGATAAATATTAGTTTAGTCCTGTCAAAATAAGATACTCTATGGAGCATCTTAATTTGACAGGACTAAACTAATATTTATCTTCTGTCCTTTTCTTAATGAAATAGAAAGACACACTGATTGCCATTGTGCTTACGCTGCAGCTCCAAAGCGTATTAAATTTTCATTCATTTTCTTTTGGTACCATCATGTCCAAAATTCATTAGCATCTTATACGAGTAATAATAATAATTATTTATTTATCTCAGACATAACTCTAGTTATGTCTGAGACCACTGATATATGTGTCGCAGTAAGATGGTTATGGCCGTGATATAGTACTACTTATAACATTGTTTGTTTTGGTTGTGACGATTGAGTATTAAAAATAAAAGTTATTTGGTTGGATCGTTGTATTTAAAATGAGTAACCAGTTGCGCAAACCAAAGAAAATATAAACTTATAATTATTTCAGAGGTTAGTCTAGTAGAATATTTATGAACCGCTTTCATATAAGTATATTACGGTATAAAGCTATATCCCTAGGGATATAATTATATCACGGCTTTAACTATCTTACTGCGACATATATACCAGCTTTGTTTATTTATTTAATTTAAGGATTACCAACGCGATACATTACAATTATCTTACAATAATTAAACTTGTATAATAAAAATACGTTATCCTGTAATGCACACTCAATTACAGGTACCTAACCACAACTTATACATAATCGAGTATACTTTTGTCATTTGTTAAAAATAGATGCATGTTTTACCAATTACCAGATATATATAGCAATTTTATTTTTTTTACTAATTCATTATTACTATTTAAACATAGGTACATATTTTATATATTTTCATAAAAAGCTCAAGACATCAAAAAACATTTGGAAATACAAAAATAGTTGCCCACCTGAATCTGGTATAGGGCCAAGCTACCGGGTCAGGGCTCCAGAGAGAAGGCACCTCCGAAAAAAACCAAGCGTGTCCAGAATTACCGCTTTCTGAATCAAGCCTTTGATCCACCTTCCTACGTGAGCCTCCTCGGGTCTTATTATTATACGTATACCTATATCTACTAACTTAGCTACGCAACACTCAACAGAACTAGAAGCTATTTTTAATTTTTATTTATTTTCGTCTAGTCAAATTTCAAACAAATGTTCAAGAATAAAAAAATCATTCAATATGTTTACGTAGATGCGAAGAATAATATACAAAGCATGTTTTCGCACATGTTATTGTTTCGAGTCATCGCCCTTTAGATTTTTTACATTATAGAAAGTCTATTTTGACGGCACGGTTGGCGCAGTGGTTAAGCGATTGACTGCTGCGCTGCGTGTCGCGGGTTCGATTCCCGCACGGAACAAATATTTGTATGACCTACATGTATTTGTTCCGAGTCTGGGTGTTTTTCTATCTATAATATGTATGTATTTACAAAAAAAAAAATGTATATAAGTAGTTTATCAGCCATCTTGTTACCATAACACAAGCATTAGGTTGCTTAGCTTGGGACAAATGGTGCTGTGTGAAATGTCCAGGGATATTATATTATATTATTATTTCTAGGTTTCAATATTTAGGTTTTATTTGAAATACCTAGCTAGTACCTACTTGTTTTATCAGTCTTTCAAGTGCGCATTTTTCTGTTTATTGAGCAGAATGTTGTATATTTTTCAGACCCGTAAAAGAAGACTGTATCGTCAGTTATTAAAGGAAAGTACGATTTAGCTTGTACTATAATATTATGGTTCTACCTACTAACTTATATACAGGTTATCAGGGACGTTGACGCTCAAACTGTACCTAACCATGAATTCAGCACATGATTGTTATATCCTCGGTTATCAAAAAAAAAATCAGCAGTTTCATAGAAAAATGCAATACCTACGCGGACAAAATCCATACGATTCTAAGTTCATTTGCTGAATTCATGGTTACAGTTTGTGAGTCGATTTCCCTGCCACACCCTGTAAGTGGATATATTTTAGGTGAAAATGGTGTTTCAAGAAAGATAGACATATAAATAAAACGACTATTTACTGCACACAAAGAAATAGCACAACACACAAAAGCACAATAAAATGATAACAAATTACATGACTAAGAAGTGTAGTTAGTTTGAGAAAATTAGTTCCTATGATCCGCGAAGTGCGGAGCGAAAGTTACAAGCAGGAAGCAAGTATGTAAGCATTTCAAGTGTGCTTAAACTGAAAACACTAATTTGCAAGGATTTTAGGAGGCTTTAATAATCTAAAACGATTTATTTCGTATCCCATACAAAGATAGATGAGAAATTTATCTGTGCACACAAAAGTCATAGGACAACACACAAAAGCACAATTATTAAACTAACCTCAAATTAAGCATTTTTTTAAATTTTCAACCTTGTCCAGTCTCGATTATATCAAAGTACCTGAAAACCGTAAAACAAAGAACACAAACCGCCGTACCCAAAGAATAAATAAAGTTACAACTTCAAACTTTGCTTACAGGCAAAAAGTTTTCAATACGAGAAGCGCCTTAATTATCTTCCTTCGGAATCGCCCGCAGCAAATCTCTGTTTGGGATACCACGTCAAATGATTTTATCTAATTGAAGTACAAAGTCGACGTTATTAATACTTAATAAGATACTTCCTTATTGATGTTTGAGCTTGGCCGTTTTCTGGGCAAATGTTGGCCGGGGTTGATTCGCCCTATCCCCCCCTACCTCGCCGTTCCCCCTGCCGCCCTTGTCTAGACTACCGCCGAGACCGATTCAGTTCGTTCCCATCGCTCGTGCGGGAAGGGTGTCGCGCTCTCTGTGCGTTTGGCGCGAATTTTGAACGTCAGTACGTTTCTGCGTGACTTTTTTGAATTTGCAATTCTAGTGGATCGTTGAGTGTTTTAGTGATTGACTGTATACTGTTGTTCTTGTAATGGATTTATTATTAATGTAAGTAAGAAATTCTTTTTGATTTTATTCCCAATTTGATGGTTTTGTTTTATTTGACGTGAATATTTTACTTTCTTTAGTTATCGTTGATTTAGTTATTTATATTTCTGTGATGATTATTCGATGTGAAATAACATTTAAAAGTAAATAACGAAATTATGTTTTGTTCTTGGCATTCGTAATTATCCACTAACCTCTCTTTTCTCAAATATGTACCTACGTAATTTACATTTGTGGGAAGAACACCCTCAACACAGCAATACACACACTAAATACAAATCCAAACAGTACTTATCCTTCAAGGACCCACTAATTCCAAACCAAAGACACATAAAGCCGCAACCAGATAAAATGTTTCTCATTGAAAATGACTTCTACAAACATTGGTCCCAACACTACCAACCTTAAGTGCTACCATTATAAAAAAAAAATCAAATGTACTTAAAAGGAAAAAAAGTCATTTTGAAGACATTTTGCGGGGCTCTTGAGAGTTTGCGGGATGAAAAAACCGAGTTCCGGCCGAGCCGTCGACCACTTATCGACGCCGAAGAGACGCGATGAATTAGCGAAAATGTACTGAAAGTGTGTGTTGTAGGGGAAGTGGATGTCTGAAATACGCTGTATTTAAAATAAAGGATTTTAGCTGGCTTAGCCAAATTTAGAATCTTTTGGTCCTTTGAGGCACCGAGCTTGTAGACTCTAAAATAATTTTAGTAATATTTATAAGAAAGCTCTCTGACACTAAAATTGTTTGATTCTGTAAATGAGTTCCTATTTGAAAACCCTTTCGCTCTACACAATCCTATAACAAACGTTTCGTCATCATCGTTTGTTTATAATCATCATTACCTGCTTAGCATATGGTTTTCAACACAAAACTGAAAAAAAATACAATTCTTTATACAACCTGGTACCCGACAAAGAGGTTTGCATACTAAAAAAAACATACCATTGAATCAGTACATGAATCCTTGTAATTGCCGAGTTCCTTGCGGAGATAGTAAAAAGCCGGAAACACAAGTTACAAATAGATACATTAGTTCTTGTAACCGTAACATCTGATACATTCATTTTGTGTTCACTTACTGCGACGGAAATAAAAAATAAAATATGTAACTGTCTTGTTGACAGTTTTTTTTTTCATTTTGGTCTTAAGTTACGGCAACAAGGTTTTACAATTTTGGTATTTATATACTAAATTGTCTTTGGCTGTAGCAATTCAATTTTAAATATGTAGTTATTTAATAGTTTATCTTATAATTATATATTAGATTGGGGTTAGGGGTTGGGACTTCGAGTTTTTTAAATACCCCGTAAACCCAACTTTCGGGATGTTCCTCAAAGATCCCGCAGGTTTGCACACTTTCTACATATTACCTTGAAGTAAAATATTATATTACCTGTTACAATAATAGAAAGTTACATTATTTTGTTTGTCCCTTGTCAATAGTTGTCAAAATATTCTATTCATTTCAACCTAACATAAACATACAGAGCAGCTGATTTTGAATACATTACACCCAAACATTTTTTGTAGGGAGTAAAGGGGTTATAATGGTAACTTTCTAGGATCTGGCACTCATGTATAAGTAAAGAACGAGAACTTTATTTTAAATAAACAAACTGCTACTAAATCTAGAAAAAAAAGAATAACTATCATGGTTGCAATTTCATTTATGAACCGAGGTTCTCAAAAAAAAAAAACACTATTCGAACAGTCGTGCACGGTCTCAAAGCATCAATGAATTATTCCATCTCGAGACAGCTATATTGGACTACTAATGGCTCCAATCCGTCCCCCAGTGCACCCGTGGCCCATCCTCTGAGGTCATCAGAACAGCGCACATCACTTAACATACAATACTGAAACATGCGCATATTTAGCAGCATCACAGTCGGCCCACTTCACTGCTTAAGATTCCGTGCTGTTTGCAAAATGAAGGGGGAAATTAAGAAAAATATTTTGGGTACGTTTTCATGCACGTGCGATTCCTCATGAGTATTCATCATTGTTTTCGTTGGTTATGTTTATCTGGGACAAAATGAAATCTCTATTTTACTGTTATTTAAAGTAGGCGAACTTTCCTGATGTTGGTTTTGGGCAATAATCTAAACCTACATAATATGTCGCAGGAACGCAGAAAGTCGCAAGAATTCACAATCGCAATTCGTCCGATTGGCAGGTTGTTGAACTTTTATTTTCATCGTTACTGTTACAAAAAAATCGTTGCCCACGGCTTTGCAAGCACTACAGTGCGCGTTTTTGCGTGCAATTGCACCCTGCAAAGCGCTTAGAGCGTTCTGCTGCACTCCAAAATATAGTGCTCGTACCTATGTACCTTTGGCTCATCGCTGGGCGCTCTAACAGTAATGAATTACGCGCTGACAGGATAAGGGAATAACCGGATAAATACAATTGTGGCCAAGCAATATTAACGTTATCACAAAAATAAAAAAGCCATACAGAGAATCAGTCGCGATAACCATTTCACTCTAAGAAATGAAACTTTTATCGTCGCTTTACGAGAATTTCGGTGCTATAAAAGCGACCCTTATCGTCTATTGTTATCTAACACCCGATAATCGAAAACTTTGAATTCATTCACGAAATCCGATATCACCTTAACTTTGAAACAAATGGATGACTGGGAGTCCTGTCCGCTCGAAAACTTCCAATTTCAAGAGGTCACATAATTATTCCACTTGGTATCAAGCGCCTCTCGTTTTAAAAGCCTATTCTTGTTACAGATAAAGCGAAGATATCTTCTGACCTTTGTGTATCTTTAGGTATGTATTTTCAGGATAAGAAACAATGAATTTTAATTCCTTGAGCGACTGTTGGCTCGTAAATAAGACGCTTATCGTATAGGTAATTGTGAGTGCGGGCGACCGCTCCTATAACGCATGGGTTATCGATATGGGAGTATAAATTAAATTATACTATCTAAACTAGATCACGGTTTGGACAAAATGATACAAATCTGTCCTTTTCATCCATTTTATGTGATCTTGGGGGTTGAATTTATTTTATTTTATGTATCTTTTACACTATAACACCAAGATTCGCAGACTAATTTTCGTGTTTATACTCGTATTTAACTTTTTAAACATATGTATATACCAAATTTTGCTAATCCCGTGGGGTAATTGCGCAACAGACGAACAGTAGGCTTTCATTTTCACAGTTCAACAACATTCATTGTGTTATTTATGTTGTTGAGCAGACAATTTTTCGAACATATGAAGCAATGGATTGGCAATATCCTTCAAAATGATTCAAATTGTGATTGATAGTATAGTACGCAATAAGGATGCTGGTCCTTTTGCCGTTTTGTCTGAGAGACTTACTATATCGTATTTTGTATTTTCGCATTTTTCTTGTCATATTTTACTAGAATTTTCTGAGTAACTGCAGTCTATATTTTCCTTGTGCTTTGAAAACCAAACAAAAAACTTAATCAAACGTGTACAAAGGGTTTTCTACTCTTATCATAATTGTCGTTTAAACATAATAAACTTTTATTACGTCAAAGATCAACTCTACCAATTACTTGAATATAATTTCTACTAAATTCGTTCTTAGCTTAGTAAGATGACAAACTTGACACTGACGATCGTGTGATTGATTGCGTTGCACTTGTCAGAGAAAATCAATACAGGACTACATTCTATCTAGGCTTTCATATGGGGGTCAGTGTTCTCCATAAGTAAAGAAGAGATGCTCTAAGTGAGTTAAAATCCTGGGGGTTTACTCCGAAGTAGTATCGGCCGAATGTTCGGCCGTTTCCTGCTACGAAGTTACTATTTGGTTCGGTCGGTCCCGATCCTACACTCCTACACTCTTTCGAATATTGACTATGGTCCCGACCCAACTGAGCCGATCCGAACTTTTTTCGCATTTTTCAATAATATTCGGTTCGGCCATGTGGCGGTCCCCCTGGCGGTTTTCTCTTAGTAAAGAGTACAATGTTGTACCCAAATAGCATACTTATATAATGTTATTTGTAACCTTATTATACTCATGGAGCTAAAATCTATTGTCAAGTTCCGCATTGATTTCTAAATGGACCGACGAACTTAAATAGGCAAAGAGGCGATACGAGGATGCGAGAGACAAAGAACCGGGTATTACTGTTGATCTCCAACTTGGGAGACCACTTAGTTCAGTTGTCATTGACAGCAGAGCTTAACAAACAATAACTTAACAACTGTTTTGGTCCTACGAGTCAAACACAGAATGACAACAGTATCATTTTAACAGCTGTGTTTTCGAACGCAAACCCACGAGACAGTCGAGATAATATGATATGTTGACCTGTTTTAGATTAAAACGTTACCCAAAGATCTATTTACCCACTTTCAAGGTGTAGGCTGCGACATTCGAGCCCGTTGCTTATCTTTAGAAGGACAAATATATATAAATGCTACTTCAGAAGTAGTCTTTGTTGAACTAAGATAGTGTTGTCTAAAAAAATATACTTTTATGGCGGAGGACACCCAACATGCAATGCGATGTTCAGTTCAGAGATAAATGAGTTAGTTGTATTATTTTAAATAATTTTAAATGCAGTACCCACGACGACATATCAAGCTATACATTTCCAGTATAAGCTGACTTCTCCTTGTATGAAAAGCCTATATATACAATGAGTGGTCAGCTACAACTGGAAATTAATAACTTATTATGTCATGGTGTGTACCTAGCAGAAAATCTCTTTAGGGCTTAATTTGCTGCAAGCAAAATAATTTGAAAAAACATTCACCATTTCTGTCCCAGTAACTCTCAGTCTGTTCCTGCAGTAAAATTACGTCTTATCAAAAACGTATCACAGCTCATCGAAACCCTTCAGTGACATCGGGACCTAAATCCACCATCCAAGTCTATCAAAATCGAATAAAGTACAATTTTCCTCCATTACCGCCCTTCATATCTTCCGTCATTTCACGTATCGCTTCCGAGCCCAAAAGAGGGTAAGATGTAAAGATGAAAATAATAAATCCGTATCGAATATGCACGGCTGGAGCGAATGAAAAAATTCTTCGCACGAAAATATTATATTCGGCCGTGTAATTCGCCTGTCGGGGATTCGTAGCGATCCATCAACAATTAAATGTTGGGTTGTTGGC
The DNA here is from genome assembly GCA_949629185.1 of Apamea crenata. Lineage (NCBI taxonomy): Eukaryota > Metazoa > Arthropoda > Insecta > Lepidoptera > Noctuidae > Apamea > Apamea crenata. The sequence goes on from OX451359.1 coordinate 7,729,791, forward strand.
GATACATTATCGGCCGTATTGCAAGCGTTCTGATTGATGGCGGCTGGTGCCATGAAACCATAGATGCTTCCCGCTCCATTGGACGCTAGTCTATCGAGACCACTGTCACTGAGTGACCGATCACCGATTCCGCTACTACTCCATTCATACCTATCGACACCAACTCTAATTGATATACAGCTCGCATTAGCACTGAATAAACATGAAAATATGTATTTTATATAACAAATACGTTCGAATTATTCTCCTCTGGGGTGGTCTTTGATAAAATTTGTGCAATAAATTTACACGAAGCACGCAGATAATTACCTCCATTTAACAACCAAACAATGTGCACCTGATATTATTAATATTTTAGAATAGAGCGGCTTTAATCACGGCCTCGAATTCGAGCTTAATTATTCCGTCCGTTGGATAATTAATTAAACAAAAGATGATATGCGCTAGGTGAGTATTGAAACTGACTTCCATTGTTGTTGGGATAACAGGGAAAAATCCGCGATGCTTCCGGCTGCGTCCCTGCTCCTTCATTGTTCAGCCTTCCGCCTCATTCCAATTTACGCAGCTCTTTCATCGCGTGACTGATGCATTTATCATTCGTGTTTAAGAAATTTCTTTATCCCCTATAAATTGTTTATTGAACGGGCGTTTCTAATCGCGTCGCTACGTCTATCCCGATGTCTTTTTGATTCGTGCTCGTACGACAGATTTGTAGGCATTTAGCGTGAGGTCGTGGGGTGGGTCCTTCGTTCCCATGGCATTGGGGTGTTACGCTATTTTAGTGCGTCGTCGTAGGGTAATTTACGAGCATGCAATGCACACAAGCAGCCCTGCTTTTAGGGTGATGGCCTGGAATAACGATTTTTCGTGAATTTATGTCTCTGTAAAGATGATAAGTGATGGCACTCTGATATTCACATACTCATTGTGGAGTATACTGTTTGAAATATGTACGGTACGAAATTAACTGTTTGGCCCTTTTATAAATTGTCGGATATATCTTGATAGTGATCTAAATATTAAATGAAATTACGGTGTTTATTATGGTAGGTGGTAACGCTTGCGGCAGTAAACTAATATATCTGTAGTTATTTTATTACTAAACGCTTAATTGAATTATGTTTTGGTTTTGTTAAGCGGTTTGGCTTTGAACTTTGTAAGTTATTGTAGTCAGATTATAATAGAGGCATATGGATTTATTACCAAAGATGACACCAAGGAAGTGAACTGTCAAGAAATATAAAATAAGCTTATTATTGCTTTAAGGGCAAATTTTTCCATCGCCAGATAACTTTTATTCGAGGAATAAAATTGACGTTTGACAGTTTTTGTATGAAATAACTGTCAAAATTTCAAAATTATTCCTCGAATAAAGTTACCATATGATAAAAAAATCAGCCTAAAATATGTTTCAGGGCTGATTGTTTTAACAAAAAGGTAACTGTCCCATAGGACAGTTATTAGAGAGATAAAACTGATATCGTTACAAATATGTATTCCTAAAAATAAGACGCAGTATCACAGATGTAAGAGAGTCCAATATCTATATTTAATCCTCAACATATTGCTAATGTATTTAACATGTCCTACACACTAACATTCCATGAACATAAAAGGAAAATAAAAGTGAAAGCTCTATTTCTCCATATGTGGCGCGTGAAATATTTAACTACATAAACAAACCCATTTAATAGTTGAACTGTTGGACCAATTTGTCCACAAATTATTTGTCAAGGCGGTCCATTCCGAAAATTGTTCCAGATTTAGAGCTGAAGGGGTTTGAATGCGCTGCCAAAGTACCGATGTTCGGATTTGTGACAATGTCTCCTACTAAAGCAAGACTAATCTCGTAGAATGGCTATGTGAAAATCTGAAGCTCTTTGATTTAACTTGCGGCTGTAGAAAGATGCATCTTCGGTTCTAGTTATTTTTATATCATCTATACGCTTAGTAAAATAGTAACGAAATCAAAAGTTTGCTTCGAATATTTTTGAAAAAAAAGTAGGTAATCTACGAGGTGAGGGATCGAGTTTGATTTTGTCCGTTTGTCTGCTTGTCTGGATGTATGTTCCGGATTGGCGCGAAAACGGCAGCACGGATTTGGATGAAACTTGACACACAGATAGTTTAAAACTTGGATTAACACATAGGATACTTTTTATCCCGGCAGTAGAATAATTTCCGACCTCCACCCGGGCGAAGCTGCGAGCAAAAGCTAGTGCTTCATAAAGAACCAGACAAACAAACGAAGTCATAAATAGGATAGATAGCGATGACTAATTATCATAAATAAAGTAAACATTGATGTGAGTAATTAACTATCGTAATTGATGAATGAACCATTGATAACCTTGACATGTAGACCACCGGAACGAAATTCCGATCGATTCCCTAAGTCTCTCAGACAAAAGGGAAAAAGGACCAGAAATACCAGAAATAAATAATTGGTCCTTCCTCCAAAATACTGAAAAATTAGCTCCTGCCCGCGACTTTGTCTGCGTGAAATTTCTTGTCTATCCCGTCGCATCGCATCGCCTTTCCGCGTTATTACTTCACTTTCGCATAGCGTTCTTTCTGACTTTCGTTCTTTTTGCTCGGCTCCTAAGAGTCCTAGCGTGATGTTAATAGCCTATAGCCTTTCTCAAGAGTTAGGCTATCAAGCGGAAAGAGAATTTTTAAAATTCTACCCGTAGTTTCAGAGATTAGCGCGTTCAAACAAACTCTACAGCATTATTATTATTGAAATCTATATATATAAAAATGAAACCCGTTTTCCGTTGTCACGACATAACATGAAAACGGCTTGACCGATTTGGCTGTTTTTTTTTTTTAAATGTTCGTTGAAGTACGAGGATGGTTCTTACGTCGAGAAAAATTTTAAAAATAGGGTAGGAGTATGTTAGGAGTAGGGTAGAAGTAGGGTAGGAGCTGGGTAGGTAGGGTAGGAGTTGGGTAGGTAGAGTAGGAGTAGGGTAGGAGTAGAGTAGGAGTAGGGTAGGAGTCGTGTAGGAGTAGGGTAGTAGTAGGGTAGGAATAGGGTAGGAGTAGGGTAGAAGTAGGGTTGGAGTAGTGTAGGATTAGAGTAGGAGTAGGGTAGGGGGTAGGGTAGGAGTAGGGTAGGAGTAGTGTAGGAGTAGGGTAGGAGTAGGGTAGGAATAGGGTAGGAGTAGGGTAGGAGTATAATTTATATGGCAAAACAACGTTTGCCGGGTCAGCTAGTATATTATAAATATATGTATATGAAAAAAAAAATGATGTTTCAATTTTAAAATTAATAAATACACACACTTTATATACTGTGTGTTGATTCTAAAGTTTATATGTATGTGAGGTTTACAAAGACGCAGCAGAAACTCTCAAAACTATCATAAATCAACACGATACTTTAATATTATTACAAAACTCCATATCTTTTATGGCATCGCGCAATGTCACGGAAAAGGCAATGAGGTGTGAGCTTCGCGCATCTGCCAGTATTGTGCTCGATAATGATCGTTTGTTGCATATAACGCGCTGGTTTTAGCCGAATTTACGATACTGATAGCAATTGGCTGTCGTGGATATTAATATGGCAGTTATACTTACAATATATGTTTATTAAGCAGGCCGTTAGTGGTCGCGGCTTAATAGAGAGAGGGGCGTAGTGAAATTTCATTTTGTTTTCAGCCATTAGGCTTAGCTTATCGGGAATTATGATGTTATGCTTTTCATTTAGCTTTTTAGGTAAACAAACGAATTCCCAATAGTTCATAATAGTTCGTAAGTATAAACAGCCTATAATGTTCCCTCTACTGGGACACAGGTCTCCTTTCTGTGAAAGGGAGTGGGATATAATCCACCACGTGGACCCAGTGCGGGTTGGTAGATGTCACGTCTTCGAATTTTTGGTTCTAAGACATGGCCGTTTCCCCAAGATGTCTTCGTTCACCGTTTTGAGAGCAGTGGTCATGAAATTAAACACAACAAAGTGCCTGTCTCGTAAGTTGGAGCCGACGCCACGGGGCCACCACTGCTCACAAACTAAATAAACAATAAAAATTGCTGCACTGCATCGTGGTGGTTCTTTGATCCGAATTCCACACTTCCATTTCTGCACAGCTGCTATTCCTCAAAAATAAACTAACATACCGTATACCAATACACACATAGATTAATAAAACTACAAAATCGCGCTCACCTAATTTTATTTGCCGTGTCTACGTGTAACGAGGTCTACAACCTTCTCTCCGGGAATAGAACGGTAAGTTGAGTATATAAATTAGCTGTCAGGGCGCTAATCGCTCCGACAGGCCGCGATGAAACTTTAGAATCCATCAGTGGTCTTCTAAAAGGCCAACACGTTCAGAAATAGATACACAATAAACGCAGTTATTTATATTGTTATCCTTTTAGCAAAAGCCAAAGAGGTCGTTACTTTTAACGTACAGAATGCGATGTTTGTCTAAGGATTTTGAAGACGCCGATTTATGAATTCGATGTTGTAAAATCGATTTGTCGGATTATTGGGTGGTGTAATGTAAAAAGTTTGTAGTTTTTTTCTGGGAAGGATTTTGAGAATCTGTTTTTTTTTTGTAACGAATGCAATGAAATCTTCGTCGACAGGAAATTATCAAATTAACTGTTGGATTGAGTTTTGATAAGTTAAATAATATATGGATGGTTCGAGACGGCGTGGGAAAAGAGTTCCTGCTAGGATTTGGTCATTTGTCCAGCAGTGGATAGGACGGCATTACATAGGCAAACCAAAAAAAAAATGTTAAATTAATTATGCTGCATTGGTAGACCATATTATTATACATAGTTGTAAGTGTAGCCGCATATACATAAAATAATAATTCCTGAACTACATGACTCAACACAAATCAATACAAACTAAAATCACAACGACTTCAGTATAAAATCATTAAACCCAGAGTCAGCGATCCTCCACGCAAATTACGACCCCTGTCCTAGATTCACACGGTTCACAGAAAAAAAAACTGTCGTCTGCCGAACAGTACAATGGAACACAATTACCGCCCGACGGTCGTAATGAGCGCGAATGAGATAGCAATAAAATTTCGCCGCACAATACGGTCATAATTAGAATTAACTGTCTCATTCCCACCCACATCCGATGGCCATCTCCATTTTGTCCATTCGCCCCATTGATGTTGGCCAGAGTTTTCTCGGCTATTTCGCGAGAATTATGGGCTCTATTAAATTTGTCTCGCCTGCTGATCTTGAACTGTGATAATGACTGAACCTTTATGAAGTATGCTTCTGTGAATGGAATTGTGAACTGTGTGATGGCCACTCTAGTTTTGCTGTTGCTTTTAAGGTGCGTTGTGTTAAGCATCAATGATATTTGAATTAAATTAACGTTCATTATGTCTGTCATGGGAGCACTGGTGGCCCAGTGGCAACGGCCTTGACTTACGAGTTGTAGGACGTGGGTTCGAACCCAGGCAGGTGCTTTCTCATCAATCGGCATGTCCTAGAACCAAAAATTCGAAGATATGGGACATCTACCAACCTGCACTAGGCCCGCGAGGAAATTATAGCCCACTCTCTCTCGAAGAGAAGAATCTTGTGTTCTAGAAGTGGGAACATTATCGGCTGTAAAACGTCGACATAATTCAACCATTCGACATAATTTTTTTTTGAACCTGACGCTTCTCACACTATTCATTATTATTTTTATTTCCCTAATTTCCCTATCTACATGGTATTCACATGATTTGACTCATTATATTTGGACTTTAAAAGAGACTGTGACCTCTGAGTTCTTTCAGCCTTTATTCTCAGAGTAGTCAGATAGGAAACGTCGACCTCATCTAGTTCTTAAAATATGATTGAAGAGTAAAAGTTTTTGTTACCTACTTACTTAGAAATAAAATCATTTATCTTCGTTAATAATCATTAGAGAAAACTTACCATAGAATTACACCTACATTTTCCTAAAGAACGCGACTGAATTTTCGCCGTCTAGAAACGTAACATCTACGAGTAATATCATTGTAGCAATATCCGTATAAAAACGAATACGCCACTAAAACAAAACGAGAGCTTGCTAAAAGTACCAGACTAAAGTAGGCTACTTCAAACTCAACAAGACCATTTTGCTAACAGAATTTCACAAAAAAACCTTTCAAGAAAAACACATGCGTTTCCTTAAGCGTCCAGTAGCAAAAACATCGTAAACGGCGCTCTTTGTTCCAACATCTGTTGTTGTAAAACACCTTTGTTTCTAAGTGCCAGTTTTTGTTGGGCTAATTAAAACGATAGTTCCTTGTGTATTGAAATTCACGGATCACTCAAGCGGCCCTCATTTGGAAGATTTAAGGAATTAGGAGGGAGAATAGTGCGCGTACTGTTGCGAACAATGTTCCATTGTTTGCGACTTAAATGTGGAGGTTTTGTGTTAATAAACTGTTTCATTCAGGGCTTATTTCACGTGGTATTGTTGTTTTCAGTTTGTGGAGAGCTCTTTATGTAGTGTTTTGGTAACGTTTTGGTGTTATTTAATGTGTTGTGGCTTTTACGTAAAATATCTGACAAGGCGAATAACAAAACTGTTCGCTGTCAGTGTGGGAAACTGAAAACATTCCAGCCCACACGTACAAAACGTTAGATTAATGACCACTGATTTATTGCAACAAAATATATTTGCGATAACAAATCCATTTCACACCTAACCAAACAAAATCTAAATCAGATTATCGCCATTACTAAAGCTTAATCCACGAGGGAAAAAACAGACATACACACACACAAGCACACACTAAAACAGGAAATAAACGCACTGTGGGAAAACAAACACTAAAATGCAAATGTCCGTAATTAGTTGTGCCATAAATACCGGTCGATGCGACCCATAAATAACATAATGGAATCTCTAAACCGAATTCATAAAGCATTGCTTGAAACCGGAGCCCTGAATATTAACAGGATTTGATTACGGCTCTGAAACCTTTTCGGCGTAGGAAAAAATGTAGACTGTATTTTTTTAGTTCACGCATACAGATGTTGTTTATATTAGGGTTAGAAGGAAACATTTTGCGTGTTGTGTTTTTTGTTCAATGATTTTAGTACAATACAACCTACGTTCTGAGAACTGGCTGCTCTTATACGTTGATCGGTTCAAGGAATCATCGTGCAACATTATCGCAAGGACTAAATATTTTTTTTATTGACATAAAAAATGTGTATAAACAAGCTGAAGCCCTGATTCCCTAAGCCCTAGATAAAAATACCTGTGTTACAGGAGCCAGGAATTGAGAGGATCTTTATTTGTACTTAGGTAGTGTCCAAGCTCCAAATTTACCACGTAAATACGGTTTTTTCGATGTTTTTACTTAGCACGTCTGAGCTGTTTTAGAATGATGTATTTGTATACAGACAATTACCTAACATGAGTTTTACCTAGATGCTAAAAGTACTGTTTTTTAAAGGTATTTTGTTTTTGTTAGCCTGCCGAGCCTCGTGCTTAAAAAGATATTACCTACAACCGGTAAAATAACAAAACACAAACATCGCTTGCGTAAAATGTGTATTTCTTGCCAGAAAACTAAACTCTCATGTAGAGCAAAGTTTTACTTCAAAATGAAAATACTCAACTTCATTTACCAAAATGTGTGTAGTATTTCTTAAAGTAAGTGGCCTTTCTGAGTGTTGTCACTAAATAGTCTAAAGTTGTACTTGAGTGGGATTTGTCTTCCCTGTGATGTGGTGTGTCGTGTTGAGTTCTGTCAGCTTTTCGCGGATGCTGCATATTGTTACATGAGTATGATATTTATCAGAGAGCGAGCTTTTCACAATTATTTTGTGATAGTAACACTAGTACATTCGTGGTTTTGGGTGAGTGTTAGGTTCTACGAAGTTTTGTCTTTGTTACATTGCCACTATGTGTATTGAGTTCTGTCAGCGTTTCGCGTATGCTACATAAGTACATTAAATCACATGAGTAAGATATTTCTCAGAGAACGAGTTTTGTACAATTGCTTTGCAATAGTGACACTAGTATATTCGTGATTTTGGGTGAGTGTCAGGTTCTACGAAGTTTGGTCTCTGTTACGAGTACATTTCTACTCTTTGATTGTAGTACTAATTATATTACATTCTTGAAATTCCGCATGCATTTTGAATGTACGTTTTCATTTAGATTTAAAGTTCCATCCGGTTAGAATAATATATATAGTGTGGGGCAACGTTAAAAAAAAATGATTATAACGAGGCAAATGAATCAATTATTAATGAGGTTTATGTTCAATCAGTATTATCGATAGCGAACATTTAGTTTCATTTCAATCAATGTTTTCAGAATGCAAATAGGTATCCTATTGACTTTATTAAAAAAAAAAAAACATCTTTGTACTATACCCATGTTTGCAAAGAAATAAATGATTTGATTTGATTTGAGAATGTTTGAATCGATTTTTATCAATCAATCCATAGATGATGGTGATAAAGATGAGAATTCATGTAAAATTTCAACATTTGTATCTGTAATTTTTATGGTGTACATAACAAAGAGTATTTTACCTATCTATCTATGTATCTATGAACTCTTAAGCTGCCTTAAATTATTGTATCTTCCCACATAAGAATCTGTTGTAAATGTTATTATTTCTTTAATTTAAAACACCTTCAGTGTCGATATCAGACATATTTATTGGTCCACAGACCGTGCACTGTAACTTATCTTATGATAATTAGGCTAATAAATTCCGGAATTTAAACATGCACCATTATCGGAAACACTACGTTAAGGTAAAAAGCTATCAATCAACCCGCTTGATATTTAATCCGTATTTTTAGACCCTTCAATTAAGCATAATTTTAAGATAACCCTTTAATTTCTGCGTCACGGGTGGCCTAAAGAAAGTGTGGGGCGGTCATTAGCCAGTTTTTATGTAAGCGCTTATACCTTTTGTCTTACACACCATATTTCTCCGACATAATCCATAATACATGAGATACCGTGCTCCTCATAGCAATTATGTGTAATAAATCTCATGTTAGATCAACAGCTGATGCCTAAATTTATTTTATTTTCTTTATGCATTGAAACTTTTACACTTAAAAAAATTTCGGTAATTTAAAAAAAATATTAAATCATATTTGGTCGTTGGAGCACCACTCCAGTGACCTCAAATCACTCAACGCTGCGACCACGTTATCATCGGAAATAAATGACCAATTAAACAATCTAATTCTTTCGGTCGGTCCCCGTTTAGGGTGGAAACATAAATCAACATGGCCGTCGAGTGGCGATAAACATTTTGTGACTTCCAACCCAGGTGATAAAAAAGTGTCCACTTTTTTGGACACTGCACACGCGAAGAGCCTTTGAAGGGGTGACATTTTTTAACTCTAACGGCTCCTTAATTGTTACAGCCCACCCTTTAGAGTTAAGTACGTCCCTTTTTGACAAAAAATCGTCCTAAATAAATGACCCTAACGAGCCGATTTGGAGATTCGACAGAACAAAAAAGAAGTAGGTAGCCGTAATTGGTGATAATTCGTGTGTGATAAGATGGAATTCTTTCATTATTGCCGTAGAGACGCCACTTAAATCAATAATTTTAATGCCGCATGCCTGGCCATTAAGTGCCCGCTAATAGGGTAAGCAAATAAGGAGGTGGACACACTTGTATAAAGTGCACGCAGTGCGCGCTGCCTATAAGAGGGTCAATATTTTGATAGCGCGCGTGGTGCGATGATGGTAGAAACATGTGGTCAAACATTGAGCAACACTGTATGGGTGTTTAATCGCTGCGGCATGTATAACTGCTCGTCTCGGCAAAACAAATGTAACCGCGCTTTCGCCACGCGCGTACGTAAAGTCATGGGGTTCAGGCGCCAGAAATATCCACTGCGATGAATCAACCGCTAACTCGAGAAATTCCTGTACATCAAAGGCGGGAGTTTCGCGGAACTCGATTTTATATTTTGTACCTTATCGCTTGGAATGTCAGATATTTTGATTGGGGGGATTTTGTACGTCGTTCATAATTAACGACTGTAAATTATGCTAGAAATTAAGAACATTTTATACGATGTTCGTGTATAATAATGATGGGTTTAAGTAGTTAGATTAGGTATAAGATGTTATGTGTATATTCTATCAATTATAAAAATACAAAATAATCTTCATCCATCAAAATTTAATCAGCAATTAATAATAAACATCCAATTTCGCAAACCATGGGAACACGATTTAGATTGATTACGAGACCGGCGCGAATCAAAAACGCTTGTAAATTTTTAAAACTCTAATTTTAAAGTTAAAAGGCACGGTTTAATGACGTGGAAAATTTGACACTTGGCCGAGGGCTGTGGGCGAGAGTCAAATTATTCAGAATTTTATTGACGGCCCGGGAGATTTACACACACAGCTGCCTCGGCGAGTCGGTGCCTTGCCCGCTTGCCTCGTGGGCACGCCGGTGAACAACCCGCCTTACATTTTATATCAAGTATTTTGCATATTACATGTTCTCATGTAAATTGTGTGAATAGTTTCGATATAGTTTTACATGGTTATTAAAATTAAAAAGCCGTAAATGGTGCACGCGAAGTGTGCAGTTTATTACAGTAACCTAATTTTTTGTTTGCTTTGCTTTCAAGACTTGTTTGCTGTTAATTTATATAGTACGCCGCGCTATGGTTAAGCATACCTACCACTGCAGCGGTCGGTATCAGAGTTATCGAAAAACCGCAAAGTGTCAATAAAGCCGTGTACTGAGATATGTTTTCCACTTTATTTTATGAAAGCTCAAATGGACGTTAGTTACGAACTTTAGACACAAGTGAAATAATGTTTATTTATTAGGTAAGTAGGTCTACCTGAAAATAAGGTAAAGTTGGATCAAGAAGCACTTAAGTCCATTGTTGTTGTTCATTTCACTTACCACAAAAATACAAAACAAAAAAAAAACGGGTTGCACTCCGGGAGTGCCGGCAGAAGTGAAAACTTGAATATTAACGTTGTGCATTTTTGATATTTTGGAATGCGGTCTACTCTCCCTCCGTCTTACGAATTTTCGATCAGGTCACGTGTCCTGACGCGAGCTCCGTCTTACGAATTTTCGATCCAGTCACGTGTTATGACGCGAGTTTAACATGACAACCCACCACAACAAAAGTGCACAACGCCGCTAAAGAAGTTTTCACTTCAGAAAAAGTTGATCAAACAAAAATACACAATTGGCGGCCTTATAGCTTTCAGCGATCTCTTCCAGGCAACCTGAAATGGACAGTGATTTACTTGGATATAAAAATGGGGTTGTTGTTGGTGCAATAATTAGGTCAAAATATACTAAAATAGATACACAGATAATTATATATACACTTACCACTTTCAGGACTCCTTCATCGATCGTGCTTGAAAAATCATAAAATATCCTTTCTTATTCAAGTTCTAGGACTTGTACATGAGACCACTAAGTAGGTAGACCCCTGGTAATTTTTTCAAGAATGAAACAAGACCAAATTTATATCCTTCACACAATGGGTCTTAACTTCTACACCTTATGGGTGAGAATGAACCCGAGAAATGTTTTCATTTAATTTATCAACCGTTTTACTCGGCTGAATTCACATAGGTACAATAAATAACAGTTTTTATTTCAGCTGAACTTATTTTACGATGTCAAATGAAAATTCTTAATTTCTTGTCTAACTGTTTTGGGGAGTAAAACATTTGTGTTTTTATTTCACTATTTTATTTTATTATTTCTTTTATTTGTTCACTCTTATTTGCTCTTGTAAGTTTATATCAATTTCAATGTAATTACGAAATTATTGCACAAACAAAACACGTAGTATCGCGCCTGTAATCCCCGAAGGGTAAGGCAGAGGTGCACCTATAGTATAGTGTACACACACATTTCACAATTTTTGCAGTGTAGTGATACTCAATGTTTTAAGTATACGTACTGCAATAGGAGAAGTCTCATTAACGACAGAGTAAGATCAGATTCAGATATAAAATAATGGTAATTCAGGTTGATTATTCAATAAGTAATTGGCCTTTAAAAGTTTATCTTCCAAACCATGGACATTACAAATACTTTATTTCATTCGCGTTTTTGTCCATAAAACGCGCGTTGCTGTCATAAACGTTTATCTTCCTACCCATCCATCAACGGCTGATAGAATCTTGAAAATACTTTCATCGATCCTAATACATTACTTCCAGATGAACATGCATTCTAAAACATCCGGGAAAAATGAAAGTTCTCATGGGAATATAAAACAATAGCAGGTGCAGGACGCAGTTTAGGTGAATTTTCAAACGTATAAAAAGGTTTAGTAGATATTGGGAGACCAGCTTGCACTCCTCTGTCTTTTGGGTGCATCGTTTCTAGCGTTTAGTTTTTCTACACTTAGTGGAAAGATAAATATTTTGCACCCAAGGGAACGAAAACACCATAGTTCTTCTTGTTATTTATCTCATGTTTGTTATATGTATGAAGTGAAAACTTGAATATTAACGTTGTGCATTTTTGATATTTTGGAATGCGGTCTACTCTCCCTCCGTCTTACGAATTTTCGATCAGGTCACGTGTCCTGACGCGAGCTCCGTCTTACGAATTTTCGATCCAGTCACGTGTTATGACGCGAGTTTAACATGACAACCCACCACAACAAAAGTGCACAACGCCGCTAAAGAAGTTTTCACTTCAGAAAAAGTTGATCAAACAAAAATACACAATTGGCGGCCTTATAGCTTTCAGCGATCTCTTCCAGGCAACCTGAAATGGACAGTGATTTACTTGGATATAAAAATAGGGTTGTTGTTGGTGCAATAATTAGGTCACAATATACTAAAATAGATACACAGATAATTATATATACACTTACCACTTTCAGGACTCCTTCATCGATCGTGCTTGAAAAATCATAAAATATCCTTTCTTATTCAAGTTCTAGGACTTGTACATGAGACCACTAAGTAGGTAGACCCCTGGTAATTTTTTCAAGAATGAAACAAGACCAAATTTATATCCTTCACACAATGGGTCTTAACTTCTACACCTTATGGGTGAGAATGAACCCGAGAAATGTTTTCATTTAATTTATCAACCGTTTTACTCGGCTGAATTCACATAGGTACAATAAATAACAGTTTTTATTTCAGCTGAACTTATTTTACGATGTCAAATGAAAATTCTTAATTTCTTGTCTAACTGTTTTGGGGAGTAAAAGTAAACATTTGTGTTTTTATTTCACTATTTTATTTTATTATTTCTTTTATTTGTTCACTCTTATTTGCTCTTGTAAGTTTATATCAATGTCAATGTAATTACGAAATTATTGCACAAACAAAACACGTAGTATCGCGCCTGTAATCCCCGAAGGGTAAGGCAGAGGTGCACCTATAGTATAGTGTTCACACACATTTCGTAATTTTTGCAGTGTAGTGATACTCAATATTTTAAGTAAACGTACGTACGTATAGGAGAAGTCTCATTAACGACAGAGTAAGATTAGATTCAGATATAAAATAATGGTAATTCAGGTTGATTATTCAATAAGTAATTGGCCTTTAAAAGTTTATTTTCCAAACCATGGACATTACAAATACTTTATTTCATTCGCGTTTTTGTCCATAAAACGCGCGTTGCTGTCATAAACGTTTATCTTCCTACCCATCCATCAACGGCTGATAGAATCTTGAACATACTTTCATCGATCCTAATACATTACTTCCAGATGAACATGCATTCTAAAACATCCGGGAAAAATGAAAGTTCTCATGGGAATATAAAACAATAGCAGGTGCAGGACGCAGTTTAGGTGAATTTTCAAACGTATAAAAAGGTTTAGTAGATATTGGGAGACCAGCTTGCACTCCTCTGTCTTTTGGGTGCATCGTTTCTAGCGTTTAGTTTTTCTACACTTAGTGGAAAGATAAATATTTTGCACCCAAGGGAACGAAAACACCATAGTTCTTCTTGTTATTTATCTCATGTTTGTTATATGTATTATACCTAAACGTGAGCTTTTCTTTAGTTCCTCTGCTACAAGCTGTTATGAGAGTACTAAAAAGCACTACGTTACTATAAAAGCAAAACATGTGTAGCACAGGTAACCTGAATAGTGCTCTTTAGTGTAAATAAGTTTGCTACCTATGTTTTCTACACAACACTATCGAGAAGATATTTAATACAATGTATATACGGTAGTGGGTGGCATTGCCTGTTACCATACGGTATCCATAAGTTAACAAAGCCATTATTAATTAGTTATAACTAATCTACATAGACAACAATTTTGTGACAAAACGGATCAAGAATTTCCCGATAACTGTAGATAATCCTGTCTGACTATAGGTTATCATTAGTTATAAATTTATTAAAGTTTATCTCTAAATGAATAATGTAGCACATTATGTAACGGGATAACAGCAGAGCCTGTTGAGCCGTGAAACTACTTAATGAGAGCAGTTTTGTGAAATCAATAAACGTATTTATAATGTAATGTATTAATTTGAGTACTTACTGTGCTAATTAAATGCTAATTGAATGGCATTCAATGATGATAATTGGAAAACTGCAGATAGTAAAGTATATTGTATGTTTGCTGTTTATTTCTGTTACTTATTTATTATTTTTAACCATACCCAGATAACAAGAGTCGAGTAATTTACATGACCTTTTGCGTCGTCTGTCTACATAGACTTAAGTTTTATGCGTCGAGTGTGAATGTAATGAGTCTGAATGTAAAATGGTTTTAAACTTGTGTACAATAGAACAGAATATTCATTTATTTGCTCAGAATGTAGGTATTTACTATAAGGTGGTTAAAATATTATTAAAGAATCCTTGTACATTCTACGTTTTTGGCATGTAAACATTGATGCAGTTCATCATCAAAGTGTAGCTAATTGGGTACTTAGTATGAAGATAAATTCTGCAGGTATCTCTTACACTAAAAGTTAAGTATACATCACAAATAACGCTTTCTCACCACACTTAGAAAAGCCATAAGATAATAAAACACAAATTATAAATTTTACAGCAGCTCAGTCGTCAATCAAGGTGTCGTAACCTAACAAAATAAAACTATATCGTAAAATTCTTCATATATTTATCACGTCGCAGTTTCACAAGCTACCGCAAAGGAATCCAGAACTTTGATCGGTATACCAACATAATAACATAAACTTTTGCTCCTTTGGACGTTTTGACAAGTCAAGGCGACTTCAAAGTTGGCAAACGTTATTTATAATATTTATGTCTCGAGACACGCTGGCGCTTCGATTTGTGATAATATTATGTGTGTCTTTCATGTTTTAATATGCAAAGAAGTTTATTTTATTGAGAAATAAAATTTTATGGCTGGCCATTAGCAATGTGATTAGTTAAATTTTCAGTTTGTAAAATTTAAAAATAACAGGGTGATGATAACGCGTCTTTGAAGTGGGACTGTATTTCAAAGATATTTATTAAAATAAACTGTTTATATGAAAGAGCTCACAAAGAATCAATATATTATGTATTCCTTTTAAAGAATACAGCAGACCATGCAGAAAGTGATGTATAACACACAACAGTCACGACATTTTCATGGGCGATTTACTTAAAAAAAAAAAACTACAAAAAAAAACCTTATCGTCCAAAGAATAAAGAATACAACATCGTCCCAGGTGCGACATCGACGTCATTTCTATACCAACATTATAAAACTCTAGCCCTAAGTTAAGCAGGGGGTGTTAACTTTGTCCTCTCTATTGTTGATTTTTTGTTACTTGGCCAGTTTTCTTTGACGCCCCCGCTAATAATCTCCTTTTATTTACTTACCATGTTTGACGGGATACTCTATGGTTTTTTTGGGTGAGTTGTTGCCAGTAATTCTGGGATTAACTACATTTTGCCAGCTTTGAATTTAGGATTGCACCAGCTTGAACGTTTCACTTGAAAACTTAGACTTAGGTAGGTACTTTACATGGTTACCTACCTAATTAGTAAGTAAACTGCAATTTATAATTATCTCCTTCATTTGAATATAAACATTATGAATTATATTTTTAAATATTAGAATATAAAAAGTATAAAAACATAAAAAAATATGATTATTATTATTATTTACTAAGTAGTTATTTTTATTTTAGTCTATTTGCATATAAAACTATTATTAATTACCTACTAATCAAAGATTTAGGTATGCTAATGTTCAGACCCATTATTTTATTCCAAAGTATCAAAGGAAGCAAGATTTTTTTTTAATTTCATTTAGAGGTAGGTACTTAGGTTACAGCAATTTACCAAAACAAACGACCAAAGCCGATTTATCCGTTGCAAAATATTATATTTCAAATCCCCCAATCATTCACGATCATCCCAAATTCCCTCTTAACAATAATCTTTCGGGCGCTTTGTGGAGCCGCTTCCGCCGTTCACAATAGATGCATGCAAACTTCGTGAAATGGGTAAAAATAATCCTCTGCCCGAGCCCAATACATCACGCGAACTGTCAGTACAGACCGCACGAACAAAAATATACCATTGTGAACGACGAGACGCGCATTGTACAAAACTTTCGTAAAAACTTGTGCAATTTCGACTGTACGCACCGACGCAATGACAATATCCTCCTTACCATGTCGCAACCGCCCAAAAAAGTAATCGTCCCTTGTCAAACACTTTTCACACGAAACGTCTATTTTGAATTCCAATTGTCCATTAAGACGGATCGTTAGCTTGTAAATCAACGTCGGCTGAGCGATTGATGGTACCAGCAATTAAAAAACTAGCTACGCCGTCGACAAATAGACATTTGGGACTGTTCTTAAATTGGAACAGGCACTCGCGTTTTGTACGCATCTGACAATTAATCAATTCCAAAAGTAGAGCGGTTAATATTTTACAAGTTTGGAGCGATCAATCCCTCTTTGTGTGGGTCCGCCTCCACCGTTGAGCCCTTCAAAACAAACATTATTCAGTATGGATGTTTTCATTTATTTTTATAATAACACCCACGTTTAAGGCAACCGCGTGTGATCGTGCGAGCGCGCAGGTTTCGTGAGACTTACCTATAAACTTAAAGGTTGCAGTCAAAATATTTTCATATGTTATGTTGTTACGACATGACTTATAAGGCCGCGTTCAGTAAATATTACACTTCAACATTCCAACATTTCCAAAGCATGGGCAAATTCTAGTGATATTTTAGGGATTTAATGTCGTTGCGAGCTACATAAACGGGTTCCGCACACAATGCTTTCGAAGTAACTATGTGAAGAGTAAACAGTGTTTCTGAAGACCAACCATTTAGTTCGTTTGCTAAAGCTATCTCTGGGTCGCACCTGGAAAGTAGAAATGTCAACAGTGTCATTATATCTGTAAGTGTCGTCCGAACCAACTATGTTAGTTGTCACATCTTCGTGAAACGAAAATATTATGAGAATTTGATGAAATGTTTTTCTTAGTAATTTTCAAGTTTGCATTATCGATGCCCACACATCTTTTAAACCACGGAAAATAAACATCTCAAAAGCTTTTCATGGCTACAATGCCTACTAGAGAAAAAAAAAAAAACATTATCGGACTTCGAGAGAAAACGGTAAGTATTTTGGGAAATTATAGCTACGAAAGAGTATTTCTTATCTCAACGGGACAAAAATTATGTTACATTATTAATTATTTATAGTTTCGTTGACATAAAGAGGTCTTTGTATAACAATCAGTATGAAAGTTCAACACAATACATAAATAAGTATCGTAAAAGAAATATCTTAATTACTTTTATGTTACATTTTCTGAATGGTAGTCATTGTTTATTTATCGGATAAATATTTTCAAGCAGTGCCCTGTCACCACTGAAGTGGCTATAAATTATAAACTTAACCTTGGGTACGTTTGTTTTCGTTCAGCGTCTAGACGATTCAACCCCGCATATGCGCAGGAGCATATGTGCGTCGTGAGAATTTTATAGAGAGGTTATTTTTATGAATTTTCGGGTATTTGATTGTTTTTGGAACCCACTGTGTAACTTTAATGTGGGTTCGGCAATCAATCACGGGGTAAAATTTGCTTACCACGTGAAACCCACTTCATGTAAGTTCTAAAAAGTTCCAGAGCATAATCCTACTAATATTATAAACGCGAAAGTTTGTATGGATGGATGGATGGATGTTTGTTACTCTTTCACGCCAAAACTACTGAACAGATTTGGATGAAATTTGGCACACAGATAGTTTATAACCAGGATTAATACATAAGATACTTTTTATCCCGATATTCTTACGGGATCCAAACTTGTAAGGGTGAAACCGCGGGGTGCAGTTAGTTGCCTGTAATGCTCTCACTGCTGGGATACCAGGCCTCCTCTCCGTGAGTGGTAGTGGGCCGTAATCCACCACGCGGGCCCAGTGCGGGTTTGGTAGATATGACGTCTTCGAATTTTTGGTTCTAGGACATGCCAGCTTCCTCACGAGGTTTTCCTTCACCGTTTTAAGGGTAGGATAATAGTAACATTAAGAAAAGTACACACAAAGAGGTTTTTCTGCAACACAACATTTTATCATTTTCCCAGAACAGATTGCATTAAACCGTGTATGTGTTAAAAGGATTATTTATGGGAAAACATCGAGTCCATGATATTTTTCTAGATACCCTTTATCCGTCATGGCCTCGTTTTGTAAAACCTGCCAGACAATTTATTTTTATCAATACAAATAAATAAAATTTAAGTGTCTGTTTGCAATGTCAAAATAACAGCTTTTTACTATATGCATATCAAAGTATTTAAATAGTACAGTCACGAGCAAAATTAGTATGTATAGGTACACTCGGCTTTATTCAAAAGCGATTTACTCCTTTATTTTTGAATAAAATTTTATGTTGTTACGAACATAGCATTTTCGAACCCATATGTTTATCTAATGTGTCGTATTTCAACGTTGCATTCATTATTTCACGAAAAAATCGCAATTGAGAGTTGCCAAGGGTTACATATTGGTGCTCGTGACTGTACTTATAACAAAACACATTTTTTTTTGTCTGTCGGTTGTTCCGGGTAATCTCCGGGTCCCGGGTAATTGACGGAACTTTCACTGGCAGATAGCTGATTCTAATAGTAACTAAGGCTACTTTTTTTTAGGAAAAAAATTAGGGATCCGCGCAAAAAAAAAAATTCCATGAATTAGAAAGAAAAGAAAGACAAAGTATTTATTGCGACTAGTACAGGAAGATCACAGAGAGCAAAAAAATCAATCAATCAATTCAAAAATAAATTCTGAAATTAGCTCTCCGACATGCACGTGAACGAAGTCGCTGGCAGAGCTAGTTAGTCATAAATGAACATAATATAACCTAAGTATAAATCTATTGAAACACAGAATAATGCCTTCCAAATAACAATTAGTCCAATCGATACTACACTGTAACTGATTTCAGATTGGATTCCAAACAGTCGGATTATCCATCATGATAATGAACTAATATCCGTGATTACTGGGAATACAGCACAGTACTGCGTCTATTTTGATACAATCAGGTTTATTGGATGTTAACAGTTTCCCATTGCTGTGTAATGTCTCGTTAAACTGAATCACGTCCGTTACAGTGTGTTGCTGGCTTTATGGGTGCTTCCTCTAAGCCGGGCGACATTTTTAGCATGTATTAGGTGCGTTATTGTTTACCTAAACCATGAAGTTAGTAAGTACCTATACAACAGTAAATCTACGTTTATTTCTGTAATTCCTAGTATTCTATTTTATTCTAA
This sequence comes from Apamea crenata, assembly GCA_949629185.1. Taxonomy (NCBI): domain Eukaryota; kingdom Metazoa; phylum Arthropoda; class Insecta; order Lepidoptera; family Noctuidae; genus Apamea; species Apamea crenata. The sequence continues at coordinate 7,749,504 of OX451359.1, forward strand.
GCTGTGATGTTAACAATGACATGAAAAACTGTAGAAAATGTGTTGTGTAAAAAATATAAATTACAACTTATTATTTTCCCGAATATAATTATTAATATTATAAATTAATTATAATTCTAATATTTCTCCTCGTATTCATCCAATTAAGCTTTGGCAAATTTTGTCCATTGCTTGATGTCAGGGACCAAAGGCAATATACATTGCGTAAAGGAGATACATTTCTTAATTTTACCACCCGATCTTACCTACTCCTTCATCTCCTTTTGTAACTTTCCCGTAGCTGTATCTAAAGAAATGGTTGTTGGCAACAACATAAAAGTAATTTTTGTAGTAAAATTTAAATATCATTAATTGGCAATAATATTGTAATATTTTCTGTAGTGGCAACGCTTGTCACACTTCTTTTTTCTTGGCCAACGAATAACTAACTTGCACGGTCACGTATTTTTTCACTCTCGTTAATTATTACCTATATTATATTAATAAGATACTAAGTATTGTGTCAACGGTTGTGTACCCAAAGCTGTACAATAAATAGTGTGCATCTAAAAGCGTCTTTACATTTTGAAGAAACCTCCTGGTACACAGCCCCAAAAATATTCCTGGCGTGGCATAGCAGGACGCGTGCCCGCCAATGGTTACATAACATTATGTTATGTAACCATTTCTAACATAACAACTAACAACCCAATACGTTACCCTAATCCTTATATTTACAACCCGTCGTCAGTATCTATCTTATCTAAGCCGCAACATCTTATTACAGGAGGTTTTAATATCATAACAAAATATTTTCGAAAGAATTAGTTATGGCCCCAATCATAGTGTTCCACTTTAGGTGTTCCACAAAAAATGGAACATCGCTATAAAACGTTTGATTTAGTTTTTATAGCAAGGATGTTGTTACAGTTACAAGATGTTTTTTTTTTGTCTAATAAACCTAGGAAAATAAAATAATATTTCGGGTCTGTTTCAAATTCTCCAGATAAAACTGAACTTTTATAATTATAGATAAGCTGTAATGGCGGGTACAGTGGGGTAATTGTGTAACACACGAACAGTAGCAATGGCTTTAGGTAACTTTGATAGTTTAACAACATTCATTGCGTTGTTTACGTTGGTGAGCAGACTAGACGGATTAGCAATATCCTTCAAATGATTCAGATTGTGATTGGTAATGTGATACGCAATTAGGGTGCTGATTTCGTAACATAAATAGAATAGTCAATCGCCCCATGTAAGATATTGGTATTCGTTTGCATTTGGTAAGACTAGAAGCCAACCCCAACGTAGGTGGGAAAGGCTAGGTAAAAGACAGTAACACGGATGTGTCGACCTAATTTATGCAATGCAACATGAAATGAAACACACGTTGTATTACAGGACTCAAATATCCTGAAAGAATTTATTCGTCTGCAAATTTTATAACTCTTGCATGTATATGGACTTAGTCTGAAATAAAGTTTTTTATTATTATTTATTATTATTATTACATTTTATGTTACATTTCACGAATCTGTACCCAGCTTAAATGTACGGAATTATCGCCAAGAAAGAGATAAATAGGTGGTGAAATATTTGTCGATATCAAGTAGGTACCTATAACATAAAATATGTCAGCTGTCGTTAGTTCCATCATCTACCCCCATTTCCCCAAAGTATAAATATCAGTACCACAGCTCATTTTCATCAACCTACAGCCATTACCAAAAGGAAAAACACAAATGCTCGACATTAATTACACCAAGTTCCGAGAAATTAAAATTGCAAAACGCGCTCTTATTCAAATCTGAAATGACGCTAACTTCCACTGTCTTAAGCCAAGTTTATAATTATTATGTAGCTTGCACACAAGTTGCAAGTTACAAGTAAATTGTATGGCAGGAACATTAGTCATTAGCCTTCATGAACACAATAAACAAAGAAGATTTTGCATCACTGTATGTAGATTAATAAAATAGGATTTTGTTTTTTCATGAAGGAAACGGACCGGGAAGTGCCTCAAAAACGATGCTAACATTATTTAAGCGTTATACATAATGTTAGAATCGTTTTTGAGGCGTTTTGTACATAACTGGCGAAAAGTAGGTGTACTACGATGGATACATATTTTACGCCTTTGCGTAACCCTTCAGAGAAAACAGAGGGGCAATTCTCGTAATTTTAAGACAGATTGAGACTGAGATTAGACTAAAGTCTAAGTAAAGTCTAATCTCAGTCTCAATCTGTCAAAAATACCTCCAATTTCCTTACATTTTTGACAAGTTTTAGACATTGATTGTCGCTGAGATGAGATTGCGACTAGATTTTGAACGTTTCTAATAACGGGAATTGGCCTTCAAGTGTTATGTTAGTTTAGTCCTCTTTAAAAAGCAAGAAACAAATGAATGCTTGGTGTTCCATATTGTACAAAGACGGACAAGTGAAATAAACAAGTTAGTACGTACTACTAGTAGCCATTGGATTACATTAAATTGTAGCTACGCATTACGTGAAACATCTCACGTATATATACAGGGTGGAATTTTGTAATGCCACCTGAAGGGAAAGTACTCTTAATACTGTAGATAGACAATTTTACTCAAAGAAAACATTCCTTTATTTTTTAACAGAAAGAAAACTGCATTCAAAGATTTTCAAAAATTTGCTTGCCACAGCCGGGAATCGAACCGACTAAAATCTGTAAAAATTACACCCTATACTTTTATTGCATTGATCGTTAGGATCAATTATAAGGATGAAATCTCTCAAACAAACTTGATAAATAAAATGATAGGAAAACTATAAAATCTTAAATTATTTTAATTATTTACAAAAAATTGTAAATTAGCATGTCATGGTCATTTAAACACTGTCAAGTATCTTGAAATATTGGATCTCTTAAGAAATGAGTTAAATGGTTTCCCCGAACAAGAGCGAAACCAAATAATTCTACAGAAAGATGGTGCTCCAGCCCATAACAGCAGAATCATTACTGCCTACATTAATAACCATTTTAATACCTGGATTGGTACAAATGGCACATTCAGATGGCCTGCGAGATCACCAGATGTCACCCCTTTAGATTTTTTTTTTTTTTTGGGATATGTGAAAAATCAAATTTACATTAAATCTTATGCGAATGTAAACGAGTTGAGAGTTGAAGTTCAGAATGCGATTTATAACACCACCACAACACGTCATTATAGGTTACTAGAAATGAATTCGTTAGAAGAATACATTTGTGTATCCAAGAAAATGGAGCCCATTTCGTGCAAATAATTTAAGATTTTATAGTTTTCCTATCATTTTATTTATCAAGTTTGTTAGAGAGATTTCATCCTTATAATTGATCCTAACGATCAATGCAATAAAAGTACAGGGTGTAATTTTTACAGATTTTAGTCGGTTCGATTCCCGGGTGTGGCAAGCAAATTTTCGAAAATCTTTGAATGCAGTTTTCTTTCTGTTCAAAAATAAAGGAATGTTTTCTTTGAGTAAAATCTTCTATCTACAGTATTAAGAGTACTTTCCCTTCAGGTGGCATTACAAAATTCCACCCTGTATAGTCGGTAACTACTGAAGTAGGTACTAGGTTCCCGAAAATGTTTAAAAGTTATCAGTTTATTAAACCAGAAAAACGTTACGCGCAATATTCCTAGTAAAAACAAGCACAACTGCACAACTATGACTTGTGCAGTTGTGCTGGTTTTTTTTTTTTTTTTGGTGAGAAATCGTCAAATGACCGCTCCCGCTCTCTCGGAGTGTCAGACTCTTACTGACTAAAACCCACCCGTGTTCCTTCCTTAGCCCTTTCTGGCAGGCTGCTTGTTTTAGTTGTGCTTGTGTTTGTATGATGCACATACAAAGCGGCAACGTGAATCTCCACATAAAATATTACACCCATACTCAAACTGCATAATCCTACTTCCTACTAATATTATAAACGTGAAAGTTTGTATGGATGGATGGATGTTTTTTACTCATTCACGCAAAAACTACTGAATGGATTTGGATGAAATTTGGCACACATATGGTTTATAACCAGAATTAACATATAGAATACTTTTTATATAGGTACCTATATGCAACATTTGTAAAAATTTGTAAACTTTTTATCCCGATATTCCCACGTAATCAAAACGAATGCGGTTGAAACCGCGGGGCGCAGCTAGTCAAACAATATATTCACAATTTAATATGATATTATATCGAATCATGAAGCCAATAAACGGTTGTTACCCGCCAAGGAAGTTGTCAAGAGCACTTGAGTTCAGATAAACTAATTTGAACCAGTCAAAAGTTAAATCAGGGTCATGCGTTCGATACTTGCGTTGTGTAGGAGTATAGGCAGTAGTTTAGGTCAGAGTGTTTTGCTTTGTGAAAGGACAGTAAAGGAGTTTCTTATACAGGGTGGCAGGGATCGATGAGCATACTGTAGCAATGAATTTAGCACATGATTCTAGATGTCCTACCGTAGTAAGTTTACGTCGGTTGTCAAAAAAATCTACCTACGCCGTCAAAATGTATGGAAAGGTATTTTTTTTTTTAATATTGACGAAAAATTTCATTGCAGGGTGGTTCAGATTCTGTACCTGCGTTGAAATTCTGAGCTTCAGATTTTTTTACTCCATGGTACAGATTACGCGTCGATGTCCTTGCCACCCTAAAATTCGACCTAATCAAGTAGCTAGAGCAATTAATAAGGTACTATTTGAAAAATAGATGTAATTTTTCGTCCTTATAACCACAGGAAAATTAGCCTAAGAATGGAGACAACGCTAACTAAAAAGAGTGATAGTATAGAGATGATAATGAAGTGCAAACAACAGTGTAGACATATCCAGAAGAATTAACCACTTAAAGTGTTTCGGATGTTACTCAGACGTCATATTTATTTTCATTATTTAGTACTTTACGAAAACCATACTTTTTAAAATACTTAAGTACTTACGAGTATTTCACTTGAACTTTTAACTACTGTTTCCTTTTTTGTCTATCAAGTAAACCCGCCAAATCCTTTCATGGATAACTTATTAGGTAGGTACCCGCAGAATATTACTTAACACTTCCCTTCTTCCGACCTTATTCTCCAAACCATAAAGTATAAAATCCTTTGCGCCCACACAGGATAAACCGAACGCTTTTCACTTTAACATGAGTATTGAATATTCGTTACCAATCAGATACATATCAATATTATTGGATCAATGGAGATACTGTCAGTTTTAATTGAAACATCCTTGTCAATCATCAGATTGCTTTTGAAGTTCGACGAAATTTTGGAGTGGATCGGAGTGTTTGCGTGCTTCAGTTATTATGGTTGTTCTAAGAACACAGATTATATGGGATGGTTGATTAAGTTGTTCATTAACTAGAAGTTCCGATAGCTTTGCCTGGGTAAAATATTTTTTGGTTTTTTAGGGAATAACGTTTAGTGTATCAAAGAGATCCTAAAATTTTTTTTTTATAGAATCAACTCAGCCTATCGCAGTCCACAGGTGGACGTACGCCTCTCCGAGGCTACGCCACAAGTCCCTGTCCTCCGCTTTCCGCATCCAGTCTGACCTTTTTTTTTTGGTGCAGGGGTATACTGGACTCTTACCGGCTAAAACCACTGCGGTGTTCCAGCCACCTTTTTAAGGTCACCGGTCCATCTAGCTGGAGGGCGTCCTACACTAGGCTTTCCGATACGCGTTCTCCACTCCAGGACTCGTCTCCTAGGATATTGTAAATCTGCACCATTTTTATAAATAAACGTTATATTTATTTTATTATTTATTTATTTGCTCCACCGGCCATCGGCACTTCGACAAACGTGGCCAGACCAAAACCACTTCAGCTTACTTATTCTGCAAGCTACATAATTATATCGGTAACTCCGGTTCTTTTCGGAATAATTTTATTTCTGATTTTATCTAGGTTAAGATGTAGCAATGATATTTATAACATCTTGTTTTAGTACTGAAACGAGTGAAATAACATGTCCAAGCTCATCGAAAGAGTTTCTGATACAATTCTATGCAAGCTAAATCTATTTCGGGTCATGATCTAATCTGGCTCAATAAAACTGTACCTATTTGTCACTTGTTCTACTCTTCCTGCATCTAAAAGAGCTTACCGGAACACGTGGGTGACAACAGTAAGTAACCCGTGTCAGATGTCTGTACCAACAATATTCCTGGAAAACATATTTCTGTGACACAGGGATCAAAGTATGTCTACTCGTCTTGTGTCTAGCTATAAGATCCTCTAAAATCGTGAGGAAAATGGGAGCAGTACCTGTAATGCTCTCATTTTTAACATTCGGAAAAAACGATCGTAGGGATCTTTTTTTATTCTAGGGATTTATCATATTATTATTATAAGGATGATTGTTTTTTTTTAAATGTGATATATTGTGTTCCCATTCATTGCCTATAAGTAATTCCATACCCATTAATTAGAAAAAGAAAGTAGTGACACCAAGGTATTTTTCCAAGCCAGTTTTTCCTCTCCAAATTATTTTCTTTCATCAAACCACAAATAACTCTCGATGTTATTCTAATTTGTCACATCAGATACAACATCTGAAATATTCTCCAATATTTATAATAAACAAGCATTTCAAATAAACAAAACGGTGCTAAATGTTGCCCAATGCGTTCCAAAAGTAGGTGAAACTCCGTGAAATAAAATTAATAATCATCGTTCTTAATGTCTTCCGACACGTGTCCCTTTTCGTAAGTTTCGTAAACATCACATATTTCCGAAACGTCGTCTGATATTTAAGACATTTATTGAATAAACTGCATGGCCTATAACGGCATAACATGTCCGAGGATCGCGATTTAATGTTTACAAACAAGTTATTAATAACAATTTGAGATGAAAGAAATTAGTAATTAGTTACTACAAGTATATTGTAATGTTTTGTGGTTTCGATGTCTATTTCAGTTGATTTCAGTAGAACTTCAGAACATAATTATGTGCGTTACACATCCACACTTTAAATCTTCCTATAACATCTTTTAGTATTAAGCAGTTGAATGCTGTAATTACAGAAACAATTAAAAAGCCATTGTGTCTCGCGTGGATCAACGTTCGGCATACATAACATTATACCGCAAAAGTTAAAAATTAAAGGGATAGATGTAATATACGAATAACTATATTTTAGCCAGAAAATGTATACAAATCTGTAAGTAATACAAATAATATGCTGTCCTTTCTGTTCCATTTCTACATCGAGAAATATAATCCAATTCCAAGCTCAGAAAATACTAAATACTGTGACAAAATTCTACACTTCAGTTTATATTTGACTTACAAAATACCTTCAACGAATCATTTGAGACAGATTTAAGAGTTTCAAATCTTTCTTGACAGCTGTTTACTGTTCTTGATAATCCAAACAAATATTATGAAGTTGTTTACATTTATGTAGAGAGAAGTGTCGCTGGTATGCTCGTTATTTTGTTTGTATAATTTGATTATGGAGGCCCAGTGGTGCTTGGCACAGATGTGGCTACGGTCCCTCAAACTTGAATGATTGAATGGGTTAGAATTTTAGATATAAACTGAACTTTGGACCGACAATTGGTTTAAGTTGTTAGTTATTATTTTATTTTGATGCTGGTTTTCCGGTATTTATCATACCACTGACGAAAATAGAAGGAAAATAGAGGTAATTAAAAAATCTGGAATTAGTTGTTGCATAAAATTCAGTTAGCGTGGTGGGCAATGTTTTTCTACTACATCATCACCATCCATAGCCAGAACTCATTGCTGAGCATAATCCTCTCTTTACTTGTGCCAAACCCTACGCTCCTGTGCCAATCTCATCTATGCTTAACCCCCGATGCATAAGCATAATCAGCCTATTGTGTTCCCACTACTGGGACACAGGCCTCGTCTCTTTGAGAGGGGGTACTGGGCTGTAATCTACTTCTTGGTTCTAGGACATGCCTGTTGCGGTATCTACAACGCCACATACACTGACGGACATAAACTGACGTCACGCAAATCCTGCACCTCGCAAGCAGAGTTTACCGTGCAATTAGCATAGATACAATTTCCCAATATCAATCGTTGGGCTATTGCCCGCCAGACACAACACCCGTCTGGTCGGAGGATCCTTCCTTTTTTAAGGAGGATGAGTGAACTTTACACGCTGTTCCTCATACCTCCAAATGCCTATTTTCTCTTGATGTTTTCCTTCACAGTTTTGAAATCAGTGGTGGTGAAATAATTTACCAAATTAAAGCCTGTGAGGGTTAAAAACTACGACCTACAACTCGTAAATCACTGCCGTTACCACACAGCCACCACACACCCTCGATGACAACAATACTATAGGTACTTACCTCTCACCAATTCCTAGTCTTTTATTCCGGAATCTGCATTAAAACAGTAGCTTCAGATATAACTGTATAACCGGGTAAAGAAATATACAACAAAAACAACTGCTCGAGACTATCTGCATATCCAGACTAATCTGCAAAACGAAGTGGCTTTTGATACTGTATTCACCACCACTTAGACCGTCTGTCGCAAAGGGTTTTTGTTGCATACATTTTACGAGTGTAAAGCTGGCAACACGCCAGTATGTTTATGTGCAACCATACCTGTAAGATAAGATGCAACTAACACATTTCTGAGAAGAAAAACTGTGTACCCAGTGGAATTTTCCATCGAAAATTTTTTATCCCCCATTAACCCCTCTAAAGGGTACATTTTCAAAAATTCGTCCTTAGTGCAGATGAAGGAGGGTTTTGTTTTTATAATCTTTACAAAGCGTGTGGGTTTGATGAAACACGATAAAACATAAGGAAACAGATTTTCTCAACTCGAACTTCGAGTAACAAATCTACCAGCGGTCATTGACTCCCGAAAACAACATCAAATCATTTAATTTTTTATTTTATGATGTTTATACTCGTATATCGATACCCGTCCCGTCTACAGAGTTTTGCTCGGTAATTAAATTTTACACTATATAAGGAACTCTTGTAAAAGAAATATGCTTCTATACCTAATCTGCATTCGCGACATATTCGCCAAAAATGTAAACAAATATGAGCTTATGGGAAAATAACTTTAATGCCTACACAATAAAGTTCACTTTACGCTACAACTTCAAACATTTTTATAACTTTTTCAATAGTGCTAGTCACTCTGAAATCAACTTAATTAGCATTAAAATAAAGTTGATATTGGTTTAATTTGAAATAACGCCAATCAAAGGAGACGGGGATTTCTGGGCCTGATTGTAATAAGTTGAGGTATGGCTTAAAAAAAAGGTTATAATTTTCTATTTCAAAATGTGAAAAATCAACTCAATTTACAATCTGGAAAATGAGAAATCCAATAATTAAGTTAGGGTTCCGAAGTAATTGGAATATCGATTCAATTATAATCGATTAACGTTACTGAGTTCATACTATTTACGAAAATACTTTCACCAGATGATTAATTCAATTAAAATAATTAAATCTGTTAGAATTAAAGTACCTATTGAGAGTTTAAACGAATTAAATATCTACATAATTATTAATTAAGTTATATCAATTCACGTTTACTAATCGATTATTGTATTTTTAACCTGTGGTACTCTGTGGTAACTCTGACTTGACATGAATCATGAATGACATGACATCGACACTCGACTCGTTCGTATCGTAGACGTGTGCGTTTTGAGTGTGTCCTCCCATACTTTCAATGATATTTCCTCGACCCCTGCTTTCCTACGGACTTCTGATCTTCCTTGTTGTACGACCCTTGCCTTGCTTCCATACCGGACACGGAGAACCCCGCTTAAACGTTGAACTTGGACTTGTTATTTTGGATTCTACGAACGACCTACCGATTGGATATTGATTGACATCATGGATCGTTGTGTAAATTGTGGCATACTTACTAGTCGCTGTAATACACTAGGTCTTCGCGTTTTGGATGACGAAATGATATTAGCAATGATTCGACAATGGCGTGCACCACAATTTGTAAGTAGGTACATACTTACTCACTTCTTGTTTATTAGCTCACCAGTGTCGCTAGCTTGCAATCTTTAATGTTATAAGTAAATGTATGTTTTCCTTCGCCATTACACTAACAAAATAATAAAGTATAGATAGGTAAACATTTAAAAGCCACATAAAGATACATTACATTGAACTAAGTAACTATCGGCCAGAGTAAATCAAATCATTTATTCGCATAGAACATAGGTATTGTACATTAAAGTTGTTGTACCAAAAATATAGTGAGCCGGGTACATTCTGCCTGAGTAGGTAGATTTTTTAAAAAGCAATCATCTTATCTGTTATTAAAAACTTTTTGCGTCTTTCAGGTAAACAGCAGTGACCATGTTTGCCACGCTTGCTGGGACTTGGCTCAAAGATCACCTCTTGGTGAACCTAGACATCTTGGCCACCATAGTGTTTGTCTCCGATGTAGACGTTCTCTTGCGTCTAGAGTCAGCCATTTACTTCACACTGGCTCACTTCGTGAATTGAGAATTTATAATGTTATTCAAGAGTGGATTATGCCTAAAGCTGTAAGTTGAATCACACGCTGAGTTTACATTGTTTTAGAAATGCTTTGGTTGTAATTCAAATAGATTTTTTAAATACTTAAATGATCATGTATCGTTTGTTGCAGATAGAAGTAACCAGTCGCATATGCCATACTTCATGGGTGGCTGCAGACAGAGCTGCTGTCCATATGACCTCTCGCCCATCAACTTCTTCCCAAGCAAGCCAAATTGAAGAAATACAGCCACCAGTACAAGTTCTTGCTGCTGACGTAGGGAACGTGACTTTAGGGAAGCAATATTAAAATATTATTGTAACTGCATCGTAGGCAAACGGACTGTATGCTGCTGAGCCCATGTTATGTCAATAATATGGTACCTTAGTTGGGCTAGGTACCAAGAAAATATAGTACCACCTGCACAATTTATTGTTATAAGTGAAGATGAATAAAAAATATTAATAAAAAACGATTTTCATTTTTAAACACCACCTCCTTCCCACTCTACAAAATATATTTAAGTACTTAACATCCTATCTAAATTATAAAAAAATAATTCATTCAAAAAATAAAAAACCCGACTGCTAAGCCAACTAAAAAGACGTAAACGAGAAGAAAATCATGCTGTGTAATCGAAGGATACATCTGGTTTATATTGGTTTTATATATTTTGAAATGACCTCTTAAACCCCTTTATTTTGATACCGCACACGATCAGTTTGGAAGAAAAAAAAAATGGGCCCCCCACAATCCTATGGCTCCCAAAAGCCGCCATTTTTTCAATTTTTATCTAGCCAGTGACACTCGCAAGGATAAGACGAATCGATTGACGTAAGAATCACCAAAATCGGCTGACGCGTTTGGTCTCTAGAACGCTACAGAGGAACAAACATAAATACATACAAATATACATACATATACTGATAAACCCATTACCCTCCTTCGGCAGTCGGGTAAGAAATGACAATCGCACTTCAAAAATCGGCTGTTAAGTACAGATTGTTACGTAACCTCACTTTTCCTAAATCTCTTTTATCTCGGCTTCCAGATTGCCAAAATCTGCAAAATTTTCAGTGATTGTTTGTTAATATAGTAGCTATCAATTGACACCAATTTCATCTTTTTACATCCAGGCCCAAAATTGTATGAAAGCGTATCCTTCTCCTTTGAAACATAAAATAAATAAAATTTGAATATAGCTGTTTAGGCTGCGCGTTACCTGTTAGTGAAATTAAGATTGTTATTACGTAGATAAAGAGAAATAACAAATCCTAGATGAATAATATTTTCGACCAAAGAACTCATAACAGATATTTATGCAGAACCACTCCTCTCCTCTTTACAAGGGACAAGCCCATGGGTCCTGTTATCTCGTTACATTATTGAATGAAGGGGTAAGGGGTTTTACGAAATCCAACGTGTAACTAAAGTAAATTACGAAAAGGCCCTAAACTGATGAACTTAATAAAATTAGAGCGGCTATTTGAATAAAATGTTCAAGGTGTTTATTTAAGGCCGAAAAATAGAGTTATTTGTAAGGGGTAGTTAAATTTAGGTGAAGGCTCAGTTAATTTTGGCTTTATTGAAGCTTACTCGTGTAAATTTTATGAACTCCGTAGCTGGAATCTTGCTGGAAACAAGACTATAATTTCCTTTTTAATATGATTCTTAATATTATATTATTTTTTTGTAAAACGAGTTACATGCAAATAGGTACTTATAGAATATTAATTACGTAACAATATACATACATAAACTCTCGCATTCTTGCCATTCAATTCATTTATTCAATAACAATTTTTACATCGTGTCTGAATTTCTATAACTAATCATGCATGCAATGTATATTTAAATCATTACAATTATTATCCAAATTAAATTAAAATCAGAAAAATATTAAAAAATATATAAAAATATTATCATAAGTCAATTCATAAAATTCAATAAAATTTTAAATTGTTACTTTCGACTTTTGTCCATGGGGGTTAGGCAGTAACTACAGACCCTCACCAGCCTACGATCTTTACATACTTCTTTTGCCTCGTTTACGTTCACGCACGCCGGTTGCGAGTAATACGCATCATTAGTTAACAAATCATTGTTTTATTATTAGGTGAATGTGAAGGCAAAAAAGTAAAAAAAAAGTTAACACCAAGTTGAAACGACATGAGCTAGGTTACAAAGCAGTCTAGAATAGTACATAAATACACAAAACTCAACACACATTAATATCACTGAAAAACATAATATTGAAGATACGAGATACTAATCTTACTTTCTCTTGTTCCAGATGATTGAAAAGCAAGAAAATGTTGAAGAGAGCCATCATCAAGGAACATCACTCGTCGAGTTGAAAATGTGGTAGTGACCACCACGATGGATACCTTGACCGTGGTGACATCTTTACTTGGACTGATATGCTTCTGCTCAGGTATGGACTCTCTTGATCCTTATTCTCTCGTGTTGGTACGAACTATAGATGTGAGAATGTACCATGGCCTGGCTAAATATGGGACCGTCAACATGGTACGGTAAGTAGAGCAGTGGTGCCCAGTGGTTACGGCCCCAACTTACGTGTTGTCGTGGTCGTGGGTTCGAAACCAGCGCTTTAATTTGTGTAAATAATTTCATCACCACTGCAGCTCTTAAAATGATAAAGGAAAATAACATCGTCAGGAAACCGGCATGTTCTATAATCAACAATTTAAAGACATGTACACCAACTCAGTACTGGACCCACGTGGTACATTACCGCCCACTCCCTCTCAAAGAGAGGAGTACTGTGTCTCAGCAGTGAGAACATTATAGGCTGAATATTCTGATATTATTCAAAATATCCCACGTCTAACTCACCACAGTAACCACGCTTGCTATAATATCCCACTGCTAAACTGATCGCCTAAAATTTACATGACTAAACTTTAAAAAAAAAAAACTTACGCCACAAAAAATAGTGTCAGACAAAGCCATTTAGCAAAGAAGTCGGAAACGATAAGAGTACGCATGCAATTTGTTTCCCTTCAAACTATTTACGTATTCAAATTCGTTTCAAAACAGCCCTATTTTTCAGCACAGTGATAAATAAAAGCAATAGAGAGTGACAGGGTTATTTTCGTGGCAGTGTTGCCACAAATCTAAGATGGTACGGCAAGGCACTAAATATCTGTAGGGGATGGCAACCCCATGGGACCAAGGCTAATAGAGGTGAACCTTGACATTACTTATTCTTTTGGATAATTTGGGTGTATGTTAGTATAATTGGTCTATTTTTGGGGCTGCGAGGGCTACAATGTGGATAAAGTTTTATCTTATGTTGGAATCAGAATATAAACAATACGGCCTTTAACTTTATGGGACGATAAAGTTCGGTCTAGATAATGTTATTACAGCTTAGACCTGCCGTAGAACTATTTACGTATTCATACTTATAACCTATTTCATAAATGCGAAAATAACCCTGTATGTCTGTCTGTCTATCGGTTACATTTTCTGAATTGATTTCGATGAAATTTGGCACACAGGTAGACTATGATCTAGGATATAAAGTAAAAAGTATCCTATGTCCTAAACATAGGATACTAGCACGTTCCCGTGGGATAATTTTGGTCCCCCTCGCGGGCGAAGCCTCAGGCAAAAGCTAGTTTAGTTTGTAAAATAATATATTTGATTATGTTACCTAGCGATTTATTATTCGTGTAAGATCTAAACATACATTGCCTTCAAAAACTTTCTACATCTGGGCCATATCAAAACGAAACCTCTTTATATACTCGTATCTTTATAACGTCTAGAAATACGGATAAAAAACGTTTAGGCTGTCTTTCAAGTGACAGCCCCAGAGTTCTACTCCATTAAACGTTACTTAATAACGAAAGAACTAAAGGACGCTTTACACTCAATAAAAAACACGACAGCAGTTCCTAAGCGTTAAAAATCGTGTTTTACAAATAAACACAGTAAATGATACTCCGGGGACTAATGCAAAGCGGGAAGCGTAACTTATTGACAGATCTCATTAGGTTAACAAAACGCATGTGTATCCCGCATCTGTCTATCGCATATTTTACAATTAACAGCGTACATAAATACCGTATCTGGTCATTGTCGAACTTTTAAGGATGAATGGGGCATTTTGGTGGTTATTTAGGCTGTAGACAGTGACCAAGTGAAAAAGAGGTAGAAGAAGCGATTAAAAAAAAAATACGGCATTTTATAAAGGAGAAGTTCATGCGCTTAGAGCTTCTGCAGTTTTGAAAGAAGAAAAGAAAGAAAATATGTTTAAAAACAAACAAAAAAAAAACATGTTCGGGGTTTTCATTCTTGCAAATTATTAAAATAATAAATTCCGCCAATGTTGTTGTAAAATATCACGACTCAAATTTTTGTCATCTCTCGTACCTTTTATTTTTTACTCTGCCAATATATTATAATTTTATGAATTAATCGAATTATCAGTAAAAATAAATTAAATCACAACAGGGTTTCACTATCTCCCCTGTGGAACCCCATAGGACTCGCCCGTGTCGCCCATCAAAGCGTAAAGAAGTTAAGCTAATGTCAAACGACGCCCATCTTTTGTAACGAATGCTTTATAGTCCGATACACTGTTAAAAAGTTACACATACAATGGAAGCGTATCAAAATGATGCACCATTGAGATTCTTTGTGATAGTTTTATGGCCAAAATTATTGTTAGTCGGATTGCGGACAAGCAAGCTGTGCAGCTAGCCAAATTACCCATAGAATCTATGACCGTGAGAGACTACACTCAAAGTGGAGTGGCAAAAGCCTGGCCGTATTACCCATTGGATCGACTACTATTGGATGATGTGCTCACAGATACTAAATTCTTTTAAATTTCGTGTGCCTTCAAGAATTCCTCGTAAGCCAATTACGCCACTCTGTCCACCGCTCCGAAGAACAGTCTTGGGCGCTAGTTCCCCTGTCACGAACCTCGTGACAGGGGAACTAGCGCCCAAGACTGTAAAGTAAGATAATTAACGAATGTAGCGATCTAATCGACTTGCACTTTGACTCACTATACAGTTTAAAAGCGAAGACTTTGAAAAACCCAGATAAGGATTAATTTACCTTTTTGTTTTTTCTTCTTCTTTGTTCTCTGTCTCAGGATCTAAATTACATGTAATAATTTGGATACTTGTGGTTGATATAAATTAGGGTAGTTTTCTTTTAATTTTTTTCTGTATCGTACCTACGTACAACTTTCATTTTGCATGCTGAGTTCACATTTAAGTGATTGTACACTATTGCTTATCTGTTTTTGCTTGTTTTTTTACGCCCATAAGTGGTGCAAACAATCGTTGGTAGACCAATAAATAAATAAATATGTGTTCTGGAGTGAATACAGCAACACAGCGTAAAGCCAGTAGTGAAACTCGATCTTCACATGGTTGCTGGTAGCAGTTTGATACAGAAGCTCTAAGATCGAACTCAGTGGCATGCAATTGAAGAGGCTTATGCTCAAAAGTGGCCTAAATGTTCAAGAGACTAATTATTATTATATACTAGCGACCCCGATGCTTCGCATGAGTGCAAATGTCAACATCTAAGTTATTAATATCAATGTATAATCTTCCGGAATAAATGAAAGAAAGAAAGAAAAAGTATTTACAGGAAGATCATAAAACTAAACTAAACACAATCAAAAATAAAAAAAATGCAAATGATTTATTTATTTATTAACTATGGATGACTTACAGCTAAAACAAACAGAATAAAAAAACAGTATAACAATCAAGCTTAAACTAAGTATAAGAATAAAAAAATAAAAAACATATATAATAATATAAGATTTATATAAATGATGGTGAAAAGTGAAAACCGTATCAATATTTCATTGTGCAGCCAGAAATGAAAACCGATTTTGTTTTCTATAAAAAAGTCGTGAGACTGTGTAAAATGTTCTAGATTTAGAGAATTTTATTGGCTGTCCTTTGTTACCTTTACAAAATAATCCCTGCCCTGGTTTACTTTTTTAAAGTTCGATTTGTTGTTTACGCATCCCCTTAAATGGATTGGTGGAGTCCAAATGGACTTGTCTCTGTTCGATAGCTTCCATCGATAGGGGGGGAAATTACATTATGGAGTATACACGTTGGAGCTTTATTCGAGTACAAAGGGATCTGTGACAAAACTTTGTTTCATACGTTTTGTATACTTCGATACACTGCCGTGCAAGCTATGATCAATTTTGTCTTCAATAACAGTACACCTACCTGTGTAGCAAAGATAACAATAAAATATTATTTTTTGTAAAAAAAAAGATATTCTACTTAATAAATGTAATCCTACTAATATTATAAATGCGAAAGTTTGTATGTATGGATGTATGGATGTTTGTTACTCTTTCACGCAAAAACTACTGAACAGATTTTGACGAAATTTAGCACACAGATAGTTTATAACCAGGATTAACATATAGGATACTTTTTATCCCGACATTCCCACGGGATCGAAACTTATGCGGGTGAAACCGCGGGGCGCAGCTAGTATAAAATATTCTACATAATAAAATGATACATACTTACTTTATTTTATCTTGAACCAAAAAAAAAAAAAATTATCACAATCAAACGTCATTTATTAAAACTAGGCTGAGAAACAGCACTCTTTGAACGTCAACATTATATAAGACAGTCCTCCAAAACGCCCGCCCTTCACCACTTCCTAGTGCTTTAGCTGGGAAGAATTAGTGGCGCAACACACTCTCCAGTAGCAGTAGAAGAACTTGATTCTTAACAACAATAAGTAATTAACATTAAAAACTAATTTGTCTGATTTGAAAAGCGATCTACAATTCTAGAATTAGGGCATAAAATCTCAAATGTGGTTCTACACATTAAGGCTGATTCTGGGTGCACTAAAGTACCCAAATAAAAACAGTTGCCATGGACACAATGGGCCTGGTTCGTTAAGTGAACGTCATTGTTCGATATTTGAAAAACGGTTCTTATCTCAAACGCTATTCTAAACAAAGCTATGACATTTATGAACGCTGACACGTGTGTGACCCCTAATAAAACAATTTTTTTTTCGTAGCTACAAAAATAAAACTCCAGTTTTTAAATTCCGTTCGTTATAGGCAAGATGTAAATCAGTGTAAATTGAGCTTTGTTCGAGAAGTTATGACCGAAATTGACTGCATTCATGTTTCATTCAGCCGCCATTTTTTTAGAATGAACCGCTGTTCCTTGGTTCAACTTGCACCAATTAAATTTTTAATTCAATTAAATTTTGTTATGCTTCTAAATTTTCTTTGCCCTACCTCCTCAACCTATCTGTTGTTATGTGTATGACAACACTATCCATTGTCTACAGTGCCTTAGTCACCATCATGTTTGTTTACTAAATGGGACGTTTATTCTGAAACAAACTGTATCGATTTCATTGTTGCACAAATATTTTATTTTATTGATCTTTGCCTTGTATACCGTTTATGTTCAATAGATCACTTCATAGGTATTCCTATAATAGCTAAGTTTCCCACTGGAGGGCAGACCCAACGTTTTGATGGTCTATATCTATACAAATAAATAAAATAGAAGTGTCCGTTTGTAATGTCTAAATAACAGCCATTTACTACAAGGCCAATGAAAGTATATACGGTACCTACCTATAACAAAACAAAACATGTCTGTTTGTCTGTCTATATGTCTGCTTGCGTCTAATCTCTGAAACGGCTGGACGGATTTTGATGACTTTGGTATGCGGGTACTTAGAACCCTGGGAAAGGGCATAGGCTACTTTTTATCGACATACCAAAGAAGCGGAAGGCGGAAGCTAGCTTTTTAAAAAGTTATGCATGGTCATACATAAAAAATAAAATATACGCATCGACTTGAGAACCTCCTCCGTTTTTTTTATGTTTTCCGACACGTACCTTACTGTACCTACGTCAAGTAATGTTAGGCATTACTCTATTTACCTAATCTCTAAATGTAAGACCTCATCATCAGCATACAGCAGTCCACCGCTGGACATAAGCTTCTCCTGTTGCACGCCATTCAACTCAGTTTTCGGCAACTCACATCCAGCTGCTATCAGCTATCCTGCGAAGATCGTCTGTCCACCTAGCCTGAGAGCGTCCCACCTTACGTTTACCAAGTCGCGGTGTCCGCTCAAAAACACGTCTACCCCAACGGTCATCGGTTCTACGGCTAATATGGCCGGCTCATTACCACTTCAGCTTGCTTATTCTGAGACTTAGATTTCATCGAAAATAAAATACAAGCAAAACAAGTATCTATAGAGTATAGTGTATAGTAAAATTTCCAGCAGATTCTTATCTTGTTTCTAAATATAGTCGTCGCTAACTAATCAGTAAGCAAAGAGCGCCTTTCAAGAACTTTTTTTGTTTCTAAGATCAGATAACTTTGAGTTTGCAAACTACCTTTTTGTATTTTTTGGACGGAGTACCTGGTTCTAAATAATGGCTTCCGATTTTGTATTTTGTTTTTTTAGCTTCCATTTGGACCGGTTTGGAAGCTGGATTTGTTTGTTCAAGATTTCTTAGACGTTGTACTTCCGAGATTACCTCGTTCGTAACAGGATCGAAAGATTTTTACGTAGAAATTCGTTTCTTTTAAAGACTTTTTTCCGCTGTCTTGTAACCATGGCATAAGAATCGATTTTATGTTTTACATGTTCTTGTTTTATCTCGTTTTGGATAACCATCTCCGAGCATCTAAATTTTTTATAGCGCATTTTAACTCTTAAAATACAATACCTGTGGGAGTCTGACAATACTACATGAAAGATTTGACATTAGACTAGCCGTATATCTAAAATCTAACAACTTTTTGTGTAGTATCAAATCTGTTATTCCATCTGCCCACGCGCCAATCTGACACAACAACAAACCGTCCTTTAGAGACGGCGCGACTGTCGCCGACGCATTTCCGTAAACACCGCTGTCAAATGGCTACACCTCGCGAAACCAAATAAACTTTACAACGGACCGAAAACTTCTAAACAAATCTCAACTCTGACACATTACCGTAAAGTTGAAACTCGAACTGTAAAATGTTGACAACGAAATTCGGTGTCATTTATTGCACGGATAGCTGCCCCAGTTCCAGCCAGGTATCGGTCCCTAAGAAAGATGACACTGTGTCAACAATTTGTCCCTTCGTACATTAGAAGAACGCCTTACAAGACAAACATGGTAACTCACGAAAAACACATTTCAGTAATCCGTCCATCCGTCGGGCTAATTCTTAGCACATGGTTCGTGTTTTTTGCACCGTAAAATATAAGTGTTATTTCATTAAGCGTGTCGTTCGTTGTTCATTTAGTACGAGCCGTCATGGCGTCAGTTTCACGTGTTCGTGTTGCGTCTGATGTGTGAAAACGGTTCTTACAAAACCCTAAAGTTGGATAATGGATTTTATTGCTATCGTTTTTATTTTGGGCGCTTTGGACGGGATTTATTAGATAGATTATTCAGGAGATGGGGTTTTGAATAAATCTTTTTGATGGCTTCTGATACAAACTCATAGCCGATAAAAGTACAGAATTTTGACGTAGTAACTCATTTTATTTCGTCATAAAAAAATATTTAATTTCTACCCTGTAACAGTTTGAAAAGAAAACTTAACATAAATTAATTAGACGCGTGACAACATTTGCAACAATAACGTTTTACAGTGTTGCCCCAGGGGGGATAGAACAAAAGCGAAAACGACTTCGAAAAATATGTTTTAATTTTGCACTAATTACCTACGTGCAGTCAGTTGTAACGTCACGAACGCACTGGCAGCTAATAACTTCAAACGCATCATATTGCAAAGGGTTCCAAAATTGAACACGTGTTCGTTCGAAAAATCATGATTACCTCCTAAGGGAGCCAATCACTGCCATTAGAATTAGATATTCGAAATTCAAACGGCTATCAAGTTACTTGGGGTGACAGTTCTGGCAGTTATGGGCATTTGAAAATGTGCACTCGGTCTATAATTACCTACGTAATTACATGAAGCAATGTGATTTTTTCTGCGTAAATAAGTTTTACTATGAACGTTCAAAGGGATTTTATAGCTTTGATGGTGTTACGAGTCCACTGACAGCTTTAATGCGATATCAATGTACTAAAATCGAAAGTTGCGTTAGTTTAAATTGCCATAAACCCAAATCGATTGAACTGAGTGCAATCGTATGTTCTAAAAGTTTATTAGTTCACGTATATACGAGAGCTATCAATTTCAAA
Organism: Apamea crenata; assembly: GCA_949629185.1. Taxonomy (NCBI): domain Eukaryota; kingdom Metazoa; phylum Arthropoda; class Insecta; order Lepidoptera; family Noctuidae; genus Apamea; species Apamea crenata. Next base: position 7,770,220 of record OX451359.1, read on the forward strand.
CCGACAAAAAACGTTACGGATCAGTTCAAACGGACTAGCAATAGTTTGGAGTTTGTTGGCCGCGTGTCGCTCGCCTTAAATGCGAAAGCCATGTCTCTATAACCGATTTTTTTTATTTACTTTTCTCTTGCAACGCGTGTCGACATGTGCCTGTAGTAAATTAGTAGGGGACACGAATCACCCTCGCGAACTTTTTTTTAACAAAGATTTTTGAACAATAGCCGTAACTACGAGCGTGTGAGTTGTAAAGTCACTCCCGGCGGCGTTGGCGTGTTCCGTGGGCAGGACATAAATATCATATTTTTGAGTAGTAACACTTATTATTTACGAGCTGTAGCGATTTCTGTAGCTATATTTATCAGGGCCAAACTTGAGCTTGCTGCAAAATGAAGGACGGTTTTTGCTATAAGAGGGTGGTACAAGACTTACGAAATCTAAGCCAGGCAATACCGATCCTAAGATTGCACATAAAATAACATCACGCCTGTATTGCCCGAAGAGTTGGGCAGAGGTGTACCATATTACACCCACATTTCGCCAACTATGTTAAAGTTTCATGTAATAAGGGGCGAGCCTGTTGCTGTTACACAGAACCGGGTACAAAACCAGACTCTGGGTTGCTACTGAGAAATTCCAGATGGAAAAACCCAATAACACCTTGCCCAACCCGGGAATCGAACCAAAGACCTCATGCTCAGCAGCAGCGCTTGCGATCACTAGACCAACGAGTCAGTCGTCCAACCAATTTTCAAGCTGCAGTTCCAAGCTTCCTATATTGCATAGTCCTAAAAGTGTCCGAGAAAGTAAGAACCAAAAACAGATATAAATCTTAAAAATAGGTCACACATTTTTTTTAAATTACATAAATATTTATATACAAGGTATAATAAAACTTTATGTCATAGACATAAACCCGAGGAAGGATATATCGAGTAAATATCTAATAATCGATACGTATATAGAGTTCTAACGCACAACTATGCAATAAAGTTAGTTTTATGTGCGATAAAGTAACGTATCGAGATAAACATAAACAATATTTTATGTTGCTCGCAATCTGCTAAATCTTATTTTTATCTCTGCACGTCTAGGAATGTGGGGTTTTGATAACAGCGGTGTAGTATTGCTTTCTTTCACGATAATTATGAAAAATGCTGTGTTATTTTGGTATCACAATCATTGTGAAACACCATTCTACATCTCATTTGAAAAACTAGCCTCTCTCTCTTTTTCTCTCCTCTCTCTCTCTTTATATGGCTAGTTTTTCAAATGACATGTAGGGTGATGATGATTTGTGTGTCCTTACCCTGTGATATGACTATCTTTATATTTTTAGTAATTAAGTAATTATTTATATTACATGCTAAGTTAGATACTTAGCTCTAAGCTATTGACAAAAAACTCAATTACTAAATATAAAAAGCTAGTTCAATAATTAATAAATTAACTTTTTTATCATTTTAATTCATGTACAGACTTCACCAATGTCAGTTAATGGCAGCTCGAATTTGGCTTCATCATCATCATCAGCCTATAGCAGTCCACTCCTGGACATATACTCCTACTGCATTTGGCTTCCTCCAAGCTTAAATTAAATTTGGCTTCCAGTCTAAAATCACATGCTTTTAAATATTATTATTTTACAAAGAGCCACAATCGTCTGTTTTCTACCTCCGAGTCATTGGGCAATACTTTCTTTTTCTACATCAACTACCGTCTCCAAGATGAAACAATAAACTTCACTGAAGTTTCCACTATCGTTTCTTTAAAATCGCTCACTCTCCTCCGCTGCATCTACGGCCTCATACTAGTATCTATGTAGTGAGCCGTATCATATCTGTGTGTTCTTTACGACGGCGACTCTTAATTTATAGCTGTCACACTCCGGTCTATGGTCAATATTTTTTGCTCTATATCCATTCATATGGTGACTTGGTGCTATCATGGGTTATATTTTTTTATTATAAGGAGAGTTATGAAAGACCTTTTTGTTCGCTGATTCGGAAAAAAGAAATATAGTGCTTTACCTGCTTCCGTATTGCCACAGTCATTAAAGTTGAGTGTTTCTACTCTGTGCATTTGGAGGAGCGAGACGCTCATCGAACAAGGAGGATTTTTTTAAGAGGACGTATTTTTTTCGTCTCGGTCTTGCCGAAAGTGAAAACCTTAAATAAGAACACTTTTATTTTATAATAAATAATACCCACCCGCCTTTTCGCCCGCGTGGATGTCGGAAAATATCCCGCGGGAACGTACTGGCGAGATTAAAGTATTTATGCTTATGGTTATGAACTATCTGTGTGACAAATTTAATTCGAATCCGTTCAGTCTTTTTAACGCCAATCTGGAACATACATCCAAACAAACGGACAGAAATTCTTCGTTACTATTCAATTATATGTATAGATAATATAATTTTACTTCCCAAGTTCATTAGTTTTAAAAGTTGATTGGAGACATTAAAAGTTACCAAAGAGTAATTAAATAATGGTACGACTTAAAAACAAGGTAATATTTCTTTTTGAGTTACAGAAATCGTCTGTTGTAAGTTGTAACTATGGAAAATAAAAGAAACTTTATAAAAGAATGCAAGCACGCGAAAAAGCCATTATTTGTGTCACCATCGCCATTCCAGACGACAGTGTTTTTTTTACTTTTTAAAAGTTTTTGAGGGGCCTCATGTTTTTTTTTTGGAAATCGTATTATATAAAAGCTACGGATAAATAAACACATCAAGCTTTATATCAAAAAGCGATATATACAAAGTACCCACAATACGTATTATGTCCGGATTGTATTATTGTACCAACGTCAATAATAATAATACGAGTATATAATAAAGGACTCCTAGGTAATTATCCCCATTCATTCTCGTTGTATTATTTCCTAATAAGTATTATTATTTTTGTGCAATTAGGTCACGCAATACTTTCCAAAAATACGTTATAAAAAATAGGGCTGTGAACACAAAAATCGAAAGATAGCAAATCGAATGGAGATTCAATTATAGATTAGCTCTTGTAACGTACCACATTCACAACTCTGGGACACGTGAATAAATAAACACAATTACTACACACAAAAGAGTAATCCCTATTGATTTCGTTCGTCAAATACAAGTTTGCCTATGAAATCGACTCGTATATCGATTTTGAAGGTTCATTTTGCTAAAATCGGACACCGAATCGTATTTTTTTTTCGTCTATTTTTTCTACGCTACAATAGCTCGCTGTAACAATAGACATACATCAATTCGAGTGTCAAAAACTAACATCTGCGCGTTCGTTGTAAACAGAGTAAAATAGTAGGGTCTTGGGTACCCCAGCATCCGAAGGGGACCCTCAGGCTCTGGGCAAGCCTGTGTTTATAGCTCATTATTATTGTGCGACGCTTTAGAGTAACTGCAAATGACATACTCCACCTATTATTAAAATAAACCGTAGGTTAGAAAGGGCTTTTGTTAGGGAAAATTTTAAAATAAAGCTTGTGTGTTGGTGAGAAATTGCAGTGGGTGGGATCGAACGTCGCCTTTCACGAGCCTTGCTCAACACGCCACTGCATAAACACTTGAATATAAGTGTTTACACAGTAATTTATATTGTTAGGGTCGATGTGACGAGAAGTAGCTGTGCTAATGTTGGACATTAAGACAAAGAATCCGGTATTTTTATGCAATACCATCAGATATGACAGTGTATATTTTGAAAACGCAAAAAAAAATATCTGACTAATTTCAACTTTCATTCATAGGCACCTACAAAAATACAAAAATATTTATTTCAACTAAAACATTGAGTCCTACACAAATTGAGGTAGCCCCAATAAGTTACAAAAGTACTTGTGTCAGAGCTGTCTCACTCCCTTAACTTCACAATGATGAGGCTAATAGGTAAGGGGTTTAAAAAGAAAAGTAAAGAAACAATAAAATTACAGTTACTAACCATTGTAATCATTCTTCTAACTATTTACTTATCTTACCATTCTTCTCAACAGGTCCAGTAAACGGCGGCATGAGTGATGACTATGTCAGCACCGGAGAAGCACCCTACATCATAGAACAGCCAATCGACGTCACAGTAGCTCGCCACCAGCCTGCGACCCTCAACTGCCGCGCCGGTGGATCCCCCCCTCCCACCATCCGATGGTACAAGGGAGGGATACTCGTCGTCTCTGACACGCACAGGAGTTTACTCCCAGCAGGAGGACTGTTCTTCCTAAGAACCACTCATGGAAGGGCACATTCAGACGCTGGCGTCTACTGGTGTGAAGCTACCAACCCATATGGAACAGCAAGGAGTCGAAACGCAACGTTGCATGTTGCAGGTCAGTTCTAATTATTCATTAATTTTGTAATTTTACAGGTTCTTGCTTTCTTTTTGCACGGACCATAGTTTATCTTGATTTCTAAGTAGGGCAAACGGTTTAAAAATGTAGGAGCATGCACTTTTAACCTCGGTGTGGATGGTCAGTTGTTCGTGAGATTAGCTTACCCGTTTACATGATTGCACAGTCGCCAAGCCATGTAAAGTGAAAATGTGGGTTGTCGTGGACCTTTTTTGTCGCGGGGCAACCCGTCATGGATACCCTCTACCTTAAGGTAGGGTTATCGAAATCCTCCCAAATTAAAATCTACTTCTTTTTCCATCTTAAATTCAGACAGGAGATATTAATTTGTCTCTGACGATGTCTGCCATGATGTCTAAGAACAGCCCCATCATTATTTCTCCTATGACAATTGTATGCCTTTATCCCAATTAAAGCAGCCTCTGCAAGTGAAAAAAATTCTTAGACTAAAAAATCAAATTGTTTTCCCTAGTCCTCCGTGAAGAGTTCAGACTGGAACCAGTGTCGACACAGTCGGCGCAGGGCGAGACTGTGATACTGGAGTGTTCTCCACCGCGAGGGTCACCAGAACCTACCGTCTACTGGAAGAAGAACGGACAGATGCTGCACTTTGATGGTGACTCCAGGTCAGTGCTTATAATTTGTTATTTAGCCATTGCAAACACGAATTAAAATGTGTCCACATTTTGTCGAAAACTAAAATAAATACAAGACACAAGTTGAAAACAGTGGTAGACTACTAAAATGAGACATAATTGTTTAATTATAACAGTTGAAAGGTACAAAAATCGATACAAAAAAATAAATAAATAAACAAACATACCTGAAATGTACGTCAGAAAAGTTTGCAAGCTTTGCATGATCGCGAATGAGCGAATCATGATTTTGCCAAAAACCTTATCCTTTGATTATTTCATGACTAGATTTACAACTAAGAACATTCAATACGGAATCAAATTAAAGTTCAAACAAACCTCAAACCGTTTAATTTGAACAAATCTAACATGACATGCAAATTCCAAACTTACTCGTCCAACTTAAAAGAACATAAAGTTATCCAAAGTTACGGCGTCAGTGATAAAGGGTAGTTGAGGCAAATTCGAGGGTAGTAAGTGCTCAGCTCATAGTAACAAAGTGGGATGGTGGAAACATGATAGTCTTGAATAGCTACTCGAATAGTCGTTTGAAATCGGATATCTCCATACATTCTACCGCAAAGTTCAGGCAAGGAGTAAGAACAAATGGAGTACTAATGTTGAAGCCTTTGAGACAAAGAACTAACGCAAAATTCGCCGCAACGTGTCGTCTTGTCTTCATACTTCTACGGGTATTGCTTCTCACCAATTCATAATAATTTGACGGGGAAATATTAAAGAAATTAAATGACGATTCCGTTGATAAACGGCATTAAACTAAATTTTCTTTATTAGCCTTTATTGCCCCACTGCTGGGCAAAGGCTAGGCTACTCTCGTTTCACCTCTCTCTGCCTAAACCCGCCAAGGCATAATCTTTAATAAAGAAGTCCAACTTATCCTGCCATCTCCGTCTGGGCTAAAATAATTATTAAACTAACAAAGAAGTAATAGAGTTAGTAAGTAGTTTTATTTTAATTAAAAACATTTGTCCCCTTCGTAAATCACCCCATTTGATTTTTGGAGGAAGACTATCAGTACCTATTAGCACTCCATTCTCATTACTCAGTGTTTACCGGCAATCAAACCAGGTACTTAGTTATGCGGATCTTAGCTGCGGGAGCAAACATTCTTTTACGAGCGCGACTTTTTAATGGTCGCAATTAAGTGTCTGAGAATATTTATAGAGCCTTTAGAGACCTGATTAAGATCTTGAGACAATGATTTTGCTTTCATTTTGTCAAAAGGGTTGAGACTTTTATTGTTGAGCATTTTATTTAAGACTTATGCTCCGAAAAACTTTTCTCAATAAATTATCGACGAGTTCACTTTAACAAAACTCTTACCATTACAAAGTAAAACTAACAAGCTCAACATTGTTTAAAAATGAGATAAATCTTAACGCGGTGAATTGAATCCCGCTCAAAAGTTATATTGCCAATTTTCACTTTGCTCTCTATGAATTTTTATGAGCTCCACATCTTGAGGGCGCGCTGTTACGTATGGTGGAGCATAAAAATAATTAACAGCCGTACGCAGAGAGGGAGGTACATCAAAGTTATAAAAGAAGGGGATATTTGAAGAGCTCGACAAGCAATCAAGTAAAAATCTCAATAGTTCTGACTCACCGGACCCTTTATTAAATGTTAATTTCCCATTGAAATATTCCGCCCCACATTTGAATGACTTTGTTACTATGCACTTTGTTCGAAGGAATATAAAGCTTCATTATTAATATTGGAACAATTGTTTACTTTCAATGCTAAACTGTGATGCTTTATTACCCCAGGATGCATTTAGTCGACGGTGGCAATCTCGTAATACAAGACGCGAGGCAAACCGACGCCGGAAGATATCAATGTATCGCGAGGAATGCGGCGGGAACCAGGGAATCGACCATTGCGATGCTCAGAATACACAGTGAGTAACAATTCATTTCGTACTTCGAATTTGCAACTAGCAAAGATTTGTTGAATTCAATTCATAACTCTGTAATTTCTGTTTGCGACTCCACGTTTGTGAGCTGTTTCTCGCGAACACCTCTTTTGTTGTGTAATTCAGAGAGACATTTCTCACTGCACAGTTAAGCCGTACTTAATCACGGGCCCCGAGGACGTTGTGGCGCAGACTGGAGGCAGCGTCACATTCCAATGCCGGGTGGGAGGGGATCCCCTTCCGGACGTGCTGTGGCGGAGGAGCGCTGGAAGTGGAAACATGCCACTCGGCCGCGTCAAAGTTCTTGACGACAGGAGCTTGCGACTCGACAACGTTATTCTAGGGGACGAGGGAGAGTACGCTTGTGAAGCTGACAATTCTGTTGGTGCTGTAAGCGCTAGTGGATACTTGACTGTATACGGTAAGTTTTAAGATCGATACGTTTCATTTTATTTCAACCTAACACAATTTGTGTATTGTTTATGAACTAAGTTTTACGTTCTATTAATATGTGCTTTTTATTCGCAGACCCACCTTCAATCACACTAAGACCAAATTCAGTGAACGTTGAAACTGGAACAATGGCAACATTTACTTGTTCTGCCACTGGTAGACCAGAACCCACCATGTTCTGGAGTATAGAAGGCAATAGAACAATCATATTCCCCGGTACATCCAGAGGCAAATACCACGCAACGACAGTACTAGATGGGGTGACTATACTAACAATCAACGACACAAATAAAAATGATAGTGGAAACACGATAGTTTGTTCGGCGGTAAACTTCGCTGGCAGTTCGTTTGTCAGAGGGAAACTAACCGTGACGTCAGACGATGACCGCCCACCGCCAATCATAACAAACGGGCCCTCTAACCAAACGTTACCTATAAAATCGATGGCAGTTTTCCCCTGTACAGCCGTCGGCGCACCTGAACCAATCATCGCCTGGTATTTCGAAGGGGAAGCATTAATACAAAATCATAGACGGAATGTTACTAATGATGGTACTCTCATATTGAAGGATTTGGACAAAATAGACAGCGGCACTTATACGTGTGTCGCTTCCTCGCATCATGGCAAATATGTGTGGAGCGGCGTGTTGCTTGTGGATAGTCCGATCAATCCGAACATTCATTTTTTTCGAGCAGCCGATGTATCTTCATTACCCGGACCGCCAACAAAACCTTTGATATACAACATAACAGAAACAAGCGTTACAATAACATGGAATCAAAATAATAAAATAGGATCGTCGTCTATACTCGGATATCAAGTGGAAGTATTTTCTAGAGAAACTTTATCGGGGAATAGCACTCCGCGGAATTCAAGAGGTTGGGTAGTATTGGCGAGGCGGGTCCATCATACACAATTCGTAGCAAAATCTTTAGTACCTGGGGTCACTTATATGTTTATAGTTCGGACGGAAAATTCCCATGGGTTGTCTGGTCCAAGTCTGGTCTCCGATGCGGTTACTATTGGTGATGATGCAAATTCTTTATGGGGAACTGGAGTGTTTTCGAATAATACGGAATTCAGAAACAATATTCTAACAGACAATATAGTAGAACTGATTGAAGCAACTCCGATAGACTCAAAAACCATAAAGCTTATGTGGGAAATACTGAATTTTTACTACTTGGAGGGCTTATTCATATATTTCAGACCCCTAGACAATATAACGACCGAGTATGAAATGAAAACTATTTTGCATTCCAACGATGTCTCCGGATATGAAATAACGTCTTTGAGAAAATATACAAAATACGAGTTTTTCCTCATACCATTCTACAAGAAATTCGAGGGGAAGCCGTCAAATTCCAGAGTGGCTCAAACTTTGGATGATGGTAAATACCTAGATTACATTTGCATTTTATGTATTTACTGTACCTTTCAAACTTTTGCTTACATTTTATTATTTTTTACAGTTCCTGACGGTGCTCCAATTAACATAGAAATGTTCATTTTAAATACCACGACAGTTCATTTAAAATGGTCCCCTCCGGAGACCCATTTACAAAACGGAATTATTACTGGTTACAACGTGCTGGTTAATTGGTTGGACATACCTGCGAACAAATCCATGGTGGCTATCAACACGACCGTTCATCAAGCCACCAGTCTAATTATGACTAATTTGACGTCTGGTGTCAGCTATTCGGTCCAAATTGCCGCCGAAACCATCGTCGGGCTCGGCCCATTCAGCCAAAAAGTGTATTTAAATATCGACTCTCGCTCCGTTGGACTCGACCCCTTATCCAGGTAATTTCATTTCCCAAATAAAATCCACAGAATATAATCGCAAATGAAATGTCATTACATGTAACATCGGACGGACGTTCTGACATATTTATTTTATTTCAGATACCCGATAAACGGCGAGGTGTCTATAGTGGCTGGGGACTTTGTTATGGAAACATGGTTTTACTTTTTGATTGGAGCGATTGTTCTGTTCAAAATAATTGTGATTGGCGGCATTATTTATGTGCGGAAGCACAACATTTTCGCCAAAAAGTCTGCGCTCCCTAACATTTATGGTAAGTATTAGTAGTGTATAGTCGAGAGCGCCACCCTACACAACAAACATAATACTAAATGTTCCGCGTATATCTTTGATTGTTCGAGGCGGATCGCGTTCACATAAAACAACCGGCGACGCTAACTCGAAAGTAAACAGTTATTCAGCTTATCTCGAAACGCTATTTTTTTCCGAGGAATCAGCATCAGAATTTCAAAATTAAAAACATTCCTCGGGTGTCGTGGGGTGGTGCAGGGCGCCGAGCGTTTGTTTGATGGAGGCTTTGCCATGCGACGGTAAGGGAGGGGAGCTAGATTACTTTCGAGTTGAAAGGTAGCGCGAGCCCTCTCGTGAGCGCAGTGGATCTCTTTCACTTTGCATTCACGTTCGGGGCACAAAGGAATGATACAAATCCGAGAAATAAAGACCCAGTAAATGTAAATGTTTTCTATTTTGTTTTTTCCGGGCGATTCGTTTGTTGACTCACCCAGTTACCTTTAAGCCAATTTCCCTCGCTTTGTTTGTTTTATATTGCGTTTTACATCTTTTAAGTATTCAGTAAACGAGATCATTTGCATTCAGCTTATGAAATGGTTGTCAAACGGTATAATGAAGGAAATCCTTGGTATGCCTAATTGGTGCTGTTGTTTTAGATTCCAACGGAACGAGCTTAGTGACTCAAATGAACATAAAAGCCGCAGTGTCTTTGTCACATCCTCTCAGCAGTTGTTACAATAAGAACACTGTGACGAAAACTGAGTCATTGTTGTGGATGGAGAATCAGCCGGGATTATGTATGTCCGGCACTCAAACTAATCAGAGCAAAGAGAAAACTAACTCTGAGTACGACAAAGTTGCTCACCAATTACCTGAATATGCTGAAGTGACGTCTTCGCGAGCGAATGCAAATGAATGGAACACAAGTAAAACTGCAACTTCACCGGCGGCGTATGCTTCGGTTACTTTAGTTGCCAATACCAGGCAATGTGTGAGTTCATTGGTAAGTGTCCAATTATATAATGTCCCCGATTTCGAAAATTTGAAGTTCTGCCAACTTGGAGTTTGTACCATTTAATTTATTCACTCAACTGTCGAAGCTCAAAGTTGGTGAAGTACCACTTGTTTGGGATGTAATTGATGCCTGTAGATTGCCAAACTTATCTATAGCAAGCCATTACATTAATTTGAAGTAGGTATTCATCATTGTTTGTGTTTTTCACAGGGCTGGTTTCCTCCAACCGGTAAGAACGTTGAATCCTTCGACAATCGGTATGCCCCTGAAGAGGAAATGTATCCAGCCAGCAATGGAGGCTACTATAACAGAAATGTGTATAGTGAAAAATACTTCCAAGGTCATCCAAACGTCCTGAAGTTTTACGACTTACCGTCTTTAGATAAAACTCAGAAGGCTCAGATACGATACAATCAAAGTTTAGACGACAGAAAAGGCGATAAAAACTCAAAGACTGACGCAACACAATCGCTCATAGGTCGCACTTATGGGATTAGTTCTAGGAAGAATTCCGAAACGGAATCGACGTACAGAGCATTCGGCGAAGAGGAGACGGATGAGGAGAATTATCCAGAAGAAGGTGGTTACGATGAGTTGCAAGCGATGCAACCGCAGCGGCAGAGACCACAGCATCAGTACGAAAGGCCTAATTTTGATAACGATGCGACGCGGACGCTGGCCCGGCTGACGTCATTCAGGCAAGGGCAGGGGCTGACTGTTAGTGCCAAAACTTCACTCGCCCCCTCGCACCCGCCCCCCGCGCCTCACCCCCGCGTCGACTCTGTAACTCGGTAGTATCACGCCTTGCCGGTTTTCGGCGACCTGTGCCAAACGGACGTATAGACCGATAATCTTTCCTAGTAGTGTAGTGACGTCACCAAGATCGCAGTTCTTCCTCACGTTGTACAGTTGCGGTATACTCGTGTAAAGGATCGTGATTGGTTTATTTTTAAAGATAAAAGTGACAGTGAGTGATTTTAGTTCTGATTTCTGCGGACTGGAAAGGCCTAAAATTGTGATTTAAAAGAGACTGGCCTATTATGTTGCAGCGTACACCAACTGACAGTGATTTATCTGAAATTTCTTATAATATATTTTGAAGTAATCCTAGTCTTTGTAATTATAGATTATTGTAAATTATGTAAATAACTATTATTAATTTAACAAATACGAATAAATATCGTTCTTGAACTAACTAAACTTGGTGAAGTTAATATCAATTCTGATAAATGTTTACAATGTTATTATTGGAATTGGGAATTCAATTGATATTTCCGTCTGAATATCAATAAACGAATTTGTAATCCTATATCATTAGTGTAAGAGTAAAAAATAAAAATAGGAAGAACAAATTAACGCTTGGCAATAATTTGAAATAACATAACCTTATTAAAATGATTCATAGCGTTGTAAATAATAATAATAATAGACCTCAAACTTGAATAAATAGTTTTTTGTTCGGTACTGCATTTAGAAAACAATAATTTATTCAAATAAAAAAAAATATTATTAGTTCTATTAACTGTATTTAATTAGTATTATTATTTAGTTCATTTCACGTGCCATAAGTAGGAATCATAGCTAAATAATAATGAAGTAACATTGGAGTTGTGAGATAAAATTCAAATGAAGCTTTTACAAAACTAAAATTATAATCTACGTAAGATCATGTGATATGAGTTTATATAGCCACTTGTTATAATATTAAATAGCACGACTTGTATTGCATATCAAATGTATTAGTCATGTAATAGTTAAAAATGTTATTAATTAGGATGCTTCCATATCTGAGAAACAAAATTATTATAACGTGTACCTATTTGTCCTTCATTTTGTAAATAATGTAAAATGAAGTTGACTCGCCTTTTATACCTACTTCAAAATTAAATGTATCAACTGTTTTTTTTTATTCTGTCGACTGTTAAACAAACTATTTTAGGCCGAGATCACAAGATCGCGAGTTGTGGTGACAGGACCAAACGGTGGAGACATTAATCTAAATGAAGAACGCGCACAGAATTCTTCAAAGCACGTTTGTCAAGAAACTTCACGTTGTCATTTAAATTGATGTTATTACTGACCGACTGGTCTAAAGTCACCACTCGTTTTCTTGTATCCCTGCCCTTATTCAAATACCTTGCTTTGCTATGTACAGCAAATTCATATAAAGTAGAGTTTAGACTGCAGGTTCTTGAACAGAATTCTTCGTAGTTCCTATTTTCGCACTTTGTTCAAAAAATAATAAAGGCAATAGGCATTTCACATCATAATAATACTAAAATAAAAGAATGTTTATTATTATTACTTATATTTATGAATAATAATGAGGCTCGATACGTGTTTATGAACGCTGTTTTGTTTATTGCAAATTACTTGAAATTGAACGACTTTGTTTATGGATCAGAGAAACCTCGAATCATAGTGTTCCAGATCATAAAATCTTAAGTTATGTTACGTTTTAAGGGTTTTTCTACACATCGACGTTTGAATTCTACTTTCATTTCATAACAAACTGGAATAAATTTGTGTGCAAAATGCATTTTTAAGAAAGATAAAAATAAATTGGTTACGAGAATATACTGCCAATACCTAGTAGGTATCTACCGTAAAACAATGTGCCCATCAATTCAGTACAGAAAAAAAGTAGTTTACAAACAAAGATGTGTAGAGTGGGCTTTAAACCGATCACCAAATAAAAAAAAAACATTTGAAATAATATAGCAAGGTGTCTATTTATAACAATTGTACTAAAATAACATGAAACATTGTAACAAGCCAAAAGGCCTATTTTTATGTGCGATATGCCACGACCATACATTGAAATAGACAACACAATAATTATAAACTTGATGGATTTTAATTTTTGTATTAGTCTTTGGATACCTATTTTTTAATAAAATAATTTAAATACTAATAATATTGAATTTTAATTAATACTATACTCGTACCTACTTCCTAAAATTGTTCCTTAGTGTGCTTACACATGAGCTACACGCGCCGACGCGACGACAGCGACGACTCGTCTCGTCGGATGCAGTTGCCTCTGTCGTCGACTCGTGTCGTCGGATGCAGTTGCCTCTGTCGTCGACTCGTCTCGTCGGATGCAGTTGCCTCTGTCGTCGACTCGTGTCGTCGGATGCAGTTGCCTCTGTCGTCGACGCGTGTCGCTTGTGTGTATGAGCACTTATCCACATCACCCAACATATCTCATTGTCAACCAACATGAAACGAGACCTATTTAACTTTCACAGGCAAGTCAATACTCAAACTTGAATAAAAAAAAAAAAATACAAGGCACAGCGAGGTAATAGCGTAACACACATGAAAAGGCAATTGATCGCAATGCCTTTCATTTTGAGAGTTCACCCACGAGCATTACGTTATTCACGTTATTGAGCAAACAAACTTTTCAAACCTATAAAGCAATGGATTAAGAATTTTCCTTCAAAACCTTCGAGAAACAATAAATTGAAAGTGTGCTACGCAATAAGTGTGCCGGTCCCTATCCATACAAAGAAATCACGAAAACTATTAGCCACAATCATTCATTGCGTAAAATGAAAATTGGGGCTGGTAATTTAGAATTTTCTAGATTCTGATCTAACAAGGTTGGATAAGTAGTCAATAATCTATGAAGATACTAAGAAAATTGGCATGGCATGGGTGAAAATTGACAAGATAGTTATGTTCCAACACGGTCTTACATAAAGCGGTAGGTACTAATACGCTATCTACAGTATCGATGTCCATCCCCGTAGATGTAAGCAACGGTGTACATGTACAGCACACCCACATAACATTAACACTACAGTGAATATAATCTTTCATAGAACTAATAATAGTATCACAATCAATACAATCCAGTCGAAAAGGACCTTTACATTTAAAACAGCATAAAGTTTGATCCCTGGGGGTGAAATTCTATGCTATTATATGTAGTTTTGTTGGACAACTGCGCTGGCCACCAACGGTCTCACGTTGGTGGCCAGCGCAGTTGTCCAACAAAACTATTTGGTTGCGGCAATGACCCAACTGTCATTCGCAGACAAAACGACAATTTAATCGATTCGATTGTGTTTCAATTCAGTTTTAAATATTGATTTAGTTAGTAAACAAATCGAACCAGCTTACCGTAGTTCATCGTTTGGCAAGTTTTTAACGGATCGATCATTTTGAGATTTGCGAGCAAATGCGATCAAACTTGACCCATGAAAAGGAAATCTAATTCAAAAATATAAGTGGGCTTTCCAGTAACGTTAAATAATCATCATATGCCAGGACTTTTACCAACAATGTTCGTGCAACTGAATACCAGTATTATTCATGGAGGGATCGCCTATGTGACCTCCATTATCATCCTCCTTAAATTACTGGGTAATACCTACAATGCCTCACTTTAGTAACATTAAACAAAGCACATTAATATTTAGATTCAAAGCGAGTCCCTTATTAGATAAATCTCATAAATTAAACTTAAAACCGCATTAGTCTTTTTTTTGCAAAACCGCTCACGCGTCACTTCCACATGAGTCTGTATGACACTCAAACACGATTAAAAATATCACTTCTGTGCCAGCAAATCCGCGGTCAAAAGCCATCACAGCCATCCTTATCTAACTGCCATTAATTAAATTCAATGGTAGCTACCAACAAAAGCATTACGAATGAATGAAAATTTAAATCGCGCCAAACATGAGCAGGCTTTGTTTGACGGCTCATTCAATTTATGGCTGCAAATCTCTGTCGTACATTCTCCGTAAGTATATTATTGGTATTTAGCAGGCTTGCGGGCAGCCGGCTCGTCTGTAGACAGTAGATAGCTAACATACATTAATACACATGCCGATTGGATTCCGCTATGTCTTTGTGTAGTGTGGGGCTTGGTTGCATTGTAAAGTGATGCGTGTGTTTGTATTGGAAAGAACTGGTTTTAGTGATGTTTTTAACTAAGTTTATGCCAGTGTTAATCTGCATCGTGGTGGTTTCATCAGCCAATAATGGGCCCACTGCTGGGACATAGGCCTCCTCTCGGTGGGAGGGATTCGGCTGTAATCCACCACGCGGATCCAGTGCGGGTGCCACAGAAAACATATTGGCCAACAATGAGATTGAGAATCAAGCAACAAACTTAGCAGGCGAATCGAGATCTAAGATCATAATTATGATACTGTTATTGTTACATTCTTAACGAAATTTGTAAATATTTAGTAACTTTTATTGTAGGATAGGCATAGCAGAGACTGTTGGTAGCTTAGACACGCCTGAATTTCAAGGTATTTAGCTCGGCTAGTTGGTAACCGGCTTGACTATAGGCTACAGATAACTTCACATGTCTGTTGGATTCCATGTTGTGTTGTTCGGGTATTATGACATGATACCTTGAAATCATGAATGGATAAGGAAATAGAGCATGACAAAGAAAGTTTTTGAGTTTTGAACAGATTTTTTCTACATGTTTTATAATATGTTGGAATCCCTTCAAGAATTGACATCAAGGCTTCATATTTATAACGATAACATTAAATATAACATAAGCACTAGAATCATGAACTTTTGGGTACCAGTGGGTCACAGCATTGAGTGATGAATTGTTTATCTTCCGCCAAATGCAGAACTATACAAAACATATCACCATTTCCCAAAAGACATAGAATGTACACCCCAACATAGTGCAGTTCGCAAACATCCAAACAACGGGGCGAAATCCGTCCAACTCGAACCGATAAACTTTTTACAGTAAAGTAAACGTATGAAAACACGCGAAGTTTTTCTCTTTCGTTCTACTTTCATACCCACAGCACAATAGGTATCCAGCCGGTGTGTGCTGCGCCCCGGGTGCCATTTTAATTTTCCGCCA
Organism: Apamea crenata; assembly: GCA_949629185.1. NCBI lineage: Eukaryota > Metazoa > Arthropoda > Insecta > Lepidoptera > Noctuidae > Apamea > Apamea crenata. The sequence continues at coordinate 7,786,517 of OX451359.1, forward strand.
GCCTGAAAATTTACACGAAACGAATGAACCATCTATTTTAATGAGCTTTAAAAGTTAACTGATCATGGCAGGGCTCGAGAATGCTCGAGAATATATGATAGTGGGGTAAGTACCTACACTATTGCGCACTTTCCTATTGTGTAACTGCTCCATATTTTTGTGGAATCTAGACTGTGTCAGTTGAAATGATTTAGGGGATCGTTGCTGGTGTATTTTATGGCGGAACCTGAGCTTTGTATAGGAGATTGGAATTTAGATACTGAAGATGAAATTACGTAACCTACACGTAGTGCATTGGGGTTTGTGGAAATAATTTTGAAGAATAACTAACGTATTTAAGAAAGAATGACATTTATTAACATTTCCGTGCTGAGAACAAAGTTTGTCTCAACCAAAATAAATACACTCAATTATTTAATTTCTATGACTACTTGTAATCAATTGAACTAACGGTATCTTACACGTCCCTTGATCATTGATGATGATGATGTTTTATTTTTAGTATTGACTAACATAGTTTTAATACGTTTATTGCTAAAAACTATGGATATGTAATAAGTCTGCAAAAAATGGATTTATTATTTATTTATTAAGTTATATGCTAGTGTTGTGCACTTCTGTAGGTGACGAATTCACAATAATAATAATAATATCCCTGGACATTTCACACAGCACCATTTGTCCCAAGCTAAGCAACCTAATGCTTGTGTTATGGTAACAAGATGGCTGATAAACTACTTATATACAATTTTTTTTTTTTTGTAAATACATACATATTATAGATAGAAAAATACCCAGACTCGGAACAAATACATGTAGGTCATACAAATATTTGTTCCGTGCGGGAATCAAACCCGCGACACGCAGCGCAGCAGTCAATCGCTTAACCACTGCGCCAACCGTGCCGTCATACAGCCAACAATACCTACATAGAATTCTGTATATTTTGTTTTGTGTATGTTTTAGCGAGTAAGTCGCTGTAGAGCGTTATTAATAAATAAATAAATGCCATTTCTTCGCATAGCCTCTCTATAGTAAATACCTTAACGCTCAATGAAACATAGTGAAATTCCACTAAAATCACACAAAACCGAGACCAAAAACAATCAATTACACAATCCCGAAAAATAAATCAACTGCCACTCGCCGAGTCACATCGGCAGACCTCAAACCGTCCACTCACGTCAGAACCAATGACGTATGTAATCAAATTAGGGGTTAATTGCTAAATTAAGTGTCATCGCACTTTGTCCTTTTGCCTGATATATGATTTTGTCAGAAAGGCGTGTGCCCGCCAATTAAGGTAATGGAAAACTGGGCACTGGGCAGTCGCTACCCAATTTGGGAATAAGTGGACGGTTGTAAAAGTGATCTGATGAATTGTTGACTATCAATTAGTGGTAAGTGTGCAGATTTAAATTTTGGTCAATTTGTTGATTTTTGTGACATTACATATTTTACTTTCGTAGATCATGGCTAATTAATAACAGCCGCATAGGTCGATCGAACGTTAAGCTACACTTGCTGAGGTCAGTTAGTAGATGGGTGAACATCTATTACATGTTACCCCTTCGTGCCGCGGCGTTGGTCATGGCTGTCATTTGTAGATCTTTGACAGTCGTTACGGGTAGTCAGAGGCCCAAAAATGACAACCAGTCTTATCAAGGGGTATCGTGTTACCCAGTAAAATACTGGTATTCAGCAGCATCTAGTTAGACTGGAAGCTGACTCCAACATAATTAGGAAAACGCTAGGAAGATTGATTTTACTTTTATGAGTATATACTCACGACATTTTAATTATGTGCTGAAGCACTGAAAAGCATTAATGGAAAATTTTATGCTTTGCCAATTATTTCAAATGTCTTTTCAGTTAGCTCCATTATTTGGTGTTAGTGCTTTAAGGATTTAAGCACTGCTTAAAGCAAGTTCTTTTTTAGAACAATGGACTACTAATATTGGTGTAGTGTTATTTGATGTAATGTAGAACGGGAAATGCAATTCTTCATCCAAGCGTTTTAGAGCCTATTGTTTAGAGTCCATTTTGTTATAGGCTAGGTGCAGGTGGTCAGGTGGAAATGCGTTTTTACGGACCATGCCATATGTTCATTAGTGAAAGAACAGTTCATGAACCTAGGTTAATGGTATGATTTGAGGATATCTAATTCCTAAGAAATCAAGACCGTTTTTATTATTACCATTATATTTACGTGTTAAAAAACGGTAACAAATCCGAATTACTTACTGCCTTTCCTCGTAAGTCACGTCTACCTAAGACAAAGTATAAAAAATAACAATAATAAATATGCAAAGATCGTCACTCTCTGGACGCCTATGGAGGACATTGCCGTCGAGGTGAACTGCGGCGAAGGTAATGTGACGATCTAATTGTTTGCGGGGCCAACATGGCTAGAGATCGCACAAAAAAGAGAGGTATGGAAGTAAAAAGGGGAGGTCTTTGCCACTTTGGAGGACTTTGAGCAGTGGGACACAAAATAAATTAAAAAAAAATATATAGTAGTTCTGCGATGTCACCAATTTCCTCCAAACTGGGACACAACACTGCTGCTTGGCAGCAAAAAACAGTACAGCAGTACCTACTTGATCAAACGAACTCTTCTGCAAAGAACAAAACAAACCCAACACAAAAACCATTTTACATATCACATCTATATAAAGCCTCTTTTCCGTCACATCCTCTTTGACATTAAAGAAAAAAATCATATGCATTTTATATAAAATCTCAGCCACATATAGGGAAAAGCGGCCATAATATACGGTGGCCCTTAAGCCAAAAGTGCCCTTAATACTGTGCTTAAGTGGGCAAGCTTCAGAAAATGTTCAGCGGCTTTTCAGGGCAACACTCCTTCCTAAGCCTTTTAATATCGCACCCCTAGACGCGTGCTTATCGGATCTCTTAACTGTTGCCGTTTTTAATGGCGTTTGCAGTTAAATCAGGTGTTCTTTTTGTAAATACTTGCAAGTATGTGTTGTTTCTGGATGCGGCTTTATGTCGGCTGTGTGAAGAAGGGAGTTGGGTGTATAATTATGTGATTTTGTGTTGATTGATGGTTAAGCTTGTATGCTTGTTTAGTCTTTATCTTCGTATATTCTTGGCATTTTAAAGAACTAAAGCTAAAAATATTGTTAGCTAGTTATGGTTTTCAAAGACATTTCAGTCAGATATCCTACTTTCAATCATTAGTGTTATCTATAGAATCAGTTAGGTCATTTTGTATTTACCTTTTCCAGTACCTATACCTAGTATTTAGCTCAATATTTTGATGACATAATTATCATCTAAAATGACACAAAATAATTCGAAATTGAAAATCTGCTTTTTAGCATTTCATGTGATAGCTATTAGTTAATATTCCTTCAATTTTACTTTTGTTCCGATTTTAATTAAATATATTGCTCAATATTTAAGATATAGAAAGTCGAAGAGTTGTGTAGGTATCTACTCTTGACTGCTGACTATACATTCATGTTTTTTTTGTTGTTAAAACTGAATAAATTAAAACAAACTGACGACTCACTTCACAATTAAGTCAACACGCACTAAATAAGCGCGAGTCACGCCAGCATCACACAATAAAACCCCGAGACGAACGTGTCTCAACCTAATTCACTTAATTCTCACTTTAGGGTCACTGTCAGCTAACGTCCTTACAAAACGCACTGCGACAATCGTCCAAACTTAATTACGTCACTGCATGCCAACCCTTCCAATGCGATAGGGACTCTAAAGTTTAATAGTGACATCGTGATAGTCACCCTGCAGTACCCCGCACATGGACCCTGTGCCCATACTTTTGTAATTTTATTAATGACGTAATAACAGTTCTGTCAAACGCATGTGTGTGCCCATGAGCGATAGTGGAGTCGTTAGCTCGGACGGGTTAATATCGGAGGGTTGAATTGGGGATTATCTATGAAATCTATGTGTTATTTGGTATTAAAAGTGGTGTTGAATGGATGGCGTTCGCGTGTGGTGGTTATGTATTGACTGTGTGCAGTTTTAATAGCTATACAAACATGAAATGTGAAAGGTTCTTCATTAATTACGTTTTGTGTAACACATTGGAAGAATAATTTATGTTCTTATACCAATGTGCTTAGGAAAACATAACTAAGAAATAGCTTTAAGAAAAGAAAACAGAGAAGAACAAACTTTAATCAACAACAAAACTGCCAAGAAAGGTGATGTATGGAAAATTCTTTAAGTAAATGTTTACTGTATACTGTGGCGACATCTACATCGACACATATGAACTACGTAACATACTGACGTCACGCAAAATCCTGCATCATCATGCAGGACTTTAGAAAAAAAAAAATGGATAAAATAATTAAATAGCATATATCCAATGTCCCGACATCAATCATCGCGCAGTGGCCCACCAGACACCACACCCGTCTGACCGGAGGATCCTCCCGTTGCTATGGAGGATAAGTGAACTTTACACCCTGTCCCTCATACCTCTAGAAGACCATTGTTATCTGGAGACAAAAAATATCTTATCTTAATTCTGTGGCCTTTATCATTTGTACCTACTATTTTTTATTTTAATAGATTATATTATAATATAATAATGATATTATTTTAAATTGATCTGTTACATTACTGTAAAGTTTTATTATATTTTCATGTATTGGTTTTGCCTGAATTTTTTTTCTTTTTAATAAATCTTTTGCTTAACTTTCATAACACAAAAAGAATATAGTAAGACAGCATAAATTATTAAACAACATTAGTCAGACAAATTCCTTTCATTGTCGTATTTAATTTTCCCTTTCATTCGCTGCAATAATATGGAAAATATGGAAAAAGGAGTAAGATAGGAGTAGTGTAGGAGTAGGGTAGGAGTAGTGTAGGAGTAGGGTAGGAGTAGTGTAGGAGTAGTGTAGGAGTAGTGTAGGAGTAGGGTAGGAGTAGTGTAGGAGTAGGGTAGGAGTAGGGTAGGAGTAGTGTAGGAGTAGGGTAGGGGTAGGACACAACGCGAACAAAGTAGCGCCGGGCAGCTAGAAATAATTTATATGGCAAAACAACGTTTGCCAGGTCAGCTAGTATTATAATATAATAATGATATTATTCTATATTGATCTGTTGCATTATTGTAAAGTTTTATTATATTTTCATGTACTGGTTTTGCCAGATTTTTTTTTCTTTTTAATAAATCTTTTGCTTAAGTTTCATAACACAAAAAGAATATAGTAAGACAGCATAAATTATTAAACAACATTAGTCAGACAAATTCCTTTCATTGTCGTATTTAATTTTCCCTTTCATTCGCTGCAATAATATGGAAAATATGGAAAAAGGAGTAAGATAGGAGTAGTGTAGGAGTAGGGTAGGAGTAGTGTAGGAGTAGGGTAGGAGTAGTGTAGGAGTAGTGTAGGAGTAGTGTAGGAGTAGGGTAGGAGTAGTGTAGGAGTAGGGTAGGAGTAGGGTAGGAGTAGTGTAGGAGTAGGGTAGGGGTAGGACACAACGCGAACAAAGTAGCGCCGGGCAGCTAGAAATAATTTATATGGCAAAACAACGTTTGCCAGGTCAGCTAGTATTATAATATAATAATGATATTATTCTATATTGATCTGTTGCATTATTGTAAAGTTTTATTATATTTTCATGTACTGGTTTTGCCAGATTTTTTTTTCTTTTTAATAAATCTTTTGCTTAACTTTCATAACACAAAAAGAATATAGTAAGACAGCATAAATTATTAAACAACATTAGTCAGACAAATTCCTTTCATTGTCGTATTTAATTTTCCCTTTAAAACCCCTTTCATTCGCTGCAGTGAAGCTGGTTTCCTAAAATGATTCCACCTTTACATTGTTGTCTGCACTCCATTGTTTTCAATTTTGCATTGTGTAATCTTCGTGCGCTTTGTAAGCTCATTTTTTCAGACACCTTCCTCAGTAACGCTTTCATTTATTTATACATTATCAAAGTACCTACAGTCAACAGGGAAATTAATTGTATTATCAAATTATGTACATCACTCCGTCGTTTTGCCGTGTTATAACCATTTCATACAACTAAGCTGTCAAATAATGACAATTATTATTGTGTTGTGATGAATACAAGTAGGACAAAAAGGAAGGACAAAATTTAAGTAGGTACTCAGTTTGCTAAACAATTAATTTCGCTGACTCAACAAATTAAGTCTGTCTGAGGTATAACATTTTTATATCACAAAGCGACGCGCGCTTTGCCTGTGGTTACCAAGTGCACAAACACGCTGTGAATATGTGAGAATGTCCGCGATAATGGCGAATTTTGAAGTGTGTGTGTGTGTGTGAACGTGTGCGTGTAATCTCCTGACGCTACTCGTCTTCACTCACACTTTCACGGTGTTTGCACACTTGGCTACCACAAGGACAGCTTGCGTCGCTTCGTGAGATAAAAATACTGCACAACTAACACCCCGTTTCTTCTTATGCTTTACAACGATGAAATACCCCTGTAAAATAGCGGACAAATTGCCACAATTTGCAAGTTAACAAATAAGTACATCACAATAATGGTCAGATTTTGTCCGAGCTCCAGGTTAAACCTAAAATGTTAGAAAACAAGCTTCTGTTACTGCCAAACTTGATCGTATTAAAGTTTTCCGACGGCTGCTCCGAAATATGAGCACGGAATGGCCGCTGAAATTTAACTTGCTATCTGATCGAAGTATTTAAGTGGCAAGTAGATTTTGTTACATTAGTTATTTGGTGGCAACGAAAAATGTTGTATCATTTTGTGTTTGACAGTTTTTTTGTTGGGTCATTCTGGTGAATTCGGCGCCATATTGACTTAATTGCGTCCTTGAAAGACAGTCTGACCTCAAAGTTCGAGAAATATATTTTAATATTATGCGTGAATGGTAAAAAAAATATATTTTATTTTTATTTTATTTATTTAAGGATTACTAACGAGATACATTACAATTATCTTAAACCATTATATAACTTGTATTATTATACATTATCCTGTAATGCACACTCAATTACAGGTAACCACAGCTTACACATTATCGAGTACACATGCTCTGAATACATAATCATACATAAAATACATCTGAATACATAAAATAGAAAAATAGAAATTATTTATAACGAACTGTCGTGACATCAACAGCGCCACATGTGAACTGCTAATCAAAAACCTGACGTCACACAAATCCTGCTTCGCGCAAGTATAGAGTTATCTACGCGAATAGCACTATACAACATCCCGACATCAACCAGCGGGTAGCAACCCACCAGACACTTCACTCGTCTAGCCAGAGGATTATCATCCTTTTTCTATGGAGCGTGAAGAACACTATACCCCGTTTTCATACCCCTGTAAGCTTTGCACTCACTTTGTAAAAGACGAGACTTTTTGCAGTGTGCATACACACGAGCAGCACCTTTCAACGGCAGAGGCAACTGCAGCTGTCGACACGTGTCAGCGGTAGCCGTCGATGCGCATCCAGTCCACCCCGGCCGTCTTCTTTAGGAACTCTTCTTCGTTGACAACTTGCATCGAATCGGAATGATATCTCGCAGTTCAACCTATGCGGTTGTCGTCTCTTAGCCGGGCTTGCCTGTGGATGCCTCAATAAATTAAAGCCTCCAGCCAGGGCTTAAAATACTTAAAAACTAAGCAACTACACGCTAAGGGCACCCCCTGTGGGGTACAGACCTCGGCTTAGGGCGTCGCTGGGAGAGGGCAGCAAGAGACAGGATCGGAATTACCGCATCACCGTACTCAAATGTACGAGCGGCATGTTGTTGACGACTGCAGTTGCCTCTGCTGTTGACGCGTGCCGTGTGTATATGGACACTTACGTATAAACTTTTTTCTTTCTTTCTTTCTTTTAGACGGCCTCCCCATGACAAAAGATAAATAAGGCTACGAAAAATTATCAAAACGATATATTGCATAACTAAACGCCATCCCCCATTGCCCTCCTTTATAGTACAGTCAGCGTAAACATAAGCCATCAAAGCACAAAAGACATTCCGCACACAACTATTGTGTCATCGTACGAAAAATATTGCGTGAACGTCACCAATAAATAGAACACATTTCTTAGTCGACACAACTTTGTCGTTCGTTTCACTACGTCTAGACACGAAATTTATATCTATATATTATGTATTAAAGTCGCTTTTCGTGTATGTCTGTGCGTGTGACCGCGTTGTTCTTCTAAACTCTGCAAAGGATTTCGATGCGGTTTTTATCATCATTTTTAGAGAGTTTAATCCGGAAGTTTTATGTGCACAACGCAGTAATATTAAACTTACGTATATAACAAAGCAATCTTGATGATTTTTCAAGTCGTAAAAATCGTGCGACGCAGGGGCGGAATGCTTGTTAATATTATTAGAGGAAAAATTTGTAAGTGTGTATGTAAGAAGCAATCTTCGGAACTACTCATCTGATTTCGAATATTCTTACACTAATAAGAAGCTACAGTATTGCCGAGTGTCATAGGATATTTTCAATGTTAAAACAAGAAATTTCATGCGGACGTTGTCGCAGGCAGAAGCTAGTATGGCATACATTTGTAGCCGACTGTAATTATTCATTGTACAAAACTTTGAATGGCGGTCGAACTCCTCATTTTGTATAACGAGTTGTGTTTAATTCGTTTTAGCTCAGTGCGCGGTGTCTGCCAGATGGATTTTACCGAGTTGCAATTGTTTTTCATTTGTTTTCAATTGTTTTCATTAAAAGGTTTGTTCGTGATTTGGTTTTAATAAAAATCCGCCAAGATCTGCGTGTTTATTAAGTATATACCTAATGAAAGGTCTATCTAATCTATAACATATTAAGCCCGTAATATCTCTTATGCTAGGTAAAGGCTTCTCTTTCCCTTTTCCACTCGCGTCTGTCCGCTCCAATGAGGGCCAGTCTTTTCAGTAGAAGTCAAGTTCGTCCCTCCATCTTTGTCTTGGAATGCCGGGGTGTTGTCTGACCATAGGGATGGTTCTTCTATCCCACAGCAGCAAGCAGCAGTGGCAAGCGGCCGACATGTCCGGCTCAAAGTTAAGACAAATATGAACTTTTGATTTTTATATTATGTACAACTTTAACGCCTAATACGGCTATTGCTAGTTAAAGTTGTACATATCAAAATGCACCCACGATACAGGAGTAATTCCTAGGGTGGGGCAACGTTTTTTAAAAAAAACAAAAACATACAAAACAATGGTACTTTTTTCATAACTTTTGTCTAACTCGACTTTCAAAACATCTTATTAATTACTTTATTTTTAAAACTTCAATAAAAAATAAGTAAGTTAGACCCTCGCTTTAAATTGACTCTCGTAATAATTCTTGACCAGCTGATGTCACTATATCAACCCTGGTGTACAAATTCCGTCTCATTTTCACCCCTTGACTGCATCATACGGTATGGCGGCGCAGACTCTTTTTATTTTATGGTCTTTGATAGATGACTAAATGAAACCCCTTCACCTGATTGATTAACAGAACCCAAACACGAGCTGGCCACAATAAAAGGACGACGACTTGACCTAATGTGCTATGTGAGCAACAAATGCGATGCGATACGATACTATGCAAAATAATGCATCGGAACCTGTTAAAAAACAATGAAAATAAATAGGTACCTAAGCATGTAATGATTTGTGTGAGTATGTAATGAGTTGCACATTGATCAACTGTCATAGGTGTTGGTTGTCATAAAAATACCCTGCACACATAGCAGCAGCTTCCAGGTGTGCCAGGTACTCAAGGCAACCGTAACAGCAGGTTTTACGGTTAACCAAAATCTTGTCTATTGCTTAGTCATCGGAATACTTACGGTTTTGTATATGCAGCAACATCTTATGTGTCCTCACACAGATTTTGACAAACGATTTTTTGCTAGCTATGTCAAAATTTTCGTGTGGACGTGAAATTTTGAAATCGCCAACAAGTCGCCGATGATCAACGTCACCGCGTCACGCGAATGAACCAAGCATAATAGGTTTTCCTAATACTTTGTTGTTTTCGTTTTTGTTATGATATGTATTTGATTACTAGTTTATTTATTTATACTAGTCCCTAAAGGTTCATTACAGAATCAGCGTCAGACAGCAGCATCTCTCTGGCATTAATGCTGAAATGAAACTTTTTGTGCGCAGCCGTGAGGCACACAATATTGTTGTTTGAAACGTTATTTTTATTTTGTTAATTTTGTGTTTCACGAACTGTGTCCAAATAAACTCTATTCTTTCTTCTAATTACGAGGATCAGTCTCCAGGTATAGAGCAACTACGCGATAGCTGCAGTTTTCCAGGAGAAGTTAAGTAAAGTTTTGTTTTATCGCTTCCCATCGCTTTATTGCGTTGCTTTCCATGTAGGACGGTGGGTTAGCGTCGCACGTCGGACAGTGATGTCGCGTATAGATAAGTGGCGTGCTATCCATCATTGCATTAGGGGGCGCAATATTCTATTGATTTTTCATGTATTTTTGCAACAACTTCCCCTTGTAGTGTTTTGGAAAAGAATAACAGTTTTGTGCAGTAGACAACTCAAACATCAATGTAGACTTTTGTGAAGTGACGGCACGGTTGGCGCAGTGGTTAAGCGATTGACTGCTGCGCTGCGTGTCGCGGGTTCGATTCCCGCACGGAACAAATATTTGTATGACCTACAATTAGTTGTTCCGGGTCTGGCTGTTTGTGTATGTGAGTTTATATGTCTGTAAACGCACCCACGACACAGGAGAAATTCTTAGTGTGGGGCTACGTTTTTTTAACAAAAAAAAAAAAGTATATGTACCTATAGACAAGTGGTGGTGTGTGCACAACCAAAAAATGTATTTTCCTATATTATGTAGATTTTTTGAATAGATTTTTTTTTCATATTAAAATATTTTATACAAAATTTTAAATATTTATCTCTTTTTTCTTTTTCATAATAATTATATTAAGACCTTGTTGTGTTATTTAGTGAATAAATGGTAACTTTTGAATCAGAACAACATCTATTTACTGTATAATAATGCCTTTAGCATACACACATTTGTACTAAAAGTGATTTATTTCCAGTAACAGTGTTAGTGTGTTACTTAGGGAGCGGAAATCGTTTCACGTTTTATGCCAAAATAGCAAAAAAGGTAATAGGTGTATGTTTATTTGTATGTATGTAAGTATATTCTCCTAATATTTATTTAGTTTTATTAAGGGAACTGTTTATGATTTTATGTTTTTTGGTCTCCTTTACTCTTTCAAATGCTGTCTCCATCCAAACAGACAAGAAAAAAAAAACAGAACAGAAAAATAGGTACAAAGGTGATGCTTATTTCATAAGAAATCATCTACTGTCCTATCGCAGGTATACTGGAAGAGATTTCTTATGAAATAAGCATCACCTTTGCACCTATTTTTCTGTTCTGCTTTTTTTTCTTGTCTGTTTATATATTATGTGTGTACATAAATGGTAAAATAAATAAATAGATACTTAGATATATAGAATATGGCTTATTACGCGATTCCTTCATTTAACTTGATCGCTTCGATGCCCGTCTATGTATTTCACAGTATTTTCCAGTCTTTCTTCGAGATAGATCGAGTTAATGATGATAGTAACCAATTAATGTTATAATAGCATACGTGTCCTTATTTACACTACGCATTATCTCCTAAATTATCCACACACGATAATCGTGTGGTCAAATAGACACGAAATTATTCCAATTAGTGTGATATCGAAATACGATAATCCTATCAAACGTTTAATCTCCTATAACCGTACATAAGTTACTACTTTACGGATTACAGACCGTAATGAGTTTGATAGCAAAGTTCCTCTTAATTAAGACCATGCATGTATACAACTTACTAAATGAATATTTGAGTAAGTAAACACAGTTACCAAAAGATAATTTGAGCGCCAAAACTTTGTTACTTTATGGCTTATTAGTCGATTTGCACGAATTTACACGCCCGAAAAGTGCGAATCGTCACTTTTAAATAATATTATTTTTTCTATAGGCGAGTCGCACGAAGTTAATTTATTTGTAGGCCAGACGACAACAACGTGTACTTTTTCTTAACTTAATTGCATAAAATTCACAAATAAATTAACTTCGTGTGAGTCGCCTATAGAATTTATATATAATTATTTAATAGTGACGATTGGCACGCTTCGGGCGAGTAAATTCGTGCAAATAGCCACTTTAATACGTCACTTGAATTGGCAATTCATAATTAATTTCTTGGTTTTCTTTACCTTAATTAGGCATGTTTATCGCCTAGGCTTAGTTAACTGTTTCCCTTTGAAACTCTGTTCTTTAATTAATTCAGTAAAATATTGCGTACGGGAAAGCAAGGAGCTATTTCGGTCCGCACATGCTCGGTTCACTCAAATTGGACTAAAATTGTCTCCTAAACACACGAGAATACATTAGTTAAGCCCAGCTGCTAATTCTTAATAGTTTATGCAAATCTGTGACAAACGGCCCCTGTGTAAACCTTCCATCCCTCTCTGACGTCATCTCGTTTCAAGATGAAAACAAAATGCTGATTTGCATGTGCAAATAACATTGTAGTGAAATCTAAACAGCAATTTGGGAGACAATTGGGTACCAGCTGCGTCATCCCTTCTGAGTTTGGGGACAAGAATTAAACAATAATTTCTTGCTTTCGTCAAGAACTACTGTCAAGGGCTTCATTGTTTTCTTGTTAGAGCACCTGATTCGTGAAAATGCTCTCGAGGGTTCTTAGATTAAGCCGGAATTCCAGTTAATTTTGAGAAAATTTTAGACACACAAAGGCAGATGGTCTTTGTTTAATTAATTCGTCCGTAATGTAGAATATTCAACCTGTAAACTGATTTCAAACTGTCTATTATTAACGTTCACAAAGAAATCCTATTGAAAAATTATGACTTTAAAACTGACAAAGGCGCCGATTCCCTTGTTCACAAACTAAACTAAATTTAAGTTCAGTACATCTTTTTCTTTCTATTTCATTAAGAAAAGAACAGAAGATAATTAATATTAGTTAAGTCCTGTCAAATTAAGATACCCCGTAGACAAGTTTAGACGTGAATGAAAAATTGACTACTAATATGTCAATTTACGTCAGGCCCTGTCTAATTTGACAGGACTAAACTAACTTATTTATTTATTTATTTATTTATTTAAATTTAGTTTAGTTTATGAACAAGGCAATCGGCGCCATTATCTGTTATTTAAAGAAATCATACAGCAAATAAAAATAAACAGGAACTAAATAAACAACGGTAACAAAAGCAACATTTCAATTTTCGTTAATCAGTAATCTATAAACTCTAGAATACACACAAAAAAAAATGATTAATGATACAATCTGCAAACGAAGTTGCACTGCAAATGAAAAGGAATCTTGCAACAATGGTTCCCTATCAAACGCAACGCCGAACACATAAAACTGTCATGTGCATTATGCACCCAATAAATATTATTCCCAGTAGACACTACTAATGCTATTTAGTCTCTCCAGAGATGTAGGTCACTATGCTATATCTATGATTTTCTGATAACACTCAATAAAACACCCTAACATCTTTACTCAAAGTTCTGTTTCCAACCATCATAATTTTCCAATGCAACGTCAATCAAAACTCGGCTTTGACAGCACAGCTTACGGTTAATTTTTCAATGACACATTGAAACGCATACGCACGCATTGTATGCAAAAAAATGCGCACACGACTAGGGTAACTGATTTGTGCACGCATCTATTGCGTGGGGCGTCTAATGGTTTCTGCATTCGTTCAGAAGTTCAAAACACGAGTGCATTTAATTTATGGCCATAGCAAGAACGTGGGATTACCCATTGTCAACATTATCTTAAATATTTTATGTTCAATTAAGTTTGCTATTATTTTCTGTAGCTATAAATTTCACCGCAACACAAGATATCGCGTTCGGGGATCGTATGAGTAAACTAACCCTTCGTTTTCCTTGTTTTGTATAATTTATTACTTTGGATAAATATTTATCTTGCATACTTAATAATATTATGATTCTTTCACGTTTTTCCTTCGACCCAGTTTAGTTGTGTATCTCGTTTCCTCTGACAGTTTGAGTAACTTTTTGGTCAGTGCAGTGCAGTAATGTTTTGTTAATAACGTTTCCGACGTTATTAACAAAACATTATTTAGTATTATTTACATAACTATTAATTACTTATGAGTGCACATAAACCTGTTGATTGATAAACTCGATTGTTCACTTCCGTTGTCCTCCATAACAACTCTTTTTTTCACCCTTACTGGTTACCGCAATTAACTTACCGGGACATATAGTTAATATAAACTCTTTTACAAAAAAACGGGCTCCTAAGCAAATAACCTATTTCATTGGTTCAATTAATTTGATTATTCTAACGGGGAAAAATACTACCACAGTCAACCAAAAGTCCTTTTCCACATAGGTAACCAAGGACACCTTTCATTAACTGTAGACCTTCAATGCAATAATAAAAAATGCTCAAGAGTGTACTTTTTTATTCTGGAACTTTAATTTTTGACACATGAATGATGTCCTTTTAGTTATTATTTTATTTATATTAAATAAGTAGGTACGCTAACTGCAAGTTGACGCGCATGACTTTTCGACGGTAAACATTTTCCTAAAATAAAACATATACCTACCTGATAAAGTACCTGCACTACAACAAACACTTCTCGTCACTAAACTAAAACCCGAGACAAACTTCGTAAGCCCATAATTAAAATAGACAATAAACTTTATCCGCGCAAGCCGCGCGTCTTAAACCCTACGTAAAGGGCAACCACCCCGGACTGTTTACACAGTAACCTACATTGCTGCTTACCATGAGGGATGGCATCATTAATGATAGGGACTTGATCGGGGACCCTCCGTGACTTTGAATGCATTGGGCGTCATTCAGAAGGGTTTGCTTATAAGATTTCAGTCAGGCAATTTTGGAAGTATCAAAAATGTGTTTGAATTGGTTTATTATACTAGCTGGTGGTGAATATGGTTAAATAATAAGGCTTTTGGTATAAACTTAGCACTTACTATTAAAAAGTTAGGCACTTAACACAATAAGTACCTAACTTTTTAATTTCATTACAGAAATAAAGGTTCAAATTTAATTAACTAGCGCAAATTTGCAGACGTCATAGATAATAATTTACTGAGTAAGTAACAAAAAGAAGAAAGATAAGTAATAAAATAAGTATCTAAACACGACCGAATAAAAATATATTTTTTTTTTTTATTAATTTAATGTGAATGTGTTGAATTAATTTGATGTTTTATTTAAAAAAATAAAACATCAAATTAATTATTTTTTTGTTTGATCATGCTTATATCAATACCGTCACGTCTGCGAAGTTTTACTAGCTAAGTCAATTTGACCCTGTATATTGGTAAAATCTGGCGTATTTTTTTTTACTTAATGTTACCTAACCTAACAATACAAACCCAAGCCCTTAGTTAAATACTTTTTTTTTCTATTACATATCCACTGATTGGATTCCGTACCAAACCTATGGGACGCATAAAAGAAAATCGACGTTAGTTCAGTTCCAATTTCAATATCAGATCGAGTCCGTGCCGATCTATTGTGAAATACGTCCGAGTGGTCGGAAGTAAGCACGATGAGCTGAGGTGGGCGTCACCAGTGCCTTTCATGCCACCCTGTACGTATATTCCATTCAAATTTTTACCCTCAGAACGGTAGGCATGCTCGATGAGTACTCTGACGTCCATTCAATGCAATTTGATGAAGCCAACGCGGTGTACGCTATTCAAACTGAATAGGATTGGCCACGACAATACTGTGATTTAATAGAACCGCACCGAAATACCGGTTTACATGACATAGCCTTGTTTCCGACGTATTTGTCGTACAGTAATTGAGTTAATATTTGGAATTTAAGACATGATCAAAGGCAGCATTTGGGTTGATAGACATTCTTACACAAAGGTGCGTAACAGTATTACCATAATATAATAAATTTGGTGGTAAAGGTATCTATTTTGCGTGATATAATTTGTTGCTGTTCATCAAAATAGTTCATACCAAACACATTATTGATCCTCGAGCTATATTTGAAGCAGCGTCTACCAAGTAATCCCTGGAGCACGTTTTTTATCGATTTAAACATTTTATTGCTCTTTCCCCCTCACGACAGTCTTTTATGCAGTTGAATTCAGTTTAAACACTGATTAAAAATCGTAATAAAAAGCTTTACGTTTGACGTGGAAGAACATAACTCATTAAAATCCGCCAACAATTTAATTTTCATTCAAAACAAGCGCTCACATTAAAACAATTACAAAACACATCCAACCCAGACAATACTTGTCACTGTTTACCGGATTTCACCGAGGCAATAAATCTGCCAACGACGACAAACAACTAAAACTGAGTTATAACAACAAAGTCAAATTACTGAAGGAGTTTACCGCATCTGGGGTAGAAGGGGGAGCAACCGACACCGGGGTGTAGGACGACCTCAGAATACTGATGCACCTAACTCTCGAAAGATTTTCGGATCGGGACTTTCTTTTCTTTACAATGGTTCCTACTCTTGGGGCATATCAATAGCACGCGGTTATGTCGTTAGAAAGTTTCTTCGGGCCACACCGTCGACATCGATTTTCGGGATTAAGGGGAAGTATGCGTGTGGCGGGAATAATACTGAGGTTCGTGATGATAGGTTGAAGAGACTGATATATTGGTTAGTGCACTGGTGTTTGTTATTGTTTAATCGTGGAGTATTGTTTCATTGTGTTTTGTTTTTCATACTGTGTGTGTGTGTGTGTACATTCACGAGCACCAATATGTCAACACTTGGCAAGTTTCATTTGCGTATTTTTCGTTAAATGCAACGTTGATATACGACACATTACATAAACCTATGGGTTCGAAAATGCTATGTTCGTAATAACATAAAATTTCATTAAAAAATAAAGGAGTTAATCGCTTTTGAATAAAGCCGAGTGTATACATACTTTTGCTCGTGACTGTACAGACACACTATGAAATGGGGCAATACAATGAGGTAACAGTCAATTAGATGGTGTCAAGCTGCAGTGCAATGAAAGATGAATAATTGAAGATAATATTTTCGTTCATCTTATTTTTTATTTATGGTAAGACTTTGTGTCGTTCTTTGGCCAAAGAATGAGAATTGCCATTCAACTTGTTAATGCTGCCAGTCTTCTGGGCACGATTCTGGATGACAGCGATGCGGACGAGTACTTCGACGAAGTGTCCTTTTGTTTTTGTATAATTAGTAATTTAATTTAGTAAATAGTTAGTTCTGATAAATATCATAACAGTTTTTTTCTTCTAAATCTTTTAGCGGCTATTATCCCTTCTACGAAGCAGCAGATTTTGTCAGCGATCACTTTGCTTGGCTATGAAATGGTAAAAATGATTTAATAAATAAATAAATTATTAATTTGGTGTATTTATTTGTGCACGGATACCGTTACCCAAATAAATACACCAAAACATTAAACACAGCACTGAGTACACGCTCGCATAATCCTCATCAGCTTACGCCATAACAAGAAAGAATTAAATCAATCAAAACCAGCCAGTTGGTCCGTATTAGTGAGCTTACAAGTAATTCTATGGGAAATAATCGATCTCCCTCACTTATCTAGGACATTAGGCACATGCGATCCCTTCATTTAATTTACATGAAAGTATCGGCGATTCATTTTTCTGTAAAAGGGGATTATCTATACGGAATAGTGATCCCCTGGGCATTATGTGTATTATAATACGTTGGAGTATGTCCCCATACGTTGGGTAGATTTATTGAATTACGAAAATTAAATGAATGGGCAGTTGGAATTTGAAGTTCTTTTCTTATGTTTTAATGTGATTAGGTTATTCTTTGTGTGTGTAACTATCTTCATTTGGTAGACACAAATAGCACCGTAAACCATAACAATGTAGATAACTCAAACATAATTAATTAACTACATGAAATCATAATTTTTTCCACCAATAAAGTTTTGTCATAATCAGTCATAATTTTGTATTTTATACTTCGTTATGAAAATCAACAATTTAATACAAATGTAAATAAATATGACAGAATGAACTATACCGCTTCATGTAAAATACTGGTATTCAGCTGCATCCGGTTAGACTGGAAGCAGACCCCAACATAGTTGGGAAAAGGCTAGGCAGATGATGAGAATGAACTATACCACCTTTAGATACACGGCACGGTTTCTTTACGGTACGGCGTTTAAGCCACGCCGTAGATAAAACGAGTCCGTCAACTAGCTTCCATAGTGATCCAAGAAACACTGACGAATAAACTGTTGTTTTTCACGGCAGAAAAACTTGTGTGTACAAAGGGTCTATCCTTAAAAGAATCGTTTACTTAGCTACGTTTTCTTTAAGCCCCAAACATCTAACTAAATCAATTCCGTTTATACACAATGTTCCATTGAAACAACGACACAGCAGCCATTGCATTCTGTACATTCAGGTAGCAAGTCCGTAAGAGGCCGGATCAGAGCGGGCCCGCCTAAACTCTGTTCACGGACTTGGAAAATTGCATTCGTTATCGCATATCCGTATCCGGACTGCCTACTTGCATTCTAGCATTGTTTTAGGGGAGATACGATGGAGAAGAAGGGGAGAGAATGTTAAGATGTCGTGTTGAAGTGGCGTTGAAATAAAACTTGGCGGTGGGTAAATTGATTGAGATTTAAGGAACGAACTAAATGAGGAAGAAAGAAAAAAAAATACCTCTATGTTACATCGTGTTTTTTTTTTCAAGTGCAGCAGGGTAGTTGCGTAACACACGATCAAGAGCAATTGGTTTCGCTTTGACAGTTC
This sequence comes from Apamea crenata, assembly GCA_949629185.1. Taxonomy (NCBI): domain Eukaryota; kingdom Metazoa; phylum Arthropoda; class Insecta; order Lepidoptera; family Noctuidae; genus Apamea; species Apamea crenata. The sequence goes on from OX451359.1 coordinate 7,805,341, forward strand.
AACAACATTCATTGCGTTATTTACGTTGTTGAGCAGACACAGTACATGACACATTTTTTAAACATTTATGAAGCAATGGATTAGCAATATCCTTCAAAATGATTCAGATTGAGATTGATTGTGTGTTATGCTATTAGGGTGCAGGTTTTAGTAATACATGTATGCTTATTGAAGTAAATTCAAAGTACCTACCGTTCATTTGTTGAATGTTAAATACGACTGTTTAAATGGTAATGTTGATAATTTAAATGTTAAAAGTAGTTTCAAATAAGGTTTACACATAAAAAAAATCTATGATCTATTTTTCACCCGATACAGTATACCTATAGGAGATAAGTGATTTTATGGAAGATCACACGTTGTTAATTTACAAAATACACACTAAAATATATGATCAAAAAAAAAAATGAATATAATATGTTAAGCTGAGCAGTGGTGGTCCAGTGCAGTGGTAACGACTGCGACTTACGAGACGACGTAGGAGGTCGTAGGTTCGAACCTTGACAGGGGATTTACTTTGTGTAAATTATTTCATTACCAAGGCTCTCAAAACTAAAAATTCGAGGACATGTGACATCTACCAATCCGCACTGGGCCCGCGTGGTGGATGACGGCCCACGCCCTCTCGCGGAGAGATGGCTAAAGTCCCAGCAGTGGGAACATTACAGGCTGATTATGCTTATTATGCTGACTGTTCTTCTTTTTAAAATCACAGTGAGGAGTCCCTTTTTAAAAAAGAACCGCTTATTACGTTATTTTCTACATCATTTACATAGTTTTTATAGTAGCGGCCGAAAAAAGGCACCATTTTTTTACTGGCTTTTCTAAATCTAAATAAATAAACCCAACACAAACGGCTGACCGCAGTCATGTCCACGTTATGTTCGACTACTAACAATACCTCCAGTCCATTGTATGGACAGTGAGTAACAAATGTCAGTCGCTCTCGGTAAATAAATGTCTGACACAAATTGATTTATTGGCGATCGCGACTCCAATCTACTGTGATGTCCCATCATGATGGGTGCCATTATTTTTAGGGCAAAAAATGGACGTGAAATGAGGCCGGCCGGTGAAATTCAAGGTTTATTTTGGGAATAAAAATGCTGATGCGAATTTATCAATTTTTGATGACGGATACGAAAAAATATATAAAATTTTATGATCTGTGTGATAATTATACCTAGTAATGGAAATTAAAAGGATGCATACAAATAAATCTACTGAGAAATAAATTGTTTAAACCATTTCATAAATGTAGCGGACTTATGAAATGGTTTAAATATGGGCTGATTTTTCAATCTCCAGATAACTTTTATCCGAGCAATAAAAATTGCGGTTTGACAACTTTCGTATAGAAAATATTATAGCGCATATTTATTCTGAGTAAAACCTATATTTTATTTTTGTATCTTCTACATAAATAACTATTCCTATTCTAAAGAATAACTTTCTCGGTTTTGGCCATTCCAAAAGCACCAAATCATGAAGTCCATTACCTTCCATAATTACTTATTTCACCTGCCAATACATTTTCTTCAACCCCATACCGGGGGTACCAGGGAGACATCAAACCGATACCAGTACCCAGCGAAAAGCATACTTCCCTACACACTCCCCCCTCCTGTCTACGCGACAGACGACATCTCCTGAATGACCTATTCATCCCAGTTCATTCTGCTAATGGAGTTGCCTTTTTAAGGTGCAAATAAATAGTCAGTGCGCTTCAAAGAGTTCCCTCTCACCGTTAAAATGTGGCTAATTAATTAAAAATTTCCTACACTTTGGCTACTTAGGTAGTTTACGAAAATATTCCCTCAATTTTTCTTTAGAGTTCTGTTTTATTTAGGTTTTAATTTAGTTTTGCTGGTCTCCTTTTAGTTGGTGTCTGAGGGCTTTTAAGTAGCTTTTTATAAAATTCTATGAAAGGACAGTGACGTCTTTTATGGATTTTGAAGCTTATTTTGTTGAGAGAATTCTTGGTTTCTTCAAAAGTCGTCTACTCACATTTAGTTTTATTAGTTGCTGTTTTCTTGTTTCTACTCTACTGTCGCATCGAAACTTTAAGTTAATGTTTTCATTCTTATACCAGCACCCTGATTGAGTAGCACACTACTTATCAATCACAATCTAAATAATTTTGAAGGATATTTCTAATCCATTGCTTCATACTCGTGTGTTTGAAAAATTTGTCAGTTCAACAACGTACCCACATAACGCAATTAATATTGTTGAACCGTCAAGATGAAAGCAATTTTACTGGTAGTGTGTTAATTATTTTCAAAAGAACCGTGGAGTTTCTTGCCGGCTCTTCTCCATACGAAACGACCAATTGGAACCGTGCACCTAGCTTCTGACGTTTCAGAAGTGCCCATGTTGGTGCATCCTACTAATATTATAAATGCGAAAGTTTGTATGTATGGATGTATGGATGTTTGTTACTCTTTCACGCAAAAACTACTGAACAGATTTTGACGAAATTTAGCACACAGATAGTTTATAACCAGGATTAACATATAGGATACTTTTTATCCCGACATTCCCACGGGATCGAAACTTATGCGGGTGAAACCGCGGGGCGCAGCTAGTGTGACATAAATATTTTGATTTTTGTCATTCTGAAGCAGTTTGTTTAATCTAATTCCAGAAATCCAAAAGTGATGTAGCTTTCGCTGCCCCAATACAAAACAAATAAAGCGTCATTCCAAGATCCAAAGGAAATATTTACTTATTCATTTAAGATTCCGTTATGCAATATTAAGATGGAAAACGCCAATCTCGCTGGGAGGCAGCATTCTTCACAACAGCTTCTATTAGCTCCACATGCCGATATAATTGAACATTCTCAAGTGCCTTAAATATTTGCGACTAGCGAACAAGCCTGGCTTTGCGCTCAACCATGTTTTGTGGATATTTGTGATTTTTGATCGGAACATTATGTTCAAGTTGCTAATAGAAATAGAAAATATTTTATTGTCCAGCCGATCTATTGTGTAAAAATCTCACCGTGAAAACTTAGGTGAACTGAGCTGTCATTTCACCTAGGGAATTAGTGATTACTAATTCCCTAGGTGAAACCTCTACCACACTATTGATAGCTCACGTCAAGATCACTTCACCTAAGTTTTCATGGTGAGATTTTACAGAATACATCGATTGGTAATACAACAAGCAGGTTCACAGGTTAACAGCAAATTGAGACGACATGATTTGTTTCAAATACTATCTACAGCTAGGTTATAATATATTATTTAAGTATTCCTTAAGTAGGAACCTGGGCTGGCGAACCTTAATACAGGTTACCATGTAACCTAGCTAGGACGCCAGATTCAATTCTGTTGTAAATCTCTTTGTTTTTTCCCCTAAATTGTATAATTTTTATCTTTATTGTAACAGACTGTATGTACCTCACTTTTTTAAATAAATAAATTATTATATTATTTGACAGTGAGCCCCAAACTAGACAGTAAGTCTGTATCTCCGGGGTCCGGGAAAAATTCCAGAGAGGAGACTAGTAAGGTGGTAATAATCTACTATTCTGGCAATGACTAACAATACATTTTCAATTTATTTTTTCTTATTTTATTATCTTGTAGTGCAGTTAAAAATAAAGGTACAGCACATATAACTTTTTTAATTAACGGGACATAATGAGTGCACGTAAGTTCTTAGTCAACATCTAATGTTTTGTTCTCCCTCTCTCAGTGAGGAAGCCTGTGTCCCAGCAGTGGAAACGTTATAGGCTGATTATGCTTGTGTGTGTGTTTAATTGTTCCTTTCCCTTCAATACCTTCATAATCTTATTCTTCAGATCCAGGTTCAATGTATTCACTATTTCATTATCCAACATAAGTATTAATTTCGAGTTTCTACTTACCAAGCAAAACCAAAGACAATAGACAGACAGATGCGCCAGACACTCCATTTCATACTGTTTGGTAATAAGTCGGCAATAAAGCGGGTCTTGCATTTATAATCCTCGCCCGCTCCCCCCGCACTACCCCGTTCAGATCCGTTCGGTATTGGTAATGAAAATTCGAGACGTCTCGCCGCGGATTTTACTCTTGTTTGGGGAATCCGATTCCTTTGAATGACGGAAGGATTGGAAAAATTGTGACTGATTAATCTGAGAAGTTTTCGTTTTGTTGTTGGTTTAAGATTTTCTAGTTTATTTCTTGTCTAATTCTTTAGAGATTTTGTGAAAAAGGCAAAACACAGAATATTAAACATAATCACAGCCTATAATGCTCCCACTGCTGGGAAAAAGGTCTCCTAAGCTCTATATGAGAAGGAGTGAGCCGTAATCCACTACTCGGGCCCAGAAAACAGAAATCTAGAACAAAATAAGGGAAATTTTTGCCAATCGAGAATTTTTAAGGTTATAGATAAAAGAAAGGTGTTTATTATCAAATATCAACAACTATTTTTTTTGACAGCTGACGTAAACGATCAATTTTGAAAAATGTACTATAGTGATATTTCTTCTTGGTCACGTACTTCATTACTGAAGGTCGTGTCCCTGAAAGGCCTTCAGGCTTTATGTACGATGTTCTTCCACTTCGTTCGGTTCTCGGCTTCTCTCAGGGCGGTTGTAACAGAGAGTCCAGTGAGGGCGGTTACTCGGTCTGCCAAGCGGTTAAGTGACCGGCCGCGAGGTCATTCCCATCTACCTTGCCCATCACCACCAACTTTTCAAGATTATCTGGTTACCGATGGGTAGTGTGACCAAAGTAACCGTTATGTCGGTCCATGTTTCCGGTTAGACTGGAAGCCGACCCTAACATAGTTGGGAAAAGGTTAGGCAGATGATGATTTTCGAGAGATTATTATGTTAAAAAATATTAATTGGATGATCAATTAAAACTCAAAATCATAAATGGGCCCTGACGTCTTGTTTACTTTAACCATAGGTAGGTACTCTAAGGTAGACGTGGGGTGAGCTGTACCTACTTAGAAAGGGATAACAAAGCATGTATCGAAACATATGGCTAACTGCGAACTGCCCGTTAGTCCGTCAGCTGTACTTAATAATGTATTAACCCAAGAGCATTGTTAAGTAACCGGCTGTCCGCAACCAGCTTACATTATGCTTGGTTAACTGACACAAGGATTGTTATGGTCAAAATTATAGATTTGTGGTTGTTAATATTTGCCTGACACCCTATTTACTTTGATATATATTATATAGGATATTTTTTTATGATTCTAGACCCCCTAGCGTAGAAATTTTTAGACGGTTTAAAAAATAAAGTCAGCTCAAAATAAAGCTCAATAACTACGCGGTCAAAATGTATGGCAGAGCAAATTTTTTTTAATAACCGACAAAAAATTTCAAGTTCAGAGTGGTTTCAGAATCATGTACTGAATTCATGGTTACAGTTTGCGCACTGATTAAAAATGTATCCTGTATTAATTGGTTGCTAAGAATCCTGAAACACTGAAATAAATTGCGTCAATAATGACAAAATAAAAACATGATAATTATAATAGGTGTAAAGAAGGTCTCTTAAGTATAGCATCCAAGTAGGTTTGTATCGTATTATACAGTAATTCATATATAAAATTTAATCTTTCTTGAGAATCACTGGTTCAAACCCTTTCGAAATAAACTTTTCACTTAATAATTGAAGCTTACAAAATGTCCCCGCATACCAGATTTGGCGACTTATTTGATATGATTTGCTAATCGCTAAAGTGGGGAATTCCGAGGGTGAAATGTTTCCCCTAAACCATTATTGTGACGATGCATTTCCGCAAAGAAACGCCTTATTCAATAAATTATGTTAATATTACCCTCCAGTTACCTCACGATGCAGGACGATTTTAAGTTTTAGCAAGTGATTTATTTTCTTAAAATAACCGATAGAGAGTTTATCGGTTAGCATAGATTGCATATTTTGTGTGCCAAGCGATGGGTTTTTGGAGTGAAACTTGGTGACGATTCGGTAATTGGACGTGAATTGAGATTAAAATTTCAAGGACGCGTCACGTTCAGACACATTTCGTTAAATGAGAGACAAGAAAGATATAACTTTCTCTGTCTCTCACACTAAATCTCTTTCATTCTTTTTTTTTACCTTCACTTCTATCATGTGTATAGTGCTGCACGCGATTTTTTTTTCAAAGCTCACAGCCCTGCCTTTCGAAACCTGTCTTCAAACCAGAATAATTTTAGCAGCAGGTATTCACAATGTAACCTCAATCCTACCGAAACTTTAGCAAACCTCATTACTTATTCGTCCTCAAAACCTCCAAACGATCACAAACTTTATCCGTCAGAACTCACGTCCAAAAAATGGTACAAAAGTCCTGAACTTTAAATACAGCCAGGATAACCGTCCCGTTATCTCGGACGCTTTGTGATCGGGATTCGACGGCTAGGGCATCATGAATGAGTAACGCTAGAGGTCATGAATGTTTTATAAGTCGCTCGGTGATAGCCGGGTCGATCACACCTCTATCGCCAAGGACACGGGATACGATGGGAGATATTATTATAACGTGGCCTTTTGAGGGTTGATTTTTTCGGGTGCTTGGATTTTCACTGCTGGATTGTTTTGTTCCTTTTCTTCTAATGGCTGTTTTAATTTAGTAAAGTATTTTTTTTATTTTTCGAAGACTAGTTTTTCTTTGCTCTTTTGTCAGTATTAATTACTAACATAGGATGGAGAGATGCAGAGGGGCCCGTGGCTAAATAATAACAACCCAACAGGTCGATCGATTAGGTCAAGCTACGCCTGCCGCGGTTGGTCTGTGGATGGGTAACCATCTTTACATACCGAGACCCCTCCGTGCTTCGGAAAGCACGTTAAGCCGTTGTTCCTGGCAGTCATTCCTGGATCTTTGACAGTCGTTACAGGTAGTCAGAAGACCGAAAGTCTGACAACCAGTCTTACTAAGGGTTATCGTATTACCCAGTAACTGGGTTGTGGCTGTCAGGTAGGCAGTCGCTCCATGTAAAATACTGGTATTCAGCTGAATCTATTTAGACTGGACGCCAACCCCAACATACTTGGGAAAAGCTGCCTAGGCAGATGAATTACTAACATAGGACAAGTTTTTTACTAACAAATGAGTCATGGTTACTTAAAATAAAAAATTTAATTGAATTGAATTAAATATTATGTCAAATTTAAGAAACCACTGTATAAAATGGCATGGCCACTTTAAAAGTTTGACATGAACTGTAGGTACTTAGCACAGTTTATTTTCCTATCCGTTCAAAGTATTTTTAGACGTGGCCTGATAAACATTACTTGTCCTCAGACTTTTGAAGGTCGGGCGTTTTTGCGGGACTGTCTTTTGTAATTTTGACGTTTGAAAAGTGCTGATTCTCACCCTAATTTTAATAAATGAATTTTGATTTTGATGAAATATACATATAACCCACATTAATCTCTTAATGAAATTCCTTAGAAATCTAACATTCCAGCATTAAGCTACAAATACCAAAACAACTCATTATATTTCCTGTTACAGTCCTAACATTAGGCATAAACACACGAAACAATCGAAGCACACGTACGTACGGCAGATTTCCCGGATCGAAGTGAACCCGGACATCCTTACCCTATCCGATAATGGTGCAGATTTATAAAATATTCAACGTCTTCAGGGTTATTTATGAGCCCTTCATGCTGGAACAAAAGCTTTATGTTAGTCTCCAAAGGTTTGTTAATGTGAAAATAAAACCAAGTTACCGAATAATGTTTGGTAAATATAAATGTTTTGACGGTGTGTTTTCGTTTGCTTGTTATTTTTGTGTCAGTCATTTTGTGATTTAAGTAGCAGTTTCTGGAAAAGAAGCGTAGTACGATGGCGATGGATTCTACGCGTTTTTTTTTTGTCTGTGGGAATTTTTAAATAAACTCTACTGATTGAGAAATTAATAATAATAATAATAATAAAACTTTATTGCTCAAAAAATTACACGAGTTTTTACATTGGCCCCAAACTAGGCAAGCCTGTATCTTGGGCACCAAAAACAAAAAACAAATTATAAATGAACATTGGTTAATTTTTATGGTACCTACTAAACTACTACTACTTTTAAAGTAAGTACTTTACTTATACCGTACCGTATGTTACAAAATATTTTTAAAAGATTTGAAACTCAAAGTTAAATCATTTATTTAAATTAGATTTCACATAAAAGGCAGTTTTAGACGATAAAATTTACAACAACAAAAATTTATTCTAGTGGCCCCTTCTGAAAGGTAGTTTCATATGGGGAAGAATGGGCAAGAAACACCACTTCCAAAGAAGAAAGATAATCACAAATTCAAGTATTTTAACATAACTTGAGAAAGATTTGTACCGTCTAAGTTGAACCTAATTTAACAGCTCAAATAAAATCCCTACAACAACAGCAAAGCTTGAACTACCCCCACTAAAATTCCAATGAAAAATCCCTCCCTTACTACAACTATAATAAGCGGCTGAAGTTCAAAACGCACAATAAAGACATATGATTGAGGAGTAGAGCTGACTGTTAATTACATGTTTGATGCGTATTCACACGGGGCGATTTGTTCACGCCCCCGTGCCTTAGGGACCTGTCAGACTGGCATAAAACTTTATAAGCACGATTATTTTTTTAATAATTTACGGGAAAGTTAAGAAAGGGTTATAGTTTTGGGTACGGGCTTTGTATTTTAATGAAATAGATTGAACAATTCTTAAAGTTAACTTTACTTAAGATTCTTTTACAGACAATTACAGAGGGTTTTTTACACATTAAGGAGTCCGAAATAATACTGAAAATGACAGATTTTCACGACGGCTACTACACTATGACGGAACCGCTGTTCTTGGAAACCGTGGCTTAAGTAAATATATCGATTTGGTTTCAACAAACTTGTTCTGAATTTGTGTATTGTGAGATTTATGTATTCGACGTAGGTTAGGACTTTGTAGGCCTTGTATACTTTAGATATTTTTTTTATATTTTATTAAGTACTTGTTGACAGACCTACGCTGTCTTATACCTACTGTAATTTGAAAACATTGTAAAAGCTTATTGGCTTTTACAATGTTTTTAAAAGGGTAACCGTGGAGTTTCTTGCCGGCTCTTCTCTATAGGAAAGCTTCTGACGTTTCATAAGTCCCCATTTAGGTTTAAGTGAAATAATATATTTTGATTTTGACGCGTTGACGGTTAGTAAGTCATAAAAAAATATCGCGGAATTTCACTTTATTATTTCTCCAAAGAAACATGCAGCTCCTACTTCCGTCATAACCATTAATAACTCACCGTGAAGTTAATCAATTATAATTTAAACTAAATCAACATTACGCCAGTATACACGGAACTTTCTACTGCATTATACGAAGGAAACAGCAACGCCTTTTGCATGTCGCAAATAATAATTACGAACACGTCTACTGGGTAACTAGCAGGTAGTCGCATCAAACGCGACGGTTTTATTCGCGATATTTATTTTATTTCTCTGTTTGATTTTCTGTGACGAATGTGGAAAAACCTGGGTAAAATCTTTATGCAGTTTATGGATGAAAATTGGTGACATTACAAAGGAGTATTTTGAACAGGTTGTAAATAGAATAAATATTAAGAATTACTTAGAGATTGGCGCGCGTTAGCGGTGAAAAATAGTTTTAAAAAAAGTCTGAAAATGGAGAAAATAAGAAATGGATGCAGAAAAAGGATTTTTTAAAATTAAGTACACGGTTCTAGATAAAACAGAATCGTAATGTAGATCGTATTTATTTTTTGCAATTAAATTGTAAGAAAAAGTCTTATGAATTGGGGAAATCTCAAAATAAAAAAGCTGTAGAAAATAGGAACTCGATTCAAGAAATGTTCGTTCGTTCATTTTCTACATCTCTTTTTATCTCCTATAGCAGGTATGCATGAATAGATTTCCTTAGAAATAAGCATCACCTCTATACGCGTGTACATCGATAGTTAAATAAAGAAATACAGGTAAACAATTTTTAGTTAGTACACTTATAGACAACGACAAAATCTTATTGTTCTGCTTTTATACTTTTTGCAATACGATTGTATGAAAATCTTTACGAATTGAAGAGAAAAACAAGTGTATGTCAGCTGGCTGTATTCCCACGCGTGTTGTAAATTCATGTGCCTGCATGTACCAAGGAAAACACGATATCATGTGTGCAAGTAGGCAATGAACTTTACTTGGATATCAAACAACGATACTGAACAGATTCGTAACTAAAATGATTTAAAAGAAATCAAAGCCTTTGATAATGTTTCATAGAAAATTGGGGTCTAATTTTAATTCAATCAGACTCTGATAAATATCAATATTTTACACAGATTGCCGAGATTAACAGCTAAGTAAAGCCTTTCATGGCCAGCGAGAGACAAAAAACAAAAAAAAATTACTCGCTGAAAATTCGGGATTAATATTTTTATCAACCACTCAAAAAACAGCCTAAAATTAATCCCGAAACCCGTCCTAATACTTTAATCTTCATCAAACTTCAAAGGCTGACCTCTGCATCCTCAATTTTAAGGTCAATTTCTAAAATACAGAAATCAATTTCGTTTGAATTAAAAAATAAAAGGTCTGGATGTCCAAGGGGAAAGTTTCCCGAGATTAATTCTCTTGATAAAATTTCACGGTTGAAGAAATCCAACTACCGGTTGCGTGGGGCGATGAACGATACTGATTACGTTCGTCTCAGCGAAGACTTATGACTGGGTTAGAGTTGACTGTTTCATTAAAACAAGTGTAAAAGACTAAGGACGGTTTCTTTTTGTTTTAACAAGCACGTATTATTTTATTTACAAATCTCCATTTTTAGAATCCATTGCAACATACGTAGAACGTATTTTCGTATACGAACACATTTTGATAGTAATAAGAATTATTTTAATTGATACGTGTGATTTATTCATTATTTAAAATAAAAATAAACAACCATATAACTTGAAGCATTGACGCTCAAATAAAAACCACATTATCTCCTAACTGACAATACTCAACCTTAATTACCATTCACATTATTCCTCTTATGTAAATATTCTTCTAAACCTAAATCCCAGATTGAATTGTAGATATATTCAACTGAACGGAAAAATAAGCGTTTTCTTATTCCATTTCTACCATTTCGCTCAGTCTATTTTCGTAGCCGTAGCGCTCTACGTCTGTGCTACGGGTCGTAGCTGGCGCTACGAGTCCCCAGAGATAGAAGGCCTTCGTAACCTTACTACGTTCTGCCTTCGCTTAGAGCTAAGCTGCCGTCTTATTATTTTCTAGATCATTTTCAAAAGCTTTACATAAATGTATGTATATTACGTTTAGAAGGGAAAAAATATTTAAAAAAAATTACCTATTTGAGGAAGATTGTGTTTATTTTCGTCTGCTTTGCGTTATGTTCTTTTTATGTTTTATTTTCCTATCAATATCTTTACCTATTTACTTCCTTTTGCCTTTATTATGGTGTGGTTTTGGTTTTCTGGTAACTCAAATTAATATTTTTACTAAGCCGATGTTGGGATTGGGATAAAACATGATGCGGCCCAATGTCCTTCTATCCCCTCTTAAAAAGCTCAAAAAAGGAATTACAGTGGATAATATAAGTTAACAGACATGGGGCCGATTTTTCAATCGACAGATAAGTTTTATTCGTGGAATAAAATTGACGTCTGGCAGATTTTGTACGGAAGAACTGTCAAAAATTCAAAATTATTTCTCCGATATAATTATCTGGCGTTGGAAAAATCGTACATATATTATAGGTACATATATATAAATACGTCTCAAAATAATAAATAATTATATATACACGTATACCTATACAAAAAATAAAAGTAAGAAAGTATCAAAGGGTATCAAAAAAATTCCACATCGCTGTCAACGGGAAAAGTGCCCAAAAGGCTAGCAGCATTGCCCCGTTGTACGGCGATTACAGTGATCCTAAAGACAGACTTAAACCGTTTCATTGAGCCTTAAATTAAAATATCCATTACACAAACAAAGACTGACCTCGAAGCAGCAAATTGATACTAAATTGGACCCACAAAACACCCATTAACGGTAAGCAAAGAGAATTAAACTGTGCATTGGTAATTCTAAGTCGTTTACACAACTTCTGTTATGCTCAGTGTAGATAAACAATCGAATTAAGAGCTTAATGGAGCCACAAATTGAAAACTACTGTTTTGTTGTTCCTGCTGGTTTAAACTGTTATGAGTTTGTGAGAATGGTTTATTGTTACGTAACGTTGTGTTCTGTAATAGTTCTCGACAAATACGGTAGTGATACATTATATTTCGAAGAAAATGCTCGGGATAAAGGCAAGGACAATGATTAAAACACAGCTCACAGGTGACACTAGAAAGAGAGAGAGCTACAATACATGGTAAAAGAGTGGTTATCATTATTAACAATGCTGTCCTGAGCAGGTTAGAAATAGCTCATGGTGTGATAAAAAAAACTGGCCAGGTTGGTAGCATGGCGGACTATCTTCGGTACACCTAATATCAGTTTCAGAATCAGTCGTTGATGACTTTGATACTTGATGACACGATAACGGTTACTGATATGTGATATCCACAAGCAGGGAAGTTAATTGGTAAGTAAATTGACACCCTACGTCAATTTGCCGTGTTATACCCATTTCCTACAACTGTCAAAGGATGATAGATATACGGATATTTTAAGTTGGTAGTCAATTTGCTTAAAAAATAATTTACCTTTACCCAGACTTGCCAGTTTGTAGACTTGCCAGCACTTGTAAACAACACAAGATAAAATCTATCAAAGCCAACAGATTTATTTCCCCACCAAGTACCAACCAACACACAAGTCTTTCCCACCTCCATCTTATCTTAGAGCAAGTTCTAAGAAACTTCCTACTCTACTCCCGCCACCGGAGGCTATGAGCCAACCCGCCATGTTATTTTACACAATTAGCCAGACAACACGCCCGCTACTTAGTTAGCTCAAACTTGGTAATGTTACGCTTTTTGGCACACAAACTAATACAGTTTTTCTGGGAAAAGGTTCCCATTTTTGTATGAGGATTCAGAAGTTAGATGTTAATAGAGTTTTTGCACAGTTTGTGCGTTAGAGAGCTAACATGAGCTAACTTTCAGAGTGTTTTTGTGAATGCGATCGCGCGGAACATTGGGAAAGACAACAGCTGTTTCGGGTTGCTGTTGTTGGTAGTTACTACATGCACATTCTCTTGTTGTACCACTAAAGTATGCGTAGGTTACCAGATGGTTTTAACGTAAATATGACTTTGTTTATTGGAGGTATTATTTTAAAAGAGCATTGGTGGCCCAGTGGAATCGGCCCCGTGAGTTGACCAGTTGGTCACCACCGAGACAGGCACTTTACTCTGCGTAAATAATTTAATGACCACTCCTCTCAAAATGGTGAAAGAAAACATCGTAAGGAAGCCGGCATGTCCTAGGACTAAAACTCTAAAAATCAAAAGTCATTTATTCAAATTAGGCTGAGAATCAGCACTTTTTGAACGTCAAAATTACAAAAAACAGTCCCCCAAAAACGCCCGCCCTTCACCACTTCCTAGTGCTATCGCTGGGAAGAAGAAGTGGCGCAACAAACTCCCCACCAGCACAGCTGTCTGTTCAATAAAAAAAAAAAAATACTTGATTGTATACAATACTAGGTACCTATGTTCGGTAATTAACATTACAAGACCACAACATAAAATTAAATAATTTGCCATAATATGCCAGCTAGCCACGCCAATATACCAACAAATATAATTAAAAAAGAGACATGTAACATCTACCAACCTGCACTGGGCCCGCGTAGTACTCGTAGATTACAGCGCACTTCTTGTCAAAGAGAGGTGGCCTGTGTCTCAGCCAGTCAGAACAATGAAAGTTGATTATGCTATGCTAATATTTAAGACAATTTAGGTTAAGTTACAAATTCCAAAATCTTTACCCGACTTTTCCTAAATAAACTTCGTTATTTTCCAACAAAATATCAATTACTCAAGGAAAGGGTCTTAAGAAAACATGGCCGGTAATAAAGGGTGAAATAAAAATGTGCTTAAAGTTAATAATATATATGAATTTTGCCTTTATTTCATGTTATTATCTTTATCTCATCACTGAATTCAGCAGGCTGTTATTACATAGAATATTGTCGACATCGTTCAAGTACGAACAGGGGCCCGACGTGCTATAATTTATGTGCTAGGGTGAGGCCTGCTCATCGTAAGGCACATCTGGTTTTATTCAAGGCACTACCATTCTGAAGAAGCCTTCAAATTAGGTGGTTACGGTTGGGTACTCATGTTAATAACGCCTTTCGAAGTATAGATGTTGAATTAATAACACTGGTTGACAATTTTGCTATTAAAATATGGTCAGGCGATGTTTTACACCTACGTTTTTTTTTACTTTTTCCAAGTGTAACTTCTTATTTAGGAGATTTGATTTTCAACGAAAACTCCTAAAAAATTTATTTCGTTAAAAAAAAGTTTTTGGTAGCGTTAACAAACTTACAGCTGTAACTTGACTTTTAAAACGAAATCGTACTTAATTATTATTCATGTTTCGGTATCTTGCACCGTATTTCGGTTAAGTTTGGTAATGGAAAAAGTTTTTTTTAACTGCCCAAATCTCGGGGTCCGTTCATAAATAACTGTTACAGCAAGCTGTTACGCACGGCCGGTGCTTTACGGGGTTGCCAGGGCAGAAGTGGGAATATGCCATGTTTGACTTATCATAATTTAATTTTGCCCTACGTGGTAGATATGACTGATCATTTACAACTGTTTAGGTTGGAAGCTTACATTTGTGAATTAAACTAAGATATATGGAGAATACTGGCCACGTTATTATATAATTATTTATTTATTAAACAAAAAAAAAGGTTATTTTTCTTAATTTTTTAAAAAGTAATTTGATATAGGCCTAAAATTATTGAAGTACTTCTAACTATTTTCATTCCATTTTCTCTTTGGCCTTTAAATCTGGGAAGACACAAAAACTGGCAACACCTGCAAGCCATTCCTTCTCTAGATCACAACGAGGGGTCAAACAGCACGTAGGTAATTATTTAAAAGTCCCCGTTCCAAAAACATTTTTGTTTTTTGTGAGCTAAAAACGTGGACAAAATAAGCGATTTTCCTTAAGATTAAGTTAAATTAGGTACCGCGTTAATATGTCTGGAGTGCTCTTTACAATTTTCTTATCTTTAGAGTATTTTATGTTTCTTTTCAAAGGTATTTTTTTTGTTGTTTGTGTTATTTATAAATGGTCTAAATAACGTTTAAAATGGGTTATCTTTGTTAAGGTAATTTTTTGTTCTATTTTGGAAGATACCTTATTTTTTACATCGCGAAAAAGTAATGGACAAGAAAAATAGAAAGAGACACCTCTGTCTCTTTTTATTTTTCTTGTTCATTACTTTCTCCTCAGAGGGAGAGAGACAGTCGCATGCAGGAGGACATAACGGTTTTTCCTTGCGTGATGATTTCTACCAGTCATCATCATTTCATATGACGTATGTGTACTACTGAATAAATAAATAAAATAAATAAATAAATATCGCAAGCCACGTTATGAAACTTGGTTCAATAACACACCCTGTTCTATATCTTCAAGTACTTAACATTTATAACGTAAAACAAGCTTCAAAAACTAAATTCAAAACCTCCCTTTTCCGATAGAAATATATTGCCCAAACAGCCATTGATAACACAAAATCAAAGCCCCACAAAGCGTTTAAAACCACAAAAGGAGGTTCTCAGGTCGAACTAGGATGCGCTATCAGCTGCAACCCGGACGTTCTCTCTTTGAGTTATGGCGGACCACATCCGGCGAATGTATTTCCGGTTGTGTGTGCCCGATCGCCACGGACAGTTGACCGCTCAATGAATCATAGCTAATCAGTGGATGGTCTAATGTCTTGTAAGCTTTTTAGCTCGCTGTGGACGTTCGAGGAGAGAGGAAATGACTGTGTTTATTTAATGCGAGTTCGATATTTTTGGTGATAACAGCTGTTAATGAGTTTGTTCTGGGGTTAAGTTAAAGGAATAGTAATTTTTGTATTTATTTTATTTTTAGCCTTAAATAATCCACTACTGAGCTAATGTCTTCCTACTCTCTTTCCACCTCTCTCTGTCCAGAGCTGCCAAGGACCAATCTTTATCAACGTAAAAAGGGGGTACTAATATCTTGTGCGTTTTTAACTCGATGTGGATCTCTGAGGACGTCAGAGGAGAGGGGAAATTTTAGGGTTTGTTTATTGCAAAAGCGATATTAAGTGGGTAGGGTTTTGTTTCAGTGTTTAGGAAAAGGAATAAAGTGGAAAAAGTAAAATGTAGTAATTTAATGTCTTTTTTAAAGTACAGTATCATTACTTCAGAGATTGGACTAACTAGGTATGTGAATGTCTACGTGTGTCACCAAGGCCAATTCTTGTAATTTAAAACGTTCAAAATCCAGTCGCAGTCTCATCTCGGTGACAAAAAAATGTCAAAAACTTGTCAAAATTTAGGGAAATTAAAGGTATTTTTGACAGATTGTGACTGAGATCAGACTGTGAACGTTCTTGAAATTACGAGAATTGCCTTTCTGACCATATCTAGAAGCAGTTGAGTGACATGCTGTAGTTTATAACTCTGTGGATATTGTGCAAGCAATAATAAATTCTTCAAAAACTAGTTAAATTCTACTAGTTTCCTATGAGAGTTCTACTAATACTTACGGATACCCATAATGAAGAAAAGACACATGATACTACACTCATCCTTTGTATCTTAAAGATGGGAAAACAACGTTACAACAAGAACCATACTACCATGCATCAATAAATTGTAACCTGGATAAAATAATATATCTCAACAAAGTACCTATATTGTAAAATTGAACTCTCAAATCTCTCAAGCTTAGATCAAAACTTTTTTTTTTGTTATGTCCTGATTGCTTGTCCCACCACTGGGCAAAGATCTCCCCCATACCTTACCATTCATCTTTGTCTGTTGCTTTTTTCGGTCTAACAGTCAAGAACAAATCTATAATCTTTATACCATACAGGGTGGCAGGCACGCACAACCTGTCAAAATGGATTCAATATGATTCTAAACTCCCGTTGAAATTTTTCGTCGCTCATTAAAAAATATTATATATAATATATTATATATAATATATTCAGTACATTTTGACTGCGTATTGCACTTTTCTATGAAACATCAGATTTTTTTTTAAGCTGATGAAAATAAACTGCCTACACTATGCAAATACCGCGCAGGACGTGATACGCCACGGCACGCGTCGATTGTGTAAGTGATTATAACCTGTCCATTAGGTAAACCTTTTTTGACAGATGGAACTAGTGTTTGCAGCAACACACAATACATTGATTGACACACGTATGGTATTACCTATAATGTCTGTAAGAAGCCATAAATAAAATAATTCAATTATATATTTATTTTATTACGCAGTTTTAAGTTAACTTTACGTAAACTCAAAAAAATTACGTTCTAAGACAGGTGTCAAAAAATAGTTAACCTAATGGACAGGGTATACACGCGGACGAAGTCGCGGGCAGAAGCTAGTTGCCTAATAGAACTGCCTCACATCCAAAACAAAACCAAAGCAGAATCAAAACAGACCAGAACTAAATTTACATTCCAATACTTCCGTTGTCCTATTATGATGTAAAAATTCATTTCTTTATATACATGTACGGAATATTTTAGCGTTCATTAATGTTTGACTTTCCCTGCGATCTCGGTTAGAAGGTTCATAAATATGTAATGGTGCGCTCCACGAGCTATGCAAAGTATCCTGGCTTCCCTTTCGTAAACAGGTCAACTTGAATTTAGAGTTGGTTTATATCTGTGGTTGATTAAGTGGAAATTGTGATTGAAATTGGTGGTAAGTTGGTTGAAGGTTTTTGGGGTTGATTTGGTTCTAGATTGACAAACAAAAATTGATAAACAAAAACAGACATGATAAAAAAAAAAAAAAAAAGAACAAACAAAAAAAAAAAAATGGTCAAGGATTAAAAATAAAAACACATCGCTCAAGTTGCCGCGATTGCCTAAAATAATCCAACTTGATTATTTATTTATTATTCCCAACACAACTATCGTTACAGGTTGCCCCAAATCGGTAGCGTGGTATTAAACAATATTTTTTCCATTATGTAGTTACCTAGCAGGTTGGTCCGGCCGCGAGGCACCGCCAGTAACCGCGGTCGCTTTGTAAGGTAAAAGCCTCTAAATATATAAAGATTAAAAAAAAAAAAAAACCGCGGTCGCCGTCGCCGCGAGACGTTTAGACACACATCCCCCACCCGGGTTAGAGATCTATCCACGTAACCACTTAAAAATATATGTAATAAGTGCCAAATCCCTTCTTGTTTCCAGCTTGTTGTACCCAACCATACCTGACACAAATAGGGCTGGGTACATCAATGGATAGAAAGGATAGACTCCATAAAGTTTCATATACAGGTACCCTGTGAATTTATTCTGCCACATGAAAATGTAGAGCCCATACAGCCGCATTGAACTCTAATTGCGATCTTACGAGTGCGTTATACAGGGTGGCTTTAGCTTTTATATTCCCAAAGTCCTTAATTTTCAAACATATCAAAAGAATGAATGATGAACAATGGAAAAGTAAACGTATTTTTAAAATAAGCACAAATATGTTTATGGACAAATAAAACATAATTTCTAAGATTGAAAAAACTATTTTGCAAAATAAATCCACAACGGTATTTGTGGTATTATTTTTCCAGGCGTTTGCGTTGATCTAAGAACAGTAGGTATAATAATAGCTTTTGAATTGAAAACCATCTTCAGAGAATTTCTTAGTGAAAAAAAGCATTTAGTGCCTCCGAGGTTTTTCTTAAGAATACTTCAAAGAATCATTTTCTCAAGCATATCAAAGTCACAAATCTGTCTCAAAAAAATTGATTTCAAGATCGTTTCTAAAAGATGGGATTATTATCTCAAAAACAGACGCCATTGAGACTGACACTCACAGTAACTTAAAAATCCTACTTCCTACTCATATAAACCAATATATAAGTTATTATATATATAAGTTATTATATATATATATGTTATAAATGCGAAAGTTTGTAAGGATGGATGGATGGATGTTTGTTACTCTTTCACGCAAAAAGTACTGAACAGATTTGGATGAAATTTGGCACACATAGTTTATAACCAGGAATAACACATAGGATACTTTTTATCCCGATGATCCCACGGGATCGAAACTAATGCGGGTGAAACCGCGAGGCGCAGCTAGTAAAAAATAAACCTAAAAAAACCTTAACCTTAGAAATAACCAAGACTTTTTTTTAATGTCAAAAAGGAATTCTATCTGTCTCAGCAAAATGTCGATTTTGCTTTATTTATTAAATTCTTTCCACACCCCGTAACAGAAGCTACCAATATTTAAAATTCTATATTTATTTATGTTAAAAATACCATTGCTTATTAGTATGAGAAAGGACGTCTTGGAATTTAATTTACTCTTGAATCGCTACTGGTATGAAATAAGTGGGTAGTTTAATTTTAAAATAACAGAGCCGAGTCTGCGTTGAAACATATTAAAACATAATTTGGATAACGGTCGAAGGGAGCAGAGTTAACAAGATGCCTTTAATAAAAAAGGAGATGCGACGAGGTCTGAAGGGGAAAAGGTGGATTTTTGTTTAGAGGACACTGAAATGTGGGTACACAAAAGGTTACGTTCTCATAATTCATTGTTTTGGGTTCAATCACCTAACTTTGGCGTAGTTTTGAGCTAAAATGTGAATAATGTATGAATTAGATTTAGTCGTAATAAAACATACACAACATATTATAAATATCTAAACATCACGCCTGTAATCTCCGCAGGGTTAGCCAGAGGTATACCAATAGTACACCCTGATTTCATGGGACACCCTGATTTCTATTTTATGACACTTAACATAACTGGCGAAAGAAAGAGTCTATTACGTTAATAAAGCACATTTATGCATTTGAAAACAAGGTTACTTACATTAGAGTATTCGTATTAGTTGTATTATATTCTAACACAACGCAATGATAAACCAATCTGGCTCACCTTTGTTAGGTGGTAAAGTTGTCAATAAATAAAAGGCCCGTTTTGACATTTGAGAATGCGTTCTTGACACCTGTCAGTTTCATACAAAAGAATATGGTGTTTTGCGGATTTGATCTTTATTAACTACTAGAACTGTCAATGTCAAAACGGGCCTTTTATTTTTTGACAACTTTACAACACTACCACTCATTATAGTGTATTATAGTGAAGCAACACTTTTGTCACATATATATCTCAATTAAAGTATACTATTACTTTCCTACTCGTGGACTGTCAAACTCAAACTCAAACTCAAACTCAAACTCAAATCATTTATTTCAATTAAACCATTTACAGGCACTTTTGAATTGTCAAAATTAAATAGTCGGTCAGTTAGTCAGAAAGTTGAAGCTAGTCGCCCATTCCAAAAACGTAGATCTCTATGGAGAAGAACGGGCAAGAAACTCCACGGACACTCTTTTAAATCATGATATTATTACAAAATCCTGGGTACATTATTCTTATTGCTTCTATATGTGAGAACAATGTAAAAAAAAAAGAAACAATTTATAACATTAAAAATAAGCCCTGGCAGTTAAGAGATGACCAGTCTCAACCAACGGCGCCCGTTCACGAACATGACGCGTGGATCAGCACCACCTAGCTCAACCATTTTGTAGGGAACCGAATGATCCAACACACGCGCCACCATCAGTGAGACATTTAAGTGAGCATGACATATTCTCAACTGCCATGCTCTTTCAAGTCAAAATCAAAATATCATAAAAAACGGATCCATGGTTCTTACATTTACAAAATTTTAAAAATGCTTCTAAATTATACAAAACTATAGTTTGCAACTTTCTAACTAAAAGTATAAGATAAGAAAAAAAAAATATATAAAAAGTTACTACCAATCTGGAAGAGGTATTTAATAGTGAAGTATTCAAAATTAATCTTGATTGAATAAAATAAACATTAAATTCATAATGTCAGAAACACAAAAACAAAAACAAAAATAAAAAGGGGAAGCATCTCCTCCAAAATATAGAAATTGTGATCAACTAGTGAGCCCAAGTGCCTGTGGAGCAGGACCAGCATTAAGCCAAGCATTTTTATCTAGTATATACTCATCCAACTTATAATATGCTTGTCTACATAGTGTGCGTTTAATGCATGTTTTAAATTTCTTCTCATTTAGTTGAAGAATATCGAGTGGTATTTTATTATAACATTTTACACAGTACCCCATAAAAGAAGTTTTTACTTTAGACAATCTGAAGCGCGGTTGATCTAGTTTGTTCCTATTCCTAGTGTTAAAATTATGCCTGTCACTTATCTTACTAAAAAGATGTAGATTTTTTCGAACGTACATAATGTTTTCGAATATATATTGACAAGGAACCGTCATGATGTTAATTTTTTTAAACAGCTCTCTTAGAGATTCGCGTCTGCTGAGATTGTAGATGGCTCTGACAGCCCTCTTTTGCAGAATGAAGATAGAATCAATATCTGCAGCTCGTCCCCACAGCAAAATACCGTAAGACATGATGCTATGGAAGTAACTAAAATAGACCAGTCTCGCGGTATCCACGTCTGTTAATTGACGGATTTTCCAAACAGCGTAAGCGGCTGAACTTAGCCGCCCTGCCAGTGATGTTAGGTGAGGACCCCACTGCAGCTTTGAGTCAAGCGTGATCCCCAAGAAAACCGTATTTTCGACGAATTCAAGTATCTCCTTATTCAATACAACGTGACATAAACCACTTCTAACATTTGGTAAAGCGAATCTAATGCATTTAGTTTTTTTCTCATTTAATACTAAATTATTTACAGTAAACCAATTATGGACCATAAGCATAGCGTTATTTACGTCGTCAAGCTCTTGTGCACGTCTGTCTACTTTAAAAATCAGTGATGTGTCATCAGCAAATAACACCATTTGTGGTCGGGTTTTTAGTAAATGAGGTAAATCATTTATATATACTAAAAATAGGAACGGCCCCAATATTGAGCCCACACATGTATATTCATACACAATCATGATCTCCCGGAACACGTCCTATCTATAGTCCCTCCACGTGGTATTCATCCTGCACACGACCACGTTACATGGTATTAGAAGTGGGACCCAACTATATTATTATTATTTGTAATAATATCTTGATTTAAAAGAGTGTCCGTGGAGTTTCTTGCCCGTTCTTCTCCATAGAGATCTACGTTTTTGGAATGGGCGACTAGCTTCAACTTTCTGACTAACTGACCTACTATTTAATTTTGACAATTCAAAAGTGCCTGTAAATGGTTTAATTGAAATAAATGATTTGAGTTTGAGTTTGAATTATGGTCGGCTTCCAGTCTAACCAGATGCAGCTGAATACCAGTATTTTACATTATAAATGTTGCTATCAAATTCCAACCCAAGAAGTTATCAAAATTACATAATCTAATCAGCTTCCCAACATCACGACCGACCAAAACCTATAAACCCGAACCCATCTGACCAATATAAGATTAATATAACCATACATTCCACGCGACATCAAAAAAATTCGTCATGAATCTGAATAAAAGCCCTTCCGCTTGACCGCGGGTCGTTATAACTCGACTCGTCCAATAATATCGTCATATTTTTTTCTAACTTCGCGAAATTGGTATAAAAGGACGGAAGGGAAAGTTCAGGACGAAATTGCTAGGGTCGCGTGTACTGGTAATAAATAATATACGCAATCTGCGACTGTAAAGGAGTCTGCCCACCAGCGGCGGTCCATATCAAGCGGTGCGACGCCGACGTGACCTAAAAGGACCTCATGACCAGATGGCTATTTTATAAATTTATATTCTTGATTGTGACGTAGTAGCCCGTTTCATGTTTATTTCCGTGACTGGGGGTCTAGTTTCTAAGCACTAATTCATAGTTTCGGCTGAAATTACGGGCGTTTAATACTCCGTGTCACCTACGGACATAAGATTAGTTCGGGGCTCAAAATAGGAATGAATGACCACACGACTTGACAGTTGTCCTTAATTCCGATGTGTTTTTGCTCGTCTGAAAAATCAGGAGGGGTTCATTCGGAAGTATCCAATTTCTTTCGGAAGGGCCTTCTGCGTTGACGGACTTAGAGAGTAGGTTCCTGATACGTTCATAGCACGGGCATGGTATGGAATGGTTCAGAGGGCAGACTCCTTTACTTTGCACGACACGTTTTGCGTTGCACGTGTCTTTAAGGCGAACTAGTTTGAGGAAGTGTTCAACTGGTAATGATTTAGTAGCTTATGTAGTTTATGTGTATGATCCTGCCAGTAACAATTATGATAATGAGCAGGGGCAGGGATTTGAAATATTTTTTTGGCGTCAATAGATCATCTGTTAACTGATGGGATGGATAGTCACAATAATATGTAAGTCGTGTAAATTACTGCTTCATGTTGCTTTTCAAAGTCATTTTTTGGTTCTTCTGCATTTACCCGTAGAAATCCAAAAGATGAAGCGATTGATTGGTACCTAAATTATGAAAACGCAATATCCAATGGTTTTCCACTAAGATTAAAAAGAAAAATAACAGTGAAAAGGTTACAGAAAACAGTTTTTCTAGTCTAAAAATAGAAACAATCACAACACAATTCCTCAGTACGAATTTTGACAACGGTTCATTATTCGCCGTTCCCGATACCGTTTACCGTATGAGCGCGGTCGACAATTATCGTAAATAAGTGAACAGTCGGTGCGCGGCTGTCGGACGGGGCCGCCTATTCGCTGTCTGTGGCAAATGAGACGGCTTGATGCGCCCCTGCACTAACGGTAAGTTTAAGATTTGGTCTAGTTGTCAGAACGTAGCGAATTCATAAAATTACTTTTAAAAAACACAAGTGTAGGAAAGTATGTTTATTTTACACGTAACGGCGCGATGCGGTGCTTTCTACATCCTGTCACAGAATAACTAATAGTATGATATTCTTATAGTACTTCTTGTCGTGTCGAAGCAACCTGGACAGCTGTATCGTTAGAGGGTGCAGGTAGTTGTGCACAACAGACAAAAGAGAAGATGCGATGTATCCTGACGGAGCTCCTCACTGTGTTTGGTATGCATGAACCACCTCTAGGTACCGTTACGGTAAAAGTTTAACTGATGTTTAGTTACACACGAAATATATTTTATAGTTTTACTATGATAAGGCCATTGTCAAAATGTTTCATGCCTCCATGCTTTAAATACCATCTTTTAAAAAACTTCTCAAACCTTTTATCGCTTACCGGTTGTGTATCGGGTCAAACATTTCTAAGAGGGTGAATTTACACCTATCCAAATAATAGACCGACGGTCCTTATGCGAGATTGAACACTACACAATATTGCACCAGTTACTTAGTCAGAATCAGAATTCACTTGAGGGAAAACGCTGTATTCTATATTCCCAAATAATAGATACTACTCAATAAACAACGTGATCCCCAAATTGAAGTTTCCAATAAGTGCTATTGAGTCTTTCAATTTTCTTGCCACACTGAAACAAATGCAACGTTTTTTGAAGTCAATCTAAATGAAAATCAAAAGTCATTTATTAAATTAGGCTGAGAATCAGCACTTTTCGAACGTCAAAATTACAAAAGCAGTCCCCCAAAACGCCCGCCCTTCACCACTGCCTAGTGCTATCGCTGGGAAGAAGAAGTGGCGCAACAAACTCCCCAGCAGCACAGCTGTCTATTCAGTTAGAAAATAGTTGATTGTATAAAATACTAGTATAGATTTCGCAATTAGTTCACAAAATATTGTCAGGGAAATTAATTGTGTGTTTTAGCCATTTTATACAACTGTCAAAGAATGACAGCTGTTGTGATGTGAATATACGGAAAATTTTAGTTAGTAGTAATAATGCTTAACAATTTATTCCTGATTTTATATCCCGCGCATCCTAGACAGATATAATTGTATTTTTGTGTGTTGTGCTGTCTTTTGTGTGCGTCAAATATATGATTTATCTATCTCTACCTTGCTTACCGTATTTTTTTTTTTCACGACGGCTTGATGTAAATATATTTTAATTTAATACAGGAATACGAGATAAGAAAACGAAGGGTTTTGATTACAATATGCATGGGTTATGTAGTTTTACGGATTATTCTCTTGCCATCATAATATTTTATTAGGGGTCGACGCAGCAGGCTATCTTCCACATTTATACACACATATTAGTCATCATTTCAGTAGTCACCCCGTTTCTACCCATATCATCTTTCACACAGTCCATCCATCGTTTCTTTAGTCTTCCCCTACTCTTATAACTATCGCCATCATCCTTTTTTTTTTAATGTTCAAAATGTATATCGCAGAGTTTCAAATTTGTATATACTAAAAACCACAGAAGCCTTTGCCATATATATGGCTAGTGAGTTCGGAAACATATACTTATCCA
Organism: Apamea crenata; assembly: GCA_949629185.1. NCBI lineage: Eukaryota > Metazoa > Arthropoda > Insecta > Lepidoptera > Noctuidae > Apamea > Apamea crenata. The sequence goes on from OX451359.1 coordinate 7,830,796, forward strand.
ATAACAAAGAAACAAATTTAGACGCTAAGGTTACTTAAAACTTTCCTCACGGCATTTTCCTCATTCCTAGTTTTTACACAACATCGCAATCATCATTCTCCTGTCCTAATCTCAATATATTTAGGGTTGACTCAACATATCTTTTTCTTCTGTGGTGCCATCTACATCGCCACATGCGAACTACGCATCACATTGACGTCACTCAAAATCCTGCATCGCACAAGCAGAGTTTACCGCTCAACTAGCCTTTATATAACATCTCGGCTCGGTCAGAGCACCTTTTTCTATGGAGGATGAGTGAACTTTACACTCTGTTTCTTCATACCTCTATAGTTTTACTAAAAGAAGAACAAAGCGAACACTCCTGCTTTATCTAAAGTTCCTATATGTTATTCTTGAGCAAGGAGCACCTGAACACTTCTACATAAGCCTGGATCTGAGCGCTAATGCTCGTGATCGTGAAAGACTAACTTCAACTCGTATTCCCGTCACGTTTTAGCGGATTTTATACACCCCATCTCGACTCTAAGTCACTGGTTTTACCTGTTATAAAAATCGTATAAAAATGTTGGGTACTTGAGTCACCCGTTTTTGTGATGTTGGATATAATAATACATATTACTATGCACTTAAGCAATAATGTAGGTATAATTTTAAAAAGTACCTACAACAACGATTAAAGAGCAAAAAAATAAAAACATAAATCACGAATAATTTTTTTAAAGCTATAGAACTTCTAATTTAGCTACGACATAATGTATTTTGTACTTTTTATGCATATCAGGCTGTATGTTATTACACCTCACGTCTTCACAAAAAGCCATATTATAGTACTAGTCATGCTGAAGGTGGCATTTCTCATCGGCCAATATTTTCCGAACTTTGATGCCCTATTTAAACCCCGTAGGGGTTACACAGGCGAGACTACGAGACCGCACCAGAATTTAAAAAAAAGCCTTGCTTAGTGCTCACTTTTGCTATATATGGAAGTCTTGCAAAAATTTCATGCTTCTAGACCCAGTTTAGGTTGTGCGTTGTCTGTCAGCAAATTAATGAATGAATTTAAGATTTTTATTAAGTAGAAATAAACAAAACACGATCACACAACGATATCGATACCTTGATATATTAACTATATAACTCCGACTTATAATCTAAATGAAGACGCCACTCCATTTATTAATGGCATGCAATTATAGTTCAAGTCAGCACACACTAATCAAAACTCTGCTTAAACCTGAACACGAACGCCAATTTCCCGATCGACTTCTATCCCTTCACGTACAAAGACATCGATTGTTTATATACGGGGAAGTCGTCATATGACATGGAGTAAACACGACATGGAAAGCTCTGAATTTGTCTCGTTTCTCTTAGTCGTGTGGTCGTAAAAAGTAACGCCAGACTTTTACAAACTGAGCATATCGCGCGGAGTAACTATTTATAGCCCCACTTTCTCATGTCCTAAACTGACTTGAACAGGATATGATGAAACCACAGAGCTCTTGCCAAGACTATCAAAAATAATCTGTCTCAAAAATCCCAGTCTGAAAGTAAGACTTATGAGCGTTCAGCCAAACACTAGATCATTGGTATTTATAATTATTTATACAATTACTCTTAAATAAAAATATTTAGTCGTAATAAGTACTGCAAATAGAAAATAATTGACAATTTGTCAAATTTTATTAGTAAACACCAAAATAACTGTAAACAATAGCATACAAACTTATAAATACCTATGATCTAGTACTTGGCTGTAAAAAATAGAACTTTGGTTTTAATTTAATAAAATAATCACGAAATCTACTAAAAATGCGATGTTGCCAGCCCGCACGGGATGAACGCTCCTAAATCTATGCAAGAGCTAAAGAAACGTTTAACGCTTGAGTTTTGCATGCATATTATGGCACGAGACATTCCTAGTGACGGTCTACCTACGACGGGCTACCTATTTGATTGTTTTTGTATTTGTGTCGGATACTACGCAAACTATAACTTATTATTCATATTCATATATTTATTAGCATTCCATAATGTTGTAGAGGTGTTGCAATGGCTTAAAGCTAATGTACAATTATAGACCCTGTAGGGCACAGCAAAAAATATAAAATTAATTTAAAAAATAAAAATTTTAGGATACAAATTTACAATAAGCAATTTTTAAAATTTGTTATTAACATTAAATTTTTATAGGTAAATATAACATTTTATTTTATTGAGATCAGTCTGTTAAAGGTGGCACTCGTATATAATAACTTAAACTATCTGTTTTTAATAGTGAGTGCCCATACCCATTATAGGTTCCTATGCGTTATAATAATAAATAATAAAATCGTTTATAAAAAGGGAATATATTTACATTTAATACCTTAGCAATTAAAAATAGCGCACAATTGCTAATTTGTCTGAACTGGGTTGAACTTAAATAAATTAACAATAAATGTTCACTGAAAAACATAGTGATGTGTGCTAATTTATTACTATGGACATTCTATTTATAGACTTTAGGTTACATTTTACATGCAATTTACATACAACAATGTTAATTGGCGCTCACTCCATTCGTTCATACTCCGTGTCATAAAAGTTGTTCAGGAAGTTGTATTGTGGGTTGACGGTTATGCAGGAACTTGGTTCCTTTACACGTTTAATTCGACAGTGAGAAGCGTTTGGATGAGGATAAGCAGAAGTAGTCTAGTGATTGTGGCGGAAAACGGCTGGTTGCTCTCTTTATTGTGAAGTTTCTTGGATGGTATCAGTTCTTTGTTTGATGCATCTATGGAATAATTACATAAAACGGATGGTTTCTTTGGATCAGCGGGGTGATTGCGTAACACACTATCTGTATCAGTGGGTTTAATTTTGACAGTTCAACAACATTCATTGCGTTATTTACGTTGCTAAGCAGACATATTTTTCGAACATATGAAGCAATTGATTAACAATATCCTGTAAAATTATTCAGATTGATAGTGTTTTAACCAATTAGGGTGCAAGTAAATTCTGTGTTTACACAATAATAGCGGTGAGATGTCGGATTTGTTGAATAGACCATGCATCGCCTATTGTAACCCTTTTGTAGATATGGTTCTTATTCCGTGCCAATGTAACTTTTTAAATTCATATTTGTATGTACTTTCTGAGTTCATTTCGGACTGCCATCGTGAGTAAATTAGCCGACCGAGTAAACGCGCGGAACGTGAGGGATCGAAAATTTGGAGATATGTGACATTTACTAACCCGCACTGGGCCCGCGTGGTAGATTAAAGCCCCTCTCCCTACAAGAGGAGGACTTTGTCCCAGCAGTGGGAACAATATAGGCTGATTATGTATGATCTTATGTATAACTGACATAGGTGAAGGAACCGTGAGGAAACCTGGGGGTCTACTCCGAAGTGCAAAGTGCGAATGTTCGGATCGGACCGACACATGGCCGAACCGAAAATTATTGAAAAATGCGAAAAAAGTTCGGATCGGCTCAGTAGGGTCGGGAACATAGTCAATATTCGAAAGAGCGTAGGAGTGTAGGATCGGAACCGACCGAACCAATTATTAACTTCGTAGCAGGAAACGGCCGAACATTCGGCCGATACTACTTCGGAGTAGACCCCCTGGACTTATTGTTAGGTAAGTCTGAAATCGCTAATCCGTTTTGAGCTAGTGTGATAGTGATCAATGCTCGTGCCGGCTCTGTATGAGAAGAGGCCTTTGCCCTGCAGTAGGACAATAATAAGCTGGGTTTTATTATACCTGTATCTTCATTGAACTACATATAATTTCACCTGTAATATTTCCCCTGATCGACGCTTTACAAAATAAAGCATAACGATAACCAACTAGACGCCACCCTTACGAAGAAATAACTTAAAACAGCTGCCATTAGCCATGCTTTGTTGAACCCATTTGTTTCTCATTCACTCTACTAGATAAAATCGTTAAAGTTAATATGGCCACAATAATGACCGAAATCGGAGTAGGTAGCCATTGTGATCGATGTAAAACCAATATCGGAATCATTTTAACGTGTGCCACATTCGACCAATTTGATCCATTGGGCATGATTCCAATAACGTGATAGGTTGAATTGACCGAATTCGGGTTCAATATATACTGAATAAAATACGAAGTAAAGGTATTTCTACACTGGGCTTTAATTGCGAGGTATGAAACTTTTTAGTTGTTGGTCCTACCCCACATAAAATTATTTACCACTATTTGCTATGTAAACGACATTGACAGGCAGTTTTATAACATTATCAACCTACACTAAGGGCTGATTTCACACCCGCGGCAAATCGCTGCGGAGCGGACGGACCTCCGGCGCGATCTCATGGCGAAATGGAAGGCGCGACTATCGCAACCCAGCGCAGGGCACGCCGCGATAGCGGCGATAAGACCCCTCTTTGAGGAGTGGCTAGAGAGGCGTCACGGCGTTCTCACGTACCGCCTGACGCAGGTCCTCTCCGGACACGGATGTTTCGGGAGGTTCCTGCACATTATCAGGCGGGAGGAGACGCCCGGGTGTCACCACTGCCAGGATCACCCAGAGGACACGGTGGAGCACACGGTGGAGGTCTGCCCTGCTTGGGCGGAGACCCGCCGTGTCCTCGTAGAGGCGATCGGCAACGGCGGCGACCTCTCGCGCCCGGCCCTGGTGCAAGCCATGGTCCGGGGTGAGAGAGAATGGGAGGCAGTCACCTCCTTCTGCGAAGCAGTCATGCTAGCGAAGGAGGTGGCGGGGAGGCTGAGGGAGAACACCTCACGCCTCAGCCGCCGCGGGAGACGCTCCGGGCGTCGGGAGCCGCGTGACGACTCCCGGCCACCGTAGGCGCGGGCCTGCGGGCGGTGAGTAATGGGTAGCTCACCGTCCGATCAGGACCAGGCCCGTGCCGGACGGCGCGTTGTGTTCCACGCGCGCCTCAAAGAGATGTCAGCAGAGGACGGGGCCCCACAGGGCCGAAGCCTGCCGGGGCGGCGGGATTTTCCGAAAGGTTAACCGCTGCCCTGGAACAGAAAGGGCTAAGGACGGAACACGGGTGGGTTTTAGTCAGTAAAAGTCTGACACTCCCTTCCGCTCCACCCAGAGCGGGAGGGGTCATTTGATGATTTCCCATCCACAAAAAAAAAAAAAAAAAAAAAACGGCTGATTTCACAATAGTCAGATAACTTATATCTGAAGAATAAATAAGACAGTTTGACATAATTTCTATTCAAAAACTGTCAAACCGCAATATTTATTCCTCAGATAAAAATGATCTGACTATTGAAATCAGGTCTAAGTGGAATTAAATACGTATTATTTATTTATTGGTGTGTCACTAAATAAATAAATTATTGAAGCTACTCAAAAGATACTAAAGCAATGTTATATACACAAAAACTTAATAAAACCCTGAGTAAAGTGTTTGTCATCATTGATTACCTTTAATAATATAATTATAATATCTTTGATTTTTGATGTTGGGGATAAACCATTTGCTTTATTCCTTTTGTGGCTGAATCGACCTCCCATACACAACAATTAATTTGCGCAACCAACTATGTTTGGCAGCGAAATGTATATGGAACTAATACGTACATGGAACCACCGCGTGAATTTCAGACAACCATAGAACGGAACCTCTGTTCTATGTTCGTCTGTGTGTTTTTTTATGTAACCGACTTCAAAAAGGAGGAGTCTTTTTTGAAGTCGGTTAAAAAACATCTACCTACATTATAAAAACATAACCTTTTGATCATAATATAAAAAGTAATGACCGTTACCTCTAAAACAATTAACCGACATGTTCATAAAGGGCTCGAAATAACAAAATTAAAACGCGCAAAAAGTAACGTCACGCACAAAAGTTGGTAACAATAATACTGGGTGTATGTACAGAATTAGCATAATGCTAACATTGGCGCCCGTGGGACCATACACGTGAGCAAACAGAGACAACCGTGCGCGCCTGTACCAGCCCGACCACCGGAAAATATTGTGACGTTACAAAAATACAGAATTGCAAAAATAAGGCTTGTTGGTGTTACCCGTGTTTTTGTTTTAGATATGAAAGAGAAATTCTTAGTGGGTTAACCAGACGAAATAGGTTACCGCTTTGTGGGACAAGCTATGAATATCATCGGAAACATCGTGACACGGAATATGAAAATACCTTTAGTTCGCTGTTGTTTTTGTTAGGAAATGCTGAAAAATTATTCGAACATTAAAACTGAAAAATACTGTGATCTCCGTAGGAAACCGCAAATAGTTATCGTTTGTGAATTCAAAAAGTATTGTAGGAGTACATCAATAAAACAATATCTTTCTTATAAACTAATTATTACGGAATCATTTCACGTGTTTACGAGTACCTACTTTTCTTCTCACTTGGCTTGTCAACCAAATCTGATATTACCTCATATTGTTATTTCTATTTCTGGCGTTAGGTAATTGTTCTTATACGTATTGGCAGTTATATATTGTATGTGGCGCTTATCTAATATGGATAAAATACACTACGGACACTACGTTAACCCAATTTTATACAAGGGCGTAGCTGATGTAGAGATCATGATCCGAATTGAGAAGGCAGAAAACCTGACTTTTGTTTTCTGCTTTCTCAATTCGTATTGACGTATAATAATGTTATGCCATTATCTTATAATTACCAAAAAGGTTGCATGTCACAAACAAATCATAATCTCTATAGTATCTACCTGCATATTAACAGCTAGGGATAGCTAAAGTATCTGAAGGCTAATTCCCGTAAATAAAAACGTTCAAAATCTAGTCGCAATCTCATCTCAGCGACAATCAATGTCAAAAACTTGTCAAAAATTTAGTGAAATTAGAGGTATTTTTGACAGGTTGAGACTGAGATCAGACTGTGAATGTTCTTAAAATTACGAGAATTGTCCCTCTAATCAAAACAAGAAGCTAAGAAAAGAATGAAGATCGCGCACGTCTTTCTTCTAATCACACTGTATTACGTCATTCTCTTAACAACATAACCACTCCAACACACCTCAAACATAAACCTCACAGAAAATTTCCTTTCACAACCCAAACGAGCCACCTCCACAGAATTAAGTCCAACTTGTTGAACCTCTGTAATAAGCGGACGAAAGCATCTGACTTGTACGGTAATATTTTAATTACTTTCCCTCAACTGTCTTACAACTTCTGAGCGCATTGTGCCGGCATCGCTAGCGAAATTAGACATGAGGTTTCTAATTACGCTTTTCAGACGAACCCGTACAAAGAATTCTTGCTGTTAAAGGAACAAGGGGACTTGTATTAAGCCTTCCTTCTAAGTTAAGGCCAACATGTGGGATTTAGTTAGGTAAGTCTAGCCTTAAGGTCTTAGTTAAGTTGTAAGGCGAGGAAGTCGTGTATATGGATTAGTTTAATGTTATAACAATATGTCCTGCGTATGTTTAAGTGGATTGTGGTTTACGGACCCCTGAAAGTTTCCGGGGAGCAAAATGCTAGGAGGCTATTTAGTTAAATAGCCTCTACGATTCACTTTGGTCCCGTCGTGTATTCTTATGTACATATTAGATGAATAGAACATAGAATTTGCCTTATTTTACCTACACCAAAACACACAAAAACTACGTTTTACATAATGCACATCGAGACAGAAATGTTGCCAAAAAAATTACTTAACCAAGAAAGTTCTTAAAAACTTCTAAACGCATTAAAGGATTGAGCAATAATCAAAATCAAAAGAAAATATTTTATTTCACATAAACCTACAACAGGCTTATGGACTACAGACGCTTACTATACGTCTGATGCTAAAGCAGCTGAAGCATGGTTCAAATTGGTGGTTTCCTATGGAGAAGAGCCAGAAAGAAACTCCACGGTTCTTAAAAATAATTTTATTTTGACTTGAAATTACAGTGTAATACGTATGGGAGGACAGGTGTAGGCCTGTCAACAATAACCATACAAGGAACAGCAAGCTTACCTCCAGCAAAGGAGATTGACCATTTTTGTATGGACGTTGGACCAAGTGCTGCCCAGCATTGAATCATAGTTCATAATGTTCCTTAGACTAATATTAGTCTGTAACCCAAAGCGCTTCAGAATCTATCCGAGGAATAATGAGAAAAAAAATATATTGTATAGGTTTTAGATTGACGAAAAATCATAACCAACAGCTTATTTTTTAAATAAAAGACGGTATATTATAAAAAAATGGATTGTAAACAACACATAAACCGTTACATAGGTTTACAACATAGTAAATGATCCTCTATATTAGGCCCCATGTAAACATTAAAATACCTAATCAATCGTCATCCTCATCGTCGTCTATAATTATTGAATTTAAAAATAAAGCAGGGCGTCTCACAGCGTCTTGGTGCCTAGCCTATCCCAATAACCAAACTAGGCAAACAACGTGGGCACAACTGCCGATCGTTTTTCGCCCAGTAAAACATGAGCAGTAGAGAGAGATTACAGTATTCATGACGAAAAATCCTATAATCCCGTTTCAGTCGTCCATTTACCATCTCAACAGGCCACCGGCAAATGGCGCACAACCGCGATTTATTGGCGTCAAGTGTGGTAAGTTGTGAGCCTCTTCTGGTCTGCCATCGTGGCATGATGCCGACATATCCGTGGCTTTTTATAGACGCGATAGAGTCGCGAAAACCTCGGTCTAATATAAAAATATCACCCGGGTGTAACAGCCAATGAATGACTCTACCCGGCCCATCTAGAAAGTTGTTTAAAAAGGTTGCATTCTGTACGTGTCTTTTTGAAACGAGAAATTGGAACTCTTTTGTATGAACATATAGGTACCATCACTTATAACAACAGCTTCCTGATTTTTTGCAAACAATGCGTTAGGAATAATGAGAAAAAAAATATATTGTATAGGTTTTAGATTGACGAAAAATCATAACCAACAGCTTATTTTTTAAATAAAAGACGGTATATTATAAAAAAATGGATTGTAAACAACACATAAAACGTTACATAGGTTTACAACATAGTAAATGATCCTCTATATTAGGCCCCATGTAAACATTAAAATACCTAATCAATCGTCATCCTCATCGTCGTCTATAATTATTGAATTTAAAAATAAAGCAGGGCGTCTCACAGCGTCTTGGTGCCTAGCCTATCCCAATAACCAAACTAGGCAAACAACGTGGGCACAACTGCCGATCGTTTTTCGCCCAGTAAAACATGAGCAGTAGAGAGAGATTACAGTATTCATGACGAAAAATCCTATAATCCCGTTTCAGTCGTCCATTTACCATCTCAACAGGCCACCGGCAAATGGCGCACAACCGCGATTTATTGGCGTCAAGTGTGGTAAGTTGTGAGCCTCTTCTGGTCTGCCATCGTGGCATGATGCCGACATATCCGTGGCTTTTTATAGACGCGATAGAGTCGCGAAAACCTCGGTCTAATATAAAAATATCACCCGGGTGTAACAGCCAATGAATGACTCTACCCGGCCCATCTAGAAAGTTGTTTAAAAAGGTTGCATTCTGTACGTGTCTTTTTGAAACGAGAAATTGGAACTCTTTTGTATGAACATATAGGTACCATCACTTATAACAACAGCTTCCTGATTTTTTGCAAACAATGCGTTAGGAACTGCTAGATTTCTTTCAACGATCTGCTCTATAGAAATATGATCGAATCCCAAGTAGTGAGGGACAAAATCACTATCCAGACACTCCCTAGCCATTTTCATTCTTCGTTCTAGATTTGGACGAGACATGTTGAAAAACGTAGCCAGTCGTTCATTGGATTCTCCAGTTCTCAGTTTGGCAAATATTATACCTGATGCGGTGGATTATGACTCCTTTCTGCTAAAAGTGGAGTTTGATTAAATAATCTTTCGAATTCATCTCGTGTGCGGCCTGTCCAATAATGCAATTCTTCACCATGCAACGCATTAAGGTTCTCAAAATCGATAATTTGACTTCTGGGTTCTTTTAGTAATTCTAACATTTCAAAAACTTGTTGGGGACTAAAATCAAAACAACGATTTGGTGCCGTAAAAGAACATCCCAGGTGTTTTCTTCTAAATGCTCCTGACACACACGTGCGTATGGTGGAATATAATAATTATTATTAATAAGTAACTGCACTTTCAAACTTTTTGGTACTCGCCGACGAGTATTATTTGTGCAATTGTCCACCATGCAAGCATTTGACGTATTCGGGGCTCAGCAGTAATTTCCGGGAAAGGGAAATGTTACGTTTTGTCCTAGAATGTCGTTGTCCATGGGCTGATCTTCCACGGCAGGTGGATTACCCGCCGCAGGTGGATTTCCCACAGCAGGCGCATCTTCCGCAGTAGGCATTGCAGGCAGCGACCCACGGCGAGCTCTTGTCCAATAGTTTTGACAGAGGTATTCCTCATTATTGAACGTTATCTGGAACCAATAAAAAACTTATAAACAAATAACCCAAGGCATTAGTTATTACTATAATATAAGATATTACTTACCTCACGTGGCAGAGCTTGAATGATATTTTGAACTGTATGATGATGGTCGTTTTGAAGATCTCGAGTTAACGTAGGTATATCTTCTGATTCGTTCCACAGAACGATCACAAAACAAACATACTCTGTTTTGTGGTTGACACATCGAGTAGCCCAAATAAATAGCCGGGTCAACAGGTGATGCAGATGCGATAGTCCAAATGTAATGCCGGTTTGTAAAAAAATAAAGAGATAGATAAGCGCACAGTGCAGTATAGATCGACCAACTTATCTTGGAATTGAAAATCAAGACAGCGCTTTACGAAGCTATCATTTTCGTATAGAGTGTATTATCTATTACCTAAAGATAATGAGAGCTTACAAAAAAAACTTGCTTCGAGCAAGACTAGCGAGGTCGGGTCTGGACTCGGGAGGTAGAATAAGTAAGATAACAATATTATTTAACCTAAATGTTTAGAAAAATATCAAAAATAAACACCAAAAAGCCATAATATAAGTTTTTAGATAGTACAAAACCCCGTGGATGTTTTTTTTTTTTTTTAATTGTTTTTAATATCTCATCATGTAAGGAACTAAAAAAAAGTATTCCGATGCCTGGGCAGCATTTGGTCCAAAATGGTCAATCTCCTTTACTGGTAACATGATACTTTGCTAACTCCTACAAAATAACAACAGTTCCCCATTACTTAACCAGCGACCACAATGTACATAATTATGCATATTCACACACATGGAAAAGCCTAATTTCTCCTCTCAAAAACCTAAACCAGCGTCCGTTCTATAAATATATCATGAAGGTTGTCCATGCGTGCTCTCACGGAGCAATCCGTCCGGACAGCACAAGGATAATCTCCTATGTATCTTTGGGCCCTGACATGCAGCCTGGGGTCAAACGGAATTATAAATCATCTAACAACGGACCTTCTGAGTGTTTAATATAATATTCATACGGTAATGCATGGTTCGTAATGTTAAGAGTTGAAAGTAGGTCGCATTTACATACATTCGGTCGCATTTTCGGAGTCGGATTTAGTAATGTCAGATTGTGGTTGGTTGGTGGTTGATGACGGGTGGACTTGTAAGTGATATTTTGGTGAGTTTTGTATAATACATGTTACGCCAGTCAGATAGAGCAGTGGTAGCTCAGTGGTTAAGGCCGTGACTTACGAGTTGTGGGTCCCAGGTCCGAACCATGACAGGCGCTTTACTTTGTGTAAATTATTTCATCACAATTGCTCTCAAAAACGATGAAGAAAAACATCGTGAGGAAACCGACATGTCCTAGAACTAAAAATTCGAAGACTTGTGTCGTCTACGAACCAAGCCCGCGTGGTAGATTATACCCCACTCCCTTTCACAGAGAGAAGGCCTGTGTCCCAGCAGTGGGAACGTTATAGGCTGATTATGACGTCAAACAACAGGCGATGTTAAGTTAACACTGAAAACCGACGTTGCGACGTAGCTTCATTGCCATCTTAGTAGGTAAAAATGGGACAATGAGAGTGAGGGAAGAGAGAGTGCAACTGTGTCTCCGCACACACTTGTGCAGTATAATATTTCCCACGCCGAAGACTAGTCTCCGCTAAGATTGGTCAGCATGGCCGAAATTCGGTCTGGTGGACTTTATTTTACTACGTAAATGCGTTTTCATCGATATCATAGCATTTTAGTGGTTTCAACGAACACAAAGTATGTATGTTTATTTGTATGTGTTTGTTTGTGTTTGTATGTTAGTATGTTCTCGTAATTTTTGTTTAGTTTTATTAAGTTAATTGTTTTTGATTTTATGTTTTATTTTTTGTCTCTTTTACTCTTTCACACGCTGTCTACATCTCTGTATCTATTGTCCAATCGCAGGTATAATGGAAGAGATTTCTTATGAAATAAGCATCACCTCTGTACCAATTTTTCTGTTCTGTTTTTTCTTGTCTGTTTATATATCTGTGTACCTACATAAATGGTAAAATAAATAAATAAAACAAAGTTCGGAAATACATTTGCGACTTTTTAAGTGGATCAGTAAAAAAGGATGGCAATGGATCCTGGCTCGATTGATATCTTCCTAGGTAAAAACAAAATGTTTATCATAAAACTAAGCCAGATATAAACTTTTGATTATTTGCAGCATCGAGAGCGGAAACAGTATGGAATTTTTATATCATTCAATTTTCCGTATAACATATCTAACAGGATTCCGCCGCGGGGTGGGACTGGTAGCCGATAGAAATTGAAATAAAAACATTTCAGCTCGCTACTAGCTCACTTTCGAACTTCGCCTACAGCATTTTATGTGTTTCAGGCTTAATTAATTATCTTTGGGAGAACGAAATAAAAAATGGGCTTACGTTAAGGGAACGCCCTAGGTAGTCCGCGAAATTCAAATTTTCTTAGGCAATTTGCGTGTCAGTGTGACATTGTATCTAGGGCATCAGAACCGGTTTTTCCCGGTTCCAAAAGAACCGGGAATTCCCGGTTCTGAAAGACCCTGATAGAACCGGTTCTGTAAAACGAGGAACCGGTTTTTTCGGTTCTTACGGTTCTCTCTTAAAATTTTAGAAATAATATTATCTCTATAATACTCTTAATGCTAAATATCAAGTTATTATCCAAATTTATTATTAAAACAGAATATATGCAGTTATTTCACTGTTAAAGTAATAAATGACGTTATAATTTATTATTAATGATGAATCTTTAAGAAACTAACAAGGGACATTAAAGTAAATGCTCCAGGATACCCCGCGAAATTCAAATTTTTGACAGTTGTTTTGCAATTTTCAGCTTTCAGCTCAGTCTCGGATAGTATAGTAATAAAAGACAAAGACATCAACACTACTATAAGAGTAGAAATGGCTCTGTTTGAGAATGGTGGTCAGAGACAGCGAGGACGATACCTATCACTCGCTTATCACCATTTACTATCAATTCCACCCACTAGTGTGGAGCCGGAACGTATATTTTCTTCCGCCGGGATAGTCTGCAATAGACTCCGTTCGTCTTTAAGCGACAAAACTTTAGACGCACTTATTTTTTTACGTTCCTTTTATTTAGGAAAGAAGAAAGCCAATACGTAATGCTGTGGTAATGCTCAATTTAATCATTAATTTTCGTTATTTGGTTTTTGTTATATTTTTTTGTAATTTTTATCATTTATTTACAACTGTTATGTGCTTGTTGATTTGTTTTGAGTGTATTTGTAAAAGTTCCTATATCTAGCTTGTAAGATGGTTAATTTTTATTATTTCCCTTTTTGATCTCTGTAGTGTAGTGAATTATAAAGAACTGATTGTAACTGATTGTGAAAATACTGAATTTTAAAGAACTGATTGTTGCCAAAAATAGTTAAAAACGATGTTGTAATTTGAGTATAATTCAAAAAATATATAAATATGCGTACCAATAAAGTGTGTTTTATTTAGACACTTTTCAAATAGAATTTATGAAAAAAACCCGAAAGAACCGAAAGAACCGGGTACCCGGTTCCGTCTAGAATTTAGAACCGAAAGAACCGGTTCCTAAAATAGGACCGGTTCTCGATGCCCTAATTGTATCTATAATATGTATGTATTTACAAAAAAAAAATTGTATATAAGTAGTTTATCAGCCATCTTGTTACCATAACACAAGCATTAGGTTGCTTAGCTTGGGACAAATGGTGCTGTGTGAAATGTCCAGGGATTTATTATTATTCATTATTGTGATTGAACAAAATAAGATTTACGAGCTGAACAAATATGACTTTAGAGAATTATAATCATTAAAATCATCAATACAACCCTCTAAATTCATATAATCCCATTGATTGATATTGAAATAGGATTATATGAACTTGACCTACAAATTGCAAAAACACGTGAGAAAATTTGAATTTCGCGGGCTATCCTAGCGGACCATAAACTATAGGTACTTATATGTTTCCGATCAACCGTCCAAAATTTCATAAAACCTTCAGGGTATCTTCTTAATAATTTTACCAAAGACCGAATTCAGCTGGAAGATTTTTTTTTAAATAAACAGTTCCTTCGTACTCAATACTTATATTATGTCGCATCTGTATCTATTTTACTTTGTATAAATAAATAAATAAAAATCCTCTGTGTTAAAAATTAACTGAAAAACTGTAGCGGCGATGACAGAACGGGATTAAATATTAAATAGACGAAATTTTATTTAAAAACAGAAAATAAAATGACCGAGTACGACAAAGGACTGGCGATGGCGTAACCAACATGGTAATTTCCGTTTCACCAGCAATAAAGTAGGAACTGTTACTGTTCATTGTCGTACCGTCAAATTACGGGAAGCCACTAACAAGCAGCATAAGTAATATTAAAGACGTTAGTAATCGCTCAAAGGAAGCCGTCCTTAGTATAAAAATTGCGAAATTATAGAGTATGAACGATGGCGTAATTGGAAAAATTGTTGAGCAACCCGCGCTGGACTAAAGCATACCCACGATGTCAAAGGTTGATCACCTCTGCTACTGCAATTGATTTTTATTGCTGCAAAAAAATATTACGCTAGAATGGAACAACGATTCGTTTTGTTAACTGGTCGTAGCTTCAATAGAGCCTGCAGACTGTTGCTTTAAAGTTTCGACCCGAAATATATGAAACTGTACTACGGCCATTTGTATTCTCTAGGAACGTTTAAATTAAACCCTATACAAGCTGCTTGCCTTATGTACTCACAAAAACGTTATCTAAACTGAAAACTTTCAACAAAAAAACAAAGACAGTTGAAGCAAAAAATTCACCTTTTGATCTTTCCTTTATCAAATACTTTTACAAAAGAAACATTTATGTTAAGGATAGCGGTAAAAAATTAGATAATAATCTTAAGACTTTTTCCTTTTCAGCCCTTCCCTGTAATTACGTTTTTGTTCATCTAGGAAGTTCTTTTGTTTGTAGGGAAGGCTGAGTAACAAAAGCCTTGGCAGGGGAGGCAAACAATGACGTCTGCTATGAAACCATAGCTCGATGGTGTTTCCCTTTCACGTCATCCAGAATCGATGGCGATATGAAAAGCTTAAAGAATACCTAATTATGGATATAATGTGAGCTTGTATCGGGTTACTTGTTTTTATGTTATCTTTTTTTTTGTAGTCATAAAACTCAAACTCAAATCATTTATTTCAATTAAACCATTTGCAGGCACTTTTGAATTGTCAAAATTAAATAGTCGGTCAGTTAGTCAGAAAGTTGAAGCTAGTCGCCCATTCCAAAACGTAGATCTCTATTGGAGAAGAACGGGCCAGAAACTCCACGGATAATTTTTGAAGAAACTGTTTCCTAAATAGGGGAAGCAATTTTCAGTCAGTTATAAGTTATTTCATTACGGTTTGCTGAAAGAAACCTATCAAAAACATAATCAGCTTATAATGTTCCCACTGCTAGGACATAGGCTTCCTCTCTTCGAGAGGTAATGGGCTGTAATCTACCACGCGGGCCCAGTGCGGTATAGTAGATATCACATGTCTTCGAATTTTTGGTTTTAGGACATGCCATGCACATAGTGGTGAAGAAATTATTTACACAAAGTAAAGCGCCGCCCTGGGTTCGATCCCACGACCTACAACTCGTGAGTTGGGGCCGTTACAAAAATCATAGCGCATTTAAAACATGGAAATGAAAAAGCAAGTGACTTTTTCAGTGTAGCGTTAGTAAAGTATGCTACGGTGTAACCAACCATTCTGATTAAAGAACACGTGTTTATAAAAAGGTAACCTTCTGTTGTCCATTTGGAATTCCTGAAACGTCTCCGGACACAAGTGGGAAGATGTACGTCCAACCTGGTAACGTGGGGCTATCTCGACGGAAAGGAAGTAGGGTGTAATTGTGAAGTGTCGCAAACCATGCTCCACCTCCTATCCTGCCCTCTGTGTTCCAAAATATGCAAGGTGACCTCTTCGCTGCCACCGATGACGCGGTAGAAGTGGCAAACTTTTGGGCCAACAAGATCTAAAATACAGTCATACCAGCGACACAAAGATGAAGACCCTTTTTAGTCTAAAAAGGTTTACACCGAAAAGGTTCCATAACTTAAAAGCCACACACCATACCTATCAACGCAAATCATCCAGCCGAGCGCCTCTAAAGATAGTTTTTCATCTGTTCAGACATAATGCTCGATTAACACTCCATAACGGTCAACCGGAAGTGCGGACGCCATGTTGGCGGCGAGATAGCGGAAATATATCGCCGGAAGTCGACACCCATTATTCAGGAAAGGAGTTCTTCCGTCATCACTCTATGGCTCTTATTATTTTGGCGATATGGGAGGTAGTTGGCGATAAGGTGTAATTAATTATTAGGATATTGATAGGATGTGAGTGGGTTGTAATGGTTTATTTATCTAGCTTTTTTTAAAGATTGTGGGCAGAGGTGTAAGTGATGTGAAAGAAAACTGTTTTATTAATAACTGGCGTCCTGCTTTACACGGTCCTCCCATACCTACGAGTATTAACACTGTAATTTGAAAACATTGTAAAAGCCAAATATTTAAAAGAGGACATGGAGTTTCTTGCTGGCTCTTCTCCATAAGAAACGAACAATTGATACCGTGCACCTAGCTTCTGACGTTTCATAAGTGCCCATGTGAAATAAAATATTTTGATTTTGACGGTTTTAACAACTTGTCTAGATATCAAGATTGCCTTATTATAGTTTAACACACATGTTTCGTACACATAAGCCTTCTGGAATCAATTCTCTAAATTATGGTGAAATCGCATCAAAATCCGTTGTGTAGTTTAAAAGAACTAAGCGGTCACACAGACAAACACGAAAAGCGTCTTCATTGTACCTATACTATTCAAATATGTATTTGGCAATAATTACTGAAAGTGATAAATAAAGATAAACAAATTAAGAACGCTGTCATTTTGGTGCTATGTAAAGGATAAGAAGAATCCTAATTTCCATATAGAAGATCAGCACATTGCTTTGATTGTACCCTCTACTTCGTACTTCGTAAACTAAACTTCAATTTTGCAAGTTGGAAAGTAAATGCCAAGATTCTAAAAAAATATAGAGGTATGAGGAACAGGGTGTAAAGTTCACTCATCCTCCATAGATAAAGGAAGGATCCTCCTGCCAGACGGGTATTGTGTCTGGTGGGCAACTGCCCGACGATTGATGTCGGGACGTTGTATAAATGCTAGTTGCGCGGTAAACTCTGCTTGCGCAATGCAGGATATGCGTAGTTCGCATGTGGCGATGTAGATGCCGCCACAAAAATAATAAAAATATACTTCTTTGTAGAAAACGCAGTGACCGCCTCCACCTCTATAACTGAAACCTAAAACCGTAGTAAAAGCAGACCAATTAACAGGCCCAGTAATGAATGAAATATACTTAGAAACTCATTTTAGCTAGTGTTAATTACTAAATTACAAAGTAATGAGAGCACTCCGACTATCGCCCCGGTGGAAATTTAAAAAGCTGCAAGTCCCTTTTACTCCTAACTTTTGAATTGGTTTAAGTTACAAGAGAGAGTGGGATGAAAGTAACGGGGTATCCAACGGTAGTCGTGGCTTATAACTAAAATCTGTCCTAAAAACTGATTTGCTATAAATTCAGATAAAAATCGTGTCAATTTAATAAGTGGCTGTCGAATTATAAATACACCAACGGGCAGATTATCCCACTTCCTACTAATATTATAACCGCGAAAGTTTATGAGGACGGATGGATGATTGGTGGTTAGTGGTTACTCTTTCACGCAAAAACTACTAAACAGATTTGGACGAAATTTGGCACACAAATAGTTTATAACCAGAATATACATATAAGATACTTTTATCCCGATATTCCCACGGGATCAAGACTTATGCGGGTAAAACTGCGAGGCGCTGCTAGTAATATATAGTTTTATGAAACACTGACTTTTACTTGCCCTAATACTAATTTATTTCTTTCTGCTTATTCTTTCTACCTTTTTTTTTTTTTTGATGGGAAATCATCAAATGACCCCTTCCGCTCTGGGTGGAGCGGAAGGGAGTGTCAGACTCTTACTGACTAAAACCCACCCGTATTCCTTCCTTAGCCCTTTCTGTTCCAGGGCAGCGGTAACCCTTTCGGACGATCCCGCTGCCCATTTCTACCTCCACATTCATCCATCATCATCATCATCATTCATCATTTCCTTACATTCTTTCTATCTTGGGCACATTATAGGACATATTCAAGAAGAAAAATGTTATGAAAGACTGTAATAAGAAGTACAGGGCGTTTAAAATAGAAGATAATATTTAACATAAACTCACACATTTTGATTAAACAGAAGAGTGAGTCCTTACTCAAGGTTAAAAGAAAGGGCTACATAATAACAGCCTCACGGATCGATCTTCAAGGTTATGCAAAGGTTGCTGAGGTCGGTCCGGGGATGACCATTCCTTACATACAGAGTTTACGTAAAGCCCCGGTAGTCATTCGTAGGTCTTGGACAGCGGTTACGGGTAGTCAGAAGCCCGAAAGTCTAACAACCAGTCTTGCTTGGTATCTTGTAACCCAGTAACTGGGTTGTGAAGATCAGACAAGCAGTCACTCCATGTAAAATACTATTATTCAGCTGCATCTGGTTAGACTGGAAGCCGACTCCAACATAGTTATATTCACACACTCCACAATAAAAATATATATATTCAAATTATTGTTTGTATTGTTATATTCAAATTTTATTTGTTTCAAATTGACGTTATTTCAAGTTAAACAAATATCAACTTTAATTTAATGAGAATTAAGTTGATTTCAGTGACTAGCACTATTGAAAAACTTATAAAAATGTTTGAAGTTGTAGCGTAAACTGAACTTTATTGTGTAGAAATTAAAGTAATTTTTCCATAAAGTCATATTTTTAATATTTTTGACGAATATGTCGCAAATGCAGATTAGGAAAAGTTATAAGACTGCCATATTATGATGATTTTGAAAGATATCAGTTTCGCCTCTAACATCAAGATTCTTCGGCATGTAATCACCCTTATTCAGTTTGAAACCTTACTTCCTAGCCATCAATTTTGTTCTCAAAATCGCTGCCGTCTCTTTCCACTCCTACCTTGCACCATGACTAGTTATGAACAAAAAACTGTCGTAGTCCCTCCCTAGAGACGAGTCGTGAAGCTAATGACGTGTTCTCGTCGGGACACGTGTCTTGCACGCGCCGACATAACCTCTAATGTGTAATAGCGTGTCTAGAGTGCTCGGCAAATTGGCAGGACGGATTTTGTTATTTTGACGATCGGAAAGTAAAGGGTTTTTGATACACAGACTATCGAAGTGTGTACTCTTCGTTGATGATTTTTTTTAGGTTCAAGTTTGCGGCAGGACGCAGATATTTCAATCCCATTCAAGGTTTATCACGGGCATTAGGAAAATAAACGAAACAAAAAATATTATACGGCCATGTTACTTTATAATGTTGTTTGCTCGTTTATAAACCTGCAAAACGAAGTTACTTTCGGACGCTGAAAATGATAATAAAGTATTTTATATTTCTATTTATTTGAATTCGTAAGTACGAAATATTATTGTACGTAATAATAATAATAATATCCCTGGACATTTCACACAGCACCATTTGTCCCAAGCTAAGCAACCTAATGCTAGTAGTAGTAGTGCATAGTTGGACTAATCTTTCCATGCCACTTAAACATCGACATGCTAAAAAGAAAATACCTCATTTAATCTGATTCAATAGGGGTGTACCGCACCTATAATACATTATGCATTACAATAATATAATGGAAATACATTAGTTCTAGTGAATCGACGAATCTTACTGTTGACATTGAGGTGTTGTTTATCAACCCTAGATCGGAGATTGATTGATAAATAAGCTAAAAAGCTGTAGCGGGGTGATATAATTGAGCGAATTTCCTCACTTTCCTTCATATAGGGTGGTGTTATCGTGCATACCAACAATAGTGACATACCGGTTTGGAGTTTGGCAAGCGCATTACGCTAATTTTAACCAAAAAAAAAGTTTAATTCATTATAAATGACTGGGCTGATTTTTCCATCGCCTTAACAACTATTTAGTAACTTTTATTCGAGGAATGAAATTGACGTTTGACAGTTTTTGTACGAAATAACTGTCAAAACTTCAAAATTACTCCTCGAATAAAGTTAACAGATGATTGAAAAATCAGCCCTAAGCGTACACACACTACTGAAAATCTTGTTTTTCAGAGTCATCATCATCTTGGTGTCAGCTTCGAACCCTAAAAAGGCTTGATTACATAATTATTCAGTACCTAATAGTTAGACGGCGTTTCTTTATCAACTTTATAGAATTTCCTGAACTCTTAATAAATCTTTTGGTACTTACTCCATAATAATAGAACCGATAGGCTCCATTGTCAATTGAATCAAATGATTCAAGTATCATCATAATAATAATAATACCAGCCTTTATCTGTCCCACTGCCCAAACGCCTCTTCTCATAGGTACAGAGAAGACACGAGCATCGCTCGAAACAGATTGGCGATTAAAAAAGAAAGTATCATCATACCTTTTTTATTTTTATTAGATTCAATTGTTGCCAAAATAATCCAAACCCGTGTGTATCACATATTAGGGTGTGCATCGTACCGTGCGACATATCTCAAATTAATTCATGTTTTGTCATACCCCCACTTTATATTCACAGCTTAATGACGAAGCACTATAAAACATAGTGAAAGCCTTTATCCAATGCGTAAGATATCGCGAACGTGCGTATCGCAGTAAATGGAAAAACATGGCTTTGCTTTTACTGGACGACGGGTATAGCCAACAAAAACCAATATTTGGAAGGGGTGCCATTCAAACTCACCCTTTGGTTGCAAAAAACGGGATATCTTTTGATTAATATATCGTACACACGTTATTGATTAGTCGATTTTTGGTGGACCTGTTTATTCTTTTGCGTGTAAATCCGACTAAAAAAGCTAACATGTGAAACCTTTTACTGTGGAGCTTTAGTGTCCCATTCATCCATCACTACATTTTTGTCAAGAGATTTTTTCTGTAAAAAGTATTTTACAAAATTACTGACCCAAAAGTACGCTGAGGCGAATACAAATATTACATTTGCATGTCATAATAGTAACACAATTCAATTCAACCAATTTCATTTAATAATACATGCTTCATTATTATCGAATATCAATTTGTCTTTATATAATTACCTGAATACACAAAGGTGTACAAAGTCCAACAAAATGATGTATTTTGTAATTAATTCCGTCTGTGGTTTTTAATCAAGCGGTATATGTTGAAAATATGCGGTCAACATCCATGCATTCGTTTAAAACAACTATTTTAATTATTCACTGAGAATCAACTCCTGTTTGAATGGCAACAAAGTTATTCTGCACAAAATTTTCGGAACACAAAATTGGTTCGAACACAACCGAGTGTGACACAGGATATATTATTTAAAAGCTCAAACTTTGTCGCGATTGATAACCATAAAAGAAGTATGAATATATTCTCAACTTTACTCAGATTTATTAAGGATATTACAGGAAAATGGGAAAGCGTTATTCAAGCGCAGGTGTGCTGACGATTTGCTAAGTTGCCATATTTTTGTAAGGGAATTGAGTTGGAGCATTTTGCAGATAGCACGTCGTAAGGTATTGTTCAGAATCTTATATCTCCGGGCCATTATTTACTGTGAACGCGCCTATTCAACGATGTGGCCCGTTTATTGCGTCATAATTTAACACTCTCTCCACTCTAAACGTATGCTTAGATAATATTACTTTGTGTCCCATAACGTCTTGTTTTTGGAAGGAAAAATGTATTGGTGGCAATAAATTAGATGTTAACGGATTGTTATGACTACAGTAACACTGTTATGAATAATTTATTAAAGAAAAGAAACATGTGTGCCAAACAATAAATCTGTTTTTACTACGAAAACATTCAATATATTTTGTACTGTCTGAATTATTTGATTTTAAATGAATAAATCATCTACATCAAGCAATAAAGCGGCCGCGATTTACGGGTTGTAGGTCGTAGGTTCTAACCCAGGCAGGCTTTACTTTGTGTAAATTATTTCATCACCACAGCTATCAAAACGGTGACGGAAAACATCGTGGGGAAACCGGATGAAAATGTTCCAGAACCAAATATTCGAAGATATGTGGTGACCAACCCGCACTGGGTCGCGTGGTGGATTACGGCCCACTCCCTCTCACCAAGAGAAGGCCTGTATCCCAGCAGTAGTAACATTATAGGATGATTAGCTACGCCCATCGGTTTCACCCGCATAAGTCTCCATCTCGTGGGAATATCGGGATGAGAAGTATGTTTTAATCCTGGTTATAAGCGATCTGTGTGCCAAATTTCATTCAAATCCGTTTAGTAGTTTTGCATGAAAGAGTAACAAACATCCATCCAACCATCGTCATAAGCTTTCGCGTTTATAATATTAGTAGGATTATAATAGAACAATTACTACCTAAACACGAATAGAACATCATATATTTACACTTTAACTACACATCTCATGCTTCTATATATATTGTGATACACGCTATCCCATCAATCCATTCAGGGTTCCATCGAAAATAATAAACAAACAAAGCTTCCATCGTACTTGATAATAGCCAATATGCGATGCCAAAATTGCTTTCTAACGTTGTTTCCTTAACTAATATTGTAATGTTATTATCAGCTTCGGCTTCTATTACAAACGTAGCTTTCTCTTTTTCTATAACTAGAACTTTTTCTCGTGTTTTTATTAAGGATTCTAATAGCTTTTTGTTATCCGTTTTCCTATAGGTACGTGAACGCGTTTGCATTTGTTCCGTATTTAATTAAAAGTGGTCTTCTGCATTTTTTGCAGCCAACAGCAATTTATGATGCCTAGATATTTTATTTGAATGTGGGTTTTTATTTAGTCATTAGCTTCGTAATAAAGTGATATTTTAAAGTGATTTGTGGACTCTTTATTTATTAGCTGTATTATTATTGGATTCCTTCCGTCTCAAGAGTGTTCTAAGTGAAAAATTGGATAAGGAATTATAGTATTTTAGGGTTTCATACCCAAAAGGTGCAACGAAACCCTATTACCAAGCCTCCCCTGCAGTCTGTCCGTCCGACTGTCAGCGGGCTGTATCTCATGAACCGTAATAGTAAGACAGTTAAATTTTTTACAGGGTGTGTATTTCTATTGCCACTATAAAATCAAATAACAAAAATTTAATAAAGTTAATAAACTTTAAAGCGTTTTATACGTTGTGGTACGGAACCCTTCGTGCGCGAGCCCGACTCGCACTTGGCCGGTTTTCTATTGTGTTAACACTGCTTCCAAAGATTATGTGACATTATTTTTAGAACAAATTAATATTATCATTGTTGTTAACGGTTTATTTCACTGATGGATCTCGACAGCCATATGTCTCCAAAGAAAAAATAAACGTTATCTTACTGATCACTTAAAGGTGACTTTCCTACTGAATTCTTGGAACTTGTCACAGTGTACGTTTTCTCGTTCAGTTATTTTTAGCGCACTTCCATGGCACCCAGACGACATCTCGTTTCACTAATGGTACAACTACAGTGAATTGGATCCGCTTTTTGACAAATCAATTTGTCCTGCACACGTCGCCTTATATTTTTATCTGGTTAAAAAGGTTTGTCTTTGTCGTTGAGATTCAGGTTTTATTTAGAAGAGTCTGGGATTTTTTTAATAAGAATTTTATCAATGATCTTTTTAAGAAAACACTCTTTTCTTGCTAATACTTTTTAATCGTACAACTGTACTTTTTCACAATCCTACAACGACTAACACGCATTACATTTTACCATTTTTATTGACTTGCCCCAACCAGAAATAACGATAATATCATAACCGTTATTTCTAAGCGTTTCTAAAGTAGAATAATACATTCAGTTGCTATAATGAAAATACATTTAAAAGTTTGTCACAATATTAATAATTTGTACTTTGACAGTGTTGCCACAGTAGATATTATAATTCAGTATTACAATATTTTTTTTTTTCAAATTTAATCAAAGGAATCACGACACGTCACATATAAAATCAATAAGATAAATGTGACGTACAGCATTTTCATCATATTATCATTCGTTTTAAATCTAACTACTGAGTTTTTTTCTTAAAACCGTTAATATTTAAAAGAAAATTATTTTAAATGTTATTATTATATTATTTTTCTTCAGATAAACTGTACCCAATAAATAAAAATATTTTGTTGCACCGCTTCAAAAATACAGTCTCCACTTCGTCGCTGTATCTTGGTTATAAAATTCTCGAGTAAAATATTTCAAGTGCTTATGTTCAATATTACATTCTTCTTGCATTTTCTACATTTCTCTAGTATCTATAATTCAACCGCACGTATTGGAAACAGTGATTTTTATTGCTACTCGATTGATATCATAGGTATTTCAAGAGTTTTCCGTGTTATTGTTACCTGGTAAAAATATATCTGTGCAGTTTTTATTGGGAAGTTATCATTTTGTCTTCGTTTGGCAGTTATGTCATAATTGGTCATTATGTATTGGTCCCTCTTACAGAGAGCAGGCCTGTGTCTCAGCAGTGGGAACATTATAGGCTGATTATGGTCAATAAAGTGACTTAGACGGGATTGAATTAGATACTTACATTTTACCCTTATTTGGTTGACGTGATTGATTTTTGTTATTTTCAATCGCGCGTGAGTGTTTATTTACAATATCAATCGGCATAGTTATTACAGTAATAACGTATTGCTTTTTTTGTGAATCGTAATTGAAATTGCAGAATCACTTTAAGGGGTTTATTCATAAACGTTGCTTAAAGTTATAAATGATTAGCGACTGTTTAACCATACATTTTTGAAGTTTAAATATCTCCCAACTTTATGCAACGTTTGTAAATAAAGAGGCAACGGTATTCTATGTAGATATCGCACACCCAAGGGACAGTCCAGACCATTGACTTCCCAATCCAAATTTAAATACACTACAACATTATTTATTTCTCTTATCTAAACTACAATTCCATACAAAAAACAAAAAAGCAAAATACACAAATCTCACTGATTTCTATCTTTATCGACATTGGTTTACCCTCCCAGTTTATTTCACAAAAACCCTTAGAAACGGAACTTCCCAGCATTACACCGGGGATCCTATGTAAATATGGTTGTATGAATGTAAATGCCTTATAAGTAGATACCATACGTGGTAGGCTTATGTCGTTACCTAAGGTTATTGGTGCTCCTTGCTACGTGCGGCGTGGCACGCCATGTTACAAATAAAAGTATAGGGACGGTATTAACGACACTAAGTTAGAATATAGATGGCCTGTATTAAGATTTCTTTCGGTTGCTTCCTTTGTTGTAGATTTTTGGGTGGTGCTATTTGTATTTGATTTTGTTTTGGCATGGAGTGAAGATTTGTATAGCTACGCACATGCGGCGATTTATGCAAGAAGGTTTTGTTATCTATAGAGTTTGAGGTTGAGTTTTTAATAAATCAGAGCTATGTTCTAGATATCTATGTTCTGGTATGTGCTCGTCATTTATACTTATATCGCTAAAATGCGGAGCAGTGGTGGCCAAATGGTAACGGCTGCGATTTACGAGTTGTAGGTTCGAACCTAGGCGCTTTACTTTTTGTTATTATTTCATTACCACTTCTCTCAAAACGGTGAAGAAAAACATCAATCAGCATATCTTAGAACCAAAAAACTCAAAGACATGCGACATCTACCAACCCGCACTGGGCCCGCGTGGTGGATTATGGCCCACTCCCTCTCACAGAAAGGAGGTTTGTGTCCCAGCAGTGGGAACATTATAGGTAGGCTGATTATCCTAAAATGCTTGAATATTCTAATTTCTAACTCAACATGTTTTCTAAATTGAGTATTATCAGCTATAACCTTCAAAATATTAACGATCGCGTTTACAGTCATTTACAAAATATAGCTATGCACGTACCATAAAATCGACCATATATAATTCATAATTGCCCCGTTTGGCCCAGCCCGTAGGCTCTTTTATTAGAAAATATTGCCCGAGCCGGCCACAGCGGGCTTTGCCACAATAATTATGCAGTAACTAGCGCATGTGCTAACGTGGTATGTAATTAGTGATTATACTTAATGAATTTTCTTTTAACACGTTTAAAGGAAAATTGAGTCACGCCTTCATCGAGCGTAGGGTGGGTTGGAAGTTGGATGCACTTTTTAACACCAACGTTATGACGAATTTTTGTTACATATTTATTTATTTATCTAGGGACAACAAGCAGCAGTGTAATAATAAGTAAATATTGGTGCCTCCTCATCTTTTAAAACTATCCAAGGGGCCTCTGCCAGATGGCTTCGGCTCCTCGTACGCCTTCCAAAGGTCCGGGACCTGAGGTTCCCGAGGTATCATAAACATCTTTAAATTAAACATAGGTTAGAACGTTTCCCACATATTAATAAACAGATCTATATACCTGTGTGAAAAGTACAGCAAACTCTCGTGCAAGAAAATCTAAACTAATACTATAAAGAGAAACGCTCCACACTAAAACGGCTAAACGGAACTGAATGAAATTTGGCACATGGGTAAACCATGACATGAATTCGGACATAGGATCGAGACTTATGTGGGTGAAATCACGGGGCTCAGCTATAGATACTAAAATTATTTGAAGAAGTGTATAGAGTCAAATTCCTAGGCAACAGCTAGGTACTTTGGCTATCGTATAAAAATGATGCACAAGCTTTACGCTTATTACTAAGCAGGGCATGTTATGAAGCAATATAAGGCATCTTCCCTTATACTAACTACGTATATCTCAAGTCACATAAATTACCCACCGCATCTCAACTACCAATATCATCAAAACTAAGAAGAGAGCTTTTATTAAAAAAAATATTCCTCCAAGATGCAACGCGGGATATAGGCACGCACCACACAAGGGCGCACCTAGTAGTACGAGAATACTGTGAATATGCATATTGTCTGGGACGAGGAGTCCCTAAGAGCACTTCTGTCGACAACAATAGGCCCGGCGTAATTTCAAGTTTTTATAGCCTTATTGTGGATGTACCCGTCTACAGTATGTAGACAATAAGTTGTTCTTACTATGAATATTGTGGAGTTTGTTTTTAATTTTAGATAGCGGTTAGTTTACCTGTGCTGGTTATTTTATTTTTAGTCGTGTTTACTTCACGAGGAATGGATTTATAGCTCTGTTTTTTTTTAAATTGAAGTTTGAATTTGTTTGAGCTACAATAATAAGTGTGCATGTGCGATGGCTGCAGTTGCCTCTGTTGTCGATGCGTGTCGCTCGTGAGTACAAGTATGGCTACTAAGCCATTTCTTAAGCCATCAGGTTCCCTAATTTTTTTTGGAATGAAGTTCTTCACGTGGCTTGTGGTAGGAGTTGACTGGTTGAAATCGTTACGTTAGGAAAAAGCATTATGCCCCATGCGGCTTTCTCTCTCTCTCTGTCTGTCTGTTTCTATTATATACGAGTGTGTGTATTCGTTTCCAGGTATCGCGTAAGGAACTTCGTTCCTGACGGAATTCGCGCAACCGCACATTTTTTTTTGGCTCATAAACTTTCGACGGGCAGTTTTCAGGGCAGAATACATTGAAAAATAATTCCAGCAATCGCTAGTGTCTTTTGGTGTTGTCTAAACTAATATTATGAAGAGAAAAGATTCGTTTTTTGTATATTTGTTTGTTATGCTTTCACACTAAAACGGCTGAACAGATTTTGATGAAATTTGGCATATGGATAAACTATAACCTGGATTTGGATATAAAATACTTTTTATCCCGATATTCCCACAGGATCAAGACTTATGCGGGTGAAACTACGAGGCGCAGTTAGTATTCTAGAATTAAAATCAAAATTAAATCTACCATGTTTACGTAGAAAAAGCCACCCAGTTACAGTGGTGTATCCACTGTAACTGGGTATATACTGGTATTCAATTTCTGTATTGAAATTAACGCACTCTCTTATGCACACAAACACGAATGTAATTTGAAACTCGTAGCTTTAGTATCTCACATGCTCTCTAAATGTAGGAATCCTATCTCCTGTACTATCTGCGCAATAATGAACTCGCACGATGCTTAGTTTGTTTTTAATTTTAGATAACGTCACGCTGAGCAAGGAACTGCGCATAATTTCAAAATGGCGGACGCTTTATAGAACAAACTTAGGTAAACAAGTGCGAGAATATTTAATCTATATTTTATGGAGGATTTTGTAGTTCCATAATAGTTTGGAGTTATTTAATTTTGTCTCCCCCGTTTCCTCTGTCACCTTCAATCTTTTGGTAATGTAATACAATTATTCCCTAAATTCTCAAGACAAGAAACGTCTTTCTCGACGCCGCAAAGTACTTTAAACTTTAATGTAATACAGGATGGTCTAGTTTTCTTATAAATACGGTTCCTTGAAGGCCATTTCATCGCCTGTGAAGATCTTTTTTATCCTATGAATCTTGATTCTGAATAACCCTGTTGATAACAAGAACGTAGGTAGCTCTCTGAGTTGTCAATCCACGTTCTCAAAGAGAAATTCCAGTACTACAGGAAAATATATCCGTATGTTTCAGTATTTCCATTTTCCTTATTTTCTAGGTATATTTCTATTTCGTTCAGCAAAGCTTAGTGTATACCAAAGAGTATTTATCAAAAGAGATTTATCTACCAGATAGCAAGTGAAATAATGGCCTTGTTTCCTGATCTGCAGGTGTAGCGCGCAGGCGGTAGGTTAAAATTTCCTGTTGAGCATTTTAAACTGACTAGACACCTATTCATATTATACTTCGTGCACTTTCGAGTGAACTTGGTTATTTCTATGTTTATCACATCTTTCTGTGCGTTGGAGATAAACTCAAACTCAAATCATTTAATTCAACTAAACCAATTACAGGCACTTTTGAATTGTCAAAGGGTCAGTCAGTCAGAAAGATGAAGCTAGTAGAAGATACTGTAAGTGTTTAACTTTTTGTATTAGGCCTAAAATCAATCAATCATCCCCTGTTATCATTTTTTTCTGCGGTTATTTTGACACAACATAACATGCCACCTTTATTACTCGAAGGGTTAGGCAGAGCTGTACCTATAGTACAGTCACGAGCAAAAGTATGTATACACTCGGCTTTATCCAAAAGCGATTTACTCCTTTATTTTTTTATGAAATTTTATATTGTTACTAACATAGCATTTTCGAACCCATATTTCATTCGTTATTTCACGAAAAAATCGAAATTGGAAGTTGCCAAGTGTTGACATATTGTACACCCACGTTTCGCCAGCTATGTTTAAGTTCCATGTAATAGGGAGCGAGTCTTTTGCCACCAACCGGGCTCAAATTCAGACTACGGCTACTACAGAGAAATTCCAGATGAAAAACCCAATAAGGCCTCTGCCTCGAATCTTGCGGGCAGCGGGGCGGTGGCGGCAGCGGCGCGGCAGCGGCAGGATCTAATGCGTAAAATCAAATGGACCGGCCCTGGAAAACAGAGGCGCGGGAGCGTCGCGGGGGCGGGCAACGAGCGGTGCACTCCAGTCCTCCAGTCAAGCGATGGCCGCCCGCGCGTCTGCATTGCAGTCTTTTGCCCACAATAAATCGAGCGTTACGAATAAATTTCAATCAAAAGATGTTGTCGCCGTTGTTCAGACCTTCAATTTGCGAATAAAAACAAATATCTTGACGACACAACCACGAACACAACACTAAGCCGCTATAGTGCCGCGCGATCTGCCCGCTGGTTTCGAGAACGGTCTGCGTTGCCCGCTCCGGTCCCGCGCCGCCGCCGCCTCCGCCCCGCTGCCCGCAAGATTCGAGGCAGAGGCCTAACTTTTTGCCTGACCCGGGAATCGAATCATCTCATGCGACCCCCTCATGCGACTACTAGACCATAGAGTTAGTCGCGGTTATTTAATGAGCAGTTATTAACCCCCTTATAACACTCAATGGCAGGAAATCTTTCCTCATCTTAATATTATAATTATAATTACCATTCACCTGACTAGTTTCTGGACTGAGTGCATTTGACGGCTACATACAACTGTACAGGTTTATACAAAAAAAAATTAGTTCACTTTGTATTTGAAGAAGAAAAATATTTTATTTAAGACACGCACAGGAAACAAAAAAGCACATTAAAACTAAGAAAATCATTAAAACACGAAAAATAACTGCACGACCGGTGCAAAAGCTCATACCTCAGCATAATGCTGTGATATTTAAAATACACATACCACAGCTCTAGTATTCTGATAGGGCCTGCTGTGATGCCACGGACACACCTCATCATCATCATTTTACTCGAAAAACGTCCACTGCTGGACATAAGCGTCCCCCAAACGGACACACCTACAGACATAAAAAAAAAACTAAGATTACCTACAGTATCTGTCTCTCCTTCCCCCTTTTAATCCATCCAAAGGTTGTCTTTAAGAGATCGCTCTTAGCGATAAGACCATCCATTGTATCACCCTTTGTAAAATTTCTTTATTTATGTCTGTAATTTATATGGTGTACAGTCAACAGCAAAAGTAGATGATCAAAATCAGAAATTCAATACTAATTAACGGAGTTTGCGTCAGAACTGTGTGGCGTCGAAGTGATTCAAAAGTATGTCAGACTCAGTGTCATACTTTTGAATCACTTCGACGCCACACAGTTCTGACGCGAACTCCGTTAATTAGTATTGAATTTCTGATTTTGATCATCTACTTTTGCTGTTGACTGTACATAATAAAGATGATTCTATTCTACTCGAAGACATATATCGAAATCCAACACTCTACGTTACACCACTTCAGTTCCAGCCTACACTTGTTTCATTAATCCACTCTTACTTACACCAAGTTTCTTTACTCCTAGTACCTAAGCTCGTGCTAATAAATAATCAAGTTAGTCTGCTTTAGCCATTACGTTAATAAGGCATAATTAAATAGGCCGAGCCGTGTTTGGTGTTAACAACGGCACGATACTGAGCTTACAAGTACACCTCGTTTGTGAGCTTATATTGTGCTAAGTAGCTGGGTTAACTGTGTACTTGTGTAGGCAAAGTTAACATGAAATTGATAAAATGAACTGTTATTTTGTAAAATATCAATATAATAAATACAGTGGTTTGGAGAACGGTTGAAATTGTTGAAATATGACTCATTGGATGGCTGTGGAAAATACTCCTGATGTGGTTTACGTAATTTTCATCGA
Organism: Apamea crenata; assembly: GCA_949629185.1. Lineage (NCBI taxonomy): Eukaryota > Metazoa > Arthropoda > Insecta > Lepidoptera > Noctuidae > Apamea > Apamea crenata. Next base: position 7,862,448 of record OX451359.1, read on the forward strand.
ATGTTGGAATTCTGTCAATTGCTTTTGACACAGATATGCGTTGCGATGCTTTGCGGTCGTTCCGGATAGGTAGAGGTAGAACACCGCGGTGGCACAGAGGGGCATGCCAGCCCCTTACCGGCTAAAAAGCCAGTAAGGGGCTGGCATGCCCCTCTGTCACCCCCACGATGGAGGGAGTCCATGAGGATTTCCACTGCGTCTATTAACTTAGTAGATAGATAAGTATGTAGGTAGGTAGATATCAAAACTGTATTTGTTGATAAAAATGAGTGTATAATATGCGTTTAAAGTATCGGTTACCGTTCTCCAAACACACTGTATATTAAAATAGGGGCTAGTGGCTAAACTGACTCGTGCAACTGTTATTAATTTTTAATTGTTTTTTTTTTATTAGTTAATTAATAACAGTTGCACGAGTCGCTCTTCAAGGCTAAGCAATGCTTGCGGAGGTCAGCACGTGGATGAGTGACCATCCATTGAATATCGAGATCCCACCGTGGCCGTGGCTCGGAAAACACGTGGTCCCGGCTGCCATTCGTAGAACGTTAACAGTCGTTACTGGTCTGAAACGGAGAAACTTTAAAGTCTAAAAACCAGTCTTGCCAAGGCGTATCGTGTTACCCAGCAACTGGGTGATGGATGCAAAAAATCACTTTTACCTGGTTTTCATTTACGCTGAAATACATAGGAGAAGGTTTATAGTGCACAGTAGATATCTACTCTGTACTATAAACCGTCTTATACAAACTCACTTCTATATAGAAGTGAGTTTTGCATGAAAGCCTGTAAGCTTCTCGACGTGTTTGTATAAGTTTTACAGTAGAGACTGATTGAAACTAAATGGTGGCTCGGAACATGAGGCGAGTCGCTGCGCAGTAACAAATTCACGTGTCAGCGGGGGTGAGGGGTGAGATACTGCGCAGGGTGTAGCTTACCAGCTTCAGAGCCGCCAAAAAGTATGATAAATGATTTTATTTTTGTAAGTAGGTTTGTACAAACACTTTTACACGTCAATCATATTGTTTAAAACTGGATGAGGTCCGCGTTTCCTATCTGACTACTCTGAGAATAAATGCTGAATTTATGTGATTTGGGCTGTAACAGCTGTTTTGGTTTAAATTAATTCAACTTAAACATAAGTTCTAACCCAGGTAGGGTTAGAACTTAGAGGTTTGAGCCCACTCATATTACAGACATAAAAATACTAATTTGTAAACGGTAACAGAAGGACTATTACCGGCAAACTCACATCACATTTTTTTTTTATGCCAAAAAGGAAAATTTCTATGCTTTAAAACAGCCTCCATTTCCAGTCATTCAAAACTAAAAACCCGAACCCAACTGATATTAATAAAACGCAAAACTTCACGAAACAGCATACCGGCCATACCATAGAGTTCCACTAATGAAATAAACTTTCAGGGCTCAGGTATACGAGAGAAAGTAGAGTGTTAATATTCATGGGGCGTCCTGGAGGCCCCTGGTAAATGTTTTATTCGTTAACGAGAGTTCGGATTAGGGTAATCATGTCACGTCGTGTGTTACAGCCTCGCAATTAATTCGAAGCAATCAATTATGTTGTAGTTATTATGTTATTGTCGTGGTTTTTTTATTAGATAGTTTCGTTTATCAGCCATCTTGTTACCATAACACAAGCATTAGGTTGCTTAGCTTGGGACAAATGGTGCTGTGTGAAATGTCCAGGGATATTATTATTATTATTATTATTTATATAAATATACTTTATTGTACACCGCCAAAAAGCCACCCGCCGCCGCGGCGACCAGAAAATACATTACAAAAAAAAAATACATTTAACACTACAAAACATACAATGGGCTTTATCGCTTTCAGCGATCTCTGAGTTTTGTTTTTGGACAGGCTATTGTTATTTTTATGAGAATGCAGATAATTTACTACACCTAATTGGTTATTCCTAGTTTCAAAACGGGTAAGGTAGGCAAGAAGGCTTCAAGAGTCAAATGGGATTGGGCGGGTCACATCAGCCGCATGCAGGATGACCACTGGGCAAAAGTCTTCACACAATGGGTGCCTGAAGATAGACGGAGCCTCTGAGGTTGGCCTAGAAAAGGGTGGCGAGATGACCTGGAAGCGTATCTTTATTTTGATTTTATTTTATTTTTATTTTATTCAAGAGGCAGCAAACAGCTACGACATATAGTATTAAAAAAAAAAGAAATACACACAATATTTTAACAATATCGTAGCCCACAACACTGTTCACAGATTAACAGTGGAATATGTTAAACAATTAATTAATTAAACGCTAGGGTAAAATAGTACATAATAATATTAAAAAACTAAACTTACTTAACTATCATGCATAGCTGTACCTTTACACATCAATCAAGAGAGCTCCTTGAGTGTAAGACATTTGAATTTACTGGGAGAACATGCGAAAATGTCAATATGATCAAAAGTCATGTTGTAGGCATCTATCATTCTGCGAACAGGTGAGCGCAAACCAGCGTTAGAATGGCAGGTATGAGGTACGCATGGAAAATAGTCTACCAGCGCGCACCCTTTGCTTGTACACTGTTCTGGGGACAACATAGCATAACATGTTAGTTAACTCAATGCAGGCAAATCTATTTCTAACGATGTTATAAAGATTCATGGCCTTCAAGTATTTGCGTCTACTTTCAAGTGCTTCAAGTTTGTAGGTACTTTTTAAGTAAATCCTGATATGGTAAATAATATCCAAAGAACCTAAAATACATAGCACGTATCGTGAGGGATTGTTCGAGGTGGCGCGGGAAAAGAGTTCCTGGAAGAACTGGGACAGTATAGGCAAAACAAACAAAAGCTATGTATAAGTGGACAAGCCTTGTACGGAATTTCCCACCAACAAAAATGACGAACTTCCATACAAACACTCATCTCCTATTTTACCCCTTTAGGAGATGAATTTTCTTAAATCGTACCTTAGTACTCACTTTCATTATTTAAGGAACTCCTGTGTGAAATTTCATACTTCTATACTTTCTAGAATTAATTAATATAAGATTTTTATTAGGCGCTAATGGTGCTATACATGTAACACATGAACAAAGTGTTTTATCAATTATCAGACCCTAAGAAAGTGCTACGAAACTGTGTAAAAGTGCATATTGACACTATTCTTAGTTATAACATAATCTATCTCGTAAAATATTAAGTTAGAGTTAAATTGCTTATTAGTCTGTTAGGCTAGATTGTAATCCATTACTAAGAACCTTAGTTCTTATTAATAAAGAAAAAAAAAAAATTTTTTTTATTAAGTAGATGGGTGATAGATAGGTAGATCTACAAAGACTTATTTGACGGCCTCCTGGGCATGCTACTAGGTACGTATTTTATTAACAGAAAGATTTTATCAAATTGCTACAATGCCCTGGCCACCTATGGGCCACAAATTGTACAAAATCCTAATCATACTGTTTCTTAAACCAAAACCATAAAATCCTCGACTTAACACAAAACCCCAGAAACATAAGAACGTCTACGCCATTAAATATTTACCGCAAAATGTTCCCGAAAACAATTGACAATCGCGCCGGCTGTCGCACAATCGAAGTCATTATTATCACAAACTGCGTTTCATTTCAGTATAATTTGCGCATTATTTCCGCACAGACAGAAGCTGTGTAAGGATTATCTGTAAGAGACGTCCCGACGGTATCGTCAGCGACTGTAGGCTTAAATTTTCATTATGTTTATTGGATAATTCGCTTCTGAAGCGGCGTGAGGCGCGGAGATAGAGGGGATTGTCAATGCAACACTGAGCATTCCTTAACGCATCACTATCAGACGTTCGTAGCCGGAAAATATTGACTAAATGGACGAAATTTTGTTTCGGTGTCCATTGTCGCTTTTGTTGGCAAAGGTGGGTTGATTTTAGAAGTGTGGTTGATGAAAATAAGCAATGTATGCTGAAGTAGAGTGTAGTGTATTGTTACGATGGGTTTTCATGGTAAGAGTGTATTGTTTCAATTCACCAAAAGCTTTTTAGAAGGACCACAGGATCTCCCAAAATATTACTATGTAAAAGTATCTTGAATATATTCAAGACTAGCCGTTGCCCGCGACTTGCAAACTATGGTTTGATTGATGAATGCAACGTCCCATTGAAAATTCTTCCAAAACCAGTGGGGTAACTGCGAAACAAAAAAAAAACAAAGGCTTTCATTTTGACAGCTCAACGGCATTCATTGCGTTATTTACGTTGCTGAGCAGACCAATTTTTCGATCATATGAAACAATGGATTAGCAGTATCTGTCAAATAGATTCAGATTGAAAGATTGTTACGCCATTATGGTGCTGAAGTTGATTTACTATAAAGTTATAGACTACCTTGAATACCTAGCATAAGCATAGTCAGCCTTTAGTGTTCCCACTGCTGGGTCACAGGCCCCTTCGAGAAGGAGTGGGCCGTAATCTACCACGCCCAGTGCGGGTTGGTAGAAGTCACATGTCTTCTTTTTGGTTCTAAGTCATGCCAGTTTCCTTACGATGTTTTCCTTCAAAGTTTTGAGAGCAGTAATGATGAAATTGTTTACACAAAATAAAGCGCCTGCCTGGGTTTGAACCCACGACCTAAATCTTATAGTCCATGCCGATACCACTACTACTGCTAAGCTGCCTGCTATACCTTACCATCCACTAATTGGTCTAAATAGAAAGACCAAAGATCTAACCAAGTCTTAACTTGTGTATTATCTTCAAGTCTTTTGTGGTGCGGGTTCCTACTCATCATCCGTAGACTTTCATGAAGGAGGAATTTTGGCTGATAGGTGTCGTGTATCGTCGTTTTCGCGGAAGGCTACACATGACACCTCGACTAAGCGCAATACGTCGCCGAACCCAACGTAGTTAATAGTATGTACGAGTGATGCGCTTCGTAGCGCATCACTCGTGGTCGTGTATTGCCCTCCCTGAAGCAGTATAGTTTGCCGATGAGTACCCTGGCCCCATCGATACGACGCTCGATCCTGCATTGCCAGGCTGGTACGGCTGTTTTTGATCGAGTAGCTGCGTCACAATTCGGAAACTTGACGTTAGTTAAACGACATGCCGCCACAGCCGCGCAATACAGGATCGAGTGTGTATCAACGAGATCTTCGCTGCTCTCGAAGAAATTCTTAAGCTGCGAGTTCAAGGCACACACCAACGCCCTATTTTTTTGTGCATATGTAGCCGTGGTATTCGGGGTCTAAGTTCGGTTGGAGTGGAACTTATTATTATTATTATAAGCTTACTATACTACACACAACAATAGAGAAATAACATCTACGTTCGACTATATTCGCGTGTTTTTGGTTAACTTTCACTAGTTTATGTTGGCGGCTGGCTGGGTGCCACTACCTGCGTACCTGCCAATTACGCAGAGTGTGCTCAGCCAATAAATAGTATGTGCAGTTTGTTGGTAACGTGAGGGGCTTGAACCTTAAGCTGATCGATCTGTTTAGCAAGTTAAGCATGGTTTCTGGAGTGGTGATTGTTGTATTTGTAAACTTCAAATTACTAAATTATCTGGGATTTTAGACTTATCTAAAAACGACAACAATTGCCGCGAAATTGTAGGTATAGTCTGTCCGAAAGTTGATGAAAGTATAAACAAACTCCGTTCAGGTTAAATTCCTCGATAAAGGGAATCAGGAATTCTATATTTGTATTGGTATCTTTATTTGTATTTAGAAGGTTATAACTTTGTATTTCACTTTTTGCAACAATTTTTGTTGACCCCTGAAAAGGTTTCAGTTGAAGCCGTCTTAGTAAAGAAACAACGGGACTTATTAGTAAGACCTTAATTCCTTGCCTTAAGACGACGGTAATCAAGAATCTCAGCCTTTTATATCTTGAACAAAAGAAACTGTTATATAAGATAGAATTGTTAATTATGGAAAAATAAAATTGTTATTTTAAAAACAAAAGCGAGTAGGACAAGGAATTACGTCAGCCATCCGAAGTAGCATTTTAATAACGAGCAGATTCACGCTACAGTGTCCTTGCAAGCAGGAAATTATTCCATTTTGTATATCCAAATCCCCTTTATTGAATGACGGAAATGAGATGATTGGAACTTCGTGTGTTTATTTGTACAATTTTATTTTGTGTGACAGTAGATAGGTTGGTGTGATTGTGTATGACGTTACGGAAATAAAATTAATCATATAATAAATATAATCCTATAAATGGTTCTAGGACATGCCGGTTTCCTCACGATGTTTTCCTTCACCGTTGTTTGTTTGTTGTTTGAAGACATGTGACATCTACCAACTCGCACTGGGCCCGCGTGGTGGATTACAGCCCACTCCCTCTAACAGAGAGGAGGCCTGTGGCCCAGCAGTGGGAATATTATAGGCTGATTATGTTATGGTATACCTATAAATGAGTAACTAAGCAATTTTATGTTTAGTTTTTCAACATCTTTAGTTGTTGTGACAATGGGCTGCACCCGACAGTGAGCTCAGCAACCTAACTGCGTAACAAGTGTGTTACGCGACAATATCCTTCAAAATGATTCAGATTGAGATGGATAGTGATCCATCTCAATCTGAATCATTTTGAAGGAAATTGTCGCTCCATGTAAAATAATGGTATTCAGCTGCATCCGGTTAGACTGGAAGCCGACCCCAACAGGTAGATGATGATGTCATGAGTTATGTAGCTTTGTTGACATAAGAGAACAGTTGAATCAGGTACGTATAACCTCCAATATTTATTAACAAGGTTTTTCTTGTATTAAATGTTAACATGTGCTCCCCAGGAAATCAGGATGGCAACCAACCGATTATCCTTTAAAGTTCGGGAACACATTCGGAAGAAGCTGGCAGTATCATCACAACGGTAATGTTTTCTCATTGTTTGTCTTATTTGTTTTTAGTATATTCTTGTATTCATGTATATATACATGTATTTGTCCTTACATTTATATATAATTAGGTATATATATTTATTTACCAGTATATATCAGTTTCTTATTTAACTTCTACTATATCCGACGACCCTGGTTACTTATCTCCTTTGGTGACCGTACATCAAACTAATATATAATTTATTAACCATATTGGAACGTGTCTGGAACGTTACCTAATCGAATCAGTAGAGCAGTTCTACATTAAAAGCTCATACGACACTGGCCTGATAATACTGACCTAAGAATATTGAAGGCGCAACATTTTGGTGCCGCTTGGGTCACATATTAATAACGAATTTGGGTCTAGCCGAGTAGGTAGCAAGTGACCCGTTTTCCTTCACTTATTTTTAGCTACGACGAAGAAAATCTAGTCTGATATTAAGTATGACCTTTTTCTGTAATCTGATGGTAATTTCTAGGCATAGCTCAAATACTCAACCCTTGTGTCCAGAAATTATGGAAACAGAATTTAATACTCAATGCTAGATTATTTTCTTCGAAAATTCATTAGTTATTTAAACAGTGACGGTAATAGTAAATTTTAAGTTCCGTTTTACCTCTAATTAAAAGTTACATCATCATCACCAACATTAGACTATAGCAGTCCACTGCTGGACATAAGTATCTCCTATTGCACGCCATTCAACTCGATTTTCGGCAACTCTCATCCAGCTGCTACCAGCTAATTAAAAGCTACGTAGGTAAGCTACAATTCAGTCAAGTAAATAAAAAATCAAAATATTTTATTTCACATAAACCTACATGGGCACTTATGAAACGTCAGAAGCTAGGTGCACGATTCCAATTGGGCGTTTCCTATAGAGAAGAGCCGGCAAGAAACTCCACAGTTACTTTTATTTAAATAAAATTTCAATGCAATTAAAATCTAGATTATCTGCCAGCAGATTAGTGAAAAATCTATCCGTTTTGCACGATTCTAGCACACAGATCGCAAGCTCCTTTAAAAAAAAAAACTCCCGGTAACAAATCACAAACGAATCCACACAAAAAGAACTTAACTAATCACATAATATTTAAATTCATATAAACCACTCAAACAAATTGCAATCTAAGAATATAATATCCTGAAACGGCTCGGTACAAATGACAAATATCCTTAAACAGTCATGAGGTCGCAGATGGCTCGGATATTTTAGTAAATGAGGCCTACGTTTGTGATGGAGCTAAGAATATCACTGTAGATGTTTGGACATCAGTTGGATTGGAGAAGGTATTGGAGGAAGAAATTATATGATGATGAGAAGCCTGTAGTAATAAAGAAGAAAAAAACTTTATTGGACGAATTTATAGGTTATATACATATTTACTGCAGGCTACGTATAAGATGGTTCTCTTAGCAAGATTTTTTAAAGCGCTATCAACACTGTTTGCTCTTATTAATGTTCATAAAAAAAACATACAATGTTATAAATAATTGTGGGTCGTCAGCACAGGTTAAATATTACTGAACCATTATAAGAGAGGCGCCCACGTGCAACTTTTGTCTCAGCAACTTATTTGTCTCCCACATCGAAGTATGGAAATGCTGTCTTAATCACGTCGCTATATGCGCGAACTTACATACAACCGCGTAGACTTGATATGAGAGACAAAAAAGTTGCTGGGCAACTAAATTGCTCCCTAGGAGTATTTTATGCCTATAGAATGGTTTATTACGGACAAAAAAATAACATTAGGTACCTATAGCCAAACAAAGCTTTATTTCTATGGAAATAATAGTTACACCAAAATCTGATGACCAATCTCAACAACATCATTGACCATCACTGCCGCATCCAAATAGGACCTGCCCAGTTCATACCTCCCATTCCTCCGTATGCGACACGACTGCCCATCTGTCACAGTGTAACCGGGACGCAGTAAATTACTCGCCTTCATCATCCCTCGGGCTACTGACCTGAAGCTGTCGCACCCAACTCTTGGGAGGCTGTGGCTTTTATTTAACATGAACAATGCTGTAGGATAAGTGTCCGGATTGTGTGTGGACGTCTCTTTGCTTTATAGCTGTAAGCTGTCTGAACTACAGATGAGGACTTTGATGCTATATGCAGTTATGCATAGGTACTCGTGTGTCATACCTGACAACAAGTCTTACTAAGCGGTATTGTATTAGCCAGTAACTGGGTTGTGGGGGTCAGATAGGCAGTCGCTCCATGTATAATACTTGTATTCAGCTGCATCCGGTCTGCAGACTGGAAGCCGACCCCAACATAGCTGGGAAAAGGCTAGGCAAATGATGATGAGTTATTGTATTATATTTACCATTGTGATGACATTGAAGTATTAGCAGCAGAAGGGTTCCTGGCTTAATAATAATTGCCGCGCAGGTCGATCGAAGATCCATTACATATCGAGACTCAATGCCTCGATATGTAATGGATCTTCGAAAGCAAGTAGATCTTTGACAGTTGTTACGAGTAGTCAGAAGCTTGAAAGTCTGACAATAAGTCTTACCAAGGGGTATTGTGTTACCCAGTAACTGGATTGTGGAGATCAGATAGGCAGTTGCTCCATTTAAAATACTAGTATTCAGCTCCATCCGGTTAGATTGAAAGCCGACGTAGTTGAGAAAAGGCTAGAAAAAAAGGCTAGAAATGATTATTTAAACTACATTGTAGCATCTGAAGGTAATTCACCAATCCCCAAAAAAATAATTATTGTCCCATAATAATTATTATTATTACTAATTTTTATTTCTAAAACACTTCACATTTAGTTTTAGCCACACAACGAAAACCTCTCAGGGTTTATCTGCATGTTGGCGAGTAGTTCATATTAATTTTATAAACAATGTTAACAATAATTTATAGGTACATTAATACATTAGGAGAAATTTTGTGTAAGGAAACGCTTTGATTTGTACTTATAACTTTTCGAGCTCGTTTTGTATAGCGTTTGCAAGTCTTCTGGAAGTTAATAATTAAGATAAAAGGGTACTAAATATTCCGCAACCCACATCCTGTACACATTATTGAATTTTGGTAAGATGTAAGTATTTGTCATTAAAACGATTAAAAACGATGACGAACGGTTTTGAGAATAAAAACGTTCAACAATCAATCTGCCTAGCGTTGTCCCAACAAGAGAAAATGCAGATTAATTGTGCCCATAATGACCATACTTGGCGTTTTGACATAATAACTTTCTCACTTAGCTAGACCCAGACGCCCACGCTCACAACATAATAAATAGTTCGACTAATAAATAATATTGACTTACGACTTCCATAAGAAAAAATAACATTATTTATGAAGTCAGCTCGTCATAATATTAAGATACAATTCTCTTTATTTATGACCGAGAAACGATATGATATTTGTCTTACTTTCATTAATATGAAACAGATTCGTCTTGGTACGTAATGTCAAACATATGTAGGTACTGAATTATCGAAATATATAGAAAGGCACTTATTTATTTTGTTCTATGATTCTTGAAAATAGGATATTTTATAACGATTAAAAAAAAAGAAATAAGATAGAGGGACCTCCGCACAGGTCGATCGATCAGGTTAAGTTACGCTTGCCGCGGTTGGTCTGTGGATGGGTTACCATCTTTACATACTGAGACCCCTCCGTGCCTCGGAAAGCACGTTAAGCCCGGCTGTCTTACCAAGGCGTATCGTATTGCCCAGTACCCAACTGGATCGTGGAGGTCAGATAGGCAGTCGCTCCATGTAAAATACTTGTATTGCATCCGGTTAGACTGGAAGCTGACCCCAACATAGTTGGGAAAAGGCTAGGCAGATGATGATGTCAAAAATAATATAGTAAAAACTACGTGAGATTCTGTTAAACTTTCTTGAAAACCTAAATCACAATGCTAGTCTAGATTTATAACGTGTATTTTGCTTTAAAAAAACATCTTCGCTTGAAACGGAAAATCATGAAATTGTTTTATCACTTAACTTTTACAAGTTACTTACTGAACTACAGAAAACTGAGACTCTCCTATCAAATCCGTGGAGAACTTTTGAAATATTCTCTGTACAAGTTGTACGATGCCTGTAATTCGTGCAGCCCTTCCCCGAAAGGGGAACCGATCCAAATACTGAAATTTCACACAATTATGAAAAACGAAAATTATATCAGCCTAGTGTAATTTAGGAACAGACACTAAACATGACTAAAGAACTTGCATAATATTTTACAGTAGCTGGACAGTAGCAAAACTCAGATTTAATTACGACAGTAAGACAAACTTTAAAAAAATGCATTGGTATCAGAAAAATATGACTCTTGGGGTAATTGCGTAGCATAATCAATAATCCGCCTACATTATAATGTTCCCACAGCTGGGACACAGGCTATCTGTGAGTGGGAGTGGGCTATAATTCACCACGCGGGCCCAGAGCGAGTTCTTATATATCTTCAAATTTTTGGTTCCAGGATATGCCGGTTTACTCATGATGTTCGTTCACCGTTTTGAGCTCGGTGGTGCTGAAATATTATGTACAAAGTAAAGTACCTGCTTGAGTTCGAACCCAAGACCTACAACCTATAAGTCGCGGCCGTTACCACGGTGCCAATGGCCATGGTTATTGCGTAACACAAAAAAACTGCAATACCTACCTTTCATTTTGACAATTCGACAACATTCATTGCGTTATTTCCGTTGTTGAGCTGACGATTTTTTCAAACATACGAAGTAATGGATATGGAATTGGGTACCTACTTATGTTAAATGTAAAATATTTTATTACAAAACTGACTCCTCTACATTTGAAGCCTAATTATGCGTCAGCGAAGATTCGTGTCCAAAGCAAGATTCACAGTACAAACTAATTAAGAAGATGAACGCCTTTTCAATTTAACTTGATTATTCAGACTACAATAAAGGTAAACAGAACTAGCCGCGAAGTTTGTAGATTTTAAAAACAAAGTTGTTCGCTGGCGTGAAACTGCCAGAAAACTTAAAAGCTGGTTAAGCCAGTGTACGTACGGGGTTGTAATTTACCTAGTTGAACTACTATACACTGTGTGATTTATTCATTATTATTAAAACGTAGAGTACTAAAAATCTTCTGAATGTCAAACAAAATGAAGAATCGTATTGTCTTATTTCTTGAAATTGGCATATCCTATTATTTGCTCTGGTGATTCTCCTGATAATTTATGATTTCCAAAGCTAATGTCTCATCAAACTTTAATTACTCTTTACATAAATAGGAAAGTAGTTCTGTCTGTCGGTTACCTTTTCACGCTTGAAGGGCTGAACGGATTTGGATATACCATGACCGGGTTTAGGACATAGAATACTTTTTATCACGGTAGTACGATCTCGTGGGATCATTTCTAGCCTCAACGCGAGATAAACCACGGGCAAAATTTAGTGATAATAGATCAAATTATTGTTCTACGTAATCCATTCAACTCAAATAACGTGAAGCGTTACGTTTCATGATCTTCATAACGAAGATAACATAAAGCCAATTCCCGTAGTAAAACATTCAAAATCTAGTCGCAATCTCATCTCAGCGACAATCATTTCAAAAACATGTCAAAAATAGAATAGAATATAATAGAATACCCTTATGTACACACACCATATAAATTAGAGACATAAATATAGAAATTTTACAAAGGGTGACACAATGGGTGGTCTTATCGCTGAGAGCGATCTTTTAAAGACAACTTTTGGATGGATTAAAAAGGGGAAGGAGAAACAAACACTGTAGGTAGTCTGTGGTGAACCATTTACATAATATAATAATTACATACATAAAAAGTAGGGAAATTAGAGGTATTTGTGACTGATTGAGACTGAGATCAGACTGTGAATGTTGAATGATGACAAGAAGTGATCCTCAGATTCCCTCGAGAAGGTCCAACAGATAGGTACAACAACCTCACATCAATATCGATCACAATATCAATACAGCAACACAAACAACAGTTTTAGTTTATAGCTCGTCGCATATTGCTGGCTGTAATAACAGCCCGTATGTTGTGTGCCGTAAGCCGACGTCAGACAACACCTTGGCAGGCACTCCTGTGAAATTGGAAGAGAAAATAAACTGGAAAGTTCACGTACTACAAGATTACACCTGAGAAGGATGCAAACATGATTTCGGCACAGTGATGTCGATGGGTATGAGTTCGGTCATAGTTTTATTGTCGGCAGTAAGCACTAAAAATTATATCGATTAAGTTCAGATTAAATAGGTTAATTGGTGTAGTTAAAGGCAGAGAAAGAAAATGACTAAAACAAAATTAAATTAAATATTTAATGAAATATTGTTTATCACTTTAAACAATATACAGTTTTTGCCAGAAACTCGAAATTAATGTTATGGAAATCAAGAATTTGCGGCGAATTGTATGCCTTAAAAAAATTATTACGTAATCAGCTCATAGTGTTCCCATTGGTGAGGAATATAGACCTGAGACCTCTGTGAGAGCGCGCCCAGTGTGGGTTGGTGGATATCATGTCTTCAAATTGGTTGGTTCTACGAAATACCGGTTTACTCACGATGTTTCCTTTCACCGTTTTGAGAGCTTTGGTGATGAGATTATTTACGCAAAGTAAACGACTAAAGGGAAGGGAGGCCTTTGTCCTGCAGTGGGACAGAAATGGCTGAATAAAAAAATAAATAAATAAACGACTGGCAGGGTTCGAACCCACGACCTACAACTTGTAAGTCGAGGCTGTTACCACTAGGCTACCACTACTCTGATTAATTGCTAAGTCTTAAAATCAATCCTTTCATGCAATCGTTTCATTCTAAGTAGAGACAGCTCTAAAGTAAACATTCAGTCAGGCCTTACAAAAATTCGAGTGAAAGCTAGCAAACGGAAAATAACTATGATTACTATAAAACGCTATCAAGCTATTTCTCAAAAGGCACCTAAATAAAATCATCACCCACAAATATACAATAGACAACCAACTTTAAAAACAGCGCACGCACCCGTTCAAAGAGATAACATTACCGAGAAAAAGGTTTCAGTGTGAGGCCCGAATTCCCTTTATTATTTACAAGTAATTTTCCGGCAACTACCTTGGAGCATCGCTTTGATTCTAACGCAAAGTGAACGTTACGAAAGTTGGTGGAAACGTGTCATGTGATATCTAGGAAGTTGGGTTAAACTTTTGTTTTTGTTTTCATTTGTTTTTTTGTGCTACTTTCTAGGAAGTTTCAAGGAAGGAGGAATGTTGCTCAGGGTTATTGTTGATACAAACTTAGCTGTTCAACTAAGGGCAAATTTTTCCAACGCTAGATAATTTTATCTGAGGAATAATTTTGAATTTTTGACAATTCTTCCATACAAAATCCGTCAGACGACAATTTTATTCAACGAACAAAAATTACCTGTCGATTGAAAAATCAGCCCTTAAAAGAAATGTGTTTTATTTTTTAGGCTAATTGTGTGCATATTACGTTAGTATTAAGATTGCTTAAAAGTGTTTCCACATCCGGACAAACCTATTGAGGTATTTGTGATGTTTTGTTCATATTTTGTTCTGTTCTTTAATTTAGTAAACAATAAAAATAAATATATAGACACCGACTAACACAAAACGAGTATCCTTTTTTTGTATATTTCAGCAGAAATTCTTTCACATCATTAGACTGTACGCCAGCCAAAGGTAATTCCAAAGCATTCTGGCTTGTTTTTGAACCAATCAGCACGATCTGCTAACTCCTACTGTATATCAAAATAACCTTTAAATTTACTATAAAAAATAACCACTACGCTTAGCAACACAAGGCATAAAATACATTGTCGATTTAATGCCCATAACTAATCTATAAAACCACTATAAATTTTTACTCATGCTGAAAATATCTACATGGAAATTCATCGCACCCGATTTAAAATTCGTAGCATGCACTTAACCCGTTATTCACAAGTGCATAGTGCATCGAAATCTTTTGAGGGGAAATGTTGCAGTAGTAAGTAGCTTCGGGAGTTTTAGAAAATCACTAGGTGTGTAAGATTAGGATAAACTTCATGGTGCACATAATAGGAATTTGTGGTGTTATAGTAATGATGATAGCAAAAGCTTTATAAATTACTAGCAGCGTCCCGTGTCGATCCCATAGATCGATCGGGATAAAAAGTATCATTATGTATTATTCTGATGTATAAGCTATATTACTGTAGTAAAGTTTCAACAAAATCCGGTCAGTAGTTTTTGCGTGAAAGAGTAACAAACATCCATCCATCCATCTTCACAAAATTTCGCGTTTATAATATTAGTAGGATTGATTAATTTATGAATTTTGAGAATGAAGGTTTTAATGTTGCAATAACTAACTATAATAATGCAGTTAGTTATAAATTCACCCTAACTTTAAAGCTGTAGTTGATTATTACACAAAACTGCTACTACCTACCAATGATTATGAGTATTTACAGAAAAATTACTTCTATTAAAAACGAAAAGAAAATACCTTTATTTGCGGCAAACATGACGCTGAGAAAAACACAAAAAAGTACAAGTTGGTGGAAAAAATGCGTCGCATCCACGCAAAACTGCCATCGCTCAGCATAATGCTACGATCCTATCCGAGAGAAAGCCCCAGCCGGGCAGCGTTGTGACGTGTTGACATCAACCGGTGCAGTATTCATATTATATTTTCAACGAAACATTGAGGTAGGTAATGAAATAACTCTTGAAGTGACATTATATGCAAAAAACAATGGCCAGTTAAGTATTACACACATCGCTCGTGTACTAATTACGTTAATTTTGCGTGACTCCGTCAAGCGTTCACCGCGATAATTGTCATACAATTAAGTACCTTTCCCGCTGGGAAACTGGCGTATTCTTTACAAGGTGATTTAATTTAACCACAGATGAATTTATGTCATTGTTTCAAAATATACTCGTCGAGACCCAACACGGCTAAGAATTCCTTCAGTTCAAAGCATATTGCGTCTTAAAAATAGCTTTATCACTGCAATATTCCAATAGAAATAAGGCAACTCCGTCTAAAAAACTTTAAATCTAAAGTCGCTGACTTGCATGCCATGTGCCATAACAACTTCTGACTGGTGAATACCATAATGGCATGCCAGCTACTTGCTTACTTTCGTGCAAGTTACAGGCATGTGTATTCCAGGCTTAAATAATCAGCGATTTTTATTGCTTTGTACCTACCTAATATCGAGAAATCCTTCTCAAAAAGAGAATAGGGTCTTCCTAGATAGACAAAGAATTAACCGAAGTAGTATCTACCCAAACATACCACTTTCATGTTTTTACGGCAACATATATCACCAAACTATTTATAAAGGGTGTTTGGTAGAAGACCGACACATTTTTTAGAGTGATTGGGGCAAGTGATTATCCTTTGATAGCACAAAATTGTTTTATTTTTCATTTTTATTATGAATTTTTAATTGCAAATTTTTCGTTCCTTAACACAGTTTTACAAGTCATTTTCTAGAACCAATTGTACTATAAATGTACATTGCAGATAGCACTAACAAAAAAGTTGTGACGACATTTCAGGTGATTTGTGACACTTAAGACAGGTGTTATGAGTGAAAACTAGGATACATCCTGTATATGGGGATGGGTCAGAAAGCCGATTACAGGTCGCCTTAGGAACGAAAAGCTTTCGCTTGTAAGTTACTAATGTAACTGGCTTATGAAGGACGAACTTATCATAGCTTCGTTGACATTATAATGGGGATAACCCTGTTACATATTGAATATGGCTTGATTTTAAAAGGAATACGTCATTGGCCGAGTTGAAGCTCGTCTTTGAGCTAAGATGAATTTTATTTGCTGATTTTAATAGTAATTTCGTTTTACAGGACACATTTAAATCCTAGAGTATATATATATATATATAGTATATCAGTCTATATGATTCTATACTTATCACGAAATAGGCAAAGGTCCATTCGATTATGCAATATTGGCAAAATATTCTTAAAGGCATTAAAAACATGAAGGGTAAGTAAATACAGCACTGGAGGAGTGCCAAAGGTACCGCAATCTGAAGGCCAATTACCGTCATTAAAAACGTTCAAACCTAGTCACAATCTCATCTCAGCGACAATCAATGACAATGCTGTGACATGCTGAGAACGTTCTTAAAATCACAAGAATTGCCCCTCTTATGTGGGAACCGTACTACCGGATGTAAAAACCAAGTAATCTATTTTGAAAATGTTATTTTTATACCAGCCTGAATGAGGTAAGGTTCCCTATTGCAGACAACTTTTACAAGTACGCTAATATTCAATGTTAATCTTGCACAACTTACATGAGAATTAATTAGCACAATTTACCCAACACAAACAAGTACAAACAGCAAAATTATTAGCTTTTAAATACTCAGCAGGAAGTCAACGAAACCACAAATCCTTTCCACAAACTCCTGTTACAATGTACCTACTGCACAACTACCCACAAATGTGTTTTTGTTCAACTACCAGTAACAATAGTAAGTTAATACATAATTCATTTTCCAGAATTAATCTTTGAAAGTGAATTACACTGATCTCGGAATATGTAAGTAATATAAGGTTTTATGGCGTCTACGAGGTATAACTTATTCATATTAGGCAGTAATAAAAAGTACATAAATGTGACGGTGTAAAGGGGGACGTTATATAAGTTTTCCCAAACGGCTAACTTGGCGGGGAGGCTCTGATAGGCATCGGATTTGCTTCACACTGCCCAGTCAGGGGAAGGACACACATTTCTGCAATATAAGTAGGTAACTAATCGTAAATAAAAGACAAGTCTTTTAGGAGCACTTTCACTTTTGCGGAATCTTTGAATGTGTGCTGCGGTATATTCCTCGATAACCCTTTCATTTAAGTTAAGCAATTATGCTTGTAATAAGTTAAAAACAACATGTATCCATTTTTGTTATAACCACTTTTGTTTTAAGGATGGTCGGTCAGATTGGTCATAGATGTTAGTGTTAGATAATATTTAAAGTTGTATTTCTGTTTGTTGTTTCCTACTGTACCCGTTGTATTTTTGTTTGTTGTTTCTTTTTAACTAAGTACCTACATAATCGGTTTTGATTTTTTAAATTATATAGTCGATGATTTTGGTGCACGGTAAAACTCTAATGAGTTGGCACCGACTTAAATGTTTAAAATGTATGTGCACTACTGAATAAATAAATAATAATAAATAAAGTTGAAAATACTTTAAAAATAGGTACCTACCTACAAAGATCGTAGTTTTATACTGACTTTCAATCTGATCCATTTTTTGTATATTTCTAACCGGAGGATATAAAACTTCGTATAATCGTTATTTAGGAGTAAGTTACCTTTAAATCGACAAAATTATTATTCTCGTTGTCAGATTATTCCAGTGTCCGTACAGAATCTCTGCAACCTTATATTTTATTAGGTACCACATCTTTCGCAGTAGTTCAAAATCTTCAAATATGGTAATACAAAAGACAAAAGCTCCTAAACTTTGACCCACAAAAGAATACTCTTTTCTTACAGATTTTCGTCCTCAAAGCGGCAGTTTGACACTGACGCCCCTCCATAAGCTGAGCTTCATCACCGGTCCCTTAAGGATCGTAACCTCGTGTCTACTGCCTACCACGTAGGAGTATGAATAAGCTATAGTGCGTCTTGGTAGACGTTGGTAGGTACCTGACAGGGACAACCAGTTTTTTATTTATTATGTAACAACTATACAATAATAATAATATTTTATTTAGGCCCTTTTACAAAGTAATACATTTACAAACTTATAAATACTTAGTAGTACCAAGTTCTTAACAGATTGGTTTAAATACTAATATAAAGCTAGTTTAATTTATACGTTTTTAATTACCTATGAAAGGTGCTTTGGTACTGACATTATAACTTGTGGCGACCTGCCTGAGCTAAGTTAATAAAAACCTGTGTTTCAGGCCATCCCCATACTATTATATACTATTATATTATACTACTAACAGCGTTGCTGAAGGACATTATTGTATGATTTTCACATATATGAAAGGTAAATAAATTAATCTTACGATACTACAATTACTGACATAGCAATCCTGTAAAACGTCAGCGGAATTATTTTATTGTGTGTTCTTTAAAACGTGAATGTATGTTAAGAAAGCTGCTTCATATTTTTCCACGCCCGAGAAATACAAAGTGTAACAGAATGAACGCAATTTCTGTAAGTAGTTTGTTTATAATTGACTACTGAGTTGATTTAGTAACTTTTAATAGAGGTATTTTTTTCAAAAATTATACAGGATGGCAGGGACATGGACGCGCAAACTGTAACCATGGATTCAGCACATGAGTTAAAACCCCATAGCGTTGAAATTTTTCGTCGGTCATTAAAAAAAATATTGCTGTTCCATACATTTTGACCGCGTAGGGATTGCATGTTTCTATGAAACAGATGATTTTTATTTTGATAACCGACGAAAAATTTCTACGCTATGGGGTCTAAACTCATGTGCTGAATTCATGGTTACAGTTTGCGCGTCGATGTCCCTGCCACCCTGTATATTTTGCCATAAAAATTTTGTTTAATTTTCTTCTGGCTCAAGCTGCGGCCATATTGGCCGCAGCTTGAGCCAGAAGAAAATTAAACCTTATTTCAAAGCAATGAGAGTCAGTTTTAAATGCATAAAATAATGCTAGGGTCAACACGACTTTCTTATCAACAATAGTTACTTAAAAAAAAAACTTTATTGTATTATAATTTTTAACTCGATACTCTAATTGGGGTGTATGAGGTCTTGCGTTAATTATGTTACATATTGTATAATACCCCTCTGGTGTAACGCTGCTAATAGCACCGTTCTAAGGTGTATATACGATTTATACCTTGTCTATTTCATACGCTATGATCACCATATCTCGGGACCTTACGCGGAGAACTTTACGAATGGGCAATAGTATTCGTTTCATTGCACCCCGGTGCCTACTGGCGCGATATCTATTCCATACTGGGCTGTTTTACAAAGAATTTGCCTTTTTAATTCAGTCAACTTTGTAGGTACTTCTTAAGTGCTGTCAGGTGAAAGTTTTACGTTTATCTTGTAACATTTTTATGTATCTTCATCATCATTTGCACCCAAAGACAAAACATACACACATGCCTACGTCCAGTACATAGGCCTCCCCCAAACACCACCACTTCGACCGGCTTCCATTCCATCCATTATTATGTAGGTAAGTTTTTTTTAAATGCCGAAGGTACTAGTAGTAAGGAAATCGTGAGAATGAGGATACGGCATGTCCTAGAACCAAAAAAATCGAAGACGTATATATACCATCTACCAACCCGCACTGGGCCCACGTGGTGGATTACACCTCACCGAAAGGAGGTCTGTGCCCCAGCTATGGGAACATTATGGACTAATTATGGTAGTAGTAATACGTTCATTTAATAACGAAGTCACCACCAAAAGCGTCTTATAAATGTTTAGAAATAAAATAAACGACCCAACCTATCTTCATTCACGTTCATATAATTTATTTCTAAAAATATCCCAATCTTCAATGGACACGATGCCAAAGAAAGTTTATCAATGAACGTAATATTTCTCTCTATATAGAACACAAAGTACAGACACGAGGTACACAGAGGTACGCGTACCTATTCACAATATACAAATCCGAACGCTGTTCAAAGTGACACCTGATGCCATCGAATGCAATTCTCTGCCTCGGGGACTACTTCGCTACGTGAGGCAAATGGACCTCACTAGTATACGAGGATTTCTTCGTTTTGGACCATTAGAAGCGAATGAAGGAAACAAAGTGAAGTATGGCTGCCTTAATGCACAAAGAAACGTGGTATGTAAGGTGCAGCAGCTGGCACGAAAGCGGAACCCAGATTTATCGAATTTTACTAAAGGAAAAGTTTGTTACTGCATCTTGAAGATGGATAATCGATTTGATATTTTAAGTCCATTTAAATCGTAGAGAATGTTATGCGATCACTAATGTCTGTTTTATGCCGAATAGCTTTGCAATGTTCAAGACTTTCTTTTTTATGAAACACGTTACGTTTGCATTATACAACCAAAATAGGTCAAAATACACACGTTTCACAAACTAGTACACATAATAAATACTGCGCATAATTTTTTTATTTTTTTTTATTTATTAGAACAAAGTTCTTTAATGGAACTCACGGTCGGAGTAAACTGGTAGAAATCGTCTCGTAACAAAAAAAGCGTTATGCCAAAGCAGATGATGAAGACATCATCTGCCTTTTCCCAACTATGTTGGGGTGGGCTTTCAGTCTAACCAATGGATGCAGCTGACTACCAGTATTTTACATAGATCAACTGCCTAACTGACCTTCGATACGATAGCCCTTGGTAAGACTTGCATCTTGAATTTTCATTTTAGCCTCACTATCGACATCAGCACCCACGAAAATCATGAAAACGATTCCCATGACGAAAAATTTGAACATTTTTGCAGCCGCCATTTTGAATTTTCATTTTGACCTCACTTTGGCCCCAGCACCCTCGAAAACCATGAAAACGATACACATGAAGAAAAATTTTGCAGCATTTTAATTTTGACCTCACCATTAGTTTCAGCACACTCGAAAACCATGAAAACGACACACACGATATAAAATGAAAATTTTCATTTTTCGCGACTAATCTGTCTGACCTCCACAACCCAATTACTGGATAAACGGCATCTTTCACTTGCCTACAGATTGAAAAATTGAGATATTCCACTCAGAGCACTGATTTCAACGGCACCGAACCACGGTGACCGAACCGCACCTGAGCACTTCCACTAATCACCGGGTGAACTTTCATTCTTATATAATTTTGTCGGTGTCATTTGATCCTATTCAGAAACAAAAATGAACCTTTACTCTACTGAATGGTTCACTCGAGTGAAGCGGCCGATATCGGCATTACAACTTCAACAATCCGTCCCTCGTAGCTCGTCGTAGAACACGTAACAATTCCTAAAATATACTTCCGTCACACATTTCCTATCCCACAAACTCCTTCGCCTATCAAAACAACCCTAAAACTAGCGACCAGCAGACGAATAAATATTCACCGAGCCACTGCTATCATGTTATGTGCAATGTAAATTCAGGCCTGAAACATTTAGACCACGTAGTAACCCTCGGTTGGGGATACGGAACCCTTTGGTCGCGATGCGTCTGGAATGCCATACTGGATTGTATCGGACTGCTTTTGTTTTTTATTTTGTTGCTGATTTATGTGAAGATGTGTTTGGTATTACAATGAAGGGTGAGTATATCTTACAGAAATTTATTTTAAGGCTATAATTTGAGTATATTTTGTAAGTGCATTGTTAGACTCACATAACACCTTTAGACTTTAAAAGAGACCATGACCTCAGAGTTTGTTTCGTCATTTCTTCTCAGAGAACTGCCAGAAATACTGGCGCCATATAGTTTTAAAATATTGACGTGAAAGTCTTACAGAAATAAACATTTCATTTCAATTCAATAAGTATAATATTTCAGTTCACTTTCAAACGATTTTTTGAGAGGCACTGTTTGGGCTGTAAGCTAAGCTTGATTTTGAATTAGTGTCTTAGATACCTTGAATATATTCATATGTGCTTTTTAAATCGTTAAGCTAATATTTCTACACCAAAAAACGACATCTGGACCTATTGAAAAAAAAACATCTAAATGCCAACAGCTAGTGAGAATGCCACTATAACTAGTATTTTTACTTTTATATAAATTATTTATATAAGAAAAATTACTAGTTAAAACATCCAAACGCCAACAGCTAGTGAGAATGCCACTACGTAACTTAAAAAAGGTTATACAAAAATGTAAACAAATCTTGAAAAATTAATATTGCTTACATAACTAGTATTTTTACTTATATAAATTATTCATATTATTATAAGTAAAAATACTAGTTATAGTGGTATTCTCACTAGCTGTTGGCATTTGGATGTTTTTTTTAATAGGTCCAGATGTCATTTTTTGGTGATAGATACTAAACAATCATCATTACTGCATAAAAAATCACAAAATAACCCAGCACTCATTTATTATACAGTACATCTAGTCACCTTTAAACCCCATCCAATTTATTTGGACGACATCCGGATAACCACAATGATGTTGACAAATCGACCAGCCACACTGTTCCGCCTTTTTGATGTTCAATCTTTTAGCCGCAGTTATCGAACGATGCGAGTTTTGGAATGTTTCGAGTTCTCGATAAACTCGAATGTTTCGAATTCTCGATAAACTCTGATGTTTCGATGAATCCGATAAAAGTTCATCCGCTATCGGGACACACATTTCTGTTTTTGATTTTGAAATAAAATTCATGAATGTGAAATGTTTTTGTGGGTATTTTTTATGTTCAGGAAAACTCTCCTTCTACTCCTCTTTTGTAGCAAAAATCGATACAAATAATAGTAAATGTGAATTTTAAGTATAGGTATTATATTTTCCATGCAGTGAAATGATAGATCCATACTACTACATACGTCTATAATTTCAGTAACATCCGCTTACCATTTCTTATTGTTTTTTTTTGTGTTCTTTTTTGCGTCATGTTTACCGCAAATAAACGTATTTTATTTTCATTCTTTCTTAAATATTAGGTATTATGTTTACATGTATAATTTTAATTAATTTCGGTACTTACAGAAAATGTGGGCAACGATCCTGAAATTAATTATGTATAGTTAATTTAAATTTAATAATAATTACTCTCTGTTTACGTAAACATAATAATTATGTAAACTCTAAGTTTGATTTGCCGGCTCGTCATATAAATTAAGATGAAGCAAATTACAGATTAGGTCCTTAGCTATAATTATGAATTTAAACGGGTTTTGGTACTTTAATTATTCAGTGGTTTGGCCAACTGGTTGTTATAGGTAGGTACCTTTGAACAATTAATTTTGTGTGCAGTAGATTATACGCTAACCACAATGTTGTTTAATATTGAGTAGGATAAATGTTGGCCTATCTGACCATGACGTTGTTTCACGTGAACAAAATATATTGTCAAAAAAAAAATCAAATAGTTTTACATTATAACACAGTTTCTGAACTGACTATTTGAAGTTGAAAATTTTGTCAACACTCTATACTGCATTAGGAACACAGTGCTATCAAATTGCCGACGTCACCCATAAAGCAGCCAAGCTTATGTGGGACTGGGCCGGGCCAAATCTACCACCATGTGGGTTCCAGAAAAAGTCCAGCGACATCGAGGCAGATTCTGGAGAAGATGGCGGACTGAGCTTGACGCCTACAGACAAGGTTGGTCCACACTAGCTCAAGATAAAGAGGAGTAGAAAAGGAGGCCTCAGCTCTGGAGTAGGAGAACACAGGCTAAAGATCAAAATAATAACAATGTATACGTCCGTTTCAAAAAACGTAATAAATTTCGCCTAAAGAAGAGTTTCACAAGCTCCCAACTTTAAATAAGGGTATTCTCTAAAACCGGGTGTATCACTTTAAGTACCTACTTACTGCTTTCGCCAAGTGACATCCTCATAAGTCTATTATATTTCAGGGCTATATTTCATATTCACCACATTTACGTCATAAAGCGGACGCCCGCTTAGTATCTGCATAAGTACTTTACTTGCATGTACCATTGTAGTCGGTTCTAAGTCCCGGACAACACAGCATTTCCATTAGCCAATGGGACGTAAGTTTTCTTAAACTGCACTGTTATGCAACGTCATCTAGGTTGCAACATCTTTCTGTGATGAAAAGACATGATAAAAACTGAAGTTTTATATGAGTGGACTATCCTTCCTACTATCCTACTAATATTATAAACGTGAAAGTTTGGATGGATGGATGGATGGATGTTTGTTACTCTTTCACGCAAAAACTACTGAACGGATTTGGATGAAATTTGGCACACAGATGGTTTATAACCAGTATTAACATATATGATACTTTTTATCCTGATATTCCTACGGCATCGAAACTTATACGGGTGAAACCGCGGGGCGCAGCTAGTATGACTATACTGCCGTTGACGTGCAATAAAACGATTAGTAATGTTTGTCTACGAAATGTGTTGGTTTACACACTTGTACGTAAACAATGTTGTGTGTTAATCACATCTAGGCAAGGCTAATTGATTGTGTTCTAAACAGATAAGTAAACAGGACGATACACTAAGGCCTCATTTACACAGACGAGGGGCGTCGCGCGATGCGTGCGGCGTGGCGTCTCGCGGCGCATCGTACGATTTTTCTGTTTACGGAGCGGCGGCGCGTCAAGCGACACTTATCATCGCATGCGTAAACACAAACGTATGGCAATATAAGACGTTGTTCATATAGATGCGGGGTGGGAAGCGTGGCGGTGCTTGCCGCTGCGCCCGCGGTGAATCCTCAAGCATGTAGCAAAGCACGCGGCGGGCAACGCTGCGGCGCACGCGGGATACTCAATCAAACCGACCAGTTTTAGGTTAGCGGAAGATGGGAGCGCACGTGTCACAACTTGCAACATGTGTTGACGACCAGCAACAAACCTTTTTATACTTATATTTACGTCTGCGTTCTGAAATTTCCAAATATGACTGGCAGAAGATTCCGCCGCGGGCAACGCTTCATCGAGAATTGCCGCTGCGTGCGCCGCCGCGATAAACACCGCGTCAGACGCGGCGGTGCCAGCCGCGGTCTCGGCCGCAAAAAACGCTCCATTTCAAGCAAACGCGTCTAAAATCGCTTCTCCGTAAACGCACTCATACAACGTCATATGTTTGAATTCAGTGCGGGTCGCGCCGCACAATACGACACGTGACGCCCCGCGTCTCCGTAAATGAGGCCTTGGTCGACACATAATAAGCGATTTAGTGAAATCGACATAATATTTCTTATCTGAAATACTTTTAAAACTAATATAGCTAAAAGGACAAACCCAAACTTCATAGAAACTTGGGCCTGGCGTTACAGAGCTGGAATTTGGCCATAAAGTAGAGCATTTAGCAAGGTTTCAAGAGCCCAATTTTCACGTCTCCCAGCAATGGCCAAATGGTAAAATCAGACAATAAATAATGTATACATTTTAGGTTATTTTTAGTAGTCGAGTTATTTCAATAAATAATGATATTTTTGAGGCTTTGTTTCCTACGTAAATCTGGAACACACATGCGCTGTGCTGCAGTGCCTGCAGCCTATCACGATGAGGTTTTAGGTACTTATATTAAAAGCGCTTAGGGGGTGACTTCTGATTTAGGTATCTGATTTTACTGAAAACCTCAGCAGAAAACTATGTTTATACAAGGCCCACTTACATCACTACTGGCTTGTATTTGTTATGTATCGAGGGATTTGATACAATCTCAGATTACAGTAATCTGAGATTGCAATAATATATTTAAAAAAAAACAAGTAGGTAATTGTGATGGTTTTATTAATTACCTTCTTCATTAGGATTATCATAATATAATAATACAGTATCCAGGAATTGTGCAGGAGGCAATTGACTACCCTGGTGCCGTGCCCAACCAAGATACCATATTATGCTCATGGTGTGGGCACAGCAACCAACCGTTCTTTTGCCAACGATACAGGTACAATAATATTGAATTATAGCATTCCTTCCACTTAGAGAGCTGTCGATTAATATATAAACAAAATACGTCCTATTACTAATGTGCCTCGATTTTATTCTTCCTCTTAAAATCCAGGTTGAATCCCATGTTGACAGCTCTTGCTGCCACCTCTCTACACACTTCTATGACATATGAGCCATTTTCTCTCACATGCTCCCCATAGTAAGAACGGGCCTGTTTAACTTGGTATGTGCCCAAGGAGATAAGAATAAGCTCGCTGTATGTTAATTCAGGAAACTCGCTAACATTATCTGTTCCTACATCTATTGCTTGGAACTGCGCCCTACGTCGATTTATATTGTTGCTAATAACATAGTTACATAATCTATTTTCCACATGCATATACTGATGAATTTTTTGCAGTATTTCCTGAGCATCACTACGGTTTGCGATAGGAGGGTGGAAAGCATTTATTAAAGCGGCAGCCACTTCAAAGTGTACCATTCAATTTTTTGACGCTCTGTTAAAAAAATCTTGGCGAAAAAGCTTAAAATCTCGCTTAAACCTACCGTTGACTACTTCTACAACCCATCTACATATTGTAACTGTTCTCGATCGAGAGAACAGGCTGGCTTCGAGAGTTGAAAGTTGAGATTCACCCTGTTGCAAAGAAGATGGAACATATGTTCTATAGCCACATTCATTGAGTAAGGGCAAGGCATCCCGGAAGCCCCTATGCAATAACCGTTTGAGGCGCGACCCATTCCTGTACAATTGAAAGAATCATTTCATCTTCCAATCTTCGCCTTCCTATTGTATTGCAGCGATCCGTTGCTATTCCGCAATTCATGCACAGGCTCATGATGTCGTTATTAGCCAGTCGTCAAAAAAGCAATTGTAATAAAAAGATCCGGTTATCTAGCTAAGGTCAGCGCGGGTGGCAGGGTACAGTGTCCAATGTTCAAGCGAGGGTCAGTCAGAAGGCAATCAATTTCAGAGTCCAGTATTCGAACAGAGGTCATAAGAAATAATAAATCCCGAGAAAAACAGAAAAACACATTCACTTGCGCAAAAATACCATTGAGATAGGAAAAACCATGGAGACGCCGCGTTATTCTATACATACATTTGCTTATACAAATATGAGTGAAATATGATTCAGAATGTTAAATATCGTTATGTCTCATTCTTTCTAGTGAGATAATCTTATTTGATAAAAAAGACAACTATGTTTTAAGTTGTTGCTAATTATGGCAACATTTTGTCGTGACGTAGGGACAGCTGTTGTAGGTAAGTGCCGTATCAGCCATCTTAGGCGCCGAGTTTCGTGGTAGTTTTGGTTTATTCCGAACCTGACCCGAAATCCTAACCCGGTCGCGGGTTAGGTTAGGAACTTGAAAAAAATTATAGAATGTTTGTTTGTTTTTTGTATTATTGAGATTTTCGAGAAAATCACGAGCATTTTACCTTTTAAAACTGCATGTAAATGTTGGAAAACAGAAATTCAACATGCCTGTGTGTTGTATTGTGAAGTGTGGTGCAAGAAAGAATGAAAATCAACCTCAATTGTCTTTGCACAGGATAGAAGCCGGTTTTCATGCATTAATACATACAATAAAACAAATTCGATGATACAGTTGTAACGCGATCATGAATTTATGGCTAAAGTATTGATATTTGGGTTAATTTCCATATAACGGGCCTTTTATTATATTTGTTAATTCATTCGTTTGTTTACAAAAATATGTCATAATGGAATAGTGTTGTACCGTTGCCGATTTGCCGTAATCGTTTCCGAAACTAGTTCCTCCGCTGAAACGATATCCGTCGATTCTGCGATTTTAACATAAATAATCCTGCGTCTTATTCGGTCCGGGTAACCTAGCTAGGTCCGGCCTGTGGTTCACACTTCACAGCACCAGAATCCATCGTGATCCAAACGTGATAACTAGTAAAACTCGTTTTTGGTATCGATACTCGTTATAGTAACACCTATGTTCCTTGATTGACACAACCCTAGCAATGGCAGCCATTTTATGAGACAAATTGAGTTGTAGGTATGCACCCTTTTTTTGTAGGTATTTCCAGTCCATACTTTTCTATGTCAATGAAAAATACGAAAAGCGAATGACATTATTGACAATTGACATGACATTACAACCATGACAATTGACAGACGTTAACATTTACATTTGCCGTTTACTAGTGTAATCCATGGTGCAATCGATTTTATCGATTATTTATTTATTTTAATGATTTTTTAATGGCGCTTTCGTCAAAAATCAATTAGATTCCAGAGAAAAATAATTTGTACTAAAACAATGGACTATTAATAAAATATTTTTCTTTCTTCTTTCTATTATTTAATTATTTGTAACAGTATCGATGTCCACTAAATCGATTATATTCTTAGGTTAGGTACGCTCTATTGATATAATATCAGCGTTTGTAAAGTTGGTGACGTATAACGAAATAAGTGTTGTAAAGGTTTACAAAGATTGTTTAAAACAAAAAAAAAATAAACTACTTATTTTCTACACTTGGCCATTGGCATTGAGGCTAAGATTTCAATGGCTTAATTAAGCAAAATAGACGATTTTTTTGGTACATATCTGATTCGTGTAACGGTTAGGCCCAGAAACGGGTTTCTCCTTTTGAGGCATCAGCAGCAGACTATATCATGTTTTGTTACGTTTAGTTTCTTTTGTTCATATAATTAATTTGGCTCTGACTACAGTCACATTTGCTTCTGCAGCTTGCACCTTCAGCTAGTAAATAAATCTAAGTTGTAATCTGTGGAAAATGTAGTGGGAAGTGTATTTGTTATTTTTATTATTAAGTTATTTCCATTTATTGTTAATATACCATAGTGAGTTTTCCCTTAGAAATAAAATAAATAAATTATAATATAAAAATATATTTTTCTCCTTTGTAAAACTTCAATTGATTAAAAGCTTACATACTAACATCACACCTGCCTTCATAATACCTACAGCCACAAGATTACTTATCACTAAACTTTTTTTTTCTACTTACAGGAACCACAAAAATACTATTAAACTACAAGAACCCTTACTTACTCCAGCAATCTAAAATCATGAGACCCAAAAAACCATCAGACTCCCTACTTCACGAACTGGTGCAATTCCGCCACCTGCATCAAAACACCTACCCCTACTTTGGTAAATACTCCACACTTCGCTGTTTCGTTTTCAACAATCCCATCAAATCACATCTCCAAGGTACCAAGGGAACTGATTGAATTGAAACCCCTCTACCGACGCCATATTTCTTTTCCGGGTTTCCCCAAATTGAACTTTTACCTACAGTTAAATGTACTTTAATCTGATTGAAATCGGGACTTAGATAAATCGCTTGAAGTAAACGACATTGGTTTTAAAATATCGGAAGTTGTAAAAGCAGGTATTGTGTTGTGATGTGCCGTGTGGTAATGAAAAATGTTACTTTTGGGCACTTTTAATGTAATTTCTGAAGTGTGTGTGAGATTGATGTCAAGCAATCCCAAGTTGATTTGGATACATTTCAATTCAAAGGCGAGGATCTTAGGCTTACAGCAATTTCTGTAGCACGTGACTTACGTATTATGTAGCGTTATTTCCTCTGAATAACAGGCTCATTTTTTTAAAAGGTTTCGTCAACTCAGAGAACAAATGTGAAAGAAAGAAAGAAAAAGTATTTATTGTGACTCGTACAGACGACGGTGCGGTTTGACGGTGCTAATTTTACGCTCTAAAGCAATAGAGCGTAAAATTAGCACCGTCAAACCGCACCGTCAAACCGCACCGTCGTCTGGCTGTACAAGGCTGGCTGGCTGACACAAGGCTGTATAGCTGTAGGACCAGCAGGTCCTACAGCTATACAGCCTTCTGTGATGTTATCCTGAATTCCGTCTAAAATTCAGTCACACTAGTATCTTTTTATTCCAATCAACAATAAATTCTGCCGAGAACAAATGAAAATCGGCTCAAAAAATATCTTCACAGTTACGACTCATAAAACTCGCTGTCAATCATAACAACAAACTTTTCAAGCTACAAATCGATAGTTTTTCTAACCCGCTGTGCTCATAAGAAATGCATGCTTTTCCACTTTATTTATTTACATGGGGTTAGCCGATAAATCCGGGACTTTCTATAGCTTGGGGGACTTTTATTGAACTTAATATTTAGTCCACACCCATCGGATCAATAGTTGGCCGTTAAGTTAGATGCTATTGTTTTTACGATTTTTGGGATCGCTTGGGCGCAAGAAATTTTATTTTATTTTGTAGGCAATACGTTCAGATTGTCCCATTTGTGACCGTACTCGGTTTAGGTTGTTATTTGAAACTAGCTTGTACCCGTGGGTTCACCCGCGTTGATGTCGGAAATTAGATTATATAATGTTTCTCCATAATATTACTCCATAACATAAGCTATCTACCAGTGAAAATCCCGTCAAAATCGGTCCAGCCGTTTCGGAGATTAGCCGGAACAAACAGATAGACAAAAATAAAAAAAAAGGTTTTTTGTAATATGTACATACCTAAGTAGCAATAGTAGTTCTACCCTCATATGCATTTAGTAAAAAGCTGTTATTGTGATATTACAAACAGGAACTTCAATTTTATTGATTTTCTTTTATTTTATTATAAATCATAGGATAATACCCAATTGCTACTCTTTTAAAAGGGATCAAAAGTTGACTACACAATAAAGGCAAGTTTATCCGTAAACGAGAGAAACCTTTAAAAGAGAAACTTATAAGAATTAAAAAAATATTTAAAACCTACAAGTTATTTTATATCTCGGAAACAATAACAACTGCCCCCTTTATTATTAAACGTTGATTAAAGTTAAGTATTGATTAGTGACTGTTTGTTTAACCATACATGTTTGACGTTTAATCGTCACTTTATAAATAAACCCCTACAGCCGAAAACATGGAACGTAATCTATATTTCATTCCATGTTCATTGTAGAACTTAGTTGACTTGCATTCTAAACGTAAAACGTCCAAAAACCAGTTTAAACATAAAATTAATTTACAAACTGCACAGCCTAGCAAAATAGTCCGGTAAAGCGCACGCCAGGGTACAGCTTAACAATAATTGTAGTTGGCTATTTATAGCATGTAATTAACGAGGCGACACACAAGAGACGCGCCCAATTTGTCATGGCCAGCCGGGGCGTAGCGGTGTCGTAGCTGTGCTACGCCGTAGCGCTACGTTTGAACGACTTGATGAGGTTTAGTTATTAGAAACAGTTTTTTTGTTATTTAACTATTTGTTTGTTAAATTTAGTACTCGTAGGCTCTGAAAGGGGAGAAAAATGCAATTCGATTCTATATCTTCCGCAAATGCATATTATAAAAAATCTTACTTTTTTTTAATAAAAGGTTTTTCGTAAGCCTATATTGTGTCCCACTACTGGGCAAAGGTGACCTAACCTTACCTACCCTTACTTTACCCGTTACCTTTTTCCTTCTAAGCCTCTCTATTTTTTACGATTTTATAATTATTTTAAGTGGTTTTTACCATATCTCTAAGATGACAACAACAGAGTGACACGCACCATCTATAGGAAAGAGGTACCACGAAACTTTTTTATCTAACTAACAAACCTAATACGGTACAACTAGCACACAGCACTGTTTACCAATCTAATTCAAATATCGGTTAGCAGAAGTCGCAAAATCACCAAACATCGTTGCAGCGGCATGGCGGCAGCGGTGCGGTGCGGCTGCGTTGCGGAATCGGTGCGGCCGGCCGGTGCATTACACGGGAAACATTGTCCGATTGTTGCGGTCCCGCCGTAATGGGCTTAATTCTGATGCGGCTTTCGGCTTTTAGCCATTGTTTACCTGCGCACGATACACCGGAGCAAACATAAATCTGAATTTGTATAGGTAACGTTTTTGTGCGCGGCTGTACGCAACGCGGTTGTTTTTTGGTGTGTACATCGGTTTGGGGTGCAGAGAAAAACGGATATTGAAAATGTAGTGCACTAAAAGCTAGTGATGATTGACGCTATATCAAAAGTAATGACGGTATGTCAACAGTTTGGTATGTTTTATGTAGTAGGGTCTCATATTATATTTATTAATTTACAGAGTATATTAAAGTAGCAGCTTTTGTTCGCAGCTTCGGCGGCGGCGAACATACTACCAGCATTAAAAGTACTCTATGTGATAATCCAGGTTAGAAATTATCTGTTTGAAAAATTTCATCCAAATTGGTTCAGCCGGTTTTGCGCCAATCCGGATGTTCCGGGTGACCAATTTTTTGTCTACTTGTCTGGACAAGCAGACAAAAATTATATAAAAACTATATTTCAGGCTCGTTTCCTCACCTAAGTAATTACTTTTTTTCAAAAATATTCAATGTGTCGACAACTCGGAATGTGTGCTGGACTGCGATTCTGTAACCATCTCACAGTGAAAACTTAGGTGAAGAGAGCGTGGAGTGAGCTGTCATTCTAACTAATGCTAGGGATTAATACTATTGACAGCTCACTCTAAGCTCACTTCACCAAATTTTTCACGGTGAGATTTTTACAGAATCGATCGGCCGTATGTGTATAATTATTGCCGTATTATTGTTGTATATAATACGACCATATAAATATGTATATTTATCTTTTGATTCACACAAAAGATTTTTTTTTTATAATAACATGATTCCTAAGCAAATAAAATCGATCTCAAATGGTCAAAAAACATTACATTTACTATCGTATAGCCAAACGTTTTGTGAACGACTGTTCGAACGCCCGTATTGTTTTAGGTTTCGATGTTTGGGAAAAAGGAAAAAAATATTTGTGATAGCAACCGAAAAAGAACTGCTGCTTTTTTAGGTACATAGACACAATGTTATTACAGCTATGATAGTGTGGTTTTATATGTTCAGCTTGAAAAAAGGACGGATATTAACTTTTCTTTTTATGTGGCACCTCATTTTACTCATTACATACTTATGTGTACGTTTAAAGTGAATTGGCAAATCAAAAGTGTATTAATCACGTGTTGATACATAGTAGTAGTAGATACAGGTCAATCGATCAGGTTAAGCTACGCTTGCCGCGGTTGTTCTGTGGATGGGTGACCATCTTTACATACACAGACCCCTCCGTACCTTGGAATACACGTTAAGCCGTTGCCTGTCATTCGTGGATCTTTAACAGTCGTTACGGGTAGTCAGAAGCCCGAAAGTCTGCTGGGTTGTGGAAGTTAGATAGGCAGTCGCTCCATGTAAAATACTGGTAGGCATTCAGCTGCATCTGGTTAGACTGGATGCCGACCCCAACATAGTTAGGAAAAGGCTAGACAGATTATGAAGTGTTGATACATGGTACATACACACATAAACTCACGCTTTCTTCTTATGAGGCTACCCTCGCGTTCTGTGGTGTCTGCCTACGCAGAAACCACAGAACAGCCCTTATGTACTCCTTTTGCTTCGTTTCCGTTCATACATCTAGTAGACCTTTCTGCAGAACATTACTAATAAGGTCAGTATTTTATGTCCTCCTAGGGCGCGCCTTCCAACTTTATCACCCACATTTGCCTCAAATGTTAATGCATTTATATGACTTATCAGTATCGGGCTACGAGTACAATGCTGCACTATAAAATTTTTTCGCTCACAGCTATATTTTCATAGCTACATTTTCAAACAAACGCCAGTTACTTTCTTGAACACCAACAACGTTTACATATTCAAACCCAAACCGCCTCTAACACATTGACGTACAACGAATTTAGTATCAAACTTCCAAATTTTATGACGTCACGTTACAGTACAACTGTTGGGCCAAAAGTTAAATTGAAACTGGTAGGCAAACCGCACTCACATGATTTATTGGCCGCATGTGAATACGTTACATTGTAACTGTACATATGTATGTAATTGAGCATATTGTACACGGCGACCTAAGGGATTTGAGGTTAGAACTGTACTGCATATGTTTAGCCGTAACCCTTGAAACTTTTGGTCGTAAGAGGTTATGTGTTTCAGTACGGAAGTAATCAAGTTTGAGGTGTCTGTTTTGTTCATCGCAGTGGCATCTTTAAGGTAGGTGTATCACCACATAATGTTAAGTCAGATAATATATACCTTCTGCAGAACAAGAGTTTACGAAAGAATGAGAAATTACCACAGACGTTACACGTGGTAAATGCTATCGTGATCGTATTTCCTGAAGACATGATTATTGTTAGCTGTTCATTGGTCTAGTGGTCGCAAGCTTTACTGCTGAGAATGAGGTCCAAGTGTCAAAGTGCCACTTTCGAGTTTATTCGAGCTTAACGGTCAAGGTCGCAAGCTCTACTGCTGAGAGTGAGGTCCTAGTGTCAAAGTGCCATTTTCAAGTTTATTCGAGCTTAACGGTCAAGGTCGCAAGCTCTAATGCTGAGAATGAGGTCCAAGGGTCAAAGTGCCATTTTCGAGTTTATTCGAGCTTAACGGTCATGTTAGGCATTAGGATGACGTCACAATTGTAGACAAATTTCGACAAATCGAAAAAGAGAGCGTTCTCGCCCTTGTCTTGTTAACCCTGGGATCTTTCAATTTGGAATTTCTCAGGAGCAGCCCAGAGTCTGAATTTGTGCCCAACTCTTGGCAATAGGCTCACCTCCTGTTACATGGGTCCTATACAAAACTGGCCAAATGTGAGTATACTACAGATACACCTCGGTCGATTGTTTAAAAGCTACCAGGCAGAATTGTTTTACGACGAAAGTAAATGTTAGCAATGGAAATATTGAATATCCCATCCACATAATTTAGTGCAGGCCTCTCCAAATACTTGTACACTAAATGGTCTATATAAATATAAATAACTAAGTCAAATAAACGTTCCGCGTCATTAGCTTTGAAATAGCCAACTTTGTTTGTGTTTATTCGAACCAATTCACACGCTTAATTTGTGCTGAAACATGACCTCGTGGTACTAGTTCAATTGAAGTTGTACGCTAAATATAAAACAATATTTAGGCTCATAATCGTATTCATAGTAGGTTGTTTTATAATTTTTTAATTATATAAGTTAAGTGTCAGTCGGTCCGTGGATAGGTGACCATCTTTACATAACGCGACCTCTCCGTGCCTCGGAAAGCACGTTAAGCTGTTGGTCCCGGCTGTCATTCATGAATCTTTGACAGGTCTTACGGGTCGTCAGAAGCCCGAAAGTCTGACAACCACTCTTACCAAAGACATATAAACTGACTGGTTGTGACTGGGTAATAACCCAGTTACTGTGATCTGGAGGTCAAATAGGTAGTCGCTCCACGTATACAACAGTAATGTTGCAGCATGGTGCGCTAGTGCAGCTTCTAGTCTTCTTCTATACTTCTCTATTACTCGTCATCTAAGTAGCGATCCTCTTTTTATCCATATCATGTTCCACACAGTCCATCCATTGTTTCTTTGGCCTTCCTCTAATCTTATAGCCATCCACACTTATACACAAAAAATTCCTCACAAAATGTTCCCATTCATGCCATTATGCTATGGTACATTCCTAGCCGGGTTAGTTGCACCGTCCAGGTATACGGTATACGGTGTACCGGTTGAAATTATTAATCACAAGTGCTTCACAATCTTATTCATAGACACTAACTAAACAGTTACTATGTCTTCCAGTTACAACCATAGTGATCACGGTCAGAGGTACGCGATAAGTCCGGGGTAGATAAGGCGCAGTTAATCCGCAAGAACAAAGGCGTCTGTCCCGGGGCAGTGGCGCGATTTCAGCCCTTTGTGGCTATTCTTGAAGTTCGAGTTGCGTACGCGACTCGGGTGTGTTGGTAAATATTTCTTCAAACTTCAAACACATAAAAGGCATTTCATATGGTTGAGGTAAGTTTATATCGGCAGATGATTGTTTGGTTGAAACCCCTAAATATCCCAGCTAAAGGTCAGACAAGGGTTTGGACTATACCATTTCCAATAAGAGTATCTTTTCTACCGAACACGTGTCTAAGAGTCGTTCCTATAAAGTTTGGTACCATTTCCTGTTTGCAAGAATGAGAAGAACTTTAAAAAAATAATGTTCTACTTAGGTATTATACATTTATTTTTATTGTAAGTGTCCATTAAAAAATCTCTGCATCCGCCCAAAAACAGACTGTGCAATGTGCGATAGTCCCTTGACCATACAACAACTCCATAACTTATCGCACAGTTTCCATAATACTACCCTCACCAAATCCTAGCCACGGTCCCGTCGACGTCTGTGTCTGAAACGTTATTATCTACTCTCAAAGGGCCTCACTTCCGTCTCGCTGGTCTTAACAAATGTTTCTTTTTACGCACCCTTTGATCAGCTAAGTCTTGAGGAAGGTAGGTACTGCGTGTGACTGATGTGCAGGTGAATAAGGGTTAAATTAAGGTAAAGTAAAGCTCTGGCCAAATTAAAACGAGCGAGCGGGATGCGGGACGCGACTGGACGTGTCAATTGTTTTTAAAAAATAATAAAAAACTTTATTGTTCTGGAAAACATTATAATATTCAAATAGCACTACCCTCCACACTAGTATTCCATGTGTCGTGGAAACTTGTAAAACCACGACATGACTTCGGCTACGTTCGCACTGAATGGTGGCTTGCTTAGCACCTAGAGCCTAGCAAGTCACCTTGCGATTAGTGAAGTGAAATGAACGCTCTAGAATTTTAGCGACCGGCTGCACTGCGCGCTTGGCGCCTTCGCTAGTTATCTAGCGTGTATCAAGGGATGTTAAGTCACTAGGCTCTAGGCACTATGTAAGCCACCTGTCAGTGCGTACGTAGCCTAAGATTTCACGTGACTATTGACACCTGTTTGAACACCTCATATACATATTCTGCACAAATAAGATGCATACTATAATATTAACATAAAATATTACAAAGCAGCCAAAATATAAGTTAGTTGACAAAATCGGCGCGAGTGAACTGCTGCTGCTCGTATTTTGCTCGCGCGCTCGCTTTCGTTTGGTCAGAGCTTTATGGTGGTTGAAAGGTAAAACTAAAGCGGAGCAACAGGATAAACTAACGTATTAAAGCGTTTGCCTTGAGGCTCTTTCCACGCACACACGGTTGCCGTAGAAACGCTGCTGAGATGTTTCAGTACTGTAGGGCGTAATATACAAGCTTAAAAGAGCCTTTGATAAATGATATGGTTAGAGTTATAACGTGACATAGGGACAAACTCATTGACCCATTAATAAGAACCACTGTATTTTTAATTTATTTATTTACAACTTACTTATTTTACTACTACCACTTACATGTATGTAAGTGGTAATAGTAAAATAAGTAAGTTGTTGTTGTAACAACACTTACTTATTTAAAAACAACGTGTAAACGATCGACTTTATTTTACATGTGAGGGGCAATTTACACAGATAGAATAATCTTTATTATGTACAGTCACAAAAGGAGATAAGTAATCAGGGTCGTCGGATATAGTTGAAGTTTAGTAAAAACCAATGGACATTTTCGAATGAAATTTAATTTGATAAATGAACTGTTTGTTTTCTATTAATTAAATTAAATTTTATTCTAAAACATCCATCGGTTTCTTACTAAACTTCAACTATATCCGACGACCCTGGTTACTTATCTCCTTTGGTGACGGTCCGTCACGTGCAAAAGTATGTATACACTCGGCTTTATTCAAAAGCAATTTACTCCTTTATTTTTTTATGAAATTTTATGTTGTTACGAACATAGCATTTTCGAACCCATAGGTTTATGCAATGTGTCGTATTTCAACATTGCATTCGTTATTTCACAAAAAAATCCCAATTGAAAGTGGCAAGTGTTGACATATTGGTGCTCGTGACTGTACAGCATAAAAATTACAGATATAAATGTAGAAACTTTGCAAGGCAATTTACGTATTGTTAGGAAGCCCGTTTCCCGATTTTTTTTAACAAATTTTTGACAATGGTTATCGCAGAAATGAGATTACGACTTTTGACTACGAGAATTGACTTTCTGAAATGGTACGAGCATAAAAATGTAAATTAAAACAAAACATTTATGTCTCGATACAAAGAAAAGTACAACTTTCCCAGACAAAAACAAAAGCAACGTTTAAAATACTACGAAACGCAAACCCGATTGATATTGTTATGTCTACAAAGTTTATCGACCAAAAATATCTGAGTTGCAATCGAAAGAATAACTTAACGTGTGCTTCAGCGGTCATTATAAGTTACTATTAGCATTTTAGCTTTCAGCTCGATGGTTTGACTTTAATACTCTCTACGAAGACTTAGGGAACTCTCTGGGTCTTTGTCTTCGACTGCTGAGGCAGAATGACGGGGAAAAGTTATCCAAAACTATCCTTTAGGTACTTACAGACTATTAGCTCTTCGGAAAATGTCGTTCGGAGAGGTTATTGGTTGGAAGTTGTTGTTTTTGGAACTTATAATAGTTGAGATGTGTTCGTTAAGTTTTTAGTTCAATCAATTTTAGGTTTAAGTGTTTGTAATATTGTCAAATAAATGCAGAGATCTAAGAAGTTAAGTTATTTTTTTAATGTCGTCATGTATGCGGAATTATTGAATCGGCAAGCCAATAAATAAATGAGCGCTAGACCTCCGATATTCTAGATTTCAGCTTCGTTGGATGCCTATATTAAATTTAATTGGTGGACACTAGATTTTCAGCACTTCAATTTCAATTCGCTGAGTGACAGATTCAGATCCATCACTTAACTAATTGGAAATCTGTCACATCACCATTGAAAGAAAACATAAAAAAATACTTCTGTCTGCATTCAAAGAAAATACTCTGAGATCAAAATTAAAGCCACTTTCCCAGTCTAATATCCATCGACATCAAAAATACAATACCAATAAAATAATGGATTTTTCTGTAGAAATCCATTACATTATTCCCCCCAGTGGACACAATACATCTTAGCGATGAAGGCGTCAAACAAAATTGAAAGGGATCTAATGGATCAGTTTTTTTTCAAACGAAGATTAGAAAAACTTTTTTCGGGATCAAAATAGGGAAATTCATAATTAATTTGGCACCCCAACTTTTGAATGAAGACGCTAACAATGGAGTGCATTTGCGAAGTTTTGAAAACGGACTAAAATTGAGGAAATGGGGCAATTGTTCAGTACTGGCCTGAATTTCTTTGTAAGCATGTCTTGAAGAAATTCTCATCCAAATAAATTCAGTCTACTTATGATTATTTTCCATTAGAGATTTATAGTGTAGTGTTAGCTTTCTTATATTTAGCTACAAATCAAAGCATGCAAAATAAGCATGAAAGTAGAATAAATACTATGGAAATGCGTTCCTTGCGAAGCACGTGTGGTGTGGATGGTCACACCACACGCTTCACTTTTGAATGATATATAAAAGAAGATGTAGTGACAAAATTGAAAAGGTTTTGCTTAGATGGTATGTTCATGTTGAAAGAATGAATGAAAAACGACTAACAAAAGATGTAAGTGGAAACGCCGGGCGGGAAAGCCCTAGGAGGACACACTGACCTTATTGGTGATGTCCAGACGCCAGCAGGTCAACCTACCCGAAACTGTAAAAGTTTCCCAATCAACCAGTTGAAAATCTATCAAAGAAATTTGACAGATTGTAGTAGCTTGATGTGCTGGCGTCTGTACTTCAGAAAAGTCAGGTGCGTAGTACTCACAACGTACGTGTATGACCAGAAGGCCAATTCTCGTAAATATAAACGTTGAAAATCTAGTCGCAGTCTCATCTCGGCGACAAACAAATGTTGAAAAGTAGGGAAATTAGAGGTATTTTTGACAGATTGAGACTGAGAGCAGACGGTGAAATTTCTTAATATTACAATTTCGATTCGCGACTTCACTTTAAACGTATCTACATAGTTTGTCACTTAACTTTAAAATAAGTATGTAATAAGTAACATGACATGCCACATAAAAAAGTAGTTATTATCGATTAATGATACATACAACTATACTCTGTCAGCTAGGTTAACCGTTTTTTGACAGCTGCCTTAGAACATAACTATTCCAGATTACGTAAAAGTTAATTTTAAATGCGTGATAAAATAAATAAATACACTGTCAAATCAGATTGAATTATCTTATTTATGACTTTTTACAGACATTATCATACCGTACGGATATCAGTTTTGGCAAAATATATATATGTATATATTTTAAATTTATTTATCATTTATACAAAAGAATACAGGATTATTCATATTATCTAGTAACCAAAACCAATAACCTCTTATTACAAAACAAGGTTTTTCATTCGATCAGGTTTAAACCACTGACCCAGTTATTGAATTAAGAACCCAATTGATAGAGAAATGCAGTTCTTTATACAAAAATGACAGCTTAGTTCGGTGCTAAGTTGTCATTTTAGTATAAAGAACTTTGCCTAAATCGAAATAAAGTTCGAAATACAAGTACTGGTTCAATAGTTTTAGGCTAGAACTAAAATTAGGTTTCGTTTTGTAATAAGATGGCTAAGGTTTAAGCTTGCGCTATCACGAGTCTATCTCAATATCGAACTATACAATGAAGCATTTTATATGTATGCGTTATTGTCCATACAATTAATAACGGGGTTTATTCATAAACGATGACTAAAGTTAAGTAACGTGTAAACGTCCAAAATGTATGGTTAAACAGTCGCTAATCATTGCTTAACTTTAAGCAACGTTTATGAATAAAGGGACTATCTTTAGGTCTTTAAATTCTCGTAGTTACAATCATTCCTACATAATACTTAAGTAATATTGCTTATGTTTACATTTGATATTTTTATGTGTAATTGCGTACTAGTTCCATCTGTCAAAAAACGGTTAAACTAGTGAACAGAGTATAATCAACGAAAAATATTTTTCAGCTTACAGAAAA
The DNA here is from genome assembly GCA_949629185.1 of Apamea crenata. Taxonomy (NCBI): domain Eukaryota; kingdom Metazoa; phylum Arthropoda; class Insecta; order Lepidoptera; family Noctuidae; genus Apamea; species Apamea crenata. The sequence goes on from OX451359.1 coordinate 7,903,710, forward strand.
TACCTACAAACAAGAAAATAAAAATACCAAGTTAGACAAAGTTTGTTCCTCTGGGACGTTCATGAATTACGTTCACGTCCAAACAAGGTTCAGCTTAATTAATCTGAAAAAAATCCGTTTAGGCGGATTACACACTATTCGTTATTGTTGTTTATGTAACACAATGTTACTCTGATAATATTATGTTTGTTACGTTTGCTGTCTACGTGGGAAGCGGTTGAGAAGGATATGCAATAAAATAGTCTTGGTGTATCCTTTATGTGAAAAGAATAATAAATTAGTGGAGGTACCGAATTATTCGTTGACAAGCTCAGACCAGACAATAGTAGGTAGGATTTGAAAAATAGTAGGTACGAATAATAAGAAAAAGAAAAGATGTTATGAATTAAATTGACTTTTCGTTTATTGTTTTCGTCCAGAAAAATAATTAATAATAAATAAAAAAATGATAATAATTTTAATGTTCTTATACTTTTATATTCTAATATTTAAAAATATAATTCATATGTTTACACTGAAATAAAGGAAAAATAAAAAAAATAAAAAAATTATAAAAAAAAAATCACATACCTAACACACACACAAGCCATTTTTCAAATAAAATAGAACATTCCAGGAATAAATGTAACGTTGGTGTCTGTACTAATGACAAAATCATTGTACCACAAACAACAGATTTCTTATTTTTCTTCTAAATTAGTTATATTATTTACCTTTCTTACAAATATGTTTTGCAATGAATGCACGCTTGCATGCTTTTTTATGTGTAGGTATCTACATTAGTATACATTGTAAACTTATTGTTGCACCAACGACAATCCCATTTTATATCCAGGCTGTGTATTCCAAGGTTCCCTGGGAGGGATCGCAGAAAACGATAAAGCCGCCCATTATATATTTTGTAGTATTCGATCTATTTTTTGTTACGCATTTTTGTGGTGGACAATAAACTACCCAGGCCGCGCGAACCCGTTGGATGCGAGAAGCACAAAACCGGTTGAAGTGGAGGTGCTCGGAGGAGGAATATGTCCAGCAGTGGACAACTTTCAGCTGAAATCATGACGATGATGATGACAACAAAGTATATACATATTGTATAATTCAAATATTACTACTGCCAGTGTGCGTACCGCCTTACCTCCACACGCTCTTGCCTCCAGCTAATCTGTTATTCAAACGGTGAATATTTGTTTTCCTTACGGCATCCAACTTACTAATTAATTCTCTTTTATTCATATTTAAGCTACTCATCAACATCTTGACTTAATTTAAAATAACAGCTCTCGATTAAGTACGACGTTAATACCCAGTAATGGCGGCTGAGTATATTTGAAAAGGAATGATGTATAATTTTACTTTGTTATTGTTATGAGTTCTTTCAGGTTTTATTAAGGTTTTTAGGTTTTTATGTGTTTTCTTTGGGCTTCTGAAATAATATTTTAGTTTCTTACGAAAGTAATTTAATTTTAAGACGACGTTTTGTACTATGTTTACAGAAAGCGTTTTTGTGTGATACGCCTTCAAATTAAGTCAGTTTAATTAATTTTTTAGCAAATTTACACACGCCTACTTCCCATGTGGGTACGCAGAAACTAAAGGACGCACCTGCTATGATCCTTACATACCTTTTGCCTCGTTTAGGGTTCCGTAGTTCACGTCTCGGAACCCTTATAGTTTCGTTATGTTTCCTTATAGTTTAGTCATATAATTGAAGCATTGAAACATAGCACATACATACATACACTCACGCCTTCTTGCCTCGGAGGTAGGTAGAATCCACAGAACGCCATCTGTTACGATCCTTACATATCTATTCCTTTTGCTTCGTTAACATTCATACATCAGAAGGCCAATACTCGTAATTTAAAACGTTCAAAATCTAGTCGCAGTCTCATCTCGGCGACAAACAAATGTCAAAAACTTGTCAAAATGTAGGGAAATTAGACGTAGTTTTGACAGATTGAGACTGAGATCAGACTGTGAACGTTCTTAAAATTACGAGAATTACCGCTCTGGTCTTACATGCACGCCGGTTGCGAGTACTACGTACATACCTGACCTTTCCGAAGAACAATAGAAAGAGGGGACGTCCTTCTTAGGGCATCCCCTCTTCTTTCAGCGATAGCCGGCGTTGACGTGATGACGTCAACCGATGCGGCATATGATTAAATAAATCCAAATAAGAAATAAAATAAATAAACATTACCTAGTTTTGCACTGAAAACATTGTGCGCAAGGGCCCTAGGGCTTAAACAGACAATGTATCGTCCTATTTGTACCAAATACCTACTGTTTGTTTAGTAAGAAACAAATGAAAACTAGCTACCTTATAAAGACATTACTACGCAACAAAGCCAACATTTATGTGCTTCCATTCCGTTAATAACAACAGTCAGTCCAACACGTATGTTGTAACGAACATCTCATTACCAGTATTTCGTACTCATTACCAGACTTACAGCGTCCCGTCACAAGAGTAGATATGCAACAGAGTCTGAACCCATTTGAATAAAGCTAGTTCGGGTGGGTAACCTAACCTAACATAGGTAGTGGCCCGTCCAAACTAGTTTCTAATTCCGAACCATCATTACTTGCACCTTTAATAATAATGTTTTAGTTCTAGTTTCTTTTTAGCCACTATAATTGTATGAGAAATTTACTGTTATTGGCTTACATAAATTATTATTATTTAACTTTGTACAATCACGGAGATAGGGAGACTGCTAAAGTTAGTCAACGGCTGTGAAAATTTATCAACTAGCTAAGGTCTGCTGAGGCAACCAGTTGCGTCACAAAAGATTATTTTTTCAACAAAATTTTGGCCGATTCATCAAGTTTTGACAGCGGCGCGTAACTACAAGTGGACTAATAATTAGCAACCAATCCAGAAATATACGATTACTTGTAACACAGTTCACCTTGATAATAAATAATCAATGCATGTTGTTAATTAAGAACAACAATACGAGATTCGGCTACACAGCGAGTTAGCACCTTCTGCATTGATATCACTACAGTAGGGCAGACGAGAGAATGTATTCTTGACTCCTGTCTGTTTCAAAACAAACGAATACATGTTTGGCGAATTTGATCTTTATTAGCTATTAGAATTGTCGCACTGACAGGTGTCAGGAACGCGTTCTCTCAATGGCGGGACCATAGGTCACTCAGGCCAAACATTTATTCCTAGAATAAATCTTATGCTGAGAATAGATTTTGAATTTTTGACAGTTTTTCCATAAAAGTACTATCAAAAGTCAATTTTATTCCACGGATAAAACATATCTTACTTCGTGCTTTGGTAAAATCAGCCCCTAGTGTACTTATTGCAGCGCGACTGTGTGATGTTTAGTCTCTGTGGAATATCTACTCCGCGGTTCCATTCCGTCCGAAATGGGGGTTAATTTCATTAGCACGGGCGCAACGAATCGTGTGATAACTTTAGTGATGTTATTCGCGAGCGCCCTTGGGATTGGTTGCTGATGTGACGTACGTTTTGTTCCGTAGCGTTTAAATTTTGTGAATGTTTGGGAAATGTAGCTGTTTTTAGTATGTTTGGGAGAAGTTTTGGGTTAGAAATTCAAACACCACATAAATTAAACTTAGTATTTAAGCAGGGAAAGGAGTTTATTGATATTTTTAAACCAAAAATAACTTAATATTCTACTTGCTGTGCACATGTAAAACACGTACTATGCAGTTAATTATTGTCTGTCACCTTTTTTTCTTGCCAATAAAACTTTTTTATAATTTGTTTTGCTGTCTGTTTGTTTAAAAACTAGCAGCAAATTTGTTGAAATCAGGAAGCTCTAAAAAAATCTAGCAAACAGTAAAAAAAGAAAGAAATTATTAACTTTCACGCACATACAAAGCAAGCAAGCAACAAGCAAAGTATAGTACCGACCAAACTTATCATCACGAGGAGCTCTTCAACTATAAAGTTGGTTTCAAAACCACTAGGCACACCTATCGACTGCCTTGTTGATCTAGTAGTCGCAAGCGCTAGTGCTGAGCATGCGGTCCTGGGTTCGATTTCCAGGTCGGGCAAAACTTTATTGATTTTTAGGGTTCCGTACCTCGCTAGGAAAAAACGGAACCCTTATAGGATCACTTTGTTGTCCCCGTCTCTCTGTCAAGACCCTTTTTCTCAGAAACGCGTGTAGGTATCAAGCTGATAATTTATAATTACTACTTTATATCAAATACTCAGATCTACTGACCTTTGGAGCTGTGAAAAAATCAAACTTCTAAGCCAACGCAATCAAAAGATACAGCCGTTTATGCCGCAAATTTTTAACTCTCGCAAAGGAATCAAAACCTACAGGGTCCCGTGAACTCAGAATCTTGAAATTTAGTACGAAGCAACGTCATATAGCACAGATAAAGGGAAAATTGCGAAAACCGTAAATTTTTAGTTATATAATAAAAATATTTTTAATAATTTTAACTTGTACGGATCCCTCGGTGCTCGATTCCGACTCGCACTTGGCCGGTTTTTTTTATCTGGAATGTCTCAGTAGCAGCCCGGAATCTGGATTCATACCCGGTTGATGGCAACCGGCTCGCCCCTTATTACTTGGTACTTAAAAATAACTGGCGAAATGTGGGTGTACAAACTACACAATGCAATGTGGATGTGTGTGTGGTGATACAAAATCAAAAGTCATTTATTCAAATTAGGCTGTGAATCAGCAGTTTTCAAACATCAAAACTACATAACATGGACAGTCTCCCAAAACGCCCACTCTTCACCACTTCCTAGTGCTTTCGCTGGGAAAACGAAGTGGCAGCACAGTATACACCTCTGCCAACCCTTTCGGGGAAAACAAAGCGTGATGAAAGGTGCTAATCTATCTCCATAACCAAAAACTGATGTTATACACACTGATTGACCAATCAATAGCATCGTTCGCATCATTAGCATAACTGATTGGCCAGTGCTGTCCAGAAAATTCGTGCGGCAATTACGAAAACGCAGTAGTCCCGTATAATTATCGTACTGGGACCAAAACTTTCGTATAAAACGGACGGATGGGCAAATTAAAACACCTATGTCTGTGTACCTGCAGTGTGTCTGTGAGTTTGTTTGTTGGTCGAGAGTTATCTGTGAAACTAGAGGCCTAATCAAACAAATTTTGGCGTAAAAAATTGCCTTAAGGTATTATAAACATTTAACCTGTCTGCCTTCAAAGCAAGAGTGAACAGGCATCTTTTGGGTGTGCTCGTTCCATCATAGACCTCATCCATCGCTTTCCATCAGGCGTGATCGAGGTCAACCATTTAACAATAAAAAAAAAAACAAAATGGCGGAAAAACTATCTAATTTTTTTTTTTGTTTTTTTTATTATAACAATAAAAAAAACAAAATTGCGGAAAAACTATCTAATCTGGTCTTTAGGATGACAATAATATGCTATACAGTGTGGCAGGGACATTGACGCGCAGCCTGTTACCATGGATTTCAGTACATGATTCTGGACGTTGCGTTGAAATTTTTGGTCGGTAATTTAAAAAAAATTGCTCTTCCATACATTTTGACCGCGTAAGTATTGCACTTTTCTATAAAACGGCTGGTTTTTTTTTTTGATAACTGGGTCTAGAATCATGTGCTGAATTCATGGTTTCAGTTTGCGCGTCGATGCCACCCTGTATTTTATTTAGATGTTACAAAAAGGAGTTGAGCAGAGAACATTTTTGTGAAATTGGAGAGTGAAATGGCAGGCAATAGTCATTCCTATTCATTTATTTGCATTTCACAATGTAGGTATAGCATATAAGATGCTACATAAAGCCTAATAAGAGCTAAAAACAAATTAAACCTCTTAAGGCATAACAACATATTGTATTAAAATTAAACAATACAATGGAGAACATAAACATTTTATTTTTATTAAGTATTAAGTACCTATCGTATAGATTCTGTACGAGTGTCATATTTTTAATGTATTTATTCTAGTGACAAATAATCGTTTTATATGATTATGACGTATAATGAGTCTCTAACTAACATCTATTTTTTTGTCCCTAATTCCTCCAAACCATTTATGCAATTTACTTATTTATAATTATTTTTCATTCGATTCACAGACCAAGTTCAAGTACTAACAACAACATTAATTCACACGAATGGAACCGGGGGAAAAGTTAGTATTAACCGTAAAACTAGGTATGTGCTAGCCACGGTACCCAACAGATTTCGACACACCTCGCTAATTGGCCAGCTCAGTCGTGACCACTCGATTGACTATTTGGAATTGCTTTTTCCCCGGATATTTGGATTTGTATTGATTTTGTGAGTTATTTGTACGTATAAAATGAATGTAGCATGGGTTTTGATAAAACTATAGCTATGGCAAAGCCGCAGAGTTGGTTTGAATGTGCTAATCTCTAAAACAGTAATTTAAAAAAAAAATAGATTTGATAGCCCTATTCTTGAGGAAGGTTAAAGGCTATTTATAATTTATTTAATTTTTCCTTTACTTACAAAAGAAAAAAAAGTCAAAAAGAACGCTAGACGAAAACGATGCGATGCGATGCGACGTGGTGAGTTGAGGTCAGAAGCTTGAACGTACTTAAATTTACGAGATTTGCCTTCTAGTTATAAGCAGCACCAGAACTTTCACGTTCTTTAAACGTTAAAATAAAAACGTCTCCTAATTTCAGCTTCCCTAATTCCCAAACCCTTACAACATTATAATCAACTAACATCATTATTCCATTTCCAATCAGATTGCAAATTCGGAAACCTTTAACAAAATTTTCATTACACTTTTTATTTCGCACTCAAATAGAATATTAAGTACTTACACGAAATAATAAAACTTTCCAAATTATATCAGAGCCTCTTCCCGGCTGTTAAAGTTAAAAATTACTCTTCGGATCACGTTCTGGGCCCTTAATTAAGAAGTTAATGAGGACCTGACCTTTGCTGTGATCGATTATACACTAGATCACTCGGTACTAACGAGACTTTGGTCGGATGTTTGTTTGTCCATTAAATTGTAATTAGTGATATTACTGGTGTCGTAGTCAGGTACTGTCGCTAATTTTTAATGCTTGATAATATAAATGGGTGCGTTTTTAATAATAATAATTTATTTCAGAACATAATTCCATATAAAATGATTAGTACGGCTTAAAACTAGTTATTAATTAATTTATTCATTATTCGTGATGTTATGGTATGTTAGAATTTTAAACGGTCGAAAATATTACAGAAAAGGTCTGGACTTCATAGCATGTTGGTTAAAAGAGATCGTAGCACTGAGCGAGCTACGCCGTAGCCCTGCGTAGCAATGACGTAGAAGTTGCCATGTAGGCGTCGACAACGCCTGAGAGATATGCTAGTATTATTCATGTAGGATGTTCGGAATTAAACAAAAACAGTTTTTTTTTCACTTTCTGTTTAGTTCACAGTAACTTTGTCAGCTTAAGGGCTGGTTTTTCAATGGCCAGATAATTTTTATTCGTGGAATAAAATTTACGTCTGACTGATTTTGCATGGAAGAACTGTCAAAAATTCGAAATTATTACTCGGATAAAATTATCTGGTGTTGGAACAATCAGCCCTAAATTGCATAAATTGTATTCCTTAGATAAGTTCACAAATAGCATGTCATTCTGACAATTTTATCCGCCGTGCGAAACCGAAGCGCGTCTTTAGTCAACATTTTTCCCTAAGAGCGGTTACCTCGTTAGAGTTGGGTTCAAATTGAATTAGTTTCATCAATCTCTTAACCGGTGACTAGTTTATGCAAAAATTAAGGTTGAGGGTGAAGAAGCTGTGGATTGAATGATTAAAATACCTTCTTTGAATTTTTACCACGATTTTAATTCTTTTCGAGGGGTACCTCATTATTCGGTAATAACACTACGCTTAGCAGAGATTTTATACCTTAATAAGTTGTTTTTCGCGTACTTTGGACAATAACCATCGGGCAATAGCTCAATAGAACAAGGGTAGTCTAGTGGTAACGACCGCGAATTATGAGTTGTAGGTTGTAGGTTCAAACCCTGACCAGCGCTTTACTTTGTAAATTATTTCATCATCACTGCGCACAAAACGGTGAAGGATAACATCGTGAGGATACCGGTATATCCTAGAACGAAAAATTTGAAGACACGTGATGTCTACCAACGCGCACTGGGCCCGCGTGGTGGATTATGGCTCACTGCCTTTCACCGAGAGGAGGTTTATGTCGCAACAGTGAAAAAAGCTCGCTCGAACTAATTGCATAGTTAAAATAACTAATAAATAACCATAACAATTGACGACCGGCATGCCAACAAAAAACTATTAAATTTCGGCCTACCGATAAAACGTAAATTGGGCACAAAATAAATTATTCAAAAAACATCCTACACATACACGGACGTTTAAAAGTATTTTTTTTTCATATTATGACCGATATTATTTCCACGTGGGCAAAAACGATTCCACTCCGTAATAGGATTACAGATTTTATTACATGCAGCAGAAATATCGTTAGGAAGGCAATTTTGGCGGCAGATATTGGCTATTAGCGTTCGAGGTAATGCGTCCCCGATATCCATGTAGATATAACGACCAAAACTTAAGCATATTTGTGGCTTACTTCAACGTAAATGTTCGCTATATGGTTTCGAACGTGATTATGTGGAGTCCGGAATGGGATCCCGTGTACAGAATTCGCATTGACGGTACTAGTTTGATCTCGTTGTGGTAAATAACACCAGTTTAATATCGTGCCTTGTTTATGAAGCGAGTATTTAATGCGATTTTGGTGTAAGTTTCTGGAATATGATAGCTGTGAAATTGGATTAGGGAATATACTGTTATTTGGAAATTGTTGTTACTACATAGTTACGTTATATACCATTAAGTTAATACCATGAGATGTAAAAGCGTATTGTTACGAGTTACTTGAACAGAGTCCGGAAACAACAACAACCACATGTCCCGGAATTAACGCACTCCATCAAACATCTCTGAAGGCCAATTCTAGTAATTAAAAACGTTTAAAATCTAGTCGCAATCTTCTCAAACAATTTCAAAAACTTGTCAAAAATATAGCGAAATTAGAGGTATTTTTGGCAGATTGAGACTAAGATCAGACTGTTAACGTTCTTAAAAATACCGAATTGCCCCTCTGATCATCTGAGCTCTGATAATCCGACATTTAAAAAAATATTCAGAGGTAGAATGAAATTGTTTATTCTGTAAATTGTGTGATATTGGAATCACTATTTTACACGTCATATTAAAAAAAAAAATAAGCTAGATGAGGTCGGTGTTTCCTATGTAGTCAGATAGGACAGACCAACCTTAATGCGGCGTCCATAATGAATTATAACTGGATTGAAAAGAAATAAAATAATTTATTCTGTAAATAGGATATCGAAATCACTTTTACAACTCATATTATAAAAAAAATAAGCTAGATGAGGTCGGCGTTTCCTATGTAACTACTCTGAGAAGAAAGGCCGAAACAACCAGACATAATCTTGGTCAGATCATGTGAAGACCTTGTAGATTGGTGTCTGAGATGGTCTTTTGAAGAAAGCACCACAGATTTGAGTGGACCAGTTAAGTCAGTGGAAGTATGAAAAGCCATAAAACATTAAACTTATAACGTAACACTTTTCTATACAAGTTTTTATTGTAAATACGAACCTCTGCGCTCGATATCGTTACTGATATTGCCCCCAATACTCAGTTATAGTTCGTTTTGTTAAATAAGCCACAACACTTCTGCTTAGACCCCCAACTGCGAGTTAACTAGATTGAATATATATTAAGTATAAGTTTAAGTTCAAAGGTAGGGAGAGGGGGGTAGGGTAGTTCAGGTTCAGTTTAAGATCATGAGATACAAAATTTCTAACTGATTTCTAAAAGGGTTTGTCGTGTAGCGACAAATAAAACTTAATTATAAAAGACAAGAGTGATGAAATAAAAGAAAGGGGAGGTAGAGAACAATTAAAGATATATTTACAACCAGTTTAATAAATGGAGATGGGTTGAAGAGCGGTGTGTAGAATGTGGAGGTGGAGTGTAGCGATGATGATGAAAGGTGACCGAGGAGGCTGAGGAGGCTGAGGAGGCTGAGGTGGAGCAGTTGCTGGCAACAGATGCGGGTACAGAAGTCTGAGTACAGATGAGGGCAGGTGCGTGCGCGGCACGGGGGGCACCCGCAGGAGGGCCAAGGTAGGTCGCCGCACGGCAGCAGGAGGAAGAGGCTCGGCGGGCGCTGACAGACCACCAGGTAAGGTGGCCCTCAGTAGTTGATGTGTGTGCGACACGGAGGGCACTCGTAGGAGGCCCACGCAGCTAGGCCGGTCGCAACACAGCAGCTGGAGGAAGAGGCACGGCGGGCGCTCACAGCCCACCAGGTAAGGCGGCCCTCAGAAGTTGCGGCCCGACAGGTTCAGGTCCGTAGCCATTGAAGACGGAGCACGGAGGTGTAGAAAGATGGCTCTGGAGGAGACAGGCGGCTCTGGAGTATCAGGCCTTAACTTTAGTGTTCGCTTTAGAGGCGAAACTCGAACTGACCACTGCATTGCGTGGATCAATAAGGAAAGCTCGTAGAACAACATCATGTAGAAAATATGAATTTGAAATATGAATACGAGCAGTGTTATTTCTTTGTCTAAGTATGCATATGTTTAAACCTGGCAGTTAAGCATTTGATCCTGGCAGCTAAGGATTTAAAAGCAAACGTTACCATGACGTTTCAAACATCAAATGCCAGAACTGTCATAATAAAATAAATATTATTAAAATACAATAAAATCTATAGTTATTATGTAATAAAAGTATAGTGTTTAAAGGGAAAAATGATATGAATCAATGTGGACGAAATTACCAACCCATGGTTGACACTAAATCGTTGAAGTCCTATGTTAAAGTTTGTCTGTGTACTAAATGTGGATAAAACGTGTCCTGGTGTCGTGAGAAATAATCAGATCAGCACCTAACGGTAAAGGAATGCTTATTCTGATCTGGAGGAATGAATGAAAGTAACTGTGAGTATGTACATTATGTTACAGGTTAACAATTCGTCTGTATATAAAAGGTGAATGTTTTAAGTCAGCATGGATGACCAAGTCCGAAACTACAAGTAATAAAAAATACCTAAAGGAGTATCGGGGTTGATTTTGAAGAAAACTAAAACTGCATGCATTATTCGATTTTTGAAAAATCAATTGCCATAGCTAGGAATCGATCTCGTAGATTTTGAAAAAAATAAACACAGCCTGTGTTATTGCACCGTCCGATGGTGTCGTTAATAAGGATTAAATTTTGGGTAGTAATGCCACAGGGCAAAGTTGTTGTCGAAATTTATTAACCGTCCCATTTTCCCAGAATCGAGACCGGAAAACGTGTCAACTTACTAATTAAAAACTTATAAATTAGATATATCTACTGTTCAGGTAAATTATCGCTTTTACAATGCGAGCTTTAATCCGTTTTACATTCGAATGAACGTGAAACGGACTGCCTTCCACGTGTTAGCAGATGCTGTTAAAACTATAAGTGTATACAGGGTGGCAGGGACATCGACCCATAAAGTGCAAACTGAAACCATGAATTCAGGAGATGATTCTAGCGCAGAATTTTTTTTCGGAAGTTAATTGAAGTGTTCGTTGGACACAACCTGGGTTTGGCCAAGTTCATCCGGAGACTAATGCGTATAGAAGAGTCAGCTAGAGCGTCCAGTATCTGCTGCAAGTCATGCAGATTCAACCAGTATAACGGAGTCATCTGCAAATCTTAAGTGTGATATATATTCGCCGTTCATGTTAATGCCGCGTCCTTCCCAGTTCAGCGTCTTAAATATATCCTCATATGCGTTAGACAACAATTTTGTGGATATTACGTGCCATTGTCTCACCCCTCAATGCAATGGGATGTATGTAGTTTGCTGGCCTTGAGTTTGGACGCTCATACTCGCGTTTTCATGAAGATATCTCAGCACTTGGATGTATCAACAGTCGACTTGGCATCGCTGCATTTTTTTTAATTATCTTTCCAGAAAACATCGATAATAATACCTCTAATAGTACCTCTACTTTGACATCGATTTACAATATTTTGTAAAAGAATATTACAATATTAGGTTTAATCATGTATTACTAAGCCTATGTCCATCAATGGTGTATTTCACCGTAACTGAATCACTTTGGCAGTGCGAGCGGGATAGAGTGATATATGGCGCGGGGAAGTGGGGGCAAAATATGAATTTGAGCTGAGCTATTAAGGGATAATCTAAATTACTGCTGAATTGGCAGCATACAAAGCCGCAGGCGTGTATGGTCATAACCATAAGTAATGACAACTTGGCAGCCTATTGGCCAAAGGGTAAACAGAGCATTCATTATACAGTAGTCTGTGCCCTAAATACGATTCTCGCAATTCGCTATAGGCACCGGAGCATAAACTGATGTTCATATTAGTAGATAGGTACATATAAAGTCACTTTAATGGGAAACTATCTTCATGTCTTAATGCGGTTAAAAATTATTTAAGCAGAGAGACTGCAATAATACAATTACTCGTTTTATGACGTCACGAGCTGAAGCAAATATCTTATGTCGTGGCAAGAAGATTACAGTTAGGCACCTGTCCAACCGCTGGCAAGTAAACCTAGCTACTAAAACGTTGGAAAGCATGGAGAGGTTTCCATCCACCGACTGAGGCAAGTGTAGTTTAACCTGATCGTTCGACCCATGCGACTGTCATTACTTAACCACGTGTTTCTCTTTCATGGCCACCATATCAATTACAAATATAAACCAAAAGGTTAGGAAGACCATCATTATTTTAAAGAATAAGCACTAAGTTCTAGCTAGCGGTGACTCCGGGGGACGAAGTTTGAAGCCTGGCAAACACCAAATTGACTTTTTCAATTTCTTTGGAGGTAGTTTCTAAGTTGGATATTCTTAGATAGCAATAACTTCATTGAACTTATGTATACTATGCTAAGTTACAGGAAGCAAGAGTAGTAAGCAATATACGTTGTAACGCTGTTTTTCAGTAGAAAATTCAAGTATAATCTATTTATTTCTTATTTTTTGGCGCTTAATTTTGCGTTAATTATTTCATCACCACTGCTCTCAAAACTGTGAAGGAAAACATCGTGAGGAAACCGGCATGCGAACCAACCTGCAGTGGACCCGCGTGATGGATGATGGCCCACTCCCTCTCACAGAAAGAAAGAGGCCTGTGTCCCAGCAGTGGGGACATTATAGGCAGATTATGTATGTTGTGTACATAGATATTTATAATATTTTAGTTTCTTAATAGTTTTAGTAAGATTAAGATATTATATTTTTATTTTAATAATGTATGGTTTAATTAGTATTAGAAGTTTGTACTGATATTATTATATATTATAAATTGTTGAATGAATTACTCATAGTATTATCTTCTATATCCATACATGTTTTAAATTATGTCTGTCTGTGTGTCTGTCTTTCTGTGTGACCACGTTGATCTTATCTACGCAACTGATTTTCATGTGGGTTCACCATCATTTAGAGAATTTATTCCGAAGATTTATGTGTAAATACATTCATATTAAACTATCATTTAATAAAGAAATATCGATTTTTGTCAAGATTTTGGAATTGTTTTTTTTTTTACGGACCCTTTTAACGTGCACGTCTTTCTGCATCGTACTCACGTGTAGAATTTCAAGATGAATGCTATAACTAATATTTTGTAGCATATTTATAAATTATAAGAGTGTCAGTGGAGTTTCTTGCCCATTAGTCTCCATAGGTACTTACTACGCTTTGGAATGGGCAACTAGCTTCATATTTCTGACTTGGCTACTCCTTGACAATTTCAAAAGTGCCCGTAATGGGTTTATTTGAAATAAATGAGTTGTAAAAACCGTGTGAAGCAGGGGCGGACCGCTATATTGCAATTTGCTGAAACACCTACTAACCTAGAGTACGTACAAAATCGTGACAGTATTGCCAACCGAAGCGGACTCATTAAAAGCGCACGCTATCGGGCAATATTGCCTCCTTAACGATGTTGCCACTCAAACAAAACCTTAATTTTATTAGCATGACCCGCATAGCACATCGCTACGTAAGCTTCACGAAGGATTGTCAACATTGTATACGATTAAACTGCTAAGTATATAGTGAAATCGGGGAAATAACGCCAAACTCGTGTCTTAACAAGGTCAGCAGAAATCTAAGCGGTTTTAACTTTTAATTTAGTACATTGTTAAATGAAATGAAATTGTTATGATATAGAAGCTACAAAACTAGTGTGAGTCATAAAATAACTGTTTTTAGGCCAGCCTGCAGAATTTAATAGTCAGTCGAGTACAGGAGTAACCAGCATGTTTTACAGGGAATGTTCCTGGGCCATATGATACGAATGCAGCACAGCCTACAGCGGAAGCAGGTGCTCGTAACTTAAGCTCGCTTACAGCTAAATGCAAATTACTTTAAGTTTAATTCAAGTTGTATCATGTGCCCTATTTATGCAACTGTTTTTTTATTGTTGGAAATGTGGAATAGGTACCATTCAGACTGACAGACTGAGGTACTTAACATTAAGGGGAATGCAATAACGTAGTCCGCGAAAATCTTTCTTACGTTTTTGGAATTTGCAAGTCAGTGTCAGGCTGTATGTTGTTTGAAATATGATTCGTGACCGTAACGTAAAAATATGGCTTTACAGAATTATAATCATTACAATTAGCAATACAACTCCTAGTTAAAATAAAATTGGCCTCAAACGGTACGGTTTCATGAAATAGTCGTTCAATAGAGTAATATGAACTCAAAGAGATGTATTGATGATTTTGATGTTTATAATTCTATAAATAAATATTTGTTACGGCCGCGAATCATATTTAGATCAACATACAAGTCTGATACTGACCGGCAAATTGAAAAAAACGAAGGAAAATTTGAATTAATTTCGCTGGCTACCCTGACGCTTGAACCTTAAGTACTTAACATTAAGGTTAAAATCACGAGCCTTTTGGGCTGCCAGTACAGTCGGTTAAAATGAAGGACATAAAAAAATACATGTTTCTACCCACTAGAGACCTTGCCTTAGCTAAATGGGTCATTCGCCGGTAAATTGCGGACACTATGTCGCGGCCACCGCTCTTGTAAAGCGGTAAGATCTTGTGCATTGACGTAAAACGTGATGGCTATTAGATTACTTCCAAAGCGTACTGAATGAAAGATGAAGCATCTTACTATACCTACTAATACAAAATCATCATCTGCCTAGACTTTTTCCAATTGTGTCACCCCTTGTAAAATTTCTACCTGTACATCTGTAATTTTTATGCTGTACGTAATAAATAATATTATGTCTATCTATTATTAATAAAATATATTATATTACAATATAAATTAAGGTAAACTACCAGTCGAACGTACAAAATGAAATTAGGAAGAGAAAATTGGACGTCAGAGAAATGATGTATGAACGGTTGCAAAAAATATATTTGGCGCGGTATTTGACCCAGTTATGATACTTTTGATAGATGACTATTGTTTTTTTTCGGTTTTAATAACCTGGCCTGTCTATTATATTATTGCCTTATTGGGAAAGTAATTTTTGGAGTTTGGAATATGTATTACAATATATTATGTATTTGTTCGTCAATAATTTTGATAAACAATGTTTTACACGTTGACTGCCAGACAACAGACAAAATAGAAAATATATTGTTCAATGCCTTCACTAACTGACTGACCGACTCCTTGAAAATTCAAAAGTGCCTGTAAATGGTGTAATTGAAATAAAATTTGAGTTCAATCATAATCAGCCTATAATTTTCCCACTGCTGGGACACAGGCCTCATCTCAGTGAGAGGGAGTGGACCGTAATCCTCCACGCAGGCCTGGCGTAGGTTAGTAGATGTCACATATCTTCGAATGTGTGATCTAGAACATGTTTCTTCATGATGTTTTCCTTCACCGTTTTGACAGCAGTGGTTGTGAAATATTTTACACAAAGCAAAACGCCTATCTGGGTTCGAACCTACGACCTACAACTCGTAAGTCGCAACTGTTACCACTGAGCCACCACTGCTCCCAATTTTTACCTAGTACAATACTCGCAAATTGTGTTTTTTTATATAAAATAGTGACTTTCATTTTCCCACTTCTTTCTACTGATCTTTTTAAAATGCTTCTTATAACAAATTACACTGTAGTTAAAAAAACAAAACACCATTTATTCAAAGAAAAAACAAAACGTCTGAGTAATTCCGTGCATTCTGGAAAGCGCTTTGTCTTCAAATGTCTGAGGGCTGATTGGAGACACAAATAAATTCTCGTCCTCACCGATTCGTCGGTGGGTTCCGTACACTCTCGTTCACTCGCGCACAGCACACGTGATCCGAATGAACTATTGCGACTAAACTTTTATTTGAAATGTGCGACAAATATTTAGTAGCGTCGTCTAGGAACTTGGAGTGGTTTGGTACTCTAGTGGTGGGATGAAAGTTACAAGTTCGTGGCGTGTCAAAACATTTGATGATTTCCCATCCGAAAAAAATAAAAAAAGTGCTCTGGAACAACAATAAAAGATACAACAAGAAGTTAATTAACGATTCTCAAAATGTTCTTACGTGATACAATTTTACCACCGCAACAGGAACTATCACGTCCCGGAAAAAATACGTTGAATTACTAGTCATATACGTACTGTCGTAACTTAGCAACCTGCATATCTATGCCTGCTTTTAGTGGTTCTTACTTCACATAGTTTTTATTTGAACATAATTGCAGACTAAATATACGTTTACAAGACGATTAGGTAATCGTCTGGTAAACGGTTATGCGAAAGAGCTAAAACTCATTATAATGTAATAAAAAATATTAAAACCTTTCTAAAAACTTTCCAGGAACTTCCTATTGTTATAATTGCCTGCTTTTGAATAAGAATCTGTATTTTATTTAAATTCAAGTCAACAATTCCTAATGCAAGAAACACAGTAACCCGAAAACTATTCCCCAAAGTTAGAACAACAGCACATTCTCGAATACAGCGAATCACATTACATTCTGCCAACATTATACTGTGGAGACCAAAACGGATTTATAGCACGTAAATCTGTAAGGTGGTCGTGTTAATAATTTTAAAGTTGGTACTGGATTTGAACCACCCTAAAGTTTCTCAATTTATATTCATATTTTAAACCTGACCAACTCCGGGCTGTTTGCTAGAAACTTTGAGTTGATACATACTCGATTTTATGCAGCCTTGGTGGAACTGTGACGCTGTGATTGGATCGCTTATTCTGCTGTAGAGGTTTACTTAATTATGCATGTGCTTGCAGTTATGCACTTATGCATGTAGATATTAAAATGATGGGAGCACTTGAATGGGGATGAAGTTGTAACAAACTTTAAAATTGATTTTCATTATTCTTATTTTCATTATTTATTTATATGGCATTTCAACGAATTACTCATTACAACATACACAAACAAAAATCACATACAGTTTTAGGGCAACTGCATGTATTATTTTACTTTGGCAACTCTTAGAAATAACAGTTATGATATTATCATTATTTCTGGATGGGGATATTTTAAATGTTAAAATGTAGTGCAGAGTCAGTCATCGGTTGATTGTGAAACAGTATAGCTGTGCGAATCTCGATTCAATCAACCAATCAATTAACTCAGCCTATCGCAGTCCACTGCTGGACATAGGCCTCTCCCAGACTGAACCACAACACCCTGTCCTCCGACTTCCGCATCCAGTCTGTCCCAGCCACCACCACCTGATGAGCCGGGTCCCACACTACGCTTGCCGATACTCCAGGATTCATCTGCTCCAGCGGTCATCGGTCCTTGACATGGTCAGCCTACTGCCACTTCAGTTTGCTGAAGGCAGTTGGCTGCCACTTGAGTCTGCAAGCTACGACGGTAACTCCGGTTCTTTTCGGATCTCGATTACTACTGGATATTTAAATGGCCAATCATTTAATTACTTCTCGAATTAAATAATTAAAATAACCAATAATAAAAATATTAATTATGGAATGAATTGTAACATAAAAATTAAAAGTATCGTTAATTAACAAAGTAATCGTAATTCGTTGAAAAATATTAATTCATCCCTATGAAAATAATTATGTTAAAATTCTCACCAATTCCGGTATTAAAATGGAGAGTTTTACATTTTCAATCGAGGACACAAAGCCAGGCTATATCTGTATGGTAATGATTTCCCGTAATGATGTCTTTGAAGTATTGAGAGCTGAATTTCAAGCAGAACGATGCGGTATTGATTCAAAGAACACTTTTATTTGCATTTAACAGAGGAAGGGCGGGATTCCAACTTGTGTATTCCGATGAAAATACATGAAGTGTTTTTGTACACAAGGTTTTTGGAAAGTAGAATAAGTATTGAGGTATTTTCCATCTGAAATTGTAGGTTTATTTTGAAATACGCCCATTCTACGGCAAGCAAAGAGTTAAGAAAAAACATTACCCCTATCATTTGTACACTTTTATGTGAGAGCAGAGACATACGCTTTACTTTATGTACAGTAGTAGTAGTAAAATACAGGTATACCCTAGCTTAGGAGGTAGAGTACTATTTCTTGTACAGAACTTTCAATTTAAGCTATCAATGTATTTTAAACAGTCTTTTAAACTCTGTGTGTTTTTGGCTAAATAAAGATTTATTATTATTATGTAAATTATGTCATCAACACTGTTCTCAAAACAGTTAAGAAAAACATCGTAAGTAAACAAATGTCCTAGAATCAAAATTGGGCCCGCATGGTGGACTACAGCCCACTCTTATTGAGAGGAGGCCTGTGACCCAGCAGTGGAAACAAAATAGGCTGATTATGCTATATGTGGCGCTCTTTATCGACTGCCGAATAACTTCGCATTTTATATTTTAAACCTTCCAATTGAGCAACAGATCAGATAAATCAATCTAAACAACGGACTCACACCTGCCGATCTATTCCGTGCTCTAGCTTAAAGTGAGCTGTCAATAGTGTCAATCCCTAGCATCAGCCGATCGATTCCGTAAAAATCTCACCGTGAAAAGTTAGATGAAGTGAGCTTAGAGTGAGCGAGTGAGTGAGTGTCAATAGTGTCAATCGTAACCCGACCATTTCAATACTCCTTCCAGTTTACCAAATAAAACGTAATTTTTCAAACGACAAAAGTCATAAAGTAATCGTTATTACATGAATTATTCAAGAATAGGATTACTTGCTTCAACGAAACTCAATTCAAAGTTACTGGCAATATAAATGAAAATACTTTTCTCTTATTCTAAGATTTTTTTGCCTCTTACAACTCTCTTTTTCTTATCCCTTGAAGAGATTAAACGCTGTTCGAATGGCGGAGCTGTTAAATTATTAAAACATTATTAACGTTTTCTGGTTTTTATTTGATTGTAAGTGTTTTAGGAGACAAGCTTTTTATCAACCTTTTTGCGTGGCAATAATACTGCCGCGCTAGCGATAAGAGCAGTAAGTACGTTTTGCATAGTTTTGAGTAATTGGCGCGCAAAGTTTTTGTTACAATTTTGTTTTTCCTGACTTCTTTGTATAAGTTGTATTAATTGTGATGATTGAAACGTGTAGCCCAAATAAAGCGCTTTTATATTCATTATTCAATAAAATTGTATATATATTAGAATCGTTTTAAATGACGAAAATCCTTTTATAACTAGTGTCAGTTGAAGCAACTGAAATATCGATTGCTTAGAATAATAGCAGTAAGTAGTAAGTTACTGCTTTTATTATAAGCAACTCATACTAGGTTTAGGTTATAGTCGATTTTAAACTAAATTCAGGAAACGTTCTTGATTTCAGGTACTTTAACTGTAAAAAGTCTAATGTCTGTCTTGGTTCCTCAGCATGGTTAGTTTTGTATTGCAGCGTGAACTCCTCGATTTGCGACTAAAACCATAATATCTTTAAGGTACACTCTAGGTTGTACTTTCCTCATTTTATGTTGCGAAGATAGGTCGATATAATTATAAAAAATATCGACTTCGCTTGCTGCACTGCATCAACGAAGTCATAAAAATCATAGTCCTTATTTTTTCTTTGTAAAGCCTGTTCCACCTGACGATGAAAGCTGTCTGCGGACATAAAAGTATGACCAGCACCAGAGCAGCAGAGTTGTGTGTTACGCAATTAGTTGCGTAACACACAATCAGTCTCCATTGCTTCATATGTTCAAAAAATGTGTCATGACGTGTCTGCTCAACAACGTAAATAACGCAATGAATGTTGTTGAACTGTCAAAATGAAACCGATTCCGATTGATCATGTGTTACGCAATTAGGGTGCAGGTTCAAAATACTTCAAGGTGATTGTTTTCACATTTATTTGATTGCTGTTAATAATATACACCAGATAACTAAAAACTACTACGACTATTTTGAGTTAGTTAGTCATCGATAATACGATATGGTCTGCATCACGTTTATGTAGAAGAAATACATTTAGTGTCGAGATAATATCTTCCTGTTTTCATCCATTTATACTCCGTTTTTCTACTTCTGTTATACTTTCGTTCCAGACGGCTGAAAGCCGGCCGGCAAAAAGCACGTTATCTTTTTAGACCTTCCTAAAGGTACAAAACTACTATTATTACTATCGTTGAAGGCAATGACACGTGGACAAAATATTGCGTACTTATCATCATTTTTGTACGCTTTACGGAGTCCCGTAAGGCGTACAAAAATGATGTGAAAGAAGCTAAATCATAAGCAATCCATAAATCCAGGTATACACCAATAGTGTATATCTGGATTTATGGATTGCAAAACTGTTGCAGGGCTCACAATCATTGTTTTGTAATTCATGATTTTTATGGAATTCGAATTGGGCACTTAAGTACTTCACATTCCTCATTTCCCAAATGTGCAAAAAATATATTCATTTCTTCCCAAACGACTTTCCTATATACATATACCTCAAAGGATACTACTTGTTCAAAAAGCATTACAAAAGTTTTGATGCATTAAAGTAATGGTTATGTCGCTTGGTAAATAAAGTCGGAGGATTGTATGTATTAATAAAATGTAAAGTAGACCTTGCTTAATATAACCACAATATGATGAGTTACTGCCAATATCATAAGTACTTAAGGCAGATTAAAAAACATATGTTACTTGTTATATATCCACAGTATGTTTAGTTACTGCCGATATTCTAAGCAATTAAAGCCAAATAAAAAACAAACTCTACTTATTATATCCACAGTATATTTAGTTACTGCTGATATCCAAAGTGATTAAGGCAAAATAAAAAAACATGCTTTACTTATTATATCGACAGTATGCATAGTTACTGCACATACCTCAAGTAAAAGTAAAACCTAAATGATAGAGCTTTACTTGCAAACCCGGGGTAACTATACTTACTGTTGTTATGTTAAGTAAGATTTCTCATTTATTGGACTTACTGCCTTTATCCTTAACTAAATTTACCGGTTCCCGTTAAGCTATTAAAACAACTGTCAGCACATCTGGTAGAGCTCATGGCGCTGATTCAGGATCAATATTTAACTCATTTTGTCAAAAATTGCACTTACTGCCTATATCGCTAGTGCGGCAGAATAGAGTGACTGCTAAATACAGGGTGGGCATTGGAGGTACACAATTTTTTTTGCCGCCATTTGGTTTTGGCGGCAAATGTGACAGTTGTTTCATGAAAATTATTTTGTGTAGATACGGCAAATTTATTATGGAGCGTTTAACGACTGAACAAAGTGTTTTAATTATATCAAAACATTCTACTCAACCCAATCATATATTGCGGAAACTCTAAGAAAATTGCGGCCAATTTTTGGTAGAAATCACTTACCTTCGCGGCTAACAATAAATCGTTTGGTGATTAAATTTGAGCAGCATGGCATTGTAACAGACAAAGCAGTTCCTTTACAACAAGTTAATCAGTTGGGCTTAGGAAACATGTGGTTCCACAAGATGGGGCACCACATCATATGGCATGAGCCACAATTGAGATATTAAAAATAACGTTTCCGGGTCGATTCATTTCTAAAAACGGAGATATTGATTGGCCCCCAAGATCCCCGGATTTAACAGCTCCTGACTTTTTTGTGGGGTTATCTAAAGAGACGTGTCTAAACTAATAGGCCAATGAACCTTCAAGAATTAAAACAACATATCTGAGACACAGTCACTGAAATAACACAGGAAATGTGTGAAAATGTCATGAAAAACGCAGTAAAAAGGGTTCACATCTGTCATGCTGCTAGAGGTGGACATTTGTCTGAGATTATTTTCATAGTTAATGGCCGGCCCTAAATACTATATTTAAATAAAAATACTTCATATTTTTTATATTTCATAGAATAAAATTTAAAAATAAAGTGTATAAGTACCTCTTATTTGCCCACCCTGTATTAAGAATAATTTTGATAGCAAGCAACATTCTCAACTGGTTCAGATTTGTTTTGGTACAATTTCCTAATTATTTCCTTAATAATAGGATCAATAAACCGATCGTAATGAAAGACAAATAGGTTGCCTGGGACCTGGAGAAAGATATCTAGGCTACTTTTCATTCTGGATAAACTGTTTAACTGACTGTGTAACAGTTTTGATACTAAAGCATAAAAGAGATGAAATACAAAATACACACAGTCACAGGCAGCAAGTATATTCAAAAATACAACAAATGGAGATGAGAACTAAAATGTTTTTTAATCAATAAATAATACAAAATATTTACACTTTTTATTGGGACTTCTACTGAGAATCTAGAGCTCACTGAGCTGAGTCACAAGCTTGAAACGAAAATATACTTAACGAAACCTTACTGTGACACATATAAAAAAAAACCACTGAATCAAACACACTAGCAAAAGCCTCAGTCCACTTATCCCTAAAAGAGGGAAGGCGCATCAAGATAAATCCCAGACGACAATCAAAACAAGAACTGACTCGTTCTCACAACGTTAAGCCAATCTAATATTTTTATAACCGGCCGAGATGTTATCTTTTAATAATACGTCTGGTCTGACCTTAAACGACTTGACTGCTTTATTGCTGTACCTACGTAGGTACATTATTCAGGTTTCTCTCGGGATATGTCACGTGATTTATTATCTTAGAGAAATTAAAACAAGGTACATTTTTGTTGTTCGTTGTACTGGTGGGCACGTTGATTGCGGCATCAGGGGCATTCATTAAGTCATCCAAGGTGCAGGTGAACCGGCACTTAGGGCATTCCAGCAAGTGGGGCATGGGCTGATTAGAGGCACCATACTGGCACTGCTTGCATGAAGTCCTGGGTTTGATTCTTGGGTTGGGCAAAGTGTTATTGGGTTTTTCAAAATGGAATCTCACAAAAGTAACTTGGACCGGATTTGTGACCGGCTGACGGCAATAGGCTCGCCACTTATTACACTAGCGAAATGTGGGTTACTTACTAACTACTAATAGGTATACCTCTGTCCAACCCTTCAGGGAAGCAAGGAAAATGTTATTTTCCTCGTTTACCAGGGGGGCAATTATCGTAATTTTAAGAACGTTCACAGTCTGGTCTCGGTCTCAATCTGTTTAAAATACCTCTAATTTTCCTACATTTTGAGAAGCGTTTGACATTTTTGTTTGTCGCCGAGATGAGAATTTTGAACGTTTTAAATTACGAGAACTGACGTTGTGATATTTATTTGAGAGTTACTATAAAATATTTGATATATGTAATATACGCACTGTTCGTTATTCGTCGGAAAAAAATGTATTGAATATATACACAAATCATTATTATAATAAATTGATATTAGTCTTTGACATAATTCATCAATATATTGTTAAAAGCTCCTGGGAAATCTAGAGTAACGTATTCTAAGAAAGATACCAATTTGCTTCAATATAGATATAGTTCACAACTAACAACTTCTGTAATATCATATGTACCATTATTATAACTAGGTAGAGGTTTGAGGAACAGAGTGTAAAGTTCACCCATACTCCATAGAAAAGGGAGGATCCTCCGACCAGACGGGTGTTGTGTCTGGCGGGCAACTGCCCCATGATTCATATCGGAGCGTTGTACATACTGCTTTGCAGTTTGGCAGAGGTAATATGATGAATAAACACTTTTTCTTTTTTTTTTCATATGCTAGTGGCGCGGAAAACACTGCTTGCGAGATGCAGGATTTTGCGTGACGTCAGCATGACGCGTGGTTCGCATGTGGCGTTGTAGATACCGGTACAAGTTATTGCATTACGTCTGCTCCATAGATATTTAGGTATAATCAATCTCAAAAACATGTATACATCGACAAAAAATAATTTGACTGTCTGCAGTTTCGTTCCATGATATTGTATCAATGTGATACTACAATAAAGTATCTAATGTGTAATACATACTCGTACGTTTTATTACATGCTACAGATACACATTTATACGATATTATATGTAGAACAAAAATTCATTATCATCTTCATTATTCAGCCAAAAAACGTCCACTACTGGACATAGGGTTCCCCAAGCACAGCCACTTCTACCGGTTTTGTGCTTCTCCCATCTAGCGGATTCCTGTGGCCTTCACAAGTCATCGTCATCGGTCATCAACCAGGTCATATGTGGACATATGACCTGGGTGTCTACTACGAAGTGCAAAGTGCGAATGTTCGGATCGGACCGACACATGGCCGAACCGAATATTATTGAAAAATGCGAAAAAAGTTCGGATCGGCTCAGTTGGGTCGGGACCATAGTCAATATTCGAAAGAGTGTAGGAGTGTAGGATCGGGACCGACCGAACCAAATAGTAATTTCGTAGCAGGAAACGGCGGAACATTCGGCCGATACTACTTCGGAGTAGACCCCCAGGTTGATGACCGAAGACGATGACCGTGTGTTTTCCGATACGCGGTCCCCATTCGAAAACCTTTCAGCCCCATCGGCCATCTGTTCTGCGAGCAATGTGCCCTGCCCACTGCCACTTAAGTTTGGCAATTTCTCAGGCTATATTGATTACCTTGGTTCTCCTACGGATCTCTAAATTTCTGATTAACAAAGATTGTAGACAATTAAATGTATTCTTATCGGTGTAAACATCTTTTGGAAGTAGACTGTACCCACTTTGCTCACCTTCCCCACTATTCCCACGAACTAATTTATCTCACAAGCTCTAACCGACAAGCGGATACCTGCACCACAACACGGACAATTATTTATTATCAGCTGTGGCTGGCATTAGCGGGTTTTTTCCGTGTTTCCGCTTTTCCTCATTTGCCCGCAACTGTGACGGATGCCCATAGCAATTAGTGCCCGGAAATTACACAAGAAAACACGGGCAATCCATCACCTGAAAAAATAAAGCTCAGAAATCTGCGTTAACCGCACACAGCTTCAACAAACCGTCATTCAAGCAGCCGTGACTCAGCTTATTCCACTTACGTTATGAGAAAGAAGGCATTTTGTTCTAGGGATCGTCGTTTATCATTTTTGGTTCTTAGTATTGTGATTTTTTTATTTTTTTCAGTAAAGTGATGTGATGGTTTAAGGCTTCTTGATATCTACATCTACCCTACTAATATTATAAACGCGAAAGTTTGTATGGATGGATGGATGTTTGTTTGTATTTCACGCAAAAACTACTGCACGGATTTGGATTAAATTTAGCACACAGATAGTTTATAACCAGGATTAACACATTGGATACTTTCTATCCCGATATTCCTACGGGATTGAAACTTATGTGGGTGAAGCCGCGAGTCACTGCTAGTACTAATAATAAAGCTGAAGAGTTTGTTTGTTTGAACACGCTAATCTCAGGAACAACCAGATGGATTTGAAAAAAAAAAAAATCCAGTCCAATTCTTGTAGGAGACTATAGGCTATTCAACAGCACGCTACCTTAGGAGCAGAAAAAGAAAAGAAAAAAAAAAACGCTAAGTGACAACGAGGTAATAGCACGGGCGGGCGATGGGATGCAACGCGATGGATCGGGGGCTGAAATTTCATGCGGACGAAGTCGCGGACAGAAATTAGTAAACAATAAAAAGCTCATGTCTTTACAAAGGTGTCACTGACTAATCGAATTGCCTTGTGGGATAATTGCGTGGGGTGAATTATACATAACTCGCGACCCACCACTACTTCGCACGGTTAACGTGATAAAGCATTGAGTTTTCTTCAGTAAGTTTTACATTATATTAACACGGTCACACAGACAGACACGAAAACCGACGTAAAATAATGCATATAAATATAGATTAAAGTCGTATTCCATTAAACACAGGTTATTATTCAGTTATGTTTGTCGAATCAGCAATAATTTTAAGACTTTACCTGCTGACACACTCCCCCACAAATCTCAATGACTTAACACAAACAAAACCGACCCATCTACAAAAAAAGCCCACAATTTTCTCAATTTAATGGCCGCCATAGACGTATTGGCAGAAACGCCAACGTCTCCGGAAATCACGTGTAAAATCTCCATTAAGAACACCTCCGTTCGGCGATTGATCTAGGATGAGCAGCCATCCATCGGACACGGCCCATAGCCGGAACTCGTGACCCGAATACCGGATAACCCGAAATGTTTTAGCTGGGGTACAAGAGATGAGCGGATCTTTGGTTCAACCAAGGATAATGTAAGAAAAGAGGAGTAGAGTTACTATAAGGTCAGTTTTGTGGAAATGTCAGGAAGAAAATAATTACACAAAGAACACAAAAGTATGCGCGTGTGAAGTTAGAATGGGGCCTACGCTGTAGCGCTACGCCGTAGCTTCCTCGTAGCAAGACGTGTACGGCGTAGATAGACATGGGATATATTTTTCATGTTCAGAGGAGCAATTCTCGTAATTTTAAGAACGTTCACAGTCTGGTCTCAGTCTCAATCTGTCAAAAATATCTCTAATTTCCTTACATGTTTGACAAGTTTTTGACATTGGTTGTCGCTGAGATGCGATTCCGACCAGATTTCGAACGTTTTTAATTACGGGAATTGGTCTTCTAGTTCAGGTTTCAGTACTAACATCTACAAGAGGAGAAGAAATGAAATAATAAATAAACTCTATAATGTCCTAACTTGTACCAAAACTTCTGGCATCATTGCTAGTCTTCTTCACAAGGTTGCCGACGGGTAATTTTTTGAATGATGTCCCAATTTCGCTGTTTACTTTTTATCTTTATGTTGCGATGTTTTAGCACGCAATAAAGTCAATTTTATGAGGTTTTTAGAAAGATACTGCCTTGTAGCATAGCAAATCGACTAAAATATGATCACAGTACTTCGCTATAAGGTTAATTTGACAGCTTTTGGTATAGCATAATCTATATATATAAAATTCAAAGTCCTGACTGACTGACTGACTGACTGAGACATCAACGCACAGCCTAAACCGCTGGTCCTAGAGACATGAAATTTGGAGGGTGTATTCCTCTTGAAGAGTAAGTATCCACTAAGAAAGGGTTTTTCGAAATTCCACCCCTAAGAGGGTGAAATGGGGGGATTTCGTTTGTATGAAAAATCTTATTCCTTGAGTTCATAAACTTGAAACTTGGCACGAATACTTATCTAAGTAAATTATGAAGTTCGCCATTTTTGGTTTTCATAAAGTACCCCCTAAAAGGGGATTGGGGGGTTTCAAAGTTAGTATGGAAGAATTTTAACGCGCGGTCCGATTTAATCGAAACTCAGTATTTATACCTAAAATTGAAAGTATAGAATAATGTGTATCAGGGTTTTTCGAAAATCTACCCCTGACGGGCTGAAAAGGGGTAGTCAATTTTACAGGGGAGGATTTTACAGCGTGGCTTGATTAACTCGAAAATTGGTATAAATAATTTTTGAGTCAAGTTATGAACACATCCCAAAGGATTTTTCAAAATTCCACCCCTGTGGGGGTGAAAAGCGGAGATACAGTTTATAGGAAAAATCTTATTCGTTAGATTGGTTAGGGTAATAAACTTGAAAATTGGCATGAATACTCGCCTAAGTAACCAATAAAGTTTATCATTATAAGTTTCTCAAAACTACCCCTCAAAGGGGGATATAGGGGTGTTGAAGTTTTCGTGGAAGAATTTGAATGCGCGGTCCGATTTACTCGAAATTCAGTGTTTAAACTTAAGACCAAAAATAAAGAATAATATGTATCAGGGTTTTTCCGAAAATCTACCCCTAATGGGTTGAAAAGGGGTAGTCAATTTTACAGGGGAGGATTTTACTGCATGGCTTGATTAACTCGAAAATTTGTAAGTATAAATAATCTTTGAGACAAGTTATGAATACATCCCTAACGATTTTTTTAAACTCCACCCCTGTGGGGATGAAAAGCGGGGGATACAGTTCATATGAAAAATCTTATTCATTTAGTTAATAACTTGAAACTTGGCAAGAATGCTCGCCTAAGTAAATAATAAAGTTTATTATTATAAGTTTTTCAAAACTACTCCTCAAAGGGGGATATAGGGGTGTTAAAGATTGTGTGGAAGTAATTGAATGCGCGGTCGAATCAACTCGAAACTCAGTATTAATACTTTTGACAGAAAATAATTAAGTAATAATAAGTATGTAAAGTTGTCGAAAATTGACCCCTGACGGGGCAAAAAAGTGTTATTCAATTTTTAAGGGGAGGATTTGAACTTGAAACTGTATAGGTATTACATTTTCACACATAAACCACTGAACTTCTGATTTGGCAAAGAGATAGATGGCATCCTGGGGAAGGACATACTTTTTATCCTGGTAGCACGTTCCCGTGGGATAATTTCCGACATCCACGCGGGCGAAGCCGCGGGCAGAAGCTAGTCAGCCTATAATGTTCCCAATGCTGGGACACATTGCATTGCACATGCTGGCTCCTCTCTGAGTGGGAGTGGGCTACAATCCCCCACGCGGGCCCCGTGCGGTATGGCCGCTGTCACGTGACTTCGATTTTTTGGTTCTAGGACATGACGGTTTCAGAGCAGTGGTTAAGAAATAATTGACACAAAGTAAACTGAGTGCGAACAAAAGTGAAATGAAATGAAAATGTAAGTGTACCTACTGTGTACGTGTTTATTGGGTATTGTGAGTCATGTAAATAAAACAACTGTTTCCGGCGAGCGCTAGTACATAACTGAAATGTATAATTATTTATTTCACTATTATAATATTTGACCTACATATTAACGTTTGTGGACGATGCACCACAAAAAGAACCTCTGCCAAACTGCAAAGCAGTTTTTTTTCAGGTTGTTGTTTATGATGTTAGTAATACAGTAGTGATTGCTGGATGACTCTCGCTTAGGAAGGCTAGAGACAGAGAAGAGTGGCGTGCATTGCAGGATCTACACTCAGCATTGGGTGGTGAAAGGCAGAAGAAGAGAGAGAGAAAATATAGAGGTTGTTAATGTTTTACCAATAATTATGATTAAAATACGATTACAAAACCAGCCATTCTACACCCACACAGAAAATATTAAACATTTTAATTAAAAGCACTCAACAAACCTTCGCGGATTCACCTGTTGATGAGTTATAAAGCCGAAGATAAACATAACACACAGGTAGAACACTCCCTTGTGAAAATCCACGCTTTAAATTTTCATTAAACTTCTCACTTACGTTGTAGGCAGTCTAGGAAGTTTAAGACTACTAGTGTAAGCAATGATACAGCAGCAGGCTGTGGGAAATTAATGTTTAAGAGCGTTTACAACGTACGGCATTTCATACAAACTTTCAAGTCCTTGTTCTTCGAAAGGCATGAACCAATTTTAATGAAACTTCATACGCGTAAGCAGGATACATAGGTCTAAAAAGTTAGTTAAGAACATTTTCGAAATGTCTTATTTAAAAAAAGATAATTGGAAATCTCTGTTTCTATGGAAAATTTAAAATCAGTCGAATTTACATGTAACACTATGTTTTGAAAATGTTCTCCATTAACTTTTTAGATCTATATATCCTGCTTATGCGTAGGAAGTTTAATTAAAATCGGTTCATGCATTTCGAAAAACAAGGACTTAAAAAGTTTGTATGAAATGCCATACGTTGTCAACGCTCTTAAGCAAATTGACTGCCTATTTAAATTGTCAGTATTTTCAAATCACAACTGTGTTCCTTTGACAGCTGTATACAATAAGTATGACACTATAAATTGACACATTATGTCAATTTATCGTTTTATAGCCATTTTATACAGCTATTTATAAATTTATTGGTTATCAAATTTTATTATGACTACTAAAGGGGTTTGAAGATTAGCTCACCGTCCGATCAGGACCAGGCCCGTGCCGGACGGCGCGTTGTGTTCCACGCGCGCCTCAAAGAGAAAATATCAGCAGAGGACGGGGCCCCATAGGGCCGAAGCCTGCCGGGGCGGCGGGATTTTCCGAAAGGTTAACCACTGCCCTGGAACAGAAAGGGCTAAGGAAGGAACACGGATGGGTTTTAGTCAGTAAAAGTCTGACACTCACTTCCGCTCCACCCAGAGCGGGAGGGGTCATTTGATGATTTCCCATCCAAAAAAAAAAAAAAGGGGTTTGAAGATTTTTATATGGAGCCTTGCATACCTACTGTCGCACCTTTTTAAAAATATCGGTCACGCAAGAGACCTATATAAATCGATAGCTGACATCAATGCAAACAGAAAACATAATAAGACTCAACCCCCTAAAGTGGCACGTTTCCGAGATATTAACGCCCGAGATTTTGATAAGCGACTTACGCTTCTGGTATCCGCTCATGTTAGAAGAAATACATAACCATATTTTGGCCCATATCAAAAAAAAATCCGTCCTAACCATACATTCTAGCTAAATATCAATTAAGATTAAAACAATATTTCACAGCAGTAAAGAAACGTATGAGCGCTCTCGGGATTATTTATCTCAAGAGAAACAAATCGACTGCTTCATGAACCGTAAACAACTGATCCCCTCAAGAAAAATCTTCACTCAATCGGAACATACGATACCGTGTGATATATTCTCATTAGGACGTTCGTATCGAAATATAAATAAAATAGGGAATATTGAAAGGGGTGACTTTGAGGTTAGATTTTACTTTTAGCTGCCTCGTTGATCTAGTGGTGGACACGCTACTGCTGAGCATGAGGTCCTGGATTCGATTCTAGGGTCGGGCAAATAGTTATCGGGTTTTCCATCTGGAATTTCTCAGTATGACATTAGGCTTATCCCCTATAACATAGGAATTAAACTTAGCTAGGTTTATTACTGGTGCACCTCTGCATAACCCTTTTGGGAATACGGGCGTGATGATATGTTATATAGCTTTTCGTAGCGCTGTATATAGGAAGAAGAAGTGGCGCACCAACTCCACAGCAGCACACCCGTTCACAAATGAGTCTTCTATTAAGAGTCTCTTTGCAAAACTTTATGCTAGTTTTATAATACACCTTGTATTAACAATAGATTGTAACCTTAATTCCAATCAAACCTATACCTTGCTGCGCTCTCCCAGCGACACCCTAATCTGAGGTCCGTACCTCACAGGGGGTGCCCTTAGCGTGTAGCCACTTAGTTTTTAAGTTTTTTATGCCCTGACTGGAGGCCTTAATTTATTGAGGCATCCACAGGCAAGCCCGGTTAGGTTCCGGAACTACGAGATGCCTGTCATAAAAAAAAGATTGTAACCTTCCTTGGAGTACATCCTTGACTGTCTAAAAGGAAACACAGAAAACCACAGGCTAATAAAAAATCCCTGGAAATAAAGGTAGGATATTGTTTTAAGAAGCGCCTCAGATTTCAATTTCAACATTTAAAATCACACAAAACGTCTGTATAGGTCGTCAAAAGGATGCCAAAATCACGAGTCCATATTAGAAAGTGGGTAATCCGTTAGAAACGTCCCCAAACTTTGCGGGGTAACCTCGGAGCTATTTTAATGATTAATGTGCTAAGCGACAATACGAATCCTCGGCGGTTATCTAACCCCGACAAAGAAAGGGCACATCTATTCATATATCATATGCAGGCTTGACCCTTCCTTCACCGCAGATTAGAGAAATATGGCGACTGGAAACGTCAAGATTTCTTAGAAAGGTTTAAGCGTAGCAAAACCAGTCATAATGTTCCCACTGCTGGGACACAAGCCTCCTCTGTCTGTGAGACGGAGTGGGCCATAATCCAGCTGTGTAGCTGGTTGGTGGTGTCTAATGTCTTCGAACTTTTGGTCTGGGACATGCCTGGGTGTCTACTCTGAAGTGGTAAATGTATTGTATCGGCCGAATGTTCGGCCGTTTCCAGCTGCTACGAAGTTACTATTTGGTTCGCTCTGTCCCGATCCTACACTCCTACACTCTTTCGAATATTGACTATGGTCCCGACCCAACTGAGCCGATCCGAACTTTTTTCGCATTTTTCAATAATATTCGGGTCGGCCATGTGTCGGTCCGATCTGACCATTCGAATGTGTCACTTCGGAGTAGACCTCCTGTTTCCTCACGATGTTTTCCTTTACCGTTTCGAGAGCAGTAGTGATGAAATAGTTTACACAAAGTGAAGTGCTTTCTTGGGTTTGAACCGACCCACAAGTCGTAAGTCGCGGCCATTACCACCACCACCACCACCTGTCACCACCGGTCACCACCTGTTCAGAAAGGTTTAATTTGTGGTTATTGAACCTTATATGGATAACTATAACTTTTTTCAATAAGAGTAGTCGCTTCCTATGTAAAATGTGTTCCAAAAATGTAGGTACAGTCAATGATAACACGATAACCTTGAGCTAGCCTAGCATAATACAAAGTTTCAATAGAATACGAGGCCAGCATATTGAGGGTAGCAGACTAGATGTGGAAGGCCGAGGACAGGGGATTGTGGCGCAACCTGGGAGAGTTCTATGTAGCATTGGACTGCGATAGGCTGAGTTGTCGACTCCAGCGTATTGGTTTTATTATTTGCAGCCTATGTAGCCGTACCTACTTCCTAGAATCGTCATTAAAACATATTTATCATAACAATATTGTGATTAATATTTAGACCAAGACCAATTTTGTTTGTTAGAAAAAATACTTTAATTTGTTTTTAAATTTTGGACAAATACATAATTTGCAATTTATTTCCAACAAAGTTTCTAAAACCGTTTAACATGTCTGTCCACGAAACATGTAAATCTTTTGATTAAAATGTCACAAAGAATAAACAACATCCAGAGGCTTTATGTCTTTGTAAATTAAAGTGAAACCTTTTCGTCACTGTCTTCTGAAACTTGTATTGAAATGTCTGCCACATCTACCAATGGTACTTTCTCGAGCCCAACGGTTTTATAAAATCTTTATTACAAAAAATAAACCACCGACTCCACTTTTTAGCTGTGGTACTATTGCCAAAATCTGTATCTGATCCTGCTTGCAGTGCATATTATTAGTCCACCTAAAAAATATCTTCTTTTGTTTTACTTACGGACGCAGTTGTGGTCATCATATGCACAGGATATTGATTTCAAAATGCTAAGATAATAGGTTTTGGCACAAAATTCGTATACCTTCACTTGCTAAGTAGCAAGTCAATCAACTCAGCCTTTTGCAGTCCACTGCTGGACATCATGATCAAGTAACAAGTGACAGAAAGTTATTATAATACCATCAACGTCGACACTAAGTGGAAAAAAAACGTGTTATTGAAGCTAACTTAACAACCACCGATTCGATTGAGGCAATTGATAGCTGCTTCATTGGTTTCCTAGAATATTCCTTTCGAGCTACCCACACGTACATCCTAGTCTTCTGTGTGCGAATCTCCTTTGACTGCTGTCACTTCCGAGAAAGCTCGATATGGATGGGTTTTCAACGGTTACTTATACGATTATACTTACATGGTTCACTAAAGTCTATAGAAAATGTGTTACGAAAGTTACCAGAATCGTATCAGTCTTCATAAATATAATGCAGATGTCGAGCAGGTCGTATTGTCATATTTATGAATAAAGTTACACAATATTATGACAGAAACGACATAATCAGCCTGTAAAGTTCCCACTGTTCTATTACACACTATACTTTTTTCTATGTTATTGTACAGGGTGGCAGGGACATCATCATCATCTGCCTAGCCTTTTCCCAACTATGTTGGGGTCGGCTTCCAGTCTAACCGGATGCAGCTGAATACCTGTATTTTACATGAAGCGACTGCCTATCTGACCTCCACAACCCAGTTACTGGTTAATACGATACCCCTTGGTACGACTGGTTGTCAGACTTTCGGGCTACTGACGACCCGTAACGACTGTCAAAGATCCACGAATGACAGCCGGGACCAACGGCTTAACGTGCTTTCCGGGGTACGGAGGGGACTTGGTATGTGAAAATGGTCACCCATCCACGGACCAACCGCGGCAAGCGTAGCTTAACCTGATCGATCGACCCGTGCGGCTGTTATTACCTCACAGGGTGGCAGGGACAACGACGCGAAAACTTTAACCATGACTTCAGCACACTATGGAATATAAGTATAACAATTGTTCCAATATCACCTTGAAAACATAACTACACTTCAAAAATATCTCTATTTTTCTAACTTTCGATATTATTCCACTGAAATTGTCTGGAAAGAACGTACTGCTAAAGTTCTAAGCAAAGGTAAAGAGTTCGACGCCTGCAGACATAGAATAAACAATGTGAAACACAATTCAACCGCAACTTGGAGCTTATTTTCAACTGAAACTGTTCGGTAAACTATTGTTATAACAGCTGAGACTTGGTTATGTGTGTCGTCAGCTCCCGACATAATTCTCGTTTGGATTGAGAAAATTATGGTCGAAAAATATGTCATGTATTCCAAAATTACTTTCTTTCATAAACATTAATTAAAATGATTATAAATAAATAAATAAATCCCTGGAGTCTGGACATTTCACACAGCACCATTTGTCCCAAGCTAAGCAACCTAATGCTTGTGTTATGGTAACAAGATGGCTGATAAACTACTTATATACAATTTTTTTTTTGTAAATACATACATATTATAGATAGATAGATCCTCCTACAAAAGGATTAACAAAAATATGGAATACTTTTTATCCCGATATTCCCACGGGATCGAAACTTATGCGGGTGAAACCGTGGGGCGCAGCTAGTATTTCATATGTCTGGCATTAATTAATGCTGAAATGAACCTTTTTGGCGCAGCCATGAGGCAAAAACTATTGTTGTCTGAAACATTTTTTTTATTTTGTTAATTTTGTGTTACACGAACTGTATCCAATTAAACTTTATTCTTTCTTTCTTTTTCTTTCAAAATTACTTTATTTCATAAAGATTAAAATATCTATACAACGTGCCGCAACAAAGAAGACATTAATTTAACACACGGGTAGGGCTAGTGGCCAGTAATGATAAAAATTATAACAACATAAATTAATTCGTAATTTGAAAACTGCCGCTTGCGCCGCGCGCCGACATAGGGCTTTCTCTGTCTTCCCTTCAAATCGCCTCGTCTTTGCACGTTATTCGTTAATATTAATATACTATTAATTTGATTGATGCGATATTAAGATCCGTGATCCCGGCAAATGACCCCTGAAACCGTATACGCGTGTTAAATTAATGACGCCATTAAAGCGCCACGCTGTACACAATATATAACAAAACTAACCATTTACACTAGTTATCTACTATATTCAATGACTACCTATACGAATAAATACAAAAAACAAAACGACACTTCGCTGTTGAAGTACTTGTCCGCATCTCTGTCTTACGGAAACGTGCTCAGTAGTGCGATTCTGTAACCATCTCACCGTGAAAACTTAGGTGAAGTGAGCGTGGAGTGAGCTGTCATTCCAACTAATGCTAAGGGATTGACACTATTGACAGCTCACTCTAAGCTCACTTCACTTAACTTTTCACGGTGAGATTTTTACAGAATCGATCGGCAGAATACAGACAGCACATGCTAATTCTTTGGTCAAAGAATGAGCCAAAATTTCGGTTACTTCTTTGTCACGATTTAGGTATAACAATAATCTAATAATAGTAGTAATAGCAGTAGTTGCATTTGGAACCCCAAACCTTTTGAGGCTAAGAATGCCACAAAAGTTTATATTTTTAAACTTATTTTTTATATATTTAAGGTACACATTACATAATTAGTGAATAATCAGTACCAATAATTAAATACCAATTCATTATTTGCAATGGATACTGGAACAGTGTACAAGGTATTAATTCTTGGAAATAGATTGAATTCAAAACAGTTCTCTTTCATAATAATTCCATCACAACAAAATGCCATTCAATTCATTTCACATTGAATTTCTATAACGAGCCTTTAAACAGGTATTTTCATCAGAATGTTCATTTGTTATATTAATTGTAAAACTT
Source organism: Apamea crenata (assembly GCA_949629185.1). Taxonomy (NCBI): domain Eukaryota; kingdom Metazoa; phylum Arthropoda; class Insecta; order Lepidoptera; family Noctuidae; genus Apamea; species Apamea crenata. The sequence continues at coordinate 7,939,981 of OX451359.1, forward strand.
TTATACTGTGATCAAAATTAATTTTCGCAGTAAATTCTCTAAGGGCGTACTGAATAAACCCAACGAAGTAAAACATTTCAATTATTTAAATGCATCAAAAACAATTCCAGAATACACGTAAATTCTTTCTTCGAATTGAAACAACTCCTATTTCAAAATAACCATCAAAATTCAAACATACCATTCTCATTTCATTCCGAATTTCTAGAATTTCCTAATAAACATGTTTCCACATCAAAATATCCATTTGTAGTTTTAGCCGTTTTGGTCTAAACAAGCCGTTGTGTTGCGGTCGCTTCGACTCCGTTAGCCTGCGGCCAAATTCTGTTGAAAACGAACTCTAATGTTCCGCTCTGTGCGAAATTAACGAAACAAGCGAATGTTAGTGTTACGCCTGCGCTGTTTTAGTGGCAGGATTTAAGAGGTATTTCCTATGTACATAATGGTTTGTATTCCGTAAGGGAAATGGGAACTATTTTTAGTTTGAGGGTTATGAGCTTTTACTCGAGAATGAGTGTAAGGTTTTGTTAGAGTTTTATTGTGTGTTTACATTCCGTTGGCGTAATAAATAGCTAGTTTAATCACACTAATATTATAAAGGCGAAAATTTGTGAGTGAGTGTGTTTGTATGTTTGTTAATTCTTCACGCTCAAACGGCTGAACGGATTTGGATGAAATTTGCACACAGATAGTTTATAACCAGGATTAACACCGAACGGATTTTGATGAAACTTTACAATAATAGCTTATACATCAAAATAACACAAAGGATACTTTTTATCTCGATATTCCCACGGGATCGAAACTTATGCGGATGAAACCGGGCGCAGCTAGCTGTTACATATTTACCGTTTATTTCACACTAGCAGCGCCCCGCGGTTTCGCCCGCATAAGTGTCGATCCCGTGAGAATATCGGAATAAAAATTATTGTCTGTGTTATTCTGATATATAAGCTATATTATTGTAAAGTTTCATCAAAATCGGTTCAATAGCCCTTACTTATTAAGGAATTAAGCATATTAAGGATTAAAACCTTAGGGAGGCAACTTTAATGAAAAACAAAAAATCTAGATTTCAGGAACATCTATTTTCCGGCTACCAAGTTTAATATAATTTAGCTTTACAACGATAAAAATGTTGTAGTCACAAATTGTCGCACATTATCATTTTGATCACCCAGACCTTTAAAACACAATGAAAAAAAAATAACTGAGCAAACACGCTTAATTTAAATAAAACGGGAACCTTTCTCGATGATGAAATTAACCTCAACAGAGGAGAGTTGGACGGGTTGAAAACCGATAAAAGGTATACAGAAAAACCACTCCAAAAATTCCATATAGAACAACTCTTAGAAACAGATATATATTATAGTAATAGTATATATTATAGTAGTAGTGTATATTATAGTAATAGTATATAGTATAGTAATAGTATGTATGTGTATATTACCTATTTATGTATTTGTGTACCCAGTTCAGTTTTGTTTTTAACGTTCTTCCTCTCAACCAAAGCACCTCTGCCATCTAATCTCTTCACCACCCTTGGTTGACTGGTAGAGAATGCCCAAGGCATTAAGTCTGCCTTTGTACCTTTTTGTTCGCAAAGATTAAATAAATAAACAAGAAACTGACATTTAGGAAGGCTATGCTGTAACTATCTCATCGTGAAAACTAAGATGAAATAAGCTGTCAAATAGTGTCAATCCCTAGCATCAGGTGGAATGACAGCTCACTTTAAGCTCACCGAAAGCGTGAGATTTTTACAGAATACGTCGACAGGTTTATACATATATTTTAAGAGAAGCCGTTTTGATAGATTCAGGAATAAAATAATTATAATTAACTAATTTATAATTAGAGATGTGAAAAGAATCTACCTCCCTACCGTCTCCTCCTTCCTCTATCTACTATTTACCTTAATGGAAAATTTTAATCAAAAATAAAAAAAGAGTTTTTTTTTGTGTACCTATGATGACACGATTGAAGTCAAAATTTACGACTGGAGTCGAGTATACCCAATTCAGTATCACCGACCCGAGCGTGACGGTTCAGTTCAGCGCCAAAAGACGTAGTCACTGTAAAACTTTTTTAACTGAGCAGACCGCAATGCTGCTGGGGAGTTTGTTCCGCCACTTCTTCTTCCCAGTGAAATCACTAGGAAGTGGTGAAGGGTTTTGGGGGACTGTCTTATGTAATTTTGACGTAAGAAAAGTGCTGATTCTCAGCCTAATTTAAATAAATAATAATTGTTCGCAACGGAGCTGGAACGCGCCAACGCTAAAGCTCGTCGATGCGTCGCGGATGAAACGCGACGGGCTGTCCTGCGCCGGCGGCGGCCATCTCCTTGCCCTTTTTCTTCTTCTCGCTTCACGAACCGACAACGCGCATGACTGCATGACGCGCTAATATAATTCTATTCTCATTTTCTTATTTCTCATATTTCTGTATCTGTAACTCATGTCAAGAGTAAACGCTGAAACCTACTAAGTCTATTTATTGAAGTTGATCACCCCAACATATGGAGACCACGACGTGATCAACTGAAGGAAGAGGCGACCGCGTGGAGTGGTGTGGTGCCAGGAAACGACAACGAGCTGAGCTGCTGATCTGATTCTGAGAATCCTAGATGACCGCGTGTGCGTGCTGATGACCCACCTGTCCCTGCAATCCTGTGTAGTGAGTGATTTGGTCGGTTCACAGGGAAGTACGCCCAATTTTAGTACCTACTTAACATGCTTAACTTAATTTACAGGTCCGACATTCATAATCAGCCGATTTCTGTGCACCAGACATTCCATACTGTCTCTAGTTACTGATAATTTCTTATGTAGGTACCTACTCTATACTGAAATAACACCTAGGTACCTAAATAACTACTTGCAAATGATGATTTTATAGTTAGGTCTAAAATTCTACATACATGACAACTGCCCACCTAACTACTTACATAACCTGCACCTGGAGTCAGATTATATGACAAGTTGCTTAGTAAGGAGGTACTAATTACTAATTAAATGACAAGCATACCTGCCTTACTAGTAACTACTTACTTTCTCTTTCACTTTGCTTACGGGACCACCCTGGCATTTTCCAGACTTGCTGTGCTGCCTGCTTCTTGGGTCCCGTTGGAATGCGCTGCTTTAAACTTACCTACACATCTCTGCTACTGCTTGCATCCTGCGCTGTGTAACCTGCCTTGCTTGTGTGTGAGTCGCTGACTGCACGAGCTGTTGTCGTAGCCATTGCGCGACATATACGGTTTGGCTTTATTTTCTTAATTTTACATGTGGTATTTAATACCAGCATAGCTAATTTCTTGACGGTTTGTTCAGTTCTTATAAGTGTTCACCATGTCGGCTGAATTGAAATCTCTTGTTCAACAACGTGGTACGATAAAGGCTAGAGTAACTACATTTTCTAAATACATAAATACTATAAAACTAATAGAGGCTGACAGTATTCCTAAACAAATAATCGTTGAAACTGAATTAAAACTATCAAGATTCAAAGAATTGTTGGTACAGTTTGATGATTTAAAAACTAAAATTGAGGGTTTAGATCCTGATCAGTTGGAAGAAAATGACATGATTGAAAGTGAATTTTGCTCTAACATAGCTAAAGCACAACTGATAATTGAAAGTCTTGCCCCTAGTGATTTAATACCTGAAAATAGGAACTGTAATTCAATATCTACCTGTCAGCATATCAATCAAGATAGTCATAACCATAACATTAAGTTGCCTACGATTCAGCTGCCTTCTTTTAATGGAAACTATTTAAATTGGATGGAATTTCGAGACACTTTCGATTCTCTAATCAACAACAATAATACTATTCCAGAAATTAACAAGTTTCATTACCTTCGCTCTTCATTGAAGGAAGGAGCATCTGATATAATAAAGTCAATTGAGTTTACTGCTGCCAATTATAAATTAGCTTGGAAGTTACTTACTGAACGCTTTGATAACAACCGGATCCTTACTAATAATCATTTAAAAGCTATCTTGAATTTTGACACAATATCTAAAGAAAATTACAAGTCACTTCGTACTATGATAGATTACTATTCTAAAAATATTCGAGCCCTATCTTCTTTGAATGATCCTGAATCCCGCTGGGATACTTTACTTGTTTATATTATGGTGTCCAAACTAGATGGCGCCACGGGTCGCATATGGGAGGAACACAGGAGTACTATTGCTTCTTCACCAACAATAGAAGAATTCTATAATTTCTTGAGAAATCGTGCTGACGTTTTAGAAACCTTACAGTACAGCAAAAACGATGTTGTTACTAAAACTGAAAAACATACTCACTCTAAAGACAATAAACAAACTAAATCATTTGTTTCCTCAAACACTAATGAAAAGGGCTGTGTTGTATGTTCACAAGATCATTTACTATATAAGTGTGATAAATTTAAAGACATGTCGTTGGATGCTCGATATATGGAAGTTAATAAGCATAAGCTCTGTCACAACTGTTTGCGTCCTGGTCATTACTCTGCTCACTGCAAACATAATTATTGTAAAATCTGCAACAAAAGACACAATTTACTGCTACATAAACCACAGTCAAATAAAGCTAAGACAAACTCACCTGTTGATACTTCTTCTGCAACATCAGTTCCTCAAGAAGCAAGTCCCTCTCAGACATCTACTATTGCCATGTTTAATCCTGTATCACTCTCTGTGGCAATGCCCAGGCAGATCCTTTTATGCACTGCTCAAGTGGAATTAATTGATAGCCGATCTTCGGAAACACACACTGTGAGAGCATTACTAGATAATGGAAGCCAGTCTTCATTTATAACTGAAAGAATGCAACGAAAATTGAATCTACCCTGTTCTAATACTAATATTTCAATTGCTGGTATAAACAATAAGTTAACTAATACTACTAAAAGGTGTAACATAAAACTTAAATCTCGGATTAACCTATTCCATGCTAATGTTTCATGTCTTTTAGTGCCTGATATTACTGGCATGTTGCCCAGCTCAAGGGTTAACACTTCTGAATGGAATCTTCCCAAATCTATAGGACTAGCAGATCCTACCTACTATATGCCCTCTGAAATTGACTTACTGCTAGGAGCTGATATTTATTGGGAAATTGTAGATTCTGAACAAATTAAGTTAGGGAAAAATAAACCTACACTAATAAAATCTAAACTGGGTTGGCTCATGTCAGGCCCTACCGGTGGGAGCCCTACTACTACTACTAATTCGAACTTTTCTCAGGAAATTAGGGACTCTCTGGCTAGATTCTGGGAAGTTGAAGATATTCCTGCTCTGCCAAATGAAAACACTAAGTTTTCCAATGAGGAACAATATTGTGAAAACCATTTTATTGAAAACACTGTCCGCCTGAGTGATGGGAGATTTTGTGTAAAACTTCCATTGCGTGAGGTTCCCAGTAAGGCTTTAGGGGACTCTTATCTTATTGCTAAAAGGCGCTTCTTTAACTTAGAAAAGAAACTAAATAAATCTAAAATAAAAAATGAATATACTGATTTTATAAACGAATATCGCAGATTAGGGCATTTATCTGAAGTAAGCCGTCCTAGCTTTGGATATTACATTCCTCATCATGCAGTAATTCGCGATAGCAGTGAAACCACTCGGTTAAGAGTAGTCTTTGATGCTTCTTGTAAAACTTCTACTAATAAGTCACTAAATGATATCCAATTTGTTGGACCAGTAGTTCAGGACGATTTAATGGCAATTCTGCTCAGGTTCCGTCAGTATACCTATGTGGTGACGGGAGACATTGAAAAAATGTATAGGCAGGTTATGGTAAATGAATCACAGCGTCATTTGCAGCTTATTCTTTGGAGAGAAGACGAAAGTCAACCACTCAAAACCTTGCAACTCAATACTGTCACTTATGGGACAGCTTCAGCTCCCTACCTGAGTACTAGGTGTCTTGTCCAACTCGCAGCGGAGTGTAGTGATGAAGCTGTTGCCAATACTATAAGACATGACTTCTATGTTGATGACCTGAATACTGGTTCAGACTCAAAATCTCTATTAAAGGCTAAAATTTCAGGAGTGATTGCCAAACTTGCTGAAGGCTGCTTCCCTTTGCGTAAATTTAGAACAAATTGTCCCGATATTTTTGATAGCATACTTACAACTGACCAATCTCAAGACTTTAGTAAACAATCTTCTGTCTTAGGATTAAAATGGTCACCTATCTCTGACACTTTAAACTACTCAGTCGAAAATAAATCGATTCCTAAAGTTACGAAACGCTCTATATTGTCGAACTCGTGTCGAATATTTGATCCCTTAGGTCTCTTATCTGCCTGCACTATTTTTCATAAAATCTTACTACAAAGGCTCTGGTTACTTAAATTAGATTGGGATGACGAAGTTCCAAAAGAAATTCAAAACTCGTGGATAGAATTCCATAATGAAACGCAACATTTTGCTCACATTCAGATACCTAGATACATTTTCTGTAGTTCTCCTATTTACATAGAGGCTCACTGCTTTACTGATGCCTCGCAAAATGCCTATGCTGCATGTGTTTATCTCAAATCGACTAATAGTTTAGGCGAAGTTAACTGTAACTTATTATGTGCTAAAGCTAAGGTTTCTCCTTTGAAATCGGAAACAATTCCCCGTCTGGAATTGTTAGGCGCTTTACTTGGTACAAAACTATACTCTAAAGTATGTCGCTCTTTACAAATTAAGATTGCACGCTCAGTATTTTGGACGGACTCAACCATAGTCCTAGGGTGGCTACACACTCCACCTAAGACCCTTAAAACTTATGTAAGCAATCGGATTGAACAGATTCGAGAATTAACTGACATAACTACATGGCGTCATGTACCTTCTGAACATAATCCCGCTGACATTGCTTCCAGGGGCATTCAACCACGTCTTCTTAATGATAATATTCTTTGGTGGCATGGTCCTTTCTTTCTGACCAAGTGTGAACATGAATGGCCCCAATCTAAATCTACTCCTTCTACTTTACCTGAAATAAAAATAAGTTTAAATGTTAAAACTATGTCAACTGACGTCATACCCTTTGAAAAATATTCTAAACTATACAAACTACAAAGAATATTTGCTTACATACTGAGATTTTTGAATAACATTAAAAAATCTAATACTAAATTAAATGGTGAACTTACCTGTTCTGAGTTAAATAACTCACTGTTACTCCTAGCTAAAGCGTCACAGAGAGAATGCTTTTCAAAGGAAATTCACTCACTTGAAACTTTGGAAAAATTAAACTCTAAGTCACGAGTTCTGTCTTTGAACCCTTTTTTGGATCGACACGGTGTCTTACGTGTCGGTGGAAGGATCGACAATGCATCTCACTGTCCCTATGAAAAAAGGCATCCCATACTGCTAGACCCCAAACACACTTTCTCAAAACTTTTATTTGAGCAAGAACATCTACGTCTCCTACACTGTGGCCCTCAGCAACTGTTAAATACTATTCGTGAGCAATTTTGGCCTACAGGTGGGAAAGTATTAGCTGCGACTACTGTCAGAAAGTGTGTTCGTTGTCAAAGATTTAGAGCTAAGCCTTTAGAACCCATAATGGGTAATCTACCGGAATCTCGTGTAACTCCTGCTCCACCATTTGCGACTTGTGGCACTGATTTTGCAGGACCCTTTTTAATTTTAAATAGAAAGGGTCGCGGTGCCAAGAGCTCCAAGTGCTATTTATGCATATTTGTATGTTTTAGCACGAAAGCTGTACACTTGGAGGTCGTGAGCGACCTGAGTAGTGATGCCTTCATTTTATGCTTGCGTAGATTCATAGCACGAAGAGGTAAACCTCACACCATATACTGTGACAATGGAAAAAACTTTGTAGGAGCTTGTAATGAACTGAACAGACTGCTCAAGGAAAATGAACGTTCAGTTAGCGACTTCGCGAGCAAGGAGGGTATAACATTTAAGTTTTCTCCCGCGTATGCACCGCATTTCGGCGGTATCTGGGAAGCAGGAGTCAAGACAGCTAAATATCATCTAAAACGGATAGCGAGTAACTCTAGTTTAACCTTTGAAGAATTATACACTCTGTTTGCACAGATTGAGGCCATTATGAATTCACGGCCCATTACTTCTATGTCTGCTGATCCTTCTGATCTGTCAGCACTTACACCGGGACACTTCCTTGTGGGCCGACCATTGACCTCACTACCTTCACCCGTTATCCAAAAAGCCAGCATCAATCGATACCAGCTGATTGAACGCTTGAGACACCACTTCTGGTCACGATGGACAAAGGACTACTTATCCACTCTACAGCAACGCGTCAAGTGGCAGCGTGCACAAGACCATGTTCGTGCTGGCGACCTGGTCCTCATCCTAGACGATCAGCTGCCACCTATGAAGTGGCTCATGGGCCGCATCATCAAGCTGTACCCGGGAGCTGACGGCGTATGCAGAGTGGTTGATGTGAAGACTAAGAACGGCGTCATTCATAGGCCCGTCTCAAAATTATCTATACTAGATTCCCAAGAGCTCCTTGGGGAACTTGTCCCCAAGGGGGGGGAGGATGTTCGCAACGGAGCTGGAACGCGCCAACGCTAAAGCTCGTCGATGCGTCGCGGATGAAACGCGACGGGCTGTCCTGCGCCGGCGGCGGCCATCTCCTTGCCCTTTTTCTTCTTCTCGCTTCACGAACCGACAACGCGCATGACTGCATGACGCGCTAACATAATTCTATTCTCATTTTCTTATTTCTCATATTTCTGTATCTGTAACTCATGTCAAGAGTAAACGCTGAAACCTACTAAGTCTATTTATTGAAGTTGATCACCCCAACATAATAATAATAAATCCCTGGACATTTCACACAGCACCATTTGTCCCAAGTTAAGCAACCTAATGCTTGTGTTATGGTAACAAGATGGCTGATAAACTACTTATATACAATTTTTTTTTGTAAATACATACATATAGACATAGATAGAAAAACACCCAGACTCGGAACAAATACATGTAGGTCAAACAAATATTTGTTCCGTGCGGGAATCGAACCCGCGACACGCAGCGCTGCAGTCAATCGCTTAACCACTGCGCCAACCGTGTAAATGATATTTACCTATGATTTTTTTTTGTTAGTGTTGACCTTTTGTCATTTATTTATTGCATGCCTGAAACCGCCTGAAGCGTAGTACATGTCAATACATTTTACTCGGCAGAGCACATCAAAAGGTTTATTTTACAGTAGCCTGTTTTTTGTGCCTGTAATTGAATGGCCAAGTTTACGATCGACCAAAAATATTTACCGTGGAAACTAAAGTAAATAGTTTGGGATGCGCTGTTGCTGTTTTTTGTACAGATACGAGGGTAAATAGAATTCACAGTATTTGTTTGCTGGGAGTCTCTTGCTGTGTATGTATTTATGTTTGTTGTTTCTCCAGAGAATTTTTTGATAATCGTTTTTAATACTTTACTAGCAGTGCCCAGCGGTATCACCTGCATAAGTGGAGATCCCGAGGAAATATCGGGATAAAAAGATTCTATGTGTAAATCCAGGGTGTCAGCTAAGTTCATACCTTCATCAAAATTGGTCCAGCCGTTTGAGCGTGAAGAAGTAACAAACATGAAACACACACACACAAAACACACACGCACTCACAAACTTTCGCCTTTATAATATTACTACCCAGATGACGACTGGTATTGGACGGTGGTATGGGAGGAAAAAACATGGGGCTATTTCTGCTTTGTGCTCGTGATTATAGATAATATATTTTGTTTTTATTTTTGCATATTATTATAATTAATTATCTTTTTGTATGCACGTGTTTCTGTGACAAATAAACCTATTTTTCTTTCTTGTCTATGGTGCGCCGACCCCAAATAAATTAAGATACGGGCAGGAGAATGATGACTTGAAGACAGACTTCAAGGCTTGACTTGAAGTTATGCTTCTAAGAAAGGGTATACTTAATATTTTACTTACTTATTTTAAGGAATCGAATTTACTTTAGACTGGACTTCTAACTGAAAAAAAATACATAAAATATAACATTTTTCTTTGTTAGCCTACATTTCGTCCCTTAGCTAGGCAACGGCCAATTCCCCCCTTTCGTCCAAACCTCCCGTCATGTGCGATCTCTAGCCACGTGCGCCCTGCAAATGTTACCACGTCGTTGCACCACTTTCGCCATGGTCTACCTCGACGGCGATGTCCTCCCTCATACGTCCAGTGAGTGACGATACTTGCCCATCTCCGGATGCATTCGTGAAACGTGTCCAGCCCGCTCCTACTTCAGCCTGACTGTTTTTTCTCCAAAATCCGGTACTTAAGTGATGGAGCGCAGCGTGGTGTATAAGATATTATTTCTGTTTATTTAAATAATAATAGTTAAAGTATAATTTAATTTATTTTATTGTCTTGTATATTTGTATTGTTATTGAAATTGTGTGCCTAATAATTAGTATGAGTCTTTTGTTGCTTGATTATGAATAAATAATAATAATAATTAGAACTGTTCCAACCTCGATGTCTGCGTTTAATTTAAACAGACACGACAACGATTCTCTTGCAAACTTTCTTAGTCTATTTCCATTCTTAGTTTTTTCATGAACGTGGGAAATAACATGCACATTGTATACCTACCATTCATGTCTGATTTGTAACTTGCTGAAGTTCCTAGAAATATAAAGTTCCTAGGTAAGTACTCATGTAGGTAACTATATAATATATGTACTCGTACTACTCAATTGGGTACCAAACAAACTGTGTTCAAGTCTAATTGAAGCTCATGTGTCATTGGACTTAGCTACGCTTACCGCGGTCGGTTGGTGGATGGATGACCATTCATAACATATCCTTCGGCAAGCACATTGAACCGTTGGTCCCAGGTAAATCTTTGACATTCGTTACGGGAAGTCAGAAGCTCGAAAGTCTGACAGCCAGTCTTACCAAGGGGTATCATGTTACCCAGTGGCTGTGTTGTGGAGGTCAAATGGGTAGTCACTCCATGTGAAATACTGGTGTTCAGCTGCATCCAGTTAGATTGGAAGCCAACCCTAAAATAGTTGGGAAAATAAGCTAGACAGATTGACCGTGTGCATTGGATTTTGCAGCCACATTCTTCTAACAAGTAAATTGCAGTCAGAAAGCTATAAGTTTCTTACGTACGACAATCTTAAGGATTTCTAGTCTTGTTATGTTGTAATATGATCGAAAATTAACACATAACTCCCTACCCTTGGTTGACTGGTAGAGAATGCCTAAGGCATTAAGTCCGCCTTTGTACCTTTTTGTGCGAAAAGTTTAAATAAATAATAAATACCTCAAGTGGTAAAACTGTAGTAAGCAATTCTTTATGATCCTTAGCCAAATAAGGGCTTGCACCAAACTCAAATATAAAGCATTTGTTTCAATCAAATCGAACTTATTTTGCAGGCAATTCTGAATTGCCAAGAAGGGTTCGGTCAAAGTTAAAGATGTAGCTTAGATGTGTACTTTGCCTTACAACAAAGCGTTTTGGGGGACTGTCTTTTGTAATTTTGATGCTCGAATAGTGCTGATTCTCAGCCTAATTTGAATAAATAACTTTTGATTTTGTTCTGAAATTAGTATTTTCTTTTCGTCTTTCAATAGTTTTAACCAATACGTGTTTAGACCTCGTTGACCTAGTGGTCGCAAGCGCTACTGCTGAGCATGTAGTCCTGGGTTCGATTACTACATGGGACTTAGACATAATTGCCGAAATGTGGATGTACTATAGGTAGCTGCTACACCTCTCGCCAGGCGGCGGTCAACAGAGTCTAACCTGACTTCGTGGAAGTTGACGAGAGCAATACAGAACGGTGTGGACTTCTCATGGACATTGGACTTCGTACGGACAACATGTGCTCAGAAACTGTCTCGCGTTCCTTATCGTTGAGTTGTGTACCTACAGTGTGTGATTCGTTAGTGTGATTAATTTGCTCTTAAATTATAATCTGATTTGAACTGCAAACGGCTTTTCTATTGCGCAATAACCGACACGACACGGTTGGCGCAGTGGCTGAGCGATCAACTGCTGCGCTGCGTGTCGCGGGTTCGATTCCCGCACGGAACAAATATTTGTATTGCCTACAGGTAGTTGTTCTGGGTCTGGCTGTTTGTGTATGTGAGTTGAAATGTTTGTGAACGCACCCACGATACAGGAGTAATTCCTAGTGTGAGGCAACGTATAAACAAAAAAAAAACCCCACACTGCCTATAGTACGCCCACAGCATTTACAATATGGCTCATGATGACGAGACAGACGTACCTTCTCCGTCATGTATTTAGAATTTAAACTAGATATGCCAAAAGAACTCGGCTTCCATATTTTAACAGTGATATTTACCTACTCGTCGTAATGGGTCCAAAGCGAGTATTTAAAGAAACATTAGGCACGGATAAGTTCGGTCATTACACCGTTCGCCAGTTCGCGGACGAGCTCCTAATAACAAGCGTTTATTTTTATTTAAGTTTTTTTTTGTTACTAAGTAGGCTACATGTAGTGTGGTTGTATGTTATTCTGTAAGTCTAGTGGCGAACTTTGAGTAGGTATCTTCCTATTTGTAACTCAAAAATCTTAATTGAAAAACTCCAAATAATTAATTGTAACGACTTTTGCGCAAACAAAAAAAAAACAAAAGTAAGTAGTCCTTAGAGATAATTCATCATAACAGTCGAAAGACGGCCACTTCTGGACATAGTCCAAGCACCACCGCATTGACCGATTCTGAGCTCCCCGCATCCAGCGAATTCCTGCGGCATTCACACTACCTTTCGGCCCCATCGGCCATCTATTTGCGCGAGCAATTTGCCCTGCCATTGCCACTTAAGTTTGACAGTTCTTCGGGCTATATCGGTTACCTTCGTTCTCCTGCGGATCTCTTCATTTCTGATTCGATCACGTAGGGAAACCAGGGCTCATTGTGAGCGACTACGTTTCCACGTTTCAACGTGGTTGAGAAAAATAATCAATCATCTGCCTAGGCTTCTCCCAAATATGTTCGGGTCGGCTTCCAGTCTAACCGGATGCAGCTCAATACCAGTATTTTACATGGAGCAACTGCTTATCTGACCTCCACAACCCAGTTATTGGGTAATGTGATACCCCTTTGGTAAGACTGACTTTCGGGCTTCTGACGACCCGGTGATTTCGAAGGCATAGACGGGTCTTGGTATGTAAATATGGTAACCCATCCACGGACCAACCGCGGCAAGCGTAGCTTAACTTGATCGATCGACCTGTGTGGCTGTTATTTCTTAGCAACAAGAAAATAATCAATGATATCCATTATTACATATTTATTAACTGCTGTGCAATAATTAGTTGCAGTTACAGTATTTTTGTTATTATTCCGTAAGGGAGAGACGTTTCCTTTAAATTGTTAACCGGGACAGGCATGTCCCGGTAAAAATACTAGTATACCAGTCGAAATAAAAAAAAGCCATGTTAGCTGACACAAACAAACCTCGGAGTTTCCAAGGAACATTAAAAAGTTTTGAATACTTTTTTGCTTCATCACTGTAATGTTTTAAGTTTGGTTCTATTAAGCCTCTTGGGTGTAATTTAGACTTCTTGCTGTTTTTAAAAACACGAAACATATTTTTCTGTAACGAGGACAAAACAAATGTCACTTCTTGTGTTATCTTTGTACCCATTACATAGTTGAGCCATTGTTTAGAGCAATATTTTATTGGTAAGTATTTATTTATTTATTTATTTATTACATTTGGGAAAACAAACAGCAGTATATTAAGCATAAACAGTGTTGTCTTAAAATTAAACTTAACAAATATACCACCCACAACATTTTCCACAGATTACTATATTATATTGTAGTATTGTATACAAAGAAAAATAATATAACATCAAAGGCGAATTCCCATAATTTAAAACGTTCAAAATCTAGTCGTAATCTCATCTTAGCTCTCTCTCACAAACAATGTCAAAAATGTAGGGAAATTAGAGTTATTTTTGATAGATTGAGACTGAGATCAGACTGTGAACGTTCTTAAAATTACGAGAATGGCCCCTCGAGCCTGTAATCCCCGAAGGGTTTTTTTATTTTTTATTACTATTTGATTTGTTTTTAGGGTTCCGTACCCAAAGGGTAAAAACGGGACCCTATTACTAAGACTTCGCTGTCTGTCCGTCCGTCTGTCCGTCCGCCTGTCTGTCACCAGGCTGTATCTTAAGAACCGCGATAGCTAGACAGTTGAAATTTTCACAAATTATGTATTTCTGTTGCCGCTATAACAACAAATACTAAAAACAAAATAAAATACATATTTAAGGGGGGCTCCCATACAACAGACGTGATTTTTATAGATATTGTACGGAACCCTTCGTGCGCGAGTCCGACTCGCACTTGGCCGGTTTTCTTTTATTTTGTGGTGTAATATTAATTATTGGATTAATTTTTATTTCCACAGTATTCGGGGATAGGCACAGGTGTACATATAGTACACCCACATTTTGTCAGTTATGTGAACGTGATAGAGAGCAGTGGTAGGCCAGTGGTAACGGCCCGGACTTACGAATTGTAGGTCGTGGGTTCGAACCCAGACAGGCGTTTTACTTTGTGTAAATTATTTCATCATCTTTGCTCTCAAAAACGGTGAAGGAAAACATCGTGAGGAACCCGGCATGTCCTAGAACCAAAAATTGGTTTAGTCCATGTTCGACCCCCACAGTTTCTACCCTCGACCATGTTCAACCCCTCGAAGACATGTGACATCTACCAAGCCGCACTGGGCCCGCGTGGTGGAGTACGGCCCATTCCCCTTCACAGAGAGGAGGCCTGTGTCCCAGCAGTGGAAACGTTATAGGCGGGTTATGTTTATGTGTGAACGTGAACGCAGCATTAGTTCCATGTAATAGAGACGAGCCTATTGCCATCAACCGAACACAGATCCAGATGGGGCTGCTGCTGAGACATTTCAGATAAAAAAAACTCAATAACACTTTTCCCAACCCAGGAATTGAACCCAAGACCTCATACTTAGCAGTAGCGCTTGCGACTACTAGAGTACTACTAGACCAACGAAACAGCCTTTTAAAAATAAGTTATTAAAATATAGCTTACAAAAATACCTACTGAAAAAGCCTTTTCCCAACTTTGTCAGCTTCCAGTCTAACCGGACGTAGATGAATACCAGTATTTTATATGGAGCGACTGCTTATCTGACCTCCATAACCCAGTTACTGGGTAATACTATACCCCTTGGTAAGACTGGTTGTTACCCATAACGACTGTCAAAGATCCACGAATGACAGCCGGGACCAACGGCTTAACGTGCTTTCCGAGGCTACTCGATATCGATACAATTTAATATAATTTCCTGAAAAACTTTATCTTTAAACAGTGGTCCTAAGCAATTACTCAAATCCCCAAACACTACATTAGCCGCGACAAAAACCATTCACTCATGAAAAACGGAATCGATATTTTTAATTCAATCAAAAATCGAAATTGGAATCGCAATTGAAATTCTAAACCATTCCCCGATCAATCAATCGTCTATTACCTGTCAGGGTTGTCATCGAACGCTTTATGATATTATAATGACAAAGTGGGAACCCTAATGGGCCTTCATTAAGGTAACAAATATTAATGGATGCCTTTTGTGACGGTTATGCTGTATGAAGTGATTTTATTGGTGGCCAGGATTTTTGCTTTTATTTTTAAATTGTTCTTCTATTCTTTTGTTTTTAATTAACGGTGGGGTTTGTTGATTTAATATTTGTGCATTGTGGAATTTAAGGGGGAAGCGACAAGGTAGCCCGCAAAATTCAATTTTTTGCTATTTGCAGGTCACAGTCAGGTTGTATGTATATTGAACAAAATGGGATTCGCGACAGTAACAAGTATGTATTGACATAATTATAATCACTAAAATCATCTATACATCCCTATAAGTTCATAATTATAACCATGTTGATTGATCGAAACTAATTAATAGGGTTTAATGAACTAAGAGGTTTGTATTGATGATTTGGCATGACATAGGACTAAAACGTAACTGGCTAAAAGTGGGTGTATTATTGGTGCACCTCTGTCTAACCCGTCGGGGAATACAAGCGTATTGTCATGTTATTTAAATTGTCTTACCTGAATTAGCTTTAAATTTATCTGCCTAAAAGTAAATCCACAACATAATGACTCTACTTGAGATACCCCCTTTAATTGAGATGACACTATGCTATTTTTTTATTGCATTTTCCGCTTAAATCCATAACTACTGGTGGCCGTTTTCCTTCACCGTTTTGAGAGCAGTGGTGATAAAATAAACTACATAAAGTAAAGCGCCTGCCTGGATTCGAACCCATGACCTACAATTCGTAAGTTGGGGACGTCACCACTAGGCCAGCAATTCTCTCAAAAAATCCATCCATAAGAAATCCATAGTAATCCCAGCAAATAAGAACGAAATGAATCGCCTACAATTAAAACCTTCTTAGTCTTCACCATTATTATTTCAGGAACGCCATACATCAATCGTTCGGACAGCTAATTTTGCCAAACAATAACTTTTCGCACCTTTTCCTTTCTTTCCTGATATCTTCCATTGTTACGAAGATAAAGGAAAAACGTTTGCTATAATAAAATATAATCACACCTCTGGGTTTTTTCGATGGATGAATCATTCATAAATCATAAAATTGTAATCGTCCTGAAATAAAACAGTTACTGTTGGTTTTTCTCAAAGGGGACTTGTGAGATATTAAAGAAACCTTTCTTATTTTATGCATAAAATGGAATGAAATCGCACGATTCGGTATAGAGTGCCGACTTCAGTTTTTTTTTTATATTTATACTAAAATGATTGGTATTTTTATCACAAGCCATTGCAATATTTTTATGCTTTTAATAATGCTAATAAATTAAATTTAATATATTTTTATTTGCTTTTTTTAATGATAGGTATTCAATACAAATATATTATGTATGTTTATGATAGGTATGTCTGGGCCCGCGTCGCCTGAAATAAATAAATAATAAAAAAATAACAGAACCTACCTTAGTACACTTCTTATTGTTGAATATAAAGCAATACAAATTTTATCAACCTTAATTTCACATGTTGGATGATCTTAATATATTTAATTATATTTTCATAATTTAAAAAGATAACAGTCTTAATTAATAATAATCCACTATAGCCACCCAAACCCACAGCCCAATATACTTTGTTTCCATGTTCTGCACTAGTCCAGCACCAACCGGGGGTTGTCCTTGGCTGCACTTGCATACAGGGATAATAGTCGGTTGGTGCCTCCTCATCATTTAAAATTGTCTAAGGGGCCTCTGCGAGTTGGCTTTGGCCCCTGGTAAGCCTTCCAAAGGTCCGGGGCCTCCCGAGATATGCCACAGACAATAATAATATTTACAAGTATATAAAAAGGAGAGGAAATAAAATCAAAGGTCATCGAAAAATTCGTCCGCATCACTGTTAACAGGAAAAGTGCCTAAAAGGCTGGCAGCATTGCCATGTTGTAAACAGAATATCTATAAAAATGCCTTTTTTACAAAACAAGGCTTAAAAATATTTCCTTTTTTCCTAAGGGCAGCGCCTAAAAATGAAATGTTAGATACAAAATATCTGCAGGAATTCTTTGCTAGTGGCTAAATAAATATAGGTAAGGCAGATTAAACATCCGTCATGCTGGTCGGCAAACAGCTAAAAGCTTAGCTACTTTAAGAAGTTTTTCACAAATTCCTCGCGTTTTGTTAGGAAGAATGCTTAAAATGTCGGCATCAGCATTTCGCGGGGAACCGTGACCTCATTTCTAAAACTTTTCCCTTCAAGTAAGATTGATGTTTGCAAAAAAAATTACTGTTCACGAAAAAAAACACGAATGAAACTTTGGACTTAGCGGGTTTTACGGCAATGGATATGGAGGTATGCTTTCTTTTTTAAATATTTCACGAATTTTTTTTTGACAAAGCGCAACGACCGGAATTTTTCGCTGTCCAAACTTTTTTTGGCGTCCTGTCGGAAAATGTAAGGTATTTCAAATATTTTTTTTTAAATAAATACAAATGAATATATTTTTTCCTCGCTTAGAATCAATCTGTCTAGCTTTTTCTCAATTGAGTCGTGGTCGGCTCCCTGTCTAACCGGATGCAGCTAAATACCGTATTTTACATGAAGCGACTGCCTATCTGACCTCCACAGATTGTTGGGGTTCTGACTACCCGTAACGACTGTCAAAGATCTTTGAATGACCGCTGGAACCAACGGTTTAACGTGCTTACCACCACCACTGCGGCTGTAATTATATAGCCACAAGCTCATTTCCTCATTTAGAAATACCCTAGCTAACATACAAGTCACACATTTCCATCACGATTGTCAAACACAAAGACGAAGAAAAATGCCCGATAAATAAACAAAACACGATCTGAAAACGTTCTAATCTACCAACACACCAACATCAGTGCTCTAAGTGGAATACCTCACGTGTTTCATCTCCAGCTCCTCACGTAGACTAGCACGGGGGGGGGGGGGGGTATGTATAGTGTATTTTTTTTTTCCCTATTTAGAATACCCTAAAAACATACAATTCACATAGTTTCATCAAGATTCTCAAACACAAAAGTTGGTTATTATTTGTTGTTACTACAAACTAACCTATTAGTTTGTAAGTTTACTAACACAGTTGTTACATATATTAATAAATTAAACTTCGTATAATATCTAATAACGTTCCCAATCTGCAAACAAAAATTCAACCAAATATATCCAATAGTTGAGGCAAAGATTGGCAACACCCATAGTCGCCCCATCACTCACTCATCTTAAATAAAGATTTTTTATTATATTTTATTTTATTATTTGCAATAAAAACACTTTTTCAATTGTATTTATTGACGTACTATCGTCACCACATTGTATAATAAACAAAACATCAGCCAAGAAAATGCCTGATAAATAAACAAAACACGATCTGAAAACGTTCCAATCTACCGACACACCAACTTGTTTCATCTCCAGCTGCTCACGTAGGCCAGCACGGGGGTAATTCGATAATATTAGGCGACAGATGTTTTCGCGTGTATTTTTCAATCTCACCCCGCCTCGGGCGATTTATGCCTCGCCTCTTTATAAATGACCTGCGTGGCCGAAATGAGATATAGAAATAGCGTAACGATATTGGCACCGAATGTTTCATGGCTGAAAAAAAGGGGGCTGAGCTTTATCTTATTATGCCACGGTCGTACCTAATAACGATTTCAGAGGTAAACTTATTGAAACTTACCTTTTTCATTCATACTTTCTGTTTCCATAAACGAATCGTAAGGAAGAAAGAAATACTTTTATTTGCGTCAAACATAACGCATAAAAAGTACATAATACACAAAAAAAAAGTTGCGTCACATCCACGCAAAACGGCCATCGCTCAGCATAATGCTGTCGTCGTAATAATGTATCTTTACACATCATAAATTAAATTCGCTTTTCATATCTGTGTCCGCATTGTTCTTGTAACTAAACTATGCAACGGATTTGGATGCGGTTTTCATTATCACTGAAAACCGCATCGAAATCCGAGAATTTATTTTTTAGAGAATTTATTCCGGAAGATTTATGTGTTTTAGCTTCCGCCCGTGACTTCGTCTGCGTGAAATTTCATGTTCTCCCAACCCACCCCGTCGCAATGCATCGCCCATCCGCGCTATTACCTACTTATATTTTCTCGGCAAGTGTTAGCTTGATATTAAGTAGCCATACCTACTCAAGAATTGGGCTATAAAATGCAAAATGATTTTTTGAAATCCGACTGTTAGTTCCAGAGATTAGCGCGTTCAAATAAATAACTTTATTATTAGTATAGAAATATAGATATATGGATTACATTAATATTACTCACTACTTATCATAAAGAAATCATAATGTTTTTACATTGTGGACACAACGACCACTTACGTTCTTATAACAACAGATAGCAAGTATACCTAATGAGGCCTGACCTGAAACATATTTGTAGTGCCTTTTTTGACAGATGGAACTAGTGATTGCAGCAACACACAATACATTGATTGATACGTACGGTATTATAATGCCTGTAAGAAGCCATTGCGTCAAAATTTTTCGTCGGTTATTAAAAAAAATATTGCTGTTCCATACGTTTTGACCGCGTAGGTATTGTACTTTTCTATGAATCAGAAGAGTTTTTTTTGATAACCGGCGAAAAATTTATATGCTATTTGGTCTAAACTCATGTGCTGAATTCATGGTTACAGTTTGCGCGTCGATGTCCCTGCCACCCTGTATATTCCAGATTACGTAAAAGTCAGTCAGACAGCTGTCAAACAACGGTTCACTTAATAGATAAGGTATAGCAAGCCTCATTACCCTGTTTACTAACTACGTAGGTCCATAGCGAACAAATCTAAAAGCCTTAAAAAAAAGAACCGATACAACACCCCCAACCCGATCAAAACTCATTAACATCGCAGAATCACGCGAACAGAATTTAAAAAAGCAAAAATACGTAACACAATCGAATTCTCTGATACAATCACAGAGCTTGGCAGAAACCCTTTGTACTCCGGATTGATGGCCGAAGATACCGCGATCACAAAGACATGGAGAATGGAACCGATCTCAGCTCGGACAACGATCTATCAATTTGTTTAATTGGATTCTTTTCATTGTTATTTTTCTTTCTTTTTCTTTTCTGTTTGAAAACAGGTTTGTTGAGGTTTAATGTTATTCTTTTTATGGCGTTTTGTTGGAATCTGTTTGATTTTGAGATGAGTGGGGTAAGAGATGTTTTTAGTGAGCAGACGATCTGCTACAAACTATTATCGTTTACCTTTATAATGTGTATCGACGAGTATTACACGAAATATTTTAAGTGATACGCCTATAAATGGTAAAAAAGCCATAGAAACGAAAATCTTATTTTCTCACATCCTTTACGCTAGTTTCTACGTAGTATTTACTGTCATTAAAAAGGAGTAAAGGGTTTATGTAAATGGTCGTGGGTTCGTTCCCAAACAGGCGCTTTACTTTGTGTAAATTATTTCATCACCGCTGCTCTCAAACGGTGAAGGAAAACATCGTGAGGAAAAAAAATTCGAAGACTTGTGACATCTACCAACCCGCACTGGGCCCGCGTGGTGGATTACAGCCCACTCTCTCTCAATGAGAGGAGGCCTGTGTCCCAGCAGTGGGAACATTATGGGCTGATTATGTAAAGGGTTTATGCTAAATATCTCAAGCATTTTTTATTATATAAGTACGTTAAAAAATTCATTTCAGAAAAAAAAATTGTTTCTATGGCCTCTTTACCACTTATAGATGTTCCTCTTAAAATATTTCGTGTATGAATAGATACACGATATAGAGTATGTAGGTAAGGTATTATTTCACGTGGGTGGAACCTGTATGAGGCTGGCACAGGGGCGTGGGGATTGGCATATGAAAGAGAGCCCTATGTTCAGCAATGGGTGAAGTCGGGCTGTCGATGATCATGATGATGAAGGTATTATTTGATTATCAGAGGTTTGCTCTAAAAGCGCAGTCTCAAAATACCTTTACCGCCTTATTAATCAAACCTGTGGCAAAGTTACATAAGTTTAAACTTCATCAAGACAATTTTGTCGAGGTTTAAGTTTGGCATAATCTAATTCTACATTTATTAATGAGAGACAAAACGAGTATTAAATAAATTGACCAAAGAGATACATTAAACTCATTTAATACATTGCATATTATTTGCATATTATTATTATAATACAGTGCGGTTATTACTTTTAAATTGCCCAAAATGGAACCCAATATAAATTCAAACGCCTGTAATAACTTTACCCCACCACAAAAACACGTCTAAATTAGGCTCACGTCCCCATTGAAACAGTAAGCAAAAAAATATCGCCGTCATACATTGAAATACTGGCAGCAGAAACGAGCTGCACTGAAGCGTACCTGAAAAATGTGTAACACCTTGCAGTGTTTCCAAACGGTTATCTTGCAACGTTGTGAGTTTGACGACATTTTGTAAAAAGTGTTGTGAGAGATAAAAGGGGGGAATGTGGATGATCAGGTACGCGTATGTTTTTTTTTTTGGTTTTGTTGAACGTAATGAGGTGTTTTGTTTTTGCTGGTTATGTAGGTGGGTACAGGATAATAAAGAAAAAAAAATCTTTTATAGTATCTGTTATAGTAATACGAAGTGCGTAAGTAGTGCCACCTATCTTAAGTTATTCGTAAGTGTTGAGTTCGTTTCCGCGCCGCTAACATCGTTACAAAAAAATACAAAATGCAAAAATATTTATTACTTCTCAAACATTGTGTCATGCATAAACTGACGCAGCCTCAGTAAGTTACAATAGTACTTGTGACGGAGCTGTCTCGCTCTTCCCTTAAGTTGTATCCTAACAATGAAAATGAAGTCAAAGAACAGAATAAAAATACAATTAAAAAAGAAATGAAATTAAATTAATGACTTTATAGAGGTCTGTTGTGGGGAATCTAAACGGTTTAAAATACATCACCTTGATAAGTGATCGTTGTGCTCTTTCCAGATCGAGGAATTTCATTTTGGAAGCCCCATCCCATATCGGAATGCAGTAAGTCATTACGGATTGCGCCAGGGCTATATATGTAGGTCTGGTTTATATTTTTTTTTTTTATAAATTGGGTGGACATAACATGACGTAAAGTTTTCAAAACCCAAATGAGCTTCCTGATCCTTTTCATGAGGATCCCAATGTGAGGAGATTTAAAGAAAATGTAGTTCTAGCGAACGTTATGTAAAAAGAAGTTGCTCTGCAAATGATTCGACCCACTTACGCCCATTACGTTTTAAATTTAAATGATATAATTAGATTGATAAATGCCATGAGCATAAAACACGGTAAAACTTTACAGTACACCTTATTTCCTGTTAAACCCATACCCTGAACTAAATATGCTTTTACCAAAATTGGATTCGAAAAGGATCTAACCTTCTTATAAAAGTACAAAACGTTTTGGTTTCTTTCATAAGTGAAATGTTTGAATTGAGTGTATTAAAACCATTTGTAAGCAACTAGTTTAGCTTCTTATGCTGCACTTACTTAAACTTACGGGTTTTCTCATCACGTCATGAACATTCTTCTATCAAAAGTAAGTAAGTGTAAGTTTGTAAGTATTCATCAGCCCTTTTGAACGTCAAAATTACTAAGAGAGTCCCCCAAAACGCCTACCCTTTACCTCTGCCTAGTGCTTTAGATGGGAAGAAGAAGTGGTGCAACAAACTTCCCAGCGTGGTCCCAAGAGCTGACTAGGTACATTTTTTTTTATCTCACGAAGTGACGCGCACTTTACTTGTGGTAACCAAGTGTACAAACATGCTGTGTATGTGTGCGCAAAGACGAGAAGCGTCAGCACATAGCACACACATGCACACACAAACTCACAAAAGAAAGAAAGATACGCTTATTTGCGGTAAACATGACGCAGAGAAAGAACATACATTTAAAAAAAATAACAAGTTGGGGGAAAATATGCGTCACATCCACGGAAAACGGCCATTGTCTCGGAAGGTACCGAGAGCTCCCGCGTTTACGCACATATTCACAGCGTGTTTGTACACTTGGTAACCACAAGTGAAGCGCGCATCGCTTCGTGAGATTAAACTAGGTACTCTAAACTCTTGCAGCCAAAATAAAAAATAAACTGTGTGCCTATTTCCCTATACTAAGCTTACGTAAACGAAACCCATCATATTACCTTTATAACTCGCTTACCTGTTTAAAGAAAACATAAACATACAAAACTTCTAAGTCCACATCACGGTATTTTTAGCAAGAAACCTCCAACAGGCTGTAACAAGGTGCCCGCGGCGTAACGTGGTGAGAAACTCGAGGGCTTTTCTACTTAATTAACCATACAACTTTCCGAACGAGATAAAACCTACTATGTGCGGACAGAATACAAACATTACGTGGTAACTCCGAATGTACGAGTGAACGAATGAACGAAACAAGTTGTTCGTGTAATTCGCTAATTTGATAGTTGCTCACCGACATTAAGCCTTAATAAAGTTAGCCATTGATCTTTGCGTGCGCTGTAATGAAATGAACGAGGTTGGATTGTTAATAGGAGGTGTTTTTGGCAAGGGGAGGTACCTATTCTAGGAAATTGGGAGTTACGTCCTGGATTTATACTGGAGAGCAGTTAAGATACGAGCGTGTAAAATTTACCTTGTCCGAATACCAATTGTCTCCTGCAGCAACCATGCAGCAACGCTCTCAGCAAAATCCTGTCGTTTGCAAGTGATGAGTTTTATACGAGCGTTCCGAAAATTGGACTCCTTCCCGTATCGTAGCATATGTTCACAAATAACATTGATCTCGAACGCCAAACGAGAAAAGGAAGATCGTAACTAATATAAAATATCACAGATTTCTCTCTCGATTTTCCACAATTCTAGAACTCGTTTATTTCTGCGAAAACTAACGTCTTCCCGGCCACCGGCGCTCCTTAACGACCAGCGCCATCTAGTAATTTTCACCGGAAGCAACGATTAAATGTTCGTTCCGGGACACTTGGCTACGTTAAAATTTATACGATGACATATTAAAGGTAGTGTAAAGGTACTGTTGGTGGCAATCTTTCACAAACCACATATCCCAGGCTTAATTGCATTGAACAATTTATTGCATAGCTGAAACAAGCCGGTTTTGTAATTACGCAGGCTGCAGCCCTAGCTCTGACAGGACAATTAACTGTTACCAAAAATGACTACATTTGTCCGTGAATTCCTGATTAACTCGATATTTGTTTTGGATTTTTGTTGGGGATTGTGGACAGTCTATTATTTGATGGCAAATGAAAGCGCGGAAATAAAATGGGCTATCACAAAAACTGAAAAAAATACTAAAACTCTTTATAGCAACTATTGCTTAAGTTATGGCGTGATAACCTATCACATCATCTGCCGAGCCTTTTCCCAACTATATTGGGGTCGGCTTCCAGTCTAACTGGATGCAGCTGAATACCAATATTTTACATGAAGCGACTGCCTATTTGACGTGATGACCTATATACAGGGTCAAATTCAATTAGCTAGTGAAACTCCGCGGACGTGATGGAAAAAAAGAAAACAGATTTTCTCAACTCATACTTCAAGTAACAAAACAACTAGCGGACATAGAATGCCAAAAAAAACAAATCTTTTTATTTTATCGTGTTTAGATATTGATGCCCATCACGTCTGTAGAGTTTCGCTAGCTAATTTAATTTGACCCTGTACAATAGCTAACTTGTACATTTTCATAGTAATTTTTGAAGAAGAAATCCTATCAATTATTTTTCAACAGATTTGAGGCCTCATTCATGCGGCAAAGAGCCAAGAATTAGGTAAATTCAAAAACTTTCCTCAAAAATGGAATCCCAAAATGATTTTACAACGTAATTGTATTAAACGTTGAGATGGCTGGTATTACCAAGGTTATGAGTCCTGCCTGTGACACAGCCTACGCCCTGACTTGACAATCATACGGCTCGTTGGACCACTGGTAATTAAATGTACTCCGCGGCAGAAGCTTAGCTCAAATAAACATTTTGCTAACTACACGTTCCATGAAACGTTTAAGTAACGAAATTGTATAATCGTATTTTTGTGGTTTTATTTAGTGGCTTGGGAATCGTTTGAATTTGTACACGCCTGGGTTTTTTTTTTGTAATGTTTTCATGAGAATTAGTTACCTATATAAAAAAGAAGATAACTAAAATGGTTTATTAAATATATAGGTACCTCATGGAGTCGACTGAAGGAGGGTTGACACAATACGTCATAAGAATCAAAATTAAAATTCAAAAATTATGTTTATTTAAATGAACAATTAACAAAGATAACTAGACAAGTTTGGTTTGTATGCTCGGCGATATATTATCAAGCTATAGGTATCTACATATCCAGTATAAGCTGACTTCTCATTGCACGAAAAGCCAAAGTCCATGCGAGGTCAGTTAAAACTGGAAATGTATAGCTTGATATGTCGTCGTGTGTACTAACAAGAATGAAGTAGAATCTTTTTCTAACCTTAAAATAAAAAAATGGCTTCATGATTTAGCATTTTATGTATGATTAATATGAAACAATCACGAACTGTAATTAGGCTTTATAAAACATGAACATACTTAAAAATTAATAAATCACTTATTCAAGCACCATGAACACAGCTACATCGTTGTACCAACTATGTTACCAGTAATAAATAAACGTCCACAGTTATTTATTATTCTCGCTCATTAATTACTTAATTGGCTAATTGATGCGTAATGCAGTCCCGCTGTGGTATTATTTACGCAATTATTGTTAATAAACATTTACATTAATAATGCAATTCAATGACAGTTTGTTTAATTGAACAACCTTTTTGTTGAATTTGATGTTCTTTAACATTCATGATGAGACAGTCGCCAGCACATCAAACTACTATCTGTCAAATTGCTTTAATAAATTTTCAACTTTATCACTAAAGCATTAGGTTCAAGGTTGATTGGGAAAATTTGACAGTTTCGGGTAGCTTGATGTGCTAGCGACTGTACGTAGTCTGGGACCGTTGCCAAGATTTTCATTGCCTAAAGGAAGGCACTCATTACGAGACTTACGTCTACAACTATCTTCATTCACTTCGCAATCCTTTTGGGAATGAGGTTACATATATTACTTGGAAAAAATGGCCTTTTGAGCAAGATACGTCAAAAAAAATACTTACATGTAGACTTGAGAACCTCGTCCTTTTTTTTCATCGGTTAAAAATTAAACAGTAAACATGCAGTTTCTTTTGGAAATCGAAGCTCAGAGTTCCGAAATTTCTTCTCAAGATTTAGACAGCTAGGAAATGCCGGCGCTATCTATGTAGTTTTAAAATATTGACCAAAAATTTCAAACTTCACTTTAAATATCTATACACAAAATTAAACATCATTTAATTTCAGTCTTGTCCTTTTCACATACACATGATAAATGAAAAACATGCATTTTACCTATAAAATAAAATCGTTCGTATGCTCTTTAATAAAGTAATAAAATAAATCGCTCCACTCCGCTGCACGATGGCAACACAAAATGTCAATTTTAATTTTATTCAGCAACCACCATGTATGTTTACGACAAAGCGCTTTAGTGGCTAATGGGTTAAAAAGTTTTTGTACCGTTATTAAAAAAGATAAATCAGCGCTTTTAATAACCGCTTTTATTGGAAATATTCGGATATTACCTATATGAGTGAAAATATTTTTGGGAATAATGGGTAAGGTTTTTTTGCAAAAGAGACGTAGAGTATTGTACAGACGCCAGCACGTCAACCTACTACTATCTGTCAAATGTATTTAATAGATTTTCAACTTTATCCCTAAAGCATTAAGGTTCAGGGTTGATTGAGAACATTTGACAGTTTCGGGTAGCTTGACCTGCGGGGTAATTGCATAACATACTACCAGTAGCAATGGGTTTCGTTTTGACAGTTCAACAACATTCATTGCGTTATTTACGTTGCTGAGCAGACAAACTTTTCGAACATATAAAGCAATGGATTAGTAATATCCTTCTAAATGATTCAGATTGAGACTGATAGTGTATTACGCAACTGGGGTGCTGCTGGCGTCTGTACATAGCCATTTTCTAATAAATGAATAGGGACTAACAAAATTGGTATCAAATTGAAATAATAAATAACCTTTCCACAATAATTGTGACATTATTTCAATTTATTTTGAAGTAGGTACCTGTCCACCAATAGAAATGTCACATTTACTAAACCTACAATTAATAACTAATTGTACAACTCTAAATTTAACATGAAACATCTGTTAGTAAGTATTGTAATATTAATTTAAAAAAAATATTTAAAGAAAAAAACTTCCACATAAACCTACACATTAAATTAAAACTCTTTCAAGCTGACTTTGCTCCTACAATATTATCAACCTAATTACCTAAAACAGGTTATTAAGAAATACTTCAATATTCATAACAAGCAGCACGAAATAATTATCTGTAATAAGTTCATACATTCCCCTGATAGGGAAACTTTTAATCTGGCTTATGAGCCCCTTGAATTAATCAACGTGAAGCTATGAAGGCGAGGCACCGCCTTTGAACAACCTGACAGACTCCTTAAGTCTTCTTGATAAGTTGAACAGAGGAAATACACCTTTTTGTACCGACATCAGAGGGGCAATTCTCGTAATTTTAAGAACGTTCACAGTCTGATCTCAGTCTCAATCTGTCAAAAATACCTCTAATTTCCCTACATTTTGACAAGCTTTTGACATTTGTTTGTCGCTGAGATGAGATTGCGACTAGATTTTGAACATTTTTAATTACGAGAAATGGCCTTCTGGTTGAAAAGGAAATAATAATATAAGTACAGAGAATTATTTATTGGTTGGTACTACACATTTTGCAAATGGCTTTTGTTTAATTTGTATACAATCTTTGTCGTAATTAAATGATTTGCTACAAATATACACACATTAACTCAGCCATTTTCCCAAGGGAAAAAAACAGAGAAATAATCTCTTGATAATTTAATGAAAGAAATAAACCATATTGTACAGAAGACGCCAGCAGGTCAAGCTATCCGAAACTCTCAAATTTTCCCAATCAACCTTAAATCTCAATAGTTTAGCGATAAAGTTGAAAATGTATTAAAGAAATTTGACAGATTGTAGTAGCTTGATGCGTCTGTACCTACGTCAGGTAGAAAAGGAAACAATATTATAAGTACAGAGAATTATTTATTGCTTGGTACTACTAATTTTGCAAATGACTTTTGTTTGATTTGAATACAGCCCTTGTCGTAATCTATACCTACGCTGCACGTGTAACTCACGGGAGTAACGTAACAATATTAAATAATTACGTTTCATTGTTCAAGAATGGAGGAATTTTGTATTGTTTCGTTGTTATTCATAGTTTTTAAACTCTTAATTACTTACCAATGGACATACTTACACAAACATACAGTTACGAGCACCAATATGTCAACACTTGGCAACTTTCAAATGCGAACTTTCAAATGAAATAACGAATGCAACGTTGAAATACGATACATTACATAAACCTATGGGTTCGAAAATGCTTTGTTCGTAACAACATAAAATTTCATTCAAAAATAAAGGAGTAAATCGCTTTTGAATAAAGCCGAGTGTATACATACTTTTGCTCCTGACTGTACATTAGCTCACGCGTTTTTTCCCATGGGAGTTGGCAGAAACTACAGAAAGCCACCTAATACGATCCTAACATTATACTCCTTTTACTTTTTTTATTTTCACATACACGCACGCCGGTTGCAAGTAGATACTACAACGCGCCTGACCTTTCTGAAAAACTTTCCGTTCCAATACCATAAAAGGTATGTAAAAAAAACCGTGCTATTCTTTTCTGTATCCAAAACCTCAATACGCGTAGGTACCAGTCCGTTGAGACGCAAATTACCTAATCAACCATGCTTTCATCGGTAATATTTCAGTAGTTAATCCAATAAACCTCGTCGGCTTGACGACTCTATTATTAGCTGTCATTAGTTGTCAAGCTGCCAAGCTTTCTCGACTGCAATAAGCTTGAATAATTAAAATATTTATGATCGATCGGCGGTACTTATTGCTTCACAGGTTATTGCTGTTGTGTGTGATTTCTGAGAAAATGATTGCCTGCTATATATATATATTAAGTAATATGCTGGCCCGCAGGTTTGCACGGTGTACTTTTGAGGTTAAAATGACGCTATTTAGAGCCTATTGTCAGACTTTCTACACCTGCAGCCTCTGGGTCAAGTATACGCAGAAGGCATACAGCGCTCTGCGTGTACAATATAACAATGCCTTCAGAATGCTTGTGGGGCTGCCTCGGTTTTGTAGCGCTTCGGGTATGTTTGCGGATGCGAGGGTGGATGATTTTTATGCCATCATTCGTAAGCGATGCGCTTCTCTCCGTCAAAGAACACGCGTCAGCTCCCATAGCATGTTGAGGGCATTGAGTGACCGGTGGGACTGTCCGATGCTTGGCCGGTGGGTGAGACTGCACACACAGGTCGGCGATAGATAGTTTGTTTATATTGTTTTGTAGTTTTCATTTTATGTTTTTATTTTATATTTTTCTTTGAGATTGTATGTGTTACTAACATTAGTTAATTAAGTAATTTATGTATTTACTAACATTATGGACTGCAAGGTCTGCAATAAAAGTTTATTATTATTATTATTATAAAAAATATTGTCTGTACCTAGTAGGATTTTTTTTCTTTTGTGTCATTTTGTTTCTTATGGTACGCGCACACTGTGTAACATAACATGTTATTAAACAAAGTTATATAACATGTTTCTATAGAGAGGTTAGCGATGTTTAATAAAAGTGTATGCGTTATATAACATAATCTGGACGCACTATTAGATTAAAGGTAAGCTTCCAAAATTTGAATTTAATTTACAACATACATTGAAAAATGCTTCCATTGACTCGATAACGAGTCCAAAACTAGGTAAACCTACTTACTTGTTTAATTTTTTTGCATTTGTATCTACTTACTTAAAAAAAATCTTAAATTCATTTCAGACAACGCCACCATTTCAGACCACAGGGTCTACAAGCATAATATTTTGCACAAGGCTTTCTTATATAACGAAGGTGAACTATAAAGAATGACTTCTTTAGAAAATTCACCCTCTAAAGGAATTAAATAAGGGATGAAAGTTTGTCTTATCAGGCAATGGCTTGTTTTTTAATAGATAACACGGGTAGGTGCGCGTAACGCCACGTTAAAGCAGGTAGGAAAATCGATGATTCGATCCACCGACAGCTCCTCAAGGAAGGCCAGCAAGAACAGGGATTTGTTTTTTAATAAAACGCAATTTTCTTTCAAATATTTGAGTCATTAAGAACTACTTAGCTCGTACCAATAATAATTCCTCCTACATCTTTCTAGTCTTGATAAGACTGGTTGTCAGACTTTCGGGCTACTGACGACCCGTAACGGCTGTCAAAGATCCACGAATAACAGCCAGGACCAACGGCTCAACGTGCTTTCCGAGACACGGAGGGGTCTTGGTGTGTGAAGATGGTCACCCATCAACCGCGGCAAGCGTACTTTTCGATCAGGTTAGATCGAAAAAAGATCCAAGGGGTGGTGATAACCCAGTAACTGGGTTGTGGAGGTCAGACAGGCAGTCGCTCCATGTAAAATACTGATATTCAGCTGCATCCGGTTAGACTGGAAGCCGATTCCAACATAGTTGGGAAAAGGCTAGGCAGATGATGATCTTTCTAGTCTTGAGTTGTTAATCCTTCTTTTCTATCTTTATTCCTTTCCTTCCTTGCAACACATTTTTTCCCGCCACCGATTACAAATTCGCGCCACCACTTCATATTACCGTCACCCCAAAAAATACATCAGCCAGAAGAACCCACATATGTTTCGTCTCCAGATAATGTCGGGCGATGATAGCGCTGCATTATTGCCAGGGGACGCCGCTTAACGACGAAGGAAACTCATTAAATACGCGACAATTTATAGCCTTCCAGGGGACTGATGTTCTTGCGTACCGCTTACCTCGCCCTAGTCAACCCTTTTGGGTTTCTTCAGACTGACGGTACGGACACTGACTTAATTTGTGGGAGTAAGTGATGAATTTTTGGTGACTTTTTTTTGTGTTTTGTGGACTGAAGTTGCAAAGATAAAATTGAAAGAAAGAAAATACATTTATTTGCGGCAAACATGACGCATAAGAAAGAACAAACACGCAAAAAAATAACAAGTTGGGGGTAAACATGCGTCACATTCACGCAAAACGGCCATCGCTCAGCATAATGCTAAGACCCTATACGAGACAGAGCCCCAGCGCTGGTTAATAATAATAATGGTGGTAATTGCTTGGAATATGGTGAGCCACGAAATAAGGTAAGGTACGCAAATTAAACTAAAAACACTACTACTACTAGTACTATTAGTTAATAATAATTTCCTATCCTAGACTCCTGAAACCTTCAGAACACAGTCATTACTTCATCATCATTCTCCTGCCCTTATCCTAATTTCTTTGGGGTCGCCGCAACATGTCTTTTCCTTCCATACTTCTCTATTAGCCAAAGTATATAACACAGTAATTACTTAAAATGTATTATTAGTGTCATGTGTATCAAATTGAAAAATTACCTTCTCGTAACAACATAGCTTGAACCAATAAACGAACCCTCAGTACGAGACTTATCAATGACCACTTTCCAATCAAGAAACGAACGTTAAAACGAATTAATTCCCGACCATCTCCAATAAAGATAAAACACGCCAAAGTAGGAGTTCGAAGTTAAATCTTTAAAAACCAAAGCTGTCTGTAAAGTTGAACAAAAATCGAATTAATTCAGAAATCCACTTTGAATTTGAATTGCGTAACGCGAAACTTTAAAATTGCCATTGTGTACCTAAATTAAACTTTCCGCTTGGCCCCGTTCAAGTTTCCAATGATAACATTAACATTTGAACCTTTGAGATTGAACTCTGTAACGTAGGAGTCGATACGATTTAACTCGGTTTATTGTACCTAAGTAGTTAATCGAGAAACAGAGACAGGTTCGTAGCGGGTGGCTTTCTGTAGTTTCAGTCTACACCCATGGGAAAAAAGCGCGAGTTTATGTATGTATGTATGTCAATTAGTAAGCTATTAGGGAGTTTATTTATAAATGATTATCAAAGTTAAGTGACGTTCAAACGTGAAAAATGTATGGTT
Source organism: Apamea crenata (assembly GCA_949629185.1). Classification (NCBI taxonomy): domain Eukaryota; kingdom Metazoa; phylum Arthropoda; class Insecta; order Lepidoptera; family Noctuidae; genus Apamea; species Apamea crenata. The sequence goes on from OX451359.1 coordinate 7,972,703, forward strand.
AAACAGTCGCTAATCACTACTTCGCTTTAAACAACGTTTCTGAATAAAGGGGTATGAGTATAATAATAAATGACAACAAAAAAAAAAATACCACATAACCTCCTTTTAGTAAAGTCTTGACATTAATCAAAACTTTGAACACAAATAATTTATACTTGAAACACAAATACCTACCTTCTTTATATTGTTACGTTACTCCCGGGAGGCACACGTGCAGAGCTTATAGATTACGAAAAAGATTGTATTCAAATCAAACAAAAGCCATTTGCAAAATTAGTAGTACCAACCAATAAACAATTATCTGTATATTATTGCTTCCTTTTATACCTGGAGTAGGTACAATAAGGTGTATTTCCTCCATTAAACTTATCAAGAAGACTTATTTGATTTTCTCCCATGGGGAAAATGCGTGAGTTTATGTATGTAGGTATGGTGTAGTGAATAGACAAGAATTAGATTTATTATTCACAAATACTGATAAAACACGCTTTATTATAACTTAAGGGTAGAAATGCTTTAATTTAGCTATTGAAGTAGCAAATCATTTAATTGACAATTAAAATGCTTTCGTATTAGATTACATAAGGAACCTACACAAGCCTTCATTATATTGACTCAGAGAGTATAAGATAACGTTCGAAGTAAATGAACAAAAGAAAAATTAAGCGGAAAACCAGGTACCTACAATAATACCGTACAGGAAAGGAAATACATCCTGTAAAGATTGTTAAATAATAAAAGGAAAGCACAACCAAAGTAAAAACGAAAATGCGAACAAAGAAAGCGACATGAACCAAATGAATACCCAGATATCATATTACAAAACAAAACAACATTCGGTCGTTTGTCAGAGTTATTACAAGAAAATTATAACAAGGATCCCTTTTTTCTTTAATAAAACCAAAGAGAAATGAGTTCGTTATTTACATCAACGATCGGAGAGCGGAAGATAAAAATCTTTTATCTGGCCTCAATGGATATTTGTGCCTTGATCTCAAAGAAAAATTTCACCTAATTACCGCGGCATCCAGCTTCAGGCGTTTCGGCGAACCGTCTCTAAAAGGGAACGATGCAAATAATTTTCTGAAGAATATTAAAGATTTGCGGATGATTTAAAAATTAAACGCGGTTTAGAACAACAATTTTTAATTATGGCTTAATGTTTGGTGAGGAAAAATGTAGATACCGTACGGCGGCAGCGATGAGAAATTACGCAACGAGATTTATTCCTGTTACTTGGTAAGTATTTCCTGGAAAAAATATCTTCAACTTTATAAAAGTAATTAGCGTATTTTTTAATGTTTCTAGATGTAGACAGTATAAATAAATAATAGCCTCATTGGTTGAGACGCTGAAATGATATGATTTTGAAAATCTAGACTAATAGGAATATTGATCCATATACCACGTGTGGATGACCATAAGATAAAAAATGTTATCAATGACAATACTATAAAAAAGCAAACCATCAAATATTCCCAACCCAAACATACATCCCAACATATAACCCAAACAACGAAAAAAAAAAAACTGTTTTTTTTCTGTTAAAAACCAGAGTCAGGCACTAATTTCTGGCATTTTTGCTGAACTGGGCCTATTTGGCGCAGTCGCAAGGCACACTTTCCTACTTAATTCTCACAACGTGATACTTTACACTTATTATTTGTTTACTTTTTTTTTTACTTATAGTATAATTATGTTGGGTTGCGTGCATTTTAGTCTTTGCTAAATAAATGTATTTTCTTTCTGTCAAACAATCTAAATATGTAGTTGTGTTAGGCCGACTATCAACGGGCTTTGCCAATCAGCCGACTAGTTATAGTGACTAATTGGATAGTTACCAATAGGTAACTATAAAAAAAATAACTGTTTATATGTATTTTTTTTTTTTGTTTGAAGACTACGTAATTATAATTATAGGAAATTTTCATCCTTCATCCCATTGGACATAACGATACTGCTCCCCAACCTTCAAAACTGATCCTCCTCCTCCAAACCAGACATCATTAACCCTTTGATAAAATATAATCTTCTTAGTACCCTACAATTGATACACCTTAAGAGAATACCTGACAGGGGCCAGGGGTTCAATGAAGCTAAGGTCGATATAATCAGCCTAAGATACGGGTCCTATTCAGTCGCGGCCCAGATTGAATGATAATTAGCGCCCCTGGCTTCTGGGTGATTAAGCGCTCTGATAAGGCTTAATAGATTGGAGGTGATTTATATTACAGTTTGTATCGGTTTTGCAGGAGATGGGTTTCTTTTGAGCCAAGAAAATTGCGTTTAAGGTTGGGAAAATTCTCTGGGATTTTCATTATATTGATTTAGGAAGTTTTTTTTGTACTAATCATGTGGAGTTTCTTGATCATTCTTCCCCATACGAAACTACCTTTTGAAAGGGGCGATTAGAATCAATTCTATTTTCTTGTAAATTTTGACGTTCTAAAGTACCTTTTATGTGACTGATTTTGACATATTTTGAGCCTTGCTAGAGTCCAATATCTTTGAGTATTTTTAGTATTTTTATGTGGGTATTTTTATCCCCAAAATACTCTCAAATATCACAAGACATTCACTGCTGGAAATAAGCGTCGCCCAAGGATTGTCACAGGTTCTATGCCTCAGACATCCAGCATTCCCGCGTGCTTCCACTAGGTAGGCACCTTGTGGGAACAACCTAACCACTAAACTTATCGCAGTCCACTGCTAGACATAGGCCAATCACCCTTAACTATCAAATACGAATTTAACTGTTGTAATAAGTTTGCGTCGGGGTTGTAAGAGGCGATTTAGTACTCACCTAACTAGTTAATTTGATTGTTCCTTAAATTGCAATAGTAATGTTACCTATATTTTTATTTTCTTTGTTAATTTATGTTAATTTATAATTTATGTTAATTTATTGAAATAGTAATGTTAATTTTATAAATAATAATGTTAATTTTATAAATAATAATGTTAATTTTATAAATAATAATGTTAACAATTTGTATTGTATGCCCAAAAGGCAAGACATAGCTGATCAACATCACTGTAACTCTTAACACCTGTATCTATTTCTGTACCTATGATCCACAATAAACATGATTGATTGATTGATTGATTGATTTTCTTTAGAGGCCAGAAAATGTTTTGCGCAGTTATCGAGTTTTATTGATTTAGGAACTTTATTTTGTACCAATTATCTTTTGAGCCTTGGTTATATATTTTGTGCCAATTATATTTAACTATTCAGTATTCTTTTTTCAAAACAATTACAGTACGGCCGACGAGGGAATGCATTCTTGAATCTGATCGTTATTAGTTACTAGAATTGTCGCACTGACAGGTGTCAGAAACGTATTCTCCCGACAGCAACAATATTATAATTTTCTTGAATAAGTATATAATAATTATTTTTTACTCATTTGAGGTCATCTTAAGTACCGTAAAACGGGGTGAATAGGGATGCAGGGGTGAATCGGGACGAAACTTTAAAATGGATTTTAACGTTGAAATAACATAGTTTGTTGCCAGAAAATACCCTAATGAGTTTACTGCTTTTTAATTAAAGATTAAGTGTCCTTGTTAGCAACAAACTATATTATTTTAAAGTATAAATCCACTTTAAAGTTTTGTCCCGATTCATCCCTGCATCCCTATTCACCCCGTTTTACCGTTACTTATCTTAGCTTCATTCATAGTGTAAGTTAATTTCACTCAGAAATCATCAAGAATATCCTAGGCTCTGCCAAGTTTAATCTACAGTTTATAAAAACATTCATACCATAACTACGTCTACCGTCTTAAATATTTTACCTCCAAACCCTCTTAAAACTAAAGTAGTATTCCTAAAAGGGTAACAACCCGTAAAGTTGGCATAATCCCATTAAATTTTCCCTCACTATGATTTCAATTAAACGTATCATCCAAAGCAGCCATTATGTATGACGTGGAGACACGTTCTAAAGTTAAATTGCTCTAATTTGCGCCGTGCACCTTATTGCAGCCCCTTTTCAAAGCCACTGCGTCGGGATTTATTCTAGTGGTGGACGGTGTTTGTCGATGAAATTATGAGAAATGTCGATAGTTTTGTATCAACTGGTAGCTTGTATTTTTTGTGTTGCATAAAAGTTAAACGATCAAAGAAATGCAATTAGGTACCTAACTAAGCGATCGATCATGTTAAGATGTACTTGCCGCGGTCGGTCCGCGGATGGGTGACCATCTTTACATACCAGGACCCCTCCGTACCTCGGAAAGCACACAGCTGGTTCCGGCAGTCGTTACGGGTCTTCAGAAGCCCGAAAGTTTGATAACCAGTCTTACCAAGGGGTATCTTATTACCCAGTAACTGGGTTGTGGAGGCCAGATAGGCAGTTGCTCCATGTAAAATACTGATATTTAGATGCCTCTGGTTAGACCCGAGGCCTACCACATTGTTGCAAAAAGGCTATGGTACGTAATGATGAATTAGGTATCTAGCTACCACGAACAATCTTCAATTTCCTCTCTTTTCTTTTTGCTCAGAATTGTTTTTCTTAATACATTCTGTTTCTACCGCACACTATAATACTTGTTACGACCCATCTTCCTACGCAGTCTTAAAAAAATAGATACCCAATAGGTATTTACCCGAAATTTAAATATTTATTTACAAAACTCCGCAGAGAGTGCAAAATTATTATTGAACCTCCTTAATATTTTCCTGACGGCTTAGGCCCAGAAGCTATCCCAATGGAATTATATAATGTTTCGAGATAGAAAGCGCCTGACCTTTCCTTTGTAGGCCATTGGGAAGGTCATTTTTTATGCTAATGTTAGGATGTTTCTTTATTCAGAAATTAATTAAGTTGTTCGTTTCTACGTCAGGTCATGATTAATTAACACATTAATGAGACTTTTCTACTTGTAATTATAAAACTATAAGGATCAAACTACTGTTTTGTTACAACACAGCTAAAATTCGTACTAATAAGTACCTACATTACCTGCCTTTCCATTCAGAAATCACAGGTAGGTTATGTTAATTATAAATCGAATTAAAATGAATAATGCCTTCACCAATGTAAATGTGGTGCTGTTCCACCAACTGTCGTCTGCACGTCACAGGAAATGATGGACGTTAGTGATGGCACCAAACACGTAGCAAAATTCTAGGCCGAATCCATTTAGATTCCATCGACACGCTAAGTAAAAGAAAACTATCAAATATAAAAAAAAAATCGGTCTGCCTATTTGTTCCGGCTAATCTCTGAAACGGCTGGACCGATTTTGATGGGACCTTCACTAGCCGTTAGTTGATGTTATAAAGCGTAACGAAGGCTACTTTTATTTTAGAAATAGATTAAGGGTCTGCAAAAAAAACCTATGAAATCCAATTTGTTTTCCGACATGCACGCAAACGAAGTCGCGGGCACAACTAGTACCAAAATAAATCTTATCGACACAAGTGATCTCTATCCGCCACCACATTTAACGGATGCGTCCGCATTTTTTCACCCCCCTCTATTTACGATGTGATTTTCTCCATTTTGCTTTGAAAGCGCATCGCCTTTGAACTTGTCTGAATTATTTAATCGTTTAATAGAATTACACGATCCCCTATCTGTTTCTCAATACGACCTTCCCCTTAATTGGCTCGCTATGAAAATATTTATCTTCGACTTTTTGTGGCTCTGTATAGATTTCTTTGAAAAGCGCACTATCTTGTTAGACTTTCATTAACTTGCAATGGAGTTTTCTGAAGCCAATTACGAAGGTATTTTTATTTAAAATAGTCTGTAGGAAGATGTCTTGTAGGTAAATGAACTCTTAACTTGTTTTGAAACTGATAAACCTTACTTAGATCGACTAAAATTATGTGTTGTCAACCGTGGTTGTCAACTCCGCCGACGTTGTGGCTATCGTTATCTAAACACAATAAAATAAAAATATAATAGATTTGATATTTTTTTGTTTGGGGTCAACGACCGCTGGTAATGTAGTTACTTGAAGTACGAGTTGAAAAAAAAAGTTTCTTAATATTTTGTCGTGTTACACTTTACGCCAGTGAAGTTTAAAAAAAAAACTGTACTATTTTCTTTTTGTTTTATCATGCTTAGATACCGATAACCATCACGTCTGCGAAGTTTAGCTAGCTAATTTAACTTGACCCAGTACAGATATGACGAACAATTACTTGCTATGATTTATTTAATTATTTGCCCAATGTTTAAGTTCCACTACACGATAAGTTACACTAGTTTTAAAGGCCTAGCGTGTAACTATGGTTGTATAACCATAGTTACACGCTAGGCTTAGACTAGTGAGTACATGCCCCTGTTAGGGCACAGCTAGATAACTTAAAACGAATACTATTCTAGTGAATATATAAGTATCCATTATCTAATATTAGGAACTTTCAAAATTAAAGTTTTATAATTATTAATTAAACTTATACCTTTATACATGAAAAGATTATAAATATTATAATTAACACACAGATATATGTTTATTTGAACACTATTTTAACATTTCTTTATGACGAAAAATATCTAACTGCTAACAGCATTTTGCTCACAGATTATGTAACCGACACCGAATAATCAGCGACAGATTTTCAGATCACCACCAACACACGCACAAACGCACATCCAATAATGGTATAAATAATGAAAATCAATTACGAAATCGGGAATATTCCCATGAATACTCTCATCTATATCAGCTAAAGGCATAATAATGCTGAAAAGCGGTCATTCATCAACCCTGGCACTAGTCATGGCCTCAATCGAGGCTTTAATCAACGCACATCGCATTCAACAGATTTGCAGCCAGTTATAATTCATTATGGCCGCTAAGTGGGACGAGATTAGTAGTCCACATTAAATCAGGTGAAGCGCACTGCTGTCTATTGTGAAATAAATTGTGGGGCAATATTGATTGAGTATTGCTGTCTCTTTTACTCTTTTTATGTTGTGAGCTGGTAGAAATATAATGGTACGAAACGGGACAAGATTTAGCACCAAGATATACAAGATATCAAACTATATACAATCTGCGCTTGAATTTTGGAAGACAATACACGGCACATGTTTCGATTGTATGAAGCTTGGTGCCATTTGCAAATGTTCTACAGTGGCCGCTCCAGAACTATTGAAGAACTGCTGAAAAGCGGTCATTCATCAACCCTGGCAGTAGTCACGGCCTCAATCGAGGCTCTAATCAACGCGCATCGCATTCAACAGCTTGCACTGACTGGACTGGTCCACTCAAACATGTGTGGTAATTTCCTCAAAAAACCATTTCAGACATCAATCTGCATGGTCTTCATAATGATCTGACCAAGGTTATGTCTGGACTTTAAAAGAGACCGACCTCTGAGTTCTCAGGAGCAAGGAGCTCAACGATTCGACGAACAATACCAAAGAAAGGACATTTGGGTAGACCACATTAATTACTCAAACTGCCAGACCATGACAAAAACTAACAGAACAGAGAGAAAAATTAAAAATAATATAAATAAAATGACCCACATAGTCTTTAATGGTATATAACAGCCGATCTATTCTGTAAAAAAATACCGTGAAAACTTAGGTGAAGTGAGCTCGAAGTGAGCTGTCAATAGTATGAGTTCCTAGCATCAGGTGGAATGACAGTGAGCTCTATTACGTATTCACGGTGATAATTTCCCAGAATAGACCAGTAGGATAAGACTAGACATCACAAAGAAATATATATCAAAGTTCATACAATCTGCAATCGAAGTTTGAAGGCATTTTGTTTGTTTACACACACACCCTTTGTTTACACATTTTTCTTGCCGTGAAAAACTACGGTTTATTCACCGTGTGTAGGCACGGTCGTCAGTGATGTACGGAAGCTTTTTCACGGACACATCTATTCTACGTTTTATTTTCATTATTAGAATGAAATAGCGAGTGTTTATTTTTGGCCATGACCATGAGACCAATGTTCCAAAGTGAACATTTAAGAACTGGACTAGCAGTGTTTATATGTAGTTCTGCTTAGAAAGAAAGAAAAATACGTTTATTTGTGGCAATCATGACGCAGAGAAAAAACACGAAAAGAACAAGTTGAGGGAAAATATGCGGCCCATCCTTGCAAAACATCTTGGCTCACAGCCGTTGCTACAAAAGAGCCAATCAATCAATTGAACAAAGATCGCAATACGCAAGCTCACTTTAGCTAAGACGAAGAAAGATCAACTATTCACATAGATATCTTAGAGACGGCAATAGACGGCATTAGAGGGGCCCATGACTAAATAATATCAGCCGCACAGGTCGATCGATCAGGTTAAGCTACGCTTACCGCGGTTGGTCTGTGGATGGGTGACCATCTTTACATACCGAGACCCCTCCATGCCTCGGAAGCACGTCAAGCCGTTGGTCCCAGCTGTCATTTGTAGATCTTTGACAGTCGTTACGGGTAGTCAGAATCCCGAAAGTCTGACAACCAGTCTTACCAAGGGGTTTCGTATTACCCAGTAACTGGGTTGTGGAGGTCAGATAGGCAGTCGCTCCATATAAAATACTGGTATTCAGCTGCATCCGGTTAGACTGGAAGCCGACCCCAACATAGTTGGGAAAAGGCTCGGCAGATGATGATGATCTTAGAGACGGCAATCCAAGAGATAGATACCTCCTCCCATTTCAAAGCGTGCCTGATATAACAAACCTCTATGGCTAATTATATTTGATAGCCGTTATCATTGATCCTACAAAGTCGTCTAGATAGCCCTAACACTCGATTGAGACATTTAACGTTGACGCACCCACTAATTGGGTGAGGACAGGGAGGTGAAGGGACAAATTGCTGTTTTAGGGTGACAATAAATTGATACCGGCCGAGGGAAATTACCATACAACCCCGAACGTATTTCACAATTGCTTTAATTACTGATGCCCGGTGGTGGCAAGTGCCGAGAATGGGTACGTTCACCCTACGTGGTTATGTTTTCTTAACAATTGTTGGTGTAGGCCGCGCCACCCGCAGAACTGGTGTTTAAGTGTTCATTCGAATTCGTAGGGGCAGGGAATTTAATTATTGCTTATGATGGATGAATTATTTACTGCTGTTGTCGCCCGTGAAATCGTCACCCTGTCTTTACAATAATCTGTTGTTAAAGCCAACTACGGTGAATTTTGACTACCAACACTGGTATATTTATGTTTTTAAGTACTTAAACTTGCTCATGACATTTACTTTTTCGAATATGTTTATGCGCACAGCCAAAATGTGGAACTCTCGGCCAGCGTCTGTGTTCCCTTCCACATTTAACCCGTCTGCCTTCAAACCAAGAGTGAACAGGCATCTTCTGGGCACGCTCGTTTTATCATAGACCTCATTCTTCGCTTTCCATCGGGCGTGATCAAGGTAAAAAATTAGGCCCATTCAGCAATAAAAAAATAAAAATAAGTATTGAATACAAACTAGGCCCAATGCATGTACTTATTACGTCAGCAAATTAGTCAGAACACGAAAATATCTATGAAAGAAACACAAAAATTATAATACAAGAATAAACCAATATTAAATAAAAACGATGATTTCCATCTAGCTCTAGATAAAACCAGGACTTCCACAAATGAAACAGAACACATTGTCAGGACTGGTCACCCCATTGCAATTGCTAATGAACGCACAGCTCCTTTTTTGCCAATCGAACGCTAGAAAAACTATGGGGAAACAATGGGATGCAGATTTTATCCATCACTGTTTGTACCTGCATTGGTGATTGGCATTCACAATAGAGGAAATCTTTCAATAGATAGATAGACACGTAAAGGATGCTGAAGTTACACCAGCCTTTATTGTTCCCACTGCTGGGACACAGGCCTGCTCCAGAGAGGGAATGGTCTATAATCCACCACGCGGGCCCAGTACGGGTTGGTAGATGTCACATATTATGTATCTTCGAATTTTTGGTTTGCTCACGATGTTGTCCTTCACCGTTTTGAGTTGCGTTACATAAATGAAATTTTTTTTTTTCTTTAACACATTATATAAACACAAAAAATATGTATTGTAATTACATAATAATATCATCATTTTACATAATCGCTACGAGTAAATGTTCTTTTAATGTTACTTCCATTCCGATTTTAATTAAATATTTGGCTTTTACTGAAGTGTTATTGTAAGCTATAAAAAATAAAACCAATTCCCTTACGTATAAATTTTTATCAAAATACCGCTGCTAACGATAACAAAATCCAGTTAACAAAACAAATGAAATCATTTCAGAACAACAAAACGAAAACCTTCAAAGCGCCCGTTCACTCACACATCACTGACCACTCATTGACTCACTCACACACACATTACACATACGTTTACTAAAAAAGACCCATCATAATTGAATGGTCTTGAACACGTGCATGAAAACCTAAACGCACCGTTTACAATCTACGGGGGTCGCTACCCTGGGGTTATTTTGGCCGACTATAAATTAATTTCGGCACCGGGCACTGCAGTTAAGCCTCCATACATTTTAATTGCTTCCATTATCGGCTATTCTGCAAAATGGCGAGCTGATGACAATGGAGCCCACCCCATGACAGTGTTTTGATAAAAGACTTTATTAGGATTAATTTTTGTGTGCACAAATTAGAGTGGAATAATGTTTTAAGTAATTAGGTTTTGTGGTTTATACCTGGCCATATTATAAAACTCAAAATCATAATATTTTAAATCACATAAACTTACATGGGCACTTATGGAACGTCAGAAGCTAGGTGCACGGTTCCAATTAGTCGTTTACTATGGAGAAGAGCCGACAAGAAACACCACGGTTACAGTTATTGTTAGCCTGCATCGGATGATGCAGTCTAACACTGCTGTGCAAAGGCCACTCCCCATGACTTCCAGCTCTCACCACGGATACTCTTTTAAAAATAATTGGCTTTTACAGTGTTTTCAAATTAAAATGTTACTAACATTGTAATTTATATAGTAGGTATTAAAAATTGGTCTTTAAATATGGTTATGTTATGTTGACTACACAATTTATTTCTGAAAGGAGAATGGAAATTGTTACCTTTGTCCAGCACTGATAGAATAATAAGTTCCTAAATACGTTGACAGAAAACAACAAAGAGAGAAAGTTGGAAATTGATTTATCTTAACAATCATACACAGACTCAGACTACAACAATGTATGTTTTCACTTTTTACCATTTCCATGAATGCTAAAACCTGCCCTCAACATTCACCCACGAAAAAAGGCATCGGAAACAAGGAAAAAAGGACCAAACTCAAATATTCACCCCACCATTGTTCCTAATTAAATTCATAAAAATATCCAATCTTGTGTATTCAGATGGCCTTTTCACAAAAAGTAAATGTATTCAATATGTTAATTACGTTTAATTGGGATTCGTTTCAGCAATGCGATCAACCTGTCGAAAATAATTAAATTATTCAATTGCAACCAAAAACAATAGTACGGGATCGTGTTACCGTGTTTATATTTTACGTCATAAATTGGTACAACCTTTTCTAAATGACCATCACAAATTTTCATGAATCGGTTTCTTTCAGTGCAAGATTTTACCTCTTTATACAAGAAATAATTTTAACCAGTGCGTAAATTTTAACCATGAATCCCAAGTGTAGAAATTTTTCATCGGTTATAAAAAAAAAATGTCTCCATACATTTTGACTGCGTAGGTATCGTAGGTCATCGTTGGCAACACAGGACTAGCAAAGTATGTGGAACTCTCCGTTTTCTGTACAGAGTAGATCTACGTACTTACAGTCACTTTTCTATGGAAAAGCAATTTTTTTAAGTGAAAAATTCTTTAGCGGCGTTGTGCACTTTTGTTGTGATGGGTAAAAAATGTTAAACTCGCGTCAGGACGCGTGACCTGATCGAAAATTCGTAAGACGGAGCTCGTTTTTTGATAACCTTCGAATAATTTCTACACTAGGAGGTCTAGAATCTTATTCTGAATGCATGGTTACAGTTTGCGCACTGGTTAATTTTATTTTTCCTATAATAATAGTTCAAATATAGATGATTAGTTAGACTAACACAGACTATGCAAAAAAGATCTTTCTTTTTGCGGTACCCAAACATTGCCTGCAGACAGCGCGGTAAAAAACCAATTCCGTTCAACAGGCCACGTCCCAGAACCGCAAGTACATTCACAGGAACTAATTAAAAGCAATAATTACGAATAACCACTCGCAGTCATCCTTTTACATCTTCATCCCTTTTGCATAGTTCCGAGTCTGGCTGACAAAGAAAATCCAATTGTCATTTTCTCATTACTGGTCTCTGCTTTCTGCCCTTTGTTTCAAACAGAAATACATTGAAAAATGAAAGAAATAAAGGAACAACGCTAGACTTGATGCCAGACGGATTTTATTTTTGTTGATCCGCGTAACTAAGTTTGTAGGAAGTTGTGTAAAAAAGATTATAAGTTGTCTTGTTGAGTGCTTTAAGTTAAGAATCGCTGATTTTTTGCTGTATTTAGAAGCTGGATACATGCTAAACAATGAAGAAATAACACTTGCATACCTATGCAAGTGTTGGTGTACGCCTTTAAAAAGTAGTTCCTAATAAAGGATACCCTTTGCCATGGGGGTAGGCAGAAACTACACAACGTCTCTTGCTACGGTCCTTACATACCTACTCCTTTTGCTTCATTTACGTTCATACATGACGTGACTTGATACCATCTCTCCAATTTGGCATCTACATAAACTTGATTAAGCGTCGCCGATAGGAATCGATTTTTTTAATACTTACTGAAAATCGACTACACGTTTCAAGACGTCAAGCCATCAATGACCGTGACTTCGGTCGCGTGGAAGTCGTAAGATACACAATATACTAAAATAATAGCCACATTTTTATAAAACTCTCTCTGCCCCCGACCCACCGCGTCGCATCGCATCGCCCACCCACGCTACTACTTCGTTCTCGCTTTGTGTTCTTTCTGACTGTTATTTTTGCTCTGTTTCTTAGGGCCGCAGCGTGATGTTAAATAGCAAAATAACCTTACTCAAGAATTAGGCAAATAAAATGAAAATATAATATTCAAATCTGACTAGTAGTTTCAGAGATTAGATTAGATTAGCACGTTCAAACAAACAAAGTCTTACAAACTTTTCCGCTTTATTATATTTTATATAGTTCAGATTTGTTAAGCAATTGACGCAGACGTAAATATCTACTTGTAAGTATTTAATTCAAACTATTGTAACAGTAAACTCATAGTTTAGCCCTGACCTAAACAGTTTTAGCATAGCCAAACAACCAGAATACAGATCAAACAGCCTTACCAAGCAGAATACTCCTAAACCGCCAAGGTTAGTACAGTCAGCCTTAAAAAGATGTACACAACGACGCGAATAATTCATTATATCTTTTTTCCATAATATTGCAACAATGTGCAGCCACAAAACATATTACACATTGCAATGGGTACTTAATTTATTGTTACACATTACATACATACATAATCAGCCTAAGTATAGCGTTTCCACTGCTAGGATACGGGCCTCCTCTCGGTGAGAGAGAGTGGGCCGTAATCCACCACGAGAGCCCAGTACGGATTGGTATATCTCACATGTCTTCGAATTTTTGGTGTTTTCCTTCACCGTTTTGTGAGCAGTGATGATGAAATTAATTATACAAAATAAAGCGCCTGCCTGGGTTCGAACCCACGACCTACAACTCGTAAATCGGAGCCCCTACCACTAGGTCATCACTTAGGCTAGAACTGGAGCAAGCCGAGCGAGCGAAAAGAGCGGTGCTGCGGCAGCGGCTGGAGAGCACTACTTCAAAGCTGGTCGCAGTTACTTGGTTATTTAGTATTAGCGCAAGGTTCGATCCGTCGCATGAAATTTTGATACCAGTCCACAAATTTGTCGGTTTGCCATGGACCAATTATAAACTATCGAAAAATAATACGTTAAATCGTAAATGGTTTGTTGCAGTTCACAATTTTTCGATAATTTATCGTAATATATACGATGACATTATACATCTTTTTGAGGTTGCCTGTACCGTCAATTCCACCACAACTATGCCTAATATAATTTATGTCAATACTGAAAATTATAATTTCAAAGTAAGTTAGCAATCGCCCCGGGTATACCATTTGTTATATTTGTTTAGGATTGTTTTTGTTATTCTCTAAGTACAGACGCCAGTAGGTCAAACTACCAGAAACTGCCAAATTTCCTAATCAACCTTTGAACCTTAATGCTTTAGCGATAAAGTTGAAAATATATTAAAGAAATTTGACAGATTGTCGTAGCTGGCATCTGTACTTACTGAGAATTGTAAATTAGTTTACGGGGCGGTAGGTACCTAGGTTTGTATAACTGTTTTATGAATATGTAATTGATTGATAAATGGGTAAATAAATAGGGTAATTGGGAGTCATTGATGTGATTATAACCGATAAAAGTGAATAATACCTATGTAGGTACATTCGTCCACGCAAGTTACTGGAATCAGAATCGCAAGCTAATTGAACTTATTTTGTTTAAATATAAACATTTTCTATATCTATACTAATATTATGAATTCGAAAGTAAGTCTGTCTGTATGTTATCTTTTCACGCAACCGGTAATCGGATTTAGATAAAATTTGACAATGAGATAGATGGAATCCTGAGGAAGGACATGGGCTATTTTTTGTCCCGGTAATTTCCGACATCCACGCGGATGAAACCGCGGGCAGAAACTAGTCACTTATATTTCACTCATTTCAATGACGTCCTCTTAAAAATTTGAGGAAAAAGTAAACAGACAAAAATGACTCTTAAGTTGTAAGATACAACGATTCCTAGTTTACCCACTCACATTCCTAACAAAAAATTGATGACGCTCCGATTTATATTATCTTATTTTATTCACCAAAACTAAGATGACAGTTTCCATTCCACTTCTGTTCCCATCAGTACACCCAGCAAGACATAATTTCCATGGAAATGGCACAGATTTTCCTACAATACGGGACTTTATTACGAATAACTGGTATCAATACAACATAATGTCATATCAAGCTGTGCAGGCGCCAGACCCCTACCGCTCTGGTCATCCCTCCAACCTATAAAGGACAATCATAGCGAGCCCAGTTGTTGTATGGCTGTTTTTATTTCGTTTGTTGAGTCGTTATTTCAGAGAGGGTAAAATATTCGTTTAATTTTGTTTTACCGTTGTTAAAGGTGAAGGGAACATGACAGAATGGGTAATCCTGGGGAATGGAAGGATTGAAGATGTGCTATTACATGTGCTTGTGTGAAAGGCTAGCAGTTAATCCGTTGAAGGACCCTGGATGAAACACAATAGAAGTTTCTATTGTTATTGCGCCTATTGGCGTTTTGTGTCCCTCAAAGTGTTATATAATATGTAGCTATAAAACCAAATGAAAACTATTGTGATTTCGTACCGTTTTATCGATAACATACTCGTACATGACTATATTATTTTCCAACTAAATACAAATATAATCAACTTATATCATCCGCATAAATACATACATACATACATACTCACGCTCACGCCTTTTCCCATGGACCCCCATGGGAAGAGGGCAGCAAAAACTAGTAAGTAAGTAATCATTTATTTACTAAAAGACTTAGCCCAGGTTACATCAGTGTTGTTTTAATAAAGGATGGGTATGGCTATTACAGATGAGAAGACGCATTTTTTTTTTTTTTTTTTGAGGACGGGAAATCGTCAAATGACCCCCCCGCTCTGGGTGGAGCGGAAGGGAGTGTCAGACTCTTACTGACTAAAACCCACCCGTGTTCCTTCCTTAGCCCTTTCTGTTCCAGGGCAGCGGTAACCCTTTCGGACGATCCCGCCGCCCATGAGAAGACCCCTGCCCTTCAAAATCCTGTACCTTGTAGGACAGAACGAGGACGAACTACAGAACGCCACCTTCTACGATCCTTACACACTCCGTTCACACATCTGATCATACACATACGCCGGTTGCGAGTACTACGCACCTGACCTTTCTGAAGCACATCACCAATAAGGTTACTATAATAATATGTCCTCCTAAGGCGTCCCCTCCCGGCGTTTCCACTCAAATCTGCCTTGTAAGTACCTTTTGTTAGTCTCTTTTCATTCATCTTCTCAACATGTCGAAACCATCTAAGCACTACAACATCTACTCTTTTCAATTTTCGTCACTACATCTTTCACATTCTCTTTTCACACACACTACACTTTTATAGTCACACCACACATGCTTCGCAAGGAACGCATTTCCACAGCATTTATTATAATCCGCATAAATAACATCCCAAAAATACCAAACGAAATCCTTCAATACCAAATCTAAAGTAGATATAGTTAATAACTTGTGGTCCTCTGACCCCTAATCCGGCGAAGCGGAAAATACTTGATAAAACTGAAATAGGCTTATCTTATCCGACCATCAGAAGTGTGTCACAGACTAAATGAACCCTTTTCCTTCAGAGACAAACTAAAAAAGATAAAATGTTCCTTAGCGTACATTAAAGCAGTGTCGGACTGGGAAGAGGCCATAAAAAGGCAGGAACCCGCGAGTCCTTGGGGACGGAGTTGAGTCGGTCCTTCGAGCCGGATTAAAGTATAGAGTGGACAGTCGTAGGAAGTAGTGTCGCTGTAGGTAAGAATTTATTTTAAAGAAGAATATATATTTTTTTTAACATTTGCTGTTTGCATGAGTTTTAAAATTGGCTATCTTTTAATTCGTTTTGAAGTTATTATTCCAGTATTACGAGACAAATTACACTTTGTTTTCTATTGAGATTACATTACATTCAGCGTAGATTGCCAAGCTCTAGCTTTTGGCAACTTTTTATTAGTGTGTGCATTTTGTTTATTTTTTTTTGTAATGTGCGTCTTGGCCCATTACAAAAAAACCATATTTGTAAAAATGGTTTATTCTGTACAAACAAGACGCAAATTACAAAAAAAAATAAACAAAATGCACACACCAATACAAAGTAGCCAAAAGTTTCGTATTCAAAAACTTATAAGTTTGACAATGTTGTCCATTGCTTGATGTCAGGGCAGGGCACAATTTACATTTACTGGTCTACATCATAACCAAAGACAATACATATTGCGTAATGCGTTGCACTGACCTATATTATACAAGTACGCTGGACTTCATACTATCGATGACATAATGAAGACATTTGATTTTCGCCATTTTGGCGCTGATAGCAACGTGAGCGTCTGTGGAGCTAATATTTTTCTCGTAGTAAACACAAACAAAAAAGTCTTATTTCACGATTTAGACCCAAATCATCAGAGACGTACCAAAACAACTCGACAGCCATTTGCATCAATGTGTCAATTTTAGTTCCTGAGACGCTCGAGCGGGGCACTTTGAATTGGCACAACAAACAACTGTCATTTCGTATAGTTTAATTAGTCCAGCTTACTTGTTTATTAGAGGTCGGTGGTTGCGACACTGGCTAATGACAACAAACAAAGAAAACATAATGCCAATTTCTAAACATCGTAGCACAATATACGAGACGTTTACTACTAAAAACAATTCCACAATCGTGGTACCAACTTCTCAAACAAACTCATTCCTATCTCTACCTTCCTAACTCTACAGCAACCAACCGATATCGGTCCACGGGCTGCCCTCCGAGCCACCTAGTTACAAGATTTCAAGCGTGAAATTTTATCGGGAGAATTAATCTTCAAAAGTTTCCCGACTCTGCCCTTTTGTCTTAGATGTGCCTGCAATAAAATTTATTCCTATTTCTAATCGGAAACAGATAATTCGAAGGGGAAGAATCCCGTGGGCTCAATGATTCTCGTCCTCATTTAATTCGCCATAGAGGAAATCGGATAATATTGGTAATTATGATAAGTACCCACTTATTTATTAGCTTGGTAACTAATATGGCTATATGTACATGTTTGACGATGTGTAATTTCAATTTATGTGCCCGGGTACTTAAAAAATATAAGTAGAATGTTTGACTTAGATAAAAGAATGGTAATTTTCATTAGGCCTATTCATTTTTCCAGTTTGTTATTTCACCGACGAGAAAGGATAATCTTATTAATAATACTCGTTATTCTGTTATAATGAGTATTGATGAAAGTTAAAGGCACGCGATATGTTTAATATAATCAATAATATTATCCGTGTGAACCACGGTTATTAAACATAAACATGGTCTTTTATTTTTGTTTCTTTTTTCGGAACTATATTTTAATGGCTTTATTTTTATTTTTTTTAATCCGCTAGTGGGATTTACACCTCCGTTGATGTATGCATTACAGCAGAATACCAGTGCTGCGGTATTTATTTTTTAAATATCGGAGCATTTTGCTGAGTCCGTGAGTGAGTTCTCGATTATTTTGTTACTTTTTAATGTTCCATTTTTGATTGTTTGTATTTTCTGTGAGTGTCCCATTTTTTTTTTCTTTTTTTGCTTTGTATGTGTCGTGAAATAATGGAGTTTAACGTTTATATCGGAATAATGAAAAATTGATAACCGTTATTTTTCAAACGATAAAATAAATGGAGTATAGGTTGATCAGATATCAAAACAGAGTCTAGCAAACTAATGCCGTCGATCCAGTACTTACATAAAGATCATCAGATTGGCTTTGTTACTTAGTAACTGCCTTAGTTCAACACTAAAATAGCACAGTTCTTGAGACAGGTTCAAGATCCTTAATCTCCAACTAACTTATGGGTTAAGCTGTTTATAAGTACGAAACTAGAACTCGATTTTAGGAACCAAGTTTGTCTGGCATGGTTACTAGACGTACTAAGGCAAGTGTCCTAGTTATGCAAATGTTGATTTAATGAAAGGTATACATATGGTGTAAGGGAAATCTACGCGCAAACTGTTATCTTGCATTCAGCACATTCGCTGGTGAGTCTAAAATCATTGTACTGAATTCATGTTACGGGTTGCGCGTCTATGTATATCCTTTACACCCTGTATAACGTCTTACTAACTTTGATAAACACATTCAGTTATGTTCATGTTTTCAGTCACGAATTCAGGATTATGCAGTAACTTGGTAATTAGGTCATGCATTGCGACTACAAGTGAGGTCAAAACTAGTCAAGCGATCCTGAAACATTGACATGATTAAAACCATTAACAAAAATTCTAAATAGTTTTTTCTCTTAATGATTTTTATGACAACCAAATAAAACCTTTCTGACATTAAATTCTTGCATTAAAATTAGAACCGCTTTCATTGGGTGGCATAAAAATCAAGGATGAGAACAATTTTATTTGAAAACCCTAGATACATTTACAAAATTAATTAATTCTTTCAAAACATTAAAATGAATACCGCTTAGAGTTGACGAAATTAATCTCATTATGTAGGCGACAGTACTCGGTGGCGGTAACCACAAGCTTTTTGTGATTCCAGTGATAAATGAACAGCGTCGAGAGCCGGCTGAGTTGATTTTCACACGAACACCAGTTAAGTACAGATGCGACAGTTTCTGTAGGTAGAATATTTGATGATTATATTGTGGCTTCGGCCAATTCAACGCCATACCGGTACAAATGGCAAGCATATAATTTATTATAATATTTATGATACCTGGATTCCGAAAAATTGTAGAGTTGTTTTTTTTATTGCTTTTAGTTTTCATTAGCCTATAATGTTCCCACTGCTGGGACACAGAACTCCTCTCTTTCATGTAACCTTCCACGCGCCCAGGCCCAGTGCAGGTTGGTAGCTGTTCCATGTCTTCGATTTTTTGGGTCTAGGACTAGTATTCTCACGATGTTTTCCTTTTCGATAGCCATGTTTTATTAAAAAGGGTTAATCATATTGTCCTACTACAGACTTATCGCATTATTATTTATTGGAGTAGGTAACTCTTGAAGTCGCTGTTTTATTTCAAAAATGATTTTATATAGTGACGAACATAATGTCATATTCATAAATAGAAATGAAAATGGTCGAGTTCACCAAAACCATTTACATTCTATGGGTTTTTCATTTCAACAAAGTTTTGTAAACTAATTTCAGTCGTACATCACTCGCACAAAAACGTTACTCTGTGTTGCCAGTTGTTTTGTAACTCTGTTTTTTCAGAGACAAATGAATGGCGGAAAAACGTAGTAGCTTTTCATGTTACACGGCTTCCTGATTGGATGACATTTTAAACTTTAGTTTGAATATTACGTTGCTTTTTTTCCTGGAAACTGTGTCTGTCAAAATGTCCGTGAATACTCCAACCAACTAACTAAATATATTTTTGTAGAATTAGTAGAAAACAGGATGTACAGTCAACAAAAGAGGTAAGTATACAGTGTCGTCGGATAAAGTTGAAGTTTAGTAAGAAATGGATTGATGTTTACGGATAAAAATTTACATACATACAGAAAACAAATTTTATACATACTTATCTCTTTTGTTGACTGTACATCATCCTACTTCCTACTGATTCCTACTTTAGTAATATTGTAAACGTGAAAGTTTGTGAGGATGAATGTGTAGTTTTTGCGTGAAAGAGTAACAAACATCCATTGTTTGTAACTCTTTAACGCAAAAACTACTGAACGGATTTTGATGAAACTTTGCAGTAATATAGCTTATACATCAGAATAATACACATAATGCTTTTTATCCCGATATTCCCACGGAATCGATACTTATGCGGGTGAAACCGTGGGGCACTGCTAGTAGAAATATAATTAAAAAAACAGCATATATATTTATGATGTACACATGTAAATGGTTGCAATGTTCGTAGGCATAATCTACAACCCATTAAAAAATACCAATTAATCTTTGACAATAATTACGCGCACAGTGCCGAACCCACTCCGGGTTCGGTACTTTACGGGAGAGTTGAGTAAATGCTCTCTTACGTGGAACTGTTCAGTTAGAACAGAACCTGTTCCGAGTTATAACTGTTACAAATAACAGCGTGATTTCACGCGCCCGCTCTAACGTGATTTAATTCGATATGTGTTCAGTGAATCTTCGACCGATTGTTCGTTTTGGGTGTTTGGGAATAACTTGATCCTGTACGGTTGAGGTCTTTTGGAGTATTAGTTCCAGGGATTTAATGCCAACAGTTATACTACTGAATTCTGAAGAAAACATTCTGAGTGGACTATTTAAAGTGTCGGACATTTTTTTTGGTAATTTGGATACCTAATAGGCTATTTAAAATATAGTAAGTAGGTAAGTTGCAAAAAATGACCCTGTACTAATTTTTATTTTAGTGATGTTGTTTGGATTGATACCAATTGTGTAAAACCAAGTTTGCAGCTTCAAAAGACTTGTGCTAACTTTTCGTGCTCCATAAACTTCTAAATTTTCGGACTTCTTTTAGTTTTTGGGTAACATAACTTCTAAAAAGTGCATCCTATGAAAATTTCATTTTTCTAAAATGTACAAAATTTGCAAACAATTGAGCGTAGCTCTGTGGGTCCAATAGAGCCCGAGATACAGCACTTCAAACAGTGGCCATTTCTCAAAAAAAATCTGTGCAATTTGTTGCGACCCTAAACGATTTTTGTATCTACAGTGACTGGCGTATAAATAACTACTTATTTATCACACAGAATAAAAAAGGATTATAGCTAGACTATGAACATGATTTCTCTTTGCTAAAACAAGCCTATGGCAATCAAAGGTCTTCTATACTGACAATAATACTTCTAAAAAACAACGAAAGCACCCCATCTTCCATAAAAACCGGCAGTGTCTACACTCACTAAGTCCACAACTATCCCACAAGTACAAGAACCTCCCCTGTATTCAGATCACATCACACACGCCACTTTCCAAATCAAAATAAGACTCAAAGCAAACACTCGTTGAAAATGCGATGTAAATAATAAAAAGGTACGCAAACGTACGTAGAGGTGCGTTATAGTGCGTTTACACTATCCGTCTTGCCGTACCTACCGACTTTTCTATCTGTAGGCAAATATATGAGAAGTGGTTCGATGTTCAAATAGCGAACGTTATGTCAAAAAATGACGAAAAAAGGGGAATTCCCTTCATAAATATCATAAGGAACATATTATTTTTTGGTCTGATAGACGTCGATGAGACGAGATGTCCGACCGTGTGATTAAGATATAAAACCACAGAGGATTGTTTCAGCATCTGTTTCCTATTGGCAAAAATCAGGGGACGTATCATTATTTTGCTTCGTTTCCGTTCATACACTGGTGATACACGCACGCCGGTAGCGAGTACCACGCACCTGACCCCGTTGTCCCCGTGACATCACAGCAGGCCCTATCAGAATACCAGAGCTGCGACATTTATTTTTAAATGTCGAAGCATCATGCTGAGATAGGAGCCTCGTATGGGACTTTCTGTTTCCTTTTTCTTTTTGTTTTATTTTTTATTGTGTTTAGTTTCGTTTTATGATGTACGAATCGCAACAAATAGTTTTTTTTTTTCTTTCTTTCTGACCTTTCTGAAGAACATCACCAATATGGTCATTATAAATGTACTTCTAGAGCATATATTGACCACTTACACAGATTACAAAAACGGATCAGAAAAACCGGAATCTCCCTGTTATCGCTCCGACATCGTGTAAACGCGCTCTAAGTTAGGTGAAAGCCTTCTGAGGCTGTCATTCGCGCCATTGTGGTGCGTCCCCTCTGCCGCGGTTTATTTCAGATTCAATATGCACTAGAGATGAGAGACCATGAAATATGGCGCGCATCCACTTTCAGCGCCTGTGTCGGATGTGGTTTGAATATTTTTTTTAGGGAGAAAATATTTTTGCGTTATTTTTTTAAAGTGTTTTATTGCTCTGAATAAGCATTGCTGTCTTGAAACGTCCTGTAATTCAATTTACGTGAAAGTTTTTTGAACACAGGAAAAGTACGTTTCGCCCGTTATTCTGTCGCTCATGAGAAATTATGAACCTAAACTATTGAAGTCCATTGTTGGACATTGGCATGAAGCCTGAATGTCTGACAACCAGTCTTACCAAGGGGTATCGTATTACCCATTAACTGGGTTATAGAGGTCAGAAGGCCCATTAGTCTAGTCGCAATCTCATCTCGGCGACAATCAATGTAAAAAACTTGTCAAAAATGTAGGGGAATTAGAGGTATTACTGACATATTGTGACTGAGATCAGAAGGCTAGTTCTGGTAATTTAAAACGTTCAAAATCTAGTCGCAGTATCATCTCGGCGACAAACAAATGTCAAAAACTTGTCAAAATGTTGGGAAATTTGAGGTATTTTTGACAGATTGAGAGTGAGATCAGACTGTGAACGTTCTTATAATTACGAGAATTGCCCCTCAGATAGGCAGTCACATAATCAGACTATAATGTTCCCACTGCTGGGACACAGGCCTCCTCTCCGTGAGAGGGAGTGGGCCGTTACCACATGGGGCCAGTGCGGGTTTATATAGGCAGTCGTTCCATGTAAAATACTGATATTCAGCTGCATCCGGTTAGACTGGAAGCTGATCCTAACATGTTGGGAAAAGGCTAGGCAGATGATGATGTTGGACATTGGCATGATAAAAGATTATGGTTAAACGGCCATAGTTGCCAGTTGACATTATACAAAACAATCGAGAAACGGACACCTCCAACACCAATGACGCGAATAAATACAACCTCACCTCACTAAAAAAACAATTCACTTTCATTATCTTAATACACATACATAATAAATGAAAAACATTACAATAAAACGGTGCCGAGAGCCGTTTTTAAAATGAGACTTGAAAGCTTTAACTAGGACAAGTCCATTTTGTAAAGAGCTTGAATCCATTGTGAAAACAGTTCCAACTTTTAATTTTTTTTTTTCAACAATAATTGCAGTGAAACTGGACTGCACTTTTAATGGAAACTCATTTTGGACAAAGTGCATGAATTATGAGGACTTATACCTACGGAGGCTGGCTATTATTGTCACATTCTCCACGTCTTTTCTTCTTTTGACCTAACTTCGCATGTGCATTGGGAAGTAAATATTACGGGATTTTTGGAAGTACTTAACTTATTAATTTATTTTCTTTTTATTAGTATAATTATGCAAGTTAAAATATAAAATGGCTTTCAAACTAAATTATGATTCAATATTTGGTACCTAATTTAATAATTATACCTACAAGTGCAATTGAATAAATAGAAGCATGAAACATTTTTTATACTCTACCAGTGACCCATCCCTGCTTCACACGGTTTTAACAACTTGACAAAACATCGATATTCCGGTATTTTAGTTTTAGTTTAACATGAATGTATTATAAACATAAACTTTCCGGAATAAATTATCTAATTGAAGTTGAAACCTGTAGGTATCAAAATCCATCAGTTTAGAAAAACACCGTGGTCATACAGACGGACAAGAAAATCAACTTAAATTAAAATTACTAGGTTAGAACTTTAATTTTGAATGTCTTAATACAGAGATTAGTCTATTTATTTAAAAATTGTTCTCATTTAAGTGAAATGTAAACTTGACGAGAAATAAATTCTATTAAACCTGAATTTATAGTATGTATAAATAATTCCGTCAAAACAAATTGAGTCCCTGCACACTTATTTTAAAGAGCAAAAATAATCCTCTTTCGACCCCCAGACAGCAATCATCGAAAACCCATCAGATTATTCTTCTTACAAGCAATTGAAACAAATAGTTCTATTCATTATTAATTTCTGAGCACCTTATGACAAGTTCGACGGTATAGGGAAACTGGGGAACAAATCAGCGATACAAAATGAAGCGATTGATACAGAAGGTCAGCGCTATAAAACAAGCCAAAACGCGCACAAACACACTTTAGGAACAGCGAGTGCCAGCGCTCTCGAATCTGGCATTTTTAATCGACTTCAAAAACTTTGAATTTGGCGACACGGTTGGCGCAGTGGCTGAGCGATTGACTGCTGCACTGCGTGTCGCGGGTTCGATTCCCGCACGGACCAAATATTTGTATTGCCTACAGATAGTTGTTCCGGGTCTGGCTGTTTGTGTATGTGAGTTTAAATGTTTGTAAACGCACCCACGATACAGCAATGCGATTCTGTAAACATCTAACCGTGAAAACTTAGTTGAAGTGAGCTGTCATTCTAACTAATGCTAGGGATTGACACTATTGACAGCTCACTCTAAGCTCACTTCACCTAACTTTTCACGGTGAGATTTTTACAGAATCGATTGGCAGGAGTAATTCTTAGTTAGAAGGTTGTGGAAGGTTGGTTGTTGTGGTTGTGTGGTGAAGGTTGTATGTATTTTTTTTATTGTATATTCATCGATATGTTCATCTATTGTGGACCGATTTTGAAAATTCTATTTTCTGGGTCTTTGAAAACTCGGGCAATCCCATATAATATTTTTTTTTAACTTTGATTGGGTTATTTTTTAGTTAGCTTCAATATTATAATATTTAATCCACTTGGTGTTGATGATGTAATAAAACTTCCTGTCACTGTTGTTTAAATAGCCAACTAGTAATAGTGTACGAATTAATAGGACTATATTTTTTTATTTTATTACTTGTAAGTAAAAAGTTAAAAATAAAATTCTTTTTTACGAAAAAAATTACAATCGTCTTCCGAAAAATCACTACAATGTGTAAAAATACTTTATTTTCAGAAGTCGCCAGCACATCAAGCTACCCGAAGCTGTCGAATTTTCCCAATCAACCTTGAACTTAATATTTTAGCGATAAAGTTGAAAATCTATTAAAGAAATTTGACAGATTGCAGTAGCTTGGTGTGCTGGCATCTGTACTTACGCGTCTATTCTCGCTCATTGTATGGAGCCAACCTTCTGTACCGAACTATTCTGTGTCATCGATTCCGTACATCGTAATCGGCTTTTCTATTCCATTTCTAGTATGTACTTCGGCTAATTGTACTCTGGCCTCTAGAGACTGCAGCGCTCTTGTACCTGGGGATCTAATTCTAGATATATTACAGTAAGTTGCTTGTCGGATTTTGTCTTTTAAAATAACGAGGAACATTGAATTTGAAATAGAAACTAGGGCTGTTTCATATGTTCATTTTGCATTTTACTTTGAGAATTCACGAAGAAATGAAGTGTGTTGTGAGTTGAGACAAAAAGAAAACATATCAGGCTGTCGATAAAATTATATATAATACATGATGGCAGTTTTTTGTACGCGCAAACTGTAACCATAAATTCAGCACGTGATTCTAGCCCCCTAGCGCAGAATATTTTTGTTGGTTTTCAAAAAAAAAACAACTGTTTCATTGCAAAGTACAAACTACTACGCGGTAAAAATGTATGGAACAGCAATTTTTTTTTTTTTTCATAACCGACGAAAAATTTCAAAATACTGGTTCAGAATCATGTACTGAATCTATGGTTGCGCGTCGATATCTCTGCCACTATATTTAAAGATAATATTATTATGAAACATATTCACAGACATGATGGATGATCTTAGAACTAACTATCTGAATTATGATTATTAACGTAGTTTAATTTATTTGTTGTTAGTCTAAGTTGTCCCACTACAGAGCAAAAATCACTCCTCGTCCTTCCAACTCCTCTCTGTCTTGAGATAGTGTGGACCAATCCGGTCTGTAGGCGTCAAATTCGTCTCACGATCTTCTCCTGAGTCTGCCTCGATATCGCCGGATGTTTTCTGGGACCCACGTGCTGGTAATTTGGCTGATGACTCGTTCAACATGCGGCAAACGTATCCGGCACAGTCCCACTTAGGCTTGGCTGCTTTTTGGGTGACGTCGGCGATCTGTGTTTTGGAGCGCAGCACTTCCTAATATGGTCCATTAATCTGACTCCAAGAACGCTGCGCTCCAGCAAACCTCAAGCTTAAGCCTCTGCGTAACTTTGAGCACATATATCATGAATTTGAATCTACAGAAAATAGGTAGGTCTCCTTTCATATTATGTTTTTCATCGACCTCTTCCAGGCGTTTTCGGTGCATCTAGCAATTTATTTTTCTTGTTTCGCCTGGAATGAGACTATTTGACAGAGGTAGATGTAAAAATTAAAGTAGTAATCATTTGTTTTTCATCAGTGACACAATCAAATTGTATCACTGATGAAAACCGCGGAAACCACAACATTATAATATTTTCACTGGCAACATTTAGATTAAAAGCAAATTTCCCGCTTATATTAGGCTCATCTCGCGCAAATTGAATGCAAACATGGAGCCAGCAAATGCGAAGATTGTTATGGCAGAGTATTAAGTATAATACATACGTACATATATATTGCAAGAATCGAGTATACGAGTAGTTGCTACGCGATGGAAATAAAAATAATACTATTATTAAAGATTTTGGGAATAGTTTTGTTTCAACTGCCAAACTTACTACTAAAGGGGCAATTTCCGTATATTTAGGAACGTTCACAGTCTGATCTCAGTCTCAATCTGTCAAAAATACCTCTAATTTCGTTACATTTTTTAACAAGTTTTTGACATTGATTGCCGCTGAGATGAGATTGCAACTAGATTTTTCACATTTTTAATTATAGAATTGGCCTTCTGTTGTGTCGTGATATTTAGAACAAAGGAGATGGCTAAACTGAAGTATGGACGAATCTCCAGCAATGTCTAGACATGGTACCTAGCAATATGTAATGCTGAATAGCTGAATATTAGTATTTCATACAGAAAAAGTTTCAGGCGCTTTTTATATCTTTATAATCCTGAAAATGAAATCGTGTAACTCCTACGTCAATAGGCATAAAAAACTGCAAATAAATTACATTGCTATGAACTTTTACCTAGGTGTTACCCAAACAACACTAGATTTTTGTCCAAAACCAAATCCCTATAGTAAATGTACTCGAGAGATGGGTTCTGGACGCTGAATGGGGCAACGCGCGCAAGAAAACACTCAGGCGGCAGGATTTTTCTGACTTGATTTACATTGGTCAATACAACCTACACGAATGTATAGCTAAACTTTCCGGAAGTGACAACCCCATCAAAATATGTTTGTTGAAACATCCGTACAGACAGACAGACAAACGCGCCAGGAGGACTTAGTTTAATTAGTATGTGGTGATTGTTAAATCCTGCCTAAACTAGATAACGAATACAGTGAGTAACCAAGGACTTTAAAAGATCATCATCATTCTCCTGCCCTAATCCCAATTTATTTGTGGTCGGCGCAACATGTCTTTTTCTTCCATACTCCTCTATTAGCCGCCATCTCGGTAGTCACCCCCTTTCTAACCATATCATCATTCACACAGTCCATCCATCGTTTCGTTGGTCGTCCCCTACTCTTATAGCCATCGACATTCATACTCAAAACTACTTTAAAAGATATTGAAATAAAACAACAAAAATGCGATTAATTTATTTATTCTGTGAATCTTATAAGAACATTATATAAAAAAGTTAGTTTAGGTTATCTGTCTGTCTGATCAAATCATTCTGATTGGATGTTGCCCAATAACACAACCAGAGAGAGAGAGAGGTCAGGGACAGTAGTCCTGACGATTTGTAGGCCGAGAAACTGAATATCTGAAGAGGAAGATGATAAATGCTACCGGACGGGTATGATCGTTTCTTTCCACTGCATGGCGTTGTATACTTCTCACAGAACGGCCTCAAGTTATGCGCACTATTGTATGACCAAATAAACGTACATCACTAGTTGCTTCTGAATTCAGCAGCTCATAACAAGGATGACAAATGTTGGCATCCCTTGGAACCTAGAAAAAACTTAATTACCTTATTACCCACATGAATTATTTATAATACCTACACATTTGATTATTATGACATCTAAAGCAACCAGTCTGTTGTAGTCGTGACGTGTTGAGACGAGATGAGTCTTTCTGATTCATTGGCATTGAGTTCATTATGTATTTTGAAAACACGGTAAACTACTTGAAGTCACATTTGTTCGATGTTTCTTATATTTATCGGTTCTAGAATGATTCTAGCTGTAGATGACTTACCTCAATTGTTAACCATCGTGCTAAGATAGTGAGTAGAAAAGCAGGCAATGAAGAGGCGATATGCTGCCGCAGCCTTTGCCTGGTTACACCTCAGTTTACGCATCGCAGGATGAATTGATTGCAAGTCAAGTCCGTGTCGAGTAGCAAGAGGTCAGTAGGTAGGCAAGCACACACAATAAGCAAGCGAGGGTCAATGAAAATCCAAAATGAAAAACCACAACAAACAAGCAAACGGCAGTGTTCCAACGATGTCTAACATCTGACGTTTGTTTTTTTCATAGAGATGGGATTGAACGTCAAGTGTAATCGAATCAATAAAATAATCGATTGGGTTGAAAAATAAAAATATACTTAAATAGTTTTTGTCGACCTGTATTCAGTTAATATTTTTCGACACAAAATAGGTAGTACATTAAACGTAGAAGCACATTCTGAAGCTTTCAATTATTTTTATTTGATTTTGATACGAAAAGAGTGGAATTGAATAGAGTCGATTGTCACTTAGAAACAACCCCGTTTACCTGTGAAAACACAATAAGAAGCAACTAAACAGGACACCGAATTGAATTCCATCGATTCCCGCCAATAACTCTGATTGCCACTTCTTAGTTTCAGAAAATAAATCGTTCTGATACCTGTTATCAAAAATCGATATAAGTATAGTTTGATTTGACATTTTAGAAAAGCGACATGACCCGTCCCTAGTTGCAGTACTGTATTATTATTCCCCTTGAACTTGTCATGTCAATCAAAAAAAGCAACTAAGATACTTTTTTTATGTTTAACAGCTCACGAAAGCGCTAGGAAATTATTAAACGCTTAATAATTCATGAATGAATATTTAAATATTACGAGTTAATGTGAAGTTACTAGACATGCTTGGGGCAGTCATTTAGCCATGTCCTTTACCAAAGAATAACACTGATTGCTCTTGAACGTGCTTTCGATGTGCTGATCCCGTTTTTCATTGGTGAGATTCGTCCTTAGAATGCGATGACACATCGATAGAAAGTTAGGTCTAATTCAGATCCAGTGCTATTCTTGTTTTGATCATACCTTGTAGGCACGACACTTTTTATCCTTCAGTATGTGAGAATTTCTCATGCCATGGCTGAAATATTAAGCAGTCAGCAAGGTAATTAGTATTAACCGTATTAACCGCTTTGTGGTCTAGTGGTAAGACCACCTGTCTCAGACCCATAGGTCCCGGGTACGATTTCCAGCGGAAGCAAAATTTTCTGCTCTGTTTGATTGGTGCTAGGGCTTGTTCTAAGTCCGGCTGGTTAGCTACCACCATCTTATCTAAGTCTGTCGCCATAAAAGCAATGTGTTTCGGCAGTTAGAGGTAAGATGGCCAGTTCCTCTGTTGTTGAGGGTACCGGGTGAAGCTCGCTTCCAGCTTCGGCCTGATCATCCCTTAGCATCAGATGCGATGAAAGCCAAGAGCTTACCCGTAGAGTTAAAAAAAACACCTAACCTTCTAAGCGTATCAATGGCAAATAAAAATAAAAAACCTCAAAAAAATATCCTAATCACGCTTTAAAAGTAACTATCAGACAAATTACCAAGAACATTCATAAGTAGACGGATAAAATTTTACTGCAATCACCAATCAGCCTGCCAGACACTCTAATTAAAGGACTATCGACCTTAAAATCGTTCCATTTAATAGCCAATTTCGAAGAACAATATTGAACCGAAGACATCAATGGGCTGTCATGATAAAATATAACAGGTATTTAAACCTTATACAATTAAGTTTGAGGAGTTAGGTGACTATGAAGACATTTACTTGGTAACGACTTACCAAGTTTCAAGGTAATGTGTCTAGACGTCCGAGGGTATCTAGGATATTGTATCTATGGAATCTGCACATATTATTTTATGTGTGAGGATATTCACACTTGAACCTTCGATTGTTGTCTTTTCTTCGAGTAGATTATTAATTAAAACCCAACTTCTTCAGATTTTATTTTAACCATTAACCCGGCGCCAATGACGCTGGGTCATACTGACCCAAGGCGACTTAAATCTGTCATTATTCTTTTTTACGCCGATCGTGCAATTTTAGCGTTTGTGTAGCTGGAGATACGACCTCCTTCTAAGCGAACCGCAGGTATGCTAAGTGCAACGCCGTATACACAGCGAGATATACGTATATCAACTCAAAAAGGGTAAATATGAAGTAGTATTTTTGTGACATACTTTTATTAGGTCATTTAGTATTTGTTGTCAATTCAACTTGGAACGTCAAAAAAAACCGTCACCAGACGCACCGGGTATGTGTACATGTGCACGTACCCAATGCGCCATAATGGTGCAGCATGGCTTATCACTAATGACCTTCAGAATATCATTACCAGTCCCACGCACTCTGCGCATTATAGAAGCAGCCAAAACCTCTATTACACGAAATCGAATCGAATCGTCAATTTTCGGAAACCTCGTTAAACAAATCTAAAACCAATGACAAACATTAAAAGATGATGTTGCCTTCCGTCGTATTGGTGCATTGGGATTATAGGTACGGCCGTCGAGAGATTGAATTCCTGACACCAGCCAGTGCGGCTATTCTAGTCTATATAAATAAAAATGGATCTTCGAAATGTATGTACGCCCATAACTTTCGACTGCACCAAATTGGAAGATTCTTGGTTTTATGTATTTGTTATTGTTAGGACAAGGTTTGTATACACAATTGGACCCGATAGGTGGCGCTGGAGTAGGGTAGGAGTAGTGTTGGAGTAGGGTAGGAGTAGTGTTGGAGTAGGCTAGGAGTAGGGTAGGAGTAGGGTAGGAGTAGTGTAGCAGTAGGCTAGGAGTAAGGTAGGAGTAGAGCAGGAGTAGGGTAGGAGTAGTGTAGGAGTAGGGTAGGAGTAGGGTAGGAGTAGTGTAGGAGTAGGGTAGAAGTAGGGTAGGAATAGGGTAGGAGTAGGGTAGGAGTAGTGTAGGAGTAGTGTAGGAGTAGGGTAGAAGTAGGGTAGGAATAGGGTAAGAGTACGGTAGGAGTAGTGTAGGAGTAGGGTAGGAGTAGGGTAGGGGGTAGGACACCATGCGAACGAAGTAGCGCCGGGTAGCTAGAATTAATTTAAATGGCAAAACAACGTTTGCCGGGTCAGCTAGTAACTAATAAACATCAAATTCGGAAAACACGAATTCGTTTGTATGAAAATGACAGCTGTCAAGACGAAGAGATATTCTAGGAAAGCATGGTATTTACAGGTGAGCAGTGGTAATGGCCGCGACTTACGAGTTGTAGGTTCGAACCCAGACAGGCGCTTTATTTTGTGTAAATTATTTCATCACCACTGCACTCAAAACGGTAAAGGAAAAGATCGTGTGGAAACCGGCGTCTCCTAGAACCAAAAATTCGAAGACATGTGACATCTACCAACTCGCACTGGGCCCGCGTGGTAGATTATAGCCCGCTCCCTCTTGAAGCCTGAAAGTGTGACACTGAGTCTGACATACTTTTGAATCACTTCGACGCCACACAGTTCTGACGCAAACTCCGTTCATTAGTATTAAATTTCTGATTTTGATCATCTACTTTTGCTGTTGACTGTACATATTCTACGTCACATTAAAAACTTTTCAAGTAAGTACCGAACAAAAAATAAAAATATGAAACAAGAAAAAACCAGTACTACCAACAAACAATATACCTACTTTTTCACCGCTGGGACGACTTCAACTTACGCCGTACATTATTTCAAGAACATCACAAGTCAGGAAGCTTTCTTATAAAAACTTAAGGCTTCAAGACAAAGTCTAGACTTCAAAGTGTCGGAAGTCTGCCGCAAACACAGTAATGACGAAGTTGCTTTAGTAAATTTATAATAAACTGCACGCTGTTGTTTACCGCCTGTTGTTTGTAGTTTATAAGAGCTATTGTTTCAGTTTTGTTCTACATAGGTGAAGATTATTGATTGGCATTAAAGTTATAAGTGGTAGTCTAAAACGGGTTCATTTAAGTTACTCGCGTGATACTTCGACGCACACACTCGTATATAATAGAAAGAGAGAGACAAAGAGAAAGTGTGAATTTTATACGCGCCTTCATTAGAGAGCTCTAGTTTGAAAAAAAATCTCTTAAAGTGGTCGCCAACTTGGATTTTCATTTTGATTTTACTATTGACTTTAAGCACACTCGAAAACCATGAAAAGGACAGCCATGAAATAAAAAAAAAAACATTTTGACCTCACTATCTGCTAGAAAGAGAAGAGAGAGATATTGTTACCTTTTTAGAGAAAGTCGCATGGAGTGTTACTTGGACGCACACACTTTTTTGTTACGTGGCGACTTCTACCAGTTTACTCCTACCGCAAGCCGCATTTAAAGAACTTCGTTCCAAACAAATGTGTCTCACAGATTTATCTCATATAAGTGAGTACCTAGTGATAGGACGTACTGGTCCATAGCAACAAATTGAGTAATTTCATAGAAAAGTTGTAATACCTACGCGATCAAAGTGTATGAAACTGCAATTTTTTTTAAATAACCGACGAATAATTTCAACTCAGGGAGATTCAGAATTATGTACTGAATGCATGGTAACAGGTTGCGCTTCAATGACCCTGCCACCATGTATGTATTTTCTTTATAATTATATTAGTTTTGTTTAGGTCACTATTAGAAAAAAACTAAAGATGTATAATGAAAACAATCAACATGCGGGTACATTACACCTATGTATGTACATATATTCGGAACAATCCGCCCTAATCTACATATAACAGTGATTATCGCCTTCATCGCTGTAATATACCAGTGTTGATACGCATCTCCGGGGATTTGTTCCGCCTGGATCCGCTAATGTGTTACCATGTTAACTAAGAGGTAGTGCTAATAGTTAGAACGTACTAGTTAGCGTTGTGTTTGAAAGTTATAGCTAATAGGTTGGCAAGAATTGAGAGTTTAGGCGTATCGTAATCGTAATGTATCGTATTCCTGTCTAACTCAATCGTATTACTTATTAGGTATGCTTATTTGCAATGTGTTTTGCTTCTTTTTACAAGCTTTTATTTAGTTTCACCTGTCCCGATGCTTGTCTGTAATCAAATCTTGCAAGTTAAATTTGATCCACTTTCCGGTTACCAATTGAGCTGAAATTTTGCATGCATGTGTAAATCGGATGACAATGCAAAATTATGATATGGAGCTGATCTGATGATGGAGCTGGAATATGGCCATAGGAACTCGGTAATTAAACGACACAACCCCATCGATTTTGGATTCATATGATTCATCTTGATGAGTACTTTGGTGCTAGAAAGTAACCAGGGCCTGATGATGGAGCTAGAAGATGGCCATAGGAACTGAGTAATTAAACGACATAACCCCATCGAGTTTG
Source organism: Apamea crenata (assembly GCA_949629185.1). NCBI lineage: Eukaryota > Metazoa > Arthropoda > Insecta > Lepidoptera > Noctuidae > Apamea > Apamea crenata. The sequence goes on from OX451359.1 coordinate 8,006,929, forward strand.
GGCTCATTCGATTCGTCTCGACGAGTACTTTGGTGCTAGCAAAAATACTAAAAAGTTAAAAATTAAATTAAATTAAAAAAAAACTTAAAAAAACAAGCTTTTAATACTTATTAATAAAAAGAACTAAAAAGTTAAAAATTATTTAAACCTTATAAGAAAAATACTTACCATTATATAGGTACCTACATTGCAACCTTTAACGATAATTAACACAAAACCCTAAAATTTTACACCTTGTATTAAATCTTTGCGTTTTTATCACAGACCCATTTTTTTTATAAATAAAAGCGTTGTACATTGTCATTGCAAAAGAAAAATAATGAAGGTGTAACTAATATGCTAAATGTTCTTTAATGTTCCATCAAAATGTAACACGATCCACTCACTCACTGACCCAGTGCGCTAGCTATACGTATGTTATTTCTTATTTTTTTCCAGATATTTGTGTAACTGTGTTTTCCTGAATAAAATAAATTCTGCGAACTTTTAAGATTTTTCGACAATTTCACACACCTGCTATTTAAATAACAATACCTGCAGTTTCAACCCATGAAGCTTACCATAACGCTTCATCCATTCAATAATATTCTCTCATAAAATTTTATTCATTCCATACAAAAATATTTTATGGCCCACAATCTCGCAGTGCACTGTGGAGCGGACCTCAAAAACGATTACTATAATGTCCGCGATGATGAGTTCTATAACCGTTATGGCTGTAATGATAGCCCACATCTGTGCACAGATTCAGCCAGTATTACGATCTAGACTAAAAACTCTATTACCTTGATCTCTCGCCTGGATATTCAGATTTTATTCAAACAAACATTAGACGGAATTTTGCTGAGAGAATTTTGCAGTTGAAAGGAAATTTCATGTGATTTTTTAACGAAATTACGCTTGATGAGGTTTGATTTGAATTGATGATTTTTTCCTAACTTCCTGTATTAATTTTGTGGTTATAATTTATAGCACTATAGAACTAAACGCTGAACGATTAGATACAGTTTTAACCCTTCAATTTTGATTATTTTTAACTGACTTAAAAAAAGGAGGAAGTCTTATGTTCGTCTATAACTATTGTTTTATGTATGTTCATTGATATTTTCATCATTGTGGACTGATTATGTTAGCTTCAATAATACGTATTTCATGCACTTCGTAGTGTATGCTGATGATATTATTTTAAGTTCATTTCACTGTTGTTTACATAGCAAGTAAACAGCAGTTACATATGAATTTGTTTGGGGTAGGTAAAACAGCTAAAAAGTGAATACCAAGAACATTTTTACTTTTATTTTTACAAAAAAAAAAAAAACAACCGGCTTCCGAAATTAAAGTTATTTTGCACTTTGTTGTTTTTTTTTAACATTAATGTAACTATTAAGATATTAAATTACATGCGGCGTATAAGGCACATATTTTAAAGTATCCCACACCTTTCTTTTCAATTCATAGCAGCAATAACAACCAACAGCAGAAGCCATGCAGTCTTAACTATGAAGAGAAGCGATTAAGGGATTATATCTAGAGGATGAGCAGCTGCATTCACGTAGGTCGGACCTAATGACATCGAATTGCGGTCAACAGTCAGCCTTGTGGTCTCTGTGGTTATATCGCTCGGTCTGTGAAGATTATTGTCAGGTAGAGAGATTATTCGGGAAGGTTTCCCATTTATGTAGGACCAGACCTACATCAATGGGAAACCTTCCTGAACTGATATTAAGAGATGATTGTAGTAAATTGAATGAAGATAATGATTTAGAAAGCATTTTTTGTAAAGGCTAGTTTATCTATTTTTATCGAATGTCAAAAAACCTGTGTAGTAGTTTATTTCTTATTTTGATTCTGTTTCTTTCCTTAGGGCTGATTTTTCCCTCGCCAGATAACTTTATTCGTGAAATAAAATTGACGTTTGACAGTTTTTGTATGATTTTTTTTTTGATAATTGAAAAATCAGCCGTATGACAATGTATATAATACACATTTTTAACGGCTTTTTTGATTGCACTCGTGTTTTTTCTGTTACTTTCTTGATTTATTTATTCTAAGTAGTAAAAAAAAAGCGTAAATACCTTTTTTACGCTGAAATTGCAAGAACATCTCAAGAATCTGAAACAAACACCACTCCTTCAAAACACGCTGCACTCCTGTCTCATTATACCGTTTTTTCATCATACAATGTACCAAGAACCTCTGCTATTACCTACCTACCCTGCAAACCTTTGTGCGAACTGGCAACCTCCCCTCCTGAATTTAAACGAGGAAATTATTTTCAAGTATTTTTCGGAAGAGAAGTTTTATTGTATTGTTTGATTGCGTGTCATTTTGATAGATGAAGAAATGGCGCCGAAAACTGACGTACAAAGAGATTGGTATACAGACCTTGAAACTACTTTTAAACAATGTTGTGAGTGTTCTGAGGAGACGCCACTCTAATTAAATGTAACCTAAGCGTAAAAAGGTATTACCAGAACATAACAATGAATTTTGGCAGAGTAATGGAAATATAAATATTTTTGCCTGCATACCAAATAGTTTGTCCGTCTATACCTAACGTCAGGCTACGGACGACCGAATTTATTCGAAAGTTTGCCCCGTGATAACGCCCGTCGTAAAGTTTAATAGTCGTTTTAAAGTTTTTAGGCGAAAGTAGCGAAGTTCGGCTTCGAAAGTCGGTTTCAATTCTTCAGCTGAATATGAACGTGCATTTTGCTATATTCCTTTTTGTGGCTTCAAAGGATTGATGGGAATAATTTACAAAATAAATCTTTGTAGGTACTTATTACTTACTCTCATTGAACTAAATATGTTTCAAAATATTTATCTTACTATTAAATTACCATTTCAATGTTATTTAACATTTTAGCGCTTTAGGGATTTTATATTTTTTTTACCAAAATGTATAAACTGCATATTCAAAACCAAAAAATTACGTAGGGTCTATCTACATACAAACCAAACGACATTCTCTTTGAATTTAATTATCAGTCCCTTCAGGATCCGCCTCATTTTAATTGATAATACAAAAGTACTTAACACCTACCCTATTTAAGACCCCACTCATTTTATTAACTTTAAAAATGAAAATAAAACGGCGCGCTTCCGTGTACAGGGCGAATCTAAACAATACAGTTGTACTTGTACGGAACCTAAAGAGGTGAGAGTCCCCCAATAGTCCTGAGAGACTGAGTAAAATAACACAAACACAATTTAAATAACGAGTATTTGTGCTGACGATACAACTAGAATACGGTTTACGGTTTAAAAAGTAGAACACTACGCTTGGTGGTTTTTGTTGACCCATTGTTGTTTTTTCAAATAAGTTATGTGAAACATCATCACCATCATCAGCCTATAGTAGTCCACTGCTGGACATAGGCCTCTCCTATGGCACGCCATTCAACTCGATTTTCGGCAACTCTCATCCAGCTGCCACCAGCCATCTTGCAAAGATCGCCGCTCCACCTTTGTCAATTTACCCCCTTCCAAAAACCAAATGTAAGGCGGTGGTGAGAGAATGGTTGCAAATCTTGGACTATAGTTCCACGGAGGACCTACTTTAATGATAAAGACTAGCAGAATTAGAAGACTAGGTATATATACACACACCCCCACACTACACACACACACACCCTCACACTACAACACGCACCCACACACTACACACACCCAGGCATCCCTTAGACACCCTCACGCTACACATATTTTTATACACACCACACCTCTAACATACAAAACTTCGCGAGAGAGGCGAATTAGCGTTTGAATACTAAATTAGTATCTTGTCTCAACTAAATTTTTCTATACGTGTCCCTATTTAAGTACTTCGTTATGTGAAACTCTGCACCCGCGGCAAATCGCTGCGGAGCGGACGGACCTCCGGCGCGATCTCATGGCGGAATGGAAGGCGCGACTATCGCAACCCAGCGCAGGGCACGCCGCGATAGCGGCGATAAGACCCCTCTTTGAGGAGTGGCTAGAGAGGCGTCACGGCGTTCTCACGTACCGCCTGACGCAGGTCCTCTCCGGACACGGATGTTTCGGGAGGTTCCTGCATATCATCAGGCGGGAGGAGACGCCCGGGTGTCACCACTGCCAGGATCGCTCAGAGGACACGGTGGAGCATACGGTGGCGGTCTGCCCTGCTTGGGCGGAGCCCCGCCGTGTCCTCGTAGAGGCGATCGGCAACGGCGGCGACCTCTCGCGTCCGGCCCTGGTGCAAGCCATGGTCCGGGGCGAGAGGGAGTGGGAGGCAGTCACCTCCTTCTGCGAAGCAGTCATGCTAGCGAAGGAGGTGGCGGGGAGGCTGAGGGAGAACACCTCACGCCTCAGCCGCCGCGGGAGACGCTCCGGGCGTCGGGAGCCGCGTGACGACTCCCGGCCACCGTAGGCGCGGGCCTGCGGGCGGTGAGTAATGGGTAGCTCACCGTCCGATCAGGACCAGGCCCGTGCCGGACGGCGCGTTGTGTTCCACGCGCGCCTCAAAGAGATGTCAGCAGAGGACGGGGCCCCACACGGGGCCGAAGCCTGCCGGGGCGGTGGGATTTTCCGAAAGGTTAACCGCTGCCCTGGAACAGAAAGGGCTAAGGAAGGAACACGGGTGGGTTTTAGTCAGTAAAAGTCTGACACTCCCTTCCGCTCCACCCAGAGCGGGAGGGGTCATTTGATGATTTCCCATCCACAAAAAAAAAAAAAAAAAAAAAAAAAAGTACTTCGTTATGTAATACCTGATTCGTGGGGTGAGGACCTGGTGATCTGTAATACAGGTTTATACCTATAATAGACACCAGCTCCGCACATACACTTGACTGAAATTGTTTTTTTTGTTATTTTAGTTAAGTTTTATCGTATAAGTCTTGTTTTTGTGGGAGAAATAAAGATATTATTATACCTAGCCTGAGGGCGGCCCACCTTACGGTTATAGATTCGCTGTCTCCACTCAAGAACACGTCTCCCCGTACGGTCATCGATACTACGAAAAATCATGACATTTAAAAAATTGTTTAATTATTTCAAATGAAATAATGAAATCAAATGTTAATTCAAGTATGTGTTATTTGCAATAAAGAACACACGGGTGAACAAATATTTATATGCCTGCCAGATGCGCTGAGATTATGACATTGCAACTGTGTATACTTATAAACTGTTTAACTGAATTCTATTTAAAATCGTTTTATCTTTTTAAATGAAAGTCAGTGAAGTAGGTTATTCGTATTTGAATATATCTAAATAACGTACGGAGCGAATGGATTTTATCGCATTACGATCGTAGTGATGAATTCTTGGCACTCGATTTTCTTCTCGACAGTTCCTATTGAGTAGGTGTAACGTGTATGCAGGCAAAATATTCGAGACTAGTAACATAGATTTATTGGAAGAAAAAAAACGGTACCTAAAATAACGCAGGCATACTGGCAGTTTGATATTCGACAAAATCCGCGTGTTTATAGAGAGTGGAGGGTGGTGAACTACGTAGCGGTTGTATGCTACGACAGCGTAGCAAATCCGTCACTTGCAACGACAGCATAGTTTATTTGCTACGACGGCGTAGCATGTGTAGCGAGTGCTACAGTTCACCGGTTGAGATTCTCAACAATACAATATTAATGTCTGTAATACATCCATCTAACTAATGCGTTACTTTCAAGTGTCTAAATATACACAATGCCCAAACAATTTACACCCTCATCTTCATAATATAATAAGGTTCATTAATAAACTTGAAAAGCTCTAAAACCTCCATAAACCTCTTCCCCAAGAGTGGAGACAGCGACCACGTAAATATTCATACCATTCTACCAAAAGTTAGTTCATAAAAATTATTACAAAATGTCCTGCATTGATTAAATTCATGAAAGTTTAAACGGGAAACTATAAAAGTTTACGAAGTGAGCGACAACCGACGTCCCGGGAATCGTAAATGAGATCAGAATACTTGCGAGAGGTTTTCGTACTGCATGAATATCACAATAGTGTAGTTATAGTGATATGTCTTGTATCTCGTTTTAACTCTTGGGAGATAATTATTAGTGTTGCTTTTTGGAAAATAAACTTTTTGTCCTAATTAAAAGTACATCGTCATTGAAGTTCTAACGCACTGTTAGAACTTCAATGACGATAGACGTAAGTCATTTTATTGAGTGTTTTGAGATTTCAATGTCAATGGATAACGCTTAATGGCGCGCATCGTACCGACCAATCAAAACATGGCGTTCAAATCATCACAGAGTTCATTTGTATAAATAATTAAACACAATATAGCCTTAAGCGTAAGTTACATTCATTTCATACAGTTTTTTCACTCTCCTGTAAAGTAGCCATTTTTGACTTCCGTACTGTTAGAACTTCACTGACGCTATGTAATTTTAAAAAATAAGAGATTTGTCTAAACAAGTTCTTTGCGAACAGTGATGGCCCAGTAGTATCGGTCGGTCGGTATCGGTCAGTCGGTAGACTCACGAGTTGTAGGTCGTGAGCTCGAACCCAGACACGCACTTTTGTTTGTGTGTTAAATTCACAGCTCTCTAAACGGTGAAGGAAAACATAGTGAGGAAATCGGCATATCTTAGAACCAAAAAAATAAAAGGCCCACGTGGTAGATTATCCACATCCTCTAATAGAGAAGAGGCCTGTGTCCCAGAAGAGGGAACATCATAGGCTGATTATGCTTTATGCTAAGTTCTTTTCGTTTTTAGGGTGGGGGTCTATCCGTCAACCTGCTAAAGTATATACCGCGTATGCATTTTGTAGTACCGAATTACTTTCCCGAAAAATCCTGCCTAATATGAATAGCCTTACTTAATTTTAATGTTTTAATACTTTTCCAATTGAATTGCAATGTACACGCCCATCAAAATACACCTTGCAATAACACTTTATTCAAATCCCAAAACCAATTTTCCAGATTATTTCCCCACCTTTAATTTTGCAAGAAAATCACAATATCACACACTTGCCCTAATTTCGGCAGCAGTCGTTCTGAACCCGGGTTAACGTGAACCTTATACTCTTGGGGGCAATCGTAACGTTTGTTACCCAAAGTGGGGACGAAATAAACGAATTTAAACGAACAATTTTAACCCATGCTTAACTTTCAGGGCCCGAGGTAAAATTTTGGCCATTAAACCCAGTTTTAATGAGCTTCTGTTTGTTTTAATTTACCTTGTTATCAATGAGTTTTTGTTCACGTGTTTGTCTTGTGAAGTATTTTTTGTCACACCCCATTACATTTCTGTACCTTCGTTGTCGTATAATATGTATTATTTCCAACCACATTTGGTAAGAATGAAATAGATATAAAAGTCGTTATTAATATCAAAAGGTCCAAAATAATTCACGCAATTAGCATTAGCAGCCTATAACGTCCCCACTGCTGGGACACAGGCCTCCTCTCTGTGAGAGGGAGTGAGCCGTAATCCACCAGCGCTGGTTGGTGGATGTCACATGTCTTCGAATTTTTGGTTCTAGGACATGCATGTTTTATCACAATGTTTTCCTTCACCTTTTTGAAATCAGTAGCGATAAAATTAAATACACAAAGTAAAGCGTCTGTCTGGGTTCGAACTCACGACTCACTCGTAAGACGGCCGATACCACTGGGCCACCCCTGCTTGCATTCACATTCACACAATTAATACGTTCAAAATATATTATACAGTCCATTCATAGTTAATGTACCTTTGATATTGCATCACTGTTAAAATCACAGTGATCCTTACAGTAGTTTAAAAAGGTTAAAATATTTGTGAAATGACTGTCGCAACCTCATCACAGCGTCAATCAATATCACAAACTTCTCAAACATGTATGTAATAAAAATTAAGGCATTTTTGACAGCTTGAGACCGATTACAATACTCAATACTCAATACTTTATTGCATTCCATATGTGTTACATAGATGGTATATACAAGGTAAAAGATCAATATGGACCCTGTCGGGTACAGCAAAATTTAGGAGAGAGGAAGAGAGCTTAGTGGCAATTCAAACAATTAAATATTATTGCATGTGCTTAATTAGGTTATAAATGCGGACGTTCTAAAAATACGGGAATGTTGCTGATGTGATAATCTATTGTTACTGTCCTAGTAAGTATTTCGTTGGTTTGGCTTCCTTAATCAATAATAATAATGTTTTCCATTATCATATAAAACTATGATAAATCATAATATTTTATCTGCACTGAACATAACAACATCAGACACCTGTTAAATATGCTCCAGTATAGTAATCAAAATGATTACAGCAATTTATCCAATTAAAGGGAAGTGTTACAGCTATTTCCTTCACTTAATGGTCGTGGGGAAGTGTAGTAATGGTCGTGTCCTAGTTGACTTGATAACGATCATAATTATTTACAAGCCTGTATCGTGACTAGGGGCTAACCGGTTTCTGGGCTTGCCAGGATGTGTGTGGTGCGCATAGGTGTTAAGGTACACCCGAACGCACAACTGAAGGCCAATTCTCGTAATTTAAAACGTTCAAAATCTAGTCGCAGTCTCATCTCGGCGACAAACAAATGTCAAAAACTTGTCAAAATGTAGGGAAATCAGAGGTTTTTTTGACAGATTGAAACTGAGATCAGACTGTGAACATTCTTAAAATTACGAGAATTGCCCCTCTGGTTTTCTACAGAACAAGAATCCAAATGGATATTGCTAATCGATTGCTTCATATGTTCGAAAAATTTGTTTGCTCAACAACGTAAATAACGCAATGAATGTTGCTTAGCTGTCAAAATGAAAGCCATTTCCAATGTTAGTGTTGTACGCAATAACACTGCAGTTGTTCCATCATTGCTTTGAGATATATATCTTTTGTTTACTGCTACTTATACGTAGGTATTTTTTTTGTGGATGGGAAATCATCAAATGACCCCTCCCGCTCTGGGTGGAGCGGAAAGGAGTGTCAGACTCTTACTGACTAAAACCCACCCGTGTTCCTTCCTTAGCCCTTTCTGTTCCAGGGCAGCGGCAACCCTTTCGGACGATCCCGCTACCCATTTCGGACGATCCCGCTACCCATACGTAGGTATAAGAAGGTATAATTAAACGCAAAATCATACATCGATTGGACCGTATGCTCAGAACTACTTACACTATTTCAACCCTTGTTCCATGATAATTTTTTCTTCAAGTCAAGGTATTAATGGCTTGTGTTCCACGCGCGCCTCAAAGATATGTCAGCAGAGGACGGGGCCCTACAGGGCCGAAGCCTGCCGGGGCGGCGGGATTTTCCGAAAGGATAACCGCTGCCCTGGAACAGAAAGGGCTAAGGAAGGAACACGGGTGGGTTTTAGTCAGTAAAAGTCTGACACTCCCTTCCGCTCCACCCAGAGCGGGAGGGGTCATTTGAAGATTTCCCATCCACAAAAAAAAAGGTATTAATGGCACACAATACCTATGCAAATAAGTATACTAAAACAATTACTGAATATGAAATAGACAATATTACTAAAGGGTCTTAAAAACGATCATGTTCTTAACAATTCGCTTTAAAATCGGTAATGGTATGAAATAGCTGCAGTACAAAACAAAAAACTAAAAAAAGCGCTTCACAGTCCGGCACACAAGTGCTTTATAAGTTTCGCCCAAAGGCGTTTGTAGGTCGACAGAACCCGGTATCAAACAAAGCGTAAAAATATTTAAATATTTGCATCCGTATTATTTTAAAACGCCCAGCTTTCACATAAAACACTATGCATTTTACAGCGCAATTTCCTTTACCAGCGTTCAAAAACGGTTTAGCTCACATTTTTTTTTAACTTTCTGGAAAATTCTTCGTCAAATTTTGCAATTACCTACGAATAATCACGAAGATTACCACACCCATCGGATTTGCTTAATACCTATAGCTGGTGCCCCGTCTCAGGTGTGTGAAAGGAAGTTTCAATCAAATCAACGCAAGCAGGGAGACCGGCAAAGGGAAAACCGTTCGGCCTATGAAGCCTGTGACTGATTGACAACATTGTAACAGAAAAAATGGCCGACATTTTCCTTAAAAGTTTCGGAACTCGTTCATTTGTCAAAATGACTTTTTTCGAGACATTTATTTTTAGCATTTTTATGCGTATTTAAAAAATGTGTGTTGAGGAACTTTTTCGCTTTACCCCAAGCACCGTAAGAAATTTTACGTTTTAAGGTATCAAGTCACAAACATGACATTGTGGTAGTTCTTCTAGTCACTGTTATATTGGCTTACTGATGAAAGCATTCGTTTCCTTTATATCTGGTTACACCCAATAAAGTCCGCTGCTGAATGCCGAATGTGTAGTTCGATTAGTCGAGCAGGAGCTATGTCTTTGTTCAGCATTGCTTACTACTCTAAACTATGAATACAAACTCAATTCCCGAACCACCTAACAAAGACGTAGAACAGATACGTCCACAGACGTAATGGGGACTAACTTTCTAAAGTCAACACACCCCCCCTTCCCCCCTTCTCTCCCCCCTACCACGAGACGTTTCGAACGTCACTTGGTTAGCAAAGTTATTGAGTTGTGGCGACCACAAGCCCGTCGTCCCAACTGCTCGAACAACTTGGTACCGAGTTGTGTTAGCCCTAAATATCGTTTATTAGAAAAAGTTTGACAATTTATTGAATGGTACATCGGTTAATATAATGTTGTGTTTATTGGGAGTTTGGAATGGCGTAATTATTTGTATTTGAATGGTCCCCATGAACAAGTTATAGCTACCAGCTGCAGTTGTTAATAGGTTAACTTTGGTTACCCCTTTAGTGCGCGTTACAGTCGATTACTTAAGAGCGTAAAATAGTTGAAATCCAGTTAGTAAATCAACCAAATCAGTATATCTTGCAGTTTCCAAAATACTATAACATATTCAGCATTTTATAAACACGCCAAAGGCTGCTTGCATAAAGAAACAGTTTCACAACATAATACAAGTCAAAACACAAGTCGAAACGGATCGGGACAGATCGTGCAGATAAAATATGAAACTTGTCGGTACACTTTTCATACCGGGTACGAATGAAGTGTACCTATCAGTACCGACCTGTTCCGACAAGTAGGGACAGAAAACCCGTATCTTTAAGCAAACACCCTACTTTTTCAATTAGTTCCCGAGAACTGTAATTTTGAGTCACTGATAAATCGAAGACTGACAAGGCTCAACGTCATATAAGTAACCCGCAACCAGAAAACAACAAATATAATTAAAAACATACATAATTAAAAGTAAAAATCAAGTAAAACTAATTATTTCCGCATAAGTTCATCTGGCAACGCTGGTCCGATGTATAATTAAAATTTCAGTACAAAGCTGAATCCTCGCAGAATACGTGACCACGAATAATTTAGTTACAGGGATTCCCCCGTCTGTCATACGCTTTGACTAGCACAGCCATGTGTACGGATTTCTCCGGACACGATCCGGTTTGAGTAGAGGTGTACTGACGTTGTAATTCTATACAATGAAATAATGGGACGGACGAGATAATTGCAGTGTGTTCAGTGTTCAGATTGTGTTTTGTTTTTATGAAGATATGACATTGATTTTGTGTTGGGAATACTATTGTTTTATTTCGATTTCCGATTTTTTTCAGTTTTATTTTACTGACGTATCTTTGTTGAGGGGATCAGTTGACTTGGTAACTATAATGGCCATGATCGTGGCTATCATAAAGAAAAATTAGTTCTTTGATGGTTTAGGGTTTTCAATACGTGGACATTGTTATTTCCACACAGCTAATGTAAGAAAATGAGGACTATTAGCTCTGAAACCACATTCAAAGTTGACATCTTAATTCATGCGTCGGCCTTGTAGGTAGTGGGACAGTGGGGTGTATTTTCTATTTCATTCATTTATTTATTACTAGCTGCGCCCTGTGGTCCGACCCGCATAAGTTTCGATCTCGTGGGAATATCGGGATAAAAAGTATCCAATATGCTAATCCTGCAGTGCGATTCTGTAACCACCTCACCGTGAAAACTTAGGTGAAGTGAGCGTGGAGTGAGCTGTCATTCCAACTAATGCTAGGGATTGACACTATTGACAGCTCACTCTAAGCTCAGTTCACCGAACTTTTCACGGTGAGATTTTTACAGAATCGATCCGCTTGTTTATATGTGCCAAATTTCATCCAAAACCGTTCAGTAGTTTTTGCGTGAAAGATTAACAAACATCCATCCATCCATACAAACTTTCACGTTTATAATAGTTATTAGTATTATTACACCTTGTGATTTTAAAAGCTTTTTTTATCCTTAAAATGTCCTTATTTTTTCTTTTCACACTTGGCATCCCTACCATAAGCTTGATGATTACAAAACACAGGACAAGGGAACGTCAGAGGCATATGAAACGTTAAAATAACGAGGGAAATGCAAATCTGGCACATTATCATAGAGTTAACGATTGTCTATGCGCTCTTCAGATAAAAAGGTCCTTGTCGTAATTATTTCTGCGTGTTTAGGGGGATCATATAGGCCTACGTTGCATGGAAAACGTGCGATTTAAAATTGAATTTACTGTGATAAATTTTATATAAAAAGCTTTATACCTATTTTATATTATTATTTCCTTTGCCTATAATTATTGTATAAAATAAGTAAAAGATACTTATTTAAGTTATGGAAGACCGGAGTCTCCTAACACGGGCATATCTGGTTTAAAGGAAGCTCCAATCACTAGTTGATAAGGTTTACTTGTTAAAATAATAAACCTGCATTTTTCATTTTATTTTTTTCACCTAAACAATAAAAACACTTAAGTAGCCTGATCTGAGCCCTTAGCGATAAGATCGCCCATTGTGTCACCCTACATAATAAAGAGATCCTGATTCCTCCTGAGAGATTCTGAATTTGAAATATTTTGATGTGCAAATGTTTTACCGTTCCAGAAAGTAGTATTATTATTATTATTATTATTATAGATATATTCCCGAAACCCAGAGAATAACGAGAAAATTAATTAATCCAAATTATACTAATTAATTCACTTGCATTATTCTCGATTCAACTGAAAATCACCGTACAATGGATTTGAAATGACAAATAATGAAAAAAATTACGTATTAAATTGCATCATTGGATTGTTGAAGGATACCGCTACGAACAAATGGATACAGAAGGCCGGCTTAATAAAACAAGTGAATACTGACGCACGTACGTATAGACGCGTACGTACAAGTAAACCAGAAAAATTATTGGCTTCGGTAGTGTTCGTGTTTCCGATTCAGCACGAACGTCGCACAGACCACGGAGTAACTGATGGGGAGCTACTCTGTGGTCTTTGCGACGTTCGTGCTAAAAATAGAAGCTACAAAATACATAGAAGCTTTGCCCCTGAGGGGTCAGGGACAAAGCAAGGGGGGGGGGGGCTTCTATGTTTTGTACCGCTGTGCTTTGTAGTAGTAGTCGGGTAGTCGAAAGCCCAAAAGTCTGACAACCAATCTTACCAAGGGGTATCGTAACGTGTTACCTAGTAACTGGGTTGTGGAAGTCAGATAGGCAGTCGCACCATGTAAAATACTGATATTCAGCTGCATCTGGTTAGACTGGAAGCTGACCCCAACATAGTTGGGAAAAAGCTAGGCAGATCGATTGATTGTATGAAGTCAACTTTCTGTATCTGTATATTTTGTGACACAGCGCTGTCAAAACTCATTGTGTATCCTCACAATAGACACTTCGCTGAGATCCACTGAAAGGCTTTAGCGGTCGTTGTTAATAATTTTTGCTTCAAAAAACAGTTTTATGTGATTATTTTAGCATGTTTGAGAGATTTCCGTCAATGTATAATATTTGTAGGGTCTCTTGTATCATCTCAAGGTAAGTTAATCTGGTATTTTTTTTATTTATATTTGATAACTAACTGCGCCCCGCGGTTTTACACGCATAAGTTTCGATCCCGTGGAAATATCGGGATAAAAAGTATCCTTTATGTTAATCCTGGCTATAAACCACCTGTGTGCCAAATTTCATACAATTCCGTTCTGTGGTTTTTGCGTGAAAGAGTAACAAACATCCATCCATTCATCTAATCATCCATCCATACAAACTTTCACGTTTATAAAATTAGTAAAAGGATGAGGTTTTAGGTTGCGAAACAGGGCTTATAATGTCTTTACAATTTAATGGACTATAATAGAACACAAATTGTATACTTACCTACAATCAAATAATTTACTCACGATGAATAAATCTTTTTGAGGCTGACTGAAAAGCCACTGAAAAGGCTTATCAATTTTCATGTGCACTGTCAACTGCAGCAGCAGTGGAAAAACCTGCGGGCGACCAGCTATCAATTACCCACAACACAATGTAAAAACACACTATTGTATAAAAAATATGCTCAACTTACTTAAATAATTGAAATTCCAGTTTAATTCCAGTTTTCTCATCAAATTCCTCTTGTATTATCTACATTATACTTTCGCCAGCAGCCCGGAGTCCGGATTTGTACCCGGTTAGTGGCAATAGGCTCGCCTACTATTACATGGGACCTAAATATAACTGGCAAAATGTGGGTGTACTATAGATTCACCTCTGCCTAACCCTATGGGGATTACAAGCGTGATGAGCTGGGTGGTGCTGATCCATGCGTCATGTACGAACATGACGCGTGGATCATGGATCATCTCATTGGATAATGTTCCAATTAACACTTTCGCAACTAAATGTACCGGTGTCCGCTTGAGGCAATACGCACACATGATGTACAATGAAACACAACACGCATTAAAATAGATAGTAGACACGTTTTAAGCGCGTAGTACTTGAGAGTACACAGAGTACAAAGCGTACATGGATACTCACTCAGCGCTGGAGGCCCACAACTCTTGCTTTTATTACGTTTCCGCTACACGAATGGGTATCACGAGGCATTTCGCCGGGAATAATATTATGGTTTAAATATAGATATGCTCCATATTCATGCGATTGTGGAAAAGGTTTGAATGTCTTCGTGAAAGGAGAATTAGTTTAATGATTCTTTTATTGTGATTTTGTATATTTTCGTCACTCGCATTTACTAAAAGCTATCATCAAATAAATTCTGATTTGGCATCGTTCTGTTAAAACAATGCCGCAATACCTTGGCATATTTACTTTTAATTTAATTTTAAATATATATTTTTTTTACTTTTTTATTCCTCCGATATTAACAAGAAACTAAGTTTTCAACATAATAATTAATAATTAAATAATTCGGCCTTTTAGGCCTTGCACGGGTCTTTTTCACGGTTATTTTGTAAGATTTTAATGTTCCTTGTTTAATTGTTTATATTCCCTGTGAGCGTCCCAATTTTTTCTTTCCACTTTGAATTTACTAGGGAAAAGGGAAATGTTTATCCAAAAAATTACCAACATAGTTTTTATTCTATTTTCCAATCATTCGCAGAAGTATCTAAAACCAAATACACAATGTAAATTAGTGCTGCGTAAAAAAATATTCTATTAAAACAAATAAAAATCAAAATGGTTGCGCGTGTCGGAATCGAATCTGAATTGAATTGAAAAGTTTTTTTTTCGGTGTCGGATAAAAATATACGCCACGTCATATTGTACGCAAGCTATCGACATCAGAATGACTTTTGCCACCGTGACACTGTTGTTTCTGGTATTTTACGTAACTACACTATATAGATTTTAAAATGTAAAATCTGCATTTTTTCTGTACCACGTGTACCGCTGAGTTTAATCAGTCATCAGTTTCACCTACTGCTACTACTAGAGCAGTGGAGACGCAGTGGTGATGCAGTGGTGACGGCTGCGACTTAGGTTGTCGAACCCAGACAGGCGCTTTACTTTGTGGCTCTCAAAACGGTGAAGGAAACCGTGAGGAAATCGGCATGTCCCAAGACCAAAAATTCGAAGACATGTGACATCTACCAACCTGCACTGCAGGGCCGGCGGTGGATAACGGCCCACTCCCTCCCGTGTCCCAACAATGGGAACATTACATGTAATTAACTACTACATTATCTTTCTCCCTTTCTAGTTATTAAAAGTAATTCAAGTCCACTCAAGAATCTGAAGTATCATCATCTGCCTTGCCTTTTCTCAACTATGTTGGGGTTGGCTTCCAGTCTAACCGGATGCAGCTAAATACCAGTATTTTATATGGAGCGACTGCCTATCTAACCTCAGCAACCCAGTTACTAGGTAACACGATACCCATTGGTAAGACTGTTGTCAGACTTGCGGGCTTCTGATGACCCGTAACGACTGTCAAAGATCCAAGAATGACAGGCCGACCAACGGCTTAACGTGCTTTCCCAGGGATGGAGGGGTCTTTGAATGTAAAGATGGTCACTCATCCACGGACCGGCCGCGGCAACCAGACCGATCTACTCGTGCGGCTGTCATTACTTAGACACGAGCCCCACCATTTATAAATCAATAGCGTCTTAATGAAACTTCAATAAAACCCAAATTAAACGTTAAGACCATATAAACAGCACATTCGCTAATAAATTTAGAGGGTCTGTTTTATAGACAGATCGAATTACCTACCACACTGTTAGTTTACCCTCATAAACGTCAAACGTGCTACGGACATGGGTCCTGCTTGGGTTTCACTCTACCGTCCTCCCATGTTACTGGTTTAATGTAAGGCAGTATCGGTTGCAGAACTGAAAAATGTAATTATGAAGTGAACAGGTAAGGTGCTGAAGTGTTTGGGGCGGAGAGGTGAGATGTTGGTCGATTGTAATGTCTTTATAACGTTGTTGTAGCGCAGTTAGTGGTTAAATTATAATATATCGTTTATTGCGGATCACACATAGAAATACGCACAATCTGTATATTAGTAACAAGGACTTAAAAACTGTGTTAGTAAAACTTACAAACTGACCTATCGACAACTAATAACTACGTGGCTCAACACATGTTGGCACGTGGCTCTGCACCCAGTTCCTAATAAAGTGGCTGTCCACCGTGTCAGACAATGTCTTTAGGATGCTATTGGATCTTCAGCGCAACCTACCTATTATTAACGCCGCCCTCTTTCTCATTATGGCATGAAAATCATTAACACAGTTATAGTAGGAAGGAAATACAAGGACGGGATGAAATCTACACGTAGGTTTGATATCAGAGGGGCAATTCTCGTAAATTTAAGAACGTTCACAGTCTGATCTCAGTCTCAATCTGTCAAAAATACCTCTTATTTCCCTACATTTTTGACAAGTTTTTGACATTGATGGTCGCTGAGATGAGATTGCGACTAGATTTTGAACGTTTTAATTACGGAAATTGGCCTTCAGATGACCAACGCAGTGTGGATGGTGACCTTTGCTCGAATCTTCTCTAAATGGAAATACGCTTTGGTGTTCGAGGCAAAACTGGTTGATGTTATTGATTTTAGCAGCCTGATTCATTACAATTTTAAATTGTTGTCCGCATCAACACAAGTCATCACAACTTAATGGATTTAAAAGGATTTGGTTTTAAACTGTTCCATTTTGAAATTATACTGGCAGAGAGTAAAAGAACAAGGCTAAATGACTGCCCCAAGCATGTCTAGTAACTTCACATTAACTCGTAATATTTAAATATTCATTCATGAATTATTAAGCGTTTAATAATTTCCTAGCGCTTTCGTGGACTGTTAAACATAAAAAAAGTATCTTAGTTGCTTTTTTTGATTGACATGACAAGTTCAAGGGGAATAATAATACAGTACTGCAACTAGGGACGGGTCATGTCGCTTTTCTAAAATGTCAAATCCAACTATACTTATATCGATTTTTGATAACAGGTATCAAAACGATTTATTTTCTGAAACTAAGAAGTGGCAATCAGAGTTATTGGCGGGAATCGATGGAATTCAATTCGGTGTCCTGTTTAGTTGCTTCTTATTGTGTTTTCACAGGGAAACGGGGTTGTTTCTAAGTGACAATCGACCCTATTCAATTCCACTCTTTTCGTATCAAAATCAAATAAAAATAATTGAAAGCTTCAGAATGTGCTTCTACGTTTAATATACTACCTATTTTGTGTCGAAAAATATTAACTGAATACAGGTCGACAAAAACTATTTAAGTATATTTTTATCTTTCAACCCTCATTCATTTAGCTCCCTTCAAAATGGTTGAGCTGAATGGTGCTAATCTATGCGTCATGTTCGTGAACGGGCGCCGTCAGTAGGGACTGGTCAACTCTTTGCTGCCATGGCTTATTTTATATTTGAATTGTTTTTTCTTTATCTGTTCATTACGGACGCTTTTAATGTTCTGCATCGTTCTCACGTGCATAATTTCTAACATGAATGATGTAACCAATACTTTGTAACCATATTATTCTGATTTAAAAGAGTGTCCATGGAGTTTCTTGCCCGTTCTTCTCCATAGGTACCTACGCTTTGGAATGGGCAACTAGCTTCATTTTTCTGACTGACCGACCCCTTGACAATTCAAAAGTACCTGTAATTGGTTTAATTGAAATAAATACTTTGAGTTTTGAGTTTGAGTTTGACCCAATCGATTATTTTATTGATTCGATTACACTTGACGTTCAATCCCATCTCTATGAAAAAAAACAAACGTCAGATGTTAGACATCGTTGGAACACTGCCGTTTGCTTGTTCGTTGTGGTTTTTCATTTTGGATTTTCATTGACCCTCGCTTGCTTATTGTGTGTGCTTGCCTACCTACTGACCTCTTGCTACTCGACACGGACTTGACTTGCAATCAATTCATCCTGCGATGCATAAACTGCGGTGTAACCACGCAAAGGCTGCGGCAGCATATCGCCTCTTCATTGCCTGCTTTTCTACTCACTATCTTAGCACGATGGTTAACAATTGAGGTAAGTCATCTACAGCTAGAATCATTCTAGAACTGATAAATATAAGAAACATCGAACAAATGTGACTTCAAGTAGTTTACCGTGTTTTCAAAATACATAATGAACTCAATGGCAATGAATCAGAAAGACTCATCTCGTCTCAACACGTCACGACTACAACAGACTGGTTGCTTTAGATGTCATAATAATCAAATGTGTAGGTATTATAAATAATTCATGTGGGTAATAAGGTAATTAAGTTTGTTCTAGGTTCCAAGGGATGCCAACATTTGTCGTCCTTGTTATGAGCTGCTGAATTCAGAAGCAACTAGTGATGTACGTTTATTTGGTCATACAATAGTGCGCATAACTTGAGGCCGTTCTGTGAGAAGTATACAACGCCATGCAGTGGAAAGAAACGATTCAATTTTGCAGAATTTACCAACGTCACATCCAGCTTTCTATTATCTACATAAATAAAATGTTTTTAAACACAGTGTGTTTTTTTATCTTTACATACCCGTCCGGTAGCATTTATCATCTTCCTCTTCAGATATTCAGTTTCTCGGCCTACAAATCGTCAGGACTACTATCCCTGACCTCTCTCTCTCTCTGGTTGTGTTATTGGGCAACATCCAATCAGAATGATTTGATCAGACAGACAGATAACCTAAACTAACTTTTTTATATAATGTTCTTATAAGATTCACGGAATAAATAAATTAATCACATTTTTGTTGTTTTATTTCAATATCTTTTAAAGTAGTTTTGAGTATGAATGTCGATGGCTATAAGAGTAGGGGACGACCAACGAAACGATGGATGGACTGTGTGAATGATGATATGGTTAGAAAGGGGGTGACTACCGAAATGGCGGCTAATAGAGGAGTATGGAAGAAAAAGACATGTTGCGCCGACCACAAATAAATTGGGATTAGGGCAGGAGAATGATGATGATCTTTTAAAGTCCTTGGTTACTCACTGTATTCGTTATCTAGTTTAGGCAGGATTTAACAATCACCACATACTAATTAAACTAAGTCCTCCTGGCGCGTTTGTCTGTCTGTCTGTACGGATGTTTCAACAAACATATTTTGATGGGGTTGTCACTTCCGGAAGGTTTAGCTATACATTCGTGTAGGTTGTATTGACCAATGTAAATCAAGTCAGAAAAATCCTGCCGCCTGAGTGTTTTCTTGCGCGCGTTGCCCCATTCAGCGTCCAGAACCCATCTCTCGAGTACATTTACTATAGGGATTTGGTTTTGGACAAAAATCTAGTGTTGTTTGGGTAACACCTAGGTAAAAGTTCATAGCAATGTAATTTATTTGCAGTTTTTTATGCCTATTGACGTAGGAGTTACACGATTTCATTTTCAGGATTATAAAGATATAAAAAGCGCCTGAAACTTTTTCTGTATGAAATACTAATATTCAGCTATTCAGCATTACATATTGCTAGGTACCATGTCTAGACATTGCTGGAAATTCGTCCATACTTCAGTTTAGCCATCTCCTTTCGAACATTGATAAATAAATGAGACAAACAAATGAACTCAAACTATTAGTTGCTTTGTACACACACGATTTTACACATGTAGGCACGATCGTCAGTGTTGTATGGATCACTATGGAAGCTTGTTGACAGACACGTTTTTTCTACGGCGCGGTTTATACGCCATACCGTAATGAAACCGTGCCGTGTACAAAGGAGCTTAGACTAGATTATCGAGAGAACAAATGAAGCTCAATAAGTCAGTATCCTATGTATACCACTAAATGCGCCCGATCGAGAACGTGCTGGAGCCGGCCGCAGATGTCCGCGCGGACAGATACATAAAATTCTCAGCTGGAAAATAGTCACATCGCAAACTCGTGTAGTTCAATCTCTCACGAGCGAGATTCTCACGAGGACATGCTGTAGATAATAAACAGAAGGGCAATTCTCGTAATTTTAAGAACGTTCACAGTCTGTTCTCACTGAGATGAGATAGCGACTAGATTTTGAACGTTTTTAATAACGAGAATTGGCCATTGAAGTTTAGAATGACAAAGCTATAATGCAACGATTATCTTGTCGATGTTTTCAATAATATTAATTTAATGTATGTTCTCACTGTACTGAATTAAACTTATTAAATAAATAATTTATTGCACGATGTTCTTGTCAACTACAAAAAAAGAAGGGCTCGTGGCAGAATAACAACAGCCGCACGGGTCGATCGACTACTCATGCCATAACGCAACTTTAGTTTTCCATTTGTATCTTCTGTCATATACCTGGAAAATGTCCCAACACGCTACGTACTCAATTTGTCCGCTTGGCATATGCTTGGCATGCGAAACATGACGCCGGCAACATTTACGTTTCCACGTAAGCGGGAAACGTCCCACTCGCGTTACCAGAAAATCAAGTCAACTGACAATGTTACCAGAAATTGAGGAAGACTTGCTAGGATTATTTTCTTCTTTTTTTTCCGCGGAATATGTCAAGAGTCGTTCGTTTTATGTGCCTGATTGATTTATTCCGTGGCAATAGTTGTGTGAGAAAAAACATGGCGACGATTCTTTTTTCGAAATTGTAGTGTTTTATTTTTCTTTTGTGCTTATGACGGGGTCACAATACATATTATTACATGCCAGTACTGTTGAAACAGTGCGCATATGAAGTCAAACCTTATTTCTATTTCTGCTTTATTTATAAAAGCTCAACGAGATTCATGTACCTACAGTCCATTCACAGTTATTTTACTTCTGATTTGGCATCACTGTCCAAATTACAGTGACCTTTATTCTCATTCTAATAAGGTGGTTGTTAAATTGCTGCTGTCTAACCTTAAATAACTGTGGACGGAGTTTAGTTGAGCCTAGCCAAATAATAAATTATCAATTCGAAAATCCAGTTCTATTACGAAATATAACTCCCATGTTAATACAATTCGAAAAAAACCCAAAACCAAAATAAATGCAGCAACACCTCCTACAAAACCAAACGAAAGGTACCAATCCTTCACGATTAAACTATCCTTTCACAGGGAACCTGCCTCATTCTATTCAAATCCGAAGCAATTTCCGAGGCAATATTTCACAATCTTCTAGCTACCATTGAGATTTACTTGCATCGAGATAAGGCAGCTGGAGTGGACGGTGGGTCCTAGATAACAATGCAATTTACACTGAACATCGAGAACGGGTGAAAGGAATCGGTTGGTAATAGCGGGTATCGAAATGTGTTGTGTTAAAGGCAGTGTGGAGATTTTGGATGTTTTGTTGAGTCTTTGGCTATGTAAAACTCCTTATAGGTTATAGTATGTTCCTCAAAAGGTTTCCATTTCGTCTAGAGTATGAATGAATGAAACATTTTTTTTTTTAAACACAGGTAATTGGTTTCTTACTAAACTTCAACTATATCCGACGACCCTGGGGGTCTACTCCGAAGTGCAAAGTGCGAATGTTCGGATCGGACCGACACATGGCCGAACCGAATATTATTGAAAAATGCGGCTCAGTTGGGTCGGGACCATAGTCAATATTCGAAAGAGTGTAGGAGTGTAGGATCGGGATCGACCGAACCAAATAGTAACTTCTTAGCAGGAAACGGCCGAACATTTGGCCGATACTACTTCGGAGTAGACCCCCTGGTTACTTACGAGTATCTCCTTTGGTAACCGAACATACAGGGTGGCAGGAACATCGACGCGCAACCTACTACCATGGATTTAGTACTTGATTCTGAAGCCCAATGCGGTTTTAATCCGGTTTAAAAAAAAAATAACGTGACGATATTATCGTGGACGGCATCGCGATAAGATAGGGAAGTAAAATGTATGGAAATATATGAAGACGCTTTTAAATTCCCGTCCTCTATAACCTTATAACGTGCACGTATTTCTATACATTTTATGGACGTGAACGTTCACGATAATACCGTCACGTTAGAATACTATTATCTAATTAAACACTTAATCAATCACATACCAAAAAATATCGCAGTTCCCGCACCTATTTTCCATAATCGTTTCAGTTAATAATTCAGTGACATGCTCACATGCCGTAACTCAACAATGATAATCAAGGCTGATATTGGAACCGGATCCTCTCCAGTAGCTCACGCGATCAATACCCCAGACATTAGCCTGCATTCGCTTCATTGCACGCATTGTGCCAACTCAATTGACCCAGCCTGCACTTTGATCAAATCTTATTGAAATGGCTTATTGAACTAGTTACCACTAGAATTAATTTTGCTAATTCAATTAGTCGTGTACGTGAAGGTGGTGGTATATGATTTTAATTTAATTATCATTGTGTAATTGAGCATGGACCAAGGTGACCGACATAGTACGAAGAATTGTCTTATTTAAGTGGCAGTGGGAAGGGCACATTGCTCGCAGAACGAATGGCCGATGGAGACGAAATTTTCTGGACTGGTGACCACGTACCGGAAGACGTAGCGCTGGAAGGCCTTCTTCAATATAGACCAATGACCTTGTGAAGGCCGCATTAATTGGCTGGATGCAAGAAGCACAAAACCGACGTGGCGATGCTTGGGGGGAGGCTTATGTCCAGCAGTGGACGTCTTTCGACTGAAATGATATGTGAATGAGCACGACAGTCTAATAAAACAGCTATCGAGAAACATGATTTAGACTGTGACAATAATACCTACAAGACTACAAGGATGATAATATGGTGCGAGACGAAAATCGTAACTAACACCGCCGCCATCTTGGATTATTCAATACAATATCACAAGTGTTTACCAACAACCCTATCAAAGACATTCAAAAATCAAAAGATCCGTTCAATTAGAAACAAAACATATCATTGAAGGTCGAATAATAAAAAAATACTCATTTAACGACTTCTTATTCGCCTTGTTGCTGTGAAAACTGTTAATTTTGCATGGCATGTCTTCCTGAACTCCTAAGGGGCTGTTCATTTATTACGTAAGACAATTTTGACCACTTTCTGACCCCCCGCTGCCCCTACGTAAGAAAAAATAAGACTTGGATTAAACTCCTCCACCCCATTCAATCTTACGGAGATTAGTGATCTACCAAAATTGCAAAGAAAAAGTAGCAAAAAAATTAAAAACTTATAGTTTTAGCTTAATTTTGAGATCTTACGTAAGAACAAACTAGACCCCTCCCACCCCCACGTAAGAAAAAATAAGGCTTGTTTGGACCCCTCCCCCATCAAATCGACTTAGATAATAAATGAAGCCCCTAATCAACCAACCACAAAAGCAGAAAGCGTAAGCTGTTTCATTTCTAATTTGATTTGATTGTGTGTCTTATTAATTTGCATATCTACGTTTTTTATAAAGGTACTCGCTTCGTCTCGTATCTCGAGACGCAATTCCGCAAATGTAATGTAAATAAGAAGGAACGTGGGGCATATAGAGTTGCCAATATGCTTTTAGATGGATTGCTGCGATATTCCGAAGAATATGCTAATTAAATAATTGGAGTCTATAATTAGTTTGTGTATTTAAATGTTGTAACGCTCTATTTAATTTGCGTAGATATCTCGGTACTCAAAATGTTTACGATTATGTCCTACATAATCTGCCTATAATGTTCCCACTGCTGGGACACAAGCAGTGGCCCGTAATCCACCACGCGGACCCAGTACGGGTTGGCAGATGTCACATGTCTTCGAATTTTTGGTTCTAGGACATGCCAGTTTCCTCACGATGTTTTTCTTCACCGTTTTAAGAGCAGTGGTGATGAAATAATTTACACAAAGTAAAGCGCCTGTGTGGGTTCCACCCTACGGCCTACAGCTCGTAAGTCGGGGGCAATACCACTGGGCCACCACTGCTCCTTATGAGCGGTTAAAAAAAAACTATCAGCCGATCGATTCTGTAAAAATCTCACCGTGAAAAGTTAGGTGAAGTGAGCTTAGAGTGAGCTGTCAATAGTATCAATCCCTAGCATTAGTTGGAATGACAGCTCACTCCACGCTCACTTCACCTAAGATTTCACGGTGAGATGGTTACAGAATCGCTCTGCTGGATCTCCTAATGTCTCTTGTTTTCACAATGAAGCATTTTCGCATGTCGCTGTACTCGGGGAGCCTGTGGTTCAGCTATACCCAAAAGGCCTACAATGCTCTGCGGATCCAGTATAACCACGCATTTAGAGTGCCGTTGCGTCTGCCTCGGTTCTGTAGCGCGTCCTCTATGTTTGCTGAGGCACGTACTGACTGCTTCAATGCTGTGCTACGTAAGAAAGCGGCCTCGCTGCTAAGCAGACTCCGTGGCAGCCCCAACAGCATTCTACGCGCTATAGCCAGGAGACATGACAGCCCGTTGATGAGGTGACTTGTCACCTGTACATTATCGTTGTTATTAGTTAAGTACTAACATAGATTAAGACTATTGTTACTAACCCAAATGGATGTACTAACATAGGTTAAGGTTATTGTTACTAACCCAATGGGATCTTTGTTATCCTGAAAATAAATGAAGTATATATAATGAAAAAAATGAAATGAAATCTTTTTTGTGGAGCTATAAATTCAATTTTCAATAAATACGCACATAGATAACGTAATAAACATACAACACAATAAATATTACAATGTGTGTCCTCACATAAAATCCATACTACTAATGTTATAAATTCGAAAGTAACTCAGCTGTCTGTATACCCTTTCAGGCCTAAATCACTGAATGGTTTCGATAAAATTTGGCTAGGAGATAGATGGCATCCTGAGAAGGTTTTTTTCTGTCCCGGTAGCACGTTCCCGTGGGATAATTGCCGACATCCATGCGGGCACAGCCACGGGCAGAAGCTAGCTTTTGAAGCCTACGGTCCATTTATAATTTAAGAGATCATACTGGTTGCAAATAGGTACCTTATAAGAATTAAAATAAGAACAATAAGGAGCTTCAGATTCCCAATTAGAAAGACTATTACAGGTCCTATAATTAACAAAGATAACTCTTTTTCTCTCTATTTGCCAAAAATGTAAACAAATATGAGTTTATGGAAAAGTAACTTTAAATCCTCCAAAATAAAGTGCAGTTTACCTTATAACTTCAATTTTTTTTTTTACTTTTTCAATATTGCTAGTCACTCTGAAATCAACTTAATTACCATTTTAATAAAGTTGATATTTGTTTAACTTGAAATAACATAAATTTGAACAGACTTTAGATGCGTGTTACTCGAAACCGGCGTGCGTGTATCACCAGATGTATAAACGTAAACGAGGCAAAAGGAATATGTAAGGATCGTTGCAGGTAGCGTTCTGTTGTTTCTGCCTACCCCCATGGGAAGAAGGCAAGAGTATAAGTATGTAGCGTTAGGTACTCCGTCCCTAAACCACGCTTTCTCAATCTGAAGCTCCTATGATGTTCCTACACTTCACAATGTTCTTACATAATCACGCAATATTCTTATTCATACCCTGGCCATTTGGTAAACCATTTTTTGACAGATGGAACTACTGATTGCAGCAACACACAATACATTGATTGATACACGTACGGTATTATTAAGTTATGGCAGTTTATATATTTATTTTATTACCCATTTTAAAGTTAACTTTTACGTTGTCTGGAATATGTAAGTTCTAAGCTGCTGTCAAAAAACGGTTAACCTAAGGGACAGGGTACAAGCACACAATGTTGTTATATAAGCACGCAAGCCGCGGGCCTATCCTGGTTTAACTATCTAACGTTTTCGTATCATTTGCGAATTGCCTTATTTTGTTGTGTTTGGCAGTTGTATCTTGTTCTTTTAGGAGAATGAGAAAATTAGTTTTAATTTCGGTATAATTTAGATGAAACTCTGAAAATGTTAATATAGCAAAATGTTATCTGTAGCAAAAATCTCAAGGTTAAACTAAAACTAAAAATCCTTTTAGCTTCGGTACTGTTATAGTATTTCTCCATTATGGCATTCATGTTTTCGACAGCTAAATAAAAAACCTTTTAACAATTTTAGCTTTGAACCTAAAAGTAAACGACAACATTAACACAATTCCAAAACTCAATTCGCATCACTCGTCTAAAGAGCCTCGCAAAATAGTTTTACTACCCTCGAGCCAAACCACAAACATAATTACTATCCTAGTAAAAGGAGTATCTACTCCAATTAACCAGTATAAACAAAACACAAACGGCAAAGTATATTTCTCTTCTACCAGTTTATTTAACAGAACGACAAAGCGCCCGAGGATTATCAACAATGGAACCTATTACCAAGATAATATTAAAATTCCGTTTGTTTGTAACAAATTCGAGGAAACGGAAAGGGCTTCTCTAATGAGATAATAACATTTCCCGCACAGGTGGCCCGTTTTCGTCCCTCTCGCTGTGAATATTCCAATTTACTATCTTGCGGCGACGGCCTGTGTAATCTTAAAACTTTATGGGTCAGCATGCCTGTTTATGTAAGTTTTGTGTCTGCATGTTCCACTCTAGAGGAGTAGTAAATTAGTTGATGTTGGAATAGGATTGGGTCTGAGAGCAAATCTCGTAATTTTAAGAACTTTCAGTCTGATCTCAATCTGTCAAAAATACCTCTCTCATTTCCCTACATTTTTGGCACGTTTTTGACATTTGATTGTCGCTGAGATGAGATTGCGACTAGATTTTGAACGTTTTTAATTACGGGAATTGGCCTTCTGATTTTAGCCACTTCCTCGTTGCAAAAGATTTTAGAGAACGCGTAGCGAATTTTTTGTTTTGTCAGCTACGAACGTAGCAAGCGTAGCCGTAATGCTACGTTGTAGCAAGACTGCTACGATTTGCCGTAGACTTTATGGGCAGCACTTCAATTTTAAATCCTTTATGTTACATAGCAGTATGCAGTGATGGCAATAAAACAGTACCCTTGATTAGGTAATTGTAAGGGCATTGTTTTTAAACAAGTTAAAGTAAACCATCCAGTTTTCATTCGGTATATCGATTTTGGCGGAAGTCTCAAAATGTAACGGCGCTACGTTACATTTTGAGATTTCCTTGCCGTCGAAGTGTACTTATCGTTAATGATGACTTTATGCAGACTGCTCTACTAACTGGGCAAAATTTTACTCTAAAATTTTAATTCACTAGGTAACTAACGCAAAACAATTAAGTCTCCTGCAGACAGGCGCGACGCGACTCTAGTAGAACAATTTCTATGAAAACTTCATGGAAATTATTCTACCAAAACCGCGTGACGCCTATCTGCGGGGGCATTCACTTTGTTACTGTAATTCACGTTCAGCGTGAATGATGGCGCTTCTTATATGGGTCATATAAATCGTGGTAAATGATGGCGTAACTAATTGCTGAAATTAAAATAAATTGCTCAGTCCTGTCAAGAAAATGAGAACGCGAAATTTTAATAAGAACGCTTTTGTTCTATAAAAAAGATATTGAATGAATAGTCTACTGTCTGTTATTATAATAAATTCTGTGAAAGTCTGTTATATCCTTTTAAATAGAATGTGTTCCTGACTATACTATTATTTATATATCTATATAAAAATTCTCAACCAACATCTATATAATAAAATAAAATTGTAGTGTCTGTTTGTAATGTTAAAAAAACAGCTTTTTACTAAATGCATAATGAAAGTATATGCGGTACATATAACAAAAAACCGTTTTTAAAATTAGTGTCTGTCTGTCTGTTTGGTCCAGCTAATCATCGAAACGGTAGGACCGATTTTAATGAAATTTGGTATGGGGATACTTTGAACCCTGGGAAAGGACATAGGCTGCCTTTTTATCGACATACCACGGGCGAAGCCGCGGGCGGATGCTAGTATAGTTAATATAATTCTGAACTAGCCATCCTGTCTTGAGCAAGTGTGGTAATTAATGCCTTTTCGGTATGAGAAGAGGCGTTTTCCCTGCATTGGGACAATAACAGGCTGGTATTATCGTTTTTTTTTACAGGATTTAAAACAGGTAAATATTGCAAATCTTGAAGGTATCTGCCTATACCTTCAAGATTTACTCGCGTGGTGTAATGTTTATGTTACTTGAACAAAACAATAATCCACTACATGGAAACACATCCAAAAATAAACTACTCACGAGCACAATTTACGTCCATTTTCGTCCGAAACGTTTCTGTAAAAATCTTCAGCTTTAACGGTTATACGGTTATACCGATTGCTGAACACGTAAACCGTAATTCAGTTCGCAGGTGTGCCGACAATCCGAAGACAGGTCTACACATTGAAATTTAATAAAACTTCCTTTATTCGGGCGCTCACAATTTACGATGTGTCAGAGGAGACACGCGAAATCTACTGTAGCTGTAGATGAGAATATTAGTGGAGATAAATGTTTTGAGTTATGTCATAACGAGGCGGACGTATTAGAAAGGTGTAAGAAGACTGGAGCAGAGTTCACGTGAGTCAGCGCTGACTATACGTGATTCAGCGTCACCGACCCGAGCGTGACGGTTCAGACGGTTATCCGCTGTCTGTCAGTCCGTCCGTCCATCCGTGTGTCCGTCTGTCTGTCACCGAGCTGTATCTCATGAACAGCAATAGGTATAGGTAAGGTAATAGGTAGACAGTTGAAATTTTCACAATATTGACGCTATAAAAAAAATCCTCCATAAAAAAATATCCAAAAAATCTCCATACAAGAAACGTGGTTTTTTTTCAGCGTGTTTTGGCTTGTGATACGAAACCCTTGGTTTGCGAGTCCGACTCACTCTTGGCCGCTTTTATTTTATAGATAAATCAACCTGCATACCTAATTACATATCTCAAAGTAATTAATACAACACATTCCCGTGTTCTAATCAAGCTTGCCTATTGCAACTAATTCATAATCAATCAGCGTAGTTCCTGCTTGTACTCGATATATCCACGTCTAGCTTCAAGCTTTGTGTACTCGGCTTCTATACATGTTATCCTCCTGTTTCGCATTGATTTGGATGTATAGCGCTTATTCACCTCACATTAGACCTATGTGAACTCCACAACCCAGTTAATGGGTAACACGATACCCCTTGGTAAGACTGGTTGTCAGACTTTCGGGCTTCTGACTACCCGTAAGGAGTTTAAAAAATCTGCGAATGACAGCCGGGAGCTACGGCTTAACGTGCTTTCGGAAATGATGAAGTTGATGTTTAATGGATGGTCACCTATCCACTGTTATCAATTAACCACGAGCCGTTCAAGAATGTCCTCACTAGTATTTGAAATTTTATAAAAGGCAAACATTTTTCAACTACTTATAATTTAAATGTTTAAAGACTAAAATGCTAAACGAATTCCCTTGCCTCACAAACGCACAAGAACGTCGTCGTACGCCCGAATCAAATAAACATTTTACACACAAATATACATAGAAACAGTCGCGCGCGTGCGGCCGCACTCCCGATACCTTCCGATACAATGGCCAAACGAAATCGAAACCCAGAATCCATTACGCACTACACGTTGGCGTGTACAATTTATTTTTTGTATGAAAGCCTCGGGGGCCCGTAATGGCGAAAGTTTTTCCTTCAGCGGTAATTGTGAGGGCCGATGCAAGGCAATAAATAACCACAGTCCTCGGACCCTTGATTGAACTTGCTAATGAACGGAGGATAAGAAATTCGGATATCGAAACTCTCTCTCTCTTATTTCTCTGTTGGTACGAGTACCTACACTGAAAAATGACTTAAGTTTTTATTCAATTTCGACGTCCAGTTTCCGAGAGTCGACTTGTAATTTTCTTGTAGACGATACCCCTAATTCTGATATGACATCCCTTATTTGAATTCGGAAATCGGTGTTCTTTTTTGCTTGGAGCAATTTAAAGGAAACTTTTTCAGGTAACATTGTTTTGGAATAATTTATAGGTAGGCACTGATTGGAAGTTGGGGAAGTGTCTTGAGATGTAAAATACTTCAGTCTATCGAATTAATTAAATAGGGAAAAATTATTTATAGCTCACATAGAAATCTATTTAAAGATCCGATTATGTATTAAGAAAACTGACGTTCATCAAGACTCATCATCAGGGTCGGCTTTCAGTCTCACCGGATGCAGCTGAATACCAATATTTTACATGAAGCGACTGCGCATCTGACCTCCACAACCCAATTACTGGATAATACGATACCCCTCTAAGACAGATTGTTAGACTTTCGGGCTTCTGACGAGCTGGGACCAACGGCCTAAATATGTAATGGATGGTCACCCATCCATGAACTGACCTCGGCAAGCGTAGCGTAACCTTCGATACGGCCACAAGCCATTGCTAACGTTCACCAACACTATCTCCCCCAATTCCCCATAGCAATACTTAGTCTATAGAATTATTATTCCAATCAGAAACGTCGACAAATATCCCTCCGAAAACAAACACAGTACGTCAACAAAAACATTAGCCGATACAAGGAAAACCCGATAACAAGCTCAAACCGAATGCTCAACATAAAAAAACATTAAAAACACACATCTTTGAAAGCAAATATCAAAGGCAAAATCCGTCGGCCGGATCCGGTGTAGTTATCAATAATTCCGTTCAAGTTATGCATTAAAAAATGTCTAGTCGATACGTCAAAGGGAAGTCTGTTTTGTTAACAAAGTGTGTTCGTGATCTGGAAGCCAATGAGACAGGGCCAACCCTTGTTTTCAATAAAAACAACTCACTTTCAACTGTGTCCACGCGGGAATCTTGGCTATGTGACACAAGTCACAGTATTAATATGGAACAGTGAGAAAACCTCGGAAATGTTTCACTTATGTGAGGAGATTGGACTTCCTAAGGGAGGTTTTTAGGTGACGTGGATGGACTGTAGTACTAGTTGGAAGCAGGTGCTGCTTGAGAAAGTGCTGCTAAAAACTGTCTGCTGTACGCATAGTGGTCTGTTTACTTTGCAATCTAAGCTGATTTGAAGTATTTGTACGTACTTAGTGAAGGCTTACATGCAAATAACACGAACATAATCAAAGTTTTGTCGGTTCCTTATTTACTATTTCATCTTAGGGCCGGTTTTTTTCATCCGTAGTTAACTCAACCAATTGTTAAAAATAGTAACTAATGATTAAATATTGGAAAAATGTGTTTTTTGTACAATTGTTAGTTTAAGTAATGGTTATTTTTTTAACTAATAGGCCATTAGCACTGATATATCATTGCTAACAGTCAAATATTTAACCATTAGTTACTATTTTTAACAATTAGTTGAGTTTAATAATATAATATAATAATAATAGTTTAACTACGGATCAAAAAACCAGCCCTTAGTAACTACAAACCAGCAGGTCAAAATCAATCTACCTAGTCTTTTCCCAACTATGCTGGGTTCCGCTTCCAGTCTAACCGGATGCAGCTGAATATCAGTATTTTACTTGGAGGTACTGTCTCCACAACCCAGTTACTGGGTAATACGATACCCCTTGGTAAGACTGGTTGTTAGACGTTTGGCAGAAGGCCACCCGTAACGACTGTCAAAGATCTACGAATAACAGCTGGAACAAACAGCTTAAGTGCATTCTGAGGCACGGCGCTTTCTCGATATATATATTGGATGGTCACCCATCCACGAAGCGACCGCGGCAAGCGTAGCTTAGCCTCGATCGACCCGTGCGGCTGTTATTATTTTGCCACGAACCCCTCAACAACAAACGAGTAGGTAGCTGATATTAAATCCGTGTGTGCTATTAACTTGGTATAATAGAGGTGTTTAAACCAAAAGCCTGCATTGCTGCCTATCTCACTCCCCCCAATCAAATAGAGCACAAAATATTGTGAATTTCAATTAGTTTGAGAACAACCCCTTTTGCGGGGTCACGTCATATTACAAAAGGACAACGCGGACTCCCGCTATTCTATGGTCGGCCAATTAAATATAGGACTACGGTTCTACAGTGATCCTATAAATTATATTTAAGTTAGTAAGAAAAAAGACTTTGGTAACTTAAAAAGGGCTTCTGTCTAAAAATCTTTTACCGGGCGGGACAAAAAAAAATTAAGCTGTGTTAAGGTTTTTTTTGTTTACTTTTTACTCTGATTGGTTCTTTTGTAATGAAAATATCTCACTGTTATAAAGTTGAACAAGTATGTTGCCAGGACGCAACATCCTGTCAGCCTAAACATCTCGAGCAGGGTCCTCCCTCTTCTAGATTTTTGATTGGTCTGTCCATTTTCCATTGGCTTATGCTGCACTATGTTCAACTTGTAGGTTAAATCGAAGCAAAACCTAACGATCAATATTAAAGTAATTATTTATAAGCGAATTTAAAAATTAGCCCAGGTTCGCATTGGCGATATTTCCTCGCTGTGATTTTTTTTCAAGCACAGGGTTATCAACGCTCTGCTTAGCGCCGAAAATCCAACAGTGTATTTTTTTTTTTGACGCTCTGGGATGCCTTCTTTTGGATTCTCAACACCGAGAGTTGAAAATCCAGTACGCGATAACATCCCGCCGCGATATTTTTACGCTGGTAGGAACGAAACCTTCCCATATAGAATTCCGTACCACAATTTTTGAAACCCTAAAACTCATTTGTCCAACCTAACCAGTGCCCAGTATTTGCCCATAATTCTCATAGTAAGGAATGAAAACAGTGCCCATTGTGACACAGCCCGAAGCGACTAGATAAAATTGCATCGGATTAATTTGCCTACCTGTTCGAACGATGCGACCCCTGTCCCTGACAGCCTTTGTGGCGGAGATATGGACTTCATTACATACATACATACAAGACATATCGGGGGCTATTATGGACCAGGAATTAATATGACGTTCTGATTTGACCTTTACTTTTTGATTACTTTTATTAGGGTGCTCGAGGTGAGGAAATTTTTTGGCAATTTTTTTTTTTTGGGTGGGTTTGGACCTCAAGTATTAACTAACGTAATAGGATACAGGAACATAAGCGGAGATTGGAACATAAAATTACAGAAATATTTATTACACTTATACACTTACGTTTCAGCTTGGATCCAAGACAAAGTACAACTTCACAGGGATAATAAATTTAAAAAGGTGAAAGAACAATTTATGACTAGTTTTCACCTTATCAGCAACGATAGCGGCTGCTGGATGACAAAAAATAAGTTAATTAACATTATAGACAAGCTAACAAAAAGGAAATATAAACATATAAAAACTTATAAATACATATTGTTCGTTCTAAAACATTGGCTCGTTATGTCACCAGCAGCCAGGGTCAACACGTCCGCTCTCGCCATCGGCTCGCACATGACTGTTTCCCCACTGCCCGTGCCCCCGAGACAAGCATACAAACACTACATCTGTATTTAGTAATTCATTACAAAGATTTAAAAAATACGCAACATCAATCAAATAAATAAACGAAACATCCCAATAACAACATCACACCAATTACAACATCCTCAAACTATACAAAGAAACGAGTAAACCACACGCAAGTAATCTGTTGGCAATACAATAGTTTGTTATAACAGCCAGCCATCTTTGTCCTCGCGAAAATATTGCCCAACTAAGGCAATAACCAGCTGTGTTGGCTGCCAACTTTGCCCAAGTCCCGCCAACTATTTTTGCCCGTCATAATAGCCCAAGTTTAGGCGATCCGCTGTTTTCTTACTGACTGTCTTTATCCCAATTTTTTTTCTTTTATTGTAGGATAAAAGTGGTGTTAACGTTTCTATTACTTGTTCGGATTGGACGATTGACACTTTTGTTTTTTATTTTTTTACTTTTATTTTAGTTTGTTGTTCAGTTTTCAATGAGAGTAATTTGAATAGGAATTGCTGTAGAATGGGGAGTTAGTTTAACAATTATTTTCTTCTTCTTTTTTAAAATCGTTTGGCACGAAGATGGTCTTTTCATTGTTTTGTTAAAAGAGAGCTTAATTGTTGTTTTTTTTTTATTGTATGGAATAAAAAGTCTAACGACATTTTTATGATTCTCATTCAAGTCGACCGTTTTTTTTTAAGTAGGTACTATATCGATGCGTCTGTCGTTCTATTCTGTAACAATCTCACCGTAAAAAGTTAGGTGAAGTAAGCTGTCAATAGTGTCAATCCCTAACAGCAGTGAAATGATTCGACACCTCACTTCACCTAACATGCATTTTTGTTTTATATGGGGGTGATATCAACGTAGAAGCTATACTGCGATCGCGAGGTATCGCAGTGTGGCATCTTCAGCATGTAAGTACAGACGCCAGCAGGTCAAGCTACCCGAAACTGTCCAATTTTCCCAATCAACCTTGAACCTTAATGCTTTAGCGATAAAATTGAAAATCTATTCAAGAAATTTGACAGATTGTAGTAGCTTGATGTGCTGGCGTCTGTACCTAGTACCCTAAGTTTTCGCAGTGAGAATTTTACAGAATGGATCGACTGAAGTCTATCTCTCCTAAACAGCACCAAATTCTGTCTTCATATTCTATACAACACACTGTACATACCTTGACCAAAAGCAACTTCATAAAAAACAAAACACGTCTCGTTCAACGACCCCTCGAAATCCAATAAGCAGAAATCCACAACAAACCGAGATCAGTGAGCAAGTGAACCCAACAATAGTCAGCAGATATGGAACTTCCGTACTATTGAACTGCTAACGTATCGAACTGCCGTAAGAAGTGGACATTGTCCTCATAAAGACGACTAACCGATATCGATATTAGAGACGATTCCGGAACGATTCCATTTCGGGTTATTGCTATATTGATATTTATATTGTTGTTTTCTTTATTTCATGAAATAAAGTTTGGAAGTTATGCTTAGGATCATACATTTTATTGTTACTTACAAATGTCGTTATCGAATGAAAGCTCTTCTAAAAGAATAGTTATAAAATCAGTAACATAT
The DNA here is from genome assembly GCA_949629185.1 of Apamea crenata. Lineage (NCBI taxonomy): Eukaryota > Metazoa > Arthropoda > Insecta > Lepidoptera > Noctuidae > Apamea > Apamea crenata. The sequence continues at coordinate 8,042,449 of OX451359.1, forward strand.
AGTCTTTTCTTTAATAGAATTTCAATGTAAATCAATGCTTGGGGCAACTATTACCTAGCTACTGAGCTGGTTATAATAGCCTCCCGACCGATTTCAGTCACGGTGACCAATCTCAACGAAGATTAGCCAGGTAAGCAGGAGATATTATAGTACACAAGTGTGTGCGTAAACACAGGTGCACTCCCTGTTCCTTTACTCTCATAGTCCGATGGGACGGCAATCCGACACGACCGGGGAGAGGTTAGGCGCAGGACCATCGCAGGAAATTCCTAATGGAAAACCCAATAATACTTTTTCCGACCCGGGGATCGAACCCAGGACCCCACGCACAGCAGTCGCGCTTGCAACCACGAGACCAACGGGGCAGTTACTGTGAGCTGGTTACCCTTTCAGTGTAAGATACCAATAGATATTTGCAAATTTACCTCGAAATGATACGGAATAAAGTAATATCCTTCTATTCTCTCTCCTTTGTGAACTCTACTACTCTACGTGCTTGCTTGCGTCAGTAAGAAACATTACTTTCAGCAAAAATATTACTAAAAACATTTACCGAACACTTATTACAGCAAAAAAACATAGCCTTCTAAGACAAAGAAGCAATGACGTCATCATTGCCCAGGTGCGCCAAACCTTCCATAATCCCTTACACGACACCCGCGGGACTAAAACCTTCGCAGAATTTCATCCGCCATATTTTTGTTGGCAACATTTTGACGCGTTTAAATATAACGTCACGTCCGAGCTGACGCGAAGTGTTTGATTTATAATGTTGTATCCTTAGACCCACGTCACTCGATTTGTACAATAAATAATCGTTTCTCCGTGACAAGTAACTGGGCAGGATATTTGTTGTTGCGCCCTGAATACAAAGGAACTGGTTAGGAGTAAAGTCGGAAAAGCTTTTTAAAAGGGGTTGGAAATTTTTAGCTGATTTGCAAAGTAAATGTTTCGTTGTCTGGTAAGATAAGTAAATTCATTTTTATTAATCTGATTATGTGGACTAGACAAATTCGAGAGCAGTGGTGGACCGGTGGCCCAGTTGTAACCGCTACCACGAGCTGTAAGGTCGTAGGTTTGAACCCAGACAGGCGCTTTACTTTGTCTATATTATTTTATCACCACTGCTCTCAAAACGGTGAAGGAAAACATCGTGAGGAAACCGCCATGTCCTAGAACCAAAAATTGACATATACCAACCCGCAGTGGACCCGCGTGGTGGATTACGGCCTACTCCCTATCACCAAGAGGAGCCTCCTATTGGTGTTCTAGCAGTGGGAATTTTATGGGCTGGTTATGCTAAACAAATTGATTATTGCAATATCACTTTCATAGTATTGTGTTCATGAGCATTTGATCATGTTCGTCGAACACTACAGAGAAAGGATGAACAGTGAGCATTTTTTCGTTTCCAGCTTACAGGTGGAATTGCCTTTCCTTGTCGGGGACTAAACCTATACCACGCAGATAATGTTACTATGACGACAAAGGGGATTTTATCTACCTACTTCAAGAGGACAGGCAGCTGCATTTTCTTGTGTCAGCTCATAAGTAAATAATTATGCGCTTTTATTATTTAGGTATATTTATAATTTCTAACGTATTACAACGTACCTACATATTATCCTGGACGTCCACGTCCACGTCATGACTTCACAATAAGTCAGGGAAATAAAATGTATGGAAATATATGAAGACGCTTTTAAACTTCTGTCCACAATAAGGTTATGACGTGCACTTACTTCCGTGCATTTTATGGTCGTGAACTTCCACGATAATTTGATCAAGTTAGAAATTATATTAATTATAGTTAGGAACCTGTTCGATGCGAAAGGCCAGAACCGGTCGAAGTGGTGCTTAAAGTGGTCGAAGTGGCCTATGTCCAGCAGTGGACGTCTTTCAGCTGAAATGGTGATAATGATGAGACATTAAAAAAGCGTACAATGCCAAATAGGTATGTTATTATGGCAGATTTATTAAATAGAAGTATACTTCAGAGGCCCACTACAAAGTGCTACGATAATACAAGTTTCAGAATACAACAATATAAGTACTCGTACATAACACAACCTCTTTCTTTCACTCCCGAATCACAATAACAAATGTAAGGAACACGTCTGATTACCTACAACTAATTGTCCAATAATGTAAATCCTTATCGTGCACCTGATCCAAAGGATGTAATATCTAAGAAATCATTTTCTCATTAGCACAGCAATCCCGCGGCGGATGAATCTTTTGTCCATTATACCTGGGAAAACTGTATATGAATAGTTTTGGGAATATTCGTTGCGATACGTATTTCATTAGTTTTGTGTTATTCACGTTTATGAATAACACAAAGCTAATGATGAAGGTGTGTATCGAAAGTATTTGAAGGGGGAAATTAATGTTACGTAACTATTACTGCCACGTTGAATAGTGGTCGCAAGCGCTACTGCTAAGCATCAGGTCCTGGGTTCGGTTCGCGGGTCGGGCAAAGTGTTATTGGGATTTAGCTTTTACCATCTGGAATTTCTCAATAGCAGCCCGGAGTTTGTATTAGTGCCCGATTTGATGGCAATAGCCTGGCATAATACATGGGACTTAAACAGTCCTAACTGGTGTACTTATTGATTCTGAGGCGGTACGATGTTCGCCGGGTCAGCTAATTTCAAAGTCTAGATGGCGATGGAACAAAAATATCCTCTACAACCCAAAGGCAAAATTCCTAAACAAGTACTAAAAATAAATTCTATGCCGCAAAAACCTAGTTTCCAAACTCACGACTAATAACAATACAAACAAAAAATGTTCGTCGAAAGATTTTTAATTTCTTCGCCAAAGTTCGCAGACGGCGTTTTGTCAGGATTTCCATCGGTTTAGTGGCACCACAAGGTTTTCTGAGTAAAACCAACTATTTTTCTTGGTCGCGACTCTACAGGATAAAAGAAAACTTGCTCTAACTAAGCGAAGGAAGATTGCACTTATTTATTTCAAGTAGTTATGTCTAGTCAACACCTGCATTCATTTTCGCTGGTACTTTTAAAATGGAGCTGTATTTTTAGGTATTTCTCGAGTTTCAGCATTGTTTAAGACGTTAGGAAAGGTGAGATAAGAATGATATGTTTGAGTTTTACAGTATAACTTATTGCACTGCTTTTGTACTGGTTGGTTCAAGACGAAACTACAAGCAAAGGAAATTTTAGTTTGTTAGGACAGGCTATAGAACAAGAAATCTTATTCTAAACTTACCAACTTACTCGTATAACTTAGCTTCTGCCCGCGGCTCAGCCCGCGTGGATGTCAGAAATTATCCCAAGAGAACGTGCTACCAGGACAAGAATAGGATCAGCTATCTGCCAGAGAAAGTCCCGTCAAAATCGGTCCAGCCGTTTCGGAGATTAACCGGAACAAACAGACACACAGACAGACAAATTTGAAAAAAAAAAAATTTTTTTTCTTATACCTAAGTAGCGCAAATACTTTCAAATGCATTTATTAAAAAGCTGTTATTTTGATATTACAAACAGACACTTCCATTTTATGTATAGACTATAAGTTACATACATAGGTATAACAAAGAAAGAACAAACTGAAATAATGCCTTCTAAATACACGACTCAGAAAACTGTAAGACCTCTACTTATACAAAATAAGTACACAACTAAAAAAAAAAAAACTAGCCAGTCTTAAAAAGACGTCAAAAAAATCTAACGACGTGGAAAATCTAGCTAACAACCACAATGGAACTGTTCTTATACCAGGACCCCATTCAAAGACAGGAGACTTGACAGGCCAGCAAAATGCAAAGTTAATTTTAATGCAGCCCTATCTCGTTATCTGGATGGTCGATGCTTCTAAAAGGATTGCCTTGATCTTCAAGCAAGGCGGGGTAACATGGAACTGAACTTTCCCGAAGTTGGAACAACATGCGGGCAAGTTTGTCCAAGTCTGGAAGTTACAATCGGTAATGTATTGAGGGCCAATTAATAATTAGGGGAGGAAACTTTTGCTGTTTTTGACGACAAATATTGCTAGGGAGTTTTGAAGAGGGGATGTTTATTGGCGGGCTTGGTTATGGAAATGTCTTTTACTCAAAAGGCGGCTGTTAAACTAATAAGTACGTAAAGGGCTTTGAAGGTTTTTATATACGTTTCATGATTGTTTTTTTCAAAATGGCGATTTTGAAAAAATAAAAGAAAGATGTCGCGACAGTAGGTATGCCAGGCTCCATATAAAAATCTTCAATCCCCTTTATTCTTAAGCCAGAATATTGAGAAACTAATGTTGTAATAGCAAACAAATAAATAATAGTATATACCATATTATTTATTTGTTTAATTGATAAATTAACATAATTATTATTTATTTACTGACACTAACCCAGTCGTTCATCAAACTTTTTGCTTTTAGCCGCTATCATTAGCCGCTCTCGTTTTTAAATTCACCTTAATCCCCTTAAAGGATTTATCTATCCTGTCTAATAAATCCTCTTTATAATATTAGCATAGAAAGTATGTAAGCTAATATTATAAAGAGGTAAAATTTGTTTGTTTGTGTGTAGTAATCTTCGGAACTACCAGTAAATATGAAAAAATATTTTCGCGTTTGATAGCCCAATTAAAAAGGAAGGCTATAAAACATCACGCTAGAACCGTAAGGAGCCGAGCAAAAGGAAAAAAGTCAAAAAGAACGCTAAGCGAAAATATGTACCTACTAGCGCGGCAGACGATGCGATGCGACGGGGTGGGTCGGAGAACAACAAATTTCACGCAGACAAAGTTGCGGTCGGAAGCTGTAAGTACCGCATAAAATCACTTTTAAGCTGCTTGATTAAACTAAAAATATAAGTAAAATGCGAGTGCTCTCTCCACACTATCTAGTCTCGTAAGAACGCAATGCTAATCCCTCTGCCGCTATTATTTTCTCATTGCGAGCCGTTTTTACTCGCTGCATCTCGTACGTCAGCGTATAATTAAAATACTCGCGATACCAAACGAATTGGATCCTACAGATTCTTTATACTAAAGTAGATATTTCATTCAGGTCGTGCTTTTATTTCTAAACTAGATCTTGGTGAAATAAAAGTCTTATTCGACGAAAAAAAGGTAAAAGTACACTGTTTTTACCTGTTTTATGGAACGTTTTAGTTTGAGCCTTTGTTTATTGAGCATTTACTGTAGGTATTTAAGTTATTTTATTTGGGGGTTTCGTATTACCCAGTAACTGGGTTGTGGAGGTCAGATAAGCAGTCGCTCCATGTAAAATACTGGTACTCAGTTGCATCCGGTTAGACTGGAAGCCGACCCCAACATAGTTGGGAAAAGGCTAGGCAGATGATGACGATGATGACCGTAGGTATTTAAGTTTCTGCTGACGACGATTTTATACCTTATACCTTATACCTAGATACCTTAGACAGCAGCTGACATCAAGGACAATTGTTGATAAAAGGATTATTTCTAAATAGTAAGAAAATGAGGAAAAGTACATACAATCTTGTTACCGTACTGATAATGAATCCGGAAATAAACACCTTGAAAAATTATTATCGACTAAGTATACAGCAGTACTATTCTGTAAAAAACCTCATCGTGAAAACTTAGCTGAAGTGTGCTTGAAGTGAGCTGTGACACACTATTGACAGCTCACTTCACATACATAAGTTACACTACAAATACAAAACACACGACTACAAAGTGAAAATTAAGAAAACATTATACTTACTCACCTACTTTTAAACAGTAACTTTGATACGAGTTGAAAAACTTAACTCGAAAAAGAAAAGCAATTGTGAAAGTTTTACCAATTTGCGAGAATAAAGCGAATTTCAATCAAAGTTGTTTGAAACACAAACTAAAGGAGTTGCGGAGTATAGCGTACACCTTCGACAAACACTGCCAGCCGTCTCCCAATCAGATAAGGTGCGCCGCTTCTGTGTTTTCACATTTTCTGAGAGAATTCATGAGAGAAAATGTATGCTTATTTTTAATGCAGTTCATATCAGGTGTTCAAGTGTTTTTGTGAATGGTGAGAAGAAGAAAACATACCTTAGGAAGAAACATACAGAACATACTTAAGAACAAAACATACAAAACCTACAGTTTAAGAAACGTTGCAGCAGACCGTGTTAATATATTATATTATATATTTCATGCATAAGCATAATGGAGTGGCCCAGTTTTTACTAGCGTCCGCTAGTAAAAACAGGATATGAGCTCAACTGTCACTATATTTTTGTATTGTTACCGAACTTGCCTTACAAACTAGAGGACATAATATCATAGCAGAAAAACAGGTCACGCAGGCCTCCTCTCTGTGAGCAGGAAGCCGTTATTGCTTGCCAGAAGTAAATTATCTAACGGCGCAGCAAGTGGCGCCGTCTAGTTTTGTTACGAAATTACTAAGAATCACCGAAGAGGCCGAATAAGTGTGACACTGGCTGATTAATTTATCTCTAGTGGGGCGCAGCAACAATGGTTGCGTGGCGGCTGTTTCCTAATGACTGGGAAGATGTCAGGGGAGCCACTGTCGTCGGTACAACAGTCCTTTCACAGTTACTTTACTTCCGATTTTGCATCACTGTCCAAATCACAGTGATCTTTATTCCCATTCTAATAAGGTTGCGGTTGGCTTATTGCCACTGTCAAGTCTGTCAACATCATTGTGATCTTTATTCTTGTTACAATAAGGTTGCTGCTGTCAGAGGTCCACGACGAACTGCTATATTGCACAATCAGGCACAATCCTAATGACATTGAAGCTGTTGAACTACTTATACCATGACCAGTTCTGGTAAAGGCGACCTTGCGCCGTTATATCTTTCTTTATTTTCAGTAATAACACTAAGGTCACTACGAGGTGCTACGGGATTCCAGATGTTTACTCCAGGTTCTAGCTGAGGGGCGTCCCACACTACGCTTGCCGATCCGCGGTCTCCAAACTAGGATGCGTCTGCTTCACCAGCCATCGGTCCTTCGACAAATATGGCCAGCCCACTGCCACCTTCACTTCTTCTTCAGCCGATCGATTCTGTAAAAATCTCACCGTGAAAAGTTAGGTGAAGTAAGCTGTCAATTGTGTCAATCCCCAGCATTAGTAGGAATGACAGCTCACTCCACGCTCGCTTCACCTAACTTTTCACGGTGAGATGGTTACAGAATCGCACTGCTGGACTTATACTTCGGACCGACGACCTTACGAAGGTGGCTGGGACAGACTGGATGCGGAAGGCGGAGGACAGGGTGTTGTGACGCAGCCTAGGTGAGGCTTATGTCTAGCAGCGGACTACGATAGGCTGAGCTGATCGACTTTTTTTTTTTTGAAGATGTGAAATCATCAAATCACCCCTCCCGCTCTGGGTGGAGCGGAAGGGAGTGTCAGACTCTTACTGACTAAAACCCACCCGTGTTCCTTCCTTAGCCCTTTCTGTTCCAGGGCAGCGGTAACCCTTTCGGACGATCCCGCTACCCGAGCTGATCGACTTCAGGTTCGGTTTCGGTTTGTATACAACTAAAATAAAATAAGTTCAGTAATAAAAATGTTCATAAACCTGAAACAAAATTCCTTGGTTTTTCACCAGAAGTCACTGCTGTACGCTCTCTCTATTGTGATATTTACCTACAATGTGCAGGTGAGTTTGGCTGTCTGTTTGTTTGCTTTATTTTCAATGCTGAACTATCGAACTAACTCTAATATTTTTTGTTCCGAGATAAGTTTATGCCTGGAGTTAGAAATATAATTATGGTAGTTTTCAGTCCGGATAATTAAAACTTTACAGGCACGTTATCGTGGTTTTGTTACTAACTTTAAATGCATTGCAATCAGATAAACTGTCTCGTTGCTCAGCAGTACCAAGCGCTACTGTTGAGCATGACGTCCTGGGTTCAATTCCCAGGTCGGGCAAAGTTTTATTGGGTTTTCCCATCAGAGGGGTAATTCTCGTAATTTTAAGAACGTTCACAGTCTGATCTCAGTCTCAATCTCTCAAAAATCCCCCTAATTTTAAAAAAGTTCACAGTCTGATCTCAGTCTCAATCTGTCAAAATTCCCTGTAATTTTAAGAACGTTCACAGTCTGATCTCAGTTTCAATCTGTCAAAAAGCCCTCTAATTTTAAAAACGTTCACAGTCTGATCTCAGTCTCAATCTGTCAAATATCCCTCTAATTTTAAGAACGTTCACAGTCTGAGGGGTAATTCTCGTAATTTTAAGAACGTTCACAGTCTGAACTCAGGCTCAATCTGTCAAAAATCGCTCTAATTTCCCTACATTTTGTCAAGTTTTTGACATCTGTTTGTCGCCGAGATGAGACTGCGACTAGATTTTGAACGTTTTAAATTACGAGAATTGGCCTTCAGCAATTCCCTAGTAGCAGCCCGACGTTTGAATATGTGCCGAATTGATGGCAATAGGCTCGGCTATTTCATGGGACTTAAACATAGCGAAATGTGGCTGTACTATAGGTGCACGTCTGCCTAACACTCCGAGGATTAAAGACATGATTTTATGGTATGTATAAAAAAGACAAAATAAAAAAGGAACAGCATCATAATCAGCCCATAATGTACCCACTGCTGGGACACAAGCAGTGAACCGTAATCTACCACGCGGACCGGCAGATGTCACATGTCTTCGAATTTTTGGTTCTAGTACATGCCGGTTGCCTCACGATGTTTGCCTGCACCGATTTGAGAACAGTGATGATGAAATAATTTACCTACACAAAGTAAGCGCCTACCTGGGTTCGAAACCACGACCCACAACTCGTAAGGGACCGATACCACTGTGCCACTACTGCTCTAAAAGGAACAAAGTTGGCGTGAAATTATCTGCGGTTTGATTTAACCCAAACTTATTTGCAGGTGGTAGAAACAGGCAATTCATATTACAAGCTCCTTCTACAGGCTTATCACAGCTATAATATACGTAGATACCTCTAAGGGTCAGTTCACACCGAGACGCGACGCGACGCGACGCTGCGCGCACACTTTAAAAGAGTGACTCAAAATATACTTTATTTTCTACGCGAAAAGGTACACATTGCATTGTGAGAGTTCGCGTTGAGAGTATAATATATTATGAGTCACTCTTTTAAAGTGTGCGCGCAGCGTCGCGTCGCGTCGCGTCTCGGTGTGAACTGACCCTAACATTCACATAAAGACGTAATTAATTCAATATCAGTAACATGCCCTGGCGCTAATCAATCGAATAATAGTAGTAATTAATTTAGTTTGACACAAATGTACGATCGAGTGATTGGAATACCTGCCAGGTATTATCTTGTATTTGACTAGTTTCTCTGTGATGAATGGGCTGCGTTTTCGCTGGACTAATTCGGTTGGAGAGATTGGATCGTGAATGGATCGATAGATGTTTTAAATTTGTATTTCGGTGTTAATTTAGAACTGCTTACTTATTTATTTAACCGTCTATTTCCCAAAAAGTACATTTATAATATATCATTAATTTACATTATTATGTATCTTTAAAAGATTCATTCATTCATTACAATTTATACATGCATTTTAAAAATACTTAGACGCATATGCAGATGTTGAATCTTAGCATTATGCTGAGCGATGGCCGAGCGTCGTGGATGTGACGCATGTTTTCCCCCAAGTTCTTATTTTTTTTGTGTGTTTCTGTTCTTTTTCTTCGCCATGTTTACCGCAAATAAATGTATTTTCTTCCTTCTTTTTTTTTCTTTTTAAATAAAGAATAGATTATTAAATACATACACTGATTTGACAGATAAAATAAAATAAATTAGCTTCTTCAAAATGTCTTGTTTTTTTCAATTGATATTGGGTGCTCATTTAAGGGCGAATACCTCCTCCAAGTTTCACCATTCCTCTCTGTCCTAAGCTATTCTAGTCCACGTGGGGCCAGTCCCGGCCATGTGGCCATCATTATCGTCGCATTACCGGCAGTGTTCTTCCTCGGGTGCATCGCGAGGATACCAAAAGAGAACCCTCTCACTCCAGCATTTATTATCCTCAACAGTCGCGATGTCAAAAGTCCGTAGAGAATTCATATGCAAGAAAAAAAAGAACCCGTAAACCACTTTTTTCCCTGGTTATTTTACCTATTAAATGAAAAGCCTAACACATACTAAAAACCATTGAAAAACTGCCGCCCCACAATATCTTTGATTAGCCCAACAGCCTTACACCCATATACTCCACTCCACATCTAATACGTAGTCGACACGACGCGTGACGCGCGACAGCCCTTCATTTTGCGCGGCCGGCGCCATGCGACGTCCGGACGTGTTTATTTTTCATTTCCGCCCCGACCGGCTCGGCCCTCGAGGCTCGGGGTACGGTCCCGCACGGCCCTCTATAATATGGAGGTAAGGTGTGAGCGGTAAGCGGGGTACTGCTTGTAGGCTACCATACATGGTCAGCAAACTAATAACAACACACTTAACACACTTTCATTAACAATCTGAAAAATTTAGAAGGAAATTACTAATCCATTGCTTTTTATGTTTGAAAAAATTGTCTGCTCAACAACTTATCTACTTAAATAACGCAGTGAATATTGTTGAACTGTCACAATGATTTGTCATTGTAAGGGTGTAAAGCTATTATCCTGCAGTTCTACCTCCAGATCCTCTGATCTGAACGGAACAATGCAAGGCTTTTGACGCTCTAAGTACCGCCATTCGTTGTCATCTTAAGAACCAACAGCAATCAACAGTGTTGATTCATAGGACGTTTCGAGCAATCATCTTCATCATCGGCAGCTTTGCTCCACCCACTGATGAGTACAGGTATCGTCCCTTATGTGCCATGCTTCCCCGGTCTGTGCGAGTCACAACCAGGACTTCTCTGAGATCATCTGTAGGTCGAGCGCCCACTGTTTTGAGCAACGTTCCTTTCATCGCACCGCTTATACCACTTGTACCGCACGAAAAACATAACTCTATGGCTCTATAAAGCTACGTAAGTACGGAACGGACTAAAATAATAATATTTTACCAAACCCTAAGGTCCGTGGTTTACTAATTAGTGTTGAAAGTGACCCTAGAACTATATTTAGGGTTTTACTCGAATGTAACAACATTTCTCTCAGAAATAACAAAATCGTAGACAAAATATAAATAGAAATTACTCTAGGTTGAAAAGGTAAAAAAAATGTGTGTTTATGGCCAGACTATAGAAGTGACTTGAGCCGAGTATACGCGATTCAGCGTCACCGACCAACTGGAGCCGAGTTTACCCGATTCAGCGTCACCAACCCGAGCGTGACGGTTTAGTTTCTTTCACTGTTCAGAAAAGTAAAGTGCGCCTAAAGAAGTCTCCACTTCAACAAATAAATATAATTGTTCCAAGAAAATCAGTCACAAACGAAACTAGGGTATCATTACACGTTCTTAAAATGATGTCGATTAGAAAAAGGAAAATAGTTCTACGAAATCTTTGTACCCAAACAATTTCCTATTTGCCCTATTACGTAAAACTGTTTGTAATTTACATCTATTCACATCCCAGCCGTAAATTCTCCCCTTGATAACTGAGAAGTCACTTTAACTTGAACATTTTCATGCGTATATCTATAGTAACAACGCACCCCGCTCTCCCCGTAACACTTGCCTATAAAATATACCAGTTGGGTGGAAGCGGGGTATAATCACAAGCACGGGTGTAAAATTGCAAACGCCATTGTTCTCATCAGTGAGCCGCGCGTGTTTATTTCAGACATTATGGATGTGTGAACTGTTCTTTTATAACGTTCCTTTTACGGTGGGGAACATGAAATATTTTTAAAAAGAATGGCGTTCTCTTTCTCATGTTTTTTGGGACGAATGTTAGTAGTGAAAAGTGTAAGCTATATCTTTTGAATGTACCATTTGAAACAGAAAACGTAAGAAAATGAACTAAGGAATAATTATTTACAGGCACCGTTTATAAATTGTTGATGTAATGAGATGCCACAATTCCACAGCGATTAGTCGTACTCTTCAGTCTTCTGTACAATTTGACCAACAGCATGGATTTGGTCTCAGTAGACCAAATCCATGCTGCAGTACCGATACTGCAGCCTTTTCCAAAACCATAATATGCTATGCATGCGTGTGTGTGTGGATAAATGTGGTTACGCATTATTGTTAAATAATAAACCTTCAAGTAGTTGGTATCGGACGGACATGTCCTCTTGGCCGCAAAGTTGGTTTCTAAGTAGTTACGTGAGGAAAGACTGATGGATGAAGTGCCAGCCCAAAAACCACCGAGCAGTAGACAAAAATTACCTGAAATTGAAGTGTGTAGATGGTAAACCTTTCAATATTTCAAATCAAAGTAGGTATTCCTCACGTAAATTGACATAAAAATAAGCAAATCAACATCTACACAAGTACCTTCCAATAAGAAACAGGTTAAAAATAAATCGCGTACTAACATCTAGGTGGTAGGTACATTCGCAGCCAATGTGCCGGTTCGTTTATCTCAATATCGTAGACGGACAAGCGAACGTGCCTGCCAGATCCGTACGAGACTGAAATAAAACACTTTTGTAACGAAGCGTACTAGCGAAATTTAAATGTACCTACAACTTTAACGAAATAGTTTGTTATTCAGCAGAACACTGTGTCGGTATTTCGTTTGGATTTTAGAGAATATCGTGGTTGAAAGCAATTTTTTTTTATATCGTGCACAGTTGCATTAAGCAGAGATAGGAGCCTTGGCCCCCCGACCCGTTCTTTTCCCGTCCCGTCTCGTTCTTTTTTTTGTGTTTTTATGACTTTTGTTCTTTTTTAGGGTTCCGTAGTTCACGTCTCGGAACCCTTATAGTTTCGTCATGTCCGTCCGTCTGTCCATCCTCGGCTTACCCTTCCAAACGGTAAGTGCTAGAAAGATGAAATTTTGCATGGATATGTGTATTTGCCACGTCAACAAAGTGCTAAAATAAAATCACGAAAAATGTTTTTTTGGGGTAGGTACCTCCCCTACACGTAAAGTGGGGATGATTTTTTTTTCTCGCGTCTACCCCATAATGTGGGGTAAATGTTTTTAAAAAAGACCAGAGAGGTTGCTAAGACGATTTTTTGATTTAGGTATCTGTTTATCCGCATTTTTTTTTTTCCCCTCCCCCCTCTAAAAGCTAAACAGCTGGCTCGAAAAATCTGAAAAAATTCATGAAGGTAGTCCATGTGATGAACTTCGAAGGAAAACTACAACAGATTAAATAACTTTGTTAGTTCAGGAGTTATAGAGGCCTAACTTGTAAAATGCGCTTACTTGGAAAACTTCGTACAAAAATAACAAAATAATAAGTAAACATGTAAAATATTCTTCTAAATCCACGTGCCATTATGGGTGACTATGGAACCCTATTCTATACGTGGCCTGGCACTCACTTGTCCAATTTTTTTATTGTTTATATTTCCTGTGCGTATCCCAATTTCTTTCAATGATAGGCAAGTCTATTGAAGTTTTCAAGAAATTCCGTCAATCTCTGACTTTTAAGTTTTTGTCATATTTAATTAACAGTAATGTCCAATTTCCAAGATTTTATTGACATCATTTAAAATAATAATTATGTACAAGTACATAAAAAACCGGTCAAGTGCGAGTCGGACTCGCGCCCCTAGGGTTCCGTTCAAATTTGTAGGATGTAACCTACAAAGGTTTTCGGTTTTTTTCCTTTACTTGTGCTGCATTACATTACTTGTTACCAAATTTCATGATTCTAGGCCAACGGGAAGTACCCTATAGGTTTTGATTCCCTTGCGAGTGTCAAAATATGCGGCATAAACGGAACATAAACTCCCGTATCTTTTGATTGCGTTTACTTAGAACTTTGATTTTTCATTGCTTCAAGAGATTGCAGCCCTATTTGATATTCATTTTAACTTGATAACTCCACTCGTTCCTGAGTCTCCTCGCCTCGTCTTGACAGACGGACGGACAGACAGACGGACGACGAAGTGATCTTATAAGGGTTCCGTTTTTCCTTCTGAGGTACGGAACCCTAAACAGGAGGGGAAAGAATCTTAGTGCATCAAAAAATTCGCCTGCATCTCTGTCAACAGGAAAAGTGCCCAAAATACTGGCAGCATTACCACGTTGTATGGCAATGCAGATTCTTTGGCCAATTAAACGGTAAACGGTGGTCACGTGAAGAGACGACCGACCAACCGCTTGGCGATGTCTCGGAAAACTGAGAAACAATTAATTATAATATTGATTTTTCTGGGATCTTGCTGGTGTTGAGATACATTTTTTTTTTTAAACGTTGCCCTACACAGGAATTTCTCCTGTGTCGTGGGTGCGTTTACAGACATATAAACTCACATACACAAACAGCCAGACCCATTCATATTGTATAGAACCACAACGCAGTATGCATGGATGTTTCGGCACGAAATTCATGGGGGGCGTAGCTCAGATGGTAGAGCGCTCGCTTAGCATGCGAGAGGTACCGGGATCGATACCCGGCGCCTCCAACTCCTTTTTGCATTTTCATAATTTTGAGAAAACTATATATCGGAACTCTTGTATATCTACTATTGTATATTTATGATTAAGATACCTGTTGATAAGGGGCTGTTCATTTATTACTTAAGACAATTTTAACCACTTTCTTTCTTCGCCCCTCCCCACCTCCCCCTACGTAATAAAAAACCAGACTTGGATGAACCACCTCCCCGCCTTTCAATATAAATAAGATCAGCACCCTAATTGCGTAACACACGATCAATCGGAATCCGTTTCATTTTGACAGTTCAACAACATTCATTGCGTTATTTACGTTGATGATCAGACACAAATGACACATTTTTTGAACATATTAAGCAATGGATTAGCAATATCCTTCAAAATGATTTAGATTGGTTGTGTGTTACGCAATTAGGGTACTGTATTTACCAAAATTGGAAAGAGAAAGTGGCAAAAATATAAAAACTTAAATTTTTTGCTTACTTTTTCATCACTTTTACATACTTTTGTGAGCTTCTGTGTCTTTTGTTTAAGAACAATATAGACTTCCCGCCTCCATGTATGAAACAATAAGACTTGTTCTGACCCACTCTAACCTTATTACGTAACTAATTAACAGCTCCTAATACATCTCCCGTTACCATGCCAGTGTCACAGGGATTATAATAAAAAATGTATAATAAAATATCATATATCTTTATTAAATTAGAAACAACCTTACATTACAATTAATTTCTACACTAATTACATTACTGACTTACTTCAACTTCGGAAAATTAGCAATTTCACAAAGACTCCAAAATAGGCCTACATTTGAGAGAATGCTTAGCAAAAAGGAATTGTTTTTTTAGTATAAAAAGGTAGATTATTTAGTGATGGGACTTACAGGTGGCGCTCAGAAGCTCTCATTTAGTGCCATAGCTAAATAATATAACCCATTGCGCCGGCGAAGACCTGACGAAGCGCAACGCAGGTCGGGTTTCACTGCTAAACAAATATCAACATTGCTTTTCTTAAAATAAAGTCCAAAATAACTCTGTCCGCTTTACAGCACGGTTGGCGCAGTGGTTAAGCGATTGACTACTGCGCTGCGTGTCGCGGGTTCGATTCCCGCACGGAACAAATATTTGTATGACCTACAAGTAGTTGTTCCGGGTCTGGCTGTTTATGTATGTGAGTTTAAATGTTTGTAAACGCACCCACGATACAGGAGAAATTCCGAGTGTGGGGCAACGTTTTAAAAAAAATGGTCTCTGTAGTTGTAAAGTTTATGTTTTTGTTTATTTTCAATTTTTTTTCAACGATAACAAAATCGAAATTTGTTTGGCAGTGAAAAACACGCTGTGCTACGCCTCGCCAGATTTGCGGCGGCCCACAGTACGCGTTCCTTATTTAATATATAGGTCCTTCTTCAACACACGCGGGACTTATACATTCCCGCACCATCTATCTCTTTCTTTCTTTTTTTTAAGTACTGAAGAGTGACAGAGAGCGATGGCAAACTATACATACGTATAGTAACCGGCATGAGTCGTGAGCACAAACTGACACCTGCGCAGTAGTGCATTTTGCGGTCTCTTTGGCGGAATGAAGAAGGCGGGGGGCACCGAGGCTGCACGCGATTGGTTCGTCTGTCGATGCTCGTCGTCTATTGGACTCTCACATGTCATTCGGCTACTGTACACTTTCGTGCACTTTTAATGACTTACGTTTTTAATTTTAAAATAGTTTATTTTTGTTAATTCGTATTTGTTAAGTCAAAGTAACGGTTAAATTGGTTTCTTCACTATTTTAGCAGTTACTTGAATGAAGAAAACATTTGCTGTACTATCAGTAAAGGTCAAGTAAAAGTTAATACTTTGACTGATTGTGTTGATGAAGAAACTGGCCGTAAGTCACAAAGGCCTACAACATTACTGTATCAAAGTAAAATTTCAAGTACCACTAATATTTTAATTATATTGTATTGTAATTTGAGCAAAAGCGGTACTTACTAAATAAATTTGGCCGAAAGTGTACAATGCGCGAGCTTGCCCCCACTACTGCCCATCTGTGCTCACGACTCGTGCCGGTCATTATACATAGCAATTATCCTCCGAAAAATATATAATTTTATATATTCTACTCTTTCTTCTATTATCACAGTCCATAGCTTCAACAGTGATACTTATAAAATCAGCAATTTAGTTTGTATTAAATTAAAACTGATGCAAAATTTAAGCAAGAAAATCATTGAAATACAGGAATTTACACATAATATTAATTTTAAGAAATCCAATATAATACCTAAAGATATATACTACAATAACAACACATTATACAGACATTTAAATTTAAAAAATTTAATTTTTTACAAAAGATTACAGAAATCATCATAAGATTCGTATGAATGAAATCAAATCGTATCGTACCCAGGCAATAAAGTACTCTATAGTCCGGCCGTCGAGAGAACGCGTTCCTGACACCTGTCAATGCGACAATTCTAAAAGCTAATAAGGATCAAATTCGCAAAACACGTATTCGTTTGTATGAAACTGACAGGTGTCAAGAGAGAACTTCCAATCTTATCGTCGTTTATGTTGGTATCTTAACTTTTAAATAACAATTCTGACATCTTTTCTTCGAAACATTACTTGCATTGTAACAAGTTTGAGCAGTCTACTATTCAATATTTGATAATACTCAACTTAAAATTATACAGTTTTAATAATAAAACAATTGAAATTATGTGAAAGTAAAAGAATTCATGCTGGCAAAAAAAGGTTCGCCTAAAGCCGTATCTCCTGCGCGTGTTTTTTCGAAACGTTACTCATAAACATTTGTTTTCATACACAAGCTGTCTCCTGCGCGTTAAAATATTTTTAGATTAGTATCAACTCTGCACAAGACAAAATAACCATAAAACCTGTGTAAATTGGAATTAAGCTTTCAAAATGCTTAATGCTAATCTAATATCGCAACATATTCGCCAAAAACGTAAACAAATATGAGTTTATGGAAAAATAACTTTAATTCCTACACAATACAGTTTACGCTACAACTTCAAACATTTTTATAACTTTTTCAATAGTGCTAGTCGCTCTGAAATCAACTTAATTACCATTACAATAAAGTTGATATTTGTTTAACTTGAAATAACGTCAATTTTGAAACATAAATCGACGTGGGCGGACGGTGCGCGTGGGGTGAAAATGAAACAAACCCTTCACCTGCGCGGAGGATGTTTTCCATGCAGCTCGGAAAACAAAAACATCGTGTTTTCATACACAAACGTGTATGGGGAGGGGGACGCCTCTTTGTTTTGATGATTTTGTGTAAGGTTTCAAAAACGCGAGGAAACACGGCTTAACTTAAAAAAAAGTAAGAAAAATTTCAATAATGTGCATCATGCGATCAAATCAGTAATATTTGTACTAAATGCCAGTAACTGTTAAAATGCAATTAGATCTAAAGTTTTATGGATAAGTATAAAGTTCATGAACCAGTTAACTCTATTGATATGTTAATGTGAAAATATATATAGTAGCTACATAAATACCAATTTAAATCAATTAAAAATTTTAATTTAAATAATAATGAAAAAATCAGGGTGGCAGGGATATCGACGCACAACGTGATACAATGGATTCAGTACATGATTCTGGACCCCCTGTGTTGAAAATGTTATTAGGAATATTAGGTAATTTTAAAAAAAATGCTGTTTCCTACAAAAATGCAATCAATACCTACCCGGTGAAAATGTATGGAACAGCAAATTTTTTTTTAATAACCTATGAGAAATTTCACCCTGTATTATTCGACTTTCGGCTGATTTTGCAATCGACCAATAAGTTTTATTTGTGGACTAAAATTGACGTCTGACAGTTTTGGTATGAAAGAACTGTCACAAATTCAAAATGATTCCTCGGATAAAGTTATCTGGTGTTGGAAAATTCAGCCGTAAATCAACACAATCATATTTAATTTTTATTATGGACATCCCATACTATTGAACCAAAAACATAAGTATCAGTAACAGTTTACAGACAATTAATTAGGTACTGTACTTTTCAAGTGTGTTGTACATACGCCAGCACATCAAGCTACCCGAAACTGTCAAATTTTCAATCAACCTTGAACCTAATGCTTTAGCGATAAAGTTGAAAATCTATTAAAGAAGTTTGACATATTGTGGTAGCTTGATGTGCTGGCGTCTGTACCTGCAACCTACGTTGTATCGAAAAATAGTGATTAATAATGGATTTTTGTTGCACTGAATTTATATTACCAGTCGGTTATAAAAGGTGCACAATTCGACTAAAAGTACATATTGCGACGAATTTAACAAACGATCCACGTCGATCTTCTCCGTTAAAAGCATAGTAAACGTTATTATTGAGCGAATCGCTCGAAGTATGCATTAAGGTGGTGCTAAGGTAGCCCGCGAAATTCAATCTACATACAACTCTGATACTGTCATGAAAATTGTAAAAAACGTAAGAAAATTTGAATTTCGCGGGCAACCCGGGAGCGTTCGCCTTAATAAAATTATTATAATTTTGTAAAAAATAAAAATAACATCTTTTCATAAAAAAATAACCAGTAATAATACTTTTTTAAAGTACGCACTATTTTCAATTTGATAGTAAAAAAAATATATGCATCGATAGCACTTTATCAAAATAATCAATTTTCATAAAAATAATTTTAATTTGTATGAATCTGACATAAATTAAAAAATTAAAAAAAAAACATGAACCATTGTATCTTTCTTAAGAGAATCGAGATTAAATATTATCAACTAAAATCCCAAAATCAGATTAACTATGTAAGTAAATAACAAAATACATGATATATGAAATCATTTTTAACATATTTTTTCTATAGAACTATAAAATAAATAATAATTATGCAATATTATAATATACCTACATGTATACTTATTTTAGTTTTAGGTTAAATTATAATCAGACATCAAGCCCATAACTATGAAGAACTAAAAATAAAATTGCAATTGTTGAAATATACTGCGAACATTAAAAGCAAACCGAAGTAGGTATGTTACAAAATGCCTTATGTATCTATTTTTCTTACATTAATTTTAAAGCAGATATTTCCAAGAATATACTTTAAGCATACTTCTATATTAATTACTCCACGACATTCAAATCATATCTACATAACACCAAATTGTATGAAGGAAGACGGAGAGAAAACAGTTTTATTAACGAACATCTATTCACCTCACAATTTCAATACCATTGCTTCGAAAGTGTGAGGTCAACGGATTAGAATTGCTATAGGAAATGCATTGACTGTGAAATTATAACGACATCTCTTACACCAGAAGTTTGTAGAAACATTAAAGTATTTCGACACTACCTCTCAACAATCAGTCATCGATTCATTCAAGGCTGCACGCAATCTATCTCTAATTCACCATCAAGCGATTCATCACCCTAACTGAATAAACATAAAAACACTTTTTAGCATTTTCGTAAATAGCTATAAGACAATAAATGCAGTAAAACAAAAATAATTCGTAGTAAGATCATTTTCTCAATGTTTGCTCAAAACACATGTTCCTGATAACATTAGTTAATGCTTGTGAAGGTCACCAGACCGTATTACATAACTACTAACGGTCATAATGGAATTCTACATTTACATTGCGTGTTTGAAAGGCCTTGTGAAGCATCATCTCCTACAATAGAATTAGTAGTGCAGTCATTTGGCGAAATGTTTTCTTAACAGCATCATGAACCTTCTAATTTGTTCTTCGTGCGTATTATTAGTGTTCTACGTAAATTTTGCACTGGGCTTCTTAATATGAATACCCGAACTAAGGCTTACTAAAATAAATACATTTTAGTAATACCGTACAGTCATGACTGCTATAAAATTAAAAACTTAAATGTCATCATACATAATGCTACCGTTAGGTTATCAAAAAATATGATATCTCTTACTTTACAGAATACCAAACTAAAATAATACTAAGAAACTATGATTTTGTTTATTCGACAACCTAACAGTGGTTTTATGAGAAACAAACTTAATCATTTTTCCAACATCAATTCAGATTATGGCGGATAAATGCGTCACGCATTTTCAAATTTTTGTATCATACAATTAACAAACACAAGACAGGAATTATAATATAGACTTACTGCCGGTACTGCTCCAATTAATTAACGTATCAGAATTTCCATCTTCAATATCTAAGAGTAAATTATCTCGATCATTATCTGTACTTTCTTTTTCGGGGAAAACTATGTCCTCGTCATTTGTTTGTAAGTTGACATAGGACAGTGTTTTCTTCTTTTGTTCCAGGTCGAAGATCTCCAAGTCTTCGTCTTCATCCTCGTCAGATTCCATGGTAAGAGGTACTCGGGACAGTTCCATGTTGTCTCTTCTGTCTTCTGATTGGAGGACGCCGTAGCGGAACTGGTTTGCGTCAATTGTGGAGTGAGCGCCGCCTGAGTCGTTTTTCTTGCTTTTTCTCCTGGAATTTTCAAAATGGTGGGTGTTATTATCGTTCAAGACTAAGTTTTCATATGTATTTGTGCCTTTGTGACATCACGTAACTTCCTGTTTCTACTCTGTATCGAAAAGGTTTTTTGATTAGAAAAACCACACACACGTACACATGATAGAAGTAAACCTTTTAGGGCTGATTTTTCAATCATCTGATAATTTTGTTCGAGGAATAATTTTGAAATGCTGACAGTTATTTCATACAAAAACGGTCAAACGTCAATGTTTTTCCTCGAATAAAAGGTTTCTGGCGATGGAAAAATCAGCCCTTAAAAAATTAAGAATAAGAGAGTTTTTGTGTGAGAGACAGAGACAATTATATCTTTCTTCTCTCTCATGTAACGAAATGTACCTAAACGTGACGAGTCCTTGAAATTTCACTCTAAATTCTCGTCCAATTATCGAATCGCCGCCTAAGAAGTTTGATTTCAAAAATCTTATTTATTATACTTTATATTAGTGGCCACGATACTCAGTAATCAGTGAGTGATTACAGAAGAGCCTGTCACTGTTTATAAATTCTCTGATGCAATTAAAGACGATTAACTTGACTGATAAGACTGAGTTAATCAATGTTTATATCAAAGTTCAAAGTATTAACTTTAAACATGGGTAAATGACACTGGAACAATAAACAAGACTTGTCAAAGGAGTCACAGGCTTGAACTAAGTAAACAAAAATGTTATTGGAATGAAATTAAATGATGAAATGTTTACACTAAAAGGACAATGACCAAAAGTCGTACCAAAAAGTCTCATGCATCAAGATCAAAATATTATAGTAATTATTTTCATATTTTTTTACGACATAACCACCTTGTCACCTGTCACCTGTCCAGATGGTCAGCTGAACAGAGCTGAATAAGTGTGTTTAGTCCGTTAGTACCCTAATTATGTAACAATAAAAACCCTTCTGCACTGTCTACCCTTTTCAGGAAATCGTGCACGTCATTGTGAATAACACATTTTATTACCTTATCACGAAAAATAGCTATTCCCATGACGCAGGAGGCAAACAGTCGTAAAATATTATTAATTAGCACAGCAAATACTGAAGAAAATGACATCATTCATGATTTATTGTACATAATAATATCAGTGATGTTTGCTATAATAATAAGGACAGATTACTGATACTGGTGTTCAAAGAGATTGGGAAGACTGGGGATTTTCTTGCGCCACTTCTTCTTCCCACGTAAAGCACTGGGAAGTGGTGAAGGGCGGGCGTTTTGGGGGACTGTCTTATGTAGTTTTATTATTTATTATACTATTGCCTAGTTATTAACTTAATTAACTTTGTAACGTCACTGATACAAAGTTTTTATTAATCCTACTAATATTATAAACGTGAAAGTTTGTATGGATGGAATGGATGGATGGATTTTTGTTACGCAAAAACTACTGAACGGATTTGGATGAAATTTGGCACGCAGATAGTTTATAACCACGATTAACATATAGGATTTTTATCCCGATATTCCCACGGGATGGAAACTTATGCAGGTAAAACTGCGGGGCGCAGCTAGTTATACTATAATCAGTAAACAATATTTTTAATAATCGTGTTCATGAGATAGCCATCAATTTTAAAAACATTGACTGATAACAGACAAATGATAAATGAACGGAAATACTGTTACAAAACCTAATATGTAATCTACAAAGATACAGGGATTTAAAGTGCTATTAGTTGCTTCAAGGAAATAATATGTGCCATACTTTTTTTTTTTAACTCTGCACTGTTCCCCCAGACGGAAGTGAGCTGGCGCGAAATTGTAAACACAGAGGTCTTATTATAATGTATGTACAGACGCCAGCAGGTCAAGCTACCCGAAACTGTAAAATTTTCCCAATCAACCTTGAACCTTAATGCTTTAGCGATAAAGTTAAAAATCTATTAAAGAAATTTGACAGATTGTAGTAGCTTGATGTGCTGGCGTCTGTACATGACTCATTTTCCTTATAAGATAAACTGAGTAAACAAAACATCAGCAAAATTGTATTTGTAATACTTACAAAAGTATTACATGCTGAAAACAATAAGTAATGAGACCAGGGCAAGCGAACTGCGAAAGAAGTTTATTTTTTTCTTCATATTTGAGTACTTTTAAACGACGTTTTGTAGAGCACCCTCAGAAAGACCCCTAAAAAAAGATGGGATGATGACATAGCAGAAGACAGCTACGGAAAAACTTGGAAAATGTTCCAGGAAGCCTTTGGCAAAGAGCACACAAAGAATAATAAAAAACCGGCCAAGTGCGAGTCAGACTCGCGCACGAAGGGTTCCGTACCATTATCTATAAAAATCACGTCTATTGTATGGAAGCCCTTAAATATTTTTTTTTAGTATTTGTTGTTATAGCGGCAACAGAAATACATAATTTATGAAAATTTCAACTGCCTAGCTATCGCGGTTCTTGAGATACAGCCTGGTGACAGACAGACGGACGGACAAACAGCGAAGTCTTAGTAATAGGGTTCCGTTTTTACCCTTTGGGTATGGAACCCTAAAAACTGAAAAGTGATGATTATATGTTGTTTTTTTGTTTTTACTGTTACTCTGATCTCCCAGATGTGAACTTAAACGAAGCAAACAAAGTAATGATTGTAGCAGGTGGCGTTCTGTAGTTTCTACCTTCTTCCCACGGAAATAAAGCGTGAGTTTATGTGTACTCTGACATAAGGCTTTAAATAAATTACCTGTAAAATATGAAATATGCAACTGCCAGCAGTGCAAATCCTCCAAACACAATAAACCCTCTCTTCAATACTCCTGGATTGTTCAGATCAATCTGTTTGACCGGCTTCTCTGCAGTTGTTGAGTTGGCCTTGGTTTCGTTGACTGCAGTCATACCTATGGTACTGTTAATGACTGTTCCAGTGCCTGAAAACACAGTTTTAAACAAATTAGTAATTATAATGTTACTAAATTATTTGTCTATTACATGGGACTTAAAGCATTCGGAGATTACACGCGTGATTTATTCTTACGTAAAAAAATTAAAGAGCAGTAACTGGCTGTCATCAGGTTGAGGTTCAAAGCATCTGATTCATAAATAGGAAAATCATAGGTCAGTGACTGTACTGCTTGCAATACCTCCGCAAAAAATAGGATTCATTATAACACAATCATAATAATCATATTATTTAAAGTAGGTAATGACCATATAATTTTATGGCTATAGAGTAATGAACATAACAAGGTGTAACATAATACTATGACCTTCTAGCATTTTATTCACCTTCCATTATTATTTTAAACTTACTAAGAGTGTGGATGGCTTATTTTATTTTATACTCAACCTACAATGAAAAGAAAGAGAAAAAAAGAGATATTTCGTTTTACTTGAAATAAATGGTTTATTTGAATAAAATAAGAGATATTTTGTTTTACTTGAAATAAATGGTTTATTTGAATAAAATAAGAGATATTTTGTTTTACTTGAAATAAATGGTTTATTTGAATAAAATAAGAGATATTTTGTTTTACTTGAAATAAATGGTTTATTTGAATAAAATAAGAGAGAGCTCTTTTGAATAAAATAAGAGAGAGCTCTTATTTTATTCAAATAAACCATTTCTTTCAAGTAAAACAAAACATTTTCTGCCAGTCACTTAATGTGTTCATTCATTACTGCATATTATATGGCATGACCAATTTACGTAATGGTCTCTATTACTTTAGTACATAAAGTCTTAATAATGTGCTAACATTGAAAGTAAACAAATCATGTTGCTATGAGGAATAAGGTGTTAATTTGCTTAGCATGTCGTGAATCCGCTCCTCGGAGGTTACCAATTCATATCAAATACTCATAATAGGTGATTTAACCACAACCTTTAGTCATGAAACAATACTAATGAGTATATCAATACAGGAGATTATATTTGATTACGTTTGTAGTCACGGATTCGTAGCTTAGATAATTAAGACAATAGAATAAGAGATGAACAATGACATAAGAAAATAAATGTATTTGAAATCTGTAATACAGATTTTATTTTTTGTAATATTTTGACTGGTAAAATCTATACTATTAATGCTGCAGCAGACATATTGCTACTTTGTGAGTGTTCATTTTCTCTGTGCTTGCCTGTCTGTATATTTGTCTACAAGTTTTGTTACTTGAATTAAACTAATTTTATTTTTTATTTTTATTAATAAAGCTGAAGAGTTTTTAAAGCAGTTGGATTTGAAAAATTATTTCTGCATTTGATAGCGCAATTCTTGAGGAAGGTTTTTAAGGCTATTTAACATCACGCTACGACCCTTAGGAGACCAGCAAAAAGAACAAAGTCAGAAAGAACAATTTAAGGAACAAGAAATTTCTCGCAGAAGATGTGGGCAGACACTGGTAAATAATAGTAATCTCTTTAAAAACCAAACTGCATTACAGTCCTATTTATAGACAACATCAGCTTTATGAACGTACCAAATATTATTCTGTAGCCATAAAATTACATACTGATTGGACAGTGTGAAGTGTGTGAAAATTGACAATCAAGACTTGTTTACAAACTTATTAACAGGTGATGTTGTTTTATAACAAGTCCACTCATTATCTTCCCAACCTCTTTAACTACAGTAAAAAGTAAACTACTTGGATGTAGTGTTTATGCATTTCAACATAGAATTCTGATGAGAAATACTCCAAAATCCAATTCATTTCTTAAAGTACTGATTTTCAGCCAAATTTAAATAAGGACTTTTGATTTTGAATTGGTTGTATTTACTGATAAATTGAATATCCCAGATTCATACTTGAGATAAAAGAATCTTTGGTATAATTTAAGAGAAAGTAAGTTCATGAGGTTGTGTTGCTTCACTTTAACTGAATTTGACATATGGCAGGTTTGAGTTCATGGAGTCAAATATGGGTACATTTAATCAATGGAACTTAAAAGGCAGGCAAAGCTAACCATTTAATAACTTACAAGGAAACTGCAACATTTCATTCGCGTCGATAAGAACTCGTATCGACAGGAAAACATTGGACTAAAACTTGTGTAATAACAGGAATTGATTGTGTAATCTTACCAGCAGGTGCCGGCGGCGGCGGCAGTGTAGGTTCGACCTTACCCTCCTTCGTGACGTTCTTAACATCACCCAGAGAAGGGTTCACAGCTCCTGACGGAGGAGTTTTACCGGGAGAAGACCCATCCGGTCCACCCTCGCTTTGGAAAACAGCACCACCCTCCGCTTCCTTCCTCACTCTCAACAACCTCGCGGCATTGTGAACAGAAGGCCATAGCGAAAACCTTCTGTTGAACTCGGCAACACTACCCCCATCACTACCAAAATACGGAGTCGTCCTCACACAGTTCAAACACAACACCAGCAGACCACAACGTATGAGCATGTTAGATTCTTTTCGAGTTCCTTCACAATAAACTGATACCACTGTTTTACTAATTGAGGTGAATCACTCCCTCATAATTATAATTTAAACTTGTGGATAGTTTCCGATAAATTCACAACGCATCAGGTTGATTGATGTAACAAACTGTCAGTCGTTTGTAAATGTCAAATTGACAGTAGACAGAAGCGTGGAAGTTGCAACTTTAAAAATAAGCTAGTCTTAAGTTGTAACTTTAGTCGATAATAAAACTTTACTACTGATTAATTACACGAATCACTTTAACGAGATTTTAATGTATCACAGAACTTAGATAATAATAATAGCTATTTACCTTGCGTATAAAATAATTATGTGTGGCTTTGTAAGTCGTATAACTACTGATAACTCGTCTGTGCCCTTTCACTTGCACGGTGAGATAGTATAAAGATCACTGTAATCTCAGTCAGTAGTCATCCAGTCTGATCAAATCAAATCAAATCAAATCAAATCACTTTTATTTGTTAACACAGGTAAAGAAATACAGATCTTGAGTTTGGTAAACAGAACGCTATGTTATGCCAGGAGGCGTACAAATATGGTGTGCATCTAGCTCAATATTACGAATATACATTTCACAATAAAAAAAATAAAAAAATGTTTGATAATCATGCCTATTTAAAATTTCAAAATAAATTATAACAGTTACATAATATTATTTAAAAAATTGACTGATGTCAGATTTAAAGGAGGAATTATTTAGTTAGGTATGTCAAAAAATAAAATAAAGTCTAAGTCAGAATAATTGAAAATGTCAAAAATTATTAAATGTCAATATTAATAATAAATTTCGACTACAAATTAATTCATCCTTTAAGTTTCTTTTCGTATAACATAGAAACAGCATTATACTGAGCCATCATTGAAAAAATCATCCAGTGTGTAGTAACATTTGTCACTAAGCAAGCTATTTAGTGCCTTTTTGAATTTTATTAATGGCAAATTTTTGATGGCATCCGGTATTTTATTATAAATTTTTGGAGCGTTGCCGAAAAGGCTTTTACGCATTAAGGCTGTTTTACATTTAACGTTACATAGTTTGTTACAATATTGAGTACGCAATGGATTTCTTCTGACTGCCGATAAGCTGACAAATAAATGCGGGTTTTTTTTTACAAACAATGCAGTTTCCATTATATACATTGCTGGCAGTGTCAATATTTTTAGTTTTTGGAAATACGGAATACAGCTATCTGTCGTTTTTAGACCACACATAGACCTCACACAGCGTTTCTGCATCCTAAATACAACCTCCCTATTAGCCGACTGTCCCCAGAAAATAATACCGTACCGTAAAACAGAAGCTACAAGTCCATGGTATGCTATTAGCAATGTCTCAATATTAACCTTTTTTGAAAGTTGGAATAGTGCATACGCAGCTTTACTTAGTCGTTTACATATTATGTCAGTATGAGTGTTCCAAGTCAATTTATTATCAATAGTCATTCCCAAAAATTTAGCACTATCAACTTCCTGAATTTTATGGTCTTTATAAGTGATATTAATGTTATTATTTTCACGACGCTGATGGTATTGCATGATGTTGGTTTTGCTTAGGTTAATTTTCAAATTATTATCGCTAAGCCAGTTTATTATTTTAGTTAAAGATTCATTAATATCATTTTCATAATTATTTATGTCATTGCATTCTATTATAGCTGTGCTGTCGTCTGCAAAAAGAACCATCTTATGTTGAATTATTTTTGGGAGATCATTGATGTAAATCAGAAATAGAGGTGGTGCCAACACGCCACCTTGTGGTACGCCATATTTTATGGCTCTTTGTTTTGAGTAATATACAGTTTCTAATTTGGTTTTGGGACATAATCGGGAGACTTCGGTGCATTGAACTCTATCAGTTAAATATGATTCTATCAATTTTAGGATATTCCCCCTTACGCCGTAGCCATATAGCTTTTGTAGCAATATTCCATGGTCAACATAATCAAATGCTTTCGTCATATCAGTAAAAATAGTACAAATTGGATTATTTTTATCAACTGAGGTCATAACACTATTAATTAAATCAAAGAGTGCCAAGTTAATATTTATGTTTTTGCGAAAACCTTTCTGTTCATTGCAAAATAGGTTATATTTTTCAAAATATGTATACATGGAGTTGTATATAACGTTCTCAAAAATTTTGGACAAGACGGAAATTTTTGCAATGGGTCTATAGTTTTTCATATTCGTTTTGTCACCTTTTTTAAGTAAAGGTTTAATAATAACTTTTTTTAAGCTATTTGGAAATATGCCATCAGCAATACATATGTTAATAATGTGAGCTAATGGCTGTGCTATATCTTCCTTAACATACTTTAGGACCTTAGTACAAACGCCATCCCAACCAACAGTATTCGCATTTTTTAGATTAGAGATAATTTTTATAATGTCAATTTTCGAAACCGGTGACATAAATAAAGATTGTGATGAAAGATTATCAAAAACATTACCATTAATCTTATCAGAATTTATATTATTTTCAATTGTGTCAATAAAGTAATTATTAAATTCATTAGAAATGTCAATAGGGTGTGTAAAAGTCAAATTGTCTCTATTTATAGTCATAATTTGTTCCTGAGGTAAGCACATTTTAGATTTATTAATAACTTGCCAAGCGGCTTTAGATTTATTCTGAGAAGAGCTTATAAAATAACTGTTTTGGGCTTTCTGTGTCAATTTTATAATTTTTTTATACAGATTGGAGTATTTCCTTAGATTATTCTTATTTGTTGAGCTAGGGTCAAATCGATATTTCCAAAGTAAATGTCTTTGTTTCTGGCTGCATATCTTTATCCCTCGAGATATCCACTTAGTTTTTCTATTTAATTTGATAGTTACTGTCTTTTCTGGAAAGCATAATTTATATAATAATAAGAAATCGTCCATGAAGGCTTCAAAAGACATGTTTGCATCTTTAGCATTAAAGACTTCTACGAAAGATAAACTGCCTAGGAGATTTTTAAATTTAATCAAATTATCTTCCGAGTAATCTTTCTTTTTACATTTCCAAAGTTGTAATTTGCAAGTTATTTTTATGGGCACTTTCAGTATTTGACATGTGTGATCCGAGAGGGCTAGATCTAAGATTTCAGCTTTACAGCCCCTTTTGTAACTATGTGCAAAATTATCGATGCAGGTATTACTACAGAGTCTTGTTGGTTTGTAAAGTGCTAGTTTTAAATTATATTGTAGGAGAAAATATTCCAATTCAAGAGTAATTTTATTTCTCTTTAATACGTCAATGTTAAAATCTCCTGCAAGAATAATGTTTTTATTTGTCCCAGAACTAAGCCTTTTGAGTATGTTGTCCAATTTTTCGTAAAATAATAGATAATTATGTTTAGGCACCCTGTATATAGAAATAATAATAATGTTATAAGACGTAAGTTCGACAGCGCAACATTCAAATAATCCTGAAATCGATTGTTGGGCTGCGTCAGTTAGTATTCGATATTGCAGTCCTGCTCTGACAAAGATGCATGTACCTCCTCGTTTCGTATTTCTTGAATAGTAAGCAGCTAGATAGAAGTTGGGTATATACATTAGATCCTCATTGCCTGATTCCATAAAATGTTCTGTAATGCATATAACGTCTATAATAGTTCCCTTATTGAATAATTCCTCTAGTTTAACTAAAAGTATATCAGATTTGTTCGCTAGACCTGCTATATTTTGATGGAGAATATTGAGACAGTTATAGAAAAAACTGAGAATCATTTGTTGTCTGTGTGACTGGTAAAGCATTCATTTCATTTTTCTGAAAACAATCAACCTCTAAGGGTGCAGCATTCAGGGCACTTATGTCTAAGACGAGATCTTGAAGATCTGATATGACAGTATTTAAGCCTTTATTGTTCAAAGTGCCATAACGATAGCTGTATGTGTCGGAAGTATAGGGCAGATTTAAATTTGAGTCCAAGATATATGCGTAATTATATGTTTCCGCGTCCATGCAAAGCAGATTATTGAACGTTTCAATTCGGCTGTTATACATTATATTACAGTTTTCCATAAATTTAAACGTTGGTAAACATATTATAAAGTTTGTGTGTTTCAAATTAACTAATTGTTCGCGTATAAGCGATACAAGTTCGATATAATTATACGTTTTCCTAAAATGTACTTCGCCAATATAAATAATACAATAGTCATTATATGTAAAGTTTCGTACTTTTTCGTCAATATTATCTAATAAAAGGTTCAGACTACAGTGAGGCTTGCGATAATGGCATATTTCAAAATTACATAATTGCGTTCTCTGAGTGATCTTGTATATTCTGTTGGAAGTTTCACAACTAAGTAGACATATTTTGTGTCTTAAAGATGAAACAACAGTTTGATTTCTTTGAGGTATTCTTTCTTGAGAAGTGCTTGAGAGACACAGGTTATTTTCGCTTTTTTTGTTCGTCAATATCGTATCTGCAGGTGTACAGTCTGTGCTCATGTTTTCCACAGTTTGTGTCTGCTTTGTTTTTGTGGAATTATTTTTATTTTTCTTTGGGGTTTGTTTTTTCTGTTTTACTGGACTGTAAGTGATCTTTTTGTAAATATCATTTTTCTTTATTAAGTCATCGTTAACTTGCCTCAAATTTTTATTTTCTAACGATAATAGTTCAATTTCAATGTGTGCACTATTTAATTGAGCCGTTAGTTTTTCGATCTCATCTTTTAATTTTAACAGTTGATCGTCTTCATCCTCGGATATGTCTGGCATACTATTCGAGGTGGTACAATCCAGTGTTTGTGAAATGATATCACTGTCATCATTGTTTGGCTCTGATCTAGTGCGGGTACGACGGAAAGTTATGTTCTCCAAGAAATTCATGATACTAATATTTGATATTCCAAATATAGATCACAAAAACAAATATCAACTGTAGTCGGAATCGAACTCGGGTCACAATGATTACTCCTTTGTCGGCGAGCGTAGTACCGTTGCGCCAATTGTACAGTACTCAAAGCGTCGAAATTTTTGACCGTATGTTGGTGTCGTAAGTGTACTCCAAAGTCAACAGATGTCGTTGTTTCGCAGCAACTAGCACAACTAATTATTTATTTGTGTTGATAACACTATTATGGGTGAGGCAACACTAAATGCAATTACATTCCTCAGATTTGCGCTAGATGGTGTTATAATCGCGCCAATAACTTCGTGATTCAAATAAAAAACGGACCCGAGATGAGCAACCTCAGAAAACGTCTTTCTAAAATGCAAATATTGACAGGTTATCTCAGGTTTTTCAACAGGTGTTTTATACACCTTTTATGGTCCAAAGACTATTTACACTATTTTTCGGAATACTTTTAACGGGAGCACAACACAATTTAATGTTTACATGTCAACCCACAGTTTGATCACTATGTATGGCAATCCAATCCCTTGGGGAAGCAAGCTAAATACTTATATGTATGAAATTTTACCACCACCTTACCTTTACGGCTCGTTAGCGCGCCTTTTCCGCTCTAAGAAGGCTCCACTTCATATTAATCTCCCGCTCCGCAGCAAATTATCACCCAAGTTCACATTCACTCCGCGGACATCCGTCCCATTATGTCCTACGCTTGCGTCTTCTTCGCACACGCCAAGCCAAACAATCCCCATACGACGCAAACCCTCAAGAACCGTTTCCTAAGAAAGGTCGCGGGAGCCCCTTCTATGTCCGCAATGAGAATCTACACATAGATTTTAGAATACACATCGCCCAGCAGTTCATGAAACGCCTCTCAAAGCATTTCTTCGGCTGTACTATAAAGCACCACTGATTGCGCCGGCCACCCGATACACTTCCCTCCCACATAACTTAGTAGGATTCGCCGACGGAGGCATATCCTAACTATCCCCGACGATGCCACTACAGGAGTAAGGCCACCAGTAGGTACTCTTAGAAAGTAATGAGTTAAGTAATAAGTTCCGACACCCCAGTCCATGTCCGTCACGATCCTTGCACGAGCCAGCCCGCGCTGCTGACCCTGTAGCTTTAAGCTCGTCTCAAATTAATCCGATCCCACCTGTCCCTTGCTGCCCTCCCCCAGCGATACCCTAAACCGAGGTCCGTAACCCACAATGGGTAGCATGAATGTACCTAGTGTCCTAGTTTTTAAATTTTTAAGCCATGGCAGGCCTTCATTTATTGAGGCAACCACAGCCCAGCCCCAACATTGAATCCAAGCGTTCTTCTGATAGTTTAGCAATGACATTGGCACATATTTTAATAGAAGTTACTGAATTCTCAGTCTCTTCCTAATAAAACTCCCAGTCTCTTCATAATTTATATAAATGACTTATGTCAAATTACATTGAATAAAGGCAAAATATTTACAGCCGATGACACAGCTTTGGTGTTTCAGGGAGAGGAGAGACTTGGGATGAAGTCGAACAAAATGCGGGGATAGGGGTCCATAAAGCCAGCTTGTGGCTGAGGCATAACCTGTTGACACTTTTTGTGCAGTTCACTAATGCTCGCATAAAACAGCCCAATGTGGCTGTCCGGATTCATACATGCAAATCACCTTTCACTCAACAGTGCTTGTGTACAACTCTGAGCAAATCTAAGACCGTCAGATACCTAGGAGTTCTTTTGGACGAGAAAATATCCTGGCAACCACATATCGAGATGGTTTCGTCACGTGTCAGGAAACTTACATGGGCGTTTACAAACCTGAGGCATGTAGCTGACAGCGATCTCCTCCGTATTTAATAAGCATTGACTCAATCGGTTATTGGTTACTGTATTGTGGTTTGGGAAGGTGCATGTAAAACGCATCTCTTACGCCTGGAAAGAGCGCAACGGTCACTGCTAAAAACAATGTCATTCAAACCATACAGATTTCCCACGAAGACATTATACGAGTTGTGCCGGGTATTTACCTACAGTAAGACAACTTTTTATTTTCCAGATAATTACTAAAAAACACACACGTAACACACGATCAGCAATTGGTTTCACTTTGACAATTTAACAACATTCATTGCGTTATTTACGTAGTTTGTTCAGCAGACACATGACACATTTTTTTAACATATGAAGCAATGGATTAGCAATATCCTTCAAAATAGTTCAGATTGAGAATTGAGATTGATTGTGTGTTACGCAAATTGCGTAGTCAGAGGCTTCAAACAAGTTTTTGTAACTTAATGTGTCAATAAAGAATTATTATTATTAAATAAAACGAGCAATCACGTATAAGTATTATGTAATTTATTCAAATAGACATTTACATATATTAATTATATATTTTAAAGTAGAATTTCCAAATTTTTGGTATCTATATAACACTGATTGAGTATCCACATAGGTATGATAATAATGTTAAAACCTAGAGTTACAAACATCGGTACATTTTGTTCCAAACATCAAGGTACACATTAAATATCACCTACAAAATTGAACAAGTTAGAAATAGTATAGGTTTATCAAAGGACTTACTAACAATTATCTATTGTTAAAATATCGGCAGTGATAAAACAAGCCAAACACGCTGGTTGCTGTTATTAACAATAAACATGCCAAGACCTGGTATTGTTAAGCCATTAAATTTCTCAAAAACCAATACAATTGAGCTCTTTTTTCTTTTTTTTTGCATCCACTGTTTTAATAATAAATTACTATTCGTAAACATTAAAATATTTTAAATCAATCGAAAACTAACTACATTCACTCAAAATCTCACGTTGTAAGCACACGTTACTCTCAGACTCTAGAGCAATAAGTTACGATTTTACCTTAAAAGTTAATTTACAAAATTAATAAATATAAATAATTGAGTATGAACTATATTATACAAAATCCATAACATAGAAATGATATCACGTGTAAATCACGGTTGATCATTGCATTACACGAATAGACAGGTATGTAAATTAGTCAGCCTATAAAAATAGATTGCACAAAAATCATTATGAAAATATTTGCAGAGAAAAATTTTAACGTACCTTAGCGTTTATAATTTTGACGCTGTGAACTTAGTCCCAAGTTAAAACTTCGCAAATTGTAATCGATTATAATAATCACTAATAGGTAGAAGTTACGCTCTAGCAACATCTAATAATGTTGCCAGTAATTGTTACTTAATTCTAAATCTAGTGTTACCACATCTCTGAACTTGCTAACGTCAGCGCTATAAAATGTGCTTGTTACATAGTGTTAAAAAATTTACATTTTTATGGCCCCTTTGCAATAAAAATGTCTCCTAAACTCAAATACCCAAATGATCCGTATAAAGCGGCGCTCTGCGGCTCAAGCAGCAGGTCTCTACTCTTTCTCTAAAGTTAAGTACGTTTAATCGGATATATAGTTTTTCGACACGTCAACTACCCTCTTAAGAATGTCTTAAGATTACACATAATATTAAACTTTAATAGTAATCCTACTTGTTTATCTCAAATTTATGTTGGCTAATAAATCTTCTGAAACTTTAATATAGTAATTAATTTTATATTAATTAATTTTATATCTTATATTTTAGATACGGTTTTAAATACACAAAACGGCTCCCATTTTGTGTTGAAATGTTAAATTCATCGACAACATGTTTCAAATTCAATTAATTATTACAATTAATTAATAACAACAAAGAATACCGGTCGCAGAGAAGATAGATTTTAATTTGAAGATTGAAATGTTACCAGAAATGTAAAATATTGTCAAATTTTAATCAAGCCTTAACCCTAAAACCATGGCACACAAATTATTTCTAACAAAGGAGGGAACTTTTCACAACTGGGATTTATTTTATTATCGTGTTTCGATCAGATAATGTTAAAACGCTCTCTTTCAAAGTTAATAAAATTGCAAGTAGAAGAATTCCGAAATCTGAGCAACTCTGTTTACGTATCTATTAAAGAAAATGAGCTGAAAATATGTATGCTTGGTCGCTTTAAAGTCTCCACAGTCAGTCTTTCAAGAAACCTAATTTTTATTGAACCTGTTAAAATAGAATGGAATGTGAAAGATAAACGAAGTATGAAAGAACCGTAGCAAATAATAACCAACATAACGATGATCCATAGGGTAGGTAGATCCAGGTCTTCCAGGTGATTATGTCGTGTCAACTACAATACTGTCCGGGAGAGCAATTACTTAGCCACGTCTACATTGTAAAATGCAATGTTTACCATCCTAAATTCGTCACACCTATACTAACACTTGAAATAGCGAGATGATTTTGAAAACTAGCAGTAATTTTATCCGTTCTACCTACAAAAAATTGCTGTCCCGGAGTAGGACGAAATCCGTAGTTTTCATCCTAGTTGCATTAGGATGTGGTTGATTGGACTTAGGTCTCCAACTTAGTCAACTTGAAGCGCTCACTCCAGGCGCGCTTTGTAGCTGGTCTTCCATATTTCGGCTAGGGTGACAGCTGAGTGGAAGCGGTGGAAAATACAAAGTGGTAGAGTGAAGCGCTGCACGAGAGACCAAGCCACGAAACCGTAGAAATCAAGTTGCACCTGAAAAGAGAAAAGTCATTATAAGTACCTAAATGTAAGATAGTAGGCTTCAAATGATGCTTAGTAGTTGGCAATGGGTACTTACAGGGTTAGCCAGGACTTTCTGTGCTTCGAAGGTGTAGATGAGCCACATGGTAACGTTGCAGATAAGAAGGAAGGTGACGGCTTGACGGGCGGGCTTGCTGCGTTCTTGTTCCGGCAGGTGGACGCGACGGCGGGAAACATCGGCGATGAACAGCAATTGAAGAACCACCTGGTTTTACAAATGAAACAAATAGACTTAGTATTTTGAAAGCGGAGACTGAAACACACAAATATACATAATGAAGAAATAAAAATAGATTGTAAGGAAACAGTGGTTTACCTGAAGCACGCTCAAGCAGCCAGTGATCATGACGAGAAGGTTCGGCTCGTGAGTGAAGGCTCCCATTCCACCGGCGATGACGCTGAATACGGCATACACGAAGAGACCAAACGCAGATACACGCAGCAGGATGTCGTTCAGGTCAGACTGTTCTTCGGAGCGGAACTTCAAAGATTGCACCCTGCGGAGAGGCTCGGTACAGGAGGGAGGAGAATTGCTCCATTTCATTACACGACCACTATTATTATAAAATGAGTGAAACCAAAAAATGGTAAACAAAAAGACACAAAGAAAACAGGTTTGTGGTGTGAACAGAAAAAAATAAATGGAAAATATTTCGGAAGTGTGAACGGTGATAATGTGGGTTAGCACGGTCGATGTGCAAACATAAAAACAAATTGGAGTCATTGATGGAGTAAAGGATATACAAACAGGAAAAGGATAAGGGCGATGAACGGAATGGGAGGAAATAAAAACAAAATAATTAACACAAAAACTAAAATCTACAAAACAGACACAGAATAATAATTAATGGTGACTAAATGTGCTTAGAATAAATCTAAAATTTCTTACCGTATAAATCCAATTAGAATCGCCAGTATAGAGAGTACCATCAAAGCACAGTGGGACACATCGGCCAAATAGATCGACAGGCGCTTCAACTCTTGGTGTCTGATCAGGACGAAGAAGAGTATCAAGCAGATAAGAGAGGCGACGAGCAGCAGTAGTCCACAGAAGAGGCCTTTAGAGGCTCCGGCGCAATCCACGCGATTTCCTCGCTGAGCCGCCGCTAGCGCCGCCGCCCTGCGGGAGAGAACAGCCTCCAGACGTCTTTCCAGATCTTCGTCGTTGGCCACGCTGTAACCAAACGCGTGCAAAGTCACGGACGCGTTGCTATTCTTTCATTTTCAGTCTAATCTATGCGTGCTCTAGTGTTAGGTGAGGAGCGTCACTCTAATATTTAGGGGAGACTATTTACAAGTGGTTACAGTGGGTTAAGATCATGTACGGTTATATTAACATGAAGTTGCATGGAGGTGCTGAATGATATCTAAACTATGGTTAATTTTACTCTACGTTTACAGTTATTGGGTTACGGAATTTACATAATACAAAACGTATTATATTTACCTGGGGTAGCGGCCAATGTGCTTCCACATAACGTAAATGACGGCGGCGCCGATGAGGGAGTACTCGATGATGAATGGATACAGATAAGGCGCCGAGTCGGTTACGATAGTGCCCATAATTGGGTTTCGGCCGCACACCGTAGTGTTATCGATATTGGCGATCAGCGCAGCCGGATTGAGGCCGTCGAATGACTCGAAGATCTCTGAAGAGTTGGGCACTGAAAAAAAATATTTCAGTCAGTATTTTGATCGGAATCGGGACAAGATTGTCAAAAAACTAATCTACACATTAAAACTAAATGCCACCCTTTGCTATTTTAGATTTAAGTGATAGGTACTTTAAATAATTCAAGGAATTTGTGCAAATAACTTGACAGTAAAGGTCAAGGCAAATCTAAACATAGCAAATGGTGACTGCATAAACTATAAGTATTTACATGCAAAAGATGCAAAGAAACCTTAACTTAGGAGTAAAATATGAGGAAACTCATGTGCAACGGACGCGTACGTGGGATACGTAATGAACACAAACAATATCTGACAAACCGCAAATAAAAAGTGCAACGGCGTTTTACTTTTGAAATAATTCAATGCGACACTCCAACGACCAACCTGGCGAATGTGGCGGTTCATCTACGCGATAACTTTCGACACTATTGCCCCACTCGTCTCTATCAGTCGTGCTTGGCATCATGGTCGATATAGCCTTAAGAATCGGTTTCAGAGTCGAAGTGCGAAGCCACTGGAAGACTTCTAACATGGCCGTCTGTGTTTGAGTCACTTTATCGGACTCCGTGGTTAGTGATGCAAAAGATGTCGTAGTGAACGGATTATCATTAGGCCATTCTCTGAACTCGCGACCATATCCCATCCCGTTGTCATAACCTACCGTACTCTTTATAGTGTCGATCAGTTTTGACTTAGGAAGAAACCCACCACCCACGATATTATATGATGAGATAGTAGTTGCTGAAAAATTAGTCGAAACACATTTTAATTGACATACATGCACATGTTAGCGAGACATGGGATACAGAACATTGATGGGCGTGAATACTAACTTGTGGTGGGAGTGGTGATAGGAACAGCTGTGGAGGTAACAACGTTCATGAGTTGCTCTCCAGTGGTCTTAGCGGTGGTTATAACGGTAGCTGCGATAGAGGTAGCGGCAGTGGAAGCAGCACCGAACACTTTGCCGGAATGCCTCAGAGTGTGCTTACGGATGACTTCTGGAGACGAAGGAGCCATTAAATTATGTACAAAAGTGACTTATGATATACAAAAAATATAAGCAGGTTAGTTGCAGAGGACTGAAATGCAAAATGCTCTTAGATTTTAATATTGGAAAATGCCTTAAATCAAACAGATTTAAATTAGATACTCA
The DNA here is from genome assembly GCA_949629185.1 of Apamea crenata. NCBI lineage: Eukaryota > Metazoa > Arthropoda > Insecta > Lepidoptera > Noctuidae > Apamea > Apamea crenata. The sequence continues at coordinate 8,081,115 of OX451359.1, forward strand.
CTTCCTAACACGCCTTCGCCGGAATAACCATGAGGATTTTTAACGTGGTAATCGGTGATTTCCTTCAGTGACTCCAGTACTAAGGTACGAATCCAAACACAAATGTTCGTAGCAACTACGTGCATCAGACCAAATCGGGCAATCACTTTGAATCGATGGATATTTAGCTAAAATAACAAAAAAAAAAAACTGTAAGTAATTGAAAAACTTCTTAAGAATTTCGATAAATGTTTGAATTTGATCTTTACCCGGGAATTCATGAAAATGAAATACATTTGCATGAAGGTGAACACCATTTGCAAGACAGGGTTGACTCCCTTCAAAATTAAGTAGCAAGGCGACTCCAAGGGCAATTCGAAGAATGTGCCAAACTCCAATCCATTGTAAATCATGGTACCGAGACCAAAGGCTGAAAGACGAAAGAAATACATAGAAAAACTTAAAATAAAGTAAGGATCAAAATAACTGCTACGTTAAAAGATAATTTTCATACCAATAGCGCCAATCCTAAGGAAGAAGCTGCCATGGCTGTGGTCGTTCTGAGAAGTCTTGCGCCTGCGAGCTGGTCTCGCAACAGGACCAGCTTCCAGCTCCACAATGTCCTGCTGTTGATGCTGCTGAAATTTTTGTTAGTGAGAAAGTTAATAAAATGCAAATCAAAAAGTACAAAAACTCAAGGGCCAACCAGATGCCTTGAATTGCAGTATGTTTTCAGGTTATAGTTTTTGTGGAGATTGACATCATTTTTCTGAAAACCAGGTGGCAATTGCAACTAGCTCAAATACAATTAGTAAAACTAAATTAAAGTAGGATTCGTTTGTTATTTTCAAGTCTCAACTCAGGAAATGTCGATGCAATTCTACAATCTTAAGTCAAATCTCATGACTTCCAAGTGTTTACGAAGCCTACATGAAAAGCAAGGTGATCCAGTAGCGAAAACAGAAGCAGTATATAAACAGACGAACTACGACAGCACATCCAAAGCACTCCGTATGATATGATACACTCAAGCAGGATGCGTCAAGATACCTCACCTGATCAGACGCATACAATTGCGCCATTTGCAATTGCAATTGCTGTTGACGAACTTTATCACGCATCTTACGGGGATACACCTCCTGCCCAAATGATATGGAAAAAACAAAAAAGTAGGCAGCGTAAACAAAAAGGGATTCATGCGGCCTGATGTGTAAGGACGAAGCGTTGACCATGATAATAGTGAACGGTCAAATAATAAATATTGCGAACGAGTGCGTATCACAAAAAGTTAAATAAACAAATCACGTAATTTAAATTAATAAAACAAATATGTGGTTAACTAACACAGAACGACACGCGAAAGCGACAAGAGAATGTGGAATAATGTTAAATACAATAATAATGGATGTGCTGTGTATGATTATGTGGGGTGAAGTGTGCCACTCACCTGGAATTGACTTTGTTTCTTGGCCTCCTTGGAAGCCTTTTCTTTCTCCTCCTTGTCCTTTCCTTTGTCTTTAGACTTGCCTTCTTTCTTTCCATCTTTCTTATCTTTGACTTCCTTTCCATCTTTACCTTCTTTCGTTTCCTTATCTTTGGTTTTCTTTTCCTTTTCTTTCTTAGGCTTCTTCTCTTTTGGCGGGGGCTTCGGTTTTGGAGGGCTTCCGCTGCAGCATGCACTCTCTGAACAAGAGCACTCGTTTTTATAGCACTCAATTAAATATATGTCGGTGTTTATATATCTAAATTTTTTATAAATAATTACTTACCTTGGAGCAAGAAGCAGAAGACGTACAACAAAAACAGAATGCTCATGCCATACAGGTAGGTGAAGAACCCCTCGTAATAATAGAGGGGGAGGTTGTGTGTGATGACATCACTGATGACGTAGGCTATACACACAACAACCAGGAGCTTGGCGTAGATGAAACTCGAGATGATGAAGAGCGAAGTTCTGTGGAGTAAACAAAAGAAAATTTAAGGCGCGGCGAAGTTAGGTGAATACGTAATGACTTTAACTTGCTGTAAACTTTGGAAGTGGGCTATACTCTGCAAACCAACCAACTGTGAACCAATATAATTATGAACTTAAGATTATTCAAAATTATTGCCGTAGTATCTAATTTGCACATTATTTTTTGTATTTTTTTTTCCACCTTGAATTGCTCAATACACTTATCAGAATCTACTTAAGACAATATTTTAGGAATTATCTAATTGAATAAATATTAAAATCGTATGTTGCTGAAATAATAATAAATCTCCGTTGCATTTGAGACAGAATACTTTCGGAGTTCAGTTTTGTCATGTACTATGAAAATTGCTAATTAAATAACACATTTTAAATAAGTAATACATTTGCTTTAATACATACATGGAGTTTATTCATAAACGATGACTAAAGTTAAGTAACGTTTAAACGTCAAAAATGTTAAATAGTCGCTAATCAATGCTTAACTTTAAGCAACGTTTATGAATAAAGGGGAGAATGTTTAAATACCTACATAGGTACCTACCTAATGATTTTATGATAAGCCGGCCACTGAACTTTGGCTATTAATTCATTCACGTACGATTCTAACAAATAATGATTTAAAAATTAAAATGAACGTTTAAAAATTGCTGTTTTTAAATGTCATCTAAGTATATCACTAGCCATACAAACACTATCTACATATATATGACATACTTTTTAGATGGCTTGGGCTGCACGCATTTTAGCTCCATTTCTTTGTTAGCGTTGTTGTGCTTCTCAGCGATCGCCATGTCACTGCCCTGCTGCCGATGCTGCCCGACCGGCAACGTAGCCATGTTATCCACGGACTCAAGTTCCACGGTAGCCACCTTCACTTCAGCCTCGGTGGGCTGGTGCTTGTCTTTCCCCATCACTTTTTAACACTTAGGGCGGTAAAAGGAGTTACAGAGTGCCCATAATGGAGTGCTAAGGGTTAAGGACAGGTAAAGGACCGAGGAACGCGATAAAAGACCTCCGGAAGTATCGAGGTGCGGCGACGAACCGTGCCTCTGGCCCGAGTGTGTCGAGAGTTGCGCAGTAGTGGATGCTGCGCGGCTTGTCCTCCCAAAACAGGGGCGTCACCGACCCTCCGAGCGTACCCCATTTTGTATAAATTGCACTCTTTAATAGCGAGAGGGTCTTTGTACCGCTTATGGAAGGATTGTCGAAATGTAATCTCGGGTCGAATGATGTTTTAATTTTTAGTTGGACATAAATCTTTATTTATGATTGCAGCTTTGAAACAAAAAGTATTAGAAATAATGCATCGTTTGTAGTTATATGCAGATAGGAGAGCAGAAAACACATTACACACGCAAAAATCATGGATTTGTTTAGCAAATAACATTTTTACTAAATCTTCCTTGCGATATATTCCTGTCTATACCATCCTTAATATTCCTTATACTCAATTTAAAATAAACAGGACATCTTCATCACCGCCCAAAAAATTCCTGTCAAAAATACAAGAACAGTATCCAGAAACGATTTCGGGCAGCCCTAAGGTGGCGGCACTCGGTCGATAGAGGCGCGTCTCTCCCGGAAAGCTCCGGGAGGCTGCGCGCACGACCCACTGACCCGGCCGTACCCCAACCTCCGAACACACCCCACGAATACTATTGACAACCCTAACTGCACATGCACGTTTAATATCAACATTATAACATAGGTAGCTATAATCCCATGAACAAAGGAATGAAATACGGGAGTCGGGAGGACAAAGCAAAATTAAACTTTGTGGATTTTTACTGTTTGTATGTTGTAGTTAACCTTCAGAATTACTGAGCTGATTCTGATAAGACTTTTACAATAAATAAGAAAGAGTTCTCCAGAAATTCTAAAGAATGAGATTTTTTTTATAGTTAATTATATTACTATTGATATGTACTACTCGTAATAAATACATATAGCTTTAATAAGCAGATCTAAAGAGGACCATTATAATAATTTTTGTTTATAATAGCCGGATGAAAGCAGAGCGCATGCGCGATCCGATGCTCCGAAGCTTATGAGTTCATTGAACCATTTCAAGTAGTGCCAAGTTTACTATTTGTTATTTTAATGGTGTTGATATGGGAAGACGTAGATAGTAGCAGAGCTGGAACATTATGATGTAATAGTGGGGTGATATAATCAAAATCAAAATCAAAATCAAAAGTCATTTATTCAAATTAGGCTGAGAATCAGCACTTTTTGAACGTCAAAATTACAAAAGACAGTCCCCCAAAAACGCCCGCCCTTCACCACTTCCTAGTGCTATTGCTGGGAAGAAGAAGTGGCGCAACAAACTCCCCAGCAGCACAGCTGTCTGTTCAATTTAAAAAAATACTTGAATGTATACAATACTAGGTACAATAATATATACAATGTTCGGTAATTAACATTACACAACCAGAACATAAAATTTAATTATTTGCCATAATATGTCAGCTAGCCACGCCAATATACCAACAAATATAATAATAACTATACGTACTCAAGCTAAAACATAATTCATTAAAATGTAAATAAAAAAACTTACTACCCAAATAAAAGCCTCCAGGCATAAAGGGCGTGACAGCTTACACATTTATGCATTGCTGGGTTCTGCAGTAAGCTAATTCTGGAGAAGGAACATAAACATTGTCTTGCGTTAAACTAGGGTGACCAACTATTCTTATCGTCTAAGTAGTCGTTGATAGAATAGTATGCCTTTGAACAAAGGTTGGATTTTAGTTGAGCTTTAAACGCATTAAAAGGCAAGTCTAGGAAAGAAGAGGGTATCTTGTTATAAAAGGTTATACCAAGCCCAACAAATGAGTTATGAACCTTATGAAGCCGGTGAAAGGGGGCACGTAGTTTGTCCTTATTTCTAGTGTTAACACTGTGAATATCACTATTTTTAGTGTACAAGTGTAAATTTTGCCTAATATATAAAATGTTGGCAAGGATGAATTGTGATGCAACCGTGAGAATACCAATATCTTTAAAGAAATCTCTTAGAGAAACTCTGGCACCTAGCTGGTAAATTGCTCGAACAGCTCGCTTTTGAAGGACAAATATATTTTGTATATCAGCGGCTTTGCCCCACAGCAGAATACCGTAGGACATAACGCTGTGAAAATAACTAAAATAGACTAAACGAGCTGTATCAACGTCAGTGTATTGTCTTACTTTCCTGACGGCGTAGGCAGCCGAACTGAGCCTTCCTGCTAGACTTGATATATGAGGTCCCCACTGAAGTTTGGCATCTACTGTTAGTCCTAGAAAAATTGCCGAGCCTACAGTTTCAAGCACCTCTTTATCTAAGACGATGTTGGGTCCTAGGTTTCTAACATTCGGTAAGGCGAACTTTACACATTTGGTTTTCTTGGCATTGAGAACTAAGTTATTTGACGTAAACCAATCTGTAACTATTGAGAGTGCACTGTTTACGTCGTCAAAATCTTGTCTATTCCTGTCTACTTTAAAAATAAGAGAGGTATCATCTGCAAACAGTACAACATCACAGATGCCCGTCAAATGGAATGGTAAATCATTAATGTAAACTAAGAACAAGAATGGACCCAGTATTGAGCCTTGCGGAACACCTAACTGAACTGGTAGCCCGGATGATTTCACACCATTAACATCTACACATTGGACCCTATTATGTAAATACGAAATAATTACGTTGAGAGCTTCGTTTTGGACACCGTAATGACGTAATTTACGCAAAAGCGTGTCATGGTGCACGCAATCAAAGGCTTTGGAGAGATCACAGAAAACTCCAATAGCATTCTGTGATTTCTCCCATGCGTCAAATATGTGTCTCAGCAGAGCAACACCCGCATCTGTAGTTGAACGACCTTTTGTAAAGCCATATTGCTCATTATGGAGGAGGCTATTTAAATTAAAATGTCTTAGCAGCTGCTTGAGTATTAACTTTTCAAATATTTTGCTAAATGCAGGTAAGATAGAAATAGGCCTGAAATTGCCAACGTCATTCTTATTACCTGATTTAAATAATGGTATGACTTTACTACTCTTCATGAGGTCAGGAAAAGTTCCTAAATCAACACATTTATTAAAAGTAACAGCTAGATAGGGGGCTACGATGTCTATTATATTACTTATAAGTTTAGTGGAGATGCCCCAATAATCACCGGTGTTTTTAGACTTAAGTGTATTAAAAACATTAACTACATCACGCGGGGTTACATGTTCGAGACTAAATAAGGGACTACATTTAGGTACACTACTGTGCAAAAGGTTTTCAGCTTTAGACGAGGACGAATTTAAGGAGCGAGTCGTAGTTATCGGTATGTTGGCAAAAAACTCATTAAATGCCTCAGCTACGTCAGCTGCTTTGTTAACTAATTTGTTGTCGACCATAATCTCAAGTAGTTTTTCTTGTTTAACCGATTTTCCCGTTTCATTATTAATAATTTTCCAAGTGGTTTTTACTTTATTAGTAGAATTTTTTATCGTATCGCCTAAAAATTTTGATTTAGCAAAAGCACTAATCTTTTTGAATAATTTTGAATAAGTTTTGACATACTCTAGGAAGGGAGTATCAAACCTGTATTTTTTCAAACCATATAACTCGTATAGTCTCGCTCTACTTTTATAAATACCGGGAGTAGCCCATTGGTTAAAGCCAACAGAGGATCCATTAATGTTAATAGTTTTGGTCTTGAAAGTGGATTGGTATTCTTTTTGCACAACATCAAAAAGGGCACCATAAATTTCATTAGGATTCTCGTGTTCTACTATCGATGGTGTAATTCTATGAGCTATTTTATTTTTAAACATTTTGCAACGACTAGCTGTATAAGGCCTGCATTCAAGTTTATGTGGCTTTTTATGTAATGGCATGGGGAAGCTAGCTAATAAACCACAGTGGTCGGACGTTAAGTCAGTTAACACTAATTTATTTTTGGCATCACAATCACTAAATATATTATCAAGACAAGTTGACGAAGAAGCTGTGATCCTAGTTGGTTCAAAAAACAAGTTAATTAAATTATAAGACCTCAAAAGATTGAGAAGTCTAATACTTAATGGAGTAACATCTAAAATATTAATATTGAAATCTCCACATAAAATAATACTTTTGTTATTTGATTTTAACCTATTGAGAGTATCTTCCATTACCGATTCGAAACTAATAAAATCCCCAGAGGGGGGTCGATAAACGCAAATTATAACATATCGCTCAAGTTCAACACAAGACAACTCTATAGTGCGCTCGATTGAAAGATTAACTAAATCTAAACGTTGTTTACATTTCAACTTGTTTGAAACAAGAACTAAAGAGCCACCGCGAATAGCACTTTTTCTCACAAATGCACTCTGTACGGTAAAGTTTTCATCATTTATAAACACTACTTCATGTTCCTTCAACCAGTGTTCAGTCAAACATAACACCTGAACCTCATAGTTCTCCATAAATAAACTTAATTCTAGCTCTTTGCCGGACAGACCCTGCATATTTTGATGTACAACATTCAACATATGTGGCTGACCCGTTGTCGCACCTAATAGTTTAAACTACAAGGCGTATCAAAAGTAGTATTAGTATCAGTACTAACAGTAATCGATGGTACACTACAAGTACCAGTGTCACTGAGTATATTGTATGCTAAAAGATTAGCAATTTGTCTCCTACAACTAGGTGGCAAATACATAGTATAATTTGTCAGTTTGTAATCAGTAATGAATTGATTACAATCAAAATATAAAATAGCATCACTGTGATGACAAGTCCTATTATAAATGAACATATTTAAATTATAAATATGCTTATTTTGCTCATCAGTTAAATAATGGGAATAAGGCAAGGCACAAAAAATAAATTTACAATTATTAGTCTCATTAAGATGCAACATCAAATGGACACATTCAATTAAGTCCTTTTTCCTTACATTTAAGCTATCCCCATATAATAATATAACAGTTGAACTGGGGTTTATTTTTGTCAATTTGATATTATTAATTAATTGGCTAATACTGGCACCGGGTAAACAATGATTAATTGCATAATGTTATCACATTTTTATTACAACACACCGAATACATTTTATCCCCGCTTTTCACACAAATTCATTTGAAGGTTGAAGGTTGTGGGTCTCACAAATCAGTAAATGATGAAAGAAGAAGAAGTAACACCTGTCTGGTTCGGCACTGATCAGTAACTGTACGAGCACCCTCCTAATCTATATACTTACATATATAAAAATGAATCCCCATTTCCCTCGGTTACCTCATAACTTGAGAACGACTTTACCGATTTCATCCATCTTTTTTTTAAAGTTTTCTAATAGTTTGTAGAAGGTTCTTACGGATTTTTTTTTAAGGAAGTTGCATCACGCGCACGATTTTGCGGGCAAGAGCTAGTTGCTAATAAAATGTGCTACCTGTTATTTTTTTGTGTTCTTTCTCTGCGTCATATCTACCACAAATTAACGTCTTTTCGTTCTTTCTTTCCTAACTCCATCATCGTCACCCCAGCCGATAAACGTCCCCTGCTAGAGATAGGTCGCGGGAATCTACTTAATAAGGATATCGTAGATTTCTGCGATATCCTCATCCAGCGTATTCCCGCGACCGTCATTTAATCAAAGGACAATCTTGCGGAATTATCATCAATCCTGCTATGAAGCTCAAGGTGACAGACACCTATGACCTTGCTTCACCCAGGACCTACATCAGATTTAGATGATTCGGATTAATGGTGATGTCACGAGACGTTTTATGCTACGTAGTAGGTAATCAACTACTGAAAAAACCGCAAATTAAAAGAGAATATCAACACAAGATATTACATCCTCCTTTATTTTTATAAGCATCTTTAATGGTACTTAAACTAATCAAACGCTTCTATGAATGTTGATGAGCCACTTAAAAGCAAAAACTAATCCAGACGTTGCGAACCGTAAACACGCGGTAATTGCAAAACCACGATTGCCATATACCGAGTTCTGATTTTAGTTAAGACACTATAATTAGTGGTGACCCAGAGACAGACGCTAAAATCGCCACATGCATTGCTAACGGTGGACGAGTGACGCAATAGTCCAGTCTTGGGCAATTTTGACCTCCTTCTGGTGCAGGATTAGACGGCTCTAGAATTATGGATAAAAATTTCTCGATTTGAGTTTGAAATATAATAATAATAATATCCCTGGACATTTCACACAGCACCATTTGTCCCAAGCTAAGCAACCTAATGCTTGTGTTATGGTAACAAGATGGCTGATAAACTACTTATATACAATTTTTTTTTTGTTGTAAATACATACATATTATAGATAGAAAAACACCCAGACTCGGAACAAATACATGTAGGTCATACAAATATTTGTTCCGTGCGGGAATCGAACCCGCGACACGCAGCGCAGCAGTCAATCGCTTAACCACTGCGCCAACCGTGTCGTCTGAAATGTGACAGTTTTGAATCAGGACCTTGCATCATCGTTATAGTAGAGAAGCGAAATGGCTAGCCACGATCATCTTATAAAAAACTTTGATCCCTTTTGGAGTTTGTCGCATCAAACTTGTTACTTGTCCGTGAATATTTGAGTCTTGATAGATGTATGCCTTGATAGTAGTAAGTTGTTCGGCACTAAAGCATTTGTGCTATTTTTTGTACGAACAGGTACGTCATAGATTTTTGAAAAAGTAGGTACCCAGGCAATTAGCCTGTTCCGAAAGGATTAGTCCATGTTCGACCCCCACAATCTTCACCCCCGAAGCGACGAGATATATGTTCGCCTTTGTTTCAATTTCAATACCGCTATTCATTGCCAATCCATATGTACCTAATATTGTCAATAGCTACAGTTATCACCTTATAGAATAATCGATTGAAATGTGTGGGAAAATCAAGCTAACAAATTAGGTATTCTTTTAAATTGAGCTCATAACTAATCGTTTTGCAATAACACTTTCTCAGCCTGGGAATCGAACTCACGCTTAGCAATGCGCAGTTTATGATAATCTCGCGCTTTGTCTCGGCAGACTCTTTGTAAAAACTTTTAAAGTGTTTTTATCCAAACGTTAATGTGAGTGCTGTGACCCATTTTACGAGCCGGTTGTGTAATAATGATGCTATTTTATTAGGGTTCCGCGCGAATCATATTATTGGGCTTCTGTTTACAGTTTAGGGTCTTTTGTCGCTTTATCTCTCTCTGCCCTCTGTTTTCGTATCTACGGAACAATGCGCAATAGGTACCTACATTGGGTGCTGAATATTTTACAAGTTTCGAGGGTGATAGGTGCTTTTTTTATTTATTCAGAGGATCGATTCCAGTTATGTGTAAAGAAATGGGTTTTACACAAGGAGAACCTCGAGAGATTTTTCTGAGGGACCTACCAATGTGTTGCTTGATTAGCTATTGTAGGATATGAAATTAAATGAGAGTACCTACCTTAGCACTTAGTAATTGCGAATGATTGGCATTGACGAGCGGGTTTTTACTGATCCTTGGCGCCGCGCCGTGTAATCCTCACGAATGTGCTATCGCATATTCGATAACCTGTATCCGCATGAGTCATGTCGACGTGTGTACACACACCCCCCCGCTTGGTATTATTGAAAATCACTTAGTGAAACTAACCTAATAAAACAGGTTACATGCATGGTTCATGTTTACATGCCCAATATAGCATAATCAACCTATAATGTTCCCACTGCTGGGACAAAAGCCTGCTCTTTTTGAGAGAGAGTCGAGTGTAAGCTACCACGTGGGCCCTGTGCGGGTTGGCAGTTGTCACATGTCTTCGAATTTTTGGTTCTAGAACATGCCAATTTCCTCACGATGTTTTGAGAGCAGTTGTGATAAAATTATTTACACAAAGTACAGCGCCTGCCTGGATTCGAACCCACCACAAGTCGGGGCCGTCACCACTGTGCCACCACTGCTCTTACCCAATATCTTTCTATTTCTATCTTTATATTTCTCAGTGAATGTCAATAGTGATGCGGAGGTCAGATGGCAGTCACTTTTAGTAGGTAGGTACACACAAACACTCTCCGTATTTTACCAGAAGTTTCGGCTGGAAGCCGACCTCAATGTAGTTGAAAAATAACGACTTAAAATGCAATTTGAAAGGCTAATGCAGTAGCGGGTTTAAAGCTAGTAAAATTGCAGTATGAAGCGGCTCTTCGTGGCGGGCTGCCAGGCCATTGGTTTAAGTATCGTACTAAACCTTTCTACGTCGACTTTCCTGAACTTGCGTGGAATTATAAACAGTTGATGCTGACTTTGTCCGTTTTTCTTTTGTTTGCAATTTGATACAAGAATAAAATATAATGAGTTGATTGATTATTGTAAATAGTGAAACAAAAAATACATAGGTGACACGCCCGTTGACGCACGTTGTCGGAGTTTTAGTGCACGTCTACATACATGGCAAAAAAAAAATACTATATTCTTATCTCTCAAAATACAGTGCTATGTGGTGAATCCTGGGTGATACTAAAATATCAACGATAGACGTTGATTAGAGATACTCTAAACTAAATGACAAGCGGAGTTTTAGGGCACGTCTACATACATGGCAAAAAAAAAAAGGTGACGCGTACCGCTCGTGTGTATAAGCACTAATCATGTTTGTTTGCTTCAAATAAATGTAAAATTAACAGCCCGTCAGTGGTAGTATCACCTGAATAACGAAAAGTACCTTTACTGCTGCGCCATGAGACAGCGGGAGGTGTGATGCGGGTGATGGTACAAATACATGGCATTTGAATAGCATAGATATCGTATCCAACTAATATTATAAATGTGAAAGTTTGTATGTTTGCGATGTTTGTTACTCAATCACGCAAAAACGGCTGAACAGATTTAGAATGACCAGGGTTAGGACGCAGAGTGTTTTTTTAGCCAGATAGTGCGTACCCGAGAGATAATTTCCGACCTGACATGAGCGAAGCCGTGGGCTAAGGGAGGCTTTAATATAGGTACATAAGTACGGCGCGGCGTTAAGAGGTTAAGAGAATAGGGTCGATTCCTGGGTAAAAAAATAATAAGTAATTATATTTAGTCCGTCAGTTACATTATCGAAAAATAATGGACACGTTTTTTTTTTGTCAATCAAACTAAAGCTACAAAGATAAAGCGCGTCGAAATTTGGGAGTGGGGGGGGTCGTGACGTCACGCCATGCTAAAAAGTTTAGCAAGGCGTGACGTCACGCGGAACTTTAACGGGCGATATCTTCATCATTTTTTATATAATTGACAAAAGAAAAAATACAAGTCCAATATTTTTTGATAATCTAACTGACGGGCTAATTAGTTTTTTTTAGAAATCTAGCCTATTCATTATAAGAGTGAATCTTCTATTATTACATAGCATAATATAACATTACGCCTGTAATCCCCGGAGGGTTAGGCAGAGGTGTAACTATAGTATACCTACATTTCGCCAGTAATGTTTAAGTCCCATGCAAGAAGAGCCTTGTAATCATCCGGGCACTATTTCAGAATCCGGGCTGCTACTGAAAAATACCTGAAGAAAATACCCGGTAACACTATGCCCGACACGAACCCGGAACCTCGTGCTCAGCAGTAACGCGACCACTAGACCAACGAGGCTAGTATTAAAACTATTAAATCCTACTATCCTACTAATATTATAAACGTGACAGTTTATATGGATGGATGTTACTCTTTCACGAAAAAACTACTGAACGGATTTGGATGAAATTTGGCACACATATATGGTTTAATAACCAGGATTAAAATTATAGGATACTTTTTATCCCGATATTCCCACGGGATCAAAGCTTATGCGAGTGAAACTGTGGGGCGCAGCTAGTATTCAGATAATTTCTACATGCGTGAGCTACGAAATGGTTTCACTTCCTGTACTTGACTTTTATAACTAGTTCAAGTAACGCTTTAGACGGTAAAATATGATTATTAGCATATAAAACGTTCAATACTGGAGCATTTAATGGCGATTTCAATTGCTTTGCACATGCCTGAAGACACTATCTCAATTGCTTGGGATTGGAATTGCGCTGGCTATAATGGCTAAAAGCTCATCTCCACATTTACTATCTTGTTAACTCTGAGATTAATATCTTTCGGACTGAAAGGAACGATGGAAAGTTAAGAGTGCATTGTTAAACTAGCCTAGCCATTTCCCAACTAAGTTGGGGTCGGCTTCTCGTTTTACCACATGCAGCTGAATACCAGTATTTTACATGAAGCGACTTCATTTCTGACCTCCACAATCCAGTTACTGGGTAATACGATACGCTTTTGCAAGACTGGTTGTCAGACTTTCGGGCTTCTGACAACCCGTAACGACTACCAAAGATCTACGAATGACAGCCGGGACCAACGACTTAACGTGCTTTCTGAGGCCCAGAGGGGTCTTAAATAATCTTGATATGTAAAGATGGTCACCCATCCACGGACTAACCGCAGCAAGCGTAGCTTAACCTGATGGATTTGGACAATTAAGTAAAAATAAAGTCGCTCTTCCGATACTTACCTGTTTATGAGAAGAAGATGAAGATACCGATCTAGGCTGAATAAATTATGTAAGCCAAGCCCCAGTAACTGGGTTGTGAAGGTCAGATTGGCAGTCGCTCTATATAAAATACGGGTATTCAGCTGCATGTGGTAAGACTGGAGGCTGACCCCAACATAGTTGGGAAAATGCTAGGCAGATGATGATGATGAAACTACCAACCTATGTGACTGCATGGTCGCTTCATTCAAACAAACGTGTAAATACTATTAATTACAACACAAATTAATTATGTAGGTACTACCTAATTAATTATGATGTACAACGTACGATCAATACACACCACATTGTATGACGCGACATAGCAATTACTTGCATTTAAAACTATCTATGACATAATCTCTATTGCTATCGGCCTTGCAGCACACAATGAGTGTAGTACCTACTAGGTACATCATTATATGCCTCAGTAAATAACTAAGGCATCCATATGTCTGCCAAATGATAGCCTATTATATCGTTGTAAAGATTGTAATACTATTATGAAGATTTATATAATGTTGATAAGCTTGCCTTGATGTCTGATTCAAGGTTTCTTCGGGTCAATCATCCCATCAGCTTCTTTCATAATTATAATTGTGATGAGTTTCTCTATGTTGCATCGGTTTCATTTCTTTCTTTTTAGAGACTGGACAAAAATTTGGAGTCGATATTATCATTTGGACGTAAATGTCGATGGGCTCAATCTTTATTGAATGGGATTATGGGACTGAGAAAATCTGGGTGTAATATAAACTTCTGCATGTCTTCGGGGAATTCAGATCAGCGGGGTAATTGTAACAGTACGTAGGCTTTCGTATTGACAGCGTAAATATCGCAATTAATGTTATTGATAACATTAATTGCGATATTTACGTTGTTAAACAAACGAATTCGGTAAACTATGAAGCAATGGATAAGAAATATCCTTCAGAACTCTCGGATTGTGATTGGAATTGTGTTACGCAACTCCGGTGCAGGTGTGATTTGATTATTCGTCGCAGATGCTTCAAGCCAAGTCGTACGTGTTGGATGAAATCCTTTATCAAAAATACATAGGCCAGCGGGATAGTTGTGTAACGTATCAGTAGCAATAGGTTTCATTTTGATAGTTCAACGACATTCATTGCGTTATTTACGTTGCTGAGCAGACACATATTTCGAACATTTGAAGCAATGGATCAGCAATATCTTCCAAAACGATTCAGATTGAGATTGATAGTGTGTTACGCAATTAGGGTGCTGGACCTTTGTCAGAGTTATCTTTATCCTATTACCCTTATCGCAAAACAAGAATCCCTCATAATAACTCCGACCTTTTCCCTCATAATAATATCAACACGTTATTATTATTATATTAAATTGATATTTACTCAGGTCATTTACTTATAACAGTTAAATCCCGTGCCGATATCCTCGGCCCGTGCAATAGCCGCCTTTGCCTATCTCAAACGCCTCACCTTTACTCCTTTGTCACACAACATGTTACCCTATTGAATATTCAAATAAGGTTGGTTTTCAAACGGTGTGTTATTCTCACACGTGTCCTTTTCTAGCCTCATGTGGATGTACGGAACCATTTAATCGATTGTCCATCCAAGCGGCGTGGAAGTGCTTTGATTACAGCTTCCTCCCCTTTATTTATTTTTAAATTGTTCATCGAGTTTTTTGTCCTGGCAAGTTTGTCCTTTATTGGTTAAATAGACCGTAATTTATGTCGCTGACAGCGCTCCATTTGGTATATACAAATAGCTTGTTATGTGGTTTCCGTAAATGTTCGTTGCTGTGATTTAAATTATGGAATAATACACACCGAATAAGTTTAATTGCCATTGCTCACTTTTGTGGCCGATTTCAAGATATTTCGTTTGCTTCGAATCCTAAAAAAACTTTGTGCAATTGGGTAGATTTTCGAACACATAAGTAAATATTTTATAAAACCTGTACTATCAAATTCACACTTGTAAATGATTTGATTTGATTCGATTCTGACCTAGTAAATGTATTTACGGGCATGGATACTACCGTTAGTGATTGCAGAAAGATTATAATTAATGTATTCTTCGTGATGTAGCAATATGATGAGCGTCTTCTGGTATTGATTCTAAAACCTTTCAAGGTAACGTAGTTATGAAAAATGCATTGGCATTATTTACCTGCGAACATTATTTATTGTGTTATTCTCGCAGCTGTAATAATCTGTAGTCGTAATTTAATCAATGTGTCTACTGTCTATAATTATTTTGCACCAATGAAAAATCCATTTTTATGTCCACGCAATCACTGTCTGCAATCACTGCCTCATTGCTCTGCAGAGTGCGGGCGAGCCCCAATTCCATCCTGAAAATCATAGCTGGGAGATACGACTCTTCGATAATGCATAGCATTATTAGGAGATGTATATCTCTCATAGTAATCTTGTCGCAAAGTAACCTAATATTAAGTTTTACTAACATAGTCATAAGATTTCTGCTTATTTATTTATTATTATTTATTTATTATTCTAAGGTTGCCTGGAAGAGACCGCAAAAAGCGATAAGGCCGCCCATTTCATGTTTTGTAGTGTTAAATGTATTTTATTTTTGTTATGTATTTTCTGGTGTACAATAAAGTATAAATAAATAAAGGCACCTTTGTAACTCCATGTGATTTTGCTAAATATATACCTACTAATTAATATTACCGAAATGGCAAACAATTAGAACAAAGCGTTATACTTAACCTGAAGCCTTAGGTCTTACCACGCTCAAAACAACTTCACAATTTCTCTTTGAAAATCATTAGCTTTCTCAATAGCGACCTTCACTAAGACAAAGCGCTGTGTAATTGTGTTTATTTGTTCTACAAGACAATCAGTCGATGTACTGAGAAGTTGATTATTATGAATGGAAATAACACTGTTGTTAGCAATAACACCAAGAGCTCTTGGAATTAGCCACATTATAGATCGAACGTCTTGGGTAGGCTCAACTATAGCAGTAGATACAAGAAGCGTTGGGTGCGTGGACAAAATTGGAACTAAAGACGCCATCTTGTTTTTCCATTAAATTTCACAAATGTTTACCAACTAGTTAAAGCAGTGTTGGCCTATAAGTAATGGTCCCGACTTACGGGATATAGGTCGTGGGTTCGAACTCAGGCAGGAGCTTTACTTTGCGTAAACAATTTCATCACCGCTGCTCTCAAAACGGTGAAGGAAAACATCGTGAGGCAACGCATGTCTTGGAACCAAAAATTCGAAGACATTTGACATCCACCAACCCGCACTGGACCCGCGTTGTGGATTACGGCCCACTCCTTGTCACCGTGAGGAGGGTTATGTCCCAGCAGTGGGAGTATTATAGGCTGATTATGTATACGCAATAGTGGATCGTATTTGGAAAATCCGCCTTTTCAAAATCTACACATTGATCAACGGAATTCATGTTTTCTTGCGATTAAGAGAATATGAAATACTTAAATAAGTTGCTAATCTTTCCGTTAAGTGCTGTACTGTCTCTACAAATCAATTAATGTGGCATGAATAATCCGTCGTCGTGCCGACACGAAAAAGGACAATTTCGTTGACGTGATTAGCAAGTACATGAAGCAGATTGTAAAAATAGACGAATTAACAAATATAATATACACGGTGGGAGGGACATCGACGCGCAAACTGTAACCATGAGTTTAGACCCCATAGCGAAATTGTTTGTCGGTTATTAAATATTGTTGTTCCATACGTTTTGACCGTGTAGGTATTGCACTTTTGTGTGAAACCGAAGTTTTTTTTCGATAACCGACGAAACATTTCGACGCTATGGGGTCTAAACTCATGTGTTGAATCCATATTGGTTACAGTTTGCGCGTCGATGTACCTGCCACAGTGTATTTTCGAACTCGTATTGTGCCCATGTTGTAGATTACAGCTTTTAGCCCACTCAATTTCACAGAGCGGCGTGTGTCCCAGCAGAGGAAAAAGTGTAGGCCGATTATGACCATTTTTATATGATTCTGAAATGTCTTTTCCGAAAATCATTCATAGGTACACTGTTAGGAAATAACGTTTGTAATGTATCTAAGAATTAAGGATATTGATATATTGTTAGTTACTAGTCTGTAATCCGGATATTGATACTATACAAAAGGTTGCCGATACAGGCGCCAAATTAGTTCCACTTAATCAAATGTAGGTGGTAATATAAAATTCTATTGTTTTCGCCTACCTTGCCGCGATTGATTGCAGGATCAGTTGATAAATAATTCATTGACGGATCTCAGACGTAGATTAAATAGGCTGCTTGCGTATTACATGTATTCATAGGATTGGAGGATATAAATACATAGGTAGGTACTTACTTGCATAGCCTAGTATATGGCTAGACAGTTAGGTACGTGCATAAGTATGGTTTTATTTTAAAATAGCTGCAGCTGGCCGGTTTGCAGAGTATTTTTATGGCTGGTAGTTTGAATGGGATTCTTATGTGACTAGCATATTGGCGATACAATTTGTTTTCCGTGTACAGTTTTATCACAAGCTTAAAATGCTTTTGTGAATATGAAATAGTTTTATTGTGGTCTATTCATGTTTAGTTATTAAGTACGTACCTTAAATTACTTGAGTAGTAAAATTACAACATATTTGGATGAAACTTTCTTTCGTTTTTGCCTTGCGCTCCAAGGACCAAACTTTGCTTATGAACAAATAAACGTTTTTAAAGACACAATGTACTAAAATCTTCACTCACTTTGCATTTTTAGGCGCGGCATCAGGTTGGCAGCAGGCCCGGTACCGAAGCACCACTTCAGTAGGCGTTAGGGCTTCGGTCTCGTCCGGTGGCGCGTCGCACTCGTCGGTCACGAGCGGCGCCCGCGCCGGCGACGTGTGCGACCCGTACCCGTCGGAATTCAGCTGGAATGGTCAGATACTCTAATATTACGTTGTATTAGAGACGGACAAGGTAATCCTCACACTAGGTGACGTTCCTTGAAGCGTGCAAGGTTGCTGTGTTTTTTTTTGTACCTACTTACGGCAGGTATGTACAGTTCTCATTGATAGGAATTGTATGAAGCATCTCACATCCTGCAAGGGATCCGCCTCGATGTGAGCTAGCCTCGGTACGAGTCCAACCTTAGCGTAAAGCAATCCCACCACAGGACCAGGACCAGTCCTACTACAGGCCTTTTCTTAAACGGAGAAGGAACGAGCTTCAATCACCACGTTTGCTCAGTTTGAGCTGGCTATTCCAGATCATGGAATTTCTGCGATGAGCACTAAGGAGACAACACACTGAGAAACATAGTGTGGAAACCTGGAAATGTCAAGTCCAGGTTTTCTAACTAAGTTTTTCTTAACTTGATGATGAAATTGAAAAAGTTTCATTGTGTACTTGCCAGGTCCAAACCCACTACCTCGATCCCAAGAAGCGGATCGCTTTTCCTCCGGACCACCACATTTTCCATAATGGATAGGTAACGAAACATTAGTACACCATTAACGCGACACTAGGTTTGACCAAGTTTCCAGACTGGAACCTCTTTCTTCGTCTTAGTTAATTGTAAAAATTATATACAAAAGACGATGAGAATTTTGTTATATTTTACAAGTTAAGATATTTTTTTTCTTTTTTTTGTAGGCACCTATGTATAGTATTTTTTACAATCGCAAATTTTTTTATGTCTAGTTTTAACCGCACTGTTTAATTTTTTTATTGATATAGTAATATTTAAACGTTTTTCGATTAACTCTTTTTCATTGAAGACTGTCGTTGAGTCTGCTACTCAGTTGATACTAAATACACGATTGTTTTATATTTAGACGTAAACAATCGCATATGAATTGAGTTTAGATATCGTCATTTGTTTGCATTCATAAATAAAAACAGCACTCATTCCTTTGCAGAAACGTATAACATGTTATACTCTATCCACTAGGTTCACCGTTTTCTGACAGATGGAACTAGTGATTGCAGTAAAGTAACATTTCGATTTATTACATTATAAATACCGTAATTCATTAAGATAAGGCAGTTTTCATATTTATTTTACTACGCATTATAAAGTTAACTTTTACGTAATCTGGAATAGTTACGTACTAGGCAGCTGTCATAAACAGTTAACCTAGTGGACAGAGTATACTACGTTGTCAAAGGATATTAACTGAAAGAAAGTAACAGAACTTTTATTTTACAAAGAAATACCATACCGCAAATCGTGACGTGCAGTATGTTTCAAGCTGCCCTACGATTACAAATACAATCACGCGACATTGTAGGCACTGTATTTCATTTTAACTGCATCAACAGCAGGAATTGTTGTGTTACCAAGGCTTTATAAGATAAAAAGGTGAGTACAATACTTACAACGCAGCGAGATGAACTGTAGTAAGTACTTATTACTTTTGCACAACAAATGGCGCCAGTTGTAAACTTGTAACTTAAGCAATGAAAAGTTTATTTTATTCGTTTGTATTACAATGCAGCATAAACTTTACATAGTAGCGTCCATTGTTATTAGTTCATACACTACTTACAACTGCAAAGGTGATGTCACGGACGAATGGAACGATGCGTTACTATTGCATGCACAAACAGACGAACTCTAGACCCTCTCACCTGATTTCTACAAACTTTATAAAGTACACTAACAATGCCTAGTGCATTCCTAATTTTCTTGTTACCGTTTTCAGCTAGGCTGATTGTAGCTCTGTCCTTATTTGTATCTAGTCTGTCTAATTTTCATCAAACCTGTGTCTACGTATATTTAAATTGCGTCAAGTCTGGGTCTACGTATGTCTAAGTCACATCAAGTATGTGTCTGAATATGTCTAAGTTTGATGACGTAATTTTATTAAAAGAATACAGATGTTTCCCAATATCGGCATCCATATTTAGATAGTATCGATAAAATTCATGGCTAAATAAACTTTAGTTGGTGATACCAAAACAGATGGCCGTATTTACGACATTTTGATTGTTTGTGCAATTCTACTACTGTTTGTGCGTTTTGGTGAATGATGACTAAATCATTTGGAAATAATAAAATGCTTCTAAATCTACTCATGGATCATGAAAGACTAAAAAGATATTGAAAGAAGAAAATTAATCCTAAGAAGAACGGTAAAGTAGGTAGGTAAATTGATATTTACTCGTAATTGTAGAACTGAAATAGATACATCTCAACTTCAAGCGTACCTACGTTAGATGTAATTGAAATTTTAATTACACTGAATTTTAAGTGACATGAATCCAATTAGGTAGGTATACTTATTTTCCAGGAAGCGTCAGCCCTTGGGCTCGTTTTTCATACGATTAACAATTAAATTTAAAAGCAATTTGTACATTTTTAGAAGACGAAAACAAATGTTATTTGGATTTGATTTTCTGAAATCAAAGCATTGAGAGAAGAAATTCAGAATCGTATTGATTTAAAAACTGTTAGAACAAGAAAACACATTTTGTTTAATAGGTAAATAATATAGAATTATAAATCATACTTAATTATGAAAACTGCAATGAATATTCTGTAATTGAACCCCATAATGGGTAATAGGTATATTTTACATAAGTTTAGATGCTTGAATATTTTTGTAGATCTCTTGGTGGTTGGTACGGATATCCTACCTACTAAAAAACCTGGAAATCTTTGACTCACTTCCGTTGATATCAAACTGAATTATATTACCAATCGAACCGAATTTCAAGTTCACTCATTCGTAACTATAAGTTATCCCAATACCCGGAAACGAAAGCTTCACTTAGTGAAACATATACTTCAAACGATCCAAACGTTTCAAATACTTCCCATTCAAACTATCAAATCGTTTGAAATGAAAACTGACATTTAGCAACCCCTTCCCCTAATTATTCCGTTTCGTTTAGTTCATTTGATTTGAGTCTAAAACATCTATTAGCTTCGATGGGAGTCTTTGCTTTAGTTTAATATACCAGTTCACTGTATGCAGTTTAAACCTGATGCGCAAATAAAACTAAATAACGACAAAAATCCCATGTTTCCTTTACCAGGAATCGGGAATGAGGTACCAGATTTTTTCGAACTTTCGGCCCAATACTACCACTTTGCCGCTGAACCCCGTATAGTTTAAGAAGAGGCTGATGATCAAGGCTTAATCAGCATGCCTGCATAATCAGAGATTTACGTCAGAATATTCATTGCAATTAATATGAAGATGAAAATGGACATGAGCTCACTTTGACGATGGTGCCGACCTGGTTGTCTTGAGGGTCGAGCGCGCGCTCCAGGGGCACGCGCTGCTGGTCCTTGTTCTCTGCGTCAACAGGGGCGCCCAGCAGCCGCTCCTTCATCTCGTGGATGTAGGGGCAACGCTGCATCGCGATGTAAAACTCGCGTACGCGCACCTGGAAAAAGAAATAAGTATAGAGGTTTAGAATAGAGTAGAATATTGTTTATTGTTGTAGGTAGCTAACGAAATAAGGTTGTAAACGTAAAATTAAACGAAATAACGTGATAATAATATGAAAATAATTAAAAAGAATAGTCTTACATCGATAGGAGGAACAGAAAACGAATAGTTTAGTTTTCTGTTGTACAGGAAATATTCTAAGATATATTTAGGTAACAAAGTTTGATAACATTGATATTATACATTCGACAAGTCAGTGAAATTAATTGTTTACCAACTCACATTGTCCGTAAATAGAATTATTTATTTTTTTCAATTTGAGAACGTAAACAAAAAATCCAAATTGTTGCTGTTTTCCCATTGAGTCCTGTCTTGACTGTTTCGGGAAATACGCATTTATAATGAGGCCCAAAGTGAATTAAGGCCTTTATTCACTTTGGGCCTCATTATAAATGCGCGTATCACTAAATATTTATATCATCAATATTTTGCTTCATGGCTACTTAACCGAGTGGGGCTTTAACTTTGGTCGATGTAACATGCGTAGAAAGGGAATGACGATTATAACACAATAAACATAATCAGGAAAAACGAAAATTTTATCAGCCTAGGGTAATTTAGGAAGTCTAATGTGGTACAGTCACGAGCAAAAGTATGTATACACTAGGCTTTATTCAAAAGCGATATACTCCTTTAATTTTGATTAAAATTTTATGTTGTTACGAACATAGCATTTTCGAACCCATAGGTTTATGTAATGTGTAGTATTTCAACGTTGCATTCGTTACTTCACGAAAAAAACGAAATTGAAAGTTGCTAAGTGTTGACATATTGGTGCTCGTGACTGTACCTATAAATAAAATAGTTCCAGCCTATAATAAAATAAAACCGTGTCGTATTGGGTTACCATGAGCAAACCCTGCCTTTTTATAGCACCTTTCATAATTCCCACAATATGAATGTGAAGTTACTTTTAAAAGAATGCGTAGAACAGAACGAGTAATGTAATATCCCTGCAAGCTCCAAGTGGTAAAGGGACCGTCTTCCGGCTAAGTGATTCAATTATTCATCCCGCAAGTTACATTAGCTTTATACAATGCTCTTCATTCTTTCAAAGCTTTCCATTTAATAATCCTCCTATTATTAATATTATAAATGCGAAAGTTTGTATGGATAGATGGGATGTTTCTTACTCTTTCACGCAAAAACTACTGAACGGATTTGGATGAAATTTGATACACACATAGTTTATAACCAGGATTAACACATAGGATACTTTTTATCCCGATATTGCCACGGAATCGAAACATATGCGGGTGAAACCGCGGGGCACAGCTAGTTTAATAATAAAGTCGTTTATGTGCTGATAAAATTTTCGTTTTTCCTAATTATGCTTAATATTAGAGTTTAGATCGGTTCCCCCCGAAGGGGAAGACCCGCACCCCGCCTGTGCATCGTTGGTCTAGTGGTCGGAAGGGCTGCTGCTGAACATGAGATCTTAAGTTCGATTCCCCAAGTAAGTCAAAGTGTTAATGGGTTTTTCCATCAGGAATTTCTCAGAAGCAGCTAGTCTGGATTCTTGATCGGTTGATGGCAATATGCTCACCCCTATTACATGGAACTTAAACTTAGCTGGTGTAATGTGGGTGTACTAAAATGACACCTCTACCTAACCCTTCGAGGATTACAAGCGTGATGTTATGTTATATCGTTTCTTAATAGCTGCAGTTTCTTATATTTTATGTAGTGCCCTATTAGCCCGGCCCCGCCAAGTCTAACTCCAATTAGCTTCCAATTTAGTTGCTTTAATGCAATTTGTGGTTTACAGCAACTTCGTCGGAAACAGACAGAACCATGTTTAAGTCCGGTGTAATTAGACTTGAGTAAGTAAGGTCTTAATGTTTACTTTTAGTACTTATTTGCTGATTTAGTTTGATTCTCGCCATGTGTTTTTCTTGTTTCTCATTATACTAATAGTAATTTACTTCCAAAACTTCAGTACACGTTACATCAGTGAGGTCTCGACCCCTAAACTAGGACACCTGTATGACAGGGGTTAAGGTATCTCCAGTTACATAGATCAGCATGCGAAGGCATCTATTTACTTCAATTTTATTGTTCGTACAGCAGGCCGCACTACAGTGATAACCAACCCATTATAATACACACACACGTGTATGTGTGTGTGTGTGTGTGTGTAAAATAATGTATACGTGTGCGTAAAAATTTTTCTAAGCTGGTCCCTCATTCTGTTAAAACTCCATATTGCTACGCTAGACTAGCTCAAGGTGTACACCAACATGCGGTCAACTGAACTTCATCAATCATCATCATTATCATCAGCCTATAGCAGTCTACTGCTGGACATAGGCGTCTCGTATTGCTCGCCATTCTACTCGATTTTCTGCAACTCTCATCCAGCTGCTATCAGCCGTCCTGCGAAGATCGTCGGTCCAACTTTGACGGCACGGTTGGCGCAGTGGTTAAGCGATTGACTGCTGCGCTGCGTGTCGCGGGTTCGATTCCCGCACGGAACAAATATTTGTATGACCTACATGTATTTGTTCCGAGTCTGGGTGTTTTTCTATCTATAATATGTATGTATTTACAAAAAAAAAATTGTATATAAGTAGTTTATCAGCCATCTTGTTACCATAACACAAGCATTAGGTTGCTTAGCTTGGGACAAATGGTGCTGTGTGAAATGTCCAGGGATATTATTATTATTATTATATTATTAACTAGCCCGAGGGCGTCCCACCTTATGTTTACGTATATTCGCGGTCTCCACAACAACTTCATCAATGTTAGCACGCAAATCAACATCATTGACAACGTCATTCTACCCACATTTGAGTCTATTCATGAGGACGTGTCTCCTATATTTACTGCCATCAGTTCATCGTCTTCCCTGACTAGGTCTTAACCAAAAATCACAATCCTCAGCAAGTTACAAGTACATAACCCAAATCCAACAATTCAATGTTAATTCGATTCTCCATACGGGATACAAAGTTCATAGCCTGGCCGCCATGGGAATGAATACGCCTCCCATATCCTAGTGCTAATGCCTACGCTTTATGAATTACACCCTGTATATGGAGTGAAGACGTGCGTTGAATACGGAATAGGTTCTTATGTAACCTTTGGCAATCCTCTCTTTGGTGACTGACGTAAGAAAATTGATGGATCGTGCTTACCTACATTTGGGAACTTATGACTTATGCCTGGGCCTTTTAGAGAAAGGTTATTGGATTTTGTCCATAATTGTGAAACTATCGTTGCTTTATTGTCTTATGACAGTATCATTCGTTAAATTTTCTTCTTAGCGTGTCGATAGCAATCTAAATAGACTCGGCTAATAGAATTCGGTTACTTTGGCGCCATCAGCAACGTCCATCAGTTCCTGTAACGAGCAGCTGACAGGACACGCAGGACATGGTATTAAGTGTCCCATCGGTTGTGGAACAGCCCCACATTTACGCTCCAAGGCGGAGTGGTCTATGTATCTCAAATTCTCAACCTGAACAGGTTTTCCTTCTTCGGCCAACCTGGGCCCGGAGTCTGTTTAAAGACTTCCAGGTTACCCAAGGTAAGATGGGTGGTAAAATTTTAAAATATTTTACCAACCCTAGCCTTTCAAGTTTCTTACAGCACCTCCAATGTACAGTAAATTATATTTACTTTACCCGTTAACTGTCTAACCTACTTCTAAACTGTCAAATTGCAAAATTTAAGAAAATCTAAGCAAAAGAATAGCCTAACATATTTCAAATAGACAAAAGTAATTAGAAAAAAAAAACAATTGTTAGTGTGAGAAGAAGTCAAGTCGATAGATTTATTTCCAACAGGTGCGACCCACATGGACACTTCAAGTTAGTGATTAATGGTGTCTTGTTAACTTACGTCCACAGAACAGCTAATTGGAGGATTTATCAAACTTTTATACAAAACTTTGGAGGAGTTTTTAGCTGTCACGGCCGTACATTGTGTCGGTGATATTATTTATGTGATTTGCGATTTCTATGGCAATTTTTCATTCCCAAGATTGTGACACAACACTTTCTTTTTCGGTTATTACAAATTAAACTGTTATTATGAACACCTAATTTATAATAACGTAGGTGTTTATAATAAAAGTTGTCATCATATTGGACAGCCACTTTCAAACAACTGCGTGGTACCATTAACCCTTCCCCCATTTACGCCATTTTCCCCTATATCTGCACTCTACCCAGTCAGGTTTTCCCGACAAGTCTTTTTATCATTTCAGGCGAGATTGAGGTCAAGAGTGGTCCCAATTATTAATTTAAAAACCTCTTGCCGTCGGTTTTCTCACACTTCGTATGCTAACATAATACTCAACATATAAAATAATGGTTTTATTCAATTCTACCTCATACTTACAATACAGTGTTAACAATACAAGTATGATAATCAGTTGTGATAATCATCGACATTGACACCACTATCGATTATTATCGTCGCATAATTATAATAATAATTAATCACTGATACACACGGCTACACATCAAGCTATAGGTATATTTCCAGTTTTAGCTGACCTCGCATTGTACAAGATTAACGTACAGTCGGAAGTCAGTTTATACTGGTTATTATAGATCAACCAACACACATAAATATTTTAGGGAAATATTTTTTTTACTTTTTGGGCCTCTAATGATTGACCCTTTTTTTAAATAAGCGAACTTTCTAAAATCCGGGCCTTTACCCACAGCTGGTCGCAGTAGCTAAGCTTAGGCACCCCGATCAAATGGTTTAGGTTAGGACTGTGACCAACCGCGTGCGAGCCGAGCGAGCGGAGCGAGCGGTGCCGCGGCAGCTCTCTGTGAGCGCTTCATCCAAGTTGCTCGCAATTACTTGTGTTTTGGCTTGGCTTTAGTATTTTTAGGACACCAAAATAGGAATTACTTGAGGTTCACAAAAAGAGGCGCATTAATTTTATTAGAGTGTTCATTCATATTTTTAGGAAAGCAAAATGGTAATTATTTGAGGTTCGATTAAATATAACCCTATTTTTATACCTAAGTATGTAATACCTTTATTACCTTACCTACCTTTATAGGTAGGTACTATGTGCAGTGTCGGCATTGCATCGCAGGTGTTTATTTACCGGTAAAGTGTGAAAATCACACCTGTCTGGGCACAGGCGACCTATAAAGTGTATGGAGTATGAAGGAATATTGACAAAGAGGGCTACTGGCTTCGATTTATGTGCTGTTCCAATCGCTTTGTTGAAAGTGGGTTACTATGACTTGTAGGCGTTCGCGTAGGAACTCGTTTCTATTATGCAGTTTTGAACTTTTTAAACCGGATACCGTGTTGGTTGGTCTTTTTCTTAATCATTTGTTTGTCAATAAAGTTTGAAATGATTATTTTTAAATACATACATACAAAGTAGTTTAGTACCTTACCTACTTTGTACCAAGTTTTGGGCAAACCATTCAGTAGTGTGCCAACCAGAAGACGTATGGAAATGAGTGAGGAGTGACTGCTCTTATCGGGAACAATAAGATGTCTCTGACAAGAGGACGCTTTGTCAACATCCACACGAAACGTTTTCATGTGTCAACACAGCGAGGGTTGACTGTTCAGTCAGTACGAATGACAGACGTCACTGAACAGCCTTCATAAATCTACTTTTTGTTGTTATAAAAATAAATAAACGATAAATCTATCTGTCATCAACAATGCATATACAATGGAAATGTGATACTCAAATGCATAATAATTCATATTTATGAGGGATAAATTAAATATTAATTTTCTGTAAATGTCCGTCCGTTACATAACTGAATATGTGAATATTTGATTAACCAATAAGGTTTCGTTTCATTACAATAAACAAAACCAATTATACTCCTTTTCAAAATAAAAACAAATCCATATTTAAAAGTAGAACTCGAGCTTCGAAACCACAGCCTTGCCACGAAGAAAGTGCCCAATTAACATCCAGGTTTCGACTTCCAAGGAAGTCAATTAAAAATCCACAGAGTAGCAAATTAAAAAGTAACAAACGGTGCATTTCTAACTATGCCACATTATGGGAATTAATTCTGGCCTCGCGGCTCGGAAAGCTGGCTGAATGCAGAACGTTTTTTGCCGAGTGAAACTACCATTATGTGGGGAAAATACTGGCAGCTATGTGTGTGGCGTAGAGTGGTGGAGCCCGTCTGACCATGTCTGGCTGAATTGTGTCTATGTGACAAATGTATCGAGGGAAAAAGTAATAGATACAGTTTGATGTAGGTAACAGGATAAGTTTGAAGTTGATTTGTTGGCGTAAAGTTGACATGTTGAAAGTTGAGTGTGTGTGGTATGGAAATGAAAGTTGGTTTGTTTTTAATGTTTGTAGGTAAGTACTAGAAGTTGCTAATTTGATCCTTTCACGATGCGTTTATTACATTTCAGATTAGAGGTAAAAACATTGCCAAAAACGCTTACGTATTAATTGGATACAAAATAGGAACGATTTTTATTTCGAAATATGAGAATCAAGATCACACATGTAGGTACCTCTCCTCCTGCTCAGATATGAGGCAATTCTCGTAATATTAAGAACGTTCACAGTCCGATCTCAGTCCCAATCTGTCAAAAATACCTCTAATTTCCCAACATTTTTGACAAGTTTGTGACATTATTTTGTCAACGAGATGAGACTAGACTAGATTTTGAACGTTTTAATCCGAATTGGCCTTCTGGTAAGTACCTAATCTTCATACTTGACTAAAACGAAAGTAGTACAAAATAGCAGTTATGGTTATGACCGAGCATTATGTGTAGGTATAAAGCTATTGCACTGCATAAGGACGACGTATAGGTACAATCGATATAACAAAATGAGGCCACCAGGTCAATGGACTTCGCGGACTATTCACATAGCGTAAAATTAAGTTAATGTATATCTGTTTGTTTAGACTACCGTTGTTTTGAATCTGTGGTCAACCTGCTATGAATAGAACTGCTGCGGGTGTTACGAGAACCATAGGAAAACTTACATAAATAATGTTCGGAAGATGGAAGATCTTTCTAACATCACCCATCCCCGAAGGAAGCATTAGGCAGAGGTGTATCTATGAACTGAAGCTAGCAGTGTAGTGTTAGGTGTCTTTCTAAAGAATTGATGATCCTGCCAGTGAATTATACAGGTTTGAGTTCCAGCACCCTAAGTGCGTAACACACTATTATTCTTAATCTGAATCATTTTGGAGGCGCTAAAATTTGTCTGCCCAGCAAGCGTAAATAACGCAATGAATGTTGTTGAACTGTCAAAATGAAAGTCATTGCTATTGAATAGTGTTTAGCAACTACCCTGCAGATTATAATTGGAAGCAAAAACAACATGAAAACTAGAGATACGCAACGAGTAAATAATCTAATAACAGGTCGTAAATGGCATAATCAATTTTAAATGAAATGACTGAACAATTTCAGTCATTTCATTTAAAATTGATTATTAAAAGGACTATCATTGTGTCTGTGTTGTTAACAGTCAATTACATACCTAAATACCTAGGTGTACTTTGAGAGCTTTACGAGCTCTCAAAAGCGGGACAAGTAAATAAAACCACAGTTTGTCCATATTACTTCAGTAATTATTTCTCACATCATCATCATTTCATCTTTTCTACATTTTTTACTTCATTTTTTTCCCCTTGTCACTTGGCTTGTCAGCGAAATCTGCTTACTAACGTTGTTTTTTTTTTATTCTTTGTATAAATAAATGTTTGTCTCGTATTTCTGCCATCTACAATATGAAGTATTTTTAGAGGTTGCATTTAAGCACCAACTATTTATTAGGCTATAATCTCTACAGTACTTACCTAGTAAATTCTTGATCCTATAGAGGAACTAGGGCAAGGCCCTAGTGTGTCTACATGAAACTTGACACCACATCGTTCGCACTGACAGTTTATGATCCCAATCGAACTGGCATCCGTCAAGGCTGAGGAATTTGATCCCATCATACTGCTCTTAAGACTTGGCCTAATTCGTCTCAACGTTAAAATGTAAACATTCATTAACAGTTGTTTCAGTAAAGTAACTAGATACGAGACGTTGTGAATAATAATAGTACTATGATACGACGTTGCTTGCCATAATTTGATTAGTCATCCAAGCCTGTATTCCCCGAAGGGTGGGCAGAAGTGCACCTATAGTACACTCACATTTCGTCAGTTATGTTTAGTTTCATGTAATAGGGGGCTATTGCCATCAACCGGCACCCTAATTGCGTAACACACGATCAATCGGAATCGGTTTAATTTTGACAGTTCAACAACATTCATTGCGTTATTTACGATGTTGAGCAGACACATGACACATTTTTTGAACATATGAAGCAATGGATTAGCAATATCCTTCAAAATGATTCAGATTCAGATTGATTGTGTGTTACGCAATTAGGGTGCTGATTCCAGAAGACAGGAAAAATCCAATAACAATTTGAACGACCCCAAAATCGAACCCCTGCTCACGCTCAGCGCTTGCGACCACTGGACCAACAAGGCAGTTATCCCGTGTGATATTTTTAACACAGACCCCTTTATTCATAAACGTTGCTTAAAGTTAAGTAGTGATTAGCGACTGTTTAACCATACATTTTTGACGTTTAAACGTTACTTAACTTTAGTCATCGTTTATGAATAAACCCCAATATGTATTAGTATTAATTTATAAGTGTTATAGGGGCACCTCTGCCTAACCCTTCGCGGACTACAGGCGTGATGTTAAGTTATATTATTACTAGCTGCGCCCCACGGTTTCACCCGCATAAGTTTCGATCCCGTAAGAATATCGCGATAAAAAGTATCCTATGTGTTATTCCTGGTTATAAACTATCTGTGTGCCAAATTTCATCAAAATCTGTTCAGTAGTTTTGGCGTGAAAGAGTAACAAACATCCATACAAACTTTCGCGTTTATAATATTAGTACGAGTAGGAAGTAGGATTTATTTCTTTATTAGTATTGTTTTTCTAAATAGATATTTATTCACGCTTTTAATAGGAGAATCAGGTGCGTTCTTATCTTAATCGGCACCTTGCATGCCTGCACTTTGCCAGTTGCAGTCAAGATAAGTTTTTGATTAATGGCATAACCGTTCACTCTTCAATTATCATTCATTTCATGTTCTGATTGCCTTGCATTCTACTGTTTAATAGCTTCTACCATTTACCTACTTAAAACTAATAGAAAATTTGCTCTACTGATGGGCATTTTAAACTACATTAAGTATCTTGATGATAATTTGCGTAACACACTAACAGTCGTAATGGTTTTCTTATGACTGTTCAACAACATTCAGTACGTTTTTTACGTTGTTGAGCAGACAAATTTCTCGAACTTACGAAGCAATGTATTAGCAATATCCTTCTCTCTCGAAATTAGGGTGCTGTAAAGAATAAAAATCTCACCGTGATCATGATCACTTAGAGTGAGCTGTCAATAGTATCAAATCCTTTGCATCAGGCTGGACGATAGGTGACTTGAAGCTCATTTCACTTACGTTTTCGTGGTGAAATTTTGAACAGAATAGATCGGCTGCAATGGTCCTTATCTTTAGGCTCTGCACTCTCCATAACAAAAAGTATTCTTAAGAAAATTAAAAGGAAGGATCATAGGTACGACCTATGTTTAATAGGTGCTTCATAGACAAATGCAAAGCACATTTTATGAAAACCGCTCCGAAAAAGCAGTAGGTAAACTACATAATGACCGCAAGATGGATCATTTCCAATTACCCTAGAAAACAGCGCCGTGAACCAAAGTAATTTGGTATTCCCATACTTTAAATTGCCATATAAATGATTAAAAAAATGCTTTTATGCATACTACTTCAATTAACCTGAAAGAAAATTCTAGGAAAAGATTTCAAAGAAACCTTACCATCATCTGCCTAGCCTTTTCCCAACTATGTTGGGGTCGGCTTCCAGTCTAACCGGATGCAGCTGAATACCAATATCTTACATGAAGCGACTGCCTATCTGACCTCCACAACCCAGTTATTGGGTAATACGATACCCCTTGGTAAGACTGGTTGTCAGACTTTCGGGCTACTGACGACCCGTAACGACTGTCAAAGATCCACGAATGACAGCCGGGACCAACAGCTTAACGTGCTTTCCGAGGCATAGAGTGGTCTTGGTATGTGAAAATGGTCACCCATCCACGGACCAACCGCGGCAAGCGTAGCTTAACCTGATCGATCGACCCGTGCGGCGTGTTTTTACTTAGCCACAAGCCACTCATAAAGGAAACCACTTCAAAGGAAACTACTGCCGTCTACCGTCAAAGAGATAATAGGTATTTATATTTTTAGGAAATATTTCAACGAAAACACTCAAAGAGATAATGTAGTAGGTACTGACGCCAGCAAGTCAACCTACCCGAAACTGTCAAATTTTCCCAATCAACCTTAATACTTTATCGATAAAGTTGAAAATCTATTTTAAAGAAATTTGACAGATTGTGGTTCCTTGATGTGCTGACGTCTGTACCTTCTGGTATCTTCATTAGAGCTTTGCGAGTCACAAAATAATACTCCAGAAAACCTAGGTTCAGTCTTAACAAACTAGTTACATAGTAATTGCCTATTTATGTAAATGAAGAAGCACATAATTGTGCCAATTTACATTTTAAGGCAAACCTTTTTTGTTATCTCTTTTGCACAGTAACACCCGCACAAAAGGTCTTTGGCAAGACTCGTGAACTTACACTAGAACGCTTGAAGTAGAAATAAGACAAGCTATAATGTCACTGCAGGGCAAAGGCTTCTTCTCATACAGAGAAGGCATTTATCACTACGCGTGCTCAGGACGGGTCCGCTAACTCCATAAGTCCAGCAGGCCAATTCTCATAATTTAAAACGATCAAAATATAGTGGCAGTCTCATCTCGGCGACAAACAAAAGGTCAAAAACTTGTCAAAAACTTTGACGTATTTTTGACAGATTGAGACTGAGATCAGACTGTGAACGTTCTTAAATTTACCAAAAATGCCCCACAGGTTTCCTCGATATGTATTCCTTCACCGATGTCAGTTATGTCCCAGATAAACCCAGAAAGAAAAAAGTCCAAAAGAAAATTAGAAACTCATACAGTCTCAGTAGAACTCAGAAACTTAGAATCTCAGACAGTCTCAGTAGAACTCAGAAACTCTGAATCTCAGACAGTCTCAGAAGAACTCAAAAACTTAGAATCTCAGACCGTCTCAGTTGAACTCAGAAACTCAGACAGTCTTCTTGAAAATTCAAAAGTGCCTGTAGACGGTTCAATTGAACAAAATGCTTTGAGTTTGAGAATGGTAAACAAAAAAAACAGCTAACACAATACAATAACAGATGTGCTCAGGAATTCTTATTAATAGTTTAACGTTGTATCTCGATAATCGATTGTAAACTGTTTAACATCGATAACCAGATTTGTTTACCTTATCGTTGCCCTACACTAGTGTTATTGTTGAATCCTGCTTTTACAAAAAAAAAATCTCATTTGCGAAATCATAAAGCAATCATCTGTTTCGTGTGGGAAGTAAAACGCCAGTGGAGTCAATTTGGCCGTGAAAGAGTTGTGAAATGTATTCTAGCTAGAAAAACTAAGTATATGATAATTATTGGCTGCACGTTATTGGTTATTCGTCCTTATTCAAAACAAGCACGTACAAGTACATAGCTTTTTATCGTTTTTTTATTAAAAACATAGGGCAAGTTTTTTTTTGTTACATTTGGTTTAACAAGTACATACCAACACAAACCATCGCGGGGTTTTAATAACCGTACATGTCAAACATGCCATTTCGGTGCCACGACATAATTATTTATTTACACAACTAGGTATAGGTTCATTAATACAATCTAAGAAGTGTTTTTAGTGCCTACATTTGAACAATGCTTTGTATTTATTGCATTGTAGATTTAGATTTGCAATACAATAAAATCTGAGAGGCAATTCTCGTAATTTTAAGAACGTTCACAGTCTGATCTCAGTCTCAATCTGTCAAAAATACCTCTAAAATCCCTACATTTTTGACAAGTTTTTGACATTGATTGTCGCTGAGAAGAGATTGCGACTAGATTTTGAACGTTTTTAATTACGGGAATTGGCCTGCTGCAATGGTTCTATTTTGCATAAGATACGTGTACTTAGCGCTATGTAACCTGCATTCATACTCTCGAGTTCCACACTTGCATCACAGTACTTAAGACGAAACCTCTTTGTTACAGATCTTTTCTTAAGGCGAAGATTTCTTGAAAACGGTCAAAAAGTTGTTTTTTTAAAGCAGTGTATCTCTTAAACCGTAAATAATTAGGACCAGAAAAAAAAGTATGATATTTTCAAGTCTTTTTTTAATACAGTGATCCAACTCAAATCATAATTAAACATACATTAATGCATCAAAAAAATCTTCAAACAAACCTCTTATTTGTCTTTAAAAGCAGTTTATCCCTTTATTAAAAACAATAATTATAATTAAAAATATACCATAAAATTTGTAATGCCAAAATGCATCCAGTGATCCAGTATTTTTTAATAAATAGTTAATATTTAATTTTATACGATTTTATGTACATTTTTACGACATACGCTTGCTCATTTCTTGCTGCCTGCACCGCACCAGTGTTCCTTGGAACGTTGTTGAGAACGGACCTGTGTCGCTTTTCTCCGCAGTGGAATTTTTACATTTTGTACCGTGAAAATAAAAATGGGAAATAAAGATAATAGTGGGAAGAGATGGAAAGCTGCTCGTCGAAAGCGTTTACTCCAGAGTTTGCAGAATATAGCACGAAGACGGTAAGAAACTTTATTATAAGTACCTACCTAAATAAAGAATGATAACAATACATATATTTCTCGTGAATTTAATACTTTTAGCTTAGTAATAAAGCCTATAGATATAGAGTACACTCTATTATAGGCATTGTTACTAAATTGAAATTGATTTACCGAATCACATCATCACCTGAGTGACCTGAGGCTCACCGAAGGCCACAAAGTAAGTACCTACAGTAGGGTCAGCTGTGTTTCCAATTGTATTTCAATGATTTTATTATTTTAGATTGGCGAACAAGCAAATTGCTACTCAAGAACTGGATGATACTGCTTCTCGATTGGATGTTGAGTAAGTACCTACCTACTACACAATAGAATGCATCCATGGTCTAGTGGTGAGAGCGCTATCTTCTCGATCGCGGGTTCGATTCCCACGGGGAATAGCAACTTTAGGTGTTGTTTCTAGTTGGGCTAGGACTTTTTTGGGGTCATCCACCGTCGGTAGTGTCTTAAAATATCCGTTTAATAATTTTTTTTAGTAAACTTTTCAGACGTGATGGGTATCGATATCTCAACACGATAGAACAGATTTTATCAACTCACACATCAAGTAACAACAATACCAGCGGTCATTGACCCCAAAAAATCATCATTTTTTATTTTGTCGTGTTTAGTAGAAATCGATACCCATCATGTCTGCGTAGTTTCGCTAGCTAATTTAATTTCAACCTGTATTATTGTTTTATTACTCATCACAACCAGACTGTTAAATACGGGGTAATAATATTAGGCCGGCCACATACAGTCGGAATTCCGTTACGGAAATCCGTTTCGAAATATCGGTTCGGAATTGATTTTTTTTTTTTTGACTTACGTACGTAACCTTTTATACGTTCACGTGGATGAATTCGCGGGCATAAGCTAGTGTATTTTTAATAAATATTGTATTTTTCCAGTTCTACTATTAAAAAGCCATCATCATCTATTGTTCACAATATTCAAGCAAATCAAAAGGCATTTCAAGAAGAAGACAGGTAATTTTTCGAATTTCGTATTATTATTTTAGTCCTGTGGGATTTAGTGATCTATCACTACAACATCTTGTTTTTTTTTTGTATTTTCTTTGTATACAGGGTGGCAGGGACATCGACGCGCAAACTGTAACCATGGATTCAGCACACGAGCTTAGACCCCATAGTGTCGAAATTTTTCGTCGGTTATTAAAAAAAAAACGACATATTATGAAGCTGAAAGGTATTTTCAACATTGTGCATTTTGTTTGATCAAAACCTGCCTGTTTGAATATTATATAATATTTTTAAAGCCGACAATTTCAACTGAATTTTATGTTTTACTTTGTTTTAGGGAAACTGAAAAATTATCGATTGGTAGGCGTATAGTAAACATCAGTAATTTTTTTAAATCACACCAAGAAATATTAAGCCACGGACCTTTAGACTGCGGTTTAAAGTCAATTGAAATCGTATCTGAACGTTTGACAGGTTTGATGACTAAATTAAAACTAAAATGTCGTTTATGCAACATGAGTTTTATAATAGAGGGAGACAACCCCCCAGAAGAAATGAATTTAAATACATGTGCCGTAGCTGGTGCAATAGCAGCAGGATGTGGACATACTCACATTATACACAGAGTGTATTTTACCCGAATTAGTTGATCCTCGACACCCACGAAAAATGCCAATAAGAGATCCCGAATACATAAGTCATGCAATTGAAATAAAAAGAAAACGAAGGGAAAACAAAGAAAATGTAGCTAGCAGGTGCACACAAAATAATGTGGAAGAAATAAAGGATACACATGAGCAAGAAGAAATTATTGCAATGTCTTTGGAAAATAACCAAATATATGGCCTCCGCAGGCGCGATTCTTTAAGGGAACTGTTTAAAGATATTAACATCATGACGGTACCTTGTCAATACATCTATGAAAACATCATGTACAGACGCCAGCACATCAAGTTACTAAAATCTGTCAAATTTCTTTAATTGATTTTCAACTTTATGTCTAAAGCATTAAGGTTCAAGGTTGATTGGGAAAATTTGACAGTTTCGGGTAGCTTGACCTGCTGGCGTCTGTACGTAAGAAAAAAATTTAATCTATTCAACAAAAGAGGTGAAAGACAACTATAGGACTAGAAATAGGGCCCAATTAGTTCAAACAGGTTTCAGACTGGCTAAAGTAGACTCAACCTTCATGGGGTACTGTTTAAAATGTTACAATAAAATTCCTCCCCACATACTCCAACTGAATGAAACGAAATTTAAATCTTGTATTAAACGCACACTATGTAGCCAAGCATATTATAAGTTACGGGATTACATCGCTGACAAAAATGCTTGGCTCAATGCTGGTCCAGCTCCACAGGGGCGCATAAACTAATTAGCATTCGGAAACATAGTTGGAGCTACTGAACATTGGAAGAAAACTATATTTGCATTGTATAAACTCAATTGTTTAGTATTGTGACTACCTGTCAAATAAGTCAGCGCCTGAAGTAAATTGACGTATTTTTAGTACCCATGTTTTTAAGCACGTCTAAACTGTCTGTCTGTCTGCCTATTTCTTAGATCTTTTCAGTCGCTTTATTCTGTTCATTCCAAGTTTATGTATTTGTCCTCTTGGACTTCTACCTACAATAAATTTGAATAAATGACTTTTTATTTTAATTTTTTTTTCAATACACTTTCTCTCACTCTCGCTTTCTTCCTCTTTTTCTTTCATTACAAACTGAAAATGGGACCCTGTAAATGGACCAACCTGTATAGTCTTTATTCGGCTGGCAAAATCGTAATTCCGTTCGGAAATATCGATTCGGAATTTCGAAGTCAGCAAATCCATACAAAATAAATTCTAATGCAGAAAATTTCGTACGGAACGTACTGTACGTGTGAGATAGTTCCTTGATTTTGTATTGATTCTTTGCTTTCGAAAATGCCGAATCGATATTTTGAAACGGAATTCCGTCCGTATGTGTGGCCAGCCTTATTGAACTAAAAAGTTCAGTTTTTCTTTCTCTATCGATTTTTTAGATTTCGTGAAAAGTCGTGTTCATCCTTTGAGCCCCTAGGTATCGATATGGGGTGCATTGTGGTTCATGGTCAACATGAACCCCATAAAATATGGTTATTTATTTATTTATTTTATTTTAATTTCTACTCGATCTATTCTGCGTTAAAAAAAAAGTAAGTAGGTAGGTACTAACTTATTCACTTTTATTTGTGAGCGAAATCGTAGTGAAAAGCTAATAATAACTGTCTAAATTCTCCACCCGGTTACATTGATAATAATTTCTAGTTTATTAATATTGCAACGAGTTCTTTGTTTTAAAAAAAATATATTTTATACACCACTGCTCTGCAATATGCTATTGGCTACCTATAATTATGTGAGCGTCGCGCATCATGCATGACACTATGGCAGCCAGCCCTACAAAATAGAAACATCGTGACCGCTTCGCGCGTAAGTATTATGAGGGGCGCGCGGGGCATTTTCAGCGGTAACGCCCATTTGAGCAAGGTCAACGGCGTAATACTGGGCCTTAAGTGTTAAGTGTGCGAACGTTGGAACAATTCGCGGTTCGTTTTATTTGTATTTCTACATTCTACCAGCTGTGAGAAAATAGTCTGAAACATCTGAATAGACACTAACTTGTATACTTGCTTTCTAAATGGCTGTGTTCTGTTGCTAATTGATTTCCTTTATGTGCGTTCTGGCATTTTTGTTTGCAGCTGGTGGTTGTTAAAGAGTGTTAGCACTCCTTTTTGTATCGTCTCGCTTTCCTTTTATTTCGTTGGTGTTTCGTCTAGTACTATAAACGCCTCAAAGGTGTGTCTATGTCAGTTAATTAAATACTAATACCGAGGGTACTTTGGCTAAGCCAAGGCTAAGCATTATTGCTGTCGCTATCATAACTGTCACATACACAACTGTCAAACTAAAAACGCAAGATAAGGACGAGAACATGTTTTGAGCTTTGGTTTCCGGTGTGTGTGGTGAACGGTCACACAATAACGGGTTGTCCAAATACGGAGCGTTTTTTGACACCTTTAATCAAACACTGTTGAAAATGATAGATTTTCAGGACAGCTGTTACAATATGACGGAACTGCTAGAAAGCCAAAGCTTTAGTCAATCAAAGCACGAGCTAAGTAACGTGTAAGTACAGGCGGTCCACAAGTAACCAAAAATAAAAATTCAAAATTATGCAAAAATAATAACTCCCCGGTTGACCGGTCCTAGTATCGTATTCCTAATTACCTCCAAACAAACAACGGTTCCGACAAAACAAGTTTAGTGATTCATGTACATTATTTCAATTTTACGGTCTACCGTAGCCATGAACGTGTAGTAAAACAATTTTAAATTTTACGACGCCCATACCTCTCTAAAGTAGGCGATATACTTGGGTTAAAAACTGGGTCATACGTGAAGGAACAATATTACGGTACAGTAACCAAAGGATAAATATTTAGGATAGGCTTAAAACAGCCTGTTGTAGCCATCAGCAGTTTGCCAAGAAATATGAATTATAATATACAACTGCTGGAGGCGATACAAGAAGATAAATAGCAGAGGGCATCTAAATACCTACGCAACAAGTGGATCTTGTTTGTTAAGATAAAGAATTCGTATTGATTACAGATGTATATATTTTTAATGACGAAAAGGGTAGTTCGAACTTTAACATTTGAATGTCAACGTAATGAGAACAATGATTATCGAAGCATGTGTAAGTTTTAGAAGAAGCATCCACAGGAGAAGTCATAGAAAAACAAAAATTTACAACTGCTTGAGACTATACCTAGAAGAAGATTCATAGCAAAAAGTACTATTGATACTATTATTTGAAACTGTTCGAAAAAACATGACATTTTTCTGAAAAGATTGACCATTAACAAAAAAAAATCGAAATAATAAGTGAAGGCACGTGTAGAATACATCAACAGGTAAAATCAATTACTTAGCGAAAGTGCCTAAAAGCAATGAGTTCGTGTGACAGAGTGAGATAACCATACATCACAGCTATGTGCTAAAAAGAATAACAGGAAATATCATACTGCCACCTGTTATTACAATAATTTTGAGTGGTTCTTCCAGTCTTTCCAAAGCTCAGAACGTGCCGTTTGATAGAACAATCCAAAGAGAAGCTCCCATAATAGAAAGCATAAACACAATATCGCAGAACATTATACAACATAAAACAATGTTTATGATCGAAATCTGCATTTGAAGAGGCATAAAACCACACCATAAAGCTGCTATATGAGAGGCTATCGCTTAGGAAGCGAGGCTAACCATATACTAGAAGCCCATAAAAGAAAAGAGTTTGTTGACAAAGAAAATAGTGGTAAAAGGCAGGCTGACCAGCGTCATGCACATAAATCACTTGCAACTTTACTGGCGGCACTCCCTAACTCCATAGATCCGTACTGCCTGAACGAAAGACAAATATTTGCACGGCCTTCAGTTGTTTCAAGGATACAACGTTTTAGCGGGTATGTGGGCTGTAAACTTTGTAACAGGTTCCAAGATAGTAATAGTAATATATATTTGCTTATAAAGATCGGTTACCGCTACCTTGTAAGTACTATTATGTATTCTGTGCCACTACTTCAGATTGGGCATTGTCATTGCTAAGATTAAAGTTTTTTATGAATAAATTCCGGTTCCTGTCCAAGTAATAATTTGGCACAAACTCCTAATAGAAATTAAGCGTGAACAAAATTTAAAATCTGTCTACAGCGCGTACCAACTAGGTACCTAAGAAGTAAAGTCTATCCACAAAGCGGAGATTACCTATTGAACTAATACCTAATAACAATCAACTGCTTCACACAAAACAAATAGGTCTTATACCCTATATCCGTGCACAAATAGGCACCCAGTAAACCGGAAACAGAACTAGGTTGGTTTCCAGTACATGACACTTCACTGAAGCAAGGAAATTAATGTTCTTTACACGTTGCTCCAGAAACGGAGGAACTGCTCCCAATTCTGTTAATCATGTTGCTCTAATTACACGGGAGGTTGGCAGCAGACAACTGAGATGGGATCCAGTATCTTTGTAGTTAAGAAAGAATTCGGTGCGAGTTGAAACAGCAAAGCCGTGTGTGGCTTTCGTGGAAACGAAAATTCCAACAATATAGTAAAATAAAAGTAGTTCGAAGTAAGTAGTTGTTAAACATGAGTCATCTGCTAGACAATTCAAATGATTTCTTCAAAACAATATCAGTCAAAAAACATGCGAATATTCCCGATCAGTAACACCCCGTCGTCGTCCACACTGTTAACAATGGGGCGTGACTGATGGGGAATATTTGAAAACATGCAGTTAACTAAGCTCCATTTTACTAAAAGCTGTAATTAAACAATGTATTGTGCCGACTGATCCAACAAAAATAAAAGTATTCAGCGGAACAGAACTCAGTTGGAGCCAGGTGGGCTGTAGTATAAGAGAATGCTCGGCCTTTTGGCTCGCTATCAACAAAGGACAGGCTAAATGGCTGCGTCAACAGTTGCCACTGATAACGATCGCGGTAGCCAGCAAAAAGCCTGGACACTGATGTACTTGATAAGACTAAAGGTAAGCGAACGGGCTTTCGCGTGCAGTTTTTGTATGGAAAGGAAAACGAGTTATTTTTTTTATATTTTTTGGATTCTTATTTTAGTATTATATTTTTGGAAGCAATAATGATTCTTATGAAAATCCTACTAATATTATAAATGTGTTTGTATGGATGGATGGATGAATGGATAGATGTTTGTTACTCTTTCACGCAAAAACCACTGAACGGATTTGGATGAAATTTGGCACAGAGATGGTTTATAACCAGGATTAACATATAAGATATTTTGATCCCGATATTCCCACGGGATCGAAACTTATGCGGATGAAACCGTGGGGCGCAGCTAGTATAGTATAAATAGCAACCGTTAATTCTTCATCCATGCCATAAATGCATCAACATTCAATCTCTCTCTACACATCACTATAATGTTACTACACAAGGTACCCCCCAGCACATCAGCTTGTAAACAATTCAAGTCAGAACCGATAACCATACAGCTTGGCAACAAACCGTCGAGCCTGTATTGGCACTGCCACCAGTCACCGATAATGTAATTTACCGTGTTTGCTGTATAGCCTGGGGCATTTGCATAACAACCAGATCGAAGATGCCATAATTTGTGTGCGCCTTCACGAAGGTAATGCCCGCATTCTAATTTGAATGGTTTTCTACGTTTGCTTTTTGAATTTGTTTATCAAGAGGGAAATAATTTGGAGTGAATTGATTAGTAATTTTATGAAACAGAAACATGAGCTCGAGTAGGTGTTACCAAAACGAATTTTATTGATTTCATTTAGGTAAGCTCATTAGCAATTTTAACGAAGCTTTTACAGCGAATATGAAGGTAATTCCACGAAATTCCAATATTCAAATATGAAAACAAAATGAAGCCTAAAAGTTTACACGAAAACATTCAGCCAGATTGCACGTGAATAATATCAATATACGGATGCAATCAAAGGGAAACGTGCACAAACTAAAAATTGAAAAAAACATATTGGAGAGTGAAATGCATATTTCGCATGCGGAACATTGAAATACGAAGTCAAAGGGAAGTACAAAATAAAGCATCAGAGATTCATACTTAGAGTGTAGTGGAAAACTAAAGAGAAAACAAGTAATTGAATGATCTCATAACTAGTTGCTCTAGATTTAATTAGGAAAAGTAGAGCAAGATAATAAAACTACATAGAACAAATATAGATACAGCTTGGAATATTGTTTATCTATATATAGGAGAAGATAAATGTGATTGAACTGTAGTGATTTTAATATACCATACAAATTTTAAAAGTCAAGAAATCGAAGGTATAGGGCAACATTTGAACAGCAAACAGTCTGAAAACAATTCCCGATAAAACTCTCGCTATTAAACTAAATACACAGGATACGATACCTCGTAAAATTTTCTTTCATTCCATAAAATCTGAATAAATGTTGAAATAACAGCAATAACACATTCCATTAACTAATACCTGCGTAGGAAGATAACCGAATAACAGACAGTATTTTTCTTTCATTTAGTCTTAGAATGGATGTTTAATAAATAACCCAGATATGCCAAATGTCGGAAGTCTGAAAAACATTGGTAGGGCGATCTAATTATTATTGTTGAACTGAATTTCTAAGAAAGGCAAATGTGTGCCAGCCCTGTGTTTCACGTCCATCAGATAGTGTTTGTTTATGATCAAACCCATTCTAAACTTCCTGACTATTAATAGTATTAACACCTAATGGTATACATCGTTACTGGTCTATAAATAATTTATTGTAATACATGCCTTACGGCTTACTTTTTCCAGTGTTAGCGAATGTTTTGGTTTTATGGAAAGATCTTCTTTACAAGGGAGAGGATAAGTATATTTTGGGATATTAACAGAATTTTCATCTTTAAGCTGCTTAACATATACTCTTTTTATATCGTATGGAGCTTTAAAAGGGTTGATTTAATATATTTTTCTGGACGTTTCATAGAATGTTTATTACTTAATTTACCTAGCTAAGTTTTTCTTTTAATCTTTTTTTCCTCATCAACCTTTTCGACATTAGTTAGTGCATTAGACGGATCTTACATATCTTTAATATTGTCTTTCAAAACATTAAACTTTAAAGGGGTCTAGTGTTTACTTCGATTGGAATCCATTCACCCGTAAAGGCTTACACTCCAGTCAACTACCTAATTTACTTGCTCATCTTGAAACGTCTCCAATAGTATTCCCAGGGGAAATATACCATCACTTCCTATATCAAACTGGACTAACCTTAAAATAGTTTTCGTAATATAGTTATTTTTAGGAATAACATCATGCTCTAGCACATATTAAATTATTCAATTTATAAACGCAACTATTATATTCATAGTCGTGTCGCTAATCATCAAAGCTCTCCGGAAATAGAACTATGATTTTCTGTTCTTAAGTTCACTGCTGCATTTATCATTATAAACATGAACATTTACGTCTATTTCCTTAACAAACATCCCATATTAACGGCCACATCTTCATTTACATGACATAAACTTCTTGTCAACATTCCTTTAACGTCTAAAGTTTTTAATGAAAGAGTATCAAAGGCTAATTTTATGGCACCGAAAAATTAAAAATAAAAGGCATGAAAGTGGTATACGGCTGCTATGGATAGGTATCGTCTGTCTGGGTACAGCCATACTTCAAAGGGCTGTGTTGTGCGACATAAATAAGTCTGGGTACCTCTGAAGCTACCCACGTATGTAAGGGACGGGTGACGGACCCGGGAAAGTGCCGGAGGTCGAAATGGCTTTTTCAGGCGTGTTATAAATATTGTGGTTGTCAAAAGTATTGATTCAAATGGAAGAAATTGTTTCTGTTAACAGCTGAACGTGAAGCATATCCTTTGAAAGTTACATAAAATACATTTTAAGCAAGACTGAAATTGCTAACCTTTTTTATTGCTGAATGGACCTGCTCCTGACCACGATCATGATGGAAAACGATGGAAGATTCCCGTAGTTACACATACAAGAGTTAATCATAAAGTCATATTCCAATATAAACAATATAAAAGCAGCTCTAACACACAAATTGCATTGAATTTGTAGCTAAAAACGTCATTAAATTACACTACAAATACTTCTGAAAGATGCCTTGAAAAGATAGAAAAATATCAAATATCCGAGCATAAAATGCAAGCAAAAGATAAAATGAATTCTTCGCTGAAAACTCCCAGGCGTACGATTCATAGTAAATAAGTTAGTGCAATAACGGACACGGACTGTGTCTATATTTTTTTA
The DNA here is from genome assembly GCA_949629185.1 of Apamea crenata. Taxonomy (NCBI): domain Eukaryota; kingdom Metazoa; phylum Arthropoda; class Insecta; order Lepidoptera; family Noctuidae; genus Apamea; species Apamea crenata. The sequence continues at coordinate 8,125,604 of OX451359.1, forward strand.
ATCCAGACCTTTATAAAACTTGCAACGCGTTGAAAAGCGGAGCCAGGATTTTCAAAGCGTTTATTCACCTGCCTGTTGATCATCCCTTTAGTTTAACCCTCCAAGGAATACGTACTGTATGGAAGAATTCCAAGGTTCATAATTGTATGGCAGAACTGTTATAATCACTGGGCAGCCAACGCAAAAGCTTTAATAATGGAACTTGAATAGGCCTTATTTACAAAAATTTCGTCGGAAAGCGATGTGCGAATCCTGCGCGAACTGTTTTTCATGTATTTTGAAATGTTTTCATATGAGAGTGGCTCTCGGAATAAGATGAATTGAAAGATATTATTTTATATATTATCATAAAACTATGATAGTCATCAGGTATCGAGTTAATATCTATATGAATGTCAGTAGATCTGTGTGCCTGTGATGGAATCACGTTTGATTAGAGGATAAAGTTGCTAGTTCATTAATTTTGATTACTGTTCGATTATCTTTGAAACGTCAACCGAAACAATAGCCTCGCTCCATATCTGTCTTAAAGTTTGTTTTCCTTTAGATGATCTAAACTAATATTATAAAGAGAAAAGATTAGATTTTTTCTTTGTATGTGTATTTGTTACGCTGGCAAACGGCTGAACGGATTTGGATGAAATTTCGCACATGGGTAAACCATGACCTGGATTAGGACATAGGATACGTTTTATCTCAATATTCCCATGGGATCAAGACTTATGTGGGTGAAACCGCGGGGCGCAGCTAGTGACTTATAAATAAAATTAACACAGAATTCCCTTCAAGTTCTATTATACCTACATTTTCATGTGAAAACAATTATTTTCTAAGTTATATGGTGTGTTATGTTTATGTTTTCACACATCGCGTGTGTTACCTCATACAGTAATAAATAAATTGTATACCTATTTACATGTAATTGAAACCCGACTTTTATAGCAATTGACCCATATCTACACAACAAGTGTCTTTCTATTTCTTCTGGTCACGCAACGTGGGAAAGATTGTGAAAACTAGTTTTTAATTCATTTCATAAAACTTGCAGAACTTTACAGAAAAACTTATGTGATATGCAAGTTTCAGGAAAACTGCACGTTGTTTTTCTGAAAAAAAATGTTGAAGCGCGAACTAAGATCCTAAATCGAGTTGAATGGCGTGCAATGGAAGAGGCCTATGTCCTGCAGTGGACTGCTAAAGGCTGATGATGATTGATTGATTGATTGTTTTTTCAACATGGTTTTAAGAACAATGTATAGCCTTAACTATGAATATGGTAGGTGTACTTGTAAGTCATGCACGTTTTGTGATTAGGATATCAGTAATATACCTTCAGAATAAAACCAAATCCTTGTCAGCAAAAAATAAACTACGACAGTAACAGAAAAACAATGGCAATGCCTTTCATTAATTGTCAACTCAATAATATTCATTGCGTTGTCAAGTAGAACATTTTTCAGACATAATTATTATAAAGCAAAATATTCTTCAAATTGTGATTTTTATACAATTGGAATTGCTGAATTATCATCGGAAAGCAGGTAAAGTCAGGACGGAAAACATGAGAAAATAAAATAAAGTTTCTGATCACGGAAAAATAAAAATCATCATCCAATCAAGAATAAGATTGATATCTTGTTCTCATGCAGCTATTATGTAGGTACATACAGGGTGTTATTAATATGATACCGCACCATATTATTAATTAATTTACTAATTGACAAGCTAAAATAATAATTTGATTAGAAGCTGATTGAAAGGTTTTGGCACAACACACCATGACGTGCTATTAATAAACTTTGTTTGGAAACCTACTTCGCAAACTTGTACGATATAATAGACATGGATGGTAAATTGAAAATAGTGGCATAAAAAATATGATATATCAACAAACGAAAAACTGATCAAACGTTACTGTTGGAAAAGTTCTATTAATTTTTAGTATTAAACGTTCATAAATGAAAAAGGTCATTAATCATCTCGTTGTTTTTGTTAAGCTTTAAACTTGAGGCTTAGCTTTGCCCTCTCAATAATAGCATTGTAATATTGCTCAATTCTGGAACATCGTTTCTCAAAAGATCGTTGGTCCTTTCCATACTTAGCTAATATTATTATATGATCATCCCTATTTAAAGGACATCTTGTTGTGTAACATGATAATTGATAGTACCTGAAGAGGCAACTAGGCCAACCAGTCACACTTTGTTGTACCCTTGGGCCTAATAACTACGCCTCAATGGCACCTACAAAGCCAAGCATTAGTTTAATTCTCACGCAAATTGCGTGTTACTTCTTATTCCACAATTATGTGCATTTAAATATGATGCCTTATGTCACTGCATGCGATGATCTCATCGATCCGAAGTTTGGTACGTGGCATAGCAGTCGAGCTATTATTTCTGGGGCATGACATATCCCTTGGCGTGTTTTGGTACGCCGTTTATATTCCTACTGAACGCATTAACGCAATCTAATTTCAGTTTTAAGACTCGATATATAGGTCGCAGTACTCTATTTCTTTTTACGAGGTTGAGAAACACTGTAGTTGAAATATTAGCTTGTACCATCGATTCTCGATGTTCTCCGATGCTATCGGTGATGTGCTTATCGATTATGGTTTGAATTGGATCGCAGTGAGCCCTTTTACACCGTTAAGATGTTGGTAAAAGTTTCTGAAGCAGCGGAGTCATGATCTTCGTTAAGTAGGGTGAGAGTTTGTTAAATAAACTGATTCGTCACGGCTGTCATCGATGGTTCACAGATTCGGCTATTAGCAAGAGGCCGCTGAGCAATCATACCGAGAATCAGTGATCTGTTCACCTACGTAATGCTTAAAATTCGTGTAAAAACTAACCGTTTCTGAAATGAAAAATGCTTTACAAAATTTTCTTGTGTTCCAAGACATTCCCTTCCTAAGTATGTCAAGGACATTGGTCCACCTGGAAGTGCGCATATCCTTTTAGGGATCTGGGTTCGCAGAAATATATTTTTGGAAAATTAAAGTTTGATTCTAACAAAATTATTTAGAACCTATTTCAAATATAATAATTAGTACCTATGTCCTATATGTATTTATTTCATGGAATTATGAGTAATAAAGAGTTATAATTCTAGCTTTTATTATACCTACAGGGCAGTTGTCAAATCAATCAATCTTGAAATAGCCAATCACTAGTTTCGAAACCTCAGTAATAGGGAAATAAATCACTCCCTCATAACAGCATTTCCTACTCAATCGAGAGCGTTTGACATTTGCGGCGCACGAGGAAATTACTACTGCACATGGTAGCAGATGTCAGGCGGGCGGGTGGAAGGAATTCAGGCTGTGCACCCTTGGGTTTGGGTGGTATTTTGGTTGCACTAGAGTGGGGTCACCAACCTTTTGACACTGAAATTCTGTCACGGTGGCAGTGTTGCTGTCTTCGGTCGATTCGGAAAACGTAACGCCGCGGCGAGCGCGGCGCGTGGCGTCGAGCGCCAGGGCGCTTGCGTCGTGCGTGCTTCGGCGCGCGGCCGGTCGCACTTGCGGGCCGAGACTGGCGACTTCGCGCGTTTTCCCTCCGCTCTTTCCCGGTAGCGGCGTGCGCACATCAAGCCTGCATTGTTCTGCAAATAGCGAGCGAGGGCTGGGCCGCTATTCAACCGAGATGGGCGCCTTTCAACCGCGCCGCGCGGACTGTAGGTACGCGCTTCGCGGACAACTTCGCTTGACTTGCGCCCACCAAAAAAAATCTGTTTAGCCTCGCTCGTTGCCCAATCCAATTTTAACTATGACTTAGAGTGGGATTGTTTTGTTGTTTAGTGCAGTCGAGCGAGGCTTTTTCTGCCGACATTGGCGTCATTAGCCTAAAACTTCAGACAGGTGTTAGCAGGCTGTCCTACCAGCGTATAATAAAAGCTTTTTCATTTTTATTTGTACTCAAACTTAACAGTTACGATAAGTTGTTGTTATTATTTTATTATTTGAAGGCTAGTTAGCTAGTTTAACGATGATCAGAGAAAAGAAAACACGTTTTTTTACGGGGGATGATCGGATTAAAATTATACTATTTCACATTGTGAATTATTCAAAACACGTCAAATCTCATTACAAATGTTAAGTTGGCACTTGCTGCTAAGTATTCAAGACACGAGAATGAAACAATTTTTTACCCCAACTCAACTTTTTCTTTCATTAACATTTCGTGGGAATCGGGTTTCTCGTTTATTATTGCGTAAGAGACGTCACACGTCTCTCAAAAGCCTCGCAACAAAGTTCGGAATGACGTGACCTAAACGGAAATAAGGAGGTAGAAGATATTTAAAGAATGGGGGTATAAGTGACAATCGTTGTGTAAACATTCAACACGTAAGCAATCGTCACGAACAACGATCGGTAACTCTGTGGCACAAACAAACGCGTTCCCAGTAGTGGTCGATGCATGGCCCCGATGCACGCTAATGGGTTTACTTACATGACACACATAGATACACACATTAATACGTGGTGACGACGTATTGACACACTGTCATAATTGATGCCTAGAGTTGAAATACTCGTTTTTAGTTGTCCCGAAAAATGTACCTAACGGAAAGATGGCCTTTACATTATTCAAGCACTTTCCGCTTGTCCTGAATTTTCCAGCTGGTTCTTATAAAATGTTATAGTGAATAAAACATGAGCGACTCCAAGGTTCAAAAGAAACAAAACTAAAATTTAATCAAGTTTACAGAACAAGCAAAAACTTTACAAGGATTCTTGCCCTACTTTGCTTCATTCCTTCCCCGTTGAACAACGGTTTAAATGGAATTACTTTCAGGAAACGAACATAGCCCGTATGTAAAATAAATGTGTGAAACGGTACAAGCATACAATAATTGGATCTGGTGTGCCGCCAAACTGTGTCGAACTGTTTCAAACTTATGGCCAATGTGTACGTGGTTGGCTGTCAACCAAATTGTTAGTGTGAGCGAAATGATTTTCATTTGTTTTGAACGTTTGAGTCGAGGTCATAATGAGGGGTGAAATTGTTATGAAGTTAAGATTCACGATATGGTATGATATTGTGAAGTATGATGAAGGAAGTACGTAAGTACCTAGGTATGTTTAGAACTTTGCGACACGTTCAGTCCTACCGATGTTAAAACTAATTAAAAGTATGCACGTATAATAAAGATACCCAATCTTTATTATCACGTGCATCTGCAAACTTTTAATTAGTTACACCAGTAGGACCTACATAATTTAATTAATCACAAGGAGAGTTCTATCTCCACTCACTTGACTGGGGAATATTAATTGATAATTGCCAGCCCAAAACTGCCTACCTTTTCTTAACCTTTTTCCTACCTTTCAGTTTTGGGCTGCCTGCCTAAAACTGATTTCAAGTTTTTTTTTTAGAAGTTTGTCTGCTATATAAAAGACTCCGGATTAATCAAGATTCAGTTATCCCTCGGTCTGTATCGAGTGCAAATACTCGAAGCATTATACAATGTAAACTTCACGAAATAGGCCATTGAAAGGCTTGGATTACTGCAGGATAAACCCTAGGGTTTCTGTACAGAATTAACGGGGATTCTCGTCTGCTTGGCAATCCGAGATCGCGCTGTTTGATTATACCTGCCAGAGATTATGGCAATTTCTCTTCGCAAGACCACTACTAAATGTCTAGATACCTACTACTTGCTGTAAGATAGTTTATTGACAATGGTCATGATAATCCAAGCATTTTATAACATCACGCCAGTTTTCCCGATGGTTTGGGCAGAGGTGTACAGTCTATAGTACACCCGCATTCCGCACGTAAAAAGGGGGCATGTACCGAGTGGTCCACACTGCAGAAGACGGCACAACTTGGAGGGGCGTCGTATGTGATCCCGATTCTCAGAATTGAGGGAACGACGAAAAAGGAAAATAGGGGGCGAGGGTCAGGAGTCATACGGACTATTTTTATGTTGAACAACGGACATAGCACAGGAAAAAAAATAAGGAATTAAAAACGGCCATTATCTTAGTACGAACGAATGCTGAAGCGTTCTATGAGTATTTTTCTTTTTGTTCCTTTTTTTTAAATAATAATAATAACTAAGCAATTTCTTTTATGTTCAGCAGTGGACTTACTGCTGAAATGTCGATTATTAAAAAAAAGGCTATAAATAGTTCGACTACTGAAGCGTTCTTTGTATGAATTTCACACACTTATGCAGCCCATTGGGTAAGAGATATAGAGCATGGAAGCATACATCTAAGTAACATAAAATTTAATGTTCTTGGAGTGCCCAGGACATGAATTACTCAGTTGTTTGTCTTTGTGTGATCATTCAGAAAATACTATCTATAAAGCAAGTTAGCTAATAATGTTAGTAAGTTCCTAATGACATGTATTTTTTTCCGAGGAAAAGGTTTTCTACTTTGTTCCTATTTACAACAGATAATTTTCTACCATCTTGCTGAAGAAATGCAATATTCAAAATCATAGCTATCCAAAGCTCAAAAATAAAAATTGGCGACTTTGAAAAGTTTTAATTTTTTTATAAAATAGAAAATGAAAAGAATATGTAAGGATCGAAGCAGGCGGCGTTCTGTAGTTTGCCTTCCCTCATTGAAAAAAAGCGTGAGTTTATTTTCAATGAGTTTATTTTGAATGTATGCACATTATGTATTTAATTGAACAAAATATTAACCAAATTTAAAAAGCTAACAGTCTTAAAATAATAATATGTACAAGTATATAAAAAGGAGGGGAAATAATCAAAGGGCATCAAAAAATTCGTCCGCATCGCTGTCAATAAGAAACGTGCCCTAAAGAGTGGCAGCACTGCCACGTTGTATGGCAATAGTGATTCTTTGGCCAAAAAATAGGCCAGCCCTCTGGTCATGTGTACCTATGATAAATAAAAATTGACATAATAATTTATAAACGTGTATCTAATTGCAAAAACTCGGTTAATTAAAGTCACGTAGGTAAACAGACTAAAAAATATTTACACAGCGCCAACATTACTATGACATCGACACAGCAACAATTTTTTTACTAGTTATAGTAACAATATTTGCTGAAACCGGAGCAAAAAATGTAATGTATTGTGCGACAGAAGAGCGAGCCAAATTGAATTCGTTTTCTTTTGGTGTGATACGAAATAAGATCCAATATGGTGTCCGAGTTAATGGCTGTGAACCTATTATTTTTTTATCCAGATTTATTGCTTTATGTTTGTACAAGTTTTTGTTTATACCGTAAGAATGTACAGTCAGCCGCTAAACGATGTACATACGCTAGCACATCAAGCTAACACATTCTGAAATTTCTGTAATAATTTTCAACTTTATCGCTAAAGCATTAGGTTCAAGGTTGATTGGGAAAACTTTACAGTTTCGGGTAGCTTGATGTGCAGGCTGCTGGCGTCCGTACGTATGAATTCGAATTAATTTATTTACCAGAATGTAGGTTTACAACGTACACTCTTAAAACTAAAATGGCCCCTTTAGATTCTACATTTCATACTTATAGATCGACAAGATCGATTTTACTGTCTACAATATTTGTTCCACCTATGGAACAAAGGGGGCGAGTCTACTGCCAGGCACAAATCCAGATCCGGACTTCTGATTCCAGATGTAATAGCCCAAAAACCTGCTCGACCTGGAAATGAAACCTATGACCTCACACTCAGCAGAAGCGCTTGCGACCACTAGACCAACAAGGATATTTAATATACATGTAGTATCTCTCATGATGGCTCTGGGGGTCTACTCCGAAGTAGTATCGGCCGAATGTTCGGCCGTTATCTGCTACGGAGTTACTATTTGGTTCGGTCGGTTCCGATCCTACACTCTTTCGAATATTGACTATGGTCCCGACCCAACTGAGTCGATCCGAACTTTTTTCGCATTTTTCAATAATATTCGGTTCGGCCATGTGTCGGTCCGAACCGAACATTCGCACTATGCACTTCGGAGTAGACCCCCTGGATTCAACAGCATATATTACCAATGGGCATATAAGACCATAATTATTCTTATACATAATCAGCCTGTAATGTGCCCACTGCTGGGACATAGGCCTGCTCTTGATGAGAGGGAGTGGGTCGTAATCCACCCAGTGCGGGTTGGTAGATATCACATGTCTTCAAATTTTTGGTTCTAGGACATGCCGGTTTCCTCACGATGTTTTCCTTCACCGTTTTGAGAGCAGTGGTGATGAAAATAAATTACACAAAGTAAAACGACTGCTTGGGTTCGAACCCCCGACCTACAACTCGTAAGTTGCGGCCGTTACCACTGGCCCACCACTGCTCTACCTTATTGGCTGTTATTCTTATATCTTATAATTATAGCTAAATTATTGATTCAATAGTGACAGTTACTTTCTTAATTGAAAAATTTCCAAATGTATTCACTTTTAAACGGAATGATTACGCTGTCTACAAGCCCAAAAAGTTATGGGACTATAATGAACGGGTATCATCAAGCTAATAGTCTATGAAAACGCAATTAGTGTCAAAAATTGTTTATTGTTTATCCGAGTCAACCATAATATGCTAAACGCCCGTTTAACCGGTTTGTATGAGGAATGCCGCATGTAATGTTAAATCTACATCAATCATAAAAGTAAATTCTTCGTTAGAAAATTTACAACCGCTTTCTGAGCAGCTCTTGGTTGAGAAAATTATCTAATTGAAAATACATCTACTCGTAGCTCTTATATGCGAATCAATGTTTAATGTAGGCTGTGTTTGTTAACCATGATAATTAGTAAAGTTATATGATAACGATCCTCTTTGCAGCGAATCTATTTGTGCGATGGTTATGGCTAGCAAAATTTATAAAATTAAAATGCTAGGCAGATTCAAATTAAACATTTCATTTAATAATCAGGTTGTACCTACAAGAACAGATTGGACGGTGACCCCAAAACTCGGTATTTGCCCGTATTAAGGAGGGCTTAAATTAAACACACCTTTGCTGGAAACCTTCCGGCAATCTCCAATAAAACATATCCGAAAGTGAATTCTCAAAAATTCCATCATAAAAATACTTCTACCCCGAAAATGTTGGAACCTCAAGAATAGTCATTCAATTAATACTTCTCCCATTATCAAGAAAAGGAATGATAATGTCTATGATGTCTTCATGTTAATGAAACTTCTACTAGTACATTGTACAGTCAACAGCAAAAGTAGATGATCAAAATCAGAAATTCAATACTAATTAACGGAGTTCGCGTCAGAACTGTGTGGCGTCGAAGTGATTCAAAAGTATGACACTGAGTCTGACATACTTTTGAATCACTTCGACGTCACACAGTTCTGACGCAAACTCCGTTCATTAAACCTGACTTGGTTTAATGATTGGTACTATAGGTAACAAAAAAAAATAAACAGTACAATTAGAATATAAAGCAATAATGGAACCTCCCTTTCTTCTACACCATCCCGATTAAGGCGAAAGGGTCCCTAAATATCACGTAGTATAATAAGGCTTTATGCCCTAGTGGAAATTCATAAAAGTAGTCAAGAAAAACTGAGTTATTAAGTTCCTGTCACTTACATAGCCACTTCGAAACAAAAGTATGTACTGACATGAAACTTCTACCGTCCTTTAATATAGCACTGTACAGCTTGGAACTCTTCCAAACCTTTTAGGTGTAATGGCGTGAATTAAAGGCTATATTCGTTGATGAACAACAGTTAATCATAACAAGTGAATCACAAACTCAAATTCAACATCATGGCTTTACTCCCCCAGAAGGGGAAGGCAGAGCGTGTTTGGTCCGTGGATGGGTGACCATCTTTACATTCCAAGACGTCTCCGTGCCTCGGAAAGCATGTTAAGCCTTTGGTCCCGGCTGTAATTCGTGGATCTTTGGCAGTCGTTACGCCCGAAAATCAGACAACCAGTCTAAAGTAGTATTTAGTCTTGGTAAGCCAAGGGGTATCGTATTACCCAGTAACTGGGTTGTGGAGGTCAGATAGGCAGTCGCTCCATGCCAAATACTGGTATTCAGCTGCATCCGGTTAGACTGGAAGCCGACCCCAACATAGTTGGGAAAAGGCTAGGCAGATGATGATCATGATTAAGTATTCTGTAGGTAGCGCTTTTCTCACCGTGAATACTCCAGACTTCAGAGAAAGACCCAGATTGACCAACCTGAGGATCGTACCCAAGATTCCAAGATAATAGTCGTGCTAGCGACCACTAGACCAACGACGCAGTCGAGTACACTGCCGACCCATACATAATTACTATTTCAGATTTCTAGCCTTAGCTATGCTTTAGGCATAGTAACAACACTGGCTAAAGAATGGAATGACCTATTCTCATTTAAAACCGACAGAGGTCGCCACGCTCCTCTATCAATTGGTTCCGCACTAATTGAATATTTCTATTAACTATACGACTTTATCATTAAAACTTGAATTGGTATTAGTTTTGATTTGGTACTTCATTTATTAATGGTACAGATATTATCAAGTCTAAATGTAAAAATCTTCAACTAAGTTTTGCGATTAGTGTTAAGTTTCAATTCAAAATTGAATGCGATGCAATAATTGAATCAGACGATAAAGTTTCAATGGTAATATGCATTAACCAGTTAACCCATTGAATATATATTTAAACAAACCTTCAACTTTGCAAATCCGACTGGATTTTTAAATTAAAATATGTAGATAGGCACTTACCGTACTAAAGAAAAAAAATAATGTGATGAAGCTCAATATTACCGCTAATATACATGAGTGTACTTACAATAAAACCGAATAATAAAAGGCGCTTATAAATAGGTACTTTTAAAAGAAACAGGAAGTCACTTCGAATAACTAAAACATCTGTGCTGAATACGTAAATAAATCGTAGGTACGCCTAGCAATTCAAGAGAAACTCTATAAAACGTCATGGCCCTTAATTCCGCATTATACGAGTACATAATAAACACTATTAAATTACTGATTTATCATAGGTACTCACATTTTAACAAATTCCCGTAGTCTCGTTACAAAGTTATTTCAACACAATTATTAATAACCACAGAACACTGGAGAAACTAAATAATTTATTCTATAAACACTGGTTTGTTATACTTATAACACAACAGTGTTGTTACTTGTTAAGATTCAATAACATTTTAGAACATAAACATGAGATATTGGAAGCACGTTCGTTGTACGCGGCGAACTAGTAAGCAAGATTCAAGCTTTGAGCTTTGAACTACGGTGTTTTTGTTATAGTGAAAGAGCGAGACGGAGCAAAAAAAGCGCCATAAACATTCGGGCACCGTCGGCTTTTTCCGTCCGTCCGTCGCGTTCGCCTGTTGACTTCGGGCGGCAGCATAGTATGGATAGGGTTATATGCACGTTCCTTTTGTATTTTTTTGGTGTTCTTTTATGTGAGGGTGTTTTGTATGTATAATGCAGGGTGTTATCTCATGGTTATGCAAAGGCACGTGCATAATCAAGTCTTGAGATTGAACAACCCGTCTGGCTCTATAATCTTCAATTTTATGAGTTTAATGACCATTTAAGTAGGCTTTTTGAATATTACACACATATAAAAAAAATTGTTACTAAAAATGCATTTTTACTTAAAATTCGAATGAAAAAGTAACTGCAGGTCCCGTCACGTAAAAAGAATGCTGGCAGTTTGTTTTGTTTTTTTAAAAAAACGTGTTTGCCTGCGCACTGAGCGATTTATCGATCAAATTGGTAACCTATTATGATTCTACAATAATACAATTACACTTATATTATAAAACAGTAGCCTAGTACATTAGGACGCGAGTATACGCGTCCGCAGGCCCATCCTCTCCACTATCGCTCAGCGTTCTTTTTACGTGACGACAACTATTACTTGATATAGCTTACTTATTCAAAACTTTAATAACAAAGACTATTCATGAAGCGAATAACAGCTTGTATATTTGTTAATTATAATTATTCTAGGATCGATTTTCTTGTGAACAATTATATAAATGATTGTACACTTAACACGTAGTATTAATACCATTTTAATAAAGATACATTTCGAGCAATATAACGTCAAATATCATAAAGGCATTTTCCAAACAGAGGGTTCTATTAATCCCCATTACGTTTACGCCATATTTCAAACCACCCCCATTGGGTAATACGTATAGATACGTACGTTCCTATTAACTGCTACCCCAGTGACTTTTACCAGGGGATTGAGTTTCCGTGACAAACAACTATTTGTTTACTTATAAAGGGCATGCAAACGTTTAAAACAAGTCAACGACTTTTATGAAAACCACGTTTTAGAAGGCTTTAAGTAAATTGTTAATTATAAATGATTTAACTTACATGATTAATACACAACCACTCGCAAAGGAATCGCAAATGCACTGCAGTTTTATCTTAAAACAGACAGTTACTTCATTGCCACAAAAACGACTGCATAGCCGTAATATTCCGCTAACAAAAAATAAAAACAATGGCATCCAGCTGCATTAATGGCCACTAATTTGTACAGAAATATAAAAGAATGACATCATCTTAAGTTGACATGTGGTCATCGATTTAAAAACCTATTGTGCATGAACGAATGCACCTATTGTAAGGTCCTTATAATTCTTACATCCGTGAGACGTTTTCTGGTGGACTGCATAGTCTATGGTGAACATATGGGGGTGGGTGATGCGGGAATCGTATTGTCCCATCGTATTTCACACCATTCGAATAGAAATAGGTTCATTCATGATGTAATAGTACGAGATGAGCAGCAAGATTCAAAGAAACGAGAGTCATACAGCTAAAATTACTTTGATGAGAATTATGCTTACGTAAGCGTCGATTATTAACAAAAACTATATAAGATATATAAACTATATCAACGTTTATATTTTTCTGTACCTATAATAAATTCTCACATTTATTTAACTTTTTCATACATCCTAACTAATATTATAAATGCGAAAGTAAGTTTGTTTGTTTGTTGCGCTTTCACTCTAAAACGGCGGAACGAATTTGAATGAAATTTGGTACACACATAGACCATGACCTGGGTAAGGACGTAGGCTACTTTCCATCCTGAATCTCAGACGAAGTCGCGGGCAGCAGCTAGTAAATAATAAAGGCGCATTATGCCTTGAGATTCACACACTTTCACTACTTCCTTGACAAATGCATAGCATAATCAGCCTTTACTGTTCCCACTTCCTCTCGGCAATGAGAGTGGGCCACCACGTTTGCCCAGTGCAGGTTGGAAGATGTCACAATTCTTCAAATTTTTGGTTCCAGGACATGCTGGTTTCCTCACGATGTTTTCCTTCACCGTTGTCAATGTACCTATTTGCCATGGAAGCAACACTAACAAACGATCATTGATATCTATCGCAGCACATCAATCATTGTATACTGACCCTTTCTACCCCATTTCTGTATAAAGTGGACCGCACATGTCCGGAATCCGGAACCATGTCAGGAATTCCGGATCCGATTTATTACAAGACTTATAAACACTTTGATTTATATGAAGTTGACCATAAAATCGACGAGCTTTTAAAATTCAGAATATTTGGTACCTAAAGAATGTCGTTAGGTTTTCAAAACTCAGATTTTTTATTTGTTAGACTAAAATAACAGCTACGATCGACCTTCTTTTGTCAACATGATATTAATAAACGATACATTTAAAAATATAATTTAAATGAAGTTAGCCGCCAGTGATAAGTAACAGAAACTTATCTTCACAGGCCACAAATCTTATAAATTAACAGGTTTTCTGAACCCGTTTGTTTTGAATGTAACATTTCTTTGATCATGCTGCTATGTGCCGGAAGACTCGCATTATAAAACACATGTTTCCTAATTAGTTCGCCTCAATTTGATTGCCATCATAACACCAGTCTCATTGGATAAAATAGAAGAAGAATACAATTTTGTAGGGAATTGATTTCTAGAAAAATACCATAGATTCTACTGCTTATTACTTACAACATAAACGATCGTCTAAACGTTGTACGTTTTTTAACAGTCTATTTTTATCAGACCATTTGAGAACATGAAAGATAACTTTTATGGCTTGTTTCAATGAACGAACAGTCTTTTACTGACGAAAAAATTAGCTACACTTATCTGGTTGAGATCAAGAGTCTAAGGTATTAAAAGAATGTCCAAAATAGGAAGTCCTTCCATGGGAAAGGAAACTTTTTATAAGAACAAAAAACCTTTTATGATATTGGAATAGGATCTATGGATCCTACATATATAAAGATCATAAAAAGGTAACTAAAGGACACGACATGTTTTAGTACAAGGATCTGAGACTTGTCCCGGGACATTTATATGAAGGCCAAAGATAATACATAATATTAAAAAAACTTTCAACCTGCACTGGGCCCGCGTAGTGGATGACCACTCCCTCTCACCGAGAGGAGGCCTGTGTCCCAGCAGTGGGAAAATTATAGGCTGATTATGTAATAAAAAAACTTTCAATAGAAAAGATTTCGGTTCAATATTTCTTTAGCTAAAGGAAACTTCCTGGAGATCTTTGTAAAATAGTGCTCTTCTGAACCAATTGCTGCACTCAGGAGATTGTACTTGCTCGCCTCAAGAATCTTGAATCGAGATGTAAGATTAGGTCCTACTAGAAAAGTAGATTGCTTGGAAAACCAACTTGTAGACCAACGAGAATACAGTGTAGGAAATAGTTCAGTTCCCTTAGGGGTTAAATGAAGCACCAGATTTTTGTTTCTATTAAAATCTTATTTTATGAATGAGATGTTAATAAGTGTATAATACTTAGATAATAGTTTTAGTTTTTAGCTGCATCCGGTCAGACTAGAAGCCGACCCCAACACAGTTGGGAAAGGCTAGGTAGGTGATACTAGTTTATATAGATAATAGTTTTGCCAACATGAGTTTTGGACTGAAACGGATCAACGCGACGAGGTTGGTTGTTCTAACGTGGTGGTGTTTTATAACGAGCCCACATGAATTACCCATACAACAAATCAGGATGTTCTTTAAGCTTTATATGGGAAAACAATTGAAATGGAACTTGTGATTCATACCAAATCATTGAGGCCCGGGCTTCTTTAGCTTGTAGTCGCTTCGTTTTTAAGTTTGTAAGCCCTGGCTGGAGGCCTTACTTTATTGAGGCCCCCACAGGCAAACCCGAGCTAAGCGTCCTTCTAGGTTGCCCTGCGAGATGCCATTTACTTAATTTTAAAAAATACCGAATAATAACCAGCCAATGTTATAATGCACTTCCATCAACGTCAGGACGGTTCTGCTCTTATTTAGGAGCAGGTGCCTTTATTGTTTTGATAGTTTAATGCCATCATGATTCCAGTATAAGAGACAGACGGAGCTATACATTACCGATAGGACAATCCCTTTTTCGCACTGGACTCATGATAGCATTAATACTTCGTGATATGGCCCTTGCACAATATTTTTTCCTTCCTCAGTAAACCTTACCACACCTGCTTCTACCTAATCCATACTTTGATCATAATCGCAGTACCATTTACCGGCAGGCGGTGAGCACAAACAGACGTTATCATCGGCGCGTGCGCACGTTTGAGCTGTTTAACTGTTTACGTGA
This sequence comes from Apamea crenata, assembly GCA_949629185.1. Classification (NCBI taxonomy): domain Eukaryota; kingdom Metazoa; phylum Arthropoda; class Insecta; order Lepidoptera; family Noctuidae; genus Apamea; species Apamea crenata. The sequence goes on from OX451359.1 coordinate 8,141,148, forward strand.
CCACCAGCTGTCATAACATCATACGGTAGCCGTTTTACATGCCAACAGATTCAATCTCTTGATTTTGTAAACATTTGTAGGTTAGTTGCATTTTTTTAAAGAAAGAGCTGTTTCATTCTACCCCTGTTATTCGAAAGAAGAAGAAAGAAGAGAAGTTTTTAGGAAGTAGATAGGTGTTTGGTAGGGGTCCGTGGCTAAATAATAACAGCCGCACAGGTCGAACGATCAGGTTAAGCTGCGCTTACCGCGGTTGGTCTGTGGATGGGTGACCATCTTTACATACCGAGACCCCGTGGGTATCGTATAACCCAGTGACTGGGTTATGGAGGTCAGATAGGTAGTGGCTCCATGTATTAAAATACTGGTATTCAGCTGCATCCGGTTAGACTGAAAGCCGACCCCAACATAGTTGGGAAATGGCTAGGCAGATTTTGATAGGTATCGGTAACCGAGATCCTACAAGATAGATTTTGAACGTTTTTAATTACGGGAATTGACCTTTCTGGTATCTACCAGTCCCGTCAAAATGGCTCTAGCCGTTTCGGAGATTAGCAAATTAGCACAAAGTTTTACGGATATACTTTCATAATATGCATTTAGTAAAAAGCTGTTATTTTGACATTACACACAGACACTTCAATTTTATTTATTTGTATGGATAGATTGTACAGATTACTTACCTGTAACGGGTAGGTATCAAGTTTCATGTTGACTCTATTGGCGCTATCAAACATTTTCTAGGTTAGACACTAAACCGTTTAAAGCCTGTAGTGCGGCTTATGGTTTTAGTGCAGGTGATATAAAGTGCAGCTTCAATAAATCGATAGTTAACCTAGTCATTAGCAATAATCCAAGTGAAATTACCTAGACGATTCATCAGAACTTGATTCGATTCACGTCGAGCTAAAGCGAATCCATTTAAATCAACAATAAAATATAACGCTTATCGATTGAAATCAATCATATTTTCACTTTTGCGTACGTGGTTTTTATCTAAATAAAACTTTATTGGAATATAAAATAAGGTTAACTTTCATTTCTTTACTCCCTGTTAGTTAATTGACGGTATTTGTGTCCAATTGGACTATTATGTTCAGACTACCAAACACTAATATTATCTTCGCCAATATTGAAACCAAGTTTCCATAGCTTAGCATAACTTTTAAATCCTAAAAGCTTTTACAAGAAAAATCTTCAGAATTAAAAAAGACACAGTTAAGAAAAACCATTTCCATCCATCACCCATCATTTATTGATTAAACTACAGATGTACAATATTAGTTTTCAATAAACTCTACTGTATTCAGCAGAGTTTACCTACAATAAGTAGGTATCTATCCTAGGCAAATACAGTATACGAGTACCTATACTAACGTATTTACAAAGTCAGACATAGACATTATTTACAATGATTGCAAAGCTTTTAAGTTAGCGATAATGACCCTGTCAGTTTTTAAGTACTGTAAAATTTGTCACCTCTTATGGAAATAACTTGTTTGCAGCAGTCTTAGGTCATCCTAACCTCACTACAACCGGATCCGGATTCCGATGCCGATTCAAGATGTTAAAATTGTTAATTTTCCAGACATCTACACAAATAAATAAATTTGAAGTGTGTTAACAATGTCAAAATAACAGCTTTTTACTAGACGCATACGGTACAAGAAACAATTATAAAAAAAATTGTCTATCTGTTTGTTCCACCTACATAAGTCCGAAACAGTTGAGCCGATTTTGACGGGGCTTTCACTGGCAGATAGCTGGGGTTATAAGGAGTAACATAGGCTACTTCTTGTCCTGGTACCACGGATACTAGGTGCTGCACGCGGGGGAAGCCCTGAGCAGCAGTTAGTATACAATATTTGCAGAGATTAAGCAATGTTCGCATGAATATTAGCAAGCCTTTTAAGCTTACAGCCATGAACCTGTCAGTTTTTAACTAAGTATAGGCAAATAAACTCAAGAGTCTCGCATATTAATTGAGCGCAGATTAAATGTCAACAGGCAGTGTGAACAGTCATGGCTGAATAGAGGCTCTGCCTTGAGGTCAAGTTGTCCTGCGTTAAGTAATATTATCGCTAATATAACTTTATGATAGTCTTTACGTATTATTTATGTCTTGTAATAATCTGTTTATAACGAGGTGTTAAAATCTTTTACAAGTAGTTTAATGAAAAGAATAGTAGGTATGTGTTATTTCTAATATACCTACTTTTTTCGTTATACTTTTTAAGGTTCAAAGGAGGAAAGTATAAAGCTTGCCAAAGTTACGAAAACGATCCTAAAAAAACCGTTTTGTAAATATGTTTTTTTGATCGCAGGGTACAGACGGAATATATACCAGTTTCTCAAGTAGTGCAATAACAATATATAAAGTAAAAAGTTCCGAAGAAACAAATGGTTAGCATTCCATAGCATGGTAGTGCTTTCCTTTTCTTCCAAACCCTTAATCACCCGACTTCAAAAAACCGTTCCGCTCAATTAAAAAAAACACAAACAAAGTGCCTCCGCTGTCGTGACCTACTTCCAAATGATAAAGAATAACGGGTTTCTTACACATTTACATATTGTACCAACAGACGTCATTTCCTGTAAACAAGAATAAAAATGTCATTCAACTGCACGAGAAAACCGGAACTCGTAGTGATGTGACATGCACATTCTGTTGTAACATTATTATTTCAATTAGTCGATTTACGAGGTTTATCCGGCCTCTAATTCTATAAGCCGTTTCTTTAATTTAAATAAATTGTCCAGTCATTTTCTGTTATGAGATAGACGCATTTAATTATTAATGGTACCTAGCAGTAATTTCTTCTGATAGTAATATATTCATTTAAATTAGCTAGGCAATGATATTCGAAATTATTCGGGTGTAGATATTTATTCAGAGAAAAAACTACGTTGCAACATACGTTGAATTGAATGACCGAATGTGCGCTTTTATAAATTTATATCGAGTCATATGATCGTCACATTAAAATTTATAAAAGCACACTATCATTTTGAATTTGGCAGACATTGAGATAGATTTTCTATAAAATACCTTAAATCGGGGTAGATTTAATATAAAATAGGTATTTTATAGAAAATCTTCTAAATCTTTACAAACATGTTGGTGTTCAAAAAGTGCTGATTCTCAGCCTAGTTTGAATAAGTAAATGATCGATTGATACTACTAACTATCGATTTGATTTTTTGTCACCCGTTACTCAACAATACAAAAAGTATCCAATCATTGTTATTTCATATTTATAACACGTAGATATTATAAATATTAACAAAATCGTGCACTGAATACCTAATCGTCGACCAATCTTCGTTTATTTTAGTATCTACATATTTAGCTAGTTTCTCAAATAACCACGTACGGAGTTTAGATCCGGTCGGAAAAAGGGTTCATTGTCCGTTTTATGTAATCACTATGTAAGGCGGAAATTTCATACAGTGCGCTCCTGATAATTTTATACATGAATAATGGAGTTTTCCCTAATTAAATATCCTGCGTAGCACGTTCATATACCTAACAACATTATGAATAGAGAATCTAAGTAGGAAAATTTTAATGATAGACGTAGGTAAATAAATGAACACAACTACGTACAAATATACCCAAAATATGTTATTTACTTTGCCAATGTTGATTAACAATCAGTGGGTACCTAACTGCGTAACACACTAAAGTAGTAATGGCTTTAATTTTGACAATTCAACAACATTCATTGCGTTATTTACGTTGTTGAGCTGAGCTTACAATATTTTCGAACACATGAAGCAATGGATTAGTAATATCCTTCAAAATTCACATTGTGATTGATAGTGTGCTGCGTAATTAGGGTGTAGTTTTGTAGATATTTATACCTAAGTTAATTACTTACTTACTACTTAAAAATCGATTTCTAAATGAACTTGCAGGTGCGTTCATCGGACCACCAAAGAATAATATTACAAATAAACACAGACATTCTAAATTTCTTGCTAACGAAAAAAAAATCTATGTAGCACTAACTATATCACATAGCCATATCAGTCAAAAAATAACTTTTATCAAAAATTTCTCGGGTATCTATCATGACATGAACCTCTACAATTAACAGTCCCAGAGGATATAGTTATATACCTAATGGTTGAAGCCAACGGGACCATTAGCGGTCACAGTATGATTAGTCGCCTCTTATGAGTTAACGACACCCACGGGATATGATGGAGAATGCTACTCGATCTTGGCAACTAGGAAAAGCTTTGCCATACCTGGGTAATAGCTAGATTAGGTAACAGAAGAAAGATTGTGTCTAGTTTTGAACGCGTGTAAAAAAAGAAGCACTAAAGTTTAATTTGTCAAAAGTATTGAAAAATATCAAACTTTTACGAAAACCTTGAATTATTGCAAATTCATATATTGCTTGCTATAGGTGGAAAAGTATGTAGTTCTTACCATAATCGGTAATATATCGACCGCTGTAACATACCCATATAACAAAGGTCGTACAATATCTAATGATGGTCATTAAAAATTTATTTTATGATTAAATTAATATATAGGCTATCACTCATGTCAACATTAACATTCATGAATATTATCACTCATTTTAAAATATATTATCATTAATTAATATGTCAAAAACACAAATAGTCAAATTTAAATTTTTTCACACTTATGTACAGACGCCAGCAGGTCAAGCTACCCGAAACTGTCAAATTTTCCCGATCAACCTTGAACCGTAATGCTTTAGCGGTAAAGTTAAAAATCTTTTAAAGAAATTTGACAGATTGTAGTAGATTGATATGCTGGCGTCTGTGCCTACTTTATAGCAATGTTTTTAGGTTAAATATTTTTATATCATTTAAAGCCATTGATCGTGTAGTATGAATTCTTTCAGTTTGGCAGACAGATAAGTTAGTAGGAAACCCTTAAAAAATACGAAAAAAGGCCCTTATTTTAACTACACCATCATTGTCATCATCTGCCTAGCCTTTTCCCAACTATGTTGGGGTCGGCTTCCAGTCTAACCGGAAGCAGCTGAGTACCAGTATTTTACATGGAGCGACTATCTGACCTCCACAAACTAGTCATTGGGTAAGTAATACGAAACCCCTCAGTAAGACTGGTTGTCAGACTTTCGGGCTTGTGACGACCCGTAACGAATGACTTATTTTAACTAAGTATGTACGCCACATAAGTAAAAAATTAAAAATAAATTTATTATTTTATACCTCAGTAACGTTTGGTACATAAGTAGTAAGTAATTAGTTGAAGTACTTTTTTAATAACGGATTAACTGTTATGTTACTCATCAAACGAATGTCTCTTTGTTTGCCTACTCCAGCTTCCTACTACCACGACATAACATTACATTAAAAAATGAAAGCATCCCACTAAGGGCAGACTCAAGGCTCATTATGCAACATTAATGCAGCTCAGAGCCCGGATATTGCCCACCAGTGTGTACTACACCCACGACCGAGCCACGAGAACGAGCGGTCTCGTAACCTAATCGATTATGTGGGAGATTTTAATATTCCTTTGTCATTTAACGCTTTCGCGTGGACGTAATAATGCAAGGTTAGTTTGAAAGTTGATTAAGTTGATTTTTAGTTATGTTCTGCTAATTTACAGCATGATACTACTGCTAATTTACAGCATGATACTACTGCTAATTTACAGCATGATACTACTGCTAATTTACAGCATGATACTACTGCTAATGTAAGGTATATTGTTACTTAAAGCAAAAGCTTTAAGTAACAATATAGGTACCTTAACATAATGTACCTATGTAATAAGTTTCCATGCTTTGTAGGATATAGACGTTTTTGGCGTCAAATATATTGTATATTGTTACAGCTGATCATTGGAATTTCAGTCTATGATCCGCACCCTAATTGCGTAACACACGATCAATCGGAATCGGTTTCATTTTGACAGTTCAACAACATTCATTGCGTTATTTACGATGTTGAGCAGACACATGTCATGACACATTTTTTTAACATATTATGAAGCAATGGATTAGCAATATCCTTCAAAATGATTCAGATTGAGATTGCTTGTGTGTTACGCAATTAGGGTGCTGGTTGCTAATGTAGTAGACTAACTTGTCAAAATCAGGACGAATTCCTCATATCTATGCTATACTAAACTCAAGTTCTGTTAGTAGGTATTAGCTTTTAACTTCGTTTTGTGTATGTATTAAAACTTTACAAACTTATCAGACATCTTTTCTTAACCTACAAATTCAAATCTCGACATTCTCACTATCAAACAAAAATGGCGCCACAACAAAAGTCATTAAAGCTACCATCGTACGAACGATGCGACCACCCCATTTAATATGCGTGCACGTCGCCATCAATGCGCATGCACTGAGGGTGCGACAGACAGCCCGCCGCCCTCGCGAGCCGGGGGTCGATGACCGCACCAAAACAAAGAACACCACCACACCACCTGTAGCCACCACTGGCTTATTGCGATCGATATCGTCATTATTGCTACCTACTTGTTTTGTTTGAGTGATGGCGGGGTCTGGTGGGGATGTATGAACAATGGTTTTGATTGCCAGAAAAATAATGAAGATATGATAGGGGTCTTTAAGGTCTAACCTAAGCGGTATTGGCGCTCTGCCGTCTGCGGTAGAGAAAACCGAGTGGGTATGCGGTAATATAACTGTTCACGCCAAAGCTGATTTGATCAATACTAAATACCTGAGCGAAACCCGCGCGGTATGTACCTCTACCCAACGCGGCAGCGAATACCGCTTAGATTTGAATAGATCTTAAGGCTGTATGTTCCTAGATGGATACTCTTAAACTGAAACTCTTTAAATTCCAATAATTTGCCAAGGCAGTACTATAATACCCAATTTAATCAACTGGTCAAACAACTATGGGTAAGACTCGCTATTCCTTGTTGCATTGACGGCACGGTTGGCGCAGTGGTTAAGCGATTGACTGCTGCGCTGCGTGTCGCGGGTTCGATTCCCGCACGGAACAAATATTTGTATGACCTACATGTATTTGTTCCGAGTCTGGGTGTTTTTCTATCTATAATAATATGCATGTATTAACAACAAAAAAAAAAAAATTGTATATAAGTAGTTTATCAGCCATCTTGTTACCATAACACAAGCATTAGGTTGCTTAGCTTGGGACAAATGGTGCTGTGTGAAATGTCCAGGGATATTATTAATATTATTATTATTAAACACGTTTCATTTTTCACAATCGGACCATAATTATTATTACCATTAATATCCAACTAACGGCGTATGATCGAAACCACATACCTACCACAAACGATAGATAACCTTGTCTTCAATTCTCCAACACTACCAAACAATAATTTCAAATGATCTTTTGACACAAACAAAGTGACAACTCACAGAGCTGTCTCTATTGTACAAAATGAATGAGCGTCGGGAGATCAAGAGTGGTTCAAGACGACAGACGAACACTGCACGTTGATAACCTTGACCTGACCCCTCCGAAGATAAAAACCTCCTTGAAGACCATAAAACTACTCGATGTTCGAACACAAGGCTTATGACTTCTCTTACTTTATAGCACATTGTTTGACTTCTGAGAAAGTCTGTGTTTCTCCTGAAACTTTGTACAAAACAAATGAAGATCATTGTTCTCATATTATTATTTAGAGTATAATAATACTGGTTACTAAGAACAATAGGAATGCCTAATAATGTAGATGTGTTTAGGTGTTTATTTCATTGTTAATTTCAAGTACTATTCCACAGGACCTTCCTTCAAGGACATTCGATTTCAATATTCGGTATTAAAACCAGGGTACACGAAGCCTTTAACTCCGGTTACGGCACAATTTGATCCGGAATCAATCGGGACTCTGGTTCGAAATTGCATTTAAATCGGAGCCGAACACGACGCCGACGCAGACGGCAGACGTCGCAGAGATTTAATAATGTCCCTTTATTGCTTATTGTCAATTTTCTTCTATTTTAGTGTCTGATGTAGGACTGTATCAGAAAATCAAAAGAGCGTGGAAGACACAATTTACATAGGTACGGTTGTTCAAAAATGACTGAAATCGGATAAACTCTTTGTCTGTCTTCGTATTCCTTCCTTGCTTTGCGCCCACCCGTAAAGCACCCGTGTGGACTTGGGTTTATTCACAACTACACTCGAGGAAAATTCTACTTTTCGAAATAAAAGGACAATGCAATAGTTTTGTTTAAGAAAATGTTACTAGTTCAAGCGGCGACAAACCAACCACAACCAATTCCACTTTCGTTTTTCAAACCTACGTCACACAAAGATCCTAAATCACAATTTCTAATTCCCAACACGTGTTTGAAGAAACAAATCTCGTCATTGAAATAAATCATCTTCAAAAATAAACGCCCTCAACTACGGTTCTCCAGTGAACGAGCCACACACCATGGCTCACCCTGCGTACGTCCAATAAGCCAGATTAATTAGAGATAGCCGATCGTCATGCTATGCGCCCGCACTTGTGTTCATGGGAAGGGGACTTTACAGCTATTTATAAGGATGTAGATGTACGCGTACTTCGTTTGAAGGTACTTTTTGTGATTAATTAGTACCTACTTTATAGGGAAGAGTGGGTTTTGTTTAATTTATTTCGTTAATTTCACGCTTTCTGGTGATTGTTATCTAACTTGAGATTGGTTTGCACGTAAAACTGATTGTGCCAAGCTTACCGCCATGGCATAACTATGTTGACTACTTACTGCCTACAATATTTTGAATGGAACACTTGCATACAAACATTATTCACATGACAATCACGCATTGTTAATCAAAGAAAGACTTGATATCTATGAGGAAATTCAATAGAATAAGAATAGGATATAAATCAATCAGCGGAGTATTTAAGTAACAGTAGCAATGGCAATAATAGTTATTTTGACAGTTTAACAACAATCACTGCTTTATTTACGTTGTTCAGCAGACAAATTTTTCTAACATATGAAGCAATGGATTAGCAATCTCCTCCAAAATCATTCAGATTGTGATTGATCGTGTTTTGCGCAATTAGGGTGCAGTTTAAGACACCTATTTCAATTCGCATCACTAGGTGTAAGTTTGAAGCATTTTCTTAAAAATAACTAAAATGTCCACCGCAAGAACCTGTTAAAAGAAAAACAAAGGGAACACTAAAATATCCCCGCACAAAGCAATTTTCCCAACGATTTTGCAGAACAAAATCCATTCAAGAAATAAATTAAGTTGATATATAGTCAAGACATTGCATTGACCGCGATGTCATTAATGTAACGTAGCGGTAATGACAGCGTCGGAACGTTTACGACAACCATTATGTCATCTACAAAGCAGAGCCTTGAACTAAGCCTTGAGGTAAGCTGATGAAAGGCTTTACTAAGATCTAGCTTAGCAATTTTGTATTCACCTTTGAATTACGGACTGATTTTTTCTGCTTTGCTCTGAGTTTTTGTTGCTGTTTTTTGTGTCGAGTTTATCTTTGAAAACCTTGCAATTATTTTCACAAACGACGCTATATATAAGAAGAAATTGCCACATTTTCCTAGTTTTCCGCTTCAAGAAGTTTAGATATTTTGTAATTCCCGACACTTCCATAAATTGCTACACGCTGAGGTAGGAATTATAATGTCATATATCGTAAATGAGAAACGGAGATGGCGGGATGAGCTGGACTCCTTCAACGAGAACTGGTCCTGAGAAACTTTAAACAGAGATAAGTGGAAAGAGAGTAGGGAGGCTTCTGCCCTGCAGTGGGACATCACAGCACAGATTTTTAATAATAATAATATTATATCATAAATACGAATCCTGCGAAGAACTAGCATAACTATGCATAGCTCTCGAATTAAAATTGTCAGAGCTACAAAATAAGAAGCCTTTGTTTACCAAAACGGCATCGACTATGTACGATAAGTACATAACGTACGTGACGTACGTGAGGTTAAATACATAGGTATTAATGCTGCGAACAGCTTAATAAATATTAAACAAAGCCCCGATCTCCCGCGGTACGAAATCTCGTTTAACGAGAAGCCGGTATAATTAACGGTATTAAATCGTACCTACATTGTTAATTGTGGGAACATTCATGTTGACAATCATCGGCATTAACAATCATTGTACAGGCTACTAACAGTATATGAAAGGCTGAGGATGCTACGGAAAAATCAGCTTTACTTAGCCTCTTTAAAGTTTAAACTGCTGTGTTTTAAGTGCTGCGCCCATTTCACATTTAGTATAGCGCTACTGTACAGTTTTTGTCTGTCCATTTCAAGATCAGATTTAGATATCATGACGGTGCATAACATTACCTGTATCAGAACAAAGCATGCAAAATGTTTGTAATTTAGAAAATAGACTGTCGATCGGCTTAGAGGTCGCTTGCACAGGTCAGATCTAGGTAAGTAGGTATCAGTTTCTGCGCCAGACGAAAGTAAACTAGATTTTTCGGCTACAAGTTTTGAGATAGTAATTTCGATTTTGAATCTAATAAGTAATAATAAGAGGTCGAAGGAAAATCCGACTAAATTGTAACCTACCATGATTCACAGCGTTTGGACGTATTAACCTTTAAGAAAAGCAGTACAGTAAATACTGATATTCTTTTGTTTCCCCATGGACAGTAGACACAGACACGTCTTCTCTTCTTTCGTCGATCTTCAAACCAGCACAAAAACGTCCACAACTGAAAATGAGTCTTCTGATAAACGTTTAAGGAGGAAATTCAAATTTTTGGATGGCTGGAGGATGGATAAGGATGTTTAGGCGTCGAAGTAGGTACTCGTCCGCATCGCTGTCATCAGAAAACGTGCCCAGAAGACTGGCAGCATTGCCACTATAGGATAAACCTACTATAAACATACCAAGAAAGGATCAAAAAACTTAACGCCGCGGCTGCTATAACAACTTATTACGTACTTCAATAAGTACTTAAGTATTGTCATTTTCGGTACACAATACAAAGTTAAATTGCTGTTTTATTGCTCCCGTGTGAATCGTGCAGGCCTTGAATGGTGACCGCCGTGATCGACAGACGCGGGCGCATTCAAAAGCACAATGCACCATTTTGGGACGTATTTTACGTAAATATATGGCCATGTCTGGGAGTCAATCTCGTTACGGCAAGTAATTTTGATTGCAACTGTATTTATTTTGCGTCGTAAGTCTTTTTGAAGACTTGCACGAGGTTGTATAATAGTCGAAGAGATTGCGATATTTATAATAGGTATTGGTATTGGAAAAAAACTATAGACTTTATTCATAGTTAAGTAGTGATTAGCGATTGTTTAACCATACATTTTGACATTTAAACGTCACTTAACTTTTATCATCCTTTATAAATAAACCCCTATACTCGTAGACGACAATTTATTTGCACTCTACAGTTTATGGTGGGCAGCTTTCTACCACAATTTATAAAATAAATAAAAAGCTAAGTATGTAGCATACCTACTTAGCTTTTTATTTATTTTACAAATTGTATATTATGTAAATCTGTGGTAGAAGTATTGACTTCAACTAAAACCTACTTTTTATCTTTCCTCAGCTTACTTTCATTCGAAGAAATCGCATCAAACATGATCACTCTCTCACGTCTAGGTGATCAATTCAAAACAGATACCTGGAATCGCTACCGGTATTAATATTACCGGTTAAAGACCCGAGTACCGTGTTAAATCCGACGATGTATCTAACATACGGGGCAATCTTTCATACGCGTTATAAACATTAGTGTAACGAGAAGCGATGTGTCTTGTCCGTCATTACGAGACACGGACAATCCGACGCGACGGACAGACAATATTGATGGAGCGGCCTTGTTCGGCTAAATAAGACTTGACCGTTGCCTAATAGTGCTACTGTGCACTAAACAAATGAGTAAGTAAATTAAATAAAATCATCCAGACCGAATTTCGGCCATGGCGACCAATCTCAGCGGAGACCAACCTTCGGCGCGGGAGATATTATAGTGCACAACTGTGAGCGCAGCAGACACAGGTGCACTCTCTTCCTTCACTCTCATTGTCTGATGGGACGGCAATCCGACACAACCGGAGAGAGATCAGGCGCAGGTGGCTTTTACTCGTACCTTCCGAGGCACGGGAGTGTATCACACCGCCAACTTCCCAACTCCGGGCTTTTACTAAGAAATTCCCAATGGAAAAAGCCAATAACACTTTGCCCAACCCGCGAATCGAACCCCAGAACCCCGCGCCACAGATTACAAAATAGTTACTCCCGCGCTCAGCAGTGGCGTCTGCAACCACGAGACAAACCGGGCAGTTAGAGTAAGTTAAGTAGGTTATAACTGTAGATTATAACCTAATAGCTGCGCCCCTCGGTTTCACCCGCATAAGTTTCGATCCCGTGGAAATATCGGGATAAAAAGTTAAATGTGGTAATCCTGGTTATAAACTATCTGTGTGCCAAATTTCATTCAAATCCGTTCAGTAGTTTTGGCGTGAAGAAGTAACAAACATAAAAACACACACTCACTCACAAACTTTCGCCTTTAAAATATTAGTGTGATTTAGTAGGTACTTACATGCAACCTCTGCGAGTCCATTAAATATTATTGGCAAGAATTACGACACAAACATTAATTTAGTTTAAGATTACAATAAAAACAAGTAGGGGTTTATCTAGCTGACAAGCGGGAAGACAAAGAATGAAAAAACGTAAATTCTTTCTAGGAATAATTATCGAAGTTGCATGACAAACTGTTTGTTTTAATTTCCTCATCCCGGTTCGGAGAGGTCGCAAGAGCTCTCACAATACCGTTATGTGACAAAAGACGAAATCGATTTTTTTGTGCTATGAGGAAAAACGTGGGTAACATCTACCTAAATAATACACGAATGTTTTCGATTTCTAGTCAAAGAATAAATTATTATCTGCTTGTAAACCGTATCGAGATCACGTTCATATCTTACCAAAAAAAAAAAAATTGAAAACCAAGTAGGTACCTACTTACAAGTTGGCAGAGAATTTTCCATTAAGCTTCAAATACCTAAATAATTAAAATCTAGATCTAGCTCTTTTAGTTTCCGCTCAACAGCTCAGAAAAGTAGGTACTGTCAGCGTTAAAAAAGGTATAACACCTATCGACAAGAATAAAATTTATTTAACTGTCTACAATCTTTGTTCCATAATAATTACAAGAATAAAGTTTATTTACTTAATTGTCTACAATCTTTGTTCCATAATAATTATTGCATCAATGTATAGATACAAAACCTAATACACATTTTACTTACTTAATTCTAGCTACAAAATGATATATTATTATGAAATACAAATTGAAATTATAGATAATCAAATGTATTCTTGACATGGTAGGTATTCTCATCTTTTGAGGCTGGCTGTACCTACCTAGGTAATAACAAGTGCAGCCAAATTGTACAATTATGCGCGTTTTATGAACAAATTACACGGTCCGCTAATTGTTGTTATGAAATTAATCCATTGAAACATTTTAATTGTTTAATTTTTTACTTACACAAGTTTATTATATACTTAGGTAGGTACCTATAGTTGGCAAAGCGAAACGGATAATGATTTAATGAGCGATGAGAGATAATAAACTCCTATAAAATAGAAAAATAAAAATCTCTTCGTTTTGTCTGCCTACTACGTCGAAGACCTATATATATGTAGGTAATGTGGTAAAGGCTAATGGAATTTATAGATACCATTGAATTTATAGATGCAAAGAATTTAAAAATACCATGAAAGGTATTTATTACTTAAAATACAAAGGTATATTATGCAAGTTGCAATTCAGAAATTACCTCCAATTACGTCCGAAATTAATTCCAATTAAATATAATTATATCGCTACATTGCGAGCAGTAAATGTTTTGTACATGTTTTGCATACAAAGAAAGAAAGAAAAACGTTTATTTGGACACAGTTCGTGAAACACAAAATTATTAAAATAACAAACGTAGGTACATACATACTTGAATGTATCCAGGTAAACAATTGTCGTGCCTTTGTGTTATATAGACTTTCCCAAAATAAACACTTTTTTGAATACCTATGTTTGTTAGTTTATAAACTTATTTTTTCACGACTATAGTCTGTCCAGTTACTTAACTTTCCAGCTGAAAATCTGTCCAGTTGCTCCAGAGGGCACAAACTACCTACCTAGATAGGTAGGTATACACTTACCTATTAAAAGTTATTATCATTCAATGACTACACTGGTTGTCCCAAAACGTTCAATAAATTGTCTAATACAAAGTATTATGTCAATTAATATCAATGCGTCGTGAATAAACCCAATTGAAATGTGTTACGAATGTGTAGAATTTTTTGTAGGTACAATATTGCAGTTGTCTGTTGGCTTACATTTACAAGTTTTGCGGTAAATAGAGCAGGGCTTATGCACTCACTGACCGCGCAATATGAGCCTTGAACGACTTCATTCAATAATGTAACTGACCGAAGAACAAGACAAGTAAGACAATTGTGTGCTCACTTGAATATACTTCAAAGGGGAGTAAAACGAAAACGTATTAATAATCTTTTTTTTTTAATACGCTCATTTGATAAGAGTGTTCCTACTCGTATATTGAAAATCGTTTTCTGAGCGGTATCCGAGCGGTCCTCAAAATATTCGAAAACTCCTTGCAACAAATTAAGACATTTTTTTTTCTTTATTTTAAGGGCTTTATCGCTGGGCGATAACGTCGCCCTGTAACATCAGCACAATCGATTAGCCTAAAAAGACATAACACTTATTTAATGCGCGTACGTAGGAATAATTATGCAATTACACCATCATCTGGTCAGCCGGCCTTCGTAATATTACGGCTGTTATAAAAAAAAAAACATCATATTACGCCGCCAAACTAATGACCAAAAAAAATTAAGTACAGCAAGAACCGGACTCCTGCGCTTCGTCCGAAGAGAACAACAGAACACAATGCTTACGCTTACATTTTCCCGTGACGAAAATTACTTGTGGGGAAGTCCCATTGTGTCCATTCAGCAATTGTAAAGATGTGCACTCACTGCCTCCTCACAAAAACTGTCCGAAAACTCTTTTGTCAACAACCAACGTAAGCACGCAGCTAAAAACGCGCGCGAAATTTAAAATTCGATTTATTGTACCTCTTTAAAAAAAAGAACTAGTAAACCGCATTTAAAATTCAAATGCAAACGGCCGATCAAGTCCGAAGCTCGCAAGCGACTCGCGAATGGCGCGCCGCATTCGGTATAGCCATAGCTATGAAGCACGGGGTCTATTGTGCTTGGGTACCTTGGTTGGCAGACACGCGAACCCTCCTGTCTCGAGCAAAACCCATAGCTATACGAATAGCTTCACCTCCCCCGCTTTTAGCGAACATTGAACTAGAATTTTGTGAACTTGACTAAACGAACTCTAGAAGTTGTTTGTAAACAACCTCGTATTGACTTAGAATGCAGTATTTTTATGTCTCAATAAATTCTGTTGACGTGGGCGTTTTGTTAGCTCGACAGTTTTTATTTGAAAGTCAAGTGTGGGTGTTTATTTACATAAATTACTTAACACTTCGATACTGTATGGCCAATTTCTGTTAGAAATCCTATTAACATACAGTGATCAATGTTTTTAGAATCAATATTCGATAAATTTCAAGTAAACTCCAATCATTTGCATGGGAACATTAATTCTAATGGGTTTCTAAGCACCTTTCAATTCTTTTACAGTTATATGAATAATATTCTGTTCCGAACTAATCCATTTTCAACGGAATACAAATTAATCACCGATAAAAATAGCATTAAATTTTTATTTCGCACGCATTCTAGTATAAAAATAATCAGTTAATTAGATCATGGCCTAGAACCGGCCGGCGAAAGTGCTAATGTCATTGGCTTGTTATTATTAGTTTATAATGCAACCGGCCACTGTACACGTGTACACACATACTTAGGTAAGTGTTGTTAGTACACTTTGGCAGTCAATCCCAGGAAGGACTTGATTTGTTCTTGGTACGGTTTACCAGTAGGTTGTATCTACTTACGCAACCGCTGAACGACTAAAATCATACTAGTTAAAACTGACAAATCTTTGCAAGAAGACAATAATTTAAAATATTGATATTCTACATAATTTTCGTTATACAAGAGAACATTTTCAAAATAGGTACGGTTTTGAAAATTAATCTCCAATCATGATTTAAGTATTTTATTTTATTTGAAAGGTACACCAACGACCTATTCGCTAGAAATATTAACATAATAAAAAATAACATATATATTAGGCGATTATTATATATACAGGCGTACACAGCACTTACATAAAAATAGCTTTTTAAATATACGTTTCAACAAGATTTTTTACTCGTAGTGAGGATAGAAAAATTAATTAGAAACAAAGAACAAAACAATCAAATTCATATTTTATTTTATTACGTATAGCGTTAATGATATCGTCATTGAAATTCACTCCACGATCGTTTGTTTACATAGTCTTTTACATCGTCAATGTAAATAAATAAGAGGCTTGTTGTATGCACATAAAAAGCTTTGCAATTGGAATAATCTGCAGGAAGGGTGGCAATGTAATTAATAGTAGGTAGTTAGATACGCC
This sequence comes from Apamea crenata, assembly GCA_949629185.1. Lineage (NCBI taxonomy): Eukaryota > Metazoa > Arthropoda > Insecta > Lepidoptera > Noctuidae > Apamea > Apamea crenata. The sequence goes on from OX451359.1 coordinate 8,157,724, forward strand.
AAATGGTTGTTAAACTTTACGAATGATTGTAAAATGTATATTATTCGATGCTGTTGATGTTTTAAAACCAAACAATGAGATCATTAAATAGGTATCTTTGCAACAATAAATTAAACATTAACGCCACTTCTTCCCAGCTAAGGCACTAGGAAGAGGTAAAGAGTGCTTGTTTTCTCATGTCATTTTGAAGTTCAAAAAGTGCTGATTTTCAGCCTAGTTTGAATAAATGACTTTTGTTTTTTTTTGTTTTTTATTTTAACCAACGGGGTAATTGTGTAACACACTATCAGTAGCAATGGGTTTAATTTTGACAGTTCAACAACATTCATTGCGTTATTTACGTTGTTGAGCAGACACATTTTTCGAACATATGAAGCAATGGATTAGCTTCAAAATTTTAAAATTCAGATTGAGATGAATAGTGTGTTACCGCAATAAGGGTGCTGCATGAAACTTTATCGGTTACTCGAGTTATGTTGGTCACTGATCAGCACTATTTTGCTGGAGAGCTTGATGATACATAAAGATAAACTCATGGCTTCTTCCCATGGGGGTAGGCAGACATTACAGTACTTCACCTGCTACGAACGTTACATACTCATTTTCTAGATTGAAGATGAGATTTTTTTATGGTTTATGTCCTCGTCGAGTTGAATTACCCCTTCACTCTCTGATAGACAATTAGCTAGACATACTTTGCCGCCAAAAGATATAAATCCCGAGATCGGAGACATCAATCCTTCATAAAAGTAAACTGAATCTTTTTTGAAGAAAACTCCTGACGAATGGGTCTTATGCGTCTTGATGCTTTTGTTGAAAAAAGATAGAGATAACTTTTATCACGAGACGCAGCTAAAGTTTAGCAGTCGATGTATTTTGTTTTGATAGAACATCGTCATTAGTTGCAGGTTTGCAGGCCGCACGCTTTGAGGGGCGAGATCAGAGGGGCTACGATGCGCCCCGAGACTCGCTTGCAGTTAGAAAAGATTCAAGGTGGCATAAACGCAGAAACAATTTAAAAAATCTTCTATTTTATTCCCCGACTATGGCGGAGGTTTTTTTTGGTTGTTTCTTGTTATGTATGTAATTATGTAGGTCTATCTCTGTGTTCTCTCCTAGTCAATACTTGTGATGCAGACTGAATCGCCGTAACAGCAAACTCAAGTCGACCATCCCACTATATGACGGTAGCTCTAGTGCGCCACGATTAAAACTTTGGCTTCTCAAACATCCCCCTACAGCTGAGTATGTTGAGCCTGCGAAAAGGCTTCCAGAGGACTACCAACTGCCATGGTACACCTGGAAACCTCTTAATCGACTAAGAAGCCAAGTGGACGGTTGCCGGGACAATTTGGTCAGGCGTGGAGTACTCCGATGAGCCGCAATGTGACTGTGCTCTCTATGCACCTGCTCTATGGAAGACCTTTGCAAGGCCAACGATAATGCTGTCGAAGTGGCCAAATTCTGGTTGAAACTTGTTTAAAACCAACAAATGGACGTTACGACGAAAAAGAATACTTGAGATTTTGCTATCAAGCTTGCTACAGCTTTGCACCTCACCAACCTTTTCAACTTACAATGTAAAGAGAAGACATCAAATGAACATCTGATTTGCAAATAAAAACTTTCGACTTTAAAACATACTTTTTCTCTGCCTTCTCGATTTTAGTAGGTACCTTCGATAATATTCAGGGAAACAATATACCTAATTAAGCATACAGATACATTTTATTTTTGTGCCTTAAGTATAGCTACAAAGCATTTTGTTTGTTTGAAGTACTCGTAAGTAAGACGACATTCCATTTGTATTGTCTGATTGTTCAGCGGATTGGCATTCGCTGCAGACTCAAAATAACAATCATTGTGGCCAGAAGACTATTTTCAAACATCAAAACTAAGTAAGTACTGCAAATTGGAAAGGTTTTACTAATTTCGCTCCCACGGGTGTTCGCGATCCACTCTCTTGTCACTTTTAGCCCATTTTGTTGAATACATGCATAATTATCCTAGGAAAAAACAACATAACATCCAACCTGTATTCCCCGAAGTGTTAAGCAGTTTGTGTGTGTGTGTGTGTGTTGTTATCTATAATACCTACATCCACATTTCGCCAATTAGGTTCAAGTCCTATGATCCTAGGTAAACTCCGCATTTTTCCACTTGCCTCCACTTAATCTTACGCATAATATACCCACATCCTACCAAAAAGAAAAATAAAACAAAAACTTGATCGATCATTCCTTTCTTTTCTTCGTAGCTCCTCAAATAAATTCTTAACTCTAAGTGCAAACTGCTCCGGTTGCACTTCCTTCGTGCACCCCGTGTCATATCGATCCGGGGAACAAAATGAGGGTTAGCATCCAAAATAGGGGTGTATACGACGTTGAATAAAGTATTATGTAAGCTTACTTATGAGTAGTTTCGATTTTTTGAAAGGTTGGGGTGTGCGTTCGTTCGAATTTTCCTTTTTCTGTTTTTTCTAGTTTTAAGAACACTTGTTCAGAAGTATATGCTATGTACTATTTGAAGAGTTTATTAGTTTAATTTGTATCAAAGTGAGAGTTAGTAAGTTTAATTTGTATAATGTGTATCAAACTAACACAAATCCAGATTCGGGATGTTTTGATATCCTTGGTGATCACACCAAGGCTATCAAAAGATAATCTCCTTCCACAACCATCATTGCCGAGGTTACACAAATGGTTCATATGTAACAGAAGCTAGTTATTACTTAATAAATTTTAACAAGTACAATGACCCTTTTTTTTTTTTTTTGTGGATGGGAAATCATCAAATGACCCCTCCCGCTCTGGGTGGAGCGGAAGGGAGTGTCAGACTTTTACTGACTAAAACCCACCCGTGTTCCGTCCTTAGCCCTTTCTGTTCCAGGGCAGCGGTTAACCTTTCGGAAAATCCCGCCGCCCCGGCAGGCTTCGGCCCTGTGGGGCCCCGTCCTCTGCTGACATCTCTTTGAGGCGCGCGTGGAACACAACGCGCCGTCCGGCACGGGCCTGGTCCTGATCGGACGGTGAGCTACCCATTACTCACCGCCCGCAAAGTACAATGACCCTTCAGCTTACCTATTCAATAGGAATCATTTCCACGGTGCATGGATTAGCTAAAAAGCAAATAAGTATAATATGTAGTACTGCCTTTTTCTAACTTAGAACTTGCAACGCGGCTTAGCGGGTTTGATTGAAAAGAATTAACGTCGACTTATAATCCGGTTTAGCACCTGTAGGCACCGACTTTAAGAGTTAACTTCTCCCACCTGTCCACATTTATACTAATTACTATTTTAAGCAGGTAAAATATCTAATTAGCATTCAGGATTAGGTTGCCAAAACATAAGTGGCTTTCAAATCCTTAAAAGGATTCTAATTTGGGAACATTCGTTTTTTTACGGAGCAGATGTGTACCATATTCTTGAATTAGAATGTTTGAAAGACAAGTGAATTGCATTAAGGAGACAAGAATTGGACAGGTCGGTAACAGTTGTGGCCAGCCGAGCTGACAACCACAAGCAGGATACGTTTCCATTTAGGTAGATATAGAAACCCACAGACAGTTGCGATACGCTACAGCGGTTCTTATATCGGCACCCTAAAATTAGACCAGTATTTATTTAGTCTCATTTTGTAACAAATCACAGTAACTCTTTAACTGTAGATGAATAATCTACCTTAGAGAAACGTTCTGTTACTTAAGGATTTTCCACTTTGGCACAAACACCTAAGAACGTAAAATGCAGAAATAATTGAATGACCAAAGAATATAAAACCATAAATAAATGCATGCTAGATAGAGTAATGCAGCAATTTGTATGATATCTACATAAATATACTAATAAAGCTGAAAAGTTTGTTTGTTTGAACGCGCTAATCTCTGAAACAAACAGTCAAAAAAAAATACTTTGATAGCCCTATTCTTGGAGGCTATAGGCTACTTAACTTACTTAAAGGCCTATTACACTACGCAGTATCAAGAGAGTCTTATTAAGACTGTCTTAAAGTCATATTAGACAAGCTCGCTATTACACAGCCCTGAATACCGCATACTCTCACTCATTTGCAAGGCGCACGTAGCCGGTGATGGTTGTCGCGGTGTCATGAGAAGAAGGTTTTTATAAATTTCTCATAACACCTGGAATCCTTCAGCACGAAGTGATTGGTTTAAATAATCTTTGTGACGTTTCTTTCATTAATGTGGCGTGTCGAAGTACACATACATCAATAAGATTAAAAATCACTTCCTTTTCTTCGTTTATTCCCATTGTCCCCGTAGGCCATGTCCGGGGACATGGCCTTGGAATGGCCCTTGACATGGCCCTTAAAGGGGACAAAGGGAATTTAATAAAATAATAAAATTACTTCCCGTTTTGAACAAACCATTTTGCACGCCATAGCAAACAAACACGTGACTTCACTTTGTTGCCGCTGCCGCGCGCTGACTGAACGGTCTAAGCGTGCTATGCTAAAGCGCTTATAACACTATCCAATTTTAAGGAATGCTAACTAGGAAATCGGCAGATGTAATCGCAGTAAGAACAGTTCTAACTGCGATTAAATCTGCCGATTTCCTAGTTAGCATTCCTTAAAATTAGATAGTGTCGACCACGCGAAATCCAGCAAGCAAGCACGGCCGAACCCACTCGGTCGGTTTAATTAGACAGACTAACTTGCTTACTCTTATTACACTACGCTAAATCTTAGTAAGACTGTCTTGATACTGCGTAGTGTAATAGGCCTTTTACACCACCCTGGGACGCTAATAGCGCGGGCAGGCGATGCGATGCGACGGAGTCAGTCGGGGAAACAAGAAATTTTACGCGAACGAAGGGTCGTGCAGAAACTAGATATACAATAAATGTATATCACTGAAAAACACAATACAATAGTGTTACATATACTTACATCTAGATATGTGTATTGTCTGTTCCGTGGTGTTACACGCAACAGATAATAGTATATTATGACTAATCAATTAACTCATCGTATTTTCATTCATAAATGATCCCTCCAAAGAATGCAGAACATCAGATATAATCTCTTAAGAATCTGTGTTAAACACATTATAATTACTTCCAAACAGCTAACGACTGACAGCAGTAATTATGTGTTAAACGCAGTATATACTACTACTAATACTCTCTAAAAAGCCGCAACTAATCATAATTGCTACTACAAAGCAGTTTATGTAAGCCATTACTAAGCTGCAAGCATTAAATTGTGTGAAATGGTACAAGTTTACCTATTTACCTAGGTACATAATAATACTTATACAACTCTACAACAACTCTAGGGGGTCATTGTACTCATCATTATGAACAACTACTATGGGACCAAACCCGAAATCGCGAAACAAAAATCTGGTGTTCCCTACATTTTGACGAGCTTTACGAACATAAATGTAGGGAACAGCTGATTTTTTTTTCGCGCTTTCATGTTTGCCCCTGTCCGCATGGTTTCTACGACTTGACAAAACATCGAAGTTCCTTTATTTTAACTAAGTTTATTTGAAATGTTATAATACGTACAAAATCGGATATTTTCGATATCGGAAAGCGTACAACTCACATGGAGTTGGGCAGGACACCTGGCAAGACGCTGTGATGACAGGTGGAGTAAGGCTGTGACAGGGTAGCGTCCAAGGACTGGAAGACGAGATGTTGGTCGTCTAGCGGCGAGATGGGCAGACGACATTGTTGCCATCGTGGGCCAAACCTGGATGGGGTTGGCACAGGAGTGTGGGGATTGGCACAAGAAAACCGAGGCGTATGCCCAGTAGTGGGCAAAGTTGGGATGATGATGATGACATGCAAAAACCATCCGGAATAAATTCTCTTAATGATGTTGAAAACCGCATCAAAATCTGTTGCGTAGTTTAGAAGAACAAGGCGGTCACACGAAAAGCGACTTCAATTTATAATATGTATTACGAGTATCTATAGTTGTGCTTGTAGTTTTATTGCATCACTCGATACGGTTCGATAGACGGTTCAATGCCAAGGTTGCTGTACTTCAGTTATAAAAACAGTATTAGACAAAGTTTAGGTGCGCAGACAAATAAAACATTCGGTCTTATTGCTAATGCCGAGACGTAATAATTAAAAAAACAGTCGTTTGGTAAACAGCATCAATATCAAAATGGTATGAAAACGTGCTTGAGAGTAAAATGGCGGAGCTGACCAGCAGGGTAATTGCGTAAAACACCATCAGTAGCAATGAGTTTAATTTTGACAGTTCAACAACATTCATTGCGTTATTAACGTTATTGAGCAAAAACATTTTTCAAACATATGAAGCAATGGGTTAGCAATATCCTTCAAAATGATTGAGATTGATAATGTGTTACGCAATAAGAGTGCAGATTATTGCTACTTGTCACCTGCACGAAAAGAAAAAGTATTTGAAATCATATAATGTGACTTTATAGCTGAAGTCGATAAACTTCAACTAACTTTTGGAGGGTACTGTTTATACTATATTATGTATAACTACTATTTACACCTTGTACACCTTTTTTAAACGTTTTTATTAAATAAATTATTATTATTATTATTATATATTTTAACTATCTCGGGACCATGAGTCCCGGTCCTTTGGAAGGCGTACGAGGGGCCGAAGCCAACTCGCAGAGGCCCATTAGGAAATTTTATTGAAATGTGGTACCACCGACGATTATCCCTGTATGCACTATGCAAGTGCACCCAAGGATAACCCCCGGTTAGTGTAGGACTATTGCAGGATATGGAAAAATACAAATTTGGACTATGGGTTTGGGTGGCTAAAGTGGACTGGTTACCAATAACTATGGAAGAACTATGGCCCCTGCCTGATCAATGTTTTATATATACACGGATAAAATGGTGACTTGCACACTCAATAATAAAAACGGTCGCTAGCATATAGTTTCGTAGCGACAAGGGGGCAACATGTCCTGGGATGCTTATGAGGAGTGGAGAGGTATTCCACGGCTATCAAGACAATCCCGGAAGTACGGTCAAGATCCCTACCAGCATCTTACTGAAGTACTTCCTTCCTCCGAGCACGTTTGCTCTTGTGAATCTCCACTCAAGCCAGCCAATAAAGGTAAGAATGAGGTGGGAGCTCTGTTCCCCGTCAGTGTTCACTCCAGCCGGTCAATAAAGGCAAGCCAGAGGTGAGGAACAAGACTTCTCCCGGGGGATAGGATCCGTGGGGTCGCTACTGCCCAACAGCTCGCCTCATGCTGCTCTGCGGGTTCCTGTATCTCTCTTAGTCTGGCTCCTCACCCTAGACCTGATCCGGCAAAGTAAACTCTTCCATCATCGACCTAGAGTTATTTATATTGTTTTGTAAGTAACTGTCATGTCGGTCTGTTACCTTTTCACGGCTCTTTAGTCAACTGAGGCCGCTCGAAATTATCCCGCGGGATGAGTTGACTAAATGATTAATTTTATTATTTTTCCTTTGTCAACTGATCCCAATTTTAAAAAAAGATTAATATTTATATATAAATATGTACACACGTGAACAAAATTCTTATTAAAAAATGACACACCATGGCTTGGTTATACTGATATATTAAAAAATCACAGTCGTTTAATTAATAAACAGAAACTAAATGTAAATAAGTTAGTGTCAAAATTTGAAGGGGCGTAGTCTAATACCTTTTTTTTTTTTTTTTTTTGTCGCTGAGAAATGCTTTATGCATGCCCGCCTCGCGGGGGACGAGACGGGGTATGTGGGACTCCCTGTCGGAATGACAGTATACCCACTAAAACTCAGCGGTGTTCCCTCATTCGCCGTGATGGGAGGGCCACGGGAATAGGCATAGCCTTTACCTCCATAGCCCTCCCGGCGCATGCCCGCCTAGATGTTATGGCGGGCCCCGCATGCCCCCCACATAGGGGGGCTACGAGAATGGCCGGGAGCACCTAGCCATTCCCGTCCAACACTGGTGGAGGCCTGTGCAATGCAGGCAACGGTGCCCCCGCACCCGTTGCCCGCTGGCCCCCACGCCCGCCTGAATGGCGGGCCCCGCATGCCCCTCAGGATGGGGGGCTACGGCCGCAGAGGATAGGGAGAGCGGCAACGACACACCGACACTCCTCTTCCCCTGCGGCCCCACCGCGTCCGCCATCAAACGGTGGCGGCCCCGTCAAGGCCGCGGAAGGTAGGGAGAGCGGCAACGTAACACCGACACTCCTCTCCCGCCGCGGCCTCTAATCCTCAGCCGCAATGTCTCCCACACGGGGGACATCGCGGCCCGCCTCAGGTAGGCTGCGATGTCGCCCAAGCGGCACCGCAACCCACCCGCCGGCCGCTACGTCGTCGGCTTTTCCGCACAGCCTAGACGAGCGGCCGCTCCTCGGGTTCCTCTTAGCTTCACCGTGGCCCAATCCACCACGGCTACTGAGCCCCCCCGCCTCGACAATGCGGGAACCCACCGGGGGGGGCGTAGTCTAATACCTAACCTAACCTAACGGTATTGGACTTTCGATCGAGAAGTCGCGAGTTCGATTTCCACCCATAAAAGCTGAACGGATTTGGATGAAATTTGGCACACAAGTAGACTATGATCCCGTGGGATTATTTCCGACCAGCAAAGCCGAGAAAGCTAGTTACAAATACATTCCGAACAGTCAAGGGATTCCAATAAATATCTTTTATATGACTTGTGTTACATGAGCATAATTACTCCTATTGCTTCATATTCTATATTGACCACTTCATATCTAAATTGTCAAGAACATCTGCTTGACATTGACATTATTTGGAAGCGCACACGCATTTCATTTATCCTATTTCGCTTCGGTCCAATTGGACAGACATTGAGTAGTGGCAATATGTCTGTATCATCATATGTCCAAAAAAACTGTACACAGCACGTTAATCAATTAACGCTACCAGACATACATAGTAAATTGTACCTTTATTTATTTAATAGCTGCGCCCCGCGGTTTCACCCGCATAAGTTTCGATCCCGTGGGAATATCGGGATAAAAGTATCCTATATGTTAATTCTGATTATAAACTATATGTGTGCCAAATTTCATCCAAATCCGTTCAGTAGTTTTTGCGTGAAAGAGTAACAAACATCCATCCATCCATCCATACAAACTTTCGCGTTTATTATATTAGTAGGATAGCTCAAATGGGATTGAGCGGGTCACACCAGCCGCATGCACAATGATCGCTGGGCAAAAGCCTTCACACAATGGGCGCCTAAAGATGGACGGCGCCGCCGAGGCCGACCCAGAAAGAGATGTCGAGACGATCTGGACGCGTACCGCGGGTTCCGGGAAAGATTTGGGGGAGGCACAGCACAAACGTATTAAGGTACATTGATAAGAGTGCCCTATCCCCAGCAGTGGATACAACGAATGGCTATGAATTGCCATTCTAGCCGAAGCTTGAAATAAGAATTGGATCGACTTACACTAACCTTTCACCTAATTAAACAAACAGAAGCAACATAGTTACACCTTCCTTTAATAGTAATTACTCATAAAACATAATTACCCATTCACCACCATTATCTTTCACCGCCGTTTGTGTGACCATATACGAGTATTATTATCTATCATATTAACACTGGATAGTAGTCATTATCAAATAACTATGTCATCGTTATATGATCTGTTTTGTGAAGACGCTAATTCAATTAGTACAAAAATAACCTTGTTGTACTGGGTGGCAGGGATGTCGACGCGCCACCTGTTACCATGAATTCAGTACCTACATGATTCTGAACCTAGAATCATGTGATGAATTCATGGTTTCAGTTTGCCATCCTGTATGTTGAATATTTGGAGATAGAATAATTAGATTCATTTATTGTATTTATTGATTTATTTATTTAGTAATTTATTTATATATTTATCACAAACACTACTAACATTACAGGGAATTCCTAATGCGTTAGCGTGGTTCTTAATATCAATCGGACTATGACTGTAAAGGACAAGAGAGTGCGCGTGTGGACTATAACATCTCCTGCGTAGGTACTTGGCTGAAATTCGGTAGGAAAGATATTATTATTATTATTATATGTTAATCGAGTAGTTAGTTAAAAATGATATATTATGATACTAATTAATTATTATGATAATAAATTTTATATCGTCAGTAGGTGATTGGAATATCTCGCTGATAACCATCAATTCAAAAAAGTGCGTGTTCGAAGTCCTAGATGAAGGAGTACTTGAACGTGGCCAATCACTGAGACCAGTGGTGGCCCAGTAGTCAAGACTTAGATTCCCTTCTCACTTCCCTGTGTTTTTAACCACACTTTCCAGACAAATCAATCAATAGGTACATCAGTGAAACCTCGCGATTATAAAAGCAAACAAACAAAAACTAGTGTGATATCGAGTTGAACACTCAAACCTGAACGCACCGGTGAGAGTCCCTCTGTGTATGGCAAGCCACTTATCTGCGACGAATAAGGCGAAGCAACAAATTGTCGCCACTCAAACGGTTTTCACTTGCCGACTAGGGGGGCTTGTTCAACATTTTGTGAACATTGATAGATAGATACATAGAATAGAACATAGCATAAGATAACGCTTGTATTCCCCGAAGGGCTGGGCAGCACAGCACAGCACTACTGCCATGAACCGGGCACAAATCCAGACACCTGGTTACTACTGAGGTCCTGAGCCCAATTAACCTTTGACCGACCAGGAATCACCAGAACCTTATGCTGAACAGTCACGACCGAACCAGTCTTATAAAATAACTGCCTTCTGGGGGCCTAAAAAGGCCACTTTGGCAGAATCATAATAGGATAACAATATGAATCATATTAATAATCGTAAAATGGTTACAAACTGACAATTCTTTATATGATGTGTGTGCAATTAATTATTCATATCACGGAATTCACCTGTTTGACAGTTTTGTATGGAAATTCGTAAAATGGCCCACCAATGTTTAAACCAAATATGATTGATATGAAATGAATTGTAGGTGATTAAACTATTATGTGTAACCATTTAACGAAAATTAGAGGAATTTTTTGAAGATGGGAATTCATCAAATGACCCCTCCCGCTCTGAGTGGAGCGGAAGGGAGTGTCAGACTCTTACTGACTAAAACCCACCCGTGTTCCTTCCTTAGCCCTTTCTGTTCCAGGGCAGCGGTAAACCTTTCGGACGATCCCGCCGCCCTGGCAGTAGAGGTATTGCTTACAGTGGCCTTTTTAGGCCCCCTGCTCGCGACTTCGTTCAAACATCACAATTTATCAACTAAAATAACAGCCACACTTTTATAAAACTCGCATCTACCTCGCGCTATTACCTACTTCGTTTTCGAGTTCTTTCTGACATTTTTATTCTTTTTGCTCGTCTACTTAATAAATGTATTTTCTTTCTTTCTTTCCTTAGGGTCGTAGTGTTATGTTAAATAACCTTCGTCAAGAATTACGTTATCAAATACAAAGACATTTTTACAAATCCGACTGGTTGTTCCAAAGATTACATAACACATAAGTATATATACATTATCAGCCTTTTAATGTTCCCATTGCTGGGAGACATGCCTCCTCTCTTCGAGAGGGGGTGAGCTATTCCAGAGATTAGCGCGTTTAAACTAACAAACAAACTCTTCTAAGCTTTTATTATATTAGTATAGATAGAAAGATCTGTATATCGAGACAAATATTTGGTATTTTGAATACTTACCTACCTACACAATATGCGGTTATGGATTTCTGCAAGGCAGCCTTGGATAGTATTATTTACGCGTGAATGATGTGTAGTGGATAGATGCATGTGTGAGGTTTCACATACATTATTTATATACTATAACATCTAAAACTGGTGATACAACCACTGTGCAATCACTGTGAGCATACTCAATTACTTATTATTCTAACAAAATACAGGGGACATCGACGCGCAAACTGTAACAATGAATTCAGCACAAGATTCTAGACTCCATAGCGTAGAAATTTTTGTCCGTCTGTCAGTCCACCTGTCAAGACCCTTTTTCTCAAGAACGCGTGGAGCTATCAAGTTACAATTAATATCAAATACTCAGGGCTGCAATCCCTTGAACAAATGAAAAACTCAAACTTCTAAGTCAACGCAATTCAAAGATACGGGCGTTTATGTTCCGTTTATACCGCATATTTGGACACCCGCAAGGGAATCAAAACCTTATAGGGTAGGTACTTCCCTGACTACTACCATACTGACCTAGAATCATTAAATTTTGCAAGAAGATGTCATGTAGCACAAGTAAAGGTGCGCGAGTCCGACTCGCACTTGACCAATTAAAAAAATAAATAACCGACTAATAATTTCAACATTGGGTTCAGAATCATGTACTGAATCTATGGTAATAGATTGCTAATCATCAAATGACTCCTCCCGCTCTGGGTGGAGCGGAAGGAAGTGTCAGACTCTTACTGACTAAAACCCACCCGTGTTCCTTCCTTAGCCCTTTCTGTTCCAGGGCAGCGGTAACCCTTTCGGACGATCCCACCGCCCTGGCAGGCTTCGGCCCTATCGGGCCCCGTCCTGCGTCGATGTCCCTGCCACCTAGTTTAGAGCATCTAAAACTCGGATACAACCACCATGCAATCACTGTGACCATACTCAATTACTCTAACAAAATACACATAACTTTAAAACACTTACTCTAAGTGAAGAAGATAAATGTAGGCCTAAAAAGTTTTCCTAATGGGATACAGGCCTCCTCTCGGTGAGAGGGAGTGGGCCGTAATCCACCACCCGGGCCCAGTGCCGGTTGGTAGACGTCGCATGTCTTCGATTTTTTTATTCTAGGACATGGCGGTTAGCTCACAATGTTTTCCTTCACCCTTTTTATCTTATAAATAGAAAATCAATATGATAAATTTAAACATTAAGAACCTGTTTGCAGAAATGCGGTGCCTTGACCAGCTTGCTGATTAAGTATTTCCTTCCACATGTGCTCTGTCTCCCTGCTCAGATTCAAAAGTCACTGTTCATGCTGAGGTTTTGTGTGGCTGGTGACCTACTTCCAGGTGCACCAGTACTCTCTTGGATAACAGATAAAACTCTGAAAGAAAGAATTAGTCACGGTTTATATCTGCTATAGCGTTCGACAAACCTTTTACCCGCTCAGCTGTATATAATTGAAGATCATCAGCATATAGATGATACGAACACCGAAGACAGTGAGTTATAAAATTAATGAAGATGGAGAATAATAATGGAGAAAGAATATCACCCTGTGGAACACCAGCATCCAGGTCACGCCAACTCGATGAGCTCTTATCAACGCGAACCGACTGCTGCCGTCCCCGAAGATTAGAAGAGAACCATTCCAGGGCCTCCGACGAAACCATAAGGTGAGAGAGGATAGAAAGGAGAATATCGTGGCTCACGGCATTAAAGGCATTGGAGAAATCAATTAAAACCAAAACGGTAGTTTTAGTATCCTCCATCGCCTCTCTAATGTCACCAGTCACTTTAAGGAGAGCGGAGGCTGTACTGTGCCCAGTACCCTGCCTGAACCCAGACTGAAAAGGGCTAACGAGGTTGTTCCGATGAACAAACCCCATAAACTGCTTGTGCACGCATGCCTCGAGCACTTTAGACAGGAATGGGAGAATGGAAATGGGACGAAAATGACCGGGTAAGGAGGGATTTGAAATTTTAGGGAGTGGGCGGACATAGGCCTAACGCCACAGGGATGGGAATTGTCCGGAATCAAGAGAAAAGTTAGTAGTTTATAGTTTCGTGTTCAGTTATAGATAAAATAGTATTCATGACGGTCCTAAGCCCGTAAAAGTATGAAGGGAAAATTGGAATTACTTTTATATGTATACTTACGTATTTTGTTTGTTTATACATAATCAACCTATAATGTTCCCACTGCTGGGACACAGGTCTCCTCTCTGTGAGAGGGACTAGGCCGTAATACACCACGCGGGCCCAGCGCGCGTTGGTGGATTTCACAAGTCTTCGAATTTTTGGTTCTAGGACATGCCGGTTTCCTCACGATGTTTTCCTTCACCGTTTTGAGAGCAGTGGTGATGAAATAGTTTACACACAGTAAAGCGCCTATCGGGGTTCGAATCTGCGATCTAAAACTCGTTATTCAGGGCCACCAATGCTCCTGTCAAAAGCTGCTCCGGATCTTCAAACCCCTTTGCTGTTCAGTACACTTTTCTATGAAATAGTAGATTTTTTTTTTTGATAACACGCAATGTTACTTCGCTATAATCATGTGCTGAATTCATGGTTAAACTGCCACCCTGTATACAGCTGCTCGTCTCATTCTTGCAACCACTAGAGCTAAAGGGAAGTGCTAAAGGAGTTTATAGTAATAAAACAATGTTATTCAGGATAATTTCGAGAAAGTTTTTATTTGTTTGTAAACGTTAAACATCCAAGGAGACAACCTTTTACCACTATCCAGATCTATTCACAGTCTCTCCTAACAAATAAATAGCTCACAAATATATAATCAAAACAATACTCTAGTATCACTAGGTATTTATTTATACAAAAAGGCATTTTTAATTAACTGGTCTTTCAAATTATGAAGTCGGTTGAATCATGATTGAGTGAATTGTTCAAACATGTATACAAAATCCAGCATAGCTATTCACAAACGCTCGATACACATCGGTACCGTATCGAACATCAATCAATGTTATCGTAGGAGTCCTCTAAACGCTGTTACATACAAGTCCAAAACTCGAAAACTTTGTCAGTCTCTAAATCAAATGGACGCCCGCTATTACGGGGTAAGACAAATCAGGTTATTGAAATGTGTCATTTTCGATACGATAGCCTGTCGGATGGTCGTGAATAGCTATGCAGGAAATTGAAAGAAAGTAACTACCTCCTTAAATTCACTTACAAAAATTATTTTGTTGATCTTTTGCTCTTCACTTTTGTTGTTCGATGAGCTAGCTATTGCAGATGCCAATTAATATAGGTAGGTAATAAATAGAATAATATAGTGAAAGTTTATCTTGATCAAATTATCACTCATTTCTTTCACGATCTAAGTATAGGTACACGTAAGATTCGAGCTACATCATAATTTGGAAGAACCAAAACAAATGCCGGTGATCGACTTAAAATAAAGGATATTTCAACGAATATTTGGTATAATGGGTACAAAGGTAAAATAGCTATCCTAAGTATAAATTATAACAATTATATACCTTAATCCATACAGAGTTATATTACTTTTTACATACACTTTAGTGACGGGGATAAAATTGGTAAAAATACAAGGAACATTGGATATTGTGACATTAAAAATAAAAACTGCCTAACCGACAGCGTCGAATTCCTAAAACGAGCCGTTTTTGTAATCATTATAATCATCATTTCAACCTGGAATCACCCAGTGCTGGATATATCCTCTGCCATACTTCCCGGTTCAGTGCATCCCTCATTCATATGCTTCCCGCGACTTTGACGATATCGTCAATCCAACGCGCTTTTGGACGGCACTGGTTTCTTTGGCCTATCCTTGTCTACCATTCGGTCACAGCTTTAGTCTCTTCGTCTAACTAGATGCCCTGCCCAACTCTACTTGAGGCGCATCGCCCTGTCCCCGACGTCGTAGTTTTTGTATAGAAGTCGAACAGCTTTTTAAACGGTGGTGAATTCAAATTCGGGACAATGACGACACAAAAACGATGGCCAGCATGGCGGCTTCGAAACTGCATAAAAACTTTTTCTTTGACTCGTCATTATTTTGATGTTTGAGGCCTTTACCGCTAACAAGGGATTGCACGGTGGTGGCTCGATTTAGGAGTACAGGAGTGTATGTCAGAATAAAACTTCCATCATGTTGGGAACATACCTACTCGTACCTAGTGCTAAAATAAATCTGTATTCTAGAAAACTGTGCAAGAATAACTCAATTCCATTGACGTTTATTATTTAGAGTCTCAATATGGCTTTCATCTTAAATTAGTTATAGCCACAACACATAATAAATCTAATAACTATCACTAGGTATACTATGTATTATACACCGTTATTAAACCGGTTTATTAAAAAAAAAACTGTATAAATTATACAAAGTTCCAACGACAGTGAATCCGCTCAATAGGCTTTGACATTTTTATAAATCGCATTCAATAATCGCACATAAAAAAAAGTACATAGTTAGTATTATAGTAGTGTATGCAAAAGCTGTTATGTATTAGTATGTTCAAATACACCTAAACGCACGTACCTACACCAAATATTGTTCAATTTTCAATCAAAGTAGGTACATCGTATCGCACATTCACTCCTATTCTACAATAATTTAAAAGTAGGTATAAATTTGGTATGTCACATTTATGAATTAAAGCTAAAATTTCATATTGAGTATTCAATGTACTTACAATACATACCTAGGACATAGTTTACACTAGGTACATACAAATGTTATTTAATATAAAAAGTATAAAGGACTCTAACACTAATATACAAAAAGTTCAAAATTATTTCGTTTTCTGAAACCACTTCCAGAAACTGCGATGTATTATGCAAAGCAATACCTATCTCTATTTTAAAACAATAATAATGTCGTACAACATTGAGAAATCTCTTATGGTATAAAACAGTAGGTAGATATAGGTAGGCATTCTTTTTAATTCGTAAAAATGATACATAAAGTCTATAGGTAGGTTCTTATGCCACATCGATTTTGTTTCTCCAAAGATATATTAAACAGGAAAAAATATTGCACCATATTCTAACGGAGCAAAAACGTTGAAAATACTCCATACAATTCTGCTTAGTCATATACTAATAGAATCATCATAAAGTGTATCTTTAATAATATACGAGGCTAACTAAACTAACAAGCATATATTTGGATATATATATATTATTATATATATCATCTGATTTCCTACCGTTTAAATAATAAATATGAAAATCACATACAATATTTGAGCAATTAAAAACTGACTGATCTACAAAGTTAGTTTGAATATAACTGTTCGGTTCATTTTAATATCTTCCCATATATGTAAAATATTAAAAAAAGCAGCTGCATCAGGTGTGTTAACATCATAAGATTATTGTTTTCTAAGTTAAATCAGTTTACAATAAAATCTATTATAAAATTCTTTAAAAGATAGTCTTTGATCAATCCATTTCATCTGCTTTCAAACTTTCTACTAAATAATTTAAAATGTTATTACAAAATCACCGTACATATGTCTTTGAAAACGTATTGAAATATTCATAAGAAGTGGACGAAATCACTAAGTCTATAGCTATAGACAATCAAAACGTCATGCAGCTCATCTATTTCCATTCATTTGGCGACCATTAATGTTCTACGAATATACTGGACTACTCACGTAATAAGCTCCAAAAATGTCTTATTCTTACGACTTTGGTGTTACATTTTGCCTAACTACTTACTGGGTCCACGGTATGGCTACAAGTTAAAAATTTATCCAAAATTACTGACACTACTACATTTTCGTCGCAAAAATATCCGCTACAAAACTCTCTAATATCTGCTCAGACTATTACGTGTTTCATAGTAAAAAGTACTTTATTATCGTAACCAATGTATTTGTTTTTATGTCAAAATTCCTCAAAAAAATATCATTAGGTCGATAGAATTTATTGTTCCCTCTGTACGCACGGCTACATATCAAGCTATACATAACCAGTATGGAATAATACACGCTATTTAAACGTAGCAGGAAAAGAATATACATATTGTAAAAAAAATCGTATAAAACAATGTAACCTAATGGAAGACATTCATTTTGAATCAAAGTGCGTGGATATAATCATTATGCCGTGGCGATTGAGAGATTACTATAACGTGGAATGTGGATACAGACTCTACTAATACTTACTTACTAGTCCCTATCTGATACTACGTACATCTAATTAAACAAGATGAAATATGAACACATAACTTATCATTAGCAGGTTCACATTTTATATATTAACAATACATTCAACACTAAAACTTGGAGTAAAATTAACATCTAAAATATAAAGCGCTAAAATCAATAAAATCCAACCCGTTTAATTGTGAAATACTGCGACTCAACGTATCAGTTCCGCTATGATAGTTAAAGCGTTTAATAAAGCTACAAATAAATAACACATTAAAATATTTTAATACAATAACTTAACATTACAGCAGTCAACTTTCAAACGATACGGTTAACTAGTGAACACCGAAGATGAAATCCTGAACTACATCTAATGAGTTTGTAGGACATAATTAATATATTATGCGTTATGATCCATATCTAATTATTGTATTTGATCCGGTGTCCACTGAAATTAGCTGAGACTATGGCACTAACATCCAACTACCACTTGTCTACTGTATGATTCCGAAAGTACCACAGTTCACATTCTGAGGGACAGTGTTGTGCTCCAGTACCTCCGAACCGGTCGCTACATGTAAGCAGGCTTCATCTTATACGCTCGTTTCCATATCTCGCACAAGCAGACTGTCGAATGGAATCTGTAGAAGATCGCCAGAGGCATCGACACGTGCGTTATGATCGTCCAAGCCCACAGCCCATAGAAGTGCAGCTGGACTGGGTGAGACTCCGCTCTCGACTTCTCAAGAGTATTTATCGCCCACATAGCCAAGTTGGTCACCAACAGAAACGTCACTATCTCTCTTCCAGGCTTTTTTCGTAACTGTTCGGCCGTTTTCGCTGATCTTCGGCTTGCATCGAGAATGAACATGGTTTGGCAAGTAGTCTGGATTAGTGAAGATAGAGCTGTGATCAGTATTAGAATGGTGTTCTTCTCTATCGTGAAGTGTCCTCCAATAATAGTGAAAGTGCCATAGATGAACATTCCAGTTTGAGCTCCTACGAGGAGGATATTGTCCAGTTCGAGATTGCGGTTACCGTCATATTTCAGTTTTCTCACGCAAAACATTCCAGCTAAACTAGCAAATGTTGTCATGGCATACAATGCTAATTCACATACATTGACCTCAACAACCGCCAGTGTCGCATAATCCTTCTTGGAAACCAGAACGAAGAATAATATCAAAGATATTATAGTCAGTACCAAAACGAGGATTCCGAAGAAGAGTCCTTTATGTGCTCTGGCGCAGTCGACGCTGTATAAATGCGGGGATTTCTTGTAGGCCAAACCTTCCAGTATTCGGGCTTTGACAATAGCTGCCGCGACATCCTTTGATGGGTATTTGGAGATATTCTTCCACATGACGTAGAGGATGGCAGCGCAGATGAGAGAGTATTCAATGGTGCAAGGGAAGAGGAAAGGAGAGGCGTCTTGGACGAGAGAACCCATTATGTTAGTTCGGCGACACTCGAAGATGTGGTGAGGACCTTTCAGACCTCGCGGCACGCGGAGGTGAGCGGCAGCAGGGTGAGACGGTGGTACGTCGGTCGAAAATGATGCGAACGCTTTTTGAAATGCTGGAATAAAAACAAACACTCATAAGTAATGACTCTCAGAAGTGAGAACAGTTCCAGGTTCAGGTTTAAGGGTAAATTAAGTTGATGATGGAGTCAGAATGCTATTATTTTTAGTTGGACACAGACGTCAACGAGCTGGAATCCTTTAATAAAGATTGGTCCTTGTCAGCTCTGGACAGAGAGAGGTGGATGGAGAGTAGGGAGGCCTTTGCCCGGCAGTAGGACAGTAATGGCTAATAAAAAAATTGTAAAAAAGACGTCAAAAGAGGACCAAGATAAAACCTTGGCATCACAAGAAGGCGACTTAGCATCACCATTGTTCAAGAAGCCAACGTATATTATACTACCCCACCAAAATTGCTAGAAAATCCGAATTCACCTGTCCAACCATAAAACCACTCATGCGCGGTCCGAGGGGGGGGGGCGTCGTGCCCCCCCCCCCTCCCCCCACAATAATTCAAGCTGTCGAGAGTTTGCATGATTTACTTTCCTTACTAACTTAAGTTACTAATTTACTACTTGATGACCCCCCAAAATCTTGGGCTGCGACCGCGCCTGAGACCACTAACATGTTCGCAATAAAAGATACCCCAAATTGGATCGTGCGCCAACAAATACCAGCTTAAGTGGAGCAAACGGTATTAGGTGTACATAGCTAAAATGATCCAATACGTATTATCGTTGATCGGCATGACAGCCTGGAATGTGGGTCACCATGCCTTCCGGGTGGGTCGCAGCGGAACGCAATCAACATGCCTCTGTGACATTTTGTCGATGATGAGGGAAATTCTAATTGGAAATCTGCACCCGCTTCCATATATTGTTTATAAGCTATCGAATCTTGTAGCTCAATTTTAGACATGGGTATGATTAAATTTTCTTTCAATAAAGGAGTTGGCTACAGACGTGTTGGCTAGTAACGTGGACGTTTTAATTAAATACCCAAAGGCGAGATTATGTTTTGATTGAAGAGAAATCTGTTTGTGTTTATAATATTATCCATTGTTTCACGAATACACTTACTTAACTGTAAGTTTCATCATCATCAGCCTCCCAGGACAAAGGCCTCTTCTATTGCACGCCATGATGAGAGTTGCCGAAAATCGAGTTGAATTTCGTGCAATAGGAGTGGGTGCGTGCTTCTTACTTGTACTATTCTTTTAGCCTTGTGTGGGATCACACGCCTCACGTAATATTTGTAAAACACACCTTGCAATATATAAATAAAAGGATAATAAACATATTATTGAAATCCTTAGAACCATTCCTTTGGGGTCCCCTTTAACCCTAAAAATACCTAAATGCAACGGAAATTGATGGTGATGTCAAGACTGCTATAATTTACTTTCAATGCAGATATTTTGTAACTTTCTATAATAAGACTGTAGAACATAGAACAATACTGATACATAAAGGTACGTAATAAAATATCCATGAAATGCGCTTGAAACTTGCAGAAGGGTTAAAAGTGGATAAATTGTAACAAA
The DNA here is from genome assembly GCA_949629185.1 of Apamea crenata. NCBI lineage: Eukaryota > Metazoa > Arthropoda > Insecta > Lepidoptera > Noctuidae > Apamea > Apamea crenata. The sequence continues at coordinate 8,178,591 of OX451359.1, forward strand.
GGGATGGTAAGGAAACAAATCATGCGCCCCGCCGTCTCAGGGGTAGCAGGAATTACTTTAGGCAATTCTCATGCGTTGATAATTTTGTTTATACCGTATTAACTAGGTATGTATATTTTTATTAAATGCGTTCATACATACCTAATTAAATTTGCAATGTTTTGGGATCGGAATTGTGAAATGTCTACTTTGGGAAGCTACAATCAATAGCTGTTATAAATATAGGGTCAACAACTGCTAAAATCTTGGCTTTCAAAAATAATCGTAAATTATATTTTATTTCTATAAGGTTCAAAAACCCTACACACCTTTAAAATAAATTATCTATGTTGTAAAACTAAATGACGACCGACCCCAACTATGTACAGACGCCAGCAGGTCAAGCTACCCAAAACTGTCAAATTTTCCCAATCAACCTTGAACCTTAACGCTCTAACGATAAAGATGAAAATCTGACAGATTGTAGTAGCTTGATGTACTGGCGTCTGTACAACCTACATAGTTTTAAAACACAAATTATTTTTCGTAAGTCGATTCCTAGTCGGATAATATCAGACTACTCTGAGAAGAAACACCGAAATAAACTTAGAGGTCACAGACTCTTTTAGAGACCAGACATAATTACTTGGTCAGCGGGTTAATTGCGTAATACACTATCAATCACAATCTGAATCATTTTGAATGATATTGCGAATCCATTACTTCATATGTTCGAAAAAAATGTTCTGCTCAACAACGTAAATAACGCAATGAATGTTGTTGAACTGTCAAAATCAAATGCACTGCTACTGACAGATAGTTTGTTACGCAATTACCCCGTAGGCCCTATGAGGACCATGCATATTAGTGTCTGAGATGGTCTCTTAGGGAAAGAACCACACAGATTTGAATGAATCTGTACAGTCATTGCACGCTTTTTCAGCTATCGTATGACCCTTCCCTTCCAAAAGAAAAAACAAAACGCCATCGTTAGCTTTCCCACCAAAACGTTTTATCGCCGCAAAAAAAAAGGACGTGTGACTCGTCGACACAATTGGTTTTCCACAGACATTCAGAGTGCTAGTTTTTAATTCAGCTCGCCGAACGAAAACGTTTACTGACTCCTGACTCCTTTACTGAATATTTGACGACGTGAGTCTTTCTATTTTTAACCCGCGACAAAAACAGAGGGGTGTTAAAATCATTGTCTAGGTTTGACATTTTGCATGGCAGACCTGTAATGGCTGTCTTAAATTATACAAATGTTTTGTATTCTTTTAGCTACATGACTATTCAGCGGGGTAATTGTGTACCACACTAACAGTAGCAATGCCTTTCATTTTGACAGTTCAACCACATTCATTGCGTTATTTACGTTGTTGAGCAGAACATTTTTTTCGAACATATGAAGTAATGGATTCGCAATATCATTCAAAATGATTCAGATTGTGATTGATACGTGTACGCAGGCAGGGTGCTGATCTTTTTTTCATGAGGAATTGCGGTTTCGCAGTTTTTGTAAGTTTTTAATTATGTCAAACTTTCATATTTATTTTTCAAATATACATAAGGGGGTTTATACATAAACGATGACTAAAGTTAAGTAACGTTTAAACGTCAAAAATGTATGGTTAAACAGTCGCTAATCACTGCTTAACTTTAAGCAACGTTTATGAATAAAGGGGAAGTTATCTGAGGTTAGTACTATCTGCGAGGCAATTCTAGTAATTTTAAGCACGTTCACAGTCTGATCTCAGTATCAATCTGTCAAAAATACCTCTAATTTTCATACATTTTGACAAGTTTTTGACATTTGTTTGTCGCCGAGATGAGACTGCGACTAGATTTTGAACGTTTTAAATTACGAGAATTGGCCTTCTTTTATGCTTTGTCTGTGGGGCAATTCTCGTAATTTTAAGAACGTTCACAGTCTGATCTATCTCAACTCAGTCTCAATCTATCAAATACACCTATAATTTCCCTACATTTTTGACATTGATTTTCGCTGAGATGAGATTGGGACTAGATTTTGAACGTTTTTAATTAGTAGAATTGGGTTTTTGAATATTGAAAAAACAGCCATTAGAAACCCAATTTTCACAGTAATTTAACCTATGGGTCACATCAGAAAAACCATTCAGAGTTTTTTTTTCCAAAAACACACTGCAAACACAACCAGTCAACCGAATAACACTGAAGTAAACAATTGTTCAATTGACTAGAACACTAGCACTAACACTGGAATCAAATCAGAGGGTCGCTTCGTGACAGTATCCCCCTGAAGCGAGAGTTCAGCGACAATGATTAATCCAATTATAGCGACACAAAGGAAATTATTGGAAAACAGACAACAATGTTATGTAACAGGTTATAAGTATTAGCAAGATTGGTAACGGTGTGTTGTGTGTTTGGGAGAATGGATTATTTTATCGGTATAGGACTGCTCTACTTATATACAGGGTGAAATTAAATTAGCTAGCTACACTCTGCAGAAGTGATGGGTAACGATTTTGGTGTCAATGACCGCTTGTGTCTCTTTTTTTTTTTTGTTTGATCGTGTTTATATGTATGTTGCAGCCAACTGTTAGCCGTTTAGTTAATCGCCTAGCCTTTTAAATAAACGGCGGCCGTTCAAGTGTTATTCAATAAATTATAGGTTAGGTTGGAACGGTAACCAATCACGTGCGAGCCGAATTGGTCGCAGTAACTAAGCCAGGGCACCCCGACCAAATGGGTTAGGTTAGAACTGTGGTCAACCGCGTGCGAGCCGAGAGAGCGAAGCGAGACGAGCACTACTTCCAAAGGCCAGGCGGTTGACTAAACGGCTAAACACATATATCGATAGCCATTACGTCTGCGGAGTTTCTCTAGCTAATTTAATTTGACCCTGTATACAGGATAAATTATAACATATTAGACCGACATAAATGATATCATAGGTACTTTTCGATAGAATAAATTTAGCGGTTTGCCAGTTGTGTATGGAGAATATGTCAAACTATCATCTTTATTCTTCAGATAAAAGTTACAGGACTATTAAATAATCAGCCCTTAATGAAAAAAAAATACTGAAAAAGTTAGAAATATTATGTTAATAGTTTAAATTAGTGGTGCAGTTGTAGGCCTTCCACCATTATAATACAGGGTGACTTCAGCAATATTTTTTTTTAATAACTGACGAAAAATTTCGACGCTATGGGTCGAAATTTCGACGTCTAAACTCATGTGCTAAATCCATGTTTACAGTTTGCGCGTCGATGTATGCCACCCTGTATAATCAACCTGTTCCCACTGCTGGGACACAGGCCTCCTCTCGGTGAGAGTGAGTGGGCCGTAATTCACCACGCGGGCCCAGTGCGCCAGTGCGGGTTGATTCCACCAGTATTTAATTTTATCAACAGCCTCTTCAAAACGCTGAAAGCTGAAACTCTCTAAACAAATTTCCGTAAAACTAAACAAAATATCACCACACCATTTCCCCAACTTGTTTTAAAAGCAACAACAGAAAGCTGACATCATTATAACGTGTAATACGAGTATTAAGGCGAGTACACATTTATCGATTGACGGCCAACAAAGGACGTACTACAGGCATGTGGCACACGACAGGTCATTCAAAATCTCCACCCGACCGACAATATATGACAGACGTACTTTTATTACTATATTATGTAGTTATATTGATGTTTTTATTGTATTGAATGACAAGGTAGTTCGGATCTATGGGGGACGCATTTATTTCCATTGAATCTATGTATGTCAACCTATGCTTTTAAGATAAGTACTGGATAGCTGATTCTCTTTACTTTCTCAAAAAGCGAATGAAGCATTTTGATGTTTCGATTTTAAATAAAGGTATAATTTGCTGCAACAAACAATGTAGGTGGATTATCTATTTGCCAAAAATGTACACAAATATAAGTTTATGGAAAAATAACTTTATTTCCTACACAATAAAGTTCAGTTCACGCTACAACTTCAAACATTTTTATAACTTTTTTAATAAATTTGTCTCTCTGAAATTAACTTAATTTCCATTTAAATAATGTTGATATTTGTTTAACTTAAAATAACATCAATTTGAAATATCAGTTTGAATAGACTTTACCTGCCAATATTTACTCGTAATCAATCACTTTATCAATCATAATACATACCTACTCAACGTTAAAATATGATACCAGTTTACGCTACAATTTTTTTTTTTTTTTTTATAGTAAACCAACCACGTTGTTTTTTTTTCAACTAAACTTAAGCTCAGGAACTACTCAAGAGCCACCTACTACCATCCTAATAATATTAAAAACACCTGCGTTATGCTAGGGGACTAATGATGTTTAATTATTTTGCTGACTAAAGTAACGTTTAGGACCGTCCACCGACGACACGGCACAGCAAAGGGTTGTTATGCGACGAATATACAGGGTAGCAGGGACATTGACGCGCAAACTGTAACCTTGAATTCAGCACATGAGTTTCGACCCCATAGCGCAGAAATTCGGAAAAAAAATTCATTGGTTATCAAAAAAAAATCTTCTGTTTCATAGAAAAGTACAATACCTACGCGGTCAAAATGTATGGCAGAGCAATATTTTTTTTTTAATAACCGACGAAAAATTTCGACGCTACGGGGTCTAAACTCATGTCCTGAATCCATGGTTACAGTTTGCGCGTCGATGGTCCTGCCACCCTGTATAATATGTAGGTAAGACAATAAAATTGGAATTTCAATGATGATGCATAATGATCTCGCAGCATGCCTTAAGGATACCGCGTCATCGTTGCCGTTGAGCGCCACCCACTGGCAACACGGCCCTTTAGGGTTTAAGTTATATTTTCAGAACAATACGCCTTTAATAATAATTAAAAAGAAAATAGAGAAGTTTGCGAAATGGAAAAGTTCGTATTTAACGATGCTAATAAAAACTTCGTGCTAAATATAAAAACAAAGAACGGGCAGTTTATGGCAAAAAAAATATACGGCCATAAAATCAAAAGAAATAAAATAAAAAACAAACTTTAACGGCATCCTCAAAACTTTTTATACAGTCAAACAGTAACGCTTCGAAAAAAAAACTTTTTAGAAAATAGGTTCCTTATAGATCCAAGTTTTTATCTTCATAAATCTTGGATTTATAATGTGCATCTCAAAGTATTAAGTACTTAAGTATGGCAGTAACAGGTAATGGATAAGAAGAACCTATAAAAAATGCATTAAAAGTTTTAACTAAGTATGTACAATTTTTCTATAAGAACCGAAAAATATTCCAAGAACTTTATTACCGCCAATTCTTTCAATAGGATAATTTAGTGTGTCATAGTTTCGATCGTATAACCCTGAAATTAATCAAACAAAAAATAAAATTCCAACTTACCAAGTCTATGCGACAGTCCAATAGTCTTGTTCTCAGGGTCGTAGAACGTCAGGATCTCGTGTTTGGTCTCCTGCACGAGGACATTCAGCCACACGCTCAGGTTCGTCCCCACCATATGCATCAGACCAAACCGAGCCACTATCTTGTGCTTGTACACTTTCATCTGGAATGAGCGATGGTGATGAATGGTATTAATGGCTTGTACACAATGGTCGAGGTTGGCCGTACCGTGATTTTAATTGATGGATTACCTACTATTTTATTTTATGGGAATGTTGGATGCAAAATGATCGATGGGTAGTAAAGTGTTATGATGGGTCATATTTTTCAGAAATTAAATGTGAAAATCTTTTACTATTCGCTGTCTATTTCCATTTTTTATTTCCAATAGGGTCAACAATATGTTATAACTTTTATTTTATAATGTACAATGTAGGTACTATGCCGTCAGCGTACCTATTTTGAATACATAAATATGTCTGTACTTAAATTATACTTGTCTTAAGCTGAATGAAACTCAACTTTTTTTAACTAATTATTTACATTAGGTAGGTACTAAATTAAAAGACTAACTATATAAATAAATACAAAAACAATAGGATATTTAGGCGTCGAAGTACTCGTTGGCATCGCTGTCATCCGGAAACGTGCCTAGAAGACTGGCAGCATTGCCACGTTGAATGGCAATGCTAATTCTTTGGCCAAAGAACGACCCAGCCCTCTGGTCACATGAATTGTCGATCAGCCGGCGAGACATTTCCTTAAAAAGGAGACGCGCACTCTGGACCCATGACCCTAGCGTTACCTTTTTTCAGTTATACTTATTTATAGGTATTCATTTTTAATTTCATCAAGAGCTTTTAAATTATCCAGGTACACCTACGCATTTCGAATAGCAATTCGGCACGTCGTCAATTTATTCGGAGTTATAATCGATTTAGCAAAGTCTATAGAAACAACTCGATTGGGAGATTCTAATTCTGCTAATACGTATTTACTTAGTAGGCCGGTAAACAATCGAAGAAAAATATTTGACGTTTGTTCAGACAAGAAAAACTGTTGATTTTTTTCGTGTTTTCCATGTAGCTTTACTGTAGGTAGACACTACATTAGCTTAATCAGGCTATAATAATGTTCCCACTTCCCACTGCAGAGACACATGCCTCCTCTCTTCGGCAGGGAATGTGCCGTAATGTCTTTGATTTTTTGGTTCTAGGGCCATGCGGGCTTCCTCACGATTTTTCTTTCACCGTTTTGAGAGCAGTGGTAATGAAATAAATTACACAAAGTAAGTAAAGTGCCTGCCTAGTTTGGAATCCACGACTTACAACTCGTAAGTGTGTACGCACTTTATTAGGAAAAAACTAATTTATACTATCAACCGAATTGGTCAACTTTTAGGTAGGTACGTAGGTACCTATGCTTTAGTTAGGTAATTTGTTCAGAATAGCTAAAGCCAAAAAACAAACTTTTAGTAACATTCCGAAATAAAAGTTCATGAAAGTTCTTTCACAACGATCATGGCCGCGGGTCTACCACGAACTCTACAAAGTGTTCAGAACTTTGGCAAACATAAAGGTGCCGTCAAGAATTAATTACATAATTGATTCTTTTTCGCTAATAATAAAGTAGAATATTGCTTTTTAGCTCCTTCTTAGAGAGAGTTTCTTGCTGTGTACCTGTGTAGTGGGAACATCATTGGCTTAAGCATTAGCTTATGAATGTTATGATTACCTACCATATTCCATATAGACCCCTACCACACTGGCGCAGTTAGATTTTTTGCGACTCTATAGTGGTGGGTACACAATTATGTGAAACGTAACTTGAAATGTAACATAATGTTGAAATGAACATTATGGATGAATGAACATTAACACAGGATCAAATTAAATTTTCCAGCGAAACTCCGAAGACGAGAAAAACCAGAAAAACCAGCACCTCCCAAAAAATCAAATATTTTATTATTTTTATCGTTTTTAGATAACGATACCCATCACGTCTGCGGAGTTTCGCTAGTTAAATTAATTTGAAACTGCAATGTAACATGAACTCTAACGCAACAACTAGGAATAGAACTAACTGCGAATTTGTTGCAATGTGTGATACGTTTCACATACACATGTATACCCACTATACGCAGGCACATGTATCCCATCCGTGTCAACATCCAATGTAATAGGGGGTGCCTAACAATGGAACCACAACCTACCTCATTGTTAAGAAAGATGAAGTACATCTGTATGAAGATGAAGGCCATCCTGGTCGCAGGAGTCAGAGCCAGTAGAACATTGTGGCAGTTGGTGTTCCGCTCCAACTCCCAATATTGGCCAAATTCCAGGCCCGAGTAGATCATGGAGCCGATGCCGAATGCTGTAAGAAAAGAAAAAGGTTTGATAACCTGCACCTAAACCGCGGCACCTGCACCGCGGTGGCACTTCCCCAGTGCCACTGCGGTGGTTTTAGCCGGTAAGAGTCCGACATACCCCTCCGTCACCCCCACGATGGAGGAACTCCATGAAGATTTCCACCGCGAAACCAAAAAAAAAGGGTAGCCCGCGAAGTTCAAATTCTCTTCTGCAATTTTCACGACTATTGTACGACGATTTTCATGAAATATCAATCACTAGGATTATGTGAACTTGGAGGGTTGTATTGATGATTTTAATCATCATAGTTCTGTAAATACATACTTGTTACGATCGCGAATCATATTTACCTGCAAAATCCAAAAAACGAAAGAAAATTTGAATTTCGCGGACTACCGTAAAACGGGGTGAATAGGGATGCAGGGGTGAATCGGGACGAAACTTTAAAATGGATTTTAACGTTGAAATAACATAGTTTGTTGCCAGAAAATACCCTAATGTGTTGACTGCTTTTTAAATAAAGATTAAGTCAAAATCAAAATCAAAAGTCATTTATTCAAATTAGGCTGAGAATCAGCACTTTTTGAACGTCAAAATTACAAAAGACAGTCCCCCAAAAACGCCCGCCCTTCACCACTTCCTAGTGCTATCGCTGGGAAGAAGAAGTGGCGCAACAAACTCCCCAGCAGCACAGCTGTCTGTTCGATTTAAAAAAATACCTGATTGTATACAATACTAGGTGCTTATGTTCGGTAATTAACATTACAAAACCAGAACATAAAATTTAATTATTTGCCATAATATGTCAGCTAGCCACGCCAACATACCAACAAATATAATAAAAAATATACGTACTCAAGCTAAAAAATAATTAATTAAAATGTAAATAAAAAAAAAAACTTACTACCCAAATAAAAGCCTCCAGGCATAAAAGGCGTGACAGCTTACACATTTATGCATTGCTGGGTTCTAAGACCTGGCAGTAAGCTAATTCTGGAGAAGGAACATAAACATTGTCTTGCGTTAAACTAGGGTGACCAACTATTCTTATCGTCTAAGTAGTCGTTGATGGAATAGTATGCCTTTGAACAAAGGTTGGATTTTAGTTGAGCTTTAAACGCATTAAAAGGCAAGTCTAGAAAAGAAGAGGGTATCTTGTTATAAAAGGTTATACCAAGCCCAACAAATGAGTTATGAACCTTATGAAGCCGGTGAAATGGGGCACGTAGTTTGTCCTTATTTCTAGTGTTAACACTGTGAATATCACTATTTTTAGTGTACAAGTGTAAATTTTGCCTAATATATAAAATGTTGGCAAGGATGAATTGTGATGCAACCGTGAGAATACCAATATCTTTAAAGAAATCTCTTAGAGAAACTCTGGCACCTAGCTGGTAAATTGCTCGAACAGCTCGCTTTTGAAGGACAAATATATTTTGTATATCAGCGGCTTTGCCCCACAGCAGAATACCGTAGGACATAACGCTGTGAAAATAACTAAAATAGACTAAACGAGCTGTATCAACGTCAGTGTATTGTCTTACTTTCCTGACGGCGTAGGCAGCCGAACTGAGCCTTCCTGCTAGACTTGATATATGAGGTCCCCACTGAAGTTTGGCATCTACTGTTAGTCCTAGAAAAATTGCCGAGCCTACAGTTTCAAGCACCTCTTTATCTAAGACGATGTTGGGTCCTAGGTTTCTAACATTCGGTAAGGCGAACTTTACACATTTGGTTTTCTTGGCATTGAGAACTAAGTTATTTGACGTAAACCAATCTGTAACTATTGAGAGTGCACTGTTTACGTCGTCAAAATCTTGTCTATTCTTCTAAGTGTCCTTGTTAGTAACAAACTATATTATTTTAAAGTATAAATCCACTTTAAAGTTTCGTCCCGATCCACCCCTGCATCCCTATTCACCCCGTTTTACCGGTACTCTGGCTCTTAATCACGTAACGCACTTTCAATCACAATTCCAGGGCTCTGACGGAAATTCCTAATTCATTGCTTGTCAGGGTTCGAAAAATGCGTGTGCTCAACAACGTAATTAATACAATAAGCGTACCTAGTCATTGCGATCGATTGCTATTGATTGTGTGTCACGCAATTACGGCGCCGGTTTTCGAAAGACTATCAACACAAATAGCTAACAGACCACCAAACTCTGCTGTGATTGGCTACCCAAAATAACTATCAGCCAATCAAATCAATCGACATGAGACTACAGATTAATAGGCTTTCAGAAACCAGAAGGGCAATTCTCGTAATTTTAAGAACGTTCACAGTCTGATCTCAGTCTCAATCTGTCAAAAATAAATCTAGTTTCCTTATATTTTTGACAAGTTTTTGACATTGATTGTCGCTGAGATGAGACTGCGACTAGATTTTGAACGTTTTTAATTACGAGAGTTGGTCTTCAGGTGTACGATTAATACACAAACTTTCGCCTTTATCCATGAGGGTAGACAGAAACTACAAAAACTCCACGTACTAGACGTAACATACTTCTTTTGCATTGTCCACATTCATACAACTGGTCATACCCGCGCGCCTTTCGTGAGTAGGTACTCTACGACCCATCCGACCTTTTTGAAGGACATCGCCAGTAATGTCCTTCTAGAGCGTCCCCTTTCGGTTTCCCCATTTACATCCCCTAACAAATTCTTTGCATTTCACCCTTGTTATTGCATACCTATACTTATGTTTTTCTGACAAAATATATTTTACTTTACGTTATAATATCTTGGACTTAGCTTCAGAGAGCCATTTTATTTATAAGTACAAGCCGTTGTTTTGTATCCTCGTCAAATTTCAGGAGGCTGTTATGAAAGACATAAATAATAAAATAAAATTACGATCCCTGGTAACTAATGAATACCTACATACTTGCTTTTTTTTTAGTAATTTAAGTTTGACAGTATTTCAGAATACACCACTTTCAAAGAACAGAATCGCGATAGGGTATCGTATCAGCGGCCGCGTTTTTATGTGTGTGTAAAAGGGCAGTTACAGTACAGTGCGGTCTCACGCAGGCCGCGTTTTAAAATGCGTGTCCCACATATGCCGATTTCCGTAAATTAGAAACAAAAACCTACTTATTTTATTATTGACTAGCTTTTGCCGGCAACTTCGTCCGCGTGAAGCACCTTCTTAAATTTGTTTTCCGTAAGAACCTTCTATAAAGTATTTCTTCCAGAAAACTTAAAAAAAAAAGATGGATGAAATCGGTAAAGTCGTTCTCATGTTATGAACAAAGAAAATAGGGATTCATTTTTATATATATAGGTAGATTCGTATCGAGAATCAGTAGCATAGTTACCTCCTTGAATTTGACGAGGATGCAAAACGACACCTCTTGTATACTAGCTTCTGTCCGACTTCGTCCGCGTGAAATTTTTTATTCCACCGTACCACCCTCCCGCGCTTTGACTTAATTTTCGCTTAGTGTTCTTTTCATTTATTTTTTTCTTTTTGATCGTCTCTTAAGGGTGGGTCATCGCGTGTTGAGCTATCAAATGCAAAAATATTTTTTCAAATCCGACTGATGATGACTAATAGAGGAGTATGAAAGAAATGGACAAGTTGCGCCGCGCCGACCGCAAATAAATTGGGATAAGGGGCAGGCGAATGATAAATTCCGACTGATAGTTTCAAACATTAGCGCGTTCAAACAAACGAACTCTTCAGTCTTTTTATTTTTACTCGGCTCCTAAGGGTCACAGCGTGTTGGGCTATCATTTGCAAAAATATTTTTTTCAAATCTGGCGGGTAGTTTCAGAGATTAGTGCGTTCAAACAAACTCTTCAGCTTTATTATTAGCATAGTATAGATAGATCACAAACAGCCTCTTCTGTAGCACACTGACCTCCAGACATAACAGAACATTGGCGTCTGCATCTTAATGGTATAGTATGACTTGACATTTCATGACGTCGCGGCGTCGTAGCCCATTCAATCAGACAACCATGATGACGTAACACAATACGGGCTTGCCTATGACGTCACAGACACGATGACGTACGAGGCTTAAATAGACGAAAGGAAGGTGGTTTGCGAAATGAAAGTGTTTTTAATTTGTTTTAGGTTATTTTGGTCAAAACGGTAGCCAATAAAGTACTTAAAACTTTTAATCTTTTTTTACTTGATACTTAAAATCAAACGGAATAAGACTTGTCTAAATGAGAATGTGAGCGATATTTTAAACATTCATTTAAAATGAACCTTAACTATTATAAGTATCCTCAAGGCATAAAATCAGTAATTGTTTAACTGGCTTTGTAAATCTAGCCGCATATTCAAGGCACGAAAACTATCAACGAAACCGTCAAAGATAATCTTGACAATCCATATCCCGTATAAGGGATAAACAAGATTATCCGGCCTAGTTGTGAATCCGGACTTTCTGCGCCCAAAGCCCGACTGCCAAGTTTGCCCTTCGCACAGAAACTTTGTTAACCAACTAATCCATGACTCCGACAAAAGGCCTGCTAAACGGCCCTGTTTACTTCGACACGCCAAATTGATTTAACAAAACAAATAAGGTCGTAGGATTAAGATACGATAGTCTGAATTATTTTGAGAGGAATTAGATGCTACTGAGGATCGAATTTAGGTCGGTAACAATGTATCGGGTGATCGATAGTTTTGCACACTTGTAGCTTTCTCAGGGATTCATCGTCATCATCATCATTTCAGCCCAGAATCACCCACTGCCACTTCCCGGTTCCGTGCGTCACTCATCCAGGTGTTTCTCACTACCTTTACGATATCGCTAACCCAACGCGCTTTTGTTTTGTTTTTTTAAAAACGCCGCCGCCGCCGCCGCCGCCGCCGCCGCTTTTGGCGGATTAATACCTCTTATTTAAACATCTAAAAAGGATTTCCCATATCATACCATTGTTTACCTAGATATATGTATATTATTTTTCATGTCATCTCTCTTGGTCTCCTCCTAAATAATCTCCTTCTTATAAAGTTATAAATAATTGAGCACGCAAGGATCGAAGCAAAAGGTATTTCCAGTTTATCCGATATCACGATTCAGTCGCAGTAACTTAACAGTTTGCGTCGACCAGAGGGGCGTTCGCATTATGATTGAGACTGAGATTAGAATGCGAACGTTCTTAAAGAAAAGGTTTTTTTCTCTCAATCTGTCAAAAATACAATTAATTTCCCTACATTTTTGACAAGTTTTTGACATTGATTGTCGTTGAGATGAGATTGCGAATTGAATTTGAACGTTTTTTAAGTTCGAGAATTGGCCTTCAGGTGTAAGAACCAAGGAATATCACGGCTCAAACCTTGGTATTTGGTGGGAGACCGCAGCATAGCTTAGATGGAAAGCGTCAGTGTGATACGAAGACGAGTCTATTACTAAAGATACTCGTGTTACAAGCTCACCGACTGCCCCCATCCTGAGGTAGAAGCTGCCGTAGTGATGCGTGCGCGACGCTAGCGCGAAGCCGAGCGACAGACGCTTGGCGGCGAGCTGTGGTGTTATGTGCGCTGCTGTGGCCATGCTGCGCTCAGTCCGCGATGAGCAGGAGTCCGACTCTGATGGGGATGAGCTTGAGTCCGATTCTAAAAGAAGAATAATACATTACTGGCTGAAAAAAAGCTAATATTTTTTTTTCTCATTTATGATCTTTGCATTCGAAATTTGACCTTTTTGGTTTAAATGATTCTATCCCACTTACAACCTAGCAGGATAAACACAATGCTTAGGTCCGCGTTAACGATAAATTAAGAAAATCTGTAGAAGTTTTTTCAGTGTCAATAAAACTCAGAATAATCCGGGTGCAAAGTGTAATGGTGAAAAAGGAAATAAACAACGATTTTTTAACTTTCACAAATGTTGTCTGAAGTGGAGTCAGTGTCCGTTCTTACAAGGAAACATTTTAACGAACCTTCGTCAACAAAAATGTAAATTCTTGATCTTATCAGACATTCACAAAAAGGGTCGGGCGTGAGAGCACTGGAGTACATAAAAATATATCATAACAAAAAAAAAGAAAATATAGCGGCATAAAATATTCGTTATACTGGCACCACTCTAGCGCATTAGCTGGCGTGTTTGTCGGCCCTCCACTGGGCTTTCCGCGTCATTTAAATAACAAAATGTGGAATCGCGAGAGAAAAAAGAGAAATCACCGTCCGTTTCCAGGACGACGATCGTGAAGGAGCAAAAATAAAGGCGGGACACATGATAAAAACAAGGAAAAGCTTGAAAAAGTTGAGTGGTTCACGTCACATACCCCGTGCTCGTATTACCCGATTTCGGCTTTTACGAATCCGCTTTAGATTCGCTTGTTCTATGTTCAGGATAAGGCGTGTTTGTGTGAAACATTCATGCATGTTTTCTTTTCGGATGAATAATGAATCAAAGGGTTTGTACCTACTGGTAAAGCATTTGTAGACGATTTTGCTATTTCCTTGTTTTGCTATAGCCAATAGCAAAACAAGGAAATAGCAAAATCGTCCGTCATTACTAGTAAAGCAAAATATGGTTTCACTTATTTTGCTTTATCACATACTTCATTATTTTTTTACGGAAAACCCCAAACATTTATGCTCTAAGTTTGTTCTTACATCAGAACTCAAGTGTCCTTATATCCTCATTATTTTCTTAATAAGAGTTCCACACAACACAGAGACACTCAAGTACTATGCAGACCAAACTCGCTCGTTATCACAAGAAAACTTAAAGGTACTTCGCCACACCTCCAGACGCAACACTTGGCAATTCAAGAAAAAAATATTGTTCTTTGAGGGGGTGGATTGCTCGGGGCACTTTGTGAACTCGCTTCTCCTATTAGAGCATCTCCGTGTTGGTAATGATGCAATTTGGACCTGACGCCGACGAGTGACGAAGGCTTCCGAGGTTCTAATCAAGCGGTTTACGAACAAGTATGATGATGAAGGGGGATTTATATTGGAACTCTGTTTTTCTTACTATGTATATTCATATCTATAAGTTTATATAAGTGGAAACTTGTAATTGGCTTTCTTCTACATATTAGTACTGACTACATGAATGTATTAGCTGTAAGTTTTCTTAAAATCAATAAAATAAAATAAAATAAATAAGGGGATTGAAGATTTTGATTGCTTTTCAAAATTGCGGCCTCGCATGAAATCTATACAAATCGATAATATTTATATACATAGGTTAATAATACCTCGGAAACGTGACACTTTACGACTGTTGGTCTTATTATTTTCTGTTCGCATTGATGTCAGCTATTGAATTATATAGGTTTCATGCGTGGCCGCCATTTTGAAAAACAATCAAAATGGCGAAAAGGTAAGTATGTCACGAATCTTCAAACCCCTTTGTACGTGGCGTGTACATAATGAAGAATATTTTCGATATTTTTGATTGTGACTAGATTCATTCAGGCATGATTTTTTTTATTGCCTACATTAATTTATATGCGTACCAGACATGTAGGTACACATAGTAAATAGCAGGCGTTCGTTAATGGGTTTCCCTTTTTCTGGATTGGATTTTGTACCTATACAGCCTGGCTATTCGGTTACAACTCACTAGGGAACTCACTTCACATACGCGTCAAAATCCAATTTGTACTGCGTGTACCTACATACAAATAGGATTCACAGGACATGGACAATCTAGATAGAGTTTACAATATAACATTGTATTGCATTTTGACTGATTTTATATTGATATTTTGCGATAAATAACTGTTTCGACGTTGGATACAGAAATGAGCTTGATAGACCTTACAGAATAGCACTGCATCTTGTATTGGATTACATAAAAACCACACCTAAATGCATGATAATAAGTACTAACTTGCAACAACGGTGGTGTCCGCTGCTTCTGACTTCCTCCTATCCCTGGCGAGAGCTGCATACATGTAGAGAAGGAACACCATACTACCGATGTACAGGTATAAGTAGAAGCCCTGGTGATAACAAAATAACTCATTAAAAAAATTGCTCTAAATGAAATAAACGTAGGCTTAACATTAATAAATACAGGGAAAATGGAACATACCCTGCGATGAAAAGTTGAGTAAACATTTTAGCTATGCATTTTTTACCACAGTATCGACCGAGTTTTCAATCTATGACGTAGACAAAACAAACGCCTGGTAGACCCTGTGTTTGACACTAAAAGTTTCCACCCTGTAAACCTTCTATTAAGTTCACTGACCCGCCTACCCAATTAATTTAACATCAGAGGTTATTCTTGACTTTTGCATAAAGTTAAATAATAATTAAAACTTATAATTTGTGCAGTCGATACTCGAAGTTTAGAAGTTGAAATCGCTCTTCGCTTAACCCGCAATTACGACGCCAAAGGTTTTCAAAATGTTCAATCTATTTGTTTTAATTGTTTATAAGATTTTATTTAAAGAGACTTGCCCTGCCCTGATCGTTCGGATCTTCAAGACCATTAATTTCGGTTTTTTTTTATTTATATTTTAGTTTCAGAATAGACAAAACGTAAACAGAAACATATACCTCTCAAAACGGTGAAGAAAAACATCGTGAGGAAACCGGCATGTCCTAGAACTAAAATTCGAAGACATGTGACATCTACCAACACGCATTGGGCCCGCGTGGTGGATTACGGCCCACTCCCTCTCACCGAGAGGAGGCCTGTGTCCCAGCAGTGGGAACAATATAGGCTGATTATATGCTGTGTGTGTGATAAACAGAAACATCACAAAAACCTTAGGTACCTAATCTGTTAACTTCATGAAACCATTTAATATTCTGCCAAAATACCTACACTAAATTTATAGAACTAAAATTGTGTTTTTTAGTTCTATAAACGTTTGGTTCTAAGAAAAAAAAATTGTATGTCTATTTTTTCACACGGGTCAACATGGCAACATTGTATTTTTGCAACATCTTCAGTGTTACCCTTATCATAATTTGTTTGAGCGTTTAACCTCCTTTATGAATAAGTTATTTTCACGCAGTTTGGACAGGAGCGCTCAACGTTTCACACCCGTCATTGTAGCCTACTTATAATAAATGGATGAAGGAAAATGGCGCGATAATTAATTAAAAGAATCGATATTAGGTATTCAATGCAGAGTTCTTTGAAGCATTAGTAAACCTTTTCTCCGCTGTCGGAATAAATGTTCTTCGTAGCGGAATGAGGCTTTTCCGGTTAGATTATTTCAGGGAAAGAAGCGTATTTTGTATTATTATCGTAGTCAAGAATGGATTTAATATGTACCAATTTGTATTATTTTAAATGTTAGCTTATATTATGTAAAGATTATCTTGATTTATAAAAATAAATGAATATGTAATATTAGGGAAAGCCGCGGACTAGACAAGGAATTACCTAGTACCTACTGATGTTACATAATCATCAGTCCTGCAAATCTCCTCCAACCAACAGCCTCCTCAACCAGCCTTTTTCCTTCTAAACAGTTCCCCATAAAGGGTCACAATATATTATTGGTAGGTATTCCTTACCATTAAAGCGGATCTGAGTCATTCGGAAGTCTATTTAGTATGTAAAATTTGCCAAATAACTAGAACAATAAATTATCCTCATAGTCTAGCGATGAATTTGGTAATGACGTCAACGTCACTGGCAATCGCAACTTCTTAAAACACTTATAGGGACAATAGAAGGGAACTCTAAATTATATGCGTCATAACTTACCTCGTAGAATGAGGGTGGAATGTATGTGGAGATGACCTCAGCCATGGGGAATGCGATCCCCATCACGACGAGCAGCTTGCCGTAGAGGGCCGACAGAGTTGTTGCTAAGGCGTCACTCCTGAGTAAAAAGAAATTGGTCATATATAATTCGGTGTAGAAACAAGTTACGATAGATATTGATTAATGTAGGAAGTACCGACCTACAGCATATCCTGGGCAGTCAACCCTGCTAGTAACAACATAGCATACAATATTTCCGTCTCCAATTAATGAGCTGATATACTCGATAAACATCACAATTGTAATATTACCTACATAGGTAAAAGACAAACAGAAAAGTTAGTAAATAAATAAATAATTTATTTTCGAAAAATAACGTACAAAGTAGGTAGGCAGCGCGTGGGACAACAGAGATTTAATAATAATATATTTATCTTTTCTTATTTTCTTTTTATATGCATTGGTTAGCCAAGAACTATGTCTCCACATAGGTAGTAAATGATAAATGATTTTATTTTGTAAGTAGGTTTTTACAAACACTTTTACACGTCAATCATATTTTAAAACTAGATGAGGTCGGCGTTTCCTATCTGACTAGTCTGAGAAGAAAGGCCGAAACAAACTCAGAGGTCACAGTCTCTTTTAAAGTCCAGACATAATCTTGGTCAGATCACTGATCATATGAAGACCATGCAGGTCGATGTCTGAGATGGTCTTTTGAGGAAAGAACCACACAGATTGAGAGGACCTGTCCAGTCAGTGCACGAATTTGTCAGAAATCGTGCAGCTCAACTCAAAACTTAAGGAGCTCGACGATTCGACGAACAATACCAAAGAAAGGACATTTGGGTAGGCCACATTAATTACTCAAACTGCCAGACCATGACCAAAACTAAGAGAACAGAGTGAAAAATAAAATATAATAAAAATAAAGTGACCCACATAGTCTTCACATTCATACTTCAAGGTAACCAATCCATTATAACCACCCAAACCCGCTATGGGTTTATATATATGTTTTGATTCCATGTTCTGCAATAGTCCTGCACCAACCGGGGGTTGTCCTTTAATGCATTGCATAGTGCATACAGAGATAATCGTCGGTTGGTGCCTCCGCATCATTTAAAATTGTCTAAGCTCTGCGAGTTGGTTTTGGCCCCTCGTACGCCTTCCAAAGGTCCGGGGGGCCTGAGGGTTCCGAGATGTGTCAAAGACATTTCAAAATAAATAATATCTTTATTCAACAAGTGAGTGACTTAGTTGTGTTAGTAACAATATTAGTTGGACCATCATCATTCATTTTAATTTTTTTGTTTTTATATATTTTTTTTGATCAATGAGCCCTCTATGCTAGGTGGAACCTGTGTTACAGTAGGTACTTAGTTCTCCAAGTTTGGTAGAGGATTAGACTCTTTATTAGGTAAGCTTTTTCATACTTACACACTTGTATCTAAGTGCTAATTTAAACTTATTTGCTTACGAAGCAAACAGAATCGCGAAAGTATGGTATATTAAAGTCAGTCAATTTTATTAGTTTTTATTGCAACCTTATAAAAATACAATTAGTAACAGGTTGCTAATTCTGCAGTACGCCTCCGGCTTGGATTAGACCACCCTACCTCAAACCACAGATCCTTATTTGCAATTTATGTAAAAGATGGGGCTGCGAAAATTTCGGTCAAAACGAAAGTCCAGGTGAAATAAAATACATGATGCAAAATAATAAACTAGACTTTCAACAATATGGAAACGACAATAAATGAAAACACTGACAATATCCTACACATAGGAGTATTTTGAAACCATCCAATAAATCCTAGCATCGAAATTAAAAATGTGATTTTTCAAAAGAACTAAATAGTAGTGATGTACCGACTACGGGTTATGCCAATCTTTGACTAGCTATACTGACTTAACTATTGGATATATTTCGTTTTTTTTGTATCCAGACTGGGAACCCAATAAGGTAAATATATACGTGCGACGGCACGGTTGGCGCAGTGGTTAAGCGATTGACTGCTGCGCTGCGAGTCGCGGGTTCGATTCCCGCACGGAACAAATATTTGTATGACCTACATGTATTTGTTCCGAGTCTGGGTGTTTTTCTATCTATAATATGTATGTATTTACAAAAAAAAAATGTATATAAGTAGTTTATCAGCCATCTTGTTACCATAACACAAGCATTAGGTTGCTTAGCTTGGAACAAAATGGTGCTGTGTGAAATGTCCAGGGATTTATTTATTATTATTTATTTATTTATTATACGAGTACGAAGTTTAATTAAGTGCCGTATCTTTGTCTCCACCTTGTATAACACAATCTGCTCTAAAAATACATCAGATATGTATTTTTAGAGCAACATTGTATTCGTATTCACGCGTATGTAACTATTCGACATCTTACGCTTTCGTTTAGCCAATACAGTCGATACAGACCAGAAACCATTATCTTAGAAAGCATTTCTCTCCCGAAACAGCGACAAACAAAAGCCAAACTCGAAACACAAATACAGCACCGACATAACACGAAATAGTTTATCGAATTCCGGACACCGCAATACAATGTGGAAGCAAGCACACATTCGCTATTTGTTTTACGAGCGAGGACCTTCGGGAGACCGTCTCACTGCTTGAAGACCGTGCTATGTCCCACAAGCATCGTAGACGAGAATTAATGGAGCTGAGGACCTATTTATCTAGGAATATTTATAGCATGCTCGCTGAAAGTTGTATTAGATACAATGGAGCACTTTTACAACGACAGTTATGTATAAAAAGAACTTGCAATGAAGTAGTCTACCGTCAAAGGAAGACTCACCTAAGTTGCTATAGATATTTTTAACAATGGCGAAAATCGATGAACTCTTGTAGATTGTATTGGCACAGTATCGAAAAATGTAGATGAAATAAAGATAGATGAAAATAAAAACCGATAGATGATATCCTCATTATGACACTTAAGCCTACCTAACAATCAACAATTCAATACGCGAATCTAGCACATTATGCTAAAAAAGCTAAAACTGTAAACTGCAATATCCTCCAAAAACACAAAGCAGGTAATTACCATAGTAACCGTCGACAAACAACATAACTGTGACATAACACCTTCATTGAAGAACTCACCCAGATCCAAGTAAAGTACTAGTACTTAGCGGGTCCGGGGCATAGAGCCGCTGAATCCGATTAACTGGGACGGCGGCGTATAAATATGGATGACGCGATGACGGTGTCAGTGGGAGATCCGGTAATCTCGGATATAGCCGCGACAAGCTCTTTGTTGGTGAACAACTTTGTATAGGTACCTAGCTGTTGAGAGATAGAAAATTCAACAGTAATTTGTGGGTTGGATGGAAGGATTATGGTAAAAACTGTGGACTTAAAACACAAGCATCCACTGTTACTTTTAAATATAGTTAAATAAGTTGCTAATGATAATAATGTTCTAAACGCTTAGTGCAAAACTGGAGAGTTCCTTGATAAATTCGGCCATCGAACACCGTTAATCACCATTCCATCATATAAACTTTCCCTAATAATCTGATAACTATTCGACCGATCGAATTCTAGTGAACTATGCTAAAATGAAAGCGCCTTCCAAAATGTTCTCACTCGATTCCAAGGAGTAAAAGCAAATCCAGTAATCCCAAGGAGAGCTTAGCACTAAGAGTACTAAGATCTGTGTAGTGGATAGGATTAGGCGATAGAAACTCATCCAGCCTATATGTTAGCCCAAATGCTAACGTTTACGAAGCTGCCGACGAGAAGAATAACATCGTCGTAATGTCCAATAGACGCTCAGGGAGTCATTTGTTTTTATTACGCGCCGCAGTGACAGAATTCTGTCACAAATAAGTAAATTGCCGAAGAGCATCGTAACTTTTACGCGGATGTTGCTCATCTTCGACGTTTTATTTCCCGTATATCTCCCGTTTTATATCCATGCCGTTTTAGAATTCTATATCGTTCACTGCAAATTGAACATTCGAATCGATTTTGTCTGTCTCTTCCTTTTTGGTAACGGTTTATCTCGGGTAGATAGATATTTGCAATTATTTTTTTTCTTAAATTTTATTAGAGGCTTTTATCCACAGTGGCATGCTAGCCTCATTATAACTTATACTATTTTAAACTACATCTACAAATATGATTGATAGGATATTGATTGATCTAATGAAACAAATTAGCAAGTAGGTTTGCTATCTCAGCTGAAGGCTGCGCATTTGCAATTATAATTAGGTAATTATTTAATTAAAAGTAGGTAGTTCAATATCTGTCAGTAGAGCACGTCATTATCTCCTCGCCAAATAATTAGGCTAAATATTTTGTATAGCCTATTATGTAAAAACTATAGACAGTTTCACTAATGCATTCATCCTGGCTTCCTTAAAGTCAATCAGTATAGATAAGTATCCAAACGAAAGCACTTCACCTCCTTAGATAGTTTATCCAAAGAGGTTATGACCTTACTATATCTAAGCGTTATCGTCCCAGCTGTGAGTGAATCTATTAAGCATAGACAGACAATCTATCCATCCAGCCAGGCAATGGATATTGTCGTATCATGACAATGACCGCTTATATTACCGACTAAACGTGTTAGGAGCGCTACCAATATAGCAACTACATGTATTTTGGTATGTCGGTATGCTAAACCAGCGTTTTGAGATCTCTGTGGGCTGTATGTGTGTAAATATAGCATAGCATATAGCATAATCAGTCTATAACGTTCCCACTGCTGGGACACAGGCCTCCTCTCTGTGAGAGGGAGTGGGCTGTAATCTACCACGCGGGCCCAGTGCGGGTTGGTAAGTATATAGGGTCAAATTAAATTGGCTAGCGAAACTCCGCAGACATGATGAGTATCGCTATCCAAACATGATAAAACTAAAAAAAATATTAATTTGATGTTTTTTTTTGTGTAGTCACTTGAAATATCTGTTTAAAAAAATCTTTTTTTTTTGTGTGTAAACTTCACAGACGATATGGGTATCGATATTTAAATACGATCAAACATAAGAAAACATATTTTCTCAACTCATACTTCAAGTAACAACACTACCAGCGGTCGTTGATGTCCAAAAAAGCATCAAATATTTTATTTTATCATGTTTAGATATCTATTAATACCCTTCACGTCTGCTTAGTTTCGCTAACTAATTTAATTTGACCCGGTATAAAGTGATATATTATGTGAATAATTCTGGGTTATTTATTCAGACAGTCACAATGATATCGTTCAATTAAAATATTAAATCAATAAAGCATGACAGATGAAACGAACAAAAAATTTACCAAACTACGAAAATTTGTTATCAATAAAGATGTCCAGCACCCTGATTCAGTAACGCACTATCAATCTCAATCTGAATCATTTTGAAGGATATTGCTAATACATTGTTTCATATATTCGAAAAAATTATCTGCTCAACAACGTAAATAACGCAATAATAATAATAATAATATATCCCTGGACATTTCACACAGCACCATTTGTCCCAAGCTAAGCAACCTAATGCTTGTGTTATGGTAACAAGATGGCTGATAAACTACTTATATACAATTTTTATTTTTTTGCAATGAACGTTGTAAAACTGTGAAACTGAAAGTCACTACTACTGATAGTACGAGTATGTTACGCAATTACCCCGGGACACCAGAAATAAGATACAGGTGATTTTATTAAGTCTGGGCTCAAAAACACCGAAGTACAATAATTATATTAAAAGTCAAAACATTTCAATTAAACTAATCTAGCTGTACACAGTCAAGGCACGTTTATATCAGGCGCCCACACTAATTACTTCATATTTACAACGCAATTTAGCATTCGCTTAAAATTTGAGCTTTCATTAACAGCGTCGGCCATTTTTCGCGTTTAGTTTTAATGGGTCCTAACAGCTCGCTAGACTTACTCGAATATTTATGTAGAATATTTCTAGCTATGTTACCTTGCGTGGTAGTTGTTTTTATGTTACTTAAAGGACATATTATTAGGTTTAAAGAATTTATTCTCATAAGAACAATATATAGGTTCACTTACAACGAGATACAAAGTAATTGCTTATATCTAAATGAAATACATTTTGCCTCAGGTGCATGTTGGTGAAGTTATACAAATAAATATTAGGTAGGTAAGAAGTTGCTAACATTAATTGATAGGTATATGCGGTAAGACTACATTTTGACATGAATAGGTATGATTTTTTAGTTTCATTTTGAATGAGTTAATGTTGTTACAATCTTTTACGGCATTTGGTCATTATACAGCTGTGCTCCTTCGAACCATATGGTTTTTTTACCATATTATTGGTGATGTTCAGAAAGGTCAGGTGCGTAATTCTCGCAACTGGCGTGCGATGACCAGCACCCTAATTGCGTAACACACAATCAATCATAATCTGAATCATTTTGAAGGATATTGCTAATCCATTGCTTCATATGTTCGAAAAAATTGTCTGCTCAGCAACGTAAATAACGCAATGAATGTTGTTGAACTGTCAAAATTAAAGCCATTCCTACTGAAAATGTGTTACGCAATTACCCCGCAGCACCCTAATTGCGTAACACACTATCAATCACAATCACGAATCACTTTGAAGGAAAATTTAATTTATCGAACATATAATATACCTATGTTCGATAAATTTGTCTGCTAACAACGTAAATTACGCTATGAATGTTGTTGAAGTTGAACTGTCAAAATGAAAGCTATTCCTAAATGTTGTCTGTTACATAATTATCCTGCAGATGTATGAACGTAATGCATCAGGAGTATGTAAAGATCGTATCAGGTGGCGTTCTGTAGTTTCTGCTTACCCCTTGGGAAGCAGGGGTGAGTTTATGTATGTATGTGTAGGTATGTTAATAAAATGTAGCGAGAACTGGCTGCATTCGAAAACTGAGTGGTAGCCCAACTTGGCCTGAGTCCAGTATTGGATTGCGAATTTGCAATATGCAAAGTTGACTATTGATAACAGTATATTTGTGATAGATCTGGCTATACTCTATCCACTTCTATTGATGCAATGCAACTTGCATACTAGTATAATGCATACTAAAGAAATGGAAGGCCGATTTTCCTGTTAGTTATCATAACGACGATTTACAAATTAATCTCTGTGATGTAGGTACATCCGCAGCTACCTTTAAAATATCATTTATCTTCGAGCCTCCCTGCTTCCCTCAAGATGCCTTTCAGCGTGATCTTATGTAGCAAAATGATGGAGTGGATTTCCCAAAAAGATCCACCTTCATTTTTCCTTTCTTAATATCTGAATTCATGTAATTTAGACTCACAATAGCCCTGATTGGTGCCTGCCGAACAAAAGATTTGGATATTGCTCCGAAATTCAGCAAAACGTTTCCTTTTACGGGGAAGAATTTTTATAACCTTGTTATTGCCGTTCGAAATTCAAGCAATTATGAAATTGAAATTAAAAAAATCCAAGGAAAACAATTTCATGTATTGTGTCAATTCTAAGAAGGTGCCAACCATAGATATGTATAAGATAGTTTTTACATTTCTATGGTGCCAACCGTTCCAACACAAAACGTAAAACTCAATTCGACGCTATTTCCCTTACGCTCTTATCACAGGAAATGTATTTATTTGACTTGTGTGATGTTGACGTGAAATCACGTTTATTCAGTTCATAATTTCATGTTTAGCGCTCCGGGAAGTTAAAAGAATTTCCGACGAACGTTTCGTAGATAACATGGAGCAGGGTGGGTCAATCAAAGCTTATATTTTCATCTTTATGACATTCTATAGGATACGGAAAAGAGAAATTCCTTATACGGTTATTGAAATCTTTGAAGAAATAGAAAGCTACGCAACGTAATGAATTATGATGTCACTCAGCTGTAGATTTTATTGAAATACTAGCTGCGTCCCGCGGTTTTACCCGCATAAGCTTCGATCCCGTGGGAAAATCGGGATACAAAGTATCCTATGTATTAATCCTGGTTATAAACTATCTGTGTGCCCAATTTCATCCAAATCTGTGTAGAAGTTTTTGCATCCATCCATCCAATATTTCGTGTTTATAATATTAGTAGGATCAGCAATGGAAGGCAATGGCAGTAGATTTTATTCCGATACAAATTAATAAACAACGCAATACGCCAGCGGGATGACGGCTCTCGAAAAACCGATAGATGTGAAGGCAATCACAAATTCAAATCCGAACATAAATTGAATTTCCAATCCAACAATCCTGGCCAATCAAAGTCAAAACATTAAACTTAGTTTGAGTTAAATCTAATCCATCGCTGACAAACGATAACCGTGATAGCAATATATCTTAGAAAGGACGCTGAGGTACCGAAAAGTACTAAATAATAGATGTCCAGAAAAGGTAGAGCCGTCGTGCTCTCGAGTCCGAATTAACTTTTAGAAGACTTTTTCAGGTTTGCTCTTAAGAGGAGATGTCACGGTATTCTGGTTTCCGTAAGCGCTCGGTCCTCGGGGGAAGGGGACCCTCTCGGGCACGCACGGTTGCCATGGTAACGGCGTGTTATTGGCTCCCCACAGCGATCGTCAGTGCCTACTTATTGTTGCAACGTTCCTCTCCCGACAATGATATGCCTCCTGTTTATAGACTTGCTAAAGTTGTGACGTCATGGGTTAGGCGGAAATGCTAGTAATTGGGGGAGTATATGATGCTCTTGGCTTTTACGGAAAGATGTACTCAAGATGCATTTCTGATCTTAAAAGCCAAACTAATCAGTTTGGCTTTTAAGATCTGAAATGGATTAAAAATTGGAAATCTTGTGTGAAATATAGGAAGATTATATAAAGAATTATTTGGATAATGAAAGCCAAGATATTAACTTCACGTAGATACTTTTACAACAACAGAACCTTTAACAAAAGCTTTCCCGCATATTTTATAAAGACAAACATTCATTGCCTCCTAAAATTTTCTGAATAATGAGCTGTAAAGTCTTGTATGACTTCCACAAAGCCAGACTCAGTAAGGATGATTACAAAACTTTTAACCCTTGCTTACTGAACCACAAGAAATTCGGCAGTTTCACCAAGTTTGGCATATACTTACAACAATCCCGTATGCAAAGCTTATCAGAATTGTTAATGTTAATTAAAAAATCGGAACTTTCCTTTACCGTTTGTATGATAGGCAGATAATTAACATTTCCTGGTTCCTGATGAAATCAGATAATTTTCCAATAGCTGTTGATGAAAGGCTTACCACATAGAAAGAATATAAAGCCAAAAGAAAGAAAATAAATTTATTTACCGCCGACTAAAAGGCTCACAAGTTATTCTGCAAAAGTAAAAGTTGTTGTCAAAAGTTAAACTTAGACTTTCGGAGAAGTCACGTCTAAATATGGATCTCCACAAATTAAAAATTCATAGTTATTTATTCAGACTGTTTCAACGTCAATCCAATGGCGGGCAGTCTGGTACCAAAATATATTTATGTGATCGTTAGACTACATCATTTTGACTTTTCTGTATGTCATTTGTAGGTAAACATACAACAATAAACTTTCGTTTAGATCCCTGAAGTAAATAGTAAAACAATCACGTCTTTCATAGGAGTTGTTTAGCAACATCCCTGTTAAATGACCCATGTAATCACCTTACGTTGACTGATGATTTTAAAACTTATTTTATATCTGTATTCCACATGGGGTACATAACAAAAAGTATTCTCTTATATCATGACCTCAAACCCAAAAAACGAACGGACGAATCTTATCTTATACGTATAATTCCTTTACTGTTATTTAATTTCACCAGTTCATTAACCTTTCTAAATTTGGCACCCCGGTAGAATCTTTGTTGTCAGAGCAAATTAACGAATTAATAGGCACGTTTTATCTTGAATAACAAAAGACTGTCACCCATTTCGCCAAACGTCGTAGTCAATTTGCAAATTAGGTCAACTAGTGGAACTCACCCCTTCGGTTTAGACATTTTCATTGTCGGTTCCGTTCATTGTTCTTTACTGTTCCTTATCATCAAGATGGTTTCGGGGCATGACTGTGTTAGATGATTCAGATATAATAGATAGGTAATTAGTTATTAAGTTTGGTTCAATAAGGTGATGAAGTGGTAAACTAATTTGATTTCAGTGTTAAAAAATAATTCACCCATTTTTCAATTACGCACGATATACTTAACCAACATCGACAAATTAACACAACACATTATTTTAACCACAGCGAAATTTTGTTAAAATTGACGCCCAACAAAATTCCCGACAGCCTTTTGAGCCAAACAAACTCACTGTTTCAATAAACTCGGCGAGAATTAACAAAACGTTGCGGTTCTTTGTATTTCCACGCGACACGGAACACGGAAATGTATTCCAGCACCCTTCCCCGAAACACGGTGCCCGTAAATAAGCACAGCCACTCAAGATGGTAGCTCTATGTAAATGTGTACCTCTGTTAATTTCCAAGCACTAGACTACATTGTGTCAGCGCTCTGAGTGCTTTTCATTAGAGTGCACATTCAGAGGGAAAATGCAATTTCCCCTGCGAGCGCGAATTGTGATTCTAGTGAAGGGAAACTTGTTTTAATTTGTCGATATTATATTATTTTATGCACTCACTAAGAAAATGATTTTCCAAGTATTGCATTTCCTTTTTATTTAAACTTTTTGTTGAATATCTAATCATAATTACAACATTCACCATACCCCGAAATATACAACTTCTGACCGCAAATCAACCCCTATCTCCCAAAGCGTTCACTTCCCTGACAAATTTCGGAGCTACTTTACAAAGTACCTACATCTCCCTACCAGAACCACCGATATTACCTGTGCGAAAAAATTGTCTGCACTTAAGTTGCGGAGGGGACAACGCGGCACCGCTAGCGCTCCGTTGCAAGCTTTTACGCATTCTTGTAATTTATTACGCCGCGCTCACTCCAGCATTTTTCATTGTGGTAATTTCAACGCCCCACCAATGATTGGCTCGAGCACATTTTTTCCACCAGCTCTCAAATTCAATGGTCATTTATTAACTCAAATGCAGCACATGGGAAATGAATGGTGTGAAATTGTGGGGAAAGTCTGGAAATCTTTTTAGGAAATGAATGTACATTCAGAATTCAACACCTTTCGGGTTTGTTCATGTTCTTTAAGAATAATCATCTCCTTGGACTCATTAAATTAAAGTAAGTAGGGCACATGGTGTTCATAATCAATAACTTAATACAATATGCACGCACAATGGTCCACCTGAACCAACGGAACCAGCAGAAACCATACCCTATAACAGATAGATATACAATATTAGAGACATGAACGTGACCATCGAAAGGAACAGAGACAATCCTAACTAAGGAAAGGAAGGACATGAATTACGCGCTTGAATAATCAGCATAAAAACCTCTTTTGTTATCAAAGCGATGGGACGACATAGAAAGTCTTAGCACGGAGATTGAGAGATTGGAGATTTTATAAATATTAAAAAGAAAAATTAAGTTATAAAATGGTGAAGGATTATTGCATGCACGCTCGTAGGTATATGGCGCGAAAGTAATAGAAAGAAGAGAAATTGTTGTATAAAATGAACGCGGCAAATCGACGTCTTAATATCATTTCCGCTTTCGTCGCTTCCTGCGATAGTTGAAGGGACTTTTACATTATTGAATTTCTCATTAGTTTCAACGCAGAGTTATGAAATGAGATGCAAATAGAAAATCATGATGGAATTATTTTCGAAACAACTTTTGTTTCTAACAGTACCTACCTAATCATTTTATTTTTTTCAAATAATGTTCGGCCAACGAATGAATGCGTTCTTTACACCCGCCAGTTTGATACAAACGAATACTTGTTTTAAAAATTTGATCTTTATTAGCTACTAGAAGTGTCGCACTGACAGGTTTCAGGAACGCATTCTCTCGACGCGACGGTTGGACTGTAATCAGAAATCAAAGGGAGGTGTGTAAAACTGGAAAATCTTATCAATATCTGGTGGAATAAAAAGTATACCGTTACTTTTTCACAGTCTTAGCTCCGGATCGAATATCGGAGTTTCCGGTCGGAAAAGTTGTGACAAGCCAAATGGTTTTTATGAAGTAACCCGCCCGGGTCACCTCATAACTGCAACCGCTGCTTTCACACTTTCAAGCCAATAAAAAGAGTGATTTATGTTCCGCAAAGCCAATCAAAATCGTATCGATTACCAGCTTAAAACTCCATTTATTTCACTTAGCCGATAATGATTTAGCTTCTTGGTCGGAGAAAATAATTCTTATATAAATTGTGAAAAACTGCGAAGTTGAAGAAATTGTGATCAGTAAGGTTTCACATTTTTAACCCAAGCACGTAAATCATAAACAGAGCTGTGGTGGCCCAGTGGTAAAGGCAGCCGCGACTTATGAGTAGTAGGGGGTGGGTTCAAACCCAGACAGGCTCTTTATTTGTGTAAACAATTTCTTCACCACTGCTGTCAAAACAGTGAAGGAAAACATCGTGAGGGAACCGGCAGATCCTAGAACCAAAAAATCGAAGACTTGTGACATCTACCAACCCGCACTGGTCCCGCGTGGTAGATTATAGCCCACTCCCTCTCGAAGAGAGGAGGCCTGTGTCCCAGCTGTGTGAGAACATTATAGTCTGATTATGCTAAGGTTTCATATTTTTACCCTAAGCAGGTAAATCTTCACCAGATGAACCATCGTTATTGTCTAGTTTAGCATCTACCTAGTAGCTAAACATGGGTTTCTAAAGGCACTGACTCTAGTTGCTATTAATGCACATAATTAAAATAATGCAAATCTGTCATCTTGAACACGACTGATTTATTGCAAGAATTGTACGTTTGGGTTGTACTTGTTTTGTTAGTCAGATTTGAGAAATGGTGCACTTGCGGAATGACCGCCTTCGGTAGACTATATACTAAAAGTCTGAAATGCCTAGCGACAGTGCAGTAATACATACTATACGCAGTTATATGATGCGGTGTATCCAGAGACACCGATATGTTTGACTAAGTACAATGAGCCGTTACATTTTGTCTTAGATTATCAGAAAATCG
The DNA here is from genome assembly GCA_949629185.1 of Apamea crenata. Taxonomy (NCBI): domain Eukaryota; kingdom Metazoa; phylum Arthropoda; class Insecta; order Lepidoptera; family Noctuidae; genus Apamea; species Apamea crenata. Next base: position 8,208,998 of record OX451359.1, read on the forward strand.
AATCCTCAAACTGCTCTAAATGTTTTCCGTGTCAATAAAATATGTTATATTCAGTAAACCACACGTCACCTTGAGCTGGCTTAGCGTACTACGGAATTCACAACGGAGTTTCACAAGTGGTTTCGTTTCCAATGACGTACGGTCTGCTGTACTTACTTTAAATATCATTATACGAAAACATCTCCTGCCGTGGAAAATAAATATGGGACATGTATCTGTAGCAGAACTGACAGCTCCGGACAGTCTTACTAGGTTAGGGTATACCGGATTCTTTGAAGGCCTGATCTATAACATTTAAATTACTTACGCGCTTATAACGTGCATGTTTTGTATCGCCGCAGATGGTCTTGACAGTCGTCTTGAAGGCGGCAGCGGCGCGTGCGATGTTCCCCCTGGTCCGTACAACACTGGCTGGAGAGACAGCGAGCCGCCCAGAGACATCGATGGAGGACTCGATAATCTGTAGGTACAGAGAGATAAAAAAAACAGTTTAGAATGGAAATCTTCTTTACCATTAAAGAAGAAAATGTTCGAAGACTTTGTAATCATCGCTGTGGGGAACATTCATAGAGCGCATTGCTCACTTTGACTTTACTTTGGTAAGTAAAGTAAGCGTTTCGTATGAATCTTCTAGCACAGCATAGGTAATCAGCCTTTAATGTTCCCACAACTGGGACACAGGCCTCCTCTTTTCGAGAGAGTAGGCTGTGATCTACCAAGCAGACCCAGTGTGGGTTGATAGATGGCAGCGGTTTCCTCACGATGTTTTTCTTCACCGTTTTGAGAGCAGTAGATCAGTGGTGATACACAAATTAAAGTGTCTGCCTGTGTTCAAAGTTTCGAACCTACAACTCCACTGCTCCAAATAAAATTAATCTTAGATCTACGCTAATAATGTTGACATTCGTATGCGACGCTTATGTCACATTATTAGCACATGGCTACTTAGCAAGGTGTCGCAACCCTATCCATATTTTATTTACATTGTAATAAATATTATAAATCTAAACTAACATCATAAATAGGTAAAATTGTTTGTAGACGGTTTGTAACCTTAGGAAGTAGGTGCTGACCCGATTTAAAAAAATCGTTCACTTACAGAAAGCTATGATCCTCTTGCCAAGTGCCTTATGATATGTTTTATGTAAAACCACGCGGACGAAGTCGCGGCACTCTCGGGGCAGAAGCTAGTGCATAGTAATGAGAGACTTGCAAAAACTTAAAAGATTTCGTCATCACAACAAACTGAAAAGGTCCATCCGGCTAAACTGTAAATCGACCCCAACATAGGGTGGAAAAGGCTAGGCAGATGATGAACAGACTGAAAAGGTTTCGTCATCAGAACAGCATGCTACAAAACAAAAAGCAATAAAAGAAAACCATACCAGTAATACTACTTAGGGACCGCCAACGAAGAGCATAAATAGGCATGTAAAGAAACTATACAATTAACTATACGTAGCTTATTCCCTAAATCCGACAGCAAAATACTACAACCCAGTAAATCTCTGACAGATCCCGGGATTACTCAGTACATCCGTACTTAAGTTATTCCGGAACGCTCTGCTGATAAATTGCATTTGTATTTTATTTAATAAGGCATTACTAACTTGCTGCGTTTGGTATACAGGGCTTATAAAATGCATGAATAATATATAAAATCGAAACATAACATTCCTAGAGTATTAAGTCCGCCTGTGCTGCTATGCTTTCGTGCATGAAGAATAAATAATACAATAAGTAGTCCTGAGCCAAGCTTAAATCTGAAAGTTAATTTGAATTCAGAAGTTTTTACAAGCTCTTTTATTTGTAACTCCATATTATAAAACTAAGTAAGCAGACGCGCAGACGAAGTGATTCGAGAGGAAGGTTTAGGGGTTTTGTGTAAACTGGCTGAAATATGACGATGATTGTTGGAAATATCTGAAAAATCATACAGTCTTACTTGCGTGTGCCACATAAACCAATAGAGTCATATGAAAACAATGTATTGCGGAATTAATACATTGTATCCCTAAATTAAAACAGAGTAGGTACTTTTATTCCCGATAGTACGTTGCCGTAGGATATATTTCAACATCTACGCGGGCGAAGCCACAGGCAAAAGCTAGTTGAGTCCATGACAATCCTTTTCATAACTATGCCCATGACATATGAATAACTCAGGTTTACTAAACTTTAAATAAGCATTATGTCAATTGAAATACCTACGACCAAGCAAGCCACCTAGTTAATAAGTACGACTAGGAAATAGCCCTTTAATTATTTAACTTCAGTGGCAACAGTAACAGCGATCGATATTCCTAGACCGTTTCACATACATTTGAACGTTTACACGGAAAACATTGAACAGCCAATCCTCATTGTTTATTCACCTTTTTCGTTCGAAAACAATTGACTACTGCCTACCTGTAGGTAATGTATTTCGTAAAACAAAAGAAGGTATCTTCGAAATGAGACGAAAGTGCGTTAACCCTCCTTAGCCCCTCTTCTCTGTCTAAATAACGCAATGACTTGCCGAATAAACCCGTGTAACTAACCAAATAATACTTCCACTGACCAAATGAAGGCACATTTTGGTATACTTCCACCCTCATTCTCTCTCCACGGTTATTAAATGAGTAAACCCCGTGGACAAATTTTCCTCGAATTTGTAAAACGTGAATTTTGTTGCCATGGTGATTCGGATTTAAAAAGTCTCAGTCCTTTGTAATTGCTATGATATTAACATCGGGGTAAGCTTTCATTGGCTTCTCCGTAAGCCATTTTCATAACAATGTTTTTCGAACGAGGGTGGTGTTACTGTTTTCCGGCGGATTCTTCAATTTTATTTAATTCAATCTGTTGTCCAGTCATTTGCTGGGGTTCTATTATTTCTGCCAACTGCTCGTATCAATCTGCCTTTCAGAAACCTTGGACTAATTTACCATACAGGGTTAGTCATTGGAAAATGAAAGAAAGAATGAAAGAAACATTTCCCAGTTACTAATCAATAACAAAAGTGGAATAACTAAAAAAAAACCACCCGAAAAGCTTCGTATCTCCTAACATCTACGTCATCCTTGTTTAAAATTAAAACATTTATCGTACCAATACATGGAACACGTGGTTTCGTGTTACCTTATTTGTGGGTAGCTCGCGGTTCTATACAGTTTTTCGATTCCCCGCGGGCCTGTTCAATGTTCATTACGGACACGGTATGTACAATGTCCATGCATAATTCTTTTTCCCTTTGTAGCACGACCAGTCTTTATTATATCAGGAACGCCTATAAATGTGCAATTGGAATTTTCTTTTGTGCTATTTTTAGTAACGCGGCGTTCATTTTCGTCATTTGCATTTGCATCTTCATTAATACTGTGAGATTTTTTCTTTATTGCAGACATGTGTTTATAGTCTGTACAAGAATCATCTTGAATAACTTTTGACGTTTCAGTAACTCCTGTCTTAATTGTTAAAGGAAATAGTTTTCCTCCTTAACAATTACTGCGAAAGATCAAACAACAAGTTGCAGTTTCAAACAAGTTCTCTTCAACATTTCTGAGATAAACGGTCTACGTTATCTGTAGTTGAAGTTTTGTCTGGCGTTACTTCTGCGTTTGCGTTTGTATTCAATAGTGAGTCACGAATAGATTTAACGCAAACCCAGTTGCTGTGTTAACTATCTTCAAAACTCACACAGGAACGCTATCTATTTGTAGGAACTACATAAAACGAATACAAATAAACCCAGAAAGGATATCCTATTTATGAACTCGCTTTTAAACGTTTTTCTGGAAACACGAAGAAAGGAAATAGATCAAAGTATGTTAAGCGAAGCTGGTAGATTACATACCTGTATAATTTAATTAAAAAAGCAGTAAAATTTCTTGCTTTACTTATAGGACATAAAACCATATTACATGAAACCTTTATGAAATTACTCGGCGTAAAACTAATTAATTTTATGACGTATATCAGAGCGTCATCTGCGTCCAATGAACCTGCCTACTCGTACGTGATTTTCCTAGTAAAGGGTCATTAATGTATATGCATATGCCTAGTTTTAGCGTTTGCCTTACTTTGCTAGAGTATGAGACTTTCGGTTGTGCTTTAAAAAAAGCTAAGTATAAAAAAACAGGGAGATACATAGTATACCTACATACCGATTCTCCTAAATACAAACATAGGTACATACTCAGCGTATAGGTAATAATCCCACTGCTGGGTGTGTCCCAGCAGTGGGATTATTACCTATACGCCTCCTGCGGCCTCCTCTCTGTGAGAGGGAGTGGGCCGTAATCCACCACGCGGGCTCAGTGCTGGTCGGTAGATACCACATGGCTTCGAATTTTTGATTATATTTTCCTAAATAAAATCCAATAAAACAATCTTTAAGAACTGATTAGACTTGACTAGATAATCTAGATGGTGCTATGATATCTATTTTTAAACCTTTGCTGGAAGCCTTAGAAAAAAAAGAAAGGACAAAAACAAATGTAATACCTTAAAGGTGACTCCAAATGCACTCGATGTGAGGAACAAGACGGTGCCGGTTGGTGATGCGACGACGGGTGTGGTGGTAGGGGCGGAGGGCTACTGTGCCGGCTCAGTGTCTCTGGAGACACCAGCGCAGCCCCTGCGGATGCCGGGCTCGGCAGGGGCGGAGCGCTACCGCCAGATATCTCGGAGTCTGCGCCCCCAAACGTGGCGCGGGAGACATGGGAGCCACCCGACATGTTGTTCGCCGGGATTGAGTAGCAGCTGCAACAAAAAAGAATATCTTTTAGCATTGTAAAGAGAACTACAACAGTTGCGATTGACAGGTTCTGGAATGTCGACTTCACAAACTGGTAGAAGTCGACAGTCTTGCACCAGGTGGACAAGTAGCCTGGTAATAGTCTCTTTAAATGAGAGTCTCTTGAACCGACCATTGTAAAAATCATTAAAGATATCGGTCTAGTTGAAAACCAGCATCAGGCACTAGTTGTTTTTTTGTGTTGTATTTTGGTTGTACTGGGCCTATCTGGCGCATCCGCGAGGCACATTTTCCTGCTAATTCATTCTCACAACACAATTTACACTTTTTTGTTATTTTCTTTTGTTTACTTGTAGGTAGGTATTTGTTGTATTTTAGTATGTGCTAAATAAAAGTATTTTCTTTATTCTTTTTTTCATATCTAAAAGACATTATTCAAAAGACCCCACCTAGCTCGATTACAGCTAAAATATTACCAGGTGCACGCTGTCTCCTAACAGGTCACTTGGTTAGTTAATGATGCTCTTTCCACCGTGTCTGAAAGCTGCGCTTGGAACAACAAGACCCAGGAGACCGCTTAATTAGTAACGAGCACCAGGTGGCGTTTGTTGCGGCCGGGAGTGCTGTCCCCTGCTCCCAGGTGCTTTGTATTTTGAAACTATATTTATGTCATTGTCATTTTAAAATTTGGAACTAGTGAGATTATTTAAATTGAAACTAAAGGCCAATTAATCACGTAATTAAAAACATTTAAATCTAGTTGCAATCTTATCTCAGCCACAATCAATGTCAAAAACTTGTAAAAAATGTAGGGAAATTAGAGGTATTTTTGACAGTTTGAGACAGATCAGTTTAGATTATTTTATCGAATTATGTATCATCACTTTTTGAAGTGATACCATAGATTACTTTAAGTTATCACTTCTGTCGGGAGTCCCGAGACGCGCACGTTTTTTTTTTAATGAACAAAATTGTATCATCTCTACTTGATGGCTATTTTAAGTGTTGATTAATTGAGGGTTTTGGCGCTGATAGCCGAAAACTGTTACCTGTAGCTTTCGCCTAGTGCAGCCACAGTTCGGATGTCTAATTCATTTGTCACAAGAAATTACAGATTTACGAGTATGTGTATCATTATAAACGATTTTTAGAATAAACTTATATCATATTGTATACTATGTAGATGTTGATGACGAGGTGACTATGAAGTATGGATACTCTGTAGTCATAATTTTGTCTATATTCAGATTTTTTTGCATTCACATCAGAGTAATTTTGTCTTTGAAAATAACGTTATTAGAACAAGTAGAAGTAAGTACGCCATATTCAGATATTGAAAGTTACGGTAACAGTCTGTTATGCATGTAATCGTTTTCTTCACTCCGCCAAGTCTAGCCATTAGCAGTGCTAAGCACTAAACGTTAGACTTCTTTGAAGGGAAAAAAAGATAAAATCTCAGATGTCTAGGATGCTAAAAGGTTTGATTCAAAACCTAATCTCGTTCCTACATAAGAGAGTCTGGTTATTTAGAAAAAACTAACTTTCGCTCGCGACTTCGCTCGCGTGGATGTCGGATAATATCCCACGGGAACGTACTACCGGTATTTAAAGTACCCTGTGTGTTAATCCAGGTTATAAACTGTCTGTGTCCCTAATTTCATCCTGATTTTCAATGTGTATTCCCCAATTACAATTTTCATCTAGTGTTAGAACTAAAAATTATAGTATAGTGTTTTTTTTATTAATTACTTGGTTATTATGATTTAAAATAATTTTTCGGGGGTTTTGTTTGTAGTTCGCAAAGTGAATTAATTTTGTTTTAGTTATATTTTTTTTAAAGTGGTTTTCGTTTAGCCAATTAATTATATCGTTGATAGTTTGATTTGCCTCTTGTTGATGTAATGTTTTGATATTTTCCGGTATTATTACTGACACGTCATCAGCAAATAGTACGCACTTATGATTTGTTATATTTGGTAAGTCGTTAATATATAACAGGAAGAGAAGAGGCCCAAGGATGGGCTTCCTTGGGGCACTCCGGACCCATTGTGTCTAAATAAAGATTTATATGCCTTTGCAACAAGTTTATCATCAATAGTTTATTATCAGTCGTTAAGTAGGTAGGTAACTACTACTTAACTACTGATAATAATTCAAGAAGGTAGTTTCTTTAATAAAGAAAATTCTCATGAACATAGTACAAGCTTCGTTATCTTTAAAGACAAAGACAAATGAACGGAAAAACTTGTGTTAGCGCAGTCTCACTAAACAATACAAAGTATGTGGAAAGCGTTCTAAACTTTACTCTCTTCCTCAAGTACTTGGTTTTAATTAAAGAACATCCTGTCTCCGTTAATTAAAAACTAACTTTTCATGTAACTATGAACAAAACCTAGTGTCGATAGAGAGAGAAAATACTATAGGTACAGCACTAGAATATGGCTGGACGCCTTTAGAAATTAGACTATGATTGGTTAGTTCGTTTTCGCAAGTTTCCGATACCTACGTAAAATGATAGTTGTGGTAGTATTGCGGTCATGTAGCTAGCAAGCAATGAGCTATGAGCAATTTATGAGATTACCCGCATAAGTTTCGATCCCGTGGGAATATCGGGATAAAAATTATCTTATGTGTTAATCCTGGTTATAAACTATATGTGTGCCAAATTTCATCCAAATACGTTCAGTAGTTTTGGCGTGAAAGAGTAACAAACATCCATCCATCCATCCATACATGGCAAACTTACACGTTTATAATATTATTAGTAGGATAGGATTACCGAACAGCAATATAAGTAGTATTATTTTTCATCTATGCTATCCTCACGTCTGAAGGTAGTTTTGAGACCATTGGCAAATTTCTTGGAGAAGATTTTTTTTCAATTATGAATTATTATTCAAAAACCAACTTACCATTTGGTGTAACCGCAAAAATGCCTCATTAGTTGTTAGTTACATGTCTATAGTACTTACTTACCAAATAACTTTCAATCTAGAGAGGTTTACATGACTACAGTAATAAATCACAATTTCGAAACTACTGCTTTTCGCGGAACATATATTGCGTTTAGGTTATCCATGGGTTTCCTAGACACAAAAAATGTTTGGACCACTATAAATGGGCCACTCTGTATAACAAATTGTATGTTATAAATCATTTATATCGTAGTAGGGGTAATATACTATTTGCCTATCTAGGTAAATAAAGTAAACACCTATTACAAGTACATACATTTCAGAGCATCTCCATTCCGCGCGGTGACGGTGCTAACGTCAGCGTAAATGGAGATATAATCCTCCAAATTCATCACCATTACGGTTCGTCGACGCTTTACGTACTCTCAAATATGGGTACGGGAAAATGAGGCAAAAATTGAAAGCCCTCACCACTCCAATTTCGCAAGGAATCACGCTGACTATGACATTTGGGAAGATAACTTTTACAAGGAGTTATCAAGAGTACGCGAGGATTCCTCCCTAAGTGAGTTATTACACGGGAAACATTTGAGATACCTACGGTTGTCTCTGGACGAGATAAGTGGGTTCAATGAACTCTTGAGTGCAGTTTTCCGCTTTCGTCTGGCGACATTTTGTACCACCTTTTTTATATAAAATTTCAACATTGCGAAATTGCCTGTGGTGTCAAGGTGTGCTGGAATCTGATTGGTATTGCAGACATTTTTCTCCTGAAACTTTCGAAATTAACTTTTGTCGAAGTCTAGACACTTAGACGAAGTTTCGGCAGGTAAACTGTTGGTATAAATGCTTAATCCCTACAAAGTGTTTTCATACGAATCGTATGGGCAAGGTATAACTTAGGTAGGAATAGGGGTATAGGCCAGATATACCTACAACGCAATAGATAGGTACAGCACCACTAAAGTGTCATTATAGTTTTCCTTTCTTTTTACTACAAATAATAAACCTAATTTTACACATCCTATGCATGTTACATGTCTGTATGTTACCTTTTCACGCCTAAACCACTGAACAGATTGCGATAAAATATGGCAAGGAGATAGATACATCCTGTAAAAGGGCATAAGTGGTTTTTAGTCCCGGTAGCTTATTCCCCTGAGGGATAATTTACGACAACCACGCGGGCGAAGCCGCGGGCAGAAGCTAATGTTTCCAAATCGCAGGAAAATATAATATTTCAACATTCAGAACAACCGTATATTTCGTATGAAAAGCACAATCGGAAATATTACCCATTGCAACTGTATATTAAAATATTATATGCAATAATCGTACATAATATTCGCAAATGGACGCCCTGCCCCAACAACGTGCCGAGAATCCGATACCGGGAGAGAATACGGCGCAGCGGCACAAGTTCATAGTTTATGAACTTCGATGGCACTTGTACGGAATCTCAATTTCTTCAGACTTCCTATTGTGAAGTTTTGAATTCATTTTCTTGGCATATGAATATATCGAACGTGCAGTTGGATTGAATTAAGGTCGTCAATTGTAATTCAAGGTAGTAACTGAGCAGAGGGTATGTTAAATAAACATACCTACACCTCCAAATTTTAAGTAGATTATTACATTAGATACGCGAGAAAACGCAGAGGTTTAATTAACTTAATAATTCTAAATTATTTAAAATTGAATCTATTATGCTACTGTTTGAATGATTTTTTTCTAACACCCATGAATCAGAAATCACAAAACAATGGAAGCAGGAAATAGAACTCGAATGGAACAAACGACACTAAAAGGGACAACGAATACGTAATCGGATTAAATAATTCCAAGAAATTTTCGTTCCTGTGCACCGAAAGTGCCACAAATCGAATCACCGTCGGCTGCTGGCTGGAGATGGGGCGCCAGTCGCACATTTCCGCATCCAATATGGCCGCTTTCGATTTCCGGTCCCGTCTCTTGCGTAAACGGTTTACCTCGGATTACATACAGCGTTTATTTTAATCAAACCAATATTCGCCTCTGGCGCGGGTCACGGGATTAAACCTGTGTCCATCTGGATCGCTTCAAATCGAGCACAATGTATGTAAATCAAAATAAATTGCTCGAGTATCAAATATATCCGAGACCATCTGGATTTTTGCGGGAATGCCACAGATAACGATATTTCAGAGGGATATTGTCGATTCTTTTGTTGTAAGCTCGAATAAAAGCTCCGCCGTGCTTCAGTTGTTTTGTTTACAAAAAAGACATAAAAGCTGAATTTGTGTTTTTTGGCAATTCTTCTATCATAAATCAAAGGTCTATGAATAAAAATCCGGAACTCGTAAAAAACGTTGTGTTTTATCGTTCGTTCTATTTCTGATTTAACGTGCATTTACTTGTGAAAAAATAAACAATGTTACTTGATCCGAACAGATTCAATTTAACTTATGAACTTACACAAGTTAAGTGCCATAGACAAGACAGAATCAACCATTTAAGGTCCAGAACTGACCCTATAGGACCCGTTTAGTGATTACAGATAATCTAAGATCGCCTAAGACATGTCCTGGTCGCAAACGATTCCAACGACACATCATTTACTTACTGAGATCGGTTTCACAGTTAGGACCTCACAATATCTACCTAATAAACTATTGTTTCTACCGTATGATGAACCTCAAGGTTCCTTGATGGATCCGTTGCTTCTTAGCATTTATGTGGGCGACATTGACTCGTGTTTCCACAACTCAAACTTACTTTATTTTGCTGATAATATGAAGACATTTTCTGCAATATCATCAGATGTTGACATGAATGATTTTCCTCTCCTAACCACAGGCAAACTCATACATAGTGCGAGCTTCAATTTTCTTTGTAAAGAGTTTTCATTTGACCCCAAAACCTATTTATATACTGCACGCACTCGGCTGAACGTTGACTTTTTTAAAAGTGCATAGTGCTTATTGTATATATGCATGTGCATGTTCTTTGCTATCGTGATTGTTAGTAATCCTAAGATGTCTACTACTTATTCTGTTTTTACCCGTAAGAATCTGTAATTGGCTCTATATCTCATATACAATTATTAATATCCATCCGTTATATCTGTTTGTTCTCCTATAAATAAATAAATGATAAGGAAAACTAATCCACTACGACAATAAAGAAAATAAGACAATAAAGCCATCCTATCCATACAATATTTAGTGTAAATCTCCTCATCAATCACATGGACCGAGGAACAAATTCTTCTCCCGTTACCTGTCATCCATAATACTCCTGTTACATCGATTTATATTAATATCAATGCTGTAGACATGATTTAATCTGTTTTTCTTAGCTCCAGGCGGCGAGGGAGGGTAAAGAAAATCGTAGTGATTTTTTATGGGATATGAAAACTGCTTTGTAATCTTGTATTGTTTGCATTTTGAGGCGAGTTGATTTTGATTTATACGTTCAACCTCTTGACACGGGTTTTGTTTAGCATGGAGCTGAGTGATAGGTTGGAATATGCATATCATCATCAGATTGGAAATCGAGAAGTCACGGAATACTATGTATCACGCACACTGCTGATGACTCCTGGGATAATACCATCGTAAGACACTGTCATGTAAGGAGTGACGATCTTCGCAAGTTAGTTTGTTATATGCATACATGTCATCATCTGTCTAGCCTTTTCTCAACTATGTTGGGGTCGGCTTCCAGTCTAACCGGATTCAGCTGAATACCAGTATTTTACATGGACCGACTGCCTATCTGACCTCCACAACCCAGTTACTGGGTAATAACTAATACGATACCCCTTGGTAAGACTGGTTGTCAGACTTTCGGGCTTCTGACCACCCGTAACGAAGTGTTATCTGCATACATGTATATTTGTATAATCATAAATTAAACGCTATTCGTTGGTAAGCGCATCACTTGAGAACAGTTGCAATTTGGTTTCTTTTTTAATGTTCGTAACAGTCCGGTTTTGAGGGAAAGAAAAATTGGAAAAGTTGCCCTGAAAATTTGAAAGACTGAAAGTGCTAGCTCAGTATTTCTATGAGATTTTGGAACAGAAAGGAAAGGATAACGTCTAACTGGTCAGCTAGCAGCTAAATAGATGAGTGACTAAATGTAGACCTCAGTGTCGTGAAATTGAAAACATCTTAATGATGATGGAATAAATTGTTAGAGGGAAATAGTTAAACTCATATGAAAGTAGCCGCAAACTCAATTTGAATTACCAGCCAACGTCCATGTTCTCGACCAAGTTCTTAATGAAACCGGACGAGATAACCGCAAATCGATCCCATTTAACACGGGAATATTAATGATAGTCGACAGCAACTACCAGGGAACTATAGGAACGAGGAGAAACTAACTTCTAAATCTCGAGCACTATTATGTCGTCTGGGATCTAAGAAATACGAATTCTATTCTCTAGTCGATATCGATTTCGCTTACTATAAAATCGAAGCGGTTTTATTACATGCTAGAAACTGATGTCGTGGCTTTCAGACCTAGTGTTCGGCATTTTGCTGAATTCGCTATCGTTTTCAAAGTTTAGTGTGGTGCTGGTTTTGAAGCTGAAGTCTCAAGAATCATTATTCTGACTTGTCATAAGTATGTATTAAGTACATACAATAATGTAATCCCAATCCTAACTAATATTATAAATACGAAAGTAAGTTTGTTTGTTACGCTTTCACGCTAAAACGGCTGAACGGATTTGAATGAAATTTGGCACAGATAGACCATGACCTGGATAAGGACATAGCTACTTTTCATCCTGGATCGCAGACGAAGTCGCCGGTAACAGCTAGTTCAAAATTAAATTAAGAACATAGTCTCACAAAAACCATTTTGGTTAAACATACACCTCTACGATGATACAGAAAATTTAAACAGACCTTGCAAAACAATACAAACAAATAGTTTTAGACTACAATACAAAACTACAGACACGATTTAAAGTTAAGAGAAACTTTCCTAAAATAGTTTAACAACCGAAAACGATACGATTTCAGGATAAAATTCGCTACCTACCGCTAACCGGTCGGGCAGCTGAAACCAAGCTGCTTTAAACTTTCACTATCGTTAAATTTTGTACGCTTGTCGTTTCGAGGTAAAGATAGAACATAGATACTTTAGATAGGCGATGAATGATGATACAATGGCGCCGATTCCCTTCTTCATAAACTAAACTAAATTTAAGTTCAGCGCATCTTTTTCTTTCTATTTCATTAAGAAATTAACAGAAGATAAATATTAGTTTAGTCCTGTCAAATTAGTCAGCGCGTGCGTGACATAAATTGACGTATTTTTAATAGCAAATTTTTTAATCACATCTAAACTTGTCTATGGAGTAGGTATCTTAATTTGTCTAAACTAATATTTATCTTCTGTCCTTTTCTTAATGAAATAGAAAGTAAAATATGTGTTTAACCATACATTTTTGACGCTTAAACGTCACTTAACTTTAATCATCGGTTATAAATAAACCCCAAAAAGATTAAATAGGTTTAGTAGTTGAGCGCTTTACGTTTTGAGTTGAGCTACACGATTTCTGACAAATGCTTACACTGACTGGACAGCACCCTAATTGCGTTTCAATCTCAATCCGAATGATTTTGAAGGATATTGCTAATCCATTGCTTCATATGTTCGAAAAATGTGTCTACCAAACAACGTAAATAACGCAATGAATGTGGTTGAACTGTCAAAATGAACGCCATTGGTACTGTTAGTGTGTTTGTCAGTTACCCCGCTGCTGGTCCATTTAAATATGTGTGGATTGTCTTTCCTCAAAACAACACTTCGGACACTAATCTACATGGTCCTCGCATGAATCTGACCAAGATAATGACTGTACTTTAAAAGAGACTGACCCCTGAGTTTGTTTCACCATTTCTTCTCAGGGGTAGTCAGATAGGAAAGTGCGGCTCCATCTACTCAGCTTTTTTTTTAATATATACGTTAATAGTAATTCCGATATCCTATTTACAGAATACGAGTAAACAATTTCATTGCATTTTAAATAAAATAAAATTGAGTTTATACATATCTTACTGCTATGAAAGTTGAAAACGGTTTGTTCTCGACGCCTCAGTTGTGTGCTTTTGTCAGGTTTCTGTTGAAGTTTCCGATAAACTCGTAGATGCCCTGTAAGTGTTGCTATATTGTCCCAACCCTTAACCACAACGAGTTTTACAACTTCCTTTCTGTATTTAATTTTATTGTTACTCAGAAACCTGAAAAGGACAAAACTGTTCGCATGTTCATGTAATTAGAAAAGTTGTAAATTGTTTCTATAAATTACATAAATTGTCTGCGGACTTTTATTGTATCTATTGGGCCATTAATCTACAATAGAAACTACAACAATAACAAAGATTAATAACGTATCAGAACTGACTAAGTTCTAACCATAAATGAAACTGAACAATGCTATCTACAATCTCGCCCAACTTTCAGCGTCACTACAAATACTATTATATGCTAGGTGTTTGTACACACTGTATACTAACACTTTCCCATGTCAAACTGTTATAACAACCACTGCTGAAACATTGAAATCTGCACCTTATCTTGATAAGGGTTTGATTTAATTTTGAGTGGCAGCTTTGTAGTGTTAACGATCTGTGAAGTTGTTAGGAGTATCGTAGTATACGTTCCCTTTCGTTGGCAAGCTGCCGGGTGGCCGCTGATCAATGAACGTCTGTACAACCAGACTACTTTCACGCTGGGCGTATTTTGAATTTGGAACGCTTTTTACTTTTTAAAGGTTAACGTAATCCGGCCAGGTTCATCAAGTGGATTGTTTATGGAACTCTTTGATGAGTCAGAATATAAAACCCTTTTGGGAGGAATTGTAAACAATATCTAATGAAGGGTTGAGAGTTGTGTACAGTTTGTTTACAAAATCAAAGTGGTAAGCGTATGGATGCCTTACAGGGATGTTGACTATGCTTGATCAAACGATCACACTTGACGGAGTTTGTTTATAAAGTTTTAAAATGCTTTAGAACTTTCAAATGGATATTCAACGTTTCGTCCAACTAGAATATATTCGCAAATAGGTTTAGCAACAAACCTCGTAATACCTTAACTGATATCACTGCAGCTAACAATAGAAACAGTACTTTGATGTTAAGAAATGACATCAGACACTATCAAAAACCTGTCCAGGTTAAAATGCACTCCCCAAACACCAACATCAGGTAAAAATCTACATACTCAAAACTCGACAAATCCCACAATAAAATTCCCAAAGCCCGTGCAAAATAAATATAAAAAAATATATTCGTACATAATCCTGAATAAATTGTTAGCAGCACGAGTACGTCTGTTCATATCCACAAAATAGAAGAATAAAAAAACACCAACCAACGTGTGAAGCGCAGAGAGAGCATTTCACACATTGCTCGACGTTTTTCTATCTGCAACGCAAGGCTGTCTTGTTTATTTCGAAGACAGTACAAAGAGCTGTGTTTTTACTGAAGAAAGTACAAGATAAGCTTTGTGGTGAGAAACAAGGGATATATCTTAGTGTGTGATTGGAGTACCTATAGTGTAGTCTTTGAGTTTTTTTTTTTTCTAGAGGCCCTTAATTTTTTTTACTTGTCATTTGTCGCGAATCTGAAACAGATATTGCCACGATTCTATTTAAATGTATACCTACCTAATATTATCTTCATCATCTGCCGAGCCCTTTCCCAACTATGTTGGGGTCGGTCTCCAGTCTAACCGCTGCAGCTGAATATCAGTATTTTACATGGAGCGACTGCCTATCTGACCTCCACAACCCAGTTACTGGGTAATACGATACGCCTTGCTAAGACTGGTTGTTAGACTTTCGGGCTTCTGACTAGGTACCCGTAACGACTGTCAAAGATCCACGAATGATAGCTGGGACCAACGGTTTAACGTGCTTTCTGAGGCACGGAGGAGTCTCGGTTTGCAAAGATGGTCACCCATCCACAGACCAACCGCGGCAACCGTAGCTTAACCTGATCGATCGACCAGTGTGGCTGTTATTTACTGTGTAATATTATATAGTTCTAAAATAGGGTATATAATTTTCTCTGGGTCTTCTGCTGTCCCTCTGAAAGTCTCAAACGTCCGAGAGTGTAATCTTTTCACACGTTTTGTGGACGAAAATGATTATTTCGCTATTTTGAGTCGACACGTGTCCCAATTTATGCACTACGTAGTAAGTCTCCTTTGATGGTTCCATTGTATTCGAATAAAGCACACTTAGGCAATCAATGCACATTGCTAATAACTTCGAACTTGAAGACAATCCTTCAATCAACCAATCAACTTAGCCTGTCGCAATCCACAGCTGGACATAGGCCTCTCCCAAGCTGTGCCACAACACCCTGTCCTCCGCCTTCCGCATCCAGTCTGTCCCAGCCACCTTCTTTAGGTCGTCCGTCCATCTAGCTGGTGGGTGCCCCACACTACGCTTCAAGACAGTCCTTGCTAGTTTCTAAACGAAGATTTGTTCGCGTAAACGTCATATCAACTAAGCCTATTAGATAGTAGCTTTTATTCATACACTGTCCGTTAAACATGCAAACAAAACATTAGTCTTCAATATTGTTTATATTTCGTGTGTAGTGTGCTTAACGTGCTTACTTGTTAGTTTATTATTAAACATCACATACACACACATAAAATATTTCGGCATCGTTGTTGGAACTACGAGAGGCGCTCTATTATACGTATTTAAACTTTACAAACTTCGTCAGCATAAAGAAAACACGAAAGTTTAAAAGAAAATGTATAAAGATGAAGTTTTAAAGTTCTTTTTAATATCAGGTAAGACCTTCCTGTGTTATGAATATTCAAATATACGAAAGGGTCGTCCTGGACCCGGCGAAAACTCTCAGAAGCTTGGAGCCTTTCAGCATCCCACTTAAGATCTTAAAGAACCCAATTAAATATAAAACGCTTATAAAAGGAAGCGCCTTGCAAAAGGGGAAATTTTTGGTTTATGGTACAAAATGGACACTCGCTGACGTAAATAAATAACCTTCGGGTTGACGGCGCCTGCTCTTTTTCAGGGTTCATTAACATTTTTTTGGACTACTATGAGGATGTAATCTGTACCTGCTAATTACCTACATCAGAGGAGCAATACTCCGAATTTTAAGAACGTTCACAATCTGATTTCAGTCTCAATCTGTCAAAAATACGTCTAATTTCCCTACATTTTTGACATGGATTGTCGCTGAGATGAGATTGTGACTAAGATTTTGAACATTTTTAATTACGGGAATTCGCCTTCAGATTGTCAATCGTTAATCCTAATCGGCCCTGCCATCTCTTAGCAGAAATTAAGTGTTAGTAATCAAAACAACTATTTAATCTATATTATGAAATTAACTAATATTGTATTTAATTAAGAACGTCCCTCATATTCATGTTATTGCAATTGTTGCTGATACTGCAGCTTTATTCAAATAAATCTACCTATGTCCGTAAGAATATTTAATTTACGAAAATATAGAGAGAGAAAAACAGCTTCCCTGCGAACACGACACTCTTTGGTAACTTTATCTTTAATAGTTTTTTTTTTAACGAAGTTCTCCCGGCTGGCAACCTGGGTGGGTCCGTTTTGCGACAAAGTTTCCTTAACTTCGCTCAGCCTTGTCTCTTATCCTCTGGGTTGTTGACTCCGTGTCTGCTTTCACGAAATCCCGCCAACAAGTCGTGGATTTGTTGCCTTTTTGGAGTTTTTGTTCGTGTTGCTGTTTATACAAAACGGACAATTCTGACACGTTTGTTTATTCATTGCAGTGTCTATAGAATTCTGGGCTTTACTTTGTGTTTTTCACTTACTATCAGTCTGATTGTGTGAATAGCACATAAACAGACTGAATAGCACAGAATTGGTGCCCTGAGACAGCGTGGCGGGGTAGCGCCAGACCACGTGGGAGATGGCGGGACGAGCTGGATAGGTTGCGATAAAATTGGAAGGAGGACGCGCGGGCTCGCGGAAGATGGAAGGAGTTGAGGGAGGCCTTTGCCCAGGAATGGGACAGAGTAGCTAGTAAAAAAAAATCTGTCTATTGTTTTCAAAACTAAGTCTCTCTCTGTTTTTAGGACCCCGTACCTCAAAGGGAAAAAAACGGAACCCTTATAATGGGATCACATCGTTGTCCATCTGTCTGTGTGTCTGTCTATCAGTCTTTCTAGACCCTTTTTCTCAGGAAGGTGTGGGGGGTATCAAGTTAAAATTATATAATAACAAATACGTAGGTCTACGGTCCCTAGGATCCCTAACAAAAAGCATGCTTCTAACTTAACGCAATAAAAAAACCGGCTATTTATGCGACATATTTTGATACTCGCAAATAAATCAAAACCTATAGGGTACTTCCCTTTGACCTAGAATTATGAAATTTGGCAAGGAGCAAGGTCTCGTGGCACAAATAAAGGAAAAAGTCCAAAAATCATTCATTTGTAGTTTTTATCACATACGAAAAAAAAGCGATTACAAACTTACATTTGCAGTTGGAGAATTGATCATGTCATGACGTAAATCGATGTATGGGAGAACATTTTTTACAACTACAATACGGAACCCTTAATTTTGCGTGGTCTGACACGCACTTGGCCCATGTTTTTAAATGTAAGTAAGCAATATTTTCTCTTCGTGTTCGCATTTTACCGTGTTCAATTAACCATTCACGAGTTAACATAAAACACGTAATTTAACTAGGCCTTCCAAATTCGCATGTAATACATTATAAATAAATTATCACTATCACACGTCCACATAGCGTGCAACACTCACATACCATTGCATTTTAAAATTAATCGTAGCCACCCCTGTCAACAGCCCACGACGGGTCAACGACCCCGCCTATTTAGAACGAACAATGTTTATAAAGTTAAAGGAATAGCAGGAAGTAGGGCGAGGGGCAGTGAGAAGCGGTCTTAATCCTCCTTTCAACTGTTTTTGAATTACAACACGTATATGTTATCTGTTGTGTAAACTCGTGGGATGTCAGCTTTATAATAGGATAGCAAGTAAAGTGACGTACCTATTAATGGTTGCGGAACTTCGGAAGCTAAAGGCTGAGTGCAGATTACCGCGGTTGTTTGTAAGTGAATCAACTAGGTGACAAGCAGTTCGCGTGGATGTCGTAGGCGGGGTTTTGTAGGGCATTGTGGGGAAGTATGGCCTAAATAAGTTTAATAGGATTTTAGGACGTAGTCCACCACGTCCTAAAATCATCGTAAAAATTCGGGTCACTTTTCGATATGAAATAAACAAAGGGATTCTAAATTCTGCTAACGTAACAGCACCGTACATTACCAGCACAATATGGATAAATTTCGAACCTATTTCAACAAACAAAACATAATGTTTTGTCTACCAACCGCAACAAATATGCTTCCATTTGCCCACCAACATAACTTATTATTCAAAACATAGCCAAAGCAAACAGTGAGTGTAAACTAACGCCTACTAAAGCACGTAGAATTTCCGTATTACTCCCGTTTATAAACCGTAAGGCTACCGTACAGGAAAATATTAGAGTCTTAACTACAAAATTAGGTTGAAACTCGTTAAAAAGCCAACGGGCGGTGGCGGTGGAACGAACCCTTAGGGAATGGTGCTCACAAAATACACATGCATACTTTTTCGGTGTCGGAACGCACGTTCCATTTTCAAATATTTTGTTTTTATGGGGACGTAAACATCACTCCACTGGCTTTACTTGCCAGTACGAACGAACTATACAACCTCTTTTGGGGGTTGATTAAAACTTTTTCACAGACAAAAAGCACTATGCCTCTATTCTTTTCGAACATTCATCAAAATGTTTCCATTAGATGTCATACTTTTTTCGAAATGAATGAACATTTTCCTTCTGCCTACGGACGACGACGGAAATCGATTGTTTGTAGAACAGTTTATTCGCTAATTAATAATGCAAACTTAAGCTACACTGAACAGCCGATCGATGCCACAAACTGTCGTGTTGCGAACAATACGTAGAATTTGTACGAGTTGCATTGCACCATAACGATACGAAATATTGAATACAATTTCACTGCGGAAAGGGATGCAAGCAATCTATCATTGCAAGTCAGATTCAGTTTGAAAGCGGTGCGAGATTAGATCTCTCCCATTTGTGAATGACGGACGAAAATACAATAGTGAAACTGGACGGTTTTTGAATGATAATGTAATTTTAGTAGTAAAAGAAGCAGACTATATTTTAAGTAGGTACTTAGCGTGTTTTTTTAAGTAGTCTACGAATACTTTTCGTAAAAGGAAACGGAGTAAAAGTCTTGTTATCTCCATTGAACGCCAGTTAACTGCTAACTCCAACGTACCCAAAAAAAGGTTGCATGCTTGCCTTGTCCTAACCTCCTTACTAACCTTTCAGGCGGAACCGTAACGACCACCGCTTCAGTGCAGGTAACAACGCCATTTTCCGTAATCTTCATCGTAACTATCTCCATCCAATCAAATCACTTTAACATCTAATCCAAAACCTAAGCATTGTTATTACTAACAATAATTAATTCTAAATAAACTATTTGATACGACATTTTTCTAACAAAGATCTGAGTGAAAGTTAGAAAGTATCACAGATAGAACGAGAAATATGTACATATATGAAAAGTACACGCAAATTCGTCGCAAGCGCAATGCAGACTGAATTAACCGCCGTCGTCCCCAGGGGATTAACTGATCTAACTCGATGATACTCGGCTGGATTGCTGCAATTTCGTGCTGCTATTATTGCAGGCATGAGGGCAGGACACCGGTTCTCCGGCGAAATTAGTAAATAGACACTTGATGGGGCCAAATGGGCAGCGCCCGCGGCGTTCGGCTAATATTGTATCAATTTGTAAACTTAAAGTGACGGCTTGTTGGTATGATAGATAGGGCTGTGGAATGTAAGTACATGTGTAATCTGTCGTTTAGTGTGTTGTTATCTATATTAATATTATAAAGAGGTAAAACTATTATGTAGGGTCCCCTACATAACGCTAACGCTAACGCTCTATGAGTCTCATGGTTACTCTCAATAAAGAATTTATTAATTTTATTTAATAAACTCAAAGCATTTATTTCAATGAAACCATCAACAGGCGCTTTTGAATTGTCAATATAATCATTTGTAATCTTCGGAACTACTGATCTGATTCCGAAAATTCTTACACTAATGGAAAGCTGTAGTATTGCCGATTGCCGAGTGTCATAGGATATTTTATGTTAAAACAAGTTTCACGCGGACGTTTTGCGGGCAGAAGCTGGTGTGGGAGAAAAGTAGTGTTGAGCTAGAAAGCATAGTTTTTGGTAATGGGATAAAAGCTCGCGTAGTCGCATTAAACATTTGGCTGATGAAGATGCTAACTAATGCAATGCCATCAGAACAATATTAAGAACAGCGAGGTAAATCAGTAGCAATGGCTTTAATTGTGACAGTTCAACAACATTTATAGCGTTAATCACGTTGTTGAAGAGACAAAATTTTCGAACTTGTGAAGGTTAGCAAAACATCCTTCAAAATGTTTCAAATTGAGATTGATAGTGCTGTTGCGCAATCACGGTGCAGCCTTGCCCTAGAGTCAGCACATTTTCGCATTTTTCCTAACAATACACAAAATTGGCGAAAAATGTATCGCATAGTGAAGGTTTCAAGTAGCTACAATATATTTTATTAAAGTAGAGAGGTACCACAGAGATATGTTAAGTTAGCAAATCATCAACCTACCTATGTAAATGCGGAAACTCCAAAACGTAATTGGGACGGTATTTTGCATTTAAATTAAAATTATTCGTTGATATAGGACGAGTCATGTTCCTTTGAAAGGTAAATATAGACTTCTCAAGTATTCCATTAAATCCTCGGTAGTTCAGGTAAATGTTATTCGGGAATTAGAGTCGGGCAATGAATTTTCGATTTTTTTTTTCGTCGTTACTTATGAAAACCGTGAAATTCTTTGAAAGGTCAGCGAACAGGCGTCTGGTTGACATCGCGGGCAAAACCTGGATGAGGCAAAAGAAATGACAGCCTATGCCTGCATTGCTATTCTGTAAAAATCTAGGTGAAGTGAGCTGTCATTCCACCTGGATGTTAGGAATTGCCACTATTGACAACTCACTTCACCGAAGTATTCACGGTGAGGTATTTACAGAATACATCAGGTGCAGTGTGTGATGTCGGGCTGTGGATGATGATGATGAAGCGTACAGGTGCTAAAACTTAACATAGTATGAGTATCATTACTGAAACTTTTACATCCAGATCAAAGTCAAACGTCCTAATGAAATAAGCGAAATCCTGAAAACATTAGCTTCATAACAAAAACTCAACTTCTTAACACGTTTCCGCAAAATCATCCAAAATATCCTCACGTCATCGAAATATTTTAATGACTACCCCAAAAACGAATCGGACGAAACCGCATCTCGCATACGTCCGGAAAGTGTCAAAATTCGCGCCCATTCGCACTCCACGTGACGGAAAAGTTGTCTGATAGTCGAATGTGGTCGAATGTCACATGTCGCATCACGCGACTCGATCGAAGGCCGGTGGGGCCGAGAGGCGGCTGGAGGGAAGTGCTCAGAGGATATTGTCGATTTCAATGCGCCGGAGACAACGCAATCTGTGCGGCTATGCGCACAACATGCAGTTAAGGGCTCGGAAGTAGTGTGGGTTCATGATACAGAGATGTTGCATTATTTTAATACCAGCCTGTTACTGTCCCACTGCAGGACAAAGACTTCTCATACAGAGAAGGCAAAGAAAGAAAAGAAAGAAAGAAAATACACGAGCATTGATCACCGCGCTTGTTAGGCGGATTGGTGATTTTAGAGTTAAATAATAATAATTATACGTCTAGGCAGTGTCCGCACCGTGCACGTACCTTTACAGTCAAGATAGAGAAGAGAAGAGCTAATATAACCTTATTAGCCCCATCCGAGCACACACCTGAAATCTATAGTTGTCGGAAACAAAACCAGTAAACAGCCGTAATCGACATGGGATGTATGTAAGTCCAGGTTTCCTCAGAATGTTTTCCTTCACTGACGTCAGTGATATCTAAGATAAACTTAGGAAGTATGTACATTTGAATTGAAAGTCATTAGTACTCCTTTGTTTTGTCATCGAATTGAATGGATTGACAGTACTTGCGTGCTCTGCTGATCTTTGATTCAGCATCTGTTGATCGCAATGAAGTTTCCTGCTGTCGTGAAAAAAAGACAATTTCCACGACATTATCCTTGTAATCATGTTGGGCTTATCGGTTTTCAGAAACAACTTAACTATTTTTATAAATCAATGACAAAAACTTCATGTAAGTAAATATCTAACATTATAAACTAGTAAAGTACTTACCTATAAGGTAACTCATAAGTCCTATTTCGCGCAAATTCATTCATAAAGTCAGGTTCCACGAACATCACATATTCCTGTAAATATAGTTTTGTTTTCATATCGTGGAGGGAGATAAGTTGGTCGCGCTACAAATCTTATTTATAACGACAGGACTAGATACGGTCGCAGATGCGCGTGTTAAAACGATGACTGTGGCGAACAGTTGGAGGATCCCTATTCTGAAATAGTTTGGAAATAGTGTACCTATTGGTCCTTGTAAGTATAGGTACCTACATTGCTGTTTCTTTTTGTTTTGTCTGTATTTTTTGCATTCCTTTTAAGTTAATGTCATTGTCAGTCTTTTCGTTTACATGCATCCAAGCTTTTTAATAAAAAAACGAACTATAGAACTTAGCCATTTCCGTTTTGGCACAGTTATGGTAAGTGGTCTCTAGGGTCAGTAAGTTCCACACTGTTTTAAGCACAGCCAGTGATTGATTCTGTAACCATCTCACCGTGAAAACTTAGGTGAAGTGAGCTTGAAGTGAGTTGTCAGTAGTGTCAATCCCTAGCATTATTTGGAATGACAGCTCACTCCACGCTTACTTCACCTAAGTTTTCACGGTGAGATGGTAACAGAATCGCACTGCAGGTTGCGAACCCTTTATCTACATCAAAATTACCGACAAGTAGCACACGGCCATCTAGCAATCGACAATCTTGATTCATTCACAATAGACAGAATAGTATATTGGTTACTGGCATCTGCCTGCGGCTTCGCCCACGTCCCGGTCCCGTGGGATAATTTCCGACATCAGGAAATTATCCCACGGGACCAAAAGTAGCCTATGTCCTTCCCCAGTATGCCATCTATCTCCTTGCCAATTTCATCTAAATCCGTTCGGTGGTTTAGGCGTGAAAAGGTAGGTAACATACAAGCAGAGTTCCTTTCGAATTTATAATATTAGTATGGTTGTTTAGTCACCTCAATAGCTGCACAAGATTTTTTTGACGCGTAGCCAAAGTCGGAACTAACGCCGCCATCTTGTTTTTCCAATACTTTTCATGCACAAACGTTTACCAACAGCGCCCTCCTGTCAACGTCATTCGAGCGCCAAAAAATCTTTGCAGCAGTGCTATTAGATATGACCTTACAATCCGTTCACAGTTATTTTACCTCTGATTTTACATCACTGTCAAATTCACAGTGATCTTTACACTTCTTGTAATAAGGTTTGTTCGATTGCTGCTACTGACAAATCTGTCAAAATCACAATGATCTTTATCCTCGCTATTCTAAGATTGCTATTGGATTGCTGCTGTCAGAGATGTGAAAGGAAGTAGGTTAGGTTTTTAACACACTTGATTGTCTCCTCTATTCAAATCAGTAATCTTCTCTCGCGATATCGTACCACACCTCCAGAATAAGTGTTCCATCGTGTCAATATATGTTTTATAGAGCTCGTGCATCCTGTTCGGAGGAGGCGACGGTAACTGCCGTGTGCAAGGAAGTGTACAATGTAAGAGGATGGTGCTGTTTAGTCTGCCTACGTTTAAATATAGATCACCGTTTGTCTAGGCATCTGGATTGGTCTTAGTAAAAGGAGGATGGGACTGGCTTCAGTGTGTCTGAACAGCGTTGAGCACCGATTTGTTTGCCAGCCGTTCAAGTAGCAATCCAAGGGTAAATATTCAACAGTGGACTTATGACACGAGCTAGCAAAAAGATGATCAGATGAAATGATACTAAGAACATGTTATTAATAGGAATAATATAAACCCTTAATCCCAGTGTATGAGAAAACTAGTACAACATATTCGACTCGATTCGAATCCATCAAATATCACAACACCTTTATGATCCCCCTCGCTTTATATCCATACATCAAAAGGAATCCCAAAAGTTACATTTATACATATGTCACCAATACTTCATTGAAAAATACACAAAGAAATAAGTTTCAAACATTCGATATTGAATTTTGTAAATGTGTATTTATCACTGAGTCGTCCCTTAAAGGGCGACAACCGATTTGCTTCGAACTCCTAATCCTTTTATACTTACAAAGTAATTTTGGACCCTACTTCTTGAACAACAAGGTTGATAATATTCTATGGGTCTTTTAAAGGACAATTTTGCAAGGTTCACATAAATCACATCGTTTAGGAGCGGACGGATGTATTCGTTACGATATAAGTGGATGTGTATCTACATAATATTTTACTATTACATAACTACACATCCTAGGAAATTGTTAATAGCTAAGTTAATTCTTTAGTATCCAGTTACTAGGACACAAGTTCTACTCACAAGGCAAAAGGATGTTTCTTATCAAGCAGAAAAAACAATAGATAATTCAAAAATACACAGATAGTCCAGTCAATAAAGAAGTTGTAGAGTGCGTGAGCAGGGACCTAAGCGATTCAAATTATTTATTTATTTGTACACATAGGTGTAATGTGGTATGTACATGATGGTATAAAATAAAATTAAACATTATGTTGTGTCACTTTGTGTTGCCTTGCAAGGCGTACAAATATTGCTCACCCATTAGGTAATGGATGTACAGTAAGGTCTATATAATTATAAAAATACTGCTAAATAACAGTTTTAAATCTTTAGCAAAATATAAAAAAAGAAACTTTACACAAAACATAAACAAACTTCCGAAACTTGTTCAGGGTGCTTAGGAAGTAAACATACTAAAAGTCCTGACATCTTAAGGAGGTGAGCCTCACGAAGTTCCCTCTTTTGGATTTTTCTATAGCATCGTAGAGAAAACAATCGTATACAAAATGAAAGCTCATAAAATTCTCTAAGTACCTATAACTTTTATGAATGCTTTTTTTTCAACCTACAAGCTAAGATGTTAACTTTGTAGTTTTATAAATCGTATTCGTGTATACAGTAAACATTGTCCTTCATCTACATAATATGTCTATATATAATACAAAAATACAAAATCACTTTTCGTGTGACCGCTTGGATCTTCTAAACTCTATAGGTAATGGATTTTGACGCGGTTTTCGCTATCATTTAGAGCATTCATTCCGTAAGTCTTATGTGCTCATTGGAATTATTATTAAAAGCCTGTGATGTCCCACTGCAGGGCAAAGGCCTCCCTACTCTCTTTCCACTTCTCTCTGTTTACAGCTGCTAAAGACCAGCCGATCGATTCTGTAAAAATCTCACCGTGAAAAGTTAGATGAAGTGAGCTTAGAGTGAGCTGTCAATAGTGTCAATCCCTTGGCATTATTTGGAATGATAGCTCACTCCACGCTCACTTCACCTAAGTTTTCACGGTGAAATGGTTACAGAATCGCACTGCTGTTCTTGTTGCAGGAGTCCTGCTCAACCCGCCATTTTTTTATTATTAGAGCGGTCGCTAGTATTCCATAAACTATCAATTCCATAGACTAAAAGACATCCCTTTTAAATCCACAGTAGTGTTGGGTCATAATCCGCGATTTATGCCCGACGCGTGGGGCAGACGTCTCACGTACGACCAACGCTACAACACTAGCGCCGTACAACTCAATAAGGCGCTGTACACACGCCGCGCTCGAGATGTCTCCAGGGCCCTCCAGCATACAATGGCTGCCCGACACCCAGACTGTCTGCACCTACCTCTAAATATTGTACTAATGACGGCCTACGAGCTAATTAGGTGTAGCTAGCACTAATTAGACCAGCGTGTGTCTGATCCTTCGGAATTAATTAGTTTTATATTTTGTTCATTACGTTGAGAGTAGGACGTGACGAGTAGGTACTTACCGTGATACTGTTAATGAGTTTTTAATCATTTTCGTCAATGTTCTGAGAGATTATGTATCTATAATGTATGTTCTTAATATAACGCTCGTATGAAGTATTATAACGCTCGGTATGAAGATGAAAAACGTCTCAAGATCCAGGCACAAAAAAATATTTCCTTCTTGCTAGCAGTACTAGTTCGTTTGACAAATATATGTTTGCGCCCAAATCGATCGATGTAGAAAATCACAGCCATACGTATCACATAAATCAACTCGATATAGAACACATATCAAAATCAAACAAACAAAATAGATGGGAAACTGTTTACGTTATTAATTTGAACCGTGTAACTTAAGAAACCTTTCAAACGATACATTATTCCAACATATTGGTTCTAAAGTGTTTTTCACAACAACAAAGGGAGGAAGAACCCCTTACATTCGTAGCTCGTATTTCACTTGATTTATTTTTACAGGCACTAATATATCACAAGGACCAAAATAGACTAGCTTCGAATCTGTTCCTGCGATACGAGTATCATCTCTCTCACACGGTATTCCCTATTTTCTCACAGAAGGTCTGTCAAACACATGTGCGGACAATTAATCAGGTTCACAGGGACGGCTAAGACATCTGTGTGTACCTTTGTCCAAATGTCAATTAGGAATTGGTTACAGGCACGATAAGAGTAGGACCAAGATAAATGGACACTTGCAATAAAAAGCACCTGACTACCGAAGATTTAGGAGACAAAGTGTTTTGCGAAAATCAATCAACGAAGTCTTGTAG
Organism: Apamea crenata; assembly: GCA_949629185.1. Taxonomy (NCBI): domain Eukaryota; kingdom Metazoa; phylum Arthropoda; class Insecta; order Lepidoptera; family Noctuidae; genus Apamea; species Apamea crenata. Next base: position 8,236,538 of record OX451359.1, read on the forward strand.
AGAAACGGGGAAATTAAGGCTCAATTTACATTGCCGCGGAACGGAGTGGAAGCGAGTTTCCATAGCGATATTATACATAGAAAAATGAACTTTATGTCAATTATTGTCTAACGTACAAACTAGATACGAGCTTGTTACTGCGGGAATTCCCGAGAATGCGCGATAATTCTCCAGAAGATGCGCGACCTGTGCGTATATGTGTATCTAATCTGTGCATTACACTATTGACATAAAGTTCATTATGCTTTGTACAAAAAAAATCGCTTCCATTCCGTCACACGGCAATATAAATTGAGCCTAAGGAGAATGTCGTTTTTTGCACCGGTTCCGCCCCGCCTGCTCTTTTTTGTAAAACCAAACTCGGAATAAGTTTGAATCGTAGGTATCTTTAATTAAATTCTTGTACTTATCACTTTCAATTTATAACGAAAATACGATGAGTTTTTAAATAAAGCACCGGTCCTTTTTAAGTTAGCAGATTTGAAACGTAAAGTTTACAAGATTTCAATGTTAACTGAATGAACTTTGACATTAATCCCCCTTTGTGACCTTTGTGTTCTTCACTTTGCTATGAATAAATCTTTTCAAAAGGTATATAAATTAACCTTATCCCGAAGACAAACTTTCGCATTATAACTCAGAAGTGTTTACCTAAAACAAACTGTCAAAATTTGGAATTCATTTCCGTTGATTGACATGATGAACGGAAATGAATGTAAAATGAGTGTTAAGGTAAATTTTTCAATCGTCATTTTGATATTTTGACAGTTTTGCGCAGAAAATCTAGCAAAAATATTTTTTTTTCTGTGATAACAGAAATCTGATCAAAAATAAACGCTTGTTCAAATTATTTGTAAAAAAATCCACGAAAAATTACAGGTCTTACAAAATAATATCATATAATTATCTAACCTTTTCATAACTTCATAAGTTTCGGTCTCGGCCGAAACAAGAGGAGGAGCTGACGGTTTGGTAACGCTTTCGGTTTTGGCTGAAAATCGTGTTTCGGTCGGACACTAATAAAGCCCCATATTTCAGTTGCGATATTGTAAAATCTATTCGTGTTCACAATCCCGATATCAATAAAGTCAATTCCAATTAACTTCAGAAAACGGTTAGCATCGGAGCGCAAACGTATCGAGAGCCGAGTGCTATCGACTCTAATGTGAAGTGACATTGATTGCGCCAGCAACACTTTAAACCACTAACAGCGTTAGTTTTCGAGATCTTAACTGACCACATAAACATTTACGTCTTTTCAATTGGTTCACACATAATTTTTTTTCAGTGAAGTCCTGATTTATTTATATTTTGTTTATCGTAGTATAATTGTGGTATCTTATATTAATTATCAATTCGATATGTATTTAGTTTATACAGGAATTGGAAATTGGAGTTAGAATTCATTTTAAAACTTTGAATAACTAACTACTGCTACTGTTACTTTTTAAACTTTTATTTCCTTTTTTTTATATCTTTAATCTGAAAAGGCAAACAATGTTTCTCTTTTTTTGCCATAGGCAGTTAGCCATCTTTCATACAGAAATACAGGAATCATCATTTTACGTAACACATGTAGTACATATGAATATGCCTATATTCCTCCAAAGGGTATAGGTACAGCAGGACCCTAAAACTACAAAACTTTATAATTATAATTTAAAAGTTACAATTTTGCAATTCTTTCAAGTGTCATAATATACCTACCACAAAACTCTAATTGTAACGGAAAAACCTTACAAATATGTAAATTTTAGTGACAAGTCTAGCATTTATATATTTGTCATTTCTGAGTTACGCAATATTTTCTAAAACTTAACAATTTTGTAGAATTGTAGACTGCAAAGTTAGGGCTTAGAAGTGATTTTGCTGCTCATATTCCATGTCCTACGTGTGTATAAAAAAGTCTTGTCAGTTATCAGCTTTTAAAAGCAAAAGGCAGCTTACAAGTTCACACCCCTCTGTTTCTCACAGATTGTAAAGTGTCAACACACAGCCATGTCACATCGTACTAATTGTTTGTTTAGATTAGCCAGCCCTTAGCCACCTCTCGTTGAAAGCTGTCAATGAAATAAAAACGAATGACGGACATAATGGTTCATTAATTCGTCTCTGAATGTTTTATAAAGTGTCCATTGCAGCTTCATTTGTATCTGAAAGGCTGCACTCAGTGTAGCGGAAGTAATGAGTTGTTTTGTTTGTTAATTAAGATGTTATTTTCATTTTATAATTATGTTTTGGTACGATATTCAATAGCTGGTGAGGCTTTAGTTGTAAACAACTGGTAATTATAGAAAAAAAAACACTAGTTTGCGTACCACACTATCAGTAGCAATGGGTTTTATTTTGACAGTTCAACAACATTCATTGCGTTATTTACGTTGTTGAGCAGACAAATTTTTCAAACAGATGAAGCAATCGATTAGCAACATCCCTCAAAATGCGGTTCTAAAATAGTATATTCGTATATTATATATATTGTATATTATATATATAATATTCGATAAGTGTGGATATTTTAAAAATATAATTAAATAATAAAAAATGTACATCCTGTTAAAATTCACGCACTTACAACTACCCTACGAAGCGAGATAAAATAAAATCAACATAAAAGCACTTGATAATTTCAACTCAACTAACGTTTCAAATATATCTGCGCTCTCCACCGCGGATTAAAATTTTTTCAAGCACTGTTACGAAGCCACTAGTGTCGTACGTAGATAAGTGTGGAAAATGAGAGGAAAAACGTCTGCTTTTATGAAGTAGGTACGATGCGTTAATTATACGGAAACCTGCGACCCATCAAATTTTAGGCAGGAAAGTCCTTTGCCCGTAAATTTCAATTAAAATTCGCCGGATTTTTGGGTTATTTGTAGGCCCTACAATGTACGGCTGGCTATTATGTTCGTAATCTCTTTAATAACCCCCAAAATACTTTCATTTATATTATCCATTAAATGGGTTAGTAATATTTTTCATACTTAATGGGATGGTTGAATTTTTATATTAAAATTATTGTCTATCTTTCAGCTACACGCTACTATTATTTCTACTTTTTTCAAGAGCGTTCTGACTCATGTCACAGATTAACAATTCCTTTTGCAAATCCCACCAACGCCAGTGGTGACATATTAGAAGTCTGCACGAAAAGCGCAAAAAAGATACCCAGTGATGTTGGATGTTGCTGTGTTTTTTCAGCGTGTGGCTTTCAGTTTTTTGGTTTCAGTAGTAAAACAAATCCTCACGTATAATTTGTCATGTCCGACTGTCCGTTCTAGCGGGCCTTTAATTTGTCTGCCCGGGATTTATGGTTGACCTTTGAGAAACACCGTCCAATATGTAAATGAAATTCAGAAAATATATGGACATTTTTGAAAAGATTTTATTCTGTAAACGTGTTCTCAAAATTATACAAATAGGTACAAAATTTAATGATAGCATCGTTCGACAGTCGGCATACGTTCCACGTAAATATGTAAATGTGCTTTACACCAGCACAAGTCATGAACTAACCTCCGAACTCAAATATTTATCCGTACTGTTTTTGATACAAAAGTAATCATGATCCTACGTGTAACTCAACGTATGTTATAAATTGAAAGGCGCCGCTTTCGACAAAATATTCTAAGACATAAGCTTGCTAGATTCCGGCCCACTGCACATGAAATCAAACGTCTCGTATCGTTCGCATCAAATTCCTTCACATGGCCTCCTATATTTTACTAGCATGCCTTACACTTTTGCATTAGGACAAAAACACTTTCTCCCTCCTTAACCTTCATCGTGATCTATAGTTCTTAGCTCTTGTTCCATGATTACATATCCTTCCTACTATAATCCTACTGATATTATAAACGCGAAAGTCTGTGAGAATGGAAGGATGTTTGTTCCTCTTTCACACAAAAACTCCTGAACAGATTTGGATAAAATTTGGCACACATATAGTTTATAACCCGGATTAACATATTTAATAATTTTTATCCCGATATTCTCACGGGATCGATATATTGTATATTTGGTCAAGTAATTATTTTTTTATAATACCTTCTACTATTTATTAAAGTACATATTTCTGTATGTATTTCTTGTATATGTAAATATTACACCACTGATACCTGGGCCCTAATTCACTATGACCACTTAATGATTCCTTACATCGAAACCACGTCAACTCCTTAGCTTATCACGACATCTGCTAATAACGTATTCTCTATGACACAATGGACGAAACCGCGCGAAATGAACGCGAAGTTGTTTAAAAGAGCGTGGTTTGAACTGTCAAAATAACAACCGATTGACAACCGTACGTGGTTTGCACGTGGTAAGATTACACGGGGAAAAATAATTACCATACAGAATTAGGGCCCTGCAGTATTGTGTCTCCTTCTCACTTTAAAACCATCCAAGGGTTGTCTCTAAAAGATCGCTTTAAGCGATAAGGCCGCCCATTGTGTCACCCTATATAAAAAATTTACAATCATATCTTTAATTTGTATGATGTGCTTATTTTTTTTATTTTTATTTTTTTTTATTTATTTATTTATTTCATTTGCACAATTTATTAGCTTAAGTGTACTGTTGACATTACAATATATAAGGCCGCCAGTAACAGTCACAATACCCCCTGTACTAGTTGATACTGTATTACAGTAGGGTATTATTCCTCATTCCTGTGACCCGTAGAGTAACAAACGACTGGGAACTTAAGATTATAGGTTAATATAGGCTCCTTAGGAATATAAACTTAAACAAAACAAATAAAAAACTTAAAATAATTTTGCAGTGAAATTGCTACGCTTAACTTAATACTATTTGGCTTCTCGTGAATGTAAGTGTGTGAGTGTATTTGAAATTATGTATGTAAGTATGTATGGAGTTTGCTATTTCAGAATCTTAAATGTGTCTTCAGTTCTTTTATAATTTAAGCTGAGTAAATGTTTTCTTACAATCTTTTTAAATATGTGTGAATTATATTTCCGAAAACCTAGAATTACATTAAATTTATTATAAATATACGGAGCTAGAAAAAAAAGAAATCGCTGGGCAAATTTTGTCCTATATATAGGTTGTTTGTAGACTTTGTAAGCCCTTCGTATAGCATCTGGAAAATCCGGTGGTTTGTTGTGTTGATTACGTAAGATCTTCTCAATGTAAAGTTGTCGAATGCTGAGAACAGCACTTAGCTTGTACAGTTCATCGGTCGGAAATCTATATTTTTTGAACAGCATAGTCTTTAAAATGGCCCTTTGCGTTCTTTCTGCTTTGATAAGCTGTGTCTTAGCACATCCTCCCCAGATGGATATGCCATATGTGATAACTGATTGGCATAACGCATAGTAGGCTGTGGTAAGCAGTTTTGGGTCACAAACATATCGTAGGTTTCTAAACACATACATTAGTTTTCTTACACGCTTCGATATCATTGAGATATGGCTGTTCCAGTTCAGTTGTTCATCTATTTGGATCCCCAAATACCTGACCGATGAAGCAATATCGAGACGATAACAATCGCAATTTTGAGTATTGGGCAAGTTACATGTGTGGGCTCGTACATTTATCGTCTCAGAAGATGGTTTAGAATTTCTGTTTAAATAGTAAGTAATAATTTTTGTTTTTGACTGATTGAGTGTCAACAAATTGTTATCTAGCCACTTAGTAACGAGACTAAACCCCTTTTCGGCGCTATCGTTTACTTCGTGCCAGTCCCCGCCCGTAAAAGTAATAACCGTGTCGTCTGCAAAAGTAATAATTTCTCCGTGTTTTAGTATTAAACTTGATAAGTCGTCAATGTATATAAGAAATAAGGTGGGGCCCAAAATGCTGCCCTGTGGTACACCATATTCAATAGACTCTTCCTTACTTGAGTAACTATCAAGCCTAACGACTTGTTTCCTATTAGACAGGTAGTCGGCGATCAATTTCAGAGGCAGACCCCTAACACCCTTGCATTCTGCCTTTTTTAGTAGTAAGGGAACAGAGACAGTATCAAAGGCTTTAGCCAAGTCTAGAAATATACTCAAACATTTCTTGTTTTTGTCGATACTGTTCACTACTTCTGCCAAAAGTTGTTGCATAGCGTCATCAGTACTTTTATTTTGTCTAAACCCAAATTGATTCCGTGACAGTAGATTATATTTTTCTAAATAATGTTTGAGCCTAATATTTAAAGCTTTTTCTACTATTTTTGAGAGAGAAGGCAGCAAGGATATTGGTCTATAGTTTGACACTATGTCTCTGTCCCCAGACTTATGCAAAGGTACTATTATTGATTTTTTTAATGCATTGGGGAATTCCCCGACAGTAAAGCATAGATTACAAATAATTGTGATCGGCATGGCTAAAACGGGCGCAGCCATCTTAAGGAAGTAAGGAGTAATACCATCCCATCCCTTCGAGGAAGTATTTTTTAGTGATCCAATCAGTCTTAGGACCTCCCCTTCGTCTACAGGGAGTAAAACGAAGGAATTGGTGGAAGACTGTAATTTTTCTAAATCCTTAATAAGCTCACTTTCATTACGTTTTTTTCTACGAAGTATGCCTGTAGCGAGTGTTTTCCCAACATTCACAAAATATTTGTTAACCTCATTAAGTGAGTCCAACGGATTACCCTTTAATTTTAATAACTCTGGAGATCTAAGATTTTTGTTTTCGTAATTATTAAGTTCTTTAATTATATCCCATTGCTTTTTGATATTATTTTTATGTTTTGCTATCTCTGTCCTATAGTATGCCCTTTTTAATTTTTTTAGTAGTTTATTACAAGTGTTCCGATATCGTTTATAAGTTAGATGTAGTATGCTATTTTCTCTATCTTTCTTCAATTTTTGGTTTAGTCTGTCTCGATTTCTCATGCAGCGCAATAGCCCTGGTGTTATCCAAGGCTTAATTGTTCTTTTTCGTCGCGACACAGTTTTTATTGAGGTATGTTTATCTAGCACCTGAGTCACGATGTGAAGGAATACATTAGTAGCTTCTCCAGGGCTTTTGTTCTGTAAAATATTAACCCAGTCTAATAAGCTCAGTTCATTTACGACGGCTTCGAAGTCCGTTTTGACGTAGTTTTGAGGTTTAACCGTATATGGTTTTTGTTTTTTGTACATAGTTAGTATGACCGTAGCGTGGTCCGTAATGCTTGTTTCGCAAATAATTGTTTTTGTAGGGAGCAGAGTTTTAACAAAGACGTGGTCTAAGCATGTTTTTGTGTGAGTTGGTAGTACGTGTGTAGGTGCTACTCCATGGGAAGCCAATAGAAGGAGGTACTCATCTGCTCTTTTATCATTACTGTTTAGTGCTATATCCACATTAATATCTCCCGCAATTATGATATTTTTGTATTGCTTCAGTCCTATCAGTATATTATCTAAGGATTCAAGAAAGCTATCTAAGTTGGTGAACGACGGTGGTCTATACAAACAAAGTACGGCGAGATCTTGGCCCTTAGTCATCAGTAGACCGCTAGCTTCACTCAATTTGGGTTCTTCAACTTTACATTGGATATTCTTTTTCATGTATAATACTACTCCATCGTTTTGATTTAAATTTTTCAATGTTGAGTAAGAATGGTAATTATTTATTTGTGGAATATTTGTGACTTTTGATAGCCAACATTCGGTCATTATAATTAGATCAATATCAGTGCTCAATCTTTCCAAAACAATAAGCATGTCATCAAAATTTTGATTGAGACTTCTTATGTTCTGATGCAGCACCCTCATACAAATTTGTTGTTTCGTTAGACTAAATATATCATTGCACTCCTCCGGCAGGTCCACTACCACTGCATCACTGACATTAATGTTAGTATCAATGTCATCTCCCAGTGTTATTATTTCATTCATTTTTATTTATTTTGTAACAAAGGTAAATGTAGAATAATATAACATCAGTGATACCAGCAGGCGAGACTACCCGAAAAGTGCAATAATGTCCTTGTTTAAGTGTATAAGTGTGGTGTATGTATTGTGTTTGTATGTATGAAAGCCTATATAAAACTAAAACTAGAACTAAAGTAAATGATAAATTGCAATATGCATGCGATGACAAGCAAGAACAATAAAGCATGCATAAACGAAAAGTGATACAAGAAAAATATGATGAAGAAAGTGTTAAACTGGTTTTAAGTACATGATTCATAATTTTTTTAGACCAAACTAGTCATTGTAATAGTAATTCATTGAGACATTGTTCAGTTTTAACCCAGTAAACCTTTTTTGAATCTTGTTCTTTTTTCAGATAAATTCTACCTGATTTAGACCAACAAAAAGACCAATTATTTTTCTTCGCAAATTCTTTAGCTTCGTGAAATAGTTTCCTAGCATTTCCTGGCAGGTATTCAGACACATAGATAGGCATTTGCTGGTCTTCAATACCAATGTGCTTTGTACTTAGCTTCTCTTCTTTGGTTTTATTTTTATTGAAGTTCCGTATGTTGGTTAATGTGTCCGTTTTTAGTGAAACTTTGGAGAACTCAACTATTATTGGTCGAGACGTATTCTGCTTTCCTGGAAGTCTGTAGATATCTCTTATGCTGGAGTAGTCAATAGACAGGTTAATGGTTTTTCCCAAGTTTGAGACATACGACATCAGTTCAGCTGGAGATTCTTGGTTTGTATCAGGTACATTTCTGATTTCGATAGACGACGATCGTGTGTTGATGTCCATATCATGCAGTTTATTTTCCAAGATTATTATTTTATCCGAAAACTCTCTTCTGCCCTTTTCCAGGGTGTCGATTTGGGTTTTAACATCAGTAATAGTTTTTGTCAAAGATCCTAAAGTTGTTTCAATTTCTAAATTTGTGGCTTGTATAGCTTTGTTCTGAACTTTAATCTCGATGACGTCATCCACTAACTTATTTAACAAAGCTTCCTGTCCGTTTTTCCAGGAGTTGAGCATTAGCTTTACCTCGTTGATGTCTCCTTTGAGGTCATCATATTGAGTTACAGGAGAAAAATCCAACTTTGGCCGCTTACAACGTAATCCCACATTAGGTGCTTCATTTAAAAGAGTTATGTCAGGCTCTGATACCGACTGTACTAGCATTGATGATGAGGCCGTTGGAGGGGTGCGGTCTACAGGCATCTTAATTAGTATAATATAATAAATTTGGTCTTAAAACCCTTGGTTTCAATTTCGGAATTGCTTATGGTAATTAACTGCTTAACAGCTGTCAGCTGTCAGGCAATAATTAGTGTTATTTTCCCGTAAGCTAAGTTACAAAATTATAAATTTCAGTTAAAGATTTCTCACTAGATCCCTTGATATATTTGCTTCTTTCTTCCGATTTACGTCAGGTACACACTTTCCACTGTTATTACAAGTATTAGAGCGAAGGCGTTTCGTTTTACACTTATTCTTACAATAAAATCTTAGGAGCCGTTAGCGATACGTCTATTAAGTTCGTTGACAGATGACAGGTCCGGGTTAGCAAGCAGGTTATTAAAGAGTACCTATTTTATTCTATTCTATTAGGATCCTTAAGACTGATTTCACCAAAGTCAGATATCTTTTATCCGGGGAATAATATTGACATCTGACAGTTCTAGTGTGGAAAACTGTCAAAAGTTCTTAATTTGTTATACCTAAGACTTTTTCTAGACATACTAGTTTGGTACTTAGTGTCAAAAAGTCTTAACATTTTGCTATGAACATTTGCTATGCTGATAAAACAAAATCCCATCGTAGCGATGGGATTTTGTTTTATCAGCATAGCAAAAGTATAGGCATCGCCACGATAAATTGAATTGACTATTTTGAACAATGCCTCAAGAACTCATCCAATAAATACAGTCGAATCAATTATTAAAATCTGTAGACCAAAACCACTTCAATGCGGACAACATCTTTGCAGCCTCTCCATCTCATTATACGAAGGAATTTAGTATCAAAGGCATTAATGGCATCTTTAAGCGCTTATGAGAATCCCTGTGCTCTTAATTACATTCCTTTGTGCAGGTGAATAGCTCAGGTGGGCATCTTTTTTAATTAATCGGTGATATAAAGCGTAGGTACGCATAAAAAGTAAATAATTTACAATCTAATTACCTACATTGTGTTTCTACAAAATGTTTTATTTTATACAAAGTGGGGCGAAAGTAATATCATAATGTGAATGTGCCATCATCATTTCAGGCCGCAAGAACCCGTTGGATGCGAGAGGCACAGAACAGATCGAAGTAAAATTTACCATAATTCTTGCTAATGGAGTTAAAAGGTCATTGTGATTTGAAACATGTGTTAGTGGACAATGCAATGGAGCAATAGGTACACTCAACAGCAAAAGTAGATGATCAAAATCAGAAATTTAATACTAATGAACGGAGTTTGCGTCAGAACTGTGTGGCGTCGAAGTGATTCAAAAGTATGTCAGACTCAGTGTCATACTTTTGAATCACTTCGACGCCACACAGTTCTGACGCGAACTCCGTTAATTAGTATTGAATTTCTGATTTTGATCATCTACTTTTGCTGTTGACTGTACACACGGTAAGCTAACACACAGACACACAGTAAGCTTATGCAACGATGGAGGATTTTTTTTTGTTTTGGCGATTCGAACTGATCGGCCAGATCGCCAGATCTGACAGCGCCAGGCTTCTTTCTTTGGGGCTTTTTGGAATCTCGCGTTTACCACATCAAACCACAAACCTTGCAAGTCTTGAATTTAAAGTCAACATTGAAACAATTGGAGGTGGTCGTTTGACCGATATAATTTTTTCAACTAAATGTCATACATTTTACACTTTTTTATTAAGCTCGCCGTGAAAAAACTGCTAATTTTTTTTCCAACCAAATGGGCTCCAATTCACATTATGACTTTTGCCCCATCTTGTAGTTCCATACCACATCAATATTTCCATTCAAACCCAGTTTTCTGGCTCTTTTTGTTTCTGGGTTTTTCACCATGACATGAGCTATTCTCGCGTAGATCATGCCAAAGCAAAGACAATAAATAAATTTAAATATATACTACCCCGTAATTATTCGAAAGTAATAAAACTGAATTTATTATCTAAGAATACATGATACCAATTTAATGCTCTGATAACTTTAAAACTATTTATATGTAAATTGTCCACACTCAGTCGTTTTAATCAAGTCCGCATAAAATTATTAACATGGTCCTTTGGGCCTGGCCAAGCGCAAAAACTGACCAAATAAGTATATTCTTCATTTAATCTCCGAAACGGCCGGACCGATTTTGATGAAATTTGGTATACTTGAACCTGGGGAAGGGCATTGACTACTTTTTATCGAAACCACGCGAGCGGAAGCTAGAGAGGAATATATATCTGCATCTGGTCAGTTTTTATTAACCTTAAGACACGGTAAAATAAATGTTGTAATGTTAGTAAATAAATCCCCATATGAAAAAATGATTGATATCAAAACCATAAAATGTAAGGTTCACAAAAATATTGCCAATTTTTAAATAAAGATTTATTTACGAGTACCTCGTCTAGATGAACTAAACCACTGAGACAAAAGACCACTAAACTGCAGACTAAATCGATCTCCACCGGTCACGTGGAAAGCTTAGATAAGAAAGTGAGACAACATTGACCCAATCGTTCCAAAGGGGTGGCACGTGGCTCATTGTGACACCTTATCTTCCGTGCCATCTCCAACGGGGGATGTTTCGAACCAATTTGTCGTAGTCGTCAAATGGGAAAATTCAATTTCAGACGTATTTGCTGCGATCTACTTTGGTTGTAAAAATAGCTCACTGATTTTGAAGGTTTTTCTTTTCGTGTGTATAGGGGTGGATGTCGAGTGAACCAAGAGAGAGAGAAATCAAGGGATGGGACAAACATAATTGGTTGGTAGGTTTATTGGTAGGTGATCCCAACAACGCTTCTGACGGCGCAATAGTCAATTCAGCTTATAATGTTCCCACTGCTGGGACACAGGCCGTCTCTCGGTGAGAGGGAGTGGGCCGTAATTTACCACGCGTGCCCAGTGCGTGTTGGTAGATGTCACATGTGTTCGAATTTTTGGTTCTAGGCATGCCGGTTTCCTTCACCGTTTTGAGAGCAGAAGTCGCCGCAATAAATGATGCTAACCAAACCACTCACTGGGCCGAAACAGTATAAGAAACAGATTTTATCGTCGATAAAAAGAAAGAAGTGTTTCATAGTCACATGAAGGCCTTACATTGATGTAAAACCCTAATTGAATATTTGATTTGAACCAAATATTATGAAATGTACCTGTATGTAGTATGTTACCTACATATTGTTATAACAGCGGTCCTTATAAATACCAAAAAATACGTTATCTACTGTATCTTCTGATCCATTTTGCAAAAATCTTACCGTGAAAACTTAGGTGAAGTTCAAGTGAGCTGTCAATAGTGTCAATCCCTAGCGATCCCTAGCAGGTGGAATGACAGGTCACTTCAAGCTCGGTTCACCTTCTTACAGAGTAGATCGGCTGATGTGGAAGATCAAGTTTGTGAACTGCAATTAATGATGCTGATTTGCCAAGGATTTGTTCGGAGATGCCTTGCACTAATTTAAAGTAGGTACCTACTTTAAATCAGTACCTGAGAGGTCAGTCTATACCTAAAAGCATATTTCTGTTCAACTTCAATATTCAATTAGGTATATTCATTCACAAGAAAAGCGAAGAAATCGCTTACCTAACACAGAATCTTGAAAAATATACTTAACACAAGTCACGAAAACCAAATCAAATTACTTTTAAGTAGGTCCAACTTTTCCTGTAAACAAAATATCATCAAGCTTATAAAAGCTATGTTTCTTCATAAATAGCCGATGTTCTAATAATAGAACATTGTCTATATCTCTGTAGGTATTCCGTTTGTGAAACCAATTGTTAAAAATGGCAGAAGTCTCACTTCTGCTTCACGCTATACACAAAAGTCGTACGCAGAATTTCTTGGGACGCCACCCAAGTAAGACTGACTCTTTCACTTCGCTTCTTCTACTCTTCCTTTCTGCGGGATTATGTGAACCGCCATGGATTTGGTCAAATTCTCTGCCTTACAAACCTTGTCGAAGGCTGAATCTTTCACGCAAGGTATTCTCGTAGGTATAGCTTAGCCGCCATGAAAGAAGAAAAGGCAAGCTTTGCATTACTTTTGATGTCATCCGATAGGGTTTGTCAGATGTGGACATGTTGATTCAACTCCAGTTCGTAAAATGGGTGTCAAACAGTTTGGGCAAAAGACCTCTAGAGACTTAAAAACCTGTTTGTCAAACACAACCTACCTACCTATTACGAGCTTTTTAAAGTTTATGCGGTAAACCTTCTGTATTAACTTTTCCATGGCGGAACAATGTAGCCAAGTCGTGGGGCGACTCGGTTTCCGCTACATAAAGCCGCGAGAGGGCGCCTCTATCGATCGGTGAGGTTGGTTCCGTAGTACAAGAATGTTACGCGAATGTGATAAAATGTTCAGGTTTTATTGAGGAGAGATGTGAGATGTGGGAACTGGAATGGAATAAATTACAATGAAAATATTTGAATAAAATTGTTACACTTGGTTTGTTATTTCACAACACAGGAAATAGGCAGAAATTATTGAATTTTACTATGACAATCGTGTACGAAATATAGCGCAACAATACACTTTCTCTAAGGAAAGTTTAAGCGATGCGTAAACGAAATGAGACAAAACACCTAAAGCTTTCATTATTTATCCACCAATAAATAATACACGAACAGTCCTCCAAATTTAATATAAATCCAACAGTTCAAGCTCTCCACAAAGCCTTAATCTGTTAAGAAAGTATTAGCATAAACGAGATAGCCTGGCCTGAACGTGAACAATGCAGGCTAACTGTTGCCACCCCCTTGCTTAAATTATACACAAGACTATGGTATTGTTCACAGCGGTATAGAACCTCTGTGTAGGTTTTTGTTGAGGATACCATATTGTTCTTATAATGTAGAATAGAATAAATATGAAACAATGTTCATAAAAGTAGGAGGTTTTGTTTTACCTAACAAGATTCTTAAAAACAGTTAAATAATATATAATTATGTAGGTACTCTAGGAAACCATTAGTCCGTGACTTCGTTAACTAAAATATCGCAAATTAGGAATTGAATCTCTTAAAGCCTTTTAAAAGATGATTTTAGCACAGGAGCTCCGAGATCGCCTGTAAACACACTGCACCTCCCGTCAAAAGGAGGCAATTAATTTGATGATTTGGCCAGGGTCAGAAAGAAAAGGAAGATAGGGTCTCGAGAAAATCATGAAGGGGTATATACTTATGGGAAAAACTTTAACTGACCTCTCGCATACAAGACGAAAACATACTTAAGTGTGACAAATGGAAACCATTACAAACAAGACATAGATGATCAGAACCCTGTTTTTTTTTTCAAACAAAAAACAAATAAGTACTCCGTCGGCTTTTGTTTCAAGCAAGAAAAATCTAATAAACGCCACCGCGGCTCCAAAGACACCCATTTTTTAAGAAAGATTTATATGTAAATGATATTACAACGTGACGGGAATTTTGTAATTTTTCTCAAGAAACATCAACGTCACTTGAATGTTAAAAACGGGACGAATTTAAGATAGGTTCAGAAGATTTATTAACGCGTAAAAGAAAACTTGGAAGGAAGCGGAAAATTAAATTGAATTAGCGAATATTTATCACGTCCTCTCTTCTAGCTTCAGCTTATTTAAATTCAAGCGGGTAATAGGTCTCTTTCACATGGCCGACTTGAACGAAGGTACTTTTCATAATAATAATTAATTTAAAGGCTACTTGAGGACCGATCAAGTGTTTTGCGTGAGAAATTCTAGACTAATCTGGAATCGCCATCAGTTTATAAGCCTAGATTTTCTCACGTTTATCCATCAATCTATCTAAAATAAAACCGGATACTATACTTTATTACAGTCATTTAATTATTTCCCGTAGTCATAAATCTTTTTGTAACTACAATCACCTCAGCATGTTTTCATAGCTACGAAAACAGTGCCATTTTATTGATTTTCACACCTGATTGTTTGACCAAAGTCGCGACAAATATCATTAATGCATTATATATATTGTGTTCTGTGAATCTAGTGTGGCAAACAAACCACAAATAATTATAATAGGACCGGCGCAACACAATTAATTGGTCAGACGATTGGTCGAATATATTTTGTTAATCAAATTGATTTTCAGAACTGGCTAACCACTCACCATTGAATAGTTGAATGCAGTATTTATTTCACTCCAGAATTTATTATATCAAAATAGCTCAGTAATGAATAACTTTACTGCTGTGGTTTATGTTGTGTGGTGTGCCGATATTGCAGTACAATATAGATAGAGTAGGTAAACAGCGTCTCGCGTCACGTTGTCGGTACGGGTCGTCAGAAGCCCGAAAGTCTGACAACCAGTCTAACCAAGGGTATCGTATTACCTAATAACTGGATTGTGGAGCTCAAATAGGCAGTCGCTTCATGTAAATACTGGTATTCAACTGCAACCGGATGGACTGGAAGCCGATCCCAACTTAGTTGGGAAATGGTTAGGCAGAAGATGATGAGGTACACAGTATCTATCAGCACTAATACAGGCTCGAATACTGAAGTTCTTTGGTCATGTCTCGAGGCGGAATAATGACTCCATAGAGCGTCTACTGGTGCGGTTGGAGGCCCTGTTAATTAATGCACCAGACTGTCATCAAACAGAACCAGATGGAGAGAGATCGTGGGGTCGAGCTACGAATACGCCTGCGATTGGACATAATACATCGGAGCCACGGCTAATCTGTTAAGAGCGAAACGAAGATGAAGAAGATAGATAGAATACAATATTAGGCCTAGGAGAACTAAGTTTGGTAATTCTGTCATGTAAATAAGTCAACCGACATAGCCCGAAGAATTGCCAAACTAATGCGGCAGTGGGCAGGGCACATTGCTCGCAGAACAGATGGCCGATGGGGCCGAAAGGTTCTGGAGTGGCGACCGCGTACCGGAAGACGTCGCGTTGAAAGGCCTCACAAGGTGAACCTTGTGAGTCGCAGGAATCCGATCGATCTGGATTCGGGAAGCACAGAACCTGTCGAAGTGGAGGTGCTTCGGGGAGGCCTATGTCCAGTAGTGGACGTCTTTCGGCTGAAATTATGATGATGAATAAGATGTACACAAAAGCATTGGCACTTTATTTGCGGTCTTACTTGTCATCTTAATAGCAAACCCCCATACTACAACCCTGACATAATAATGCAGTACCCAGCGGCTGAAAACATAAAATAAGACTAAAGAAACATTTTATTGCACCCACAACTCCACTTTATGTTATCCGTAAACATTTGGTTCCGCGGATAAGTAGATACGGAGAGTTTATGAGAATATAATATTTTATATGAGATATAAATAGGCGACCCCAACTCCATAAGACATACACATACATACATATACACACATACTCGTACATTGTACACATATTCATGAAAATAAAATATTCAAAAGTTTTTTCAGATTTAATACACTCAAATGGGAGTTTTTCGGAACCGTTCTTTCGTCCATACGAAAGACGACCTGACGCACTTGACGACCTTAAGGCGAGGTAAGAAGCAAATCTTTAGGTAGTTGACCATAGAGCAATGCGGCAACAAATAAGGCGGCAATAAATATAATCATCATCATCTGCCTAGCCTTTTCCCAACTATGTTGGGGTCGGCTTCCAGTCTAACCGGATGCAGCTGAATACCGGTATTTTACATGGAGCGACTGCCTATCTGTCTTCCACAACCCAGTTACTGGGTAATACGATACTCATTGGTAAGACAGGTTGTCAAACTTTCAGGCTTCTGACTATCCGTAACGACTGTCAAAGATCTACGAATGACAGTCGGAACCAACTGCGTGGTTTCCGAGACCAATCGCGTCAAGCGTAGCTTAACCTGATTAATCGGCCTTTGCCGCTGTTATTATTTAGTCACGGGTCCCTCTCTTTGTTGGTTGAATCGAATGACCACTAAAAAATAAATAATTTTAATTAAATTAAAAAATAAATGCTCCGTGGAATAATTACTTATAATAATATAATATAATAATTGATTAGGTATTTCTTTAGTTGACGGAATTCCCTTTATTATCATTACATAAAATATAATAGATAACGCTCAACATTTTGAGAATTGTGCGACGAAAAATATTTTTGAGCTCTATATGACGATTGTTTTATCATGATACTATTTTATCTTTATGTAATATTTTTGAGTAAGTCTTTTCTTAAACATTTGATAGCACACTATTTTTTTTTCTGGCTTGTAATATGTACCAATACGCCTCACTGTGCGACATAAAAAAACTGAAAGTTTTACGGTATCCTACGTTAGGGAAGCTCTTAGCAAATATATGAAGTATCATTATACCACAATAAAAGAATGCTCCCCGGACACATTGCGGTCTTGATACAAGCATTAATTTATAACAACATTAAATTCGCAAAGTCAACGTTGCTTAAGCTAAGCTACCGCCTTACAGCCAGAATGTTTACCGGTAATTACCGAAGTGAAACTCGCGTCAAAAGAAGTCAGCATTACCATACAAGGGACAGTTTCGCCTAGTCATTCGGTATAAATAGATCCCTGCAGTACAATGTTTGATTTACGACGCCTGATAGCCTGTTGAGTAAAATATTATGAAGGCGGGCAAACGATGGGGGAGGATTGTACGTAAAGTTAATTTTGAACGTGAGACTACTAAGTTTGCATTGATGGGATCGGAAATAGTGTTCTATAGATCACTTGTTTATATCCGGCTCGAAGGACCAAAAATATTGGATCTTCAAATATTTTTGGTGTTTCGAGCTGTCCCTGTAAATAGTTGTGAAAATATACTCAGGTTTTAAAGTAAAGGAGTTGGTCTTGGTGAAAATCTAGATGATCATACAGATCTTTTTAAGTATATAATTTTGTCATCTAAACTAAAATGACAAAGAGAAAAGATTTGATTTTTTGTATGTTTGTTTGTTGCGCTTTCACGCTAAAATGTCAGAACGTACTTGGATGAAATTTGGCACATAGATAGACCAAGATATGGATTAAGACACGGGATCATTTTATCCCGATAATCCCGCAGGAACGGGACTTATGCAGGTGAAACCGCGGAGCATAGCTAGTAATACCTAAAGCCTAGGCATTTGACCTACGTATAGGTAAGTACCTAAGATATAATATTGCTTTGTCGGTACATAAATATACTTACAAACTTTAATAATGGAACGGAACAGCGGCGTCCGGTGTAACCAAAGAATGTTTTTTACATTTCTATGTGTGTAACACTTCCTATTAAAGCTCTATATAAAAAAGTGACGCAACAATAATCTATTCGGCTTTGATTCATCAACGATGAGTCAATGAAACCCAAATTTTACACTCACTCCCGTTACGGTTGCCATGTGTCAGCCATTTTTGTCGCTTAGTTATAAAACACACGTGCTCAAGCACATTTAATTTATACCAATGTTACATTACTAATGTTGAATTAAGGTACATACAGACGGCGCACATCAAGCTACTACAATCTGTCAAATTTCTTTAATAGATATTCAACTTTATCACTAAATCATTAAGGTTCAAGGTTGATTGGGAAAATTTTACATTTTTGGGTAGCTTGACCTGCTGGCGTCTGTACTTATTTTATCTGCAACTAGCTTCTACCCGCGACTTTGTCCGCGTGAAATTTCTTGTTCCCCCGACCCACCCCTTCGCATAGCATCACGTGCCTCCGCTATTACTTCATTTTCGCTTAGCATTATTTCTAACTTTTTGCTTGGATCCTAAGAGACCTAGCGAGATGTTAAATAGCCTATAGCCTTCCATAAAAAATGGGCTATCAAAGGCTAAAAGATTTTTTTTAATCCGACTTGTTGTTCCAGAGTTTAGCGGGTTCAAACAAACAAACTCCTTGGTTTTTTTTATTAGTATAGATATAGATTTTCTGTAAATAACATGTTAGACAGCGGAAATCTTGACAGCGTAAACGTCTTGACAACGCTGTCTAAATATAAAAACAGAATATTTATATAAAAGTAAAATATAAAAACATCCCACTCTATAAATAAAGATAAAGCCCTTCTCAAATGTCAGAGGTCAACTATCATAAAAACAAGATATTAAAACAGCATCCGGAGTACTTCTCGCCTTGCCTCACCTAAGAAAAGATTCATTGATAGCCCAAAAGTATTTCACAGCATGAAAATATTTCTGCTTTTTTCATCGACTCGAAAAGAGTAATACGGATAAAAATAATGTCATGTACTGCAAAGTTTGTCAGCTAAAGTCGACCTTATGTAGTACAGGCTGGTAGTAAAAGACGCGTTCATGTAAAAACGTTTGTTGCGAATAAATACAGTAATTATAACGTTGTATCAATTTAACGCCCCCACACAATATTTCACACACTTGATCTAATCAGACCAGACCAGACCTCAATTTCGTCAACTGTCACGTTAAACTGCCGATCGATTCTGTAAAAATCTCACTGTGAAAAGTTAGGTGAAGTGAGCTTAGGGTGAGCTGTCAGTGGTGTCAATCCCTAGCATCAATTGGAATGACAGCTCACTCCACGCTCACTTCACCTAAGTTTTCACGGTGATATGGTGACAGAATCGCACTGCAGGACACTCTGTACGTTAACCCTTTCAACACCACGCACTCCCAGCTTCTAGTAATCTGTCAGAAGCCAGGCTTCAGCTTTGCGTGTAATGGAAATTTAATCGTAATTGAATGCACGTTACCATTTATCTGCCAGTCAGCTTGTATTACCGTGACTTCTAATATGATTTAGACAAATCGCTTTTGAATGGGAACGACGTGTGTGTTTTCGTAAGTACGAGCTTAAAGTTACATATCGTGTCTGATCGAATAAGTTTGATATGATGTCTTACTTATCTAAATCGAAGCATTTATGCTGACGTAACGATGACGTGTTTGTGTTTATGATGTGTGTTTTGTGTGTAATGTTAAGTTTTAATATGCTAGAAAGAATAATAAAAAAAGAGAAGATAATAGAAAGATTAATATCGCCAAAAGAGAGAAAGATTAATATCGCCAAACCGAAACAAACCCAATTAGAATAGAAATTGCAAACATATTCAATTTATTCAGAGATAAATAAGCCCGTGAGGCCTACATTTGGTTTTATATCTATTTATCCGCGGCATCTCGCAAACGACGAGCCGACGAAATTTGAATAATCACGACGGTAGCAGCTGTGCAAGCTACGACCAAGAATATCGTTTTATGGTACGCTGAGCTATGGTAAGATGAAGTCGGAATCCTAATGCGAGTGTAGATTGTAATGCCCACGTTCGTGTGACAAAATTCTGCTTTTAATTTGAAGCTTAATTTCTGGGTTGAAACTGGGCGGAGTTGGAATTCAAATGGAATGTAATGGCAGAGAAGGGTTGGATTAAATGATACAAAAACTTGTTGACGGTTCACATTACCAATTTACATTTATATATGTACTAGCAACCCGCCCCTGCCTCGCAGGGTTTTTACGATTTGACAAAACATCGAGTTTTCATTATTATATGTTTGTTCCATATTAACGTGTTATACACATAAACCTTCCAGAATAAATTGTCTAAATGATGTTGAAATCCGCATCAAAATCTGTCGCATAGTTTAGAAGAATAACGCGGTTACACATACCTACAGACACGAATAGTGACTTTAATTTATAATATGGATGGAAGAGATGGGTAGAAAAATATGTTACGAATAGTTTAGAATATATCCTGAAGGCAAGTATACCGCGTAGCCACTTAGAAGCCACATAGAACATACGGATATGTCCGATCATGTGCATTGCCTGAAGCATGGAATATCTATCTATACCCAGCCATACAAAGAACCCAGCAACATAGAACACATTACCAGCGGGAACTCCATTTCAAAAGGAAAGCAAAAGGCATCTGCTACATAAACGATTCATTTTTAATGCTGTCCAATAAAACATCCAATATGAGGTAGATATGTCTTGTCGGTGCAGCAGCAGCTGTTGCGATGTGTTCCGTCGTCCGCCGTCTGCCGGTGAGCCCCAGGCTTGATGCTCGGGACGTTGTCACTAAATAATGAGATAGAGAAGGTACACTATTTGCAAATCTTGCAGCCTCTGATGGGCGTGGTTTAGATTGTAAACCAGCTGTACTGCACCCTAATTGCGTAACACACGATCAATCGGAATCGGTTTCATTTTGACAGTTCAACAACATTCATTGCGTTATTTACGTCGTTGAGAAGACACAATATGACACATTTTTTGAACATATGAAGCAATGGATTAGCAATATCCTTCAAAATGATTCAGATTGAGATTGATTGTGTGTTGCGCAATTAGGGTGCCGGTTAAAGGAAACAATCGAATTAACACTGCCTTGTTGTTAGACGGCAAGACCGCATTTTAATTGCTAACCAGTAAGATCTACATAGTGAGCAGTGGTGGCCCAGTGGTAACGGCCGTGACCTACGAATTGTAGGTCGTAGGTTCGAACCCTGACAGGTCCTTTATTTTGGATATATTATTTCATCACCACTGCTCTCAAAACGGTGAAGGAAAATGTGACATCTCATCACCCGCACTGGTCCCGCGTGGGGGATTACGGCCCATTCCCTCTCACAGAGAGGAGGCCTGTGTTCCAGCAGTAAGAACATTATAGGCTGATTATTATGCAAAGATCTACACAGTCCGCCATATACTGATTTGGGAGACGCCCTGCAGATCAGTACATTGCAAGACGTAGAGCTGGAAATGTTGATGAAACGGAAAGGACCAACAAGTCGCAATTCACGCAATATTTAAAGTGGTCCTTCTGAACTTATATATTTTAGGAGCATTATGTTCCGGAATAATACTCAACGCTTCCCTAGACAACCATAGGACCGCACATTTGAGAACTTTTGGCTATTTGGGTGCCGTGTTAAATGAAACAAATGAGATATATTATGATGCGGTCACGGTACTGCAACAAACTTAGTTCTCGCTACTTTGGCTAAAGTTGGCTTTATTAGCTAAGTTAGAACATTTTCGCGAATGTCTTGTTTTGCTATTTTGTATATTATTCATCTTACAAGTAGGGTCTTGTGTAACTACAAAGTACATAACATTAGATTTATGTTGTTCGTACTTTTTAATCCTAACCATGTTTAGGTATATTTTGTTGAGAACTTGTGGACTTTGTACCGTTCTCAAAACAACTTGGGGTTTATTCATAAACGATGACTAAAGTTAAGTAACGTTTAAACGTCAAAAATGTATGGTTAAACAGTCGCTAATCACTACTTAACTTTAAGCAACGTTTATGAATAAAGGGCCTTATCTTCAACGAAAACATAAGAAAATCCAAGAGCGATGACCGGAAACTTATAGTTTGTGAACAAATTGCCTCCCCTAAGTTAACTTCGGTGACGCGCGACGTATCGTGCAATGATTGAGATTCATTTGGTGGATTTTCTTTTTTGCTGAATAAGGAAAAGGTGGAAAAAAGATTGAGGGAATCGAATGTGTTTTTGTGGATCCTCTGCTTATGCAGGGACACTGAGGAGTTTATAGATTATCGTTGAGTAAATCAGATCGTTTTTATTATGTGTTTTGGTTGACAGCTGGCTAAGGAAACCTGTATGACCAAATTGTATTAAAATCTCAAAGGTTATCCTTATATTTACCGAAAAGCCGCCGAATGAAGCCCTAAAGTATTGTAAGCCGTAAATAACTTCCTTTCCAGTTGACCTGGGACATAAAAAACAGACCTTTAGCGGTTCTTTCGTCCCACGCAAATCGTAAAAGTCACTCGAGGGAATCGTTTCTATTCCTTAATAATAAATAGAACATAGATAGGCTATATTGTTCGGCATGGTCATTTTAGCTGGTTAAAGCCGAGCTTTTTTGCCCTAAGAGTCGACTCCTGATATTTAGTTCACCCGAAATAAGACCTTATTTCAATTTCAGCAGCCCGAACCAACCCTGCGTTTCTCACACCACACGAGACGTACCTATATCAAGAGCAAACATCGTCAACCTGTCTTCAGAATATTAAACACATTAATAATATTTGTAGCCTTGCAGCCTTGCAGGCTACAGAGCGGCAGCGTGGCGGTCTACCGAGGCCCTCTGCTAAGCTAGCATATTCATAATAAAAGCTCATTTTATGCTAATATCGGCGCGGGCGGCGGCAACTATTTGTGCAATTTGAGCAGTCCAAAGTGCGGAAGGCAAATAACTGCTAAATATTCATGCTGCCGTAATGTTGTTGGGTTCAGCAGTTTTTAATGAAGGTGAGTTTGTGGTATGGACAATTAGGGCGGCTGGAAGTTTGCGATTTCTTAATAGCATGGTAAGTGCTGCCTACTTACAAATGCAGGGTTGGGAACTTTGTGAAATGAAATACTGCTAAAACTAAATATAGTTTCTCTAGAATTCGAATATTTTCCTGCTTAAACTCAATTCTGAAAGCCAGTCAGTCGACATTTACCTGAAAGCATTTTGGAAATGAACAAAAGCTCATTTTTATATAACCAATAATAATACCTACATTTAACTGGACACGTTCCTCTCATACATGCATATGACCAAGGAACGGTACGGCGAATATGCGTAACTAAACGTATCGCAAAAACAAAAGGAAAACCTGTAGGGTTTCACATAACAAGCGCCGGACCGCAATAAAACTCCTGCAATCCCGAGCTTCTTTCTTTTAACGTCTAACCTTCCTCCCCGCCCCCCTCAACACCCCCACTTCCCCTACTTCCTAGCGTGTCGCGTAAACAGGGGAAATTTGAACAAAGAAAATACAGGAGCAATTTGCAAGGTTCCACGACAATACGAAATTTTGCGCCGTACTTGTTCCAAAGTTGACTACAACAATTATTCGTGTACACAACGCGGAATTAGCTTGTCATGTAAATTAACCTGTTCTCCCACTGACTGATTATAAAGCTCGGGTTTCGCCTTCCAATTTAGTCGGCGATACGGTGAAATGGATCGGTGTGAAAAAGCTGACGGAGCAAATTGCCCGTATTGCACGTATGCTGAATTGAATTGATTGTGTCTGGTATACATATCCACGTATATAAGTCCATAGGCCCTGTAATTTGGTCATTTTAACTGTCGTAAGGGTACTTACGTCTATTTTGTAACTAAATCTGGTAATTTGCACAAATGACAAGGAACAGAAGCCTCTTATAGTGATAATTAGACAAAGGCTTTACCTACCTGCCATGACATAAGTAAATATTACGAATTCTGAATGTTTTAATGAGTTAAAGTTGATTATTAAGACCGTCAATCAAGCTTTCAGAATGTGCACAATTCTCTAGGTATTAGGTATCTACAACCTACATATTGCGAAACATGCTCTTGCCTCATGTCTAGACTATCTAAAACCCTTACAACGATATGTCACCTCTAATTAAACAGTATGTAGCTCATATCAAACGGCAGGCGTAACGAGGTGATTTAAAGCGCACTCATCGGCGCGGACCGCCGTGAAATTAGTCGCACGTCGCGCGCTCAAGTGTTTGTCGCGCGGATATTGACAATGCTGTACCTATCGGCGGATACATATGTCGGTAATTGAATGTTCAACGTTGTTTGATGTTACGTAAGTACTAGCGCAGAAAAGGGAATGCGGGTACCTACCACATATAACTGAAATCCGAAAAGGTTTGTGTCGGAAACACGCTCACTCGGTGTTAGAGTACAAAAGATAATCTTGCGTATATAATTGCGGAACACACTTACGAGTACATACATTGCGTGATTTACGTCGTTGAGCTAATAAAGCTGCCGCCAATAAAACTAAAATTATTTAAGAAACATGTACAGACGCCAGCAGGTCAAGCTACCCGAAACTGTCAAATTTTCCCAATTAACCTTGAACCTTAATGCTTTAGCGATAAAGTTGAAAATCTATTAAAGAAATTTGACAGATTGTAGTAGCTTGATGTGCTGGCGTCTGTACCTATACTGCATGTCGATTATTATTTACAATCATTTACCAAATACTTTTCAAGACTTACCGCTGACAAAGTTTAAAAAAATGCATTTCAAACTATTAATATTTAAAAGATAGTATACCATTAAAGACTATCTAGAAGACTAATCAATAGAATCTGTAAGTTAGATTAATTTACATCACTGATTGTGAATACATTTGCACGCCATGTTTTGGCAGGATATGCTGAAACAAATTTACTCTAACACCGTATGTACCTACCATATTCTAGCAAATAAATATTTTGATTGATTGATTGCCAATTTTTTGAACATATGAAGCAATGGATTAGCAATATCCTCTAATAATTTTCAGATTGAGATTGATTGCGTGTTACGCTGCAATTACGGTGCTGGATAATGCAGTGTAAAATCTAGCAAGCTACTCTCATATTATTGAATACTAATATACTAGATTGCTTAAAGGTTGGTGATGCACAAATACCGGAAAATCTCCCAAATACTTGATGTAAAATGACAGTTTTCCACATAACAAAGCGAGCGGATGTAAAGTTAGTTGCACATCGTCAAGTGTTTGTCGCGCGGATATTGACAATGCTGTGCCTATTGACGGATACATGTGTTGGTAATTGGATGTTGAACGTTGTTTGATAATAGCATATACAATCTTTTACTGTGGGAGCGTGTAGACAGACGAGGAAATTAAGCTAGTCGAAATGAACCTAAGTTTTCGGAACCGAAATAAGCTCACCTTTTTATAAATGTACAAACGTGGATTTAATCTCAAAGATGCGGTGGAAACTCTTATTTTGAAGATCACTGGTATTTGAGTTGGTGACGTAGGTACCTGACTATCAGAAAATATACCAAAAGTACGCACTTCATTTATAAAGATAGAGTTATGAAAAGTCGACGCTATCTAATATTATTTTCCGTGGATATGAGAACTGCTGTAGGTAGAACTAGTAGTGACTTTGCAAAATTTAAAAATTGTGTTTAAGCTGCTAAATTGTACTGACAGTGTGCACTGAAAGACAAAATAAATGAGTTCTAATAGCTCACATTCACGTGTCGTTTGTATTTCCTAGACCAGTATATTAAAATCGTCAGAGCTTTGCGACATCTATTTTCCATCCTTTGTCTACAACAAAAACTGTACCATACAAACAAAGTCCGTTGTATTTCCAAAACTACCCTGTCCTTGTTTTCATCGTGCACTTTTTAAAACTGTTGTGCCTTATCTACGAGTAGAACGAAAGCTTACAAACAAAATAGAGTACTTTATGTTTCCACAGCGAGCCATAACAAAGGCCTATTGCTCGGTGCCTGTCCATATGTCACTGCGCTGTGACTGGATAACAAAATGAAAAAAATACCTTAGAGCCTGACTCCAATGTCAGTCAATTACTTACTTCGTGTCTGTATGTAAGTAGAACAGTGAGTTACGAGATGTTTTTTGTTGTGTTCAGCTCATTTGCGCTCTACATATTAGAATTCAAAAGTCACACGTAAGTAATATTTCAATACCTAATGCATAGACTCGAAATAATCTCTTTGCTCTCTAAAACGAAGAATCCTTTCATAACATACTCATACCTCTGTAAGGAAATCTATTCGGTTCAGAGACACATGTTGTCATAAATAGAAAACTTCACGTCACATATTCTCCGAATCTGTTAAGTCATCAGAATCCCAACGTTATGTAGTCACAAAGAAATCCAACATCTGGTTCTATCCAACCAAAGTTCATAGACTTTCGGGATATCGAGAAGGAACTTTGTTCTGATATAAAACTTCGCCGTGATAAATCACCATTTCAAAGTGACAAAAACCGAACATTAAAACCGACAACTCAGCAAGTTTTCTGCTGATTACAAACTTCAATTTTATGGACTCTGCGTTTCCACAGACCATTTGCATGTAAGTAAACTAATTACCATAAACTATAAACTGGCAGTTGAAAACAGTTTCATGCGGGTGAAGCCGCAAATAGAGACTAGCGAACTGCGGACGGTACTAGGAGTATTCTGTATTAGTAGATGGTACACCACAAACAGTAACGAACCGTCACTAACAAGTTTGTAAAAGGCGGAATAATCGTTTAGACTACTGTAGCCAAATGCCTTTGTTAGCCACGTTTCACCACCCATTTCTTCTTTTGCATGAAAATGTTTTATGAAAGCTGAAAGTAATCGCTCAATGTATAGAACAAATATTGGTTTTATACAGGAGTTATGTATGACACAGTTCAAACGAGCCGCGAATCTGACTGTTCGCGTATAGTCAATGACTGGAATATCACCATGCAGGGATCAGACGAGTGACGGGGTCACTGACAACTGTTTGGCTTGTTGTGGTTAACCGGTGTGTTGGCTAGTAAACTCGGAATGACAGTGTATGGCAGCTACTGTGTGGCTAGTATGACTTATAGTCGAGCTTATTTGACGCGTATTGTTGCGGTTGGTGTGTATTATGTTTAGATAACTGAATACCCTGTTTCGAAAAATGATGGTAGAGCAATTTTTTCAATCACAGAGTACAGTTTACAATAGCATGACATAATTACTACATTTCAGAATTACCTCAACATCCTATGCTTCCTTTTTATCCGAGATTCCTAAAAGGTCATACGATACGTTCAAAGAAGACTATCTATGTATATGACGCAGCCAACTAGTTTAATTAGCCGTTTAGTTAACCGCCTAGCCTTTTAACTAAACGGCGGCCGTTCAACGAACGGTCTGAATGATATTCAATAAATGATAGTTTAGGTTGGAACTGTAACCAATCACGTGCGAGCCGAATTGGTCGCAGTAACTAAGCCAGGGCACCCCGATCAAATGGGTTAGGTTAAAACTGTGATCAGCCGCGTGCGAGCCGAGAGAGCGAAGCGAGGCGAACACTACTTCCAAAGGCCAGGCGGTTGACTAAACGGCTAATTTAAATATACCAGTTGGCTGCGACATTATGTAGGTATCTGGATGAAATGTAGGTAAATTAAGTATCTGAGATTAGGAATTCAAGTAGCCAACTTTTTTCTTATTGTAACTATTTTGTTATTGATTCTGTCATTAAGTAAGAGGCTTTGTATCGCTTTGTATGTGTACACATAGACGTGGAATAGAGAAATCTTCTGTTACAGGTATCTCCATAGGTACTTAAAAGAAGGCCGCTAAATGTATTTGATAAAACCTGTTTACGAAATAAATAAACTTATAAAGGAATAAACTTATCTATAATGTATCTACCAATGTGCACTTGGGTAACATGAGATTTACGCATAAATCTCACGAAGCCTTACATCAAAGTGTAGGCGTAGACACGTGTATTTTGAAATTTGGAGCGCATTAATGACAATTTCTGCGTTGTCATACTACCAAACAGATATGTTCCCTCGAACGTGCCCTCAGCGTTATACACATGATTTATGGCACGTGATTCGTATTTAAATCAACCCCCGATGGAAGACTTGATTGATCAATATTTTAACAATGCATTCGATTGAAAAAAGCAAGAGACTCTAGTGTATTGAACAAGACTTGCAAAAACTTTCCTTGCTTACGAATAATGTTGAAGCCCTATATTATCATCAGGTCAGGGAAAAATATGAATAGGTTTTATTTCAAAAACTTCTCCATCGACCATTGTCGTGATTTTCGCTCAGAACTTCGCAAAATCTATTCAAAAGTTATTGTGAACATTTTTAAGCATCGCCGAACACCAAAATCAGTCAAAGGAAAACACTAAAGCCTCATGTTTCGTGAACGAATATTCGAACATTCTCAGAGTACGTATAAAGGAAGGAGGGACCTATCATACACATATTTATGAGTGTCTGCAGCACTAAAGGAGGCAGGTACAGGAACACAAAGGCATACGCTTTGAACTTGGTCTAGAACGAATACGGAGTATAAACAGACAATATTTCATACAGTATTGTTCATTAAAATCGTCCCTTTTCCATATAAAGAGGAGAGACACTGCAAATTGGCAGTTAGTACCTACCGCTCCAAAATAAAATGAAATGACTCCCTAATAAAAACCTTTACGAATGATTGGAACGGAACGACAAAATTATTCAGTTCGAGTGACGTTAAAAAAGTCATTAAAGAGACGAAATTCACGCTTTTTAATTCCGACGACGGTGGTCTATTTTGGAGCATCATTGTATCTTTATTACTGTTCCGTACAGAAAGTGGGAATGAAAGTGTTAAAAGTATTGTAGCCGTGGAGGCGAGAGCTGGAGTGATTGTGTAGGGGAAGCCGCCGGGCGTCGCAACGGAGAATGGAGACGGGACTAAACTTGTAAAATTTTAACGTTGAAAGAACTAATATGACGTTTTATTTTCGTGACAAATTTGAAAAGTAGGAAATGCTTCGTTGGCGTTTTTAAAATAGACTGAGACAAATGAGATTTGACCTCACAAGCCTAATTTGTCTGACAAAGGATTCTACTTGGGCCAAAATGCCTGTTACTTCTTGCCCAAGCACTCACCTACACATTACATTCATGCGTGCAATACATTCCCGTTATGTCGGTAATTTGATGCCAAAGGTGGTGGTGGCGCCACCTCCTGCCGTTACATTTTATGAAGGTTGCATAAATGAGTTTCTTCACGTTTCTATCGCATTTTGAAGCCAGATAAGTTTTGTTTTTATGTAGACCCCATATCCATTTCGACATCGCTTATACATTCTGAGAATTCGTTCCTTTAAGGAGGAAGGGAGGTATCTTTCAGAAAGACACTGTTAGTATCCCACATTGGACATGCTTAAAAAAGGATAAAGACAATCGTTTTGAATTTCCGACGAACTAACAAAACCGTTTTAAGTGCCTCTAATTAGTATTCCTACCCGAATTCAAAACCCCCATATAGCACTCGAAATATCCAAACCTCAAGCCAATCATCTCATTTTACAACCGTGACTAATTGAACAATAAAAAAGGCTACAGACTAATCGAAAAACAATCCAATTTCTCACTAGCCACTATATAGCCACATAGTTGAGCAACTACTTCCCAGTTTCTTAGAACGCGTTGCTTGACAGACATTAGTCAGGCCGGGTGCGCAACCGCACGACATGTGGTCTGTTATCTGACCCCGGGGTGTTCGAGAGAAAGCCCATAACAACCCGTCTGACGGGTCCCGTTGACACACATTTCATGTTCCGCTTCATTTCTTTGTACTTTACCACGCCGTAGCCGTAATACGTTTGACCCGCGAAATGCCGGGCCCTTTCGGCGATTGTGTTTACTTGTAGGTAGATGTTCAACCATTTGTGGAGAAGTGAAGGGTTTCCATTACAATTTTATTGAGAAGTATAGCATTAAGGACCGGTCAAGCATAGAAAAGGTTTCGGTAGAGTACCTACTTTCCTAATAGCCGAATCCCGCATATAGGTTTAACCACGGAATAGAAACACTTTTCTGGTATATTGATCCCATAATGAAAAAGTTCTCGAATTAGCAACGTCTGCATGATCACTGACCAGCACCCTAATTGCGTAACACACTTTCAATCACAATCTGAATCATTTTAAAAGATATTGCTAATCCATTGCTTCATATGTTAGAAAAAATTGTCTGCTGAACAACGTAAATAACGCAATGAACGTTGTTGAACAATCAAAATGAAAGGTATTGCTACTGTTAGTGTATTACGCAGTTATCCCGCACCTTGATGATTTTGGCGAGCATAGGAATATCTATATTCACGTATAGGTAATCCTTGGAACATTAAACATGAATATCATACAGTCTGCCTCCAAAATAAACTGAAATACAATGCAATTGGCAGCCATTAATTTGGCTCAGTGCTGTTGCAAAGGGCATACCTAATGTCAATTATTAACTCGTTATTAACATTTCGCTATTCTGTTAAATTAAATCCTGTCATGCACGATGTGTATTGATCGCGTATTTAATTAGGTTACTGTCCAGTTAGCCAGTGTCCAAATATCCAAAATATTTGAACACTGGCGACCAGGACAGTAACGTCAAATGTATATGTTTTTTATACTACCTACTGAAGGGAAGTTATGAGAAAAGGAAGTAGTACCCACGAATGCATAAAAGGGATTTCTTACTGTAAAGGAAAAGGTGGGAATAGCTAACGGAAAGGGTCACAATGTAGTCCAATAAGTACCTATAGTTATATTCGCAGTTTACCATACAATACATGTTCCTATAGATAGGTTATATCTACTATACATCGGACACATCGGTAACCCTCAGAGCAATTTGAATAAAACGACTATCATTGATGCTCCCGGTGAAGCTGGTGTCAGTCTAGTTAAAAATGTATAGAAATAAAATGTAGCGAACACAAATCAAACATGGTTGTAAAATCAACGGACGGAATTGGACACACAGAATGATGTGATTGTATCGAATCGCTATCCAAATCCTCTTAAAAACCTATTATTGACATACCTACGTATGATATTAATCAGTTTGGAAATCGGATACTGCAATTTACCGACTGAATGGTTTCGTTTTACATACATAATATGTTATTTAAATGAAATTGAATGGTTTATTCTTTAAATAGGATATCGGAATCACTTTTACGTCATATTACCTATAAAAAAAAATCTAGATGAGGTCGGCGTATCCTATCTGAATACTCTGAGAAGAAAGACAGAAACAAACTCAGGTCTCAGTCTCAGTCTTTTTTAAAGTCCAGACATAATCTTGGTCAGATCATGTAGATTGATTTCTGAAATGGTCTTTTTAGGAAAGTACCACACAGATTTGAGGGGACCAGCCAGTCATTGCAAGCATTTGTCAGTAATTGTGTAGCTCAACTCAGAACTTGAGGAGCTCAAGTTATTATAATGCGGGTAGTTATAAAGTTTCAGTTGATAAATTGATGTTTAGTATATTTCAATATCTATTTTTGCTGTAGATTCTTCCTCAAGATTAAGCAGGATTCATAATAGGTATTACGGGTCTACTTAGTTGGAAAAACTTAATCTAATCTATGTAATTACCGTCATTATTCAAGCCTGAAAACTTAATAGACAGAAGAGCATTTAGCTCAACTTAAGATAAAGTGGCCCCGTTCCGTAGATTAAGTGAATCTCATAATTATTGTCAGCCAGACTTAACTAGACAGCATTCCGGGCTAGACGTCTGACTGTCTGACTCGGCGGTCAGTACCCGTCTAAAGACAAACCGTCTCGGATTTCCTAGTGCACTACTTTGTTTGATGACGTCAGGGCGTGTGTAATTTGTGGGTAGGTCTAGGCACCCGTTGTTTGACAAGTTTATAGTACCGAATATCTACTATTAGGTACCTACAATAGTTAAGTTCTAGGCTAGACGAAGTAGGTAACCTGTTTGTAAACTGCCTGTAGTAAGTACTTTACCCATATAAACTGTTATTCTGTCTCTATATTGTTTCAAGAGTTTTAGCTAACATTCGATTTGTCTCATCGATAGGCACCTAGTTTAAATGAAGTAGTGAAAAAATGAAGGCTTAACTTATGTACCTACCTAGGTAATAAATCAAATCATATTGTACCTAAGTAGGTAAGCGTATACAGATTACAGAGTAAGAGAGTCTAAGAGAAATCCGAACGAATAAAACAATGAAAGTATGTGGTGTAAACCCTACATCTGTGTCGACGGGGCGTACCTTAAGGTAGTCACTCATGATTATGCAAATGTGTCTAACAAACCGATCATAGCCGTGTTATTTTGCTGTCGAGATTTGGGACAAATCACGAAATTGAATATGACAATTACGCCCAACCCATGTATTTTACAGACCTTACAAGTTGACCCCTTTATTCATAAACGCTGCTTAAAGTTAAGTAGTTATTGCATAACATGCATAATCAGCCTATAATGTTCCCACTGCTGGGACACAGGCCTCCTCTCGGTGAGAGGGAGCGGGCCGTAATCCACCACGCGGGCCCAGTGCGGGTTGGTAGATGTGACATGTCTTCGAATTTTTACTTTTAGGACATGCCGGTTTCCTCACGTTTTATGTATTGATTAGCGACTGTTTAACCATAGATTTTTGACGTTTAAACGTCACTTAACTTTCTTTTTGGCAACTGAGCCAATGTCGACTATTCTGCCAGCGTCATGTAGTGACAGCAGCACAACTTTAATCATTGTTTGTCTTCACAAATAGGTATCGAAATATCAGAAGTGTGATCTTTATTTACCTATCATTTGGATTTAGACCACAGACCACACCTAATACTTATATTTAAATGTTACGAGTAGAGTACCTATAGGTATCCGGGCTATTGTTCGTGTCAAATCGTGTCTTAGGATACTAACATATTAATTAGGTAGTGTTAAGTCAATACTGTTGATACAGCATTCTGCACATCGCTTGTCGTGTTAAGTGTGTAAACAAAATGCAGGTGACATGATAATTAGCGTGGACACTTCCTGTTCTTTAGTAATGTCCTGGGCGCGTTGCACTAAGGCTTTCAAGTTCTAAGTACCTGAAGAATGTATTAGAGGGTAACGTATCGGTTTTCAAGAACGTCAGTGCAAACAATCAATCTTCCAATCGATCATCAAATAACTAAATTAGGCTGTTGCAAATAAAAATATATCCCAAGTTGCACAACTCTTGGTTCGGCCATCCAGTCGCCATCACCCATACTCTGGCTGCCGCATCTAATCACCATCAGACAAAAAAGTCGACTGATCTACCAATTCCATAAAGCTTGACCCCCAAGATACTGGCAAACGCCTCGTTTGGGGGTAACCGTCCAAGCTAATCTTGTAGATGTTGTACAATTAGATTAATAAATAAATTTGATTTAGGTAATGTCTCTGATCAACAGTAGAAAAAATTAAAACGCTTTCCGAATCCGGCATCAAATTGTCTACATAAATGAAAACAAAATACAAACACACCAATGCTCTAATTCTACCAAAGTCATAAAGCGTCTCTGATCAACAGTTGAAATTGACAGCTTCTAATTATCTAAATCATAATAAAATACAAACGCACCATTGCCCCAGCTCCTTGTTCTCTTCGAGACCAGACGGCGTCGCCAAAGTGTCAGCATCACCCTCGTGTCTCCCGCCAGGATGTTCAGGGATCACGCGCTCAATCGTCGTCACCTCTTCGATGTCCGAGTCGATACCTTGCGCGAAGTCCATGTAAAACGACTCCCGGGAGTCGCTGGACCCCCGTCGCAGTTTAAGCGACAGGTCCGGTGAACTGTCATCCATTTTTGTAACACTATTCTTCCCTCATCCTTCACTTGAATAGTTAGAGCCAGTTAGAACCGTCTTTTCACTTTGAGCGACATTTCGAAAGCGCGGTTAACCCATTTTCGTTCGTTGAACTTGAAATTTATTTGAGAATTTATTTATAGAATTTATTCGTGGGCATTATCTACTGTTATTACTATAGGATGTAGGTAGGCACTTTAGGAAATAATTAATTAAAACTGAACCACTCAACTCAAAGTTTTCAAAGTAATAAAAAAAAGACCCCAAATGTCTTCGACGCAACAAAAAAGGCTCACACACAAACAATAGCAATTTATCTTGTCGCAATACAAAAAGGCCGGTTCGACGTAAAAAGAACAATGACCTGTGAACCGTTCCTAGTGTAACCTTCCCTAAAATCGACACCGCTTCCTGTGCCACTAATAACCGACGCACACCGACACATGCCGTTTAACACATCTGTGTGCGTCACTACTCAGCGGCGACTCCTATTCGCATTCGGCTTCTTTTCAATAACTTATACGACCGCCGAAACTGCCGCAAGTGCTATCAATCAAATCTCGACGCTTTGTTTGGCGGGTAACTGGTAAGTTATGAATATGTATCTGCGGTAATACATCTTGATGCTTATTTTGGTCAGTAGCACAATAAACTACAGCGATCGTTACCAATACATAACGAACGCCGTAGTTTATAAATATTATAAACAATATTATTAGCAAACCGGATTATAAATATTAATATCAATCATCCTTGGACCCCCATTTAAGCCTGTTACACGCTCTACTGACCATATTGATGAGAACAATAACAATTTAAAAAAGCTTATAAGTTTAGTAGATTCTAACAAGAATCTTGCGCCGAACAGTGGGTCCGTTCTTAGAGCATTCTATGATAACGATAAGGCACGTTTATAATTAATATTAATACCACATCCGTGAGCGATATCAATCGCCGCCGATCCCTCGGGAACAACAATAATGCCCAAGAACAAACATTTCATTTACACACGACAGCCAATCGGACGATACGTATGCTAGACACGCATCGCACGGCGGAGGCGGAGGCGTATTGACACGGAATAATTCAACGGGCAGTCACTCACACCGATACACGATAACGTTGTAGTAGGGTAAGCACGTGCGTGATATAGGAACGCGACGGGCGTCGGCGGCGCCCTCCCGCGGCAGAGGTTGGCGCGCGATTGCCGCTCGCAGCGAGCGCGCCGCGCGGGCAGGGCGGGGGATGCACCCTCGCGGGCTCGCGGTGCGGGATCAATCTGACACAGCCACACAGGCACCCCGACCCGATATTGGGAAACGGTGCCATTCACTACATTATCGAAACAGGAACTAGATGGGATTAGCGCCGTCCGACAAGCCATCTACGGGGTTCATTGAAAATGAAACAATTATAGTAACCTATACAAGTTTATAACATACTTTCTATACATATCAAACAAGTGATTATTATACTTACATAATTCAATTATACACTCAATATCACAATACTTTTTAGTCTTTATTAAAACAATTGTTTACATGTTTGGTGTAGTATATGGAACATAAGGTTAAGGAGTTTGGATACATGCTTATTATTTACTTTCTCTACGTATAATTTAAGTTAAACGCATGATTGTCATTCCTTGTTCGATATAGTTTGCAAATTACAATAGTTTTTCTATCATCAATTTATTGTACACTTGGAAGGAAATAAATTTCATTTTCTCTTATATGTTTTAGACTGTTTGAAATTCCAAATTACCATAAAAGTGTTTAGTGGCAATGTATTAAATTAACTCAATAATTACATATAAATTAATGTTAAATTTTAAGTGCTGCACTTTAAAATAACTTGGAACCCCTTGCCAACTCTTCGCAAATATCACATAAATGTGGCATTTTATAGTAATATAATAATACATTAACCTATTACATTACAATACTAACAATTTTTATTATTAATTACCAAAACTCAACGACATATAATTAGGGACCTACATATTACCACTTTATACATGCAATGTAATGGTTTTTTTTTCAGTAATTTGGTATGATCTTATTATGAAAACGGCGAATACAATAAACAATAAGACAGGTAGTCTTCGTCAAATAAATCAAATCGTAACAATACAATGTTTTTATTTTTATTAAATTATAATTTCCACGAGACACGTCTATTCACTAAAAATCTCACCGTGAAAATCAAGGTGAAGTGAGTTTGAAGTGATCTGTCAATAGTGTTAATCCAGCTAACAGCTAGCATCAAGTGGAATGACAGCTAACTTGCAGCTCACTTCACGGCGTTTAAGTTTTCACGGCGAGACTTTTTTAGACCGCCAGTATGTTCCGGGCATGCCCGACTAGTTTTGGCCTCGTAATTCTCGTAGGATACAACTTCATATTCAACATTCCACAAACAACGTATGGGTTTTTATGATTAAACCATTAACATTAATTGATTTATTATGTTTTTTGTTAATACTAAAATAATATCCCTTCGGGGGTGCATCGATTTAACAGTGTCAAATGATGTTTGTAAAAAACTGTTTCCCCTGTGGTGCAATTACACACAAAACGACAGTAAATTGATAAATATATTGTCTGTAGTTTATTAACTTGGCACATTTTTATCCCAATATTATTAGGATGAACACACTAATATATCGAGATAAAAACCCATAGACCCGATATCGGATACAATTAAATCGAATCCAAATATTTGTTTAAAAAAAACCAAAATAGTTCACCTTGGCTTGAACTAATACTAGAACTCGCGAATTCGCAGACCGCAGAACGTATTATTGAATGCATGACATCTAGGTAATACAGTGTTACCTGGATAAAAAGTGAGACCTCAAGACTTATACTCTGTTTTTTTTTATTTGCTAGACTAAAATGACAGCTGCGATCGACCTTTTTTGTCAACATTACATTAATATAATGACCTTTGCCGTCATTTCTGTCTAGCAAATTAGAAATCACAGTTTAGGATTATTTATCACTCAAAGAGGATTTTCATTTAAGTACCCAGTTTCCCAAATAGTCGGGTTTCAAATGACAGTTGTATATTTACAGAGGCCCCCGCTAAGTCAGGTCGAAATGTACCGTTTTTCATGAGGGAAAATGTGTTGCGACCTATGCAGACCAATATTCAAAATGATATAATTCCAATGATAGAGGTAAAAATCGAAAAAACTTAAAAATGCATTCTCAGCTATATAAAGGTATAAATATTCCCAGTAACAGGTATTTCAATGCAAAAGCGTCGGGACCTCATTGTAACTATCAGTAGTAGAGGTTTCACACATATCCAGGGCCCACGTAACCAGCGGAATAATTGCGTAACACACAAAGAGTATCCTGGCCTTTATTTTGACATTTCAACAACATTCATTGCATTATTTACGTTCTTAAGCTGACATATTTTTCGAACATATCAAGCAATGGATTACCAATATCCTTCAAAATGATTCAGTTTGTGATTGATAGTCCATTACGCAATTATGGTGCAGGTTACACTGTATAGGGAACCCGAGTGTAAATTAATATAATGACACATCGACCTATAGAAAGAGACTGTTACTCAGACAAGAGTGAAAGAGACGACGCTCTACAAAAGCAATATTTTTCTAAAATAAGAGGTGCCATAATTTTCTCATGCACTTATTAAAAGATAGAGTTGTGACCAGCTAGCAACAAGAACAAACCTATTATTAGGTACAGAAAAAATGCTAAATAATGATATGCCAATAATTTCTTGAATAAATGAATAAAATTGGTGTTTAAACAGATGGTGGATCAACCTGTAATTATGGTTTTTAAGTAGACTTTACGAGTATTTGCTTAATCAAGAGATAGAATAGAAATATAAGTACGTTATACAAGATATTTTGAAGTCTGGAACATTAATGTACTATTTCAGGACATTTTTAACTAGAAAGAATTTTTATTACAAAAACAGACCCCAAACCTGCTTTTAATGTAACTAGTTTCTAATCAGCCACTTCTAAACATGTCTGCTAAGCTTCCTTGCAAAAATTAAACATCAATTGTATTTCGTATAAAAAACGAAACTGATATGTTAGATAATTTACATAGAATGGAAGTTCATGTTACATATTATTTAGAAAAATAGCCAGACCAGAATAATGTTGCCAAACAAGTTTTGATATTGCAGACAGACTTGTCTACTGTTTTACTAATCAAACCCAGAGACAATTCTTACTAAAGTTGATTTGAAAAAAAATACTTCATTGGTATTTTTTTATTAGGTATTATTGTTGAATGGCCCGCTTGACCTCCGACACGCCTGATGGAAAGCGATGGATGAGGTGATGGTGGAACAAGCGAATAAAATAAAAATCTTTACATTATTTTACTTAAAAGGCGCATGCATATATTCAAATAATATTTTAAATGGTTCGTTCCATATTCATGGCGGTACTCAGGGTTATATCTATATTGAAATACTCTACTTTGTATGGAATCAGAAATTTGTATAATACCAAATACTTTAACAAATTTCTGATTGCCTACCTACATGTCTAACTGGTATCCGGATGTCTTGATTATACATATATATTTGGAAACGTGTAGGTAAGTAAAGTCTGGTATTGCGTGGAATATTTAAAACAGGGATTCTAATCAACTTTGCAGACTATCTACATCTTCAGACAAGTAAAAAAATTTGAATTAAAAAAATATAATTTACATAAAAAATTTACCTAAATTGATAATAAAGATCGAACGAGCGATGTCGCGCTATAACCTGTTTTTTATCTATTTCACGTGGCCAGGCGACGGCAGACAACATATAAGCCCATCATCGTCATCTGCCTAGCCTTTTCCCAACTATGTTGGGGTCGGCTTCCAGTCTAACCGGATGCAGCTGAATACCAATATTTTACATGAAGCGACTGCCTATCTGACAACATATAAGCCCATGTCATAGAATAAGAATGTACTGTCGCCAAAATCTATATCTGACCACCGTAAGGACTATTCCTGTTTGCAGCACATATTATTAGTCGACCTAAAAAGGATCCTCTTTTGTTTTACTTACGGATGCAGCTGTGGTCATCATGTGCACGGGATTTTGTTTTCAAAATGGTCAGATTGGCGATAGTGCTTATAGAAGCGAAACTCACTTCCTCACCAATCGCCTACACTTTCGCCGCACAAGATACGTTTAACAACCAATGCTTGTAAACCTTAACAGGGTAGTAAGGAGCGGTTGGTAATTCATTCCGCGGCATCAGCGCACGCACATAAATTGAATGAGTTTCACTTCCATACATTGATATTTCTTGTTCTATGATTGACTATGTCCACACTACGGTACAAAGATTATACACATAGCATCACGCCTTGTCGCAATTACATATTATATTCCATTCAAATACCCAAATAAATACAAACAAATTAAATTAGCTAGCAAAAGTCCGTAGACGTAATGGTTATTGATATCTAAACACGACAAAATAAAAATAAAAAACGTGTTTCCATAGATATCCATCACGTCTGCGAAGTTTCGCTAGCTAATTTAATTCGACCCTGTATAATTATAGCACAAGGTCTCAATAATGTGCCAAAAATATCAGGAATGGAACAGAAATATTGTGATACTATGGTATAAGTTACGTAAAAAGTATCGAGTGTGTATGTGGAGGATTGTTTGCGCTACGACTACCGCGCCGCGTGATGAATACGGCCATTTATTATTGCATAACCATTACAACGCATATAAAACTATCGCCGTTTATCAAATTCGTGTCTCATAAACTGGTAGTATGACTCCTTTAATCATGGTTATGATATTTGATATCCGCTGTAATAATATATATGTGTGTACATGTTTATCCGACGCATTTGCCCCACTTCAGGCCGCCGCATGCCATCGCCCCGATGAGGTAGACCGCGACGGCGGCAACACCTCCCATTATGACGTACATCTTCACGTTCTTCCAGAACAGGGAACGCTGCAACGTTCTTGATGTGGTGCGGTATGTTACGGACTGAAATAGTAAGGTAATTGTATTAAAAAATGGCTATGAGGAAAATTCCAATAAAACACAGGCTATAGTACGTTCGCGTTAAGAATGCAGTGAGTCATCATTATCCGTCGGCCTAGCCCCGCCCCCTAACCAATCAAAATCTTTTCAAATAATTAGTCTTAATCTTTTCTTAACTTAATCTTTTAAAATATAATTTGTTTGAATTTAACACCACGGTGAATACACCTTTATCTTGCAGTTGCACTGATGCCTTACTGCATTCTTAACGCGAACGAACTATAGTTGGTTTTGCCATGTGATTGAGATACTTTGTATAATGACTTTGTATGCGTGACTAATTCAAGGTAGGGAGTTAAATAAACCTTGCATGCATTACATACTGTGTGGCAGGGACATTGACGCGCAACCTGCTACTATGGATTCAGTACAATCATGATTCTGAACACCCCAGAATTGAAAAAATATCGTCGGATAATAAACAAAGAATCAGCTGTTCCACACATTTTGACCGCATAGGTATTACACTTTTGTATGAAACAACAGGATTCTGGACGCCCTTGTCTTGAAATTTTTCGTGGATATTTAAAAAAAAAATGCTCTTCCATACATTTTGACCGCGTAGGTATTGCACTTTTCTATAAAACGGCTGTTTTTTTTTGTGATAACCAACGAAAAATTTCTGCGCTAGGTCTAGGTTCGGGTCTAGAATCATGTGCTGAATTCATAGTTACAGTTTGCGCGTCGATGTCCCTGCCACCTTTGTATATATCCGACGAAGAATTTCAACGCCGGGGGTCCAGTATCATGTACTGAATCCATGGTAACATGTTACCCGTGCGTCCTTGCCACTATTTAAGTATGACTTTCGTTTTAAAACAATATAGCATAATCTGCCTATAATGTTCCTACTGCTGGGACCAGGCCTCCCCTTTTTCGAGAGGTAATGGCTGCAATCTAGACTACAATACAGACTACTTGGGTATTAATCATTTAAATACTTACACCTGTCGCTAAATTGTCAGCCTTATTCACTAGTAATTCTAATTTCTCCCCGCGCATTGCCATGTTATCTGAAATTAATTAAAAACACATAATTAATTCACCAAACTTATATATTTGTAGTGAAATAATTGTAAATAACTGATTGCCATCTACATTTTCAACAACAACTAAAAAATTATACATATACAACTGGATTATGTGCTATTGGGGGGTTTGGGCCACTTCTTCCCAGCTACAGCACTGGGAAGTACAGAAGGGCGGGCTTTTTGGGGGACTGTCTTATGTAATTTTGATGTTCAAAAAGTGCTGATTTTCAGCCTAGTTTGAATAAATGACTTTTGATTTTGTATGGTATGTCTTGATATATATATAATAAGAAGAGGTATTATTTTGAAAGTTTTTCTCTCACTAGCTATTAGGATTGTACACAACAAGGATTTATAAGATATTGTGCATGTGAATTCTCAAATAAATAAATATATAGGCATACACCTTTTTACCTTGATGTTAAAAGATAGTAGATGACTTAACTTAATGCAGAACTATCCTATAAATTCCATTCTAGAATAATCTCTAAGTTGTCTAGATCTTTTGTTTATGCAGATAATTAGATAAGCATTACAAAAGGCAGTACTTTGAAGATTTCTCATTTGACAATCAATCCTAAATTTATTGTTTTTAGGTAAATAGTTTATTTCACTGTAGATGTAAATAATATAACAATATTGTAGGTAGCATTGATAGTAGAAACATGAATCCTTCCTTATATAATTACATAATTTTATATAATCATGCTCATAATGAGTGAATCATTATATGAAATTATTGTAAGGCCTTGTAAGGAGGTACAAATGCATTGAGTATTTAATATAAAACATTATCAAGGTTTTACAGTATGCAGTAAAATGTGGTGAACACTACTAGTATATTTTTAAACCAGAACAATTTGCATGGTTCTTTGAAAATGGCTTGTTTACATAGGGGCACTACATTCGTACTAATGATTTAAAAATGAGATATTGCTGAATAATAATACTCCTCTAACATAATTTTTTGTAAGGTGAATGGAGAAATCTAGATATTTTTTAATCTGAGACTGATAGGAGAAAGTAGGTCAAATATTACTATTTAAGCAACTTTTACCTATGCGAAATTGTTAAATGTATGATAATTTCTTGTAATAACCCAATATATTCTTCAGATTTCACAAACAAAAGAATATTACATTCACATCCTAAGCCCAAAGAATAAATTAGATTCATCGAAAAGTATTTGACACACAAAAATCTTAAAATTCCAACGAAATTATTTAAACATCTATTAATATTTCGTACGGAACTATAACATTGGCCTGGCATGAAAAGTAAACAATTAATTACTAATATGCTAATGACATCCATACAAGATTAAATACATCACTTTTACAAGTAAATAAGCCTCTCCTCCAGTACAAACACAGTCAATGACACATACATACGTAGGTATATAATGCAGTTTGTACGCAAAACAAAGATAAGGGCTGATAAGTTTTATTTATATGAAACAATATGCTATCGAAACCAGAAGAAAAATAATTGATTGGTTTGTATATTCAAATTTGGGTCAATTTGTTATTATAAGTAAAAAACCATTAATCAATGGTACTCCAAAACAGGATTATTATAGTCATTAAAATGTTTAGACCACAATCCTCATAGTTTATTGAAATATTTAAATGATCCTTTTTCCAATACTTTTAAGAGGAAAATGATTGGACTAGATGAGGGTTTATTCAATACATTTATGGATGTCAATGACTCCAAGTAACTTTTAGATGTTATTCATGATTCTGTTGCTACAATACAAATCAAATTAACAGAGGCTTAATGGAAACTTTAAAATTGAGTTGGCTTTAAATATTTGCCGTCTTCTTACAAAACAAGGCTTTTCATTAGACCCAGGTTTAAACAATCTAAGCATTTTAAATTTCTAACTTTAGTCCTACAAAGTTAAAGTTCTTAGTACAAAACTGACATTAAACCCGAGCCTAAGTTGCATTAAGAACTTTATGTTTATCGGAATAAGGTTTAAAATACAGTAACTGGCTCAAACGTTTAGGGTAGGTCTAAAGTTAGACCTTGTTTTGTAATAAGACGGCGAGTGTTTAGTGTCATCAAGCCATATGCAAAATACACACATTGACAGGGAGTTGGGGACACCAGCCCTTATTACCTAGTGTCATCAATGTAGTTTGCAAGTTGACTGGGGTACATGTGCATTTATAAGTAAAAGTTTGGTCTACAAATA
Organism: Apamea crenata; assembly: GCA_949629185.1. Lineage (NCBI taxonomy): Eukaryota > Metazoa > Arthropoda > Insecta > Lepidoptera > Noctuidae > Apamea > Apamea crenata. The sequence continues at coordinate 8,279,999 of OX451359.1, forward strand.
TAGGAAATATTTCCATTATGGAAATATTTCCTATTTCCAATATCGAAATATTTCCTATTCCTAATATAGGAAATATTTCCAATATGGAAATATTTCCTATATTTGTAGACCAATTGAAGTGTAAACTAGGTTTGGGGAGCCAAGACTTGTTATCAATAAGTGTCAATAATAAGCAATCTGTTTGTTTGTGTACCATTAAAGATAAAGATTTGCTCAGTGAATTTTAGAAAGTACAACAGCATTTAGTATTACAGCTCCAAAAAAAAGTTGTGATCTAAGTACACATTACCATTTCTTGAAAGCTGCCTTACAAGCCGTAATGGTTTCAGAAAGTACTTCAGGTAACTCACCAATATTTTTAACCATAATATTCTTGAGTTCATCCAACTCGCCGTGGACTCTAGATATGGTGTCAAGGTCTTTGGAATCACTGTAATGTTTCATCTCTGTGGCTAGCACTCGGGCAAATTCTCCATTCATAGCATAAGGTATTGCGGTCTGGGCTGTGTCACCAAATGCTGTCGAAAATCTTCTCTTAATCTCATTGAGAAATAAGAATGCTCTCGAACGTTGGAATTTCTGAAACAAGTCATTAGCATAATAAGAAAATGTACATTATTGCTAAGTATATTATTATATTTGTTATGTATAATAGTATGTTATATTCAAGGTTATATGTTAATAAACCAGCTGTACTCACATCATCGGTAATGCAGAAATAAACTAATTTGTTTTCCGCAATATAGTGGAACAAATAATTTCCATGAGAGTACGTCAACTTATCATCATGGGGCGGTATCTTCGATAGTAGTTGTTCTGTAACTTCCGTAAAATTTCCTGCACATGTTGCATATTTAGCTAAAACCACTGTACCTCGGGCCACAACACTAAATAATAAAGGCATTTTGGACAATTACGTCGATGAATTGAAAAGAAACAAAGGAGAACACGACACGATACAGAAACTTTCACACACTTATTGATACACTCATCAAATACCACGGTGGAAATGCCTGCTTTTAAAACGGTGAAAGACGTAGAAAACCTGGCAAGTCAATTTGGTATATGAATTAGAACAAATAATTACAAGTGTAAAGTCGACAAAAACAATGCGCGCATCAAACACGGAACACGTCAAATCTCCGTAAATTTTGAGTTACGATATTAGTGATGGGACACATCCATATGATACTATTAGAATCGATTCAAGATTTGGAGTACATGATATTTAGACGATAAAGCAATCGAGATAAATGTACATTTTCCATTTTTATTTATTTACTAAAGTACGGAAGTCAAGTATTCGGGTCGCCCTTGTTTCATCAAAAAAAAATTGACAAATTATCACTTCCCAAACAATTTTAATCTATTCAAATATTTCAGTTGGTCGGTATAACATATTTTACATATTTGACGCAAAATAAAATAAGCCAAATATTTAGTATCGTCAGTTTTCAATTTAACATTTTTAATGTTTTAAGAAACAATAGACTTATGTATTATTTGTGACGATGGAAAAATGTTACCAACACAGACTGTCATTATAATCAGTAAATTGCTTAGTCAACGACAAAAACTTTTCGCATCTTTGTGTCAGTTGCACAAAATATACAAATTCAATTTTTAAAGTGTTTTGTTGGTTTGGTTTTACATTAAAAAATAAGTATGTTATATGTTTCTGGCACTCACCGGCCGCTGCCGCGGCACCGCTCGCTTCGCTCACTCGGCTCGTGCGTTGTGTGGTCACAGCTCTAACCTAACCTAACCTAGCTGTTTCGATTTAAAAAAGATATAGGTGTGCGTGTGACGTTGCAAATTACACTAAACTCTAAGAAAGTTATAAACTACTAGCTGCGCCCCGCGGTTTTACCCGCATAAGTTTCGATCCCATGGGAATATCGGGATAGCAAGTATCCTATACTTATGTTAATCCTGGTCATAAACCATCTGTGTGCCAAACATCCGAATCCATTCAGTAGTTTTTGCGTGAAAGAGTAACAAACATCCATCCATCCATACAAACTTTCTTTCTTTATAATATTAGAACGATAGTAGGATACATGTCAATTAATATTACATAATATTCAAATGGATTCTAACATAACCTACAGTTCTGGTAGTACCTACTTCGTTTTTCGTTCACATAAACTTACAAAGAAGTAGGTTCACAAAATAAATGACATCAAATAAAAGTGCATTTTTTAATTATATTACTTATTCCCAAAAAATCTTATTTTTGTCTTTATATTTTATTTCATAGCAAATCATTTGACTAAATGTCTATTGTATAAAGATTGTTTGCTGTAATAAATCATTTGATTATAGACCAAATGCCTTAGTGAAATAATTATCCTTGATTCCTTGTTAATATTCTGCCGAGTAACAATTTGACCAAATGAAAATCTGCCTACTAAAATCATTCCAAATATTGCATTTGGTATAAAAAAAAGTGGCTATTATATTATATTGCTTTGAAATTTTGTCAACTTAATTTTGGCAAAACGGCACGTTCCGGCATTCATTTTATTAAGCATTCGCATTGCATAGATTTGGACAGCACAGGATACGGGAAGTCCAAGCAGTCGAGCATTGTTTATAGTTTTCCTGGAATCAGTAGTAGTCACTGTAGTCAGTAGCCTGGATGATTATGTCCTCGATCTTATTCCCGATAATATGCGTGTAAAGTGATTTTGGGTTTTTCCATCAGGAATTTCTCAGTAACAGCCCGGAGTCTGGATTTGTGCCCGGTTGATGGCTCGTCCCCTATTACGTGGAAATTAAACAAAATAGACGAAATGTGGGTCACTATGTGTACATCTCTGCCTAACCCTTCGGAGATTATAGGCGTGGTAGTATGATGTTTTCTTCAAAACCTCCTAAAAGTTCTATTCGGATAAAAGTAAAACATCGATTACTTACTGGTCAAGTTGTCGTTCGAATATATGAATTTCAATTAGTACATCACTATTCAAAGTATTCAATCATTTTATTTTGACAGTCATCGGTCTGACACTATAATATAATTTGACACTGACAGTCCGCGCCCCGCGGTCCGCGCGAGACAAAAACATTGGCAACTTTGACAAATAATTATTGATCATTGATGAGTCCAAAGAGTACAATATGTATAGCACAGATTACTATATTAGTAATGTATAGGATGAGTCCCAAACACAGAACGTCCCCAAACGACCCAAACTCCCAATGGCTGAATCAGAGAATGAGTATTCCCTCGTGGATGGACCTGTTAACCTGTTTAATAGGGGCAGTAGGCAGAGCAAACGAAATAGCCTTGTCTCATGAACATGTGGCTAACATAGTTTGCCAGGGAAATGAAAGGCCATCAATGAACATCATACCTAACAATATATTTCTAAAATTCTTGTATTTACATGAAAACTTACATAGAATAATTATTTGCTTAGATAAGTATTATTTTGTGTTTTTTTAAAGGATTATCACATTTATCACACACAGTTTTTTTTCTTAATCAAAATAATCATCAATGTCAATATCTGGATCCAAAATTTGATCAGCGAGAGGTGTCAAATCTAACTGATCAAGAATCAAATTCTCACACATCTCTTCTAAATCTGTTTCTCCAATTAATATTGCACCTTGTAGCTTACCATTTTGAAGTACAAGCTTTATATATTCTTTATTAGCAGTCATACGTAGTAAAATTTCATAATCTTTTCCTAATCCTTGTGCATTATACTTTCCCAATAAAATAACTTGATAACCGAATAGTGTAGTGCAATGTGTGAAAAGTTCGAAGCAAAAGTCTTGTAATACTTCTTCATTCATAATGTTCCCATGCATGGCTTTTGCAGCCATTCCTGCCATTTGTCTAGCTTGAGTCCATAGCCTCAGCTGGAACCAATGTGGAGCAGGATCCCAAGCCGCATGAGCAACATCACCAGCTGCAAACACATTTTTTATTGAGGTCTCTTGAAATTCATTAACAGCTAAACCACCTTCTGGCCCCTTCACTGGTTCTTTATCCCATGAGAAATTTACAGCAGGTTCAACACCAGTTGCAGACACAACAAAATCACATTCAATAGTTCTACCATTTGAAAGTACTACTTCAAGGGGGTACTCCTTATCACTTGTCTCTTCTACTGAGTTTATTTCCACCTTATAAATAGTCTCAAGTTCCTGTACACCATTGACATCTTTTATACATTCCAGTTTTTGGAACCAATCTGGACCTAATGCTGCAGATTTTAAATCTTTATTTAAAGAAACAACTTGGTCTTCCTCTGAGAAAACATGTCTTCTTAAAACAGTCTTTTGATCAGGCTGTAATTCTTTATTTTTAAATGTGTTCTGGAAAAATTCTGCTGCTCCAGGATCTATGAATGTAGCAGAAATATAGTCATCTCTGATGACCCATATTTTCTGTATTCCAGTTGTGGCATGCACAATTTCTGATGCTATACCACCATTACCAACTATAACCATCCTGCGCCCCATTTTTAGTTTTTCTTGAAATTCTTTCACTGACTCTGTATCTCTTATTCCAAGTATTCTCTTACTTTTATGGGAATCTCTGATTAGTCTTGGTATTCCACCAGTACAAATACACATGACCTTGTATTTAATTTTATCACCAGCATGAGTATAAGCTATTTGTTTTTTTGTATCAACATGTTGCAGAGAATCAAAAACAATTTTTAGATTTGGATGAATTCTCATTAAAGAGCTTGCTTCTGTTTCGTTTACATCAAATTTTACAATTGTTTTAGCATAAAAACTCACATTGCTTACGTTTTTCACTAAAGAAGATGCTGTGACTATTGCAAGTGTTTCCTCGGGATGTAAGATTGCTAGTGTTTCAACACAAGTAACGCCGGCAATTCCTCCGCCAACAACTAGATATGTAGCCTCTATGTCAGACATTATAATAATTTAATTAAAACATTAATTAAATTATCAATATGAAGGACATTAAGGTCCACATTAGAAGAGTTTCCTACCAAAACCTGTGGTGCAAGTCTGACTACTTATCTATGGTGCATTTAATTAATTTCGACAGCTAGACAGATCGCTTTGCACCTATTTCATAGAAATATTATATCACGCAATGCCTCGCACACACACTTTTGGGCAAGTGTTGTTTTTCATAAAATCTCAATAAGAACCTCTCTAAATTAAAAGAAAACTGTGTAATAATCTATGAAGTAATTTATTTGTTCCTTCATTTATTATTTTTTTGAAAAGACATCACATTCATGATTCACATCTGTGATCTGATCTGAGTCAATAATAATGACATTGACATAATTGATTGATGACACACAGCACAGAATATAGAGACCATAGAAAAGACATCAGATTTTTTTTTTCATTCTGGCCTTCTATCCACTCATCGACTAAAACATTAATTGATGAAGATATAGGAAAAGTAGAAAGGAGAATGAATACGGCAATTAAAGTGAATGGCAATATCATGCTGCTATACATTGCGATTGTGACCAACCAGTTAATGTCCAAAAAGGCTCGACTAGCTGTTCACTCGATATAGTGTACTGGTGCCTACGCTTCACAGAGTACATTTTTATATAGGGAACTACGCTTATGTATGGAAATGAATGTTGGGTGCGGCAAAATGGCAAAAGAGGCATTCAAGTAGAATAAATGCTGTGGAAATATGTTAACGAAGCATAAATGTGGTGTAACTTAAAATTATAGGCTGATGAATGATGTAATAGGGCAACGTAACGGTTTAAAAGAATTCAATTCAATTCAAATTTATTTAGTTGTAGATGTTGTAATATGGATCGAAAAGAATATGCTCGTTTTTTCATGTTGAGAGGATAAATGAAAGGCGAGTAATAAAAGGTAGTAGATGTGAGTGAAAACGCCTTAAGGGGTCGCCCTTGAAAAATATTACCTTATTGGTGATGTTCTTCAGAAAGGTCCAGGGTGCGTAGTACTCACAACCAGCGTGCTTATATGATTAGATATATGAACGTAAACAAAGCAAAAGTATATAAAGATCATAGCAGGTGGCATTGTGTAGTTTCTGCCTACCCCCAAGGGAAGAAGGCGTGAGTTTATTTTATGTACATTAATAGTCGGTTCCCTTATTCCCTATGATCCATATGAGGAACGACCCTAGTCTCAACTTCCCCTACCTGCCTGATACTTTACATGTCAATGTGACGTCTGAGTGTTGAGTGTAGTTGACAATTTTTGGTGGTCTCTTTCACTCACGTTGTGCCACTAGTATGATAGAGTCTTGCATCTCGTTCTGAGTTGAATCGAAATAAAATCTTATATTGACAGCTAGCTAATGAACGGAAGGGGAATTAAATGGACGAGGGAGATAGCTTTACGGAAAAAACTGTACACAAATCTCGATAAACACATTTATAATAAATAAAAAAACATGTATTAAAGACAGTGTTACACGAGCGTAAATATCTGAAGCAAGCCACAGCATTGTGAACCCTACATTCCCGATTAATCATATTTGTTTACTATTTTTTTTTAAATAATGTTTATTTAAATTGAGCGAAAATCATGTTTAAGTGGATCTCAGTCTGCATAGCACCGTTGTGTTTATCTATAGTGTGGTATTTTCCATTTATATGGAGCTTGGTCTATTTATTAGCTCTTAGTTTATTCATAGTGATAGCAGTTTTCGTGTTGACGCTTTGGGGTCATGTATCGTTATCTTCTCCGCACCAAACATCCTTGTTTCTGTTGGATAAAGTCGAAAAAGACGTTCGACAAATAGAGGAGATCTTAAAGGTAAGACATATTTATTTGATGCATTTTTTACAAGCCTCAATCACAGTAATTTTAACTCTTGAATTTCTGTGTGCAGGAGGATCAGTCAAATTGGCCTCATGCAACAAAAAAGTCTCATTTACCTGTCATATTTGGACGCACTGTAGACAGCCAGTTACAGCTACTAATTGACTATGTCCTCCGAGACTTTGTGGCCCGTTGGCTGAAGGAGTTGTCACACAAACCTGAGCCAGTGATAGATAAGTTCAAGGAGCATGTGTGGGGCGGAGTACAGAACTTGTACGAGAGACTGTTACGTGTTGATGCTGAGAAGCTGTTGGCCAGCGACATGGTCACTAAGATCACACAGCATTTTGAAAGAATAAGAATTGCTCGGAGTTGTGCGTAAGTCGCATTTGATTAATATTTGTAACTATACAAATAAAACCAAAAGGACATTTGGCATTGAAGTTCTGGTCTGTATCGCTGTCGTCAGGATACAATTTTATATTGACTTAATTTTCATGGACTTTATTTTTTTCTTAAATTAATAAACTGTAAACATTGTAGATTGGAACTGAATCAACCGCCAGTATTTGCCCTGGCCCCGCACCTGATGTCCTTTGACACAGAACTGCACTACTTGAGACAGATCAGTGAGCTGGTCATAATGTTTCTTATGCCTCGGTGCTACTCATTGGCACCTGCTACACACCTCATGAGGGAAATCCTGGCATGCAAAGGTATGTTATGAGCTCAACTGTCACTAATGAGACACAATTACTTTTTCTATTTTTACCGAACTTAATAAGCTTGCCTAACTAACGAGGGGTCTGAAATTCAGACTCGTGAATATTCTACTAATGCTCGCCACCTATAAATAAAACCGAATTGTTTTGCTTACCAGTGGTAGCATTTCTTATTGTCAAACTGGGCATATAAATATATTCGTAAGCTAATTTTACCTGTGATAGCTGCTTCCATATTTGAGGGTCTACTATGCAAAGCTGAGGTCTTTGCTTCATTATCGGTAAAAGTACAAGTCTTAATTTTAATCAATAACGGTCCGTAAATTATAGTAATCGGCATGAGCAAGGGTGGGCAATGCCTACCCTAAAAACTTCTTTGCCCACCCTAGAGAAATCGTCAGTATTGAAGAATTACTTACTGTTTAATGGCTTTTTATTAGAGCCGTACATATTGACCAAGATGTAAGGTTTGTAGAGTTAGGCCTGGCCGAGTTAGGGGCTGGGATTATTTAATACGAGGCGTCATTTATGATCTCTCATTAAATGACTGTGGTTAGTTCAGCTGGACGGCTGCCCGCCTAGACAAAATCCCTAGCTACGCCAATGGGAATCGGCTATAATAGGAATCTACTATGAAATCTATCAATAGCCCTATGTTTATCTTGTTCTTTACATGGTGATGCAGTATGTTTACTGCATCTCTAAAGATAGGTATGATTGTTCATGCTTATAATTCCACTTTAATGCACTCTGTCATTGTCCACCGAGTGAATTAAAGTGGATTAATAGAAACGCCAGTTGTGGGTAATCTGTGTCAAATCGAGGAGGATTGTCATTAGCGTAGCGTATAAGTGACACTCATGCCGAAAATTGCGCGATGAAGTACGGTGTGCTTACACCTAATTTCGCCCTGAAATATTTATGAAGAATATAAAAAGTATTGCAGGCGCAAGCACACACGTCTTCCCGTTGCAAATTTCTCCGCAGATGTGTCCTTAGATTCAAACAAATGGCGCGCGTTCGAACACACAACGCGAATTGCCCTTACATTGCCAGTCTGTCTGTGGATGGGTGATCATCCATTACATATCCAGACACTGTGCCTCGGAAAGCACGTTAAGTCGTTGACCCCGGTTGTTATTTGTAGATCTTTGATGGTCGCTACGGGTAGCCAGAAGCCCAAAAGTCTGACAACCAGTCTTACGTCTTACCGGGGGGTATCGTGTTACCCAATAACTGGGTTGAGGAGGGTAGATAGGCAGTCGCTCTATGTAATATATTGATATTTAGCTGCATTCGGTTAGACTTAAAGCAACATAGTTGGCTAGGCAAATGATGATCTGTGTTACATATTTTCTTCTTCAATTCTAGTTTTACAGCCAGCAATAGACCTATTAACGGAACCAGACTACATAAATCAGAAGATAATCCAGTATTTAGAAGCTCAGAAGGAGGTGGACGCAATGCACGTGAGGACCCACGAGTACGCCAAAACATTTGAAGACTACATACGTTTGATCAATAGCTGTAACAATGTCGACACGCTGAAACGGTTGCGGTGAGTGCACACTGATAATGTTGTTTATTACTTTCACTGACCAATTACTTATATGTGTCAAGGACTCTCCTGTGATATGAGTGTTTGATAAAAATAATTGTCATGAATTATGATTGAAAAAACTTATATTATGTAGGTATTTTTCGACGTATGCACTTCACATTTTTTCCGTTAATTAAAAGCTACAGAACAGTATTACCCTTGGCCTATTTGCATGCCCTCCAAATGGTCCTACGTAAAGTAAAATTGCAATAACATCATGCAAAAAGTTACATTACGTACCTACTTTATTCTAGGTTTATTTTTCTCTCTTCTGGTCGTTTGTAGATGTATCTTTACTTTAACTATTCCTTTTCACGAAATATCGTATTGATAATGATAGAAGCGAATGATGGAGAGCAGACTTACGAGTTGTCGTGAGTTCGAACTCAGACAGGCACTTTGTGTATTTCATTTCATCACCACTGCTCTCAAAACGGTGAAGGAAAACATTGTGAGGAAACTGATATGCCTAGAACCGAAAATTTGAAGATGTGTGACATCCACCAACCAGCACTGGGCCTGCGTGGTGGATACGCCCTCTCACAGAGAGAAGGCCTATCTCCTAGAAGTGGGAACATTAGGTATAGGTATAGGTATGGGAACATCTATCATTGATTGTGAATGATAGATGCACTCAGATCGTCCTATTATTGTTTTCGCCTATCCTCGTAAATAGAGCAATGGCGTTATACAAATGAAATAGGTACAGATGATGTAACCATATTATCCTCTTGCGTTATCAATTATCATTCATATTTTTTCGCTGAACTTCCCTATTCCAGCTTTATCTACATAATCGACCTCATTACATAAAATATATTTTCGTTTAACATTAACTTATCAACAGCTAGCAGACACGGGTGCCTTGATTTTAAAACATGTATATTATAATTTATTCACGTTAACACATTCTTGCGTGAACCGAGTTCCCGTCTATGTAATACCTTCGAAACCCGTTTTGGGCTTTGGTGTTTTTTCTACTAAGTGAAACCAGTAATTTAGCCGGCGTTGTTAATCGAAACTAATGATAATGCCGACTGTTTTGATTTACGATAAGCACGTATTAAATTGTGTAAATAATTTCATCACCACTGCTCTCAAAACAGTGAAGGAAAGTATCGTGAGGAAACCGGCCAGAGAGAACCAAAAATTCACACCATACACACACAGGTGTGACACCTATTAACACGCACTGGGCCCGCGCGGTGACGGCCCAGTGGCCTCTCACTGAGAGGTAGGCCTGTGTCCCATCAGTGGGAACATTATAGGCTGATCTACGTATTAAATGAAAATTCAGTAGCGTACAGAAGACGCATCTTCACACTTATTTTGAACTAGCTGACCCGACAGACGTTGTACTCCAGACTCTGTCCACAATTCCCATAGAATAAAGCACTTTAATTTTTCCCGAATCAATTTATGCAATTTTCCGGGCAATTTGTAAATTTTTCATTTTTTCAGTTCTATGGTCCCCCCCTATGGTCCATGGCTCCTATGGTATGGTATAAACAAAGAAAAAAAACTCCAAACCGTCCTCTCTTTTCATTTTTATTTTTATGTATACATGACTGCTACAAATCTCTTTTGAATTTCGAACACCCAACGGTATTATGAGAGTTATTGAACCTACTTTTCGCCTGGTATGAAACTACTTACATTTCCCATTGCAGATATGACATCGTCACCCAAATAATGCAAGCTACTACCTTACAAAACGTGAAACGAGCTAAGGGTGTAGACATAGAGGTTATAGAAAAAAGTGGTTCACAGAATATAAGTCGACAACAAGTAGCAGATGCTAAGAAACTAAAGAGATATATAAATCAGCTGACTATTGCCAAAGCTGAGTGTGAAACCGCCCTTAGGAAGCTTGGATGGGATGGAGCTTTCCCGACGGTGGAGTCTGATAGCAAGGTAAAGGTACTATCACACATTTCATACCATTTATCTAATTAATAAAGATAGATGTCGAATAAACTGCAACTCTTGAGGTAAACTGTGTGTAAAGGTGAATTCTCGGTGACTTGCTTTGCAAATACGATTTTTACAATATTTTTAAGTAACTCACAAAGCGACACGCGCTTTTCGTAGCCGTGAATCTCTGCGTGAAGACGAGTAGCGTCAGCTCATAACACTGTACACAAACGCACATACGCACACACACTTCCGACTTCGCCATTGTCTCGGACGGTACCAAGAGCCCCTACGCTTGCACACACATTCACATCGTGTTTGTACACTTGGTAACCACAAGTAAAGCGCGTTTCGCTTCGTGAGATAAAAGTACTATACCAATGAGTACCTAATCTAGTTTTATCAAGTTTAGCTTCAAAAATGTATAATCCAGACAGTAATCTTCTTAATCTATATAATATAGGTATTTAATTAAAGCTCTATTACATTCAGATTATGTATAAAGTGTGACTCACCCTCACACGTGGTGGTGTCTAGAACGTACATAGATTATTATAATTATGAGAGCGGATTCCACGAGGTCGGGACTAAAACTCTTGCGCACCTGTGCTTGTAGCTACTCTCTAATCACATAAGGGAATGCGCGAGCATGCGACCAGCTGCCGCGACGTCCGATCGCGCTGTATAAATGTATACAGCACCATTAGCTCAATGTAGAAATAAAACATGCAAATAAATATATTTATTAAAGACTAACTGCGCCCCGCGGTTTCACGCGCATAAGTTTCGATCCCGTGGGAATATCGGGATAGCAAGTACATCCTAAATGTTATTCCTGGTTATAAATCATCTGTGTGCCAAATTTCGTCCAAATCCGTTCAGTAGTTTTAGCATCTAAGAGTAATAAACATCCATCCATTCATACAAACTTTCACGTTTATAATATTAGTAGGATTTATGCACAAGAAAAGTATACTGTACAACATCGGACTTAATGCCAGATACAGTTTTGACCAGTCCACCTTAGGGTGATACAGAGACAAAACATGTGCCATCCATATTGCCATAGACACAAATATCAGTATACTTTTTACATTAGCCCAAGTTCGCACGGGTGCGTTTTTCACGCGGCAGTGTTTTTCGTGCACTCAATTTTCAACGCACTGCTTAGCGCCGAGAATAGAAAATCCAGTGCGTGATAAAATCCCGCCGCGATATTTTTGAGTCCGTGCAACGTGGACTTATAACAACTACACTGTCATTTTATTTGGTAGGTCAAGCCTATTCAAATTGATGTTATTTCAAGTTAAACAAATATCAACATTATTTCTATGATTATTAAGTTGATTTCAGAGTGACTAGCACTCTTGAAAAAGTTATAAAAATGCTTGAAGTTGTAGCATAAACTGAACTTTATTGTGTAGGAATTAAAGTTATTTTTCCATAAACTTATATTTGTTCACATTTTTGGCAAATAAGTCGCGAATGCAGATTAGGTAGTATAAGTGCCCCGATAGCATTTGTTTGAATCTGCTATCAATTCTATTACAGACTCTACCTCTACACAAAATAATGGAGAGTGTGACAGGGCGGCGATACCTCTCGATGTTCCTGGAGACGATGTGCTCCCAGGGTCTGGTCGGCTTTTGGATGGCTGTTGAGGAGTTGAGGCACAGCCCCAGGAGTAGCTGGCACCAACTCGGCGCGGAGATATTTTATACCTATATTAGGTCGCCTAGCGCCGAGATTAAAGTTGATAAGGTACAGTGAATTATATTTTACAAGCCGTGTGTCCGATCCCATCGGCAAAAATGACGAACTCCCACAAAATCTTCCTTCTTCTATTTAAACCCCTTAAAGGGATGATACAGAGATGGTACAGCCCGATTCAAACTTTATGGCGATTCTGTAGGTTCTGAAGCTCTACTCGCTGTGCAGTACCTCACCCCTCCCCCCGCTGACACGTGAATTTGTTACTGCGCAGCGACTCGCCTCATGTTCCGAGCCGCCATAAAGTTTGAATTGGGCTGTATAGTTGATATAAGTAACCACATCACTGGTAACAATTGCACTACGAAAAGCGCCCTTACTGCAACGACTTAAAGTTGACTGTACATTAAATAATAACACATTCTTTTCGAATCCTTTACTATAAAGTTGTTATTTTTTCTATGTTTTCAATTCCAAGGAATCACAAACAACTTCTAGATTGTTATATTTCTTTATGTATTGCTTCAGGATACCAGAAAAAGAATGGAAGCATTTTTACTAGGAGATAAGGGCCCAGAAGTATTCTATGAAGTTCAAGACACCGTAGTGGACACAATACAGGAGAAATATTATCACTCTTTCCTACTGAGCGACCAGTATACGGCATTGATCGCTGAGCTCGCTACTGAGGAAGCCAATAAAGGTACCTGTTGCAAATACGCATTATTTTCCTTATGTAGTGTCATTTTTCCGTAGAACCTGAATTTCTTAATACAAATCTAATCTATAAAAATCTCCTTTTTGAATTTCACTGTTCTGGTCCGTATGTTGTTACGATCTTCCTTTCAGACATTACGTCAGACAGATCGCCGATAGAAGACCGTCAGTTATCAAACGAATCAGTATCGTCTGCGGAGAGCGTGGCCGGTACGATACATCTCACAGAACATTCTACGTACGCGAGACGGAAACTAGACGAGTTACAAGAGCGACATAATAATAAAATACAAGTATGTTTTTTACTGATTCTCCTAGAAGTCGGATGTTTTAGTGTGCATAAACACGAGCGAGCGCGTCAACGACGGAGTCAACTGTCGACGCGTGGGCAACATGCCGCTCGTGTATTCAAACTCAAACTCAAACTCAAACTCAAATCATTTAATTCAACTAAACCAATTACAGGCACTTTTGAATTGTCAAAGGGTCGGTCAGTCAGAAAGATGAAGCTAGTTGCCCATTCCAAAGCGTAGGTACCTATGGAGAAGAACGGGCAAGAAACTCCATGGACACTCTTTTAAATCATAAAATTCTTACAAAATATTTGATTACATCATTCGTGTTGAAATTAACCATGTGAGAACGATGTAGAAAAGACGTGCACGTTAAGAGCGTCCGTTATAGAAAACATAAAAACAATTCAGAAATTAAAAATTACAATAAGCCGTGGCAGCTAAGAGATGACCAGTCCCTACTGACGGCGCCCGTTCACGAACATGACGTATGGATCAGCACCATTCAGCTCAACCATTTTGAAGGGAACTTAATGATCCAACACACACGCCACCACCAGCGAGACATTAGAGTGAGCATGACATACTCTCAGCCGCCAGGGCACATTTAAGTCAATGAAAGACGTACCCAGTAAATGGTAGCTTTATAGAAAGTACATAGTGCTCACACGTGTGCTATGCAATTATACAATACTAAACAATTGAGTTTATACAATGCAAATATAGTTTTCTTCCAATGTTCCGCAGCTCCAGCAATGTTTCCGAATGCTAATTAGTTTAAGCGCCCCTGTGGAGCTGGACCAGCATTGAGCCAAGCATTTTTGTCAGCGATGTAATCCCCTAACTTATAATATGCTTGGCTACATAGTGTGCGTTTAATACAAGATTTAAATTTCGTTTCATTCAGTTGGAGTATGTGGGGAGGAATTTTATTGTAACATTTTAAACAGTACCCCATGAAGGTCGAGTCTACTTTAGCCAGTCTGAAACCTGTTTGAACTAATTGGTCCCTATTTCTAGTCCTATAGTTGTGTTTTTCACCTCTTTTGTTGAACAGATTTAAATTTTTTCTGACGTACATGATGTTTTCATAGATGTATTGACAAGGTACCGTCATGATGTTAATATCTTTAAACAGTTCCCTTAAAGAATCGCGCCTGCGGAGGCCATATATTGCTCTGATGGCTCTTTTCTGCAGAATAAAAATGGACTCGATATCTGCAGCCCGTCCCCATAGTAAAATACCGTAAGACATGATACTATGAAAGTAACTAAAATAGACCAGCCTCGCGGTATCTACATCAGTAACTTGACGGATTTTTCTTACAGCGTAAGCTGCTGAACTTAGCCTTCCTGCAAGAGATGTTAAATGAGGACCCCATTGCAGCCTTGAGTCGAGCGTGATCCCCAGGAAAACAGTTTTATCGACGAATTCTAGTTTCTCTTTGTTCAATACTATGTCACAATCACTACTTTTAACATTTGGTAAAGCAAATCTTATGCATTTAGTTTTTTTCCCATTTAATACCAAATTATTAGCAGTGAACCAATTTAGTACCTGCTGTAGGGCGTTATTTACGTCGTCAATATTTGGTGCACGTCTATTTATCTTAAAAATTAAGGAAGTATCGTCAGCAAATAACACCATTTGTGGTTGGTTCTTTATTAAATGGGGTAGATCATTAATATATACTAAAAAGAGGAAAGGACCTAAAATCGAGCCTTGAGGAACACCCATTTTTACTTTTAAAGCAAGAGAATTGACACCATTTATTTGAACTTTTTGCTGTCTATCATTTAAATAAGATTTGACTAAACTGAGCGCAAGTTGACCTAGTCCGTAGTGCTCCAGTTTAAAAAGTAAGGTTTCGTGATTGACGCAGTCAAATGCCTTGGAGAGGTCACAAAAGATTCCTATGGCATCTTGGGCCTCCTCCCACGCTGTAAATATGTGCTTTAATAAGGTGACACCGGCGTCAGTCGTACAACGTCCTTTGGTGAAACCATATTGCTGATCATGTAAGATTTTGTTGGTGTTAAAATGATTAAGCATTTGATTGAGCATTACCTTTTCGTACACCTTGCTGAATACGGGCAACACGGATACGGGTCTATAATTGTTGGTGTCTTTGCTGTCCCCAGATTTAAAAAGCGGTATAACCTTACTGTATTTCATTAAATCCGGGAAGACTCCTTGATCTACACACAAATTAAATATCAAAGCTAAGTATGGTGCTATAGTCTCGATTATGGATGTACAAACTTTGATAGACATTCCCCATAAATCTTCGGTCAATTTGATTTTGATTTGCCGAAAAGCTTTTATAACTGTCATAGGGTTTATGTGTTTAAATTGAAATTCAATCGAGCATCCTGGAACGTTAGCTCTTAATAGATCAATTGAGACAACAGGTGAGGAATTTAAAGCTTCCGTCGTTTTACATGGTATATTTGTAAAGAAATTTACAAATTCCTGAGCTACTTCTAAGTTAGAGCTTATGGCACCACGTGAAGTCTCCAATGTGTAATCATTGTTTCGTATTTTATTCCCACTAGTTTCATTATGTATAACTTTCCAAACTGTTTTTATTTTGTTATCTGCTGTTTTGATCTTGTTACTAATGAACTGGGCTTTAGCTATCTTGCATGTATTTCTAAAAGTTTTGGAATACATAGCAACATACTTGTTGAAAGTTTCAGTGTTGATATAAGGCTTAAGGCCATACAGCTCGAACAGTCTTTCCCTACTAATCCTAATACCTCTAGTTGCCCAGTCACTAAATATAAAATTAGGGCAAATATTTTTTGTTTTCTTTTCAAAAGTTTTATTGAATTCAGTGTGCACTATTGAAAAGAAATCCTCATACAATTTATTTGCATCGTCCTTATTATAATCCAGAACATTTAACTTATTATTTAGGGTAATATCAAATCTATTTAATTTGCCAGTCGTTATTGGCCTAAATTGTATTTGCACTTTTTGCAAAGGTGTTTTAAACTTAAAAGTTACCGTTTGTCCACTATGATCAGACGGCAGATAATTTACGATGGCTTTATCTAAATAATCACAATCGCAGAAGACATTATCGATACAAGTAGAAGAAGTTGGAGTTACTCTAGTTGGTTCTGTAAAAACATTAAATAAATTGAACGATTTAAAAAGGCTTAATAATCTACAGCTATTTGAATTATTTTCCAAAATATTAATATTAAAATCACCAGAAATAATTGCGGTTTTGTTACTGGATGCAAGTTTCGCTAGGACATCTTCCATTATTGACTCAAATACAGAAAAGTTCTGATAATTAGGGGGTCTGTAAACGCACACTACAACATGCTTATCCAGCTCAACACAGGACAGTTCGATACAATGTTCAACTGATAAATCCACTATGTCGTTTCGTTGCTTGGATTTTAAACTATTTTTTATCAAGATTAGAGAACCTCCACGTAACATAGATTTACGGTTAAAACAACTGCAAACACTATAGTTCTCATAATTAATCAGCATTTGGTAATCCTTTAACCAATGTTCAGTTAAACAAACAATGTCAAACTTTGTTTTTTCTAAAAAGATTTCTATTTCTAATAATTTGGAAGAAATGCCTTGAATATTTTGATGAAATAATTTCAAGGCATTCTGCTGATCTCCTTTTCTTAATTTAGAGCAAGAAGATACCTTGTTGTTGTTAGGTATAAGAATATTCTTACTGGTACCTTCTGTTGTCTTACAAACTAGTTTAAAAGATTATCCGGAGTTAACCCCAAGACTTCAATGTCATCACCGGGCAGTGAGCTCACATTGAGTGAGGGACATGAAACCTCCTTCGTACAATTTGTATAAGTATTTATAGCATTTGAGCTACATTTATTCAGACTCACCACCTTATTATTAGTATTATTACTAACCATTGTGGTGTTAATAATACATGACTTCGACATACTATTTATGTCTGAGTTTATATAGGAAGCTAATAGCCTTGCTATTATGTGTCTTAAACTAACAGGCAGATACACAGTATCCCTAGTCGACTTTAAAGTTTCCACAAAACTGTTGGTGTCAAAATATACGAGCTTGTCACTGTGATGACTAACTAAAAAATGCATATGTTTATTAAGCATATGAATATAATTGTTTTGTCTATCTGTCAATTTTTCAAAATATGGGAAAGCACACAATATTATTTTACTACAATTTAACTTTAACAACTCAGTTACGCAGTCAGTGATTTCGTATTTTTTGATGTTAGAACTATTACCTACAAATACAGTAATGTTGGTTTTTGGGGTACATACATTTCCTGATACTGATGCCATTATTTGTTTGTAGGTTGACCCTGGCATACAATAATTTTGAGTACAATAACTCAGGTTGTTACTAATTAATTTACCTAAACCTCTTCCTATACTATCTGAGAACATAACTGAATCATAACAATAATGACTACTTAAAGATGGACAACTACCAATCTCAAGTTGTGCCACTTGAGATAGATCTTGTACTATATCAGGCACGTCCTGGTTAAGGATACAGTCTTGAGATAAACTCTCAGTCTGGGACGGGTCCTCCGTTGCCTCAGGCTGGACAGCAATAGGCTTTGAAACTTGACAAGTACACTGACACATAACTAGCTCACTAGCAGCAAGAATATGTTCTCTAATTTGGTTCTGAGAACCCACATATTTAATGTACAGGGAACTAAGTGTGCCCTCAAGTACCTGTATATCAGACTGTAAGCGCTGAGTATCTATTTCATAGATTTTCCTGCTGTCTTCTAATTTAATTTGATGATTGTTCAATTTATTTATTAGATCAACACGTTCTTTCCTCAGTGGAATATTTTTGGAAAAGTGTTTCTGTTGTCTCCTAAATTGATTACATTTTTTAATTATTCTATTCAGTTTGAGAATTATTCTATTTGAGCACCGTACACACGAGCGACGCGTTGTCGACGTCGACGGTTGCAGTTGTCTCTGTCGTCGACGCGAG
Organism: Apamea crenata; assembly: GCA_949629185.1. Classification (NCBI taxonomy): domain Eukaryota; kingdom Metazoa; phylum Arthropoda; class Insecta; order Lepidoptera; family Noctuidae; genus Apamea; species Apamea crenata. The sequence continues at coordinate 8,298,713 of OX451359.1, forward strand.
TCGCTCGTGTATCTGTGTATGCGCACTTTGAAGTCAAGTATTTTAATATATTTTTTATTTCTGTTTCCGGAATTAGCATTAACAATGACTGTAGACTCCACAAACATAGAGCTTCAGGATTCGCTTCTTAGGTGCTCAGTATAGTAAAGCAGGGTGTGGTTATTTTTGTTAACCTTTTAACCGCCCGACTTCAGAACAGTTGGCGTGTCCCTAGCGCCCGGCACAGTGAATCGAAAACATATTTTTGATAGAATACAGCGTAATTAAATAAAAAAGCTGATTAAACGAGCAGTGATATTTTGGTCGTAAATATACGACTCTGGCGAAATGGGCCCGAAAATATTTGTCGGATTATTCCGACGTAGGCGGTTAAAAGGTTAAGATTGGGATCGACTTTCTAAATGATTCTTTGCACCTTTGCATTTGATTTCTTACTACAGTTTCCATTTCGGTTTGTCATTTTACCTCAAGAAATCACTTCGTTTCCGTGACGTTAACTATAATGTCGTCAAAGAATTTAATTACATAAATCTAAACAATTAGTTATGTAATTAGAAAGAGAAAAGATTTAATCTTTGTATGTTTGTTTGTTACGCTTCCATGCTAAATCGGCTGAACGGATTTGGACGAAGTTTGGCACATCGGTAGATCATGACCTGTATTAGGACACAGAATATTCCTAATTAATTTAATTTTTATCCTGATATTCCCACGGGATCGAAATTTATGTGGATGAAACCGCGGGGCGCAGTGAGTCAACAATATATTTGTGTTGCAGGCTTTAGCAGCTCTCCGTGCATCTTTAAAACCAGAATCACCTGCCTTGTCCATGTTAGCCAATGAAGTAGAGAAATTAGCAGGAGAACAGATGCGTTTAGAAGCACACCTAGCTAGGACCGACACTTGGGCGGAACACCTGGGGCGGTGGCGGGCTTCTGTGCATAGCGCTGAGGTATGACGAAACAGTTTTTTACGAAAATGAACTCTGGCAATATTACAATAATCTTATAGTAAAATAAATAACGTTATATTGTTATTACTTAATACCCTCGACTTCTGAAAACTCATCTTTAAGATGTTCATTAAAGTTTTTCTGTCAATGTAGAGACTGAAGGTCGGGCGTTTTGGGGGACTGTCTTATGTAATTTTGACGTTCGAAAAGTGCTGATTCTCAGCCTAATTTGAATAAATGACTTTTGATTTTGTAAAATATTTGAAAGAAAATTGGAGACTAAAATAGACATTAACGACGTCTTAAAATTGAGTTGCGAATTATCTCTTGCACATTATTTGATTAGGATAGAGCGATGTTTATTTATCAGTAGTAGTTGTAGAAGATTTTTATTCCTATAAACTAAAATAAACATCAACTTTCTGGTTCTAGCTAGCACAAAAGGTGAGGATAGTAGACACATTGAACAATACTGACATGTATTACAACAACTAATTATTTATTTTTATTATTTTAGGTAATAGACGAATCAAAACCGCCTCAGTTTGTGATAGTAGTACATATGGCGGAGCAAGAATCTATGAACGAAGATGATAGGCCAGAGCAAATAACTACTGGATGGGTGCTCCTTAGAACTTTGAACGAATTTCAGGTATGACCTCCTTTTCATATGTCTATGGTTTAAACCATCGAGCCATTTTTTTTTCGAAGTAAAATCCGACAAAGTTAAAGTTCTTATTACAAAAACTGACGTTAAACCCGAGTCTAAGTTGTCAATTTTGCATTAAGAACTTTACGTTCGTCGGAATAAAGTTCAAAATACAGCAACTCGCTCGAAGGTTTAGGCTAGGTCTAAAGTTAAAACTCGTTTTATAATAAGACAGATAAAGTTTTTGTATGGCACTTTTCCTAAATAATATGTCAATGTGATGAATCTTATAAACTGTAAATTTTCAGGAATTACATCGAAAGTTACGGCCTATGTGTGCGGAATTGAAGAATTTAGAGCTGCCAACGAATTCGTTCAAGTTTCTATTTGGAAAGAATGACAAAAACTCTTTAGAAAAAGCGAAAATTTTAATACAGAAATACTTAGAAGTAAGTTTATTTTTAGGACTCAAGGGTCAATTATATTTAACAGTGGCACTTACAGATTATAGTTTTTCTCTTTTACCTTTATAACGAAATATGGCACCATCTCGTTCGGCCATCTTAAGCCCACTGCTTTACAACGCCATCCGTCGCTAAATAACCAAACGTATTGATAAATTTTGAGACAATTTTACAAAAAAAAAAAAAAATTTTTACTTACATTATTAAATAACTTTTTGCAATAAAGAATATAGTCGAATCGATTTATTTTCAGTTTGTTTTAGAAGATGACAGACTAAACCAAAGCGAGGCTTTATACACATTCCTTAATCCCAGTTCGGAGTATTTGAAGCAGGGTGACCTACCAAAGAAAAACAAATTCTCCTTTTCAACTTTATTTAAAAGGTAATGGTGATTCTTTCTTGTTTCATGTTTTTATGCTGTACTATCTAACTTGTTAAGTTTTTGTCTGTTGATTTTAAGATTGCTCAAATTATCCTGCCAATTATTATTTCCTTTATTTCATTAAATACATAGAAATTATATTTTAAAATATTAGAATATTACACATTATACATTTAAAAATATAAAAAGGTAGCCCACCGGTATCGGGAACAGGGTCCAAGCTATCGGTGGCCAAGGCTCCAGAGTGAGGAACCTCCTGACAATGCGAGCCGTGTCCATAAGTACCGCTTTCTGAATCAATCCCTTGATCCATCCGCCCAACGAGAGCCTCCTCAGGTGGTCAGGTGTTGGTCGAGGCTCTTGACTATTAACCCATTGGTTGTCACGACACAATGATCGCTGCGTCCACATCCCACATGTCAACAACCTCACGAGCCAAGTCACGATACTTGATTTGATTATCTTTCTCGGCTTTCACGAGGTTCTCGTCATGCGGGACGGATATGGCAACAATCATTACGCGCCGCTCTGATCGATCCATCACCACTACATCGGGCTTATTGTTCTGCCATTGTTATAGTGCTAGAAATATCAAAGAAAGTTTTAAACTGAAAACACATTTATCACTTATTGAATAAGGTTCTTATTGTCATGAACTTATTTTAATCTCTACAGCACGAGTAGCGAAGCAACGACTAGATCATCGCAGGAAAAGGAACAGTTTACACATTTATCTGCAGACGAAGACGAGATATCATTATACCTTGACGGCAACGGAGCTGATAACGCTAGCAAGAGTATGACCAGCTCTTTGCGTGGTAAGTGGAACACTAAATGATTTTATTTCTGTAAGTAGATTTGAACCACTTTTACACGTCCATCATATTTTCAAAACTAGATGATTATAGCCTGGTATGTAGGTGTCCTCTAAACGCTGTTCACAAGTCCAAAACCCGAAATGTTTGACAGTTTAAATCAAATAGACGACCGCTATTCTTCCGACAGTGCAATTCTCGTACTTTTAAGAACGTGTTCAGTCTGATCTCAGTCTCAATCTGTTAAAAATACCTCAAATTTCCCTATATTTTGACATTTGTTTGTAGCCGAGATGACACTGCGACTAGATTTTGAACGTTTTAAATTACGAGAATTGGCCTTCAGGTTATCTAAATGTGTCATTACCGATACGATAGCCTGGTGCATGGTTGTGAATAGCTACCATGGTCAGCGTTTCCTATCTGACTATTTACTATGACCTGAGAAGAAAGGCCAAAAGAAACACAAAACACATGTTTTCACATGTGACTTCACCAGTTTTAGGTTCGGGGATATGCCGGTTTCCTCATGATTTTTTCCTTCTCCGTGTACTTCTTGGTTATAATACATTCATGTGAAAAAAAAAGAAGAATTGTTAATGTTTTTGTCCCCTTAACTTAGGTAATAGGTAAAACGGGCTGGTGTCCGCAACTCCACGACAATGCGCGTATTTTGCGTACGGGTCCCCTTAACTTTTTCCGATACACAAATACAAATATCATACTATATACTTGTTTGCAAAAACTGGCTACCTATATTATGAAAGCCTGCTAATATGTACTTACTCTTCTGATTATGATAAAGAAATCTCAGACAAATCTTCCATATTATCAGGCGCAGGCGCCATAGCGGAAGAAAGAGATAGTATAGCGGAACCTCTGTACGCGTTGCTAAGTGAAGTGTTCGACATGCGCGGTATGTTCCGATGGCTCAGGAAAACGCTGGTCACCTTCGTGCAGATCACGTACGGCAGGACTATTAACAGGTAATGGAATATGCTGAAAAAGAGGTTTTTGACTTAATTAATATCGGTCTTAAATTAGTGTATTATTGTCAAATCTTAAATGTTTGGTGTGAAAATTTATGTAATGTGTCGTATTTCAACGTTGCATTCGTTATTTTACGAAAAAAATCGTAATTGAAAGTTGCCAAGTGTTGACATATTGGTGCTCATGACTGTACCTATTTATAAATAAACTAGCTTCTGCTCGCGACTTCGTCCGCGTGAAGCAACTTTTTAATTTTTTTTTTCCGTAAGAACCTACAAAGTATTAGAAAACTTAAAAAAAAAGATGGATAAAATCGGTAAAGTCTTCCTTCGTCCTTCTATCATAAGCTTAATTTGCAGGCAAGTCAAAGAGACTGTGTCGTGGATATTCTCTGAACAAATGTTGCACTACTACATCAGCGTAGTTCTCAAGTCATGCTGGCCGGGCGGGACCCTGTCTGAGAGCACTTCCAATAGAAACTTCCAAGATAAAGGTAAGATTGGTAACTGATGTGATATGTTTGTATTATACAAGGTCAAATTAAATTACCTGGCGAAACTTCACAAATATGATGGGTAAACAAAAAAAAAAGTAAACTTATTCAAAAATATATTTTTAGCTAAAGCTATCCGCGGTCGTTTACCTATCTAATCTCGGTAGTGCTTTTTCAAGCAGCTGCACGTAATGTCGCGTCTCAGTGAAAAATTACCCTTGAGTTCTTTTCTCAATGTAGAAAATAATGATTGACTATAGATTTAATTCCATTACTCAGAGCATACGCGCACGTTAGCGCTACAACAGCTGAGCGAGAGCGTGCTGGACGCGCTGTCGTCGCTGGTGGGCGCGCAGGCGGCGGCGCGCGGCGCGCACAAGCTGTTCCACACGCTGCAGGACACCACGCACAACAAGCAGCTGTTCTACGTGAGTACCCACTGTGCAGCGCTGCAGCGGCTGAGCGAAAGCGTGCACGCGCTGTTGGAGCTGATGACGCGTGTACTGCTTACTATTGGGTCTATTGATTTCGGCCACGTCGACCAATCTCAACGGAGATGAACCAAGTACGAAGGAGATATAGTATTTCACTGGTGCACTCTCTGTTCCTTTACTCTCATAGTCCGATAGATGCGGGATGATCGGTTATAATAAATTATAATGATGGAACCGACCCCAAGATGCATCAAGACGAGTACTTATGAAACGAGCAATGAGTATCTAGTAGACGCGCGGTGTTCCCATCTAATACCAAAAACTGCTGCGCGGCGCATCGTGCAATTCTTAATTTCGGGTCATTAAGTACCTAGTCCAAAATATATTTTGAACACACAACTAAAGCCAGTACTCAGAACTGCAAGGATTCTTGCAAGCGTGTGCCATGAGACACCGCGAATTTGAGTAAGATAAATCATCCAAAATGTCAGACAGCGAAACAACAAAGGCATTTTGATATTTTTAGCAGGACAGGTATCCGTCAAATGTGACCGACTTAAGCCGGAACGTTTGGCAACTTTACACGCGAATAGGTAGACGGTGATTGGTCTAAATGTTGGAATATAGCACTGTACACTATGTATTCGGAAATTTCTAAAAAAAGTTTGTAGAACTAAGAAAAGTTTGTAATTTGAGTTACAATAAGAAAATAAACTGCATCTCTCCAACAACACCATTTATTTTGCGCATAAGTAACTGCTTACGATACAAAAATAATATTTTATTCCGCATATAAGATAAAGCATAGCCTAAGGATTTATCAAAATCAAAGCCTATCGGTGTTCACATAATTGACGACATTCGAAATAGAGAACCAGTCAGACAAAAACTCAAAACTTTAGAAAAAATGTGCTTTTACTACAAAAGTGCATTATTTTAAGAACTAAATGCTATGCAAGTCGTTTCCCTCTTCTTCTGTGCTAATCTGATTTATCTTTAGAGCCCATATAAGATCGTAGGAGCGAATATATTCCGATACCTGTGACAACTACACACGATACTGGTCCTAAAGCGTACACAGACATAGCTATAACCAATATGATCATGCCTATAATTACTATGTACAGTCTTGGACTCATCTCTGGTAAACTTTCCGTTATCAGACTCACTAACGATATTCTTGCCTGATTTGGAGACACTGCTGGTATTCTGTCGGATAATGGACTCTTTTTTTCAAGTGACTCGACCGATATGTTCTCTGAAGTCTGATTTACAGTTGATATTTTGTCGGGAGAACAGCGTACGACAGATATATTCTGTGATGTTGGGTCTATTATATTTGTTGCTTCTGAAGTTGCTGCCGAGAGTAATATACTTTCCATAGTCGTGTCGGCTGATAATCCTTCTGCAGTCGGTCTTGCGACTGATATTCTTTGTGCAGTTGGACTTATGACCGCTATTGCCTCTGTTGTGGGCCTCGTGACACATAATTCTTCCGGAGTTGAGCACCCTCCTGACACCGATAAAACTCCTGGAGTGGCGGTTACGTTTGATATGGTCTGCAAAGATAAATGATCAAGGTTATCTAAAATACAGGGATGTTTAAAAAAAAGTGCGCATTCTGTATTCATGGAATCAGCATGATTCTAGCTAGACCCTAGATTCATAGAAAAGTACAATTCTTACGCAGTCAAAATACACGAAAAAAATTTATGTGTCTACAATCATAATTATGCTGAATTCATGGTTACAGTTGGCGCATTGGCTATTTTTTTTCTGTATAAACTTCTATGTGGCCTTGTATTTTTTTTTGATTAATACTATAATTAATAAGTGCAATACTTACACTGTATGAGATAACATCTGGATTATTTATGTATAGGATCTTCTCACCTAGTAAACTTTCTGTAAAATAAAAATAATTTTAATTTTGACGCCCTCTATTCGAATGAAATTAGAGCATAGCATTATTATTATTATTTATTGCGTAATTTACGTTGTTGAGCAAACAAATTTTTCGATAATATGATGCAATAGATTTGCAATATGCTTCAAAATGATTCAGATGGAGATTGATAGTAGGTTACGCTATTAAGTCGCAGATTTTAAGTACTCTCACCACTGCATCCGACTCCTATACTATTCAGCTCGTCCAACTCTCCCTTCCTTATCTCAATAGTGCTGTAGTCTTCACTGTATCGATACATCTCGGCTGCTAGTGTTGTCGTGAAGTCATCAGTTTGCTTGCTTGTGTTGAACCTCCGTTGTATCTCATTGAGGAAGAGGAATGCTCTGGATCGCTGGCATAGCTGAAGATCAATAGAATAATTGCATTAGGTACATTGCGTTGCATACCTTCTGCCCTAAACAGATGCTTATTGATAGCAAACTGAAATTAATTGTGTGTGGATTTTAATTTGCCGTTAAGTGATGTATCGCAAACCCACAACTAATTACTTGGTATTTTAAGCGATATTTGCACACGTATATTTTTCGATTTTATAACTTTAACTATTTGATATTTATTTCGCATTATAGTTCAGTCAATGAATGGCCCAAAAGTGAGTGAGCAGGGACCTAAGCGATTTCTTCAGAAACTCGTTCAGTTTGCTTAGAGAGTAACACCCTAGACGTTTAAGAGGCGAGCCGGAGTGGGAGGGGGTGGCATAAAGTTCCCTCGTGCAGCTCGAAAACGGTTGAAAATTCGGAAAAATTTGATTCATAAAAGTTGTAGAGAATTTTATAAGCTGTTATTTGGTATAAGAATGTTTTTTCCCTACGAGGCACAGTGCGAACTTTATCCCCCCTGCCTAGCTGCAGCAGATATTACAGATTTAGCCCCGTTTACTTTGTAGTATCCTCATATTCAGTTAGTAACTGAATTTTCTACATAACATTGTAAACATGACACGCACATGTTTCGCTCCGCTGGGCCTAAAATCGACAGCTGTCTTTTAGATCAACATTAGCGTACTACACCGCGAATGACATGTGACAAGATAATTACAAATATTTGGCATGTGTTGCCCCGGAGTGACACTAGAAATTAATTATACACTAATTATTTCAGGCTTTCTTTTATCTTTTGATTTAGATTATTTCTTGTCAATATACCTGATGTACGAAGAGTTACCACATAAAAGTTCGCTATGGCAGGAAAATCTAATGTCTTCTAATATATCAAATTCTCGTTTGTTTGTTACCAAACTCCTCCGAAACGGCTGGACCGATTTGTATGAAATTTTGTGTGCATATCGGGTAGATCTGAGAATCGGCCAACATCTATTTTTCATACAAAAAAAAATATTTTCTGGAAATAATGTATATGGCAAAACAACGTTAGCCGGGTCAGCTAGTTGTCTTATATACGAGTATATTCTACTTTGTTAGTTTATGGTTGCTTCTTTGGTCTAGTGGCTTAGCAGTAGCGCTTGCGGCTACTGCTGAGCATGGGGTCCTGGGTTCGATTCCCAGATCGGGCAAAGTGTTTTTGGGTTTTTGGCAGCCAAGAGTCTAGATTATGCCCGCTTGATGGCAATTGGCTAACCCCCTTTTACATGGAAAATCAATCATAACTGACGAAATGTGGGTGTACGGCTCTGTCTAACCCTTCGGAGATTACAACCGTTTATAGAAGTAGGTAGATGTTTCATATTAAAAAGTTATTTATACGGTAAACAGATTGTTGTTTTACAGCCCGTCTGAAGCGAAACACTATATTGACGCTTTGTAATCAAAATAGCATACAACTTTTTTTCACGTTCTTTTATTAGCCTGCCATGTATTTTAGGAATGCCGTAAATCAATGCAATTGGCTGGAAAAAGTATGTAACATGCGGTAGAAGTATCGGAAATATTTAACTCGAAAGATATAGACTAAACTTCGATGATAAATGACTGAAATTATATTTAAAATCACTCTACGACAGAAATATTGTGTGTATTATGAGTGGGTGTTTGATGATAAACAAAATTAATTATTTCTTGATGGTTATGTACGGACGTAAGTGTCTCTAAATCCATCTCACACATGATAAAGTTCATTGACAGAATTTGGCTAGTCTAAATTATTCAATGCCGTCGGAATATCAAATATTATGTCATTTTAATAACATCCCATGTTATTCTTGAAGGAATTAGAATTGATACTGTATTCTAGCTGTCTGGTGTCTCTCATTTTAGGGTTCCGTACCCAAAAAATAAAATATTATAATTAATTCAGGAGCGCACTTAAATAATTAATTCAAAAACCGCGCCACGGTTTTTTAATTCTATTTAGTTATTTTATCATTATAGTGCATTTTTTTTTTTAACTATATATTTATCGTTTTAAAATAAATTGTAACAATGACAATAAGACAAGTGTTACTACTTATTACTACTTACTTTGTCTGTTATACAAAAATACAAAAAGTCATCTTCAGCTATATGGTGTAGTAGATACATTCCATGTGAGTATGTCATCTTGTTGTTGCACGGCGGTAACTTGGACAGGACTTGCTCAGCAATCTCCGTGAAGTTGCCATCGCAGGACGCGAAGTTAGACACTATATTTCTGTCTGAAGCTACGGCACTGAATACTATTGGCATTTTGACTATATTAAAAGCCGTATCAACGATTTCACTGCACTTAAATAGCACTATAAAATATTAAAAAAATAATCAATGGCTGTTTAAAAAAATGTCAACACTATTTTTTTTTATCAGTGACCATATTTTCATTATTCACAAATAATATCTTCATTGTAAGCCGATATAATTAGAAGAAGCCGGCGTTAACCTCAACGCTCCGCAACAAGCTTGCAGACCGCAACTGATAATACTGGCATACAGTCTACACCCAGCCCAACGTGTTACGCCTCCGTATCATACGAATACCTCGCGATCTAAAATTGTTGGCGTGTCATTTTGTAGCTAAAAGCGCGTCTTCTCCGCTAAAAATGTCGCCGCTTGTAGTTGATATATGTGAATTGGCGCGACAACTGTGCGGAAGACGTGGACGCCGCGTGTCGCCCGTCACACAGGAGTTTATGTGAAACGACGATCTTTGGCCAAATTATGGTTGAAAGAACTTTTTATCGGTTTATTCATACGTGGAAATATATTACATGCTTTGCATTGTTCTGGATTTTTAGAGGTTAAGAAAAATCTGAAAATTATTAATAGACACAATAAATGTAAATTGTTAATAGTTATAGAACCTAATCAAAATGAAATCAAATAATTAATTAATAAATTAAAAGAATTTTGACTTAGTAGGCACCAAGTTTAAATTCTTGAAATCCATAAACTCAATCAGTTAATCACCTCAGCCTATCGCAGTCCACTGTTGGACATGGACATGGGCTTCTCCCACAACACCCTGTCCTCCGCCTTCCACATCCAGTCTGTCTCAGCCACATTTTTAAGGTCGTCGGTCTATCTATAGCTTCTCAAAAAGAGTACAAGATTTACTAGATTTACTTTATTACAATAACTACGGACATTATTATTTTTTTCTCACTACACATAATTTATCAAGTTAACTAATCGACATTGTTCAGTGAGATGATCTAATTTATTTGCTAGTTTATTTGTGATTCATATAATATCTAAATTAATTTATTGTTTTAATTATATTGCATGTTACTGCTTTACTACTTTTGTACGCCCTAGAGGCAATACATAGCGCCCTCAACGTATTAACAAATAAGAACTTATAATGTACCTATGTTTTACAATGAATATGAATACTATTTGTATGTTGACTGAATACACTAGATTAATAAAGAATTAATTAGTAAAGTCCCTAAACCAGATATCTTTGTTACTTTCAGGAGCTGTTCGAACTGGTGCTACTGGAAGTGTTCCCTGAGCTCAAACGATACCAATAACTCTCTAGGTAAGACAAGCCATGACAATAGATATAATCAAAGTATAGTTGTAATCTTACAGGGATATCCAAAGGACAATTACTCGGGAGAATATAAGAACAAAAATAGTCTTTAAGAGACATTCCTTTACGTTTAAATCGGTCTTTACCATATTGGATACTTCAAAATGACTGCACATATCTTTTTAAACGTATATCACCTTTTAAAATCTCGAAAGCCAGTTTTAAAACTTTATCGATCTGACAATTTTGCTCTCTACATTATATTTTTTATGCAACAACATTACTTGAATTATTTAAAAAAACACGGCCAAAACTGATGAAAATAATATGTTTACTATATTTAAACTTTTTGGAAGGTCTTACAGTAAATTATCTCTTTGAACTTGTGCAATTAATGTTGTTACATTTTAAAATAAAAAGGGTTTTGACTTTTTGTAATAAATATTTCAATGCCACAAGGTCCCCGTGGTCATTAAGAGGTAGATCAATATCTGACGTATTATAATGATAAATATAAGTTTAGTAGATAGTAATAATGTATTGATCTCATGTTTATGTTCATATACCTCGTTTAACATAAAGATAACATAGCGGTAATATCTTCCTCTATAGTTTTCGTATTATTCATCTTACATACAGAAAGAACGTCTGATTACTTTGCAACTCTCTCGTAAAGACGCCAGCACATCAAGCTACTACAATCTGTCAAATTTCTTTAATAGATTTTCAACTTTATCGCTAAAGCAGTAAGGTTCAAGGTTGATTGGAAAAACCTGTCAGTTTCGAGTAGCTTCACCTGCTGGTACATAGATCTTTTTTTCTTTCTTTATTTTATTTATCAATAGCTTAAACATTTCCAGTGACCTACATATAAAAATATTCAATTTTTACACGCCTAAAATTAGCTATGATGCAAATATGAAATTATGTATAGTATAGTTTACCTTAAAAATAAGAAAGCTTATTGCTAATATAATAAATTTATAAAAAGTTTATATTTTTGTGAATGTTACGTTGTTTATTAGTGTTGTGCCAAAGAATGCACGTTTGACGCGTTATAAGTTCGTTGCATCGAACTATAAATATCTACTTAAAAAACTTATGTCGATGTTCCAAATCTGTTAACTTTATAAGAATTGTATGTACCTGAATGTTGGTCGCTGAATAGAGGGTACTCTTTGTGGTATTAACGAACAAGAAATACTTTTCAAGCGTCCTCGTACAACCATGACATTATGCAGAATCTATTTGTATTAATATTAGCACAATATCATCATCTTATCAATTGTTACAGCAATAGTAAATTTAGCTTGAAAAATTTCTATCACTCTTCGAGTTCTTTTGACATTCGTAACAGTTCTTTAAACTTTGCATTCCAAATCGCGGGAAATACTAGGGTTGGTTCATTGGATTTACTGTCTACTTTGCTCTGTCGTTGATGATAGTGTTGTACCGTATAGTTAACACACATCACTTTTAATCATCGACGAAAAAAGGTTTAGTCCCGGAGGGACTATAAAATAGTATTTTCCCAATTTAAATTATTTAAAATACTTTTTATAAACTGAGTAGATGTAGGTATTCTACTTAATCTATTTCCGAAAACATTCTACGGTCAAAGACCCGTTTTCTGAAACAGTAAGGGCCCGATCACACGTACCACAACCACATCACAACCACACCACAACCACACCACAACCACACGTCAACCACACCTCAACCACATCACAACCACACCAAAACCACATCATAACCAAACCACAACCACACCACAACTACACCACAGCCACACTACAACCACACCATAAATGCTGCATCAAAAATTCTGATCTGATCATTGATCTGTTCGCTCATAGAATAGAACAGACTGACCTGATACGCCTATCACCTATGACAAATGTTGAATCTTTCTCATCTATATTGAGCTGATAATGGCATTTATCGCATTTCTTTATTGATCAAATATTCAAAATAGTCCCATTGCCTCCCACCCTTCTAGTCCTACATAGTTTTTTTCTTTTATATGATAATGTTTATAATCCAGTTGAGATGTTTAGATAGATTTAAACTTAATAGAGTAGATATTGTACAGTTAAAAATGGTTTAGTGCTTGCCTTCCTCTGTGAAACGCATTGCACCAAGCATTTGTTACGAACGCACCTTTTAATATACGTTTCTCTATTGTTTATACGTTTTCTTATTAAAAGGAGCTGGTCTAAGATTATTGGGTAACTACTGACATCATATTATTTTTAGAACGGGTAATAGGTATGCGAAAAATATATACTTACATGAAAATATTGGTCTAAATATAAAAAAAGATTGAAATTAAAAAAAAAATGCCTTTTATTATGTTTTAAATTTTTGACTAGCTTAATGAATTGTGACCATAAAAGTATTCAAAAATTATAAGATTATATCGAATGAAAAAAATATTTATAATAATAATAATTATGAATTTATTTAATAAGTGAGAGGGGTAGATCTTATTAATTTGTAAATATACGTCAACAGAAAATTTAAATAAATGTATCGAATACGTTACCAAAAAATATTTTTTGGATGGAGAAATTAAGAGTTTAAATAGATAAGTATTATGATGACATAAATCTTAATCGTTTTAGTAAACTGCTTCTTTGGTTTGTCAGCAAATAAAACAACTTGAGAACTGTCATTTTCTAAGATTTTTTCCGGGAAATTATAAACCTACTTCATGTAAGCCATTAATATTATGTAAAACTGACTATTTTTAATACCTTTTTATGCGGAGAATTTTGTTTCTTTGAGGTCACTTTCCATAAATCGTCATTGTATTGCTAAAGTATTGCATAATGTTGCTAGCTTGTCACCTTTTGTGGCGTACCCCTTACCTGCGATGACGTCAGAGAAACAAATTTCTCGTGTAACCTTTGAACCTATTGTCTATATCTATTAAGTGTTATATTTCCAGTTGTTGACTAAGTGTAACGACGAGTATGTATGTAACTGTACTGTTAAAATGAAATAAACTAGTACATGTATTTTATATTCTGTATTTTTATTTATTAATTTATCAAACACCATGATATTGACATTGCCATGTGCTATGTGTTTACGTTGGTTCTAGCGTCATGTTATGTATTGCACGGAGTTAGGTAAATGAAACACGAATATTATTGGGATAATTTCTATTCTTTAAGTCAGTACAATAATAAATTTGACAACAGTTTTAACACCTCTATAAAAGGAGGCTTCAAAGGTGTAAAAGCTGTTTAATTAATTAACTATTAATTTAATTATAATTATTCCCGAATCAATCGTGTCTGTTATAATACTGGATGTTCTAATTTGGCACACGTTGCACTTCTTTACAAATTTTAGAATACAGGATAAAATGTTAGTAATTTCATAGCCAGTAATTTTTCATCCAGTTGGATTTTATTGGTGTCTTGTTGTCCGTGTTATATGTATAACAATGACATTAAAGTAAACGACAGGATATCGTAACGTAAAATAATCTATAATAATTATATGTATATGTATACAATATTATACCCATCGCTGATTACCCACACTACAACTTTCAAAGCATCCGGTATCACAGCACTCACTATATTAGTTTCCCATCCCTTACAAGCTATGTAACAAAACAATGTACATAAAATATATCTTAAAACTATAATGAACATTAGGTATGAAGAATCTGAAATAATTCTTTCAAGCCTCTTTAATTCGTTCAAGAATTGGAATGGATATTTATCGTCTCCATCTAGACATAATTGGAAATTTATAAAATAGTAAAAAACCAACCGACGAAAAAGAGGATTGCAAGAGTCACAAAGAGTTTAAGTGTAGTACACATTGTATGCCGTGGTAATCTAGTAACTTGGATCAGGCCGGAATGTTTTCAAGATAACTCCTTTATCTGCAGTTAGTAGTACCCATAAGGAATATTAAACATACTATATTTTATTATTGTTTGATTAGTCTTGGACATTTTATAACAACACATACAGACGTATACTTAATAAATAATTATATAAATACTCTATATCAAATTGAATATACATACATGTTTGTTACTAAAAATATTTTTAATGAAATGCATTCGACTGTCGTTAAATAACAGAAAAGGAACTTTCGTTATACATATATCTTAGTTTTCAATTACCACAAAAACTGTGTATTTGAACCGCCGTTATATAGTTTTGCTTGAGTATTAGGTAGTCCGTTTTGGTGTTTCAAAAGTCATAATAAATCAAAGAATTGTAGAACAATATAAAGATTTGTAATTTGTTTTCACCGGAGCTGTGTCCGCTGACGTCCGTCCTAATTCTACCTTAGATTAAAACACCCTGTGAAACTTTAATACTTTCCAGTTAGTGGGTCTGCGTCCTCTTTCTGCCAGGTAAGTAACGGAATAAATTATAAGTAGTTAGTACTAATCCGTGTAAATTGAGTGCCTTTCAAGATTCGTTAGTATCGATGTTAGATGATCAGAGAGTAAATTAAAAGCATTTAATCAATAATTAATTCTAATTAGGTACTAAATGAATTTCTCTGATATGAGACGAATATGTAACATGTAGGAGGCGAGCCCGCCCGACAACCGGCGTTCATTCAACATAAATCAGCTTCATTTTATATAACGTACAAAGTATAAATAAACTATTATTTACAATATCATTTCGGTCGGTCAACACAATTGGTAATTAAACCTAACTATTTACACTGATATTTTATTGTCACCATTATACTTGGTGAGTTTACTCTAAAATCGGATTGTATTCGAGAGTGATAAAAACTGTATTTATAAATATGAATTTCCTTCTTTGATGATACCTATAGGTGAGCTGTGTCAAATACTAGGTATTTATTTTACATACTGTTAACTATAACAGCCCCCAACTTAAACGAGGTTGGGATACCATTTCACAGCAATCAGTCCCTCGCTTTAAAGAAACCTTCGGTCGTGTCCTATTACTTATAAACGTATGCTTTGACGGCATTAAAGTACATTATAAATGATAACGTGGACATGATAAAGTGGACACTCTTTGTTAGGATATCGTTTATAAGCAACTCGGACGTGCACGTGATCCCAAACCTCGGTACATGTAACCTTACGATGTAACTAGATATAACTTTTTTCTATAGTATAAAAGTCACTATCGATCTTCCCCGTGAGCCGCAGGAAACGAGCGACAGTTGACTTGTACAAAAATAATAAATATTAATGAATTTATTATCTTTCCTCTTTCACTTCGATATCATGCTGAGATTAGATCCTACCCGCGTTGTGTACAGCGCTGCCTTGCCGTGAAGGTGAGCGCTGCCGAGGGCGGCGCGAGCCGGCAGCATGCTATCGCAGTTCTCTCACTTTACATTCACCCTTTGGGTGGTGTCCAGCGATACATTACCTAGGGAATTTCCCTTTTTAATTTATTACAAGTAGATACATATATTTACACGTTAAATGAAATCGTCCAGACCTGCTATGCATCTAAACATTTGCCTATCCCTATCAACTATAACAATAATCATATTTTATATAAATATTGTAGTAGGTATGAATAATTTCTTATTTTAGAACATTCAAGAATCATGATGACTGATCTGACGGATTAATAAATCGAACGTCCGCAATGTAGTTGACATGGAATATAGTTACTTGACACATATGTACCATCTAGTACCTATAATCTAATCTAGATACGTATTATAATCATGATCATTAAAAATAGCTCAGCTTCCAATGTAGTAATTGTCCTACTTAGTGATCTTATGATACGTAGTCGAGGTCGATTCATAATAAGCTGTAAATTGACAAATATATGTGTGTGAATAATGAATGAAAAATCAAAATATTGATTTTTTTTTTAATGACTTGCATAGGTGCTTTGTTTGCATAGATCATGTTCCTAACCTAATGTTTTCGTATAGATCAATAATGTCGTAGTCTTAGATTTGTATAAATCGTTTTTGTATTTGCATATCCACCATTTTATTATGCGTTCAGGTGTACAATTATCTTAGTATTTGGAACACTCTTTGTATTTTCTACAAGTGTTTAAAAAGCACATGAAGCAACAAATCTCGATACCATCAGTTCGGCATCAGATGGTCTCAGTTCTAGCACTCTAATGCTGGCAGCCACAGTATTTACAGCGTAGGATTGTCACGTGGAGTTCATTTCATCCAACAGCGTAATCCAATCGACGAACCTGATGGCACAAATTGATGGTATGTGGATGTGGACGCACCTTACGTTATATGTCTAATTTCGTACCCTACTTAGAAACGGAGACACGCGGCTAGCCGCTTCTGTAATTTACGGTGACGATATGGAATGTCTCTTAGAGTTATTTTCTAAGCTTGCGCTTCGAAAATCGACTTACGTCGACATCGCACAATTCGGAATGCATGATTAGAAGACGACTGCTAAGTAGCATTCTAGTAATAGTCGTAATAGCTGGTGTTAGTACCGCGGCTCCGTGAAATGTTGAACAATCGCAGATGATATCATCCTTTATTAGTTAGTCGTTTCCGCTAGTATTGTAGTCGCGGGAGGTTGGATCTAAGCGTACGAGTGTAGCGTGACGGGCTCGAAGTCGTCGTGCGTGGCGGGGCGCGGTGTGGGGCGCGGCGGCGGCGGGGGCGGCGGCAGCAAGCTCGTGCCCTCCGGGATGTAAACGTTGGTCACGCGCTCCTGGGAACACTCCTTTATTAACATCTTGTCTCTTAACATTACAAATCATGCAGAGTATACTGAAGCGGCAGAAGCCATGACTGCCAGGTCTGATAGTAAACGTGACCTCACTTTGATTCATCATCTGCCTAGGCTTTTCCCAACTAATTCAGCTGCATCCGGTTAGACTGGAAGCGGACCCCCGCTTCCAGTCTAACCGGATGCAGCTGAATACCAGTATATTCAGACTTTACTTTGATTGGAAACACAAATTATAATGGTTAAGCTAATATAATTTATGATTTCACTCAGACCTAAAACAATCTGGGGCAAACAATGCAGAAGGCCGGGTCAAACGCAACTCAAACTCAAAGCATTTATTTTAATTAAACTAATTACAGGCATTTTTGAATTTAGTAGTAGTAGTAGTAGTAGAATTTAGTAGTAGTAGATTCCTATGGAGAAGAATGGGCAAGAAACTACATGGGCACTCTTTTAAATGAAAATATTGTTCAAAATGGTCCTTAGGTTACCTGATTCTTGTCGTATTTGAAGATGCCCTGGAACCTGTTAGTGCGACGTTCGATGGGCTCGGCGCTCCCGCCGCTTGCGCCGGTGCTGCAGCTGTAGTTGGGGTTGTGGAACGATATGTGTCCGCCCGAGTCGCGGTAGTTCTCCTTCAGGTCACCGTCGCGATCTCGACTCATTTTCACTGGAAAAGGGACTTCTGTTTCTACTTCTTTGTTTAGGTACATATGGCGTTAACAGGGTTCACTGTGTCCACCAGTGTACAAAATATCTAGTTAAATTAAATGTAATAATGGTATGTATAAAAGGATGAACGTGTGTCTTGCTCTTGATGTCCAAAGGACGGAGAGCTCTTTAGTAGGTAAAATATTGAATATGTTGAATTGATGTTAGAAAGACTTGATTCAAAGTAAACGACGTTGAGTTTTAGAAAGAGGTATATAAATCAGCTATTTTGATGTATAAAAAAGTTATGAAAAATTGCATGAAATGAATAGTTTGAATTTTTTTTTTAATATTTGGACGTCACCTCTCAACAACAACTTACCGCAAACGAATGCAATGACGACAATGCCGAGTATGATGAAACACATGATCGCGATCATAATGATGATGGCACCGGTGCTGGTGTCCGGTACGGCAGTCGGTGGCGGCGGCAGACCGTTGTCTTCCTGGATGTCCGTGTAGTCGTAGAACGAAGGGTAGTGCGCCGGCATTTTGTTGTCTATGCGGATCTTTGGCACTAGAAGGAAAACGTCATAATTATTAACATTTCAGTTTTGTTAAAATCCTTAGCGTCTTATATCCTGGCATTTGCCAAATCGGTTACTGAATTTCTGACAACAACGAAAATGCTTACCAGTTGAACAAGGTGTCGGATCAGGGTTATCCGGGCACGCGCATATGTAGTCATGTTCCCTAAAGAAGCAGAGATGAGAGCATCCGCCATTATCTTCCTTGCAAGGGTTCCAACCGTGCTGCTTTTCAGACGACACGGCTTTTATCTCCATGGTCATCTCCAAGTCAGTCCTCAATGCTGTCACATTCTTGCCAGTTTTCTTATCCGCCCTCATTACTGCCTTCTTGTACCAATCCGTCCAGTAGATGTAATCGTTGAACTGGAAAAAATAATACTTTAGGTACGGAAAAATACAAGCAGAAAGTACCCTATCTCGACCGGGACGAAGAATGATTCATACTACCTGTGTTATTCCAGTTTGAGGTATTTTGATGATGATCTGAGAATGGAAGGGTAAAATAGCATTGGTGGTTTTGGTTTTCGTAGAAAACCCTTGGCTACTTTTGTAAAGTCGCAATCCTTTGATGACACACCTGGTGGTGGGGGTTAAATGTCGTATTGTGGGTAAAAGGGAAACGTGTATTGTGGGTGAGAGGGAGAGTGTACCTGTGTCATCCCGAAAGGATTCTTAGCCTCTGGGATAAGCTGCACTCGATGTTGCCCATTTAAGTCGGAAGTATCGATCCGATGCCTCAAAGCATCGGTCCAGTACAGCCTCCTGTCTTTGTAGTCGATCGTTATTCCGTTGGGGAACCCGACGTCTTGGATCACGATAACTTGCCGTTGGCTGCCGTCTAAGAATGCTCGCTCAATACATGGAGTTTGACCCCAATCGCTCCAGTAAAGGTATCTAAAACATAAAAATGTGAATTAGTTACTCGTGTTTTCAATACGGAATTGATTCATTAAGTATAAATGGTTTATTTTTTTAATGGCTACATACCCTTTAGCTGGAAACAATGCTAGTGCCCTGGGTTCACTTAGATTGCTGAGCAAAGTTTTTCTAGAAGATCCATCCAAACGAGCAACTTCTATGACCTGCAACCAAACATCACAACATATTTATAGTAGTGCATTATAATGTAAAGTGTTATGTTAACTTATACCTTCATTGTCATTATGTACCTTGTATTCGTTATCAGTCCAGTAAATGTTGTTCGCGATCCAATCGACTCCCAACCCGTTAGGGATGCCCATGTTGCCTTTTATGACGTCCTTCGTATCACTCATGTTCATCATGTTGATTGACCTGTAATTAGTATATATTTTTAATCTCTGGACCGCAGTTCAAGCAGTTCAAAGGTTTTTTCAAATGTAGAATAATCTTATTGTCGAAGCTAAATGTACTTGAATTAAAAGACCCTTCATACCTGATAACATCCATATCAACATCAGTATAAAACAAGAGCTTGCGTTCCCAATGGAAGTCAACAGCCACGGCATTTTGAACCTTGATGGGAAAGGCAACGTCCCATTGTTCTGGAGTATCGAACGAGATGAGTGCAATGCTGGTCTTTGTAGCGAAAAACAGGAAGCTTTCAGGGTATTTCCTGCAAGTTTTGGGGTTCGGATCACTGGCGTTGAAGAGCAAGCCAGTGGGACAAGCACACGAGTAGCCTTGAGGTGATCGAAGGCATAAGTGAGAACATCCGCCGTTGTTAGTGCCGCAAGCGTTTTCTAGTTCCCGTTCGCCCTGTGAAAACAAACGAAAGAATTAAATTGACTCTTCCTGCTTTAACTTCGGAGACTGGCCTTAAGTCAAAATGCCACCACATAACTCCAGGGTGTTCAGTCTACAAACCTGGACGGCGCGGATGTCCATAAGACCTTCCAAGTTCTTCCTGATAATGATGGAGTTCTTGCCATTGACCTTGTCAGCCCTGTGGAGTGCCTGGGTCCTCCAATCAGTCCAGTAAACGTGTTGACCCACAATAACAATGCCGTATGGGTACGGAACATTGCTGAGAATAGTTCTACGATCGTGTCCGTTGAAGTCGGAACTTTCGATAGAGAGGACTTTAGCATCGTTCCAGTAGAGACGACCTTCGATTTTGTCGATAGCAAGACCGTTAGGCCACTTGATGTTGTTTTCAACGATGACACGCCTGAAAAATAAACATCGAATTAGAAAATTTACATTCTGGACAAGCTACATCCATTGCGTTTCATTAGCACAAAATATGTCTTAGGTACCTGTTCTTTCCGTCCATATCGGCTCGTTCTATCTTGGCTGATGTTCCCCAATCCGACCAGAACATGTACCCATATTCATAGTGCAGCGCAATGGCGCGAGGAGAATCTGCAAGCATACAAGTTGTTCATAAGATAATTCAGAGAAATATAATTTAGTAATTCGATGTAAAAATAATATTCAATTCTCTTTTTCGCTCACCTAAGCCGGTCCATACAAGTACTTTTCTGTTAGTGCCATCAAGTTCAGCTACTTCAACGCTATTCCTTCCACCGTCTGTCCAGTAAATCTGTATAATAAAACTCTCATGATTATGGTAACAGGACTTTACACAGCATAAAATAAATTTGAAAAATAACCATAAGTAGCACAAAATCTCGAGTAAAAAAAATGGATCAACAAACCTTACGACCAGTTGAGTCAATCACAATTCCGTCAACGGTATGTAAACCTTTTCCGATGATAGTTTCGATTTCCTTGCCGCTCCTGTTAGCTCGTTGAATCTTCCTTTCACCAGTATCCGTCCAGTAGATGAGACCTAAACGTGTATATTAGTAAGATTTTTTTTTCTTTTGGGATAAGAGAGATTCACAATTTTTTTGTTTTTTGTATTGCCTAATGGGCCTGCTCTTAAATAGCTACAATAGTTCAACAGTTAGAAAGACTGCAAAGAATTCAGGTCTTCTTGAAAATTAAATCTTTAGTTTTACTGCAATTGATATATCTTAAGTCTGCTGCATAAGCTCTATCTGCCTTTGGCTCTTTATAGTCAATCACAAAGTGCCACTCGAATACAGTTGTTGAAAACTTACTTGTTTTATGATCTACATCAACTCCGAAAGCATTCTTGAGTATGGGTAGCGGCAGTGGCACGTCAATGAGATAGGGCACGTCTAGAGAGACGACTCGAATATCCACGCGGTGTGCGAATATCAAATAGTTCACGGGACCGCTGGCGCATGTTCTGCCGTCCTTCTGTGAATGGTGAACATGTAAATCATCATTTCATCATTTTCCTGCCCTTATCCCATGTTACTTGGGGTCGGCGCAACACGTTTTCTTCTTCCATTCTCCCCTGTCAACCGTCACGCTATCATTCACTCCCTTCTCTTTCATATCATTCCTCACACAATCCATCCATCTCTTCTTCGGCCTTCCTCTCCCTCTCCATCCATCAACATGTATATTCATCACTCTTTTAGTCTCAGTCTCTTTTAGTAAATGTCAGTTGAAAAATAAAGTGACACAATATAGCATCAATAAACTGCAGTATACAAAAATACCATATTTAGATTTTTCTCTTATTGTGTATGTGAAATTGAGTCCTTTAATTCTAGTAGTCTACGGGCCATAGAGACTTTAAGATAGAACATATAAATAATCAGTTAGTTAGTAGTACTTACGCCGATCTTGATTCCAATAGGACAAGCACACGATTTTCCCATAGGCTTTAACAAGCACAGATGTGAGCATCCACCATTATTCTTGCCGCATCTGTTTGAGATAATAATTGTGTGATTAGGTCAAGAGAGAACGAAAGATGTGTGGACATAAAACGCTTAATGCCTAATCTATTTGTTGATGTCTTGCCTTAATAAATGGGCCTAGCCTAGCTTTACTCTAAAACTCTCTTGTTTCGTATCGATCCTACGTCTTGTCACATTATTTGGGCCCAGTAGGAGTAACGTCTCATAGCTTTTAATATTTCTTAATTGGAGGAGAAGGACCAATACTATTTTTGTGATGTATGTATTTAAATCTTTATAATCCTTACCGATTGACTCCGAACACTCGTTCCTTGTGGAAAACCCTCACATCCATAAGTCCGGCCACGCCAGCACCAAGTGTGCGTCTATTTTTGCCAGTGTACTTGTTGGCTGCCTGGATGGACTGAGTATCCCAATCCGTCCAAAATACTTCGTCGCCAAATAGATCCAGTCCGAATGGGTGGGGGAGGTGTTGACCTGTAGAAAATAGTTGATGTGTTTTGAATTTGTGGTGCTACTAGTCTTAAAAAGGCGAGCAGTGCAGCAGTGGTAGGTAATTGTATGGGGAAATATAATATATGTACACTTTAATCTGGGCAATTAATAGCTTTTCATGTAAAGAGTAATATCGTTTGCTTGAATTACTTTGCGAAAAACTTGACAGGCATTGGCATGATCAGCCTATAACGTTCCCACTGCTGGGTCACGGGGCTCCTCTCTGTGAGAAGGAGTGTGCTGTAATCTATCACGTGGGCCCATTGCGGATTAGTAAATGTAGAATTAGTGTCTTCGAATTTTTGGTTCTAGGACATGCCGGTTTCTTAACGATGTTTTCCTTCTTGAGAGCAGTGGTGATGAAATAAATTACACAAAGTGAAGCGCCTGACTGCTTCGCACTTAAGACCTACAACTCGTAAGTCGGGGCCGTTACTACTCGGCCACCCCTGCTCGCCACAGGCATTGGGCACACTTCGAATAGCTTGCATGCTATTTTTTTTTTCATATCTCTACAAGTAGCTTCGGTTTCTGCACTACACTGCCTTAGGTGTATTCTACATAAGGTTTATTGAAAAATAATTTCATTTTTTACGTACCTATCAATATAGTTCTCCCTGTACCATCTAAGTTGGCATACTCAATGGTCTGATTCCCTCCATCAGTCCAGTAGATGCGACTGTACTTGAGGTCTAATGCCAGTCCATTGGGCCAGGTCATGTTGCCAAATATAAGCCGTCGTCGGTTCCCTCCGTCCATATCTGCGCGTTCAATGCATGGGGAGGTACCCCAATCTGACCAGTACATTACACCACCTATGAAATTGATGGGTTACTTTAAAACGAGATGTTTACATCGCTAAAGAATTATGTCCAAAAATTAAGTTTGTGTATGTTTATTGTTCCGTATACCTGGAAAGGATTGAATAGAATTCCAACTATAAATTTTTTTCTTTACCTTTAATCGTTGCTATGGCATTTTTGATGTTAAACATTATATTCTATTTATATTTATTTATTCATTTATATTCTATAATTTTACTAACCCTTAGGATCCACTACGATGTCCCTTGGTTTGTCAATATTGTCCCATGCTAGCAAGGTTCTCATGCTGCCATCTACATTGGCTACTTCAATCCTGTTGGTACCAGCGTCAGTCCAGTAAAGCTTGTCAGTCAACCAATCGTATGCTAAACCAGCCGGCCATACTGAAAAAAAGTTTTATTGTGATATTGCTTATCATATGTGATTGTGTATCTTATTAACAATATGTAACAAAAAAAAAATGCGAATAAAACATAAGGTTTACCAACATATTATGTTTTATGCGCATTTTTGTGCGTGAAGTTTTCCCACATTGCTTCTTTTAAACTATTATTAATTTGTTAAAAAAATACATACTCAAATTCGATCCCACGATAACGCGTTGCTGTGATCCGTTCAAGTAAGCATGGTTGATGGTGTCCTTGTCGACATCTGTCCAGAATATAGAGTTGGTGTTGTGATCCCAGTCCAAAGCCACGGCTGACTTTATCGTTTCCACTGGTATCACCTAATTATCACCAGAAATATTAGTATGGATGAATATTTTGTAGTAATTATACTATGTTTGCAAAGCTGTTTGATGAAGTTAGAACAGGAAAGGGCGTGGAGGCACTTGGTTAATAGCTGGTGGCTGACTTTTAACATGTTTATCAATGCTCTACGTAATTTAATGACATGTTAGGAATCTATAGCGTCCTTACAATCAGCCAAAAACTATTTGTCTTGTTACCCACGCTCTGGCAATTGTCAACATTAATTCATGTGCTACATGGGCCATATACCTACACAACTGGCGAAATGTGGGTGTTACTATAGGTAGGTACACCTATGCATTACCCTTCGATGATTACAGGCGTGATGTTATATTATGTGCTAATAAGTAAGCTAATCAAATTCACTATCTACTTGTGCACTTGTAAGACTTATCGAAACAAAAATGTTAAAAGAACATCTAGGATTCGTTTTTGGCTTACCATGTCCAAAGAATCAGTTTGTTTCCTAGGATTCAGTTGTTTCAATCTGATGTCCTTCTTGCGAGCATAGAGGAGCAGCTTCTCTGGTGTTTGTTCACATGAACGGCTAGAATAAAAGATTACATTGAAATAATATTTAATTTACTTACTTTGTAAGTTTGACTTTAAAGATAACCAAGATTTGTTTTTATTCGTTTTAAAATCTTCAAAGTTACATCGAGGAATTATGACGCGTCACTATAAAGATCAGGGAAGCCTTAAATTCAAATATTCAACACTAGCTGCGCCCCGCGGTTTCACCCGCATAAGTTTCGATCCCGTGGGAATATCGGGATAAAAAGTATCCTATATGTTAATCCTGGTTATAAACCATATGTGTGCCAAATTTCATCCAAATCCGTTCAGTAGTTTTTGCGTGAAAGAGTAACAAACATCCATACATCCATACAAACTTTCACGTTTATAATATTAGTAGGATGTTACATACCTGTCAGAGTTCAGGTTGAATCCAACAGGGCATCGACAAGTGTGATCATTGCTGTTCGGAAGACAGAAGTGAGAGCATCCTCCATTGTTGGTACCGCACCGGTTCTTGTATGATTGTATTTGCCTCAGCGGGTGGTAGCTGTTTGAAGACAAGAATTTTAAGCAAAGGGCTGATGAATGAATATCATTATGTGTGTAGGAGATGTTCCAAAATCTACCATATCAAATCACACACAAGTTAAAGTCACCAAACAGTGGTGAATGATGAAGATCACTGCTATACAGATCTCAAAGAAGATTAAATGTTTCACATCGGGAAGCATCCATGACAGTAACTTACCTATGAATATCCATAGGAACATTCAACCCAGCATGGACAGTCTGTATCCCCATGCCGGTGTTCTTGTTGACAGTCGAAATGCTTTTGGTGTGCCAATCCGTCCAGTAGATGGCGTCTTCGAACAACGTCAGCGCGAATGGGTGAGGAAGGCCTTTGGTAGTAACCTGGGGGCAGAGTTATGCGGAAATAAGAAGACGCAATTAAGAACCATCAAGTATGAGATAGAATAGCCGCTTCATGGCTATTTTCGAGGTAACATGCATATAGATATGACATATACATATATTTTGTTGGGTATAGAAGCACAATGTATGTATGGGCGAATACACAATATTTTTTGTATATGACGTGATTTTCTGAGTTAAACCAACTGGAGATCTGTTTCTAGTTACTATACCTAACCTTGTTGCACTAAAACCGAGATTCTTCAGTTGCTTAGTTAGAACTTGTAAGTGCATACCTTCTTCCGATCTCGTCCATCAAAAGAAGACTTCTCAATGACGTGGTGTTTGGCATCCGCCCAGTATATCTTAGATTCCGTATAGTCGATGGTTAAACCATTAGGCCAGAAGATCTTATCCACTATGATGCTCTTTCGTCTGCTGCCATCCATATCTGCGCGTTCTATCTTCGGATTGGGACCTAGAATTTATAACATAGATTAATATTTAAATCCTCAATAAAATACTCTCAAACCCTGAACTCTTGCATATTCAATCCTACTCTTACCCCAATCAGTCCAAAAGACTAGGGCATCGCCAGGATGCACCGCTATAGCCCTTGGTTTGTCCAGATCGTTGGCAGCTATGACCGCTCTCTGATTTCCCTCAAGCGTAGTAACTTCTACGCGACGCGTACCAGAATCCGTCCAAAACAGTAGATCGTGTATCCAATCCACTGCCACTCCACTTGGCGTTTCTAGACCCCACCTTATTACATCTATGAAAGAAACAGGGAATGTAATCTAATGTTATATTCAATAAAACAAACATGTTGCATTATGTTTTTGAAACTCTTTAGATAAAATTGAAAGACCGTAGACTTAGAATGAATTATGACTCTCACCTGTCAAATTGTTGTTATTCATTTGAGCGACTCTGATGACTCTGAGGTTGTTTTCAGTCCAAAAAACAAGCTGTTTCTCGTAGTGATAATCCAAGGCGACAGCATTATGCAGACCCTTTACAACTGGCATGTAGTTGTCTCCAGTTAGCCAAACCTGTATGAAAGATCATGTTAATTAGTTAAGTAGGCTTC
The DNA here is from genome assembly GCA_949629185.1 of Apamea crenata. NCBI lineage: Eukaryota > Metazoa > Arthropoda > Insecta > Lepidoptera > Noctuidae > Apamea > Apamea crenata. The sequence continues at coordinate 8,326,036 of OX451359.1, forward strand.
ATTGCTACTGATACTGACATTGTATTTGGATCATTAGATCCTCTTGTTCTATTATTTTGCAAATCAAAAGTGGACAATCTTACCTGTCGTATGCCAACGCGGTTTGAGAATAGCAATGTAGGTGATTCTCCGGTGGGCTTGCAAGATCGTCCATCAGGTCTTAGAACGTATCCAGTCATACAGCCGCACTTGAAACTTCCAACCGTGTTTGAACAAGTTTGAGAACAAACCGGATCTTGTTCGTACATGCATTCATCAATGTCCCGACACCTGAGAACGAAACAATTGAATTTGTATTAAACTTCAAATACTTCAATTCAGTTAACGAGAAATATTGGGTAAGATAATTTAAGATTGGGACATAATATGGTACCTCTGTACCTATTTTTTCTGTTCTGTTTTTCATTGTCTATTTATATGTGTGTACATAAATGGTAAATAAATAAAATAAATAAATGTTATACTTACGTATGATTATTGAAATCCAAGAGAAATCCCAGAGGGCAGGTGCAAGCCTGTTGTCCCTCGTATGTTGTAATACACATTTCAGGGTCACACTTATCTTCAAAAGTGCACCTCCTCTTGACTGGGCATCTGTCTTCGTCATCTCCTTCAGGGCAGTCCTTCATGCCGTCACAAACGTGTTTCCTGTTCACACAGTTCCTGAAGGCATTGCTGATGAGGTGGTCTTGAGTTTTGCAAGTGTATTGGTCTTCTTCGCAATGAACTTCGCAGTTCATTTCGTCTTCGCCGTTCGTGCAATCTCGGACTGCATCGCAGAGCCAGGTTTTCTGTACAAAAGAAACTAGTTAGATCCTGGACATATTCACAAAATTTGTCGTCTCGCCTCGTTGATCAAGTAGTATGAACGAACACCTAAAGGCTAATGGAGACATTAACCTTTAAGATTTGGATTATGTTCCAGAGGGGTGATATTGCGACCCCTGCACTTAAAATCAGGGATAATAAACGATATATATGCGTTCTTCTTTGATGCTGTTATTATAACATGGCATCAATATCTGCCTAGCCCTTTACAACTATGTTAGAGTGGGTGTCCAGGCTTATCGAACGCAGCTGATAATATGACAAAGTGGTACATACTATATAACTAGCAAAATGTGGGGAACACTACCGATTAGAAGTAGCATACTCTGCTTACTCCTGCAGGAATACAAGCGTGATGTTATGCTTATATGCGATAGAAGCTTACCAGAATGCAACGTCTATCAGCACAAGTAAACTCGTCATCAGTACAGTTCCGCATGGAGTTCGGTTCACAGTTGAGTTCGTCGCCACTGTCTGCGCAATCTCTTTCGGTGTCACAACGCCAGCGATCCGGAATGCATTTGCCATCGCTGCATCTGTTGCACAAGATATTATTACTGACTTACTGTTCTTTCATCACTTTTTCACAACTACGGTATTAGTATTATTCAATAACATAAATGTCAAACATAACGTATTTAGAGGATTGCAGAGTATCAATGAGAGTGAAATCTCATAGCATTCATTATTTTTTTTCAAAAGCACATGTTTTTTGTATGTATGTACACCCCGTCAGCAGACCCCGGACCCAGGTTGGCCGAAGCATGGAAAACCTGTTCAGGTAGAGATTCATAGACGACTCCACCTTGAAGTGTAAAGGTGGTGCTGTTCCACATACGATGAGACACTTAATATCATGTCCTGCGTGTCCTATCAGCTGCACGTGACAGGAACTGATGGACGCTAGTGATGGCGCCAAACACGAGCGTAGCCGAATTCTGGGCCAAGTCAATTTAGCGTACCATCGACACGCTAAGAAGAACTGCTAACAATTTCCTCAGGCTCATACCACGAGACCTACTGACCATTACCTACTTATAGGTACTGCCTAAACTTACTGTACTATTGTTGTGTAAGTCAAACAGTGAACATACCTGAATTCTCCAGCATTGCAGCTCCCCGGCAGCATAGGGCACGTGTCTTCGTCAGTCCAGTCCCCGCAGTCATTATCACCATCACATTGGAAGTCCTTGCGAATGCATCGTTTGTTGTCACATTGAAATTCGTTCTCGCCACATCGGATTAGGTCCACGGCTAATAAGAGAAGTTTATTATAAAACGAGTAAATTACGAGAATAAATAGCAGGCGTCACCAGAAGTGTATTTATCGTGTGTAAAGGTCAAAGAGATTTAAGATTAATTTAATGTCTTTGGTAAAGGTAAATAATAGAAAAGTGGTCAAACAGAATAGAAAATATTTTGTGCCTCATTGGACTGTGTAGTCAGTATACGCATGTAATTCAGGATGGATCTTACAATCAAGAGAGAGAGCTTCACTATCCTACCCTAGGATTGAAGTTAGAAAATATCTGTAATATTCAAAGTATAACAAAGTCGAAGAGTATATGAAAAGTGTATACTCACGACAATCAGCCTCGTCGGAGCTATCAGGACAGTCAGCTTCCTTGTCGCAGCGCCAGTGCTTCGATATGCATTCGCCAATTGCGCACATAAACTGGTGCTCTCGACATCTGCGTAAAACAATAACTGTACAGTACCACGAAATGCCAAATTGAAGACCAAACATTGTCTCAATGTGCAATTTCCTTAATTGTCATATTATAGTAATGTTACCAGCCGATTTGTGGCGTTTCGAAGCCACAATGGAAATGCATCACTCAAGAACTGGTAAAAAAATACAAAAATCATCATCATCAATTTAAAACGTCTATATTGTAAAAATTTTAGACATACGTAATCGTTATAATATTCCTTAGTCGTGCTACGTGCTACGGCGTAGGCGCTTTGCATGGCGTGACTCGCCACGTAGCGTATCTATGCTTCGCATCTCGTCGTACCACGGGCTACGTCGTATGCCGCGTAGCTTGAAGCTAAACCTAAGTTCAGCGGCAGCATCGCTTATTCAACCTCCTAGACTCGTAGTCGGAGCATTTTGTAGTCATATCGTAACATTTGTAGTCATGTCATAGCGTTCGTAGTCGTTTCGTTGCATTCGTAATCTTTTCGTAGCATTTGTAATCGTTTCGTAGCATTGGTAGTCGAGTCGTAGCATCCGAAGTCGTAACGTTCGTATTTGTACAATCCATAGCAAAATAGAGTACCTAACAAAATGCCGAAAATACTAGAAGAAAAAACAGATTGCTCGATCCTTCCAGATTTCCGTTTTTATTTCCTCAAGCACAAATCCAAGTCCGACTCTGGATATTCAAATCATAGTCATCTTATCCACACCTTATAAAACTCGACGCATCAAGTAATTCGATTTCTCAAAATGCAATATTATTGTTATCAAATTTCTATATAGACTTACAACTATTCTTATTAATTGTATTCATATTATCATTTCATAACGATATATCTGCTAACCGTACCTAATTAGCATTGAACGACATAGTTACTTTGTTGTCAACAACTAAAAACAGGACCCATTCTCATTCATAAGTCACATTAGCGTCACTAAGTTGCTGTAGGTGTACCAGTAATGTTAATCACGTCGATGATTTTGTTCTATAATGAGCCCGCCCACGGAACTGGGATATATCGGGCGAGTCTCCTTCTAGGGACGCAGGGAGCGTAGGCGCGTAGCCATGGCAACCTGCTCCCGGCCCCCGGACCCCGCACCCCGCAGCCTTCCTGCGCCCCGCCAGCCCCGACGTATTGATCTACCGACCGCTACAGCCCGTACCGCGCAGTGTAAAATAAAATCCCGAAAGTCCCGCCTAAACTTTTTAAATGGTTCTATGGGAGTGCTCTGGACTAAGGTTTTGGATAGTCTTGATTCCTGCCTATTTTTGTTACTTCAGAGTTCATAGATCTGAGTTAATGTAAAATGACATAAAAAAAACTGCCGAAGTAACGTAATGAATTCGTAATATCATAGGTGGTCGATAAGACCTCATAATAAATCCACTAAATTATTACTATACTTATAACATTTAAAACGGACAACATAATTATGTACGCAGGATGTTTGTTTTATATTACTGCCTCGTATCAAAAAAAATATGTAATGACAGAAATTAAGTATTATTAAGTAGCTTTATATATCCCGCACCTATACATAATAGATATTAAACCATTTATTTATTAGGAGTCGCACATAAGGATGTAACGTAACTGTCACACTTCCATAGTCTTTACCAGATAAGGAAAATAGCTGAGCTGACATTGAATAAAATACAATCAGTAAAAACAGAACGCAGGTGGCGATGTTTTGCTTCCACATAATGGCCACTAACTGCCGAGTGTGTCTTCATTTACCCCACTGGGGATAGAAATAGGCCACGCTCTATTTCCAGCCCTGGGCACACACTTCGCAACCAGGCTGGCACTAACCAAGGTCTACTAACGACTGTTCCGGAAGTCTCGAATCCATAGACTTTGGTATAGTATAATGCAGTCTTTGGTCCTAAATTAGAATATATTACAGTCGAACGCGATACCGTCTCCATTTCTCGAAACCTGACGTCTGAATAATGTCATGAACTTGACATTATCAACTACTATTAAGTTCAATGCACTAGCTTTGTAGACCCTACCCGTGTGGGCTGCGAACCAAGCAAGATCTATAAATATAATATGTAGGAAGCACAGCGAAGTATATACTTCGGCACTTCTACCTACCAAGAGTGCTACCGTTCTATGAGTTGGTTAAAAGCTAACTAAACTTCCGCCTACAGTTAACTAGATACACAAGAAAACAGCCTCTAATTAGGTTATAAATACATTTTGTAAATAATTCGTATTTTTTTTTGTTTCTATACGATATCTTGTTAAAGAATCTGTCTGTTGTTGTTTGGTAAAAACCTGCTTTCGACTATTTTTGGAACCTACTTGGATTCGTATTCTCATTCATTTAAGAATTATTCTATGATACCATTTCAGGCTAAAGCTTCCAAACGGAGTATACGTAACTTTTATTCAATTGCAAAAACACTCCAACTAATATAACATTTGTTCCTTTTCGTAAAAGAAACATTTTATTTACGAGTATGCATTATAATTAATTGTTTTCTAAGATGCGCAGTTGCGTTGCTCTAGTAAGTCACGTCTTCTCCATGTAAACGCCAATGACGCAGTTAATCTGGCGGTTATACGAAGTGACGTCATTTGTCAGTAGGGGATGCCATAGTCATAAAAGTTTACTACCGCTGTAGGTGACCGCATACTTCATAGAGAAGTTGCCGGATTATAATGTTAAAAGGGGTTTGATTTTAAATAAGAATCTAGAAAGTAGGTGTCAGTGGAACGCCGAGCATAAGAGAAGGGTATGCAAGAGCCTCGCCAGAAGGCCGATTCTCGTTCTTAAAAAACGTTCAAATTCCAGTCGCAATCTCATCTCAGCGACAATCAATGTCAAAAATTTCCCAAAAATGTATGCAAATTGTTTGTATTTTTGACAGATTGAGACAGATTAGAATGTGAACGTTTTAAAAAATACAGGAATTGACAGTCAGATGTGTTCACGTGGATGAAGCAAATGAAGTATGTGAAGGATTGATTGCGTGTGGTCTCCTGTTGTTTCTGTCACCTCTATAAACGTGAATCTTTGTATTACAACGTGTATATATGATGTTTGTGTAGCCAAAAAATGCGATCGGGCGTCAGTGTAGGTTCAGTGAATTTATTTGTATTGCTATCCACAATACAGGAAGTTTCAATACGAAGCTATGAATGGAAGAATAAAATACATCAGCTCACTCTTACTCACTTTTATGTTCGGTAACAGGGACATAATGGCTTGACAAAATAGGGACACGAATGTTATGACGTAGTTCGCAGCGTAGCTACGCAAAGCTACGCTAGTCAAACTGTCAAATGCAATTAAGATCACTTCGTATTGACAACGTCAACTAACTAATTGACGTTGTCAATACGAATAGATCTTAATTGCATTTGACTGGCTAATATTAGTATTGAGAATAACACACCCACCCAGTGGGTGGGCACCCACACACACACACTCACACATAAATTAACTATATAAGTTCCTAACCTACAGAAATAATTACGCGGTTAAATTACAGCTCTATGCGGAAGTTTGTAATTACCACTCTACTGCATGCCTAAATATAGAATAGCGTGCTACTACTGTTGATAGAGCTTACACCAACGCTGTTTCGTTTCTTTGAATTGTTAGGTAGGTATTTCTTTTTTAGCTCACACCTCCACACACATATATTTGTTTAATTTTTTGGGGACTACAGTCATGGTGAAATATTAAGTCATTTTTATGCTGTGACTCTAGGACGATAGCAAAAAGTATGAGAAAATGGCTCGAAAGAGCAACGTCCTCGAGTGCTCGTGGTCAATATCTAAAAAAAGCTAAAATTATTACAATCCCATTCTATATATCGCCCAGCACTATTGCAACGATCGATACAATCAAGTGATACGGATAAAATCTTGCTAATCTAAAAAAAATGTGTTCCTCTCAGGGATTGTAATCGCTACCTGTAGCTGGTAACAATAATATGTTTGAAACAAAATCACTGTCAGCATTGCTATTCACAACCATTCGACATACAGTGTCGAAAATTGTCTGATTGGCATTGCTCCTGAGAGCTAACAGGTTGCTATTGGAAGAATAGAGGTCATCTATTTAGTTTTAACTGACAAAATTTCCGGGTTGATTGATTTTGATTCGTTGGTTGATTGACACGGAAGCGTATCGAATGGTTGTTATTTACTTCAGTTGACTTACTTGCCCTTGGTGCAGCTGGATTCATCGGAGTTGTCTCGGCAGTCGTTGTCGCCGTCGCACACCCAGTCTTTATGGATACACAGTCCGTTGGCGCATGTGAACTGCTCGGTTGTACAGTTTACTGTACCACCTGGCAGAATAAACGAAACTTTAAGATTGTGACTTTGAAAGAAAGCTTTAAGGATTTTTCAGGAAAATTATTAACACCATACCGAAATAAACAGCTATACAGAATATACCTATGAATATATATATATATATGCAGATAGAATACACAATACGGACAGCTCACCTAAGTTTTCACTGTGAGATTTTTATAGAATACATCGACAGGTAACAAATTATTCTACACTTTGCCTGTACACAGGAACAACACATACACGATAACAGATCCCTGGTTAGAGGTGCTATACCTATAGGTAAGTACTGCAAACTGCAACCGCAGCTCCATATAACCCTTTAGTCAGCGGTCAGTCCAGGCTGTCCTTAGCTTCCCTCCCGTTCGACGCCCTAAGCCGAGGTCTGTGCCCCACAGGGGGTGCCCTTAGCATGTAGTCGCTTAGTTTTTTAGCAGTCGGTTTCTGAATAATCGAACGGGTGATGTCCTCCTTGCTGATCCATCCATCGGGGATGGATGGATCAGTCAGAAGACTGAGTTTTTTTGATGGACTTTTTTGTAAATGGCATCTCGCAGATCAACCTAGGAGGTGGTCAGCTGCCTGTGGGTGCCTCAATAAATTAAGGCCCCCAGCTAGAGCTAAAAAACTAAGCGACTACACGCTAAGGGCATCCATCGGGGATGGATGGATCAGCAAGGAGGTCGTGTCTCTTCTTGCTGTAGGGGAGATATGTTCAAGGATAACAGACTAACTTACCGCAACGGGTTTCATCGGAATAGTCGCCGCAGTCGTTATCGCCGTCGCAGAACCAATCGAGCTTAATACAGACGCTGGTGCTGTGGCAGAGTGTTCTGTTTTGTTTCTCATCACACGCTGGTATGCAGTTCTTCTCGTCTTCTGCTTCGGCGCACTCCACTTTGCCATCGCATCGGTTTGCCATTGGTATGCAGGTACATGATTTCTGTGAGAACGTTGATTTGTTGAAACAATGTTACCAGATTTATATTTTATATATTTATTTTATGATAATAATTCTGTGTGAATTCTGGCGAGAAAATTATAGGAGTTTTAAGTTTTCGGAAAAAAAAGTTCAGAATCTGACAAAAATATGTGATTACTCGAGTAAGGGAGTCGTCACTGTTAAATAAGGAGTTTGCTAAATATGCAGCATTGGCTTTGATAAAAATTACCCTACCTGACATGAGAATTGTTGATTAGCACAAGGTTGGAGGCATCCAGCCACCTCTTCTTCTCCTGGGCTTGTGTGGGATACCGTGTGTATATGTTTGAATGCGGGACGATCTGTGGACACCATGATATCGTTAGCTCTATGATTTAAAAAAGTTTTAGTGGTTTATTGTTTTAGCTTGACATTTCATTATCAACATCAGCCGAATGATATTTGTTAAGACAGTAAAGTTCATCTACATAGTTAAACATAGACCCTTTATTCATAAACGTTGCTTAAAGTTAAATAGTGATTAGCGGCTGTTTAACCAAACGTTTAAACGTCACTTAACTTTAATCATCGTTTATAAAATAAACCTCGAATTGTTTTGCCTCTAACTCCATCTGCTGACCTTTGTAAAAAAACGTTAAGAAGATTTATTTCTTGTTAAAGAACCACCTACACTCCTCTTACTTTTTCAAATTGACATGAATAAATCGATGTAAATTTATTTAAATTCAATAATAATTTATATTGGACACCAGAAATCCAACTCAGCATTATCGTTATCTATTTTGATAATGTTCGGTATATATAACAATTTCCCCTTTACTCCTTCTCAGCACGTAGTATTGCTATTATACTTAGTGTGCGAGTCTGACTCACTCGACTCGTGCACTTAGTGAAAACAACTGGCTAGCTTTTATTATACAGTACTAAAATTCTAATAAAATGAATGTGAATCAAACTAATTAATCACACCCTGTGATTAACAGACAGTCTGATAGCGTAAGCTTACGCACTGTGTCCAGCTTTGGCTACGGAACCCTAGAAAAAAAAACTACTTACGGCGCCAATCTTCAACGCGCGTATGTGGGTTATGGGGCCAAAAGGTCTGCGGTGGAGCCAGGCCCCCGGGCCCCATTGCTGGTGGCTGGTAGACCGGCACACGGCCCATAGAGCGCAGGTCGGGGGGCTCTGCGGTTCCATTAGCCGGCCGCGCGCCCCTTAGCGCCGGCGATGTATCATCCGCTTCTACTGTTGAACGATGGAATGCTAATTATGTATAATAAGGGCAAAGACTGGAAGGTAGACAACACAGCAAACGAGCCTATCATACTTGCTTAAAAAGTTCGCAATTTAACATTCCAATGCTTTTGGTATTGACTCTGATCTCGTTTAAAAGGCACCTTTGGATTCATATTATCAACACTTAGGTTAAGGCTAGACGTAGAGATATCAATCTGCGCAGACGAATCTGTGACAGATCGGGTTGACCGCATGCGTACACACATACACGGAAACATCAGTTTTCAACGCTCCTAAATCATTCCGGTCGTCGTAGGCGATTCATCTTGTGGCTGTAACAGCGACACATGGTTGTTAGGGCAAGCAAGTCCGAGGCATTCCGAATACTGCCGACACGGCATGCCTAAGCATACCGCAGCTTTGTTTTTGTACGTGGGATGCTTATCATTGAAATTTCAATTGTATTGTCATACTATTAAGTTATTTTCCTTTTCGTCGCATGAAAATCCCTTACCGTGCCGTGCCGCCGGTGGGCGCAGGCCCGGTCATAACTGCAAGCTATACATGGAAGTTTTGCTCATATCAGACTGTTTAGAACATAGATAACTTTTGGATACGTACCACATAGCCAGATGAGGGTGAAGCAGGCGTAGTAGGTGATATACACGAAGAGCGGCGCTGGCATGGTGGGGGCGTCGGCTGGTTAATCTGGCTCGCTTAGGTGACTTGGTTGGCCGCGCGGCCCGTCACCCGCGACGGGGCCACCATGTCGTGCCGACACCACGCAGGTATCCTGCATTAAGAAATTAGTCATGAATCGATGCATCAGTCCCGCTCGTATATAACTAGGTACCAATGACCGCCAAAACTATGGAGTTGTTTGCCCTTTCTTCTCCATACGAAACTACCTTTAGAAAGAGGCAACTAGAATAAATTCTACAGTGACCTTAAATGACCCATTTGTCGATTTTAACTTTGACTAACTACTTAAAAGGGAAGTCAACTGATTGCACTAACTAAATAAATACCAAGAATCGCACACGATTTAACTCAAATCTTGTTCGAAACAGTTTTTTTTTTCAGGTAGAAGCTTTTCAAAATCACAAAAAAATACTGTTTTATTTTCCTTCAAAATTGAGGCCATGGTTCTTTTGACCACTTTGCCCATTCGTAGTTTCGAATTTAGCCCTGATGTGCCATCGCAACAATCACGTCCATTTACGCGTCTTCCCTTTCATGCTGACTATTTTTTTTGAGCTGAAGATGATCTTAAAACAGCCCCATAATGTTTTGGCACGGTATGAAATTACTTTTTCAAATTAACGCCACCGCCCTTACTATTTACTTTAAACCGTATCTTTTCATAGGCTGACAATATTTTTTAAATGAAATAAATGTTACTTTCCCTTGACAAACTATTGGTGACGATGGTATTTTATTACTGTGACTGACTGTACCATTTTTCCAAAATCTGTGAATGCAGTTAGCAATTACTCAAAAAGTTCAAGTACACGCTGTTATAACGTTTTCCTGTAGCTACGACGGCTAAGGTACCTTACTGTCCCGTCTCAAAAATCCACCATGTATAGCTAGAGTATAAACGCCAGAAATAAAACCTATCCAACAACCTACCTATTAAGGGGACCCCTTAATACAGGATGGCAGGGACATCGACGCGAAATCCATTACCATGGATTCAGTAGAAGATTCTAAAACCTACGCTGAACCATATCATTTTTTATAACCGAAGTAAAATTTCTACGCTAACGGGTCTAGAATCATGTGCTAAATTCATGGTTACAGTTTACGCGATATACCTGCTAACCTGTATAACACTTCAAGGAAAAACAACAATAACGAAGAAAATCATAATGTAAATATTAAAGAGAGATATCATAGAGTAGCGTATTAGGAAGTCGGATAGTATCCCCCCCTCCGTATAGTATCGCGTACCTGCACCCTATTATTGCGTAACACACTATTGTTCTAAATTTGAATCATTTTGAAGGATATTGCTAATCCATTACTTCATATGTTCGAAAAATGTGTCTGCTGAACAACGAAAACAACGCAATGTATGTTGTAGAACTGTCAAAATGAAACCCATTGCCACTAAAAGTGTGTTACGCAATTATACCACAGTTCTGCATGTGTGTGTGTGTGTGTGTTCTGCATATTATTATATGTATGCAGTACGATCAGTGGTGACCCAGTGGTAACAGCAGCGACTTACAAGTTGTAGGTCGTAGGTTCGAACCCTGTCAGGCGCTTTACTTTGTGTAAATTATTACATCACCACTACTCTCAAAACGGTGAACGTAAACATCGTGAGGAAACCGACATGTCCTAGAACCAAAAATTCGAAGACATGTGACATCTACCAACCTGCACTGGGCCCGCGCGGTGGATTACGGCCCACTCCCTCTCACTGAGAGGAGGCCGGTGTCCCAGCAGTGGGAACATTATAGGCTGATTATGTATGTGTGAGTTATGCATAAATATTATTATAAGTAAAACCTTTAGCTTTAGCTACAACCGTTATCAGTACCTCCTCCTAGAACTAACATTTAGTGCTAGGTACACTCACCAAAAGTGATCTGTTTTTTACTAAACTTCAACTATACCCGACGGCCCCTGGTTAGTTATCTCTTTTGGTAACTGTACACACGCAACCACTTTGATTTGACATCGCTAGATAATTAGATACATCGGCTGTCAAAACCTTTGTGTGGACGTGAGGTTTTGGATTCACCGGGCGATAAAAGTTGCTGCATGGGTAGATTTACCTACGAGTTCTATCAGCGGCTTCAAATATTACTGATCGGTTGAGTTACTTTCCCGTGCAAAAAAAAAAAAAGAATGAGAAAGACAAAAAAGGAAGACCGCGATGAAAGTAAACGGACAAACTGAAAGAAAAGCAAAGGTAGAAACCCATTTGCAGTTCTTAAAAAAATTGAATTGGAGTGGATTGTAGGATGCTACACCATCAAGTGTTCCACCCACAACCACCATTGAAGTTTTGAATTCACAAAAAGCTATTAGGTACTAGGTATATTAGGTACTAATTGCCTTGTTAAACCCTCTCGAACACAGGCCTCCTCTCTGTGAGAGGAAGTGGGCCATAATCCACCAAGCAGGCCCACTGCGGGTTGGTGGATATCACATGTCTTGGATTTTTGTCATTCATTTGTCATTGGGACATTAGTAACACTTTAACTCTGATAGATGTCTACATTTAATTGTGGTTGTGATATTGAGACCAACCGTTAAACATAAATGCAAAATTACATAGACTAGTCTATAGAGTAGCTATAATTTATTATGTTATGAAAGTGTAAACAAACCCTGTCCAGGTTAAATTCTTACGCGATCACTGACTAAAGGGCACAACTAAGGTTACACATTAATCTATATTTAGAAGGTTTCAACTTTATATCTATCACCACTTTTTCCAACAATTATTTTTTGAATAACGTTATTAAATAGCAATTGAAAACTCATCGACGGAAATTGAGGTTATACAATTAACCTCAATTGTCAAATCAAATAACGTCTTTAATATTAGGTACGGTATTTAAAATAATTTTTGGGTTAAGGTTTTCAAATAATCAAATCAACGCACTCAATTTGTAAGTGGCACTTCAAATTGGCATCCACAGGTACGTTTTCTGTTACATTTGTTTACATTTTCATCAGATACTTTTGAAATGGACCATATGTTTTTGCATTTTAGTGGCAACTGTGGCAAGTAATATTCATTGAGGTTTCTTCATCTGAACATTATTTATTTATTTATTTTATTATTTATGTAGGTACACACAGTAAAATACATAGTGATATGACATATATAAAGTGAGTACAAAGGTACTGCTTATTTCTTAAGAAATTTCTTCCAGCAGACCTGCGAAAGGAGAAGTAAAAAAGAAATGTAGACAATAGTGTGTGAGAACAAGAAGAGAAAAATATGAATGTGTGAAGTCTAAAACTAAAATATTGAATATACCTACACATATAATGCAAAAACAAATTATATATATAAAAGTACACTTAAATAAGTACATAATACAAAAATATATAAACATATATATATATATAAATACTCACGGTATAGAGGAAAGGTAATGCTCTTTTAGTCGACGTTTAAATAGAGAAATCGTTTTTAAATCACGAATGCTAGGCGGAAGTGAGTTCCACAATCTTACAGCATGGACAGAGAAGGAATAAGAATAGTAGCTCGTTTTATGAGGATGGATTTCTGATATAATCTGTAATTGTTATATCACTTTGATATTGATACTGGGACACGCATACTATGTAGTAACACAAAAGTGCGCCATGTATTGCGCGATTAGCACATTTATGTATATGAATGGGGTTCTTATTCGTATTATTGTACACCCAACAAGAATATGCTGTAAAGAGCATCCAATCTTAAAGCTGCAGACGCATGACTCGAGTGAGTCTTCATTTTTTTTCCATGACACGTTCACACGATAATATGACAGTAATGAACGTTCATCTGACCCTTTTATTTAATTTTTCGATCACCCGGGTGAGTGAAAGATGCCGAATTAAAGACAAAAGTGAATAAAAAGCAAAGCATCTTATATTTGCTTCACAAAAAAAAAAAAAATTGGAATGATTTTTAGAGATGGTATATTTCAACCTTTATTGTATCAAGTTGTGTTACCCTGACGGTATATAATAAATTATATTATATCTATTTTTGTATGGGTCACCACACTCTCAGATAACAGGGTCACATGTATACCTAATTGTCGCGGTCTAACACAATAATTTATAATAATATAATAAAGTTTATTAATCAAAGAGTAGCATAATCAGTTTATAATGTTTCCACTACTGGGACACAGACCTCCTCTCGGTGAGAGGGAGTGGGTCTTAATCCACCACGCGGGCCCAGTGCAGGTTGGTAGATATCACATATCTCCGAATTTTTGCTTTAAATGTAATTAATTAAAGAGTAATAATACAATTAAGCCAAATTCGGGCACAAACTAAGCGTTCACGCTTAAATTGTATCTTCGACTCGTCGATAACAACACAACATAACATTTGTATCAAGGATCGACTGACATCGTATACATAATTGAAGTAGAAATTTCTATGTCAAAAGTTAAAAATAGGCATACAAGGTACTTCATAAGCCATTTTTTTATTGACAGATATGTATGGCTCCACTTCACACGTTAACTGTCCGTAAAGGAGACATAATAATTCAACAATCGTCGTTCAATTTATTACCTATTATTATCTGTATGTATATTACTGGACAGTGAAAGTATTAAGACTTCAATAACATATTGTACATTTCTAGTACTTTAAACGTAATCTTTTGGCAAGGGCGCGGGCGTACCTCCTCGCAAAGCATAGATCTACATCGTACGCGTAGCTTTTAATAAAGTTTTAATCGTAGCATTGATACTCATTATTTCATTCAAATTTATGTTTCTAGTAGTTTCAGCTACTAGGTAACCGTAGAAAAACATTGCTGTTTTCATATGATGGCGCTGTAAGAATTAAGTCATAGCCCATAAAGCGGCCATATTGGAAATTGTTAAGATTTTATGACACGCATGCGCGTTAGAAAGCCAATGTTACTAGCTACTTGTTGATCTGGTTTTCATTCACGACGCACGAAACCGCGCATTCTACGCAGTTAGGATGTCCTGGGCTTTGTTGTGAGCTCCTTCAATGCCCAACTTTTCATTTACCATAGTTTTTTTAGACTGAGATCCAGCAAGCATATTTACGCACTAGGTTACTAAAGGAAACACACTTTTTTTTCTTAAAACCTTATGGAAAGCCAACCTCTAAATGCAGTTCTAGAATCGTCAAGAGAGTTCAAAATTAAATAAAAAAGCAATGACACTAACGACACGTATACACAACCCACGCAGATTTACTAATCAATGACACCCTAAAACATCGAAGGTCGAAAAATTTTGGGCATCAAAAAAGATAATGTAAGCTCTTCCCATTAACTAGATTCAATTAAATTTAATCGGATCTATAAATAGGTTCAGTTGAAGTGTCCTTGTCACACACACTTTAATAGCTAACCACGTAATACGGCACTCTAGCTTATGGTGGGGTATAAATCGTGCGATTAAACTAAAGCGCGTAACTTGTACTCATCAATCATATTCACTTTATACAACCTTCAATTTCGGGTAATTTTCGAAAGCTACTGTATCAAAACGTTCTAGTCTAGGCGAGATATCTCGCCATTACAGCTCTCTTGTCAAAACTCTCTTGTTTTCTACCGAACACGTCGTGTATAAGACACAAACACAACCACCTACCTTAAGTTGCAGTTCGACCTTCTAGAAACCTTCGCCACCAGGTCTATTCTCCAGCGCAGTTGCAATTCATAGATATTAATGTTTTATAGTGACAATATTTAGGAAATACGTTTGAAAATTGAGCGATCAATACAGGGGAGGGGGTGAAATGCGCGGAGGTTTGTGCCCACGCCCGCCCCCGCGCCGCGCACCTCCCCCGCGCCCTCTGAGAGCTCGAAACTCAACACCTCCGACCGCCCACGGGTCTGACCATGAAACTACAGGCTACGACGTCAAATGCTGAATTCCATGAGAAACCCTTAAATACATTCAATTTCATAGATACACCCTTCAACTTCCTGTCCAAGGAACTGAACATTAAACATACATGGAATAATAAGAGCGTCTACATACGCAAAAGCTCTATTTCTAAAGTAGAGCTTTTGCTAAAGCTTTTACTAACACCACAGTCAAAAAATCCAGCCCTATTGAATATATCAAGCATAAACACGTCTTATATCTAAAGTAAATGTGAAATTTAAAAAAACCTGGGTACCTTAAAACGTATAAGGATGTGACATATCCCGAAAGAAGAGAAACCGTCGTCACTAGGTATATCACAGTTCTAATCCAAGGTTCAGCACAATCACAACACAGTAACCAGAACCACTAAATTGTTTTTATTTTTGGATTTTCCTATTGATACGCGGAGCTCCCTCCAGATGTGCTCTCGACGCGCGACTGGGATAGGTACTAGGTGATCTGGAGCCTCGTCCCCTTGCCCCCGCGGCCCGCGCTGGCGCCCCGCGCAGTCTGCGCTTCGTCGATGAATGGAACCCGGCGCCCCTTGCTACCTTGCCTGTATAAAATCTCTTTCAACGCTCCCCTACATTTGTATTGTATCGCCCACTGTGAATAAAGCTCTATGAAAATAAAGTGCTTATAAATATAGTTGGTAATTTCATCACCGGCAAAGGTTTTCTGCTAACCCGTTTTGGGCTTTTATCTTGGCTCAATTTAGCAAGGTTAAATGCAGAAGAAAAAGTATTGCGTGAATCTATTTTTAAGGCTTTCATTATTTGTCTCAAAACACTTTGCTCAAAGTCAACCTAATTAAATACGTTTCAGCTACTTACATATACTTACATTGAATTTTGTGTAACTGAAATAGGTACCCTTCAAAAAACATCCAATAAATGATTAAAGTGAAATTATTTTCTCATCACGCATTCTGATCATTTTAAATCAACAACGACTGCCATGAACCCCATGTTTTTCACATAATGAAAATCGGGAAAGCTCAAAGTCCAACACGATTTTCAAACCTCATATCAAGTAGCAAGTAATCACAATCATTTTACCTGAAAAATCCTGAGAATAATAATTGCCGATTTTTTTTTGTTTTTGTATAGGTACCTCATATTGCAAAATTGCATTTCAACTAATATGAAAAATCACATTCACAGATACAAAACGTTGCATAATACTATCAGATTGAATTGCTATTCAAGCTCACGATCGATATCACCGAAATAGCGCTCCACACGTGATTGCATCTCATAGTGAAAATCATAAATATAGGAACACTATTTCTATCTTTCAGGGTCGTCGGATATAGTTGAAGTTTAGTAAGAAAACGATAGATTTTTTCGATTGAAATTTAATTTGATAAATGAACTTTTGGTTTTCTATTAATTAAATTGAATTTTAAGCGTAAACATCCATCGGTTTCTTACAAAAAAGTCAACTATATCCGACGGCCCTGGTTCCTTATCTGCTACGGGGACCGTACTTTCTCCGAATATCAAATTTTCACTGTCCTTTACGTTCAAAAATAGGAAGAGGTTTCAATCCGCTATACTATTTAGATTTACAAAAAAAAAAAGCAATTTTAAAAACTTACGACTTACTTACTTACTTAGACGATGACGTCAAACGTTCCTTTAATGATGTTATGCAATTATTTGTTTACTTCCGCAACGTTATAATTTTCCATGTTATGAAACTTTGAACTTTTATAACTTAGCTAAGTATCTTGAAAAAAATAATTATGAAAAATCTTTTTCACACAACTAATCATTCCAACCTCCCGCCAATTTTATGTGAGCTGTCAATTTCTTACATTTTATTTTATTAATTACAGCCAGTTCTATTTTGTTTTTTTTTTAAATTATTACATAGGTTTTAATGTGTAGGTATTCCACTATGTCCTAGAACCAAAAATTCGAAGACATGTGACATCTACCAACATGCACTGGGCCCGCGTGGTGGATTACAGGCCACTCTCTCGCGAAGAGAGGAGGGCTGTGTCCCAGCAGGTGGGGACATTATAGGCTGATTATGATGTAGTAGTTTTTACATGATGACACACGCAATGTGTAAAAACTACTTCTGAAACGTTGGTTTCTTAAAAAGGGGTGAACAGTCACACAGTAACGGCTGTCCAAACACATTACGTTTTTTGGCACCTTAATGTCAAATTCTGATGAAAATGACAGATTTTCATGACGGCCGTTATAATATGACGGCCACCGCTCTTCTAGGAAACCGTAGCTTTATTCTAGGTTATATTATATTCCTACGGTTATACATTAAAAGGTGACCTCTATGCACAAACTCAATACTTACACAAATCTAACTTCGGCTCTAAAGTCGTTTTCTATCATTCTAGTTCACAGATGCTAACCGAAGTGACATCCACACACGGCCTTTTGCATCTTGAAGCAAAGAGCTTTATGGACCACCAAAAGCTTTTGAAAGCTCGACGTTAGATGGCGACAGGACTCATAAACCTAGCCTTGGAGCCTTCGCAATTTGTAACGCGAAAAACAGGAAGATGGCGTCCCGGTCGATCCAGCTCGCAACGGTGAGCTCCGTCATACGACACGGCTAGTAGCAGTTCAGACCTGCAATGACTATAACATCAGGCATCTATGCAGGTCTGAGCTCGCTAATTGAAAAAACCATGATTTACGTTGGAAATTAATCTTAGATGAGACATAACACATAAAGCATCTATCTTATATGCTTTATGTCGGTAGTTCAAAAAAGATCTATTTTTATTTTTCTTTAGAGTGTTTTTTGAATAGAATAGCCAGTATTGTAGAGGTTTTGAAGATTGATTCGTTGGAAATTTTTAA
Organism: Apamea crenata; assembly: GCA_949629185.1. Taxonomy (NCBI): domain Eukaryota; kingdom Metazoa; phylum Arthropoda; class Insecta; order Lepidoptera; family Noctuidae; genus Apamea; species Apamea crenata. The sequence continues at coordinate 8,344,509 of OX451359.1, forward strand.
TCAGATAGAGGAGCGATTGATAGGGTTATTGTGCTTTACTTTAATTGGTTTTTAACCGACGAACTCCTTGAGTTCGTCGGTTCTCAAGTCAACGAGTATATTTTTTTTTTCATGTACCACGCCTCACTTTTTACAGAGTAGATCAATTTTGGCGTTTCTGTTCATAACCATAGTTCATTTGAAATTTATGGTTGAACAGAGGCTCCTAGAAATTCTCGTGGGGAGAGTTGAAATAGATTAGGGTTACACCGTTTGTCCACCCGCCACCCACAACGAAAGACAACGAGGATCGAAAATATTCGATTCAAGCGTGACGTCCCGGGCCAAACCGTACTGTGCCCGCGTGGTGGATTACTGCCCAGTCTCTGTCACAGTGAGGAGGCCTGTCCCAGCAGTGGGAACATTATAGGTTGAGTATGTGACGTCCCGGTGACGGCGTGCGGTAAACATACGTCCGTAGTAAGTGTATGTATCGCTACTTCGGCGTCGTCATCTCGTTCTCGTTGCCGTTCCGTTGACGTGGCAGTGGATAAACGGCCTTAGGTTTTGTGAAATAAAATAAATATTTTTAGTAAATTTTATTTTACAACATTATCTTAAATAAGCTATAGCTTGCTATCTTCTTCTAATATAAACATCAATGTTACTACTATATAATTTACCACGTTCATTCTATAGTTAATTTATTTACAACGATCTCGAAAATGGCTATTTTACATTTATTATCCTATTAGAAAAGAATTGAAGATAGGAAGTGACGTTGATAATGCGTTGAAGTTATCTTTTTTTTTACCGTTTTTGGCACTGGCATTTATAAATTATACTGTTGTTCTTGTGTAATAGGCAAAATTAAAACAATTAACAAAGACAATCGTATTCTCGTTTTTCTTAGAGACATAAAATACTGGCAGTTTCATTATAATAAAATGCGATATTCTATTTATCTACTTACATTCAAAACTACTATTTTATTATTTATTATTCTCAAATCACTGCACATCAACATTCGTACATGATTATTTAAAAATAAAAGGAAAACGATTACAACGAACGTAAGTTCCGCAAAATCGACACTGCCCTGGCAAAGCTGAGTTTGCCAAGAACTCTAAGTAGTATATTATTATATATTTGGCCTGACCTGCAGTGGCCTCCTAAAGTTAGTAGACATTTTTTCACTTCAGCTGTGATGCAACATTATGATATAAAATAACAATATAATCAGGTATTCCTGAGGGATTACTTGATTATTTTTTATGATAGGTAAGTCATAGGTAGTTGAATTAGTAAATAAAAACGTTATAGCAGTTAAAACATTTGGATCACTAGAATTCTAAATCATAATGTGGTTTGTCAAAGTTGAAGAGGAAAAATGTCAACTAATTTTTGAAGGCCACTGTATGTAGATAGTTCTTTTGAAGATCTAGGTCTCATTGAAGGTCTTCTTCTTCCTAGCGTAGCGCGGCCTGTTGCCAGAGTCCATTTAGATACGACACTGAAACTACAGACGACAATGTCAAAATTTCACGTCCTTTCAATTCAAACTAAAATCTGTCTCTAGTTGCTGATGTCACAATATAATAAAAGAAAATTATCGACTTTCAAAAACATTACCATTCATTCACTTATTTATAAACAATTAGTATTCTCACGTAAAATTAATAATTTCATATCGCATAAATTCGTTAGATTAATTACGAGTAGGGTGACAATATCTTTAAAAGATAGAACACTAGTTTTATTTTTTTAATTCAATCGAAAATATAAAAGACCCAGTAGACGGCGTTGAAGAGTAGGAAGCAGACGGGGAAGATGACCCGCGAGTACGTGTCTATGACATTGACGTCACGGATCTTGGGCATGGACGCCTTGATGACGGTGGCGCCGCGCCGCAGAGCGTGCATCACTTTGGGCTTCCCTGTTGATCCGTCTGCAAGGAAACACTGATTTTAGGTACATAGATAAAACACTCTTTATTATGTACACTATATAATTACAAATGTACATGTGAAAAAATCACATCATCCTAGCCTAGCCTTTTCCCAACTATGTAGGGGTCGGCTTCCAATCTAACCGGATGCAGCTGAGTACCAGAATTTTACATGGAGCGACTGCCTATCTAACCTCCACAAAATTGGGTAATATACGATGCCCCTTGGTAAGACTGGATGTCAGTCTTTCGGGCTTCTGACGACCCGTGAAGACTGTTAAAGATCTACGAATGTCAGTCGGGACCAACGGCTTAGCGTGCTTTCTGAGACACAGAGAGGTAAGTAAAGATGGTCAGCCATCCACGGGCCAACTGCGGCAAGCTTAGCTTAACCTGATCGATCGACCCGTGCGGCTGTTATTACTTGGCCACAAGCCCTTTAGAAAATTTACATTCGACCCCCTGTCACAATGAGCGATCTTATCGCTTAAAGTGATCTCTTAATTTTACTATATTACAAAACAACAAATATAGAAATAAACTAAAATGGTGTGATAGATATTTTCCTCCATATCTATTTCATTGAAATGCAAATTGACAAATTTTCCTAAACCCTGGAATGATCTTACAAAGCACATATAACCGTCATACATTTTTGCAGTATAACCGCTCAGTCAGCTCCCCTGTTCGTAAATAAACTATTGTCAGATCGCTCGCGCCAATTCAATGCACAGTAATTTTGCTTGACACTTGTACAGGAAGTCATCATTTCAAACAATCTTTAACAATTTGTCACGAGAGATTGCATTCAAGGTTGGCGACGGATATGATCTAGGGTTCCTAGAATCTGATCACGCTATTGCACACTACGTGACTGTGGTCACGTTAACGATGCGAGGAGGAAAACTCCTGGCATCGAACTTACCAGAACGTCAGTCTTATACAGGATAATTTTTATTTAGCATATGCTAAATTCATAGTTACAGTTTGCGCATCAGTTCAAAATATATCCTATTTATATATATTTTCCAACCAAGGTGCAAGGGACCAACGTCAACTGACCTTGGTCCTTGATACAGAGAACAACAGACGTCCGGGCACCCACTGATCTTGACTGGTAACGTGGCTAGTGCATGGAGTCTAATTAGTTATGTCTGTCAATCGTATTAGTTCCTCTAATTGCCGCGGGACTTCTTTCACGAAAAAGAGTTTATATGGTAATTACTTGTAACACTCTGTCTCAATGTGACGAGTAATTAAAGTAGAAGTAAAGTTGCATTTTCTTTGGCAATACTAACTTCTGGAGTTCCTCGAATGTGGCCTCGTTCTGTATCGCAGTTGGGTGTGATCGCGTTGTAGACGTAGGGACGGCGGGGCTCCGGTGGCGGCCGGCAGAGGCTTTGACCGCAGCCCTAGGAGCGGAGACACGCGCCCTGTGCTCGTCGCGCATTCTCGAAGTGCTATTATCTCCTCAGGGGATCGTGGACCTTGAAAATATTAAGTCGTCTATTTAACTGCGGATAATGGACTCTTTTTAGAACTTGTTGCAATTACTGAATCATAACATGTAAATCTTTAATTGCTTATATTGGCCCATCTGTGGGGCTACTTCAATTTCCCATGTGTCCCACAATCCCTTATATATTTACTATTTCTTTAATAATCACTGTTTATTGTGGTGTTTTTTACTGCCATTTTCAGTTGCCTTCCTACGAGTGTCTTGTCACTTAACTGGTAAAATGTCAGTCGTATACCTATTTGTTTATTTGATTTATAGTAGCTACACCAACGTCTTTTACAGACTCTTGCGTCCTACCTGAACATTTCAGTTCCTTCTCAACACTGGCGCTAGTTGACAGTTGATCTCTGTTCTTTAATTTAGCTCGTTTCCTTGCGCGTGCGCCCCAGTACGTGTAGTTGACAGCTGCGTACTCGAGTAGTGCCGCGAACACGAACACGAAGCACATCACTAGATATATGTCGATGGCTTTGACGTAGGAGATTCGCGGTAGACTGCTGCGCACGCCCGTGCTTATCGTGGTCATCGTGAGTACCGTCGTGATGCCTGAACAGTTTCAAAGACAAAAAGCATGCGTTAAAACGTGGTTATTTGAACATACATACATACAAAACAAACAAAATAGCCGTTATGATTATTCGATAGTGGCCAAATTCCAAAAAAATTCATTATAGATACTTAAAATTTTAAGCTGTTCGAAATCAGACACGAAAATAAAAATAATACCATACCTAACGCCACTCTAGCAGACGTAGCTTCATGATTGATCCAGAACGAAACCCAGGACAGCATTACAATAAGTATACTGGGCAGGTAGGTCTGGAACACGAAGTAGCCGATATTCCTGCGCAGTTTGAAACTGAGCGACAACCGCTGGTAGATGCCCGTCGCCAACTTCTCCTGGAATGTTCCAACTTTAGCGGTTACGTGGTTACCTTAATGCAAGTTTGGTATTGTTCGGGGATGCGTTGAGATACTAACGGTAACAACTTGTTTGAGTTTCAAGTTTGTGTAATAGTTTATTTATTGTTTTATTTAATGTTACTTTCAATAAAATATGTATCGGGAACTTTGAAATATCTTTGTCCCACAAAGATAGTTTCTTATACAGTGTAACCTGGCTTGGATATGTGAAAAACCTCTACTACTGATAATTACAATGAGGTCTCGACACTTTTGCATTTAAATAATTCTATTACTGAGAATAATGAAGCCTTTATAACTGATTCTTTGCTAGATTTGATTATTATATACTAGCTGCGCCCCGCGGTTTCACCCGCATAAGTTTCAATCCCGTGGTTATAAACCTGTAGTTTTTGTGTGAAAGGGTAACAAACATCCATCCATCCATACAAACTTTCACGTTTATAATATTAATAGGATTACCTATATTATATTGATTTTATTATGATTGGGACTTTGTAGTTCAATAGTTTGTATAAGTAACTAAGACATCTAATAGTTATTTATCATTTTGAATATTGGTCTGGACAGGTCGTGTACACGTCTCTAAATGAAAAAACGGTACATTTCGACCTGTCTTAGCGGGGGCCTCTGTAAATAAGACAACTATCATTTTAAACCTGACTTTTGAGAAACTGGGTAAATGAAAGCCTCTATATGTGATAAATAATAGATAGGTATTGTTTCTGGAGTGGAATTCTCAGAGAAATGAGTAAGAGCATATTTTTTAAAGTATCCTGATTCTTAAGTCTTCAAGCTGTGACGCAAGTGCCCTTCATAACTGATTTAGAACTCCGCGGATCAAATAAAGAATAATATTATCAAGGTCTACTTCAGGAGTCGTATTTATAGGTATTTTCGTGCGTCAAGTTCTACTTCAAAAATTTACACTCGCCTCCGAGTAACAAGTTATTTTACCTTTCTGTCATTAGTTTCGTGTCCAAGTATAGTGAACTGTGGCAACTCAGCATCCTCTACGCCTCTCACTGGCGTCTCTTTCCAGTACATCACCACATCTGAGACCGTGTACCCATCTGCATGGAGAAGTATATGTTAGCATGCTGCCCCGGATTGGTCTGTCTTACGGCGACTTATCACACCTGTCAGCATCGTGGTTTTTAAGTGAGTGTAAGAATACGAGAAAATAAATAACTTTAAAATTTCATGCCGATGCCAACCGTAACGCATTCAATGCATATGCTATGTACGGCATATACTCTGAGGTTGCCTTGCAAACATGATGCTGTTAGTCTACCCTGGAATTTACTAAATAATGCTGACATGAGTAGTGGTGGCCCAGTATACGGCCCCGACTTACGAGTTGTAGGTCGCGGGTTCGAACCCAGACAGGCACTTTACTTTGTGTAATTTATTTCATCACCATTGCTCTTAAAACCGGTGAAGGAAAACATCGTGAGGTCTCAATATCACAACTACAATTAAATGTAGACATCTATCAGAGTTAAAGACTAATGTTCCAATGACAAATAAATGACAAAAAATCCAAGACATGTGATATCCACCAACCCGCAGTGGGCCCGCTTGGTGGATTACGGCCCATTTCCTCTCACAGAGAGGAGGCCTTTGTCCCAGCAGTGGAAACGTTATAAGCTGGTGTAGGCTGACAAGTGTGATCAGGCCCAAACAGACCATTCAAACTGATTGTTACCGTATCCATAGCTGTTTTCGTAATTGCTAATGGAATCATTCAATAATTTTGCCAAAGATTAGTAATAATATGTATTGCATCGCCAGGGAGAAGGATTTGAATGAGCAAGGAGAATTTAGCTGTGGTTTGTTGTTATGCATGTTTCACCACAGAATGTTTAATGAAAATTGGCTAAAGGCTGTACAAAGCTCGAGCATGTATCTATGGACAAAGACGAAGGAGTTATGACGAATGTCTGCGGAAAGACACGAATGTGGGACGAAGATGTTCGGGTCGAGCACGAAGCAGCAAGCTCAGCCTGGTGATGTATTACAAGTGTATGAGTCACACAGCTTTCAATCTCGACGGTGCAGTTCTGGCTGTCGAGCGGGTAGTAGTGCAGGTCCATCATGCAGGCGAGCGTGGCGGTGAACCGCATGCCGTACGTGATGCTGCCGTCACCGCCGAGACGCACCAGCTTGTTGCGTTCCGTCACGTCGTGCAGGAAACTGTGGACATTTATTTATTTATTTTAATTAAAACGCTTAAAAACCAATTACAATAATTAAAGGCACATACAAATTAAAGTGAATATAAAAATTATAAAGTTGGCGTTAAAATATACTTTAGTGAACCCCTCTACACCACAGCACTATACTCAGATCGTTTGGTGGTTTGGAATCCAAGAGAGGACATGGGACAGGGACAGCAAACAGCCTGTACTTTCTACAGCGGCAGTAGTTATGAACGCGGTATATGTTGTTATAAGTTACACATAATACGACAAGTATCTCTTGACCTAGTGGAGGTCGTTAGGAGTTGTTAAATCAGGGGTCTATGTTGACAAGTGCTCGTCTATGAATCATTTAGGACGCAGGAGCGTAGTCACATCTAGATATTGTGAGATTTAAACGACAGACTGCAGTCTCATTGCGAAGTAATTGTCCCGCACCTTAATTGCGTAACACGCTATTAATAACATTAATTCTGAAGGATATTGCTAATCCATTGCTTCATATTTTCGAATAATTTGTCTGCTCAACAACGTAAGTAACACAATGAATGCTGTGGAACTGTCGAAATGAAAGCCATGAGCCATGTGGAGTTGTCGAGGACCTACAACATTTATTGATGGAATCCAATATGAATCCAGTAGAAATAACTTAGTAAGGTCCCTGAATTCGAACAGAACTGATGTAGGCATGTTGCGTACAATTCTATCCCAACCAAATGGCGACGATGCGAAGGGTTTATTCAAATTCATGGCCCACTTCTTGTGAAAGTGCAATTGTTTAGGATATGATGGGACTGACATACGCTATGCGTAAAAGCCCCTATAAATAAATAAAGAAAAAAAAAGAAATGAAAGCTGGCTACTGTTAGTGTGTTACGCAATTACCCCGCTGGTGTATTATTCTTTTGAGCTAATGTGTTCTTCTCCACATTACCATATTTAGGAAATGAGTTCTAGTTTGGTATAAAATCTGGTTCCGAGATGATTAGGTCAAGGCATCTGCGACCAACGTGAATGACGTTCGGAAAATCTTGACCTAGTACTAGACACAGTGACTGCATAATCTTATGCTAATATTTCAACGATTAACAAAGGTTTTTAGGTGGACACAGGCCAATAAACAAGTATGAGTAATGTTAAGAATTTATAAAATCAAAACGGGTTTGGAGGTTAGCGAAAATCATTCAAAAGTTACATAAAATCGATACACGTGTGGTGATATAAAACATAATATCTTGGGTCCTTACCTATTCTTGTCATTAGCGAAAAACGTATCGGGCACCCAAATCTTATCGGCGAAATCTCCCGACAGCGTCAACACTTCGTCCGGAAGACCGAAGGCCAGCCTTTCATCCTTCCAGTATTGATTCAGATAAAGGGTTATTGTGTAATCCTGGAAGTGTTCGGGAATCCCTTTTAGATAAGGTATATTACAACCCGTACATGATACCTTTTGTATTTACATATAATATCGACAGCAGGAATATTTCGATGGCCGCAAAGTACAAAAATATAGTTTTAGTGAAAGGCATTGGATGATATGTTACGGCTGTCGATTTATATCGGTCGTTTTACGGTTAAAGATATTCATATCTTCGAAATGAGATAATGATAGAGGATTTCTAACCGAGAAAGAGTCTTCCACATTCAACTTGTGAAGGCCAATTCCCATAATTAAAAACGTTGAAAGACTAGTCGCAATCTCATCTCAGCGACAATCAATGTCAAAAACATGTCAAAAATGATGGGAAATTACAGGTATTTTTGACAGATTGAGACCGAGCTGACTGTGAAAGTTTTTAAATACGAGAATTGCTCCTCAGTCATCCGACCGCTTACAGGGTGGAAGCAAAGAACTGAAGTGTGAACACATAAGGTGATTTAGCACATAAGCTGACATTCTTTTTGTCTAACTGTGATGATAAAATGAGAGATGTATGTATAAGATAATGGTGAGTGGGCGGTGACCTCTGCGTCGGCAGGCGGCGAGTGGCGGTAGAAAGTAAAGGCGGGCATCGATTGGGTGAGGCAGCACTCCGCCCCTCGGCCACCGGCGACCCTCAATGTGTGTCAAGTGACCGCGGCCTTGCTCCCTTTCCGCAGCTATTAAAAGCTTAATGAATTACGATGGACGACCTCCTCAAGAGACAAGTCCTTGATACGACCCAAAAAACATCCTCAGCGAAACTGAAGCAGTGCAGACAAGGTCGTCGTTTGGTGAGGTGAACGTCTGCCGCAGCCAATCCTCGAGTGGATGGCGTTATCAATCAATCTGGTGACGTCGGAGTAGATAAGTAAAATCGTGGATATAGCTGTATGTTTGGTCATCTCATAGATTGAATGCATGTGTGAACACGATATGAATAAACACGGAGTAATTTAGTGACGTGTCAAGTAATAATATGGGTTTTAAATGGCCTTACATTTTAGCTGTTCGATCCGATATCTTCAGAGCTAAACTTACCATATTCACTTCTGATATTGCGTCAAAACTAGCAATAGTTAGATCCATGCCAACATACAGCGGGTCTCCTGAAAAGCAATAATATTTATGCAACGAACCAACAGAATCATGCCGCGGGAACCGCTGACAAATCAAGCCGTCTCGTCTTTACCGAGCAAATTCAATATTATATGGAATATGGTCCAGTACTCTTAATATCTTGCAGTCGGAGAGCGCACGTCTCCTAATAACATATGCATTATATACACTATGTATATTATTAACTGCACGTTCCAAATTGCATGACGGTTCTTGTGCTCGTAGCTAGGTCGTGTGCAAATCTGATCACGTGATCTCTCTATTATAGAAGGTCCCTAGTGATCTTGCACACGACTCAATCATGATGATATGGTTATAAAATCAACTCAAATATTTATCTACTACTTTCTTAGAATATCATAGAGTAGGTACTTATTGTTGCTATACAGGTTATAAATAAAGCTGGTCAAAATTAAGGAAAAAGTGTCTCAGCAGCTTATCTAGATAACCCTTATCTACGAGTATGAGCGCCCCTTCGATTTACAATAATATCTTCTTCATTTCGAGTCGATGGTAAATTATTAAATGAGTTGTGCTCGGTATCACAATAATATCTAAGAAAATAAAAAGAATAATCTAACATAGACAATTTTTTTTAACATTATTCTATAGTACCTATGTATAGACGCCAGCTCAGGTCAAGCTACCCGAAACTGTCAAATTTTCCCAATCAACCTTGAACCTTAATGCTTTAGCGATAAAGTTGAAAATCTATTAAAGAAATTTGACAGATTATAGTAGCTTGATGTGCTGGCGTGTGTACAAGACTAACGGCCAAACCCAATTACCTATCTATCACCAGTATTGGCATACTGGAGGTAAAAAACCTATCTATCTCTAGTTTTAACGTCTCAATAATCTATATCAGTAGCGAGCTGTATGATTATATTATACTGGCAGTTATAATTTGTACTGGCTACCATCAGTAGCGATATTTCAATAGGTTATTGGGTACGGCCGTTATTAGGTAATATAAAGTGAAACTATTTTTGAACAGAATCAAATATACACAGAATTAGGATTAATGTATATATTAATTTCTAAGGTAGTATTCTTACCACCGAAATTGGGCCGCAGTCGTATGTCGTATCCGTCAAGAATCCGTGTGACGGTATGCGTTACGTTCTCCAGTCGGTCAATGGTGGTGCGCTCGTTCCTGACAGAAGATAAACAACTGCATTGCGATTCCGGAACCATTTCACCGTGAAAAACTTAGGTGAAGTGAGGGTGGAGTGAGCTGTCATTCCAAATAATGCTAGGGATTGACACTATTGACAAATCACATCAAGCTCACTTCACTTGAGTTTTCACGGTGAGATTTTTACAGAATCGACTGGCTCATGTTAATTACAAACACAAACCTAATTAGTGTTAATAGAAAAAGGCACAGTAGGCATTTTTTATCAAGAAATAACTGCACTGAAGATTTTTTTTTAATTTTCTTCGTCGCTAATGTTTAAATTAGAGGCGGGGTTCCATTTAAACATTTATTGAGACCTAACCGCTATTTAGAACAGTGATTTAGAGTCTATTATACAAATGTTATTGTTGCCATACACCTATAACAAAAATCTTTGTACGTTATTCGGTCTGACCAATGAGTGGGTTTCGAAACGCGTCAAAAGTTCAAAGTCAAATTAGGGTTAGGAAATCACGAATGAAACTTTGGCAAATTATTTCTACGTATAGTTTCGCGTTTGCAGTTTTATAACAATTATAATGTCTACAACACCTCAGGAGGCTCTCATTGCGCGGCTGGGTTAAGGGCTTCATTCGGAAGCAGTACCTACTCCTGGACCCGGCACGTATAGTGAGGAGGTTCCTCTCTCTAGAGCCCTGTCCTCCGGCAGCTTGGACCCTATTCCCGATGCCGATATGTCACTATTTTTATATTTTGTAAATAATATGTATGAAAATGTAATCCTACTTTCCTACTAATATTATAAACGAGAAAATTTGTATGGATAGATGGATGGATGTTCGTTACTCTTTCACGCAAAAACTACTGAACGGATTAGGATGGGGATCGAAACTTATGCGGGTGAAACCGCGGGGCGCAGCTAGTAAAGATATAATGTCAAAAGCATTTTCGAGCCCAAGAATATCACATTTTAAGCAGTGCTATCTTATTTTTGTCAAAGAGACCATTTGTAGCGTTCTCTAATGACTGAAGCTTCACGGTCGTCCTTATCGACCACAAGATAATGATCCGAAAATTCTCAAATTTCAAATACTTCAGCAATTTGTAAGTAGAGGTCAGGTCAAAGTTACCGATAGTACCTACCTAACTTTAAAAGTGAAGCAGACTTAAAGTAAGTCCTACTACTTGCTAGAGCAAGTAGTAGGACTTACTTTAAGTCTGCTTGTTAAATATTTGACTTGTAAACTAAAGCCGGTGTAGAAATTAAGTAGACTTAATTTCTACACCGGCTTTAGTTTACAAGTCAAATATTTATTTGCACATTGAATACAGTCCAATTAAAGATCAAACATGCGAAATTTTACACAAACAAGCATCACGCCTCGTAATCTCCGTAAGGATAGGCAGCGGTGTGTTACAGACTGCCTAAATTTCTTTGATGACGATATTTGGTCCTGTAAGAGAGGGGCGACTATATTGCTATTTATCGGGAACAAACAACTTTAGGACGGCTAGAAATTACTGTCTACACTGGGCTACAATATTCTAACCAAACTATCTAATAACAGTGCTGTCCCGGAGTGAAACACACTAGATAAATGGCAACGAGTTTTTTAAAGATATGAAAGCCATTTTTAAGGTTCCATACGTCCGAATGAAAAAACGGAAACCTTATCCCGATCACTTATGTGTCTGTCTGTCTGTCCGTCGGTCACAGCCCATTTTTTATGTTTGCCCATTTATTACACGTTACTTTACAAGTTATTATGAAAATCACCTATCGCCTTGAACACAAGATATAAAATAGAACTAGCTACTTGAGAACTGCCAGTACTACTACTACTAGTACACTAGTACTACTAGTACCTTAAATCACAATGTTTTGATATCAAAACATCGTGAATTTAGTTATATGTTTATCATCATAGAACAGCTTAATACCAATTTCAAATGAATAAGTGACTATAAACCAATTTTGGACACAATGTGTCAACCCTTGCATACTCCAACCATTTTGGTTAAAACACACTTAGATACTCGTAAAATGATGCATAGACCTCAGGGATTAGCATAATATCACCTCGAGTACGTTAGTAGCTAAAACAGTAATTATCTTTTTTGTCACTTAATTTTAATTTACATAAAGAATCATACGAAGGGTCTTACCATCTTCCAGATATTTACATTGCTAAAACATTTGCCTATCTGCATGAAATTACGGACACTAAGGCAATCTAAATGAGATTTGTGAGAGGGGTTTAAACTGAATTGGCATTTAGTGCGGGGTTCGGACGACCCCGGCATTAAATTAATTCTGTAGAAATACTAAAGAAGTGTTTTTAGTTTGTTTGAACCGGAACTGGTGTAATATGGTTTAGTCGCAAACGAATAAACACGGTCACTGTTTGGAGCGAAGTGTTTTGTAAAGAAATTAAAGCAGTAAGTTTAACTTTTTGAATATTTCACTATTATTTATAGATTTGAATGATTTAGTAATAGAAAAGAGTGATAGCTACTTAATTTAAACCCTGATCATGGTTATGTGTCCCGATGAATCTACCTACCCTCTGCATACTCTGCTCAAAAAACTCACAAAGTAATACCCTCGTTGTTTTTATCAGAAAATAAAAATTTGCAATCAAGCAAAGTAAATATGAGCGACCGTGCACGGGAGATGCGGCCGACGGCTGCGGAATGCCTTTGTTCCAGTCATTTCCTAGTTGGTGGCTTTTCTATTATGATGTTAAATTAAAACATGTTTGTGGCGGCGTTTATGATCCTTTTACAACTTTCAGCCGCTTTTGATATTCGTAGGCTTAGATACATAGCGAATAATGGCAAATAGTTTTTCGTTTTTATTATTTTTAATGATTCTAGATTAAGTTACGATCGTTTATTGAGGTTCTTTTCAAATAATTATTATGCGGGCTGATATTTTAATGGACATTACCTATTTACATTACGAAACATACTTTTGTGACTTCGCAAAAGTTTGTTTCGTCATTAAAACTAAGTTCTGTTTTCAAATAATACTCACAGTGTAACGGCAAACGGTAGAAATTGTAGCAACAGTAGAAAAAACGCGTGCGCGTGCAGCCAGCGCGTCGTGCGGGGCGCGCTCATCGCGCGGCGGGGACGCGGGTACGCGAGCCACGCGCATCGCGCGCTCACCGCACTCGCCCGGCACGCGCCGCCCTCACACTCACACACCTTACTACCCACATACTTCCATTAAACTTAGCATTGTTAAGTAGAACAATGTTTTCTAAAGTAGCGAGGTATCGCGATCGCGATCTGCGATGTGTTCGTGTGGCGTGAGGCCGCGGCGGCGGCGGCGTACGGAGTGGCGTCGCGCGTGCGCTACCCGCCGCGACTACATCCTCGCCATTGGCGCGAATAACTTCGCAACTTGGAGTTTTTTGCCACAAACTATTCTAACATAAAAGTACAAAAAAATGTACTCATAATTGTCGCTTATTGTGTTTGCGATCTGCTTCTGCTTGTGTTGCTATCTCCCCCCCAGCTTGTTGTTGGAACCCCCGTTTCGACGCAACCTTTTTCGCTTTGCTCGCTCGTGTGTGTCCGTAGCAGTCCTTGCTGTTCCCGACATGCAGAGTGAAACTTTTTGTATCCATCTCTCATCAATATACAAATATTATAATTAATTATTTCTCATCGTTATCTAAGCAAAAAATCCACGGACCTCCTTTTCTGGTAAATTGTAGACGGTCCTAAAGACTGATTTACCGTAGCGTGAGTTTTCTTAAATAGTTAGAAATTAAAACGCTCTATCAACAAGATCTTTACAAATGATCATTTCATCTAAGTACACAAAAATGAAATATTTAAACCAAAGCATTCCAAACTTAATACATTCGATAATATGTGAAACGTGTACATACCTACATATAACACGGCCTCCACACTAGCATACATACGTACCACAGTAGTATTGTCACGCGTGCTTACCTACAGACAAGGGAACACGCGCACACGTAGGTAAAGCTGATGCAGAAAGTGGCACACGGTGTCAGCAGCGCAGGTGGTGTGCAGGAAGTTATTTGGCGAGGCCGGCCCGCCGCGTCCGCTTCCAGATTACACGGCACACGCCGCCACCCGCGTACGATAAACACTTTGACGTTCACTGTACATTAAGTGTGTTAGGATCATTTTCGTAATAGTATTTCAAAATAGAATATGTGCCTAAAGAAATTATGGCTACTGAAACGATTTCCAAGTATTCAAATGTTAGATTTTAAATGCCGACTTTGCTGAAAATCTATGGAAGTTCGACTTTGGGATTAGGTACTGTTTTACATAAGTATATTTTTAGATGCGTAAAAGTAATTCGCCGGAATAAAATAAAAAAAATAAATCGACTTTGCATGAGTTTTATTAACAAAGATTTAATAAACGAAAAAAAAATACATAACATCCTCTCCAAGAATGTGGAGAACGGATTCACGAATACATCCAACATAAATGATTGATCAAAACAACTTAGCAACCACATTGCATTCTCTCGACGCTTATGAAGCAAACACATATTAAAATATCGAGTATTTTTCCATATTACGTCATTGCTAAAGGTATTCATGTCCCAATCTCGTTTGATCTCATCTTTTTTCAGTCCAATAAGTACACGAATAAGGGATATCATGGATTACGCATGTAGACGGTATTTACCGAGATGTTTTTAAATGTCGGTAATCTTGTAGCTCTACAAGCCGTGTGCTCGATTGGATTTCCTATCGACAAAAATAACGGACTTCCATAACTTTCATCATCCCTTTAGAGGGGATGAATTTTCCAGAATCTTTTCTTAGTGCTCATTTTCGTTGTATAAGATAACTATTTTGCAAAATTTCATGCTTCTAGACCCGTTGTCGTGTTGTCAATCAGTGAAATTAAAAAAAAAGTAGATAACAAATATAGCTAAATAGGTGTTGCGGTATCAAGTGATTACAAAGTATTTTAACCCTTTGTTTAGCTATTGTCGTTTCCAAAGAGGTAATAATGCTAATGACTGTTGTACTTAATAAGAACCGACTCCTACAGAGTCCGCGCGCAATTAAAAGGAGTGCTACGAGGGTGCTACGAACTTGCTACGAAGTGCTACAATCACCGAAAATGTTCTACGTCTGCTAGCCAAGTACTAATCTTCATTGACCATCCTAATAATGATGAGTGCTAAAGTTTTTCTTTAGCAAAACACACGTGAATTACTTAAGGGACTTGTATTAAATAAGAACCGGCTTCAACAAGGTCCTCTCGCAATTAAAACTAGTGGCTACGGTGTTGCTACGAAGTGCTACGTGTGCCAAAAATGTTTTACGACTGCAAATCTTCATTGGCCACTTAATAAGAATGATTCGTAAGTGCTTCAAAATGTAGCCACACACACACACACATAAACACACCTGCACACATTAGCATTGCATTTTGCATTGTTTTTGTTTTTTTTGCATGCTACATTAGTATTATATCACCGGTACTTTAAGAATGGGCTGTTTTATAGTTTAATATTATTGCTAGCTGTGCCCGCGACTTCGTTCACGTCCATATGGGATTTCATGAGTTTTAATTGTTTTGCGTGGAACCCTAATTCTTTTTCTATAACAAAAGCTAAAAGTAACCTAAGTTTTTCCTTATAACATCAGCTATCTGCTAGTGAACGTCCCGTCAAAATCGGTCCAGCCGCTTTGGAGATTAGCCTTAACAAACAGACAGACAGACAAAAATTTAAAAAATAGTTTTTTTGTTATAAGTCCCGTATACACTTTCATATGCATTTAGTAAAAAACTGTTATTTTGACATTACAGAGAGACACTTCAATTTTATTTATTTGTATAGATATAGATGCAGTACTCTTAGCTTGTTGGTAAAATATTAGATCTATGCTAGGTATAAAGAAACACCTGAACCATGTAGCTCCAAAAAGTTTCCCAAGAACGTGACCTCTAAGATATGTGCAGCACCTTCCATTTGTGAGGATTGAAAAATGTTTGAATGTAGTGGTTTGTTGAGCCGCGCGATTCGGCGACGTAATGATGGTGATTTAACAAGGACGTGCCCCATACAACCGCACTGTCAGACCACTACTAACGGTTCTAGAAAAATAATAAAATTCTCGTAATAATGCATTTCATCAGTCGAGTTGAACTTTTGTCTGGTTGTGATGTTTTTTTAGTCATATTTTAAAAAAGCGTAGTTAAATACACATAATATAATATGAAGCAAACCAAAACTAAGACACATACAGGCTTGTTTTTTTTTTTTAAATACGCTGTTTAATAGAATGAAGTGTGGTTTTGTAGGCGAATATATATTTTGGTTCTATGCTGTGCTTGTTAGCAGTCTAATCTGATTTTTTTTTCTTTTCGGAACGATTTTCTTTTACGCCGATTGCGTTAGGAGTTGGCTAGTAGAAATCGTCACAAGGATAAAGAGTTATGCCCCCTCCATGCGACACAGTTTTCATGGTTTTCGAGGGTGCTGAAGCCAATAGTGAGGTCAAAATGAAAATCAAAGATGGCGGGTCAAAATCGTCTTGGGTGTAGTTTTAAAGGTTTTTGAGTGTGCTACAGCTGGCGACAACTTTATGAGAGCTTCTAAAAACGTATACTAAATGGCTCTGTATTAAAAACGCGTATTAAATTCACAATTTCTCTCTCTTTGTCTCTTTCTAATTAAATATGAGTGTGTCTGCGTGCGAGTATCGCGTAAGGAACTTCGTTCCTGGGTCACCCGACCGCATGCAGTTTTTTGATTTGGAAATGTGACACTGTGTACAGTATGAGCAGAGTTTTTCTTAACACCTCGGTACCGAGCCAAACGACTACGTATAAAATATGTATATTCTATTATAACAAGTCTTTATCATCTTGCCGTTCTCCTCGCTGAATGCACGGGTTTAGCTTTACAGTCGTGCATTGATAAGACGAGTAATTTATTCATGATATGGCTAGTTTCTGTTTTATGCAGAACGGCTGCTGTAAAACCCTTGGAGAAATCAGGCTTTCACAGTACATAAATTTCTAGCTTATGCTAGGGTGGATGCGGAAACGAATAGTGTCCCTTTTTTGAGGTTGTACTGAATAAGTGTTTTCTGATTATTTTGGGCGAGAAAGGAAATAAATCTTCGTAATGGTAGCGATATAATAAGTTAACACATACAGGAAAAAATTAACTAGTGCACAAACTGGAACCATGAATTCAGCATATGATTCTAGATCCTTGATAAAACAAAATTTAGTTGTTCCATACATTTTGACCGCGTAGGTAGTAGACACTTTTTTATGAAACAGCTGTTTTTTTTTAACCGACGAAATCGTCTACTTTTGGAAGTCTAGAATCATATGCTGAGTTCATGGTGACAGTTTGCGCATTGGTTAACTTATTTTCCTGAATAGATAATATTTTACACCAAGTTTAACAAAACCTTCACATATAGGTACATTAACTAATATGAATCGTTTATTACCAAAGGTTGCTTTTCAATTAACGTTTATTGTATCTCAAATGTAATGGATTCAATTTCAATTAATCGTCCTTTCCAAGAAATCCTTGTGTTCTGATGTTATTGGAAATTATCTTTGTTATTGTACTACGATATTTCGTAGTACCTTAGTTAGTCTCTCGGCACACATTACACTTTGAGATGTGCTGGGTTTGTTTCAAATCGCCGTCACTTCGACCCACAGTGTATTATTTCTGAGGTCACGTGTCGATAGCTGTCGTTTCAACCATTTGGCGATACCTTTGAGGCCTGAGATTCTAGCCTTATAAATATATTCGTGCGAAAAACTGTCGAGTGCGAATTAATGGAAATTTATAGAAGAGAATACACAATAAACATTGTAGCTTGTTGACCTTACTACAGTTTTAACATGTAGGTATAATTAAAACCGTATTTTGTAAGATACACTTTAGCTAAACGAAAATAATGCATTCTTAGTATTGCTATCGTATAGAAAGACCTCTCGTAGCATTCGCGTAGCACCTCGTAGCACGGCTGCTACGGCGCGGACAGATTACGTAAATTTAATTTATTCTTATTGAATTCGAATATGTTATTCAGCTCGATATGACATTATGTATTTTGCATACCTTATGCAAAGTCTAAACTCTAATAGTACCTAATATTTTAAATAGGTGAAGTGAGAAAAAACCTAAATCGTTATAAAAATAGACAATATTGTTCAGTTGTGTTCGACTCTGGACAGCGATCGCTAATGGAAAATCTAGATGGAGTAACATTATCTGAGTCGATCGTAAAAATATTTTTAGTTACGAAATAAACACATAGACAAGTAGGTACCTACTTGTCTATGTGTCCTACTTTATGGAGCTAGAGGATACTAGGTTTCTTTTAAATAAAATCTATATATATAAAATATATAGGTTTATTATTTACCAAAGCTGTTTGGTTTTCGGGGGTTGAGCTTTGTTAGTTTTTTTTTTGTGTAATAGTTTTATAAATAATATTCATCGAATAATACGAGTGGCTCCGTCAAAAGTATGCAAAAATCATAAAATCAAATTAATTATGAATACGTTCGATCAGACACAATGTAATAAAAATTCGGATTCAATCAATCTTCACAATTGAAATGAAATTGGGTCTTCGTTTAATTGAACTGTAAAATGTTTTGTTTTACGACTTAACTGGATTAAGCAGAATAAATATTGATTTCGTGTTAAAAGCATTTAAATATAGTTTAACTTTGATTATAGATCTTGATAGATATTATAAATACATTGGACATTCAAACTTCTTACAAAGCCTATTTGTCCATTTTACGACACGTTTTACCTTAATTCCAGAATTTTTTCATTTCCTATAATTTTAAAATCAATATGGCACACATCTAAATAAAATCACAACGAAAAATTGAAACACTGCATATAGTCTGAATCAAATATTCGATTTTTCAACATTCGATTCCAGTGCTCATACAAAACGGAGGCTTTTCTTAATAGCAAGGCATCGCTCAGCGGATTTGGAAATCCTATTAGGAGGAGGCGCCAAGAGTGGCGAAGCTACGTTGTAGACCAGCGTAGGAGCAATCAGCCAGAGCCTTAGGGATCGGCCCATTTGAACGCCATTGTTCTGCAGACAAGAACGTTTTGCATTTTAGATATCTGACCGCCTATGTTATTGAGGTATTGGTGGTGTTCAATCGGTTACGTGTTCCAATTTAGTTGTAGTTTGGAAGTAATATAACAATTCATTCGGCATCGCCTGATTCAATCATTGAAAAACAACGAGCAGATTGGTTTTCAATAATTGAATTAGGCGATGGGACTACGATTGGTTATCCAAGAAAAAGGATGAGTTATCTCTCTTCATTAAACTAAGGTTATAAAAACAAACACTATAAGTTACAATAAAGTAAGCTACTCATGTTTTTTTTTTTCGCTCCGGCCGCTAACATTGAACTATATGCTCTGAATTTATTACGTTTACAGACATTACAAACATTCAAAACAAAAACTCCTTACCACAAACCAAATAAACCCACAATTACCAAATCACAAATTCCCAAAAACCAAAAGTTATTTCGCGTGGTTAGGCTTCTGTTGGGTATCTACGAGCACGCATGCGCGCAGGCTCCAGGAGGCTGTTGCGACCGCGGGTTGACGGCGCGCGAACCGCCAACAAACGCTCCCGCTCTCCGTCGCACGCCGTGCGCGCAAACACATACGCGTATAAACACATACAAGAAAAATACGTGCTAAAGTAGATAAACGTCCTGTAAGAATGCTGATCACCTATCTCGTCGTCCTTACCATCAGGTGAGTGTCCACTCAATTTACTTAAAAAGTTATTTTTAAGTTCTGGTTGTGTTTTGTTTACCTTTTTCTGCGGCATGTAATTTATAAACTATTGATACTTATTGACAGATACATTATTATTATTATATTTGTGCATAATCCGGTTGAAACTGAAGTGAACTATAGGTAATTAAAGTAAAATAAATCAGTAGATAAGTATATAAGTTGTTTATACCGTATAATGAATGCAGAAGATTCAGATTGTCTTTTTTAACGAACAACCCTCGTCAAGTGTCGCTCGTTCGTTTTCACATTCATTAAACTAATAACTAAAATACTTGTTTCTGTGTTGTTTATTTTGATACTAAATAGTAGAAGTCAACTGTTATTTACCTAAATAACAAACACAATGTATTTTCCTTATCTTGGTCTGAAAAACACACATGATCATGCAAGAAAAGAAAAGGTTGGTTGGTTGGTTGGTTGGGTTGGTTTGAAAAGTGTATTAGGACAATGTTTGGATTGCGGGTCATAGATACATGCAAACCATTGTTTATTAAGTTTAAAATTTTGACTCTTCCATCTTTATATATTTTTGAGGTTGCTGTATTTGTAAAGACCAATCCAAAGTGGTTTTAAAAAATGTCGGACATTAATAATCGAAGTCGCCGGGATAATAATAGCTTATGTGTAAGAAGGTCTCACACAGCTCTAATGTACAAAAGTGTTTTTTGCATGGCGCCAGTTATATTTAACCACTTACCGTCGTCAATCAAAGAATTAAATGTGAACTTATTTAAGAAACGGCTAAAATCTTTACTTGTGAACAAAGCATATTACAGTATTTCGGAGTTCATAACAGATAAAAACCTAATGACAGTATGTTGACATGCTAATAAATTATATCTATTGTTGTCCTTGACATAAGGTTTTTTTTGTTTTTGTATATTGACATTAGGATTATATGTTGACATCTGTATATTGACATCATTATTATTGTAATTTTGACATCTGTATTGTATATTGACATAAGTATTGTATATTGACATAGTCTTATTATTAGTTTTCATTTATTTTGTATTTTATTTTTTCTGTTTTTTGACATTTATTGCTATTGCTATTTATTATTAATTAATTTGTCAAAATGTTCTTTACAATTATTTTTTTATAGTCCAGGCTTACTTTTATATTATTTACTTTCTTGTCGAGACTTGGCTGCTTGATTAATCACAAACATTTGTACGCCCTCTGGCTTAACATAGCGCACTATTCTATCTTTATGTAACATCATTATTGTACCTATGTTCAACAAATTAATAAATGACTTATGACTTATGACTCATATGCGATTATTTTGACAGTGAAAGCAACTTGAACTAGGGAAATAAAGACATTTATTTAGACCTCTGTCAGAGTGAGGGGTGGTGCTGGTGCTGTTCTTTTTACATAATTTTATTTTTATTTGTGATTGTGTTTTGCGAGGAAACCGGCATGTCCTAGAACCAAAAATTCAAAGATATGTGACATCCACCAACAAGCACTGTGCTCGCGTGGTGGATTGCGGCCCACTCCCTCTCACAGAGAGAAGGCCTTTGTCCCAGCAGTGGGAACATTACAGGCCGATCATGATGATATATAGTTTAGTTTGTGATCTTCCTGTACGTGTCACAATAAATACGTTTTCTTTATTTCTTTTACAAATAGAAAATATTTTATTATCCAGGTAATACAGTAAGCAGGTTCACAGGTTAACAGCAAGTTAAAACGACATGAGTGGCTTAAAATATTGCCTACAGCTAGGTTACAATATGGTATTTGCTAGTGAGCCCCAAACTAGACAGTTAGGTATGGTATGGTGCGTGTGTATGTGTGATGTTTGTGTGGTGTGTGTGTAGGTGTGTGTGTGTGTGTAAGGGTGTGAGTTTGTTCCATTGTGCTTCGTTTGATTTGGTGTCAGGTCAGGGTCTTTATATTAGTTGTTCCGAGTCATCATAACCAGTGTTATGCAAAATTTCCTTTACAACTTTTTTGCAATTGAATGAAGTAGTATTTTTAATTTCGCAGAGTTTGCAGACCTTATTGTAAGTATTAATGTGAGAGTAGGTTTTGTTTATATACTTTCAGAATGCTATACCTACTTTAAAAAAAAAGAATAAGCTATGAATGAACGAGACCCAATTACGTTCGAAAATAGGTACTCAAATACCCGGAACATAATATCAAAATTACTAAAGTAACAAAACTTTTGTACGTAATAGTTTTATCATTATTTTAGTGATGTCCACAAGAGGCAACTTAACATGAATCTAACACAAAGGTTCTTTGCCTAGACGTGAGCAACACTAACTATGTTTGAAGGTATTTGAAGGCTATTTGTCTGCAAGCCGATCCGCTCAAGCTCAGGTATGCTTTACTGAGCGCCGGCTAAACTTTTAATTGCTTCTTGATAACAATTAGGTAACGGCCTATCTTGTCGCTTGAACAAGAGGATTTGTTAACTATAGTTTAATAGGTAACACTGATACAGCTTAACATGAGTTAAGCTCAGTTGACAGCGTGATATGACATTGTATTATGTGTAGGTCACGTAGGAAGTCACGTTGTTCCCGTGACTATCAACCAGGAACGAAAAAAATAAACATCGGGGTAGTTGCGTAACACACTAACAGTAGGCTTTCATTTTGATAGTTCAACAACATTCATTCCGTTATATACGTTGTTGAGCAGACGATTTTTTCGAACATATGAGGAATATCCTTCAAACTATTCAGATTGTGATTGATAGTGTGTATGTGGAATTTCGTATGCTGATTTTGCATCAATTTATCCGTCAGTTAAATCAACTGCACGTTATTCGGAGGTGGCAAAGCTGGTAATGAGAATGGAGTAGTTGTTAGGATATTTATATTTGTCAATGGACGTTTCATTATTCATTAAAAGCCTGTGATGTCCCACTGCAGGGCAAAGCTACTCTCTTTCCACTTCTCTCTGTTTAAAGTTGTTAAGGACCAGAATGGACGTTTATAAAAGCTAATTTATTAAGCTATGATTATCATGAATGAGGCTCCGCTTTCATTCAAATTACCTCTTTCACCTACGCGACTAGTCTGTTAATATGTACATAAACTAATTTAAGCCAGTTGCTACACTCCAACGTTTTAATTCTCGTCTAAATTCATTATGGTTCAACTAATTTAAATAAGAGACAGTGGCACTGTGGTTAATAGTTTGTACGTGGAGAACTAAGATGTCAATTATACGATGGATATAAGGAATACTTTCTTTTCTTCGGAAGAGGAAGCCATAACTCAGCAAAAAAAAATGTATGTTTCTATCATCCGCTCCATTGTGCTTACCTGGCATGAAAGACTGGGTTGCTAATAAATCTGTAAATGATTCATTGAAAACCAAAGTTATTCATACATTTGTAATATAAATTACTTGATCAATACAAATTGTTATTGTTGTGTTATACGAGAGAAATTCATTTTTGGTTCATCTACAAGTTAAAAAGGTATAAAAGGGAATTTGGAAATGTTCGTTTGAGAAAACGTTTCAAGCTTTTTGGTTCTCTTTCACTTAGCTACGGGAATTATACAGTGTGGCGATTTGGTTAGCACATTAATTGAAACCACGTATGCTACATACATTACGTATTTTAAACATACACAGTTAAATTAATTAATAAAAATAACATTTTAGCCGTGGGACCTTTTTCTTGTTTTAATAGACCTTTTTTTCTTTTTTAGTTTTAGTATATTTAACATAAAGTTTGTGTTGAATTGTTGATACGAGTACCATCGCCCGGCTCTTTCATAGTGCGCATTTTTACGCTTATTATTTTGTTTGAAAAATTCAGTTTCCTATTTTTGTAAAATTGTTTATTTTATTATTTTAACAGACTGATAACAACTTGTACTTGTGCTGTACTATTCAGGGGTAATTTTTAATCATCTGATAACTTTATTCGAGGAATAATTTTGAAATGTTGACAGTTATTTCATATAAAAACTGTCAAACGTCAATTTTATTCCTGGAATAAAAGTTAAAGTTATTAGTTGTTAGTTAAATGGTGCTGTGTGAAATGTCCAGGGATATATTATATTATTATTATTATATTATCTGGCGCAAACGCCCCTCTGTAATATCAATGACGACGGATACTTGAAATACCGGCCTTAGCCCATCGAGCTATTCGCTTTTATCCCTCACTTTTAAAGGCTGAATTATTGTTAAACTATTCTAACAACGGAGTTGGAATGCTTTTGGAAATATTTGTACTAACCAGACATTGACGGTATGTATCCATCCATAGACGGTCTGTACTTGTATACTTATGTAGCAATATATGAAATTACTCCTATATTCTCCGAAAGAGTAGGCAGAGATGTATTATAATATACCTATGTGGATATGTATCATATCCATATATGAGCATAGCATATCCACATTTTGCTCAAAACTTATCTATAACACTAATAATAAAGCTAAAGAATTTGTTTGTTTGAACACGCTAATCTCTGGAGCTACCAGTCGGATTTCAAAAAATCTTTTTGCATTTGTTCGCCGAATTCTTGAGAAAGGCTATTTACCATCACGCTTGGACCCTCAGGGCCGAGCAAAAGGGAAGGAAGAACGCTATGCGATAACGAAGTAATAGCGCAGGCAGACGATGCAATGCGACAGGGTGGGCCGGGAAACTAAAAAATTTCACGCGGACGAAGTCGCGGGAAGAAGCTAGTTTTATAAATAAATTGTAGAAGTATCCTTGAGCGCTTTCTAACAAGGTATATTGTGAGGACTACAGAATAAAATAGGTATTATTGTACACCGATCTTTGAATTCAACACATTACAGTTAGGACGTGAGGGCCTTTACAATTTAAAGGTTTCAAAAATATCAAAAATACAATACTTAGAGGCAATACGCAGGCGTGACCAAACTACCGTATAAGAACGGTAAATAAAGTACAGTATTATAATAACATAGAGACAGAGAAAGCTAGAAAAAAAGTAATAACTATGTTTTTACGCGTAGTTTTTACTTTTAACTCAAGATGTTGAGACATATGTATGAAGATAGTGACATGTGGTTTCTTTCAAAAATATTACGATTACTGGTGAAATTTTGTTGTTCTTTAAGTACATATCTGCCTGACCCTTCGGGTATTTCAGGCGTGATGTGTTAGATGTATGTAATGTTTTTTTTTTAATAGTTAGATCAGAAAGCTTTCAACACTGTATAGTGTAGATAGGTAAGTGTGTTTGTGGGCATCGTCATCATTTCCAAGCACCTCCACTTCGACCGCTTCTGTGCTTCTCGCATCCAACGGGTTCTTATAGTGTTCTTGTGGGCAAACATACCTACATGTTATTTAATGTTTCCTTTAAAATTAAACCACACACACAGAATTCCGTTTTTTTTTATTTCGAAGCGGACACGACGATCAAGATAATTTCATAAAATTCTTTGCCAATTTTGCATCTCTTTGTAGATTGCTAAAAACCTTAGTTTATGTACATACAAACAGAAATAGGAGGTTTGAACGTGTTTGCAGATTCATTATCTGCTAGACTACCGGCTGATTTGGATTTCCCGTTCGTTGTATTTATTTATTTGTTAACAGTTAGCAGTTCGTTGCCCGCAGTTTATTTTGTTTATTCAAGCATTGTAGCCTATTGGATACAGCCTCGATATTGAAGTTTTATTTGTATCTAAATACTGTGTTTTGTATTCAAAGCGTTATTTGCCGGTCTTTAACATAATGTTAACCTGAGACCTTCGGGTCGGGAGAATGTGTTTTTATTCTTATTTCTACTTTTCCAAAGGTTTCTCATTTTGGTGCTAAAGTTTACATAATATATACGGTTTTAGACATTTATTTTCTCAAAAGATTTACAATCACTTACAGAGAAAATACAATATTATAATTAAAAAATACTTATATAGCCGATTGTCGTAGTGGGTTAGTACCTACTATGACAAAATTACATTATATTTATTAATATATGTCCTACTATCCTACTAATATTATAAACGCGAAAGTTTGTGAGGATGGATGGATGTTTATTACTCTTTCACGCAAAAACTACTGAACGGATTGTGATGAAACTGTACAGTAATATAGCTTATACATCAGAATGAGACATAGGATACTTCTTATCCCGATATTCCGACGGGATCGACACTTATTTTATTTTTATTTTGTTTTTTATTTTATTTATTAGGGACAAAAAACAGTTACATGTTAAGTTCAACAATTATGATTAATTACACAAATAGGTAAACATATAACCCACACTACTGTCCACAGATTAATTTTATTTACTAAGGGATAATAAACAACTACAACATATATAACACATAAGGTTAACAAAAGTTTAGGAAGTAATGTTGCAGTCTACTGCATAATCCGCAATATACGCGGGTGACACCGCGGGGCACTGCTAGTAGAATATAAAGAAGAACAATGTTGAAGTTTGGAACCTTTGAAACCGAAATGCCGATCAATCATCATTTAAATAAATAAACGGTGTACAAACAAATAGAATAAGATTTAAATAAATCTAAAAGTAAAATCAAGAGTAAATGATACCATTTCAAGTAATGGATACCCTCGGGGACTCGACCCTGCAACTGGATACCATCCCTTAACCGTGAACATTATGTATGAAGGCACTAGTTACATAAATAATGTGTATTAACAGAATTAAATCTCCGATTTCTGTAAAAAAAAATCTTTAAAAAAAATGTCCTTCTTCGTAGCACTCTTGTCAGAGCGGTCGTGGTCCTCATATAGTTTCTTGTCTAGGAGCTGATATGATTGTCCTCACGATTTCTCGCCACCTACTCCGAATTTCGGTATTTTTTGTGCATCATACAAGCGATCACCCACTGCGGATTGAATTTGGCCAGTCCGTCTCATGGGTGAGCGTCTGCGTGGTTTAGTGACCTCCACTCTACCCTGCACGACAAGGCGCTCTTTAGAGTCGTACACACGCCTAAAACATATTAGGCCGCTTTAAACCTAATAATAATAATAAATCGTTTATTGACCAAATAGTTTTCTTACATTTCCTTCACCTAAGTACTCGTATGTACAAATAAATTACTCCTAAGATTATTTTTCAGTGGAAACATAATTTTTTACTGTAACTTGTGGACTCCACACTAGGTCGAGCGTGTCTCGTGGAGTCCTTGAGAGTGTTTAATAATTTTAAATATCATGGTCGATACTGCATTGTAAAATTTGTTACATATTGTTTTAAGAAAAAACACAACAAAATAGAATTAATTAACGTAAACCAAAATCAAAAATATATACTTCAAAAATAAAATTAATATAATCATAAAAACAATATTGTTTGAAATAAGGTGTGTCGTCAATGTATTATTTATTTGGAATTTTGCAAGAATACGTCCAAGAGAATGATAAAGTAAGAATGTGTGGGTAAGAATATGTCAGTATGAAATGGTCGGGGAGGTAGTGTAAGAGTGAAGGTATGAGTGGAATAAAGTGTAGGTATGTGTAAAATATGTTAAGACATTATTCGAACGAAGGCTTCGGTTTCTGAGTAGGATTGAGCTAACAGAAATTGTTTAATCATTTTTTTTAACTTGATTGGTCCTACAACTTTTGATGTCATTGATTTTTGCAATTTTATTATAAACGAAACTGAGCATGAATTCTTGCATATGTTGAGCAAAAACGGTTTATACAACAGTAAGTGGACATTTCTAGATTCGTTGTTTAAGTAGTTCTTGATATTCTGTAGACTGAATTGTTATTTTGTGTTGTTTTAGTACTAATTTCAGGATGAACCTATCTCAGCTAAATTAGTGATATCATTATTTCAGAAACTCGTGTCTTAGGTATATCTAAAATAAACTTTTTGTTACATACTCGTACCTAATAGTAAGACATTTAAATGGATTAAGCATTGATTTATAGTTTGTGTCAAAAAACCGGGTTTTCCAAAAGTCCCTAAGCTATAATCGAAGAATTCAACTTAATAAGAACATATGATTATGCATAATCAGCCTACAACGTTCCCACTGCGTGGACACAGGCCTCCTCTCGGTGAGAGGGAGTGGGCCATAATCCACCACGCGGGCCCATTGCGGGTTGGTAGATGTCAAATGTCTTCGAATTTTTGGTTCTAGGACTTGCCGGTTTCCTCACGATGTTTTCCTTCGCCGTTTTGAGAGCAGTGGTAATTAAATATATTACACAAAGTGAAACGCCTACCTGAAGACCATTCTTGTAATTTAAAACGTCAAATAAATAATTTAATGTCTTTGTTTAAAACGTTCAAAATCTAGTCGCAGTCTCATCTCAGCGACAAAAAAATGTCAAAAACTTGTCAAAATGTAGGGAAATTAGAAGTATTTTTGACAGATTGAGACTGATATCAGACTGTAAACGTTCTTCGAACCCACGACCTACTACTCGTAAGTCAGGGCCGTTACTCGTTACCGGCCGTCACTGCTCCTGATTATGAACAAATCAAAATAATTATATTGATGTGCTTGTAAACAAAACTGTAGCTTCAGCTCTAGCCAAAAAAAAACTAGGAATAGACCAGGAAAATACTATGACTTAGATAAAGCTTGCATTACGGAACTGCTCAATTGTTTAAACGCTGTAAGGTAAACTGTTGGTCGCGAAATTCTGTCGGTCAAAACTGTGGTCATCCATCGGAAGTCATCCATCAACATGCATCATCGTTTGACCGACATAATGCTCGTATGGACCTTATTGACGTAGGTAAACAACGATGTCGAATATTCTACCGTCTTCCACCCCAAGTTTTATTAAAAATGGTTCTTGATTTGTAAGGGAAAAAAACTCGATGTAAAAATCATCATTTTCGCATTTAGAATATTTTCTTCTCGTTAATGTTCTTATAAATGTCAGCTGGCCTAAAGTAATTTAATAGATTTCAATTTAGTCTTTCCCATCGAATATTTTTTTTTACTGCTTGGGTGGTCTAGTGGTCGCGAACGCTACTGCAGATCATGAGGTCTTGGGTTCGATTCCTGTTACATGAGACGTAAATATAACTGGCGACATGTGATGTTTTTACAATAGAAATTAATTTTGAAACTGATATAGCTGAGCAGTTTGACATGTAATTTCAAGTTTAGGCTAAACACCGATAATATTTTAGTATCAGGAACTTTAGACAGTTTCAAAATTCAATCTCCGGTATACATCAATGCATCTTAAAGTGTAAAACTCACTTTATGTCTTACGTTAAGCTGAAATACATTGTGGATCACGTTACATTCAATCTGCACTTTAAAAATATTTTTACGAGCATGTTTATAAAATTTTAAAGCGTGTCCTGAAAACTGCGATATCGTGTATCATCTGTCACGTGCTCACGTAAGATATTGACAGTTCAATTATTATTCCGACAGTAGGTAACGCGTTCAAGTCATGGAACAGTATATTTCCGAAAAACTGGAGATTATTAACGAACTCACAGGGTGGATCGATGCGCTTACTGCTACCATGGATTCAGGACATGATTCTGAACATCCCTGCGTTGAAATTTTTCTCCGGGTATCAAAAAAAATGTGTTGTTTCATAGAAACCCGCAATACCTCATGATCTGCCTAGGCTTTCCCCAACTATGTTAGGCTTTCAGTCTAACCGGATGCAGGCCTGACCTCTACAACCCAGTTACTGGGTAATACGATACGCCTTGGTAAGACTGGTTGTCAAAATGTATAGAACAACAAACATTTCCTACTAATATTATAAATGCGAAAGTTTGTATGCATGGATTTATGTTTGTTACACTTTCACGCAAAAACTACTGAACGGATTTGGTACACAGATAGTTTATAACCAGGATTAACACATACATAGCATACTTTTATCCCGATATTCCCACGGGATCGAAGCTTATGCGGGTGAAACCGCGGGGCGCAGCTAGTATTTTAATAACCGACGAAAAATTTTAATGCCGGGGATTTACATGATTGTTTTCTTCTTGTGACCCTGCTACGCTACATACAATGTGTAACAGAATGAACGAATGAATGATAAATTAGAAAACTAAAATAAACATTTGTAATTTAATTTAGTTAAATCAAAAATGTCATTATTTTATAAAATTGTTGTGCTGACTAAACTAAAAACGGTAAAAGAAGGAAATTCGATCGTGTATTTAAGAAGTCTTTATTGCTCTAAGATAAGGCTTAAATTTCCTTAAATGGAAGATAATATTAACTTTTTATAATGCGTTCAAAGATCATTTTAAGTTATATAAAAGATGTTTTCGCGAAAAAAGCACATTATAATTATGTATAAATAATGACGGAAATTAATTTAGAAGGCAATTTTGATAAATTTTCATGTCTTACGTTTATTGTTTCACACCTTGTATTAACTGAAAATGACTTGTAGGTTATGAACCTGGATTATGTAGCCCGTTGGGTATATCTGCCAATAGCTTCATTTAAACCTAGGAGGAGTGTACACATCCGTCCTACATAGGCTGCGTTCACTCTTGCTGTGCGTCTATCTAAACCCCGGGTCGCACGACCGGCTATTATGCTATGCGTCTGTTTAATGATACAAACCCGCCCTAATCCGTTTACTTGCCGTTAGCGAAGCAATTTAGTAACGATGCTCCTTAATCCTCAGCTCTGAGGGAACATAATTGCATAATAATCTTGAAGCTCTTACTATAATAGTACCTAGATTTTATACAATGCTGTTTGAAGAATCTACGTATGAGAATGTGGAAATCTACTTCTTTCTTAAATGTTGATAAAAGAGATTGGAGATTTTTATATGTAGCCTGTCATAACTAGCGTCGCGCCATTTTGTTTTTTTTTTTTAATAATTATATGATATCTATTAACGTTCAAAGTTCATCACGTGACATCCATATTTTTTGAACTTACATCTTGTTGTTTAGGATGTTTGAAATAATAATTCTGAAAGTTTAAAATAATCAAATATCTATGCAATAAGTATCTACTCGTAAGCAAGTTAAAAAATGTGGATGTCACGTGATCAACTTTGAACGTTAATATCTCGGAAACGTGATTACAGGGTTTGGTCTTCTTTTGTTTCTGTTTGCATTGATGTCAGCTATCGATTTATATAACACATGCGTGGCCGCCATTTTGAAAAAAAATCTAAATGGCGGTCGGAATAGGTTCGGAACTTCAAAGGCCTTTTAATTTCAACAACAACTCGTTTCCAGATGTTACAATATCCTTTTACCAGAGAAAATGTTATTTCGATTCATTGTCAGTGATAAAAAAATGTATGTAGGTACCTATTAGACGCGTTGAACGGAAATTGAAATATTTATTAACATGTAGGTCCGTATATAGCTCGAAAATCTGACAGCCAGTCTTACCAAGGGATATCGTATTACCCAGTAACTGGGTTGTGAAGGTCAGATAGGCAGTCGTTGGGAAAAGGCTTGCAGATGGTGATGAGGTCCATATGTGCAAAATGTAATGCTTTCACCGGCTTCATAAGGTTCATAACTCATTTGTTGGGCTTGGTATAACCTTTTATAACAAGATACCCTCTTCTTTTCTAGACTTGCCTTTTAATGCGTTTAAAGCTCAACTAAAATCCAACCTTTGTTCAAAGGCATACTATTCCATCAACGACTACTTAGACGATAAGAATAGTTGGTCACCCTAGTTTAACGCAAGACAATGTTTATGTTCCTTCTCCAGAATAAGCTTACTGCCAGGTCTTAGAACCCAGCAATGCATAAATGTGTAAGCTGTCACGCCCTTTATGCCTGGAGGCTTTTATTTGGCTAGTAAGTTTTTTTATTTACATTTTAATTAATTATTTTTTAGCTTGAGTACGTATAGTTTTTATTATATTTGTTGGTATATTGGCGTGGCTAGCTGACATATTATGGCAAATAATTAAATTTTATGTTCTGGCTTTGTAATGTTAATTACCGAACATAAGCACCTAGTATTGTATAGAAG
Source organism: Apamea crenata (assembly GCA_949629185.1). Lineage (NCBI taxonomy): Eukaryota > Metazoa > Arthropoda > Insecta > Lepidoptera > Noctuidae > Apamea > Apamea crenata. Next base: position 8,376,523 of record OX451359.1, read on the forward strand.
CAAGTATTTTTTTTAAATTGAACAGACAGCTGTGCTGCTGGGGAGTTTGTTGCGCCACTTCTTCTTCCCAGCGATAGCACTAGGAAGTGGTGAAGGGCGGGCGTTTTTGGGGGACTGTCTTTTGTAATTTTGACGTTCAAAAAGTGCTGATTCTCAGCCTAATTTGAATAAATGACTTTTGATTTTGATTTTGATTTTGAATGTGGAATTACATTTCGGCTACAGGACCAACTTCCAAGTTTTATTAAACTATTTTGCATAAAGATACAAGCAGCCTTACTTAAATGAGTGTCACCGCTGCAAGCTAAAGTTTTGAAATTCTAAGTAATTCATTGAACTCAAATAGGTATTGCTTGTCCTTCATCTCATGAATTTCTGATTTTGTTCTTATGGAGCGTTTTGTGCTGTATAAAGCAGCAGTAATTCATGCCGTCAAATAATTGTGTGTAATTTCTTATGACATCGAACTTATAAGAAGCTATAATGTTTTATTTCATAAACATGGTTAATTTTATTTTGTCATATTTATGTTTAACTAGCTTCTGCCCGCGACTTCGTCCGCGTGAACTTTCTTAATTGTTTGTTCTGTAAGAAGCATTCTACAAATTAATAGAAAACTTAAAAAAAAAGTGTGTGTGTGTCAGCTACGACGCACGATTGGAGTTTACTCCTTACGAACGATAATTATGATATATATCGAATAGAAAAAAAGGGTAAATGAACGCATCTGCTAAAATGATAAGAGAAACAAACATATATCTGTAATTATTCGGATTATTTATATTACTTCTAAATCTTAGACGTACCTACATAAAAAATATTAGTACCTGTAGTAAGCTTATCTAATACTTCAACCTAGTTGTAAAAATCGTGGCAGTGGAATCAAACACTGTACTAAAATAAGGTTTCAAGTTATAAAAAAAGTATATTACTGGCATTTATTTTCAAAAAAGGTTTTATTTTGATAAAAAGTAAACAAAGAGGAGACCCCGAGAATGAGATACGCTGTGTAATGTATTCCATCTCATTCTTTTACACGTTCAATCCTACAGATATATATGTTTGTCTCTTTCTACGTAACGCCTCAACTTTTCGTGTTACACTTGATTTTACTCCTCATAAAATTTCCGTACCGGGCCTTATAACTCAAATCGTTTCTTAAGGAGTAAACTCCAAAAAGATGGATGAAATCGGTAAAGACGTTCTCAAGTTATGACGTGACCAATAGAAATAGGGATTCATTTTTATATACATAGATAGTTAGTCAATACAAATGATAGGTCGAGGCGATTCTATTTATGACTAGCTTCCGTCTGCGACTTCGTCCGCGTGAAGTTTCTTGCTCTCCCGACCCAACACGTAGCGTCGCATCGCCTGCCCGCACTTATTACTTCGTTTACGCTTGGAATTATTTTAGATTTCTTTTCTTTTTGCCCGGCTTCTAAATGTCCTAGCGTTATGTTGGAGCCTTCCTCTTCCTTCAAGAATTGGGCTACTAAATGCAAAAAGAATTTTTCAAATTCGAAAGGCAAAGGAAATTCCATAGATTAGCGCGTTCAAACAAAAAAACAACTCTTCAGCGTTATTATTAGTATAGATTTCGAAATAATCTTGAATGAATCCATAACAATTGCCTCCAAAATCTTGCTTATGTCATACGTCGCTCATTTTCGAATGTCGAACAACGCCGTGTCCCCCGCTCCCGCACCGGGCCGTTCCCTCATCAGATACAATACTCGTGATAGATTGGGAAATAACATTACCCAAACGTACAGGCACACATCCCACTATAAGTTATGTATACGAGTATCTTATACGTCGGTTCGTGATTTATTATTACGTAATTTGTTATTTCATTACTTGTTGTTGATTGCTCCGCTGTCAGAAGCTACGTTTATAGGAAAACTCGGAATGTGGGTCCGTGTGACGTGAAAACTTTTCTTCTTGTTTCATAATTTTTCTGTTTTTTTTTCTTTTATAGAAAAAATGGATTAGGCCAGACATACTTACCTAAATTTTACCAAGAAGTCCAGTCAGATTTTCATGATAGGCTACATGAATAGAGGAATGAAATAAAGCTTTTCAAAACGGAGCTAAGTTTGAATTAGAAACTGAGTCAATACAAGCTTTAGAGTTGCACAGAGGAGTGTACGGGGCTTGTGTACGAACGTCGCCGCGGGATAAACGTTGTCCCGGAATCCTCCATGCAGCACTCGGGAATACTGGCTTAAAAATTAATAGAGCGGAAATCCTAACAGATTGCTTTTAATTATATTTTTTCTAAATCTTTCGATGAAGTTAATTAGTGAGCTTTTGTGGTAGTTAGTGATGAAATTAATTAGTAATTAAATTAAACGTTCAACAACAATGGTACGACAAGTTTTGAAAAAAAAAAGTTTAAGATTATCAGAAAATACGAGAACAACAAATATTATCTGTCAATTTATTTACATAAAATGGACATCTCAAATAATCTAAACAACCTTCAGTTCTAAACTAAGAACATATTAAAGGATAATGCTCATGGATGTATTGAATCCCGTACCATGCTGCATCAAAGTCAAACTTTATTTTTTTATAGACTACACTTATCATATTAACTCATACACAAGTTCTTTTTGTAAACAAAATCCGGGTCTCAGAGATTTTCAAAAAAATCGAACTAACCTATAAACTAGGTATTTTTGTTTGACATGTCATACACGAACGGCCATTATTGCTCTAAAAAAATGCTAATCGTTTAAATAAATATTCTATTCTATTTTATTCTAGTTACTTTTTAATTAATGTAGAATCGGCAAAGTATAAATTTTTTACATGTTTTTTGAAAGACGTGATCATGACACTTTCAAAATTCAAGATATATTAATCATATCGTTTGAAACAGAACGTCATGTAAAGGGCATAAACCAATATCAACAATTTTTCACTTTAAATTAAATTCCCTGTTCAAATATCAAATCCCGACGCGTAATGCCGTACATAGGTAAATATGAAAATATTTACTATAATATTTTAGAACGAAGAACTGTCAAAAATTCAAAATTATTCCGCCGACAAAGTTATCTGTTCTGTGAAACTATTGTTTCGTTCTATAATTTACGAGTAAGATCCCTAAAAAACAAAACGTTCCTTTTTAGACGTCGCAATTCATCATCGTCTAAATGGTAAAAGAAAACTGTCTGAATCACTTTTCAGTTTTGTTTATTGTAGGTAAAGTCTAGCATTCTAGACATAGCCTTATATCATAAAGGAAAGCAATATACATATTTGGTACCTAATAATATATTCGGCGGAAGTCAAACATAATGTTATTTATAAAATATGTCACTACTTAGTCTAATTCCAATAAAAGTTCGGAAATATTTACAAACTGGCTCCACAGCAAAATCAGCCTACAACGGTCCCAATGCTGAGATACAAGCCTCCTGTCGGTGAGAGGGAGCGCGCCGTAATCCACCACACGGGCCCAGTGCGGGTTGGTAGATGTCACCAAATTTCTGGTTCTTCAAATTTTTGGTTCTAGGTTAGGCCGGTTTCCTCACGATGTTTTCTTTCACCGTTAAAGCGCAGTGGTGATAATAGTACATTATGATATAAGTGCGGTATGTTGAAAATTACAGCCGAGGCGATATTGCTAGCCCGAGCCGTAGGCGAGGGCTACAAGAAAGCAGAGGCTGTAATTATCAAAGCGCACGTTTCTCATACGACGTTTTATAACATATTTGCGAGGAAATAAATAAAACTCGGACTTTCTTAAACGAATAAATCTTTAATCACTTGTTTAAGCAGTTATAAAAATTTGAACAATTTGTATAAATGTTTATTTATTATATTTTATCTCCCAAAGTTAATTTTATTCATAAAATGTTGACCACTTTTCTGACATAAAAATTCTTTGCTAAGATTTAAAAAATTACCGTTCGTTTTAGACGGAGCATCTTGATAAACCGTGCGTTTTACCTTATTAAAAAGAAGCTCGTGCGTTTTACATTACAATAACGCACAAGTACGTAATGAGATACAATACAATATTGAAATTGGTGAAATAAGAGACCCTTTACGAGCAAATGTGTTATAAAATAATTTACACAAAGTAAAGCGCCTGTCTGGGTTCGAATCTACGACCTACAACTCGTAAGTCGCTGCCGTTACCTCTAGGTACCTGACACTACGGCCCCTTAAAATTCCTATAAACTCTTAATCTTTGCTGTAAGAACAACACCACAAATAAAAAATGAGCAATTCGCTGACGCTTTCAGCGCTGCATACGAATTCAATAAAGCGCCTATCTTCCCTCAGCAACACGTTAGCAGAGAATATCGTATCCCAACGTGTTTATCGCGACCGGCGATGCGTGTAGAAAGGTCCTTTCAAGTTCCAACTTACATATTTAAAAGCCTGGAGATTTACGAGAGCCCTTTCGATACTTGCTTAGTCGATGACGAAAGGAAATCTTCAGACGACTTAAATATAGGTCGTTAAATAAACACCCATTGACATCCGTCGCCTTTATTGAGGACTTTAGGACAAAGTCGTTTGGCTTATGTGGCTTAGTAATGATTCTGGATATTTAAGAAATAAGTAAGTACAAGATGGCAGGTAGCAGCTAGATGAGAGTTGCCCAAAATTGAATTGAATGGCGTCCAATAGGGGAGGCCTATGTCCAGCAGTGGACTGCTATAGGCTGATGACAGATATGATGATAGATGAAGAAGGATAATCCTGTACCCAATTTTTTCTGTCTTTGTCGGTACTTTGACAACCCTGTCGATATCTCTTTCCACGTCCAACGTGTTCGTGTTATAACACGGATATCAAAATACTAGTTTTGCGAAAGAGTCACCGCGTAAGTAATCTATCACATCCGTGCTACATAGAATGCATTAAGCCATCAAGCCAAGCTGACAGTGTAATATAAAATGTAGTATAACATATGCCAACGACGAGATAATGTACTAGAAATATGCTCCTCTTACCCTGGCAAAGGTAACGTGTCATGCCGAGGTTGCGCTGTTTCTCGCAAGGGCACGCCGACTCGACGCAAACTTGACAGACTGCCAACTATCGACCGATGAGATGATGTTAGTCAATGTCAACAAGCACTCCTAACGATTCATTATCACTTAGCAGACTTTTAACTGGCTAGCCGCTATTTTAAAACTGGTGTTTTGCCTCTTTCTAGTTCCATGAGCCTTGATACATCTATTTCTGATCTTGGGTCTTCTAATAGACCTCTACAACAGCGGTGCTATTCTGTAACAATCTCACTGTGAAAACCTAGGTGAAGTGAACTTAAAATGAGCTGTCAATGGTGTCAATCAACCGATCGATTCTGTAAAAATCTCACCGTGAGAAGTTAGGTGAAGTGAGCTTAGAGTGAGCTGTCAATGGTGTCAATGCCTAGAATTACTTGGAATGACAGCTCACTTCATTTAAGTTTTCACGGTGAGATTTTTACAGAATAGCATTACAGTGCATTTTGAGGATATGCCCCTTGTGTGAATTCGCTCAACCGTAGTTGGTGAGGATTACCTATCAATTGAGAGTTTATGGAACTTTCGCAATGTTCAAGTAAGAACTTATCTTCCCAAAACCGGGATCATGAATCAGGATAAAATGTTTTGATTCCCACTTACATTTTTGTTCTAAATCAAAAAAGCCTAAAAGCCTATTTTTTATCTACGATACTATGCTGATTGACCATACTGCCTGAAGATTCATCATCTGCCTAGCGTTCTCCTAACTACATATGTTGTGGTCGACTTTGTCTAACCGGATGCAGCTGAATACCAGTATTTTACATGAAGCGCCTGCCTATCTGACCTCCACAACCCACTTATTGGGTAATACGATACCCCTAGTTAAGACTAGTTGTCAAACTTTCGTGCTTCTGACGACCCGTAACGGCTGTCAAAGATCTACAAATTACAACCGGTACCAACGGCTTAACGTATTTTCCGAGGCACGGAGGGATCTTGGTAAGTAAAAATGGTCACCCATCCACGGACCTACCGTGGCAAGCGTAGCTTAACCTGATCGATCGAACCGTGTGGCTGTTATTTCTTAGCCATCACAAGCCCCTTACTTACTGCCTGAAGATTGACTACGTGAAATTATGATCTATTATTTTATAAGCACCATCGGTCAACCAAAACACACTTAACATTTACACTATTCGTTAAAATAAATCCAAATGCAAATTCGACACCAGAAAAATCGTTGAGATAACTGATCTACATCGAACAGCATTTAGTATAATTCAGACTTTAAAATCTCTTAAAAATCCGATCGCGATGGCGCTCTAACGAGGGAAAGCTTGTTGAGCGGCTCGGCTCTCGAGAAACTCCCGCATGAGTTAACACTTCACGGCTCGACCAGAATGCACCACACCGCTTATTTAAGTACAGGAAATGAATCTTACACCCCCTCACCTAACCCCCAACTGCATTTTTCATACTTTTCCTACAACCTACCTAGTCCTTTGTGAAGAAAATAAAGTTTGCCGTAATATTGTGTAAAATGGAAAGATGGAGAGTTTTAAAATGTGTTTAGATTGTACTCGTAGCTTCATAGTTGCACGTTTAGTTTTCCTGTTGATCATACTCTCGCCTGTTGAAAAGTTTATGTGTATTGGAAAAACAGTGAAAAATGTATTACAATATTAGAACAAAACAAAAAGACAATACTGCCTATTATTTTGGTGATGACACTATTATGACGCTTCTAATATACAGGGGAAGTACAGTTTCGCAAATCATAGACCAGCCATATAATATCCGAAAAAAACTGTAATGGCATAAAAAGAAGTGCAGAAGCGATCAGTCAAACGTTACGCGACAATAACCAACTTGGAAATTATCAAGCCATGAGCGATGGCCTTTATATCTTCCTCTAAACATGAAAATATGGCAGATGCCCTTCATCCATCTTTTTAGTGAACGGTGTGTCAAGGTTCGAGGTGCCTTTCTACACAACTTTTTTACATACGATTTTCTCTACATAATACCACGCCTGTAATCCCCGAGGCAGAGGCAGAGGTGCACCTATTTCCCAAGTCTAAGTCCCATGTGTCACTGTGTGTGTAGAGAGAGAGGCGATGTAAAATACTGGTATTCAGCTGCATCCGGTTAGACGAAGCTGACCGTGACATAGTTGGGAAAATGCTAGGCAGATGATGATGTAATAGGGGGCGAGGCTTTTGCCATCTACCGGATACAAATCCAGACTCCAGGATGCTACTGATAAATTCCAGATGGAACAACCCAATAATACTTTGCCCGACCCCAGGATCGAACCCAGGACCTCATGCCCAGCAGTAGCGTTTGCGATCACTAGACCAACTGGGCAGTCTCTACATAATATTCGGGTATTATTTTCGCTTGATACTCAATCCAGCAATGGTGGACATAAGTGCCGAAGCACTAGTTAAAACCACGTTTGGCTTAAATATTGTGAGCGCAAAGTTTATTAAACCGCGGTATTTTATGGCAGGTTGCCAACCCATAGAGTAAGAGTTCCTTCACAACAAAAATCTCTAAAAATCGACAAAACGTTTTTAACGAAGTATTTTTCTCGAAATAAAAATTTGCGTTTTTTTAGTATCTAATCAAACTAACAATGTTTGTGGTGCAAGCAATCACGTAATTGTATCTTAACTGCAGTCGATTAATAGAACTTGAAAATTAAGGGATAGATTTTCGTTTCGGAAATCCTTAAATTTGAGTTAATAAATACTGCTTAAAACTATATTAGTAGCATTTCACTTTACACTTCTTAGTTACGTAACACACTATCAAAATCATATCATTATTTTGAAACATTTTGAAGGATATTGCCAATCCATTGCTTCATATGCTCGAAATATTTGTCCGTTCAACAACGTAAATAACGCAATGAATATTTTTGAAATCTCGAAATTAAAACTATTCCTACTGTTAGTGTGTTACGTAATTATCTCTCGGTAGTAAGTACTTGTCTTCGTAAGCAACAGAACACCTCGTCCGTTATAAGGTTGTAAAGAATAATATAATTTAATTTCATGAAAATCTTGCACATCCAAAATGAAGGTCACGACTATTATATTAATTTCAATTAAAGAATTTCAGTAACCTTGGAAAAGAAAAAATATTTTTTCCCTTCATCAGGCAGAGACGAATTTTCAGCCTATTTGCAATTCAACCCTTATAATTTGATAAAATTGGTGTCTCGGGAATATAATTCGTTTAGAGATTTTGTTCAGAGCGATTGCGTCTTTAATGACATGATCTTTAAGGACATAATTTAATATCTCATGAAATTATTGGAGTCAAGTGCGTATACGTGTTTAATTAATTGGCTCACATTTTCAACATCTATAGCTTTTATAAGTTAGTACCTACCCATGTTTGAATAACTAAGTAGGTGATTCTTCATCATCATTAATAATGGGAAATATTTAACTAGGTAATCAATTAAAAACTCATTGCCCTTCAAATGATGAACACTTTTTTCAATAAATGAACCTCTAAAATTTTTTTGGGGTTCTAATTATGGACATTTAAAAAAAAATGTGTTTTTTTTTATTTCTGGCCTTTTCTCTCTGTTGTTAGGAGTAACTAAGCTAGGGTACCGCGACCTACGTAGGTTAGAACTGTGACCAACCACCCACGAGCCGAATCGGTCGCTGTAACTAACCTAGGGCACCCCGAACAATTGGGTTAGGCTAAGTTAGAACTCTCAAAAACGGTGCGAAGCCGCGGCGGCGGACTGCTAGTGCTACATACAAGTTTGTCGCAGTTACTTGGCTGTTCAGTATTTTTAGGTCCCCAAAATAGGAATTATTAGAGGTTCACAAAAAGAGGCGTAATCATTATATTAGACTGTTTAATAATATTTTTAGGAGCGCAAAATGGGAATTACTTGGGGTTCGGTTAAAAACATGCTATTCATAATTTCCGTACCGCTGTTCGGTCGAGGAAACCTTCACCGTTCTTTTAGGTTGTCAATTAAATAAATACTTTTATACCTACTTCGTGACGGTAATCGGCTACGGTGAACAGTGTGGTATGCCTGTAGTCTAAAATATAATTTATTTTAAGAACCAATACTGTCCCACGTGTGTGCACCTCGTTTTATATCTGAGACCGCGCGAGACACTCGGCTCCCGGAGGAATTTACCCTTTTCTTCACTAAAAACAAATAACTATGAGCGCCGGTCTACTCTACCTGCCGCCACAACTGTATAATATTCTAATAATATTTGCCAACGATGACTGCAGAGGTCCCGAGAATATTCGATATAGGTATTCGTTTCTATGTAGGTATAGAATTAAATGTTGCCTTTAAAATTTCCACCAGAATATAAATTAGAACTCCTTTATCTGTATTATAAAATGTCTAGAACCGAAGTCAGAAGGCCAATTCTCGTAATTTAAAACGTTCTAAATCTAGTCGCAGTCTCTCGGCGACAAACAAATGTCAAACACTTGTCAAAATGTAGGGAAATTAGATGTATTTTTGACAAATTGAGACCGAGATCAGAGGGGCAATTCTCGTAATTTTAAGACCGTTCACAGTCTGATCTATTAGACTAGATTTTGAACGTTTTAAATTACGAGAACTGGCCAATTGACCGTGAACGTTCTTAAAATTACGAGAATTGCTCCCCTGACTTCGTTCTAGACATTTTTATCCATGGAATTAGTAGGTACTATGTACTTCTATCTCTTTATCAATGGAAAAGCCAAGTTGACATTGACATTGTCAAAATAACCTACAAAAACAATTCAACCTACCTGGCATCCAGATAAATAGTAATATAGCATGAATATAGCCAATATCCATGAGGTTCAGGCGGAAAATGAAATCAAAGAGAAACGAGCGCTTTGTAAAATAGACTGGGAATGTAGACAATAACTAATTGGAGCCATAGTATGAAGGAAAAAATCTTAAAACGTATCGGAAACCATCTGTTATTCCAATGGGCGTACACCAGTAGTTATGAACAGCATTCCGAAAGAATTACTCGCACAATGCCACCGTACGATTGAACACTGTCGAGCCTCAGCCATCAGATTTTTCACGTCGGCTATAGAATCCAATCTTTCAATAGCCGGAAATTGCTTGCTGCTGCTTGGATATCTAATAAGTCAAATGTACTTTCAAAACTACAACCCGTTCCTCGTGGCTAGTATGTTCATTCTATCGGGGCAGTTCCTAGTCACGCTATCATCCGACGCATACGCAGCTATCGCAGACTTGCTCTACCTCAGACAGTTGCGCCGCAATTTTGGTGTGCGTCGCTTCTCTGTTAATACAAATAATCTCTCCATCATCGAAGAATACCAGGAATTGTACGACGCTTCACAATACTAATACAATGGCGTAGAAAGTCTTTTTCAAATGTTGGTGGACTCTGTTGAAATATATATTCCATATATTGGGCACATTTTTATGGCTGTTGGGTATGTACTGGAACAGTTCGATTATTTCCGGCCTCCTCTGCCGAGCGCCTTGGTGCTCATGGGCAACCTGCTGGTACTGACGACCCCGGGCACAATCTCACGCGGCCGACCAGGCCAGGATGCTGTCAATATCATATTTTTTGCGTGCAACGTCCTTGTATTTCTTTATGATTTACTCATCGTTAGTGAAATTGATTATGACGAGACAATATCGTAATAGGGTTTTAAACTAACCGTAACTGATAGTTCACTAACTGTTAAACGATGAACATAAATAAAAACTTTACCTTCGAAAAAGTGTTGTTATTAACATATCGTGAGTAAATTGATGTTTGCGTAAAATAAAATTGAGGGGCAAGGTTCAGAGTACAACGAATTATAAAGTAATAAATAATCCTCTTGCAACGGGTAATTAATGAAAAAGGGTTTAGGTATTATAACAGAATTTTAATTGGTTACGTGATAATGTTGGCATAAGAAAATTAAAATTCTTCCTCGGGGCTGACTAAGCAAACTGCCAACAGAGAAGTTTGTCTCTTATAGTAGACTTAATAAGGATTTTGAAACTAAAACAAAAAGTAAACTTAATTAAACAGAAAGTATTTAATAGCAAGAATATTTTGGCTGTTTGATTAATAACAGATTCCCAAAATAATTTAATGAAATTCATTATCCTTTGTTCCAACTAAATTATACTTTACACCGATGAAATACAAGTTCACACTACTAATTTCCTTATGACTAATTTTAAATTGTAAAAAAGTGGCTTAATGGCATTACTCAAACAGAACATTCCTACTCATGCCAACAGAATATCAGCCATTAGGACAAGCGATGTAAGGCTTTAAGTGAAGCTTATCGCAAATGTATGAAGGCTTCAGTATCGCTTTATGTCGAACGAGCGGTTTCGAAACAAGCCCCTAACAGACCCATTCAGACCGAGATCCCGGTGGAATAACGACTTAAGTGAACAACAGAATGGAGACATATGAGAAATAATCAATAACTTGAAAAAAGAGATAGAATAATATATATTGTACCATAAGCATAACAAATAAGAAGTTTTGAGAGTTACACAAGTGTAATAAATACGTATACATATTTATTTCGAAATAACTAAGTAGGTAAGTACTTTGTTTTTAGTTATTTCATGAGTTTCGTGCCCAGCAGCACATCACCCTTTTCTTATTTATTTTCCTACAAAGCTTAAATTCAAAGTCGAAAGTAACTTCCCGGCACAAAAAAATACCTCAACATCATAGAAACGGCGGATAATAATCAAAGGACGAAGTTCACTGCAATATCCGAAGTGCGATCGCGTATTCGCGTCCTGAGTTGTCAATTTGGCACATTTTGTACCGCGCCGAGTGCCCTCCATCCTTCGAGTGCCCTCCTAGCCTCCAATGACGCCTCGCAACCACTTTTTATCGCTGCAACAAAGAAAAAATAATTATTGAAGGTCACTTGATGTGAAACAGGTCGTTATTATATTGAAGCCAAACATTTTATGTTTTGTAGGTTATTTTGATGCCTACTTTTGATGTCGCTATGTACCTAAGCTTTTTTATTTTGAAACGCAGTGTTTCTTTCATGACAAAGAGGTATTCCTTCAATAATATCCATTTAATAAAACTCTCTGAATAAATTTATTCATTCACTGACATGCACTGCCAGCATGAAATTAGATAACGAAGGTGCGCATTAATAAAGCATTTATTAATATTCATCTCCTTAACAGTTAAAATACAGGGATGAAGTCAGTATGAAAGTTAGTCAGGCATACGGCTTATATCTAAGAAATATTTCGTTCTATTAATATGTTATATTATTTTGTGCATCTTTAGATATAATGTTTTTATTTTTTTATCAAACAAGAGCCTCCTGTCCTAATAGATTACCACGTCTCAAGAACTAAGTCCATTAACTTCTCGTAACTATACCAAAAAACTATGAAACACTAGGCACAATACAGCAACTACGAAAATTCGTGGAAATCACCACCTACTCATACTCCTAAGTACTGGAACTGCAAGAAAAACTACACAAAATACAGTTATAAAACAAGAACTTGTGGAGTTTTCTGTGCTCCCGTCCTAATGACAGTTTTTCCCGTATTTTTGTATTAGCGACGGGGCGGTCGCCATCACTGTCTCCTAACTCGATGTTACAGGGCATGAGTAGACACTACCTAAGTTTTAACTCGATACATTATGTTTATAGAACTGGCTGCGAACTTGAAGCAGGATATTTGAGAAGAAGCTTTTAGAGATATTTATAGTTAAGAGTTGAAAATCAGCGGTACTATTCCAAACCTCACCGTGGAAATTTAGGTGAAGTGAGCTGTCATTCCACCAGCAGTGCGATTCTGTAACCATCCCACCGTGAAAACTTATAGGTGAAGTGAGCGTGGAGTGAGTTTTCATTCCAAATAATGCTAAGGGATTGACACTATCGACAGCTCACTCTAAGCTCACTTCACCTAACTTTTCACGGTGAGATTTTTACAGAATCAATCGGCTGATGCTAGGGCTTGACACTATTGGCAGCTCACTTCAAGCTCACTTTAGCTAAATTTTCACGGTGAGATTTTTACAGAATAGATTGTCAAAATGGAATGTTCATTCGGTCATTTGGTGATTGAACTCACGATGAAAATGTTTCTTAGGTGCTGACGATATTATAAGAAAATACTTAAGCGTATTCAGCGGCTTCCGGTTAGACTGTAAGCCGACCTCGAAATGGTTGGGAAAAAGGGTAGGCCAATGATGTCTTAAGCGTTTTGTATGCTACTTTTAATTTAGTACAAGATTCCTCTCATTCATCTATCTATCAAGAAATGAGTGCCACAAAGACCTCTAGTCTTTATCAAACTTGTATCAATTTTCTTTTCCACTAACGAAATCACATACACATACGAAGTACATATATAGCTACCTACAGTATAGCAACTTAGTAGTATTAGGTACTTGTGAGAGCTTGTAGGTATGTTGTTCAATCAATCGCGAGTATCGAGTCCTCTACATTGATAAGACGCTTCCTTTGACGCGTCTCCCTTTGAGGTGAACACGCGAATCCGACAACACTGATAAATGTATTCAAAGGGTTAGTGCCAATTTGAACTGTTGGCATATACAGTACGCGTGAATAGACCTGTTGTGATTGATAATAATTATTTACCTATTAACAATAGTATCTATAAATTCATGATTATTTATAGCACTGTGTGACCCAAACTCGCACTGAAGACACACTTTTCTATGACTAGTTCATTTTTACACAGAAAAGCATGACTTAAGTGCGGGTTTAGGTCACACGAGCTGTAAAATAGTATACGATACGTAGTCTATAATTGCACGGCATTTAGCACCCTCGCGGGCAATAATGTCACACGTATCATAATGTACTATTTAAACTCTGTTGTTCTACAGATGGAAGAAGATTTAACCGTTTGTAATCAACCACGAGGAAAATATATCGTGAGGAAACCGGCATGTCCTAGCATGGCATGTGACATCTACCAATCCGCACTGGGCCCGCGTGCGTAACGGCCCACTGCCTCTCACCAAGAGGAGGTCTGTGTCCCAGCAGTGGGAACATTATAGGCTGATTATGTATGTTATGTAATCGACCACGCGGGCCCAGTGCGGGTTGGTAAATGTCACACGTCTTGTAATTTTTGGTTTTAGGACATGCCGGTTTTCAGACGATGTTTTCCTTTACCGTTTTGAGAGCATTGAAACATGATGAAATTAAATACACAAAGACGTTTGAAAGTGCATTTTATGTGCCTACTTGAAATAAATACTTTGGCTTTGACTTTATGTATTGGACTTAAGAGTTACAATAGTGCGTCATACCTAACAATCATTCCAATAATGCAGCCAGGTATACCAAACTAAGAACTAATTACTATTAATGCCACGAGCAGCTGAACGGAAAGCGCAGCGTGGCGGTGGCAATATTACCGGTCCATTCAAAGCGCCTCACTGCCACACAGCCAACCTGACGGCTTAAATGAGCAAAGAAAATTAGAAAACCACTCCCTTCACGTAATACTTAGGTACCCAGTTACCTAGTTCTGATGAAACTTTTACAAACTGACAAAAGTAAAAAGTATGATCTCTTTGTTAATCTTGATAGTGTTTTTCATCGTCTTTGTGAATTCTACTTTACTTTGAGTTTCAGATTCAAAAACAGAGGGCACCTATTCATAATATTATTCTCTTATAAATAATTAGTCTGCTAAAGTCAATAACGATAATATTTTTATTCAATTATATGTATGTATGTACAAGGTGTATTTTTGAGATGGGGCTGTCTGCAGTAAGGGTACGTAACTTAACCGCTGAAGCAACAGGAAAATGGTCTAAGGAGACTGTCCTTAACTTTCTGAGAAATTGTAATCAATATTCACAGATTTTGAAAAAAAAATACAGTCAGCAAGAAAAGGGGCAGTTTTCACAAAAAAAAATTATGCCAATCGATTTTGTTTCTTATAAGGATCAACAACTCTATTGGACCAACTGAGGCTTAAGTACCTAATAGAAAAGTAAAAACCATTTCATGTATTAATACATACCTACAATAATATTAGCATCAACAGTTGTTGATATCCTTAGCAAACTTATCAAAAGTTCGACTAAAAATAAAACGTCGAATAAATTAGAAAGATGTACCTCGAAGTGGATTTATGATATATCTAAGTCGAATTTGACTTTATAACTTTGGCCATCCATCAATCAGATAATTCAGAGTAGAAGGTATGATTGGAAAGAAATCGAAAAGATATGGGCTTTCATTATAAAAAGAATTTCACAGGCACAAAAGTTTTGGTTAAAAATATGTACGTAGGTACTTAAATAATAAACATGGCACATCTTCTACATATATCCTACTAATATTATAAACGTGAAAATTTGTGAGGATGGATGGACGTTTGTTACTCTTTCACGCAAAAACTACTGACCGGATTTTGATGAGTAAAAACTCATCAATCATTAATATAGTTTATACATTAGAGTAACATATAAGATACTTTTATCTGGATATTCCCTCGGGATCGACACTTATGCGGGTGAAATCACGGGGTGCTGCTAGTTATAATAACATCGTAACGAAGTTAAAACTACAATATTGAATATTTTTGATAAAAAGTAATTGCTACAAGGAAAAGGAAGGCCCATCAGTAGGTGATTCCGAGCTGAAATGATGATGATGAAGTGCTACGAGGTGTGGGAACGAGTCTGCACCCTAGTAGGGAAGGTAGTTTCCTGGGTAAAAAAATAATTATTATATTTAGTCTGTCAGTTAGATTATCGAAAAATAATGAACACGTATTTTTTCTTTTGTCAATCAAACAAAAAATGACAAACATAAAGCGCGTCAAAATTTGGGAGTGGGGTTCGTCGTACGTCACTTGCTTGCAAAGTGTCGCAAGCAAGTGACGTCACGCGGAACTTTAACGGGCGATATCTTCATCATCTATAATATAAAAATGAATCGCTGAATGTGTTGCTAAGCGCAAATCTCGAGAACAGCTGAACCGATTTCGCTAATTCTTTTTTTAGAATATTCCTTGATGTACGAGAAATCGAGGATGGTCCTCTTACGGAAAAAAAATGTAAGAAAGTTGCTTCACGCGGATGAAGTCGCGGGCAAAAGCTAGTTTTTTTTTATATAATTGACAAAAGAAAAAATACGGGTACAATATTTTTTGATAATCTAACTGACGGACTCATTAGATTTTTTTAGGAAACTAGCCTATTGCGTAACACTAACAATCTCAATCTGAATCATTTTGAAAGATGCTTCATATGTTCGGAAATGTTTTCTGCTCAACAACGTAAATAACGCAATGAATGTTGTTGAACTGTCAAAATGAAACCCATCGCTACTGATAGTGTGCTACGCAATTACCCCGCTGATGACGAAAATATAGTTTTTAGAATTTTTGTTCGTTTGTCTGTAAGTATGTTCCGGATCGGCGCGAAAACGGCTGAACGGATTTGGTTGAAGGCACACATATATGTAGTTTATAACCTGGATTAACAGATATAGTCGGATATTTTCGGTGGAGCCGCGGGCAAAAACTAGTATAATGTAACTAAATGATGATGATTTAATATTTAACAATATAGAAGATTTGCTTTTTCCCGCGGCTCCGCCTGCGTGGAGTCGAAAAAAATACCTTCTCCTTAAAAAAAATCCACACATGTGCCTACTTTCATGGAGATCGGTCAAACAATGTTGGGATTTTATCAATGTCTTATATACCAACATCCGGTTTTTTATATGTATATAGATAGATATTGTATATTTTCCTTTGTGCCAGTTTGAATAAATCGAAAGTTCAAAATAATCTTTGATATTGAATCGAATCCTAAATGTGGAATGGAGGCAGCAAACTAGCAATCAAATCAGAGCACGAGAAGGAGCAATCATTGCATGTCAGGCTGCAATTAGAGTCACATACATCCCGTCGAGTAGGTCACTGCTATACACAGCCATTGATTGCTTCGAACATGGGAAATGCTAAGATTTAGTGCTAGTTGGAGATTAGTTTATATGCGAGATATTGAAAATGCGGACGCTGAGCGTGATGGGAAATGAGGCGTCTTCCTTTTGGATTTACCTGGCAGATGCCACCGGATTTCTTCGGTCAGTACAAATTACATCACTGAGCATAGAAAAGAGGACAAGAAAAGGAAATCTGAATTGAAAGTTTTATGACAACAATATCGTGTATATTTTTATACACAACTAACTGACCCGGCGAACTTGGTGTCGCCTCAGATAAGAACGAATATATGAGAAAATGAACTATCGTCATTATTTATTTTTTTCGTGAATTTTTTCATGCTTTTTATAGTTATTCTGCTATTTGGGGCGGAGACAAATCAAACAAATTACAGATCACAAAAATCGGTCCAGCAGTTCTTGAGTTATAAATGGTGTAACTAACCCGACTTTGTTTTATTTACATGAAATGTATAAAACGACCTTTCAAAACAAAACTAGGGGTCCCTCAATAAATATATCAGGTGTACAAGTTGAGAATCATGACGCTTAGGGAAACCTTTTTAACATAAAGTGAAACAAAAAACAGCGATCTGGGCTAGATGCCAAGATATCATTCTTAAAAAATCCGTATTCCATAGTAAATGGCGTTGAGTGAAGAGTCTCGACTCGGTCCCGTGTTACTTAATATTCAAGCAATTAAACCAAGGCTTTGGATATCTGAAAAGTTCATCTGCTAACAAAAAATGTTAAAATATTCTTCCTAAGTTTTCATTTTCTTTTAAAATTTCCTTGTGGCAGTAATTTGTTTAGCAATCAACAGTTTATCGTAAGCCAATTAGAAGCACAAACAAATTCAAGTCGCATCAGTATAATAATAGAATTAGTTTGTGGTTTTATTGAAAATGGACAATCTTTGGCTGGGCCAAATATTATAATTATTTTCTCATTTATCTACTCAAGAAAAGTGAGATTTTGATTGAGATTTAATTTTATTATTAGTAATTCCAGTCTTTCCTTTACTTATTATTTTTAACATTACTTCACATTTCGGAAAAGTCCAGTCATTTTCTTAATGCTTCTAACTACCCTATAAAATTAAATCACATTTTCAATCTCTGTGTACAGCATTTTCCAAGTTGACGCGAAAGGAGCAATCTACTTGACGACTAAAAATGGAACGTTTCCAATATCGCTGACATCCCTGAAGTCTCCAGACGACGCTACATCGCAACACACTCCAAGCATTTTGTCTGCGACCGCGAAAAATCTCTCGCACAACACCTCAGAGACACACGACTATTGGGATACGTCGGAAATGTTGCTCTCCAATTATATAAACGGCTCTTATGATGAAGTTAATGCGTTTACCTTAAAACAAAACGCTAAGAGAAGCATCAATGATGCAGTGTCAAAGAACATTACGTCGGTGTTAGAAAATTTGTTGAAGAATTACGAGAATTCGCAGCTGCCTACACATGGGAAAGGTATGTTTGAGTGAAAAAGATATACATAGAAACGCTCTAGTAAACAATAGTCACTCGTAGATCATAACTTTTTCTTTTATAGACAAAACGTTAATCAAACTAAGTATTAAGTTATGTATGGCATAGTTGTGTCAGTCTTTGTCTTGTGTACTAGAGCCATATATCTCTTTATATTGCGTCAAAATATATTTATTTGATGTATTTCAGGATACCCTACTGTCGTACAAACTAATATTCTTATAAGAAGCATGGGGCCCGTTTCTGAGCTTGATATGGTGAGTATATAAGTGTAAAATATAATGTAACGCAAACTTAGGAAATGAGTATTCTTAGCAAACGTCGCAAAAGCTTCTGCTACGAATTGGCTACGAGTCTGCTACGAGTCTGCTACGACTTTTTCTGACGTAGAACCAAATAAATATTGCGTCGTATGTTTTTCGTATAAACTACTATATAGTTCTATACTGTGAAATACATGTATTGAATATTGATTATATTATTAGTTGGACATACATAACAAACTATTTTTTTATATTGAAATTAATTTGCATTTTGTGATCGCGTAGACGTCGTAGTAGATTCGTTACCCTTTCGTAGCTCTATAAAGTTCTAGATAAATAATGCATTCTCATTATTTGACATATGTTTATGTATGTACCTACCAATATTATAAAAAATAAGATCGTAAAAAATGCGTAACCCATATTTCAAAGTGGTCTACGCCTTTGCTACGAAACTACACATGAACAAAAAATTGTTACACAATATTTTCTATACCAGGATTATTCAATGGACTGCTACTTCAGGCAGTATTGGCGTGACACCCGGCTGTCGTTCCTCGGTCCCATCCGCTCGCTGTCACTTTCTATCAAGATGCTCGAAAGGATTTGGCGGCCAGACACGTATTTCTATAACGGGAAACACTCCTACGTCCACACTATAACTGTCCCAAATAAGTTGCTCAGGATTAGTCAGCATGGGGATATATTGTACTCGATGAGGTAAGCAAGCATTATGGTTTCCCCTACCCAAAACAGTGAAGATGAATCAATTGACGTCCAATTTAATCGAATCGGTTTATCAAGTCAATGAACTTAGATTTAACAATTGAACAAATAAAGGTTGCATTCGCAACCCCTTTCTGCGGCATGGCTGAGTTAGACGAGTCTGTTAACATACAAGCAGTTTAGTTTTCCACTTCATTGATTAAGAGAACTGCAAAGCCATGAATTCGTCAATCTATGGTACCAAACTTTACGTCCACAAATACGAAAATGCCAATTAACGTTTGAGAATAATTAATTTCATACCCTTTACACAACCAAAGCGTCCGGCATTTTTAATTGGCAAAGTGAAAAATATTCCGTGATCCGATTACACAGTGGAGTTTTCATCGAACGTTAGATCCGGTGGGTATTCTTGTTTTAAAAAATAAAGTAAACGCCATTGAGATATTGTCAGGATTTATCAAGATTCTTTTTCGCTATCTTCTGGTCGTAGTTTCAATTAAAAGAACCTTTGGAGGTATGAGGAACAGGGTGTAAAGTTCACTCAACCTCCATTGAAAAGGGAGGATCCTCCGACCAGACGGGTGTTATGTCTGGCGGGCAATTGCCCAATGATTGATATTGGGAAATTGTATCTATGCTAATTGCACGGTAAACTCTGCTTGCGAGATGCAGGATTTGCGTGACGTCAGTATGACGCGTTGTTCGTATGTGGCGTTGTAGATACCGCTACATCACTCCCCTCCGGAGACCGGAGGTCGATAGTTGGCTGAGTCTTGTATCTTGCGATGCTTGCCAGGCCAGCTGAGGTTCCAGTGAGTCGGAACCGGTTGCCGCATAGTTCACGGTGAGTCGGAACTGTCTGCGGAGATGCCCCAGTGAGTCGGGGTGGATGGCGCTGCGTTATACTCCAGTGCGTCGGATGTCGTACAGCGCCGGGTAGAGGCTGGCTGCTGCGTCGACCAGGAGAGGGTGCTCTGCTTGTTGACCGGCCGAAAGTGCAGTGTGCTGTGCCGAGGTTGCTGATGAGGCTGAGGGTGATGACCAGGTATGCGCGGTCGCTGCATGCTGGTGGTCAGGATACCCGTTGAAGCCGTGGATGCTGGCTGGCTGGGTGACTTCGCCGCTAAAGCTTGCGGGAGTGATGATGATGATGACGTCACGCTGAAGTAGGTGCACGAAGGCTGCGCTGACGTTCATGCTCGGGGTCACCAGTTTGGAGGTATGAGGAACAGGGTGTAAAGTTCACTCAACCTCCATTGAAAAGGGAGGATCCTCCGACCAGACGGGTGTTATGTCTGGCGGGCAATTGCCCAATGATTGATATTGGGAAATTGTATCTATGCTAATTGCACGGTAAACTCTGCTTGCGAGATGCAGGATTTGCGTGACGTCAGTATGACGCGTTGTTCGTATGTGGCGTTGTAGATACCGCTACAAACCATATAGAGTCCGGCATTTCAATATTTTCCAAAACTGTAAACAACTATGGTCGCTTGATATTGTTTATGGTTTAGTGATGCGGTACGAGAATTTTATTTTTGGTGCTATAGATGTTACGATTTTAGGGGGGATATGTGGGTATGTGTGTGTATGTAGGTAACAAAGATTTTTCGCAAAAAAACGCTTTCTCACACAATGACCTATATTTGCTCGTCTTCGATATCTATATGAAAGATGGCCATGTAGCTTTATTTAGTCTACTACCCACAAAGAAGATCCTAGACAATGATTTTATTCGAGCGTTATAAATGACCTACATATTTTAAGGAAAACCGTGAATAATCCATATAAAACTGAATGGATAAGTTCGTCTAATTTTCCTCGGAGAATATGCAACCGTCCACCCGTTAATCGGTTTAGTTCGGACGAAATTCGGCAGTAGAATTGCTTCGTTGAACGTGACACACAGGCTCTGAGGATCCTTTTAGTTAATCTAATGCCTTAGTTCAGCGTGCCGGACATTTTCAGCTATTTACCGTGCAACTTTGAAAATACGTGAACTGTTTCTAACTAAAATCTAGACCATTTTTGTATCTGTGGCTCATTCGGTTTAAATCCTTAATTATACACTGATGAAGCTTTCGTCCAGTATTATCAAAGCTTTTTCGCTATTAAAATTAAATTAGCTAGCGAAACTCCGCAAACATGATGGGTATGGAAATAAATTAATTTGATGATGTTTTTCTGTGGCGTCATCGACCACAGTTAGTGTAGTCTCTTGAAATATCAGTTTTTTTTTGTACCTTCTCTGATGTGGTGGGTATAGACATCTAAACACAATAAAACAGATTTTCTCAACTCATGCTTACTAAAAACACCATAAGCGGTCGTTGACCCCCAAAAATACTTGGAAATCTTTTTTGTTTTTGTTTTGTCGTGTTTAGATATCGATTTAATTTGACCCTGGATAGATAAGGGTGATTTGAAAATAGATTTTATGATTGTTTCCAGATTAACTATCAAAGCAAAATGCCCTATGGAACTCCGCAATTTTCCTATGGACCGACAGTCGTGTCCACTTATTCTAGGCAGCTGTAAGTATTTATATGCTTGCTATATTAAAAAAAAAAAAAAAATGTATTTTCATTAGTTAAAAAAAAAACTTTTCTTAAATTCACACAATAGAAACCTATTTCTTGTAGTTCTCTACTTCTATTTTAACCTGTAACTTTGATCTTGAATATGTTTTCTTACAGATGCATACTCGAACCAACAACTGGTGTACCAGTGGCAAAACTCTCAAAGCGTCAACTTTGTCCCCGGCATGACCCTCTCACAGTTCGACCTCATCAGTTTCCCTTACAGAAACTTCACGTTCACTCGACGGGAAGGTAAGTAATACTTACCAAACTATACATAGGTACTTATAACATATGTAGGTAGGTACAAAATAATACATAGACGCCAGGTCATGCATCACATTTATGAAGTTCTTGCCTTGTCTATTACTTGTTCGTACAAAATAGGAACATTATTCAGTTATTTGCGCGTGACTGTACGGATTAAGTATCTACAAAGAACTTCTATTCATTTAGGAAGAAAGTTTGTCCGACGCAAACAAGAGTAACCTCCCTTATTACGCAGCCTATACAAATAGAAACGTATTCGTACACGCGAGACATCACATTCTCGTTGGATTATATCACCATATTGAGGAAAAGTAGGAGAGGTTTCGATATTATCTCTTTTTTATTAATTTGTAATAAGGAAACTTGAAATTGTGCTGACGTTATGAATATTGGAGGTATCGAAAGGAAGCTCTCGATCCGGCGGCGCCTCTCGCCTCTTATAACAGAGTTTCATCTCCACTAATCGCGCCAGGCGCACCTCCCACGACCCGCCACTTTATCCGCTTACCGCTTAATGTGATTCCGCGCACATGGGTTTGGGTATGGAAAATACCTCCTAAACTTATATGTATATTCACGCCAAACTGGCAAATTCATCAAAACTTCTGTT
The DNA here is from genome assembly GCA_949629185.1 of Apamea crenata. NCBI lineage: Eukaryota > Metazoa > Arthropoda > Insecta > Lepidoptera > Noctuidae > Apamea > Apamea crenata. Next base: position 8,399,440 of record OX451359.1, read on the forward strand.
ATGCAGCTCTCACAGAATTGCATGTTGTATATTTTATTAATTATTATTTTGTGAACATGTCCGTGAATCATCAGCATCGATAGACCGACTTCACCCACTGCTATATGCCTCTTTTTTTCTTGTACCAATCCCTGATGCTCCTGTGCCAGCCTCATCCAGGTTTTGCCCGCGATGGCAACAATGTCATCTGCCCATCTTGCCACCGGACGTCCGACACCGTCACTCCTGGGACGCCATTTGGTCACAGCCTTACTCCACATGTCATCATCTGTCTGTCCGTGAATACCGATAAGTAAATAAATGACAAAGAGACTCCTCCATGGCTACACTCACGGGGAAACTCACTCAGCCGTAAATGAGTTTACCGTCTCTTATTTACCGAAAATTTCTATGCTTTGAACACGTCGCGTTTTAGCATTTTTATCTTAAATTGCCTTACAAAATAGACCTCAAGTGCTTCTTTTATAAATATGATTTGGTTTTTTCGTCTCGGAGGCAAATACAAAATAATGTTAAACGAATTGTAGCGCCTCGCAGCAATGACACGAATCGGCTTTTACGCGACGAGGAATTTACATTCGCACAAATAGCTTCAGATATGTAACGATATAAGCAGTCATTGCTTTTTAGTGTTCAATATGTTGCTATTTATCCAACAACTATGTATTACCGAAATAAATCCTCCAATAGGTTCCCTATATATTTAAAGTAACAAACTATTCCATTCAAGTTTCATCCATTCATTTTCTACAACTTCTAAAAATCTTTTCAGGCGAATTCTCAGTGCTGCAGGTATCGTTCAATCTTCAGCGACATACGGGCTATTTCCTCATACAAGTGTACGTGCCATGCATACTCATCGTGGTCCTTTCCTGGGTGTCATTTTGGATTCATCGCGAGGTAACATGTAAACACGTTACATTTTATTCAACGGCCATACGGTCGTAAACATTCGCTTTGCACTTTGCAGGCCACTTCGGACCGAGTCGGGCTTGGGATAACGACAGTGCTGACTTTGTCCACCATAAGCTTGGACTCACGCACTGATCTGCCGAAAGTGAGATACGCAACTGCTCTCGACTGGTTTTTATTGATGAGTTTCTTCTACTGCATTGCAACACTCTTGGAATTTGCTGGCGTGCATTATTTTACTAAGGTATGAATGAGATTGAAGTTTGTTTTGCAGAACTGTAGGTACCTTAACGCCTTGCGCTGACGTGGGATTATGGATTGTTTCAGGTCGGTTCAGGTGAGATTGTGATCGATGATGCCGAATGGGAGGAGCTGATAGAAGAAGTTGGCGGTGATGCTTTTGCCGCCCGGCAACTAGCGGTGCGCCGACGCAGCTCAGCTCGTTCTACTACGAACTTTGTAAGCACCTACCACCAGTTTGTTAACATGCATGACCACACCATTTCTACGAGTCATCAGAAATCAGATTTCTTTATTTTTGATAGGAAGGTACAACGGTTTGTCATTCATAATGATCCATCGGCAGAACCACAGCTCGATTTGACCCATTTTTGGGCATAGACCTCTTTTTCTTTTTATTTTCTGTTTTTGCACCTATGACACACATGCAGTCCTATGCAAACTAGAAGTACACCTACTACGCAGTAACCAAAACTATTACACTTAATGCAAACCAAAAACTACCTTTTTCCAGAGCTTCACCCTACCCGCTCAAAGTAACCCGGGGGAGAGCGAAGGCCCAGCAGAGCAGACAGCTGTCCGCCTGACCATGGAACGTACCACCCAGACCGAGAGGCGAGTGCCGCGCTGGCGCCAGCTACTCTACTGTCTCGCCGGCGACGACCGGTACAGGAGGCAGAGGCAGGTTGAAGCTGGTAAATGAGATTCGTTAATTATAATCTTGTTGCAAATATTACGAAGATTCCCCCTTCGAGTTTTCCCCTCAGATGGAAGTTGGTACCCAACTTACACCTAGCAACTTGCACCTAGTCTATAAACAACACTAATATTATAAAGGCGAAAGTTTGTGCGTGTGTGTATGTTTGTATGTTTGTTACTTCTTCACGCTCAAACGGCAGAACCAATTTTGATGAAATTTGGTATGGACGTAGCTGACACCCTGGATTTACACATAGGCTACTTTTTATCCCGATATTCCCACGGTATCGAAACTTATGCGGGTGAAACCGCGGGGCGCAACTAGATCTTAATAAATCACTGACTGCCACACAACTTTTAAAACCATCTTTTTTTTAATGCCTTCTGTAAGGTAAGGTACCTTTAGGGATTATTTTATAAAATTTCCATCTTATCTGAATACCATGCAATAAACATAAATGCAATCGTTTAATTGCAATGCATTGCAATTAAACGATTTCTATTTCAACAGGTATGCGAGGCCACATAAACAGCGTGTCCCACATCGACAGGGCTGCACGTGTCATGTTCCCCGCGTCCTTCGCTCTTCTCAACTTGTTCTACTGGATGGTCTACGCATTCTCCAGTGACGACTTCGCATGGAGCGACAATCCTATGAATACGCTGTCACATTAGAGATTTAAGGGGGACGCGTTAAGGTAGCCTGCGAAATTCAAATTTTCTTACGATTTTTACGACCTTAACAAATATGTATTTACAGAATTTTAATCACTCAAAAATCATCACTACAATTCTCTTAGTTCAAACTTCGAGTTACCACTATTGAATGAATATTTCATGAATTGTGCGGGCTACCCTGGGGCTTTCATCTGGCCTGATTTACACGGTGCGATTCAATTGCCTGGGGCATAACAATAATAGTTGCACCGTCTAAATAAAATAGTGTTTAGACGATGCAATCATCTGTTGCTTCAATTTGATTGTGTGCCACTAGCAAAAAACTTGCATCATGTGAATGGGGATTTATAGTGTTTTTAGAAAATGATCAGGGGGCTTACCACCAGCTCTTAAAGCAGGGCGGAAGTTGAACTGCACTGTTTTTTGTACTAAGTCATAGAACAAAAAAGCAGTGCAGTTCAACTTCTGCCCTGCTTCAAGAGCTGGTGGTAAGCCGTAAGCCCCCAGTACTTAAGTATATTTAAATTAATAGTGTACCTAGTTTATAAAACTAGGGTATTAGGGTGCCAAAATATAGTTGTATAGATGTCCACATATTGAAATTTTATTTCAATAAAATATTTAACGTGTGCTGTTAAATGTATCGTAATTAATTATTTATAAACTTTCCTGTTATTCAGTAACTAATGTGTTTGATGTCTTCTTACTTATTATTGAAATGTGGAAAAAAGGTGCAAATAACGTAAATAGTGCAGCAGTAGCTATTTCCAAAAAAAAATCAAAACGTTGTTGGACACACAATTTTTTCGAATACCTATTTGAAGCAATTGATTAGCAATATCCTTCAAAATGATTCAGATTGAGATTGATAGTGTGTAATTAGGGTGCCGATGGAACGATTTTTTTTTTTGCTTTTGCACACTTGGCGAATGAGAGAGCTAGGCAAATATTTTCACCACCACGACACTTTTTTTACCTACGAAATAGCGATGCTATTATTCTGTAAAAATATCACCGTGATAATTTAGGTAAAGTGAATTGTCATTCCACCAGTGCGATTCTGTAACCATCTCACCGTGAAAACTTAGGTGAAGTGAGCGTGGAGTGAGCTGTCATTCCAACTAATGCTTGGGATTGAGACTATTGACTTTGGCTCACTTTAAGCTCACTTCACCTAACTTTTCACGGTGTGATTTTGACAGAATAGCATTACAGGTGTTACTATTTTTAAAAGCTTTTCGTTCGTATGTGTTCCCGTTTTCTCGCTTGGTCATCCATTCTTCAAGCACATAACTTGTTTCGGTCTAGCTCTCATTCGCCAAGTGTGCAGAGTTTATCGTACGATAGTGAACTTCGTTCATAAAATCTTGAAAATGGGTTTTTGTTTCTTGAGAATCAAGCTAATAGATCTATTGTTTTGACCCATATTTTTGTTTGGTTACTATTTATGTCGAAACGACATTCTGTAACTCGTTAATTATTTATTAAAATATGTAGAATAATCAGCTACTTGATGATATGATGTGTCCGAGGTAGAAATAAAAGATCTGAATGTATTTCACGTGTTTTATTATAGTCAAAAACTAAAGCCAATAAAGGTAGGTATAGTGAATTTTCTTGAAGTCGGATCTCTTGAACACTTTGATCTTACAAATAATCAATACAATGCTTTTACATTTTTATTACAAAATATAGAAGTTCACGAAGTATAAAACATTCCTTAGTCTTGCCCGTAGGCCTATTATATTTATTCGGAGGTACACTGTGCATTTTCAGTGCTAAAGAAAACTTTTCAGTCGTTAATTGGTAGGTCAGTTCGGTAGGTCAATTCGACAAAACGAAGGAAAGAGGACCAGTCTATCAAATAACCAATAGACAAAGACATGTCTATCAAGCATTAAAATTTTTGGTTCCCGCGTTTTTTCGGTCTACTCTTTTCTCCGTTGTTTGGTGGATAAGTAGGTAAAATTTTTGAGTCCTGAAAGTTATCCTAGTCACAAAAAATTCACAGCTTATTTTATTTCGTACTGCCTTCGTTGACGGTCACAAATTATCATTAATTCGGGTCAGTACATAAATCACCTATCTACATTCAATTATATAGCTAAAATAGCGTAGAAACACCGACTCGGAACATTTGAAACCTGGTGCAACTGTAAATATAAAGATTGTGCTCAAAACTTCATCTCTTATCTATAGAATAATAATCATGGCGGAACCGCCAGCGTAGCCCGCGAAATTACAATTTTCTACACCTTGACACTGTGCTGCAAATTGCAAAAAACGTAAGAAAATTGGGATTTCGCGGGCTACCCTGGTGCTTCTCCCATAATTTCAAAAGCATGTGTTCAAAGTACCTTCTTATCGCAAAGGTAATCGGTGTTTATTAATAAAACATTGAGCAATATTGTGCTACAATGTTATATCATTGTATGTCGATGTTTCTACGCCATTTCGTCCGTCAATTCGTCAACGAGGCACATTACCCCGACCGCATACATCCTGAGTTTCCGTGGTCACCTGAAACCACAAACTGCCTAATCACGCATTGAAAATGTAAATCTGGCTTTTCGACCGCCAAATTTACATGCCACGAAAAGTGAGTGTACAAATATTGGAATTTCCCAATCAGATGACCGCGAAAATAACTATGTTTGCGAAAAGTATTAGTGTTATTACATGCCGAAGATGCCTCACTGCGATACATCGCGGTCGCGGTTCAGCTCACTACCTCGATGTCACCTCCATGTAAAACAAATGCATGCTAATAGACACGCACGCATATGCCAGGCATCGAGGTAAACCCCCAAGCAGCCCGCGATGTGTCGCAGTGAGGTGTTGAGGGGTGTGTGACTTCTGCATATGCTTGCGTGACTATTAGCATGCATTTGTTTTACATGGAGGTGACATCGAGGTAGCGAGCTGAACCGCGACCGCGAGGTATCACAGTGAGGCATCTTCGGCATGTAATTACCCAAGGTGTCCGGTTACATTATTAAGTTCTATCGGCTGCACGGATATATCTGACGTGTTTACAATACTTACAATGTTTTCAAAATACACCTGCACACGGCAGCAGATTAAAAGAAACAGATAAATAATATTTGGAAGATGTAACCTAACATCTTTAGTATAGAGAGAACAATCGATGTTAAATATTATTTGTATAATATCTGTCTAAGTATACATAATTATATAACACTTCTCTAACAAATATCACAAATACATAAGTTTATCATAATCGTCGTTATATTGAAAATGAATTCAAGAAGAGGTAAATTTCGAAGAGAGCTATTTAGGCTAACTACTATTGCTGTTGGTCCAACATTCTGTAAATATACTAATTCACTTCGTTGCAAAACTGCCAACCTTTTAGTCCGCCATTTAAAAGTAGAAAATAGACATTTTGAAGGCATATAGTTTAAATACATAGTGGAATGTATAGTTTTTTTATAAGGCTTTCATCATAAGAATGAAAATTACCTACTACGTCAACATTACATGGCAAATATTGAATTGTGTAAAGTCATTAATACATACTTTAGAATATATTGCGTGGGCATTACCAAGTTATTAGGAAAATAGTTCACTAATAATGCTAGATGCACCGCAAATATTACCAATAGATATTTATAGCGAAAGTTACATGAAATTAATTCATCAACTATGGATACGCGCTTAAAGTACTTCACGTAATGAGCAAACAGTATGTAGGTCCCGTAAGTACTTATTTATTTATATACAGGATTTAATAGGATGGTGCGTAAATAGTATTTAGATAAGCTAATTCATTATCAGCGGAGCGACGCACATGCTAATTGTAACCCTACCGTATCGTCGCTCGGACATTCGAGCTGCACTTTTCCTTATGAGCATACTGAGAACATTACGTATCGGCGGCTTTCGTTCGTCTACCATCATAATCAAGGAAACTGATTACTGCTTATAGTAACCGCGAGAATCATACAGTAATTACAGATAATCTGACTATCTGTTGTTGATTATCTGAATCAACGCACTAAGTGTTCAGATTTACAATTTTCTTACCGCAAAAGTGTTATCTTATAAATAATTTTGAAAGATAGTCTTGTTCAATAATACTATTAATATTGAATATGTATTGAGACAGACCCTAACTCCTACGGAACCCGATCTATAAAATTGACAAGAGTTGTATAACGGTAAGCGATGCGCTACTACATACACAATATAAACGTATCTACTCACTACAAAGTATTAGTACCATTTACTTAACTCTAATACATCGATTCAATTACAATTATATAAATATAAAACTTTATTTACTAGCCCAAGTGGGTTAATATTCACTTTTATATACAAATATAAATTTATTCTCCGTAATATAAAGAAGGTAAATTTGAATATACAAGTCATACAAATGGCGATGATCCAATTTTTAAAATAAAAACAGCTGCCGTCAATCAAAATAAATGCTCTCTTACCAATCAAGCAGCGTCATACGTCATCACTATACAAATTTATAAACTAATTCATGATAAAAACTGGACCATTCCCATCGAATTTAGAAGACTAGAACACTGGTCACAGATATTTCGGTATAGGCAAGGAGATTTTATTAGATTTTGATCACTCATCCAAATTAAATATCCACACTCACACTCTGTCACATCACATAAGCTAAAGTAACAATAAATTAATAGCCTGTGCAACCCCGAGTATTATCTCAAGCTCTTACATCTCACTTACAATGGACTGCACACAATAAATAAGAATTTCATATATTCACATCTCCAATATAAATAATTAAATCACAGATTCTATATTTCATTATGAATATTTTTTTATCTACGTATCTTTTCTACCTAGGACAAGATAAACGTTCATGTTATCTTTGCCTTTCACGTACACGCTGCCTCGCGGCTCGAACTCGTAGCGAGCCGACAGCACCGGGATGCAGGCCTCGCCCACCTGGATCCTCTTTGGCACGCCCGTCGAGTCCATCCGAGACGCTATGTTCACAGCGTCCCCCCAGATGTCGTAGAACAACTTGGTGGTCCCGATGACACCCGCGGTAACATCGCCGAAGTTATACCCGATTCGAAGAATAAAGTCGAATTCGAGCAAGTCTTCGTTGAAGTTATCCACAACTTTCTGCATCTCCAGCGCGAACTCCATCAGCTGGTAGAGGTGGTCGTGCGTGGCGCGCGACGCGTGGCGCAGGTCGGGGTTCAGTCCGCTGGCCGCCATGAAGGTGCTGCCGATAGTCTTAATCTTCTCCACGTGCTGGAACTCTGGCTTCTCTAGCAGCTCATCAAAGTCCGCTATCAGCTCGTTAAGTACCCGCAGGTATTCCTTCCCTTTCAAATACGACTCGTCGTACATTTCATTAAAGTTTACTATACTGGCAAATATAATGGCGACATCTTTGTGATTTTCTGAATATTTAGCTGTATTCTTGAGCTGGTCGGCGACATGTCGTGGTATTATATTGTGTAGCAACCAATCGGCCTGATTCCTCATGTTCTGTACTCTCTGTTTGTCGCGGTTGGCCACCACGTTACTATAGAAACTCAATCGGTAACTTATTTCGAACTCTCTGTTCAAGAACCACACCAGCATCAATAACAACGCAACATCCAAGTAAAGCTCTGTCAAATGCAGCTTGTGTTGGTGCCTGTCGAAGCCTATAGTACCGTTGTTGAAGTCCTCCAAGTCGACCATTGAGCTATTTACGAGGCTGTAGTCGGATGTATTCTGAGCAAACATTTGTGGGATTAGCCTTAAATTAATATCAGTAGCATCTTGCAGCAATTGAGTATTAGCTTCGTGACAACCTAACACGGCAAAAAATAGGAACAAACCAGCATAAAGCGTCACTAGAGTATTTTTCACAAGCCAGTTCATCTGAGTGAAGTTGCAGAAGTGCACTACACTTATACACAGCAGGTAGACGTAGAACGACTGTTCACCTTTCAGGATTGTCATCGTGGTATTTTGGCAGGAAAAGTTGAGGAGCACGGCAAATATCGGCAAACTGATGAGCAACCCACCTGACAGGTGCCACGGAAACCAGTTCGACAGCTTCCTGAATATTCTCACCGACCTAGAGATGGACTCCGTGAGTGCCTCGTGATTAGTCTTCCATTTTAGATAATGTCTATAGGAACAGAGTGCCATTGCTACGATTTCTATTAACATAAAAAAGATGAACCACCCTATTGAAGATCTCCAGTCACTGTATAATGTGAATATTGAAGCTGTGACGGCTAGGAAAATGATGGCCGAGACTAGAATGTCTAAAGCGGTGTTGAACCTCGAAGTCGTGAGCGTGGGCGGGAAGTCTTCGCAATCGTCACTTCTGTGGGCTTTGTCTCTGTAGTGTCTTTCAATTTCGGAGGATTTGAAGAAGAGTGTGAATCTGTTGAGGGGTGGTTGTACGAAGTAGTTGATGCCGGAGCGCGCGTTGTCTTGTACGCAGCGGATGAGTTGGAGGTCGGATTGTTTGCGCAGCTTCTGGAGGGACTGGACTTGTTCGTCGTTGAGCGGGGGGGGCAGGCGGCTGCGCGAGTGCTCGTTGAGGGACGACTGGCTGGACGTGTAGTAGCCCGACACGCGGTGTTGCATCATATCGGGGTGTGACGTCGCTATGTGGTTAAGGGCGTAGATCTGTAAATATAAAACAAAGTTTTTAAAACTTATAAGAGTGGATGAAGAGCTCACTAGTAGCTAATTAGGTGATGAGTGTGATTCAAATAGCTTGGAGATAATGAATCTGTCCAGTCGGTTCTTCAGTTGTGGATTGTGGAGGTAATTCCCCAATTCGGGCGAAGTCATACCCAATGCGCGCTGGACGTACTTATACGTCACTGATAACGCACATTTGCTTCTTAGGGTAATTACATGCCGAAGATGCTCGCAATCGCGGTCGCTACCTCGATGCCGATATCGCTATTTCTACATGGAAGGCGGTGCGAACACGTCTGTTCAGTCACACCTGAAATAAGTTGCTCAATCTTGTGTTTGTGTTGTACCCTACCTACTCCAGAAGAAAAAGTTGAACTGGTTTCACCAATCACGAGCCATTGATGCTTGCCGTCGACCGCGATGTAAAAACAAAATATTTTCACGTAGGCATCGAGATAAACTTCCGAGCAGCCCGCGATGTATCCATGAGATATCCTTTGGCATGTGCGTGCGTGACTATTAGCATGCATTTGTTTTACATGGAGGTGACATCGAGGTAGCGAGCTGAACCGCGACCGCGAGGTATCGCAGTGAGGCATCGTCGGCATGTAATAACCCTTACTTATATCTGAGATTTGCGTCAAAGCGCGCATTGACGCAACCTTCAAATGGAAGTGAGAGGCGCCGTAAATAAAGCTATAACATTGTCATATTCACGCATAGGAAAGCTGCAAACGTAAGTTGAATCACCTGATTGTTATAATAGCTAATTCAAGTAGGTATTAAAAAAAATAAGTTGCATACGAGTGTCGTAAGGTTAGTGGTTGCTGGATTTCCCTATTTCATAGTCAGGTCGTACAACTAGAAACCCAAATTGTTATTCGCTACTGTTTTATACCATTGGGTATAAAATTCGAATGATTCACGCGTTGTGTTCAAATGCCACAAATATACCGAGCCACATATCTTCCTTAACAAAGATATCAGTGCGTTACCATGAAATTATTGCTTATATTTCATTACGCGTGAAATACCGAATGATGTGTACAGCCACGAGCACTAATATGTCCACACTTGGCAACTTTCAATTGCGATTTTTGCGTGAAATAACAAAAACAACAATGAAATACGACACATTGCAAAAACCTATGGGTTCGAAAATACTATGTTCGTAGCAACATACAATTTCATTAAAAAAAATGAAAGGAAGTAAAGGAGTAAATCGCTTTTGAATAAAGCCAAGTGTATACATACTTATGGTCATATAAAAAATTCTTGACGGTGTAACGTAACGTGAGTGCCCAATCTGAAATATATTTCGGGGTGCCCGTCGATATTTTTCAACATCCTCTATTTGATTTGTTTCATCATTATCATCGCCACTTGTATAAATATATGTTACCGGCAATCTGCATAATCCGGTATTCTATAGAATACCGAGGCATTCTATAGAATGCAATAACGTTCAGGCAAGTATGAAACATAATTTATTCCATACTTTGCCTAGGCATTCTATACAATACCGAATGTTCAACCGGCAATGTGTGAAATACGCGGTCGGCGGGGCGGGTAGTGAACATTGCAACAACTTGACTTTGCTTTCGTTTACTCAATGTCGCCAAACTTAAGTGGCAGTGGGTGGGCAGGGCACATTGCTCGCAGAACAGATGGCCGATGGGGCCGAAAGGTTCTGGAGTGGCGACCGCGTACCGAAAGACGTAGCGTTGGAAGGTCTCCCACAAGGTGGACCGACGACCTTGTGAAGGCCGCAGGAACCCGTTGGATGCGAGAAGTACAAAATCGGTCGAAGTGGAGGTGCTTGGGGGAGGCCTATGTCCAGCAGTAGACGTCCTTCGGCTGAAATGATGCTGACTCATGTCGCGTATAACTTCATTACGTGCGTACGTAATAGTGGAGTCTATCCAGAACTATGGCATCTAATAAACGAATCACATTGATGAAAGAAAGGTTTTACGCAGAATTACGTATCAAAAGAGAAACCGCGAAATTCATTGACGACCAACGTTATGAAAAAAATATGGAGAAAATAAATACAGCAAAATCAGCCAAGAAGACCACGCCAAGGGATTATTGCAGCATTATATTCTACACCCATAGGTCAACCACACAACTGGGTATTTACTGTGATTAGTATGATATTCTAAGTTTTGTTATTATATGTTCATTACAATGTTTAGTACATCGCCTAAGAACAAAGGAGAATGCCCAGGCACAGTACTCTTGATAACTGTCTCGTGTCTCAAAAAGTTGAACAGCATCAACTATCTAAAATAAAAATATATTTTTTAAATAAGACTTAATTCATATTTATAATGGGATAGTATTTTGAACAATAATTAGTACTTTTAAGTTTCTGACTATAAGGTACGCCATTTTTTACTATAGCCTGTCAAAACTAGGGGTGTCCATTTTTTCTATTTCGTGTTCTGTGCCTAACTACCTACCCGCCTACAAAAATACATAATAATATCGATTCTGTATTGATTGTTCGATTTATTATTGCGTATCAAGTTAAATAACTGTTTATTTAAGAAAACAGCTGTATACAATATTTTTTTTAAATCGATAAATAGCTCGCAAGGTAAAATAAATAAATCAGTTTCTATATCCCCACAGAACTAGACATTATGTTATATGTAGTAGGTACATTTATCTATCTTTTCATTGAAAATGAGACGAGGCAATAGTGTGCGGTGAGGTAGATATTTGGTTGGTATGGTTATTAGCTTTGGTTTTATTTATTGTTGATATTGAAATCGGAATAGTTTCAAACGTCTAATCATACTAATACACCCACGTTGATTAAAAACAATAAAGATTTTAATCTGTAAAACGCATTATGGTTTTTATTTTTTTTAATGTTGCTAATCCATATGTTTGCTTTTCTTCCTATAATAAGCATAAAGCTTAAACACAAAATAAGTAGGTTCTCAACGCAACAACAGAGTTCTAAATCACATGTAACTTGCTGGTATTTGTAAGTGCCGGTAGTTGTCAACCGCGGGAAAGGCGCCTAGTTGTATTCGTAAAATACCACTGGGTGATTTGTGGAAATCGATTAAAAGTCGAATGTTTTAGAATCATTTACCAGCACGGGTACAACCTTGATTGACATTTATTGCCCGTCTGTCATACACATTGTCAAGTTAACCAGTATGTTTTTTTCTGCTGGTTTTGGTACGTTGTGCGTCGAGTTTGAGCCTTTTAGTTGCTCCGTTACTCCTGCTAACCCATTGAAAATAAACATTCTGGTAACATACATACATACGAAAATGTAAGAGATACATTAGGCGCTATAGTAGGATATTATTGTTCTTGCCTTGTAGGAAAAAGAACCGTAGGTTGTTGTGTGCATGTAATGTGCATAGTGTGGTATTTGAGCTGGGCACGTTACAACAATGTTAGTGTTCCAGCTCCATTTTTGAATAATATATTTTTGGAAGATTAAAATAAAGGTATAAAGAATAATCATTCTTTCATTTATTGTACCTAGTGTAGCTGTTTTCCATTCCTTCCTACGTACATAGACCATTTCATGAGACCTACTACAATCTATTATTTGAGTAGGATCTAGATATAACACTGAGCGATTGACTATCAAGTAATGATTCTTCCATACTTAGCATTATTTTGAATGAAACGCGGGAATACGATTTTGAAGCACGAAGATGCTCCAAATCTAAATCAAGACTTGGTGAGGTGGTCACAGGCCACCAGTAACTGGCCACCTGAAATAGCTAAACCGCTACATATTTTACACAAATGTACTTCAAAGGCACAGAGCTCACTCGTAATCGTAAACCCATTCAGATCCCTTCAAATAGCTTTTTTCAATTAATTTTGTGGTCGAACATAACCTCAAAATAATATTTTAATTTTTTTAAATATCTCGGTAATGCCATTGTAGTTTGTGTTGAACTTTTTGAGGATGTATTTAGACATGTCATCGAGTATTTTAAAGATGATTTGATGAAGACACAACAATGTTAAATTGAGTACATTTGTCCATAGTGCCGTGGGCAATCTCCTTTCCTTTTGTTTTCTTAATTTTTATTATTTTCTAATGTTAAGCATAAATAATTAATACTTAAGCATTCAGAGATGGTTGACATTATTGTCATAAAAAACAGCTATTTTTATTAAGTTGATTTCGAGTTAGCAAAAGATGTTATAATTGCTCTTCATTTTATACTTTACCTAATCTTCTCGTGGCATTCTATACAATACCGAGGCATTGTATACATATACTAGGCAGAGTATATAATGATACACAATAGAAAAAATATTTTATACAATGCCTGAATTATATGCTTCGCCGGTAACATAAATACATTACAAACTGGCGATATAAACTAAAAACAGCTCTGGACTATGCCTACACATGATATCATTAGTATATAATTAACGATTTTTCCTCAAGATAATAAACTTCAAACCCAGTATCAACTTTATTTTCGTCACATTCTTGACACATAGAAATGTGACATTTGCGGTGTTTATACGTTCATGACGTCAGCAGCACCCACTGGGACATCGTAAGTGATTTGTAACCCGACTCCTAGTCAATGGAAATGTGGGTGTAGTAGCTAACTATTCAACCATATTTAATTTTTCCAACGAAAGAAGAACACAATGTCAGACACTTTATAATAAAGAAAAAATGAGCTCAGAATCTTTAAGTTTTCATACCAACAGAACATAAATAACATGGCCACGCAGATTTATACCCTAATGACTGTACATAAAGCTGAAAGCTGGTACAAATTGCGATGCAATGGTATGACGGACATGCTTTATGACTGCAGCACACAGCTCTAGGGGCATATGTTTATAATTTATTAAAAGCATGTTTACGATGCGCTACCATTTCGTGAAAAATCTCCGCGATTTAACTCAAATCTGCGTCAATTTTATTTATGTGTAAGAAAAATTAGTCGATGAAGGTATACCTACTTGCTTAATACATACATGCGGGATTAATTTAGCATGTTTTACTTACGTTATAAGTAAAAATAGGAACATCAAAGTTGACCTGTAGCTGTATACTGGAGCGTCGGCTTGTGCTTCTGATGCCGGAGTCTTTGCGGCTATTCACTGAGGGACAGAGGCTGATGACGTCCTCAGGAGGTCGGCACACGGAGGTCTGTGGCGAAGGAAGGGGCAAGTTCAGTCTTCGGTCCTTTGGACGGATCAACTCGTCCTGCGTGGTGATCGTCGAACTGCGTGCGCGACACACTGGTACCTACAATGTTATAAAAAACAACATTATAACAATGTTTATCAGTAAAATAGGTTGCTATTTGTTTAGTCCTCGTTACCAGCTAACACGTGTTAAATGTATGTGTACACAAGTTTTCTCGCTTATTTTGTATGGGTGATAAATACTTCGCACACTATCCAAACAACGCAAATAAAAAGTTCATGAACTGATTTACAGCAGTTTTTTTGGGATTTTGAAACCGTTTAATATAAACGGTCTATAACTTCTCAAAACTTCTGTGCAGTTTCGAAATTGTTGATCAAGTTCTTGTTGATACGTATACAAAGTAGGAAACTTGATACCGGTATAACTAAGTAATCTTAAGAAAATAATCGCCTTAATGCGGGGTAGTCGGAGTTTTCCGCGACCCTCGGTCACGACAAAAACTAATTCAAATGATAAACATATAAATACTGAAAGTTATATGTCCGTACCTATCTACGTGTGGCAGACGACGGCTTAGTTGTTTTAAACATAGACTGCAACCTAATTGCGTAACACACGATCAATCGGAATCGGTTTCATTTTGACAGTTCAACAACATTCATTGCGTTATTTCGTTGTTGACCAGACACATTTTTTGAACATATGAAGCCTTCATATGTTCAAAAAATGTGTCTGAATGAAGCAATAGATTAGCAATATCCTTCAAAATGATTCAGATTGAGATTGATTGTGTGACGCAATTAGGGTGCGGGTTAGCACATCATTATTATTATGGAAATAAATGATTATTACAATATGTGCACTCCCATCCCAAATATAAAATTATTATATTAGACGACCAACGGATAATAAGTTAATAATTATTACAAATGAGTTGCGCAAACGCCAGTATCTGTTACGCTCACGACTCACATTGCTCCGAGTCAAGGGCGAGGTTATAAAGTTTATATTTCGTAACCAAAACTTTTGATAATCTCCTAAAGATATAATAAACCCGAGAGATAAGATGGTATAAAAACAAACATCATGATAGTTCAAATATAATTCTATTAATATTTTGTATGTAGCGGAGCGAAGCGCAGTTTATACTCGGCCTTGGTATGCAGATCATCCTCAAACGTTTCTTATCAGAATCGGTATTATCAAAGTGTATTGACTTGGACGTGTCCCAGCGGCCACTGTCGCTACAGTCGTTAGCAACATTGCCCAAGATCCGTGACTTAAAACAAAGCACTCAAGTGTGCCACATTACCACCTTTTACTTAATCTCGGCGATTATTTGTGGCATTTTCTAACCATTTTAAGGCATGCGGTTTCCTTGTGGATGTAACATAACATCACGCCTAAATTTCCGAAGGATTAGGCAGATGTGTACCTATAGCACACCCACATTTCGCCTGTTATGTTTATGACCCATTAAATAAGGGGTGAGCAGGGGCATATTTACCTCTATGTTGTTCGATCTTCCATATTGAGAACGGTAGCTGCTACTTCTGGCGAAAGGCGACATGTTACTCCTGGACTGGCTCAAGTAGGATCGTATGTCGATGATCTCCCTCTCGAAGGACGCCATGTCATGGCTCCGTGGCGGGATGTTCAGCTTAATGGTATTCTGCGCCGGCCTACTCTTATTGTCTTGAGATTCTATCACAATAGGCACTTGCTGATAACCATTGCTGGACTGCATCCCAGACCCCGCGTCTCCTCTCTCCAAGAAATGTATAGACTTGTCAGTCAACTCCTGCTTTTTCATCTCGTGAAGAGGGGTATCCGAATGCTTCCGTAAAAATCTAGGCACTTTCCAATTTTTCAACTTTGTTGTGTATTTGCCGTAGCTACCTAGAATTATATTGTTAGTTATTTATTAGGATACTAGAAACATATATAATAAACTAGAGCTACCCGAAACTGTTAAATTTTCCCAATATTGAACCTTAATGCTTGAGCGATAAAGTTAAAAATTGATTATTTGACAGATTGTAGTAGCTTGATGTGCTGGCGTCTGTACACGTTTCTTAGTATAATCATGCACAACATTGTATGAGTGTAACGTCCTATAGCTATTGTATCCGAGCGTGATGCAAAATGACTTTTATTTTCTAGAAAAACATACCTATAGGTACTTGAAAATTGTAGTGTTGTACTTAAAAATCGATGCCACGCAAAGTAATAGAAACCTACATAAATAACTTAGAAACGAAAATACCAAGAGATTTTGTTGCCAGAGATCATGAAGATACAATAAAAGATAAACGCAGTACTGAAATTAATTGAGTTTTCAGACATATTTTTTGTTATTTCTAGCAATTTATGTTCAAATCGCTCAGCAACATTAACATCGTTCTCGTTTAATCGCTACTATTTCTGTTTGCAATGAAAGCAGGAGAAATCTATAGTGACTTTAATAGCTTGACTATAAAATCGAATTTTGCTACATGTTTACAGTTTATTTGCTCGATATTACTGCCAATGCTGATACGAAATGCGTATCGTCGATTAATTCAGAGCATGCGAACGAATTATTAGAGAAATATGATTTCTGACTTAAGGCTCCCGCAGACAGAACAACTTCCATGAAGTTTTAATAGAAATTGTTATACTAGAGTCGCGTCGCGATATCGCGTCGCGCCTGTCGGGAACCTTTAAAGAGTTTACATTTTTTTTTTTTTAGAAATAGCCTTATGAAGGTATCGGACAGAATGACTAACACAAATCATCCTACTCATGTCGTGATTTGAGCGACAAAGAGCATCACCTTCACGTAATGAAGTCACTCTATATCTTATCAGCTTGTGTCTTACTCTTGAGATAAATAACAATTTTCTTCGGTTCAATTCATAATATTATACTGGATCCAAGTCAAAATACGAACAGATATAAAATTCATTAAAAATAATTGTTAGCACAACTGGTTAAATTGTTGTGTTACAAAATGTAGATACAATCACGAGCTAAAATTCGCAATATACGTAACAGTAATTTTATATAGCCAAAATGTTCCTAATTAGCGGCATAACTCTCGTGACCTTTAAATCCGCAAAAGTCGTTGACACTCCAACCTAATATAGCTTTAGATAACTGGGAACAAAAAAAAACTCACCTACAGAAGTGGGACTCTTCGACGAACTGTCATTAGTGTCAGGGAATCCCTTGGTCTTTTCGTCCAGCTCGGTGTCCGAATCCAATATACTGGGCAATGAACTGGCTTTCGTTCGGAAATAAAATGCACTTGGGGAGAGGAAGTTTTTAGAATCTTTTCTGGATCCTAATCTGTCGTCGCCTCTAGGTGACAACGGGAGTGGGGAGTGATTGCAGGAGAGGACGGACTGAGGAGATGCTGCGGGGGATATAATCAGGCGTAAGTTGATAGGATTGGAGGGAGTCAGGCAGTTGTCGTGGCTATAAGGGGAGTACAGCTGACGGCCTTCGATAAAATAGGTTTTATGACCTAAACAAACAGAATTGGTTTTAGAATGTGTCCACAATACAAATGATCGTGCAATCGTAAATCTATTTATAAATTCACTCACCAAAGACGTCATCGCCTTCTTCTAAGATATAGGAACCTCCAAGAAATTTTGCAGTCTCTTCTGATATGTGGACGCGACCTGGCTTCCCAGTGGATTCCATTTTGTTGGCGAAGCTTACGTCATTACTCCAGACGTCAAATTTAAACCGGCGTGTGCCCACAATACCGCACAGAACGGTGCCGGTGTGAACTCCTACTCTCATATTTATTCCTTCGCCACGCACTCTATCGAATTCCTTTATAGCGTCTATCATTCCTGAAATATTTATTATGAATTAGTGCCGGCATGGTGTTCGTACACCGCGGAAGCGAGATTTCTTGAAGCTGAATTTAAACACGGATCGCGTTTTGATCTTAGCTTTTGTTCTAGTACGCGATCCGTCGTAGATTTGTCTGCCCAGAAAGTTTGCCCGGCCTTGGTGAAAGATTAGTCCTCCTCTTAAAATGCGTAATACAAGGCTCGATTGAGTCACTACAGGGGCACAATTTGACTAGTTTTATCTATCTGATCTCCTTGATAGTGGCTTCATATTAAATTCTGTTTAGAATTGCACTTACCCAGTCCCATTTCTACACAACATGTAGCATGATCCGGTCTGGGCTCAGGGCAACCAGATACACAATAATAACAATCACCCAATGTAGAAATTTTCTCACATCCATGATTTTGGCATAACTCATCAAACTTCTCAAATAGGTCATTTAATATATTAACTAATTCTTCAGCACCCTTGTTACTTGACATCTTGGTAAAGCCCACAATATCAGCAAACAGTATACTGACATTGTCCATTGAGCTCATGTTGAAAGGCCTGAACAACGATTTGATGTCAGACGCGCCGGGGTTTGAGTGTCTAGGTTTGAGCGGATTGTGCGGCTTTAAACTAGCTTCTGTGTCAAGTACTTGCTCCTCCAACAACCAGCTTGCCACTTTGGGCGGCATCACAGAATGTATCATTTTTTCTTTGAGCTGCTTCTCCATTTCCAGCTGCTTTCTTACTAACAGGCTCTGCCCTACTTTCATAAATGTGCCACGCATTCTCACAAAGGTCATTAGGTATATATGTACACCGATTATGTGAACACAAAGCTGAAGTAAAATTCTCACAAACATTCCAGGGCATTGCCATTCTTGCTCTGACAAATGTAACACAATATTCAGTACTTCAAACACTATTGAATACAAAATTCCAATGATAACACAGGCATACAGTGGTAATGGTGTTAGTGTGTATATAATCAGCAATATTTCAATGCACATGGTGAAATGTCCTGACTGACTGATGTCGGCAGCCTGTGAAAATGCTGTGTCTAACCGTGTGGTGAGTGTCACCAGTGACAGGCTGAGGGTACACAGAGCGAGTGCCATGACCAGGGAGAGCTTGAAAGTGTACACTTTATATATATTTGTGAATGTTACAAATAGCATAACAGATGTAATCAATAGGACCCCAGCAAATATAGAACACAAAAATGGCCATTTTACTGTTATACCATTCAAACCAAGGGCCACAAAGTAGACAAACCATGATACAGAAAATATCAAAATGTATAAAAGTGCAAATCTGAAAAAAGAAAAATAAAAAACATCAAATACGTTTAGTTAATGATAAAGTTGTGACATCAGGCAATTTATCAGTTAACTGACATTCATGCATGAATGTTACACACTTATAAGTGGATTATTTCTTTGAAAGCACTTACCTAAATCTTAGTCTTATTTGTCTAAAGGAACTACTTCTGTATTGGCCTTCAAGTATCTCTGAATCAAATCTCGGGTTCCACCAGATTCCTGTAGCAGCCCTCTCGAAGGCGATTGGTATGGTGAGTCCACAACAGTTGGTGGTAGGGTTGTTGCGTGCCAGGTAAGCTTGCACATGTGGAGCCAGTCTGATCTGAGCATCTTCCCCCTCGGAGCAGTCTGCATCATGTTTGCTATCAAACTGTTGCGACCCATCACTGCAGCTGACACACCCACTTGGAGCATTCATTTTTCAATGAAATATTTCATGTTATCCATTGTTAAATCACAGAAATAACAGCTCTGGCCATATTTGAATCTGTTTTGGAAAACAAGCTATTGTAATGTTATTTTTGCAAATATTATTCATGTAATTCATTGTTCTATTTCAAAAGATTTCTCCATATTTAATACTGTGTATATATTTATATTCATATCTGATATCAAGATAAAATTTTAAAGAAAGTAGAACATTGTCCTTGGACAAATAAATAAACAAAATGAATCAGCTGTTCACTATAAGGCAACATTTCAAAATGAAAATATAAGGATTTATATCAGAAAGAGATAAGAAAAAGGCGACATAAGATAAATTAATTACAGGATTTGTACGTTTTCAGCAATTTATGGATAAACTTACACCATTTTGAGAAAAAAGTATGATAGGCAAGCTCTGATTTTATGGCATTTATTGAATGAGTACTGTGTTACTAAGATGTATGACTGATATACTGATCTACTGAGATCAAGATAACATTAGTGTTAGACTAGACTCAAGTGGATTGAGTTGTACAAAGATGGTACCTATTGTGAGACAGAATGAATTTAATTTAATACAAGTATTCAGAGAAACAGCTAGTGAGCTTGCAGATTACCTCCTTAAGCTTATTCATGTAATCATTTTTTTGATGACCAAATTAATGATATTTAACTGACATACATACATATTATTATTTCTTTTAGACTAGTAACAAAAAAAATATTTTCAAGAAAAACTCAAGATGTAGGTAGCTATTTAATTTTTTTATTTATTACCTAAAAGATAACACAGAGCCAGTATTATTTGAGGATGTAAATTATTATTTCATAGAATATAGAAAATGCATTTTTTATCAGAACAGTCCCAGTGATCTCAAGTGAAGGCTTGAATTAAAATAGGAACACCAAGTTACAGAAATACAACCCATAAAATTACTTCACTATAGCCATTAACATTATATTAAAGATCAATATTTACGTTTTTTATATTCCTATAAAATTATCGCAGAGACTAAACGATATTTTTAGTTAAATTACGAATTTTTTACTTACCAAATCATTCTCACTTGAAATTCTTGACGTTTACTGACCAAGGTTATTACAGATCAATTCTATGTAAATAATGATATCCGATTTTTTAAATAATAACCAGCGCACTTTTCTTTCATGAAAAAACTAGTATAGCATAATTTATCACAAGAACCAAAATGAAGAGTAAAAAAATCACAAAAAGACACAATCCAATCCACACAATACTATACGTTCTAGAGATGTTCCATAGATGTTCGCATGACATGAAATGTCCAAAATGTCGTAGAACTCAGCTGAAGTAAATCGATGACAGATTTCCATATTTAGTTGGACGACTAGACGATTTTTGTAGCGCAAAAATTCTTCTCGATTGTAACGATAATTTTTTTTTTCTTATTGTAGCAGATTGTTCCACAATGATGATAAAAAATTAAACAATAAACAGCACCCTAATGGCGTAACCACAATCAATCTCCATCTGAATCATTTTGAAGTATATTGCTAATCCATCGCTTCATATGTTCAAAACATGTGTCATTAATTGTGTCTGCACAACACAAGTTGTGTTGTGCAGACACAGATGACACATGTTTCAACATTCATTGCGTTATTTACGTTGTTGTGCTGAATGTTGTTGAACTGTCAAAATGAAACCGATTCTGATTGATCGTGTGTTTGTTGGTACTGATGAAATGCGGGTTTTTTTCAGTTAAATCTAACTGGGAAGAAAAAGTGATTCGATCCGTTGAGCAAAGTAGGTATCTAACGGTTTTAACTTTAAGAATTTCTCAGTAGCAGCCCGAAGTATGTATGTACAGACGCCAGCAGGTCAACCTACCTGAAACTGTCAAATTTTCCCAATCAACCTTGAACCTTAATGCTTTAGAGATAAAGTTGAATATCTATTAAAGAAATTTGACAGATTGTAGTAGCTTGATGTGCTGGCGTCTGTACCTATGGATTTGTGCCCCGATGATTTATAGCAATAGTCTCTCCCCCTATTTAATATCACCACTGCCTAACCTTTCGGAGAATACACGCGTGATTTTATTTAGTTTATCTGTTTACAATAAATTACTATTTGAATTTCTCCTCGTTGGTCTAGTGGTCGCAAGCGCAGTAGCGCGCTGCTGAGCCTGGGTTCGAGTCCCAGGTCGGGGAAAATGTTATTGGGTTTTTCCATCAGGAATTTCCCAGTAGCAGACTAGCAGCTCGAAGTCTGGATTATTTTGTGCCAGGATGATGGAAATAGGCTCGCCCCTATTACATGGGACTTAAACATAACTCGCCAAATGTGAAGGTACGGACGCCAGCACATCAAGCTACTACAATCTGTCAAATTTCTTTAAAAGATTTTCAACTTTATCCTTAAAGCATTAAAGTTCAAGGTTGATTGGGAAAATTTGACAGTTTCCAGTAGCTTGATGTGCTGGCGTCTGTACACTTCTACCTAACCCATCGGGGATGTATTACATATAGGCGTGATGTTATTTGAATATAAGAGATAGACCAACGGAACATCAAAGACTAATAATATATGGAACACGACACACCGCAAGCACTCGCTTCACGAATAAGTTTTGGAACATTGGGTTTCTAAGGTACCTACGCAACTCGCGAGCACAGCGATTAGAATTTGTTCCTTGTGTTTGTATCACGGAATTATTAAGTATCCACTATGGGACAGCTTATGTTGGCATAATTATCTTGAAGGATAGCTTGTTTTGGCATAATTTTAATTCGCATAATGTTACTAGGCGTAATGACTATTATCATCATAGTATTACTTAGGGCATACAAGTTAATAGGAATAACGAGAAAAAAATTAAAGAAGTACAAAAATGACTCAATAATTTGGAGATGTGTGAACAGAAAGTGCCGTGGTGGTATGGTAACAGTGATAGGATTCAAAAGATTTTAAATCACAACGTTTGCACACCTAGTGTATAAAAAAATTTGGTTCTATTTCCTGGGTGTGTAACGTTTGAAATGAAAAAATAAAAGTTCTATTGATCATATGACCTAATTTCTTTTAATACCTATACTTTTTCAATATAACGATGAAATGATATAATGTATTATTGAAATACAGTGGCGGATTAGCCATATAGCAAGAGTAGCAAATGCTACGGGCACCGCGCATTTAGAGGGGCACCGCGCACCAACGCTTTCTGACCGTAAAAAAAATATCAATTTAGATAGAGGCGTAAACATATTTTTTCAAATCAATGTTGTTGGTACGAAAGAGTTGGGTATCAAAATGTTCAACAGCCATGTTTAAGGTCCTGCTAAATAACTCGCTCAAAGCTTATTAAATTTCCTATTGAGAGTGGTATTGGTATCAAAGATTCTCGTGGGCAAAGTTATGATAACGCCAGCAATATGAGTGGGAAATACAGCAGCTTACAAGCACGTTTTAAGCAGATAAATATCTTTGCAGAGTACTACATTCCTTGTCTTGCACTACTGCGCTCTAAAACAACGATAGCTGCCATTAGCTCAAAAGGTTGCCCAAATGGGACTGGGCAGGACATGTCTGCCGCATGCCGGACAAACTGTGGGCCCATATAGCACAGAACTGGTGCCCTGAGGCTGGCTCAGGCTGGGTCGCGGCGTACCTGTGTCGCATAAACAGGGAGCCGGACGCTCGGTGTCACCACTGCGTCGACTGCCGGGAGGACACGGCGCGGCATACGCTGGCAGAGTGTGCCGCGTGGGAGGAGCCGCACCGTGCCCTCATCTCAGAAGTAGGCAGTGACCTGTCGCTGCCGGCCGTGGTCCAGTCGATGGTGGGCAGCGAAGAGTCCTGGGACGCGGTGGTTTCCTTCTGCGAAACGGTCGTCTCGCAGAAGGAGGCTGCGGAAAGGGAGAGGGAGATCTCGTCCACTCACCCAGCCCGCAGCAGGCGCAACGGGCGTCAGTGAAGGGCGGAAAACGCTCTCTTTCAGCCCCTCTAAATGGGTCCAGGGGCGACGGACTCGGGGACGTCCGTTGCCCCCCACACATCAGGACCCGACGTGGCGGCGCGTAGTGTTCCTCGCACACCCCTCTAAGACGTCGCGGGGGGAGTCTAACACCTCACTCACCGCCGGACCCGAGGAGGCTCGCGGTGGCGGGCCGGCATCAGTCGGGGGTTGCGGAAGGATCGCACGTTCCCGCGACCCCCGGCGTAGGTGTGAGATGGAACACCGGAGTGGTTTTTAGTCAGTAAGAGTCTGACAGACCCCGTCGCCCGCCCCAGGGCGGTGGACATCCATGAGGATTTTCCAAAAAAAAAAAAATGGGGCTCTCGGGGCATTGGTTGCTTCGGGAAGTGCCTGTGTCGCTTAAACAGGGAACCGGACGCCCGGTGTCACCACTACGTCGACTGCCGGGAGCACACGGCGCGGCATACGCTGGCAGAGTGTGCCGCTTGGGAGGAGCCGCGCCGTGCCCTCATCTCAGAAGTAGGCAGTGACCTGCCGGCCGTGGTCGAGTCGATGGTCGGCAGCGAAGAGTCCTGGGACGCCGCGGTGCTTTCCATCTGCCAAACAGTCATCTCACAGAAGGAGGCGGCGGAAAGGGAGAGGGAGATCTCGTCCACTCACCCGGCCCGCAGCAGGCGCACCGGGCGTTGGCGGAGGGCGGACAACGCCCTCTTCCAGCCCCCTTAAATGGGTCCAGGGGCGACACGAGGAGACACGAGGTGGTTGCGCGCAGTGTTCCACGCGCGCCCCTCTTAGGCTGCTATCCCAGTCCCACTGGCGTTTTACGAGCATTGACGCTTCTCCAACGTGGGCGCTGCGCTTAGACGTCGCGGGGGGAGTCAAACACCCCACTCCCCCCCCCCTGACTCGAGGAGGCCCGCGGTGGCGGGCCGGCACGTCGGGGGTTGTGGAAGGATCGTACGTTCCCGCGTTCCCGGCGTGGGTGTGAGATGGAACACCGGGGTTATTTTTAGTTCGTAAGAGTGTGACAGATGAGAGTGTGACAGAGATGAGGAATTTCCACCCCGGAAAAAGAGGAAAGGCTGGGTCGCGGTAGATGACGTAGGAGATGGCGGGACGAGCTGGATATAGGTTCCGTAAAAACTAGAAGGAGGACGCGCTGGCTCGCGAAAGATGGAAGGAGTGGAGTGAGGCCCAAGAGTGGGAAAGCATAGGCTAGTAAAAAAGAACTTGATAATGTGCATAGCAAAAGGTCGCGCAACTAATGTTTGCAAAGTAAAATCGCATAGCGAATGCTCCCGGTGAGTACGTAAGTCAAATGAATGAAATGCAAATGAATTTTCCAGCCAGACATTATTTGCCTATTACGTTCTTGAAGTATTTTTATGTTTAGGTATGACCCTAGAAACAGTAACATATTTTCAATGGTACATACCTGCAAGTAGTACTGTTAGTGTGTTAGAGACAAACTAGGGACATTAGAGAAAAGGAACAAAACTATTAAAAACATAAGTAGTTAAAATGATGTTCAATTTTTATTCATGAAAAATAGTTTACAAAAAATATTATTATCTTCAATGCATTATAACTACATTATAATGCTATGACAGTAATCACTAAAATGATTAGTAAGAATTAAAACATCATCCATTTTTGATTTCTGAATTAGTTTATCAAAATAACATTAATGAATTGACAATAGTAATGAAAGATATGAGTATAGCTGTAATATTTTTATACAAAAAGTAGTAAAAAAGATGTATTTATTTATTTAAGCAAAATGCGAACTCAATTGAGACTGTATAAACTTAATAATAGATTTATTTGGTAACTACAATGAAAAATTGTAAGCATACATCCATTTTAAGATCAACAATGGTGTATAAAATATTCATTTAAATTATCACAATAACATTCTAATAAATAACTTACATTATAAGGAAGACATATTCACTTGAAAAAAATTTCATACTACTAAAGAAACTTGTTCACATTGATTTTAATATAATATTAATGTAAGGCACATTTCAAGCACCATCATTATAATTTATTGTCATCTTCACATCAAACCTGCATTTTATCAAAATATTTGTTGAAGACAACCCTATCTGACAAATGTAAATAGCTATGCGATATACTATATAACATGATTTAATTAACGTAACAATCTAAATTATTGCCAAAAATTACAAAGAACACTCAGAGACACAACTTCAAGAAAAGTTGTTCTCATAAAAACAGTATAAAACTACTGACCGCTCAGATGTTTATCACATTATAAATATTTAATATCTCTTTGCAATATCATAAAGTAGGAATTCCCAACATTAATTATGAATTAATTTGAGTATAATATCTAGTCATTGTACATGCCATCAAGCAAAAAATCCATTCTTTTATAATGCCTGTTCTTCCAAGCTTCTTGTCCTCGTCGCAAGGCCATGTACCCAAGAACAGCAAACATAGGAACTAGCAAAATTGATATAACAAGAGGCATTATCATCCCGGGGTGGCTGTTAGCATTCTTTGCATACGCTTTTAAGTCTTTGTTAGGTGACTGGATTTGGTCTGACACCAATGTTCCTGGTGAAGACTTGACTGTCATATTTGCAAGAGTATCATAAGATAATAGTAAGGGCTTCTTGTGTATTTCAGTTTTATTCATATCTTTTACACCACTGGATAATTTGTTCAGCAAAGAGCTGTTCACCTTGGACTCATTTAACTTATTTGTGTAAACAGTTATGTTTGTCTTGAGAGCACCAGTTTTTTCTAGTATTTTGGGAGCAACGGTAGGATTTTCATTATTTGTTGATACATTATTTTGTTGAGGTTTCACGTTATCGTCTTCGATATAAACAACTCCTTTTCGTGCAACAACAGGTTTTACTTTATTTTTTACCAATTCACTGTCGATGCTCGTAAGTTTGTCTTTGGGTAAAGCCAAAACCGATGTCCCTAGCAATAAGGAACCGCCCTCGCTTAGCAATGTTACTTTCGTTTCATTTGTCTGATTTACCTTGTGAGGTTCAGGTTCAGATAGAGTTTTGTTTGTTATGTCCGGTTTACTGACTGTCGTGTTGCTACTGTTAATAAACGGAATGAACAAAACATGACACAATAAAAGATAAAATATCATTTTGTATAAAACGAAAACTATCGAAAATTAAAAGTTTTGGAAATAAACTCATACACAAGTCACAAAAACATTAGAAAGATTACCAAATTGGCAAATTATTATGACGTTCATGACATTGTCAGATGTGACGTGTAGTGGACGTGGGAAAAAAAAGTTGTATGTTTACCAACCAAAAGCGGATGAATTGGTCGTTGCTGTAGTTTAGTTTGTAAATAGTTTTAGTTAATTTAGGATAAAAATGAATAAAAAAAATGATAAAATTGTATAATTTAGGATATAATTATGCTAGTTTATCAAAAGCCTAGTCGATCACTCTACTATTTATTACAAATCGCATACAAAGAAACGTCATCGAGTGTCAAGTTGACATTTGTTTTTTTGACAGCTGCGACTTTCAAATGACACAAATTAATTTTGGGAACGATACACGAAAAATGAAATAAATAGGAATAATACTAACGAATAGCGTATTGCGTCTAATTAGAAACCAATTTATTTACAATGAAGTTTTGAAAGTTTTTACAGTGAAGTACTATTAAAATGAGGACTCGTAGTAATTCAGGGGTGCGTTTGGATTATTATCAGCGGGTAGTGCACAAGTTAATTTTAGATCACCAGCAGCCTGTGACTGGATTGTTTCCCGCAAGCCCACACAATGACCACGCATGGATTAGAGACAACCTGTACTGCATATTGGCAGTATGGGGACTCTCCATGGCGTTTAAGAAAATTGCAGATCAAGATGAGGATCGTGCCAAAACATACGAATTAGAACAAAGTTGCGTCAAGCTGATGAGAGGTAATTATTGATAGGAACTGTGATTCTGTACTCGGAAATCTGCCCCGTCAAGTCTGTGGCAGTAGTTTAGTATTGCTTGAGTAGTAGTTTCTACATGAGCTTGTATAAACTTGAGTTTCTGTTTTCCCAGGTCTGCTCATGGCTATGATGCAACAAAAAGACAAAGTGGAGAAGTTTAAGAGCACTCAGCACCCATTGGACTCCCTCCATGCCAAGTACTCCTC
The DNA here is from genome assembly GCA_949629185.1 of Apamea crenata. Classification (NCBI taxonomy): domain Eukaryota; kingdom Metazoa; phylum Arthropoda; class Insecta; order Lepidoptera; family Noctuidae; genus Apamea; species Apamea crenata. The sequence continues at coordinate 8,427,511 of OX451359.1, forward strand.
CACCACCGGCCGCTCTGTGGTGAAGGACACAGAATGGGGACATCTCCAGATTGATGCCATTTCTCTGTATCTCCTCATTCTTGCACAGATGACAGCATCTGGTCTGCAGATTGTATTTTCTTTAGATGAAGTATCATTCATCCAGAATCTAGTATTTTACATTGAATCAGCTTATTGCACCCCTGATTATGGTATTTGGGAAAGAGGTGACAAGACCAACCATGGCCTGCCGGAGTTGAATGCTAGCTCCATCGGTATGGCCAAAGCAGCTCTAGAAGCTATGAATGAATTGGACCTGTTTGGTGCTCGCGGTGGTCCTTCTAGTGTAATCCATGTTTTGGCTGATGAAGCTCAAAAATGTCAAGCTGTGCTTCAATCAATGCTACCAAGAGAATCAAACAGTAAGGAGTTAGATTCAGGCCTACTTTCTATTATAAGCTACCCGGCTTTTGCAGTAGATGATCCACAGTTAATTGCTATAACCAGAGACACTATTGTTACTAAAATGCAAGGAAAATTTGGATGCAAGCGGTTCTTAAGGGATGGTCACAAAACACCCAGAGAGGATCCCAACAGGCTTTACTATGAGCCTTGGGAGCTGAGAATGTTTGAAAACATTGAATGTGAGTGGCCTCTGTTCTTCTGCTACCTGATATTGGATTACTGCTTCAAAGGTGATAAGAACAATGTTGCAGAGTACACACAGATGTTGGAAAAGGTGATGTTGAGGAAAGATGATGGGATTAAGTTGGTTCCTGAGCTGTATTCAGTTCCAGCAGACAAGGCTGATTTGGAACAGCAGAATCCAGGGAGCCAAGAACGCATACCACTTGGCAGATGCCCTTTCATATGGGCTCAATCATTGTACATTCTTGGAAAGTTATTACAAGAGGTAAATCTTATAGCACTCCACTCACAGTTAATTCATTGGTATTTTATCATTTAAATAAAAATAAAGTATTTAATGCAGGCAACAAAGACCCATAACATAAATACCATAAACACTTATAAAAACCACAAAAAACAACAAACTACATTTAAATAATGCTTTGTTTTATTTTCAGGGATTCTTAGCTGTAGGTGAATTAGATCCTCTCAACAGAAGACTATGTTCAGAGAAAAAACCAGATGTGGTTGTACAGATAGTGATACTTGCTGAAACTAATGAAATTAGGGACAAATTGATGGAGTATGACTTGCATGTGCAGACCATTAGTGAGGTGGCCCCCATTGAAGTTCAACCAGCTAGGGTGCTCAGCCATTTGTACACATATTTAGGCAAGTAATTGAACGCAATAGGATTACATAATGAAAAGGAATTGAACAATATACAGCAGCAACTCACTAACAACACTTAAACTTATTGAACTACTAATTGAAAGTGTTTACTTCTTTAAATTGTCTCAACAGACTTGCCATTAGACTTAAATTCCATGGCATAGAGTTCCGATTTGTTTAAAAGCCATTTGTATACAATGAAATATGCTAGCTATTTTAGTAAGGCTGATTGATGAAGCTGTGATATTATAATTTACATAATATGAAATTTCAGGTAGAAACAAGAAACTGGGCTTGTCTGGTAGAAAGTCGCGTGATGTAGGCATCCTAAGCACCAGCAAACTGTACTCTTTGAATGACCGCATATTTGCCTTCACACCACAGGTACATTTATTTAATGTATTTATTAAGATTCATACATCCATCATAATTTAGTCCTAAGCAATTGCAAAAACACTTACGAAGGGTAATTACATGCCGAAGATGCCAGGCATCGAGGTAAACCCCCAAGCAGCCGGCGATGTATCGCAGTGAGGTATCCTACGGCATATACGTGCGTGTCTATTAGCATGCATTTGTTTTACATGGAGGTGATATCGAGGTAGCGAGCTAAACCGCGACCGCGAGGTATCACAGTGAGGCATCTTTGGTATGTTATTACCCTTAGAGTATTTCATATCAACTTTACTTTGCTATCATTCTGGTGTTGCAGAAGTGAATAAGTATTAAATTTTCTTTTTTATGAAAGAAATTGCATTTCATAACTCATTTTTTTTTGTTTAATTTATTCACTAGTATTCTGATATGACACGTTTCTACATCGCCTCTGACTACGATCTAATGGTTGACACTCTCAAAGCTGAAATTAATTTCTTGAAGTCCTCTTGGCAAAACCTTCTTGGTAGACCACTTGTGGTCTTGACCCTGAATCAAATGCACTTAGGTATTGTTTTATTTATTTATTATTTTGTAAAGTTTGCTTGCTGGTTTTGCCCATCCATGTTTAGAATGTTTCACGAATAACATTGACCCTGTAGAATGTTATGTTCGTTTGGTTGTTGAAGTGTTTATATATTGGTCTTGGTTTAAAAATGCAATTACATGTTTTGTGGAAGTCAATAAGTACATAATATAAATCTAGTTTTACTATGTGGAATGTTTGCAGACTTTCAAACAGCCATATTTCATTACTTGCACAAAATAAAGTTTATTTATACCATACATTATTATTATTATTATTTGATGTGGCCATTTGTCAAACTATGTTATCAGTAAAAAAAAATATTATACCTTTTGGACACATAGAGCTAGTTGTGTCCGTTGCCATCTAGAAAACGATTGTCCTCCTGTTGCATCAAATAGACCCCTTGTAATTGTAGTAAATGACTAAAATATGGTCCTTCTTGGGTGTAGCTAGGTTGAAACCCCCCAAACGTTGCCTATAACAAAAATATTTATAAAAAAGATAAATAAAGTACATTTTGATATGCCGTTCGTACAGGCACGTTTTTCCAGTGGGTTTTTTTTAGTGCACTGTATTTTCAACGCACTGCTTAGCGCCGAGAGTTAAAAATCCAACAGTGTGTTTAATTGACGTGCTGGGACCGAGAGTTGAAAATCCAGTGCCCGATAATATCCCGTCGCGATATTTGTACGTCTGTGCGAACGTGGGCTTAGTTCAATGCATTCTTTGTAAGCAGTTTATTTAAACCCTAGCTACACCTACGTCTCACAACCCCTATTAAACATTAACCCCGCATGGGTGTGGTGTGTCTTAGAACTTCGACTATGAAGAATACTACATGTCGCGCGACCCGGCGCTGCTCGCGAGCACGTTTACGGCTAACGTCGCGTTCCTTGGCATGAGCTGGAAACAAATGCTTGGCCGGCCGACGATTACGCTGCTCGCTACGCAGTATTTGTTAGGTAAAGGATGGTTATTGTCTGCCTATGGAAAAGGTTTTCTTTCTTGTTTTTTGTGTGTGTGCTGGTGTATGGTGAGATTTACCCTAACCAATCTAACGCACATAAATTATGAAATTTAAACTTATGGATTTAAAATGGTTTTTTGAACGACAAAAAGCATATTGGAAAATGACAAAATTCAATGAAAATTAGACTTTGTGGCATGACATTACGGTTTATAATGGCTGTGTCATCTGATTTAGCCCATCTATTGTTTAATCCAAGTCAAGAGCAACATATTTTTTTCTAACTTGGCAACAAAAACGAATTCGCCATACATCATTTACACACAAACATCTTTTTGAATAGTTAAGGTTAAGACACCCGTAAAATTTTGTTTTGTTTTTAAATACAATAGCCGAGGTGAAGGTTAGTCTTCTCCGCAAACGCTTACGTCACACAAATATAATATTGTTATGACATAAGGGGACGGCCGGGTACCCAGTTTATTTTTTAAATTATTTATATTTATGTGTACGTATTATAAGACAACGGTTTACGGGTTGTGCTGTCTTGATATCTGACTAATCCAATTACCAATAAAATTCATTACTAACAAGATCCATCTCTCACAATCACGCTTTCTGAGCTTTCCGAGCTATGTAGCTTTCCTTTCCCCTTTTATTACTACAGAATTTTCTCCATCTTTCGTTCATATATTTCAGATCAGGGTAAGATCCCAATGGCGATGATAACGACTATGAAGAAGCTTAAGTCAGGATATATTAATGGTACCAGAGTAACTCTTGGGAACCTTGGAGATTTTTTGAGCACATCCGCCATTACGAACCTGAGTTTCCTTGGCAGTCAAGAGGATGGGTATCCTGACAGTAAGCTTTTCTTTCTTATTTAAATATGTTTTTTTTTTCGGGAAAACAAACAGTTAAATATATATCTTAATAAACAGGTAAGTAGTGAAAAAAAGAGAGCACATTTACCCCTTTATTCATAAACGTTGCTTATAGTTAAGTAGTGATTAGTGACTGGTTAACCATACATTTTAAACGTCACTTAACTTTATTCATCATTACCTCAATATGTTTAGCACACGACGTTATCCACATCTTTATTTTCCTTTTCCTTTTTTTTTATCTTAAATACATACTTACTACAAAATTATTATGGAACTATTTACACACAAGTGAAACTTAAAAGGTAAAATCTAAAGAAAATTCTTAAATTAAAAAAGACATTAAGAAAAAAAAACAAAAGTACAGTTCTTGCTCCTAGATTCTGGAACAAATATCAGCACAAATATTAGCTAACAAACTATCAAGGGCATATCAAGTGCTGTGAATGTGTGCTGTGTGTGTGCTGTGCCTGAAGTATCAGACGTTATGAAAAACCATTGAATGAAAAATGTTAGCATATCTGTTATTATTTTACCAATTTTAATTCTGAATAAAATATGTATTTGTTTATTAATAAACAAATACATATTTTATACAACAACACAACAACAACACCATACAACCACAAACAACAACAACATATTCAACATCAACCTATATATTTTTTTTTTATACATAGGTATGTATTTGTTATTGTTTTTTTGTTTGTTTATTATCTAATATCGTCGTGTTTCAGAATTGAATCCGGAAGTACAAACCTATTTAGAAGACCACTTACTGAAATCGTTTAGCAACAAGATCAGCTTCCTGCCACGTCCGGCGGGTGCACTCAATGCCCGTGTGTTGCGCCGGCGCATGTCAGTGCGCGGCGCTATCAAGAAGACGAGGTCTATTAATGTCGACTGTGCGTATTCATCTCCAATGCTTATTACAATTTATTATCAACTTTGTCTTTCTTGATATAAAGTCGAAAATTAACTGCACCCACGCTCACAGTTTATTGGTTTTCGCGCAGATGTGCAACACTTAGATCTTATTCTAGTAAAAAATAAAGTTTATTTTTGCTTTGCTCACCAACATAGTGTGACGTACTTGTTTCAAGTCTTTATACTTTCTTTGACCAGTCAGTACAACAAAGTATTGGATTATTGATGTTGGTATTGAAGTCATTGTGAATTTAAAGTACTTGAAAATGAAACTAGATCTGATTTTAATGCAAGGTTTACTCTACAGCCGAAACATTGGGTATGGAAGGAGAATCAATAGGTCGTTCGTTGGAACGCAAGCCGTCCTGGCTCGATGTGGACCCTGCAACCTACGGTCGTAGCCCGTCGCCCGAAGACGCTAAGCGAAGGGCTATTACTAAGTAAGTCACATTTTAAATTGGAAAAGAAATGATAGTGAAAAGAGAGGATCCTCCGACCAGACGAGTGTTGTGTCTGGTGTGCTAATGCCCGACGATTGATGTCGGGACATTGAATATATTCTAGTTGCGCGGTAAACTCTGCTTGCGCGATGCAGGATTTTTCGAGACGTCAGTGTGATTAGTGTTTCGCATGTGGCCATGTAGATGACGCCACATACACAACGTCTTCTTCGTGTGGTGGGAAGCTTAGCAAGCTTTAAAATCATTATCCGCACTTCTTCATATCAGACCCATTGCAAAACCTCCTTAGATAGATCCCTCCCTCCCATCATCAATCATCATCTCCTTCCCTATTTTGCCCAATATTTTCTTTGTTGAACCTCTGTATCGCACCAATACTCTTTGTAATTCTTGAAATATTCTTCCATTTTGCGAAGATACTACGCCAAGATTCGCGATATCTCAACGGATGACAAACCCTCAAGCTTAGTGACTTTTTTCTCTTTTTGCTTGGCTCTTGTGGCTCCTGGCGTGATATTAAATAGAATCAAGCCTTCGTCAAGAATTGGGCTACCAAAAACAAAATTTAAAAAAAAATCCGACTAGAGATTAGCGCGTTCAAACTCTTCAGCTAATTTTATATTTATTCCTTGTAATGTTTTAGAGGAACATCCACTACATCTTTATTGGCCAACACTCCTACCATTGAAGTGACAAAAGAGAAGTCCCCATCGCCGCCGGAGGGTAAGCACGAATCCTTTGAACATTACAATAGCTTATAATGATGACATCTATGTACTTTCCTATAAAATAAATGCCTATTTTCAAACATGGGAATATTTTTCTTAAACAATTTTAACGCACTTTTGTTACACATTATCATTGTCATCAAACTCAGTGTGCCTGTACTCGAGTACTGCACTGCACCTGTACTCAATAACTCTGCCATAATATTTTCAGCAATAATAAACAAGAACCTAGCAGGCATCGTCCGCAACCGAACGACCTCTGAGTCAAACTCGGTGTACGCTGAACAGGAGACTGACGAACTAATCGCCATGTTGAGAGAGACAGAGAGTCTGGACGAACAGGGAGACATACTGCAGTACCTCGTCGATACGCATGGACTTGACTTTAGTACAGGTAAACTTGAATTTGTATGTGAGTGGGTGAGGATGGAAAGGGATGTCGGTGCGATAGTAGGGTAGGATCAACGACCATAGGATAATTTAAAGTGATTTCATAACTTTCGGGTGCCATAGAGAGACTGAAAAGGGTAAATTATTTCATCACCACTGCTCTCAAAGCAGTGAAGGAAAACATCGTGAGGGAACGAACGTGTCCTAGATGCACAAATTCTAAGACGTGACATCTAGCAACCCGCAGTGGGCCCCTGTGTAGACTGCAGCCCACTCCCACTCGAAGAGAAGAGGCCTATGTCCCAGCAGTGGGAACATTATATGCTGATAATTTATAGAGGCTATGGTGTTTAAACAAAAATGTACAGTAAATAACAAAAAAATATGACAAAAACAGCCCGCTTCTCCGATAGCACCGGAAACTAAATAAAAGCGCCATGTGCCAACTTAGCTCTTTACATACGGCAACCTTACAAACTTCTCTTTTAACATCACTAATTTTTTTTATTACTTCTTCATATTCATAATTTTCTATAGGAATGCAAGAAAACGGCAAAATGGTCACAGTAAAAGACCTACTAAAAGTCCTATACGAGAAGGCGTGCTCCCAAAAACTTTGGGGCCTCGTCCGTCACTCGGCCGGCATGCTCGGCAAAAGGGTAGAAGACCTCGCAAAGGCGGTCACAGACTTGCTGGTCCGGCAGAAACAGATCACAGTGGGCATGCCGCCTAATAATGAGCACACGATCACCGCGCCGCTGCCGGAGAATGAACTTAGGCAGTTGATTCATCAGGTATGTTGCTGTTGTGTTGTCATGTAAATGTTTTATCGGGTACTGCTTAAGCTCGGGGACTAAATATATTTGTATGACTGAGAAGAGCGACGGCAGTTGGTAATTTAATTAGAATCAAATCAAGTCGAGCAGATTGGTCAGACCACTAGAGGACTTACGTTTTAATATATTTATATAATATTCGTGTTTGCTTAGGCCAACTTTATATGTTACGAATTTAAACCGTTCCATACAAATATGTTCAGTTCCTTAGTAGAATAATTTCCGTAACGCGTATGAGTTTGAATTAATCAAACCATAACTACACTCGAGAGCAATGAATCCGGGTCACTTGAAGAATCCTAAAAATCTCGGAAACTAAAAATGCTAGGTTAATGCAATAAATTGTATTTAATAGACAATGTAATACTCCTTAAATGAAGTTATTAAAACTTCTTAGTTATTGTAAAGTTATATCATAAAAAAATCAAATTTGAAAAAGGGCCACTTTCGAAGATGGAACTACGAAATTACAGCATTTGGTTTTGCTTTTGTTTGTAATCTGTCATTTATGTGGGTACATAAACCATGTTGATAGTGCTCTATATTCATTATTCAAGCTGAAATTATGTCGCTTACGCCTGAAGAATGCACCAGAATACTTACAATGCTGGAAACCGGCCGGAGTCAGCGCGATACAGCCAGGACTGTCGGTGTGTCGCTGTCAACAGTACAAAGAGTTCTCCGACGTTACGAAGAAACTGGTTCTAACCTACGCAGACCAGGAACGGGCAGAACCAGGTGTACCACAGCACGAGAAGACCGATACTTGGTGAACACCATGCTTCGAAATCGCTTTCTCACAGGAACTGAACTCACAAATCAGTTTCGACGCCTCGGAGGAAGTAACCCAAGTGCATGGACAGTAAGACGTCGGCTTGCTGAATCTAACTTAAAACCCCTTAGACCTGCAAACGGCCCTAAACTGGAGCGTGGGCATCGTATTTCAAGACTAAGATATGCCCAGAGCCACCTAAATTGGAGTATTGAAGATTGGTCAAAAGTTGTGTTCTCCGACGAATCAAAATTTATGCTCTACAAGCACGATGGAAGACACAGAGTGTATCGAAGACCAGGGGAAAGATTCAAGCAAGCATGCATCGAAGAAAAAGTAGCCTACGTTGGTGGGTCTGTACTTGTGTGGGCCGGAATTTCTTCTGAAAGTCGCACAGAGCTGGTGATCATAGAAAACGGCTCTTTAACTAGCGTAAGATATGTGGAAGAAATCCTAAATGATCACGTTGGTCCGTTTATGGTCAATTTAGGTGAGGATGCTATATTTATGCATGACAATGCCCGACCTCATACAGGCAGGATTGTGAATGACTACCTTCAAGAGATGAACATTATTCGTATGGAGTGGCCAGCGCGCAGCCCGGATATCAACCCGATCGAGCATGCTTGGGACGAGCTAGGCAGATGCGTAAAACAACGAAACCCTCCCCCAATCACGCTTCGTGAGCTCAAAATTGCTTTCACAGAGGAATGGGAGAATATTCCCCAAAATCGTATAAGGAACTTGGTGTACAGCATGCCAAACCGCGTAAACGCAGTAATGGAAGCACGAGGAGGCAATACGAAGTATTAAAATTCAAGAAAATCGTAATAAAGTTCAAAAATTTCATGTTTCCTATTTTTGTTTTAAGTAGAGATCAGCAGTTTTTTTCTTTATGTAATTTTGTGTTAATAAAATGTATGGTGACTCATATTTTTTTTACTTTCATTTAAGGAGTATTACATTGTCTATTAAATACAATTTATTGCATTAACCTATCATTTTTAGTTTCCGAGATTTTTAACATTCTTTAAGTGACCCGGATTCATTGCTCTCGAGTGTATAATATTGACGTAATAAAGCTTTAATATTTGTTGCATGCAGTCATTTCGCCATCAAAATCAAGGGAATGAACAGAAAAAGGTAATAAAAACAGTTAATATAAAAATGACTAACGTTTATACCTACTTCTCTTATCATCGTAACTTTGTAAACACTCATTACTTTTTGTTATTACCTTCATGGAGTTGTAATTCAGCATTGCATTGGTTGCATGTATTGTGTTTATTGCTGTTGTAAATATCTTGCCAAGGGACATATTTTTCGGATGTGGATGTCTCGTGACAGTGCCAAAAAGCAACTATTGTACTTGTGGTAAGCATTGTGAAGGAAAAAATCGTGAGGAAACTTGCACGTCCTAGAACCAAAAGTTCGAAGGCATGTGACATCCGCCAACCCGCACTGGGCCCGCGTGGTGGATATGGCCCACTCCCTCTTACAGAGAGGAGGCCTGTGTCCCAGCAGTGGGAGCATTATATGCTGATTATGCTTACCACTAGCACTGACTGCTACACGTCAGCTGACAAGTGGAATACTTAAAAAAGGTGGTGCACATAGTTTCTAAAGAAAATGTGGTCGCAGGAAATAATTTGACATAGAGATGACATTTGACATTAAGAACAGAATTCAGTGTCTATACTCAAGTATAGACACGATGTAACGAGAAGAGAATCCGCCACTATTACAAATTAAAATTTGTGGCCTCTTACGGCAAGCTAACATAAGCCCAAAGGACAGGTGGTTTGGTATCGATATATTATAAGGAAACAACAAACTATCTCAAACCCCGTATATTTATAAAAATAGATCGAAAGCAATAAAAGGTAAACCTTAAAACCCTCATATTAAAAACCTCATATGTCAATTAGGCCTGTCAGTAGGAGCATTTTGTAAATCGTTTTTAATGATAACGCGGCGTAATTAGTAGGTAAATTTGGTATTATTTAGCACCTACAGCAGAGGTCCGTTGGGCGAGGGTTGGATTTAGGTACGTTGAAAAAGATAGCACAATAAAATGAAAAGGATAGTATTTAGAAAAAAATTATAGTACACTTTCATTATTTTTAATTTAACTTAATAGTTAGTCGTTGTTTGTTTATTTGTATTCTAGATTATGTAATTGTTTGCTGTTCCAAATAAAAAAATAAAAAAAAAAATAGTTATTCAAATCAGGTATGGCAAAATTTACTCCCCTTCTAAGTTTATCAGTTCTTGAATATTACTATTAGCTAGATCTTCATCTTTGGCATTTAATCTCATCAACATATCCTCAGTAGGAATAAAATCAGTACAATTATCCACTTTTGCTAGCGTCACAAGACAATAATATGGCGTCTATGGATTGTGTTGCCAGTTTATTTCGTATTTTAGTCTTGGTAAGGTTTTTCACCATTGTTGTCACTTTGATTGGATTTCGAATGGAATGGAAAGAACGAGATCAGTGGAAAGATAGAAGTGTACTGCGGAGGATAATCGGGGAGTCCCCGGCCATCGACACAGAAAACATCGCAAGATCAGATTTCGGTTGAAATATTCATATGACGTAAAACTAAGCTTTGGGAAAAAACTTTAAATTATAGTATTTTAGCGTACTATCCTTAGATTTGGATAGTATTAGTACAAAGGGCGAAATTATAGTATAAATACTATAATTATAGTACAAAATCCAACCCTTGGGCGAGTCGATTGAATCGCGGGGCGCCGGCGTACGGCGTATTCTAGTGAAGCAGATCGACCGACCTCCACGAGCGAGCGAGCAACAGAAAGAAACCAGCCGGCATTCATTTCTCACGGTTCGCGAACGCTGCGGTTATTGTCTCTTCTAAACGTATAATACTGACTAATTCAAAATGTGCGACGAGGAAGTTGCCGCGTTGGTAGTAGACAATGGCTCCGGTATGTGCAAGGCCGGGTTCGCCAGTGACGACGCACCCCGCGCCGTGTTCCCATCCATCGTGGGCAGGCCGCGCCACCAAGGCGTCATGGTCGGCATGGGACAGAAGGACTCGTACGTAGGAGACGAGGCCCAGAGCAAGAGAGGTATGCTCACGCTCAAGTACCCCATCGAGCACGGTATCGTCACCAACTGGGACGATATGGAGAAGATCTGGCATCACACCTTCTACAACGAGCTGCGTGTGGCGCCCGAGGAGCACCCCGTGCTGCTCACGGAGGCCCCCCTCAACCCTAAGGCCAACAGAGAGAAGATGACACAGATCATGTTCGAGACCTTCAACACGCCCGCCATGTACGTCGCCATCCAGGCCGTGCTCTCGCTGTACGCGTCTGGTCGTATCACCGGTATCGTGCTGGACTCCGGAGACGGTGTCTCGCACACGGTGCCCATCTACGAGGGCTACGCACTACCGCACGCCATCCTGCGTCTGGACTTGGCCGGTCGCGACCTCACAGACTACCTGATGAAGATCCTCACCGAGCGCGGTTACTCTTTCACCACCACGGCTGAGCGAGAAATCGTGCGTGACATCAAGGAGAAGCTCTGCTACGTCGCGCTCGACTTCGAGCAGGAGATGGCCACCGCCGCCTCCAGCAGCTCCCTGGAGAAGTCCTACGAACTTCCCGACGGACAAGTCATCACCATCGGTAACGAACGATTCCGTTGCCCTGAGGCTCTATTCCAGCCCTCATTCCTGGGTATGGAAGCTTGCGGCATCCACGAGACCACTTACAACTCGATCATGAAGTGTGACGTCGAAATCCATAAGGACTTGTACGCCAACACAGTTCTGTCCGGAGGTACCACCATGTACCCTGGCATCGCCGACCGTATGCAGAAGGAGATCACAGCCCTGGCCCTGTCCACAATGAAGATCAAGATCAACGCTCCCCCAGAGAGGAAGTACTTCGTATGGATCGGTGGATCGATCCTCGCCTCCCTCTCGACCTTCCAGCAGATGTGGATCTCGAAACAGGAGTACGGCGAGTCTGGCCCCTCCATCGTGCACAGGAAGTGCTTCTAAGCGCGCCGCGACCCGCTGCCGACAGCAGCCCGCGGCCCGGCCGGTCCCGCGGCCGGCTGCTCAATTCAGGCTTGTAATCTCCGTTAATTTAATTGTACGTAAGATATTATTGTAATTAAATCGTAATAGTGCCTCGGTACTGCACTCGCCAAAGGATCTTTTGTAATCTAATGAATGATGATTGTATGTGCTGAAACGGATAAGACTACTTTCTTACTAGGTCATTTATAAATTATAACAAATGAAAAAAATACAAAAAAAAAACTTAAAAACTAATTTACCTTATCATTAACAAATTAGGTAGGTGACTATAGCTATATCTTAATATTGCCAGCCAGCTAAAATTGCTATGGAATGTACAGTCAGCAAAGGAGATAAGTAACCAGGGTCATCGGATATAGTTGAAGTTTAGTAAGAAACCGATGGATGTTTTCGAATGTAATTTAATTTGCTACATGAACTGTTTGTTTTCTAGATAGCATTTTGCGGTCGCAAAATATTTGAGTCAGTAACAAATTGACAAAGTTCCGTTATTGTTTCGAAACAATGCGACTGTGTGCGTTTCGGTTTATATGTGTGGTATCAGTTTTTACACAGTTTGACCGGAACGTGTTTCAGTAACTCTTTGTAGTCGTTGTGTTGACAAAATATGTATGCATTTGTGACGACTTCAGTTTGGTTTGCATGTGTTGTAACAGTGCTTACACAGTTTGACTGGAAAGTGTTTCAGTAACTCTTTGTAGTCGATGAGTCAACACGATATGTACGGATTTGTGTCGACTTTATTTTATACACATTGCGTTGAGTTTTCAACAAGCGAACGATCAAAGATTAACTGTGTTGTAACGGTGTGGCAACTTTGTTACTGGAATAATATTCATGTACACAAAGTTTCGTAATGTTACGTCATAGTTCCAAAACAAAATTTTACCAAAATTAGCATAAAAATATCAACCAGCTGCACCTGGTTCTCAAATATTTCTGAATTGTATGCCAACTAAACATGAGTAAGCAGCCGAAAAAACGTAATTTCCGGACCACATCGACTTACTACAGGAAAATCAACGATTTATTAGTAAGACAAAATGAAGCTCTAAGCAAGTAATTGCCTAATTTTTATTATAATATACGTAGATCATCTTTTTCTTCTTAAAACATAATTAATTAAAATTTTCTTGTAGTTATTTTTTTATATTTTAGGATATTTATAGTCTAGTAAAAGTAAACATGTAGGTAAGTAATTAAATTTACGTATTGTTTGGTTAAAAACATATTGTATCAATAAATTTCAGGTGCACGGTCTTCAGCATCTGACAATCAAAATAATAATACAAATAATTCAGGATTATACGACACAATTTTGAATAATTTCACAATTTTATAAAACAAATGTCTTATTTTGATGAAGTTTAATAAGGGTACTTTTTGAGTCCCCTTAATGCCTTTCCAGGTTAATTGATTTAGTAGTTCAGTTCAGTGAACAAACATCTTGCTAAGTTTCCAATCTTTGATATTTTTTGCTTTCCACTTGTACCACATATTGAAGAAAATTCTTTGATCTGAAATAAAATATATTATTATGTCATGCCATGCATGCCTGAAGATTTTTTTACGAAACCGGCCGACCGAATAAATAATATATTTAATTAATAAAATAGTGAACCTGCGTGTGCATGCGCGCGTGTGTGTGTGTATGTATGTGTATTAAGGGTCATGTCATGACAAATGCTACCGTGTCGAGAAGTGCCCCACTTTAGTCGCAGCGACCGAAACAAAGTCGTAGCAGCGACCAAAAATGTTACTGGTGTCGTCTTTTCAGTGTCGACTAGTTTCGTAACGGCTACCAAAAAATGCTATCTGGATATTAACTAAATTAAGTTTATTCGAAAACATAGCATCGGTTTCTTACTAAACTTCAACTATATCCGACGACCCTGGTTACTTATCTCCTTTGGGGGGTTTTCGTTTGTATGAAAAATCTTATTCCTTGAGTTAATAAACTTGAAACTTGGCACGAATATTTATCTAAGTAAATTATGAAGATTGCCAGTTTTTGTTTTTCTAAACTACCCCCTAAAAAGGGATTGGGGGGTTTCAAAGTTTGTATGGAAGAATTTTAGCTCCGCGGTCCGATTTTCTCGAAACTCAGTATTTATACCTATATATATATAGTCATAGAAATGAAAGTTTTAGTCGTACAACCATTTTATTTAAATTTTTCTTTAGGGAAATACATGCAATTTCATGTCTTGAAAATCACGTTCGTCAAATGTTGTCCATCTTGCTCGTAGCATGAAGCAAGTCGATTGAAGAAGTTTTGGTGTACGCGCTCCAGTAAGGCTTCGTCAATGGTAGACAAAAGTGTCAACATTTTTATGCATGAGTACGAGTCTTTTGGCTATGTGTAATGTCTTTTCTCGTTTTTCTTTTTTTTTTGATTTTATTATTTTTTTTACTTGTAATTGTGCGTTTTGTTTGTGCAGAATAAAATATTTTTCTTTCTTTCTTTCTTTTCTTTTTATGGCAACTAAACTGCATCACCTAACGGTTCCAACGAGCCCTTCCCAATCTCCCTACTCCCTCCCTATTCGGAGAAACAACCCCCTACTTTTGGGGACGTTCTCGTGAACCACCCTGTATAACATTTCAAACTTGAATTCGTGAAAAAGTAAAATAAAATGGAACGTGATTGTGTGATCCAGTATACAAAAATATCACTATTACTTAAATGGTTCACACACACACACCCGTTTTACACAGGTTCTTGCACCAATGCAATAGGTAATACATGCGAGTTTTGTTGTGCGCAGGCGTATGGCGACGACGAGAGTACGGCCATGTTGACTCAGGAGCTGCTGGTCTACCTCGCCATGTTCATTCGTACTGAGCCTCAACTCTTCCTCGAGATGTTGCGGCTGCGTGTAGGACTTATCATACAGGTATTTATTTATTTAGAGCATGAGCGTAGGTTCGAACCCAGACAGGCGATTTACTTTGTATAAATTATTTCATCACCACTGCTCTCAAAACGGTGAAGGACAACATCGTGAGGAAACCGGCATGTCCTAGAACCAAAAATTCGAAAGACGTGTGATATCTATCAGTTGTAGGTAACAACTGGGGCCAGACAAAAAGTTTCATACGCGAAGGAGATAGAGAAAATATATTTCTGTCTCTCTTACTACTGGATTTAATAAGTGAGTCCTTGTCTCTGTGTATTGTATAGAATCAAGTTCTTCGTACTGTACAGCTGTGCTGCTGGGGAGTTTTTTTGCGTCTCTTCTTCTGCCCAGCTGAAGCACTAGGAAGTGGTGAGAGGCGCGCATTTTGGGGGACTGTCTTATGTAATTTTGAGGTTCAAAAATTGCTGATTCTCAACCTAGTTTGAATAAATTACTTTTGATTTTTATTAAGTGTCTTGTCTATTACCATACTCTGTCTTTTCGTCGATTTAAATGGATTAAATACTTTTTTTACAGGTAATGGCCACTGAGTTATCACGAACACTATCATGCGACGGCGAAGAGGCGTCCGAACATTTGCTGAACTTATCACCCTTTGAGATGAAGAATCTGCTGCACCATATTCTCAGTGGAAAGGAGTTTGCTATCAATAGCGGTAAATATTATTTTTTCATATATTTATACATATAACAGTATGTTTCATGTAAAGACTTCCAAATTTAGCTTGAATTTGGTTTCTAGAAATAAAAGAAAGAAGGAAAAAAAATCTGTCTCTAAATATAAGTACGCCTTGTAAAATAATAATAATCTAAAACAGCTCGAGGATTAAAGGTGCATTTCAAAATTAATCGGGGTTTTATGAGTAAAATTTAGTGGTTTTATTTATAAAACCTCTATTCGGTTTACTACTTCTGTTATACAAAAATAATATCCATAGTAAAAATAAATTAATTCCATCTTTATTATACTATCCCCGTGTCATAACATCCTGTATATCAAACTGTATGCACTGCGTCTTATGATGCTACATTTAATGTGGACAGGGGAAAATTAAATTTCACGACACGGTTGGCGCAGTGGTTAAGCGATTGACTGCTGCGCTGCGTGTCGCGGGTTCGATTTCCGCACGGAACAAATATTTGTATGACCTACATGTATTTGTTCCGAGTCTGGGTGTTTTCTATCTATAATATGTATGTATTTACAAAAAAAAATTGTATATAAGTAGTTTATCAGCCATCTTGTTACCATAACACAAGCATTAGGTTTCTTAGCTTGGGACAAATGGTGCTGTGTGAAATGTCCAGGGATATTATTATTATTATTAAATTAGCTAGTGAAACTCCGTAGACGTGATGGGTTACGATATCTATTTACAATAAAACAACAAAAAAATAATAAAAATAAACTCTTCAAGTCTTAATTTAAAACAACTGCAGCTAGGTCAAATCCGATGGTAGTGTCATCATCATCATTTAAGCCGAAAGACGTCCATTGCTGGACATAGGCCTCCCCAAGCACCTCCACTTAGACCGGTTCTGTGCTTCTCGCATCCAACGGGTACTGTAGTTACCTGAAATGATGGATTTAGAGAATTTTTGTTTTTCTGCGGAGTTTCGCTAGCTAAATTAATTTGACTATATTTTAGTCGCTATTAGTACTAGTAACTATCTTAACAAATGTTTCCTTTTTGCAGCAAACTCTACAGTTGTAATAAAGGGAAAATTCAGTAAGAATAAAGGCGAGTGGTTCTGTGACAGCAAGACTTTTGCTTATGTTCATGTCTGAATGCACCCCGTTGCAGAGTTGTAACCTTGTGTATACGTCCCTTGGCACACGATTTTCTATTCAAAATGTGTGACTGTGTGTGCCCGAAATTTTACACCAGTCTCCGTCTAAAGGAAGTTCTTATCGTGCGCGTTTTTTTCAAGAGTATTCACATTTCACAAACGACCGTATTACTAAGACCACAAAGCTATAAATCGAAGGTTCGCTGGCGTCTGCGGTTCTTAGATCAACGTTCCGCAATATCGATCTTTACTTTGTTAACAATACCGTATAAATTCGTTTGTGAAATCTATTACACCTATCTGAAACGCACTACAACAAAACCAAAGCGATTGCGTACAAATCACAATGCATGCGGTTCAAGTCTACCAGATTAAAATAATAAAAAAAAGACTTATCTTCGAGACTGGATTTATAAATGTTTTGTTTTCCTATTCCCTTATACGAAAAAGCTCTCGCTGTAAATAATGTTATTAATTACCACTCTGACTTATAATAAACAAGTACACTGGACTTCATACTATCGATGACAAAATGATGACATTTGATTTTGGCCATTTTGCGCTGACAGCGACGTGAGCGTTCGTGGAACTAATATTTTTGATAGAGTTTTACAAGATGCGCATGCTCTCATGATAAAAACGGTCTAAATGCCTCGTAGTAAACACAAAATACACAAAATGTTTCCACGACGATAGTCCGGCTATTCCAGCGTACTTGTATAATATAGGTCAGTGAATTACAACCATTACTTATATTCATTTTTGTTTGTCTCCCGATTAACTGTTAGACCCTGCCGAGTCTTTTGTTTGAAAAGCCAATGTTGCTCTGTTATGAAATGTTCCATTTTGTTTTCAGTTGGTCGCGGTAACTTCTCCATAGTGAGCAACAAGTCTCATAGATATGGCAAGAAGTCGCAGATTGTTTTGGAAGGGCAAACTTTACAAGGCGGTATTGAAGAATGTAAGTATCAACCTAAAATATTTTTTTACTTGCTTATTCAAGGTAGGTTAAATTTTAAAAGGTTAGACAAGAAATAAAGTTGAAGCTTAGCGCAGCTCAACTTCCATAATTATCTTTTGCTTCTCTTTGACTAAATATCTGAACAAGGTCTTGATGTAGCGCTGTAACATTTATTTTCAAATGTCGCAGCATCATGTTGAGATAGGAGTTTTTTGGCCTCGTACAAGACTTTTCTTTTCTTTTCAGGGTTTTTTCTTTTCATGTTTCTATGATTGTCATTCTATTCTATTATTCCTGTGCGAGTACAACTAAATACCTACTTTTTAATTTTGTATGTAAAGAATTTTCATGTTTACCCTCTTACTTGTCTTGAAGAATATAATCACATCATACTTTAGCAAGAGACGGTACAAGGGTCCGCGTGGAAATTTAATAGATGAGCCATTTTAACTGCCTGGTTGTGTATATTTTATTGAGACTTCTGTTTATTAAGCACCTACTACTGAGCCGGATCGCCAGGGCCAGTGGTTGCGTCGGCGACGACTCGATGGAGCCCTCAACCGTGTGCCAAGAGACTTCTATCCTCGCGTATGGGGAGTGTTGGAACGGGTATGCATCATCCATTTCAATGTTAATGAACCAACTATAATTCTCTATTAAATTGTTCCAAGTTACCAAACGCATGCACGCATATGCTCCCATTTCACCAGTTATGTAGTCCCATGTAATAAAAGGCGAGGCTATTGCTATCCACCGGGAACCAATCAAGACTCCGGAGTACTACTGTAAATTCTCAATGGGAGAACCCAATGCACCCAATTTTGTAGGCTTAAATAGCTGCCCCTCCGAGATTAAATCTTGTGGGGGAAATTAGTTTAATTAATAGATTAATAAGATGATCTTGAATTTCTATGTTAATATTAATTTCTTTTTTTAGAGCTGGTTATAGCTTGTATTTAAGTATTAAAAAATCGAAATGTAGATTGCATGCATAGTGGTCGCCCGAAATTTTACAAGATATCGACTCTTGAATCAATAACGAACCAGTAATTTTTATTCCAGTGCCAAGGCCTAATAATTCAAGGTAAAATCCTACAACCGAACCTTACCCAAGAGATGACATCAGGAGAACTAAAATTCGCGCTCGCAGTGGAAACAGTGCTGAACTCCATCCCTCAGCCAGAGTATCGACAGTTGGTGGTCGAAGCTCTTATGGTGCTGACCCTCGTAGTGGAATATAAGGCAGTGGCACATCTGGGCGGGACGATCGAAGTCGAGAGCCTGGTTCACAGGGCCAACCAAATATTTTTGGATGATCAGGTGAGATTCTGTTCTTGCGGCTTTCATTATTATTGTCTAATAACTAGACGTTCGCACGAACGTAAAAATATCGTGGCAGGATTTTTTCGCGCACTAGATTTTCAACGCACTGCATAGGACCGAGCGTTGAAAATCCAGTGCGCTATAAAATCCCGCCACGATATTTTTACGTCATCATCATAACATTGATCACTATAATTATCTATGTAGTGTTCTCTTACACACTAAGTCTAAAGCTGTCAGTTGTAAATTATCATGGTCGATAATTTAGTGACCACATTTGCAGTTGTTGTAAAAATGAATGTGGCCTCAAATGTAAAGCATGTTTTAATACAATTCTCTACGGATTTCATTCGATAAAATAATGTTAACGTATTATTTTCAGATACGAGGCTTGTGCATTCACACTTCGTTCGCTAAATTATTACTAACATAGTGATAAGTCATATTGACACATTTTTTTCTTGTAATATAACTTTTACATATGAAAGTTTGCTAAGTATATGTCTATGGGTCAATGTAGCCTGAAAGAAATATGATAAAACAAAGTTACTTTTCGTGTCTGCGTGACCGCGTTGTTCTTTAAAAATACGCAACGGATTTTGATGCGCTTTTCACCATAATTTAGAGCACTTATTCCGAAATATGTATAATATATAAATTAGATATAACAAAGAAATCTCGATGTTGTGATATGTCGCCATTGAACTCGTGCGAAGCAGGGGTGCATCGCTAGTTAGTATTAAAATAAGGTTTTGTTGTTAACAGATGCGCTGCAACGGCGACGCGACGCTGTGCTGCGCGAAGGACCGCGCCGGCGCGGCGGGCGCGCTCGTGTGCGGCGGCGCGGCCGGCGTGTGCCAGCACCTGTACGACAGCGCGCCCAGCGGCTCCTACGGCACTATGACGTATCTCGCGCGCGCTGTTGCCGCTCATCTGGCTGATACTATGCCGCTAGATTCACCTATAGAGTGCACCATCACTTAGAACATGGAACGACATATCAGCAAGTGCAGTACCATGTCTATCTGGCTAGTCTGCTAGTTCAGCTGTACAAGGATCTCTTGCCGCGGAAACTAACGCCGCCATCTTGTTTTTATTTTCAATACCATTTCGCGAAACAGGTTCTCAAATGGTTAACAACAACACCCTCTGTCAATGTCATTCGAGCGTCAAAATGGTCCTTGTAGCACTAGATCCGATTGAAGAGCTATGTTTTATAAATAAGTAAAGATAGAATGGTTATCGAAAACAGGAATGATGCTCGAAAGGGCGGCAGTACGATTTCGAGGTATTTTCCTGCTAGGGATGCGACTTTTCTTTTGGTAAAAATATCTAGCAAGAAAGTAGAGCAGGTCTCTCTGCTTGCCATGTTTAATATCTTAATCTCACTCCCGATTTATAGCGTAGGTTTTAGAAGAACCGGTAGTGGCACATTATTTGTGTATGTATCCTAATGTCTTCCCCCTAATACTAACTTGCCAAACCCCAATCCTATCAGCATAGTGATATATTTAGTCTCATATTGCATATCGCGTGATTTTGTACTCTCTGCTCCTCTTGGCATTGATAGATCTTTGCGATATGCATACAAGTTCACTAAACACCACTGTTTTCATTTGAAATTGTCAATATTATTTTGTACGGCTGGCGCTGGCGCACACCTGAGTCGAGGTTGTCTTTAAAACGGTATCTTAACAACGATGACGCATACATTTGCAACAAAGCTCTCACAGTCAAAATTGACATAATCTATTAACAGAAGTTATTGACACTGCACAAAGACTTGTTTTATTTTCTCGTTTCGACAGACAAACTCGTTTGCGTATCGTCTAATAATATCCCTATTTAAACGCATAGGTTGTGGCATTTTGCCATTGTTTTTTTTAGCAATATTACATCGCAATCTCAGGTAGTCTTGATAAGTGTATTTAAACAAGAAAGCCCTACTTTGTAAGCCAAAACAGTGACAAAAATAGATTATTTTTTCAACAAAATTAGCATATTTTCTCTATTCTAATTGTTACTAGGTATATTTCGTCACAAAGCTTGGTGACACTTGTGACCATATGTATTTTTGGGCAATAGTATTTTATCGTGTCATCTACAAATATGCAACAGATTTTGTTTAGGTTTTACATCTAATAAGAAATGTTGATTATTTTTTGATTAAAATTATTTAAACTGCATCTTGTTTGAAATTCATTTTATATTAATCCAAGAAAGAAGTTTTCCTGTATGGCTCAATAGTAGTCGTTTTTTGCTATTTCTGAGTGTGATATTGCTTTTGTAGTGAACTAGACTTCCGATAGGCATGGTTCACCATGCCACGGTCACACTAGTGGGGTTTAACTGCCCCGTTGGTATTGTGGTCGCAAGAGTGACTGCTGAACATGGGTTCCTGGGTTCGATTCCCAGGTCGGGCAGTGTTATTGGTTTTTTCCATTAGGAATTTCTCAGTAACAGCCTGGAGCTTGGAAGTTGGCGGTGTGATACAACCGTGCCTCAGAAAGCAAGTTAAGCCCTTAGTCCAGCGCCTGATCTCTCTCCGGACGTGTCGGATTGCCGTCCCATCGGACTATGAGAGTGAGGAACGAGAGAGTTCACCTGGCTGGCTGTGTCTGCGCACATACTAAGTGCACTAATCTCCCGCTCCCAATGTTAGTCGCCGTTGAGATGGCCGAAATACGGTCTGGAGGACAATTATTATTAGTGGGCTTTTGTAATCATAGGATTAGCTGCATAAATTATAAGAGATACAGGCAGCGAAAAGGTTTATCTAATTACAAGTATGTTTATAACATGGGGCACGAGAATGTTGCAAATTTATAAGAACAACATTTTATTTTGTAACACCTATTTATTCTATTTTATAGACTATCTCTGGCAATAAACACATCTACTTGAAATGTTACACTTTGCTAAAAACTCAATAATTTTAATTATCGTCACAAGAACTAATAATGTATATACAATACAACACTAAGCTTCATCTTTTTTACCAAAGGGATTCATCTTTGATAGCCATGAGGTTGTGTTCCTAAAAAGAAAAGAAAAATGAATCATGAGATCATAGTTATACAGATTTGTTGAAACATCCTAGTAATAAAATATGATGTAAGTATAATGACTTTGAAGCTACAAAGGAGAGATAATAGATAATACATTTATATTTGAATTATGAATTTGAGATAATTTTCAAGTTGTAGAACAACAAACTGAATGTCAGACTTAACAAAGTTCAAATTCCATTGCAACCAAAAACTTATTAGGACCTTTTTGTTACAAATGGTCACTCAAAAATCAACTTAGAATACATTGCATTAAAGTAGATAACTGATTAACACGTTGACTGCCAGACAACAGACACAATAGAAAATCTATTGTTGGCAGACACCGGTGACCGCGTCAATGACTTAAGTGGCGATGGAATGTTATCTGAGATTATAAACACTGGTAAAATTCTTGAATAGTCATTGACATTGTGTTGACAAACAAATTAATACTAATAAATTAATTTTACAGATATATTAATGCAAAAATGAATGCTTGTGGAAAACATCAATTCATACAAATTGTTGTTAAATGGCTTTAGAAGGAATAGATGATGATAGGAAATGGAAGGTTTTTTTTATTACAATCTTAAAATTAGACTGTAAGCAGGTACACAACACTTGTGTCAAATACAAAACATGTTGCGTTTACCTGTAATTGTTGTGCAATAATATTAAAAACAAATACAAAACACTGCTGTCATGCATGTTAGTAGACCTTAAATAAATAATAAGTTAATAGTTTGTAATTAGGCATGAACATTATACATCTACTTCATGAACCTGTCAACATCATCATCATCTCCATCCCTCATCAAAGTTTTTTGGGCTTGCCGCAGTATTTCTACCGTACCTTCCTACCATTATGTTATTTCAGTGTTCAGTTCTTACCTTATCTTACCATCACACACACAATCTACCTATCTTTTATTGTATAGTCATTGTAACGAACATAAACATGTAAACAAAACTACATACAGGCTACATACAACTAAGTAGGTACTTACGATATTTCATCAGGTGAAGTTTTGGTTGACTCAATTCCTGCTGCTTTCAATTTTTCTACCAGGTTCTTTCTGTACATGTTTTTTAAAGGAACAGGTTTATTGGCTGCCTCTTTCTGCCTGGCTAGCTTGCATAGTGCCTCATACCATGTGAGGCCATACCATTCTATTTCTTCAGGAGTATACTGGAAACAACAAAATATATAATCAGCGAACGAATGCAGCCATTCGTTGTCCATTTTATAGGCACAGAATTCCTGAATGATAATATCAGGAGTTGATTCATCAAACAGAATCTGCATGTCAATCTAAGAATCAACAATGTAAGAATATACCTATTGGCAAATAAATGATTATGATTCAATTTATTTATTAATTCCTTTATTTCAACATAAATACATATAAATTATTTTTTTAAATATTAGAATAGAATATAAACACATTTAAAAATATATAGTACTAGCGGACCTGGCAGACATCATCCTGCTCGGAAAACCGTGTCCAATTGTGTTTTTAAACCATCCATGAACCCATTGAAATATACGCACAAAATTTCATCCAAATCGGTCCAGCCGTTTAGGAGGTGTTAGGTGACAAACATACAAATTCAAATTCATTTATTAAAACACGTACAGTGATATATTATTATGTCAAATTGCTGTTCTTGGGCCAAATCTGTGCTACAAAGTAGTATTACGTACAAAGTGCATGTTTATTCAGACTAGTATTATTTTAGCTAAATCTCACATTATGACTTACCGATGATAAATAAGTTTTGTACTCCTCATACACTTCTTTTTGTTTTTGTGGATCATATGCATAACGAGGACACCCATTCATCAATTCAATTAGTATTTGTTTCTTCAACTTTAATGCCAACATGGACACTAAGTCACATGCAGGTGTCTTCAGTAAATAGTGGTCAAAACCATAATGATCATTGATCAAACTTATTGTACGGTCAGTCACCGTTACTGACAGATGGGTATTCAGGATTTCAGATTTCACAACAGTCCTCTTCAATACGGGTACCCAATAATGAGGTACCCTACGTCGCCGCGGATCACGTTTTTGGAAGCCTGTAAATGGTTAATCTTCATGAATCAGTGACATAACCTATGCACTATTATTTACATACAAAAATAGATAGGTCCTACCTTTAATTACAGCCTCGCCACCCCACAGTCCCTCATTGATTTCCGCCGGGTATTTCAATGGGATAGGGATGTTCTGTACTGGCAGTATTTCCCCAGTTAGGTCGTCGCGCTTCCATTTCCCTTCCTGAGGTATGTAGTGAACGGCAGCAGGCTTCAACACTTTCCATTCGCGCCAGAATTTCTTGTATGCGACAGGTAATTCAGAAGCAATGCCTATTTCAAACCTACTCTTTTTCTTAAAAGTTTTCGATAGATGACGAGCTGTAGCCTGAAATAATCTACGCGTCAAATTGCAGCAAGGTAATCTTTACAAGGTAATCATAAAATGATGAAACATGTGTCTTACTGAACGTCAGACTTAAGCTTTACCTGGATTCTTGAAGCCATTGAAATAATTTGTGGTTACAACCATAAAACTATGAAAGTGTTACTAAAAAACAAAATTTCACGTAAGGCCAATAATCTTTTACAAATTTAGGGAATTGACAGTGCAAAACTGAAAACTGACAAAGATGACAATGACATTGACATTTAGTATTGACAATGCCCATAAAGGTAGAGACAATGCCAAATGACGAAACGGAAGTCTATTTGCCTATGGTCTAACCCTGTTTATACTGACGGGGTCACACTGCGGCAAGCAAATCCGAAAAAGGATGAATACAGAGGGTGGTATAAGCATAATCATTAGTCCTACGCTAACGGGTCGAAACATCGTATATTTAGCTATCACATACCACAATTTACAACATGTTTTCTCAGTATCAGATTAAAACATTATTTTAATCTTTTGAGAAGAAATTACACATTGGTTTACTAATTTGGCTGTTTATAACCGCTGAATACAGGTGGTATCACATGCCATTAATTTGCAAAGTACTCAAGAAAATTGAATTTATTTTTAATATAATAGTTCAACTAGAAACCTTTCTTTATCTTTATTTTTAAAAAACGTTGCCCCACACTAGGAATTTCTCCTTTATCGTGGGTGCGTTCACAAACATTTAAACTCACATACACAAACAGCCAGACCCGGAACAACTACTTGTAGGTCATACAAATATTTGTTCCGTGCGGCAATCGAACCCGCGACACGCAGCGCAGCAGTCAATCGCTTAACCACTGCGCCAACCGTGCCGTCCGTGCCAATTTAAAAATCTCATTCTTCTTTCACAGGTTTCATTGCGATTCATTCATTGGATTGCGTCGTGGTCATTCGCAGTGTACAGACGTGCTCGTTAGCAATATTTAATAATCACCTACTTTAAAAATAGTGACCTCCTTTAGTGCATTACCAACGTAATGCAACTGTAAATTTGCTTAGTGTGTAGTTTCAGTGAATAATGGACACGAATTAGTAAAAAATTACAAAATGGATAACAGCCCCTCCTCGCCGTCGAAGACGACGTCACGGAAGCCAGCCCTTGAGTCGGTCACGGCTGATGTTGTTTCAACGCCCGAGATTCAAAAATGGATGTCAGCCATTGAACAGCACCTAAGTGAAATTTGCGCTATTGCCGCGGATGGCAAACTCAACTCGGAGCAGAAAATGAAAATTTCTACCCTGTGCCGTAAAGTAGGATCTGGAACCTCACAAATGGCAGTCCTATACCAGTCGCTCAAGCAGAAAGCCGTTCACGCGTATAACGCGGTTGATGCCCTTCAGGAAAAGTGCGACCTGACGGAACATATTTCGGAGCTCAAGCAGACGATCAAGGACTCTGGTTCTGCGGGAAATGCTTCGTTTGCCGATATGGTGAAGAAGGGAGCAAATGATTTCGTTCGACCAAACAATTTAAGCTCTGTAGCTATTTATCCTAACGACAAATTGAAGTCAAGCGACGAAACAAAAGACCTCGTGCAAAAAATCATTCGCCCTGATCAAATGAAGCTGCATGTACGTGGTGTCCGAAAGACCAAAAATGGAGGCGTTATTATTAGTACAGAGACCAAACATGATGCTGACAAACTCAAGCACGCAGTCCAGCTCTCTACATCCGGACTTACCGCCGACGAACCAAGCAAGCGCAAACCTCGGATTGTGGTTGTAGGTGTGCCGACTACTTTGGCTGAAACTGAAGTCTTCAGGTGCATTTATGAACAAAACGTAGCCGACAAGTTTCCAGCAATGCCTATGGAGTCCTTTTTGAGCGTGGTTAAATTAAGCCACAAATCTGGGAAAAAAGTTGCGTCGACCTGTAATTACGTCATTGAAGTTACAGCCAATATACGTAAAGCCCTATTATCCCAATCAAGGCTTTTTATAAATTGGACGTCATGCCCTGTTAGGGACTTCACTCTGGTCACCAGATGCTACAAATGCCAACAATATGGTCATGCAGCAAAAACATGCAGAGAGCTGAAATCTACTTGTGGCCACTGCGGTGAAGAAGGACACCTGATGTCAGAGTGCGCGAAGAAAGATGACACACCGAAATGTGCGACTTGCTCTCGCTTTAAAAAGCCCAATAACCACAAAACTGGCGATGCTGAGTGCCCTGCAAGGAAAATAGCGGAATACAGGTACATTAACTCCATCGACTACGAGGGCGCCTAGAGCGTCATGCTTAAGGCCAGACTTCCGTGATGAATGCCTGCTGCTAACTCAGCTAAACACTGCACTGGCCTACAAACACTCGATTTTTTTGATGTTTAAGCACATTAGTCGCCCGCAGCTCGAATAAACACATTGCCTCGAACGTCATTTAATTTTTGTGCAACATTGACTTTAACCCACTTACCAATTTCTGCTGACGCAAAATCAAATCATGTGTGTTTCCTACGTTATAAAGTGCAAGAAACTATTTTACGCATACTAAATAATTACGTATATAAGACTTTTTGTTATTTTAATCTTTAAGGTAAATAGTATAGTAGTAATATAATAGTAAACTAGCTATAAAATAACGAATTCATAATTTTTTGCCATTATATCAAGACTCCTAATGTTAAATATTGTTAAGAATTTTATTGTCCTACAATTACCATAAAGTATGCTCATGCCGCCTGTGATACAGGTTTATCCTAGTACAGGCATCTAACATTATTATACCTTTGTAAGTTATTTCTAAGACTTTTTGTTAATATTTTACCAATTGAATACTGAATAAAATATTATTATTATTATTATATTATTATTGATCTGTTTACGCCATCTCAAAGATGAATCCAGCCAAAGCTCTAAATATTTAACTACAGGACCGTTTTCCAAACTGACATTGTTGATATTGACATTTGCCTCCTGGAATGTCCTTCCCCTATAAAATAAACATATTTTATTTTTCGTGGGAGATAGTTCCAGACCCAATACTTCCAACAAATTTATTAAATTATTTATGGCTTCCTGAAGAGTTTTGGTCAAAAATTGTATGTCTTGTCCAGAAATATATAGGACGAAATCATTGGGATATATACACAGTCATAATCTCTTTACATAATTATATCACTAGTGACGATGTTAAACAAAATTGGAGACATAGGGTCTCCTTGGCCGATCCTTTACATTTCCATCTTGTAATTGAAACATTACTCCCTACTTGTGATACAGCTAAATGTCTCTCCCTTAGGTATTCCCTTATATATCTGCGTTTAAAAGCCCCACCCCCATCTCATCCAGCACCCCAATTGCGTAACACACAATCAATCGGAATCAATCATTTTGAAGCCAATTGCTAATCCATTGCTTCATAAGTTCGAAAAATTTGTCTGCTCAACACGTAAATAACACAATTAATGTTGTTGAACTGTCAAAATGAAGCCGATTCCGATTGATTGTGTGTTACGCATTAGGGTGCTGCTTAGACACCACTTTCAATATACTGACATTATTATATGCGTTGTCTATGTCAACAAAACATCCCAATGTCTTTTGGTTATTGGTGAAACCTATTTGAATTAAATTGGTCTCAAAGATGTTATATTGCTTGGATCGCGACCAGGTTTCGGAACAGGCACTACTGTAACATTCCTCCACTGTCTTGGAACCGGAAAAGTTAATTGAGAACATTTTCGAAAAATAGTGCTACATGTAAATTCGACCGATTTTAAATCCAATTATTTACCGATTTAAATTTCCAATTATCTTTTTTTTAATAAAACAATTCGAAAATGTTCTTAACTAACTTTTTTGACCTATGTATCCTGCATGCGTATGAAGTTTCATTAAAATCGGTTCATTCCTTTCGAAGAACAAGGACTTGAAAGTTTGTATGAAATGTCGTGCGTTGTCAACGCTCTTAAGTTCTTTTTATGTAGGAGACTGGAGGCGTACGATAGGAATAACCTAATCGTAGTTTAAATCCAACTGAATGAAAACTTACAAAGTAGTTAATTCTAGTACTCATCTAATATATGATGTAATAGCCACACACGCACCTTTATAAAGGGTGTTCCGACCCCTTAACGTTGGACCACTATTTACGATTACGACACGACCTGCATGTATAAAAAAGGATTGCGTTTCGCAGTGAAACCGCACTCCGCAGTGGTAGTAAGGACTCTAAGGACCCTGGCGTAGTAACTATTTAGTAATCTGTGACCCTGGGCTAAGGTCAAGGGGTAGTGTGCTAACTGCATAAGGTGGAGTTGGTGGAATGTAAAATAACTTGATGATCGAGAATCTCATCTTGTGAGAATAGAACGAGAAGAGAACTGTTTGTTTTGCTGTCATGTGTGATATTGTCATCTGTCATCCGTAACTTCACTTTTTCTAGTAGTACCACTGCTGACGTGGATAAAAAATATAATGGCAAGCTATATTGGCAATTAGTGCTCAGTGGTGGTGGCTAAATATTTTGATAATTAGTTAGTTATTTTTAATATTTCATTTATTTCGTTGTACTAGTTTCTATAAAGTGTATTGAGTAGTGATTGTGCACCGCGTACTACGTCTATTATTCATGTTGGCAGACAGCAATAAGCTATGTCGGACAATAAAAACAATAATCCTCCTGAAAGGGGACAACTTGATACTGCTGACAGCCATATAGCATCACCTAGCGAAGTGTCCAGTGTCGCAGGAAGTGTTAAAACTTCTAAGGTAAATACTATACATACTAACTTGAATGAGTACGAATCTAAAATAATATTTGCGTAGCACGAGCAATGCAAGGACATTGGTGTTTCGATTTGCTAATGACTATTATAATACTACGTAATTCAACAAGATGTATGTTGTCATAACTATTTTCGTTGCACTTACTTTAAAAAAACTTGAGTTATTTAAAGTAACCTATAAATGGGACATACTTACATAAACATACGTTAAAATACCGTATCAATTCACATCAGCTGGCTGAAAAACAGCCATATTGTACATAAACATTGTAACAAGGCTGGTTTTATGCAAGCTTACAATATTATCTATAGCTAAACTAATGTTTATAAACAATTTGTAGACATCTCAGCGCATATCATCATCTTCTGAAAGACAAATCAAGTTTGAGCGTGCACAGAAGTGTCTTGAAAATGCAGCACTTGTGTCTAAGAGGATTAAAGAACACCGCAAAGCAACTGCAGAGCTCTTAGGAAGACCTTTTGGTAAGATTCTATTTTATTATAAAATTAGTAAGTTATTTAGTTATGAACCAGGTAGCTCATGGTTGGGTGGTGAAGACACATTGTGTTATTCCTGCCCATGTGGTTTGTGTTAATCAGCAATTAATTCCGATTCTTTGCATAATTTCTTCATTTAAAAAATTTGATAGTTTATACTTACAGCTGGTGAGTATAGAAAGCAAAACACTGATAAAATCAAAACATTACAAATTGAGTGATTTATTATGAGAGTTATTTGGATGTGTTCCAAATATAACCAACAAAAATACTGAATTACTATGCAATCAAAATAAGAAGACTGCCCTTGAATTGGATCATGCTTATTCCACATTGATGCTTATCGCAATTCAGGTAGTTGACGATAAATGAATAGTAAAAAATAACAATTTGCAAAAACATTGATCCTATTCAGTTCAAAACTCAAAATACAAAGATTGAAAAGGTGGTAAAGGCACCGACTTACGAGTTTGTTTGGGACTTTGGGTCATTGGTTTGAATCCAGGGAGGCGCTTTACTTTGTGTAATTTATTTCATCACTATTGCTCTAAAAACTGTGAAGGAAAACATCCTGAGGAAACCGGCATGCCTTAGGACCAAAAATTCAAAGACATGTGACATCTATCAACCCATACTCGGCCCACATAGTGAATAGATCTGTGTCCCTGCAGTGGTAAAATTGTAGGCTGAATATGCCTAATGATAATCAATTGTTTCCCTTTTTCAGAAGAGGATGATGTGTGCGACACGGCTTCTGAAATGGCATCCACCATGAGTGAGAGAACTGGCTACTCTGCTGCAACCGACACCTCCACTACCATGTCTGTCCAGGATGCTTTGAACAGTAAGATAGCCTTCAACATTTTTTAGATATATACATATAGCACAAAACCTTTTTGCTGAATTAATAATAGTACTTGTATAATGACAATAGTATAATACAATAACCACTTATTTCAGGCTACAATGGCCCATAGACATACACCTTACAAATTAACATATGTATACAAAGTATAAACAAATGGCATAAAGACATATTTAGAATTTAGATCACCTTCTTCCACCTTTAAACGTTCTCAGGCTATTAAACTTTTGAACCTTTGCTTGCTGCACCATAGTTGGGTAAAAAAAAGCAGGGTTTGCTGATATATTATATCAGTAGATATTTATCATGATACTAGCGGACCTGGCAGACGTCGTCCTACCCGGAAAACAGCGCCGCCTACCAGGTCTAATTGTGTTTTCAAACCATCCTGGAACCCATTGAAATATACACTCAAAATTTCATCTAAATCGGTCCAGCCATTTAGGAGAAGTTAGGTGACAAACACACATACAGAATAATATATATATATGTCAATAATTGATATTTATTGTCTAAACTGGAAATAGTAGATTCAAAGTTTACCCTAGCAATACTTGACAAAAAACTACAAATTAGATTACTTTTCCCGAAGTGGCAATCTAATCATTAGTTTCGGGGATTCACCAAATGACGTGCAATGGTTACAGCAAGCTTTTTTATTGAAATTCAAACCTTATGTCCATAACATAGGGTTTATAGTAGGTTATGTTAATATAAGGTATTCCGCTATAGTTATTAATTTTCAATTTTATGGAAATCAGACGGCACGGTTGGCGCAGTGGTTAAGCGATTGACTGCTGCGCTGCGTGTCGCGGGCTCGATTCCCGCACGGAACAAATATTTGTATGACCTACAATTAGTTGTTCCGGGTCTGGCTGTTTGTGTATGTGAGTTTATACATATATCAAATATCGGATTTCTATGAATCCTGAAAAAAACTAACAATACTGTCTTTTTTAGTTCCAGGCATTAGCGAGAGCTTAGCAAACACCTTAAAACAGAAAGAACTACTCATGGAGAGGATAAGACAATACAAGGAAATTAGTAAAAAACCTATGACGAAACCAACAACAATACGGAGGGAATCTACTGTAGATACAAAGATAGAAGTGAAAAAGGTATGTACAAAATAATTATACTGCTTTACGATACTTGCTTTATTATAATAAATATATCTTCTATGCATGCAATCTATCAATAATGAAAATGTTTAATTTTATAACTGACCATTGCTCTAACTAAGTCAGTTCTGTTAGAACGTTAATTAAAGAAATCAAATGCCTTAAGATGAAAGAATTTACACAATAAAAGCTTTACATTCCAGCTTGTCAATATTTCTGGTAGTCTGATTTTGATTTGATTACTTGCAACAATGTCTATATGCTTTCTATAAGCCAAGCAAATAGACATGGAACCAGAACAATACATAGACTTCGATTGATCTGTATGGTCGGTCTCCAGTCTAACCGGGTGCAGCTGAATACCAGTATTTCATATGGAGCAACTGCCCATCTGACCTCCACAACCCAGTTACTAGGAACCAATAGCCCTTGATAAGACTGGTTGTCGGACTTTTGCCACTGTAACAACTGTCAAAGATCTTCGCATAACAGCCGGGACTAACGGCTTATCGTGTTTTCCGTCGAATCGACGAACCGACCTCGGCAAGCGTAGCTTAACCTTGGATCGACCTGTGCGGCTGTTATGAGTTACTATTTACATAAGACCTCTATAATGACTTAAATATTTCTTTTAAATTACAGACAGCAGATAACAGCGATGTTACTCAACTTATAAACACAATCAAAGACAAAGAAAATTCATTGAGTGTGATGCAAGTAAAAATGAGAGCAATGGAAACAACTATTCTAGACCTACAGGAGAAGATTACCGAAAAGGATCAAATTATTGAAGCAAAAAATAAGGCGACTTCACTCATGTCGGATAGCTTAAGCAAAAAAGGTGAGTGTTCATATCAATGGATGATGTGAGAATGTTTACATCTTTTTTTTTAAACTCCAAAGGTATTGTTTGTAAACAATATTACAAAATGATGACAAAGACTATGTAACTTAATACTAGCGCCATACATTCTCCATACCGAGCGATAAGGACGGGAATAATATCTTCCAAAAACTTTTGAAGCATGTCTATATTTCCATCGATTTTACAGATTTTTTCGATTATCAAATTTTACTATGCCTTCTTTGAAAATACATTATTTGTTCAAACATTACTATTAGTCATCATATTGTTTAGTTTAACCCCGAATACCCTACAGTCAAATCTGCATTATAAATCTTATTACGTATTTTAGAAAAAGACTCCTTGAGTCTTCTTGAAGACACAAGGCAACAAATGACGAAAATGCAGGAGAATTTTATTGCTATGGAAACAGAATGGAAAGAAGAAAAGCAGAATCTATTAAAAGAAATTGGAATAAAAGACGAAAAAATCCAAAACTTAGAAGAGGCCAATACCATTTTAGAAACATCTAGATTTGATATCAGTGTTGCTCACTCGAAACTAGCCGAAGAATTAGAAGCTAAGAATCAAGAGATATTTAGATTACAAGAGAAGATTGAAGAGATATCTCAAATACCTATTGATGAACCATCTCCAAAAGAAAAGGATGATGTTGAAGAAGAGAAGGGTTCTCTAGAGATAGCTGGTATGGTGGAGTTAACTAAGAAAATTGAATTACTGGAGCAATTGAACTGTCAAATCAGGCAAACTAATAAAGAACTCGAAAATAAACTAGCAACTGTTAATACAGAACCCAAAACACCTAGCAGCAGTGCTGCTGGTAAAAAAGGAAGTCCTCTCCCTACTCGCAAGGGCGGTAGAAATACAGCAGCCAAAACAAAATCTCCTTGGAGTCAACTATCTTCCGAGTCATTACCACAAGAAACTGATAAAAAAGCAGTTAAAAGTGAAATCACGAGATTAGAAATGTTAGTACATTCCCTCAATAAAGATATCTTGGATAAGGAATATGAAATATCTCAAAAAGATGCACTGATAACTGAACTCAAATCTATGCCTGTAGTAGAAGAACGAAAGAAGTCTGTGGAAAAGGTAGATATTGGCCTTTGCACTGACATACCAGAAGATAATAAGCAAAGAGCACAGATAGATGAAGAACATAAAAAACAAGAATCCACTCTTGAATCAAAATCGATTGATGAAGAAAATACATCTGTAGACAGAACAGAACTTGAAGAAAAGTTAAAAGCTGCTAAAGAACAAATAGCTATCCTCAACAACGACATCGACGCGGCTAACAAAAACATGATCAAAGTAAAGTCTAACAATAAATTGAAATTAAAGCAGTTGCAGAAGACTATCGATAACTTTAGCAAAGTATCTGATGCAAATGCTCAGATAGTAAAGCTGAATGAAGAATTACATCAACTTTCTCAGAAAGTCGCCGAATTAGAAGAGGAAAAGGGCAATCTACAATTACATCTTGTTGATTACGATAGTGGCAGATGTAAGTATCATGCAGTTCATATACAAAGTCCGTTTATATGTATAAATAAATATTATTTGTTCCATCATTAATATGTTCTATATATTATTTACAGTGACGGATTCCGACATTTACAAGAAGATGGTAGAAATGGAAAATTTAGCAGATACAAGACTCAAGGTGATCAGTGTTTTGGAAACACAGAAATTCGATCTAGTTCAAGGTAAATTTTTAATCATTAATAGGTAATACGGGCTGGTGTCTGCAACTCCACGTCAATGCGCGTATTTTGCGTATTAATAGGTAAATTCATAATCTATTAAAAAAAATAATTCAAAGAAAATTAATTATATTATTCTTTTTAATAATTATTTTATTGTTACAGAACTACATGTATTGCAACAGAAAAATATGGAGATGGAAGATAAATTGGCAGATATATCTCAACTCCAAAATGAGCATGTTTGTACGGAAATGAAGTCTGTCCAAATGGAAGAACAAATAGATGAGCTAACAGCAGCTAGAAAAGAATTAGAACTTGTTATAGAAAACTTGAAACTAGACAAAGAATATCTAAACGGAACTATCAAAATACTTCAAGAAGAAAAAGAAGAGATGACGCATAAATTGGAAAATTACATTCAAGAGAACATGGAACTAACTGATAAACTTGAAAAGCTGAGTGCTGAAAAAGTGAGTTCCGCTGAATCAATTGAAATTGTCGAATCTTTGACAACACAGGAAAAGCTTGAACTCGAAGAATACAACAAAGGTATTAGTGAAGATAAAAGTGAAGACCATCATGAGGAAAATGTAGAATCCCAAAATGATAAAAACATAGACAGTTTAATTGAACAAAGGGAAGAATTAAACACAAAAATTGAGTTATTTACGCAAGAAAGACAGGAAGTTATGGAAAAAATGACTAAAATTGGAACAGAAAATGAATCATTATTAGTAAAAATAACTGAGTTGACTGATCAATGCTCTGTTTTGCAAAACAGTATAGATATGCTTAACAATGAAAAGCATGAAATACAGGACCTAAACCAAGACCTTACGCGTCAAATCGAAGACCTGAAGCGTGAAAGAATTGAAATTATGAAAGAAACCGCTGATACTGCTAAGCCATCTACTGAAGATGTAACTGATGGAGTGCCAGTCGAGACTCACCACGATGACAAGTCTGCTGGCGATAAAGGGAATAAAGGGGCTAAGACAGTAAAACAACTAACAAAGGAAATACTAAAGCTGAAAAATACGATCAAAGAAAGAGAAGATGAGATTGCCGATTGTCAGATGAAAATACTGTCCATGGAAGAGCAACAGCAGAAACAAAACGAACTTATGCAAACAAACGCATCTTACGAAAATAAGATAAAATCTTTAAAAGATGAAAACCATCATTTGAAGCAAAAATTAGAAGTTACAAAGAAGGATAAAGAATCTGAACATCAATTAATCCAATTCAAACAGTCAAATGAAGTATTGCAGCAGGAATTGCAGAAAGTGCATCAAGAATATGCCAATACCGTGGGTTCTCGCGATGCTAAAATAAACGAACTAGAAGGTGTCTTACTAGAGTACGAGAAACAGATGTTTAACTATGGCAATAGCTTACAACAAAAAGATAAGGAAATGGCTGAGTACATCAATCAAATCACTAAGCTCAATGATGTTTCGCAGAAACTTAAATCTACTATTGAATTACTTGAGGAAGAAAAAGCGAAAGATCAGAACGCAGAACTTGTGAAAACTCTTAACAAACAAATCTCAGCCTACCAGAAAAAGCTAGTAGATAACGAGGACAAAATAAAGGTCTTAGAAGAAGAGAAGATGCAACTACATCACCTTAAAGGTGAATTGGTAAATAAAAATACAACTATTGAATCAGAATTGAAAAAGTTAAAAGAAGCGTTCACTGAGAAGCAAAGTCTTATAAAAGAATTGCAAGCGCAACAGCAAAAGCATTCAGAAGAAATGTCGGCCATAATGCTGCAAACTAAAGAACGAGATGAAGAAATTCACGAAATTAAGTTACAACTTCGAAAGGAATCTATTGAAAACGAAAAACTGCGGAATAGCATAACAGAGAAAGAAAACCATGTAGATGAATTGACGCAACAGATAGAGGAAACCAAAGAAAAGCTTAAAGACTTGTCTTCGGAGAAAACTAACTCATCTGAACAATTCGTGGCTATGGAGACCAAAAACAAAGAGTTGATGGACAAATTAAAGAAGTTTGCTATAACTATTAAAAAGAAGTCCTCAATGTACAGCGAACTTGAAACACATTATGAGGACAGTCAGAAACAGCTACATGCTAAAAATGAACAGCTAGAGCAGCTCTTGATACAAGTTGAGACACTCCCAGCATTGCAAGAAAAGCTGAAGCATGCCGAAGAAGAGATCAACCGATTACAGTCTCAAAAAATATCTCTGGAACAGCAGAAATCTTCAGATATCAACCAGCTACAAGCAGAAATCAAATCCTTGCAGGAGAGGCTTGTGTCGTCCACCCAAGAAATATCTCACCTAAATGATTCTGTGAATGTATTACACAAAGACTTACACTTTGCACGTGAAGAGAATATGCATAGCAAGGCACAGATTGATGGTTTAAATAATAAGTTAGTGGAGCACGAAATAGAGCAGAAAAACAATACTAATTTAACAACAAAACTAGCAAGCTTAGAGGGTGATATTAATCAAAAACAATTACAAATCGCCGAGTTGTTAAACAAAGTAGAACATTACGAACAACAACAATCACAAGTGCAATTTGGTTACGACGCTAAAGTCCAAGAAAGAGATTTGTACATTGAGAACTTGGAAACCGAAATAAGCAAATACAAGAACCGTATCTGTCGTCTCGAAGAAAGTATTTCTGTCATGGAAGATAGAAGACATTCGCTTGAAAGAAAAGCTGATCAATTAGGTAGTCAACTTCAAGAAAAGCAAAAGGCTTACACGGAGTATACGAGTCAGGAGGATGAGTTAGTTGGTCGACTAGCTGTTCTAATGGACCATGACAGAGTTCTTGAGAAACAGCTTTTTGAAATTGATAATGAAAATAAAGAATTACAATTTAAAGTCCAACATTTGAATGAGGATAATCAAAAATTAAGAAAAGCGCTTTCTGAAATACAGGAGCACTATAGCGTAGTACTCGAAAAAGCTAATAAATTAGACGCAGTAGAGTCGCAAGTAACGAAGTATCAAACTCAGCTTCGTGATGTCGAAGCAAACTTAAAAAGAATAACCCATGATCATCAATCATTAATCATGCAAAAGAAACAAGAAATCGAAGAACTTGAATCTGAATTCAATACTCAAATTGAGGACGCTATTAAAGAAAAGAAAGTACTAAATGAAAAATACGAGAAAGTGAATGAATATGTTTCTCAATTAGAGGCTAAACTACGCGAGTATAAAACAAATATTGAAAATCTGAACATTGATATAGAAGAACTTCATAGAATTAACCAAGTATTAGAAGAAAAATATTCTAAAAAAGATGAGAACACAGCCCCGGATTATACAGAACAGTATATAGCCGAGATAAATAAACTAAATGCTGTTGTTAACAGTAAGAATCAAGAAAATGTTGAGCTGAATAATAAACTACAAATCCAACATTCAAACAATGTTTCAGTATTGTCAAATATGGAGAGTCAAATATCAGAATTGACTTCAAAATTATATCAATCTGCCTCTGCAATAGAACAATTAACTGCAGAAATTCATTCTTTAAAAGAAACCAATGAACAATTGCAAACCAAACTTTCTCAAAAAGATGTACAGATTAAAGAGTTACAAGAAAATCAAAAACTAACATTCGAAATGAGCATACCTAAAACCGAAGGTATGATTATATCATCTACTATTGAACAACTGAGTGGTGATGCAAAGAACATTGATATATCGGCTCTTGAATCACAAATACTTGGTGGAATGGAAGAGCCTCTCATTGAAAGTAAACATGTCACTAAAAAAGTTTCAGAAAACATACAAAAGCAGCCCGCTGGTGAAATGGGAATTGAAGAACCAATTATTGTAGCCAGAAAAGCATATGATTGCTACAAGAAAGATGAAGAGGACAGTGAAGCCCCAGAGACAGATCCCTTTAATTCCGACGAAGGTTGGGGATTAGGTGAGTCCGAAGAAGTTGGCGACGTAACACCTGGTTTTTCACATTTAAAAGATCAAATAAATCTACTCAAAAAAGATAATGATACCTTGAAAGCAGAACTCGAAGTAAGCAACAATAAACTACAAAAGGCTTTGAAAAAATTAAAAGAGCTGAAGACTAATAATGTTTTGCTCGCCAATGAACTTAAAGTAGCTAAGCAAATGTCTCAGACCTCCTTCTTCGACAATGCTATGGAAGATGAATTACGACTTAATGTTCAAGAGTTAGAAAAGAAAATTGAAGAACTCAACACAGAGATTCTTAAAGAAAAGCGAGACAAAGATTCCCTGAGGAAACAAAACGAAATCTTCCAAAACGCTAATGATAGATTAACTGAAATGAAAGACAAATTAGAAAACGAAATAGAATTATGGAAATTTAAATTCAAAGACGCCAATGACAAACTATCGACAATGCAATGGGGAGGTGACGCGAAGGATTCACAACCACAACATCGAGAATCTTCTATACTAAATGTTGATGAAAATAAATTCAAAGAAGAACTTATGAAAATCGAAAAAGAGAATGATGAATTACAGTCGATAGTGGATCAATTAAATTCTCAAAACAATGAATACCAGATACAACAAACATCGCTTAAGAATGAAATCAGCAATCTTAATAACCAATTGCAGCATCACCAAAGAGAGATTCAAAACTGTGAACTGCTTAAAAATCAACTTGACGAGTTGCATAAAACAAATAGCGAACTCGTGAAAACCAATGAATCGTCAACAGAAAAGTTACAAAATATTGAAGTCCTATATAGAGACATGTCGCAGTCTTATGATAAATTAAATATTATTTATGAAGAACTGAAAACAGACTATGACAATGAAAAAACCACCTTAGTAGAGAGGTGTTCAAGCTTACAGGAGGAGATATTAAAATTGACACAATTGGATTCTGAGTCTAAGATCAAAATATCTTCTATACTTTCTGAACTAGAAAATGTAAAATTAAAATTAATTTGGCATGAAGAACAACAGGATTTAAATAATTCACAAAATGTTGACAGTTTTGCTCTGGCTGAAAAATGTAGTGCTATGGAGCAGTATTGTGTACAATTGAAACAAGGATTGGATGATGCAAATACAAAAATATTGCTATTAGAATCTGAAAATCAAGTTGTGAAATCTAAACTACTTTGGCATGAAGAACAACAGACCTTGGATAAATTACAAAGTGTAGACAGTTCAGCTCTGGCAGAACAACTCAGTGCCATGGAGCAGCATTGCGTACAATTGAAACAAGGATTGGAAGATGCAAATGGAAAAATATTGCAATTAGAATCTGAAAATCAAGACGTGAAATCTAAATTACTTTGGCATGAAGAAAAACAGAATTTGGATAAATTACAAAGTGTAGACAGTTCCGCTCTGGCAGAAAAAATGAGTACTATGGAGCAGCATTGTGTACAATTAAAACAAGGATTGGAAAATGCAAATGAAAAAATATTGCAATTAGAATCTGAAAAACAAGATGTAAAATCAATATTAGTTTGGCACGAAGGACAACAGGGCTTGAATAAACTACAAAGTGTAGACAGTTTAGCTCTTGCTGAAAAATGTAGTGCCATGGAGCAGCATTGTGTACAATTGAAACAAGGATTGGATGATGCAAATGCAAAAATATTGCAATTAGAATCTGAAAATCAAGAATTAGTACAAAAGTCCATGGAATATCAGGAACAAATAAACGATTTGAACACCAAAATCGAAAACTTGAATGGTGAAAATGATAATTTACTATCGACTGTTGCCGAGTTACGGTCTTCAGTATCAAGCGCCGTTGATCAACGTGGCTTTGAAATAGCAGAGTTGTGGAAGCAGCACCTGGCCCAAAGAGAAGCTGACTTCCAAAAGATAGAAACAGATTTGAGAACACAATTAATTGCTTCTGAAGCAAAATATGAGCAATTACTTGAAAATGTACAATCTTCCAATCAAGAAGAAACTAGCAAGTTGATTGTTATTGAGCAAGTTACTTCATTACAAAACAAACTAGAAGACAAAGAAGAGCATGTTCGTAACTTACAAACTAAATATGCGGAAGTCATGAATCAATTAGATATGTTACGTTCGGAAATGGAAGACGAAAAAGTTGGCCATGAAAATAAATTATTAGAACAACAAGAAGAATATGAGAAAATGATTCAAGAAATTACTGTAAACAATCATAAACATAAAGAATCATATGAAGAAACTTTCAAGAATATACAAAATGAGTTAATTATATTCAAAACTAATAATGATGAGTTAAATTCTGTTATTGGAGATTTACATGTTAAAATAAAAGAAGCTGAAGAGAAAGTTGTAGAAGTCACTAATCAACTTCGAATGAAAGAGAGTGAAATATATCAGAAGACTCATGACTACACCTTAACAATAACACAAAGGAACGAAGAATTTGAGAATGTAAGGAAGCAGTTGATTGAATATGAAAAAAGAATAGAAGATTTAAGCTACGAAAAGGAATCAGAATTAGCTGTCCTTAGGTTAAAGATGCATGACCATGACAGTCGTCACGAGCAAAGAAGGAATGAAGCAGATGCAGAAAAGGAAAGATTATTAGAAGAATTAAACGCCAAGATAATAGAATGTACAAATCTTAATAAACAAATAGTTGACTTAAATAAGGAATTGGAAAGTCATTCAACAAAGACTGCGGAAATGCAAGCAGCATTAGAAAACCAAGAGATTGAAATAGTTGGTCTAAATGACGAGATAACGAATTTACAGAATCTGATGCGATCATCCAGTGCTAAGATACAAAAACACGTATCGTTCGCGTCTGATACTAAACCTGGTGCTGAAGGAGAACAGACTGAAAATGTTATGAATAAGGACTTATTGGATGCTGTACCCAGAGCTGAGCTAGACTTGGCATTATACATGTTGCATCAGAGAGATGTTCGCTGCGAGGAACTCACGATGGAGCTCGGTCATTTGTTGGAAGAGAGAGATACTTTACAGTTGCGTTTGTCCGACTGCTTACGTCTGAATGAAGATATGAAGAATAAGTTCAAAATGGCAGGCTTTGATGAGTCAATGAACTCTAGCCAAGAAACGATATCGGAACTGCCGAGTTTTACAGTAGAGAGAGAATTCGTTGACATCCACCGCGGACAGACGTCGCGAAGCAGTAGTATAAGTGATCCGGAAGGAGAAAAGCCGAAGTTGCAGGCCAAGTGAGTATAGACTTTATTCATTTTGATGAAAACTGATGATGTTTTTAGTCGTCTTCTTGCAGTTAGTAATTTGTTGCCTTTTTTACCATGGAATCTTCCTAAAGAACTCTTATATAATCAAATCACTATCGCAAACATTGCAGGGGTAAAAAACCACTTATAGTTTGCTCCTTCACGGTTTTTAATCCCAAAGAAACGACAATACGACGACACTAAGATAAGTCAGTTACTTATCTTAGTGTCGTCTTGTGGCGAGACGCGGGATAACCAATCTGTCCAGGACTACGTCAATATTGACAAAGGGTCATGAGTGGATATCACTGCGTCAGAAGCAGTTACGACACGACTCAACACAGTAATGTAATGCTTTACTTGACGCAGGTTGACGGAGCTGCGCACGGTGCGTCACAGTCGTGACGTGCGGCTGCGACAGGAGAGCGAACAGCGACAACTGGACCTGCGGTTGCTGCAGCGAGACGTCGCCAACCTGCCGCCCGAGGCCCGCGACCAGCTCGCACAAGCTCATCACACACTCTGTGAGTTATCTTTATGTATACATATTCACATATTCAAGTCGCTTTTCGTGTTTGTCTGTGTGACCGCGTTGTTCTTCTAAACTACGTAATGGATTTTGATGCAGTTTACACCATCATTTAGAGAATTTATCCAGAGGAAGGTTTGTGTATACTACATCACACTAATATTATAATGGCGAAAATTTGAGAGTGAGTGAGTGAGAGTGAGAGTGTTTGTGTGTGTCTGAGTGTGTTCTTCACGTTCAAACGGCTGGACCAATTTTGATGAAATTTGGTATGGACGTAGCTGACACCCTGGATTTACACATTCTCATGAGATCGAATCAGATGCGGGTGGAACCGCAGGGCGCTGCTAGTTGATTATAATAATGTAACCATGATCGTGCGAATCAGGGGTAGGTGGCTAGTATCATAATCATTAATTATTAACCACAGGCGCATAAAAAGTTTTAAAGTAGCTCGCGGACGCCGCGGTTTCACCCAGTTGGACTCTACGTCTAAATATCCTATGTTTTTCAATGATAGTGTAACTTTTTGCGATTTAATCAGGATTTCCAGAGATTACCTGTTACAAACCCGCAATTGACTTTCTCTTTCTGGACTCGCCGGCCGGCCAGTTTGCGAGTGATTTCTTCCGGTCAATACTGTAAAAATCCTTCTTGCAAAACGTAGGTGAAATGACCTGTTATTCCACCTCATACTAGGGGTTAACAATGTTGACAGCTCACTTCACCTAAGTTTTTACGGTGTTCACTATTCTGTAAAAATCTCACTCGAACCCACGTGTCAGAATAGCTTACTTGTAATCTGACCCAGTATCCGTAAATAAGTAAGTAATAATAATATTAATTTGCCAAAGTTGTACAGAGATCACCA
Organism: Apamea crenata; assembly: GCA_949629185.1. Classification (NCBI taxonomy): domain Eukaryota; kingdom Metazoa; phylum Arthropoda; class Insecta; order Lepidoptera; family Noctuidae; genus Apamea; species Apamea crenata. The sequence continues at coordinate 8,470,690 of OX451359.1, forward strand.
GTAGATTAGAAGAAGTAGATAATATCAGCACATTATTTTCTAACTGCCTGCATTTATTTACGTTTCTAGATATCATGCTTGCATCTAGTTTGAACCAAAATCCTCGTGTTTGTATTGCCCCATGCTCACTTATGGTTCACTCGGGCGGTCACAATATTATTTTGTCAAAGATTTTGGAGAAGCACCTACAAAACTATGTTAGGGGGATGCTCAAAACTTACACTTACGTTGGCTTCAACACGCGCTGCATCCCGTTATACTAATATCCTTGGGATTCTGCTCAGGCGCAGATTACCACTTTCTTCATTTCAAATTAAACTAACTTCCAAGATTTCATTATGCTGTCTGCCACGGAAATGGTTATTTTTACTTCTTCATTAAATCTGAGTTTATTTAACGGGTTTTTTAGTTTTTACGGCACAGACTTACGGGAAGGTCGTGATTGCCTGTGAACTGTGCCTACTTCCCAGTAACATGATTCCCTTGGATAAGTTACTATTAAAACTTTCTTTTGTTTCCAGCTCGAGATTCCCAGAGCACGTCAACTGTGCTACTAAACTGGCTCCGAGGGAAAAGTACGCCAAAAGTAGTCCACATGTGAGTCGCGCATTTATTGTATAGGTTATAATATAGTGAGGTTGAAACCAGCCGTCCGCGGACTCGTCGACGAAGTTACGTAGGAAACACACAGACACTTCCCTGTGGGTTAGCCACCCCTGTTGAACATAGTCCTCTCTGCTTTTACTTGCATTTATCAAAAGAGCCACCACTCTGCACATCACAATTTTCAAATGTTTCGCTAAACATTTAGTTGTAAATTGTGCCCTTAGAAACTTGCCAACGAAACAAACAATTTTACCAGATCTATATTTTTCTTTCGACAATTTCTTCACACTATATCTCTTCCATCTGTAACCTAGTACAATAAATTAGATAGTTACCTTTAAATTAATGGTCTGGTATACGAGATTTGATAAAAACGATTCTTGTGTTCGTTTGAAAATGACCTGTCACGCACAATTCATAAATCAAATTAATGCGCGAAAGGCATATCGGACATAAGAAAATTAAGATTGGCAAGTACCTACGAACGAACGACGAAATACTTCATTAACTGTTGAGCTTAATGCATTCCTTCATCATCCTTACCTATTTTCTTGGCTCTACCTCCACATTTTCGTTGTAGACAAATTAATGTATTAATATTAGTGATGCTAGACGCGAAAAATTGTTCCACTAAACTATCCTATTTTTTAATTTTATGTTTTTTTTCTTGTTATATTATTATTATTGATTTTAAATTAAAATTAAGATGTCTTTGACGCCCACAGTTGATGACATCATTTGTTAATTTATGAAATTAATATTTTCCAAAGGATTAAATCGTGCCTTTTCATTCATAGGTCATAATGTAAATGTTATCGTTGTTCACGTTTGCTGTTCACACTTGTAACATGTATTATTAAAATTCGGAACCTGTATAATTTATGTATATAATCAACGGATTCTATGTGAATAAGGATCCTTGTATATTGAATTTGTAAATTTGTTTCTTGATTAAACAGAGTTCATTTGATATTTTTGTTTCTTTGACACCCTTCTGTAACTTAAAAAATGCTTCATCATTCCTACTGCTGTATTTTTATCCTACGACGCGACGCGCGCTTTACTAGTGGTAACCAAGTGTACAAACACGCTATGAATGTGTGCGTAACTTACACTATAAAGATTAGGTACTTACCAAGGTATGAGTAGGTAAACCATTTTCTAGAGAAAAATCTTTATTGAAGTGCTTGCTATTAGTTCGGTACTCTTGTATTCGAGTTACACAGTAGCTGTTCAGGTTTGTTTTTTGTGAAATGAGAACATAGTTATATATTTTGAATTTTTTTATTACTTTTTCTTTAGATATTTACACTCTCAACAACTTAATTACTACTATAATCCAATATGTCACTTAAATATAGTAAATCACAATATAAAATCAAAGTAATGAAAATGTTCTTGTCATAATTACTTTTAGAATTTTGGTCCTTAGGATATTATTAAAGTATATTCATATAAATCGCTCAAAACTCACCTCTATTTGAGCTGAGTAGCTCTAAAGCATTCTATCCTCTGTTATAAATCGCATTATAGGAAAATACAATTTTCCTTAACATTTTAATAATCTAAGTTCATAATAAACGTACTAAATTTCTTACACTATTTCGAAAAAGCCAGTCCAAAAGCCAAATAGCATTTAATAAGACTAACTTCGTAATGCGTATGTTTTCCCACATAATTTTATATACAAGCTAATATATTAAGCATATATTTCTATTAAGCAGTATGTTCATGTCTGACACTGTATTTGCTATTGAGATACCTAAACATTAGGTATGATACTACTCCACAACCAAGTTTGTGCAAATAAAATATATATTTTTGCATTGAAGGGTATTGCTTATCAAATACAGTTATTTAAATATTTGAAGGTATTGTGTAGTCTCTGAGATACTAAATGAATATATGTGTTCTTTAATAAAAATACTTGTATAGTAGTGTAACTTATGGCACCACATGCTTACAGCATATCTATATATATAGTATACTCTATTTACATGTTAATCTAAAATATGTACAACAACACCAGATCCTAAATAGTTAAACTTCTATTCTGTACGAACAATCAGGCGTATGTGATATAACAAGAAGTACGAAAACTATAAAAATATAAACGCAATACCTTACTAAACGTATTTCACGAGACACTTCAACATTCTGCCCGTTTCACACACTCATGGAAGACATTGGAGTGATTTCTTGTTCACTTTATATATAACTATAAAAAACTTAATGTGCACGTAATTATCAGAGTGCAGATAACTATCTTATGCTATAATTAATATAAACTAATTTACTTTTTAACCAGCACTCACTGTTTACTTCTGCCTACGCCACCCGTACTTAAATAATTAACACATACGTATAATAACTAAATATGAAGATATTGTATCACAATTTTTAATTAAAGTTACGAGCGCTTCGATAATTAATTAGTCTAGTCGAAACATTAAGTACAAATAGTGGAACTTGATGACTATTGCATGTATGTTTAGTTCAGATGGTTCAAACATAGGAACGATCGCGTGGTTTAATAACTAAGTGCTAACCTAAACATCTTAAGCATGGATCACATTGTTTTTTTGATTTTCGTTTAGTTATAATCCGAAATGGTCTCGCATAGTACTTCTAAGTTAACATATTATGACTGGAAGTGACTATGATACGAAGTTAAATTATAATTTATAACACTTACTTATCACAATATTCTATCAACTAATATGTAAGGAACAAAGGTAATAAATCAATTTGCTTACATACACAAGTTTTAAAGTGCAATATCAAAACAAAAATATACAGCCCCTTGCCTACATTATTACCTTTTTTTTATTAATCATGTAAATATTATTTGCAGTTGCACGGCTCATTTTATACATAGTTCTGACTCCGTTGTGTGTTATAAATATAATATGTAATTAAAAATAATATTAGTTTTTACAATACACAAGCGTAATTTATTGCCTTCCCCCGATACAATAACACAAATCTGATGTCATTTGTTATTCCTGCAAGAATTTCGCAAATCAAAAGGTGAATATTGATAAAATCAAAAGTTATTAATTTGAACTTCTAAAATGATTGATTGGAAGTGGGTCAAAGTTTAAGGTATTGTACCTTTGCATACTTTTACGAACAGTGATTGAATCAGCTGAGAAATAATACGTCCTACTAACATACGTTATATACTTGCATAAAACTACTATATTTTAATTACAAAATAACTGAAGGATTGAGTCAGTTCATGTTATAAAATAAGAAAAAATGTGAAGCTAACTTTGGTCCCATACGAACATGTAACAAGGTAATGACTATTTGTAACAGCTATACTATTGGCAAACTATTACAGATTTATAAGAGCTCTCGGCAGGTGAAATTGAAGCTTAAATTATTAAGAGGTAGATTGTAATTTCAAGAACCGTATAAACTAGAACTGAAAGTTTTATCTAAAGTAAACTCGTTCAATGCAAAACAGTTTTAGTGAACGCACAGACTAGAGGCAAATTACAGTAGCACGCAGGGCTTACACTTATTTATTATGTATGCTCAAGTTACGATTAGTAAGATACGTACAAATTACCTACGTTAGAGACATATGATTGTCAGTCTTGGGTTCAGTCCTTGATCACGGGCATCTCGAACATATTAGTTTAAAGTATTTTCGTACTAATGCACCGTAATTAAAGCAATCGTCGCGCCGGCCGCGGCGGTAGACGTCGGCCGACGTCAGGCGACGTCAGGGTGGTTCAGAAGTGCACGTCGCGCACGTCGGTGGGCGTGGCGGCGTTACTGTGCGCCTTGTCCTGCGTCGGCGGCGGCGTCCAGCCCGCGGCCTCGCGCGCCGCCCCGTTTGGGACAGTCCCGCTGCGCTCCTCGATCATGTTCTGCACCATCTCCTCGATCTGCTCAAGGCATGTCTGGAGGCAGTCCTGTAACAACAATTGAACGTCAGTACAGTGTAGCTTACGAGCTCGCCTGTGCCAGGGGCCACGGTATCTCTTTCAAACAACTCGCGGCCCTAGCGGACCCCGTCATTTAGTGCTGACATCTCTTTGAGGCGGTAGATACTAAACACCGCTTAGTTTGGACAAGCGGAACTACAGCAGGAAGTTTTTTTTTGTATGTGCCAATATATTAGACGTAGTATTCAATTCACAATTCAGATGCGTGACCTAGTAGTTTCTAAACATAGACTTGCTAAATACGGTAGTAATTGATAGAAACTTACCAAATCGATGCGCGTGAGTTCGTGCAGGCGCGCCAGATGGCCGTCGAGGCCGAGCCCGCGCAGCGCGGCCGCGATGCTGCACGAAGCCAGCGTGCTCGCAGAGTACAACGTAAACTCGTAATCTGCAACAAACAAACACTCCGTAAATATACAGACAAACGAGGTAGGTACAAAAACTATTAATTAATCCATCATCAATCCACCAAGCTCTATTGTTACATCAATTAAAATTTCCGTTATTTCAGCGCTCTGATTAATTAATTAAAACATGAGACCGTTGTTTATTAAAACCGCAATAGGATCTGGATCAGCACAGCAGCTAATTTAAAATAAATTTTCCTACAGCACTTCCTCATTGCATTCACAACTGAATGTTAAAGTTGGAGGTACATAAAGTGTAGCGCATTAGCTTTTCATGTAGGCGATGTCCGTAGACGGTGCGAATACGGCGATCGTCGGCCGTAGAGGCTAGAGGAGTGGGGTATATCCGGCAAAAGAAATGTTCCTTTCTCTCTCTCGCAGGTTGTCAGTCTCCTGCGGAGAGTGCAGCCTCAAAGGAGCCGGCACCCGCCCTCGCGGCCGCATTCCACAGGCTCGCTCCTTCGCCTCACTTGAATATTTCTCACGGGCTTACTTTGGCAAAACCATTATACCAACATACATCATATATGTGCACGTATGTAAGCTGATATTAAACGAACACTGGCTGTGTTTTGTATGGAATACCTACACGAACGAGAATATCAGGCAGGAAAAGACACAAATTGTAATTATCATCATGAAAAACGGACAAGTTACAAAAGGTTACAAGCATAATAAGTTGGTATTTATGCTAGTATATTTTCATGGACTCTTCATTCATAATATTACCTACCATTACGTTCTCTATATAAGCGCAGTTGATAGCATTGAGTGTGATATTTTATTGAATTGCTCATGGTACCTATCTCGAACCGTATCGTAACCGTTAACGGTGATCTAATTAATTTTCTACCTACTTTGATTTCCGGGTCATCATCGTTTTCGTTACCTTACACAATCAATTGTAATTTTTGATGTATAGTTACTTTTCAATGACTTTTTCAAACGATGCAGATGCTAATGAAGCAAGCTATCTTTCTCAATTAATTTATGTAGTCAAAACTCGAACATTCGTTCTGTAAAAAAATCAAGACTTGTTATGTACGATATACCTACATCATCTACATGCTACTCGTATATGTATATTTCAGCTCATTTTATCAGTAGTTATTGAGTTCACCACACATAGCTGCTTCACTTGATAATATAGCAGGAAAATCAGCTGACCTTGCCGACTTATGGACTAACCCAACTAATAAGCTTCAGCTTTAATTCGATAGTTATGTTAATAGTAAGCTTTTATTGACGGTCGAAGCGAATTATAAAATGTGTTCCCACGCTATACAAGAGTGAGATAAGAACGTCAGCGTGAAACCACAAATGCCCACTAACTCGAAGACGCAGACAATACGAGTGAAGCCTACAAGGGCCCTCCATTCACCATTAAGTAGACTCTATTATACCAACCAATGTATGGATATCGAACACTCTTTCAGCTCATTTAAAAGATTTATTTTAATTTTTTTTTATTTGCATGTCGGCATACCCGAGATAAAGGGAACGGGCAGAGGGAACGAATAAAAAGAGAGAGATGAAACAACGAAAGCGGCCGCTCACTCGGGGTATTTGCATAATCTGATGTTAATCAAACAGCGCAGTACCCGGTGCGCGTCCGAGGCGAGCGCTGCCGACCTGCGACGAGCAGCCCCTTTGTCACGAGCGCATCAAGATCAACAGGCACTCTGATAGCGAGTGTGATGACTGCACAGTACCTAGACGTCCTAGGTACAGCGTTGCTCGTACAGGACACACACGTAGCGGAAGTGAGGCCGTCCTTATTAGTCGTGACGCGACTGCTGCGTCACGAGCTAATATCACTAATGTACACTTTCTAGAGGAAGTGGCGCAGCGACGGTCCCACCGCACTTTGGTGTGTATGTAAATTAATAAAATTGTGTTCAGTGTCGCCCCCTCGTAGACAGCCCGTGGCCAAGTAAGGCCTGTCTACGCACGGTGATATTTCCGTTTCTCGATTCTGTATCACTTTAAATGTTAGTTGATCGAAAAGTGATGTTAATTATACCTTTATTAAATTTACAGCCGAATGCTTAATCACGATTAAGCAGTCGGCTGTAAATTTGCTGTTAAAACTTGTTTTCACCGATGTGGTATGGCGATTAACGACGATGGCAGTGACATAATGATCATTATTTTTGCCCTTGAAAATGAAGTACATGTAATGGGTGCCGTCGGCAGTCAGCACAGGTACATCTACTAGTAGCACGCGCAATAGTCGATTCGCGAGGTGAACGATCCCACAAGGCCGGACTACTCGTAGGTACCTATTCGTTTGGAAGTGGACTGAAATGGCTCAAAATTATTACATAATCGACAACTATTCGAATAGACAGTGGCGTGTTCATTAATTGTTGAAAATCAATTAAAATGCAATGCCATAACGCTCAAAAAGGCTGTGAAGCGTAGTCATGTGAACAAATGGTTATTTACTTGAAGATTTAATCGATTTATCTATAATCGGGCATCGCTATTGCGGAGATACTACACGCGGCATTCATTGCCCACCGGAACAAATACCGCGCGGCCCCCGCGACAACGGCGGCAGCGATTGCTATCCGATGCGAAGCGCTCACATGTGAAAGAAAACGTCGCACGCAATATAGTCTGGTATCACACCTCGCATAAAACTTAGGAGACAACTAACTTCCTATTGCTCGACCTTTCTGTACACAGACTTGCAAAAATAACCCTGAACGAGGAGACACAACAGTTTTTTAAAACAAAATAATGTATAACTTATCATCATCATCGGGAGAGGCAGGCGAGAGTTGTCAGCATTAAAATAACCCATTACAAATTTAATATCCCGACGAGTTATGATTCCAGAGTAAATTGTGCCATTCAAATAATGATACATAATGCGGGCTCGCTCGATACCGCGAAACGTCAAGTCTACGCGATCTCACCGCCGCAGCGCTGCTGGAGGGTAGTACACACTACACACACGTCACACATACGTTCTTTATACAGAAATAAACCCGTGGAATTATTCACAACCCATCAAAGATAATGAGCCTTTTGTAGTTTTCATTTTATGGTGACATGAGTACCGCGGTATTCCTGAATTAGCTCGAAGTTTCAAGATCATCAATATTTCATAAATGGAAATGTGTAATGTTGCGCACTCGGTCGGCTGCATTAGCGGAGGAGATTTCATTCGCCTCGGACTCACAAGTGAGAGATGATATCCGAGAAGCAAGTGAAATAAAAGAGCTGGAGCGTGAACTTCTTGAACAAAAAACAATACGACAGCGGCGGCGAACAACAAAAACCGTTGCACAAAAACATATGATCCCATGAGGGTAGCGGGGAGGTGGCGGCGGCGCGGGGGCCGGAGTCCCGAGGCGTGCTGGAATGCGCTCAGGCGAGCGGCGTGGGAGGCGCCGGCGCGGCCGCTGCCAGGACACACACACGCCGCCCTCGCCCTCGCGCCCTCGCCGCGCATAGCCCTCACTGTAAACAAACCTATTCACATCTCGCTACGCTCTCTGCTAGCCGCCGGCAAACGATAACCATCTTCTCCACTAATAAATTGACCTACACCAAGAACACCATAACCTAACCATTCTTAGTACTTAAGTAATAAATAGGGATTAGATATCAGTTACCCAATAAACAAGTTTAGGCTATGCATTCATGCTTTTTGTTTTGTTTTTTACTTTTAACTACGAATTGAAACCTGCACATGCACACTGTACCAATTGTAGCGTAGCTGTACCATTGATTGATCTGTACATTTCTGTTTTTATTTGTTCTAAATATTAATGTTACTATAAAAAAGTCTGGAAACCAAAGTTCCCAGCAGCAATTTACTGGCTATCTAAACTTTCTTTAATCCTTAGTTTTCATTTTATACCTACGCAACTTAGCCAAGAGGCCATGAATAACAATAGTCATAAGTAATTTATCTACAGCTGTGATAAAATTGTATAACGGTTGATACCAAATGTAAGGGAATTAATCATATATACACATCACTATGGAATTCTACGGTTGCGTAAACTGGGGTAACAACACCAAATGAATGGAAAGTAGCTCTAAGGAAAGTAGAGTATTCTAAAGTGAAGGTTCAGTGACATGTGTCCGTAGACCAACGCGGCCCGCAGCGCAAGACGACATTGTCGTGACATGACGTGGTATCTAGATGCTAATTGCCCTCTGCCGTTGCAAGCAAAACTTTACATTCTCATTCAATACAAGTGAACTATCTATGGAAGACATGAAACTGCGACAACCTGACATTGTAATTAAGCTCGCAATAACCATTTTTACTTGAACCCGTCGAGGCTTTTATCTTAAGTGGCGATTTTTAGGAGGTTTAAGTGACCCTTCCGTTAGCGTATGATGCGGACTGGTTTTGACGAGTATCAGCTGACATCATCCCTATAGTTATATTTAGGCGCAGAAAGTGTAAGGAATGCGTACCTCTGGCAGCGAGCGAAATGAAGGTCTGTGCATGCCTGTGCACCATCTCGGTGTTGACGAGACCCCGCAGCGGCAGCCGCGACAGCAGCAGCTGCAGAAAGTCGTGCGCAGTCACTCCCGCCACGTCCCACTTTAACTTCGACAGCACCAGTAGCTCCCAACTCTGTTGACAACGAAACAACACATTCATCAAGTGCTTTATAAATAGAAGATTTATCGGTCATCGTAACACCAGAAAGGTCAATATTGCTGCGCTTGGATAATAAAAATAGCATTCCTGTCGCCACATCCGCTGCTATAATCACTAACTCGGCGAGTTTTGCTCGACTTCCCGGAACGGAGCGTAGGTAGTCCCCGGTGCTGTGTTGTGCAATCAAATGAACAATGTTACAGTTTTAGTTCATGTTTTGTTTAGTCTCATTCGGAAACAAAGTTACTTACATGCTAATCATTAGTCTTTGTATCGGGAAGTTCAACACACATTATACACAGACCGTGTCTTTAGCAAGATTATTCAAACTAAAAGGCTGTTGTCAAGTTTTGTACGTTTAGTAAAAGCCCTGCTTTAATGTTATGTGAATATACCTATACCTATTTTAAACTTTAGCATTCACGGTAGAGAGATGACGTAAGTATGATTCTGCCTTGATATCGCTGTAACATTAGTACCTAGTTATGCAGATGAAGCCCCAAAAATAGAGCTATTGTCGAGCGTAGGTAGTCTCCTATAAAACAAATGGCAAATCAAAGACGACAAACCTGTTCAACTTTATCAAGTCGTTATCTTTCGAGAACCAAGCTACAGTTGACCTAGATTGAAAACAACTTTGTTGTATCAATCTTGTCGTATGATGTATAACAAATTCGCGCTGAATCTATATGAATGTAGTATCGGGGCAGAATATCCCTCATATTTGGACGGCCGTTTCATGAATAAGTTGATTATTTTGTGTACGTACACACTCGTACATGTACGCGTTGCATGTCCGTTGACAGATAATACTCGATGTTTACTTAACTCAATCGGCGGGGTCGACCGCGGCGGCACGGCTCTTACTTTTCACTCGACCGACTATGCTTCTCATTGCGACGAGCTTAGAGTCGGCATTTGTACAGCAAGGGATAGCAGTTAGGGCATATAGATTCTCCGCGTATCATGTTTATGAATGAATGAAGTATCATCACTGGAAGTCGAATTAAATCGGTACTGTGTATGTGTGAGTGTGCAACACGACGTTACAATGACGCTTTCAGATTTAATAAATAAGTATGAATAAGAACATTTGCCAATGAAGAACAATATTTATAACGCGTTGACACAGAAGCTAAAAAGAGTAGGTGAGTAAAAGCGGTTAGCAACGCCAGAGAATACGGGTCGACCGCGAAATGAAAATATTCGCTCTATCGTTTAACTTGCGACTGGTTAAAAGCTCTTCGAAAACAATGCATTCATAAAATCTTCACCGCAAATGTAGGTGGAGGAGACGGATACACAAATCCAATGGATCGGACGTTGTTTAAAAACAATAGTTATGATTTTTATTGGTGTCTATGTTCTGAGCCCCTATCAGCTGATCTCATAAATTAGCTGAGCGATTCGCGTGTGTACCGGTGTGGGGTGCGTGCGTACACAACACACATGTGTGCAGTCGGTCCACCCGAGACGGATGGAATGCAGCTCGTAAAGTTGCAGGCGAGTGTTCATTAGAGTGGCGGAGGCCGGGCGGCGGCGGCGGCCGGGTGCGGCGGCCGCAGCAGTTATCGAACCACGTTACAGCCAATAAAGCGAGCTATGCAAACAGCCCTCGTTGCTCGCAACACACTCGCTGAATTCCACACTCGGTTCCCATGCTTTATCCAATTTCATCGAACGGTGTGACTGCGCCGCTATTAGAATCAAACAATGAGCTCGGTGTCGCGTGGCCACTAAGCTCATGAGACTAAACAACTTCGGAATTTTCCAGATGCGGATGGGAACACGCAGACTTACCGGAGGTTATTAAAAAGTAATGATGAATTGAAATATTTATGGGTTATGAACGTGAACTGCTTTGAGACTTGTGGGTAGGACCTATGGAATACCCCAGCCTATCCGCCTGAGATATTATTACTATACCTAATTGGAGACAGTCATCGATGAAAACCTCGAGAGTGCAGTATTGAATACAAAATTTGCTGTCAGCGTACAAAACGTGTTAGGCATGTACGATATCGCAATTCTTACGTAAGACATTATAACCATCAGCAGATTCCTGTACAATTATTATATTGACAGTTACAAGTCCCGGCGTATGTGCAAAGCGATAAGGTGGCAATATGCAGTAGGTACATTGTACAATGTTAATATAGTTTAATAAGTTCTTATACGCTTATTGAAAATAGGTAATAAAACTGATTACGTAGTGTCGTTAACAAGACGGGTGTTTACGTAGATGGTCGGGTGACGGCCCGAGGCAGCACAATGGGCACGACTCCGGCTCCCAGCGGTCCACATCGCGATGCTCCTAACCACAAAATTTTCATTTTTTCTTCCCTTGCGGCCACCGCCCGCATACGACGACTTGTTCAACAAGTACCCATTGGAATTTTATTACCGTTGAAGGTACCTTTTAGTGGCGAATTGTACAATAATAGTAATTGTTGCTCAAACTATAGTCGTTATGATTAAAGAGCGAAATTATATGCAGACTGACATTATTGGAGCAAGTAGATGGGAAACTTTTCCAGTACAATCTGCGGTAAAATGGTAATACCTAGTTTGAAGTACACGTATGGGCATGATGCTATTAAGCGAGTTAAGTGACACAATTTTCTAACGAGGCGACAACGGCGCGCGGCGGCACGGCTGCGCGCTGCACCTTCACTCGTGTGCACTGAGGTTATCTGCGCACGCGCTCGTTAACACAATTTCTGTTCTAGTCTAGGTGTCCTATAGTCATACTACACATGCAGTTATCCGAGTGACTGATCGTTTTCTGATCACAACGCGAAGGAGTCCGCGGACTGTGGCTAAAAGGAACAAAGTGAACCCGATCGGGAGGCCTCATGGAGTTTCCGAGTCGAGAGGAATGCGACTGGTTCTCCGACTTTTCAATAGCTGGGCAAATCAACTTTTTGGGCGCTAGGGATACGAGTTGCTTTACCAACCGATACAGACACGTCACGTCTTTTGCACGAGAAACAAATGTCATGACATAACAGACTTAATAAAAGGGAAACTTAGAACATCTATGGTTCGACATTCGATGATACTAAAAGAAAGAGCTTTAGTAAAGTTTGGTTCTTAAAAGTTACGTATACATTTCAGACATCAATATCTACAACAAGAACAGGTTATAATATTAGTTACCGGGTAGTAATATTAGTTGTAACTTTGTAACATAAAAACTGTAAGTATTAGATCATTATGACATAACGAAATAGTTAACGTGTATGACTGAAGTCGTTCTGCCAATACCTTGTAACAACTATATACTTTAACACATAATGGTGTTTAGAAAGTATATATAGTTACATGGCAGGCAGTGCTCACACGTAGTCGTTTTGTTCTGTCGCATTAGTTCTTAGTTCGCGCGGAAGTTGCATTTGCACCGGAAACAAGCAGCGCCCGCGCCGTGAGATCGGCAAACAACGCGCGTTCGTGCTAATATGCTCATTCCTCATATTCTAAACAATAATTTCCTTTAACAGATTATAGCATTCCAACGTTTATTATTAGACCTTTAAATAGGGTAGCCCCCAATAACACTAACTCGTAAATTCCTTTTCTAAAATCGTACGGTCTGCACCACAATCAAACATCTAATATGAAATTTATGGTATCGAACTTGATTATGCTTGTAATAGTTCTCATTAAAGTTAAATTTTAACCGTAAACGTAATATTGAATAGTCTTTTGACAAACTGGCACCGCGCTCGTAAACTTATGCTTCAATTATAATAAACGTTTACAGTGGGAGTGTGGATGTGAGAACGCGCAGGTTTTATGAGCGGCGCGGGCGCGGCGAGGGCGCTCGACACCGAGAGCCCCGCATTACAGCCGCTCGGATGCCGGGACGTGCTCTTTTTGCTCCAGCCTTGCGCCCGCGCCGCCGCGCCGGCCAACCGCCAACAACCTCAACAATCAAATCTAACCGATTGTTCACTCACACTACGCTACGATGCACGACGTCAACACACATAGTTCTCCACACTCTACAGATCTCTCCGACATTAACAATCGTAGACGTAGAAAAACCTCCACAGGTTAATACACTAGCTTCCATCGCGTACACTTAGATTTAGATAAAAACTTAATTAATTGGCGCAGACTTCTATTAGCCACACTTGGATGAGTGGTTATAAGATGAGCATATTTTAGTACTCTACGTTTGTATTATGTGCCGGTACCGTTATTGCGATAATATGCGAAAGATTCCAGAAAATTGATAAGCCGATGATTATAATGAACCGCAATCGTTCGTTTTTTCTTTATCAACACCAAAATAACACAAAAATGTTGATGGTTGGCCAAATTGAAGCGTCTACGATATTTCGTAGCAGGTCTACGAAAGTGCTACGAAGCTGATTTTACCTGCGCTACAGAGATTTGCTTGAACAAAGTTGCAAAATGGGAAGTTATCTACAACGTTATACTATGTCTGCACATATATTCCAAAAATAATTATTTTCAATTTACATTTTTGGGTCCGTTATAGAATTTAGAGGTAGGTCATGCAAGTGTCGCGATATGTACCTAACGTACACGAATGCGTGCAAATTATCAATTTATTTTATTTTTACCGAGAATTGTATGGTTAAATATGGTAAGTATCATGAACAATTTATTTATTATCGATACTAAGACGCGATACATTTAACTGGTATTGGCAGTCATGAACGGCATGACTCAGTGAATTAACATAACGCGTATATTGCAGATGAACATTTGCGGGGTCCCACTCACGACAGACGTGTAAAAAATTCAATCGTGAAAAATTAAAAATACCTAGTCAATTTGAACGTGCGATCCATTTACGAGCGTGGTGTCGATCTGACGAACTTCGTGAGATGAGATTAGGTGAGCAGTCGCGACTTGTGGCGCGTGAGAAAAAATAAGCCGCGTGCTTCGTCTGTACTGTAATTGGTCTGATTGAAACGCGAGCCTCGTTCGGCGGTTCTTCCGAGAACTCCGTCGGCTCGTTAGGGGACACTGTCCGAGGGCAGCCCTCTCCCAGACCGCGCCAGCGCGACCCGTCGCATTCCACGACCACCGCTCGCCATACGCACCTACGGTATGTCGTATAATTACAATCATTTCGTACGGACGTGTTCCAGCGCCCTAATTTAGAGCAAGCGTTGCTACTCTGTACTGACCATTATGTTAAGTACTTGCTACGAATAAATCAATAACTTATTAATACCCAATTGTGAAATTGCCGTTACTAAATACTGGCACAAACTACAAGTGCAGAGCTCAGAATGCACTTGCATCGCGGGCAGAACGAGTCGTGTATATTATGACGCGCGAAAATGTGGTGTGCACTTATTATCTACGGGACGAGCGGCGACGGACGGGGCCCCGGCGGGTGACCGCGCCGCGCCCGAAATGCAGCGCACAGCCACGTAATACGTTATATTAAATGCAAATACCTACTGCACATGAAATAATAACGCTCCGCTTCGATTCCAGCCGATCTGCCCCATGTCAGGCGCGCTAAGCCTTACGGTTTGTAACGGTACTGAATTATTGAACTAGATAAGCCAACAAACCTAAATGCCAATGCCCTTTATTAAGATTAGGAAAGTTGTCCATGTGAGTACAGTATTGCTAGATTTGCTAGACACTGCACAAGACCACAATGAGTAATGGGTGCCTGAGAAAAAGGTACTTACGAGTTTGTCAGTGTCGGTACTATGACAGCTGGACAATTAACAGGTAATAATATTGTACCGTAAGTTATTATCGAATATCTTACTTGATCAATTTTTTAAATAGAAATTCCCTACGCAAACCTACGCTTGGTGTTAATTGAATATCTAAGTTAAATTCAAGTGTTGGAACGTTTACTTAGTAACCAACAACCACCCTGTTACATAATACATAACGTAATCTCTCTGTAAATACGGATGAACGGTTCGCATTTTGCGGTTTGCTAACTATTATTTTTATAGAATAAGTGCCAATGTGGCGATAAATGCAAAACAAGGAAAAATGATTAATTAAGTTTAGTTAATGTTGGTATCAATACACCCGACACCCGACACCGGTAGGAAACAATGCTATCCCACTCCCACACGAATGCGAATCGCACTTGACCTTTTCATTTCTTTTGGATTTAAGAGTGTGGCTATTAATAGGAGGTTAGTTATTTATATCTGTAGAGTTTCGTTCCGTCACCGACATACTCTATGAATGTTGTATTTTTAATTCTATTAGTCACTGTACGCAGAGAATAGCTAATTTAGTTCACATAACCGACATGACAAGAAGTAGGTACATGGTAAGATAAATCACAAATCATCAAGTCGACGTAGCGCCTACAGTCGATCACTCCATAGATATAATTAATGTTCCGACATAAAACTGGAATTCCAATCTCTCGCGGATGTTCAGAGCGCGAATGATTTAGAAATCAGCGGAGTGAACGACACGAAAGCACCTAGAAGAGCTAACTGCAAAATTAGTGCAGGCGCGTGCGCGATGCAAAAACTCAGCCACACGAAACTGCATGATTAATGAGATCAGCTGTTTCCCGAGACGAAGAAAGTTAATTAAATCTTCATATTACTTCATATGGCAGTGCGCGGAACGCCGGACGCATACTCCGAGTGCTATTGATGTAATTAGCGGTACGCAACGAATAGATTGATTGAAGCGTCGATGACACAGTAGGCGGCACGTTGTATTATCATGCGCTTGCGTGATAGCTGCTCATACCTATTGTATTAAAGGCTGAAGTTACCATAGGTACTTACGCATAGGTCGGTGAGCGTGATACTGTTGGCGGTGTAGAAGACTAGGAGCTCGGCGGGCAGAGCGCGCGCGCCTGGCTCGCGCAGTTTGGACGCCAGCAGCAGACACGCAGTGCCCAGCAGCTGCACTTGGCTCTTGCTGACGGCGCACGTGCTTAGGAACCGATCCAGGTACGAGATCGCTAGAGGGAACACCTCCTCCTGGCACCCCTGGTCTTCACATACCTGTAAAGCAAAACGACTGTTAAGAAACTGTGAACTAAGTCAGACGGACCAACTGTTTTGTTTCTTAGAAACTACTCGCTGGTACCGCATCTAGGCCAATGTTTAGTTTATCATCCGGAATTCCTGATAACCCATATAAAATGGAAATACACACTTATTGCGATAAATACAGCGCGCGTTACTTTCCTGCCGCAGTTATACGTCCCTTATCAACGTTAATGGTTCCTGAACGTACTGGACTAGGGCCGGAACTGTTCGTGTTGTAATTGTAACCAATAGTGGAACATTTAACACAACTACCTAATTTAGGGATACAAGTTAGTATCAGGCATCTGGATATTCTTGATAAATAGTTGAACGCTTTTGTTTCAACGAGACCCGGAAACATTTGGCTTCGAAAGCCTAACAAGCAACTCTGGACCACGCGTAGCAATAATCGCTACGAACACAAACCAGGGGGTCTATCCGAAGTGCAAAGCGAATGTTCGGATCGGACCGACACATGGCCGAACCGAATATTATTGAAAAATGCGAAAAAAGTTCGGATCGGCTCAGTTGGGTCGGGACCATAGTCAATATTCGAAAGAGTGTAGGATCGGAACCGACCGAACCAAATAGTAACTTCGTAGCAGGAAACAGCCGAACATTCGGCCGATACTACTTCGGAGTGGGCCCCCTGGTGTCTTTCCTTGTTGAACATTTATAATTAAAACATCGCGATACCTACCTAACTGTAGAGTAGATAACGTTTGAAACTTTACATACGAATACGTTACATGCTGGATATATTGTCAAGGGTCGAAGTAAAATCAAATCATTTCCATAAACGTAGGTACCGTAAAATGTAAAGCAGGGAAAAGCGAAAGGAGACAGTTCCAAAGTAGTCATGAAGTAAGTAGGTACCTAGTTAGAGTGTCATGAGAGACGGAACATCACAGATTGTTCCCGGCATAGTTTCGCACGGTAACGCGACTCGCGAACCGGCACGGATCCAATCGTATCACCGGCACCGTGAAAACAAAACATGTACCTACTATAACGTATAACCCGCTGCATACCGCTCAGACTCTCACGCTCTAGCTCGCCCATAGGTAATTAACTATCTCAACCGACTATGTCCTGATTATTATGAGTTACCTATCTCACAATACCTATCATTCTCCATGCATTCTACGAGTGCACGAAAGAAGCCAAAATAAAGGACGACTAATAACAACCGAATTGATAAAAACCATTACAGAATGAGAAAAATAATTAAGTGTCTAAGTAAGCACGGTCTTTACTTTACATTGGTAATTGTCGAAGCAGAACGAGCGAGGGTCTAATGAATGGCCCAGGCGGCTATAAAGCAAAGCGATTATCGTAATACCTATTACTGGTTATTTCAGCAGTGAGATCCACGGTCGATATTCGCCGGTTCGTGGTCACCGTACGTCGTTTTAACACACATTTTACTTAGGTACATATAAAAGAACACATCTACAGCGGAATAAAAACTCGCGATCGTTATTTAGATAGTGGGCATTGCAAAATGTAATAATACGGATTCCGTGAACAATCCTTGGATCGTCATAATAATGCTTTTTGGGTGCGCTTGACGATTAAACATAAAAGTTAATGCGAGCACGTTGGAGATGTCATTGAACCGACAGACTGTGAGGATCGTTTCGGTCTGCTTGTGCTGAAACGTCGGTATGCGACTAGTTTAAGTGCAAGCACGAGGTGAGCCGAGGTGGCGACTGCGCCGGCTGCCGTGCGCCGTGCGCGCATGTGTGTGGTGCCGGCGAGCGCCGTGCGTGACGTCAGCGCGCCGGCCGGCTCCACGTGGCGACCGACACACTGCTCAATCATCTAAGCACTACTTAGTCAACTCGGCCTACAGTACTATCTCTACGACTACTAATGTTCCACAGGACATAGGTTAATAACGACATCCGGAACATGAGCAAGTAAACTTTACTACCTACTAGTAGTTAAATCCTACTAACTAAATAAGCAAAGACCATAATAAATTACACGTCATGTAGGCCACTGAATACGAACAATGACGTTGGTGTGTGCGCTAGTAATTATTTATATGTACATATACAAGCAAAGATAAGTGCGCAGCGGAGCGTCAGCTGTGTGCGTGTCAAAATCAGCTGATTATTCAAATAGAACGAGCGGAGTCGCATCGGTCGGCGACCGCGCCCGCCCGCGCCTGCGCCGCCGCCGGGGCCCCTCGCACTCAGCCGCACTGCGCACACTCACTACTACTTACTCAACTAAGTACCTACATACTTCATGCTTACAACTTGCACCAACAAACTAATCTTCAATTTTTGACAGTCACTGATCATCTTAACGAGATATTCACGACGAGTAAGTAGGTTCATAGTTATTGTTATTCTTATAAGATTCTAACATGTGGAACGAAACAGTGATCAGCTGATCGTGTAAACAAAGTCGTAACGTCCAGCTTAGAAATAGCTGTGTAACCGCTTGAGGTTTTTCATGAACACCATCCTGCAACAACACAAAATGCAACACTCTTCCACTACTCTAGCATGAAGGAACTGTCTCAGAGGAGGCGAGGAGTCACAGAGGCGACGCAAGGGAGGTGAGGGGGCCCGTCAGCAGGCAGTGGCTAGAGCATACGAGGGCCACTGGTGCCGCCGGCGACGGCAGGGCAGTACCTACACGTGGCCGGAAAACGAGACAAAATGGCGATCGTTCGGGTTGCGCGATCCGCGGATGGAGCGGTGTGGGTGCGGCATGCGCGCGGGTGCGCTCACCTCTAGCATCCACTCGGCGACGAGGCGGCGCATGTGCGGCGTGACTTCGGCCTGCACGGTGCCGAAGTAGTTGGCGGTGACGGCGTAGCGCTCCTCGGTGCGCAGCAGGTTGTCGAGCACGCGGCGGCGCAGCAGCACCGGGTCGGGCGCGGCGGCGCGGTGCGAGCGCGGCGCCGGCGCGCGCACGCTGTCGCTGCTCTCGGGGCTCACCCGCTCCGCGCACAGCAGCTCCATGGTACACCGCACTGCGGCTTATTGACAGCTCACGTCGCGGCCGGTGTCGGCGTATTGTGTCGGACAGCTGATCGTGCGCGAGCGGCCGGCGTGGAGCGATGCGCGGTGTGTTGCGACCACGGCGAGTGCGCGAGTCGCAGTGAGCCACCGGTAAGCGCCTCGCCGCCGAACATATGATCGGAGCGGCGCGGGGGCAGCACGGGGGCGGGGCGGGGCCCGTGAGGCCCGCACCGCGCACGCAGGTTTCTCCCATTCGACGTTCAAATAATAATACATAACATGTTTTCTTGCTCGCTCACGCTCTGAAGTGCTTCTCACTCGGTCTCGATTCTTGCTTCTCATTCTATTAGGTACTTACGTATCTACTTACAATATAAGATGAATTCCACGGATTGAATACCTACCTACGTATAGACACTTAATAGCAAGATGCGAACCCCTTGTGGAATTTCCAGAAGACCTAACTTTCTACCCAGGTACAAGTTGTCTTGTTTATTTCGCATGATACCTAATACATTATGCACTTTGTGCAGCAAGACAAGATTGCTGCAATGTAATCACGGCATAACGTCGGTGACGGTGGGGCGGCCGGCGCAGGAGCCGGCGGCGGCCAGTGAACTTTTCACATCGCCTAGGTTAGGGCGGCCGACAGTCTGTCACCGTCACCGCACCGCGCTAAGCATTAAGCACTGTAGCCTGCAGCCCTACCTATAGACTAAGTAGGTAACTCATAGTTTCATCAAAGGTCGAAATAGAAATGTTAAACAGACGACCTGTCAATAAGAAAGGTTAAAAGGTTACCTGCCCATTTCGTTTGGGCATTTGGTTGTAACAACTGTTAAGTTATCATCGTCTTGAAAATAGCGTTACATGGTTGCCAAATTAGGTATTCTAATTTTTACATAAGCAAATGATTGTTTTTTTTTCAACTAATCATAGCGCAGTCTACCCGGTAAGATAAGACTCCCTAACTTTTGTTTGATAACAAATAAAACTTATAGTCCAGGAATATTAGGGGTTTTACCTCGGAATGAGAGGTAGTCAGCTATAAACTTGTGTAAACCTTTATTTTGACACCCTGAAACTTGTCTCAAAACCTACTTATCGTAGGGGGTCCGCGACTGCAGATATTCCAAGGTCAAAGGTCAAAAAATCGATTTTTCACACATTTATTGCAAATATATCTCGTTTCCTATGGGTTTTATGCTATTTGTATTTATTATAAATATTGTAGAGGATTAAATTCTCTACAACATTTGTTTAAACATTTTTTTATATCTTGAACCATTTTCGAGATAGAGGGCAGAGCGCGCGCAGTGTTTAACTACATACCTATTTAGAGTAAATTCGAGGTCAACCTGTAGTCCCGATTAAAAAGACTCCGTATAAAGTTTATAAATTATTGATTTTTTTTAATATATTTATTTTCATTTACAAGATAACACTAAAATAACAAAATTATATCCTAAATTAACTAAAATTATTTACAAACTAAAATATAGCGTCGAAAAATTCATCCGCATCGCATGTTGACTGGTAATGAAAAATAAAATAATTATTATTAAAAGCCTGTGATGTCCCACTGCAGGGCAAAGGCCTCCCTATCCAGCAGGGTAATTGTGTAACACTAGGTATCAGTAGCAATGGGTTTCATTTTGACAGTTCAACAACATTCATTGCGTTATTTACGTTGTTGAGCAGACACATTTTTCGAAATAGGGAGCAATGGATTAGCAATATGCTTCAAAATGAGAGTAATAGTATGTTACGCAATTAGGGTGCAGTTCTTGTTGAAGGAGTCCAGCTCATCCCGCCAATTCCGTCTGGGCCCCCTAAAAATAAAAAAATATTAAAATTAATTAATTAATTAAAATTATTGATAAATATATAATTCTAAATAATTTGCATTTTTTATCAACTATTACGTTATAATTCATATTTTTTTTCAATAATTCAGTATCTAGGTATTCATTTAGTAACACTTACCTACTCGTGTAATTATAAAGTTATTAAGGGAAATACTTTAATTATTTTTTAATTCTAATCTTAATTATACTAATTACTTCCTAACTAAATAAAAATAATATAATATTTTTTTTATTAATGTGTTTATTGGAAATTACCATTTCATACATTTATGAACGTTGAAATTAAAAAAAAATTAATAATAATAAGAACTACAAGTTCTAATTTCAATTTTCTTCTTCTTCATCATCATCGCTGTAAAATTTCAAATTCCTCTGTGTTCTCGTCTTCAACGACATTTGTCTCCAGTTCTTCCAGGATTTCGGGGTCAAAAGTACCGTCTTCATTGATATCACTCTGATATGGTGAAGCATTAAGACAAGCTTGCCCATTACACTGGCCGCAAGCTAAAGAGCACTGCAACCCTGCTTTTCTGCATCCACATCACAAACCACAACCATTCTTGCAGTTGCAGAATATTGTGTTAAGCAAATCCTCCGGAGCTGGATTCATTGTCATAACAGGTTCCAGGAATTCATCACGCATTATCCAACCCCAGTTCTGGGGTTCTAAATCACGCCCTAACCAAGTCTGAACTTGATAATAAACACGGTTGAACTTGCAATGTTGGTGAGCTGCTGCACTCGTTGGTGGAAGATTTGATAACTGCACAGGTTTATTCATTTTTGTTAACTTGATGAACTGTGCATAGCGAAGACGATCGATACAGTCCTCTGATTTTATAAATTTTAATTATTATAAATTGCCCACAAATTTCGCACTCCATTCTCAAATAATGATTGAACCGGGCAGTTTATATGAGCGCTCTGCCCTCTATCTCGAAAATGGTTCAAATTATTAAAACAATGTTTAAACAAAAGTTGTAGACAATTTAATCCTCTACAATATTTATAAGAAATACAAATAGCATAAAACCCATAGGAAACGAGATATTTGCAATAAATGTGTAAAAAATCGTTTTTTTTATTTTTAAACTTGGAATATCTGTAGTCGCGGACACCCTACGATAAGTAGGTTTTGAGACAAGTTTTAGGGTGCCAAAATAAAGGTTTAAACAACTCTAAAGCTGACTATCTCTCATTCCGAGATACTGCCCTCATTTGACTAATATTCTTGGAATACTATGCGATCACCAAAACAATACAATTTGTCAATCGAGACCTGCGGGATAATTGCGCAACACACTAAAAGTAGGTAGCAATCGCTTTCATTTTGACAGTTCAACAAAATTCATTGCGTTTTTTACGTTGCGAGCCGACAAATTTTTCGAACATATGAAGCAATGCATATGCTACTATATCCTCCAAAATTATTCAGATTGAGATTGATAGTGTGTTACGCTGGCTCTGATGTCACCCCAACCAATGTATCGTGAAAGAAAAGAAAGATTTACAATTATCGTGCTTGAAGACTGATTCTACAACGACAACACACCGCTGCGCTGGATACGAGAAGCACGGAACCGGTCGAAGTGGAGGTGCTTGGGGGAGGCCTATGTCCAGCAGTGGACGTCTTCGGGCTGAAATGATGATGATGATGCCCTTTTCTCTCTTGTACTGCACAAACTTTAGGTAACTTTAACATGAGTCGTGGTGAAAAGATGAGCAAGTCGGCAAGGTTTATTTGTAGTTGACTGACCATACGATGCGATAATCTATTTATTTACTACTTATACTACTACTACTTACACTATACTATACTACTTACTTTTTTGTTTACCTGTCTTTTTTTTTGCGTTTGTTCTTTTTTATGCGTCATGTTTAATAAATGTATTTTCTTTCTTTATTCAATAAGTTTACCAACAATACAATAATATACAATGTACAGGCACCAAAAGAGATAAGTAACCAGGGTCGTCGGATACAATTTAAATTAAATTTGATAAATGAAACTGTTTGTTTTCTAATAATTAAATTAAATTGTATTCGAAAACATCCATCAGTTTCTTACTAAACTTCAACTGTAACCGTCGATCCTGCTAACTTATCTCCATTGGTGACCGTACCAACCTACATACATACATAAATGTAGGTATCATCCCTGGCACGCATTTTTACAATGATAGATATTGCGACACCTACTACTTGTTCGTTACGCTTAGGATATAAAAAGATAGGTTATCTAACCAGGTACTCTATCTTTTTTAGGGTTCCGTACCTCGAAAGGAAAAAACGGAACCCTTATAGGATCACTTTGTTGTCCGTCCGTCCGTCTGTCTGTCTGTCTGTCAAGACCCTTTTTCTCAGGAACGCGTGGAGGTATCAACTGGAATTTCCACGCTACTCGTATATCTATATCAAATACTCAGGTCTACTGACCCTTGGAGCTGTGATAAAATCAAACTTCTAAGCCAACGCAATCAAAAGATACAGCCGTTTATGCCGCAAATTTCCGCAAATTTTCGACACTCGCAACTCGCAAGGGAATCAAAAACTACAGGGTACTTCCCGTGAACTCAGAATCTTGAAATTTGGTACGAAGCAACGTTTTATAGAACAGATAAAGGAAAAATTGCGAAAACCTTAAATTTTTAGTTACATCATATAATAAAAATATTTTTAATAATTGTAAATTGTACGGAACCCTCGGTGCGCGAGTCCGACTCGCACTTGGCCGGTTTTTTGTCACTAAATCAGTTTTAGAAGAGTCTCGGGAATATTTTACAAAAATCATCATGGTTCCACCATACTCCCATGCTATACCGATGTAGTTAGGATGGCCGATAAAATATCAAGGTTAGGTACCTACATCATAACTGTATTACATGTCAGTATCATTTGTCTTGTCGAAATTGATACCTATTCGTTATTACCTACCTATTCGAAGTCGAAATTAGGAACAAATACGATACTGGAGGTCTGCTTCATAAGCATGAAATTCGTAGTTTCGGCCGAAGCTACGGGCGATTCCTACTCCGTATCACCTATGAACATAAGATTAGCGTACGCAATACTAAATAATAATTTAGTAGTTTATGTACGGTACCTACTGTGGGTACTCATGTTGTGTAGATTTGTAGAACATTATCAGCTGTCAAACCATGCCATGGAACTGTTTCTAGATACAATTTGGGGAAGTCCCGCAATTCCTGCGCATTCCCTCCCACCAATGTACACAACTGCACAAGACTTGGCGATAACAATATACATAGGTACGCTAGTAGTAAGCGGATGTATATTGTTATAATAATCCCGTTAATTAAGTATTTATTATCCTTATAATAAATACTTAATTAACGGGATTATTTATATAAAAAAGCACAGAAAGGCAGAATCTAAGTAGTAGTTCGATGCTTGCATGAACCTGAAGAAAATTGTTTATTTCATTCAAGAAATATAGGTAAGTAAGTAAGTAGTATTCAAGGCGTCCAAGGACTGGAGGACGAGATGTCGGTCGTTCGGCGCCGAGATGGGCAGACTACATTGTTGCCATCGCTGGCAAATCCTGGATGAGGCTGGCACAGGTGCGTGGGGATTGGTACAAGAAAAGAGAGGCAGTGGGTGCTGTGGATCATGATGATGATGAAGTAGTATTCGACACGCGATTAGGTAAACTGCAGTATGAGAATTTTGATTATGTAGGAAAACTTTGTTAATTAACTTTAATTTCCCGTAAGTTAAATGGATTTTTCATTGATTTTGAAACGGCTTGTAAAGCGGAGGGCACGTGATTCACAATAACTTTCCGATTCTTGGGGGATCAAATTAAATTAGTAGGTAGGAATTTAGCTCTTCTGTAACTAAGTAACTAACTAAAGTTCAATAGTTCAATAGTTACTTATTGTTTTGTTAAATGATTTCTGGTTAAATTACTAATTTACCACATTATTAATAATTGAAACGCCTCGTAAAACTTAAAAAGTCGTAAAACGCAATAAAATACGATATTCCAACATTACGGTTGCGCTTTTCGCCAGAATTTATTTTAAATAAAATAGATAGGCAGACATTTTATACGGAAAACTATTTATAAAAGTGAGCGTTTCAAGTTTCGTTCAAATGAGTTTAGGTTTCCGACCCGAAAATCGATAGAATGTACCTACCACAAAAAAATTAATCGATTTTGCCAGACGGCTGTGCATAAATACATTTCATAGTTTTTTTTAACTGTAGTAAAACATGAAGAATTCGACAAAGCCATACTAAGTTAGCATACACCGGTTAACACAATTGTATCAAGTTTAAAAGTAAAAAAAGTTCTGTGCGCTTACGCAACGCACAGGTATGTAGATGAAAACTTACAAGTGACCTGGATTCCTGCATAAAGCGTGGAAATGGAGCGGAAAATGCGTACATATCAGTCGTCAAATGGAATGAAACTAAGAAAACTATATTTTCTACGGCGCAGACGTTTCTAACGACATTGAATCTTAGACGGTAGATCATCCGAAATTATAAAAACCGGAAGATTTGTGAAGTTTACCCGTCACGGTTGTTTTGACGGTATGGCTTACTGTGGACACGTTGTAAGCTTTTGTTAAGTAAGTACCTAAGTAGAATTCAATTTAAGCAATGAGGTTTAAGTCTCAGAATGTTAATAATCTAGCTGTTGTTTGTATTATTCGCAGTAGCCGCCAACGTCCATTTCTCGAGAACGTGTCTATAATATCTGGCAGCTAATTACTGAATAACGTTAGTGATCGATTGTCGATTTGTTCTCATTGTTGTTGAACGTCAACGGCCATATAAAAGCACTTGCTTGCTTATGGCAATAGCAGCGGGTCGATCAACTCCTTCGCGGGTTTTTTGCTAATTCAAATCCGAGGTGAGCGCAGGCGCAGGGCTTGGTGCGCAGGAAGTGCGCTATAACCGCGCGTCATTAATCACCGACTAGCCGGCTTCCTTCACTCCACTTGGCCCATATGAGGGCGACACTTTTATTGTTTCGCGTATTTTTAATTTTTATTGCATACGCCTCGCGGTACTTTCTTTCTGCGGTCGACACTCAACAGCTTCAGCACTAAGATAACGCGCTCGTAAAGCTACTCTACTTTTTGCGCAATGTGTCAATCGTAACGATTTAGTTTACAATCATGAAGGGAGCCACCATCAGTGGGCAGCAACTCTTCTAGACCTTTGACCGGATACGCGCTTAGTTTCCTTGCTTGTATTGAAATGAGCTTGAGCGCAAACAATGAACAGAATTCCAAAACACGGCAATAATATGGAATGCTTAGTGCGAGCGGGACATCACTCTTTCTTGGAACCACGACACTGCGTAATGGAACGCGGCAAAATGGAATGCAGCCGGCACCGTTGATCGGCCGAACCGACCACTGACTACTCTTTACTAAAAGTAATAAGTAACTAGGGAAAATCTTCTTCAAATTACACGTACATAATGATAAGGAAATCATTATTAATTTACGCTTATTATATCCCATGCATTTATTTTCACGTAATAACTAGAAAATAAGTTGGCTCTGTACGAAGCTGTCAGAAAATTTATGTTGGGAATCGTAATAAACTTTATTTTATACCGAGTGATTTCCTATCCATGGTTGAGGAGTTCATTACAATGCTGACTCATGAATTCATGAGGAAAGACGTTAATCTTGATTGTTAATCAGACATTTCTAAACACTTTCTTTTCCTAATTACATCATTATTCCAATTCCGAGAGAACAAAAATAATAAAGCTGATGAGTTTGTTTGTTTGAACGCACTACGGCGCTAATCTCTGGAACTATCAGAAAGGTTATTCTTGACGCTATTCTTGAGGGAGGATAGAGGCTATTTAACAATACGCCCTTAGTAGTCGAGGGAAACAAAGTCGGAAAGAAAACAAGGTTATAGCGTTGTCAGGCGATGCGATGCGACGGGGTGGGTGGGAACAGCAAGAAGTTTCACGCGGGAGAAGTCGCGGATAGAAGCTAGCCTCACTAAGCTTTCTCAACTACTCACGAATCTTACAGCCAGCCAACACAAAAGCTCAAGGTGCATACAGACAGTATAACAGTTATTAAAATATCAATCACCCTGTTCCTCGAATATTAGTTTAGATTTTGTTATAATTAAATTCTCGAAACAGCTCAGTTACTCTATAATTAACGATTAAGTACCACTAGTCTGCATTTAGAGTTGAAGTTTTAAATCTATTCCTATCAAAAAGCATACGTATAAGTTCTCATATCCAAGTAAGTATGTATTGCCTAAATAATTTAAAAAAAACTTACCTATTTAATAGAGAATGGCAAATTGGCAAGCAATTTGAATTCGAGCAATTGTTTTTAACGATGGCGATGTTAAAAAGCTTTTCCGGAAGAGATCTCGGCGATATTGCAACACAGTTAGGAGTTATTATTTTCTAACGGATTTTCTTCAACATCCGTATAGTCATTAATTTAATTGCTGTAGGCACAATGTGTCGTGTAATTAAATCATTTGCACATATAGCTAAGAGCTATATGAGCCAGGTTGTGTTCAAAAGCTCCATATGAACAAGTCCAACACCTTGTTGAATTTGAATTCGTATTCTCATTATTAGATCTGCTATTACTTAGGTTACTTAGGTTACTTAGGTATTTCTTTACTGTTAACTATTGGGTGTGTTGATCTGTCAAGAGAGTCAAGTAAGTCAAGTCACTTATTTTGAGGCAAGCTTCTTAGCTGAAGCTTAAACATAAAAAAATACAACGAAAGGTTTAAGAATAAGTCCCTCAAAATAAGTGAGATGAAAGTTGAACCGTGGAGGCATCATTTCCGTCGCGTCGTTCCGCTCAGATGTTCACGCTCCACGGTAGAGGAGCATGGACCTCAAAATCACAATAAAACACGTATGTACCCACAATGTTTTTCTCAGTAACCGTTTGACAAGTACACCCAAGTTTTTTTGGTCCCAATCACAATAAAAGTTCCGTCATTGGCTTTAGAAATCTCGTTTTCCTGAACTTTTTTTCATTGTGCGCGGGAGTCTCGTGATTTGGAAGTCATTCTGTATCCGATCTGATGGTTAGCTCACAGACGGGTTTTTTGTATTGTACTAAATAGATTATTTTGTAGGAGTAGTTTTTAGAAAATTTAAAACCGCTTTGGAAAAAAGCGTGGAGATAGGTACCATAAGTTACTAATTTACTATGTCACTTTAGTATTTTTTATTATTCCCCCTGGGTCAGGGTCTGAACTTCGGTTTGTGACTCTGGTGGATAAGATGTATCAAAGCTGATGGTTTCAAAACCACTT
Organism: Apamea crenata; assembly: GCA_949629185.1. NCBI lineage: Eukaryota > Metazoa > Arthropoda > Insecta > Lepidoptera > Noctuidae > Apamea > Apamea crenata. Next base: position 8,499,459 of record OX451359.1, read on the forward strand.
GGTACCTACCTCGTAGCCCGCCAACATGGCCGTTGCCCAGAAAAACTACGTCAAACAAACATGCACACGAAATAATCTACCAACTAACGCGTTGATTGTGCACATTAACGTTTTTATTCCATTAGCATATACCTACGTTTATCAATAAAGTTGATTAGATAACCACAACGCTACACAACCTAAAAAAGCTAAAAGGCTACGGTCAGAAACGTAACGCGTTTGGTTCGCTGTTTGTTCCAACGTATTGATCAAAGGCCCGAAACGTTGTGACAGGTTTAGCGGCCTTTCGCACGCAAACCCCGCTTATTAGTACCACAAATTATATTGACGCTTGAAAGGTAAAATTGACTAAGCAACATTGGGTGAACTTTACAGGAGAATAGTTTAAAGTTTAACTTTTCACAAAAAAAATCATATAAATTCTGATTCAGATGATAAAATAAGATTTCCAAAACAGTGAGAATTACGGCTATAGGATGATTACCAGAATTTGTATGATTTCTTCTGAAAAATTAAATTGTTCTCCTATAGGTTAGCCCAATTGTCGCTTAGTCAATTTTGCCTTTGGTTCGATAATATCGAACCGCCGAGAATTATCAAAAGATGGACCAGTCGGAATAATAAATAACTTTATGCTTTAATACGTTTCTGTTGGTTTCAATGTTCTGCTTGGTCCTGAACAGTCTCTACCGTCGGCCACATAGACCGCAAGAACTCGGTAGCGTAGCGACTAATTTATTTTCCCATCGGAAACTGTGGGTCCACTACGAAAGTAAAACATAACAGCTTTTTTTTTAAAACGTTATAGTCCAGGAGGAATCGGCGCATGAGTACCGAAAACTATTCCACCTCAATTTTTTTACGTGATCCTCTTCAAATTGCCCTACTGATGATATAAATGCATGTTGCCATGGGGCAACCCGGTGCCATGTTGTTTAAACCGAAATTGTTTAAACAATTGCAAGGAATTGTTATTTTTCAACCGGACAAATTTTTTTTATATTTTTTATCGAAATACCAATAAAAAAGGTCCTATTACTTTTCACGATAAAGTTAATATTTTCAAAGATATGAATTTTTTAAGGTTTGAAAAATCTCAAATTTGGGTACTTTCGACCCATGAAAAATATATTTAAAAGAAAAAAAATATATAAGTAATATTTTTTTTTCAATTCTCTATACAATAGTTAATAATATTGTTAATAGAGATTTAAGAAAATTTCATTGTTTATATCTGTTTTTTAATTGTTAACTTCGCACGCTCACAAGTATGCGCCGCTTACCTTTAAGTTTTTTTTTCACTTGTCATTTTTTCTTCACTTTTCATTTTTTCTTCACTTGTGTAACTTGCATAACAAGTTCTATGCCACGAAAATGTTTGTTTGTCAAGAGAAGAATTAAACAAATTTTCAAATCGGATAGCGGCCTCATCTTTTCGTCGATAAGCTGCACGTTGTACAATTATATATGTATCAGGCTTCGGATTTTTCACTACATTGTCAGCAATTTCACAAAAAATACATGGTAAGGTATCATCAGAATATTTTCTTTTCTTGGGAACAACTAAAAACGACATGACACTCACATCTATTGTAACTAAAAATCACAAAAACTAAAAATATATCCATCTAAAAATGTTAATAACACACGAAATCACTGTAATGGGTGCAACAACGTTTAACAATCTCAAGTCTTGAACGAAATAAAAAAGACTGAATAACGATGAGTAAAAAACAAAAGAATGATCAGTTGAGAATCGACATGCACTAACTTGTATTTTTATTTTAAATGTTATATATAATCAATAATTTTGTCACAAAAACAAACAAACATCTTGCGGTTTAATACAAAGAGTAACCTTGAGAAAATAAAAAACAAAGAAAAGAATCTTTTTCTTACTTAGACACAATCATACACACACCATGATATATATTAATAAAATTAGTTTTTATTTTATTTTTTTTCAATTTATTTGAATGTTTTTTCTAAACATTCAAGTGCGTACCCAATATAATTTTATTATTTATAAATAATTGTGATTTCAAAAAATGTTCAAATACTATTATATCTTATTATTGTTGAGATAAATGCAAAAATTACTTATGATAATAACAAAAAAGTAAAATAAACTGATAAAAAAGTAATTTTAATTACATGTTTCGATTTATGCTTAAATAACTTTAAAAAAATTGATTTCAGAAAAAAATTTATAAGAAACAAATTGTAGACAATTTAATTATTAATAAGATTGCTCTCTTTAAAAATCTTGATAAAGTTGATAGTTTTTAAGATAAATGATAAATAATGATTCAAGACACAGAGAGGCCGATGCAGCGCATGAGTCAGAGAGAGACGGCGATACTTAAAGGTAAGCGGCGCATACTTGTGAGCGCGCGAAGTTAACAATTAAAAAACAGATATAAACAATGAAATTTTCTTAAATCTCTATTAACAATATTATTAACTATTGTATAGAGAATTGAAAAAAAATATTACTTATATATTTTTTTTCTTTTAAATATATTTTTCATGGGTCGAAAGTACCCAAATTTGAGATTTTTCAAACCTTAAAAAATTCATATCTTTGAAAATATTAACTTTATCGTGAAAAGTAATAGGACCTTTTTTATTGGTATTTCGATAAAAAATATAAAAAAAATTTGTCCGGTTGAAAAATAACAATTCCTTGCAATTGTTTAAACAATTTCGGTTTAAACAATATGGCACCGGGTTGCCCCATGGCAACATGCATTTATATCATCAGTAGGGCAATTTGAAGAGGATCACGTAAAAAAATTGAGGTGGAATAGTTTTCGGTACTCATGCGCCGATTCCTCCTGGACTATTATGGTTTTAGATAGATTTTTTTATAAAGATCGTTACTTTAATTACATATAATTAATCAAGAAACAACTTGTAAACGTTGTCTTTGAATTCCCAGGCAATTAAATTTTGGCAATCGAATCGAACCTTTTTTTGTGAAGATCATCTTTTGTGATTATGTAGATCAACCATTTATCTTTCAGTTTTTTATTTCAGCACCAGTACATATTCGCCTATAGTTTGCAAAACGGTCTTTGTTCTTTACTTCCGGGTGAAAATGGGCATTTATTCACAATTGTAGTACTAGGTACTACAATTGTGAATAAATGCCCATTTTCATAGGTTCTGTAATGGGCATCCATTAGTGGGCCTCTTTGGGAACGTTTCTTCACGGCTGTTGGTAGGGCAGTCATGGCCGAATTGAAAAAAAGCGACTAGAGACAGCGGCGTGCGTTGACCTGGTAATGTTTACTGTCCTTGATCGGCGCGGACGGCGGCGTCCGGAGTGACGTCACCGCGGAGGTGCTGATGGGTTTCAGCTACGAGTCGAGCGAGTGGTTCCACTGCGCGAGGCACCGCCGCGCCCGCGCCGCCGTTCTCTACTTACGTACTGCTCACTGCCTTCAATCTCTCGTAGCATTCCTAAGTATATTTAACCACCTAATTTAAAAGTCAATTAAATCAATATTTACTGCTGACTTAAGTGTTACCTATACGTTTTAGGAACGTACACTACCGATCATATTTTTTTTGCGGAATATGCATAAATAAAATAAAATAAATGCTAATAATAGGAGTTCGGCGAGGTTGTTGACCTCTGAATAGTCGAGCGTAGCTAGTGAACAATTCCATGAAATACCTAAATCATTATTTTGTTATGGAAAATCACCTAACTGAAGCCAATCTATCATAAATTATTTTAATCTAACATTCCCACTTGATTTAGCCCATTTATTTTGAATGATTATTTTATCTAGGTAATGCAGTGTTGCTGTTAAAATAATAGGAAATAATTCTCTTATTTAGGGTCATAAACGACCCGTATTGGTTTTTGAAAATGTACGTTAAATAACGTTAAGAATGATCTAAGTATTGTTAAGCTTTTCGTCAACGAATTACATAATCTACCTTAGTAAATTCGGAACACTACCTATCATATCTGAGAAGCAACGTACTACGTAAACTACGGCAGACGACAGGCAATGAGACAGTGTCCCAGGCCCAGGGGCCACCACCACCAGTGACTTAGTAGCATGATGTCATGCACGTCCGTAACAAAAACAGCCATTCATTGGTGCGAGTTGTCGTTATGTTACTAAACTTGCGAGCAATTTAATCTCGACATATATCTGTGCTCGGTTCTTGGAATGCTTCATTTAGGTAATTCTTAATCTTGGTGATCTGTGCCGAAACTACGGAAAATGGAACAAAGAGAAAAATTGTTGAAGTTAGACGTCTCAAATTACTGTGTTGAGAATGAGATGATTTTCTAGAAAGTTTTAACTTTTGATCTCGTCTAATATGTAGGTACCTATATTTTAATAAATTAACTAAGTATTAGGTACACCGATATGACTTGCTTCATGAATTTACAATAGCCTATTCTGGTAATGTCGCTTACTAATTAACTATTAATTTATTAAACTTTTCTGTGAACTATCCGACCGATTAGGTATAATAAAGTTCTTTGTTTGGACGTGGCCGGGCGAGCTAACGGGAGAGTAACGTCCTATGGGAGGTACGTTATGGTATGGCGCAGGTAAGGCACTGGACACTGGTACATCCACATAGTTGCGGCCAGATCACGGTGGATCACACACTTTTTGCCGGGCGGCCGGCGGCGAAGGTCGACCGAGGCGAGCCACGAGCGATCTAGCATTCCAACCGCTATGAATGAATAGTCGCTCGACTGGTCGGGTGGCGCATACTAAGTAACTTCAGATTAATTTGACAACAAACATTTAAGTTGGCAAAAACCGGAATGGTTGCCGGCAAGGCACCCGCCCCGTGGGAACCGCAGACGAGCCCAAACGTTTGTCTCCGATGATTGTCCGATTAATAAGTACCTGCCCATTTAACGTTCCGTTTATTTCTCGCTTTTCATAGCGTGATGTGAGGCCAATTTGCCTTACGATTTTCTGACACGACAACGTATTCGGACACGCAACATGGCTGGCTTTACAACGATGTTTCTTGACATCTACCTTTCCGCTGTAGTATTGAAAATACTTTGGAAGTTTTTAGTTTTAGTTACGTACGGAAAAAAAACTTTTCGCTCAACTTACATTCATTTATTTGAAGAATTTTCTATGTCAGTTCACCAGTTACCGAACGGACGCGACACAGCCACGAACCGCGGTACCTTTCTACATTACTCAAATATGTTGGTTTCCATACCGGTACCCACGCTGGTAGTCAACATGGCATTCGATGACAGAACCTCTTCAAAATGACCTCACAACTGGTCTAGAGTTATTGTTGGAGCGATGGCAACACTAAACTGTGGGAATTTATCCGTTAGCGCGGCACCGGCGCGGGCGCAGCGCAGGCGACTGCATTGACGCCCGCCCACGTCCCTCTCACATTGCTGATGAGTTTTATTGCCAGTCCTGAATAATTGATGCAGTCCAAAATAGGATTTTCGTAGAAGAGTATAAATATTAATCGGAGAAATACTAGACTCTTCCGCCTGTTAAGATAGAAGGATTTGATCATAAAAATGGTTGCTAATGTCCCAGAATAGATAATAGCTAATGTTGTTAGGCACGTATTGGTTAAATCTGGAATTACTAATAATGTGCGGCGTTTAAAAGAAGAAAAAAATGACGGAAGAAGAAGCCAAACTAACAAGGTGACAGGAGACAGGGTTGGTGAAGGATAAGGCAGTTTCCTTTACTTTATTTTCATCAGCATGGTCAGGCCATGCTGATGAAAATATTAGTGCGTGAGTTAGTTTCTTATAAAACTACTGCGTGTTTTATAACATACCTATACAAGTAACTCATTGTTACGACGATGGTGATCGAAATGGATAAAGTTAACGATTGAGCCAAGGTCATGTCAAGAACGTTACTTACTTGCTCATAACCGCAATAAGTGATACTTAAAGAACACAACACTATGAAAGAATAACGTACATTCAACAAAAGATAGTTTTTAAAATAAATATCTGCATATTAGAATAAAACCGTTATATTGTCTAGAAGAATTTGTCATTTCTATACAAGCTATATAAAAAAAAATGTATAATAATTTATTTATGCTTCGATGTGAAAAGATATACAAGTATACGGTGGTAGTACATTGTATTTTATTTCGAAATATTGTACCTACCATCATCATCTGACTAGCCTTTTCCCAACTATTTTTGGGGTCGGCTACTTCCAGTCTAACCGGATGAAGCTGAATACCAGTATTTTACGTGGAGTGATTTCGAAATATTGGATCATACTAGTACTAGGATTTGCCCTAAGCGCTTCACCGAAAAACTACCTAGGTCCTAGGTACTATTACACGTTCTTGTAATGGCTAAAATTACCAGGCTTTAGCCTATCACATTTTTTTCTTATTGTAAGTCCTCTTGACAAGAAGGAAATAGAAACTATCTATAATCGGTGTTCTACACGAACACACTCCTAATTCCCAAGTTATCAAATGCTTATCTATCGGTCATCTCAATATATTTAAATCATGATCGGATACCAGTTCGCCGGAAGCGAATGGTTATAAACTTATAAATGTTCCATGTAATGTTAGTACCTACAGCCTTGATGGCTATGGTGATTATGTCACGGGCCCCATGACGTATTCCGAGGCCGTAGCGCCGTAAAAATGTGATGGGACCTTGACAATTTGCGTCTTCCTGGCTACAGGCGAGATGGGCTTGAGGATGAATATCAATGTAGGAGCTACTGTTGCAAATAGCCCATGTTTGAAGAATTTGAATAGGTTATATCCATCTAAATAACGTAACTAGGTTGAGCAGGAACCAGCACCCTCATTGCCTAGCACGCTCTCAATTATTATTATTAATGTCTCATTCCTAATCATTTACTTCATAGGTTTAATACATTCGTCTGCTCAACAACGTAAATAACGTAATGAACGTGGCTGAACAGTCGAAATGAAAGGCTTCGCGATCGATCGCCATTGTATGTGTGTTACGCAATTACCCCGCAGAACCTCTTAAACGAACCTCTTGCCAGAAAAAACAAAAGAAAGGATGGATAGGCCACAATAATTTTCCCAAGTAGGCCACAATAAGTCCCCCTGGGCTCAGTTTGAAACTGTTGCCAGGTCCCCCGTGGCTTGGCAACAGTTTCAATAGGTAAAATTCCTAAATGTGTTTCTTCTCGGAACTATGGAGTGTTCGAAAGCCTTTGTCAATTCCAAACTTATCTATATTAAGTATACAACAACAATTATGATAAGTGCTTAAGCTACTTTTTCTATAAGCTACCATTGCAATTGGTAGAGGAACCCTGCCACACTGCCAGTCGTTACATTCAATACAACCTGTCGTACGCACACAGTCGTTATTACAACGTTGTAGACGGCGCTGACGTCACTCGCCGTTGGCCGTTAGGGCAGGTTCCAAGTTTGAAACTCGCATAACGTCTGCCTGCGCTCGCTCGGTAAAAGCTTTCAACTATCAGGTCAGGTATGGTGTGAGCTGGATTTGGATTTATTTTTCTTGAAAGAAGAGGTGCTTGTTTGTGTTGTAAAGAAAAGTTAATAGCTTTGACTGATTAAGCAACATTTACTTGATTTTTTTTTTGTAAAATAAAGGTTTCCATAGATTCCACACAAAATTGTTTCATACACGTATATTATAAGCACAAGCAAAATGACGTTTTCATGTTCGAAACAACTTAAGTCCTATATCGTCACAGAACACTTTAGACTTCGGGCAGTCTAAATACACTCCCAACGTATTTCTAGCCGGATACATTAAACAATTGCATTTCGGCGATAGTATTTTTAATAATCGATACCGATATCACTTAAAATTCACATTTACTCGTACTCACACCCGTATCTTGATTAGATAGCATTTCAAATGTTTATACCACACTATCTACCATTTACGATGAGCCGCACCTTTTTCGTTGCAATTGCATACTGGGTTTAATTCCATTGGTTGTCAGGCTTTCTTGTTGACATGAAAACTTGATAAAAATATGGGGGCTGACGTAATTCCGCGAAATTTTCAAGTAGGTGCAGCCTGAAAGAATAAGTGATAGACGCCGCCGACTTGGCGGGACCTCGACACTAGCAACCGTTCAGTCTTATTTCTATTTTACATAGACGTTATTGTACCGTTACTCTACAAGTGTTTTAAGTTTATTTGTGGACAAACTTGTATTGATATGTCTGACTATGTATAATGACTTCTTGAAAGTTGTAGTAATGAACATTCAAGTAAAATTCTAATATCAAACGATAACCACAACTGCGACTCACTGCTCTTTTTTTTTATAGAATTTGGCATTTTAGCTACAGAAAACAACGGATTACAAAAAGATAATTATAATCCTAAAATATCGAAAAAGATAAAAATATATATTATCCGTCTAGGTATTTCCAGAAGATTCATATTCTTAGCAGTTAAACCGGAAATCTTGAAGCGTTGCTACGGGACTTGGATTCGTATATCCGAGCTTTTGAATAGTTGCTGTTATCAGGCTCTTTATATCACTGATAATTGCCATCCCAATCACTACAAGGAATGGCTTTAATACTTTAAAAACGGAGGAGTGCCGCAAGGCCACACACAATGTTTTTATTCATATACATTATACATTTTTGCCTATATAAGGAGCTCTGTATCGTTGGAATATACCAGTTACTATATAGATCTTTAGTAGATGTCCTTCTAACGTAAATTCTGTTAGTGAACGAAAATCAAAAGAGAAAGAGGTACGCATATTGAATTAGGATTCAAATCTGGTGGGTTCTTTCATTAGATTTGCTCTTAAGATTACAGATCTCCAGTACCAATTTGCCAAGCACGCCAGTTATCATCTCCCCGCTGTAATGTTAGTGGTGAATAGTAAAATAAAAGCTTCCAACAGCTTTGTTAAGCGATGGATTAGTGTGGATTCAGTTTCGCTAGGTATTATTTTAAACAAAAGGTTATTAACATGGCTGACGTTTTGCTTTCTGGGCTATACTTAACTGCTACAAGTCGTTAATATGATAACGGCATGAGCATGACCGCATCAAACAAATATTTGCATTGGTGGCCTACGATGGCAGTAAGTAGCCATGACACAAGGAAAATTTTGGCATTTTTTAAATATTACCGTCTACTTTACTACCTTTTATTAAGTAGGCGAATCAGTGTATGACGGCATATAAAACATTTTCGCGTTCAGGGAAAGCGATGACTCTACTATTCTGTTGTAATCTGATATCATGTATACAACGCATCAGTTCATTTAATTAGTTATATTAATTACATCTCCGATAACGCGGAGTGTAATAGTCCAACGAAACTATTTTAGATTATCTGAGTTATGGCAACTGGCAAGCACATGCCTAAATGTTGAACATGTGACGAGGTTCAATGTATGCGGTGATGTGTAATAAAAAGCTCACTTTTTATACTAAAACGTGTTATAAAGAGTCCATATGTTACGAACAAGAGAACATTTTACGCAGGATGATTGCCTTACAAACTGCTTGCCCCCGCGGTGCGGCCCTGAACCCGCAGGATTGCGTTTATCTGGCCGCTGGTATCGAGGCCCACGGTTTCGGCAGATGCTTGCCAAAACACCGCTGATAAGTTTATGGGAGTAGGTACAACATTGCTCGTTATGTAAACTGCTGTACAATGTATGTGTGCTACCTAATCTGAATAGCAAACGGGTGTGCCTCTGTGTCGCATTCATGTTTCGCTTGCTGTATAATACGTTTTTTATGTCTTCCAAGAAGTTTGTGAGCCCCCCTTTATTAAAGACTACAATGTCTAAATTAGTTAAGCAGGGAACTATCTGCTTTTCATCACAGGAATAAAAGCAAAGGAGCATCGAAATTTTCAGCAATTTTTGAAAACAATACAGTTTTGGTCTTTAAGGCATACAATGGGATATAGAGTCGGATTCCAGGAGAAATTCGGCGGTTTATTCCAGATTAGACGCCCCGCACCCATCAAACCAGTTCCAATCGGTTCGTTGAATAATAAAAATGGCCTCTATTTTGGGAACGCGGCGCCTTATCGGGCCTCTCTCAAGTTCGCTTCATAGAGAGCGCCGACCCTCGGCTGTCTGGATACCAAGTACATATGCGGCTACGTGAGTAGGTACCACTTCCTTAACAAATCTAATTAAAATAATGGTCACGGAAACGGAATTATGATCTTAGAAATATGAACACGATCTTTGTTAATTTGCGAGTTTGTGCCAAGGTCTTTTCGTGTCCCTTTTTCAGGATCCTGTCCTGAAAAGAGCTACGGAACATAAGGATGATGATGGCTATGGAACATAACTTAGAGTGGTTCTAAATCAGTTTTCTGACAATTTCTGAAGGATTTAATTAAATATCTTGCTTGGAAATTTGTGAAAATCTACACCAGCAATTAGGAAGTGCACCGTTTAACGTTTGATGGACCTAGGTGCTGTTTACTTTTGAAAGCTGAGAATCAACGTCTATCTGAAATAATCTCTTTTCTTCTAAGTATTTTGAGACGTTCGATAAAACACAAATAGAAATTTGGCATTCATGAAACACAGATTTGAAGTTTTATTATTCTTGGGTTCATGCTCTACGCGCACAGACTGCCCACAAAAAAGTAATGCTTAGTTCTCCTTGTTTATTTGTGCCGGTGATATAACATGAGTTCTCGCAGTGTTGAACTATTTATAGTTTGAAGTATTCGTTGATCCGATTTAGTGTAATATTTAAATGTATGAGAGTAGTTTGATAGCGTTTAATCGTTTTGTGGGAGCCCTACAGCACGTTATTTGGTGGAGGACGCGCCGAGGCGGCGAGGACGCGAAGTCGGCCGAGAGGAGCCGAGTAGCCTCGTGGCAATGACTCGCGGGCCTTGAGGCATGGTAGACAACCGCGGGCCCCACGGTCTCGTCCCGTAGGTACCTACTCGCCACTCGTCAACGAAGATGTAATAACGACGTGAATCGCGTCAGCTTACGAAATCCGGTTTATCTAATCGAGAAAAGCTGGGTCACATTACTTACTTTGTTTTACGCAGATACACAGATTTATGAATGTCGGTTTTTTCCAGATTGACAATTGATTAATTTCTCTTCAGATATTGGCGTAAGTTTCGTCACTTTTCAATTTACAGTGTAGTAGGTGTGCGTAGCGTAGTAGGTAGGTATAGAGGTTGCTACGAAACCTTGTAGCAAAACCAATTTGTAGGTAGACTATGTTGATATAAATTGATAACGACAGCTGCTGCTTGTAAGCACATTACAAAACTTAGTTTATACGTTAAATATACAAAAATTGCATGTCCTTGACGCTACAATACGAATGGGTATATGTATCTTAAACTCAAATATACAATACAGAATGTATGGAAGTTCATCAAGAATTATATCATCACCATATATTATCATAATAATTCAGTATTAATGAATTCTGCATTAATATGACAACATGACTCATAGTCATTCACAAAATGATAAGCCTATGTTTTATGAAAAATCTTCTCGTTTATACGCAGCAATATCAAGTGTTATTAAAATTAAATTAACTTCTGCGGTTGTGAGATGAAAGGAAAGCCGATTAAATGAGATTTGTCGCCATTAGAGTGGCAACACTGCCAACAAACCGCTTATTGTAATGTGTCGGCAAAATTCAACACTGGAATACGGCGAACGCTTATCAAAGCTGGCAATGTCGGTCAAATACTCCACCGAGCATTATAGGGGCGTTATCGTGAGCATAAATTCGTACTTATGTGAGCTAAACATATCCATTCTAATTATTCAACCATGTGGTATTTAAAACATAAGTAGGATATTGTTTAAGCTCGAAATAAACAACGGAGTCGATTTGAATCTACGAGTATGGGCCTATGGGCTGCGCTGAAAATATCTATGATTTTATTAAGCTATGGAATTTGGGTCGTCTGCCCTGTTTTACTTAACCGATAGTAGTCTCTTTGATGGGCAAACCATCCTTGAAGTTAGTCTCGATTGTCATCTCATGATAATATCTCTCTCTGTCGACTTAAAGTTAAAACGATGAGTTTACTTCGCGCAGGGGGTTCACTTAACATAAACCATCCACCCCAATATTGTGAGTTCGTCTCGGTCGGCCTTGTCCTTCTCAGAAGAACCACACAAAAACATAGTTTACTGATGTTTCAGATCAATAAACTTTTAGAATGAAGCGGTCGACGACTATCACAAGGAATTACTAAGAAATTGTGTAAGTTCTCAATGTCATCGTATAAAAACAATGCGTGTTTAACTTGGGAAACTGACCGATGCTGCTAGCCGTGGCATTTTCATATGAAGTGTGGTAAATTACATTAAATATCGCTAGCTATTTGCAACGGAATGTAAATGTTGCTGTATTTGGGCGTGTTTTCATCTGCCTTGTGAGCGATACCTCGCAAAAAATTAAGTCTCCATAAGATAATTCGTGCAAGGTAATTAATTAAGAGCGATTAATTATTGTTGATTCTCCTTAAACATACTGCGAACTGGACTACGTGGCGTAGCTAAATGTCTGAGAATGTCCCTCGCGGTATTGTGAGCTTCGATTTATGATATTGATTTGGTTGACGTGTTTCTCAAAGGTGACATTGCAAGAGAAAATATCGTAGAAAATTGTTTTGATAACCTCATGCTGGTGTGATGTGGACATATTAAAGTTCACACGTTACAAGCGCACGATGATCGTGTGCACGTAGGGTTACCAGATGGAAAATTGAAAAGTCCTGACAAAAAGCCTGATTTCCATAGAAAAGTCCTGAGATTTTGTCGCATACGTAATTCAAAACTCTGTGGAAAAATCAGTTATTGGTTTTGTGCATATCAGTTGATTCTAACTATATGTTTTTGATAGAAATTGATTGAAACAATTATGTTTTCTATAAGTTGTTTCTTTCTAAGAATTAAAAAAAAAATCTGCTGTAGGTATTAAGTGAAAATCGAAAAATCCTGAGATTTCCAAAATCCGCCCGCAATCCTGTTAGCAGCCTATATATCCTGAAATCTCAGGACAAATCCTGAGATATGGTAACCCTATGTGCACGTACTGTGAGATAAACGGGATCTTGTTAACTTAATGGGTGGAAGAGGTGCAAAAGAAGTTTAATTAGAATATAGCTGGCGCAGTCAATCAATAATGCCGTCCAATAACACCAATCCATCCGTCAATCTATAAGCGAGGGTCATTCAATTAAAAAGTTATTAAGTACATGTCATTTTTATTCCTCATTGGCGATGAACCTATATAATTATGAATGAGACATCATCATTCATAATTATATAGGTTCATCATCATAATATACCACATGTAACCCAAAACCGCGTACAATATCGAGCAAACCTCCGTTTTAGCTGATAACACTTCCTATATTACCGGGACTGATTGTAACATCATCGGTGATCGTTATCAGTTGTGTAGCATCTGTGTTCATCATACAGAGAGACGCGAGCCCTAGGTTTATTGACCTAAGATTAGGAGTTAGGCAAGGAGTGTTTCCTGTGGGGTTAAGAGAGCGGGCGCCATGCGTGCTCCCGCTCCCGCCCGGTTCGCACGCCCCTGCAATGAGTTTTAATTGAGTTTGACCGCAGGAAGCAACGGTTACGGTCTTCGGATAGGGTGACATATCTGTACGACCAATATAGTATGTGCGCATGAATCGATTGCTTTATTTCAAGTCCATGCCGCTTTGTTCACTCTTGGTTTTGTATTCTCTTGCCATTTGTAATGCGTAGATTTATCTGAGTTGAATGTATTCTGATGAAACAGTGAATTGACTCAAAATGTCGCTTTTGTTTTGTTCTTTTTATGTTTTTTTGCTGACATTGAATAGTTTTTTCTGAATAATAAAATATGACAAGTAATCAGTGTATTGCGTACTCTGCGTCGCTTATAGCACGATGTCTTTCCATTGCGCTAAATGGACGCAGATAAGATGGACAGATTCAGCCGAATTAAATACGTACTCGTTGTTAACATTAACATTGAACTCAGTCGGTGTTTTTTGCTGCATGATACTGTTTCTTATTTTATTGGTTATCTCAGTGTTAAAATAAAAAGTGTAAAAGTGTAGTTCTGTCGAGTCATGGTCCGTTCTTGTGCGGCGTCGTGGTCACCGCAGCGCGGGCGTGGACGCCAGGCGTGCGCCCGCGCCGCTTCTGTCACCGCCAACAAATTGCTTTGTTTATGGTTTCTTATTGAAATGTGCCTAATACAACGCACAAGTGCACGAGGTGGACGCCTCGGATCTGGACCGGACCTTCCTTTGAACACACGTTTCACAAGAGGCCTTGTAACAGTTGCGCACACGACACGTCTATAAGTAAAAGATTGATTTGAAATTCATTATTTTACTGAATAGCTGTGGTTTGTGGACGGTTACTGTATCTGTTGTTTTTATTTTTTGGACAACAGGTTATGCTAGCATACAACAAGGAAGTCCATCTCTGATGTGAATTTTACAACGCTGGCTGGTAAAGGCGTACTGCACACTTGCACAGGTCGGTGTGTAATCCCCTTACAATAACACATTGATGAGTACCTAAGTAACTAGGTAGGTGAGGCACCTACCTAAATGTATTTGTTACTAACTAATAATAACTAAATAAATACATACTTTAAATAATTTCCCTATTTTTAATTAAATATTTTGATAAAACAGTTCAGATAGTGATTGGTACCTACCAAACCATGATTAGATATGAATTTTATGAATATAAATATTTACAAAAGCATTGATCGTTACTCTTTTTCCAACCACTCCAACTCCCGTATGTGGGTAAGCCAGAATCGACAGCGCGAAGACCAGAAAAGCGATGAGACTATCAATTAATCTGTCTAGCCTTTTCCCTATGTTGAGGTCGGCTTCCAGACTTACCGGATGCAGGTAAATACCAGTATTTTATATGAAGATAGGTACTAACTATTTGACCTCCACAATCCAGTAACTGGGTAACAGGATACCCCTTGGTAAGACTGGTTGTCAGACTTTTGGGCTTCCGACGACCCGTAACGACTGTCAAAGATCTACGAATGACAGCCGGGACCAACGGTAAAGCGCTGAGAGAATGAAGCTCGTAAAATTCCAGAAAATATATTCATCCACTTAGAAAAGAGTAGTGGGGGAGAGGAGTAGAAAACCATAGCTTCTACCTCCCCTCCAAAGAAACAGGAGGCAGAAAAGCGCAAGGGAACAACTTGGATAAGCATAGTTGCCTGGCACTACGGACTTGTCTATCATGTTCATCAAAGGATCTTCTATCAGTTTCTAGTAGTTGTTTTTAATTATTATGCATTATTTTTTGTCTCCTTTACTCTTTCACGCGCTGTCTACATCTCTGTATCTATTGTCCTATCGCAGGTATGTTGGAAGAGATTTCTAATGAAATAAGCATCACCTCTGTACCTATTTTTTCTGTTCTGTTTTTTCTTGTCTGTTTATATGTATGTGTGTACGGTCACCAAAGCAGATAAGTAACCAGGGGCGTCGGATATAGTTGATGTTTGGTAAGAAACGGATAGATTTATTCGGATAAAATTTTATTTGATTAATAGAAAACATGTCAGTTCATGTAGCAAACTAAATTTAATTCGAAAACATCCATCGGTTTCTTACTAAACTTCAACTACACCTAACGACCCTGGTTACTTGACTCTTTACATAAATGGTAAAATAAATATATAGTCTTTCTCTGATAAGATTGGAAACTGCAGCAGACCTTCATAGCCCAGTTACTGCAATGGGTAACACGATACCCCTTGG
Source organism: Apamea crenata (assembly GCA_949629185.1). NCBI lineage: Eukaryota > Metazoa > Arthropoda > Insecta > Lepidoptera > Noctuidae > Apamea > Apamea crenata. Next base: position 8,515,228 of record OX451359.1, read on the forward strand.
TAAGACTGGAAATGGATAACATCTACATACTAATACTAATAATAAAGCTAAAAACCTGTTTATCTGTATGTCTATTTGGACGCGCTAATCTCTGGAACTTTTAGTCGGATTTGAAAAACTATTTTTGCATTTGATAGCCGAATTCTTGAGGAACGAGAACTAATAGCGCGGGCAGGCGATGCGATGCGACGGCAGACGGGGTCGGGAACAAGAAACGAATGCGAACGAAGTCACGGGCAGAAGCTAGTTTACCGGTTATGTATAAATCTATGTTGCATGATATTGTATAGTTGAAATTAGTTTAGCACTCTAGATATAGATAGAAACCCTACAAAGCTTAAGAGCAAGACATGTTGCGCTTTTTGAATGTTGTTGCTCAGATGCGCCTTAAGAGCAAGACATGTTGCGCTTTTTGAATGTTGTTGCTCAGTTGCGCATTGGGAAACCTTGGTATTGCTGTTGGTTTTAGAAACAACTGACTGAAAGGTAGCGTGCCCAGAAGTTCTTGGTCTCTTTGCCCGAATTACAAATAAAATAGTATAACTGTAAATCTGGACTTATCTATACTACTCGTAATAATAAACCAGCAGTGCGATTCTGTAACCATCTCACCGTGAAAACTTAGGTGAAGTGAGCATGAAGTGAGCTGTCATTCCCAACTAATGCTAGGGATTGACACTTTTGACTCACTCTAAGCCCTAAGCTCACTTCACCTAACTTTTGACTGTGAGATTTTTACAGAATCGATCGGCTGAAGAGTTTGTTTGATTGTTTGAACGCGCTAATCTCTGGAACTATCAGTTGCAGTCGGATTTGAACAAATCGTTTTCATTTGATAGCCCAATTTTTGGGGAAGTCTATAGGCTATTTACATAACACAAAGTCGCTAATTAGTCGAAATTTGTCGCCAAATATCAGAATTTGTCGGTCACTGGTTCAAAAGATAGGTACCTATACCTACGGGTTTATAGGTGGCCGATCTGGAGAGACTCTCCCCAGCAGGGCCACATTTATATGGCACCTATTAGTCTAATTAGTCGGAATCAGTCGCCAAATATATAATATAAAACTAGAAGTATATTACACATATTAGTAGAAATATTTTTACTTGGCAATTTTTCGTGAACCCTTTCGATCTAGCTCTTGAACCTACTAACCTCCTTCCTTACTAATTGTTAATTAAATTCATTATATCTCCTAAATTAAGACCCGATTAAATCTGTGACTTGGCGACTGATTCCGACAAATTGGCGACAAAATATGGGAGAAAACAGATCTTCGCTCGACGGACAAATGCTGATATTTGGCGACACATCGACTAATTAGCGACAAATGTTTTGTGTTATCAAAATTAAAATACCCGATGGTGGCCCTGCCAGAGTCAGTGACACGTCTGAAATCGCCAATCCATCTTGAACAACCGTCCTCTGTGTGAGACGAGGTCTTTGTTCTGCAGTGGGACAATCATAGGCTGGTATTACATCTGTGGACCCTGTCACCAAGCCAGGAGTAATAAATATAATCATAAATATTGCTAGCCTTCAGACCTATAGGGACAATGCACCGTATTTACCTCTCGCAAGTATAAACATCTTGTAATAACTAACGGCGAGTACTTTAACATGTTGTAGTAACTTTGTGTATTGTCGTCAGGGGACCTCTTTTGGGTGTACATATATTATTAAACCATACCGTCTGGAATAGGAGCGTTTTGTGTGGCTGTAAAAACATAAGTAACGTACCTACAACATAACATCTAGCCTGTTTTCTCTAGAGGGTTGGGTAGAGGTGTAGCGATGGTTCACCTACATTTTGCCAGTTATTATAAAGTCCCGTGTAATAGGGAGCGAGCCTATTGCCATCAATCGGGCATAAGTTAGACTCCGCGCTGCCTCATAGGACCATAGGACCTCATGCTCACCAGTTCATATATTATGATCTCAACGCCTGTACAGCCTCTTTAGGAGCGATTGGGCCCATTGCACTAACGAATCTAATTATAATCCAAGAAAATAACTTTTTCTTTTTATTTTAGCTCTTTTTTTCTCTTCAGAAGTCTAATATGTCCAATGCAAGTTAAACTTTGGGTCAAATAAATTTACATATTTTCTATCTTTTAATGTAGGTACCACCTACTCCTTTCGGTTATCTATGCACAGTCGATGAGTCGACCAGTCATCAGTGGTATCACATACACTACGAATATCACCCTTAAAATAACGACATAAAGGCGCTGTCGATGTCAAATTGTTACCACTGATGTGCAAGAATGCCAGAATAAATAATGTTTAATACTCAAGTGCACTTTGCACTTCTAGGTAATGTGTGTTAGGTATGAACCATTTAATAGTTTGTATAACTACCCAATAATGCGAAAGCCGGTGGTCATTTACCAAGAAATGTGTTAAGATGATTATGTGTAGGTAACAGTAAAATCCAAGGTTTTCCGCAATGACCAAACTACATCATGGCTAAAGCATGCAGTAGGTACAGATAGCTTCAAGTCTGCATCTTGTTATGCAATATGCAAGTCATTGATTATTATTTGATTGTACAAAATTACCTAGCTGTGTGATGGGTATCCCTCCCTACTACATGCAAGGGCTGAGACCGTAACCTTCAGGTTACATAGATACTCGCGCCTACTCGCATGGGTAAAACGCTAAAAACGCTATTCCTATTTCTCCAGAAATAGGAATAGCGTTCCGTTCTTGCGGCGTTATTTAATTGTAATGTGTTATTTAGTATAAATAGCCGAGACTGATACGGTTGATAGCGGTGTGATTTCGGCGCGCGCTGTTCGAGCGCGGGGCCCGGGGGCCCGCGGCAACCGCCAGTGCGCCGGCCCCGAGTCGTGACAGCCGTTTGTTAAACTAATGGCGCACAAAAAGAAAACCGCCTTCCATTCTTCCATTAACTCTGTCCAAGTGTGCGACTGTTGACTCGGCCAATTTGCACGCGCGAATAGAATTTGTCTAAGTACCTATAGCTATTGTACCACTTGTTATTTCCGCCTTAAATAAGCGTTGTCATTCTTGTGATCACTCATTTGTTCCTCGGTCTCGACAAACTCCACGCTCATTAATATCCGGCTCTATGCCTAAATAGACGCCCCCAATTCATAGATTAATTGGTGTTAAGTTTTTATAGTGCCACTTTGTTTCATGATGAAGAAATTAGCGAAGATGGCGCCATGTGCTACGTCGCGGTGGTCGAGGGATCTGCACATGTAGCCCACGCGACACATCGCTCGAAAAATGGAGCCGCGATAAAAAGCAGGCGGTGTCGGCGGCTCGGCGGGCGTGAGAACGGCGACACGTGGCCTCAGCCAGGCGCGAGCTCATTCATGCATTTGATTCATAAATTGTATGCGTGTTATGGGCAAACACACGACAGCTCGACACCGATCCGCTTAGCGAGATTGGATGAAGTCAAGAGTTCAGTCCCAAAAACTTATAGATCTGTAGTCCAAAAAGCATAATAACAAAGGGATGGTTCCTCATAAGCGTGCCGAGTGAGCATTTATGGTTGTTTGTGTGGGGAATGCAATCGTTCGCGGGCGATCAGCGGCAGGAGCCGCGGCGCCCCGCTCGCTATAAATCAGGGCCGATTGAGGTCGAGCCGGACGCGAGTTATTTTTAAAATTGCGTGCACAATATTATGTGTTTAGGTGGAATATGATAATTGCGTCGGCGAGAGAGGCGCCGTAAGCCGACACCGACGATGGGATTACAGAGCGCACGCCGCGACCGCCGGCCGAGGCAGGCCTCGGGGCCGCCCGGCCGCCTGCCTCGAGCCGCCCCCAGGCCAGACCGCTCGCCTCGCATCAACACGCCTCGTTACATCCAATACTATACATATCAAACTAATGTAACAACATTATTTGGAACCTGATTTCAGGATTCCAAGTCATTAGGTGCACATTCAGTCAAAAATCTGAATCAGGGGATACTAAGAGTCCAGAATTTTTTGGACCCTACAAATTTTCCCATAAATCGTATAATTAAGTATGTTAAATACCTACTTGTGATGCGATTACAAAATAATAGCTTTAGGATTTGCTTGAAATGACTGTCCAGGAGTTCGCAGTGTTATTATCTGTATAGGTACTGTTATTCATCGATATTGATTGAGTTCAGACGTTATTTTATTATCCAAGAGTTTTTTTTAGGGTTCCGTAGTTCACGTCTCGGAACCGTTACAGTTTCGTCTTGTCTGTCCGTCCGTACTCGGCTTACCTTCCAAGGTTATTGCTAGAAACATGAAAGTTTACGTGGATATGTGTATTTACCACGTCGACAAAGTGCTAAAATAAAATCACTAAAAATCTTTTTTTGGGGTACCTCACGTAAAGTAGGGATGATTTTTTTCTCTCGCGACTACCCTATAGTGTCTGTGGGGTATCATTAGATAGGTCTTTTAAAAACATTGAGATAATTTGATTTTTTATTAAAAACACAGAGAGGTTGCTAATACGATTTTTTGTTTTAGGTATCCTTTTGCGAGATATTCAACTTTAAAGCGCATTTTTTTATTAAAATAGGGCGTCCCCCCCTCTAAAAGCTAAACGGCTGGCTCGAAAAATCTGAACAAATTCATGGTGGTAGTACAGTCACGAGCACTAATATGTCAACTCTTAGCAACTTTCAATTGCGATTTTTTCGTGAAATAACGAATACAACGTTGAAATACGACACATTACATAAACCTATGGGTTCGGAAATACTATGTTCGTAACAAAATACAATTCCATTCAAAAATAAAGGAGTAAATTGCTTTTGAATAAAGCCGAGTGTATACATACTTTTGCTCGTGACTGTACATGTGTTGAACTTTGAAGAAAAACTATAACGGCTTAGATAACTTTGTTAGTTCAGGAGTTATAGAGGCCTAACTTGTAAAATGCGCTTACTTGGAAAACTTCGTACAAAAATAACGAAATAATAAGTAAACATGTAAAATATCCTTCTAAATCCACGTGCCATTATGGGTGACTGCGGAACCCCATTCTATGCGTGGCCTGACACGCACTTGGCCGGTATTCTACTAGGTATTCTTTTGTGAGGTTCGGATGCAGTGACAAGCATGAAACTGTAATATTCACAAATTGTTAATATTGAAAAGTGGTGTAAAAAGCCTCGCCGCTGATAATTAGGTACAAAGGAATCTTACCGAATAATCATAACAAAGCTATTATAACAACTATGAATAATGGTCTGATATAACAAATTAACATAATATTTTTTGTCGCCTCCTTTGGTGGTGGCCGCGGACAGGTACAAGCTATGAGGGTGCAGAATTCTTTGAATGGGCATTCTAGTTGACCAGCTGGTTAACGATTGTGAGTCGTAGGAGCGTTAAAATAAGTCTCAAAGCATTTTGAACCGATATAATCTTATTTAGGAAGAATAGAATGAAGTGGTCTATTGGAATTTTAAACTTGAGTTTGAGATACCAAGGTCTGTTTCAGCTTGTAGCGAGCGAGGTGCGAAGGTCGACTAAGCTACTATCAATCAGCAAGGCGCCATTGAGGGTTGGTCGAGGCTCGTGAGAAACCGTAAACACTTACCCGCTTTATCTGATAGAGATTTTTTTCGCTCAACAGCAGGTCCAGTCAATTAATGGATTGCGCCGTTATTTGGTTTATTTTTGATACGAACGCTGCTTAGCATTAGGAGAGACTAATTTATCTGGAAGGGTTTGACAGGTAAGGCATTACCGCGATGCAGATCGCCCTTACGGCCTCATCGGCCAGAATTAACGTCTTATCACTGATTTTATAATAAATGGAACGCATAATCCTTCTTGCGTGCCTTGTAATTGTGTGCGGCCCTTTTGATACATTGTTAACGAGGAGCCTCGTAATGAGAACGCCGAGGAAGCATTTCAGTTCGGTTTACATGGAATACGTGCTCCTCCGAAGAATTGAATTGTTCACTTTTATTGATTTGTAGAGCCGTGAGGTTCTAAGCGTTTTAGAATTGAAGACAAATATTTGTCGGGGTTGTGGTCTGGGCGGTCTGTCGACGCACATGTGCGCATAAAAAACTGTGTGATGTGTGCAGTGTGTTCGGTGCTGTGTGTTGACAGTGCGCATAGCTGCGACAAAGCGCTGCGCCCGCACCGCCGCCGCCGGCGACCACCCTCCCCGAAGAATCCCTCGTTATCATTTGAATAACTTTAACTATCCAGCGCAGCATAAAATACGTGAAACAAGAGCCTGAAATGTACAAATGTTTTAATAATCAATCCTATAATAGTATTCAACATTATGTATTCTAAAGGCATGTAAATATTCTTGGGATTTACGAGTCGATGCGTGGGCATTGTTTAATGAAATAACTATAATAATTATTATCGGAATGTTTAGGATCCTCAACCGGTTCTGATTGGTGTAAAAGTTCCAAATCTTGTCAGATGATTGTAGATCTCGAGAGAGAGGAGGCTTATCTAAAGGAAGTCTTCTATTTTAATAAATATTTATTTTGGTAGGAAAATGTCTTGGTGTGGGGCAATCGTAATGGCGTATAAATTCCTTGATTAGATACCGTCCTTGGGAACTACCAACAAAATTAATCCCACCGCAATTTTCCGGTGTCGACTTGATATTGATAGCATTGAGTTTCCTTTGCTGTATTATTAAGTGATAAGTGGCTTTTAAAATATTATTTGGAATATATTTTATATAATAGGAAGTGACGTAGAAATTTAAAGCAGAATTAATATCCGATAGGATTGTGTCGATGCGTGGTTTGCTGTAACTATTTATGATCGGTAAAGGGCGTTATTTTTAGTTTATGGAAAATATAGCTCCGACACTTTGATGTCTATTTTTATCTAGCCATCTCGGGCGCTCCCTTTCTTGGCTCATTGCCTATAATAACTTAAATTGAATTGATTACTCTAGCGAGAGCGACACTTCGTAGAACGAATTAACTCGCCCAAAACGGGCGAATCGTCACCTTCAATTTATATTTTGAAGTTAAGAAAAAAGTACACGTTTTATAATATTTTACCTTTTCCTATACTCTATTGCAAAAATCAAAATGTGCCAATTGCCTAATACATACCTATTTCTGGTGTTGTGGACTTGCCCACAAATAAATTAAATTCGCGCGAGTCGCCTATAGATAAAATAATACTATTTAAATGTGACGGTTCGCCCGTTTCGGGCAAGTAAATTCGTGCGAATCGAATAATAAGCCGTAAAAATTATGAAAGAACCCAGTGACTATTATAAAATTAGGTATCGTGTGTTGTTTATCGATGGTGGTACACAAACACACTAATACTGTTTACCTAATGAGATGTGTCGGCTGCACGCGATCCATTCTCACGACCCAAAATGGAGAAAAAAAAAGAAATTCCCAAAATTTTAACGCAATAGATACATTGTCTCTACATAAACAACGGTTAAATTTCACCGAAAAAAACATTCAGCTGCGGCAGTGTGGAGACGGATTACAAAAAGAGTTTGTTATTGTCCAGGAAAGAAGCATTTTATTCTTTCAAAAAGTAAACCATAAAGTAATTACACGCTTTTGAGCTTCAAAACTCATTTAAATAAGTACTTACCTGAAACCAAAGAATCCAAAATAGTAAATACGCCTCCACAGAACCTTCGGCTCCTACCCTCTATAAAAACGAATGGTAATTTCTAGATGGTTTAATTTATTTGTTTTTAACAAACGTGTTTGTGAAGGACGTCCTGTATCATTCTGCATCCTGATTGCGTAACACTGAATTATTTTGAAAGATATTTCTAATCCATTGCTTCATAATGTTGGAAAAATTTGTCTGCTCAACAACGTGAATAACGCAATGAATGTTTATTTATTTATTTTATTTGTTAGGTAACACCAACGACCTATTCACTAGAAACATTAACATAACAAAAAAAAAAACATAGCTAAGCATTGAGTTATTACGTTTTAACAAGATTTTTTACTCGTAATGTTGTTTACTATTTACTACTACTTTATTACCCCGCTATTTATCCAACTAAAATATTATCTTTAATCCTTCTAACCATAACTAGAACTGAATATTAACTATGAACAGAAAGTGGTCTCCACAGTATCACCGCCGCCATTATCTATGGAATGCTTATTCGTCGACGGGCACCGCACTTTACGCCTTCTCTCAAAATTGATTGCTTATTCTCCTTTGGGCTGCCTTTTAACAACTATAGGGCCAAATTGTTATGTAACTTATTAATTAACCTCCAGCCCGATTGATGGAAATACTACAACACATACTTTCAAATGGTTAATTGGAGATTGACATTTTTCTTCGCGATGTGACCCCAATTGTACGAGGCTAGACACATGAATGAGTCAGTGAGTGATACAATTAAATTGTTATGGTATGCCGCCTCGTTATTTCATATAATCAAATTGATAACAATTTTATTATTAATTTTAAGAATCTACGCATTTTTATTTATCACTAGCAGTGCCCCGCGGTTCCACCCGCATAACTGTCGATCCCGCGGGAATATCAGGATAAAAAGTATCCTATGTGTTCTGATGTTTACGATAGTTTCATCAAAATCCGTTCAGTAGTTCTTGCGTGAAAGAGTAACAAACATCCATCCTCACAAACTTTGGCGTTTATAATATTAGTAGGAAGTAGGATTAGAACTTGCACAAACAAATTTCGCTTCGCACGCATTTAATACTTACAGTAAATGGTCATGTGGTTACAGTTACAATAAATTTCATTTTGGTTACTATTACTTAGAAGCTAATTGGAAAGTCGATATTGTATGTAGGACGGAATTTAAAGATCAAATTTCCCTTCCTTTCTTTTATAATGTACTAGCTTCTGCCCGCGGCTTCGCCCGCGTGGATGTCGGAACTTATCCCACGGGAACGTGCTACCAGGATAAAAAGTATGTGCTTCCCCAGGATGCCATCTATCTCTTTGCCAAATCAGAAGTTCAGTGGTTTAGTCGTGAAAATGTAACATACAGTTTCAAGTTCAAATCCTCCCCTAAAAACCGAATTACCCCTTTTTGCCCCGTCAGGGATCAATTTTCGACAACTTTACATACTTATTATTAATTATTTTCTGTCGAAAGTATCAATGCTGAGTTTCGAGTTAATCGGACCGCGCATTCAATTTCTTCCACACAAACTTCAACACCCCTATATCCCCCTTTGAGGGGTAGTTTGAAAAACTTATAATGATAAACTTTATTACTTACTTAGGCAAGTATTGTTGCCAAGTTTCAAGTTTATTAACTAAATTAATAAGATGTTTCATATAAACTGTATCCCCGCTTTTCACCCCCACAGGGGTGGAATTTAAAAAAATCGTTTGGGGTATATTCATAACTTGCCTCAAAGATTATTTATACCAATTTTCGAGTTAATAAAGCCACGCTGTAAAATCCTCCCCTGTAAAATTGACTACCCCTTTTCAGGCCGTCAGGGGTAGATTTTCGAAAGACACTGATACACATTATTCTTTCCTTTCAATTTTAGGTATAAATACTGAGTTTCGATTAAATCGGACCGCGCGCTAAAATTCTTCCATACAAACTTTGAAACCCCCCAATCCCCTTTTAGGGGGTAGTTTATAAAAACAAAAAATGCCCAACTTCATAATTTACTTAGATAAGTATTCGTGTCAAGTTTCAAGTTTATTAACTCAAGGAATAAGATTTTTCATACAAACAAAATCCCCCCATTTCACCCTCTTAGGGGTGGAATTTCGAAAAACCCCTTCTTAGTGGATACCTACTCTTCACGAAGAATACACCCTCCAAATTTCATGTCTCTAGGACCAGTGGTTTAGGCTGTGCGTTGATGTCTCAGTCAGTCAGTCAGTCAGTCAGGACTTTGAATTTTATATATATAGATGTTGCGGCTATAGTTTTGGCTATACCAATAACTTTTAACTGACTTGCGGAGGTTGCATGTAAGTACCAAATAGGCTTAAGTCGGGACGGGAAGAGAATTTGATAATAACTAGAGTTTGGGTATAATGTTAAGGCATTAACATTTAAATTACATTACATTTATTGCTTTGTCTAATTAATTAATGTTAAAGGTTTTACAGTGGCTTTAATCTGACGAAAACATGAGCGAGCAGTGTTGCGGTTATCTGCATCTGCGATATCGTCGCTGGGACAAGACAAAGCGGGTACAATAATTTCGCTCGCCTCCCAGAGCCGTGCGTAATGCGGCAAAAATGTCGCCGCCTTGTAATTAGCACTAAGCTCCCAAGACACTACACAAATAGAATTGCTCTCTTTATGTTTCTCGTTACTTGTGACACCAAAGGGGCAATGTACTGAATGAAAAGTGGACACCGGCCCCGGGTGAGGCGCGATGTGCCGTGAAGCGCAGCCTCCCAGACTCCCAGACCGAGCAGCCACCGCAATTATGTGTTCTGAGGGAGAAATTACGTGAAACGCGTCGGCCGATGCAGTGTTTATCCAACGAGTATTAACTTCATTATAAGAGCCGTGAAAGTGGCTGTCCAGAGGATGCGTCCGTTTAACACAACGACTTTGTGCTGGCAGCTCCCACTTTCTCAGATCAAACATCCTTCGCCATGAGCGTGGATATGAGCGATGTTTATTTATTTACTAACGCAGTGGTTCACAATAACGGAACAACTAAGATCAATAAATAAATCCATTCCTTGTAATTCTCACAGTTGGGTCGCGTCGCCTGTGCTGAACCTCATTCCATTGAGCACGCGTCACGCTCGCGCCCGCGCTGCGCCACGTAAGCGCGTCTCCTTCGCCGGCTTTGTGTGGAACCGCCCTCGACACACACTTCTGAGAATCGAGCTCGTGGCATTTTTTAGAACGCATAATAATTTGATCGGGAAATATTTATGGAAGGGGTGGCCGGACGCGGGACTAGTCCGACGAGTCAATTATCAGGCACTCGCACCAGTGCCGGCCGCCTGAAAGCCGCGCAATGGGTGGCTAGGCAGAGGTTAACCGATGTTAACTTACAATTTATGACGTAGATAGACGAAGGGTGGAATTTCACATGATTTCATTCCCTTTTTTTGTTAATGCCCTATATCATTATTATCGTGTATAAATAAACTTTTTATACATCCGACAGTGAGAATGTTTTTTGTGCTAACCCTAGACAGGTCAGGTACCTTCTATAATTCGATTCCCTACTTAGAACGTGAAACTTGAAATTTTGAAAAAGGCTGCACATGTTGTATGTAAATGTAAAATAAAACATCTGTATTACCACCACTAGACACCTAGGAATTATTATCCTAGATATAAAGGCCCCCAGGGTATAATAAAATCCTAGATATTTATCAGTAACTTTGTATCAACGCAGTACGAATCGATTCGTAGCACTAGTGCTACGAACATGCTGCTACGACATTCGTAGCAGTTTGGTAGTACAATTCTCGTAGGCAATACGACATTGGGATTGTCTCTTAGTACTAAATATTTCATAACAGTGTATATTCATTAATTGATGACTTGAGATGAATATAATGGATTAAAGGATTTAACAATCATATTTGATCTTATTTTATATATCATATAGATAACGGAAGGGGGTTTTTTTTGGGCCAAACTTTTCAACCCCTAGAAACGGTGAGTTTACCGTAGTAGGTAACCCACCACCCGACGTATGGGATGAAGTCGTCTATACGTCGCCCGAACCCAGAAACTGAAATAAGCATTAGGTATGGCATTGTGGTCTATCCGGAAATGAGCCATTGTACCTGTCTAAGAGATTTATTCCGAATATTGTGGGTGTCAAAATCATAGGTGGACCATAGGCACAATGACCGATAAGTGCCATTTCGGGCGGAACGAGGGAGGTGCAGACCAACTGAAGACCACCAGTGTTTGCCACTTGATGATATTAAAAAAAACCTGCAGTGAGCCAGCGGCTATGTGAGCGATTTTATTTTTTAAATAGATTTTTAGTTTTCACCCAGGGTGTAAAGACCGTATCATAAAACTAAAGATAAGACAAGACAATACATACGAGTAGTAACTGATGGGGTCCGCTAGGGCCGATGCCTGCCAGGGCCGCGGGTTGTTCGAAAGAGATACCGTGGCCCCTGGCACAGGCAACTTCAGGAACACGGGTGGGTTTTAGTCAGTAAAAGTCTGACACGCCCTTCCGCTCAGCACAGAGCGGGGGAGGTCATTTGATGATTTCCCACAAAAAAAAAAGACAATACATAGTGTTGATGCCTCTACCTCAAATAAATAAGCCTCGAAGTACTGCCACTGCTGACGGCAAGGGAGTGAAGATAAGCAACTGTGAAAAGAGTACTGTAAAGATAAGACAGTCACTGTTTACCTGAAACCACAGAATTCAAAACAATACTACGAGATACCTAAACATCCTTTTCTACCCAACGTAAGGCACAGAAGTGTCAGTAAAAACTTGCAAAGCAATTAGAAAGGGTGCAACAATAAAACAATGCTCGCCGTGCATGTTATCATGCGCACATTATAATCGTTTCTGCTAATTTGTCGCGGAGGCGGGGCGAGGAGACGTTTCCGCTGCATGTGCAAGACAATGCTGAATGGACCCATTAATAGCACAAATGAATGAGCGCGTAAACACATGTGCCCAACTGCAACCCGCTACCCCACGGCTCGGCCGGCCAGATGGCGCACTACATTGTCTTATGCAAAGGACATTACGTCCCATTCACTAATTTGTGAGTTGTGACGGACTTCGAGGAAACCTCGTTTTGTGCGCCGAAATACTTTCTCGAAATGCGTCGTTTCCTTCCGTTGTTTTTGTGCTTTGTACCTATTGTTTTTATAAATATCACTGTTATAACTTTAGCATGTGTGACTGTGTAAGCTGATACTCCTCTGTAATTTATTTTGTTAAAAATAATAAAAACAATGAAATTACAAGTACCTATCGTTTATTTTAAACTGAATTTGCAAGCGACTGGATTTTGCATAAATAAGCATTCAGTAAGAGTGCAGAAGGCCAATTCCCTTAATTAAAAACGTTCAAAATCTAGACGCAGTCTCATCTCGGCAGGGCGGCGGGGTCGTCCGAAAGGGTTACCGCTGCCCTGGAACAGAAAGGGCTAAGGAAGGAACACGGGTGGGTTTTAGTCAGTAAGGGTCTGACACTCCCTTCCGCTCCACCCAGAGCGGGAGGGGTCTCATCTCGGCGACAAACAAATTTCAATGTGTATGGAAATTTAATTTATTTATTTTATTATTTATGTACACACAGTAAAATACATAGGGATATGACATATGTAGTTATAATATGAGTACAAAGGTAGGTAGGAGTTTGAGGTTTTAGGTATTTTTGACAGATTGAGACTGAAATCAGACTGTGAACCTTCTTTAAATTACGAGAATTGCCCCTCTGTATTCTGTGGCTTTTCAGCACGTAACCTCTTATTCTGCACTGAAGCTATTGTTGCATATAAATCTTGCCTCTCTTTAAAGCTTCAGTTGTAAAAAAATATGTAAGTACCTACTTAAATCGTGTGTGAGAAATATTAAATCGTATTACAAGTACCTCGACCGATTTTGAAGAAGCGTCTTTCAGTATTTCAGGTAAAGTTCACCATGATATTGTTTATCTATTTACTCCTACTGAAAGTAGGCATCGAATTAATCAATACATTCTGTAGGACTTTGATTAAATAGTTACACTCAAATTAAACTTTTCTATAATATCATTATCCCATAGGGAATGGATCACAAAAGGTTGTATTTATAAACAACAAAACCCTTTGGGGCTACTAAACGTTGTAGGACGTGTATCGAAGTTTTGCTTTAGGATTATTGTTCTGGTCGCTAGTATCGCTTCCTGTGCTTTTCACTTTTCGTTTGTTTAAGGCATAACAAAGTGCGGACGGTACCTGCACGACAATGGACAGGTACCAGCTTTTGACAATTCGTCAGCTGACTTACGGACAGTTATATTTTGTTGTCACTACGACTTGCTGGCGCCAGATATCCCGGCCTATTGTCATATCGACTATTACTTTTTCTTCTGAACCAAAGATGATGGTCAATTGTTACAGGTACTTCCAGGGAGGCATTCTTATTCATATAAACTGTGAATTGGGAATTCGGCACGTTTTGTTTCGGTGGCGCTTCATTTAACTTGATTTCACGGTTTTGAGTTTGAAACATGCAGTCTTTTATCTGTAGATCAAACACTTGTCACGGCTGGGTTGAGTTTACAACGTTATATTTATTGTTTTCCTATACTCGATTTCTTGATAACATGACAATTCACATTGTGTTTGCACATATTTCGTATTGAGTTTATCAATGCATCGGTGGCCGGATACGCACCGTCGCGCCGCCTTCTCGACTCTTATCTAAGTACACTCAATTCACTCTTATTAATATTAAATAATGTCGAAATTTTCTGTAGCAGCTAATAATTGGCGAACGCTCGTCAGCGTGCGAGACCCGCATCGTTAGGGTTGGTACATAATGACTTAATTGGGTTATAAATAAGGTCAATGTAATGATCGGTGGTGATATTTTTATGCCAGCAAATAGTGGTCACGTGTCGGGAATTCGCTACAATTGGCTCGTCGGGCGGTATGCGGCACCCTAATCAACTGAATGGGGCCTGGAATGACGTGATTATTATGTTACATATCTGTAACACAAAACTGTTTAATTTTATAGGGGTGAAATTACCACACGAACAGAAAAAGTTAACTCGGCAATATAGAATTTCGGTTTTCGGAAACATTGGGTCTATTTCCATTGTAGTCGTATAATCGATAAGCGAAGTCATCGGAATATGTTAGCGACCAAATGGCGCCCCTTCCTTGAAGGACCGCATAAACTAAACGGCTATGCGCAATTCAGATTGCCGTATCGTGGGAACATCGCGGCGTATTGACAATGATACGTGAAACTGACAAATATATGGCGGGGCAGAGCCTCCTCGAAAGCATCCATCGTCTGCATTCAATATTATGTATTAACATTGATTACGCCGGACATTCATATCATTATCGACAAAATAAGTTGTCAACGTATGAGCGTTACACATCACCTAGTTCCCATGGTCGCAGTGTTACTTTTCCCATGTAGTTATCACTGAGCCGTCACTCCATAGGTCAGTGTTTCGATAAACAAGTGAACTCTATGCATTATGTGCGTGCATCATGTTATGATATTGAGCTAATATGGCAATGGCATGACGTAACCATCGGGGCCAGAGATGTGTCATCGCGCAACACATCATGGCGAACATTTTATCATTTGAACAGTTTCGTAAGTGTCCTCGAATGTGATACATTATATTCATTATCAACAAACGATTAAATGCTTACCAACGTTGTATAAATTGGGTTCGTCTTTAATTTACACAATTTGTAGATTAGGGCTCCGAAATGTAGAAATCTGTTATCAATAATATTTATATCACAGGAAATCATACTAAAATATCAGACCAATGTTCAGCATCTTATAGAAAAACAACCGCAAGAGAACCCTGGTGGTTGATGCGTGCAGGCGCAGGCGCAGGCATACCTACAAACACGTAACGAAATAAAACGTTGGAGACAGCATTCCCGACAAGTGGCGCGTAGTATTACATGTATATTTGTGTTATAAATTTTATGGGCCACGTACGACAACTGTTTGCATAGTCACATGGAATTTTGTGAGCTAAACGTCATTTGTGCTCTATTTGAGACATCCTAAATACATAAATTATAAAGTCATCCCGACACTTTCTCTTTTATGGGGAACAGAAGTTATCATCCAACTCTCATGCTTCTTTTTGTTCTTAGAGAACTGTACGAGATGATGACTATGTTAAATTGTATAATCCCTATCGTTAAAGCCTGGGGCAGTTCCGTCTCTGTGGAGATCATTTTTCATAGAATTTGTCGAAGTTACATGTACGTGCGAGTTGACTGATCCCTTGTATGTTCAATAAGCAATAAGCAGTAGTTACACAGAAAAGCACTTTATTAACTAATGATCTAAATATGAAAGTAGGTAGGCACATTATTATTATCTCTTCTTAATAATAACATGAACTTCACTTAATACTGTCCTAATTCGCAAACGCATATTATTATTTATCTCATTTGAATTAGAACCGGATGCCGTAACGTCCTACCTAAAGAAATGTATCAATCCTTCCTATCTTAAATACGCAAATTGTATTCATTCACACAGTAGATACAAAACATCGCTCTATGGTGGCACTCGAAGTAAACATACAAAATTTCTTTTTACAAAGATGTCTCTTGAAAAGGCGTAAATATTGAAGTAGTGCTAAATGGACACTTACATGATGTAAATTGGTTGCATTCACTTTTACGCCCAATGAATCGTGGGCTATTGAGGTAAAGAAACCACCTTACCGGACAATTTGAGCGTGGGAGCACTCGCGGTGGTATTCACTAATGGTAGCCCCAAATCATCATATTACTTTTGTATGATTGTCCACAATTTTTTGCACTCCATACGACAATAAGATTACCCGTGCCGCACAACGGCGACGTCAATACATTCTTTTCATTTTTTGTGGTCTCGATAAGAAATTTTTGGGATGTATTTATTGCCAGCAAATGATACTTTTTATATTTCCCCGTAGCAATTATAGAGGTCAGTCATCGTTTTAGTATATCTAATGCTAGGGAAATGCTGTAAGAATCGGTATCCTATATCCACAGACGGAAGAAGTTTGATGTTCTTAGCTGCGTCTGCTTATATCAGGAGACAAGAAAAGCCTTCAGCCTGGGTGGAAAATGCTAAGAACAGCTATGTAGGGTATTTTTCGAGTAATAGAGCTAACGTCGTCGTCTAGTCGTGGTGGAGGGTAGCATGGGGCGGGAGCGGCGTCGAGGCGGCGCCCTGGGCGAGCCGAGGGTGCAGGCAGCAGGCCAGGAATGCGAGTTCGCTAACTATCACACGCCCAACATGAGTTGGATCTTTTTTAAAAGGGCGCAATTCCTGGAAGCCTCTCTCGAGCGGCCGGAGGCTGGCGCTCGCCGGCCATTGTGGCGCGGCCGGCTAGTTTTGATCTTATTGTTAATGGGACGCCAAGTTTTTTCAACAGTGTTCGGAAAAAAGGTATCATAGGATCCCAGCGGAAACGTTACGGACCCTTGTGAAGTAAAATGGATATGTTCTACGAAGGAGGTGTTATTTTAATCGTAGGTCGGCTTTGTTGTTCAGGAATGTAGATGGCCTGTCATAATTTTAATGGGCAGTTTCTCAGACATTCTATGAACCTGATGGTGCACACGTCCTGAATATTCATCAGGATTCTATACTGCGGCCGAGCTCATACATAGGGCATGTAATCATAAGTAACTATCTAAATTATTTTTTTACAGTAATAACACGTAGTGAACGGTCATTTATGAAAATATTATAAGTTTTGATTTGTTTTTCTCAGTACAAATTACAGCCCACACGTTTCGGAATCGTGAAATACGCGTAATGGAAGAATAGATGTCTTTTAATCTTTCTCTAGCTTTATACGTGATTGTTTAATAAAGAGCATCCGAAAAAAGTGAAGTAATGCTGCGTAGATATGCGGGTCTGAATGTTTACCTTTATTTATTTATTATCGGTCTCCATTACTCTCATCAATAAACTGGCCTTTTCGTCTTATGTGCAGCGAAACAATAATGAATGCGCGGTACCAACGCTCCGTGTATCAGGTGGAGGCCACACACGATGTGCTTTGTAATGACATAATTGCTGTACGCTGCTATAATAAATATTTTAAGAGCCGTGGATACGCGTTTTATATAAAACTAACTGCGTCCTGAGGTTTCACCCGCATAAGTCTCGATCCCGTGGGAATATCGGGATAAAAACAGGTCATGCTCTACCTATGTGCCAAATTTCATCCAAATCCGTTCAGCCGTTTGAGAAACAAACTATTATATATATTTGTTTAGATTATCGCGAATATATTTTACCTACATAGGTATAGACACGAACTCTTTCCAGTGTCACTAACTGCTCTCGAACAACAAGTCCAGATTCAACAGAGTTTCATTTCTGTGTGACATTAGTTTACTGTAATAGTCGCGCACTCTTGTGTAAAGATTAGGTAAATTGAAATTGTTGGAATTTAATTAACGAATGCACTTTGTTCGTATGTTATCGAAAAATGGCGCTCAGCTATCTCCCTTATGTTTAAAAGCAACCTCACTATCACCTATGACACATTTAATTGAAATAATTTTGTTTTGTTGTACTTCATCGCCGTTCTAGTAGTAAAAAAACACTGATAACAGCTTCTTATGTGTTTTTATAATACCGCACAAGACGTAAACTGTGCCAGTTGGATTGCAGGGAAGGTCTTCTGAAACAATCGAGTTTACGGTCACTCTATCCTCACGAGTACACAGACCGACTGCATTCCAACTTAGAAATGCAGTAAGAATGCGGTTTGGAAGCAGTTGGTATTCAATTGACAACTGCTTTAGATCTTTATAGCAACTGCAAGACAGCATGGAGCCACTGTCCTTGCGTAGCCATCTAGATGCTGATGGGCGAACCGAATACTATATTTTGCGAAGTCCGTAAAACCGAGTAGCAGTAACCTGCTATACTAATAAGTACAATGGACTCATTGCGTATATCAACAGTTTATGACCAGCAGAACCATATACCTACAGCAAATTATTTTCATCCTTTGCAAGCAAGAAAGAGAAGATCTATTTCTAGACTTTCCACTTATATGACCTAAATTAGGTAGCTAGTGAGTTTGCATAAGGAAGAAAAAAAACGAAAAGTTGGTCCAAGTAGTTGGGAGCTATGATGCCACAGACAAACAAAGTCTTCAAACACACCCTTCTTCTATTTTCGTCGGGGTACAAAAATACTCAAATGCAGTAGTAGCCTAGCTTGCTACAAAGTACAAAACTCATCATGTAATAATTAGTCATTAGACTTACAGAGAACTGTAAAGTTTATGTAGCCAACATCTGGCTTGTGCGATAATTAGAGCGGTACCGGAACAGTTCTGATACAGCTCGAAGATAGTTCTACATACACCGTTACTACAAAGGTGTGTGAAGATTAGCGGAATGAAACGTTTAGGTTTTTTTAGTGAGGACCAAAAGAGACGAGATTGCAACTGTGAACATTGGGAGGCTTAATCCCGAAACCGAGATAGAAAATGGCCCCACAGACCAAATTCGAATTATCAGTTGTGTTTAAGTGACCGAGTGACCTTCGAGATCCGTCATTCATCTTGAAACTTGTATTTTGCGTGTAGATAGGTGCACAGGCAGAAGGCACATCAATCTTCATAGCTGACAGAGACATAGGAGCCTTCTTATTCATTCTACCTACAGCTAAGCTCAAAATTGTTTCTTTACAAGAATAGACAGGTGATAGAAAAAAAATGGGCGATTAACAAAAATTGCTATCATGAATGACTAAGTATCAGAATACTGTCTTGAAATGTAAGTTGTGTTGGCATGCAGTGGATAATATTTGAGCCTTAGTATACCGGTTTCAAAGTTGCTCGGAGGATTTGAATGTCTCGAAATTCTTATAACGAATTCTTAACGTTATCTCCAAGCGAAAACTGTGTCTTCTGTATAAGCGTGCTTTGGTATTCAACGGACAATCGGAAGAAACGCGAAAGATATGGAGCGATTTTACGCTGATTTTACACAAGCGACCATTAACCTTAGTTTTGGAAAGAAAACCAATATAATACAGTGATTATTCCGATTATGTATCAATACAAATGTACATAATATGTCCCATGTTTTTTTTCGGAATAGCTCAGAGCCAACACTTCCCATCTCGCTCGCAGGCAGAGCATAATGAGCGGTTGTTAAAATTATGAATGGAACATCTTCCGAGAACCGTGCTAGTGTGCGAGAGTAAGCCGTTCGTTCAACACTGCGCGCACGCACACAGACCGACATAATTCTTATCGCGGCGGCATGTGTGAAAGCCTGCTCGGATGTACTATCTGATGCTTATTTGATTTTTATTCTGGAATATTCTCTCTCTTACTTACCTGTGTATCTTTTCTCATAAGAACAGGGTGTAAAGTTCACTCATCCTCCATTGAAAAGGGAGGATGAGTGAACTTTACACCCTGTTCCTCATAACTCTACATGCACAAAAGCAATCATACCATATGATTCAGCAAAATCATTGTTTCTCCAACGTTGACCCGGAATGATACACTCGGCGGTTAACTGCTGGTTAAACGTCAAGTGTCTTTGGATGTGAATGTTAAAATTAATTCTACGCATTTGAATATTTTTTCTCTCCTTGTTTCTTGAAAAAAAAAAATGCGGAATGTGGTAGAGTTGGTTTGCCTGGAAAATATTATGAACGCGTAACAGCAAACATTAACAAACTTAGATCCACAAATAATCGTATAAGAAGGATTATGTTGTCAAAACGTGCTAGTGTGCGTATGTATGAAGGAATTTTAAGGTCCAATTATGAGCCGCCTTCCATTAACAACTTTATTTATAGTGGGATGAATAACTTGCGGCTTTTTAATCAATCATGTGGGGTACTAAGTGGCATCCGGTCTGCAGGACAATTGTCCAATAACCGCTGATCACTACGCTATAAACTATGCACGCAGTTTCAGTTAAGGTTAAAATAAAATAATACGCGCAGACGCACACCGTCGCGCACTTGACCCAACAAATGGAATGCTGTTCCGACTAGCCCTCACAATAACAAAACAAAAAAAGGGTTTTGAAGGCGAAATCAGTTAGAAAACGTCGATCATTTATTAATCATTTAAATGACATTCGATAACTTTCTCATGTCTCCGAGGTTGGTTTAAATATTTGTGGTGAAATATTACTGAACGAGTCCAAAAATATGATAATGATAAAATATGTGTCGCTCGCACAGGGAGGTCTAAAGTAAGGGAAGGCTTTGTTTGTTACGAGAGTAGGATTTGTTATTTTATTATAACGACCCTTATTTTTAAGATTTCTGTGCCTCAAATACGAGGGTATTAAATAATGCGGACAGAGGACAGCAGAACCTACAAACGACCGCGGTAAGACTTGGATAACACAGACAGACAAGGAATGAATGGCTATTGGCTTGTATTAGGTTAGTTTTTAATGAACTGTAAAAAAAGATTCATCATTTACATATCTGCCATTAGTTTCCGCAAACTCCAGTACCTTGTTGGTTAGAGAAGAAGTCAGGTAGGATACCAGACTGGCAGGTAGCTCTCTTCAAGGGAAAAGGAGCTTTCATTACCAAAGAGGTTTAACTAAATATTAGAGTGAGTCTATGGTTCTAAAAGGAGAATAACACCTACGGCTACGTACAAGTTGCTCTTATGAAAATTGCGAATTCTCTAAATGATCCGCGCAATTCCAGAAGAAAATTTTGGGTTTCATTTTAATCTAAATCTTTCCTTTTTTTATCGCTTTTCTTTCTAATATTACATCGTTATCATATATTATCGCTGGGTTATTTTTATTTATAAATAACGATGCGTGAAAAGCCAAAGGTAGGTAATGCCCCAATTTTGCTTGGTGATCAGAAATTTAAGGGTTCAAGGTAAAACATTTCATTAACCTAATTATGATGAAACGATAATTTTTGTTTTACGTACCTATTTAAAGGCGAAGTGGTAAACTAAAGTTTAGGGACATTATTTCTTTAATTGAATGAGAGCCTTTTGAATTAAGTGCGACATGTCAATGGTGATATAATGCGTAGTCGATAGTTTCTTCTTTTTTACACATTACAGGCAGGAATTACATTCTATCTTGCGTTGCAGCACGGTTACCAAAACAATTATAGCATAATTTATACATCAGATAGAGATAGCATGAATCCAAAGATAAGAAAAGCAATATGCATGCTACGTGTTTTTATAGATTAAGTGCTGTTAGCGGCGAACATTCCTGTCTGGACTAATCGGATAGGAGGATCAGAGCAAAAAGAAAATCTGTTCATTATGTTTTCGGGTGATTAAATGAGATAAAGGAACACATAATCAGTTCCACATAGATAGTGAAATCCGCCCCATTATGAGCTCGAGTGGGCAAAGGCGGCCGACCACCGCGCCGCTACCGCCGCCTGCGCAGCTCGCCCAAAAAACACCCCGAGACGTAGACGTAACATAATATTTCCCAAGCAGCCTTTTATTTATTAGCCGAGCCACGCCGCGCGGGCGCCGCGTCAACTCTACTTCCCAGAACGGAACATCGACGTGTCGGCACAAAGCCGTTACACATATATGAAAAAACAATATTTATGTCGATGAAAAAATTGGGATACGACGCGTATCTGAAGAACGTGAGCTATGCGCTTTTTGTTTAGACCCGATTTGCAGGAATCCGCAGGTACCGCCTAGCGTGGAGAAAAGTATTAATTTGTTAAATGATGGTCCAATGGGCGTGGTCAATGCCTGTTAACGCTAGTTAGCAAGCTCATATTATACGCACTTATCGTTGTTACTTCTACGATTTTAATAATGGTCATGCTGTGAAGGATATCTGTTGATATAATATAATGGTAGGTACAATTACGTACTTCAAGATATTTCACTTCTTTCAAAACATGCTACACAAAGAGGCTTCAATTCTTCGATGAGATCTTTTAAATAAGTGCAGTATTACGTGGAAGCGAGCAGTTATTAATGATCACGAATCGAAGTTTGATTCCATTGAATCATGGAATGCTCATAGAAAAGATTTCAATGGAATTTTCTATCGACGATCTTTTTGATATTTATATTTCCATTCCGCAGATCGTATTTGGTCGGCCCGCAGAAATAAATTCTAAGGAAAATGCGAGTGCAAGTCCTATAAGTTATGCGTCTATGGAATATCAAAATAACTTTCATAATTACATACACAAGTGAAGGCATTTGATTATATCAACCGGCATTGATTGCGATTTATCCCTTCGCGAACATAATGCGTTTTCAGGAAAAAGGGCGGAAACCGAACGAATTGATTTCGTCCATCAGTGATGAGTTGATAATCAAATGGAACTATCCCTTTGAAAGTTTCCCATGTAATTGACTTCATGAATGTTATACCTACGCATGCCATTTAAATCGTTTATCGCCAATGAAAGCCACTCGTTGAACCGGTTTCATAAATAACAATAAAAAGCTTCATCTTTTGACTATGGACTGAGTTACATTTTTGTGGACTATTTATATCCATGATGATGGTATACGCATTCAAATTGGAATATATGAATCATTTGGTACTGTAGATAGAGATCCTGTTGTATTAAAAACTTTAAAATGTATTTTGTGACGTATTTTACGTCATCTTCCTCAAGGACGTTAGGAAGTCCTTTGTATTCTAGAATCCCCTTGTCTTTATCGCCTTAGTATCTTATCCTAAGTTAAACCTTATTCCTGATTAATAATAAAAACTATAAAAAGTTCCTGATGAACGGTTTTAGGCTAACATTTTGAAATACACGTTTGGGCAATATTAGGCTTTGAACAATTTTTTTTGAGATATAAGTCTATAATCTACAAAACAAAGATTACCTTGATCTGTGAACAGCTCAACTAATCAATCAACCTCAACTGCCGAAAGCTTGTACTACATGTCACTAATGGACATGGCGTGTTTGGGGGTGGCCAGTGTCCAGCAGTGGACGTTTTTCAGCCAAAATGATGATGATGATGATGACTAATGGACACTTTTGGGACACGGAGGTAACCACCACTTACTAGCTAGTTGGTCATATTAAGGCTTAACTGTGAGTGGAGTGCTATAAGATTTACCTCTTGCAATAACTTTCCAAGAATGTACAATGATTGAGCCCATATGAAATCTTCACTTGGCATCTGCCAAGTGGTATGCGTTCTTGGCTCCCTGGATTCTGCTGTTCCAAATCAGCCTTGTCTGCTGGCACTGAATACAGCTCAGGAACCAACTTAATCCCATCATCTTTCCTCAACATCACCTTTTCCAACATCTGTGTGTACTCTGCAACATTGTTCTTATCACCTTTGAAGCAGTAATCCAATATCAGGTAGCAGAAGAATAGAGGCCACTCACATTCAATGTTTTCAAACATTCTCAGCTCCCAAGGCTCATAGTAAATGTTGGGATCCCCTCTGGGTGTTTTGTGACCATTAGGCGGTTAAACCCACCTATTAGCACCATTAAGCTTGTTTTGCCCACGAAACACTAATATCTAGGCCAACTGGGAACTTTGCCGGTCAAATTCTCCTCAAAGACTTGGCTGAGTTGGGTTGATTTAACTGTTAGCTGTTAACTCATAGGGCAGTCCTATTTAATTCGTATATATGTTTGTTTATGTAAGTAGATCTTCTAAGACACATCTACACGTCAATATTTTAAAAACTAGATAGCGTCGGCATTTCCTAGCTGACCTATGATATAGCTTCCTGAGCTGAGCTTCTATACTTCTACCTAAAGGTTATGGGGTTTATTCATAAACGATGACTAAAGTTAAGTAACGTTCAAACGTCAAAAATGTATGGTTAAACAGTCGCTAATCACTGCTTAACTTTAAGCAACGTTTATGAATAAAGGGGTTTATGTGTAGTGATTTGATTCTATGATATATGTATATGTCTCAGAGTTCATTAGTTCTACTGTTCTATCGCAGACCAAGCGTTATCCTCTACGACATTTGCAACTTCCATTTGATTTCAATGGAGACTGCAATGGTCTATTTGAAAAACAAAAACGAGCAAGTTAAGGGTTTTATACGGCATTTTCAATCCTCAAGTAGATAAAATGATAACAGCCCAGAAATTCTTTAGCTCATCTAATCATGATAATTAATGCTACGTTAAAGATACTTAAGACTTGTTCCATTTAGTCTTTGGTGCCATTATGTTATAGTTCTTAATGAAAGTGATTAGGTACTTACATAAAATATAAGAGGCTATATTCTAAAATTCCTTGATAAAATCATCATTATCCTATAACACCTACGCTGTTCCCAATCTTCGTGCATCAAATGCATTGAACGGCCTTTTTCCAATCAATTAATTCCAAAGCCAGGTACCAAGTGTAAAAAAGGATGTAGATACAGGATGATCAAAACGTATTCCTGTCGTGGCTGACATAATGTCGAGGATCGATATCGATTCTGGCACAACAAATGTCGGATTTATGGGCTGCTGTCTCTCAAATATAAAGAAAATACCTATTTTATATGGAACTAGTTTTCTGTAAATCAGAATCATATCTGAAGGCCAATTCCCGTAATTAAAAACGTTCAAATCTAGTCACAATTTTATCTTAGCGAAAACCAATGTCAAAAACTTGTTAAAAAATTTAGGGAAAATAGAGGTATTTTTGACAGATTGAGACAGATCACACTGTGAACGAGACTACGAGAATTGCCCCTCTGATCAACATTCATATTATGTCAAACATTTGTTTGCGAAATCTAAACAGGGAAGTTATTTGATAACGTGGAACTTTTTAAACCTAATCGATATCAGTAATTTTAATATAAATTATTATCAGCAGGTGAAATCGGCTTTCTTTAAATACCGCTAGATAAAAGACACGATTATAGTTCATTAGATATTTTTACTGTAGCGGTATCTACAACGCCACACGCGAACAACGCGTCATACTGACGTCACGCAAATCCTGCATCTCGCAAGCAGAGTTTACCGTGCAATTAGCATAGATACAATTTCCCAATGTCAATCGTTGGGCAATTGCCCGCCAGACATAACACCCGTCTGGTCGGAGGATCCTCCCTTTTCAATGGAGGATGAGTGAACTTTACACCCTGTTCCTCATACCTCCAAACTCACGCTCATAACAGTCAATATGAGCCGGTACAATAGGGATGATGATTTTTATTATTATTTTAAACTAAAGTATATTGTTAGTAAATAGTGCAAACAATATTATAAAAAGTGAAAAAGCTTAAAATATTGCCAACTCATAAACGTTTTAAAATAACTTCTGAACAAAGACACAGCAGTGTCGTCACGACTATGTTACTTCATACTAGCGCCATACATTATCCGGCAAGGACGGGAATAATCCGTTCCAAAAACTTTTAAAGCGTGTGGCTTCTCCATATTTCCATCGATTTTACAGATTTTCTCGAGGATCTCATTTTACGAAGTCTCCTTTGAAATTACATTATTTGTTCGAACATTTCTAATTTTAGTCATCTTCCCATTTCCGTACAATTAAATTCCGAACCATCCTGTATACAAATAGACCGTCAAATCAAAATAAGAAAGCGCCACGTAAACTGGCCGAGTGAATGCACTTGACACCGTAATAAATAGAACGCACGGTAACAAAGGGCGGCAACAGAGGTGTTTCGCTGCGCCGACGCCGACCTTAAGCGGTAAGCCGATTGTCATCCACCTAGCAGTAATCTGTTTTTGTTGCATTGCCGATTCACTATACTGTATACGACTTTTTTTACTTTCCCGGTTTTTGAAATGTCATCTTTTGATACATACTTTATGGAAGCATACTTTTAATCTTTTTAGGTTCACACGTGGCAGGGGCAGTAAGGAGTCAGGATGCATTTATACCAATTAATATTAGTAGTAACGAAGGTTTTTTTAGCGGCGGTTGTCCAGATTTGCTTCAATTTTAAATAGTGAAATAAATGTGTTAGGGAAATTAACGGTTTGAAACACGATTAATTGCATTTTGCTCGATGAAAAGCAAAAAACCGAAACATAATAAACGATTTCAAAACCATTTGTCGTTCCATTTCCTAATTCCAGCACAAAATAATACGAACATTGAGGTAATCTTATTTTAGAGCGAATTTGACGGTTGGATCTTTGAGTTTAATAGATAAAAAAAATAAACACAAAAATAGAAAAACGGGCTAAATCCTGGTAGAGTCCTGCTGGGAGGTCATCGAGGGTGGACCTGTGCCATATTTAAAAAAAAATAGCTCTCCCTGCCGTTGTTAAAACATAATAAAATAAAAACCGGTCAAGTGCGAGTCGGACTCGCGCACGAAGGGTTCCGTACCATTGACTACATAGGTAAACAACATTTATTGATATCGAGCAAAAATAGGCAAAAAATGCCCCCCTTAAATATTAATTTTATTTTAATTTTATTATTTATATTAAATATTTCAAGTGCCTACCTGTTGCCATTATTATCGAGCAAAAAAGGGCAAAAAAATCGCATTTGTTGTATGGGAGCCCCCCTTAAATATTTATTTTATTTTGTTTTTAGTTTTTGTTGTTATAGCGGCAACAGATATACATAATTTGTAAACATTTCAACTGTCTAGCTATCGCGGTTCTTGAGATACAGCCTGGTGACAGACAGCGAAGTCTTAGTAATAGGGTCCCGTTTTTACCCTTCTATAGAAACGAAATTGCGACCTCGCCTTAAATCAACGATTTTTCTTAAAAGGGTGTTCATTATACGCGGAAGGATTTTTTCGAAGGACCAGAATTCGTTCGGGGGGATACCGTTACTGTAATTAAAAACGTTCAAAATCTAGTCGCAATCTCACACTGACACAAAACTTATCAAATGTGTAGAGAAATTAGAGGTATTTTTTATAGATTAAGACTGAGATCAGACTTTGAACGTTCTTAAAATTACGAGAATTGCCCTCAGTAGTGCCTTTGTTAACTGCACTTGGCCTTGGAGATAAAACAAAAGACTATTTAATCGAAGCAACTATATTTTTGCCTGTAAAGAAAATATTTATTAATTGCACAATCATTGGTATTCCATCAGCAGTAAGTTTACTTATATTTCGTGGTTATAAATTTCATACCAAAAAAAAGAGATTACGAGTAGTAGGCAGATTTGAATTAAAAACTGAATACATTCGAATCCTATATTTAAATGAAACCTCAATTACATTGGTTTACTGCGAATCACTGTCGCTACCGGAATAGCCCGCTAGTAACGCGAGCCCAGCAGTAGCTGTGGCAGTCTTTTTACTCGCACCACTCCTACTAGCTACGTCAGTACTTACAATAGTGGTCGAAACTTTATCATTTTCAGTATCTTTCTTACTCTTCACTAGGTTCATCAGTGGGCGCTTCCTTGATAGAGCTCCTATACTTCTGTTCCATGACGGTTTCGTGTTAATGCTTCTCTGTGGCATGAGTTCTATTCTGGGTGCCTTGGCCTGAGGTCCAGTGTCTTCCTCTTTCACTTCTTCGATTATTTCCTCTGCTATCACCTTTTTTGTTGAAGGATTGTTAAATTTTATTGATCTGGAAATAAGAGAGAAAGGTTAATTAGTTTACGTGTATCACAGTATTCTTTGTTTAACTACCCGAAACCTATAAAAATAATAATAATAAATCCCTGGACATTTCACACAGCACCATTTGTCCCAAGCTAAGCAACCTAATGCTTGTGTTATGGTAACAAGATGGCTGATAAACTACTTATATTCAATTTTTTTTTTGTAAATACATACATATTATAGATAGAAAAACACCCAGACTCGGAACAAATACATGTAGGTCATACAAATATTTGTTCCGTGGGGGAATCGAACCCGCGACACGCAGCGCAGCAGTCAATCGCTTAACCACTGCGCCAACCGTGCCGTCGCGTCGTGCCGTCGCGTTAAAACAACGGATAATACATAACTTTTACACGAAAGCCTGTTTAAGTCCTGCCACTTAGAATGGTTCTCACCCGTGATGTGTGGGGGATACTTAAAAAAGTCCACCCATAAAATTCCTGCATATCATACACTCGCATAGCGAAGATTTGGTGCAACATGATTGACGTGCTAGGTATCTGCTTATCTTTTTTGTGATAAATCGTTCCAGGAATCGTTCCACAGCTTAGCTTTACAGCTCCTTTACACAATACCGGTGGAAGGCCTGTATTTTTTTCATTCATAAAGCGAGTGTGTTCTAAGACAGCAGTGCCATCACAAAGGGCTAACGATGGATGGATTGTGTGAGAAACCTTCTTCTTAGCGTATCGATATCGATGGCTAAAACTTCAAACATGTTTGGCCGAAAATTCAGCTGCGCGAACTCCGCTCAATGACGTAGTCATAATAAGATTATCATCATTACCAATGTGCAGGTGACCGGGCATACGGTGCAAGATGGAAGGTGGGCAATTGTCTGTGGGGGATGCCGTATACGCCACGCGGTCCATGAACCGCCAATCTGTGTAGATTGCCTTTGCTCCGGCCGACCCGGGTTCGAAGTCTATTTAGAGATTTTCAAGTCGTCCACGTTTACGCATGCCCAGGCAGATGGCTCTCAGCGGTTCGAGAAAATTGTCGCCATATTCATATTCAGGTTGTAATGTGACGGAACCGCTGTCTTAGGGAACTGTAGCTTAAGGCCCAGAGCAGAAACGGAAAATAATACTAGGTAGTTCGGCAATGGAACGCAGCATTCCATTTCGGCGTGTAAAGATCAGGCAGAATACGAAACACAACGATGTGCTGCTCCAAGTCAGGGATAATTGGAATAGGCAAAAAGGCTGCCAGTCTTAAATGGCAATTGCACAATATCCGCTAGGCATATTATAGCATCCACACAATAGGTGCGTCAAGGTGGACAGCACCGCTAAGGCCTGCAAAGAAACAGGTGGCGCCGATCGGTGCGTAAGCCTTTAATTCAGTTCCAGGCAGTCTCTTCGAAGTAAGTATTGCGTTGTAAATGCGTTTGGTGTGAAAATCCGACCATTTACGAATACAATATATACAATGCAATATAATTTTAGCTCGCAGTCAAAATACCTGTTGCCAGTACGAGATGATTGAATGATTATGACTGGTACGAAAGTGTCACAACTGTTTGGCAAAAATATGAAACGAAGGGTGAATTTTGGGAATAACTAAAAAGCATGCAACCATGCAAATAAGTTAAACGAGAAAATTATGACAAAACGTCAAACACGCAATTTCCCAACTATCTTAACATGCTGAGTCTACGAAACTATAAGTATTATTTATTTTGGTAATGTAAGATAAAAAGGTTCGGCGGATCCTGGGCCAGGAGTACTTTCTCCAAATTTGAAAATGGTATACCATTTTCGTATAGCCCATGCTGATTCTAGAGTACGAGAATGGAATCAGGCTGCATGGGTCATCATTTTCTATTACAAACACCCAAGAAACGTAGTTTTGTTTTAAAAAGAGTTTTTATCACAAAGCAAAATACTCGCTCAGGCGTAGAGTTGCAATAAGCTGCCTGCCATATCATACCTTATCAAGCAATGCCGTTTAGAATCGTAAATATACGCAAAATTTTATGTCGTTACATTAGATTACAAGAAGTGTAGCATTAGGCAATGGCCCAGTTCTTATCTTTTATGCTTGCGTTTTATGAAACTCGGCAAATACTGACACTCCAAAGATCAATACTGCACTTGCACCAAAACAAGGCATTTACAAAGCAGATGTGACTGGAAATACCGAGAGAGGACGCCCTCGAAGTAATTATTACAGTGATTTTATTGGTGATATTTTTCAGAAAGGTCAGAAGCGGAACCGGCGCACTGTGTTGTCGAGGGCGGACAAAAACTAAACTTTAAAGTTGAAGGTAGATGAAAAATAATTACCGGACTTGCCAGTATAATATGTTTGTTAGAGGAATCAAAAAAATGGAGGGTAGTTTTCTAATAAAAATGACAATATATCACTTGTCAAAGTACGCTGTCGACAACTACGGTTTCAAGAAGCGAAAACTCAACGTAATTCAAACATAAGCAGTTCTCTTTTGACTTGTTTTCAACGAAAGGCTCAAGCGTACGCAATAAGCTGAACCTTGATTTCTTCAAAATTAATTCCTTATGTTAATTTGGCTCTGGTACTTATTTAATTTAATTTTATTAGTGTGATTGTAACTTATTCCTTATGTTTGGCTAAAACGATTTGATGGTTGGTGCGCTTATGTTTTTGACAATCTGTCGTTTATAAGATCTCTTACTGTATTATTGTATAGCTAGCCGTGAAAACCTATAATTGGCTTCATGTTTCTTATTCATGTATATTTATTGTACTTATGTAAAGCTGTTGGTTTTCCATGTGATAAATAAATAAATAAATAAATAAATAATGTATGTACACATACATATTGGAACTGTCTATAATTATGTCTTATAGACAGTTCCAATATGTATGTGTATGTATGTGATATTATTATATTATATTATTATTAGTAAGTATTTACCGTAACTTTCTATAACGATTTTCTCTGGACTTTATTATATTGTAATAACAAACCTTGCTACAACATGCTACCTCGGTTGTTATTATTAATTGTTTCTTGTAGGAAATGTACCTATCTGAAAGATTGTGTGTATGTGTGTGTTGTTATTTTATTAGAGGATTCGGATGACACTTAATAGTATAGAATTTGAAATTGGCTACTTATTAAAATTTTATCCACAGGACAGGACACACAGCTAGTGCATAGTAAATTATGGTTATTCTATTAAATACATATATTTTCTATACAATACTCATGATAGGTAGTAAATTCACATCATAAATAATTTTGTCCGCGTCTTACTATGAAATGAACCGGCAACACTGTGCGGCGTGCGTGTGCGTGCGCGACCAGGGCCCGTATTCCCGTAATTTAAAACGTTCAAAATCTAGTCGCAGTCTCATCTCGGCGATAAACAAATGTCAAAAACTTGTCAAAATGTAGGGAAATTAGACGTATTTTTGACCGATTGAGATTGAGATCAGACTGTGAACGTTCTTAAAATTACGAGAATTACCCCTCAGATGTATTTTTGAACGTAAACCGAGCAAAAGGAGTTTGTAAGGATCGTTCGATCGCAAGAGGCGTTCTGTAGTTTCTGTTTAACCCCATGGGGAAAATGCGTGAGTTCATGTATTCACTAGCTGCGCCCCGCGGTTTCACCCGCACAAGTTTCGATCCCGTGTGAATATCGGGAGAAAAAGTATCCTGGTTATAAACTATCTGTGTGACAAATTTCATCCAAATCCGTTCAGTAGTTTTGGTGTGAAAGAGTAACAGACAAACATCCATCCATACACACTTTCGCGTTTATAATATTAGTAAGATGTGTTGCATCAGAAGTATTAAAATTCTAGTTGTTTGTGGAAAACTTACTTGATAAACTCATCATCTTCTTTCTCTTCCCTGGCCTTCCTCTCATCTGTTGTCTCTGGTTGGTACTGCTTGAGCATGCCCTCAAAGTCAACTGCATGCTGCCTTCTGTTCAACTCCTTTAGCTCTTCTAGATTCTCCAGAGATTCTATCTCTTGCTTGGACTGCTCTGTTCTGTATTCTGAAACATTACAATGAATATTCAATTTTGGTCTATTTTACTTAGATATTATTTTCTCTTCCATGTTTGGTTTATTAGGTACCTAATTGATCAGTTCATTTTGATGTTTTAGGCAGAGATGGGTAGTACCAGCATTACATTTTTATTTTAATACATTCTGATAGGGTATGGAAAGCCCAAAATCATACTATAAGGAACTGACCTTACAACATTTAATAAATGTGCGTAATTATTTATTTTCAATTCAATTCAAGACATTTTATTATACATACACCTACATCGGCATTTATGAAATATCAAAAGCTTCAGTTGGACATTGAATTGGCTGCAGTAAAATGACAGCTTATATGTTTTACCACTTTTTAACTACATTGAAATAGCGATGTGACAAAGAATCGATTCATTCAATTAACATTCAGTTCAAAATTGATCAATGTTAAATTGATTTTATAAAAAAGGATAGTATATTTAATAAGGTCCTTACATATGACATTAGCATTTTATATGGAAAAAACAATTAAAAAAAATTAAATTATGTATTTAATAAATCTATGTACAGACGCCAGCAGGTCAAGTTACCCGAAACTGTCAAATTTTCCCAATCAACCTTGAACCTTAATGCTTTAACAATAAAGTTGAAAATCTATTAAAGAAATTTGACAGATTGTAGTAGCTTGATGTGCTGTCATCTGTACCATTGTTATCTATGCACTTTCACCATTTTATAGATAGTTCATTGATTCTTTTACAGAAAAAATCCTGGCCAAAAATGATTTTTCATTGTGTTTTAATCACATCACTAGTAGAGATAGTGTGGTATAATTTTTATATGAAAAGACAGTAAGAAATGTAATTTTACTGCAGCCAATTAAAAGACGCACCACAAGTTAGGTGCATGGATTTTATATTCTTAATATTATTTGTTGTTTCTTATGAAGAAGAGCTGGTAAGAAACTACTTTTTATTTTATCTGTTAATTGAATAATTAATTGATGTTTCAGGAAATCAATGAATAGTTTGACTCAAAGTTTCATCTTATAGGTTCCCAGTATTATAAATAAATAAAGGGAGACGTGGAGGCTTGTCATTTTTTAAGGCAATAAAAGTCAAGTACAAGGACCACTTCCCTAGAAATAGAGATTAGTGTTACATACCTAATAGCTTCATGGGATTATTAGCTTCTTCTTCTTTCTGTTCTTCTTCCTCTCGCTTGGCTTGTTCCTCTGCAAGTTTTAGAGCCATGAAGTTTCTTGTGGCACCTGCCTCTATCTCGTAATCAGTGTTCTTTGGGTCCGTCTTGAATGATATCTCTTGAAGACATCTTGTGCACTGAAACATAATTACATGGTTTTAAGACTTGATGTGTTAATGCATATATATAGATGGCCAATCCACTGGGTTTACACTCGGTGCTTTGGTAAACACCCAATTTTTTGGGTGTTTATCGGATGTTTACTAAAGCACCAGGTTTAAACCCGGTGGATTGCCCATCTATATGCATATTTATTTCAGGTATTATAATCAGTCAGGAGTTTTCATGATTTTACTTAACCTATGTTTTATTCTATAAACTTATACCTATAAGTACTCATCTGTTAGCATACCACTTGCAGAAAGGGAACTCCTGCATTTTGATGTCTATAATCAAGTGTGTGTGAGTAGGTGACAGCAGAGACAATTCTGAATAACATACTTATTCAGGTGTTTTATTTGTTTATTTTGACAAGATGATTAACACCAATGTCACCAAACTACTTACTTTTATGTAAAACCTGTAAATTCTGATACCGAGGTAGTCCTCATTCTCAACGTCCTCCTTTCTAGCGTTGAACTTCTTCCCCTTGTAAATGTACTCCCCGCAGGTGGCGCATCGCATGTTGAAAGGAGCCATGAGTCGTACGGTGTACTGACGGTTTTTAGCCAGTTTCATACGAGGGATCTTCGAAGGATCGAAGTCTGGAGGATAGTATTTCTGTAAACAAAACAATATCTATGTAAGTCACTGTGAAGTGGAGCACAAATCTAACGATTGGAATCTTTGATGTAAAGTAAATTAATAACAACAAAATATCGACTCATGACTAATAATTGGTACTTACATTTAACACTTTTCTTTCCGACATTTTTAGGCAATATAGAAAGAAAACTAGATTTATTTAAGTTTTGTAAACACGTAGCGTTCACGCGATTTTATTGCTTTGCCTTGCCTGCAATGCAAATGACAATATCAACGTCAATGTGACAGTGGCAGTGACAGTGACTTGAAGTCTCGTCTTGACCACAGATAAAATTACCACAGAGTTTTTCTCAGCGAGCTTAATAATTGAACGCACGCCGCGCCGCGCCGCCCATTCTTGACGACACGACGACGCACGGACCTTACTTTCGCTAATTAACGTGGGGTCCTTTCACAAGTCTGGGACCACCAAACCCGGTATCAAACATCCATCCAATGAATGGAGGTTAATCCCCGGGATCCACGGGTCAGACAGTCTGACATCTTGTCAGACCCAACACCTGACAAGTGGGAACGGGCCGTTATTAGGTCAGGGATTTCCTTGAATTTCTTTCATGAATTTCTTAAACTAGCCTCAGAATCTGACAAAGCTTTTCTATTTGCCAATAATAAAGCCCCCAGTTTATTAGTTACATTCCATACAAACTTTGAAACCCCCCAATCCCCTTTTACTTTTACTTTATGAAAACCAAAAATGGCCAATTTACTTAGATAAGTATTCGTGCCAAGTTTCAAGTTTATTAACTCAAGGAATAAGATTTTTCATACAAACTAAATCCCCCCATTTCACCCTCTAAGGGGTGGAATTTCGAAAAACCCCTTCTTAGTGGATGTACAGACGCCAGCAGGTCAAGCTACTGCTGGCGTCTGTACACGCATGGCAACGGGAGGGGCGTGAGGAGTGGCGCGGGGTGACCGCGCCAGCCGCAAGCCCGCCGCCATTCATTCGGACTATATAATGTCTCGCTCGGCTATCCTGTATTTTATATTTTAAGAAAGGCAATATATGTACCTTATTCTTAGAAGAAAAAGTCCGTTTCATTCATCTCCCAACAGTGGATACCTACTCTTCACGAAGAATACACCCTCCAAATTTCATGTCAGCTTGGATACGTGGCTCAGAAGTGAGTTGGGCTCACTTCTGAGCCACGTATCCAAGCTGTTCTCGAGGGTCGTGACGAACCGTCTCGTCAGCAGACTTAGCGAGTTCCAGCCGCCAGAACAAGCCGGTTTTCGAAAAGGTTTCAGTACCGTAGACCACATCCATACTGCTCGTCAAATTGTGCAGAAGACCGAGGAGTACAATCAGCCGCTGTGTATGGCATTTGTGGACTACGAAAAAGCCTTCGACTCCATCGAAATATGGGCAATTCTGGCCACTCTGCAACGATGTCGAATTGACTAGCGCTACATCGAAGTTGATGACGAGATGATGATGATGAAGATGTTGTATGACGCTGCCACGATGACTGTCCAGATCCAGGATCAGAAAACCAGCCCTATCCAACTGCTCAAAGGCGTTAGACAGGGGGATGTATTATCCCCTAAATTGTTGCGGTGGAAGACGTCTACAAGACGCTGGACTGGACTGGACAGGGTATCAACGTGAACGGCGAATACATCTCACATCTTCGATTTGCCGATGACATCGTCATAATGGCAGAGATGCTGGAACAGCTAGACCAAATGCTGCACAGCCTAAATGTAGCCTCCCGGCGGGTTGGCCTCGGCATCAATTTGGCCAAGACAAGTCATGTACCATTCACACCTCTTGCCGATTCCAATCCACATCGAAGGGTCGCTTCTCGAAGTTGTGAAGGATTATGTCTAT
Source organism: Apamea crenata (assembly GCA_949629185.1). Lineage (NCBI taxonomy): Eukaryota > Metazoa > Arthropoda > Insecta > Lepidoptera > Noctuidae > Apamea > Apamea crenata. The sequence goes on from OX451359.1 coordinate 8,551,257, forward strand.
CTAGGTGCAAGTCATCCAGCTCGGTAGAAACCACTTAGCCTGTATGTCCAGCAGTGGATTGCGATATGCTGAGTTGAATGATTGATTGATATCAAAAGATATGGGCCAGAGACATGACAAAGGCTGGCCGACCATAAAATTGAAGAACTAAGAACGACTAATGAAGTCCGCCCGTGATGCTTTGAAAAGAGACTTTGTTCGGAGACATTTAAGTTGGGATAATATTACGAGAGAACAAATAACTCAAAGGAATCTGCAAGTACCGAACGCACTTTTTGGAAATTCTGAGGCGGTCATTTTCATTATTTGTGACGGGACATTTATATAAATATTTATAAAAGTACGAAATTTTTGTCCCAAGTTGAAACCTATAGTCCTCACAAATACAACCTATAGTCGGGGTGGGTCAGTTGTCCATTTAAAGAGCTTTGTTATCGGCATAAAATTTAATTAAACTCGAAAGTCGTACATTACATCGTCCCAGATGTCCGCCACCATCCAAAAAGTCCCTGTTTTCCGTTCTACACAATATTGCCAACTACTTAAAACTATTATGACCAATCAGCGGCCGAGTAGCGACGCGACGACAAACCGCGATTGGTCGGCGCGAGGCGCGGGAGCAATCATGCTAACGGGTTGGTGAGTACCGATCGGGGGCTTTGCCCCTATTGGACCTCTTACTTCCAAGTATGTGGGAGCGTTCCGAAACCTCTTCCGCTATAAACCACTTATTAAAACCGTATAAGTTTGTGTTCGGATGGCTATATAATCGAGGTCACCGGTCCACATCTTGCTAAAAGGTCAGATGCATCAATAATGCAAGATATAATAAGCAAGTAACGAAGACCATCCATTCCATTGGCAGTTCAGGCCGGATGATACTTTCATTTTGGATAGAGTATTCAGAGACGTCGTTCCAGACCTCGAAGCGTTAGGTTATGAAGTGTAAATGCCACATACCATTCATAGTGGGGAAACACAGCTGACAACATCGCAAGCAAACGAATCCAGAAAAGTCACGCTTGTTCGATGGGTTGTTGAAGTAGTTAATGGGCGTTTTAAACGCGACTTCAAGCTGTTTCGACAAGAATATTTCGACAGTGCAATGCCAAAAATGATTCAAGACATTCGAATTGCTGCTGCATTAACAAATTGTTTTCATGTGCCTCTCACCGATAATGAGCATGTGGTGGAGATAATAGAAAGAATAAACACGAAATTCAAGACATGCAAAACATTTTAGGTGAATTCGTCACAAGACGCCGCATGAACAGACAAAGAGTAGCCTTCCAAGAAATGAGCGCCGATTTTCCTGACTTACAAACATTTCCTTCGCTCACCCAAAGGGAACAGACTTAACAACTCAAAAGGGGAATTCAACACAATTGTTGGGGAATGTTCACTAAATCCTAAGCACATTTTCAAAGAGTTTTAACAAAGTGGCCCTCACACCATACGCACATGATATAGGGGTGTTGAGGTTTGTGTGGAAGTAGATAATTGAATGCGCGGTCCAATTAAACTCCAAACTCAGTATTAATACAGAAAATATTGGCAGAAAATACCTAATTAATAATAAGTACCTATGAAAAGTTGTCGAAAATTGACCCCTGACGGGGCAAAAAGGGGTAATTTGATTTTTAAGGGGAGGATTTGCGGGTCCGTGGCTTAGGCCCCCAGTGGTCGAGGCACCTGTGGCCGACGCCCCCGATTCGATTAATTTAATTCAAAGCAATTTTTGATCAAATGTACTGTCAGGCACAAAAATGTTTTACAAAAATAATAAATATATATTGATTGTAAGTATACGTATAATATTAAATCATTATATTATATTTTTAATTAAGTATTTATAGTAAAACGTTGAAAGATAAAATTTCCATATGGTAATTTGTTATAAATGTCTAACAACAATCAATAACATTTTATATGAAGTCTTTTGATTTGTTGGATGTTTGTACTTAATAAATATGCTTTTTTATAGATAACTTTTGTTTAGCAAGGAAAATACTTTATTATTATGGTGAAACACTTTTCTCATTTACTGTACTAAGTGAAAAAGTACAAAAAAAAAATGTATTAATCGAATCGGGGGCGTCGGCCACAGGTGCCTCGACCACTGGGGGCCTAAAGCCACGGACCCGGATTTGCACTTGAAACTGTATGTTACATCTAAACCACTGAACTTCTGATTTGGCAAATAGATAGATGGCATCCTGGGGAAGGACATACTTTTTATCCTGGTAGCACTTTCCCGTGGGATAATTTCCGACATCCACGCGGGCGAAGCCGCGGGCAGAAGCTAGTCCGAAATAAAGATGATACAGTACCTACTCATATGTTATAAATATAAATAAATATTAATAAAGATCACTCAGTTCAAAATGGTGTCTGTACTGAGTGATTCAATGATACGGTCATATAGATACCTGGAATAAGCGTATTAAATGCCTTGATGGTATTAAAAAATGTATCCTGTGAGATGAAAAAATCACGAATATATTATAACATAGGATAAACGAAACCGACCCCAACATAGTTGGGAAAAGCCTAGGCAGATGATGATGACGTACCTACAATAAACGCAATTTAAAAAATGTTTTTCTTTTATTAAAGAGAGGTCAAGATCCAGCTGTGAATTGCGATAGACTGAGTTGGAAAAACAACGCAGTACAACAGACAGTATTGAGAATTGCGAACGCAGTTTAGCATTTCTTGCAAATGTATAAAATTAAAAATCTATTCACGTTATACAAAATAGCAATTTATTCGCAAATAACGAACCACTAAAACTTTTCACATCAACTGACATTCACAATTTTCACCATGCAGGCACTTAAAAATTTTCTTTGACGACACTTTTCCGCTTTTGATGAATGTTAGAAGAATAGGAACTTCCTGAAAAAAAAAAAAAAGAAATAATTTCAATATGATTTTAAACTTTGGACAGTTCCGAGCAAGCAATGCATGCGCATGCAATTCATGATTTTCCCCGGGATTTTAATTCCGCGCATGCATCCGACCCAATTTTAGTAGGTACCTACCTAATACTGTTCTTTTTACAAAGAAGTTGCTTCTAGCAAGAAGTAGTTGGGTAGGAATAACAAGACAAAATGCTCCCAAAGGAATTGATGTAAGGCCCGTTCCAAAAGAATTTGTTTAACAATTCATTTCCTTAACAACTTTCCTTTCCAACGAGGTAAAACCGCTTTTTATAGTTTGTCCATCTTTGTCGTCAGAGAACTCAACAAAATATAACCGTTCTCGTCGATTTCCACTAGCAGCAAGTTCATGTTCAAGCGCGGCGATCTTCTCTTCGTGCCGCGTCCGCTGCGCCTGTGCACGTCGCTGCTGCTCCTCCAGCGCGAGCACGATCTTCTCCAGTCGGTGAATCTGTTGCTGCTTGTTCTCTAGAGTGGCAAACAGCTCCTGAATCTCCTCTGCTTTTGCTGCTATTTGTTTGTTCACCTGTTGGAGACACACGAGTTAAAAGACTTGCGTAGGTATTATTTTTACCTGCTTGAATTTGTTTTGGAGGTTATTTCTTGATGTGAGGTGTACTTTCTCAAGATTATAAAATACGCTTTAAAAAAAAATGCGAAGTCCCTATGCCTGCGACATTTAGATGGTTCGTTAGATAGTAAAATGAGGATTTTTTAAGAATAATCTGTAAGTTTAGTGTCATAGTCTTGAAATACCTATATAGGTACTACCAACTTACCTTTGGTTCATTACAAATAAATTTTTGATTTTCTTGAACATTTCGATACCTAAATATCTTCGAAAAAGTGGCTGTTACCTATTACAATAGAAATTAAAGCCGTTCAATTTGGTATTCTAAGTAGATTTATATGATAAATTGATTTTATTATAGACATTTGGCATAGGCCTACCGCCTACCTAATTCAAAAAAACTAAAACATCAAAATTTTTTTAATTTCAAGTACGATGGACTTCCGCCATAGGTAAGTAAGTACCTATTTTTATAATCGGTAGGTACAAATATACAGGTAGAAAATATTTAACCAAGGTACAATGGTAAGTAAAACAGATTATAAGAAAAAAAAAACTAGCACAGCTATTCACAACCGTTCAAGTCGCTATTCGATTCGAATGTTCAGGTTTTCGTTTAACGGTAAAGCTACAAAATGGTAGTTTATGGCAGAAATTATTTAAGAGGTAAACCAATCCTTATTATTATGTATTTCGCAACATAACAGCGATACTGTAAACTAAAGGATACTTGCCTAAGTAAGTAATAAAGTTTATCATTATAAGTTTTTCAAAACTACCCCTCAAAGGGGGATATAGAGGTGTTGAAGTTTGTGTGGAAGAAATTGAATGCGCGGTCCGATTAACTCGAAACTTAGTAAGTATTGATACTTTTGACAGAAAATAATTAATAATAAGTATGTAAAGTTGTCGAAAATTGACCCCTGACGTGGCAAAAAGGGGTAATTCTGTTTTTTAGGGCGTATGTGTACCTACTTGAAACTGTATGTAACATTTTAACGCTAAAAACCACTGAACTTCTGATTTGGCAAAGAGTTAGATGGCATCCTGGGGAAGCACATACTTTTTATCCTGGTAGCACGTTCCCGTGGGATAACTTCCGACATCCACGCGGGCGAAGCCGCGGGCAGAAGCTAGTTACCCATAAATGTTATAGTGCCACTAAGTTACGCTACGAAATACCTAATAATAATAATAATTGATTTGCTATCAAGGGCTGATTTTTCAATCGACAGATAATTTTTATTTGTAGAATAAAATTGACGTCTGAAATTTTTTATATGGAAGAACTGTCAAAAATTCAAAATGATTGCTCACATAAAATTATCTGGCACTTACCACAAAAAATACCATTTTGTAGCGTTCACCCTAAACGAACCTTAACAATCGAAATCGACAAGCGAGTGGTTGTGAATAGTTGTGCAGAAAATTAAGAGAATTCAGTGGGTGTCAATAGATTCAGATGTGTTTTAGATATAGATGCCAAACAATTGATTTGTAACGTCTTCAAAACAAAATAATCAATGCCCATGTATAACTGACTGACCTTAAACAACACATCGCTTGTATTCCCCTAAGGGTCAGGCAGACGTGTGCAGTACATACATCCAAATTTTGCCAGTTATGTCGAAATTCCACGCAATAGGAGGCGAGCCCATAGCCAGACACTATTACTCTTACCTACTGCTACCGAGAAATTCCAGATAATAAAATCCAATAAGTAACACTTTTCCCGACCCGGGAATCGAACCAAGGGCCTAATCATGCTCAGGCAGTAGGGCTTGCGAAAAAAATAAAATAAACCGCGCTCACATCATCAACAATTTTCATGCGGTGCTCAAGGTCCTGCTGTAACGCGGCCAGCTCGCGACTCTGCTCTGTCTCTTTGTTCTTCAGCATACTGATCAACTCCTCGCGAACCTGCGTCACTGTCTGGTTTATAATCATCATAAAAATCAAATTCCTACACTAAAACAATTGCGATGTCTCCAGGTCGCAGCCAAGCTAGGTTCTATATTATTACAATATCTATCCTATCTAACTCAATCAATACTAATTTGGCAACGTGTTTTAGCAGAAAATCCCATGGAACTAATTTCATAAGTTCAAATAATATGGTTTGGGAGTTCATCATCAGCCTATAATGTTCCCACTGCTGGGACACAGGCCTCCTCTCTTCGAGAGGGGAGGGCTGTAATCCTCCACGCGGGCCCAGTGCGTTTGGGACTTGGGGCATGCATATTTAGACGTTTTGCGCGACTTATTATTAAGGCCCAGCGATTGTGTGGAGAAGAAAAAAGGGTCAATGGTAATTTGATGGATTTCCATATCATTTCAAATATTATGTGCTTTGTCATTTTCACGATTTTCGGCAAACATTCATCAATTTTATCAATACCATAATAATAAAGATAAAATATACTTACATATTATGTCTATGATCTAAGAACTAGTAGGTATTCTAATTTACTTTATTCTAAAACTGATCTATGGCTAGGCTATTTTATCTTTCCAACTATGATTGCAAGAAGGACCTAGTAACCTTTATGACTCTTGCCTGGGCACGTGAAGTCTTGTCTTGTTGCTCAAGCTGCTGTTCCTTTTGTACCAACAGCTCTGACAACTCCTCATTTCGGTGCACAGAGTCAAGAAGGCCCATTCTCAAGTTCATTATCTGTTAAAGAGGTATGCCGAAGACAGTTAGAATTTTTAAGATCGAAAAGATATTGAAAATGGCAAAAGACCTTTGCAACTTTAGACAGAATTCCCATTTCATTCAACACCTGTTTAAGGATAAAGGGCCATCCGACCCTTGTTGTCCCCTGTTTACCTAAATGCTCAGTTTCCCAGTGCCTACTTACAAAAACCTACAATAGGTAAAGGTGACAGCTCCGCTTACTGTATTAGCCCTCGTTGTAGAAGTACGCAAGAACCATTTGCACGTTAGTTACCTCCTGCTGTAAGTCTTGATAGCTGATACCATTTGGAGCTTCCTGGCAGTTGGCCACGGCACGGTTATGCGCCTGTAGAGTTTGAACATATTGTTCGTACTGAATTACTTTTTGTTCACTGAAATATAATTCGCAAAATAAAATTCACATTCGTTATTATCTTAATTACCTATATGTATTAAGATAATAATCGTTGATACATTGTTGCACCTACTTTAATTTGATGTTTTTCGATAACTCTCTTATTTGTATTTGCATCTTTGCCAATATTTCTTCTTTGCTCAGAAGCTCGGCTGCCAATTTCTGCTGCAAGCCTACTTTGTTGTCCGGTTCCTGAAACCCATCAAGGTTTTTATACAACAACACTTGGAAAATGACAAAAGTTTATAACCAACTGTAATCACCTCACTGGTGGAGGAAAAAAGTTATCTGGTACATAAGACTGAAAAAGAAAGTACACTAGAATAATTTTTTATCTTAAACAACAAGCACGACAAAGAAAGGGCAATATTTACAGTTATTTTAGTCAGCGTTTCCAAAAATCGCACTTTTTCCCGTTTGCAGGAAGTCACCTCGTCCTCAGTCACACGCAAAGTGTCTTTTGTAGATTGTAGTTCTGCCCACAGATCCATTTCTCGTTCTGTTGGTAAATCTGTAAAAACAACATTACCCAACGGTAACGACTATACGAGGTACGGGGCGATCAGGCAGAGAAACAAAGTTGTCGACAAAGTTCACAGAATAAGCAAGCTGAAGTGGCAATGGGCCGGCCATATTAGCCGTAGAACCGATGACCGTTGCGGTAGACGTGTTCTTGAGTGGAGACAGCGAATCGGCAAACGAAAGATAAGGACGCACTCAGGCTAGGTGGAGCGACGATCTTCGATGAGAGTTGCGAAAATCGAGAAGAATGGCGTAGAATAGGAGAGGCCCTTGTCCAGCAGTAGACTGCTGTAGGATGCTGATGAAATACTATACGATTGCCATAACTCATATCTATATTGTTAATACTACTTATGTGTCTAATTGTTATTTGTAAACATTTTATATTGTAGCTGTTTATTGTCCCATAATAAAATAAGATAAAATAAAATCTATACCTATTCAAATTTTATTTATGTTTCAAATTGACGTTATTTCAAGTTGAAACAAATATCAACTTTATTTTAATGGTAATTAAGTTGATTTCAGAGTGACTAGCACTATTGAAAAAGTTATAAAAATCTTTGAAGCTGTAGCGTAAACTGAACTTTATTTTGTAGGCATTAAAGTTATTTTTCAATAAAATCATATTTGTTTACATTTTTGGCGAATATGTCGCGAATTATTAGTTCGTAGCAAGTTCGTAGTTAGCTAGTTACAATGTTTACTTACTAGGAATAGGTTTATTAAGTTCCATTTCATTGATTTTAGCTCTTAATTCTTCGATGTTATTTTGGCTTTCTATTAAGGCAGCTTCAGCTGCCTCCTTCAGCTCAATTTCCTTCTTTGTAATACTACGTTGTTCCTCCAAATTTTTCCTGAACTCTTTGAGCTGATGAGTTAGTTCCTGTACGGCTGACTTATGCTGGGTGGTTAAATTTTCTATTTGTTGCTTTAAATCTAGAACTCTGTAAATAATATTAATGTAGTTGTTGCAGATTAACATTAATATGATACAATTTAATTTAGTATTTTCTTAAATGTTACTTACTCGTTTTGCAGTGAGTCGCGTTGATGGACTAATTGACTGCTGGTTACTTCCCCGGTCTTTAAACTTTCTTTCAATTTCCTAGCTCGAGCTTCCAACTGCACTTCCCTTTGACGACTCTGAATATTAAATTGGCATTAATAACCTAAACACCTTCACGGTGCTCATTGTATTATGAACGGGGCGTAGGCTTACCTGGTCTTCCAATGTCTTGACAGTGCCTGTGAGGCTCGCAATACTTGCTTCTGCTTCGCGCAGTTGTCGGTCCATTTTTGAAATACGGACGCGCGCTTGACGGAGCTGGGCCTCAGTGGTCGCCAGTTTATCTTTGGTAACGGCCTTTGCTGCTCGTTCTTCGTCTAACTCCCGGCGTATTTCCTTTGTGATACCATTTTTTTAAATTATATAGTAACAAAAAAAAAACAAATTACAATCGCGAATGCGCAGTTTCGTAAATAGGTACATAACATTCTCCTCAAACTGAGTTATATTTGACAAAATTTCCATATTTAAAGGATTCAAAAGTTATATAATATAAGCACTAACCTCAGAAGACCTGTTCCGCTCAGATTCATCGTGAATTTCCTGCAATTCACTTATTACGACTGATCGAGTTTCCAGGTCCTGTCGAAGTCGCGCTATTTCTCTTACTAACGACTCTCCGACAGCTACCAACGCACTTCGTTCTCGACAGGCTCGCCTAAATAAAATTATTTTTCCGTAAAAATTACAATTTCGTAAGATAACAGACTAATACATGACATTACACCTATTTTCTTAGAAGGGTTAGGAAAAGGTGTCGAGTATACCCACATTTCGCCAGGTTCCATAAATAATTAGCCCAGAGATAGTACTTACTGCGATTTAGGCATGCCACTTTATGCACGCGTCTGGATTGAGGTCCCAAGTTATTAAATCATAACAGTTTTAATTCACGTTTAACGTTTTTATTTACGTTCGCCCTTTGCATTAAGTTTTTACTATTTTTAACAAATTTCCCTATAAGTCTTACTTCGTTTCGCAAGGGTTCAAAAATTGGGCCCTCAATCCAGATGCACATCATGATAGGGACCAGACTGCTGGCGGTTCCAGAGTTTTTTACACCATACCAATAACAGTGCCCAATCAAGGATTCAACCCGAGCGGGGTAGTTGCGTAACACACTATCAGTAGCAATTGCTTTCATTTTGACAGTTCCAGAACATTCATTGGGTTATTTGCGTTGTTAAGCAGACCAATTCTTCGAACATATGAAGCAATGGATTAGCAATATCATTAAAAATTATTCAGATTGAGATTGTTAGAGTATTATATTACGCAATTAGGGTGCAGGGCCACCCATGCGTGCCAGTAAGCGATAAGAAAATTGAAATATCTATTATTATTACTTGGAGAATTGTGTGACAGTTTCAACAGCGTCACTAGCCTGGGATTTCAGTTCACGGAGGGACTCGCAGAGTACAAGTCCTTGTGCATTGTAACGAGCAATACGCTCCAACGTCTCGCCACTACCAGTATTCTAAACAAATATTAAAAGGCATACATGAGTTTATTCTTGCAGTTGCAATCAACATATTATTATTAAACTTAAGAGGGTGCACACAGGTGCACTAGCGCCACTCCTTTAAAAAAAATATTATCTCGTGACTGAGAAGGAATTATGAAAATCTGTTCAATCAGCGACCTCGGTAAATGTGTCTAGAATTTTCTAATACCTTTTATAAAATTTCATATTGAGACACGAAGCAACCAAATTCGATCTAAAGAAAAGCGGCCACATTCCTATATGTCGTATTTAGTTGCTTCGTGTCTCAATATGAAACTTAATAAAAGGTATTAGAAAATTCTAGACACACTTACCGAGGTCGATGATTGAGCAGATTTTCATAATTCCTTCTCAGTCACGAGATAATATTTTTTTAAAGGAGTGGCGCTAGTGGACCGTTGTACGGGCTCTTAATACACAAACTCACGCTTCTTTCGATGAGCTCCTTGACCCAATCTATGATTTCTTGTCGCGCTGTAAACGCCTGCATACACAGATCGGCAAAACATGTAGGCACGTTTGCAACTTTGGTGTCCAGTTCCGCAAGAGCACATTCATCTGTGCACGAAACAATACAAATGCTATTACAGTCTAAAAGGCAGGATTTTGCTTTGGCATAATTATATCAAAAATATAACCTTGAAAATATATACTAACCTCTTCAAGTTGCAAACCTAAACTAAAAAAAATTGAAAACATGTAGATATTATAAAAACTTCACTAGCGCAGCTCGAGAAGTTTAGCAGTACTGGGGCAAAGAAATTATTTGAAAATTTAGTAATGAACATTGAATTTACCCATAGGAGGTATGTTGTTAATGATTTCGATGCTGTCGGTGGTGGCTGAGGCGACGGCGTCACGACACAGCTGGGCAACCTCGTCTGACGTCCAGTCCGCTACATTGAATACTACTAGTTCTTGTAGCTGGATCCCCTCGCCGCAGCCTGACAGGCCTTCTCGTGTCATGTGTTCGCGCAATCCACGTAAGTTATCAAACAGCTCCAGAATTACTTGCTGAAACAGTTTTATTGGTCCTTACAGTAGCCTTCATCATGCTCCTTTAACTCACTTTGGCGTGCAGCGTGACTTGTTTTTCCATTTATTACTTATGCCGTTTTCATGTAATTTCGGTTGTCACTCTTTCTACATAATTATTGTATCATCTTTAGCAGTAGTTATCGCGTTACGAGTAATCAGAAACCCGAAAGTGTGACTATTTCCCACCAAAGGTGAGACAGAGTCACACTTCCATCTTGTTACCCAGTACGTGGGTTATGGAGGTCAGAGAGGCAGTCGCTGATTGTAAAATACTGGCAATTCAGAAGCATCCGGTTGGACATGAATCCAACCCCAACATAGTTGAGAAAAAGCTAGGTAACTCAATAAAATTAAACTTGTAAAAATGTACCTGTTTCATGTCCAGTTCCTTCTTCAAGCGTTGGAATTGCTTATGCTTCGAGAGGAAAGTTGATTTTATGTCTTCATCTTTAAACGAATGTGACGGACTGCACATGGAAACTGGTGACAGAACCCTAGAACTTGGCGGAACGTTCAAGGACGGTGTTTTAGGTCGTGCAGCAGCAGTAGGACGCTGCGGCGTGTTGGGGCGGCTGCTGGAAGTGATGAGGCGTTGCACAGGGTTCGACGGGGTCGTGGGCCGGCTCGGTATACGCGGCGTTCGTGGACGACTCGAATGTACACTTTTAGGAGTCTGAGGACGACTGCTCAACGATGGGGTGTGTGGACGACTTCTAGATTCTAAAGAAACATGGACTTGAATAAACATTTCAAAGGATTTAAAAGTACTTTTCCATACTAGTTATAAAATCTTACCGATTCTGCGACTTATATTGAATTGTGGTATGTCAGAGTCATTCATTCTGTTTTCATTGGGCTCGCCATCACTATTTTTTATTTCTGGAAAAGTTATAAAAAAAAAGTGAACATGTTCAATTTTGACCAGCCTTTGTAGCATCCTTTTGACTAAAATTTTATCTTGAATGTCTAATATGCTGTGCAATAAAGAGGAATTATGAGGAGGAGGAGGAGGTAAAGGAATTACCTATAAGCAGAACAAAGACGTGATGTATGAAGAGTTGAAGAGGTCCAGAAACACTCACTGCCGATAATTGAAGAAGCTACCTTAAAGTGATAACAAGTATATATATTTAAGTACCCAAGGGAGAGTTTTCATTGATGTCCGGAAGACTAAGTACACCACCATCGTAAGCAACAGGCTCTTCGGATGAATGTTCTTCAAGTACTGCTGTCGGAGTACTCTCGATGGTAAAATTGTCTGGCTCTGCTGGTGGTGAAACCTAGACATCAAACATACTGTTAATAACCTCCACCACGGGCATCAAAGTAAACCTTCTTTGCCTACTATAACTAGCGTTTTTGCTACAAAAGCGTACTGATAGTACTTACACTAACATTCTCCAATGGTTCGCTATCTAATGAGCCTCCATTAACCTATCAATCAAAGAAAAATAAATAAACAGGTATACATCTGAGCGCAGTGAATGATCAATCATAATTCTGTCAATCTTGATTACCTTGAGGTCTGTCTTGGAATCAGATTTTTGGGCTCGTTGGATAAGAGAACTCTTCCCCTGCAACTATTCACATACTTATTTATTAGAAAGTCGAGTCTAAATATACAAGTAGCAGGTAATACCTTACCCACGGCTGTAGTGGGTTAGCAGGCAAGAAGAAAAAAGCCAATATTACCTTAGGACCACCAGGGGTCGCTCGGGTCGGTGATTGCCTCGGATTGGGGATCGTTAAGTTTCTGTTGGTGGCATTCCGGGCGGCGCGCGCGGCGGAGGCTGCTGTCGGCCTCGGAAGTAAACGTGGTGTAGTGCCCACTGTCCAAAGCAATGAGAACTAGGTGAAATAAGTGGTCGTGCATTCTGCCAGGCAGGGGAACGAGAAGTCTGTGAGGAAAATCATGATCAGTCTCGAATGTTTACAACGATGACACAGCCGTCTACGCATCCTTTACTTTTAAACACAATAATAATTCAATGAAACTAGTGTTTCTAAAAGTCATTCGGTACCTGACATTTAAAGATTTGATTCCTGGCAGCTTTATATGTTAGCTGGACATTATCTATTGGTCGTCAGCGAATTATTGTCAATAATTCTAAAGAATAAATGAGGACATTACTTACAAGGTTTATCCTTTTGTGATTTCGCCGCAGTCGTCATAATAAGCTCAACAGCTGAAAACTGGTGAAAAGAAAAATGGTGGTAGAAAATGTAAAAGAAAACCTCTGGAATTTTGATATTTTGTTAAACTATTTGCGTGATCGGTGGTGATGGACGGAAGTTCTAAATATGAAATTGACAGCTACAAATATTTTATGGCATTCGATTACAAAGACAGAGTCACTTTATTGTTAAACTTTTTGGGTTTTGATGTTTTATTATAGGTAAACTATTTGGACACAGAATATTTGAGCAGATTTTAGCAACAGATGCTGCACCTGGCTGGAATATTTGCCAGTGGCTTTCTTCTTCCAAAACTGTGATTGTGATACACAAAAATGAAAACCACAAGTCACAAGTCATTTACTTTTGGAACGCGTTTGTTATAAATTTTTTGTAATCTGCTATTGATTTTGGTTCTATTATATTTTAAAACCGTGCCAGAGTGCGTTTCTTGTCTAAATTTTTGTACTATATGTTATGCTATGAATTATGTCATTAGTGTCCGGTGAAGCAAGGCAAGGTAAAGTGGTCACGCTATTTAAACTATGTTAATTGAGTGAGGGTAATGCAGAATTCCAGGGAAGCATGACACAAAAGGGACTTGTTGACAGGCCTACACTGTCCTCCTATTAACAAGTTAGTTGTAAACAGTTTCAAAACCAATTATTTTTAAATGAGTAACCGTGATCTTGCAGTGTCCCAGCAGTGGGAACAATGTAGGCTGATTATGTATGTATATAACCGTGATCTTTCTTGCCGGCTATTCTTCATAGGAAACGACTAATTGGAATCATATGTGCCCATGTAAACGCTTGAAATAAAATATTTTGTATTTGAATTAACATAGCATTCCACTCGATTTTGGGAAAAGGCTAGAGTGAAGACAATGGGAGCCAAGAGCCCCATCTATCTATACAAATGAATAAAATTGAATTATCGGTTTGTAATGTCAAAATAATAGCTTTTTACTCAATGCATAAGAAAGTATAGACGGTACTTATGTGACAATAAACAATATTGTAAAAAATTGTCTGTCTGTTTGATCCAGCTAATTTCCGAAACGGCTGGTCTGCTTTTTGACGGGACTTTCACTGGCAGAGAGCTGATGTTACTAAGGAGTAACATAGGCTAGTTTTTGTCCCGGTAGCACGTTCCTTTCCTACAACGCGGTTGAAGCCGGGAAACACCTAGCTGTAAAATAATAGATAAGAGATACTAGAGTAGAAACTGCATGTATTTCAACTGCTATTTGCAACATTATGCCTTAGGTATAGATTGGTGAAATGTAACGAAAACTACCCGCACTCATTCATGCAATGCAACATAAAATTTAACACAACAACTAGGCGAATTTGTTCCAATTTGTAACACGTGTTTCATATAACGGCATTTTGTTTCACATATTATACTGCTTTGGTGGTATTAAAGTACTTAGAGCTTTCAGACATCGTCTAATGAATAATGAATCAATAATGAATCGTACTTACGAGTTAGTAAGATCCTTCCCCCGGATTCTGGAGTAGGCTATCTCGTACTATAAGTCAAAAACTATCCTAAAAATACTGACTTTACGTACCAGCACAGCTATTCACAACGATACGACATGTGGTCGAATCGAAAATTACACATTTTCAATTAGTAATTTGCGTTGATCATTATTATTTTTTAATTCATCATATTATTCTTGCCTGGGCAACCGGCAGCAAATTCGTCATACTTAAACAGTGACATCTAACATGTCACTGCTTGCGGTAGTGTCGGGTGTCGGGTTACTACCTTCCCTCAAATATGGTGAGGGGGTAATGGCTAATCTTTGCGTTATATTCATGAACGGGTTCTGCTTGTGGTGACTGGTCGTCTTGCTGACCATGGTTTTGTTATTGTTATTAGTAAATAACTGTTTATTTATTGATGATGGTCCTAGTTTATCAGTTGTTATTTCGAGTGACAGCTATCTGAACATAACCCAGCATTGCATAGATATGTAAGCTGTTACGCTCTTTACGCCTTTTATTTGTCATTCTATTTATTGGTATATTGGATTGACTAGCTGACATATGGCAAATAGTTTAATTTAATGTTCTGTGTCTGGTAATATTAACTATTTTGCATACCTACTGTTGTATATAGAAACAAGTTTCTTTTTATTGAACAGACAGCTGTGCTGCTGGGGAGTTTGTTGCACCACTTTTTCTTCCCAGCGAAAGCACCAGGAATCGGTGAAGGACGGGCGTTTTGGGAAGTGCTGATTCTCAGCCTAATTTGTATAAATGGATTTTGATTTTGATCTTGCCGACCGACAGCAAATGGCTGTCCGAAGAATTGCGGTCTTCTATTTAATTTAAACTGACTCTGACTGACTGAACATTTTCGGTTTTGGATTTGTGAACAGACTTTACAAAACTCTTTTGATAACAGTTCGTTCGTGAGTTCGTTTCGGCACAGAAACGTATCCAACAGCTATGAATAGCTATGTAGGTTAGATTTCTCGAGGTTTCAATCTAGTTTGAAGAGAAGAGCAGCAAGACTTGAATACAAATAATTCTGTTTTTTGCAGATGCGGTTGAACCAACTAAAGGGCAAACCAGGTGTCGCATACCACAGAGAATGCCCAGTGCACGGCTTAAACTACAACCGAATAGACCTAAGCCCCCTCCAGAAATATTGGTAAGTAGATATGCCATTTCTTTTACATTTTAACTAAAATTCAATTCACTTATGCACTCGCTTATCGTTGGATCCCACAATTTAATAGGCATAACCTATTGTTAGTTATTTTATAGTTTCTAAGAGGCTTTTTTATGTGGTCTATCTACAGTTTTTGAGATATATCTTCGATTACTACCGCAGAAATACCGTTGTTTTTCATAGTTTTTTCGTGAAATACCATGAAATGCAAACATATTTTTGCGGTTAATATTGTGCATGCATACTTAAATATTCATCCCAACTACGGAACGCATGGTTTTTCAGTCTAAGGGTCCGCTCACATGTACATACCACAACCGCACTATAACGACAACACGTGGACGGGCGCTAATTTGTATGAAAATGAATATTTTATTCACATGTACCACATTTGACCGTCAAAATCAACCGCGATAGCGACCGCACAACTCAACCACCAGCGAGAGCGTGCACTACGGACCACATCTGTCTTTCTGCAAACACTAACCACATCGCAACTACTAGTGAAAACGCAACTGCAAGAGGTTGCAGCAACACTATCCACTGCTTGCCCACATTTGGTCGCTGCGATATGGTGTGATTGTGGTTCGTGTGAACGGGCCTTTAGCAGCTGTGTACCCTATGAAAACCCATTTCACTGTTTTTTAGATGAAATGGGATCTATAAATGGACATGAAGGTTCCATTTTTTTTGAGATGACGGAAAACGTACCTACTTTGTTACAGAGACCAAAATTCGAAGCAGTGCCTGTTCAACAGCGATTTCCCATAAGAAACCCGGGACGACCGCGTTCTAATGAGGTAATTTTTCTTAACACTTTCTTTTAGTTCCTTTGCTTTTTCAGCGGGGTTATTGCGTAACACACCAACAGTAGCAATGTGTTTCATTTTGACAGATCAACAACATTCATTGCGTTATTTACGTTGTTGAGCAGGTACATTTTTCGAACATTTGAAGCAATGGAATAGCAATATACTTCAAAAGGATTCAGATTGTGATTGATAGTGTGTTACGCAATTAGGATGCTGGACGCCTATTCAAGTAAATTCTAACGTAGCGCAACTGTTAGCATCGGAAACTATGGGATAGGGCGAAGTTTTTTTTTACTTTTTGACATACCTACCTACCTAGTTATGTATTGGAGAGAATGTTGTCTACAGTCGAGACCAAAATCAGCGAATCGTGTGAAAGATGACTTGGGCATCGGACGACCTGTACACGCCATACCACGGTCGGCAAGACCTGAACGCGATCGCTTCCCGATTTCAACTAAAGTATGTCTTTAATACATATTGTTTATTGTTAGTAATTTATTAATCCCTATACATTTGGATGATCGCTACTGTGGTCGACATTGAATAAAAACTGTCGAATCGATCGATACCTTAGATGGTAGTAGGTACCAACCGGTCTTATATTAGACCGTAGAGTCGTGTGCCACGTACGAGTCGCGGACGAGACATGGATCCAAAAGCAGTTCATGCTACACCGTGTGGCGCCCCCCGCATGATCATGAAAAACTTGAGAACGTTATCTTTTTGCGTGTCGATAATCATCTGCCTAGCTTTTTTCCAACTATATCACCCAGCTCAGCTTCCATTCCATATAAGCGGATGCAGCTAAGACTGGTTGTCAGACTATCGGCTTATGACAACCCGAAACGACAGCTGGGACCAACAGCTTAACTTGCTTCCAGACCCGAGACACAAAGGGGTCTCGATATATAAAGATGGTCACCCATCCTTAAGATCTTAATAAACTAATAATTTGCGTTTTTATAGAGGCCTTCCACAATACCTAGGAAGATAATGGATTTCGGAGGACAAGGCAAACCCATGATGAGAGGAATGATAACTGTGCCTGTAAGTGGAACACATTCGCAGGTAACACATAATATCTGGATATTTACATCTACTACGGATGGCGGAAGAGTAATGACCAAATGTTCAATAGCAATAACTTTATTATGCACGCCGCGGTTACATTTGATAGAATTTATTTTGTCGTTTACAGAGAGCTCAGTTCAAAAACATGTATGGCCTCCCAGATCAGGTAAGAATTAATTAAGCGATAAGCAAAGCACTACCTTTTTGATGGGTAATAACGTTGCACTAGGAATTACTCCTGTATCGTGGGTGCGTGTACAAACATTTAAACTCACATACACAAACAGCAATCGATACATACAATCATGAATTAACCCAAATAAAAATTGGTGAATTAATGTAGGAAAGCCGAACTTGGAGCGGTCTTCAGTTAAAGGTTGACTTTTCCAACGCCAGATAATTTTATACGAGGAATAATTTTGAATTTTTGACAGTTTTTCAATACAAAATCTGTCAGACGTCAATTTGATTCCATGAATAAAAATTATCTGTCGATTGAAAAATCAGCCCCTAAGGGCGTGTACTACCTCAGATTGCGAAATTTTTCTTAGCATTAATGGCTGTAGTTTCAACAATACTGCAGTATTCACTCTGTAATTAATATACAATAAAGATGAGGACTACTGCGAGGTTTGTCTGTTGCGAAAACACGATTGCATATAATTTTCTTGATACAAAGAAATCTTAAAGTTACCTCTAAACCGTACAGTAAAAACTTTTTAACAAAAAAATTAAACCGCCGAAAAAACTGAAAAGCAAAAAATAATAACCCTTTTTATTTAACCTTAATAACTACCTAAGTTCTTAAACTAATGTAAGTATACCTAAATAATTTTGAGTCGGCGCCAAACAATCAATAAACAAAGTTCACTAAATTGCCTTAAATTTAAACGGCGCCGACTCAAAATTATTTAGGTATACTTACATTAGTTTAAGAACTTGGGTAGTTATTAAGGTTAAATAAAAAGGGTTATTATTTTTTGCTTTTCTTACACATACATACATTAGTTTAAGAACTTAGGTATTAAGGTTAAATAAAAACATTATTATATTTGCTTTTAAATTTTTTCGGCGGTTTAATTTTTTTAATAAAAAGTTTTTATTTTATAATTTTTTGTGGCTATAATCTACTAATTGTTTGCCAAAGGGCAGGCATATGTGTGGCACTGAGTAGAGTAATAATACACAACTCAGCATTCAAATCTGTGAGTGAACAATAAATCACCCCTATTTTCCCACCCTTAGGGTTGGATATTTTTTTCCAAATTTATATGGGACCAACTTTGAGGTATACTCTTTCCAATAAAAAAATAATTATCAAAATCGGACTACTCTGTCAAAAGTTATGCGTGGTTTAGGTCATACATAAAAAAAAATGGGTGCGTGTACTTATGTACGCGCGTCAGAAGTTATACTTAAAAAAAAACAACTTTTAATTGCATGCAAATAATTAATTACAAAAGAGGTTACAATAAAGTTCGTTGTTTAAGCTGAAAAATGTGAGCCTTTTAAGTCAACAGACAACTCGTCCGGTTCCCTTCGTCTGGCGTTGAATGATCAAGAATCATTACTTATATATTATTATACTATGTCCAGCGGGCTAATTGCGTAACGCACTAATCAGTAGCAATGGGTTTCATTTTGACAGTTCAACAACATTCATTTCTGTTATTTACGTTGTTGAGCTTACACATTTTTCGAATATATGAAGCAATGGATTAGCAATATCCTTCAAAATGATTCAGATTGAGATTCATGGTTTGTTACGCAGTTAGGGTGCTGATTATTTTGATGCTAGCGAAAGCTGAGTTTTGCCTTTGAGTGTTACATCTCGTTCCAGGAAACAATTTCAAAACAAGAAAGATTTGAAGACTTAGACGATAGGGATGGGTCGCCAACGATCGATAAGGGTACTTGTTTGTTTTGTTTTTACAACATTTATGACACTAGTTTGCAAAACTCATTATTAAGTCCTTATGAATTCTCAGATTCATCGCTAAATTCCCAAAGCAACAAAACGCTGAAGAATAAAATGAATTGGCAACAAAACATGTCGCAGTTTGAAAAGATGAAAAATGATCTCAACGATCGTCAGGTGTGATTTTTTCAAACATTTATAAGTACTACCTCGTAGACGAGACAGATGAAGGTAGGTACCTCTTAGTACTTAAACAGGTAGTCTTTTTTATAATTGGCATCTCCCGGGTCAACCTAGAAGGTCGTCTGCTTAACCCGGCTTGCCTGTGGGTGCTTCAATAAATTATAGCGTCCAGACGGCTTAAGAACCTTATAAACTAAGCGACTACACGCTAAGGGCAGTCCCTGTGGGGTACGGACCTCCGGGCTTAGGGCGTCGCTGGGAGAGAGCATTCATACCCTGATTAAACCTGCCGAGTACAGTGTACAGCTCACACGTGTTTTAGTTATAAATGTAAAAAATGTCAGGGAAATGGGATTGCAATACCACAATGAAATTTTTACAAGTGTATAAATTGCGTCCCTGTTTATGGGATTTCTCATCAAGGGATTATAAAATTAAGCAAAAACGTGATGAAGCTTACATTTCTATTACTTTTTAGGAGAGGTATAAGTAACTTTTTAACATTTTATAATATTTTTTTTCCGATCCTTATCAGCATCACTTGTCTGAACTGACTGACTCTCTCGCCGTGTGCTCAAAAATACGTGTAAACACTCACTCGATCATATCACTCTCTCGGCCGAGTGACATTTTACTCTCTCGCCGCTCTACTCGGTAGGTGTAACAAGGGTATTAGGGACCGGCTGGATCGGATTTAAAAAAAACAGGTAATCAGGAATTCGTGAGCATGAACACCTTATACTCAAGCGAGATTCAAAAGCGATTTTCACCAGAAGTAATGATTTTATGGTTTAAAAAAAATATTATATTATATTTATGGATGGAAAATACCCAGTGTCCAGCGCTAGATTGAAATAGAGCAGTCATTAAGTGGCCGGTGGCCGATACAGTGCCAGTGGATTCAAGCGCTTGATCGAAGTACCTACGGATCATTGTATAGTCCCGGCCTATAATGTTCCCACTGCTGGGACACAGGCCTCCTCTCGGTGAGAGGGAGTGGGCCGTAATCTACCAAGCGGGCCCAGTGCGGGTTGGTAGATGTCACAGGTTTTCGAATTTTTAGTTCTAGGACATGCCAGCTTCCTCACGATGTTTTCCTTCGCCCGTTTTGAGAGCAGCGGTGATGAAATAATTTACACAAAGTACAGCGCCGGTCTGGGTTCAAATCTACAATCGTAAGTCGCGGCTATTACCACTACACCACCACAGTTCCTGTTGTTTATATACGCGTTTATGTAACATCACGTAATTGGTACGAAGGATGTTAAGCACGCCGGTAAATCGATTGCTTTATTTTTATTGCTTTAGAGTATTGTACAATATTACAGAAAGCAATTCTGGAGTTTTATGCGCTGATGCGAAGCAACCATTCGAAAATGACGGAGTTGGGTCAGAAGGTGTCCCTGCCATCCTCCGAAGACCTGCGGATCATGAACGTGTCCAAGTTAACGGCGGAACAGCTGCTGTACCTCTGCACTGTGCAGCCTGACGATAAGTTTCAAAGAGTCGGCAAGGCAAAAGGCACGTAATCTCCATAGGTACTTTATATTTCCCCAGTCAAACCCAACAACCCATGATTTCAGCTTGAAAACGCGACCGACACACATCCTTGTATTTTCAAAATGTATTATTGCAGATAATCAAACCCCACTTGCCGTTGAAATGAATAAATTGTACGCTATGCCATCCAAGTTAGTTGCCACTTGCGAGCAGACTCTGTTTAAGAGGAAGGAGATTATTGATTGGTTTGAATCTTTGAAAACCGAAGACAAGGTATGGAAAATCCCCCTAGATTACCTACCTACCTACCCACAAGTACTTCAAGCTTTGGCCAAACCTGCGCGTCAAGTGCGCGGGACGCGGGGGCGTCAACAACGCGAAATTAAACGTGAACACCTGCGGGACTACAGCGGTCACGTAGGTGGCGTCGTGGTCGTAGGTGTGCAAGGCGCCATAGATAAACAGAAGCAGGGTCCGCCGCGCGACTTACGCTCCCGCTTCGCAGTCGCTTTGGTCGTGCAGGTTTGGCCGAAATGAAGTCTAATTAAGTTATATTTTCTTCAAAGGGTATTGCTATGAACAAACTTACCAAGAAGATAAATGAATTTAACTCGGAGAACGACATGTTAAAATGCTCCTTAGAACAAGCTAAAGGAGAATTCATTAAGGAACTGAACGAAATAATAGAATATATGCGGTTCGTGTATTCAAAATATTTACACTATGGTTATTACTATGTTATACATTTAACATGCGTTAGAATAAAGGAATCCGATCCAGAAAGAGGTGGCGAGATGATCCTGGTCGCTTAGGTACCGCGAGGACTAGTTCGAGGCGCGGAAAGAGAGTTCCTGGAAGGACTTGGGAGAGGCCTTTGCTCAGCTGTGGTGGGATAGTATTATATAGGCTAAATGAAAAAAAACAAAGTACGAAAATATGTAAAACATAAGTTATTATTATCAGGAAAACTGTAAACGAAACAGTAGATCTCCAACTACGTACAGAAGAACTGACGTACACATTGTCGGATCTGAATTCGCAGAATAGCGATTTGCGAAAACAATTACATAATTCCGATCATCTACGGTCGCACACAAATAAAGTTAAAGTGGAGGTAATCATATTGAATTAGTTACTTTTGGTATACAAGATTTTATTATGCATATTACTAACAAAATATAATTTCCAGGAGCTCGAGAAGGAGCTCAAGGAAGAAAGGTGTAAAAAAATATTTATAAAGGATCGTTTGTCTCGAGCAGAAGGTCAAATCAAGATAGGCATAGAACGAGCTTCTCAATTAGAAGCAACTTTGGAACAGGCTCGCTCAAAGTCTTGGGAGTTAGAGCGCACCGTCCAGCAGCTACATGAACAGGTTGTATTTCGAATAAAGGCTGACTTGCCTTGTGTATGTTTAGATTTATTTCAAATATCTTTCGTTTTTCAGAACCAAAAATTACAATCTGAGTTTGACGTAGAACTCAACAAATTGAGAGAATCAATAAGGAAAAATACTACGCATTTAGAAGAAATAGCAGTAGCTCGTGAAAAGTTACAAACTGAGTAAGTTTAAATCATTTTAAGTTCTTTGACTGAAAGTCATACAATTTATTTGTAATAATTTTGAACTGTTTAAAAAAAAATAGGAAGGAGGATCTAGAGAAACGCCTTGGGGATCTATCAAGTTATTATAACGAGTCACTTCAAACTGCCAAACTTGATATGAACGTAAACGTTGCAAAGCTTATTGAAACTGAGAAGAAATACGAGGAAGAAGTAGAAGCGAAGCACAATGTCGAAGTTCAACTGATGTCATTAACTTCGAAACTTTTGGAATCTGAACTTCAATTTAAAGACCTAACGAAGGAACTACAGGAAACAAAAGAAAAATTAAGTTAGTTTGTCTTTAATCATAGGTGATGTATTTATCAAAGGAGATCCTTGAAACGTGTTAGTCAATTCTAAAAACTTGATTTTCAGGCTACGCAATAAACTTTGAAAAAGAGTTATCATCTACTAAGCGAGATTTAGATATTGCGGTTATTGAAATCGAAGATTACAAAAAGAAGGTGGCAGAACAAAGTGTGACTATAAATGAATATGAGGTACTTATTACATTATTTAAAATGATTAGCAACATGAATGTTAAGTACCCATATAATATGATTGTTATACAACTGTTAAACCCGTCTATTGCAGAATAATATTAAAGAATCGATCAATTTAGAAGAAAATCTGAAATCTAATCTAATTACCAAAGAAAAACATATAACAGATCTTGAAAAGAAACTGTCATCGCTGGAAAAACAGTTACAAGAAAGGTAAATCAAACTAGTCTGACTGACTGACTCGCACAGCACAGACCAGGGAAGCATGGCACAAACGGGAGGAGGCCTATAATATAAGGAGGCATATAAGGCTAACAATGAATGAATGAAATCAAACTTTGCTTCAGTAAGTTCATTTGATCCAAAAATGCTGCAAAGCAGTCTCGGTTTTTTATTAAATTCAGACATCACACTACCAGGATCCAATTAGTTCAAGTAAGTAATTACTTAATTGACTTAGGTCTGATTTTACCAACGCCAAATAATTTTATCGGAGGAATCATTTTGAGTTTTTGACAGTTCTCCTATACAAAATAGGCCAGACGTTAATTTTATTCTTAGAATAAAAGTTCTGGCGATGGAAAAATTAGCCCTTAGCTGAAGTAAATTAATTATTACTTAACCATTGTTTTGTAGTGAATCCAAAATGGAATCATATGAGGAACAGTTATCCCGCCTAAAAAATAACATTGCAGAGTTGCAGCAAGATTTTGGTGAATTTGAGAACCTAAATGAACTTCATGAAATGGTAAGCTTGGCCATAATATACTTACTTAAAATGAATACACTAGTTAGGCGAATCAGGTAATGAATAAATAAAAATTTGATGACAAAATAAAATAAAAAGTAACATTTTTATGTTTTTCTTCACATTCACATTTTTATGTAAATATTTAGGTAAATCAACAACGAGCCAAGTTACTAGAAGCAACTAGACAAAATGGAGAACTTGCTGAAGCATTGCAAAAGAAAGATATGGAATTGGAACAACACATGTACACTATTGCGGATCAAGAACAGCTGCTAGAACAGCGGAATGGTGTAATAAAGATGCTATCAGGAAAAGATGAAGAACATACTAATATAATAAAACTGTTACGAAATAATTTGGAAATGAGAACTCAAGCAGATGTGGACGTAAGTTGATTTCGAAAGGCAGATCTCTTAGGAAAAGTATGCCCTTTGGGAATCATCATCTACCTTCCGAAATACGAATGCGCGATGATGAGATCTAATATCTGAGGGTGTTACAACATGGTTACGATCACGGAAGTTCTAGTGCTATAGCGCTACAAGGATATTTTGTCGCGTGCCCCCAACATCAGAAATAACGCCGCCATCTTGTTTATTGAATACTATTTCGAGTGAAATTTCACAAAAATAAATTGGGAATATGCATGATTTTTTATAAACTTTGTTACTTCAGAATTATGGCAAATATTATTTGACTATAATTTCTTTTTATGCAAGAATTTTTTTAAAGTGCAATAAAACTGCGATATTCAAATATTTTCAAAGCGACCAGACGCCATTAGTCAGAGCGAATGTGAGTTAAAAGTCTATGCCAACAATTTTTAACTTTAGTAACCTACTTTTACACAACACTACAAGTAGTTTCAATTGTTTTTATGACGTTGAATATTTTTTTACTATATTTTATGGAGACTTAAAACTATCGAATAAAAATATATGTATATTTCCTATTGCACAAATGTTTACTAACACCCCCCCTCCCGTCAAGCACCAAAATATCCTTGTAGCTGTGTAGGTACTTGCGTATTTTCAATTACCATGATTTAAAAATTATAGGTTAACATCTCTAATGTTATTCCAAAAAGCTATAAACACTTTCCGAGTGGCAAATGGCGATTTGTGACCGGAGTTGGTAAGAGAGGGTGCCCACGAGCAACTTAATTGCCCAGCAACTTTTTTATCTCTGTCGCTGACTCCTCCCCGAGATTTGGACGATAGGCACTCTGGAGCGACAGCAACGATACTTTGTTGTTAAATTTTCGGTTGAGCAGTAACTGGCTAGCCGGCAAACTTTTTTGTCGCCGTGCGTGCACTTGCATTGCAACCAATAGACGTCCAAACCCGCGGATAAAAATGTACCCCAGCCGTCGCGTCGCTACATACAAAACTTCAAACAAATATGCGATGATATAACAAAATTACCGAAACGTATAGTTTTTCTAGTTTACCTGTATCTTACAATAAACAACATATTATAGGTAATTAATTATATTATATTGATGGATGCACAACAGAACAACTTCTTACTGTATTCTACTGTGACTTCGATGTGTACAACGTGTAAACTTGGTGAAAACAACTTTATTTACACTGATGTAAAATTGATATTTGTGAGTGGAAATACTTACTTAGCGTCTATATTTTGACAAGATTTTGATAGACTTTAATTGGATACATGGAATCGCAAATCCATTAGCCATGACGTACATAATTGAATAGAATGCTCTGTGAAGACTGTTTCAGCTGTTCGTTTTATTCGTAGAAAAAAAAAACTAATTTAAAATGTTTTATTGTTTTTCAACAGGTCAACCAGCAAATAACTGAGAAAAATGCAGAGATTGAAGCTCTTATCACAAACTTGGAAACTAGAAAACAACAAATAACTCAATTAGAGAAAATACTTTTGGCGTTAGAAGAACAGATGTGCAAAGTTAGTATGCAAAAGAGAAAAGACCAAGAAAAGATTAACTTACTCGAACACAAGATTGCAGAATATGAAACGTACCACATGGAGCCTAGACGCAATGATTTGCCTTCAAATAATTTAGATAGTATAATAAAAATTCTAGAAGACGAACTGGGCACTTCTTTTGACCCGTCATTGAATAATAAGGAGCATGATTATGGCACACCTAAAAAGAAATACATTGCAGATCATAGACGAGACAAGCTTGAAAACTTTGAATGTCACAAAGTTAACAACAATCAGAATATGTACCAAAACGACCATGAAACGCTTCCCACAAAAATTGTCATGGGCAATTTTGTAAAGAAAACATACATTCCAAGTAATGATGAACAATTCAATAGTGATCATCTAGATCGTAAGAACGCTATTACGAACAAGGGCACACAGAAATGGATTCCAGCTCCTGAACCAAATATTAACTTGTACGCCAATACTCCCACGATCAAAGACAATAACTATCCACCTTTCAGAGGTCTACTGCCAGCTGGTAGCCACATAAAAGATAACTTGCTGTCTAGAAATATACAATTATTGACAAGTAATCAACTTCGGGATGAAAAAAAATGCAAGATGTTTAAAATTGCTGGCCATAGGCTCTGAGTGCTGTATTGCCTTCGGTGCCACTAGTACCATTAACAGTTCCATGATGGAACTACTGATGTTTTTTTTTTTAAATCACTAGTTCCATTTTAAAAGAATCTGAAAATAATGGAACTAATGTTGATTTTATTATCACTAGTTCCACATTATGTATTTAGGCACTTGTTTTTTAGGGGTGTAAAAACAGAGGTAAAATCAACAAATATTTTTTTATTATTTCGGATTCAGTATGGATTTAAAATAATCGTCTTTGCAAAGAAGGATGGAAAGTAAATCCCAGGATGCCCGAAATCTCAGATGGGATAGCGTTTGGACCAGTTCAAATCCTTCTTGGGAGCCGAATTGTTTTCCATCCCCCTTTATCTAATATAATAATTGAAAACATCTCTATTCAAATAAAGTAAATCCTCATCCATAACAACTTGCTTGCGAACACAATACATATATATCCCTGACTACCTCCCGAAAAGGAAAAAACAAATCGATATTACAATAAACGACCGATAGATGTCATTGGCTGTCTCATCAAGTATCGCCATGTCAACATGTAAAATAATTCATTCCCAAAAAATTAAAGTTTGTTGATTTTATTGAATAAAATTATTATAAAACCTAAGTGTTTTTACACCCTTAAAAATTAGTGCCTAAAATAATAATGTGGAACTAGTAATAACAAAATCAATATTAGTTGTGATTTAAAAAAAAAAACATCAGTACTTCCATCTGGATCTGTTAATGGTACTAGTGGCAACGAAGCCTGTATTGATATAGTTTCTGTATTGTTTGTGTTGTTTATAAATTGCTCTGAAAAAGAAAATCTTATAAAAGAGAAATAAAATGTTCTTATTTGCAACTTAATTACACAATTTATTGACATTGTAACATTCAGAATAAACGTTAATTTGAATAGGTGGTACATAGCGTTCTGTCATTCATAAATCTTATTCATATCCAAGAATGCCCACAATCTGAAAGAAGAAAAGACAAAATTAGCGGTGTTGTAATATAAAGTAGGTGCCTACATGTAGGCCAGTCACCGCAAAAATCGCAATAGGAAGTCGCAAAAAATTAACTGTATTTATTTTTAGGGATGTTATTAGAAGTGTGCTAACTGCGTCGTGCTCGAAAACTTAAAAATTTTCGAATTTTAATAAATTTTGGACATAATGAAAGTGATTTCATTTTTAAAGTACTTATACAAAATTTGATACAATTGGAGCACAGCCGTAGCTCTGTGCGGCGGGATCGTCCGAAAGGGTTACCGCTGCCCTGGATCAGAAAGGGCTAAGGAAGGAACACGGGTGGGTTTTAGTCAGTAAGAGTCTCACACTCCCTTCCGCTCCACGCAGAGCGGGAGGGGTCATTTGATGATTTCCCATCCAAAAAAAAAAGCCGTAGCTCTGTTGGTCTAATGGAACCCGAAACAGCCACACATTGGCTATTTTCCAAAAAAGTACAAAATTGTAGTACCTATGCAATGATGAATTTTCTTGACAACATCCCAAACAATAAGTACAGTCCCTACAATTTTTTTGCGACTTATGGTATTTTCACAGCACCCGTGAGCATAGACATAAAAACGAATATTTGATTTACACTATTATTATTGATTTACGCTATTATTATTAGGATGATTGCGTTATAACATATTTTAGCGTATCGAGCTCATTTCGCTCGCTCTTGTTTCGTAAGTTTTCTTAATTCTAAAGCTTTTCTGAGCTTTATTAGGTCAAAAGAAAATTTAACCTACCCAATGTGCTAAAGTTTTCTAGCTCGCATCGCTCGTAGTTCAGTTTTCGGATTCGCCAGCACAAACTACTTTCTGTCAGTATAACATGTTTGTTGGTTGGTGTTGCACTTTAATACAGTGAACAACAATAACACGTAAGTGTAAAAAAAAACTGCTTTAAGAAAATTTAGCTTTCAGTTAGATTAAAATATTTTCATTATATATTTTGGTAACCAATATGGTATACATTACCAGAGCACCCACGAGGTTTTCTAAAAGGCAGCGCCTCTGTCTGGAGTATTATAAGCTTCTTCTTAGGAAGACATCCTAGACGACATGGGAATTTATAATGCTACTTTTTATGTGACTATCGTTATCGGATCGGTCGGTCGTGAAACTAAAAACATTAAAAATAAATACCAAAACAAAAGAGGTAAGCATTGGAAGAAAACTAAACTTGAATTTTTGATGGGATTCAAAACAGACGGGTTTGACGAGCCGTCCTGTTGTGTCCGCAAGATCTCTCTCTCTAGTATGGCGCGACGCCGCTCGAGCTGCGTGCGCACGCGCCCCTCGCGCTCCAGCTGCAGGCTCTGCGCCAGCACGGCGCTCTCCAGGCGCAGCACGCGCGCGCGCTCCGCCCGCAGCGCCGTCCACGTGTCGGCGGCGCCCGCGCACACCGACGACAACGATCTCGACACCTATTCAATTTGAAACTATACATTTCCTATTTGACATTACGATGCAAGACTTATGTACGTACATGTGTGCGTACTCTAAATACACGTTTTGTTTGCAGCCAATCAGTAGTTAATTTGGCATGTCATAAATGATTTTCAGGAGTTCATTTCTACTTTAATGTCACTTGCAACGTCATAAAACGTCAAGGTCTATTTTAACGAGTCCTAAAGCAACTTTAGCTAAGTACTTTCAATTTACTGGGAGTTTTGTAAAAATGTGGTAAAGCATTTACGAGGTCGACTACACATATTACAATAAAATAACACTACTTGGTAAGAATAAAATTAAAAACACGTTATTAAGGACTTCGATCTCGTCTGACTGAAAGTAATTGAAGAGTTGTTCAGCCGCGCCCAAAAGCGACTATCGGACTCCTTCATATGAATTAAGACTAGCGGTCGACCCGTCGAATGTTGGGCTGTGGTTTACCCCAGTTTATCGAAACCGTTCAGTAGTTTCTGCGTGAAAGAGTAACAAACATCCATCCATCCATCCAAACAAACTTTCACGTTTATAATATTAGTAGGATAAATGTATTGATATTAAATATAGGAACAAAAGTTCTGGACATATCCGTCATGTCGTATATATCAGTCATGATCATGAATAGATTCAAAACATTATCGAACCAAAACCAAAAAAAAATAATACACGTAATTTACAAAGACACTGCCATTCATAGAAAAATAAAATAGGAATTCCCATCTACCGATACTTATATACGAGTAATAATTACACATATAATCCCCTTTTAGAGGGTAGTTTAGAAAAACAAAAAAAAAAGAATAAGATTTTTTAAATAAACCTTGTCGTCCCCTTTTACCACGACAGGCTGGCTTTGATTTTAAAAAGCCTTTGATGCGTTTCCATTGTATGACTTAAAGATTGTTTATAACCAAGTCAAGTTAATGGAAGCAAGCAGTAAAATCCAACCCTTAATCTTTATTACCCTTTTCCACCCCGGTAAGACAATTTTTGAAAAACCTTTAAAACACACATACTTTTAATATTTTGTTTTAAGTATTAGTACCGAGTTTCGAGTTAATCCGTCCGAGCGAGCGGCTTAAATGTTTTTCTTACCTATTAACTTTTTCACCCCCTAAATCCTCTGTGAGGAGATTTTTAAACTAAAAGTGACCATCTGTATTAATTACCGAGGTAAATATTGTCAAGTATAAAGTTTATTAACCAAAGGAAAAAGATTTTTCATATTAACTGTACCCTGTCTTTTCACCCCACAGGGGCACTATTCTAAAAAAATATTGGGATGTTTCAATAATTTCACTCAAAGATTAGGTATACCAATTTTTGAGTTAATCAAGCAACGCATTATAATCCTCTCCTGTAAAATTAACTATCCCTTTTCGTCAGAGGTAGATTTTTGAAAAACCCTGATTCATGTTTTTCTTTTTTTTGGTCTTAAGTATGAACACTGAGTTTCATGTTAATCGGACCGCGCATTCAGATTCCTCCACACCGACTTTACGCCGTCAGGGGTCAATTTTCGACCACTTTACATATTTATTATTAATTAGGTATACTGAGTTTCCTGTTAGTTGGACCGCGCATTCAATATTACTTCCACACAAACTTCAACACCCCTATATCCCCCTTTGAGCGGAAGTTTTGAAAAACTTATAATAATAAACTTTATTACTTACATAGGCGAGTATTCTTGAAAAGTTTCAAGTTTATTAACCTAATGAAGAAGATTTTTCATAGAAACTGTATCCCCGCTTTTCATCCCCACAGGGATGGAATTTAAAAAAATCGTTTGAGATGTATTCATAAATTGACTCAAAGATTATTTATACTAATTTTCGAGGTAATCAAGCCATGCAGTAAAATCCTCCCCTGTAAAATTTACTACCCCTTTTTAGCCCATCAGGCCCATCATCTTTATTTTTGATCCTAGGTATATATACTGAGTTTCGCGCTAAAATTCTTCCCTAAAAACTTTGAAACCCCCCAATCCCCTTTTAAGGGGTAGTTTAGAAAAACATAAAATGGCAAACTTCATAATTTACTTAGATTAGTATTGGTGCCAAGTTTCAAGTTTATTAACTCAAGGAATAAAATTTTCCATACAAACAAAATCCCCCCATTTCACCATCTTAGGGGTGAAATTTCGAAAAACCCTTTCTAAACCTACTCGTCACGAAGAACACACCTTCCAAATTTCATGTCTCTAGGACCAGCGGTTTAGGCTGTGCGTTGATATATCAGTCAGTCAGTCAGGACTTTGAATTTTATATATATATAGATATTCTCGCGCGATCAATCAAGTCGTGTTTGCACGTCATAATTCATACAAATGATCGCGTAATCGCGCAACGATCGATCTTGTTTAGGGTGCGGGGTATGATGGAACGAGCAAGTAGATAAATTCACCTCGGCTTGGCCACCCTCGTCGAGCGGTGGCGGTTCCGCGCGGCCGTCGAGCAGCGCGCACAGGTCGCGGCGCGCGCGGACCATCCGCGCGAACAGGTCGGCGGAGCGCTCGTGTCGCTCCAGCATGAGCGCGCGCGACGCTGCCGCCGTCACCAGCGCCGTCCGCTCACGGGACAACGTCTCCACTTGCATGTGCAACTCCAGGAGCTATTGAAGTAGAATAAATATCTGTATCAATATCTATGTGTATACAAAAATGAAATGCTGTTCTTTGGTCAGCGCATCACTTGAGAACGGCTAGACCGAATTGGCTATTTTTCTAAAATGTTCGTAATAGTCAGAATTAGCTTTTTATAAAAATAAAAATTGGAAAGCTTTCCGATTTAGAAAATTGGAAATTTACAAGTTCGTGAAAATCAGAACGTCCTTTTCCTATGAGATGTTTGTGTGAATTATTGAAAATTGGACAGGACAATGTCTGTCGGGTCAGTAACTTTAAAAACGAAAACCGAAGTCAGAAAAAAAATTAGCAAATGTTATTTACAAAAGCTGCTGACTGCCATATTTATTCTTTAGATAAAAATTATCTGACGATCGAAAACTCGGCCCTTGGTATTTCTTGAGTTAATCACAGACACACACACATGCACGATCTATTCATCAGTTGCACTGCTACACTAGAAAACATTCAATAGGTTAATGCTTACCTCTGTATGTAGATCTTGATACGGGACTTCTTTTGAGTAACCTTCATAGTTCCGCAAACGTTTCACTTCAAGACGTAGCGCGGCTAGCTGGTTCTCGTATTGGGTCATAGTTTGTTCCCTGTCAGGAAGGAATGCTCATTCAATATTACAATGCTTTTTGTGAAAACATCTTCCATTTTTTACCGTATCAAATCTTCATTTTACTTAGCAAATCCCGAAACAGTTCTTAAAAGTACGATAATTTTAAGAAAAAAATATTAATTACATAGATTTTTCATTTTCTCGTTGTTCTTCAATAATATGTTGCAGTTTAACAATCTTTTGTTCTCTATCCAACAATTCTGTTGCAATTTTTTCTTGCACGGTGTCCGATCCTTCTTGCTAAAGAACAAAGTAAAAATTATGTCACTTAAACTTTATTTGAATGCCATTTAATTATCTTATTTTATTTTAACTTACAGCTATCCGAGACAACGAGTTCAAAAAGCTATCTTTATCAGCTCGACTCTGTCTAAGTTCTTCCTCAACACGGGATAACGCTACTCGAGTCACTTGAAGTTCTTTCCATATCTCAGTCTCTCTATCAGAAGGCTCATTTTCTGCGAATGGTGAACTCGTTAAATAAGTTTCATTAAGTAATTGCGTAGTGCAGTTTGTTATTCTGATGGCTCACCTTTCGAAGGCACGTACTCAAGACACCGCCGACGTTCTAAATCCACAAGTCTTACAGAACGTTCACGTAAAGACTGCAACTGGTCTTCTAACTCTTTAACTTTAGCATCCAACTCCATTACGCGACCCTCCGTCGCTGCTTTGACTTTCTCCTGCACAGAAAGCTTTTTGAAACAAACATCATAACGATTCTTTGGACGGCTCAAGTGTGTAATGTAACATGACCCGAATGCTTAGCACCTGCTCCGCTACCTTCGCCTGAAGGGACTCGGCGCGCGAGCGGTGCTCGGCTGCCTTGGCCGCGGCCGCCTTCTCCGCCTGCTCAGCCTGCTCACGAAGCTCTTTCACTCTAAGTGGAATTTGTAATCAATTTTAACAATACCAAAAACTTACAAATGTAATTCAATACACGAATTGATAAGAACCTCAGTTCCAAAGCATCTCGTTGACGCGACAGTGTTTCAATCGTCATTTCTCCAGTTTTTGAAACTTCCATTAACTTCTTCGAGCGGGCATCATAGCTCGTCTCCCGATGACGATACTGAAAGTTAATGCAGCCGTTCAAATGACGTACCGCGATTTTGCGAAAAATTTTAAGAAGTCATTACCAAATTGCTAAAGCCGCGTATTAATGGAAACAAAGATGAGAAACAGTACTGCAACATTGGTGTCCGCTAATCCATCGTGATTATGGAACATGCCATGTTGCCAGCAACATGATTCCCGCCACACAAAAACATGCTGCTGAAACAATGTTGTGCAACTTTGTTTCCTAATGAATATGGGGCTGAAGGATGCAAACAGGTCGCGGTCGTTCGACGACATTAATGGGGCAGTTCCTTTATTGTTAAGCATATTCGCATTCTAATCTCAATATGTTCGAAAAACTTCAAATTTTCCTACATTTTTGACAAGTGCTTGACATCGATTTTTTAAGTATGAGAAATTCGCCTTCAGATGTCAGATGCAGTCGATCAACCACAGTTCGGATTTTGTATGTATGAAGTAAAAGGTAATAGAATTTGGGGCGAGCGATGGTCGACGTCGATTGCCCGCGGTCTGTTTGCACCCCAACTGAAGTAAGGGAAATGTGGGATATTTTCGATCCCTCAGCTTGGGATCGTAATGTAGAGTGTTACAACTTCACTGTCGAATTGTTATGTTGTGCGAGTCTGTTTACGAGTTGCTCGAGGTCTTTGTGTTTTTTGCGCGCCGTGTCGAGCTCAGTGCGCGTGTCCTTGAGCTGCCGCTCCAGGGTGGCGATGCGCGCGCGCGCCACTCGCAGCATGCTCTCCGCAGCCGACACCACTTCCTTCAGCGCTTCCCTTGCGGCTCGTTCCTTCGACAACTCGTCGGACAAAGCCTGCGGACCGTTTTGATACAATCATCATTGATCATTCTTTAGGAATTTCTCTACATTTATTTATGCTAAAGTAGTTAATTTAAACTAACAAGGTCTTTATCATGTTCTAAAAATCCAAGTTCATTTCTTTAGATTTAGAATTATTAATAGATAAATCAACGACCTGATAGTGAGGTAAACTCTCTGACGACTGTCCTTCGCTAGCATCTTCAGAATCTTTTTTCGGAAGCTCGTCGTATTTATGTTGTAGTATCAAGATCTCCTTTTGTAGACGCTCAATCTTCTTCATTAGAGTTTCTCGATCGACCCAGGGTATCCTAAATATCACAAAATTGTTTCTATTAATGAATTGGTCATGTTAAGTTTATAGATAGATAGTTAAACCATTTATTTGACGCACACAAAAAAGACAATCAATCATGCGCAGACGCGACGTTAACGTCGCGAGTTTCTAGTGGCAAGCGTTACATCCGCTGAACGCATCGTTAACGTCACACGCACACATGCTGCGATTTGAGGTGCACGTGCACATATACTTCAAATCGCAGCATGTGTGCGTGTGACGTTAACGTTGCGCGCAACGTTGGCGCTTCGCAGACGTTGGAGAAGCGCCAACGCTCGTAAAACGCCAGTAAGATAGCGGCCTTAAAATCGTTCTGTATACGAGTAGGTGAAAGAAGAAACTTACTTAATAATAGTATCGGTCTCTCATTTGTTTCTTAGCCATGGGACCGGACTCAACAGACGATATTGAAAGTAATGAAACGTAGAACTTACTTTGCCAATTCTAGAGAGTAATTAATCTTAGCTTTTAAGTTCTCTGCAGTACCGGCCACCATTCTGTGTAATTTTTCTGTTTCGTTATCAAATTCTGTGTTTTTCGTTTTCCATTCTAAATTCTAAAACAGAAGATAAACATCTTATAGCTCGCTTTAATAACATGGAGAAGAAAAAAGCACTTTAATGGTAGTCATCAAGCCAGCAACCTCGTAATCGTCATTCGTCGAAGACGTCTGTAACTGAAATAATGCTCGTCGTAGTCTGTCACGAGTTCACGATAACCACAAAACAAAGAAGTACTAACAGTAAGGTAGGTAGATCTATCGCTGCGGTGCTTGCCCCTAAGAAGATTGAGTAGCTCTATTCGACGCGCCATTAACTCTGCGCTAACCGCCAGCATTTCCTCAGGAATCGGGTTCAGTTGCGAGGTTATCTGCTGAAGCGCATGTGGACCTACAGGAAATAACCATAAAATTATTATGTTAACGAGGATTTTTGTAGTTTCCACGGTGTTATTATTGTTCTTCAATGTCTTTCGTTTCAATAACTTTGCAGGTGCTTATTCGAGGTAAATCAGTAAGTAAGTTTTCTTCTGTATCGATACGGACGAACTTTAGGCTCTATAAAATCTGATGGTTCTCACCTAAAAGGCCACTTATCTCCGAATTTAATGGCAGTTCAAGGTCATCGCGGATGAGCATGAGCAAGTCATGCGCTGGCCAGCCGGTGACCGACAGTACGCGCACTTCGCCCAGAGAGTCATCCACGTTCGTGATGCCGGCGCGAGCCTCCAACTCCTTCAGCTGTGCAAAGCTCTCCAGTAACGAGTTCTAAATAACAACAATCATAGCTATTTTTTATAAGAGGCTTTTATCCACAGTGGCATTTCAGCCACATAACAATCAAAGATAACTCTTCGGTCACGGCAGCCAATCTTAAGAGAGCCTAGCCAGTATAAGTATACCAAGGAAGGAGACCACTGTAGGTAGGTATGCGCAAACATAGTGCACTCTCTCTTCAGCAACAGGATGAAGGCATGCTAGTTAATTGACTATAGCCTATGCCTAGCAGAAGGCTGCGATCATGAACATTATGAACTTACTTGCTGGCCAATTAGAGCTTTTCGCATTTTTATGAACTCTCGCTTCTTCGTTGCTAAAATCCGATTTACTTTGGCTATGACGCATTGCGGCATGACCAATTCCTTTTCTGTTAAAGAAAAACATTTCAGATTATGTACCTAACTAGTCATAGTGCCGAGTTGAACCTTCCGTTCCGGCTTGGGACGTGATAAAAGTATTAATTAAAACCGTGAAATAATTATAATAATACGCTATTATTTTTTCTTTGTTTAAAAATTATATTAGCGGGCACTGCGGCCTCTTAGAGAGTCATGACTCATGAATCACTAAGATTGCGTATACGCGCAATCATCGTAGCAAACGACTACGTCCACAAGTTGTTGCAGTATAAAAGCTACGTTACGGTTTGAGACCGAAAGTTTTCCAGACAGAATTGCAGCAATTGCGACCAATCTAAACGAAGACCAGCTTTCAGCACGGAAGATATTACCTATAAGTTTGTGCGCAGACACAGGTGCACTCTCTCTTCCCTCTCTCTCTCATTGTCCGATGAGACGGCAGTCCAACACGACCGGAGAGAAATCAGGCGCCAACGGCTTAATAGGCACGGGAGTATCACGCCGCGAACTTCTAAGAAAATCCCAATAACACTTTGCTCAAGCCGGGAATCTAACCCAGGACCCAGCTCAGCAGTCGCATTTGTGACCACGAGACCACCAGGGCAGTGCAACATTTTGAACTATACAATATCACACACTCTATAATAAATAATATCTAATACACTAATCCTACTAATATTATAAACGTGAAAGTTTGTATGGATGTATGGATGTTTGTTACTCTTTTACGCAAAAACTACTGAACGGATTTGGATGAAATTTGGCACACATATGGTTTATAACCAGGATTAACATATAGGATACTTTTTATCCCGATATTCCCACGGGATCGAAACTTATGCGGGTGAAACCGCGGGGCGCAGCTAGTCTAAATATATTTTTGATTAATGAAATGGTACACAAAAAGATACCCGAAGAAGATAAAAAATCACAAACTAACTAAGATTTTAACAACTCGAAGCTCATTTTCTGATTTTCAAAAAACTGTCGCATCTATTTCCCAACGCCGCGCTGCGCCGCCCGTCCAAATCCGCTCGTAACTATTTAATTTGATTTTCTAAATGAAATGAAAGTAAGTGTTTTTTACCTGGGTCATTGTCGGGCGAGATGGGGTAGGGATGAATCAACCCGTCTGGCGCCGAAGCACACGATGGAGCGAAATTATCGCGAGATTTTTTTAGTAACTGCAGAGTTAAGAAAATTATGCAGAGAACTGCATTATTAGGTCTTGACAAAAAACTGCCGCAATGCTTTACGAGTCTGGAGTCTGAATTTGTGCCCGGTTGGCGGTTAATGACAATACACTCACTGCCTTTAGTCAGAGTGCGCGCAAGACAAGTCTGCGCGCGGTGCTTGACTTCAAGATCATATCCCTACCAGCACTTTTAATCACTTTCGGCGTAATGATGAAAATTATTTACTTTACTTTGGAAAACACGGAACACAACATACTCTCTTGATACCTGACATAAACGTCCAGATAGCGGCAGAAGATTATTTCCGATTTCGGCGACGCGCAGACTTATTTTGCGCGTACTCTACATGGGACTTGACTGCCGATCTATTCTGTAAAAATCTCACCGTGAAAACAAAGGTGAAGTGAGCAGTCAATAGTGTCAATCCAAAATAAAAAAAATGACAGCTGACTTGAAACTCACTTCACCTAAGTATTCATGGTGAGGTTTTTACAGAATATATCGGCTGTTGATGGTGAATTGGGGCACCTATTCCCCTTTTCCACGACTTGGGAGTATTGATTTTAAAAATACGGACTGCAGCATTTTCATATAACGTTGATTTTTTTAATTAATTGACGATTCAATAATTATCAGTTAAAAAAATACCTAGTAAGGTACTATTGAGTAAACATGCGCTTACAGCATTGCTTGGCGATAAACTCTGACATCTTCTCTCTGTTGCCTTCTTTCCGGTTAGGCTCTGAATCTGAAATTTAAATTACTATTAAATACCAACCATTGGCATTGCTATTCATTTGGGAAAACAAACTTGGAAACTATTCATCTTAGGGCAAATTTTTCAATCGACAGATAATTTATATTTGTGGAATAAAATTGACGCCTGACAGTTTTTGTATGTAAGAACTGTCAAAAATTAAAAATTATTCTTCCGATAAAAATATCTGGCGTTGGAAAAATCAGCCCTAAGTATATATTTTACGAATTCATTGTTAGCTGTACCTATGTATTAACAGCCAATGAATAAGAAGGTGCTTTACCTCTAAGGCTATTTTTACGTGCACCGTTGCCCATTCAGCATGGATGGCAAAGTACCTAGGTACATAATATGGTTCAACTACATATACCTACTGCCACCGCGTCATCCACAAAAAGACAGTTCTCCGACTGTACCTTTGTTCGAATAAACAAAATGAATGTATTTTTACACCATATTCTGGGAATACAATCAGGAATCTTAAAGAGTTCACTATCTATACACATGCCATTCCGAAATGTCAACACAAAACAAAATGGACGTTGATTTAGGTTTCGTTGGAAGACAAAGGCTGTGTATTGACATCGTTTAGGAATAGTCACTCCATTATTTAATCATTTTAGTTTTATTATTAAATTAGCTTCTGTCCGCGACTTCGGTCGCGTGGAATTCATAAGATGCACAATGCCTATACTGAACTAAGAGCCACATTTTTATAAAACTCCCCGTCGGTAATATTAGCGACAGGGAGTTTTAAAAAAGGCAGAAGGAATGCTAAGCTACTTCGTTTTTTACTAGCGTTCTTCCTGATTTTTTTTCTTTTTACTTGTCTCCAAGCGTGATGGTAAATAGCCTATTAAAAATTACTTTGCCTTCCTCAATAATTAGACTATCAAATGCAAAAAGATTTTTTCAAATCCGACTGATATATTCCAGAGATTAGCGCGTACAAACAAACAAAAACACAAACTCTTCAGCGTTATTATTAGTATAGTTTTGATACCTGAATATTTTTCTCGTAACAATTATTTTCATTGAATATAAATATAATGATAAAAATAAGTTTTTTTTTAAACATGCTTATATTTCTTGTTTTGCGATCACAATGTAACACGCTTTTATTTAGTAGGTATACCTATATCATGGTATTTTTCTTATCAGGTTTAAATTGTTTTTAACTTTTTAGTTCTTTTTATTAACAAGTAATAAAAGCTTGTTTTAAAAAAGTTTTTTTTCTATTAATTTTATTTTCAACCTTTTTTTGGGTTTTTTGGTACCAGATTGACTACGGCGTAGTTCGTAGCGTGTAGCAGTGTTTTTCCGTTATATGCGTTTACTGCACTTAAGCTATCTGTACATTATCAGACCCTGATGGTTACCATCTCGTCTTCGTCTCGTCTCATCATCAAACGAGCCCAAACTGGATGGGGTTGTGTCTTTTAATTACTGAGTTCCTATGGCCATCTTCCAGCTCCATCATCAGACCCTGGTTACCATCTAGCACCAAAGTACTCGTCAAGACGAATCAAACGAGCCCAAACTGGATGGGGTTATGTCGTTTAATTACCGAGTACCCATGGCCATCTTCCAGCTCCATCCTCAGACCCTGGTTACCATCTAGCACCAAAGTACTCGTCAAGACGACTCATACGAGCCCAAACTCGATGGGGTTGTGTCGTTTAATTACCTAATTCCCATGGCCATCTTCCAGCTCCATCATCAGACCCTGGTTACCATCTAGCATTGAAGTCCTCTTCAAGGCGGAACAAACGGGTCCAAAGTCGATGGGGTTGTGTCGTTTAACTACCGAGTTCCTATGGCCACCTTCCGGTTCCATCATCAGATTCGCTCCATGTCATAATAATTTTACATTGTCGTCTGATTTACACATGCATGCAAAATTTCAGCTCAATCGGTAACCGGGAACTGGATCAAATTTAACTTGCAAGATTTGATTACAGACAAACATCAGGACAGGTGAAACTAAATAAAAGCTTGTAAAAATGATCACGGGTGAAATTGATTTTCCAAAAAACACAGCAGCTGTATACTTATTCTCAATAAAAAATAAACCGTAGTGGTTCAGAATTCAACTCAAGAAAAATCCCAATGTGAAATTGAAATACCTGTAACTATTTACACCCAGAGGTGTAACACAAATAAACTGACAATGATCGCAATGCATTTCATTTTGACAGTTCAGACACGTTCATTGCGTTATTTACGTTGTTGGGCAGAATATTTTTTTAAACTTTTGAAGCAATGGTTTAGGAATTTCCTTCGAACCCCTCGGGTTGTGATTAAAAGTGTCTTACGCAGTTATGTTCATTATGGTGTAAGTAGTTTTCGAACGTACGGAAAAAGTTATTTTTTCGTATTTTTAATCCAGTCAAACTTTACAAGTCTAGGTACGCATAAAATCAGCCAAAAAATAGCTTTCACTTGATTTTTTTCGGCAGCTGTCATTACTTTTTCTATGACAGAGAAAGCTCGTACATTACAAAAAAGCGCTACTTAGGTTCCCTTCATTTTGTTTTGTGCTTGATAAAAAAGTCAAATGGTTTCACAACTAATAAAATAATTAAGAAAGAAAGAAACAGTAGGTAACGTTAATAAAGTATTATAGTATTAAAATAATTTTGTTTTGCTCAGTAATATTGTATATATCAGCTAGGTAACTATGAAAACTTAGGAAAAATTCACGAAAAAAATGGGAATAATTCATTTTCTCACACTTTCGTTCTTATTGATTGTGAGGCGGAACGAAGTTCGCCGGGTCAGCAAGTACATACTAATTACATCTCTAGCCAGCTTCTACAATGCTTGTTCATAATGAAAAAGTATACATACGCTGACTCGGTCCCGGGGCATGACGGGACTGGCGGAATGTGCCCTTTTGCTGATAAGCTTCATGGGTCGCTTCTTCACACCGTGTTCGTTATCTATCGCAAATAAACATCGCTTATATTAATGCTATCAGCTTATTACTTACTTATTTAGGCATTTACTTCAATGGCTGTATAATGGGCTGTCATTGTCATATAAAAATACTAGCTTTTGCTAGCGGCTTCGCCCGCATGGATGTCGAAATTATCCCACGGGAAGTACTACCGGGATAAAAAGTATCGTATGTTTGTAATCCAGGTTATAAATCTGTGTGGCAAGCTTCATCCCAATTCATTCAGTAGTTTTTGGGTGAATGATTAACAAACATCCAAACATACAAACTTTCACCGACCGAACTTTATAATAGAAGTAGGATCTTTTGTCACCATGTTATTTTATTGTTTACTGAATACAAGATACAAGTATTTAATTAATTGGCTTACAGTAATCAACAAAAGCGGTGTTTGGAATCAAGACTAATGCCTGAGGTAAGTCCAATTCTTTCCTCATCTAGGTAGACGCCATCAGCCTATCTAATGTTTCCACTGCTGGTACACAGGCCTCCTCTCTGTGAGAGTGTCCCGTAATTCACCACCACGCGGGCCCAGTGCGGGTTGGTAGATGTCATGTCATGAAAATGACATGTCTTCGAATTTGTGTTTCTAGGACATGCTAGGTTTCCTCCCGAGGTTTTCCTTCACCATTTTTCAGAGCAGTGGTGATGAAATAATTTACACAAAGCAAAGCTCCTGTCAGTGTTCGAACCTACGACCTGAAACTCGTAAGTCGCTACCGTTACCACTGGGCCATCACTGCTCTCATCTCTAGGTAGACGGCCATTGTAATTTGTAGGTTATGCAGACCGAATTGATTCTTTTCTTTACGAAATAGAGCGTTTCCATTTTTATAAATCCCGCCGTCCAGGTTGCCACATAATATTTTTAGTAGACACATTCATTTAAAATGATATGTACATACTAACCGACATATTTGACTAAGGATGCAAGATCTTCCCTTAGCCGGCTTAGTCGAAATAAGTCGCATGAAGATGGGAACATTTTCTTCTAAGCGTTGTCTAATCAAGAAGAGATGCAGGACAAGGGTCTTGTTGAGAAATCCTTGATTTATTTTCCTGTAGTCAAAAAAGGTATGCTACCCAATCACGTAGGCATACCTTTGTTGATCTCTCCACTAACGGACCAGTATCTAGTGTTTTCTTAATATATAGTATCATTTAAAACCCACTTCTCCGCGGAAGGTCTTCTGTTGTGCTCATGGCTTCACTCAGAAGAGAAAGACTGTCCATCTGCTGCTTCTCCAACGGGAGACGGCCACCGACTGACGAGGGATGGGTGTGGGGGGCGGGCATCGTCTTAGAATCTGCGGGTACTATAAAGTATACATTGAATTATAAATAAACGCCTGCAAGGGTAAGTACGCACGGCTACACATGCGAGGTCAGGTAAAACGGGAAATGTATGACTTGATGTGTCGCCGTGTGGACGCTCACAAAAACCTAATAATCGACACAACTATTCGGGGAGACGGGCAAATCATCGTCTGCTTACCCTTTTCCCAATTATCTTTAGGTCGGTTTTCAGTATAACTGCAGTAGCATACTCATGGATACGGGGATATTTCATTCAAAACGGGTTTATTTTTAAGTAATTATTTTATTTTTTTAAAAACGTTGCCCCACACTAGGAATTTCTCTTGTGTCGTGGGTGCATTTACAAACATTTAAACTCATGTACACAAACAGCCAGACCCGGAACAACTACTTGTAGGTCATACAAATATTTGTTCCGTGCGGGAATCGAACCAGCGACACGCAGCACAGCAGTCAATCGCTTAACCACAGCGCCAACCATGCCGTCAAATTAATAAAATAAATTATACATGAATCATGATAATAAAAAAATATAAGTACCTGGGTTCTTGAGTCGCGCCTTAGCTATCTTTGACCTCGGATTAGCAGATGTTATAAATACATATATCAATGATAATATTAAAACCAAGGTAATAAATAGAAGGTGAAAGACGCAGCCTGGGACTCGTACGATTAAAACCTTTTTATGTAAGACACTAAATTATAAGTTTTCACAGAAAGTAGCACGATATAGCCACTCCAAATACATTTTTCTCGTCTTCACAATATAATTTTAAAGATTATCCTTGATATCATATTTTTATAAGCTAAATATAGCTAAACATATCATACATTTTATTAGTAAACATTCGACTGAGATTGAAGAGGGTGAGCCAAAATGGTGAACTAAGAAAACCTACTACCATTGAAATAGTCAATATCTAACAGGCATTTATACCTCGAATCCTCAACGTGCCGGAATTTATTCGGCAATCGACAGAGATAATTATGGAGATTGTGAGCCCACTATCCTTCCAAACTTCTTCCTTGTCAAACTTCGGAATTAATGCATACTACCAAATAATAAATAACATTTCATTATTCTAACCTGATCCAATTTGAGAATTTAGAAATCTAACCAATCTATGGTTAT
Organism: Apamea crenata; assembly: GCA_949629185.1. Taxonomy (NCBI): domain Eukaryota; kingdom Metazoa; phylum Arthropoda; class Insecta; order Lepidoptera; family Noctuidae; genus Apamea; species Apamea crenata. The sequence continues at coordinate 8,594,717 of OX451359.1, forward strand.
TAATGAACGTGTTATAACAAAATATTAGTGATCCAACACACCATTAGCTAAAAGCTGCCGCGATTTCAACAATTTAGTCAATTTTTTGTACTTTGTGAGTTTTTTGTAATAAATAAATGTGTACTTGAAAATTTTGTCAGAATCTGTTTGACACATTTTCCACCATATTTCCAAAATTCAGTTTCTCTAATGTTTTGCGATGCCGATGCACTTGCCGATACCAAAGTGCCAAAACCCACCATAACCATAGACCAAAAGCACGGCGAAAAGTTTTTATTCGCGGAAAAATCTTTGGAAAATGGCTGATATAGACTTCGAGAACTTGTTGACAGAGAATAGCTATTTCTATCTACGATTCCAGTCAATTCCTGTGGTCCATTCAGTCAGCCAGCTTACTTTAGTATGTTCTAGTACTTACTAATTCCATGAGTAGTGGTCACTGGTCAACTTGTGTTCATACACGCTGAGATTATTGATCATACACGTGCATTAAGCCATATTTTTCAAATACGAAATCTATATAAATAAAACAAAGTCGGATTTGTTACACAATTTATAACTCAAGAGCGGCTGGACTCTACGATCTTTGATTTGGGGGCTTACCACCAGCCGGTGGCGTTGTTGGATTTGTCTCCGCCCCGAATAGCAGAATAACTATTAAAACATGGGAATAATTCGCGAAAAAAATAATAATTATGAAACTCATTTTCTCATACATTCGTTCTTATTGATTCTGAGGCAGTAAGTTTGCCGAGTCGGCAGCTAGTAAATACATACAATTGCAAAAAAATACCATATCAACCTTGACAAACGCCATGATCCAAACAGCACATTTGCTAGCCTTGCCCATGCTCTGTGGCCTTGCCAGGCTGATAGCAGATACTTTAAAAAAAAAACCTTGACAGAGTTATTTTGATTAGTGATAATGCAATCAAAATATCCTTGAGAAATATTTTAACTTCAATAACAATTTTAAGATAACCTTATCTAATCCCTGTTTCTTAAAATATTAAAAAAAAATACACTCAAACCCAATGAGTGAATGGTCACTAGCCATGCAGTATTTGCACATAGAAGATACCTGCTATAGGTACATACTGCGTGCTGATTTGTCGAAGACAGCATAGCAACTTGAGGACGGAGTCGCATCCATCAGGTAATCCGCGAATCTTTTATATGCTTTACGTAGACTGCTGGACTACTTGTCTAGTGCGATAAACATGAAGCAAAGAAAAAACACAAAAAATAACAAATTGGGGGGAAATTTGCATCCACGCAAAACGGCAATCGGTCAGTATATTGCATTGCGTATTGTATTATTATTGGTTTATTGATAAATGAATAAATAAATAAATAAATTGCTGCGACCGTATGCGAGCCAGCCCCAGTACGGTGTGCCGGTGGTGGAGACGGGTTGTGCATTATGAATGGCAAATGGCTCGCCTCTATTGCATGGCGAAATGTGGCTTCTCTGATTACTTCAGCGTCCTCAGCATTTTCTGTGGGAGAATATAGGCGTGTAGCAAATCTTATGTAATGTAGTGTCGGCATGGATGGCACAGTAGCCGCTCGATTGTGTCTGTGCTAGTTGCGAGTTCAGTTCTCACACGCATATTTTTTTTTATATGGTTAACATACAGTTCAGGGTCTGGGTGCTGTATAGGGGACCTTAAGGGTATTCACCCAAGATACAGGAAGAAATTGTAGTGTGAAGAAATGCAAAGATTCAAGAAATTAAGACTAAATTTTAAAACGAAAGAATGATACCCACCGTAAAAAATCTTACTTAAAAAAAAAACTATATTTTTGACTAGCTTCTGCCCGCGGCTTCGCCCGCGTGGATGTCGTAAGTTATCCCACAGGAACATGCTACCAGGATAAAAAGTATGTGCTTCCCCAGGATGCCATCTATCTCTTTGCCAAATCAGAAGTTCAGTGGTTTAGGCGTGAAAATGTAACGTACAGTTTCAAGTTCAAATCCTCCCCTAAAAACCGAATTACCCCTTTTTGCCCCGTCAGGGGTCAATTTTCGACAACTTATTTTTTCTGTCGAAAGTATCAATACTGAGTTTCGGGTTAATCGGACAGCGCATTCAATTTCTTCCACACAAACATCAACACCCCTTTATATCCCCCTTTGAGGGGTAGTTTGAAACACTTATAATGATAAACTTTATTACTTACTTAGGCAAGTATTGTTGCCAAGTTTCAAGTTTAATCAAGCCACTTATTATAATCCTCCCCTGTAAAATTAACTACCCCCTTTCACCCTCTTAGGGGTGGAATTTCGAAAAACCCTTTCTTAGTGGATACCTACTCATCACGAAGAATACACCCTCCAAATTTCATGTCTCTAGGACCAGCGGTTTAGGCTGTGCGTTGATGTCTCAGTCAGTCAGTCAGTCAGGACTTTGAATTTTATATATAGATATAGATTGATAAATGAATAAATAAATAAATAAATTGCTGCGACCGTATGCGAGCCAGCCCCAGTACGGTGTGCTTGTGGTGGAGACTATGGTTGTGCATTATGAATGACAAATGGCTCGCCTCTATTGCATGGCGAAATTTGGCTTCTCTGTTTACTTCAGCGTCTTCAGCATTTTCTGTGGGAGAATATAGGCGTGTAGCAAATCTTATGTAATGTAGTGTCGGCATGGATGGCACAGTAGCCGCTCGATTGTGTCTGTGCTAGTTGCGAGTTCAGTTCTCACACGCATATTTTTTTTGTATGGTTAACATACAGTTTAGGGTCTGGGTGCTGTATAGGGGACCTTAAGGGTATTCACCCAAGATACAGGAATAAATTGTAGTGTGAATAAATGCAAAGATTCAAGAAATTAAGACTAAATTTTAAAACGAAAGAATGATACCCACCGTAAAACATCTTACTTAAAAAAAAAACTATATTTTTGATGACCCGTCAGATATTGTACTGTCCAAATTTCAATAATTCATACAAAATCTCCATAGAAATTACTTACATTTACTTTCAGTTTTTCCCGATTTTTCTAATTTTCCCGGAAACTTCCAATTTTTCTTTCCCTAAAAACATATTTCGGACTACTTAGTACGAACATTTAAAAAAAAATTGCCAAATCGGTGTAGCCGTTCTCAAATGATGCGCTTACCAACGAACAGAATTTAATTTTTATTTATTTATAGGTTTTGTCTTATAAAAACTACCAACTTCAGTCAAAATGATCCAAATCTTAGTTTACCGGCCTTTGATGGAGGGAACCTCGGTCTTATTTACGAAGACAATTATATGATATATCGGATAACGTAATAATATATAAATAAGCCTACACAGACAATAAATATTTGCAGAACACATCACCATAAACGAGTGTGAAAGGTCTACTACATACGCATCGAATATTAGAATATAGGTAATGTCTTCGCCTTTTGTCACTGATTGTGATAAATTAATAACAAAGGATTAAACTGTTATCTTTGACCCAGTTAGGAGAGTACTTGTACACCTAGTAAATAACAATATACTGAAGAATTAAACTGTTACGCAGTCCTACACCTCCACTTGCAAAACACGTAAAGAAATCCAAACCATTTACATCCCCCATTAGCAGATCTGCTCGAGTTTCAAAGCCGGTACAGTCTTTTTCTTAAAATATTGTAAAAATAGACTAAACAGGGGGACTACTCCGAAGTAGTATCGGCCGAATGTTCGGCCGTTTCCTGCTACGAAGTTACTATTTGTTTCGGTCGGTTCCGATCCTACACTCCTACACTCTTTCTAATATTGACTAAGGTGCCGACCCAACTGAGCCCATCCGAACTTTTTTCGTATTTTTCAATAATATTCGGTTCGGCCATGTGTCGGTCCGATCCGAACATTCGTCAGCAAAATAGTCTCGTCTGTTTTATTTGTAGGTAGCAAAAGAATAGATTGAAGGCCTCCCCCAATTTTGCAAGTGTTATCGTAGGCGGTTTAGTTGTAGGTTTACACTTTTAGTTTTCACCTGTAGTTGTCACTGTTTCCGATTCGTTGTAGTACATTCGTTTCATCTGGATCTGCTATAATTTTGCTTCTGGGTCGTATTATGCATCCTAATATCAACATTAAACATCAGCCGCTATTTAAGATATTTTATTATGTACCTACGTGTAACTTCAATTGTCATCATTTCTCATTGGAATTAGTTAAAATGGAATTTCTGTATTTGTTACGGAGCCAATGCCCTGGGAAGTGGACAATAGAGATATAAAGACTCTTTCACCAGTGTTTCTCTACCTACCTACTAAGATACTCAACATCCTTATGTTTTCAGTGCCTACGCATATAAGTCTCTACGTAGATACTCATCGAGCCACTTATTTATTTATTAATTATATTATATTAATAATTTATTATTATATATTATTTTTATAAATAATAATATATTATATATTTATTTATTTAATTTTTATTTTATTATTTATGTACACACAGTAAAATACATATATTATTATTTATTATTATATTTAATATATTATTATTTATTATTATATTATTTTTATTTATATATAATAATTTGGCTCGTTTAATTAAAAACGTTCAACGAGTTGGCTTCGGCCCCTCGTACCAAAGGTCCAGGTTCCCAGGGTCCCGAGAAATGTCAAGAGACGTATAGTCACGCATGGGAGAGACATATGCCCAGCAGTGGACTACGATAGACTGAGTTTATTGATTGATTGACGTATAAGGTGCTACAATGCGGCCTTTACCATCATTATGTGTGGCAGTTTCTTTTCTCTACCCACTTAGATAATTAACATCCTTACATTTTCAAGATTGTTACGTTTCGCTCCATCATAGTTTTTAAATGCCTCGCTTCGGTCAACAGCCAACGCTAAATGACCATAACCAACCGTTACGGCTACCCTGATTACCTACTTTAATGTGTTTCAGATTATAGTGAGTCGGATTAATAATAGTGGATTTGGATTACTTATTGAACTCGATAAGCGCATTTTAGATAAACCTTGTGTAACGCTACCAATTTACAAATATTTACTTATTATTATCATCTGATGGCGAAATTCTTCTGAAGAGGTTCTAATAACCATTAGTCCAGATTTACTGTGTTATTGTTTAGTAATATACTTGTCCTAAGAAGATGTCTAGACTTATTAATATGGCAATAGACTCACTCTCAAAATCTAGTTTTTTTATTGTTTTTAGACGCCTTTGTTCCAGATTATACATATTATTAGAAGTTAAACACATGAGTACTTATGTGTTACATTTATTCGATCTCTTGAAGATGAAGGAGATTTGAGGAAACGATAGAAGAATTTGGTCAAGGAAAAACAACCAAAAAGCTCAGTCACCCACAAGCCAGTGCCGAACTTAGGGCAATGGAAATAACTGAAAATAAACAAAGTGTATTAATAGTTTTCTACAAAGACACAGAATAAAATAAAAAACAACGAAAAGATAAGATCATTAGATAGAGAAGAAACGTGCCAACACGCATCAATAAAAATACCTTCATAAAAGAGAACAAGAGATAGAAATAGACGTAGATGAAGTCAACAGACTCCATGCTTTTAATAGACTCACTCTCTAACAAACCTGAGAGAAGTTCCAGTTTTTCACATGTTCAAAGATTTGGGAAGTTATATCCTATCCTATCCTACTAATCCTACTTCCTACTATTATTATAACCGTGAAAGTTTGTATGGATGGATGGATAGATGTTCGTTACTCTTTCACGCAAAAACTACTGAACGGATTTGAATGAAATTTGGCACACAGATGGTTTATAACCAGGATTAACATATAGGATACTTTTTATCCCGATATTCCCACGGGATCGAAACTTATGCGGGTGAAACCGCGGGGTGCAGCTAGTATACTATAAGCGTATAAGCCGTTTTGTTTCTCCTTCTGCAGTCAATATAATATTTGAATTAACATGGTTCAAATAAATAATAAATAAAATTAAAATAAGTTTAATAACACACAAACCTTAGTATATAAAGCTACTACAATACACATAGGAACATTAAACTCTGGGAAAAAGCCTGCATAAATAGTGAAAAACCCTGTCTCCTAAACTAGGGGTACCCTGTGACTTAGGAGTCAGTGTTCTACTTCGTATCTACTTCGTGTACAAAAAATCCTTTATTTATGTGTGATAACATGATGAACCTATAATGACTTGGTTAACTACGAATATGAATGAGTAGGTATGTGTGGGTTCAACACAAATAATTCATAATTAACTTGGTGTATCGAAGCCATTACCAATTATTCTACGAAATATGTTTTAATACTTATTTTAAACTAAATAGAAAAGCCCAATTTCGTGTTGAGAAGTTTCTGGGGTGACTGCATAACTTCGGACGATCTTTTCTTCATGTGACTTGGTTTTTTAAACCGTCAACTAGTATTTGACCTGAGAAGGCATTAGAAGAGTTGGGATTTTAAAATTGAAACAATCTCCAAATACCGTGGTAAATACAAGCCCCGTTGGTCTCGTGGTCGCAAGCGCGACTGCTGAGTGTGGGGTCCTGTGTTCGATTCCCGGGTCGGGCAGATGTTATTGAGTTTTTCCATCAGGAATTTCTTAGCAACAGCCCGGAGTTTCGAAGTTGGCGGTGTGGTACCCCCGTGCCTCGGAAAGCACGTTAAGCCGTTGGTCCTGCGCCTGATCTCTCTCCGGTCGTGTCGGATTGCCGACCCATCGGACTATGGGAGTGAGGGAAGAGGGAGTGCACCTGAATGACCTTCCTGCGCGCACACTTGTGCACTATATCATATCTCCCGCGCCGAAGGTTAGTCTCCGTTGAGATTGGCCGCCGTGGCCGAAATACGGTCCTGAGGACTTTATTTAGGCTTGCGTGCCGCAAAGCCGAACACACCGGTGTACATCTCCCGCCTACTTACACTACACCACTAAGGCGGAGGACATCGTGGAGTACGTGCGACAGAAGACGAGGTACACGCCGAGGGTGCAGTTACTGGAGTCGCACCGCAACGTCAACTTCAAGGCGTTCGTGGTGCGCGTACCGAATTGATATCTGCCCGTCTCGTCATGGAAGAAGACTTCTGGCCGCAGGATGGGGGGGGTCCGTCGCTACCACAGAACAGCTCAAGAACAAGCTAGTGAAGTGAAGTTTTATAATAAAAATATGTATGTTTAGGTTAAGGCATTTATCTATGGGCCTGCGTCGCCTGAAATAAATAAATTTATTTATTTAATTTATTTATTTTATTAAATAAATAAATTTATTTATTTAATTTATTTATTTAATTAAATAAATAAATTTATTTATTTATAAATACAAGCAATTCATTTATTTTAAAAAATTGTAACGAGACTGTGAAGAATTCAGAACACACGGGTTCCAAGCTGTGTTCGATTTTCTCTAATAGTGGTGTTTACAAGAAAAAAATTGAGATTATTATTTTGAGCATGAGCCAGCCGCTGCAATAACGTAGCGTCGACGGCCGACCATGACCTCCTATTCTTCCTAATGTTTATTAAAGCTCCGAGCACGCTCTCTTCTAATGAAATACCCTGATTTTGCCGATGCCTCATTAGTAGCTGATAATGATAACCGATATTAGAAAACACAACGATTACTGATAAAAATGTAAGCTCACATATTATTAACTCAAATAATCTCACGATTTCGGCAAGAGAAGTCCTCGGTTAGACCGTTATAGTTTACACAACTTCGTCAGTCCTACATCACGGTAATCGTTTAAATCCAAGCAGACTAGTGGTACTTAACAGTTCGACAGTTCGCTTATCGGGTGCGAAAGGTTTGTCGATAAGGCGGTGTGCGCGCGCGCAGCCGTCAGTGCCGCGAGCGACGCCGGCGCACCCGCCCATCACCGCACCGACGAGGACCGAACACTGAAAATCGAGATTCGTAACATGTTCGGAAACTAAAAGCAATATTATACAACTGATATGTGCCTGAACTGCCGCTGCCGGCTTGTGTTTACTAAACTAAGGTGTTGTGACAAAGTTTGCTTTTACTTTAACTTGTGCGGTTAAATCAATCTGTGCTGTAGTTCATTTAGGTGAGTTTATCGCCAATATTTAATTATATTTTCTCAGACATTTTTAAGAGGCTCTTAAAAATATTTTTATAAATCTCGTCTTCTAAAGATATTGCTTTGGTAACAAATAAAATCTAACTGGTGATGTAGAGAACGTTGAAATAAAATAAAAATATATGTTGCCGGCGAAGCTGTCGTTGTAGTTCACGCACCGGCGAAATATTTGTTTGTTAACACTGTATGAGCACGGAGTCACAGATTACTGAATATTATGTCCGTCATGGATGCCAAATTCCGTGATGAGACAACACCAACAGTGACGACGACTACCGATGAAGACGGCGGAACCGCACGCGCCGCTATTTTCACTGCCCTTTCTAATTTCACTCATCTCGGCGGCCATGCACTACTAGAAAAACAAATATACGTGATCATTTTTATGCGAGTACATATTTAGCATAAATTAGAATATATGTATAAACAAACAATTCTTAAATGTTTCTTAGGGCTGTTATTTCCATCGCCAGATAACTTTTATTCGAGGAATAAAATTGACGTTTGACAGTTTTTGTATGAAATATTTGTCAACATTTCAAAATTATTCTTCCGATAAAGTTATCTGGTGATGGAAAAATCAGCCCTTAATTTATCTTCCGTAACTAGAATTAACGATATTTTATTGTGCAAATATGCATTATACATATATTGTATATATGGTGATATATATATCTGTATCCATATTTGCAAAATAAAATATCTAAAGATCAGTCCAGGTAAATATTTTTGAAATGTAACATATTTAAGTAATGAGAATAACAATAGCGAAGAATAATATTATTTAATCAAAGCAAAATATAATGCCACAGGTAATTATAATAATATGCATGAAACAGATGTACCTCCTAGGTATTCGTGTCGTGTAATGACGCTTTCAATTTCTTTGGATTGCGTATTATGAAAAACATGAGGATTTTCTTTGTTTTTCAGACAAAAATTCAACTTTTTACTCATTGTACTTATTCTTCATTCACACAAATGAACTTTTTACTTATTGTAAGTACCTATTCTGCATACAAATTCTTATCGATTAATTTTATAGATTAGTAGTCGTATATAAATACTCAATAATATTTGGGATCATATTTTTATAGATATAACAAATTGTAAGTTTTATTGTCCCTCGGTACTTCATTTAAGAAAAGAGCGATCCTTGAAATAACTTTAGCGAATTTATCAGAACTCAAAGTAATTAAGAAAATAGTCAAAACCAACAAATTAAGTAGGTACCTATCTATATTAAGAACAGCTTAGAGATATTTTATTTTAAAACAAAAGCACCAATTAAGTTAATGATCTAACTATCAACAAAGTTGACAATATCGTAAGTAATTACTCAATGAGTGGATGAAGGCCTTTGCCCAGGAGTGGGACAGAGAAGGATAGTAAAAAAAAAAAAACTAAAAGTACGCACGCACTCACTTTTTATAATAAATATTGCACTAATTAATTAATAATTATCTATAATCGTTTCAGCAAATAACTTAGATGTTATAATTCGATAAAAGTAGGAACTAAAATGAAGGGTAATGAAGAAAAGAACATTGAACTTAAAATAGAGCATCACACACAAACATGTAAATGATTAATAGAAATAGGCTAATGCGTGGGCCGCGCTGTTTTCCTCGCTCCAACCGGGACATCTTTCTTTTAGTTTCATTGCTTGCTCCATATACTTAAATTCAAATACCTACCTTTGCATATTATTGCTATCTGGTTGGCTATAAAAAAAAAAACTCTACATAGGTAGTGAAAAACAACTTTCATTTCGGAAATCGACGTCGTTGTTGGTTCCGCATTTTCTTTTTTTGCCACCGATTTCCGAAATTATAGTTATTTTTCACTTTGTAGTATTTTTTTTTTTTTGGAAGTCACTTGTAATATTTTTCATTTTTTAGTTGCACGTATTGCACACAAATTCGTATGAGACAATACGCAATTAAAATAAATTGCTATTTAAATATCAGTGACAGAAGTTATTATAACATTATAGATATAAACTAAAATAAATGGAAAAATACGTACCTATTAATGAAGCTAACTTAAAAAGTACCCAAGGAAATTTAATAAGATGTATATGGGGTTCCCACCCCAGAGACATACATTAAAAAAAAAAGTCCTTAAAAAAAATCAAAATCAATCCACAATTGCCGGAAATATCGCGTAACATAGGTACATACCTACATAAAAAATACAGTCCAAATAAGAACCTCCTCCTTTTGAAGTCGGTTAAAAAAAAAAGATAGTGATTATCTTATATTACAACTACAAATTCACCAAATACGTCAGCAACTTTACAAAAATTCTTAAGTACCTAATTATTAAATCCCTGGGGCATTGAACTGCGCTCGGTATATTTTCTTTCAAAGGTTAATATTAGATAGATGTAGCAGGAAAGTTTATCAATAACCCGGCCGGAATAAAATCCAATAAAGTATCTTATTTTATATATTATCATAGATCGTTTAATATATACCTACCGTACTTAGATAGGCACATATATTATTAGAACATACGATATTACCATGACAAATCTCGGATATATAATTATATTAGCGAAAGTCTATGGTCGTCTTGGTACTTGACTTTGTAATTAGTGGACCGCAAAATTCCTCATAAAAAACGTAGAAATATACCGTTAAGTAAAGGTTCGAGAGACGTGGACACTACTCGTATAATGCTATTAGGTAAAAACAACTTATACGATATTCAGGAGACATCATTTAAGCTTATTAATAATTTCAAATTTAACACTATTTATTCATCTTCTCCAAAATAAAACTCAACAATACCTACTTATAAACTGTGCCATATCTACAAACACGTCGACATGTCGACATTATTATCAATAAATGTGTGTGATATTCACCGGTCCGGTTCAACTGCCGGAGACGGTCCATTAAAAGTCTAAGTGCCATCTTCCGCAAGTTGGCTTTCAAGGCACAACAATGACAGAATGACTATACGTAGGAAGGGCAACTCAAAACTTGTCTTGTTCTCGTGGTCTCGAAGAAAGGCTGTCTGTAAAATACAAAAGATGAAAATAAAAGGAGAGAGAAAAGTGTTGGTAACTGATGTGAACAACCAGATACTGTGCAAGACATGAAATTCTTTAGCGATGACCCTACCTACAAATTGGTGTGTGTTTAGAGGTTTTGTTCATATCGTAATTTGCTAAGACTGACGGACAGTCGAACGGTCAGTCGTATTGGACGGGGGCGAAAAATAGATGAAAAAGACAATACTTAGGTAGGTATTACAATTTTGATCGCAGGCAACCAAGGCATCAAACAAATAATGATATGACGTTTGATATTGAAGAGGACAAAACTGTAGTAAATGAGGGGTTGTGCTCGTGAGGACTTACCAACGTGAACTTTGAACGAACTGTATAGGTATACGATTTTCCATAAAGCATCGAGTTATATTTCATTCTCCGTCCGTACTGGTTGGGTCGTCGGCCCAAACCACAACGTTATCCGGTTGAGGCATGGCGGAAAACCTATACAATGAATTCCCAATTAGGAAATTAAATCCGACGAGTAATTAAATGGTACTTTTCAAACTGGTGGTGGTTGGAAGCACGAAATATACACTGCAATATTTGCAATGGTAAATTTGAGTTAATAATGAAAAGTTTTTTTGGGATCTGCCGGGTAACCAAATCTGAACTCAAATCCGAAAATCGGAAGTACCAATAAAGCTTGTTTAAAGGCGGTCACTGAATTGGTTAGAACTTAAGATCATAGAGTTCATAGAAAACTAGCTTCGACACCCTTCTTCATATGGTAAAGACCGTTACCCGTGCCGTAACAACTTTCATTAGACGCTAACTGGATTTGCGCCATTTTCTATACATGCGATGCTTATTAAAAACATCACTGTCACTCGCTGCAGTCAACATCCAATAAAAAACGTGGTCATCGTGTTGCTTTAGTAGGTATATATATTTTAAAAAGAACTAAGTTGCTTCTCTAGTTCTGGAATTTTACTTGGAGGGATTTACAAAACCTGCGATGTGTATGATTGATGAACGATTCAAAATTTAAAAGCCAAGGGACAAAAATGAATATAAGTCGGTGATTCTGCAATAAGAAAATTCTATCTTATAATTACTATCTAACTCTCAATGCTAAACAAGAATGTGGCGCTATTGAATTCTTAACTGGTTTATTTGACAGAAAAGTACGCCCTAGATTTTTTGACCTACACTGGCTGTATCACACCCACCGACTTTCAACTGGTTTGTTAGAATCACGAGCGCTAAGCATAATGACGATAAACCTTATGTTAATCAGCTTATAATTATAATATACCTAACTATGCATGTAACACTATTGTAGCCGGTCAACCTGTAATTAGTTTATATTATTTTCGGTGTGTTAAAACTTGGTTGATTGTCTTACTTCGATTTATTTTGAATGCATGCTGCATTCATCATAATTATATGAGACAACGACGGCCATTGTTAATTAATGTCGATTACTTGTGTGATGATATTTGTATCACACGTTTGACAAAACATAGCCGAAATTAAGTAAACTTCCCTTGTTGCTGCTTATCAGGAAAGATTGCCATCTTCTCTTTATTTTTTCCATATTGCGCATCACGTCTCAGGTCTGGGAACCGACTGAATATTCGGCAAAGAACGAGAGTCGGCAAACGCCAATCAGCAGATCGACTTTACTAGAATTTGTAGGTACTGCTCTAGCAATTATCGTATACATGGTGTGGAAAAAAATTATATTAGATAAAGACTCAGTAATATTGTCATCAATCTGGGGCCAATTTCTATGAAGCAACATAATGACGAATCAAACAAGGCGGCAAGCGATAGCAATATTCATTTGTGTAATAGTTTTTTTTTTTTTACCCAACAGTAGGTATCCAAGACCTATCAGGATGGCGATGAAAGAGTGGCTACAGTGGCTGCCGCCGCCACGATCGTTGTTGGCGCTGCTGCTAGCGGTGGCTGGATTCAGCGGCCGGCTTTTCGCGTCGCACTTCACGCACTCACCGACCCTCCTCGTGGACACCTGCCACTCGCTCTGCCGGCTCGTCGGTCTCGTCACGACATTGGTCTCATACAAGGTTGGTGTTTTTTGCATGTGCTTGAAATCAAGCCTCATTCGTATATGTACTTCTAGCGACGTGATCATTATGACGAGTCTTAATCTTGATCCAAATATTTCAATATCGTGGTTGCAGATTTGCTGCTTACGTAACAAAGGGAAGAGAATAAAATTATAAAACAACTAAAACTTTTGCCTATAGACGATCATACAAAATCATCAACTTTGACTGTCTACTACTGATCAATCCAAAACAGCACATGTTATGGCTCTGCCACCATCACAAGTGCCCTAGTTATTGGTTTAGGATATATACATATATTGGTTGTGGTCCGTTTGCCGCTAAGCTATTGTAAATGGAATTTCATGTATTTAAATCCTTTTACATTGTCCAGTATGAACGCGCAGATGAGGGCGCAGGCCGGGAGGGTCGCCTGCGCAACACGTTCGGCTGGGCGCGAATCGAGGTGGTGGGCCGTCTCTCCGTGCACGTGCTCTTCGCTTCCTTTGCCCTTGCCCTGGTGGTGAACGCTCTGCAGCTGGGAGTACACTCCTCACATGGACAGCCACCGAGATATCCTAAGGTTATCGTTGGCAGCGCTGTGATAGGACTGCTCCTGCACGCCATCAATTATATGCTGCTTGCTGGTGAGTATTTTTATAGAACCTTCAGGCTTATCTACTGTTTTGAACTTTTGATGTGCATATGAGCAAATAGGACAGAGGGTCAGACCTTGGTAGTAAGTTGTAACTGGCGATGGCGGGTGGATCAGTGGCTACACGATGTAACGGGAATAGACTGATTATTATCGTCTCACGGACCTCGGAAAAGACTGAGAGATATTTAGAGATTCACTCTAGAGGTCTCTCAGTCTTTCCGAGGTAGCATCCTCGATTAAACTAATATTCAGCAGAACGTGTGGGTTGTGTGAATATTCCCTTTTCCCTAAGGACCTCTCGTTGTCGAGACACATCAGTTAGAAAGCCCATTTCTAGAGTGGGAGTGGACGTAGAGGCGCCGCTACGATGATAATATATGATGATGAACGGTTATTTTATTTCAATGCTTACATTCTTACGAGCTTAGCTAATACGTCGTAGACTCGTAGCTTACCTAACACTACACATCGTAGTGTGTAATTTCTTATATACATCACAGGTTGTCAGCGCCGGTGTAAACAAAGATTAGTTACAATAATGCAATAATAGAACAGGTGTTGTATGTATGTTTATTATTATAACAATTGTGATGAAATGCGACTGTAGAGCTCACCGAGTGCAAAACAAACAATCACTGTGTGTCGAACTAGTTAAACCTAAATTCCATTATATTTTCATGTTTATAAAATAACTGGCTGTTGCCTGTAGTTTCGTGAATGTAACATTACATAATGCACCAAAACATTCATCGGTTATTGCGGTAAATGAAAACGTGATTAAAACTACGAAAATTCTTGCATAATATTCGGTCGAGGCGTTTTCTGTTCGAACGCGGTATGCTCTGCTCTCAGAGAGGCTATGAGTTCAGTTCTGACCAATCCTCGACCTTAAAGACCATCCGTGACAAAGATAGGGGCCCGTCCGAAAGAAGTTCGATACTTTGGAGTAAACCCGACCCCCGAATAAATTTTGCGGGCGGGCAAAAACATTGGAAGTAAGGACAACTTGTCATTCATTCTTAGTTCGGGACCCAAATTAACCTTATGTCCGTTGGTGATACTAATGTATGAAATATCCGTAAGTTTGGCCGAAACTACGGTTGTTGTGCTTAGAGAGTAGACCTCCAGATTCAATTCAGTCATGTATCTAAGCTATTTATTGCCTTTCGTTTTATCGTGTTAAGAATGTTAAGATATCGATATAAATAATGTCTGTGAAGTTAACACAATAGAAAATTTAATAAAAAAAAAATTGAGATACCCATTGAGTTTCGCTAGCTAATTTAATTTGACCCTGTATAAGTAAACATTTTCCAGAAAAAAATGTTCGGCTATCTCTACGAAATGCAATTCAAAATTGAATAAAAACAATATGACACGAGCGCACGACTACGTTCCATGCAATCTTGCGGATAATAAGGATAATTGAATCAAGATAAAAAATATAATAAGTGCAATGAACTTTAAGTACTTGCCTACCTAGCTGTTTGTAGCAGACATAGGTACATAGATAGATAGACTAGGCCCAGCTGAGCGTGAAATTCTTATGAGATATAGGTGTTAACCGGCATGTCCTAGGACTAAAAATTCAAAGACATGACATTTTTGGCATTTGACATTTCAAAGACATCTACCAATCCGCACTGGGCCTGCGTGGTGAATTACAGCCCACTCCCTCTCGAAGAGAGGACGCCCGTGTCCCAGCAGTTGGAACATTATAGGCTGATTATGTATAGGTATTAACTGATTCCGATTTATTTATTTATTGAATAAGTACTTCAAGCACATATGTACAGTCACGAGCAAAAGTATGTATACACTCGGCTTTATTCAAAAGCGTTTTACTCCTTTATTTTTTAATGAAATTGTATGTTGTTACGAACATAGCATTTTCGACCCCATAGGCTTATGTAATGTGTTGTATTTCTACGTTGCATTCGTTATTTCACGAAAAAATCGCAATTTAAAGTTGCCAAGTGTTGACATATTGGTGCTCGTGACTGTATGTACGAGTATGTACAGGGCGGACTAAATGCCATAGGCATTTTCTACCAGCAGTCAACCTTTCGGTGATTCAGAGACAAACAGTAGTAGGAGCAATCATTATACTAAAAACCGGCCAAGTGCGAGTCGGAGTCGCGCACCGAGGGTTCCGTACAATTTAAAATTATTAAAAATATAGTTATTATATGATGTAACTAAAAATTTACGGTTTTCGCAATTTTTCCTTTATCTGTGCTATAAGACGTTGCTTCGTAACTTTCAAGATTCTGAGTTCACGGGAAGTACCCTGTAGGTTTTGTCACCCTTATTGCGAGTGTCGAAAATTTTCGAAAATTTGAGGCATAAACGGCTGTATCTTTTGATTGCGTTGGCTTAGAAGTTTAATTTTTTCACAGCTCCAAGGGTCAGTAGACTTGAGTATATAAGTTCCAGCTTGATACCTCCACGCGTTCCTGAGAAAAACGCGTTCCTGGTCTTGACAGACAGACAGACGGACGGACGGACGGACAACAAGTGATCCTATAAGGGTTCCGTTTTTTCCTTTCGAGGTACGGAACTCTAAAAAAAGTATTATACCTCGTTGAATAATTTTGGGATAGTTTTATTAATAAGGATGTAAGTAAGAGTGACGGCTCCGTTGGTCTAGTGGTCGCAAGCGCTACTGCTGAGCATGAAGGTTCGAATCCCGGGTGAGGCAAAGTGTTATCCGGGTGAGTGAAAGTGTTAACACTTTCACTTGCTACTGAGAACAGTTAGCAGCCCGGAGTTTGGCTCGCCCCCTATTACATAGGACTTTAACATTACTAACGTACTATGGGTATACTACAGCTACGTCTGTGCCTATACCGTGGGGAAATAGAGGCGTGATGTTATATGTTATGTGTAAGTAAGAGTCAGACAGACTATATTATCTTTGTTATTGTTCGATTACCCAAGCCATTTTCCGATAAACCAGTTGAATGGTCAATGTACCTCAACAGTGTGAAAGGAAACGATAATCTCTAACCAAAACATAACATCGTAAATCAATGGCCTCTCCGGAAAGTAGCTCTTCTATTCTCTCCACACAATCGATATTAAACAAACCTGAATGATAATATGTAAGGTACGTGAACAATGTGAAACCTATCTACACGATGTTATTAAGTTACGAATACAAAGCAATAGGGATGATGACTGATATTAAAAATGTTCGAACAAATTATGTGATTTCAAAGAAGGCTTAGTGAAATTAGATACCTAATCGAAAAAATCTGGAAAATCGATGGAAATATGAAGAAGCTACACGCTTTTAAAGTTTTTGGAGAGAATTATTCCCGTCCTTTACGGACAAGTTATGGCGCTAGTATGAAGTTACATAGTCATGACGTGACTTCTATGATACTATGATAGCAGTCTTTGTCTTGCAGTTATTTTAAAACGTTTAGGTATAATTTGGCATTATAATTTTTTAAGCTAGTAGACTTTTGATAGTATTGTTTGCAAATTGTGCTTGTGTGTTTTCTTTTTGAGTTTAAAATTAAAATTGTCATCATACCCATTACCCAGTGGCGGGGTAGCGGGATCGTCCGAAAGGGTTACCGCTGCCCTGGAACATAAAGGGCTAAGGAAAGAACATGGGTGGGTTTTAGTCAGTAAGAGTCTGACACTCCCTTCCGCTCCACCCAGAGCGGGAGGATTCATTTGATGATTTCCCATAAGCAAAAAAAAAAAATTACCCAGTGGCGCAATGAAGAAAATGGAAAATGAATGAATGAATGGATTCAGAAGGGGCCATGCCCCCGGGGGGCATACGAAAAGGGGCGGCCGCAAGCACCGCTATATTAAATCAAAAATCAGAAAATCCTATTTCCGAACTCCAAATCCATGAGACATCATTAGGTACAAAGAAACTTTAACTGCACTAGACAAACTGACGGAAACCAATGACAGCTTGAACACACGGACAGATACAGGCAGTTTATAAGTCGCTAAGCAATCGGTCGATTTATTCTTAAAAATATTATTTTATGGATCTTTTTTTACTTCATTTTTCCACCTTTACTTCCGCCTCCGTTAATCTTGAACTTTGCACCTCTGCCTTTGCTAAGATGGTGTCCATTACATCCCTGTTATATCCCAAAAATTGTCCTGCGAGGCCAAATTAATAAAAAGTTCGTCCGCCAAAGGTCGAACATCAAATACAAGGTCAAAGTCATCATTGTAACAATATAAGTAGTGCCCCAACATATTGTGCACGTCCCACCTTGCAGACAATGAACTGCACTAGGTATTCAATTACAAAAATAGAAAAGCATCCATTGACAAAGAAATCATGAAGGATCTAAATTGACTCAGTAACAAGATACTATTGTAGTACCTTGATTCGCCTGTTCCGTTCAGAGAACAGGCGAATCATCAGCCTTAATGATTCTTATGAGCATAACATCACGGCTGTCTTCCACGAACGGTTAGCCAGATGTATAACTTTATATATATATATATATTACACCTACATTTCGCCGATCCTATACTCTTTTGCATATTGACTATGGTCCCGACTCAACTGAGCCGATCCAAACGTTTTTTCGCATTTTTCAATAGTATTCGGTTCGGCCATGTGTCGGTCCGATCCGAACATTCGCACTTTGCACTTCGGAGTAGACCCCCAGACTACTACTGAGAAATTTCAGATGGAAAAACCCCATTACACTTCGCTTGACCCAAGAATCTAACCCCAGGACCTCATGCTATCTACCACTAGTTCAATGTGGCAGGCTTATGAACTACTTAACTATATTTTCCATGTCGGACAAGCTGCGGAATGGATGAAACAGGATGCTGAATTTGAATTTTGTGTAGGCGAGTCTGGCATACACGACGACATATCAAGGTATACATTTCCAGTTTTAGCTGACCTCGCATTGTCTTTTCGTACAATGAGGAGGCAGCATATACTAGAAATGACGCCGTGCGTACCTGATATAGTCCTTTTGTACCAAACCATTCCTTATTTTCTAATCCTCAATTAACTAATGTGTTTTAGGACGTGAGCTTAGCTACAGCCGGCGCCTGAGCGTCACAGAAGGCGGAGGAGTGGTGCTAAAATCTGGTTCAGCAGAGCCGGTGCTCGCGCATGCGCCAACTGACATTGCCAGTAAGTTATATTTTTTTCTATGTTTAGACCTAATACTACCCTATTTTTCAAGGTAATGGATTGTACAGGTCAGATTGGCTATTGCTTTATGTTAAATTCTGGTATTGAGCATCCGGTTAGACTGGACGCCGATTCCAATATAGTTGGAGAAAGGTTAGTATCCCATACAAAATACAAAAAAAATCTATTGACATATTCCGATCAAATTAGAAGGCAAACTGATGCAGATTGAATAATAAAGAATTAATTTAAATTCATAAATGCCGACGCAGGCGCCACGACAGTGGCACCTACATAAACAGATATGTTTATATTTATTTATCATGCGTACCTCAACATGTTGTCAATAAAAAAATATAGGAAGCATTTAAAGTAAAAGGTACATATTATGTCGTACTTAACAAACTTATGCAACAATTGGCATAAAACTCGCACTTCCAACCTCTTACGTTAACCAAAAGCCAATTAAAAATAAAATGATGGACCGATCATAAAACAAACAAGTAAATACTACGTCAGCAAATTGTATGTAAATATTCTACATGTGTTGTTTTATTAATATTTGTTGTTAGTATTATTTAAGATGGAGTCAGTAGTAGAAACGACATAGCATAGTAGTGCATTGAATTTCCATAATTTATCGGAAAAGTCGCCGACCCGAGAGAGTCTTGGAAAATTCAGGAGTCGAATCCTTGTAATTTTCTGATAACATACTGTTAACTCATTATACAGGGTTGCATCCATCGACAAGCACACTGTAACCATGAATTCAGGACATGACATGACTAGACCCCAGCGGAATTTTGTCGGTTATTAAAAAAAATCTGCTGTGTTATAGAAAAGTGCGATACATACGCGGTCAAATGTATGAAACAGCTATATTTTTTTAATAACCGACTAAAAATTACAATGCAACGGCTCCCTGCCACCCTGTATAGGTACTTACCTACTTAGGTGACTAGACGATGGTCCACTACATCAACAAAGTCCAGCCCAGAACGCATATGTTCCGAGTATCCTATCAGCATAATATCTTTCCACAAATAGTGCATTTTGAAGAACTCCATCTATAACATTATGTTGACACTCAGGCAGCCTGTTCGTGATGGGTGCTGGCCTGACCACCGAGTGGGAGCCCGTAGCAGCCCGCATCGCTGACCCCGCACTCTCCGCCTGCGCAGCCATAGTCCTCGTCATCTTCAACTACCCCTTTAGTAAGTAACTATCGTTTATCCAATAAAGCATCACGTAATGGTCAAAAAGAAGCGTCAGGCATTTTTGTTCTAAGGTTTATCTTAACAGAATTCACCTTTTGTGCATAAACACATAATTATTGCGATCACCCTTCCATGTTTCAGGCGTCGATAGTAATGGGTAGGTATATAGATCGGTATGGATATATTTTTATAAACTACTAGCTGACCCGGCAAACGTTGTTTTGCCATATATAAATTATTTCTAGCTGCCCGGCGCTACTTCGTTCGCGGGGTGTCCTACCCCCTACCCTACTCCTACCCTACTCCTACCCTACTCCTACCCTACTCCTACACTACTCCTACCCTACTCCTACCCTACTCCTACCCTACTCCTACCCTACTCCTACCCTACTCCTACCCTACTCCTACCCTACTCCTACACTACTCCTACCCTACTCCTACCCTACTCCTACACTACTCCTACACTACTCCTACCCTACTCCTACCCTACTCCTACACTACTCCTACCCTAGGGTGGACATCCCTTATCACTTAAGGGTTTGAAAAAAAAAAAAAAAAAATAGATAGTAGCCGATTCTCAGACTTACTGAATATGCACAAAAAATTTCATCAAAATCGGTCAAGCCGTTTCGGAGGAGTATGCAGACTAACATTGTGACACGAGAATTTTATATATAAGATGAGGAGTCCTCGGGGGGTCTCCGAGAACTTCTCCAGAATTCCCGAAATCTTGCTGTACGTTGCTGTGTTAAGCCATTTTTCGGCTGTTACTTGTACTCGACTTCTTCTTCTTCCTCGTGTAGTGTAGAGTAGTGCTGGCACGACTGTAGTTTAAATGCTGTTTTCCCAAAACTTTGCCACTTCCACGGCGTTGTCGGTGGCAGCGCAGAGGTCACTTTGACTGCAAGTTTTGGGACACAGAGGACAGGATAGGAGGTGGAGCATGGTTCGTGACATAGCTCCACAATCGCACCCTACTGCCGTTCCATCAAGGTACTCAACTTAAATAATATTAGTGAGAATTTATCCAATTTACATATTAGAAAACAATATACATCAAATGATGCTATCTTCAATTGTTTAGGTGAACAGCTGATTAAATCCAATAAATTACCACAGACAATATCAAGGCTCATACAATTTTATATTATATGTAAATTACCTTTTTACCTGTTGATATCAGTATTTTTCGTGATACGATAAGATATCGATAAAGGGTAGACCAAATGTAACAATGTGCACCTAAAAATAAAGAATACAAAGAATATTCAGTTCCTTGCATATAATTATGTAAATTAAGTAAATATCTAAACATAGGCACATACAAGCAACAGCGCTATACTAAGTTACTTTATGGCTCTGTGTGACCTAATAATCCATTTTTATACAGATAAGCGTCACTTAAGTGCGGGTTTAGGTCACACGAGCTATAAAATAGTATACGATACGTGTGACTTAAGTCAATTCCGATCCAGTCTGTCCCTTGCTGCCCTCTCCCAGCGTAGCCCTAGGCCGAGGTCCGTACCCCACAGGGGGTGCGTTTCTTACTGGAGACCTTCATTTACTGAGGCATCCACAGGAAAGCCCGGTTAAGCAGACGACAACCTCATAGGTTGGACTGCGAGATGACAAATCGAAAAAAAAAATTAAAAATGTGATCTAAGCTGTCTATTAACCCTTCATATGTCGGAACGTAGATCCACGCGCGACACAATGGCTTTTTAATTGTGTCTGTAATTACGACATTCATCGGGTTAATGCACGGCATTTAGCAATGGACTACTCAAGTCACACGTATCGTAATGTACCTACTAATAATTATGGGGAGTAAGTGCAACTGTTCGAATCTTCGAATAACTGCCCATAATCCAAGATCTTCCATTAGCGGTAAGTGAAGTGGAAACAATCGCGTTACGAATACGACGCAACGGAGTTACGCAAAAGTTCCGTAACTGTGGGGACACTGGGGACCAACGACCGATGTTTCCATTATTTCACTCGTTATTTCATAAGGGTGAGCACCGTTCTCCAGCAAGAGTTACGGTCAGAAGGTTTCCTCAGACTTTTCAACACCTTAAATCAATTCGTACCGAAAATTAACTTATTTAGTAGATCGCCAATTTCATTTGGCAAAACTAACCAATTTTACAGATCAATTTAACCATGAAGCCTAGTGCCATACTTAGTGCTTAGTTAAAGAAATATCGTTCAGAGCAGGATTCAGTGTAGAGGTATGTAGATTGCCTATACTTTCGGCTGTCGCCTAACAACATGTTATTTATCATATCGTAATAAATATTGCTGTTAGTAGCTGCTGATACAGTATCAGATATGGACTTTACAACCGCTTACTACAAATATACTGTCAGATATCTGTCTATTTGCATGGAAAACGGTACGATAGATTAAACAAATCCTATATCATGTGTTGGTAAGCGACTTCGGGCCCAAATAAACCATGGGCAGAATCCTAAAACACACTTGGATAGACCCTTGATTAGCGGAATATACCCCTACAGGGTCCGTAATTGTACCTTAGCTTTAAGCCATTGTAAAACCTTTAAACATTAGGTATGGTATGCAAATAAAGATATGAATATAATCTACCTACAGTTAGGCCTCTTGACCTTAACGCTCGTTTTGGCGACTTTCTGTTACTACATTTCCCATCCACTGGGTCAACAAACATACTGATCAGCAATATACCGTTCAGAAGATAGGCCAGACTTGAAGAAACTATCACAATTTAATTAGGTTCAACTAAATGGGCCCTTCTAAAGCCCAGGAGTGAACATGGATGATGACATGGTCCTTCGATCCCCATATTAAGTGGCATTATGTAGTTTAATAATTATCTCTCTCTCTAAAGTGCGGTCAGCTGGACTGGTGCTGCTGCAGACCGTGCCCGAGGGTCTGGGTACATGCGCGCTGCGAGCCGCCGCGCTCAAGGTGCCCGGGGTGCTGGCCATACATGAGCTGCACGTGTGGCAGATGCACCGCGACAACGTCGTCGCCACCGCCCACATTGCGTACGGATCACATGAGGTGAATATCAATTGGTATTTTAAACGCAATACAGTAATCATAATCATATTTAAAGTCAGTTAATCATTGAGTAAATATTGTCTAAGGATCTTTGTTTTTGCCCTGACATCATTAGAGTCTAGAAACGTTCGTTCTCTCTACTATCAACTGTAACATGTTCCCTTAATATACTAAGACTGTGTTGTTGATCTGAGGGGCAATTCTCGTAATTTTGAGAACGCTCACAGTCTGATCTCAGTCTCAATCTGACCTGTAACTTCCCTACATTTTTGACAATGATTGTAGCCGAGATGTGATTGCGACTACATTTTGAACGTTTTTAATTACGGGAATTTGCCTTGTGAAGTTACAAGTTCCAAGCAGAGAAATATTAGATGTGCACGCGGTCACTGTGTAATCCTACACCTTAGACAAGTTTCTCCTGGTTCTAAACTGCATAATCAAGCGGAACAAGCATGGCTTTAGTATTTAAACCGATAGGTACAATTATTAAATTCTTATGTCGTATTTCAGGATTATTTGAAGAGTTCCGCGCTAGTATGTGATATATTCAAACGGCACGGCATCGGTCTAGTCACCTTGCAGCCGGAGTTTACACTCAGCTCTATGTTAGGTAAGTCTGCTGTACAAAAGCTGGTCCTTCAGTACAAGATACTGCGCCAAACGAGTTTTCGTAGATTATGAACTTTAAGTACCTACCTAATTGTTTTTACATAATTATTCTTAAACTAGAGATGATAGTAAATTTTTTGCATATACGCAGGTACAGATGAAGAAAAAAAGGCGTTAATAGACTTTGCAAACCAGGGCTGTTCCTGTCCATGTGCCAAGGAGTGCACCGCTCCGCGATGTTGCGAACCTCCTCGCCTTCCCACGGTCACTCGCATTTAGATAAGTTACATACAATAAAGTGTATCATGTGTTCTTGTACAAAATACTGTAGTCACACACTGTGACTTTAAAGAAATAATAACTGATAGAATTTTGCCCTCCAGTTAGATCATAAGCCAAAGTGAAGATACTCTTACCGAGACAATTTTGACGAAACATTTATCCTATCGGATATTATGGCTGCACATGATGTTTTAACGGTTCTACAAGAACTGATATTACCTACCTACGTATAATTAATTAATCTTGCCGTATTTTAATGAAAATCCCTTGTAAATATGTATGAGAATAAGTTACAATTTGAATAAATTTTAATATAGGTATATTCATTCGGTCAAGTCGGGTGAAACCAATTTAGGGATTGGTTTCGCACATAACCGGGCGCGTAGCCGTAATAAATTCTCTTTTGTATCGTATACATACCTACAAGTTATACATGTTTGTCGAAAATATAGTATTATGAAAGAATTTTATTCGGCCTTCAGTTAAAACATCTACAGTAAATATGGTAATGGTCCTGTTTCCTCAACTTTAGAAGAAAACATTTTTAAAAGCTGGGTGTGGTGAAACAGGCTATATAGGTATAATAATATTTTAAGAATACAACCAAAGAAGCTTGCTCGTGTGTCGCGGTAAGCGGCGAAATTTCTAATCGTGGTAAATAACAGAGTCAGCCTACAACAGTGAAAGTGTAATGAATAAAAACATGGTTCGCGAGCCACATTGTCAGTCGGCTGCGCTCGCGCCGGCGCCCGCCACTGACACCGACGTCGTCAAATACACTAATGACGAGGTTATTGTCGAAGCATAAAAAGGTATTGTTAGTGTACACGGTGTGTATTACGGTGACAAAAGAAATCTTTTTGTTCGCGGTGAAATTGTACATGTAACGGATTCTTATACTGCCGTGGTATAACTAAAATGCCGTTATCCGACATCTGGTCAATTTTTAACTTTTGATGCTATCATAATGAGGAAAAAAATATCTATCGATCTGTGTTTCCGAATTTTCAATACCTTGAATAGTTTTGGAAATAATAATTTTAAGAATGCCGTTAAGTACATATTTTTCTCGTGTGAAATAAGCAAAAATGTCATTAAGTAACTTTGTGAGTCTATACAGCCGCTAAAGTTCATTAACTCATATTTTTATTACAAGTTTTTCATATAGTTGCTTGTCTTGATTGCCGTTAACAGTCTTTTGTACACTATAAAGCGGTAAAGGTACTTTAACTGTTTTATTGTTATTCTTTTTTTATTATAGAACTTTACTTTTGTTAACCTATAACGTCGTTAATTGAAAATGCTAGACATACATGTGGTTAAGGACGTTTAACGGCATTACAGATTAATATTTGACGTCTTTGTATTTTGACTTTACGTATGTTATAAGCCAGTGGCGGCATTTCCAAAACTAAACAAAAATAATTGTCCGTCATTAGTAGACTAAAAATACGTTATCTCACACTAATACACAACAAAGCCGTTACCTGATCTCGCGCGGGGCAGGGGGCAGAGGCTAACCGACGCCGACGTAACGATCGCGATCCGAGATCAGACGCAGAGGGGTCGGGGGGAAACTAGTGCATCGCACGCAAAGAGTATAGTAACTATACAGGAATCGCACGGCAGGCGCTTGTTGGGTGAGGACGTGTGTCGCTCCGGGTTTGTTCCCGCCAATTTCATAATTATGGCGAACCGTCACAGGTAAGTTAGTTTTTACTTTCTTTAGCTCGGAATAATTTTGTGTTCATTTTTAAAATAGGCACCTACCTACTTTTCATGTGCGCTTTTTATTGAAATAAACATACAAAATAATTTGTTTGCCAGTGAATCCTACTAATCACACTAATATTATAAAGTCGAAAGTTTGTGACTGTGTGAGTGTGTGTGTGTTTATATGTTTATTACTCCTTCACGCTCAAACTATTCATATTTTTTGTGTATTTAATACCTACACACACTCGGTATTTTATTTTCTTGTTACAGAAATACTACCGTTTCCAGCAGAGCCAAAAGTATTTTAGATATGGTTAAGGAAAAACCTTTGACTGCTTCTAAGCTGTTACGAAACAAAAACTTAAAGACAAAAAATAGTAGTAAATCTGAGACTGAACTTTCCAAACAAGACAAAAGCATTTTAGACATGGATAAAGAAAAACCTGTAAGTACTTCTATAATTGAGCTATCACCAAACAAACACTTCGAGACAAGAAATAGTAGTAAACCTGAGCCTGGTCCGACTGACTATGTTGACAGTATTTACGCAGCGCCTTATTCGATGACCAATAGCAGCATTTTTGACACAAACTCATTTAATTCAACTTAACCAATTACAGGCACTTTTGGATTGTTAAAGATGAAGCTAGTTGCCCATTCCAAAGCGTAGGTACCTATGGAGAAGAACAGGCAAGAAACTCCATGGACACTCTTTTAAATCATAAAATTGTTACAAAATATTTGATTACATCATTCGTGTTGTAATTAACCATGTGAGAACGATGTAGAAAGACGTGCACGTTTGAAGCGTCCGTTATAGAAAACATAAAAACAATTCAAAAATAAAAAATTACAATAAGCCGTGGCGGCTAAGAGATGACCAGTCCCTACTGACGGCGCCCGTTCACAAACATGACGTATGGATCAGCACCATTCAGCTCAACCATTTTGAAGGGAACTTAATGATCCAACACACACGCCACCACCAGCGAGACATTAGAGTGAGCATGACATACTCTCAGCCGCCAGGGCACATTCAAGTCAATGAAAGACGTACCCAGTAAATGGTAGCTTTATGGAAAGTACATAGTGCTCACACGTATGCTATGCAATTATACAATACTAAACAATTGAGTTTATACAATGCAAATATAGTTTTCTTCCAATGTGTCCTCTTCAAAAATGTTCAGCAGCTCCTACAATGTTTCCGAATGCTAATTAGTTTAAGCGCCCCTGTGGAGCTGGACCAGCATTGAGCCAAGCATTTTTGTCAGCGATGTAATCCCCTAACTTATAATATGCTTGGCTACATAGTGTGCGTTTAATACAAGATTTAAATTTCGTTTCATTCAGTTGGAGTATGTGGGGAGGAATTTTATTGTAACATTTTAAACAGTACCCCATAAAGGTTGAGTCTACTTTAGCCAGTCTGAAACCTGTTTGAACTAATTGGTCCCTATTTCTAGTCCTATAGTTGTGTCTTTCACCTCTTTTGTTAAATAGATTTAAATTTTTTCTTACGTACATGATGTTTTCATAGATGGTGAGTTTCACATTCTGCGAGACACAAACATATAATTCGCATGATTTTTTGAGTTTAAGTACATTAGAGCCTCTATTCAACGAAAGTACACTCCATCAAACTATTACAAAGCATGTCGTCAACACACCCATCGAAGTAGATTTAACATGCAACGAATTAATGCCACCAGATGATTCTCCGCTTGATAAAGAAATCCAATTGAATACGAAAGGAACGTGTGAAAATAGTCCACCTGATTTTGATTCAGACGACTCCGTTATTGACAAAGATTACTATCCATCCGATTCTTCAAAAAGCCCCATCTCTGATGTGTGTGAAAGGAAAAGAAAAACAAAGAAGTACAGGCTGCAAACAAGATTGTCAACTGATGTCACAAATACTTTAACTCCTTCTAAAAACAAAATACAAAATTTGGAGCGAAGACGTCGAGAGTCAACTGGTGCTACTTGCTGTGAGAAAACTACTCCCGAGCGATCATGTCAACGGAAACGTAGGAATACCGATGATGGCAATTACCATTCCATATTGCTTGTGGATGATGGAGTTCCAAAGAATTTTAATTTGGAGCGAAGACGTAGAAACTCAATTGGTGCTACTTGTCGTAAGAAATCTAGTTTAAGTGAAATTTTGTCAAAGTTATAAGTTTAAGCAAAAAGATACTCTATTTTGAAAACCATTAAAGAAATAAAGTAAAAATAAAGTGATTGATAAAACAATGACTTTTATTAAAAAAATGTCTTTATTTTTAATAACTTTAATTCATTTTGTACAATATTATTGGTTCACTATTTTTTGATACTGTTGCGCTATAATGCCGTTAAACTATAAGGTTTTTAATTTAACCGCGTTTAAGCTTAGAAATGATTCAAGTTTTTCCCTTAAATTTAAATGCATCTAGAGGTTACCAGACTTTAAAGCAGTAAAGTACCGTTAAACGCACTAAAGTCTAACATGAGTCAGTTCCATATTACATAATATTAAGCTAAATAGACGTTATGTGCTATAACGACGTTTTAGTTATTCATTGAAGAGATTTTTTTTAGCATTTTAACAGACAATATTTTGCTATGAAATAGATATACTAAAATGCCGTTACGCTATACGTAGCGGCATTTTAGTCGATGACCCATAGGATTCCGGCAACACCGATGATAAACTAAAACGCAATAAACGTTTTTTCATGAAATTAAATTATATTTCCGATGTCTCAGGGGAGTAATTCCAAAGTATTTAACTTGATCTACGTTTTGGTACCTCAAAGTCTCAAATAGGTGTTGTCGTTAAAAAGTTACATCGGTTTAAATTTTTGCCGCGGTTTTTGCATGTTATTCAAAACAACGGCTTTGGTAGATTACGGCATTATAGATATATCACGGCAGTATAACAGGGAGAAAACTATTTTCAGATAGCAATCAGTCGATAGATGTGACTAAAATTGAATAATTATTATATGCATAGGTACTTCTCGTTTTTTTTTTTGTGAGAATGTTTTTGGAAAGATTCGAAAACTGTCTTGTAGTGTCTTTGAATAATGAGTAAGGAATTATTAGGTAATCATGGGCAGTGGAAGTAAAAACAAAACGATTACAACAACAGATGTAACATTTTATAAAGCCAATTATAATTATTTGTAAAAGAGTAACCGTGTAATTTCTTGCCAACTCTTCTGAATAAGAAAAGTTTCATAAGTGCCCATGTACCTAGGTTTATGTGAAATAAAATACTTTGATTTTATAAATTGGCAACAGATTTTTAGATTTTTTATCGTAAAGTTGACAGGTGGCGTACAAAGCAACTGTGATGTTCCTTTACAGTATTAGATATAATATGGAAAGCTAGTTAAGTGAATTAATATAATAATTTAGTTAGTTACATTGTTATTGTACAGTAATGATGTTAACAAATAATTCTAGTTTGTAAGTGTTTTGTGTACAAAGTTTTGTTGATTATTGATTTGAAGACAAATAAAGATTAATTAACTTTCATTTTTATTTCCTGTTACTTATCTAAGCTACTTACATATTAATTAATCACCCTGTATTACTTACTTTCACAGATTGAATCAAATTAGGGCACATCGTATACAATTGCATTTATTACCTAATTCAGTTTTTTTTTGGCATTGTCAGCCAGTATTGTAAGATATAAAATAAATTTCCGTTCCAAATAAAAAATAATCTTGGGTATAACTACTAAAGTGCTACCTTCGACGCGTGTCGGCGGCTGCAGTGCCTCTGCCGTTGACGCGGGCCGCTCGTGTGTATGAGCACTAACAGCTATCACATCATCGAGACATTCCGAATTTCCGAGAAATTAACACTTCCACTCATCATCTGCCTAGCCTTTTCCCAACTATATTGGGGTTGGCCTTGAATAGTAACTACAAGTAGTAACCGGAAGCAGCTGAATACCAGTTTTTTACATGGAGCGACTGCCTATCTAACATCCATAACCCAATTATCTACTGGGTAGAACGATAGGTATCCCTTAGTAAGACTGGATGTCAGACTGTCGGGCTACTGACGATCCGTAACGACTGTCAAAGATCTACGAATGACAGCCGAGACCAACGGCTTATTGTGCTTTCCGAGGCACGAAGGGGTCTTGGTATGGGAAGATGGTCACTTAATCCATGACCCATGCAGCTGTTATTACTTGTCACTAACACCTGTAATAATAAGTCATGTGAAATAAAACAACGTTTTCCAACAGCAAGACCTTTATTAGACTGAGTAGTGTTCTGACACTGACATTGAACTGACTAATATTATAACATTGTTTCTGTTCTAAAGGACATTAAACATGGGGTACCTAAGTATAAAGTTAGACATTAAACATGACTATTGAATTGTTTTCTACTGATGAACGGCTTAAGTATATTTAGTCGTCGTCGTAATTTAACTCGGTATTTTCAGCCGAATTGTTTGCCAGCAGTTTTCGGCAGTGGGCCGGCCGACACGCTCGACTTTTCATGAGCCGGCGACATCCTCTTCCAGGACGCTGTGGGAACAGAAAAATGTTATTAGCGAAGCCCATTCTTAAGCACAATATAAAGCATTGAAATGTGCGCTTTATGTCGTAGGGCCTACGGTAGCATTTCGAGTGTAAGATGATACTTCGGCAATACGAGCATCGACTCGTCAACTGATATCACCTTAATCTTGGAAAAGTTACTGTATGTAACACAGTGTAAAAGCTCACATTTCAATGGTTTACTTAGCCCGCTTACACCACAAATCACTAACCTACGTTTAGCGCTTAACGTATTTAAAAAGCATCGTTCTATTTCTGTCAATCGTTTGAAGAAGACGGAGACAGGACGACGTTTTAAATACGCTTAACAGTAGACGCATTTTAGACTTGTGGTGCAAGCGGGCCTTGCTGTTAAATTGATTCGATGCTAGATTAGGTAGATGTGCGGCTGCCAATATGGTCTCTCGTGCTGCGACTGGCTGCAAGTACTTCATAGTGCAAGTCGATACGGAAGCAAACTTGCGTCATTGGAAATTGGAACTGTGAAAGTTTACTTCCTAACTTCGAATTCTCAGTTAAAAGTACAGTAAGCAAAATAAATAGATGTGCGAGTGCAGACATCTTGCTGAGGAAAACTCTCGGAAAATTACCGAACCCGAACCAAAAATTATGTTGTTAATTATTCTCGCTGCTCTTTCTTTATTAAAGATCTAGAAAACGTTATCCTACAACGGTTTTGTAATATGAAAACGTAGTCGATCAGCTGATTGCAATTACATACCTCGTCACTTAAATTGATATTATTGTACCTATGCTAATACGGCGAGCCAAATGCGAGGTGTAATCAAAACGAAACATTACATGCTTATCGCAATTCTTAAATAGCGATAAATTTGAAAAAAAAATAATCTAGCAATCCATTAAGCCCTCGTTCGCATGGATGTCAAAATATCGCGGCGGGATTTCATCGCGCACTGGATATTCAACTCTCGGTGTTGAGCCGAGCATTGAGAATTCAACAGAGCGCATCCCAGCCCGTCAAAATACACACTGCTGGATTTTCAACTCTTGGCGTTATGCAGTGGGTTAAAAATCCAGTGCACGAAAGAAAATTTCCGCGGGAAAAACGCGCCTGAGCGAACCTGGGCTAAGAAGGTAGAGTACGCGCTGCAGATGAAAGATAAATGCCGAAGGGACGTACGGGGAAAGCCAAAAACATCGATAACACTGACATGGATATATTAGGTATGTCAAACTGCCACTTGTACCTACCCTGGATCTACACATGACTGGCTGAAAGTAGTTAGGCTGAGTTAAGTAAGTATGTAACTATTTTCTGCCTAAGGCCGCGTCCTAACCAAAGCGATTGTCGTGAAAAGCGAATCTTAGCGCGTGGTCGCACTGACAAACACCTTGTGGTTTTCCGAACAAAAAGTGATATACAGCAAAAATCGCGCAAACGATCATTTTGGTGAGGACGCACGCGGACGCGGGGTTAGAGTAGCTCAGCGCAGATACTGACCCGCTTGATTTGGTCGAGTCAAATTGGCACTGCAGCAAGCCACCATCTAAACTTGTCACCAACAATAATACGAGTATCTTCGACAAATTCCATAGCGGTGCGTCGCAGCGCGGTCGTTATGCATTTGTTTTAGATATCGTTCTGCGTTTCACATAAACGGACAACGACAAAATAAAGTTCGAAAACAAAAGAACAACCACCGCGACCGCGCCAGTCGTGTGGAGCTTCTAAGAATCAAACAGATGAACATCAATAGAAAAAGGCCACACTTACCACAACCAGTCTATAATTAAGTTTGATAGCGATGTCGCAATCCCCGATGCATTCGCTCCACCCCAACCACGGCCCCGTCTCGCAGCTTACCGCCTCTACTGCTTATCAATAACATATATTTGCTAAACAACTACGAACATCAAGTAGGTATAGTCGGTACAGACAACAAAAGAGTTAAGTATGCAGGAAGCTCAGAATATAGAACAAACCAGAAGGCGCAAACGTACGAAGGA
Source organism: Apamea crenata (assembly GCA_949629185.1). Taxonomy (NCBI): domain Eukaryota; kingdom Metazoa; phylum Arthropoda; class Insecta; order Lepidoptera; family Noctuidae; genus Apamea; species Apamea crenata. The sequence continues at coordinate 8,627,081 of OX451359.1, forward strand.
CGAAACTGTTACAGCACATGGAAAAAAATGCTTGCGAAGTGATAAAATCTTACAGTTATACTTCGACTTTTAATTGTATTCAGTAACTTGACAGTTCAAAGAAAAATAATGTTACCATACTAAAACTAATAGTGTTGGGGAAGTGAACGATTTTGCGTAAAGAACGAATGATAAAAATGGTTTAATTTAAATAAAACTTTAAATGTTCGTAATATTTTCGTAATTCGTCGAATATTCGAAAAATTTAAACAATTCCCAAGATGTCCTGGAAAAAAAAAGACATTCAAGAGTGGCTGAATAATAATAATAATCAATACATTCTTACTAAGTTGTACTACTGAGAAACAAAATATATAAAAAATTCTACAATTTTTAATAGTGTAATTAGTGTATATCGTGTTTTTAAGACAAGCTATTAAAAGAATAAAAAATTTGCATTTAAGTACATTATTTCAGTTCATTCAATTTCGTTCATTCTTGCACCAACTCACTATCTTTTTTTGTCAAAATCTGGTAACCCTTCAACTGTCAAGTTACTGAATACAATCAAAATTCGAAGTATAACTGTCAGTTCAGCCGTAAATATGGAACATGGATGTTTTGTACTGGATTTGTAAAAAAAAAAAAAATTTGACACGCAAAAATCTCGATGTCCCATATTAACATTTTAACAACACACAAGAAATTACAGTACCCGGGTACTGTAATTTCTTGACTACACATCAAACTCTTTTGTCATCTGTACATAAAACATATATTTCCGTACATTCATTCACAGCAACGTGCAGTGTAAAGGCGAATATAGACTAGAGCATATACTTGTAACAAAACATCGAGCCGCTCTAATGTGTCCCGTATCACGAACCGAAAAAGGAGCACGACTCTCGAAGCTTTCTTACAACTTGATTTTGCAAACAAACGAGAGAATTTGTGTAACATTTCATCAAGCAAAAGATACGAGCGCAGGCAAAATATGCGACGAGTGAGTTGCGCGGAGATAATATCTCTATATTTTAGAGAATAGAAAGCAATGTTACAGGTAAATGCTCACTCGCCTCGCCGCGCGCCTTCGAAAAATGTTGTCGAGCATTCGCAGGAGCGTTACAATAACACTAGTATCACAGTATAAAAATCATACAGTAGGACGACGCCTTTGATCTCGTGTAAAATGCCGACATCGTCTAGACAATAACGCATCGGCCAGGGTTGTCACAAACAAACAATATTCAATTATTTATGAAATTATAAAAAAAATACGTCCGCCATCTTGGATTTAAAAAAAGACGGCTTTTTCGTAATAAGCACCCCAATTATACTCAAAATTGACACCCATATCAAATTATAAAAAATGACGTCCGCCATCTTGGATTTCAAAAAGGATGGCTTTTTCGTAACAAGCACCCCAATTATACTCAAAATTGAGATCCCTAACTTATTATAAAAAATTACGTCCACAATCTCGAAATTCACCCTTAGCAAATAATAAAACAAAGTCCACCATCTTGACACGGAACATACAAACAAACACTTTTACATTTTTAATAGTAGGATTTCCAAACATGTCCTGTGCGATAACCTATTAAATATTTTTTTTACCGTGCGCCGCCGGTCGGCCATTTTAAAAGCGTTATCAACGTGGCACGAGATTACAAATAAAATTATGCATTATACAATAACAAAACAGATTTATTTACCTTTCTTCTGTGCGTGGAAGCTGATGAAACCGCAGATCTTTATTTATATGAGATGAAGACTTGCAATCTCTCACAGCACACGTCGTATGCACCATTTTAAATAAACAAATAAAAAAAAAACAAACGCGTTAGCCCTGAATGATATATCCCGAACTACTAACATCGTTTTGTTCGCAGTTCGGGATCAGCTTACCCGCGTCTCGCCCCTTACACCCCGCACGATTGCCCTGTCTAGACGTCTTCGTCGGACGACTGTATGATATTTAGACTGTGCTAGTATTGTGCCATTCGGAAGAACGTTACATTACATGATAATGTTCTATAAAATGCCCTAGTGTATACTCACCTTAACGGATTACAACTTAAACTGAAATGGTTTATTGCAAATCGGATTTGTTATTAGAAAGCACGTGATGCAATTGATTGGTTCTCGAAAATATTGCGACGATTTACGTTTTAGATGAAGATTAGTTCACCTTCTTATCACATAGATACAATATCTTGGCTACAGGGATATTTTGGCGCCTGAATGACATTGACAGGGGGGCGTTGTGTCACAGAAATTGTATTGACAAAACAAGATGGCGACATTAGTTCTGATTTTGGCCACGAGGTAAAATAGCCACCTTGTAGCGTTGTAGGTAAGTTTTTATGTGAAAAGAAGGTTTTATAGTAACACTCAGGACTTTCTGGTGGTAAAATTTCTGTAACTGGTTTAAAATTAAAAAATAAGCAACATATAGAAAAGCTTCATGTTTATTAAAAAAAATCTTTCACTTATTCCCCTTATCCCCTTGAATTGTTATAGTTACGTTCTGTCAGCGCAAAGCACATTTATAAGTACAAAAAGGAGATTTTCTACCTACGCAATGCAGACTGACGACAGTAATACATCAAAGGTATAAAATTAACAATTACTTGCCATATAGCGGTGAGCCATCGTTTTGAATCACTTCATTATCTTCGTGGGGCGGTGTTGGCTTCAACTTTTTCATAGCGGCGGCCGTTGCCTCGTTAGCAACAGTGGTAACTGCGAACAAAATAAACAAATGAATAAAAGCCTTTCAATCGTCAGAAAAAAACAAAAGTACGATCTCCGCAAAGTGGCTGTGTAATTAACGACCCTATGACTAGCAATAGCTAAGGCGAATATTATGTTGCCATGATAATTTACCACAGTGGCTAGGTGTAAAGAAAACGCCCCCAGTGTCCATCTTTAGCTTTTAAACCGGATCAAGGATCTGAAGTGGAATGATCTGGATCTCTCCTTTGCTACACTTCTGGCGCATGATCATGATGATGAGAAACAAAAGTTGTTTCCAACAACAGCCTCACAGTGCGTGACAATAAGAGGGGCAATTCCCGTACTATGAAGAACGTTTGCATTCTAATCTCAGTCTGGCAAAAATACTAACCTAAATTATTGACAAGTTTATGACATCAATTTTCGATGATATTAGATGTGACTTGATTTTGAACGTTTTTAATTACGGAAATTGTCCTTCTGGAGACAAGGAAGTTGTTTCCATCCACACCCTCGCGGTGGGTCACATCATATGAGAAGTCCTGCTGTCTTCTCCAGGATTCCGTAGTAGACCTAGCAAGGCAGCAAAATAAAGCGATAACGTACCATTCTCCTCAGTAGTATTAACCCTGGTCACGCAGGCTCGCAGACAGTGGTCGCGGGTGCGGAAGTTATTTCCGTTGCCGCCACAGCCGCTGAAGCCGAAGGGTTCGCACGTGCTCTTGGCCCACTCGTAGAACCAACGCTCCTCGTAGCCACGGCAGTGGCCCACTGACATGGGCTGCTTGCATACTTCTGTTAGCATAGAGTAACACCTCATTGGTATAACGCCACAGGGTTATTTTGACGCGTGGCCAAAATCAGAACTAACGCCGCCATCTTGTTTTGTCAATACACAATGGCAGTGACAATTTGACAAATGTTTTCCAACAACGCCCTCCTGTCAATGTCATCCTTGTTACACTCTACGGTGAGCAAGCAAGTTAGAACTCCTGTTTTTACACACAATGCAAAATGTCACAAAGTTATTCATTACACTGCTTTACAGCATCTCTTTTTTTTAAGTTATGTTAATGTTAAATCTGCTCTTCGTTATAAAACTAAAATGTTAACTAGGGGGTCTACTCCGAAGTATTATCGGCCGAACGTTCGGCCGTTTCCTACTACGAAGTTACTATTTGGTTCAGTCGGTTCCGATCCTACACTCCTACACTCTTTCGAAAATTGACTATGGTCCCGACCCAACTGAGCCGATCCGAACTTTTTTCTCATTTTTCAATAATATTTGGTTCGGCCATGTGTCGCTCCGATCCGAACATTCGCACTTTGCACTTCGGAGTAGACCCCCAGGTTTTGGTTGCTCGCTGTATGTACATTATACTGATCTAAACCTCTTGACGGGGAATATTTCACTTTCCAACAGACTCTTAAATTACTCTAACAATTTATTTTTAGTAACGTATTCAGGCTTAAGCAACGTGCGGGGAAGAGTGGATAGCTATGGGAAGACCTTTGCCCAGCAGTGGGACAATACAGGTTAATAGAAAGAAAAAGAAACCCCGTAAGTACCTACAATCCGTTCAACGTCGACATCCGACCACGTCGTACAAAGTAAATTATGAATACTTTGGGTTTAAAAGACATTGGGCGAAAATATATGGGGCTTGGTCAAAATGGTATCCGAAATAAAATGATTTACATTTATATCACTTTTGGCCATTAGATTAGAACCTCTTTAACATGTACATTTAATTTTACATAGGGTGACAAAATGGGCGGTCTTATCGCTAAAACCCAGTCTTTTAAATAAAATAAAAAATCAAAGCTTACCAAGCGGAGTGGTATTATTGAGGCAGATGATATCATCTCCGTCACATAGAGCCTCTTGCTGCGTGAGAGTGAACTGGCAGCGGTCGATGTACTCTTGAACCTGACTCTCTACTGCTGGGTCCTCGTCCGTCGTGTTATCTTGATGATACGGCTATAAAAGACGCTTGATTAGGTAAATGATGCTCATGGCGCTGGTCACGGAATACTTGTTGATACAACACTAGTAAGTGCGAAAAGTACAGATAAACCACAAAAGATTTGCACTTCGGTAATGTTCGTGTTTCCGAATTAGTAGGAACGTCGCGTCGAAGAACAACCCAGAGGCTAATCTTCTTAGCTTTATACGCCGCGCTTTGTCGTAGTGCACCTATGATTGCGGGTTTGTATGAAGTTTTCTCTCGGTCGGGTTACCGCCGGTCGCGGATCAGCATCTGTCACTCAAAAACTTGAAAACATTTTTGGAACTGCATAGAGTTGTTAATTATATTTTTTTAATCATGATAATACAAAATATACAAGTATTTTCAGGGTTGTAACAGCTCTATATTAGATCTTATCATGGCGCGATCGTTTCCGAAGATAGACGATGATTCTCAAAGCGCATACTTTGCTTGAGAACTTTATGTATATTCTTTGGTGAAGACTGGAGGCGTGCGACAAGAATAACCGGCACTCTAATTGCGTAACACACTGTCAATCACAATCCGAGATTTTAAAGAAATACTTTGCATCGTAGGTTAAATGGTAAAATATAGTTTTCTATGCAAATAGTCTGCTCAGTGCCATAGCTTCAAAAGAATTTGAGAACTGATAAAGATGTAAAAGACTAGAGTGTGCCTATCTGCTAGCCCTTACCAGCGTCTGTAGCTCCATGAATCGCTTGCTCCACATGTCGAACAGGCGGCGCGTGAGGGCCTGCTGCACGGTGGAGGTGTGCGCGACGTACAGGCGCGTGCGCAGGCGCCGGCCGCGCCCGCACTTGGCGGAGCACGGCGACCAGCTGCCCCATGACGTCACGTGGCAGTCGCCGCGCGGTGTGTCCTGTATGTAATAAAGTCTATTCAAATCTTTCAGTCTCAATCAGCTATCTGCCAGTCTAAGTCCCGTCAAAGTCGGTCCAGCCGTTTCGAAGAACAAACAGACACATAAAACAATTAAAAGTTGTTTTTGTTATAGGTACCTTATATGCTTTTATATGCATTTAGTTATTTTGACATTACAAACAGACACTTCAATTTTATTTATACCTAACTAAAAAGTTAAATGTATGATACTTTGCTACGCCTTAACAGATCATGTAGCGTACTCTTAAGTTTTAGCCTAGTCATAGCTTGTAACTGTCTCATGCATATTAAATTGAGAAAATAATTCAATCATAAATCTTTTCTCAAATACATACCCCGTAACTTCAAGCTAAACTAATCCGTGAAACCATAAAATCAATCAATGTAGAAGCAAAAAAAATAGTTTTAAAGAACTCCTATTTCGTTCACTCATAACTCGATACCTTTTCTCAAGTAAAATCATTCGACTTAACAATACGTTCTGCGTATTGATATATAAATAATAAATAAATAGTCCTGCTCCTTCCTGCACCAACCCGGTTTGTCCTTGGGTGCACTTGCATATTGCATACAGGGATAATCGTCGGTTGGTGCCTCCTTATCATTTAAAATTGTCTACGGGGCCTCTGCGAGTTAGCTTCGGCCCCTGACACGCCTTCCAAAGGTTCCCGAAACCCCAGGGTCCCGAAATATGTCAGACACATTTAAATAATAATAATGTGTGTAAAAGTGACATACCACAAAGAACCAGTCAAATGCGCTTATGTTTGATTTTGGAGGAGGTCTGAAACAAATATAAAGAAACATCTAAGCATTCTTTAGAGGTGAGCTCTCAAACGAAAACATTTATTTTATCAATAAGGGACATAAGTAGCTCAACAGTTCCAACTACTTCTAACATTAGCTATGATATTGAGTATATTAGGGTGAGATTTTTATAGACTGCATTTTGACTTTACTCAGCTAAGTAAGCGTGGTAAACGAATATGGACATTATTAGCATTAACAAAGAGTCTTGTCGTATAAAACGCTATCTTCACTCTTTTCGCTCTCTTTGTCAACCCACGTGTCAATTTCAATCACACCATTTACGAATTGTCAAGGAGTCTGTCAATTAATCAAAAAGTTGAAGCTAGTTGCCCACTCCAAAACTTATATCTCTATGGTAGAATATCACTCTTACTTCGTGCAGGGCCCCATCGCGCACGGCATGGCCTGGCTCATGACGGTGCGCGCGCGGTACCCGATGTGGCAGCGCTTGTACGCGCGCGGCGCCACGTACTGGCGCACGCGCGCGCGCACGCCGCAGCCCTCGCACGGCGACCACTCCGACCAGTTGCTCACGGCGCACGGGCCCGTGGACTCCGCGGGGTCCGGCTCGTACTCTGATGGCGCTCTGGGGCAAACGTGAGTAAAGGATGAGGAATGCTATGTTGTAAGTTACTGGCCCAGTACATTAGTCGCACTCTGATGGCGCTCTGAAGCTAATCTGAGGATGAAAGTAAAGGATGGCTGGTTCTATGTTGTGACTGAAAGTTAGTAGCCCAGTATAGTAACCGGCATGAGTCGTGAGCACAAACTGACACCTGCGCAGTAGTTCATTTTTCGGTCTCTTTGGCGGAATGAAGAAGGCGGGGGGCACCGAGGCTGCACGCGATTGGTTCGTCTGTCGATGCTCGTCGTCTATTGGACTCTCACGTGTCATTCGGCTACTGTACACTTTCGTGCAATTTTAGTGACTCACGTTTTTAATTTTGAAATAGTTTATTTTTGTTAATTCGTATTTGTTAAGTCAAAGTAACGGTTAAATTTGTTTCTTTACTATTTTAGCAGTTACTTGAACGAAGAAAACATTTGCCGTAGTATCAGTAAAGGTCAAGTATAAGTTAATACTTTGACTGATTGTGTTTATGAAGAAACTGGCCGTAAGTCACAAAGGCCTACAACATTACTGTATCAAAATAAAATTTCAAGTACCACTAATATTTTAATTATAGTTTGCGTAAGTAACTATCAATAATTTGAGCAAAAGCGGTATTAAATAAATTTGGCCGAAAGTGTACCTGCGCGAGCTTGCCCCCACTACTGCCCATCTGTGCTCACGACTCGTGCCGGTCATTATACCTACGGTAAGACCTTGTTTTTGGGAGATGCAACTGAGTGACTTTGGATTGGACTGCAATAGAATGGTGGTGACAATGGGTTTCCTTAACAATTTAAAGATGTTGACGTTGTAAAAAACCAAAAAACCGGACTACAACTAATACGTTTTTCAAGCAGTCTAAGGCAGTTATATTAGTTCAATCTATTCGGTTTTTTTTTCAAAGCTTCGTAATGACGCCATTTAAATTTTATACAAACAAAACCTATCCTATAACCATCGCGTGACCTACAAGAGTCAATAGATGATGAGAGAGAGATGCTTCGAGGAGATACATAGATACGCATGAAAAATTTAAGCCTGTATGGCCGCCGCGCCTCATAAACGCGTAACACACATGAGGGCAAAACGCCAAAACCTATTTAAAAAACATACCTGCAATGCATCCGCGGTCCATGACAGCGGCGATAGTCAGTGAGCGCCACTCGGCAGGCCTCGGCATATGCTCTAGTGGGCCACATGTAGTGTCGCTGTCTTGTCGCACGGCCAGGCCCGCAAGACACGCTGCAAGGGCCCCAGGGCCCCCACGCGTGCACGGCACAGGCCCCGCCAGCCGGCATGGTGCCGTGTGTCTGCTCCGGTGCGCGGTCTTGCTCTGCTTCTGACCCCGCACAAGACAATTTATCGCGATGTGAAGAAGCATAACGTGTTACCGGCAAAAAATAACACGGATTTAGAAACGCAGTGTGAATTCGGAAAATAACGTGAGACACGAAGCTATGCGAAAAATCTATCTTGGGAGTTTTTTTTACCTATTAATCTAAGAAAATAATTTGGTTCAAGTAACTTGTGTGTGAAAACACAGAAAAGGATGTCTTCTTTTAGAAAAATTGGTTAATTTGGTATTTTATCGAGAAGAATTGCTTTGTAAAAGTACCTACTGTTTTGTTTATACTAAACTTTAGAACCTAAAAACAAGCCATGTTTTACTAGAAGCCCTTAGTAGTATTTGCTACACGCCCTGACTTGGCTTAATCTGGCACTGACTGAGACCAGCGCGCTGAATGATCGATTGTGCTTCAAAGAGGTGTTTAGTACCTTAATTCTCGCCAAGTTCGAACCTAACACCAATCAGATTGCTATCAATAAAAAAGAAAACTTATTCCACATTACCGGTCCCGTCACAGCTCTTCTCGTAGAGCCGTAGCCTCGTTAGCCTCAGTCTGGCGAAGGGCCGCATTTCTCCGGTAGTGCTGTAGAACGGGGAGCGGGCGTCGCGCGGCCAGTCGGGGCGCAGGGCGCGCACGGGCGTCGCCGGCATCGTGGGGTTGCGGTGGGACTGACAACGGGGATATAGTTGTACTAGAATCTTTTGGCGTGTGGCCAAAATTGGAACTAACGCTGCCATCTTGTTTTTCAAAACTGTTTACCAGCATCCGGGGTGTGAACGTCATTCGCGCGCAAAAATATCCTTGTTAAATTGTTTCAGAGTTTCCCCACCCCCACACACCCCCTGACGCACACACCCTGTAATGATGGTATTTTTTTACTAAGTTTGAAACTAATATTAATGAAAAATTTCTTCAATTTTCTCTTTTTTTTCCACACAATGCCAAAAATAACACAATATTACTTATAGAGCAATATGCCCGCAAAATATCAATGGAGCAGGCAGACTAAAAATGACAAAAACACCAAATACACACCAAAAAACACTCACACTCAAGCTAGTAGCGATTCAAAACTCACCGTATAGCTAACTCCATTGTCAGTTCCAGCATCATACGGATACAAGGGTATAGTAGCGGATCTACTCCAAGTACAGTTAGCATTGCACAGTTCCAGAGCTGAAACACCCACGATCCAATCAGGAGAGGGCGCTAGTTTTGCAGCCAATGATATCAAGTGATGCTTCGCGTCCACTCGGAATACCGCGAAGGTGTTCGGTATCCCGGCCCCACCTACTTGCTGCCAGGATATACCGCGCGCTTTGATTATGGTCCTGATGTGGTCGCTCTGTGGAATAGGAAGAGAAGAGATTCGGGTGAAGAGATTTTTTTCCAAATTAAGAGTTTCATCACTTATCAGATCATACAGCTTCCTAAACATCACCCTTATAGCACAAGATCCGGGAGCGTTTCCGCTATAAAATTACTAGCAAATATTCAGATCCTATGAGATCTGCGGGCGGTCTACGCCCTTCGAAGCCAACTAGAGACGGCTATCCATAAACACCTATAGGAAATCGGGTGCTTTCTGCCTGTGACCCAATATCAAGGAACTGAAGTGAAGGTCTTAATTTATTATTTTTAGCTGTAATAAATTAATTAATGTACTACTTATTTCAAACACAAAGCGAATTGTTACATGAATAAATAAATAATAAAAATAACAACCTCAAATCAACTTGTAAGTGGCAATACAAATTGGAATCCACCGTTTTCTGCACCCAAATTGCGTAAGACACTTTCAATCATAATCTGAATCATTTTGAAGGATATTGCTAATCCATTGCTTCATAATGTTCAAAAAAATTGTCTGCTCAAGAACGTTAATACCGCAATGAATGTTGTTGAACTGTCAAAATAAAAGCCATTGCTTCGAGTGAGTTACGTTAATACTATTAGTTATTCTGTGGTGTTACACCATTGCCCCGCTGGTCCATTTGTTTACATTTTCATACTTCTGATACTTACTTTTGGAACAGACCAAGACCATACATTATATTACTTACCTCAGCCTTAAGTTCCTTCTCCAGTGCCACGGTGGTGCCGTCATCAGCCAGTCTCCTGACTCCTGGGCTAGCCACCCGCCCCTCCTGCCACACTCGGAACTGAGCTGTGTGTGACGCGCCAATGACGTCACCGAAGTGTGCGTGCGCGCTCTCTGGTGGAAACTCACGAGGATGCGTGTTGCGAGACCAGAGGCATTCGAATGTTACCTGCCAAACGTTTTTATTTCGTTGGAATGGATATCTTTTACATTTTGTAGATAGAAGTCGAACTTAAAGAATAGTTTCCGCTGTCTGAGAACAACACAACACAACTAAGATCAAGTAATCCTACTGAATGACTATTTCATTAAATCTTGACATATTTGTTACGGCCGCGAATCATATTGTAATCAATACAACTTACAATTTGCTGGTCAGTACGACCAGCAAATTGCAAAAAACGTAAGAAAATTTGAATTTCGCAGGCTACCTTGTAGCATCCACCTTAATTAAGTACAGCCGATCGATTCTGTAAAAATCTCACCGTTCACCGTTCACCATCCCTAGCATTAGTTGGAATGACAGCTCACTCCACGCTCACTTCACCTAAGTTTTCACGGTGAGATGGTTGCAGAATCGCACTGCTGATAGCAATTTTGTACAGAACAAACAATTTAAAACACATCATTCAAGCAGAGTTCCTTGCCGGCTCTTCTCCATAGGAGACGACCAATTGGAACCGTGCCCCTAGCTTCTGACGTTTCATAAGTGCCCATGTAGGTTTATGTGAAATAAAATATTTTGATTTTGAGTTAATCTAACACTAATACATGAAGATTAATACAAAAAATAGCAAAATAATTCAATCAATATTTATCTTTTTACAAGCCTCAAAGTAACACCAAAACTAACATCAAACTTCGAATAAAAATCTTTTAGGCTATAAAAAACCGGACAAGTGCGAGTCGGACTCGCGCACCGAGGGTTCCGTACAAATTTGTAGGTATGTAACTAGAAATTTACGGTTTTCGGATTTTTTCCTTTACTTGTGCTACATGACATTGCTTCATGCCAAATTTGATGATTCTAGGTCAACGGGAAGTACCCTATAGGTTTTGATTCCCTTGCGAGTGTCAAAATATGCGGCAGAAACGGTGCATAGAAGACTGTATCTTTTGATCGCGTTGACTAAGTATGATTTTTTCACTGCTGCAAGGGACCACAGACCTGAGTATTTGATATTAATTTCAACTTGATACGTTTAATTTCAACTTCATTCCTGAGAAAAAGGAGTCTTGACAGACGGACAGACAGACAGTCGGACAACGAAGTGATCCTATAAGGGTTCCGTTTTTGGCACGGAGTACGGAACCCTAAAAATGGACGGTTGCAATCTCGTGTCCAGTCGCATCCGCACTGATGATTGAGATTGATACAAAATGGCTCTTTGTTATTCAATAGGTATTGGACATTGTTAGTTTGTCATGTTACTTATATACATATGTGGCCGTAGTGCCCCGTGACCTCGTTACGCCCCACCTTCACTATTATCTTCTTTAGTCAATAGACATAAAATTATATTTGTAAATATATGAAAACATATATTGAGGGGCTTGGTGGCTAAGTAATAACAGCCGCACGGGTCGATCGATCAGGTTAAGCTATACTTGCCGCGGTTGGTCCGTGGATGGGTGACCATCCTTACCTTATTCTCCAGATGAGATGATGAAAACATATTTATTATTATCGTTAATATCTTCTTACTCGTGCCGACACAAGTGAAAAACAAAATCACCTGGTGTTCCAGGCACAACATACAAAGGATCACTACATTACTGGTCCGCATACCTCGTACTTGGCCTCATCGCAGGCGCAGCAGGGCTCAAGGATAGGTGGAAGCTTGGCGGAGTAGTGCGGAGCTCTAGGCGCAGCGCAAAGCTCGCGGGCCAGCACCGACCAACCACCGCCATTGCCGCCCACGCCCGGGTAGGGACCAGCGCGCGCACACACCCGCACGCACACCTCACCCACAGGACCGATACCCGAAGCTGATGGCGCGTTCCATATCACCTGGGGACATCATCCCACAATCGGTATACAGTAAAGAATACATACAATCATAAAATCACGCATTTTTCCCATGGTGGTAGGCAAAAACTAGAACGCCACCGGCTACACGACAAGCTATACAAAACCAGTTTGTCTTGGCCTCACTTTGTATGATATTTTCTCACAATGAACGGTCAGCCAATACTGGTTTTGCATAGCTTGATGTGTAGCCGTGTGTACTACGCACCTGACCTATTTACAGTAATGCGTAAAAAAAAACTGTATCGTTCAAGAGAGCATTACAAATTAAAAATAGCACTAGCCTCCACAGTCCACACTAGGATTCCCTGTGTCGCGGAGACTAGTCTCGTTTGTGTTACAAGATTATAAGATCAAGGACATTTTTTTTATGTTGTACATAGTAAAGAGTATTCAATCTATCTAACATTAAGCCAATGAAATTCAAACTTCAAAAATAAGTTACAAAATCCAGTTCCCTGTCACCAGTCGTTATTAAGCTGGGAAAAAAATGGTGGCAGAAACGCCCCAGCAATTCAAGTACCTAATGATTATTGGAAAATCTAAAATCATTAATTGTAAAGAGTATTCATTTAAGGCTGAAATAACGAAAATATCAAAACATAAGCAAAAGAGACCGGTATTTTTTTTTAATCTTTCATGAAACCCGCGCCGGCCCGACCTAAAATATTCATAACCTGCTCACGAGTGGCCGCTATCCCATTATCACTTATTCAACCGGTCATACTTTGAAACATACCAATCCCAGAGAGAATATTTACATTTCTTTTCACTTACCTGAACTTCAGTTTTGGGATGCGCAGTAGCGTTATCAACGGCGGGTGAACAGACTTCTTGTATCTTCGCCTGTGCGTCATACGCCTGGAACGTGCCCAGCGTTAGATTGGAGGCCTCCGTCACATTCGGCTGGCTTCCGGCCTTATCACTCTTGGACTGGTCGGGTTTTATCTCCACCCATATCTTGAAGCCTATGAAAGGTGTCGGGCCTTGTCCACTGTCTATACCTTGGAGCGACACTATAAGCAAACAATTTCAATTCACATCGCTATCCTATTACACCTTAAGTAAGATTGCTAGCTAATTAATTATCGGTTTCGCTCGAATTTAAATCTTTGACAACAGCTATTACATAAGGAGTATAGCTGTAGTTCTACTATGTAGGTGCCTATTTATTATTTTTTCAATACCTATGTATTTGAATATGTATGATAGGTACCCGCAGGCCCCAACGCTCGTATCTATTCTGTCCACTACATATCAGAAAAAAATTATAAGATGTGTCTCATCTGCGGTAGGTTCAAGAGAAAAGCCTTTTTCCTTCAATATCAATTAATTCAATGTAAATATGTCATTAAGTAGTTACCTAATAATGACTAATAATAACGTCACGGTATAGGCAGTCACGAATGTTGAACACATACCTGTGTAAAGTTCTCCCGGGAGGAACAGGTCGGGTTCTCCAGACACACTGATCCGGTAGTGATCGTCCGCGGGCGGAGCGTGCGCTGGTGCATGTTCACATTGAGGCGCGGGCGTACCTGCTGCCACACACCCTACCAGCGTTGCTAAGAAACTACGCATTTAACTTATTAGTCTACCAGGCCGAATAACATCTCTGCCTACCTCAATACAAGCAACTGGGGATATGTCGATAGGTCTACGTAGTACGAGGGAACGCTTATAATTTTTGTCCTGTTTGCAGGTCGACACGGTTCAACCGATCGTTGCGAAATTAGGAGGGCTGAGGGATTGTAGATTGGAACACGGATACGAATAAAGACCCGCCTTGTATCATCTATTTCATACCTGATACCACCTTCTGATGAATCAAGATACGACCGATACGTTTAAAACTATCAAGTGTCCCATCCTAATGGAAGACCGTACAAGAAAAGAAGCAGTCCTCCGAAGGATGGCAGAATGTACCTCGGAGGAAATCTATTTATAAAGATGAAAGTCTACAGGTTAAACTCATTTTAAACGAGGTCTGTTCCTCTTTATATAAGAAGTCCGTCTATTTTACGGACACTTGCCGTCCACTAGCAATAGTGATCTCCTTAAATTAACATTAAGCCGAGAGACATCATGTGAACCACATTAGGTGCCAATAAACAAGGTGATAACTCATATCTATCATTATTGTGTTATAATGACAAAGCAGGTACTTATTTGTATTCAAATTGCATGTAAAATAAATAGTTATCCAAGTGTACCTACGTTAGTAACATTTAATTGTGTTTATTGTTTGAGTTGTTATAATATACATGAATTCAAACATATTTTTCATACTATTGAATAGAAATAATTATTTTCTATTACCCTTTTTTATACAAAGTTTACATAACACAAACATTTGATAGCAAAAGTACCAAAAATTGGGAAATTCTAATAAAAAATAGAAGAATAAAACATATTTTCACGCATGTGCACCCCTGCTCCAGACAAAAGTGCAACCAATCGATTTCCCAATTGAACATTCATACGCGGAATGTATTTCAATATCTGGACCTTTGCAGCTTTGTCATAACTAAACAAAGAGAGGTAAAAAATCGCAAACCGAGTCCACTTTCAGTACCTAACTAGTCATAAAACAACGGAATACATGATGTAGTGCCAATGAAATATGTATTAAACAGAATTAATGAATGATACCTACACTAATTCCATTTTTCGCGATTATTTTCGTGGAGCGCAATCGTTCGACGCGCGACAAGCGCCCGTCCTTTATTCCCGCCCACCGAGAGCCGACTGAGTTGGCGCCGGGACACCACTACATAGAAAGGGAGATACGACCTTTCGCTCCTACCCTTCCCAGTTCGCTATAGGTGAGCTAGCTTACCCAATAATTGCTTGTAATTGATTTCCAACGCGCGTGTCTGTCCGGCGCGGATGCGCTCGTGTATCCTCGGCTTCTGTGCAGGGCATCAATCAATGCTGCACTGCCGTCATATACTACTTGTTATTTTATAAATATGTTGGTACTGAGCAAGGTGAAATGGCAGATGCGTCTGAAATCTAAGTTCAGTTTTGGACACTGTTTTTGAGGTTTCTGGTGATTGTTCCTCTAGTATATAGAACTCATTTAGAGTTTTAATTAGTCTGAATTAGTCTTGAACGGAGTTATACAAAGCATGCCCGAAGTATTTTAGAAAAAGTTTGTGATAATACGATATTGTTTTTGTATTGTACGAGATTCTATGTATATGAGACAATATAGAGTATAAAAATATAATGAATAGCAGACACTGACACAGGATAACTAATGTTCTATTGAATACAAACAAGTAAATTTATTTTCTAAATAGATTTTATTTCATCTTAAAATAAATATCAAATATTAAAATAGTAATAACATTACATTAAAAAACATAATATTATAAAACACATTGGTGATAAAATACTAGTATAATAAGTACGTATTCTACATAATTACTGATTTATACTTACGAAGTACTGAGATATATCGAAAATATCTAATTCCAAAAGTTTTAAGTCAAATAAACCTACATAATATATATTTTAGAACATTTTCATCGATGTTAGGTATTCAATTTACGAATCCATTTAGCATTCTTTTTCATATTATAATATGCGTAATACAGGGTCGAATTAAATTAGTTAGCGAAACTCCGCAGACGTGATAGGTATCATCAATATCTGAACAATATGATAAAACAAACAAAAAATGATATCATGATATTTTTTTTGGGTCAGCGGCCGCTGGTAGTTTAGTTACGTAAAGTATGAATATTGATGAAGTCAGTTTTATTTTGTTTTTTATGTTTTGATATCGGTACCCCATCACATCTGTCGAGTTTCGTTAGTAAATCAATTTTGACCCTGTATAATAAGCTACATTGCACTAAGATTATAATAAAGAAATACTTTGGTAATTTAAGTTATACATAATGTAATATATTCTACTTAGTACTAATGGCACAAAATATATGACATAACTTAGGCCACTACAGGTCCCTACGTTAGCTAGTCACAACATACTTTCAATAGGATTCTATTCAATTTTTGCTAAGAATTTTCTAGTTATAAAATACGCACATCTTTCACTTAACGATATGGCCCGCGTTATATAAAATATATAGAAAAATCTTCTTAATAAATTATTATATCGAAAAAGCACAATCCCTTATATGTAAACGAAAAATCACATAGGTCAAATTAATTTTGTGGAAATAGTCAAACTCCCTCTTATCAAGAGGAGCCCCGTGTCCCAGCTGTGGTAACATTATAAGCAATATTATGTATGTATTGTAAGTAAAACAAGATTATATATATGGCAGTTGTTACAAAGGTTCTGACCAATAGCTAGGTTACCTTAGGACATCAGTGATCGCCGAAATTATATTGCTAATATAAGTAGATACGCGATAGCCGATTGATTAAAGCTAGGCTGTCAAAGATTAAAATCCGTTCCCTAAAATACTAATGTGATATTTCATACCAATAAAAATAGTTTTATATTCCTTAAAACTCGTTTAAAACCTACTCACTATTGAATGTAAATTGAAGATCAAAATACTAACTTACTAACTTGAAGAAACCTCTTTACTGAACATGCACTATAATCCCGATTTTTTTATAAATGTCTAATTTACTCGAAATCTAATTGGAAGTAATTTTAATCCATTCTTTTTATCCTCACTTTGGCCATACAAGAAGAATATTGAATGTAGAGATCTTCTTTAAATGCATTTCTGAACAACGAACTGAAAGTCACTGAGAAAAATGAACGACTTTTCATCATCGTTTCACGTTGGTAGTTCGAGAGCGGAAATCAAAATCGAACTTTTAATACACAATCCGAATCAACGGCAAAGTTCAGTCATAATGACGTCACTTTCTTTCTGATATTACCTATCCAGTGTGTATCAAAGACATGACAGGGTACCGCATGTTAGAATCCTTCATATAGTCGTACTGGCTTAGGACTGCGGTCTGTTTGGCGGGTGCTCCCTCAGCTCGAGAACGTGCTCGACGGCTTGCGGCCGGCCGTCCGGGCCGATGCGGGCCGGCTTCACCACGCCATCCGATACCATTTTATCAAATAGATTCACCAGTTTCATCGCCTCGTACTCTTTCTGTAAATAATAGTTTTGTTTAGATACATACCACCAACAAAAGAAAACACAAGACAATACAAACAAGACAATTGAAATGCAGCTGGTTAATACAAGTACAGAATTGTGTACCTAATTGGATTACTACTTAGTGCTTAGCATCGGCCACAAATGAGGACATTGTTACAACACAATGTGGCTAAGCAAAGCAGATTTGAATTTATTTAATTTAGGTACTTATACATTTATGTTACTCATACAACGCCGTGGAAGTGGCAGTTTTGGGAAAACAAGATTTAAAATGCAGTCGTGCCAGCGACATGAAGAAGGAAAATCATGTACAAAGTACTAAATAACAAATCGTTCGCGCAGCTACATTTTTGGGCCAACCATGTTTGAACTTTTAGCCATCGATACGCTAAGAATAACAATAAATGGGCGATTTTGTATCAACAAACTTATTTCGAAAACATAAAATAGAACACCATGTATAAAAAGTCGATTCTTAAAATACACAGTGTCCTTAGAAATGTGTCAGCTCACCTGTTCATCAGTCATTCCCTCGAAAGGGTTGATGCGGGGTGGTCGCGTGCAGCCCACGACGGGGTCGATGTTCGGCTGGGCCTCCAAGTACTCCTCCGTATCTGAATCATCACTGCTGGACGAATAGTCACCAGTGCGCCCGCCGCTTAGCAGTCCCTTCTGAGCGAGGTGACCCGCCGCGTTGCCGAAACCGGTGTATTTCACCATTCGACCCACTAGAAACAATATTCGTAACTTACTGATTTACTACTGACTTTATTAAGACCGTCAACAGTGTCCACCGCGTGATAAAGAAACAAAGAATTTCGCTGTTAACTAGTATTTCATTTTGCTGTAAACTAGTATTTAATTTCGCTTTCGCTTTAGTGTGCTAAAGGCGTGAATGCAATGAGGAAAAATTCTGTTACAAAAAATAATAATCGGCAAGTCAAGAAAAACTCACCCTTTTCCTTGCACAGGATAAACAGAAACTCTGCAACCAAGTCCCTAACGGACGTGACAGGTGTAGTCAGGAGCCTACACAACTGGTTCCTCAGTGTATTGCCCTTTTCCGGCGGACGGGACACATCACGCAATGGAGGCAGTACCACTTGCCGGAGGTACTTCCTCTGAGAACGACAGCCGCGGGAGCTCTTGTTCAACACTGTCAGGATTGGGGACAGATTCTCGTACTGATTCTTAGTGCCCTGAAATGGATGAGCAGAGAATTGGTCAATAGGATGTAGTACTATTGATGGTTATCCTTATTGTGTCTGCTAAGCAATAGGCAACGTTTTTATGACACATGGGAAAGGAAACTCATCTAAGCAACTTGAAAAGCACAGCAGGTATTTTGACAGATATTTTTTTAAGAAAGAACTTAGTATCTATTTTCAATTAAGTACCTAAGTTAATCAAGGTTTGTAGAGAAATATGAAGTGTGAATAAATTCAAAACTCACTGTAGTTATGGTCAGCCTGTATTGCAACAAAAGTATAAGAGCCTGTAAAGCATCCATGTTTCTTCCATCATATTCATACTGAGCTCTTTCACCTATGGTCAGCTCTGGCGTCAGGAAGGGGTAGAACATGGGTGGGACACTGGAAAGACAAGAGAAAACACAAGAAAGTAATTGGCAAAACATAACTTGCAAAATGTGGGTGTATCATAGGTTACACCTCTGCTTAAAGCATTGACTGCCGCAGCGGTCACTGGTAACCGCCAACAATAGATTTTATATTGTGTCTGTTGTCTGGCTGTCAATGCGTCCCCTTCGGGAATACAGGCGTGATGTTGTTACGAAAATAGAGATTGTTTAACCCTTTGTATGCCCAGGGGGGTGACCACCACCTCTTACAGCAGTATTATTTTAATCTTACTTCGGTGTGTGAAAGAGATGGAGCTATACATTCACACAATGACTTTATAATATTGTTTATGTAATTACAGCATTCAACCAGTTAATCTAAAATTGCATGCCCCTTAACTAAAATTTCTGTACAAACATTTCAAATGTGTATGCAACAAGCAGTGTAGGGATGTGCAAGTATCATGTATTTGTTTTTTTTTTGATCAGGGCACAAGGCACAAATACAGCTTGGTCTGAACTCAATTGAATGCCAGTGAACTGGAGAACTCACAAGACCAAGTGACTCACACTTCAATTAAGTGCAAGGGACTGTTAAGTGGCAACTAAAAGGATATAATAGTTTTTTTCCAATTGTAACCAATTCTTTATTCCCTATTACTTAAGTCAGTACCCTGCCCTGTAGTATTACACAACTACAAATAGAGTCCCATTCAAACTTTATGCTGGATCAGAACTTGAGTAGAGTTGCTGCGCAATATCAAATTCACCTGTCAACGGAGGTACTGCGTACCGAATAGTGCACTACAGAGCCACCATAAACTTTGAATCAGACTGTAGTAACCTGTATATTAAAATTAAAACATACCTTGTTAACAAATTTGCAATATTACTGCGAAGCTCCATTAGTTTCTCCTCGCTGGAGGTGTGAGCATACAACAAGGCAGTCATAACTGGCATCAGTTTCAAGTACATGGCCTCTTCCTCCTCATCAGCTGGCTCTTCTGAACCTGACTGTAGGATCAAGTTGAACTGGGTCTTGAGGATCTCACACATGATGGCCTGTTGGTTGTCCTGAATAAGCATGTAAAGAATTTTATTAAAAATTTCTTGTATGCCTATTGTAGTTAATGCTATTGACCTTTGCATGGCCTTCTAAGGCTAGGCTTACAGGGGTTTATTCATAAACGATGACTAAAGTTAAGTAACGCTTAAACGTCAAAAATGTATGTTTAAACAGTCGCTAATCACTGCTTAACTTTAAGCAACGTTTATGAATAAAGGGGACAATGTGTAGAGGATTATTTAATCATGTCATATTTCGTACCTGCAGAAAACAATGGTGGGCCCCTTCAACCAAGCCACTGCTACTTGAAGCCTGGTCCTCTGCTTTGGTGGAAGCTTCTATCAATATTTCACCCAAACAATTGATCAAATACTCCATGCCATGAAGTTCATCCTTTATTTTAGTTTTTATGTCATGTCTCAGAGCAGTCAGAATGAACAGTAGCTTCAAATCAAACAACATTATTTCCTCTTTGAAGGGCATGTCTTTGTAAATCCTTAGCCTGGCTACCAATCCCTGAGCAATGGATGTGTGTGCACACAGGGCCCTGGCTACTTCACTGTTGAATGTTAAATTGCAAAGACATTTGAGTGCCTCAACTGCCACATCCTTCTCTATTAGATCCAGTGGCATCATGGACTCTTCATCAAGAGCTTCAAAGTTATACAAGCCAGCTCTTTCTATTAGAGTTGTTACCCATCTTTCACAGATCAGATTTTCAAGGTCTGATTTGTCTCGGCTAAAAATGAAACAATAGAGTTGTAAGTATTTTGGATAAAGAATTTTTATTTTTAAAAGTGAATAATGTTTAAAACAAGAATCACATAACTAAAACATCACTAACCTTAACACCCTTACAGATGCTAAGCAGAGCGCGTGAACTGACGCCGAGGACTTATCCTGGAGACGTTGAAATAAAGCTGTCCATAACAATGCTCTCTGATTCTTTACGGCCAAACCAGGAAAATTGAACGCGTTTTCATTCTGGAAATGTACAGCAAATAATGGTAAGAATGTTTCATTGCAGTGCTTTATATGTTGTCACTTAATTTAATTAAACAAGCCTTACATTTTTTAGAAAGCGCTGTAATATTTGGCCGACTTCTTCTACGTTATCGTTAGTACTGAGGATTTCAATTTCGCGTTCTTCCATTGTAACAGGGTCTCCTACTTTTTTCCAAACACTTTTGGCCGCTCTCTCCGCTCAATCTGGATCTACCAGATCATTGGTGGTAGGACAAAGAAACAGTCAACGAGAACTTGTAATATTATTATAGCTTTCCCACATACAAACACAAACAAATGAGAACGGAGCGTAAAATTATTATGATAACAATATGCGCAAGCGAGTAAAACTCAAAATTATGAGCACAGAACATATATACGATTATGAGTGAAAATGAGTTATCACTGACAGACTGACATCATGACATGTATTTATCTTCTGTCCACCACAGATTACATAGAGATACTACCCTGTCAGCTTTTCTTAGTCGCCTGTCAGTGTGACCACATTGAGATAGGAACATTGACATAGAAAAGTAATTGAGCACAGAGTACAGACCCCAGCAGGTCAAGCTACCCGAAACTGTCAAATTTTCCCAATCAACCTTGAACCTTAATGTTATAACGATAACGTTGAAAATCTATTAAAGAATTTTGACAGATTGTAGTAGCTTGATGTGCTGGCGTCTGTACATTATTATTATACTGGCATTGAGATAGGAAAAAACTTCTATGTGAAAGGAAAAAGGTGACCACCACAGTGACCACAGATTAAGTATGTGTCTCTTCACAGACTACTCAGACAGAGATAGAGCTACGTTTTTAAGGATCTTTTGGCGCCTGAATGACATTGACATGGGGTAGTTGTTGATTTTAGTGAAATGGGGATGAAAGCTGCCACTGGATGCCACGTGCTCACTTCCGATGTCTCTACTCATTGAGATAGGAAAAAAACTTTTGTATGTCAATGTCTCTATTAAACATTGAGATAGGAAATTAAACAACGTCTGAGAATTTGACAGCTAGCTGTCACTATCCACACATTTTTCGTAAACAAGCGATTTCTTTTACGCATAGTTAATTAATATGCCCTGTTGCGCAGCTGTGGACTGCAAAAATATGGGGACCTATGCATGAAAGATGAAAGCTGTAGGAGAAAGCTCTACGAAAAAAAAACTTGAATTCTTATTTGGGAGAAATTCCCAAAAGACTGTCTGTTTTTATTACTTGTGAATTGTGATATGATATTATGTAAATTATAGTAAATGTGTGTGTGTGTGTGTGTTGAGAATATCTTATTATGTCAATGCTAGAATCTCTGAAGTTTTTCAGTCAGGAAGATCATCTTCGAGTTGGTTTTCAACTACGATTAGGTTGCTCTTGTCGTACGCCTCCAGTCTTCAACAAAACAAAAACTTAAAGTCTAAGTATGTACTACATACAAACATAAAATAACTTTTCCACTACATCTGCTTTTTTACCAGTGGTAGACGAGTGTTTAATCTGAGACTCAAGTCACATACATATTTGTGGGCGTCCAAGCAAAGAGGGCTTCTCGGCATTTAGCTTCCGAGATATACGAAGTTTTGTAAAGTTAGGTGAAAACATTGCATTTCGCGATTATAATGATTATTAATAAATTTTATCTCATTTATATTACCGAATCTACATTTATCTAGTTTTAATTTGATTTGTGATTGACACAAACGTATACAAACATAAACAAATCGATGATGACGAGCTTTCATTTTGAATCCCATAATTTGTATTGACAAAAAGAGAGAGTTAGAGACCAGAGGGTTCTCGAGCAAAGTTAAAACCCAGAGGGTAACTATTTCCAGGGCGAAAGGTTGATAGCTAAGTAGGTGTGGCAGGATGGCAGAACACCTAAAATATATTTGAAAAGTTCTAGAGACGAGCCACAAAGGCTTCAACAGTCCGTCAGCTTTATATAGGGCCAAATTAAATTAGCTAGTGATACTCCGTGGACGTGAAAATCACCCCGTCCACGAGCCTTATCTCGAGAGGACGAAAGAGTGTAGGTACTGTGGTAGTTATGGCACTGTCAAATTGACAGTTGTGTTCTGTGATTCTGTGAGCAGCTGTCAGCAGCTGTCTGTCATGTCAAATTTGACATTTTATCTTCGAGCGATAGACTAAAACTGCGAGGTTGATTTTATTCTATTTCTCTTCCCTTGATGGGATTCGGAGGATTTTATTTGTAAAAAGCAAAATATATTTGGCCAGAAAATGCCAACTGCTGCTCTCTCAGGCCATTTCGTCACTAAAATAAAGCGTAAGTTTTGATGGATCTTACAGTCTTGTTACTATTGGCTGAATAAACTCTTACATAATTTGTATAAAAACTTGTAGAAGTTTAGTGTTAGTTACATTTCAAAATATGACATGACTTATCAGCTCTTTGCAATTATGATAGAGAATGACATTGATTTGTACAATTCCAGCCACGACAAGTTGTCTGAGCATTGTTTACATCAAGTCAGCCTCATACAGTTCGGATGGCAGTAACAGGCCTAACGTGGCCGCTTACAAGCGGGGCACTGGAGGCCGGGCCAGCTTTAATGGCATCGTAGCAACAGTGTTTGGATGCACAGGGTTTGTGGGGCGCTATGTGTGCAATAAACTGGGCAAGTCTGGTGCTCAGGTGAGGTGTTACATTGTGTTTATTGTAGTAATCAAAGATTTTGCATAAGACATTGAAGTACCTACCTTAAAAAATCATTAAAACAATAAATAATAAGCAATAGAATTATTCTATACTACTACTCATTCTACCATGTAAAAACCTCTCAAGTTGGTTATTGTATGATTTCAGATGATCTTGCCCTACAGGGGTGATTTCTATGATGCCCAGAGATTGAAAGTGGCTGGAGACTTAGGACAGGTGCTGTTCACACCATTTGACATCCGTGATGAAGAGTCTATTGCCAAGTCTGTCCAGTACTCCAATGTTGTCATCAACTTATTGGGACGTGACTATGAAACCAAGAATTTTAAGTACAATGACGTACATGTGGATGGCCCTAGACGCATTGCAAGGTATGACAACTGACTGACTTTTTTACCTTGATTCGGTTACGGTTTGATACCTACATAATATTTCCTTTATTTCAGTGTAAACATATGAATTATATTTTTAAATATTAGAATATAAAAAGTATAAAAACATTTAAAAATATAAAAAATAGTAGCCCACTGGTATCAGGAACAGGGTCAAGCTACCGGCGGTCAGGGCTCCAGAGAGAGGAACTTCCTGACAATGCGAACCGTGTCCAGAAGTACCGCTTTCTGAATCAAGCCCTTGATCCAGCTGCCTAACAAGAGCCTCCTCAGGTGTTGGTCGAGCCTCTTGGCTATTAAGCCATTGGCTGTTAAGACTATCGGCACAATGATTGCTGAGTCCACATCCCACATGTCGACAACCTCGCGAGCCAAGTCAAGATACTTGATTATATATAATATTATTATTATTTCAGGATTGCACGAGAGATGGGTGTAGATAGATTCATCCATGTGTCTTATCTGAACCAATCACCAAATCCTCAACCCCTGGCTTTGAAGAAACCATCCAATTACAAGATTAGTAAATACTGGGGAGAGTGTGCCGTTAGAGAGGAGTTCCCCACGGCTACCATCATACGTGCCTCGGACATCTATGGTTCTGAAGATCGATTTTTGAGGTATTCAGCTTTAATTATTATTAAAATAATCTAGTCATGGTAAAATCTCCAAAAACCCATGGTAACAGGTTAGTCCCTGCCACCCTGTATCCCTGTAAAATCATGGATCAACCAGTAAGAATTTGTGTTTCAATGTCCAGTGTGCACCTGGGCATTCCGGGGCAGTGGTCCAACTGCTATGTACAACTAGTTGGTTTACTAGGGGCAGTTGTCCAACTTTAAAAATAGTTGGACCACAGCACCTTTTGTAAGTACCGTGGTCCAATTCATTTAAAAAATAACTTGCCAACTCTAAAAACCTCAACTGCATCTTTATGTGTGTGTGACACCTACTGGTTTACGGTTTTAATGAACCTCTGTATTTAGCCAGAGGCATAGGACTAATAACAGGCATAGGACCACTGCCCCAGACTACACCTGGGCTAGGGTAGAAACTACAATAAAATACTGGCAATAGAGAGTTAACTTGCATCCAAAAAGTCCAAAGGCTCCTCGTCACTCTTGGAGCCTTAATGGGAATAAAATATGTGCTTGTCTTCTACTTCATCTCACTATGCACATTGGAGCGATGTTGATCGGTTGTCGGTCAAATGTGAGTAGTAGAGAAACGCCGGGATGAAAATCACAAATTATACGCGGCATTTCGATAATCTGCTTTATAGTGACTGCCTCGTTGGATAATTGGTCGCTAGCGCTACTGCGCATAAGGTCCTGGGCAAGACCCAGGACCTTATGCGCAGTTGCGCTAGCGGCTTCCCGGCTCGGACAAAGTGTCATTGGGTTTTACCATCTAAAATTATTTAGTAGCAGCCCGGAGTCTGGTGTGCCCGGTTGATGGTAATAAGCTCGCCCCTTATTACATGGGACTTAAACTAAACATAACTGGCGAAATGTGGCTGAATCACTTAGGCTACGTACGCACTGACAGGTGACTTGCTTAGCGGCTAGAACCTAACGAGTCACCTGGCGAGTAGTGAAGTGAAACGAACGTCCTAGAATCTTCGCAACCAGCCGCACTGCGCGCTTTGCGCCTTTGCTAGTCGCCTAGCGTGTATCGCACAGATTTTAAGTCACTAGGCTGTAGGCGCTAAGCAAGCTACCTGTCATTGCGTACGTAGCCTAACACTTACTTGATACATATTTTCGCCTAAAGATTCGGCGAAACCTGCGTGTCAAGTACGTGGGACGCAAAGTGGGAGCATCAAAAGCGCGAAACTAAACGTGAACACCTGCGCGACTACAGCGGTCTCGTAGGTGTGCAAGGCGCCATAGATAAACACGAGCGTCCACCGCGCGACTGACGCTCCCGCTTCGCAGTCGCTTTGGTCGCGCAGGTTTGGCCGAAGCTTCCGTTCATGTTATGTAATGTACACTAATTATTTCTTTGAATACAGGTCCTTTGCTTCAGCCGTACGTATTCATGGACAATACATGCCGCTATGGAAGAATGGTCAAGAAACTATCAAGGCGCCTGTGTTTGTGTCCGACGTCGCTCTGGGAATTATTAATGCTATCCGCGATTGTGATACTAAATGCCAGGTTTTTCAGGCTACAGGGTAAGCTTATTATTACTGTTTTACTTAATTTAAAGACATACGTATTTAAACTTTTTTTTTTTCGAACTCCAAGATTTTTTTTTTATATTGTCGGCGTATAACGGTATAGTGTCTATATTATAAAATAGTTGACGATTTGGACTTGTTCTTGACTGATTGGACGAAGAAGCCACAGCACAAGGAAAGTTGGGTGGAAGAATATGGGGGAGGCCTTTGCCCAGTAGTGGGACAACATAGGCTAAGGCTCAATTTACACCGCCGCCGAACGGAGTGGAAGTGAGTTTTCGTAGCGATATTTTACATAGCAAAATGAACTTTATGTCAATTGTGTAACGTACAGACGCCAGTACATCAAGCTACTACGATCTGCCAAATTTCTCTATTAGATTTTCAACTTTATCGCTAAAGAATTAAGGTTCAAAGTTGATTGGGAAAATTTGACAGTTTCGGGTAGCTTGACCTGCTGGCGTCTGTACAAACTAGACACGATAATTCTCCAGAAGATTCGCGACCTGTGCGTATGTGTGTATCTAATTTGTGCGTTACTCTTTTGACATAAAGTTCATTATGCTTTGTACAAAAAAAAGCGCTTCCACTCCGTTCCGCGGCAGTGTAAATTGAGACTAAAGGAAAAAAGAAGTAGACTTTCGTCTTCTTCTACTTAGCGTGTCGATGGAAATCTAAATGGACTCGACTCAGAGTTCGGCAACGTGTTTGGCGCCGTCAGTAGCGTCCATCAGTTCAATATGACAGTGACGGCAAGATGCACAGATCGCACTTTGACTTTACTAAGTACCTAAAGCAAGCATTCCATACGAATGTGAACATTATTCTTATGTGTTTAATTGTCATATTCGTCTAAGCGAAAGTGAGCGAGCGTTTCATTCGAGTATCAACATAAATGTCATACAAATAGTATTCACCTTCGTTTGTGGTCAATGAAAGGAATATATTTCGATATTTTAGACTGACATTTTGTTCTAGCTTAGCGTAGGTTCATTCTCGAAACGGATATCTCGGTGAAAAATGGCTCTAAATTACAGTACTGTCACAGGCAGTCACAAAATGAAAAGTAATTAATTCTAAAAAACGTTTCTAGTGACATTTTGAATTACATTATTAGAAATTCAATTCAATTTATTCAGAAACAATTCATATTGTGTTTGAAATCATTAAAATTATAAAAATAACACATTCATAATACCGAATAATAATAATAATAATGATAGAAAATAAAAAAATTAAGTAAAAAATAAATCTATACTTATAATAAATCTGTAGAGAGGTCAATTCTGTACATGAAATATATTTCCAAAATAACTACCAGGGGGTGATTAGGGATCGATACTGATGCCAAAAATGCAATCAGTAAAATTTTTGTCTGTCTGTCTGTCTGTCTGTATAACCGTTATAGAAACAAAAACTACTCGACGGATTTTAATGAAACTTGGTACAATTATTTTTCATACTCCTGAGCTGGTTATAGTATACTTTTCATCACGCTACAATCAATAGGAGCAGAGCAGTGAAGGGAAATGTTGGGAAAACGGGAGAAGTTACTCCATTTTTTACGCTTCCGTCGCGTGTGCAACCTTAATGGTTAAAGCTACACAGAAATCATGTATGACGGAAATGTTCTCCTTAAAATTATATAAAAAATATCCTACGACAGCATATGTCTATCTTTTATGGTTGACTTACAATAACACGTGTAACTCCCGATAGCTTAGCAGTTCGAAACTTTCTGATTATATTTGTCTACTCTTACATTTATAACACTCTCAGTCATTCTTAATTAAAAAAGTTAACATTATTTACTATTCCATAAAAAAGAATCATAGAAATCTGTATAGAAACACCAGAGTTATACATGAAATACGCCAATAATAAGCCATCGAGCGTGAATACTGAATCACGTTCGACGCGTCTCGCGCCTATAAAATTCAAAGTCCTGACTGACTGACTGACTGACCGACTGAGACATCAACGCACAGCCTAAACCGCTGGTCCTAGAGACATGAAATTTGGAGAGTGTATTCTTCGTGAAGAGTAGGTGTCCACTAAGAAAGGGTTTTTCGAAATTCCACCCCTGAGAGGGTGAAATGGGGGGATTTCGTTTGTATGAAAAATCTTATTCCTTGAGTTAATAAACTTGAAACTTGGCACGAATACTTATCTAAGTAAATTATGAAGTTGGGCATTTTTTGTTTTTATAAACTACCCCCTAAAAGGGGAGTGGGGGGTTTCAAAGTTTGTATGGAAGAATTTTAGCGCGCGGTCCGATTTAATCGAAACTCAGTGTTTATACCTAAAATTGAAAGGAAAGAATAATGTGTATCAGGGTTTTTCGAAAATGTACCCCTGACGGCCTGAAAAGGGGTAGTCAATTTTACAGGGGAGGATTTTACAGCGTGGCTTGATTAACTCGAAAATTGGTATAAATAATCTTTGAGTCAAGTTATGAACACATCCCAAATGATTTTTCAAAATTCCACCCCTGTGGGGGTGAAAAGCGGGGATACAGTTTATGTGAAAAATCTTATTCGTTAGATTAATAATCTTGAAAATTAGCATGAATACTCGCCTAAGTAAGCAATAAAGTTTATCATTATTAGTTTTTCAAAACTACCCCTCAAAGGGGATATAGGAGTGTTAAAGTTTGTGTGGAAGAATTTGTACGCGCTGTCCGATTAACACGAAACTCAGTGTACTTAAGACAAAAATAAATAATAACACGTATGAGGGTTTTTCGAAAATCACCCCCTAACGGGGTGAAAAGGGGTAGTTAATTTTACAGGGGAGGATTATAATAAGTGGCTTGATTAATTATAAAATTGGTATAAATAAAATAATCTTTGAGTCAAGTAATGAATTTTTATGAATTTTTCAAAATTCCACCCCGTGCGGGGAAAAGCGGGGATATAGTTTATATGAAAAATCTTATTAATTTAGTTAATAAACATGAAACTTGGCAACAATACTTGCCTAAGTAAGTAATAAAGGTTATCATTATAAGTTTTTCAAACTACCCCTCAAAGGGGGATATAGGGGTGTTGAAGTTTGTGTGGAAGAAATTGAATGCGCGATCCGATTAACTCGAAACTCAGTATTGATACTTTCGACAGAAAATAATTAATAATAAGTATGTAAAGTTGTCGCAAATTGACCTCTGATGGGGCAAAAAGGGGTAATTCGGTTTTTAGGGGAGGATTTGAACTTGAAACTGTATGTTACATTTTCACGCCTAAACCACTGAACTTCTGATTTGGCAAAGAGATAGATGGCATCCTGGGGAAGCACATACTTTTTATCCTGGTAGCACGTTCCCGTGGGATAACTTCCGACATCCACGCGGGCGAAGCCGCGGGCAGAAGCTAGTTAACAATAAAATTCAAAACCATTACAAGCTACTACATACTAATATTATTCAGTCTCTCATTAACTAATAAAATAATCAAATTTTTTAAAACGTGGATATGTCGTCGTCTAAAGAATACAGTTATTTCCTCAATAGGAACGCCTTAAGTGTTGACTTAAATGAGCTCTTGTAAATTATAGTTTTTAATTCCAATAGCAACCTGTTAAATAAATACCTGTTGTTTTGATTAAAAAGGAATACTCCGTGCCTCGCTCGGAAAGCACGTTATGCCGTTAGTCCCAGCTGTCATTCGCTGATCTTTGACAGTCGTTACGGGTCGTCAGTAGCCCGAAAGTCTGACAACCTGTCTTACCAAGGGGTATCGTATTACCCAGTAGCTGGGTTGTGTAAAATACTGGTATACAGTTGCATCCGATTAGACTGGAAGCCGACCCCAACATAGTTGGGAAAAGGCTAGGCAGATAACGAAGACGAGACGAGATTTAGTGAAATAATTTACTAGGAATTGTAGATAGTTAAAACTCATTTGAAGCATTTACGGAAGGCTTATAAATTCTAAAACATAATGTAAACTTAAAATACGTTTTTCAAGTAGTGGCCCCAAATATGATATTTCGCAAAATACGCTGTTTTATAAATTAATAAATTGTAATCTAATTACCTACTTTAGCTTTATACTAACAGACATGATTACTTTACTTTTTAGACCCAGAAAGTACAAACTAGCTGACTTGGTGGACTGGTTTTACGCGCTGATGCGTAAAGACGAGAAGTGGGGTTACGTACGCTATGACATGAAATACGATCCTATTTTCGGTCTGAAGATTATGTTGAACAACTTGATTTCACCGGCGTACCCGTTGGGTGGCTTGCACTGGGAATCGATTGAGAAGGTAATATTGATTATATTTTCTAGCGTGATATTTATTTACAATTTCTATCGCCTGGTCAGATAAGGGTACGCTCGCATATAACCGAGATAAAAGTGTGTGTCACAATCACGAGCCGAGGTCTAGCGGTCGCGTCGAACTACTCGAAGCTTCGGAGGCCAGGAAGTCGGACACGCGGCCATAGTAGATGTATTTATCGCTACTTAGGCGCCGTCGCGTCGTCTCGTCCTAGGTGACGTCCCGGTATCGGCGACGGTGGATAAACGTCATAATGGCTTTTTGACTATTAGGGGTACTATACATATGTTCGAGTTGGAACATTCGACTCGGCAGTAGGTATTTGTTGTACAACAAAGCCGACCCCAAACAATTACTACATAATATTCGGCTTCCATTCGGCGCGTGCCGTTCTGCATCTACCCTCGTTGAGTCATGGTCGGGTCGGCTCGGCACAATTCGAGCGACAGTGAGCGGCTTTTCCCGCACATTGTCTATGGCTACATATATTCGTTGAGGCCGCCTGAGTTTGCCGAATCATGTCGACCTGAACACATGTAAGCACCCTCTTACATCCGCGACACGGTAGTTGGATGCTGGCGTCGAGACGCGTCACGGGTGGCGCACAGGCGACGGCTGCAGTACCTCTGTCGGCGGCAAAGTATCGCTCGTCTGTAAGATCGATATTCTAGATAGGTTCTTATTGCGTCAATAAATTCGGTACAGCTGCTCTCTGCGGGCGGGTGTGGTAGAAGACGACGATGGGGTGATAGATAAAACAACTTGTATTATTATTTTTAAGGGAGCAGTGGTATCGACTCCAACTTACGAGTTGTATGTCGCGTGTTCGAACCCAGCCAGGCACTTTGTTTTTTTTTGCATCACTACTGCTCTCAAGAAAAATCCAGCTAATTTATCACCTTGGATTCACAAGGTGCTGTACTGTACATTTCACAGAACTATGTTGGGATAAAACGTATTATGAAATACCAGGTCATGACGGATGCAAAGCTAATATTTCTTTTTTGGAATAAATTTATTCATACCTTTGCTATATTTACAGGAAGCCACATCAGACGTTATCGACGATAGCCTCCCAACGTTGGAAGACCTCGGTGTGCATCTTACGAACATGGAGGATCAGGTACCTTGGGAACTGAAGCCATACCGTGCTCACCAGTACTACATGGCTAAGGTAGGAGAGTTCCCCATACCACCAAATCCTAAAATTCAATTATAAAAACTTGGAGCGACATAAATCGAAAATCATGTAAAATTCAGTAATACCTATTATTATTACTAACTGAGGAGTAGTAGGAGCTTTGTAGACTATTTTGAATAAATTATTTTCTGTTTCTTTTGGTGTTTCATTAAGTCTGAGAGTGAAGGCAATTCAATAATAAACTTTTTAATCAGTGACAAAGTGCAGTTTTACGAGGATGGGTACACATTTTACAGCTTTTCAGACGCGCGTTTGCCGTCGAGCTTTTAACGCAGAATCCGCTCTTAACTACGACTTAATCATTCTGGGAATTGGATCGTGATACTATCATACTGCATCATGAATTATGTAATAGGTACTTACATAATAATGTTCCCATTTAGCGAATACTGATTCGAGAGAAGAGGGGGGGGGGGGGCATTATTGTAAAAATCAACAACGGACGCCATTCTCACATTTACAACTTTGTGACAAATGACGTCACAAAACGGGCTGCCCGGCGTGCTGCGCGCGCTGGCGGACGGGCTGCCCGGCGTGCTGGCGCAGCGCGACCGCCGTGGGCGCTGCGTGCTGCTCATGTACGCCTCCAACTGGATCCCGCACGCGTACCACAACACGATTACTTTTGTGTTTATTTACAAGTATACCTTACAAATTTAAGCTCGTCTCCGTATACAATTCCATGAAACGCATCAAATTATACTATATTGAGAAAGGAGAAATCTTATCTCCCATAGAAAATTACCCCACGTCTGACAGCAAAGAGAAGTATCTCAAAAAATCGCTAAAAATGAATAAAAAAGAAATACATACTTCCCGATTCAACAGGAATATACAATAGGAATATAAATAACATACTGGCTAACATAAGATAACCTTGCTTGGAATATTCGTGCAGGGGGCTTACCACCAGCTCTTATAGCAGGGCAGAAGTTGAACTGCACTGCTTTTTTGTACTTAGTCATAGAACAAAGCAGTGCAGTGCAACTTCTGCCCTGCTATAAGAACTGGTGGTAAGCCCCCAGGGGTAGAATGTAAGTATTATTATATTTACGTCTTTTGACATTTTTTGAATCAAAAATCAAAATCAAAAGTCATTTATTCAAATTAGGCTGAGAATCAGCACTTTTTGAACGTCAAAATTACAAAAGACAGTCCCCCAAAAACGCCCGCCCTTCACCACTTCCTAGTGCTATTGCTGTGAATTGTTGAGTTGTCATTGAACCTTTGTAAGGCTTACGAGGGGCCGAACCGAAGCCAACTCGCAGAGGCCCGTTAGACGATTTTAATGAAATACAGCACCAACCGACGATTATCCCTGTTCGCATTGTGCAAGTGCACCCAAGGACAAACCCTAATTATTATTATTTTTTAGAGCATATTTTTGCCGGTGGAACCCCCAAGGGAGACAAAGGGGTAGGTACCATGGGCAAATTATTTGGCCCGTGGTACCGCCACTAATCGCCAAATAAATAAAATGCAAATACAATCTCTTTGCTTAATGTTTCTGTAGGAGCGTCGAGTCGGCAGCTGTAGCTCTGTCGCTGGTCGTCCATCGCCGGGCCTCCCCGAGGTAACTGGGGGTCTCACCTGGTGGGGACAGACCGCCGAGGTGTCCTGAAGAAAGCGGCGCTGTGAGTGGGCGTCGCGACGCGCCTACAGAAAACTACATAGCAATCACTCAGATGGACGCGTTTAACAGGGCATAGACCAAGTCGCCAACCAAACGAAGGGCCTGTAGTTACAGGTCACCGTATGGCACTCTGCGGCCGGGGGGCGGAGCCCCGGTACCGCGAGATCGCCTCGCCCCCGCAAGGGGGCCAGGCGATCTCTCAATGTTTGCTTAATACACTAGTGACGGATGATGATAAAAAAGCCTCATAATTTTCCTGCCCTTATCCCATGTTACTTGGGGTCGGCGCAACACGTTTTCTTCTTCCATTCTCCCCTGTCAACCGTCACGCTATCATTCACTCCCTTCTCTTTCATATAATTCCTCACACAATCCATCCATCTTTTCTTCGGCCTTCCTCTCCCTCTCCATCCATCAACATGTATATTCATCACTCTTTTAGTCACATGCGTTTCGTCCCTTCTCATCACATGCCCATACCAAGCTAAACGATTTCCTTTAAACTTTTCTGTCACTGGCGCCACTTTCAAACTTCCTCTTATATACTCATTTCTTACTTTATCCATTCTCGTCACTCCACACATACATCTCAACATTCTCATCTCCGCTGCATGCAATCTTCTTTCATCCGTCTTCTTCACCGCCCAGCATTCAGACCCATACAGTACGACAGGCCTTATCACAGACTTATAAATTTTCCCCTTTAACTTGAGGGGCATCCGTGGGTCGCAAGTTTTTCCTGTGACCTGTCGCCATTTCATCCATCCTGAGTTGATCCGATGCGTTACGTCTCGGTCTACTTCGCCATCTCCTTGGACAAGCGACCCGAGGTACCGAAAGTCGGAGCAGATCGATAAGGGCGTTCCGGCGAGAGATATGGGCCAAGGACTGGAGAGACCGCCAAAATCGCAAAACAGATACTCCGTTTTGGTTCGACTTACTCTCAGGCCAATCTCAATTCTCTAATCTGCTCTGGACCTCTAAGCCGTTCTCGGCAACCAGCACAATGTCATCGGCGAACAGCATACACCATGGAGCCTCCTCTTGGATATCCGATGTAAGAGCATCCATTATCAGCACGAAGAGGTACGGGCTGAGTGCTGAACCCTGGTGTGATGATAAAAAAGCGTGTACGTTACCCCAGCAAGAAAGTGTCTCCTAGGGTTATAGGAGTAAAACGTATAATTTGTGCCCTAACTGCTGTAAATGTGCCCCCACATAAAAAATGTGTGCCCCCTGTCGTTTTGGAAAAAAACGGAAAAAACGATTCCTGCTGGGGTAACGTTTTTCTAGCAGGAAAATTCTAAACGAATGATCGGAGAGAGAAAAATTGTGCATGGCCAGAGAGCTTATATGTGTGCTAAAATGTGCCCCCAAAAATAAAATCTGTGCCCCTTCAGGTTTTCGAGATATTGCATTTCCTGCTGGAGTAACGTTTTGATGAATCGTATATC
Source organism: Apamea crenata (assembly GCA_949629185.1). Classification (NCBI taxonomy): domain Eukaryota; kingdom Metazoa; phylum Arthropoda; class Insecta; order Lepidoptera; family Noctuidae; genus Apamea; species Apamea crenata. The sequence goes on from OX451359.1 coordinate 8,662,182, forward strand.
TCTACAACCATTGCATGTGCCCCTGTGGAATAAACATACACGAGTAGCTCTTAATGTGTGCCCCTATGTGCCCCCAATTAGATTTAAGAAAATATTTATAGTTTTCAAGTTATCGCGGTTTCATGAAAAACCGAAAAAACATCGCAGCGCCTAAATTAGACAAGGCACAAGTTCGCTGAAAACTGTATTCGGTCCTTCTTGACGCTAATAATAACCATACAAAGTTTCAAAACTGTTCATGCATGCGTTTTTGAATAATCTTGCTAAAAGTCATAACGATGGTGTCATAACTTTGACGGCAAAATACAAGGAACCGGCTCAATCCCAGATGTGTAGGTGTAAACCAAAATCATGTGCCTTTATTCAAAAATATATGGTGAAAATATTCAGCTTAGAATGTTTCGTATTAAGTAAACATTAACAAAAAACCAAAATATGTAAGCAACGGCTGGTTATCCGACCAAATTTGAATAACTACTAAAAAGCGACGGATTCATACATATCGATGACCTTCTTTACTTTACTCACTAACCGGTTCACACGTGTTGTGCCTGAGTACTGACTTAGAAAAGTAATAAGTAATAAAATAAAGTTGTTATTGGATGATCTGTGATTTTTTGTGATGCGAATTTACTAATTATATGTTAGACTTAGATGAAAAACTGATCTGTGATTTAAATAATAATTACTACACAACGTGCAAATAATTTCTAATATTTATAGGTAGGAACTTTGATCTGTGATTTGATGCAATAATTACTTTAAGAATTAAAATTAAGGGAATAAAAATAATAATTTCCACATCAACAAGCTGTTTCATTTATTATAGTCACAGGGTGCATTTAATATATTTTTTAATTAGCCCCCCAAAACTTTTGAACGCGACTGTACGGACAACAGCTTAGGTATAATACGTCCAATAAAGAAGGTCATCGATATGTATGAATCCGTCGCTTTTTAGTAGTCATTCAAATTTGGTCGGATAACCAGCCGTTGCTTACATATTTTGGTTTTTTGTTAATATTTACTTAATACGAAACATTCTAAGCTGAATATTTTCACCATATATTTTTGAATAAAGGCACATGATTTTGGTTTACACCTACACATCTGGGATTGAGCCGGTTCCTTGTATTTTGCCGTCAAAGTTATGACACCATCGTTTTGACTTTTAGCAAGATTATTCAAAAACGCATGCATGAACAGTTTTGAAACTTTGTATGGTTATTATTAGCGTCAAGAAGGACCGAATACAGTTTTCAGCGAACTTGTGCCTTGTCTAATTTAGGCGCTGCGATGTTTTTTCGGTTTTTCATGAAACCGCGATAACTTGAAAACTATAAATATTTTCTTAAATCTAATTGGGGGCACACATAGGGGCACACATTAAGAGCTACTCGTGTATGTTTATTCCACAGGGGCACATGCAATGGTTGTAGAGATATACGATTCATCAAAACGTTACTCCAGCAGGAAATGCAATATCTCGAAAACCTGAAGGGGCACAGATTTTATTTTTGGGGGCACATTTTAGCACACATATAAGCTCTCTGGCCATGCACAATTTTTCTCTCTCCGATCATTCGTTTAGAATTTTCCTGCTAGAAAAACGTTACCCCAGCAGGAATCGTTTTTTCCGTTTTTTTCCAAAACGACAGGGGGCACACATTTTTTATGTGGGGGCACATTTACAGCAGTTAGGGCACAAATTATACGTTTTACTCCTATAACCCTAGGAGACACTTTCTTGCTGGGGTAACGTACCTTAAAAAAGCCTATTATGATAAAAAAACTTCTTCAAACTCTCTTAATTTTTCAAAATTCTTCCAGGGTCAACATTATGATTTAATTGAAAAATCTCATATGAATTGGGAAAACTATTTGTCAAGCAGCAGTTCGTTTTTTAAATAATAATAATATCCCTGGATATTTGCTCGTGGTACCCCAAGGGTAACTTGACTGGGGGACTTGTACTCAGTTTTAGCGATTAATTGAGATACTTCTCTTTGCTGGCAGAAATGGGGCATCTTTGAGCCTTCTTCTTTCCGTTCACAATAACTTTATAATATGCAAAGATGTTTTAACATCAATGGGAAAATAGTAACACAACCTCCACGATAACGTAATGTGCAGAATATTACCGAAGCACACAATAAGTATATGTATGGTAAGATGAGTATTACCAGTAAGATGTAAGGTTTTACAGAAAATAAAAAAAGAATTAGATTAAATTTTTTTTTATTAAACTTAATTAAGGTGCGGGCCTGCCTCGACCAAATCCTCCTCTCTGAAATGAAACAAAAATATAAAAATTAGAAAGGAATCAATGTACAGACGCCAGCAGGTCAAGCTACCCGAAACTGTCAAATTTACCTGCTTTAGTGATAAAGTTGAAAATCTATTAAAGGAATTTGACAGATTGTAGTAGCTTGATGTGCTGGCGTCTGTACCACAATTATTCTGAAATACCACTACCATCTTTTTTAGCTATCTGTTATAAAATTAGTGGTCCTTATGTTGAAATTATTATTTAGGAAGGAGAAAGCAGACTTCAATACTAAATTTAACTTAATTAGGATTATGTGACATGACATGCTTCGTGGACAGAAAATATGTTAAATTGGAAGCTATTGCCTTTGTCTTAATTCCCCCGTGTGAACTTCAGAAAGATGCCACTTGTCTCTACTAATGTTAACTTAGAACACTACTATTATATTAGATATAACTTACGAATTCAACATCAGCTGATCCAGGGCCAACATCAGCCTTCTTGTCGTGAGCGGCTGGCGTGGTGGGTGCACGGCGGTACGCGGAACGGTCCTCAGCAGAGCGAGCGGGCGCGTCAGGGCGGCCCACGGCGCCACGGCGTACAGTCTCGGCGCGCACGGAGCGCTTGAGGGTTGCCGGCACGATTTCAGGGGGCAGGTGCAAGAAGATCCTGAGATACTCGATACCCTCGTTGGTAAGGTACCTATCACATAAGAAGAAACTGGGTTGATTGAATAATATTAACAAACAGTTTCTTCAGCAATTTGCACAAACGTCGTAATTTTTCCAAAGAATCGTGGGGAGCTTCTTTTACACACGGCAGCACCACAATTTTATTTACTGTCAAGTTGTTGTCTGTACCTACTGGTTTTATTGAAATTAAGATTGAAATGATGTATTAGATTGAATATGGAGTTTATTGGAGTTATGAATAAAATGTGGACATAAACTACTGACGAAATGTTAAAATAATTGATTTATATTTTTATTTATTTTATGATCTTAATGAATTTCTTGATTTCAATTGGATGAATTGCACCGATCCCAGTGTGGTTTGACCAGACTCGATTCATCGAATGAACCCCAAGATTCGCACTAGCTCCTGTAGCCTCATGCATGTTCATGGTGCTACAGCGACCATTGCATATCAAGAAGTAGATCGGGGGCGCAGTTTTTGTAAGGAAGAGGTGCCCATAGGAAAGGGTAGGATTTAAGAGCCTACCGCATATGCATCCTAGAGTAAGCATCTAATGAATTTCTTGATTTTATTTTTCAATTGATATTATTTTTTATTAATTTAAAGACAGTTGTGATTTAACTTATGAATTTATTTTAAAATTTGATTTTATGTACTTTAGTGTATAACTAAAGTACATTCACTGTACTGTAGTATTATTCACTGTGTCCAACTTATAAAATTAAAATAAACTTGACGCCTAGGTATGTTGTCATTATTATAATATTTTTAGTTGACTGTTTTAAATACACATGTTAGATGTTTGGTTTAAGTTTAGGTGTATAACGCTTTTTATTATAATTATATTTGTTACAAAAGATCCCTACACTTCTTTTAGGTGAGCATTGTTTTAAATTACCACATGTTAACCTACACTTTAGCTTTCACATCTGCTTAATGAGCAGTAAAAGTTAGGGGCAAGTCACAGTAAAAGCAACAGCTAAAGCAGTGAAGAAACAAATGTAATTGTTAATTTGACTTTGTGACGTTACTTTGGCTGTTACTATTGGTGAAGAAACAGGCCGTAAGGGATGTTAATGTTTGGTCTAGTCACACATTTCATTTATCAAACTAAAATGGGACGATTAGCTGATGTAGCCTATTACTACAATAAAAATATAGGGATCATTTTTCATTTGTAAACAATCACTAAAAATTAATAATTTTTATATCACAACCTACCAGTAGAAATGCCTCCAGGCAAACTGTTCCTTGACGTATCCTCTGGATTTCAATGACTGCATAGCCTTTATAACTTGGAGGTTAGGAATCTTCTCAAGATCGGGGTGTTTAGGAGCATGATAGTCTTTCTTAGCTACCATGACTCCCTCTTTGAAGAGGTATTCATAGATCGACACGCGATTCTGTTTAGGCATCAACATCTTGAAGCACTACCTAAAAACAAGACACAAAATAAGCACTTAGGTTATCTCAAGTTTGTTCCGTCACTTTCAGCCACATGAACAAAATAACTATACCAAGCAATGTATAAATCAATCTTAATCTTAAATTTGGCAAAAAAACTCTACAAATTCTTTCGATTACTATAATAAAATCAGATTTCTATGTCTGACAGTACCTTCCGCCTATTTTGACAAAAGAAAAAGAAACTGCAAGTTAAGTTTGACAATTGACATTATTTTGTAGCTCCATTCCAAGCCCCTCGCGAAACTGGGATATTTAGCATGTGATTTAGTCGATTTCTTAAAACCGATTATTTTATCCCATTTCCGACGGCTGATTTGATTGACAACAGATTTAACGGTCTGAACTGATGCCAGAATTAAGGTTCAAGTGACTTTTTTATTTATTACTCATTGAGCCTTCTCTTGAACTCGATCTCGCCTGATGGAAAGCGATGGACCTACTACGATGGGACAAGCATGCCCAGAAGATGCCTGTTAACTCTAGCTTCGTAAGTAGACTGACGGAACATAAACGCTGCCGATGAGTACCACAGTTTGGCTGTACGCAAAATATATATATTTTTTAAATATATAAATTATTGATAATTATTAATGACAGCTAACAGATATTTCACATGACAGTGATATTGATGCTTGTTACTATACTGCCTCTGCAGTTGGAAAAAGAGAAGTCACCGGATACGATGAATAGGATATACATATTATATTCTACTAAAAATAAAACCCTAGTATCCTAAATATGAGGGTTTGTATGTTTGTTACTCAATCACGCAAAAACGGCTCAACGGATTATGATGAAATTTGACACTAGAAATGACAAATCTGAATTTACGAATTCAATATTGGCCACATACGCGTTATCTTGCGATATCTTATAACGCGTATAGGAATGTTTTTTATTGGGTCTATTTTAATTGACACGGCAAAACAAACAGGCAATCGGTTAAACCAGAGGCCGCTAACAATCTCAGCCGTCCTGGGCCTTTTAGTGATAGCCGCCTGCGCCGCCACCGGCGGGTGTGTGTAATAGAGGCGTGATATATTGTTATTTTATGTTCCATATTATATAAGGCCGCAATTATTATGTTTTATCTTTTTTACTGTGACGAAAAATAGAAAACAAACATTCATATTTGACGGCACGGTTGGCGCAGTGGTTAAGCGATTGACTGCTGCGCTGCGTGTCGCGGGTTCGATTCCCGCACGGAACAAATATTTGTATGACCTACAATTAGTTGTTCCGGGTCTGGCTGTTTGTGTATGTGAGTTTATATGTCTGTAAACGCACCCACGACACAGGAGAAATTCCTAGTGTGGGGCATTCCTAGTGTGGTCCTTTAAATGATACAAGAACTTTGGTAAAAATAATATAGATATGCATTTTTTCTTTGATATCCCTCCGGCGCCGCGCAGCTCCGTGAGGCCGAGCCACGCGGTCGAGCGTCGTGAGTTCTTATAATGGGGACGCAGTGCTAGAACTAACGTCGCGTTCTAACAATAGCATAAAGCCTCACGAGGCTGGGCCACGCGAGGCTTTAAGGCCACGCGGCTGTAGGGGAGACGCGCCTTTTTGCTGTTTTTTGCAACGCATCCCCATTATAAGTGCCGCGCGGCCTGGCTTGCGCAGTTTCTTTCGAGATATATAAAGAAGAAGATCGTTAACGATCGTTTGATCGTTAGTCCACTCCATTTTGGCGCGAATACAAAAATAACTCAGTGTAGCGGTGGATAAGCCGCGTTCCCACTAGGGCCAACTCACGAGGCTCGGCCGCGTGGCTTGGCCTTACGGAGCCGTGCGGCTGAGCCTCGTGAGTTCTTATAACGGGGACGCGTTGCAAACAATAGCAAAAGCCTCACGAGGCCAGGCCTCGCGAGGCTTTGTGGCCACGCGACCCGTCGTGGGACGTGGCTTTTTGCGCTGTCAGCTGGCAGGCGTGCGGGTTTGCAGGCGGAGTGTTGGGGCATACGTTAAAGCCCTGTTAGACGAGTTAATTTACCCGTAACAATGCAGGTGTGGCAGATCAATCATCTCAGTGTCCTGCCCATAGCTTATATTTGTGTGGTGGACGCAACGCGTTTTTTTTCCATACTACTCTATAGTCGCCATCTCCGTGACAGAAAAATTTCAGCCAGTAAATTCTTGACATAATTTATTGTTTACTAATGATTTATTAATATTCTGTTAATCTGTGTTCTTGAATCTTGACAAATATGTCAAAAATATATTCCGTTGAAGTAACAACTGGATAGTTATAGCGATCATGAATAATATTTTATCACGTATTGTGTTAAGAAATACTAAAAACATAAATCTCCGTTTTATGGCTACTAAAAAAGAAGATGTTTGTACCCATACGGGTCAGAAATGGGACTCTGATGACTATAGGATGGCGCGTTTCATGAACGCTCCTAAAGTAGTAAACCGTAACTGGCCTATCAACTTGGTTGCGGCAATAAAACCAATACCAGTTAAAGGCAGAAAAGTGTGGTGTGACGGAGGCAGTGGTGCAGAAGGTCATCCACGAGTTTATATTAATTTGGACGCACCAGGTCCACTATACTGCATGTACTGCAATAAGAGTTTTATCAATGATGCCTATGTCAAAAAACCCGCCAATCCATGCAAGGAAGATGACTGACCTGACTTAAATTTTGAATTTACTTACACTCTCTTCATTTATTCGTTTTTGTAACAAAGTAATTTTTTTTTACATTTTTATATTGTCACTGTTGGCCACTCTGTCATTTGCAGTCAATGTCAGGAAATTCATACTGTCATTTAGGTGTCAATTGTCAAAATGCATGTTGTCACTTTTTACAGTCACGTTGGCTGGCTGTTTGCTAAATAGCGTCTCTTTATACATATTCAGAACGTCTCTGTGAAATAAAAAAATACAAAGAAACCATCATTATTAGTTTCATTTTGATAGGTATTGTAGTTTAAGCTAAAATGGATTTTCAAAACCGCCCTGGTGGTAAGACTGGCGGTGGAGGAGTGGCGTCATGGTCGGAAAGCAATCGAGACCGGCGCGAGAGACTTCGCCAGCTCGCGCTGGAAACCATTGATTTGAATAAAGATCCTTATTTTATGAAAAATCATTTAGGTATGTATACTATTTCAAACACAATGTTCCGCACCTTGAACTGGCAATGCATGACTATCTTTTCGTCTTTGTTAATTATTCTACTTTGACTATTTTACGTTAGTGTCGGTTTCCCGTCTTACCGGATGCAGCTGAAAACCAGTGTTTTACATGGAGCGTCTGCCTATCTGACCTCCACACCCTGTTATTGGGTAACACAATACCCCGCTTAGACTGGTTGTCAGAGTAATATTTAAAGGTTTTTAAATCATTATATTATTACAGGATCATATGAATGCAAGCTATGTTTAACCCTCCACAATAATGAGGGCAGTTATCTAGCTCACACTCAAGGCAAAAAGCATCAGGCCAACTTAGCTCGTAGAGCAGCTAAGGAAGCAAAGGAAGCACCGCAACAATTAGCTCCTGAGAAGCCAAGGATTGAACCCAAGAAGTTTGTTAAGATTGGACGTCCAGGTTACAGAGTAACAAAGCAAAAAGATCCTGAAAATGGCCAACAAAGTTTATTGTTCCAAGTTGATTACCCAGGTAAAAAGTTTTGAGTTTGTATGGTCAAGAAATAGAACTAGCAATTTTGATAACATTTAACAAAAAAAAAACAGGGTTGAGAGGTTTACTTATGGTGCTTCTAAACGGGCTGTACTATCACAGCAATGTGTAGCTGTACTATTGGCAACCATTGCTCGGCCATCACAAAAACATTTTATCTTATGGCTGAGCAATCTATTGCTGGGGGGCATGTATTGCAATATATCTGCAACAGTATGGCCCATGATTCACACTTAAAAACGAGCTACACAATCAGGCAACAATTGCTGACGAAATTACTCTTGTTGCAGTGGCTTGATATTGTTTAAAAAAAAAGAAACGGTTGTCGATTCAACCTTACTTCAATAGGTGTGAAACTTTAGATAATTTAAGTCAAGAAGCAAGCGTTGATGAAAAAATATTTAGGAACTTTACTTGAAGGTCAAACAGCGACTTTGAGTTTATTTTAAATGTAAATGTATTTCATCAATAAAGTCAATAAATAATCCTAGGCAATATTTCAGTATTTTCGTTCGCCCATCAATCGTCCGGCAACCTATCGAAAATGCATTGGCCATACCCAGCCATACCAAACATGTGTGGCTATAGAGCTGGGACATAACTGCAATACTGCACAGTCTGCCTGGTATTGCTGGCCACTGTGTTGCAGCCACATATTGGTATAATGCCAGCTCTACACATTGGCCAACATTGTGGCAAATGTGTCTAATAACTTATGGCCATCACATAGAGCCAGTTTTTGTGCTTATTGTGGGCGGGCGTATTGGAATGATGGCCCACAAGTTGGCGCGAGATCCGTGTGGTGTCGGTTTTTAACAAAAGATCAAAGGGTTGGGGCAGAGTTATGGCCTCCGGGTCCATTTACACAAACATTTACATTTGACCAAATTCAGTTTCTCATCAAAACATTGTTTTTATTCTAGAAATTGCTGAAGGTGTGCAGCCGAGACACCGCTTCATGTCAGCATATGAACAAAAGATAGAGCCTCCAGACAGAAGATGGCAATATTTGCTATTTGCCGCTGAACCCTATGAGACAATTGCATTCAAAGTACCAAGCAGAGAAGTGGAGAAACATGACTCGAAATTCTGGACTCATTGGAATAAAGATACAAAACAGTTTTTCCTGCAGTTTGCTTTCAAAATGGAGCCATTACGCATGCCTCCACCTCCTCCTAAGATGTGGGAGAACCATGGAATGCGCCTGCCTCCTCCACCTGGAGCACCACTAATGGGGGTGCCCCCACCCCCTCCCTTATTACCTGTACCACCACCACCACCTTCTATGTAAATGTGTGTGATTTAATTGAAATAGCCAATAAAATTTTATTTGTAATTATATATTGTGTTGTTATTTGGTTTCTGGTTCTTCTAATTACTTGACCTATAAATACTTTATTTGTCAAAATAGAACTAGGAGAGTGGTTAATACATAGTTTTTTAAAATCCTAATCATCTTTTGGCTTTGTCATAGTTTGGTAAACATGAGAGCAATTACTACAAAGACAAAAGCTTCCATTGAAAAATAAGATGGTGGCGTTAGTTCCGATTTTGGCCAACTGCCAAAAGAACCTTAGCGCTCTATGACTGTATTGACACATAAAATAATAAAATTTGGCACCAAATAGAGATAGGTAATGTTAGTTTATCCATAAAGTATGGGGAGATTGAATGGAGGTGCCAACTTGCATAATCCTAGATGCCACTGTATGAATCGTATGGTGCTAAACAAATAACTGAATCGCAAAACAATCTTATGAGGAGTTTCTATCGTAAGCTACAGCCCAATATTGTACAGGCGCCAGCAGGTCAAGCTAACTGAAACTGTAAAATTTTCCCAATCAACCTTGAACCTTAATGCTTAAGCGATAAAGTTGAAAATCTATTAAAGAAATTTGACAGATTGTAGTAGCTTGATGTACTGGCGTCTGTACACACGGCTACACATCAAGCTATACATTTCCAGTTTTAGCTGACCTCGTATTGTATAGGTTTTTCGTACAATCAGTAGTCAGCTTATACTGGTTTTGTAAAGCTTGATCTGTAGCCGTGCGTACATACATACATACTAATTCCATATTTCCGTTTATGTTAGCCAAAGACATTAAATTATTACTTGATGTTAGCAGAAGTTTATGAACTTTGGGTGATAAAAACGGGAATTTTGGCCTGGAATGGCTCCAATCAATAGGTTGCACTGTACAGTATATCTTTACTGGTGCCTATGCGCGTCCAATATACTGGGCGCACTGTATTGAATTCGAGTGAAATATACTTTAGTATAATTAAAATAATTCATGGTTCAAAAACTGCATGGAACTTAGAACTTGTTCTATAAACAAATGTTTAATTAGCACCAAAAGACGTTCGAAATCATCTCCATGTTATTTTACACTACTGATTTCTGGCGAACTTAGAATGGAACGTGTTATAACGGTCATCGGCTGATCAGCGCAGGGGTGCATTGTTTGTAAATAATAATAATAATTTACGCGCGCAACGCGCATTCACCACCCTAGTTCTACGGTCGTTATTTTATTTCATTTTGAGAGTGAACTCAGTGAACGTTGACGGACTTTTGAAATATTGTACGGGTATTCATGACAGAAAGTTTACTAAAAGCATCGTTACTTTCCAAATTATTATTGTAGATCATGTTTTCAAAAGCAAAGCGATTTGAACCACTCGGTAAGTTATTTTTTGTTAAATAAATTCCTAAGTATTACGTCTTTTTTCCAGTCTATAACAATAGTTCAATAAGCTAAAGTTAGGTTTATGATAGAGTTATGTTAAGTTTAGGTAGTTAGGTCAAGCAATTAGTTCACGATTATCTAAATACAGAACGTTATCTTGAAGCCTGCAATTTCACAGCAAATAAGTGATAACCCATAGCCATAACATATTCAGTTCAGTTCATGAAAATAGCCATAATAATATTTTCATCTGACCCAGTTTTAGTAATATCTAAAAAAAAATGCGAAAATTTGTTTTCACGCTAAAACACGATAGACCATGGTTTGGGTAAGGCTACTTTTCATCATGAATCGCAGACGAAGTCGCATAGGACAGCTGGTAACTATGTACCTATTTATTTGATAGCAAACCATAAGCACTAATAAGCAGTGAAAAATAGGTAGGTATAGTCAGCCGCACGGCTATAGTAACTATTTGACTTTGACAGCGTCTTTATTCGGTAGTAGTAAGAGCGGATTTGGTCAGTGGGTCATTTCGTAGTTATAGTGTAGCAGTGTAGCCCGTGTAGCCACCGTGCCACGGGCGTGCGGTTGATTGGCTGTTCCCATATTACCAATAGGTACTCCCAAAACGTGATTTGGTAAGACAGCATTACAACTAGGTTTTAATGAAACTCAAATAAGCCTTAAAACCTAATCAAAACAATTCATTTGCAGCTCCAGGCTCCACAAAAAAAAGTCAAAGTAACCTAAACAAACCAGAAAATGACAAACAAAAGCCGACTGTTAAAACCTTGGCTACAGGAGCTAAGCCTTATCTATTTGTCATCCCAGCACCTTCGAAAACCAATACTGATGTGCAGTCTCAATGTAGCTCTGTACCCAGTGTCAAATCATTTGCCACGGTAAGTGTACCTATTCATTGAATGCTTCTTTTTTCTAGGACAAACCGTTTTTTGAAAACATTGGTACCTAACTAATAATATAAAAATGAATTGCTGAATGTGTTGCTAAGCGCAAATCTCGAGAACAGCTGAACGGATTTCGCTAATTCTTTTTTTAGAATATTCCTTGAAGTACGAGGATGGTTCTTACGGAAAAAAAAAAATCAGAAAGTTGCTTCACGCGGACGAAGTCGCGGGCAAAAGCTAGTGTATGATAAATTTGTCGTGCACCATATAAATATTGACCAATACATTAGCTAATAACCATTTAATTCCTGTCTTACTAAATACATAAGACTACTGTGCCAGATAGCATTCCAATATAACAGCTGTTTCTGTGATGACTGCAGACCAATTCTCGTAATTTAAAACAATCAAAATCTAGTCGCAGTCTCATCTCGGTGACAAACGTCAAAATGTAGAGAAATTCGACATATTTTTGACCGATTGAGACTGAGATCAGACTGTGAACATTCTTAAATTTACCAGAATTGCCCCTCTAGAGCTGTCTGTTAATGCTGTCATTTGGGTACACTTGATTTGTGTAGTATTCTCACACATGTTTAATATCTCATACTGTATGTAAGTAAATTAATACTTTTAGTAATATGTGGAGATGTTGTTGATTGTACGTTAACCCACTTAGATGTAAGACAAAATGTAAAATTGTTTGTTTTCCCTAATAAAATAAAATAAAAAAATCTCAGGCATGAAAAAAGAATCATCATCTGCCTAGCCTTTTCCCAACTATGTTGGGGTCGGTTTCCAGTGTAACCGGATGCAGCTGAATACCAGTATTTTACATGAAGCGACTGCCTATCTGACCTCCACAACCCAGTTACTGAAAAGAAAATGGTTCTAATATATTTTTATTATTTTTTAATCATTTATTTACAGCCAAAGCCATTAAAACCTACCATCAAAGCTCCTACCAGTCTGAAGAAGAGAAATGACCCAAGATTCCCTAAAATAAAGAATGAAACTTCAAATGAATTTATTAAATCTCAGGAAGTGGAAATAAGGTAGGTATTGCTTTAGATTTGGTAGAATTAAACCATACTATTATTAAAAATGTGAATGTTTTCACGCGTTAACAGCAGAAATTGTTATGAAACAACTAACTGTAACAAATAAATGTAATTTTATCTTGATTTTAGAAATAAAGACCATACTATTGCTGAATATACAAAACAAATTGAGGAATTCAAACATAAAATCTCACAGCTGGAAACACAAGTGAAAGAAGCTACACAAAATAACATGTTGAATAAGCAACTTTCCCAGATGAGTTTAGAAGACGTGGAGCAGAAACATGATATTTATATAGGTGAAGCTGAAGGCAATTATTCAATTAATGATCTTAAAAACAAAATTTATGAACTAGAAAAACAAAGTGAAAAACTAGAACAAGAAGTCACTGACAAACAATTAGAATTGAGATCTGTTGAGGAAGTTATTACTATTCGAGATAGCTTATGCCAGGACTTGCAACAAAAATTAACAAATGCAGAAACCGATTTAGAAGAAACCCGTCAAAGACTTGAAATGGTAAAAGGTCATCATGCTCTTGCTCTAGAAGCAAATGAGAGCATTCGCCGTGAATATAAAGCAGAGTTGGAAACCTTAAAAACGAAATTGGAAGAAGAAAAGCAAACAATCATAAATAAATCCAAACTAGATCAAGAAAATATTAGGTCAAATTATAAAACATATATAGAAACAATAAAACATCAAATCATGAAAGAAAAGTTTGAGGCTGTTCAGGAGCTCCAGCAAGATTTAATTAATAAGGATGCCGAGATGAAAGCTAAAATGGAGCAGATTGATGAAGCAACTTGTGAAAAATTGAGACTATGTGAGATACAATTTGAAGAACGCACCAGAAACATTCATGAAGTCTACACTCAACAGCAGAAAAAATTGCAGTACCTAGAAGATGATATCAAGGACCTGAAATATAAAATCACTTTGACCGAAGAAGAAAAAATTATTCTTCAAAAAGAAATTAATAATCTGAAAAATGAAAATGATTCTTTGAAAAAAGAAAAACTGACTCTGATAACAGAAAGAGATGAAATCAAAGAGGAGTCGAAAAGGAAGCGCATAGATTTTGAAAATGAAATAAATAAACTTACAGTTGAAGTGGATAAGGCTGTAAAGGATAAGAATAAGTTTGAAACATCTCTGTCTGTAACAAGAGATATTGTTGAAGTATTGTCAATGCGCTTGAGGGAATCTGATAATGAACTAGAACATTTGGAAGATAAAGTACAAACACTATTGAATACAAAGGAAATTTTAGAAAATGAGCTTGAAAATTATAAATCAACTCTAAACAGTACTGCCATGGAGTGTAATGAATACAAGGAAGCTTTAGTAAATATCTTGAAATCGAAAGCAGCATTAGCTAAGGAGCACAATCGCATTATGGAGCACAATGTTTCCTTGATAGAAAGCTTACAAAATGTTGAGAAAGAAGCATATCGCGAATTAGGCTCAATCAAGGACGAGCTAATAGAAGATGTCGAGCTTTTAAAAAAGGAGTCTACTTCCCAAATACAATCACTTCGTGGAGAGGTTAGTTGCCTAAATCATGAAATTGACTTTTACTCTTTAAAAAAATAATAATAATCGTAATTCATTTTTCTACAGGTTGAAAGGAAACGAAAGTTGTGTGAACTAGCCACCGAGCACGCCGGGCAGGCGACCGCTGCAGCCGAGCAGTCGCGAGTGCTTCTAGCGCAGGCAGCCGCCGCTATCGACCGCCTTGAGGCTGAAAATCAATGCCTACAACAACAGGTCATCCTTCAAGATCAAATAAATAAAATATTAGATGTGATGTTGAACAAAATAATGCTGATACACTTATTAATTACAGATCCAAGATCAACAGTCTCTAGTAGTCGAGTTATCTTTACTTCGCCAAGAAAACGAGGAGTTGACAATGACAGTGGCAAAGCAGTCTTCAATCATTGACAAGATGAAGAAGGATTCGGAACAATTACAATATAAACCTAAATCACCTTCAGTCATACGGAAATCTACTAAAATTGGCAAAGAAAACTTGCAGACCATTATTTCCCCTTTGAGAGAGCGTAATCATTGAAGCATACATTTCATAGTATGAGATTAGAGAGGTTGAGTGGTCGAGTCCTGACTCTATATTTTTTTTTTGACTATTGTTATTTTTGAATGTCAATTGTGTATTTTCTGAATGTTATATTTGAAAATTGTTCATTATAAAACCATGTTGAATGTTTCACTACCAAAAACTATATTTTATACTTAATAATTAATTTTATTGTTTGATAACCTATTTATTTTAACGTGAGAACGGCTTCATCTGGGTTTGTTTATTTTTTTATAATTATTCTGGCCAATAGTGTAATTGGCGATGAACTTGTGTAACTATTTATTGTAGTGTGTAAAATAGTAAATTATTTTCCAAAGATTTTGTATTTTATCATTTTAGCAGACTTCAAAAAGAAACGAAAGTTCTAAAACCCAACTACGACAATTAGCCAACTAAAAAGGTAATAAACAAGATAATATCACAGAAAAACAAATAAAACAGCTATTTTCTAGCGAAACCCATGAGTATTGAAAAATATATTTTATGATGACCTTTTATCTTAATTTGACCGAGATGTGTCTTGAGAGTATTTGTACGTCTAAATGCGACCCAGACCCAAATTATTCGGGAGTCCCTCCGTCCTGTCATTTTTCTAGAAATTAAAAAAACCCTACGAAACTGGATGCACTGCAAGTCTTGACTCCTAGTCGGTTTTTTTAAAAATCATGAGCGACTATCAATAAATAATAGTACACCTAATGTTATTCAGTTGTTACAAAGTAACTATGTATGTATGTAGGTACATACAACATAAATAACTTCACGCCTTGCCATGGCGGTAGGAAGAAACTAGGTACCTACTAAACGCCACCTGCTACGATTCTTACTGCGATAGGTACCCTTTTTACCTCGTTAACAAAGTAATTGTTTTATATATACCTACTACAAGAAACAGAGGGGTGACTATTACGTGAATCACTAAGCAGTGCTTCAAAATATTTTGTGTCAATTTAGATTAAAACATTATGTTGTATGGTCAAAACCCCACATTCCGCCTCCGCCTGTAAATCTGTGCTACGTTTACATTCAGCCGAAGTGGGCAGGACTAGTGTATAAACACGATACTTCACTTCTCATGCCTCTGCCATTGTCAATCGCGCTGCCCGGCGCTCCCTAAAAGAGCGGTTTTTTGGGACCGGCCGGCAGTGCGTGTTTACATTCTGCTCCGTCGCTCTTCTCGCCACGCCACCATCTTCTACGACGACGAACTTTTTTTTTTTTTGTACTGGATATCTTTTTAAATATCGAACATAACATTATGTATCGCAAAAAGACAGCGCGGATGCTGTAATTATTTCGACGTCTTTTGCCGAAACTCGAGCGAAGAGTGTTAAACACACACTTCTCTCGATCCTACTGCAGCAGTATTTAGGGAATTATTGCCGGCAGCGCGAGGGGCAGCGGCAGCAGCTGAATGTAAATGTAGTATAAGACTCGTGTAATTGGGGGAAAGCCTGCATAAAACCGAGAATCGCACCCAGTGCCAACAGCACAAGAGTAGCGTTTGCGACCACTAGAATAACGAGGGCAGCTAAAGGAAATATGTATCTTGACTGGATTTTACTGGACTTACTTTGGATAAAATTTGTTTTCAAACTACAAATAAAAAACATCGTCAGTCTTACACCAATTTATTTGGACCAATTTACAAAATTACACAAAGTTGTACCTATACTACAGATAGCGCTAGTGCAATAATAACTTAATTACAAAAAGCATTTTGGCAACAAAACAGTACATCGATATGGAGATTCCTTCCGTACTACAGTATATTAATAACACATAAATAACTTAAATAATACAGCAATTATAATGCAGTAAATTGTTCAATATTTCTTTGGTTTCTTTCTTTGTTCAGACCTTGTAAATTCACAATAACTTTGAGACACAGTAATTAGCGAACTAAATAAGTACTAATAAAATACTAAATTTCATTGCAATTATGCACGTCACCCCTTCTCTTAAATGCAAGCGCAGTGGCAAATGTTTGAGGGTCTGACATAACAAGAGGCATTGTTGTAAATTCTCCCTCGCTGCAAAACGCATCTATGGCATTCCATTTGGCATTCACACAATAGTAAGGGCTGGCCCCAATAAAAAGCTACACAGAATAATACAAAATACCCATTAATCAAATACATTTGGTAAGGAAAGATGGGAATAAATGGATGTATATGGCTACAGACACTGGCTAAGAATATGTTTATAAAAGCATATAAGTTTTACTTCACACAAAATCTACGGCTATTCTCACGTCAGCTGATAAACGCAATAAATCTTATCAGATACCTACTGTTAGAACATTGATCTTGAGATTTCATATTTTTTTTAAATGGGGATCAAGATTTTTCTTGGAAATTCTATAATAATATTCTATTATATATGAAAAGAAATCCAAGTGTACTCAGTGTAATTATTTCATACCACAACTTAACTAAAGCAATTAATACCTAGTATTTTAGAAATCGAAATTTCATCAGTCTTTTGAATGTCTTACAAAACTTTGCATGTTTCCCTTCTAATAAAACCTCAGGATCAATGAGTCCTATTAATTCATACATACCTATATAAAATATATCCATCGTTCATATAAAAGTAGAAAAAAATATTTCTAAAAATAAAGGTAGGTACTTAACTGAATCAATTTCAACATACATCAATACTAATAAAATGAGTACAAAAGAGACTGCCTGATCAGATGAGATCAATAATTCATCAGTCTGACTTAGATTATCCTTAATATTAAATTGTTACATAGTCTATGGTGTAAACTGCTCACTGTTATATTTCATCTACAAGAGAAGATTAATTAATTAATTCCAAGGGTATGAACATTATTTAGGAAATTTTGTACTTTAGGATTTTAATAAATAATGTTAAACACAGAAGGTATTCCTATCCAGACATTTTTTCACGAACTATCGAAAACATGTAATTTATATTTTTTATTATCTATGAAACACGTACACAATAGACAGCGAGAAATATTATAAATATGTAATATTATTGAGTAGTTATAAAACATTGGGGCAAGTATTATGATATCATATTATTTAATAACAAAAATGTTGCAGGGTCATAAAATGATCGACATTTATTTTAGTCAATGTGTGCATACCTCGGAACAATATCTTCCCTAATGAGTAAGTCACAAAGAGGCAAGCCACTAAGAGGAAGCAAATCTTGACCCACTTGAATTAAACCACTTTCTGGTCCAGGCAAATGACCATGCCACACATAATAATAGAAAAGCTGCTGCATAGCGGCCATGTACCGACGCTGTTCTGGCATTTCCGATTCGAATGTTCCAAGAATGGCTTCAACATCAGCATTTATGCTTGCTATGCCAGAGCCACCAGCACCGCCGCCGGCGCCTGATCCTTGCACTACATACATCGGAACAGCCAGACGCAATCTAGCGAGACTTACCAAAGGACACGTCGTACGAATGGATGAAATCAATTCCACCAAACCTTCGTAAGTTTTATTGACATGTGTGAACACTGAAGAAGTCAAATTCTTTTCCCCAATTACACTTTTATTGACAATTTTTTCTACTATATCAGCTGTCCAATCAAGATGTTTTTTCTGTAAGAGATCTGAGTGACTAGAATGTTGAGTTGTACCAAATACCATTGGTTTAAAAACTTTGTCCTTTCCAGACTTTTTAGCCTCTTTTTGAGTATCCCAACTTTCATAAGCATGGACTCTAAGTAACTCTCCATCTAACACCAATAAAGAATGCTTAGCTTCATCACTTCTGGGTAGATTTCCCATATAATTTTCCAACCAAAAATCTGGAGTTAGAATTTCTGTGGTAGAAATTTTTCGTAGACAACTGGCATCATTACATTTAGTCAGTTCCTTGAATCTGGTGTTCAACTTTTGGGCTTGTTCTAATGTTTCTCCAGGAAATATGACGGAAGGTGATGACAGCCACACACGGGAGTATAATTTCTGAGCCGGAGTAATGGTAGTTAAAGCAGCAGTCAATGTAGCTCCGGCTCGATGGCCCAACAAAGTTACGGACTGTGGGTCTCCCCCAAAATGCTTAATATTCAAGTGTACCCACTTCAATGCTATTACTAAATCACTTAATCCATAGTTGCCTGATGTAGCTGGGTACCTACTCTTCGATAAAATATCTAGGGCTAAAAATCCAAAAGGACCTAATCTAAAATTAGGACGTACAAAAACGACTTCCTTGGTACGGGAATAAAGTGCAGAAGGTTGAGCAGGACTTATTCCTCCAGCTAAAGTGTTTGCTCCAATCAGAATAACAACAGGTAATGGCGAATCATACCTCACATGAGGAGTAACCACATCGAGAGTTAAACAATCTTCTTCACCAGTAATTGTAGCATTTTCTAAGAATTGCAGGCAGAGGGGGCCCTTCGTTCGTGCATCATAAGTTCCATTCCAGCATGTTGATAGGTTGTTGATGGGTTGAGCATATGTGAATCTCTTTTTATCCACTGGAGGTATAGCATATGGAATACTAAAGAACTTGTAGACTCCTTCATCCAGAATACTGAAAGAAAAAATGCTGACTAAAGAAAAGTAACCCTAAACATATTATAAATATCACAGAATATAATTATAGCATACACATACCCTTCAACAGGCCCGCAACTGGAGAAAGTCGTAATGTAGCGACCGCGACGCAGAGGGCGTTCGGCTGGCGGTCCAGCATGAGCTCCGATTATGACACCAATAATAACTGCTATCAGGACTAGAATTACAATCCCAACGACCACAATATCAACTGAAATCAACAAAATTGTTGTTATAGGTCGCGTCGAACTTTCTGGCGTTTCTGAAGTGTGCTACTCGCTTCGCAGTACCCCACCCCTCACCCCCACTGACACATGAATTTGTTACTGCGCTGCGAGTCGCCTCTTATTCCGAGCCGCCATAAATTTTGAATCGGACTGTAACTTACATAATAAGGATATAATAGGCGTACTGATGTGTGAAATAATAATGATTGAACCAAATCTATGAATGCAGAATTTCTCCACAATATAGTAGCCCCAAACTAGAGTGTAACAATGTTAAAGATTACATTAATAAAAATAACATGCTACTACTTGCAATACACATAAGGTTTAAATAAAACTTACAACGGCTATAAAGAGTAACAAAAAAAAGGTTTAGGTAATAACTACTTTAAAAAAAATCTTACCATTAATAAACTTTTTCTGACGAATCCTTTCTTTTAGTGGAAGTTTAGTAGCCACTTTACCTTCTTCTACTTCCTATAAAATACAAAAATAACATGTCATTTTCATTATTTGACAATCGTATAATTCATGAATGAAGTGGATAAATGTATGGATACAATGGAGATTCTCGTATTCCAGTGGCTTTACAAGGCCATTTACACACTGGACTTTCGAAAGGCATTCGGCAAGGTTGATCATGAGTCGCTGCTGGATAAAATTTCATCTAACGTCGGCACACTTAGGGGTAATCGTTGTATGGAAGAGGAATGGCAGGTACATAACGCGCGGTCCGATAAATTTGAAATTCATCTCTATACAAGAATAAGAATTACGTAATTGAACGTAGTTCGGGACCCTTTTAAATTTTAATTTTTTCTCTACTAACGATTTAAACATAATCACTCAGATATACGTATATTTCTGATTTTTACCATTTTACAACAGCTTTCAACGAATTCACAAAACGATCACAAACAAATTGATTGAAATTTGGACAGGACAACGTATGTCAGGTCAGTTAGTCAAAAATAAAAGTCTTTTTCCAACAATAATTTTTGCTCAATGTTACTTAGTTTGATTTACAGAATGCGTAGACAACGGGTGTGTGTGTGTCTATTAATTAATTCTGAAAAACCAAATGATACATTTGTAACGCTGTAGTTTAGTTAACAATGAGTCCAATGAAGCAATAGCGGCAATAACTGTTTTAATTCATTATTTTAGGTAATATAAAAGTTTTACAATGCAATGCCATGTTGTATAAAGAAATTACCTACTTATAAGCTTTTTGACGCAAGTAAGTAAAGTCATTCAATTATATTATTGTTTTATTAGGTCAATAATATTATAATATTGAATGTATTCTGAAAAACTGGATGCTACATTTATAACGCCATCGCCACGCCCTGGGGTTGGCGCCGTGCGCCGCTGTGGCTAACGATAACGACCGAGTGCCGATTGGAAATTACCTAATAAAATTTACATATGTATAAAAATTAAAAAAAAAAACTACCGAGTCGGTGGCGATGGCTTCCAAAATTAAATTTATTTTTCAGTTTGTAGTGTTTGTAACGCGGTGTCCTACGTGAGCGACGAATACGACGCGACGCGACGCTGCGAACGCGACGAACGCGATCAACTCAACGGCATACCCTGCTTGCGGCCTATATGTCTGCGGCGAGACGCGACGTCACGCGTAGGTACTAGTTTTGGGGATATTATAAATTGCATATCAAATAAATAATCGCCTATCAATACATACTCATCATTTATATTCTTTTTTACATCAAATAGGTAACTTACTTCACTACAAATAAACTAAATGTTTAACAAAACTCAAACTGCAGATAATTCGAAATTATAGATTATTACATCAATATGACATTACTTTTTTCCTCATAATGCAATACAGTTAAATTTATTTTTGTACAAAAATACTACATACATAGCATAAATACTGACTGCACAGCAAATTTTCCATATTTCATAGCAAAATAACTATCCCAGTCGCATAGGGTGTGAACATAAACTTAAGATTAGCTGGCTAAACTTTTAGGTTTATCTTTGAGAAGCAGCTAAAGTTCGATATCATGTTAGTTTGTGTCGTGATATTCCATCTTTAGCCGGCTAATGTGCACATTAACCGAAATGAAACGGCTAAAAATGAAATCGAAAAAGCTAGGTTAGGTTAGAACTGTGACCACATAACGCACGAGCCGAGCGAGCGAAGCAAGCGGTGCCGCGGCAGCGACCGGCGAGTGCCAGAAACATTTTGCTTTAGGAAAAATCGCTGTACGCTGCGAAAATAAATTGTATTGTTTAGTGATATTTTGAGTTGAATATTTTGCTGTGCAATCAGTAATTTTGATGGGAATTCGGAATCTTATTGCATAGAAAAAGGATATTTTTTGATTTGCGTTTAAATACTACCCCTTGTTTTGAGGGCGACCAGACGCGTCACTTCAACTTTCGAGCAAAATTGTACTGTACTTCTCCATGATTCGAGAAGTAATGACCAAAATTACGTAGGACACTTCTTGTCGCGTGTAGTATCGCGTCTTATTACGTCGCGTCGTGTTGCGTCGTATTCGTCGCTCACGCAGGACATCGCGTTAGGGTTCGTACCTCAACAGGAAAAAGCGAAACCCCTTATAGAATCACTTCCGTCTGTTTGTTCGTCTGTCTGTCAGTCTGTCAAACAAAACCGTTTTACTCCGGAACAAGTGGAGGTATAAAGTTGAAATCAATATCAATAAGTTGGAGAATTGACCGTGACATACACACATCAAAAGAATCAAAGTATTTAAAAATATATTTTACTGCCCTATTATAATTAAATTAATAAAATAATTGAGTATAATAATAATTATTACCATCAGACATATATTATCTCTGGTTGTTCTCGTCTGGCTAACGGTGAGTAGGTACTTGCACAGACATAATCAAGTAGCCAGGATTATACACCAGCAACTTGCTTTAAAATATAAACTTGTGGATTCTGACCATAGTCCGCTCAACAAGTAACCCAAAAGGAGGTATAGAGTGCGTGAGCTGGAACCTAAAGGTAGCCATTGACGATACGTCCATCAATCCAAATGGAGTGGACGTCTTCCAAAATGGTTTCGTGAATGTGATAAACGTATGCCAATCAAATGGACGCCTTCCAGCTTTGGATTTCCAAACGGATTGAAATCCATGTATCCAATCCAAATGGACGTCATCCGCGGCCGACTGTCAATGTCAAAAACGTGCGACACGCAATTTGGAAGCCGTTCGAATCGTCTGTGAATGGGCAAAACCGCGTCCATTTTTTTGTAAATTTTGTCTCAGTTTTTGCTATGTGTTGACGGGGGGTACATGTGCTACAGTGCTAGAAAGAGCTGAGTCTATGAAACCAGGACGGTTTTATTTGTAAAGGTTCATTTTCTCCTACGTCTTTTCTGTCTTTTTAACCGACTTCTAAAAAAAGGACGAGGTTCTCAATTCGGATGTTTGTATTTTTTTTGTTTTTTTTTATGTTTGTTCGCGCATAACTCCGTCGCTTGCCAACCGATTTGAATAATTATTTTTTTGTTGGAATGGGTATACTTCCCAAATGGTCCCATGAATTTTATCGAAATCGGACAAGCGGTTTTTGAAAAATCAACAAAAATAAAAAAAAATATCACAACAAAAAAGTGAAAAATAAAAAGTAGTTTTTATTATCGAAATACACACTGCTGTTGCCACCATTAAAAAATACATTGTGATAATTCTTCCGTACGACGTCGACTTGATAGCGTGCTATCTTCGAAGTGGCGGCGCGTACGTCCAAATGGATGTAAGTCAATGTGCCTTTAACTGAAGTGCCTCCATAAGGAAGTCTTCCATTTAGAAGCATTCCAAACAGACGTATCGTCAATGGCTACCTTAAGCGATTTCTTCAGAAAGTTGTTCAGGATGCTTAGGGAGTAAAAATACTAAAAGTCCCCGCGTCTAGGAGGTGAGCCGGAGTGGACGGGGGGATAAAAGTTCCCACTTTTGAGTTTTTAGCTAATATCTTTAAAATGGTGCGTCGTAGAGAAAAATTATCTTCAATCTCGAAAAAAACTACTTTTATCAAACACTAGCTGGTGCCTGCTATTTCGTTCGCGTTATTTCGGGATAAAGATTCATCTTAACAGCTGAACGGATTTGGATGAAATTTGGTAGGTAGATAGATTAGGACCAGTAATTGTGTTTTAATTTGTAAGAAGAATGTATTTGTATAATTTTCAGATCTCAAGCATGAAATTAAGTTTGTATGGGAAAGCCGAAATAAATCATTCCTTAATTGAAACGGGTAGGGGATGATTTACTAAAAATCCTGAAATACATATCTTATTATTTATAACAAGGACCCCCTATATACATTTTCAGACCTCTAGCATCAAAATTTACAGAAGTCTCATACAAACTTTAACCCCCTAGTTTAAGGGGTTGGGGGGGTAAAAGTTTCAAGTTTTAAGATTTTTTTGTTGTTTGTGTACTATTACTAACTTACATACCAAATTTCAGCTTTCTAGGACTTCAGGAAGAACCTTAAGAATATGGATGATCATCAGTGAGTCAGTGAATCAGTGACGAAATCGGGGTATTTTAGATATCAATAAGATCTAAAGTGTAAGAGCTATGCAATTGAAACTTTATAGGTTTAATAAGTCAACCACTGACATCATATCCCGAAAATTTTGTTTATCTGGTATAATCCAAACCCAAGTTAAGAAGGTTCAAAAATACGACGAAGTGCTTCGAGAAAAGGTAGGTAGTGCCCTTGCGCTTCGCTTGGCTCGTCTTGGCGGGGGCACTGCCATGCCCCCAGAGAGCGAGATGTTAAAACTTTGGCTAAAGTTTACATTAAAATGTGGGTTTAATTTTGGTGATCATTTACTATTTTTGTCTGTTATATGTTACTATATCTGGTGGTAAGTTAAACATAAGCCTACGTAAAGTGGGGGATCTAACATCCTACTTTACATTGTAGCTAAGAATAAAGGATAGAGACATACAACAGACAGCATAAATTAATGGCGATAGTCTTCCAGAAAGTTCGAAACATACTATTAATCATCAAATACTTACATTATGGGCATATCATAGGTACACCTCTTCTTTTTGAAACAAGGTGTGATGTTATGTTATGTTAAATACTTACAACAGGCTCCAGTTTCACAGTTTCCATGCCATCATTGGGGGTGTCCAACTTGTCATCCAAAGTTTCCATAGAGGCAAGAGTAGCATCAGCATTGTTTGGTGCACTACCACGTTTTTGGAAAACCCTTGGATATCTTATGTTAAATAAACCCTTCTTGCGATCTTTTTCCTCTGAAATAAGTAATTTATTTAAGTGTTTTCCTACCATAACAAATATTTGTTTATAACTAAATGGTATACATTTAAATGCAACATTAGGATATTTGATTCCATTGATTTATACTTAGTTAATTACCTACATGTGTACATAATGGATGCAATAAAGGTTGAATTGAATCCTCCCACTGAACCCTTTTAAATTCTGTGTGTACAATAATATTAACTCAATTACCTTACTGGATTATTCTACATGCATTGAGTTAAGTTTAAAGGTTAGTTTATTTTAAAGTATACTCACCATTTTCATTATCAGGGTGTTGTAAGAATTTTGTAAACTTTTGAAGGAATTGGAAGCGATTCTCCTTGACTTTGGAGCTCTCATCAGTCTTTTCATTATCAGTATCCTTCTCAATAGCTGCCTCTTCATCCTACATCAAATAACTATTATTAAAAAATATCTAAATGACATAGAAATAAGACCACCATGTCCAAACAAAACTGAGTTTTAACTCCTAATATGAACCCACAATATAATAAGTACTGTAAAATCATTTTATATTATTGTACCTTTGACTTGTCCTTATCCTTATCCGAGTTCTTGGTGAAAAACCCAGGCATTTTGATGGCCCCAATAGGTATAAACTTGGGCTTCACTTCGCGGCCCTGTTCCGTCAGATCCCCAGAGAGAGCTGTCTTCACGGGCCCTTCATCGGTCTTCAATTCCGCAGATTCGATATTCTCCACCTCAGCCTTTAACATCATTTCTTTCTCTTCAGCCTCAATCTGCTTCTTGTCCAGAGTTTTATTATCGTCCTCATAATCCGCCTTGTTTATATCCATTGTGCTCATACCTGCGCGGCGTCAAAATTGTATCACTTTAGTCACAAAGCCCTGTTCCGCTAGGGTAGGCACCAGTATATAACTCACCCTACGTCAGTGACTAAGTGATAACAAGACGATTAGCGAGACGTCCTTCTACGTATGTTTTAAAATACCACTCACGGGACAGGGTTAAGGGAAGCGTTAACGACTTCACCATAAAATACGATTTTGTAACATAAAATACTTACTTGAATATTATGTATCATATGAAACGTTCAATTATGACACAACCACAGTAAAAAAACAATGGTAACTAGTCTACACACAGTTTTTAACAAAAAGCCGCCCTCACTGTGGAAAAATGCCGCTAGAATTGCTAGATTATAATACGAATTATTAGAGTAGCAACAGCAAGCAAGCAAGCTCACTAGCGCTGCGTTCAGTTTTTTTACGTTGTGTTTAGTTTAGATGCGTTCAGCTTGTTTCGTTGTGAAACATTCCATTTCAAGCCACCTTTTATATTATTTAAGAATTTCGATAATGCTCAGGTAAAAAAAAATGTGATTTTTGTTATTGTTAGACTTAGGGCTGATTATTCCAACACCAGATAGTTTTAACCGAGGAGTAATTTTGAATTTTGGACAGTTAATACATACAAAATCTGTCAGACGTCGATTTCCCTTGTTCGCATGACAGGTCAATTCGCTTAATTTCGTCCACGTTGATTCATATAATTTTTCCTATAAACACTATACTTTTATTACAAAATAACTACCTACAGATTAGTATTTTAATAATATAAATTTTATTATGACAGTTCTGACATTTGATGTTTAAAACGTAGCCATGGTAACTTTTACTTTCAAATCCTTATCTGCCAGTATCTTTTTAGCTAAATATACATACATACTTAGCCAAAAAATAACCCTGGCCACAATCATATCTCAAATTCATATTTTCTACATGATATTGTTCTACGAGCTTACATTATAGATCCACGCAATGCAAGGGTCAGTTCAGTTTCGCCTCTAAAGCGAACACTATAAATAAGGCCTGATACTCTAGGGCCACCTATCCCGGGAACACCCAGTGTACCTGTCTGGTCCGGTACCTGACGGACCCTTCCTACGCCTCCGTCCTCCGTGAAGGCCAACTAAACTATCGGGCCGCACCTCATCCGAGGGCCGCCTCACCTGGCGGGCTGTCAGCGTCCCCGCCGTGCCTCTCTCTCCTGCTGCCGTGCTGCGTCCTGTCCTGCTGCGTGGGCCCTCCTACTCCGTGCTGCACACGCACCAGCACCTGCCCTCACCAGCACCTGCACCTGTACCTGCACCTGTCACCAGCATCTTTCAACTGGATCTCCACCTCAGCCTCCTCAACCCACCTATCACGCATCGTCATCCATTCACCCCACCTCCACATACTACACACCACTCTTCAGTCCATCTCCATCTTTTAATTGTTTATAAATGTAACTTTGATTGTTTTCTACCTCCCTTTCTTTAATTTCATCACCCCTGACTTTTAAATTTTAGTTTTTGTTGTCGCTACACGACATTTTGGCGAGACAGATTCGCTTTATGACAAATTCGCTTTGAGACAAATTCGCTTTACGGCAGAAGTACAGTGAATTCGATATATCTATATCGAGTGCTTGAATTACTGCTAACTCGTAATCACATCACTTATACTGCTCTATTTTTACTGAAAAATGATCCCGCAATGTAGTAAATAGTCTTTCGTAAGTAACTTGTGTTTTGTTAGGTAAGAGTATATATTTTTTTTTATTAGCCGTTAATTTTCCACTGCTGGGCAAAGGCCTCCCTACTCTCCACAGAGTACTTTTATATACATCTACTCTCTTTCGACGTCTCCATCAGGATGAACGGTCACTAGGCGTATTTAACGTTGAATTTATGCCTAACAATTGCTTCCCTATTGGTGTACGTTACCCCAGCAAGAAAGTGTTTCCTAGGGTTATAGGAGTAAAACGTATAATTTGTGCCCTAACTGCTGTAAATGTGCCCCTACATAAAAAATGTGTGCCCCCTGTCGTTTTAGAAAAAAACGGAAAAAACGATTCCTGCTGGGGTAACGTTTTTCTAGCAGGAAAATTCTAAACGAATGATCGGAGAGAGAAAAATTGTGCATGGCCAGAGAGCTTATATGTGTGCTAAAATGTGCCCCCAAAAATAAAATCTGTGCCCCTTCAGGTTTTCGAGATATTGCATTTCCTGCTGGAGTAACGTTTTGATGAATCGTATATCTCTACAACCATTGCATGTGCCCCTGTGGAATAAACATACACGAGTAGCTCTTAATGTGTGCCCCTATGTGCCCCCAATTAGATTTAAGAAAATATTTATAGTTTTCAAGTTATCGCGGTTTCATGAAAAACCGAAAAAACATCGCAGCGCCTAAATTAGACAAGGCACAAGTTCGCTGAAAACTGTATTCGGTCCTTCTTGACGCTAATAATAACCATACAAAGTTTCAAAACTGTTCATGCATGCGTTTTTGAATAATCTTGCTAAAAGTCAAAACGATGGTGTCATAACTTTGACGGCAAAATACAAGGAACCGGCTCAATCCCAGATGTGTAGGTGTAAACCAAAATCATGTGCCTTTATTCAAAAATATATGGTGAAAATATTCAGCTTAGAATGTTTCGTATTAAGTAAATATTAACAAAAAACCAAAATATGTAAGCAACGGCTGGTTATCCGACCAAATTTGAATGACTACTAAAAAGCGACGGATTCATACATATCGATGACCTTCTTTATTGGACGTATTATACCTAAGCTGTTGTCCGTACAGTCGCGTTCAAAAGTTTTGGGGGCTAATTAAAAAATATATTAAATGCACCCTGTGACTATAATAAATGAAACAGCTTGTTGATGTGGAAATTATTATTTTTATTCCCTTAATTTTAATTCTTAAAGTAATTATTGCATCAAATCACAGATCAAAGTTCCTACCTATAAATATTAGAAATTATTTGCACGTTGTGTAGTAATTATTATTTAAATCACAGATCAGTTTTTCATCTAAGTCTAACATATAATTAGTAAATTCGCATCACAAAAAATCACAGATCATCCAATAACAACTTTATTTTATTACTTATTACTTTTCTAAGTCAGTGTACTCAGGCACAACACGTGTGAACCGGTTAGTGAGTAAAGTAAAGAAGGTCATCGATATGTATGAATCCGTCGCTTTTTAGTAGTCATTCAAATTTGGTCGGATAACCAGCCGTTGCTTACATATTTTGGTTTTTTGTTAATATTTACTTAATACGAAACATTCTAAGCTGAATATTTTCACCATATATTTTTGAATAAAGGCACATGATTTTGGTTTACACCTACACATCTGGGATTGAGCCGGTTCCTTGTATTTTGCCGTCAAAGTTATGACACCATCGTTTTGACTTTTAGCAAGATTATTCAAAAACGCATGCATGAACAGTTTTGAAACTTTGTATGGTTATTATTAGCGTCAAGAAGGACCGAATACAGTTTTCAGCGAACTTGTGCCTTGTCTAATTTAGGCGCTGCGATGTTTTTTCGGTTTTTCATGAAACCGCGATAACTTGAAAACTATAAATATTTTCTTAAATCTAATTGGGGGCACATAGGGGCACACATTAAGAGCTACTCGTGTATGTTTATTCCACAGGGGCACATGCAATGGTTGTAGAGATATACGATTCATCAAAACGTTACTCCAGCAGGAAATGCAATATCTCGAAAACCTGAAGGGGCACAGATTTTATTTTTGGGGGCACATTTTAGCACACATATAAGCTCTCTGGCCATGCACAATTTTTCTCTCTCCGATCATTCGTTTAGAATTTTCCTGCTAGAAAAACGTTACCCCAGCAGGAATCGTTTTTTCCGTTTTTTTCCAAAACGACAGGGGGCACACATTTTTTATGTGGGGGCACATTTACAGCAGTTAGGGCACAAATTATACGTTTTACTCCTATAACCCTAGGAGACACTTTCTTGCTGGGGTAACGTACACTCCCTATTGCTTCTATTTGCTTCCTATTCTCAAACAATTGCTTCCATCTTATTCTAGAAGAAAAAAAATCATTTTAAGAGTGAACGTTCATTCTGACGCCAGGACGGCCGGTCACCGAGTCGTAGTGTCCTTGATAAATAGAATTATTGAAATTCAGGGTGGCCATTAATTACTTCCCGTTTGCTTCTCTCAATGTTTTAAAACGATAATACTGTAACTATCACGGCAATAAAGATATCGACAAAAGTGTTGTATAATAATATTTTTAGTGCCTGCCAAAAAAATAAAGGCAAAAATCTTATTTAACATTGCAGTTACGCTTGATGAGGCGATAAATCTATGCTATTGGACCGGTGGCCTACAGCCTGGTTTGCTACGCTGACGACACGCTGGTCCTGGCGCAGGGGAGGTCGCACCAGGCGGCGGCCGAAGCAGCGACACGCGGGGTTGCGACAATCGTCGAGAGGATCCGGCAATTGGGACTCGAGGTGGCATTGCACAAGTCCGAGGCCATGTGTTTTCATGGTCTTCGGGACGCGCCACCGTCGGGTTCACAGATAACGGCGGGAAGGGTTCATATCGGCGTCGACCTGACGATGAAGTACAAACGCCAGCAGGTCAAGCTACCCGAAACTGTCAAATTTTCCCAATCAACCTTGAACCTTAACACTTTAGAGATAAAGTTGCAAATCTATTAAATAAATTTGACAGATTGTAGTAGCTTGATGTGCTGGCGTCTGTACCTTAGACTCGTCCTCGACGGCCGGTGGAACTTCGTGGACCACTTCCGACGTTTAGCTCCCAGACTGGAGCGGGCCGGGGCTTCCTTGAGGCGGCTCCTGCCCAATCTAGGGGGACCAAACGGTTCCTGCCGGAGGCTCTATGCGGGGGTCGTGCTCTTCATGGCCCTTTACGGGGTACCGGTACGGGCGCGTTCCCTGAGGCGGCGACCAACCCGCCGGTTGAACGCGTCCCAAAGGGTCATGGCTGTCCGGCTGATCCGAGGATACCAGTCTCCGCTGAGGTGGCGAGCCTCCTTGCCGGATTGCTGCCATGGGATCTGAAGGCCAAAGTCCTCGCCCACATATGGGAATGGCGAGAGGAGGCAAAACACCGGGGCGTAACTCCGCTGCCGCGAGAAATCACGGTACAGCGGACAGAGCTCCGGCGGCATGGAGAGTGCGATTGTCGCAACCCAGTGCTGGGCACGCCACAATAGTGGCGATAAGTCCCCTCTCTGAGGAGTGGCTAGAGAGGCGCCACGGCGCCCTCACCTTTCGCCTGACGCAGGTCCTCACCGGACACGGTTGTTTCGGGAGGTTCCTGTTCAGGATAAAGCGGGAGGAAACGCTAGGGTGTCACCACTGTGTGGATCGCCAAGAGGACACGGTGGAGCATACGGTGGAGGTTTGCCCGGCTTGGGCGGAGCACCGCCGTGTCCTCGTGGCGGCGATCGGCGGCGGTTATCTCTCGCGTCCGGTATGGTCCAGGCCATGGTACGGAGCGAGAGTGAATGGGAGGCCGTTATCTCCTTCTGCGAAGCAGTAATGCTCGCGAAGGAGGAGGCGGAGCGCGTGAGGTAGAGGCAATCTCTGCGCCCTCACGCCCCTAGCCACCGCAGGAGACGCCCTGGACGGGAGTCAACAGCCGACTCCCGGCCACCGTAGGCGCGGGCTTGTGGACTGCGAGCAATGGGCAGCTCGCCGCCCGGTAAGGACCAGGCCCGGGTCGACGGCGCGTTGTGTTCCACGCGCGCCTCAAAGAGATGTCAGCACGAACTGACGGGGTCCGCCAGGGCCGATACCGCTGGGGCTGCGGGTTGTTCGAAAGAGATACCGTGGCCCCTGGCACAGGCAATTGAAGGAACACGGGTGGGTTTTAGTCAGTAAAAGTCTGACACGCCCTTCCGCTCAGCCCAGAGCGGGAGAGGTCATTTGATGATTTCCCACCCAAAAAAAAAGGGGGGGAGTTCCCATACAACCGACGTAATTTTTATAGATAATGGTACGGAACCCTTCGTGCGCGAGTCCGACTCGCACTTGGCCGGTTTTTTTTTTAATACTTTTGGTGTGCGACCTACACAAAACATGTCATGTCATGGGCAGTGGCGGATTTACTGATTTACACATTTGCCGCCAGTCAACATCTTATTTTAAACATCTTATTTTATTACTTATAAGGAATAAAATAAGATGTTTAAAATCTAAGGTATAGAATAAGTGAATAAAAAAACAAATGTATAAATATAGATATAAACTATAGCTGACCCGGCAAACGTTGTTTTGCCATATATAAATTATTTCTAGCTGCCCGGCGCTACTTCGTTCGCGTGGTGTCCTACCCCCTACCCTACTCCTACACTACTCCTACCCTACTCCTACCTTACTCCTACCCTACTCCTACACTACTCCTACCCTAGGGTGGACATCCCTTATCACTTAAGGGTTTGAAAAAAAAAATAGATAGTAGCCGATTCTCAGACTTACTGAATATGCATAAAAAATTTCATAAGAATCGGTCAAGCCGTTTCGGAGGAGTATGGGAACGAACATTGTGACACGAGAATTTTATATATTAGACTAGCTAGACCCGGCAAACGTTGTTTTGCCATATAAATTATTTCTAGCTGCCCGACGCTACTTCGTTCGCGTGGTGTGCTACCCCCTACCCTACTCCTACACTACTCCTGCCCTACTTCTACCCTACTCCTACCTTACTCCTACACTTCTCCTAACCTACTCCTACCCTACTCCTATTTTTCCTGAATTTGCTATAAACCTCACGGAGCCCGAGACCTTTCCAACGAATGCAAAACCGTGGAAATCGGTTCGTGCGTTCTGGAGTTATATAGCGTCAGGAAGGAAAACCCGACTTATTTTTATATAGTAGATTAGATAATTATAGAAATGTACTGAATAGCATAAGAAATAAGATAAGGCGACTATCTTCTGTAACCCCACCTAATGTATAACGACCTAGACTATAATATGCTAGTCGTATATATTTTGAACTAATATATCTCTATCATACATTTATTATTCTATTTGTTTCTATTAGTAACAGTCTCTGCAATATCAGTGAAATAAGTTTTAAACGTTTCCCTATATTTCCTACTGGATATAAGCACTGGGAAGTTTTCTACTGTTACTTTGCATTCCAGCTTGTTTTCGGCTTCGAGTCTCCTTAGGGCGTGAACCGGGCAGTTGGTCAAAATATGTTCGACCGTTTCAGGTATTCCAGGCTGACAGATGCACGATGAGTTCTCTTTGCACCTGAATCGATTCAGGTACTCAGAGAACCCACCGTGCCCCGTCAGTACTTGCGTTGTGATACTGGTTGGGGCCATTTGACGAACTATCTTATACGAGGTGGAGACGTCGGGAAAGAAAAGTTTTGTGACTTTGGCCCTGGCACTCTGTTTGTACCTTTGGTTCCATTCATCAATCGACCCCTTTCGGATCAGTCGTTTGATGAATGAAACCGGGCCGCTCTGCAGGTTGGAACGGAATAAACTTATTAATACTTCCACCAATACAGCTGAGCGTGCCCGCCTGCTGGCTGTAGGTGAATGGGAGTCGGGCCTCTGGCTTCAGGCGCTACCGTCACCCAATATAGGCACTCCGCACTATTCTAGGTGACACCACATTCCGGCTCGCTACATGTTTGCGTCTGGGCAGCTCCTTGCGGAGCTCCACATCGCTGTCAATGCGGTGAAGCGGTCGACTGCCTCGGACACCAGGGGTGCCAGCTGTTTTAAAACCCAATGGCTTGGCACGCGACGATGGAAAGAGGCCCGATGGAATGACCACAATGCCTTGGATGTCGGGTAGGCCTCTGGTGTAGGATGCAACCTTTGTCGACACACTTGCGCCATCCCATCTTCCTAGCACGCTAGGCTGTGCTGGGGCGGCTGCTGCAGGAGCAGAAAACCTCAAACGACGCAAATATAACAACCTTATCGGGAGCTATATGTTTGAGCCGTTTGGGGTTGAAACACTAGGGCCTTGGGGACTGAGTGCTCATCGAATTTTTCGGGACATCGCCAAGCGGTTGGTTGACTCTTCACGTGACCAGAAGGCTGGCCTATTTTTAGCCCAAAGAATCAGCA
Source organism: Apamea crenata (assembly GCA_949629185.1). Lineage (NCBI taxonomy): Eukaryota > Metazoa > Arthropoda > Insecta > Lepidoptera > Noctuidae > Apamea > Apamea crenata. The sequence continues at coordinate 8,696,053 of OX451359.1, forward strand.
TTGCCATCTAATACATGGTAATGCTGCCAGCCTTTTGGGCACTTATCCATTGACAGTGATGCGGACGAATTTTTTGATGCCCAATGAGCTCCTGCCTTTTTCTATATTTTTTCGTATTATATAATTGTATATAATATACAGGGTGTCCTGAAACTCAACGATAACCTGGTACCGGGCCAGAGGCCAAGGTATACCTGTTATGAAAAAAATAAGAAAAAAAATCCTTTTTTCCAACATGGAGTGTCAAAGTTAACTGGCAATAATTTTGTAAACCTTAACTCGTCAAAACTTAATTTATTTTTGTACCTTGATTTGTGGTTGCGATTAGTAGCACTGTTCTAACATTATTATGCCGGCACGGTTGACGGCACGGTTGGCGCAGTGGTTAAGCGATTGACTGCTGCGCTGCGTGTCGCGGGTTCGATTCTCGCACGGAACAAATATTTGTATGACCTACAATTAGTTGATCCGGGTCTGGCTGTTTGTGGATGTGAGTTTATATGTATGTAAACGCACCCACGACACAGGAGAAATGCTTAAGTGTGGGCAACGTTTAAAAAAAAAAAAAAAGGTACTACTTACTTATAGATAGGTATAGGTTCATGCATGGTTTTATTTTGGCGGAAGTGCCAAACCATTTCTTGAGGTTCATTAAAACTATAAAACACTCGAAATATTGAATGAATAGAGAACCTACTTAAAATAAAAATAAAACACATTTTTCCTAATACAATAACAAAATCTTTATAATTATTTTAACAACATGTCTAATGTTTTTCTAAAGCTTTAACTAAAAGATCGTTAATATGGGTGATCAAGTTTCTGGGGTCAAGTAAAAGCCCTGCCGTCACCATAGCATTGCAGAATAGCTGCTCTGACACCATTTTGGCTAAATCCTTATCAGTTGATAGCAGTTTGTGAAGTTTCTTGATTATTGGGTGCCTGAAAAATAATATAAAAAGTGTTTATTGAGAGATCCTTACAAATTATAAAATGAAATGTGACTTGTCATATAAGTTGGTTTGATTCTCGGCTAAAGCAAACAACTTTTCAATATTTTTGTTCATGTTTTCCTATTTTTGTCTACTTTTTTAACTTGTAGAGGGTGACAATGACGTCGACGATCTGATACCATGGCTTCAGTACCTACATGATTTTGGACCGCTCTGCGCTGACATTTTTCGTCTGTTATTAATAAAAAAAATATACCATACATTTTGAACCTTTAGCACTGTTCTATGGCTGTCATCAGACGGACTGCAACGTAGAAACCGTGCGCAGTCGATATATTCAACTGCATGCAGTTGTAGGTTCGACTTCATCTAGTCATGATATCAACTTCACGCGGTCGGCTGCAGTCGTGTGAAGTCAATATTAACTGCATACAGTCGTGATTTCGCTACAGTCGTGTAGTGTCGACACACGCTGTCCATCGCTAACCGCATACAGTAAGAGAAGTAACGTCTGTGCTTCCATCGCGACGTCCAATTTACATTGAGCTCCTGGGCTAGATTCGTGGCGTCAACTGCGCAAAGTCAGATCCGACTGCAGATAACTACATGCAGTTGAATATATCGACTGCGCGCGGTTACTGCGATGCAGTCTGTCTGATGGCAGCCTATGAAACAGCTTTTTTTTTGTTGATAACCGACAAAAAATTTCTACGCTAGGGTGTTTAGAATCATGTGCTGAATTCATGTTTACTGTTTGCTAGTCGATTGTCTCTGCCACCCAGTATTAGATAACATAGGATAACCTATGTCAGCTATAAAAGCTGTAAAATATTTATTGTTAGCTAATATTTTACACAAAAAAACACTCACTTGACGTTTATTTCTAGATGTGGCCTCAGCAGCGCAAATCTGTTTTCTTCACTTAGATTTTGTGCTTGAGTGCGTATAAAATGCCGTGCTGCCGCCATTTCTTGTACGGTGATTACACACGGATGAGTTTCCAACTTGCTTGTTGTTTTTACGTCGAATACTTTGCCAGCTAGATGCGATTTCAAGTAGCTCACAACTTCGTCTACTTGAGATTTAACAAGTGCGTCGCTTCCTGTTAAAAAGGGAGATGAAATTAATAAGTATGTAGGTATATAATACATCTACAATTCACACTAAATAATTTTAAACAATCAAACTGCCTTTTCCTAACTAAGTTGGGGCTTGGGCTTCCAGTCTAACCGGATGCAGCTGAATACTACTGGTATTCAGCAGCATCCGGTTAGACTTTTAGATGGAGCGATTGCCAATTTTAAACAACGTAGGTAATTAAATTTAAAAAAGTATGATAAAAGTCATTGTAAAAGTATAAGCACCAATAATGTCTTCTGGGTCCTCCTTATTTGCTGTCTGCATATCATTCTCTATGGAGACAAGCTTCCTGTTGTTGAATTCCTTCAGTTCCAGTAACACCAGTTCGTCATACATTTCGTAGCAGAATAACACTTCCACGTCGCGTTTCTTGAGCGACTCGTAGTAAGGCGACGATTCAGCCAATTCACGACTGTAATTAACAAAATAAAGTATTTGTGTTCATAATGTTTTAGAGCAGTACTTAATATAATTATAAGAACCACAGAACCGGTCGAAGAAGCGGTACTTAGGGGGACCCTGACGTCTTTGGATTTATTTTAACACTACAGACCTGGGGGTCTACTCCGAAGTAGTATCGGCCGAATGTTCGGCAGTTTCCTGCTACGAAGTTACTATTTGGTTCGGTCGGTCCCGGTCCTACACTCCTACACTCTTTCGAATATTGACTATCGTCCCGACCCAACTGAGCCAATCCGAACTTTTTTCGCATTTTTCAATAATATTCGGTTCAGCCATGTGTCGGTCCGATCCGAACATTCGCACTTTGCACTTCGGAGTAGACCCCCTGCATTGTGATCACTTCTGTTCGTAGATAATGCAAAATGTTCTGATACCTACCTGATTCATTGGAACATACTATCATAGATACTAAATAAAATTATTATACTATGAAATAATAGTTGAATACTATTTGTATGAACTGGTTAATTGAGTAAGAGGAAGAATATCCTATCGTGATACAGTTTAGATTAGTACGGAGGACAGTGTGAATAGAATGCTACAACCTACATAACAATATCAGTAAGTAATTGTTGGTGAGTGATTAGTGCTTAAATACACAACAACATTTTTAAGACGTTAGAAAGGTGGGAAATAAAATATCACGTGAACCTATTTATATGCGTTTGTAGTGTCTACCTACCAAATGTTAAAAATATCTAATCTAAGGTTGTACTTTTAAGATGCAAATAAAGTTATTATTATTATGTAAAAAATAATTGAATGAAGTCCTGTTCCCGCAAACTTTGTGGCCGCACTAAAGTAAGCGATACCTAGAATTCCGAACCTCTCTGAACTCACACGCGCACTCAATATTAGCCATTGGTTTTTTGCCAGGATAGGCCCACGTTCGCATGGACGTACAAATATCGCGGCGGGATTTTATCGCGCACTAGATTTTCCACTCTCCATATTGAGCCAAGCGTTAAGAATCATAAAACACACCATTGGATTCAACTCTCGGAGCTAAGGAGTGCGTGGAAAATACAGTGCGCGAAAAAAAAATCGCCACTGGAAAACATCATCGCGGGAAATAACGCCTTCCGCGGGAATAACGCGCCCGTGCTAACCTGGGCTAACCCTTAAGTTCAGAACAGTCATCAAGTGATGTTTAACAAACCTAGGGGCGGCTAAGTAGTACACTGTTGTCTGATCTTCTTTTTGGCGAGAGGCATAATCACTAAGCGATGTCCTTTGCCCGCCTGGAAGCTTAGAAGACTCAAATCGCAGCAATTTCGCAATTTCCTCCTAAAATATTAAAAGATACAATTTTATCAAATAAATAATTATAAATATTATGCTTCGGAAACCATTGCTTCAATATTAAACACTCACCTTTTCTATGGGACTCTGACCAGTAACAATTCCTTCCTTCAAGAAGATAGAATACTCTTTGTAGAATAAGTCATAGTCAGTTTGATTTTTCTTCGACATATCAATCAGGAATTTGAGGAAACGGTTGGTCAGCACAGTCTTAAGTTTTCTGGAAAAGGCAAAGCAGTCATTGTTTCTGAGGCATTGTCATGAGACAGCTAGCACTTATCATTTGACTCCAGTGAATGAATAATGTGGCCATCATACAAATATTTGACACAAATGTATATTATGTTTGTGTAACTTACACAATAAGAGCACTGTTTTGCAATAGCTCTCTGCTAAGATTCAATGGAATGTCTTCGGAATCCACAACACCTGAAATCACGAAATAATTGTTAAATTAAAAGATTCAAGAGAGATTCATGAAGAAACTAGTTACTTATTCTCTAATTAGGTAAGAAACATAAAAGAGAATCTTTAACAAACCTTTAACAAATCTCAACCATTTTGGCAAAATATTTTCAGCCTTGCTTTTGATCAGGATCTTTCGAGAATACAATGCTACTCCCACATCGGAATCACGGGACAGTTCAAACAGGCCTGGTTTGCCCTCAGGTACATACAATATAGCCCTAATACTAAGAGGAGCATCCGTTTTGTAATGCAATGTATATCTGGGCTTATCATAAGCCTGGCTGATGAATTTGTAGAAGTCAATGTGTTGCTCCTGAGTTACTTCTTTTGGCTCCATCAACCAAAGAGGCTGTAATCATGGACGAATAGTTAAATACATACTTCCAGAGTAATCAGGACAATAAGATAATATTAAAATAATATGAACCTTAATCTGGTTTATTTGCTCTTCGTTCAGGAAGACAGGACTGCTGACAAAGTTGCTGTACTTTTTGATAATATCTGAAATGTGTTCATATAAAAATATTTAGCTAACATTATTATACTTATCAAGTATTTCGTTTATGTAAATGAATGAAAAATATCTTTAAAAAAAAGACTTGAGACCACATACTTTTTACTGTATCATCATCAGCATATTCTCGGCAGTCTGTTTTTAAGTGAACAATTATTTTTGTGCCAATAGATACTCCATCTGCTTCTTGCATTTCATATGTGCCAGAACTGGAATTATTAAAAATAAAAAAAAATTACACAATATAATATTACTATTTATATTTTTGTTTTATATTACAGCAACGTTTCAAATAGATAATGTGATGTTCTCTCACACAAGAGGACAATTTTATTTCAATACATTAAAAAAAATGCACATGGGTAAAAAAAATATATGTCATATTATGCATTGTTCAGAGCTGCTTACCCATCTGATGCCCATTTGTAGCCTTGTGATCCTTCATTGCTGCTTCTAGTGAAAACCTCGATCTTATCGGCCACCATGAATGCAGAGTAAAACCCTACACCAAACTGTCCTATAATTGAGCTGGCCTCCTCCGCACCCTTATTTTTTATCTCTTCAATGAAAGACTTGGACCCTGAACGGGCTATCGTTCCTAAGTTGTCAGTTAGCTCTTCCTTTGTCATACCAATTCCAGTATCCTAATAAAAATATTAAAATACATATTTGAATTATTGTTTTTGAAAAAGTTACACTAAAGTATGTGCCATTCTTAAACACATTAACTTCAAGAAAACTATAAATGCTTAGGTTTTATATACTTATACAATAAAAAAAGGCTGAAGCATCTTCAACTTTTTTTTTTAAATAACTGATTATGTTTATTAATTACAGTTAAATAAATATTCATGAATTGTGTTACTACATACACATAGTATATCATTTTATTTGCAAAAACCTACCAGGAAGGTGAGTGTCCTGTTCTGCTTATCAGTCAAGAGTCTTATTTCCAGTGGTCTGTCCATCTCAGCCAGTTTTATAGTATCTGAGTCAGCGCTGACGGACAGGTAACGGAACTTTTCTAATGCATCACTAGCGTTAGAGATTAACTCCCGGATGAAAACCTGTAAGTAAAATATTAACACTGGTTTATCTACATTTGAAAGGAACCCAAAAATACAAATACCTAATAGCAGATTGGGTTTTTATTGGAGAATAATGTTCTTTAACTCCGATTGTTATCATTCTATTTAAATATTTTTAATTTATAACAATGGATTGGCAGAATGGTTGATTTAATAAGTTTGCTTGTCATAATAAACTAAATAACTCATGAAATGAATGTCTGATGGATTCATATATACAATGATAAAAATCTCAGTTAGAGAACCTATATATCATTGCATGTTCCATGTACCATCATCATTGTATATTTTATTTTAAGAATACTAACTTCTTTGTCAGAGTATAGAGATCTTGCTACAATATCTAACAGCATACGGGTTTCTGCTTGAAATTCTCTTTTCTCTGTTGGACCTTTCGGAGTTTCCTTCCCAGAATCTTTCACTGATGAAGCTTTCGGCACTTCCGACAGAATTTCTTCTGTGGCAGCACTGAAGCATCTGCTTGTATGGTAATTTGATAAAAATAATCCTGCAAAATTTAAAAACATTCTATGAGTCTGACGCTATCTAAAAATTCAGTAGAAAACATTCTTTTTGTGAACAGTATTTGTTTGTAGAGGCCTTCGAGCCTCTAAGCTTAAAATAATCATCGTATCTCCTCCTCTAAATAATATATCTCTAATTATTGTGATAAAAATCCTATAACTTTACAAATACCATAAAACTCGCTCTTACCTTTTGGATGTTTTGTGATTAAGTTAGAGGCGGAAAGATATCTAGCGTTAATTACCGGTTGCATGAATAACCTCTTCGCACATAATGTGGAGTAGCGGATTTTCAATCTCAAAGCAGACATTGCTGTGCAATATAAATAGGAGTATAAAATAAAATAAACAGACTTGTTTGAGAAAATCCGCTATGATTTAACACTATTTTACAATCTCTAGAGGTTATTTCTTTCAGACTTTGGGTTAAATTCTTGCAAATAGCTGCAAATCTGCAATTGTTTTGCAAATGATTAAAGATTGCTGTCATTTGTCAAATTGTCAGTTTCACAATCTGTTTTTGCCATTGACATAGAAAAATGTTGCGAGTGACACTGACATGACTGGATATGACAGCTATTATTTAGAGTTGCCATCACAATTTAGCCCTATAGCGTCGTCTAACATCAGACAGCATGGGCCATCGTCGTCGTCAAACATCGACGATGGTATGTACCGTCAGCCTCAAAAAGATAAAGATATAGAATAAGATATTCATTGACAGGAATTTATTTAACAATAATATTCTTGGTTGTCACGGTGACATATCAAGCTATACGTTTCCAGTATAAGCTGGCTTCTCATTGGACGATAAACCTATAAAATGCAAGGTCAGCTAAAACTGGAAATGTCTAGCATGATATAATTATATGTCACCGTTTGTTTTTTTAAAAACGTTGCCCCACACTAGGAATTTCTCCTGTGTCGTGGGTGCGTTTACAGACATATAAACTCACACAGACCCGGAACAACTAATTGTAGGTCATACAAATGTTTGTTCCGTGCGGGAATCGAACCCGCGACACGCAGCGCAGCAAGTCAATCGCTTAATCACTGCGCCAACCGTGCCGCCAAACACCGTGTTCTATCTTTAATATTATTATTGTATCAATTTATAGACAGAAAACATAGTAAAAATTGGGTACTTCATTTCAGCTACACATTATTGCAACACTATGGAACACAGATTAAACAATCAATTCAATCAAATAAATTCTTACCGAATGTAACATCTTTTCGAGACTGACTGTAGACGATATCTAAGTACGGTATTTGTTTGGAAGTCAGTATTTTACCATTCAAGGATGATTTTGCTCGCAATTTCCTCCGTCTAAATGATTTTTCGGTAAAACCAACATTTAGTTTTTTTTAATAAATCTTACTTACTATTTGTAATGCTTCTTTGAGCATCCTTTTCTGGAACTGAAACGCGATATGTAAAGCAAGCGTCAGTCAGTGACATGACAGGGAGAGACTTTAGTTAGTTGATGTTTGGCCATTCGTGTTAGATTGGCTGAGCCAAAGATTTTCTAGAATTGTTTTGAAGAAGTCGCTAACAGTATATCAATTTATTTAAACCATATATTTGTAGTTTTGTGCAACTATATTATCGACAGTGCCCAATAAAATTATATCGTTTGTAACGATTTATATGCAAAACTGTTTTCGATGTGTTGACTGCCTAGCTTGTTCCAAAACATTTTTATCATTTGACGTGTTTCTTTATTTATATAATTTTAGACTGACGTGTAAGTCGCAATGTTCTAATGATTATTAGAAACAGAGTTATTAAAAAACTTGGTTAATAATCGGTGGAGTTTTAAAGACTTGAAAGTTTGACAACATGAATAGTATGTTGAGGATGTTCAGGACGGATTGTGTGTTTCTGATAGTGCAGTCGCACTTGCGGTGCAGTACTTGAATACTGAGGGAGGCTCGTTAAGGACTTGCGAGGAGTATGACGGAACTGAGGTGAACAGTGAGCAGGCACCGTGGAGCACCTGGTCGGAGGCGGCGGGGCGGGCGGCCTGCTGCCCGGCGCTGCGCCCGCGCAGCACCCGCCCAACATGCTGCAGCCTATGGAGGAGATGATCCTGCCACCCAAACGACAAGCAGTTGTTGATCGCCTGAGGTGAGTCTATTATGTTTATGTTATTAAATGTTATTGTAAATTCAATACTTTCTCATCTGGTAAAATTCATTGTGGTGTGTATATCTCAATATCTTAACACTAATTTGGTAATTACAAATTAGTGTCTAATAGTAATTACTCTCATATCAAAGTAAAGTAACTAAAGTTTAGTAAAGGAACAGTTTCATATTTCTCCTTTACTGCTTTGCATATTTCAATATATTTAACTATAGTTACATATTATTATATAATACACTGCTCCTCATTTCTATGTTGTGTACAATAAAGGAGCGAGGTGCAGTTTATTATTTATGCTTACAGTTTACATAAATTTCCTATAAATATTTAACAAAAGTAGCACCTTTGCTTACTAACTCATATGCAGAAAATGTCAAGTGTTATTTCCGATTTGTATCTTATATGACTTATCTTTATATTACAATTATTGCTGATAGGTTATTTTCACTCATATAATTATCAGTAGCCATTACTAACATACATAATTATAATGCATATGTCATCTAGATATGTAAATTATTATCTGATTGGTACAAGGTACACTTATAAAATCAATTTAATACATTATATCATCGTTCTCCTGCCCTTATACCAATTTATTTGGGGTTGATGCAATATGCCTTTTTTCTATACTTCTTAATTAGTTGTCTCCTCAGTAGTCACCCCTTTCTAACCATATCATCATTCACACAGGCAATTTAATACATTCTAATACTAATTGAATAGTCTCTAGGTCCTAGAGTCATACTATTAAATTATATTACAAGACTTATGTAAAAAATGAGTATTAGTGCAGGTATTCAGTAACAAAACAATATCAGAACAGCAATGTTACACTGGATTAAGATTTGTGCATATTGTTGAGCATAACTCAACTGCTCACCTTTCTGCTCAATCAGTTCAGTTGAGTTAGTTAGACAGTACGGTGTTGTGGTATGTTGAGTCAGTGTTGAAATATGTGCTTGCAATTAATTTCATATCAATATCTTGAAACAATTATTGACCAAAGAAATGATGGATGGACTGAGTGGATTATGATATGGTTAGAAAAGGAGTGACTACAGAGATGCTGACTATTAGACAAATATGGAAGAAAAAAGACATGTTGCGCCAACCCCAAATAAATTGGGATAAGGGCACGAGAATTATGATGATCTTGAAACAATTATACTCTTCTAAGCTAACAGATTATATTCAATGAATCTGTCCAGCCTTTTCTCAACTGATGTTGGGGTTGGCTTCCAGTCTAATCGGATGCAGCTGAATACCAGCATTTCACATAAAATATTGGATTATTAAAATAAAATATAATTATATATCTGAAGAATTTTATTTCAATTTAAAATCTGGTCTTTTATGAAGAATTTAAACAAATCAATGAACTAAATAATTATATATTTTCACAAAGTAGACAGAAATCAAGTCTGTGACCCTGACCTTAAAAAGCAGGCACTTTGATAGTGCTGTTCTAAACTAAAGCTTATATTTTAACTGCAGTATATCATGTAATGAATAAAATTGAGATTCATCATGACTAGGTACTGAGCATTCTTGAATATCAAAATATAAAAATAATTTTATTCAAATTAGACTGAGAATCCATAGCCCCAAAAACGCTTATGCTTTCACAGCTTCCTATTGTTAATATAATGTAAATAAAATTCTCACTTTAAAACCAGTACCTCAAGAATACAATTATTAAAATAATAGAATAACTACAGACCGAGATAGTCTAATTAGATCACACAATTTTTGTAATATCTATTGAGGTTCACAAACAAACCGTCCAAATCGATGTAATGCAATATGAAATGTAACACAAGAACAAGGCGAATTTGTTTCAACATAATGTTATATTCATGTTACGAATCACCAATCTGTACCTGGCTGACAGACAGAGATAGTCCCTAATTACATCACGCAATGTATTTAAATGTCTATTGACCTTAAAGGTTCAATATTATATACCTTCATAAATACAGTGGTTCATCGCCATTCACCTTTGATATTGACTGACCACTGGCATTTAGACAAGGGTATCCAGATGAAATGATACAATTAAAATTTCTAATGTCTTGTGCATGCCCCCCAATCTCATGTCCCGAGATCTAATAAGGCAACTTAAAAGCTGGAACGTTAACCGCGCCTTTTTCAGAGATGGTTTCCCAGGCGGACTCACGCGCACGCTAGTCTAGTTCCCTACCTAAAATTGAAACAATTTTTTTATAAAAAGTAGAAATCGATGATCGATCTAATTGCGTATTAACTTAATTTCAATCACAATCCGGAAGCGATTAAAGGAAATGGCTAATCCATTGCTTCACATGTTCGAAAAGTTCTTCTGCTCAAGAAAGTCAATAACGCAGTGAATGTTGTTGAACTGTCAAAATTAAAGGCATTGCAATAAATAGTGTGTTTGTGTGTGCAATTACCACGCCGGTCTTCATAAGTTCATAGGCGTGGTTGCAAGCGAGGATTAAAAGAAAGAAAAAACAGTGGTCCTGTTTATAATTTCGTCATGTCAGTCTGTTTGGATGTGAGTTGTGAGTAAAATGGCCTCATTTTACACGGAAACTATTAGCACTATCGGGGGAATTTGTAAGGAAGGTGGATTCTGTGCACCGCTAAATAATGAAAGAAAAAAAGCCTTTTAAAAAAATCTTATGCCTGACCCTGGAATCGACCTACTAAGTGCGTGTCGGACCACGCTACAGGGTTCCGTAGTCGGGATGAATATTTGCGCATAGGTACACAATATTGATTTTATTGACAGCAACAATAAGTTTGTATTTCATTAAATTCTCAAAAAACGAAGTTATTTCTGCGAAAAACTAACTTGTTTCCATGTGACTGGTATGGAATGTTTCCGATTTTATAAGAAAACATTCCATACCTACCACATGTCTCATGGAACAATCATCATCTTTTTATTTTTGGTATCCAACGTTTCCCCACACGCTAATATGCATTGCATCATTTTTTTTATCTCTCTCTTGTATGGAGACAGTGCCACGGGTGCCACCCCTAAATAATTATTTCGGCACAGAATACACCTACTTTCCAATTCTCATCGATATATTTTTATCGTAGCAATAGTCTGCGTTTCTCTACGGAATCCTAAAAAGACATACAATTTGGTCATTGGCTTATGTATAACATCACCTCGGCGGTCGTCTCCTATTTCATTTAGATGATGGACGGAACCCATCATCCCATCATGCCACATCACCTAGTTTCATGGAAGCAGTTGTCTGCGGTGATGTGCAGATGGCCACATGCCAATGGATGGATACTTCTTTGCTTCTTCTGGGGGCTTACCACCAGCTCTTATAGCACACTTAGTACAAAAAAGCAGTGCATTTCAACTTCTGCCCTGCTTTAGGAGCTGGTGTGGTGGCTTACCACCACACCAGCTCCTAAAGCAGGGCAAAAGGAGCCTACATAATTCCAGGGACTTATTCCTGGAATTATGTAGGTATCGAGAAAAGAGCAACTAAAGCTAACTAAAGTACCTACTTATGCAACGGCAAAATTAAGTAACATCGTACTTTACCGCAATCCTAAAAAGCAATGGGTTATTGTCAAGCGTTGCTTCAAGCGCTACTGATAAACTTCCTGTTGATAGCGCTCACAGTTTTGTTTCATTTTCCTTTACGAAGGAAAATAACACGACATTGTAAATATTATTTACACTTTATCAATTATATCTCGAAACTATTAATAGTGAAATGTTTGTAGCTATCCAAGTACTACAGTCGTTAAGAAATATGGGTAGAAAGGTAATGAAAGTCGTCTTACCTTCGGAAGTAATGGGTAGTACTGCTAGTAAGTATACAAAGTGTAGGTAACTGAATTATTGCACACTAGCTTTTGCCTGCGACTTCGTCCGCGTGAAGCTACTTTCTTACAGCAGCTGTGCGATTCTGTACACTGTACAGTTACAGTGAAAACTTAGGTGAAGTGAGCGTGGAGTGAGCTGTCATTCCAACTAATGCATAAATTAACACTTGACAGCTCACTTTAAGCTCACTTCACCTATGTTTTCACGGTGAGAATTTTACAGAATAGACCGACTGTTCGTTTACGTAAAAATTCTAATCTATTAAATCTTAGTTATTTTTAATTAATGTAGAGTCGGAAAAGTATAATTTTTTTTACATGTTTTTCGAAAGACGTACCTAATCATGACACTTTTAAAATTCAAGGTTATATTAGTCATATCATTTGAAACGGAACGCCATGCAAAGGGAATAAGTAATACAATATCAACACTTTTTTTACTTTAAATTAAATTTTCTGTCAAAAATCAAATCAAATGTACTACTTCAACGTGTTAAAAATGAGACACAATCGAAGTTTTATTGTTATTACGTCTAGCGTTTAGTGTTCCGCAAAGTGTTAGGTAAGTACCTAACTTTGATCCGAAAAATAATTAAAACTACTTAAATTACAGTCACACTTCCGCTGGACAGTCAAAACAAACTAAAATGGACGAAGTACCTACATAGTACGCTAGACCCTTCTACGTGTACGACTATGAGCGTGCGTAGATTTATAATGTGACCACAATTTTTTCTCACTATCGGCTTGTCTAATTTTATAAATAAACAATGTTTTATACATTATAGTCTTGTGTATGTATTATGTTATGATTATAACATAATATTCTAATTGGAGTGTTTGGTGGTGTGCATTAATTCCGGGACATGTAGTATATTTTTGCGTTTTAAATGCAACTAATGCAGACGTTGCATTTCGAATGATAACGACTAGCGGAAAGCCGTAAGATAGAGCAGCAGTACATTCAGATGCAGATTTTCAACTTTATCGCTAAAGCATTAAGGTTCAAGGTTGATTAAGAAAATTTGACAGTTTCGGGTAGCATGATGTGCTGGCGTCTGTACTTTTATGCTCACACAATATAATATCCAAAAAAGAAAGCCAGTCAGTCTCATCCACGAGTGAACCTTCTTGTCTAATTATCTGATCTTCCCAAGTTGCTACCCTACAACAATCCAGCCGGTAGAACCGACTGGGTTGTTGTAGGGTGGCCTAGTATTGATCGAAGAGGCCATCCCGGTTGTTAGAAAATACACGAGACAATTCGATACCTAGCAAAATATTTTAAAAGTAACAAAGTGCTTTAGCGGTATCATTATAAAGTTTAGTATAGTAAAGTAAGAAAACGTATTTAGAAAAGGTATGTTCTTCTTAAGTGCCACTAGATAATTCTCTGCAAGTACTGCAAACGCAATTGCCGGAATGCAGAAACAATAAAAAGTATTCGACGTAAATTGCTCCCTAATGAGCACTTGCATAATCCGAAAATACCTTCGCAGACATTGCTTGGCTTATGTCAAATCTGACTTTCTAAGCGCGAACGATTGACGCTGTTGATAAAGTAAGCAAAATAACGTCGGTCAAGTCAAAACAGTCACACTGATGAACATATGCTACAAAACTGGACTGAGAAATTCCAGAGTAGAGTACCGCCTTACTAGTCTTGTATAAGTTTATATGTCTGAAGAGGTTAGTGCATCGCGGTTTGCACTCAGTGAAATTATGTCGGGGTCTCGGTGTGTATCTAACGGTACTGAATAGCCAGTTGGCGGTGCATAAGCGCTGCGCTGTGTTTTATTTACATTGCAGCCAACTTGTAACCTGATACATCGATGCATACTAAGATTACTTAGTTACAATTTTAGAGATCCTTTAATAATTTTGGTTGTGTTTTAGAAAGTTGAGAGACTGCATGTTGTTCTCGTGCAACTGCCATTTGCACAATACTTTTGGGCTGATTTCTAAGAAGTAAGACCCCGTATGTACGTACAATTTTAATATCTGCTAGCTAGCTATCTGTGCATACTACATGTACGGCGCAGAGTAATGATAACTGGAACTCTGTCTACGTATTTTATAGTTCCGATTTAGACGTAACACTGTTGTTGAGACTGTAACACTCATTGTATATGTGAAAATGTTCATCCGCACGTTATCGCCAGGCATCTTCATAAAAAAATATGGATTAAGTGCTGATGTGGGAGAAATGGAGACATTTAATCGAGTGTCAATCAACGTGTTGAATACTTGACATTTGATCTATCACGTTGGATTTGTCGTTTATCAAGTAATCATGATCATGACGGAGCTACAGATCGTCATTAGTGATGATTTCTTGTCTTGAAGTCAAGTATTTATCAGAATTAATTAATTGGGCTCTGTAGTACTCGTACCCTTTATGCATAGGGCCGTAAAGTGCGAAGATTCAGTAAGTAGTCCTTAATTAATTATAACATTAATTAATGACCAAATTGATAACGTGCATTTGAAGAATCATAAAAGTCTTAATTAAGTTAGAGCGGTGGCTTGTAGGCCACTAAAATATTTTATACTTTCACACTTACTCATTCGTGAAAAAGAGAGTTAGTACTTATAACGATGTAGAATGATTTGTGACAACAGAGTTTGCTTTTGTCGTGATAACTTGTAACGCAACATTACGTATTCTCATTGCACACACGCGCAGTCTTCGTTAATTCACCTTAAAAGTCTGTTCTAGCCTTTTAGAACAGACAGTAGTAAAATATGTTGCGTATGGGGGAAATAGGAGTCGAGTCTTAAGTTATGAGGGCACATGCATTAAGTTGGTTGTTCGGCCCGGATCGATATTGGCACCGTAGCTCGGAGGGACGATCCCCCGTGCTAATGGGATCATTTGTAGGGATACACCCTGATCGGCGAGACGGACTCCCTAAACTCACCATAAGGATACCCTATTTTTATTATACAAGGACATTGTGAAACCTCACTTAGCGAACGCAACTTTGTTTTTTCGTTTATTCGTCCCTAACAGGTTAATAGAGTGACCATAATAAATTTAGGATAAAATCTTTCTAATATTATTAGATTTAATTCAAATAGTTTTGTAATAATTAGAATTCAATGGCAATTTATTTAAATTAATTGCACTTTTGTTTAAGTTTATTGTTTAAGCACAACCCACAAAGCACTGGACAAGTTTGAATGTGTAGGTATTACCTATTTGTTTTTATTATGGCACTGCAATCATCGTAATGCTGTTTGTAATCATCGTCATTTTTATTATTGACTTACTAAGATAATAAAAATAGAAAAGTATTGATCCAAAAATACTGTACAGTTATTTATCTCTATCTAGGTATTTAACACCGTTGCAATCACACCAAGACCCTAATACAATTTAATAGAGAGGGTTGCGTGTAAGAATGGGGCCCTTGAATATAGCTGTATAGTCTTAAATATGGCCTATACAGTCACTTGAAATGTTCCAAGGCTAAAATGTATTTTTGTTTAATAACTAAACGGCGTTTTTTTTTTGGAAACCATTTGTATGAAATGGTCAGGAGTCAGTTACATTGATGACACGATAATACCAGACTTTATCGGTCAAAGTTTGATGACATTAAGGTATCATCTTATTGTTTTGGGTTAGCAATAAGACATTCGATGACCCCATTCAAGTTCTTGTTTGGGTTCAAAATATACACCTTGCATACGATTTTATAGTGGCAATGTGTGTAGTCCGTGTTCGCATTCATTGAAATGCATTCAGGACACCCATAGTCGTAGTAGGTAAGTATGCAAAATACTTGATCGGTTTCGTACTTGCTATGTGGATTGTATGAACCACGAAGTAAATATACCAGGTATGAACGTAACGAGAACATTCGTTTGTAGCATTCAAATATGTATTGCAAAGTCTGATAAATACAAGTAAATTGGGAGTTAATCAAATAATAAAGTAATGTGTGCTATAAGTATGTTCTAACAACGCCGATCGACGTGCTAATTAACCGCGTAGCAAACATACATAGTTATGACATATGCAAATATTATGTACTTGATTGTTTGTTCTTTAGTTTTGTATCTGTAAAAAGATGATCCCGTCGTATGTGGGGATAGTCGGGTACAATGTCAGTGACATAGCGTGACACACAATCGGGACTTATCGAAGGCGTTGTTTGCGTAGCGCACAGCCGCGGCGACCGGCTGGTCAATGAACTAAACAAAAACACCTACAAGTTTACACAGTGTACTGCCACACTGCGGCGTGTGCGACATTGCGCTAGGGATGCCAGATGCTCGGGATTCAGCGGGATTATGTGCGTACACATACACAACACACTTATAAAGTCACATTGAAAGCGTAGAAGTCTTGAAATGTGTTATTCTTTTTTTAGTTCGCTGTATCAGTCGTTGGAGTCACTCAGAAGGAATGACTCATGTTTTGGTTGACTCAGCTAGGGCCCTAAGGTATGAATTGCTCCTTATGCGATGGTATTGGTAACCCTGCAGTGCGCACGGCACCGCGTCTTGTTACACCGCCTAAGTATAACCCAAAGTTTGTCAGGTGCCGATAATAGCAGTGGATCACACTCGCTACAATAAATCTGCTTCCCACTCGATAAGGACAGATGTTTACCCAGTTAATCATCACGCTCAAGTGTGCAAAAATGTTCCACTGATTTGACTTTAGTTTAAAATGGTATTCATTCGTGAAAGTAGTGTAGCTATTCAGTTGTTTTCACTTGCGAGACGGTTGACTTTCAAGTTCTGAGTAACTGCATATTACGTACACTCACCGTATTGAGTCGTGATTGGTTATTCCTACTAACTCCTAGTCTTCCTGATGCAATAAAATTTGTTGAATGCAAAATAAAATAGTAAATCGTATTTATTAGAACAAAATAAGTACCTATTTATTATTTGGCTACAATTAAACATTTTAAACGCTCATAATTTTTTTTTTTTATACTTAGATTCCAAATAAAATGAATTGACCCCATAGAAATGTAATATCTATGATTGACCCCAATATGTTGGGTTGTTTAGGTTATATTTTGTATGAGGTTTGTTTTTGTATATTTTCGTACTGAAATGGAACCATTTTTTGTAAGCATTTAAATAGCGTCCTTATTATTTTCTGGCATATGTTATTCGTATCTACATTACATCAACTTATTTTAAATCTCCACATAAAACAACAATGTTAGCATACACGTGTCGTACCATTTATTTTTCTGTATGAAAAGGAGTGATCACTATTTCGATAAGTAAGTAGTAACTACCCATTACTACGGCTTACATATTCATGAAATTGTTCACACCGTTAGCGTCTAACTAAACCATTGCTTATTTTATTTGTGACGTATTTATTACACTCGACAATTTTATTATTCAATTTCGTACATAATACCTACCTATAAGCTACGTAGGTAGATTGTGAAGAAAAATTATCTACGTGCGTCCTTTTATGTAACGCTGTGACTTTTGTACCGACCTTTTAATGCTATCTGGTTGAGACAATAATCAAGGATGAAGAAGGAAGTAGGTAATAAGTTAATAACATATTACAGTAGCAAACAAACAAAGTCAGATATAATTATGGAAAATTTACTGATTATACTAGTAAATACAAGACTTGTCATGTTTTAACGTTCTCAAAAAAATAATGGAATTGTGTTTATTTTATGCAACAGCGACTTAAATTATTTACGAGACTTTTGAACACAATATAAATATTTCAATTGTTTTTCAAAGTTTATCAATTCTTTTCTGTTTCCATGTGGCGTGGCGTACTAGTTAAAACACAGAATGCATAACTTTAGGGAAAGTGAACGTAGAGTTGAGGTACCTACGAGTGGTTACATCTACCAACGACTTTACCGCGGGCCGTGATGAAGTGTGATGTTCAATGTTAACGATTCGGCATCATACTGCGTCCGATTGATACTGTACCCGTAGTAGTAGATGTTTTTTATACGTAGGTGCAATATAACAGACTGATATCGGCACGGTGACGTACGCTACTAATACTGCTTATGTAATAAATGCTTGCACATATACTCCCTTACATAACCGACCGTATACGTATAAACTACTTAACATTCTGATTTTGCTGTCGTTGAAAACTATTGTGTACTTAGTGGGTGGGTATTTTATTGAAATTAATTCATGCTCCATTTTATGTTTGCTAATTAAGCGAAAGAAGACTATTTTTACGATACACCTGTTGTGAATGGAACTGTAAAGATAACTTATCGTCGGAATCAGATTCTGCGAATTACATTTAGTAAAAAAAATCAAAAGGAATGTCAGTCTCAAAATAAATAAAAAAATATAGGTGATCTACCTACTTAATAAAAATCTTTGAATATTTTAATAAAATTGAAATACCGATTTAAAAAAAAATATTAATCAATATTTTTATAATTAATATTTACATAATTTATGCTAACGGACTTAAAATAATAATATGAACCATAATTATATGAAAAAAGAATCATGGCTTTAAAAAAATCGTCCGAATTGCTGTCAGCAGGAACAGTGCCCCAAAAGGCTGGCAGCATTGCCACGTGGTATGGCGATGAGAGGTTTAAAAGAATGAATTAAAAAATGTCCCGTCTTTTTTATGGTTCCCATATTATTAGGATTTACAATGAGAACATTCACCACCCTATTTATATTTTTATTAAGAACTAGCTGTTGCCCGCGACTTCGACTGCAGTCCAGGATGAAAGTAGCCTATATCCTTCTCCAGGTCATGGTCTTTCTATCTGCCAAATTTCATACAAATCTGTTCACCCGTTTTAACGTTAAAGCGTGACAAACAAACATAATAATAATACAAAATCAAATCTTTTTGTAATATTAGTTCAGAAGAATAAGAAAAAAATATTGACAGGCAACGCACAGCCTAAACAGCTGGCTCTAGAAGCATGAAATTTGGCACAAGAGTTCCTTCTATAACAAAAGACTAATAGGGAACGATTATTTTTAATATTCATCCCCTAAAGGGGTTTAAACAGGGGATGTAATTTTGTGCGGAGTTTTTGCCGGTGGGAAAACTCACTGGTTATAAAATATGTAATACGGGCACGGTTAGGGGTTTCGAATACCGGATTTTCTCAATACCGCATAGAAAATTTTGTAATAAAGTGATTTTATATTCATAAAACGGTATTATATGTTGTTTTGTGGTGAAACGTAGTAGTTATTTAATTTTTTTAGAGTCTAATACCGGGATCCCGGTACTAGACTCTATCTTTTTCCAAAAAATGTGTATTTATCTGCCTAAATAAACCACGAGATAATTAAAACAAGAAGTTTTTAAAACTTACCCAGATAAGAAAATTGGTTGGAAATATAATACGCAATAGAACGAAATTCTGTCACTGTAGTTTCTACTGAAAATAAAATGAAATCACCAATACCGGAAACCCAGTATTGGATATTTCAATACCGGTATTGAAAAATGATAAAAAATGTCCCCGGGATCCCGGTATTGGAAGCCCTAGACACGGCGGCTCAATCGCTCAGATTGAGCTGCTGAGCCTGCTACTCCAACCAACGCTAATCTTTTTAACCCTATGTCCTTCGAGTGCCACGGTATAGTTGACCTCGTAATTGCTTTACGGTTGTAGGTACAAATCTAAGGCTGTATGTCACAAAACGACAAAGTATATTTGTCTTTGTGACAGTTACATATTTTCAACCTTAGAGAAGTTTTAATTTACTGGGAATTGTTGTTAAAAGTGGTAAAAAAATTAGGTATAAGTTTGGCGTAAAAACCTGTGTTAAGAGCGATAGAAAAACTACGTTCGATTTTTTTATAGGCATAGAGTAGGTTAGAAAATTCAGGAAATTGATACTTAAAAAAAAAAACGCAGCATTCAATAAATACTGTTCTACTAGCTGTTGCCCGCGACTTCGTCTGCGATCCGGGATGAAATGTAGGTGTAGCCTATGTCCTTCTCCAGTTCATGGTCTACCCATGTGTCAAATTTCATTTAATCCGTTCAGCTGTTTAGCGTAATAGCGTAATTCTTAAATTTTCTAATATGCTGCGCAACTTTCTTAATTTTTTTTAGAGAACCTTCTACAAAGTACATACCTATTAGAAAACTTAAAAAAAAAGATGGATGAAATCGGTGAAATTGTTCTCAAGTTATGGTGTGACCAAGGGAAACGGATTAATTTTTATATATATGATAATATAGATAATACCTTTTTTGGACACGTGTAAAATGTGTACTGCACTTTAATAGCGTAACACACTTTTGATCAAAATCCGAGCGTTTTGATGGAAAATCCATTGCTTCATAGGTTGGAAAAATTCGTCTGCTCAACAACGTAAATATCGCAGTGAACGTGACTCAAATGTCAAAATGAAATGCATTGCCATCGATTGCCATTTTATCGCAATTACCTCGCAAAGTTACCTCCAATTATTGTGTTCACAATCTAGAATTAGAATTATAAATACAATTTATAAATGGTGTTCATTTTATATTTTATTTTATTATCATCACATCAATCGCCTTGATTACCTCAGATTTGTTATAGCGAGGAAATCTTGCATTTCCTGTAAGATTTGGGCATTTGGCCGTACCTACTCGTACATGGAGTTAAATAGCTACACACATGTAAATTATTTCGCTTGCTAAGCAAGTTAGTTATTTGCAATACCTATCTGAGGGAGTGTATATTCTATTGGAATGATATACCTAGTAAGCCTTTAAAAATTGTTTTCCAAACGGAGAACGACAGTGACATTGAAGATTTCATCGCCAGAGAATAATACTGATGAATAAATGAAAAGCTTGTAATGATTTTTTTATAAAGCCGACAGTCTGTCCGCATTAACATTTGCTCAAGGTGACCGCGCTCGGGAGTTGCGGCTGACTGAGCATCGCTTGAAATATTGTTTGTTGGTACACCGTACTTGTACACCTACCGTGTACCTCCACTTGTTTTGTACGACCACGCCATTTGTACCTTTGCATTTAATTATTGATGCTTCAGGCTAATGATACCTATGAACTTGCTTACGCAAATACAGTCTTACAATGTATGAATACGTGGGCTCAAACGCATTTCATCGCATTTTCGTTCGTGACTCATTTAAGTCGGTTCTTTAGTTGAAATTGTTTTGGAATGAAGGGTGCTCTAGTATTGAGCTGTAAGAATTCTATCTGTGTTCCGTGAATTGTGATGCATACCCATACAATACAATCCGCCGCTTAACTAGGTACACACTTCCTGTGGGTGTCGTAAAAAGTGACTCAGGAATCATGTCGTCAATATAATATTATCAGCTGGTTGGGTTTTTTCTATCTTATTATTTTAAGGATTGTGCCACCACTGCCCAGCAAGTGATTGTAGAGTTCGTAGATAGTAAACGGGAATTACCCAAGCCCGATAAAATAGGTCGGAAGAGAATATAATTTAAGACCCACGGAAGATAGATAGATTCCGTTGCTGTTAAGGACATTACGAATACAACTGAAATATTCCATAACCCTTAAATCCTACTAACACAACATCGTCCTGAATCTTCGGGTGATCATTGTACAGTACATACATACATATTTAAAAATGTCCCCAATACATTTAGGTAAGACCCCGAATACAGGAAAACTGTGTTCTGCCTTCGAAATAGAAAACAACCTACATCTTATTCAATTTGTTACAGACGAAGGATAGAAACGTATCGACGACGTCAGTCGGAATGTGTGCCGAGGTTCGACCAATCGTTCACCGGCTCGTGTGAGCAGCAAAACCTGGAGACCACCGCACTTCAGAAACGTTTCCTCGAAGGGAAAGCTAAACGACAGGCGAAGAAGAGCGACCGCAAGCCAGACCTGCCAGCCATCAGTGGCAACCTGCACAGCAGCGTCGTCCACGTGGTAAGATAATATCATATCAATGTTTTTTTTTGTACGGTTTTGATGTGGGGTTCGCTTCAGAGTAAAAATTGCTACCATAATGAAAGTGGTTGAAAATGAAAACCGCAACTAAAAAATCACAACCAAGTTTACCTGCCAATACCTTTAAAATCGAATATGCTTATACTGAGACAGTTAACGATCTCCTGTCTGATAAAATTTCTATTGTCGATTCAGTAGTATACGAGGTGTATAAGACCTACTCGTATAAAGAATATTAGTGTCGTAAGGCTTGCGAGCTTCTTCCGCTTGCTCGTCTTAGCACTATTTGACATCCTTACATGTTATTTGGGATCTTAGAATGTATTTATGAACCGACCAAGTGCGTGAATAATTCACAAGCCATAATTATAGAGTAGCAGTAAAAAAATCTCCGTAGACTATTTTGAAATAAGAGCAATCTAAGATTTTCAGTTGAATTTAATTGTAGTATGAATATTACAGACTTTACCGTCTTCTATGAGAGAAAATGCAGGCCATGCAGCATACTACAAACATTATTCAGTACCTACCTATGAAACGCTTGCAGTATTGTGTATATTCCACCGTTACATTTTGCCATTGGGTTCGACACTGCCTTCACAAACATAATGCCAGTTTAATAATTTCAAATGTAATGCAAAACCTAATAAGTGTCATATTAAGCAATGTGGCCAAAAACAAGAATAACCACTTTGGAAACCGGTTGCGTTCACATGTTAAATCTATGTTCACTTAGGGTTCCCGTTATTCGCCATAAAATATTTGGGCACAATACCGTACCGTAGTAAAAAAGATGCATTTGAAACGCTATCAAACCTCATTAGAACTTTTACTTAATACTACTACCGATGCTACCGATCAATACACATACAACGATTTTTATTTGTAAAGTAACTTCCTTTTCTGTGCACCTATTGGGTCCTTTCAATTGATTTCTTTTATTTACAAGATCTTTGCTAACTCTACCTACTTCTACAACATATCTTACCTAGCGTTGTGTTATGTAAGATTACTCCCTCAGTACTGTTATAAGTCACGTGTTTGTGTTTTACACGTGGATTGTATTGTTCTATTACAAATACAAGCCCAGTTATGCTTGATTCTTGAAGATTGCTTTTTGAATTCAGCCTCTACATTTGAGTTCAACTTCTTACCGAGTTTTCACGACTTCCCATTGTTGACATTTAGCTAGAAACAATGTTTTTTTAAATGTCCCCAGTACTTTTCCATGACTTTCTTTCACTTTCTGGAAAGGTAATGAAATGTAAAACGTTATTACTCAAATTCTTGTGACTTGTCGTATATTTCTTCGTGTCGATTCGATTTTAATTTTCGGTTTCTATAGCGATTTCAATTTCTTTTTTTGGTTTTAGTTACATAAACTTTTTTTCTACATGACCACAACTGATCATACGTTTTTAACCTAGGTTAATATTGTTTTATATTGAGTTTCTCTAACGTAAGACACAATTTATGGAGCATCAGTAGGTCGAGATGGGAAGATAATTAGTGGCAGCACGTGCTGTATAAGCGCCGCATCGCACACCGGATGTTGCCCGACGTCAATTGACTTGACCCTCTGGCACCGCATCCCGTGCCTCCGAGCGCTTCACTTTACTCAGCACGCGACATACAACTAACTATTATAACATAATAGCTAACAATCACACAAATTAGTACAATTATGTACTCAATCAAACAAGTTTTCGACACTGTGTTGCATTGGATAACGACCTTCGTGAAAAAACATAGAGAAATGTGTCTTTAGCTGCTGTGCTGTTCGCTCCGATCAAATCTTGCGTTTGAATAAAGTATCTGAAGGTTCCATCGTTTCCTTTCCTCTGTACGTGTGTTGAGCTACTAGCTACACTATACAGCTTCCTGATAGCTATCTCGCCAGTTAGTTTACCTGCGCTAGATCATGTACGTATAGGTACGGTAGGGCGGTCTGCGGTTGTGCAAACTGCGCGAGTTTCACAACAAACGCCTCGCATTGTCTCGCGCCGCTCACCGCGACGACCTCCGAGCGCCTGCGCCTGCGCTGTTTTCTGACACATTTTATTAAGTAACTACGTATTACGTAGTTAGCATAGTTTGATGTTGTAGTAACCATTGAGCCGATGGCTTAGCAGTCCGAGGTGCTAAAGGCCTAAAGTTTAATAATATATTAGCTTAGTTCCGGTCAAGTGCTGTATGTAAATTCCCAAAAGCAGTTATCAAAAGGAATGCTGCTGCTGAATGGATTAATGTCTTGGAAATCTTTCTGGATTGATCAGGAACTTCACATGTTCTAGATTATCAAAGACGTGTATCATCTCATCGTTAACGAATCAGAAACATCGATCTACAATCAAATTCCGGAATCCGGAGGGTCACTGAGGCCATTAAGTGGTCAATGACTAATAAATCTTGCTAATAACTTGTCACTTGTTAGCATGAAACTATTTCGAATGTTAGAAAATAGCTTCTCGAAACTGGGCCATAAATTGCCATTATGTAATTCGGAGGACAGACGGGCGAGCTAGCAGACCATGGCAATATCTGCCGACATCGACAAACTACATCCAATGACTAAGTTCTAAAGCATGTACGAATATAGTTTAGCTCTCTAATATAATGTATAGTTCATAGGGTGGCAACTGTGAGACGGTGCCTAGACTACAGCACGGTAATATTATCAGCTAGCCGGCGCCACTGCGCTGTGCTCCGTTAGCTATACTTTAAAATATTCATCAATGATAAAGAAATGAAAGAAAGAAAATACTTTTTTTTTTTCGGTAAACATGATCGCATAAAAAGAACACACACATAAAAAAACAATACTTATTCACTATTTTTACTCTTTTTTCTTTTTATTTATCAATATTTACATACATGGCTTTGGCGTTATCATGCTCATGCAGTTACAACACTTGATGGCGTGATCTTCAACTCGTTTGCACTAATTACTGAAGAAATTCTAGGCGACTAATGGTCAAGTGTTATCTGTTAATTAGGCAAGACATAAGTAAATAGCGTTTGTACTGTGAAGGAACTGAACCAGTTCTTTGCATTTTGCGCATTTATGTAATAATAGTCAATTTCGCCTTCAATATATGTAATTAAATAGTCGGTGCCGGAACTAGGGTTTGCATATCTTAAATCGATTATTTTGATACTCAAGATTGAAAATTGACTTGAAAATGTATCATACGGCTGTTTTTATGAAAATAAGCCTATTTCTTATTAGGAGACACGGAGAAACCACTACGTGGAAAAGGATGTAGGTACCTACGCCTGCTTGAGATCCATTAGATTAATGCGAGCACATTTAATTTGCTATCGCATAGTGAACGCGTGACAGTCATGTACTTGATTAAAGCATTTACCTACCGATGTCTGGCTTACAATTTGTTGCTAAGTATCAGGTACACTCGAATTTAATTTGTACTAGGTCTTCCGCTGTTTCATATTTATTACCTACGTGTTTCAAAACTTGATAGGTAGGCAAGGTTAACAGAACCTACAACACTTCCCCTTGGTCTATTTCTCGTTTCATATCCAGGGCTGGTTCCATTCTAAGAAAAGTCTGGTAATTTATTTAATTTAGCTCAACAACGTAAATAACGCAATGAATGTTGATGAGCTGTCATACTTAAACCCATTGCTATTGCTACTGATAGTGTGTTACGCAATTACCCCGCTGCGCTGGCCAGGGGCTGCAGTCTCCACATTCATAGCGATCGCTTTACGACCGAATTCGGTCGCAAAGTCCTGTCCCTTCATACATTACACCTGTCAATCCGGGACTTTGCGACCGAAGTCGGTCGTAAAGCGATCGCTATGAATGTCGAGACTGCAGGGGCTGGCAAAAACATCGTGTTGGAATGAAAAACTTAAAGATAACCAGCGATAAGAAATAAAGAATTATGAATTGAAGATTACCAGAAGTAATTAAAAATGAACAAAAATTTAATATATTTATAAATAAACTAAAACAATACCTAATCCATAAATGCTATTATAATATTAATGAATATTTTAATGATAAATAAAATGATTAATTAAAAATGAATACCAAAAATAATAAATAAAATCAAACTCGAAGTGAGTAGTAGAAAAACATTTATTCTACTTCTTCAAATAATAATATACTAATATCCCTCTTCCTCTATCTTATCTTATGCCCGACAGGGTCCACAATGATCTAAAATTATGTACCTATATTTTATAATGTACCTACCACCTAAGTTCACATTGTGGAATGGAAATAAATGTATTGAGTATTGAAAAATATAAAGCTGAAGCACTTAACACGTAGGCAAAAGTGATTGCAATGAATTTTTATCACAATTTGATCGGTATTTTTATAGCACTTTTATCTCACGTGCCTCAATATTTACATGTAGGAAAAGGTATTACATACCGATATAAGATTATATTGATACCTTTGAATTAAAATCATATTTTCTTTTTGTTTCAGCAACAAAAATTTGGGTGTGGTGACTACGAACCGCCTGCTAAACTCCAATGTGGAGGAGGCGGTGGTGGCGGCGGAGTCGGAGGCGAGGCCCTCACGAAGTTCTCCGTAGAAATCGTTCAGCAGTTGGAGTTCACCACCTCCGCGGCGGACTCGCAACCTCAGCAAATTTCTACGAACGTCACGGTGAAAGCCCTCGCAAACGCCGTAAAGACGTCTAGTTCGCCCCCCTTACCGCAAGCTCCGCCGAGGGTGCCCACCCCGCTAGATTGCGAGCGAGAATGCAAAGCCGAGTGCAAGTCGGAGGTGGCCGATGATGATTTCGTCGGACTGGATGAGTGTGCAGCGGCACTAGAACGTGATGC
This sequence comes from Apamea crenata, assembly GCA_949629185.1. Taxonomy (NCBI): domain Eukaryota; kingdom Metazoa; phylum Arthropoda; class Insecta; order Lepidoptera; family Noctuidae; genus Apamea; species Apamea crenata. Next base: position 8,723,225 of record OX451359.1, read on the forward strand.
GGCGTCGGCGTTCCCTGGCTTGGCCGATCTGATCGGCGAGGATGACGGCGACGACGCGTTCGAAGACCTTATCACGGAGATATCGGAGTACCCGGAGTTTATGAAGGACTTCGATATCGATGGCGGTAAACTGAACGGTGGAGGCATGGGGCTGGAGCCCCCGGAGGGCGAGCCGGCACCGCGGCCGTACGGCGGCGGTGAGATGTCGCCGGCCGCGCAGACGCTGAAGCACATGGCGGAGCAGCACCAGCAGGCGGCGGGCAGCGACTGGGCGCGTTACCGCGGCTACGGTGGCTACCGACCGCGGCCCGCGCCGCCCATGGAGCACCTGCACATGTCGCAGCAGCAACAGCTGCATCTTAGTCAGCCGCACCATAATCTACAGGTCAGTACTTTTCTATTTCACAGGAAATCGCTCCGACAGAGTTGTGTTAAGATGGTGATAGTATAAACATACCAACTCTACTGCAGCTATCTAGAATTAATGAGACATACAGACAATTTTTTCAATTCCATGGAACCTCTTTGCAGGCCCACTATGCAAGTGCACGACTATGTATTTAGTTTGTCCTACTCCTATATGAAAGGAAGGGTTTTCAGTCTGAATTCAATCAGTCTGAAAACATCTGTTTAACTACTTTTGGTTTCCATAAATACTCATGATACATCGAAAAATGACTATAATATTCATATTATCACGTTAAATAAATTCATAAAATGGCGCCAAACTCCCAAAGAACGAGTGTCGGTATCTCGGTATCTCACAAATTAAATAATGTTGACGCTGCGTACATAAATGCACCAAAGTCGTTCATTAAAAGAAAATGTAGAATATTCTCGTTTCCTCGTTACGTCATAAAATGCCCGTGAATTGCGTTTAGTTAATTATTGGAAGTAGTCTTTTTTGTTGAGCAATTCGTGACGTGAAAAGACATAAAAAACATGGAGTCTGGTGTAGTATCGACCGGGGAGGGCGTGCGCGCGCTGGTCGCCGCCGCTCGCCTACACTTACCTACCGCGGTCCACGGATAGTTGGAGGCGAATGTGACGTCTGTGCGACTATATATTTCTAGTTGTATAACAAGTACCACTAGATAGAGATGGAACTACGTATTAATTTCAATACGAACTTATATTCTTTACGTGGTTCATTAATATGCTACGCTAGCCGGATAGACAAATTAGTCAAACGCAAATTATTGATTTAACAATAACTTTGGTTGTTTCGCGCTATTCTTAAAGGACAATTTCAACAAGAATATTCTTTTAAACGCACTTAGAGCCATACTTTATCGTTAATGACATGACATGTAAGTATGTAAGTTTTATTAAACACGTGCGTGTTGCGAATAAGCAGATGTATCGAAAGCCACATGTTTTACTTAAAGGCCGTTCATTGTAAACAAGGCTCGGTCATCGGTGTACATCGGTTTGGTGTGGTGTCTTGCAACAATACAATGTTACCCACTTACATAATAATACAATTTATTATTACATAATAATATAAGGATTTAATTGATGGCTATGCTAACTTACTGCTAATTACGGGTATTGTTTCTGTTTGCATAGATGTAGTATGCAGCTAGTACAGCTGCATACTACATCTATTTACTTTCTGAAAAGTATGGTTACCCTTTTTAACACCCTGTATACAACAGTTAGTTGTGTCGTCAACGTCATACGGCAAATATTTGAAAGTTAATATGTACTAGAATTCAACACGAGCCTGTGACCAGCGTTTCGAGTTCATTCAAGAAAATAATGCAAACGATGATGCCGTATAGTCGACCACGTAATTAATTCAATATCAATTTTGACAACAAGTTCCAGCAAATTCAAAACTTCACTAAGATCTTCTTTCAATGTGTTATTATGTTCCATGAGTTGGGCTCAGTAGCTGGCCACGCCAATCCACGTCGCTTCACTAAGGTTGAAACTATTTACCTGTCACGTAGACAAACGAACCTTATCGTTTTATGACGTGCAAGTGACATTCAACCTTAGGGTGGTAAAGCAATCAGGAGGTCGATTATACCTTCAGAAGATGTACTTTTATCTAGATTTTCTTCGCCGTATCCGCTTCAAAGATTTTTATACTATTAATTACTACTATTTATATCCAATGACGCGTAGATTTTAGATCTAACAACGTACGTAGAAGGTTCGTCTCAGCAACCTTTCGGGGATCAATGGCGTGACGCTTAATTTAATAGCTGTGTATACTGTATAGGTACGATTGCCACACAGTGCCTCGGCGAGAATGGCGAGGTAATTAAACATTTCACGGATCTGCGACTTGAATCATGACCTCATCATGATTTTATCTAGTACATACAAGTATTCATTTTAATCTAAGCTCATCAGCATAATTCTGCTCAGAGAGATAACCCTCTAAGTCTGAAACAACGGACAGTGTTTATTTTATACTAGCCGTAGGTACTCCATACCGTGGCTATGCGTGTCACCTGCTGTGTGTGTATTTACCTATAATAGCATGCACATAATAATTAATATTTCTAATAGTGTTCTCTTGATAAGAAAACCCTCTTATAATTTAGCAATGTTTTTGTTGTTGTTCTATTTTCTCGGAATAAATTCCCACTCCCCAAAATATGCAAAAAGTGACCTTATACTTAGATGTGTTTCTGTATTTTACTCAAATCGTTTTATGACATAACACTCCCACTCAAAACAAGGTCAGAGTATTCATGAGTCGGCTGACGCAGAATCTGGTTTCATGTGTTATTAGAACAATATGTATCACATTCAAATCTCGGTTGTTTCGAAAGTCGTGTCGTCGACACGGCCGATGACACTAGAGAATGAATGGAATAAAAAGAGTAGGGCCCGATGCCCCGATAGCTTCCTGTACCGAGTCCGGGAGTGAGCCACGTGTCCCACCACCCGCCCGACACCTCGCCTCTCCCGTAATTATAAACTTTTCTCTCTCGAGTACAATGTCGTGTTTTAGACTAGATGTGGATACGTACAAAAAGCTCTTCTGTCAATGAAACACTTTTTAATGTCTGGAATCATTGGTGTCGTCACTCGTACCTATTCTGCTATCACCGATTTTTTTTTTACTTTGTGTTGACATAAACAGTTGAGCTCGTAGCTAAATAATAACAGCCGCACAGATCCGGATCACGGACCGAAGAATAAGCTACGCTAACCGAGGCCATTCTGAGGATGGGTGACATGATCCAAAACATACCAAGACCCCTCCAAGCCTCGGAAAGTAAAATAAACTGTTAGCCCCGGCTGTAAATTCGTAGATCTTTGGCAGTCGTTACTACACAGTCAGACCTGGGGTGGTCTGACGGTTGTCAGACTTCTGACTCGGGTTACCCAGGACTGGGTTGTGGAGGTTAGATAGGCAGTCGCTCCATGTAAAATACTGGTATTCAGATGCATCCGGTCATACTGGAACCCGACCCCAACATAATTGGTAAAAGGCTACGCAAAATAGATGTTGATTTAAAGAGTTTATGTAATAGAGAGAGAGAATTAATTTAAAAGCAATCATTTTAAATCGTCTTATCTGCAATCGACACGAAATCTGGATTACTACCCACAACATAAAAAGTTATCGACGAACACTCAAATAAAATAGAATTTAATTGGCAAATCCTTTGAACGAATTGCTATTATACAACACGAGATTTTTAGAAAGCTGCATACAGGCCATACCATTATCTACTAAGAGAGTGTCTTACTTACTCGAAAAGATTAAAGACTTTATGGATTCTTGCCGCGAATTAAACTTAGAACAGGAAGTCAGAAGGTCTTCTCCCTAAGCACGAAATCCATAGTTTTGGCCGCAGTTTCTGGTGTTTCCTACTCCATATCACCTACGGATATAAGATTAAGTTTAGAGGCCCAAACTAAGAATGAATGACTACTTGACAGTTGTCACTACTCCCGATGTGTTTCTGCCCGTCCGTAACAGTTAATTAACCTGGAGTAGGGTTCACTTCGAAGTTCTGAACTACTTTCGGATGGGTCCGTGTCTTTCTTGACGGACTGTGGGAGTACGCCCCGTGGGACGGACCAAGGATCAGGGCCCAATTCACTATGACCACTTAACGATTCCTTACTTCGAAACCAAGTCAATTCCTTAGATCCCGCTAATCTCCGCCATTTCGCGCGTTTCGTTCATTGTGTCATAGAGAATTACGGCCGAGGGAGTACAAGTCCCATTCAGCTTCAGCGTCTGTTTTGCAACAATGAATAGAACCGAAAATAGATAAATTGAAGATGAATGAAAAAGGAAGGTGTCGTAGTAACTGAAAGCTGTCTCGCTTGGTACGTGGGTGTAAAAGTGACGAAAGCGCGTGGGCCGATCTAATTCCGCAGCTAGCGCGCACCGGTGACGAACCCAGGGGCTCGTGACGTCATACCTGACGCGCCCTACCCAACGACATCCTTTGGCCTTTAAAGCAGTATCGACGATCTATATTTAAAGTTTTCCGACCCTTATTTTGTCAATGTAAAAAGGGTAATAATCAAAAAAGAATTCGAATGCTTCCTGGATTTTAGTAAGGATTAGAATGTTGGTAATTAATAGAGCAAAATATTAATCTTCTTCCTTGTATTCTATATCTAATCGGTGGCTGTGGGTTGCTACTGTTGTTGCTAGGCGAGGTCGATTCCTCTGCACTCTGTTCACGGAATCAGGAACTATTATTGTGAGTACTTGGGAGCAATGAGCAATCAATTTGTACATCATAAAGAAAAGCTAAACAATCAATGGAAAATTCTCCGCGACGATACTAACGTTTTTTCCTATTTCCTCATCATGGTTCCGTGATGTCATTTTAGCCTTTAAATGTGATTCTGAGAATATCAGAGGACACGCTGAAGGTTTCAACGCAAATGAGATATAAGAATCTACATACGCAGGTATTAGATGTGCACACAGATCATTTCAAAGTAAAATGTTCACACGTAATGACGTGTGAACATTACGTTGTGACTTGTGACGTTACTTTGAAATGACCAAATTACAATGATGATGAAATGTAATGACATTTGCTGGCACTTTACATTAGGAAGATGGCACAGGATTTGACTTGCTGCTGGTTTTTATTCCGTGAGAAAATGGTAATACACGCACAACATGAAGTACATAGATGTAACTACATAATGCAAACACAAACTTCTAAATTATTCTTATAACAATCATTATTGTCATGCGCACTGCTTGAGGTAGTTACCGAAATATTTTTTTTGTTATTATCAAAGTGAACGGTTCAATTTTTCACTTGCTAGATACTTAGCAAAAGTTAATACAAAAAAAAGTAAAAAAAGAAGAAAATGAAAAAGAAAAAAAAGTTAATAAAAATACCAGAAAAGGGCAAAAACGTTCTGCTTTTTTTAAGCAAATAATAAATATTCATTAAGACTTATGTAGAGTTGTCCCAAAGAAATAAAAATCATTCTCTAAACGCGCCTTAAAGATTGCTCATATTACAGTGTTTCTACCTGCGTTCTTGATAACAATCCCAGGTATGGGTCATACGAAAAAATGATGTACGGATGGATAAGAGCGGTGCCGTTAGGTCGTCTGGCTTGACAATAGTGCAAACAGCATACGGGTTAGCGGACTTAGAACGATATGATATTGTTGGAGAATAACAAAAATCGCGGGTGCAGGCGGACGGACCGCTCCAAACAGGTTTGCCGTGCGTCGAGGCTCTAGAGCTCGACGATGACGGCGGCGACGATAACGTGTGCTCGCCTCCGCCAGAATGGCAGCTGTCATCCATTCATCGCTGCTTGCTACTCTAATATTTTGTCATAAATCCACTAATCGATCTATCAATCCAATTACGCCACCTCCACTTTTCAATAAATTACCTAATATTTAATGAAGAATTAGGTAGTCAATCAGTCAGCAACAATATTCAAGCAGAAAACATAAGACATTTTATAAAATAGCCGGTGCGTTTGAATTTGAACACCTTTGAACTTGCTAAGGGGTTTGCAAATTAGCAGGTGCTATGGAATTATTTACCAAAAAAGCGGATATATAAATGTAGGTACGTAGATTCGTAATAATATGCTCTATTAATTATTTTTAGGTTCTAATAAAAAAATGTTGCTGAACAGGTAGTTACACACTTTATCAGATAGATGTAGAACAAACCAGTAACAAAAAATACGGTAGGCGTAGTCGCTAAAGCCAGGAGTCCGCGGGCCGCTTAATCATCTTCAAGACTTGAATACGGACGGCGATAGTCCGGTCGCCCAGTGCGAAGGGGTGACATCCGAATCCCTTCGCGCCTCGTTAGGTGCGTGGTTTCATTTTAATACGATGTACGGTCATATTTGTAGTTCTGCGGCCACTGGGGGCTATTCTTGGCTCATCGAAGTTCAATTTCACTCACCGAGCTTATGCCAACATTCGGAATTTTCTGAGAATATCAATATTAGTTCATCCATTTCATAATAGGGCTTCCATTATAAATGGCAACGATTGTACAATTTTCGAAGTTGTTTAATGCTTCTGGCTGTCACCAGTAACTTTCCATTGCTGAAGTCTATTACTGAGACATTTTGATTTAGAGTTGCTCTATCTACCTCGTCCATTATCTCTAGCTGACTCTAGCAGGACTCCTCTCTGTAACTTTGGCCCCGAGCCCGTCAGGCATGCGGCCAACACAATTCGGGTTTTAATTAAATGGCATTTAGAATAGTCCAGTCTCGTTGCGGACTGTATCCGTACTTCCATACAAAAATTATAAATGTGAAAGTTACGTGGTCTGCCTATTACCTCTTTACTCCTTAAAGGTTGAACGAATTTGTAAGAAATTTCGTACACGTATACGGTTACGGATATACCATAACCAGGGTTAGGACTAGGACATGGTATATCTTTTTGTACCGGTTATAGGTACGTTTCTGTGAAACAATTTCCCACTACCAAACGGGAGAAGCGCGAGCAAATGCTAGTGCCTTGTATTTTTCACCTAAGAAACTTTATAGCTTTTCGCTTTGGTGTATATCATCCTAACGAAGGCATGGTAAAATCTGTACGTATTATACCATGCTGAACCATAAAGACAATAATGCACATTGCATGTTACGATTTTCCGCTTGAGTGGTGAGGGTGGGTGCAGAGGGCAGGTGTGAAGGTCCCGTCACAAGGGTTTTCAGGGACTTATTTCATAAAGGTTATGTCTGCATCCTCTTTACATAAAGAATCTTTAACAGTAAGTGTGGAACCCTTGGAATTGCCACGAATAGACCAACATTACTGTGATCCTTGTTGCTATTCTGTTGTAAAAGACTTGATGTACCGAGCACCCCTAAGAAAGGAACGTCATTGGTTAGGCGATGACGTAACGCGGTCCCATAGCGAATCAATATTTCATATAAATACCTAATTACGTAACGTAAAGTTCATAACTTTAATCGCGTCTTTCAGTGAACATAATATCTCGAGTTATTCTGCTAAGGTTTCTTTGGAGAGTCGCTACTAGTATTAACTGGTGCCATGCAATGTTACGTAAATTGATGCCCGTATCAGCATGAAATGTTCAGATAAATAGATTACCATATAAGTAGGTATATTTGCTGATATCTAAGTAAACAGGCCAAATTCCATACGGCTAATCAAGAATATATCTATGGATATAGGTACCTGCCCTGTCAACTTGAGCAATTTAGGTAACGTGCAAAACAAAAATTTGAAAGAAAAACTCAACAGATTTTTATTTCTAATTTTTTTGTGCACGTTTACCCAAAACGTGCAAAACATAAGTTTTTTTTTTTTTAATCTTTTGTTTTAGGGACTTTTGTCCTTATAAGAACATGTCAGCCCCGTTAGGTAACAAAAATTGAAAATGAAATCTGTTGTTTTAGCAAATGTAAAGGAAAAGTTAATTTTTCTAAGGTTTCGTTTACAGAAAGAAATAAAAAAAAACCTTCAAACTTGAACGAGAAACCAATGAAAAACAAAATATGATTTTCCTGCCTTTTACTCTAAAGTTAAACATTTTCTCTTACGAAATTCAAGACGGGATTGTGAGCCGAATGGAGTGGGAAAAAATATGATAAAAATATTGGTTGCTAATTAAAAAAGTCTCGTGTTATCTCAAACAACAATGACTTTATTATCAGTATACGACTCTGGCTGATAGACAAACTGCTGCTGTAAAAACTGTTCAATGTATCATAGGTACTCACTACTCATGTATTCGTTTAAACGATTAACGAACTCGGAACCAAGTCGAGAAACGCTATGTGCGTTTCACGAAAATTTTTACCAATAAATTAAATTAAAATATGTAATACATTTCAAAATTATTATATGATAGATTAGATTTTAAGGCGCGGTAAGAAGCAAATTTTTAGGTACACGACAATAGCGCATCGCAGCGATAATAAGGTTCAAAACAGCGATGAGTTTGATTCGAATGACCAACATAAAAAAAGTAACTTTGCAGTTTTAATTAAATTAAAACATTAATGCACGGCTCAGTCACGGTAATATAACATTACCGTGGCTCAGTGGAATAATATTTAGGTATTTCTTAAGTTGATTGCATTCCCTTTATTATCATAAATTTTGAGAATTATGCGACGTAAAATATTTTTTGAGCTCTGTTTTACAATGGTTCATGATACTATTTTATTTTTATTATGAAATGAAGTTTCAATAAGTCTTTTCTTGGAACATTGGAAACAATACGCTCAATTTTTCCGACTTTTATTATGTAACAATACGCCTAAGTACGAGCGACACAACATGCCGCTTGTGTATTTGAGCACCGTACGCACGTTGTCGACGGCAGCCGCCGACACGCGTTTACAGATGTCGCCGACACGCGTCGACGCGACGGTTGCAGTTGTCTCTGTCGTTCACGCATGTCGCTCGTGTGAAGTCGTGTGTATGCACGCTAACTGTGCGACGAAGAACTGAAGGTCAATTGCCGTAATTTAAAACGTTCAAAATCTAGTCGCAGTCTCGGCGACAAACAAATGTCAAAATGTAAGGAAATTAGACGTATTTTTGACAGATTGAGACTGAGACCAGACTGTGAACGTCATTAAAATTATGAGAATTTATTTTTTTATTTTAAAAACGTTGCCCCACACTAGGAATTACTCCTAGTTATCGTGAGTGCGTTTACAAATATTTAAACTCACATACACAAACAGCCAGACCCGGAACAACTACCTGGGCAATACAAATATTTGTTCCGTGCGGGAATCAAACCCGCGACACGCAGCGCAGCAGTCGATCGCTCAGCCACTGCGCCAACCGTGTCATCAATTGCCCCTCTGATCGTTTTATGGTGTCCTACGTTTGGGCAGTGCCTTAATCGAATTTCCCGATCAACACGCATTACCATTCAGCTATCTGTCGAGTATAAAGTCAGTACAACAAGTAATAGTTATAAATCTCAAGTAGTTACGCAATATTTATGTTGTAATGTCCCACGAATAGAAAATCTAGGTACTCATTACTAAATTACCTATTGTATTTACATGAGAATGTCTGTTTCTATGACTTTAACTTATGATGGCTCTCTTCCGAATACAGATCCAACATTTTAACAACAATGAAAATTACGTAGTTTTTGTTAACGTTAGTTACTTTATTTTAATAGGTAAGAGTGAGCGGGTATGTACATTATAATATCATAATACTTAAAATTATAACATAAAATTAACTAGTCAAAAGAATTCTGTAGTTTTACACACGATAGAACGTGCAAGAATGGAAACAATAGAGCGGACCGTATTGATAGACAAGGATGGTAAACAAATGGATCTGCCTTCAGTTTTGGAAGATAGGCAGCGGGCTAACTGCGTATCACACCATCAATAGCAACGGTTTTAATTTTGACAGTTCAACAACATTCATTGCGTTATTTCCTCAGACACATTTTTCCAACATAATATGAAGCAATGGATTAGCAATATGTGTTACTTACGCAATTAGGGTGCAGGTTGTAATTTATGTCCTTATTTACAAAGCATTATAAACTCTGAAACAAAATTATTTTCATTCGACTTTATCTTCATCGATATTACGGCGCGGCGCGGTGTAGCATGGCGGAGTACTTTCAGGAAAATGATTTTCCGCAATTTTCTTTCACCATCGGTGGATCAGTTTTACACATGCGCTGAAATTCACAGTATACCGAATATATCAGGAATGAGATCACACTGTCTATGGTAGGATTCACTTGCTTTGTGTGCCTACGTTAATACGTGTTTTGTGTGGTCCCAGGTGTCAGCAGCACAGCACATGCAAGTGACCGGCGCGGGCAATGGCGGGCACGTGTCCGTGGCTGCCCAGCAGGGCATGTACGCCAGCTTTCACAACCAGGGCACGCCATCGCCGCAACACCATCAAGGTAAATATCAACAAAAAAGGTTTCTGTATAGGGCTGAGAGGTGACCTCCGCGGATCGATCAATCTGCGGGGGTCATACCCGCACGGGGCACACTCCGCTTCACAACACCTACATACGTGTTCATATAATAATAATAGGATTAATTTCAAACAAAAATGCAAGAATAAAAGGAATACATTATTATTTTAATGATCATTTAAGTATGTTTTTCGATCGTTTATAACAAGAATTGAATTTCTTTGGGATCATCACCGTGTATAACGCAATCATTAGGCTAAATAAGTTACAATGAATTGAATTAAAACATTAACTGAATGAACAAATTCACGAGTTGATATCAATGGCGCATGTGTATTATCGCTTTCTCAATACACGGCGGAGTCATGCTAATGACACGCTAAAAATGATGATTCAATTCCGGTCCATTGATATATTGACGAGAGTCATTGAGTGCCTAATAGTTTATATTGTGTTATTTTTTTATGTTTAGTGACTCTGTGTGGCTTTACAAACGGTTCGGTTACTGTATTATACGATTCAGGTTTATCTTATCGTAATAGGTGAGCAGAATTACATTTCGTAAAAGACCTCTGCAATGAAAACTGTATATGTAGGTAGGAAGGGATTACTAACATTACAACGGAAAACAAACCAACGGTCGAACAGGGGATGCAGTTTACAGTAGGTATACGCCCTTGAAACAACCACTCATGTCGGTAGTCTTATGATATTACACCTCCGATAAGACAGTTGGCCTTTCATGTCATTGTGTAAACCTTTAAAATATTAAAAGGGTCGGTGTGCACATTAATACTGCTTTACTACTTACAACAATCGATGACTATCTATTAAAATATCCCAGGTACAAAGTATTAAAAAGCAAAGAAACCTCGCGTGCTAAGTTTATTTTTCATAACAACACACATGCGCGTTGGACACATTGTACATAAGTTACAAGCACATAGTTCATGGTATGTAGCCACAATCAAACTATTAACATCTTTATGCTATTGCGTTAAGTGATAGCGTGTGTGTAAATGCAAGGTGGTGTATGTCGTGTTACTGCAAAAGTAGAACGGGCAGAAGGCCCACATTACATACGTGCATGAACACACACCTTTTTCCCATCGTGGTGTGATAGGCAAAACGCCATCTGCTACGAATCTACGACCTTTACATACACATGCATGTACTTCAATGCGCCATAAAGTCTTCTCCAAAGAGTCACTGCGACTAGTCTTTCTCTAATCGATCGCAGTGCACTCTAAGCACAGCGATCGCAGATTTCTTGCCCCCTAGCTTCTATTCGCGATGTCTCGGCTATTCCGTTGCCGAGTGTCATAGGCATTAATTTTTGGAGTCGGATCATTAGTTCCGCAGATTACTCCCTGTATACATTACAAACTCACAATTTTTTACCACTTTCTAATATTAGTATAGAAAATATACCAAAAATTAGGGTGGTCTTACTAAGCCTCGAATTCTTGATAAAGTTGCGCAGCATGAATTTGTGTTGCTGAAAACATTCTTTACTACTGTATGCCATGTTGCCAGCAACGTGTTTTCAGCAACACAACAATATTTTACAGCGACAATGTTTCGCTACTTTTGCTGTTCATGAATAGGTATTCAAAAAATAAAACAAATCACGAAACAATGATATAGAATGAAAACAATTACAGATTGCGATATCAGAATAGGGTTACCCTTGTCCTCCTCTTAATCAATGTCATCTTACAATATCTAATTAGAATCTAATCGGCAGACATGTAAACATTTATTGATATTTAGTTGCGTTCGGCGTCTCTTTGTAATCTGTAGAGCGTGGAGCTTCTGCAGCTCCAGTTTTACGTAATCCGTGTGGTGAGTGGTCGAGGGGCGGAGGGCCGAGGTTGACGCTCTGCGAGAATGCGCCAAGTCGCGCACCTCGGATGAGGATGACATTAGATTGACGTGTTTATTACCTACGCACTACGCTGCACTTGCATGATGCATCCCACTCTACATTTATTTACATACTTCGGGTATGTAGAGGGGTTTGTGCTCGATTCGAACTACAGTATTGTATTGATTGTTGTAGTTACACGAGTACAATAAGGGGATCAATAACAAAACATGTTAACAGCCAGGGGATTTCAGTTGGATTAACTAGACCGCATCTCAAGTCTTGTCATAAATACGAAAGATTCTTTGGGATTTTTTTTATAAAAGATTAAGTATGTTCACTATGTACCTATGATAAATTGATGATAAATGTTTTAATTTGGACCATCTGTTATTCAGGAAAAGTTTCTACCAGCCGTTGTATTCATATTTTAGGTTTCTGTTGCCTGCGCGCTTCACATTTTTCCTCTTCGTTGTTTGCGACGATTACGTACGAGAGAATAAACCTTTGCTACATACCTATCTACAGATCTCGTGTAGGTACTGATGTATTGTGTAGCTTTTGTTGCTTAGGTACCTACTCAATGTTTAAAACAGTGAGTGGAACATTCGATCAGTCTTACATAACTATAGTAATAGGACAACCAATGACCACCTTCATTAGTTCTCTTATACCTATTAATAGTTTAATTTATCAATGTCAATTTAAATTTTAATGTTGGATTATTCTTCGTAATATGGGTATGTTCCTGATTTTTTTTTCCGGACTTTATACCTGATCATTGAATGTACAGACGCCAGCACATCAAAAACTACTACAATCTGTCAAATTTCTTTAATAGATTTTCAACTTTATCGCTAAAGCATTAAGGTTCAAGATTGATTGGGAAAATTTGACAGTTTTGGGTAGCTTGACCTGCTGGCGTCTGTACAAGTGGTTTTCTCTCGAATTCGGGAACACCCCTTTGTATTAGTTTTCAGAAAACATTTACCTCTTAGGTGAAATGTTTTGTTGACGTTAATAAAAGAAGTTTACCGTATACAATTCTTGTTAACACAAATATGGGGGGTGACTACCGAACGCAACATGTGCCTATTTTTCTTCCATACGGTAGTCGTATGGAAGAAAAATAGGCACATGTTGCGTCGACCGCAAATAAATTGGGAGATAATGTTGATTTACAAAATGTTCGTGTTATGTTTCTAGGTGGCGGTTGCGACTCGTACTCGGTGTCTCAGACGCAGAGCATCAACTTCTCGCAGGCGATGCGCGCGCGGCCGCAGGGCAACCCGCAGCAGCAACAGCAACAGGGCGGGCCGCCGCTTGGTGAGTACCGCTCTAACATACAACTTACTTAGGTGTATGTATTCCACACCTGAACAGAGGCCTATTTCAATATACCTAGTGCTCGATTTCACAAGGCGAGCAGGCGAGTTGGTGATTCTATTTTATATAATTGTTTATCTATTACATATTATTAGAGTATTTATACACTTTCTAACCTGAAGCACAGGTTCAATCTAGTTCAAGCAAATGAGCAACTGTGCTGAATTTTAATTGCCAAGTTATTTATTGGAAATGTGTCCCTTTGATAAATATAAATTTCATACTTTGACTTGGGGTATTTATTTGGGTGGCAATTTGAATATTATGCTCATTCATAGTGAGATCTTTGTCACCGAATGGATGAATGCGGTTCATCCATTCGCTGACATAAAACAAATCGAAGATAAAACTAATGTGTATCTTTCTTTATCACTACAGGCGTCGCCGCAGCCGGTATATCACGTGAACAACAAGCGAAGATGCTGCAACAACAGCAGCAGCAAATGTTGCGCGCGCAGCAGCAGCAACAGATGCGCCCCCCGCCGCCCGAGTACAAGGCACGTTTCGTGGGCGCGGGGGGCGCGTGCGGGCCCGGGGGCGCGGGCACGTGTGGGCCCGGGGGCGTGGGCGCGTGTGGGCCCGGGGGCGCGGGCGCGTGCGGGCCCGGGGGCGCGGGCGGCGCGGCCCCGCTGGGCGTGCGGCGCGCGCCCGCGCCCCCGCGCCCCTTCCCGCACCACGCGCGCACCTACTCGCCCGAGTGGCGCCACGTGCTCATGCAGCAGCAAGCTGCTTCCAGGCAGCAGTTCCCGCACCATCATCAAGGTGAGGCTTCAATACCTTTCGTTTTCTGCTGAAACTAATGTGAAAAGCTTATGCTGTGAACCAATATTAGCCACTCAGCAAGGTTATCGAAGTTTTCAAGCATAATCAACCATATCGTATAAACGTTATCGCAAGTTATGCAACTATCTAATAAAAATAAGTCAAAAGAGCATACGAGAAGAAAGAGATTGGGAATGCAAAAGGAAACAAGAAACAACCATGGGAGGTTATTAAGAAAATGAATGGAGCTAATGAGGTTTCTGATCATTCATGCTGTCTCATAACATCTGACAACCCTGAAATTATCATTAACCACATCAATAGTTTCTTTGCTGATGTCGGTAAAAAGCTTGCTGAATAAATTACCCTTTCAGGAACTACAAATGAAATACTTCATGAACAGTCTACCACTCCCCCCTGAACTCATTTGCACTCTTCCCTACCGATGAAGAAGAAATTGTGCAGCTTATATTGGGCCTAAAGGATAACTGTGCCGTGGGAATTGATCTTATATCTAGTAGAATAATTAAGAGATACGTGAACCTCCTTGCTCCGTCTTTTATCTATATTTGTAACCTAGCGTTATCAACAGGAGTCTTTCCAAGGGCCTTTAAAATAACTTTAACTAAGCCGATTCACAAAGGTGGGGATAGAGATTGTGTCGATAACTACCCTCCTATCTCCATTCTGCCATCTATGTCTAAAATCTTGGAGAGGCTGATCAATCGTCGCCTTACGAAATTCCTTGAAACCACAAACAGACTCCTTTCATCCGCCCAGTTTGGCTTTCGAAGTCGTAAATCTACTAACGACGCAGTACACGAACTTTTGAATAACATCATCTCCAGCTTAGATGGTAGAAAGAAATGCCTGGCGGTGTTCCTAGATCTGGCTAAGGCCTTCGACACAGTCTCTATTCCACACTTACTGAAGAAGCTCGAGGCGATTGGCGTAAGAGGTATACCCCTAAAACTACTGGGAGATTATTTAACCGATAGAAGACAAAGAGTTAAAATTGACCAGAGTCTAAGCGACGAGCGATCTATTAAATTTGGTGTGCCACAAGGCAGTATACTCGGGCCCACCTTGTTCCTTATTTATATAAACAATCTCTGTCAAATCCAACTCCAAAAGGGCAAAATTGTTACGTTTGCTGACGATACTGCCCTACTATTTAGTGGTGATAGCTGGGAAGAGGTATTCGGTGTCGCGCAAATGGGGTTTACTAATGTTAACGCGTGGCTGAAAAGCACTTTGTGTGACTTTGTGACAGTGTTGACTTTAAACGTTACCAAAACAAAATATGTAACTTTTGCCTATAGAACGAACCTTCTGCCTCCAGACTCACTTGGTATTAAAGCTCATGTCTGTGGATCTGAACTCTCCATTGGTGATTGCACCTGTCCCACGTTACATAGAACTGACAATCTAAAATACCTCGGTGTAAGCATTGATCAATCACTCACTTTCAAATTACATAATATAAAAGCCCTAGTGTCTCGAATCTATATTTTTAAATCCTTGAGATACATGGCAGACAGACAGACTATCTAAATGGTGTATTTTGCCTTAGGTCAATCATTGATTGACTATTGCATCATTTCTTGGGGTGGTGCCGCGAAAACCCATCTCATTGAGGTTGAGCGGGCCCAACGTGAAATTCTTAAGGTGGGCGCTGGTCTCCCATTCCGTTAGCCGACTGTAGACCTCTACAAAAAATGGAATGTCCTTACAGTCAGACAATCTTTCATTCTTCAAACTATTCTTAAAAAACATACAATGATGCAATATAACCCGGATCTACAAAAAGACAAGCGCCGTAAAGGCAATGTATGTGTAACAAAACCCTTACATTCAGCGTCGCATAATTTCTTCTGCTTTCTTGGCCCATACCTTTATAACAAGCTGAACAGTAAGCTATACATTTACTCACAACTGAAATCTAAGTGTAAAGCTGCTGTCTCTAAATACCTCAAAACTCTTGACCATTGTCAAACTGAAAATCTCCTGGTCCCACTCAGATAGATTCTAACCTTATACACGGCAGCTTCATTTGTTTTCTTCTAAACTTCTTTTTATAAACTTGCAGGCATTTCAAACTTATACTCTAACACACGCAAACACACCCCCACACAAACACTCAAACACATAAATTTGCAATCAAGCACACATCAACTAAGCATTCACACTCACGTTCTGGAATCTCCTCAGTATAAATTGTTTATTTACGTCTTACTTTTTTTTAGAATTGTCATTTTTTTTTCTTTTAGCAAAGCTTCCACTTTTGCTCACTGCGAAATGCTAAACTAATACCATATCTAGTATACTAGCCGCGGGAGGACCCTGGTGACCTGTAATACAGGTTGTTGTACATACCTACATCAGGCACCAGACCCTCACAAAGTTCGCTCTAAATGTTTAGTTATCAAGTATTAAAATTAGCATAAAGAAACTTTTGTGATGGGAAAATAAATAAAAAATATTATTATTATTTGCGATGAAAAGTTGGAAATTTGCTATCGCAAATCTGATGAATCTAAAATAAGACACCCAATATAATCATGGTCCTACATTTCAGGCTTCAGTATGGGCACGATGGGCGGCATAACGCAGCAGCAGCAACAACAGATGCAACTGCAACAGGCGCGGTTGCAACAGCAACAGCTTCTACAACACCAGCAGCAGCAGCGGTATGTGTCTTCGCTTCTTACAAGAAATTTAAATTTTACCCCATACTGTCCTAAATTATTCAAGATCTGCCCGAATAAAATCACATAGAAATCTGAGATGTCATAAATGCTTCCTTGTTGTCCATTTCCTTATTAAGAACAGGCGTGAAAAGAGTTATTTACCACTTACAGTCAACAGCAAAAGTAGATGATCAAAATCAGAAATTAAAATTGAATTGAAAACTGATCACGAATATATGGCAGCTGTACTAGTAGTAAATGTTTGGTATAATTTACAAATCACATACTTTTGAATTATTTCGACGCCACACAGTTCTGACGTGAACTCCGTTCATTAGTATTGAATTTCTGATTTTGATCATCTACTTTTGCTGTTGACTGTACTAGTAATTTAAAAATTACTTTTAAACGCCATTCCGTTATAACGTGTGCTGAACCCGTTACATGTTTATCAGACAGTTATTATGTAGTTGCTTATAATTGTGTTTACGTTGCAGGTCCAACCAACAACAGTCGCCCATGTCTCATCTCATTATGCAACAGAACCAGATGATGAGCGTCCAAGGACAGGTAACTTGTCATTTGTTATTGTTATTACATACTACTCTCTATATTATTAAATAATAAAACCTTTTTCTTTATACATGTTAACACTTTCATTTGTTTACAGATGCCAAATATCCACATGAGCCAGTCTCAGAGCATGTCCATGCAACAAAGCGGCATGGGCATGGGTCACCAGGGCAGTCCCATGCAGAACGGGCCCATGCAAGGTCAAGGACCAATGCACGCGCAGAGCAATCCTATGCAGCAGAACTCTATGATGTCCCAGAATGCCATGCAAAACCAGAATGGGAACGTTTCGCAGCACTCGTTCCCGTCGCTCCATAACACGTCTTCCTTCACAGGACAAACTACAGACTTCAACCTTGACTTCCTCGACAACATGCCTTCCACGGACGCTAGCAATCTCACCGCTCAGGAGCTCCTCAACTCCTTAGACAACTCGTTCTTGAACGACATCCTTTAAATTATAAATGACACAGCTATATGTGTTCGTTTTAGAGTAATATAATTACTAATTGACCCACTTTAAAGTCAGTTAGATTTTATCATATTCGGGTTTTGTCTACATAATGTGTTTATTATACCTTCTAAAATACAAATGTACGACCAATATGGAACAAATGATGACCAAAGTTATTACACAGGAATTTAACAAGGCCAGAGTGGAGTTTGGCCAGTAGAACCTACTTACAACTTACGAGTATACTGTAAGTGACCGACAGTAAGCCACTTTACATTTTGGACCACATTGTTTTTGTAGACTATTTATTATGAAAAATATCAATTTCGTAGTGTTTATAGTTTTTACTATTGTTAATAATTCCTTTGTAAATATTTTAATTTTAAAATGTTTGTAATATTAATAAACATAAGCTAAATAAACTACCGATAGTCTCAGAGTATCCACGAAACTGACATTCTATTCTTCTTATGATAATTATTGTTTAGCTGCAGAGTAGGCTAATGTATATTTATTGCAGATTTTATTGTAGTTTATAAGGTGAAAAGCACAAAAGACAATATTTTATTTACTTTAGTGAATTTATTTATGAAAACAAGTGAAATAAATGGGGCAATAGATACCGACTGCGTTAAAACAGAGTTTAAAAATATAAATCGAGGTGACTAGCTTATGGCAGTTGAGCGACCTTTTGTGCAAAGATAATTTAGGTGGTCATTGGTGACCGGTTACTGTTACGATTCCAATAGGTGTGGAAACAACGAATTGCATTAATAAGTGTGGCAAGATTGCGATAGACAACAAACATTTCCAACATCCGCCTGTATACTACGTTGCTATTGCGTGTTGTCCGATGCCAACAGGCTAATCACCCCGATTCTAACATTACACAACTTAAACTTTATTTACATTATCGTCTGCTAAAACTTGGCCAATGTGCGGCTTTCCTTATTTTACTATTTTAATTGGCCCAGCCACGGACATTCTATCGACATTCGAATTGAGTTTTATTCCACAACACACATTTGGTTGGTTTGTCACACTTGGGGACAGCCCAATCCATTATAATAGTGCAAAATGTAAATGTTATGAACTAAGAATATAATAAGATCATTCCTGTACCTAAGATGATTGTAGATTATACTGTGATGTCGGTCTCAATGGTCAATAGATTATAAATAGTATCAATTATTATACATAGATTATTGTTATTGTTAAGGATCTCATGGTATCATTTTAGTTTGGGGTTTGAGAGATTCTGGAATTAATAGATTGTTGGTTTCATTATTATTTACTTTTTCAACGAATGTGTAGCATATTCTTTGTAAAGTGCATTTTCTTTTTATTGTTTAGTATGTATTTGAGAATGCATATTCACCCATTTTGTTATTTTATCGTAGTGTAAATACAAAACTGTTGTTAAACAACTTTAGGATTTTTTGATCAATGTATACCAGAGATGGGTATGAAATTAATAAAATCATTACGTTAAAACAATCCAACCAAAAGGTTTAGCTCTCTGATATAGTTTACAGCTGTAAAACCAACTACATATTGTGAATGATAGCAACATTCCAGAGCCATTGTTAATAATGTTTTAACTTTAGGACCAATTTTTGAACGTTCTTTTGAAAATAATATTGCATATTGAGTGAATTTGTTTTATTTATTTTTAACCCTAACTAAACTAATCGAACACATAATAAAGGTACTAACGTAAAACCGGAGCAAGTGCTTTAGAGAACAAATGAAACGGACGCATCCTATAATCTTATAAAATAGTAAATATTTCAGAAAATATTAAATTTATGGCACACATTTCGTACTTCTGTTGTTTTTGATGGATTCATTAGCAAAAACTTACTATCGTTACGAAAAAGAGCCAGCTAGAATACAAATCCTGTTTTCAGCTGATAATCTAATCACCACATGATAGAGTCAGCTTGATGCTTGTACAAATAATCAGAAAACCTCTCCAATTTTCTCTCTAAAGCATTTATCTCCGTTGCTAATTCTCATACAACCTCATTCGGTTTGTTCTGGAAAATTCTGGGGTTTCGTATTCTTGGGCTGTAGAAATTATTCGGCTGGATGTATTTCGCAGTGATTGGCTCCTCGTGTACGGGACTCAGTTTACATTCGTAGATATTCTCATTCGCGTTATTGTCTAGAGACCTCATCGAGAAAGCTTGTAGTATTTGTCGGCGTCTCCTGAGCCGAATGCACGAGAATACTGTGCTCAACAGGACTCCCAGTTTGAAGAGCGCCACTGTGAATAATCCCAGCATTAGGATTAAATATTGCTGTTGGTACCAGTCTTCCAATGGTCCTAGACAACCCTGAAATAACGAAAGAATAATGTATACTACATGGGCGCATGGGTGATGTGAAAACACGCAAGTATATATTATCAAAATCATAAACAATATTTTGGATCCATTGAGATAAGTTGAGTAATTTATATCTCTCCAAAAAGGGGGAGGAAGGGACGCCGCAGGTTATCTTAACAATAGCTCTGTGGCCACCTAGGTTACAGAAATCCGTCTCAATCAAATCGACGTCAGAGCCTGCCCCATCGCGTTCCGCAACGTGTTGAGCAATCAACAATAAAAATTAATGTATCTTACCGGCACATATCTGAACGTGGGATTGGGCTGCACTTCCTGGCAGCGCGACGCGTTCACCGGCGCGGGATTGAGGTACGAGACGTTGTCTTCATACTGCACGCAGCAACTGAGCGGCACCGACATCCCGCGAGGACCGAGCCGTCTGAGTTGCCAGATCGACATGTCATAGTTACGAGCATCCGTCATACCGCAACACTCCAACT
This sequence comes from Apamea crenata, assembly GCA_949629185.1. Classification (NCBI taxonomy): domain Eukaryota; kingdom Metazoa; phylum Arthropoda; class Insecta; order Lepidoptera; family Noctuidae; genus Apamea; species Apamea crenata. The sequence continues at coordinate 8,744,175 of OX451359.1, forward strand.
GGAAGACACACATTACTGAAATATTACATCACGCCTGTTTTCTCCGAAGGGGTAGTAGAGGTCAGAAATTGGCGCATAATGGGATGTCACTGATGTGAGGTGTTGAACAGCAACTTTACTATGTTCTCAGTAACTGGTGAAACTTCTTTTATCACAGTAACTTCTATTCTTCTTTTATTCTACAGCCTACTGGGCTGAACTCACATAAAAGGTCAGTTTATACCTACTGTATTATGTGAGTGACTCACTATCTATACCCTGATGAAATTCTAGTGAACATAACTTACCTCAGTTTGAGCCAAGTCCACAGCCGCAGTAAAGTGTTCGAAGTCAGGTAACGCATAGTAAGTCTGTAGGGCGCCCACCGCGCCGCCGCGGGAGCTCTGCAAGCCCAGACACCGCGGCCAAATGGCTGCTAGCACTCCTCCGGCACACTCGCATAGCAACATCGCCAACACCACCAAGAAGTACTGAAAGATAGACTATCGTACTTAAACCTAATTGAAATTCTTTCTCTTGCATTGACCAGAACAAATCTCACATAAACAAGCAGCCGGACTGTATCTACTGCATATATAGCGGTACCAGCGCTGTGACTCTGTCTCGCATAGGGTCACAGCATTATGCTTAGCGGCGGCCGTTTTGCGTAGATGTGACGCATATTTTCCCCAATTTGTTCTTTATTTGCGTCATGTTTACCCCAAATTAACGTGTTTTCTTTCTTTTCTCTTTTTGGTAATTGGTGTAGGTACGTACTTATATCTATACACCTGCCTAAGTACTTGGTTTAGTAGTTGAGTCACGCCCAAAACATAGTTTCGCCTTGAAGCCAACGCACTAATATATCGGTCGGTGACCTATGTTACTTAATAGCACCTTCCAGTAACAATATTAAAAGAACGCTAAGTAGTAGTGGTGAAAAGGCATAACTTACAATACTTAGAACCGTGTAACTGGGCATATAGGTGGCCCAGCAGCCGAGCGCCCCGGTCGCACACATAGCCAGCCCTGCGGCCAATAGAGCCAGGGATAGGTAGTAGAATGGTGGATGTGTCAGCAAGTCTTCATCAGGCGCCGCCAGAAGCCGTGATAGGAGTATTCTTTTTGAGTCGCAGAGTAACAGAAACCCACATATTACTTCAACAAAACCACATGCCTGTGGGAGAAATAGCATGCAGTACTTTATTTACGAACTCTTTAAGTAATAGAGGTACTTCTCGCCTTCAGTACGTTTATACCAGGAAGTAAAAAATATATCATTAGCTAGGTTTCTATGTACAGATGAATTAATAATAGATAATTTAAAACAGCACTTATTACAAATAAATGACTTACAAAAAATACGGTGTTGAAACATCCAAAGAGCACTTTAGCACTTGTTTCATTTTTGCACATTATTAAATGGAATAAAACTAGTATAAAAATTTATAAAGGGCACACAAGGATCCAGTGTAATACGACACGGAGAAATGTGGTCAAAACGCTATAGTTACAACTAATAATGTGAGTATGTGAATAAACAAACGGACGATGAATAGATTCGCCGGTTTTAGGGAGATACGCTCTGGTGAACAGGTGGGGTGACTGAGTATTAAGGTATTTTTGTTTAAAATTAATGCATGAGTCGCTCATGCATGCCTTAACATTTACACTGTGGAGTTACAGGTTCGTTATGGACATACTGGCCACGTTTATTGCGACATCGCTGAGGCTCACAGCACACAACATCAAATTACAAATAAAATGAGGGTTTTAATTAAAATTCGCTAGACACAGTTTATAGTTGTATATTTTACATTATCACAAAAAATATTATACGTTTTTTATGTTATTTTACTTATAATGTACGTATTAAGCGTTTTACGCTTTTAAAAATCAATGTCTCTTTTCTTAAATCCACCACAGTTCACATTTGGTACGCTTGTGATGTCATCTTGTTCCCGTTCTTTGGTTTCTTCAAGTTCTGAAACACAACAGTAAAGTTCATTATCCAGTTATGTTAGCAAATTTTATACACCAACTACTTTATTTTACTTGGCCTAAAGAGAATATGACTGAGGGCGGGAGGAGAGGAATGAAATCTGATAGCACCACTCTGAAGTCCTTAATATTCTCATAATATAGGTTTTGGGCAGTCAGACAGTAAATTTAGTGGCTAAGTGTATAAACCAGAACATGCGAAAGTAAAAAATATGTCATTTAAAACTAATAAAGCCAATGCCCTGTTTTAAAAAAAATATTGAGAATGTGTTGGATGAAAATTAAAACAAGCCTAATTTATCAAGTCAGCTAAACCAAAAATAATATATCAGACCTGGGGGCAAATGCAGCTTCACTATGACAAACCTCTTCCTCTTTAGTTTGAACGCCATATCGAGACTCGGCGGCACGAAGGGCACAAGTGAGTAAATAGCAGACAACTTGGTGATATGGAACAGTCCATGGTAATCTTTGTACACAGCATTGGTTTCACGACTTGAGCCAGCAAATGATTCTATTCTGACTGCATTATCAACTGAGTACAAAATTCTTTTCATTACATGATCATCCTGTAAAAAATAACACAAAACTATCATTACAGCAGTTAATCTAAGCTTGTATTATAATATGTTGTGATATGTGCCTTTTAGGCCCGTATTACAGAACCTCACCGTATTACAGTAATGCTTGAGTCATTCAAGCATTACTCAAAACAAGTTTCAACCAATCAAATGGCTTTAAACTAGTTTTAAGTAATGCTCGAGTCTTAGTGAGGTTCTGTAATACGGGTGTTAATCTGTGCTAAATAAATGTATTTTCTTTCTTTCTTTACGTTGAACTCATAGAAATGTAAAAAACAGGAGAAGTGGCAAGGAGGCGTATCTGTGTCGTCGCGGTGTGATCAACGCGATCATACACTAGGCAAATGCCCGTCTTGGCGAATTAGTGCGCTTTCGATCGTGATCGTGATAAAATATAAAAATGCCGGTTTGTTCAGTAGTTTCCTGCAAAAACCGAAGTACAAATAAAAACTTCGTATCTCATCGAATCACTTAACATATTGTAAGTACAAGTATTTTACTGTATTTGTCTTTATAATCATGAAAAACAACAAATCGTAAAATATTTCTTGGTTTTACTACGTTATTTTTGTTTTCAATTATTGCAGCGGCTGTACTATTTTAGCAGTAAATACATTGCTCCTTAAGCACTACAAAATTACTCAACGATACTTTATTTATGCGGAGCGTCGCATAGGTCAGTCACGAGCACCAATATGTCAACACTTGGCAACTTTCAATTGCGATTTTTTCGTGAAATAACGAATGCAACGTTGAAATACCACACATTACATAAGCTTATGGGTTCGAAAATGCTATGTTCGTAACAACATAAAATTTCATTAAAAAATAAAGGAGTAAATCGCTTTTGAATAAAGCCGAGTGTATACATACTTTTGCTCGTGACTGTACAGCCGCTGTGTCTTGCGGCGAGCTAGTGATATGATTGTGTTGATCCACTAACGTAGGCTATCGACAACAAACAATGTCCTATCCCAACGAATATAATATAGTTAATTATACAATTTGTCAACCGTTTTAACCCAGTTGGAAGACCTAAAAAGAAGACGTTTAAATCCGGTTGGAAGACCCTTGAGAAGATGTAATATAATGTTAAAAAAAAATATTTACAATTTTGTTTTTTTTTTCTATTTTTTTTAAATTATATTATAATATTTTTTGGACATAGCGTTTTTTATTTATTTTATTTTCAGAACCCCAAATTTTTTTTAGTACAATTATAAATGGGAGAATCGATAAGTTTTCGATTTAGTCAATCACTACCGTATATGTAAAATAAATGGCACAGCACAACAATAGCGACAGATGTTTTTGTGTGAGTAAGTTGTACGGCGCATGGTAAATGCACGCTGTGTTTGATGAGTTAATGTTTATAATTGATTGTGTAGTACATTCTGATTTATGAACTGCAAGTGTGCGCGTGGCTTTGTATCTATTGCTTTTACTGAACTACATGTGTATTAGTGGCGCGGTGGTAGGATCGAGGTAACGACATTGAGTTCTGATACATTTTCAACAAGCGGGGCACATCTCCTTCTTTCCTATATCTATGGTTGAACTAGTACTTGATGTCTTTTAGTATTTTTCCATATTCAAGATACTTACATCAAACAGATGGGCAGGAATGGTAACAAATGCAACTGCATTAGTGTCCCTAAGTATAACTCTTAGACAATACATAAACTTGATCAGATCTTGTCCATAGTTCCCACTGGCCTCCTCGTCACTGTCCATTGCCATCCACACTGGAGATCCCAATGATTGTATACCAATCCTTAAAATATTGCTGTTCTTCTTAACATTACTTTGATATTCTTCCTTAGAAACTAATTCTTTAATACTTGTCAGTAATTTATGGTACAGGCTGTTTTTGAAACCTGAAACCAGATGGGGGCATTAATATTATAATTGTAAGAAAATATCAGCTGTTAATGTTATGTAGTGTTTAAATTATGTGATGTAATGGTAAATTAAAATATGTTGTAAAGTTGAAATATGTGAATTCAGAGATTCTTTTTATACCTATACTTTTAGGGCCGTTTCTCACTGGGATGCTATGACCAGCCAGGTCGCTCTGCCAACAAAATACATGTATGGTTGTGCAACCAACCAAGCGGACACCAGGTGAGATACACTATAAATAGTTGTATACATTTTGTTGGTGCTGGTGACTAATTTGCACTGCCATGGAGTCCCCGTGAAATATAGCCCTTAGACACTAATAAACAGAAAATGTATCTTACCATTGACCGACCCACTATCCATATCCAATTTACAATATTTGATATTGCAGCTGTCAATAGTGTTGGCATCAATATGTTTACTCAGATCGAAATGGTGTCCAAAGCTAGAGTTGCTACCAAATGATGACTCCACCTGACTAAGCCCCTCATATCTCCAAGCTATTTTCATCTTATCCACATCACTAGCTGCTGTTGTGACCTCATCATCTTGAGGAATGATGGTGGGTAAAGGTAATTCCTTGGACTGAAAATATATTAAAGGGGATAGAGTAGATTCAGACATTTTAAAGATATCCATAGAGTCATTTGTTTCTTTGTACAGTAAAATTTTTATGTTGCACATTTAAGCTTGGTTTATCTAAACATTGATAATATGGCTTGAAAAGGGGTGAATACTGAGATGTCTGCTAATAGAGATTTTTGGAAAAAGGTCGAGCCAGACTCAATTAAATTGGAATAAGAACAGGAGAATGATGACGTTTTACTATTCAGTATACCCTTTTAAAGTAACTACTACACTTTGGAATGGGCAACTAGCTTCATCTTTCTGACAGACCGACCCCTTGATAATTCAAAAGTACCTACAATTGGTTTATTTGAAATAAATGCTTTGAGTGTTAATAAGGCTATTATTAATTTGCTCACAATATCCACTGGATTTTCATCTGCTGATGCAATAAACAAGTCATGCTTGCAAGCTACACCTTCGGATAAGAAATATTTCAAAAGAATTCTGCTGTAGTTAGCCAGGACATCTTCCTCTGAAAATAAAACAATACTATCAAGAAGATTTAACAATAATATTCCTCCGAGAGTGATGGAATACTTTTTTTTTTAAATTTGTTATAGTACTAATTATATACACACCAACAGCAAATATGCTCCCTGCCGGTAAACCACCGCCTGTAAAATTTAAATAATTGATTAGTGTACTAATCTGATGGTGTATGATGATATATGTCTTTGGTGATATAATAATTTGATCGACACATTGGTATAAATTTTTAAGGTTACACGAAAAAAACACGGTTACGAATTTGCAATCTAAGAATTAATTGATCACATAAAACACATGGATAACCTTCTTTCACTAGTTATCAACGCACGAAAACAAATATGTCTTACCAATGACATGGTCCAGAGATGGAATACCAGATGATATTATCGGTAAACTGTTTTTCACTTTAGTACCACATATAGTGACGCGAGAATCACTAGTTTTATGAAAACTACTCATGTTGGAGCAGTTTGGATTAAAGTCGTATTTTTTATACCGCTATTACTTCAACATAATTCAAGAAATAACATAATATAGCTACGCTTTTTTTAATTTGTTGACGAAATGAAATGACGACCGACGATTCTCTGCCTCTGCTTAAGTGCTTATCAGTGTCACTATCACTGTCAGGTGTCAGCAGGGTTGGATTTAGGTACGTTGAAAAAGATAGCACAAAAAAATGAAAAGGATAGTATTTAGAAAAAATTATAGTACACTTTCATTATTTTTAATTTAACTTATTAGGTAGTCATTAAAATCAACACCAGGTATTTCAGGTATGGCAAAATTTACTCCTCTTCTAAGTTTATCAGTTCTTGAATATTAAAATTAGCTAGATCTTCATCCTTGGCATTTATTCTCATCAACATATTGGATTGTGTTGCCAGTTTATTTCGTATTTTAGTCTTGGTAAGGTTTTTCACTATTGTTGTCACTATGTTTGAATTTCGAATGAAATGGAAGGAATGAAATTAGTGGAAAGATAGAAGCGTACTGCGGAGGATAATCGGGGAATCCTCATTCCTCGGCCATCGACACAGAAAACATTGCAAGATCAGAATTCGCTCGGATACACGAACGGTCGAAATATTCATATGACGTAAAACTAAGCATTTGGGAAAAAACTTTAAATTATAGTATTTTAGCGTACTATCCTTAGATTTGGATAGTATATAGTACAAAGGGCGAAATTATAGTATAAATACTATAATTATAGTACAAAATCCAACCCTGGGTGTCAGGTGTCATGGTGGGTGACTGTTAAATTGTGTTGCCACTTAAATTTTTTGGTTCCGGAAATTATTTCCGATGGTGTAGACTACGTATCCGTAGTCTACGGTTTTGCTTGCAAGCACTTATTGCCGATCCGCTGTTCCGATCCAGTGTTAGTTTTTGTGCACAAATCAAAGAAAGCTCGTGCTCTATTGATATAAGTATTTACACGTTTTTATGGTATATGTATCATACGTTTGACAAGTTTGCACCAAGCGCTAAATAATTTAATATTTTTAAATATCACAAACCGTGCTGTGTCCTACATTAGGTTTTATTTACAATATTTTTTAATTTTACAAAATTAAACGTGTACGCACGGCTACACATCAAGCTATACATAACCAGTATAAGCTGACTTCGGATTGTACATACGATAAACCTATACAATGCGAGGTCAGCTAAAACTGGAAAAGGAAATGTATAGCTTGATGTGTAGCCGTGTGTACAAGTGAATATTTTTTTTATTATTTCGCTACAATATTAAGAATGTCGCGGGTCCACACGCTTGGCTTTACTTGATCACTGAATTAAAAAACCGTAAACGTCAACATATAATCTGTGGTAGTTCTTTTTGTTGAGCCGTGTCGTGTCATAAACTGCTTGTGGCACATGCATTTTTTAATAATATCTCATCCTGAGAAAGAATTCGATTGAATTAAAAGGAGCGCACGTAATTTGCAACGTTAAAAATGCAGGGCCCCGCAGTTTTTATGGATATATCTCTCGAAGATCAAGTAAGTTAACGTCAACATAACCTAGTCATTGAGTCAGGGAAAGTGTAAATTAGTTTTTACTGATGTACTTTTCAGGCACTAGAACTAAGGAAGTACTTCAAGAGTCTCGGAGCAGAGATAGCGGAAGAGAAGTCGCCGAAGGGTATTGAGGACGACTTGCACAAAATAGTGGGAGTCTGTGATGTTTGTTTCAAGGAACCAAATGAATCCGAGATTGAAGCTATACTCAACAGTATTGTCTCCATCATGGTCTCTGTAAGTAGATCCTACCTCTAATTATTAATTACCTATACATAAAGCCTGCCTTTTTGGAATGTGCAAAGTGAATTATCCATTCAATTTATTGAAAGACATTATGAAATCTGTTATCCAGCTACATACAGTGGATTTCATTTATTTACGACCTTGGCTATAGCGACAATTTTTCTATAGCGAGTATAGCGACGTTAAATCGAAGTGCCTTGAATTTAGAGCATACTTAAGTACAGTTTTCATATGCCTTTATCGACTTCGAATTTAACGCCGAGTTCGGGTGTAGCGACTGTTTTTAACCAGTGATTTGTGACAAATTCCTAGAAACCCCATTCACTTGTTACGACGGCAGTTCTGTTGGCTTTCTTATCTTATGTTTACATCCGCACAGATGGTCAGCAATTGTGGTGACCTTTTGTTTATAGTTATTAGCTAGGGACCCGTAGCACCGGTAAGCGTGTACGTTTCGGCGTTAAAATGATTCAGTTACAAAGTCATATTCTGAGTGGAAACTGTATTTAGACTTTTGAATAAGTATGGCTCCTAGATGCTCATTCACTGTTAAAGAAAAGGCGGAGATCATTTCAAAATTGAAAAATGGTGAAAACAATAGTGATTTGTGCAAAGAATACAGAGTTTCCCATTCAACAATATCCACAATGTGGAAAAACCGTGACAAAATATTAGAATGCTTTGAATCAAAATAACTAAGTAAACTGTGTGTGTCTGTATATCTTTAACTATGCCTGTTACGACTCCCGGATATAACAACGAAATTACATGGTCCCTTCAATGTCGTTATATCCGAAATCCACTGTATTTCCTAAGGCCTAGTTTGGCACTGTGTGATTTGTAAACAATAATTGTGTTAATTTTTTTTCAGATCCCATTGGAGAGAGGAGAAAACTTGATTTTGGCTTTTAGTCAAAGGCTCACAAAGGCACCAGGACCCAAACTTGGCATGGTTGTGCTACAGTCGTAAGTTATTTATTTTGTTATTGCACCAGAGAATCATTGTGCTCTTATCTCAACTTAATCACCTGTCAAGTAATGAATAATGTTATCACCTGCCTTTAGTATGTTTATTGGCCAAAATTGTTAAGTTGTTTTTAATCATTTAGAACTGTTACAACATTATAACACAAGGCTGCATTGACTCATGGGTGGCTTGTACTTGTGAAACAGATTTTAGACAGAAATATTATAGTTGAATAACTAGTTTAATTTTAATATTCCAGGCTATGGCGTCTATACAATAACTTGGAGGCAAATTCACCCCTTCGCTACCATGTATACTATCATGTCATCGAGTTAGCGGCGCGTGTTGGTTTTGTACGTGAGGTGTTTACCAGTGTTGAACAACTCAGGAAAGAGTTCTCAGGCTGCCCACCCACTAATGAACAAATGCAGAAACTGTACAGACTATTGCATTCAGTTTTAAAAGATCAGAACAGGTAACATATTGTTTGAATTTGAATTGTTAGGGTATACAGTGTGGCGATTAGGTTATCACATGAATTGAAACCACGTATTCTACATAATGTATATTAAACATACACAATTAAAAGAATTAATAACAATTAACTGTGGGACCTTTTTTTTTCGTTTTAGTATTTACCCAACAACATTAAACTTAATTAGTGTTTACTTAGTAACAATAACATAAAGTTTGTGTTGAATTCTTGATACCATTACTTCACGCGTGTCTAGTTTTTTTTTCTATTTTTAGTAAAAAATTTAATTTTATAATTTAACAGACTTTTAACAACTTGTAATGACCGCTGTGTTATTTAATGTGATAACCTAATCGCCACTCTGTATATGTATGAACAGGAACAGGGTGTAAAGTTTACTCATCCTCTATAGAAAAGGACGGATCCTCCGATCAGACTGTTGTGTCTGCTGAGCTGCCTGCGGTTGATGTTGGGATGTTGTATATTATGCTAGTTGCGTGGTAAACTTTGCTTGTGCGAATGTAGGATTTTGCATGACATCAGTGTGATACATAGTTTGCATGTGGCGCTATAGATGTCGCCACAAGGGCAATCATTGTAGATTCAAAACACAAGCTTATAAGGTCACTAGAGGTATAGATGGGCCTGTGTGGCCTGTGTCCCTCAATGGATAGGTAACATTGTTTAGTACACCCGCATATCACCAGTTCTGTTTTATTGCCATGTAACCTTTGCATAAAAATAATAAAAGGTTTGAGATCCTTGCCAATTGTACATACAAATAATTATTATTTGATGACATATCCATGTTAGATAAGGATTTCAATTTTATTGATTCCATTAGTTTTCAAATTTTCAATTTGTAAGCTAATTTCCAATCAGACCTAAGATTCCAATATGAAGAAAAACCGTCCAATATGTGTAATTTCCAACAAGATTTTATTATTCTCATTAGCAAAATGTATTGGTTTCAGTGAACTGGCTTCAAAGGTAATGATTGAACTGCTTGGCACATACACTGACGAGAATGCCTCGTACGCCAGAGAAGACGCCATCAAATGCATCTCCACGGCACTGGCTGATCCCACTACATTCCTACTGGATCCCCTGCTGTCCCTCAAACCTGTAAGATTCCTCGAAGGCGAACTAATCCATGACCTGCTCACCATTTTCGTATCAGAGAAACTGTCCAGCTATCAGACCTTTTACCAAAACCACAAAGAATTTGTTCATTCTCAAGGTATGTACACTTATATAATTGGCATTACCAACACCAATTATCATGATGTAAATATTATTGCTATGATTTATTAAAACATGTGCTTTCTTTTCAGGTCTAGACCATGAACAAAATGTAAAGAAAATGAGGATATTGTCCTTTATGCAAATGGCTGAAGTCAACCCTGAACTCACATACGATGAGATTATATCAGAACTGCAAATTGAAGAACAAGATGTTGAAACTTTCATCATTGAAGGTAATTTGAATTAAAAGATATCAATGGATTTCAGACATACTATTGTGTGCTATGACTGATTGATAAATAATTGTGCCATTATCTGTTAGTCATATAAATTACCAACAGATAATGGCACAATTATTTACTTGCAAACATAAAAAGGTGATTAAACATTAAAAGTAACACTTCCAAGCGATTCTAAAATCACTCCTATGTCCATTCCAGTCCTGAAGACAAAGCTCGTGCGTGCGCGCATGAATCAGGCGGAGCGCTCAGTGCGCGTGTCGAGCACGATGCACCGCACGTTCGGGCGCGCGCAGTGGCAGCAGCTGCGCGACGTGCTGCTCGCGTGGCGCGGCAACGTGCACTCCGCACACGACGCCATGAAATCCGTCGCCGCCGCGCAGATCGAATACGCTACGCAAAACCAGAAAGCGTAGAGATGTTTGCTGCAGATTTTTACATAACATGCAACCTGTTGGTGCCTAGATTTGCTCAATGTGGCTTTGTAATTTTTGTACCGTAATTACCAATATTGATAATAGAAAAGGACGTGCTGCGCCGACCTAAAATAAATTGGGTTGGAATAGGCAGGAGAAGGATGAAGTCCAGTATTGATAATTTTATTATAATTGCTTAGTTCATCATTGTAACATACATAATTATGTTGATCGTAATTTCTTCATGTATAAAATGCGAGCAAATTCTAGGCACCATAGTAATTGGAAACATTAAACGGTCACAGGAAAAAAATCTACATACAATTATTGGACGATATTTGCACTCGTGTGGTTACACTTTATGTAACAATCTGCGGATTGTAGCCATTTTGTATTAATATACGATTTAAATATCCAAAAGTATTTAATTTTTTTCAATAAAACTTAATCACGGATGTCCGTATTATGCCTTTGACTGGGGGAGATTAATATCACTCAACGTAAATCATACGACGGAACAACGAGAAAGCGGCTAGCTATCAACGATTTTCTTGCTCAAGAAACATAAAAAAGGCAAGTGTAAGGTCTCGTGTAAGTAAAAGACATATTTATTAAAATTGGCCGGCGAGTACTCGTTTCTCGACAAAACCTATCAAAGAGAGTACTTGCTTAGCGAGGTAGCCCTTTAGGCACGATTGGTCCAATTCACCTTATTCGCGATTGGTCCAATTCACGGTTTGTCTAATTCGCGATTGGTCCAATTCGCTGTTGGCCCAATATTACCAAAATTAAACAAAATAACACATTTTTATGTATACAGGGTGGAATTTTGTAATGCCACCTGAAGGGAAAGTACTCTTAATACTGTAGATAGAAAATTTTACTCAAAGAAAACATTCCTTTATTTTTGAACAGAAAGAAAACTGCATTCAAAGATTTTCGAAAATTTGCTTGCCAGACCCGGGAATCGAACCGACTAAAATCTGTAAAAATTACACCCTGTACTTTTATTGCATTGATCGTTAGGATCAATTATTATAAGGATGAAATCTCTCTAACAAACTTGATAAATAAAATGATAGGAAAACTATAAAATCTTAAATTATTTGCACAAAATGGGCTCCATTTTCTTGGATACATGAATGTATTCTTCTAACGAATTCATTTCTAGTAACCTTTAATAACGTGTTGTGGTGAATGTCATAAATCGTATTCTGAACTTCAACTCTCAACTCGTTTACATTCGCATAAGATTTAATGTAAATTTGATTTTTCACATATCCCAAAAAAAAAAAAATCTAAAGGGGTGACATCTGGTGATCTCGCAGGCCATCTGATTGTGCCGTTTGTACCAATCCAGGTATTAAAATGGTTATTAATGTAAGCAGTAGTGATTCTGCTGTTATGGGCTGGAGCACCATCTTGCTGTAGCATTATTTGGTTTCGCTCTTGCTCGGTGAAACCATTTAACTCATTTCTTAAGAGATCCAACATTTCAAGATACTTGACAGTGTTTAAATGACCATGACATGCTAATTTACAATTTTTTGTAAATAATTAAAATAATTTAAGATTTTATAGTTTTCCTATCATTTTATTTATCAAGTTTGTTAGAGAGATTTCATCCTTATAATTGATCCTAACGATCAATGCAATAAAAGTACAGGGTGTAATTTTTACAGATTTTAGTCGGTTCGATTCCCGGGTCTGGCAAGCAAATTTTCGAAAATCTTTGAATGCAGTTTTCTTTCTGTTAAAAAATAAAGGAATGTTTTCTTTGAGTAAAATTGTCTATCTACAGTATTAAGAGTACTTTCCCTTCAGGTGGCATTACAAAATTCCACCCTGTATACATATTGTACTATATTTATTCATAATCATAATATCATGTTGATTTTTTGAACTAATATTTATTAAACAAAATTTTAATAGTATTATTGATTGAATCTTAAAACACGTATTATACATTATGTATAATTTCGGAAACATCATCATCAACAATTCATTCATTCATTCATTTTGGACCAACTGCGAATTGGACATGAACATTCGACCAATCGTGCCTAAAGGCGCTTGGCGGGCAGAACACTGGCTCACGCTTGACGTGGCAAGCGTGAGTGCATACCAGCGAGTAATCGCTGTTCGTTACTCACAAATTCCTTTCTAGTTGCTAGCTCTACTCGCTTCTCGTTAATCGCCAGCGGTGGGACAGCTGCCTAAGGTGGACGAAGAAGAATATATATTTACTCTGTGGTAGGAAGGAGAATATTGTATACTGTCAAGATGACTTCTAATGACAGAGTTTCGATCAAAATCAAATTGAAGTTTTAGCGCAAAAATCAAACTCGAAAGCAATAGCGAAATAATTCATGGAATATGGATACAGGCGGGATGGGTGCTTCCGAAACGTGTTTCGTTCGTTCGTGTGCGTCGCACTAACTATGCTGCTCGGACTGCATGTTTACGCGTACTTCTGGGGACCTACGCAAGAGATGCTGGATGGAGACTTCTCTGACATCAAATACGTCGTCATGCAGCTTACTAGAGGACTGTCGGAGGTTGCTTTACATTCCATTAGGTTGTAGTTACGATACTTAAAAAAAAATGATAAAATATAGGTAGGTAGGTATCTAAAACTCAAAGGACCTATTTTAGTAACCGAAATGACACTGTGTGTCGGAATCAAAGCATCTTGGCATTTGAGGTATAGAAGCCCAGTTTCAGTTTTGGATCTTTTTTGTTTTTCCTCGCCTCCTAAGGGTGCTAGCGTGATGTTAAAAGAATTAGCAAAACAATACCCAATACAAAACTACTACAAAATCGAAGTGTAACTTATTTATTTCAAAAGTTTATGAGATATCGCAAAAACTAAAAAAAAAATCAGTTCGCTGAGTACAACCGTTCCGTAATGAGCCGACCACGCGCATGCCGCACGGCATGCTACCTCGAAAAGCTACCGCCTACCGGTGCCGGTGGCCGGCCAGCGCCCCTTCTCCTCACCCGCCGGCCACGTCGCTCCCCTTCGCCCGTCTTGCGCGTCTCGCGCGCGTAAATTGAACCGACCCGAACGTTATCATACCTATTTTGTTGCGGAGTTATTTTAAAGTTATGATATCTCCTAAGATGTTGATTAAAATCAAGTGATGTCAAGGACAATTTTGTTCACAATTAAATACTTGTGATGAATAACGTATTTATTTGGATAAGGATTAATACCTATCATGTTGAACGTTGACAAAACACCTTCGCAAATAATAAATTAATTTCGAACAAAGATTACCTTATAAAAGGTTATAGTGAGTCAATCTTAAACCATATGCTGTCGCGGACTTTTGAAGTGAAAACTTCTTTAGCGGCGTTGTGCACTTCTGTTGTGATGGGTAAAAAATGTTAAGCTCGCGTCAGGACACGTGACCTGATTGAAAATTCGTAAGACGGAGCTCGCGTCAGGACACGTGACCTGTCGTAAGACGGAGGGAGAGTAGACCGCATTCCAAAATATCAAAAATGCACAACGTTAAATATTCAAGTTTTCACTTCTGCCGGCACTCCCGGAGTGCAACCCGTTTTTTTTTTTAGATTTTTTTAAGAGTCGGAACAATTCTATCATACATGATTTTTGCGTAACTTAAACCGTTTAGCGCACGCAATGGAAGCTCTCAAAAAGGAATCATTTTTCCCGTTTATGCAACATTTTCTATTGATGCTCCGTTCCTCTTGGTTGCAGCGTGATGTTATATAGCCTTAAACCTTCCTCGATAAATGGCCTATCTAACACAAAAATAATTTAACAATTCGAACTAGTAAGTAGTTAGTGAGATTAGCGCGTTCAACCAACCAAACAAACTCTTCAGCTTTATAATATTAGTTTAGATTAACTAAGTCATAATTTCTATAAACTCGAGATAGATAAATTAATACTTATAAATAATGCAGCAGGTATAATGCTACACTTTTCCAATTTACTAAAAACCACTTAAAACTGACAAAAAACAGGTCGAAATCCAACAAAATAAATAACTTAGGGCCGGCGCCCACTGGCGGCACGGCACCGCAACGGATTTTTATGCGAAGAATAGAAATATAACTTAAACGTATAACAATAACATTGCAATTTCAATGATGATGCCAAAGGACGTCGCAACATGCATAAGGATACCGCAGCATCATTGCTGCCGACGAAATTTCAATGTTATTGTCATACTTTTAAGTTATGTATATTCTGATGTAAGTTAAACGCGCCTAAAACGCGTCCTTACATTTTACTCCGGCGTGACCGAGTCAATGGCGCTAAAAACTTGATAGGTTTGCCATTATGTATGGCCGACGTCACATGGTGTTATGACTTATGACAACTGCAGCATTATAGCCCGCCAATTTCTAAAAAAGCCTAGTGTTTCATTTTGTCCATACATGTCATTTTGGACTACTACTTACTTCCCCTACATTTACGACACACCTTATTTCGAACAATTGTTTTTACGATTATATTAATTTTGTTTTTCAAGTCTTTATCTTTGATTTTGGTCAGTTGAACCTTGTCGATAGTTTATGTTCAACAAGATAGATGGCGTTGCATGTTGCTACGAACTGCTACGGAATCCGTAGAACCGACCACGGAGTGCTACGGATTTAGTAGCAGAAGCGCGACAATTTTAAATCAGATGGCGTTAGTTGTTCATGAAAGCGTATTTATAAGTTTTGTGAACTTTTTGGGCGGGACTAATGATGTTAGCAGCCAGTTCGTCTTCACTCGCCATATATTTAGAGCCTCATGCAGTCATGCATGTCCATTATGGTTCGAATGTATGTGTGAGGCGTAAGCGGAACCCCGTGTTGTACTTTACGATTCTAGATAATTAGGACAAACATATGACCTAACCTTGGATCCTTACACAATGCACTATTATGGAACTCCAGGTAAAACTGGCTGAAGATGAACTTGTAGTGAACTGGCATTATGAATGCAGAGATTTGGCCAAGCCTTCATTGCACTCCTGCCTTTACGATTAATATCTTAGTATTTTAAGCTGTTATGGGTCTAACTTTGCTGGCTTTAGCTGGACAGGGCAGTGAAAAGCGATCTTGCTATGGCCGCATGAGGTACGAAACAGAAAACATCAATACAGAAGAATGAAGAGATGAATACAGCAACCGCAACTTGCAATTCTTTCCACCCAAGTTTGTGCGAATTGTACAGTGTGCTAGTGATCATTGCGTGGTGCTTTCATAAAGGTAGATAGGTACAGGAGCTCCTTGGTCTGCTTTCATTATTTTTAAAATTGAATGTTTTATTTTTAACACCTAATTCAAGTACCTAGTGAACGCACGCCCTAGTGGGAAAAAGTGAACTCATGGTTAATGCGAGTGTAATTTGCGCCACCACAATCAATTACGGTGGACGCCAATATTATGGACTTTCCACTTTATTCCACTAGTGCGGCCGATAATAATAATATAATATAATAATATATTTATTCAAAAAATTGTAAGGCATGAAAATTAGTACAGTTTTGCTTAAATGTAAATTATATTCCTAAGACTTACGTGCCTGAACTAGGTAACTCCTGTGTTTCAGGCGTGAATTGCCGATTGGTGGGGCAAAGTGGAATAATACTGATCTTTCTGGTTAGGGAAATATTAAAGCTCAAAGTCGCAACTTTTTTTTAACCTTTTTTCATGAAAACAAGCTCAACCCCTGTACAGTTGCATGCACCCATAAGCACAATGTTTTGCGTACGTTACGGGCTGCCGAAAAAATCCTACCAGAAAAAATTTTAGCTCAATGTTATTTAATTTGAAGTACCTACAGAATTCGTACGTAACGGCTATATTATGGGTCATTTTACACCCGGGATAAAAAAAGAAACAAGGTAAGGTATTGGGTTTTTCCACTACACAGCAGTCCGGAGTCTGATTTTGTTTCCGGTTGATGGCGGTAGACTCGCCCTCTACTTGTTTTCAACATTACGACCGAATGTAAGAATAATTATTAATCATATTGGCATTCCGGAAGACGTAGCGTTGGAAGTGCTTCCACAAGTTGGACCGATTATCTTGTGAAGGCCGCAGGAATCCGTTATTATGCGGGAAGTACAGAACCGGTCGCTTGAGGCAAGTGGCAAGTAACTTGGGGGAGGCCTATGCCCAGCATTTGACGTCTTTCAAAACTAAATGGTTGGAATCATATTTATTCAGTAGGTAATAGGTATCTTCCTGACCAGATATCTTTTGCAAAGATTCTTCAATTTATATTTCGGTAGAAATTGCGATCATTACATTAAAATAATGAATCCAGAAATGTGACTGCGTTGTTCTTCTAAACTACGAAACAGATTCTGATGAGGTTTTCATCATCATTAAGAGCATATATTCCGGGAGTTTTATATGTATAATGTAGGTATATAAAGAACCTACATAAAAATAAATCTTGATATGTTATAACGTCGTAAAAGCTGTTTGAATGAAGGATAATAAATTGCAGTACAAGAGTGTATTATGTACACCGCTTCCTACTCCTTATTGTATTACAGACATATATGTGATGTTATGTTTTGCAGGTGAATCGCAAGCACGAGCGGCTGCAGAGTGAGATGGAGCGCATCTCATCGGCATTGCCAGCAGTGGCGGCGGCGGCCGGACGCGCTAAGGAGGCACTCGTCGATCCCGTAATGCGTTTGCGCAACAACCGGCAGATTGGCGATGCATCTGATTATGATAGACAGGTTAGTGATGTGCAATGTATTTTGTCGATTATTTATTTTTTAACAGACAAGTGGAGAGGAACAGAAAACTACGTACAAAGGTGATGCTTATTTCTAAAGAAATCTAGTCTAGCATACCTGCGATAGGAGAATAGATAAAAGAGATGAAGACACAGATTAACCCGATTAGGTATCTTCTGGTTTATACAAGGAACCAGCAATTTATAGCAGAAAATTTGCGATATTGCGTCGAACCAAGCAAACTGCTCATACGTCTCATGCTATGTTGGTAGTTTACATGCTTCAGCAGATTCCTACATACCTAGTTCAATCTACTGAGGTTGCATACATTCGTTCATTGTCATTATATTCGTTATTCTGTACAAAACAAAACTGGAACATTTCAAACACCTCCAACTACATTCTTTATATAAAGGTTGTTAGTAGGCAAGTTACCCCTTAAAACATGTGTCGTTATAACCCCGTCGGATAGCCACTTTGTTTGTGCCTGTTACATCTTTGTCAATCATCTCCTCATATTTTACTAACATGTGTTTCCGTTTTGGTTTGCCTCTGAATCCGAACTTTATCATCCCTCGTACTTACAGTTAGTAGTAGGTAATTTCTTTACAAATGCAATTGTTTGTAAGAATTGAAATTCTAAATCAATGCAAATGCAGATTTGAAAGTGCTTATTTTACACATGAAAAAATCGTAAGCTTAGATTGAAGTATTCCGTCCCTGAACATGGTATCAGGAACGTCTCTGCAGATTTCCACACACGTGCATCCACTCACTTACTTCGGTATCACCTCAGCGAAATAAATTGGATAATGACATGTCGCATTTTCCAATCATTCTAAATTGAAAGGTTAAAAGTAAAACGTAGTGCAGTAGCTATAAATATAAGAGAATGTGGAGTATTGGTATTTGTATAGCTGTTGACAGTTAGCAGACTACGCGCTCGAGTCCGCCGGTGCGAGAGTGTTGGATACGGGAGACACCATTGAGCACGTCATTTACGAGTCTTCAGTTGGCTGGGCGCTCCACATGCTGACGTCGTGGGTTTGTCGCGAGTGTCTCGGCGCTCGGGCCATGATCCGGCCAGGAACCCTGCCAGGAGAGTGCTGGGCGTTCAAGGGGCCCAGGGGAGAGGCCACTATACGTCTACTGGGCACCGTCCGGATAACGAGCATCAGCATCGAGCACATACCGCCGCATATTTCACCGACGAGGTAATTTTCTTTCTTAAATAATTTTTATGTAGGTGTATCTTTACTGTAGAATTAACTAAGTATTGAGATTGTAACAGAAATATATCAGTTTGGCACTTACTGTGCAGAAATGGCGAACCAAGCAAAAAACAGTAAATTTATATTTAACCTAAGGGGCGTTCTGTAGTTTCTGCCTACCCCCCAGGGAAGAGGCTGTGAGGTTATGTATGTATGTATTAAACCTAAGTGTTCACGTAGTACTGTTGAACTAGTCTAAACAACTTTTAGGGTTTTTGCAAATGTGCTCATAATTATTATCGACTTTGACGTACTGTAATGTAATATTATGTGTACAGGGCTGGTGTTCGCAATTCCACGCTATTTTGTGATTTGGAGATAAAACGAATTAAATACCTTTTTTTCACAGAGAGATATCGTCAGCTCCGCGTATCTTCCAACTCGAGGGTCTGGATAGCCGCTCTGACCCATACCCTCATGATTACGGCAGCTTCGAGTACGACAAAGATGGCAAACCTATCCAGTACTTTGAAGTTTTGTTCCCATCTACCAAGGGCCATAATCTCGTGAAGGTCAGGGTGCTGTCGAACTGGGGACACCCGGTCTACACGTGCGTGTATCGGTTGCGGGTTCACGGCGAGCTGATGAATAACCCGCGAGCTGTGTCCGATGATGGTGATGCGAGGATAGATAATGAGTAGGTATGGGGTAGTCAGTAAATTGAAGAGTTTAAAGAATGAATGATGAGACTCGTAAATTTTATACTTCTTCTTAGGTTAGGTTAGTGGTATGCCTAGCTAGCTCGCTACAGCTATGCACTGTATCCATACTTAAAATTATAAGCGGCTGGTGAAAGTTTTTGGGTTGATTGTCCCTAAGAAAATTGAAGGTGTTAGGAAGTCTTTTCAAAGATACAATGTTTTGACAAAAAAAATTATAATGTCACTATATCGTTTCGGCCTGTTTGCAGGAATTTAAGCTCTTTCAAATATCATCTGGGTCTTACTAGCTCAAGGTATCTACAAAGAAATTTTTATTTCAACACTTTATTATGAACTATTTTAAAATATCATGTAGTTAATTAAAGTTATATTAATTCAGATGCAAATGTATTTAGGTGTGTATTAGTGATTAATATTTTAGAATTATTATGGTGTTTCGATATTTAAACAATGTTAGTTATATTAAGATTTATTGATAAAGTAAATAAAGCATTTCTTTATTAATTTTGTTTAAATTACGGGATAGAATTTTGGATTTTTCTAACATCTAAATGATAAAGGCAGGCAGATTTTTTTGACATAAACTCCAGCTTCGGAGCCATTATTGCCAGGTGGCTACCCGGTTATATCCATTGTGTGTTGCACAAAACGAGAGAAAGCGATACCAAGCATAGATGTTAATCTGGGTGTCCGGCAGCCGAACGCTATAAAACGCATGCTTTGTTGGTGGACAATGGCACAAAGTACATAAATTAAAGTGAGCAAAGTGATCATGAGCCCCCGCCGCGCATGCGCTAATGGGTTGACCGGGCAGCTCCGCTTTGTGCGAGGTAGCGCTGCGCCGGCGCATTGTTGACGGACAGTTTATTTAATTTATTGTAGCAAAGGATAGTTTGCAGTTCTATTCTGTGTACCTGCAGAAATATGCAGTTTTATAGTTTGTTATATTCAAAATGTAATTTTTTACTCACACTGCTTTTGGTTAGAACAAAAATATACCTTCAGACATCAGACTTTTTAGAAACCTTCAGCACACGTATTTCTATGACACTCGAAGGTTTGGTGAATATGCAAGGTGTAATAGAAATAATTGAAACTTCTCTATATTTTGTCGAGATTATGCAGTATGGAGCAGCAGATTTTTTTTTACGATTTCATTATTTGTTCGCATAGTAAAAGTTTAGTTAGTTTAAGCGGTGGAGGAAAACATCGCGAAGAAACCGGCATGTCCTAGAACCAAAAATTCGAAGACATAATGTGACATCTACCCACACCCGCACTGGACCCGCACTGCGCCCGCTTGGTGGATTATGGCCCATTCCCTCTCACCGAGAGGAGGCCTGTGTTCCAGCAGTGGGAACATTATAGGCTGATTATGATAGTAAAAGTTGCTTATAATCATGAGTACTATGACCCCTTTTCAAGTTTTCAGTTTTTTCAATTAGGTACACATTGTGTATAACGCAGTTTATTGTAGCCACGAGCAAATTGTGTATTAGAGGGTTCACTCTGGCCAATCATTTTACCTACATAGTAAAAAACTTCCAGACGTTCATCAGTCTGAATATTAATCCAGATTGTTAAACTGCAGAAACTTTTCTGTAAGTCCCGTAGCGTAGCGTTGACAATGATTTAGGATGTTACTTGTCCACACTACATTCTTATTAAAATCCGTGTAGTTACGGGGTTAACAACGAACTAACAGTCATGGTCAGTGCGATTCATATCATCTTTTTGTAAATCTGCACACTAATTGCGTAACACTATCAATCACAATCTGACTCATTTTGTAGGATATTGCTAATCCATTGCTTCATATGCTCGAAAAATTTATCTGCTCAACAATTTAAAAGCGCAATGAATGTTGTGGGACTGTCAAAATTAAAGCCATTCTGTTCGTGTGTTACGCAATTACCTAGCTTTGCCGTAGTCGGATAAAATAGACACGTCAAAATAATTAAAGGACGTCCAACTGAAAATTATATCGTTACTATCGGTACTTACTATAGTAGTGTAAAGACAAGCATGAAATCGGCATCGTTAGAGGCTATAACGTACGTGGGTGTACATTAGGGACACAATTAGGTCGGTGGAGAGGCGATTCCTTTCTTTAGGTGCTTCAATGTGTTTCCTTTTCTCTGACAAATAGATTGGAGTCGTAAAGGGTGAAAGCACCTCTCCATGAAATTTATCCTTTTCCACCAACGCCTACTTGTACTCCTCAATATTAATGATGTGATCTTAGTTCAGTGTCGCTACTTGACATGTATTAATGGACAGTATTTGTGTCCAGATTCCTACTGGCTGGTCACGTTGGACATAAAAAGTTAACAATTGAGTAATATTGCATTATTGTATGGTATTAGTGAGGTGCCCCGCAGCGCTGCCCGCATTTTGTCGATACCTTACTGATGTAGAATTCTTTTGGAAATTGGTGCGAAATGGTTTAATGCTGTTGTAGACTATATACTATCACTAAATACAAACATCGTTCTGTTGCTGTCAATTGTTTAAAGTTGACAAGGACAGAATGATGTTTTAAATTCGTTTAGCCCTAAAGCTATTTAGTGTTACATCTCTTCCTAGCCCTTCGGGGATAACAGGCGTGATGTATTTAGTAATTTGTGGTGCAAGGTGGCCTTAATTACCGAAGCAAGTGTTCTGATAACTAATATTAAATAGTAGAGTTCATGAATATCAGGTCGACATGACTGGTAATCAGGTTAGAGTCACTATGTGTCTGTTATCCAGTCAGAGACGTAGTTGTATCGATCAAAAATATTGTCAATCGAAGGTTAACAAAACCTGATAACATCGCGATAAGTGAAACATAACCGGACAAGTGCGAGTAGTGAACCTGCGTGGAGAGGGTTCCGTACGATGAATACATATAATTATGTTGTTGAAAGTTGAAAAACATGTTCTCCCATGCATTTCAACTGCAATTTTGTATGCATAATGTTGAGCAATTTAATGTAATCTATAAGTGAATAAGTATTTTCTGTATTTGTTTAAAAATTTTGGGCTCACTTGTTTCTGAGATAAGGGTATTGGTAAATTTTCATCTATTTTCTAAAATAACTGCAAATGATTTATTTTAAAAGTATATTTTAGACTCCACACCACAAGCCTTCATTTGAGATTTCACATAGTCATCATCATCATCTGCGACTGCCTGCCTGACCTCCACAACCCAGTTACTGGGCAACACGATAACATTTGGTAAGACTGGTTGTCAAACTTTTACGCTTCTGGCGACCCGTAACGACTGTCAAAGATCCACGTATGACAGCCGGAACCTGTCAGGAAATGTCACGCGGTAAGGTGTGTTTTTTTTTTTTGAGTATTTTCTATTTTGCCACACAAAAATGACCCGCACAATAAAAATTCTATGGGGCTAGGGCCTAAATGATATACCAGTAGAAGTATGGAAGTGTTTAAAAGAAGATGGATGTATGTGGCTGACTTTATTCTTCAATAAGTTGTTGCATGAAGGAGGGATCCCACAAGAATGGTGCAATAGTTCGCTAGTGCCCATTTTCAAGAATAAAGGTGATGTACAGGACTGCAACAACTATCAAGGGATAAAGCTCATGTCACATAGTAGGTATGAAGGTATGGGAGAAAGTAATAGAGAAAAAAATGCGAGAGGAGATTGAGATTACCCCAAACCAGTTTGGGTTTATGCCAGGTCGAGGAACAATGGACGGCACTTTTGCACTCCGCCAGTTGAGCGAGAAGTACAGACGTGCACATAAGAACTTGCAGATGGTGTTCATTGATCTGGAGAAAGCTTATGATAGGTACCTCGGGATGTGCTGGGGTGGGCCTTGAAAGAGAAAAGTTTGCCCGGGAAGTATCTAGAGTTAATTCGTGCTATGTACAGTCGATCTCGTACCAACGTCCGATCGGCTGCTGGCAATACCGACGAGTTCAGTGTGGCTGTAGGCTTGCACCAGGGATCGGCTTTAGGTCCTTACATCTTCCTGTTGATTATGGACGCTCTGACGGCGGACATACAGGAGGAGGCACTCTGGTGCATGCTGTTTGCCGATGACATGGTTCTTGTCGGTGAAGATGGATCTGAGATCCAGAGCAGATTGGAGAAATGGCAACAGAAGCTGGAGGATGTTGGCTTGAACAGAACCTAAACTGAACATAAGTTCTGCGATTTCGGCGGTCTCTCCAATTCTAGACCCATAGCGCTTGATCGCGCGCTTCTCCCAGTCTGCTCCGACTTTCGGTATCTCGGTTCACTCGTGCAAAGCGATGGCGAAGTAGATCGGACGGTTAAGCACAGAATTAACACTGGATGGTTGAAATGGCGGCAGGTCACGGGAACAATTGGTGACTCCCGCATTCCCCTTAAACTTAAGGGGAAGATATACAAGACCATGGTTAGACCTGCTGTCTTGTATGGATCAGAATGTTGGGCCACAAAAGGGATGAATGAAAGGCAATTGCATGCAGCTGAGTTGAGAATGCTGAGAGGGATGTGTGGTGTTACACGAATGGATAGAATAAGAAATGAGTATATAAGAGGAAGTTTGAAAGTGGCACCGGTAACTGAAAAGTTGTGTGGAAACCGGTTGTCATGGTATGGGCATGTGTTACGGAGGAATGAGGAAAATGTCGTGAGGAAAGTTTTGAGTATGAATGTCGATGGCTATAAGAGTAGGGGAAGACCAAAGAAACGATGGATGGACTGTGTGAATGATGATATGGATAGAAAGGGGCTGACTGTCGAGATGGCGGCTAATAGAGGAGTATGGAAGAAAAAGACATGTTGCGCCGACCCCAAATAAATTGGGATAAGGGCAGGAGAATGATGAGAAGGACAGACAGACACAGACACGAGTGATCCTATAAGGGATTCGTTTTTTCATTCCGACGTATGGAACCCTAAAAAGGAAAGGGCCAACACAGGCTTGAAGGACAATAAAGGCTGAGAATAATACCTAATGAGGATTCAGGAATGACTTCAAAACATTCCTCTCTACAATGAATTAATATACTAAACAAGTTCTTGAATAGTATTTATTTTCTTTCAATCATACCTACCGAACAACTATTTCAAAGATATCGTACATACATACATAGATCATTTATTTATATCCCTAGACAGACATCTCTGTATATTGATAGTCTGTTGTAATTCTTCGGCCATAACAGAAAATTATGTAAGAGCGACCTTGTAGACCTTGTAGCGCGATCACGTCGCGGGTCGTTGTCCGCTTCTATTCCTAACTACTAAGAAATATCTTTGTAATGGATATCAGACAAGTTTTTTACTTGTATCTATTCTTCTCAGTCACAATAAACGTTCTAATCCAGGACAAGCGATAAATCTTTAGAAACTTCAGCGACAATATTCTGTTCAACCTAATTGGGGATAGAGGGATAAAGGGTGCATTGTGGGAGCAGCCAAAATATTTGACAATATTAATAATGTTTCTGGTCTAGCGCTCGTGAAAGGCTTGCACTAGTAAAGGATTGCCGATAGTTAGACGGTTAAACCCATCGAAGCGTTCTGCGAGCTTCCGCTGTTTGTAGTGCAAGTTACAGAAGTCTGGGGATTCTGAACGTGAACCTGCAGTCGCAGCTAAGACCTTGTTATCCTATAGCTTATTATGAAATGTTTAGATTCGGGATTTTAAAGTATTCTGACGAACGATGATTTGTCAATTAGTGATGAAGACTAAACCCTGGATACAATTAAATAGAGAATTCTGGCACTTGTGATACAGGTACTCCTAGTACAAGAGTCAGTGCTACACTGGTGTTTGTGTCTTGAAGTGATAATAATGAAATTCATCATCATTCTCCTCCTCTTACCTACCCAAAATTTGGAGTCAGCGCAACGTGTCTTTTACTTCCATACTTCTCTATTTGTCTTCATCTTGGAATATAAAGTCATTATTATTATTAGAAAAATAAAACAATCATTATGCGCTTCTGTAATATACCTAGTTATAAGTCAAGCGATGAGCTCATCCAATAAATTATAAAACTATCACGTAGAAAAGCTAAAAGCTTACAATTTGCACCACACAACAGCTTGATGCTATGTGCGTAGGTGTCGTCAAGGGATTCGTTTTAAATAGTCTCCGAAGGCTTTGTTTGGGAGACAGGCTTTGTCCTGCACATTAGAAATACTCTCGTGTTCGCTCCGCTGGCTCCGATCAATGTCGCCTTCAGGAAATACGATTTTAACAGCGAAAACATCGGAATTACAAGTCATCGCGACACACTCTGGTGCCTCCGGGCAAAAGGGTTTGTTGTCATACAATTACGTATCGGCTCAGTTTGTTTTATCCAAACAATGATACATAAAACCCATTTCTAAGGAGCTCCTTTTTGTCAGTAGCAAATGTTGTTTACTGTATTTGTGTTGTGTCGAACTGAATGGGTTTAGGAGGTAGGCTGTTAGGCACATTACACACGACGATCTAAACAAAAAAAACATTGTACCTACCTACACTTGTAAGATAGAGATACGAGCTCTAGGGTACCAGTGTTTTGTCTTTGTAACATCAATAAGTATTTCACGATACTTTTGTTCAGAAAAAATATTGTGTTATTGGAAGTAGAACAGTGCCGCACTCATTATATTTGGGTGGCGAGTTATGGTCAGCGGCGGCCACTTTCTGAACGATCGAATTGGGTTGCCCGGAGCCCGCTCGCCAACCTCACCTCTATAAAAAATCCTGCAAATAAAAGCAATGAAGAGTTATAACTCATTATGTGAAGGGCGAAGGGTTCGCGGCAGGTATGTCCGTATGGCGCGATCAGCCCTTCATAATTTAGAAAAAGAGCCATTTATTAAACAAGAGCCCTTAGTAATTATTGGGACTCCATTTCGACATATTCGCTATTGCTACCTGCTGGCAATTTGCCATTCGGCCCTTTGTCTGGCGGTGTGGCGCCCTAAAGGGTTCTAATTTTAAATGCAGCGTGTAACCATTGGGGCTTTATTCGTAAATTTCTCTTTCGCGGTGGTTAGAGTGCGCGGGCGCTGGACGCAATATGGCGCGGTTTTTTGTCGCGCGGCAAGGGTGAGCAATTAACTGGATACAATATCGGCTTTGTTCGCTTTTTGCGGTTGATTGATAATGGAACGTGTGTACACCACTGACGTCTTATTAATATTGTGCTCTGTTAAACTTAAATTTGAACGGGTGAACGAGTGGGTTGGTGACAGTTTTCCCTTCCAGTTGACCCGTATCCAAACAATTCCAGGAATCTATAAAGAATCGTTTGCTTTCATCGCTTGTATAATCTAATTTACTGTAAAAATACGCACATATCCACTAGTGAGAGATGATCGCTTAATGTTACGATGGTAAAATTACACGGTAGAGTCCTGATAGAGCAAACATTGTCGCGGCGTCCATCTCGCTAGTTTGTTCGCAAACAAGGATCGAATGAATATAGACAAGCGTGTTTGCGGTGGCGGCTCGCGTTACAACAACAAATACATACGGTTTATTTATAACGGCTACATACATATATCATGTGATCGGCGATCGAGTGCGGAGTGCGGAGTGGCGCAGATCGCCCCCGCTGCTAATGCCATGCAGTCGTCATGGCAACGATGCACTCACCCCTACGCACATTACACACGAGAGACCATAAAAAAACAGAAAATCGGAGAACAGAAAAGTTAGTCGACGTCACCCCGGTTCCTGTCGAACGTCCGAGTGTTCCCTTCTTTCAAACATAATTTATGGTTTCGGGGAAATAAACATAAAAAATAGAAAAGGAAAAACGACAGCACGCACGATAAAAAAGCTCGTCGTAAAAGTGCGAGGGGAGCGGGGGGGCGCCGCCCAGCCGCCGGGCCGTCGAGGCGGCAACCCTTCCGCGCCGCCCTCCGCCCGGCCCTCATACCCACCGCATTAAAGGGTTACGACGACTAACCCTCGTCACCGTTGCTATGTATGTGCTTAGCTATTGATGTGAAGCCCGTACTATAAGTTTCCAAAGTAAATGCTCTAGGATAGTTCAGTTCTGCAGGAGAGAAAACCTGAAACTATCGCATTAGTTCGCGTTAGCTGACATTATAACAAGATTCTATATCATAAATTGCAACCGTATTACTTATTTTGGCAGTAATCACCTTCCAAAGTGTTTAAATTCGTGTGTCCGAAGGGAAACATTGTTGTGGCGAGTGCGAGTCATTGGCTGGTGACGACGACGTGACGAAGTTCCCGCCAAACGACAGTTTGATGTAAATGTGCTCCCCGGGCGATGCTGCAGGCCACACCGGCTTCGTGTGGCAAACAGCCCCTGATTTTCCGGGACTTGTCGGGATTCACACAGGAAAACAAAAGTGGAAAGGGAACGAAAGTTGATACACGCAGGCTGTTTCTATTTCTTGAGTAGGTAAGTTTAGTTTAACTGTTCAGCATTATGATGAGTCTCCTCTGAAGTCTTCTTTTATACCAGGATTTGGTCTAAGCTATTGGTCATATATAAAGAATTAAGTATAAGTTAGTACCATTTAGTTCTTCTTACCAATTAACGAACTTCGATTTCCTAGTCCGACTACTTGTGTTGAAGTTCAAACCTCAGTATCTGTACAAGTTCACAAGCTTAGATTCTGCAACATTGTGTAGTGAGAAGGGCGCGGGAGACATTCGTCCGCGGCGACCGTCCGTCTGTGCGGCCACCCTCGCGACCTGCCCTGCATCACTCACAAGTCACACATACTGGCAGAAGTACAACATGTCCAATGTCCACTATTATAAATTAGTGGTGGTGGATATTGGGATAATTTGCCTGATGAAAAAAAAAAAAAAAAACCCTTTTAATTTTTGGTGTGAAAATTTGCTGTTTGTGGTAGCTCGCAATGTAATGTAACACACGCAAAATGTTGTGCTTAGGGTTTGTTATTATTGTAGTTATGTTATAACATTAAAAACTTGGTTTCGTAAAAACGTCAGTAAAAGTTGGAATTTTGCCCTTAAATATCTCCGTAACCAGAAGGTTCCCAAGTATGGTCCAGTATAAAAAGTTATTACAATGACAGGAGTACCTACTGACTTACTGACTCTCGGCTTCGTTAAGTGTCTTTTTACACCCGTTATTATAGAGTCAATAAAGTCGTAATCTCGGAACTACCTAGTCTATCCTAGTGATTTTCCTTCCTCTGTTGCAGAATGAAACCGTTAAACAATTTGGAATGTGGTTGTTTTTGTGAACGATTCAAAATAGAGCTTCTGTAGTTTCTATTTCGTGCACGGCACACACACTAAACAACCGCACACAAATACCTAGTTTAGTTTCCACTTTCCTTTGGAGAGTTCGACTGTCAATATCAAACAGAATGTTTTGTGAGCTACGGAGGTACCTACTACGATTTTACACAGAGGCTTCAGTTTATAAAAGTAAGTAAATGTAAAGGTAAGCTTTATCATAGTAATTTTATAAATTTGGAAAAAAACAAATTCAATTTGTATCAAATACCTACATAATAAGGAATATTTTGTGTAAATTACAAAAAAAAAAACAAGAAGTTCTGTTAAGGCTCAGCAGGCTTGCAGCCTAATCCAGGTACTCATGCCGATTGCATATCGCAATTGTTGAAATCGCTAGTGTCATATTATTAGTTTATTTAATTAGGTCTGTCATTCCATATTATATCGTTTCCGTATTTATCTCTTCACTTGGTAGTGTGGTCATTTTCTCGTAATGTTTTTTTACTCTTTTTCCGCCATCTTCAGCTGACACGCACCACTGCTCTGCTTTGCCAATCTTATTTATTGCTTGTGTATCTCGAGCCGAAGGAAAACTCACATCATGTTAATTTCCTGTCAGAGTCCGTTCATTTACTATTTCTCGGAGTCTATCTACCGATCAATACAGACATTAAAAATATTAATAACGTACTCCTGTTACATAAAGATCTAATACGCCTTTCTCATAACTCCATATTTTTATTTGTTTACAAGATTATTTGCAAAATAACGTTCACTATTAAAGCAGGTACTTAATAAAAAGGTGGAAGCTAGTGGACACGTAAGCGATCACTGTCACCAGCATACATGTATGTTTTTGTCGTTAGAGGCCGGTATTAATAACGACCGCTTTTATGCGAAGGGCCGGCCAGTTCCCGGGGCCACTACACTTATTTAAATTCCCGTTTTTGTACTAAATTTACATTACATTCCTTGCCTGCCAAGATGTCAGGGTACAACGGGGAGACGATGGCGATGTCATGTCCCTTCTTGTGTTGTAAATTGAGGGTCACACAAAAACCGTTGCGCCCTAACCGAGCCCATAACGTCCAGCCGCCCGGTCGCCCGGCCGCCGGTCGCTCGGACGGACACGATCACGTGAAAAACGACGGATCTACTTATTTTTTTATTCTTTTGATGTCCGCTCGATACATTAACAATTCGCGTTTTTTTACCTCAAATGCAGTAAACGCAGTAACCGGTGTACTGTATGGTTTAAATTTTTGTAAAAAAATGTTAAATTACGAGGGGACGATTATAAACACATGCGCGAGCGCGTCAAATCTTCAGCCGGCGCGCGCGCGCATCGTCAGGGACGTATTATGGCTTTTTTAAACCAACAGTAGTACAGGGGAAGGGCATTTTTTAAAAATAAAATTTTCTTTTTAAGTAGAATACGTGTCCCCGCAGTCGAATCCAATTGTTGCGTGTCGGATGAGCACGAGTTCGATTTTATGTGAGGAAGGGATTTTTTATGGCCTGGTGTGTGCCACGCGGTGAGAAGCGAGGAGACGCGGGGTGGAGTGACAGATAGCATCGTCTTGGCACCGACACGCGTCTGCACGCACAAACCCTTTGGCTGCGTATGTTATAAGTGACAACACTAGCCGCGGGCGTGACTACCTTCGTACTAGCACAAACAAAAACTCTTTTTGTTGTCTCTTGTGTATATTTACGTAAAGGCTTTACGTCACAACGTTTTCAACGGATGTGACTACACGGTTCAATAACTACGTCTATTTTGCCATCAGCCCACATACTCACATACTAATTTTATTGATTCACTACAATATCAACATAGGTTTCATAAATGAAGTACCTATTGTCTTCTATTATCTTCTTTTTATAAGATATGAAAACAAGACGTTCCTGTTTCTAAGAAGTGACTCTCCTGAAGCCGGCACCGGACTCTTTTGCTTTCAAAGAACGTCCCAACAAAGAAGGATATTTTGTCCACCCTAAGATCCTTTAGGATCGTTTATGATACAAACAATTAAAAAACATAATCTTGTTTTTCTATTGTTTCTATTACAACCATATGGTCACTTCCGTTTTCGTGTAAAATCACATAAACAAAACAGCAGGATTTTTGAGATTAGAAAAAAATATTTAATTTTTCAAGGTTCAAACGCATATACCTATCTATATTTAAAACACATTATGTTTTAAGTCACCATTATCACAACTTAATAACATACCTAAATACAACAGCATCATACTCATATACTCGTAGGCATCCATAAAATTATTTACGGAGCCAGTTACCGATTTAAACCGTGTAGGTATATAATAAAATTCGGCAATAAAAAGCTCACGAGTAAATCCAGCCGCGGTGGGCGACACCGAAAGAGGTGAACAAGTCACAACTACTCTTTACTCCCTTCGTGGGGAGGCCGCCCCTCCTCCCACACACGCTCTCCAGAGATGAAAGTTTCGTGGGGTTACACACACGAGCGTGGCACAGAACAACAAACGGCGTACTTGCCTAACTCTAACTTTAATTGTGTCTTTTCAATCGATAGTTTCTTGGGCCCATCTTTCATTGAACGTTTGCTGTCTGTCCAGTGTCGCTGGCGTCCTTTGACGTCGCCATTTAATTTGTAAGGTGAGATGGGGAATTCGTAAAGGATTCTTTTATTGACGGGCCTAGTTCTGACTGTCGGCTCTAGCTTATATTTTTGGCACGATAAATTATTGGTTCTCTTTTTGAAGGTAAAAAGAATGTCCCTCGCGTGAATAAATCAAGTCACTCATACGTTATTATGCGGAGTTTTAGGACACTTGCTAGTGATTGCACGTACCTACATCTGTTTCCATTGAAACAGCGCATTGGAAACAATGATTTTCATATTCAATTTAATAATAAAAATGCCATCACTGAGCCCTGTACACGCATGCATGTGTAGTGAACAAGACATAGGGGTGCTGTGTGGCCATCCCCTGCGTCCGTCGCGTCCGTCCCTTGGCGCAAAAAGCGGACAATTGCATCCTCGCTCCTGCTTTGCATAATCAATAGTACCGGCCATCATTGTGAGCTCACATGGCCACATGGGGTGTAATATATAAAAATTCAATCCTTACATACGCACAAAGAGTTCGGTTGTGATTATAATAATTTATTTTAGTGAGAGCTCGTAGCCATGATGGCGTATAGCCAGTAAAATTATTGTATGTTTATTTTTTATTGAGTCATTCATGGATTTTATAGGGTTGAGAAGTTTCTGGGATTCTGAGCTAGATTCTAGAAGGTTACATGATAAATGTAGATATGAATAAGATTTGATAGACTTCGAACGCTTTAGATTCCTTCCTTATACTATCTCTGGTGATTTCAATACTGGCGCCGATTCTATTGTTCACAAATTAAATTAAATTTAAGTTCAATGCATCTTTTTCTTTCTATTTCAGTAAGAAAAGGACAGAAGATAAATATAAGTTTAGTCTTATCAAATTAGTCAACGCCTGACGTATTTTTAGTAGGCATGTTTTTAATCACGTCTAATTTGTCTATGGAGTATCTTAATTTGACAGGACTAAACTAATATTTATCTCTTTCCCTTGTAGATAAACAAACATACGTAAACGATTTACCCCAATGTTGAGCATCATGCGTAAAATGGCCAAAGAAACTGCAAGATCTGTGTTGACCATACTAAGTAACGTGAAACCTTTGGGGGGATAAGAGTTTTCGATCCAATCCAGAAATGGATGAATGAATGTCTGGGGATGCACCCGATTATTTATACCGATTATTTTAACATAGGTTCTCTTCGTGACTGAGACACCTGTCAAAAAACCCTATTCACTACGAACATTTTATCAAAACCGGTAAGGTATACTTAGTTTCTCTGGTTTTTCTTAATTTCTGTATGTTACCAATTCAGTAGTTCTTTCGGACGATATTATTTCTATATGGAGCTGATTATAATTGCAAATAATCGCTTTAAAGTTTACAAGGCTCTTGTTTACCTGCTTAGATCGTATAGCAGATTACAACACAGATCAATTCTCGGAATTTGATCGGATGTCGCGATATCCTTCACATATTTACACATATTAGAATTCCATTGAAAAACTAGATTTATTTTGATGACTAGCAATCGTTTACTATTAATCAGATTCAGTAGCAACACAATTTAGCTTAAACAATGCAATATTAACAGTGAAATCTGTATAATTTATATAAACATAAAAGATTTCATTCAGTGACCCGTTGTTTTTGTCACAAAGGATTTATTTTTCGAACCCGTCAGCTTTAGACGAACGATTTAGAATTCTCCAAAAATACGGAAATCATCGGGCGGAATATTTAGTTTTGTCATCGATTACGCAAACTGTTTCAAGGGTGCGCTGCGCTACACTATTGTGAAAAAATATGAGAGCGTATATAAAAACTGATGCAGCTGTCGGGAGGCACACATGCGAATTGTAGCGGAGCGGGTGCGGGTAGGAAGGTCGTATGTGGCGGGTCCCGGTGGAGACGTTGTGGCGTTGCACGGCGCGGCGCGGCCGACATGTACGGCGACCCTCGCGCACATAGGAAGGGTTCCGGACTCAATCCGCGCGCTGGGAAGGGTTCGCACGGACGCGGACGCCCGCCGACGCGCAAGCGCACGCGAACTTGCAAAAAACTCTCACAATGCGTACAACATCGCTGTTTTTGTTGTTAATACACTAGATTGTTCGTAAATTCCCTTTCTTCACAAAAAACGTAATATCATCAACTCGTTCACGCCCGGCCTTTCAAAGGGAGCTCTTTGAAGAGGGAACATCAAAAATTGTTAAAAACTGGTAAAAAGTGGGTCAGAAAGGGGTGCTTTTGAAACTAGTAATCACTACTTCGCGTATATCGATTGCCGTTATTATACAAAAAATCCTTTTTTAGAATCGACAGTTGGGAATTAGGATCTTTTATTATTACAGGATAAAATAATAAGTGAACTAGTTGAATTATTGAGAAGGGAATAATTAAAAGATCTGATTACCGTTCAGCTACTGTGCACACGCATGGGGAGAACACGGAGAACAAAATAGTAATACGAGACCAGATGCCGATGGGTGCATGTATTTGTAGAATTGGTATGTCTATAGGAGTAATATGCAAATTAATTAAGAATATTATTTAAAACTTTTTGTATAAATTAGGTAGGTACGTAGGTACTTACTGCAAAGTTACAGTTTGAATTGGTCACGTACATTTAGTATTCTAACAAAAAAGGGTTTAGTCTGAACTCTAAACCCGTTCTAAATTCTACGTGGACACAAGCAGATTGCAAAATACAAAAACAGCGACACTCCAATCGTTATCGCACATTTTTACCCCATAAACTGAAAAAAAAAATGAAATCTCAATCATTTATAAATTAGTTTCGCGGACAACTAGTCTGTTCATCCCTTTATCAGTTTTACAATCGGCCACAATAAAAGGGTATGGATTGATTGTCGAGGAAGCTTTTTATACTTTTTTATTTATTGTCACCGTTCGATTTATGTTCCAATTTCTATGACAGTTACTATAGACCCACCAAATTACGATAATGGCCCTTGAAACCGCTAATAGAGGGTATGTTGTGCTGGCTATTTTAGGAGTTTCTGAAGAAGTATGTTGAATAATTTTAAGAAATACACTTTGATACTTTTTTGGTTTTTGCCAGGGGATATGTTCTGAGAACTCATTATAGGTTTTTTATTATAACTGGCATGAAAGAGCTAACAATGGTACAGTGTCTGCGCCTACGTAGGAACATGAATAGCTTTTATCTGATAGGTATCAATAGATATAATAATTAAATAGGTACATGATGTTACTAGCTATTATAATAGCAAAATATTTCTAGGAATGACACAGTCGATTGATAGGTACACCGTCATAGGTTCATAGGGAGTGAGCAACGTATATAGATAAGCTTTTCTTTGATACCTGTTTCCAAGATTTTTGTAAAAGTCGTGCTTTGTACTATAGTGTGGATTATTTTTATTTTCAGCAAATTCAGCACATTCTTTGTACTTCCATTGCTCTGGTGTAAGAAGCGTCAACAAAAGAGCAAAGCCTAATTACGTACAACACATTTCGCATATGCTCAACTAAAGCCAAACCTCTGAAATAGATCCAGACTTAAAAAAAAAAATTAAGAGGAATAATAAATATTTATTTGGTTTGGTGAGTTATTTTCTCTTTGCTTGACTGTAGGTACGCACGGCTACACATCAAGCTATACATAGCCAGTATAAGCTGACTTCTGATTGTACGAAAAACCTATACAATGAGAGGTCGGCTAAAACTGGAAATGTATAGCTTGATGTGTAGCCGTGTGGACACTTACCTGCAGTCAAGAAAAGAGAAAAGAAATTGACAAAAAAATATAGTTACCCATCTTATTTATTTTTTAGTATTGTATGATCGTCATCATTCTTCTGCCCTTTTTCCTAAATTATTTCGGGTCGGCGCTGTGTGTGTTTCTTCCATACTTCTCTATTAGTCGTCGTCACGGAGATCTCGACTAGTAATGATGATATGGTAGAAAGGGGATGACTTCTCGTCATCCCCTTTCTACCATATCATCAGTCACACAGTCCATCCATCGTTTCTTTGGTCTTCCCCTAATTTTATAGCCATCGTCATTCATACTTAAAACTTTACTCACGACATTTACCTGTCAGGTAACATGTAGGTACACTATTTTAATTAATTTCATACAGAAATTTACTTATATGCAAAGATTCGGTAATAAAATACTATTACAATATGACTACTACGCAAACGAACATCGTGAACATCGCGTTCAATATGCATGTAATAAAAATAATAACATGTTATTTTTAACGGTATACTCGGAGCCAGTGCAGTCTATTCTTAGATAAAGATGGTTAAGAAATATTCTACACAATATTTTCCGAGAAAATCTATGTAAAGTGAGCTTCAAAGAGACTTCGTTGAAAAGTAAATATTATTTATGCTTAGTACAAAATAGAACAATACCTGCCAGGAAAATTAAAAGAAAATAAACTGTTTTTTTCTTCTAGTAATATACGAAGAAGACAATTTGAATACAGTCTTTGTTGTTGAAGACAAGCTAGTTTGGCAATAATTCCTTCTGCACATGTGGCTTACCTGGCACCTCATTAATGGCCTAACTACGTAAATGCCTATTAACTGCTCACAAATTACGGTATTTATTTTTTACATACTTCTTGGGAGCAGTGGTGGCCTTGTGGTAATGGACCCGACTTACGAGTTGTAGGTCGCGAGTTCGAAGCCAGGCAGGCACTTTACTTTGTGTAAATTATTTCATCACCACTGCTCTCAAAACGGTGAAGGAAAACATCGTTAAGAAAACCGGCATGTCCTAGAACCACAAATTCGAAGACATGTGACATCCACCAACCCGCACTGGGCCCGCATGGTGGATTATGGCCCACTCCCTCTCACAGAGAGGAGGCCTGTTTCCCAGCAGTGGGAACATTTTAGGCTGATTATGTTGTATATACTTCTTTGACATAATCTTTTTATTATTTGACATTATATACTTACAGACAATTCTAATTTCAACTCTTTATTTAGTGGTTGTAATGGCATTCATATCACTTGGTTTTAATAGGTTTTAATATTTTATTTTGTATTTATCGTTTTGATAGATTATTTTATATTTTGTTAATTTGAGGACTTTATAGGCCTTGTAAACTTTGATTCTGTGACCATTTTTTATTTTATTAAGTACCTGGTACTGGTTGACAGGCGTACGCTGTCCTCCCATATTATACTGTAATTAGAAAACATTGTAAAAGCCAATTATTTTTAAAAGAATAACCGTCGAGTTTCTAGCCGGCTCGTCTCCATATGAAACTACCAATTAGAACCGTGCACCTAGCTTCTGACGTTTCATAAATGCCCATGTAGGTTTATGTAAAATTAAATATTTTGATTTTTGATTTTCTTGTCTATGATGCATTGTTTTCCCGGTAAACAAACGTTACAAGACATTGTTGCAGCTTCATGTTTTGGTTTATTCAGTTTTCGGAATGAAACACGTTTACTAAAATGATGTTACTGTAACTATATTGCAACTTTCGTTTACCATGAACGAGATGCGTTAAACTGAGCATAGACAAGTTAAATTAAAGCGAACCCTTTTACCTGTTGTGTGCAATTACACGCTGTTTACACGGACATTATTCCTTTACAACTCTTCCCCAACCCTTCTATTGTGAGTTTTTTGTGCGCGCGCGCACTTGCGGCCCGGACGCGTTCGTAATTGAGCTCGTCTTAAAACATATGCACATACTACTCATAAAAAGCTCAAAAAACTTGCGTAGACGCATCAGGTGAGCGTAAAGTTTCACTTTCAAATATTTCTTTATTGAACCCTTTTTTTCTGTGACACGCGTGGGCTAAAAAAAGATTATAAAACACAACCCTTTCCTTTGGTTTCGTCTGTCACTGAGCATTGTTTTGTTGCACTTTATTGTTTAGATTGAAATGTTTCTTCTATATTTGCTGGACAAATTTAACCACAGACAGATAGTTTAAAACAGTTTTTTGTTGATTCTTCCAAGTTTACCCAGTTTACTGTATCTGGTGCATTGGCAGAGATCTCATTGCAGCTCCGAGGCAAGTCCCAGCTTTCTACGGTCAATAAGAAACACTCCCGTCGATCTTTCTATTCTCTTGTACCTATAGAGTTCTTGTAACATGTGTGCGTATGGAAGACTTATTAAAAAGATGTTCAAAGAACAGACAGACAAACAGGTTGTCTTTGTTGTTAAGTGAATATTAATAACGGCTACGAATATTGTATCAGGTTAGTTTTTGTTTAGCTGAAAAAATATCAGATAGGTGCGACAGTTGAGGCAGCAAACAACTTTCCGTGGACACGGTTAGTTTTTTATACCGACACCTGTTGGTCCAGGATTATTGAATTTGATAAAACAACATATTGCGTTAATGTAGCCCTACAAAAAAGGGTTTTTTATAAACAGTAGAAAATGAGTGTGGGTCCTCTAGTAACTTATATTATAAGTGGGCGCTTAATAACTGTTATAAAAGTAAGTTTTTGCACATGTGTGCCTATGTTATTATTAAAGTGAATTGAAATTCGTTGTTTCGTATTTAGGTTTGTAACACCATTAGATAGGTATTCAAACAATAAAGTTTCAGGCTGTAAAAGCATCGGGAACTCTGTTGACTGCCGGTTTAGTTCCACACGATAACTGCTAATAAATATTCCAAATTATAGGAAAATGATAGCGTTAAAAAATATTTTACCATATTTTTAAGGGCAGATGTTAAGACACATTGCTTTTCAGAAAGATTATCGATTAAACACGATCCAATTAATTGATATCGAAACAATCGCCTTGTTGGACGTTAACGGCGCTCAAATAGCTCTATCAGTATCCTTTCGAATTAGGGTTATACGACCCGACGTTTTTTCCTCAAGACTCGCGTCTACCCCTTTTTTAATCGGATTTCGAAGGCGCGTGTGCGTTTTTTACACGTCTCAATAAAAAGCCGAATCCACCTTATTGCAGCCGTTGGGGTCACGTTTTTTTAAGATTCCATCGAACCGCAGTAGGTGAATGTATTAATTAGTCAGTCCTTCCGCGGCCCGCGGCTAGCGCCTAATAATTGTGAACGTTCATTTATAACTTTGTTAGCATAATTTAACAGACCGTTGCGTGTATGGGCAGATAATATCATTCTCGGTTGCTACAGTCAAGGGGTTTTATCAATTAGACGTTCTTAGGGTGGGCATCTACCGGAGCCGAGCGGTGTAAATCAAATGTTTCATGTAGAGCAGTGTAGAGCTTACAAAGTTGATGGGAACCATTTTCGTGTAATGTTTTCGAGTTAATTTTAAATAGTTAACTTTACAATGTAGAGCAAACTGAAATCATCATAGTAAGTTAAATAATTCTACCTACTGCTGCCGTTTACAGAAAGTCGTATTAGGGAATAATAGCCATGGTCGGAAGCACGTGACATTATACGAAATTTGCTTAGAATGGATCGTTGGAAGGAAAACTGTGGAATGTCATTAATATTCAAAACGTAACTAGGAGGGATTATAAAATAATAGCAGTAATTTGGAGCGGCACGCACCCCCCCCCCCCGCCCCGCACCTCACCACCTACGAGAGGAATTCCTTGATAAGATATGCATGGAAATATGTCCGCTTTATTACATTTTTTCAAGTGACTAACTTAGATTATAATGCCCCATATTTGACTCTTTGTCCCGTATTTACTTCGGGGATGATGAAAATATGCGCCTCGGGGAGAATGTTTTTAATTATATATAGGTAGTCGATTTATTATTAAATCTGAATAGAAACCTACCTCCTTGTTTACAACACTCCATTGCTAGCAACTTGTGTCCATTACGAGTTCGTCCTGAACCATTTGTCGTCGACTAGTAGTCTGAAGTAACCCTATCATTAAATTCGATTAGAGAAGTCGTTTCTTCGGCAAAAGGATGTCAACTGCTGCAATTAGGCGCGTTGTAATTACACCTTATTAGTTTTCCCTTCTTTTTCAAACCAACGAGTAATATAAATTAATTTCAGCCCCATGTCCCACATTGACTTTCAAAATGTAATTATAGGGTGAGTCAGTGTTTTTTTCTTCTAAATTAATATTGTATAATTCAAACTACAATTATAAGGTTTTTTTCTAAATAGGAGTGCTAAGATTCCTAGTAAAAAGTCTCAAACGTGGGAGTAACAGTTTTTATCAACTGTTGTTTTGCATAATAAGAGAACAAATACTTTGTGCATCGCAAAACGGCTACGCAATCTGTGGACGTCGCACTTCTGCGAATTTGAATATTGGCACAAACTCTTTTGTTGCGCAAAAAGTGTAACAGAAAATACAAAGAGAAGTCATTTTGAAAAGGAGCACTTTTAAACTATATTGCCTTATTCCCTTTTAAACGACACTGGAACTAAATTAGCAAAAATATGACGCATAAAACATGGACCCAATTTTTTTTAGACATGTATTGTTTCCTTAGAAATATCATTATAAAGTAGTATGCATTGTTTTGGAGAAAGGACTGCATAAAGAACAGCTGTAGTTTTTGTTTTGCTATAGTTTTGGGATTTTCATGCTTTTCATGCTTGCACTATAGCACCCATGCATCTACCAACCCGAAGTGGGCCCGCGTGGTGGATTATGGCCCACTCCCTCTCACCGAGAGGAGGCCTGTGTCCCAGCAGCAGAGAACATTGTAGCTGATTATAGCAGCCATGGTGGGCTCATGCAGGTCAATGGAAGATTCTAACCATGAATAATCTCCAAGAGGTATTTGAACAACCGCAGCTATTTTACGAGTAACATAGGTAATTCATAACTTTTTCGAGTTTTTCGCCAATAAGCATCATAACACTGAAAAAAAAGGTTCGAAATGTAACCTTGGAAGCATAAAAATAACGTCAAGATCATAATTGTTTAATAACCAACAAGCTAATTGTAGCAATTTGCACAGCTACAAATAATGTGGTCGACATAAAAGCTTACGCAAAAAACCCTTAAAATATGGTCCGTAAGTAGTCCAAATAGGTTGGTTACCAAGAAGCCCGTTTTACCGGGCAGCGGTGAAATAATTGTCGTTGCCAAGGACTCACTAAGTCCTCTCAGATAATTGAGAGCCTCTCCGTATCTGTGTACTGCTAAGTACCAATACGGACGAGGGTAATTTTCGTACAGATGAGGCTGTTTATTGTGGTGATTTGTTCAGTATTACAACTAATATGTATGTTATGTAGATGTATGTTTTAGTGTATTGTGGCTTCGTTTTGTATAGTTGGTGCTGGTATTGATGGTAGAGAACAAGTGGCCGCTAGTTCGCAATAATATCTCTGGGATTTCTATTAAGGATGTTTTTTTTGTTTATCTCAGATTACCTAACTGAGATTTTTAGATGACTGTATAAAATATATGTCTCTATCATTTTCCAATTTTAACTACAAACGATAAACTTGCAGCAAACACAAGAGCCAAGAGCTTGTTATCCGCAAGAAAATATGTAGCTGTAGGCATTCGGTGGCGGGATAGGCTGATCAATCATGAGCCTACCCCTTCTATCCCGCCCAGTGTCGGCGCGAAAACAAACGGTTGCCTAGCAACGCGCCGGGGCGGGGGCGCCCACACCGACTCACTACCGCATCACTGAACCCCACACACGACACATACGACTCACACACACACATACGCTCGCACGTTGCACAAACTTTACTCGATCTATGGACAAGCGCGAGACCCCGTACTTGATAGTGTTAGCAATGTCATGCAAGATTCTTGGGATGCACTATGTTTGGTAGGTCTTCACACTGTTGTTGTGGATACTCAAGGTTATCTCGGTAAACTGGTTTTGTGTGTTCTATTTAAAAATAAGCTTATTACGAAGAACATTATTCATTGCTCATAAAAAAATCTTGTAATCGTGTCCGAAACGTCTGAAGATAAAAACAAAACAAGGTGCTTATACCGCAAAATATCGACGTATCTGTCGATATTCACAGATACTTACATAAAATGGGCGTAAGTACAAAAATATACGCAAACATATCATCCGAAATGAGTTGTTATGTGTTGGTGTAATTGAGAACCGAAGAGAAGGTCGGTTGGCACGGCGCGCGGCGCGGTGATCCATCATCCCTCGGCTGACCGCTGGCGGGAGCGCCCCCACCGCCACCCTCTCTTACTTTTCACTTTCTCTACATATTTTAAGGAGAATAAAACTTTCCCTTTACCCCCGACGCTTTTATTTTCTTCGGAATTGTAATAGAGTCGCGGTCACAGTTCGTTTCCGGTGAGATTCGGCAGTTCGGGATTCGGGACACTTCACGAACCTTAGTTGTCTCGTTATCGTGACGATGACAGCTTCCTTCAGACATTCTAATGTAAAAATTTTATCTCAAAGATTGTAATTCTGTTGGGAATCAACTTCGCTTACCCGTGTCAACTCTAACTTATCTTTTAAACGATTTCTTTTTAGCCCATTTAAAAGTTGCTTACGTAGGTGGCTCTGAGTAACCTGTATCAATATATCTGCTGCGAAAAATGTATGGTCGTTTGTAGACTTCGTTTGAAATTGATTAATTAGAATTTTGATTAGAATTTCAAAAATAACCCGATAAATCAACTATTTTAGTGTCAATTATTTTAAGGGTCAGTTAAATTATGATTTGTGTTCTTGCTTTTTATAAATAAAAAAAGCAATGTACTTTCTATTGAACTTCCTTTTTTGTGCTATAAAAATTGATTGATAAACATACAAAGATGCATAACAATGAACATTCAAGATTGTAAGTATCGTACGGAGTCGGTGAGCGGTGGTCCGGCAGGCAGCATCACAGTGTCTATAATAAATGAACGGGCGCGGGGGACGCTGACCAATGGTAGTCCCTCCCTCAATCAATATGATGGACTCGGCCGCGAGGGGACGATCGCTCACTGATTTTTTCCCTCGCTGACAGGGCTCGGGAGGACGCGTTTTTGCGCCCTTCGTGCGGCCACGCGAAGGGAGCTCGCAATTAATAAGTGCGTCCGAGGACCGCCGTGTCTCGATATATGTAGCTCTGTACCCGACTGATCTTATTGTTCCTCCTTACAAACATTGGACACTCCTTTTTCTTGTACGAGATAAATTGTTATTGCGTATCCCCTTTTATAATTACTTTTACGGTTCTGCGTATGTGTTTGCTGCGTGCAGGGATGTTCTAGCCATTAGACATTTTGATTATTCAATAGTATCAAAGCAATGTTAGTAACAGTTTCAGGTCACACACACAAATCGACTCTGCGTATCAGATTAAGTACCTATGAATATTAGATATTTCTATGATAATAATCGTTAATAATTTCTTGTAAAATCTCTCATTAAAATAAGTAATTATAAATAAACATCTTTTATTATTCGTCCTGAGTCTCTTATTCATAAAAAGCAATTAAAAAGCAATTAGACCAGATTGCTTAAAATTCATACTTCTCACTCAAAGTAAGCTTTGGAAATTCTGTCGAAAACATCTCGCAGTTTCAAACATCGAAATCTTAATCTAAGTTTAAAATTTCTTCGAGAATCGGCAAATTTTGCACTAAGTCATTAAAGTATAAAACTTCGGTCATTTCGTTGGCGTTGCTTAAAAGCCTTTTTAGGCGGAGGAAAGTAATCTTTCATTAGGCGGGGGAGGAGCTAAAACGGAAGTTCTCTTTGAAAGGAAAATTACACGTCGGATGTGTCCGCGTGACGTTCGTTGAGATGGATTTTAATTATGTCAAACAAAGTTTAGAGAGAAAGTTGGCGACGTGACGCGGCCGCCATTACCGCGTGTGGGATTAGCACAGATCGTTACAGTGCGAACACTCACTAATGACCCCCCGCTCCACGTTTGTTTCAGCACATTGTTCCTCTCGTAACAACTTGTGCATTAAGCCCGCTACGCTTAAAGCTCACCCCGATCTGATGAGACCAACTCAAAAGTCCATTAAAAGTATACTTCTTGTTAGATTAACTGGAATTTGAAAGTAAAAGGTTTCTGTCGAATGGTATTATGTTTTACTGGATTAAGATTAAAC
This sequence comes from Apamea crenata, assembly GCA_949629185.1. Classification (NCBI taxonomy): domain Eukaryota; kingdom Metazoa; phylum Arthropoda; class Insecta; order Lepidoptera; family Noctuidae; genus Apamea; species Apamea crenata. The sequence goes on from OX451359.1 coordinate 8,787,843, forward strand.
ATATAAAGTGCGTTATTTAAAGTGTGAAAGTTTCTATGAAAACTGGGTAATGGTTATCGATATTAGGAGGATTGTTTTTTAATACTGTGAATGGAGTAGCATCATTATTTTATTGAGGACGCTAGTTTTTGTCTTGCATTTGTGCAATATAATCTAAAATCTAGATAAAATCAAAGATTAATTAATTCCGTCATTAAAAGAAATACCTTCTACAAAAAGCTTCACAACAAAACCCAGATTCAAAGTTATCAATTATTTTAACAGCAATGAATAAAACGGCTGTATTCCACTGATAGCTATTTGAATGGGCTAAAAGGTGCGATAAATCGCCACGCCCGGCAGTCGCGGCTCCCATAGAAATGTATGGCGCGACCACTGGCGTTAATCAGAATTCAGTTGCCATTAATTTGATTAGGGTTAGTGGGCGAGGGCCTATCAATCCGCCACATTACCATGCCGGCCGCTAACAGGGCTATCAAGCTTGTTATACGGTAGTCACTGATAAGATTACGAACTGTTATTATACTCGTAGTACGCGTAGCATTGTTGTAGATGGTTTGTGATTGTTTTATAAGTGCTACGGTTATCGCAGAAGATACAAAAATCGTAGAATGTGTTGATGTGCTGCGGAATAACTTGATATAAGTACATTTAGGTGTAAGACTAGTGTGCTATCACTAGTCGTCGTCGACTTATATCAAGTTATAAAGCTTAGTAGATACTCGTAGTGGTACAACTTGGTTATTGTAGTCTGTGAATAATGGTTAACCGTATACGATTCATACATTACCATATTGACCAATTATGCTATTTATATGTCAAACTATTTTTTGTTTGGTTCCGGTTTACCTTGCAAACTAATCAAATAATTTATTTCGTTTTTTACAAAACTATTCCTTGTTTCAGGACAGCCCTCGCGGCTTGTAATTTCGACCGATTCGTGTCCAGTACTTTTAGGTCAATTAGGCAGAGTCACACCCGCGGCGTCCGCTAACTAATCACTGGGCACGCCAAACTTTATGCCGTGTTAATTTGACTAATGCGCGTCGGATTACAACAGTGATAAACTGGCCTAACCGACGTAAAACCGCGCGTCCGTCATTCATTTATGCTTAATTTGTTTACACGAACGATTACTGTTGTTTGTTGTAATAGCTATGAATTATGGTGTTTTAAATAGTCATCTATTTCATTTAAATACAGCGCTAAAACACATTCATTAAACCTGTAAAATATTGTGTGTCTATAGCTCTGATTCAGATGTCACTTGGTGAAATCGCCGTAAGTATGTAGAACAAGAGTTTTGACTGCAAATGAATAGGGATTTCAGTCTTAATTCGTCACAAATCGAAATACATAGTTGACGATATTTGTAATTGTCATAGATTTCTACAAAATGCTACATAGTTGGCGTCGACCACTGCTTGTTACTTACAGTAATGACCAAGAAGGGGTGCATCAACCGGATGATAAATATAAATTAAATAATCGCGGGACAGGCAATTAGGCAGCGGGCATAAGGTGTCGTGTCCAGCGACAATTAGGTCGTGCTACTTAACCAATTAGGAGGAAACAATCGCCCTCATAGCGGCCACTACAGTGTGAATACGCCCCTATCAGTGCGCCGGCCGAACACCGCTTTATGACGTTTTAAAAGGCACCTCATTATTTACAGAAAAAAGGAAAATTCGTCCAAAACTCATTCGTAATTGGCCTGCACTCATAGGGGACAATTTATGCTTCCATACAGTTATTGTTGTTCTGGGAGTATCACGAGTCCATGACGTGTCGCTAATACATTACTTATTCAGCGTAGTTTGTGTTGGCCATGTTTTGTAACTGTTTTAATTCAATCAAGTTACCGGACATTGTTTGGGAGGCATTAAAGTAATTTGGTGAATAATCCCCCTTTCATTACCAGTGTCGTGTGAAACGTGACATGCGGTACGCTCTGTTTATATCTAAAGGTCTTCCAGTATTTAAAAAGTTATCATGCTATCAAAAATACTCGTTTATGGGTTCTACGGATTAAAATTTAAAATGCTTTTAATAGTACTAACAAGGATATCGTGTCAATGATAATAATATGTATCTCCATAAAAGGAATAAGTGATAATTTGTAAATGTATGTTCTCAAATTGTAAGTACAGTTATCAATAAAAAGGTTTTGACATTAAAAGTCCAGCATCTGTTCTTAGTATCTGTTCATTTTGAAATAAAAAATAAAATTGAGACAAAACTGTACAGCACAGTACAATACTTTATCAAAATACATTAGATATGTCATCTTGATATTGTATTTGCAAATCACTAAACAAAGCCTTTAGCTGTAGGCTTTATTAAAAATATTACGGGACTAAAAAGGCAATTTTAGATGTATTCTTTTAGCCATGAGACTTAAAAAGGGTTGCCCATTTTTCAAACATTTATTGTGAACGCGTAAATTCTTTTAGTTTAAGTATAATAATTGCTTGCAACTTCAAGGGTAGCAAACTGTTCATAGTTTCATAGTATAGCGAGATAAACTGTTATATATTAACCCTCTTGTTTAATATTAAAAAAAAGCTTTACTTTTAAAAGCATTGACGTTTCTGTCGTGTTCATGTCACTGAATACAGAGTGTTCAATAGTTCAAAAGACCAATTCTCGTACTTAAAAAAACGTTCAAATTCAAGTTGCAATCTCATCGCAGCGACAATCAATGCCAAAAACTTGTCAAAAATGTAGGTTTATTGATTGTATTTTTGACAGAGACAGATTAGAATGTGAACGTTCATCAGGTGTGTAACTTCGTTTCATACTATAGTTCTGTTTATTAAACCACTTTTCTCGGCAACTTTACTAAACTAATATGGCCGGTTGTGTTCAATTGATGGGAGAGGGTGACTGTACTTAATTCATTTGTGGTCGCATGCGGGATCATTTTATACCACCACGATACACCACATCACCACACTGCTGCCATTGCGTTTACAACTCATCCGAATGGTCCGAATGGTGGTGTCTTTGTAGGTGGGGCTATGGTATATTATCGTAACTCAACGCAAATACCTATATGTCTATTTCATCTGTTAAACAGCTGTATAGCACTCCTATAGACGTAATTAATACTGACGTCACATGTGAGCACTTGTAGAACTATCTATTTCTGTTCATTGTTTAGAAAGTTCTTTAACTAAGCAACTTTATCAATTAGATGTTCTACCCGCACCTTAAAGTTCATAAAAATATAAAAGGTACGACAGACAGAATTATTATTGAAAACCGTTAAGTCCACGAGCAGCCATACAAGTTTGATTCACATAAACAGGTTTCTTGATCTTGTTATTCGATATCCACAAAAAAAACCAAGATCCCTAATCTTAATCAAAAGCTCACAAGTAATTCAGAATAAAAAACGTAAAGAAGTTAGACATGAGCCCCGCCTTACACGGGATTGGTGGATAACCTACCGCCGCGAAAGGGTTATTATTAGACCCCTACCGAAGCCGCGCGTGCGCCGCCTCGCGTCGTCTTTTAAGTTTTTTACCGCTGCGGTTTATTTTATTTTTTATCAACACACAACGCGTTTTGATTGGATGAAAGGGTTAGGGTATAAATAAATCCATGGCGGCATCTACGCGGAGCAACTTTACATAGGGCGTGCCCTTTCGACAGTGAAAGGGTTGGTTTAATTGTTGTTTTGTAAGGGGATGTCGGATGGGGTTAAGTGGAAGCGTAAATCATGATGGCGTTTGTACATAAGCATGTATGTATAGAAATATTATCCCAAACGTGCGGCGCATGACTATTTATATATGAGATGTCACCCGTAGTACTCAGCGTATGAGAATATTGAAAGCTTTAGTTATGCAACTATTGAATTTTTATAATGGATAGGACATACAAAGTTAGATACATTTCCTAAAATGCTATGTGTACGTCATACGGTCGGTCGATATTACGAACACATCTTTTTAATGGCTGCTGAATCAACGTGTAAAAAGCTCTTCGCTACGTCTTCTTAAAATTGGTTTTCGTAGTAGGTAACTGTGTATTACAATAATTGGTTCTGAATTTAAGATAACAGTATCGTATAATAGTAATTCTTATATGTAGGAATAACAAATTCTACACCCAGTGTAATTAAGCGTTATAAATGAAAAATGCGTGTGCGTAGCGAATTTATCGCAGTTGTTAATCTGTACGAAACATTTGAACATAGACGTTAATCCGGTGACAGTTAAAATTAACATTTGTTGATGTTACGTGTATGTAAGTGTCATAAAGTGTAGTTTCGGAGATGTGACGTGATGCTGGGACCTACCCGAGGATTAGAGCGGTGCCACCTTGCTTGTGAGCGTCGAGGGCTTGTCAACGCGGTTATAATACTCCTCTACACATCTACATTTAAAGGGATTATGCTTGCGCTATTTAATGATATAGATTATAGATGTTGCCTGGTCATGGAGTTCTCCCGCTATTGCTTTTTACTGGTATTCATTTAAAATTAGACTGTTTATTAAGATAAAAACTATTCTACATGTTGTTTATCAATAATCTAAGTATTTACTAATATTATAAATAGCTAAAATATCATAGGATATATTTTATGTTAAAACGAGAAATTTCACGGGGACGAATTTTCGGGAGAATTTAGTCGTCTATAAATTGACACTTTCTGATAGGGATACAAATGTCTATTACTATTCAATTGACATTCTCTCTTGTAACATCAAATTCCTTGTCAAAGAACGATTCGGTAGTGTTGAAAAAAAACCTACAACATTCATTTGTTATGTCCTTTTTACGAATAAAACCGATTAAAGAAACAAAAGCGGCAATTAAACAAAACGTACGCAGAAAGATAGCAGGTTGGGTACAAAGAGGCCGAAGCAAATTATCTTGCCAAATCTTTAAATATGAGATCCAAAATATATGGTATGTCGCAGGACCCAAAACAACCCTAATATTTTAAAGTTTGGATCATCTGAGGCGGACTGCGGCGGCTATAAATTATCTATTAGGCGAACATCACTTGACGTGTCCACAATAGGCTAAGTTAACTTTTGTGCAACCTGGTTGAAGTCGGGGGCGAACAATGTGTCGCCTACGAAACCCTTCCTCACCTGCATTCCCACGATGCGTTCTGTAGAAAGTGCATCGACGCATTGCATAGAAAAAAAGTTTGCGCAAATAAAATTTCACGTCAAACATTCAAATTTTACGTAGGAAAGGGTCCGATTCGATTGGCTGTTTAAATAAAATGAACATACGAGCTGTGTGTGCGTGGGAACTAACTACTGACAATGATTACGTCAACTATTACAGTATTGACGGCGGCGGGTTTTTGTAACTACTTTCATTTTTTTTTTCTTGAAGGAACGGAGCATAAACACCTACGTTTGGAATCGATTGGTGTTATTAATACTTTCTTTGTTCACAGTAGGTATCTCACACATCGTATTGTCGCTGTATTCACAGACATTTGTTGTTTCTTGTTTGTCTGAGTTAATAATAGGTGCTTTGATTGTTTATTTACATTCTAGATAAAAAAGTAAATAAACAATGGAGTAAAGACAGTGGTACAGTAGCGATCTACGAATAGGCCTACATTCTGTAGCGGACGGCTACGGGCTGCTACGAAATTAATGTTTTAAAAGCATTGATGATTATTTATCTAAGATAGATTTTGTTTTCTAAAGCCACTGTACCTACAGCTATTTATATTCACTCTGACGTACTCTTACGTATCCCATACACACCAAAGCTCACCTTACTGAAAATCCGATAGCGATCAGGATGCATACAGAATGATAGCAACCTACCAATAGAAATTCACAGAATGCAAATAATAACGCAATCTCCGTCAATCTAGGCGAAGGGCGCATATTCCCACGTGTTTCTGCTTAACATTCGCCAAAGGATCCAGTGTGGCGCATCTGATCGGACAAAAACCAAACCCCCGAAGGTCAGTATCCGAGAGAAACTGCGGTGCTCTCGTATTGCACAGACCCTTTCACTCTCGAATATACCTGCGCTTTTTACTGCGTTCCCGGAATCGCCTCCGTTGAAGGGACCGACCACCGAATGGTGGCGTGTCTCAAAGTTTTGCATTCATTGGGACGATAGATAAGATAAGGTGTTATATGGTCTGGGTTGTCGACGTATTTACAAATTAATTCAATAAAGTTTCAGTAAAAATTAATTCAATAAAGTTTTATTTAATTAATTTTTAAACATTATTATTATAATATTTCTCTGTTATCATCATCATCTGCCTAACCGTTCCCAAGTATGTTGGGGTCGGCTTCCAGTCTAACCGGATGCAGTTGAATACCAGTATTTTTAATTTTATAATTTTTCTCTGTCATTTGTGATATAAAGTTTTATGCAAAAGTACATATTCTAATAATATTTAAAAAAATTAAGATGAAAATAAAATAGGAATAAAATTGAAGCAAGATTGAGAACCAGAGTTCATTGCGCCGAATGGGCTGTAATATTTCGCAAATTCTTCTTTTACGAATGAGCCTAAAAATAAATCAAATGTATATGGGATGGTCACAAAAAGTCGGGTTAATTACTCGCCTTTGGGATACTCCAATGAAAGGATGTATCGTTTTTCACTAAGTATGCAGTAGGTATCCATTTCTATCTTGTCTTTATAAAAAAAGAATTGGAACCAAATGTTTTTGACCTAGCCTTTGAGGCTAATGCACAAACATTGGGTTGACTATGTATGTAGTTGCTGTTTGTGCGTTTTATCAAGTTATACAAACTTGAAATAATAGCAACAAGTAGGAATAAGTACCGACATAGATAAAATAACTGTCATCAATTAATTATAAATATCGATTGATAACTTGTAGCTTTCAACAGCTGTAGACATTACTAGAATTTATGATGCAAATTGCTTTCAAACAGTTTCAGGCATGATTTTAATGATTTTACATTTTATTTTTTCAAACATTTTATGTTTTCTTTTTAGTTTCTTATCATTAATAATCATTACACTGTGTCTCTATCTAGGAATATACTTTTTAACCATTTTGCACAATTTGATTGTATTTTTCTGCAATAGAAATAGTTTTTGCAACCAAATTTACCTAAATCTCTCCTTTGTATTCAGGTAAGGATTATTTTTTTGTCCTAATTCCAGACCGGGAGAAGCATTTTAAACTTAAAGTCATAAAGATAGAGTCCAAATTCAAACACCATAGACGTTTTTATTTGTTACTTATAGATATAGTATTGAAAATCGATATCGCAAGTTTCGATCATTTATAACTCGCGTCTGACGGGCAAACAAAACGAATGATAGAAAAAAATACCGGAATGCGTAACTGAAAGAGTGGAAATGAAGTATTATTGCAACACTTGCACTTTCGATGGCGTCTTTTGTCGGATCGGATTGCGAGAGCTCCGGTTTCAAAGCAATTGTTATCATACCTACACGTGGTTACATATGACTCGATACATGATGTCTATTATTCTTCTATATACTTTATGTTCGAGTAAATAAAACACTTTTAACCTTGAGACGTTTATTAGCACGCTTCCTGTTTGTTGCCACTGATTGTTTTCCGAATATTTTGTTCTGAATGGAGGTTGCTATTGTAAAAATATAAACTTTACGAGTAGGTAGTAAAGTACAAACTGCTGAGACAAAAGGCTCAATTTGCGTAGGTACCTACTATCTTGCTATATGAAGACTGCAAATTCACTGAAGATTGCAATGAAGATGTTATGTCAAGAACATACCTGTTCGCCCTTGCTTTGAAGATATCCAAACTATTACCTATTTAGTTATATATTACTTATTTAATTTCCGCTTCACAATAAAATAGCCGCAAACTCTTTCAACAATTTCCTAATAAATTATGTACTTAAAATTATGTTCAACCAAATTCCTTTTTAAATGTATTTTAGTTGGTTTCGAGTGGATAATGGTCGAGTGTTCTATTAAACATGTATCTGTTCAAGTTCTTATTAGTGCAGTCAGTGATGCCTAAAAGGACTTTGTCGGCATGTGTACAAGCCCTTAACAATAGTACGTGAACGGGTGATTTCACACTCTAGTGGTCCCGGGTAACGCAAGCAAACTATCGCTTCATTGCACTGCGAGACCGCAGAGAATCGTAAGCCAACGAGAACTTGCAACATGTTAGTCAAAATACATACTTACAATACACAAAGTGCGTTTGAAAAAGTTTCAATTTGTTATACATGGAATTACTTAGGGCCTTTGCGAGTTTCATTATCTAAACCCTTCCTAAAGTTATCTCTAAATGCATAAATGTTTATTTATGCATTGACAGTTTGAGATTACATAGTGTTTGGACAGGATCTCGCTTGAAACGTATGAAAATAGTGGCTATCTATTTCTCACATCAGATAAATGCACATCAACTTATTGATACGTTGTCGATCCATCACCAGTAACCAGCCTACAATGTACCCACTGCTGGGACGCAGGCCTCCTCTTGGTAAGAGGGAGTGGGCCGTAATCCAGTAATCCGTTTTGAGAGCAGTGGTAATGAATATATAATTTACACGAAATAATGCGCTTGTTTGTGTTCGAACCTAGGACCTGCAACGGTCGAACCATCAGTAAAGAGGTAATAAATACCAAAAAAAGGTTTACACTCCGTATAAATTAACATTGTAAGCTGCAATGTCAATACTAAAGTCGTGACGTGTTGGTGCATGGTGCATCGCGCATCGCACGCGAAGTCTTTCGCTCGCCTGCACTCGAGCGCGGGCACACGTGCACATTATGCGTCTCAAAGGATTTTTTACAATAAAACGTATGCCGCTTTTTGCTTAACCCACTTTAAGCTCGATTATAACCTTCTTACCTACATTTGCTCCGGTTTTTGTACAAGTGAAGCCGCGCGAAATGTTACTTTTAACTGCTTTTAACCATTCCCATTGACAAACGCCGTATTTAAAAAAAAAAATATCAGAAGTCGGCACTATTGACCTACATATGATAAAAAATAGATAAATAAGTTTAAATAGTTTGTTCAGCAACAATATTTTACTTAAAAAAGCTTAAAAGTGTTTGTGCAATACTTCGTAGACCCGTGCTACGACGTGCTACGCCAGTTACTGACCAATTCACAACATTCAAAATTCATAATTTACGATTGGTAAGTAAAAATACGTAGATGGAGAGTATGTTCGTTGGTTTTATCACTAGGGTCTCAATTCTCGGTAAGTTTCCACATTTAAGTATTTTCGATCCGCGGACCGTACCTCTTGTTGGACCATTAAAAGATCACTTAAAATACACTCGTTCTTACCTTTGATCTGAAATAGAGAGTAGAAACGAACCCATAAATAATTTTGAACTTGTGCTAAAATCTTTCCTTAAGAAAAAATAGTCATTTATTTGTTATACGTTAAGGTGCACGGGTTATATCTGTTGAGCAAACACATGTAAGTATGCTCTTGATATTTTGTATTTTACCTTCTTTTTTTACCATGTTTTAAACAAATAAATATTATTATTATTATTTTTATTCTTATTAATTAATAGACAGGATCGGGTAGGAACCCTGCTTGATAATTTCGGTAGACAGAAGGGAATCGGAGTGTGAACAAAAACCGATGTGTGACGTGACGGTGGTTTTTGTTTATACATAGCTAAGTGTGGATGAGATGGCTCGCATATGGACCCGCAGGAAGAACTCGCGGAATATCGCTCATCTTTTGCTTGTGCAATAATAACAGGGCTGGCACTACGCACAATTTACGCTTCTTTATTTTTACATATATTGTTACTTTTCCTCTGCTCTTGGACTCAGGACGACTGGGCTGTGGGAGAATTTGTAAAAACTCACGATACAATATTTGTTAGCACTAGCCTTAAATGCGGCCGTTTGCGGTCACCGCATGCGGGCACGGGACAAGTGCTCTACTAATTTTTGGTTAAGGTGAACTGCATAAATCAGTAGTAGTGCCTTGCGTTCTTTAACTGATTTACAACTCGTCTAGCCAAAACATATGTAATTGTATTTTTAAATATGCAAAAAATGAAGACAGAATTAAAAGTGCCCCATGATTTTGTTCCTGCAGAATCAAACGGAATGGTAAGCATGATTTTGTTTGCAAACATTTAACATTATGTAATATCAAACAAGCTCGCCATCAACCCTGGCATGGTTGCGTCGTCTCCCACGGTTGGTGTAACCTGAGTCGGGTGTCCGCGGCTTCCGTCCGGCTTTTAGCGGAGTCTCATCGGTCACCGCGCCCCGCCCGCACGCCGCGCGCCGCCCATCCATCCTCGCACATATCTAATCAAACAATGTCTCGTGTGCCACTACGCCTACATACACCGCGACGCTTTCACATTCTTGTGAAAGCATATAAAGGCATTAGACAGAAATTGACGTGATTGTCCTATGCGTACATGTCAGATAAAGGAAGCTGAGCGCGAGGTGGCCGCGGGTGCGGGTGCGGGCGCGGACGCGGCGCCTCCTGGGGTCATTAATATTAATTAGGCGCGGTGGTGCCGCCGCTCAGGCTCAATGCGCGGCCTCTTTGCTTCTGACTCGCTGCGAAAATTAATTACTCGCAATCTTTATGTTCCAATTATAAAGGCCTTCGCAACAAATTAAATCTGTCCGGAGCAGGCCTCTTTTGAGAGAGGTTTCACTCTCTTTGTAGGCTTGATAAATGTTCCTTTGCAAAAATTCTTTGAATTCAGCAAAATGTAGATATTTGACTTAATACGTTGAATTACGAATATCTGCGAAAACTTAAAAAGCAATTCAATTATAAAGTTTTAACAATAAGATTGCAATTATACTTAGTAGAAGTTCGTTACTCTGAATGTGGACGTGTGTAATTGTATGTTATTTGGAGCTCGTCGGGGGAATAAAAGCGAAACCGATTCCGGAATCCAGCTTTTGCATAAGTGTACGCGACTTCCGCGTTTAGTGAGCAAAAACTAAATCTCATAGAAAAAACTACAAGTTTCCCTTTCATCGTGAGGCAAAATATTTAACGGCCGTAACCGGATATCTTGGCGTGGCTCTTGGAAACAAAGAAAAAACCACCAACGTGTTATTACGCGAAACCAACATTTAATAAGGCTATTTTTTATTTTGCATTGGTTTTGGTTATCCATTAATTCGCTGTGGGCAAAAAATATTTGGGTGTACGAACGCCTGCGTGGTATTTGAATAGTTTGTTGGCGCACTCATTGTTGTTGGAAGATGCGGAAATGGGATATTTTCTTTCGAGAGAAATATAATATTCTGTGGCTTTATGTTGACCCGATGCAAAAAGTTGGCAACCAGGAATAATTGTGCAATTTTTGATACTTGTGTGTAGAAGGTGTACAACACAAACCTCTTTGATAGGAATAAAATAAAAGTTATTAACAAAAGAAAATGTTAGAACAGCTTATGCAGTACCTATCAATGACAATTTTACTAAATAAACTCTTATCGCTATTTGCATAAATATCACATGATCTGACCAAGTTTATGTCCAGACTTAAAAAGAGATTGTGACCTCTGAGTTTGTTTACGCCTTTCTTCTCAGAGTAGTCAGATAGGAAAGGCCGACCTCAACTAGCTCATTTATTTTTTTATAATATGACGTGTAAAAGTGAGTCCGATATCCTATTTACAGACCAAATAATTTCATTTCATCGAAAGTAGAGCATCCAGAAATAGTGCAAAAGCTCTTGCTTAGGTGTTTAGATTACGGTAAATAAGACACAGCTAAAACGGGCCAGTTCATTAATTAACAGGATTAAAAGTAACAATGATTAACAGGCTATTATACCGTTTGATTTTTTTTTAAATTTTATTCCTTGATAACATTTACCATTTTTATTTTAACTCTTATTTTGTATAACTGTGTAACCTTAGTAACCGTAGTTGACATTTGCCATTAGCGTATTATTGTGACATTTTTACTGTAATTCAAACGAAATTTAAATTCATTAATTTGTGTTTTGTAATAAATATCCTCCTAATTGTTATTTAAAATTATAATAAAAGATATAATAATTTTTGTAAATGAAATAATAAATTATGATCTGCATGGCCCATGTGACGGTAGAACATGGAGGACTCTTATAATAAAACACCTATTTACTAAATACCCATGTTTGCAAATCAATAAATGATTTGATTTGAAAGTATTTCATTAAGTATTCTGAATAATTGTGATAAAAACGATTTTTCCCAAAACATCGTGCACGTGTTTACGCGTTCCTAATGTTCAACAATATATTTAATAGCTACCTACCTACCGTGTGATGTCCTTTTATGATCAAACTTCGACATTGATATAATTTTGAGTGACGTCGCCCACACAATGGTAAATCTGTATTAAATGCTCTTTTGACGCTAATATTTTCTATAACATTCTATTCTGTGTCGTATTGGACAGGAAACGGTTATTAAAAACCTCAAAGGTTCGAGATGTCAATTTTGTCGATATTTATATAAAAAGTGGAGTTATCTGAAACACTTTTTATGGGCGCGTGAAACACGCTTATGTGATTTAGGTAGCTTGATAAAAAAACATTCCGAAATGTTTTTCAAGCAATATACTTACTAAATTCAAACAATATTATGTGAAAACGAGTGTTTACTAACATCTTTATATTTTGTGCCAGCTTTCATCGTCGTCAGCGTCTCTTCATAATTTCAACATGATATTAAAAAAAGGTTATGTTAATGGGAAGATTTATTTATTAATAGATACGATAAAGAGACACTGGATAAACTGGATATTTATAAAAAGGGAAAAATTTCCAATAAGTAACTTAATTAAAATAGAGGACTAAATTAAGTAACAAACTATTTAAATAATATAAAAAATAACAATGTTGTATCTTAACTTAACTAAAACTATTAGCAAACTAAAATATGACGTCAATAATTATCCGTATAGGTATATCGTTGTCGACTGGTAATGTTAATTAGAAACATCTACATATAAAATTGAAATAGTTTTTCTTTAAATGTACGGTCACCAAAGGAGATAAGTAACCAGGGTTGTCGAATATACTTGAAGTTTTGTAAGAAACTGATTGATATTTTCGAATAAAATTTAATTTAATTATAGAAAACCAACAGTTCATTTATCAAATTAAATTTCATTCAAAAACATCCACCGGTTTCTTACTGAACTTCAACTATATCCAACGACCCTGTGGGTCTACTCCGAAGTAGTGTCGGCCGAATGTTCGGCCATTTCCTGCTACGAAGTTATTTGGTTCAGTCGGTCCTGATCCTACACTCTTTCGAATATTGACTATGGTCCCGACCCGACTGAGCCGATCCGAACTTTTTTCGCATTTTTTAATAATATTCGGTTCGGCCATGTCCGATCCGAACATTCTCACTTAGCACTTCGAAGTAGGCCCCCTGGTTACTTATCTCCTTTGGTGCCTGTATCGTAATAAAAGAAACGGGTTTACTAATATTTTGTATCCTAGTTGCTGCAATCCTCGTAACTTATAGATTACCGCTTAGCAAGTCATGTTCGCCATGCAAAAGATTCTATCCCATATCCCTTCAAATGGGGCACAGACAATATGTGACCAAGCTAATTGTTCTGGGAACTCGTAGCTCTCTATTAATTTGTTTGTAAAAAAATCTAAATCGATTTCCTGTCAACAACTGACCAGACACAAGTGGCAGGAGATGTGAAGCTAAAGATTAATGAATTCACAATTAGATACGTCCGAATTGAAATGAAATTGGACTTTTGAGATCGGAAGTTGTTGAATGGTGCAGTATTGATGGATTATTGCGAATCGCTGAAAAAAGTGCGGCGTCCGCAAACTGTCCCGCAGCTGGCCTTCACTTTGAGTAATCCGATCAATATTTTTTACCTACCTTTTAGTTTTTTTTTCGGAAGATATCGGACGTCAATCACGTTCTGGGTACTTGCTTACGAGTGCATCCCTTCGTGTGGGATGCTCGCAATTTTAGGTGACGCAAAACTTACAGAAATGCTCTCATGTAGGGCGGGCGTGAAGCAGAGCTTTATTTTAAAATACTACCAAAATATCACTTTGTCACGATTTTTAGGACAGAAAAATCAGTTGACAAATAAAAACATACTCATTGAAATAATCCCAAGAATGACAATTCTAGAAATACAAAGTAAAAGTACAAATACCAAATAGTAAATAGAAACGTCTTTAACAGTTAGTTGTGTGTATTGATTTGTGTATGAAATTGGACAAGCGGAGGGTTTGCGAGAGGTTACGCAAGGGCTGTTGTGTGGATCGCGTCAAAGGTGTTGTCAGTGGCAGGAGCGAGGGCTGCGGAGCTCGGCACTCCGCTGGACGCTGACTGTGTTGCCAATCTTTTTGATTTTTTAGAAGTTTTATTTTTGTTTTGTGGTTTACTTTTTGTTTGAAAACATACTTTATGCTTTCTCCTGTTGTCATGGTTTTGTAAAACTAAAACTGTCAAATTAAATAAGGTAAAACGGAAACTGGAACCTGAAAAAAAATTACAAATGATAATTTGTAGCTTTAGGGCTGATTTTTCAATCGACAGACAATTCTTATTCGTGGAATAAAATTGACGTCTGACAGATTCTGTATGAAAGGACTGCCAAAAAATCAAAATTATTCCTCGTACGAGTATCAAATTATCAGGCGTTGGAAAAATCAGCCCATAGACTTGTCCTCTCAAGTTTATCTAATAATAAGTACGCATAGCGTTATTTTAATAAGAATAGTTAGATGCTGCACAGAAGATTTCAGCGCTTTATTTGTTGATACTGAAAAATATTTAATCTCAACTCTACTGAAACTAGTGAAGAAAATAGTAATTCATATAGTGTAGTATAATAATACTACACTATATGAATTTAGTTTTCCACTTCTGGTCACACAGTGTACTTTCATAGCGCGTCATAGTATCAAAGAGCGGGTATCGTACCGGGAAGGACTTGCTGGGTCCGCAACATTACCTCGCAACAGAGCTTTGAATGTTCTATGTTTGATTTCTGTTAAGTTAGGTAACAGTCTGAGATCATATAAGTACGAACAACCTTAACCTTGAGGAGGAGTGTTTTCCTTGTTACTTATGTACTGTAAAGTTTTTCTTGTTAAAACCTTTTTCGTCAGACATTGGTACGTTTTTCTCGGTGAAAGCTTTTTCAGGAGACATAGGTTAGAGATTTTTTCTTCTTCTTCTCGCAAGGGGTAGAGTGGCTGAAAAGCAATGGTCGTTGATGAACATCGATTTGATTCTCACCACTTTTAAAGTGAGTTATCAAAAATATACATATTTGAAATGTAGTGAGAGATATTGCAAGCTTTAGCAAGAATAAACTAAACACGATACTCTACTTTTCTTTTTAGTACCTACCTACTTATAGCATAGGTTGTAGAACTATTAGCAAAAATTGAAATGTACAATTGAATCAAATGATCAAGCTGTTGTATGCCAGGATGTTCAGGGTATTTTGATCTCTAGATATGCACCCAAATGCATTTAAATTTTATAATGAGGTTTGGTCTCAACTGTGTGCGCGACCTTATCGCCACGGGAAGCAAATTGCTTATGGCACCCTATCGAACCCTAGGTTCGTGTGAGAGAGTGGGTTGGCTGTCATATATCCTGTATTTATGAAAGTTATAGGTATGTTACTTTTTCTAGTTTTAATGAATCAATGAATTTGAAACGTGTTGACTGGCTATGATTATCGTGTTTAAAGTTGGGACTTTGTAAATATTCTCGTAGACAAACAACCCTAAGGATTACTGGAAAGATTGACCCCAACCTCATACATTTCAGAAAAAAACATCACATCAAAATGCAAAATTCTAATCTTATTAACAATGGGTAGTGTATATAATAATATCTTTTATGCGAACTCGCACCTGGACGTTTTATTTGTTGTCCATGTCCACGGGTCAAAAAATATTCAATAGATACCGTCCAACGGATTCCCGTTACATAGTCGTTGGTAGGTCACTTTTTATCCGCATTTTTTGGTAAAAAACGGCATGTGCTCACAAATTATGCATTTGGCTGCATCACAATAGCACGCGTCATGTCGTGTCGTGCGCGACGGCACGAGTGCAGAACTATTATATTTTTTAAAAATTGCGAATTGATGTCAAGCTAAGCACCTATTGTATTGTGTGGCGTCCTCACACCGCGGAGGATGATTTGCTTCAAGTTACACTCGCGAACTCTTCGCATTGTACTTATGTGACCTGTCATGTTTTGAATATGTTGGTTTTGTGTTCCAATATTCTTTTTTTATATTTTAATGGGTTTTAAATTGTTGATCTTTTGCGTTAGAGGATAAAACATATTTATCACTTTAAGTCGTCAAGTCCGTTTGGAGATGTGCTGTGAATGTTAAACCATTATAATCAAAAGCAAATATGGTTTAGAAGTTTCTGAGTTTTATGATTATTGAGATATTCGAAATGTTTTTCTAAGGAAAGGATACACGGAGTTATGAATCTTTGCTTATCGGATCAGATATGCAACGTTTTTTCGGTTCACTTTTAGGTTTATGGTTATTCCGTAGCCATTCATGATCAATACTCACAGATAAGCGACAGGACACGTCCGTTGTTTGCATCAGACAAAGATCACCGCGAACTTATCTAACGTTTGTACAGGCACATTACAAAAAATGTATGTCGATGTTATTTTTGAATTTGTGCAAGGCGTTTGACAGCGGACGAAGAGTCGTGTGATACAAAAGGTGACAGTTTCGACTGGAAGGAGTGCGACGGGCGCACAAAGGGGCCCAGACATTTGAAAGACGTTATGAATGGGCTGAAAGAAGGAGTGATCGAGCAGTGACCGTCCGCCGCCCGCCGCCGGACCGCGTCCACAATGCCCGCGCGATAGCATTAATCCTTTGTGAACGGGAAAATGCCAACATTTACAAATGAACGGTTTACATAATGTACACCGTCTTCCGATCACTGCGGATACCCACGGGGGAGACGGCCCATCTATCTAAAGTTGTATATATCATATTTACCTTACTATATGGGTTTCAGAGGAAATTATTTATCTGTATATAATGGCGTTCAATCAAGATAGCCATAAATCAAATTTTTAATTCACGTACTGGAATAGGGATGACATTTTATTGATCAATATACCCAGAAGCAGCTTTATGTTCTCTTTTTATTTGAAAGCGTTTAAGGTGAGAAAAGGTGGGGTTGGTTGGTGGAAGTTAGTATTTTGCTTAGACGTACGGACGTACGGTTATCTAAATGAAATTCATCTGTCAGAGTTTCACTAGAGAAACCACATTGCCAAGGCAACAAAGATATCTTACAGATAAACGATCTCACAATCAATAATAATGAAACAAACAGTTAAATAGATAAAGATTATTCTATAAATAAACATGTACTATTATATAACAAGAATATGTTTTGTCTGGTAGCCAAATAACACGTAACCGGTCGTAATGTTCAGTTGGGGAAAAACATAAATCCAGCTTTAGCGTTGAAATAAAAAGAGGACTTCTGTAAGTGGGATAGTGTAGGATATAATTCACATTTATGCGGAGCGGCCGACGGTGCGTATCGAGTCGCCGGGATAGTTCGCAACGACAATTCTCCCGGAGAAAAGGGAATTATTCATCACACCCGGAAGGGGAGAGCCCGTGACGCAAGTATGGAATAGCCACCTGCCGCGCCATGAACGGCCTATCCACCCCTACACAATCATTCCTTTTTGAACCAAATATAGATGAACATAGGGTCTATATTTAAGTGGTTAGTTCACCCTGTCGGCTATCCTGATCAATTCCGAGGGTCCAGTTGACTGTTGCCAGTTGCAGAATCAAAAGTTTAAACGGCCGTCGAGAACAAAGGGCAGTCGGACAGGGCTACGCGGCTAGGGATAAATATTCAATGCGAATCCTTTGGAGGCGATATTTTATACTTTATTCTTGTTCGATTGTCGCTCTCACCTGCACGACGTAGGCTCTCGTAAAAGCCGAGAATTTTATATGAGAACTTACTTTGCTGGGGTTGAGACGAATAAATGTAACGGACTTTTGGATCTTAGAAAAAAAATCAAAAGAATAGATTACCCATGCTGCCATAAAGGCAATAGGTGAATTTAATTACTATCCATTGAGCGTGACTCGGTTTGATAGTATGAAGTAACGTCAATTACATTGTATCACTGCTCCTGGTTTTATAACTGACAAAAAAGTAATTAATACAAAAGAACTTTGCAATATCAAAAACCCAACTATTCCCTAAAATTGCAAAGTCGACATATTGATTGGCGTGTTAATGAAAATCGATTAAATTGTTAAATATAAAAACCTTGTAATTAACACAACGATCACGTTCAACTTTGACACGTTCCATTGAGGTGTCAATCTACTCAAACAAGTTTGTAATCAATCATAAGATTGTTGTAACGATATCGGTTCTTGATCAACCGCCCTTCTATTATAATAAAGGAAAACCAGATTTTGTCCAAAGTTTACTAAAAATTTACATCAAAATCGCACACAAATACAAAAAAAAAAACTGGTAGAAATCCGCTTCATTGTGTGCGATTGATTCGTAACGGACGAGCGCGCTTTAATGTGAATAAAAATATTCACAATTTTTGTAATTCCGTGGCGAGCGCACATCTGTCGTTCATACGGAAGGGAACACATTTGTAGGCAATTATTTTTGGCAACTTTTGCCTAAAAATATGATTTCTTGAAAACAAGAAAGAAATAACTACCGGCTAACTTTTTGCGAGAAACAGAAGACGTTAATGTGGCCTCGCTTTTTTATTGCAACCTGGTGATTTTTATCTATTGTCAATAATTGTTAACTACTGCTAGAAAAAGTTTCGCAAGGCTTTATCTATATGGAACAATGCGTTGGAGGCGTCATAAAGCGTCGTTGTGCCCCAGTTTGCAAAACGGGTATAAAATATGTATTGTTTCACTTAACAACGCAATAGGACAAATTACTTGCGCATGTCGGAACACTTTGTTCTGGACCCTTTTTGTTTACTTTCGCTTTTAATGCTCGCTTTATGACGTCAAGTTGCCAAAATAAGGTTTGCGCGATAGTTCGCTTCATTATATTTAATTATTTATTTTTAAGCAAGCAGACCAACAGCAGTCACTTACAAAATTTGAAGTGTCAAATACACTTCAAATTAAATATCATCTAAAATTGGCATTTCAGTAACTGCAACTAATAGGCATGCATCACATTTAATTTAAAAATATTAGAGACAAAGGATAACAATAAAAAGTGAGTCTAGTAGATCCTACAATACCAACCAACCAATTTGAGCAAGAGAGACTCTTGACACTATCTAAATAGGGAACAAATATCTAAAGCACCCGATGAAAATGTTGATACTCTCGATTTTAATTGCTTTAAGCACAAGCCATTATTTTATGGCGAGTCTTTTAAGTTCCGAGAAAATCGATGATCAATTCTCATGTAAGACATGATAGCGTCTAAGAATAACCCATTGAAGAATGCTGCACTACATAATGATGTCCCTACGCATTGTCATTATTATCATCAATATCAGTGATAACAGTGACTCATATAAAGTGAAAGGGTTGTCCGAAGAACAACGCTTGCGTCGACTGTGAAAGGGTTCTTTTGTTTACGAAGCCTTTCAAACAATACACGTCTGTGCGAAAGAAAAGAAAAAGTAAAAGTGTTACACGAATACCTTTTATTTGCGAGCAAAGTGATGCGTCCTTGAATTCACTTCGGCAAGGCTTAATTGTGGTTTCTCGTCTTCAAAGAGTTGGGTCCTTTGAAGAGCGCGCCGGAGGATGGGGCGCGCCTGCTCTCGAGACAAAGGAATCTCAGCGCTCATTTTCACTCTGGACAGAGGCTTCTTTATGAATAACGTTATAGGTAACGAAATACATATTACGACAATTTTATATCTGTGTGTAGACAAAAGTCATAAAATTGAGAGCACCAACATAAAATGGCAGATCAACTTTATGTCCAATCTCCCATCTGTCATTAGGGCATGTGCGGTAAACAAGAATTCCTATAAATCAACATTAGCGAGATGGTATCAGCCAACTTAAACTATAATTCAGCATTTAGAGTATATTTACGTTAATTAACGAAGTCGTAGTGATGTCAGATAGTGTGCCACCTGCCCCGTTGGCAAACTTTATAGTTTACTGCGAATGTTGAGGGGACAAAGATGGTGTTGTTGCCCAATTTATAGTTACCCTGGTAAAACACGGCCGCCTGCCCCCGAAACCGAGGCAAGGTGGCAAGACGTGTGCCAGATAACAGACTTAAACATCCTGACAGATAAGGACCATGCACTACGAAGGAAAGGGACAGACGCATAGTTTTTTATCTAAAAAACTTAGTTGCACATATTCCCTACAAGCGAAATCGAGCTTAAATGGCCTTGCTATAGGGGTGCTTTTTGTGTAAAGTTATTGGGCACGCGACAGCAGCAGGTGGGAGCACTGCTCTTAAAAAACTTAGAATCTTTTTCGCCGTGCGTCGTATTGTTAAAGAACGGTGTCTTTAGTCTTGTTTGATTTATTGATGCTGATAAGTGGGCTGCTCCATAATAACACTAGTTCCGGTAAAAGATACATTTTATAACGAAAACTAATTAAATAGATGCGTAGTCAGTAATATTCGAACTAGTCGTTAAGAAATGACATTTGTTAGACCAGTAAATTCGCCGATCTAACTCATCTTATAGCCTCTTGAATTATTATTTCTTATGCCTCTTTATTCTTCTTGGAAATTTTTCATGCAGGCGCATATCCCTACAGGAATAAGGAAATCCTAACAAAGCAGGTGATCTACGTGCTTGTTGTAAGTGAATACATTCATTTCTGTCTGAACAGAATATTTTCAATCCTTTATTAGTATCTCAACCTACGACTTTCTCGAGAGGTTTTAGAATTTTATAGCTAGCTCAATTAAAAAGTTGTGAGATTACTTTTATGTTCGGTCTGTAGTCCATCAAGATGGATTACTCTACACCAGTTACCATATATCTAAGACGTTGATCGTCTATTAAACCCATTTGTGTCTCTTCAAATGATATAACCCGAAATAACTTCACATAATGTTGTCTAAAAAACACAAAACTCTAAAATAGGTGCAGCCAGTCAGCCACTCGTTTATTTCCCTGAGTCGGGACAAAAAGCAACACTAGGGAGGCGCGTGCTCACTAAAATGGTAAAAATAAAGTGGTAAAAATAGCGGGTACAATAAAAATGGTAAATTTACGCGGTCCGCCGTCTATGGTCGACACTTATGCTTTTTATGCGTGTTGTCTTTGGCTAATGATTGCCTCGTGACTGCTGCAAGGCCGCCGGTAAAGTTCTGTGGAGCGGTAACTTGTTACGCCTACACATGTATTACCAAATTAGATGCGCATACGAAGTTAGCATTACGTCATGTAATTATAGTGTATCAGTTCCTCTTCAGTTATTCTGTATCTTTATGAACTCCTCCAGTTCTTTCGTCAGAAGTTGACTATGGCGAGATTCAATATGGGAGATGTTTATGTACAATAGTACCAATTTCTCTTGAAATTCCTTTCAGAGATTTTGATAGGCAAATCACCTTTTAGTGGTAAATCTATGTGTACAGGCAATATTGAAGAACTTTCATCTGAATTTTCTATTTTTAATCATTTATATTCAGAGAAATAAACAGATATTTCCAGTAAGTAGTTTTATGTTTTTAAGAAGTTGTTTGTTTCAAGTTAGCACAGAAAAGAAATTGATCAATACTTAGGTGTCGAGAGCAAGAACTAAACAGTTCTTGATGATAAATATAAGTGAAGTAGATATAGAAATAGTTCTGATATTTCTTTCTAAAACAGAATTCGTAATTTATAGAACTTGTTGAAAAACTTAAAAAAAAACACTTTTTAACAAAAAAATTGCAACCGACTTCCAAAAAGAAACACTACAAAGTGCAAAATAATCTCAGTTTCGGAAGCCGGTGTCTATGAGTTAGTACCTGTGAACTCTCTGCGGTTCGCGACACCACTGCCGCTGCAGTCTGCGGTTCGCGACACCACTGCCGCTGCAGCCTGCGGTTCGCGACACCACTGCCGCTGCAGTCTGCGGTCGCTGCGCACCGCGGCCGCAGGGTGCGTGCCGCGGCTGCAGGCGGCAGTGTTGCCGCGTTCAGAATCAATTTCATAGAGATTCATAGAAACCAGTGGTGTCGCTAGCATTTGCGGTTGCAGTTTGTGGTGTGCAGCCCATCTCGGACTTGTACCTTTATTTTGCACATTGTAGTGTTTTCTATGGTTTTGTTTTATTTCGTGCCGGTTGCCATCGACTTCCAAAACTAAGGTTGTTTTGCACTTTGTTTTCGTAAGTGTTTTCTTTTTGAAAGTCGGTCGCATTTTTTGTAAAAAAAAATATTTCAAGATATTTGATAGCAAGTCAATAGCAATAATTACACATTGTTAATAGGAGAAAGCTGACAATATTTTTAATGTGTTGATGTTTCAAAATTTTAGTTGTGGTTTCACAAATTCGTGTACCACTATAGTTTTCGTGTACTTACTTACCATTATAGTTACTTACATGCCCAGCAATTTTATTTAATTTTTCCGTACTATTAGATACCTATTCACAATGTGATGTTTGTACCACTTATGAGGAGTTCTATGGGATATCTTTGAAGTCCATAACCGGTTGAACACCGATGGGTACCCATCATTTTCC
The DNA here is from genome assembly GCA_949629185.1 of Apamea crenata. Taxonomy (NCBI): domain Eukaryota; kingdom Metazoa; phylum Arthropoda; class Insecta; order Lepidoptera; family Noctuidae; genus Apamea; species Apamea crenata. Next base: position 8,810,523 of record OX451359.1, read on the forward strand.
TGCCCTTATCCCATGAGCATATATTTAAAAGACTTAATTTTTTCTTTTTTTTTTCCACTGAACTCAGTTATTTATAAGCCGATTTGCAAAATTCTTCTTTTAATTATGATAATATAAGGAATGCTTAGGAGTCCCGTCATCATCATCATCTTCCTGCCCTTATCCCATGTTACTTGGGGCAACACGTTTTTCTTTCTTTTGCTTAGCCCAAGCAAACTTAATAAAAATGTATATGGGACTCCCATATACATTTTTTATTAAGTTTGCTTGGGTAGTTTTTGAGTTAGCTTCAATAATACGAATTTTTTCCACTTATTTTATATTGATGATGTTTTAATAACTTCCTGTCACTGATATTTACTCAAACTCAAATAATTTATTTCAATTAAACCATTTACAGGCACTTTTGAATTGTCAAAATTAAATAGTCGGTCAGTTAGTCAGAAAGTTGAAGCTAGTCGCCCATTCCAAAAACGTAGATCTCAGAAACTCCACGGACACTCTTTTAAATCAACATAGTATTACAAAATCCTGGGCACATTATTCTTATTGCTTCTATATGTGAGAACAATGTAAAAAAGAAACAATTTAAAATATAACATTTAAAATAAGCCCTGGCAGTTAAGAGCTGACCAGTCTCAACCAACGGCGCTCATTCACGAACATGACGCGTGGATCAGCACCACCCAGCTCAACCATTTTGTAGGGAACCGAATGATCCAACACACGTGCCACCATCAGCGAGACATTTAAGTGAGCATGACATATTCTCAACTTCTGCCATGCTCTTTCAAGTCAACATCAAAATATCATAAAAAACGGATCCATGGTTCTTACATTTACAAAATTAAAAAAATGCTTCTAAATTATACAAAACTAACTTTGCAATTTTTTTAAGAGATAAGAAAAAGAATATAAGAAATTACTACCAATCAGGAAGAGGTATTTACCTAATATTGAAGTATTAAACATTAACCCCCTTATTCATAAACGTTGCTTAAAGTTAAGCAGTGATTAGCGACTGTTTAACCATAAATTTTTGACATTTAAACGTTACTTAACTTTAGTCATCGTTTATGAATAAACCCCTAAGTTCGTAATGTCAGAAACACTAAAAAAAAAGGGGAAGCATCTCCCCCAAATATTGAAATTGTGATCAACTAGTGAGCCCAACACTTACAATACTAGAAGCGTTAGAGAACGTAAATTCGCTCGAGCACAAGTGAAAAATTACTATGGCAAAAGAACCAATAAGTATGTGACCCCTACACTTTTGAACAATATCGACTGGCTAAGAAAAGATGATAGTGGAATTAGTAAGCGAACATTAAAGATTAAATTAAAAACTGAACTGCTTAATGAAATTGTCGCGGCTTGCGGCGGTAATTAATAACTAGCAACTACTTAGTTGTTATTTGTTGTCGCGTGTTGCGGCGGTTTCATTGAGCGGTTCAGCTGCTGTAATTATAATGTTCTTACCGTCCATTTGATGTACGAGTATCTGTGTCTACCTACTTAGATGTTTGATCAGATTGTGTATTATACCAAATGTTTTAAGACTAGCGCTAATCCTGCCGACAAACTGTCACGCAGGTTTATGAAATGTGTTCATGTATTTGGTTCAAAATAAATTATTTATTATTATTATTATTTAAGTGCCTGTGGAGCAGGACCAGCATTAAGCCAAGCATTTTTATCTACGATAATTCAACCAATTTATAATATGCTTGTCTACATAGCGTGCGTTTAATGCATGTTTTAAATTTCTTCTCATTTAGTTGAAGAATATTGAGTGGTATTTTATTATATCAATTTACACAGTACCCCATAAAAGCAAGCTTACATAGCAAGTAGTGTTATATGAATTTGTGTGGGGTAGGTAGGTACTTACAACTAAAAAGTGAAAAATGGTGTCGTTGGTTCCGCATTTTCGTTGTTTGACAGCGACTTCCGAAATGAAAGTTATTTTTCACTTTGTAGTGTTTTTTTTTTTTTGTAAACACGTTTTTTATCTTACTGAAGGTCAAAAATTGCTTTTCTGATTTATGTTTTTTTTTATTGGTAAAATATCTCTAAAATTACACCACGTGCGCTGTAATGTACTGACATTAATCAAATTACACCACGTGCGCTGTTCATTATTGAGAAGTTCTTTTATCTATCTCCGAAGGTATTCATAAGATCCTCACCAAAATTAAACGGGACCAAACCTAGAGAATATTTTTCCAATAAAAAAAAATCATCCAAATCAGTCAACAATTGGCGAAGATATCGATGAATAGGTAAAAAAAGTATCTATAAGTACACATACGGAAAAGAGAATAATTACTTATGAATTAAAATTACCAAATAAATAAATAGTGCAATTAACATTCCACAAAGCAAATGAATTATAAAATATAACTTGCTACCCTGAAAATCGGCCTAATTTCTAGTAACTTATTGTAAATTGTAACCAATTAAGCCTAAGTTACTAGTAATTTAGAGAAACCGATTCATAAACTTGCTAATTACCTGTTTATGAATCGGTTCCTCTTTTTAACCTGAAAAGTATGTATTTACTAAATTATAATTATTTTATTTATTTTTAAATTATCGTAGTTATGAGTATCGTTAACTCACCGAATTTCATCTTTTTAGCTCTATTGTTTTAAATTACCGTGAAATGACTCAACCAATTGTTAAAAATACAATGGTTACATTTTTGCAAAATGTGTTTTTTTATCAATTTCTAGTTTATCTAATGATATAATATCATTGCTAATGGTCAAATAATTAACTATTAGTTAAAAAAATAGCGATTAGTGACCATTAGATAAACTAACAATTGATCACAAAACACATTTTGCAATAATTTAACCATTAGTTGAGTTAACTATGAATCAAAAAACCGGACCTTAGTATTACCAAAAAGTGAAAGTGTTCGGGACTACTATAGCTCTACTTGGGAATTTTAATTTTTATGATTGAATTAAAAAAAACATGAATGTACAAAACTGAGAATTATTGAGACACACATGAAATCATAATAATCGGCCTTGATTCAGAACTTGTGAACATGTGTAGTGCTTAAAAAGTAGGTGTAAAATTAATGAATTGCAAAAAGCATACATTGCTTTCAAAAATGTCACTCATTTAAAGATGTGCTGCGTGTGGCCAATGCAAAGTGAGTAAATTAGTATAGTGGAAAAGTAAATTGACATTCTGTATTAGGATCATCACTTTCATATTGGCGATATAGAACGTTCTGAGTTGTTTTTAATTGTTTTTTTTTTATTCAGAATAACAAGCGTACCTACAAAAACTATTCTATTTCAATATCATAAATCTCTTCTCTTTTTAATCTTCTGTTCTTTTCTTCTGTCGTTTTAAATTGTAAATTCAACCTCTAAAGCTTCAATTTACAATTTTAAAGACTTAACTCATATACTTTAGTTGAGGAAACTTAGACATGAGATAGAAATGAAAACAAAACATAGAAAGTTAAAGGAAAATACAATATAATATTTTCATCATGCATGCAATTACCAAAGTAGAAAGTACAATATTTAATTTTAATTCAATACAAATATAACTCAAAGAGTTCTAATCACCATCATTATTATAATTAAAACCAAAGAACAAACAGTTGCGAGATAAAGCTGAGATACCTACTCAGCTTTATCTCGCAACTGTTTGTTCTTTGGTTTGGTCTCAAATTAGTTGCAGTCAAAGAAAGTACCGGCGGCCGCACGGGAGCGCTCGTAAAACATAAAAAGTGCTTATGTGGCGCTCGACGCGAGGGCTAAAAAACAGCGTCAGGAAGGAACATAATGTAGTAGCGGCCATAAAAAGTGAATGCATTGCGTGCACGTGGAGTGCACCGGGGGGGTGCAGGGCCCGCGGGGCCGCAGGGAGGGGCGTGGGGGTGTGTTTACCGCGCGGAGGGGCGGCCGGCCACGGCTCGGCTCGCGCTCTCCGGCGCTGTACCGCCAGTGTTGTGGTAGGTCACACGGAGCGCGCCCGCACCGCGTGCCCAGATCATTCACAATCGCGACTCCGCGGCGACATAACATGTAATCGCTCTCCAATAAACATTATCACTTAGTTGTTTCTTGAAAATTTACAAGGACTTTGATAACAAGTTGTTGAACAACGATAAACTTTATAAACAAACTAGTGCAAATAAATGCATTTTGCCGTGACCCTAGAGTGAGATGGCCCTGTCGCTGCAGTCGACGCAGAATTCGAGAGGTTTGTGAAGTTTTTAGTTTAGTGCGCCTCGCTGTCTCCCTAAGTCCGCTGAATCTGGAAGTGCATGTATGTATAAAGTTTCAAACGCTGCCGGCGCGCGGCATGCGTGGAGCGAGCGATGCGATTGGCCGCCCACACGCCCGCGCTCACCGCACACATGTTTATTTGCATTCAGCGAACTTTGCAGATTCAGTGAACCGTACGCGGTAGCGAACGCGTAGCCGGCCGCTACGGCTCCGCTACGAAACGCCGCGTAGTATGTGCTACGAGATTCTATTAATTGTTGTTTTGTGACACTTGCCAGTATTTTGTGACATGTGACTAATTTTTACTTGTAAAAATGATCAAACTGGATTGTATATCGTTTTCTTGAAAAAGTTAATAAGTATATTACTCAAAATTAACATAAAACAAAAGTATTAAAGTATAATTTTTTGTGCAATCACATTTTCTTATCTTATCACTCACATAATGCTGGTAACTAAACAAGGAACCGTGTACTGGATCATATTTGTTTAAGGTAAATTGTTTATTATTGTCAGAGATTCCTTCTATTTATCTTATTTTTATTAAAGAACGTCCTGTTTGAGATAATTCCTTACTTAATTGTTTGAATGCCAAAATTATCTAAGTAGTGGCAGAAGGCATAATTTATAGATTGAGTAAGAGTTTTCATTGGAGATAATTGTGCACATATTAATGGTTTGAGTAATTGCGAAACTTTCGTTCCTAATAACTACCTGGACGTATGTAGTTAAGTACCCAGCTACCTGTATTGTTAAAATATGGCAATGACGCGTCCGGTTAAATGCTCGAAAGTAATTATTTAGCTATACCATGAACTAAACTACTATTTATCAATTTCTTAATTATTCCGTTAAGGTTTTTTTATTTGGGTTTATTGAAGGATTTGTTGTAGTTGGGTGCTCCTTTGATGGGGGTCTTGTCCTAACTGCTAACGCCATCTAGTGGCGCAGGCGGGAGGCGGCGATTTAATTCACACCTTTTTTTTTAACAAAAACGTATTTTACGAACCATTTGTTACATATACGATTTTAATTTACGATTGTTCATTTTAGATTAAATACACTTTTCTTGATGATTAATGCTATAAAATTCAAATAGATATATTTATTACAATGTTATCATTAAGTTACTTTATTCATATGTAAAATAACTATAACAAATGAGCCATTTTCCATAATTAACCATCATCATTTCAACTGAATATAGATATTAATATAAAAATAATATTAGATAAAGACATATATTTATCTTTAACTATTATAAGTACGATTGCAAACTTTGTACTTATTTAACAAAATTATAATAATACAGCCCAAACGTAAAACAAAGACCAAGTCAATAAAATAATAAACTCTTTGAAAGCATCTTACATACGTTGCAAATATTATGGTAGTTTGGAAGGTAGTTTGCAATTTTTTGTCTTTACTGTCATAACGTTTAACTACGTTATTGTTTTGTAATGGTTGGCCTATTTAACTAAATTATTCATTTGAATAATGGTTGCTAATTGTATAATGCCCGTTTTATTTGCTATATAACTAATGATAAATTGCAAAATTATAATTCATCGCATCTACTTATCAATCTTTGTACGAATAAAATATTGATGTCATCAATCTATTTAAAAAAATCATTACTTACCCAGGACTTAAATTTTTATACTTTTAATAAATACGATGAAAAACTTCTGTAAGCCTGAGTCTTAATCGACAGATTTTGACCAATTTTAAATTGAGATATTAATCTTTAAATGTAGATCAAAGATTGCCTATGTATCGCTGCAATATAGATACTGCCATTTCTGCTAATAATGAAGGTGGTTTTCTCTTAAAATAAAGTAGTCCAAGTACTTAGATCGGTAAAGAAAAAAAAACATTTAAACGTTGATCAAAAGAAAAGCAGAAGTTTGATTAAAGGAATTGCCTATTTCAGTTCTATCACTGCACTGTAGAAACTGCTATTACCACCAATAATGTAGTTTCGTTTGCTTTTACAATCAAAGCACTCAGACCGATAAAGTAAAAAAAATATCGTTTAAGCGTTGATAAAAAAACAGACAGTTTTTTTAAAAGAGGAAGGGCCTATTACCTCTTCAAACGATGTACTATAAATTCTACGGCTCTGCCATTTCTACCAATAATGAAGGTTCTTCTACTTCCAAGGTTAATAAAGTACTTACATCAGTTAAGTTACTTGTTACGGCTACTGTTATGTCAGAGGGTATGTAATGGGGCTTCATTAGGCGGCGCGGTATCCCGCTTAACCCTAAACCGCCGAAACCGTACGAAGTCTGTAATCTGTGCGAGTGAGTACGTGCCTAAAGCCGCCGGTAGACGCAGGTTAATCCCATTATATAGCACACAATGTAATTAGGTCATTCTGGACAAATACGGTTTGGGAAGTTTCAAATTTTAATTGGAATGAACAAAAATGATGCATTAACTATCTCTGTAAGTGCTGTGGTGTTTCCGGGTTACCTTAAACTTAACAAAGATATGTTTAGTTGACCAGGGCCCTAATTCACTATGACCACTTAACGATTCCTTACTTCGAAACCACGTCAATTCCGTAGCTAATCCCACCAATCTCGCGTTGATTTCGCGCGGTTTCATCTATTGTGTCATAGAGATCATTTTCTCGGCCCTCGAGAGACTCCGTCTGACCTATGTTTCTGGCTCTAGTCTATATTTATAGGTAAACCATAATAACTGAAAGAATTGGCATCACTGACGTATGAAATTATCGTGCAACAAAAATAAAACACAAAAACTGAATGAACTCTGTATTCAGAAAATATGCTAATAATTTCATAAAACAGCAAAATACGTAGGATTTGTAAATCAGAATGAATTACACTACCTAATTACTATTACTGCATTCAAATTATCATGAATATCATCTTTAAATAAAGTAGCAAGCTTTTCTTTAAGAGCCCATATGAATCTACCGCTTGTAGCAAGTGCTAGCAATAAGGACGTCATTCACACGTCCGTTATCGGGCGAACCCTTGCGTCATAATGAGTTATGGAGTGGCGGCCGCAGGCAACTCCATAAAAGTATTGAATATGGGTTATTGACAAATATTTATGGCGTATAAAGAGGGGATAATTACAACTCTTTAGCACATAAAAAGCTCCGTGCGGAAGGGTGCGGCGCGCTGTAAAAATTTATCACCAACATTGTCACCCAGCGGGCCCGGCCGCCTAATAAAAATGATACATTATGACGCTGCTCTGCACAAAAAACGTACTCAATAAGTAATCGATAATATAGTAGCCTTTGTAAGATTATGTGGTAAGTGGTTGTTCAATGACTTTACCGAAACGATTACGTCATAATGTAAAAGGAGTATCAACTATATTTGAGGAATATTATTGTTCTTTTCTTATAAAAACGGTCACTTAGCCCGGTCGACGTTTTCTCGAAAATACACTATCTATTTACTTTTATCATGTAGTCATCATCATCTGCCCAGCCTTTTGCCAACTATGTTGGGATCAGCTTCCAGTCTAACCGGATGCAGCTGAATACCAATATTTTGCATTCATTGCTACAAAAAGTAAATTCGTCTGTTGATCTGTTTTCGAACCTAATTACATACAACGTCAGAATACGAGATTGTTTTACAACAAAATGTCGGTATTTACTTGTTTAAACTTTTACATTAAGCCTAGTATTATAATTCTGATCACATCACGAGTGCGGTTCGCTGTTCGTCCTCCAAACATAACGAGGAATGTTATTAAAAAGTTATGGGATAAGCCGGTACGTGCCGCGCGCGACGCCCCCGCCTAATCACAAACTTTAAAATTATCTTATACTACAGACTTTGTGTACCGATACGTAGTTTCAATAAGCAATTAGAATATGACATTTCAAAAAAGTTTCTTTAAGATAGGTGCGGAAATTCTTCATTCACGATATAAATTGTTCGTTTTAATAAAAAGTGTAAAGTGCCTCGTGTCAGCACTCGCGAACGACAAAATATTTTGCCTTTTTCAATTAAGCGCGATGGCTGAGTCCAGAGCCCGGCCGGGAATTAATTCCACGGCTAAGTAGATAATGTAAGGAGCTCCCTCCTCGTGCCGCCTCTTCACGCCTCGAGGAGAACTTTCAATTATGATTTTGTCTAATTTTAATTAAGTGCTCTCAAAAAGGCTTTTCTTCAACGAAATTAATATTTGAATATAATTTGGGCGGAGCGGGCGGGCGGAGTTTGCCGCTCGAGGAATAATTAATTCCATTATATAGGTAAGTGGTCTGGTCGCTTCTGCCCCCCCTCCCTCCTGCGCCCGTCCGTGCCTCGCCGCGACACTATACAAACTCGTCACACCAAATGGTTGCTTTTCACTCCTGACATTTTGAAACTGACGGCTAGTCCGAAAATATTTATTTAGGGAGATAGGTGTACATGTACACCAATGATTAAGGTGAAGAAAGTAATTAGATTGAGTTGAAACCGTGGTTGGAACGGTAGCGAGTAGTGGTAGTGTGGCAGCCACAATTTGCGCAACAGGTCGGGGCGGAAGCGACCTGCAGCGGCGTGATTGCGACCAAATGTTTCCCTTACAACGTCTGGTTCAGTTTTTGCTCTGTTTTTTGTCCTCTCGCGCTGATAAGTATGCTATCGATAGGTGCGACTGTGTTGCTTGTTTAGGTCGAAACTAACTCGTGACGGAAGTGATGGCAAAGAAACTATAACTTAATTTTTTAGGTCCTCCACCTTGACGAAAGTAGGCCAAGAGTGAGAGAAAATCTTAGCTGATATATTTTAATGCAATCTAGTTATTGTAACACCTCTGACAAAACATTATTGTTTCGAAGTAACATGTAATCCACTCCAAACTTTTCCTTGTTCAGGTGTGTCAGTGAGACCGCTGTCGACAATGCGTCAAGAATCCCTGCCGATGTTGGCGGAGCGGCTGCTGGCGACGCGCGCCGCCGCGCTGGTGGCAGGGCTGCCGGCCGAGCTGTACTCCGGCGCACTGCTGGCGGCCTGGCCCCCGTCGCCCCCGGCGCCACTGCTGCCCCCGCACGACCATGAGCGCGCGCGCAAGCGACGTCGCACGCCCAAGCTTGACGAGACAGCCACTGCACCCCCCTCCCCGCCCTCATCAGGCTCCTCACCCGGCGCCGCTGACCCGCCGCGAGACAAACTCTTCACCTGCAAGGTCTGCTCACGCTCTTTTGGTTACAAACACGTCCTGCAAAACCACGAACGTACTCACACTGGTGAGAAACCGTTCGAGTGCGGTGAGTGCCACAAGCGCTTCACGCGCGACCATCACCTCAAGACTCACTTGCGACTTCACACGGGTGAGAAGCCGTACAGCTGCCCGCACTGCCCCCGTCACTTCGTCCAGGTGGCCAATCTGCGACGACACCTCCGCGTTCACACCGGCGAGCGACCCTACGCGTGTGCTCGCTGTCCTGCGCGCTTCTCAGACTCCAACCAACTAAAAGCCCACGCTTTAGTACACGAGGGTGACGCACCTTTCGCCTGTCGCTGCGGCGCACGTTTCAGGCGGCGGCAAGCGGCCGCACTGCACCGATGCGCCAGCACCGGCTGCACACCCGACACGCCCAGCCCGCCCGTGGCCGCCGCCGCCGACTGGCGCTGGGATGAGTGGCCCGAGCAGACCGAGCCGGAGGACCTGTCTCTGCCTCGGAGGCCGGCCACGCCGGACTCCCCCACGGACCTGCGGGTCCACTCCGCGTAGGACGCGCGCGCCCCGAGCGCCTCGCGCGCCGCCGAGCCGGTATACGAGTTCCTCCCGCGTAGACCCGCGCTGCCGTCGGCCGCCGACGCCGATGCTCTCCGACTCGCTTGTTCCGGAGACGCTCGCCGCCAACTCCATGATTCTATGCAAATTCCTAGAAAAGTAAAAATAATTACGGCTTTTCTAAATACGGCAACGGTTACTTTTTTATAGAGCAATTTTTTGCTATTCTCGGTAAGACTACTGACGTAGTCTCGTTAGGTAGTCCTCTATTCTTTTTTACGATTTTGCATTTGCAATGTTCGCCATAAAAAGTACTTTTTTCTTCCACGTTACAGTTTAGAAGTTTATTGTTGTACTATTTGCATAATCGCAAGGCGAGGTGAGGCAAAAACGACGTCGTTTTGTTCTTTTGTTTTGCAACGTTGCTAAACACCTAAAGAACATATTGCACAAAAAATATTTTTTGATTTATTGGTATCGTCTATTGTTTCGTGATAAAAACTAAAAAAAATGTTTCGCTATGCTTGGAGTTTATTGATTTTCAATCGGTGTCCTCCCTCGCGCTTAACGAACGGAAACTGGAATATGGTCTAGTCGGAGAAGGTCGCGACATTGCCTCATTATTTCGGCGACAAAGGCTACTTCACAAGCGGTAATTATTACGTATTGAACTCGATATCGAGTTGCGACTGACAAAGCTGTCGCTATTGTGTGCGCCCCGATCCGTAGCGGGTCGCGATAACCGGTTCGTAATCACTCTTTTATACATTTCTTAAGTTTTCATTCAATAGCGCTTTGAAAAGCTTACACGTTTTGGACGTTTCTTTTTTGGCAGAATACCAAATAATAACTATACTGGTTTGGAATACATGATACGGGATAATTGTAAAGAATCATTGGAGCTTTTGTAATTAAGATTGAATGTGACCGAGGCAGTCTCCGGCTCGCGAGCGGCGGCGGCCCGGCCGGTCCGGCCGACCGCGCGCACCGTGCTTCTGTACATACTGCTGTCTCTTACAAGATTATTTATTATTAGTTTGTAGACGTTCCGATATCTTTACGATATCTAATCCGCATACGGTATTGTTAATATTACGTGTACATATTTATGTAGTGTTGTAAAGTACGTTGTAGAGAAGTTGGTGTCTCGAGAATTATATTTCAAATTATTTAAATTCGATGCCGAAGCAACTCTCGACGGGCTGTTTTGTATTGATATTGAGACCAGTGAATATATGTGTTAATAAAAACGATGTTCTAAGTAGGGCCATGTGTGCAATGACTCAATGTCGTTAAGGTAAATATTTACTTGTAGTTGTAAGGCAACAGTCAAAAATATTTAAAGTGTTGTATATAAATTATTCTTAGTGTTAAATTATGATCATCTCGTTGTGCACATGGCCCTTATGTTATAATTGTGTTCTCGTTTGACACGAGAGCGGTGTAGTGAGCATTCTTGCAATTGTTCTACGGGTATTAGTTTCCTATTAGATGTAATGTTTTATTTTCCAGGTTTTTAATATAATTTAATGTCATAGTAGTTGTTCTGAACGTTTTAGCGCACATGATTTATAATTATTATATGTATATAATATAATTAGGCTGTACTGTTTGTTGATTATTATTATTTTATTTTCTTTAGTCATGTTCGAAGTATAGGGTCTAGGTATAAGGAATCAGCGTAGGAGTAACGATATATTTTTTTCCAAAGAAATTATTGGTACAAATATAAATGTGTACAAATTTAATGATAACTTTCGATTAGAAGTCGTAATTTCATGTTGCAATGTTGTAATATTGGTAGTTAGTGTAAAGTTAGGCGGGTCCGCCATTATCTACCTCATTTGACTACGGTTACTACGTCAGGGTAAAGAGCCAAAGTTCTTGGAAATATTTTCTATTGTTTGTCTCCTCGGAGATAACGTACAAGTGACAGGATGGAATAGTTATTGGCGCGTGATCATTAGTTTGAGACTGATTTTTATTCGTTATGTTGGTTACCGCTGGTGCGGTACCTGTGAACACTATTAGCCATCGCGCTGACGTGTATCATTGTGTTTCTTCTTCACTTACTATCAAACATTCGCAAACATCTCTCTCTCTGCGTTCTTCTAAACAGTAAGAGACACATTCATACACGCAGCACCGCTATGGTTGCAATTAATTTGAGTTCCTATTTAATTAAAGATTTTGAAGTGTTGATTTGCTTAGTATTGTTTATAATGATTAGTTAGCGATGTATTATTCAGTGCCATCTCACAACACAGACCAATCCGTAGAAAAACACTAGTTAAGATTGATGTCTATTATAATATTTCTGTTAGAAGCCATAACCGATCTACCTCATGTTGAATCGAGATACAGGTATTCTTTAAACATTCATAATATAACTTAATTCGGAATTATACTGTACTTGTACAAAATATTATAAGATATAAATGTGACATACTTATGGTACGACGAGTATATATGTATTTCTTTATCAATGTCCGGTACATAATTATTAAAATAAAGAGATGTTTGTTATTTATTTCTGTTTTTGTTATTTAACACCCTGAAACACTTTATTTCTTTCGAAATCGTAATTCTACATTAATTCATCATACACATTTACCTATCAATCTTCATAATTTTCATCTTGCTAGACAGTCCACCTCTAGATTCCAAAAGATAACGAAAAGGGAAAAGTCTTCGAAACTTTTCAGTAGCCATCTATCTACCAATAATATACAGGGTAAGTGTTCAATAAAACTAATTTGTTGTTAGTGTGCGATAGACTCGTAGTATCTACTAAGTAAGAAAAGTGTGTAATTTATCTAAGATCGGGCGTAAGTAATGAGTTGTCGCACTAATACACTCGCATTCGGTGCGACACACGCACAACGACACGCACACGCCACGCACACAGACGCAGCGCGTCCCTTTTCCATGCTCAGGGTCAAACCACCTTGTATGGAGGCGGCGCGTGTTCATTTCAAGTGAGTAATTTTAAGTATTTTAATGATAACTGATACGATTCGAGGATACCTGAAAATTAATAATAATTAAAAACAAAAAGATGAAGTGAATTAAGAAATTTTGTATTTGACGAGTTTGATGGAAATAAAAGAACAAATGAAGTAATAAGTATTTGTTTTTATTTAAGTATGCATACACGTCACATTGCAGTATAAAACTGATTTACATCCGTCACCTCACACTATCAGTACTTCAGTAGCAATGACTGTCATGTTGACAATTAAACAACACTTATTGCGTTATTTACGTTGTTGTGCAAAGAATTTTTTCAAACATATAAATCAATGGATTAGCAATATCCTTCAAAATGATTTAGATTGTCATTGATAGTGTGTTACGCAATTAGGATGCAGTGAAACTTGTCTTGATCAGTCTTAATATAATGTAACCTGATTTCAACTTTATTTTCTGCGTATACTAGGTACAATGTCCTTTGCTTTGGGCCAGTTTCATCAACATAAGATAATGCGATCTATTGCTATCCGAATGCCCTTCAGACCAACACTCGAATGGTCTACCTGACTGGTCGTCAAGTCTAGGAAGCCACTCTATAGCGTTATATTTACATTCATAGCAGAATTTTAAGAGTGTAATATTACACAATAGCTCTCAAACAAACAAGGGTGAGGGTGTAAAATAATGAATGCAAAAATACGACTGCGTTTGCAAAATAGTAAAAATTGAATGGGGTTTTTTTATGTCAACTGTACGAAATTTTATTCAAGGTCTTGGTTTTACACGGATTGTTGAAAAGAATATTTTGATTGAGCGCTTGAATTAACACCTCTGCCTTCTCTCAGGGGCCATGGTCAAACAATGACTATGTATGTATGTACAGTCAACAGCAAAAGTAGATGATCAAAATCAGAAATTTAATACTAATGAACGGAGTTTGCGTCAGAACTGTGTGGCGTCGAAGTGATTCAAAAGTATGTCAGACTCAGTGTCATACTTTTGAATCACTTCGACGCCACACAGTTCTGACGCGAACTCCGTTAATTAGTATTGAATTTCTGATTTTGATCATCTACTTTTGCTGTTGACTGTACACAAATTGACGTTTCTAAGTGCGTTTGTAAGCTGATCTGTACTAATAATAAAGCTGAAGAGTGTGTTTGAACGCGCTAATTTCTGGAACTACCAAACCAAATATCGGATTTGCAAAAATCATTTCGCATTGGATAACGCTATTCCTGAGGAAGGTTATATGCAACATTACGCTAGGAACCGGAAACGCTAAGCGAAAACGAAATATTAGCGAGGCTCGGCTATGCGATGCGACGCAGCGGGTCGGGGGCCGACGCAGTTTTATAAAAATATGGCTGGTATTTTAGTATATTGTATATGTTACGACTTCCACAATAGTCTAAACTAATCTTCCGACAATAGCTAGTAACTTATAACAGAAGTAATTAATTTGCATTGACTTCTTTGCCACGTGTGGTAATGGTAATAAGACAACAACAACACACTCAACAACAACAACAACCAACGTTGACTAATCAGTTTCTCTTAGTGTAAGTAGTAATCTGTGGAAAATGTAGTGGGTAGTATATTTGTTAAGAGCTGATTTTTCAATCATCAGATAACTTTATTCGAGGAATAATTTTGAAAATTTGACAGTTATTTCATACAAAAACTGTCAAACGTCAATTTATTCCACGAATAAACTTTTTATTTCTTTTTCTTAAATATTCACCAGATAACTTTTTATTCGAGAATTAAAATTGACGAAAGTTACCAGGTGATTGAAAAATCAGCCCTTAGTCTAATACTAAAAATATACAAAGTGTCTTAAACATATTTTAGGACACTTTGTATAATTATTATTAATATACTTCTGTTTGTTTTCACGATAAAAAATAAATAAGACGGAAACTCTACCATTGTTTGCAATTTGAATGAATCGGATTTCATTGTTAATTAAATCAAACAAAAAATAAATGATTGAAATCAATATATATAATATTGATTTAAATTCATGCATAATTTGGAAGGGCATCAATATCCAGTAATGTTATTTATGATGTGTTATATAAAGTTACAAAATGTTATTTTAAGACCCTCAATATTACAACTCTTAATAGATTCATCGGCTGGAATAGCAATTAGTGACAAGTAAATTAACCTTTAAGCTGCCTACGCGCTACGCGCTACGGGCTACGAGCTACGGTTGCTACGAGAGTCACTTTCTCCTTGAAAAAGACTTAGCGTTTAGCATTTACTTGTATGAATGTGTGTGTGTGTGGTAATGCTTTGGGGAAAGCTATGTCCAGCCGTGGGCGGATTTTAGCGGAATGCTGATTATGATGATGTATTACCAAGGGGTATCGCACCCAGTTACTGGGTTGTGAAGGTTAGGTAAGCAGTCACTCCATGTAAAGTAATGAAGGCTAATTCCCGTAATTAAAAACGTTCAAAATGTAGTTGCAATCTCATGTCAGCGATAGTCAATGTCAAAAACTTGTAGGGAAATTAGAGGTATTTTTGGCAGATTGAGACTGAGATCAGACTGTGAAATTACGAGAATTGCCTCTCTGGTTCTGCTGCATACGGCTACACTGGCAGCCACCCACCAACCACAACATAGCTAATAGTACCTAGTAGGTATTTAGGTGCATAGTAAAGTGGTATTAAAAACTCGTTTCCACCGAAAACTTGGCCATTCCTAAGTGATTAATAGTGTTTATGCTATCAGCTATAAATACAATATGTAGGGCAAGATAGAGTCGTAATTCAAGAACCGCCTCACGCCACCGCATAGCTGGGAGACAAACGCACCGGAATCCGGTTGGTATTTATTAAATTAATCGTTCACCCGCGCCCCGCGACCTGCCCGCACCCCCCGCACCGCACACCGTCACACTCCACGATTAGTTGGTGTGTTTCTTGCGAAATATCCTTTATAACTATTACGTGGATGTGGATATGGGAGATGTATGTATTACACCGACTGTTTTATTAGAGGTGGAAAACACACAGACGGAGTCGGAGTAGGTGATATGTATTTTAATTGCTTCTCCAATCAGGAAGTTAAATTAGGTTTACGTTTTACAAAAGGACACTCATTAGCATTTTACTACCTAATAAAACAAGAGTGAAATCGGTTAATTTGGACACCACGAAAAAGATAACGTTACACTGTGCAATAAGTTTGCCTTATCAGAGCAGTATATGCAGCAAAGTTATAACAGGCTCACTCTTAAACAACAATAAAAAGGCGTTTTATCAAACATCTCAGTTGTATCTGCTCAAAGAGAGAACGTACCGTCGAAAGTTATCTATAAAGTAAATCAAGATTAATAGCTAAGTAATAGGCATGTTTGAAACAGTAGTCGCGAGACGCGCGGGTAGAGGACGAGCGGGCGAATTATAATTTATTTGGAGAAGTGGCAACGAGCCCCGCGCTCCCCGCGCGAGCCCGACCTACCCTTTGCTTTCGCCCTTCGTTACGGGCGCACACTCGCAGCGTTGTAACTCGGAAATTTACATTTTAGAATTTGAGAAATTAAACACGATTTTAGATTTCTAAAAGTTACTGTATGTTTCAGTTACTGTAGTTTTAATAAGTACACAGTTTAAAGTTGAATAATTTGAAATAGTCATATTTATTTCTAAATATGATTAAATAGAAGTGATCGGCAAAAACGTGGAGCAATACATGGCTTTTATCGCAAATTTGTTGATTTGTGAGTAATTTCTTTGCTGGATAAAAAATATTTTCACTAACTCAACGGCACCTTGGACCTTGCAACGTACCAATATGAAATTGTCAATCAGGGTGCAAGTAAAGCGCTACTTTTAACAGAGGCAGAGCTAAAAACAGGAAAGTCTGACAAACCGACTAACTTTAGGATAAAAATCCCTCAAATTGCAGGTTCTCATTCGATTGCAGGGGTTAGAAAAATAAATAATATAGGGTACTCTATAATTATTTATTTTTTAGGAGTTAAAATTTAGCTACAATTAGCATTATTTATTGGTAGCATTCGACTTCAAAGACGAGATGCAAACAAACAGTCAGACGGACTCAAAAGTTTAGAATACGTTTTCAGGTATCACTCGATAGCAAATTACTTGAATATTAAAAACAAAATAATAGCTTGCTTTAGGTATGCTCATCAACCACATTGGTTAACGTAGAGCTAGTATGCACAAGTAATTCTGCAGCCAGTCAGCGTTATTCACCATAACGTTGTCAAGCCTTATCCCTATCATTTATATTTTTTGGTCTCATTCTGACGAATGATTGGATGAATCGATTATTAATTATTTATTTAATCAATTACTACATCGATATCGTGAAAACATAAAAACGAAAAAAAAAACTAAACAGGACGAAAAAAAATATAATTAATTAAGCTGCAACTCTTGGGGAGTGAACTTTATACTTTTCTGTTTTTTCTCTAGGTAGGTTGCGTTCAAAGGAGCTGGCGGGGCGCGGGGCGAGGTGGCGGGCCTGCGGGGGGGACGACGGAATTAAGAGGGAGGAGGGGGGCGGCCCGCCCTGGATACTGAGAGGAGTTTTAACCAATTAATTTTGTTCCTCAACGCAAACTCCGCTATATAATAAGGTATAAGTAGGCATTAACTGAGGCGCGCCGATAGCTAGCTCGGCCGGGGGCGACTCGCCGACTCGCCCGGCTCGCTCGGCTCGGTCGGCTCGGTCTCCTAGCCTCTTATAACGATGTTTTATTTCTTGTTAAGCTCTCTGTTTCTCCACTTTTAATATTTAATGGTATTTTCATAGCTCATTTTTTATAGCGCACTTACAAATTCCAAACGTTATTGATGTTGTTTTATAGCAACGTTGTTGTGCTATTATCTCGCCAGAGATTTAAGTGTTGCATGCTATTAACATATTTACACTTGTTTACTCATCATTCCTATATCTAATATATAGCGCAACTAACGATTACCACTAGGTACTAAATTAAATGACTAACTAAAACAGGGTGTAAAACGTGAAAGGACTAGAAACCTATGACACAGAAATTTCTTTATTTTTTTTCCAAAAAAATATAAATCATACTTACTTAAAAATTATAAACGACACGGTTAGCGCAGTGGCAGAGTGATCGACTGCTGCGCCGCATATCACGGGTTCGTTTCCCGCACGGAACAAATATTTGTATTGCCTACACGTAGTTGTTCCGGGTCTGGCTGTTTGTGTATGTGAGTTTAAATGTTTGTAAACACACCCACGATACAGGAGAAACTCCTAGTGTGGGGCAAGGTTTTTATAAAAAAAAAAAAATTCTATCGCGAAGGAAGTTTTATTTTATTTTTTATTATCTATAACCAAGAAACTATACCAAACTACCCACGTAATCTAACAAAATTTCCGTATTCTTTCACTGGGACGCGTGTTGGGTATATTGATATACTTCTACCATACTTGTATATGTAACCATCACCGTCGTTGTACCATATGCAACACCTGCCTCTCGTGAAACACATCGGCTTTGTCTAACGAACCATATGCCTCGCCGCTCGTGCTCTACCCACCTCCTTTCCTCTAAGATATAAATACAACGTACCGTCTTATATAAAAAACAAAAGTCTTCCCCTTTACCAATCCGTGACTAAATACTGAAAACTTGTATACCCCATTTACCAGAAGCGATGAGATTTAAAAATAAGATCCTTCACAAAAACACTAGCGATCGCGCCTAAGCTCGCGCCTCTCGTCAATATGACGCACTTAAAAAACAATTCTTAACAACGGTATTGTGTTGTTAAAAAATAGGAACGCATCACCCGAAAAAACAAACCGCAGAGTATGGTTAAAAAACAGAATGCAGCACGCGAGCCGCGAGTCGAGCGAGACACCCTTTCCCTTTTGCGTCGCGAGCTACGTTTTTTCGAAGTGAGGGTTGAGTTTTTTTACCGCGATGCCACGTATAAATTAATAACTGAACGTGCTCATAATCTGCTGCTCGGAACACTTTCGGCTTTGTTATTATTGTTTTTTTTTGTAGTAAGTTATCATTCATTTGTTTTTGTGTGCGGTTGTGGTGGCGGAAACGAAGCTGTCTATTGATTACGTCTGCGGAGACAGGTGTTGCACTTTGTTTCTAGAATGCACATTAAGGCGCTCGCGCAGAAATAGATAACAGTTGTGAGGTTAAAAATATTTCATAAAGAAAAGGTCGTTTGCAGTAAATTCAGACATACTTTCTTATAATTAATTAAACTACTCCGTGAGGGTATAAAAGATAGACATAATTCTTGTCTAATGCTATAGTGAAATTATTGTTTGGGTACGGCGCCCATATAAAATTACACATTGTTCTTTGCGTTGAAAAGTTAAGAAGACGGTTGCTATACTTTTTAATTAATGCCACGATAGTTAAATTAATTATCTACCTAATTATGTATCTGATTCTTGTCTTAATGACTCTTTTAAATAACTTTGATGTTCTTTCCGTAATACCTTTTGGAACATTCAGCCAAATGGCATAAATACCGGAAGACATCAGGAAGGATGGACTAATAATGTCGAAACCAACCAAATGGTTTTTGTTCACATTCCGACGCCAAAATTTAACGCTGTTGCATCGAAACACACCGACACATTTTTACCCGTTAGTAAAACTGACGCAAAAACTTTTGAGAATCGGTAACAATAGCGTAAAATGTCAGTAAACTTTTTCGCTTTAGTATTTTCACAATTTCAGCAAATAATTACTATTTTAATTCACATTCACTATTCTGTGGTTGGAGATGAATTAAGATTTATCAATCAACTAGCTATTGCCCGTGGCTTTGCCCTTATGTGTGTCGGCAAAAATCCCACGGGTACTTACTATCGGGATTAAAAGTATCTTATTAATGTGCAACACAGATAGTTTATAACCGGTAAGTATAAACTATCAGTGTTGCACATCATTCATCATAGAAATCCGGTCAGCCGTTTTTGCGTGATTGAGTAACAAAGAAACTTTCACATTTATAATAATAATAATAATAATAAACTTTTATTGCAGACCTTGCAGTCCATAATGTTAGTAAATACATAAAATTACTTAATTAACTAATGTTAGTAACACATAAAATCTCAAAGAAAAATATAAAATAAAAACATAAAATGAAAACTACAAAACAATATAAACAAACTATCTATCGCCGACCTGTGTGTGCAGTCTCACCCACCGGCCAAGCATCGGACAGTCCCACCGGTCACTCAATGCCCTCAACATGCTAAAAAAATTAAAAAAATATAAAAATAATAATATTCCTGGACATTTCACACAGCACCATTTGTCCCAAGCTAAGCAACCTAATGCTTGTGTTATGGTAACAAGATGGCTGATAAACTACTTATATACAATTTTTTTTTTGTAAATACATACATATTATAGATAGAAAAACACCCACCCAATATTAGTAGGAAGTAGGATTTAATACATACCTACTCATGTTCACATACTTCTACTTAAACAAAAACAAGTATGTGAATCTTGTTCCAGTAAATAAAACATATTGTAAGAAATGTAAACAGGAAGAGAGACAATCGCCATGGAAATCTTCTTGTTGATTGTAAGAAACAAATGTACCTTACATTTGTTTCTTACAATCAACAAGAAGATTTTCATGGCGACTGTCTCTCTTATTCCGATTACATAACACTGTTATACATGTTTTATTTCTAACTAGCTTCTGTCCGCGACTTCGTCCGCGTGAAATTTCCTGTTTTAACATACGAAATATCCTATGACACTCGACAATACAGTAGCTTCCTATCAGTGGAAGAGTTTTCGGAATCAGATCAGTATTTACGAAGATTACCCTTTACATACTAACTCGCAAAATTCACCTTTTTATAATATGAAGTAATGAGTAATTAGCTTCTGCCCGCGGTTTCACCCGCGTGGATGTCGGAACTTATCCCACGGACGAATGTGCTACCGGGACAAAAAGCCTATGTTACTCCTTATAACATCTGCTATCTGCCAATGAAAGTCCCGTCAAAATCGGTCCAGCCGTTTCGGAAATTTGCCGGAACAAACAGACATTGACAGACAAAAATGTTTATTTTTCATAATAAATACCGTAAGTATATACTTTCATAATCAAGCATTTAGTAAAAAGCTGTTATTTTGACATTGCGAACAGAAACTTCAATTTTATTTATTTGTATGTAGACAGATAAGTATAGACAAAGTAATACATTACTATAAAAATATATTTATACATTTATTATATAGATATTAAAATAAAAGAGTCTAGAAAGTACCATACTTTTTATTTTGATATGTACTAGTGAAAGTTTTTAGTATAATGCTACAATTTTTACTGACAATATTGTAAATGTCACAAAGGAGCAAAAGGACTGTTTGAGTGTGAATAGAAGAAATCGTGTGGAGCTAAGCAAATATATGTGAATGCATTGGACACGCATTGTGAGATGAATCTCTGCACGTGTGCGATACATTGGAGCAGTTTTTTGCATAGATGACAATAAATTCTTGCGCTCTGTTTACCCTTTTTTGAGGGTACTTGAATGTATGGAGTCTTGTAGGTGTTGTATAGATATTCTTGAGACATGAGTGTATGAATTTTACGCTCAATCGAGTTTTATTTGAAGTCTAAGTAACAAGAGTTTAGACCTACATGGATGTTAACAAGATACTGAAGACAACATATTGTACGTATGCAGAGGTAGTAACATAAAATGAGGTAAGCCACTATTATGCTAAGTGCGTTCGCGATCTATACCTAATAAATAATAATAATAATAGTTTATTTCTCTGCCCACAAAGGTTAGCTTATAAATAACACCTTAGGACTAAACGCAAGACAAAAGCTCCTTTGCGAGAGACTGGAGTCCGTGCTAGGGAAACCCTGTGTTACAGATCTCCAGGCCCACCGCAGTGTTTAGGTGCTGTACTTACATTACACAAGTTTTAGGACAATTAACAAATATTTTGTAACTTCTATGGAAGAGAAGTAAAGAAAAATAGGTTAAAGTAAATAAAAAAAATATATAATAATATATATAATTCTTCTGTACGTGTGTTTGTCACCTAACTCCTCCTAAACGTCTGGACCGATTTGGATGAAATTTTGTGTGTATATTTCAATGGATTCCTGGATGGCTTGAAAACACAATTGGACCCGGTCCGGCAGGACGACTTCTACCGGGTCCGCTAGTAATATGTATATTTTGGTGTTAGCTTGTATATTGTCAATAAGTCTACTAGTAATTAAATAAATTATTCTGGGTACCTACCTCCTTCAATGCGACGCACCGCAAAAACCTTTTCTTAATTAACTTTCCACGCATACCACAATCTGATTATTTATTTCATTGGCAGTTCAAGTGTGGATGATGACACGGTTTCGACCCGCCACTCGAGTTTGAAGTAACCTTAAAAAAACTTCCACCCGCGCCTCGTCACGCAGCAACATTTATTTTCATAGTCAGTCCGGGTAACCGCCGGCCATTGTCGCTACGACGTTTGATTATTGATTTTTACGCTAAATGTCCCCTTTTTGGAAATTTCTATTCAACGCAATTATAGCTTCCTTTAACATTTTTGATGTATTTAATTGACAACAAAAGGACGTATCTGTACAATGTCATTAATAACCCGTATGTATGGAACTTGTCGCGATTCACGTGATGTTCATTCATAGAGAGACGGCCGCGTCTCGCGGGGTTGGTTATGATTTTCGCAAGTCATTTTTATTAAACCCTGCTGACATTATTTCGTTTGCAAAAAGTCAGTGATTGCAGAAAACCACAATGGTAGTTGGACAAGTAAAAAATCTTCTATGCATGAATGTATCTACCAACTCGCAGTGGGTCCGCGTGGTGGATTACGGCCCATTCCCTCTCATAGAGAGGAGCCCTGTGTCCCAGAAGTGGGAACAATATAGACTGATAATGCATGTATGAGTACCTACGCAGGCATATCCACCCTAATGTACAGCTACCCAAAAACATACTTTCTTTATTGAGCAAAAGATGTACTGTAGCTAACACACACCTCCACGACAATAACCTCACCGATATATTACCACTACTACAAAGAAAAGTAAACACCTACTTCTTCCCAAACACAGATTCCATGAACATTGCGGCATCACAGGCCGATTACCACAATAAGAAAGGAGTAGAGAATACACGCGAACTTGTTTACAACGAAGACGTAATCCTTTAATCCGTGGAGTATCACTGGCGGGTATCAGAGCGGCATTTTAGTCCTCCTCAGAACCTAATTGTCACTGAAATCGTATACACGGTGCGTTCCGAAAGAAGCCACACAAAAGAGTTTGTTTTCGTCCGCTTAGCATTAGTTGTTTGTGTTACCACACGGTAGCCGGTGGGTCTGTTTGCATTTAATCTGTTTGTAATGTCCTTTCTTCCATGTTTTCATAATAGAGACAAAGGTCCTTTGGCACGTTACATGCATAGCGACAAACATTACAATGAGGTTTTTCGTGTCTTATTGAAATGTATTCAGAAAGGGTGCTGATCTAAGGTTCTTAAGTAAACAAACTATAGAGTGGAAAGTAATAGAATCTATTTGTAATTCCTTTTGATATCTTTAGTTCTTTTATATCTTCGTTTTAGACGGTAAAATATCTAGAACATTAAGTCTAGGTATGCATTTGGCAAGGCGATAAGCAAGTAGATATTATGTAAGTACCTTAACAAAGTATCATCATCGTCAAAGTTTCTGCAATCTCGAATTCGAATTACTTATTTACTTAAAATACGACCTAATAAAATGTGGAAACTGAAATAGTAAATCTAAGGTTACATACATAATATTTAATTCAAACAACAATCAACAAGAATCTAATCAAAACTAATTAATTTAGGAAATGGTATCAACGCGCCAGTATTCTCTTGGGTGGTTCTTAAATTCAATAAAAGATTTATTTGAATAATAAACGTGTCACCCGAGCCGTGACCCGCTTTCGGGCAGAGCTAGAAATAATTAAAAAGAACTCTTAAAAACGCCTTGTCTACTGATGAAACTCTATCTTTGCGAAATCAGATCTCGGCCGGCTCACTCTCAACTTACGAAGAAAAAGATCCCAAGTTTTTTTTTTCTTTTTCTTGGTAAAAAGTAAGGTGTAGGTAAAACGGGGGCGGTACGACAGCTGCCGCTAATTTTAGAATCGCGAATGCGGTGTGCTCCTAGATGGGTTGTTTCTTCACAAAGACCCTTTTGAACAAACTTAATCACTTTAGATAACTAATTATACGTAAAAAAATATTCTGCTCATCTGGAACTGATAGGTAAACAGAGGTTGTACCAGCTGTTTATGACGTGTACTTATGGTTAACAATTAATCTGGGTTCAATCATTAATTTGTTCCCGCAGGTCTATGTTGTTTTAATAATGTAGTTTCACATGTAGATAGTTTTTATGATAATCATACTAATTATTATTAACAAGATCGTCACTCACTCGAAGCCTGAAGGAGGACATGGTCGAGGTAGACCACGGCGAAGGTGGTGTGGCCATCTGACGAGGTTTGCAGGGCCAACATGGCCAGAGATCGCTCAAAACAGGAAGGAAAAAGGGGAGGCCTTTGCCCAGCAGTGGGACACAGCATAGGGTAACAAAAAAAACAGTTTGATTACTCAGTTCACTCAGATTTTAACACGTTAGGTAGTTATAAAGAAAAACTTTTATTTCAGACCCTTAAGTTCATTTGGCTAGCATACGCACGAATATGTATAGCTTATCATCATCAGCCTTATATGTATACAGGAAAAAAAAAATAACCAGTGCGCAAACTAGAACCTTAAATTCAGCACATGATTCTAGACTAGCGTAGATATCTTTCGTCGGTTATCAAAAACAAACAGCTGTTTCATAGACATAGACAAGTGCAATACCTTCGCGGTCATTTGTCGTCGTACTTTAAGGATGCTTAATGCCCTCCTGACCATCAATGCTGAATGTGATCTGTTTGCCGATGAATGGAGTAGAATTATGCGTGTATGTCTGACGTTTTGTGAGAAGAAGTATGCCAGGGTGTCCTCTATTAGATGTTAGTATTTGAAATATTTTTGTATACCTACCATATCTTTATGTTAATTAATGTAATTGGTATTACCGTTTTAATTAACAATAAACAATTGTATTTACGCGTAGGTTTTAGGTAGAGCCATTTATTCCAGTCCAGTATCATGTACTGAATTCATGGTTTGACGATACGGTTGGCGCAGTGGCTGAGAGAACGACTGCTGCGCTGCGTGTCGTGGGTTCGATTCCCGCACGGAACAAATATTTATATTGCCTACAGGTAGTTGTTCCGGGTCTGGCTGTTTGTGTATGTGAGTTTAAATGTTTGTAAACGCACCCACGATACAGGAGAAATTCCTAGTGTGGGGCAACGTTTTTTTTTTTTTTTTTAAATGGTTATAGCTGGCGCACTGGTTAATTTTTTTCCTGTATTACAGTTCACGGCTGGCCATAGTATACTAGTTTATTTGGCCAAAAGTTTGCCAATTTCCTACTATTTCTCAATGAAGGCGTTAAGTATAACTTCATCATTAAGTACCGCTCTTTAGAACTGAAGAAAATAATATGTCAAAAACGCTTGACGGTAACGTGAAGGTTGTACTAATAAAAACATCGATTGGTATTTACACGTGTACAGTTATTGTATGTACCTATTGTACAAGTGTGATGTCATATATAGACTAATAAATTAATAATAAAGCTGAAGAGTTTATTTGCTGAAGGCTGTGGGCTATTTAACATCACGCTAGCACTCTTAGGATCCGAGCAAAAAGAAAAAAAGTCAGAACGAAAACGAAGTAATAGCGCGGGCAGGCGATACGATGCGATGGGGTGGGTCGGGGGAAAAATATATTTCACGCGGACTTAAGCTGCTTTCAGACTACGCTATAATATAGTAGCATATAGTATATAGCTCATAGCACAACAATATCGCGCACCATACATTGTTATGGACACGATCACACTGTACTGTACTATATAATATTGGCTTACTATTAAAATTAATACTAGGTCCTTTTTTGCTATACTATATGGCACTATAGTATAGCGTAGTCTGAAAGCAGCCTATGAAGCTAAGCGAGAATAAGTTCCGTAGTACAGTTGTGTGTCACTTGTAACTCAGTGTAACTTACATGGTTATTTAATAGCACAAACCCATCGAGGTCAAATGAAGTTAGGTTTACCTAGTTAACTGAAAATTAATTGGGGAACCCGCGAGGGTCGATCGATCAGGTTAAGCTAAGCTTGCCTCGGTTGGTCCGTAGATGGGTGACCAACTTACACACTGAGACACCTCCGTGCCTCGGAACGCGCTTTAGGCCGTTGGTCCCGCTTGGCATTCGTGGATCTTTGACAGTCGTTACGGGTCGTCAGAAGCCCGTAACTTAGTCAATCAGTCGTATCTATGGGAATCGTATTACCCAGCAACTGGGTTGTGGAGGTCAGATCAGATAAGCAGTCACTACATGTAAAATACTGGCATATAGCTGCATTCGGTTAGACTGGAAGCTCACATAGGCAAAAAGGCTAGGCAGATGATGATCGATCTAGCCATATGGCTAACTATCTCAAGAATACAAAGACTGTGATACACTGCCATACTTCGTTTCACTCAGACCCAATTCGGCACAAGTTCATATTCGCAAAAAACGAGCGTCGGGTAACGTAAAGGGGCAACGTTTTTTTTAAATATCAAAAAAGAGTTTTAACAAAAGCGTGATAAACAGAACGCGTAACGGGCTGCAACTTGATAACCCTTAACACCTTGATCAATGTGGGTTACAGTGTTGGTGGGTTAAACTTACTAAGTACCGGTGCAACGCTTTTTACACATTTCGCACAAAAATGCACGGCTGCTGCGCCGAAAGATGACACCATCCGCCCGCTTAGTGTTGACTGTATTGTCATAAAGGGTACAGTTGAAAAGTACAAAAAAATATGTTTTGTTTAGCTTAGCTATTTACTGGATTAAAAACTCATATTGTACCTATTTATTTTTATGGCACGTATAGCCCTTCTTGAGTTCCTATAAAATGGTAAAATCCCGAAGAAGGACTTGAAAGAAACATACCTAATGTTTTCAAAATATCGAAGTTTGAAAATTCCGAGTTTGGTATGCACTAGGTACAAGCGCTTCGCAGGTCGCAGAAATACCTGTAAATCGCTTGTATCTAGTGCAGATTTTAGATAGAATCTAACCTGGGTCGCACTCGAATAGACACATTCACATGTATGTAGCCCTGTTTTGTATTCCAGTACTTTATTGAGATCTGACTGCTTTCATGATGACGTGTGAAGCAGCTTAGTGTCTCGTCTGTGAAACTGATGCGGTGAATCTGTTGAGGACGTGACGAGCCAGTTAAGCTGTAACAAATGTAAGGAGTAGACATTTGCTGCTAGCCTTATTGCGACGAGCTCTTAAAATGTTCATAGTTAGGTAAATATACCAACATAAGAAACGACGATTTTCCATAGGAAACGACCAATAGAAACCGTGCATCTAGTTTCTGCCGTTTCATAAGTGCCCATGTAGGTTTATGTGAAATAAAATAATTTGATTTGCTTTTCAGTTATTGCCAACCTCCCATAAGTGCGTATTATGTAGTTAGTATACCTACATGTAATAGCTTTTAGATATACTTTGTTTTAACTTCAGTTTAAAAACCGATATACTTGCAGTGGCCTCCAAAAATAAGTTGACATTTTTCCACTTTGACACACCACATTATGATTTAAAATTGTAATGATCCAAATATTTGAACTGCTATAACATTTTAAATTGACTAATTCAACTACCTATTTAAACTATAAAAATAATCAACTAATCCCCCAAGAGTACCTGTTTTTTTTTTGTTCGTAATGTTTCAGCTGGTGTGGAAAAATATTAACTAACTATTGGAGCCAGTTACGTATAAATAAAGCAAGTCGTTTAGCAATATAATAGGTATTGTTCTGAGGGCGACTACTTTCTTTTTACTAGAGTTATTGCAAAAATATCAAATTATATTAACGCGATCTACCCTTTTTATTAAATAATTAAACCAACCGTTCAAGTGGAGTGAAGCAATGTTGAAGCAATTAAAAAAAATCGATTTAATTTCCTATGACATCGCACTGTTGCTGTATGAATAAAATAGTGCGACCTTGAACGACAGTAAAAATCAATAGCACATGTGTTCACAAGTGCACCATTCTCCGTCAGCTGATCTGTTGTTAAAGGTCAATGCACTTTTTATTGTTCTCCACGCGAGCTCCATACAGAAAAAACTGCATCTATAAAAACAGCGTGTCGGTCCATTATGAAAAAATTCAACCCTACCGCTGAGTCGCGTGGCAGGTACCTACCCCATACAACCCTTTACAAAAACGCTTACAAAAAAAGCTCAGGGAAGCGAAAGGGTAAAAAAGGGTTGATATTACGCATGCGCCCCGTGGGATCAGTGCCCTCGTTTCTCGTTTTAAAATTTCGAAGTGCACATTTAGCTCTTTTTAAATTACATTTTTTTTTCGGCTCGATTAATTTTTTTCTTTCTTTTCAGCCCTAATTTATGACAGGGTAGCTATAATGAGGGTTAATAATCGTGAACGGCGTAACTTATTACATGAATCAATACTTAGACACATTTTAGTAAGCACAAGTTAGTTATGAACTCGGAAATAAAATTATTTAAACTCCCTTGCACAATTTTACCCTGTTTTGCAATCCGTGCATTCTCCCAGCCAGCACCGAAACATTTCTTAATTAATTTTTAACTTACTTCTTCTACATTTAATGTTAATTGTGGGTGTAGTTAGGTAGTTTGAGTGTACATTTTTTATATTTTCCAGCATTTTCGACCTTTTTCGCATGTGCAATGTTTGTATTGAAAGAGCCTACAACAATAATCCTATATTATGCTTGAACTTTTCATAAACTCTTGACTTGACTTGAGTTAGTTTGGGCAGTGCAGGATCTAATACCAAGAACATCTCTATAAACAACCAACGAATATGTTAGTGACAATTACAAGAATTCGTGCAGAAAATGTGTTAAGAAATGGAAATGTGACATGAAAAGCATTTAGCTTACAAGAAGTTTATTACCGAAATAACAACTTTAGGAAGTGCAATTGAAAAGTAAACAAATGAGTAATGTTTCAAATATTCATGTAACTGCAAGATAAATAGTTTAAAACAGATAAAAAACGTGCATTTTCTCCTTCAAGAACATTATTATGACACGGGCCGCGGCTATAATACGAACAAATTCAACATTAACGACAAACATAGGTAATTCGATAATAACACAAACATTTGAGGCGAAAACACGCACAGAGCTACCAAACGCAGAGCGAGCCATAATTAACAAAGATAAATATCGTTTATTACTGTTAGGAAAGTCGATTAGAAAAAAACTACCCCTTTCACCCCACAATTTGTAACCCGTACAGTGGGCGCCGCGCCGAGCCGACCGACACGCATAAAAACTTACGACCGCTCACGCGCGTGGAGGAGGCTTCCTTCGTAGCACTGGCGCAGCAAAGCATTAGGTAAGAACTTAAAGATATGTATTCACTTTGAGCTTTTTACAAAAAAATAAATTGACACATTGGCGTGGCTCTAAATATTTACAAATAGGTTTTCTGTTCTAAAATCTTATGTTTTTATCGCCGCATTTTACCCCAATGGGTACAGATTACTAGGGATAGTATGTTTTTCAGTACTCCAGTTATATTTTGAAAAAACTTTTTTTATGCTCGTGTTTGTAAAAACTGCTTCTTTATTAAACAACAAACGATAGTTCATCTTGTAAAAACGATAGTTTATATTGACATAAGTTCCGTCTCCACACTACTTACCCCTAGGAAAAAAATGTTACAGTTACATAACGCTTTTCCATAATAATAGAATCATTATCGAAAAACAGAAGAGCGGCCAGCTGATTTATTGGATGATAATGGCCTCTGTCATAAATAGCTTTTTTCTAATGGACGTTTTTTATGCGTGTGCGCACACACCGGGCCGAATACAGCTTTTTATTAATGCATTCTGACTAATTACATATGCATGTTAGTTTTTTTTAGTTTTGTTCATAAAAAGCTAGGATTCACCTTGTATTATAATGGAAAAGTAAACTCGATAATCAAGCATGAATTTCAGTGATAAGGGAATTTTAAAGCTTGAAATGTAATGTTTTGTTTTAAGACGTCCTTTGATATTTCTAGTCATTTTCACATAAGAGTGAGAGACTTGTCTGAATCTTCTATGATGTTATATATAATTGTTTATTTTCTCTATTGTTTAGTCTCTTTGTTGGTTAAAATCATTGGAACCCTTATAAGCTGTTTTCTTAAAGATTTCTAACGAAATTGAATAAGCGAAGAAATAATTGTAACAACTCACTTTCGTAGCTCTGTAGCCTCGTAGCTCATTGAATCTCACACAAAAAAACAACGATTTGGTAAAAAAATAACAATAGAATCTCATCGATGTCACAAACATGTGTTGTCCGACCTTGACAAATGCACGCGAGTTAAATCGTACGGTGCACGACTCGTATGGACACTGTGATTTATGACGATCGCGAACTTCAAATATTAGCAGTAGCACGTCGTGTTCGCGTGAAGCGTGCATAATTTCCTCAACATTCAACACGCGCATAATTTCCTCAACATTTCGTCATGACTTAAAACGACTTAAAAATTCAGCGTTTCCCCGTTGAAAAAAAGAGTTAATATTGATCGTAGATTTCTCGTCGTGGGGTGCAGCGGCCGGCTGAGTCACCCCACGGTTTTTTACTCACCCTAAGTTATATTTTTTGTAAAGCCCCCCCCTCCGCCCCCCGGCCCGCTTTAAAGGATGAGTAGTCTCTATGGAAACGGCTCGATCTAATTTATAGGCGGGAGAAAGTACGGATTGCTTAATTAAGAATTTAAAATGTGTCTGCTAAGTAATTAATTATAAATTTTCAGTCCGCCAACTTACAGAGCGAGATAAAATTCTTTTTTTCTAATGACGCACATTTTCTGCTGTAGAGGCAATGAGAATTTAATTAACGTAGAACAAAGAGCTTCTCTTGGAACGAGTATGACTACTATTTCGTGGGCCTTTTCAGATTTTTATAATAGGTAGATTTTTAATATCGTCAAATCACGCATTTTCTGGACCAAGATTCCAATCTCACGAAAAGATCGCATAATTAATTAACCCTTTCAGTGCTAAATACACGCTACACGACACTAAAATCTACCAAATCTGTTAAAATACAACTCATTTCAATATGCTATAAAATGGTTCAGTAATACTTGTGTCGAGACGTACCCCGAAGTATGACGTGTGGGTTTATGAATACGCAAGGGTTGTTTAGCCGAGCGCCGGCGAGGGCACGCGCGTTTCAAAAAACTGTGGGTCACGGCCGCGACTCGCGACTCAGTTGTCGGGTTTTTGTGGCCCTGAGCGCGCGTCCCACACAACGTGCAGCGCCCGCGCAGCTTTTACTACAGCTACAAATAGGTGAGTTCATTCTTTTGTAATTAAAACATTTATATATTACATTTTTGAGTAAAGTTGTTGGTTGTACTATGTCCTCAAGCACACTATGAAGTCTGATTAATATAGAATTTTGCTATCTTTGACTAAAATTATGCAGTCTATAGTGTGCCAACTTGACACCCTTCATAAAGTGGTGAGCCAACTCGATTCCGTGACAGTTTGCAATGACTGAGTTGTGATTAGTTTAGTTACATAAATTAGTTGAAAGGGTTAAAGAAAGCATTAGCACAGAAGTACTAAGGTAATCTAAAATCTAGAAAAAATTTACAACGAATTTCTCAATTTCTAGTTATTACCTTAGTAAAAATTTTATAATTTTTTTTACCATAAGTCTCGTAGGTATCTACGGGAAACTAGAAGGAATTATGTTACTTATTGTCTAAGTAATAAGTAACATAATTCTTACCAGTTCCCCTTCATGTTACCCTACCTACTAATATTGTAGTGCACCCTTTCGCTCAACGGTTTTACTACAAAGAGGATAAGTACCGATGACAATTGTCGATTCTGCTCTATTGAGCCATTTATTTTTATACGTTTTTGATACTCCGAAGGTTCGTTAATCTGTTCTTTTATTTGAACATTTTTGATTAATGTAAGTAACAATTAAACGATCACATATTTATTGATTGGGCCTAAAAATTTTTTCGTTAAAAACTGTTCATAAAGAAAGTTTAAAACTTTTTTAACAAAGTCGAATTGAATTCATGTTAATTATGGATTAAAATCCTTTGTTTATCAACTTTCGATTTGACTAGAAGCACATATAAGTCTCGCTTCAGTATCACAACGCTAACCCAATGACATTAACGTACGAGATTTGCTGATCATAATAATTAGATCTCGTGGGTTTGGCGAAAAAAACAATGGCGACAATGCTGCCTAATGAGCCATAAAGAAGAAAACGATACGTAGAGTAAGGCGTAGACAAAAAAGGGCGCGGCAGGGGGTGCGGGCGGCGCGCGGGCGGCGGCGCGAGGAAATGGCGGGAGAGCTAAATTAATTTGCGCGCTCCCGCCAAACAAAGGCACGCTAATGGAACGCGCCGAATGGAAAAAATGCCACCGTCCGCTCTCCGGCGACTTATTTTTTTTTGTAAATACAACCTTTGACTTTCCCAAATGAATAACATTACACCCGTCGAAGTTTGCCAGCGCTTGCTTTGTCCCGATTTAATGAGGAAGAAGAAAACGCGATACTCACCACGCGTTCATAATTGTTCACTCAAAACAAACTTGGCTTCTGTTTTAATTACTTTGAGTGAAAAGTTTTGTCTAAGAAAAATATTCTTTTGTTCCCTGACATATTTCTTAGAGCAAATAAACAATGAACACATTTCTCTATCTTGAATGTGGAGTTTGAAATAAATTATTGTAAAGAAAAGAACTTTTCTTCATAAACAAAACCAATAAAAAACCCACACAACAATGTATGTAATAAGTAAATGTCACATTAAACATGTGAACATGTGACGCCTTCGTAGCGCGTAGCACTTTCGTAGCGCGTAGCACACCTACGAAAACAAAGTCAACCAAAAAAGTTTATTTTTAACAGTCAACCGTACGAAAACTTTTTTTACATTAATTACTTACATTGAATCCCTAATGAGTATGTTAATCACATGATCAGGGTTGTGGACTTTCTTCAATGGTGTGTACATGAGTTGAACAATTTGGATAATTCGAGTGGAGCGTTTGGTCCAGTCATTGCTGTATAGAGTTGCACGAGTTACACTCACACTAGAGTTAAAAGAGTCAAGGTAGTTGCCTACTGAGGCACTGACGATGATAGATGAGTTTAATATAGTCTGTCAGTGTTGATTTGCACTTGCCAAGTCTCAAAAATGTTTGCTGAAGAATAATTTCGTGAAAGCACAAAGTGTAAACGACGCATTAACTTCTAACTAAAGGTGTTCATTCAGAGGTGTGATAAGATAATCGCATTAATCGTACATGTCAGCCACCGCTGGCGAACAGACGCTTATCTCGAGTCGCGAGATGCCGGAAACAATGAGCGATGATTATCTAAATGTACCTGTTCAGAGCGGCTTTTTGTCGCTAGATGATATTAATGCGCGTGCCATTACTCGCGCCGGCAGATTTATGTGCTCCCAATTAAAAGTTGCCACTGCTGAAGACGTGAAATTAGTGGAATTCCCTTACATTTATCAAGACATCAACGTTGCCTCGCGCCACGCGAAACTTCCCAAATTTAAATTAGAGACGATTTTTACAGCTACCTCCCCGTGGGGGGAAGAGGGGGGACGCTACCCTTTCCTTATAACGAGGAAGGCCTCATGCATTTTTATGTGCTTCTTTTTTCGCCGGCGTTTTAAACAAGGGGGTGAGCGTGGGGTGCGCCGGGGGGTGAACTTTTTTATTCGCGTCTTGATAAGTTAGGGTTGAAATTAGACGTTCGAGTTTCGTTCGCGGAATTCATAATGACGAAAATTAATAAGTTTTCTTTTGAGGGTCCTTCGAACTACGGCGGGCGGCGAATACTTATAGATGCGTGTACAATATTGTACCTATTCTGTCACGCTTCTGAATGTTATATTTTATAAATATCTTAACATTATTGCTGTCTGGGAGAACAGCTACATTTACATACATGTTTGGCAATGAACATGAAGTATGTGAAAAAAGGCGTTCAAAAACTGTAATTTACAACAATTATCATCATGGACACATCCATTCGATTCGATTAAGGGCTCTTTTTATGAACCTCAAATAATACCTATTTTGGGGTCCTGAAAATACTAAATTGCCACGTAAAAACGACTGACTTTGATGAAGCGCTCGCCGGCCGCTGGTCACAGTTCTATATACTTTTTAACACGCTTTTATTAGGTCGACCTGTATATAACTATGTGATGGAATCTAAGGTAACTAATTTAACCATCTTCCAAGGGTCGTAGCGTAATGAAAATTGGCAGCTGTATGTAGTTCTGATGACAATACAATAATATGGTACTGTCGAACTGATCTGATGATGGAGCCGGAAGATATGAATTGGAACTTCATGATGGAAAATCGTATCATAGCTGTTTTGGATTTCTTAGAAAAGTCTTGTAATGAACTTTGACCACGATTTTTTTGTTTTTACGTGCATTTATAAAAGCGTGTTTTTCTAGTGTTTTTTAAACTATTAATTATTATTCTATAACCTTACCCATTAGGTGGGGTGCCTAGCTCAGTTACTGCGACCACTTGTGAGAAGAAGAAGCTCATTTATTAAAAAAAGCGTGCACTATTAGAAGCCCAACTGATATTTAAAGGTTCATTCATTTAAAAAAAAAAAAAACGCTTTTCGGTACATGATGGTCAATAAGTTTTGAGAGGATTTGTGAAATATTTCCTTTAGTTACATATTTTATACATATAAACTCACGCCTTCTTCTCATGGGGGCAGGCAGGAACTATTTTTAATTTAGTTTATTATGGTACAATAATATTGATTGATTGGACGGGGGGTCAGAATTGCAACATTTTCAGAGTGAGGTACATAGTGATTATTGCATACCAGGAAAACATAAACTAAAATTAAAATAAACAAAAATCAATTAAAATATTGCCACCAGCGTGAGATCAAACGAAGCAAAATAAAATCAACTACGGAACGCCACCTGAATTAATTGCCAATTCCCGTAATTAAAAACGTTCAAAATCTAGTCGCAATATTATATCAGCGACAATCAATGTCAAAAACTTGTCAAAAATGTAGGGAAATTAGAGGTATTTTTTAAAGATTCAGACTGAGATCAGACTGTGAACGTTCTTATAATTACAAGTATAATATATTAAGTAGAAGTACCCCTCTGCGACGATCCTAACATACTCCTTTATTTAATTGTTCAAAAAAGGACAAATTGTAAATGTAACTGTAGTAGAAAAGTTCTTGCTCATCGGCATGCAGATTCAAAACATACGAAGTTACTATATGTATGATTATCTCCAATCGTTCGTTATCTGGCGTGTTATTCTAATCTCGGTTATATTCTTTCTTTATGCAAAATCGTATCGGGGGTGAGTCGGGGTAAAACAGAAAGGAATATAATAGATACAGTATTAATATCTCCTTCCTCAGTGTGCTGCCATCGGTTTACGTTCTCCTCTTAATTATTCAATAAAATCTACGCAATCAAATGAAAATTAAGGATTTGTTATTTTTTCTTCAGGACCATTGGTATTAAAATCATATACCTGTGTGTTATATTTGAAGATACATGTTTAGTATGGAGATTGTGATGTGTGTGAGACTACTTGTTTCTTGTTTTAAGTGGTCGACAATTAGGGATAACGGAAGAGGTTATGTTCCAGCACACAAAAAAATAGCTGTTTTGTATGATTATCAAAATGACTTCCTTATTTTCACGCGGTGTACCCACTTACGACACATTCGTAATTGTTGTTATTTCGATATCATTCCATGTTTATTTACGATTGTGTAGGTACTGTCACGGCGTAGTAACAACATTAATCATAATAATTATTATTTTCACTCGTAGGTACTGGAATTATTTTTTCAGGAACATCAAAGAAGGAGCTTATATCGATGGAAATAGACGTAATGGGTCATTGAAGTATTTTCCCCACATCAGGCATTAGTGCGGTAAGTAACGCGGTCGGACACCGGTGTCGGAGGCTGTCATCCGGCACCGGACGGCCGGTCGGCCGGCGGGGTCTGGGGGGAGGACGTGAGACGTGTGCACATGGGGACACTTGTTGAGTCTATGTGTGGGCATGCGCGCCTCACCTCGCGACACATGACCGACACACACGCTTCCTGTTTACTTACACCACCACCTTACTCAATTGTGACATTACGTTTTGATGTTAAACACAACATTATTACAAGTTAATGTTACAACAAAATAAAATATGAATACTTAAGCATAGTTATGTAAGATCTTCGTATTTAGGCCAGCTTATTAAATATAATGAGTACGGAACTTGATCGACTTAAGTTTAATAAATCACGAGAGATAAAACATCGAAATTCTTTTCATAACAGCCTATTTCCGCAAATGAATGACTATTATATATCATCAAAAGTTAGAAATTGGAGAAATCAACGAAGCACCGTGAAGTCGGATTTGTGCAATTATAAGAATAAAAGAAAGTCATTAGTCCAATCAATCTGGGCGGGAGGCGAGCGCGAGCGGGCGCGCCTCGGACGCTCTCGTATTATAATTCGCGTCTAATAACGTCGTTAACAACGCACATTAAAACAAAACAAACAGCGGTGACGGGAGCGGGCGCGGGTGCGGGCGCGGGCGGGCGCCATCCTTCCTCGAATCCGTGTCATTAATTTACGTAATGCGTAGGTACGCGCTATCCCCAAATATTTAAGAAGCCTCCTCCGGGAGCGCCCGCTCCTCCACTATCCCCCTCCCGCGCCGCCCGCCACCCACAACCCGCCTGCCGAGAATTATGGCGGCCGCCTTGTAATTATATTTTTTAATTTATCTTCCTTAGCGAATACAATGGAGGCGCCACCCCGCCACCGGAGCGCTTCTTTCTCATGCTGAATATTGTATCAGGCCGCTGAAAAAAGGAAAGAACGCTTTAATTACAAGCGAGAGAGTGACCGGCATTACGCGCTAAATATTTGATGTTGTCTCTTTCTTCGGCCGGTCGGCGGGCGCTCCGCGGGGCGGCCGCGTCCTCAATAATTAAAACGCCTATTAACTCATTCCTCTTCAGGTGACCCCTCATTACGTCCCGAATAAAAAATTTCGAACACACCGTATACATAGTGATTGCTGCCAAGTGCCACCCCACTTAATTAATCCCCACTAAAGTATCACTATACATTCACTATTACGCTCCACTTTTACGTATTACCATGTCCACCGTGTCCAACGTCCCAGGTGTACAATTCTCAAACACACTTTTGTCAATCAGGTTTCTTGAAATTAAAAATACTTACATAAATATCCTTTTAATAATTTGATTACGTATGATCGATGTGACAATACGGAAGTAGGTTGTCGAGGTTGATAAACTGAGCGCTGAGATTCGTTTGCTTATATCATCTGGATGGCGCATGTATCAACACTCAGGATGCACGGTATAATCTGACGGTCAAATACAGAAGACACCTCTAGATTGCAGTAAAATCACTAAATGTAATTAGAACCTAAAAATTCGTAGCATGGTGCTACGAGCGTAGCAAAGTGCGTAGCACAAACTCAATAGCATATTAATACCTAATTTGTTTTTATTTTCATTAATAAACCTGACGTCCATTGTTCAAATCTGACATTATTAATCTGATTGACGAACTGAGCATTCTCTCACTAATATCGAACCATGCCTACTAGCAAGACCATTATGATCTACCTACAAAGATCAAAACACTAAGCTTAGACCAAATTTCAATACGCATGTCTAGAGGTACATTCGCCAATTTAATCAGATAATCTATAAGATTAAAAAAATATATGTGGCAAGCAGAGGGTACACGTTGAATTATAAATGAACAACAGTCGCAAATGAAGCCGGATTCCGTGGCGCGGACACGCCGACACGGCCGTACAGTACTTAGCGCGAGGAGACAAAGTATAAAGTAGCACCCCAGCCACCCACTGAAAAACGTCTCTAATATTCTTTTAGAAACGGTGGCATTTACGGGCTATATTTTATCCTGAATTTGCATACGCTCCTTTTTCGTACCCGTCCTCTATTTTATGGGTGAGTATTTTTTTCATCCGGGGGTTAAGATACAAAAGGGTAAAGCGGGCCCCGCGCTGATAATTAAATTGCACCGGAGCGCGGGAGCGCGGGAGCTCTGCTAAAACTGTGTGTGCCCACAGATACTTTGTAGTCACCCTGCCGATGCCGGCTGGCACCCACGCCGGCGTTTTTATTATAGTCTCACGACACATTAAACTTGATGATTAAATCATTAATATTCAGAGCATTGATGGAGTCGTTGTATTGTTTGTTTTGCAACTGATTTCTATAAAATTGTTGCAGTAGACAAGTTATATTAGGTAAGTTTAGTAAGTCTTAATTGCAGTCAGCTTATCATGTAGCGACAAGAAAAGCTTAACTAAGGTAATTAAATTAAAGAAAGGGAAGTAGAAATCAATTAAAGATTTATTTAATTGATATATATATTAAAAGGTAAGGATGGAGATGGAATGGCAGTGGTGTGTATAATGTGGAGGTGGGGTGTATGGGTGACGATGCGCAATATGTGGGTTGAGGAGGCTGAGGTGGAGTTGCAGATGGAGCTGAAGAGGTAGACCGACGCGAGGCAGGTAACGGTGACAGTTATAGGTGCAAGTGAGGGCAGGTGCTGGTGTGTGTGTGGCACGGAGGATACCCGTAGGAGTGCCCACGCTGCAGGAGCAGGACGCAGCACGGCAGCAGGAGGAAGCAGGCATGGCGGGGATGCTGTCAGCCCACCAAGTGAAGCGGCCCTCAGATGAGGCGCGGCCCAATGGAAACAGGAGGGTCTTCTGGGGCGGCCCTCGGATGAGCCGCGGCTCGATACGTAAGAGGCTCTTCGGAGTCCTCCGGCGAGGCGCGCCAGCGGTCCAACTGGTACTGGAGGCCTTCACGGAGGACGGAGGACGGAGGCGTAGGGAGAGTCCGTCAAGTACCGAAACCTTTACGAGAGGCACGCTGGGTGTTCCCGGGATAGGTGACCCTGGAGTATAAGGCTTATTTAATGTGTTCGCTTTAGAGGCGAAACGGGAACTCCTCCTCACATTGCGTGGATTTATCAAATCGACTCGTAGAATAATATCATGTAGAAAATAAGAGTTTGAGATTTGTTAGTGGCCATGATTAATTTCGGCGACAGCGTTGTCAAAACTGTCATGATAGAATAAATAATAATAAAATACAATAAATTCTATAGTTAAATTGTATTAAAAGTATAGTGTTTATAGGAAAAAATGATATCAATCAATGTGGGCGAAATTCCCAACCCTTGGATGTCACTAAATCGTCGTAGTCGTATGTTAAAGTTGGGGCTGTGTCTTTGTACTGATTGTGGACAAAACGTGTCGTGAGGGACAATCCAAACAGCGCCTAACAGTAACAGAATGCTTGTTCTGACCTGGAGGAATCAATTAAAATAACTGTGAGTATGTACATTATGTTACAAGCTAAGCATGAGCACTGATGACATTGAATAGTCTGCGTCTATTTATATCGGTGCATATTTAACAAATTAATGATATTCAAATTGGAGGAAAATTTCATGTCCTAACAGTCGTGATAATAATTTAACTAACAAATTAGGAGAAATCTTACCCTGCTCTAAGTCAAATTACCATAATTGCTAATCAAATGTTGTAGGAGTAGCCGCGTCGGCACGGCCGCTCGCTTTGTACTAATTACAAATTCTAATTCCCTCTCTTGTTTCATAGGCCCTTTGAATTTGTAAATTATTGCTTTTGCCTTAAGCTATCAAATTAATTCTCAATTCTTAGTGCTCTAATTATATCTCGGATTCTTGGTACCCATCCAATAAAGTGTGTACAAAGCCGTACCTAGAAAAATATTTCAAGAGTCAGGTTGCTAGGAAGATTTCTAGAAAATGTGATTGTTATACCCACTTACATAATTTTTAATTAATTAGTTGGTGTAGCAACATTTTATCTCGAGCGATCTTGACTTGAATGTCTTCAAAATTATTCACAGTGTACGTATACCTTGTAGGTGGATCTCTTACTAATTGATTTTATGGAATTATACGTTTACGTAGCTGTAGGTTAGCTGTAGGAAATAAAGAGCTTTTTTTTACTACATTTCGGGGGTGTTCGACCCGCGTCGTTCCCCCGAGCCCTACTTCGGTCTATGGTCTTGAAAATTAAAATTTAATATCGAAATTTAACCACTACTTAGAATGTTACAAGTTACAATGAAACTAGTTCATTCTACCAGCAAGTTTAACTTTAAATGCGACAAAGTTACAATTCTCATTTTGGTACTCTCGTAAAAGCAAGATTGTAAAGTTCTCTTTGTTTCATAATATAAAACGTGGAAGAACGGTATCAAAGTGTCCATTGTACAGTTACAAAATATTTTCGGGTATTACCATTCCATTCAACGTAGCCTACGCAACATGGAAACGTTCGTGACACTGTTCATATTTGTATGCTTAAGCGTTTTACCAGGAATCAATGGCGCAATAAATAAATTTATTTATTGCGCCATTGATTCCTGGTGAACATGTAATATAAACTCACTGAATACCTATCAGTTATATGAGCTCACGAAGAGGCTGTAATTTGTTTGAAGTGCTATAAAGAGGATTTCCTTGAAAGAAAAAATAACTCGTCAAAAAACTTAATATTAAAACATTTTCTCTGTATAGGTATTCGAGAGCGACGTTGCGAACGATTTTAATTCTATCACAAGTCTACTTATAAATAACACCGGCTCCAATTAAAAGAACGCGACAGCTTTGAAAGCGGAATGAAGGAAAGTATAAGTACCTAGGTGGGGAAATGTGGCCGTGTTTACGGAAAAGCTCCTCCGGCAAATATTATCGCGAGACGAGCGCGATCAAATATTCAGTCGGCGCGCGGAGGCGGCGGCGCGGGCGCGGGACGCAACCCTCTCCAAGTTTCAAGCCCTTCCCTTTGCACGCCCTACACTAATTACGTTTAGAGTTCTTAAGCGAAATTACTTAGGCCCCTCGCCACCCGCGCCCGCACCGCCGACCCGACCCCCTTCCGGAAATGAGGCGCGCTGGAAAAACAAGAAAGAGGAAAGCGTTATATAAGAAGGTCGCTGTCTTTCTGAACGTCCTAAATCTGGCCAATCTCTAAAAGATGTTGATGTAATGATTTTTTTCTTCATTTTCGCGAGCCTTCTCTGTTCATGAGCGGTTGCTAAGTGAAAAGCAATTAAAGCACGGGCGAGTGATCTCCACCCCCGCCCCGACCCCCGCCGGCCGCCCGCCGCCCACCTCGACACTCATTCGATCAACAAGAAAGATATTATAATAAACACGATTATATGCATTTACGATCATAGCTGTCGACTGACCAGCGTCTAACGAGTTGCTAATTGCTGGCACGACTATTACTAACTCGTAAAAGCGCATGTTATGATGCAAGCACGCATGTGTTGGCTTTTGCTGAAGTGGATAAAGGACTTCAGAGGCACATGTCGAAACCTGTTGAGCTTACAGAGTTACGTCAACTAGCCACACACACACATAGTATATGGTGTAGAATGTAGATTAAGCTTGTTCTACACTTGGTGGAAAACAGATTTTTCGCGCCAAAACCAGATTAGATTCAAAAGATTTTGATCCTAATTTATTAGAATCATGAAGTTTTTACGTCTTTTGCCTAGTTTTATCTTTCTTAATAGTAATTGAGCCCCAATTTTTCATTTTCTGTCTGTAAACGGATTGTAAAAATTCCATAAATAAGAATCAGTTTACGGAAAATTCGTTTGAAAACATAATTAATTCAGTTTGCGGCACATTGTGGAGCGATCGTCGCGCGTCATCGGCAGCCGCGCGAATTGAGCGAACAACCGCCCGACCGCCCGACACCGCGCTTCCGCACCTTTCATGTGCCAACGCACAGTTTAATTTCCTAATTCTCAAAAATATTCTCCAAAGACAAGACGTCCTGGCAGACTTT
Source organism: Apamea crenata (assembly GCA_949629185.1). Classification (NCBI taxonomy): domain Eukaryota; kingdom Metazoa; phylum Arthropoda; class Insecta; order Lepidoptera; family Noctuidae; genus Apamea; species Apamea crenata. The sequence continues at coordinate 8,852,669 of OX451359.1, forward strand.
ATGATCTAATAGGAAGCCACCGCCGACGCCAACACACAAACACTCGCTACGAAGCAACAACAACGCTGTATAATTTCCTGTTTTATTAAATAGCTTTGAAGCTGGTAAATGGATTTATATGACAGTTCCTTTCAGCTCATCATTTCGTTATACCTCCTATTAGGTAGTATCTTTTGCATTCTACTAAAAATGCTAAACATAAAATCTGCGTACAAATCTCTAAGCCTTTTCGCATGTGGTACCTACCTGATACTAGGATGTGCGTGTGAACTGGGGGAGCACACTGGTAATTCGTAAACTAAAAATCCCAGGATCTAATAGTAGAGTTAAAACAATTGTAGAATGAATCTGGGGATTTGTAAACAAATATATTAAAAACTACAGTCATTAATGTGAAAAAATCCTTAGATTTAGTAGTAGTACTAAATCTAAGGATTTTCATTTTGGGAATCCCAGTGTGGTCCTTCAATGCCCTCACACATAAAGTAGGTAGATACATCGTGCGAAAATTCTCTATAACTATGTAAAACTATCATTATCCAAATTCAATGGTATCCACCCAAAAGTAGGTAAGTATATTCTACACAGATAAATCGCTAAACCTAAATCGACGTTCTCAAAATAAAATTCCAATAAACGCGTTTCCACAGCTTTCAATTGTATTTTCATTTCTCCGGCAGTAAACACATCAGCAACCTTTTCTGACTAATCAACAATGTTAAAAACTCGACAGTGTTAAGATTTACCACCAATTTAGCTGTTTCGCGAGTTTTATTATAAAGAAATTTCCTCGGTGTCCAACGGCTTAAATTAGGTAATGTAGATGGAGAATAGCGTCGCAAAATTACAAAACAAGAGAGGGAAACTTGCGGTTGTTTAATGAGATTTAAATAATTAATGAGCGTGCAAAATTGGTTTCTTTTTTCAGGCAGCGGAGTGCTTCGGGGGCTACGATGAAAAACAAGCCATAATTGCAACCCCGACCGCCGCGCGACGGGGACAAGCGCTAACAGCGCCTCGCGCAAAATATTACTCGGCGAGGGAGCTTTCCGCCGATCATAATTTATAAAGTAAAACTTTTAATTGCTATCGTTATAAATCTTATTATGGCACCAATTAAACTTGTAAGCTACTGCTTAAATATTGAGAATTAGTCGTCAATTAATGTTACTGGCCTATCTATAAACACACTTGCAGGGACAGGTAGAGAAGTAGGTAGGTACCAACTTATGTGCTGGTTTTTTCTTGTCGTTACTACTTAGTTGAGTCGTAACCACCTTAATTATTATTATTTTCTACACACCGTTACTAAAATCACAGTTATTTCCAATTCTTTGTGAAATATTTACTGAGCCTTGATCGAATTCTAATTCTAAAGAATCAATAGAAGTCCCAACCTACTGGTTTTCTTTCCCACATCCAGTTTAACCTCATTGGGCACTTATTTATATCTGTGTGCAAACGTATAAAGATCTTATCAAATGTCACATATCTACTGAACAGTAAACTTTCGTTTTTTCCCCAAAAAGGGCACCCTAGCACATTTACATACCGTATGACGTAGGCTCGCTCATACCAATTGGTTACAAAGGCGCGACCGTTAGTCGAGATTCCAGATGATTGATTCCAAAATAATTTACTTGCAAAAGTCTTATTTTCCAGCAAAAATGCAACTTTCAGTTCGTTGACTTTATAATAATGAAATCTTGTTATCTCGATATCTAACGGAATATGTAAACGGAACAATGTTCTTATTCAAATGTGTGTGATTGACATCTCGCCGGGCGGTCAGCCGGCGGCCCGACGTTTGGCAAGATTTGCCTCCCTTCGCCTGATTCGCCCTACCGGAGCTATTGTAAATCTGACCACGATCAAAGCGATTGTGATCAAATCCAAAAACTATTTAAATTTCATTCACCACCAGAAGCTGTTTTCTACAATTCGCTGGGAATTTCCGTTATGAGTTAGGCAACTGTTCCGATTCATTGGCTGTCATGTATTAACTGGTTTTTAATATAAATTCAATGTGGGGCAAGGATAGACAATTAGAGCTATAGAGAAACTCTGATGTAGATTTATCTACTAAAGTTGGTGAACGTTCTGATATCATACTAATAATATATTTCTTGAGTCTTGTATTCTTTTTACCATCTGACCCTGCAACTAGATCTTTGTTCAGACGCCTTACAGTGAACTTAGCCCTATGAAGTACATACTAATAAATATACCACCAACCCATTAAAATCACACCTCCAATGTATCAAGTTAACAAAACGAAGCCATGAAGTAGTGCGCTCATTACCAACTGCAGATGTTCGGCCCCACTCGCGTGCGGTACTTGTGCCACCCCACCAAAACATTATTGTCAGCTTCACATCACAAAAAACGCACCCAGATTGTTTACCTCATTTTTTACCTTTTCTAAAACTACTGTTTAGCTTTTTATAAGTATTTTTGTCGCTGAGCACGCGGCCACCGCCTTTATAGAGACATCATTCAAGCGTTTATAGATAGGTGCACGATCTATTGTGATGCGAGACGCCAAGGCTATTCATTTTTAATGTTTATTTAAATACAGATAATCGGAGGATTTGTTGAAGACCTCGATATTTAGAATTTAATTTGTATCAATTATTTTCAAGGTCTGTTAACTTAGGGGCTTGTTAGATAGGGAGTATTTTATAAAGAAGAGAGAATTTTACATTGGATGAATGATATTTTGATGATGAATTTGAGGATGAATGATTGGATGGTGATCTAGATTGATAGTTTTTTTGTTCTTGTTGGTCATATCGGTCATATCTTAGCAACTTACCTAACTTACGGTGATATCTTACACAGTAGGTTACATCTACCTACATACATATATGGCTTTGTAATTTCATACTATGATACGTGGGGATTTAAAACCATGGTTTTAAATCGACTTTTTGGTTTCAAACAATTTAAAACAAAACTTAGCGGTTTAATAATGGTTCAAAATGTTTTTTTTAATGCACTGAGGCTTCACACGAAGTGACCTAGACAACACACCAGTAAAAATCTAATCAGACTATTTTTTTATTGATAAGATAATATAAAGCAAGCTACAAATGTATATTTTCATAAATACGCTTATGAAGATTGTTTTCAGTCTGTCTAATCCTAAAGTTATACAGGTGGCACTGGCAGGGACATCGACGCGCAAACTGTAACCAAGGATTAAGCACATGAGTTTAGACCCCATAGTGTCGAAATTTTTCGTCGGTTATTAAAAAAAAATATTGCTGTTCCATACATTTTGACCGCGTAGGTATTGCACTTTTCTATGAAACAGAAAAAAAAAGAAACGAAAAATGTCTACGCTATGGGATCTAAACTCATGTATACACCCTGTATATGACTTCACATATATTAATAAAAATGGTACCTAAATGATTTCAATTAGCCTTTTTAACTTATTTTTTAAAGTAATACCAATGTACGGCCTACGTGGTAGCCAGTGGCCACGTAACCAGTTGTAAACCACGGATATTTACAACTTATATAGGTACCTATATTTAACTATAATTTTAATTATAATAATATTAACTGCAAGTTGGAGATTCACTCCCGCTCTTCGATCACAACTTCACCTTCAATACGCGTAAGAGGAGACGGATAGAACACTTTCCACCTATGTCCCCAACGCGTGGGCTGAGCATAAGCGTCGTAGAACGCTACAGTGAATGTGTTGACAAACAAGAAGTGAAGCAAATGTGCGAGTAGGTATAAATGAAGTATAGTGACGATTGTCACTGACTGCCTCGTTGACTGGTCGCAATCGTGACGGGCATGCTTGCCGTCCTAGGTCTGCCAGTGTTCGTCGGTTTTCCAGATTCGAATTGTATGAAATCTCAGCTACTGCTCGGAGTCTTGTGTTGTGCCCATTTATGGCTATGGTATAAGCTCACCATCTATTACATGGGACTGACAACATAACTGGTGAAACCTTACCAACCTACATGTAGGTACTGTAAAGGTTGTCTGCTAAAGTCGACCTTATGTAGTGCAGGCTGGCGATAAAATAACTCTGGTTGCATTCGAACAGTCAAGCGTGTTTAGAATGAGCTTTAAAATATTTGTATTTGGTTTCTGTTTGGAAGAAAACATTGATAATATACTTAGCGGGAGTGATGTACCTAAAGACGTTCGCTTGGAATAAACGTAGAGAAATCATGACGTTGTTTGGTTTCTCACAGTAGGTACCCAGCTACAACTCTACCTACCTATGCCATCGAGGAAAACAAATGAGATTGAATTTGGTATATGCCGTGAATGAGACGTTGAGACTGCTGGGAACTTTAAAACGACAAAAGCAAGATTTCCTGCTTGCAAAGTAAAAAACACAATAAGTAGAGGAAGGATGGAAAATACCATTTTAAGTAAAGACTTGTTGAGACACAATAACGGGTGTCATTCAATCAAGAGGTATCGCGAGCACAAAGATTTGTTTTTGTGTAATGCAGTTTTTGCGAAACACTTTTATTAAAACTTTGTCTTTTCATTTCAATGGCGACGTGACTTGTTATTTTATTTCCAGCCTTTTTTCCTCAAAACTGAGATCATAGTTTAAAATTAACGAAAATTGTGTCCAGTAATGTTGATAGGTAGGTACAGTCAGTCAGCAACGAGAGTCGTTTCAAAACTTGAGTTTTTAAATCCAAATTCATCATCAGCTTTCGGCCCTTGTACTTACCATCCTTGTACGTACCTACCATGTTACTTGGGGTCGGCGCATAACATTTTATACTTTCATTTAAATAAAATAAAAAAAAGTCTTGGCCGTTACGTGTATCGAATAGTTTCGTGTTAATTTAAAAGTGGCTGTGTTTATCGCTACTATCGTTGCTGACCGTACATTTCAAATACGACAGATTAGTTTTTTCGATGCATAGCTTCTTTTGATCTGTATACCATTTACACGTGTTTAGTCTGTAGGGTAACTGAACTAATTTTGGAGAACCATGTAAAGTTATTATCGCAGATTTAAGTGGGTCTAACATTCACTACCACGACCATTTTCATAAGCGTAGGCACCAGCACACTATTGTGTACAGCCAGTCGATGAGTTGAGCCTTTTTGGAAATCAATAGTTGGTCACAATAACGGCGTTTTTTTTTTTTTTTGTTTTTATCCATTTTATTACGAACACTTTTAACGTGCACGTCTTTCTACATCGTTCTCACATGAATGATTTAACCAATATTTTGTACCAATTTTATGATTTAAAAGAGTGTCAGTGGAGTTTCTTGCCCGTTCGTCTCCATAGGTACAGTAACGCTCGAAAGTCCAGTGGCATGCCTTTGCATGCCACTGCTAAGAGTTAGCTACTAGAGTTTCGAGCGTTATTACTGTGTTAATGTAGTCCTTAGACTACATTGCTATGAACTGTGCGAGCACGATACAGCCAGTGCGTGTGCGTGTGAAATAATCTATATATATAAAATTCAAAGTCCTGACTGACTGACTGAGACATCAACGCACAGCCTAAACCGCTGGTCCTAGAGACATGAAATTTGGAGGGTGTATTCTTCGTGAAGAGTAGGTATCCACTAAGAAAGGGTTTTTCGAAATTCCACCCCTAAGAGGGTGAAATGGGGGGATTTTGTTTGTATGAAAAATCTTATTCCTTGAGTTAATAAACTTGAAACTTGGCACGAATACTTATCTAAGTAAATTATTAAGTTGGGCATTTTTTGTTTGTATAAACTACCCCCTAAAAGGGGATTGGGACGTTTCAAAGTTTGTATGGAAGAATTTTAGCGCGCGGTCCGATTTAATCGAAACTCAGTATTCATACCTAAAATTGAAAGGAAAGAATAATGTGTATCAGGGTTTTTTGAAAAGCTACCCCTGACGGCCTGAAAAGGGGTGTCAATTTTACAGGGAAGGATTTTACAGCGTGGCTTGATTAACTCGAAAATTGGTATAAATAATCTTTGAGTCAAGTTATGAACACATCCCAAATGATTTTTCAAAATTCCACCCTGTGGGGGTGAAAAGCGGGAATACAGTTTATATGAAAAATCTTTTGTTAAGTAGGTTAATAATCTTGAAAATTGTCATGAATACTCGCCTAAGTAAGCAATAAAGTTTATCATTATTAGTTTTTCAAAACTACCCCTCAAAGGGGATATAGGGGTGTTAAATTTTGTGTGGAAGAATTTGAACGCGCGGTCCGATTAACTCGAAACTCAGTGTACTGTGTGTACTTAAGACTAAAAATAAATAATAACACGTATGAGGGTTTTTCGAAAATCTACCCCTAACGGGGTGAAAAGGGGTAGTTAATTTTACAGGGGAGGATTATAATAAGTGGCTTAATTAATTATAAAATTGGTATAAATAATCTTTGAGTCGTTATTTTTTTTTTTTTATTCCACCCCTGTGGGGGTGAAAAGCGGGGATACAGTTTATATGAAAAATCTTATTAATTTAGTTAGTAAACTTGAAACTTGGCAACAATACTTGCCTAAGTAAGTAATACAGTTTATTATTATACGTTTTTCAAACTAGGGGTAGTTTGATAGGTACTTTTTATCCTGGTGGCATGTTCCCGTGGGATAACTTCCGACATCCACGCGGGCGAAGCCGCGGGCAGCTAGTAATGAAATAAATGTGCAATAACATTATATTTCTGTTGCATTTCGAATAGGTGTCATAGTGGCGACCTGTTCTTACCATTGCTAAAATTCGCGCAACTATAATAAAATATAATTAATAATATTTATAACACATTTGCTCGTAAAGGGTCTCTTATTTCACCAATTTCAATATCGTATTGTATCTCATTACGTACTTGTGCGTTATCGTAATGTAAAACGCACGAGTTTCTTTTTAATAAGGTAAAACGCACGGTTTATCAAGATGCTCCGTGTAGAACGAACGGTACTTTTTTAAATCTTAGCAAAGAGTTTTTATGTCAGAAAAGTGGTCAACATTTTATGAATAAAATTAACTTTAGGAGATAAATATTATAATAAATAAACATTTACAAATTGTTCAAATTTTTATAACTGCTTTAGCAAGTGATTAAAGATTTATTCGTTTAAGAAAGTCCGAGTTTTATTTATTTCCTCGCAAATACCTATGTTATAAAACGTCGTATGACATACGTGCGCTTTGATAATTACAGCCTCTGCTTTCTTGTAGCAATATCGGCTCGGCTGTAATTTTCAACTTACCGCACTTGTATCATAATGTACTAATGTATTAGCAATAACTTGTTAGGTAATATTTATGTTTATTATTACACACACACATTACACGGATTTTCGTCCATTAAAGAAACCACCTTAAAATATACTTAGTCCTACATAAAAAATACAATATTGGTAACCCTACTGCACTGTTTGTATGGGAAAATTTAAATGATCAATATCTTTGAAACTACGCAGAGTTTCTCCGTTACAAATTCAGGTTATCATTATCGTCCCCGGTACAAAAATTTGGACACATTTCGAAGGCCGTAGATCATCAGGCAGCGGAGATACATGTGTCCAGCCAGCTTCAACTCAGGCTGGCTGGACATTAAGTTTTCATTGATTTCTCGTAAACCTGTGACGCCATAAATCAAACGTTATTACCGTTACCTGTAATTGGTTTATTTGAAATAAATGCCGAGTTTAACAAGCACCATTCACTTTATTTCTCGCATTCACTCATTTCCACATCTTCATCGATCTTTCAATCTCTTGTAATAGAAATTGATAATCAGCGTAGAGAACGCATTTGACAGGCAACTCGTTCATCCTATTCCTCAATCCACACTCACCTTCTATCAAATATATTATGTATGTTTATGTAAGTGGATCTAAGTATGGGCACGGTAATATTATCTATACAGTATTCCAACTTAATACAAACGGACGAAGCGCGAGGTATACCTACGCGTACGCGCCTCGATCTCGGTATGCGCTCGACACGCAGGCAGTCGCGACATATTGTATAGTCTTTGGTCGCGACTGTGCCGCAGTGACGAACGGACGGTGTGTTGTTTTTTAACAATAACCGCGCGATTATTTCACTGTACTAAGCTTTATATTAGAATGCGGATTTTTTATACTTTAAAATTTAATAATAAAGCATTACGTACGTCTCAGTCGAGGCGCTATGAGATATTTGTAAATATTTATATTTTATAACAAATCGGTTGTTATAAAATATAAATATACACAAATATTTTATATTCAAACATAAACATGGTTTTTTAATTAAATCTACCAATCAAAAAACAACACGCATTTTTTTTTTATTGAACACTTCATTTATTCAATTCACAAAGTATTTTATTTGTTTAAGTATATAAAAAAAGTATATTTACAATCACAAAACTAAATAGATACACAAAGTAGGCAAATTTAATTAAAATGCTGGAGGCGGGCAGCCCTATCGCATTTTTACGTACCGCGCGGCATATATTTCCAAGATGCGGCCGAGTTACAACACTGTATAGATAATATTACCGTGGTATGGGCCAGGCTACCACTAGGCTAAACAATCATTATCATTACGAAGACATTGATCGGTTTACGCCGCCATTTTTTATTATCAATCGGGGTAGTTGCAGAATAAATAAAACAATTCTTATTCAAGAATTCAGTTATGTTTTTATTACAAAGAAAATGCACCGGTACATGAAAATGAAGATAATAAAATTAATATGCATGATATGTATTAACATGAAAAGCCTTAATACTGAAGTAATGTTACTTTCCTACCTGAGACTAGAGATGCCGATGCATTCCACCAGTTTCTTTGACAAATCTTTTACCGTTCAAGCAGTACGGCTATGGAATGACTTGCCCGTGTCGGTAAGGCGTGCTGAATCGTTGTCCGCTTTCAAAATTATGATAAAAAAGCACTTCCTCTCTCCTTAACCATCATCATTATTATTTATTATTATTCTATTTATTTTTTATTTTATTTTTTTTTATTTCTTTGCTCTTGTTCATGTTTATTATTATATGTATATATTTATTTAGATGAGTAAAATATACTTTATGTATGTATTAATAGTATAGTGTAAATGGTACACCACATACTACCTACTATATTTGCATCTCCTTAATTTTTTAATCCATCCAAAGGTTGTCTTTAAAAGATCGCTCTTAGCGATAAGACCGCCCATTGTGTCACCCTTTGTAAAATTTTATATTTTTTATTTATGTTCTGTAACTTTTATGGTGTACAATAAAGAGTATTCTATTCTATTCTATTCTTTCCAATTACACTTTCTGATTGTGACTTTTTATCTCTCAATCTCGGATCTCGATTTTGATCTCTACCATTGGTCGGATGCTTTCAGCATTTGTGATCACACAAATCATGTTAAACAATACTGTCCTATATTTTTCTATTTAATGAAATGAAATGTAAAAAAAATAAACTTAAAAAAGCTTTTATGACAAATACAATATTTTTACCTAGTTTGAAAAAACTATGGAATACGTTTTAATTTTTAATTAACGTTTAAGTCTAATCTAGTGAACCCAAACTCGACGAGTTTACTAGTCATTGAGAGTTCAATTATTTAGATTTTCTTACAAACACATATTCCGGTCGACGTAAAACATCGCGTGTTAAAAACATCATTCGACAATAACATTTTATAGAAATATATTTTGTACTTCATTAATCAAAAGAATGGTCTAACTGACCGACAGGAAAATATGTGGAAACTTATAGGAGGCCTTTTTGTTCAATAGTGGATATAATCAGACTAAGAAATAAGCTAATTGTATTTATCGAAACCCTCAATCACTCCGTAAAAACGATAACATAACTAATGATAAGAAATCTAATGAAAAGATAAAACTTAATAAAAATGCAAGTTTAAAAAATGCTGAATCAATTAAAAGATACTCGTTCGGAATGTAAACAATTCCATGGATAATAAGAGAAATGATTAATGAATAATCCAAAATAATAAGAACATACATTGTGAATATTATGAAATGTAGACTACCATGAATCCCAGTTTCGCTTATTTTTAAGACCACCAACGGAATAATTTAAAGACTCGCTCTCCATTAGCATAATTCCCTTTCATTTATATTTAGTATAATTTAGAGTACTTTATCCTATCAAGTATGTACAGCGAAGGCATCATTAATTTGTGTGTTCTTTATAAAATTTACCTAATTTAATACTATAATACAACACTGTGTACGATGTCCACTTGAGTTTTATTGCGCAAGTTGACTAGCACAGTGGAAATATTCAGAGCAAGTCGACTTGTTTTTGGGTGGCAACTTCGTAAAGCCCGAACTCCACCAAGGGGCGGAAATGTGCGAAGCGGAGAGGAGATGCTTAACAGCTAGGGTGTATCCACCGAAGCTGTGCGGAGATGTGTACTGGCTAGAGCTAGAGCGGAGCTGAGCTGCGTGCGGCTCTGGTTAGATGTAGTGCGGGGGAACTAGCGCGTTCGTGCTAAGCAAATATGAGATATCTCTCTTCTCTACTCAACCGTATCTACTGACGCTAAGCGGAGACGAGATATGTAAATAACGAAATCCTATTGGTTGTTTCCAACACATCTCTCCTCTCCTCTCTGCTTTGGAGGAGTACGAGCCTAAGCGGTAAACGCTGCTGAAATACCAGAGGTATCACTGGAGCGTTACCATTCCACCGGCATCAAAATCGTTGGCGACAGCAATAGGCATAGCCATCTTCCACAAAGAGCTGTACTACTACTGAAACTGTTAAGGAGTCAACTTGCGCAATAAAAACAGGTCATCACCCTTGGGACATCAGGCACTATACAGTAGGTACCACATTCATACGACACATCGAACTTTACGCTGCTACAAGGATCTTTTGGCACTCGAATGACGTTGACAGGGGGGCGCTGTTGGTGAACATTAGTGCAAATTGTTGCGTGAAATGTATTGAAAAAACAAGATGGCGGTGTTAGTTCCGATTTTGGCCACGCGCCAAAAGATCCTTCTATAGCTATAGAAAGAGGCTGTTACACAGGTATGGGTGACAGATATGAAGCTGTAAACGCCGAACATTTTTTAATAACTCGATGTGTCATTGTGCTGACGTATAAAAATGGATTTGTCAGCAAGTGTTGACGGATGCTAAGTACTCGTTGTATTTCTTCTCCTGCGCCTGTTGCAGCTTCTGCAGCTTCTTCACGAGACCTTTGCTAAGTTCCTTGCCTTCATGGTCGTGTGTTGGTAGACCCTAGAACAAAATTCATTGTACTTTACAAACTGACTGATTTGTTCCTTTTTAAGGAACGAAGTCTCATAACGCGGCTTTCGGTAGGAGTTGAATGATAGAGATCGTCACGTAAGGAAAAAGCGTCATCTGCAACTTGTAATTCGCTGGCTGACTACGTAGTGTTTACGCAGCCCTATAAGAGTATCAAAAAATGACAAACAAGAAAAGACACATATTAGTTACCTTATCATCGAACTTGGAATACTTGTCAGCCTCCCGCTTGAACATTTCTCCAGGCGGTATCTTCTTCAGTTCTTCCTTAGCGCGCTGCGCTTCGAGCAACTCTTGCTTCTTCTTCTGCTTATCCGCTTCTAGTCTGGCCTTCTCCTCTCTTTCCTTCATGATCTCTTCTTTGCTCACTAGTTTGACTACTGTGCGATCTAAGAGGGAAAATATTCAGACAGTTAGTAGGTATCATATATTTGTAAACTAACAGTTGCCATTTAGAAATGTAGCATAAAAGTACAACAATAAAGTCGACTTTTTACCAGCAATATACAAAAATCAAGATGCAGACTCCCTGATACTCAAGATGATATTGAGACCACCTAAGCTTTTTTCAAATCCCACTCCAAACTTCGGTTAAATGATACCAACTTTGGAACTACTAGGTATTTATCGGCCCTCTGCGAGACTCTTTGGAACAAAACTGTTGTATTTTAATTAAACGGATACGTACTTATGACTGATTCGAGATGGAGAAAACGGATGGATACTATGTATGACAATTTATAAATGAATGCTGACCTGAATGTATGAAATATCGAATTTAATTAGTATAATGTGGAATTTATTTAGTTAACTTACTTTGATGTGAAACTTAAATATTAATATTTGTGTTAGTAATGTAAAAAAGAAAATCTCACTGACTTGCAAACAGGGCGCATGAAACTAACAAATTTTATATCTTACTAAAGGCTAATGGAAATTATAAATGTACATGTATGCAAATATGTAATTTTAAGTTCTGAACGCAGCAATAGCTGCAATTGGTTAAGAATGGGTCAGGACGCCATAAATCCCGCCTTTTGTCAAGTCGAAGTTTTAAATAAAGTGTCAGTACGTAAACCCCTTCCGTCTGAGTATTACTTGTCTTCCTAAGAACCTAACCTTTTAATTAAATAAATATTTTTAATAATTGCACCTACCCGTGTTTGTTTAAATTACACAAAGGTTGACTGGTAGAAAATGCCCATGGCATTAAGACCGCCTCTATACATTTTTGTGCTTGAAGTATTAAATAAACAAATAATAACAAAGACAACGGCAACAGAATATCCGACTCACCAGGTTTATCCTCCAGACGCACTCCCAGCTCGGGCAGGTCCAGGTCGCGCAGCTGGTCGCACAGCGCCAGCACGGCCGGCGCGGCGGCTGCGCGCGCGGCGACGCGCACGCGCCCGCGGAACGTGCTCAGTGCTTCTAGGTACGGCATCACTGTTTCTTCGAGCTGTGGTGATGAAAATATAAAATATAATATTTTTATTTGCCTTCCTTATTATGAGCAAAATCAAGATCTTACAATGGCTCGAAGCTAAGGTTGAATTTGATTTGAAAATAAGATACTCACGCAGACACTGTTCACATCGGCGACAGGAAAGCCGATGCCTCCCCGCGGCCCCTCCACGGCTCCGAACACGTGCAGTATGTCTGTGACGTACTTAGCAGCGGCCGCTAACAGCGGAGCGTTGCGTGGTGTAGTCTTTCGAAGGTATATGTGTGCTGCGCCTACTAACTCGCGTAGGGAGTCTAAAGCGCTGCGGGTGTCGATGTTATCTGTGGAAAAATGAAATGGACATAGTCAACACCCTGTGAAATGATAAAATTGTGATAGTTTAATGGTTTCGATAGGCAACAGTGACAAGGGGTGGCAGTTTAAAAAAAATCAACTTTCGCATCAGGCGGAGGCGTTCGTCGAACATATACGCAATGCTAGCGCGACGCCAACCAACCAGATGCGATGGAACCCAGATCTCTGCTATATAAAAATGAAAGCATATTCTAAACACTGGTTTTGGATATGATTATAAATAAAAGCCGTCAGGAATCATGTGATGTGTTTTACCAGGAGGTAGTATTTGGAAGATCTTTGTCAGGTATAAAATAGGTAAAGTTCTATTGCCTTTTTTCTGATTCATATATTCCGCTGTGCTGCAGCCATCCTCTTATCTTCATGAAACAAACTGATTTAACTCCTAACCGTAGTAATAGATGACGGCACGGTTGGCGCAGTGGTTAAGCGATTGACTGCTGCGATGCGTGTCGCGGGTTCGATTCCCGCACGGAACAAATATTTGTATGACCTACATGTATTTGTTCCGAGTCTGGGTGTTTTTCTATCTATAATATGTATGTATTTACAAAAAAAAAAAAAAAAAAAAAAAAAAAAAAAAAAAAAAAAAAAAAAAAAAAAAAAAAAAAAATTGTATTTAAGTAGTTTATCAGCCATCTTGTTACCATAACACAAGCATTAGGTTGCTTAGCTTGGGACAAATGGTGCTGTGTGAAATGTCCAGGGATATTATTATTATTATTATAGATAACATAATCATTCACTCCTTTATTTTTAAACAATGCTAAAGATAAGAGATGTTGAAAAGTCAAAAATGTATGGTTAAACAGTCACTAATCATTACATAAAGGGCTTTTAAGATCCCTGGCATACCTATCTGCCCGCCATTGTGAATATTTTTCAAAATGGCAGCTACGCATGCTACCTATGTAAATCGATAGCTGACAGCAATGCTAACGGAAAACATTACAAGACCAAACCCCATAAAGGGTCATGTTTCCGAGATATTAACATGAGTTTGAGTTTGAGTTCAAAGTTGATCACAAGACATCCATTTTTAGACACTACCAGTGCGCAAACTGTAACTATGAATTCAGTACCTGAAGCTGAACCCCCTTGAGTGAATTTTTTTATCAGTTATTTAAAAAAATTTAGCTTTGCCATACATTTTGACTGCGTAGGTATTGCACTTTTCTATGAAACAGCAGATTTTTTTTTATAACCAAGGAAAAATTTCTATGCAGGGGTGTTCTAATATCATGCGCTGAATTCATGGTAACAGTTTGCACACTTGTTAAAAACGTATCCTATATAGGTTTAATGCGTGGCCGCGATTTTGAAAAGAAATCAAAATGGCGCGAGAGTAGGTACGCCAGGCTCCATATAAAAATCTTCAATCCCCTTTTAAGTGACGTTTATTAATAAACCCCTTACAGCACATGTATAATCGGTTTAAACTACTAACCGCACAGCGCCGCATGTACTTGTTCCTTGACCGCAGTAAGCTTGTTGGACAGCTGCAGTTCCTCCGCGTCCCACACGCCGCCGCAGCCCTCGTCGTAACCACTACGTAACGCATCTTTGACGGTTAAGAAGAACTCCTGAAACATTACATTTCATTTTAGGACCCGAGTTTTGACTCTTCTCGATCCACTGGGAATATCGGGATAAAAAGTATCCTATGTCCTAATCCAGGTCATGGTTTACTCATGTGCTAAATTTCATCCAAATCTGTTCAGCAGTTTTAACGTGAAAGCGTAACAACCAAATATACAAAAAATCTTATCTTTTCTCTTTACTATAATACTAGCTGCGCCCGCGGTTTCAGCCGCATCAGTTTCGATCCCGTGGTAATATCGTGATAAAAAGATATGATATCCTACATTTTAGTCCTGGTTATAAACCATCTGTGTGCCAAATCTCATCCAAATCCGTTCAGTAGTTTTCGCATGAAAGAGTAACAAACATCCATCCATCCATACAAACTTTCACGTTTATAATATTAGTAGTTTAGATATTTGGCAACATTTAACGCCAAACATAGATTTAGGCCACCTTTATTTAGATAAGACAATATTTCTAATTTAAAGACTTCGGTTTAGAAGATACTCATTAGTTACGTTTAGGTTCGTTTACACTTGTAGGTTAGGGCTATGACAAAGTGTATACCATTGTCTTCTGGTGATGGGTAATTGTAGTTATTTTGAGATCCGTGTATTTCTTTTCTAATTGTACTTCTGTATTTTCACTAGTTGAGAAGTATCAATACGAAAGGATTGTAAAAATAAATATGTGGAACCTCTCTGTGCGGTTTTATTTCTTAACTAGCTTCTGCCTGCGACTTCGTCCGCGTGAAATTTGTTGTTCCCTCGACCCACCCCGCATCGCATCGTCTGCTATTACTTCGTTTTCGTATTTTTTTTTTCTTCCTGACTTTTTGCTAAGCTCCTAAAGGTCCTAGTGATATTAAATAGCCTATAGCCTTTCTCAAGAATTGGGCTATAAAACGCAAAAATAATTTTTCAAATCCGATGGTAGTTCCAGAGATTAGCGCGTTCAAACAAACAAACAAACTCTTTAGCTTTATTATTAGTATATCGGTAACAATTCGGACTTGAAGTATCTTCCAAACCTTACAATCAACATAATCACATCAATCAGGTCAATTAGTCATGATTCGATAATACCTATTCTTCAGTAAGTAGCAGACATTTGGGCCTTTATTTCTAGCTAAATCGTTTATATAATATGCAGTGTAGTAGCTCAACATAGTTTTATAGAGTAAAGTTTAAAAAAAAAAAATGGCCCAAAATTCAGCTGCGCGAACTCCGCTCACTGACGCAGTCATCAGCAGTGCGATTCTGTAACCATCTCACCGTGAAAACTTAGGTGAAGTGAGCGTGGAGTGAGCTGTCATTCCAAATAATGCTAGGGATTGACACTATTGACAACTCACACCAAGCTCACTTCACTTGAGTTTTCACGGTGAGATTTTTACGGAATCGACCGGCAGATCATTAATTGCACAGGTGACAACTGACATGGCATGCGCCAATGTCTGTGGGGAGGTGCCGCATGCGCCAGATCTGAGCCGTCCGGGAACCCCCATCTGTGGAGATTGTCTTTGCTCCGGCCGACTTATGTTCAAAGTTTATTTAGAGATTACCAAGTCAGACACGGAAACGCGTGCCCAGGTGGAAGGCTGTCAGATGGTTCGATAAAATTGACAGAGTTTTATACAGCTAAAGTTATGGAAATAAACGTATACTTACATTAAAAAGCTTCTCAGTCTGTATCGCCATATCCATGGTATTATCGGAATAATCGAGGGTTTCCTTCCATCCGTGCATAAGGAAGCCGATCCTCAGCTGCCTGGCTGTGTGGCGGCGCAACGCTTCGGATATGGTGACGAAGTTCTTGAGCGACTTGGACATCTTGCAGCCCGCTATCGTCAGGTGGCCCGTGTGGAGGAAGTAGTTCACCCAGCCGGGTTGGTCGAAGTGGGCCTGGAACGAGAAGAACATTATGTTAGCATTTTTAAGTTTCCGAACAAATGAAAATCGGATCGGAATCTCACTTTCTTGTTCGTCTGTCACAGGTTTTGGTATAATGTCAGGACTCGATGAGACTTGCACAGATTGCCAGCTAAAGATATTGAAGTGAAACTTCATATTGTAATCGCGGCGATTCGATAATTGGACGACTATTGAGAGTGACATTTCAAGAACGCGTCACGTTTAAGTAAATTCTTAGTATGTAAGTTGCTTTTAGATGAACCCCTTGTATTATGTGATTAAGGGCTGACTTTTCCAACGCCAGATAATTTTATCGGAGGAATAATTTTGAATTTTTGACAATTCTTCCATACAAAATCTGTCAGACGTCAATTTTATTCCACGAATAAAAATTATCTGTCGATTGAAAAATCAGCCTATAATCCTTTAAGAATATCATGGTAATTTAGAAGTTCCTTGTTGAATTCATCATATCCATTGATTTATTAAATATTGGTGGATTTTATGCCACATTTTAACTCACCTCACTCTGAGCTAACTCATTGTCATGATGAGGGAACTTAAGGTCAACGCCCCCGGTATGTATGTCCAGCTTTTCACCGAACACGTCGGACGCCATGGCTGAGCACTCAATGTGCCAACCCGGGCGGCCGGCTCCCCACGGCGATGTCCAGACCGGCTCGCCCGCTTTGCTGCGCTTCCATAGAGCGAAGTCGTTGGGAGATCGCTTTTCACTTGTGTCGTCAGTAAGATCGCCTGAGGAAGAAGTATATGACTTTCTAGTACTTAATGGTACTTTTCAGATGTTTTTACTGAAAAGCATGTAAATGGAGTGACTACTAGATGCAATCTTCATAGACGAGTAGAATTTGTAGTATGTACAAATGGTGGGGGTGGCAAAAACTACTATTAGGAGAGATACCATCAATAATACAATGTGTAAATTGAGAACAGCATCGAAGAAATGCGCTCGTAAATGACAACCAGACCAAATATTTTGTGCACAACCAACACTTCTAAAAAGCATACAACTTATTGAGAATGAGGAGATTTGTTACCTTCTCCCTCTTGTAACGATTTCGTGTCCCCATAAGCTTCAGGAACTAATCTGGCATAAGAATGCTTTTCTTTACTATCAAACTCGCTCACACTGAAGTAAACGGAGCCATTTGACTCGTACGCAAGACCATTGTCTATTATCTTCTCAATGAACTTTACTATCTGTGGCACATATTCACTTACTCTCGTTAATACGTCTGGCGGTAATACCTGTAAGAAATATAAGATTTGAATTTAAAATATTTGTGCATAGGAAAAATTACATTATAAAAGATTTTTATACTAACATTATAAAGGTAAAATTTGTTTGTTTATAAGTTTGAATGTGGCTGGAAAAACCATCGGATTTGAAAAAATATTTTTGCATTTGATAGCCCAATCCTTGAGGAAGGCTATAGGCTAATTAACATCACGCTATGACACTTAGGAGCCGAGCAAAAAGAAATAAATCAGAAAGAACGCTAAGCGACCACAAAGTGAGAGCGCGGGCAGGGATGCGATATGACGGGATGGGTCGGACGAAGACGCGGGCAGAAGCTAGTCTTGTAATAGAGATTTCCATCAGAACATCAACTTTGCTATTCTAACTATAAATAAAAATACTCACATTTAGTGCTTTCATGTCTTTATGGAACTCATTTTCCCAATACCTAGGCAGTGCTGTGAATATAGCATTATCAGTAACAGTGGCCCCAAACTGGTTGTCCAGCCATTCTGATATGGGACTTTTAGCAGACTCCAGTAGTTCGCACTTTGCATTTGTGATCTTTGCTTCATCTTTACCTTCCACAGCAGCTTTCAGAGTTTTCACTGCTGAAACTATGCTGTAAACATGTTTTCATAAGTTTTGTTAAAAGTGATAATGTAGCAACCAACAACCAGCGTGCCTGTATTACCAGAGGAGCAATTCTCGTAATTTTAAGAATGTTCACAGTCTGATCTCAGTCTCAATCTATCAAAAAATACTTCTAATTTCCCTACATTTTTGACATTTGTTGTCGCCGAGATGAGACTGCGACTAGATTTTGAACGTTTAAATTACGTGAATCGGCCTTCAGGTGTATGAACGTAAATGAAGCAAAAGGAGTATATAAGGATTGTAGCAGGTGATTCGTAGTTTCTGCCTACCTCCATGGGAAGAAGGCGTAAGTTGATATTGATGTATGTGATATTGTACAGTCAACCGCATTTCAGTGGTTCACTATGAAGACCACACATCAAAGTCAAATTGTTATCGTGGACATGCGTCGCGCGGGTAACTGTACTGATGTTGTTTAGATATTAGTTATCAATCAAATCAATCAATATGCCTAGCTTTTTCCCAACCATGTTGGGAGCGGATTCCAGTATCATTGGATGCAGCTGAATACCAGTATTTTACATGAAGTCACGCCATAATCCAGTTACTGGGTAATACAATACCCCTTGGTAAGACTGGTGGTCAAACATTGGTTTACTGACGACCCGTAACAACTGCCAAAGATGCACAAATGACACCAGGATAAATGGCTTAACGTGCTTTCCGAGGCACAGAGGTGTCTTGAATAGTCTTGATATTATGTGTGTGGCATATCATTAGATTAGCCACAAGCCCCTCATAATAATTTTATTTAAAATTTTCATTGTTTCTAAAAACATTTATGCAAATATTTATAACTGACTAATAGGCTGTTTTGTTATCTTCTGTATAGGTACTTAATTAAACTTTTAGAATTTCCTTAGTTTAGTCCTACTTTGTTTAATACAACGAAAATTAGTCATATTAAGGAAGGATGTTGATAAATGGCAATATTAACTTAAGATTATTCACAAGTAACATACTAGGGTGGTAATTATTTTATAACATAACTAGCACAAGTATGACATACTATGCTGATAAGGACCTGCAAGGTACTTAGGTTGCTTATCTAAAAGCAGTTGGTAATAAAACTGACTTCTGCATTCATTTAATTTATACTCCACTGGAGCAGTGAAGAAATGCTGATAAAGTTAGGTACTTGGTATGTTTCTTCGACCTGTTTTTTTTGCACATAATGTAAAAATCACTTACCAATCTAATGTTTTTTGCATGGCATTCTTTTTGTCAGTGTCGGTGGCTTCTTTAACAATTGTTTCATAGTAATTCACTACTGATGTTGCATCATCTATAATACAATTCAGACTTTTGTTCTCTTCAATATATTTCTCAAACAAATGGTGCTGTCTTGCCCTCTTTATGATTTTGTCATCAATATCTGTGATGTTCATTACATACAGGATGTCGTAGCCAAAGTAATTCCCCATTACTCGCCTTAATATATCAAAAGATATGTATGACCTGGAATTGAAAGTAGATATATATTAAGTTTGATTAAATTAGATAAAAATAGACATTAAAAGCAAAGTAATCATTGAGTAATGATTATATATGGCAATATCTTCAGATTGCAAATAGATCTGTTATTTTAGAAAACTAAGGGCTGATTTATCAATTATCTGATAACTTTATTCGAGGAATAATTTTGACAGTTATTTCATACAAAAACTGACAAATGACAATTTTATTCCTGGGATAAACGTTATCTGTCGATGGAAAAATTAGCCCTTAGATAATTATATTATTCTAGCAGAGGTATGCCAAAGCTTGGGTAAATGGGAGCGGATTTAGAAGAAAATTGCGAATTCAATAGCCTCATTTAAGTAGTTTTAAAAATGATAAATGATTTTCTGTAAGTAGGTTTGTAAACATAGAAAACAACCCGAATCTACAGGTTTTTAATAAAAATATGTTAAACTAACTATAACTGAAAATGGCACAAGGGCGGGTATAGTATAAGTTCTAATACACAGGGTTAAATTGTACATAAATCACCAAGAGAACATCAATAAACTAAATATAAAGTACCTGGCATGGCCCATATGGGAGGCGTCGTACACCGTGGGTCCGCAGCTGTACCAACTGATACGGTTACCATTCTCGCACACAAATTCTTCCTTCTGTCGTGTCAAGCTGTTATAAAGCTTTAGCACCGGCCTCTTCTCAGTTTTAGCCGGTGGGGACCAACTAGGTTGACTTCTTTTCGACATTGTAAGTTTTTTCACATAAAACTAAAAACCAGAATTGTATACCACTAGTGCCAGCACTATAGTTTATAGTTGAGAAGAATCTTCATTAATATCTTAAGTTATTAAAACTTAGAAAAACGTTTTTCGCCACGTACTGAAGAACGTATGATACATGAGTATTTTTTGACACTTGCAGCTTGCAGCAGTAGCTGACTCTGACAGCAACCATCTGTGTGATTTTGAGGTTGACAATTGTAGGGAAGTCCATTCTAAAATTAGTCATTCAATTAATTAACATACACAGATTAATTACTATTTTTACAAGCTAACACATAGTATTAACTATATACAATTATATACAAGTACTAGCTAACCCGGCAAACGTTGTTTTGCCATATACATTATTTCTAGGAAATTTAAATATATTTTTTTTGTATGAAAAATAGATGTTGGCCGATTCTCAGACCTACCCGATATGCACACAAAATTTCATAAAAATCGCACAAACATTGCGACACGAAAATTTTATTTAGTAGAATGTAAAACGAAACAATATAGAAAAAGGCAAGAGCTCATTGGGCATCAAAAAATTCGTCCGCATCACTGTCAATGGGTTAAGTGCCCAAAAGGCTGGCAGCATTACCACGTTGGATGACAAGGCAATCAGCATTGCCATCCATGTAACTCCTTTTTACTTCAGCCAACAAAGTATCCCTGTTAACAGAGTTGAAGGCGTTCTTAACGTCAACCTTGAGGATGACCTCACCTTTACTGGCATTTTAAAAAACTAAAGTGCCTGTACGCAAGGTCGACATCGTCTCGTGGTACTGTGGAGTTCTTTCTGCGTCTCTTTTCCGGCGGGATTGCATGCGAGGGGTGAGAGGGATGAAGGCATGTACGGCAGCCTCACAGCCCCCTTTGGAACCAAAGCGAAGCTGTAGGGGCTGGAACTTTTTGGACAGAATGTCGCCGTACAATTTGCAACATATTTTGGCTGCCATACGCCTGTAGGTGCACCCAACAGCAATGGGACGAATGCTGCCGTCCCTCTTGCGCAGGGTACCTAAATTGGCCCCATACAAGACATCGACGACGGCATCATTCACACCGCCGCCGTTGAGCATCAGGTTAATTAGAGCCGCAAGCTCCTTCGCTCCTTCCAAAGCGACTCACCAGCTTCCCCGGCGCCTGAGCTCAATAAATCTTTTAAATGCTGAGGAGTCAGGCCGTTGAGGCAGCTGGCGGTACCACTTCGGAAGCAGCTCACGGTTGCAATCAGTTGGGGAGCAATGACATTAAAAGGCGTTGAATCCGAATCGTGGGGGGGTGGGGGTCGGGAAAGGTGAGACCATCCGCAGGCGCAGGATGTTTACTCTCCAGGGCAGAAAGGGTTTCTGGAGAGTAGGGTGCCACCACATCACTACTGAAAAGTAGCCTGGCCGCTCCCCTGATATCATACCTTCGCTTAATTTGGATTAACTAATGTGAACATAACCCTTTTCCTGAAAGGTTATTGAAAACAGGTAATTTTGGATCTAAATTAAGAGTCGAATTTTTGTAGTTTGCTTTAATTTGGGTTGTCAATGTTTTTTAGTTGTAACATCACAACTAAAAAAGTCTTGTTGTTTTGTGATGTGAATAAATGAATTAATTCTATGTCTCCGTCTCGCGACCTAGGAGAACTCAGAAAATGCCTGGGAGCAACTCCCTACTCACCTTCCCCTATAGGATTTTGCAGGTCCAAAAAATTTGGACCTGCAAAATCCTTTGGAGTTTGGAATATTGGGAATGTAAGTCTTTAATTTCATTTTTTTTTTTAAATTAGTTGTTATTTATTTTCATTTACAAGTTAACACTAAAATAGCAAAATTATAATTTTGAAAGTAATTTGAACGTCAAGTTAGAACATAATCAAAATACTCGACTTATTAGTCGATTCCATTTACTTCGCCCTAGAAATAACAAAGAAATATTGTGAATCTACGAGCAGAAACCAAGGAATACCTTTTGTTTCTTTCTTTCATAGAACACCTTTATGCGTAAATGTCTGTTGCTCAAAAGAGATGAAACTATCGATATATATTAATATAGTTGCCTGTGAAAACTTCTTGTTGATTTGTGAATGTGTGTGTTGTGAACAAAAATAACTATCTATCTATACGTATTTCTACGCGTATATCTGAAAGTTGCGACTACTGTAGTCTTATTTTACTTAAATTTTTGTGTATTTTTGTATTGTTTCGTCCAAAACATAAAATCCTTCCGGACAACATGGCTCTCTGTGTTTGTAAATGCCTAAATGTAACGCTTGAAGGTGATAAACTTGAAGACAATGTCGATATTGGGAAACTGGAGTTAACATCCATGGAACAAAGGGATATTTTTTTCAGTGAGGTACCGTCAGTAAACATGTCTTGACCTTGACATAAAGGAAGGGTTTTTATAGCTCGATATGTTTTATTATGAATTAAACCATATCAACATCACTGTGATCACATTTATTTTGATATTATTTTGTATGTACCTATTTCATACTTGGTACACAAGTACATGTGCGTTCGGCACTGTATCGACTTGTTTACGATCGTACTATTGATACCTAATGCTAAAGACATATCCTCCTATATAAACTCCATACTAACTTCTCGGTTTATTTTTAGTTTTTCATGTTATATACTCATCTTATTGCTTTCCTGTTCTGTGTACAAAACAGTATCAAAAAGATTGCAAACCAGTTTAACTGGAACCTAATATCATGAATATTTAGTTCTGTTTAAAAATAGTTGTTAATAATCTCAAATTGTTGTTGTAGAAACTACTATCATGCTCCCTGGGCAGCCTTAAGAGTCAGGTTGCTCAGCCAGCACTGGTAGAGCAGCGTCCCCTGGGCAGGTGGACCATACACTCCTGCCTGGCTTGTAACCAGCCCACTCACGCCGTATCATATGACAAAAATGGACCTTATGCATTGCTTGTTTGTAAATCTAATCAGGTTAGTGTTAATTTCAGTGTCACTTTACAGGCAGTCAGCTGTAATATAGCTATTGATTGATTTATTACGAAATATAAATAACTGCCATCTGCTTTGCATCTAAAACTTCCTATTTAGTACATGCTCTCTCTATTTCAATGAGTAAATACTAGCATACTCACTAGTATTTAATCATTGAGATTGATTTTGTGGCCTTGTGGATTGTCTTCTATTGTGCACTATAAGATAATCAGCAAAAGAAAGTAAACATGTAATAAAAACAGGTTACTTAGTAACTATGGGGTTTTAAATTGTGCATAATTATTATTTTAACAGCTACAAAATTAACTCAATTTAAAAACAACATTTGTGATTTGATTGTACATACATACAAAACATCAGCGGTGCTGTTCTGTAAAAATCTCACCATGAAAACTTGTGACCTGTCAACATTGTCAATCCCTAGCATCAGGTGGAATGACAGCTCAGTACACCCACCTTTTCAAAGTGACATTGTTACAGAATAGTCCAACAGCTCACTATACACTCACTACACCAAGTTTTATTTATTTATATATACTTCCAAGTTATGGTCTTCCAAGTTTTCACAGTGAGATTTTACAGAATATACCGACAGGCCTTGTTTTCCCAAAGGGTTGGGCAGAGGTGTACTTATAGTAATATTAAATGTTATTCTAAGTTGTAAATGAATTAAAAACACTAATGATTGCTAACTTACTATCCCCTGATGTAGTATATTAAGTATATAATTTTTTTATAGCCCTCTGTGTTTCTGTACTAATCTATGTTAAAACTATATAGAGCATGTTTACATCACAATCTTATCACCAACAAAGATAAATCTCCGTAGCTGACTTATGGATTCACCTGTTTATGTTACAGACTACACAAGAGCGGATAAACAATTCGAAAAAGTCAAACAACTTTTCACCAGTATTTAACTTGCTAGTGCCAGAAGTAACAAATGACATTAAAATGAAGGAAAATGTGGATACAAACAACTTTATAAACAGTGATAGGAATGTTTGGCTGCCAACCCAGCAGGTGATAGGCTCACTCAGTAAACAGATGAATCAGACCCTGCAGTCACAGCTGGAGGCGGTTGAGGAGTCTGTCAGACAGTTCAGAGATCAGAAATATGCAGAGTTTGAGGCTTACAGAGAGAGAGCACAAAGAGACCATAAAATATTAGCTAGGTATGCTGTTTAAATATTATAAGGTAACTTGGCAACTCCTCTAAAATCACATGTTTATTTATGAACTCCACCATGTAGTTAATTTTAGTCAAGCCTGTACTTACCTTACCTACTGTAAAATTATAAATTAACAAGAATCATGTTGTTACAGTATCATAAGCAAGGCGCGCAACAACGTCGACAGGGACGGCTGGCGGATCGACACGACCATCGACAATGGACCCCCCTCCCCCCACCTACCTCCTCTACAGAGACGAAGACTGTCCTCTTTCAAAGATGCCAAAAAAGTCTCGCAGAATATTGTTCAGGTGTTTATTTACCATGTATAATCCAGCCCACCAAGTAATTTGGAATTGTGTGGAAAATATGGAACTAATATTGAGCCCAGTGTGTAAATAAAAAGTTTCCATGTGTGAAACTATTTGCCAGACACTATCACCTACCACATGGCAGGTTTTAATACCTCAATATGTTCTGGGCCACATAACAGTTATATATTTTATAAAAAAAAAATCATCAGTTTCAGCATAAGCATTCTTTCTTGCATCATCTTAGAATACTAACATACAAAGAAGTATAGCATAATTAGTCATATTTTTTAAAGAATATTCCATTATCCTACTATGATAAAGATAATTGCTATTAGCAGTATTAATTTACAGCTCTGTTTATTTTGTTACCATATAACCACCGTAACAGAGGAAAAGTATGCGATAATTGATAATATTGTGTATACATACAATGGTACATTTTTTAAATAACTGTTACATGTTGGCACATGTGACCCAATACACATGTTATTATTTATTTTTATTTTACATGTGTCATTCACCCATGACACCAAACTGAAACTTTTTTAGGCCTTGATGTCAATGGTGTGATTTTGTTTATGATGCACACAGCTATTATTTATAATCCAAGTAGGCAAATGATAAAAATAAGCATGGAATATTTTCCATAAATATTTTGGTGATAGATAATGTTTTAGAGGATGTAGCTACATGTTTTGTTGTTGACGGCTCTCAAAAATATTGCTGTGTTTATAGTTATTCCTTTATGTTTACAGCCCACTAGAAATGTGCCACCCGAAGAAGATTCGTTAGATGCCGAAGATCTTTTTGACTTAGAAGGTTTTGACTCACGGAATAACATGCTCTCTGATCAAGATGACTACGATTCTGATCGTAAGTATTGTTTTCTGACTAAATAACTACAATTAGATTCTAAATATGTTTAGTGTTTTTTGACGACTTAACTGAAGATTCTGAATGTCTGACACCTACCTACTCTAAAGCAGGAAATATATTATTCTTCTGGCAAAAAGTGTAAGTTGTTTTATCCAGGCGATCAAAGTATGCCTAGCGAATAGCGAGCCTTGGATGCCAAGGCTACCTGATATAAATATTTGTTCTCGACCTCACTCGCCAAAAGTCCCTACCGAAAACACAGATAAGGTTACACTGTTATCACGCCCACTACTACATACTGGTTCTTCATATATGTTGAGAAATACATTTTTCCCAATTATAACTGTTCCGCAGAAGGCAGTAACGACGAAGGCATCCACATCGCTCGGCCGCGCGGCGGCGGAGGCGTGGACGTGATCGCGCGCTCTCTCCCCATGAATATGCCAAAGTTCCCCAACGAGCGCCCCTCTCAACGGGACTTAGATGATGTTGTAAGAATTTGTCACATTTCTATAGTGTTGTACCTCAAATTCTGGTTTTTAATAGCTGTAAGTCGGTTTGTCTGAATGTTTTCTAAATACTACACCTTAAAAATAGGACTATAACCGAAGGTGTATGGTGCGTAGTATGTTACAACTGCAGTATCGCAGCCTTGGATTTCATACAGATTATTATAAAATTATTGTGTATTGATTACAGGAGGATCCGCAAGACATAGCAGCGAGTATCAAAGCGCTGGCGCGCTCCGTGCACGGCGACGTGTTCGAGCTGCCGCGCCCGCGCTTCTCCACCCAGATCTAGCGAGGGACGCGCACACACCGGTCTCTCGAACTGTCCGCGTAAGATTTGCTCCAAACGCCATACGCGGACAACGCCCGCTTTACAGTACTAAATCATTCAAAAATATCTCGTCGAGTTGTGCATGACTAGTGTGCTTGAGTTATACATACACTTGCCACACATTGGTGCTTCATAATGTGATCACAGTGACCCTAAATCCAAATTATGAGTATACATTACGATTGACCTAACAACTAGTGACAATACATGCTACATTTAACAAACAGATATAATATGGCAGCTATATTAAAATCCAAAAAGCTTAATAAAATGAATTTGGGAGCCGTTTAATATTATGGAATAAGATATAAATATATGAGAACGAAAGTAGAATATAAGAGGCTATAGAATGTTATTATTAGCAGAGTAACTATTAAAAAGATAAACACCAAATCGTTTATAACGCAATTCACTAATTTTTAATTTATTTAGGTCAGCAGTCCCAGCAGTAGTTACATAATTTTGAATTATTTAAGCTTTGCCATTTTATTAGTTACATTTTTAATATCGAGAACAATAAATCAATCTTTGTGATTAAATGGGTGCAACATGTTGACATATTCCAATATCCATGGCTAGAATATAATTCATAAGTGATCATCAATTAATGGAAAGTCAATTAAAACATTTAACAAATGGTGAGGTGAAGTATAGTGCTATATTTCGAGCTTAATGTTCGAATGCTTGTTGTAACGACTACATACAAGGTGATTAGAAGATAGGTGCAAAGCTTTAAGGCGAAGACAATTTAGAACCATTTAAGCCATGCTTGTCTTAGACGAAGTTTTACCAATTTCTTGTTAAGTACCTAATTTTTTTTTTTTCGAAAATTCCCAAAATTTTAAGCAAACTGCTTATTTATGGCCAAATGAATTTTTATATTATTTAATTAAAGCAATGTGTAAGCAATCTAGCGAAACATGTTTTAGGCCTCTGTGTCATTAGACATTTTTT
Organism: Apamea crenata; assembly: GCA_949629185.1. NCBI lineage: Eukaryota > Metazoa > Arthropoda > Insecta > Lepidoptera > Noctuidae > Apamea > Apamea crenata. Next base: position 8,880,499 of record OX451359.1, read on the forward strand.
TTACAGACATTCAAAGTTAATAAAAATTTTGAAAAAATTATAATACTTTTTATAAACCTTATTTAAAAAAAACCGGAGGATGCTTTTTTGTTCAAACCTTTTTGAAAATATGCTTGATGTTCGCTCTTTCTTTTGAGGTATTGTTTACGAGGATATCTTACAAATAGTTGAAATTAGGATCTACAAACCAATTTGAGGGAGAAATTTAAAGTTTTTGGCAGATTAATTAAAACAACATTTGAATTGAAATTATTTATTTTTCATGATCAAAATGACTGCCGTGATTCCTAATACATGCACGGCTCCGTCTTCTCACTTCTATTGTTGTTATTTTCAACATCGTCTTCACCTTCATGGTTTCAAACGCTGAATTATTTCTCCCTATCAATTCTTCTCTCGTGTTTATTTCTACATTCGTATACATCAGTTCCTTGGCCCGGCCCCACACGAAAAAGTCCACTGGAGTCAGATCTGGTGAGCGAGCGGGCCAAGGGATGGGTCTATCTCTGCCGATCCAGCTGTCAGGAAAGCAATTGCACCCATCTTCCAATCACCCTGTATCATCTAGCCATGTAAGAGTTTAATGATGGATAAAAAATAGAGTTGTGACAACATTATATGTTAATTTAAAATCAAGTCGACCTAAGATAATAATGCCATATTACTGTGAAATAATTCTTGTCGACCTTTGGTACCTATAACACAATATGTGTGTGCGAAAGTGTCTTGGTGTCAGTGAGTATTGTTAAATGTATGTAAATATAATAAAACTTTATAGATTACAAGTATATATAACTATGAATTGTTAACATCTAAGTCATATCCACGTTAATAGACTTTTCTATTATGTTTATCTGGTGTTATCTTAATAATAAGTGAAAAGTGTACAAAAATATTAATACCTTGCATTTCTTACACTAGTCTTTTAGGGTCACGAAATAATTTTTCATTGTTAACATAATTTTCAGTAGGTAGTTTATTAAATCACAGACATAATGAAAATCATAAATGTACATATAAGAGATCATTGTTGTTACGTTGGATAACGATACAATATAAAACTTTTGAAAATCATTTATTTTTATACCCAATATTTTGAATGTGTATGTAAAAGGTTAACAGTCAGAATCAGGAGTAGGCTTCGGTGACGCAGTGGCGCGATGGCGTGGTGCCTAGCTCGATTGTAACGTTTACTTTCGGTAACTTCGTAGTGTTTAAGTTATTATATTACGTTTTCTTATCTCGTGTGTTTACTGAACAAGCGAATCATATTTTCAGCGTCTTCCAATAGCACTGATTTAATAAAAGAGAAAGATGATTTTTTATGTGATGTCTATTTCAGTCAGTTGTTTTTATTTAAGTAGCTAAAACTATTAAATTGTTTCATTGGTGTGACTTTTATGAGATGGACCTTGATTGTATGTATTATAAGTAGGTATGTAATAAATATTGAACGTGAATATGGCTTATTATTTACTGCCGCCTGCTAAACAAACATTTACACGACATATTTTAAGTGAACATACTAATAATATTTCGTAGATTACTATAATTAACTCTGACTCCGACCTATTATCGTCGACCTCTGTCGTTAATATGACAGCCGTTGCCATGGTTACGGCGTCACAACAAATGTTGCTAAAATTTTGTAGACGTGTTGTATCAGAGACGTGTTTCTAAATAGTAAGAGGAAGAATGTTGAGTTCGCGTTATTATAGCGCATCCCGGCTCGGTACCGACGCGAAGCCTCGTACTGCGATGGTGGTGGACGAAGATGACGAATTGTATGCGGGGTTCAACGACGTGGCTCCTGCCCTGGACACGCGCAATTTGCGAGAAGACCAGGACTTCCAGGAAACGCTCCGCACTGCCGGCATCGGGAGGAAGGTGCCTAGTACAAGCAGAATGGGCACAGGGGTGAGTCTTAACTACTGTTGACCGAAGATAACCTGCAATGTGCATGATGACATACAGTAGCTTAGTTATTATTTTATAAAAATTAATAAGAGTAGGTACATAATCTCGCTAAAAATATTTATAGGGTCAATAAATATCTGCTTTGAACTGGTAATGACTGTTTTATACGTACTCCATATCTATTATAGGTCTTTTATACTATGCCCGCGTGTATTTCGTACTTTCTTCTAAAAATTTCGAAAATGTATGTTGACGGTCTGTATTTAGATAAATAAGTATTATAGATAGACCAATTTTTAAGTTTATAGACCTAAGGAATAACATTTTTCAAAAAAACTGTGTCGTCCCTTTTCACAACGACAAGGCTTGTTTTAAAAAAAGCGTTTGGTACGTCTCCAATGTTTGAGTTAAAGATTATTCATTCCCATTTTCGAGTTAATGGAAGCAAGCAGTAAAGTTGACCTCTTATTTTTTTTTACCCTTTTCCACCCGGGTAGGAGTAGATTAAAAAAAAAACCCGCACACTTTTTAGGATTCCGTACTTCAAAAGGAAAAACGGAACCGTTATAAGATCACTTCGTTTTACGTCTGTCTGTCCGTCAGTCAAGACCCTTTTTCTCTGGTACACGTGGAGTTGAAATTAATATCAAATACTCCCGTTGCAATCCCTTGAAGCAGTGACAAAATCAAACTTCTTAGTCACCGCAATCAAAAGATACGGGCGTTTATGTTCCGAAAACAAAACCTACAGGGTACTTCCCGCGTTGACATGGAATCATGAAATTTGGCAAGAAGCAATGTCATGTAGCACAAGTAAAGGAAAAAATCCGAAAACCGTAAAATTGTAGGTACATTACAAAAAAATATATTTACATAGGTAACTATGTACTTTGTACGGAGCCCTCGGTGCGCGAGTCCGACTCGCACTAGTCTGGTTTTTTATTTTTTGTTTTAAGTATTAGTACCGAGTTAATCCGACAGCGGGTAATTTTTTTTCTTACCTATAAATCCTCTGTGAGGGATTTTTTTAAAACTAATAAGTTAATTAATTATCAACAAAGATTCCAATCTGATGTTGATTGCACATCAGCATTGATCTCTATTCGCAAACTTCTGAAAAACGTTACATAATCAGCCTATAGGTAGGTACTGTTCCCTGTGCTCGGACACAGGCTGTGAGAGGGAGTGGGCCGTAAAAGTGACAATCTTTATTATTTACCGAGGCAAATATAGCCAAGCTTAAAGTTTATTAACCAAAGGAATAGGATTTTTCATATTATCTGTATCCCGTCATTTCACCCCCACAGGGGTAGAATTCTAGAAAATCTATTGGGATGTTTCCATAATTTGACTCAAATATTATTTATGCCAATTGTTAAGTTCAACAAGCCACGAACTAAAATCCTCCCCTTAAAAATCGAATTACCCATGTTTGTCCCGTGAGGGGTCAATTTTCGAAAACCCCATATCCTTATTATTGTTTCTTTTCTGTCAAAAGTATTAATACTTAGTTTCGAGTTAGTCGCACCGCGCGTTAAAATTCTTCCACACAAACTGTAACACCCCTTCTTAGTGCTCCCCTACATTATAAAAGGAAGTCGTGTGCAAAATTTCACATTCGTAGTCCCAGTGGTTTCGGCTGTGCGTTGATATGTCAGTCATCAGTCAGTTTCTCCTTTTATATATTACTAGCTTTTGCCCGCGGCTTCGCTCGCGTTAAAAAGTATACAGCCCGATCGGTTTAAAATTGACAAATTTTCATACAAACTTTCATCCACTATTTTATCCCCTTGGGGGTAGAATTGATCAAAATCCTTTCTTAGCGGATGCCTACGTCATAACATCTACCTGCATGCCAAATTTCAGCCCGATCCGTCGTGGTTTGGGCTGTGCGTTGATAGATCACTATGTCAGTCAGTCAGTCACCTTTGAGTTATATATATTTAGATTAGATTACTTATCTAAATATATAGATTTTATAGTTATTTTCGTTGGGAATCAATAAAGTTAGCCTATTACTGTCTTACTGTCAGTCTATATTAATATTATGAGTTTAAGACCTATTTGACCATGGTACAGATGATGCGTATGGGCACAGTGAGCGTTCGCGGAAACAGCTCCCGTGCTGCGACTGCCGCGCGACCAGTCACCGCCGTACGAGCTGCTGGGTACACTTCGACAACCAGAGATATCCCCACCAGGGATGACGTCAAGGAAGATAGGTGCCTCTATGTTATTTTTCATACCACTTGCTCAAAAAAGTGACATTCTATGCCACAAAAAGCGAACATAACAATAGTCATTTTTAATCTGTTAAAAACAGGGAAAGAAAATTGTACTGAATTTAATTCATCCTCTAGGGGGAGAATGTGATTTAAATTTGGAATACTTACAGAAAATACTGAACTACTACATCTGTGTTTACACCATTGTGTTTGTATATAAAGCATTATATCTGTGGTGCACACTGTAAATATGAGTTGGCAAGAAATAAATACATTTGTAGTTTTGGCCACGTAAGTTAGTTTTGGGTCGTTATGTTCCCTAAAATAGGGTTGCGCTATTTCAGGGACTGATGCGTCTGTCGGGACAGGTTAACACAAAGCTGCAATGACTCTTTCTTCAAAAGTTCCGTCCAAATATATGGCACTGCATTGTTTTACACACACATCTTAAAAATAATAAATGTTTCGACTTTAGAAGAGATCTTGGCCTTTGTGTTTATTCCAGCATTCCTTCTCAGGGCCAGCGCCAACTATTTTTAAAAGTGTCTTAGAAAATCTACTTACAGAAAGAAATAAACAAATAATTTCATTTTGTTCATCGATAAGAAGTTCGCGATATGGTTAACCAAAAAGATGAAATCTCTTTAAAAACTTTATCGTACTTACAGTATCGAAGAACGGGTAAAACAAATGGAGGCGCGCATTATGACGCTGGTTGAAGATTCGTGCATGCTGAGCGCACGGACCGACCCCGAAGATGAAACCGCGCCGAAGAAGGAAGTCGATTTAGGACAGGTGAATCATGCTAAAGTCTGCTTCATTAATTGGCTATAAGGTTGGAAAACGAATTTCATGAATTTAATTAAAATCTAATGTTAGAACAATCTTCTTATCATTTTCTAGGCTTTAGCCAAAGCACAGGAAGCGTCGGCAATGGAAAGACAGTTGATTCGTATGCAAGAACAAGCGAATGTTGGTGATACACACAATCTGGACCTTACTTTTGCTGTAAGTACTTAGGTACAGGTTAAATTAAATAAGTAGATACCGCTTAAGGGGTATGCGGTCCCCCTTAAGCGGTATCTACTTATTTAATTTAAGATCTCGCGCGAGGCGGCATGCCTCCTTGCCGGACTGCCGCCATGGGATCTGGAGGCGATAGTGCTTGCGCGCCTGCATGATTGGCGCGCGGAGGCACTACGCCGGGGGGAAACTCTGCACCCGCGGCAAATCGCTGCGGAGCGGACGGACCTCCGGCGCGATCTCATGGCGGAATGGAAGGCGCGACTATCGCAACCCAGCGCAGGGCACGCCGCGATAGCGGCGATAAGACCCCTCTTTGAGGAGTGGCTAGAGAGGCGTCACGGCGCTCTCACGTACCGCCTGACGCAGGTCCTCTCCGGACACGGATGTTTCGGGAGGTTCCTGCACATCATCAGGCGGGAGGAGACGCCCGGGTGTCACCACTGCCCGGATCGCCCAGAGGACACGGTGGAGCACACGGTGGAGGTCTGCCCTGCTTGGGCGGAGACCCGCCGTGTCCTCGTGGAGGCGATCGGCAACGGCGGCGACCTCTCGCGCCCGGCCCTGGTGCAAGCCATGGTCCGGGGCGAGAGAGAATGGGAGGCAGTCACCTCCTTCTGCGAAGCAGTCATGCTAGCGAAGGAGGTGGCGGGGAGGCTGAGGGAGAACACCTCACGCCTCAGCCGCCGCGGGAGACGCTCCGGGCGTCGGGAGCCGCGTGACGACTCCCGGCCACCGTAGGCGCGGGCCTGCGGGCGGTGAGTAATGGGTAGCTCACCGTCCGATCAGGACCAGGCCCGTGCCGGACGGCGCGTTGTGTTCCACGCGCGCCTCAAAGAGATGTCAGCAGAGGACGGGGCCCCACAGGGCCGAAGCCTGCCGGGGCGGTGGGATTTTCCGAAAGGTTAACCGCTGCCCTGGAACAGAAAGGGCTAAGGACGGAACACGGGTGGGTTTTAGTCAGTAAAAGTCTGGCACTCCCTTCCGCTCCACCCAGAGCGGGAGGGGTCATTTGATGATTTCCCATCCACAAAAAAAAAAAAAAAAAAAAAAAGGGGTATGCGGTTCTTTGGTACTTATTTAATTTTTTAAAAATACTTCAAGTACTCAAGTACAGGGTAGGTCAGCAGTCTAAAATAATATGTAACTAGCAAACTATACCCGCGGTCTTACCCCGGTTAATTTTTTCATACAAAAAGGTTACACCCTATAGCACCCTGTATCTGTATGTATAATTCGAATTATCCAAAACACTTTCTTATTGCTCACCTACCTACCACGAAGTCTTCCATCCAAAAATGTGTCTCTAACTTCAGCCGTTTGGGCTCTGGCAAGGTGGGGCAAGCGCCCCACCCTGCCCCACCGTGGCTACGCCCATGCAAGTACTCGAGAAGTTTGGCAATAGACTAGCCCTTTAGTCTGTTTAAATACCAACCAGCAAATCTTCTCCCAACTCTTTTTCATAAATTTAAGTAAATCAAGCCAAAATATAATGGTTTCAGGTGCTATGTAATCTGGCAGGACAATACGCGCTCAATGAAATTTATACAGAGGCATTGAACACATACCAACTACTTACCAGGAATAAGCTGTTTCCACATGCCAACAGGCTAAAGGTAATGTACAGACAAAATCATAATATTTTTTATGGTGATAAACTGAGAGGTCACAGAAAAAAATATACCATTCTTTATGTAGAAGGAAAATAAAATAAAATTTATCTTTTTCAGGCAAAACCCATATTACATAAAATCAAATATCGATAATAATTATACAGAAAAGATTACAATAAAATAAAAATTCAAAACAATTAGTAGTATTCCCGAGTCGCGAACGCGTTCAAAATCGCGGCACTTGTCCGGTCGTGATCGTCCCGGTTCCGCATCTAAGTATTATTTATTTTTCTATGGTAAGAGTTACTAAATATTTCTCGTGTATTTACAGGTGAACATGGGAAACATCTACTTCAAAATGGGAGAGCACCCAAAAGCATTAAAGTTATATAGAATGGCGCTAGACCAGACACCAACTGCTGAGAAAGACTTGAGGTAAAACGTCCCATATTTGTATTACTTTGGCGAGTAAAAAATTGTATTACGTCTTTACTCGTAGAATATAAATCCAAAGACAACTGTCAGAGTAGGTACATGACATCTGCTACAACAATAGACATTTAAAAACTTATTGGCTAGATGAGTAGACTGTATGAAATGAGGTTTTAATGTATGTGTGCAGTTTGCCTGAGTTAAATTCTAATTTCAATTTGCACATTTGCTTTGTCATGAAACAAGGACAGAAGGGAAAGATCGGCACTAAGTGAAGTACTGTGTGTTGTACGCTCTTCCCCACATGATCGAAGATGCTTTTATTAAAATTGACTATTTTTAGGATGAAAGTGATGCACAACATCGGTCTACTTCTGGTACGCATGGGCAAGTTCCGAGACGCTGTCACCAACTTTCAACATATTATGCATGAACAAGGAGACTTTCAGACGGGTGAGTGAGAAATATATTTTCCAAGTCTTGAATACTAGAACGCTTTGTGTTCATCTACAAAATATTTTTTTTTAATTCATTCTGACAGACAGAAAACGCACAGCCTAAACCTCTGGGTTTAGAAGCATGACATTTTCGACCAGATTTCCCTATATAACGAAGGTTATCACTAAGAAAGGATTTCAAACACAATAAAGATATTGATTGATTGATAAAAAACGCCTAAGGGTTTAATAGGGGATGAAAATTTGTATGGAAGTTTGTCATTTTCGCCGATGCATCGATGGGAAATCCCATCGGGCACACGGCTTGTTCTGTATTAGTGTGGAAGGAAACATCCGTCTTACATCAAATATAAATAATACACCTCTTGATAGATGTGCGTCCTGAAGGATGTGACCAAATTTTCTCATGGTGCTATTCCAGGCCTGCATCTAGTGTTGTGTTCAGTTGCATTGAACGACGCTGAAGGTGCCAAAGCGGCATTCCACGCGATGTTGGATGTGGAGCCGCATACATTCCACCAGGACATCTCTATTGATGACGTAAGCAATCGAATAAATTAATTATGTTATTCTCAGGAAGTAGTATATTTTGATGCTGTTGATGTGATGCTTTCAGGATAATTTTTATGGGTAGCGATATTTTTTTGTCCCACGATATGCTGACTGATAGTTTATCTATGTCTTCTCAGGAAAACGACGCCTACGAATGTGTAGTCCGCGACGTTGTCCGCGGTGACCGGCTGTCGAGATGGTCCCGTCGAGGCGCCGCGCACGCCGAGCGATGTTTGGCGCTAGCTGCGGCCGCTGCGGCCATGCAGAGGCCCGGCTCTAGGGGCCCTGACTCTGGGTGGGTACCAGTCTACTGTTGGACATATGGTCTGTTCCACAAGTCATTATCATCCTAGCCTTTTTCTCAACTATTTGACCTTCAAACCCAGTTACCGGGCAATACGAAGCCCTTGGTAAGACTGTTTGACAGACTTTCGGGCTTCTGACAACTCGTAACGACTGTCAAAGATCCACGAATGACAGCCGGGACCAACGGCTTACGTGCTTAAAATACTCAATACAAAAGTTTACCAAAAAAAGAATTAGCTGGTAGTAACTAACTTGTAAGTAGGTATACTACCTACTAAAGTCTACTAACTGACTAAATCGATCGGTCGCTGTCAGATTTTCAGGATGAATATATTTTTTAGGGAAATTTTAGGAACATTTTGCCATTATTGTAGTGCACTTGCATTCGCCACGCACCATAACCATTACCTTGTGTTGCCAAGGTGAGAGCAGTTCTTCAGTGAATGCCTGATCTTCAGTTCGTGGCTCTGGACACGTGTTTCTCGCTACAAGATCAAAATTAAATTAATTAATGTTACACAGACGTAATGGGTATCGACATAAACATGATAAAACACTAAAAAACGTAATATTTGTTGGCCCGCGACTTCGTCCGCGTGGGTTTCGTACTTTCCTCAAAAAAATGTAATACCCTCTCCACCTTCACCTCCTTGAAAGATTTTCGAAAATAATGTTTACGTTTTTCTTTATCCGACAGCGGGTTAATGTTTTTTCTTGCCTATTAACTTTGTCACCCCCTAAATCTTCTTTGATCGGTTTTTTTTTAAACTAAAAGTTAAGATCTTTATTATTTACTGGCTCAAATTTTGCCATGCTTCATGTTTTTTAACCAAAGGAATAAGATTTTTCATTTAATCAATTAACTGTGTCCCGCCATTTCACATAGATAGATTTATATTTTGGGTCAAAGACTGCAGTTAGTGTATTTCCTTGAAGTCTGTTTTTTTACCTTGTTAAATATCAAAATCCACGTGTGTGGAGTACCGCTATCTATTTAATTCGACCGTGTATGTCGCAGAGGCATGTCATGGTGCGTGGAAGCATTACGTGGCTACAGCGGTGGCGCAGCGGGCGCGCGCCTGGAGCTGGGCGGCGCGCTGGCAGCGCTGCGGTCGCTGCGGCCGCCCACGGGCGCGCCGGCGCAGCGAGCGCTGCAGCGGCTGAAGGCGGTGGCGCGCGCACATCCTCATGATCGTGTGCTACGCGCTGAAGCTAATACTGATGCTGCTTTTGTGGCTTATGCTGTGAGTGAAATGTTAAAGAATGTTCATGTAATAAGAATTGAAATGGTTCAAAATAATTTTTTACGTGTTATGCCCTACTGATGCACTAAGTCAAAATGACCATACACTCTTTTATTAAAGCGTTATAACATTCAAAGCTTGGAGTCTAGACGCAGCTTACTGATGGCTGTCCTGATATTACTAATAACCTATGTTACATTGTACCTAGACCTGTAATGCGCCGAGAGGCGCGCGTGCCCCGCCTGTTCCACACTGCAAGGTGTAGAACTCGCGCGGGCGCACGGTCGCCTCTCCGACGCATAGTAGATACGTATACTCGTAACACACATTTTATCGAAATTGATATTTCACACTTTCACACGAAGTTTAAAAGGATGGCTATAGAATCCTTAACGGGGCACCGAGCTTTTTATACACAAAAACGCGATTTTATAACGGTTGTTTGAAGTAGTAAACAATTAGATTAAAATCTAAGAAAATAAATTGGTATTATTGACCATATATACTAGGCAGTATACACGGTGGAAACACGATTTGATAAAGTTGGCTCGATAGAATAAATTCACAAAGTTATCTCTAAAAAACACAATAAAACCTTAGTACGGCGTGAATACTTCGCGGAAGGTCATCAGTTTTTTAATAATAACAAAACTACATGTTTTCTAGAACTTATACACTTTACATTTTCAAAATGTGTATTTGTTTAACAATAAGAAGGAAATACCTAAAGTCGCGCGAGTTTCGCCCATCTTATGGAGAGCTACCGCGCCGCCCTCCTGTCCGCTTTAGTCCGGCTACGGCCATCGGACGGGGAGCTTGTGTCGCTTGCGCTTACGCACGGATTTAACACCGTAACGAAGAGAATTGTGTGAAAATTAATTGTGGCGTATTTGAAATGGGGAACAAAGTAAAGAAATCAAGACAGAGAAGGGGTTGGCGAAAAACCAATGCTAAACGCTTGCATGAAGAAATGAAGTAAGTAAAACTCGTATAGTTACCTACTTATTTACTAATTGCCTTACTGTGGTGTTATTCTTTTTTAATGGGGTATTTTAAAAACAATTGAATTTATCTTTTAGAGCAAGAAAAGTACAGGCTGAGAATGTTGAAGACAAAGAGAATAGGTACTCCTGTTGCTTCATAAGTATAGGTACTCAGTACAGTACCTACCTACTTTCTAGTACCTATCTGGTCATCTGGTGACACTAACTCATGCAGCCAAATTCATACTGAAGACTCGCTAAATGCTCAGTATCAAGGTTCGATGACCGTCTTTGTGAATTTCGTATTTTTTTTCTATTAATTTCGAAATTTGGAAAATATGTTTGTAATATTTTCCAAATCACGGATCACGGATTAAATCTACTATGATTTGAATCATTCTGTATTATTTTTCTCTATTTATAGGGTAAATGTACCAGTTGTTGACATTTCACTGCAAAATAAATTTAAATCATCTGATGCCGAGAGAGAAAGACAACTACAGATAGAACATTTTGAGGATATAGAGAATACTGTGGCTTCGTAAGTATAATCTTCCTACCTACTTATTATACCCAGTTATTAAAATAAGTGCATAGTTGTCACTTATCTATCTATTTACGATATTTTAACAAATAGTTACGCTGGAAAATTCTATCTTTTTCTGTTTATAGGGTAAATGTACCAGTTGTTGGCAACTCACTACAAAACAAAAACACCGGATTTTAATGAAGGAGCAATGTTAGCCAACGAGAATGTGAGAAAAAACAAACTAAATTTTAAATGTCAATAAGGTCGAAAATCGCTTGAACCTGTTTTTTTTGACTTGCTTAACGATAGCAAGTTAAAAAAACAGGTTCAAGCTATTTTCAACCTTATTGACATTTGTGCAAACACCGGATTTTAATGAAGGAGCAATGTTAGCCAACGAGAATGCGAGAAAAAACAAACTAAATTTTAAATGTCAATAAGGTCGAAAATCGCTTGACCCTGTTTTTTTTTACTTGCTTAACGATAGCAAGTTAAAAAGTGTCGTGACAACTTTTCGTAAGAATTTTTTCCGTCTAGCCCCCTTTCACAACGCGCGAAAAGTCGTCTGATGAACTGGTGAGGTAAGCGTAAAAATAATAGGATGTGTCTAAGAAAACATTATAATAAATTAAGTATTTATAAATTAAGTACCACATTATCTTTATAACTTTCAATTTATAAAGATAATGTGGTATGGCATCCATGAAATTTACCCTGAGTAAATTTCATGGATGACACCGACAAATGTAACAGCAGAGATTCACTAAAAAGTTTAAAATAACTATATACGAGGGTGAATCAAAAAATTCTTGGAATCAATATAAAAAAATGCAAAGATTTAATCAAAAATATTTTATTTTTCTACTTCTCTCAATGCATTTAGAATAACGCGTTTCTAACTTCCTTATTCCTTGTGAAAAATATGTTTATCTTGACTCTCGAAAGAATCCTCTACGGCAGCCATAACCGCGTCATTATCGTAAAATTTTGTTCCAGGAATGTCCTCTTTTAATTTTGGGAATAAGTGAAAATCACTCGGGGCTAAGTTCGGAGAATATGGTGGGTGGTCAAGGAGATTGAAGCCAGCACAGGGGATTGCGTTGAGCGCAACTTCCGATCGATGAGCAGGAGCGTTATCTTGAAGAAACAACACGCCCAACGATAGTTTTCCACGACGTTTTTCTTTAATCGCTTCACGCACTTTCGGGATTAAATTTGCATAATAGGGTCCAGTAATCGGCTGGCCTTTTGGCATGTAATCAATAAAAAGGATTCCTTCACTATCCCAGAACACTGAGGCCATAACTTTGCCAGCGGTAGGAGCAACTCGAAATTTCTTAATGGATGGAGAGGATGGTTGTTTCCAAGACTTGCTTTGTCTCTTAGTTTCAGGATCGAAATGGTAGACCCACGTTTCAATCCATGGTGACAAGACGACGGCAAAAATTATCCGAATCAAGCTGGAACGTCGCTTTTTGTTTTCGTCGGTTAACATTCGTGGCACCCACCTTGCCAACACTTTTTCGAACCCCAGTGAATCAATAAAATGGATTGAATGCTACCAAATTATATCTTTAGGATCTCAGCTATATGTTTCATAGTTATTCTTCTGTCTTCCAAAACCAGATTCTCAACCTTTTTGACATCTTCTTCCGTAACGGACGTTGAAGGCCGCCCAGAACGCGGGTCATCTCTACAGCTTGATCTACCTCTTTTAAATTCAGCCACCCAGTATGCAACCGTAGAATAGGGTACAGCATCATCTCCTAATGTCTGCTGAATGTCCGAAAAAAATTCCTTCGTAGACATTTTTTTCAAACTGAGATATTTTATTACCGCATGTAACTCACTTTTATCCATAATTTTGGGTTTAGCAACTCGTTGCACAAAACAATTTATTACGTGCGAACGAACTGACAAAAACAAGTGACAGTTTGCATAAATATTGTGTGATTGACACTCTTTAATTTGAATATCGAACTTCTCCCAAAAAGGTTTCATTTATATGCAATTCTAAGAACTTTTCGATTCACCCTCGTACTAACCGTTGGTATCGTAAATAACAATTTTGCTGGCTTCTTTATTCCTGAAACATGTTATCCAGAAGTCGGCGCTATCACATTAGTTTTCGTAGGGAATGCATCTTTATGTGGCTATGTGACGTCTTGCCATAACGAACAAAGTACTTACCGTGTAACTTCATTATCAGAAATTCAATAGAATCTGCCTGCAAAAACTTACTATACTTCGACTTTTAATTCCATTCTTGACACTTGGCAGTTCAAAGAAAAATAATGTTAAGTACGTGTTTTGAAGACAACTTAATAAATTTAAAATATAAAATTTGCTTATTAGTACATTTGTGAAGTTGATTGAATTTCGTTTATTCTTACACCAACTCAAATAGCTGTTTTTATTAAAACCTGTCAAATTAACTGTCAAGTTACTGAATGGAATTAAAAGTCGAACCTTACGTACTAACAAAAGTAGTTTACTGAATCTACTTTGAAGAATAAATAATTTGAAATTGAAAATAAAAGGACGACTACTGGGATTTTCACCCTACTTATTTACCTGATAAGTTATTTTACGTTATTGAAATCGCTTTTAAGTTTCTCTCCTACTTAGACATTAGAATATTATCATAAAATGTAACTAATTGAGTATTATTCGACTAAATACCTAATATTAATTTTTCATTGATCTGATCATAGATACCCACCTAACGACGGTAAATTATAAATTAAAAAATTGTATATTTCCAATAAAAGTATTTGAAATCTTTTCTTTTGTTTAATTTTGTAAATATTGGTAGCACCTCGCTGACCTCGCTAGTCGACCGACGCACGGCTCGGCGCGGCGGTTCGCTCTCTTGCCGGTGTGCCTCACGCACACGGAGCGCACAGAATACCTAAAATCGATTAGCGCTAGAAACTCGGTGCCCCCTTAAAGTAGCTATCCAATACCTATTATCCCTAAATGACATATGAGTACTTACTTAATTTTCTGTAATTTTAACGCACGCATTTAACTATTATTTCGCGGATATTGGTGTGGGTTACACGTTTATTTAGTTCATAAGTTATTCTGTCATACTTTTTGTAATATGCTACTGTTAAATGTCCCATTTTTTTTTTTTTTTTTTGTGGATGGGAAATCATCAAATGACCCCTCCCGCTCTGGGTGGAGCGGAAGGGGGAGTGTCAGACTTTTACTGACTAAAACCCACCCGTGTTCCTTCCTTAGCCCTTTCTGTTCCAGGGCAGCGGTTAACCTTTCGGAAAATCCCGCCGCCTTAAATGTCCCATTAAAGTAAAAAAAAAAAAAAAAACATTTTATAATAAATCTGCTGTACCGGCTCAGTATAACAGGTTAGATTTTTCAGACTGCATAGTACGGATAGATACCTTAGCCGTTGTAGCTACAGGAAAACGGTCTTAAGAGACTGTCTGTCTTGATATTTGTTATTATATGTGTATGCTATTTGGATCTTTGTCAAAAAGTAATTAAATATAGTTTTCGATACAATTATCTGCTCAGTGTCGGAGCTTCAAAAGATAAACTAGACTACGATAGACTCCTGACTTGATAAACGAAAGAATGTTAAAACCGACGAAGATATTGGAATTTACCAAAAATCTAGCTTAGCATTATGCTGAGCGATGGCCGTTTTGCGTGGATGTAACGCATGTTTTCCCCGACCGAATCACGACTTCTAAAATAATAATAATTTCTGCTCTTACAATATCCAGCTGGGCAACTGGTCAGAAGCCCGTCAACTGAGTGAAGCAGCGTCCCGCGACGACCCGTACTCTTGCGCTGCTCGCGTTACCAGCGCGTTGGCGAGCGCACGCGCGTCTGATACGGGCGCGCTCGCTTGGCGCGACGCGGCCGACCAACTGTCTGCCGCCACGCATCTCGACCCCGCTGATCTTATAGCTGCACACGATCTGGGTAAACTGGCTTCGATAACTTTAATCTCAAAACATAAGTGAGTCAATAAGTGACGTCATCAGCGTGTTCGCGAGCGCCCGCGCGTTTGAATCGGGTCTGCTCTGAGAGAGACCTTTTTAACCTTTTTTATGTAACCTTAAATTTTGTTTGTCTATTTTCTTACTTATTTTAGGTATGTATACTATAATTTTGTCTTTAATTATTGAAATTGTTTTTTAACCGTTTTAATTAAAGTAAATAAATAAATCAGTAACTTTGTCGGCTTATGCGCACTGGTCGTGACTAATAAATTTTCCCCGCCATGTTAGTTGACACAAGAGTGTGGCGCAAATCAATTCAACCTCAAACAGGTTCAACAAATCAAAAGGGAAAAAGATCGCACAACCCACTCCTGAACGTCATCAGTCCGACTAGTTTGTTGGGCCATCTGCTTCTAAGGATCGTCAACTACAATTCTAGTAGCTAATTAAGATCAAATTCGCAAAACACATATGTATTCGTTTGTATGAAACTGATAGATGTCAGGAACGCATTCTCTCGACGGCCGGACTAGGTACCTGCCAATCATCATGAATACACCCGCAACTCTATTCAAAACAAAGTTTAAGTCAATACTTTATAGTGACCGACCAAAACACGATTTTCAGCCGAAACCGTAACCGTAATCGAACTTTCGGTTTCTCTTCTAGTTTCGGCCGAAACCAGAAGCGAAACTTTAAAGTTAAGAAAAAGTTAGTTAATTAAATGACATTATTTACTGAGACCCGTCGTTTTTGTAGATTTGTTACAAATAATTTATCCAAAGAATTAAATGCTTCTACCAGATTTAGTGTGAAAAACTGTCAAAATTTTAAAATTACTGTTGAATGAGTAAGCCATAACTTAAATAAGGTGCTACTATTAGCTTTTGCGATTTAGTAATTTTTCGGGTGCTCGATTCAAATCTTAACACCACATAATTTTAGCATTAACAATCACCGATATAATCGCTTTATCAACATATCTATCGAAAATTATTTTTCTCTATGCAAAACAATTCCGCATCGTTAGAAAATGCAATTTTTAAGTAGTACTCAAACGGAACGAGTCTCTTAATCTTGTGATATATTACTGTTACGAGCTTCGGGTTCGTGACAATAAAACTGCCGATATAAATTACCAAAAATGACACTTTAATTAATCAACACAAACACACTAATAAATAAACACAATTATTACACTTAAGTCGCACTTGAAGATCGCTTTAGATGTATTCGCATGTATCGCTTCCAACACACTGTGTCGAATCGCGGTTATTCCCGGCCTTATATAGTGCAGCAGATTGTTCTAGTACCTTCTATTGAAACATCTAGAATGTTCGGGTATATACCGGCCCCGACTGACCTCTGTCGATAGTTCTAGTATGGAAATTTCTAGAAGGATCTATTTGTTCTACTACTCGATACTAGATGGCGCTTGTGGTAATAATTCTGCTACTTGATAATAGATGGCGCTAGTGGTAACTAATGTTGCCATGTATCAGGCATTAATCGTGGCGCGCAACACTGCCCCCTCCTAAGACATGCTCGTCCCGAGCATTATCGGCTCCATTATAACGCGCCAGTTGATCCACATGGACGATCTTAGGAGTGCCTCTTGCACCTTTCTGTATCCGGTATGTTACGTCATTGATCTTTGTCACAATCCGGTACGGTCCATCCCATTTAGCTTGAAGCTTAGGAGATTTCCCTTTGCTGCGGACTGGATTGTGCAACCACACTAGTGAACCTTCGTCGAACCCTTTATTGTTCATTTTGCGGTCATATCGGGTTTTCATCTCCCATGGTGCACCAACATTGTGCAATTTCAATGCACCTCTATTACGAGTCTGAGGTCCCTTTACAGCTGCACAACTTGTACATTTGCGACAACAGTCCTTGACATCGTCCCGACAGTGGACCCAGTAAAACCGTTCCCGTATCTTCAGTAGAGCCCGTTTTACTCCCAGATGACCTCCTGAACAACCATTATGGTACAGCTGTAGAACATCCGGTACTTGAGCCTTAGGGACAACCATTTGCAAATGACAGCTGTTTCCCCGAGCATTTTCCCATTTACGGCACAGGACTCCATCCTGAATCACCAAGCTGTCCCATTGGGCCCAATAGCTTTTTGTGATCGAACTCATCGCCGAGACGTCACTCCACCCGGGGCTTAGGTGCTCTGGCCTTCATCCACTCCAGAATCGGCTTGATGTCCGAATCTTCCTGCTGTGCACGCTGTACGCTTTCCTTCCACTCGTCACTGAGGTCTGTCTTGAGCATCCTCACAGGTACGACTTCTTTACTTTGCTTAGTCTTCAAGGCGGCAATCTCATCCTTCAGCTGGTTGACATAAGTATGGTCCTGTTCGGACCGCGCATGTGCTTCGCGTCGCACTCGCTCCAACTTGTTCTGTTGCATGTCAAACGCGCGCTTCAATTCTTCTAAACGTTCTAGAAGGGCTTGCTGTTCCTGGCGAGCAATAAGCAACGCCTGCTGCTGGTGCTGGGCGGTGCTGTTAGCTGCACTGCCCTCTGGAGATCGGCCCTCTTCTCTTTCTGCAGTTCGCTTGGGGCAACTGGATCGAAGGTGGCCCCTTTCGCCACAGCCGTAGCACCTAGGGCTGTATCCTTTATTGCGGTCGCGAACTGTAGCCGCTGCAACCTCCCTGACGCGATGGGAACGATGGTCCTGCCGCACGGCTTCCACCTCCAGTGCATGGGCCAAGGCGTCCTTAAGCGTCCCGTAGTGCCCGAGCCTCACAGCAGCTCTAACTTCGAGGTAGGGCATGCAAAACAGGAAAGTCATCAAAACCGGTTTTGAACATCGTTTTTTGGGACCAAAACCGAAAACCGGAGCTAGGTCCGGTTTTAGCAAAAAAAATCGAATGTAGTATAATTTAAAAAGAAACACCATTTTTTTTAAATACCCACTAAGTCTACAAATAAAACAAATTGTATGATACATTTCTTTTTAATCCAAACCATAATAATTGTACAGATAACAATGAACTTATAATACTATAAAGATTAATTAACTGAGATCAAATCAACAACAAGTAAGTTTTTGGTATCTTTGGTACCTATTAAGTCTGCTATCAAAAATAATATATTTTAAACATAGAAAACACAATCAGTATCTTCAAATATTAAACACAGCCACCCACAATTACCTTTTACATAATAAATAATTATATGCTTCGGTGAGATACACCCGATGCCCTCCGCTTTCATACATGGCTTGCTCTACTTTTACGAACCCAGCCAGGTCGAAATCTGACCGATTTTTGGGGGTTCTCTTTCTCTTGCATTTGTGTAATTCCTTCTCTAGCTGCTCTTGAAGAGTTAGCTCTTCAGCGTCAGATGATGACGATTGCGAAGGTATGGACTGCTCGGTGAGAACTGCGGTGATGGTGTCTGTGTCCTCGGGTTTATATTTTAGCTGCTGCAACAAGTTGATAATAGTTTCAGTTATTTCAGCACCATTGGGTTTGGGAAATGTGTCATCATCACCTTGGGCGGAGAAGTCTTCCCAATCATGTAAATAGTGTAAAACACCTGCTAGAAGGAGACGTCTTTGCTTTATGCGACTTCTCAAATTAGTCGCTAGCTTGAGACTCAAAAGTTCACAAGTGGTGAACCATAATGTCCATAATGTAATATAATTCGGGCTAACGCAGCAACTACTGGATGTAATTGCGCCCTTCGTGTCGTTTCATCCACGAGCTCAACATAAATGTACATTAAAAGACACAAAATATAATAAATTAATAACTAAGTAAATACTCACATTTTGTCCTAGCGTCGCAGGCGAGGGCGGCGGACACGCACTTGCACTCTCGGTAAGGGTATTACTGCAACAACGCAGGCGCAGGCTGGCGGGTTACGGGTACGGGGCGCGGGGGTAGTGGAGGGAGGCGTGTAAGTGGGTGGATGCAGGCTGTGTTCGGTTCGGATACATTTGATGCCTCAAAATTAATTATTTTTTGAGTGTTCGAAAAAAATGTTGATAAAAATCAAAATGTTAATTATTACTCAATAATGGGAAAACCGGAGCTCCGGTTTTGGCTCTCAAAACCGGTTTTCAAAAATCGTTAAATTTTGGCCGATTTCCGGTTTTGCGCAAAACCGGAAAACCGGTTTTGCATGCCCTACTTCGAGGTCACGGATGCCGTCGATGAATGCCAGCACCAGGTTCCCATCGATAAGCGCAGGTACGGACTGGTAAGCTTTACGCACCAGCTTCTCAACTTCAAGGGCCCACTGCTGCAGGTTTTCGTTACTGCGTTGCACGCGATCCTTGAGCTGCGCACGAAACACGTGTTCCAGGTGAGCGTCGCCATACCGAGCCTCCAATGCCTCAAGGAGCTGCTCGTAAGTCACTTCCTTACCCAGAGCTTCCAGAACAGTTAAGGCCTGGTCGCGTAGGCCTAGGGTGAGGGCAGTCATGGCCTGACTTTTGTTCCAACCGTTCGCCTTCATGACAGCCTCAAACTGGATTTTGTAGGCCGACCAGGAAGAAGTTCCGTCGAACGGTGGCACTTTGAATCCACGTAGCGAAGGTGTCGTAGCTACGGGAGCTGCGATTCCATCCCCAAGTTTAAGGTAATCCAGCGTTTTCTTTACGTCAGCCATCACGGTTGTCTTCGCGTCAGCCATCACGTTGTTAACCCGATTATTCACTTGGTCGATCCGGATTTCAGCTTCCGACAGGCGGTTGTCGTGTTGAGCAACCCTATCCTTCACCTCCTTCATGTCTTTCCCGAAGGTAGCGTGAAGGTCCTTCATAAGGAGCATCTGCTCTTCCTGGCGGCGCGCTTGCTCCTCCTTATCACGTTGGAGCTGTTTTTCCAACCGACGAGCCTGTTCCTCCTGTCGGCGAGCCTGTTCCTCCTGTCGGCGAGCCTGTTCCTCCTGTTGGCGAGCCTGTTCCTCCTGTCGGCGAGCCTGTTCCTCCTTGTCCCGCTGGAGCTGTTCTTCCAACGGACGAGCCTGTTCCTCCTGTCGGCGAGCCTGTTCCTCCTGTCGGCGAGCCTGTTCCTGCAGCATCATCATCAGGGCAGCAAAGTCTGGTGCTGCTGATGCTGAAGCGGCTGCGGACGGGTCGGCCTCCGTGGTTGGTAGCTGGCCCTCCAACCTCTGCGGCATAGTTCCACCAAAATGTCTCTGGTCCGTCTCCTGTTGGCGTTGACTCCGGGTACGGATACCCTCCGTGTCGTCGTCTTTAGGTAAAATCGGCATAATTTTATCCCTCGCTTCTGACACCAATTGTTACGAGCTTCGGGTTCGTGACAATAAAACTGCCGATATAAATTACCAAAAATGACACTTTAATTAATCAACACAAACACACTAATAAATAAACACAATTATTACACTTAAGTCGCACTTGAAGATCGCTTTAGATGTATTCGCATGTATCGCTTCCAACACACTGTGTCGAATCGCGGTTATTCCCGGCCGCGGTTATATAGTGCAGCAGATTGTTCTAGTACCTTCTATTGAAACATCTAGAATGTTCGGGTATATACCGGCCCCGACTGACCTCTGTCGATAGTTCTAGTATGGAAATTTCTAGAAGGATCTATTTGTTCTACTACTCGATACTAGATGGCGCTTGTGGTAATAATTCTGCTACTTGATAATAGATGGCGCTAGTGGTAACTAATGTTGCCATGTATCAGGCATTAATCGTGGCGCGCAACATTACTATAGTGACCAAACGCATAGTTGCTAAGATCCATCTGCTGTTGCCCTTAGAGCTTGTATCAATCTTCTAGATAGAATAAATCCATACACTCTGATACTAAAAGCAGCATGTCTGCTAATAAACATTTTACTTCTATTTATAAATTTAACCAAGACTTATATTTTTGGGTTTTGTACAAAAACGATGGAAGCGGCACCCTATTATTAAGTCTACGCTCTCTGTATTTCGGTCAGTCGTTCGTATTCTATCAAAACCGACAGCTCACAAACGCCATATTATGCCAGTTTCGGTCGGGTCGGCTTCGGCTAGGTTTAGTTTGGTTCTGTCAGTCATTAATACTTTATTTATAAAATAAAGGTGCAAAAGGTGTTTTAAATAAAATAGTTTTTATTTAAAACACCTAAGCAAACTATGTTTTGCCACTAACGGCTTGCAAATATTACTTATAAGTTATAACTAAAACCAAGTTATAAAGTAGCACATTCACGATGAAATTTGAAGAACAATATTGATTAAAACCAACCAACAATGTAACCTATTTGCTATCATTCTATTTATTTTATTTATACTTAGTGTAAATTGACCATTGAAATTTGTTTGTGAATTTGCTACTTAAGAGCCGACTTTTCGACTTTAAATCTGTCCCTCAGCATTAGCTCTAGAGCGAAGCGGAGACGAAACAGCGATGGATGGCGCCACAGCTCGATGGTCGCTAGTGCGCAACGCGAGTGGCGCCGGCGCCACGCTGCGCTCGCTGGCGGCCGCCGGCCTGGCGCGGCGCTACCAGGACAAGCATGACGCTGCTGCTGCTGATCACTGGTAGCTACCTCACGCACGTTACATCACGCTGCGCTCGCTGGCGGCCGCCGGCCTGGCGCGGCGCTACCAGGACAAGCATGACGCTGCTGCTGCTGATCACTGGTAGCTACCTCACGCACGTTACATCACGCTGCGCTCGCTGGCGGCCGCCGGCCTGGCGCGGCGCTACCAGGACAAGCATGACGCTGCTGCTGCTGATCACTGGTAGCTACCTCACGCACGTTACATCACGCTGCGCTCGCTGGCGGCCGCCGGCCTGGCGCGGCGCTACCAGGACAAGCATGACGCTGCTGCTGCTGATCACTGGTAGCTACCTCACGCACGTTACATCACGCTGCGCTCGCTGGCGGCCGCCGGCCTGGCGCGGCGCTACCAGGACAAGCATGACGCTGCTGCTGCTGATCACTGGTAGCTACCTCACGCACGTTACATCACGCTGCGCTCGCTGGCGGCCGCCGGCCTGGCGCGGCGCTACCAGGACAAGCATGACGCTGCTGCTGCTGATCACTGGTAGCTACCTCACGCACGTTACATCACGCTGCGCTCGCTGGCGGCCGCCGGCCTGGCGCGGCGCTACCAGGACAAGCATGACGCTGCTGCTGCTGATCACTGGTAGCTACCTCACGCACGTTACATCACGCTGCGCTCGCTGGCGGCCGCCGGCCTGGCGCGGCGCTACCAGGACAAGCATGACGCTGCTGCTGCTGATCACTGGTAGCTACCTCACGCACGTTACATCACGCTGCGCTCGCTGGCGGCCGCCGGCCTGGCGCGGCGCTACCAGGACAAGCATGACGCTGCTGCTGCTGATCACTGGTAGCTACCTCACGCACGTTACATCACGCTGCGCTCGCTGGCGGCCGCCGGCCTGGCGCGGCGCTACCAGGACAAGCATGACGCTGCTGCTGCTGATCACTGGTAGCTACCTCACGCACGTTACATCACGCTGCGCTCGCTGGCGGCCGCCGGCCTGGCGCGGCGCTACCAGGACAAGCATGACGCTGCTGCTGCTGATCACTGGTAGCTACCTCACGCACGTTACATCACGCTGCGCTCGCTGGCGGCCGCCGGCCTGGCGCGGCGCTACCAGGACAAGCATGACGCTGCTGCTGCTGATCACTGGTAGCTACCTCACGCACGTTACATCACGCTGCGCTCGCTGGCGGCCGCCGGCCTGGCGCGGCGCTACCAGGACAAGCATGACGCTGCTGCTGCTGATCACTGGTAGCTACCTCACGCACGTTACATCACGCTGCGCTCGCTGGCGGCCGCCGGCCTGGCGCGGCGCTACCAGGACAAGCATGACGCTGCTGCTGCTGATCACTGGTAGCTACCTCACGCACGTTACATCACGCTGCGCTCGCTGGCGGCCGCCGGCCTGGCGCGGCGCTACCAGGACAAGCATGACGCTGCTGCTGCTGATCACTGGTAGCTACCTTATGCACGTTACATCACGTCTGCTTTCCTGGAGTAGACAGAGTTGCAACCATTGTACAGTCACGAGCATAAATAGTATGATTAATTAATGAATATATAATCATAAGAAGATAGCAAATATAATGTGACATCGAAGGAACATCAAAACTATCTGACGAGATACGCAACACCATATAGGATGACACATCGGCTTCAAAAAGATGTATCACCTACAGGTGATACATCTTCGGCGAGCAATGGGCAGCTCGCCGCCCGGTAAGGACCAGGCCCGGGTCGACGGCGCGTTGTGTTCCACGCGCGCCTCAAAGAGATGTCAGCACGAACTGACAGGGTCCGCTAGGGCCGATGCCTGCCAGGGCCGCGGGTTGTTCGAAAGAGATACCGTGGCCCCTTGCACAGGCAACTGAAGGAACACGAGTGGGTTTTAGTCAGTAAAAGTCTGACACGCCCTTCCGCTCAGCCCAGAGCGGGAGAGGTCATTTGATGATTTCCCACCCAAAAAAAAGGTGATACATCTTGCAACAAATATCTGCTTGCGGGAGTAGGCAGATATTTATAACGCAAGATAATATGTACTTTTGAAATATTTCTATAACTTTTAGGTACAGCCTTATCGGCAACTGGGACGCGGGAGTCACCTGTGCGCTTGCACATCTACACAGCGAGATGGGTGACACACAAACTGCTAAACATCATTACCAAGACGTAAGCAAACAATATTTTCAATCAATTCAGTATATTGCAGTCTACTGCTGGTCGTAGGACCTTCCCAAATTGCGCCACAACACCCGGTTCTCCGACTTCCGCATCCAGTCTGCCACAGCTACCTTTTAAGGTCGTCGAAATTGTGTAAGGGCCTTAGTGCACGGCACGGTTTCTTTACAGTACGGCGTATAAATTGCGTCGCAGAAAAAACGTGTCTGTCAACAAGCTTCCACGGTCGTTAGTGTTGTATGCATCACTATGCATACAACACTAACGACCGTGCCTACACACGGCGAATAAACCGTAGTTTTTCACGGCAAGAAAAACGTTTGTGACGAAGGGTCTTGGACTTTTAACGTAGGTCAAAATAAGCAATAGGTTTCAAAAGTCAATGAAATCTTGTATTCCGCATTTAACGAGCAATTCCAAGAAAAAAGGTGCTGTAAAACAATTAAAAGTGGAACACAGAAAACACATCGTTTATTCATTCAGTAGGTACATTGAGTCTAGAACGCAGTACTCATCAATGACGACTGTAGTAGAACGTTGTATATTCAATCAAAAAATTGGTTGCGTCGTATATTGCCAAAAGTTTAAAGGGCGTGTGGTGTGCGATCATGAGTCCACAGCAAGAGAAAGACGGAGCTATACATCCCTTTCTCGGACTGGAATCATAATGGCGTTAATAGGTCACAATACGGTTCCTGTTCCACTATTTTTAAAAACGTTCTAATCTCAGTCTCAATCTGTCAAAAATTACTCTGATTTCCATATATTTAAAAAACATTTTTGACATTGAATGTCACTAAGCTGAGATTGTATTATGCATGATTAAAAACGTTTCAAATCTAGTTGATTTGAAATTATTTTTAATCATGCATATATTTTTGTTGTATTACGGGAATTGACCTTCAGATCTTGTATCAAGTCAGAGGAAACGTAAAAGCTGAGAAAATGTACGATCTACTATCGAACATTCTTCCCGAATTCGAAGATTCACCAATATGAAAAGTATTTCATATTCACAGGCACCTTGTACTCCCAAAAATATTCGGTTAAACCGTGTGACATAGAAACGGTCGACCTTCGCGTTTCTCATACATTATTCACTGACACTCGCCTAAATAGATATTTGATACCGAATCTACGAAAAAATACCATGTGTACGTCGAAAGTTGACAAAAGTGCCTGTAACGATACTTACATAATAAAACGGAAAAACAGGCACTCATTTTGTAACAAGCCCAAGATAATTTACGGGAGTAATGAGAGACACAACCATAGCCGTCTTAATTGCCCTGGACGTTTTTCTGCCTTATAAAAGGCTGCTCAGCTCACTATCAATTAAAAACATTTTACGAAAATTTGCTTATTGGAATAAGCACATTAATTTTATACATATAAGGTTCATATTCTTATGAAACGCTTACTATACGAAGCTTAAGTAAAGTCATCTATATGTACAAAGAAACGCAATCAACATTTATTTAAGAAGCTTAAGCCCGCGGCTTCGCCCTCGTTGATTTCGAAAATTATCCCAATACGTGTTTTAAATACGTACACACATAATGGGTACGTATTCAATACTTGTACGTAATGAATACGTGGCTTAATATCCGCCGTAAAACTTCACTTATACTGGTATATTTGAATCTGATGCAGGTAGAAGCAGTGTGGCCATGTGAGCTGTCTGCACTGGAATGGCTGGCCGGTGAGGCGCAGCCCGATGTTGCACTGCAGTACTACCGCCGAGCAGCCAGACTGCAGCCCAGTAATGTATGTACTTGACTTTTGTTAATACGCAATCTGTATGGAGATACCGTGCTCCATAAACTATTAGAGAAAACACATCACTTTCCGCGTAATTAAGACTAAAGACCGATTTACACGGTGCAGGTTTCCTGCTTGTGATATACAATAAAATTGAGATATACAATAAAATTGAGATATACAATAAAATTGAGATATACAATAAAATTGAGATATACAATAAAATTGAGATATACAATAAAATTGAGATATACAATAAAATTGAGATATACAATAAAATTGAGATATACAATAAAATTGAGATATACAATAAAATTGAGATATACAATAAAATTGAGATATACAATAAAATTTAAGCAATAATTGCCTTGCTTCAAACAATGTTTATATACTGCAACTTATATAGTTGCTTTAACTTGTGGTACTTTTATTATTAGATAAGCACGGGCGACACACGGTCACTGCACGGTCGCCGTACGTAAGCTTGTGAAAGCTGCCGTGACTCAAACTCAAATAATTTATTTCAAATAAACCAATTACAGGCACTTTTGAATTGTCAAACGGTCGGTCAGTCAGAAAGATGAAGCTAGTTGCCCATTCCAAAGCGTAGGTACCTATGGAGAAGAACGGGCAAGAAACTCCACTGACACTTTTTTAAACCATAAAATTGTTACAACAACACACGAATGATGTAATCAAATATTTTGATTACATCATTCGTGTTGAAATTAACCATGTGAGAACGATGTATAAAGACTCGCACGTACAAAGCGTCCCTTATAGAAAACATAAAAACAATTCAGAAATTAAAATAAGCCGTGGCAGCTAAGAGATGACCAGTCCCAACTGACGGTGCCCGTTCACGAACATGACGTGTGGATCAGCACCATTCAGCTCAACCATTTTGAAGGGAACTTAATGATCCAACACACACGCCACCACCAGCGAGACATTAGAGTGAGCATGACATACTCTCAGCCGCCAGGGCACATTCAAGTCAATGAAAGACGTACGCAGTAAATGGTAGCTTTATAGCAAGTACATAGTGCTCACACGTGTGCTATGCAATTATACAATACTAAGAGATTGATTATACAATGCAAATATAGTTTTCTCCAATGTTCAGCAGCTCCAACAATGTTTCCGAATGATAATTAGTTAGTTTATGCGCCCCTGTGGAGCAGGACGAGCATTGAGCCAAGCATTTTTGTCAGCGATGTAATCGCCTAACTTATTAATATGCTTGGCTACATAGTGTGCGTTTAATACAAGATTTAAATTTCGTTTCATTCAGTTGAAGTATGTTGGGAAGAATTTTATTGTAATATTTTAAACAGTACCCCAGTACAACAGTACTTTAGCTTTACTTTGAAGGATTTTACTTTAGTGTGACCGTGTGTCGCCCGTGCTTATCCACTATAAACACGGTTTAGGCCGTTTAGGCGGCAACCGTATGAATGTGAAAAGGCCCTTAGTCTCAGGACGGGTCCGTATTGTTGTATGTTTAAACCTTAATTGTTCCGTTGCGACAAAAAGGTGGTGTTAGTCGTCCAATATAGCTTCATCTCGTTTCCGCCCGAGACTCGTCTTAATACGACAGGAAATCAGTAAGTTGACGCGTACCGCACTTCTAGCTCCCATCATGATCTGAATGCTGGCAAATTTAATTTGGCCCTGTATAGGCCCAATTAAATTTGCTAGCGAAACTACACAATTGACAAGGGTTATTTAAACACAATGAAATAAAAAAAAAAATAAGGGTCAGTTCACACCGAGATTCCATACGACGCGACGCTGCGCGCATACTTTAAAAGAGTGACTCAAAATATACTTTATTTTCTACACGAAAAGGTACACATTGCATTGTGAGAGTTCAGAATACGTTGCGCCGTGCAGCTCTCTCTTTTAAGGTGTGCGCGCAGCGTCGCATCGCGTCGCGTCTATGGCTAAACAAAAGAAAAACTGTTTTTCTTACCTCATACTTTAATATCCAGCGGTCGTTGACCTTCAAAACAATACCATCAAATCATTTATTTTATTTTATTATTTTTAAACATACCCGTGGTGGGTTGCTGAGTTTCGGTAGCTCATTTTGATTTGAATTTGTAGTTAGAATTTAAGACCGATAAAGTACCTGACACATTTGTTGGTGCTGATTAACTGCATATACTAAAACACAGTGATAAATAAGCCATTAAAAACAATGACTCCATAAATCCGTAGAATCGTATTTCGAGATATACTCGTATGTAGCTGATAAAAGTGTGTCCCCACCGCGAAAATTAACATTCGATAAAGACGTTTTACTGAACAGCGATTGTTCGGGTCTCCCCGCGCAGCTTTAAGTATATGCGAGCATTCGTCGCTGATGTCTTAGCACGGGAACGTTCGTCTACGAATGCCCGTGGTGTGAACGAAATGTAACAAATAGTCTCTCCAGTATAGGTACTAACTTATAAGTTACCGAGGAACGACCCAGCTCGATTTTTATCACGCTACGCCGTTTATTACAATCTCTACTGACTCTCCCAGAAACTTGTGGACAAATTTAGGGGGTGGTACAAACCATCAAACTGAAAAACTTTCTCCATGGGACTCTATATCGTAATCGCGAAAAATTTATCAACTGTCCCATACAAAACTTCGATGCCTACTCGACCCAAATGTATGGAACGATTTTTTTTCGCGATTAAGAGATTGGTCCCATGGACAAAGTTGTTCAGTCTGATGGTCTGTACCACACCCTTAAATTTTACCACACCTTTCTAGTACATTCTGTATAAATAAACTCGAGTAACACAAATAAATAACAAGTTAATACAAAACCAGCGGTTGGTATTTACTCCTTATCGTAGAACATTCCATTTTCCGAATTATTGCGTCAATTCAGAATTATTGTGTACAACAATGTAATAGTAATGTATTGAAACAAAGATAGGAAGTACAGTAATCTTACTTTTTGACCTTATATTATTGAAAACAACATTACTCTCATTAGGTACTAACATATATTTGACAACGATACAATATATCGTACCTAACCTAAGTAAATGCTTTGTTTCTCAATACCTACTCAATATACTGATTACTTTCCTTTCCCCAATGTGAACTTCGGTGGTCAGTTTTACAAAGTCATTGTGGACCCTGTCGGGCACAGGAGATGATTATTTAAGTAATCTATACTACCAATAAAGTTAAAGAGTTTGTTTGTTTGTACGCGCTAATCTCTGAAACTGTTAAACAGTCGGATTTGAAAAAATCTTTTTGTATTTGATAGCCCAATTTTTTAGAAAGGCTTCTTACCATCACACTACGACCCTTAGGGCCGAGCAAAAAGAAAAAGTCAGTGGGGCCTAAAAATGCCACTTTGGCAGAATCATAATAGGATAACAATATGTATCATATTAAAAATCGTAAAATGGTCATAAACTGACGATTCATAATATGATCTGTGTGCAATTCATATCACGCAATTCACCTGTTTGACAGTTTTGTATGGAAATTTGTAAAATGGTCCACCAATGTTTACACCAAATATGATTGATATGAAATGAATTGTAGGTGATTAAACTATTATGTGTAACCATTTAACGAAAATTAGAGGAATTGCTAATGAACTGCTGGGAATTCAGGAAATGAATAGCTTTTAGAGGTATTGCTTAAAGTGGCCTTTTTAGGCCCCAGTAAGAACGCTAAGCGAAAACGAAGTAATAGCGGGAACAAGAAATTTCACGCGGACGAAGTCGCGGACAGAAGCTATTTGTATGTGTAGTTATTTATAAAACATGGAATTTAAAATTTGGCATTAAGATACTCATTATAATTATATAGTTCATTCATATGTAGTTCTAATGTCACATAATTATATTAAAAAATGTAGCTTACTTTTCGACTTAAAACACTCCGGAAACCCACTAGTCACGTACGAACCTATCCATATTGTTTAAAGAAGTGAAGCTGTGTTGTGTAGAAGGTCTAAAAGTCTACTCAGACATGGGTGGTAGGTACCGTAAAACGGGGTGAATAGGGATGCAGGGGTGAATCGGGACGAAAGTTTAAAAAGGATTTTAACGTTGAAATAACATAGTTTGTTGCCAGAAAATACCCTAATGAGTTTACTGCTTTTTAATTAAAGATTAAGTGTCCTTGTTAGCAACAAACTATATTATTTTAAAGTATAAATCCACTTTAAAGTTTCGTTCCGATTCACCCCTGCAAACCTATTCACCCCGTTTTACCGTTACTCGCGGCGTTGGCGATGTACCGGTAAATATCATGTATCCCGGGTATGAACTTACGCATCTACATTATATCAGCTAAAAAACATCAACGACCGGTCTTGCACTGAAGCTACCGTGGAGTAAGATGTCACGTAACTCAGGGTGAATTTCACCAATATTCCACAACAATGATGGCAATGCTAGCTCTTCAAGGTTTATGTGCTTATCGCGTTCAGTTTTATTGGTGAAATCCGCCCTCAGACATATAACAGCCATTTTCTCTAGCCACAATGGGGTCTGCTGATGGGAGCGTGCCTCCGAGCCAGCGGGCGGTATCAGGAGGCGCTCTCCCTGTACAAGAAGATGAACGCACGGTTTCCTGACAACGTTCAGTGTTAGTAGAGTTTGATAATTTTGTATATGATTAGGTTCTTACTTACCGACCACCAATCTTACCAAGGGGTTATGGAGGGGTTGTGGAGTTCAGATAGACAGGCGCTCTATGTATAAAATACTTTTATTCAGCTGCATCCGTTTGGACTGGAAGCGACCCCAACATGTTGGGAAAAGGCTAGGCTGTTGATAAGTACCTACTTACTTAGTTATATACGGTGGAAAGGATATCGTAACAAAATTTTCACAATGGATTCAGTACATGATTCTACTGATGGTATCGGATTTTCGTCGGTTTAAAAAAAATCTCTGCCCCATACAAAGGTTCAATACCTACACTAACAAATGCATGGAACAGCTGATTTATGTACTCAATCTATGGGTAAAGTCTGTGTCATCACGATGCCTTTTTTTTTTTAAAACGTGATTGTCACCTATCTTTATCGTTATAACGTATAAGCAAAACCACGTCACTTTAAGACACACCCTGTGTTATTATTGTTTATATATTTATAAACAGTTTACAGTAGTCTTGTATGTTTATGCCTCAAGTTGTAAATGCAGTAAATCAATCAATGAATATTCGCGCAGGTTTGAAATTGATAGTGAAGCTGTGTGGAGACCAGGGACTGTCCGAGACGACCTCGTGGACCAGGGAACTGCAACGTGCACAAGCCAGGGTGAAACAGAAGGAGCAACAAGGTTAGTATTTAGTTAGAAGAAACCTCGATCTCAAAACAATTTGTAAAGCTTACAAATTAAGACGTTTTGTTGTAGAACCACACAGTCACCAATACGTCATTATTTTCTATCTAAGACCTTGAGAAGGTTTGTTTTAATTATCTACGACGGAAAAATACTACGCACTCTTGTTTGCGTAAGTGTCAATGAGAACTTTAATGCGCATGTAACTATATCGTTCGACAAGCATCGCAATAAATCTTATCTAAGAAATTAGATCAAGTCAATGCAGCGTATAACGGTGAGCCCCAAAATTGTAGTGTTTATTTTGGTTTCAGTATCGGTTACGTCAGCCGGAAGTGTCTCCTCGGGGGCCAGTCAATCGCCCATCGATCAATTAAGAGGTCAGTCATCATACGAAATCCAATGAACTAATTGCTACAAAACATTGCATAAGCTTACTACCGTGACACCGTTATTTGTTTTCCTTTTTATCGGAATTATCTTTAGAATTAGGTAACATCGCAGAAAAATTATCCAGAAATAAAAACTTTATCGGTTCGATTTGTTTGTTTTTAATATGTACCTATTTTAGTATAAACTTTGTGCTACCTGTTTAGGTGATTCACATGGACTGTTTTAATGCTATGATGTACACCTGTTTTGAACACCATTTCTGAGGACACATTGATGATTCATGCGTATGATTTCAAAGGCAGAACATGCTGAGCTGCGTTGACGCATACCAAAGTCGCGCATGCATCCTTGCGTTTCCAACTATCACCTTCTATACAACGCCACAATGCACGTGTATGCACGGAATCGCAGATTCATGAATGTTTAATGAAAAGGGAAATGAAGGTATGACGTTTGTGTTTGTGTCGGAACAGGCGGCAGCCGCGTGGGCAGTGCGCCCGGCGTGCCCCCGGGCAGCTCGCGCCGCCCCAGCGCGGGGCGAGGCGACAGCGGTCACAGCAGACCATACGAGTAACTTATTTGTATTGCTAATATTTTTGCACATGCAAAATTTTTTGTCATTTACATCATTTGCGTCAGTAGCTTCCTCAACTGCGAATTATTAAAACTGTAATAAAACTGAAAGGACGGAAAAGAAGAGCTATAAATAGATTTGACCCGTATTTGCAAATTGATTGGTCATTTTGTTGATATGAGCTTAGTTTACATGACCTTAAAGTTGGCTTTTGCGTAATTTGCATAGCTGTACTTTAAATTGGGTTTAACCTACCTATATACAAGGTGTAAATTGCCATTGTTAACAAATGAACCCCTGGTGAATGTAGTGTGAGAACGACAGTATCGCCTCATTAACGCTATTGCGCACCAGACATTTATACTAAAAAAACTCAGACTGTGGCGCCGCGGGGTCAATCGTCTGAATATTTATTGGGTTGATTCCTTAATCAATTCAATTCATTCAATGCGTACTTAACGTTTTGTGAAAGGTAATCATTGTCACAGTCAAAAATCGTGCCGTCTGTTACAGTAGGTACGACATCACTTTCATGGATGTAGCTAATTGAATGACCAAAACGAGGACTTTTTTTTGTCAACTCGTGTCATTAAACGTTCTTGACTCGTATAATTTATTTCTGCACGAGTTCTTTTAAATTCAAATCGAAGTACTTAGTTGAAAAGTGATCGCATTTTACTTTTTCCAACTTATGTTTTTCTATGAAAAGGTCAAATGACAAGCATGTTGCTGATTTTCTTTTATCGCGAATACGTGATACGTGATATTGTGTCGTAGATAATCGTATTTTTTCATCCCAAGGTATTCGACCACACCAAATCAGGATGGGTTGCAGCCAGTCAGCAGGTCTATAAACCATTCAGATACCAAGAAGAAGCATATCGATGAATTTGACGACGATCTTCCCCTGCCCCCGGAATAAATAAAAATCTCAAATTTACCTTATTATTATTCCAAAACAAGGTTTATCTTCAGACCCAGGTTTAAACCATCGAGCCATTTTTAAACTTCAAACTAAAATCCAACAATGTTAAAGATCTTCTTACAAAAACTGACGTTAAACCCGAGTCGAAGTATTCAATTTTGCATTAAGAACTTTACGTTTGTCGGAATACAGTAACTGACTAGAACTATACTTTATTTATAACTTTTAGTAATAAATTGCATTTTTTACGGATAGCTTGGTTTTATTTCTTGACTTCCTTTAAACCTAGATCAGGCAGGTCGCTACCTAACATTCCAATTCCGAACTATCATTACTAACATATAAACATATTTTTGTCATAGTTTATTTATATGTAGGTATTACTAAACCATTGTATAGGAAGTATTTATAATGTGGCTAAAATGTACCTACACGTTTTTAAAACGATATTAATTTAAAAAAAATAGATAAATTAATTACAACTGATTCTGCCAACTGCAAACAACTTTTTGACCGGGGATACACCTGAACATAGATAATAATCTGTAAGCATGATTGTTAACAGAGTACTAAAAACGTGTGTCTTTAGGATAGTAACGTCACGAATGATGATTGTGTTGTAAGTAACAAGGTACCTACGAAAATAGATAATAATATTTACCTTGAGGTAGGGTGAAGTGAACTTAAGTATATTATTATAAGACATCTGTAGTATCGCCACGTAATTTAAAGATAGAAGTGGCGATTAGTACAGACGCCAACAGGTCAAGCTACCCGAAACTGTCAAATTTTCCCAATCAACCTTGAACCTTAATGCCTTAGCGATAAAGTTGAAAATCCATTAGAGAAATTTGATAGATTGTAGTAGCTCGATGTGCTGGCGTCTGTACCTATCATGAAGGAACATAGATTAGTATCAGAAGGCCAATTCCCGTAATTAAAAATGTTCAAAATCTAGTCACAATCTTATCTCGGCGACAATCAATGTCAAAAATGTAAGGAAATTTATTATTATGTATATATATTTATTATTGACAGATTGAGACCGAGATCAGACTGTGAACGTTCTTAAAGTTACGAGAATTGCCTCTCTGGTATCTCTCTCTCACAGTGAGGAGGCCTGTGTCCTAGAAGTGGGAACATTATAGGCTGATTATGCCTCTCTAATATAAGAACTTACCCTTTAGGCGCAATTGGTCCGCAATAAATATAGTAATAATATGTACATAAAAATATCTAATCTTGGAAATACTTTATATTGGACCAACCGCGAATTGGACCAATTGCGAATAAAGCGAATTGGACCAACAATGGCGCCTAAAGGGTACGTACTTGGCAAAAGTCACGATACATTCTGCTTTACATGTGAACGAGGCTTTAGGAATTAGATTTAAGGGTTGTGTACGGTTTCTAAAATGTTCAATAAGCAACTCGGGGGTTTCAAAGTTCCAAACCGATCTAGCTATAATATGGGGGGAGGGGGGGGGGGATAACTGTACCAACTTCTCTGGTCATCCGTTCAGGGAATACATTGTTTTTTTAAGGTTAAACTGATAAGTCTCTTATCATTTATACCTAGCCATGATCGCGGACGTTAACTTCGGAATGCGGAAGACAATTTAGTCATCAACCCAGTAATTATAATCTCATTGTACTCTTCCTCTTTACCCAAATCGAGACCAATTATTTTTATCTGTTATACGCAATTAATACAATAACCTCATAACTTTGACTTGAGAACACAGGCTTACACAGGTAATTAGGTATGTGAAGTCTATATTTTTACGTATGTTGTCTTGTAACCGTGTACCACTCGGTATCCTACAAGTTCACTTTTGTGGATCTAATGCAGCTTGGTCTAATACACTGACAAGTATTAACCGGTTTACGATATCTTAGATATTCTAATATGCATAGTTTCGCACAAAACAAAATACTCAATTATGTATTATTATCAACCCAATTTGCATGTTCTTAAAGATAACATTTCTATGTCTGTGCAAGTGTTTAAATGTTTTGTTTGATATGTGCAGCTGTCGAATAGATTTTGTGTTTACGTAAATGATAATTCAACTTTTTTATTTCATCGCATATTTTTCAAACTTGTTTGCATATCCGGTATAAACACAATATGAATTGAAAATAAAAATATCTAATAAGTTTTAAAATAATGTATTTATAAATATGAAGGGATTCATACAGATTCTTACCTTAGACTAGAAAAATGCACGTTATCAGTTAGCTTACTTCCTCGTTTGTTTCCAAAACTTTTGGTAAAAGTTAAAAGTGATTTTAAATGCACTGAATTAAATGTTGGAACTAATTTACAATATTTCAGCTCATAAATCGGTAATAATAATTATCACAGGAGAGCTTTTATGAAAACACAACATACACTGCAGTGTAATTATATACAATAACATTTTAAAGCGGTTTTATATTTTCATAATAGTTCTCTTACCACTGTATTTGTCTTAAAGGGGACGCGCTAGGGTAGCCCTCGAAATTCAAACTTCCTTACGATTTTTATAATTTGCAGGTCAGTGTCATGTTGATTCTATGATGATTCGCGAACGTAACAAATATGACTACATAATTAAATGAAATATCAATCAATAGGATTATATGAACTTAGAGGGTTGTGTTGATGATTTTAACTATCATAATTCTGTAAATACATACTTATTACGTTCGCGAATCATACTTTGTTCAATATACAACCTGACGTTGCACACTCACCTGCTAATTGCAAAAAACGTAAGAGAATTTGAATTTCGCGGGCTACCTAGCGCATCCCCCTTAACGCCTTATCTGGCAAGCGTTCGGACATTACACAGCGGTCTTTTAACGTCTATACTTAACAAGATACAATTATATACAGAGTAAGCTTCGGCTTCATATAAATTAAACGATAATATCACATCATTTTACAAGTCTGTCGCTGTCGGCGGTCATGTAATTGTCATTTTAGGGCGGGTTAGTTACAATTTGTTTGTAGATATTTTCTAGTCTCTTGTTTTGCTTCCTACGGAATGACTCGCTTTATTAATGGTAAGGCATTCTTTGCTAGTTATTTCTATCTGAAAACTAAATTATATTTACAATATCCTAACTTCGTTTAACCCAATAATTTTATAACAATTAATACAGTCAAAATTTGAATTGGGTGGCTTATGTTGCATACGGTTTTACAATAGCACCATACAACATAATTATAGTAAGGTCCAAAATGTTCGCGTTTACTTCACTTGATACTTCAATCGCGTGTCACCATTCAGTGAAATAATACCTATTACTTACGTCCTCCCGAAGATAGTAGATAATGAATAAATAAATAAAATAAACACGTACATACTGATAGCGCCAACACGATAACAATATAATTAGGCGAGTTTTTGTTGTACCAAATGCGCAGCATTTATACATTCTTCGCTTCTCTGCTCAATGTAACCTTAACTTATCAATAAACGTTATCATTTAAATAATATAATTTATCGTCCACACACTTTACACAGAAAGTTTTCTGAGAATTCCTCAGCACAGGACAGTTTCTGATATGTAAATCCACAGTAGTTGTCGGTCAGTGACGTGACAACTAAATAGTCAATGTTCGCGCGACGGCCATGCGCCCCTACTAAACACTATGAAATAACTTTCGCGTACGGGTGCTCTATGTGTCCATATTGTATCGCCAGCAACGTGTCCTTAACCCTCTGGTATACTGGTTGCGCTTGCGTCATAGTCGGGACTTTGATCTCATGATCCAAGAACCCAACCCGGCTGATAGGACTGATCACCACAGCCGTGCCCGCGCCGAACATCTCTAGCAACTGAAAGCAAAACGATGTATTAAACACTCGAACTATTCAATTAAATCACAGCAAGAAATCTAAACGCTGAAACTTACCCGTCCTTTCTTATTTAGCTGAACCATTTTGTCCATGGTAAGAACTTCTTCCGTGACGACCAAGTCTTCCCACTGGCTGGCTAGCTCCAGAATAGAGCGACGAGTCACTCCAGGCAAGATGAGACCATTTAATGGCGGAGTACTTAATTGTTTATCTGCAAATATTATATTTTCATTGCATAATCATAAAAGTTAAACAAAAAACACTCGTGATCTGGAAAAAACGTTGGAACTGATGTTACTGACCCTAGTTGTTGCTTCAGATACGAGACAAGAATTTACCGGTCAAAAGGTCAGAGTGCCGACGCACCAGATAACATGACAGTATCAGCCAGTCACACGGATATCCAACCATTAACCGCATGATCGTACGTTATTTTTTATAATTAAATAATGGAACAATTTATAGTGTTTATTATTATTACCTCCTTGTTCATTGATGTAAACTACGAAGATGTTCATGGCACCGACTTCGGTGAGCTCATGGTTAGGTCCGAACAGCCACAACACTTGATGGTGACCTAGTTTAGCTGCCCGAGCTGTGGCCTCTGTAAACATAATCAAAACATCACTATTCCCGATCACACCAGTTATATTCTATTGATAAACTAATATGGCTCAACATAACAGATCTATCTATGAGTGCATAGTGGTTAATCATTCACGCAACAGTATGGAATTGCGTCTTGTTTATTTAAAACAGTCTATTTTGAAGTTTAGTCACAAAAATATTTAATCTGCATATTTTTTCCTGTAGCAGAAGACAAGAAGACATCAATCTTCAAAAAAGTAATAGAATTATTGGCGTGTAGATAGAACTCACCAATCGTCGGTCCATAGTTGGAGCCAACTTTTCGGTTGCCTACACCTCCAGGGAAAGCACGCACCACATTGGGATCTGCGAATATTGACACGGCACCGTCAGCTCCTGTCTTGTAGTACGCACTCACGGGACTAAGGATGACGAACAATAGCGCCGTTTCAGGTGCCATTATACCGAACGTTGGCTGTTGGAAATATAACAAATTTTAAATAAGCCAAAAGTAAACATATTATTATTATTTTATAAAGTCAAGAGACTGTGACCTCCTTTAAAGATGGAGATATATAAATTATGCTAATTGCACTATATAGGAAATAAAATGTAAAGCATCCATATTTTCATATTAACATAACAAGTTATTTAAGTTTTCGTGTCGTCGCTCTGGTGACGGTCCTTTTTAACCGATTTCAAGAAATTAAGAGGTTTAATTTGGGTTTTTTTTTTCGAAATGCTTAATCTATACCTAAGCAAATACGTTTGAGCTGTATCGTTAATTAAAGTTACCTTGAACAATGAACCGATATCTCAGGTACGCCAGCGATAAAAAACATGTTCAAAAAATAAATTAGCTTTTATGTAGTAAGTACTTAATCATTATCAAAATGCGATTTCTTCCTACGATCTATTTTCATTATTTATGAGTAAGTTAAGTAAGGCTATTCAAGCATTGATAGTTATGGCTATCAGCAAATATTTATTGCCCAAAATATTATTATTACCTATAGTAAAGAAATATCGCTAGGTATTACTTTCATGTTAATATATAAATTGCAAATCAAGTGACAGTCTATAATAAGCCGAGATAACGACGTAAACGCAAGTTACCTATATGCAGACTTAAAACGTGACCCAAACTCAATATCCAAATTATAGCAAATTAAGATAAGTGAAGTCGAATGTTTGTTCCAATGTAACGTGCACACCACTCGACTGAAAACGTGTGCGATAGATAATGCTGCAAACTGAAGCAATATCTTTCTTTTCTTCATAAAAAAATAAGCATCAGTAAAAAATTGCAACACTTGTCATCAATAGAAAGAATTGCAGCATTTGTTAATAAAATTCCATTCATGTAATAAAAAGTTAAATACAACGTTTTATTTATTTAATAATATAATAAATACACTATGGCTAAATAAAATGTAGGTAGTTAAGTATAAGTACAACGACTGTGTGCCAAGGTCGCCAATAAATCAATAAATTCTTTCAGTTTTTTGGTTGTACTGCACTTATCACTGTAATGTGTGCAACTGAATTTTTGCCAAAAGCAAAACACTATGCGAGCCAAACTTGGAACAAACATTGGTTTCGAAACAAGTGTAAATGTTCATTATATATTTGATAAGAGCGAGCTATACCTACTTGACAACAATGACCGATCTGTAATATTATCGTCCTTCACTCTAAGTAAAGATAAAAAGAAATATCGATCGAAACGTTTACGTATATTGGCAAGTGAAGCGCCTTGAACATCATAATACGAAAACATTCACCTATGTCCGTCCAATGACACAATAAAAAAACAAAATTGATAATTTATGGCATGATTGAACAAGTCTATTCGCGGTATCTCCGAATTTTACGATAACATTGCTGTTGGCCAAATTTTATGAATAAGAGGCGTTAACTAATTACAATAGATAAGAACAAGTGGGCTACATCATTTTCCCGCATGCGCACTGATTTTATTGCCACCATTAAGAACTTTAATGCCCTTAATTTTGATTGTTATTTATATGAAGATAAGCTACCTACTTTGTGTCCAAAAGATTATGATTGAAATTCTTGGAATTCTTAAAAAACTTTCTTGGTTTATCAACAATATTTATTTTGTGGATAAACCAAGAATGTTTTTTTTTTCTTATATAACATATCGTCCACTCTATAATTTTTTATCATTATTCTTCTTATAATTTATTATTCCTTTCATTTATTTATATTATACGCGCATTTATTTATTTTATATGATACGCTAGTATCGATGGTAAAAAATTCAAACATCATTGGTCCGAAATTCAGCTCCACGAACTCCGCTCACTGACGCAAGTTATGGCTTCGTTTTACTATTATCAAAACTGTACAGCCTGGTACAGCTTAGCACCGCATTTTCTAGACATCTTCTCAACGTTTTATAATTACATCACATCTGGCGGATGTAACGTTATTCTAAAAGGCTGATTGGCTTGATTCAGAGAAATGCATTTTCCTTATGACCAAAGATCGGAATACTTAGGTAGAGTATATTTTACCTATGGCCGATCTCTGCTTATGACTCACTTAAAAATGATGACGACCTGTTTGTAACGGAATTAGCTGATTTCACCAAGATATTACTAACGTATTCATAAGGCATACATAGCTGCCTGATTAGAATTGATAATACATGATCTATTAATTGAATAGTTCGCTTACCTCGGTGCCTATTAACGTAGGTCGAATGTACAAGGTGGAGGTTTCTGAATGTGGTACCCACTCTTGGTCTATTTGCACCAGCCTTGATACACATTTAATTAGTTCTTCTCCGTCAAAAGTTGGTAACCCAGACCTTTGTGCTGCTAAATTCATCCTTTCCATATTTAAATCAGGCCGAAACAATCTTATCTTATCGTCGACCCCCCTGTACGCCTTCAGTCCTTCAAACAACTGTAACATATTTATAATCACTTTATCTCCTTGCACACATGTAAACAGTGAGGTCCCTAGTGACATCATTCGTATATATGTATTAATGTAACAATACTGCGTTGATAAAGCGTGTAAATGACATCAATAAGAGCAATAATTCTAGAAATTGTTAATGTTCTCCCGAATCATAAAATACATGCAACTTGTTTTCGCATTTGCATCCTTTATCTCTGCTGCAAAAAGGACTGCTTTGAGGAAAAGTTAACGAGGTGTTGACATTTAAGAAACAAGTACTGCTTCTAAGTTAAAGAATTTAACTAATGAAGTGTGGGTAGGTAATTTACATACTTGTATTGCATAATGTAGCGCTTTGGCAGCAGGGTGCAAACTCAAATTTTCAAATGGCATTATCTCTGGTTTCTGCCATCCACCTAGTTGCTTGAAGTAGTTTATTTTGAGCATGTGATCGCTGAAAAATTTCCCGAAGCCAAGGTCTGTCACATCGGGCTTCGGGGTGAGTTGGTACGGAGCCGCAAGCCTCACTTGTAAGTCTTCGCGCTGAAAAATATATGACCAGTTAAACATCGAGCTGAGCACTGCACTCTGCTTACGTAACTAAAGTGACTTGTAATTTATTTATTTACTGTTTTATAAACTTATCGATAGTATTCAATTGTTTATATGAAGTATAATAATTTATTAGGGAATGTTATTCTAGTCAATAAAGCCTCGTAGCTTAGTTAAAGCGTCAGTCGATTACATCACATTTTGTGTTTAAATTAGTATGTTATGTAAACATTGAATACTGTAACAGTATAGTGTAACATCGTCGTGGTCGGTCACGTGTTAATTGGCATAGTTGATCCGAATCAATACATATATCATGCAGTTACCTCCTGACGAGTAGATAGGGTTTAGAAGTACAGTTACACGAGTGCAAACAAACAAGATAAAGGTTCAAAACAGACATTTACGACGTAGGTACATTCGATTTAAAAACAATACATTATTAGTTAGAATTATCTGCTTTGATGTTGTTAAATAAATTAAATACGTCAACAGCTGCGTAATGAAGTTATTCCAAGAAATCATATACAATACATTAGTTGAATAAAATTAACTTGAAAGAAAAATAGTATCATCATGATTTAGCTATTTGATTATAACATTGAGTTTAAGGTAAACGAATGGTTAGATTATATTTTTCTTCTGGACTGATAAGTATGTTTGATATTTACATTGCTGAAAGCTCGCTCAGTTATCTTAGGCCCGTATTACAGAACCTCACTCATCATGACTCAAGCATTACTCAAAACAAGTTTCGACCAATCAAATGGTTTTAAACTAGTTTTAAGCAATGCTTGAGTTTTGAGCGAGGTTCTGTGATACGGGTCTTACGAGTGCTTTCAACACAAATGCGTTCTCCACAAAACTCGATGATTTAAAATCTAAACCATATCGTAATTATTATATCAGGCATAATTGTTTGTTGGCTTGTTTCAGATATAAGTAATTAATTCAGAATAGTTTCAGAGGGGCAATTCCCGTATTTATAAGAACGTTCGCATTCTAATCTCAGTCTCAATCTGTCAAAAATACAATCTATTTGCCTACATTATTAACGAAATTTTGAATACTTATTAAATTGCGTTCGAGCTTACTTTGAACGAGATTTCAGGCGTAATATGTGGGCGGGGCTTCTCAGCGGGCGCGGCCATAGAGGGCGCCACGTGTTCCGGCTGCGCTTGCGCCGCGTTCTCTTCCAACTCCTTGTAGCGCAGCGAAGAACTGCAGTAACGAACCATTTGCAACTTGTGCTGGTTCTCGAATATCCATTTCACTAATACCTGCAAATATACATAAATAAATAACATTATAAACGTAATGAACCAATTCTGTCTAGTTTCGCTATTGTCCAAGAGACAATACAATTAATTAATTTTTATCGACCCCGAAAGGTCCCCTTTCTACCTACTTGCCGTTTTACCTAGGTAATGTAATGGATAGGTACTGCATGGTGCTTGGAGCACTTAATTAAATAATTTTGAAGACTACTATATTTTTTTGTAATATTTTTTAGGTTGTGGTATGTATTCTGATCGATAAATTGCAGAAAATAGTTCTTGTCTTTGGGTTTATCGTTGGTAGTTCCATTTTATTATTCAATTATTTTATTTCTTACAAATTCAATGATATCCTACTTCTCGTCTTTTTTTCCCAAAAAAATCCTTAACTACGGTAAAGAACCGGTAAGTTTGAAATTCGCGTTACCAATTCTTATATTTAGTTTAGATATTAAAATATTTTAATGTGTAGGAAAGTAAAGTTTTTAAAAATGTATGGAGACAGTGTACCTATGTAAGGTACACTGTCTCCATAAATAATTATTAATTAAAAACAAAAGCTTACCTGACTGCGGCGAATAGGCATTTTTATCACTAAATATTAACACTTAACACAATTTATTGTTTTAGTATATTGATCACAAAACACTTCTTTATAATTATTGCAAATATAAGTTTTTTTTTTCGAATTAGTGTGCACTCTTCAATATAATGTACGTTCACAACTTGCTTCAAGTTAACTGACTTCACTGAATCAAAGCACAAACATTTAAACAGCAAATGATAAGATTGTGGCTGACCTGCGTGTGACGTGCTCAATCATAATCAACAGAAATTATAAAATATTATTTGATAACGCAGTATTTAATCAAAATAAGGATTACGCACTGATATTTATTTATTTGGCGGTACGAGTTACGTGTACGCGATTGGCGAGCGGCCGGCGGTTCACACAAAACTAAGGAGCTCCACTGTGTAGCTCCTTGCGGCGGCGTCGTGAGGTCGAGTGAAATGCCTGTATTAGGTCACCGAGCTTCCATGTACATACACATTTAAATGAATATGTTAATACCCCTGGCAAATAAATGCTTATTTACGCACGAAACTAATTTACATTAAGAATTATTCAACATAATAATACATACACACTCGAACTGACAAAAGACTAAATCGTCCAAATATCTATAGACCATTGTAAAGGTAACAATTACAATACAAACACTCGTTCGATAGGATGTTCGATTTTTTCATGAATCTGCTGTGTGTGACAATACGAACTAACGTAGAAATATTTTTTATGTAGGACAGGACTTCTTCGTTTCGATGGCACGACTGAATTTTTGACTTTTATATCTGGTTGGGAAAAACTTTATTTATTTTTTATTTCTTAATGTATTTATTAATACAACTTAGCCACTTCCATTACAGGACTTTGGTCAGCATTGACGTGCGCAGGAAAAGCGTCTAAAAATATCATTTCATGTACCTAGTTCTAATGACGCCATGGAATTACAACGTGGACGTCATAAAGTGCGTTCTTGTTTTCTTTTTGTAGTTAACAATAACCGAATTATGAATTTATGACGCAAAGCTACTTCTAAAACAAAACAAACCAATTCCATATTATCAGCGTTATTATTAACTACCCAACAAATAGATTTACATTTTATTAATAAAATAATCTAATACTGCGAACTGCATTTTATGTCTACGAAGATATAATATAAGTAACAAAATTCATCTATAACATTTCTATGCAAGAATTCAGTATAAGCTGGGAACCCTCAGAGAAATTTTGTCTTCATTTTTAGCGTGTTTTTTCAGCATGTCCATAACTTCATTGTCGTATTCCTCTGGCGTGGGCTGCTTGCCGACCATCCAGTAGAACAGATCCCAGTCGTTGCTCACCGTATTGATAAGGCGATCATACATGAGTGTCTGCTCTTCAGTCAGCGACTCCAAGTATTTCTTGGCGAAAGTGCTCAGCAGGAGATCGTTCTCCAACATACCTCTCTTACGGGATTGATACAGGAGCCTGAAACAGTAAAACAAATTGAATTATTATTTGATATAAAATATGCATACTTACGGACAGGCAGGT
The DNA here is from genome assembly GCA_949629185.1 of Apamea crenata. NCBI lineage: Eukaryota > Metazoa > Arthropoda > Insecta > Lepidoptera > Noctuidae > Apamea > Apamea crenata. The sequence goes on from OX451359.1 coordinate 8,924,705, forward strand.
AAAACAGAAAAGTGATGCGCTTTATTAATCTTCGTGTTTCCTGATTAGCACGTTCGTCGCGCCACAGAATAACACCCCACAGAGGCAAAGCTTCTAATTTTTTTACTGCCGCGCTTTGTGGTAGTGCTATGTGCACTGATAGCGCTTTTGTTTGTATAATGCTTTCTGTTAGGCTACCTACTCCAGTTGTAGACAGTCATCTGTCATTCAAATATTTTGATAAGTTTTTTGGATTTGCATCGAGTTGTCAATTTCTAATTTTGTACCCATTGTTTTTGTTTTAAATAAGTAAGTACTTCCATGGTTATTACAGCTTTTTATTGTATTTCATTATCGCGCGTTCGTATTTCCGTAGATAGACGGTGATTGCTGAAATGCATACCTTTTCTGGGAGATCTGCAGTTAAAACTACTATACAGCCTATTAACTCTGTACAGTCCCCCAGATACTAAAAATTGAGATAAGGGAACAGAATGATGATGATAAGTCTGCCAAAGCAAGTGTTTGCGCAGATCAATTATCATCACACGATTATTTCCCATACTGATATACTGCTGTAACATTATGGTTACCTTCAATTATGTAACAGGTAAACTATAAATAGTTTTTAGGGTTCCGTAGCCAAATGGCAAAAAACGGAACCCTTATGGATTCGTCATGTCTGTCTATCTGTCCGTCCGTATGTCACAGCCACTTTTTCCCAAACTATAAGAACTATACTGTTGAAACTTGGTAAGTAGATATATTCTGTGAACCGCATTAAGATTTTCACACAAAAATAGAAAAAAAAAACAATAAATTTTGGGGGTTCCCCATACTTGGAACTGAAACTCAATTTTTTTTTTTCATCAAACCCGTACTTGTGGGGTATCTATGGATTGGTCTTCAAAAATGATATTGAGGTTTCTAATATAATTTTTTTCTAAACTGAATAGTTTGCGCGAGAGACACATCCAAAATGGTAAAATGTGTCCCCCCCCCCCCTGTAACTTCTAAAATAAGAGAATGATAAAACTAAAAAAAATATATGATGTACATTACCATGTAAACTTCCACCGAAAATTGGTTTTAACGAGATCTAGTAAGTAGTTTTTTTTTAATACGTCATAAATTGTAATTGTACGGAACCCTCGGTGCGCGAGTCCGACTCGCACTTGTCTGGTTTTTTATTTTTTGTTTTAAGTATTAGTACCGAGTTAATCCGACAGCGGGTAATTTTTTAATTTAGGTAATACGGGTCCGCAACTTCACGTCAATGCGAGTATTTTGCATATATAAATTTATTCAGCTACCTAAGCGGTCTTCTCATTTTTTACCTTGCATATGGTAGGTGTTAAGAGCGTTCATCCCGCGCGGGTTAAGCGCTTATTACACTATCCAATTTTAAGGAATGCTAACTAGGAAATCGGCAGATGTAATCGCAGTTAGAACAGATTGGATCCAATTTAGTGTAAATTGGAGGTCCAATCGCACGCACTACTTCCTAAATTGTGTACCTACTTACAATTGTTCTTCACGAATGCGTCTGCATGCGTCGTCTGACCGATTTAGAATCCAATTTAGTGTAGTGTAATCACTAGCTTCCGATTTCCTAGTTAGAGTGTTCCTAGTTAGGATTCTTTAAATTGGATAGTGTAATAAGCGCTTTAGCAACATCGCGTTTCTAGTGGTTTTTCGTGAATATTTTATTAACTTCAAACCAAAGTAGGTACTATTTTTCTACAGCTAAGCACTAGATCGTTGGTATTTATAAGTTTGAATGCTATTTATTTCCAGTTGTTTTGGTTTTTACTGATAAAAATTGACATATTGTCGATTATTTTTTATTTGCAGTACCTACTTATTACTAGTACTTAGTATTCTCAGTGTGTTCGCAGATCGGTGGGATTCCCCGATGTTGCGGAGGAGGAGATGCAGCTCCACGAGACTGAGTTTTAATTTAATTGTATGAAGATCTGTGTCTGTAACCTACTAACACTAGAAGTTAAGTAAAATTGTTACTAACCCTATGGACTCCTGTCTGAAATAAAAGTTTTCTATTCTATTCTATTACGATTAAATATTTTCATATAAGAGTAAATAAATGTTAAAAATAATTATAAATACCAACGATCGTAAGTATCTACTTATTACGATTAAATATTTCCATTTATGAGTATATGTTAAAAATAATTATAAATACCAACGATCTAGTACTTGGCTGTAAAAAAATAGTACTTTGATAAAATAATCACGAAAAATCATTTAAAAATGCGACCGCGCGGGATGTACGCTCTTAAACAAAACTGTTATTACGTAACTCCAGACTCATTCCATTTTTGCAGTACCTAAGCAATAACAATCAAACTGCCTAGACTTTTCCCAACTATTAATTTAGTTGGGAAAAGTCTAGGCAGATTGATTGATTGTGTCGGCTTCCAGCCTAACCGGTTACAGCTGAACACCAGTATTTTACATGAAGCGACTGCCTATCTAACCTCGACAACCCAGTTTCTGGGTAACACGATACTCCCTTTTTTTTTTTTTGTGGATTGGAAATCATCAAATGACCCCTCCCGCTCTGGGTGGAGCGGAAGGGAGTGTCAGACTTTTACTGACTAAAACCCACCCGTGTTCCTTCCTTAGCCCTTTCTGTTCCAGGGCAGCGGTAAACCTTTCGGATGATCCCGCCGCCCCGGCAGGCTTCGGCCCTATCGGGCCCCGTCCTCTGCTGACATCTCTTTGAGGCGCGCGTGGAACACAACGCGCCGTACGGCACGGGCTTGGTCCTGATCGGACGGCGAGCTACCCATTACTCACCGCCCGCAGGCCCGCGCCTACGGTGGCCGGGAGTCGTCACGAGGCTCCCGACGCCCGGAGCGTCTCCCGCGGCGGCTGAGGCGTGAGGTGTTTTCCCTCAGCCTCTCAGCCACCTCCTTCGCTAGCATGACTGCTTCGCAGAAGGAGGTGACTGCCTCCCTCTCGCCCCGGACCATGGCTTGCACCAGGGCCGGACGCGAGAGGTCGCCGCCGTTGCCGATCGAACACGATACTCCCTGGAACGTAGTACCTAAGCAATAACATGTTATGATATTAATTTAATAATGACTCTCATTATGATTACAGAACCAATGATGAATGTTATACAGTTTGATTATAATCTCAGTTGTTATCTTGTTTAAGAATATATTGCAAACTTGCAAGTTGCAACGAAAACAACTATACATAAGTATCACGTTTTAGGAGGCTATAGCTATAGGAGGTTCTAAAGGTATATCCATTAAACAAGACATCAATATCGTTTCTATTAGGTTTTCGTATAGGTATATATATACCTAACTTATATCTGACGACCGTAAGGACTATTCCTGCTTGCAGCGCTCGGCCGCTATAGAAGCGCTTACCTGCGGCGGGCCTGCGTGTAGGTACTCCGACACGTAATCTGTACGATGTATGACTGGACGTGTTACTATGCGGGGTAATTGCGTAACATACTAAGAAGTAACAATGGCTTTAATTTTTTGACAGTTACACAACATTCATTGCCTAAATTTCGTTGTTCAGCACACACAGTTATTCTAACATATGAAGCAATGGATTAGCAATATCTTTCAAAATGATTCAGATTGTGATTCATAGTGAGTTACGCAATTATGGTGCAGGACTGGCTATTAGAAAATCTAAAAGAATCGATATCAATGTCTAGTAAACTTTTTGGCTTTTTTGTCGTAGTTGGGCTTTATTGATTGGAGACTTTGGAAACAATTTACTTAATGAGAGTTTTTGTCATAAATGGTAAGCAATTACGAGGTCGACTATGCAAAAAAAAAAACAACATTTCCTTAAGCTGGATAACCACCATAAGATGCTGATGGTAAATAATTGTAAATATCAGTCAAGAAATTAATGGCAATACGACTGCATGAGGAAACTACTTTTAAACGGAAGAGTGTGCAATACTGGATAAGGCAATTAACTGGCTGTACAAGTCGGAAATTAAGATAAGATCAAATTCAAGTTTCGTGGTTTAACTAATGCCCTTCTATTTTGATCTTTAAAATGGTAGAATTTTCGTGTTTATTTGACTGTGTCATGACGATAAATCGCATTACGCCAGGAACCAGCTTTAGACAAGAAACTAGAATTCAATCTAGGCAGTGGTATCTTAAGATCAAGTAAGTACTTAATATTCCCAAATACTGATTTTACTACAGTAGTTTCTACGTTAAACTATTTCTTTACATAAATAATGTAGTTTTTCTCTCATTAAGAAATAGATTGCTGTATTTCCATAACAAGATCCACCACCACTAACTAGCAAATTGAATAATTCATATAAAAAACCCATCTATTTTACCAAATTTCATGAAAATTCTGGCTTATCCCCAAAATTGTATGTACTTGTATTGAAAGCGGCATCATGCTATTCCGAATAACTATCTATCTATAATAGACTTTTATTTCACTTTATGGATCTGATAATCATAGTTACCTTAGATGACACTTATGCAGTGCCTTGAAAGTTCAAGGTTTTTTTTAATTACAGATAAATATGAACTTAGAAACTATATTTTTAAATATTAGAATATAAAACTTTAATAGTAACCCACCAGTATCCGGAACAGGGTCAAAACTATCTGTGGTGGGAGTTCCAAAGAGAGGAACCTCCTTCAGTTATATTATTATTCTGATAGTAAATAAAAGTTGCGCAACTTATTTTTTACTATTTGCTGAGGTAGTGTAGCTTTATATAGCAGACAATTTCACTTTTAGGAAACCTCAAAAGAATTTTAATAAGTTTTTTTCTCACCTTGCCTTACGTGTATCCAATGTTTGTGGTTTGTCAATATCATAATGAGGTATTTCTATGTAAGAATAATCAAAGTCCACTGGCTTGTCACTCATTCGAGCAACACTGGGAAGATTTTTTGCTAATTTGCAGACCTGGAACAGCAACAAAGACATTAAAGTATTTACTTAACAATAGACGGGGCATGGGGCATAGCAAACAAAATCGTAATCCAATACATTAGTTGTAGTACAAAAGTCACTCAGTCTAGGTATGGTACACCAGCTCTAACTTTGCTATAATATGCTTTATGGCATCACTGAGGCATCACAGTTTTTCTATGACATTTCTTTGCATAGCCTCTCTATAGTAAGTAGCTTAAATCTCTTCGAACAGCAAGCAAAGCTATGACATTGAAATATAAATCATGAAGGCAAAATAATGACTAAAAGGACATGCAATTATTTAAGCTACATACTTAAATAATTGCATATACGGACGACGATATGCTATTTACATTTCCAGAATCAGAACAACTTATAATTGAAATGTGTAGCTTGATATTACGTTGTTGTGTATACTAGTCATTTATAAGGCTTAATACTATCTGTAATATTGTATGATGTAAGAACAACACCTTACCCAGAGCGGGTAACATATAAAATATGGATTCATAAGACGAAGAGATAGGGACTGTAGCCAATAAATTTGATTTTAGGCGTCTTAGTGCTTATATTCATTTTAGAACATGACTATGAGTTGAAGATACTTTTACAGGTAAGGTTGTAGGCTATAATCATTTTTTTAACACACATGTTCCGGTGTTAACATAGATAGAGAAATTAAAACATCTGAGCCAATGAATATTTATTTTACAAACCGAATGGTGGTAAATCATATTTATTACTCACAGCAATAAGGGATCTTACAGGCCGAAACATATTGTTCGGTTTTGGTGAACAAATAGGTGAAAGAGTAGTTATTTTCCCTGGCTGTCGATTTTCTCTCACTCTCGAGAAAGAAAAACAAAAATAGATCAATCGATAAAAAACGTGACTTGACAATGACAGATGACAGTTGACAGCAAAACACAATCTTTTGTTTTTTTTTATGACGTCTGACCATTTGACGTGAATTTGTGAGTTGTCTGATTGCTCGGAACCTCGGAACGTAGACTCTGTCTACGGCTCGGAAGCTAGGTACTCTTGGCAGACTAAATAAAATTGTAGGAGCCTGCGAAATTAAAATTTTCTTTCATTTTTTGCAAATTGCAAAAAACCATGGAGGGTAGAGGTATGTTGTATGTGTATGTACATACAAAAAACGTAAGAATTTCGCGGGCTACCTTAGCCTTATTAACTATTCACATAACTATTAATCTGTGGTAGATAGATGAAAAGGTTACATGCTCTGTGGATAGATGCGGTTACCATGGTAACAATGTTGTGAAGTTCAGTTCAAAATTCAACAACAAAATAAATGATTGCCTAAAAGTTGAACGCCTAAAATAATCTTTTAGGTATTGATTGAGAGTATGTTATTTGCATTTGAAGAGTTAATATCGTATTGTTATTAGTTTTGCTGTCGTAAAACATGTTACCAATACGTGATTTTATATTTACTACTATTGGTAAGTACACTTCGGTCTGTGGCTACCTATTTTTTTCCAATCCCGTTTTATCAATGATTTCAACTTTCGTAAACTGCATTTCGTACTTAATAAATCAAAAGCAAAACCTACAGAATAATCAGCACATACCTTGGTCTATTTTGACTGCTAAAACAGTTAATCGGCTTGTTTAAAACAGGCCTACTAAATCCCATAGATATCTCTAAAGTTTTCATTGACATGCAGTATGAATAAATTAGTTTTTACCTGGATTATGTAATAACCTAATGTAATAATCTCCACGCTTAGGAGTTTTAGTTTGCGGTCTTTACCTATTTTTTCTTTATTTCCTTGCAGAGCACTATTACAACAAATCGGATTTGAAGTTGGATGAAAATTCAGAAGATGCATTATCCGATTTCATCAACAACCCACAAATACTTATAATACAAGGATACATGCATAATGAAAATATATTTCTTCATACTAAAGTGAGTATTTTCAGTGTAGATGTTGGAATATCACAATTCTATGATACTTCAGTAAACTACAAACCAACATATTAGATTTGTAATAGTGAAAATATTGGAAAATAAAAATATTCGAAACAGGATTTGTTCATACAAATTAAGATAATTGTAATGTTTTTTTTATAATATTACAATGCAAGGGTTTTTGGTTTAATAATTGGATGGACAATATAGTTCTGTTGATAAGAAATTTCCCATGGCAACGAAGAAGTTTAGCACTGAGCAAATGACATCTTTGATAAACATTAACAAGGTGTGAATGCACATTTTTTTTAAATTTGTTTCGCACTGGCAATCTCAACTTTCAGATACAAGATAATAAAAACAAATCTATTGTATTTTACAAAACCTCTGCACAAGAGTTATTGAAAGATGATGCTGTACACAATATTAATATATTGACCCTGTCTAATAACACAGCAGAGTCATTATATCAGATTTGGAGACAAGTCTACACACCGCTGCTGGCTGCAGTGAGTACATAGTTAATTAAACCTAGACAGTTTCATTGAATACAAATAACATTATTATTTTTTGGATGTAAGAAACACAAGATTGGTTGTTGTGGCAATGCTTAGCATAAGCATAATCAGCCTATAATGTTCCCCACTGCTGGGACACAGGCCTCCTCTCCTTGAGCTATAATCTACCTTGTGGGCCCAGTGCAGGTTGGTAGATTTCACATGTCTTCGAATTTGTGGTTCTAGAACATGCCTGGGTACAAACCCTCAACCTAAAACTCGTAAGTTGGGGCTGTTGTCACGGGGTCACCACTGCATTGAGTAGTGGTGGCTCAGCGCCCAAGAGCTTGTTACTCAAGTGGCAATGCTTGATTGATGTCTTTTGGCTGCATGATGATGATTATTGTTGGTCTATCAATAAAGATTTAATTTACAGGGAAGTGACTTATATTCTAATAAACTACAAAAGAGTCTGTCAGATCTAGAATCTAACTTAAGGATTTTGGCCCATGGAAGAGGGAACACTAACATAAATGGCAAGTATCTTATGTGAAATCCTATGTTTACTATGAAGGTCCAAATATTGAACCTTGCGGCATTCTTAACTTTTAATAAATTACCCTCATACCAGCAGTGTTTTGAGTAGACATTTCCATCACAAAAAAGGGGGGGGGGGGGGGAGGAATAGGAGTCAAGATTGGCAGTAAAACAGTAAAGATGAAACACTTTTTCTAGACTTTTAAATGTTGTCTTGACTCTTGACATTTACATGTACCCGTTTTCGCACAGTTGTGCTATCAATTCAAGATGAACTGGAATTCTGGAAAACATTTGGACAAAAAAGGGATGTTAATAAAAAGCAGAAGGAGGCAGCTTCTACATTTTGTGAACTTTTCGAAGATATAATGGAAGAAGTAAGGTAATTAGGTCATAACATTTTTTTAACATAGTAATTAGTCCGATCTAGGTTTATCTAACTCACAGAGTCATACTTACAGGAGAAGGTAGATGTTATACTTAGAGGTATGAGGAACAGGGTGTAAAGTTCACTCATACTCTATAGAAAAGGGAGGATCCTCCAACCAAACGAGTATCGCGTCTAGTGCCAACTGCCCGACGATTCATGACAGGCTGTGGTATATATGCTAGTTGCGCGGTAAACTCTGCTTTCGAGATGCAGGTTTTGCGTGACGGCAGTATGAGGCGTAGTTCGCATGTGGCGTTGAGACCACGACAATATCTCTGTTCTTATTCCACATAACACTTTTATAATTCCATAGAGTTCATTTCATATTTTTTCAGGACTATACATTCCAGCCCAATGGATGAGATCCGAGAGTCAGCAGAAAACATAGGTGGAATTCTGGATGATATTTGGCGGATCACTACCTCGCCATATGCTCAAGATAGGATGGTTCACGTGTTTGATATAATAGGTATGTTATGTATCAATTAATACTTACTACATACATGGTTGAACTTGTAACCATATTATTTGATTTATACAAGGTGAATTTTTCAAGTGAGCATGTATGGCCAAATCCGGAACTATGAGGAATAGCGAAAAGTACTCAAAGGAGTCTCGGGCTCGATTTTCATGAAAACTTAAAGTATATCATTGGATTTTTGTAAAATCAATATTTCTAGCCAGGAATCGAACCCGTTGATTTTGAAAAAAAAAAAACTGTATTATTACACCATTCGATAGTGTCGCTAATAAGGATCGAATAACAGTGTGTGTGTTTTTAGAAAACACATATCTATCTAAATTAATTTCATTGCATTGCCCTCGTTTAAGTTGTGTCGTTTAGATTTCGCCTGTTTAAAGCAATGTTCAAATCTTTAAGTATTTTTGTAATATGTTATTAGGTCATGAAATATGTTCAATTATACAAAAGACAGTGTCTACCGATGATCTTTGGAAAGTGCACAATGGAGCCAAGGATAGTGAAGTACTAAACCTTCTAGCTGAGAGTTTCAAAGTGATTCAAACTTGGAACAGCGCCTGCGAATCATTAACTGAAACATACTGGCCAAATTACGCGCTTCATGCGTGGAATGGAAAACCTTATGTGCCACCGTTTTGTTTAAACTTTCAAAATAGGTTGAAAGAGGTTGGTATCTCCATCATTGTACGGGCTTCTTGGCTAAATGCCTTTGGCTGAAATGGCAAATAAAGTTTTATGAATAAACTTACGCGTTATTTTAAACTTTATTTTCAGATTCACGATATCAGGTCTACACATTGTCAGTTGAATAAATTACTTTCGAACAATGAAAGATCTGAACTGCAGACTCATAAATTATTTGCACCTTTTGAAAGTTGGTATCGACTTTTCTTGTACTGAAATACTGTCCTTAACGTTTGTCTTAAATACTACCTACATACCGTCGTATTTATTTGTAGGTATTAATATTTGGATGTGTAACGGGCCGAATCCCGGATGGGATACAGCAGTTTCCAAGTTCTCAACAAGTTTACGTCCTGCTGAAACAAAAGTCGCTGAAAAGTTAAAACCCAGATTGCATAATATGTCTACTAAACAGGTAAAGTAAAACTAACTAAATTTAAAAAAATCTTGCAAAATTGTTCCAGGAAAGGCTCCGTAAAACGGTTTTGTTCAAAATATAACTTATCGTATGTTTGGTCCCATGTTGGTCCTTTGCAGATGCTGTACGAATTCATGAGATACAGTGCACTAATAGAGCGACCTCTCGTAAAGCACGCGCTCAACAACGAGCTGGAGATATTCGTATCATCGCTCATATCAATGCTGAAGAGTGTGCAAACTCAGATGGACGCAGATGAGGTGGATGTCCAGATGTACCAGCCCCCTGAAATGTCCACTGTCGTACTACAAATACAATGGGCCAAACTCACGGAAGCGAAGGTAATGGCGAAAAGGCATATTGGACTAGCATTTAATCTTAGTATGTATAAATTATGATGATGAATAAACGAGTGCGGGTCGACTGCGTGTCAGGTCGGGTCTTTTAATCAGTATTTATATGTACGAGAACAAAAGAAACGTGCCCGACCCGCAACCGTTCAAATGTCTCTGTGTGTTTTGCGCATAACCCTATTTATTTATTTGAAAAACGGTTACAAACCAAATATTTCAGGTGAAAGAAATCCAGATATGTGCGGAAAAGTACTTGAAAGAATTTGACGGTAGTTCTGAATTGCACAGTCTCGCTACTAAAGTGTTGAAAGATCTCAAAAATATGTACACACAACTACATGAAGAGTGGTGTCGCGATCTGCAGGTGATTTAAATGACAATAATATGCTGTGTTTAAAATTATGTGCAAAAGTATAATTTTAAACTTTTTTGAAATTCAAACGCAATTTTCTTCATAGTATCGATTGAAATTTTGAATTATTTACGAAACATGATAGTTACTTTTGCTGATTGATTGTAACTTTTTACACTTGATTGTTTTTGTTACAATGGGTTATGTAAAACTATAGTTAAAATATTCTTTAGGCGCAAGCAAAGAACGGGTCTCTTCAAATGTCTACCGACAAGCCGGTAGTGGAATTCAGTGGCAGTACTCGTCTGATGGTGGTGAACTTCAACCCAGGTTTGGTTCGCGCTGAACTAGAGGCACGAGCGCTTGCAGCGATGCATCTGCCGCCGCCGCCCGCTGCAGCTTCGCTTGATACGCTCTGCAATGCACTGGCGCATGCACGGCCGTTGCAACAGGTATTTAAAGCATTAAAGAAAAAAGAAGAAAGAAAACACATTTAATTGCGCTAAACAAGACGCAAAGAAAAACACAAACTAAAAAAAAAACAAGTTGGGGGAATTATGCGCCACATCCACGGAACGGCCCTCGCTCAGAATAATGCTGTGACACTATGCGAGACATGTGGCTCTGTCTCGCATAGTGTGTACTGGTTTACTAAATAATTTATTTACCTTTGGAACTTATCCTAAAAAAATAAATATCGCACTATGTGTAAATAATTTTCCTAGTATTTACTTTCATTAATTAACCAGAAACCAATTAGCTGACAATATAGATATAAAAAAAACATAATTCAGACTTTGCGTTGCGTTTATTTCAAGCGTAATTTTCCAGTGTTCCTCTAATAAATAACATTTGGATGCTGTTATCATCATGTTTCCAGGTGGCATCATTCCACAACACTCTGGGCGAGCGCATGATCCCGTCCACCCGTCCGATGATGTTGCAAGCAGCACTGGACTTGTCTAACTTAGTCCAAGATCAGAAGGCAGTTTACTGGGACGACGTCGAACAGCTATCTAACTACACTGAAAAACTCAAGAAAATTGTCTTGAAGTTGGAAACTCAGGTAGGGATCAAACAGATATTTTTTTTAAGTTTACCCGCCTTCTTCGTTTTTTGTCTCCTTACTGCTTCAACATTATATATATTTTTAATAGCCTGTTTGTCCCACTGCTGGGCAAAGCCCTTCCAAAAGAAGATAGTATGTAACTATAATCTTACATCCGTGGTTATTTTTCTTTCAGAATACTTATCTAACTGGTCAACATGTAGCAATCAGAAATATTGTCCAGAAGCTTATCGAGACCGAACTTCTGGCCAAACAATCAGAATGGAAGAAAGGTGTCAAAGAAATGAGAGATATTATAGACACAGTGGGTATTCCAGTAAATTTAATCATGTGTATGTAAATTTAATTTTGTGGTTTCTTTGGGGTAAGGATCCCTTCCTGACCCTTTGCTCCTCCTCATGAAGCGGATACAATAATTGTGACATTTTGACCTGATACAACATCCCCTTACTCATCAAGTGTACTACGTGTGCACGACAAATGAATGTGCGAATAACACTTGTGCGACAAAACTGTACTGCGACTCACCATAGTTCGAATGCACGCTTGGGCGACAAGCAATAATATTAAGTCTTCGACGTCAGAGGCACCCCGAGGTTCGGTTTGGTTAGGTTCCTTTAAACCCTGCAGACAAATAGGGGCCCCGCGTAGCGGGGCTCCGTCGACTAAGTCTTAATATTATTGCTTGTCGCACAAGCATTCGAACTATGGTGAGTCGCAGTACAGTTTTGTCGCACAAGTGTTATTCGCACATCCATTTTTCGAGCTCACGTAGTTACACTTGATGAGTAAAAAAGTACACTCTTACTCATCTCACTTACATAAACACCAGATACGTTTGAATGAAACTAGCACCCTAACTGCCTAACACACTATCAATAACAATCTGAATTATTTTGAAGGGTATTGCTAAGCCACTGCTTCATATTTTCGAAAAATTTGTCTGCTCAGCAACGTTAATAACGCGATGAATGTTGTTGAACTGTCAAAATGGAAGCCATTGCTACTGTTACTATGTTTCAAATTCAAAATATCTTTATTGTAGTAGTAGTAGTAGACCTGTAACTAACATATGCCCAATTCAAAATATCTTTATTGTGGGCGGGCATATGTTAGTTACAGGTCTTAAAAATAAATTAAAGTTCCAATATGTCCTGCCTAATAGGCTTACAATGTTATGTTACGCAATTGCCCCGCAGATAGTCAAACGTTATTGATGACTTCGGACTAATTTCTCCTTATTGGAGAGATGGAGACGCTCCAGAGAGACCAAGCTTTACAATTTTCCCTTTTAACTTACAAGTACTGTACTTCACAATACAGTTTTCTACAACATTTGTTTTAGGTGGAATCTAGCGGTTACAAGAATACAGAACTGTGGCGATCTCATTGGGACTGGCAGCTGTACAAGGCGCTTGAGTATCAGTACATAAAGACGCTGCTTTCGCTGCACAAGCATTTCCCGCATGTCAAAGTTGATCTCGTTTTACGGTAATTATTACAAGTTTTTTTATACTTGCTTTCTTATTTGTGTAGGTGTAGTACGATTCATAGAATATTACAAATATGACAATAAGAAACGCAAATTAACTAACGACTAATTATTATTACTTATACTTAGTTTTTAACTGCGACGGTTATTATAAAAGGCCTAAAAATTAATTAAGCATTATTATTTAAGCCCTTTAAAAGTCTTGTCGCAGTATCTGGGGGCCAATTGTGTTTGCATATCTTCAGTAGGCTATCAGTAAAGTTATGCGTAAGAGTGGTTCCCTGAAAAGGCGGAAGTTAAACACTGATTATTCTCTAAAGGTAACAAGTACACCGTTTTTCTAGCAGTTTTATTAAATTATTATGTTTTAATCATGAATCAGTAACCGTTTAATTAATCTGAAACTTCGATCTCAGACCTCATTTCAGCTAATCATCAGTTAATAGCATGTCGCATGAGGAAGCCTTGCTGACCTCTCTTATCGGTTCATGGTAAATAAACAACGCATATTATACCAAGCAAGGTATTACGAAACACATTTATAAAGACAAAAACATTAATATCTGTCGTATGAGTATGCTTTTAGTTTATATCCATGTTAATAGGCAAGCTAGAATATCAGAAATTGAGAAATGAAATGACACGCAGTGTTAGCTGGGCCTATTTTTCTTCTTTTTCGCGTAATTGGCACGACTGTATTGTAGATCTTGTTGGCCCGAAACTTCGCCACTTCAACGGTGTCGTCGGTGACAGCGCAGAGGTCACTTTAACGCTTTGGGACGCAGTGGGCAGGATAGGAGGAGTAATGATTCCCCTTAAAATAATACTAACAACTTACAAAAAAAAAAATATTACATGGAACCACCTCTGAGGCATACCTTATGCATTAAAATAAGAATTATGCAAATCCGGCTTTAAATGACGGATGTATGAAGATGAATGAAAGATAATAATTAGATATAAATAATGTTTTTTTTTTCATTTGATTGCATCTTTTTCTTTACAAGTGTTAATGTATGGTGTTTGTTTGCTTAATTTTATTATTTTCTCGTGTTTACATTTTTTTTTAAATTGCATTTTTCCTAACTACCTAACTGAGTTAAGTATGTATGTGTCACTTTTTAGTTTGTAAATGTACTACGCCTTGGGATTATATTCTGTAATGATGTACGTACATGTAAACTTAAATAAATAAAAATTAAAAAAATAACCTTTTTCTTCAGTGGTTACGCAGTTCGCGTACAACCAGCAATAGAAGAGCTACGAGTGCAGCACTATCATCAGCTGAGGCGCCTTGTCTCCATGCCAGCACAATTCGTCGGTCTGCAGAATAATATCAGTGACAAACAGTCCATCTTCGCTGCTATAGTTGAGAAGTAAGCGATTTTGTTTAATTTTCTGTAATTTTATGATCAGTGCTGTGTCTTAAGGCAGACTAGTCCCAAATGCCTATTCAACTGTACCGTTGGTGATCTGAACACTGCCTCTGACGCCACAATAAATGTGGTCACCTACTGGACCCAAACAGTTTATGTAATACAGATGTAGAGATCGTTTAATCTAAAAATGGAAGCCTCCAACATTTCAAAAGTGTAATATGCAACAAAGAGTGGAGGGGCGAGTCTTCTTCTTATTTTAGTACGACAATGGCGCCGATTTCCTTGTTCACAAAATAAACTAAATGTAAGTTCAGTGCATCTTTTTCTTTCTATTTCATTAAGAAAAGGACAGAAAATAAATATTAGTTTAGTCCTGTCAAATTAAGATACTCCACAGACAAATTAGACGTGATTAAAAACATGGCTACTAAAAATACGTCAATATACCAACGTCAGGCGCTGACTAATTTGACAGGACTAAACTAATATTTATCTTCTGTCCTTTTCTTAATGAAATAGAAAGAAAAAGATGCACTGAACTTAAATTTAGTTTAGTTTGTGAACAAGGGAATCGGCGCCAGTATCTATCGTCGTACTAAAATAAGAAGAAGACCGGTACCGGACGGTAGAGATCTCTCTACCGTCGGTACTAATATAAGAAAAAAACTCATTAGACATTAAGTGGCTTTGCAGCATTGATCTTATTCTCTTTCTAAAAAGACCGGCGAACAAGGAAACTCACCTTAGAACTGTTATCACTGCGAAATAATATCAATATTGCGGAAGACGTAAAAGTCAAAAATAAACAACTTATTATATAACTAGAGCTTCAAAGCGACAGACGCGAGAGACATTTCATCTGCCTAGCCTTTTCCTGTCGAGGTCGGCTTCCAGTCTAACCGGATGCAGCTGACTAGTATTTTCCTTGGAGCGACTGCCTATCTGACCTCCACAAGATTCGTGGTCTTCATCATCATCATTTCAGCTGAAAGACGTCCACTGCTGGACATAGGCCTCCCCCAAGCACCTCCACTTCGACCGGTCCGTGCTTCTCGCATCCAACGGGTTCCTGCGATTTTAACAAGGTCGTCGGTCCACCTTTTGGGAGACCTTCCAACGCTACGTCTTCCAGTACGTGGTCGCCACTCCAGAACCTTTCGGCCCCATCGGCCATCTGTTCTGCGAGCGATGTGCCCTGCCCACTGCCACTTAAGTTTGGCAATTCTTCTGGCTATGTCGGTTACCCACGTGGTCTTAATAAAACGTTTTTATTTGTAGTATAACCACAAAATTGCATACTAAACTCTTTTTGCAATGTTAAGGCACAGCTGGCTAGGCAACAAAGCAGTAACCCAACTCGAAGCAGCCCTATCTTCCCTGGAAGCTTCATGTGCGTCGTGGACGCGGCGCGCGGCTTTAGCGTGCGTACCAGACCTCGACGCGTTATGTAAGGAACACCTTACAGAGCCGATACACTGGGAGAGCAACTTTAAAGCCTGCAAGGCGTATGGACAGGCGGTCGCTAAGATGACTTTGTGAGTTGAAGCATTTTACTGTGTAAATTTTTGGGACGAATTTTCAGGGTAAAGCAAAACCAAACTGGTGTTGTCGTATTTTTTAAGGTTTATGCATGTATTACCACTCCATAATTGCTCCAAACGATAGCATTGCATATTTAGATAAATAATCGAATTCACTTTCAGCGAGGACGAAAAGATAGAATGGATATCAGTTGGCACAACAACTTTACGGCGCGAGTTTGAAGCTCAAGCGCGAAACCTCTGGGGGTGTCTGATGACGTCACTAGTGGCCAGTTGTAGATCAGATGCGGGAAAGATAGATGCGTTCGTGGCCTCTGCGGCTGTGATGTTAGAGAACCAAGCCCTGCCTAAAAATGCGAAGGAACTTGCTGAAATGAGTGCTACACAGCAAGCCTTGCAGCAGCAAATGCCCGAGGTAAGGAGAAGGATATTACTGAATAACAACATAACATGAACATCACACCCTTAATCTCCATGGGATAGGCACAGGTGTTCATAGGAACATAACTGTCGAAATGTGGGTGGACTATAGATTCCACCCACATTTCACCAGTTATGTTTAAGTCCCATGTAATACATGCGAGCCTATTGCTATCAACCGGGCTCAAATCCAAACTCCGGGCTCCTACTGAGATATTCCAGATGGAAAACCCAATAACACTTTACCTGACCCGGGAATCGAACCGAGGACAAAAACAGGATAATTTTAAGGATAGTCGTTGCAAACTACGAGGCCGTGTCATGTGACTTTTATGAACATTGACATAACGTATTATTACGATGATAAACTCTGAATGCAAAAACCATACTTATACAATATTTGTTTAACTATACAGATGGAAAATACAGTAGAGGCGCTGAAACGAAAAGGTCATATGCTACGAACGTGGGGAGGAGACTCATCAGTGGATGGAACAATGAAAGAATGGCAGAAAATACACGAACTGATGCTGAGTCAACAGAAGATATTTGAACATCAGGTCAGAAAAAAACAGTTAGCAATAATACATTACTCAATTGTTGCTATGTTAAAATGAGCAGGCTGCTAAAGATAATTGCATCTAAAAAAACACATAAACCTACATGGGCACTTAAAACTTCTGAAGCTAGGTGCACCGTACCAATTGGTCGTTACCTATGAAGAAGAGCCGGCGTAAAACTCCAGGGATCATCATCATTATTTCAGTCGAAAAACGTCCACTGTTGGACCCCAGCCTCCCCCCAAGCACCGTCACTTTGAGCGGTTCTGTGCTTGTCGCATCCAGGGATACTCGTTTGAAAATAATTGGCTTTTACAAAAGTTTCAAATTACAGTGTTCATAGGTGGGAGAACAGTGTGGCCTGTCAGCAGGTACCAGGCATTTAACTATATAGGAAATGATCAACAAATTGAAGCGTCTGTTAGTCCTACAACATTCTCACATTCCATTATATTTACTTGTAGGCTGAAATAGTAAAGTCAAGTTTGAGCGGTGAATGGGATAACTTGAACACGAGTGTAGAAGCGTGGACGTCTCGGTGGACTCAAGCAAAGCCGCGGTTAGATGATACTCACGGGGTAAACTACACCGAAATGCTCGATAGATGTCGCTCCGTGTTCGAAGCGCAAGAGAATTTGAACAAGTTTGTTGCGGATAGAGATGAGCTAATGTAAGTTTCTATTACCGATATTTTGTAAATATTACATTTTTGTAAAATATGTTCTGCTCCAGCTTAAAATGATTTCTAGTACACTTTTGAATGTCATCTTCACCGAGTAAAAGATCTCCCAAAATTGTCCCAATATTGTTGTATATTTTGTAGCAGGTATTGTTGCATGGGCGAGTATTGTATACACATTTCTGATATACGCTGTATTAAGTTTGTTCTTTACAGAAAAGAGTGTGAAAAATTCCAAATGAATGTAGAGCTATCCAACACATGGGATCAAGCTGAAAAGCTCATGGCTGAATACGTAAATTTATGGACTCCGTTAAAAGAGTACAATGAAGGTAATTGTTCCTATTTGAAAAAAAAAACACGAAGTTCTTAATCAATTGTGTTCCTAGAACCTCATATATCCATGCAATTCCATTAACTTATATATCTTCCTTTTAGAGTTCGAATCCATCGCAGACCAAGAGTGGATCGTATTCCAGAAGAAGATCCATTTGATAGAAGAGTTTTCAGTAAAGTGGAAAGGACGCTTGGAACCGTTCACTATGGTTACGTTATACATACAGCAAGAGTTGGAGAAATATTCGGTAAATAACTTCGAATACGTACAAGTTAAAATATGACACTTAGGTAGGAAAAAAAAACACTGCGTTGCCATTTCCGACTTTGTAATATTTATTTATTGAATACAGATACAGTCTAACCGTCTAGTTTGGTGTTCACTTCCAACCACGGAGCACAAAACCAGCTAACTTTATCTATGTACAGTCACGAGCACCAATATGTCAACTCTTGGCAACTTTACACTTTTTTTTTTTTTTTTTTTTTTTCTGTCGCTGAGAAATGCTTCATGCATGGGCTCGCGGGGGACGAGACGGGGTATGTGGGACTCCCTGTCAGAATGACAGTATACCCACTAAAACTCAGCGGTGTTCCCTCATCGCCGTGATGGGAGGGCCACGGGAATAGGCATAGCCTTTACTTCCATAGCCCTCCCGGCGCATGCCCGCCCAGATGGTATGGCGGGCCCCGCATGCCCCCCACGTTGGGGGGCTACGGGAATGGCCGGGAGCACCTAGCCATTCCCGTCCAACACTGGTGGAGGCCTGTGCAATACAGGCAACGGTGCCCCCGCACCCGCTGCCTGCTGGCCCCCACGCCCGCCTAATTGGCAGGCCCCGCATGCCCCCCAGGATGGGGGGGCTACGGCCGCAGAGGATAGGGAGAGCGGCAACGACACACCGACACTCCTCTTCCCCTGCGGCCCCACCGCGTCCGCCATCGAACGGTGGCGGCCCCGTCAAGGCCGCGGAAGGTAGGGAGAGCGGCAACGTATCGCCGACACTCCTCCCCCGCTGCGGCCTCCAATCCTCAGCCGCGATGTCTCCCTCACGGGGGACATCGCGGCCCGCCTCAGGTAGGCTGCGATGTCGCCCAAGCGGCACCGCAACCTACCCGCCGGCCGCTACGTCGTCGTCGGCTTAGCCGCAAAGCCCTGACGAGCGGCCGCTCCTCGGGTTCCTCTTAGCTTCACCGTGGTCCAGTCCACCACGGCTACTGAGCCCCCCCGCCTCGACAATGCGGGAACCCATCGGGGGGGAGGCAACTTTACCCTTTTTTTTTTTTTTTTTTTGTCCCTGAGAAATGCTTTATGCATGCCCGCCTCGCGGGGGACGAGACGGGGTATGTGGGACTCCCTGTCGGAATGACAGTATACCCACTAAAACTCAGCGGTGTTCCCTCATTCGCCGTGATGGGAGGGCCACGGGAATAGGCATAGCCTTTACCTCCATAGCCCTCCCGGCGCATGCCCGCCTAGCTGGCGGGCCCCGCATGCCCCCCAGGTTGGGGGGCTACGGGAATGGCCGGGAACACCTGGCCTTTCCCGTCCGACACTGGTGGAGGCCTGTGCGATACAAGCAAGGGTGCCCCCGCACCCGTTGCCTGCTGGCCCCCACGCCCGCCTAATTGGCAGGCCCCGCATGCCCCCCAGGATGGGGGGGCTACGGCCGCAGAGGATAGGGAGAGCGGCAACGACACACCGACACTCCTCTTCCCCTGCGGCCCCACCGCGTCCGCCATCGAACGGTGGCGGCCCCGTCAAGGCCGCGGAAGGTAGGGAGAGCGGCAACGTATCACCGACACTCCTCTCCCGCCGCGGCCTCCAATCCTCAGCCGCGATGTCTCCCTCACGGGGGACATCGCGGCCCGCCTCAGGTAGGCTGCGATGTCGCCCAAGCGGCACCGCAACCTACCCGCCGGCCGCTACGTCGTCGGCTTTTCCGCACAGCCTAGACGAGCGGCCGCTCCTCGGGTTCCTCTTAGCTTCACCGTGGTCCAATCCACCACGGCTACTGAGCCCCCCCGCCTCGACAATGCGGGAACCCACCGGGGGGGAGGCAACTTTACCCTAGCCTAAGCCACGTATGACATCTCAACTTGTGTTTAACCTGTGCACCTGCTTATAATGTAACCTGGATGCTAAACAATTTAATGTTTCTAATTTCCTTTAGGAGGAGGATTTGCGTCAACACATTATGGTCTAACTCTGCCCTATTTAATTCATAATATGCCATACATACGTATTTTCGTAATCTCGCGTACACCCGTATTGAGGCCGCATTATTTACGTCTGAAACCTGTCGTTTCAGCGTATTATTGCTAGCGTGAATCTCAGTGCCCCACTATTGAGTACCACCACTAGTTATTTATATCACCTCGGCGTATTGCAGCTCACATACATCTTGAGCTAGTGCAATGACATCATTACACATATGTTCAAAACTTTAGACTAAACTTTGGTAATATCATCAGCATCCTAGCGACTACACGTGACTTTTATTTTAACCATATTTCGATCATTTTTGCGAAGCTTAAGAACCCTATAGTAATGGAGCTGTTTTCGGATGCATTTTAGCTGTTATGCGAATGAAAATAATTTTCTCAAAGATTCAGAACACCTTTGTCAACAAACAGACTAAATAACAATTCTCACATTTATTTGAACAGGATTTGGCTCCTTTACTAAAATATCTTCGGGGCAACGAGTTTACCGAACGACATTGGCATGAGGTTTTCAGTCTTCTGGAAATGGAGTACAAGAAACCGGATACGTTGCAAGTCAGAGATCTTTTAACTGCTGCTATGAATATCAAGAAACATATCAAGTCCTTACAGGTAATTTATAGCCATCACACACTCCTTTAACCTGTTGAATGCCGTAATTACAGACATAATTAAAAAGCCATTGTGTCTCGCGTGGATCTACGTTCGGCATACGAAGGGTTAAAATTGTTATTTCAGCTCTACAACTAACAGTACAGATGTTACAAAAAATCCATATGTTTTCAAAATGTTCTAGATTCCGAGAAAGTCAGTATAGCAATAACGGATTTGATTTATGTTCTCGGATTTGGTTTGTGTATAATATCGACTTAAATAATTGAAAATTTTGTCCTGTATCCCACAAAAACATAGGTATCACTAAATCAAATAAAACTTCAAATTATAAAAATGAACTTGGGGCGAATTCTACCGAATTTTTATACTAAGTAGGTGTATGCAACCGGCATGCGTATATGTCCAGATTTATGACCGTAAATAGCAGGTGGCGTTCTGTAGTTTCTGCCTACCCCCATGGGAATAAATGCGTGTGTTTATGACTGTTTATGTCTTATCATGCGAATGAACTTTGTATATTTTCGTTTTTTTTTTTCAGTATAAAACTGTCAGATTTCATTATTTCGCGGATAAAAGGTCGACGAAAGGGACTTTATGCCTACCAAACTATATTAGCTCTTAGAAAAAGACAATAGTTTACACTCTACTTAATAACTTCTACTTATAAACACTCGGTTCCCTAACTCGTTTTGATTACATTACGCTTATAACTTTTATAGAAAATCTGCACAGCAGCATCCAGCGAGTCTGCAATCAGGAACGCTCTCAACGAGCTAGAAATATGGTTCGCGGGCGCTCGGTTCAATATCACGTACTACAACGACAAATCGAAGCGACCCACACCTATAGTGAAGGACTTTAAGGAAATACTTAGTAAGGTAAGTTTCAAGGATCTGCCGTTGTTTGTTAGTTTTTTTCTAGTGTTAATATTACCTCATCATAGCCATCAGTGGGATTACGATGCGTGGAGCGTCTGCGCAACATGTTCAGTAAGCTCGTGCACTTCGTTCTTAAATATCAACTTTTTCAATTATTTCTGTGACAAATTGAAAAGAGATTTTCTATGAATAGCTATAATAAACGAGTATTGCGGTTTATGTCCAAACCTGCAAAAAGAGTTCCATAATTTGTGTGAAAACAAAAACAGTACCTATACCTAGTCCTCCGGCCCAAACTCAAGCGCATTATTTCATTGAGACCCACAAATTTGTGTGATTGGCAGGCAAAAAAAAAATTATGAGTACTGTTTTCTTTTAAAACAAAGGTTCTACAGTACTCGGCAGCGCAGAACAAACTCTAGTGTCTCGCTCTCTCAGATACAACCTCAAACTTTTGTCTCATCTTTATAAAATTCCTTGAAACCGCATTTTTTTTTGCCGATGACGTATTTTGTTCCCAAGGCTAACCTTGCCCGTTAGATGGTCATCATTATTAGTGTAGTTACTATTAGGTAGTTTTAATTTCGGTCGGTAGGATAATTATGATGATTGTAGTATTTATTATACCACCTAAATTTTGAAGATGAAGTTGTCCGTGTACCACAAAACTGTAACCACACAATTGTAATGAAAAAACCTTACAAATATGTAAATTCTAGTGACAAGTCTACATTTTAAACATAGCACTTAAGCTTGTGTTACGCTTTTAAAAGAATTGTAAATTGTAACTCATACTTGTAATTTAATATTTGTTATTTATGTATTACGCACTTTTTTCTACAATATAACAAGTTTGTAGAATTGTACAGTTGTAAAGTGTTGTGGTATAGAGCCCAGCTTGCAGGTATAGAGCTGCCAGCAGCTTCAAATATTTACACATAAAAATTGTATTTTAAAACAAATTCGTAATGGCTAAGTGGTTAAGCTCTCATGCACGACGTAGTGGGTTCAAATCCGGGCTAGTAACAATGTGCTTTTTTTACATTGATACACTTGCTCATTTGTAGTTTCTAAGTTTATGTATCTTGGACATCACTGACATCGGCACAAAATATCGTGAGGAAACGTAGATTTAAAGCTGTTCAAATATAAGTCTGCTATCACCAACCCGTCCTGAGCAAGCGTGGCGGTGATTAATGCTCATGCCTTCTTTATATGAGAATAGCCTTTGCCCTGCAGTGGGACAATATTATAAAACAATGTGAATAATAAACAAGTATGTGTAGATCGAGGAACAACAGTGGGTAGTGTCGTCGTTGGCGGGCGGTGCTAACGGCTCAGATGCATGCGGTGCGTGGGACGCACGGCTGAGGGCGGCTCGGGCGCTGCTACGTGCCACGCATCATGCACAACGCAGGTCTGTAACAGCCCCAAAGATGCACTGAAATCGCTTTTAGCGAAGTTTTACAATTTAAATATTTTACATAGGGTAAAACGATGGGCGGCCTATGCAATGGTCGCTGTAGCACCATGAACATGAGGCTACAGGAGCTAGTGCGAATCTTGGGGTTCATTCAATTAATCGAGTCTGGTCAAACCACGCTGGGATCGGTGCAATTCATTCATTCATTCATAGGGTAAAACGATGGGTGGCCTGATTTTTGGAACCGCCATCCTGTTGATATTTAGTTTAGGTAGACCTACCTAACTGCTTGAATCAGACAAGTTTTTAGACTTTCTTGTCCTATGCCAAGTTCATATGCTTACCTACCTACTTACCTTCCTATAAAGTTAATTTTAGCCAGGATATTTTTTTATCAAATTCAACCAACTTTTGTATCATAGATACTTAAAAGAGATTTAAGGACATGCGTGCGTTCCTGATCTACAGCCAGAGACCTGGGCTCTGAGGGCCCTTTGCGGGCCAATCTGGTAAGATCCTTATTTCAGGGATCTTTATTGGAAGCTGTATCCGGCTGGGATTTAGTTCGTTTGGACCTCTCAAGCCACGCGTGAATTCAACATATTTTAAGCTAGACTTCTGATCCTAAGGTCAGAAGTGGGATACGTTTAAATTACACGCGATTTAGATCGTTCGCCATCTTTTTAACCGGAAATAGTGATTTTGAGACTGTTTAAAATTTTTCACCGCGTGTTGTTGATTTTGTCGGTGATTAGTTTTTGTGCATTTTAACATGATTTGTTCTACTCGATTAGATTACATTTCGTGCGTGTTTATGAAGTAAACAGCCACGTGTTAATTCTTTTATTTCGCGGTTAGTCTATTTTCCACGTAGTGGTAATTTACGGTGCCTATGTAAGCTTTAGGACAATGTTTTTATATTATACTAGCTTCTGCCCGCGGCTTCGCACGCGTGGATGTCGGAAGTTATCCCACGGGAACGTGCTACCAGGATAAAAAGTATGTGCTTCCCCAGTATGCCATCTATCTCTTTGCCAAATCAGAAGTTCAGTGGTTTAGCCGTGAAAATGTAACATACAGTTTCAAGTTCAAATCCTCCCCTAAAAACCGACTTACCCCTTTTTGCCCCGTCAGGGGTCAATTTTCGACAACTTTACATACCTACTTAATAATAATTATTTACTGTCGAAAGTATCAATACTGAGTTTCGAGTTAATCGGACCGCGCATTTAATTTCTTCCACACAAACTTCAACACCCCTATATCCCCCTTTGAGGGTTAGTTTGAAAAACTTATAATGATAAACTTTATTACTTACTTAGGCAAGTATTGTTGCCAAGTGTCAAGTTTATTAACTAAATTAATAAGATTTTTCATATAAACTGTATCCCCGCTTTTCACCCCCGCAGGGGTGGAATTTAAAAAAATTCATATAATGACTCAAAGATTAATTTATACCAATTTCATAATTAATCAAGCCACTTATTATAGTCCTCCCCTGTAAAATTAACTACCCATTTTCACCCCGTTAGGGGTAGATTTTCGAAAAACCCTCATACGTGTTATTATTTATTTTTAGTCTTAAGTACCTACACACACAGTACACTGAGTTTCGAGTTAATCGGACCGCGCGTTCAAATTCTTCCATACAAACTTTGAAACCCCCCAATCACCTTTTAGGGGGTAGTTTATAAAAACAAAAAATGCCCAACTTCGTAATTTACTTAGATAAGTATTCGTGCCAAGTTTCAAGTTTATTAACTCAAGGAATAAGATTATTCATACAAACAAAATCCCCCCATTTCACCCTCTTAGGGGTGGAATTTCGAAAAACTCTTTCTTAGTGCATACCTACTCTTTACGAAGAATACACCCTCCAAATTTCATGTCTCTAAGACCAGCGGTTTAGGCTGTGCGTTGATGTCTCAGTCAGTCAGTCAGTCAGGACTTTGAATTTTATTTAGATAGATTTAGTAGGGCGGCATAAACTAACTAACTCTCTTATTATAGCACAAAATACGGTATCGTTCTAGATTTCGTACTTCACGCTTTTCTTATTGTAACATTGTACTAAATATTACCAAAACTGCATGGAACAAGTAGCTTGTAAGTCAAGTTTCTAAACCCACGCCCGCTGCAATAAAAAAGAAACCTGGCAGTGCAACAAAAAACTACCCCAAACCCTTAAGTATGTTTCTAAAGATCAACAAAGAGGTGGCCTTAACCACCCATTATGTTACCCTGTGTAAAATGTATATATTTATATCTGCAATTTCTATATTTTATGCCGCACAAAGAGAAGTAGGCTTATGATTATCATCTTGTAGTTGATATGCATTTAGAATTGGATACGAATTATGATACGTGCAAGAAAACTGCCAGTATGCTATGTTCGCGCGATAAACATGCTTGCACCTTATTGCGTCACTCAATTCAGTTGGAGAACAAGTTTCTTAGGACCACTTGTACCTTTATCTTTGAATAGTTATTGATAAACAATTGAACGAAACAAGGTCTATTCCCTAAGCACGAAAACTGTAGTTTCGGCCGAAGTTACGGGCGATTCCTACTCCTTATCACCTACGGACATAAGCTTAGTTTGGGGACCGACCTAAGAATGAATGACCAGTGTTGCCAGTACCTGGGTCGACTTTCGGACGATTCACTACCTGAAATGGGACGATTTTTGGACAAAAAGGACGGCTGGAGAAATATTAATTTGTTACGATATAGAATGAGAAAAAAGCATACCTAAAAGGGTGTGAGTACCTATCTACTGTTATATAAAAAAAGAAACAAAAAGTGAAAAAAAAAAAATTAAGATGTTCAATGTTTTGGTTTTGTTTTTTGCATGTCTTTTGGTCGGCTCAAACTTCAAGACATCCTTATTTCCTGAACTTGTTGACACCAAGGATACTAAGGTACAGACGCCAGCAGGTCAAGCTACCCGAAACTGTCAAAGGAGGTCAGCAAAAGCCCATACAACTTTGCCCAAACATGTACCTCGAGGTACACGTGCACCAAATAGTAGAGAAAAAATAGAGGAATTCGAAAATAATTGTGTTTTTATCCATAAATAATTTAAAACTTCATAATAAATAATTATTTAAAGTTTTAAACCTGTAATACAATTAAATCATGTGGCAACTTTGCATGTACGGGTTGACATTAGGAGTATTTGTGTTCTGTGGACATTATTCAGCTACTTTTGGGTATAAGCATCCTCTTTTATGTTAGGTAGGCTTTGCCTAACGAAAGTCGATTATACAATGAGAGTTATTATTGAATTCAGATTGAATTATATTAAAAAAATATTTCAAATGAAACAAACACAACAGCAGCTGAAGCTGACAGGAGACAACTGTCAACTTGACAGTTTTTTTTTAATAGATAATAGATAAGGTAATAGACCAAGGTAGTATAATTGTGCCCAAAATTGCGAGCTTTTTAGTACGTTAAAGTTATTTTATTCTCTTCCCTGGGTAACCGTAAGAAAAATATATAAATGCAATATTATTCAGTGTAATCTAGTGTATTTTATGACACTAAGTGTACCTCGGTACTTCGTTTGGGCAGATTTTGGTGACATCCTTTTCCCAATTAACCTTGAACCTTAATACTTTAGCGATAAAGTTGTAAATCTATTAAAGAAATTTGACAGATTGTAGTAGCTTGATGTGCTGGCGTCTGTACCTAGATGTTGAGGCGGGTTCTGCTTTCCGCCATAGTCCTTTTCAGTTTACTGAAAATGAAAACTCTTGCCACGTTTGCATTTCCAAATGGTAAAACCAACAGCAATACAGCATTCTATTAAATTTACTGATATTTGGGTATTTTACATTTAGATGTATTGTTTCAATAAATCTTAGAATGGAAATCTTTCGATTGCACATTCGACGAACTTCGTAGTAACGCGTACGTAATTAATTCAGCTGAATAACCGAAAGATAATGGTTGTTTGTGTGCGTGGAACGTACAGGCAAGCGTTATGGGATCACTGCGCGTGAAAAAAGGATGGCTGGCGATATTCGCCAGGCCAGCAGTGGTCTGAACTTGCATTGATGCATTCACACGCCGCGCGTTTCGTTTTTACTTAAAGTTTGACGCATTTTTGTGTTTTCTTATTTGCATTTTAAACGCATTTTTGTAATATGAAAGTAAATTATTGTAGTTGGCTATTTGAAAAGGGACGGAAAAGGGACTGAACATATGAATGGACATCGAAGGGACGTAAAGTTGTCTAAACGGACAAAAATCGTCCCTTTTGGGACGTTCTGGCATCGCTGTGAATGACACCACGATTTGGCAGGTGTCCCTACTCCCGATGTGTTGTTGCCCGTCCAAAAAAGTCAAGGTTCACTTAGTTTCGAGTTAGGATACGACTGTATCTTTGTTGACGCATTAAGAGAGGGCTTCCCCTGGTAAGGATTAGTAAAAAATGCAAAATGGGCACTACTTGAGACTGGAGTATCAAATGCATCGCGTGTGACTGGTTGTGGCTAGAAATACATGGCGCCAACTAACGAGGTTTCAATCAACAAAAAAACAAGAAAAATATACATAGGTACTGCAGATGATAATTCACGTTTTTACATAAACTACAAAGTTACAATAATAATAATAATAACAGTTTATTTCAGGTATAACCCATAGCAATTACATTAATAGGTACTAAAATCAGAATTTAAATCTTAATTAAAATAAAAATAAAATGAATTAAAATAACAACACAAGAACAAATAGAGTTTGAATATAATTGTCAAAGATAAAAACGGGCGGACGGACGGTAACGGAATCGGTCGGTGCACGTCTAAGGATTTGTTTCGCCGTAAACATATGGGCGACAGATGCGCCAGCTATTTTGACCGACTATTCCGCGTAGTTCCCGTTTGGACTGCTCTTCTATTTCTGTGTTAATTATGTACTTTGTTAGGTTTTGATTAAGGATTTGGTCTTAATAGAAATATTACAAAGGCTCTTGTAGTATAACTTTTTTATAAAAGCCTTGCACCCATGTCTTATAAAGTCAATTCATTTTTTATTGCCACTAGTATAACCACGAATCAAAGCCGCAAATCTTTTTTTAATTCAGTTATAAATTATATAATTCAAATCTAACAGAGTTATTTATTTGTCCTGGTAACATTATCTTAATCTTCGGGGAATTCACTTCGTTTCATCACTCAAGTTATCAAGTGTAGAACTAACAGTAAGTAATATAATCCATATCCGGTATCAAGGCGTACCTAACTACCTACTTACATACGAACTTGCACATTTAACAATAATTATAGCAGTGCTGTGACAATGTCTATCTGAGTATTTGCAACTGCAGCTATTAGTATTATATTGAGCCAGAAAAATATTACTTGGGCAAACCTGTCGCGGATTTTCAGCAAAACAAAGCGTTTTATGTAGCACCAAACAAGCAAATACATGCTTTCAAATCATTGCCACTAGAGCGGGTTTTGTTGAGTGGCCATCTCTATCTTGCCTTACCATATTTAGTGACGGCTACCATATTAGTACCTACAGATGTAATTAATGGGAACTTTTAAAACAAAGATACTCTTTTACGAGTAGTTTCTGCCTATTTCATTGACGAGTGTACTTAAAGGCCATACATAGAAACATTAATTACATTTTGTAATAATAAACGAGCAAGTGGCGGTTGAAAGTTTCTACTTAGAACGCATGACTCACCATTTACCAATCAACCTTGTAGGCAGGCATAGGTAGATGTCTGTCTAAGTGCGATTCGGGGAGGCAGTAGCCAGTACTACTGGCTATTTATTGGGCCTACTGGCCCAGTAGGCCCAATAAATATAATGGACAGTTCTGTCTCGTTAGGATTATCACTCATATTGTTTACTCACTACATGAATGGATCTCCGTATTATTTCTCATAACTCGTCGACCTACATTATGATAAATAAATAAAAATACTACAAGATCTGACAGAAAAAAAAATTGGGGCCAACTACCGCCTGGTAGGTTAATTACTTGAAGTATTACTTAAGAATATCGATTAAGTTAAATGTACGAGTAGGTATAAGTTGTATAAATATCACGTCTATAAAGTTAACAAAATATATATATATTAGAAGTGACTTAACTGACTAAATGAGGTTGATTACCCAAAAAAAATCATCAAATTAGTTTATTTTTAACCGACTTCAAAAAGGGAGGAGGTTCTCAATTCGACTGTATTTATTGTTTATGTTTGTTACCTCAGAACTCCGTTATTTATAATCGATTTGCAAAATTATTTTTTATTTGTAAGGACATACTTTCAGATTGGTCCAAAAACAGTTCAGTAGTTTGGTTTTTATTTTTTAAACATAAATTACTAGTACAAATTATGCAAAAAAAAAAACAACCGACTTTCAAAAAAGACACTACAAAGTGAAAAATAACTTTAATTTCGGAATTCGGTGGCAAACATGAAACAACGAAAATGCGAACCCAACGACATAGTGGAATGTTAGTAGGAGAAGGCGCTCTCTACAAAGTCGAACAGGGCCAATCTTAGCCGAATGTCACTGACTGAAACCTCAATCTACCAATATTTAATGGTTGCTGTGTTTTGGATCTTGCTATAGTTATTTTCTTTAAGTATATATTTTTGTATGCGTTTCAAACGTATAACGCAGCTGGGATCTTCGTTTTTGAATGACATAATCGAGACAATCGAATGCCTGAATGTTAATCACCGAGTAACATCACTAGAGTCAAACTGACAAGCAATGAAAAACTACAATCCGTTTCACGTTGATTTTTAAACCACTTTACACTAGAGCAAGCAAACTTAAAAATGGGACTAAACACAGGATAACCTACTGCAGCGTCAATGGTGCATTTTTTTTACTTAATGAAACAGATTCGGTTACCATCTCGAATTATAATTAGGTTTATATTTTGTTTTATTTTCTTAAAATCGTTAAAAACGGTTCAATACATGCATTTATGACATTGACGACCTTATCTGGAATTGAATCAATTGAGTGCTTTATCAAAACATTTTCTTTTTATTACGATTTCGCGATTCCGGTAAGACTTTATTGAAAAAATCAACCATATTAAATGATAAATCGGTTACGTTTTTTTAAGTATAATACGATTAATAGACGTGACAAGACAGTGGGCGCAAAAAAAAACTAGCTCCCTTAGTTTAGTTGATTTATTCCATTCTAATACCAAAAACTGTTTAGTTTGTGAACAAGGGAATCAGTGCCACTGTAAGCTTGTTCAGATTAGCTAATGAGGATGTAAAGCTGTGTTGATAACACGGGGTCGCTGTCCTGACTCCAACATCACTGTTACAAAACTAGGCGACATGCTGTAAAGATAGCGCGTGATTTAATCACCTACCGAAACAAAAACTCAGATTTAAAATAATCTCAATAAGCTTTAGGTATGTAGTGCCCGATATTGCCAACAAAAACGAACAAAGCAGTTAGTTATTTGGCTTTGCCACGTGATTTTTCATATCGGTTGTCCTTATTTTCATACAAATTACTATCAAAACAAAAATGAGATCAACTTCTATTACAGAAATTGCTTCAACATTATTGATGACTTTTTTACTACACATTACTTTACACACTGTAAAAGTTTTGATACTAACAGCTGCATTCATAATAATAGGGATGCAAGTGCATGTGGCGCAAGTCTAAAATTTTGCGCTTAAATCAAGGCCTACGGCGATAATATCAGGACTTAAAATATGCCAGGTGAAAAAAAGTGAAACAACTAGAGTGTAGTAAAATCAAACTATGTTACGCGTTGTTTATTATATTATTATAACGTCGTAAATTTTTATTAGTTTTTATTCTGGGACCGAAGCAAAACATGCCTTTAAAACTAATTTTATGACATCATATTTTATAATAGTGCCATAGACTTATACTATCTTAATACCTATTAGCTAAGCTGTAACAAGCCCATAGCTGTAATATTATCTAGTGAAAGTGTTCTTGTATCACCAGTGGAATGCCACACGATCCATAGAGCCCTTTCTTTGGCTTCGGTCAACGACGTACGCAGTGAGGTAATACGTCAAACGAGAATTTTATGATCATTCTGTTCCTTGCCGCACCATAAAGTCTGTGGATAATTTTGGAACTGCCATCCTGTTTACTTTAGGTAGACCTACGTAGTTGCTTGAATTGGACAAGTTTTTCGACTTTCTTATCCTATGCCAAGTTTATAACCTACCTACTTACCTTCCTATAAAGTTAATTTTAGCCAGGTTATTTTTTTTTTTAACACAATCGATTCATTTTCATATCATAGATACTTTTAAAAGACATTAAGTTAGTAACAGCAATGACGAATGATGGTGTAATGAAATGTTTGTGAAAATCGGTCTATGAGCCCTCGTCGGCTAAGATGGCGCTATGGCACAGTCGAGGGGTTTTTGGTACCAAGAAAAATAAATAAAAATCAGACTGAAATGCTAAAAATGACCATCTGCGTACGGCACCAGTAAGATAATAGATTGGATCAGTAGCCAAGTTGTTTATCTTGTGTGAACTTTGACATCATAACCGCCTTTTGAGAATGAACCCTTATCGGCGGGAAAGCGTTCATTCACAGCGTCGCTGTCGTCTGACTGTTAACCGAATTCTTGTTAATTCCTTATGTTTTAATTTATATTTATACTAGCCTCAATTCTAAGCTTATTTTTGTTCAATAGTTCCTTGTTGTGATAGCAGCGAATTACTATTTGTTAGTTGATATGATAGACTCGGAACTATATATGTAGCATGAGACACCTCAGTTCAATCTAAATTTAATATTCCGCTGTAATTGAAATACCTCATGCTCAAATTATAACTTTAGATGATTCCTAGCGTTGCGTTAGCAGTACCTACATACTTACCAAAATCTAAAATCGTTCGTTAAGTTATCAATGCTGGCGTGTTAGGTTTTGCTCTTCCTAATTTTAAATGATTATTATTAATGTTTCAATAGATATTTGGTCTCAATGGTGATACTTTTATTGTTGGACATAACGTTTCTAGTCTTGGCACCGATAAGGGGTTATCGTTGAAACTGTTGAAATTGTAACAAGTTATCTTACTAGAGGCCGCTGGCTATTAAATCTAACTCACCCGGCTATGACGTCATTTTGTGTATCATATAATTTGAACATTGGGCCCATTCTTTGTTTTCGTGACTAAGAATTGTCGCCTTTATCAGAATTATTATTGGCAGTTCCTTATTAAAAACATCCCACCTAAAGGCGCGTTTCCATTATGCAAATCACTTGCATACAAGTTGCAAGTTGCATGCAATTTGTATAGTGGAAACCACAACTTGCAAACAAGTTGCAACTTTTGTTCTATCCGAAAAATCACTTGCACACAAGTGTGAAGTTATACTTGTATGCAAGACTTGCCTAATGGAATCGCGGCTTAAGAGACTGAAGCCCAGATCAGGGAATCATGAAAGCATTTTTTACTTTTCTCAGCTAAAAATAGGTATAAATTTGTAAAATGCTGTGTTTCAATTTTGGTTTACAATAAAGTATATTCCATTTTCTACAATTAATTTGTCAAGAAGAAACGACTCTTTCAAAGGTTAAACTTTTTTCAACAATTTCTTCATCCATGCTTTCGGCAGAAAATGTCCACCAAAGGACACAGCTAAAGTTTCAAACAGAGCAATAAACTTTTAGTAACTTCATAAACATTTGCGGTATGACATTTACAACCCCTGCACAAAGCTGGCCGGCGTGCCATCAAATGTCAGGCCAACATTTTTTTTCCCTAAGTCGTACCATTGTCTGTCCTTAGTCCATATTCTCCTAATAATATTTTTTTTTGTCACTCTGCTGATTCCCATAATACTAGCCCAATAACAAATTGGATGATCATTCCATTTGAATGACATTAATTGCTTAGGTTTTTACATGTGTCCTAGTGTGTCCTCGGCCAGAATGTACTGAAGCAAACTTAACTTTTGCATCACTTACCTAATAAGTACATATACTGGTATTATTATAATATATTTTTTTAGTTTTGATGTTCTAGTATTTTATTTTTGTGGACTGTACTGTGGTGTTAACATACTCTCTTTGATTATTCTGTTTTATAAGTGAAGACTTGTAATTGGCTGAATACGACACTTTGTCTTTTATTCTGCTTTATTTAGGTCTAAGTCTTCCAGAGAAAATAAATAATACACTCCATCATTAGTAGGTAGTGTGAAGAAATCATAATGAGACCATGAAGGTGCTAATATCGTTGAAGTTTCTAAGTAGCGCATCATACTTAGGTCAACATTTTGTATGGTGCAGGAACTGCAGTGATGCTGTTAATGACACATAATATACCTAGTCACATTACAGTTTTAAGTGTAAGTAAACACATTAGGTATACAATTTACAAATGATGTCATCCGAATTTCTCTTGAGCTTTATCAATGCACAATCAACTAAATGCATAATTATGCTCTTCTCCGAAATGTTGGCTCTCTGTTCTATTTCCGGTTTATAACATTCAAACTACAGCTGCGGTCTCTTTAATGTGATGACATAAAATCCATCGGAACATCTGGCGTTCGCTCTGCCCTGGGAGAAAGAAAGAATGAAAGAAAGAAAATGCATTTATTTAGCACAGACTAAAAGACACACAATTCACTAGATTGCTGCCCACACTGATTATACCTAAAACAAGAAATACCAATACCAAAACGTGCAGATAGATTTGAATTTCGCATCTTCAGAATTATTTTTATACACTTCTATACAAATATAGGCAACAAACGAACATAGAAGCTTTTTTAATTGTTTTATGCAATTCAAGCGTTCATAAATTCTCTTGTGTTCAGTTCACTAAACAATTTGACCCTTCACAACTCGAGCCTTATTGTTTTGCATTGTGACCCGTAGCAGCCTATAGTTTTGTGCTGTTGTAGGCAATCTTCCTAATATTATGAAACTCTACATTTTTAATCTCCTCTGGTATCGAATATCTTATTTATGCACCTAGAAATGCATGTTTACGATATAAGTATACCTACAA
This sequence comes from Apamea crenata, assembly GCA_949629185.1. NCBI lineage: Eukaryota > Metazoa > Arthropoda > Insecta > Lepidoptera > Noctuidae > Apamea > Apamea crenata. The sequence continues at coordinate 8,958,976 of OX451359.1, forward strand.
GCCTCTTTGTCAAATTTAAAAAGTACTTTATCCATCGATTAATTTGCTGGGATTTTTAAATAATATAATTTGTATGTTTTCGGTCTGGGTGGTCAGTCATTTAGATCGCGAATGTATTATCAGCGGCGGATGTGTAGGGCGGAAGGCCGGCTCTGACGAACCGAGTGGCCGTATCGGACACAGCGTGACCTAACCAAAGGGATCTCGTATGTACGCATTTTGTTGTACACAGCAACACCTCAAAATACAAAATATCAACTATTATTGAGGACAAGACAGTTTATAGTTATAAGTCCGTGTATCAAATTTGCAAATAATAACCAAAGTGGTACTAAAATACCCCTCGTCGTTAGGTGAGATTACAAGGAAGCTTGTTGCCATAATAATGACCAAAACAAAAAGCGCATCCCGAAATGATGTTATTTTTGTTGCTTAGTGCCCGTTTCGGAGAACGACACGAGCGGGGCGTGCGGGCGGGAGCGGTCGTCGCCTCGCACAGGGCCGCATTCCACGCCGATTTGTATCTACCTGTTTCTATTCCTGTGTTCTTTTTTCGGTTAAGCTCAAATACCACGAGTTTTATGACCTCGCTAAACTTCAGAGATCAAGTAACAACTACTTGAAAATGAAATTCTTTAGAATTTTGTTTCAGAATAAGTTATTTTGATATAAAAACAATCAATTTTGGACGCATAATGTTATTTTTGTCTTACTTTAATTACTCAGAACTGTCCGATGATTATAATATAGGTAATCATCGGATAGACAAAATTTTTAAATTAAAAAAAAAAAATTGTTACTAAATAATATTTCAGGAGAAGTACAGCAAACGTTACCATTGGAACCATAACAAATGTTTCGTTTGGCAGCCGAGTCCGGTCCTGTGAATGTAGGGCAGCGGGGCGGCGGGGGGCGCGAGGCAGCGCGAGAGTGTCTCGGCCCAAAACGGCCGCCAGTGCAGTGAGCGGTGCGCGGAGAGCCCGGACCGCGTCATGGCTCTACGCGCTTTGTTTATCTTTTCGGCGCTTATCGCCGGCGGCGCCGCCGTGTACAGCAGGGAGCGCGACCGCCTGCGCGCCGACCCCCGCCTTTACGACCGCTCGTGTGAACTAAGCTCCTGCTACCCGGCCACAGGCAACCTGCTTATTGGCCGTGAATCAAGACTCTTTGCATCCTCCACGTGCGGGGGACAGGGACGTGAGCGGTACTGCATCGTGTCGCATTTGGAACCGAAGAAATGCTTTTGGTGTGACTCGACCAACAGCACCATTCACAACCCGTTTCTCAACCATCGAATACAAAACATCATCTACAAGTACTACCCGGGAACGCGAGTGAAATCCTGGTGGCAGTCTGAAAATGGCAAAGAAAATGTGACGGTACAACTCAATATGGAGGCGGAATTCCATCTCACGCATTTGATAATACAGTTTAAAACTTTTCGGCCTGCAGCTATGTTAGTTGAGAGATCTTTCGACTTTGGGAAAACCTGGCGCGTCTATCGATACTTTGCGCACAACTGCGACGAACATTTCCCAGGCGTTCCAAAGCACACACAGCGTTCTTTGACAGAAGTGGTTTGTGAATCGCGTTACTCTGGTGTATCCCCATCGACGGAAGGTGAAGTGATATTTAGAGTTTTGCCACCTAATATAAATGTGACCAATCCTTACTCGGAAGAAGTGCAAAACTTATTACGTATGACCAATCTTCGAATAAATTTCACAAAACTGCATACTCTTGGTGATGATAAACTGGACAACAGAGCGGAAATTCAAGAGAAGTACTATTATTCTATTTATGAAATGACAGTGAGGGGTTCTTGTTCCTGTTACGGGCACGCATCCCGTTGTTTACCAATGCCAGGAGTGGAGTCCAAGAACAATATGGTACACGGACGCTGCGAATGTACTCATAATACCCGTGGCTTAAACTGTGAATACTGTGAAGACTTTTACAATGATCTTCCGTGGCAACCAGCTGTTGGGAAAACTTCAAATGCTTGTAAGAGGTGTACATGTAACAATCATGCAACAACTTGTCATTTCGATCCTGCCGTTTACAATAAAACCGGTAAAATTAGCGGAGGCGTGTGTGATAACTGTCAACACGATACTATGGGTGTCAATTGTGAACGGTGTAAGCCTAAGTTTTATAAAGACCCCAACTTAGATATCCAGAGCCCAGACATATGTAAAGCTTGCGATTGCGATCCAGAGGGCACCACTGATAAAGAAATCCTTTGTGATGATGAGACAGACGCGGCTAATAACAAAACCGCTGGTCGCTGCCTTTGCAAGACAAATGTCGACGGCGCCAGGTGCGACAGATGTAGCGACGGATTTTGGAAATTTGATCCTAGTAATCCTGATGGATGTGAATCGTGCACCTGTAACAACTTAGGTACAATCAACGAACGAGGTTGCGACGCTGGAACTGGAAATTGTTTCTGTAAACGACATGTTACTGGAAGGAATTGTGATCAGTGCTTGCCAGAGTTTTACGGTTTGTCAGATAGTGATGATGGTTGTCAACCTTGTGACTGCGATTTTGGTGGTTCATTAGACCGGGATTGTGATGTGATAACAGGACAATGTAAATGTAGACCAAATGTTTCTGGTCGTCGTTGTGATCAACCTATTCAAAACTTTTTTGTCGGAGCTCTCGATTCTATTGTTATTGAAGGTGAATCGAGTCAATGCGATTCCCAAATTGATGATAATGCTATTCAAAGTCAATCGTGTCACGTTGTCATTAGGCAAAATTATCCAGATGGTAGGAAAGAGACTTGGACCGGGCCTGGTTTTATGAAGCTTCCTGAGAGCAGCACACTTGTTTTTGTTATAAATAACATAGAGAAGAGTATGAATTACAATGTATTAATTAGGTATGAACCGCAATCGTCTATAAGCTGGGAAGAGGCTACTATTTTAGTGAAGCGACCATTACCGATTGATTCAGATTCTCCATGTGCAAATGTACGACCTGAGGAAGACACCATCAAAACCAACCTACCAGCAAACCAACGCAGTGTATTAGTGAAACCGGCAATATGTTTGGAAAAAGGTAAAGAAACCGAAATTCGTATTTATTTAGGACGTCAAGACGGCAGATCTCCAAATTCAAGAGCTTCCATTTTAATTGATTCTATTGTTCTTATTCCATCTTTTGATGACCTTCCGTTTTTGGCAAATAACAGTTCCATGAGGGAAGAGTTCGATCGGTTTAATTGTGGTGATCCATATTATTACGACCTCAATAGAGAAAACGTACCTGAAATCTGTAAAAAGTATCATGCGAGTATCGGATTCTATATAAGAAATGGGTCTCAGTCTTGTCAGTGTGACCCTACAGGGTCTAAGAGCCATCAATGCGATCAATATACTGGTTATTGTCAATGTGTAGAAAACATTGTTGGAGCTCGATGCGACCGCTGCGCTCCCGGCACTTACGGATTCAGCAAATTTGGATGCAAGCGTTGTGACTGTAACAGTATAGGATCTCTTGATAACTTTTGCGATGCAACAAGTGGACAGTGTAAATGTAGAGCCAATACTTATGGCCGAGCGTGTGACTTGTGTCAGCCTGGTTATTTCAATTTCCCCAATTGTCAACAATGTGACTGTAATGGACACGCAGTCGAATGTGATGATAAGACGGGAGCATGTAGAGAATGCAGAGACTACACGGAAGGACACCGTTGTGAAAGATGTGTTGAAGGATTTTACGGTGATCCCCGACTTGGTATAGATATACCTTGTAGACCATGCCCATGTCCAGGAATAATAGGTGATCCAAATAAGAGCAGTCACGCAGACCGGTGTGAATTAGACCCCGATTCAAAGGATGTAGTCTGTGAATGTAAAGAAGGCTATGCTGGTCCACTATGCGATGTTTGTGCTGACAATTATTATGGAGATCCAATCAGAGGTACTTGCGAACAGTGTGAATGTAACGAAAACATAGATATTACTAAACCTGGCAATTGTGACCCTTACACTGGAAAATGTTTACAATGCCTTCATAATACTGCCGGTGACCATTGTGGAGTGTGTGCTGAAGGATACTACGGAAATGCTTCAGACAAGTCATGTTATAAATGTAACTGCTCTGAGTTGGGCACTAACTTCACAATAGGAAATTGTGACGGGAACACAGGTCAGTGCCCTTGTTTCCAGAATGTCATGGGTGTGAATTGCGATCAATGTACAGAAAATCATTGGAGAATAGCTTTAGGGACTGGTTGTGATCCATGTGAATGCGATCCTATTGGGTCATTATCACCGCAATGTAATCCATACATAGGAAAATGTGAATGTAAACCAGGCCACGGAGGCAGGCAATGTGATCAATGTCAAGAAAACCATTGGGGTGTTCCTAGCATTGAGTGCTATGAATGCGAATGTGATTTATATGGTTCTGTTTCACGCCAGTGCATGAGAGAAAATGGCTCATGCATTTGTAAACCAGGCATCGGTGGATATAAATGTGACATGTGCGCTAGAGGCTATCTAGGTGAGGCCCCACGGTGCTACGCCTGTGGTGAATGTTTCGATAATTGGGATCGACTAATCGATGACTTACGTTCGCAAACAGAGTACGCTATCGGCAATGCTAGTAAAATCAAAGTAGTCGGTGCTACTGGAGCCTACACAAGAGATTTTGATGAAATGACTAAAAAGCTTTCTGAAGTAGAAAATATACTTGACAGCGCGAAGCAAGGAAAAACGACAGTAAAAGACTTACTGTCTAATGTGACCAGCCTACAAAACTTATTATCTGAAGCCGACGAGAAAGTAAAGCACAACAACGAAAATCTTAATGCTCTTACGTCTAAAATAAACCTTGGTAACGTTACTTTAGAGGGTCTGAGAGCAAGTATCGCAAACTTAAAGGATAAAACTACTGAATTAGGAAATAACGCAACCAAACTACAGGAAGCTAACTTAGAAGGAGCTCTTAACTTGACCCGTGAGGCTAAACAAAGAGCTGTCAAAGCTGCTGACGACGCCGAAAATGTACAAACTGTAATCGCAAATACTGATCGACAAATTAAAAATACTGATCGTCTCATTGAAATGCAATATGCTAACTTCAATAACACTCAAAATGAAAATGATAAAAAATTAGATGATATCCGTGCTCAACTGTCCCAGTTGGAGTCACAAATGCCAAAGTTAAATGAGAAAATGTGTGGTCAAGAAAGTGATAGTTGTGATATTTGCGGTGGTGCTGGATGTGGAAAATGTGGCGGTATATCTTGTGACCAAGGAGCCGTTACTAAAGCAGAACAAGCTTTAGATTTTGCAAACAAGACCGAATATCGAATTAAAGAACATGAACTCACTGCAGAGGATTTGTTTAAATTAATATCTGCATCAAAACAAGATACCGTTGATGTCAGATCAAGAGCAAAAGACCTTTTCGGTAAAGCGTATGAATTTAAAACTTCCGCAGAAAGAGTAACAAATGAAAGTCAAGATTTAACTGCTGAATTAAAAGAATTCCTATCAAATACCTCAAACACTCCTGCAGACGTCAGAACTTTAGCTAATGATATACTTAATTTGTCTATTAGTATAGAGCCCAAAGAAATAACGGAATTGTCTCAGCGTATCAATTCATCGGTATCGCAATTGACTAACATCGAAAATATAATTGCGGAAACTAAACCAAATTTAGAACGAGCTAAGGCTTTGAAACTAGACGCCACCACCATCAATAAAGCAGCTAATTTAACTTTGGAGATGGCAAATAAAGTTTTGGACGCTTTAGATGAAGCACAAGCAGCCCAAGATGCTGCAGAAAATGCAATCGATAAAGCTAACAATGATATCGAGGCAGCCAAAAATGATTTAGTTCCTATAGCCACAGAAACAGAACAAGCACAGAAACAAGCCAATGAGACTAAAGATGAAGTTGAAGGCTTGCGTCTGAGGCTTTCTGATTTACAGAAGGATATATTGAAGATAGAAAGTGACGCTGAACAGGTGAAACAAGAAGCGAACGATGTTGTTAGTCGCGCTGAAGGAGCTGAGCAGTCAGCACGGCAGTTAAGGCAGGATTTCAAGCATACTAATATGTCTCTTGCTGAACGTGCTAGCCAAACTTCAAATTCAAGAGAAAGAGCGCAACTTTTACTAAAACGTGCTACGAAGCTAGCCAGTGACACCCAATCGCAACTTAAACTTCTAGCTAACATGGAAGTTTTGTATAACGATCACAATGAACAGTTAAATAAATTAGAAAAGGAAATAGGCGAACTCAATACGCAAATGAACTACTACCTATCCGAAATCACAAAACGGTCCGATAACTACAGGTCTTGCACAACGTAAATAGGTTATTTATCTAGTTTTTGTCGTCGGTATTTTAACTAAGTATACTTAAACAGATATTTTCCGAATGTTGTTACTGTTTCCATTTGTGCCATAATGCTGTGAGTTTTGCAGTGTTAGTCATTGCTCGTTATAATTATATATTATGTAGTTTAACTACATTGTGTCTGTATTATATTGCGAAGAAGTGTGGTTTGTAAACAACAAAAGTAACATCATGTGTATCTCAATATTTCATTGTTGTACTTACATGACAACTCAGTTAAAAAATATATTTTGTTTGCATTTTAATTAATAGTATTTTTTTTAGACTATGTAAAAGCTTGCAGATATTAAAGTACCTACTTTTAAAAATAGCATAAAATTTTAAAATAATTTCATCACTGTTAAAAAATACGCAATTCATGAGCTATTTGAGACAGACATGTTTCATGTTTTTTCCAGTGAGAGGCACTCGCAAATTACTTATAGGCATAAATAATAATTAAAAAAAGAATTTATATTTCCGAAAGTAATTAATATCATCAATAAAATGAGCGTTATTTGATTGTAAGTATAAATATATTTTGTATCATTATTTAGACAACTATTCCAAAGAATTACATTATAATTTCTAATGTGTTGACATAATGTGGATATAAAAAAATGTAAACTTAAATTTAATTCAATAGAAAGAAATAGGGTTATTTACAACTATTGTTAATAATAGGTAATTTATGAGCATTATATTATGTTTTGTGCTGTTATGCCATAAAATATATTTTCTGTGTGTCTGTATGAAATAATTAATTTTGTAGTTTGTATTTACCGTAAACTAATTGTACTGCCACAGTAGATAATACAAGGTATATTGTACCATCATAAGTATTTTATAAATACGTATAAGTACGTAGGTCGTTGTGTAAACTTAAAATATGAAAGAGCTTTTATTGCTGTAACATATTCAAATATCTGTATTTTGAAATGCCTTATTTTTTGTTCAGTAGGTACCAGGAATAGAGCAAGGGATTTGTTTTCTCGTAAAATTTAGCTCTTCCTTAATCCCTTTTTGCCTGTACTAACTTGTAAAAAAATCTTCTATCTTGTTTTTTTTTTTATATAATTTTACATTTCACTTTTAAGTTTACACTTTTCCCTTATTTTATATTGATATCTAAGTCTCGGTCTTGTGGCTGATAAAGCATGCATTTAAACATTGAGATTGTTACTTTGATTCCATTTTTTTTAGTCATTCTATTGCATTTGAGACGCTATTCTATATTTCCATAACGATATTGTAATATACGAGGCACCAATACTTAATTGTTAATAAAACTTTGCCATAAATTGTTTTTATATTTCATTTACTACACATTTAAATTACAACCCTTCTTAAAGGTACCTTCTATGTTACTAGGAACAATGTCTAACTAATTATAAATAAATTGGTTGAATGGAGCATAAGTACATGTCAAATAGTTGCTACATACGTTAATATAGCTTCTTCATACCTCCTTATCAGTATGTAACAATGTCGCAGGTCAGAATCAGAACATTAGTTATTTGATAATGATAACTTTTTTAGCTAGTAGGTACTACAATCTATGATCTATTTAAAACATACCTACTTACTTTATTTCAACAAGCTATGTAGTTTTGTTGCGTAAAGTTTCAATAGTTTTAACCATTGAACATGTGGTGTAGATAGATAGATACAGCTACCGATACTGACAGATTCTGTTTCCACTAATAATTAGTTACATGAAACTCTTTACGCACACCAGGAAATTCTAAGCTATCTAAAATGCCAATATGTTAACGGGAACAATCAAATAAACCCACCTAACAACTACTTGACCAACTTAGCTACCCACAATAGGAGCTTTGAGGCGGCGTTGAGGTTTAGAAAGAGATGGTCACACAGCACAGGTATGAGTGACAGAGACACCGCTCTACAAAGCCCAACTTTTTCTAAAACTTCGAGTTTTTTCAGCTGGCTAATTATTAATCTATTTTTCGGCTACATAACTATGTATTTAACTCGCGGTTTAAGATTTAATTTTCAGAGCTATTCAAATTTACTTAGTCGGAGAATAGGGTTAAAATCAATAAATATTAACATAAATTATTATATTAACTTAATAATCAGAGGCCCCACCGACGGTGGTTAAATAGTAAAAGTAGCACATCGGCTAAATCCAGCAGTAAATTGACCTAGTCAAAAAAGCCACACCGATGAGAATAGCGGGCAAACACTAGAAAAGAACATCATCATAAAGTTAACATCGTCAGCAAATGGACTTTGTACAACTATGATTTTATTGTAAAAAAACTGACTGTCATAATTTATTTATACACCTTTATGTGGATCTAGTTGTAGCAAGGTAGAAACAGCTGACTTGAATGTAAAAGTCACAGTTGCATTTTTTTTACTCTTAGCTGCTTGCCTCATTGTTATCTGGGAACAGGATCTATGGTACTGAATGTAAGTTTAAAGTACCAGATGACCTATTATTATTTTCCATTACAGATGGTTGTATTTAGAACCGATTCTCTCCAACGACGATGGTGAATTAGGAGTTAAGTTCCGGAAAGTAGACCAAGGATTCCGACAAGTGACTAGGATCTTGGAATCTGATCCGAGACTATCTGCACTTCTCCAGTCCTCGAGACTCCAGCCCATGTTGGATTCTATTTCGGAACAACTTCTAGCCTGTCAGTCAGCCTTAAATGTTTACATTGATGTAAGTAAAACAAATGAAACGATTGAAATAAATAATATGTTACCATAATTTGCAGTTTCCGGTTTGCAAACTTTTAAACCGTGAGTAATTAAACAGCAATTACAACTAGATAGTAGGCTGTTTTTGTTTACATGACGTCATGTATTGCGCTGACTCAATTGGCATTTAGTCTGCCTGTTTATTTGATAGCTAGTGTAGTACCTACCTTAGGCTGGCTTTACACCTATAAGTTTTCTTCACGTAAGTCCTTCCGTAAATAATTTATAAACCATCTTGTAAGCAGCTTGTCCTAATTGCTTAAAACTTACGAAAGTTGAGAAATCACAGGTCTAAACTTGATCGAATTTGCTCACGGAATCCTTTCTCAACTTATCAAAGTCAAACGAAAAGTTGAGTACGTTGAGAAACTATAAATGATCTATTGAAATCTAACGGTTTTTAGTTCGAATATTCATTCTAATTAAATTAAAATAAATGGTTTTGATCCTCCGTTCTTAATTCCAAAGAAAGATTTGCACCTGACATTCTGTTTTCAATCCAGGGATTTACCCAACATTTTCTTTACCTTCGTCTTTTACTTGTTAAAATGATCTATGCAGCAGCACCAGCTTTGACTTGATGGTGGCATTGCATTTTAGATTATGAATTTGCTAAATATGTGTAAATAGGTTTAGGTTTAGGTTGAGGGGCTTGTGACTAAGTAATAACAGCCGCACGGGTCGATCGATCAGGTTAAGCTACGCTTGCCACGGTTGGTCCGTGGATGGGTGACCATTTTCACATACCAAGACCCCTCCGTGCCTCGGAAAGCACGTTAAGCCGTTGGCCCCGGCTGTCATTCGTGGATCTTTGACAGTCGTTACGGGTCGTCAGTAGCCCGAAAGTCTGACAACCAGTCTTACCAAGGGGTATCGTATTACCCAGTAACTGGGTTGTAGAGGTCAGATAGGCAGTCGCTTCATGTAAAATACTGGTATTCAGCTGCATCTGGTTAGACTGGAAGCCGACCTTAACATAGTTGGGAAAAGGTTAGTAGGCAGATGATGATGTGTAAATAGGTTTGTAATAATTTACGCAAGTTAATCTTACAAAATTTCACGTACTTAAGTATTATTTACCGTAATTTTATTTTATGTGCAAGCGCAGTCATATGTAGTTTACTTACATACATTTTACTGGAGCAACTTACCAAGTGTAATGGCGGCCTAACATCGATCAAAAGTCTTTTCTATTTATAAAAAAATAATTCTCTCGGTTCGTACATACATAGGTACAGACATCAGCAAGTCGAGCTACCCGAAACTGTCAAATTTTCCCAATCAACCTTGAACCTAATGCTTTAGCGATAAAGTGGAAAATCTATTAAAGAAATTTGACAGCTTGATGTGCTGGCGTCTGTACATAACAAAGCATCACGCCTATATTCCCCAAAGGGTTAGGAAAAGGTGTACCAATAATACATTCAGCCATAGTAACAGTTCACTGAATGTATTCATCTGAGGTACAATAGTTTTAGACTAGTAAGCTAGAGTAGCAGAAACACCAGTTTCAAAAACTATATTAAAAGTCATTTCACAAACATCCAAAAGATATTTTATCTGGCAAACATGTTTCTAGGAAAAACGTTCAGTATTCCCAAGGCTTTACTTCCTGAGCGACGATGATTTGTTGGAACTACTCGGCCAAGCTCGCGCCGGCGCTGAAGGAAGGGAAGCTGTCATGCAAACCCATCTCAAGAAACTGTTCCCGGGAATCACAGGCGTGCGTCTCGGCCCCGGGGACATATCTATTACCGCACTGTGTACCCATTACGGTGAAACATTCCAGTTGGACCACCCAGTTGATATCGATTGCCCAGTAGAGGTATGTTGAGTCCAGACATCGCTCTTAAAATCTCTCATGGACAATCTACATCGGTGAGAAATAAGAACTCTTAAAACATTTTATTTTGTACTTAGGTATGGCTGAAGAATTTAGAGGCTGAGATGCGATCGTCACTAAAGAGCATGACCTTAAAATGCATTGTCACAGATTCGCTACAGGAGCAGGATCCATTTTCGCTACCAACGCAGATACTGTGTCTCGCACAAAACATACGCTTCACAGAGCAAGCAGAAAGGGCCATCACCTCAAAAGAATTACATAAATTAAAAGCGAATGTTGAAAAAGAGAATTCATACTACGCTGCAGCCGAAATAGAGGACGAAAGTGAGCGACGCAAAAGGCAGGCGCTCATATTACAATGTTCTCATTATTTGTCTGTCATCAGAATTTTGATAGATAACAATATTGTGTCAACTAGCGACTGGCTTTGGCAAAAACAGTTGAGGTAAGTAACTTGATGTTGATAGCAACTGTAAAAAGCGGAGGCAAATATTCCCTCTAGTAGCAGTAGTTCGGTTGTTAGTCCGGTTGACCGAACTACTGAAACTCTCAGTTGCGATAGTTCGGTTCTAACAAAGCACCGAACTACTGAAACTAGCAGTAGTTCGGTTGTTAGTCCGGTTGACCGAACTACTGAAACTTTCAGTTGCGATAGTTCGGTTCTAACAAAGCACTGAACTACTGAAACTAGCAGTAGTTTATAGTTTAGTATAAGTTTTAGTTTATTTGCCGAACTGTTGCTATAGGTACAGCCTACAGGTATTGATACACAAAGTCGCTCTTTTTACGTGTTAAAAATAAAATTAAGATATAGTTTAATTGTTTACATATGCCAAGTTTATTTGCCGAACTAAAGGGATGGTACATATTTAAGTTTCATCAGTAGTTCGGTGCTTTGTTAGAACCCAACTATAGCAACTGAAAGTTTCAGTAGTTCGGTCAACCGGACTAACAACCGAACTACTGCTACTAGAGGAGATATTCAGATTAAAATTTACCTACATGCAATGTCATATACCCTTGTGAAGTTATTCATTAGTTGTGTTAAGTGTTTGTCAATTAAAATTGCGTTTTGCAGGTTTTATTTGCTAGGTTCAAAGGAGGTGGTAGCTAAAATGGGTCTAGCTCAAATATCATACTCATACGAGTACCTCGGAGTCAACACTGGACAGTTTGTGCGAACCGAACTAGCTGACGACTGTTTTTTTATTTTAACACAGGTAATTAATTAAGTTATTGTGCAATAACTTTTAATGCAGTGCGAGATGAATTTGGTATGTACCCACATACAGAATTCTTCTTATGACAATTATAGCGGTATATTTCATTATTATCACCATTAAAGTACCAGAACGTCCACTTTTATCCATAAGTCTTCCCTAAAACTCGCCACAACGACCGATATTATACTGCGCTATCGGAATACAGCAAATTCCCGCGACCTTCAATAAATCGTCAGTCCACCTTGTAAGGGGCCTTCCCACGATGCACTATACGAACCCAATGTTAATTAATTTTCTTCTAAATTCCAGGCCCTTCATCTGGGGTTGGTTGGAAACCCTTTCGGCCCAGCGGGGACTGGGAAGACAGAATCTGTGAAGGCATTGGGTGGCCTTGTTGGTCGTTTAGTGTTAATCTTCAACTGTGATGAGGTAAAATACTTATTACGTCGGTTAAGCTAAGACGTAGGTATCTAATCACGACGTTCGAACAGAAGAGTTAGCTCATGAACTATTTGAGGAATCAAATGTTTTAATTATTTATTACACAACATTATCATAGGCAAACAGGACCCACTGGTTATCAGTATCACCCACGTGATTTTATGAGTAGGCACACTAGGAATCCCCGAGTCTTTATTGCTGATACTGACATGCAGATGTAGAGAGAGTGCAGAATTAAATATATAATTTGTCTTTATAACTTATTTTTAGTTTGGGTTTCTATTTTTAATTTTCTTTTCTGCTCTGCGTTGCATAATTAATTTATGAAAACTCTATGCTCAAGTAAAAACAAATACTGTACAAAGGCGGACTGATGGGCATTTTTTACCAGTCAAACTTAGGGTGATGCAGAGACAAAATATGGCAGGCGTAACAAAGAATAGAGAGTTTGAAAATAACAATAAAATACAAGAATAAATACTAATACATATAAACAGGGTTCACTTTTTCAGGAGAAATAATGATCGGTTGTGGTAGAAAACGAATCCAGCAAATCAGAGCTGAGAGCAGCGCTACTTATGAATATGTCCTAATAATATAGTCTTTGACTTCTTCTAAATAAATCTTTGACTTTCCAGGCTCTAGACGCGGAATGTATGGGTCGCTTGCTGAGCGGCCTAGCCCTATGTGGTGCTTGGGGCTGCTTCGACGAGTTCAATCGTCTTGCAGCTCACACATTAGCGGCCGTGTCTCACCAGCTATCTTCATTACTCTCTGCAACTACTGAGCGGACACCTGGGACTGAGCCAACTGCGCTACTCAATGGGAAACATGTAAGGGAGATCATTGTTATTTCGATAGGTAATGATCAAAAGAATTCTAGATAATAACAGGTCCGGTTGTTACTAAATTCGTCATTTGGACCGGCATCACTATTCTTAATGAAGTTCAGAGTTCAGAATTCACGTATTTTTAGGAACATTCACATTCTAATCTTAGTCTCAATCTGTCAAAAATTGTATGGGTTTTTGGCATTTTTTGTTGCTGAGATGAGATTGGGGCTAGATTTTGAACGATGTTATTATTGGAATTGGACTTCTACAAAAACGACCATACATACGACGGTATTGACCATAGCAATACTTTATGCATTTAAAATTGAGACTTATTGCCTTGATATAAGATTTAATTTTCTTGGCCTCAATCGGCGTTCAGTATGGCAAAATAAATATTTAAAAAAAAATACCTGTATTTAAAGTTACTGCAATCGATTCAGTACTCAATTAAAAAACAAATAAATAGAGTTATGAACTAACAAAAATTGAAATTGCTGATTTTTCCCTGTTTATCTTATTGCATCTCTGTGCCATTTCACCTAAGCTGCGGGGTAATTGCGTAACACACTTACAGTAGGAATGGCTTTCATTTTGACAGTTCAACAACAACCTAGGCGTTATTTCACCTGTTTAAACCACTTTTTCTCAAATGAAAAACAAGCTCAAATAATGTTTTGGTTCCCCTCAACTAATATAAAAAATATATTTTCATAATTATTCAACTTGAATTTAAAAAATAATCCGATTGTTTATCACGAGATTATTCAAGGTTAGAATAGAATAGAATAGAGAGGTATTAATATAACCGTTATTTCGCTTGAGCATAGCAAGTCTTCGGTAGTATAGTGGTAAGTATCCCCGCCTGTCACGCGGGAGACCGGGGTTCGATTCCCCGCCGGAGAGAATCTTTTTGCATTTTTTATTTTCAGTTCCGGCGTTTATTGTGTTTTTTGGTTACTTTCCAAACGTCAATGATAAATAAAACATGCTTATATTTGTATTTTTTTTTTGCATAAACTTATTTACACATTTAGATAATAATTCAAGTATTCTGGGATCCATGCGTGAACGAAGAAGCATTAAAACAAGACGTATCATGGTATGCTCTTTTCCGTCTATCACGCTCGTATTATCGGGGCTAAGCAGAAGTGTTATAGAGTTATTTTTTACAGATATTTTAAGATACCATTTAAACCGACATAAGCATTATACATAAGTAGGCCTTAAAATATGCAAATAAAAATTACATTGACAGAATATTTGCATTTCAAATGAAGAATATTTTATATTGAGAAAATTTATTTATATATATTTCATTGTACACCATACATAAAAAAAAGTTAAATAAAATTGGTGGTTCATTAATTTTTTTTAGGCACATCAGAGATGTGTTTTCTTGGACTCGATAGATTACTTGATGTATTTTATTCAAGGTGAGCGTATCGGAATGGTGCGGGGTAGCAGTTACAATGAACCCCGCAGGCCGCGGCTACGGCGGGCGTCGCACCCTGCCCGCCGCCCTGCAGCGCGAGCTGCGGCCGGTGGCCATGCTGCAGCCGCGAGCCGACGTGCTGGCTGCACATCTCCTGGCCGCGGCGTGTGTACCTGATGCCGAGTTACTAGCCAAAGACCTGCACAATGTCTTCACCCTTGCTAGGTAGGTTGTGTGTGGCCTCATACCAATGGATCTCGGTTCTTCAAGCTAGATTAAAGTTTGTGTGATTAAAATAACTAAAGTTTTACAAAGCATTTTCTTAGTGGCCTGATCGGATCTGTCTCATCCATCCATAAATTAATTGCTTGTCGCTTCGGTGTGACAAGTTATATCTCATTAATTCTTTTATCGTGTCTATCTATATGTGGTCACGGTTACCTACTTTCCTTCATCATCATCTGCCTAGCCTTTTCGCCAACTATGTTGGCGTTGGCTAATCGAATGCAGCCGAATACCAGTATTCTACATGGAGTTACAGCCTCCCCAGCCCCAGTTACTGCCCTTTATTATCCTTCAAATATATCTGCTTGTTTATTCATACAGCTCTCTGCTGAGCGACCAGCGTCACTACGACTGGGGCCTGCGTGCCCTGAAGGCGGCGGTGTGCAGTTGCGCGGCGACGCTCCAGCAGCGCGCCGACGTGTCCGCCCGCCGCGCCGCCGCACGACGTGTGCTCACACTCAACAACTTGTCCAAATTGACGCGACATGATGCTCATAGGTATACATTACATAAATATCACGCTTGTATACCCAGAAGAGTTAGGCAGAGGTGTACCAATAGTACTATAATAGCGGGCGAGCCTATTGTCATCAACCGTGCAAAAATACAGACTCCGGACTGCTACTGAGAAATTCCAGATGGAATACCCCATATAGGTACCTCATTACCCCATATAGGTACCTCATTACCCCATAGATATAGAACACTATACGACTATAATCCAGTACTACTCAAATGACTTCCACAAGTATTTGTGCTGATTAAGCTGTGATAAAGTGTGCCTTCAGCATAAAGGAAACGCGACTCCCGATATTAAAGCTTAGCATATCTTCATCGGGAAGTCTTCGTCACACTTATTGCAATTGTTCTAAAAGGAAAACCTGGTAAATGCTGACTTTGTATAATAATTACATAATTATCTTTAACATATTTTTATTGCCTTGCTCTCCGCAGATTTGAAAATATTTTGTCGTTGGTTTTTGCTGAAGTGCCGACTGAGGAATCCGGTTCAGATCCAATAAACGCAGCTCTTGAATCTACCGTAGATAATCTCAAGCTGGTGCATAATAAATTACAGGTGCCTACTATAGCATACTAGTTTATCTCTACTTATTTGATAAAACATTAATTTAAAATCATAAGAGCCGTAATGTATTTTTTTTTTTGTTAAAGCTGCAAAAGTGCTTGGAATTGTACGAACAAATGCAGCAAAGAATGGGAGTCGTTATAGTTGGTCCGCCAGGATCCGGCAAGACTACAATTAGAAGACTGCTTAAATCTGTGAGTAATATCTTATGTCGCAAGCTGAACGATTGCCTTAATATGTAATGTTTCTTTATTTATTAAAATACTAGCTGCGCCCCGCAGTTTCACCCGCATTAGTGCCGATCCCTCGGGAAGATCAGGATAAAAAGGATCCCATGTGTTAATACAGGTCATAAACTAGCTGTGTGCCAAATTTTATTAAAATCCGTTCAGTAGTTTTTGTGTGAAAGAGTAACTAACATCCATCCATCCATCCACACAAACTTTCGCGTTTATAATATTATTATAGTTAGTATTAATTAAAGTAGGAAGTAGCATAGTAGGATAAGCTTACAGCAGTCATATACTTAAATCTATGCTCGACAAAACCGTTGTCACGGTTTGTCTGTAACTGTATCTTGTATGGTCCTACATACAAGATACAGTTATGGTTATATCGTAGTGCGGTGCGGATACCTAAATTAAATATTAAGTTGTTACTTATTAGTTACATAAATGATTTAAGGCACTGGCTCACCAAGGCAAGAACGTGGTGGAATACATAATATGCCCGAAGGCGATGAGTCGGGAGTGGCTGCTCGGTAACATCGACCATGATACGCGGCAGTGGACCGACGGCGTCATATCTTCGACTGCGCTTGAAATATCTAACCAACCGGCCGGTAAGTAGTGCAATGTGCCTTTTGGCCTCGTACAGGACTTTTTTGTTTCATTTTTCTTTTTGTTACTTCTTTTTTTATATAATTTGGTTTTATTACTTTTATTATGTGTAATTTGTTTTATTGTTTATTTTTGATTGTGTTTAGTTTTATGATCTTTCTGTACGAGTCGCAATAAATACTTTTTCTTTCTTTCAATATATTTTTCTCTGAATGTTGGTGCTTTTGTCTATTACTGAGACCAGAAATCAAAGTTAATTACAAATTGAGATTTCGGCGCGAAATAAAATTGGTAAGATCTTGAAATACCCCTGGCATTCTCGAACGCACAGTGTTATTACTCAAGCAAAAGTAGGTAGGAAGCCCTTTATTAAAACTTGTATTAACCAGCCGGTTAGTTATCCTTTTCTTTTGAATCATTTTTTTTAATATTGTTTCAAGACGTATGGTCCTGGGTGGTGTGCGACGGTGACATCGACCCGGAGTGGATAGAGGCTCTGAACTCCGTATTGGATGACAATAGGCTGCTCACACTACCTTCAGGGTGGCGAATACAGTTCGGTTCCAACGTCAACTTTCTGTTCGAGACGCATAGCTTGGAACACGCATCGCCCGCTACTGTGTCGCGTATGGGGATTATATTGTTGAGGTAAGTAGCAAGAAATTTCACGCGGACTAAGTCGCGGTCAGAAGCTAGTTAGGTTTATAACTAGCAATCAGTTGTTGTAATCAGCATTTTTCTTCGAGTGCCTTTAATATTTGAATTATTTTGGCGACAGTCAGACCACAGGCTTAACTACAAAGTGTAATGTCTGTCAAACCTACCTAATAAATGCTTTTACAGTGACGATGTTAGCTGTGATCTGGACGTATTAGAAGGATGGATGCGAAAAGCTGATTTTGATAACGAAAGTGCAAAAATGGCGCTGCCGTTGTTGCAACAAGTTATCAAGAAATGTGTTCAGTGGCTTACTGACCACAAGGGAGAACTTGCTCTGAAACTACACAACATTACTGTGGTAAGTAGATAGATGTAGAATAAAACTTGTCCTATGTCCTATTTAAACAGTTTGCAGCATTACTAAATGTGTTTAAAATTAGATTTATGCCAATATATTAAGGCGGTAAGGCGGCAGCCCGTGGCCAAATAATAACAGCCGCAAAGGTCGATCGATCAGGTTAAGCGACGCTTGCCGCGGTTGGTCTGTAGATGGGTGATCATCTTTACATACCGCGACCTCTGCGTGCCTCGGAAAGCACGTTAAAGCGTTGTTCCCAGCTGTCATTGGTGGATCTTTGACTGTCGTTAAGGGTAGTCAGAAGCCCGAAAGTCTGACAACCAGTCTCACCAAGGGGTGTCTTATTATCCTTCCAGTAAGGATCGTAAGAGTTTACCAGGTAAAATGCGACTTGTAATTGTACGAGATTGCATTTTTTAAGTGTACGAGTATATTTATTACAGCGTATATCACTTTCTGTCTCTCTCGAGAGATTCTCATGTGGTCGTCTTTTACAGGTCAAACAAATATTAACTCAATTCGAGTACATAGCCCAGGACACAGGGTTCAATACAACACGCGTGAGTCCCGAAGAAATGGTCTACCTTGCCATTGAGCGAAGTGTGGTTGACGTTATCAAAGAAAGTGCTATCGATAGTTTTCATGATGAGGTAAGGTATTAGTTTATCTCTATTCCGACTCGGGTCAAAAGTCGCTGTTCTATTGCAATTCGTCATACTGTCTAAAATTTTACCAGAAGATTGTGCGTCGTTCATTATTTGCGACGTCGCACCGTATTAATGTGTATGTGAAGGCCATAAATTCTGACTCTTGATCAATTGATTGATCATAATATATTATTATGGCTATAAAATTGTACCATTTCTATATACAGCTAACAACACTGATGGGCCCGCCAGCAGCAGCCCCAATGGGTACAAATGAGTGGGTAACAGACACACTGCTTATGTCGCGCCGTTTAATCGCTTGTGAGCCAACTCTGCGCGCATGCGTGATGTCACATACCGCGCATCTGCTTGTGGTAGGACCTGATGCTTGTGCTAAAAAGTAAGTGTGGTTACTATTAAAGGTCCACGACGACAAGGACCATGACCAGAATTAAGATATAGGATACTTTTTATCCCGATGTATAAAATATAACATTTTCGCACCTATCAAACCAAATGAAATAAATATAATATAAGACATTTCCTGCCATTTCAGCCTTTTAGCAGAGTACATAATAAAGGAATGTAACTCAGCCATCCTAACGATAGACTGCACGCCGATTTTAGAACCAGCTGACATAATCGCAGAGCTGAAAAGGGTAAGTTGACCATTCCAAAACTAACAATTACAATCATCGTTTGGTTATGGTCGTTAATCTGCTGTAGATGCGTATTTGTAACAATCTATGCTCTGCTCGCAGCAAGGTGTATCACCTTTCTCCAACCCTTATCGCAGTAAGGTGTGTAACTGTAGAAATAAACACTTATTGTACTGTTTAGGCACTTATGCAGGGTGTCAAAAGACCCATCACTTAGCTGTTATCTACGCATTCTATACATCAAACTAAGTAACGGTTAGCAAAATTAATGACGGGGATTTTAAGTGTATAAGTAAAACCCAAAAACATTGTTACCCAATCATTCCTATACCCAGTAATATAAGCTATTCGTATTCTCATGTATAGAACAACATGGTCCGGTCGGGCGGGCGCGGCGCGAGTGGCGGCAGTCGCGGCACGTTGTTGATCCGCTCGCTGCATCGAGCTCGAATGGATGACTGGAAATCTAGCCCCGTACACTCCTTCTTACTACAGGTAAAATCAACTACAGCTTTTCTTTTAATATTAATAATAATAACATCAGCCTATTACTGCCCACAACTGGGCCAAGGGCTCTTCTCATACAGATAAGGTACGAGCATTGGTCACCACGCTTGCTTAAAGCCGATTGGTTATTGATTAACTTAAATTATCCTGATGATTTAAATGGTCCTTGGGGATTAACAGACAAGAATTTTGCACGCATTTTCGTGCATAGATTTTTATTGTGATTGGTAGCATCCAATCAGTTCATCAAAATCAAAATCTCTTTAGTCTAGCGTTCTTACTTTTAAATAAGCGTGGACGCCGTATAAATAAATTTGACTAACCTAAATTAGACATCTTCGTCCGCACAGTCAAAAATGGCCCATTCTTCATTTAAAACTGAACAAATATCAACGTTTACAGTTGATACAACACAATGGTTTCTGGACGAGGGGCAGCGATGAAGAGAGTGGTACCGGCACTCAGTGGTGTCAAGTATCACGTTTGCGTGTATTGGCCACTGCCACCACACTCAACGACATTTCGCCACGTCTTGCCGCAGCGCTAGAGCTAAGAGCTTTGAGGTAATATCAACTCATCAGATAACAGACATATTGTATAAACGCCTGTTTGGCCGTTTTTAAACTTGGTCGAATAATCAGTGTTATTATATTTTGATCGGCAAATCTGTCAAAAAGACAAGTTCGACATACCACTGAAACGATTGTAAATTAGTGGAATCAGAACCCTGGTGTGTGACGCAACTTGGCAGACTTTGTCCAGCAGTGGATTGCATCACGTGAAGTTAATTAATTAATTCCAAACTGGTGTCTTTCCAGCGAGCCGGATGATGAGGAATTGTCAGAAATTGCAACACATTATTTGAGGAGTAGTGTCGACAAAAGCATACCGATGAAGGAAATATCAAATCTAGCTGACAAACTTCTCGCTTTGTTTAAAGAGGTAAATATTATACTAAAATAAAATTGCGACATATTAGCTAAAAATGTAAACAAATATGAGTTTATGGAAAAATAAATCTAATTCCTACACAATAAA
The DNA here is from genome assembly GCA_949629185.1 of Apamea crenata. Classification (NCBI taxonomy): domain Eukaryota; kingdom Metazoa; phylum Arthropoda; class Insecta; order Lepidoptera; family Noctuidae; genus Apamea; species Apamea crenata. Next base: position 8,979,933 of record OX451359.1, read on the forward strand.
GATCAGTTCACGCTACAACTTCAAACATTTTTATAACTTTTTTAATAGTGCTAGTCACTCTGAAATCAACTTAGTTACCATTACGATAAAGGTGATATTTGTTTAGCTAGAAATAACGTCAATTTGAAACATAAATAAAATTTTAATATAAATACTTAGGTACATACTGTGAAAAAATATTAAGAGACGAACAAAAGAAGTGCTATATCTGAATGAGATTGTTTCAATTAAACCTTTTTTCTGTACAGGTGACAGAGTCATTTTATTCCCAAATACATTATAAGTGGAACGCATCACATTTGAAGAGGCTGTGTGAAAACGTCAAGTGGTACAAGCCGACGAATATTGAACAACTTATCATGGTAACAACTTCTATGCAATAAATTAAAAGTAATAATAATTACTGTCCCACTGCAGGGAAAAAGCCTCTTCTCATACAGAGAAACGAGCATTCGATTGCTTATCATAATATTTATTTCCCCGCGCCAAAGCTGCGGCTGTACGATCGGTCTAGTTCACAGCATGCGGTCAAACGCATAATTTGATTACAGCTTGAAAATTTTAATCATCATTTAATTATGTAATTGTCATCTTTTCCAACCTTTCATAGGCCATCAGTGCAGAAGCAAACTTAATTTTCCGAGAAAGACTGGTATCAGATGAAGAAAAAGCCATGTTTAGCTCTATATCTCGGAAACATCTGAAGGTGAACAATGAAGAGATGTACTTCGCGTGCAAGTTGCGTGGTGATGGCGTCTACTTAGAACACACTGATTATAACGACTGGCATCATAGGACGGAGCAACTTATCAACCAGTGTTGTAAGTATTACAATCATAATTTTTTTTAAGATTTTTGTTGCTGGCCACCATTGGTACCAAAGTCTTGCCCATTCTGACTCTAAAAATCAAAGTTACCCAAAAACAACCACTGTTTAATATCTATGGAATTGTTCGACACCTAATGCCAATGCGACTTACTTTTATTTCAGTGTCGGAAAACGAGCACAATGTTTTTGGTGAAACTGGTGCAGAGGTATGCTCTGAGTTAGCATTACTGTGCCCGGCGATCGCGCGATCGGTAATTTTGTTTTTTTTTTATATTCATTTTATTTTATATTAGCTTTTGCGCGGTTTCGCCCGCGTGGGCGTCGGAAAATATCCCACGGGAATGGACTACCGGGATTAAAGTTCATCCGTTTTTGCGCCAATCCGGAACATACATCCAGACAATCGGATAAAAATCCTAAAAACTTTTCGGCATTAGACTCGCTCCCTCCACACCTCGTAGCAAGTACTATTTTCCGAAACAAAATTTGAATGTAGACACGCCAGCACATCAAGCTACTACAATCTGTCAAATTTCTTTAATAGATTTTCAACTTTATCTCTAAAGCATTAAGGTTCAAGATTTATTGGGAAAATTTGACAGTTTCAGGTAGTTTGACCTGTTGGCGTCTGTACAGTTTTGACTTCGTTACTATTTTATTATAATTTAAATGAATAATTTAGGTCTGATAGACTAACAATGTTGTTAAACAATGATATACTTAGCTGTAGTGTTTCGACAGACCAATGGAGGCTTACTGGTGTGTGTGGGCTGCGCGGGAGTGGGTCGCCTGGCCGCCGCACACATTACTGCGGCTGCTCTGCCTGCCTCCTTGTTCATTATCAACCACAACACACAATTCAACTCGCAGTTTAAAAATGTAAGTTGTTTGATGTTCAATAGGCTTTGTTCGTCTCTCATATCTGCAAGAGGTGTTGCTGTCTGTCAACTGTCGGCTTAGAAAGTAAAAACCAAGTCGGGGCGACTTGGCTCTTACCACCAAATAGTTGATTTGATGTAGATTATAGATGTACATTATATTGTAGATTATATTTGTTTGTGTTTTCATTTAGCGCTATTGGGTTATCAGGTAAGCCTTTGATACTTTGGAGCATGAGGGCTTGCTGCAGGCCATGGACGAGTGTGGGATACGGGGCCCTGTAAAAGGGTGGTTCAGGCAGTATCTAGATAATAGGCATCTAAAAGTTAGGGTCAAGGGAATAGACAGTAACCTTGGTAAAGTCGATTATGGAGTGCCGACCGGGTCAGTTTTTGGACCAATAGGTTATATCATGCATGTCAACAGTATGGTCAATGTCATTAAAAATTGTAATGCATACATGTATGCAGATGATACGTGCTTGACATACAGCGGTCGAGACTGTGAACTGATCCAATCGGTAATGCAAGAAGACTTAGATAGTGTGGTAAAATGGGCGCACGATAATGGTATCCTTATTAATATAAAAAAAAACCAAGTGTATGCTGATATCGTCCCCGTATAACCACATAACTAAAAGTGCTTGTATATCGATAAAAGGCCACTCGTACGAGTGCCTTCACGATGGCAATGCAAACTGCCAATGTGAGTGTATTGAGCGTGTGACGAAATACAAATATCTAGGATTATTAATTGATGAACGATTTACATGGGACGCACACGTAGACACTGTATGTAACAGACTGCGCTCCGTTCTGGGGAAACTTATCAATTTGAAATATGTAGTTAGTAGGCGGTTACTGTATATTCTTTACCATGCACTTGCAGAGGCAACAATAAACTACGGTTTGGTTGGTTATGGACTGACGTTTCCGGTACATTTAAATAAAATCAAGCTATTACAAATTCGATTATTAAAATTACTAGTTAACAGAGCAACTAAAGATAGTATTAATAAGGAGTAGGAAAAAATATTTAAAATTTGTAGAATATTACCCATACAGAAAAAAGTAAAGACAACTATAATTTTAGAACAGCACAACAAAATGGAACACAAAGTAAAGAAAGTGTATAACCGACCAATCCGTAAAGCGACACAGAGAAATAATTACTCGGTCCCTCAGGTTAAGAATTATTTTGGTCAAAGGACGAGACACTGGCTAGTTCCGACATTGTTAAACGAATTGCCCAGGGAAATTTCTACCGAAACAGTGTCTAAAAGTGCCTTAAAAAATATCCTGCGTAAGCACTATTTGGGTTTGTGTCCCTAGCGCTGGAGCCAAAATTGTTAAGGTGTCGCTTCGCTTGGCGTATTTGTCCTGAGACTCGAGCTACTTGCTTTATGGAAAATATAGCTTAGTTCGTGCGACTGGGTTGGGCGAGTGTCGGTGCGGGTACGTCGGGTGAAGTGTACATATTAGTTACCGCATGTGCGCGCGACGTGCTGCTGGCGATCGGGCGGCCGCTGTAGTGTCTCACTCGCGCTGGGTAACTCGTCTCCCACTGCGGCGGTGCTCGGGACGCTAGGGGCATGTGCTTTCGCCGCGCAAGCTGGAGCGCTTGTTGCACTATCCGGTTTTGGGGGATGCTAACCAGGAAATCAGCAGATGTAATCGCAGTAAGAACAGTTCTAACTGAACTGTTCTGATATAGTGTTCCTGGTTGGCATTGCTTAGATTGGGTGGTGTAATAAGCACTTTAGCTGTGTAGATGTAGACGCCAGTGTACATGTACCGATGGTCGAGCTGTAGAACAGTATACTTACGTACCTACCTGCGTATCTTTTTAAGTAAATAAACACTGGGCAGCTTGAGTACTCGTATGTGTGCAATTAGGCGTGGTGTGATGCGTATGTATGTGTTCCTTTACCTTTAGAATTAAGTACTCGTATAATGTTAAGAAAAAGAGCTGTGTCCACGAGAACACTGCCGGCAAACTGTCCTGCAGTTTGGCAGAAGATCTGTGTATTCCCATCTGTGTACTCTTTTGTTGAAATAAAAAATAAAAAAAAGGTTTTTTTTTTATAAATCACATCATTAAACTAATGATCGAATTCAAAAGACAATGACCAAAAGTCGTACCAAAAAGTCTCATGCATCAAGATCAAAATATTATAGTAATTATTTTCATATTTTTTTACGACATTGCGCGTCGGGGATATGATTTTTGAACAGGGAATTTAATTCAAAGTTAAAAAGTGTTGATATTGTTGTATTCCCTTTACATGACGTTCCGTTTCAAATGATATGATATGATTAATATAAACCTTGAATTTTGAAAGTGTCATGTTCACGTCTTTCAAAAAACATGTAAAAAATTATACTTTGCCGATCGAGTATAATTTTTTTAGAGCAATAATGGCCGTTCGTGTAAGACATGTCAAACAAAATAAAGTACCTAATTTTCAGGTTATTCCGATTTTTTTGAACATCTCCGAAACCCGGGTTTTGTTTACAAAAAGAACTTTTGTAGGAGTTAATATGATCAGAGTAGTCTATAAAAAACAAATTTTGACTTTGATGCAGCATGGTACGGTAATAATATAATAAATGATAAATGATTTTATTTTGTAAGTACCTAGGTTTGTACAAACACTATTTTACACGTGAATCATATTTCAAAACTAGATGAGGTCCATCCATGTGCATTGTTTTTTATCACATACGAGCTATGTATATATACACTATGTATATATACCAATTAAAGGAACAAGGCAGTCAGCTGTCAGTTGGCCCTTGGAGAACTACACATCATGTTGTTTACTTAACCCCTCCTTCCCCCTACATCGCAGTCCTTTATGGTTTGTAGTTATTAATCCCCGGTGTCACCATATTCTCCTAGTCATTCATCCCCGGTGTCACCATATTCTCCTAGTCATTCAATAACCCGCTCCTTTTTTTTAATCCGGTTAAAAATGAAACTAATGCTGGCTAATCTATTTCTCATGTGATAGGCCCTATCATCGGCCGGTGAAGGGAAGCGCACCCTAGCTCTAGTGTGTGAGAGTGCGGCCGCGCGCGCCTCGCTGGCGGCCGTCGAAGCGCTGCGGCGTGCGCGCAGCCCGCACGCGCTGCCCAGCCAACTGCTGCCCAACGCTGAACAGAACGCGCTCAGAAGTAACTTTTATTTCACTAAAAACAGAAGTACATAGATCTTTTTTTTTTGGGAGGGAAATCATCAAATGACCTCTCCCGCTCTGGGCTGAGCGGAAGGGCGTGTCTGACTTTTACTGACCAAAACCCACCCGTGTTCCTTCAGTTGCCTGGTGCCAGGGGCCACGGTATCTCTTTCGAACAACCCGCGGCCCTGGCAGGCACCGGTCCTTACCGCAAGCCCGCGCCTACGGTGGCCGGGAGTCGGCCGTTGACTCCCGTCCAGGGCGTCTCCTGCTCGACTAGGGGCATGAAGGCGCAGAGATTGCCTCTCCCTCACGCGCTCCGCCTCCTCCTTCGCGAACATTACTACTTCGCAGAAGGAGGTGACGGCCTCCAGGACAGGACTAAACTAATATTTATCTTCTGTCCTTTTCTTAATGAAATAGAGAGAAAAAGATGCACTGAACTTAAATTGAGTTTAGTTTGTGAACAAGGGAATCGGCGCCAATGTCAGTTTTCTTTAAATATTTGAGCGCCTAGGCGCGGAAAGTCGTCGCAGATACCAGCGAAGACTTTTGAAGAATTTATCGATAACACAGCGCAGACGCTGAACAAATAAGACGTATTTTCAATATCGCGTTCAAAGCCAGATGCAATAGCACTTTTACATCTCATAAAAAAGTCAAAAATACTCTTCTACAGACATAAAAGAAAACCTTGGCATCATAATATGCCTAGACAAGTACCAAGACAACCTATCGGACCTAATGGACAAGTATCCGTTGCTATATAACGACGGTAACGTGGTCTGGTTGGACCGCTGGTCTGATGACACGCTGCGCGAGAGTCCGCGACTGATTGTGAAGAGGTACAGGCGTCTAATGACGAACGACACTTTGCACTTAGATTTGAAACACGATGCACTGTACACCGGTTTACTATTAATCGGGCTTTAAAAACTAAGCTTACATATTTGCGTACACGTAAGTCGGAAAGACATTAAGAATAGAAAACATATGTCCACAAATTAGCATACCGTACCATTTGTGTAATTTCACTAGCACATTACCCGTAATACAAAACACTATATTTCACTTAAAGGTATGCCATGCCAAGTTTTTTATATCACGACACCTCTATGTTTTAGATTACTGAAAGAGAATGCAGTAGAAACTTCAAAAGAGCAATTAGACGCGTTACCCATCGACGGGTTCGTGAACATTCACAAGAGTATCGACGTGGAATGGAAACGCGCGCCCTGCAGATACGTCAACTTCATCAAGACGTACTACAATATCATTAATAGGAAGAAAACTGCGCTTATTCAGAGGCAAACTATGCTGTCGGTGAGATGTGATTGTTTATGAACTTCTGTCGTTTCTACACGTAGGCCGCTCTAGACGCTTACAAAAAACTTTTCGGCGTTACGTAGCAGTTAATAAGAAATGGCGGCGTTACAATAGAATAGCATAATATATGCGAATTTAATTTACCAAAGCGTCAACTTTGCTTTAACACTACAATACACCACACCTGTATTCCCTGAGGGCGTAGACAGGTGTGTTTAGTACACTGTCATTTTGCCAGATATAATTTTTTCGCTTGTAATAAGGGAGAAAGTGAGATATATGCCCAGCAGTGGGTGAAGTAGGGTTGGGATGATGATGATGAATTGGGGCGAGCGTATTGTGAATTTGCTATCAACCACAGACCAAACTCTGGGCTGCTCCTGAGAAATTAGTAATAGAAATACTTAGTCCTACTCACACTACAGTTATATTTTATATAGCATTGAAATTGTTACCGATCGATCTGTTGTATCTCGCTATATAAATAATAAAGCTGAAGAGTTAGTTTTTTTTGTTTGTTGTAACGCGCATAAACCTGGAACTACCAGTCGGATTCGAAAAAAATATTTTTGTATGTGATAACCCAATTTTTGAGGAAGGCATAGGTTTTTTAATATCACGGAAAGACCTTTAGGAGTCGAGCAAACAGAAAGAACGCTAAGCGAAAACGAAGTAACAACGCGGGCAGGCGAGGTGGGTTGGGTCGGGGGTTTTTTATTTTTGAAGTGAAAACTTCTTTAGCGGCGTTGTGCACTTTTGTTGTGATGGGTAAAAAATGTTAAACTCGCGTCAGGACACGTGACTTGATCGAAAATTCGTAAGACGGAGGGAGAGTAGACCGCATTCCAAAATATCAAAAATGCACAACGTTAATATTCAAGTTTTCACTTCTGCCGGCACTCCCGGAGTGCAACCCGTTTTTTTTTAATAGATTGATGTAATAGTATGGTTGGAAGAATTTTTTTACTTAATCAATTGATAAAATACATGCACATATTACAGCAAAATTAATTGTACCAGTCACAATCGTCATAACATAAATATATTTAATGTCGAACTACTTTTCATTGCCAGTATTATTATTTGATACTATACAACGCTTGCATTTTCCAGGCGGGTGTAGAAGCACTCCGTCGTGCTCGCACTGACGTATCACGCTTACAAGCGGAAGCGGGACAACAAGACATAGCACTACGAGAAAAGCAAGCCGCAGCCGCGCATGCGTTACAACAGATTAGCGCCACCGTTCGCGCTAACACTGATCATAAGGACGAGATGCAGACGTTGAAGAGAAATATTGAGAATGAGAACGAGAAGCTGCAGACACAGTAAGAGCTTCATGTCATTAGTTGTATATTCGCGAATATGAAAAATTCTCTTATTTATACGGATTTCCTCCTACTGTCCCAGTAAAAATAAATACTGCTTTAAAAAAGAATCATACAGCTATAAGTGACAGAGCTGACCCTCTGAGAAGCCGAACTTTTCCACACCTGGATGTGCCGTATTTACGACCGGTTACCCAGATGTGTCTTGAAATGAATATTAAACTTTATTTCAGGAAAAAAGAAATAGAAGCTGAATTAGCTGCTGTAGAGCCTATCATAGCGGCAGCTCGATCGGCTGTCGGAGACATACGACCTGAATCTCTAAGCGAAGTAAGTGAAAAGAAATGCTTTTTTTTTAACTGAAAGCTCATTCAAAGAAGTCCTCATTCAATGCTTTTTATAATGTGGTATCCTACTTCCTACGAATATTATAAATGTGAAAGTTTGGATGGATGGATGGATGTTTGATGGACGCTCTTTCATGCAAAAACTACTGAACGGATTTGGATGAAATTTGGCACACAGATGGTTTATAACCAGGATTAACATATAGGATACTTTTTATTCCGATATTCCCACGGGATCGAAACTTATGTGGGTGAAACCGCGGGGCGCTGCTAGTTCAAAATAATAACGAGTTTCTTTGTCATCGCGTCACAGGTACGTTCACTGCGAGCCCCTCCAGAAGTTGTACGTGACGTATTAGAAGGTGTTCTGCGTCTCATGGGCATCGCTGATACTTCTTGGCATTCCATGAAGAATTTTTTGTCCAAACGAGGAGTTAAGGAGGATATTAGGTAAAGTTTGTTTTTTAAGAAAACGCATAACATCATTTTGGATATTTGCCAGTATCGATGTTTATTTACCAGATGCATGGACGCGAGTCAAATCAGTGCAAGTGCATTAGCAAGCGTAAAGAAGCTGCTAGAGTCGCGCGGCGGCTCGTTCGAGCCGGCCACGGCCCGGCGGGCCAGCGCGGCCGTGGCCCCGCTGGCCGCGTGGGTGGCGGCCAACCTGCACTACGCGGCCGCGCTGCAGCGCGTGCAGCCGCTGCAGGCGCACCAGGCGCGGCTACACAAGTCAGTGGACTACAACTATTGCAATATATGCTTATTTCTTAAGAAATCTCTTTCAGAATACGTGCGACCGGAGAGTAAATAAAAAGAGATGTAGACACTGTGTGCAAGAGTAAATACAAATGTTTTCCTTTTTTTTACGGATGTAAGTTACTAAAAACTAAATTCACTTTTAGCCAATAACTTTGAAGTGTGGAGATCCTCTATTTTTATCACAAATTGGAATACTCTTTTCTATGTTGACTTGAAAAAGCATTTTGGTTCGTTTCTATTTGAAAAACTGTCATCGATTCTTCTATTTGCTGTCAGAAACTTAACGGACGCTGAGCAGCAGATGGCAGCACTATCGACTGGTCTTGCGACAGTAGAAGAACGGGTGGCAGCATTACAAGAGCAACTAGGACAACACACGCGTGACGCCGCGGCTTTAGAACTGAGACTGATGCAAGCTAATGAAACTATTACGGCGGCCACTAACTTGATAGACCAGCTCGCGCATGAGTACACTGCGTGGGAGAACGATGTAAGGCAAACACTTTACAATATCGTTAATACACATATACCCCCTCCGTGCTTCGGAAAGCACGTTAAGCCGTTGGTCCCGGCTGTCATTCGTGCATTTTTGACAGTCTTTACGGGTCGTCAGAAGCCCGAAAGTCTCACAAGCAGTCTTACCAAGGGGTATCCAAATACCCAGTCACTGGGTTGTGGAGGTCAGATAGGCAGTCGCTCCATGTAAAACACTGGTATTCAGTTGTATAATGGAAAAGGTGAAAGAGGTGATGATACCACATATAGGTACTAACTATCGTGTATGTACTATCGTGTACGTACTATCGTGTGTCGTGTTGCAGGGTTGTAACAGATGGCGTTCTGTAGTTTCTGGCTCCGCCAATGGGAAAAAGGTGTAACTTTATGTGCGTGCAGCATAGATCTACTTGAAAACACATTTCTATAGAAAAATATCAACGAATCAGCAGTTCCACCTGTGGCGTAAAGAGAACTTTTTCATCACCTCGCATGAGCTTGCATCATTCAAAAATCTGGAGAAGAAACCAGGGGGTCCACTCCGAAGTAGTATCGGCCGAATATTCGGCCGTTTCCTGCTAGGAAGTTACTATTTGGTTCGGTCAGTCCCGATCTTACACTCCTACACTCTTTCGAACATTGACTATGGTCCCGACCCAACTAAGCCGATCCGAACTTTTTTCGCATTTTTCAGTAATATCGGTTCGGCCATGTGTCGGTCCGATCCGAACATTCGCACTTTGCACTTCGGAGTAGACCCCCTGGATCTTGGTCATGCTGAACTAGAACCAAAAATTCAAACACATGTGACGTCCACCCTCACTATTCCCGAGTCGTGGATTTCGACTCGCTTTCTCTCAAAAAGGGGAGATGCCCCTGTCTTAGCAGTTGGTACTGCATAGAATGGTTATGACCTGCATGCAAGTTTGCCCTCTATGCTATATTTAAAAAAAGTATGGATGTGAAATGGCAATTTTGTTTTCAGCTGGAAAACATATCAACAGAAATATCGCAACTCAATCAGAGATCACTGCTATCAGCCGCATACATCGTGTACTTGCCAGATGTTACCGAACCACAAGCGAGGTATTATTAATTACTAAAACGTTATTAAATACGACAAAAAAAAAACATAATATTATAACACAGTTTGGTTTCATTCACAGGACCTATGTAACAAAATGGAGTGCCCTTATAGGATTCAAAGACTCGTCGTTTTCTATAATAAACTTCCTATCGCCTACTGAAAAGCAGTTGAAATGGGAAGCTGACGGCCTGCCGTCCGATACTTCGGCGATTAAAAACGGTGTTTTGGTTGACCAGGTAAGCATTGCATGTCTTGAATTATTTTTATGTTCAATACTAGATTCTGCCCGCGACTTGGTCCGCGTGAGATGTCTTGTTCCCCCGAGCCACCGCGTCGTTTTGCCTCCTTATCGCCTGCTCGCGCTATTATCTACTTCGTTTTCGCTTAGTGTTCTTTCTGACTTTTTTGTTTTTGCCCAGCGCCTAAGGGTCCTAGCGTGATGTTAAGTAGCTTATAGCCTTCCTGCAAGAATTGTGATATTAAATGCAAAACAATTTTTTCATGTTTGTAAACGCACCCACGATACAGGAGTAATTCCTATTGTGGGGAAACTTTTTCTTATTAAAGAAAAATCCGGCTGGTAGTTCCAGAGATAAGCGCGGTCAAAAAAAGAAACATACTCTTCAGCTTTATTATTAGTAAATCGATTGATGAAGATAACACCCTAACATTCATGCTTGTACTCCCCGAAGACAGAGATGTATAGAACAGCCACATTTCGTCAGCTTTTTTAAGTCCAGTCAGGCACAAATGTATTTGAAAAATCTTAAACGGTTAGATTAGCCGAATTAAGGAACAAAATTACTACAAAAAAAAACATAATACTACTACTTATACGAAATTCGTGTGTGTGTAGATACACACACACGAATTTCGTATAAGTTACATACAGAAATGTAGACAGCGTGTGAAAGACTTTAATTTAGATAAATTAAAGTCTTTCACACGCTGTCTACATCTCTGTATCTATTGTCCTATCGCAGGTCGCAGGTATGCTGGAAGAGATTTCTTATGAAATAAGCATCACCTCTGTACCTACTTTTTCTGCTCTGTTTTTTCTTGTCTGTATAAATATGTGTTTACATAAATGGTAAATAAATAAAATAAATGTAAAGTAAAGTAAATGTCTGAAGAGTTATCATTTCGTTGTAGTTCTTGGAGAGTCAAAAGTGCGGGTTCATTCCATTGATCGTGGACCCCGACGGCGAGGGTTTGACTTGGCTAAAGAACACGCTCGCAGACTCGCAGTGCGACTTCGTGTCGCAGCGTAGTGAGAAGTTGATGACCACCGTACAATATGCCATCAGGTAAGCTTTTTTATTTACTGCTAATGTTACTATGTTATGTCAACTACACTCGTATGCGTACACCTGAATCGAGCCACTCTGCTTATTTTTGTTTAAAAGTCTATTTAAATAATAATTGGAGAAAAAAAACGTGATTTTGAAGCCAGTTACTAGTTAGTCATAGTTCCAAATTTGGTATAATTTACGCACAATACCTACTATGGTACGCAATAAAGAATTGAGAATTGAATTGATAAGGATAAACAATTTTGATATTTTTTTATGAAAAAACATTAAATGAAAGGAGATGTACGTTCATTCCTATATAATTTACTCAGTGTCGTGTGAACGTAGAATGAAAGAAAAATGAACCTGTGAAAGTGAAGCGGCTGATATCGGCTTAAGAGAATACCAGTAACTCAACACATATTGCGTGTTCTGCAGACTGGGCCGCACGCTGATCATAAGCGACGTGGACTGCGTACACTCGTCCTGGTGGGGCGGCGCGCGCGGGCAGGGCGGCGCGGCGCGCGTGCTGCTGCAGTGCCGCGCCGCGCCCGCACTGCCGCCGCACGTGGCCGCACGACTCTCGCCTGTTAACTTCACTCCTACGTTGCATGCGCTTACTGGTAAGTTACGGTAGCTTAGGAAAGAGCTGGAATGAAGTCAGTTATACGAATTAACTCCATGACTGTACAGTCACGAGCATAAACATATTACTATGGATGGTTCGACAATAATACCTGATTTCATGATTCATTAATAAATATCTGTTCTCAAAAAATTAAAAACTAAAACCCATCTACGACAAAAACACCATTTTCACCTAGGCTTTATGGGGTACTTAATTATTGCAAATGGTTCACACTACCACGTGCTGGGAGAAATACGTCAAATTACTAATATAATTATTATTACCTGTATAATCGTATAAAAAAAATCTTCTGTTTCATAGAAAAGTGCAATACGTTCAAAACGTATGGAACAGCAATATTTTTTTAATAACCGACAAAAAATTTCGACGCTATGGGGTCTAAACTCATGAGCTGAATCCATGGATACAGTTTGCGCGTCGATGTCCCTGCTACCCTGTATATGTTTGTAAGGTCATTTGTTCCCTCATAACTCTTAAACGCCTCGTCGTATTTTGCCAAAATGCCAAATGAGGTATCATTGGAAGTGTCATTTTGATGACGTCAAAATATTGCTGTTCCATACGTTTTGACCGCGTAGGTATTGCACTTTTATTACACCGTAGTCAGGTAAAAAGAAAGCAAATATTCGAAATGACGTCACATCTGTGGAAGGTATACGTAGCAGCACTATTAAGTAACACCAACAACAATGGTGCATCGCTGTGCAAATGATTTCGGCCTCATAAATGCTTTATTATGGCAACACATTCATAGAAACGGCGGTAATCATGGTCTTTACTTTGCCATTGATCTTTTATAGACCAACTCGTGTACTACGCCTTGCAACAACAAAATCCAGAGGTGGATGAAAAATCCAAAGAAATCAAAATGAAGAAAGCTACACTACAGAAACAACAACATGAATTGCAGGTTTGCACATAACATGTTACAGTCGTTTTGTCTCACATATAGTTGACCTAGGTCTAATTCCATGATCAATTTTATGAACTTACTAGCTTCTGCCCGCGACTTCGTCCGCGTCAAATTTCTTGCTCCCCGACCCATCCCCGTCGCATCGCATCACTTGCCCGCGCTATCATTTTGTTTTCACTTAGCGTTCTTTCTGACTATTTTTCCTTTTGCTTGGCTCCTAAGGGCTATAGCATAATGTTAAAAAGCCTATATCAAAATCAAAAGTCATTTATTCAAATTAGGCTGAGAATCAGCACTTTTCAATCGTCAAAATTACATAAGACAGTCCCCCAAAACGCCCGCACTAATACAACAATACAAATACAAAAATATTTTTTCAAATGAGACTGGTATTTCCAGATATTAATCCCTATATACAAACTTACAAACAAACTTTCCCTATTTATAATATTAGTATAGATGAAGTATCACTGATTTATAACTGGTTAACAGGAAAACCTCCTACATGAGTTATCAAACAAAGGCGACATCCTTAAAGACGCGGGTGTGCTCGCCTCTCTAAGCAAGACTAGGGCTACTAACGACACCATAGTTGAAGCTTTAGCGGCCGCTCGAGAAGTGGAACAGGCGAGCCAGGCCGCTTGTCAGATGTATGAGAGTGCGGCACAACGCGCGGCCATGCTGGCCCTGGCCACAAACGGGCTGGCCACACGCTGGCCACTCATTGCGTTGCCCGTTGATGCAGTACTCGATGTGTTCGTTGATGCTGTGAGGAGACAACCCGTAAGTAAAACAGAGAACATGAATATACCTTAAAGAAAGATAACTAAAGCTGGATACTGATATATTATTGTATCGTAACATACATACATAATTACTTTCCCCTCCCACACGCACCACACCAAAATATCACACAGTAAAAAATACACAAAAATTAAGGCATTGATTGCCACCGCGGTCACCGGTGACCGCCAACAATACATTTTCTATTGTGTCTGTTGTCTAGCAGTCAACGCGTTAACGATGCTGAATCGAGGACTCCCCCTCTTTCGGTTAGTCGGAAAAAAATGTCTAAAATATTATGCGTCCAAAATTAAGTCTGGTTAAAGAAGAAGATTTGAAAAATAAAATTTATTAACAATTCCAGGATCAAACAAAAATAAACAATGCAGAAGTTGTCAAGTGTGTCACTAGAAAAATTGTGGAGAGAGTCATGTTGAGTCTGCACAAGAAAGATAAATACGTAGTCGTTTTATATCTACTAAAGCAAGTTTATGAGGATTTGATACCAAACGAGGTAAGGTCACTTACTTTACACAGAGTAGCAAGTCTTAAAAATTTGTTAATTTTCCTGTTTTCTCGTTTCCAGCTATGGCAAATATTCATAGGTAATCACGACCTAGAAGATACTGGTAATGTTAATGAAATGAAAAGCAAACACTCCTGGATACCACAGGACTGCATCAAGAAAATTGCTAAACTCAAGGTCAGTACATAGACATAAACTTCGTTTTTAACCAATGGAGTTTACTTTATAACTAATTTGAGAAACGGTTAACAACCTTGGTATATATTAATTCCAGGTTGTAAATGAAGATCTCTACAATAGGTTATCGCTGCAAAACGAAGATTTTTGGAAGGAATTCGTCCAATCAGGCAATATCAATATAATAAGCAGACTAAAATTGAGCGCTTTTGAAACCGTTTTGGCAGTGGCAGTGACTCGACCAGACAGCGCTTATCGAGCTATTGTGGCTTTCGTCGATCAACTACTGGGTACGCTCCATATATCATGAAAGATAAGAGGAAATATTCATAATCTTCCTCGGGTCGCGTGGTACGACTGTACTTTAGATCTTGTTGGACTAAAACTTCACTACTTCCACGGCGTCGTCGGTGACAGCGCAGTTACTTTGACTGCATGTTTTGGAACACAGAGGGCAGGATAGGAGGTGGAGCATAGTCTGCGACATAGCTCCACACCCTGCTGCCGTTCCCACGAGGTAGCCCCGCTTTGCCAGGTTGGAGAAACATCTTTCCACTCATGTCCGGAGGCGGTTCAGGGACTTCCAAGTGAACCACATATTCAAACTGAAATCATCTTAAAGATGTTTGTCATTCGACAAGTGAAGTTAGTTTATAACCTTCATTTCCTAGAGAATTCTCAAATATTATAACTTAATAATGTTATATAAACAATAATTGTTGGAAAAGTATAGTGGAGAGATATAGTAGTAGTAGTACATTATTTTAACCTGAATAGGGTTGGTTTTGACTTTCATCAGTTACTATTGTTACATACCATAGTACTAGTTATTATTGTTTGGTACAGGTGCAGGCGTGTTGCAAGGCGGTGACCGCGTGGTGCGTGCGAGCGTGTGCGCAGGTCGCGCGCGGCGGGTGGCGCGCCCCGTACTGTTGCTGGCGGCGCATGCACACGATGCACTCGCAGCTGCTGCTACTAACCGACAACTCATACATGTAACTATTTTAATACTTACAATCTTAGATAGATGCTTACTACTTGCGGTTTTGGCGATTCAGGGCTAATGTGCGGTTGTTGTTGCTGGTCGTTTGTATTCGGTCATAATGATACTTTTTTTTTATAAAATTGAACACGGAACCAGTGCCTATATTTGTACAAGGATTCTTTGACGTTTGGCCAAAATCGGAACTAATGCCCCATCTAGCTTTTTATTACACTTTCGCGAGAAAACAAACTCATTTTTTTTTTACTAATCCTATCAGTGTCGTTCAAGCGCCAAAAAATCTTTGTAGCACTTTGTCTGTGTTTGTAGTCAACATTTTGTGCACACAGATTGATTACATCGAGTCAATTTTGTACCTTTGATGATGCTGTACGACCCTCGACTTCTCTTACCATAATATCAGGTAGACCGATGTGTACTTTTAAAAATTAATTTTGCTATTGAAGAAAGACTAGCGTTTTCGCTGGTTTCAAGTTGGTTGTAGAAATAACTGGCAAACACACAGATCTAGCCTGTACTTGTATAATTTTAGGTAGGAATAGAAGGAGGAAGGGCGGCATGGGAGACTGCACTAGAGGCATGTCGCAGTGGCAACTGGTTAGCCATCGTCGTGGGCGCTTCACCCTTCACAAACGATCTGCAGGCATTCATCGCAGCATTCCTTGAGGCACCGGTATGTCACAAGTGTAAAAAACGCCTATTGAAGCCGCAAATCATTTATACTACCTGAGCCTGAGAACCTTCTGGTTAAAGTTTAAGTCAAAGTTGCAACTGTTTTTTTCACGAAAACAAATTCTTAATGTTATAACTTAAACTTTTAATACTCCCACAACTCCTGAACATGTGCACGTTGCATGCACCTATTAACACAATGTTTCGCGTGCGTTACATTACGCGCTGCTGTAAACAATGATTTTTCGAATCACCGCTCAATAAAATTAATGAAAATGCTTTACAGGCTGACCAATTCCATGAGGAGTTCAGGCTATGGATATTATCCGAGGACCGTGAAATTCCTGCACTTATATCTAATGCCTGTGTAAATGTGATACTTGAGGTAAGTCCAAATCATTCAAATAAATAGGTCTCTTTATATTAAGTCTACTCTTAAGGTTAATTGCACAAGTTCAGATTTTAAAATATGTATTATGCTTGGGAATAAACCAGTAAATGAGGGGTTAGTGAGAAGAATTAGTATGGATGAAGTGAGAATAGCAGTAAATGGGATGAAGAATGGTAAAGCAATAGGTCCGGATGGAATACCAGTTGAAGTATGGAAGCTATTACGGATAGATGGATGGACGTGGTTAGCTTCATTCTTCAATAAGTTGTTGCTGGAAGAAGCCATCCCTGATGAATGGTGTAACAGTTCGCTGGTGCCCATCTTTAAAAACAAAGGTGATGTGCTGGAGTGCAACAACTATAGAGGAATAAAGCTAATGTCACATAGTATGAAGGCTTGGGAGAAAGTTATTGAAAGGCGACTGAGAGAAGAGAGTGAAATTTCGCAAAACCAATTCGGTTTTATGCCTGGTCGAGGAACAACAGATGCCATCTTTGCTATCCGCCAGCTGTGCGAGAAATACAGAAGTGCGCATAAGAACTTGCACATGGTATTTGTTGACCTCGAAAAGGCATATGACAGAGTGCCTCGCGAAGTTTTGTGGTGGGCGCTGAAGGAGAAAGGCGTGCCAGGGAAGTATGTGCAGTTGATTAGAGCGATGTACAGTCGATGTAGTACCCAAGTCCGGTCTACAGTGGGCACTACTGGCAGCTTCGATGTGGCTGTCGGCTTGCACCAGGGTTCAGCACTCAGCCCGTACCTCTTCGTGCTGATAATGGATGCTCTTACATCGGATATCCAAGAGGAGGCTCCATGGTGTATGCTGTTCGCCGATGACATTGTGCTGGTTGCCGAGAACGGCTTAGAGGTCCAGAGCAGATTGGAAGGGTGGTGGGAAAGACTCGAGACCGTTGGCCTGAGAGTAAGTCGGACCAAAACGGAGTATCTGTTTTGCGATTTTGGCGGTCTCTCCAGTCCTTGGCCCATATCTCTCGCCGGAACGCCCTTATCGATTTGCTCCGACTTTCGGTACCTCGGGTCGCTTGTCCAAGGAGATGGCGAAGTAGACCGAGACGTAACGCATCGGATCAACTCAGGATGGATGAAATGGCGACAGGTCACAGGAACAACTTGCGACCCACGGATGCCCCTCAAGTTAAAGGGGAAAATTTATAAGTCTGTGATAAGGCCTGTCGTACTTTATGGGTCTGAATGTTGGGCTGTGAAGAAGACGGATGAAAGAAGATTGCATGCAGCGGAGATGAGAATGTTGAGATGGATGTGTGGAGTGACGAGAATGGATAAAGTAAGAAATGAGTATATAAGAGGAAGTTTGAAAGTAGCGCCAGTGACAGAAAAGTTGAAAGGAAATCGTTTAACTTGGTATGGGCATGTGATGAGAAGGGACGAAACGCATGTGACTAAAAGAGTGATGAATATACATGTTGATGGATGGAGAGGGAGAGGAAGGCCGAAGAAAAGATGGATGGATTGTGTGAGGAATGATATAATATATATAAATATATAATATATTTATTCAAAAATTGTAAGGCATGAAAATTAGTACAGTTTTGCTTATATGAAAGAGAAGGGAATGAATGATAGCGTGACAGTTGACAGGGGAAAATGGAAGAAGAAAACGTGTTGCGCCGACCCCAAGTAACATGGGATAAGGGCAGGAAAATGATGAGATTTGAAAATATGTATTATGTTTACCGAGGACAAATTGTCCAGTTAGGTAGATCCAATTGCGAGAAAGAGGTCAATCGTCGAATCCGACTCGGCTGGGGAGCGTTTGGAAATCTACGCAATATCTTCTCGTCCCACATACCGCAATGTCTCAGGACGAAAGCCTTTGACCAGTGCGTGCTGCCAATGATGACCTATGGCACTGAAACGTGGTCGCTCACAATGGGCCTTATTAGAAGGCTAAAAGTCGGCCAAAGGGCAATGGAGAGGGTTATGCTTGGAGTTTCCCTACCTGATCGAATCAGAAATGAAGAGATCCGCAGGACAACCAAGGTAACCGACATAGTCCGAAGAATTACGGGATTTAAGTGGAAGTGCGGGCAGGGCTCTTTGCTCGCAGAACAGATGTACGATGGGGCTGAAAGGTTTTGGAGTAGCGACCGCGTACCGAAAGATATAGCGTTGGAAGGCCTCCCACAAGGTGGACCGACGACCTTGTGCCGAAAGAACCCGCTGGATGCGGAAAGCACGGAACCGGTCAAAGTGGATATGCTTGGGGTAGGCCTATGTTCAGCAGTGGACGTCTTTCGTCTGAAATAATGATGAGATCTGAAAATTGTAAAACGATAAAAAATAGTAGAGATTTGTTGCGGCTTGTTGATCTTGTTCATCTTGTTATTAGTTATTACGGAATTAAAACTAACCATTTTTTAATAACATTATACAGCCATGGATTTCGCAATCGCCTGATTCCATAACTTAACTTTAGAAGCACTTTCGTGTTAAAAAATTGTGAATACTCAGGCGCCGGAAGGAGTGAAAAACAACGTGATGGGCACTTTGTACGCATGGGGTGCGTATTCCGCGGACGCCAACACTGTGCGTCTACATGCCGCGCTCGCGCTATTCCACGCGGTAGTTCAGGAGCGACGCGCCTATATACCACAAGGTTCGTCCTGTTCTTCGGCGTAAAAGCTAAGTAGCCCCCGAATTCCGACACATTCTTTCATGGTCTGAAGGATTTTGAAGGAAACACCTAATTCATTGCTTCATATGTTTGAAAAATTTATCTGCTTGACAACGTAAATAACGTAATGTTGTTGAATAATTGTCAAAATGAAAGGCACAGCAATTGTGTGTTAGGCAATTACCTCGCTGTTTCTATACAAACAGTGGCACTGCTAGTTAGTTTTTAAATAATTTCAAGATGCTTTAGGCTGCAGTTAAATAACACTTAACCACTATGCTCGACTAGATTTTGACATATGACATATCAGCTGACTCGACGGGATGTTGCGAATTATGTCATGAAATTCAGGAAATTACATCAACTTTCAGCATTATTAAGAAAAATATGTTTCCGCGCTTTTTTTATATAATTAATGATATTTCTTTAATTATATGTTGAGGTCGGTCAAACTTCGATAACCTACCACGAAAGTTGTATAAAATAGGTATTACTACACCTATCTAAAAGGTGGGCTTAAACTCGCTGTATTTACCTTGCATATAATTGAAAGAAAACTTCTTTAATTTTACGCAGTGATTAAGCTATTCTGTATTAAGTGCAGCAACTTAACCTACACATACTATTCTCTTGCTGAAAATATGCAAAAGGGAAAAATAAAGATATTATCATTCTCTCCGCATTCTTACGAGTACTTTTACCATTTTTAGGGTTCCGTAGTCAACAAGGAACCCTTATAGTTTCGCCATGTCCGTCTGTCTGTCTGTCTGTCTGTCTGTCCGCGGTTTAGCTCAAAAACTATTGGTACTAGAACGTTGTAATTTGGCATGAGTATACACGTTAATAACGCCAAAAAAGTGGTAAAATAAAATTTTGCAAAAAAAAATTATTTAGGGTACCTGCCCTACATGTAAAGTGGGGATGATAACTTTTTTTTCGTCCTCCCCATAGTGTGGGATATCGTCTTTCTAAAATATTAGGGGTTTGGGAAGACCGTTTTTTGACTAAGTAAACCGTTCGTAACTTATCAAGCTTTAAAGTACCAATTTTCGTTAGAGTCAAGTGGAAGGACGACAAAAAAAAATAATCATCCCCACTTTACATGTAGGGGAGGTACCCTAAATAATTGTTTTTTTTTCAAAATTTTATTTTACCACTTTTTCGGCGTCATTAACGTCTATACTCATGCCAAATTACAACTTTCTAGTACCAATAGTTTTTTAGCTAAACCGCGGACAGACGGACAGACGGACATGGCGAAACTATAAGGGTTCCTTGTTGACTACGGACCCCTAAAAAAACGTTTGGCATAATCGCTTTCGCACGTCATTACGATAAAAAAAAAACAATAATGGTCGGCGATTGTGAACACAAATTGAGTAGTGGTAATGAATAATACGTGTTATTGGACCTGTGTTTCAATATTACGTTAGGATTTAGGCATTTTCGTGTTGTTTATAATATTTGAAATAATATTTTTCACATTTTACATCTTATCTACATGTGTGTGTGTGTGTGACTTTTGTGAAAAGTTAAAATGTAAACACGCACGATTGGCGCGAAACTTCGACTTTGGATATCAAAAAACTACATTACCACTACTTGTTTAACATGAACAATGGATGAATTCGTCAAATAATTAAATGATGTACGACGACGACGTGTAGGTACGTGTGATGTGTGTGTGTGTGATTTAGTGATGTGTTCTTCATTGCCCTGTTGTGGAGTTTGGATTTTCGAAATATCCAATTTTTATGTTTTTTAGACCTCGACCACCACCGTCATCAAAATGGCGATTATCACATTTACAGACTTGAATTTATAAAAGGTAAATTAATAAACTTGCGCGCTAAATATGGAAGATTGAATGGCGATAACATATGAGTTTTTTATCCAACTCTCTTAATTAACGAACATTCATAAGATTTGATGGGTAGCATAATCAATATTAACCATTATCAGCTAAGAGTGTCGTATGTCGTCATTCCAAGGTCCAATGCTCGGGTCCATTCGGGGGCGCTTCCGAACTATATTATTAAAAGCCTATAAACAAAATTATCGCCTTTTTCTGCGGCCTTTAATGAATGTCTATATACACATTTGGTCATCGGTTCTTTTGGCCGACCGGCAGCGCCTTCTAGAACATTTTTCTAGAATGCTTTACTGAGATTCGGACACGGGTTCCGTGCGGCAAACGGTCTGTCTATGCGCGACAAAATGTGTGTCAAGTAAACGCGTTCTTTAATCTTAGTAAAGAAACTGCAGTCAGTGTCAATTCAAATCAAAAATGTTTACAAAGGTTGGTCGCAGTGGTACGCGTGGGAGTGGGGCGAGGTGCAGGCGAGCGCGCGCGCGGTGCGGCGCGGCGCGGGTGGGCGCGGCGTGCGCGCGCTGTACGCCGCGCGCCTGTGCGCCGCGCCCGACGCGCGCGCGCTGGCCGCGCTGCAGCGCCGCTACCTCGGCCCCGCCGCCCTGGCTGCCCACTGGACTCCTGCGCCGCTCACTGTGCCACTGCCGCTCTCGACTTCACTAACGGTAGGGTATAGACGACGCAATTTTTTTTTATTAGGTTTCTTGAAACAGATAAATATAAGCCACAGTATTAAACAATTTAAATATCTAAAAAAATACCGATATTGTAAGCCTTTTAAAGACCATGCTAGACTGTGATAGCGCCAGCATCTGACGTGTAAGTTAGAAACGCCATAGTAACTTCGCGCCATTCCGTGTCAAATAAATAAGTTAATGTTGATTCAACAGGACTACACGGTAGCCTTCGACGCATTGCCCGATATCGACTCACCACAACTTCTAGCTCTACCCGCCAACTGTCGCGTAGCTTGGGAAAAGAATGCCACCAATGACATTATCACCAGGCTCAAAGGTAGTAGAGAGTGCTAACTATACAATATTATGTATTCTAAACTGAATAGGCTATTTGACGGCAACCATACAACAAAATTGAACAAATACCTGTCTCAAAAACATGGTAATAAGTCTATACTAGACGGGGACAGCACTACTAAGAGCTAAGAATTCAACAGTTTTTCAAAATAGTGAGTATTTACTATATAAGTTTAAAATAATAACAATATGTACATTTATATTAAAAAAGTCGGAAAGAATCATAGGTCATCGAAAATTTTCGTCCCCATCGCTGTCAACAGCAAAAGTGCCCAAAAAGCTGGTAGAATTGCCACATTGAATGGCGATCTTCTTAAGTGTGATATTTTTCCAATTTCATTTATTTTTAAGCAAATCCATTTTTTCTTCTGTAACATCTTTACAAAAGGTTTTAAAAGTGTTTTTTTCATTGTGATTGTAGTCAAACATCCTATAATGACTGTTCAAGTAGTTGTAATAGTAAATACTGTTCCCATTTCAGAATTAAACTCGACGGTTACCGTGATAAACAAGAGCGATAACATAACACCACTAAAGTCGCTCCTTTCTCTATGGAAGAAACTTATGTCGGGAAGTCCTTTCATAAAGGGAGAATATCAAGTTGAAAAGGTTAGTGAACACACTGGCAAAGTAAAAGTAACTGTTAAGCGCGTTTGAAGTTAAAAAAGTTAAATAATTTTATAATGAACATGATACCGTAGCGGAAAGGTGAATATTTTTACCCGACTGCGCTACAACAAAGACAAGTTTATGTTTTTCACTCGTATCTTTGTATGTTGTATTCTTTGGGCCCATAACCTATAGTAAAACAACGTGCTAGTGTCAGAAAGAAAAGTGATTATCATTATGATTATCATATCAGATTATGTAAATTCACATAAATATATCACAGCATCAAGATCACACACGCACACAAATCCTAACGGCTGGATGAATTTTAATCCAAGAGGTTTTTATCAAAAAATTAAAATGACAGATTTAAGACGTCAATAATGAATGTCTTGAAAAAATATCCAGACTAGTTAGTGTAACTAAAATAATCAAAACAAGCTCAAATTTCAAGCAGGCTGTTGTGGCATCAAATTGAGATTAAACTAAAAAAACTGCCACCGCAGCTTTTGAAGCAGTATCAGACAGCTTGAAAAATGAGCTTCTCTTGAAAAATTTTAGTTACAGTCGGGTTTTTTGAACTTTTCTTCAATAAAAAACATTTCCTGAATACCTAACTCTTCCACACTGAGCGTACAACCTCGTTCTATCTACTACGGTAAACTGTGTACTGATAATAAAATTGCATCGAATGGTGTCCATTCTTATCCATTTCCATACAAAACTACCTTTAGGAATCTAGTATCTAGTATCAATTCTATTTTGTTGTAAATTGTGACGTTCAAAAGTGCATGAATTAAAGATGCAAACATGCATTTTGAAATAAATGAGTAGACTTAGAGTTTGTTTGCTGCAGCCCGGCGCGGGCTGGTGGAGCTGCGTGTGCGAGGGCGAGGCGCGCGACGCGGCGCGGGCCGCGCGCCTGCTGCACGCGCGCCTCGCCGCGGCCGCGCGGGAACACGCGCGCGCTCTGTTGCATGTGACTACTCGCTTTATTATACTAGCTTAAACAAAAGTGCCAGGGTAGCCCACTAAATTCAAATTTTCCCCATATTTTCCCAGTAAAAAAAAAATACTGGATCTCATACTCCGGCCCAAATAATCTACCTTACCTTTTCTCAACGATGTTGGGGTCGACTTCCAGTATAACCGGATCCAGTTGAATACCAGTATTTTACATGGACCGACTGCTTATCTGACCTCCACAACCCAATTATTGGGTAACGATACCCCGTGGCTTACCACGCAGGCTGACAACCAGTCTTAACTGGTTGTCAGACTTTTGGGCTTCTGACTACCCCTAACGACTCGAAAATCTACGAATGACAGCTGGGACCAACGGATTAACATGTTATCCGAGGCACGGAGGGGTCTCGATATGTAACGGATGGTCACCCATCCACGTACCAACCGCAGCTAGCGTAGCTTAAATATGTCATACTTCGGTCTATAGATACTAAATCTTAACTTTGTCTAGGTAAGCGAGGAGTGGCAGATGTTATGGTGTGGTCCGAATGCGGTGGACGCGTACGTGCGCGAGTTCGGAATGCGAGCGCGCGCCGCATCTGCCAGACTTGATACTCAACAACTAAAGCCGGACTATATGCCCACAGGTAACGTTTAATACTCTCCTTGACAAAAAATAAAAAATAGTCTTGTGTAATCCAAGCTATCCAAGAATGGATAATGGACCAATATAGCTCATACAATGGCGTCACTGACTAACTGAAGCAGGCTTCAGTCAGTGACTGACGCCATTGCATGAGATGAAACTCAAAATAGTGACGGACTCAAAACCCACTCGCTAGATGCTTACAAGATTCTAAGTAAATACGTTTTACGTCGTATCCAGGTTTAAAAACTGCAGCTTTTGCGATCGTTGGACATTACTATCATCGTTGAAGGGAAACATCGTGGGGAGAGCTGAACTTATCTATCTATATACTTACTAATAATAAATAATAAAAATAAATAAATCCCTGGACATTTCACACAGCACCATTTGTCCCAAGCTAAGCAACCTAATGCTTGTGTTATGGTAACAAGATGGCTGATAAACTACTTATATACATTTTTTTTTTTTTTGTAAATACATACATATGATAGATAGAAAAACACCCAGACTCGGAACAAATACATGTAGGTCATACAAATATTTGTTCCGTGATAATAATAATAATATCCCTGGACATTTCACACAGCACCATTTGTCCCAAGCTAAGCAACCTAATGCTTGTGTTATGGTAACAAGATGGCTGATAAACTACTTACATACAATTTTTTTTTTTTTTTATAATAAAGCTGAAGAGTTTGTTTAAACTTTAAACATGCTAATCTTTGGAACTACCAGTCGAATTCTTGAGAAAGGCTTAACTTAGGAGCCGAGCAAAAGAATAAAAGTCAGAAAGAACGATAAGCGACAACTAAGTAATTACGCGGGCAGGTGATGCGATGAGGTAGGTCGGGGGAACAGGCAATTTCACGCGGACGAATTCGTAGGCAGAAGCTTAGTTAATATAAGCTTGAAGTCGCCAACCCGCCTAATATTATTCCAGCCTATCGCTGGAATTATATAAAACTATATCGTGAACAGATGTGGACCTGCGCTCATTCCTGCGCCCGTCGCGCGTCGTGTGGGCTCTCCGCGTGCACACGGCCGCGCGCCTCGCCTGCCCCGTGCACGCGCTCAGCCTGGCCGTCAAGTGGAACTGGCAGGAAGGTAAGCTACCAGCGTATCTGTCTATAGTCTGCTGGAAAAGTATCTCATGAAAATGTAAACAGATAGATCAGAAAACGTACCTGTTGATGTTTGTAGTGTCACTTGCAAATTGAGGGCTTTGATTTTTTTTTATACTTGTACCCGAAATTCTAATTTGAAATCACTTTCTAGATGATTTTCATGTAACAATAAGAAGTTAAGTTTATAACCTCAATTTTCGTCGGTGATTTTTCAATTACAATGTAATGCAATAAAGAATTTAACCTGAAAAGGGTTTGATTTGTAGCGGTATCTACAACACCACATGCGAACAACGCGCAAACTCATGCATCTCGCAAGCAGAGTTTACCGCGCAACTAGCATATATGCAGCGGCCTGAAATGAATCATCGGGCAGTTGCCCGCACGACTCAACACCCGTCTGGTTGAAGGATCCTCCCTTTTCTATGGAGGATGAGTTAACTTTACACCCTGTTCCTCATACCTCTATAGATGAAAGTCTAAAACTTTCATAAGATACTTTTGGAACAGACATAAAAAAAAACACCCCCACACTACAACAGTCAACTGGTAAACATATGTGTATCCCAAAAATGCAGCAGATTAAATGACAGCGATGCCCCTTATAGCCGTGACTCTATACCTAGCCACTCGGGCCAGTCGATAGTTACTTGGCTCTTTAAGCTGCACTACTTGCAGATGAGGTAATCTCGGTTATATTTAGTTTCAATTCTAATGCATGAATATTAGACCAGGGTCGATAATTTTTAAAACTAAAAAAAATAGTAGTAGGATGAAACCCATTAGAAAAGGAGGGGAATATTATAAAAATGAAAGGAAAAATAATTTACGGGCGATCTGAGGTCGGGAAGGGGATGGGGGTGAGTTTTTAAGGGTAAAAAACGGTTTTTCTCGATTTCCGGCAAAACTAAAAGTCCAATCGAAAAAAGTCAAACGGCAAAGTTGTAGGTAATAAAAAGATCTAAAACTTTTGTATTTACACTTTTTTCACATAACCTCAAAATTTATGTGAAAAATTCAAAAAACCAAGTTTTTGGTTTTTTATTTTTATCTTTTACAAAAATTATTTTTTTTTAACGAAATTTGGTGAAAACTTACCGTTTTATGTCTCAAATACGCTGTAATTTATTTGATTAAAAATATTTATTATTTCACCTTATTTTGAATGAATATCGAAAAAGCAACCTAATTTTCAATCGAAAATTCACCCGTCAAAATATCAGCTTTTTTCAAAAAGTTGGTATGTTTTCTGTTCGTTGAAATCTCTATTTTCCGATGGTGAAAAAAAAAATATATGTTACAATAGTAAATCTTCTCAGAAAATGCAAAAAATCGAAAAAAACTCGAATTCGAAAACTGATAATCTGAAAAGACAAAATCGAATTATTAATGCCTTCACTATTTTATCGTGAGTATACCCCATGAAAAAAAAATATTAAAGAAATAAATGTCAAAATGTATAAAAAATATATTAAAAATCTATAATAAATGTATAAATATATAAAAAATATGTATAGTAAATATATTTTTAATAAATGATAAATGATTTTATTTTGTAAGTAGGTTTGTACAAACACTTTTACACGTCAATCATATTTTAAAACTAGATGAGGTCGGCGTTTCCTATCTGACTACTCTGAGAAGAAAGGCCGAAACAAACTCAGAGGTCACAGTCTCTTTTAAAGTCCAGACATAATCTTGGTCAGATCATATGAAGACCATGCAGGTCGATGTCTGAGATGGTCTTTTGAGGAAAGAACCACACAGATTGAGAGGACCTGTCCAGTCAGTGCACGCATTTGTCAGAAATCAGTGCAGCTACACTCAAAACTTAAGGAGGAGGAATAACTAACTTTTGGCCGATTTTCATGTATATTTCATATATTTTAAATATAATTTTAGATACATTCAAAATATATCTTAAAAGACATAAAAAACATAGCTAAAAATATTAAAAAAAAATATTTTGAATATATCTGAAATATATTTGAATCATCATTCTCTTGCCCTTATCCCAAATTATTTGGGGTCGGCGCAACATGTCTTTTTCTTCCAAACTCCTCTATTAGCCGCCATCTCGACAGTCACCCCCTTTCTAACCATATCATCATTCACACAGTCCATCCATCGTTTCTTTGGTCGTCCCCTACTCTTATAGCCATCGACATTCATACTCAAAACTTTCCTCACGACATTTTCCTCATTCCTCCGTAATACATGCCCATACCATGACAACCGGTTTCCACATAACTTTTCAACTACCGGTGCCACTTTCAAACTTCCTCTTATATACTCATTTCTTATTCTATCCATTCGTGTAACACCACACATCCCTCTCAGCATTCTCATCTCAGCTGCATGCAATTGCCTTTCATTCATCCCTTTTGTGGCCCAACATTCTGATCCATACAAGACAGCAGGTCTAACCATGGTTTTGTATATCTTCCCCTTAAGTTTAAGGGGAATGCGGGAGTCGCAGATTGTTCCCGTGACCTGCCGCCATTTCATCCATCCAGTGTTAATTCTGTGCTTAACCGTCCGATCTACTTCGCCATCGCTTTGCACGAGTGAACCGAGATACCGAAAGTCGGAGCAGACTGGGAGAAGCGCGCCATCAAGCGCTATGGCTCTAGAGTTGGAGAGACCGCCGAAATCGCAGAACATATGTTCAGTTTTGGTTCTGCTGATTTTCAAGCCAACATCCTCCAGCTTCTGTTGCCATTTCTCCAATCTGCTCTGGATCTCGGATCCATCTTCACCGACAAGAACAATGTCATCGGCAAACAGCATGCACCAGGGGGCCTCTTCCTGTATGTCCGCCGTCAGAGCGTCCATAATCAACAGGAAGAGGTAAGGACTTAAAGCCGATCCCTGGTGCAAGCCTACAGCCACACTGAACTCGTCGGTATTGCCAGCAGCCGATCGGACGTAGGTACGAGATCGATTGTACATAGCACGAATTAACTCTACATACTTCCCGGGCAAACCTTTCTCTTTCAAGGCCCACCACAGAACATCCCGAGGTACCCTATCATACGCTTTCTCCAGATCAATGAACACCATCTGCAAGTTCTTATGTGCACGTCTGTACTTCTCGCACAACTGGCGGAGTCCAAAAGTGGCGTCCATTGTTCCTCGACCTGGCATAAACCCAAACTGGTTTGGGGTAATCTCACTCTCCTCTCGCAGTCTTTTCTCTATTACTTTCTCCCATACCTTCATACTATGTGACATGAGCTTTATCCCTCGATAGTTGTTGCAGTCCTGTACATCACCTTTATTCTTGAAGATGGGCACTAGCGAACTATTGCACCATTCTTGTGGGATCCCACCTTCATGCAACAACTTATTGAAGAATAAAGTCAGCCACATACATCCATCTTCTTTTAAACACTTCCATACTTCTACTGGTATATCATCTGGGCCCATAGCCTTCCCATTCTTCATACCTTGAACTGCCTTTCTTACTTCATCCATGCTAATCTCCCTCACCAAACCCATATTTACTTGTACCTCTTTAAGCACACCATCCCATTTATTCTCTTCGTTCATTAGCTTTTCAAAATAAACCTTCCATCGTTCTTTTATTTCGTCATCTTTATACAGAACCTTACCGACGTCGTCTTTCATACATTTAATGTGAAGAATATCTCTCGTTCTCCTTTCTCCTTTCAAAATATATTTTTAATAACTAACTTTTGGCCGATTTTCATATATATTTTATACGATTCAAATATATTTCAATATATATTTGAATCGTATAAAATATATATGAAAATCGGCCAAAAGTTAGTTATTAAAAATATATTTAAAAATATATTTCAGATATATATTTGAATCGTATAAAATATATATGAAAATCGGCCAAAAGTTAGTTATTAAAAATATATTTACTATACATATTTTTTATATATTTATACATTTATTATAGATTTTTAATATATTTTTTATACATTTTGACATTTATTTCCTTAATATTTTTTTTTTCATGGCGGTATACTCACGATAAAATAGTGAAGGCATTAATAATTCGATTTTGTCTTTTCAGATAATCAGTTATCGAATTCGAGTTATTTTCGATGTTTTGCATTTTCTGAGAAGATTTACTATTGTAACATATATTTTTTTTTTCACCATCGGAAAGTAGAGATTTCAACGAACAGAAAACATACCAACTTTTTTAAAAAAGCTGATATTTTGACGGGTGAATTTTCGATTGAAAATTAGGGTGCTTTTTCGATATTATTTATTTTGTTATTATATATTTTTAAATATATTTTTAATAACTAACTTTTGGCCGATTTTCATATATATTTTATACGATTCAAATATATATCTGAAATATATTTGAATCGTATAAAATATATATGAAAATCGGCCAAAAGTTAGTTATTAAAAATATATTTACTATACATATTTTTTATATATTTATACATTTATTATAGATTTTTAATATATTTTTTATACATTTTGACATTTATTTCCTTAATATTTTTTTTTTCATGGCGGTATACTCACGATAAAATAGTGAAGGCATTAATAATTCGATTTTGTCTTTTCAGATAATCAGTTATCGAATTCGAGTTTTTTTCGATTTTTTGCATTTTCTGAGAAGATTTACTATTGTAACATATATTTTTTTTTTTCACCATCGGAAAGTAGAGATTTCAACGAACAGAAAACATATCAACTTTTTTAAAAAAGCTGATATTTTGACGGGTGAATTTTCGATTGAAAATTAGGGTGCTTTTTCGATATTAATTCAAAATAAGGTGAAATAATAAATATTTTTAATCAAATAAATTACAGCGTATTTGAGACATAAAAAGGTAAATTTTCACCAAATTTCGTTAAAAAAAAAAATTTTTGTAAAAGATAAAAATAAAAAAACCAAAAACTTGGTTTTTTTAATTTTTCACATAAATTTTGAGGTTATGTGAAAAAAGTGTAAATACAAAAGTTTTAGATCTTTTTATTTCCTACAACTTTGCCATTTGACTTTTTTCGATAGGACTTTTAGTTTTGCCGGAAATCAAGAAAAACCGTTTTTTACCCTTACCCGTTACTCACCCCATCCCCTTCCCGACCTCAGATCGCCCGTAAATTATTTTTCCTTTCATTTTTATATTCCTACTATTATTTTTTTTCACTTTTTATTATTTTTAAAGGCTTCTACCCTGGTCTATATGCCATACAGATACACAGCAGGCAGATTGTAACTTGAGTGGCCTGTTTTAATAATAATACATCCCAATTTCGGCTACATTGACTATTTCTATATAATAAATCTAAAATATTTAATTTCAGATCACATTTTTTTTGACATTCACAAACAATTACACATTATTTATTATAAATTAATAGAACAAAAGCAACAACAACATTCTCCACAGATATACAAAAAGACAAAGTCAATGTTACACTTTACACCAATTTATGTGTATTTTTTTTCACGTACAGTCACCAAAAGATATTAATTAAATTTGATTCGAAAACATCCATCGGTTTCTTGCTAAACTTCAACTATATCCGACGACCCTGGATACTTATCTGTTATCTCCTTTGGAGACCGTACGTAAAAAAAATACACATAAATTATAGTTATTGCTGAGGAACACTAGAGAGATATTATTCACATCATTTTTTGATTGTGTCAAGCAATAAGTTAATTTTCTAAATTTTCCAACGGATAAAGCAAATAGATCCAAGTTAGAGTAAAACTTATTGAAATTGCCGGTGAGGTGACGTAAAGGCGCAAGCCTTCATTCGTCACTACTAGTAGTGGCGGCGAAAACAGGTCCTCATGTCCCTGAATGGTTCAAAGGGCAACATAGCACAACTTGTCACAAATATCCACATAATTATACGAGTTGTTACACAGATCGTATAGAAACGTAGTTTCTAGAAAGATTCGTCTAGGTTTCAAAGAGAGCAAGTTGTATTTTTTCAGTAAGTCGCTACAAATACGACCTCTAGAATGGTAATGCATCATTTTGAAAAACTTACGTTGTATACGCTCGATACAGTCAGAAATATTTATTATAATATAAGCATGACGCCCACGGCCGCGTGCATGCCCGGCCGCTGTTTTGCAGTTACAAAGTTTAATTATTGAATATAATTTTCATGTAGGCGAGAGTACCCAAGACGGTATAGTAGTGCGCGGCTTGCGACTGTGCGGCTGTGCGTGGGCCAGCGGCTCGCTCGCGCCGAGCGCGCCCGCCGCGCCGCCGCACGCGCCCGCGCCGCCGCTACTGCTGCGATACGTGCTGCAGGTACCTCAGAGGGCACAGAGGCACAGAGGGGAATTCCCGTATTTTAAGAACCCTCTAATTTACCTACATTTTTTATATTGATTGTCGCAAAGACAATCAATATGACTGATTGTGATTGCGAATAGATTTGAACTTTTTTAATTACGGGAATTGGCCTTCTGATCTCTGACTCCAATCTACATTGCCAAATTTCATGATTCTACATAGGTCTACGGGAAGTAACCTAAAGATTTTGATTTATTTGCGAGTATACAAATATGTCGCATTAATGGCCGTATTTTTTTATTGCGTTGGTTTAGAAGTTTGATTTTTTTAGAGCTCAAGGGACCGCAAACCTACGTATTTGATATTAATTTCAACTTGATACCTCCACGTGTTCATGAGAAAAAGGGTCTTGAGTTCTTGTTGACAGTCAGACGGACGGACGAACAACGAAGTGCTCCTTTAAAAGGTTTCAATTTTTCCTTTTAAGTTACGGAACCCTTAAAACTAACATGAAAGTGTTGTATCGTGTACAGGAGTCGGAAACCGCATGTGCTTGGGAGCGAAGCGTTGAAGTGCCGGTGTACACGAGTGAAGCGCGGGAGTCGCTTGTGTTCAGTGCGCGCGCGCCACTGTCGCAGCACTACGAGCCCGACACCGCCACGCTGCACGCCGTCGCGCTCTTTATAGCCACTCACGACTAAATACCTGTACCCTACCTGCAACTCTACAGGCTGATTGGTAATTGGGTGAATTCCTTAAAATGGTTATAGTGTCACCCATTTCAAGGAATGCACTTACTCGTAATTACCTACCAATAATTCTGTATGTGTATAGTGACTCATTTAGTAGGTGATTTATTTTTAAAATACACGATTAAATGATTGATGTTATTCTATCGAAGTAAGTAAAGCATTGTTGATTAAGGTTTGACGCAGTGTGTTTTGCACGTTTGATTAAAACGAAACTATAATATGTAGTTATAAATGCCTTAGTATTAGTGATATTTTAGAATATTTGTTTGATTGCTAATAATGAAGGCCTAGTTTTTAGACGATTAGTCTTAATAAATTATGTTCACCATTAGGTAATTGGGTTTTTTTATTTTGCTTACTTCAAAAGAGCACCTGGAATAGACTCAACAAAGGAGTTTATAATGTGTACGCACGACGATTAAGTCAAGCTATACATTTCCAGTATAAGCTGACTTCTCAATGTACGAGCGGTATACAATGCGAGGTCAGCTAAAACTGGAAATGTATAGCTTGATCGTGATCGATCGTCGATTATGTCATCGTGTTTACCTATTGGTTTCAGTATGCTGTAGAATTATGCTCATTGCACATAACATAAACCTATGTTCGTATAAACTTCGTTCACGAATTAGGGAACACACGAAGTTATCGATGTCTTTATGTATAGGTACATATCTACTTATAATAAAATCGTAGCGGAGTAAAACAAGTATAAACTGAACAATTTTTTTTAGTAATTTATATGACGCCTGGGAGTGAGAGTGTTATGCCGAAAATATAGGATGGCAGGGAGTCGACGCGCAAGCTGTAACCATGAATTGATCATATTTTTTTTTTTCTTTTGCAACTAAGCCATGTAGACTACTCTGCCAGCGTCATGTGGTGACGGCAACGCAGCAAGGTTTACCGCAGCCGACGAACTGAGCACTCCGTGGTATTTATGTAGTTATAATAATTGATTCTAGATCCAGTAAACTCGCGACAATCTAAGAAGTCCAATTTGACAGCTGTCAAAATACTTTATGTAGTGACGGGAAAAAAATTGGTTGCCTTAAAAACTGATTTTCGAGACCTATCGACTCATACTTATTCCGCTTTATTCATATACCTACGTTTTTTAAAGTCAAGAAGTGATTAGCGACTGTTTAACCATACATTTTTGACG
This sequence comes from Apamea crenata, assembly GCA_949629185.1. NCBI lineage: Eukaryota > Metazoa > Arthropoda > Insecta > Lepidoptera > Noctuidae > Apamea > Apamea crenata. The sequence continues at coordinate 9,013,655 of OX451359.1, forward strand.
TTTGAATGTCACTTAACTTTAAACATCGTCTATAAAAAATAAACCCCAGAATTTGTAATCGACAATTTTATTCATCTACATTGCTTAGAACTGATTCTCGATCTAATGATTTGATTCTGATTCTGCGAATCAGTAAACGTAAGGTGGGACGCTCTCAGGCTAGATGGAGTAACGATCTTCGCAGGATGGTTGGTAGCAGCTGGATGAGACTTGCCGAAAATCGAGTTGAATGGCGTGCAATAGGAGAGCCATTGTCCAGCAGTGGACTGCTATAGGCTGATGATGATTCTCGATTTACTCGCACGAGTTTGTAATATTTAACAGATAATACTCTGTTCACTAGGTTAACCGTTTTTTGACAGTTGCCTAAGAACGTTACTATTCCAGATTATCATCCATGTATCAGTTTTGACAAAAAATATATAATTGTTCACTAGTTCGATCTGTTAAAAAACGGTTAACCTAGTGCACAGAGTATAAGGGCCGGTTTTTTGATCCTCAACCAATTGTTAAAAATAGTAAATAATGCTTAAACTTTTTCAAAATTTATTTTTGATCAATTTTAGTAGATAAATATTAGTCCTGTCAAATTAGTCAGCGCCTGACGTATATTGACGTATTTTTAGTAGCCAATTTTTTAATCACGTCTAAACTTTTCTATGGAGTATCTTAATTTGACAGGATTGAACTAATATTTATCTTCTGTCCTTTTCTTAATGAAATGGAAAGAAAAAGATGCACTGAACTTAAATTTAGTTTGTGAACAAGGGAATCGGCGCGATTAACAATGTAACTAATATTTTAGTAAAAATATAATTTAAATAAAAGAGTGTCCATGGAGTTTCTTGCCCGTTCTTTTCCATAGGCTTTGGAATGGGCAACTAGCTTCATATTTTCTGACTGACAGACTTCTTGACAATTCAAAAGTACCTGATGGTTTAATTGAAATAAATTGTTTGAGTTTGCATCATAATAAACTCTTTAGTTTACTGTCATGGGGTCTCTCTGAATATACGGAGCCACCTGATCTTTAAACAACGTTTTTCTAACGAAAGCCAATAATAAACAGATATGCTGTGATTACATTTTTATCTTAATTTAACAGAGATCTATCTTTTGGGAGTATTTGTACGAATGTACGCAACGTCTAATTGCGATACCCAAATTACAGGCTTCGGTGTGATGAAACAAATTAGAAAAGCGAAAAGTTCGAAAAATGGGTAGGTACCTATCTACTGCATGAATTGAGTGAAGCACACCAACAAACACGCGTCGAGTGCTGCGTTACAAAACTCAACCGACATAATAACGAGGGGGTTATAAATCTTATCGTTACTTGTGATGAAAAATGGATAGGTACCTGTACAATAATCGGAAACCCTCATCATAACGGTTGAACTCAGGAGAACCGGAAAAATCCAGCCTCAAGTATTACCGTGCTCAAGCGAAAGTTGAGTTGGAAAAAGGAACTGGTAAGTAAGTGTCTGGTGGACCAGTTCCGGTGTCATCCACTACAGGTTCCTAAGATCTGAACAGATGATTACGGCAGATCTGTATTGTCAATGATTGCAAACATGATGGAAAAGCTGGCCGTTAAACAACTGAGGCTGGTCAATTGCTAGACCATTTCCGATTCCGATGAGGCAGTCAAAACCACCTTCAAGGATTTTATTGATTCTCACTCCCACAATTTTTTCAGCAATGGAATCAATGAACTACCTATAAAGATAACAATTAATTAACTTTTGCTATTTCCAACTTTGATTGATTAAATAATAAATTTTATTTTATTTATTATGGGATAATAAACAACTACAACATATAAGTATAATACGTATAATAAGGTTAACAAAGCTCTAAATAGTAATGTTGCAGTCCACTGCATTATCCGCAGATAAAACATAGGTATTAAAAGATCACTGGTTGCCACTAGACGAGCATTACCAAAATCCTAACTAATATTATAAATGCGAAGGTAAGTTTGTTACTTTTCACGCCTAAACCATTGAACCGATCATCTTAAAACTTTGCATATACGTTGTCAGGTGTACAGAAACGGACATAGGGTACCTTTCATCCCGAAAAAAAGTGCCGTTCTCGAGGAAAACAACAATAACGTTATTATGATAATAGATGGCATGGCGCCAGCCGCCACGTGTCTTTCGAATCATGATTAATTGATCAAGAAACACGCGGACGAAGTCGCGGGCAGAAGCTAGTAATATTACAATTTCATTATTGTTTTTATGTTTTGCTTTTTCCATATAAAACGCCAATTTCATATGTAAGGCCCCATTAACACAGTTATTATACGTTTCTCCCTTTTCTAAAATATGTACTTAGCTCTGATAAGTAATGTAAAAAAATCTGCTGTTTCATAGAAAAGTGCAAATACCTACGCGGTCAAAATGTATGGCATAGCATTTTTTTTTTTAATAATAACCGGCGAAAAATGTGTCGCAATGGGTTCAGAAGAAAAGGTACATTTATTCAGGTCTCAGAAAAAGTTGAGAGTTTTTGGTTTTATTTACCGAGGCATTTCGTTTACCGTTACCTACCAATTTTCTTCTAATCACCAAAAATAGCGACCTTGCAATCGCGAAAAGAAGCTAAAACCGTCTAATCGCAAAAAGGAACAACCATCAAATCACGCAAAGAAGCTACCTTGTAATCATGAAAAGCTTCTACCGATGGCCGATGGATAATCTTACCTACTATTTTACGATATGAGCACTAATGTTTGGCCACATCATGAAGTAGGTGTGCGTTTAATTGTTCACATTGTCAAACGTAGAGTATTTAATGATCTGACCATACCACATCATGATGTGACCAGCGATGTTTTATTTCATGAAAAGCAACCATTTCATGAAATGAATATTCTATAAAAACTGGTAGCTAATTCGTATTCTATTTTCAACATATCTATGTCAAATAATTTATTTCTATTAGGCACTTCAAAAAGCACTTCTGAACATCAACACTTCATGAAATGATCAATTAAAAGACCTAGCCACGACATAGACTAACTACACGTGACAATTGCAATTGTCACTATCGCTACAAGTGCATGCGCAAGTGTTTGCATTGCATCTATTGCATCATATAATAATAATAATAATATCCCTGGACATTTCACACAGCACCATTTGTCCCAAGCTAAGCAACCTAATGCTTGTGTTATGGTAATAAGATGGCTGATAAACTACTTATATACAATTTTTTTTTGTAAATACATACATATTATAGATAGAAAAACACCCAGACTCGGAACAAATACATGTAGGTCATACAAATATTTGTTCCGTGCGGGAATCGAACCCGCGACACGCAGCGCAGCAGTCAATCGCTTAACCACTGCGCCAACCGTGCCGCATATATTCATTGAAGAGGGCGCTGCTGTGGTATGCCCGCGTGAACCGATTCACGCGGGCATACCACAGCAGCGCCCTTTTCCGCCAGCTACCGATGCTGGTGGGCTACTTTTTTAAACGTTTTTATTTACATAATTATTATCTTATATTCCAATATTTATTTGTCAGTTAACAGTCATTGACTAAAAAACCGTGCAAGTGAGAGCAGAACTCGCGCCCTGATGGTTTCGCCTAAAAGTTGTGCCCAGCTGCCCGGATTTCACTCAAGTGATACTGGCTATGAAATTCCAATTCCGGATTGAAGGACAAACTTAACAATGCAGTAAAAACAATCTGAGAGATGGGAGAGTAGACCGACTAGAATGAAATAGGTAAAGACTAGGTAAATGTTACTTCAAGATACTACTATAAACTTAACTTTGTAGTTGAAGAAATATTCTCCCATAGAGGAGGTTACAGTGAATCACTTTTCTATAAGCGGTTCAAATTAGTAGGCAGAAAACGTTTTTTTTTAATGATTTACTGTACTCCCCACCTGGGATACACTGGATCTTCATATATGTGGGGTAGGTACCTACAGTGAATCAACACATGGAATTACCATGCTGATTTTAATGGGATACAGAAGTGTTTCAATATTTAAAGGTATGGAATAAAAAATATTTGTTTAATCAATACTTTTCATACCACTTGCTCAAAAAAGTGACATTCTATGCCACAAAAAGCGAACACAACAATAGTCATTTTTAATCTGATAAAAACAGGGAAAGAAAATTGTACTGAATTTCATTCATCCTCTAGGGGAAGAATGTGATTTTAATTTGGAATACTTACCGAAATTTATACTGGCTACATCTGTGTTTACATCATTGAGTTTGTATATAAAACATTATACATCTTTTTGAAAAAGGAATACTTACGCATTTATTATGCAGTTATGATTATTAAATAAAATTACGAAAACCGACGAGGGCGTATGAGCTTGATGCCTTTGCTTTTCCGACAAAAAAATATTAGTCTAGGAATTTGCCGCGTTTTTGTTTTCTTCAAATACATAAACGTTAAGTTTATTTTTTCGCAAATGGTACGAAAAGTAGAGTATTTTCCTCGGTGATAAAGCTGTCTTAGTCTTGGGTGAACTTAAATCCCTCGCTACACTCAGGACTCGTCTTAAATCCCTCGCTTCCCTCGTGATTTAAGTTTTTAACACCCTCGCTACGCTCGGGAGTAAACCTCGAGTCCTTCGTTACGCTCGCGATTTAAATCGTCACCCGTGACAGAAGACACTGCTTTATCCCCTTGGTTAATAATCTACTATTTAATCAAAATTATTATAATTTAAAAGTTTCAATAGCCTTGAAATCTAAAAAATGCACAAAATCAACTCAGAAAAACAAAAAACAATCTTTTAATCACAACATTCTCAAAACTTAAAAAAATAATAAATTTCTAACATCTTTCGCGACACCTCTGGACAAGCAATTCATCACATCGTAAATCATTTACGTGAACTCGCACAAAGTGTAGTTCGCTTCATCGCAACAATGCTACGACTACATTATCGCGATAAGCTAAGATTCGCGTTGTCGTGGCACGTCTGGGCAAACAATTTGTCACATCGTCATTCACGCGAACTCGAATCGAATACCTACCCTTCGCGCCGCTATCGTTAAATTGGTGCACATCAAAGGGCTATAGCGCAACAAAGTTCGTGCTGTTGACTACACTTCGCGCGCTCTCTGTTTACAGCGAGGAGTCGAGCGGTGTGCACGTATTTGTGTCTTGTAAAGGTAAATAGGTAATTATAGGTACGGGCTGGTGTCCGTTGCAACTTCACGTCTACCTACCTTAATTATGGACTGGAGTAATGAAAAAATTTTGGAATTCATAGTCAATTATGAAGCAGAACCAGTGTTATGGAACCCGCAAGAGCCGAATCACAAAAAAAAAGATCTAAATTACGAAGCATGGAAGAGGATACAAAATAAATTAAATTGGTCTGTTACGGTGGAGGAACTAAAATCGAAAATGAAGTCGCTTATGGCTTACTATAGAACACATCGAAACAAATATAAAATGTCAGTGAAGCCGAAGCTGTCTGGAGCCGGCAAGGAAGATATACCATACCAGACAAATTGGTTTGCTTTTCCAGCAATGAATAGATTCCTAGCTCCTATATACGATTGTCAGCAGACTGTATCTACAAGGGTAAGTGTATATTATTTATAAGTTTCATTAATAAAAATGAATACCTAATACTTAGGTACTTCTGATGCACGATGATGATGACATTTTCGAGCGCACGGTAGGTAGGATTCTATAAAAACTGGTAGCTAATTCGTATCCTATTTTCAACATATCTATGTCATTTATTTCTAGTAGGCACTTCAAAAAGCACTTCTGAACATCAACATTTACAAGAAAAGAGAATTATTCTAGGCGCCACATCCAAAAAGTAGTTTCGTATGGAGAAGAATGACCAAGAAACTCCACTCAAGAACTATGGAGTTACTTTTCTCTTTTAAAATAGTACATTACTTAACCTAAAACTGAAATGAAACACTGTTACTCAGTAAATTAATGATTTAGATACTGATTGGGATTATCTTGTTCATGATATTTACAAGTTTCCGAAAACATGATTTCAATAAAAAAATTTTTGCCTCGGATATGACAGGCTAACATCGTTGAATTGCTCCTTCTTATAGGGATGGGCGTCATTCTGTAAGCGGCCGTCTATTCGACCCTACTTGTGGGAACTAATATGAATGAAGCCAATCAAAACAAATCAAAATCCCTCACCCAACAAGTATTTTATCCCGGAATATTTAATAGACCACGCTCAGCTTCCCTAAGCGATATGTCTAAACCTGAAGTCAACCAACCAGAATTAAAATCGAGAGACATAATGGATCAAATTGATAACTCGTCCAACCAGTAAGCACCACCACCCTGGCAGCGGGGGCCAGCTGGTCAGGTACAAACAAGCGGAGAAGAACTAGCAATTCTCCACCAAACAGCACTCCCGTGGCAGTATCAAACGGGCTTACACCCCTACCTTTAATTCAATCTGAAAATCAAAATAACATCACCTGAAAAGAAATAAACCTATACCTCCCCCTATTGTTCTATATGGAATAGAGGATGTCAATGAATTCTCATGACGTATGGCGCCGCAACGTGGAAGGTCGGGTTAGTCCACAAATTCAAGGTCTCTCAGCGGGTTATGGAGCGAGCTATACTCGGAGTCTCTTTGAAGGATAAAATCGGGAATAAAATGATTCGGAAAAGAACCGGAGTTACCGACATAGCTTGCAGAGTAAGCAAACTGAAGTGGAAGTGGGCTGGCCATGTTTGTCGAAGGACCGATGGCCTGTGGAGCAGACGAGTCCTGGAGTGGAGACCGCGAATCGGCAAGCGTAGTGTGGGACGCCCCCCCAGCTAGACGGACGGACGACCTTAAGAAGGTTGCTGGGACGGACGGAAGGCGGAGGACAGGGTGTTGTGGGGCAGCCTGGGAGAGGCCTATGTCCAGCAGTGGACTGCGATATGAGTTGATTGATTGAATGAATTCTCAAAACTTATAGAATCTGTAAGTATGTAATTCTAAACTTTTTAAGAAACAAAAACTTGCTCAGAGTTTTTGTGGATTGCTTACAAACTTACTAGGATGTGATATCGGCTTTAGGGGCTAAAGGCTTGATAGGTCACACGTTCTCGCTAAAAGAAAAGAAGGCATATCGCTTAGTTAAAAAACTACTACACTATACTTACTAAAACTCAGTGAAAAAATCGATGCGATAGAAGCAATAATAGTTCGCGGAGAAATCATTAATAATCATTGTATTGTTATCACTAACCTAGATACGATAAAATCCTTATAATAATTCTATTAACTAATGTCATAAGTTGCAAGTTCTTATTATCTAGTCACATTCAATTGTCCACTTCTAGTGTACAGACGCCAGCACATCAAGCTACTACAATCTGTCAAATTTCTTTAATAGATTTTTAACTTTATAGCTAAAGCATTAAGGTTCAAGGTTGATTGGGAAAATTTGACAGTTTCGGGTAGCTTGACCTGCTGGCGTCTGTACCTACTATCAAAATGTAAGAGGCTTAAAAGCCGAAACTATTATTTTATTCCAAATTTCATATATTATTGTAAGGTACCTTACCGGTTTGCGTGAGCGCCGAGCGCCCTTCCAACTACCTACTACATGTCTATTAGGTAGTAGGTATGATTTTAATCACAATTTTGTTATTCACTTTTTAAGAAAACCATATTTTATGAAAGTGATGAATAAGTTGAGCTGATAAGGTATGATTACAAGCTACAGATGGACTCACCCTGTACGAAGTTGATGTTATTCGTGTGGTCAGAAAAGGATCGGCAGAGTGTGCGGCGTCTGCCGTCGTACCGTAGTGGATCTCGCGTAGAGTTGGCGACGATGGGCTTCTATGGTTCCGCTTTCTTCCCACCGCCGAAGCCAGAAGTAAACATATTTTTTCTGGAACGAAACAAATAGCTATAGTTTATTTGCCCATTATTACTCAATGACAATAGGCAAAGATGTATTAATACTTATAATTCCCTACACTACAATAATAAAGTTATTAAGTTGTTTTAATTACACACAAACATCGCTATCATTACAGGGTTACACCCAATGCGATAACGTGGTAACTAGATTCTAACTAAGCAGGGGCTGCAGTCTCGACATTCAAAGCGATCGCTTTACGACCGAATTCGGTCGCAAAGCCCTGTCACTCCATACATTACACCTGTCAATCCGGGACTTTGCGAGTTGCGACCGAATTCGGTCGTAAAGCGATCGATGAATGTCGAGACTGCAGCCCCTGGGCCCTGGACAAAAAGAAAGTGCGTAATTGCTTAGATATTTACTATAGAATCCAATCACTACCTACTGGATTAACTTTTGTTTAGAATGTGTCATGAGTCATGACTAAATGGAATCAAAAACAATAGTTCATCGAATTCTGTTTACATTACCTATGTATAATTATTTCTCTGAATTTAAGCTTTCACGGTTACTCTACATTTTAGTGACGCTTGGAACAGCGCGCAGCATTAACTAATTTCGAAAATTCTGTATAAAAACACCATTGATACATTTTTTCAATATTAGCCTTTATAATATTATGATTACAAAAAATATTACTCACCGTTATGCCCGTCTGCCGACAAATATCTATCACCCGGCATCCACTCAATCGAAGCGCTATGATGCGCTCTCTTTGAATTTGCGTCAACTGAGGCGCCATTATATTTATAAATTGTTTTAAGAAAGTTCACAGCACAGCACAGCACACAGTACGATTCCAAATCACAGAACTTAAATACCCTAACGGGTTCCAAATGCGTACGCAACTAACTGACGTAAACTAACGATGTGAATTGTGACGACTGAGACTGACGGACGAGTGACTTTCGTTTAATTTCGTGAAGGATCGGGGAAACTCGGGAGCAGCGGCGGACGCGCAGGGGCGAGTGGGTGTGGCTTATTCCTAGTAAAACATGATAATTGGCTCCCAATTTTTAGTATGTGCAACCATTGGGCAATTTTAAAAACGTTGAAAACTCCACCAATCGTGCCAAGGATACTTTCTTTCTAACACTCCGCAGCGCGTCGTAGTTATATTTATGTATAGGGTTTACGTTGACGTGCTGCCGTCTGTACCTATATATAATTATTATGACATTATAATGCTTACAGAGACTTGGTTTAATAGCGATGTCTACGATTTGGAGTTATTCGACAATAGTTATGTAGTTTATTAGGCGCGATCGATCGAATTGATCGATTCACGCCCCATCGTGGCGATGGCAAATCTCATGCGGGTACTGCAATAGTAATCAGATCAAACCTTAAGCATACCGTACTGGAGGAACACTTAGCTGTCTAGACGCTTACCACCATACACCAATATCCTCTGAAGATCTGACGAGCTGGCCAATTGATCATAACAAGATTCCAGACTTGCTGGACTTCTTTGTAACCGAAGTGATTACTCATCTTTACTCCTCTGTAGAATCGAACCTTGATGGGTCACCTGATGATACGCCGGTAATCCTTCCCTTGAGCACTTCAGTCATATATGCTGAGCCGTCGGACTCCTTATTTAATAGAATAAAGATATCAACAATGCTTGCGAGTGCCTCACATACCTGATTCAGGTAGGTACCTGCATGGAGAAACTCACCCTGCGTAACTCGCCTTCCAACGATCTCACCCTAATCAGCAAATATTAATGCAAACCTTGTAGATAAACGACAACCACGAAGAGTCTGTCATCAATCTCAGCATCCTACAGACAACAGCCTTCAACCAAGCTACTAAACAACTGAAGACGCTACTGCAAGAATCGGGACTCTGTTCTGAATACTCTAGAAAGCTTGTCACCTTAGGGAAAAGGCGAAACGTCCATTTGGAAAGCTACTAACACCATCGGAAAACCGCAGGAAGATCTCCGTCCCCTCAAATACACAAATTCATGAGCACGAACGGACGCTGCAGAAGTATTTAATTTTGCAATTCATCTGGAAAATGAATTCAAGCCGAATAATGGTGGCGAGGAATCTGATGTTGATGACATTCTCAATGGTTCTCCAGTTGTGCCTGCCACTCAAACCCACATAATCAAAAGAAATCGCGAGAAAAATTAGACGACCGAATTCCAACAAGGCCCCCCGGATTTGATTTAATAACTCCCACAATTCTAAAAAATATCCCTAGAGAATGTATAAAATTTCTTGCCTCACTCTTCAACTATTTTTCCTAAAATTTGGAAAGTATCGGAAGTCCTTATGATTCACAAAACTTAAAGCCTCTCCATGAAGCTTCATCATACCATCCAATAAGCCTAACACCAGTTCTCTCGAAATTATGGGAAAACATCTTTTTAGTCCGCCTGAAGGAAATCATGGACCACTGCGACATTGTTTCCAAGCAGCACTTTGGGTTTCGGAGCCAGCACTCCACAATTGAGCAAATGCACCGGGTCCATCACGAGATTAGACGCTGCTTCGAAATTCAATTGTACTGCTCGGCGGCATTGCTAGACGTGCAGCAAGCATTCGACAGCCTCTGGCACAAAGGGCTAAAAGATAAACTTCCACATTCTCTACCTCGAAGACAGGCTTATTCAAATGAAATAGAGAGATGCCAGATTTACGCTACGAGAAATTAAAGCCGGCGATACAAAGGGTTCCGTACTTGGCCCTGTACTATATAATATGTTTACCTCAGACTTACCGGTATCCAAAGACGTGACCGTTGCAACATACGCTGATGATGTAGCCTACCTCGAAAGTGAGTCTCAGCAGAGTCTAGTAATAAGCTCCAACATCTACTAAACGAGACACATTTATGGACTCAATTGAAAAAAATGGCTTTGCATTGGGATAAACTTAAAGCCACTGAATTAGAAGATTATAAAATATTCTTGAAAGATAACGGCAGTGAAGGTAACGACGAAATGCTTTTAGAAATAGAAAACCAAGAAGAAGAAAGGTTTGTACCATGTATGATGCGCCGTACATGCAAAAATTGTCTGCTTCAAAATGTTGATTAGATACAATCTGTTGACCAATGCCTACAGTTTAAATGGATTAGCGTTCAAATTTCTGCCAACGTTATCATTGAGTCAAGTTGAAGTGAAAGTTAGTTTTCTACCCTAAACATTATAAAAAATTGCATAAGGAGTATATTATCCTGTAATAAGTACCTAATTTAAATTCATGATAATGACGGTGCAAAAAGATCTATTGATGAATATTTAGATAGCGACGACATGACCTAGTTTCGCCATGTCCGTCTGTCTGTCTGTCCGCGGTTTAGCTCAAAAACTATTGGTACTAGAAAGTTGTAATTTGGATGAGTAAACACGTTAATGACGCCAAAATATTGGTAAAATAAAATTTTGAAAAAAACTATTATTTAGGGTACCTCCCCTACATGTAAAGTGGTGATGATTTTTTTTTTTCGTCCTTCCCATAGTGTGGGATATCGTTGGATAGGTCTTTCAAAAATATTAGGGGTTTGTTAAAACCGTTTTTTGATTAAGTAAACCGTTCGTGACTTATCAGGCTTTAAAGTACCAATTTTCGTTAGAGTCAAGTGCCCCCCCCCCCCCCCCCTCTACCAACTAAACGGTTGTAGTTACTAAAGTCAAATGTCACGGCAGTAGTACCTATATATAACGAAGTTGAAAGGAAAACTATCACACTTAAGTGGGCTTTACAAGTTTACGAGTACCTAATAATCGACCAAACAAGTCTTATCCAAATCTCAAAAAACAAATTAAAACTTTCCGTGCAAATTTGTCGGATCAGGTGAGGCTTTGTATAGGAAGCCAAATTAGGTAGGTAGTAATGTTTGGCTTTTAGTTAGAGCATGGTATACATACCTAGCAAGCGATAGCTGACATCAATGCAACCATAACACATAATACGACCAAACCCCGTTAGTAATTAGTAAAATTCTGCTAAAACCCTTCCAATACTCTAATGAAGTTAGAAGATTTCTGGTCTCCAATTTTTCCATTATATCGATTATAAAATTAGTATTCTAGGGTTTATAATTATATGTGAAGACGATGGCCCTATGTATATCAAAAATAAATTGTACCCGGGTGAAATCGGGGCGGGTCGCTAGTCTATGAAAAAAATGTCCTTTACATCACATATTTTCCGTAGGCCTAGACCATTTTTTTTCTAGAAACTGGCTGTATATGACATTATAAATTAATATTTTTATAAAAACTAATGTAAGTCTCTTTACTCACAGTATTTGGTATTTACATTAATTCAAAATCGAGTACATTTTACAACAGGTCACATAAGTTATTCCATAATTTGAGATGTTTTATTATTGTCTTATACATTAGTGTTCCCTGAGAAGGTACAAATACTATGTCCCTTACATTAAATTGTGACTCAAATTATCATAATTATATTGACCCTTTTTTTTTTTTTTTTGAGGATGGGAAATCATCAAATGACCCCTCCCGCTCTAGGTGGAGCGGAAGGGAGTGTCAGACTCTTACTGACTAAAACCCACCCGTGTTCCTTCCTTAGCCCTTTCTGTTCCAGGGCAGCGGTAACCCTTTCGGAAGATCCCGCCGCCCTGGTAGGCTTCGGCCCTATCGGGCCCCGTCCTCTGCTGACATCTCTTTGAGGCGCGCGTGGAACACAACGCGCCGTCCGGCACAGGCCTGGTCCTGATCGGACGGTGAGTTACCCATTACTTACCGCCCCCGCAGGCCCGCGCCTACGGTGGCCGGGAGTCGTTACGCGGCTCCCGACGCCCGGAGCGTCTCCCGCGGCCGTTGAGGCGTGAGGTGTTTTCCCTCAGCCTCCCCGCCACCTCCTTCGCTAGCATGACTGCTTCGCAGAAGGAGGTGACTGCCTCCCACTCCCTCTCGCCCCGGACCATGGCTTGCACCAGGGCCGGACGCGAGTCGCCACCGTTGCCGATCGCCTCTACGAGGACACGGCGGGGCTCCGCCCAAGCAGGGCAGACCTCCACCGTATGCTCCACCGTGTCCTCTGGGCGATCCTGGCAGTGGTGACACCCAGGCGTCTCCTCCCGCCTGATTATGTGCAGGAAACACCCGTGTCCGGAGAGGACCTGCGTCAGGCGGTACGTGAGAATACCGTGACGCCTCTCTAGCCACTCCTCAAAGAGGGGTCTTATCGCCACTATCGTGGCGTGCCCTGCGCTGGGTTGCGATAGTCGCGCCTTCCATTCCGCCATGAGATCGCGCCGGAGGTCCGTCCGCTTTAAGGCGGCCTCGGCCCGTTCCAGTTTGGGGGCCAAACGTCGGAAATGCTCGACGAAGTTCCACCGGCTGACGAGACCCAGGTCTACCCTCATCGTTGCCTCGACGCCGATGTGCCAATTTCAGTTCCAAAGTTTAAAGATCTCAAAAAATTATGTGACAATGGTATAATTCCAAATAAGTTTCACAATGAATATTTGAATCTTCATAATAAGAGTATAATTAAAGATAGGCTCAATGACACCGACGATGATGAGACTGACAAAGATAATGACTAACTTTTGAGACTTTTTCAATTTATCTGTAGGCTTTCTATTAAGGAAGAAGTTAATTTGTTTTTTTTTATGTTTAATGATTACTATTTACTTAAGAAAACTGATTTGTTTATTTTTTAAGTGAATTTTATTTTTCTTTTGGGACAATGAGTCTAATTTTAGTAAGCCAAAATAGCTATTTTTATTGTGATTTAAAACAGAATTTAATAATGTTATACTTAACATAATTTATGAGAGTATCTAAATTGCGTTTATAAAAGAGGATTAGTGAGCACAAATAAAAGTTTTGATCTCTTTTATTCGTTTATTTTTTATCCCTATGAGTCAGCAAGTAGTTTTAAACTGTATGGCATAGGCATAGTAGGTCACGAATGTATAAAATTCTATTTTTTATATTTGTTAACAGCATTAACATTATAGACTGTACCATTAAGAGACCTTTACTTTGAAAAAACTCTAAATGTTTATTTCCTTAAGTGTCCCATACATCAATGCCGTTTATTTACATCTAAAATTTTGTAAACGTATATCACTCGTATTCATTATTATTTAACGTAAGGGACATGCTATCTTTGAAACTGTAGGCTTTATTGATTTTTTACTATTTTAGCTTCAAAGAATGAAGAAATCTAAGAAACTTTGTCCTAGACACTTTTTACATAAAACATATAGTTAAAAAATTATAGCCAGTTTTGTAAGAAAAATATCTTATTTTTGCTCTCCTGAAAACCTTAGTTTTGTCCCTTACATTATTTCATATTTCCAGTATCGAAATGTTCAGCAAATTTGTCCCTTACATGCAGAGCTCTTCGCCTGGCCATTGCCGATAATGACCGCAAAGCACCATTTGCTTGTTCTTCACTTCGTTCCACGTACCCAGAACTACTTTTCCATTTACAATCGAGTCTACAATACCAGGTGGCATGTAAAAATTGTCTGACGTTTTACTTTTTGTCAAGAAGTTATGCAGCAATACGCACGCCATCACAACACTCGAGGCACGACCTGGTTGAAGGGAGATTAGCTTCCGTAGTACTCGAAATACAGCATGCCGGCATGACACCATATACGTTCTCAACTATAATCCGGGCTCTTGACAGTTGTCTGTTAAAATTTTTCTCGGTTTCATGACATTCGTGTGCAGTGGAAATGCCACAAAATACAAATACATAAGGCATGGCATTGTTGAATGAGTTGGTAAATTAAGAGCATTATTTTTAAGTTTCTGAAATAATGAACTATTTCGGAAGACACCTCCGTCACTAATTCTTCCTTGGCAATCGAGATCAGCAAACAAAAAGGGGTAATTTCTGTCCACTAAAGCCAAGAGGACAATTCTGAATGTATGCTTGTAATTGAAGTATTCACTGCCACTGTGTATTGATGATAAAGTTTCAACATGTTTTCCATCCTTAGCAGCTAAGCAATGCGGAAAAAATTCATAGAAATCAGCTTCTTTTTCCAACCACTCTTGTTCATTAGCAGGCAACTGAAAGATTTTTTTTTTCAGATCAATGCAGTAAATGAGACACAGAACAGAATGGATACTGAGGATGAAATAATAGATAAAAGGATTGTAAGTTCAAGTGTCGGACAAAAACGAAGAAGAGAAGATCTACCCGCAGAAATTATAACTGCCAAGCAGCAAATGCAAGAAGCTTTCCAGCACATTAAAAGCAGCTCGAATGATGAATATGAGATATTCGGAAAATTAATAGCATGTAAAATAAGGAAACTAACCAATCACAAGACGCGAGAAGTTGTCATGAATAATATTTTTAATTTAATTATCCAAGCATGCATGAATGATCGAATTGAGCTACAATCTGTACCTCAATCATTAAACTGTTCCTCAATCATTGAACCTCAGTCGTTGAACCATACAATATCTTCACGTCAAGCCGTCCAGCTGTCTCCAAACCCATCCATATCCCAATCACCACATCATCAAACGTACCAATCACCTCCATGTCCATCCGCGCATCAATCACCACAACTTCTCACTTACCAGTCGCCGCCACATCCATCCATATCCCAATCACCACATCATCAAACATACCAATCACCTCCAGGTCCATCCGCGCGTCAATCACCACAACTTCTCACTTACCAGTCGCCGCCACATCCATCCATATCCCAATCACCACATCATCAAACATACCAATCACCTCCAGGTCCATCCGCGCGTCAATCACCACAACTTCTCACTTACCAGCTGCCCTCAAATCCATCCATATCCCAATCACCACATCTTCAATCATATCAATCACAGATTATTGTATCGGAAACAGGTGATATATGCGTAGTACTTGCAAATGAGAATGATGTGAATGGATGACATCTTCTTCCTTTTTAAATTCCGATTTACTTGTTTTGTATAGACGCCGCCGGCAGGTCAAGCTACCCGAAACTGACAAATTTTCCCAATCAACCTTGACCCAGAAATTTGACAGACTGTAGTAGCTTGATGAGCTGGCGTCTGCACTTAAAATAGTCCATAAAAAAACTGATTAAATATTAGATAACAATTTCATTTTTTTTACCTTCATCTCGTCCTTCAAAACGATCAAGATGGCGCACATACTTCATGCACAATTTCAGAAATTAGTTGGTGAGAAGTTTTGAATAAATAATGGAGGCTCCTAAAATGGTCTCCTGTAGCCAAATAACGTAGTGTTATTGCCAATCTCAATTTAGCTGGAATTGCCTTCCTGAATGATATAAATCTTGTCTTGTAATGTAAGGTGCTAGCTTCTGAAGCAGTATTTCAAAATCAGACGTAGACATACGGACAAAATAGCAAAAATATTAGGTTTAGCCGTCAATTCCTTAAACATTAAGCACGAAATGTCTGAAATAAAAAGAGATAGGTATATTATAATTAAAGACGCGCTCGTTCTGTAGCTTGTCTAGCCGTTCTATCGGCAAAGTTAAACAATTTTGAAAGGTACTTACAGTGTCCGTTTTTTGTGTAGGTATAGTTAACATCCACCATCTCCTTTTATTTCTCTACTCTCTCTTGGCATTCCAGTTCGCCAGAATGATTTGCAATGTGTCCAATTGCTTGTCACGATAAAAACGAAGATTCGCGTGGTCGCGACAATGTAATGTGACCATAGTTCGTCGTCGAACGAACGCGAAGTTTTATCGCGACAACGCGACACGCATATTTGCGCGACAATGTAGCCGTAGCGTAATGAGTGTTCACAAATGGAAATAAAACAATAGCCAAAACAGCAGAAAACACAGAGCAATTTCTCGCTCGACCATCTCCAAACGCAAAAGTACCGCCCCAGCAGGAAGTCAAACTACCATCCACTTTTTATTATTGTGAAAATGATCGAAGCACTTACATACAACCGTTTATGTAATATGTAATGTAAATAATACTGTGTTTCACTATTTCCAATTTTAATTTTATTAATTGAATATTTGCGCCTAGTACTTAGTAAGTTAGCTAATTTTGTGAATTTATTGTTTTGTGCATGTGTGGTGTTTACCTATATGTAATTGTTGCGCTGTAATTTAATTTTAAGAATGAATTGTGTTGCTGTATCCAGTGTGAACAATTGTTGGTAGACCAAATAAAATAAATAAATAAGTAAATTGACATACTTGTAACAATCGTTGAATGTTGAAGATAGAATAATATTAAATCGCGTTTTCTAACGATGCTAAATTGTTTGACCGAGAGATAAAGCATTTTCGCTAAGTATCCGAGGCTAGGGGCATAATACTCAAAATACTGCCATTTAATTAACTAACATTTTCTTAACTTCATAAGTTTCGGTTTCGATCAGTCACTAATTTCGTGATCAGAATCTGCGAAGTGAGTCACCACTTCTTCTTTGTGTCGCTGGCGCGACTTTTCAAATCTTATTGGCACAAAACTTTGCCACTTCTACGGCGTCGTCAGTGGCAGCGCAGAGGTCACTCTCACTTTGACTGCATGTTTTGGGACGCAGAGGGCAGGATAGCAGGTGGAGCATGGTTTGCGACATAGCTCCACAATCACACCCCACTGCCGTTCCGTCAAGATAGCCCCACTTTACCAGGTTGGACTTACATCTTCCCTCTTGTGTCCGGAGACGGTTCAGGGACTTCCAAGTGGACCACGGAAGGTTACACCCTGCAGGGAGTAGGATTCTCCTTTGGTGGTAGATAGTAAGTAGGAGGGGGAAGAGTATCCTGCCATAGCTTGCAACGGGCGTCAGCCAGGTTTCCTGACAGAGACACTGTTGATTTCAAGAAGCTGCGCCTGCGTTTTAGCTGTTGCGTTGGTGCGCCAGATAGTGAGTGTCTGGTATCGGATTCCTGTTTGAGTTTTTCCACTGCGCTAGCAACTTCTCGTCGGACTTGTGGTGGTGCTATGCCAGCTGTGGGATATAGTGCCCGTGATCGTACGGCAGGTCTCGTTTAGAGCAACATCTACTTCCTTAGCGTGAGCGGATCGGTGCCACACTGGGCATGCATATTCACCCGCGGAGAAGCAGAGTGCTAGGCAAGTAGTCAGGAGTACCTGAGGTGAAGCACCCCAGGTGGTTGAGGTTAGGCGCCTGAGCAACTTGTTACAGAAACCGACTTTTTTCTTAGTTTTGAGGCAATGGCTCTTAAATGTCAGCGCCCTGTCAAGGGTGATTCCCAAGTAGGTAGGGTTACTGCAGTGTTCAACGATGACACCCATCCAATTGACGTCCAGAGTGCGTCTTGCGGAATGGTTGTGGAATAGAAAGCGCATGCCTGTGTTTTTGTGGGGTTCGCTCTGAAAGCATGATCAGAGTTATACTTTCCGAGAACTGCTAAGCCTTTTTTTTGGGTGGGAAATCATCATATGACTTCTCTCGCTCTGGGCGGAGCGGGAGGGCGCGTCAGACTTTTACTGACTAAAACCCACCCGTGTTTCTTCAGTTGCCTTTGCAAGGGGCCACGGTATTTCTTTCGAATAACCCGCGGCCCTGGCAGGCATCGGCCCTAGCGGACCCCGTCAGTTCGTGCTGACATCTCTTTGAGGCGCGCGTGGAGCACAACGCGCCGTCGACCCGGGCCTGTTCCTTGCCGGGCGGCGAGCTGCCCATTGCTCGCCGCCCGCAAGCCCGCGCCTACGGTGGCCGGGAGTCGGCTGGTGACTCCCGACGTCCAGGGCATCTCCTGCGGCGACTAGGGGCGTGAGGGCGCAGAGATTGCCTCTCCCTCACGCGCTCCGCCTTCTCCTTTGCGAGCATTACGCCACCACGCGGACACGGAGGTGCTCCGCCCAAGCCGGGCAGACCTCCACCGTATGCTCCACCGTGTCCTCCAGGCGATTCACACAGTAGCGACACCCTGGCGTTTCCGCGTTTCAGGATTAGACGGGAGCCTTATCCTGAACAGGAACCTCCCGAAACAACCGTGTCCGGTGACCACCTGCGTCAGGCGGGAGGTGAGGGTGCCGTGGCGCCTCTCCAGCCACGCCTCAAAGAGCGCAACTTATCGCCCAATTGTGGCGTGCCCAGAACTTCTAAGCCTGCCTCTAGAATATTTTTTTTGGCGTCCCCAAATGTATTGGTTTGGGTAGCCAGGGCGAGGTCATCAGCGTATAGGAACCTCTCGAAGTGTTCAATAGTAGGTTGGTCGTTGGTATACATGTTGAATAGAATGGGCACCAGAACAATTCCCTAGGGCAGGCCATTCTTCTGTGATCTCCATCTGCTTCTTTCTGAGTTTAGAAGGACTTGGAAACATCAATTACGCAGCATCTCACCCAGTACCCGGATAAAGCCCGGTCGTTGATCATGCCAGACAAATTTGCCAATAGTCTAGACATTAACAGTATCATAATTATGCCGCTGACAAGTCGACAAGGACGACGTCAGTGATCTTTCGTGCCTCATATCCTTCCTCTATATATTGCGACAGTCGGAGGATTTGCCCGGAGCATGGCTTACCTGGTCTGAAGCCGGCCTGCTCGGAAATTAATTTAGGGTCGATTACGGTTTGAAGGCGATTGAGTAAAAGTCGTTCGAAAAATTTGAACGTAAGGCACAAAAGACATATAGAGCGATAGTTATTCGGGTTGTCCGGCAGTTTTCCTGGTTTAAGTAATGCTGTAACTTGGGCTTTCCTCCAGATTTTCGGAATCTTCGAGCTTTCAAGGCAGGCATTAAAAAGTGTAATGAGCCATGACACGCCTACCTAATCACCACTGATCACCAGGAACTACTGCGCTAAAATTTATATATCCTTTGACCCCATGAATACTATTTATCGGTCAAAAGTACGTTCTATTTTAGAGACCTTGTACTGTCCAGTAAACATACGGTCAGAGTCACTAAAAAGTTTGGGAATGCCCTAACTTTTTAGTGACTCCAACCATATTAGCACAAGATATTCATAACATTCATAACCATATTCCACAAAACGAATTCTTCTAAATTATAATTCCAGATGTTTCTTATGTCCCTTATCGTACCGATCTTTCTTAATTTCCATATTATTATCAATGCGCAATTTCGCACTGTTCCTACCTTCAAGTGCTCTTGAGGGTAAATGTTCATAACGACGTTTGCAAGCAGGTGTTATCGCCTCGTGTTCAAGTGCATGCACACATATGCAAATGACGTATACGTCAGCATGGAAGTTTCCAGAAATCTATGCAACCGAGGCGCCCACACGACAGGCGCGCATCTTTAGTTTTCCACTTAAGCTTAGCTATGACAAGAAGAATGTCACATTATTACACACATAAAAATTGCCTAGGGATCAAGTAGGTACGTTTTAGAGTCTCGCCCGCAATTGAGGATTTTTATTTTATCTTTTTTGGATCGTTATTCGATTCTGTTTTAGTTAATTTAACTATTGCCAAAGAATATACACTACCGCGAAAAGAAGCGACACTCTAGCATGTGTGCTCGTAAAATCGCTCGTGGCTATGTGTGGGTGTCTGGATCGGCGCGGGGGCCCTGCGCGGCGCGCGAGGCGTGGCTGTACTGTATAGTTACAGGTTTCCATGCGAAAAATTTCCATGTTACTATACTCTTTGGGGCAGTCCAAAGAGTATATTATGTAGCTTAACTATACAGGAAAGTCTGGTGACCGCCTCGGCCAAGGATGAGTCGAGCGAGCGAGTTAGCGGGTAGCGGGTGTCCGTGACCGTGTATCGCGCACGAGTAATAATTATGCCCGACTTTCATTATTGTTGTGTTTACGGCTGTGGTAATAATCAAAAACAAACTGCTAAAAGTTTCTTCTTATTGCCTTATTATATTTACTTTATATTAATTTAATATTCTATTACCTACTTTCTGTATTACACGTAGTATGTAAATCACTCGGACGTTTGAACTAGGTAGGTAAGTAGGTACTCGTATTATCACTAACATCATTCATTAACTGCCTACTTATTATAAAACAAAGTCCCCCCGCGTCTGTACCTATGTCTACGTACATAGGTACCTATTTACCTACTTAGTTAAGTATTAGTAAGTATATCAATTTTTTTCTAGTGACTAACTAGAAAGAAAGGAAAAAATAAGAAAAAAGAAAACCAGAGTCTTCCCCACAGACCGAACCAGGAAGAAACCATTTGTCTTTGTCTCTTGAATCTCATGAAGAGGATTGGATTCAATGTGGAAATTGCAAGGTTTGGGTCCATGAGGCTTGTGCAAATATATAGAGCAAAGAAATCAATTCAAAGGCATACTATTCCATCAACGACTACTTACACGATAAGAATAGTTGGTCGCCCTAATTTAACGCAAGACAATGTTTATGTTCTTAGCTTTCTGACATGTTATTGTTAAGTACTAACTTATTTGTTTATTTAAGTTACTTCGGTGGTCGTTTATCATTTTGTGACTTCAAGTGACAGCTATGTGAACAGAACACAGTAATTATGCATAAATATGTAAGCTGTCACGCCCTTTATGCCTGGAGGCTTTTATTTGAGTAGTAAGTTTTTTTATTATTTTTTATTTACATTTTAATTAATTCTTTTTTAGCTTGAGTACGTATAGTTTTTATTATATTTGTTGGTATATTGGCGTGGCTAGCTGGCATATGGCAAATAATTTAATTTTATGTTCTGGTCTTGTAAGTTAAGTTGGTAAGTAAGTTATGTTGATTACCGAACATAGGTACCTAGTATTGTATACAATAAAGTATTTTTTTTTAATTGAACAGACAGCTGTGCTGCTGGGGAGTTTGTTGCGCCACTTCTTCTTCCCAGCGATAGCACTAGGAAGTGGTGAAGGGCGGGCGTTTTTGGGGGACTGTCTTTTGTAATTTTGACGTTCAAAAAGTGCTGACTCTCAGCCTAATTTGAATAAATGACTTTTGATTTTTTGATTTTAATACATTTGTGATTTTTGCCTTGTATAAATGATCATTTTTATACTGGACGGTACTGAAGGCCAATTTTTTTAAAGTCGATTATTTCTAAATATAATAGTATTTTATTGTTTTTATTTATAGTTCTTGAGTGCCTTAACGCACTTTAGCTGATATTTAGTATATAACCTGGGGGATTTTTATTTTATCCCAAAATAAACCTTAAGGTGACGGTACTGCCGGACTCTCCCCTATAGGTAAGTGTGTAATAGCGTTTTTACAAAACCATTACAATTTCTACGTCGGAACTGATAAAATTACATCGATATATTATAAAATTGTACAACTTCTTTATGCATGCGGAGTTTACCTATAAGCAGGCCTCCGTCACTCCATGTACTTGCGCGCTATAATTACCTACCGCCCGGCCGAGCGGTCTCGGGCCGTTTGCGGACCAAATTCAGTGCTGTGGGATCGCGCCAAAGAGTATAACAACAATACGGGAATCGCGCGGTGCGAAGCAATCACAACTGTACGTTTGAGCATTTAGGCACATTTTAGCATGCAGCGGTTGCTGACGAGACGGAGTATGCTATTATAGCAGTAGGTATTGGAAATTTTCTACTAAGTGAAGTATCTGTTACGTAGTAACTATTTAGTAATCTGTGCTATAAGTGATTGTTGCACTGTTGCATTTACATTTCTGTATGTTACTTTTTAGCATACAACCTGTGCAAACAATTGTTGGTGAACCAATAAAATAAATAAATAAGATATGGAGCGACGACATCATTTGACACGAGAAGAGATGATGAGAGCCGTCGGAATGTTGCAAGCTGGTTTCAGGTAATGTACTGTGGCTGTCGCTCTTGATACTACACACAGCGTCATAATCCGCCTCTGGACACGCTATCGTATCACGGGCAGCGTGGCCGAGCGACATGGAGGATGATCTCGCATCACCACTCGCAGACAGGACCGGTACATCCAAAATACTGCTCGACGGAATCGATGCCGGCTACGAGGCTCCACAGCTCTTCAGGCTTGCTGATATGCGACCAAACCATCCGAACTATCGCCAGACCTCAACCCGTAACACGCATGGGATATGCTCCAAAGAAGACCTCTGCCGAGTATGGACGCCGTGTATACCCCACAACAACTTTTTGACTTGTTAGAAAGAACGTGGGCGGCCGTTCCTGTGATTTTGATGAACCGATTATACTTATAAGCAAATCGCTGCCAAATCGATGTGATTGTGTGATTCGTGTCAATGGTGGAAACACAGATTATTATTTTTTTATCTTTACAGCAAAAATTTAAAAAATCCTCGTTTTTGCCATTTAATTGACGACATTAATTTCCCACAATTTGCAAAAATTGCAATTTTTCTTAATTTTTACAAAATATTGAGAACGCATGGAAACCTTAACCAAAAAAAAACTATTTAATACTCAATTCTTTATTGCATTCCACAATGTAGGCTTACCTAAGTGGTAAATATTTGCCAGAAGAAACAATCATGGACCTTGTCGGGCGCAGCAAAAGAAAGTTAAGTGGAGAAGACGACTTATCATTTACGTATCTTATAATCTAACTTATTCTAAACACACTTTTACAAAATAATTAATTTATAATAATAATAATTTAACAGTTTGCTTAATAAATAGGTAGGTACTTAAGTTTTTCAAGGATTTATATCATTTAAATATTCGTTGACACTATAATAACATTTGCTTAGTAATAGCTTTTTAAATTTATTCGTGAATAGATGGAGTTTTTTTTTTCATATATATTCGGGTAACATACGTAACATTATAACATAACATAGTAGGTATTGTATATTTTGATTTAGAGGGCTTGGTCGGGTGTATTTTTAAGCGGGATGTTGTGTTGAGTCGTGCTTTGTGTCAGAGTGTCTATCTTGTTTGTATGTCTTCTCGTTTAGTGTTATTTTTTTAACTGATAGTTAATTATTTGACCATTAGTAATGATATTATATCATTAGAAAAAAAATATAAAAAAAACACATTTTGCTAAAAATTAACCATTAGTTACTATTTTTAACAGTTGGTTGAGTTTAACTACGGATCAAAAAACTGGCCCGTTTACGCTACCGACTGTCTACCTATCATATCTAAGATAAATCTAATTACATTATGTTACTGAGATCATGAATTGATCATCCAGATGGTTTAGGCACATTAGGGCTAATTCTCATTTTGGCAACCGACTCGCTAATGGACTACTTCTCATTATGGCCACTTCTCATTTTGTCTACTTCTGATACTTCTCACTTGGGCTACTTCTCACTTGGGCTACTTCTCACTTGAGCTACTTCTCATTAGGATCTCTAAACAAGAAAAACTACTTGAGATTATGGTCGACAACAAATTAGTTAACAAAGCAGCTGACGTAGCTGAGGCATTTAATGAGTTTTTTGCCAACATACCGATAACTACGACTCGCTCCTTAAATTCGTCCTCGTCTAAAGCTGAAAACCTTTTGCACAGTAGTGTACCTAAATGTAGTCCCTTATTTAGTTTCGAACATGTAACCCCGCGTGATGTAGTTAATGTTTTTAATACACTTAAGTCTAAAAACACCGGTGATTATTGGGGCATCTCCACTAAACTTATAAGTAATATAATAGACATCGTAGCCCCCTATCTAGCTGTTACTTTTAATAAATGTGTTGATTTAGGAACTTTTCCTGACCTCATGAAGAGTAGTAAAGTCATACCATTATTTAAATCAGGTAATAAGAATGACGTTGGCAATTTCAGGCCTATTTCTATCTTACCTGCATTTAGCAAAATATTTGAAAAGTTAATACTCAAGCAGCTGCTAAGACATTTTAATTTAAATAGCCTCCTCCATAATGAGCAATATGGCTTTACAAAAGGTCGTTCAACTACAGATGCGGGTGTTGCTCTGTTGAGACACATATTTGACGCATGGGAGAAATCACAGAATGCTATTGGAGTTTTCTGTGATCTCTCCAAAGCCTTTGATTGCGTGCACCATGACACGCTTTTGCGTAAATTACGTCATTACGGTGTCCAAAACGAAGCTCTCAACGTAATTATTTCGTATTTACATAATAGGGTCCAATGTGTAGATGTTAATGGTGTGAAATCATCCGGGCTACCAGTTCAGTTAGGTGTTCCGCAAGGCTCAATACTGGGTCCATTCTTGTTCTTAGTTTACATTAATGATTTACCATTCCATTTGACGGGCATCTGTGATGTTGTACTGTTTGCAGATGATACCTCTCTTATTTTTAAAGTAGACAGGAATAGACAAGATTTTGACGACGTAAACAGTGCACTCTCAATAGTTACAGATTGGTTTACGTCAAATAACTTAGTTCTCAATGCCAAGAAAACCAAATGTGTAAAGTTCGCCTTACCGAATGTTAGAAACCTAGGACCCAACATCGTCTTAGATAAAGAGGTGCTTGAAACTGTAGGCTCGGCAATTTTTCTAGGACTAACAGTAGATGCCAAACTTCAGTGGGGACCTCATATATCAAGTCTAGCAGGAAGGCTCAGTTCGGCTGCCTACGCCGTCAGGAAAGTAAGACAATATACTGACGTTGATACAGCTCGTTTAGTCTATTTTAGTTATTTTCACAGCGTTATGTCCTACGGTATTCTGCTGTGGGGCAAAGCCGCTGATATACAAAATATATTTGTCCTTCAAAAGCGAGCTGTTCGAGCAATTTACCAACTAGGTGCCAGAGTTTCTCTAAGAGATTTGTTTAAAGATATTGGTATTCTCACGGTTGCATCACAATTCATCCTTGCCAACATTTTATATATTAGGCAAAATTTACACTTGTACACTAAAAATAGTGATATTCACAGTGTTAACACTAGAAATAAGGACAAACTACGTGCCCCCTTTCACCGGCTTCATAAGGTTCATAACTCATTTGTTGGGCTTGGTATAACCTTTTATAACAAGATACCCTCTTCTTTTCTAGACTTGCCTTTTAATGCGTTTAAAGCTCAACTAAAATCCAACCTTTGTTCAAAGGCATACTATTCCATCAACGACTACTTAGACGATAAGAATAGTTGGTCACCCTAGTTTAACGCAAGACAATGTTTATGTTCCTTCTCCAGAATTAGCTTACTGCCAGGTCTTAGAACCCAGCAATGCATAAATGTGTAAGCTGTCACGCCCTTTATGCCTGGAGGCTTTTATTTGGCTAGTAAGTTTTTTTATTTACATTTTAATTAATTATTTTTTAGCTTGAGTACGTATAGTTTTTATTATATTTGTTGGTATATTGGCGTGGCTAGCTGACATATTATGGCAAATAATTAAATTTTATGTTCTGGTTTTGTAATGTTAATTACCGAACATAAGTACCTAGTATTGTATACATTCAAGTATTTTTTTAAATTGAACAGACAGCTGTGCTGCTGGGGAGTTTGTTGCGCCACTTCTTCTTCCCAGCAATAGCACTAGGAAGTGGTGAAGGGCGGGCGTTTTTGTGGGACTGTCTTTTGTAATTTTGACGTTCAAAAAGTGCTGATTCTCAGCCTAATTTGAATAAATGACTTTTGATTTTGATTTTGATTTTGATTTCTCACATGACTGGTATATGCACAAGAATAAACGCACATAAAACTAGAGAGAGAATCCTCTTAATAACTCACCTTATAAACATTATTCTAGAATTTACGTTAACCTAACATTTTTTTTTACCTATTTCCACAAAAAATTTTCGTGACATTTTTTTTTACTTTTGACTAAAAAATTACAAAATTAAAACTTAGAAAACAATACAATACAATTACACAGATATCAAAACTGTAACGTAAACAGATTAACACGTACATTTTTACCTATTTTGAGAACTTTTTCCGTGACATTTTTTTTTACTTTTAACTATAAAATTACAAAAATTAAAACATACAATACAATTACACAAATATCTAAATTGTAACATAAACAGATTAACACACTTTTTTACCTATTTTGAGAACTTTTTTTTTACTTTTGACTAAAAAATTACAAAATTAAAACATGCAACAACAACACACAAACAATACACAAACAACAACACACACACAATACAGATACAACAATGCAACAAATACACAAATATCTAAATTGTAACGTAAGCAGATTAACACCCTTTTTTTACCTATTTTGAGAACTTTTTTCGGGACTTTTTTTTAGTTTTAACTAAAAAATTACAAAATTAAAACATGCAATACAACACAACAATACAATACAATTACACAATTGTATTGTTGTGTTGTATCGTAAACACTTTTGTGCCTATTTTGAGAACTTTTTCGTGACATTTTTTTTTACTTTTAACTAAAAAATTACAAAATTAAAACATACAATACAATTACGTAAATATCAAAATTGTAACGTAAACAGATTAACACGCTTTTTTACCTATTTTGAGAACATTTTTCGGGACTTTTTTTTTACTTATAACTAAAAAATTATAAAATTAAAACATGCAATACAACACAACAATACAATACTTTTAAAGTGTTAGCAGGTCCTGGTTGGATAATCCGCAGTAGGTAAGACTATAGTAGCTTCTTGTATGATTGTAGTTACAAGTGCCATTTATCTAAATTGGACAAAGCGCAAAACAAAGCTCTTCGTGTTATTGGTGGCTTTATTCGAAGCACCCCCATCCACGTGATGGAGAATGAACTAAATCTATCTCCACTATATATTCGTAGGAACTTCCTAGGAGGCAAATACTGTCTAAAATGTATGTCTTTTCGGGAGAGCATTGCGATTAATCTGATTGAGTCGTTAACTTTAAACATAAATAATTCTCAATATTGGAGAGGTAGAAAGCAACCTCTATTGGTCTCAATTTACAATGAGCATAAATCTTCTGCTGTCCACTCAGTTAGGTTAATTGAAATGTTTTCTCTGGGGACATGGGTCAGCAACATCAATGTTCATAAGACTATTAAATATAATATTCCATCTATAACTAAGCCTAAACGACATTATGACTGCAACCGTCTGAGACAAATCTGCACAAATTTTATAGTAGAGGAGTATGTTGATTTTCATAAGATTTACACAGATGGTTCTAAGAGTAGTGCTGGTAGTGGCGCGGCGGTTTGGGATCTACAATTTAATACAAATGTCAAAATTGCTATATACTCTGATATCATTATGCATGTCGAATTAATTGCGATAGCAGAGGCTCTTTCTTATATTAACTCAATTAGTCATGATAAGTTTGTCATTCTAACAGACTCGAAGAGTTCGCTGCAACAGTTGGCTCGGTGCACTTCGTCCGTGCGAGGAGTACCGATAGCCTACACGATTTTGGAGTATTCAAACTACATAGCTCAAAAGTCAATAACGGTATTCTTACAATGGATCCCGTCTCACGTACAGATTCAGGATAACGAAAGAGTAGATCTTTTGGTCAACCAAGCCGTGTCAGATGGAATTTCTGTAAATGTCCCTCCTTTATTTGACGGCACGGTTGGCGCAGTGGTTAAGCGATTGACTGCTGCGCTGCGTGTCTCGGGTTCGATTCCCGCACGGAACAAATATTTGTATGACCTTATATATGAATAGGTGTTTTTCTATCTATAATATGTATGTATTTACAATAAAAAATTGTAAATAAGTAGTTTATCAGCCATCTTGTTACCATAACACAAGCATTAGGTTGCTTAGCTTGGGACAAATTGTGCTGTGT
This sequence comes from Apamea crenata, assembly GCA_949629185.1. Classification (NCBI taxonomy): domain Eukaryota; kingdom Metazoa; phylum Arthropoda; class Insecta; order Lepidoptera; family Noctuidae; genus Apamea; species Apamea crenata. The sequence goes on from OX451359.1 coordinate 9,042,124, forward strand.
GAAATGTCCAGGGATATTATTATTATTATTTATATACGGATTATATAAGATTAATTAAACAGCAGGGTATAGACATGTGGAGTGAATACTTTAACCAGAGGTCAACAGAAAAGGGAATTTGGTACAAGACCATCCAACCACAGCTTCCAGTGTATAATTGGACCGATCAAAATATGCTTAGCAGAAGGGATTTAGTTATGGCACTAAGACTTCGTTCCGGTCACATTCCATCAAAGAAGTTCGGTTTTCTGATGAAAAAGGTAACATCACCCAACTGTGAAGAATGTGGCGTAGTCGAAGATGTGCAACATGTTTTGATGGAGTGTGTGCGAAATGGAGCTTTGAGATTTCATTTACTTGGCCCTATAAATAAGTATGATATTGGAGAGTGTAATGCATGGCATTTCCTTTATCGGAACAAGCTAGGATACTGTTCAAACTGGCATTCTTTGTTTTAAAATAAGGGTTATGTCTTTTTAGGTTAATCGATTGTGCTGATGTTACAGGGCGACGTTATCGCCCAGCGATAAAGCCCTTAAAATAAAGAAAAGAAAAAATAAACAATACAATACAATTACACAATTGTATTGTTGTGTTGTATCGTAAACAGATTAACACACTTTTTTTTACCTATTTTCGGAACTTTTTTCGCGACATTTTTTTTTTACTTTTTGCTAAAAAATTACAAAATTAAAACTTACAATACAATTACACAAATATCAAAATTGTAACGATAAAAGATTGAGGTTAAAGGAAAAATGACAGGTTGTATCTGTTGTAGCTAATGTTAAGGGTCTAGGATGGGATCTACCTGCTAGACCCTAGATAGAGGCGGATAATTTTAGCAGGAGCAACAAACACGTGGTCATTTCTCCTTACATCGCGTGAACTTATAGTTAGGGTAGTTGAGTGTTCGGGCGGAAGGCGGAGTGACGTCACTTGTTGGTGTTAATCTGCACCACATTGGTGATCTGTGTGAAGAAGCTGTAGGGCGGGCCGCCCGCGCTGGGCGACCCAGAGGGCGGGAAGCTGCTGTGGCTGCTGTCGCCGCAGTCGCTCTCCCGGGAGTCCTAAGAGACCAAAATAAAAAAATACTACATCGGTCAAATGGCTACGCAAGTAAACACCTATTATGCGGTATTTGTCTACTATCAAAAATATACAGGAATTCATAGATACTTATTGTAAAAATATATATAACTAAAAAAATATTCGTGAAAAATTAAATAGATTCTGTGGAAACATGTTACGCTTTTGAAATTATTCTTCTACCCTTGTCACGCAAAACGACCATTTTCTTATGTTGTGACGTCAGATCGTAGCACTACTGTCGCTTTCTAGCATACTATAAAACACATACCTGGTTACAACTTCACAATTATTTAATTTTTTTTTTTTTTGTTTACTAATTAGTGTTTTATTTTTTTCTATGGTTTGAAAAATCTAATGAAAAAATCCAGACAAATACCCTATTGATTTTATTTAAACTACTATATCACTTCCGAGAATACCTGTTAGTGTTCCGGTAACCGATGAGTCAGTATGTAGTAAGTAAGAGTAGGTACGTACCTGTCGCACACATCGCTTCTTGGCGGCGGAGTGTACCATGAGAGTGGTGTCGCGCGCGGCCGACAGCTGCGCCGATAGCGCCGCGCCCGCGCCCTCGGGCTCGTTGGCGTTGTTGTCGGGAGCGACACTGGAGAACGAAATATATTTTTATTTCGTTTTCGGCCGAAGTCATCCATTTTCGGTAATTTTCGTTTACGACCGAAAACAATTTATTATTTTTAAACTTGAAAAAAATTGTGCCGGCAAATCAATACTTACATAATCATCAACTAAAAGTACAATGACTATAAAAACGAAGAAATATAATTATTTATCGCATTTGGCATCAGATTGTTTGAATATGAAAATTATGAATTTGAGAAAAGTATAATACCTGTAAGTTAAGTATACAGTTAACTAATGAAGTACCTAATGACATTGCCTTTCTTCTACTTTTACCAAACAATGTTCATCGACAAACAAAACATGTTTTTTTCGTTTTCGGTTTTCGGTCGAAAATGTAAATCAGGACGGATTTCGTCCAATCCATCCATTATCAGTGAGACTACATTATAGTACAAGAACTAACATAATTGATTTAGCCAGGTAGGCCACATGCCCGAAGTTTCCTATCTTTATCCAAGGATTTGATAAATGACACACAACGACTAATAGGTACCTACAGCTACATCTCCAATCTTTTGATAAGTTTTGTCACTATGCCAATGTATGTTAACTTCGTCATTGTTACAGTTCACAGCAGTACTGCGCAGCCTGACGTTTAGCTGCGGACAGTAACAGATTAAAGCCCACTTGCACCACTAATCACTGAATGCGTTTAGCGCTTATCATAATTATAAAGTCCAACGACAAAAACAAATGTTTTATAACATCATATTTGAAACATCATTTTGCTTTTCAACATCATCGATTCATCGACAAACGATTGACAGAAACAGAACGAATTAGTGATTTGTGGTGAATGCGGGCTGTGCCCTTGTTATAATATCTTACTTGGTACTAGCTAATATCTAAAGAATCGTGGCAAGAGGTTATTTTCGATCGCGACGTTGACACTGCAGTAGAGTAGGTATTTCTATAAAATCTTGCACAGAATTTTTGAGGAATGTGAACCAAAAAACACAGACAGACCTAGTAGGAATGTATGTATCCGGTTTGGTTCACAGCAGAACAAATTAGTGGCATAAAATGTAAAAGTGATTTGCATCGTAAGTGGAAGTCATCTCAAAATCAGATTGATTACAGCAATTTCTAAAAAAATGTCACTCGCATACGACGAATAGGTACATCAAGCACATTCAAACAAAACTTAAGCGTGATCCTAGTATCTTCTGGCAACATATAAACAGCTTCAAAGCCAGGGGTGGATTTGAGACTAGGGTGAATTACAATGGGAAAGATCATATGGGCAGTGATGCCGCACATGCTTTTTCAGAATTCTTCTCAAGTGTTTTCTTGCCGGACGTCCCTATTCTAGATTAAAAAAGTCAAAACAATAACGACCAAAGCAATAATTCAAACTTTGTACACATTGATGAAATTAAAATAAGTGATGTAGAAACAGCTATTAACAAACTGAAACCAAAAAAAAAAAAATATTCCCGCATCTTCAATCACCAGTTTTCCACGTTTAACCTATCGGAAATTATCCTATCCATCAGAAATTATTCACAGCGTTGGAAGGTACTCTCTATCTCATGTTACTTCTGACGTATATAAGTAATCGCCAAATATCTATACTCTCTACACTTCCTAAACTGTTTGAATCGATATTACACAGGCTTATTAATCAATTTCTCCACCAGTGTATACACCCACTAAGTTGTAAAGTACATTTAACCTTAAAGATTAAAAATACATACTTGGCATTAACATCTCTGTTGCTGGTTGTTCCGGGTATCCACGGGCTCGGCATCGTGTCCTCGTCATGAATGGGCAGCGTTAAGGTTTCCGTATACTCAGGCACAGGAGACTCAGCACTACGAACAACAACACACATATGATCTTTAACTTGTCACATTAAACGTATAATCACAACACTACTGAACTACACACATCAAAAGTTACTGTCTAGGGATGAAGTACATTTTTAACTATAAAAAAATATCCAATTAATATTTACCAAATCTAATCTTCCAGACTGACTTCTTACTTTAATTCCTATGTTTAAGTTAACAACTTATCCCTATATTTTGTAAAAAATTTAAAAAAATGCAATTTTTGCAAATTGTGGGAAATTAACCCAATTATTATCGTCAATTAAAAGGCAAAAATGAGGATTTTTTAAATTTTTACTGTAAAGTTAAAAAAATCATAATCTGTGTTTCCACCATTGACACGAGTCACACCATCACAACGATTTGGCATGCTTAAAATCAGTTCATTAAAATGACTTTGAGGAATGGCCGCCCACGTTCTTTCTAACAAGTCAAAAAATTGTTGTTGGTATGCACGGCGTCCATAATCGGCAGACCTCTTCTTTGGAGCATATCCCATGCGTGCTCAATTGGGTTGAGGTCTGGCGATTGAGCAGGCCACGGCAGAACGTCGATGCGAGCATCGGCAACGACTCTAGCCGTGCGTGGACGTGCATTGTCGTAGATTAGTCGAAACGAATCGGCCCAAACCATTATTGTTCCCCCTCCATATGAATTTACTTCCTGACAAAATTTCAAAAGTTCGACGTCTGTTCGTCCGTCGAAAAAGTTTGACGTCCACCAAACTCGAGTAGGTCTTGTATTCGGCCTCATACCGAAACGAAATTTATCGGAAAAGCAAACACAACGCCAATCTTCTTCCTCCCAATTTCTGTGTTCGTGAGCCCATTGTAGACGGGCCCTACGATTGCGGGGTGCTATAGGTGGAACTCTCAGTGGACTTCGGGAACGCAGACCCACGTAAACGATGGAGACGACGCTGTGGAGCCTCGTAGCCAACATCATGGCGGTCATGGTACGATTCCGTCGAGCAGTATAAAAGAATACGATTACCTGGGTCAAATCATTTCCCCTCCACAAAGAAATAACAAACAGGATAACCGAATCGTTGAAAAAATACTGATCGCTAAAAGAAATTACAATTCTCATTCATTACACAACATTATTTAATTACTTTGAAAAATATCTCCTTAGGCTAGTTTTGCAGGATAGGTAGGTAACAAAAAAATTAAAAACATCGAAAACCTCTTTACTTAAATGAAAATATCAGCCAGAATGAGACAACCGGAACTTATCCGGAGTTAATGAAACTGGGTTTTAGTAGCCATATCGCGGCCTTACAGCCATGTCGACGTACCTGGGTGTTGGTCGATAGAAAGGTTCGTTGTAGACTACGGCGGCCTGGTTGCCTGCAAACTCCCGCGCATCTTGCGGCCGAGAAAATGGCGAGCGCATGATGAACGGTTCGTCTGTTAACAAAATAATAATTCAATCAGAATTCTTAAAACGATGTAAATGATTAGCTCGAAAGAAAGGCTCGATGGCCGGGAGTCTGTGACAATATTTACCAAATAAACTGTCCTCACTTTTCACCACGACAGGGCTTGTTTTTATGCCTTAAAGATTATTATATAAACCCATTTTCGAGTTAATGGAAGCCAGCAATAAAATCTACCTCTTATATTTTATTTCTCTTTTCCACCCCGGTAGGAATCGATTTTTGAAAAACCCTAAATCACTTACTTTTTTATTATTAGTATCGAGTTTCGAGTTAATCTGACAGCGGGTTCATTTTTTTTTCTTACCTATTATTTTTGTCACCCCCTAAATCCTCTGTGAGGGGTTTTTGAAAACTAAATGTGCCAATCTTTATTATTTACTGAGGCAAATGTTGCCAAGTTTTCAAGTTTAAAAGAAAAGAAAGAAAGAAAAAGTTCAAGTTCACTATTTAAGTTTCTTAACCAAAGAAATAAGATTTTTCATACGAGTATTAACTGTATCCCGCCTTTTCACCCCCACAGTTTTTATCCTCATACGAGTATATAGGGGTGAAAATTTGAAAAAACGTTTGGGACTTTTCCATAACTTGACTCGTAGATTATTTATACCAATTTTGCAGTTAATCAAGCCACGCAATAAAATACTCCTCTGTAAAATTGACTACCCCTCTTCACCCCGTTATGGGTTTTTGAAAACCCTGTTACACTTTATTATTTATTTTGGTCTTAAGTATACATACTGAGTTTCGAGTTTATCGGACCGCGCGTTAAAATTCTTCTATACAAACTTTACAAACCCGCATAAGTTCCGATCCCGTGGGAATATCGGGATAAAAAGTATCCTATGTGTTAATCCTGGTTATAAACCACCTGTGTGCCAAATTTCATCCAAACCCGCTTAGTCGTTTGAGCGTGAAGAAGAAGTAACAAACATACAAACATACACACACACAATTGTGTGAGGGTGTGTGTCACACACCCTCACACAATCACTCACAAACTTTCGCCTTTATAATATTAGTGTGCTAGATGACGTCATTTTTTATGTCGTCTTTTTGCGTCGTACGACATGACGTATGGTCAAGGTTTTCATATTTTTTTTGTTTTTTTTTTTTGTTTTTACTTTACCCGCCTATCTGGCAGTCGAAACTTGTGCAAAGTATGTTCCTATGTAATTTCCTTACCTTCATTGTAGGCAGTTGGCTCCACATCCGAATACGGTGGTAAATAGTACGGCGACAGTGCCAGTGGATTATATGGCGGGGGAGCCTCGGGGGCCGTCGCTGTGATACGAGCCGTCACTGTACTCGACTGCTTAAAACCTGAAGCAATAATAGAGGGTTTGTAACTGAATTTAGGAAAAGACCTTCTCATACCTTTTTGTTGAGGGTTTAGGAGATCGGACGAATTTTGCAATATTAATGACACCTCTCAAGTTGGAAGGCAATTATAAAATTTAATAGCCAGTTAGAGTGCATTTCATGTCTATTGGTATTAGTGGTAAGTACTGCATAGCTATTGTAAATGTGTAGTGTAGGTATTGACTTACAAACAGAATGGTATGCAACTATAGATTATAGGTGCCTCTTTCTATCAGCTTCTGTAAAAGCGTTGATTCTAATAATCTACTGTTCTACTTATCGACTTTCGATTGATAAAATGAAACTGATTCACAACGCATTTTGTGGATTATCTATAAAATATGATGTCACAAAGGGAATTCTGTCCACGTGTTCTTTTGCCCGAAATCCGGATTTTTGCTCTGTTATTGACAATAGGCTCGCCTCCTATTGCTTATGGCAGTCACATACTGGCGTAATGTGTGTAATGTATCTCTGCCTTACTCTTCTGGGAATACGGGCGTGGGGTAGATCAAGAAAGTACGGAGATTAAAACCTGATCACCTACCAGCAGTTTTAAAGATGTCAAGGTAGCGCAGTAGGAACCACGCGATGATGACGATGATGCCGACGACGGCGACCGCTAAGAAGGATAGCAGTCCGATGGTGAGGGGCCCCCACAAGGAGGGCATCGGCTCCAGCTGCGGGTCGGCAGGCGGCACAGACTCCGCATTCACGTCGCCGTGGCGTTGCACCTCCAGCCTGCGGGTGAACTCGCGAATGTGAGATGACGTCATACATATTGAGCGCGGAGGCAATACACAGTGTGAAGCAAGTATTCGTATCATTTACACAAACGCAAGACTCTTCTAGTAACCAGTTATCAGATGTACACTAGACACGTCAGTGGTAACAATACCAGGATAAGCTGGCCTCTTATTCTATTGAAACTCCGTACATACTACATACTAAGCCAGACCAGCTCCAGGTTGTGAGCAAATGTGTTATTATCACCGACGTGCGGTCGACTGTACCTGCTAGCTTCCAAAACTATTTCGATTAAAAATTAAGGTGTATATAACTCCTTAATTTTTAATCGAAATAGTTTTGTTTAATTACTGAACGAACTAATCCTGACATACCCTAACCGTAGTAACTATTCAGTAATCTGTGCCCTAACTCAGACATGTTAGCTTCCATTTTAAATATATTTATCAACATAATGCGTCATTTACTTGTAAGGGCTAGCGCAGATTGCACTGTGGCTGCAATATGCACTTGGCCTAATAAGCTTGTTTTAAATAACGGAAGAACGTGATTAAACACTTTTATTTGTTTTTTTTGGCTCATTTTACATCATCATTCACCGCCCGCCTGCCGCCCGCCTGCCTTTGCCTTATCAGGCTGGTTCTACACACGTGGCACTCAAGCGAAAGATAGTTTAAGTGCTGGTTATATTCCACAATAAATGATCGCAAAACGTTATCTATTAAACTATAATTGATAAGGGTATGGTAATGCGTGCTAACGTGTCGAATCCACTGGCCATAGTTAACCTAAGAATTCTATATTTGATCTTCAAACCACGTTTTGGTATTTTGAGGAACCTTGAGAAACTGAATTAATAAAAAAAACTCGCTAAATATACAGGCTGAAGTAAGAAAGTTTCTAAAAAATCAAAAAACCGACAAAGTTTGGTAACCATCCAGTTTTGAACCCTAGTTCACTTGACTCAATTTATTGCTAATGTCCTCTAGTACCTATAACGTCTTTCAAGGAATACGTCGAGTTTCCCTGTCATCCTGTATATCATCCTCCTTTGTTTGAAGTTAATTAAAAAGCCTATTTTTATTTACACAGACAAAGAGTAATTTAGCTTATTATGTGCAATATATGTAGGTATTGTGCATACAATTTTCCTCATTTTCTTAGTTAGTCAAGTCGTCAGCACATTAGCGTGACGCATCTAACAGGCAACAAATTATCACATAGTCACCGGCCGGTTGCCGATGGGCTACGAAACTGTAGGTACTATACTTGGGACCATGGAATCTGTTTGAGAAGAAGAAAGCAAGAATTGTTAACCGCCTAAGTCTACAGAAAAAATCTTAATAGCTAAGGGAGAACAGCTAGCCGATGACCAACAAGGTTCCAGTCTGCGAGCCGACTGTTGCGACAAGAAGTCAGTTATTACAGTACATTTTCGATAGGTACTAACTTATTGATAGAGGATCCACATTCAGCGACGGACTTGATGCAGGTGTTGATAATTAATGGTGGTTCCCGCTGGAGGTCCTCGCAGGAGAGGCACTCCCTGCAGATGTTGGCATCAGTCTCGCAGTAGTAGCCGTCGGAACAATGTGTGTCCTCCCTGCAGGACACCGGCTGCGCGCATGCCGGCACGCATAGCACGGCCACACACAACAGCAGCGTCCTGAAACAATAAGGAAACAGCTTTAGAATAAGAATAAAAACATTTTTTTTTTGCTCAAACATGTGTATACATACAGAATTAAAAATACAGGCATGTAAGATCTTAATTATGAGTGGCTCACGACATGTCTGCCATTTCTTTCATGGCGTGCAAATATTTTTGGTACAATTATTACTAAAGAATCAATGATTTTTATAGGAGAGTGACCAAAAATCGTACCAAAAAGTCTCATGCATCAAGATCATTTATATTATAGTAATCATATTATAGTAATCATTTTCATAATTTTTTCGTTACGCGACATTACGCGTCGGGGATTTGATTTTTGAACAGGGAATTTAATTTAAAGTAAAAAAGTGTTGATATTGTATTATTCCCTTTACATGACGTTCCGTTTCAAATGATATGATTAGTATAACCTTAAATTATAAGTGTCATGATCACGTCTTTCAAAAAAATTAAAAAAAAAATACTTTTCCGGTTCTACATTAAATAAAAATAACTAGAATATAATAGAATAGATTTTTCATACCACTTGCTCAAAAAAGTGAAATTCTATGCCACAAAAAGCGAACATAACAATAGTCATTTTTAATCTGTTAAAAACAGGGAAAGAAAATTATACTGAATTTCTTTCATCCTCTAGGGGGAGAATGTGATTTTAATTTGGAATACTTACCGAAATTCATACTGGACTACATCTGTGTTTACACCATTGAGTTTGTATATAGCATTATACATCTTTTTGAAAAAGGAATACGCATTTATTATGCAGTTATGATTATTAAATAAAATTACGAAAACCGACGAGGCCGTATGAGCTTTATGCCTTTGCTTTTCCGACAAAAAAATATTAGTCTAGGAATTTGCCGCGTTTTTGTTCTCTTCAAATACATAAACGTTAAGTTTATTTTTTCGCAAATGGTACGAAAAGTAGAGTATTTTCCTCGGTGATAAAGCTGTCTTAGTCTTGGGTGAACTTAAATCCGAAATTCGAAAATCGTCACCCGCGACAGAAGACACTGCTTTATCCCCTTGGTTAATAATCTACTATTTTTCTTAAACGATTATCATTTTGTAAAAGCAATAATGACCGTTCGTTTATGACATGTCAAACAAAATAACGTTCCTAGTGTTTATGTTATTTCGATTTTTTTGAAAATCTCCGATACCCGGGGTTTTGTAAAAGAACTTTTGTAGGAGTTAATATGACAGTGTAGTCTATAAAAACCAAAGTTTAAATTTGATGCAGCATGGTAAGTGTTTCCATACATCCATGGGCATTGTCCTTTTACACTTATACATTAAATATCAGTCACAATTTTATTAAACAAAGGTCATGGCCCATAATCCGACCCGGTTCAGAAATGTTTTTGTACAAAAATGAAAATGGTGGCAAATAATGCAGGCATAACCCACTTTTCATTATATGTAAAAAGAAAAAAACAATTCAATGGAGAGATCTTGCAGGAGACCAATAAAAATTGAATAATAATTAGCTGCACCAGCGGTTTCGCCCGTCTGTAAATTACCTATTTTATCCCATGGAAACATGTCACTAGGATAAAAAATATACTAGGTCCGTCTCTAAATCTAATATGTATATCTCTACACGGCAATTTAAACAAAATCGGTTCAGAGGTTTAGACTTGAATATGAAACAAACAGACTTACTTTGCCATTGTCTTGTTAAATAAAAATATCATCATCACACATAAAGCAAACTCGTTCGGTCTGGTAATAACACGTATATTGCTGTCTCTGTCTCACCCGAATTGATAACCAGCAAGTAAGTTAAGTTTTCATACTAGGTAGATTACATTTTTTTATTATTATTCTTTCATGATCCCCATCAGCCACATTATTGCGCCACTTACCAATGAAAAGTATAATCATTTGTCTTTGATTCCCGCCATATTTCATTTCTGTACGCCGTAGGTATATTTTTCACACTAAATGGGCCTTTACCTTTCTTATATTCTATCATACATTTAGTAATTCTATCTAAGAATATACATAATGTAAGGTGTGGTCACTATGCGACAATCGACGAGAGGATCCGGCAATTGGGACTCGAGGTGGCCCTGCACAAGTCCAAGGCCCTGTATTTTCATGGTCCTCGGGACGCGCCACCGTCGGGTTCCCAAATAATGGTAGGAGGAGTTCACATTGGCGTTGAGTCAACGATGAAGTACCTGGGACTCCTCCTCGACAGCCGGTGGAACTTAATGGAGAATTTCCGACGTTTGGCTCCCAGACTGGAGCGGGCCGGGGCTGCCTTGAGGTGGCTCCTGCCCAATCTAGGGGGTCCAAACGTCTCCTGCCGGAGGCTCTATGCGGGGGTCGTGCGGTCTATGGCCCTTTACGGGGCACCGGTGTGGGCGCGTTCCTTAAGGCGGCGACCAGCCCGCCGGTTGAACGCGTCCCAAAGGGTCATGGCCGTCCGGCTAATCCGAGGGTACCGCACGGTCTCCGCTGAGGTGGCGAGCCTCCTTGCCGGATTGCCGCCATGAGATTTGGAGGCAAAAGTCCTCGCCCACATATGGGAGTGGCGAGCGGAGGCAAAACGGGGCGTAACTCTGCTGCCGCGAGAAATCACGGTACAGCGGACAGAGATCCTGGGGGATCTCATGGCGACAATTTCCGTCAATTTACTGATGTAGATACCGCGAGGCTAGTCTATTTTAGTTACTTTCATAGTATCATGTCTTACGGTATTTTACTATGGGGACGGGCTGCAGATATCGAGTCCATTTTTATTCTGCAGAAAAGAGCCATCAGAGCAATATATGGCCTCCGCAGGCGCGATTCTTTAAGGGAACTGTTTAAAGATATTAACATCATGACGGTACCTTGCCAATACATCTATGAAAACATCATGTACAGACGCCAGCACATCAAGTTACTACAATCTGTCAAAATTCTTTAATAGATTTTCAACTTTATCGTTAAAGCATTAAGGTTCAAGGTTGATTGGGAAAATTTGACAGTTTCGGGTAGCTTGACCTGCCCGAGTCTTTGAGGAGTGGCTGCAGAGGCACCACGGCGCCCTCACCTTCCGCCTGACGCAGGTCCTCAACGGACACGGTTGTTTCGGGAGGTTCCGATTCAGGATAAGGCGGGAAACGCCAGGGTGTCACCACTGTGTGGATCGCCCGGAGGACACGGTGGAGGTCTGCCCGGTTTGGGCGGAGCACCGCCGCGTCCTCGTGGCAGCGATCGGCGGCTGCGATCTCTCGCGTCTGGCCCTGGTCCAGGCCATGGTACGAAGCGAGAGTGCATGGGAAGCCGTCACCTCTTTCTGCGAAGCAGTAATGCTCGCAAAGGAGGAGGCGGAGCGCGTGAGAGAGAGGCAATCTCCTCACGCCCCTAATCGCCGCAGGAGACGCCCTGGACGTCGGGAGTCAACAGCTGACTCCCGGCCACCGTAGGCGCGGGCTTGCCCTTGCGGGCGGTAAGGACCAGGCCCGGGTCGACGGTGTGTGTGTGTGTGTGTATGTCTGTCTGTGGCATCGTAGCTCCCGAACGGATGAACCGATTTTGTTTTTTTTGTTTGAAAGGTGAATTTGTCGGGAGTTTTCTTAGCTATGTTTGATAAAAATCGGTCCAAGATGGCCGCCGCCACAAAATGGCGGATTACATATTTTTTCACAACTCTTTCAATATGGGTATCATCAAATGAAGGGGCTTGACTAGTAGAATACTATGACAAATTTCAAATTAAGATGGCTGCCACCACAAAATGGCGTATCAAATTTTTTTTTCACAACTCCCTCAATATTACCCATTGTACCAAATGAAAGGGCTTGACTAGTAGAATACTATACGCTATAATAAATTTCAAATCCAAGATGGCCGACACCAGAAAATGGTGAATTACAAAAAACCTAATTAAACACCAAATTACCTGAATCTTAAAACGTTAGAAAATAAAAGAAATTAAATAATAAGGAGTCCCTACAAAAAGCATGAAATAAAAAATTCAATTAAAAATTTAAAAAACCCCCTACACAAAATAATAATAAAAATAGTATGAATGTAAAAAGCCTTAAAACAATTTAAAAAAAAAAGCTATTGAAAAAATAGCCAGTTTATGCTGACAAAAGTGACTTAGAGCTTTAAAAATAATGAGCGCTTTTGCGGACAGCTTCAACCTGTGAATTTTGTGTGACAAATCGACCGCTGCTATTTAACGTTCGTTAGGCTAATAATTAGATCGGTCCCCCGACGGGACAACATTTAATCAAAAAATTTCATACGTACTTACGTAGGGTCATAATTTCAAGGTTATTTTTTTTCTTTTTATAGGGTTTCACGTTTATACCTTTTTTGTTCTATTTGTGCTATTTTTTCAATAGTTTTTTTTTTAATTGTTTTAGGCTTTTTACATTCATACTATTTTTATTATTATTTTGTGTCAGGGTTTTTTAAATTTTATATTTATTTTTTTATTAAAATAGGTATCTAATAATAAAGATGCAATAAATAATTATTTGGCGACATACCTAGTATAATATTCCATGTTTTGCCGCGTCTAGTCCGTCTGAATTATCACTGAACTATGAAGATTCTTGGCTTCGCCAGAATAATTTAAATGTTCGCTTTTATTGCGATAATGTAATGTGGCCATAGTTTAGTCGTAGAACGAACACGGTGTTTTATCGCGACAACGCGACACGAATATCTGCGCGACAATGTAGCCGCAGCAATAATGAGTGTTCAGAAATGGAAAAAAATGGGTGCGTGTACTTATGTACGCGCGTCAGAAGTTATACTTTAAAAAAACAATTTTTAATTGCATGCAAATAATTAATTACAAAAAAGGTTACAATAAAGTTCGTTGTTTAGGCTGAATAATGTTGGTAATAAGTCATGGGCCTTTTAAAGAAATTAAAAGCATAAGTAATAGAAAAACACAATTTTATAGCATCCAATTTTTTATAGTGAAATGTCCATTGCCTTTTTTTAATCGATAAGGACAAACAGGTTGCTATAAAAAATGCTCAAAATAGGGACCTTCAGGACGGTTTATGCTGAAAAAAGTGACGTATAGCTTTAAAAATAATGAGCAGTTTTGCGGACAGCTTCAACCTGTGAATTTTGTGTGACGGATTTACCGCTGCTATTTTACGTTCGTTAGGCTAATAATTAGAGCGGTCCCCCGACGGGACAACATTTAATCAAAAAATTTCATACGTAGGTACTTACTTACGTAGGGTCATAATTTCAAGGTTATTTTTTTTTATAGGGTTGCACGTTTATACCTTTTTTGTTCTATTTGTGGCTATTTTTTCAAGAGTTTTTTTTTATTGTTTTAGGATTTTTACATTCATACTATTTTTATTATTATTTTGTGTCGGGGGTTTTTTAAATTTTAAATTTAATTTTTAATTAAAATAGGTAATAATAAAGATGCAAAAAATAATTATTTGGCGACATACCTAGTATAATATTCCATGTTTTGCCGCGTCTAGTCCGTCTGAATTATCACTGAACTGTGAAGATTCTTGGCTTTGCCAGAATAATTTAAATGTTCGCTTTTATCGCGATAATGTAATGTGGCCATAGTTTAGTCGTAGAACGAACACGCTGTTTTATCGCGACAACGCGACACGAATATCTGCGCGACAATGTAGCCGCAGCAATAATGTGTGTTAAGAAATGGAAAAAAATGGGTGCGTGTACTTATGTACGCGCGTCAGAAGTTATACTTTAAAAACACAATTTTTAATTGCATGCAAATAATTACTTACAAAAAAGGTTACAATAAAGTTCGTTGTTTAGGCTGAATAATGTTGGTAACCAGTCATGGGCCTTTTTTAAAGAAATTAAAAGCATAAGTAATAAAAAAACAATTTTATGGCATCCAATTTTTATAGTGAAATGTCCATTGCCTTTTTTTAATCGATAAGGACAAACAGGTTGCTATAAAAAATGCTGAAAATACCTACAGGCCGGTTTATGCTGAAAAAAGTGACGTATAGCTTTAAAAATAATGAGCGGTTTTGCGGACAGCTTCCTGCACAGCAGCTCCTGTGAATTTTGTGTGACGGTGATGCGCGCGCATCTTACACTCTCATTATTTTTGAAGTTATACTTCTTTAGGCGCGTTATGAAAAAATGATGAGAGTGAAATTCTTTAGTATGTTTCTAGAATCTTATTAATTTTGTCATATAAATCCCAAAAAAATGGGTAAAATCTACGAATAAAAGCCGTTTTTAGGTGCAGTAACCTCTTACATACGGGTAAACCTTTCCGCTTTGTTCAGGGTAGGAACTTGGATTGTACAGACGCCAGCAGGTCAAGCTACCCGAAACTGTAAAATTTTCCCGATCAACTTTGAACCTTAATACTTTAGCGATAAAGTTGAAAATCTATTAAAGAAATTTGACAGATTGTAGTAGCTTGATGTGCTGGCGTCTGTACTCCAAGATAACATGCTGTTTTGTGAGACGATACTTATGAGAAACAGTGCAACACGTTATTACACCTAAAAACGGCATTTATTCGTAGATTTTGTGTGGAAGTAATCGCTGAAACGTATGATTTAGTCATTGTGATCGAACGCAGAACGCACAGTCGCTAAGAAAAATGTGCCGTTGCCCTTTAGAGCTTGTATTATAAATTTATAATAAACTACTTAGCTTTTGCCGACGACTTCATCCGCGTGAAGCATTTTACTTAATTTTTTAAGAACCATTCTCGTACTTCAAGGAATATTTTTAAAAAAGAATTAGCGAAATCGGTTCAGCTGCTCTCGAGATTCGCGCTTAGCAATACATTCAGCGATTCATTTTTATATTAAGTATAGATTAATTTAAATTTTAACTTTCTCGTCCAGAAAGTGAATAAATCTCTACTCGCCGATAGTAAAAGCAGCACGACTGCTAAGAACCTATATTACTTCTAGTTATGAGTAAACACTCTTTTTTTTAGTTTTGTACGAAAAAGGTTAAAACGGGACGCCATTACGAAGTCTACGCTGTTTCTCTATCTGTCAGTCGTTCGTATTCTATCAAAACCGACAGCTCTCGAACTCATTACGTCGGTTTTGGTCAGGCCGAAGATTGGGTCACTTCTTGACTGAAACTTGCTATGTTGATTGTGTGTGTAGCGGTATCTACAACGCCACATGCGAACAACGCGTCATACTGACGTCAGGCAAATCCTGCATCACGCAAGCAGAGTTTACCGCGCAATTAGCATATATACAATTTCCCAACATCAATCGTTGGGCAATTGCCCGCCAGACACAACACCCGTCTGGTTGGAGGATCCTCCCTTTTCAATGGAGTATGAGTGAACTTTACACCCTGTTCCTCATACCTCCAAACTGGTGACCCCGAGCATGACATGAACGTCAGCGCAGCCTTTATGCACCTACTTCAGCGTGACGTCATCATCATCACTCCCGCAAGCTTAAGCGGCGAGCACCAACGGCTTCAACGGGTATCCTGACCACCAGCATGCAGCGACCGCGCATACCTGGTCATCACCCTCAGCCTCATCAGCAACCTCGGCACAGCACACTGCACTTTCGGCCGGTCAAGAAGCAGAGCACCCTCTCCTGGTCGACGCAGCAGCCAGCCTCAACCCGGCGCTGTACGACATCCGACGCACTGGAGTATAACGCAGCGCCATCCACCCCGACTCACTGGGGACATCTTCGCAGACAGTTCCGACTCACCGCGAACTATGCGCCACCCCGACTCACTGGGGCATCTCCGCAGACAGTTCCGACTCACTGTGAACTATGCGGCAACCAGTTCCGACTTACTGGAACCTCAGCTGACCTGGCAAGCATCGCAAGATACAAGACTCAGCCAACTATCAACCTCCCGTCTCCGGAGGGGAGTGATGTAGCGGTATCTACAACGCCACATGCGAACAACGCGTCAAACTGACGTCACACAAATCCTGCATCTCGCAAGCAGAGTTTACCGTGCTATTAACATAGATACAATTTCCCAATATCAATCGTTGGGCAATTGCCCGCCAGACACAAAACCCGTCTGGTCGGAGGATCCTCCCTTTTCTATGGAGTATGTGTGAACTTTACACCCTGTTCCTCATACCTCCAAATGTGGACTAAATAAAAAAAATGACTTCTTTTGTTGATTTAAAAATCTGGTTTTGTTTTGTGTGTAAACATCTAAGTGGACAACGATACGTGAAATCTTAACTGTCCGTTGGGACAACGGGAATTCAGGACTGAAATTGCGGCCTAAACCTAATTTTTGGCCGAAACTGGCCTAAGCCGAAACCGAACAATCCGAACTTTCGGTCGGACACTAAAAAAATAGGAAATTAGATCAAACTATTAAGAATCAGAAAAAGTACCTAATTGAATTGAAATTATCAGCAAACCATTATTTAAAACAGAAGAAGCTAATAAATTACGCTAATAGTTTCTTCTGTTTTCTGGCATGAGTGGCACTGATTTGGTGAGGATTTCTGTTTTACGTTCCATAGTTATACCTCTTTCTCTTTTTTTTCTCTATTCCTATTCTATTTGTTTAATCTTAAATCTCTTTGGTTTCTGGTTATCTTTTTTGATTTATGTGTGACTTCGGCTTTCTTGGACTATGGATTTTTGCATTGCAGTTTACCTCGGCGACAATAGCAATATCTATAACTCGCATCTCGGACAACTCTAATTTTGCCTGGTTTCCAACGGAGATACAACGTTTTATAAACTGGGGCTTAGCCAAAGACATTACATTATTTAGGCATAGCAAATGAATCATTTGTCGCTTCATGTAAAATATTGGTATTCAGCTGCATCCGGTTAGACTGGAAGCCGACCCCAACATAGTTGGGAAAAGGCTCGGCAGATGATGAAATGAATCATTTGTGATACAGTCTGACAGTCGGTAGATTTGAGTGAAATTCAATCTGTTGGAAATTGGTTGGAAAGAATACAGTGGATTACTCCGTGATCGACAGGTTTGAATTTTGACAGGTTTCAAGTCATCAGATTTGGGAAAGGTCTTTTATGGTCCTTCACCAAGTTTTACGACGAACAAAAATATACACACTATAGAAACACTTTTATTGCTTCATAATACATTTTGTTTTATTTCTGTCAATTTCTGGGCCATGCTTGTATGGAACAAAAATCCATCTCCTTCATGTGATAATCGAATTAATTAACTTATTTTCCTTCTCATCGCCTAACAATCTTTCCTGCGTTAGGTGGTCAGGAAATGCAATTCTTGCGCATCTCGCATTCGTTAGTGTCGTTCGATTCTAACTTTTCCCTCGTAAAAATCAAGTCGAGCTATTCTCGCCATGTCGATTCGAGCATTTCTCGCAGGAAAGACACGCGGTATGCCTTCCTTGGTGTTGGTACTGATTTGGCATTGACTCCTCCTTCGAAGTCTGTGAGTCCAACCGGGAAACTGGGTAACCAATGTAAACAAATAATAAATATATACTTTAATTTGGCGTATCAGAAATCAACACACAGATCGTGTTTGATTGAACTTGCTAATCTTGGATTGGAGTAATGCGAGGATATTAGAATTCATAAAAAATTATGAATCTGAACCAGTTTTATGGAACCCGCAAGAGCCAAACCACAAGAAAAAAAAACCGGTCAAGTGCGAGTCGAACTCGCGCACCGAGGGTCCCGTACAATTTAAAATTATTTTTATCATACTTATGATGTAACTAAAAATTTACAGTTTTCGCAATTTTTCCTTTATCTGTACTACTATAAGACGTTGCTTCGTAACAAATTTCAAGATTATGAGTTCACGGGAAGTACCCTGTAGGTTTTGATTCCCTTGCGAGTGTCGAAAATTTGCGGCATAAACGGCTGTATCTTTTGATTGCGTTGGCTCAGTGGTCAGTAGACCTGAGTATTTAATATAAACTCCAGCTTGATACCTCCACGCGTTCCTGAGAAAAAGGGTATTGACAGACAGACGGACGGATGGACAACAAAGTGATCCTATAAGGATTCCATTTTTTCCTTTCGAGGTACGGAACCCTAAAAATCGTTGGAAGTCTGGAGCTAGCAAGGACGATATTTACCAAACAAATTGGTTCGCCTTTTCGGCAATGAATAGATTTCTTGCTCCTGTGTATGAGTGCCAGTCTACTATATCTATCTACTCCATAGGTAAATAAATAAAACATGCTTTTGCTTATTTAACTATTTATTATTAATTGTAACGTGTTGCGAAATATTCAGCAAATTTGTCCCTTATTTGCATTGGCATAAGAGCACTTCGCCTAGCGACTGCCGGCAGTGATCGCAAAGCACCACCTGCTTGTTGTTCCTGTCTCCACGAACCTAGAACTACTTCTCCGTCTAAAATTGAGTCCATAAAGCCAGGTGGCGTGTAGAAATTGTTTGATGTTCTACTATTCCTCAAGAAATTGTGCAGTAATACACATGCCATCACAACATTCGATGCACGATCTGGTTGAAGGGAGATTGATTTCCGTAGTACACGAAATACAGCTGTCATCACTCCAAATACGTTCTCAACTATAATCCGAGCTCTTGATAATTGCTTGTTAAAAATTCTTTTAAAACTTCCTTCTTGGTGGTCACCAGGGTATGGTTTCATAATGTTTGTGTGCAGTGGGAAGGCATTATCTGCCACAAACACATAAGGCATGGCATTGTTACTACAATCGGGAAGTGTTGAATGAGTCGGTAAATTAAGAGTATTATTTGCAAGTGCCCGAAATAATGAACTATTTCGGAAGACGCCTCCGTCACTAATTCTTCCTTGGCAACCGACATCCGCAAACATGAAGCGGCAATTTCTGTCCACTAAAGCCAAGAGGACAATACTACATGTATGCTTGTAATTGAAGTATTCACTTCCACTATTTATTGGTGATAAAGTAACTACATGTTTTCCATCCATAGCAGCCAAGCAATGCGGAAAAATGTCATGAAATTCCGCTTCTTTCCCCAACCACTCTTCGTCGTTAACAGGCATCTGTAATTTTTTTTTTTCGGGTCAGTGAAGAAAATGAGACACACCAAGAAAGACAATCTACCTCCAGAAATTATAGAAGCTAAACAACAAATGCAAGCAGCTTTTGAGAACCTTAAAACTAGCTTGAATGATGAATATGAAATGTTCGGAAAATTAATTGCAAATAAAACAAGAAAACTAAAGGAACACAACAACAAACGAGAAATCGTAAGGAATGAAATTTATAATTTGATTTTCCGAGCGGGCATGATTGATCGACTTGAGCAATCCACTCCATCACGTTAATCCACATCCCAATCACCACATCATCAAACATAATATCTGCCGTCTCCAAATCCATCCACAGCCCAATCACCACATCATCAAACATATCTGCCGTCACCAAATCCATCCACATCTCAATCATCACATAATCAAACGACACGGTTGGCGCAGTGGCTGAGCGATCAACTGATGCGCAGCGTGTCGCGGGTTCGATTCCCGCACGGAACAAATATTTGTATTGCCTACAGGTAGTTGTTCCGGGTCTGGCTGTTTGTGTATGTGAGTTTAAATGTTTGTGAACGCACCCACGGTACAGGAGTAATTCCCAGTGTGGGGCAACGTTTTTATAAAATAAAAAAAAACATATCTGCCGTCTTCAAATCCATCCACATCCCAATCACCACATCATCAAACATATCTGCCGTCTCCAAATCCGTCCACATTCCAATCGCCACATCATCATACATACTCGGTCAATTCAGACGAGTCCTTTTACCAGTCGACTCAACAGACTTAATAAAACCACCAACAAAACCGTCACAAATCATTATCCTAACGGCAACGGGTGAAATACAGGTAGTTGCCGAGAACTCTACGATTATTGAATTACATCTTTTCTATTTTAATTTACTCGATTATTGGTATACTTAAAATACGTAATATTAATAAAACTGAGTCAGAAATAACAATTATTTTTACTTACCTTAACCTCATCCTTCAAAACAATCAAGATGGCTGCGCATACTTCATGCACTATTTCAGAAATTAGTTGGTGAGAAATTTTGAATAAATAATTCAGGCTTCTAAAACTATCTCCTGTAGCTAAATAACGCAGTGCTACTGCCAGTCTCACTTTTGCTGGAATTGTCATCCTGAATGTTGTATCTTGTTTTGTAATGTAAGGTGCTAGCTTTTGAAGTAGAATTTCAAAATCAGATGTTGACATACGGACAAAATTAAAAAATTGGTCGGGTTCAGCCGCTAATTCTGTAAACATATTATCCATGAAATATCTGAAAAAAAAAGACAAGTATTTTCATGATAGGTTTTATTCATAGTTTGTGATGTTAGGTACTAAGTAGTACCTATTAAAAACCAGCAAATTTCGGCAAAGTACTTACTTTGTCCGACTTTTGTGTATAGATAACATCCACCATCGCCTTTTATTCCTCTTTTTGACCGTTTTATTTTTGTTCAAGTAATAAAGATGCAGTAAATAATTATTAGCCGCCATGTGATACAACGCAACCGCCTCTTCCATGTTTCCCGCGAAATGAATTATCGGGACTTTCTAGATTATCGCGACGTAGTGAAGTTTTTTTTGATGTGGCCAAGCACTTCGTCATGGATCGAACACGAACTTTTATCGTGACAACGCGAACACGAAACTTCGCCTTCAAGTCTGGCCGTAGCATTTATAAGCATATAGGAGACGAGCGGCAATGAGGAATGCGTCATCAACGAGTGTAAACGCGAGAATTGTCTTCGGTCAATGCGTCGCGTTGTCGCGATAAAACTTCGTGTCCATTCTACGATGAACTATAACCAATTACCCACATTAAATTATCGCGATAAAAGCGAATATTCGTGCTGTCGCGACACATTTGAACAAGTAATTCGTCACATCGCGAATCATTCTGGCGATCTCGAATGCCAAAAAGCTTCGCTTTGCGTTCAGTGATAATTCAGACGGACTAGACGCGGGCAACAAAATGGAATATTACGAGTATATTAGGTATGTCGGCAAATAATTATTTATTGCATCTTTATTATTACTTATATAAAATAAATATCAGGGTAAAGAAAAGAAATAAATAGAAATGATGGATGTTATCTTTACACAAAAATCAAACCGTAAGTACCTTTTAAAAGTTGTTTAACTTTGCCGATAGAACGGTTAAGCAAGCTAAACAACGAGCGCTTCTTTAATTATAATATAGGTACCTGTCTCTTTTTTAACCGACTTCAAAAAAAGGAGGAGGTAATCAATTCGGTTATTTTTTTTGGTTTTTTATCTCAGGAATCCTTCATTCATAAGTAAGCCGATTTGCAAAATTCTTTTTTTATATTTAAGTACTTTCAGATTAGTCCCATAGAAATTTCATCAACATCGGATCATTATAAGCATGCGTTTGCATGCTTTAATTATAAGCAAAACATGAATGATCTCCTTTTGTATTGTAACAACTTTTTTACATATTATTATTATCAGTATTTTGGTATTTAAACCAAAATTACCTACTGGTAAAATTTCAAGTAAAAGAAATTGCGTCATTTGCTTTCCTATGACTTTTCAGTAGTGGAATTGTCATGGGATGCAGTGTGGATATAAGTGCCGTGTCTTTACATAATTAACCGACGACAAAAAGGAGGAGGTTCTCAATTTGACTGTACTGTACTTTTACAACTGTACTGTAGCTTTTATTTTTCACTTTGTAGTATATTTTTTGGAAGTCGGTTGTTTTTTTTTTTTGGAAAAAAGTTCTTTTCTGAAATTTTGTGCATAAAATGTTTACGGAATTAACGAGTGAACCTCATTTTTTTTTTAATTTTGTCCGTATGTCTACGTCTCGTTTAAAATACTGCTTCAGAAGCTAGCACCTTAGGAGCGCTATGGATCGAGGACTTTTTTCGAAAATGTATCAATTTTATTGCAGCAGCAGTTAGAAACTTTGTTTTTGTTTTAATTCGAGGTACCATTTTGGAAATATAGATCGTTTTATATAAAATAAAATCAAAGGTATAACTTGGAAACTATGCGTCGTACGGTAGGGCCATCTCATCCGTCTCAGACCTTTTATATGGTTTGTATGGACAAGGTTCAGGCAGGGTACTGCAACAAAAATGGTAGACTTCTAATTTAAAAAAAAACTCCTAATAATTTACTAAGTCCTCTGCCCCTAAAGGACACTCAAGTTGAAAGATCGACCGTCACTTGAATTTGTTTTTCCATTATTTTTATTTAACTACATTTCAAGCTTTTAACTCAGCAACCGGTGCATCGTAAAGCCATTCTTTTCCGAACTTAAATCGTTTCTATGGACGAGATCAACCCGATGCTGCAATAATGTAGGTCCATTTCCGAAAAAAAACGAGAAATAGTCTGTATCTAAAAAAAAATGTTTTTCGTTTGTTTTCTTTGTTGTACATAGTGCCCCAAGCATCAATGTTGTATCTGGTTTCGTAATGTAAGGTGCGGACAGAGTGTCTTCTTAGGGGCGGAGTTGTAGGAGTAGGTATACATTCCACACGCACTGACCGCACCTTACATTACAAAACAAGATACAATATTCAGGAAAGCTTCTTAGATAGAATTACTAAAGCTGATTCGTTTTGTTTCAGGTGGCTGGTGTTGTGTGTGGCCGTGGTATGCCTGCACCTACGCGCTCAGCCAGCGGCCTGCACGGACGACACACATTGTTCCGACGGCTACTACTGCGAGACGGATGCCAACATCTGCAGGGAGTGCCTCTCCTGCGAGGACCTAGAGCGGGAACTACCATTGACTATCAACACCTGCATCAAGTCCGTCGCTGAATGTGGATCCTCTATCAATGAGTTAGTATCGAAAATGTACTGTAATAACTGACTTCTTGTCATAATCTGTCGGCACGCAGACTGGAACCTTGGTGGTCATCTAGCTGTTCTCCCTTAGCTATTAAGATGTTTTCTGTAGACATCTAGTCGGCTAACAATTCTTGTTTTCTTCTTCTCAAACAGATTCCATGGTCCCAAGTACAAGTTCGTAACCCAATCGGCAACCGACCGGTGACTAGGTATGTGATAATTTGTTGCCTGTTAGATGCGTCACGCTAATGTGCTGACGACTTGACTAACTTCCTACTGTGTAAACGTGCGTACGGAGTAATAAACTATTGATATTTAGACTTGGAATATTTATTATCTGTATCACTAAGAAAATGAGGAAAATTGTATGCACAATATGTTGCACATAATAAGCTAAATTATTCTTTGTTTGTGTAAAAAGAGTAGGCATTTTAATCAACTTCAAACAAAGGTGTATGATATACAGGGTGATAGGGAAACTCGACGTATTCCTTGAAAGGCGTTATACTAGAGGTCAATAGCAACAAATTTAGTCCAGTTAACTAGGGTTCAAAACTGGATGGTTACCGAGCTGTGTCGGTTCTTCGATTTTTCTGATTTTTTTTTGACTTCTCCCTGTATATTTGACGGGTTTTTTTATTAATTCAGTATCTCAAGGTTCCTCAAAATACCAAGACGTGGTTCGAAGATGGTCAAATATAGAATTCTTGGTTTAACTATGGCCAGTGGATTCGACACGTTAGCAAAAGTAGTGTATTGTCTTCAGCACCCATTACCATACCCTAATCAATTATAGTTGAATAGATAACGTTTTGCGATCATTTATTGTGGAATATAACCAGCACTTGAACTATCTTTCGCTTGAGTGCCACTTTCTATGGCTCCACTAGGATGCCATAGATGGCAGCGCAGCCGTCGTGCTGCCAACTAAATGCCTACAGAGTACAGCTACAAAAATAATTGTATAATATTTTTGTGGGTCTGTAACATCGTTTCGAAATAAAGGATTGCATGTCTGTATATGGCGACGACATGCCTGGAAGACAGTGTTGCCACCGTGGGTGATAAGGCAAAAGCGGGTGGGCGGCAGGCGGGTGGTGAATGATGATGTAAAATGAGCCAAAAAAACAGTTCTTCCTTTATTTAAAACAAGCTTATTAGGCCAAGCGCATATTCCAGCCGCAGCGCAATCTTCGCTAGCCCCTACAAGTAAATGACGCAATAGGTTCATAAATATATATAAAATAGGTAGAAGCTAACATGTCTGAGTTAGGGTATGTCAGTATTAGTTCGTTTAGAACTATTTCGATTAAAAATTGAGGAGTTATTCACACCTTAATTTTTAATGGAAATAGTTTTGGAAGCTAGTAGGTACAGACCGCACGTCGGTGATAATAACACTTTGCTCACAACCTGGAGCTGGTCTGGCTTAGTATGTAGTATGTACGGAGTTTCAATAGAATAAGAGGCCAGCTTATCCTGGTATTGTCACCACTGACGTGTCTACTGTACTGCACAGTAGACACGTCAGTGGTGACAATACCAGGATAGGAGGATAGGAGGATATCTGATAAGTGGTTACTAGAAGAGAGTTGCGTTTGTGTAAATGATACAAATACTTGCTTCACACTGTGTATTGCCTACACGCTCAATATGTATGACGTCATCTCGCATTCGCGTGTTTACCCGCAGGCTGGAGGTGGACCGCCACGGCGGCGTGAATGCGGAGTCCGTGCCGCCTACCGACCCGCAGCTGGAGCCGACGCCTTCCTTCTTGTGGAGGCCCCTCAGCATCGGACTGCTGTTCTCCTTAGCGCTCGTCGTCGGTATCATCGCCATCATCGCGTTCCTGCTGCGCTACCTTGAGATCTTTAAAACTGCTGGTAGATGATCTTGATCTACCCCACGCCCGTATTCCCAGAAGAGTAAGGCAGAGATACACTACACACATTACGCCAGTATGTTACTGCCATAAGCAATAGGAGGCGAGCCTATTGTCAATAATAGAGCAAAAATCCGGACTACGGGCAAAAGAACACGTGCACAGAATTCCCTTTGTGACATCATATTTTATAGATAATCCACAAAATGCGTTGCGAATCAGTTTCATTTTATGCAATCGAAAGTCAATAAGTAGAACAGTAGATTATTAGAATCAACGCTTCTACAGAAGCTGACGGAAAGAGGCACCTATACTCTATTGTTGTAGTTGTGTTAGTAAGTTAATACCTACACTACACATTTACAATAGCTATGCAGTACCACCCACTGGACATAAGATCCCCTCTCCACTCTCTAACTGGCTATTAAATTTCACAATTGCCTTCAAGCTTAAAGAGGTGTTATTAATATTACATATCATACTAGATCAGAACAAGCATTCCGTTACTGTTAGGCGCTATTCGGATTATCTTTCACGACACCAGGTCACGTTATTTATCCACAATCAGTACACAGACACATCCCCAACTTTAACACCAGGCTATGACGATTTAGTGACATCACAGGGCTGGGAATTTCGCCCACATTGGTTCATGTCACTTTTTCGTATAAACACTATACTTTTAAAACGATATACTTAACTTTAGATTTTATTGTATTTTATTAACATACATATTGTCGTATAGCGACAAGGAAAGCTAAACTTTAAAGACAAAGGTACTTAGTTAAATTAAAGAAAGGTAAGTAGAAATCAATTAAAGATTTATTTACCAGATAAGGATGGAGATGGAATGGCAGTGGTATGCATAATGTGGAGGTGGGGTATATGGGTGACGATGCGTGATAGGTGGGTTGAGGAGGCTGAGGTGGAGCTGCAGAGAGATGGAGCTGAAGAGGTAGACCGACGCGAGGCCTATATCGTTCATACTTCTTCAAAATTACGCATGGCCACTAACATATCTCAAATTCATATTTTCTACTTGATACTATTCTACGAGTTCACATTATAAATCCACCCAATACTAGGGTCAGTTCCCGCTTCGCCACTACAGCGAATACTTATAAAATAGGCCTGATACTCCAGGGCCATCTTGTAAATATATTCTTAACTAGCTGCGCCCCGCGGTTTCACCCGCATAAGTTTCGATCCCGTGGGAATATCGGGATAAAAAGTATCCTATATGTTAATCCTGGTTATAAACCATCTGTGTGCCAAAATTCATCCAAATCCGTTCAGTAGTTTTTGCGTGAAAGAGTAACAAACATCCATACATCCATACAAACTTTCACGTTTATAATATTAGTAGGATTAACTGCAACTTACTTATGTTTTAATTCTTTAGTTTAATTTAAAGGTAGGAATTTCTTGTCGCTACCCGACAAATAGACCAATCTCCTAACTAAACCCTCAACAAAAAGATCTGTGAAGATCTTTTCCTAAATTCAGTTCAAACCCTTAATATTAATATTGCTTCAGATTCTAAGCAGTCGAGTACAGTGACGGCTCGTATCACAGCGACGCCGACGGCCCCGGAGGCTCCCCCGCCATATAATCCCGCGTACTACTCGTATTTACCACCTTACTCGAAAGTGGAGCCAACTGCCTGCGATGAAGGTAAGGAAATCAACACACACTTTGAACATACTTTGCACAAGTTTAGACTGCCAGATAGCCAGGAAAAGTCGGCCAATGAAAGCCTTGACCATACGTCATATCGTACGATGCAAAATGGCGCCATCAAAAGTGTTAAACAGGGCTATTCATAAATAGACAAAGTAATCAACGTTTTCTATGGTTATTTTATCCGGTACTTAGCAAGTTTATCGCTAAATGACTTAAATTGGCCAAATCAGTATCTATTAAATTTCTTCAAGAAATTTTGCTGAATCGGGGTCAAGGTAGTTTCATGCGTTTCAATATCTATATATATTATATAAAACAAAGACGGGTTTGTTACAACACTTATAACTCGAGATCGGCTGGATCAATTTTCATGGTTTTTGTTTCGTTGGATTTGTCTCCGCCCTGAATAGCAGAATACATTTTAAAAACAATGAAAACTTGACGAATACATAATTATGAAAATGAATCATTTTCCATTTAATTATGTTCCTTTGTTTCGTACCTGTCAAACATTTGTTTTCCTCCTGTCATCCTGTCAAATACTGTGATTGACATTTATGCATGCGTTCAGAAATGTATTTTGTGTAAACTATTTAAAAAGGGTGAATAAACTTTTGTCTGTATTTTTTTTAATCAATTAAAAAGGTTGAAAAGTGTATTAAGCAGATTTGAATAGAAGTTCCTCAAATATTTATGCGTGCGTTGAGAAATAATGACAAATGGTTAACATCGGTAGGAGTAGGCTAAGAGTAGGGTGGGTAGTAGTAGGGTAGGAGTAGGGTAGGAGTAGGGTAGGAGAAGGGTAGGAGTAGGGTAGGAGTGGGGTAGGAGTAGAGTAGGGTAGGAGTAGGGTAGGAGTAGGGTAGGAGTAGGGTAGGAGTAGGGTAGGAGTAGGGTAGGAGTAGGGTAGGAGTAGGTTAGGAGTAGTGTAGGAGTTGGGTAGGGTAGGGGGTAGGACACCACGCGGACGAAGTAGCGCCGGGCAGCTAGAAATAATTTATATGGCAAAACAACGTTTGCCGGGTCAGCTAGTCTATAATAAGTCCAAGTGCTTCGACTTTACTGAAGGTTATTTTATTTTATCATTCTTTTATAACAAGCCATTTTTCGTGTCACTGCGTTACATATTTTAGATATTTCCTATGCTTTTACAGTAATAAATTTATATCATAAGATGTGTCATGTTCTGCTTCTTATACCACTACGGCACATATTTTACTATTCTTTGTAGTTGTACTCACTAAATGCAATGAAAATAAAACTAGAAGTAAATCATAGAATTAATGGTACGGGAATCACTAAATACAGTTATTTGATTAGTTAAAAAAGTATAAAGATTGTTTTGCAATTAACTTAGGAGAGTTAGAAAAAAATAATCTAGCTAAAATGGATATTACGCTGACAGACAATAGACCAGTAGTATATAATCCTTATAGAATATCACACAGTGAGGGTGACAACCTAAATATGATTGAAGAATTATTATTGAACAGTATCTATTTATGCGAAAGCTCTTCGGATTATTCGAGTTCTGTTATCTTAGTGAGTAAGAAAAATGAGGATAAAATGAGGGTATCCATTATAGGGCCCTAATAGAAAAACGTTAAAACGTATTATATTCGTTGCCTCCCATCGAAGACCAACAAGACAGATTACGGGGCAACAAGTTCTTCATAAGCCTTGATCTCACTTCAGGGTACTATCAGGTTTCCATGAGTAAGGCCAGTAAGCGATTTACTGCGTTTGTAACACCGGATGGTTTCTATGAGTTTGAAAAAATGTTTTTTGGACTTGCCAATGCACCTAATGTTTTTCGAAGGACGATTAATTGTATGCAGGGGTAACCAAACTTGGCGTTGTCTTATATAGATGATCTATTGGTGACATCACGTTTAATTGAAGAAAGTTTAGATAAGCTGAAAAGGTTTTTCAATTATTAAGGTCTATTCATCTAACATTAAATCTTAAAAAGTGCGATTTCTTTCAGACTGACTCTTATAAATTAGTTGGGCTACGAGATTAGTTTGGAGAGCATCCGACCCGGGGTAGTCAAAATTAAATCTGTACTAGATTTCCCTTTACCTAGCACACGTTCTTTCACTATATAGTTCACAAGGTTCGAGAGTTTATTGTCCTTACAAGTTATTTCCGACGGTTTATTTAAAATTATTCTATGATAGCAAAACCTTTAACGATTCTAACAAAGAAAAATGTTTCCTAATGTGTTTTAACCAATCGCAAATAAAATCATTTAATGAATTAAAAAGGAAATTGACCACCCAACGCTGCACTCAGTATTCTAGTCTTAACTCCTGAGCGAATCTTGTTGATTGCTGAAAAGTTATTATTTTGTTAACAGACGAACAGTTCATCAAGCGCTCGCCGTCTTCTCGGCCGCAAGATGCGCGAGAGTCGGCAGGAAACCAGGCCGCCAGAGCCTACAACAAACCCATGTATGAACAAGATCCACCAACACCCATGTACGTCGACATTTCTGTAACTTCAGTAAGGCCGATATGGCTACTAAAACCCTGTTTCGTTAACTCCGGATAAGATCCGGTTGTCTCACTCTGGCTGATATTTTCATATAAAAGGTGTTACTTCATTTTTTTTAAATTTTCTGTTACCTATATCCGGCCAAACTAGCCTAAAAAGATATTTGTCAAAGGAATTCAATAATGTTATGTAATAAATGAGAATCTCTTTGTTCGAAATGAGTCGCGAGAAATCTTGCTGAAAGATATTACCTACATGTTATCTCCCTTTGACGAATAACTTTACAGTACAAAATGTATGTAATATTTATATATCTGTTTATTGACTTGAATATTTGCACGCCAGATCTCACAAGGAGTGAACTTATAAAAGGCCAGTTGTCATTGTCAACATTCTACTCTTCGTTTTCAAGTTTTTTTTTCAAATTCTTTTTGCTAATTTCCTGGCGGTTTGTGGTTTTGTCGGTGTTTTCGCTGAAAAAGGCACACAGGCTTTTATTCCTAGTTTGCACCGTATTTTTAATTCTGAACCCTTTGTTATGCTTATCCTTTCACAATTTATTCACGTGTGTCTGGTGTGGCTTGAGATGGGTTTATTAAGTGAGCTGAAATCGTCAACCTACTAGCTAGCGGTACTTACCAAGCGATAATGCAAAATACGTAGAGAACTCTTAGATAATCGATCATAAAGAAACGGGTGCTGCCTTAGCTAGAGTGCTATCATAGCTTTGTACATGACGTTGATTCAAAAATAACCGCGCTTCGAAAATTTATGTATGTACCTGATCCCACAGTCGCTGTGCCCTAACGTTGACAGCTTGCTCAAGCACCTGAAAAAGAGAGAGCATCTAAACACGGTACGCGGTCAGATTGTGGCCCCAAGAATTTGTGCATGACATTCTCATTGGTGGATCGTATCCATCTCATGCGCTGCATACTTCCGCCGGGAACTGAGACCCATCAGAGGCCGGTGGGCCCTAGGCCGTCCGGCGGCCGACGTCCTCCCCGTCGACGAGCAGGTGGTGGCATCGTGGGCGGAGAGAAATACCAGTACCGGGTACCGGCGGCGGTGAGGCGGAGCTGAGCGAAGAGTCCGGAGGTGGCGGGCGTGCTCGGCGTGCAGCTGATCTTGTCAACATACGACTATCTTCATTTTCCTATTTCATGGTTATTTTTATGAGAACCTCCGATCCGACTGTTTCACTGCGGGGATTTTTATACAAGCAATTTAACCGTTTTTTGCAAAGCGTATATTTTCAAGCATGATTCACGATGAGGAAAGCAAAGTCTGCGGAATCCTTAAGATAAGGTATCTCACTCAAGCTTCTACATCCGCTAATCTTATATCAATCACACGCACACATATTTAGATTCCGCTGGATGGCTTATCTAAAGGACAAGGCACTCGGCGTTATCGGAATAACAATAGATAGTTTATTTTATTTATTCGGAAGGAAAAATAATTACACATTATATATTACAAATAAATAGAACATAATACAATAAGACAAAGACAATATGATAAAGTAAAAGTCGGACAGAATAGATAAGTACGTGAAATGAAATACACATAAATTACAGCCATTGCTAAGGAACGTGTAAGAGATTTAATATTATTCACATTATTTTTGATTGTGTCAAGAAATAGGTTTCAAAATTTTCCAACAGATAATATATTAGTTGCTCATGACATTCTCATTGGTGGATCGTATCCATCTCATGCGCTGCATACTTCCACCGGGAACTGAGACCCATCAGAGGCCGGTGGGCCCTAGTTAGAGAAAAACTTATTGAAACTGCCTGTGAGCCGACGGCGACGTAGAGGTGCAAGTAACGACGGCGAAAACAGGTCGTGTGCGCACCCCTCCCCACGTCCCTGAATGGTTTTAAAGACAACATAACACCACTTGTTACAAATTTAATGTCCAGACAATTATACGAATTGTTACACAGATCGTATAGAAACATATTTTCTAGAAAGGTACGTCTAGACTTAAAAGAGAACAAGTTGTATTTCTTCGCTACATGGGTGGTAAATACGACCTAGAACAACGGTAATACGTCGTTTTCAAGAAAGTTCTTGTATACGTTGTATACGCTCGATACAGTCACTATATTTATTAAAATAAGGACTCCACACCGGCACTGCATATTCTAGTTGAGACCGGATTAATGATCGATAGAAATGTAAATATGTGCTCAGTTGGACGAATTCCTGCTGACCTTATCACGTTATATATAGTATCGTATGTATCTTATATGTATCCTATATAATATAGGATACATATAAGATACATACGATACGCCTGACTCATGATTATATCAACATGTGCATCTAGGTGCAGTTTATCAGCAGAATTCCTAGATCACGAATTTTTATAGTTATTTTTGCACATGACTTTTTTTTCTAATTTATTGATTGTAGTATTGTGATTATGCTTTATGTGACAAGCTGTATATTTTTTATGTGATGTTGTTCGTAGTACTGAGTCTCCTGTGCCTGAGTATACGGAGAGCTTGACGCTGCCCATCCATGACGAGGACACGATGCCGAACCCGTGGATGCCCGGAACAACCAGCAACGGAGATGTCAAGTATGTATTTTTTATTTTTAAAGTCTACTTTACAATTTAGTAGGTGTCTACACTGGTGGAGGAATTGAGTTCTTGATGTAAATGAAAAGGTGTGTGACAACTGACAGAACAGAATCTATACATACACAGAAGTGCAAGGATCAAGGTATTTAAAAAAAAATATTTTTCATACCACTTGCTCAAAAAAGTGACATTCTATGCCACAAAAAGCGAACATAACAATAGTCATTTTTAATCTGTTAAAAACAGGGAAAGAAAATTGTACTGAATTTCATTCATCCTCTAGGATACTGAAGACGTGGCTTTGGCCTAAAATACATATAAAACAATGTATAAACTACTAAAGACGTGGCTGTGGCCTTATTTACTTTTGGACTAGAAGAATGACACTAAAGACGTGGCTTCGGCCTTACTTATTTTTGAACAAGAAGGATGTAACTGTAGACGAGGCTTTGGCCTTACTTTTAGTCAAGAAGGAATATAAAGACTGAAGACGAGGCGGTATGGTCCAAGACCTTAGCCTGCCCAAGAAGGGCGAAGGAAAAAAAAAAAAAAAATCATCCTCTAGGGGGAGCATGTGATTTAAATTTAGAATACTTACCGAAATTTATACTGAACTACATCTGTGTTTACACCATTGAGTTTGTATACATATAAAGCATTATACATCTTTTTGAAAAAGGAATACGCATTTATTATGCAGTTATGATTATTAAATAAAATTACGAAAACCGACGAGGCTGTATGAGCTTGATGCCTTTGCTTTTCCGACAAAAAAATATTAGTCTAGGAATTTGCCGCGTTTTTGTTTTCTTCAAATACATAAACGTTAAGTTTATTTTTTCGCAAATGGTACGAAAAGTAGAGTATTTTCCTCGGTGATAAAGCTGTCTTAGTCTTGGGTGAACTTAAATCCCTCGCTACACTCAGGACTCGTCTTAAATCCCTCGCTTCTCTCGTGATTTAAGTTTTTAACACCCTCGCTACGCTCGGGAGTAAACCTCGATTCCTTCGTTACGCTCGCGATTTAAATCGTCACCCGCGACAGAAGACACTGCTTTATCCCCTTGGTTAATAATCTACTATTATTGCCCTTTTGAAATTAAATAAAACCGTCTATTTAGATTGATTAAATAAAATGTTTTCGTATGTGTAGATCGACGAAGTACCTTCTCTCTGTTTTTGCATTAATAAAGACTTTTCGCGATTTTTGCTTATTTTTCACCTTTGTTAATCTGATCTCCCACAAATAACAAAATTTTGTCGAAATACCTGTCAATAAATTATTAACACTATCAGCAACCCATGAAAAACATTAAAACTTTTTTATTTTATCGTGTTTAGATGTCGATACCCATCACGAATGTAGAGTTTCGCTTGCTAATTTAATTTAACCCTGTATACAACTTTCCAAAGATTCTCAGCTTATGACGAAATTTACTAAGAAAAGTATAATATATAATAGTAGTTACAAAAAATATAATTAAAGACATGATTTTAGTAACTAGCAACGACGTGCTTGATGCCTAAACAATTTTAATGTGTGTATTATAAATTATAGTCGCTTTACGTGTCTGTCTTTGTGACCGCGCTTTTCTTCTAAACTACGCAACGTATTATGAAGCGGTTTTCACCACAATTTAGAGAATTTATTCCGAATGGATTGTGTGTGTAAAACATAACATTATCACACTAATATTCTATAGGCGAAAGTTTGTGAGTCAATGTATGTGGGTGTTTGTATGTTTGTTAGGTACTTCTTCACGCTCAAATGGCTGGACCAATTTTGATGAAATTTGGTATGGACGTAGCTGACACCCTTTTTTTTTTTTTTTTTTTTTTGATGGGAAATCATCAAATGACCCCTCCCGCTCTGGGTGGAGCGGAAGGGAGTGTCAGACTTTTACTGACTAAAACCCATCCGTGTTCCTTCCTTAGCCCTTTCTGTTCCAGGGCAGCGGTTAACCTTTCGGAAAATCCCGCCGCCCCGGCAGGCTTCGGCCCTATGGGGCCCCGTCCTCTGCTGACATTTTCTCTTTGAGGCGCGCGTGGAACACAACGCGCCGTCCGGCACGGGCCTGGTCCTGATCGGACGGTGAGCTACCCATTACTCACCGCCCGCAGGCCCGCGCCTACGGTGGCCGGGAGTCGTCACGCGGCTCCCGACGCCCGGAGCGCCTCCCGCGGCGGCTGAGGCGTGAGGTTCTTTCCCTCAGCCTCTCAGCCACCTCCTTCGCTAGCATGACTGCTTCGCAGAAGGAGGTGACTGCCTCCCACTCCCTCTCGCCCCGGACCATGGCTTGCACCAGGGCCGGACGCGAGAGGTCGCCGCCGTTGCCGATCGCCTCTACGAGGACACGGCGGGGCTCCGCCCAAGCAGGGCAGACCGCCACCGTATGCTCCACCGTGTCCTCCGGGCGATCCTGGCAGTGGTGACACCCGGGCGTCTCCTCCCGCCTGATGATGTGCAGGAACCTCCCGAAACATCCGTGTCCGGAGAGGACCTGCGTCAAGCGGAAGGTGAGAACGCCGTGACGCCTCTCTAGCCACTCCTCAAAGAGGGGTCTTATCGCCGCTATCGCGGCGTGCCCTGCGCTGGGTTGCGATAGTCGCGCCTTCCATTCCGCCATGAGATCGCGCCGGAGGTCCGTCCGCTCCGCAGCGATTTGCCGCGGGTGCAGAGTTTCCCCCCGGCGTAGTGCCTCCGCGCGCCAATCATGCAGGCGCGCGAGGACTATCGCCTCCAGATCCCATGGCGGCAGTCCGGCAAGGAGGCTTGCCGCCTCGCGCGAGATCGTGCGGTAGCCCCGGATTAGCCTTGTGGCTACCACCCTCTGGGGCGCGTTCAGGTAGTGTGCGGCTCGAAGCCGCAGTGAACGCGCCCACACCGGGGCCCCATATAGGGCCATGGACCGCACGATCCCCGCGTAAAGCCTCCGGCAGGAGGCGTTTGGCCCCCTCAGGTTGGGCAGGAGCCGCTTTAAGGCGGCCCCGGCCCGTTCCAGTTTGGGGGCCAAACGTCGGAAATGCTCGACGAAGTTCCACCGGCTGTCGAGGACGAGACCCAGGTATCTCATCGTTGTCTCGACGCCGATGTGAACCCCTCCTACCATCAGTTGAGATCCCGAAGGTGGCCCGTACCGGGGCCCATGAAAGGACATGGCCTCGGACTTGTGCAATGCCACTAGCTGACACCCTGGATTTACACATAGGCTACTTTTTATCCCGATATTCCCACGGAATCGAAACTTATGTGGGTGAAACCGCGGGGTGCAGCTAGTACCTAATAAACTTAAATATAATAATGAAATCTTGATGTTTTATCAAAGCGTAGAAACCGACGGAGCAGGGGCGGGTAGTGGAAAATAAAAACATATAATGGCGTGGCGAACCCAAGTAAGATATTTTAACAAGGGCACGCTGAAGTCTCTTCTACAGTAGCCGGCGCGATGGCGTGATGGTAGACTTGACCTTATAGGCTGCGCAGTACTGCTGTGCACTGTAGCCATGACCATGACGAAGTTAACATACATTGGTACAGTGACAAAACTTATCAAAAAATTTGAGATGTATTAGCGTTGTCAAAAAATAAAAGGGTTTTGACATTGACAGTTCTAGTAGTTAATAAAGATCAAATTCGCAAAACACGTATTCGTTTGTATGAAACTGACAGGTGTCAAGAACGCATTCTCAAATGTCAAAACGGGCTTTTATTTTTGTACAACTTTAGTCGTTGTGTCATTTATCAAATCCTTGGATAAATATAAAAAACGTCGGACATGTGGCCTACCTGACTAAATCAATTATGTTAGTTCTTGTGCTATAATGTAGACTTGTAGAGTCTGACTGAAAATGCGTGGATTGGACGAAATCCGGCCTGATTTGCATTTTCGACCGAAAACCGAAAACGGAAAAAAGATTTTTGTTTGTCAATAGATCTTTCTTTGATAAAAATTAAAGAGATGCAATGTTATTATAGTTTGATCATTGTAGTTAACTGTATAAACTTAACCCACAGGTAACTATACTTTCTCAAATTCATAATTTTTAAATTCAATCAATCTGATGCCAAATGCGTTAAAGAATACCGGAGGATAACTAGAATAGAGTAGAATAGATTTTTTTTATGGCAATAATGGCCGTTCGTGTATGGCATGTCAAACAAAATAAAGTAGGCACAGACGCCAGCAGGTCAAGCTGGCCCGAAAATGTCAAATTTTCCCAATCAACTTTAAACCTTAATTCTTAAGCTATAAAGTTGAAAATCTATTAAAGAAATTTGACAGATTGTAGTAACTTGATGTGCTGGCGTCTGTACCTAGTTTTTAAGTTATTTCGATTTTTGTTTACAAAAAGAACTTTTGTAAGAGCTAATATGATAAGTGTAGTCTTTAAAAAACAAAGTTTGACTTTGATGCAGCATGGTACGGAAATCCATACAGCCATGAGCATTGTCCCTTGAAAATAATAAAAAAAATACCGAAAATGGTTATTTCGGCCGAAAATTAAAGAAATTCGGTCGGACTCTGCTAAAATGTAAATAATATAATTATTTCGTTCTGCAGTGTCGCTCTCGACAACAACGCCAACGAACCCGAGGGCGCTGGTTTGGCGTTGCCGGAGCAACTGTCGTCCGCGCACGAGACCACGCCTGTGGAACACCCCGTCGAAAACAAGCGATGTGTGCGACAGGTACGTACTCTAACTTAAAGTTGTCAAAAAATAAAAGGCCCGTTTTGAAATTAACAGTTCTAGTAGTTAATAAAGATCAAATTCGTTTATATGAAACTGACAGGTGTCAAGAACGCATTCTCAAAAATGTCAAAACCGGCCTTTTATTTTGTTGACAATTTTACTATAATAGATACTGTCTCATCGGTTACCGGAACACAACAGGTTTTCTCGGAAGTGATATAGCAGTTTAAATAAAATCAATAGGGTATTTGTCTGGATTTTATTATTCGGTTTTGCGAAACATAGAAAAATTAATCCATTCTTAGTAAAAAAAACTCAAAAACTTGTGAAGTTGGACAACACAGGAACGCCATAGTAATTATTGATCGTTTTGCGTGACAAGGATAGAAGAATAATTTCAAAAGCGTGTATTTTTGTTATTAAAATAAGTATCTATGAATTCATGTATATTTTTATGGTAGATAAATACCGCAATAAAGGTGTTTACTTACGTAGCCTTTTGACCTAGTATTTTTTCATTCTCTTAGGACTTGCATGAGAGCCACTGCGGCGATAGCAGTCACAGCCAGCGACCGATCAAGAGTTCTGACCGCCCTAAGCTAATTATGAGGGCGCGCCCCCGCCAGGTGTGTCTCGGTCTTCCTAAAATGTAGTATATTAGTCTTGACTTTGTTTACTGGTGTGAACATTTTAACATGGCTCATACTACCTATGCGAAACTAGCGTTGTCCTTTAATCTGCACGACATTTAACCTTAGGGTGGCAAACCATTTTTTTAGCTGACCGTACATAAAGGCAAAGCACGTCACGCATTATGCGACCAAAATCATGACAAGTGACTGCAGGCTACCATGTAGAAAACAAAATCCATGTCGTGTTTGGCCGCATGACTTGTACCTATTGGTTTAGTTTCTATACTTAGAAAACCTAGTTGTTGCGGCCATTAACCACGAGCGTGGTCATCTAGTGTGAAGTTGCTTCAACTTTAAGTATTTTTTAAATATTTACACTTCTGTTGTTATCTCTAAAAAAGAGGAGAGGCATCATACAAGTGAAACATTTTTGTAACTGATTAATGATTTATTTGAAAATTATAGTAGATAATTAAGTCATTATTATTAGCTTATACAAAAGTACTTTTTCGTGCTTTAACATTTGCAAATCTTTCCAAAAAAAAAACACTTTCTATGTAAATACATTAGTGAGAGCGCTGCAAGTTTTTGCTGGCGGAGTGTGGAGCGCAAGTAATTTTCTCAACTCTTTTAAGTGCTGAAAAAGACCTTTCGCAACCTACAGTTGGTAACCCTCATTGTCAAAAAAATATATATAATTATATTATCTCCACATTCGGGAATGTTCCCGCAATGAGATAATATTTTTTTTTTTTAATCTGACACCAAGGCCGAGCATTCTATTTCTGCCAGAACCCCAAAGGATTTGTTGCAGTTAATAAAAACTAAAAAGTTTTAATATTTCATGCACATGCATAACCTATGAACGTTGCGTCCCGAAAAAGAGTTCAAAAATTTACAAGCAAGTTCTTTTGATTTATTTAGATAAATCAACAGAACTTGCTTGTAAATTTGCTTGTTTGAACTCTTTTAACAACGTTCTAGCGTTGTTACTCATTATGAGACATTACATGCTTATCTATCAAGATAAGCATGTATGCATGTGTGTAGCTGTGCACTAACGATTTGAAACTTTACGAGCAGAGTTCCAAAAGCACAACATTATTGTAATTTTAATTATAGAGTGTCTATGCATGGCATGACGGGTTGGAGTAGGCGAGCGGTGGCTGAGCGGGCGCGCGGGCAGCGGCATCAGCATCGGGCGTCAGCGGCGGCTGAGGGGGCGCACGGGCGGCGCGGGCGCTTGCGCGGTCTTCCCGCTCCGAGCGCCGACTCACTTAAATTCTTACCACGACGAAGACACTGCGTCTCTTTAAATTTGTATTTTTGCATTACATCAGATTGTACAGTCCTCGTATTTTATTTATTCGCTCCTGGAACTGAGCACACGACGTATCAGCGTCAACAAGAGTTTTAATTTTAACTACTTAATATAACTTTTGCGTCTATTTTGGTCTCTTTACTCTGATTTTGATCTTTGTAAATAGAGTTTAATGCTTCCAGAACTTGTTTGTACTCACAGCAGCTTCCCGCAATCTGGGTCGCCCAGTGTGGGGGGGCCGTCCCATAACTACATCACACACATTACCAACGTGGTGCAGATCAACACCACCAAGTGACGTCACTCTGCCTTAATAAAATACAGACGTCAGCTGCAGGTCAAGCTACCCGAAATTGTCAAATTTTCCCGATCAACCTTGAACTTTAATGGTTTAGCGATAAAGTTAATTTGTAAAATTTGACAGATTGTAGTAACTTGATGTGCTGGCGTCTGTACCTACAATAGAATCGCAGTGTGTGTGATAAAGCAAAACAGACAGGTAATATTTGTTTGTTTGTATGAAGGGGGTAATCTCCGGAACTACCAGTCGGATTTGAAAAATTATGTTTGCATTTGATAGACCAATTCTTGAGGAAGGTATATTTAAGGTAAAGGTATAACCTATTTAACATCACGTTACGACCCTTGGGAGCCGAGCAAAAGTAAAAATATATGATTAAAAAACAAAACCGATGTCATTTTGGACGTACTTCCTCTACTCGTTCTGGCAGAACGGTGCAACCGCCAAATAGATGGGGTATCGGTGAAAAAATTATCAATACTGTAATGATGTAATTGTAATGTTAATTATGTACCGAACATAGGTACCTAGTATTGTATACAATCAAGTTTTTTTTTTATTGAACATACAGCCATGCTGCTGGGGAGTTTGTTGCGCCACTTCTTCCCAGCGATAGCGCTAGGAAGTGGTGAAGGGCGGGCGTTTTTGGGGGACTGTCTTTTGTAATTTTGACTTTCAAAAAGTGATGATTCTCAAGCACAGGCCACGGCGGGCGGGCGCGCGGGCGAGCCGAGCGAGGCATCGTTTCACCTCTTTTCATACTTGGGTTCACACCGCAAACTACGGAGCTAAGCTACCGAAGTATGAAAAAAGGTGAGACGATGCTCGCTCGGCTCGCCCGCCCGCCCGCCAGCTGGCGGTGTGGCCTGCGCTTCAGCCTAATTTGAATGGAATGACTTTTGATTTTGAGTACAGCCGAACAATTCTGTAAAAATCTCACCAAGTATTAATAAAATACCTACTTTTTACTTGTAGGTATCTATTATCATCAAAATTAAATTCCCCCCCCCCCCCTGGCGCCAAAGCTGGATCCGCCCTTGACCGTATACTTTTTCAACAAAAACCTCCCTTAATCATGCCCAGATTAAACAACAAGGCGTTTCACACACCTGTGTCACCAGAAATTATCTTAATTATCCAAAAAATGTTGAATCAAGGAATTCTGGAAAATGCAAGCCCAACACCAAGTGAAGGAAGTAGTGTTGGAAGTGTGGAAATGTGGGGTGAACCCGGTGAACCGATATCACACACATCATTTATACCTATATGATGTGTCCACCCCACGGATATCGATTTGGAATAATTTAATTTTGATGATATTGAATATTGGAATAATTCTCAGATTAAAATTTTTTGAAAAATTCTTGGCGCGCTTCCACCCTGAAAACTTATTAACCTACATGGAATCGCTCGGTCTCGTGGTGTCAAACTAGTCATATTAACCCTAAGAACCCCTCAAGATCTGACCTAGCTCGTTTTGCATTTAAAACACAAACTGGCGCCGATTCCTTTGTTCACAAACTAACCTAAATTTAAGTTCAGTGCATCTTTTTCTGTCTATTTATATTTTATTTCTGTATATATCATTCTCGTTGGCTAACATTGCTCCTTCATTAAAATCCGGTGTTTGCATAAATGTTAATAAGGTCGAAAATCGCTAGGTTTATTACTGATTTATAATAATTCAAATTGATGAAACAGGATCACATTTTTATAAAATCTCATATTTATGTAAGTCCTCCTAAGAAGACCTGCAGTCTATGCAAATAAAATGTTATTCTATTCCTAAGAAAATACTCGATATCATTTTTAAAGTTTTACCCCCGTCAGGAATTAAGTTCCTTCTCACGTATGATTTTAAACAAAATCGAAATTTCTACATGAATAAATGCTAAAATATAATGTCCAGTAAAAACTTAAAATATACGTAACATAAGTATCAATCTATACAAAATATAATAATCAGCCTTGCATCCGCAAATCCCCTCTGGAATCGTAGGCAAAAATAGCGACCTGCGGGCGGCATGTCTGCGCCTCTGCATACTCTTTGATCGTCGTTTTAGTTCAGCGCGCCACCGCGCGCATTTTAGGCTAAGCGCGCACCGCGATAAAAAATCGTTGCGATTTTTTTAATGCGAAATAAAATCGCAAACTACAATATTTCATACACGCACGCTTTATTTTCGCAATGCGCGGATTGTAGTGTATTTCTGTGGTTCACAGATTTGCGATATTTTTTCGCAACGATTTTTTATCGTAGTGCGCGCTCGCCCTTACGTTTTCGGGAGTAGAGCGTTTAGCTCCGCCCACATGCACAAGGTCAGTGAGCCCTCTATACACCCTAAGAAAAGGACAAGATAAATATTAGTTTAGTCCTGTCAAATTACTCAGCGCCTGACGTAAATTGACGTATTTTTAGTAGCCATATTTTTAATCACGTTTCACGTCTAAACTGTTTGAGTATCGTAATTTGACAGAAGTAAACTAATATTTATCTTCTGTCCTTTTCTCATTGCAATAGAAAGAAAAAGATGCACTGAACCTAAAAGTGTAGTTTGTGAACAAGGGAATCGGCGCCAATGTCATAAAATACAATATTTTTACATCTTTTACGTCTCCACACTTTGTAATGTAAATGATTCAGGTGTTCTAAGTTCTAAGCAGTGGCGTGCGTTTCATAAAGACAGAAAGACACTGCCTACCCTACCTAACTCAGTATAATCTTGTTCTGATATCTATTATTATTTAATCTACGAGTACGACGAGTACCTACTTACTAACAATAAACAAAAAAATCATAAACAGTCGCTCCAAGCAAGCTCGTTCAGTATTGTGGCATTGCGCGGCACTAGCGCCGCTACCTACGCTGAGGGAGTGCCTCGGGAAAGACACAAACTATTCGGGTCTAAATGTTTATATGTGTGCTCTCGTGGTCATGCGGATTGAATGGGTGTGCGTTCCTATAAATACGTGGCACACAATGTCACAATAACGCACACAACCGTGTACGGTTGTGTGCGAATAGACAGTGTCTTTTTTACAACACGACAAATTACGAAATTATCCGATGTTTTCCGAACCGAAATTAGTTAAACAACAATTTTAAAAAGTAGCATTGTTTCATTTAAGTTTGAAGGAGGCTTTATAGATCCGTCCGTACCTATACTCACACCACCATCATTTCACTGCTATCACAAATACTGAACCTCAAACAAACGCGCCGAAAGGCCACTTCGAATATCCGTAAATTGATATGTCTATAAAATCAGTCAATGTATGGATATTTGAGGTGGCTATTACCTACATCATTATTTAATCGACAAGACACGAACCAAAACCAACATGCAGTAAGTATTTTGGCTTTTAAAATCTGCCTACCCTGTCTAGAAACTCTGTGCACGCAGTGGCGTGCACAGAGGTTCTAAGTAACCATGTTTTGGTCAAAACATATTTTGAAATCGATTTTAATTAAAAAACCAACTACCTAAGTTACCCGTGTGGAATATTGATGATTTTGTACCTATGTTTTCTTGGCGACGGAACGATAAATCATGTGTCACGGACTCTGGCAGGGCCACGAACAGGGATTTAAATTTTGATAACACAAAAAATTAGTCGCTAATTAGTCGAAATTTGTCGCCAAATATCAGAATTTGTCGGTCACTGGTTCAAAAGATATAAAGGTTTATAGGTCGGTGGGTCGGTAGGTTTATAGGATCTGGAGAGAGTCTCCCAAACAGGGCCACATTTATATCTCAAAAACTAGGGCACATAACGAAGATCTGTTTTCTCCCATATTTTGTCGCCAATTTGTCGGAATCGAGCCGCTGCCCTCTTATTACTTTCTCTTACACTGCATAAAACCAATAGGTAACGATAATTATATTAAATCTCCTGAGCATAATTGTATAACTTTGTGGCCAGCCTTTGGGTCTAAGACTGATTCATCTGACCATAGGCAATCAGAATGGAGATTATTCATAAATAATGATAATAGGAACTTACCAACTTGGACCCCGTATACTGGGTTGGAACAGACAGTATCACTGCTTTCCACTACACGTTAGGAAGCGAAATGTCCTAACTTGTTTATCACTGCGAGAGGTACAGCTCGTGCGGTCTCTCGGACTGTTATCGCATATCGCAGACTGAATTAAAACTCTTGATGCGTCAGGCAGGTATTATT
This sequence comes from Apamea crenata, assembly GCA_949629185.1. Taxonomy (NCBI): domain Eukaryota; kingdom Metazoa; phylum Arthropoda; class Insecta; order Lepidoptera; family Noctuidae; genus Apamea; species Apamea crenata. The sequence continues at coordinate 9,085,485 of OX451359.1, forward strand.
GCTACTCCTGGAAGTGTCTGTTCCGCTTTTCCTTCCAAAAATTAGATAGACAACTTCCCCATGGAAGATATTAATGTCTCGAGGAAATTGGAGGTCCTCAATTACTTTTATTCGATTTTTTAATAAAACCTGATTAATAATTTTATTCTCCTGTTTTGCAATAAAAAACAAATTGCAATTACTATTTTTTTTAATGTTTCCCTGCACATTGGCGTTCGTCATGAGCGTGACCAGGCGATAACAGACACATCTCAATTGTTTAATTATATTATGCTTCGCGAATAACGGTCAAGTGGTCTAATATCGGCGTTTTACCTGACACAAAACGCTTATTAAACTGCTTACCTTATTCGAAGCATAATTAGTAATATCTGTCTGGTAACAAATTCAATCATCCAATCACATCCAATGAACAAGGCGAGTCGCACGCGCTTAAAAGTGCGCACCCCTCTCTGACCTAGTGACGTCATGAGAGCGAGACAGCTATATCGCTAGAAACGTAAGGAAATTATGCTTCGAATAAGGTAAGTAGTTTAATAAGCGTTTTATTTCAGGTAAAACACCGATATTACACTCAAATGACGATATTCGACATTTTCTGACTGGGGTAACGCACACCTACTCACACTGGACCTGACTAACAAGACTGCTTGGAGATGTGTGCAAATGGAGTTAGACCGACGCCGACGTGCCAACAAATAAAAAGACAATTTAATATTTACTTAGAACTTTATTCACAAGAGACTAAAAACTCATTTAACTCATTAATGAATAGTGTAACATACAACAGTTCATGAATGAATTAACAATTAACAAAACAGTTTGTGTAACTTTAATAAGTGCTGCACAGCCTTTAGTTACATCTCTTAAATAATAAGAATAATATTTAATGTAGGAAATGTATCAGGCAGTGAGTTACAGCGAGTATTTGATTTTTATAACCGAAAAAAACGTTATATATAATCAAAATAGAATGACAAAATTACAATATTAGATAAGATGCCAAAATCATATCCGAGTAATAAACATTACATTATTAATCAGCAGCCGAATTATGTTTTGATAATAAAAGCAAGATATTTTCGAACGTTAAAAATTTGTCTAAAACTGATCTAGCGATCTCAAACAGGTAATCACACGCTTAATATACACGCAACATTGTTAAAAAAAAAACATGCAAACAAAGTAACTAAAATACTGGAAGCGCATATTTACGCAAATATAGCACACCCGAATATATTGACATAAGATATTATCACTAATACGTAAGTTGGGTTTTAGATAAATGCTGAAATATATTTAGTTACAATTAAATAAACTGAGCTTTGAAATCAGCGATATTGACTATATTAATATATAAAAAGTTAAAAACAACTTTTGCTAACTTTTACCACGGTATATAATGGCTCACAGTTTGTAAAATCACCAATTCCTAGATGAAACGGCATTTCTTTCATCAACAACAGTATTTCACAAGAAAAGTAAAGAATTAGTACATTATTTTTATTTTATATTGTCAGTGATATGTAGTCATTTCAGGTAATTTTAACATTGCTTAAATATTTTATATTTTTAATTCAATCAATGTTTGCTTCTATTGTGATTACAATTTTTGCAATAAATTTTAATTGGAATTTTGAAAGATTTATTTAATTATTAATTATTTTGTTGCGAATGTTGTAGTATTTGATCTCGTATATCTGGAAGAAACAATCTTCCAGATATACAAAATTATTCTGAAATGTACCGTCGTATTGGTTGTTGCATGCTTCTTCCAGATAAACAACATTATTCTGAAATGTCACTCTTTGCATGGTTGGACCTTATACATATGCAGTAAAAGCTGTTTCAAAGGAGCAATTCAATTGCCTGTTGAATGCAATTAGTTGAAGCCAAAATTAAAAGTTGTACTGTCTGAAGTCTTTGGACGATGCAAGTCCTATACTGCTTCAATTTTATTGTATGCAATGGACACGACACTTGCATCGAGTATATATGGGCATTTACTTTTAAAATATTACACTAAATTATCACAATTCATAAATAGTTCATATTGTATGAAGGTCCTCCGTGTAAAAAAAAATACTTCAAATATTTACATACCAAAACAAAATGACAACCATATCATAATAGATATATAAAATAATTTTGTGGAACATTGTTTTGTCTGACTTTCTAACAGAAAGGAACATACACTTTCAATAACACAAGAATACATTTCTATAATACAATTATCTAGATATTGATTTATCTTATCTTAACCCTTGAGAGCGTTAAAATTAAGATATTATGCAAAATAAATAATTACATGAAACATTTAACAGTTAACTTATTCAGTGGCGTCTTGAGCCCAACAGTTTTTCTACGAATCCACTACTTAATATAGTTATATTTTCTAACTTTGATAGCACATCTGAATCATACTAAATACTTACAAGTCTGGTTTCTTAAACGACTAAACGAACCAAATATTTTCTAAATTAATATTACTTGAGCAACCAAGTATTAAATAATGTCTTTTCTCTCTCTCGATCGTTTAAGCTACCGACTGTCTACCTATCATATCTAAGATAAATCTCATTACATTATGTTACTGAGATCATGAATTGATCGTACAGATCTCTCACATGACTGGTATATGCACAAGAATAAACGCACATAAAACTACATCACAGTAAAATAGGTATGAATCATATTAATAAGGCACCTTATAAACATTAATCTAGCATTGACGTTAACCTAACAATTTTTTTACCTATTTTCAGAACTTTTTTCATGACACTTTTTTTTACCGTTGTTTAGATAATTACAAAATTAAAACATCCACAATTACACAAATTTCAAAACGTAACGATAAAAGATTAACTTTAAAGGAAAAATTACAGGTTCTATCTGTTGTAGGTAGCGAGCGCATTTTAGGGTCTAGGATGGGATCTACCTGCTAGACCCTAGATAGAGGCGGACAATTCTAGCAGGAGCAACAAACACGTGGTCATTTCTCCTTACATCGCGTGAACTTATAGTTAGGGTAGTTGAGTGTTCGTAAAGGCGGAGTGACGTCGCTTGTTGGTGTTGATCTGCACCACATTGGTGATCTGTGTGATGAAGCTGTAGGGCGGGCCGCCCGCGCTGGGCGACCCAGAGGGCGGGAAGCTGCTGTGACTGCTGTCGCCGCAGTCGCTCTCCCGGGAGTCCTAAGAGAACAAAATAAAAAAGTACTACATCGGTCAAATGGCTACGCAAGTAAACACCAAAAATATACATGAATTAATACTTATTTTAAAGATGTAACTAAAAAGGGACGACTTGTGAAAAAAAACTGGAAAAATGGAGAAGCACGCTTTTGAAATTATTCTTCTATCCTAGTCACGCAAAAACATCATTGGTTACTATGGCTGGCGTTCCTGTGTTGTGACGTCAGATCGTAGCAATACTGTCGCTGTCTAGCATACTACAAAACGCATATGATCACAATTTTCTGAGATTGTTTTTTACTTTTAGCATATTTTTTTTTCTGTTAAATCCAATAAAAAAAATCCAGACAAATAACTCATTGATTTTATTTAAACTACTGTATCACTTCCGAAAATACCTGCAGTGGTCTGGTAACCGACGAGTCAGTAGGTATCTAGTAAGTAAAGCCAGATTAGATTCATATTACTGTGTTGTGTCGTGTCGTGACGCCTTCTGACGCATTGTTAGCCAATTAAAACTCGTTGTGATTTGACGTAGTCCTGAACAGATTCGTTTGATTGGTGTATCCCGAGTCACGACACAACACGACACGGTATGTGGGTCAGTGGCATAGCTCATGCCTATGGGGCCTAATGGGGCCCTGTATCAATTTTTTTTTGGGGGCCCTTTTTACCTAACTGTGAAGCTACAGAGGGTATTGTTTTTACAAAATAAAAAATATAGCATACTGACTTAGAAGGTGAGGGTATCGTGACTAAATAATAACAGCCGCACGAGTCGATTGAAGGTCTTGCCGCGGTAGGTCCGTGGATGGGTGACCATCTTAAGATACCGAGACCCCTGCGTGCCTCGGAAAGCACGTTAACCCGTTGGTCCCGGCAGTCATTCGTGGATCTTTGACAGTCGTTACGGGTCGTCAGAAGCCCGAAAGTCTCGAGTTGTGGCGGTCAGATAGCCAGTCGCTCCGAAGGTAAAATACATTCAGCTGCATCCGGTTAGATTGGAAGCCGAGACCGAATAACACTGCCGGACCCGGGAATCGAACCTAGGACCTCATGCTCAGCAGTAGCGCTTGCGACCACTAGACCAATGAGGCAGACACAGTTTTCTTCTATACTTCTGTATTAGTCGTCATCTCGGTACTCACCCCCTTTTTAAACATATTTTTGAACCAATTTACAGAGAAATAAATTTATATCATTTATCAACAAGAATTTTAGGTTCCGGATATTATTTTAAAAAAAATTGCTTATACGCGTCACGTCGGGGGCCCCTGTAGCTCAGGGGCCCCGTATCGTCGATACGGCTGATACAGCGGTAGCTACGCCCCTGCTGTGGGTTAACAGTACGTACCTGTCGCACACATCGCTTCTTGGCGGCGGCGGCGGAGTGTACCACGAGCGTGGTGTCGCGCGCGGCCGACAGCTGCGCCGATAGCGCCGCGCCCGCGCCCTCGGGCTCGTTGGCGTTGTTGTCGGGAGCGACACTGGAGAACGAAATATATTTTATACATTTTAGCAGGGTCGGACGGAATTTCGTTTTCGGCCGAAATAACCATTTTCGGTATATGTTTTATTATTTTCAAATTTGAAAAACTTTCAATATTTTTTATTCATTTTAGAAAAAAATAATAGTTTCAGCAACTAAAAGCAAAATGACTATAAAAACGCAGAAGCAAAATTTTTAAACGCATTTGGCATCAGATTGTTTGAATATTAATCATTATGAATTTGAGAAAAGTATATATACAGTAGTAGAGGTTCCTGTAGTTTAGTATAAACAGATAACTACAAGGTGGCGTAAAAAAAAAGACATTATAACGCCATTAGCAAAAGCTATGGCACATTCACATTATGACATTACTTTTGCCCCACCTTGTATAATGATGAAACTAAAATGAAAGAAAGATCTATGGACAAACAAAAAATCTTGTTTTCGTTTTCGGATTTCGTCCCATCCACCCATTTTCAGTCAGACTCTACGTTATAGTAAATTAACTAACATAATAGATTTAGCCAAATAGGCCACATGCCCCAGATCTTCTATTTTTATCCAAAGATTTGATAAAAGACACACAATGACTACTAGGGCTACATCTCAAATCTTTTGATAAGTTTTGTAACTATGCGAATGTAATAATAATAAAATAAAATATTTATTTCATCAAGGTAGGTACAACAATTTCTTAATCTAATAAAAAGTTAAATCTTAGTTTAGAGGTTGTATGCTGTCACATATAATTATGGAAATCTCTAACTCCTAAACTAAGTCAAGTTTTGTATTATAGGAGTTAGTGAGCTGTTAACTTAGACACAATCTTAAACTTATGCAATGGTAGAACATAAGCAAAGTTATTGCTTTAAAACAAAAAACTCATACACCTACTGTAAAGTTATACCTAATATACCTACTTACTTTTTGACTATTAAAAGTAATTCTGTCTAATCATAAGTCCAAGTTAATAACCAATTGTTCAAAAATTTTGCTTTACTTCACGTTTGGGTAAATTGTATATTGCCAGTATTTTATTTATCTCATTATACAATCTTGAGCTAGCGACATATTTGCGGCGTGCAAAAGCTGTTCTGTATAAGAAATAGTTTTATAGTAATCTGTCCTAACCTACTGCATACCTATATGGGGTGGCCCATATACAGGGTGGCAGGGAAACGCTTCCGAAAACGAAGACAGGTGATAGGGCTACTGATTCTCGATACGATACCATAAAAAAATGAGAAAAAAAAATGAACAATTTTACCTATTTTTTTTAGCATTTTTCGTACACTATGCTGTGAGAACAGTTAAATTAAACCATTATTTGCTATTAAACACATTTTTTTTCTTTACAACTCTAACAAGTAATGTATTCGTAAATAAATATCATCTGACGCTTGCGCGTGACCTCAAGTTCAAAGTGCGCGCGCGCTCGCCGACAGCTGTGCGGCTGACGACCCCAAGTCCACGTGACGCGCGAAAATAATCAATTTCAGGCGAAAGGTTAGTGGTATCCGTTTGCATAAAGGTTGTATATAATCTACGTTCTGGCTTCGGAAGCGTTCTCCTGACACCCTGTAGGTATGCAGTAGGTTAGGACAGATTGGCAGAAGGCAGTATATACCATGTAGATTCTAGATTTATCTGCAGTAGATCTGAGCTTCTTAAAATATACATAAGCCTTCGAATTCGGCTGGTGAGAGCAACCGCCTGTGAACGCCAATCAAGTCGCTCGTCTAACATTATTCCAAGTTATTTGATGCTAGTCACTCGCATTAAGGACAAAACAGTCGCATCCCATCTCTCGCAGCCCGTAGGCTCGGCACATGTATGAAGTGTCAATAAGTTAGTACACTCAAATGTATGCTAACTTCGTCATTGCTACAGTGCATTAGCACTGCTGTGCAGCCAATTACGATGTTTAGCTGCGGACAGTAACAGACTAAGGGCCAGCGCGGGATTTTTATGCGACTAATAGAAAACATAACAGTATGACAATAAAATTGAAATTTCATCACAAACAATGATGCCGTGTTATCCTTAGGCATGCCGCGACGACCTTTGGCATCATCATTGAAATTTCAATTTTATTGTCCTACATTTAAGTTATATTTCTATTCGTCGCATAAAAATCCCTCGCCGTGGCATGCCGCCATTGGGCGCCGGCCCTAAGGCGCACTTGCACTACAAGTCACTTAATTCGTTTAGCGATTATCTTATTTTGTCCAACGACAAAAACTGAAAGATGTTTTATAACATCATATTTGAAACATCATTTTGCTTTCACGCCACCGCGCCGGCTACTGTAGAACAGACTTCAGCCTGCCCTTTTATAATATTTTACTTGGGGTCGCCACTAAATGTTTTTATTTTCCACTAGCGACCCGCCCCAACTTCGACGGTTTATATGCTTTGATAAAACATTCAAGATTTCTTTATTATATTTAAGTTTATTATAAATGTGTTATGTTATGTGTTATATGCACAAACCTTCCGCAATAAATTCTCTAAATTATGGTAAAAACCGCCTATAAGCCGCCAAAACGACTATAATTTATAATAAGTACCTATAGATTCTGTCCCGTCAGCCGTCAGAATCATTCACATCAAGCACTCAATTTCTCCACCAGACACATACTAAACTGTAAAGTAAACATAAATTTGAAAATAAAAAATACATACTTGGCGTTAACATCTTTGTTGCTGGTTGTTCCGGGTATCCACGGGCTCGGCATCGTGTCCTCGTCATGAATGGGCAGCGTTAAGGTCTCTGTATACTCAGGCACAGGAGACTCAGCACTACGAACAATAACACACAACATTTATACAGCTTGTCACATTAAACGGATAATCACAACACTACTGAAGTCTGAACTACATCAATAAATTAGAAAAACAAGTCATGTGCAAAAATAATGTCTGATAATAAATAAATTATCACTATTATCGATTGTTTCAAGGATAAGGCACCCGACGGAATTGGAATATGTACATGTGATTGATATAAGATTAGCGGATGTAGAAACTTGAGTGAGACGCCTTATCATAAGGATTCCTCAGACGTTGCGATCCTGTGGCCTCATCGTGAATCATGCTTGAAAATTTACGCTTTGCAAAAATCGGTGAAATTGCTTGTATAAATTTTCCCGAAGCGCGTCATATACAAGACTAATTTTTCGAAGAGCGGCTATATTTAAATCAACATCATGTACAAAGCTATGATATCACTCTAGCTAAGACAGCACCCGTTTCTTTTTGTTTGATATATCTCAGAATTCTCTACGTGTTTTGCACTATCGTAGACAAAACACTCAGTAAGTACTGCTACCTCGTAGGTTGACGATTTCAGCTCACTTAACAATCCCAAAATCATCTCAGGCGACACCACACACGTGTTTTTTATGGTACAAGAGCAGATTAAATTTGTAAAGGATTAGCATAAGAATAGGGTTCAGAATGAAAACACGGTGCAAACTAAATAAGTAAAAGGCGGCACACCTACACCTTTTTCAGCGAAAACACCGATAAAACCCCATACCACCAGGAAATTAATGTGCGAAAAGAATACTTAAAAACGAAGAGTGGAATGTTGACGACTGACCTTTTATAAGTTCACTCCTTGTAAGACCTGGCGTGCAGATATTCAAGTAAATAAACAGATATATAAATATTACATACATTTTGTACTGTAAAGTTATTCGTCAAAGAGAGATAACATGTAGGTAATATCTTTCAGCAAGAATTCTCGCGTCATTTCGAACAAAGAGATTATCATTTACCTATTACACAACATTATTGAATTCCTTTGACAAATATCTTTTTAGGCTAGTTTGGCAGGATATAGGTAACAGAAAATTTAAAAAAATTAAGTAACTAACCTAACCTTTTTATATGAAAATATCAGCCAGAGTGAGACAACCGGATCTTATCCGGAGTTAACGAAACAGGGTTTTCGTAGCCATATCGGCCTTACAGAAGTTACAGAAATGTCTACGTACATGGGTGTTGGTGGATCTTGTTCATAGATGGGTTTGTTGTAGACTCTGGCGGCCTGGTTTCCTGCCGACTCTCGCGCATCTTGCGGCCGAGAAGACGGCGAGCGCTTGATGAACTGTTCGTCTGTTAACAAAATAATAACTATCATTAGTCATCAGGTTAGATAAAGACAGCGCAGCAACCCAGAACAAAGTCAAGTTTCACCTGCGCCTCCTTGCCTACCCCTCTCATTAAACATGACGAAAACAAAACAACCCATTCCCGCCAGCAGAAACTGTTCTCCTTTCTATTTGAATCTTCTGTAGCAAGTAAACGCAAAATAATCAGATGAAACAGCTCTATTCACTGTACAGACGCCAGCAGGGCAAGCTACCCGAAACTGTAAAATTTTACCAATCAAGTTTGAACCTTAATACTTTAGCGATAAAGTTGAAAATCTATTACAGAAATTTGACAGATTGTAGTAGCTTGATGTGCGGGCGTCTGTACCAAGGTATGATCGCTGTGTACAAGTAGGTATATTATTCAATATTATTATATGTCCGTGAATCTGTTACCGATGCTGGTGCCCGGCTACTATTATAATATTATATAAACGTCTTTATTTACCAATTATTATCTTATTCCGATGTTTATTTGTTAGTTATAGACATTCATTAGAAAAATGCGCAAATGCGAGCAGAACTTGCGCCCTGAGGGTTCTGTCTCAAAGTTATGCATTTACATTTAATTATATCCCCCATAGCACCCATTTACATTGTAAAGTAGTCATAGTAGTATTGCCAAAGTAAGTCGAAAGTTTATTAGGTTCCTCGTTTGCAGATCGTGTCAACAACGTGTTTCATTCCTACAATGTGATAAATTACGAAAATATTATTTACGCAAGTTACAAGTAAACGATCCAGCGCAGCCGAAGAGGGCTTTGAAGGTCCCTGGCATACCTACTGTCCGCCATTTTGTTTTTTTTTTTCAAAATGGCGGCCTTGCATATAACCTTTAGAAATCGATGGCTGACATCAATGCAAACATAAAACCTAATAAGACCAAACAAACCCCGTAAAGCGTTACGTTTCCGAGATATTATCTTTCAAAGTTGATCACAAACATGACATCCATATTTTTTTAACTTGCTTTAATCTTGTTGCATAGATGTTTAAAATAATCATTGTAGTAATGATATTTATAAGCTAAAAATGATTTCTGTGGTAGGCATTCATCTTCGTGGTAAATAAAAGTCGCGCCACATTGATGTTGTGGAAAACAATGACGCACAATGTTGCGCTATTATGGCGCAACATTGCAGTATTACAAAGGATATTATGTGACCCAAATCCTAAAATAGGTTCATTTCGGTGTGATGCATATAATATTCGAATGTATAATAATTTATAGTCAGTCCCGTTTTATCTCTATGTTAAAATAAGGATTTTGTGTCATCATATCGATACCTCTGGGCTCAAAGGTCGTAAAGGACAAAATGCGACTTTTCAGGAGAAGCAAAAAACGAAAAAAAAAAAAAGATATTTTTACTCTAACTTTTTTGTTTCTTGAGCTATTTAAATGAAACCTAGGAAAAAAGTGTTTAGAATTTCTAGTATTATCTAGTGCAGTGTTAAAAAATTACCCTAGTGCTGTATTTACCGAGATAGATTTCCTTTATGACCATAAATTTAAAAATAAAAGTCCTTTACACCCTTCAAATTTTCACCCTATGATATAACCTAAGGGCGTAAATCCACTTTACTGCACAAAACTAAACAAAATAAGGAAATAATCGACAAGTGTAATATTTTTTAGGTTCTTAAGGATAACCCGCTAAGGTATTCTGAAAGGGTAAATTCTTCGCAATTCTTCTCACACGCTAAGAAGTAGGATAAATTAATAATTAAACTTAAGTATTAAATGGATTATGTAATTTTGTATATATTTATGTGTATACTGCTGTATTTTCTTTACGAATATTCATGAAATAACATAATTATACAAATAAAACGTACTTTTTATGTAATCAAATTGAGATCGTTTATTTGTACTTACTTAATTGAACATAAAGCTCTAAATCTTTAAAAATAAAAAATAATATTTTGGTAATTAACTTAGTTTTTCTTGCTTGCCTTTTCTCTACTCTCTTCTGTACTCTTTTAATTAGTTTCACTTCTTTAATCAACTTTAGTCTCTTAAACTAACTTTCTTCTATATACTAACTTTATTCTGTTTGATGAGATGATGAGTAAATAAATTATCATCAGCTGATAATTTATTTAGTCATCTTCTTTCTCACTTTTTTCATCGTTCTTCATCTGTTTCGTTCAAAGTCTCATGTAGCTCAGAATTGCATGGAAACTCCCTGTATTCTTTATGAAATCTTTTAGGTATTGTTCCATTTTCACACAGGTTTATCAGGTCTTTATATTTCGCAGCGGCTATTGGTAATCTACTATTGTATAGCTGTTTCACTGCATCCATACCATTCATACCAATCACTGACAAAAGTCAGTACATTCCATGACATTCACTTTGTAAGGTCTTGGTCTTTTGCGGGCCGACTCGAAATATGTAGACCACTGTGAGGGACTCCATACAATAATTTTACGCACTTCCCTTTCGATAACTGCATGAACTGTATCGACAGGCATGTATGTATGGCCCGGGAGTAAATAGTTAATTTGAATGAGCTCCAAATTGATTGTTGATTTTAGGAAATGGTTTATATCAGCTAATACGATTTTATTTTTATTTTGACCACAACACGAATCACAGTACATCAGTAGATGTTTTACGCCCGTTTTGTCCTTTTCCTCAAGATATTTCACTAAGCAAGTTGCAATTTCGTTACTCCCTTTTTTGCCATCACATTCCCCCATGTATAACAATTAACATCCTGTGTGCGACTTTCATAAATGGTGAAATTAAACACTGAATATTTTCTAGAATAGTAACAATATCATACTTTGTCCATGTGGCGTATTCAGGACTTTTTGTAGGTCAAAGCTGCAGGTGATAGTTTCATTGTTGGGTGAATAAAGGGTTTGATGAATCTTAAATCTCTTTTAGGTAAATATCTTCTCTTTGAGATGAGAGTTCAGCAGCTCTTTGTCCATGTCGTTCATTTGGTCTTTATTATTCTCAGCTTTGACGCAAGTTAGGCATTTGTCTTTTTTAGGAATATGAAAGCTTATATTATATTCTTTAAAAATAGTTCGAAATGCGTTCTCACTTAATGCCTGCTGTTCCTGTTTAGTACAATATTTTAAATACATTTTATATAAGTTATATGTATAATATGTTTTTCATTTCCTGAGGAAGATAAGTGGATACGATGGATAAGTGGATGAAGTGGATACCTAAACTTGAACATCTTGTAATTTCGATAATCGTTTTATTAAGTTAGGTAGTAAGTTTAGATTAAATTCGTTGTTTTTTGAATATCTAGTATTTACGGGACAATTCCTCACTTACGTTTATATACGCCCTTAGTGGAAGCAAATAAAATGAAACTAGGTCGTAAAAGACACTTGTATTTTTTTATTTTAAATTGTAAGGGTGTACAGGACAATTTGCAAAGACGATGTCCTTTACATCCAAATTTTTGAGGTGAGTTATATTAACCACCTAAGGTGGTATAAGACAATTGTTTTATACTTTGCTTTACTACCAAAATGAGTTCACTCTGGTAACTAAGTGCTATTTACTTCCATATTTTCACGGTGAACTATGTTTAACGTCTCAAATTATGTGGGTCGTAAAGGCATTTTTTTTGCGAATTTCGTAAAACGGAATATACAGATCGATAGAGAATTAAAAACTGAGTAAAACAGTATCAAAAAGTCATTTTCGCCCAAATGTCCTTTACGACCTTTGAGCCCAGAGGTATCGAATTATCATATAACTAACAAGCAGATTTTAGGAAAGTATTCATGAGGTGATCTTTTATCATCGGCCCGGTACCTTTCTCTACTCCTGAATATGCTCCCCTCCGTGTATCGATTCGCAAACGTGGTGATTCTACTTGTACCATTCATTCTATAATATTATACTCCTATTTTTATTTTCGATACATTAAATGATTACAAATACTTAATAGTGAAATGTGTGCTGTAGTGGTATAAGTAGCAGAACATGACACATGTTATGTTATAAATATAATACTGTAAAAGCATAGGAAATATCTAAATAATATCTAAATCCGTGCAAAGTTAGGGCATTTTACGGTAACGCAGTGACGTCAAAAATGGCATGTTACAAAAGAATGCTAAAATAAAATAACCTTCAGTAAAGCCGAAGCACTTGGACTTATCGATATTCAAACGCATGAAACTACATTGACCCCGATTCATCAAAATTTCTTGAAGAAGTTTCATATGTGATTTGGCCAATTTAGATCATTCGTTGATAAATTCGCTAAGTACTTACCGGGTAAAATAAACTAAGAAAATGTTAATCACTTTGTCAATTTATGAATGTCTCTATCACTTTATGACGTCATTGTTTATGTCGGCATTTTGCGTATCGTACGACATGACGTATGTGTTTACGTCTGTCCTTAATCCTTATATGGTCAAGGTTTTCATAGGCCGACTTTACCTGGCTATCTGGCACTCGAAACTTGTGCAAAGTATGTAAGTAATTTAATTACCTTCATCGTACGCAGTTGGCTCCACATCCGAGTACGGTGGTAAATGGTACGGTGACGGTGCCAGTGGATTATACGGCGGGGGAGCCTCGGGGGCCGTCGCTGTGATATGAGCCGTCACTGTACTGGACTGGTTAGAACCTGAAGCAATATTAATGGGTTTGTAACTGAATTTAGGAAAAGACCTTCACATATCTTTTTGTCGAGGGTTAAGGAGATTGGTCTATTGTAACGATATTTGCAATATTAATAACACCACTTTAAGCTGTAAGGCTATTTTAAAATCTAAAAGCCAGTTAGTTAAGTATCTTATGTCCAGTGGGATTAGTGGTGCTACATAGCTATTGTGAATGTGTAGTGTAGGCATTGACTTACAAACAGAATGGTATGCAACTATAGATCATATAGGTGCCTCTTTCCGTCAGCTTCTGTAGAAGTGTCGATACTAATAGGTAATCTACATCGAATGTCGATTACATAAAATGGGCCTCAGTCACAACACATTTTCTAGATTATCTATAAAATATGATGTCACAAAGGCAATTCTGTGCACGTGTTCTTTTGCCGGAAGTCCGGATTTTTGCCCTGTGACAATAAGCACGCCTCCTATTGCGTATGACTTGAACATACTGGTGTAGTGTATCACTTTCTCACTTTTCAGGGAATACGGGCGTGGGGTAAATCAAGATAGTACGGAGATTAAAACCTGGCCATCTACCAGCAGTTTTAAAGATCTCAGGGTAGCGCAGCAGGTAGGTGATGATGCCGACGACGAGCGCTAAGAACAGGAGCACTCCGATGCCGATGAGCGTCCACACGTAGGAGGGCGTCGGCTCCAGTTGCGCGTCGGGCTGCACGCACTCTGAATTCACATCACCGCGACGGTCCACCACAAGCCTGCGGGTAAACACGCGAATGTGAGATGACGTCATGCACATTGAGCGTGGCAATGTGAGGCAATACGCTAGCTATAGTGTTCGTATCATTTACACAAACTCAAGTGTCTTCTAGTAACCACTTATCAGATTTACAGACGCCAGCAGGTCAAGCTACCGGAAACTGTCAAAATTTCCCAGTCAACCTTGAACTTAATGCTTTAGCGATAAAGTAAAAAATCTATTAAATAAATTTAGACAGATTGTAGTAGCTTGATGTGCTGGCGTCTGTACAGTAGACACATCAGTGGTAACAATACCAGGATAAGCTGGCCTCTTATTCTATTGAAACTCCGTACATACTAAGCCAGGTCAGCTGCATAATAATTTAGCTTATTATATGCAGCATATTGTGCACATAATTTTCCTCGTTTTGTTACTGGTTTAGATAATAAATATTCCAAGTTTAAACATCAACATTTTTACGCATGTTTACACAGTAGGAAGTTAGTCAAGTGGTCAGTTTGCCAGCACATTAGCATGACGCATCTAACAGGCAACAAATTATCACATAGTCATCGGCCGGTTGCCGATTGGGTTACGAAATTGTACTAAACTTGGGACGAAAGCAAGAATTGTTAGCCACCTAAGTCAACAGAAAACATCTTAATAGCTAAAGGATAACAGCTAGACGATTACCAACAAGGTTCCAGTCTGCGTGCCGACTGTTGCGACAAGTCAGTTATTCCAGTACAAGTTCGATACTAACTGATTAATACAGGGTCCACATTCAGCGACGGACTTGATGCAGGCGTTAATAGCCAGCGGTGGTTCCCGCTTGAGGTCCTCGCAGGAGAGGCACTCCCTGCAGATGTTGGCATCCGTTTCGCAGTAGTAGCCGTCGAAACAATGTGTGTCCTCCCTGCAGGACACCGGCTGAGCGCGTGCCGGCACGCATAGCACGGCTACACACAACACCAGCCACCTGAAACAATAAAGAAACAGCTTTTGTAATTCTGTCTAAGAAGGGATGATTAAGGAACGAGCAGATCTTATAAAATTAATGATGGAAGGGTTATTTATACGTTTTCTTTTAAACTGTAGTCCAAGTCAAAGATCTTAATTGTGAGACAGTGGTTACAGTGTTGTTATTATGTTAATTGGTGTGCTTTTGCACTGCTCCATGTTAGGCTTACAATAGTTTACAATTTGTATTAGACCTAAGTTTATGTGATATATTAAATTAATTCAAATAGACATTTCAATTGTAATAGAGCTTTATTTTGCATCAAAACCTAAAAACAGTTTGGCACTAACTCACCACGAATCTGTCGGACTAAAATTCGTGTAGGTATGTATAATATGGTCTGTTTACTAACACGTCATTTAATTTTTTGTATAATGTTTTTTCTCTTATTTGCTTAGGAAGCTTATTATAAATTCGTGAGGACATTCCAAAAAAGCTTTTAGAAAGTAGGGCTGTTTTTTATGGCATATTATTTGCTATTTTGTCAGCATGCCGACGGGAGTGCAGGTTACCAAACTTTTCCCTATTGCCTTTTACGAATGTAGCGACCTCATAGATGTAGAGGGCAGGAAAGGTTAAAATCTTAAGCTTTTCATAATATGGCACAGTCTAAGCTGTAAGACGGCGTTTAAAATGATAAACTTTCAAAAGAGATTCGAATTGTAAGTAGGTAAGGTAATACGGGCTGGTGTCCGTTACTCCTCCTCCGAATTACAATCGTAACAATCATGCGGAACTTCAGTAGTTTTTTTTTTTCAGTTTTCTTCTAAACACTACACCTTTAAGTTTCAACCTAAATAAATAGCGCCGCTGACCGATTACTTTTGCTCGCTCATTAGTTTAGTTGTTTTTGAGTCAGTGTTTAAATTAAACGTAGCACAAAGTATTATTTAAAATCACCACAAGACCACTTTTTGACGGCTTTTTATATAGGTACGTCATTTTATTTGCAACTTATGAATAAGCATAATACCTAATACCTACATAATTAACTGTGGTTCATTGCGGCAGAGTTGTCGATGATTAAAATTCCTTGAGACCTAATTCCCAGAACAAATCACTTTTTTTTTTTTATTGACAATGGGCTCACTCTTGACCTCAATCCAGCCCAGAGGCAGGGATGAGATCTACGGTGGAACGAGCTTGCCCAGAAGAAGCCTATCACTTCGTCAGTCTCATAAGTCAATGGTATAAACTAATCATAAAGCTGAAGAGTTGGTTTGTTTGTTTGAACGCGCTAATCTCTGGAACTACCGGTTTAATTTGAAAAAATATCTTTGCATTTGATAGCCCTATTTAACATCACGCTATGGCCCTTAGGTGGCGGGCAAAAACAAAAAAAAAACTCAGAAAGAACACTAAGCGAAAACGGAGTGATAGCGCGGGCAGGTGATGCGATGCGATGGGGTGGGCCGGGGGAACAAGAAGCTAGTAGGTACTTACACTAATAATAGTGTCCTGCGGGGTAATTGCGTAACACACTATCGGTAGCAATCGGTTTCATTTTGACAGTTCAACAACATTCATTGCGTTATTTACGTTGTTGAGCAGACACGTTTTTCGAATATATGAAGCAATGGATTAGCAATATCTTTCAAAATTATTCAGATTCTGATTGTTGGTGTGTTACGCAATTAGGGTGCTGGCTGAAAACTATTAATTATTTCAATGTAGGTACTGTTTCAGTATAAATTCGCATTGTGCTTATTAGAGTGACGAGGTGCTGTCATGTTTGTAATACAACGAGTTTCTGCAATGTGTTTACTTATCATTTTGTAATGCCTTTAATGGTTTATATGGGACAATACAATAATTATGCAACCTCAGAGTTTTGACTCTTAGGATAATGAATCACTAACAGATTGGTTGTTAGACAACTGCTACTCTATATGTACTATACACATAAATAAAATAGAAGTGTCTGTCTGTTAATGTCAAAAAAACATATTTTTAGTAAATGCATAATGATAGTAAACACGGTACTTCTAAAAAAAAATATTTGTACAATTTTGTCTGTCTAATTTTTCGGCTTATCTCCGAAACGGCTGGGCCGATTTTGACGGGACTTTCACTGGCAGATAGCTGATGTTATATGGATTAAAAAAGCTGAAGAGTTTGTTTGAACGCGTTTGAACTAGTTGAACAATTATTTTTGTATTTGTTAGCTATTTCTTGAGGAAGACTAGAGATATCACGCTACTGCCCAGAAAAGAACAAAAGCCAGGAAGAACGCTAAGCAAAAACGAAGAAATAGTGCAGGCAGGAAATGTTGTTATTTTAGTATACATATATTATATTATGGTGTCTTGCAACTTCCACGCGAACGAGGTCGCAGACAGAAGCTAGTATCAGATAATCATGCAGTGTCTATTTAAGACCCAGCGACAATCAAGTGAAATATCTCGATCAATGGTTCCAAACCTACACCCAAGGATGAGTGAGAGACGCGGTTCATACGGCCACCTACGTGCGAGTAGCTCCGAGACTCGCCACCACGTCATCGTCAGCCGCTTATTCACCGGACTATTTTCATTTATTCTAAATACAAAGCATGCCTGCTACAGGCCGACCTGCCTCAAAATCCCAAATCGGAGATGATGCAATAATTATCTTGTTGTGTGTTGTGATAACTTAATGTATTTTCCGCAGGTCATTGACGTATAGAAACCGAGTAGGTAATCGAGAGTTATTTAAAATCCCAAATGCAAAGATTTCAAAGAAACAGCTGATGGTTATTGGCTTTTGACCTTATTCGATCTAAACCTGACTATTGCCAACTTGCGACAAGAGCCGATTACATTTTATGGCTCCACATGGGACCGATAATAATGCGTAGGCGTAGAGTATTTAACTTTACTACTACTACGCAATTAAACGGCAGTACTTAATGATATAAATAACATCACAATGACAACATATTAAATCCTTCATGGATATGGTGTGGAATCGCAATTATGAGACGCGCCTCGTGCATTCAGTTGCTGCTATCAAGCTGTAGGTATACAATATTAAAATGCAATGCTAACTAGGAAATCGGCAGATGTAATCGCAGTTCTAACTGAACTGTTCTGTTAGAGTGTTCCTAGTTAGCATTGCTTAAATTGGATAGTGTAATAAGCGCTTTAGCTGTAAGTCCTCAACAGGTCGCAACATGCGCCTACTGTTGATTCTCATTTGCACTATTACGCACATTTGCTTAAGGTACCCATAAAAAAGGCCTATGATGACGAAAGGGATAATGATGCTTACTTACCAGGTAGAGAATCTACCTACTGAGTTACTAACTTATCGCAGCATTGGCAGCTGACCAGCCACAACACAACTATAAAAATATCCGTGGATTCAGGATTGATTGGGGCTTCTTCAGAACCTCCTACTTGATTGAGCTTCCGGTTTTAATAAGTAGTATAATAGTGATTGATATATCATAAAATAGTAACTCAATAGGATTAGGTAAGTATATGAACTTAGAGAGGGTTGTATTGGTGATATTAATTATTATAATTCTGTAAAGACATATTATTTTTGTTACGCTCGCGAATCATATTTTATTCAACATGACACTGACCTGTACATTGCAAAAAACGCAAGGGTTACTCTACCGCTTCCCCCTGAATTACGTAGGTTGATATCTACTCGTAGCTAATTGTATTGATTCATCGAATAGCACAAAATAACAGCTTTAAGGATAAACCTTTATAAAAGGAAATGATGCAGTGTTGCAGTTTACCCTCAGAGTGAAAGCACCGTTAGACGGATGCGAGGCTTTCAAGGTCTCAACTCTCATCGCAAAAAACATAAACCTATTATCATAAAACCCATATTATTTTACTCAATTATTCGTTGGTGACTCATTTAAAAATCTTTATTGCGGTTGACCTTGACGCATTGAACGAGTAGGTAATAACACGAGTAGGAACAAGTTCCCTGTGGGAGGGCGACTGTCTTAATATAACACGCCCATTTTAAGGTGGGCTGGTTGGACTACCGAAATAAAAAAAAAGAGTTATAGTTACTGGTAAACGAACTAAAAGCTAAACGCACTGAAAGCAAAATAACGAACGAAACAACTCTTCGAACTTTGAACTTTCCTTCGTGTCGTTCTTGACGCCTGTAAATAGAACGAGGATACCTATTTAATGCAACATGTGAGCGAAATTAACACTGCTTTACTTGTAGGATATCGCAAAAAATAATAATGATAGTTTGTATGATTGTTTGCTCACATATTAATAGTACCTACCTATTAGATATTCGGATTTTTAACATGCATGCAATTAAGGTTGCAATAAAAAAAACGAAAATAAAATCCGATTTCAATAAGTCACAGAAAAAGTTTTTGTCCAGCCACACTGGTTCTAATTTTAACCTCTACTTGCTAAGTTGCTACTTCTACTACCTGCCTACGCAGCAAGTTCGTTACTGAAGTTGGGTGAAAAAAATGTGTTTCCTAAACCAAATAAAAATGAAAACTGTAAATTAGTTTAGAAATCCGATACGACCTCTATTTTTGACATCGATTAAAAATACTAGCATAATTAAACACTAATTAATTAGCACTAAGTGTTATCTTGTATTTTCCTTGGTTCCGTAATTCCGTTCCGTGTTTGACTCGAGACAGAAAAAAGATCAGGGAATTTTTCGCGACTATCTAAACCAATATAATTTATGTAGGTACCTATCGAATCTATCGATAGTGATGATTAACGATTGAAAGTGTTTCATGTAAAGTAATAACTCCTCAATTTTTTTGAAGTCGATTAAAAAGATACATGAACACGACGGCAAAGGAAAACAATTCAAAATGTCGATGTAATGATTTAGGTTTGTCTATCACTAGATCTCAGACCACCTTTTTTATTGCATTACAGCACTTGTAATGTATGAATGTAAACCTAATAAAACAATCAATGTAAATAAACGAGATGATTCCTAACAAATAAATTATTATTTGAAATAATATTTGACTCATCAATTGGCAAATAATCCAAGAAAGTAACATGCATAGGAAAAAAAACGAAACAAAGGTGTGCCCATTACCCAGCCTACCATTACGTATAAAGGCCTTTATTTTTGTTTGGATGCGCTAGTGTTTTGCCTCCAGTTATGTGAAATAGAGAATGAGTCATGGTCCGGTTTGCGAGTGCCAAGCGCGGTGTGATACGATTGAAAAGCAAAACGAACGAAATTAAAAATAAAACAAGCGCGAGAGCAGGATGGAGATGGCTGGCCGATACATGCACATCGGGCCCTGCGATAAAACGTATTATGTAGCTAGGACGAAGGATAATGAGACTTAGGACAAGCTACAGAAGGTTTGTATGATTGCGGATGACGCAATATTGTGCAATACTTATTTATTTTACCTATAATATACTAAAGATAATGCTCATTTAACTTTTCAAACAAATCGGAACCTGTTTTTTTAAAGTTTTATAGTTTTAAATGTTTTCTTTTCATACACGGTGAGTGATCGAGGTAATCAAAAATCCTTAGCAATAGACAAGACATTTTCATTATCGATACGAAAATTATCAAGGACAATTTTACGCGATCGATTGGTAATTGGTACAATAATACAAACTTTACAGATAGAGAGTAATTGTTAGAAAACAAATCGGTTTGCAGACAAGTCAGCTGTAATGTCAAGTTCTAAAACAATTCTTTCAGCTTTATCCCTGCAATTCCATCACAAAATGTCAACGTTTATGCATAGGCATTTGCAAATTCCTGAATTGCTTCCGGAATCAGGAAAGGAGTGATAAACGGGCCATATCAATCTCGCAATGCGTCAACTCCTCAAGGTGAAACGGTAGGTAAGTATTTCATTTCATCGGCGAAAAAACTTAGAAGACATGCCTCCTGAATATCTTGTCGGATGAAGTGTAGAAAGTTGAAACCTCTGGGAGATCTTTGTCCACGGAGATATTAGATTCGGCGCGAGTTTTTACGAAACCAACGTATAATAAAGTAAAATTTCGCATATTATCTGATAATTATACAAAGCCCGTACTCAACAAACTCTACGAAAACGTAAGAATAACGTAGAACAGTGAACTGGCACAATAAAATATACGCCTCGGCTTCAGAACCACCTCCTTTATTTCGTCAGTTAAAAATGTACAAATAGACAAAGTGTATTAGGTTAATGGATTAGGTTAGTATAAGGGAGCTGCGGCCAACCAAAAACGGAATTCTGCATCTCTAAATGCAGAAATGTAACAATGCGGATTTATTTAATAGAATAAAGAAAACAAATCTCGAGTATCCGGAACATAAATGTAGTTCCTAGTCTAGGGTGAAAGAGACGCTTTTTATTCTTGAACTGACTTTATTTAATCAAGTATGAGCAAGTTTTATCCAATTTTAAGGAATGCTAACTAGGAAATCGGCAGAGATGTAATCGCAGTTAGAACAGTTCTAACTAAGAATTAGTGTAATAAGCGCTTAAGAATGAGGCTTGAACTACTTAGGGAACTATAATAATATGTAGATTACCTGCTAAGTTAGATGAAGCCCGACGCTAAAGTGACAACTTTATTCATTTAAGGGCTTTTCAATCGACAAATAATTTTCATTCGTGGAATAAAATTGACGTCTGACCGTTTTTGTATGGAAGAACTGTCAAAAATACAAAATTATTCCTCCGATAATATTATCTGGCCTTGGAAAAATCAGCCCTAAATTAAATAATTAGCATTGTACTTCGCAGTGAGACTTTTAGGACTGTCCTCGGCTTCTAGGCGTTGCCGTTGTTAGAAACTAAGTTGAGAAATTAGGTCCGCTTTTGAGTAGGTGGACACATGGCTTGATTATAGGGGTTAGTGGTCATTCGGCCCACTATGGAACTGGGACCGCGGACTAGTTACTCCTTTTAAAAATTGGTAATGGTTAACTGGGCCCACATCTGTTTTGCTTTCAGTCAAGCGAAAGGTGGCTTTAAATGGTTTATATATTATTTCAGTAGCGTCCATTAATTCCTGTAACGTGCATGCAACAGGACAGAATATTCCGTAGGGGAGAGGGAGTGGGCCGTAATCCACCACCCAGGTCCAGTGCGGGTTGGTACTATATCAAATGTCTGATATCAAATTGTCACGGCTCTTACCACTGGGCCAGCACTACTCTAAACAGGACATGTTGGGCACGATTTTAAATGGCCCTATTTTTAAGGTGCATACTATCCACCAAGAGCTGAAAAACAGTTTTTCATATTTATTTAGTTATGCCTGGTTCCTGAAGTAAAATAGGTACCTTACTAAAAGTCTATGCAAAAAATCAATGAAGAATAAAAATGGAATTCAAAACAACGCTTCACTAAATAGGTAGGTAGTCGAATAGTTCGAACACGAGAACGTAAACAACTTAGCGGATATAAGGAATCGGACATCAACCAAATGAATTTCCTAAGTATTTGCTTGGAAAAAGTATTCGTTTAGCATAGACAGCTGTTTGTTTTAGGGTTCCGTACCTCGAAAGGAAAAAACGGAATCCTAATAGGATCACTTTGTTGTCCGTCCATCCGTCTGTCTGTCAAGACCCTTTTTCTCAGGAACGCGTGGAGGCGGTGGAGGTATCAAGCTGGAATTTATATCAAATACTCAGGTTTACTGAACCTTGGAGCTGTGAAAAAATCAAACTTCTAAGCCAACGCAATCAAAAGATACAGCCGTTTATGCCGTAAATTTTCGACACTCGCAAGGGAATAAAAACCTACAGTGTACTTCCCGTGAACTCAGAATCTTGAAATTTGGTACGAAGCAACGTCTTATAGCACAGATAAAGGAAAAATTGCGAAAACCGTAAATTTTTAGTTATATCATATAATAAAAAGATTTTTAATAATTTTAAATTATACGGAACCCTCGGTGCGCGAGTCCGACGCGCACTTGGCCGGATTTTTTTTTCTTTTTCTTTCTTTTATTTTCTTTTAGTAAGGTACATATTTTACTTCAGGAACCAGTCATAAATAAATAAATATGAAAAACTGTCTTTGAGCTCTTGGTGGATAGTATGCACCTTAAATATAGGGCCATTTAAAATCGTGCCCAACATGTCCTGTTTAGGGGCGTCGCTCACTGGTAAGACGAGGCGAGATCGCGGCGGCGGCGGCGGCGGCGGCGTCGAGGCGTGGTCTCTATGTAGAGTCGAGGCGCGGGCGGCTATGCTTTCTGCATACATTTTAACTGTGTAAATACCTACGTCTACGCCCGAAACAAAATGACAAAACGGCGGTGGAGTCAGGTCGTAGTCGGGCACAGCGCCTCCGCCTCGACCCCGCGCCGCCACCACCTCGCCCCTGCCGCGACTCTAGTATATGAGCATATGAGCGCACTGCCATTTATTCCTAAAGAAAACGTAGAAGCGGCGCGCCGCTTGTGCGCCCGCGCCTTGACGCCGCCTCGACTGCCTCCAGCTCGTGTGAGCGACGCCCCTTAGAGTAGTGCTGGCCCAGTGGTAAGAGCCGTGACTTACGACTCGTAGTCGTAGGTCGTAGCTTCGAACCCCGACAGGCGCTTTAGGTACTTTATGTAAATTATTTTATCACCACTGTTCTCAAAAAACGGTGAAGAAAAAATGCCGTGAGGAAACCGGCATATCCTAGAACCAAAACATCGAAGACATTTGATATCTACCAACCCGCACTGGACCTGCGTGGTGGATTACAGCCCACTCCCTCTCCCCTACAGAACATTCTAGGCTGATTATACTATGTCCTGTTGCATGCACGTTACAGGAATTAATGGACGCTACTGAAATAATATTATTATATAAACCATTTTAAGCCACCCTTCACTTGACTGAAAGCAAAACAGATGTGGGCTCAGTTAACCATTACCAATTTTTAAAAGGGGTAACTGGTCCGCGGTCCGAGTTCCATAGTGGGCCGAATGACCCCTAACCCGCATTGACAGTATGCACAAAAACAAAAGAACGGCCGGCCCATCCCTATTTTAATTCTCAGTTTTGGTACTTTGTCTTGTGTTTTGTGTGTGTGATATGTTAGTTTATTATAATGAAATGATAAGCTTTCAATTGATTAATAAAATTAAGTTAAAGCACTTATTACACTATCCAATTTAAGCAATGCTAACTAGGAACACTCTAACTAACAGAACAGTTCAGTTCCAACTGTTCTTACTGCGATTACATCTGCCGATTTCCTAGTTAACATTGCTTAAATTGGATAGTGTAATAAGCCCTTTAGTAGGTAGTCCCCGTACCAAACTACTAATTTTCTAACTAAATTGTCACTATCAAAGAAACAGCATATTGAAATGTTGGAATTGCTAATTAGGTAGTTGCCCACATTTCAGAAACATGTTGAATACAAGCATAAAAATAACTAAAATTGTGCACGTCTTTTCCATGGTTTTGTAAATATATCAAATATTTAAATAAAAAATTAAACATAACCAAGTATTAAAAATTGTGAATCATAAAATGGATTTAGCACAATAGTAATTTTCAAACCACATAATGGCTCCAAAAACATATTATATTGCACAAGCAAAATCTGCATTTGTTGAACAATATTAAAATTTCTAAAATGTGGAGGATGATAATATAAATTACATATTGCTTGCTGAAGTAAAGATATTGAGAAAAAATGGAACTAACTATATGTATTAAAAAAGAAGATTACAATGATAAGAAAACCACATGTGCATGTGAAACGTTCCAGAAAATGATAGAAAATTGTGTAGTATTTAGTCATCATTTATTTACTAGAAACGTATAAAGAGCCACTGGAGGCTTCCATTTAAAGTAAGTTTCCTATTAAATATATTATTTGAAGAAAATCCATACAAAAATAATAATTAAAGGAAAATAAAAAAATACATAAATAAAATTAAAATAGGAATAACTTTGTTTCATGCAATTTTAGACTCAGATTAAATAAACAAATATTTTGACTTACCTCAACATTGTGATTAGCTCCTTGGTCGGTCCTGTCTGATCCAGTCACAACTGTCTCTGACATGTACGAGAAGTACACAAATATGTATGTAATTGAGCAAAAACACTATGTTAGTGTCGCACACGATAGTAGTAAATCGCGACTAACTAAATAAATGTAAAATAAAACTGAACACTACTACACTACACGGCGCAGTGTTGGAAACTTAAATTTAAATGCGACAAGGCAGTCCTTTGAAATGAGCAATCGGATAGTCTTTGATAGGAATCTATAAAGAATGAAAATAGCAGTTCTTGGTATGATAAATAATTCGCAAAATACGTGAGACAACCACACTAAGCCGAAAACTTCAAACTAATGTGATCTCCTCACTGTGATGTTCAGTGATGTCAAGTCTGGTAAACAACAAACGAACGAGCGGACAAGTTCCGACTTGTATTTGATTCTCTGTCTTTGTTTGTTTGCACATGACAGAAAGAAATAACAAGCTTTCGTTCTAAAAGCGG
The DNA here is from genome assembly GCA_949629185.1 of Apamea crenata. Taxonomy (NCBI): domain Eukaryota; kingdom Metazoa; phylum Arthropoda; class Insecta; order Lepidoptera; family Noctuidae; genus Apamea; species Apamea crenata. The sequence goes on from OX451359.1 coordinate 9,111,133, forward strand.
AGGTATACTCAGGTCAGGACCAATCAAATTGGTGATTTTTTTCTGATTTAAACCCCGGCCAGACTGTTGTAAACAAGCCCTCCACATCGATCTCCACCGGCGGTTAGGTTTTTGGTATGGGATAAGGAGGGTAGAGGTATAAAAACTGCCACTTGCGCACTTCAGATGTCACTACTATCCAACGTCCAAGAATTTCAACCATTATATATTTCAATGTAATCCGCGTTATCGCGGATTATTCTTCGCGCGATCTCTGTCACCGCTAGGAGTATATGTGTTCTGTGGCTATACAGCGAGACGTCGAGCGGTGGGCAAGAGAGAGCGCGCATAGTGTAGTTCGCATTATCGTGATGTTTTTTCGAGTATTTTTATAAGAAAGTTATATCAAACTTAATAATATATTAACCCGGAAAGGCCATAAAATATGGGTGTACAAGGATCTTTTGGCGTATATCATCTTGTTTTCTAATACCATTCCCTCTACGACTTAGAATGTACAGACGCCAGCACATAAAGCTACTAAAAGCTGTCAAATTTCTTTAATAGATTTTCAACTTTATCGCTATAGCATTAATGTTCAAGGTTGATTGGGAAAATTTGACAGTTTCGGGTAGCGTGACCTGCTGGCGTCTGTACTTCAAAAAACAATTTTACAAATGTTTACCAAGAATGCCCCCATTCATTCAAACGCCAAAAGGTGGTGGTGGTGGGCACTCACGGCCAATCACTTAACCAATCGAATAATGGCTCTAAATGAGTTTTAAATAAGTAATACTTCAGTTTTGAGGTTCTCTTTCAGTAATACGGGTCTTAGATTACTACACAAGATCGAAGAGGTCTTCCTCTCTTTATTGCCTTCAGCAGTGCGATTCTGTAACCATCTCATCGTGAAAACTTAGGTGAAGTGAGCGTGGAGTGAGCTGTCATTCCAAATAATGCTAGGGATTGACACTACTGACAACTCACATCAAGCTCACTTCACTTGAGTTTTCACGGTGACATTTCCACAGAATCGACCGGCTGGAAACATAATTATTTATTTCTTTTGTCATTCGTTCCTAGTGTACTACAGTACTTACTAATTCCATGCCAGTGGTTCATACACTTCATACATTCTGTCAATGTCAGTAACCTGACCTAAAATAACTTCAGTTCAGTCAACTTCACACACTGAAGTTCACTGAAAGTAAATAATCAATAAAAATCAATTAACTTATCACATATATATATTATTCTCATTTGCATACAAACGAACTAAGCTATATCATTCCCGCACACTATAAAAGCCGCCATTTCTAAGAAGACTTCAAGTTTGATAGTATTTATGGAACTAGGCGGAGAGGAAACTGGCTCTGCAGAAATGGGACCATCAGACAGAAAATCCGAAACAGCGCGCTTAGTAGCCCCTAATACTGATACATCGCCAAGTTACTTGAATCTCGTATCTAACATATGCGGACTGCTGTTCCTGGGAATAATCATGTACTCCTGTTTCAAAGACGGCGTCTCTCTGTTTTCGTTTCATCCCACTTTAATGACACTTGGGGTAAGTTTAGTGCAAAAAATAACTACATAATAATAAACTGCGCGTTATCTTAGACTTTTAATATACTAGCTGACCCGGCGAACTTCGTACCGCCTCAGGATGAATAAGAACTAATGTATGAGAAAAATAATTATCTTCATTTTATTTTCGTGATTTGTCCCATTTTTCAATAGTTATTCTGGTATTTGGGGCACAGACAAAACCAAAAAATCAAAGATAATAAAAATCGGTCCAACAAATCTTTAGTTATAAATGGTGTAATGAACCCAACATTGTTTTTTATTTATAAATATAATATAAATTATATTATGTGTTGCATTTTTTCAGTGGATGATGTTTATGACTTCTGCAATGCATGCTCTAACTCCAGGTGACTTAGCCACAGGATGGATGCCCATACGATTGAGAAGTGCTCGCCATTGGGTCCTTCAAGTGATAGCTGGTACTATAGTGTTGACAGGATTCATTGTAATAGTAACTAACAAGTTTCTTAATGGTTATCCACACTTTGTTAGTTTCCATGCTAAATTCGGATTGGCATCATTCATATTTATGTTGCTCACTATGCTGGGAGGTTTGGGTGCTCTTAACAGTTTGAACTTGAAAAATTACCTTCTCCCCATCTACACTAAATTGATACACACGTCTGCTGGCTTACTGACATTCTGTTTGGGGGTAACAACCATATTGCTGGGTTTGTTCTCGGGCTGGTGGAAGAACCCAGAATGGTTGACGGTTCTTTGCTTCATTTTGGTTTTAATGAGCATGATAGCCACAACATTGAGACCCATTTTAAAGATATACATTCGTCTCAGGGAAAGATTGGACATCCAGAATTAATTAATCCAATTCAAATTGTTTTTGTTTTCATAAAAAGATTTATAAATAACAGTGGTATGTGATATTTAGTTTTACAATGTTTTAGTAATCAGAGCAACTTATTTACTTGCTGATGTTCCTGCAGACTTTTTAATGTTAATTTATTTTAGAAGAGTCTACTGTTACTGTAAATTTTATGGAGCATAATTTACTTAATCAATACATATGATTGTTTATACATTATATCAGTCTGTATTATGAGTAATCTATTTGTCTGTTTAAAACATATTTATCTAAGTAGGCACAGTCAGTAGACTAGATAAAAAAAAAATGTGTGTGATGTAATATGATCCAATAATTACTAGTGAATATTTCTATCCTTTTATAGAAACCTATATAAGATATAATATTATTTTATAAGTAATGATTTATGGATTTTATCATTTACACCTATCCTATTTACAATATTTCAATAAATGTAGGTATCATGATAATAAATGTGTACAATATTTTTTAAATAAAATTACAGGATATCAAACATTATTTAGATATCCTGTAAAATATACTTTTTCTAATAATATGTGTATTAAAATATAGGTACTATATTATAATGATATGCTTTCTCTGTCTAATGGGCACAAGTTTACCTATTACTTATCATTATCCAGTCAAACCGGATGCAGCTAAATACCTGTATTTTATATGGAGCCACTGCCTATCTGACCTCCACAACCCAGTTACCGGGTAATACAATACTCCTTTACCTATTAATTATTGTTACTAAAAAACATTTAGGTACTTACAGTTATGAGAAAACTGAAAATTATTAAATGAAATAGGTAAGTCAAATAAAATATTTACCTTCCATAATGTCTGGTCATTAAGCTTATGTATGTACTTAATATTGTGTAATTATTGCATCAAATGTTAAAATCAACTATCAATGGCTCTAACTAGAAATAATTTTAGACATAAGAACTCTTCTTCCTGTAGGGTGTTTTCATGACTATTATGAAATTAAATCTCTATTTATTTATTTTAATGGAAGAATTGGAATAAACAGATCAAGCACAAATGGCAAAGGCACAGGAAAAGCCAAAGGCGAGACTTAGTATGATCTGAGAGGCCAAGAGACTGAAAGCTAAGAGCTTAAGAAGCACAGTTTTATTCCAATATTTTATATACATTTTACGGTCAGTGGGTACTAATGATACTTTTTGATCTGATTTTATAATATTTCCTGCATAGAAACAATAAACTTATTACTTACTGTACACATACATAGTGCCAAATAATATTCTTTTCTATGTCACAAATGTAATACTAATAAACTAAGATTTATGAATAGGTACCTACTTATGTATGTAGCGATGTGTAGCGCGATTTCCGCTTAAATAAAATTATCAATGCCTATGCCTATGTATTTCTTAACCAATAAACAGTTGGAGTAGGAAGCATCTCGTGCTCCGTAATTATTTATTAACAACCTACTACTACCTACTCTATTTGGCTCTTTTTTCCGGCGTCTCGCTTCATCAAGTAAGGGGAACAAGGGCGCGTAATCGTAAATTCATCGTAAAGTCATCAGTATCAGATGCCAATTGAATTATTGTATTGGTAATTTGTAACTGTAGAACTCTATTATCTCTACTACCTCGATTTGACTTTGTTTTGTTTGTTTTTAGGGTTCCGTAGTCAACAAGGAACCCTTATAGTTTCGCCATGTCCGTCTGTCTGTCTGTCCGCGGTTTAGCTCAAAACCTATTGGTACTAGAAAGTTGTAATTTGGCATGAGTATACACGTTAATGACGCCGAAAAAGTGGTAAAATAAAATTTTGATAAAAAACAATTATTTAGGGTATAATTTTTTTTTCGTCCTTCCCATAATGTGGGATATCGTTGGATAGGTCTCAAAAATATTAGGGGTTTGTGAAGACCGTTTTTTGATTAAGTAAACCGTTCGTGACTTATCAAGCTCTAAAGTACCAATTTTCGTTAGAGTCAAGTGTCCCCCCCCCCCCCTCTACCAACTAAACGTTAGTAGTTAGAAATTCAAATATCACGGCAGTAGTACCTATATGTATACAGGGTGGCAGGGAAACGCTTCCGAAAACGAAGACAGGTGATAGGGCTACTGATTCTCGATACGATACCATCAAAAAATTAGAAAAAAAAATGAACAATTTTACCTATTTTTTTTAGCATTTTTCGTACACTATGCTGTGAGAACAGTTAAATTAAACCATTATTTGCTATTAAACACATTTTTTTTCTTTACAACTCTAACAAGCAATGTATTCGTAAATAAATATCATCTGACGCTTGCGCGTGACCTCAAGTTCAAAGTGCGCGCGCGCTCGCCGACAGCTGTGCGGCTGACGACCCCAAGTCCACGTGACGCGCGATGCGACGCGCCGCCAAAATAAAAAGGAAGAAACATTACAGAGGCGTCAACAGTTTTAAATTGAAGCAATGTGTCGTGTATTTAATAAGTTTTGTATGTAAGTCGATAATCGATAGTGAATGAAATAAAGTAAAAGATCGCGTGTACAGTTTGAAGCAACTAGCGCGCGTGATTCAATTGAATTTGAACTTTATGTCAATGCAATTAGAGTGACACGACGCGCGCTCATTTATTACAATAACTGTATCCTTCATTTAGTAAGTAAACCCAATCAATTTAAAGTGGATAATCAAATTAATTTAATCTAATAAACCCGTTAAATCTTATTTTAAAGTTAGAAAATGAAAACAGTTTGTACCTAATACCTATAAGTATCTACAATTTCCTAACAATTAAAATTAATTGTTTTCTGATTTCATAATTATTCTTTTAACATTTTCTCCTCTGTAATTTGTTGTTGATCTTTGCACATCAAAAGACACCGCTATCTGACTCGTCGTCGCCGCGCCGACGGCAGCGCGCGGCGGTACCTTTTGTCGGCCGGCATCGCATGCAGGCGGCATGTTTGATCTTCATAGTACTTCTTCAGTATTCTAGTTACTTAGTTAGTTCCTTTCCGACTCGGTTCGTGAGCGAACGTGCGTTAATCGATCGATAGCCATTGAATCGTATTATTACTTACTGTTTTGTTAGTTTTGTGTTTAGTTATTATTGTTACGTTTTTAGTGCTGTTTTATTGTTTTTTAGTAATATTTTTTTGTTGTTTTTAACAATGCCTGAGACATACGTGTACAGTGCTCGTGAATACGGCAACATGTTGATGTGTTTAGGAGAAGCCCGTGGCGCGCGTCTCACTGAGCTTTTTGATGACTGCTGGATCGGAAAGCCAGGGCCGCACGCCTGGCCAGCTCGTTCACCCGACTTAACACATTTGGACTTCTTTTTGTGGGGGTATGTGAAAGAAAGAGCGTTTGATCGGGAATGTGACAGTGCTGATGGAATGCGGGGCAGAATAGTGAGCGTGTTTAATAAACTACGTGCAGAAGTGTTGAGGATCCTACACTAATGCCTCGTGTTCACGGCTCGACACAGGGACGGGCCTAGCTACCTATGTATTGAAATGTATGGACCGCAGTTGGAGCCAAACCTCATAAGATCGCAAAAACAGGTACGTAAAATGCCTCTGTCAACTTTAATGTTTAAAAGTGGGCTAAGAATGCGATTAAAATTCAAAATTTTGTGAAGTGTTGTAGGTGTAGGGATTTTGAAAGTGGTGTTTGTAAATTTCGTATAAATCCCGTGACGGCCGTACGGAGCGCTCGGCGCACGCGACGCGAGAAGCGCGGTGCGTGTCAGTGACCTCACGTTTTGTACGGTTTCCATTGCGTGTTTGCGAAATATGAAGTCTTGAAAATAATCAATTTCAGGCGAAAGGTTAGTGGTATCCGTTTGCATAAAGGTTGTATATAATCTACGTTCTGGCTTCGGAAGCGTTCTCCTAACACCCTGTATAACGAAGTTTAAAGGAAAACTATCACACTTAAGTGGGCTTTACAAGTTTACGAGTAATAGTCGACCAAACAAGTCTTACCCAAATCTCAAAAAAAAAATTAAAACTTTTCGTGCTTTGTCGGATCAGATGAGGCTTTGTATAGGAATTCAAATTAGGTAGGTAGTCATGTTTGACTTTTAGTTAGAGCATGGTACGAAACTATCAGTCAGCGAATACGACCCGCACTTGGCTGTTATAAAACCTACGGAACCCTACACTGCGCGTGGTCCGACACGCACATGACCGGTTTTTAACAATCTACTGGCGACATAAGATTGTGCTTAAAAAGGCGTCGAAAGGAGCGCCATACGCTCCTTTAGAAAGAAGGAAGGGTCAAAGGAGTCCTTTGACCTTTGTACAGACGCCAGCACATCAAGCTACTACAGTCTGTCTTTGTTTAATAGATTTTCTAATTTATCTTATCACTAAAGTAAGGTTGATTGGGAAAATTTGACAGTTTTGGGTAGCTTGGCCTCTGGCGTCTGTACATACTATACACGTTCAGCCTCATTTGTAAGTACGTACAAACAATCCTAGAGAATCCTCATTGAGAACTTTTCATAACATTACATCACTATAATAAAATTTACGAATTTATTTTTAATTGTTTTGTCTTATGATAAGACAACACTAAATATTATTTGGCAATACTGATCGACATCTGTCATGCACCTGCAGGGTTACCAGGTTACATTTTTACCCCTAGCACAGAAAGTAACAACATTTTACTCTTCCCAAAATAAAAATAGAAAATAAATTACAGTTTATTTTGTAGTACTTTGTTTTCCTGAACCAGTATTTTTTTTTGCACAATCTATTACCTTAATTAAGCACATATACTGTTGACATTACAATATTTTGCTGAGATGATGATAGCTTTGAATTACAGACTGCATGTTTTCAGTGAAAACTATGTTGCTAATTTATATAGATTTCCACTGCTACTAATGAACTGAGTGCGGCTCTAAGTCTCTAATGTTCAACTCGGCTACACCAATTATGTGCCTCGAGTTTGGCCATGAACATTCTGAGGATTGATATTAGGCAAAGATAACATCAGTAAGTATCATTGGCTTGTATTGAAATAGGTTTGCACAAAGGGTATTGAAGATTTTTGTATGGAGCCGGACATAGCTACCAGTGCGCCATTTTTTTTTCAAAGTGTCGGTCACGCTAGATACCTATATTATAAACGATAGCTGACATTAATGCAAACAGAAAACATTATATTATAAGACCAAACCCCGTAAAGTGTCACGTTCCCGAGATATTGACGTATGTACATACAAAGTTAGTCACGTGACGTGTTTATTTTTTTAACTAGCTTACACCTTGTTGCTTCTTACCATTGTGAAAAAAAACCTTTTTTAAACCGCGGACCTTCAACGACCTCTTAGAAAACCATGAAAATGGAACTGTAATAAGTTTTTTATTTCTACTTTCAAAGTTTCTAGGGAAAAAAATAAAAATTGGTAACCCTTTTTTGACACTTCTGATGTCAGATTGAGATTAGAACTTTTCTGTGTTCTGTCCTGACTCCTGTCATTTATTTCTCATTTTCACTGTTTGTACTGAATGTTTCCACATGTGTTTCTGTTTTGATGTAACCGGGAATTTCAATTCGTAATAAATTGTGAAGATTACGAAATATAATTTAGTGAATTGATATATCGAATACAGCTGAAGCAAATAGTAGTAAGCTCTTTACAGTTTTCTAACTTGTTTTATTACTGAGTAGGTACGGCCGCGGGCCGCCAAACTTTCGGTGCACAATATTGATAACAGTTTACGTTTTTTAATACTGATGAAACCGAAAGAAGAAATTGTATAATTTCACAAAAAAATCACATTTTGACCCCAGTCATCTTTAATATAAACATGTGAGAGTTGGATTTCTACAGACTATTCAATTTAGACTGATGTTTTAATTGCCAAATATATTGTTACAGGTTATATGGTAAAAGAATTGGAAAGCGTGTAGGTGTACCATGGCTCACTCATCAAATTCCAGCGGAAACTTAAAGAATGGTTTGATTGATTTCACTGCTGGTTCTCTAGGTAAGAAGATAAAATTATGTCTTTTTTATCTTATTATTAGTATCATAATTATGAGTATTTACTTAAAATGTCGTAAACTATTTCGAGAAACATATTTGAAAGACTGTTATGTTGATTGTCAATGAAAACCGATTTTTTTCCATAAATGGGAGCCTCCAGCATCCAGTAATTTGTTATTGTATTTAGAAGATTTTTTTCTGTTACATGTTTACAGTGGCAATGCTGTACTTATTTCATACATATAAAAATACATAAACTCATACTTGCTTCCCATTGGGGAAGAAACTATGAGACATCACCTGCTACAATGCTTACAATGATTTTGCTTTGTTTATGTTTATATATCTGGTCATAAACACACTACTTTTGCGTGCAATGTGCACCTGAACTTTCTGAAGAACATCAGCAATAAGGACACTATATGTCCTAGGGCAACGCCTCCTGGCATTTCCACTTACACCTGGCTTACCCTTGTTTTTATTTCCAATTCTTTTTTTTTTTTTTTCTGATCAGGTGGGATAGCAGTGGTGTATGTTGGACAACCACTAGACACAGTCAAAGTAAAGATGCAAACATTCCCACATCTTTACAAAGGAATGTATGATTGTCTGAAAGTAACCTTAAAGAATGATGGTATATTAAGAGGTTTATATGCAGGCACTACTCCAGCTATTATGGCCAATGTAGCAGAAAATTCTGTACTATTTGCAGCTTATGGATATTGCCAAAAATTTGTCTGTAGCCTTAGTGGAGTTGAGGTAAGAATATTTTATAAATTCATTGGCAATTAATGTTCTGCTTGTTTCATTATAATTTTATTATTTCACTAACATAGTTCAAATTTAATCACTTATGGCGCAATTATACATATTATTGTGCTGACCCCAAGTAATATAAGAATAGGGCAAGCAGAGGAAAATTATGTTTATGTCTTAAACATACTTATATTTTACTGGGTCCTATTTCATAATAAAATATCTTCCTCTCAAAACGGTGAAGGAAAACATCTTGAGGAAACCGGCATGTCCTAGAACAAAGAATTCAAAGACATGTGACATCTACCAACTCGCACTGGGCCCGTGTGGTGGATTACCGCTCACTTCCTGTCACCGAGAGAAGCTTGCGTCCCAGCAGTGGCAACATTATCGGCTGATGTTATGATTATAAAAAATATAATACATAATATTGAATCAACCACAACTTTTTTTTTAACCTTGTGATAAGGATGTCCTTATGGATGTCCTTATCATACGTAATTCTTCAAATAAAAAAAAGGTTATCAAAGTACCCTTAGAGTATGTCATTCTTCATTTTTTATTTACTGATATTGCTTTTATTTCAGAAAGTAGAGGATTTATCAGCCTTGGGAAATGCGTCGGCTGGTTTCCTTGCAGCATTCTTCTCTTCATTCACACTGTGTCCCACTGAATTAATCAAGTGCCAGCTACAAGCCTTGCGGGAAGTCAATGTGCAATCCTCACAAACTGTTGTACGATGATTATTTTGGGTATTTCATTTGTCCTAGCTATCTGAATTTAAGCATGCAGTTAATTGTTGATAAAATGTATTATTTTTATTCTCAAGATCCTCTTGGTAACATGCTGCTCTCAACAGGCCAATTCCGTCCAATGCTGGACTTAGGCCTCCCCCATAGTCGTAGCTAGGGATTTTGTTTAGGGGGGACAGCCGTCCACCTGAACTAGCCACAGTCATTTAATGAGAGATCATAAATGACGCCTCGTAACAAATAATCCCACGAAAAATATTTCATCATTTCATCTTGGTCAAAATGTACGGCTCTAATAAAAAGTGAATAAACAGCAAGACTTACTCTTAGTAATTCTTCAATACTGTTGATTTATCTTTCTAGGGTATGCATTGCCCACCCTTGCCCCTCCCTAGCTACGCCCATGGGCCTCGCCCCTTTTTGATCTAAAGTTTATAAAATTAAACATCTTACAGACATAATTATTACATTAACTTACGCCATTTAAAGCTGAACTGAATAAATTAAAATGAGTTATCTAATGTTTATGTTTATGTATGAGCATGTTATCACAGTAAATCACTTCTTTATCTTATTAGCGCTATATTTTTGTTTCGACCTTCAAAATAATTGTAATTATTGCAAAGTGATGTTTACATGAAATTTCCTTGGCAGGTAAAAGTGTCGCCCCTGCAGTTGACGCAACAGATATTTAGACAATATGGCATTCAAGGTCTCTTTCGAGGACTGGTGCCGACCATCATGAGAGAAATGCCGGGATACTTCTTCTTTTTTGGAGGATATGAAGGTAGTAATAAAATTCTTTTGTGACAAGTCTGTACCCCAAAAAGTTGGCCAGGTTCATTAACAAATTGCCTTTTCTGCGGCTTTTAAGTTATTAAAATGTTACAGGAACAAGAGAATTATTGAAGAAACCAGGTCAGAGCAAAGACGACATAGGCTTAGTAAGGACAATGATAGCAGGCGCAGCGGGCGGTCTCGTCCTGTGGACTGTTATATTCCCCTCAGATGTTATCAAGTCAAGAATACAAATATCAAACAAGAGTCTGAAGTTTCTGACGGTCGGATACGAAATTGTACAGAAAGAAGGTATGTTATCTTTTAGTTTATTTGCAAAGATTTGCTTGTCTTCGATATCTCTGATTGTATTACATGTTTATTTTTCTACATACCTACATGTCACACGTGGCGAAGGATTTACCTTCGCGTAGGCGTAGCTAATTGCGTATGTATCCTAAAAAACATCTTCGGGTATCATTTGCCTTAGTTATTGCCAGAACAGGCCATAGTTTCACCAGTTTTAATGTCATTGATTCGCGACTTAATTACTTACATTAAGTCGAAAAGACAAATTTTGGTCTAAGACCGCGTCCTAAACAACGCGATCGTCCTACGGAGTATCTACGTACTTGCAAACAAGGCTTCTGCTGACGGGCGACCGACCAGAAAAGCGTAGCGTAATTCATTTCATACAATATTACGGTTTGCGCCAGCCTACGCAAAATTATTCCGACCGAAGTATTATACAACATTAAATCACATTAATAGGCGTAAATAACGTCTTACTAGACCAGAGCATTTACTTATAACAGAACATCGAGTAGGTATACGCCGTTTTATAATTTTATCCTCAATTCGAACCGAACGCTCGATGTTTTGTTACAACCTGATTTTTAACCGACTTCAAAAAAGGAGGAGGTTCTCAATTCGGATGTATCGGATGACGAAAAATATATATATATATATATTTTTTAAATTAAAACCAACGAGCGTATTGGAGTAGGTACCATTTTATTGAGCAATCAAGAACGCACAATCATCAACAATGAACGCAGGTAAACTGTCACTCGCAAACGCAGCGTCGAGCATTCGCAGGAACAGCTTACATGGAAATGCGGGTGCTTTTGGAAACTGAGCTTTTCCCTGTATTGTACCATTCGTAAGAATGTTACATTCCATGGAAATGCTGGAGAAACGTATACTCACCTTTACGTTCATTTGCCCCCCATCCTTAATAAGGTGTCAATTGTAACATATTTTAAATAACAAATAAATAAATTCTATTCTATTCTAATGAGAACATTAAAGATTACCGCTGGCGATAATACCTATACTTGCTTGAGATAATAATAACCGCGCAATAAGTATCTCGTCATTCATTTTGACCTCGCCAGCATAGGAAACGATAAGAAACACAATTCAATGAACGCTAATCGTCTATAAGACATAATTCATTATTTATTTTATCAAGATTTTGACAGCACCTTTATTTCGAAGGAGTAAGAGCGTTTTTTGTAGTGCAAGTTTTTTTACTGATGTACTTACTGTTGATATGGTATGTTACTGTTGGTATATGGTACTGAACTACTGACTGAACCGATTAAACCGAGACATGAGCTGATCCTCGCTCATAGCTTCTGCAAAAAAAAGTTTTTTACATAATTAAATATCTTAATCAAACTGACTGAAAAAAAAAAAAATCATTTTTGGAGGATTGTTTTCTCTTTGTATAAAAGTTTTTATTTTTCACATTTTAGTTGGAAAAAGATGGGTAAAGATTGTTTACGAACTTGGGTTAGGTTAACCAAACCCACACAAGTTCGTAACAAATGTTATACCTACGTAAAAGTTCGTAAAAAATCTTTACGGGACCTCCGCGTGAGTTTCCTCTATCAAATGAAAATCGAATCATGGCAATCGGCCCAGTAGTCACGGAAAAATCGGTGTACATACATGAAAAAAAAAATACCCACCGAATGCAGAACATCCCCTTTCTTGAAGTCCGTTAAAAATTCAACACAATTAAGGGTTTTTAAATAATAATAATATCCCTGGACATTTCACACAGCACCATTTGTCCCAAGCTAAGCAACCTAATGCTTGTGTTATGGTAACAAGATGGCTGATAAACTACTTATATACAATTTTTTTTTTTGTAAATACATACGTAGGATTATTATAGATAGAAAAACACCCAGACTCGGAACAAATACATGTAGGTCATACAAATATTTGTTCCGTGCGGGAATCGAACCCGCGACACGCAGCGCAGCAGTCAATCGCTTAACCACTGCGCCAACCGTGCCGTCAAATGAATGAATACAAGCATACCTACCATGTAAACATCGGGCGGACGGACTTAGCAGCAAAATACTAATCTGGATACAATCTTTCCTAACCCCAGGCTGTGACATTACCGAATCAACGGGTTTCTGTTCTTGTTACAAGATAACGACAAAAACTCTTTAATTTTGTAGTTACACAAAGAAGTGTCGAGACTGACAGACACATAATGCACATAAACTACTGAAGATAAACATATTACATGAAAGATTTGACCTTTTTATCTCTGTTAGACCAAAACAACCTTTGAGAAATCTTTTCAACTGAAAGGATTCTTAATAGATTCTTAGAAACAAAACCTTTATGCAAAATTACGAGAATTGCCTCTCCGATCTACGGTCTTAACATAATATATCTCCTGGGTTGTTGGCTAGTCTCTGATGAGATTGGCCGCCGTGACTGAAATTCCGTCCTCAGGTTATACCATGAACCATTCCACTTAATGATGTTTCTGTATTTCCAGGTGTGCTGGCTTTATACAACGGACTCAAACCAACGTTAGTGCGGACAATCCCGGCAACAGCCGCGCTCTTCGTAGTCTACGAGTACTCTAAGAAATGGATGCACCACTCCTTTGGAGACTAACCCTGTGGTGATAAGTGTTATAGTGAAATTACTATATATAATTTATTTTTGAATTGTTATACACTAGGATTGTAAGGAATTTTGCTTACCTAACAAACTGATAAACACTTGTCTTGGATCAAAAGGCTCGAATTTAAATAGAGTATTTATTAATTATTAACAAAAACAGCTTTATTTCAGCAATGAATCAACAATAGATCGCCTCATTTTTTTACGTAGTAAAATACTTTTTAAGAGTAGTAAGTACTAAAGTGACTATTCATAAATGCTTTGGCGAGTAGTTGCTCAGCCATTACTGTAATTTAATTTAAACATTATAATTCCATAATAATCAATGCATTTAAACTAGCTTGTCCTATTACATCACTGTTTTATGTTGTGAAGGTCAAGGCAATATTTATCAGATGTTGTGACAATATTTTAAGAGCTAGGAGGGCTCGAAGTGATATACAAGTACCATAACTATGAATTAGTTTGTAGAATTATACAAATAAATAATTATTATTTATCTTTTCTGATTATTTCTAAATCAAGCAATCGTGTGTTATGTAGATACATATTTTAAATGCGTAGGTATAGTGGTAGATAGCACAAAGTTACTGCGCCATTTGTGCGTGCATGTTCATTACTGTGGATTATTAAAATCACAGCGAAACCCCTCATTGTGCATAAATAAGTAGTCTTTATCGACCGATATCAATATCCTACAGTAAGTTTTAGTTGCGGAGATCGTAACTTATGGTATGTATCAAATATACAGCGTGTATTATAAATGTATGGCCGTATAAAAGTTTTGTATGGGACAGCTGATTATTTTTTCGCGATTACGATGTTGGTCCCATGGAGAAAGTTGTTCAGATTGATAGTCTGTACCACACCCTTGAAGGGGGGACCTGGGCATGTGCCCCCCTGCCCCCGAGCACGTTTCCTGTGACTCGAAGATCTTTCTCCACCTTGCGCCAGTTGAAGACCATATCTTTGCAGTAGTATGATTAAAGATCGTCTGAATAAACTGGAACGCTAAAATGTTTAACGCTGATGAAGTACCGACCTACTGGATATCTTCAGCAGCACATAATAAATAAGGTGAAAAGTGGGGCGGTCAGTTCTTAGTCGGGCCCGGAGGTCTGCTAATCCAACAGTGCATCTCGTAGACTTTAAGCTTCAGTCAGCGAGATGATTTCAGGATAACATGCCCGAGTTACACAAGGCTAGTTTCTCAAGCCAGGATAGAAAGCTACTAACTCTGGCTTCGTGTATACAGAACTAGCTTCCTTTCTAGGCTAGTAAGCTCGTAGGAACGCTAGTAAGCTAGTGTCTCAAGCTAGGATAGTTTAATAGGATGCGGTTCTATTTTTTGAGCTAGTATTCGATTCGCAGCCCGCGAAGCTAAGTATTCGATTGGCCAGTGCAGTGACTACGCGTTTTGTGATTTGACCGCAACCACGAGCCGTACTGTACTGGCTTAAAATTATCTGGCATCATGTAAACAGCACTAGTCTGTGCCAAGCCAGGATAGTAGGTATACCGAGGTTCTAGCTTGCCATCCGTTGAAAAACTAGCCTCGTGTATGTCGGGAAATAAAGTTAAAAAGATAGCGCGAATCCGGGGGGGCATCCAAAGTTTATGCAACTTTCCTCAACTCCCAAAAATATTTAGCTAATACCTACTACGAATGGTCAAAATTAAAACAATTCGAGGTGGGATGATTAATGAACTCACTGTGCTCGCTCTTACAGCCCGGGTTCTCTTCATTCTTAAACTTTACTACCTATGTCGACGATGTAAATTTTATTTCTGTCAAAAGCATATTTATACCATCCGAGACGGGATGCATTATGAAAATTGTATTATTAATGTATGCCATTGAAAAATAATGAATTCCAAAAACAGCATAGTGCAATACTAGTTATAGGAACAACTCTTTACTTGACTGGCCTATGTGCGATGTGTCCCAAAAATAAATCGTGGATCCGCCCTCACTTTCACTATCCTCAAAGTAGACATTAGCCTGAACCATATGTCTCCACACGTTTCTGATACACGCTGTATAGGCAAATCACTTTCAGCTGGAAGCAGAACTTCAATAAATAGTAGACAAAGGTGCATTTATTTATTTCAGGCGACGCATGCCCATAGATATAATATATAAATACTTAACCTAAACATACCTACATATATTTAGTATAAACTTCACTTCACTAGCTTGTTCTTGAGCTGTTCCTGTGGTACTTGTCGCATTAAATCTATCTTAGGCTGGATTGCTCGACAGACGTTCAAGAGCTGACATTGGTCGCGTACCGATTTATATGGACTCGTGCTCGCTGACCGTCAGTGTTACACTATACACCACCACGTCCATTTATTGTCAGCGGTCACGCGTACTTGGTACGCGTGACCGACGACTGCTGAGATAAGAGCTGCTGGTAAGCCCCCAGCGTAACACTAAATTCAACGCACAGCCTAAACCGCTGGGTCCAAGCATCATAATATTTTGCATAAGATAACGAAGGTAACTAAGGAAGGATTTTTGGAAAATTATCCCCGATAGGGTTAAATTTTTTGCGATGAAAGTGTATGGAAGTTCATTATTTTTGCTGATAGGAAATTCGATACATCTAAACTAAACTAATATTATCTGTAGAGGTAAAATTGTATGTATATACTTATGTTCGTAAAGAAAATCCCTGGAAGTAGGTAGCATACCTTCCTACTGATCCGATTACAAAAATTCGATCACTACTAATAGAAAGCTATTGCCATACGATAATGTTTTGTGTTATACCAACCACGCGGGCAGAGGCTAGTTGCTAATAACAATTAATTATCCGTTTTAGTAACTTGTTATCTTCAACAACGATACACTTGAAGAAGTATAAGTAGGTACGTTTTCCAACAAGTCTCTTTGTCATCAGATTAACACTTGTAAAGTGTGTAATACGCATTAGAATATTACGGCATATATAAATAATAATCTAATCTTCTATTAATTCGATTGTACCTATGTTATATTTTACGATGTCTACCACTTTTTCATGCAAACGTCTTTGTACAGAACCTTTTTGATAAAAAGTAAGTAAGTAGGTATAATATAATAATCTATGATTAAAACTTCAAGCAACGATGAGGGTTAAGGCTTTTTGAAGTGTTTTGAAAACAAACCAACCTCAAAAAGAAGTCACAACACCACTTTCAAAATTTTATAGATTTTGATCTCATGTCATCAGACGATTATCAAGTCCAGAACATTTACAAGTATTCTAGGAAATCTTTCAAAAAGAACAGGAGGGGCTCTCATGAAAACGTTTGCGAAAACAATAATTTCGAGGCGCCAGATACGTCACCAAGAAGTGATATTCGCAGCGATGGAAGAATGGACAGTAATCTGGATGCTCCCGGATGTAGTTGTGATATAGACCCCGAGGGCGAAATCGCCAATATTCTCCACAAAAAATGTCCAGTTATTACACTGGCGCAACGACAACTGGCAAGACTCTTGGATGAAACAGACAAACTGCTGTGCGATAACACGAGATGTTGCAGGTTGGTACGGTTTGTTATAGATAGGTACCTACCTAAGAAGGCCTTAGTGATGTACCTACCAAACTCGATCTTCTAAAGACAACCTAAAATCCGTGAAAGTACCTACCTGTGTTGAGAATAGGGTTTCTTTATTTCTTACCTGATTTTGTTCTGTGGGGAAGTCTTGATGATATCCTCCGTCAGTAGAGAACGGAGGGTTATGTTGGACTTCAACTGATTCAAACCCCGCGGTTCCTACTATTACCAGGAGTTAGGGCCCGGGAGATACTTAATCGTTCATTTGCTTATCTAGCGAGCCATCACCGGCATCACTATGTGCGGTCAATCCTATGACTGCACATCCTCCAATAACCTCCTCTTCGGCTTTGCCCCAAGGCCTCTTTATGGTGGCTAAAGACCTTTTAGCGCCCTTTGACGACCCGCTGCCAGCGGGTCGTCAAATGGCATTAAGACCAGCGGACCGCTGGTCTTATGCGGGTCCAATGAGAGGTAGGTAAAGGTAACCTACGCACTTTGGGATTTCCGCCTCCTCTTTTGCATGCATCATGTCCTTGCAAACGAAGTGACGGCATCCCACACGTTCAAGCTCTTCTGACCATGGACTGAACCAGGGCCGACCGGAAACGCAAAGATAGTTAGGTGTATATTAGGTACCTACCTGCCTCAACATTCACACAAAGTAAAAGTAATGTGATAATTGTTTCAGATCTGTATACGACTTCGTGTGTATTTGTAAAGAGATTTTCATGACTCAAGATAAATATCGACTGCTCTTAGGAATGTTAATTGGTTTAGGTTTCATTCTGGGAGTTCTTTTTGGTGCTGCATCTTGCGGATCATACCTCGGCCGATTCAACAGCCCAATCCTTAGTTGTGTCGACAATTATTTTGCTTCCGACAGGTTTTCCAATATCGAGGACACATTTCGTAGCATAGTTTAGTTAGAAACGACTTGTTAATACCATTAATCTGTATTTTTTTTTACAAAAATCTTGTATTTTAATAAGAATATTTTAGATGAATAAAGAATAGATAATGCTGTCGAATTCTTTCAATTTAATTCAGTAGGAACCTACTCCAAGCCGCACAAGCCAGGGAACTAAACAAAGCGCTATCTGCACACATGCTTACCCAGACAATGACATGGACCTACCTAATTCTTATATAACAGATTTTTACCGTCGTCATAAACAGTAGGTACAGACGCCAGCACATCAAGCTACTACAATCTGTCAAATTTCTTTAATAGATTTTCAACTTTAACGGTAAATTATAAAGGTTCAAGGTCGATTGGGTAAATTTGACAGTTTCGGGTAGCTTGACCTGCTGGCCTCTGTACCTAACAGTAAAACTGAAAAAAGTGTGGATTTTATTATGGACGAATATGATTTTATTCGGAATAAACGTACGAATTTCATAATTATGTATGGTAGGTAAGTATAGGTAGTACCTATAGACGAAATAACCAAATAAATGACATTTGGTTTTGTAATTAATCTGTGTCCCAAACTCCCAACCACTGGCCCAAATGCCAACACAACTAAAAGACAACCACGAGCATTCATAAAATCAATGACCACAAGCAGTTTTTTTACCGCACACTGTATTATTATCAACTCACGGTGTGGAGTTGAGTGTTGAGAAATTATCAATTTTTAGTTTAGTGATATATCATTGCTAATGGTTAACCAATAATTAACTATTAGTTTAAAAAAAATAATCATTAGATAAACCACAGATCAAAAAACTGGTCCTATCCAGGTAGGATAACCGTACACTGGTGGGAGGAATTGTTAAGGTGTTATAAATCAATTAAAATCATGGAGATTAAAAATAGTAAGTAATGGTTAAATTTTTGCAAAATGTGTTTTTTGATCAATTTTAAGATTATTTAGTGATATAATATCATTGCTAATGGTTAACCAATAATTAACTATTAGTTAAAAAAAAAAAATATATCTAATTACATTAGATAAACCACAGATCAAAAAACTGGTCCTATCCAGGTAGGATAACCGTACACTGGTGGGAGGAATTGTTATAAAGGTGTTATAAATCAATTAAAATCATGGAGATTTCAGGAAATTTATTCTATTATACAAATAAAAGCATTTTGCCATAGGTGGAACTAACGGAAAAACTTCCTAAAACAGTATGGTAATAATGTAATTATACATGTTTTAATACATTATTGGTTAATCCAATTGTTTTTTTTAAAACCTTAGTCCATGTATTTAGCAAAGCCCTGAAAATGTTCATGTTACAAATCGAGACAAAATTAAATAGTGATTAACTTACAATAATTACAACATATTTTTAGATACCAATTAAATCTAAACAGTGAAATTATAATACTAAGGCTCTTGAGTTACTTCTCCTCGCACCATTCATTCTCCTTACGAACTTGGTCTTCTTCAGCTGCAGTAAAATCATTTTTTATATTGAATGTCTTGCGAATTTCTTCTGGAGTCTTACCTTTTATCATATTGGCTACGGTTTTGCAAGTAACATCCAGTAAACCTTTTATGTCTAAGTAGTTTGCAGCTAAAATTAGTTCAAAAAGAGTGCCTTGATCAACTTTTAAAAAATCTGCATCCCATGATGAGATATCATCTGTTCGTTTCTCTTTATTCTCATCATCTTCTGGCAGCGGTGGATCATCTTTGTGGTACGTGGCCCACTGAATCACTTTCTTTAGTATCGCAGAATTCACGTTGGGCAAAGGAACTACCTCTTCTTCATCATCTTCCATTCCTAAATCTTCTAACATTGTCTTGATTGTTACCGAGCATTTTGCAATCTCAACATCCACTGTAAAAATTTCACTGTCCGAAGACTGCAGTTTTATGTTAGGCATCTAAAACAAATCGAAAAAAAAAACTTATAAACATACCAGGGTAACGAAAAATGGGACGCCATTTTACAATGTTCCCAGCTATTTTATAAATAGTGTCTCAAACAGTTATCACACTATGAGATACGGTAATTGATGAGCACTGTACCTTGGAATTTATGATAGGGCTCGAAGCAGTATTGTACACTGGTCGATGAATTTAATGTGCGCAAGGATTACAAGTTTTAACCAAAATTGAAAATACAAAGGACAGGTGAACGAATGCTATCTCATTCACGTCACAGATTATACATTTCGATTTTCATTTGATTTGACATTTACTAGAGTAGGGAACAGAGATATGAGTTTGTAGAGATAAGCTAAATCTATCGATATCAAATAGAATAGTAGAGTATTATTTATTTGCAGGAATACGAGTAGGTATGTACAAGTTGCCAAAATACATAGTTCATCATAGTAAGTTTCCGTCATATTCTACTAGGTATTGGTGTGCAAATGATAGTTGAAGTAAAATTATAAGTAATACATATGACTGATTTTTCTAACGCCAGATAATTTTATCGGAGGAATAATTTTGAATTTTTGACAGTTCTTCCATACAAAAACTGTCAGACATCAATATTATTCCACACATAAAAGATATCTGTCGATTGAGAAATCAGCACTTAGAATACTACAATAAGATAATAATATATACAAGATTTTTTTTATTGCAAGCTTTTATTTAGTTTTTTTTATAAATGTCAGAAACATATTCAATTAATTTATTTCAGACAATGTCCATAGTCCTTACCTATTACAAAATTAAAATCAAATAAAACATTACAATAAATCAAGAAACAAGAATTAGACAGACATTACACTAATATAATTAAAAATAATCAAATTTAAATAAAAATAATACACTTTAAACATAATCAATTACAAAATTAGACATACACAATTTATATAAACATACACACAATGATAAATAATACGAGGAGAAGCGCTAACATGAAGCTGTATCCTGTATCCACCTCTGTATCAGGGACAGGTCCCACCGCTCGGACAACACCCTCGGGAGACTGTTCGAGCTGCTTTGTAGGCGACTTAGTAGTGAAGCGTTCCGTTTCCTTAGGATCGAAAAAATCATCCGTCCGCACCTCAGCAAACATAGTCAAAGCACTACAAAGCCACGGAAGCCCTAACAGTATCCTGAAAGCATTGTTGTATTGGACGCGCAGTGCGCTGGACGCCCGCTGCGTAAACTAACTTTACGCAAACTTCCACAGATTTCACGTGTAAAAAAATCACCTTTACAGGTCTAGTGCAGATGAGTAACATTTGGTACCGGCTTTGAAGATCATGCATTCACTCTTTTCAGAATTGTAACTGAGCCCAGGACCTCCGCATATGACTCACAAAAACGCAATAGCTTACGCATGGCCCCGATCGATGGGCTCAGCAACACCATATCATCCGCGTAACTTAAACTGTTCATACACACTCCGTCTATGGATCATCCAATGTTAGTGCTGCTGAGCTCACCGACCAGGTGGTTCACGTACAGGTTAAAAAGGCGAGGCGAGGTTAGACCCCCTTGTCTTACTCCGCACTCCACCCTGTACACGTCCGACCTCGCATCAATCCATCTTCTGTTTACTGTACCAGTACCGGAGCAAAAATACAATCTCATGTGGCACATCTGTTTCACATTGTAGCTTCTGCCATAGCTTGTCGGTCGTAACACACCAGATCAAAAGCTTTTGAAAGATCTAAGAAGCATGCTTAAACTGGTGTGTTTCTGTCCGTATAGTACTGAACAGTCTGTTTGAGACAGAGGATTGCACTCTCAGTTGACAACCCGGGTCTGAACCCAAGCTGAGCGTCATTCAAATGAAGGTGCCTTTCCAACTGCTGATCAAGCAAACTGTCCAGCACTTTAGCTATGAGCCTATGACAGTCGCAAGCGAGATCGGTCTGTAATTGGATAGATCCGATCAGTCATCCGTCCTATCTTTGACAATTGGTATGTTGTACTACGACTGTGTGCATTAAGTCATCGGGTAAATAACCATGACCAACACACAAATTAAATAGTAGTGCAAGGACTCTTGGTATCGTGACCTGGGTGACTTGCCTCTCACCATCCTCTTTATAATTTGGGCCACATCATAGAGTACAGTAACTAAAAAGGACACATCCTTGGCGGAGAGTCTAACGTTAACATGCCCAAGACGGTCCTCAGCAGCGAGTACCTGTTTGGCGGACTCGAGCGGTGACACCACACTAAAATACCGATAATTAAATTTATATTCAGATTTTTCTAAAAAAAAAATCATAATTTATATTTTAATTAAAAAATATATTAACACGCATAGGGGCTGATTTTTAAATCGATAGATGATTTGTATTCGTGGAATAAAATAGACTTCTCACAGATTTTGCATGTAAGAACTGTCAAAAATTCAAAATAAAAATTATTGGCGTTGTTTTTTGTGATAGAAAATATAAAATAGTTTGTTTTAATAAGTTAGCATTTACTTCTTTTATGTTGGCGGAATATGATTGAATATTATTGGCGACATGCAGTGCACACTTTTCTATCATTGCAGTATTGAACTTTCTTACACTAATCTCGTCGACTTCGGATATTAGTAGGTATCTTTACTGATGGGTTCATATAGCTTTGGGTTTGTTTTAATGAAGACTACAACCTTTTCAAAAATCAAAAATCAATCAATGCCACAGATGAAAGCTACTTCCCTCCAGTTCTACATCTGCACCTATGCTGGTATGTAAAAACACGTCGCGCCAGATCCCAGCCACTCGTGGCACCTATATTCCTAGCCTGAAGGTATCAGTTCGCCGCACAGTTCTATTGTTATGTATAAAAGAACTTACGAATTCCATGTGTATATCACACACTACCCCATACAATAATGGCAATAGTCTGTTTCTTTGTGAGGGATGTTACCAAGGAGACCATCGATAAAATTATAAGTTACCATTCTCGTGATGTTACTACTTTACATAATGTACATCACTACTAATGAATGGAGTGCACGAAAACATGGTTGTTTTTCAGCTTTCCTTGGAGATTAATTTGAATATGATCACTTTGCTTCAGTTTTGATTACTGTTAAATAATTATGAAGTAATATAATAGAATTTAAAATTAAACATTTAGCTATGTATGATTTATGTAAATAACCTAGCGGTTAGCGTCTGAAAGTGCTTCTAGATAGTGAAGTTGTTATTAAAAATAATCATGAATTTTACCTACATTCAATGATTTAAGTGAGTGTTAATAATAGCTGAATAGTTGTTCTATAATATTTAGTATTTTTTTAATATTTGAGCATTTCCAAAGAATAAAAAACAGTGTCAACATTTTGACGTGTCGGTTTTTGGTTTTCGTGTTCGGCCGCCATGTTTGTCCTTTTATAATTTAGAAATTGAGAGATTGTATGGGTAATAGAATAATACTTTTTACTGCTGATGAGAATGCTAGTATTAGGATTACAGTTATATATTATTGAAGAATTCCAATCGTTACCGTGTTCATCAACATGAAAAAATTATGTGTCTAACTACAGCTTTCGCGTCCTTTGTTATTCAGGTATTCAGGATGGTTGTTGGATCAGCGACGTACCCAGGGAGGCAAGTGCTCCACAAAATGCAACCAATGGGCATGACTCCCCGTGAGCTGTCAGAGTACGATGACTTGGCTACAGCACTAATAGTGGACCCATATCTTGGCATCACCACACACAAAATGAATGTTCGCTATAGACCACTAAAAACAAATAAAGAAGAGCTGAAGAGTATTATTAAGGAATTCATCCAAACACAGGATTACAATAAAGCATACACTAGACTAGCAAATGGTGAATGGATGCCAAGACATTTTAGCAAAAATAAACACCAACAGAGCAAGCTAAGAGAACATGTTAGTATTTATTTTAGTAGACTTCCTAATCTTGTGTTTAAATAACTGATTGAGCCTGTATTGTGTTTTTCTTGAGATTTAAACTTTTGTCAATATCATTACCAATAAGATTGCTAGGATCTTACTATGACATTGGGTTCAATTTTTTAGCTCTTGCTATTAGCTCACTATGTAATATTGTTGAAAATAAAAACTTTTTGTTTTAAAGATTCTTCACTAACTTTTTTCCATATTTTATTTCAGATTTATCGTTATTTGCGAGTGTTCGATAAAAAAGCGGGCTTTGTTATTGAGCCCTGTTATAGGTACTCTTTGGAAGGTGGAGTGGGAGCTAAAATTTCGACAACCAAAAAATTTTTCAAGCATGAAAGAATTGATTTCCTGGTTGGATGTATTGCTGAGATGACAGAAGAAGAGGAAAAACAATTACTTCATCCAGGAAAAAATGATTTTTCTGTAATGTATAGCTGTAGAAAAAATTGTGCTCAGTTGTGGCTTGGTCCTGCGGCATACATTAATCATGACTGTAGACCGACTTGTACCTTTGAAGCTACTGATCGTGGCAAGGCTTTTGTTCGTGTGTTGAGAGATATTGAAGTTGGAGAAGAAATAACTTGTTTCTATGGAGAGGACTTTTTTGGAAATGGTAACTGTTATTGTGAATGTGAGACATGTGAAAGAAGGGGGAAAGGTGCATTTTCTGTTCAAAATGCACACAATGATGAGCAAGCAACTAGATACCGATTTCGAGAAACTGATAATAGAATAAATAGAACAAAAGCAAAACAGTCACAAAAAAATGAAAATGGCAAAAACCCTGAAAAATCTCGAATATCTAGTAGGCAAAATTCTGACATAGTTTCTCCACTTAGCATGAAGGAAATGAAGCAAAAAGGTTTAACAAAATATGATGCTGAACTTTTAATAGCCCAAGGTTGTATTGCAGATGTTGTAGATGGAACTGTCAGTAAAGAGGCACAGGGCAGTAGAGAATCTTCAGCTTCGAGGCGAGGTGAAAGGTTGCGGCGACGGACTGATAGCAATCGAGCGCCGAATGGAATGACAATGGTATCTGCGGCTAATGTTAAGCGACGAGCACCTCCGTCTCGCTGTTGCAGCACCACTAGTTCACGCAGTAGTCGCGACTCCCATACAGGCATAGTTTTACGAAGTCACAAACGCTTACTTGATACCTGCACACAGTCTACTTGTCCTAAACCTAAACACACATCAAAACAAGGTACTGATGTTAAAATTGATAGGAATCTTACTACACCAAAAGAAGAGACAGAGTTGAATGTTTTAGATACAAATAAAATTAATATTAAAACTGAACCAACACATGACAGTCAAAATGAGAATATTGATTCTGTTGATATTACAGACACACATATAGAAAAACCAGAGAATGATTGTGATACAAAAGAATCTCTATTGCAAAGAACAGATTTTGGTATTCCTACTACTGAAGAAAAGATTGAAACTTCTGTAAGTGATTCCAATGTTCAAGAACAAAAGGTTGATAATAAATGTGTAAGTGACAATGCTTGTGTGAGAAGTGAGATATATGATTTTAGAGAAAATGTGAATCCAAGTGAATCAAAAGATAGCAAACAGAACAAGAATCCAAAAATAGAAGTTACAAGTAGGAATGAGGAGTCCAAAAAAGAAACAGACTCAGGACCAGCATGGTTGGTAGATAATTCAAATAAAAGTAGTGAATGCCCGTGTACACCTCCACGGCGAGGACTAAAACTCACATTACGAGTGAAAAGGAGCCCTGTGGTGGAAGAAGTAATGGATTGTGGTAATACGACGGAGGCGACGGAGTATGAAGTATTACGGCTAGAGGGTGTTGACCCTGAGACGGCGCGGCGCCTGAAAAAACGACGTCGGTCTAAGGAGCGTCACCGCAAGCACAGCCCTATCCGTCCTCTGCCTCCAATGAAGCGCTTAAGATTGATATTTGGCAATGAGAGTCGTACTATTGATTTGCCAACTGCTATTTCAGCAGACTGACAGCCGCAACTACCTTATGGTTATTTTTCCACCGTTATTATTCAATTATTAGTTTAATTGACACTGATTAGGATTATTTTATCTAGTATTTATTTTGGTGACGTGAAGTTCTGACATTTGAGTAATGTGTGATAAGCATCAGATTTTAATTTGATGATTCCATGGTATACCTATTTATTGCAACAGACATTAAAGTTTTTATTGAATTAACACAAATTCATTGCATTATATCCCATAGATTATGTGTCAGGCATTTTCACGATCGTCAAATAAGTTGATCTAGACTTAGTATCTGTTAAATAAACTAATGTTATTCTGTTAATATAATGTACAAAAACAGTGGGTTTTGTTTATTGAAAGCCAGATACGACTTATTTGACTTACAGTGGAATAAGTCCTGGCGAATTAAACTGCCATTTGGTAAGAAAAATACATTGTTGCTGAAAATATTTTTTTTTTATGATTGGGAGCATAGTTCTTACCATTTTTATTTGTGTTGACACTTTGTTGACTTGCTACAGGTAGATCTCATTGCATTGTATAATTTATTTGTTCTTGTATCAATGTCTTAATGAAATGTGTATATTGAATATGGTATGGATATTTCGATGAGCATAGTAAAATAAATTCTCTATTTAAAGAGTAATAATTATTATTAGTAATATGTAGTGGTAAATCTTCAATTTGAACAAGGGTGTAGTCTCGAGACAGGATTTAATCATTTCCAAAGTCAGTGAGTCAGAAGATTGTGTGGTATGCATGAAGGCAGGCATGAAGAGAGCTTTATTGAAAATCTGTTGGATTATGAATTGTAATAATTCCACATTGTAGAAATTAATTAAATTGAGCTGAATTTATGAATTAACATTTAATCCAATTTGGTTCTAATATTGATAAATTTTCATGAGCAAAATGTGAATACCTAATGTTAATATGTACAGTTTCATGTTAATTTTTATTATAGATATGGGAAAGAAATGTAGCCGCGACAGGTGTTACGCTTGTAAAAGCTGTTCAGCAGTTGTAGGAAAATAGTTTGTATATATAACAGTAAAATTAATGATTATAATGTTGAAGTATTTGAAATACATAAAATTTAGCGACGACTTTAGAGTGTGGGTACGTTTACTACTTATCAGGGGTTCAGTTGAGTTGGTATTGAAGCAGATCCGTATTTACAAAAGATTGAAAAGAGGAAGACTTCATTTAAATATTACTTTTGTCAGTGTTCTAAGGCTAGAGATCTATAGACGCGACAGACTGAATATTCATTAAATAGTTAGCTTCAAAGGGAAAGGGTGTTTATTTTACACATAAGTAATTAAAATGGAACAATGTTGTAGAGCATCATTGGTAATGGAATACAGTCTAGAAATAATTAAATTAACATTACTTTTGTTGTTTGTTCCATGATCACCTGGGGGTTCAATGAAATATAAGTAATTCAATTCATATTTTTTATTTAGGTAGTTTATCAAGCATATTCATATTTGTTATTATTACAAACAACAATATATTGATAGCTACAATGGGTCAATTTAGGATACCCACAAATATTAATAACACCATGTACCTACCTCTAAGAGTGGTCATTTTTACAAATTGTAGAATAATTTGTGTACTTTATAATTTACAAGTATTGGCTGTATTAGAAAAATGATGCACACAACTTAACTATGGTAATTCTGCAGTTATTTGTGAATTGCTGGTTTTATGACTAGCTAATGTGATATTCCTCATTGGAATAGTGTATGTAAGAAATCTGTACTTTAGATAAAAACAAGTTGCATATTGTTGACAAACATGAAATATTTTTCATTTCAATAATATTATCACAATAAATTGCCTCAAGTTTCTTTCTAAAATTTTGTTTAATTTGATGGATAATATATATTCGAGAATTTGACAGAGGACCCTTCTTGATGACAAAATCCATCATCTCCCTAAAAAATAAACATTTCATGGAAGACAGGATTCTATTTTTATGGGTTTTTTATTTTTATTACAAGAGTTCCATAATCACAATTTACAAATAATCGCGTAATTAATAACGAAAAATTTAGTACTTTTGAGTTAGTTTATTATCAACTTAATGCAATATTGACATTGGTATGCCCATTCTCAATATATAAGCTGTGACTTCTTGTGGGGATGGCTGTTATTGACATTCTGCTTTAGTGTCCATACCTGAAACAATAATATCACACATAAGGCAGTGTTAAATAAATTTTGGTGTGACATACATTACAGTATGTTTTAAAAAGATAATCCTGATTGCTATTTCTATACTCAGTTTATTATTATAGCCTTAGTAAGCGGTTGCTCAACTCAATGATACACATATTCATCAGTAGGTATATAATGGTGAAGTGTCTTAGTGAAGGCTGCAGTACACCCCAAAATATATCTATTTTATTTATTTATTTTACCATTTATGTACACACATACAAGAAAATACACATAACACATACAAACATACAAGAAAAAACAGAACAAAAAAATAAGTACAGAGGTGATGCTTATTTCATAAGAAATCTCTTCCAGCATACCTGCGATAGGACAATAGACAGAGAGATCTATATTATTATCCTTGCTTACACCATGTATCCGGAGTTGCTACACTTCATGGATAAGAATAGGTAAGGGATACATTGACTATTGGTCAGGAGTTGTGAAAACAGGGGCCTATGAGTCAGATAACCAGGATTGGGACAGTATAAGGCGAAAAAAAAGTTATGGAATTATTATTTGTGTTTTCTCTTAAAAACTATAAGCACACTTTTAAATGAATGTTTAAACAAAATACAAGTTAAATCTACTTACTTCTGGAATTCCCATTCTCTGTTGTCTAGAGGGCAAACTTGCCTAGTTTTGAGCCAACGTGAGATGCAATGGAAGTGGAAAGCATGCTGTAATAAAAAAAAAGTATTTAAGACCATCTGCCGACACTCGAAAACAATAGAATTTGAGGACTGGCCTTACATTACAGACACCCCAGGCGACTGTGCACTCCTCACTGGTAGCTGATGCCTGATTGGCTTGGCATTCTATGCACAAATCCATTATATGGTTACGGCAAATCGCGCAGTTATCGACCACAATATCTGTAACAAAGTTATAGAAAGAAAACATTCATTACATGAGTTTTTATTTACGTGATCATTCGTCAGTTGAATAATGTTACATCTTTCTTACCCCAAGCCCATAAAGCGACAGCATTCCACTGAAATCGAAATAAAATCGATCAGAAACAAATACAACAACAAAGAAAATATAGCTTACCGTTGCAATGAGTTTGCGAAATGTATAGTTACCTTTTTGACTTCAAATCTCTTTTTGTCACCTTTCCCACTACTAGAAGACGCCATTTCGACTTCTTCTTCATCTACATCCATTACAGAAGCCATATTTTTTCAGAAATACCTTATTTTTTAATTCTAAAATGAGGATATGTTGTACACAAATTTGACAGGTATGACAAACGCAACCGAGGTTAGGTACTGGTATTTTTTTAAATATTTTGTGTAGCGTAGCGGGTATCGGCCTTTTCGTATTGGCACAAATGTTTATTTTGACAGAAAGAGCTGTGGTGATGCTAGCTACACTCGCAGCGACTTTAGTCGACTCGCCTCTCTGGTGTGTTGGTGATCAGAAAAAAAAAATGGGTGCGTGTACTTATGTGTACGAGCGTCAGAGGCTATACTTCTTTTTTTAATTAAAAAACAATTTTTAATTGCATGCAAATAATTAATCACAAAAAGGTTAAAATAAAGTTCTTTGTTTAGGCTGAATAATGTTGGTAACAAGTCACGGGCCTTTTAAAGAAATTAAAAGCATAATAAAAAAACAGAATTTTATGGCATCCGATTTTTTATAGTGAAATGTCCATTGCCTTTTTTTAAATCGATAACAAACAGGTTGATAGAAAAAATGCTTAAAATAGGTACAGACCGGTTTATGCTGAAAAAAGTGACGTATATCTTTAAAAATAATGAGTGGTTTTGCGGACAGCTTCAACCTGTGAATAGTGTGTGACGGATATGCGCGCGCATCTTAAAATTTCACTCTCATCATTTTTTCATAACGCGCCTAAAGAAGTATAACTTCAAAAATACAAAAAAAACCTTACTTACTTATCATATTTTTAACCAGATACAACATTAAATTATTTACTATCTTTTAGCTCTTTGTCTAGATACAATACAAATGTAATGATAATATCTTCCAAAACTCTGTAATCATAGCAAAGATTATAGAAAACACAGATTTACATGGAATTAGTATGTGCCTGTAATCCTATTGTTATACTTTAGGGATCATAATGGATAATTTATTAAAAAACAATATTATAGCGCTACAAGGTTCTCTAGGTGTGTGGCCAAAATTGGAATTAACCCCGCCATCTTGTTTTTAAGGCGAAAGCGTCAGGGTAACCCGCGAAATTCACATTTTCTTACGTTTTTTTGCCATTTGCAGGTTGTATCTTGATCTAAATGTGATTCGCGGCCGTAACAAATATTTATTTATAGAATTATAATCATCAATACATCTCTCTTAGTTCATATTACCCTATTGAATGATATTTCACGAAATCATGACATTTGACTTTTTTTTTTCTTTATATATTTAAGGGCATTTATAATCACAATGCGTATGTCAGTCCCATCGTACGCTAAATACACATTTCTCATATCTGGGCCATGAACCTAAATAGACTCTTCGCATCATAGCCATTTGGTTGAGCCAGGATTTTATGGAATGTGCCTACTTCAAATCTGTTCAACCTCAAACATTTGACTTAAATGTTAGAACTGTAACCCAAGGCCAATTGTAACCCAAGGAGTAGGTATTGCTGATTTTAATTATTATAATTCTGTAAAACCATAATTGTTATATGGTCGCCCTAATACAGTCATGTTATTTTCATTGTAGGTACCTATTGATTCAGTAATGGGAGGGTCAAGGAATCACACACATTCTGGCAGGTGATAGAGGAATATTTTCATAATAACGCCGGCGCCCATGCTGCCCAGGAACTGCTCAGAAATAGGTACTGGGCAACTAGTATACGCACATTTATTTTCTTTTACCACCTCTCTGAGTGGCTGATACTGGCATGAGGTATTCTTTATTGTAGGTATATGAGAGATTTTTCTGAAAAGTTTTAATAAACTGTCTGATCACACCTTAGATCTGTTCACAGTATCACAATTAACCTGTGGCGCCACTGGTAAAGGGTAATTTATGCCACTTCTCAAAAGCAGAAGGCACGTGCACGACGATCATCACGATTGCTCGCGCAAACATGCGATTTGTGATGTTTATTACTATTATTTACCTTCACTGTGTGTCAATGGTGTGGTGATTCTCGTCACAAAATAAAACAGAACTGTTTTCAGTCATTTTTATTAAGAACTATTTAAATCTAAGCAGTGTGTGTGTGGTTTTTTAATTCCAGTTCATCCGTGTCAACGTTGTTGGCTTCCCTCGTCCTTTTGTACGAGTTCTTCCAGATTTCATAGAAACACACTGTGGCTTGAAATCTGTAGCACACGAGAAGCGGGACTGACACGTGCGTAATGAGAGTCCAAGCCCAAACTCCATAGAATTCCATCTGCAAAATATCAAGTAGGAACTTACTTAGTTTTTTGAATATCTTCCTGGCACAGTCGATTTAGTTCTTTTAGCCGATTAGCTCTTTTTTCTGGTTAACACCAGAAAAAAGAGCTAATCGGCTAAAACTTAATACTAGGGCTGATTTTTCAATCGACATATTTTTATTCCTGGAATAAAATTGACGTCTGACAGTTTTTGAATGGAATAACTGTCAAACATTCAAAATTATTCCTCCGATAAAATTATCTGCCGTTGGAAAAATCAGCGTTCAGTCGTTTCTTGTTTTAATACAAAAAATGCCACTAGCGAAATACAGATTTGTGTTTGTATATCCTACAAATAAATGTAGATCAGCTTTTCTTCGATGGTTGAAATTATTTTAATATAATTGTGTAATATAAGTAGTTCACATATATTTTCGTATGATCTCATAAATAAAGTAGTTAAACGATCGAAAAACCATCGGTACCTGAAGAGGATGGAACTCTGCTCTTGAATTTTTAACTCTGTTTATGAGCCATAGAGCGAAGTTTCCGACGAGAAGGAACGTTACTAGTTGTCTGCCCGGTCTTTGTCGGCCAGTGCCCGCACAGCGTCGAGACCAAGCATCCAACACTAGCAGCGTCTGGCACGAACTTTGAATAACAGCGCATAGAGGTGATATTATCCTGCAAATTTAGAACTGTTCATAATGACTAGTCCAAAAAGACTTGACTTGTTCGATTTGCAAATGCCCAATTTGTACCTAGTTGCTTGTGATTCTCCGGGATACTGCTGAATGAGATACCCAGCTCCGATGATTTGAAACAAGTAGTACAAGTAGACCCCGCACTGCGTGACCAACAGCATCGCATGTTCTAGCGGCAACGCTGAGACAGCACGCTTTAGCGGCAGCGTCCGCATCCTTTGAATGCACGCTCCCGATCCGATGGTCATTATAAGGAACAGGATCGACTCCCAAATGTTTATCTGAACAGAATGAAACACGATGAATGGTAGGCTACACGAACTGCATTTTTAGATCCTATTTTAAATAAAACGACTATTATTCGTACATACCTGCAGTAAAGCTAAATTCATATGTTCTGGTTTTTGGAACAGTCCATTGAACAGCATTAGACTGACAATAGTGCCAGCCAAGACTGCTACTCCCATAAACAGGCCCTTATGTGCACTTCCACAGTCAACAGAGAAATGGTTGCTAGATTTGGCTCGAGCACAGCAATGGCGTTCTTTAGCAATAATAGAAACGTGGTCTTTTATCGGTTTCTGGAAACGAAGATTTGAGTTAATTCACTGACCTAATTAATGTTCCTAGCTCTGATGCAGATTCTCGGAACCAACTAGACATAGGTATGTATGTGAGGCCTGAAAGTAGGTCGAGGATGCAAACTGACACGGTAATTCTACGCAGGTTATCGTCGGATCTGTTTTTGTTTGTGGAAATATGTAATATATTTAAAAAAAGTTGAAAAACTAAAGCTTTTGAAAAAAAGTTGAAAAACTAAAGCTTTTGTATTGTATTGGGAAAGACAAAGATCTTACCGATCCTGGAACTGTACAGATATCATTCCAGATTACGAGTAGGATTATAGAACAGAGAAGGCTGTATTCTACACCACAGGGCCTTAAATAAGGGTTGACGCTCCGAATCAGAGGAATGATCATATAAGACACGTTGCAAGTCCAACTGATATTCTGGGTTGTGAAATTCAAGTAGTTTATGGTGAGATTTGATAAATAGTTGTCCTCGGTACCAATAGCCAGGTTTTGTTCTCGTATGTAAGTTGTATTTTCCACATGATCCCTTATAAGTATTTTCGAAGGGCCAGTTACGTTGGCGTATCGGATGAATGCTGGGCGGTCATAGGCCATTGCTATGATGTCATCTCGTGTCTCCTGAACGACGACGTTCAGCCATTCGCAAACGTTTGTAGCTATTAAGTGCATGAGCCCGAATCTATCCAGCACCACCCCTCGCATGGGATCCAATATCTGAAAAAAATAAACGTGATTGAAAATTCACAAAGTTTTAATTTAAAAAAAATATTGGTTGGTATATCTTCGATAGTTGCCTGCATTACTTAGTTACAGGAGAGTTAAATGTAATGTCTATAAGATTATTTCGGAATATATCTTTTCAACGGTTCTAATGAAGGTTTTTATATGCGACATCGAAGAATCATTGTAAATCATTGAACTAATATGATCACCACAAAATTACGAAAGTTTTTTAGAACTTTGCTCTGTTGAGAAGCCACGATGCGGTTGAGGTCAAATTAGTGAGTGATTAGTATAATGAAGACTGTAAAATGAACTTAACCTTCCTCAAGACCCAAGCCACAAAACATTTCCCGTAGCGCACAGCTAAACTCCGCACTTATTTAACTGTTAGTGAAGTTGTATCGATAGTCACGGTTCTTATAACTAGAATAGATAAATCTTAATTATGTAAGTGCTAGTTAGTCAGTTCGAAAGCGTCATTACCCGTATATACTCGTAGTATGTAGGTAGATGGCGAAGGTGTGATCCAACACTGACAAAATTGTTCCTGAGTACTTTCGTTTAGATAGTCAGTAGTAGCCTGGAAATTGACAATAGATTCGCCCACGTGTACATCTGTCTGAAAGCTGTGTATGAATGTGGGTGTAAAACGGTAAGTATGTATTACACCTCCACATAAGCTTCGGAGAATTATATGATTTGGTTGTATTTTACACTAAGAAGAAAGCTATACTTTTTTTTTTGTACTCAGTATTAACCCAAAGTCTTTGAAGTTTGATTGCCACTGGGTTATTTCTATTTAAGTCACTAGGTGAATACGCCTATCTATCTGGTCTGAGCTACTTTATTATTTTGTTCATTAGAGATATTTGTATTCGACACCTACACTTTTGATTTGAAATAAAATTGTTTATTCTGTAAATAGGATATAATCCCTTTTACACGTCATATTATAAAAAATAAGCTAGATGAGGTCGGCGTTTCTTAGCTGACTACTCTTAGAAATAAGGCCGAAACCAACAAAGTCTCTTTTGAAGTCCAGAAATAATATTCGTCAGATCATGTGAAGACCATGTAGATTGATGTCTTAAATCACACAGATTTGAGTGGACCAGTCCGGTCAGTGCAAGCATTTCTCAGTAATCGTGTTGCTCAACTCAAAACTTGTGGAGGTCAACGACTCAACGAACCATACCAAAGAAAGGACATTTGGGTACGCCGCAAAAAGTACTCAAAACTGCCAGAGCAACATTAAAACTACCAGAGAAAGAAAAAAAAAATGACCCACATAGCCTCAGACACATTCACAATAATTAAAGTAAAATAATACTTTACAATATTATTTGTATATTTAATATTCTTCTATGTATATAAAATGGTGTAAAATGATGGTTTTGCAAATTAATTAAAATTATAAGTTTTATGGTTTTATCCAAAGATATAATACTAATATACTCGTATAATACTAGCACTTCATCACAAGGCTTAGCAGAGCGTTTTATCAGCATTCATTCTGCCGAATGTCCAGCTTATGCTGGACATTCGGCATAATCAGCCTATAACGTTCCCACTGCTGGGAGATAGGCCTCCTCTCTGCGAGAGGGAATGGGCCGTAATCCACCACGCGAGCCCAGTGCAGGTTGGAAGAAGCCACGTCTTCGAATTTTTGGTTCTAGGACATACCGGACATGCCGAATGTCCGAAATATGTACGTCAAAACGGGAAATAAGCGTAGGTGCGCTTGTTTCCTATTATATATTATTTTAATGAAAACTATTTGCTTGTTAGCGCTCAAAAAAATATGAGCAACTACACAATAGAGAATTTCGTGATGTTTCACTTAGCAGCTGCTGATCTGACAGGTAGTTCTACGGTCAAGGTGAACCGACTGATGGTGATCTTATTTCTTGCTTATCACTAAACAATCGGTCAACTCGCTCTCCTGTCGTCACAAGCTATACAGGTGTAAGCGGTGGAACTGGGCCGTAATGTAGGCCCAGTTGCACAAATATCTAAATAGAACTGTTTAAAATTCGTAAAAAAGTAAGTTTTAAATTTCGCGGGTGACCTTGACGGATCATCCTCAAACCCGTTTAATTTCTAGTATATTTTCAATTATAACGATGATATAAAAGTATCATCTAGATTTCCCCTTCTATGTAGGGGTCGGCTTCCAGTCTAACTGGATGTAGCTGAATACCAGAATTATATTTAAAGAACATTTATTAAATCGTATCGTATTACTAAGTAACTGGGTTGTGAAGGTCGGATAGGCAGTCGCTTCATGCAAAATACTGGTATTCAGCTGCATCCGGTTAGACTGGAAGCCGACCCCAACATAATTGGGAAAAGGCTAGGCAGATGATGATTTAAAGGACATTTAATGATAGTAAAGTTATAAAAATTGCACTGTTTTTGCGACTTTGAGGAAGATTATAGGTTAACATCACGCTGCGACCTTAAGCAGCCGAGAAAAAATCAGAAAGAACGGTAAGTGAAAACGAAGGAAGAGCGCGGGCATGAAATGTGTCTGTTGTTTTAGTATACTGTGGTGTATTACGACTTTCACGCGAACAAAGTCGTGGGCAGAAGCTAGTGTATTATATCTATAAATCCTGTGAAATATACATAAATACCTTTCGAAATACATTCTCTAAATAATGTTGAAACTGCAACAAATTCCGTTGCGTAGTTTAGAAGAACAACGTGATCACACAGACTGACACAAAAAGCGACTTTAATAAAGAGGGTCAAATTAAATTTTCTAGCGAAACTCTGTAACCTCTACCTATATCTGAACATGATAAAATAAAAAAACAAATTTATTAATGTTTTTTTTTGAGGTTAACGACCGCTGGTAGTTTTGTTACTTGAAGTTTGAGTTGAGAAAATCTGTTTTCTTTTGTTTTATCGTGTTGACATATCGAAACCCATCACGTCTGTGAAGTTTACAAAACAGAAAACAGATTTTTTTAACTAATATTTCAAGCGACTAACTGTGGTCGATGACACATCTGCGGAGTTTCGCCAGCTAATTTAATTTGACCCTATATAATAATGTAGGTATAGAAGTTTAATGAGATTACTACTCACATCTGTATAAGAAAATATGAAGACTGTTTGAGCAACCAAGTACAAGATCCTGAGAGCTGGTTTCATGGCCACGATGGCCATCTGGCAGTCCCCCGACAAGTCGAAGTACCCTCCGAACTGCAGACACGAGTATATGATGGAACCCACTCCGAACCCTGCCACACCCATGTGCAGGTAGAAGCTGCCGTAACGGGTGCGTATCACGTTTTCTGCAAAGAATTATAGTAA
The DNA here is from genome assembly GCA_949629185.1 of Apamea crenata. Taxonomy (NCBI): domain Eukaryota; kingdom Metazoa; phylum Arthropoda; class Insecta; order Lepidoptera; family Noctuidae; genus Apamea; species Apamea crenata. Next base: position 9,148,016 of record OX451359.1, read on the forward strand.
TATTAATTGCAGGACTGGCTCGTTGGTATAGTGGTCATAAGCGCTACTGTTGAGCATGAGGTCCTGGGTTCAATTCCCAGGTCGGGTAAAGTGTTGTTGGGATTTTCTATCTGGAATTTCTCAGTCTGGATTTGTGCCCGGTGGATGGCGATTGGCTCGCGCCCTATTACATTAGAAAGAAAGAAAGAAAAAACGTTTATTTGGACACAGTTCGTGAAACACAAAATACAAAATTAATAAATTAACAAAATAATGTGACATGTGTGTGTGTGTGTGTGTGACATTAGACTTAAACATAATTAATACATAAGTAGGTATACCTTCGGGAAAAAACAAGACTTGAACGCCAATTCCCGTAATCAAAAACGTTGAACGTTTTTAATCTAGCAGCAATCTCATTACAGCGACAATCAATGTCAAAAACATGTCAAAATTATAGGGAAATTAGATGTATTTATGACAGATTGAGACTGAGATCTCAATGCCAATTCTCGTAATTTAAAACATTCAAAATCAAGTCGCAGTCTCATATCAGCGACAAACAAATGTCAAAAACTTGTCAAAATGTAGGGAAATTAGAAGTATTTTTTGACAGATTGAGACTGAGATCAGACTGTGAACGTTCTTAAAATTACGAGAATTGCCCCTCTGACTGTGAACGTTCTTAAAATTACGAGAATTGCACCTCAGATGTTATGTTAAGTAATTACAGGATTTAAAAAAAAGTTTTCCTTTTTCTCATATCTGTAGTTTCTGCCTGGTGCAGGCAGAAACTACATGGGAACAATGCGTCAGTTTATTTATGTATGTATTTTTCTCAAAAGTATTTTATTTCACTTAAATTTGACTATCTTTCTGTGTTTGAGATAATTCAAGATCATGATTCCGAAATATTCATACAAAAATTGGGTTCTCCTAATCACCACCACCACCACCACCATCTAGAATGAACTTTTGTACCCAAGTCCAAAAGTTCATTCTTTTCCTAATGACACCCGAGCATTCAAGTACAAGTTTGCATGAGCTGAAAAAATGAGTACTTACCGTCTTTATCTCTTCTAGCTAGTCGAAGGTGATAAAACGTATACCCCAAGAAGAGCATACTGACTATGTATAAATACATTGTGAACACCTGAAATATTACAAATATTAAAAAATTGCAACACTAAAATCTACAGGGTGGCAGGGACATCGACGCACAAACTGTAACCGTGAATTCAGCACATGATTCTAGACCCCTAGCGTTGAAATTTTTCGTGAGTAATTAAAAAAAAAATTGCGCTTCCATACATTTGGACCGCGTAGGTATTGCACTTTGCTATAAAATGGCTGTTTATTTTTTTGATAACCGAACCGAAATAGTCGAACGAGTAAATAACACACGAGTAATACAGGGTTATTTATTACTCGTTCGACTCTAGTTTAGATCGTAGCCCGTAGGCCCGTAGAAGCGAAGGCCCCCGTAGCGCTTGCAACGGGATAGCTACGTACGACCCTAAGATACTGACATGTTTTCGCGAAACTTAGTCGGATCGTGATACTAACGCATGTACAAGAACTCTTCTTTTTCTTAGAAAAAAATGTTTCTGTGAGTTTCATTTAATTCACCTTATTTAATTATACATACTTTTCTCCCCTCTATAGTAGAGGGGAGAAAAGTAGATAGATATAGATAGATTTGTGTTGAATAACATAAACAAATGAGGTGAGATTATAGTTTATGTGAGATAACTTGTACATAACATACGAGTATGTATTGTTAGAAATAGTATACTTAAGTTTAGTTTACTATTTAGTGTAATGATAGGTTATAAAAACTCCAATTACAGCTTGTGTATAAAATTAACATTACAAATAAGTAAAATATACTAATATGTAAATCTATTGCTCACCTAAATATTCTCTAATTTGTTTGTTTTGTCTCGAACCTACAGCATATCCATATTTTTTACTATATTTTTTCGCCTAATTCAAAGTCTTTCGTACTTTTTCAATTGAGAAGAGTGGCTAAGATGTTATGTAATAAACCTTTTATGTGCCTAGTCCTAAACCTGGACACAATTTTTCCTCTTTATTTTTATATTTACTTGCGCGTCTGGAGTAGAATAATCGTAGAGTAGTGATCATGTAAAACAATTACATACAATGTAACTAAAAGTGCAATGTATGTGTGTATCTTGTATTAACAATTAAAAAAAGAGAACAGTGCGAGGCGATGTCTATGATGGCCCAACTATGTTGGGGTCTATTTCGATAAAAGGTCCTTGACGAAGGGTATTTGGTACAGGACTATTCAGCCCTCTCTTTGTCGTTCTTTGTGGTTCGATGTGGGTGGGATACACAGGCAAGAACTGGTGACGGCTTTGCGGCTCCGATCTGGTCATATTCCGCTCAATAGTTTTGCTTACATGATGCGCAAAGTAGAAGCACCTAATTGTACAGTGTGTGGAATTTTGGAGGACGCGCACCATATTTTAGCGGAGTGTGGTCGGATTGAGCGGCAAAGGCGATCTATGTTTAATAATAGGTACTGCAATGTAGGTTTCTTTAATAGTATTTTGGCTTCACCATTGTCTGATGCAGCCAAGATGCTGGTTAGGATGGTGATGGTAGGATTTAAGTTAAGGTCAGAGTAGTGTCTTCTTGTTTTTTAGTTTTTGTAGGTGTATTTAAGTTAAATATTAAGTGAAATTTTTGTTTTCAATAATGGGGGTGAAATATTCATTTATGAAAAAACCCCCTAAATAAATAAAGAATTAAAAAAAAAAAATGTTGGGATCGGCTTCCAGTCTAACCGGATGCAGCTGAATACTAGTAGTTTTTATAGAGCAAGTGTGTAGCACGATACCTCTTGGTAAGACTTGGGCTTCTCATTACTGGTATATTATGCCATTAAAAATGTGCTTTTATTTATAATACTAGTAAGTACATACTTACATCAGATATAACATTAGTATAAACTTCATTTTGTATGGTGCTCGTTACTGGCAAGGCTATTCCTAATACTATTAATAATTTAGCATAAAACGCTGACAGGACCACGGTCATCGATTCACTGAAACAATATGATATATTGAATCAATTAGCTGTAAATAACCTAAAACACGAAGCTTGTGAAAATTAATATGATGCCAACAAAATTAATGAAAATCGTCGAGGTTTAGTGAGGACGCCATTACCTATTGTTTAGGTTATCCGGATTAGGTATTTTAGTGAATGGTGTACGAAATTAACTAATTAATTGCATAGTTGTTTTCGGATTTTAGTTTCGAATTTGACGCTATTTTAGGGATTTGTGAAGCCAATTAATTTGAACTAGGTATACGTTTGTTTGGGTGGAAATTAAGAAATTGTGCCTGGCATTTCCAACAGCAGCATTAGGATCGAGAGATGCTGAAAGGCTTGTATTATTTCTAAAGTTTATGCGGATATTATGGCTTCCTTTTAGAGCATACGAACCTCCTACTTCGAAGGTGGTTATAAAATCTCGGGTACAAACTGGCTGGCAATATTTAAGTTAATCGAATTGGCGTTTGCATACGTAGGTACTCAGAAAGGCTGCCTATATTTGTGGTAGCTTAGAACTTACTCGCCGTGTGAGAGTGGTTTCCTTCTGGGAATGGGTGTGGCAATGTGCTCCATGCTGGAACTTGAACTGGCTGGCATCACCACGCTGAGACGGGGCAGCGAGTGCGGTGGGTGTTCTCTGTAAACATAGGTACAAGTTAATAATAATAATACAACAGTTTATTTCAGGTATTAACCCATAGCAATAACATTAATACTAAAATCAGAACTTAAATCTAAATTAAAATAAACATCAAAATTTCGTTCAAAAGATCGATGGACGCTCTGCGCGTCCAGTATAATAATATCTTTAGGATGCTGTTGCGAAGGCCTCGTTTCTGTAGTGCTTCAGAGATGTTTTTGCAGAATCGAACCGATGGCTTTCATGAGGTGATTCGCAAAAAAACTGCATCTCTACTAAGCAGAGTACGGGAATCTAGCAACAGCATCCTAAAAATAATAGGGGAGGATGTTACCTCTCCAATTTTTAAAACAATGGTGAGGTCGGTAATTAAGTAGGTATAAATCATATTTGTGACTTTACTAACAATAGTTGTAAGTCATTATTGTAAGTACTAACACATTGGATCTTAGTTATCTGAATTAAATAAATAAAATTAAAATTAAATCTTAATATAAAAACAAATAAAATCAAAAATTAAAATTATAAAATAAACATGTCAAAAATAAAAAAACAACGGTATAAAACTTTAATTATTTAACTTACTAATTCTCAATCTAAAGTAGCAGTAAATACATATTATTTTCCTGAACATACAGACACATTAGAATTCTTAAAAGGAATGTTTAAGCTTTTTGATATATTAAAAATAGAATAAGAGAGAACGTTAAGAAGGCTTCTTAGTGGCAAGTAAGAGATAAGGCAGACTTTGAGATATTTCTAGACAAAATATCCTTCAAAAAAGATACACACAAATTAATAAACGCGAAACTATAAAAGAGAGCTGAAAATAACTCACTATCTAATTACACGAAGCCGCTTACAAAATAAACACTGAAAGCAAATTCCGTACATAATAATATTAAAACTGTTACATAAAGCGGTGTCGATTTAACGTTACACCAAGTTGTTTTGTTTGAAGCGGCGCTTATCTTCTAATAGTGGGTTTTAATGAACCTCCTCGCCACCCTTACCGCCTTGCCTCACCTTTCATCTTCAGGCACCGCTATGAGAGGCTCTGACGGCCGTCGCCAGTCCCTCGATGCATTTTGATTAGATTTCTCCTTATTTTTCATCACCAAAACCTTTTAAACACCTTTGAGAACCCGCCTTTAAATAATTCTCGTTTTAAAGTTTTTTTTTTACACAATTTTTGTCTATTATAGATGTTGTGCGTTGTAAAGCAAGTCACGAACTGCTTAGCATGATACAAAACGCAGCGACATGTCGCAACCGTGTGTGTTAGTAATTAGTTTCTAACTGTGACAGGGTTGAACTTATACTTATTATTATATTAGGTACATTTATTTGTGTTGGAGAATTCACTATTTTGCTGAGAACAAACACTGGAAAAGATGTGGTAATTAATATATTTTCTAGAATTTTCCGACAAGAAAACCGAAAATAAGATGAATTATGTTTTCAGTACCTAAGTCGTAAAGCATTATAAAATAATGGATTCCTCAAATATTTTTGTGAGTCTTTTAAATTGGCACTTTGCATAACTTGTTCAGGTTATCTAAAAAACAGTTTTGGGGAACTAACACATTCGGATATATTCTTATTTAGTTTAACAGAGTTAACAAACTCTAGGATCCCATTTAAATACTTACTTACTTTACTTTTTTTTTTAAATGTTGCCCTACACTAGGAATTTCTCCTATATCGTGGGTGCGTTTACATTTAAACTCACATACACTAACAGTCAGACCCGGAACAACTACTTGTAGGTCATACAAATATTTGTCACGTGCGGGAATCGAACCCGCGACCTGTAGCGCAACAGTCAATCGCTTAACCACTGCGCCAACCGTGTCGTTGTACCGTGTCGTATTTAAATGACGACAAGATTCAAAATCATGGGATAAGATTATTGAACTATCTTAGTCATTTCAGTCAAAAGAAGTCCACTGCTGGAAATAGGCCTCCCCAAGGCGTCACCACATCAACCTGTTGGTTATTGAACTACGGAGTTTTTCAAAGTGTCCATGCAGAATTCACGTAGATTTTAGCGTTATTGGTCCAACAACTACTATATTTTCTTTACATTTTTAATATTCTGACATTTTCTGAATTGTAATAAAATTTACGTAACTTAAAAAGCTTATATTTTCTTTTATAAGATTGCTAAAAAAAAAAAATCGACTGAAGTTAAAATATCTGTGTTCCTTAACTACTCCCGAAAACATTGAACACAGAGTTTCGAACAGTTAATTTAAATAATAAACTAACTATTAATGTAACAGACACATCTTTGACCTCGTTACAGGTAATTTCATAACAGCTCGTACAGGTCACAGGTGCCCACAGCTATAGGCAAAGCGATCAATACATAGAGATGCAACAATCGGCACAGTTCATAACAATAAGCTCTGCCTATATACCCTGGACATCCTTTGTATAGCGTTCAATCAATGCTGAAACAGGTTTACTGGTTGGAAACCTGTCATTGTTGTCTACCGGGAACTCCGTACCGACTAATACGTCTTTGGCAATACGGGTTTTGGAATGGATTATACTGTATTGTTTGTAGAGATTAAACAGACAAAAATTGGTGGAAAATACTACCCGTGTTTACGAAAAGCGGTAAAAGCAACAGTTATGTTGAGGGGACAAGAATGCAGCCCCTTCAGCCCTAGACTTAATAAACGTTGCAAGAGACAACTTCCAATCTAATTACATGAGGTTGACCAACGGTATTTTACATAGGACGACAAGTCTTTGATCCCTGCAACTGGTACAATCAAATGAGCAGTTCCGATATTCTAAGGTTTAAACGAGTTTCTCTCGTCGTTCTGAATTTCAGTGATGACGTCATATGCATTCGTATGATAAATATTCTCACTTGGGTTTTGGTTAGGTGGAGTTTGAGATTATCTCTGATTTAGATCTAGGACCAAAAAAAAATATGAATGGTAAAAAAAAAATACGGTGTACTAAACCGATTTAGGGTTAGGCTACAGTTTTCTAAAAGAGCGGCGGCCGCCACATTGTGTCAGCAATTTACATTACGGCGAATGACGTCACTGAAACGTTATTTTGTTAAAGTAAGTGGGTTTGTTTTCGCAGAGAGTGTTTTTGACACCGTATTTAAAGTCAAACCCCGCTCAAACATTTAAATCGCTATAAATGTCCTCATCCATTCCCTCTCACAGAGAGGAGGCCTGTGTTCCAGCAGTGGGAACGTTATAGGCTGATTATGGGTATATGTCCTCATCGTATTTAGTTACGCGGAAAAGTGTTCATTCTGAGAAGAGTGAGCTCACACATTATTAAATAGTGTTTCCATGACAATCAAGTCAAGTCATACGTCATTGTGTGTCGGAGGTTTCAAAACGAAGCAGAAACGCGATTACCTTTTGATACGGTATGGCGAATCTAACGATTTAAATCATTGCCACTGCCATTATTATCATGATAGTCGTCACTGCGGCCGTTATGTGCTGTTGTTGCGTACCTATGTTAGCTGTCAAAGATTTTTTAAATCTAAAACGTTTTTCAGGATTCGGTCAATATAGGTTATCGTTATATGAATATAAACACATACATACTATTAGTAAGTTATAAGTAAGACAAACCATAATTAGCAAGTAGCTACGTGGCAGTGGCCGACACGTTTTCTATAAGTACATCGTGACAGATTGTAATCGTGATCACGTCATCAGAATTTAAGAGATTTTGGAATAATACAAAAAATATGTCATGATTGCCCGGAAGCAAGTGTGATTATTAAAATCTCATACACTTTCTAAGTTATTATTGAAGAGGTTTTTCTAAATCGCAACCAAGCAAACGTGGAAGCAAAACTCAAAGCATTTATTTCAATTAAACCATTTACTGGCATTTTTGAATTGACAAAATTAAATAGTCGGTCAGTTAGTCCCAAAGTTGAAGCTAGTCGATCTCCTCACTGAGGAGTTGCCCTAGAGTGCAGCAGTGGAATCCAATTATCCTAATGGGAGGAGGTATAGGCTTTGTAGTTTGTTTCAGAAATCACAATGAAAGAAAAAGGTAATGGAAAATTCATGAATGAAATGTTTATGAAAATTGCTCAGACAATTTCCATTATATTTTCATCTATCTTATTTGTCGAGTCATGTCCAAGAAAACTACTCAAGTACATAAAAATAGTCCTTACAAATAAAATATTGTCGCGCTAAATATTCATCGGTTAGTCGGTAAGATGTTGTCCTCATGGGTAATTAGCGCGGGCGGTGTCACTTTCAGACGGGCCTCCTAACGAGCCAGCCGTATATATGCAGATGCGATGCTGCATAGCTACCCTCTGCTCATCTCTAAGCGATTAATTAGTTCCCCATCTCAAAGGCACCTTACATGACTTTTTTTCAACGATTTCTGCAGATGTCGGGATTTTAAAGTTTGCTTTTTAAGTCTGGATTATTTTAGTAATGTTTCTGATATGTTTTCCTGTAACGGAAAACGACTAGACTTGAGTAAAGAAAAGTCTATGATGGAAAAAATAGACTATATCCTGTATCGAGAAAAATAAAAAAGGCAAGTATGTATGACACAGCTTCCATGTTTATTAAGGTGTAATGGATCGTTGCGGTTAACAAATGTTTAATTTATTTCCTTTGATTTGGACAATGATTGATGTGTGTTAATGAGTAAATACTATAATATTATAGATATTAAAACAACTGACAGTTGCCTAGCGCGTTAGTAAAAACTATAATCGAAATTTCGAGTCGATGAAACTTACGTAGGTAATTTAGTAAAACAGACTTAGTGAATCATTTTTGTAAAGAAACCGAGTCCACTAAAGATTTATTGATTATTAAAAGAGGCGTCTATTAAAAACATTCATCTTAAGTGGAACAGAATCAAAACATTTATGAATTGCCCTTTCAAAAAATAAACATGGAATAATGAGAATGAAGACCCACTGTTACGGCACCTTTTGTGCGTTTGAAGTTTAATTATAACACTGAAAATGGATACAAACCTGTTGTGGCGAAGTTTTCGTTCTAGAGTGGTGCTCGTCTGTCTGATGGGATGGTAGTGATGTGACCCATGCTCGTAAAATGACCTCGAGTCCCGCCTGTCGGACGTCCTGTGATTTTTATGATAAAAAATGTAATAAGTAATTGCTGTTTAGTTTTTTAAATGGAAGGTTTCGTAACGATTTATTAGTTTGCCTGACAGGATAATAGTGTTAGTTGTCAAATAGCTTTGAGCCAAGCAATATTTGGTATTTTAATAGATTTTTGTCGTGATAGTAATATCGACGATATACAGAGATTATACTTACTATTAGAGTCCTCTTGCAGTAGGCATTACATAGCCATACACACTAGGCTTATCTAGTGCATATCTTATGTTTGTGTGCACTTGTAATACATATTTAAACATTTGCTTTTCTAAACTGTGGAAAACTGTTAATATATCTACCTAAAGTAAACACCTAAAGCCAGTGTTAATTTCAGAGTTCTACAGATAATTATCTACGATTTCTTATCCTTGGCGATCTTAGCTACGCACTGAAACTGGGTCATTTGTTTCAATACAGCTGAGATCGCAACTGAATCAATTGTTTTTTCCAATAGTAGCTAGGTTTTTCCAGTATCTAGTTGGTATTATATTTTATTTTTCTTTATTCATTATTTGTTTTTATTTAAAAAAAAGATGAGGTTCTTCATTGAATACCTAATTAAAATACGCGCGAAAAAAGAGGTTCAAAAGGTCATTCTTTATTTTTTCTAGATAAGGTTACATTGGTCAACATAAAAATTACAGCTATGACATATTAATGGGCATTTCCTGTATGGCAACGGCAGCCATACCTATCTTTGTATGTATGGCCCGTATCACAATGAAGTAAATAATTATTTAGCGAATACAAACATTTAAAAATTAAAACCACTTTTGACTCGCAAAAAGTGTACTCGCTCAAAAATCGACACCCACGCCAAGAAACATTACTTAGACAAATAAATGTATTAAAACGATAATTTATAATAGTTCCTTTACATACCATTCTACATCCTCTTCAATGACGTCGTCCATGATTGACAAGTAAACTGAAAATTGTTAGCACTGAACACAAAGACTGGAACGTGGCTGAAACATCGTAACTATCTGAGATTGCCTTCTTTATCTTGACACGAGTTTAGGCGACATACTCTCTATGTGGTGACGCTTTAATACTTTTAATATGACTGGACTTAACGTGTACGTATTTTAAGGTGAGTCAAACTAGGGTTTCTTAAATACACAATATTTTGGTGATTCATTTCATCTGATAAGATTCGCTTGTTCGTGCTAACCTAGCTTTATTTTTGTCTCCAAGTCCCCTTGAAACTATGTTTGGACGAAGCATGAAAATTACGCTGATCTCCGTCTAACTAGTGGTGCACTTTTGGTCTGACTACTGAGCAACTAAAAAACAAAATAATTCTTATAATTTACTACAATTTAAAGATTTTTGTGCAAATTGTTTTTCATTGTCTATGCATTTACTGGGCAGTGTCTGTGGGTATAAAATTAGTTTGAATTTAAAAAGCCGTTACTTTAAATGAAGCAATTACAAATAATAACGCTATTTGTAGCAGAGCTGAGGTAAACAGATTATGTACTGATGGCTGATATTGGTTTATGTCAAAGGGCGAACAGTGTTAATTACGTCATTGCGGACAGCGGGCATTTAAATGTGTCAACAAGTCTTTATATTAATTACAGAGTCTGTAATAAGTCTATTGAACAGGTTTTAATAAGCTGGAATCGTTTCAGGTTCTTTATCCTTTTGTGATACGGCGAATATGTATAAACGTACCTTATACCTATAGAACTAAAGTTATGAAACTGACCAACGGATGGAGTCACCTGCCAAATTCAAATTAACTTACTTTTTTATAATTTGCAGGTCAATGTTAAATAAAAATATGTTTCACGACCTTAGGGTTCCTTTTTTACCATTTTGGTACCTAACATAAGTACCTGCCTCTGCTTAGGCCTTTCCAACTATTTTGGGATCGGTTTCTAATCTAACTGAATGCAGTTGAATCATATTTGACATGGAGCTACTACCTATCTGACCTCCACAACTCAGTTTCTGAGTAACACAATACCCCTTGGTAAGACTGGTTTTTAGATTTTTGGGCTTCTGACTACGCGTAACGACAGTTAAAGATCTACAAATGACCGCCAGGACCACGCGCTTTCTAGGCACGGAGGGGTGCAATGGATGAAGGGTCTTGTAATGAATGGTTACCTATCCACAAACTATAACGGGCAAAAAAGACAACAGTAATGCGGTTGACATTTTACTATAATGGTGATTTAATGTGTGAGACATCTATACATATAGGTAATAGAATAGTTCTCTATACTGGTAATAAAGCTGAAGAGTTTGTTTGTTAGTTTGAACGTGATATATATTGAGGAAGGATAAAGGCTATTTGAAATTACTACTATTACTACTACTAATATACTATACTATTGCTATTGAAAAAGAAGTCAGAAAGAACGTTAAGCGAAAACAAAGTAATAGCGCAGGCGCAGCTACGGGGTGGGTCGGGGCAGTGGCGTGCATTGGTTTTCAGAACAGATAGGCACTTTAAGTAAAAAGTAATTGATTTACTGGGTATAAAAAAATACGTGTGTTCGGGGCCCCCCGGCAGGAACGAAGTTTAAAATGAAAATCCAAGATGGCGACTGTAAAACCCATAAAAACGACACCAGCAATTATGAAAAAAAAGTACAACCGCCATCTTGGATTTTCATTTTGACTTTATTATCGGCTCCAGCACCCTCGAAAACCATGAAAACGACACCCATGACGAAAAATTTTAAATTTTCCGCAGTCGCCATCTTGGATTTTTATTTTGACCTCACTATTGACTTCAGCACCCTCAGAAACCATGAAAACGACACCCATGATGAAAAGTTTGAAAATTTTCGCAGCCTTCTTGGATTTTCATTTTTACTTCACGCCACTGGGTCGGGGAACAAGAAATTTCACGCGCCTGCGTGAAATTTCTGAGTGAATCCTCTAAGTCGAGGGCAGAAACATGTAACCAAAAACAACAACATTTTTCTTTTTGCTTGCATTATATCCATGATGACGTCTTCATAAAATATCGTATCCGCAAGATAAAAATATACCTACAAGAGTATTGTTATTCTGCTGTCTAAAGTAGAGTTTATGATGAAGTATGCCTATCATTCTAATCTAATGAACTATAACAGCAATGCATGATGTAGGTACAGTTAGGAAAATTAATTGTTTATCAAATTGATACACTTCGCCGATTGGCCGTTTTATATTACTACTAGCTTCTGCCCGCGGCTTCGCCCGCGTGGATGTCGGAAGTTTTTGCCGAATCAGAAGTTCAGTTTCAGTTTTAGGCGTGAAAATGTAACAGTTTCAAGTACAAGTCCTCCCCTAAAAACCGAATTAACCCTTTTTTGCCCCGTTAGGGGTCAATTTTCGACAACTTTACATACTTATTATTAATTATTTTCTGTCGAAAGTATCAATACTGAGTTTCGAGTTAATCGGACCGCGCATTCAATTTCTTCCACACAAACTTCAACACCCCTATTTCCCCCTTTGAGGGGTAGTTTGAAAAACTTATAATGATAAACTTTATTGCTTACTTAGGCGAGTATTCATGCCAATTTTCAAGATTATTAACCTAACTAATAAGATTTTTCATATAAACTGTATCCCCGCTTTTCACCCCCACAGGGGTGGAATTTTGAAAAATCATTTAGGATGTGTTCATAACTTGACTCAATGATTATTTATACCAATTTTCGAGTAAATCAAGCCACGCTGTAAAATCCTCCCCTGTAAAATTGACTACCCCTTTTCAGCCCGTCAGAGGTAGATTTTCGAAAAACCCTGATACACATTATTCTTTCCTTTCAATTTTAGGTATAAATATTGAGTTTCAATTAAATCGGACCGTGCGCTAAAATTCTTCCGTACAAACTTTGAAACCCCCTTTTAGGGGGTAGTTTATAAAAACAAAAAATGGCCAACTTCATAATTTACTTAGATAAGTATTCGTGCCAAGTTTCAAGTTTATTAACTCAAGGAATAAGATTTTTCATACAAACAAAATCCCACCATTTCACCCTCTTAGGGGTGGAATTTCGAAAAACCCTTTCTTAGTGGATACCTACTCTTTACGAAAAATACACCCTACAAATTTCATATCTCTAGGACCAGCGGTTTAGGCTGTGCGTTGATGTCTCAGTCAGTCAGTCAATCAGTCAGTCAGGACTTTGAATTTTATATATATAGATCAAAGAATGATTGTGACAAGACGGACAATTTAAGTTCGTAGGTAATTTGACAAACAATTAAATTCCCTGACTTTACATCAAGTACTACAAGTATTCAAATTTTATTCGATTCAAATTGAAGTTATTTCAAGTTAAACAAATATTATCTTTATTTCAATGGTCATTAAGTTGATTTCAGAGTGACTACCACTATTGAAAAAGTTATAAAAATGTTTGAGTTGTAGCGTAAACTGAACTTTATTTTATAGGAATTAAAGTTATTTTTCCATAAACTCATATTTGTTTACATTTTTGGCAAATATGTCACAAATGCAGGTTTTATGATCACACGCTCACAATCATTATAATTTGTTGTTGATTTCAGAATATTAGTTGGTACTACAAATTAAAAACAGTTAAGTAATTACTTAGATGCGGGAAGCACAGAAAAATGATGATGATGCAGTAATTAGAACTTTCTTTTGTTTTAGCTCGTTATGCTGACTGTGCAGAGACATCTTTTGTAGTGCATTTTAGCTTTTAACCAACTACTTACCATACCATACCACTTATACAGGATGGCAGGGAACCATGGATGATTCTCAAGTGTTAAAAATTTTCATCGGATATAAAAAAAAATTGCAGTTCCATACATTTTTACCGCGAAGTTTTCTATGAAACAGAATCTTTTTTTTTGAAAACCGACGAAAATGTTCTACGGTCGGTCTAGAATCATGTGCTGAATTCATGGTTACAGTTGGTGCGTCGCTGTCCTGCCTTTATGTGTTACCACACCATGCCATAGACTAAATAGATACCTATAATAGAAGGAAAAAAAACCGACTTATTTTTATTCAAAGCATTAATTATGATAAAAAATACATCTCAGGTCGTCAATAAAACGAAGATTCAGGTACGAAATATTTTTATTTATCGTAGGTATACCTGCCACACATTATTTTTTAAATAATTAAGTAATAGGACCACCATAACCTACATTCATTTCAGTTTATGACTGTTATACACATTACAACAACTATTTTTACTTATCTAAGTTTTAGAAATAAAGAATTGACTTTCACTCAGACTTTTTAAACAATTTCAGGGGGCTGCGTACATACTATACTACTAATAAAGTTTTACTGTGCCTACGATGCTTGCCAATAAAAGATTTTAATTTAGGTATTTATATATTATATGCCTGCGAAATTCCAAATGTTCTTACGTTTTTTTGCGATTTCCAAGTGTGTCAGGTTGTATGTTAATTAAACTCGACCGACCGTTTGTCGCCCGTAACAAATATGACTTTACACAATTTATAATCATTAAAATCATCAATGCAACCCTCTAAATTCATATACTCCTATTCAATTTCGCGGCATCTTAAACATTTAAGTAAATAGGTTTGTTTTTGAAGCAGTTCTTCCAAATCTCGAAGAGGCAAATGGTGGAGTGGAATCTGTAGAAGATGGCCAGCGGCATTGACACATGGGTGATGATGGTCCATGCCCAGGGACCGTAGAAAGCTAGGTGTGCTGGACGAAACTCGGCACGACTCTGGAAAATGGTAAATACTTAATTTATATACAACGTGTTTTTTTTTTATATGCCATAACTCTAGGGGGTCATTGTATTCATCATTATGAACAACTTTTACTATGGGATCAACCTGAAAGCGCGAAAAAAAAATCAGCTGTTTCCTACATTTATGTTCGTATAACTCGTCAAAATGTAGGGAACACCAGATTTTTGTTTCGTGATTTCGGGTTTGGTCGTCGCACGTTGTATACTAATAATAAAGCTGAAGGGTTTATTTGTTTGTTTGTTTGGACGCGTTAATCTCTGAACTAGTAGTCGGATTTGAAAAATTGTTTTTGTTCACTTGTTCCTCCGACCCGCCCCGTCGCATCGCATCGCCTGCTCGCGCTATTCCTTCGGTTTCGCTTAGCATTCTTTCTAACTTTTTTATTTTTGCTCGGCTCCTCAGGGTCGTAGCGTGATTTTCCAGAGATTAGCGCGTTTAAACAAACAACCTCTTTAGCTTTATTATAATAGCATAGATAGGTACACAGGGATTTCATTGTTAAATGGCAATATCAACTCATTTGCTTGCCGAACAATTTGCTTAAAATAACTTCAGGATTAAACCGTTCATTTTGGTAATTGAAATGTTTATTGATGGACTTGCAACATTTCCTAGTAACTGTATGGCATTTCCACTGAAACGCTAGTTTAGATAGTGTCTATTTAGAAGTATCTTATATCAATCAATTTGATTATGTTTTGTTTGTAATGTTAGGTTGACATGACGTATAAGGGTAGCAGGGCACAAACAGTAACGAGTTTTGCTCGGTTATAAAAAAAAAACCAGCTGTTTCATAGAAAAGTGTACAACATATGCGGTCAAAATGTATGGAACAGCAATTTTTTTTAATGACCGACGAAAAATTTTGACGTTATCCGGTGGCGCGATTTATTTTATTTATTATTTATTATTATTTATAATAATCGCCTACATATTATAACCCCGCATTCTTTGGACAATATTGATAAACTAAGGATTTATTAATGATAGTTACCTTTTCTAGCGTGTTAATAGCCCACATGGCCATATTAGCGACCAGTAGAAAAGTGACGAGCTGTCGTCCTGGCTTAGTTCTTCTCTGTTCCGATGTAGTGCTGCGACGCCACCACGCGTCGATTATAAATAGAGTTTGTAGAATAGTCTGGAAGACATTCATTGTACAAAATGAAAATCCATGAATAGAAGAGCTGCATTACTTTTTGCTGAGCATAAAAGGTTCTAAAATAATAACATAGAAACGACCACTTTTGTTTTACTTAAGGCAGACAAAGTGTTAATGACAAGCTAACACATCGGGAAGTTTAAGTTTCTTAATTGCTAAGGATAGAAATACAGTTATTTCAGGAATTGAAAATTCAGATAAACGATGTCAGAACCTGATTGAGCGATAAGAATTCCGAGAAGAATCCAGTGAGACCGACACTGTTTCCCTGGTATTGTGTGTGGTGACTTCCAATGAGACTGAACATGCAATACACGAACATTCCCGATTGGGCCAAAATCAGCAGGAATGGGTCCAGACCTAAGAGAGCTAGTAAATAAAACATATAAATTTGTTAATTTATAAACAATATGCACAAAACAGCTTACGAAAAGAGTTATTGATCTAGTAAAAGTAGACGTATAGAATAGAACATTTTAAAGTCATAGTAATAATTCTGAAAACGAAAAAGACGTAGGTAACAAAATGTATTTAAAACATGACATACCCTTTGATTTCCTTTTATAAGCTAACACTCTCATTTGTATTAAAGCCGTAATGCATGCCATCAAAGATAACGAGTATAAAATTAACTCGCATACGTTCACTTGGAATATTGCGTCCTATAATCAAACACAAGAAATTAATGAAGAATAAATTGTTTTTGAAAATAGTTAAAAAAGAAATATACTTTACAGTGATAGAATCAGGATGGTGAGCCAGTACGAAGAACATGATGAGAGAAATGATGGTGCAGACGATGATCAAGATGCCAGCGAAGAGCCCTCGGTGGGCGTGCGAGCAGTCTACGTAAAAGTGGTGGAGGGCATTACGACTGCCATGAGGAGAACTCACTCCTATCATACCAGCTAAAAATATTACAAGGTTAGTATAAATGTATATCTGACCACCATAAGTAAGGATTTTTAAAGATATTACAGATGTAATATTACCAAATTGTTGCAGAATTTTCTCTGGAGTCACTGAATTGTTGCGGGACTTATTTTTGTGCACATCTAATTTCTTTTCAAAATCTTCAGGAGTGCATTTGACCTGGAATTAATTCAAAATTTATTATTGCCGATTTACAGTGAACAGCTGTGTGGTTTTAAGATCACTATAAATAGGTACCTCTTTCCACATTTCGTACAGTATGACAGCACAGATTAGGGAGTACTCGATCGTGCAAGGAAATAAGAAAGGTGCAGCATTCTGCAGCAGCGCACCCATCATATTAGACCTCCTGCACGGTATACCATCGGATTCTAGAAGTGTTCCATTGGCTGGCGCTAGGATCGTGTGTTCTAGATGATGTATTTCATGCTTCGTTTCTTCAACTAATACATATAACCATTCACATAAATTCGTTGCAACCATATGCATAAAACCGAATCTCTGTATCAGTTTATAGGTGCCTGATTCTATGTCCTTGTTAGTGAGGAACATGAACTGCATTTGTGCCAGAGTGAGGGTCATTCGTAAAGCCGGTGTAATCACCGACAGAACGGAGCGGCATTTATCCGTCATTTCGAAATATTCACCCAATTCTAAACCGCTGTACACCATCGAACCAATTCCGAATGCTGAAAAATAATAAAGATTTAAAATCAGATTAGAAATTGAAAGGAAAATAAAACTGTAAATAGGAAATGACTTCAATTTACCGATTCCGCCAAGTCTCAAATAAAAACTGCCGTAGCGAGCAATGTTCTCTTTTATTTTTGGTCGGTCTCCAGGTGTAATTTTTCCGTTTCTATCCTCTTTCAGAGTGTCCTCTATAAAAATTAATTGAGTACATATAGTCGATCGTTAAACAACATACGTAGAGTTAAATTTTCCGCTACATTTATACGAATGGCTTAAAACGTTAGTGGAATGAAAACTAAAGAAGGTAATATTCTTTGCGGGCGTAATTATGCAAACAAATGTGAATTTAATGTCTCATTTTGTTAAGCAAATGTGGTTAATTACCTAAGCATGTTGGTAGATCTTATTGTCTAAGAAGGTATTGTGCTCGTTGAAAAGGAATTGGAAGCTCTTACCGTAGTCGTGAATGATTAGGTTGACAGCCTTTTGACGCATTATGTTTACGTATTGAAACACTACGAACATTAGAGATACCAAGTAGAGATACAAATAGAATCCCTGAAAAAGAAAAACAATGTTCATAATCAACGACACAAAGATTATTTCTATCTATATTTTACAAAAATTTACATATTTATTGTATGGATACTCGTAACTAACTATTTACACTAGGTATTAAATGAAACGACTAACTAACTATACAAATAAGGGCTGATTTTTCAATCATCTGATAGCTTTATTCGAAGATTAGAGAATCATTTTGAAATTTTGACAGTTATTTCATACAAAACTGTCAAATGTCAATTTTATTCCTCGAATAAAAGTTGTCTGACGATGGAACAATCAGATCTATATCCAAAAAAATATACAGGGTGTCAGGAGAACGCTTCCGAAGCCAGAACGTAGATTATATACAACCTTTATGCAAACGGATACCACTAACCTTACGCCTGAAATTGATTATTTTCGCGCGTCACGTGGACTTGGGGTCGTCAGCCGCACAGCTGTCGGCGAGCGCGCGCGCACTTTGAACTTGAGGTCACGCGCAAGCGTCAGATGATATTTATTTACGAATACATTGCTTGTTAGAGTTGTAAAGAAAAAAAATGTGTTTAATAGCAAATAATGGTTTAATTTAACTGTTCTCACAGCATAGTGTACGAAAAATGCTAAAAAAAATAGGTAAAATTGTTCATTTTTTTTTCTCATTTTTTTATGGTATCGTATCGAGAATCAGTAGCCCTATCACCTGTCTTCGTTTTCGGAAGCGTTTCCCTGCCACCCTGTATATATTACGAGTATAATTATATTTCACTACTTCATTAACTTCCTTTTAATGGAACCGTTAAAATTATATAGCAAGTATTAAAGAAAAATACAATAATCGTATGATAAGGTTTTATTTTTCCATATTAATATCGACTATTGGCCAAAAATATATTATTTTCAAGTAATAATGCTAGATTCAATATAAATACTTCCATACCAAATTAAATACTTATTTATTAAAATAACAATAGCTGACCTGATAGTAGCCATCAGGTACCCCACCGGCGATGACTTCAGTAATGGGGAAGGCCAGCCCCAGTACCACCAGTAGCTTGCAGTACAAGGCAGAAAGCGCCTTGCTCAAAGCTTCACTTTAACAAAATAGTACTATTTTAACAAGAAATGACTGTAACAGAAACAGATAATTCTTCCTCAATCGATCATTATTACTTCAGACAAAGTTTATTTTGTTTACATGTATGTGTGTATCTATGAATTAGAATTTATTCTTGTATTTTATAGTTATTTTTGAGGTCAAGACAAAACATGGCAGATGCAACGAAAAGGATAGACCTTTTCGTTGCATCTGCCATGTTTTGTCTCTGCATCACCCTAAGGTTGGCTGGTAGAAAATGCCTGCATTAGGTCCGCCTCTCAAACTAACCACTAGTTGCATTTAGCTCTAAACATATCTACTTATTTGAATATTTTCACTATTAGGGGATTTTGGGGAGTCATCACAACTGTAAGTATTAATTAGAATTTTGGACTGGCAGTTGGTAGTTTTGTTTCTAATGAAGTGCATCATAAGCACAATAGTACAACAACAGCCAAATATTATCCAAAACAGGCACAAACATGAGTATCTAAAGCAACAGTAAGGCAAGCTCCATTCAAAAACATTTTCACAATCTAATTACATTCACATAGTGATGTTTGCGCTGAATGTTCACAGTCCTATTGTGCACGTGTCTATCTATTAACAAATAAAGGGTGCTTTTCAATGGTTTTGACGCGACGGAGGCTGTTCATTGTCTGCGGACTACATGACGCTATCCAACTGAATAATATTCACCTCTAAATAGGTCTCGCTCTGTGCTTTAAATACACAACTAACCGGCTGATGACATCATTTTACATTCTAGGAGAAGGTACGGGGTGTGTGGCTGCCGAAATATGTTTTGGGCAAACAGTTTTGAGTCATAATTATTTGAAGTTTGGAAATGAATCAAAATAGAGTTTATGGAATTTTAACGTCACGAAAAGGGCAATTGAATTAACCGTTATCGTTTCCAATCATACAGTCAATAGTACCCGGATATAGCTCTATAGGTAGGCTGAGAAAACAAACCGCACCTGAATGATATTTTATGAGAGAAATTCTTGGAACTTTAATCCCCTAACTCCTTAGAACGTTATTGATTCACGATCAACGATAAAGTTTTTAACTGCGGAAATTCTAGAAGGCAAGATATTATAATTCTTTATGTAAAACAGGAAATAATGCTTGAAATAGTGTAAGTTTGCGGTGTGGAGGCCCATGTCAAGTATTTGGATCTTGCGGTGCGATGCGCGTGTGTCGGGGGCATATGCCGGTGCCAGCTCGCCCTGATTTATCGTAGTGTGTTCCAGCCTTACGAATATTTACTCAAGGATTTTCTGGCGTTTTGATTTATTATTTTATTCCTGATAGCAGGTATGGATATTAAAGATAAAACAGGTGTCGTTGGCTTTAGCAGGTGGGGTGTAAAAGTTTACAGTTCGTGAAAGTCTTCTACGTTTCAGCGCAATCATCCATTTCGTCGTAATCATGTAGGTCACCAACATATCAAGCATCCATGCATATACGATGAATAATTGTATCTACATCCAGTCAGGAATAACGGATAAATGATCAGATGACGTAAGCTAGTTGGCCACAAATTTTAACATTACTCGGCTTGATCAAAATCAAAATCAAAAGTCATTTATTCAAATTAGGCTGAGAGTCAGCACTTTTTGAACGTCAAAATTACAAAAGACAGTCCCCCAAAAACGCCCGCCCTTCACCACTCACTTAATGGATGGAAAACCAGTGGATCTATGACGTCATTTAATAAAGTAGAAATATGAATACTTACTGTCCCAATATCTCAGCGGCGGAGGGTGCAGTGTCGTGTGACGTGGATGCGACTGATGTCCGGGAGTGAGGGGACAGTTCAGACAGGAACCGTCGCTGCGTAGCCGCGCACAACGCTAGCGCTTGCGACGGACGACGAAACGCTGCGATTATGGCTGAGGGCCGTCTGTAATAATGTACAATTTAGTATTATGACAAGGAGAACAAATTTCCTTGTCTGTGGAAAAACGCTCAATGAGTAAAACGCTCTTGCAGACCACACTATATTTCACATCTAAACTATAGGCTCTTGAGGAAAGAGACTATGATATATAATCTCAATTTTATCTGAAGGATAATTTTCCAATCTTCTTTCTCTAATGAGACATGTGCTAAATGGCTGCTGCAATTTGGGCGGTTTTCCTGCCAGAGTGACCAAAGGTCTTGATAAGTTTGCTCTTATTTAAAATGTTAATTAATGTGTTAGTAACGATTTCTTCTAAAAAGTAGCATAGCAGCCAAGGTAGAGTTGTTTTGGATCAAAATTGATGGTCTTACTAAGACCATAATTTGGAACGCTTGTTGTGTAATTTTAGTGGTTCAAATTGTTATAGGTGTAACACGTAGTGGTAGATATTGGGTAATCCTAACTAATATTAGAAAGAAGTAAGTTTGTTTGTTACGCTTTTACGCTAAAATGGCTGAAAGGATTTGAATGAAATTTGGAACACAGATAGATCATAACCGGGGTTAGGACATAGGCTACTTTTCATCCTCGATCGCAGACGAAGTCACGGGCAATAGCTTATTGTTGTTATATATAATTGTCAAGTTGGTATTTTTTGTTGATTGATTGATCTTTTACACCAGATTTACCGATGAATCTTCACAACTTATAGAAGGTTTGTTTGTCACATACCTTGTGTTCAAATTAGCAGCGAGTTTGGCTTCTATGTCGGAGGACATTCTGCGGCTGTTGGGTTGTGAGTGTGAGAGCTGCACTAGTGGCTCTGTTGGCGTACCCAGCATGGCTCGGGTTCGTTCTCGAAGCTGGCCCAGGTCCGAATATGACGACTCGTCACTAAATTAAACAAAAATTTAAAATTAAAAGTAATGAACTTGGTTGTTTTAAGTTCACTAGTACCTATATTAATTCGCTGTTACTACTACTGGATTGTGTGTGTTTGTATGTGTGTTCCGAAATAAAGAATATAAATGATTTTAAACGACTGCCTCGTTGGTTTAGTGGTCGTAAGCGCTACTGCTGAGTGAAAAAGAAATCAGTTGATCCTTGCGAACATAAATCTATGGATCAACTGATTTTTTTTTCACGGTTTCAGGGTTGGTCCCGTAGTAAAAGTTGTTCATAATGATGAGTACAATGACCCATTTTAAGGATTACTATTGAGTAGCGCAAACGATTCTATTTGCTTACATTAGCAAATAGAATCGTTTGCGCTACTCAATAGAATGTCAGTATTTTACTTATGAGCAGTGGTGGCCCCGTGGTAACGACCCCCTACTTACGAGTTGTACGTCGTGGGTAACAGATATCATCTTTAAAGTCATATGTTGCATGGGTTCATAACCAAACAACTCCAAGTTAAATATCATAATGATCAGCCTATAGTGTTCCCACTACTGGGACACGAGCTCCTCTCGTTGAGAGGGAGTGGGCTGTAATCTACCACGCGGGGCCAGTGCGGGTTGGTAGAGGTCACATGTCTTCGAATTTTAGGTTCTTGAACGTGCCGGTTTCCTCACGATGTTTTCCTAAACCGTTTTAAAGCGCCTATCTGGGTTTGAACCTATGACCTACAACTCTTAAGTCGCGGCCGTTAACACTGGCCCACCACTGCTCTGACCAAAATAAAAAATAAATAATAATAATAATAAAATTAATAAAATCGTTTATTTATAAAAAGGGAATAAATACATTTACATTTAATACTTAAGCAATTAAAAATAGCGCACAGTTGCTAATTTGCCTGAACTAGGTTGAACCTGTGCTTCAGGCTAGAAAGCGCATAAATACTTAACTAAATAAATTCAATAATTATAACGTAAAAACTAAATTAAAAACTTAGGTAAATAAAAGTAAAATAGCATGTTGGTAGTTTTATTTGCAGACAGCAAGTAGGTCTTCTGTCTGTGCATAATCGAGAGATAGATTGTCTGAGTACTTTTTTTAAAGACGACTGGTAGAAATATTGTCCACACCGATGTATTTGTTTATTTGTCGGTATACAGCAGTCAATCCTTTAGGGAAGCGTGCCCAGCAGTGGAGCAGACGGGCGTATCGCGATACAAAGCAGTCTATCAAACGTCATAAATATTTTCGAAGCTCTTTGCGACTGCACCGAAATCCCTCCTTGTGTATGCGTTTCATACTTCTCGCTCAAACACAGTGTGTTTGAAAATGTGACGGGAAAATCGTAGCCTACAAAAAATGTCGGCCACATTGACAGCGTTTGTGTACCAAAATGATCATGTTTTCATGGGAAAAAGATTATGAAAAACTTTGTTGAACGCATGGATATTAAGCCGGTTTTAATTGTGCCTGTTTTAATTGTATCATTTTTGTTGGACTGAAAAAGATTTTCTGAAACTGGATTATTTAAAACAATTATGTTGTATCTTTCCACTGCTTATAATCTATACTGCTAAACAAAACACGACGTTGCCATACGTTTGAAATATTAAATTACCGTTTAAATTCGAACATACTGTAACATGAATATTTAAAGAAACGTCTGAACTGCACTTGTATTGAACTATTTCGACTGGAGGGTTCTGAGCGCAAAATCTCCAAAATGTGCATCCGTTCGCCGGAAATGTCTTCCTAAGCTTCGTTGTATCCTCACTGAACCTATTTTGAATAACGTCCGTATGTTCAAAATATTGATATTCCAAAAGAATAAATACACCTAGATTTTTATATCGTCATGTTCGCGTGTGGGATTTGTATTGATTTACAAACAATACCAGATACTCACTATATCTATTTGTAATCATGAACATTTTTTTATTAAGTCGTTTGAGTAACTAAACTTAATTTTGTGCAACAATTATATTGTTCATAATACTTATAACGAATATCCTTAAAATAAATAGCAGAAGCGGTCGCACGAGTGCAATATCTAACGCGGTCTTGGCATAAACTACATGCAAGGAGATCCAGTATTTAGATAACAGATAAAACTGAGTCACGAGACAAAGGAAAATGCGGTTTAAAAGAAACTTTAATTAAATGCTTAGCATTTATACCCTTTGTTTATGACGACTAAGGCCTGTCCAGCGGCAGCGAGTCAAGCCGACGTATCCATTTCCCCGCGCTTTTGAAAAAAGAATGCCTTTTCATGTTCAATTCTGTACAATGGAATACTGGCTGACACACGTCAATAGACACGTGCCTGTTCGTATAATAGGAGTGGGTCATGTATTTTCGAATTAAGAACAAGGTTTTTTGTCCGCCATTTTAATTGGTTCTTTTATTTTTTCAACTCTTTTTTTCATTTTAATGACAGCTTTGACTCAGGTGTTCGGAAAGCCTTTAGTTATTTTCAAGGTTTTGAGCTAAAAAGGAAAAACGGTACTCTAGTCACGTCACTTTTTTGGCGGTCTGTCACAGAGGTTTTATATATAAATATTAGTGCCTAGGACACGAGAATCAAATGCATTACAGGTACTTATAACAGTCACTGATACAGAGATAAATCTAAAAGAAGGAGAAGCGCTACATTTTATACGCTAAGACCTTTACAGAAATCGCCATTCGATAGCAATCTTCCTGCAAAAGTTCAAGCCAACTACTGTTTTGTGTTTAATTTGGTTTAGCTGTTGGTTCTCCTACTTATAAATAAATAAATTAACAGTTTACTGGCATATATAATACAAACAGCTGCACTCTACTTGCACACAAATAAGGTCGAACATCAAACATTGTATAATTACCAAAGTTAAGTTAGTTAGTCTTAAGATAAAGATATTATTCACACATTAAACACAACTCTTTCGAACATTTTCCTGCGTCTTTACATTTAAAAATATCAATATCAATATAAATACTTACAATGAAAACAGAGCAACTAAAAGGGGCAAACAATATACCTATACCTAAAGGTATAATAATATATTTTCCCTAAAAACAGTTTTTTCTCTCACAAAATTGAGCAAATAAATAACAAAATCTTACCTGTCGTTGTCATTTTCTTCGTCCACCGTGTCCATGTCAGTGATTGTGACGCCTGGGTGCAAGTCAGTCGGCTCGCACAGTGGGCTTCTATTGGCTGGACTCATCTACGAAAAATCACGATTATCTCGCGGCCTTGTTTCTTAATTACAGTTTCATGACCAAATGCTGTTCACACATCACTTGGTCGGAGGTTTGAACGTTGTGTGACAAGATATTTATTTAATTTGTTTGTAGCAATAATTTTGAAATCACGTGATGAAATACAAGAAGTGTAATACAGTGAATAATCCTTGATGCGATACTCAAATAAAAACTAAATTAGTAATGGTTGAATAACAAACACCTACCTATCTATAATTACAAAATATCTCCTAGATTTTTTCTTAATAAATGTTCTCATTGCCCCAATGTTCCACAACACTAGCAACCTCGTCAATAAGAACAGACACAATATAAACAAATCGCCTCCAGTAAATGTGTTTTTTATTTATCCTTTTTTTCTCGTAGAAAATAGAAATCCTACATGGACGAGACGGACTGTCTTCGGTTAAGGCAAGCTTACACTGAGGTAAGTGAACGAGATATACGCCTTTGTTTATACTCGTGTAGTGTAGGTATTAGGAACGTTACGTAGTTATCCGGTAATCCTTTAATGTTTGTTTGCCTACGCGCGGCGGCGAGTATGTTCCACTTGAGAGCGACACGTCTACTGTCAATTGACTGATTAAATTGATGTGAACATGTCAATACTCATACATAAGTGACTGTAAAAATATTGTTTCAGACTATGATTTAAATTATTTATGTCTAGAGTCTGCCCGGTAGTTTCAGAGATTAGCGCGTTCAAACAAACAAACTCATCCGCTTTATTATTAGTATAGATATCGATTATGATTACAATCACCACACGCCGAAAGTTAATGGGTGGTTTGTTATTTATTGGATGCCTCAAGTTAAGGAAAAGTAGCCTTTCAGTGAAATATATTTATAGTAAATATTTACCTTTAGAAGATAAGGTGATCAAATAGGGTCGTTATCTCTCGAAATGCTCTCGACAAGTAGTAAGACGTCAAAATGAGTTTTCATTCAATTTAAATATAAAAATCGTGGTGTAACTAAACTCACTGGCTGTATATTGTGCGATCATTGGTTCAGTTATGAGCCCCGGTATGTGTGGGCTATTTCTTATCACCTTTCTGGTAAATAGCCTGTTAAGTACTTCTCCTTTGTGATTAAATTGCACCTGACTCTATTATATATCTGTTCTATTATCTACCCCTCGCAAAAGAGTAGTAACGTTATTGCTTATTTATATAATACCTACAGACGACGCAAGTGAAGGCAGGAATTTTTCCATAACATAACAAACAAATAATGTTGGATTTGAATAGAAAATAAAATTGGAGCTAGGGCGAAAACACTATGTGCACACTTGTAAAAATCGTGGCGTGTCCAGATGACGAAATAATAAGTGATACTATAATTTTGAGTTTCACCAACTGGACACACGTGTGTCTAGTCTCTCGTATCGAGTTGGTGAACAACCCGTTTGAACGCAATGGAACAGATTTGAAAATTGGCTAGTGCTAGTTTTTAACGGAAACGGGGTTTATTTATTAATGATGATTAAAGTTAAGTGACATTCAAATGTCAAAAATGTGTGGTTGAACAGTCGCTAATCACTATTTAACTTTAAGCAACGTTTATGAACAAGGGGGTAATGTTTAAGACACTGTACTTAGCAGTAAGCTCTGCATTGTAGAACAATATAATACAGGATGCCAGAGACATCGATGCGCAACCGGTTACCATGGATTGAGTATATGATTCTGAACCCACCTGCGTTGAAATTTTCCATCGGTTATATAAAAAATTGCTGATCATTTGATCGCGTAAGTGTATGTTTTCTATGAAACAGTTGATCTTCATTTGATAACCGACGAAAAATTTCTACAACCATTAAGTCAGCATGTGATTCTAACCCCCATCTAGAATCATGTGCTGAATTCATGGTTAAAGTTTGCGCGTCGATGTCCCTGTACTATAATTATTAATGTATGCAAAATATTGTCAATATTTTTTTAGTTTAGTAAGTAGTAAGTTTTACTATGGAGTTTCTTGCCCATTATTCTCCATACGAAGCTACCTTTTGGAAGAGGCACCTATGTAGAATCAATTCTATTTGCTTGTAAATTTTGACGTTCAAAAGTTCCTTTTTGACTTTAACTTTGACTTTGATATTCAATCATTGATCTCTATTAAAATCTCACCGATTAGTGTCAATTTTGAAATTCCTGGGCTATTGTCATTTCATAAATAGCCAGGCTGACAGAACAAGGCCATCACTACTATCGATAGGTAATCATGTTAACCTAGTTGGTTAAACAATCTCAGTAGATAGTGCATAGAGCATTTATTGAATATTCTAGGCTAGATGAAAAACATTGCAATACCTATTTCATACAATTATACATAGGACTATTCAATTCATTTATTTTCAGATCATAAAATCCAATTTGTTAGTATATACCTACAAACACAACTTAAACACTAGTGTTAGTACATTCATAATAATTGTTAGTTACAAAGGTCTTAAAACTATGTTAGTACCTACCTACCTATACATATTACACTACAAACTAAGTAAGCAAAACAATGAGCATAGAGCATTTTCTTAAAATATATACATCATCTGCCAGCCTTTTTTTGACATTACAAACAGACAATTCAATTTGATTAATACCTAATTAGTTACGTAATTGAAGACATGAGTGGATGGAGGTGATATGTCGCATTTTTAGAGTTTCGCTGTTCTATGTATGGATGATGGTGTTATGTACACAATTTTAAACCTTGAAACAACCACGTTTGTGGCTATTTTAGAAATCTATGATGTGACATGACATTGTATATTTCATACTATAATGTAATAATACATCATGTCACGTTTGTGTTTGTGGCAGTGTTTAAAGGTGATAGATCTAATTAAACTTACTTTACTTCCAGACGTAGATACACAACGCAAAGGCTAGTTAAGAAAACCCGATTTTTATTTTAATGTAGTACAAAATGTAAGATTAAATGGTGAGTTTGTTTGTCTTGTGTCCGCCGGGCGGTCCGCTCTAAGGTTGTTAGGATGTTGAATAAGTTTCTGAATTAAGAGAACTGAAAGTTTTCTCATCTCGAGATTACAGCAAAGTGTTTACCGTTTGGCTGTAGGATGCGGCCGCGGCGCCGACACCCCTCCGCACGCCGCTAGTCATGAGCCACGTGGCGACGCTTCGATATCGACACTTTTTTTTTAAATTACATTTTTATGACTATCATTGGGTATGGTAATTATTATT
This sequence comes from Apamea crenata, assembly GCA_949629185.1. Taxonomy (NCBI): domain Eukaryota; kingdom Metazoa; phylum Arthropoda; class Insecta; order Lepidoptera; family Noctuidae; genus Apamea; species Apamea crenata. The sequence goes on from OX451359.1 coordinate 9,176,298, forward strand.
AGTTTTTATTTCATTTAATTCGTTATTCATTCATATAAAAATTCACATTTATATTTACACATTTGTATTGAACATTATGTAGTATTATTATTATGCATGTACAAAAAGTTAAATTTAATACTTATTCGATAAAAAGATATTCATACTCAATAAAATTGTAATTATAATATAAAGTCAAGTGATATTAAATAGGAAGTCCATCAAAGTTTAGCTTTAGTGCTTAAGTACTCGTAACTTTGTAAAAAAGGTCAAATGATGTAAGATAGTATACGAATGTGGTAAATATAATGTCACCAATTATAAAATTACTAGCTGCGCCCGCGGTTTCACCCGCATAAGTTTCGATCCCGTGGGAATATTGGAATACAAAGTATCCTTTATGTAAATCCTGGCTATAAACCATCTGTGTACCAAATTTCATCTAAATCCGTTCAGTAGTTTTAGCGTGAAAGAGTAACAAACATCCAGCCATCCATCCATCCATACAAACTTTCACGTTTATAATATCTATTAGTAGGATAGGATAGCAGGATTGTAAAATATTATGTCTGTAAAAATGTGTTGTCAATTTGCCAGTTTCATGTAAAATGTATTGTCAAATTAAAGTAGAACATAATGTTTGTCGCATTATGGTAGTAAATAAAGAATAGGAGTAAGACATGTTGAGATAGGTAAGTTTCCACGAGGTTTGTTTCTGTATAAATTATAATTACCTATATAAATGATAATGTTAATTTCTTAGATCACGACATGTAGACAGGCACACCTGTTATCTAATTAAAGCAAATGATTATTTCGAATGTTAAAATGTCAAGTAAATTAACCTAATTTACTGAGATGTCGTTCAAGTTTCATTGGTTGATCAATATTACCAAAACTGCATTTTGTATGCGATAGATTTGTCGACTGTTAAGGGTTATTATAGAACATTGTTTGGATTGGTTATAATAAGCCTCACTAAGTAACTACTGCTGTTTTCAGATATCCATGACACTCTTTTGTAATTCGATTTCTGACCATGATTCACAATAAATTATTAATCCTCGGTCCATACGAAAATACGGGCTTGTACGTGGAGTTGCGGACCGTTATACTAAAGTAATATAAAAGTTGTATCACCATTAGCCTTGATTCATACTGGATAGTGATTTCGAATGCTCCATACTACACCAACCATAAGTTTTGAATTAAAATAGTCGAATGTCATAAATCTACAAAATTTTCGGCAAAACATCGACAAGAGTTACATCCCTAGTGTTAATAATCTAGGTATTTTCATAAAATATTTGCGTGAGTGTATCGCACCTGATGCCAAACGATGTCGCTGCACTTTAAACTTGCCGAGATTCACACAAACAACGACCACTAACTAATATTGAAGTGAAAAACTTACTTGGACGTGTGTCTTTAAGAATGGATTAACATTTTATACTTCGTTCAAGAATAGGTTTAAGTTTCTTGTGCAGTGTGGAAGAAAAATATGAAGTGTAGGTCTTTATTTTTTGTCTTTACCAAACTTTCGTAATTGACATTGATGTGCACTCAAATTTTGCAGACAGACCTCAAAAGACCATTTCTGACACCAATCTACATGGTCTTCAAGATCTAACCAAGATTATGTCTGGCCTTTAAAAGAAGTTGTGACGTCTGAGTTTGTTTCGGCCTTTCTTCTCAGAGGAGTCAGAGAGAAACGCCGAACTCATCTCCTTTAATATATATTATTCTTCTGTACGTGTGTTTGTCACCTAGCTCCTCCTAAACGGCTGGACCGATTTACATAAAATTTTGTGTGTATATTTCAATGGGTTCCTGGATGGTTTGAATAACAAGTGGACCCGGTAGGTGGCGTTGCTTTTCCAGGCAGGACGACATCTGCCGGGTCCGCTAGTTTATTATAATATGATGTGTAAAAGTGATTAAATAATTTCATTTCATTTCATGCAGCCTTTCGGGACTGTTAAGATAATTTTAGCCCTCTTAAAACTGTGTGGGAAGAACATATTTATGGGTGAAAGCCTGCATGAGACGTTAATTGTCTCAATGACAGAATAAACAGAGGTAGATAGATAGGTAGATAGAATATGCCTACTTAATATTGCTACTGCATTATCTTACTAATTAGTTAATTGTCTTACTCGTAGCATGGCCATAGTATAGTACTGTAGTATGGCAAACTCGTCCAGTTTGGTACCTGATACAGCTAATTACGGAATTGTATAATTATGAAATCAAATTATGATATTGACATGGAATACCGTATCCAATTAAACAGTCTTTACGTACCTATACATACCTCTATATAATATGAATATTAATATCATCTATACAAATAAATACAATTTAAATGTGCGTCTGTAATGTTAAAATAACAGCTTCTTACTAAATACATATTATAGTAGGTATATACGGTAGGTACATATTTATTTTTAAAAAACAATAAAAAAAAATGGTCTCTGTCCGTCAGTTTGTTCGAAAATCTTTGGCTAATCTCCGAAACTACTGGTTTTTGACGGGACTTTCACTGATAGATATGATATGAGGTTATAAAGATTAACTTAGACTATATAGGTATATTTTAGAAAAATAATTAGGGGTCCGCGTAAAAAAATAAATCCCAAGAAATCCTATTTGTTGATGATATGCACGCGAACGAAGTCGAGGGCACAGCTAGTTAAGCAATATGTGTACTGTACAGCAAAATAAAGTATAAGTACATCTTAAAACTAGAGAAAAGTGAAATTCTTGGAAAATATAATATTCTCGATAAATCAAAAGGTAGTTCTTAGTAGGTACATAAATAAATATAAATACAGAATACATAGACTACTTGCTTCGTGTGTTTACTTGGCATACAGAACTGCTCTTAATTAGTTTGCAGTTTATGACGTTACTATTTATGTTTATGCAGTGTATGAGTATGAAGTCATGTCATGGGAGAGGAAATTATGAAAAAAGTAATTAAATTATGAAAGGTAATTTTCTTAGACACATGATTTATTTCAATGTACATATGTTTATAGCTTGTGAGGAGGAAATAAGACCTTTGGGTAAGACATCATGTGTATTATAAAAGGTGTCGTTTTGCATCCTCGTCAAATTCAAGGAGGTAGCTACTGATTCTCGACACGAATCAATAACAAAATAAGTAAGTATTTTTTTTTCTAATTTTCAGAAATCGGCATGTGTGGGACACGCATTTTAAAATGCGGCCTGTGTGATACCGCACTATAACTGCCCTCTCACACACATAAAAACGCGGCCGCTTATACGATACCATATCGCGATTCTGGTCTTTTAAAGTGGTGTATTCTGAAATACTGTCAAACTTAAATAACTAAAAAAACAAGTAGGAATGTATTCATTATTTACCAGGGATCGTAATTTTATTTTATTTTTATGTCTTTCATAACAGCCTCCTGAAAGGATGCAAAACGACAGCTTGTATTCAACGTTTCTTAAAATTAAGTAATTAGTAGCGTCTGTTTTATGACACATTTTTGACGTTTAAACGTCTCTTAACTCTTAACAATGTTTATAAATAAAGGCGATCGTGTTATAATTATACTCCGAAAAACCAGAAAAATGTGCACTGTACTGGCTTATTTATTTATTTATATATACTTTCTTGTACACAACAAAAATTCATAACAAAAATCTCTTCCAGGCAACCTTGCAATAGACAGTGATTTGCCTTGTGTTATTCGATTCGGATGTACGTAGATCAATTATTGCTATGTGTGTGACAATTTGATCAGATTTTTGTTAGTAAGTATGGATTAAGTACACTTTCTGCGTAATAAAACGTGTTCCTAGTTCAACAACCAATTTATATTAGATATGTTTAATATTCTAAGTGTCGATAGAACGCCATGCTTGTTATCGCCTCCAGTCGTGATGTGCTCCAATTTGCACCCTTCAGCTATGTTGAATGACTATATAGCTACGTGCAAACTGTTTGTTAATGTTTGCCTATGTAATGGTGCTTATGTGCCTAACTTACATGTACTTATTCTGTAGATAAATATTGTGACAGAAGTTTGCATGCTTTCTTTGAAGTCGTTACGTCCGTCTCGTGGCTGTAGATTTATTTTAGGAGGTTGATTTTTTCTTTTTTAATAATACGTAGGTAATTATCTATGCAAATGAAAGTCGACAATGTATATCCTCTATAGACAAGGATGCAAAACAATCCATAAGTTGGTAAATTCACAATTTCACCTTCTTTTTTCATGAAATCAACGACATAAAAAAGTCTTGTTTGCAGATATAGTTGAATTATTTTATTAAATAAAAAGGAAAAGGTTTAGAATGTTCTGTACTGACACGCGAACGCAACATGGTCTATAAGTACATTTCCAGATACCTTTCCAATCAATACAATGTTTAAATTCATAAAAGAGTATCAGTTTAAAGATTAAAAGAAAATCTATAATATATCAATTTCATCTACGATACGTACGAGTATCTATCGACAAATTGTTTCAAATGTTTCAATTAAATATCCCACCACTAAGATTTCGATACGGAATGTCAACTATTCCAGCACTCACTGGCCATAGGTCTATATATGTAGGTTTGTCTTGTGATCTCAGGATAGGAACGGGCCACTATACATCATATAGTTCTCTTATCTTTCCGTGATTCTGGTAACACAAACAGGTAAATACGTACTGGTAGCAGTCGTTGTGACGACGTTTTTATAACCATAATATTTGGATTTAAAAGAGTGTTCGTGGACTTTCTTGCCCCATTCTTCTCCATTCTCCAACCTACCATGCTTTGGAATGGGCAACTAGCTTCATCCTTCTGACTGACCGTCCCCTTGAAAATTCAAAAGGGCCTGTCATTGGTATTTTTGTAATAAATGCTTTGAGTTTGGGGGAGGCCAATGTCCAGCACTGGACGTCTTTCAGCTGATATGATGATGATTACTAGAAGCACATTGATAACGGTAATCTAAGATCACCAATTTGTTGATTTTTGGCTATGCAAAATTTTTAGAGGACCCAGGAAATATTTTTTTTACCCGCCTTGGCGAATCCAAAGGGAAGCCGGAGTCACACGTAATGTGTGCGATTTATGCCGTAACTGGCTTCTGCCCGCGACTTCGTACGCGTTAAATTTCTTGTTCCCCGGACCCACCCCGTCGCATCGCATCACTTGCCCCCGCTATTACTTTTTATGACTTTGTAATGACTTGTGGCTTCAGCTATACGAAAACAGTACAAAAATGATGTCAATGTCTTGTCTTTTTAGTTGGCATTTTTGCCGTAAACAACTCAAAATCCAATTTTGAGTTTATTTATTACGAATGGATTTATATTTCTGTGAACCACTTAGGGCAGATTTTTCAATCGACCGATAATTTTTATTAGAATAAAATTGACGAATGACAGATTTGGTATGGAAGAACTGTCAATTTAAAACTATTCCTCGGATAAAATTATCTGACGTTGGAAAAATCAGCCCTTTAGAGAAATAATTGTGGATTTTTGTTTTTGGTACTCTGAAGATACTTCAATATTATTTTCAGTTTAATATATTTGTAAATAATGTAAAGGCAGCTGCTTAATTGTCTTTCAACAAATTAATGACTTGAAATATTTATGATATTAATGATGTTTTGAACAGTTATAAGTAATTCATTAAAATATCGAATAAATTAAGAGTACCATCGATACAAAAAGAAGAAGAATAAAATAATAGGTTTAATGTCAAATTTGTTATAAAAACAATTACCTTAGGCATTTTTCCGACTCCGAGCCTTCAAACAAAAAATTTACTAAAACTTTTATTAATTTTTTTAAAACATTTCGTTCACCATTCCCACTGTCACGGTCACTGGCTTAGCTTTGAACTCACAACTATTTTGACAGCACTATCACACTATCGAGTACCTATCGAGCATGTACGTAATAACTAGACAGCACGACAGTCACCCGCTAATTGCGCGATCAATTTATAAAACACGACCATCTATGTATCTATGTCTATATACCTACGGCTGTTTATTTACAATTTATATTTTACATTTTACAGCCATCTTTTCTAATAGTGTTAGTGCTATTCACATTTGTACACATAACCGGTTCGTTCGGCTAGGAAAAGAAAACTAATTAGATTGTTGTTGAAACAGAATTCATTCACTAATATTGAAATTAGTTTTGTAGGTTTTGGTAAGGTTATAGTAGACAAGGTTATAGTGGATTTAGGGGAGGCCTTTGCTCAGCAGTGCGACAGTATAGACTAACAAAACAAAAAGTGGACATAAACCAATTTAAATTAATATGACACTCAGTGGTCTCTCTCGGTGATTGTCCGTTCTTTTGTTTTTTTTTTTAATTTAGGAACCGGAGTAGGTTGAACAGTCACGAACACCAACTTGTCAACACTTGGCAACTTTAAATTGCGATTTTTTCGTGATATAACGAATGCAACGTTGAAATACGACACATTACATAAACCTATAGGTTCGAAAATGCTATGTTCGTAATAACGTAAAATGTCATTAAAAAATAAAGGAGTAAATCTCTTTTGAATAAAGCCGAGTGTATACATACTTTTGCTCGTGACTGTGTATGAACCAATTTTAAATATAATATTATACTTACTGGCAGTTGTCTCTCTTTTATGTCAGTTATTACGATACTAACCGAAGTAAGTATATTATGCACACAACAGCACTAACTTACAATTAAAATTAAATAACATCTAAAATTGTTTTTTCAGTAACCGTGCCTGACATAATTATCTATGAATATTGGAGGTAAAGGAGAACAATAAAAAGTGTGCCTAGTTGACCTAAATCTAGAACACTGCAAAACAAACCAATTTGAGCTACATAGACGTGCGCTGTTCGCACTGTTTACTTTACAGGGAACCTCTTTACGAAGCGAAACTCATGGAGAAAATATCAATAGGGTAATCTGTCAAGTTGAACCGATCATCATATTGCCTCGCCATACGTGTACGATTCGGTATATGATACTGGCAGTCATCTCTATTATATAGTGATTGTCAGTTGTTTCATTTTTTTTTCAATGCTTATATCTTCAACAAAGCGGACGAACGGTAAAATGAGATTAGAGTTCAGAGTTCAGTCCATCTCCTGCAAGCAAAACACAAACACCTTTCGATTTCCTTGAATATTTACACGGCGGAGATGAATATGTTTACAGCCAGAGATGCGTTGTTCGCAGTCTTAATAAGGAAACAGCCCTGGAACTGTCATTTCCTCTTCAGTACCTTTGTGATGCACAGACAGTCTTCACATCCTCAATGTGATTGGACGTCTGACGGGATAAAATCCAATATTGTTCTGCTTAAATTTCCAGGATGTGTAGGCCACTGTTGGTTTTGCTAACGATTACCTGGAACTGCGGTTCGATATACTGCCTGAATCAATTTTAGGAAAGGTACATAGGCAGAAGTTGGGATTCATGTTAGGGTTATGATTATGAATAACCGCAAGAAGATGTTTCTATAAACACAAGGGTAGGCACCATTTTAACATTTGAAATCAGTTGTGTGTACAACTGTCCCTACTTATACTTACTACCCCAACCTACTTACAACTTTTTGTGCGTGTACCTAACCTTGGTACCTATCAAAAAAAGAAAAAGATTCAAAAAGAAAAATCTGAAAAGTTTCCCGGAAAATTATCAAATTTGGATTAAACTGAACGTCATTTTGCAACGCCAACGTATGTCGGGTCAGCTAGTTTAAAACACTTTCTAAGTAGTACATTTTTCTTTGCCTATATTGTGACCTACTGCTGGAAAAACCCTATAACTTAACTCTTCCAAACCCCCTTATTCTTATTTTTTTGCGATTTCAGGTAACACCTGCCCTACAAATGTTACCCTACGTCCCTCAGACGTTCAGTGCATTCGATCATCGTTACCATGACCCATTTTAGCCTGCTACATCATTTATAGGGCGTGGGTACATATAAGTATGCAGTAGTAGTCCTTTAAAGATACACTAATAGACGGCTCGAACTCGTTAGTGTGTGGGGCCAATATGCATGCTATTAGTTAATTCTTTTATTTATTTAGTGAAATAGACGATAATTTATAACGAAAACGAACATACAGTGGCGGTAAGAAGACGAGTGGCATTGTCACGAAGAAATAGATTGACACTTTTGTTTAACTTACGACCTTCTTCTAATGAGTAATTTCTATACTCTATAGTATAGGTCACACACACACTCTATTCACACACTCTATACACAAACTCTCACATTCGTTTGCAATTACTTTGAATAATCACGCTATTGACTACAGTTCCTTGTCATGCTCACTTATTCGTAAAAGTTTATGATTATACCCACTGAAATCTAAATAAACAAATTATAAGGTAGACAGACGGATGCAGATAACTTACGAGTCATTCACCGCGACTAAATAAACGTTATTTGTTTTTGGTTGGTTGTTATACTTGTTATTGTAGATTAGTGACGTGTGTTTAATCTATTAGCGGTGTTGTAGTTCATTTTGAAATGAAAGGTTTAAGTATTGAGATGAAAGCAGATATATTATCGCGCTGCGTAAAAGTGGACTTAAAATATATCACAGAAATTTGATGAAACCGGACTGAGTGTGAGTATTATGATTTAATTATTTTATCGATTGTTTTTCTAATTAAAGTATAACTGCTGATCCTTTTAGTTATTTTTTTAAACGTTTTATATTTATCATAAAGCCTAAATAGAAGAAAAGAAAATTAATTATGAATATAACATTAAGTATAACAATAATAGATATAATATGTAACATTTCTATTTTCAAAATAATTTGGTTTCAAATTGGTAATATTCGTATTTTGCTAGTAGCCTAACAGTACTCTTTTTTTGTTTTAGAGAAATACCTACTGTGAGTCGGAGGGTCAAAAGATATGAGGAAAAGCCTTGCCAGTCGAAAGCGAAGTGGAAGGCCCCAGCTAGTCAGTGAATATGAAACAAAGCGGACTCGTCCGCTTGTTTCAGACGGTGTTGCTATCTTATTTTTTAGATTTATCACAGACGACGCGATCATCTACAATGTGGAGTATTTACTCAATGTTGAAAGCTACTTTAAAAACAAAACATAACGTGCATATTGAAACATACGCAAAACTCGTATCTTTTCTAAAAAGAATGTGAGTCGGGCATAAGGCTAAAAAGTCCAAAATTTTCACGGCCCTTAACATAGAAATATTTCTTAATGAAGCTCCGGACTGCAATTCTCTTGCCGCTAAAGTAAGCGGTACCTATGAATCTATGTTGTTAGTTAATAAAATTTGTGTTTAGACTGTTATGTATAAAGGTACTTACTGCCTACTACAAATTTTTGGAGGCGCAATGAATCCTAGTCTGGCTTAGCAATACTGTTAAAATATTTATTACGATATGTAAAAGATGCTGTAAATGTTAAATAATGCATATTAACTATGTAATATTTTCATTACAGGTTGTACTGATCATAGGAATTAGTGGAGCGTGTCGCAATAACGAGCTATTACAGCTAACAGTTAATAATATCGAAACGCATTCAGACAAATTAATGTTAGTAAAATTGAAAAATATGCAGACGGATCTTGACAGATCTTTTGTCGTACGCGAAAAATATGTAACTATTGTAGAAAAATACCAAAATTTACGTCCAGCCAATATAAAAACCGACCGATTTTTCATACAATACCATAATAATAAATTCTCAAGACAGCCTATGGGAGTAAGTAAAATAGGTGCTATACCACGCGAAATTGCGACTTTCTTAAAACTGGAAGAGCCTCAGCTATACACGGGTCACTGCTTTCGGAGAACTTCGGCAACGCTCTTGGCTGATTCCGGAGCCGATCTCACCACTTTAAAACGTCACGGCGCCGGCAGGTGGAAGTCCAATACGGTTGCGGAAGGCTATATTGAAGACTATAGAAAATAAGTCGAAAATCGGTAAGCGTATAGTGGAAACAATAAGTCTGAATTCGACCTCGGATCCTTGGTCTCACCAAGGATCACCAAAGGTCACCCACGCCCATCTACTTCCAACGACGCACAGTGTACTTAGACAGAAAGCCGATCAGAGTCACCAACGTTCACCGTTGTTGCTTCTCAATCCGTCACCGAAACAGAAACCTTAACCCCAGATAATAAAACTCAACTCAATGCAACTATAACGTTGCCAAATAATTCTGTTACTTTTCATTTGCAGAATTGCAGTAATTTTACTTTTAACATGTTCCATTTTATTGAACTGGTACCTCTACCTACAATGTTAATTATTTTGATTCACAATAAATAGTTATTTCAATCTATTCCTGTTTATTATTTTATCTGATAAAATGACGATTGACGACACGGTTGGCGCAGTGGTTAAGCGATTGGCTGCTGCGCTGCTTGTGTCGCGGGTTCGATTCCCGCACGGAACAAATATTTGTATGACCTACATGTATTTGTTCCGAGTCTGGGTGTTTTTCTATCTATAATATGTATGTATTTACAAAAAAAAAAAAGGTATATAAGTAGTTTATCAGCCATCTTGTTACCATAACACAAGCATTAGGTTGCTTAGCTTGGGACAAATGGTGCTGTGTGAAATGTCCAGGGATTTATTATTATTATTATCATCTCTTAAAGTGTTCTCGCTGCTGAAGTGAAAAGTTATGTGTGTTACACGAGAGCAAAGTTTTTTGCATCTCGTGCCTTTGAATCCCTCGCCACACTCAGGATTCAAAATCAGCACTCGCAGCAAAAAAACGACTTTGCTCTGTTGTTGCACAAATAACTATTTTTAATTCTGTGTCCGTACAGGGCTAGACAATCATGAGACAAGTATATATCATTTTTAATTTTAAAATGTATACTGTCCCCAATAGTGGAGTAAACTCCATACGACTTTAGAATGGAAGAATGACTGAGTAGTGTAACCTTATTAATTATGTTTATTCTAGGAAGAAATATGCAAAAACATTCTGTACCTGTATAAGGATACAGCATCATTCTCCTGCGCTTATTCCAATTTATTTGTGGTCGGCGCAACGTCTTTTCCTTCCAAACTTTTTTATTGGTCGTCATCTCGTTAGTCACCCCCTTTCTAACTATATCATCATTCACACAGTCCATGCATCGTTTTTTTGGTCTTCCCCAACTCTTATAGTCATCGACATTCATACTCAAAACTTTCTTCACGACATTTTCCTCATTCCTCCGTAATACATGCCCATAGCATACCCTATACATACCATATGTAAATGCTACTACTCGACTAATGATTTTATGAATAAAATGAAAAGTTGACTTAAATATTAGAAAATAATTATATTCTGTTCCTAATATCTCTTTGACTTAATTTTTTTTTTGACATTTCTGTTTTCAATATTTGACTAATTTGCAATTTGAATGTTATCCTAATTTATTTAATTCAATGTTATATCTAACAAACTAACCAAAACCCTGAAAATTAATTTGTACGCCCGAAACGGCAGAATATTATGAACTTTTAAAACTATGTAACAATATTCTGACAAATAAATGGACTATTACTATTACCATGGCAACCGATTTCCACACAACTTTTCAGTTACCGGTGCCACTTTCTGACTTCCTGTTATGTTGGTACTCATTTCCTATTTTATCCATTCGTGTACCCACACATCCCTCTTACCTTCTTTTTTCCTCTTAGTAAAAAGGTGCGGTCATATTTAAGGGTAACAATTTTCTCTATGGGACCAACATCGTAATCCAAAAAAGCCTATTAACATATTTCTGTTCTTAAGTTTCAGCTTGTGTTGTCGTGTTCGTGGTGGGTAGTTATTCTAAGTTACTAATCGTCGCGGATAGTTTGGTAGGTAATAACTTTGGCTCTACCTTCCGTGTTTCGTTACTTTCGGGACTACCTCCCACACTAAACTTTAACGTCTTAGCCTTTAATTTAAACTAAGTAGATATAAAATGAAATTAAAGGATAAAACGTTGTTTTCTGTTAGGTAAATACCTAAATATCTAGGTAGTGGGTGTAAATATAATGTTACCTATTTATGTATTTTTCTGATTCGATCACGCAGGGAAACTCCAAGCATAGCCCTCTCCATTGCCCTTTGGGTGACTTTAAGCCTTCTAATAAGGCCCATTGTGAGCGGACACGTTTCAGTACCATAGGTCATCACTGGCAACACGCACTGGTCAAAGACTTTCGTCCTGAGACACTGTGGTATGTGGGACGAGAAGATTTGCGTAGCTTCCCGAACGCTGCCCAGCCGAGTCGGATTCGACGATTGACCTCTTTCTCGAAGTTGGGCCTACCCAACTGGACAGTTTGTCCTAGGTAAACATACCTGTCCACGACTTCCAGAGACTTGAAGAGATCCGCAGGAGAACCGACATAGCCCGAAGAATTGCCAAACTTAAGTGGCAGTTTGCAAGAAGATTTGCTGAAAATTTCTGGAGTGGCGACCGCGTATGAATTTTGGCTATTAGAAATATTTTAAGAAGTTATTGAGGACTGCTCTGCAGACTCTAAGGTACACTAAGCTCCAGAGAAATGGAACCCCCCTGGGTTAATGACATCAAACTGCTTAAGTTTTTTGTAGTATATTGTGAATGGCGCGTTGGTCTAGTGGTTAAGACTGCGGCTTAGCAATACCGATGGTCACGAGTTCAAATCCGCGAATGAGATGTTTGATTTTTTCCAAATTTAAGTTCTTTATTTATTTATTTATTATTATTTTTTAGGTTATTATGTGATTTTCGTTAATTATTATTTAAGAAATCAAATGTTAAATTAGGAATGAGGTTTGTAAGAAAAGCTAGGCATGTTGCATAAACAATATTCATTTATTTCTTTATTTACATTTCTAGGACTTCATGGAATCCACTTCCTGGTTGAGTATACAGTTTTCTATCTGTGTTAAATTGGGGTTATTTACTTAGAATATTAACTAAACACAAAATAAATACCCTGGGTGAGGTATAACGGTTCGTTTATAGATATTTCTAGAAACATAGCTACAATATTTATTTATTTAAAGTTGTTTCAGTTTTTTCTATATTTTTTCGTATTATATACTTGTATATAGTATATATTAGTGTTAGTTCGATAAAATGTAAATAAAAGTATATAGAGAAAAATAACGTGCTATGTATTTTTAAAGTTGTGAAAACATAATTTTTTATACTCTGTATGATCTTATGGGACAAAAACCCTTGTTAAAAAAATGAAATGTTGTCATTCATGCCTGTGAATTACAGAGGAAGAACCAACATGCTAAACTATACAGTATAGCAATATACATCTTTCTCTTTTATCACATTTTCTTATAACCCATTTAACACAATATTATAGAAAAATATGTGAGGTCAGATGGTGCATCGTTAACACATTAAAAGACTACTTGTAAACAGGAGTAACTGGATTAATATTAATAAAGGTTGTTTATTTTTGATTAACTACTAATGATCCCACAAATATTGGGAATTATTAACACTTGATCATGTTCCAATGAAATTTTATCAGATAAGTTACACAATGAATCTGCTGAGTAAAACCCTAATAATAACGAAGAGGATGACCGTCACTGTCTATCACTTCTTGAAGAGGACTTCGTGCCCAAAACCATATTAAAGCATGCAGCACACACGCTACATCAGTGCTAAGCGACACTCCAAAAGTTTCAGCACTTGAACGCGTAGTTTTGAAGGGTTCCACCGAGTGAACTTCCACAATGTTACGGTGTCGCTCCGATTCATTAGTGTAAGCAATTGGACGAGGGCCTTGGCGATCACATTTCACATCACCCGTCGCTTGATACCTTTGTATCCATCTACGAACTGTTTTTTTCTCTGTAATGAAAATGAAAATATTAGAAATACATAAAAAAAAACAACTTGTAAGTAATAGTGCAATAAATCTTACCGTTATGCCCATATCTCGTGCTATTTTCTTTATGCTTTGTTCCTGTTCTCAGAGAACAACAATTTTAGCCTTGAAAAAAGTAGTTAATCGCACCATACTATCGGTTAATAAAATCGACTGTTCAAAAACTTAATAAATCGGATAATATTACGACGAAGATATTACACACAAGCGGATCGGCACGAAAACGAAATGATTTGTAAAGTAATTATACCCTCAATCACAGTTTAGTAAATAAGGCGAAGAAGTATTCTAAATTCAACCTTAACTCGCAGTTCATACAGCAGTTAAGTTTCTGAAGTAAAATGACGGTAGTGCAATAATCGGAATCAAGCACATTCTATTCAACCAAACAAGAAATCTATGCTAATTTCAACCTTATCTTTTAGTTAATTGAGGAGTTACGTGGATGTTGAAATTTAAACCTTAATATCTCGAAGATTAGGCCGTTATCAACCTTGTTCGATAAAAGGAGTAATGCTGTTAGAATTTTCGTTGAGATTGACAACTGAACCAATAGCCTAGTGGTATAAGGCGCGGTCTAAATGATCGGCTGGCGTCTGATGATGCGGGTTCGTATCCTCAACCGTACGTAAAGTGTCTTTTTGAAAGTTATTCTTGGTATATGGTTCGGCCAGAAGCCGAAAAAAGACCATATTATTAAAAACATGCAAATAATAATATGTGATCGGTGGATCGGTGGATCGGTGGATGCTCGGGCAGATATGGGTGCGGCGGCAGGGGAGGGAGCTGCTCGGGGCCAGAGTCACGTGACGCGCCTGCCGTCGCTCGGGCGATAATCTTTAAGTGTTGGGATGGGTCGTTTACTATGACGCCTACTGTACATTTAGAGGATCAAAAGTAGGTGTACCTCGTCAGGTAGCAGTGAGCTTGTGGCTTGTTACACCTTACGAAAATCTTCGCGATCTTTTATTCTTCCACTCGAAATAATTTGTCGACATCGACATAGGACAAGGACATTTGTTCAAAATACTGCTGAATCTGCCATTTCATGGAAGATTAGTAGGCGCTCATAAGTAGAAAGTAACAAACAATCTACTAATTAAACATATTTATTTGGAGAACTCGTTACAAAAGAAACGCAACAATTTGTAAAAAAATATAAAATCTTTAAAAACTAAACTAGTCAGAAGCCCGTCTTCCCTTGGGTATTTTATACCTGCTAAGCCAAACCTCAAGTTCAATATAATTTGTTCAATATATTTAGTGATCTCTACTTACACGTATTTTGGGTTAACACAACAATACTAGATACCTATTAGTAGAAAAATCACACAAAATAATTACTGCAACATTATTTTTTATTCCAATACAAACAAATATGAACAACCCTAAACTATAAAATATGGAGAACCTTTTTCAAAGAGCAAGAGGTGCTCGGTGTTCCAGATTTAAAATTATTTGACGAATCCGTTTGGATCTGACAGCGCGCCGCAGCTAGTGCGAACTATACCTTACAAAGGTACTACTACCCACTAGTTTTTCTAGGTAGTACTACTACCTAGAAAAACTAGATTTAGCGCATGTTCAAAGAGCTTTGCTGTCGGCCGCAGTGTTTGTGAGCCGGTCACGCCTCGCCGTTGCACTGGTGAAACGAGATTGAAAACAGCATTGACGTGTCAAAATACGTATATGTTTTTACTGGGATGATCTAGGATTTTTTTCGGATACCACCAATTCTATAGAAACTAGATTGGGAATATGGAAAGGCTTATAAAATGTACAATGCTTCGTTGGTCTAGTGGTCGCAAGCGCTACTGCTCAGCATGCTGTGTTCGATTCCCAGGTCGGGCAAAGTGTTACTGGGTTTTTCTATCTGGAATTTCTCAGCAGCTCAGAGTCTGGATTTGGGCCCGGTTGATGGCCATAGGCACGCCCCCTATTACATAGGACTTAAACATAACCGGCGAAATGTGAGTGTACTTAAAGTAAAGGTCACTTCTGCCCAACCCTTTGGGGAAACAAGGCGTGATATTATGTTATAAAGTCTGTATAATATGTTTTAGGTACCTTAGTAGGTACTGGTTAGTTAAGAAAATTAGCCTGGGTCGCTGTCGCCGGATACGAAGAAGACGGCTATATTATAAATACTAGATTTGTGCTGATTAATAAAAATAGCCTAACATTTTAGTATCAGGTAAGTATAACCTAACACATGAATTTAAAGCGAATACCTATGTCACCACAAATTGATGGATCGCTCAATTAGTTTGTTGGTAAAACCTTTTAGATGCACTTTTACTGGCACAATAACATGATGCTACTGTCCGTAAAAGTGTATTAAAGTTGAAAGCTTTTTAAGTTATAGGCTTATAACTTGATTTTTTTTTTCTAATTAATTTTCTATAATATGTACTTTGCGATATTAATCATCAATCACAATTCTTCACACCCTTCTAGAATAATTCATTTTTAACACTAAACTGCTACTTACAAGTCAATTCAACTAGGTAGGTAACACCAAAACTTCCAAAAGTAGTTAGGTACCTACATTGACTCATTTTCTGATTAAATATATTAAAAAAACATGAAGTACTAGAACTAGGACACAACTACAATTTCTTCTAAAATCTTGTTGTGGTTTATCCAATTAATTAAGTCTAGCAACTAACTCTTGCTAATATCCTTCGTAAAATATTACCGCGACAGAGAAGATTGAAAGTAATGCACATTAAATGCCGCAAATGTCTTAATTATAATGACATTAATGAATTAATTAGGATTCTCCCTTTTTGTGGGTTTACGGGGCACAGCTTTGCGTAAATATTTTCTAAGCGACACAAAGGGAGGCGCTGATGCCGCGTGAAATTATATTCCGTAAAATGAAGTTGAATTTTTTTACTCTCCTTTGACGTTCAAAGTTGGCGGAGTTAATTCAATTTATTGTCTCTCTTAAAACGAGACTCCACCGTAATGTTATTTATAGGGTTCACCTACGGCTTGTTGACATGCTCCAAAAGGCGAGTGCAGGAGCGCACCGGCGCGCCTAAGTGATTCGATACACGTTCAATATGTTTCATTAGGGAGCCCGGTGTTCGCTTATTCAATCATATCAACGGCGGCAGCGAGGCGCGCGCGCCGCACAACGGCGCAACCTTTCCGCACTCCGCTCAATTCTTACATAATCAGTTTTTCCGACTCAGCAATGGTATACACTCAATTTATACCGGCATTTGGCTAGCGAATACTTCCACAAATGTCTTTTCCGAAGAGCTTTTATTGGGATACTTGGTGCGTTGTATATTACGTCACTTAGTACTTCTTCGTTTCCCGATTCCTTCTTGTATGTACGAAGGAAGACGATAGCTAATTAGGTAAGTAATAATGTTGGAAGCTAGATAATTGTTGCGGCAAATTGTTCCTTCCTCCGGTGGCGCTGAGCGCGGTACGTCCTGCAGAGAAGCCGCTTCTTCTCTAGCCGTGTCTGCGTCCCGTGTCACAGGAAATGGTAATTACCGCCTAATCTCGCCTGAAGCGCAGGGCGGCCCGACGTCCGGATATGAACTTCCGTTATGAACAATTTAGCGCGCGAAATTGGACGACGGTACGCTCTGCATTCAGCCTATCGTGTCAGGTGATGCAGAGCTCACGTGCGCAGGACGCCTATTCACTAGCGGATTTATATTTTACGAGGTAGCTAACGAATAAGTTGCCTTGCTGCCGATGAATACGAATCATAAAGCTTTCAGCGAGCCAGGGAAATTACATTTTTATTCGATTTTGAAAGTTAAATGTAGAAAATTGTGCCTCCCAAGTGAATGCAAACATGGAAGCTGATAAAATGAGAGGATGAAGAGTTTATGTAGGTACCTGTACCAGCTTTACGTAGGTAGTTGTTATTGTGAAGTTTACACAATAACAACTACCTACGTAAAGCTGTGATAAATGCTTATGCAGTAAGTACAATATAGAGATAGATTATTCAAGCTTATTATGAAGATCAGACAGGAGCTGATACAATTACATATTTAGTAATTAATGTACACGCAAAATACGTATTTATATGCCAGATAGGGTTGCCAACTTTTTTATATCATGTACTTATAGTATTTTCGGAGCCATTACCTGTAAAAATATATTAGATGGCGAAAAAAAAAAATATATGTAATCTGCATTCGCGACATATTCGCCAAAAATGTAAACAATTATGAGTTTATGGGAAAAATAACTTTAATATCTACAAAATAAAGTTCAGTTTACACTACAACTTCAAACATTTTTATAACTTTTCAATATTGCTAGTCACTCCGAATTCAACTTAATTTTGATTAAAATAAAGTTGATATTTGATTAACTTGAAATAACGACGATTTGAAACAAATAAAATTTTAATATAGGTTTTGAATAGATGTTAGGTAAAAACTGTCTTTGTGCCTTTATTAACAGGTTTGATTTTTAATGACTCATAACTATTATTACACTCTAAGTTAAGGTATAGTTCAGCTTTTATGAGATTAATACTGGCCCTATTGCACTTAGTTTGCCATTTTGTATTTATATTAAAATAGGTATACCACTACCTTTGCCTATCTACTATATTTTTTTAGAAATATATTGTTTAGGTCTCTAATATAGCAGACTATATTATATTTTAGGGTTGGCCACCCTTATGCTAGAGTACATATGGAAATATACTTGTCTGATATATTGAAATATGTACATTCAGCACATGTCATTATTATTGTGTGTGTGTGGGTATACGTAATATACACACACGGTTAAAGATAAAATAAACGGGTTCACATTGAAGGAATATGAGCCCATATTTTAGTCTAATAAAACAAGGTTCGCATAGCTAATTGATGTAAGCGCCTGCGATAGCTACTGATGTAAGCTAAACGTCGTGAGTTCGATCCCAACTGAGGAATTTTGTTTCGCTGCTATTTATTTTTTGTTTTATATTAAGTAAATTTTGTGGTAAAAAAAAATCACTCAAGCAAAAAGTAGAAAGTTAATTCAATAAAACCAAACAATAAATTTATTTTTTTATTAGATAAACAGTGGTATTGGTTGGAATGAGCGAGTTTATCGCTTGGGTCATTAGCAAATGATCTGTCTCGTTTCTTCCAATATGTTCCTTCCTTACAGTGGTTGTTTTAAGGTTCAATTTGGTGTGGGCTGTATGTTAGCAAAAAAAAACTTGTCTGGCCGATATATAAATATAATGCAAACTGGTTTTAAACATAAATATTCTTTAGCTATTCATACTAGACGTTCGAATGAGTAAAACACTGTTGTTTATCAGTTATTTTGACAAAGACAAAGTTTTTTGTTGGTAGGTAGGTATATAAATTGAAACAAAGTAAAATTAGAGGTGAAGTGAATCAACATGTTAGATAGTAAGAAATTATGAAAACTTCTAACCGCATAACAATAACATCACTTCACCAGACTTTCAATAATACGAGTTGTTGTCTAAAAATTTAAAGAGGATTACGGCGGTAGGTATACCTAAATAATGATAAGATTTGTATTTGTTCACATTCGCTTAACAAATATGAACATTATTTGCATAAAAGTAAGGTCCATAGTCGCCTACTAATAAAAATAAATTCGACTAATAATGACTCGGCAAACCTTCGTTTTCTATCACCACATTGTTCTCCCAATAAAAATTAATGTATGTCCTAGCAAACTGTAGTCGGTTTTGTCGGTGCGCGGTGGACAGTAAAATCTTCCACGCTGGCTTGCTGCAACCTAAACCAGCTTAAAGTAGGTGATTTCTCACAGTTTGTAAGCACACATTGTGTGCTGTTGCTGTTACGCGAGTGGACAAGAAGGGATCAGCCTTGTGCCTTGCCATGATGTTGTGATGTCGAGTTTTGGCCCACGTCGAAGATGTTCTACGTCTCCTGAATCCGCATATCGGAGGACCCATAACTGCACGGCTCTCCTCTGTGGATGCGAAACAAAACAGTATTTTAAATACTTACATAAAAATAGCTATTATTATAATAAATAAATATATATACCTACCTACTATATTTATATATTGTGTATATAATATACTTATTTATATACTGTGTTTATAATATACTTATATACAATATGTGTATATGCACATACAAGTTAAAATACTTATATGTTTTAAATATACACTGACATTAGTAAACATAATAATCTATTTTTATTTACGTTATGGGACAAAAATGGGCTAGACCAAGTTAATTTTATCATAATCATTTTTTTTTAATTTAATTAATACATATAATTTATTTAAATAAAACTGATGTAAAATCACAAATGCATTGAAACCTTTACGACAAAATAGTTCTGGTTGACATCTACTAGATGTGAATCTAGCATGCATAATTTAAGTAAAACAATTAGTAAGTATTTAAAAACAAAACTTACAAAATCTTTCCATAGATAACGAAAAGATAGATAATATTATAAAATAGTTTTAAATATAAAAAAGTTTTGGGAAAGAACTAAATATAGAAAAAATATAAAAATTAAAAATACAAAAATTAAAATTATACAATTAAGACTCTAAGTTTAGTCCTGACTGAGGCTACAAAACCAGCAAAGACATCTATTTCATCACGAATGGAGTTGGCAAGAGAGAGCATGCGGTAAATGGGTGAAAAATTACCAATATTAGTCCGACTATGAGGCAGGATGAAAGTCTTTCGGTTTAGTAAGCGGCTACTATTACGTGGGACACTAAATTTCACTTTTTCTAAAAGCTCAGGAGAATCTATTAGACCATTTATTAGTTTAAATAAAAACATGAAATCTAAAGATTTCCTACGTGCGCTTAAAGATTTCATTTTATAATGACTCAGCCTAGAGTTATACGAGGTCAGACTTCGACATCTGTTATCCGAGTAACATAAGTGATATAAAAACCTTTTTTGAACGCGTTCTATACGATCAGAGTGCACCTGATAAAACGGGTTCCATACCGTACTACAATACTCCAAAATACTTCGAATAACGCTGTTGTAAATGGAAATAGTTTTAAAATGGTTCTTTAAAAATTTTCATTTCTCTGACGATGAAACCTGACAATTTAGATACCCGACTAATAATTTGGTCGTAATGATTCCTAAAACTTAAGCTGCTGTCTACTATAACACCAAGGTCCCTTATAGTATCAACTTCTTGGAGCGGGCTGTTATTAATTGAGTAATAATATTGACCTGTTATCCTTTTTCTGCTAAACTTAATGAAGTAACATTTGTTTGGATTTAATGTCATTTTATTTTGTATGCACCAATTGTGTACGTTATTTAAATCTAACTGAAGCTGAATAATATCGGATTCAGTGTGTATAGTTCTATATATTTTTAAATCATCAGCAAAAAGTTTATATTCCGAATTAATTTTGCAGCCCAAATCATTTATAAAAACTAAGAAAAATAGAGGCCCCAAGTGTGACCCCTGTGGCACCCCTGATGGTATGTAACATTGCTTGGATTTAAAACCCTTAAGATACACCAGTTGCGAGCGATGTTTTAAGTACGATTCGCACCAACGAAGCATCAGCCCATGAATACCCATACTCTCTAATTTTGCAATTAGTAAGTCGTGATCCACCAGATCGAAGGCCTTTTTAAAGTTGGTGTATATCGAATGAACTTCTCTACCGTCATCTAATGCAGATGATATATATGAAACATACTCAACTAGATTAGACAGTGTCGACTTTTTGGGGCGAAAGCATCTTAGACAACAAAAAGTATAATACATTTATGATAATATACCTATACCTATTATAACTATGGTAGGTATTGCACTTGATGAAGAAACATTAATTCACTCCTAGGTAAACATTGAAAGGTGAGGCGAGTTGGTTAAGTTCAAGTAGGTATACTATCAACGTAATATCAAACTGTTACTCACCGATATCATTAGGCGCCTTGCAATTTCACATATAGATACGTTTTGCTCATATAGAACAACGATTTCTGCCTTTTTTAACATTGATAAATGTTGCATGGGTGTATCCACAAAAATAAACCGCAAACGAATACGAGTCAATAAACTCAGTAATGCAAATACTCGTAGACTGACAACTAAGACCGCTCATTTTTAATAAAATAGGGTGATTGAAAACATTTTTTTTAAATTGTCGTTAGTTATTTTCTAAACATGCAAAATAAAATGGCCTGAGAGTTCCGTGGCTGTCTCAACCATTGCAAACTTCATTACTCATCCATGAACGGGATCGAATCGTTATAAATTCAACTTTTAAGTAATGTTTTAACAAAATAATGAATACAAAAAGAAAAAGACATTTGCTGCACACAAGGTTTGAACTTACGACTTCTTGTTCACTGACCAAAGAGGATAGCTATTGTGCCTAGGTTGCTATAGTAATATAATGCGAACTATTATATGTCATTCAGTAACATCAATGAATGATTACTATTGCCATACGCACACTACTAAACACAGAACTCGCTCGTTTTATTTAGTGTTTGTGTGCATAACCATGACTTCACCCACACATATAAAATGTAAACCAGTTAGATGGTTCCACTGTCCATAATTAAGTTAAGAAATCCGTTAATTTAGTCAAAATAAACTAGTATAATAATGATTGTCATAAACACGTAGGTAGGCCTTACTGTTTTGAAACAGTAAGGTAAGGTATTATCCGCGCCTAAGTCATACTACAGCAATATCAGAGGGGTAATTCTCGTAATTTTAAGAACGTTCACAGTCTGATCTTAGTCTCAATCTGTCAAAATATACTTCTAATTTCCCTACATTTTGACAAGTTTTTGACATTTGTTTGTCGCCGAGATGAGACTGCGACTAGATTTTGAACGTTTTAAATTACGAGAATTGGCCTTCTGCTCTCCTGTACCTTAAAAACTGACATCTAATGATCCAAAAATGCAGTTTAGTTCGGTTAATTATGTAAGGGCAGATTTTTAATAGATTAAAATTATCCGACTATTGAGAAATCAGCCCTAAAGCAAGTACATATCCTCTTGGACTTCGGAGAAGATCATTAATAACAAAAGATTTTGTAAGCAATTTTTGAAAAGTATGTGACGATAAAGTAATGAGGCGATGTAACTGTGGGTACATATATAATAAAACAAATAAATAAAGATAATATTCTATGTAGGGCTGATTTTTTAATCGACAGATATTTTTTGATATCTGACAGATTTTGTATGGAAGAACTGTCAAAAATTGTTTCTAAGTAATTTTTTGTCTTGTTATTCTTTAGATTTACGTATCGTCTCTGAGACCTTATTCTAAGTACGATTTTTAATGTAAAACCAAAAAAAAACATTTTGATAAAAAAAAGTTTATATAAATGCTGGTTGATAACTTAATAAATAAAGACTCAGTGGATGCAAAATAATTTGATTAGTTTAAATTTCCCTAAAAACTAGTTTTCTTTTAACTAACAACTAACGCAGCCTTATTCAAAGTTTTTTTTTACAATACGACCTAACTGGAAGATGGCGGGCTACTAAAATGGTTAGGTTTTTAATGAATACATATAAGGCCCTGTAATTCAATATTTAACAAGATTTTAAAACTGTAGCATATGAGCTTCTGCTCGCGATTTCGCCCGCGTGAATTTTTTTAGCGACCTACCCCGTCGTATCGCATCACCTGCCCGCGCTCCTATGTGTCCTAAGGGTCATAGCGTGATGTTAAATAGCCTTCTGCAAGAATTGGGCTAATAAAAAAAAAAACAAATCCCTTCCGATCAATTCAAATCCGACGTGTAGTTCCAGAGCTTTATTATTTGTATAGATATTCTGACAACTTACAGTAGGTATCTCTTCAATATTGGTACTAAGTCATACTTACGGTAAGTCATAATTTACGTAGGTATTCAAATTACAGTCAATAATGTCTGGTAAATTAATACCTAATGCCATCTTGCACCAAAAAATATTAAATGCCTACATTTGGCGCCAATCATTCGATTCTATTCTATTTTTTAATTATGGCAAGCAAAGCCGATGTCAACCATTCTGCCAATGTCTAAACTGAATTGAAAAGCTAGTATGCATTGTTGTAAATTAAAAAAATAAATACTTAAGTAGAACGGGCGCTAATCATATTTTATAAATAAATAAAAATAAGTTTATTAACACAAAAACCTTAGTATACAAAAGATAACAATACACATAGGAACATTAAACTTTGGGAAAAAGGCTGCATAATACATAATTAATTCAAATGATTGACAGTACATAATAGAACGATATTTAAAATTAATTTAGCGCTAATTGATTTAACAGTTTTTTCTACGAGTCCACAAGGCCTAAGTGTATCTACAGAATGTTTAAATACAATACAATTTGAATCTATAATCAATACAACAAAGATTATAATCTATCCACAAACCTATAATACCATTATCAGTAGTTACATCAATGGTACAATTCCGTGTGCACGCAAATGATGATCACAGCCCGGATGCTAATGATCCCATTCATAGTCATCTGCATTGATATGAAGCTATTATTACTAGCAACTACAAGCCAGGCCATGCCGTCATCCAGCATTTGTCAATGAACCTGATAGTTACCTATTGAGACAGACTTATTACCTGATTGTACCGTCAAATTACGGCTAATTGATTAATGATACGCTTGGAGATGTGACTGTGCGGGCTACCGATTTGGTAAGACCGTGGTGTCCTTTCGGAAGACGACTGGATACTGAACATATTTTTCTGCAGTCTCAAAACGAATACTTTTTAATTTCATTTCATAATCAAACATTATCGTTCAATCATAAGTTCTAGATTCAATTAAATAAAAAAAAAAGCTTCCTTCAACATTGTGCAATCAATTTAATTTAAACTAAAATTAATTAAATTATTTATTATTAATTTATTTGTCTACTTGTCTACCTGTGGACAGCGTTCTAGGTTATATTATTTACTAACACTAAAATGGTTTTTGTTAAATTAGTTGTAAGTTCTTATAATGTAACTGTTTGCTGTTTCTTAAAATAAATAAAAAAATTAAGCTGTGCTGCTGCGTCGTGATTGAGCTACCACTAAATATCCAAATTAAAGAGATTAAAAAGCAACTAATCCTTTTTCGATTAGAAAATATTTCCATACGTAAACATTTTTCAAATTCGCATAACTACATAGATCATTGTAACTCACTTTTCTTCATACCAATTAGTATCTTAAGAGCTTTTCATAAACACAGCTGATAAAGTCTTCGATAATAAGCACTATCCAGATACGACCTAAGAGGTTGGCATCCTCTTCCGAACACAGGTAAATGGGTTTTAGAGTGCTGCGTAAACATTCACTTATATCGTATACAATGCGGCTGACTCATTCAATTATATTGCATGTGCTGGCCAAGCAAACCCCTACCAATTAAACTAGGCATCCATCCATCAGTCCACAACAATTAGATTCGAAATATTCAGTTACAGAATGTCAGATAATGTTCGTAATTCAGTTATCGGTGTTCTGCATCACCGCTGTGCCTGCGCTACACGAGTACACACGGCCTGCCGACGAACAGAAATCAGCGCTTGCTATTTGCACTAGTCAATGCAATGAATTGTGAAAAAAATCATTTGGATATTCAGACAGCGAGAAACGAATGGCCACCCAGTTATTGTCGGCTTCCATACAGCCTCCAAATGGACAGCGCTCGTTCAATTTCGATACTTTTACAACACAATAGGCGGCAGTAAGGCGTGTTCACTCACCTGTCAAATTAAAAAAGCACTTGCACATTCAAAATAAACTATAGGGCACGAGTATTCAGAACGTGGACATGTAGCTAGGATACATATGACTACATTTTCATTTCATCTGTCCTTACATAAGATTTAATTGCACGATATCCGACGCTGTCCTGTGTTCTCTGTCGTGACGTGAACTCGATGTACTCTGCTTGCTGTGTGATGGTCACCGCACATTTTGCAGGTTTCGTCGACAACGAACCAATTTAATCACGGTTTCGTCATCTCGAAACCCGAATTATATGCGGATTCTTCTTAGGAAGTCTTCTTTTTTCTTTCTTCAGTAAAAGTCGCCAAGTTACTTAATTAAAAAATTATAGCTTTTCACGCTCATAGGACTTCTAAGTGAGAAGAAAATGATGATTACTTTTCTGGGAAAGCAAAACTTACCATGAATTTAATTAACAAATGGATGGGCAATTAATTAATTAGGCAGTGCCCTCGCTTAGTAAACAAACGACTTCAGGACTGTCTTCGCGACCACCGCGTTATAACGGTGGTGACTTGAAGGTACTTTACTTTTAAATTTTTAGTTTTTAGGCTAGCTGAGGGTGAAAGGTATTTTTGTCCAAACTTGTTGTTATTACAATCATTATTAAACAAGGTGAAACTACACACATACAAATCCCTAGATGAATGTACACGATACAGAAAGAATTAGGCAACAATAATAAAATTAAGTAACCAGTCCTTCAGTTCTTGAGCACAAAAAATATAAACATTTTCCTCTTATATCACATAATATGTAACCAACACACAAAAAAGGCGCTAAGAATAAGTAGGGCACTAACAATTAGTTCAACAAAGAGTTTGTCTCCCCTATCGTCCGTCTGTCGTACAAGATTAACGGACGTTTAAGCATTTCCTCCGCAACAGATGACCAATTGTTCGTTCTCCCATAACGGCAGCTAAAACTTTTCCCATTTATTCAGTGCTCATACGTCAAGTCGGCGCGGCGGCGCGGGCGCGGGAGGGGGGCGTCGCGCGCCCGACGCGTTCCGGCGCGATAAGGCGGCGGGCCCATTGTCGCAGCGTCGGCGCACGTTTCCTCCGCTGCCGTCGAGCCTACCGCATTGTTCCCCTCGTAATGAACAAACTTATTCCCAAGCCTAATGCTGCAAAAGCGCTGCCGACTTCCAAATTCGCTCACTTTCACGTTATCTCGCAATTGTCAAGTTGTACCTTTACACTGTACATTACACGCATCGCGACAATGTCTCTATAATAGTCCGAAACCCAGCGGCCTACTTTTGTTTGAATAGTGTTACAGGAGTATTGGATGTGTACTCACATTAGCACAATTTGTGAGGGGTTGTTTGACGAGACCCGAGTTCTATCAAGATTGAAATTTAACTAAGTACTCATAAAGTGTAATTGATGTCACGTTATGGTGGTTATGAAGGATTTATATTATTTCAAACTTATAAATAGGCAAATGTTAGAAGACATCGATTATCGATTATTCCAGGGAATCTTTAGCGTTTCTACAGCTTGTTCGTTCAGGAAGCACGTTCGCTATGGTAGGGATTTACTTTTACTATTGAATTTGCCTAAAGTCACAATAATTCATTACTTATAGCTTTAATTCTTAGAAAAACTGAAATAAATAACACGTCGCGTTTTACAACAACCATAAAAGACGTAAAGCCATTCATGACACTGCGTAGCCTCTGAAAAGAGGATTTGATAAATGATCCATTCCTTATCGATCGTGTAACAAGTATAATCAACTAGAACTTCCTTATTTAACAACATCCGCTAAAGGTTAATTGATCATCTTACATTTCAGTAAACAACCTGTTCACGACACTACAGAAAGCTTCTTTAGCGAACGGATACTATTTGTGTATTTATATCTGCATTTAAAAGCGTCAATATCAAAGACGGGTGTACGAACAAACAATTACGTGTATATTTTTATTAATGGTCGTGCAAGGCCTCCGTGGAGCCTCTATTATCCGCCAGACGCTCGTAAGATACAGCGTCCTCGCCCCTCTCCCAGCCTACGTATTATGCATTCTCCGTGGCGCCAAAATTTCTTATTCATTCGAATACATTCAAAAATATCCCATAGTAGTTCCATTTTCAATGACGAAAAAATTCGAGACGAGCGGCAATAGCTCCGAAGGGAGAAAATCGTATTTCGATCGAAAAGAGGGGCAAATCTTTTATGTAATATGAGATTGTCATCGCGATTATTACAGGCAAATAGAATACGCCGGATCAGTAAGTAGGTTATCTTCTTGCTTCCTTTGGCCGGAATCACTTTATTGGATGTTGTCGGGTACTCACTTTATTTTTGCGATTGTCACCTCTAAGTAACTAGGAAGAAATGTTGTCGTCGTAAAATGAGCACAATTTGAATTCCACGCGGGGAAACGGTTTAAAGCAGTTGGGGGAAAGGCGTTAAGGTAATGATTCGGATAATTTATTACGTTTATATGGCAAACTCACTTTATTTTGTGTTTTATTCAGCTAAACAAATGTATCTGTAGTTACATTACTTTTGAACACGAGTATATTTCCAAAAAAAATACCTATATACTCGTAGGTGAATGAACGATTGCGCTGTCTTTTTCTTTTACAAGAATCAAAACTTTTATCGTTCGTGGAGTGACATCAATTTGTGAGAAAATGCTTTTCCGTCGCCAGTGACTCGAATTACTCCCAAACAAATGCCTGTCGCGGGGTTGTTATCTTGTAAGTTTGCAAGAAAAGTGTGTGCTATGGAGGAAAAGTTTCAACTACGGGATGATTTTGTAAAATCGTTTCACAGTAAGAATTTTTCCGATAAAGTGAGATTGACGAAAGCAGCGTAACTCGTAATGATATGTGAAACACGTATTTGCAAGTCTTTATGCATCGAAGGTTTAATTGCAACGTGCGGAAGGCGACAGTCGTTCGCCGTCGCTGCGTTAAGGCACCGTGCACGGGAGCAGATGTGCGGAAAAATCACAGATTATTAGCTGGCTCATACGGAAGCGGCGGCAACGACATATTCATATTTAAATGTCACGTTGCGACTGCGGGCCCCGAGAGTTAACTCATGTGTGCGCGACGACGCAGTTTCCTTAACTAGGATAAAATGTGTCGTGCTAAAGAATTACATCGTTGTTTTGTACGGCTTCTCGAGTCTCTCCCACTACGTCGCGTGCAGGTGAAATTAATTTTACCTTTTATATGAAACAACATTTTGAAATGTTGAAACGACCACGTATTTTAGCGGATTAGGAGTTAAAATCAGGTGAAAAATTATTACTTTTCTTGTAGAAAGATTGTTCTTTCAATTCTTATATCCGCTGTGGCTGGGTTTCGTAATACCTGGTACTTACATGAAACCTTATTGAAAGAGAGGGATCAAAATTTTCATCAGCTCTTTGAAACATTTTCTTGAAAGTATCTGTACCAGCTATGAAAACAGGAGAGATGGTCCCAGTACTTAATATACTCGTAGAAAAGAAGACTTATAAAGAGTAAATTGAGTGAAATTTTTATTCCCGTCAAAATAAATATTATAAAAATAGGTGCGAGGTACCTATTTGGTATAGGCGCCGAGATGTAAATAAATTTACTTTCTAGAGAAAAATTGTGTTCGCAAACTTAATTTGGCGCGAGGGGCAAACGTTTCCCCGTGTTTTGCTAGACAACCTCAGCCTAGACGATAATTATTAGATGTAATTTTAACACCTGGGCTGGGATGAACTAAGTCTTCATTAAAAGTGAAAAGGGTTAGTAAGAAACTCGTTTATTGATTGGTTATAAACAAGTATAGTTTTAACAACAAACTAAATATGATACTTCTTCGAATCAATTACATGAAAAGTTATTTAAAGGCACAAAATTTACAAATAAGCATTATTAATTCATAAAACAGAGGTTTTAAAACAAACAAGAACATTTTAGAAGTTCCACAAAAGACTTCAGAATCCTCAACCACAATGAAAATAATAGCTAGCAGAGTGCCTTGCCGATAGACAATCAAAACGAGTTACAGAATTACAAAGAATAGAGGGATCCTCTCTTAAATTTCTGAAGTACAATACAAAGGGATAAAAATGTTGGTTGCAATTTTGCGGAGAGTCAGCGACTCAATCCCGCGCCGCCGGGGAGCTAAACTGAATTTATGGTTTGAAAATTAAACTTAAATTGGATATTGCCGGGTTATTTTTAAGCATTTGCGTTTAGATATTCATTAAGGTTGTAATAATCTTATAGTTACCTGGCTTGATTGCTTAGACTTTGTTCAGTTATGGAAGAGTTGGTTTCTTAAACAGATTTTCACTGTAATTTTTGTCAGATACTAACGTCTATATGCATTTCCGGATATCAGAATGTTTTTTTGAATTAATCAATTAATATATTTTTTACGAATACGGAACCTTTGAACTGTAGAAATCTCTACATATAAGATCGAACATGTGACGATGTTTGTGTTTTGATATCAGCCACGTGCAGGATCGTTATACAATTCCTGGAAGTTTCTGCTTCACATATTACATACATCATCACGTCTGTCTTCCCAAAGGATAAGGCGGAGGTCTACCTATAGTACGCCTACATTTTGCCAGTTATGTTTAAGGCCCATGTACCTAATAATAAAAATATAAATAAACCTATTATAATAAAAATAAATATAAATAACCATATAAATGTACCTATTGCCATCAACCGAGGAAAACCCAATTACACTTTGCCCGACCCGGGGATCGAACCGAGGACCTCATGCTTAGCAGTAGCGCTTGCAACCACTAGACCAACGAGGCAGAGGTAGTCATAGTGTCTGCTTCATATATTATGTCGACAGAAACAATCTTGACAAGAATATTTCCCTACTTCATAAAATGTTATTGAATACAAAAGTCCTTCATCGGGTTGGTAATAGAACGTGTACTATACCAAAGCGTGTGCACTCGGCCTAATTGTGGTGGGTTCACACACACGGTACACCACTGTCGTGTGTTCGTGGCACTATGCTGTGACAGCCTCCGCGGCTTTGCTGCCCACTGGTCATACAAGTAATATTTATTACATGCTTGCTGTATTTTGTATTGTGTACGGAATATTATTAGATAGATTTTTAACTCATAATTACGTTGCTAAAATGTTGCCCCATTTATTAAAAACGATAAAAAGTTTGTTTAACCCTCGTAACAAAGAGCATTCCTAAGTATATAGTTCAACAACTGTGAAAATTTTGCAAAAAGTGAGGGTAAAGGAAGAAGAATAAAAACTGTTGAGATTACTTTTGTACAGCGTGTTGACATAGCAAGCTTTTATCACCCTTTTTATGGGGGAGAAATCCCTGACACATATTTAAATAGGCAAACAATACCGCGGCGAACAAACAGAAATAGACATTGAAAAGCGTTATTTTATCTAAAGAAAAATATATCTTTTGAACACGCTTGAAATTATTTCATAAAGTTTCATTTTCTTTTAGGAATAGTAAAGCACACTTTACTGACTACTTTACGCATTTTGTAGAAATCATGTTTTTTTTCGCGACTCGAAAAACGACTTTAATTTATGTAATTTGCATTTACATAATATAAGCTAACAGACTTAAAATAATATAAATAATATGTACATGTATATAAAAACAGAAGGAAAAGAATCATAGGACATCAAAAACTCGTCCACAACGCTGTCAACAGGAAAAGTGCCCAAAAGGCTGGCAGCATTGCCACGTGCTATGGCGATGCTGATTCTATTTTTTTAAACATTTCAGAAATCGCCGAGATACAATCACGCATAAGATCGACTGACTCCCCGACCCATAGACGGCTCAATTATGAGATGTGTGTCTGAGGTTCGTGAACGGGTTGCCGCTCGCTCAAATGTAATCACTTCACCGAATTATAAATACCGCGTAAGCATCGGATTACAAGAATGATTCTCGTTAAACAACCGTAGAACAAATCTCAGTATACAAACGAGTAACTCGAGCCGAGAACATGACACGCCATATTTTAAGTATCGGAGGAAAGTCGACACGAAGGCGACACCTGGAGGAGGAGACAGGTGTTCAGAGAACCCCTGTTCCGCCTTCCGTCGCCCTCTTTATTGATATTACGGTCGGGGCATTAACCACTCCACGCGTTGTGTATTGGCTTTCACATGAGGGCACTACAATAAAACTAGATCGTGCGTTGAAATAAACGAGATGGAGACCCGTCAGCACTCATAACTATCTATTGTGAATTCATTTTAAAGACCAACGTTAAAAGCACACAAAAGCAACAGAATACCCCCTTGTTATTCCATTGGGTTAGTATTAAAATGTATCGAATTGCATCCAATAAAACTGTAATAATATTGCTTATTGTTTCGTTTCGATAACTCGCGCTCAAGTGGAACTATGAAGCAATTGGCAGAAATACAACAAGGGAAACAAACACTTTATAAATATACAAATTGACGGAAAATCTGAAATAGACAGTCTTGGACTAGTGTAGTGCGGTATAAGAATAATAAAAAAGATTTCAAGTCGATATTCAAAGTGTGGTGTGAGAGGTCGCGAGCCGGTCGCCACAGAGCCGGTCGGGCGCAGCGTCGCCGGACCGCAATAATGAGAGAGAGCCGCTCCATTACGGATAAGAGAGCTTATATTTCTACGGTACGGTCACCGCGACGATTGCCGTCTGTAATTGTATCCGGTTCGTCTGCGACTTACAAATACGCAGCTCTTAGCTTTAGCTTTTCGTTACCTTTGCGGTAGCTTCAATCCGGAAGCTATAATTTCGTCTAACGATTTAACTCTCATGGCGAGTGGACGCTGTCATTTTGCGAATAATTGCAGTCTTTGACTTCAATATCAATTAGTTGTAAGTGAGCGACTACAATCTACCTGATGAGTAGTTCCATGTTTAATTAAGTGGCAATCTACAGCGGGACTATTTCCTTGGATTGTAAGTTGGCCGTCCACCAGGGATAAAAGTTTCCACGTACATAGATGGCTTCGTCTGCCGCGCACCACAACATCTGACAAACTTAGGAACACTTTAATTAGCATCGAATACAATTTACTAAGTTAAGTTATTCGTTTGTTATGTACTTACAAGTTGGAAAGGGATTTTTTCCTTGCGAAATGAAGTTGTCAATTTTTTAAATACTTAAAGTTCGGAGTTTAAGAGGAAGTATGTGAAACATTTAGATCTTTGATTAAATAACAAAGCAGAAAGTTTGAAAGGGACCAGCTAATCAATTTGCGAGTTACAACAAAGTACTTAGGTATTAATGATGTTATTTTATCCCGTTGGAAGTTGATTAATTTAGGCGATTTTGCGTAAAATTTTGGCCAATTTTTAACTTCTCTGTCTTAAAGGTTTACACGTAATTCTAGAAATTTGTGGCATGGTGGCCATGCAAAATTCATCGTACAAAATATATATTTTTATTGCATATACCTGTGTTAAACCTGAAAATCACAACCGAATCGATACATAAAACCCTTTACCGTGAAAATCCACCCAATAACGTTGTTAAGCGGAAAGTTAAAAAATAAGTTGCGAGCAGATATTATTAAGTTGAGCGCCGTCTACAAGCTATTCGGGATTTCCCTGTAAAGCCGTTCTCAATAGATGGCGTCGGGTAATAAGCTCAGCGATGGGCTATTACGAGGCTGCGAGAGAAATTCGTATCGCACGGAGCCTACGGGGTATCAGTGGCGTGCAACTTTTATGGAACAGCCGGCAGATTGAACCATGGAAGCCGGTCACAATCGAAATCGATTAGAAATAGCCGTGGACCGACTGTCCGCAAATTACAACAATTGTTCGCGGCACACATACAGCGCTGCACTGCAATTTTATCTAAAAATTGTGCGCTATGTGCGATGCGTTATTATTTTTACTGTGGAATCATGCAAGCCAGTAGAATACCTTTGTAACACCTTTTTTATAAGGTGCAGGATCAACTAAGTCTTTGTATTGTGTCTGTGGTTTTTCAAGCGGTTAGAGGTTCTAAATCAACAATCCCCTTTTCTTCAGCAGGATAAACACGTACTTGGCTAATGGTGCGTTGTTATTTCAAGGTTCCGGCTGCGGGTTTGGTATTTCTTACTTGATCTCTCTATTCTTCGGTAATTTTGGTTAAAAGCTCCTCAAAGTCTTTTAAGAAGTGCCAATACATTTGACAAATGTTTTGCGTTTACATTAAATTAAGTATATAAAATGTAATAAATGTGCATTATGCTTAATTTTAGCAGGTAAGGTAAATATACAATATCTGTTTTTTAATAATGCAAATTGCCGCACACTGCCTGAACACTTTGTCACCGCAACCGCGATATTTTATGCTGCGGCCAGCTTTGATACTGCTGGTCGATTCAAGTGAAGTGAGCTTGATGTGAGTTGTCAGTAGTGTCAATTCCTAGCATTATTTGGAATGACAGCTCACTCCAAGCTCACTTCACCTAAGTTTTCACGGTGAGATGGTTACAGAATCGCACTGCAGGTTAGTGTATGTCAAATAAATTGACACTGAATTTCGGCCTAGCCAATCAAATAACACAATGAACAAAGCGTAGGCTGTCACCACGTTATCCTGCTCTTAAATGAGCTGCCTGAGATTGCTATAATGTCGCCAAATTTAATTGAATAAGGCTCGCTTACATTTTACGACACGGCGAGGCGCGGCGGGCTAAAGCCGCGGCATTAATCTCCTAGGTAAAATCAATTGCCAAAAATTGTATTTACACAGACTTAACCCGTTCTATTTAAAACCTTATCTATCAGGGTTAGGTTATCTTTTCGCATGACCGGCTTGTACGGAAGGAGAATCATATCAAAGTAAATTATTTTCTCGTTTACCGCCATTTATGAAAGTGCACATCTCTCTCGTGTAGTTTGAGATCTGCAATGGATTTTAGGTGGCTTCCTGAAGGTTCATTTCAGTGTGACTGGATATGAAGCAGATTTTTTATTGAGAAATTTATAGAGCAGCGTTTAAGAGCGTCACCGTGCGGCCGGGGCGGGCCGGAGCGGGGCCGCCGCGCCGCCGTCACGCCGCGTCCTGTGAAGACATCTCGCTGCCCCTTTATTGCTTGCCTCAAATTAATGTCTCGACCTCAACGAAGGATTTTCTACTTTGTGGGAACGTTTAACGGATTTTATTACGCAAATATTTTATGAGAAAAGGAAACAAGTATTTATTTTGATAAATCTTTGGGATAATCCGAACACCCACAGACTAGATTATGGTAAAATTGCTTCGGTAAAATAATTAATATGGTTTCATCGTAAAATACGTGACGTACGTTGTAACATTTTCATTGGCATGTGAGCTTTATGATTGAAAAGTTTTTGAACGTACGTGGTTATCCTGGCAGCTCTATGACGTTGGCGTGGGGCCACTGAACGGGTAGTTTGTCAATGTATTGTTCGTATGATGGCCGTAAGGACAGAGCCGGGGTGGGGTGCGTTTAATTTTCAGATTAGTTTGTTCAGCAAGCGAGGCTGCCGGCGAGCCGCAAATATGTGGCCAATAATAACGTCAGCCCAGCCGTGCCCCGACGCGCCTGACGCCGGCGACCGACGCTAACGAATTCTTCTGCTAAATTGACGTATTAATTTCTGAAGCAATTAATTAGATTAGAAAAGGTGGACATACGATATGGGTTTTGTTTGGCACTTGTCGCCTTTGTATAGTTTTTTACAGGCAGTTTTTTTATTGTATTGGCGAACATGTATTTTTCTAAAATAATGATGTTCTGTGCATTTTCCTTTACAAAGACATACCAACAAATCTATTGATTTCACAGTCGAAGGAGGCTAGCTCACATCTTCAAACAAAAGACAGTCTGTAAAATCTACCGTTTTCGTAATAATATAGGTCCTGAAAAAAAAAATAGGCGCTCACCCAGATGTTTATTATCAGTTTCGCTGGCAATAAATAAAGTCGTATTATATTCTTGAGCGGACGATCTCGTAGCTCTATAAATCATTTTTATTGTGCTGTCGAAGGGTCCTTGGTAATGGCGGAGTTCAACGCTAAATTGGGTCGACTCTTACAATAAATTGATAATGCTTTACACTACAGAGCATTAACAGGCAACATGACGCGGAGCTATTTTGGTTAAGTTGTTTAGGCGTAGGTGAGTAAATAAGCATAATTTTAAATTTTAGGTATTTTTTTTTTTAATTTTGGATTTATACTCATATTAAAGATTTTGTGGTACTTAACATACAATACAGTGTACAGCAATGAATAATTTGACAATCAACGTCCCCAAAAATATTTTTAACCACTCGAAACACAAATTACTTATTTTGAAATATTATGTAATCGTTTAAATAACGTTGAGTTCAAACAATATCTCATTCACTATACTTACCTATTAGTTGCATCAGGATGTCGATTCAGGTCATCGCAACAAATGACATACGGTTCAAACTTTATGAACCAGATCAATATAAAATTCGAACTATAACAAACTACTGTTCGCGGTTCACTAGCTCCATACAATTAAAATCAGTTCACAATGTAAGAAAGAATGTTCATTTTGAGCGCGGGCGCGGCGCGCGCGCCGGTCCTCGCCCGGAAACAATGAAAGCTTTGACGTTACTTCCGGTAGTTGCGTCGCACGCTATCCACCACGCCTCATTTCATCTTTCTCCTTCACAGTGCACATCGAAGGACTTTATACAGTGGAGGAAGACCTTATATGTAAATAGCGTTACAGTAGGTGGGTATATTGAAAAACAAGTCAATTATGTTTCGAAAATGTTTTAGTTCTAAACAGGAAAATGCAATGTAAGTGCTTTTAGGCATAATCGCGATGTTTTTTTTTCTGGTTTTTAGTATTGCAAGGAGCTTTGAGTAGTTAGTATCATTCAGCTGTTTTGCATATCTACTATAATGTTATTCAATCCTAAAGTTTTCTATGCTAGCTAAGTATGAATGTCGATAGCTATAAGAGTAAGAAAAGACCATAGAAACGATGGATGAACTATACCCCATACATCCAAATCTGTTCAGGCATTTAAAAGTTATGGTGGAATAAAGAAACTCACTTATATACAAACATTCATCGACCCTGAATACATTACACTCCTTTTTGGGCAGTCGTGTAAAAAGACATGTTGCGCTGACCCCAAATAAATTGGGAAAAGGAGAATGACGATAATGATGAATGTTATTAAATCCTAAAAGATTTAGTCCGACTCTTGAAAAAAAAAAATGATTTCGTCAAAGACCGTACGGTAATTCAAAAGTGTTAATAATGTAGTTAGTTTTCATTTTCCTAACCAAGGATTTGATGTTCATAAAACGGTTATGGCATCTTACAATATTAATAGCCGCTCGGTCGCTCGCTATATAAATGCATACTCGTTTAAAATATAAAACAAAGCATGTTTATATTGTTTATATTACGCGGAGGGAAGGAGATGTTAACGGGGTGTAAGTTATCGTTGTGAAGCCCTCGTTGTGCTACGTGCAACCATTACACCTGGTCTTATATAAATGTATGTATTTTGTAATATTCTTCTTGCTTCGTTGCGATTGAAAAAATATCCTGTTTATATTTTTTTTTTACATTTTTTAACCTTCTAAGTATTTCCATTATATGAACTGTACATTTAAAAAATAATTAAATTGTATTTTCTTCTACTTAACAATTAGGAATTAACTTTTGTATTTACTTACCGATTAGAAATTAATTTAATTTCTACAAAGTGTCAATGATTGTAAATTTATTTATTTATTAACCATTTATGTACACAGAAAAGAAAAATAAGTACAACGGTGATGCTTATTTCTAAAGAAATCTTGTCCAGCATACCTGCGATGGGAAAGTAGATAAAGAGATGTAGACATCGTGTGTTATGATATTATGAATCATTCAAAAAGTTCTTATAAAGTAGGTACTATTTTAATATTTATACGAATCCAGTGGACCACGTCCTCTTAAAAATAAAACAAAATGGCCGGAAATGTACCAATAAATAAACAATACGGTATTGTTCTGGCTCGCAAAGCTCCATCAATGGAAATTGAAAAATGACCGTTGATTGATTACTATCCAATTTAAAAGAGCTCTAATATCTACCCACCCTTTGACTAATACCAGATGTAGATAGACTTCTGATAGTAGTGAACGATTTTATACTTGTATTATGTAGACTGGATTTTTTTCAATCGTCTTTACAAAGAAGTAGTCGAAATTGGTAATACACAAATCTCCTGCCTTTCAACTATTTCCTTTCTAATTTATATTTCATAATCAACTTTCGTAGAAGTTTAAATGTTTCTACGGTAATTATGATTTTAAATTGTGTAGTGAGAATGTGTTTTTTTTTAAATTGCATTTCTGTCACATTCGAGTAATCCCCACTTATTTCGAGTTTCAGGCGACAATAGCCAATTGCATCGCATCACGAACGTGTCTCATTTAAGAGGAACTTTACAACAAGTACGTGTTGTTACTGAAATATAAATTCCGTTTATCGAGTGGTCCAATAAGCCGCTCGATATAAAACTGGTATAAAGGGAGGTTATTTGGTTCCGGGAGCAATAAAGTGGTTCCGTGAGGACAATGGACACTGCACTTGTCGTCTGGCGACGGACGTTCAGTTTGGTTCACTAACTTCAAAATATTATACTTCCGATGTCTCCTTTATGTGGCATTCTGAACTGATAAAATGTCTTTTACCAATATTTTATTTCCTTTATACTTTTACTGCGGTTTTTTTAGGTGTAACATTTATGAATTGCGTCACATTACAAATATAGCATGTCTGTGAACCTGGCAGAGTTAATTAGACCCTCACTAACCCTTAGAGGATCAAATAAATAATTATTCCCACCCAGAGTGATTTCGAGGAATCTGTTCAGTAATCCACTATTACATAGTATAGTCAGGTAAATTGCCGGAAGATCAAATTCTCATTAAGTGTATCTATATATAAAAGTTACACGTGATAATATTACACCTAAGCTGTTTCTTCAATATCTCAAGCATGAAAGTACTTAGTATCAAAACAGATAATAATATCTATAACAAACCCTCGAGGCGTCTAAGACAACTGATCATGAAAGTGCAGTAAGATTGGGTCTGTTGCGGCGCCACAAAGGGCTGGGCTGACTAGCTCGTTAGTGCAGAGGTCGGCTCGACACAATCACGGCGACCTCAACAAGGCGGCTAAGATTTCACCCAACAACAGGATAAATTCGGCTCTTCCCAGTTTTGGCACGAATAAATGATATCTTAGGATATTTATCAGGCGTCTCAATAGTTTGTAGTTACAATTTCAAGACTACCTTGCAATAACATTCGTTTAAAGTTCAAGTATTTCAGCCAATTTGGGTGTTTCAAGGTTTTGTGACGTTGTGGCTTCAATAATAATCTGTAGATAAGTATTTTATCAATTTGACAGCGTGACGTGAAGATTAGAGATTGATAAGGCGCGAATTTATCTTCAAATACTTAGTTACGTTTTAAAATCACGAATCAGTAACCAACGCGGTGATGCAACAGGCCGTTTAAAATGTATTTAATTTGTATTCAAAAACTTTACAAACAGTCGACGCAAACCAAATAATCCGCACTACGTGCCATTAAATGGGCAGAAAAACCTCAAGTTGTAAAATAAAATCATATAAACGAATATTGCTCAGATAAAAACGGACAGAGCAGTATTTTTGATAAAGCAATTCGAATAAGCGCACGCACGATTACTTTTATTGAGGGGATTAAAGTGCACCGGTCGTGTAACGAAGTTCATTTATGAATGCGGCCGCCATTGCGACGGGGAAATCTTAAAAATCCTCTAAATGTTTCTCTCAGGTCGCCTTATTAAGCGATCCTAGAAGTAATTGTGGCAGACTTACAAAGTTAAGCGGGTGAGGTAAGCCTCCCGACCGTGAACGCTCATAATCGTTATTTCGTCTGCGGACTTTACAAATTGTAACCGGCCTATGTCTGTGTTATTATTAGCCCCTTTAAGTTTTAGATGCGGTTCGCTTTAATAATGTTAGTTAGCAGCTTCAAAATTAACTTTTCATTTCGTATACCTTCGTAGCTGTTTTGCTACGAAAGTCGTAGCAAACATTTTTAAGGATATTCGCTGTTTGGGTCCCGTTTTTTTAACCGTCCACCATTATTGTTTTTTTGGGAGATTGATAATTATTAATAAATGTATCCGTTTCAAATGATTTCCTATTATCTGTTTTTTCTATTCAAAATCTCTGATTTTTTATTTGATTGATTTTAACATTTTCTCAGCAACACTTGCATGATCGAAAAGTTGTGATAATCCAGGTCAATGCGATCGCGTTACGATACAATTATGGCTGCTAATTAATGAAGCATGTATTTACGAACAACTTTCATTATGTTGATCACTTGTTTGTATCGCGGATATTTTCGCTCGCGTTTCATTTTCGAGTAGGTTATGTGTTGTAAGTATATAATTATCTTTAGAAAGTTATTAAATATGGCTTCGTGAGATGTAGGTAATATGAGGGATACGATGGCTCTTGTTTGTAGATTAAAATTTTAAACATAATAAGGGCTGATTTTCAATAATCTGATAACTTTAATCGAGGAATAATTTTGAATTTTTGACAGTTATTTCATACAAAAACTGTCAAACGTCAATTTTATTCCTCAAATAAAAGTTATCAGGCGATGGAAAAATCAGCACATAGACGACTAACCATTGTGTTCCGAGATTTAAATTCTGTTATTTTTCTTTTGTGCATATGGCAGTTTAATTAGAATTGAAAATAATAATAAACTAAACTAATAGACATTAGCTAACAACTGAGATCATGCAACGTGACATGTCTATTCGACGGTGTACCAACTATAGTTGTAGTACTAGAACCATCCATGATTTAGCATGTAATGCCATACAGGGAACATTCAGTCCTCACTTCAATTCTTGCCTGACTATTATCAATGTCCGAAGCGCAAGTTGCCTTTACCGTTACAATTCAGATTGACGTAGTGCGGTATATGATTCGTTGAAATGGTGCAGTTATCGAATCACAGTACGTTCGAGACTGAGCCTGCATGACACCTCGTGACGTCGAGCCGGCAGGCCTATTCACGCCGACGCGTCTCGGTGTGTGCCTCTAGTCGTACGTGTTCACAATAGTCATTCTACGGCAGGCAGGCAGAATTCGATCAATCTAGTACCGAACTGCTTCCATATGCCGCCCGGGTAATGATTGTGCGACGTTCATTGTCCGCTCCTATTAAAATGACAATGTATAGGACTTGATAACGCCTGTCGGTACGAAGATATGTCTTCGGGTGAATAAATAGTTGTCGTGTAGTTGTAATGTTAATAGGTGAATATTTGTGGCAATGCTTATGCTATCGCAACGAAGTTTTTTACTGCTATTTGTTTTGATTCGGCATAAAATTAAATGTCAAAAGTTACAAGAAGTAACGTAGAATTCAAAGTATCAGTTTTGTTTTCATAATGATGATGTAATTTCTAAAGTTCCGGCTAACATGAAAAAGTTTGATTGGTTTCAAAATCACACGACGTCGATTCGTCAAAACTCATTAAAAAGTAAACAGAAATATCGCAGAACCAATCAAATGTACGAATATGAATGTTTGCCCGTTTTTCTACAATCCTGTCAATATTTGCTTACGAGTGTACCTGGTTCCACAAAATAGGTCAATTATATCAATATACTTAAAATGAATTTATTTTCATACAAAATATTTGTTTTTGATACACCTACCTAACCGCCGACTAAAAATATGTTTTGTGGTGAGCTTTTCCCAGTAAACTGGTATAATCCTACTAATATTATAAATGTGAAAGTTTGTATGGATGGATGGATGGATGGATGGATGTTTGTTACTCTTTCACGCAAAAACGACTAAACTGATTTGCATGAAATTTGGCACACTAACGGTTTATAACCAGGATTAACATATAGGATACTTTTTATCCCGATATTCCTACGGGATCAAAACTTATGCGGGTGAAACCGCGGGGCGCAGCTAGTATATTATAAATTGCGGAACTAACAGATATGTTTGTTTTTCTCATCTACGTTTTTAAACTAAATGTTTTGTTTGTTAATCGTCGTTTGTAAATACGTCTATGCAGATGTTTTTGAATAATTAAAGAGATCCAAATAACTGTATCTATTGATTATAATTTACTGAGGTTAGGAGAAATAACATTTTTCAGTCTCATTTATTGACAAGGTCCTTTACGATATTCAGTAATAGGACTGGACTATAACAATTTTCTACAAAGCCAATTGTGGTTCTGAATGCATTTTATGATACCATAAAGCGTACATAATAAAACACTACCTAAGTATTCAGTGAGTGAAAATAAAAATGAGGGCGAGTTTGTGTACTGTGGGCTGTGGAGTGGCTCAGTCAGCCTACAGTTTCATTACTAGATGACTCGGCCGATGGGTGAAAAGCTGGAATTTCCCTTTGTTATAAAGCATTTTGTAGCTGTCCTGTACTGTCACATAATTTTGAACTCGATCTCGTACGCAATAAGATCATTTCTTGATTGCGTGCGCTCTTTATTAATCAATCTGCAAAGTGTGGGAGCATTTTGATTGTTATGATATTGTTTAGTAGGTAATTTATTAATGATAAGTTTTCCTTACCTTTACTTTCTAGGATTTTATCAAACTAGCTCTGCCTAAAGAAATACATCGTAGCCAGTGAACATAATACGAATCAATAATTTAAAAAAAAATGAAATAAGTGATCTCGCGTTACCTACAAGTTTTCGGGCAGAAATTTTACATTTTGTGTCAAATGGTCTTATGGACGCGCTAGCACATATACGTAGCCAATTTAGGGAAAAATGTTTAGTTAAACTTTACAAGTTTTTATTTGTTTATTAACTTGGACTTCTGTACCCGCATCTGTTGCCAGCAACTGCTCCACCTCAGCCTCCTCAGCCTCCTATCACTCATCGTCATCACTACACCCCACCTCCACATACTACACACCACTCTTCAATCCATATCCATTCTTAACTGTTTATAAATATATCTTTAATTGTTCTCTACCTCCCTTTATTTAATTTCATCACCTGACCTTAGTTTTTACTTGTCGCTACACGACATTTTGGCATATTAACTAGCTGCCTTTAGGGGTTTCACATTTGAGCAAGTAATTTTAATATGTTCTAACCATTCTCGTTAATTTGTTTAATAAATGTTATTTGCTTAAAAAAGAGAGAAACCCAAAAAGTATTTTTTTACCGTACATTCTATGTATAAAACTAATCTATTATTCTCAAAACTAATTTATAATGTTGGATAACTTTTAAACAACAATTCTAGCAATAGAAATAATAAAGATGAATAATAATTTAGGTAGTTATAACAAGTTTCGCTCATCACAAAGATTTGGGATTACTTTAACAGTTTAAGTTAGCTACGGATATTCATGAAATATTGATTGTCGATTATCTCTCGTTGTATTTAACTAAGATAATTTTTAATTTACTCTTGTTAAAGAATAGATATATTTCCGGTTGTAGAAAGTATATATTTTTCATCTGGTTTTATTAAAAATGAGATTGAATGCAAATACAAATGATTAATTTTGCTCTTCACAAACAATGGCATCATATAAATTTAGACTGGCTTAGAAACTAGTTTGTAAGAGACTGGTGTTTGCACTAGGAATACCTGTATAGCAAATCACACATCATTTCAAAAACAGATTTTTGTTTGTTTTTTGTATTCCC
Organism: Apamea crenata; assembly: GCA_949629185.1. Lineage (NCBI taxonomy): Eukaryota > Metazoa > Arthropoda > Insecta > Lepidoptera > Noctuidae > Apamea > Apamea crenata. The sequence continues at coordinate 9,219,613 of OX451359.1, forward strand.
ATAAAGCATTGAGATAATATTTAACAAAATAACCGGTACGCGGTTATAAATGGTTGATTTAGGTAATTACTAAATAAAATAAATTGAAACTCAAGACTGATTTATTATAACCGATACAAAAATTGATAATCAATAAACACATACATAATTTATTTTGCTTAGAACAGCAAATAAACCGCCGAATAGGAAGTAATCTCGATTATGTTATAAAATTGATTTTAAACGTAATCAACCGCAGATAGAGAGGGAAATACTCAATAAATTGGATCGCAAAGTAAACATAATTAACGAGACTTATTGTTAAATGGAAACGTTGTGAAACACGAGTGATATCTTTACTTAATGGAAATATGTCTTCATAATTAAGCCGTCCTTTTTACACAGTAGCATCTTGATTATAATATATTGCTAACTTTCTTATATTTGAGAACCAGCAGCGCCTCGGTGTTTCACCCGCATAAGTGTCGATCCCGTGGGAATATCGGGATAAAAAGTATCCTATTTGTTATTCTGATGTATAAGCTATATAAATTTAAAGTTTCATCAAAATTCGTTCTGTAGTTTTGGCGTGAAAGAGTAACAAACGTCCATCCATCCATCCGTCCTTCCTCACAAACTTTCGCGTTTGTGTAGGATATAGGATAAGTCACCATCTGCCTGCCGTTTTCCAACTATGTTGGGGTCGGCTTCCAGTCTTACTGGATACAGCTGAACACCAGTATTTTACCTGGAGCGACTGCCTATCTGGCTGAGTAATAAATAAGTATTCGAAGATCGAATATTCATACTACTTCCGCTGAAGTTGACGATTAACTTATTTTGTAGATAAATAAATACAAATTCAGTTTATCTTATGTGACGGATCTATTGCATTTATGTAAAATGTGATCTCATCTGACATATAAGTCGTTCATAAGATTTTTTCGCATGAAATGAAAACCAAGAGATTTTTCCCCTATTTCGTTCTACGGAAAGATAATTTTTGCCGCAAAAAAACTGTTGCCCATAAACTCTCCATATTTCTGTTTCTCTGAATTAATTCTATAAATAAGGATCCCTTATCCCTTTATATCTGGAAAATGATGTTGACGCAAAGAAAATAAGGGACAAATACTATTTGCATATGGCTACTTATTCAGCCATGTTTCGATACAGTCCTGTAAATATAAGTAGGTACTCTGTAGTAGGTAGCTCAGCCGATGTAGGTCATGTAAAACCTCCGTGAAACAAACATAGGTGTGCCGATCGCGTAGAGATACTTGTTTTTGCGATGTGTATCAATTGCGCTGGTTGCAGGCCGAAATTAACGATTATTTTAGATTTGCGTAGAAAATTTCGGACATTGAAAAGTTTGCTTTTTTATGATAAAATAATGATTTAGTAGAGATTCTTAGTTTTCTTGTTATTTATTAATATTAAGATTATTTGGTATATTATTTGGAGAGTAGAATTTTAGGTATTGTTAAATTCTTTTAAATATTGAAGTTATTGATATAAATTCATTAAAGTCTGCATTTCCGCAAGCAATATTTGATGCTAGGAGGAAAACCCTGAAAAACAATTGTCTAAACTTTTTTCCGTAGTACTTCTGTTTATAACTTGACCAACTCTGCTCCTGAAAAACTTTACACAAACAATTTATTTTCTCAGAAAAAGCAATTTCATTTGTAGTGTGAATAGATAAAATTTACTAGGAAAGATTTACATTTAGCAATTAGGCCTTTTTAGTTACGCAATATCAGTTTATCAGATTGTTTACGAGAATGGCAGTTACGGCTCGGTAACCTATATTTATTATAGTAATGTTTAGCGTGAAATAATCCAGTTTATATTTTCCACCTTATCCAAATTGAAGTTAATAAAGCTTAGGCAAAGGTATATGAATCACACTTCTCAGGAGAAATTGCTTTTTAATCGAATGAAATGTTCACTTACCCTCGAGGCGGGTGGCGCACGACGAGGCGACCGGACCGAGGCAGCGGCACACGGCCGCGCTGCTCAACCCCGCAACCACAACTGATTTTCCAGCGCGAAAACTTCCCTCGAACGCGTCATCACTCACCCCATTCCCGCGCCGGCCAATCATCTGTGGGCGACATCCGCGAAGCCTGTCGGGCCCACACGAACGCTCCCGAACGTTGGGGTGGCGATTGGATCTTTTAATCTGAAACGTAAATGCATACAAAAAGAAAACGACGGAGCTGTAAGCCACCGTGCACGGGCTGTAGGCTGAAACGAGTCGTGCAACAGGTAAAGCTTTTCAGACGCAATCTGGAGAGGTCTGCTGCTTCAGTGAGTTGGTGTCATTTGTAAAGTGGCTCTTTTTAGATTTCTTTTAGGGGATGAACTAGATTTGACAACACAAACTTTTTGATTTGTTAACACACTCACACACACAGTATGAAATAATAGAAAGTAGAGTTTAAATATTTACTAGGAATTCTTTAAAGCAGTTCTTAAAAGCTGTCAGATTACCTAACAGTAAATTTAAATGTAGTAAATATTTCTTAAAATTTAATAAAATCTTATTCTAACGAATAGTCGATTAATTATTTGTGAAAATATTATTTACCCTATTTACAATTCTTATTATTTGTAAATACCTGCGAGTTAAGCCGAATTAAATTGTAATTTATATATTAAATTTTTTTTTGTGAGTAGTTTTAGTACTTTTGATTAGCAAAAGTACTAAAACTACTCAGCCGAGAGTAACATTTTAGTTTTGCATTATTTTTAACTGTAATCCTATAATGATACACTAAAACTAGTTTCAATTAAATTAATTGAACCTCCAAAATCCTATGAGCCTGCACCGCAAAAGACGTGCTGTGTATGTTTAATTGAAATCCTTTCAATTAGATTGTTTGTAGCGACACGTTACGCGTGCCATTAGATTACTTGTTTAATTCTTGACCACCAGGGCCGTAATCTAAGTTGTAAACTAAATCTTGGGCCCCGTCTCACATATCCCATAAGCCGGGCTCGGCTGCTATTTGAATGCTCCTCGAACGACCACGAATTAGTATGCGCGCTCCATTCGGGCCAGCGTCCCAATGGGCCGTAAGCGCCTCTATTCTATACCACTTAATCGCGGTCGCATTTTTGATTTAAGATTTGTTGTTATTTGATCAATAAAAGTTTCCGGTTGTTGTTTTTGTGCCTTGTAACTTTTTGTTTAGGTAGCTTGAATTGTTGTTGGATTTCTATGATTTCTGAATTAGCTGCATTCATTCAATATCCTTCTTCAAAATCAATACCGTTTCAATGAATTTCGAATTATGTATAGTAGCTGCCTATAAAGGATTTAAATCATTACAACCTTTTTTCAAAACCACATTTTTCTACCTACAAAGCTAAAATCACAGTGTTGGTTATTTTAATGTGCTCCAAACAACAGTAGTGGGAGTACAGAATAGCCCACCGACTCGGTTCAATTTGTAAGTGGGATCTTGGGATACGTTCATTTTGTGTAATACACAACTACGGAATCATTCCGGCGGTGCCTGAATTATGTAAATATGGATCCGTATACATATTCGTGCGAATAAATGTTACGCTACAACTTGAACTTAACTTGTTTAATACTTATGTTTTGAATGTTAATGTTTGTTTATGGGAAACATTTAGTCAATGGATTAATGATTGAGATAAGTTAAGTGATAAGTTTAGGTGTGGTTTAGTTTGTTTTTGATTTGTAAGTATTTTGTGTTTATAAGAGAAACATTCGTGAATTTAGTTTTAAAGATTCTTAAAAAAGAAGTCACTTACATGAGAACAGTCCTACCAAAATAAATTAAAATATGAAGTTCGTCACAATCGTCACTGTTTCAATTATGGTATACACCCATCCATTGTATTTAGTTTTAAGGAAAGATGTTATTTGCTATTGATAACTCAGCAAAAAAACAAAATCTCGTTTAAAGCATTTTTTTTATACATTACGGTATTTTATTGTTAGTTTACGATACTATTTTTAAATTCGAACCACAATTACATAGAGGTAAGAATGCCTGGTTAAAACTAAATCTTTGGCATAATCTAATTTTTACAAAGAAAACTTAAACCAAGTGCATATTTTCCACGCATACTGTACAACAAAAACTCATCGTGACTTTCAAAAGTGCCTTTTATGTGCCTATTTGAAATAAATGACTCTGACACCTTGACAAAAGATTGTCATCGTTATTTATGATACAATTTTTCAGTCTTTTGAATAAATATTGTAGTAGAAACATACCTAAATAAAGTAAAATATCAAACAAACAAATAAGCCTACTCTAGTATGAACAGGAGTCGCGTATAGCCGCACAAAGTTCCGAAGTGGGCTCTCACGTATCTTGATGTAGTTTGCGTTATCTTGGGCCCGTAGCGTTGCTTTGTTTCCATTGCTTATGCTCTCTGCGAATATTTAGACTGGGCTAGATATGAGGATATTTATAGGAATATGTGATGGGTTTAGTTGAAGAAATCATTTGTTCAGAGGGGCAATTATCGTAATTTTAAGACTGCGATCAGACTGTGAACGTGTGATCGCAGTCTCAATCTGTCAAAAAGTACCTCTAATTTCACTACATTTTTGACAAGGTTTTGACCATTTTTTGTCGCTGTGATGAGACTGCGACTAGATTGTGAACGTTTGAAATTACGAGAATTGGCCTTCTGCTTAGGTTTTATGAGTTATATACTGTGTTACTAAGGGTGCTAAACTGACATTATTTTCTATTTGATCATGAAAAGTGTTAAGTATGAAGACGGATGGCAAAAAAGACGACCGAAGAAAATATGGATGGATTGAGCGGAAGATGTTACGTCTGGGAAGGAAGTGAACGGAGATGAGATGTAGGGAAGAAATGGACTGACTCTATACTAAACTTAACTCGATATTACATAGTGCTACGTTTGAAAATTAGGCTATGAAACACACGTGTCTCTTGTTTGTCTACTCTCATGTGTGATGTTGTGAAAATAATATACCTAAGTTTACGAAGAAATTAGTGTACTCAGAATTCAGAACGATTTCTGATATAATTTTAGGAATAAGAATTTAAAACGTTATTAAAAAAAACATGGTTGATGAAATTGCGTGAGTAATGAGCGCGAAGCTGACCTGCCGTCAGTCGGTACTGTAGGGCCAGGAGGCAATTTAAAAATTTGTCCCAAGGCGTCGCCTAGTTGTCTATATTACGTGGCGAGATATGCAGGGCGCCCGCCGCGCCGCCTCCGCCCGTGCTACAGCGCTACGACGCTACGAGAACTGCTACGATATTTCGTAGCGCGGTTTAGTATCGGGATTAAGATGGATTTAAATGTAATTTTACATTACAATATTACAATCGGTATTAATTGTAAGCCTTAGTAATATTGCGTCTGAAAAACTGTGTATTATTACACAAATTCAGTGTTTAAGGACTTTTATCTTTTAGCCTGACAAATGTTGGAATGCAGATTTTTATTTTTTTATTAATAAATCAAGACCAAGTTTTCCTAAAACCAAAATTATATTTCCGCAAGGATCACAAAGAACCCTTCATCAGTTTTCCTTACTCATTTAAAGCCTTTTACTTCAGATCAACATGAGCAATTTTTTTTTCTTAATTTAAACTTGGCTGCCTCTTTGGTCTAGTGGTCGCAAGCGCTTCTGCTGAGCACGAAAAGGACCTCGTTCTCAGAAGGAGCGCTGGGAATCAAACCCAAACCCTCTTATTACAAAACGATATCTAACTTTAGTTCTAGCCTAAACTTCTGAGCCAGTATTGTATTTCGAGCTTTATTTCGATTTAGGCAAAGTTCTTTTTACTAAAATGACAACTTGGCACCGAACTAAGCTGTCATTTTTTGAATTAAGAACTGTATTTCTATAATAGTTAGGATCTTAATTCAATAACAGGCTCGATGGTTTAAACCAGGGACCGTATTCCTGTAATATAAAACGTTCAAAATCTAGTCGCAGTCTCATCTCGGCGACAAACAAATGTCAAAAACTTGTCAAAATGTAGGGAAATTAGACGTATTTTTGACAGATTGAGACTGAGATCAGACTGTGAACGTTCTTAAAATTACTAGAATTGTCCCTCTTCTTATAATTACGAGAATTACCCCTCTGATCTAAAGAAGAATCTTGTTTTGTAATAAGGGACAGGAATTAATTTAGAAGTTGGGCAAAGTGTTGATGGGTTTTTCTATCTGGAATTTCTCAGCAGCAGCCCGAAGTCTGGATTTGTGCACGGTTGATGGCAATAGGTTCACCCCCTATTACATGGGACTTATACATAACTGGCGAGATGTGGGCGATGGGTCTCACGGTGCGCTGGATGGTGGAAGTACGACGGGACACTAGTCACTGTGAAGATGGACTGTGAACCACGGTGAAAATACCATATTCCACTGTCAAAGGAAGTGAGTACCTACTGAAGTCTACTCAGCGTACTGTCCTGTACCAGATAGGTACATCTCTGCCCAACCCTTCGGAGAAACAAGGCGTATGTTATCGGTTGTTTATCTCTAACATAGCCAGCGTGTATCTCTCGTACCTTTTATAAGTTGGTTGGTCTGTGTCGTTTCCTGCGCCGGGCGCTCACGGGGGGAGGGCGCGAAGTTGACTTGATTGGAAACCCTATTCCATATTTATTATGGGCCTATTTTGTCATGTTTATTGACGCGCCTGTCGCGATATAACTCCGGCTTATTAGGCGAGTTTCAAACTTACTTTATTCAATAACATAAGCAACGATTTTAAACGTCTTTTAATTTTAGTTTGCTTGGTTAGTTAGTGCAATTAGTTTGTGTTTCTCAGTTATTCTGATGGAACTTATTTTAGTTTGAAGATTTTTCTTATATTTTAGGGCGCTAAGCTGCCAAAAAGGATTTTTTTGAGAATCCTTGGGTGAGTTTTTATAATATTAATACGACGTCATAAGTGTAGGTACAGGTAGACACCGCAACCAATTTTTCAAAAATAATCCCTAAGTTGCTTTACGCACGGATCGAAAAAGGGTGATCTATTCTTGGGAACTAAAAATCACATACATACATAAACTCATGCCTTCTTCCCATGGGAGTAGGCAGAAACTACAGAACCTGCTATGATTCTTGCATACACCTAAAAATTTAACAATCTTATTTGTAATAACAATAATTGTCATTACGTTTTAAACCCATAATTTATTAATAAATTTGTATTATTATTTCTAAAAATACGTCGGGTGACACGGTACAGTAATTAAAAGGTTTCACGAGAACAGTTCACAACGGTTCCAAATGTGCCGAAAACACAGTGAAGATGTTGTGTAATACTTACCAGATGTTAGGGGCTTAGAGAAAACACTTAATGTGAGGTCGAAAGTCTATCAACAAGCGAACAGCATGACTTGAAGGCGGTACGGTCTCCGTGCCTCGTTCTAATCACTTGCTGGTTAGAAGATTTCTAATTTCGTAAAAAATATTGATGATGTTAATTAATGTGACTGTGTGTACCTATTATTCTTATTATAAGTCTGTGTTATTTGATTTAAATGATTGTATATATAATAGTATCTGCGCCCCGCGGTTTCCTATATGTTAATCCTGGTTATAAACCAAACCACCTGTGTGCCAAATTTCATCCAAATCCGTTAAGTAGTTTTTGCGTGAAAAAGTAACAAACATCCATCCATCCATCCATCCATTAAAACTTTTACGGTTTTAATAATATTAGTAGGATTTAGCTAAACTACATATATCCAAAGGCTGTCTTTAAAATATTGCTTTTAGCGATACGATTTATATCCGTAATATTTATTGCGTACATAGTAAAGAGTATTTCTATTCTATATTCTATATTTAACTATATTTTAGAAAATGCCGATATCATTAGCAAAAAAAAAAGCGACTAATTACAGTCGTTTTTTTTTTCTGAAAATAGAATAGATAAATAGAATGGATTTGTTATCCTACACGAATCATAAGTTTATTTTATGAATTCCTACAGAGATCAATTATAAGTTATTATCGAAAAATATTATATTCATTCTTTTGTCTGTTATTAATTACGGCACTTTCCTGTGACTGCCTGTCGTTATCTTTATTATACTGTGGAACTATTAAAATGGACCAGCTATAATGGGAATAAAAAAGAAACGGACCTTCAGTAACAATATATTCGAATTAACGAGCGTCGGAGAATCGGGATCGAATGGAATTCGCTGGAAAACAAATGAACTGGTTTTCTTTTTGTTGAGTGAAAAGTAAGGAAATAAGCTGCTCAATAACAGTCAAACTCACAGAATAATAATATATTAGATTCACGGACCAAGTGAGGATTCTAAGAAAATGTTTTATTCTCATACATCTAATAATATATCTGTGTTGTTGGGTAAGAACATATATTGTTTTGTTTACATAGTTTCATTTATGTTATCTGAAATGTGCCAGCGCAATTTTTACTTCTAAACTATACCTACTAAGATAAATACTCTGTAGTTTAGACTTTTATGGCAGAGTTTTCTAAGAACATCTGAACAAATGTCTATCGAAAATGCCTAAGTATTAATATCTCACAAAACTAACACATTGTCATAGTAACATTAGAGCCGGAGGTAGCATATGTACTTGTTATGAATGCGAAGCTTTTGAGATTACATTAAGTTTTTTTTTATAACAGACAGGCTTTTAAAATGGCTTATATAAAAATCATTCTAATCTGTGAATGAGTACTATTTTAAAGATTCACACTGACATCATTTCTTTAATTAGAGTAGGTAGGTAATCAAAAATTTTGCATGCTCGTTTTAGCGAATAGTTTTACAAACGGACTTTACCCGACCACAAAAAAAAATCATAAATAAATTTCAATTATAATAAAAAAAAAAAAAATGAATTTTTTTTTACATGCAAAAAAATTAAATTAAATTTAATTCAAAGTCAAATTTATAAATCCTCAAAAACATAAAAGTGAAGACACTTAAAACTTAAATAAACCCCTATTTTCATGTACAAACGTTGCAGGCAAGTCCCCTGGCACGTCAGAACGCGGCTCGGTGCGCCCAGAAGCGTTGTTAAAGGCATTATTATCCGGACGGTCGCGCTGCAAATAAATCGTCTGCCGTGCGCCCGCTCTTTCGATTATCTTCAAATCTTCATTACACCGACGTATGCTCTTGCGCCTCTTCCACCTACGTTTTTATTTAAGGGATGAATTAAATGCGGGTTACGACGCTTTCGTGTTAAGTGATATTTATTGAATGGAGTATTTTAATTTTTGGTTGAGTTTTAAACGTTGGTGCACTTTGGGTTTGTTTATGATAGAAATATTAAGCAGGTATGTAAGTTCATGTATCATCCTGGGGCCGTATTATGAAGTACTAGCTGCTGCCCACGACTTCGCTTGCGTGGTAGCATCTATACGACAAAACATACCATAGGACATTTGACAGTAGTGTAGCTTTCTGCCAGTGAAATAATTTTTGAAATCAGATCTGCAGTGCGATTCTGTAACCATCTCACCGTGAAAATTTAGGTGAAGTGAGCGTAGAGTGAGCTGTCATTCCAACTAATGCTAGGGATTGACACTATTGACAGCTCACTCTAAGCTCACTTCACCTAACTTTTCACGGTGAGATTTTTACAGAATCGATCGGCTGTACTTCCGGGGGTTTCCCCTTACATACAAACAAACAAATACCCCTTTATAATATTATTAGTATAAGTAGATATATTTATAAGTAATTTACTTTACTTTTGAGGTGGCGCGGGAGAAGAGTTCTTGGAAGGATTTGGGGGAGGCCTTTGCCCAGCAGTGGGACAGTATAGGCTACCAAAAAAAAAAAGTAATTTACTGTACAACGTAAAATATACATTAAAAAATACAATTATCACTACAAAATATACAATGGGCGGCCTTATAGCTAAAAGCGATAATATAATGGCGATAGTATAGATTCTACCATCATGATTCCAATCCGAGAAGGATGGTGCTATCGGTTATGCGTAGCTCCATCTCTCCCTCGCACTAGACTCATGATGGGATTAAAACGTCATAATACCTGAGGGTATAGAAAGGTGGCAATCGCTTTCAAAGCGTTTCATATTTCTACAACGACTTTCAACAGGATTGACATAAGCTTTTCGGTAGCTTAGTTTACTTTTGAATGATCGGTAAAATGTCGTTATGGCTGATATATGTCACTTTGTCTAGGCTGAGCCTAGACAACTGCCTACCCCACCTAGCCTACTAGGCTCTCTTGTCAAAAACTATTCAGTCGCTACTCGTTAGACAGAAAGCACATGACAATCTCCTACAATGTTGACATGAAAAACTAGTTCATACGCCTACGATGTCGGAAAACAATAGAAATCGATATAGGTTTGTTCCAGATTGTATAAGAGCTATTTCCATTACATTCACATGAGGTTTAAATTAAATTAGCTAGCGAAAATCAGTAGACTTGATGGGAATCGATAACTTAACATGATAAAACATAAAAAATTATTTGATGATAATTTATTTTGAAGTCAACGATCGTATGTAGTGTATTTGCTTGTAAAATAACAGATGGTATACACATAAAAAAGCTCTAGAAGAATACGTTAGAACGAAGTGCTAACACCGAATGTCACCTATTGAATATTTTAATTTTGTTGTTTTGTGTAACTGTATGTGATCACAGAGACTGTATCTACTTTTATTATATATTTTCTATACATTTCTCATTATGTAAGTGAACCGTTATGTTCTTTTTTTGAGAAATAAAATGTCTTTAAACCGAAAATCAATTCAAAAAACTGTTTTTGTTTCTGTATACTTCACATACGTGATTGGTATCGATATATAAACACAAAAAACTGATTTTCTCAACTCATACTATATGTAACAACACTACCAGCGGTCGTTGACACCAAAATAAATTATCACCAAATCATTTTATTTTTTATTTTATCTTGTTTAGATACCGATTCCCATCACGTCTGCTAGTTTCGCTAGCTAATTTAATTTGACCCTGTATACCTACATTATGTTCAAACATAACACCAAAATACTACTCATAGATTTCTACTTATAGATTTTATACAACGACTTATACTTACTACTTTTTATGCTTTAAGTTATCACTGTATTTGAGAATGTTGGTTCACCTGTTATTGGCAACTGTATATGCCCATGACTGTTATCTACTGTTATTTAATATTTTGTATACAGAAACTGTTGGTGTACCTTTATAAATAAATAAATATTATAGGCGGGTCCGTCATTATCACTTGAGTTTTGGCCAAGCCAAACGTATATCCACCGAAAATAGTTTTAAAAAAAACTGGCCAAGTCAAAAGTCAAAAAATATTTTTAAGTGAGTCATTAAAAGGGACTTTTGAACGTAAATTTTACAAGAAAATAGGATTGATTCTAGGATTGATGCCCCTTCCAAACGGTAGTTTCGTGTGGAGAAGAATGGGCAAGAACGTCCATAGTTACTCTTTTAATTTTTTTTACAATATTTTGTATACATTAATTATAATTATATGTGAAGACGATGTACCTAAAATAAAATTACTATACTACAATAAGTACTTAGTACTGAGAATTAAGCAATTACAGAAAAATTATGTTGTTACAAATATTGCAACCGTAGACGATTTCTCCTAACATTTTAACCTTTTTCCTAAATATCAGTGTGCGAGATAAGGTACTCGCACAATGTAGAATTAATGGCATAAAAATAATAAATTATGTAATTAAACAAGCCACCAGTTTTATTTTGTCTAGAGTCCAGAAATGTTCATGACAACAGCTCCCAATATTTTTGAAAGAAATATCCAACGATACCACACACAATAGAACGGACGAGTAAAACATATCATCCCCGCTTTACCTGTAAGAGAAGTACCTACCTAAAAAAAAACATTCTGAAAATGTTTGTTTCATATCTCTGTAGGTTTGATTACTATGTATAACCATGCCCAATTACAGATTTTGAGAACCAGGGGTCTCTGAGTTAAACCATGGACAGTCATAAAGACGGGCTTAAAATTTTCGTCGACAACGTGATTAAATAAAATACCAAATGCTATAAAATTAAAAAGTTATCGATACTTCAAACGTCGAAAGCAACTGAGGAAAACGTGCATTGATTGTTATTCTTACATCACTTACTCCGTATGAACCCGACTTAGTAAGTAGAAGCTTACTCCTATTACGAATTGAACATTGCAAGAAAATTCCACCCGACATGTTTCAAACTCTATGAAGCAATGAAACTTCGGTTCAATAACAAACTTTTAATGAAACACGGGTAGTTGATCTCTCTTCAGGATGTTTTTGATTAAGTATAATAATGTTAATAAAATCCTGGCTGTATGAAGTAAAATGATAACGTATATTTTTTAATGTTTTATTTGGATTAAAAAGGGGGTTTACTAATGAGGATAATAACCGTGATATTAAAACGCAACTTAGCACAACATTATTTTATATATTTAACACGATGTTTACGAAGATGCGAAGGTGGGTGGTTTAATTATAGCATTGACATTTTAATATTTATGACGAAAAAGGGTGTGCGATATTTTTACCTTCATAAATGTGCAAACAGCCACATTATCTTTGAACCTGGAGAAAATTAAGAGTGACTTGCTGTAATATATTTTTTGAATCCGATGACATGGTAATAATAAATAAATAGAAATATTTTATTTCAGACCCATCAAGTCCATTTGGTTAGTATAGACACGACTTAGAAACTAGTGTAAGTACTTACAAGTATCAACCAGAGGAACAACTGTTCATTACTACTCAACAGTGGCATGCAGGACCCAGTGTCCCAGTACGGGACTGTCCCATCTATCTGCTAAAGTTTGCTAGTGTGTTTGTTAGTTTTAGTCTGTCATTTTATAATGATAATAAAATGCCACCAAGATACAGAATTTTACATCACTTTCACAGATGTTTCTCCTGTTTTACACTCAATAACATACCTATAAAAATAACACAATATGGATATTATTTCGCAATCGAGTATAAGAAATGTTTACAGGTAGTCCCACAAACTTTAGTCCATCAGCAATAAAATTAAAGGCACCGAGCAACCCTAACTCTACTGCATCAAACTTCAGAAAGTAGTTAGTGATTTTATTGAAATGGCGGCAAAGGCCGGTGATAGGCGTGCCCACCGGATATTGATTTACCGAGCCAATGGCGACCAGTTCCGGCTGCACCAGAACCACTACCACATTAGCTTTGTGCGTCATTTGCTGCCTAATTACCTTCCTCGCTGTTTAGAATGCCAAGATCAAATGCAATTTGGTTCTCGATGGACCTTTTAAATTGGCCGGTTAGTTAAGTTAGTTTGAGAGCTTTGACGAAGAAACTGGTCGCTATTTTAAGTGTAAGTCAATTACCTACAAAATTAAGCGACCACAATTTCAATTTGATATTTTGGTGTTAAAATTATGTTACATACGTAACTAAAGCAAAAGATAGGAAGTATAAACGATTATGTGCTCGTCCGAATTTTACAAGCATTATCACAGGAAGCAGAAAATCGGAGTGACCGAGGGTGACTTTTGCAAGAGGACAGTTTCAGTAAAATTCGATTTCCTTTTCGTTTGTGTTACACATTATTTACCCCAGAGAAGTTTAGGGTTAAGAATGTTGTATTTAGTTACACAATAGCTCTCACAAAAATAAATCGATACGTTGCGTTGTAAGTTATATATTATTCTATGTGCTAGATCGATATTTTACAGAAGAGCCCTAAAACTACGTCGTGAAAATCTGATAGACAGACATGAATTATTTATTATTGATGAGATTGACGTCGTTACAAGTAAATAAAAACACTGTAGGGTTATACATAGGGGGTGTCGAAATGTTACCTATGCTTACGAGTATGTGGCCATTCGTGCTCTCAATACCTAATCCAATTATTCAAAGCATCACAACACAAAAGACTCCATTGCCGTTGATTTAATCAATCGACGATTTCATAACTAATAATACGGCTAAGCTTGACCATCAGCAGGTAAATCTAAACAGTCGGATTCAGTGTAATGCTCTCTAAACGTTTGATATGGAATGAATAACATCACAGGCTCGTTACAAATGGATGAGCCGAGCGAGGCCGACACACGAATCATGTTTACGTGCACTCTATTTGTTTCAAATCAGTGGATGCGGCGTTTCAATTTAGTAATGTGGCATTATTTGTGCTTGGACGATGTTTGAACGTTTTGAGATTGTCTAATTAGAACGCTGGTTGTCAATAATTTGTTATTGAAGTGTTGTTTTTAATTAGCATCGAGAATTACTGTGATAGTTTAATATAGGTGACAGTAGAGCTAATTGAGGAAGTTAATTAAGTCTGGCAGTTTCAAATTACCGTCAAAGACACTGAAAAATAACACTGATTTCAAAAACATTGTAGCTAGTAACCCCTCGTTAGGAACAGTTAATTTCAAAACAACATAATAAAATGTAACATAACATTTAGTAGTTGCAGGTCGCGTGGGGCGAGCGGAGCGGGGACACGATTCTCTCACTCGACAGATCACCTGAAAGTGTACCACTTAATAACTCACATCCTCTCGCGGTTCAGTGGGCAGCCGCTGGATCGTCACATATCTCTAAATATGGCCGGCGAAGCGTGACGTCGCCTGCACAGTTACAACACGGGATTAAGCCCACATGCCCACACCTCGGCTCCCGTACGACACCGTCACGTGTGCCTTTGTCGATTAAATACCAAATTAACGGGACGCTTTTATCTTTCATTTTGTGTTATACAATATTTTCCAACTGTAGGCACAGCTTTGCCATGAAATATTGACGCTGGCACACGTTTAGAGCTAAATTGAATGATATAAAAGCTATTGTTGTTTTCACAATGCTGGTTTTATGTGCTGAATGCAATTTATTTGATTTTAACTGCGTAGTTCTACATGGTTTTTTATTCAGTATTTTTGCGTCCTTGTTTTGTAAGGTCATCAACAATAGTGTTCATAATTATAAACAGTTGAAGTAGTTGCACAATATTGCTCTAACTAGAATAAACTACGTGTATCTATTGAAGAGTATAATAATATTCATTGGGCGCAGGCAATTTTCCGGGTGAGTGGCGACGCGTCTTTGATCAGGCGTCGACTATATCCCGAGAATAGTAAAAAATTAAGGATTAACTATGGCTTTACAAGTTCATAGTGAAACTTTATCATTTTTAATATTGTATTATTCATTATTAATAGAATACTGATATGCCACGTTCATAAAACAATTTCGTTTCTGAAACGAGAACTAAAGTGTGTGCGGAATACAGTTCACTGTATTGAAAGCCATGTCAATGTACATCACTAGAAGCATTTTTCAAAATAATTTTTGCCCAAAGTGATTCAATTTTGCACCCCAAATAAGTCGTCCGCAAGCACGTGTAGGTTGATCACTCGTCGTTTGTCTATGGGCACAAAATGTCGGGGACGGGCGCAGGAAAGGGTTCACTCACACGTCTTGAAAGCTACGCTCCACCTTTTAAACATTACTTCCGGTATGTTTACAAGCAATTATGCATACCACAATGACTTGCAAAGACAGTGTAATCAGGTCGTTACCTCAGTATGTGATCATATTATGGACCAGAAAATGAGCCTAATTGTACATATTTATTACACTAGTCCATCCAGCGAAATGTCGCCTTTATTGAGACAGTTTCCAGTAAAAGAAAATTCAGTTACGTGATGAAAATAATCCAATGTGATACTTATTATATATTTGATTTTACCGTCGGTCAGCACTTTGCTTTTAGTGAAATATGGCTGTAATATATTGAATCTGTTGAGAAATGTCACAAAAATTGGTACATTTATATTTATTAAGGTAACTTTGTAAGTTACATGAAATCTTTCAGTCTTGTAGCTTATGAAAATGACATTAAAATGACAAAAACTTATTTTTTTTAATTCGAATAGTTACTCTTTGTTACTTGTACCCGATATATTACTTTACTCTATGCTTGTAGGTTAATGTTGTGTTTGAAGTTTTTGTACAAATAAATTGAAAAGAGTGCCTTTAATATTTTTTCTGCTGATTAACTCGTTCCAATTCAATATATTTAGGAAAAACCGAAGTGTTAAGATAGAACTTTAATCTTACCTGTCGGTCGACGTGTGGAGAAGATTCCGGATTGGCTCTCGACGTCGAGACGCGCTGAACAGTAGTTGCATGAAGGACTCTCCACTGTTACACTTCTAATACCATTGATGTAGTGGACTAAACTGACGTCGAGATGTGTTGCTGTTTGTTCTACCGCAGGTTGGGAACACAGGGGGTTTGGCATTTATGGGAAGTAATTGGTTTCTCGTTCTTTGTGTTTCAGTTTATAAATGAATTACTTGATTGAATTTGTAGATCTTTATGCTTCAATTTTTGTTGCATCACTGAGGTTTATTTTAATTTCTAGTTTCCACAGTTTGAGAGGAGATCGCGTGTGTTACTGGTGGACAACAAAGCGTGTGTGCACACGCAGGTCACGGGTGGTGGGGAGGCTTCCGTTGCGGAGTGTCGCACCCTTCCGGTGTGCGTCGGCGCCGCTACGCGACCTCGAGCGTGACCGACCACTGCCTCGCACCATAATATCCTATTGTCATCTAATAAATGAACTCTAGCTATCCATAAAAATCATTTCATGCATACATGAATAATACACACTCCACAATATATGAGGCTCTTTCGGGTAATAAACGCGATCAAAAGCTTTTACATATTCAATTAATAGAGACCATATTTTATTTAAGCACTTAGGTTCCGCCAATTGACGGTAATTGCGGTTTCGTTTCATTAGTCTTAAATGGAAATTCGTTTTATCCGTTGTTTATTACAAGGTCCATGATATAAACCAATTAGTAGGTACGTACGGGAAAAGCTTTTATGACGCAATTAATGCATGCGGTTTAAGTGTCCTGAAAAACCAAGGAATATTAATTTTAATAGTGACATGCTATAGCAGGCGGCCACCTGAGCAGCTGCATTAAAATATCTTTATTATCTGTATTCAGAATTGCAGTTAAATTAAACCTTTATATTCTGGCAGGCTTCAATCGAAATATTGGTAGAACAAAATCTGGTATAAAGTGAAAGATCATTGGAGCATTGAACACCTTTATCGTCCGTCAGTCACGTGTTCAAATTTTGTCAATACAACGCGGTGGTTATTCAGAAGAGATCGGAAACAATTAGACAACAGTGGCATTGGTCAGCCGAGCGCAGTTCCGTGCGTCGCGCTGCCCTACTGATTTACTCACGAATATTATCCAGTGCCGATCCAGCATGGAAACAACTAGACGCCTAAACAAAATTATACCTTATTTCTATGTAAGCTAAGCATGTTATCGCATTTGAAGTGGACGTGGGATGTTTACTCCTTTTATAAATGAATTCGCCTTATTTTAATTCAACGAATGAATATGAAAATCGGTCAGCGTGTTTGTGTGAGATGGCATTTAGTCAATGCTCACATAAATGAACGGGAAGGTGGCGCAGACTCTGAATTTATTAATTGTAATACCAAGTGGTTATTTATTTTACACAATATAGCACTGAAGCAAATATACACGAAGTCAGTTTTTCTCGATATGACATAGCAAATATATAAGATATCGATAGCTATTTATTAAATACATCAAATACATGTTTTCGGTCTTCGAAAGTATAACCATGTTTCACACCTTCGCAAGGAACTCAAGTGGCTCCCAATCCGCCTTCGCAGGAACACTCGGATTTTATGTCTACTCTTCAACATCTTACACAACCCGTCTTATCCTTCCTACCTGCGTGAGCGTTTTTCTTACGCTCGCTCTAGCGCCGCACCGTGTAGATCACACCTAAGATCCATCCTTAAATCTCATCCTCATAAAACGAGCTACTATTCTTATTCCTTCTCTGTCCATGCTGTAAGATTGTGGAACTCACTTCCGCCTACCATTCGTGATTTAAAAACTATTTCTCTATTTAAACGTCGATTAAAAGAGCATTACCTTTCCTCTATACCGTGAGTATTTATATCTATATATATATGTTTATATATTTTTGTATTATATATTTATTTAAGTGTACTTTTATATATATAATTTGTTTTTGCATTATATGTGTAGGTATATTTAATATTTTAGTTTTTAGACTTCACACATTCATATTTTTCTCTTGTTCTCACACACTATTGTCTACATTTCTTTTTTACTTCTCCTTTTGCAGGTCTGCTGGAAGAAATTTCTTAAGAAATAAGCAGTACCTTTGTACTCACATTATATCTATGTCATATCACTATGTATTTTACTGTGTGTACATAAATAATAAAATAAATAAATACATAATCAGCCTATAATGTTCCCACTGCTGGGACACAGGCCTCCTCTCGGTGAGAGGGAGTGGGCCGTAATCCACCACGCGGGCCCATTGAGGGTTCGTAGATGTCACATGTCTTCGAATTTTTGGTTCTAGGACACCCGATTTTTGGTCGTCGTTCCTCACGATATTTTCCTTCACAGTGATGAAGTAATTTACAGAAAGTAAAGCGCCTGTCTGGGTTCGAACCTACGACCTACAATTCGTAAGTCGCGGCCATTACCACTGCGCCACCACTGCTTTTATTAAATAAAGTTTTAGTTATTACGTTGTGAGCACATAATAACTAAAACTTTTGTTGTATTACAAAATAAAATAGTGCTTCATTAGTACCTAGATTTATTTAAAAAACATAGATTCCATAAAAAAATAACCTTTGGACTCAAAAAGGCTAACGAGCTTACACACTGATATTACACCATTTTGATTTGACGTTTTTCATCAATTACCTAGTTGACCCAGATGGTAGGCAATAGAAGTAAAATCTGCTTGACAACTATTAGATTGCTCAATTAAGGCCCAGCTGAATTATTTGTTATCTAAGGCCTTTTTTTTTTTTTTTTTTTTTTTTGTGGATGGGAAATCATCAAATGACCCCTCCCGCTCTGGGTGGAGCGGAAGGGAGTGTCAGACTTTTACTGACTAAAACCCACCCGTGTTCCGTCCTTAGCCCTTTCTGTTCCAGGGCAGCGGTTAACCTTTCGGAAAATCCCGCCGCCCCGGCAGGCTTCGGCCCTGTGGGGCCCCGTCCTCTGCTGACATCTCTTTGAGGCGCGCGTGGAACACAACGCGCCGTCCGGCACGGGCCTGGTCCTGATCGGACGGTGAGCTACCCATTACTCACCGCCCGCAGGCCCGCGCCTACGGTGGCCGGGAGTCGTCACGCGGCTCCCGACGCCCGGAGCGTCTCCCGCGGCGGCTGAGGCGTGAGGTATTTTCTCTCAGCCTCCCCGCCACCTCCTTCGCTAGCATGACTGCTTCGCAGAAGGAGGTGACTGCCTCCCACTCCCTCTCGCCCCGGACCATGGCTTGCACCAGGGCCGGACGCGAGAGGTCGCCGCCGTTGCCGATCGCCTCTACGAGGACACGGCGGGGCTCCGCCCAAGCAGGGCAGACCGCCACCGTATGCTCCACCGTGTCCTCTGGGCGATCCTGGCAGTGGTGACACCCGGGCGTCTCCTCCCGCCTGATGATATGCAGGAACCTCCCGAAACATCCGTGTCCGGAGAGGACCTGCGTCAGGCGGTACGTGAGAACGCCGTGACGCCTCTCTAGCCACTCCTCAAAGAGGGGTCTTATCGCCGCTATCGCGGCGTGCCCTTTATCTAAGGCCTTACCTCTATTTGACAAAACAAATAATCAGCTGAGCCATAAATTTGTATCGAGTAGCTGATTATTTTTCGCGATAACGATGTTGGTCCCATGGAGAAAGTTTGATGGTTTTTACCGCCATCTTTAAAATAATATGACCACTTTCGGACATTACACATGCTTTAGAGACGTTTTTTTAAATATTTCTATGGTAAACATCATCAAGCTTTAGATCACAGGAGGTTTAAATGAAGCTTCACAACTTTTTCTCAAACTTGATGTGCCATTTTTTCAGCGGGGTAGGACTTGATTTTGCTCACTTTCTCTTTAAATCATTTACAATTGCAGTAGGTACCTATAAGGGAAGTTTATGTATGCATGCAGTGTTCGTATGTACGTAAGCGTGGTCGCAGTAACTAGTTTGTATCTCGGCCGTCGGCTAAGTGCGCCGTGCCTGTCTGTCCGAGTACTTAACCTAATATTAGGTAATTGCGTTAGGGGCCGCAACATAATTAACGGGCTCTCTCAGTTGGTCAGCTAAGACGGTGTATTGATACGTGCTTTGTGGTTGCTAGTAACCGCGTTCACCTGCAGGAGGTTGTTTGATAACGTTACTATTACGTCGCAAAGTATTATTGGCCTGGAAGGTAGTGGAAAGATACGCCATTCCCGAAAAAGGAAAGCTAGAATCATGTATCACTTTACAACACTAATTATCCCGAAAATTTACAGTGAGTTCAAATATAAAAATAACCGAAAAACCTTAGAAATTATGTTTTATTTTTCCATAAATATTTGTATCCTTATTTTAAAAATACGTTTAATTTTTTAAACAAAGTAGTAAATATATTGCAAACGATAATAAACTTTATGCAATCGCGGGCACTTGAGCGATGTGTTTATGTTCCTATTCCTAAATTAGTGCTTTGTTCGAAGCGAAAACCGTTTATATACTGCGGAAAGTATTGACATCTAGATCTCTCTCTCAGAATAGTTTACAACAATCGTTTCAATCGTTTGTCTTTGCTTGGTTTTTCGACAATTCTTAAAGTACATGACGGATTTTGATGCGGTTTTCACATGCATTAAGATTATTTTTTAAGAGGGATGCGCTAGATAGCCTGCGAAATTCAAATTTTCTTACTAATCTAATCTAACTAGCCTGTATTGTCCCACTGCAGGGCAAAGGCCTCCCTCTCTCTTTTCCATACAATTCTGTCTTTTGCGAGTGCCGGACAGTCCGGTACGGTACGGTAGAAGTCAAGCTTCGTCTTGGCCAGCCGCAATGGGGTCGAGCGTTATTTTTTTTCATATTTTCTTGCGTTTTTTGCAATTTGCAGATCAGTGTTAGGTTGTATGTTTTATATAATACTAGCTTCTGCCCGCGGCTTCGCCCGCGTGGATGTCGGAAGTTATCCCACGGGAACGTGCTACCAGGATAAAAAGTATGTGCTTCCCCAAGATGCCATCTATCTCTTTGCCAAATCAGAAGTTCAGTGGTTTAGGCGTGAAAATGTAACATACAGTTTCAAGTTCAAATCCTCCCCTAACAACCGAATTACCCCTTTTTGCCCGGTCAGGGGTCAATTTTCAACAACTTTACATACTTATTATTAATTATGTTCTGTCGAAAGCATCAATACTGAGTTTCGAGTTAATCGGACCACGCATTCAATTTCTTCCACACAAACTTCAACACCCCTATATCCCCCTTTGAGGGGTAGTTTGAAAAACTTATAATGATAAACTTTATTACTTACTTAGGCAAGTATTGTTGCCAAGTTTCAAGTTTATTAACTAAATTAATAAGATTTTTCATATAAACTGTATCCCCGCTTTTCAACCCCACAGGGGTGGAATTTTATAAAATTCATAACTTGACTCAAAGATTTTTTATACCAATTTTATAAATAATCAAGCCACTTATTATAATCCTCCCCTGTAAAATTAACTACCCCTTTTCACCCCGTTAGGGGTAGATTTTCGAAAAACCCTCATACATGTTATTATTTATTTTTAGTCTTAAGTACACACACAGTACACTGAGTTTCGAGTTAATCGGACCGCGCGTTCAAATTCTTCCACACAAACTTTAACACCCCTATATCCCCTTTGAGGGGTAGTTTTGAAAACTAATAATGATAAACTTTATTGCTTACTTAGGCGAGTATTCATGCCAATTTTCAAGATTATTAACCTAACGAATAAGGTTTTTCATATAAACTGTATCCCCGCTTTTCACCCCCGCAGGGGTGGAAATTTGGAAAATCATTTGGGATGTGTTCATAACTTGACTCAAAGATTATTTATTCCAATTTTCGAGTTAATCAAGCCACGCTGTAAAATCCTCCGCTATAAAATTGACTACCCCTTTTCAGGCCGTCAGGGGTAGATTTTCGAAAAACCCTGATACACATTATTCTTTCCTTTCAATTTTAGGTATAAATACTGAGTTTCGATTAAATCGGACCGCGCGCTATAATTCTTCCATACAAACTTTGAAACCCCCCAATGCAATACCCTTATAGGGGGTAGTTTATAAAAACAAAAATGCCCAACTTCATAATTTACTTACATAAGTATTCGTGCCAAGTTTCAAGTTTATTAACTCAAGGAATAAGATTTTTCATACAAACAAAATCCCCACATTTCACCCTCTTAGGGGTGGAATTTCGAAAAACCCTTTCTTAGTGGATACCTACTCTTCACGAAGAATACACCCTCCAAGTTTCATGTCTCTATGACCAGCGGTTTAGGCTGTGCGTTGATGTCTCAGTCAGTCAGTCAGTCAGGACTTTGAATTTTATATATATAGATGAGACGCGGGCGACCCTGGCGTTTCCTACTTAAGGATTATTAACGAAGCTTGGCAGATATTTTTAAAGCAGACGCGAGTACTGTCGCAATTTGTGTGACGTTATCAACTTGACATTATCCATCAGTCCCTTTTATGACACCCACAAGTGCAGTGTGGGTGGCCTATTCGAAGTCGGGACTGTAAATGTATCGGTATTTACATCCTCTGTGATTTGTTATTATATATGGAAGGGATTATTAAAAATTGACACTAATCTCATGAACTTTGTAATTGTAAAATTTCACGTAAAAAGCTTAAAACTAGATAAGAATAGCTATTGACAACTTAATTTACCTTAATTAAACATTGTTTTATTTGTAAAAAAAAAACCTACTAACAATATTATTATCTCATTATAAATACCATGGCTATTTACAAAATTTTCTACGTGATGCAATTTATTATTTTTATTCTGTTGCAATATAGCTGCTACACTATCTACTTATGATCTATGTTATGAAACTTCGATTCCTTATACTACATGCTTTGATATTTTATTTCTCAAAATTTAATTTGTACAAAGAATAATTAACAATGTTAAAAACCAACTTTCATTCAAATCAAACCTAACATTTTCTAAATGTTTTTTTTTTTACATTCACTCTAAATCTAATTCGATAGCTACTTATTTGATAAACTTAATTTAATTTAAATTTTAGTTAAATTCGTCTAGGTAATCAATGTTCTGAGCCTGGCTTGTACGCAGAATCCCAAATATCAGCGAAGCATACGCTGGAGTGGAATCTATAGAACATGATGAGAGGCAAACTAATATGGCCTAATATAGTCCAGATGACTTTGCCGTAGTACTCGTATCTCTCATCAAGGCTTTCGGGAGACTTGTAGGAGAAGGTGTTGAAGATCCACATGGCGACGTTGGCGATGAGGAGGAACATCAGGACCTCGCGACCTGGCTTCTTCCTACGAAGCTTCTTGGTGTTGCTGCAGCGGCGGAGGCCATCCATGATCAAGGGTGTTTGAATTAAGACTTGTATGACCTGGAAAATAATAAAATAGTAGAAATATTTCCGCTTCTGTGAGATAATATGGATATTTATTGAAAATGGAGGAAATCTGTAAGATACAAAAATAAAGGAAAATATATAAAAGAGTAGCACTTTAGCGACTAGTTTCAAGACAGTTATCAGTTATATTTCCCAAATCCTACTCACCATTACAAAAAAATCGACGCTCTTGATAATATTTGAAAAACTGATAGTAGCAACCAAAGAGAAGACTGTCTCCATGAAGAAGGCGGGCAGGCAAATAAACAGCAGCACGTCATCGAGGAGTGAGATCGGGTGTTCGTTGATGTCTAGCTGACGCATTTGGTTGAAGGCGATGATGACAGCGAAGAGCAGCAATACGTGAAGACCTAGCTTCGTGCATGAGTTGAGAAGATAGCCAAGCTCCATGAAGTCCCTGGCATAAATAAATAAATTAAAGATTTTGATTCAGATGTACTATATAGTTTTGTAGTTAATCAAAAAATCGTAAAATACTTTGATTTCACAAATGTTTGGCAATAAAATATTATTAACTTACTCTCCGACGCTGCTAAATACGAAACCGATGATAAGCATGCCGGTAATGGTGACCACGACGATGAGACCCAAAAACAGGCCGCGGTTAGAGGCGTGACAGTCAGCGTAGATCACGATGTTGCTTGTGAAGTCATTGTCTTCGTTTGCTGTTGGGAGCCTGCATAAAATATGAAATATGTAGGTAATACTGTGCGCAAAGCAGACATCATTAGTAAACACACAACGTCGTAGAATTGCAATAGTAAAGGGTTGTACAAGTTGTTTGAATACTCTGTGTTGGATTCTACATTCTCCGTTGGAACCATCATTGATAGGTCGAATTGTTGTAGAAATTAAAAATAATAATTTTTAGACTTTAGCAGAAGAGATAGAAAGAACAGTTTAATCTCATGTATATTTTATCCAATAATACAATATTACACTACCTGCACATATTGTAGCTGTCTTCGCTGTTGGAGTTGAAATCAGAACCACTGTTGTCCTCGTTGTCGCAGTTGCCGATGTTGTTCCAGATAATGTAGTAAATAGCAACTGAAAACACAAATGTTTCAATTTTGGAAAAATATTGTGAGTGAATCAGCGTCAGAAGCCAGTAACAAAAAGCAAATGAAACAGACGGCTGACTTTCAGGAACTTTTCCACACATATATATACTTTTTTTTTTCAATTTGCTGCTTTTACTTTGTCTCTTTCATTTCCAATTTACCAATAAAGGGAATTTGTGACACGTACCAATAAGAATATTAAATTCCACGTTGAACGGATAGAGGTACGGCGAGAAATTCTCATATATCGAATTAATGGCCGCGGAACTGTTGCATTCGGGGTTGTACAGATTGCTTACGTCGATGAATCTATCGTCCACGGATTTTTCTGAAAAAATATTAATGAAATGATTATAATTACTGAAGAAGAAGAAGAGTTGGAGAAAACTGATTATTACAATTAAAATATAATTATGTAGTCATAGCAAAAGTATTTTTCTAGAGTTAAAAATGATTTGTATACTAAATAAACATCTTACCATATTCAGCAATAGTGACGTTTCCACCATAATTTGAGTATTCGCCGGACGCATGCTTAGAAGTGGCGTACAGCGTCAATCCCAAGATGGTCTCACGAACGATGGCAGATATCCAGAAGCACAGACTACTGCCAATTAGATGCATGAACGCGAAGTGAGCTAAGCCCTGAAATCGTTCGCATTATTTGTAGAATTTGTTCACAAATGATGTTCAAATAATTGCATTAGTTTAGTTAACTTAAAGCCTAGAGTGGAATTTCAATAAAAAATCTTTCGATTTCGACAAGTGGACAAAGTATGCTTGGACTCTTTACTCAGTTCCGCGTATCCGGACCTCACGATAAGTAATATGGCGTTCGATTCGATTAAACACTGTACATTTTTATTGATTTTAAACTTGCCAAAATAAAAAATAAGTTTTTTGTAACTACCAACTACGTTATAAACATTGATTCAAATCTGAATTCCTGGGCAAAAGCCTCCCCCATTCCCTCCACTTCTCTCGATTTGTTGCTTTTTCTCGCCTATTCACGTTACATGGGCAAATATATTATGTGCAGCATGCGTAGGTACAATGTAGGTTCATCTAGGGATAATGTGTGTAAGTCTGTCGTATTATTTAAATTCATTTCCTGAAGGTGTAACTTGGTGTCACATTTTTCGGATCATTTTGTGCCTATGGGATATAGTAGATGAATGGTATTCTGTGAGGGTTTACCTGTGCCCTCAAGATGATGACGTTAGAGTATTTGAAGATGAAGTACAGCTGCAGGAAACAGTAGAGCGGGAACATGACATCGAGGACCACTTGGAGCATGTTCACACATTCATCGTTATCGAGGTTTTCGTCGGTCAGCTGTCCTATTTGTACTGCTAATAGGAGGATCGAGTGGACTAAATGTCCAAGAGCAAAACCTGTTGGAACAAAATATAAATTAATGGGTCTCAAAAACTTTAATAGTGCGAGTATTGTTACCAAAGAAACGGTGGATGGACAATGTGAAAGATGATATGGCTAGAACTAGGGGGTGACTAGCGAAATGACGACTAATAGAGAAGTATGGAAGAATAAGATATGTTGCCTTGACAATAAATCAATTTGAATAAGGGCAAGAGAATGATGATCATGATGATGGTTTACAGTAGAAGACTCGCTCCTCGAGAACGAACGCACAGTTCGCTCAAGGCAAGTATCAATGTGGCTATTTTTCTTATGTTGGCACTTTCTAAGATCATCTTGGACATCACTGAGATAAGTGAAAAAAAATAACGTGGGGGAACTCCTTTTTTTAAGCCTGAATCACGTTATCAGTGAGCTTTGTGATTAATTCCTATAGCCTATCTGCCTATCCCCATAGTTCCCTTCCCATATAGTAGGACAGTTAGGGCCTGGCATAGTCCCACCTGGCTGTGTCCCATCAGTGGGAACATTATAGGCTGATTATGTTACAGGTAAGTTATGTCAAATTACTAATTATTGATGATCTATGCGTTATTGGTGTTGCTGCATTTATCCTGGCGCGGAATGTGCAAAGGATATTTGGGTCACAGTGAGAAATTTAAACAATAATAGATACATATGACAGCGCGGCGCCTGATTGATGTAAAGTAGATACCAAAGTTTATCTACTAAATGGAAATATTTCATTTATATGGATAATAAAATTAGATGTTATCATCGGTACTAATATTAAAAATGTGAAAGTAACTATGTCGGACTATCTGCCTATCTGTTACCTTTTCATGTCATAACAGCTGAACGGATTTCGACGAAATTTGCCACACAGGTAGAACTGCACCCTAATTGCGTAACACACGATCAATCGGAATCGGCTTCATTTTGACAGTTCAACAACATTCATTGCGTTATTTACGCTGTTGAGCAGACACAATATGACACATTTTTTGAACATATGAAGCAATGGATTGGTAATATCCTTCAAAATGATTCAGATTGAGATTGATTGTGTGTTACGCAATTAGGGTGCTGGTTTAAGATACTATTTCTCTTTTATCGCGGAAGTTTTTCCCGTGGGATAATTTCCGAACTCCATGCGGGCGAAGCCGCGGGGAAAAGCTTGTAATTGAAGGTCCTTTGTACACGGCATGGTTTCTTGACGGCGTATAAAGCGCGCCATAAAAAAAAACGTGTCCAACAAGAAGCTTCCATAGTGATCCTTACAACACTGGCGACCGTGCCTACATACGGTGAATAAACCATAGTTATCATGGCAAGAAAAACGTGTGTTTACAAAGGGCCTTATAGAATTTAAAATAACTAAAAAGGAGTATTTAAATAGATTTCGAGAAAGACAAAGTACGTCACAGTAGCATGATTTTAATGATTGCTATCATTTTATCTGATCATAATTACTTATTATCAGTCAATAACAAATATTCGTCACTGGTCACTACATGAATGTGCTAGAATTACATAACTTTTACGCCACATTATCTTGTTTCTTATATATAAAAAACATTTGCCGTTCATTACTCTCGCAAAAACATAAAAATGACTCTATCATTGAGATGAAATGTTGGTAAGTTGTTGTGTGCGCGCCGGAGAAGGTTTCTCACAAAAAAAACCGGCCAAGTGCGAGTCGGACTCCCGCACCGAGGGTTCCGTACAATTACAATTTACGATTTATGAGGTATTAAAAAAAAACTACTTACTAGATCTCATTCAAACCAATTTTCGGTGGAAGTTTACGTGTTAATGTACATCATATATTTTTTTTAGTTTTATCATTCTCTTATTTTAGAAGTTACAGGGGGTGGGGGGACACATTTTACCACTTTGGAAGTGTCTCTCGCGCAAACTGTTCAGCTTAGAAAAAAATGATTTTAGAAACTTCAGTATCATTTTTGAAGACCTATCCATAGATACCCCCCACACGTATGGGTTTGATGAAAAAAAAAAAAATTGAGTTTCAGTTCTAAGTATGTTGAACCCCCAAAATTTATTGTTTTTTTTCTATTTTTGTGTGAAAATCTTAATGCGGTTCACAGAATACATCAACTTACCAAGTTTCAACAGTATAGTTCTTATAGTTACGGAAAAAAGTGGCTGTGACATACAGACGGACAGACAGACAGACATGACGAATCCATAAGGGTTCCGTTTTTTGCCATTTGGCTATGGAACCCTAATAAGGCATTGCGACGCAAAAAAGGCATTAACATTTTTTTAAATACGTTTTTTTATCTCTTGTAATTAATAAATGTCACACGACACTATTATCGAAATCGGTAGGTTTGTTCTTTTCTCGTTTGGTAAAATAGTCATGTCTATAACTCCCTCGTGATGTCATGTTAGGTGTGCTACACAATTGTTCGGGTTGGTACATTCGATTCATAAGTATTAGTTGAACTTCAAAGCTATGACTAATTACTATATAATTATATTCGCTTTTGCCGGTGGCTGTGTCGATTTTACCTGAACAAGTGTGTAGAATGCCACAGCTAAAATTAATCCTTACCAGCGGCTCCCATCTTAAGGTAGAAGCTTCCAGAATGCCTGCCCTGACTGAAGCAATACTCATGCTTGGTGGGGATGAGCACCGGAGGTGGCATGCCGGGCATGCGGTATTCAGGGGTGCGGTCTCCGGGGGTAACGGAGCCTATTTGCTCCTGAAATGGTCGAGGAGAAATATTTAGGAATTATGTTTTTGTACTGATTTGCACAATTATCATCAAAAGTACCTAAGTACCTAAGTTTATGCACCTAAGTTATACCTAACTATTAAAAAAAATCAAAATTATTTTTTTCTTAAATTGTGGTATGGGGTAACTGCAAAAAAAACGGAATGTACCAGATGTTCAGTTATTTCAATTAGAAATAAATGTAAAAGAATTCTTCAAGCGGCGCTAACTTAATTATTTTTAATCTCAGTAAAACAAAAGAAAATCACTCACCTCTTGTTTTCTAAAATACTCCATAACTATTTCTTCGTGTTGAGCTTTAATTCTATGATTTTTTACTGCAATCGCTTTATATCTTGTTATGTCCACTACTAGGAACACGATATATACCATTCCAACGCTACAGAGCACTATGGAGTAAATCTGGAAATATAAAGTAAATAAGTTATTGAAGAAGAATCTAGAATCTATTATCTTTAAAATAAATAGAACTGCTGCTGGAAGTCTCTTAAGCTGTAAAAACTTTTTATTTTATGTACCTTTATAAAAATGGTGGGTACAGACTTTGTGCATTTGTAATTTTCACTGAAGGTAACTCTTACAATGGCTCAGCACCGAGCAAGATAAATAAAAAAATATGGCTCCTACATGATCTCGAAAGTTGGTAGTGTTGTGTGTGGAACCTAACTACATAAGGTGCATTGTGCTTTTAAAATATAAGTTGATATTCATAAAATTTCGTTCAAGTATCGAACAAAATATGTGTGTAAAATAGCATATTTGGTGGGAGAACCCAGAGGGTTTTTGAGCAAGCATATGCAGAGCGAAAAGTTGATAGCTTCTTTTGTTGCCAAAATAATTAATCATTTCCCACTCGATAAGATAAGATAAATAATTCAACGTCAATGATTCCATTTGCGAGTCCATTGATTACATGTAAAACTCATTTGCACTAATCCTAAGGCGGCATTAGCACGCTGGAACTAGGGCGGAGCGGGAAATCAGGTAAAGGCAGGCACTTAGAGATAAAGGTAAGTCTTACCTCGGAAATAGACTGGTTCACGAAGGAGTCGCCCAAGTATACCACTAGTCCGAGAGTGACTAGCAATACCGCATACATGCAGCTTATTATTAGGGTCAGGTACTTTCTGGAAAAATAATTAAATATTAGCATGAATGAATGAATTAGATACGCATGTAACTCCAGTATTATATTGAAAAAGTAGACGGTTTCTATTCCTGGAAACTAACTTGATCAATGTTCTAGTATATCTAAAATATAAAAATGAATCGCTGAATGTGTTGCTAAGCGCAAATCTCAAGAACAGCTGAACCAATTTCACTAATTCTTTTTTTTGAATATTCCTTGAAGTACGAGTATGGCTCTTACAGAAAAAAAAATGTAAGAAAGTAGCTTGGCGCGGGCGAAGTCGCGGGCAAAAGCTAGATCTACATATGTATTTATACATATACTAATACCGGAGACTGTGTTGATGGCAATAGCGAGCCTATTGCGTGATGGTATGTGTTTTTTTTATAGTTACTAATAAAATCTGCACTTCCGGTTATAATAAGTGTAATATACTTGCAAGGTATACTATAGTTTAAAATTCCGGCTACTGATAGAGTTCAGAATACATTGTTTGATATAAAATCTAACAACACTTTGCCCGCTCAGAATCGAGCTTGTGACCCTACTCTAAACAGACGTGTGTCTACTGATCTAACGTGGAAGTTGAGTCCAAAATATTTTGTATTACACTTCAGTAGGTTAAAAGGTGAGTCTGTGAATCCGGCCGTAGCGATCAGTGAACTATGGCAGTGAGCCACGCCCCGGACAAACACTATGAATGTAAATCAACGCTAACTGTTACAAAAACTACATATGTGACGTTTTTTTTTTCATTCGTGCAAAATGAGAACGAAATTCAAAGTCTGTTTTAATAAAAAATACAGATTTTATAAATGACGTGTATCACCCCTAACTAAATTGTTCCTGCTTTCACAAAAGACACATTGGTAAATGTATTTCCCATGATCGTCATTAGCAGCCTGACTTCACCCACTCTTCAACATTCAAAATATTTTATTTCACATAAACCTACATGGGCACTTATGAAGCGTCAGAAGCTAGGTACGCACGGTTCCAATTGGTAATTTCCTAGGCAACCATACAAGCAATCAGGCACGGAAATTACTCTGTTTTTAGGCCAAACTATTTTTCAGTATTTTCATGAATATGTAGAGGAACCTAGGTATATTTCTATGACTACGTAGACTGTAGAGGAACCTGGTACTACCAACAGACGGTATGTACTGTCAGGAACTGGGCATCATTGCATTACCTCTTACTCAGTAGCGGAACTTACTTGGTAAGCTTCTTATTCTCTTCAGGACTGGTGGGTGGTGGGGCTTGGGTCTCCACTGAGCGAATAGACTGAGCATCCATTGTCGCCACTGACCGCTTGCGAGGGGTCGCGGTGCCTCGCGAATCGCTCTGCGGCAGGTATAGGCGGTAACTGTCTGTTGAAATTAACATCTAATGAGTAAAACTTACATGAATGAATAAGAGTGAGAACTCACTTTTATTCGTCTATGAAACATTGAAACTATGCGCAATTAAATGCATGAAGCAACCATGAAAGCAACTTCTGCAACGCACTTCTTCTTTTGCAAGCATGAAGGAAACTTCTTTTATAAATTGTGATGTGAAACCTATCGTGTCTATGCATAGTATCGTCTCGTTGAGTCACACTTCAAAGTGTAGTTTTTATGAACTTGTAAAACGCTACACAACAAGCTATGTCGTATGTTGTCTGAGCATGTTAAACCACAAAGGGGCCAGTAAGTGAGAGACAAGGATAATAGGATAATTAATAAACCGTTGTCCTGCTTCCCAGCTAAAAATATGTCACCCTATCTCTACGCACGGGCCTCGTAATACACGCACTGGTGGCCCCTTTATAAACACACATTACTAGGTATCTGGACCACTCGTTAGATGGAATATAAAGCTAATTACCAACGTATTAAGTTATGTAATCTAATAAGATATTCATGCTTACGTTAACAAGTAAATTAAATGAAAATATCATACTTCACTCGGCAATTATGCAATTGCTTGTTAGTTCTGATATTTCCTGCGAAGTATCTCTGGTACTTTTGTAACTACTTTGATAATGATCTTATAAACTTTTATTACGTTTTATTCGATGTGTTATATCAAAGATTAAGTATATCCTTCGTCATTGGTTTAGGTAATTATCTAAAGGTAAACCAATCGTTAAAAGGGTTTTTTTATAAAATGACTTCGCTAAAAGTGCGTGTGAAATGTGCTTTGGTGAAATTTCGGTATTTATTCCAAAATTTATAATAAAATGTTTTGC
Organism: Apamea crenata; assembly: GCA_949629185.1. NCBI lineage: Eukaryota > Metazoa > Arthropoda > Insecta > Lepidoptera > Noctuidae > Apamea > Apamea crenata. The sequence continues at coordinate 9,251,732 of OX451359.1, forward strand.
GCCATTGAATCACCTGGTTTTTTTTTGTTTACCCTTAGTTAACTACGTAAACCAACGATGTATATAGTTATGGAAGATGGAAAATGCATGCGTGACACTGCTGAACTGCCTAAGTCACGGAATTTGGAATTAATTTGTTAAAACAAATTCATTCCAGAGATAGAGAGATATATGATAAAGTTTACGATACATCTTGTCATAGGCGTTCGTGTATGCAGTGAAAGATTAAACAGACGAGTACTTAATTTGGATTTTGGCAGGCAGGTTTCACCCTTCTCTACCTGCCGTATATCACTTTGCCATTATGATCTCATGGCAATGATATTTGATACCTATTTGTCACTCATGTAAATATTAAAAACTGGTTATACCATTTTTCAATCCTAGGAATTATGAGCGCAATAAAAAATAACTCTGTATTTTTCCGCCTTTGGTATCGTGTATCACGTTTATAAAGAAAATAATACTACAAAATACGGCGGGTGTAATTTATCGAGAGATCAATCCGTCTTGAATGTAATCTCCTGTTTATCAGTTAATTCTTCTATCATGGACAAATAATCCAAACTAGAATATTTGGATAATTATTTATCATTATTCGATAATGAAACATTTTACTTTTTTGTGACAAAAGCGGTGCTATACAGGTTCAAATTAAATTAGCTAGCGAAACTCTGCAGATAAGATGGGTAAGTATCGATATCTAAACACGATAAAATAAAAATGATGTGATATTTTAGGGTTCCGTAGTCAACAAGGAACCCTTATAGTTTCGCCATGTCCGTCTGTCTGTCTGTCTGTCCGCGGTTTAGCTCAAAAACTATTGGTACTAGAAAGTTGTAATTTGGCATGAGTATACGCGTTAATAACGCCGAAAAAGTGGTAAAATAAATTTTTGTAAAAAACAATTATTTAGGGTACCTCCCCTACATGTAAAGTGGGGATGATAATTTTTTTTCGTCCTTCCCATAGTGTGGGATATCGTTGGATAGGTCTTTCAAATATTAGGGGTTTCAGAAGACCGTTTTTTGATTTTGTAAACCGTTCGTGACTTATCAAGCTTTAAAGTACCAATTTTCATTAGAGTCAAGTGTCCCCTCTACCAACTAAACGGTTATAGTTAGGAATTGGTTGTGGTTGAACAAATGTCACGGCAGTAGTACCTATATATAACGAAGTTTAAAGGAAAACTATCACACTTAAGTGGGCTTTACAAGTTTACGAGTAATAGTCGACCAATTGTATTTGACTCGAAAATTTCGAACAACTCCATAGAACTCCTCAATTTTATTTTTTTTGTGACGAGCGAGTAGTGTAGCTCTGTGTCCTGTATTTAAATTCAAAACACCGGCTATGACAAGTCTTTATCCAAATCTCAAAAAAAAAAAAAAAAAACTTTCCGTGCAAAATTGTTCCCCCCCCCCCGACACACACTTGACTGTAACGAAAATTGGTACTTTAAAGCTTGATAAGTCACGAACAGTTTACTTAATCAAAAAAAGGTCTTCCCAAACCTCTAATATTTTTGAAAGACCTATCTAACAATATGCCACACTATGGGAAAGACGAAAAAAAAAATATCATCCCCCCTTTACATGTAGGGGAGGTACCCTAAATAATAGTTTTTTTTCAAAATTTTATTTTACCACTTTTTCGGCGTCATTTTCATGCCAAATTACAACATTCTAGTACCAATCGTTTTTGAGCTAAACCGCGGACAGACAGACAGACAGACAGACGGGCATGGCGAAACTATAAGGGTTCCTTGTTGACTACGGAACCCTAAAAAACTGATTATTAAACTAATATTTCAAGTGAATACACTAAAAGCGGTCGATGACCCCACAAAGAAAAATCGTCAAATTTATTTATTTTTTGTTCTTTCATGTTTAGATACCGACAAACATCACGTCTGCGGAGTTTCGCTAACTGCACCGCTTATATACTTCTTTTTATGTAGGTATAATATTGAGTATGAGGGTACTTCTAACAGAAATACACATTGCTCAGTAACAAGTTATTATTAAGCTGCTAACAAAATTGCGTAAATCTTGTTCAAATTATTGATTATTTACCTAAATCACCAAAAAATTAACTTAAATCTGAAGAAATCGGTATAAACCACATTTAATTAAATCTTGCGGAAATCATTGGGCTTGCACTGATACCGTGATTGCGAACTGATAGTGGAATCGGCATAGGATTTTGTTAATATTTTAAACCGGATCATGAATATCAGGTCGTAAGTAAAGATAGTGCTTTAAAAATAGATTTAGGTAAAGTTCTAGACTTCATAGCTGTAGAAATACATTGTGTAAGTTAGGGCGGGTTGTTTCACGTCCACTTGACGCACACATATACGTAAAAAATGGCGCTAACTAAGTATCATCAAATAAAAAAAGCAGTGTTTCAAATTACAATTACAAAATTATTGCCTTGCCGTACTAATAACGAGTACGTAATCGTTATTATTTGACGTACGTATGTCAGGTTAACCAACCGTTTTGAAACAAGCGGCCCTTAGCTGTTGTTAGATTGTTGAACTACTTGAATCTTTAGGAATTTGTTGGCCATATTTTAAGCTTAAAATACAATAAGTGTCATGAATTGAATACTTACTCAGTGATTTTGCATCTACATTTTTGAGGTTACCATTGTATAGCATTGGACTGCCGCGATCACCTGATAAATAAAAATAATATGTTAGTTAATTATTGAGCTGGACTGGCCCTCAATCGCAGTAGACCTGGAAAAGTGGAAAAAGGGAGCAGCTCTTTACCCTGTTATCCCACGATAACACGGGCTTATAATAATTTAATTATGATATATCTTCACATGGCTGCGAACTGTTGACGAAAGGGGTAAGGATTTCTTAGCACCTCATAAAATTTAGCAAAGTTTATAATTATGTAACTTTTAATTGATACTCACCAATAGGTGTAGCAGATCCCAACTCCTCTCCTCTACTAAGATTCAAAGTCCTGGACGATTGTCTGTCAAGCGTGGAATCCTGTGAAAAACAGAAGGAATTTAGAAATGCAATAAAATCCGCGTTTGCCTGCAAATTCATATCTGCATAGCGACGGCGGTAGGCTAAAAAAGTGGCGAACATGGACATCGAAAGCCGTATAAAATCGGATTAATAACTTCATTAGCCGCTTGTTTCTCTCGATCGACACCACCCTGTATTTCACTATAATCCCATTACTGTGTTTCAGCGTTCCTCTGCAGCGAATTTCGGCCCGCGCTGTGAACGCCGGCGAAAAAAACGCTTTGTATTTGCTACGATACTTCCAATGAACTGTATTCTATTTGTAACTGTATTTTTAAAAGAGAATCCATTCAGATTTCATACTTGTTATTATTGTTCATGATGTCGCTTATGTTATGCTTTTTCATATATTGTTATTGTATATGATAGGGCAAGAAAATTTTGCGGTAGTGTCTAATTAGTGTTGGATAAACATAGCCTATGTAATTATATTTTAACTTTAGAATTGTACGTACATACTTGTGCTAAGAGTTAAAACTATTTGTGTATGTGCACGGTATGGGAGTTGTATGTTCACAGTAGTCGTAAAAAGAAAACATTTTTAATGACGAAGCAAATTAAAAACGGTCCCTAAATTATCGCGGATGATAAAATCTCCACATGATTTTCAGTACGCACGTGTCCGTACGGTTTCCGTCCTAGAGTTCATATCGATAGATAACAGCGCGTCATCACTCAATTATCGCTTAATCAATCACCGCTAGGTAAAGGTTAATAATTAAACGACACTTATAACAATCGGCTAATGACATTTTCGAATGAGCATGTTTTATAAACCTTACAGTGGCTGTAAGGGAAATAAAAAGTAGAGATCGAATTTTCATTAGGCGAGGCGTTGGGGCGGCACGGTGTGTCCGCACTCGGTATTAACAGGCAGGTGGGGGTGAGCTGGTCAGTGGGGGTGAGGGCATCAGGGGGCGAGGGTGGGCCGCGGCCGGCTGGACTCAAAAGGTTTACAGTTGGCTGCGCGAGAGTGACCCGCCTCACAAACACGGGCCGCGCTCGCCGCTCGACGCTATGGAAGTGTACCGGCGCTTTACAAACCTTTTATAAATTTTATTTTTGTTGCAGAATAATCATTTTGATAGACAGCCTTCATTAACACGTTCAAGTGAATATATTGTGAACCAATTTTGAAAGGGACATTCTCAACTGCATTTTTTAATTTAAAGTTACAATTTCGTTCACTGTTTCTGGATTTGTGCAAGTTCTCCTGATGAAATGAAATCTGCCTCATTATTTTAGGAAAAGCCTGGATGACCGTTATTTAATCCAATATCTATGTATGTCGTATGATATACTTATGTATAGCAATATACCAATGATACAGCATTACGGCTGAATCGAGTACCAATTTAATATATTTATTTGATCATACTGTAAAATGAATCATTAGGGTTTATAAATAAATTAGCATTAAGATTTTCATTAACAAATGTTTAACAATAAACAATACAGAATATCATTGGTATTTTTAATAATGTGTCAACAGGGTATCTTTGCATCCCGTAAAATACTAAATAAAGCAAAAATACAGATTACAATTTATTTTCCCAAAGGCGTATCCACATATTGCTCTTGTAGAAATCATTACAACCCATTGGGCCCATATATACGAATTCGTTGTTTAAACTACGGACGACGCTTAAAATACATTTACTTTGAAACGGGCTAAAACAGCCTGTTGCGAATATGTATGAATAAATAAAATATGTGACATTATCATGCACACGTCGAAAGAATTTTTACTTACATGGCGTAATCGGATAATTTCGATAAGTAATCATAATTAATTAGTAATGATTAAATGGTTTTGAGTTTGTTGGAACGTATTTTTATTTTGGGTTTTACCAGTGGCAATGAAATGTATGTTTACCGATATACCGGTTATAATCAGGTAATCCCAGTTACCTGATTATTATTTTTTTATTTATTTATTGTTATGATCAGGTTTGTATGACAAGTTTTTTTCAATCAACCGGAAAAGTCGGAAATTTGGGTGATATTTTTGTATAAAAATCTCCATAAAAAATTAATTCACCCGGGCGACGCCGGACACGAACGGCTAGTTACGTTGTAATAAAATAGTATTTCTTTGATAGAAAAAATGCGGGCTAGTGTTATTTAATTTACAATTCTTCAAAATAAAATTAGATCTTTGGTTATTCAGCGGTTAGTATGTGAATGTCTTATAAAATATGCATTTCTCTGCAGTAGCAGTAGATGTTCATTTTTTCCCAGCTAGACGGACCGACGACCTTAAGGATGTGGCTGGGATAAACTGGATGTGGAAGGCAGAGGACAGGGTGTTGTGGCGTAGACTGGGAGAGGCCTATGTCCAGCAGTGGACTGCGATAGGCTAAAATGGTTATTGATCGTTGAGCCGATGCTTGCATTGTTAAACGTCGATACTTAGGTAGACCCATGACAGTATTCAGAAGCCTTCATGTTTCACAGCCAGTCAGCCAGTCTTTAAGCAAGTCCCAGCAATTGAGTTGTGGAGGTCAGCCGGTCTTTTCTGTATAATTTTCACCGTGAAAACGTAGGTGAAATGAGCTTGAAGTAAGCTGCCAAAAATGTCAATCCCTAGACACATTGACATTTCACTTCACCTAAGTTTTCACGATGAGAGTTTTACCTCCATGAAAAGTAGATACTGAAATTCAGCAGCCACTGCTAAGACTGGAAGCCTGTCTCTAACACAGTGTAGTTAAAAAAGGCTTTGCGATAAAAAGGTTTTTTCGTTGCAAAAATCGACTTTGTGGCTTTGTGTTAAGGTTTTGTCTGTAACTTTCAAAAGTAGCTTTAAGAACAACAATCCTCTGTCTAGCAATAATAAGGAACTAATGCTCTCAATATTTGTAGCTGTAATTGGATAGCCAAACCAATTTATATAAAAAAAACTGCAATAAATACAAAACACGGCCTCAGAATAGGCAGGTTTTTCCCAAATGAATTGTTTATTTATCAATATGAAGCATTAATCTCCATTGCGTTAATAAATTCATTAAACATTTTATCAGGTCATAGTAACATTAAAATCGAAAATACTGAATGTAAAAGTTGATAACTTATTCAAAGGCCTTTCATTTTCTTCGTGCAAACTTTCAGTTTTAAGATACGAGTATCTAGACAATAAACTGAGATAACATTCAGCCAACTGAAGGTTCATAGAATCTATTTTTAGTGACAGATATGCGTAAAGGCTAGTGAATCAATTGTTTACATTGAGCGGGGCTTTTACTTATCCTTATTGAATCGCATCTGGGATTTTGATAAAAATATATTTTTAGCAGACCGTGAAATACAACATTGTTGAATCATTTTTTAAACTGTTTGTGAAGTTACTTGGTTTGTCATCATCATTTTAGTCGAAAGACGTCCACTGCTGCACATAGGCCTCCCCCAAGCACCTCCACTTCGACCGGTTTTGTGCTTCTCGCATCCAACGGGATTCTGCGGTCTTCACAAGATCGTCGGTCCACCTTGTGGGAGGCCTTCCAACGCTACGTCTACCGGTACGCGGTTGCCACTCCAGAACCTTTCGGCCCCGTCGACCATCTGTTCTGCGAGCAATGTGCCCTGCCCACTGCCACTGCCACTTATGTTTGGCAATTCTTCAGGCTATGTCAGTTACCTTGGTTCTCCTGCGAACCTCTTCATTTCTGATTCGATCACGCAGGGAAACTCCAAGCATAGCCCTCTCCTTATACACCAAGGGTCACCCCTTGGTGTATGCTAATAACTAATTAAAGTTTTTTTGCTAGGTATATTGTATCTATTTGTATTCCACAATAAGAACTATGATTACGAATATACCTAATAAAGCAGCGGATCTATTCTGTAAAAAAACTCATCGTGGAAATTTAGGCAAAGTAAGCTGTCAATAGCTTCAATCTTTGCTTTGCTTGTCATTGTTTTAACAGATTAACCCATTTTGCGGTATCTAGACTGATACCTTTATGCAGAACTCATTCAATAAATAATAAATCCAATCAGAATCTTATCAACATAGAAAACTCAGACTTCTAGATAAATGTTTGCTCATGCCATTTTATTATTCACATTTATTTCTTTATGCGTGCAGTTGTAGGTACTTTTATGGACGTATTTTTTTTGGAATTTCCTTAAATATGGTTTTGGTCTTTTACCACTACTTACACGGTATTTAATCTACAACCATTTTGACTGTAACATGATTTTAGGGTTCTTTAGTCAAATAATAGCCTAGCAGTGTCCGTTCGTTTTCAGTCCGCATATCACAGCCTATGTATGTACGTAGGTACTGATTATTTTTCGCGCACTGGATTTTCAACGCACTGTTTAGTGCCGAGAGTTGAAAATCCTACAGTGTGTTTTTTTGACCTGCTGGGATGCGCTCTGTCGGATTCTTAACGCTCGGCTCAACACCGAGAGTTGAAAATCCAGTGCGCGATAAAATCCTACCGCGATATGTTTACGTTCGTGCGACGGTGGTCAATGGTCTAAATGCTATAAAGCTGTACCAAAGAATGACTAAATCGGGAGTGCACATTTACGATAACTCGATCCATTTACGTAACATTAAGATTTCAAGTAGTAATAGTTTCGTGTCGAAAACCCTCTTTGACTAAAAGCTAAATCTCCTTTAAATGTCTGAAACGTCCTCACAATACTGACATCCAACGAAATGGCTGGATTTTATTTATAAACTTATTTTTCTTAATGATCTTTTTCTAGTTTTTAGTCTAAATCTTGCAATCATACGACATACAGTTGCCTCCAGAAGTTAGTTGATAATTTTCCACTTCAGCTGGCTTCAGCACACACCATATTATGATTTAAAATTCTTGTTCCATATGTTTGAAATGTACACTATAACGTTTTTATTTACTAATTCAGCCTATGACTTATCATAAAACAATCAAGTAGGTAATCCCTCAGGACAACCTGACTATTTTTTTTTAATTTTAAATCATAATGTGACATCACAGCTGAAGCTGAGGTTGGAGGGCACTGTATAGATACATCGGTGATATTAAAAGGTTTTATAGGTATAACGCATTACGCGTTAAATTATAACATAACATGGGTGAGATGATAACATGACGGCTATTTTATTTTTAATTTATTGTTATTTTTTCTATCCCTAATATAAGCCGGAGTGTTAAGATCCACCTAAAGACGATATAGAGGAATAGCCCATTTGAATGCATGATTGAGTCTACGACAGGTATTGCTAATCACGTCTTATCATACCGGCGGAAACAAAGGAATTAACTTATTTATATATTAATGGATATTTTATCATTAACAACAATATATCGTTTTACCAACAGCTGGTTTCGCAAGAAAAAAAAATCTCTATAAATAATAAGGCGTGATACACACTTGTTCGGGACGATATTTAAGTTGGCAGTCGATATTTGTTTGACAACAAAGTCAACCCGAAGCAATTACTACATAATATATTCGATTTTGCCCGGCTTTGCCGATTAAAACCCACCGGTACAAGTGCCAAATATTAAATGTTAACCAGGGTCTGAAGATGGACCTGGAAGGTGGCCATAGGAACTCAGAAATTACGCGACACAACCGCGTAAAAAAAAAAAAACAATCGTCAATTAAATTATAATATTTTTACGCTTCTAACAAAAAAAAACATACTTAATATTTTATCAATCATACATTAAATGGTAACTAATTAGTTTCAATCAATCCATGCCCAGTGCTTAGATTTTATCGCTTGTCATTTATTTGGATGATTCAGCTAGATATACCTAACATTTATTCATTTCCTCCTCAAATAAATGTGCCTTGAGAAGTGTTTACGTGTCTTAAACGCCTCACATACTATGATAGATTCTAAAGCAATGCATGGTGACGGGTCTAATCAATCTCTAATTATCAATAAGTCATTCAGTCAGTCCTCAAGCGACATCAGAAAGTTTGATATGAACGTATCCGATGCTGATAAGATTAATTGAGACAAGTACAATTATAAAGCGTGTTCAGTTGTAGGTAAGTGATATTTTAATGATTCGAGATATTGTTTGATTTATGGAGTAATATTTTTTATTGCTAGTAATATTCTGACTTACGGACCGAATCCACGAAAAGATGGTTCCCAGTGGACTTTAGTAAAATATTGAAATAAATACTTTGACATGATTTGAATTAGAGCTAACTACGCTTTCTGTTTTTTCTACGCTAACTTTCTGTGAAACGATACTAGGCCTAACGCGCTCTAGTCGTTGTTTAGGGTTTGGCTTGCCTTCAACATCATCTTTCATCTAAAAGACGTCGTCTAATAGACATAATTATGCGTCCACAGGTTGTTCTTGCAAGAGCATAACAGAATCATCGATAAACGCTAATGTCACAGCTTGTTCCCAGTGAAATCTGCTTACAAAACTATTATTAACACTCCGATTCAGCGGCTGTTACAGTTAATCTAGTAATCTGTTGGCCCTTAAGCGAATTTATGACGTATGCCTCCCGAGTATCCAGCCTGATCCCTCGCGAGTAGGCAGACGTAGTAAATACTGGTTACTAACGGATAAGTAGTGCCCCGTTTGACACTTCCATTATTTAAAATTTAGAACCATTTATATCGAGTCTACTGTTGCTTTTTGCAACAAGTTAATGGAAGATTAATATTTCATGACAGCTTTAAAAGATAAAGTTCGTTTCTGCAACTGGCTGATAGCCTCGTATGCTGATATGGTATATAATACTACTGGCGATTAATTAACTGTCAGTCATCGCTGCGAATGTCTGACATCCGAATTTCAATGTATTCGTACAGCTTTTGTTTGAGGACGCATATTTTTAATTAAGAATTTTAAAATGTTGAATCGTATACTTATACGTGGTGTGAATATCGTGAGGGGCGCTTTTCAGCTTAGCTAGGTATCGCTGGCATAAAGACACACTAATTATATAGTCTCTGTAAATGATATGCTGAATCGACAGGATTATGATTATGAGCTCGAGAGGACCATTACTTTAAAAGTTTAATCAACTCAGCCTAGCGCTTTCCACTGCTGGACATAAGCCTCTCCCATGATACGCCAGAACACCCTGTCCTCCGCCTTCCGCATTCAGTCTGTCCCAGCCACTTTTTTAGGTCGTCGGTTCATCTAGCTGGGGGCCGCCGGGCGTCCCACACTACACTTGCCGATACGCGGTCTCTACTCCAGGACTCGTCGGCACCACCGGCCATCGGTCCATCGACCAATATGGCCAGACTACTGCCACTTCAGCTTGCTTACTCTGCAAGCTGTCTCGGTAATTCCGGTTCTTTTCCTAATAACTTTGTTTCTGATTTTATCCTTGACAGAAACTTTGAGCATAGCCCGCTCTATAGCGCGCTGTGCGACCTTAAATTTGTGAACCAGGCCAACTGTCAGGGTCCACGTTTCGGCACCGTAAATTATAACGGGCAGGACGCACTAGTTGAAGACCTTAGTCTTCGAACATTGCGGGATTGGCTTTAAAAGTAACTTATAAAAAACTACTGCTGACTTTTAGAAGTAGTCAAATGCACACATGCAATGTTGATGAAAATCACTTTCAGCCAACGCTGAAACTAATTCGGCACGGCCAACAAGTTTGGTAGTCCTATCATGGCGCTTAATGTAGACAGGTTTTCATCCAACTCTCCCGAGTTACAACAGCATCCTAATTAGAAAATCCTAATTAGATAGATTATATAACACACTAGTTTTTGCCTGCGACTTCGTTCGCGTGGTATACAAAATGCTGATACTGAAATAACAGCCACATTTTTATAAAACTTCCTGTCGCTCGATTTCGCTTAGCAAACTTCCTGACTTTTTTTTTTCTTATTCCTCTGCTCCTATTGGTTTAGTGATGATATTAAATAGCCAAATAGAAGAATTATTATAGGCTATTAAATGCAAAAATATTTTTTTCAAATCCGACTGATATTTCCAGAGATTAGCGCGTTCAAACCAACAAACTCTTCAACTATTATCAAAATTCACTTACACTTCGCTCAATATCAGGGTGGTACATGACATTCCTTTGCGGTCTCCGGCGCGCGGCCCGTGCTGCGGTTGCGGTCACTAAGTTGCCAGAAACGGGCCCTGGCTGGGACATGGTGCGCCTGCGAACTTGGATATCCTCAGAACTGGAACCGTTACCGACTGAAGCATTCTGGACCTGGGGTAGAAATAAAAAAGATTAGGATCTTTTTCTTGAGTCATAGCTGCTGGGAAAACATTAATGTTTACTTGTGATGGTTTTAGGATGCCTGTTTCAGGGTTTGGCTTAGGTTCGACTGCCTTGCCTCGTGACTAGGTATTGAAACAAGTACCTGTCATAATCAGCCTATAATGTTCCTACTGCTGAGATACAGGGCTCATCTCAGTGAGATGGAGTGGGGCTTGACCCACCACGCGGGTCCGGTGCGGTTTGGTAGATGTCACATGTCTTCGAATGATTGGTTCTAGGATATGCCGGTTTCCTCAAGATGTTTTCCTTTACCGTTTTGAGAGCAGTGGTGATGAAATAATTTACACAAAGTAAAGCGCTTGTCTGGGTTCGAACCTACGACCTACAACTCGTAAGTCACGGCCGTTATCTCTGGGCCATCACTGCTCCTATAGCCATTACAAAACATGCAAACGAGGAAAACCAGCTTCCCATAATATTACCTATATTATCGTTTACTACTTTGGCAACGTGTCAACACAGTTTTTCGTAATAGCGACTTTTCTATCTGTTTAAACCACTTGCACTCAAAATAGGCAATCTACTGTTTTTCTGTTATAAGGCTAAGTTTTTAATTAATTAAGGCTGGCGGGGACCTCGACGCGCAACCAGTTACCATGGATCAATTACATGACTCTGTATGCCCTTGCGCTGAAATTTCTAGCCCGTTATCAAAAAAAAAATTGCTGTTCTATACATTTTGACCGCGTAGGTATTGCACTTTTCTATAAAACAGTAGATTTGTTTTTTAATAACTCTGACGAAAAATTTCTGCGCTAGGGGTCAATCATGTGCGTTGAATTCATGGTTACAGTTTGCGCGTCGATGTCTCTGCTGTATGTCTGGAGACGTCTTCATAAAATAGTAATTTATTGTACATATTTTTTAATTAATTGCACACGGCACTAATTAACATGCTTTTATTAGGTCGACCTGTATGTAACCAACTATGTAATGGAATACACTAAGGTAACTAATTTAACCATCTTCCAAGGGTCGTAGCGTAATGAAAATTGGCAGCTGTGTGTAGTTCTGATGACAATACAATAATATGGTACTGTCGAACTGATCTGATGAGGGAGCCGGAATATATGAACTGGAACTTCATGATGGAAAATCGTATCATAGCTGTTTTGGATTTCTTAGAAAAGTCTTGTTGTTTTTACGTGCATTTATAAAAGCGTGTTTTTCTAGTGTTTTTTAAACTATTTTTTTTATATCAGCCCATAATGTACTTGCACTAAACAGTAAACATTCTGTATTTCTCCCTCAGATTACCGAGAAGATATTCATGTATCTGCAGAGACAGAATCTCTTTAAAGTGAAATGTAATTAAATATCAATCGGAAGGGTTCTTTGATGTGTGGCTATGGTAGGAGATCTTTTTGTCAAAGGAAAATCTGAATATTTTACAAGCTTTTATTTAGTGTCACCTGTCCCGATGTTTGTCTGTAATCAAATCTTGCAAGTTGAATTTGATCCACTTCCCAGTTACCGATTGAGCTGAAATTTTGCATGCCACATGCATGCAAAATAAATCGGACGACAATGCAAAATTATTATAACATGGAGCTGATTTGATGATGGAACCGGAAGGTGGCCATAGGAACTCAGTAATTAAACGATATAACCCTATCGAGTTTGGGCTCGTTTGATTCGTGTTGACGAGTACTTTGGTGCTAGATGGTAACCAGGGTCTGATGATGGAGCTGGAAGATGGCCATAGGAACTCGGTAATTAAACGACACAACCCCATCGAGTTTGGGCTCTTATGATTCGTCTTGACGAGTACTTTGGTGCTAGATGGTAACCAGGGTCTGATGATATACAGATAGCTTAAGTGCAGTAAAGGCATATAACGGAAAAACACTGCTACGCACTACGAACTACGCCGTAGTTAATCTCGCATCAAAAAAACTAAAAAGTAAAACCTCAATAATAATTTAAACCTGATGAGAAATAAATAAAAGCGTGTTACATTTTGATGGAACATTAAAGAACATTTAGCATATTACCTTCATTATATTTCTTTTGCAATCACAATGTAATACGTTTTGATTTATTTCTTTTCAGGTTTAATTATTTTTAAGTTCTTTTTATTAACAAGTAATGAAAGCTTGTTTTTAAAATCTTTTTTTTTTCTTTTCATTTTTTCTTAAACAAGATTATTAAATAGGTAGGGATTGTAAATTCATCCCCCGATCCATCCCGTGGGGTCACATCGCTTAGGGTTCTTTCTGACGATTTTTTTTTAATCGGCTCATAAGTGTGATGTAAAATAGCCTTCCTCAAGAATTGGGCAACCAAATGCAAAAGGTATTTTTCATATACGACTGGAAGTTCCAGAGAATAGCACGTTCAAAAAAAAAAACAAACTCTTCAGTTTTATTATTAGTATAGATTACAGTCGCTTTTCGTGTTTGTCTGTGTGACCGCATTGTTCTTCTAAACTCCGCAACGGATTTCGATGCGGTTTTCACGATCATTTAGAGAATTGATGTATGTGTAAACTTAACACTTTACATGATAAAGAAATCTTGATGTTTTGTCAAGTCGTAAAAACCGTGTGAAGCAGGGATGGGTCGCTAGTAATTCATATATTTTTATATTTTATTTTAAAGAAGGCTTGCAGACTAACAAACCAATGACATAAAGAATGTAATATTCAAAAATAATAACAAGCCTCCACATATAGTTATGGCAAAAAGTCGAGAAAAAGAAAGTACATACAAGTAATATAACATAACTGCATAATTATGAAACAGATGAGGAGAGACAGTTGAGGGAAGGTACGCGCAGGAAAGATTTTAAAAACAGGTTTAATACCTCAACTTCATATTGTTCAACATAGTCCATATCAAGCAGTTCGGATTTTTAACAGGTTGCTATTGGAATTAAAAACTATAATTTACAAGAGCTCATTTAAGTCAACACTTAGGGCGTTCCTATTGAGGAAATAACTGTATTCTTTACCTAGACGACGACATATCCACGTTTTAAAAATTTGATTATTTTATTAGTTAATGAGAGACTGAATAATATTAGTATGTAGCTTGTAATGTTTTTGAATTTTATTGTTAATGTATTTTTTATTTTATTTTCCACGATTATTATTATTATTCGGCACCTATTATGAATGTGTTAGTTTTATAATTTTAAGGATTTCAAACACAATGGGGTTTATTCATAAACGATGACAAAGTTAAGTAACGTTTAAACGTCAAAAATGTATGGTTAAACAGTCGCTAATCACTGCTTAACTTTAAGCAACGTTTATGAATAAGGGGGAATGTGAATTGTTCCTGAATAAAAATTGAATTGAATTGAAATTGAATTGAATATAATTAGTTAAGAGTAGATAAGTTAACTATCCAAGAAAAAAGACTGTGACAAAAGTCTAAACAAAAAAAGAAATAATAAGTTTTTTCGTTGACTAATTTTGTGCGAAAGCAGCTCTTAAAGTGTATTAAACTTGTTTAGAACACATTTTGTCGATTGAAATTGGAATTTATGCAGATAATTATGATTTTAAGAAATAAAAAGAAACAACAGAGATAAGCGTATCTTTATCTTGTTGACGTATTTTCAGTAACTCTTAAATGCTCTAATGACCTTGATTATTAAATGCATTTTTGTTGATTGGAATTGGAAATTATACGGAAAAGTATAGTAAGTTGTGTGCTGTTATCTCTGTGATGGCGCTTTCATAAATCTGCACTTGTATAAAAGATTAAAGTGGGTAGCCAAGTGCGAATTCATGCCTTAAGATAATTAGATAAGCATATCATAATTAATTTCATGTTTTCATGAGTATCGCCGATACTCATGAAAACGTTGAGTAGATACATCAGCGCTATGACGTCACGATAATTGATTTGAATCTGCATTAGATTCTAGTTCACTAAGGAAAAGATCTTTATTAATTATGAGCTTATCAACTGTCTTTTTGTCTTTTATGCTTTGTTTTTCAGTATACTTGAGTCATTGTTATTAACTGGCGCCCACTGTTTTAATAGCGACTTTGTTATACTAATCAGTACTACTCACGTGATTCCTAGCTTCGCGGGGCTTCAAGCATGACAGCATGGCACTGATTCTTGATAGCATTTGAGCTTTAATCACCCGTGACGTCACAATTCCCAACACCAACTATTCTATACTACACTAAGATTTCACCGGTAGTCCCATAAACGATAGACCAATAACACTATTCTGGTTTATCGCATCTTAATTGAACGTTGGTCCACTAGTTTAAACAATGGGGACTCACGTCGAGGCATTGTGTATCAATATGTAACGGCGTCCAGCAGCTGGTATCACGGCGGTACATCTCAGCTGTGAGTAAGACGCTTATGAGCTCTCGAGATGGGCAAGGCTGGACATCTGACAGACAGTCAGACAGTCCGTCGGGCTTCTCTATAAATGCCGTCGATTCACTTCGAGATTGTTACTTAGTAAAGAGTTTTGCATTGTGATTGTAATTAGTACTCTACTTCACTATGTCTTTCAATACTTTGTTTAACAATAGATTTCGACGAGTTGAAGTTGTAACTCAAAACTTGAGATCAATGGCTATTAAGAGTTTTTGACTGTTTGACTATTAGGAGGACAAGAAATATGGACAGTGACTTTGAATATAATTAATTTTCGCGATGCAATATTTATAGACAAAAGTAGAAAAGTAACGTTTATCATAAAAAAATACTTGCAAAGAATATGTTTAGCTTCTTTGCAAGTTACATGAAATTGCGAAGATATTAGGGTATAGGTAATAATAGCTTATTAGATATTTGAAATACCAATAATAATACCACATTAAGTTAAAATCCCTAATTGCGCTTTCTAATTTTGATTCCAATTGTTATACGCTACGCATGACAAACACGGCAAAGACTTGTAAAATAAAATACAATTGTTTGTACGTACCCCTGGATCGTCTCTGTTACCAGTCTCCGAAGTATCCGCTCCTTCATCTTCACCAAATTGTTGCAGCGACGTCTCCGAGTGGAACTTCTTGTCTCCCAATTTCCCCCTATTTACAATTGCATCTAAAATTTCCTTCCTCGAAGCATTAGTATCCGTCATTTTGATATTTTAATTTACACTTTTTGTTTTATTTTTTTAACAAATAAATCACTCTCTAGACGACATTTTTGTTGACACTAAGCTCGTGCGATTTAGATTGGAAATGAATTAAAAAAACATGATCGTTTTCCTATATGTTATCAAGTAAAGACGTATCTATAATAAATGTGTAATTATCGCGATTTTACGATCGACGCACACTTCCTCTTTGTGTTATTGTCGACGGAAAAATTGATAATTTCTATACTTATTATTGTTTATGAGTAGCCATTAAGTACTCATTAGTCCTTCAAAGTTAATTTGGGTGTTCAGATTTGTTTATGTTGAAGAGATTTGATTCAATGATAACACGGTTTATTTAGGCGCCAACTGTTTCATTGTGTTTAACCGACTTCAAACGTAGGAGGTTAAGCGTGGAATTGCGTGTTGATTGCGCATTAATGCGTAAAAGATGTGCGTCCTTGGTGCGCAGGGTGCGAGTCAGTTCCAACAGCATCCTGGGAGTTATTGCGGACAGGCTGGACTGCTTGTAAGTCGTTGCTCCAGTATCTCAGCTGGAATCCGGAAGCAGTGATTGTTTTGTTATGTGTAATTGTTGTTGTAATTGTATCACTAACATAGTTGTAAGTTTATTTTATTGTTAATAACACTGTATGAGTCTCATGGTTACTGTGAATAAAGAATTTAATTATTATTATTATGCATTAGTGACGTTTTGTTTTTTGAGCCGAATTCCTCGATATTTTTGGGCATTTCACATCATGATATTTTTCACATTTAATAGTAGAACTTAAGCTTTGGTGGAGTAGATATGTAAACAGGTTCACAGATACTTACTTATTCAATACGATTTACGGCCGAACCCAATTACCTGTCTATCACCAGTTTTGGCATAGTGGAGGTGGAAAAACCTATCTGTATCTGGTTTTTACGTCCCAATAATCTATATCAGTAGGGATCTGCATGATTATATTATACTGGCATTTATAGTTTGTACTGGCTACCATCGGTAGGGATCTGTCAATAGGTTCGGGGTAGGGGTTTGGCCGTTAGACATTTACGAATGGGCATGAAATGAAAGTTATCTCGAACATAAAGTAAACTTTAAACAACGAAGGTGGTTTATTTTGTTTACCATTAATTGTACGAGTATTTCACAAAATATATTATCATGATGACTACGCTCTTACTTTTCTTATTAGCTTTTAATCGTTTTTCACTTACCTATTAGACACGCAGTTATAGGATTCAGATCAACGCATTGATTCCACGTGATAAACGTTGATATTAATAACAAAAAAATCATCATATTATACATTGCTTTTATTGAACGTATTTTCTTTGGCAATAAAAACG
Organism: Apamea crenata; assembly: GCA_949629185.1. Classification (NCBI taxonomy): domain Eukaryota; kingdom Metazoa; phylum Arthropoda; class Insecta; order Lepidoptera; family Noctuidae; genus Apamea; species Apamea crenata. The sequence continues at coordinate 9,269,442 of OX451359.1, forward strand.
GGGATTTTTTATATCAAGATTTATTGTTCAGTACCTTGAGAATATAGTTAGTACTATGAGTAATTTAATCTAGATTTCTGGTACTTACTTAATGACTCATTCAGGTTACAAGCTGAAAAAAACCCGGCCTAGTGCAAGTCGGAGTCACGCACTGAGGTTCCGTGCCTACCTACCACCGAAACTAAGTTTACGACATAGTAACACAGTAATACAAATTAAAATAACATATATAAGCAAAATAAGTAAATAGCACAATGGCGTTTTTAATTTGTCTGTCTATTACGGATAAATAGTCAGACAGACGAAGAAACAGACAGCGAGTCACGGACGGTTCCATTAGCAACCTTTGAGAGTACGGAGCCCTAAAAATGAAAAATTAATTTGTATAATCAGTTTGTGTTCAAATGGGAGAACTATATGAAATAGATAAAAAATTATATTGAGAGTGGCAACTTTATTTCGGTTTAAAATTGCATATAAGATAAAGGTTATTATAAAAAAAAGACAACCGACTTTGAAAAAAGCACTACAAAGCGAAATATTTTACTTTTCACTTTGAGTCGGTTTTTTTTTTGTAAAACTTTTTCATTTTGCATTTTTTTGTTGTGGTCCCTACCCCATTACCATTGCCATATAAACAACAGTGAAAAGAACTTATAACAACACTAGCACTTTGCTCGCGACTTCGTCCGCGTGGATTTCGTACATTCCTTAAATATTTTAACACCCCCCCTACCCAGGGGGTAGCCTCTTTGAAAGGAAGTTTTCGAAAATTAATGTTAGCGATCTTTATAATTTATTTAGATATTGACTAAGCTATTCAGGCCATTTTTTTAGTTCAAAGGGATAAGATTTTTCAAATAAACTGTATCCTCCCTTTTCACCAAGATTGAAAGAAAGCGTTTGGTACAGACGCCAGCACATCAACCTACTACAATCTGTCAAATTTTTCTAATAGATTTTCATCTTTATCGCTAAAGCATTAAGGTTGAAGGTTGATTGGGAAAATTTGACAGTTTCGGGTAGCTTGACCTGCTGGCGTCCGTACCTTGTCATTGTATGACTTAAACAATAATTATACCCGCTGTCGAGTTAATCGAAAAAAGCAGTAAAATCTACCCCTTAAACTTTATTACACATTTGCACCCCGCTAGTTGAAGTTTAACAAAAAAATCTCTTCTTTAGCTGCTTGTCCAAAAAGATGCCCAGGTGGTGTTTTGGTTGGCAGGCTTAGGGAAGTTCCAAAGAATCGTGGTAGTTTTAGTGTCAGCAGAATCAGTTTGGTTTTGTAGGGTTTACTGATAGTTGGTGTTTATTGCACCAGTCCTCTACTATTTTCAAGGCTTGGCGCATGAGTTTGCTGGGGTAGTGTTTCCGTGGGTGCTATTTATTATTAACGTTATGTCATCGGCGCGGTGTAGCCTACGGTGAAGTAACCTTTGTCGTTGAGTGTTTTGATGAGGCTGTCTAGAACCAGGTTCCATGCAAGCGACGAGAGGACCCTGCCCTTGCAGGCAGCCCTTCGGCACTTGGTTGGTAGGGTATAAGTCTTATCAAGATATCTTAGTAATACTTAATTAAAATGTGGAGAAAAGGAAGTTAATGACCTTTATAGTACGCGAGCCCACAACCAAAACCATGGTGCACCGTTTTACGGTGGCCCATATCTGCTGTGTCAAAAAAATAGGCAGACGGTTTTATATCACAATATGTCTGATAGTAAGTGAAACATAGGCTTAGGCATTTTATTACGAAAAAGTTTGTTTCCAGACATTTTGCGTATTTTCAAAAATGTCAAAAAACATAACCGACTTGTTTCATAGACCATTTTTGCTTGATAGACTTAAATACGCCGTAACTATGTCTTTTTTTTTTAATTTCTGTCCACTGAAAAGTTTTCAAGGCGCTATAATAAATTTGTCTGATATACATTTTTTCTACATCTGGACAGCTTTTTCATCATGTCCAACAGTTTTTGGACAATATGCTTACTATTTAGGTTACCGATCGGCTACATTTTTCAAGTTCAAAAAAGAAAAAAAAACGTTTCAACACAGCAGATGATCACACTTTCTTTTGAAAAATGATTTATTCGCTTCTACTGAACAATGTTCACTTCAAAACAAGATTTTCAGACAATTTGCTAGTTATGGTTTTAATTTGCCTAATTTAAATTTTGTCTGTGTTTGTTTAGTCTCCCGTGGGTACGTGCAACGCTACTGGTGTCTGAAAATTCTGTTTTCGGTATATATAGTTTAACTACATTCTGCAAAATCAGACAGATTGCTATTAAACAGGTCGGTTATTTTATTTTTTTGACATATTTGAAAATGCGGTCAGGTCAGACGTGATGCGGAATATCTCTGAAATTAGTATTTTTGAATAAAGAATAACCAAATCAGTTTTAGTCGTAAAATGATGAGGCAATAATTTTGATCATGGGCTCTCGTACCATTCTAATCTTTGTTCCATTTAATCCAAAATTATTTTGTGTCAGCATAATGGATACATAATACACATAATGTCATGCTATTTATGATCGCATGATTATTATTAGGAGAATCCACTTCACAGTTAAAAGTGCACTATAAAATTGATCCATTTACTTGTTTATCAATACAAATTTATAACTTTCCTGTAGATAAATGATTACAGCACGTGGTATGCTCACTGACACTGAAGAAACTATGTTTGGTGGGGTACCTACTATCAGTTTATATGGTGCATATAAATTGTAGACATGTGGCATACATGTGACAATTTTAGGTACTTTCATTTATATGCAAATAAATTAAAGTACCTAAAGTGTACCCTAATTTACAAAATTATTAATATAATGCTGCTTCCTGAGAATAATATAAATTAAGAATAACTGTGGCAAAGGTTGGGGGAGGCCTATGTCCAGCAGTGGACATCTTCAGCTGAAATGATGATGACGAAGAATAACTATAACTCAATTAATAAAATACACAGTTCGAAAGATAAGTTTAATTCAAAATATAAATAAACTAACAAATCACACATCAAGAAAACCAAGAATGTAAATAATATACCTATTTAGCAAACATCCTCTGTGCTCATGTGTCCATGAGTCTGCTGAGCACCTCCTTCAGTTCCAAAGAAAACTGCGAGACTGGGAGGGCGAGCTCTGGAGCAGACGTAATCGACCCACCCTTGTCCTTGAGAATGTAGTCTGAAGGCACCACGAACAACGGTTTCTTGTCACCTAGAGCAGCCAGCTGCTTCAGGAACGGAGGCATTGGCATGTGCGGGTGTTTCACCAGCCAGTGCTGGAATGCCTTTGTCGACCTGGACATGTGACCATTATTTGCTTTTATTGTATCTTTGCAAGCAATGCCTTAAAAGATATGAAATGAACCAAGGGTTGGGACTCGTGTCCTTATTACAAGTTATCCTGATAACTTAGCAAGGGTACAAGTTACGACAACTTCTAGTGCTATATTCAAAATTAAGACCTAATTATGTAACGTTAAATAGCTGTATTGTTGATACGGATAAATACTATCATTATGTATTTACGAAGATTAAGAACTGACGTACCTAATAGGTAAAAATAAAATACTTTATTGGAGTTATAATTTATATCTATAAATGACATACGATGGTTCTACAGGAGTAGGACCAAAGAAGGGGTGATGATGAATATAGTGGAGGCCACAGGATGAAACCTGTAGGCCAATTCTCGTAATTTAAAACGTTCAAAATCTAGTCGCAGTCTCATCTCGGCGACAAACAAAAATGTCAAAAACTTGTCAAAATGTAGGGAAATTAGAGGAACTTTTGAAAGATTGAGACTGAGATCAGACTGTGAACGTTCTTAAAATTACGAGAATTGCCCCTCTGGTAAAACTGCTTGTCAACCAACCAACTCTGTTTTTATAGTTTTAAGGTGTATTTATTTTGCTGTAATGCCAATAAACGCATTTTTCTTTCTTTCTTTCTTGCCTATCACAGTCCACTGCAAGTCATTGGCCTTTCCAATGGTGGATCAAGACGCTCGGTTCTTCTTCCACATCCAGTCTTTCATTTTACCTTTTGAAGGTCGTCATCGGTCCATTGAGCTGGGAAGCATCCCATGCTTCGCCGATTCGTGGCCTCCACTCATCAATCCTCGGTCATCGATCATACTGATACCTAATACTTGTAAAAAAACGTATTTTGACTATGATCTTAGCACTTACGTGAGATGCTGTATTTCCTCCCAGACACACGACATGGAGCGCAGATCTTCTGGGATCTCGACACCGCGCCACTGCTTGTACGTGTTGTTCTTAGGAGGTATATGCTTCAACTTGTGTGGCAAGCTAGTCCCAAACGCCATGAGATGTGCTGGACTGGTTTCAGCTTTGATGTCGAATGCTATTTGCCGCCTAAGCGCCTTTATGCATGAAGCCTAGAATAAAACGTAATAAGTTAAAATGAATTAGATATTTGATAAGAACAGTGAAAAATGCATACACCTAATAATAGAGCAGTGCCCCCCTGTAGAACACCAAAAATAACACGACTTTCTTTAATTCAAGTAACGCATTTCAGCATTCGCAAAACTTGTTCTAGACAAGTAAGTAATAAATCATAATATAAAGTCAGAAGAAGCTGTTTTGCATTGTCAGTAACCCAACGTTTGTTTTTTATAAAAAAAATTAGTATGGGTTCATAATCTTCAATAATTAAGTCTCATCTGGAACTCAAAATAATTATTTGTATTTGTAGCAACTTTCGATGTGAAGTGCAGCCTAGTCCAATCAACCAACATCTGGTGAACTGAAGATTTTTTTGCCCTCACGGCAAATTATCACTTATGTAGTTAGAGTTTAGTTTACTAGGAGTTTCTTGCCTGTTCTTCTCCATAGAGATGTACGTTTTGAAATTACCAACTACTTCAACTTTCTAACTGACAGGCTCTTTGACTATTCAAAAGTGTCCGATTTAAATAAATGCTTTGAGTTATGAGTTAGCTTAATAACGCACCCTTTGTACTCCAGTAAAGACAGCAATGCTCTTTAATACACAGGGTATTATCTGGGGATCCAGCACAAGCCCGCGTGAGGAATGCTCGTCGAACCACACCTGAAAGTTGGACATTCATTAACACCATTCTTCATTCTTTTAGAGAGAACTCATTACGATTTAAACTACATACAACGTTAGCAAAAGTTTGATACTACTATCCAATATCCAGGATACTACCTGGAACAGAGCTTCAATGTCTTCTGGTCTCTTGATTTCACTCTTGAACTCAACATTACCCAAACCAACCCACCAATCGTAGAATTCGTTGGATATCTGAAAATGTGCACAAAAGATTGTAGGCTATTTGTAGAGGAAAACAGGATGATATTTTAAATTAATAAAAATCTTTGTAATTCAGAAATTAGTTGTAGGTAAGTAATATAGAAAAAAAAAAATATTCGATTACTTTTTTCGTCAAAATTTCTGCTCTCTTGCTAAATTCGTCGGAAGCTGATACTTCGAAAGTCTTATGCTTGTATTTGGAATTCCACTTTATCATATCCGTTTCAGACTTATTGCAGTATAGCATCTCGAAAAATGGATTTGGTGCTGGTGGCTGATGCCTGAAATTAAAATAAATAAAGTTGTGGCACATAAAGACGAATTTGATTACAGGCTTATATATGAATAGCATTCGTAGATCGATTCGATCAAGGTAATTTCGACCGTTGACCATTTATGACCGTTTTTAGGTATGGGTGTGGATGCCAGTTGACCACTACGCAAAACGCGCTAATGTCATTACATTCTCGTGCATCCTGTGCATTGTAGTCTCGCTGTATGATGATGCTATAATAACAAGTGTAAAAAGACACTTAACGACGCCGAGAGATACTTGTACTCCCCGTCATTGTAATATTTTTTTTTGTATCAGACAATACCTGGGAATCTTCTGGTTACGGAGACAGTGAAGTTCAAAATTCCAACTATCTACGATGAAAGAAGTTTAGATTATTTTCCTTGTAGGAACTTACTCAACTTAACTGACGTTTTTGTACGAAAACAAGTTTTTTATATTACAACTGTATATCCACGACCACTATACCGTTCAGGCATGGGTGCAAAAATAAAAAATAAAAATGTCGTTTTCCAGCAATTATTTTTGTGCAATGTTATTTCATTTAATATGCAGAATGTGTAATTGACGGCTATGTGATGTATCTTTTTACAACCTGTATAGTGTAGTGAGGGGTATATCTACCTATGCTGACGCTCTGAGATACTGCCTGCTCGTACATCCATATCATCATCGCTAGTCGCTATAGAATCTTGCGGCGAAAAGAATGAGAACTTTTCTGCAGCTTCGGTATGCGAGGAAGCCTGCTGCATTAACATTGACAAATGTCTGGAGAAAGATTTGGATAGAATTTTTGATATAGACTTTGGCACGTTTATTGTTTTGCTTGATGGCTTTTTATCTTCAACTGGTGTAATGGTACCCTCAGTCCAGTCTGATTCCTCTTCAAGCTTTGCTTCTTCCTCTCCTTCCATTTCAAAATCCGTGTAAGTAGATAAACCCGGTTTTAATACCACCTGAGAACATATATGATAAATTATAAATGATTTATTTATTTCTGTAAGTACGTTTGTACAAATACTTTTACACGTCAATCATATAGAAATAATTATCCAATTATTAGATCTGCACCTGCTTGCAGAACGACTAAAAGGAGGGTTGTGGAGTGATACTATATCCCGAAGACTTGATCAACAATTTACCTCGTTGGAAAACTTATTTATAGGGTATAAACCTTGAAATGTAGCTGAAAGTTTTTGTTTCATGTAAATAATTTACTTTGAATAGGCAAGTACAGACGCCAGCACATCAAGCTACACGAAACTGTCATATTCTCCCAATCAACCTTGAATCTAATGCTTTAGCGATAACGTTGAAAATCTATTAAAAAAATTTGACCGATTGTAGTAGCTTGATGTGCTGTCTGTACCTAATAAAGTGAAGCTTAATTATAAAAAAAAATTGCGGGTTGTACAATTAATCGAATGCCATTTACTGAACCGCTTCTTTATTTAAACCCCAACTGTATTCTTGTCAAAAGTGACTGTATAAAAAAAGAACTCACACGGGCTGTTGACACGGCATGTTGTTCATCGGATAGAACTACGTCAGAATATTGGTCTCCGGGCTCATACTCTGTCGCGTCCTTGGAAAGGTTAAAAATCTTGGCAATTCGCTGGAAGATAACTGGGCCCACCAATTCACGTACAGTTGCACAATTTGAATCCCAGAACTAAAAAATAAAACAAATTATGAATGTTTTAAGCTCGATTTAAATGAAGGTCGAAATAATCAAATCGTGAAGTTGCGGTGCTCCCTGGTTCGATTAGCCCTCATAGATACTCGCCGCCAGGATAGGCATAGGTGGTGTAAAGGCTTGAGGGTCTCTTACCGGTCGTACCACTAAGTTGGCGATCCTTTGCACCAAGGAGGAACTGAATCCATACTCCATACTTTCCAGTGAATCTCATAGGATCCTTTTTTACTTAATTATATATAGTTCTATTCTACAAGTCCCTATGTAATATCCATAAAAAATAAAAATATAACAAAGTACCTGGATTAATAAAAAATGCGTGTGCAATGAATACTTTTTTTTTCTCTTAGCGTTCGCTCTATATATCTATATCCTATTTAATTTTTATAAAAGATTTTTTTCAAACCCAACTGGTAGTTAACTGGTACCCAGAGATTGGCGGGTTTAAACAAACAAAAAACGAACAAGCTCTTCAGCTTTATTATTAGTATAGATATATTTAGATAGATAGATTTACATATTATCAGAGTAAGGATTAACACATCATCATCGTCTACATAATTAACTCTATATTTATCTCTCAGGTACGTTCCGGAAAATCACAGGGCATAGGTACGTTTCCCACCATCGTAATGCCCAGCCTCTTTTCTTAACAACTTTTAAAGTTTGAAAAATCTTGCGTTGTTCTGCTGTAAGCGTGGGCTGTAGCATACTACTCTGCACTAAGCACTAATACGCATCATACTCCAATCAAATCGCCAAATCGTTGGCGAGGCATTGTGAAGACAAGGCTGCATACCGACTATCGTTCTAAACAATTTGCTTGGTTTTATTTTATTTATAATAGCATGTATATTTTTTTTATTAATGTATGTATAACTTAATTCTGTGGTTACCTGTAATTGAGTGTGCATTACAGGACAATGTAGGTACATATTAAACAAGTTTTATTATTTTAAAAGATAATATTGTTATTTATGTCGTTGTTAAAATAATCCTTAAATAAATAAACAACATACGTAAATATTTGTATGATCACCTTTTCATCCTTGTAGGACATCTCCAAATCTCTGATAACATTCTGCCAGTGTACTTTTACGCTAGCTAAAGTTTGTTCATAGGGAGATGGATTAATAACCCTTAATTGTCGTGGTTTGTCCCATTTTTTAACAAGGGGGCGCTTACCGCAGGGCATGGCGAATTATTGCTTCCTTATTTTTATCGCAAAAAAATCTAGTAAAGGCAACGAGAATAGACAGGACAAGAAATATTAGAAACACAAAATCTTCTTTTATTGTAAACGTCAACTTTTGTAATGTGTCGATGACAGAATAGGAACTAAGTTCTTTGTTTTTTTTTTTGATAGGTTTTTTTACAAACATATTTCAACTTATATTCTATTAAATATTTATTAATAAAACTATTTTAACATTATAAGAAATAATTGCAATTTAATAATGTATATAAAATATATATTAGAACAACGCCATCTACTATGATTTTTCAATACTACGTAGAATGCTTGAGAACAAGGTAGCAAGAGAAAATGGGCGGCGGAAAACTAAACCGTAGTGTCTTCACGCGAAATGAAACTCTAATGGTTTGAATAAGTATACATAGATGGCGCTTTTTGTCAAAATTGTTTCAGACAACTATAAAAAAGAATAGTTATGTTAACTATTGACAACAAATTCTTATGTAAATAAATTAATAGTAAAATATGTTATCAACATTTTAATTTAATTTTTACCTAGGCGTTCAGCGTCTTCAATTGTATCTGGTACCCTCTGGCCAAGGGTTTCAGGTTGTGTGAGGACTAATAAAGCAGATATTATTGCTGTACTAGCAAACATAACGGATGGTATACCCGACCAGTAAACCATTAACGCAGGAGTTAGTGGCGCTACAACGGATCCAATCCGCCCTAACATTGAAGAAAAACCTAAAAATGAATGTCTATACCTGGTAGGATATAGTTCTGCTGTATACAAGTATACAGACGTCATGACCAGACCGATACAGTACTTTCCTATAAGATACAATGTTAATGATAAGGTGTACATACTTTTAGGGACTAAAGCAAAAGCTAAACAACAAATTCCACAGATCATGAAACCACAAAATAATGTAACTCTTCTACCTGCTCTATCTAATATTAAGACAGCTGTCCAAAAGCCAGGTATCTCGATAGCGGCAATCGCAACATAATTTAAGTACATGTTTCCTGATAAACTAACAGAATTGATTGACAAGCCGTAGTAAATGAATGTAGTGGTCATCCACAAGATGGGCGTCGTGCAACATCTTTTCACTAGAACAGGTGACTTGATGACTCTAAGCAAGAGGTTTTCTTCGTTCACTTGTTTATTTTTTTGCATTTGGTTGGGTATTGCGGTCAACAGAAAGTCCATATTCTTAGCAGAGATTTGTTTTCCATTCAAACGAGAAGCATATTCTAAAGTGGCCTTTCCTTCTATCTGCTTGTTCTTGCTTAGCAACCAGCGGAAACTTTCAGATAAAATCCAGTAGTAAGATATTATGAGGAATACTGGTATGTATAGCACTAGTGTGAGAGTCCGCCATGGGCGCACAGCAAATGCAAGTACGCCTAAAACAACCTGTCCGAGTGCAAACATGCTAGATATAGTGGCGCTCGTCCTGACACGATACTGTGGACCCACAACTTCAGCAGCCAGTATGTAGGCAGCGCTGAAAGCACCTCCACCTATTGCTGTTTGCATGAATTGTAGCGCCGAGTACATCGCGAAATTCACTGAAAACGCACGAATTACTCCTACTAAAGCCACATTGAATGAAAAGAACACTATAGACACTCTCCTGCCAAGACGATCAGATATGAACCCTGCGAGCACGAGCGCTACCATTGCTCCTGCACTGTTCAACGTCCCGGGCAAGGCTCTCAACCATTCTTGACATTCTAGGTTAAAATCATACACCATAGTGTTAGTTCTGTCGTGTACGTAGCTGTCGCATGGTACGATGATATCTCTGTCGAATAAGCTGGCAGGGCAAAGTCCGTCGGGTGAGATCACACTATTGGTTGCGTTGACGTATCTGTTACAGTTATCAAACCCGGATGCGGTGGCAGGCACGGCGTTTGATATCCAGTCCGGTGAATATTCTGGATTTGGTCCGTCACACTCCGGCACCGCACACCGTGTTGGGAGGCTGCCCGCGGTAAATATGTAATCTCCCGCCATAAACGCACAGATGAGCGAAGGGAAAGCCAGCAAGCTAATAGTTAACATCTGATATTTTCCAAACTGTCCCACTTCACGATACAACACAGAGTCGAACTCTGTGTCGGACTCACGTTCACTTGCTTCTTTGTCCATATTAATTATTGACAGTTAACTAATGTATTTGAAAAAAAAATCGTCAATATGGTAATCTCAGACATCTTACTGTTTTATATAGCGTATGATATGATTGCTATCAACAAAGCAAATAAACGACGTTATCTACTATCTAGAATTGAATCCTACAGTTAGACGACAGTTTCTGTATATTGCACAATGAAAACTGTGTACACACCTATTTCATTTATCTTAAGTATACGGGGTTTTATTATACGGTAGTATAATGCTCCTAATGCAATTAAATTTCCTCCTAGGCAATTTTCTGGTTTATCTGCCAATAAGGATTGTACCTACCTAGCATGCATATACTGCTGTAAGTAGGTATACATATATACATATACTTGTTGATGTTGTGTTCCAATTATTAACATTTAATCATGTTTTCAGAAATATAGAATCTGTTTCTGTTTTTAATAAATCATCCTAAATTATACCTATATTTCGTTTTGTTGTCTGTAGTTTTGAATGTTATCTTCAATATTCATCATTTCATTTTTATTATGGGTGCGATAAAAGATTACAAATATTTATTGATACGTATTAGATTATCTACTATTAAATAAAGTCCCCCAGACTGAATTTCGGCCATGGCGATCAATCTCAGCGGAGATATTATAGTGCACAAGAGTGTGCGCAGGCACAGGTGCACTCTCTCTTCCCTCACTCTCATTGTCTGACGGGACGGCAATCAGACACGACCGGAGAGAGATCAGGCGCAGCACGAATGGAGGCACGGGGGTATCACCCCGCCAACTTCTAAACTCCGGGCTGTTACTAAAAAATTCCCTATGTAAAACCCAATACCACTTTGGCCGACCCAGGAATCGAACCCAGGACCCCACGCTCAGCAGTCGTGCTTGCGACCACAACACCAACGGGACAGTCAAACTATTACCTACATTATGTCAAGTAATTTTAAGAACTTTAAACTTTGTAATCCTGGGAAAAACGAACCCTGATGATGTAAAATAAAATCTTTCACGTTTCATAAAGCATCCTCCGTATATTTTTTTAGGAATACATACAACAGTAAAACATAAAAACGTAATTCCCATAAACTATCATGACTGTTAGTTTTAGGTAGCTTCGCTAACATGATTAGAAACGATCGATAGATTAGACAAGTCATAAGTGTTGTAGAACATAGTGAGATTATTGTAATGTGATAAGCGTTGATATAATCATCAATAGCGATGATACTCGTTTTATATAGAATCCATCAACTGGGATAATCTTTTGCGAATGTTCTCGATCGGCGCTGGAGTATCGTGGGGCGATCCGATGGGCGGGGTCATCTGGTACTCGGCTTCGAAGGTAAGCCTCGCGTCCAGGACGGCAGGGTCGAAGAGCCCCAGGCTGCTCAAGTACGGAGGCCTTCGATGCTCAGGGTGGTGTATCATCCAACGACAGTACTCTTTTACACTCCTGTACAAAATAAAAGTGACCAACTATTAATTTGCAGGTACAGTCAGCCTCAAAAAGATGTCATCAACAAGAATTCATTAATCGATTGTCTACAATTTGTGTTCCATAAAACTGTATCAATGAGTAGGTACAATTAAGTGCCCTATGTGTTTTGTGGCTACATATTGAATTGATACAATTTATGGAACATCGATTGTTGATGAATAGGTAAATTTTTTTCAGGCTGATTGTACTATATTTTCCCGTTTGGACAGAGCAATGTTTACGCTACATATAGAAGCTTCCTATTTATTCATATGATGTACATACATAATGATGAGTATTCTATTCAATGTAATATATAAAGGTATATATATTGTTTTATGTTTAGCAATGGTTTGCTAATACGATAAAAAATTACCTCAGGTTAGTAATCCCTTCCCAAACAGTTTTGAGAGTGACAAGGTCTCTCGGCACATGTCTTGCTGATCGCCACAGCTTCTTTGTATGATTCCTGGGAGGATGGTACTGGTCCTGCATCGGCAGACTCTGACCAAACGCCTTCATCTTAACTGGACGTTGTTCGGCTCTGATGTCTTTGGTGATTTCGCGGTCTAATCTTGCGAAGCGGGACATCTGCAAGATGTAAAATGATGTACTGTTCTATCAGACCATGTCCTACTTGCTGGAGTATCTTAAGAGTATTTGCCCGTTCACTTGCACTTGTAGTGGCTAGTACCAAAAGTGTTACATGACAACTCTTTGCAAATTGTCGATGGAAAAAAAAATATAAATAGGTAGTTTGTCGTTGTTCTAAAATCAAAATTTGAAGTATGTCAGTTTTTTCCCTCTAAAATATAAGGTTCGGTTCACTTAACAGAAAGGAAGTTTTATCATAACGTCGATACCCAAAACACGCTCCATTAAACACTAAAGAAGACGTAACGAAAGCCACTGATGCCGCAATCAACGTGGCCACCTACTGGGCTCAAACATTATAAAAACAAAGTAGCATAGACACGCAATGAAGAAGAAGAAGTCAGCACCCTAATTGCGTAATAAGGATATTGCTAATTCATTGCTTCATATGTTCAAAAAATGTGTCATGTCATTGTGTCTGCTCAACAACGTAAATAACGCAATGAATGTTGTTGAACTGTCAAAATGAAACCGATTCCGATTGATCGTGTGTTACGCAATTAAGGTGCGGGTAAATAAGAATATAAGCACGATCGACAATTTTCCAAGCCAAAGTCAAGTCATAACTGTAGCCGCAGTTCTATTTCTGCCCACGAGGACGCTACGCATGATAGCGTGCTTGTCAAACAAACTATGCTGACTTTTATAAAGAACACGCGAATCAAGTGTCTTCGCCTTAACTGTTAAAGTGAATAAGTAAAATATTATTGGTCGATTTCTTAGTTTTATAGTTATTTAGTAGTTTGTTATATTTAAATAACTTTTTAGCTTATAGGATTTTAATGAGAATAAACTATCACCAACTGTGATACTTTATAAAATAAAAACATATGAACCAGCACAGCATGTGTAATTTCTTTGTGCCCATATTACTCAGCAGCGAAATTGCACCTTAACTGCTTACAGAACAAAGATTCTTCTTGACGAGTATGGGAAACTAAGATATAATACCTTACCTCCGGTTTTCCCGTAGTTATGGCTATTTTTTCTTCAACACTTGGTAGCTCTTTCGGTATGACTCTGAGGCTTTGGGCTACGTGAGTGTCGAACTCGATCTGAAATAGTGTATTCATTACATAGCTTAATACGGTACAGACGCCAGCAGGTCCAGCTACCCGAAACTGTCAAAATTTCCCAATCAACCTTGAACCTTAATACTTTAGCGATAAAGTTGAAAATCTATTAAAGAAATTTGACAGATTGTAGCAGCTTGATGTGCTAACATCTGTACATACAAATAATATATAAGTAACTAGCTTTTGCCTGCGACTTGGTCCACGTGAAGCAACTTTCTTACATTTTTTATTCCGTAAGAACCATCCTCGTACTTCAAGGAATATTCAAAAAAATAATTAGCGAAATCGGTTCAGCTGTTCTCGAGACTTGCGCCTAGCAACACATTCAGCGATTCATTTTTATATTATAGATTTTGCTAGTAATAAAACTTTACGATGCCCGATTGACTAATCAAGCTGGCAAAAAGTTGACTGGTGTTGAGATTTGAGGTTTGTTAGTAAGCTGTGAGCAGTGCAGTGGTGGCCCAGTGGTAACGGCCTTGACTTACTAGTTGTAGGTCGTAGGTTCGAACCCAGACAGGCGCTTTACTTTGAATAAATCATTTCATCACCACTTCTCTCAAAGCGGTGAAGGAAAATATCGTGAGGAAACTAGCATGTCCTAGAACCAAAAATTAGAAGACATGTGACATCTACCAACCCGCACTGGACCCGCGTGGTGCATCTCAGCCCACTCCCTCTGGCAGAGAGCACAGGCCTGTGTCCCAGCAGTGGGAACATTATAGGCTGATTATGTTATGTTAGTAAGCTGTAAACTTTGCTAAGCTTATCTAGGTAAGCAATTAGTTGATAGATGCCAAAACTTACTTGGAAAAGTTCCTTGATAGCTTTCGGTGTAAACAGTTTGGATTGCTGGTCGCCTCCCAGTTGTTTCATGTATTCGCAAAACTCGTTTGCAATCTGTTAAAGTTTAAATCATTTGATTAGTAACTCTCTAACTATGACAAGAATTCATAATAATTAAATAGATCCGTGATGGTAAGAAATATTTGAATCGTAGGTTTGGTGTAATAAAACTGAAAGCAAAATAATTAAATACTAGAAGAGTCAAAAGACTTATTAATTTTGTGCGGAAAGGGAATCGGTATGTATAACAACAGCCGGAAGCCCAGTAATGGACTGCTATAAGCTGATCATGATGGTGATTTCGATGTGTACCCTATCGGTGAGGTCATCAGCCTTCTTGACGAGGCTCTTCTCTTCTTCCTTCTCGGGCTGCAGGTACCGAGTGGGCCAGGTTATCTGTTCGCGCACCGGCTTGCTCAACAACTCCAGGTGGATGTTGGGCTGGTCTTCTTCATCACTAAGACAGCGAGAATAGATTATATAAAACGAGTTATGTTCTAGTATGTTCATGAAAACCTTCGTCCAAAAATGGTAGAGCTATAATTTCAGTAATGATATTATAACCAACTTGTCAGGAAGTATAGTTTTCAAAGCAGGTTTAAGCTGTCTCGATTTCCAGTCCACGCTTTACTGCTTATTGCTTTCCTATTGCTCCTGCTGCGCTTTTAAATAAAAATCAATAATGATAAGGCCCGTTATTTCGTCTAAACAGTTCACCACACGCAAGAGCACACGCGAATTGGTTGGTTCAATTTTATTGTATGCTACAAGCAAAAAACTAGCATCGTGTATATGAGGCTTTAGTGAACTTGGTGTTTGTTTTAGCAGGTTTTTGCTATCTTGCACCCTAATTGCGTAACACACTTTCAATTAAAGTCCAAGGGTTTTGAATGAGGTTCCTAATCCATCACTTCATAGGTTTGAAAAAACCGTCTACTCAACAACATAAATACCTAACGCAATGAACGTGGCTGGACTGTCAAAATAAAAAGAAATCCGATCAATTGTCATTTTATGTCTGTTACGAAATTACCACACTGGTCTATTAAATACCTGGGGCAATATTCCACGTCGGTGTCCGAATCCAACTCTCTGTTAATGTACAGACATTTTCTAGAAGATATCTGTGGCTCCTTTACCATGCGTCGTGGCAGCTTTACTGAAACACAAATATTTTTATATGACCTAAAGCAAATGTGATACCATGTGCTGCGGAAATAGCAAAAGTATACTTAATAGGAGATTAACTTTCAAGGGATACGTGAAAAAAAAATATAATTACTAAAAGTACTTAATTAAAAAATACAAAATTACTAAAAGTAATACTAAAGAGGGGCTCGTGGCTAAATAATAACAGCCACACAGGTCGATCGATCAGGTTAAGCTACGCTTGCCGCGGTGGGTCTGTGGATGGGTGACCATCGTTACATACCCAGACCCCTCCGTGCCTCGGAAAGCACGTTAAACCGTTGGTCCTGGCTGTCATTCGTGGATCTTAACAGTCGTTACGGGTAGTCAGAAGCCCGAAAGTCTGACAACCAGTTTTACCAAGGGGTATCGTATTACGCAGTAATTAGGTTGTGGAGGTCAGATAGGCAGTCGCTCTATGTAAAATACTGGTATTCAGCTGAATCCGGTTAGACTGGAAGCCGATCCCAATGTAGTTGGGAAAAGGCAGATGATGACTAAAAGTAATTGAGTTTATAATACCTTTAATTGTTTCAGGTTCCTCTTTTTCGATTTCAGTTTTGGGAATATTCAGTGTAGCACAAACTTTTAAATACAATTCCTTCGGCAGCACTTCTGCTAACACCCTACTTTCGTCTTCCTGAAAAATAAGTTTATTAAGAGGTTATATCTTGGTTTTTCCGTAATGCTGACTGTTGATGAGGAAAGAAAGAAAATGTAGTAAATGTAATTTATTTAGCACAGACTAAAAGACACACAAAACATTCAACAATTTACTTAAATACAAAAAAGTGTATTCTGTTGTAAAAAAAAAACAAAGAGAATCTGTAAGATGCTGATGCTGTAGGTACCACTTACCACTGACTCTTTATACGTATCCATTTTATGAAACACATCGTTCCAGTATTTCTTATTATTTTGCATGTACTTAGACATTAATGCACTTTCGTTAACTTTCATAAGTTTTTGTGGTTTTCTTTTTCCTTCCGCTCTAACGCTGTCCATGACTACCGTCACTTCTACTCTTTATGTGGTTGGCTTGTCAATGGGAGCCGCATAGATTTAATAAAAAACTGTAGCGATGCGCGCGGCGGGAGCGTCAAGTGATTTCAGTGTTCGACGCTGCCGGTGAACAAATGCAGACTATTTCTCTACAGAATACTTTATTGGATAGACATGGCAGCTATTTATTTTTGTCGGACTTTTTTTGTCCATTGTCATCCAGTGAGATTGTACTGTTTCTGGCTGAGCTGCTTATGATGCGTAGTTAGGCACATTCATTGCTGAATCAGATGTACCGAATTCTTCTTTGTTCAACTTACCTCTCAATAGGCTACCTGTTACCAGGAAGCGAACGACAACTTTAAAGTAAGTAGGTACCAAGTTTCACATGTTTTCTTTGAGACTAATTTTAAAATGTTAGACGACGTGCTAGTTTGTAAACAAGAGCAGTCTCTTACAATTATATTTTGGGCAGTGTTTCCTTGATGATAATGATGACAGTGTGAGGAAAACTGTGTTTGCGTTATTTTTAGACAGTGTAAAGTCAGGTAAATTATTTGTTTAGCAAATTGCTTAATCAGCCTATAATGTTCCCACTGCTGGGACACAAGCCTTTTCTCTTCAAGAGGGAATAGGCTCTGATCTACCACGCGGGCCCAGTGCGGGTTGGTAGACTTGCAAATTAACTACCAATTTTAATTGACCGTCTATGCAAATCACAATTGTCATTCTCTGACAGATGTATGAAATTACTATAACACAGCAAATTGACGTAGGCTGTCCATTTGCTGAACATTAACATTATAGAAACGCATTATAATATTTATCTTATAATTTCCATACGCAACATAAAATTGTTCCTTCTGTATACCATTGTTAAGTCTGTGGCTTGTTGACTCGTTTCCATGGGCACCACATAAACATGGGGCTATGCCTATCACGATACCTATTTTCATCCTTTCCAATAGGAAACGGTTTTTAATCTTTGAAATAAATAAAGCGCTGATTTACAAATAAGTACCTAGATGAGAATCAACCCAAAATATTAAAAAATTATTCCATAGAGTGCATTTTTTTTCACCTTCGGTTTGCCGAATCCTAAATAATGCAATATCATATTTTTTCGTTTACAATAGTCTATATATAAAGCATTCGTAACTCAACACGTGTACCGAAGTTATATGGTTGTTTTGAACGAAGAGAAAAATAAACAAACATATATTACGCGTCTGGGTGTATATTTCAACGTGTAAGATTTAGTAGTGCAGTGTCGTGTAGTTTGATCAATAGCCGCTACTCGCTCGCCCCCAGTCGCCTCTCGCTGCCAACGTACTCTTGTATGGGTTTCCCTAAATGTGCTGTATGATAATAATTCAATGTTCTGTGCCACTTTTTATGATCGCTTTTTATCTAGAACTTTTATTTCCTAAGTCCTAGTCATTATTATTTAGCTGAGACCTGAGTTACTTAACCAGTCATGCCGTATTTAATTTTGTGATCATTCAATTTAATTAAGAATGACTAATTAAAAACCTTCTCAAAATTAAAATACGCTGAAAAGTTATATTATGATCTGGGTAAAAGTAGGTGCACAAAAAATTGAATAACTAGTATTACTATTTCAATATTTTATAAACGCGAGAGCTTCTACGTTTTAACACAAACTATTTATAAAGGTAAAATTAAACTCATTTGAACTGAATGCAATAATTTACCTCAAAGTATTTTATCATTTCTTATCAGAAAATGTTGCTACATCGCGCAACAGAACCAAAGTAAATTAACTTGAAAGTAGTTTATATAAAATAGAAACAGAATCAAAAGATGAATGAACTCTTTACGTTGAAGTTGGCAAGTTTATTCAGACTGTGCAGTTGTGTCAGATTTCACGGGAACTGGCGCTTAACACAATATTATGGAATGGCAAAACGTCAACTTAGCATAACACTGTTTAACTTTGCTGGCGATAGTAAAATTGGAATAAAAGTTACAGCCGGGCTACGATAACTAAGACTTTAATACTTATTCTATAACAACTAGTGTCCTCAATTTGTGCTAATTATAATGTAAATAGCAATGAAATGCCCACATTATTTATTCAGACACAATTATAAACCAGTAAATCGTTTCCTGGACGCTTCAATAAATATAAATATAAATATAAATGGTTTATTGGTAGAACAAGTTTAGGTTTTTACAATTTTTTGTGATTGGATCCTCCTTTTAGGCAGATAGTGCCTGTGTTAGGAGAGTCCGCTCTTCCATAACAAGTCGTGTTATACAATAAAAAAAACAACGTATTATTATTATACTAAAAATACATAAATTAAGACTAACTTACATTAAATCAGAAGTGAATGAGTGGGTGTAAGTTTGTGGGTGAGTATATGTGGGTGAAAGAGAGAGTGTGAGTGTGTGTATGTGTATGTGTCAAGGTTTCAGTAGTGTTTCAGTATCATTGTAGGTAATCGTTTGTATCCATTCCATTATTACTTTTTTACTGTCATAGTAGTTTTTGGGATAAATGTAGACGTATTTATTGATTTTATTATAAAGCGCTGCAGATCGTTTGCTAAATTGCATACTGGCAAATAAAGTCCTTGTCCTAGGGACATTTAATATCATGTCTTTCCTTCTTTTTGACAGTATACCAGCATCATAGGAAATAGACTTATGTTTTTTTAATATAATTTGTAATATGTATAGTTTCCTGACTGAGAGCAAGTTACTGAGTTGGAATAGGTCCGCAGTAGGATATCTTTTTCTTTTAAAATACATGCACTTGATAAGAGCGCGTTGTGCCCTTTCTAGCGTTAGAAATTTTGTTTTGGCTGCACCACCCCAGACGGGGATGCAATAGGAAAGTACTGACTGGACTAGCGCAACATAAACCATTTTAAGGAAATCTTTTTGATGGCCTGAACGATTACCGGCAGTCCTCGGAACGACATATCTAAGAGTCCTGAACATCCAGCTTAATTTCCTGATTCTATTGGCCACCTGGTCAATGTGTGGGTACCATGATAGTCTCTGGTCCACAATAATACCTAGGTACTTAATATGAGGTACTTTATTGATTGTTGAGCAGTCACAATCCTTGTGATTACCGTTATTACAATTATGAATTCTTACATTAAAATCTTCCCCTGGTTGTGTACGTTGGCCGACACTGAAGCAAATGTAATTTGTTTTTGTAATGTTTAATGTAAGCAAATTAATTGTTAACCACTGGGCGATTTTTGTCAAGCCTGTCTCAGTACTAAGCCTAACATTCTGCCAAGTGTCCCCGGTGAAGACTACAGCAGTATCATCCGCGTAACAGAATACTTGTGCGTTTGCAATATTAATGTTACAGAGTTCATTTACGTAGATAAGGAACAATGTAGGTCCCAATACGCTTCCCTGAGGGACGCCATATGATGTGTATGCATCTTGACTAGTGTACTGACCCACTCTAACTCTCTGTTTCCTGTTTCTGAGATAATCCTTGAAGAGGCTAAGAGGCGTTCCACGAATTCCGATACACTCTAGCTTTCTTACAAGGATTGGGACAGAGACGGTGTCAAAGGCTTTTTTTAGATCCAAGAATGCAGTTACACATTTTTTACCTTTATCGAGCTGCTCAGTTAAATGATTACTTAGTGCAGTAACTGCATCTTCAGTAGAAATCCCTCTACGAAAGCCAAATTGTGACTCAGATAGTACGTTGAAATCTTTCAGGTATGTTAAGAGCCTTATATTTATGAGTTTTTCTAATATTTTTGATATAGAGGGTAATACAGATATGGGCCTGAAGTTGGAGACATCGTCGCTGTCCCCACCCTTGTGCACTGGTGTAATAATGGCTAGCTTTAAGGAAGTTGGAAAGATGCCCTCGCCAAAGCAACGATTAGCAAGGTGGGTAATTATGGGAACAACCTCCTTTCTTATATATTTCAGAAATGCAGTAGAAACATTATCCCAGCCAGACGCACTGTCAGATTTAAGGCTCATTAGGATATGATTCACTTCGACATCGTCAGTGTCTAACATTACGAAAGAGTTGGGTTGAGTTCGTTGTAAGCAGTGTGGGTAATATTGATCATAGTCTAGAGTTGGCTGGATTTTTTGAGCAAGGCGCTTACCAATGTTCGCGAAATATTCGTTAATATAATTAACTGATTCTAGAGGAGTTGATTTTATATTAAGTAAGTCTGTATTGGAATTGTTTGTTTTATTTGTGTAAGTTATAGTTTTAATGTTCTTCCAAAGTAATTTGTTGTTAGTAACTGATTTTGTAATTAATTCTCTTTCATATATTCTTTTTAATTTTTTGATAAGATTATTACAGTGATTTCTATATCTAATGTACGTTATTTTTAATATGTCGTTGTATGGATCTCTTTTATTATCTTTTTGTAGCTTATTTCTATTTTTAATACAACGTAAGATTCCTGGGGTTATCCATGGTTTTATAATGCGCTTACTGTTAGGGATTTTAGTGATAATAGTATTTCTATTAATGGACTCCGTTAGTTTGTTTACTAGTAGGTTAGTCAGAGTTTCAGGATCATTACAAAAAAGCAAATCTGCTAGATTACTTTCTTGTATGTGCTTAAGTGCTAGCTCAAAATCCACAGTTGTTCTAGTTTTGTTAGCTAATGGGGTATTTTTTAATTTCGATAGGGAAAGAAGTGTGGTGTAGTGATCTGTAATACTAGTGTGTAGGATAGCGATTGATGCTGAAGTTTTTTGTTTTTTTATTTTCAGCATGAAATGGTCTAAACAATTTTCATTCCTCGTAGGTAGAGTATGCCCAGGTAATATTCCATACAGGGATAGGGTGTCAAGGTAAGTAGTTCTATTTCTGTGTTCAGAAGAAGATTCAGCATCTTTGGGTCTAATGTTTATATTAATGTCTCCCGCTATAATGATATTTTTCTGAGTTTGTAGAGTATCTAAATGGGAACTTAAGGAACTGATAAAAGCCTCCGTGTTCTGATTTGATGGTGATCTATAAATGCATAATACAATATTATTCAGTATGTCCAACTGCAAACAAGACGCCTGAGATAATTTTATTTCCTTAATTTTAGATTTTAAATTATTTTTAATATAGACAACCACCCCATCGTTTTGGTTCAGCTGGTGGGACGTATTATAGGAGGAGTAATTATTGAGATGAGGGATAATTTTTCCAGGTGTTAGTCGACATTCAGTTAGTATGATAACATCAGTTTCGAACTTAAAATTCGAAAGAGTAAGTATGAGATCGTCAAAGTTACAAGAGATACTCCTTATATTTTGAGCGACAACAGTAAAGTCATTTCTGTTTATATTCATGTGCTTAGCTAACTCCGAACAGTCACATTCAATACTGCGCGCAATTTCAATGCTGTCTATCTCATTAAGGGTTTGCAATGAGTCACCCATTAAATACGTTTGTCGATAGAAAGGACGTACCATCAAGTCGTGTCCTTGTTAATATAAAAGCAATAAGGTTGTCTTCAGTTTTATACATAATTTGAAACCGTTTTTTTGTAGTGTATGTAAGTGTGGAATGAAGATATAGAATGTGGAATAGAGTGTGGAATGAAGAAGAATGATAGAAATAATTTATCGTCTCCAAGTTCTTTACAAACTGAATTGCTTTTCGCTAGTATCGATAAGTTTAAAGTGAGACGCTTTTGCTCTGTTATATTGAAAATATGCAAGTACTGTGTCGGTTACTGAGAAGCTTGTTGACGCCGCCCAACGGTATTGTGATTGTGAAATCGTACAGCAATAGATAAAGTAAACAATAATCTATTCATAAACGTCAACTGCTTTATTGTTGGTTGTTATGTTATAATATCTTGATTTCAAGAGCCAGTCCTGTCACTCCGTTGAGACATCGACCTGATTATGTTTAATTAGCTGAACATCGCGAGCGCTTTGTTTCATGGTTTGTCAAGGCATTTTGTTTGAAGAAGTATCTTTACAGATGCAGATGGTGACAAACTTGTCTCATTTCACAAAAAGAAAGGAAATCTTTAACTAGGTTATCAAAATTAAAAAGCTATATGGAAAGTAAGAACGATCAATTCAATAAACATACAATACACATTTGTTCTTAGCTCTCGTAACGCGCTTTTCATTTAATAAAACAATAATTAAAATTACACGTCGACACGAGTAATGTTATGCTAAATGCCGCCACGCTAGGAATGCGATGAGTCGCGTTGCTTCGTGTCGTGTCGCCTCGCCTCGCATCGTCACGCTGACGACTTAATAAGTTAACTTGCTACGGGACTTGTGTAAATTTACCTTAACACCCAATATACCCGAGCACACCCGTCCCTACATTATTCTTAGCTAACGATCTAATTTATATCATTGCTGAGTAGGTATATGTTTCTAACTTTAGTAAACTGTTGAATTTTAATACTTGTGTGTTTTATTCCTTGATCAACGTTATAATGTGAATTCTTACCGAGCATACTGAAATAACCAAATAATTATAATTTACCAGCTATAATTTTAATAGCTACTTTGTATATTTATTAATAATCTCTTATGTAAATTTACTATGCATTTTCAATAAATTAATGGACAGGACACAAAATAAGTTGGTAGTACTTATCCAGTTTCTTGTAAATGTTTATCGCAAAATGTTACGTATACTACATCCAAACATACCGTATAGCAAACAAGAACAAATGAATAGAGTTTAGCGAGTAACCGCAAAGATACATCTAGTAATTTGTGATCTCCGTCAGCAGTTTATACTCACACCTGGTTCAATTAAACCTACGTATTGTTTATATTGGCACGGAGATATATTCTATTATACCTTTATTGAACGCTGAATACGAAACTTCAGTAATTAGAAACTATATAATAATTTATTCGAAGCAAAATGGTTAGCAATGGTTTAGAAAATACATATACAAATATGTACATTACATTATCCAACCAACCTATAGTTTTATTGTATAAGTAAAATCAAAATTTTCATCAGTGAATAGTTTCAGTAACTTAGGATGTTCACTTATTATTCGTTGTAGTGAATTCTGGCGTTTCATTACTATTTCTCTAATTTCTTTACTTTCAGACAACTTAACTTGAGGTTCGGATTCCGTTAATGTTGGTTGTGCGGTCGCATTCCCCATACACGGGCACTTAATGTCAATAGAAGTATCCTCTCTGCTCGAACATTGTGTCCCTACAGTGTGATAGGGCTCCTTGGTCGCAGCAAAAGGCAACTCTTGGGTAGTCATCATCATTGGATCAATAAGATCAGGTACTGCGACTTTTTTAGGTAGTTTATCAAGTATGGTTTTGACATTCTTATATTTTTCTTCAGAAAAATCCAAGTAGGAAACCAACCATGGAAAAGCGTATTTACTAGCCCAATCTTTACACCGTCTTACGGGACAGTCTCGTAGTATCTCAATGTTATCCATGAGTAAAGGCTCAAAAGAAGAGTCGCTTTTAACTTCAACGGGTGTTTCAATTTCAGGTGTTATTGTAGATTCACTTGGGGTAGAGAGAGATGGAGGTTCAGGTGGTTGATCCCTACATTTGCAGCTCTGTGATTCAAAGAATGCCCTTACCTCGTCCATTTTGCCACATTTGGCATAAATAAACTTCCTCTGAAGTCTCATATACGGCAGATCGACATCCGAAGCCAGAGTTTCTCTACTGCCGTATGTCGGTGGAACTGGGTCTGACAGATCACCCTCGATTACAAATGGCTCTTTATCACAGACGTTCTCTTTTGATTCAAGCTTTTCAAATTTAAAAATATCCTGATCGTCTTGATCTACTAAAATAGAGGTCGTCTGTAAAGGTGTCTTTTGCATTTCATTTAACTGTAAGACAACCATTTTTTCCAGATCAAGTAAGAACGTTGTCTGTTCAGGTAGTAATTTTAAACTAAAACTGACAAATTTCAAAAATAATTGCAGTATTTTTTTTATTTTCTCTTCCCATTCTTTATTAATTTCAGATATTTCTCTTTCTCGGGCTTTGTATGCATCTATAACTTCTTGACGTTCTTTGATTTTTTGAAGTTTTTCTGCTATTTCAGTACTTTGAATACTTTCAAGAATAAATTTTCTGATTCTACATTTTTTTCTCTCAGTGCTCATAATATACATAGTACTAGTAATATTTTGTGCTTCTATCTGCCTGTAAAACGCTTTAAGCGCATCATTTCTTTCATAAATAGCTTGACTAATGAGTTTGTTATTTCTGTAAATTTCATTATCTAAAAGAAGTTTATAGTAATGTGTAATTTTTTTGACTTCGCCATCGTATCTTTTTTGTAACACACCCTCTAAAATAACCTTTTCTTTCTTTAAATTTTCTTTGATTTCGAAATTAAGATCGCTTATGATATTAGCGTGAGCAGAAAGCAGCACGGTTTGAACTTCTGTGCGTAAATGATCTTCAAGTTCTTGCAGACTTTGTTCAAAGAATATATTTACTTCTTTCATTAAGATCTTACTTTTATTTGTTAGAATATCATGATAAATAGCCTTCACTTTCTTAGCTGTTGCAGATTTTTCATGTTCCATGATATAATTCCAAGCAGCATCATTTTCTTTAATTTTACCATTCATATATTTTACAAACTTGGCATGCTCTCGATTCAAGATAGCATCGCCTATTTTAAGAATACCTTGGTGTGTCGTACCTCTAGTTATTTTAGATGTAAAGGGTGGCTTCAAATCTAATATGCCTATTAATAAGTCACTTGGTGATACCCATACATCGTTCTCTTCCTGTAATGCTTCTACTTCTTGTTCAGGTGTTTCGGTGTCGGGTCTTTTATGATCACAATGATCATCGGGCAAATAAGTCTGTGCATATATGCTAGTTACACATTCGCCTTTCTTAATCGTTTGAAAAACATCGGTTTTCTTCATAGTTAAAAATATTTGTAAAAAAAATATTAATGCAAATGTCACATTCCTTTAATTTTGTTTTAAATAGACTAACAAAAAAAAGTATTTTATCCTTCAAATTATACCATTGCTTAAAAGTAAATATCGAGCTGTATTTCGCAAAGAGTCTGTATACATTGTATGCAATATTAAAAGCTTCATAACAAAACACTCAATTTTTTTTTGTTTTTGCATTGTTATATTATGCTTTTGCCTAGCAGTGGGACATTGCGGGTTAAAATAGATGGACCAGGGACCAGAACACGTTCGAAGAGTGCCTGATAAGAAATCCTGAGCGGCGGGTCCTGGTTGAGTGAATCGGGCTGGATCTATTTCCACTTGCATTGGCACTAGTGTTAGGCTATACTAGCGGCGCGCGGGGAGGGCCTTCTGCGCGTCCTTGTGCTCCAGGAGTCCCCAGTTCGGGAGAGTGTCAATCCCGAACGCAGATCATAAACGCAGCGAAGGTAACTGTCCGGAGATGTGCCATCGGCATACTCACTCTATATAGGCAACCTAAATCTAAATGTACAACAAAAAACAATAAAAAATGCAAACGTACCTACATTACTTTATAGCTTTAAAACGCTTTAAAACGACCATAGGAAGCTTAACTAAGCAGGTGGTTAATGAGTTTTCTGGCACTTTCCAAAATAACAGCTTGGTATTCAAATAGGCGAACGTGTCGACGGCCTACCTGTGATTAGCGGTGGTGATGTAAAGCGGCCTGGAGCCCCCGCCGCTAGATTTAATTAAATACTTCCTTGTACCACCTACCTACTATTTCACTTTATCTACTGCTCGCTTTATTGCTCTCTGGCGCTACATTGTAAACGTTTAGCGCTACTCATGAATATGAGGTTATTCCTCCGTCAATACACGAATAACCGCTGTAAATACCATTTATAGTAAAAACGGTCAATTTTACAGAGCGGCTTGCACGTTCTCCGAGCATGTGATAATAAATTACAGACATATCTCGACTTCATTCTCATTACGGATGCGGCAATGTCCGTCGGAGTTTTGTCATAATTCAGTCTCGGTTGAAATTATTTCCGTTGGGTCTGATGAGAAAACTAGAGGTGGAGAGCTCGAAATGTAAGTATTCGCGCAACAAGCCGTGGAATAACGACGGGGCATATTTCATTCTTAACGAAGTTAAATTTCCGGGAAGGTCCTGTAAGAGCGTGCGTAACTCTGATAAAAGGCTACACCGCCACAATACCGATTCCGTGTTTGTGTGACAGTTTAGAAATGATAAATACACAATACCCTAATAGAATATTAGTGATTTACATTTTCCATGTTTCAAATATTCTCATACAGTACCTACGCACTTACGAAGTTGTGGATACTTATTTAATTATGTATTTACTTATTACCTATAAGAAAAACTGTTAAGAAAGTAAAAAGTAGCTGTCTAAAAGTTAGCAAACGTTTGACGTGCTTACAATAAAACAACGACCATAATTCAGAAAGTGGGAACAAGTTGGATTGTTTTCTACACATCATATCGGCAAATAAATCTTTGGGCCGCTTATCTGCCGTCAAACTTAATTCTCATGCATAATTCATCGCGTCGATTTCACGTGAAGAGGGAAAGTTGCTCAACTCTGAACAACAACCGGTGGGCTGACAGGCTACTGATAGTCGCTCCTGGACTTTACTTACTTTTAGTGTTGAGTATCTTTCTGCACAATCGACACGTGTGTTTACCCATTGCATTTTGTTGCATTTACGTACGAAAACTAGCTGAACAAACAAAAATGTTATTTTCTGTCTGTTGAATCAAATTACAGTTTGTTACAGTTTTCATATTGAAAGGCTTTGTTTGAATTCAGCGACGTTTTATTTTACATGTAACAAAGTTGTAGTGCAATTCCTTTAAGCAAATGTATTGTAGTATACAATCATAATAACATTCGGTTTTATTGTATATAACTTACCTAGGTAAAGTACCTTGGTTTTAATTTATCATAATATCTGAACTTTCAGCAACTCTTAAATTATATACTAATTCGTATTTTTTAAGTAATTTTAGTAATTTTTGATAACAGGCAAATAAAATAGGAACTCCAGTAGTAAATAAAGACAGTGGCTGGTCCATGCCCAGGCGGAGCGTCGCGTCGTCCCGCAGACATCCAGCACAATATTTCATACTTACAGAAAACAAGTTAGTGGAATAGTTGTGAGAAAACACAGCGTGCCGCTAACAGATAAAGAAGCTCCACACGACATCACCTTCGCAAGACAGACGCACAACACTTTTGATTAAACTTTCCAAGATATTTTGTACGTCTCCTTATGTAAATTGTCATGTGGGCCGGTGTATTTTTTGTTAATAAAATAAATAAATATCTTATTCAGTATTAAAATTGGTACAATATTAACGTCAATACTTAGAAATTATTTACGAATGTATTATAATGTTAGATGCCAGTACTAGGATAAACTCTACCCTAACCTTAACTCTGCTTCAAAAATGTTCTATCTATAGATTTTTTATTTTTTATTCATTGTTTATTCTATTGCAACGGGTACAAAGCGACTGGCGAGCAACGGGTTTTGGGTCTGATGCCCACTGATACACTTGATTTGAAACTCATGCCTAACACAGGCAGGAGGGACCTACGTCTTAGAGGTACGATCGATAACCATCTTTCTCATTCTAATATTATACAACTTACATTGCTAGTTATATTAAATACGAAGAAAAATGCTAAATGTCGTTTTTCTACCATTCATATCAGACACATTCCGTAACAGCACATAAATCTGCACTACAGCTTGTAACACAACGAAAAAAATTGTGAAAACTGTGATGCGTCACTAATTGTGTTTCACTGAGGAACCGGATCGCTATGTTTTGGAGTAGTTCCGACAAATTGGATATCGCGAATGAGTGATCAGGTGGAGAGCGCGCGAGGTGACGCCGCGGAATCAATTCCATGTCACCATAACAGCGCTATGTCACACTAAAATTCAGCATATTATGAAACTGCACTACAAAAAAAAAACATGTTATATGGTGATTTAACTGTTTTCATTACGTAGATCTAGACTAGTCTGGACTTGGACTAGGGAATGAAGTCAGTAAGGACTTAGTGTGAAGTAGAAAAGGATGGGAAAACCAGTTTCTTCTGCAGGTAGTTAACTATGTATATTTAATTACACGTTTCGATTCGAACCCACGGCGCGCTACGCATGAACGTGCTTACCGACATATGATAACCACTATATAGGCTATCATACCATATAACCTAAAGGTTGAATTTATGAAATACACTAAGTTGCAAACGAATGTGAGAGTGTGTCTATAGTATAGAAATTACGTATTAGAAGAAGGTCGTAAGTTAAAATAAGTGTCAATCTGTTGCTTCATGACAATGTCACTCCACTTCTGACACTTACTGTACATATTATGTCTTTAGACTATGCCACAAAAATGTTGAATAATCTACTTGAAAAAGTCCCCCGGATACATCGCTTTCAGATAGCCACAGCAGTATAAAACCTGGAGATTATCGGAAGGTTAAAGGTACCCTACCTACCTACCGTACCTACCTTTATAAAAGGCACGAGAACGGGTAGTCCCGGTAATCACTAGTTATGTGTCAGCCGGCGGACGCCACGCCGGAATATAACGTGCTGTTAATTTTTACAAATTCTACGTCTGTATTTTCCTGCAAAAGTAACCATTACCATAAACTGTAGGTAATTTAATGCCTGACTGGTCTAAAAGCGCAAACTGTCTTGTGTCTTGTCCTAACGAATGATCAAGTGTGGTTCCCAATAAACCAAAGCGTAGTAAGTAGCTTAGAAATAAGAGTCATAATCATATAATTTCAAATAACGGTGAAAAGGTGTATTTAGGTGACAAATAAAGGTGTGTCACTTGAATTTCGTTTTTACAGAATACTTAATATACAGCCTGGCTGCTACCATGTGATAAGCTTTATCTATACAAATAAATACAATTTAAGTTTCTGTTTTTGATGTCAAAATAACTTTTTACTAAATGCATATGAAAGTATATACGGTACTTATACAAATAACTATTTTTTTTTTGTCTTTCTGTTTCTTCCGGCTAATTTCCGAAACGGCTGGACCGATTTTGTCGTGACTAGCACTGTCAACTGATGTTATAAGGAGTAACGAAGGCGTAGGTTTTATTTTAGTAAAAGAATTAGGGTTCCGCACAAAAAATAATGAAAAAACCAATGAAATCCAATTTGTTTTCCGACATGCACGCGAAAATAATCATGAATCAATAAGAATATGTGAGTTAATATGTATGCCATTTTAATTGTACGTATTTCTTTTTGTATTACATATTTTTCTTATTGTATTTTTTGGATGGATCATGATGGTCTGCAAAAAAGATTTTTATTTATTTACGATTTTTTATGTATTTTCGAACAGTTTATTATTACCAAAATGCAATAGTAACGTGAAAAGATTGGTTCGCTATACAAATCAACTTGACATGTTCCAAACATAGCATTTCCTTAAATCCCACAGGTTTTCACAGCTCAAAGCTGAAATACGAGTAACAATATCATGTTTAGAAAAAAGGTTTACAAACATGCTCTGTACCTAAATATCGACGCTTGTATTGGTATGTACGTATGTATTGATACGTGCGGCGTGTTTGTTTGTTTACGTCATTTGAATTCAGTGCACCAACTCGCACGGCAGAGTTTTACTATTTGTCCTGCACCGGACTGACACACGGAATTGTAAATTGTATCGTCTGCTTCTTAACTTGGACTTTGCAGTCGCTATTTTATTTGGTGAGTAGGCGATTTGGTTGTGAACATAAGTTTATCCTGACTACTTGCTGAAACGGAGTTACCCTCCTGTAAAGTTTGCATCGTCCTTTTAGGTAGGCTTCTTTGATGAGGAGACGATAAACACGCTTTTCCAGAAGACCCTTATGCGTTTATGCTCAAACAATTTAATGAGTCTGGGCAGCACATAATTCGGCAAAGAGTTATTACACAAGCCACGCAGTGGGGAAGGCATCCACACTATAAGCAGCAAGCTTGTCCTCACTTCTCGGATTCTACATAAAATCAAAACTCAGTACCAGTTTGTCCCACTTAGAATTAGAATCTTGGACCCCACACACCAGTGGAGAGCTCTACAACAATGTAACAGCATTAATATCTTAAACGACTTATTAAACCGTCCACTTCACTATCTTAATACACTGTGCTTAAATCCTCCTGAATTCATAATTAACTCTGAATTTCTCTTTTGATCCAGTGATAAAGTAACCTACACTGTATCACTTACTATCGCGCATACTTACCTACGTTACATTGTACTTTAGATACTAACCCAGCGGTTTCCGTATTTACAGTTATTTACCATGCCGTGCTAACTGCGCCGTGCGCTGGCTGGTTGCAGCTATTCGGCTACGACTCGTTACAACGTGTTTATGAATTGTTGCGGTTTCGGCTTTATATACGATTGCAAGATGAGTGTAATTAACGTTTTATTCAAAATTATGGTGTACAGGAACGTTTTGTTAACCGAGAAGATTTTCTGCAGCGTAAACAAAACGTCTGATAATCCCCAACTACCACATTTTTCCAGAATTCACAAGACAATGAGTTGAAAACAATTACGCTATGATATTTTCGTCACAACGTCCGTTCAGTGATTGGCTGCACAGTGTTATTGCCTCCAGACACGGCACAAGAAGGTGTTGCTTATAATTTCGCCGGTGTAAGATTGCGCAGTAATGTAGGGTAAGGGCTGCTTGAATTGCTGTATTTCCTTAATAGTCTGCATTTACCCTCGCCGACAATTTGTGACAAGAGCGTGAGCTAAATTGTCGCCAAGAGGAAATAAACTAATTTACTTATATACGACATTCATAAACTAGAGCGTTAGTTGAAATACAAAGTGAGCACTGAAAAGTGAATAATAGAATGAAACGGAACAATAAACATGGCAGCTCTTCTTAATTTATTTTTAAGACTGTGCATGACAAGGGTGGAGCTGGAGTACCCATTAAGCTAGTTTGAAACACTCCATAAACACGTGAAACATTTTCAATGTTCGTGTTTTTCTGCGATCGTAAAACTCTACTGCAGGTCCATACATCCCTAGCGTTCATAAGGAAAAAAATATTTTTAATTTCAAGGAACACGTACACCGTCTTAAATCTTAGCTCACATTAACGAAGACAGTTGTAGTCTCAGAGGTATTTTAATAATGAATTCTTTTAGCAGTCACGTAGTTAATACCGACGTTGCCATTTTAATGAAGGGTGTCATAAAACGTGTCATTGTTGGTGGTAAAGTGTAGACGGAGCACGGAGCAGGCAGCCCGGCGGCGCCCGCGCCTGAGTTTAATGCCTCGCATTAACACTATCGCTCGCGCGGGCAGGATTAGCGGTACACTTTATAAACTTGCATATGCATCGCATCGCGTCACGGACACCCACACATGTTAAAGATACATCACTGATTCAGAACAAAGTTTCCTAAGAGTTACTGGGCGGGGTTTACCGTCTTTAAATGTCAGATTAATTTGGGCGGTAACGGTAAATTAATCTGAATGGCACTTCGGAATATTAATCAGTCCCATAGCGCACCTTGCGATTATGCTCGAAATGGGCTGGTTCGCTTGTGGAGGCATTTAGCTGCAGATAGATGTGTATGTAGGGATCAAACGTCCGGGGCCCAAATGCTTGCTTGGAATCCGATTCTATCCCAGTGCCCACTGTCCGCAGTTTGGTTGCATTACATTAGATTAGACACTGCTCGCATTCCTGTTGCTCTAAATTCATCTGATTGTAACAATATGTCTTTGGGAACGATCTGCTGTTGTAGCAACTATCATAATGTTTGTTCTTAGTGCTTGCTTAGGATTATTGTTGCAGAGGTGTCCTTGGGAGTTATTTCTATATCTTTTGCTCAAAGAAACTGTATTGTATTACGTGCCTATACCGTATACTTACTTATTTTTTGCAATGGATAGATAGTTTAATTATAATCAATGATATAGCTCAGTTAGGGTTAATTTTACCAAAATCGGGAATCTTTTATCCGTGGAATAAAATTGACGTCTGACTGTTCTCAGAATGAGACTTAATCTAAGTATAAAAGTTTGGTGAATTCACACTAAGGACTAATTTAACAGTCACACGTCAATTTTATTCCACGGATAAAAGATATCTGACTTTGGTAAAATCAGCCCTTAATAAATAAATAGTACTTACGTTATCAAGATATTATTTCTACATCAAAAATTTAAATATAAAAAGACCTTAGAGAAAACGAAAACAAAGCGACGATGTAAAACGGTAAACAACATGAAACAGCGTAATACATTTAAGTGAGTGTTTTTAGAAGTTAGTAGTTAGCGTCTGAACGTGTTAATTATATTGGGAAGGGGCCGACGTCTGTGACGTGACCATGACATGACGCAGGTCCGCTTGAAGACGGTCCGGTCACAGACAATTGAATCATAAAGGTACTCGTGACCCACAACATTAGGACGAAGCTTTATTTCGTCTGGGAAGTTGCTTTTTGTTGTTTCTCTATTCTCGGCTCCTTTTAGGTGGATTTATTCTAGGGGAGAAATGTGGGTTAAGTTTGTCAAGATAGTATTATAGTTGCTGCCGGAACATGAACTGAACCCTTCCTTTAAATGTTACTTCTGAAATTTATGTTTCAATGGGCTTTGTTGAGCAGCGGTGGTCCTTTTGACACTACTGTTCTAGAAGCTGTTGATGTGAAGCGTGAGCAGGGGTTCTCGATATTTCTAATACTTATGAAAATTCATGCCAATACCCTTAGGTACCCTACTTGATAAGTTTTCTCCAAACATGTTGACTGTTTCTACACATACAAACGGCGTATTATTCAAGTAATAACAGCCAAACTTATATAACATTCAAAATTTAATTTTCATCCCTTCCGCCTATAATTTAAAACGAGAGATGCAATCAGCACACATGAAGTACATTCATCATAGCATACGTGATCTTCTAACTCGGCTTCCTGTAATAATCCCTACTAGCTTCCGAGTGTCGTAATCAAATCCTGTCGGGCCGAGAGTCCTAATCGAGGCAGACCACGCTCGACCTCCGTCAAATCGGGCTAAGGAACACGACCTGAGTGTCACAACCACACAGATAACTGCAGTCAACTGTACCCGAAAGCCTCCGACCTCACCCGACCAATCGGCCCGCACGGATTACTATAATTACGATACAAATCAAAGAAAAAATTAATACCTCGTAGCTACTAGTTTAATTGGGGTTTTCATTAGCTGAAACATTGGAGCGCACTTAAATCAATTGATTGCGAGTAAACCGCTACGACGCTTCGATATTGTGAGAGAGAAAATTACTTCCTTCGGTAACAGAATGTAAAATGTATTTCGTAATAAGTTTCATCGAACAAATCAATATAAAGCTCGTAAATAATAAACTCGGTTACGTTTGGGCATACGCTTCTAAGCAATTGTCTTCTCGTTTTGCTACGAATTTATATTGTCAACGACAGGAGGCGTCGGGCCGCTTAGAGCGTTGGCCTCCCCGAACATATTTCACTACATAAATCATAACTTTATTTCCTCTCGCTCAGATGCCGAGGAGCGAGGTGTCTTTGAAATGGCTTTAAGAGTTCCCGCACGGCTATACCGCAACAAAGGACTCCGAAATTCAATTAGGTGTAGATGGAACTGAGAGTCTTATATTATTTCTATATATTAAATTCTAAGTGCACAACTTCATGGCGGTGCATTAATACTTAATTTATTTAAAATTATTTTTAACATGTTTATCATAAGGTAAGATTACTAAGCTATCATTTAAAAAGTAAAAACGCAATGTTCTTAACCGCGTATACCCCAGACACGAGGCAGCTTACACTAAACGAAAAAGATTTATGTGCCGCCACTGTACGCTTGTAAACAACGCGCGCCACCTACTAATTTGCGATCATTTTAGCGGTGTTTCCTGCCAATTAGCCGCTTTAAAACATCGCGGCGCGAAACAAAGGGGGCTGGCTCATGAATTTATTGTTAGGTTACTGTCTTAAGTTATTTAAGTGTTCAGAACGTTATTCACGTGCGACGCCGCGCAGAATGCAGCTTCCTGCGACAATTTATCATGAATCTTTAATTAAACTTTAGCCGCGACTGTTCACAGTCTCATTGAGCTTCACAATAAATCCGTCGTATCGATTGTACATTATTAATTATTTGTCTCGGCGCGTTATTTAATAAGATCCATTGTTAAGAACGCCTCTTATTCAATATTGGGGTCAGATATAGTTTTTTTTATTTACTTTAACAATTTTAGCGTAGGTTCATAACAATCGTCGTTTTCATATTTTTGACAAAAAAATATGAACAGTTGGTTCTGAACTTCTGTGAAACTTTTTCCGTATATATAGAGAAAAAAACTGCGTATAGATTTGCAACATTCGAATTCAGAGTAAAAATCGTTTTGATACAAAATCTATAGAAATAGTTTGATATCAATGGCCTTGCGCCCTGTACTGTCCAGATTGTCAGAATGTGCAGCGTCCAACGTCCCCGGGGACTCACTAGACAATAGACAATGTTGGTGAATGCGCGCCACTGCAACCATATTATAAAAGGAGTATTACAAGAATATCTTGCTGAACTAAACCACAAAGAGTGCAGCTGAATGGTAATTTCTTGGTACACTGTTACAAAGATTGCAAGTAGGTACATACTTACAATGTGCACACAGGGTCGGTTTACATTTCTTTTTTGGTTATTCGCAACATTTGTGTTACTTTTGGTGTTGTTTTAAGCCCACTATTATTATTTACCATCTAGCACATACGCGCTTATACTCGTACATGCTAGGGTTTTGTCAAAAACCAGTGTTCGTTTTTGAAAAGCAGGGTGTTTACCCAAACTGAAAAACACATTCGGTCGTTAAACCTATGAGCTGACCACTAAAGTAAAACTGCCGGTACACTTCTATCACTATTTAGAATGGCTTCAATTATTTTAAATAACGTGTGCGTGTTACAATTATGGTTATATTCTAAGCCATACACAACACGCACACTTTGATTTTAACTATAATAAATAACGAATACCCTTCTTTAGTCGTAAATAAATGTTAACGACAATGTAATCTGTCCAGCTACAATAAAAGTGCACAGATCCAGTTAGCTCTGTTTTCGAAAACTGCCTTTAAAACCAAATTAAATGATGAAAGTTTCCAAGTTATTCCCAGTTCGTTTTATAATAAAATTACCTGTGTCAGTTTGCCGGTAGAATTCAATTAAGAACTTTTTGAATATTTTATACTTGTAATGGGGATTTCTGGTTTAATTGATAGTTCATATTATTTTTATGTTTTTGTATAGGCTGGTTTCTTTGAGACACAGTATAAAGGAGTGGGATGTTGGTAATTAGAGGTTTTAAAGTAAGGCAAAGACGATTGTGTACACATTCTTGTGTGGAACTTGTATCTCTATGCATTCGCATAACTATTGTAGTATATTTTGTCATATGGTTTTTGAAAATACATTGGCTAGTTTGTAATTTGCAGTGCATTGAAAGATATATAATTGATACCTTTTCTTTGCAGAGCCAATTTTCTGTTCAAATAAATATTTAACGCATTATATTTTCTTAATATTTTTTGAGTTAGTGATAATTGTTTCAGAATGGTACGAAAAATAAAGTCACATCGACATAATATGCATATTTACTTAAGTAATTCCATAAATTACATATATTTACAACAATATCAACAAACTTTTACGTCTAATATACATTTTCCTATGCGTAACAGATTAGCTATACATCATATAAATCTCTACTCGAAGTCTATACATAAATGATTACTACAAGTATTGCGTATAATTGTTTAAATATAATGTTCCCTATGACACGTAGACCCGTCAACTTACCCTTTTAGCCGAAAAATAAGACTTTATTATAAATGTAAATTACATTAATTCTCATGAAGTTTTGTGAGCTTTGCTGTACATTTTATACATTCTCTTCAAAAGGAATAAGCCCGTTTTCGGTATGATTTCAAGTACATAAATACAAATGGTTACAAATCAAGGACACGTGTTATTTGAGATACGAGTATTTATACATAGTTTTATGTAGCAATAGTAAAATATCCTAATTGACAGTAGACTTTGTTAAAGAGTTAATCAACAATTTTGTTTACAAACTTCTATAAATACATCAAAATTAACAATAGCATTTCAAACATTACATAAAACAAATTGATTTGTGTGTTTGCAAATATGCTCCGCAAACATCAGGGGTGGTAAACATTAAAATCAGATGGAACTTTATTCACAACGCATAACAAAATATGAATTGAAGTTCGTTCAGCCAATCGTTATTCTAAACGCGATCCAAAAGGCACTAGATTTTATTATTATAATAGATTTGAATTGATACGTTTCCGAAAGTCGTTGTAGTTGAAATTCATGAGTTTTTAATAATAAGCTGATAATTGATAGCACATGAGTACATAAATCAATATGTTTGTACAGGGTGTAAAAAGACCTATCACATAGACGGCAACTACGCATTCTGTACATAAAACTAAATAAAATTGCACACAAATAGTTGCTGAGAAACATCTTTTATTTCTGGCGTGAAAATTTGCTGTTTGCGGTAATACGCAATGTAATACACGCAAAACATAGTGCTTCTGGGTGCAAGCAACGGTACAGGAGTCGTGGAGGTATTTAAAGTTGTGTTATAATATTTAAATCTGGTTTTCGTAAAAAAACGTCAGTAAAAGTTGGAATTTAGACCTTCAATATCTCTTTAACCAGAAGGTTCCCATGTCCAGTACAAAGATATGATTACAATGACGTGGAATACAAGTTGCTCTCGGCTTCGTTAAGTGTCTTTTTACACCCGTTACATTGTACACGGATAGCCCACACTACGTTTAGTACCGTGGATGTCATCAGTCATTAGACATACAACGTACACACGTAAACATCCAGAGTAGACTAGGAAGAAACATCTGTAGCGATTGGCTACACAAATATTATTTCCGATGCGGGCACACAGTGTGTGAAGAACAAGCCACTGTATCATTTTGACAGTCCGTGTTAAGTTTACACACCTGCTTCCCCTTCAAGGTACTGGCGAACAGATATACAGTCGTACATACATAATCAGCCTATAATGTTCCCACTGCTGGGAAACAGGCCTCCACCCGGTGAGAGGGACACTCGTACAAATAAGTATAATTCACTAAAATGGGGCTCAAATGTTACATCTATTTGTAATTCGTTCTACGTTACAGTTATTTGACATCGTTGTTATCTTATCATACTCTTTAAGGGTATTATTTCCATGAAAAATTTAAGATTCACGTGTTTTTTAATATTAACAATAACATTATTCCGAAGCAAGTAACAAAATTGTTCGCCATTTTTACGATAAGCACAACCGGCCTGAGACTTGACTAATCCACCGAAAGTGTTAAATAGACTGAACATTGAAATCATGGTGTAGAGAGTTTTTTTTCGTTTTTTTGGTAGGTACCTGTGAAGATACCTACTGCACACAATTAAGTAACCAATGAACACTATTTAAAAATGAGTTGAATGCAACGTCTTCGTCTCTCGACTCATCTAATGACTAGCTTCTCTGCCTGAAATGTTTTGTTCCCCGATCCACCCCGTCGCATCGCATCGCCTGCCAGCCTTATTACTTCATTTTCGCTTAGCGTTATTTCTGTTTTTTTGCTTTGCTCCTAATGGGCCTAGCGTGATGTTTATTACGCTACACGTTGCATTTAACTCATTTTCTATTTGCTTATTGTGATAGTAGCATTTCAAATCAACAATTAAATTGTTATTTGATAAAAATAAAGTTTCATGATTTCAATTTACAGTCCTTCGGCGTGCTCTACCTCGTATAATCATGTAAATCCACTCATAGCTATAGTATATAATTCTCAGAACACAACGTTGACACATCCACTATAAACTAAGATACAGTACGTGGCCAATAATACGACACATCGATTTTTTTTAAACGTTTGGTTTTTTTAGTGTCGTCTCCGTCGTTCATATAACCCTATTTTCGGCCAGGTAATGTAGTTACATATTTCTTTCATATTATACATAGCGCATAAAAATCCGTGAAAGTAATGAGTAACAAGCGTCAATGAACAACAATGTCACAGGATCACAATATAAATTCATCATCGGCAGATAAGGCTCTCTTCCCTTGCTGCGCAGACGCCGTGTGGTGGCGCCAGAAACAGCTTGCCGTTCGCGCATGCGCACAGTTGGTATATGTTCTGATGGTGAGGGTCGTGCGTGTGAGCCGCGGACGGCGGCAGTGGCAACGCCGATTTTAACTTTGGCATAAATATACTGGGTGCGTCTAGGCGAATCTGGAAAGGTTAATTTGAATAAGGTATATGTATGGTTTACTTGCCAAGAAGTTGTTATGGTGGAGCGTTTGAAGAGCAAGGAAAATAAAGCTGTGGATTAATTGCGTAACACACATAGAATGGCAATCAATTGCAATGCCTTTAATTTGTCCGTTCAGACACGTTCATTGCGTTATTTGTGTAGACAGACGGATACTTCGAACCTATGAATTAATGGATTAGGAATTTCCTTCAAAGCTCTCGGATTGTGAATGAGAGTGTGTTACGTAATTAGGGTGTTAATTAACTCAAAGAAAAGATAAACTACCACACAGCGTTTGATGCTACAAACTGTAGTGCAAATAAGTTTACCAACAAGACGTCGCCCGGGGACGTTGCCTGTTTTAGATTCCGAAATCTAAAACACACAACAATCTCCCAGTAACTACTACTTAGTTAAAACGTGGCCTTATCCGGTTATTATGCCGTGAGACTCACCGAGCCGGCGACGGATCTGAGCCGGAACGTGGTGAGGCAGCTGGCGCTGATGTCGCCGGCGCGGGACTCCAGCGCGATGTTCTGTGCCGCGTGCATCTCTAGCGAACGCGTCGGCGACTCCAGCCTGCCATGAGTGGCAACAGATGTAAATTAGTAACTTAATAGATAATAATGTTAATAAATTTTAAGGTAAGGGTGAGTTAACTACAGGTTCTTTCTGATAATCGATACCGATAGGCGATTGAAAGTCAACCCTGAAACGAATAGGCAAATGTCCGTAGTCACTTAAAATCCTTATTTTTATATTGGCTAAGTACATAATTGCCGAAACATTTATAATACACTGCCAAAGCCTTATTGTAAATTACGAAAATCAGTTATTTAATAAACAGCATGTTCCTATAAATTTCATGAAACATGTGGTAAAGGCATGCTTTCGATCGGACAACAAACTTCAGTAGGTGCGTTTGACATAACTGTATGTTCAAACTAACGAGTTCTAACTTCCTCTGCGACGAGGACAAAGCTCGTAAATTTGCTGAAGTACAAACACACGAATATACTTACACCAATGGTTTTGAAGGGGGGGCTTTGACTAGGGGTGTCTGCGCGGCGGCTTGCACGGTGACTCCGGCCGGGCTGACCACCGTGAGCGTGTCGGCGCCCACGGTCACCGAGTCCTGTCCGGCGCCCAGTAGCAGCGCCCCCCGCGCGTCGCGCACCTCTAGCCGAGCTACGTTCAGTTCGAAACGATCGTGCCCTAGAATGTTTTATAGCATTAAAACTTACCAACCAATGAACAGAACTACATAAGTAAGTATTATTTCCTTTGTAAAGCTTTTAACGCAGGTAGCATTGTAAGCAAAGGTGAAATTAAAACTCACCTAGATATAATCTACTCTGTAGCATTCCGTGCGAGTCTCTTGTAGAAACGGTAAAATTTCGAGAAGCTTCCATGTAAATTGGATATCCTCGACGTGACTTGATGGTGGACGCGAATAGAGAGTCCAACATAAGAGCTTGCCCCAATAGTTGTAAGCCGCCTGGCACTATACGAAGTTGGCCCATTCCTTCCTACAAAATAAAGAAGATGACTAATTGATAGAACTAAAATGATAATTCAGAGATTTTTATTACACCTTATTATACCAACTAGGTACAAAATATTGAGTGAACAAAAACTAAACTTGCTTCTTTGTACATTCAGTGGACGCAGATTAGCATTCACCCTACATAGTAGTTATCTTGGTAAGTTGCAAGCTACGTGGATACTTATTTAGTCCACCGACTGACAAGAGAGTTTTCAAAGTTATAAGTCGTATTAAACGACAATAAAAGTCAGTCTAGCCCTTACCGAATTAAAATCCAACACTTTAAGCACCCAGAGCGTCAACGCGAGATTGATAACCATCATCAGCATAAGTGCCATGACCAGGATGTACAGACATTTCTTCCTCCAGCCGTAGATGCCTACTTTGAACTGGCTGTTGTAGCTGTTTCTGATCGAGTCGGCTTTTGTGTCCCTATTGCTATTGTTGTGGAGGATCGGCTCCGGAGTGATCTTGTCAGCGTACGGTATTCTGCAAGAAATGTCATTGGTTAAAACAATGTTCTATTGAACGGGAAATGTAAATATCTGTTTGTGATTGGCTGCCAGTTTCTCCGGTTTTGTGTTGGAGAAAAAGATGAAGAAGATTTGCGAATATGAAAAATATCCAACAGGCATCCCTTTTTGTTGTTGTTTAGGTAAGTAGAGATCTGTATTAATCATACCACTGTTTAGTAGAGACAAGGATCCTGGGATGGTGTTTAAATATACAAGTAAGTTTTTTTATAGAAACATCAAAAGGATGCTTCTGAGTATTTACGATTTCACCATATGTATTTTTCTAATTGCGACGAGTTTCCGACTGAACGGAGCCATTCAAAAGCTCAATTCGCAAAGATATCGTAAGTCAAACGTAGAGGCCTGCAAACTAAAATAAACCTCAACGTGTCTCACTATAGTACCTACTAATTAATTACGGCGCAAAACTATTATTATATTAAAACAAAAGGTAATATATTAAGTAAAACGTGTAACAAACAAAGGCAGAGATAATGAACCTTTTTGCGGTAAAAGACACTGTTGCTAATGTAAAATACTTGGTCAAAGTAAATAGAGATTATAAAACATAATTTTACATATTTCGTCGTTAAAACTAGCTTCATTGGTTCGGTTTTACATTCCAATTTGGGGTATGTTGTTGGCCAGTCGCAGAGGGAAATGGTATGGCCGGCGACACGACTTCCCGCGCGTATTGGTACCATTAAAAACGTCTGTTTTTACTTCGACAGCGAATAAAATGCAGTTTTATTTTCGAATTCGTTTTATTGTTTTTTAAAACAAGGCTTTTATGACCCAGAATAAACATTCCATATACTCGTGTATGACGTACTTAATCCAACGATCGTAAATCCTTAATTCGTGCTATATTTGCACAATTGTTCAGTACCGAGTTATTAGTTAAGGTTACTATTATATAAATATGATTGAAGTGAATTTCTTGATGGTACACTAAATAGCTACGAGTATGTAGAGCATTGCTATTGTCATAACTTATTTTTATTTTTTTTTAAAAACGTTGCCCCACACTAGGAATTTCTCCTGTGTTGTGGGTGCGTTTACAGACATATAAACTCACATACACAAACAGCCAGACCCGGAACAACTAATTGTAGGTAATACAAATATTTGTTCCGTGCGGAAATCGAACCCGCGACACGCAGCGCAGCAGTCAATCGCTTAACCACTGCGCCAACCGTGCCGTATTTTCCAAACTAAGTGGGCCGTAATCCACCACGCGGGCCCAGTGTGGGTTGGTAGATGTTACATGTCTTCGATTTTTTGGTTCTAGGACATGCCGGTTTCCTCACGATGTTTTCCTTCACCGTTTTGGGAGCAGTGCTGATGATATAGTTTACACAAAGTAAAGCGCCTGTCTGGGTTCGAACCTACGACCTATTCGTAAGTCAAGGCCGGTACCACTGGGCTACCACTGCACTTATCTTATACATAAGCAGAATTGTTATAGTCTAAAGCTGTAACCCAGTGCCAGATTTCAAGTTTTCTAGGTTAATTATTTGGAAATTACAAAAAAATCGATGTAATCAAAGATAATAATAGTTAAACTTTCATAATATAATGTTAAAAAAGCAAAGTGGTTGTTGTATCAGATGTCTCCTAATGGCTTGGCACTTTCTGTAGCCGCCGTCGGCGTAGATATTGCATTTTCTTTCACAGCTTAAAGCGGACAAAAACTTATATGCAGGTGATACGGACATGAACAACGTGTTCAGTTTTTGAAGCAGGATGTTTTACTTCATTATAAAACATACAGGAACATACAGTGCTGTAGGTATTTATCGGTGTAAAAA
Source organism: Apamea crenata (assembly GCA_949629185.1). Taxonomy (NCBI): domain Eukaryota; kingdom Metazoa; phylum Arthropoda; class Insecta; order Lepidoptera; family Noctuidae; genus Apamea; species Apamea crenata. The sequence continues at coordinate 9,312,546 of OX451359.1, forward strand.
CAGTTCTAAATAATAGTTTTGCCTCAGTTGCTATGATAGTGAACAAAATGCGTAAGCTCGGTCAACCTATTCTGTAAAAATCTTACCGAGAAAACTTAAGGAAAGGGAACTGCCTATAGTGTCAATCCCTAGCATCAGGTGGAATGACAGCTCATTTCAAGCCTTTCACCTAAGTTTTCACGGTGAGATTTTAACAGAATAGATCGGTGAGCTTACGGATATTGTCCATCATACCAGCTGAGGCATAAATAATATTTAGACACAAAAGTTCTACAACTAGACTGATGTAAACAAGAGTCTGTCAAGTAAACGCTTACCAACCACAATTCCTATCTGATTTTTATATCAAACCAAACTAGAATATTGGTAGCTGCATTTCAAATAACAGTTATATAAATTAATAGTTATTGTACGCCCGATATTTTGGTACTATTACACCGAAACATATTTCTATGCGACGCATATAAAAGCAGCCCATTCGATATTCGTGCAACTGGCCACCGTCAGCGAGCGAGGGTCATAAATTTACAAGGATTCGAGCACGACAGGGCAATGCACACTGAAAAATTCTAGTAAGCTCCCTCCAAGGATGTAAGGGATATATTTACAAGTGCATCACGGGAAGGAAAGGAGAGGAATTACCCTCCTGTGTCTTGTCGCGAACGGCGACAATCATGTTCAACTAACTATAGCTATGATATATAACTTTGTCTTCAGGATTCGCATTACCTTGGCGAAAAACTTACGTGTAACAAACATTATAGTATGTATTCGACGTTCACGGGTATTTGATTAAGTGAGTATCATCTCCAAGTGATAAGATAAACTACATACATATTCCTATAATGTTCCCACTGCTGGGACACAGGCCACCTCTCTTGTGAGAGAGAGTGGGTCGTAAACTACCACGCGGGCTACCCAGTGCGGATTGGTAGATGTCACTTCAAAACGGTGAAGGTGAACTAAGTAAACTTTAATGTCGCAAAGAATAACCTAATATTATTATCACTCAGTTGAGCCGCTAAGTGAAATCAAAATCTAGCTTCTTAATATACACAGGCTACTACTACTGATATACAGCGGATCCTGGCGAGGAGCCAAGAAAATTTTCTAAAGAAGATGACATCATATTACAATACAAAATAACAAAATAAAAGTAACTGTTTCTCTTAGAAAAGTATACAAAACTACTTTCGTACAATAAGGGAAAGTCTGTCGTTGCATTTTATAACAGTGTCGGCGAGACAATGTTATTTATAATGCGGAATGTACTTAACTGAAATGCATTCTCACTGCAAACTTCAGAGAGTTGACACGCAGAGTGCTCTGACCGCAAGGGATTCCCTTCTTGGCAATGTTTATTTATTGTACTTAAGTAGGTACTTATGTAGTTTATTTAGTTTAACATGTGGGGCATATGTGATGACAGCATTATTTTCGGTGAAATTTTGTAACTGTTTTGCTGACCACAGTGACATTTTAGAGCCGTCGTAGTATGTGCTTCACATAATTACTATTTTCAGTCCACGATAAAAGAATAGTTCCTTAGGATTGAAGTTTTTGTTTTACTAGAAGACGTAGTAGTAATTATGTAAAATATATACTATCAATACGATCTATAATACGAATTTTAGAATTAACATCAAATATCCATTTAACTTTATCACGGCCCAACATTCAACTACAATATTCGGCGGCTTTTCAATTGAAACGTCACATGGATTCGTTGAAGCGAGTGCTTCACTCAGGATTTAGGATAAGCCCGATACAATAAGAGGAGACTCATGAAGCTCCAAAATGTACATTCATTCACTCGTCTGCCAAACTGAGGCGCCGCCGCCGTGCGTACAGAAGTATCTAAAGCCTGCTTCACTCCCTATTATCTCAGTTGATATCAGGTGATATAGTGGAGTACCTCCGAAATAGGTAAGTAAATAACCTATCGTATCGTATCGTATCGTAACTTACTTACCTATTTCGGAGGTACTCCAATATATCACATATCTCAATTTTTACCTACCTATATCAGGTAGGTAAAAATTGCGATAAAAATAAAAAGTGCGGTATTTAATTTCCATCGTTGTGAGAAAAATATCCTTATATACTCCTAGAAATAATCCCCTCCGCTAGAAAATTGGATGATGGTCATCAATAAACTTTTTGTTAGTTAAAAACGAAACTAATTCTATATCAATTTATTATTATATATTAATTGTACTCATCCAAAACAAAGGTAAACTAATTCCTAAAGTGATGCAATTTTTATAAAGCCGCACATTTTTTTGGCAAGACTTGGGAAAATAAAAAAGGTGAAATCTGTGCGAGAAGGTTCGTGCACTTTATCTCCCGGTCCACTCTCCCAACACGTTTGGAGGGTTTACGCGGCATTAGAAACCAATTACACGAATAATACCTACCAGTTGCCCCGTCTTTATACTTTTTGCTTTAGATCACCGCTGAAAACATGATTATATATTGTTACAGGGTCCTTTTACACCTAGATTCTTACCTTCTTATATAATTTCGCGCTTACTTTATGCCATCAGAGGTAAATAATGTTAATACTGATTAATGCAGTGTTCCGCTTACGATTAGTTAACGTTGTGATGTGTCTGGGATGTTATATTATTGCATTAAATACATAATAGAGATAAAAGGTAGAAATGGGGTGGAATCTAATAAATTCTCTGTGCGGAAGCGTAAACGATGTACGCAGAGACGGGCACGTAGCAGCGCCTCGTAGCGCTACGTAGCCCGTAGCCTCGTAGCCTCGTAGCCGTGCTCGGTAGCCGGAGGGGTGGGCACCGCAAATGAGCCATATTAATCATCCCCCATCACGGCAGCTCGACTTTTGAGCTTCCTCTGTTGCCAGATTCTCCTTAATAAGGCAACCTTTTCCTCTTGCCAAGAATAAATTGAGATAATGAAATGGTACTTAAAAGTAAACATTGCAACGGAATGTGACAATCAATGTGCATTTGTAGATAATAATTTTATATAAAAGGAAGCTAAAGGCAAATAATATTAATATATTTGCCGTTTATTTACTACTCAGGCATAAATTATCATCTTTATTACTGCCTGTATCAATCGTTTCGACAAAGAGATAAATAAAACATAACGCGTCAAAACTGAAATCTTTTCGTTTTGAATAGAAAATAAATATGCAATAGGTTATTACGGTTCGTGATTTGAACTTCGCATAGTCTGGATTCAGACCGTGATCGTGATTTTTTAGCTAACATTTCGACAGTTATAGCCCGGTTTGCATGTTTTGGGTTCCGTATCTCAAAAGTTAAAAAGGAAACTTACAGGATCACTTAGTTGTATGTTCGTCTGTCTGTCTGTCTGTCTGTCAAGACCCTTTTTCTCAGAAACGCGTGCACGTATCAAGATGAAATCAATATCAAACACATAGGATTTTTGTATTGACCTTATATCTGTGACATTGAACAACAATTAACTACTTAATAATTATTTTGCACGCAATTGGTACATATCCTGTATAGCTAAACATGTGGCCTTTAGATTTTTGGAGGCATGAGGAACAGGGTGTAAAGTTCATTCATCCTCCATAGAAAAGGGAGGATCCTCCGACCAGACGGGTGCTGTGTCTGGCGGGCAATTGCCCAATGATTGATATTGGGAAATTGTATCTATGCTAATTGCACGGTAAACTCTGCTTGCAAGATGCAGGATTTGCGTGACGTCAGTATGACGCGTTGTTCGCATGTGGCGTTTTAGATACCGCTACATCACTCCCGTCCGGAGACCGGAGGTCGATAGTTGGCTGAGTCTTGTATCTTGCGATGCTTGCCAGGCCAGCTGAGGTTCCAGTGAGTCGGAACCGGTTGCCGCATAGTTCACGGTTAGTCGGAACTGTCTGCGGAGATGTCCCCAGTGAGTCGGGGTGGTGCTGCGTTATACTCCAGTGCGTCGGATGTCGTACAGCGCCGGGTTGAGGCTGGCTGCTGCGTCGACCAGGAGAGGGTGCTCTGCTTGTTGACCGGCCGAAAGTGCAGTGTGCTGTGCCGAGGTTGCTGATGAGGCTGAGGATGATGACCAGGTATGCGCGGTCGCTGCATGCTGGTGGTCAGGATACCCGTTGAAGCCGTGGATGCTGGCTGGCTGGGTGACTCGCCGCTAAAGCTTGCGGGAGTGATAATGATGACGTCACGCTGAAGTAGGTGCACGAAGGCTGCGCTGACGTTCATACTCGGGGTCACCAGTTTGGAGGTATGAGGAACAGGGTGTAAAGTTCACTCATCCTCCATAAAAAAGGGAGGACCCTCCGACGAGACGGGTGTTGTGTCTGGCGGGCAATTGCCCAATGATTGATATTGGGAAATTGTATCTATGCTACGAGTAATTGCACGGTAAACTCTGCTTGCGAGATGCAGGATTTGCGTGACGTCAGTATGACGCGTTGTTCGCATGTGGCGTTGTAGATACCGCTACAGATTAATACCTGACTGTAACAACTTTATACCATGTTTAATGCAAATAAAGACTTATCGGGACCGTATCGGTCGGGTCCGTCGACCTAGATCGGTCTACGGTCCCTTAAAGCTCTAAAAAATTCAACCCTCTAGTCATAATGATGATGATGATGATACTCGCCAATAAATCAAAACCTATAGGGTACTTCCCCTTGTGAAACACAAGTAAGTATTTATATATCACACAAAAAAATATTTTTTGCGATTACACATTTAAATTTTCAGTTGGAAAATTTAACGTGAATTATATCGACAAACAAAAACAACATTGTAACAACATGTTTTTCAACTACAATGTTAAGTTTGTTTTTGTAACAAATTCATCCTAACCACGGAACCCTTCATTAGGTATGGTCAGTATAGTCTGACACACACTTGGCTGGATTTTTCTTAGAGCATTAAATTAACTACAACACTATACTCTTTTTTCTCAGCAAATATAAACTCACTAATTTATGTCAGGGGTAAACAACCCTCATTTAGAAGCCCGCAAATCATAGTCAGATGTCGCTTACTAGCTTAGCCTGTTTAAACTTCTCGTTTTAATTACTTCAGGCCTCAGGCTGCATAAAAGTGTTGTGGCCCGTACATAGCACCCGTAGGTTAGGTTGAGCAGCCCTGACATAAAGGCACATCATTTCATATTCGGTGCTCAATTTTGAATGCAGTAATAACGGCAAAAACCCCTCGGTCTGTGGAGTGCGAGATATATCGTATTATTTAAAGAGATTGATGTGAAGAAATATAAATTCGTCGGCAAGCAAGAGCTGTTGCCCTTAAACATTCAGATAGCTAAAGTTCTGCTACGAATAAACAGTTTTACCTACGAGTCTGTTGCTTTGTGTTTAACTAACTCAAAAAAGTGTGAAAATGGAACATGATAGAATTATGTTTCTTAGAGTTAGGAGGCGACGATAAGAACGAACTGTTCCGAAGTCCACTACTGAGTGGGACAAAGTTTGTATGCGAAAGAAGTGGCAGGCAACAGCTACTATTGAAATACAGTGTTCTAGCACAATGTTTAGTTCTACAACTGCAATAAACAGACCGCGCGTTGTTTGCGCATTTTGACAGATACAGTGGGTAGTAGAAAATTACTGGTATTTTATAGAATCGCTAGGTGGGATAGTTTAGCAGTGTGTGCTAATTGAGCGTTTCAGCACGCGCCGGCGGCCGGAATGCGCGGCCGCCGCACATTCGTTAGCAATATTCCGCTAACGAACCAAACTAATGGCTATTAAGTTGAATAACGTAGCACTTTGCGCCACGAATACCGTACACACTCCCACTGACAGATGTTTCTAGAATCATACACATCGGCCTTTTCAGAAACTACATTTTTCACAACCCTTTTGCGTCACATTCGTATTGGTAGAATATACCATTCAGTGACGCCGAATATTTCAGAGCGTACCTTTATCATTCCAGAAGCACGTGGAGCAACGCGATGGAATATATGCAATGCGTCTTGTACAACACACGAAGCAGAATTTATGGCAGCTTGCTGTTACATGAATGGATTCAAACTAATCGCGACTTTCAGTAAATATCCTTGTGCTTTTACACTTTTTATTTGTGGAATAAAATTGATGTCTGACAGATTTTATATGGAAGAACTGTCAAAAATTCAAAATTATTCCTCGGATAAAATTATCAGATGATTGAAAAATCAGCCCTAAGCCTATAAAATATTTACTGGCTAAAATAAGCCTCTGAATAGACTGCTATAATTAAAGATCAAATGCCTGTATTGTCTCAATTAGTCGATTAAGGATCGACTAAAAGGATCCTGGAACAAAATTGACGTCTGACAGTTTTTGTATGGAAGCACTGTCAAAAATTCAAAATGATTTCTCGAATAATTTTATCTGGCGTTGGAAGAATCAGTCCTAAGTGAAATAGTCAATAATGCTGATCAAAATCACCTTTACGGCTCACAAAAATAAAGAAAAAATAATACTAAGCTTTTAAAGAGATGGCATGATACCTACACTCGACCACACGCCATTTTAATCAATGCCGTATATCACGCTATGCGTGATATATTAGTATATTCCCGACTATAAATGCAACGTAAAACAGTGCAACCAAACCTCATTCACAAACTCCTTCCCGCATAGAAAAAGGTGGCAATACCAGTAAAAGAAGTCAGTTAATGTTTTCCTTCAACATTTTCCAAGAACGTCTCGTGTAGGCCGCTGCTTGGAAATAAGAAAATCCGCAGCACTCAGGCTGTCAGCCCACAGTAAGCTGTGTAAGCTCAGACGATGGGAGAGCTATAAATTAAGTTTTCAATTTGCCAATGACGCATCGCTAAGACTGTGAACCGAGTACCCTTTGCTAATATATTTTGGATGGTCGCCTTCGTGTTGCTCATATAATTTTATACTACGCTTCAACATTTTTCTTTAGAGTTACTGTGAATATAAGTCAATAATAACACCAAATACATATTAAATTACTGAGACATAATAACTGACGCAAGTACAGTATATCAGAACAGCTATTACGTATTTAAATGATCAAATTATGTTTAGTTGTGTACATTTCATAAATACAGAGGATGTTTAGCGTGGAGGGCCGACTCCGACGGTTGGTTGCATGCAGCAAAATGCAGCGTAGCGCTCCATTATGTGGGTCATAAATCAAGTGCATTGAAATCTCCTTCCTCCTTCGTGTCGGTGAGCCATCGCCGAGCGACGGATATTTGAACCAATGCACCGCCGAACCGACAGCGCTACACCGCCACACTTCGTAGCGGCTCGTAGCGACTCGTAGCTGTTTGTAGCTACGTAGCTACGACGAAACTACGCGCCCTATCTACGCTGCATCTTAAACTTTGCGCGCCCAATATTGACTGGACTGTAAAAGTTTCGTGTTCAGCCGTAGTGTTGATATCTGTATGTTTGTTTTTGTTTTATTTAGTTCGTTTTCTTGGAGTTTACAACATATTAACGTGTATCTTTATCTTTAATATGTACCACACAAAACGCACACTAATCCTAAAATTGCGTAATATAATAATTAACATTTAACTAATCCGTTTTCAAACTAACAAGTTCACTCAAATTTAACAAACAGCATCACTTTCAACAAACCAACTGCCAACACAAACACTAACAGCGAGCACATACTCCTTAGATTTATAATATAAGTGCATATTGTTTTATTTAGACAAGAATGTCAGCAACAAAGTTACAACTACAACAAAGTTATATGACGTTGCATGGTCACAATGGTCGGGTGGTCGCCACCCGGCCGAGGACACCCATTCATTCACTGCTACTCAATGGCTTTTGCATGTTGCATTCTGTGCCGCATTCTCCTCGTAACTCGCGAACGATCTAATATTTCTATCGGCGGCAAATTGTAGCCTATTGACTGCATTGGATGTTAATCTGCATATATTATGCGTAATACAGTTAATATTTTACATTTGTCGCGTTTCTATTTCGCCTTTCGACCTATTGATAAATGATTTATTTTCTGCAAGTAGGTTTGTACAAACACTTTTACACATCAATGAAAGTGATGGTAGGTTTATTGATATTCTGAATATAGTAATCACCGTTTTAAAAATATTTCTCTTGTAAACTGTTTATGCTTCTAAAGTGTCTTGAAATATCCTTGTTTTTTTTTTAAACATCTTAATTTAAAATATTAAATTATTTAAATTTTTAATTTTAAAATCTCAATGAGACCTATTTCATTAAACCTTTTATTGTATCCACACATTTCTCCCCACCCAAAACTGTTTTTATCCCACAATATTTTTGCACGAACAACCAAAAGTCAACTAGCATTTTACAACATCAGCACCCGTTCGCAACGATGTGGGTGCATCGAATAGGCGCCACGTGTCATGTATGGGGTAATACCTTCTCCCGGAGACATGTCCCGGCTCAGCGAAACGTCAAAGGGAAATTGAAAATTAATTTATGCTCCTAAACCTCATACCAGCTCGGAGATTGTAAATCACCGGCTTGGAACTCTTCATGTCCAGGGTGCCGTTTCGCATGACGTATATAAAAACTTATCATATGTAGGAAGTTAATTACGATATGCACGGCATTCATGGTAAAAAGAATATACTTTTTACTAGGGAAAGTTGTCTGATACAGATCTAAGAGTCAAAAATATATGGTTAAACAGTCGATCATGACTTAACTTTAAGAAACATTTATAAATAAACCCCTTAGTTGTGTAACTAACTATGGCTACCTCGGCATGACCAAAGTGCTAAATATAATTGAATCCAATAAAAATAAGAACCTAATCTGTAATTTCTAAGTCTGAAGATTTTTGACACTTATCACAATTGAGTTGTATGATTTATTGGCAAAACTAAAATAAACGACGTAAAACTTAATATACTAAAGGTATTTTTATCCGTCCAAAAATGTTAAAATAAAATAACATATTGCTCGCTGTTAGCGATCATATATTTTAAGCGGCTGTGCATTTTACGTGAGAGCGCTTTGAAGCACAATTTATTAAATATACTCGTACATACTAGCCTACTAAATTACGCGTAACACAAATCCCTTGTATCGTAAAAGGAAAACCTCATTTTAATAACTTAGAAACTACATTCATCAATTAATAAATGTTGAGAGTAATATTTATTTTGAATGTTGTTTTCATTCCGGTACTGACTTGTTCGCCAATTAAAATCTGAAACATTCTCTTGTGTCTACACTTAAATAAACTAAAACCAGCTTATTACATATGAATAAAAAAGTAACTTATGTAGGATGCATCGTCAATTATTTACCCACAGACTAAATGCTCATATTTAAAAAAAAAATAACTTTAGAGGGTTTCGTGGCTAAATAATAACACGGGTCGATCTTCCAGGTTAAGCAACGCTTGCCGAGGCCGTTCCGTGGATGGGTGACCATTCATGACATATCGAGCCGTGCCTCGGAAACCACGTTAAGCAGTTGGTCCCTGGTTGGTTGATAGTCGTTACGGGTAGTCAGAAGCCCGAAAGTCAGTCTTGCCAATGGGTATCGTGTTACCCAATAACTGGGTTATGGAGGGCAGATAGGTAGTCGCTCCAAGTAAAATAGGTACTGGTATTCACCTGCATCCGGTTAGACTGGAAGTTGACCCCCAGATTGTTGGGAAAAAGCTAGGCTAATGATGGTCTAAGAAATTAACTTGAAAACACCAACTTAACATACAAACACCCACTCTCACTACACCCCATTTAAACATTTGACGAACGCAAACAGACACACAGGCACGCGCGTCCTCAAATAGTCCTCTGCGTACATGTAATGCGAGGCTGAACGCACTCGCGGGACGACTCCAAAAAGAGTCGTAAATACTCCCGACGCCGCTCACTTATAAATTAGGATCATAAAGCAGTTGCCGAACTTTGTTGGCGGCACGACGACCATAAAACAACGCTTACCCGACGGGATCGACGACGCTGCTCATGCATCGCCACTGATCTTTCAATTCTATGGATTATAATGCTTGGTTACAGACAGATTAATTTTTGACTACCGGAGTTACTGGTTGTGGTTGTGATAAAAACTAAGATGAGAAGAGAAGAAGATGTAAGCTTGCTGATTGATAACATTAGAATAAAACAAAAACAATCATTGGACTCTTTACTTGAGCCGCCTAACCGGTTCGTACCCAGTTCCCTCTTCACACTTCACATGTAAAGCAGGCACTGCCCTTATATGTAGGGTTCACTAGGTTATTGTGTCTGCAAAGTTGTTATTTCTGACATTATCACTTAACGATTTCTATTAGTAATGTTAATTAGCATGCAAAATCTTATTTTCTTTTCAATCAACTCAGCCTATAGCAGTCCACTGCTGGACAAAAGCTTCTAGGGCTCTGGGTATTTTCCTTTGATAAAAGTGAAACATGGACAATTACAATTTGTCGGGGCTCTTTCTGTAGTTCAAAACGTCAGAGTAATGTTCGCACCCTGTTGCCTGTACAACACTACAAAGTTATTTTGGCGCGTGGCCAAAATCGGAACTAACGCCGCCATCTTGTTTTGTCAATACAATTTCTGTGACATTGTCAGAAATATTTACCAACAACACCCTCCTGTCAATGTCATTCGTGTTCCTAAAGATCCTTGTAGCACTGTACCTACCGGGAATACTTCGCATGTGGACGTCGCGACTCTGACTAGGTCAATGGGTTATTGTGGCACTGGTTTTCATTAGTAGGACAACTATTCCCACTAACAGCACAACTTTACTTCAATGATTTGGTTGGTAAGTGATTGAGCAAGAAGAAAATGGTATCGATTGAAAATATATCTCTCCTGTATATTTTTATTCATAATATACCAGAGGAGCCATTCTCGTAATTTTAAGAGCGTTCACAGTCTGATCTCAGTCTTGATCTGTTTTTGACATTGATTGTTGCTGAGATGAGATTGTGACTATATTTTAAACGTTTTTATTTACCTAATATCTATAAGATAATAAAAATAAATGAACTCTTTTAGTAACTAGAGTAAAGGTAAGAAAATAAAAATAGGACGTTACCTAAGCTAGTATAATTTTTCATAGACTTATTCTGCCAAATAAACTTAGGCCATTTATTAAAAGACTGTTACATAAAAATAAAGAACCGCTGCCGAATAGTCTGCTTTTTCGTTCTAAGTAATTTTAATAAATTGAACTAACTATAAATCACTTTACTTTATACAATTGCTACATCTAACAGTCACAATTACTATTGTATTAATAAGATTTAGAACGGCTGCAATTAAAATCAATAACGATTTTAAAAAAAAATCGATGCCCTTTGATTATTTCCCCTCCTTTTTATATACTTGTACATATTATTATTTTAAGACTTAGGTTTTTAAATTATGTAAATATTTCATAAGGAGATTAATCGTCATATCAAAACTCCAGAGCAGTTAATAAAAGAACTTATTCGAGAGTGCGAAACTCACACCGATGTATTTATTAACATAATTAGTACTTCCATTGTGAAATACTGCACCGAGCCAATACGTAACATCATTACACACTGAATGAAATGAATCATTAAGTCTGTCAGCATTCCATCAATTAGCATTTCATGGATTGTAAAATTGAATTATATTCATATTAACAGGTGACCACAATTTAATAATTAGTTTACCCAAAACTTCGCTTTCAGTTCGTATTAGGTGGTAATTGATAAATTGAACACGCTAATATTGTGGAATGTGTTACTGAATTTATGATTTCTATATTCAGAGTAATGTTTTTAAAAGCATTGATCGGTAATAATGATTTATTCACTCTTGAAGCGCAGGTAGACCGCAACTTACACAACAAGAATGAGGTTCTCGTCAGTTGGTTCAATCAGGAGCTTGATGCGGAAGATCATGTTCCTCAACACGGTACTTATACTGAGGTGGTTCCTGCATCTAGATCCTTAACCACTGATAGCTTGGACCCTGTTTCCATGCTGGTGGATTCATATTACATTTTCAACTGGTTTTGATAGTAGCAAAGTAAATTTTGTTACAAATAACATTTTCTTAGAAAATAAGATCAAAAATAAATATATAATAAAAGTTTCAATTTATACTACACTGTTGATGCGTTAAATTACAAACCCCTTAACTATACCCAAAACAGTGGCAGCTCCATCATTGTAAGTAAACTTGCCATTTTATTCGGCGGCAGCAGATGTGGAAGTTTAACTCATCATTTCGAGATCGCGAAATCGCTTGGAAGTAATTCGCGAAGGCGAGCTCCCCGCAGACGCTTTACTTACAAGCACTTGAACTTAGTTGGGAGCAAGTTGGCCGGCTTTCCTCTCATACACTCCGTAACGACAACTTACTCACTTTTGCTCACTTGAGCTTAGCGCCCGCAGATATCAAGTGTTCAAAATTTGTTTGTAGCTGTTAAATTGTAATTGTATTAATTACGCTGGAAAGTGACTTTCAGGAGATTTGTGATCGATTTGGTTTTATAAACCATTGAGTTGGTTGTTCTGTGTATTAAAAACATAAATTGTATATTGTGACTTATTGGATTTTATTAGCCAATTAAAAAAAAAATTTTTTACTTAATTTTCAACACGTAAATTTATAGAAGCGACAAGATTAACCGACACAAAAATTATATTTCTGTTCACGCGTGCAGCTGTACCTTCGCAGATCCGCAGCCTCTAAGAGTAACGTGAGTGTAAATAATTCAGTCGATGCGAAGCCTGCTCCCCGGGGCTTTGCTCCGAATACCAACATCTGATCTGTGATTGCGCACGATAAATCTATTCCTCTCAGCACACCGATTGTTGTTTATCCCTCGTAAATATTCTGTTGCAAATAAATATATTCACATCTCATTTAGAGAGCATAATATTTGTTTTGGATGCAAAGTTTGGTTAAAATTTTCACGTATAAAAGTCAAAAGAGAATGGAAGGCGACAATAATGTCTAGGTATGGAATGTGCGCCCCGTGGCTGGCGGGCAAACAAGCCAAAGCCGTGGGTACGTGCCACGCAATACAAATCGCGGCGCGCTGCACGCTAAACTTGCACGGTTCACACCTATTCAATTGTTATTTTGACAATTATGCGATTGGTATGTGCGAAATATTTGTATTGAAATTTGTGTTTGATATCGTACGGATAGCTGCGCGTTATGCATGTCTTATTCCAAGAAACACGATATCGATTGACATACCCTGTATAAGTGTATATACCTAAGTATTTAGAACAGTTAATGAGCATATATATGTAATAATTTTCAGTGTTTGTATTTATACGTGAATTGGTATATATTATGTAACAAAGTCCTCGCTATTCCTGTTCATAATATTACGTTATTTGCACGAAATAAATTTATAATTTACCAAACTAAGGAAAATAATAATACACTGGAATTTGCAATCTTCTGTGGAGTTCGATTCGATTAATCAAATAAACCGCTACTGAAATGATTTCGTGATTCCAAATATTTTAATTGACAAACAGAAATGCCGGGAAAATAGCGCTTAAATTGTGCTTGCATTTGCGGGATGTTAATTCAATGAATAAACATCACGTCAGAACAACATCAAAATCCACTTCCTACTAGCTATGGCGATGCCTCAATTGGCATGCAATTCAATTAAGCTCACTTTTTATGCAAACCGAATACACGTTCACAGGTGAATCTGTAAGTCAATCACGCTATTATTACCTCCATTATCATTCCGTCGTAAAAGTGTGATTATAGAAGATTATTCCCATTACCAGATCCATTGTCCCACCAAGAAAATTCATTATATACTAGGACTCGTAACATCTAAAACACGGTTTGCGTGACTTTACATAATTATCACGAAAATGATCACGTTTACTTGGATGCTATACATTCAGATTTCATAAAACAAATTGTTGGTTTTACTAAAACTTTCCTCCAATTGTATTAGTTGAAAATTGATCGCTAATGTTGTTCGAAATTTTTGATCGTTAACCTAATTTTGTTGATCGACCGCGTGACGTGCGTTGTACGCACATTAACACATGAGCAAGTGCGGGCTCGTGGGTAATTGACACGCCGCTATAAGAGGCTTCACTGACTCTGTACCTACAAGCGTTTGTTTCAACGGAACATAAAATTTACATGTACATAAGTTATTTGCGCCGGAGGTGCGTCGGCTCGTAAATCTCGCGACAAGGGGATTTCTGTTTGTGAAGTTTCTTTTTTATTTCCACTTTATCTGTGTAACGCAAAGGACTGTGAATACTCAGGCGCAACTCTGAACCCGCTCAACTTCAATAAATCAATTTGTGCACTTACCCGTACTTATAATGTTCTCAGAGAGTTCGGCACGTGTCGAGACCGACTCTGAATCTGAATACGTTACACTTTCATCGCATAAAGTATGTGAGCGTAATCCTATATTTTTATATCAGAGGATACTTATGAAACTCTTGTTTTAGCTTCTTTTCTTACTTTTAAATAACACTGTACGTGTGTGACAACTTATTTTCCTTCTTCAGTATAAATTACTGAACATAAAATTATTCACAGTGGGTTCCTACTTTGTGAAATTTTAAACCGTCGCTGTCATTCCCCCATACCCAATTTAATCCTTTTAAGAATCACTTAAACGCTACACAGCCTTTTCAACCGAAATAAAATAAGCAGTCGAAACGGTTTGTCCGGTTCGTCGTGTTCATTTTGTATCACAAAGTTAGATGTGTTTGTCGTTCTATTTTAAACGCGATAACGCCAACTTTCCAGTCCTCGAAATGTGAATACCTTGTTGCGAAAATGTGACTAACGGAAACTGTGTACAAGTAACTCCGCTGTCCTTCGGTGGCTCACACCGCGCGACTCCCCGCCACCCTCCCAGCACTCGCGTCACATGCGAGCGCGCGCGACGCCGCCTGCCGGCCGCCGGCGGCACTAGCTACCCATTCAAATCTCTTTAATATTACAACAAACAACGTTATTCACTTCTTACACCACGTTTTTTCACTATATTTATACATTATACGCGTAACCAGCACAAAGGAAAGTTGCCAACATACAAGTTAACGCCTGCAGTATTTGAATTTCCATGCACAACAGTATATCACAACTAATCCTTTCTGAGGTTGACATTTAGATTTATGGCAGACAAAATAATTTTCAAGTGGTTGAGTTTATTTACTAAGATTTTCTGTAAAATGGAACTAATTGAATGTGACCCTTTTTGCACGAACTGTCACAGATACTGCGATATTATATTCGTGGAATGATACTCTTTTCAGTGGTTTGGAATAATTCCTAGATTTTAACCATATGCTGATCTCTTTATTAACTTACTTATGTTAAACTAGTTTTGTTAGATGTTTACGATAGCTCACAAAAGAATAAATGGATACCTTAATCTAAGCGCTCATATACTTAGGTACCTAGGTAATATAAACAAGCTATTGCTGCTACTTGTACTAAACTCGAGAATAAGTTTAAGTCTAGATTCCTGTGTAGCGTCGGAACGCAACTCATTGCCGGCCATTATAATTAACTACTTGCTAATTACAATATTTATTATACACATAAGTATGTAGCTACCGACGTTTTCAAACAATACGCTGTTTCAATTGTTAATTAAGTACAACTTCTTTAATTGACAATTATTTACTGAATAAAAGTCTTAAGAAATAAGTAAGAATTCTTGCAATATGACATTTTGTATAATATCTATGATAAATTGTATGACATTTAGTACCTACTGGCATTAATGTATGCTTCCGGATTGAGTAAGTAATTGAATTACTTTGTAATTGGTTGTGAATTTTATTTCTAACATTTACAAAAGACTGTTAAACTATAAGCATGTAATTTATTTTTTTAATAAATGAATCTCAGTATGTTCACTGGTATGATTTATGAAAATTGATCTCAAAATTTAAAAGAACTCTTATACGGACGAGTAGTGAGTGGGTGTTACTACTGAATGTCAGAAAAGAGCTACCAGTGAATTTAAATGTTTCTGCAAAAGTTCACTCGGTCCCGTTTCCTTACAGACCGCGGTTACTAACTTTATACACTTAATTTAAATGAAAATTTCTTTTGTTACGACTTTAACATATGATCCGATTAAAATGTAAAGGTAGGCATGGAAGAAAGAGGTATTAGCATTCATTTAAACTTTAAGTTTTTGATATCATTTGCTAACTTGTTATCATAATTACGTTTAACCCTGACATTCTTAAGGAAAAAGACAATAAACATACCTAATTCGCACATTTAGCCAAAGTTATGCCTCCGTGTTTAGAATAAGAATGACCGTGAAACATAAATATTACACAATATTATTTCGAAAGAGTCAAGCTAAATTAACAGGAACAAAAGTAGGAAGGGCGAAAGTTAACTTTCAGTTGAAATTAATGAAGATTACAAATTTCACGGCCATTGAGTTCCCCGCCTCGTCGAACCTTTGACTCTAAGTTGCTTGTTAGACTAAATTGAGAGAAATAATAGGACTCATTTGTTTGGTTTAAAGGTTTCCAGTCCCACGCGGCACCGGAAGTTATTATTTTACCACAATCCGAACGGTCAGTAAAATAATATTGTCCTAATATTTACGAGTATTGTCCCCGTTAATTGTGAATAGTTAATATCTCGATAAAAATGTGTAGTATTTAAGTATTTTCGCAAGTTGTGCGTGCAATGCAGATAATCGCATAAATCACAGGTAGGTGATGGTATTATAATAGACTAGCAGCGCCGCCCGGTTTCACCCGAATAAGTGTCGAACCCGTGGAAATATCGGGATGAAAAGTATGCTATGTGTTATTTTGATGTATAAGCTATATAACTCAAACTAGCTGCAAAGCTAGCTAGCTGCAAAGTTTCATCAAAATCCGTTCAGTAGTTTTTGCGTGAAAGAGTAACAAACATGCATTCATCCATCCATCCTCACAAACTTTCGCGTTTATGATATTATACGATAGCACTAGGAAGTGGTGAACGGCGGGCTTTTGGGGGACTATCTTTTTTAATTTTGACTTCCGAAAAGTGCTGATTCTCAGCCTAATTTGAATAAATGACTTTTGATTTTGATTATTATAGTAGGATATAAAGTGCATACCTAGTACCAGACAATCGCCGAATGCTTACTAATAGGGTCTTGTTGGTACTTTTTGGGTACGGAACCCTAATTAACTAACATGCTGTCAAACTCATGTCAACCCCTGCGATTGGTTGACCGAACTAACAACAGCCAATTAAAACAATTGATATGAGATTAAACAACAGGTTAAATTCAATTCAATGGGTGTTCAGAAACCAGGGACATAAACTCACCTTCTTCCCATGTCCCATGGGGGTAGGCAGAAACTACAGAACGCCACCAGCTACGATCCTTGGGGCATACATGCGTCCAAATAATATCGCAGTACTATTTTACACTTTCGGAGATACAGTGCCAATTTTTAGAAGTGCGATTAACTTATTATAAAAAGATAAAAATAGAAGACTTTAAGAAAAATTAAAATGTTTGTAATTCAGGCCACTCAGACTCTCTGTAGAACGATTAGTCAATTTGTAATAGAAAAACTGCCTAGCGCATCACAGAAATACAATCTAGGGTTGAACTTTTTGCAACGATTCAGTCGCGATACAATTGCAAAAAGACCGCGATATACTCACGATGTTGTCACTGGTCGTATATCTTCGCCCACATAACCACGATTCTGCATCGCTACAATCGCGATACAGCCGCGGTTCAGCATCAATACGTAACAGTCGCGATGCAGAATTCATAGACGCGATGCCGTATCGATACAATATCGACAAACTGCAGCGTCCACGTGCATTGACAAGACGTATCTTGTGTGCATGTGGACGCTACAGTTGGGCTCGGTCAAGATGGAGTCGGTCGAGACAATATTGATCGCTTCATCTTAATTGGTGCTTTTACGGAAGCAGCCGCAGCGTGGGCGTGGGCAACGTTAATATTTGGTGCACCCATATTAACTTCCTTTACTCAATGTCACCCAAAACAGTCGCATGTTAGTAGCGATGCTGAATCAATACAGTCGCACGTTTGCATCGCTGCAGAAGCGATGCTGATTCGATACTATGCTATTGTATCGCTGCAAAATCCCTATCACGCGGTGCAAATGCGACAAACGGCCAACAACAGAGATGCAGGCGCGCGTTAACTATACCTACGTGCTATTGAATTGCTGCGAAAAGTCGCTGTGGGCGACTACCCTTAGTTAAAGGCAGTACCTATTATGCAGTTTGTTTACAGAAAACATATGTATAGCTTGCACTCATTCAGTAAAAATATATTATCTTCTTAAATAAAAATAAATTCTTTGACGAATGATATGAGGTATATAAATATATTATATATCTATTGCTGTGTGTGACTTGTATTGCTGAGCTTAAAGAGAAATATTCTAATGTTTAAAAACCGAAAGCTTGTTCGTGTGGCGGCAGCACTGTTATTTACTGAGATGAGTTTGCAAAAGAAAAGTGTCTACCATTGATAAAAACCTCATTTACTGGAAAATTACCAGCTGTGCAATTTCTTCCTTGCAGAGCTTTTCCCATAATTATTAGGTATCTAATACCATATTTGTGAAATAAATATTTTCTCATAATTATACAAGTAACAGCTGCGCAATTAATTCATTATTCTTAAAATAAATACCTACCTAGCTGTGACAGGTAGGTGTGGTCTGTTCCTAAAGTATCTGTTGAAAATGTAAGCAAATGGATCATAAAACGTATCTGTTGATGCCAATTTGTAATGCCTCATATAAATTGAATACTTTGATTTGATTATTTGAATACATAAACCCGACAATTTAATTTGAAATCACCTTAAAGATGTTTTACATTTGGCAATTCAGGTTAATTTTATAACCTCAAATTTCGTTGATGTTGAAACTTTCTCAATACAGATGATTGTATTACTAAATTCCCTTTAATAACTGATTTCGTGGGAATTTAAGGATCAGGCTATTGCAAATTCATGGACAATAATGACAAAGGTTGGACAAAGGGCAGCAGTGACACCTGAAGTAAGCAATTTTTATCCCCATTATAGTGACTCAGATTTTACTATTATACTACAACACTTTATAGATTCTAGATAAGATTGGCAAAACGATAAGATTATGGATGGTACCACTGAAGAACCCGTCACAGTCAATTTTGTTTAAAAATAATTTGAATGGCAGATATGCTTAGCACGCAGTACAAGGATTGTGGTGGCTCATAGAAACTAATCACTATAAGTTGATATAATATATGGTAAGAACCCAGGTGACGATCGCATAACCACTGAAGCCTGAAAAATAGAAGAGTCTGTCCTTCTTCCACAGGTTTCAAATGTTTTCAAGAGTATTTTAATGTGATTTTATCTGTTTAGAATTTTAAATAGTTTATAAGTAATTTAAATGTATGAGTTTAAAACTGTGGACTAGGTTTATGTCTGAAATAAATTAATTATTATTATTATTTAAAAACCGGGATTCTACCACACACGTTTTGTCACTCCTTGATTAATCTTCTTCACAAAAAGGGTGACAAAACAGACAAACAAGTACCGTCTCATCAGTCTGGTTTCGAGCCTGCAAAGCTTTCCTTAAAGTAATCGAGAACAGAATCCTCGACAAACATCATCCTCCCGAACAGGCCGGATTTCGTCGCGGCCTCTCCACCACCTCCACTCCATCAACCAGGTTGTCGAGAAACTTAGAGAGTTCTAGCTCCCACTTCATATTGCATTCGTAGATTACTGAAAAGCTTTCGATAGCATCAGCCATACCTCAATATTTAACGTCTTACAGTATCAAGTAATAGACACCACGTACCTACATAAACCTTTTGCAAAATATTATAGAAACAGCACCGCAGCCAATCAAACCAGTTCTAAGACAAGACCGTCTTTCCAGATCAACAAAGGAGATAGACAAGGAGATCCACTGCCTCCGATGTTTAAGGACTTAAAGGAGGTCCAACTAAAAAGTTATAAAAAAGACACCGATGTCGTTTTTTTTCGGTTTTCCTATCACCAGAGTCACCATCAGATCAATCAATCTGCCTAGCCTTTTCTCGGCTATATTTGGGTCGGCTTCCAGTCTAACCGGATGCAGTTGAATACCAGTATTTTATATGGAGCGACTGCCTATCTGACTTTCGCAACCCAGTTACTGGGTAGCACGATACCCCTTGGTAAGACAATACCTCTATGGTAAGACTGGCTGTCAGACTTTTGGGCTTCTGACTACCTGTAACGAGCGTCAAAGATCTACAAATGGCCGGGACCAACGGCTTATCGTGCTCTCTGATGCACGGAGGGGTCTCAATGAGTCCTGGATGGTCACCCATCCGCGAACCGACCGCGGCAAGCGTAGCATAACCTTGGATCAGCCCGTTTTTATTTAGACACGAGCCTCTCTAATGGCTAAGAATGCGATAACCCTTTATTTCCAATTCTTAGTTTTATCACTAAATTTTTGTAACAAGTAGGATCGCACAATTTAAAACAATAACACTAATAATACACAACACACTCCCTCAATAACACTTAAATGATATCTGATATTTTTTAAATTGATTAGCTTTCATGATGAGATGTAAAATGGTTCTTGTTAGAAAATGCTAAACCCACACAATATTAATTTCCTGTATGATTTTTTATTATGGTTCAGACCAATTTTACTATCTAGTTATTCCACCAGTCTATGAAAACCGAAGAAAAATAAAAAAAACAACGAACCTCTTTTATGTTTTAATGAAAGCGAACTGGCCAAAAATAACCAAGGCAATTATAAAATAAAAAAGTTATTATTTTAAAAAAATCACTAGTTGCTGTACTGCTACAATTTTCAGAGAAAATTGACAGTATTTTTAATTACATTGAATAATAATAAAAACTATTTTGTTACATTTTTTAATTGAGCGTTTGATTAATTCGCGGACGTGGACTTCAATAATGAAATAAAATTGACAAAATTAAATATAGGTTACTACCTTACATTTTACATTTACATTACATTACCTACTACTTTACATTCGACCATACACGCCTTTATTTTTCTGAAAAGCTTATTTATTTGTTGATCATTTGTATTTATTTTATTGTACATTTACTACATAGTCTGCAGTACTTTTAACTTTTTAATAACTATCCGTAGTACCTAAGTAATAAATAAAATGTATCATGGAGATTCATGGTCCTATGTTACAAATATTTAGATACTTCCACAATCTAGTTTAAATTATTTGGTTACAATTTTTTTTATGGGAATGTTTATACTTATATGTAAATAATATTTTCGGAGTTTTCGGTAAAGTCGGTGTTTCCTTTTGAGCTACTCTGAGAAGAAACACCGAAACAAGGTTTGTTTCGGTTTTGTTAGGGTCTGATCATGTGAAGACCATGTAGATAAGTATCGGAAATGGTATTTTGAGATAACAACGACACAGATTTGAGTGGCAGGTCCACTCAAATCTGTGTCGTTGTTATCTCAAAATACCATTTCCGATACTCCAGTCTGAACATTATTATACAAAAGCTCAACGACTGTTACCTAATCAAACGATCAAACCAAGTCAGAATAGCAATGAAGATATTCATGTTAGCAGTACTTACGATATCTCTTAATATATCGAATTTCGAATCATCATGTACAAAACCCACTTTTCTCTGATAATTGTTATTATTGTCTTCCGCCATAGATCTTGAACTGGTTAATTTAATTAATTACACTAAGAAATACTCCGTGAGATTCTAAAATTTTGTTACCGTTCCTGAGTAGAGAGGTACTCGTACTTCCTTCATCTAATAATTACAGAATCAGCTCCCAATTATTAAATCAGTTAATTTTTCATTAAGTGTTTGATTAGTGTATTTTCTATAAACCAAATTATAGTAGATAACTCAACTAAACGGTTTTCTTACAAGCACCTACTTTGGGAAATATTTTTGGGACATGAGTTCATTTTTTTCAGCATTTAAATAAACACTAACAACATGACCAATATTTTTTATGTAAATATTAAGTATAATCAGAAAACAAATAAAAACTGCCGTTCATTGGATTTATGTTATAGAATCAAGTTCTTCTAACTTAACAGACAATTACTGTGCTGATGGGGAGTTGGTTGCGCCATTTTTTCTAATTCTTCCCAGCTTAAGCATCAGGAAGTGGTGAAGGGGACTTCCGATTTTTTAGGGGACTGCCTTATGTAATTTGGACGTTCAAAATGTGCTGATTTTCAGCCTAATTTGAATAAATGATTTTTGATTTTAATTTTGAATTAGGTAATTTTGAGTGGCGTAAAAAAGAGTCACCTCACGTAGAAACCCGCCCTTGGCTAAAATTGAGGTGATTTGTTCATTACAAACTTTCCATAGCTATGCCAAAATATTCATCAGATCTTCACTGAATTGATAAGGGACCAACTAGATGGTACTCCTACTCTCTCTTTAATCAAAAACGTTTAGCATATCGGTTGATGTCAGAGAAATTGCATACCATAACTACCTACATAAAAAATATGGAATTGACAACGTCCTCCTTTATGAAGGCGGCTAAAAAGAAATCCTAGAATGCTCGAAACACCAATTTACGTGAATTGGTATTTCGAGCTTCCTAAGGTTTCTAATAACAGGAACTAAAAAAGATTTGTCAATTTTTCCTCCGAACTACATCATTATTTCATACTTTTATTTCTTCCTTTTGACATAGGCACATACGGAAACCTATTATGCATTATGCCAGTCAAAGGCGCCAAAACCACGACCTAACATTTATACTTAAACTTTTTATATTTTACATACCTACAATAGGGAAACTTCTTGGAAGATTTTGATGGCACCTACTTTTACTCGTAAAAATCTCAGAGTCCCGTAAAAGAATACTAAAATATTTCGCTCATGTTTTAACAATGCAGACAGAAGTCCTGAGACATGAAAAGAGTAAAAAAAACTTCAAAGCAGAAGAAAACGTAAAAAGATCATACTCACTTTCGTCCTTTATGGTCGGTGTAAACAATGTGGTTCCTAGCGGCGGGAGTCTGCCGACTCCGGGCCAGCGAGTGCGCCTCCATCATCCGCGGCCCATACCCTGCCCGGCTACACAGCGGCTGCCATGCAGAAACAAATCCGTGCTCTTAGCCTTGCCACACACAGCCGCGAACTGTCTGAGTGTTCAGCTAGTGACCGCTTCGGTGAATTACTCCCCGGCCACGTTTAACAAGTTCGGATGGCCGGCTTGTTAGAGCGCGCTGCTCTCCACCAACATTGTATACACAGTTTCGACTTCTTAGCTGTGAAAGTTTCACCCGCTCTGTTGATTTTGTTTGTTAACATTGTCCTGTTCAAGAACTGTTCTAGATTTATCTCCTTTGTGTTTGCTCACTTTGTAAAATCAAGCACAGCATGGACATTTCGTTTTGTTTCGGTTTTCCTCTGTTATGTATTTATTGTTCAAACTTTGCTCTAAGTTTCATTGTATTAAATTGTTCATCTGTAACGAAAGTCCGGTTGTAAAACTTGGATCTCCTATTTCCTTATTTCAAAAGTTATTCATTCAAGCTACCTACTTGTTCTTATAAACTTGGATAAAAACTAATACGTATAGCCGATTGTTACTACAGAATGTTTAATTATAGGTTCATAAACCACATCTCAAGAGACTTGTTCATACTCTTGTGGCAGCTTACATAACCATTTACACAGATGTACATTGGAGGACAATATACCTGTATACTAGGGAGTACATAAAACTGTTTACATAAGCACTTATTTATCTTCTACGAGTAGGCGGAGCTTGGGATCGAGGCGGGCTTATTTGGAATCGACAAGGAGGTGGAGTGGAGGCATCTACTTGTTTATCAATACCTTCTGTACTTAGATATATAGAGCCGAACAAATGTCAAAATTACAAAAGATGTACCGAAGGACCAACAATAGAATTTTGGATTAAGGTCTAAACGTGCGACCTATAAATTATACGATAATTAAGGAGCTACTCACTAATAGGAATGGATATTTTCAGAACCAAATATTTCCTAAAGGTTAAAATGTTTTCCCGTTTCATAAATTATATTTCGCAAGACAGTGTACAAATGGGCTTTAATTAACTGGGGAATGTCGGCGAAACAGCAAATATGCCAGGATCGGCCGGCCGCCCCGCGCCGCCGCGCCTCCCGGCAACGCTAACTACGATTTACATTCCCTCTTATTTATTTACAAGATACAGCAACACAATTTAATTTAATTTACAGACTGGGGTAATTTTATTTCGTAAACCGACTAAGGAATTGCCGAACATTAATCAATATGGAAATAGAATACGTATTCTTCAAGACTGCCTGCAGAAATTTTACTTTTCTGTAGCTATAATTCAAGTTGAAAGCTAACTTTTCTTAAAAAAAATCGTGTCTAGAATATTTATTATAAAATTGTACTTTCAGCTAAACGAATATATGAATACTCACTACAATTATTATTGCCAAGCAATATTTTTATTGGCCATAGCCGTGGAAGGGTACTTATTAATTTCACTATGATGCTGATTTTATAAAAGTTTATTTTATAACAGTGTATACATTTTGTAGCTACAGATACTAAGTAACATGACTGCATGCATTGAATAATCACTGAAAGTTACTATAGAACAACACAACTCTGCATTCTCCCGCGTTACGAACTAAGTTACGCTCGCGGCGCGGATCCCGGCAGAGTGTGCAGTGCACTCACCTCCAAGGCTCGCAGCCGACTGAGCGCTGTACTCTTTACTCTAAACCATTATCCTTCCAACCGAAATTCAAACGATCGAATACTCACCATATCGCTCACAACTTAAAGTCCATTTTTACTTTCACCAAAACCCTGAAAGCCTTTTCCCGCGATGGAGTGAGAATTCGGGAGAATACGTCACGAAAATCTAATTCTTCGTACGCGAACATAATGACGGCTTTAGAACTGAAGATGACGGGAGCCTCAAAATTTTCGTGAGATGACGTGCCTGCGAAGTAGAAACCTCTATGTTTAAGATCTGAGGGTTCATATTGCAGGTAATGTGCCCGCCAGAGAGGCGGTCGTAAGGCTTCGAGGGGTGGCGCGTAAAACAGGCGCATGCGTAAATCTCTTGAATTATTTCTCAAACTCTGAACTAAGTTGAACTGATTAGTGTTTGAGTCACAAGTAAAAAATAATATCGACAGTTTGAGGTGATAAAATATGTATAAGTTGCGACGAGGGCTTGGCATACAATTTTTAAATTGCTACTTCATAGTGAAAATAGCTGTTTTATTTTCACTCTGCAATTATTTATCGGCTCCGGAAACATTTTTGCTCAGTTAGTCAATATTATTTTAACCACTTTAACTGCAAAAACGGCAACAGATATGCACAATATTTTCATATTTTAAAACGAAGTTCCGAAAATATAAAAAAGTAAGTAAACGATCAGTTTGTGTATTTATTAACTACGAAAATATTCGCGTTCAACATATAGGTAAATAAAATTTAAGTGTCTGTTTTTTAATGTCAAAATAACAAGTGTTTACTAAATGCATATTTATACGCTACTTTAAAAAAAACACTTTATTTTTATTTTTGTTTGTCTGTCTGTTTGTTCCGGCTAAGCTCCGAGACGGCTGGACCAATTTTGATGGGACTTTCTCTGGCAGATAGCTGATGTTATGGAGTAACTTGGCTTGGACCTAGACCCTTCAAAATGTGAACTTTATCTTTCTGACATTACCGACAAACAATTGACTCCAGATAAATTGAATGCATTGGCCCAATAAATCAAAATTTTAGACAAAAGTTCACTGCACCTCATAGGTTCCCCAATTTTAGAAGATAGTTTTTCTCTTTTCATCGATGAAAAAATTAAAATTTCAACGACATTTCGGACAGACTCTCTAAAATTATTTTACATTCTAATTTTATTTAATTAATTTACTGATTAGATACTGTTGTTTTGACCGAAATTTTATAAATTTTCTACGTTCTTCCCCTTTATGGAAGCAACCACATCTGTTGAACAAAATTGACCATATTATCCCCAGCATATTAGCCGAGCGTGGCTTCAAGCCACACTACCCATCCGTTTTGGTAGCCTCGGCGTCCGCAAGATTACCAGTATTAGCTTCCTGTCCTCTGTCCACAGCACCAAAAAGTTTACCGGGAAAATTTTAGCCCCCTGCTTGGTTGTCCGACGTGGTGAACGCCTGGAAAGCGGCTTGCCCGGATACAGATCGGCCCGTAAACCCATCTTCCCAGAGACAGTGGGATGAGCCGCTCTGCAGGTTGGTACGGAATAATCTTATCAATACGTCCACCAATACTGCTGAGCGTGCCCGCCTGCTGGCTGTGGGTGAGTGGGAGTCGGGGCTCTGGCTTCAAGCACTCCCGTCACCCAACATAGGCACTATGCTGGGTAACACTACCTGCCGGCTGTCACCTGTCTGCGTTTGGACGGTCCTTGTGGGGCTCCGCAGGCAGGCAGTCGACAGCCAGTGCGATGAAGCTGTCGACTGCCTCGGACACCATGGCCTATCCTGCAGTAGGAGCGCAGGTCGGATAGCACGGCACGCCAACATTAATAACATCAGCCGTCGTGCTGTTGTCACCGCCGGGGTGCCAGCTGTTTTAGAACCCAACGGCCTGGCACGCGACGATGCGATGGGAAGAGACCAGATGGAATGACCATAATGCCCTGGAAATTAGGCAGACCTTTGGTGTGGGATGCAACATGTGTCGACATCCTTGCGCCATTTCATCTACCTAGCTCGGTGGGCTGTGCTGGAGCGGCTGCTGCTGGTGCAGAAAACCTCAAACGGCGAAAATATTCCAACTCGATTGGGAGTTATATGTTCGAGCCGTTTGGGGTTGAAATAATAGGGCCATGGGGTCCGAGTGCCTACTTGGTTTTTCGAGATATCGCCAAGCGGTTAGTCGACTCTTCAACGTGACCAGAGGGCTGGCCTGTTTTTTGGCCAAAGAATTAACATCGCCATACAACGTGGCAATGCTGCCACTCACTGTTCCTGTTGACACTGACAGCGATGCGGAAGAATTTTTTGATGCCCTATGATTATTTTGCTTATTTTTTCACATATACCATTATATATCATTATTTGAAATGATACAATGTTAAAACATAGTTATCTGTATAACCGACATCTCACGAGGCGCTGACTTAGGAGGTGTTCTAATTAAAATGGGTAACGACTACCACTCACCAATCTCCCATTCATTAGTTCCATCATTTCTATCTATGTATCTGGCCAGTGCTACGAGTATCACACTGCTGCATTGCAAAAGAACAAGGAATGAAATAGGAAGTGTGTGAAAAAAAAGGAGAGGGAGAACCCTCCCTCTCCGTTTTTCTTTTCTTTTTCACTTCTAATTTCTGCTGATGCAGGTCAGTCCTTTCGGTAGGAGTCATGCTCGTTCCACCATCTTCGCATTGGTCTCCCGGGCTCCTCCAGGCACTGTCAGTGCGTTAAGTAACTTCGTTTTTGTTCTGTTGCGTCTATGAGAAGACTATTTGGCCGAGATAGATAATCCTGGCCAGCAATCTCCTTACCCGCAATATTTAGTTTTTATTACAATTTGATTACAGACAAACGTCTTTCGGGCTCGTTTGATTCGTCTCTTGACGAGTACTTTGGTGCTAGATGGTAAACAGGGTCTGATGATGCACAGGTAGCTTAAGTTCAGTAAATCGCATATAACGGAAAAACACTGCTACGCGAACGAACACGCTTTTATTTATTTCTTATCAGGTTTAAATTATTTTTAACTTTTTAGTTCTTTTTATAAACAAGTAATAAAAGCTTGTCTTTAAAAAGTTTTTTTTCTTTTTTTTTAATGCTGTTTACCATGAGTTGAATCTTTGAATCTTAAGGCTCCATCATTTATACAAATTAAATAATATCGATTACATAATTGTGTAAATTAATGTAGGTAACAATTGATTTACACCATTAGAATAGTGGCACAAGAAAGACCATCGATAGCAAGGGGTCATCACGCAATCATGGGACTAATACAATCAAAAGAGCCAGTTATAAGGGAGGGCGCCCACGAGCAACTTAGTAGCCCAGCAAATTTCTCTCTGTCCTTGTCTCTTCGCCGAGATTTGGACGATGCACACACGGGAGCGACACCACTTTTTTGTAAAATTTTAACTGGCTAGCCGGCAACTTTTTTGTCACCGTGCGCGCTCTTGCATTGCAACCAATAGACGGGCGACAGTTGCGCCCAAACTCGTGGACAAAAATGTCTACCATCTGTCGCGTCACTACATGCGCGCACTTTCATACAAATCCGTAGACTTGATGTGAGAGACACATTAGTTGAGCAGACAAAAGTTGGTCGTGGGCGCCCGTGTCTCTTAGTGTCCTTAGTTCCATCATCACTACCATTATAAAACAACAATGAGAAAACACAGAAAAGCTTTGCAATAATAACTCAGAAAACACACAAACAATGTCAACCATGATCCTGTACAGCATTAATAAGAGATAATGAACAGGCACGACATCGACAAGACTATTAATAAAATGTTAGAGGTAAAATATTAGTGGGAGTCCGCGGGCGGAGTGGCGGAGTGGCGGACGCGTTCCGTGTAACTCTCAATATGAGCTTTGTTACCGCTTTGTGCCGCTATTTCTTGTGTCACTGCATTGAATATATCGGGTGCTTTCCTTTGTGCACGGAATATTGCTCGTCTTTTGTCGAAATGAACGTTACCTTCCCAAGAGTTGTTTCAGCGAAGAATTTCGCGATTGCAAAGTAATATTTCCCCTTAAGAATTTCGATGTGTTTCTTTTATGTCGGAGATGACTTTACTTCAGATTATATTGTGTTCGGAAATGTTGTTTCAAGTTCGATTTTCAATATCAACGATTCTTTTACGAGTTGTTTGAAGTATTTGTGGGGAAATATCAATCACTTTTCTTTTTTCTTTCAATTTATCCCGAAAGTTTCCTTTATGAAGCGGAATATCGTTCTAAATTAGTTTTTAATTCAGATAGTAAGAGTCCTAGGTAGATAAATTTAATTATTATTATAGAGTAAATCCTTTGTCCGCGTAATTGCATTGGCTTTGCCGTTTCAAGTCCAATAGCCATCTGACCACCAATTAGAGTGGGATTAGCGACGCTGGGAGATCGCCGGGCAATATACTCTTGAGATTGCTTGTTAATTATTTCAAAGTTCTTTCTAAGCTTTATTAGATATTCCATACATTTAGGGCTGATATTTCCTACGCCAGATAATTTTATCCAAGAAATAATTTAGAATTTTTGACAGTTCTTCCATACAAAATCTGTCCGACGGTAATTTTATTCCACGATTAGATATTATCTGTCGATTGAAAAATCAGCCCTTAATGAAATTAATGAATGGATTTAAATAAATCTACTATAATTTGCATAACCGTTGATTCGATTACATTAAATAATCAGTTGATTTGGGAAGTTATAATTTTTATTCTACAAGCAAGTTTCAATTTTTATTAAAAGAACTGGCTTTTAGTAGCCCATAGGGGATGTGATGTCAATTTGAACTTTGAACAAGTGGATCTGTGATGAGAATCTTGACCAATCCAACCGAGGAGTATTTAGCAATACTTGACAATTGATTTTCAATACCACTGATCGTTAATTGTATCTATGGAATCATCTTAAGTTGTCATTGAAATAAAGTAAGGTAGATGAGAAAGGTCTACGAAGCGCTACGAGGTGCTACGACGTAGCACGATTCTCACTAATACCCCAAACACCCTAAAAATTAAACTGGCCTAATCTGACCAATTACTATAAACACTAAACAATACAAAATACTCTATCAGTATAATTTGTTCTTAAAGTAATTATGAATGCGCAGTAGAAGCCGCGTATGGCGTGATAAAAGCCGGATCCGAACCATAGCGTATGCCGTTCACGTTGGCCGTTACATTAGGGCGGCGACACACAACGTACACCGCGAACGGTTCGGCCAACCTCACACACAACACACACGGTATACAAACTGACACTACAAATAGTTTGTAACTCAGTGATTGTAGCGGACACTGTGTTACAAATGTTTAAGAAAAATATAATTAAAAGAAAGTTGATTAGATACGAAAAAATACACTGGTACAAAAGCAGTCACAGAGTTTTTTCCGTAGAAGCCTAAAGCAATATTATTTATAAACAATTTGTAATTCATTATTATAATGTTGCAATTTCTATTAAGAATAGATAAGAATCAATTTATTTGTTCATTGTTACAAAAATTACCTTACAACTATTAGACACATGATTGCTTTATTTGTAACTATACTCGTAGTAGGTAGTTACCTGCCAGTCTATTCTGTAAAAATGTCACCGAGAAAACTTAGGTGAAGTGAGTTTAAAATGAGCTGTCAATAGTGACAATCCCTAGCATCAGGTGAAATGACAGCTCACTTCACCTAGGTTATCACGGTAATATTTTTACAGAATACATAAGCTTTGTCTACAAACATCCTATAAACGCACATTCATCGGGATGCGCGTTTAATTTGATTCATTTATTTGATTTTACTTTTTTAAATTTAATTTATTTTCAATCATTGTTTTCTCCAAAAATTCGACATGACGATAAAAACTTTCCATGGTTTTTCAAATAGAACCCTAGCAAACAGACGGATATGCTTTTAAACTGTGTCACAATAATGTATCGATAGCGGTCCACGTTCGGTTAGCTCGTCGGAGTGTTTGCTCGTCCGTACGTCCGCTCAACCAACGGCTAATTAAGGCTGGATTACCGCCCGGACCCGACCGCTACTTACTGTTTACAACTAGATTTGAAGACAAAGGAAATAATGTGCCGAACAATACCTTTCATTAACAGCAAATAGTTTCCTTCCAGTTGCTAATGCATGGTATGTTACTGTTACACTTAGCGCTTGCTGTATAATTTACTGAGAATTTAGATCGGGTTGATAGTTTATTAACTTCTTAATTAGTTGTGAGTTGAGTTTTGCAAACAGCTATTTATTTTTCTCAGGGAAAATAACGTCAATAGAGTGACTAATAACAAGCCACGCTACCGCGTCGTTTTAATCAATGTTTCCACGGTACTAAAATTTGTTGTTTTTTTATCTATTAAAGCTATAAATAAATGATTTGACATCTGTAAGTAGATTTTTTGTAAAGATATTTGGGTCTGTGGCTAAATAATAACAGCCACACAGGTCGATCGATCAGGTTAAGCTTCGCTTGCCGCGGTTGGTCAGTGGATGGCTGACCATCTTATGCATCTTAACATACCGAGACCCCTCCGTGCCTCGGAAAGCACGTTAAGCCTTAACGTGCTTTTCTTAGCCGGGACCAACATCCCGGCTGTCATTCGTGGATCTTTGACAGTCGTTAAGGGTAGTCAGAAGCCCGAAAGTCTGACAACCAGTCATACCAAGGGGTATCGTGTATCGTATTACCCAGTAACTGGGTTGTGGAGGTTAGATAAGCAGTCGCTCCATGTAAAATACTGATATTCAGCTGAATCCGGTTAGACTGGAAGCCAACCCCAACATAGTTGGGTTAAGGCTCGGCAGATGGTGAAGTAGATTTGTAAAGCAATAAATAAATGATAAATAATAAGTATGTTTGTACGCACGGCTACAGATCAAGCTATACTCGTAGATACATAACCAGTATAAGCTGACTTCTGATTGTACGAAAATCCTAGACAATGCGAGCTAAAACTGGAAATGTTGAGCTTGATGTGTAGCCGTGTGTACAACGTTTTTACACGTCAAAACTAGATGAAGTTGGCGTTTCCTAGCCGACTACTCTGAGAAGAAACACCGAAACAAACTCAGAAACATATAAAGTTCTGACATACTCTTGGTCAGATCATGTGAGGACAATGTAAATCTACATTGTCCTCACATGATCTGACCAAGATTATGTGAGAGTCTGAAAAAGTAGTTTGAGGTACTTTATAACCACACAAATTTCAGTGGACCTGTCCAGTCAGTCGTCCGCTGGCTGAACTGGGTTTGTCAGTAATCGTTTGGCTCAACGCAGAACCAAAGAGCTCCACAATAGGATGAACAATACCAAAGAAAAGACAGTACTAAAACTGCAAGACCGCCATGAAAACTAAACGAGAAAAAAAGACATACATAATTCACATAGTCCTCACATTCACAATAGTTAAAATAATAGGGGAAACTGTAGGTTTCGTCTGTGCAATTATGGACGAAGTTATCTTTACGAATAACTACCGGAGACATATTATGAAGAACGGGACGGTTGACGTGTGTCCGGCATGCCACCGTCCGGGTGAGTCCATCAGACATTTATTACCTCTGGTTGTTCTTGTCTAGCCAACGGCGAGTACTTGCACAGGCATAACCAAGTAGCCAAGATTTCACCAGCAACTTGCTTTGTAATATAAACTTGTCGATTCTGAGGTACCGTATTACAAGTATGTGCCCGACCCAGTTCTTGAAAATGACCATGTCACGTTGTATTGGGCTCGGTCTATCATTACTGACAGGACTATTGTCGCCAATAAGCCTGATAGAGTGGTAATAGATCGATTAGCGCGCCGCACAATGATTGTCGATGTTACCATTCCACTTGACGGGAACCTCGTGAAAGCTGAGAAAGAGAAAAAAATTAAATATCTCGAATTAGCACACGAGGTTGTTGACATATGGAATGTGAGCTCGGCTGTCATTGTACGGATTATCGTATCGGCCAATGGCCTGATGGCTGAAAGCCTCGATCAACATCTATCGAGGCTCTCGTTAGGCGGTTGGATCAAGGGCCTGATTCAAAAGGCAGGGCTCCTCGATACGGCTCGCATTGTGAGGAGGTTCCTGTCTCTGGAACCCTAACCACGGTAGCTTGGACCCTGCTCCCGATACCGGTGGGTACTATTTTTTATATTTTTAAATGTTTTTTTTATCTTTTTGTTTATAAAAATATTTTAAAATGTAAATTATTTAAATGAACTACAGGACAATTATATATTTTTTGTTACAAAGTTAATATTCAAGTCATTGAACAGGGTCAAATTAAATTAGCTAGCAAAACTCTGCAGATGTGTTGGGTATCAATATCTAAACACGATAAAATAAAAAAGACTTGATGGATTTTTGGGGGTCAACGACCGCTGGTAGCGTTGTTACTTGAAGTATGAGTTGATAAAATCTGTTTTCTTAGGTTTTATCTTATCATATTTAGCAATCCCATACCCATAATGTCTATGAAGTTTACACAAAAATACTGATATTGACTACACAAACTGCGATCCTTGACACCACTTTTCGCGAGTTCGATTCCCGCACGGAACAAATATTTGTATGACCTACAATTAGTTGTTGCGGGTCTGGCTGTTTGTGCGTGAGTTTATATGTCTTTTTATTTTTTCCTGTGTCGCACCCACGACACAGGAAAAAATCCTAGTGTTGTTTTATCATGTTTAGATATTGATTCCCATAACACCTGCGGAGTTGCGTTAGATAATTTAATTTGATCCTGTATAAAGTTAAACGAAAAAGTTAGTTAATAAAAAAAATACTGAGCAACAAATAAAATCAAGTCATTGTGTAAATAACGTACATAACTAATTTAAACTTTAAATTTACCAAAAAAAAATCGAGGTATAACTTTACTCCGCGTTCTAACAATCACTCAAACTTTAAATTGTTTCTGCCTTAAATACTAAAACACATTAACAACACAACGAAAAACGTTATAAAACTTATTTAACAAATGGAACATTAGTCCTTTGAGCATTGAAACATAAATAAGAGTGGAACAAGGCGATAATATCAATATCGAACGTTAATATAGTACGCCACAGTGAATGTAGTTGTTTATTCTCGCAACGTCTGCGGTACTACCCGCAAATAACAGAAAGAGCAAGTCCTCAGGGCATCGCTTTAGCTTTTCAATTTCCCTTTCGGAATTATTCGTGCTAATCGAATACGACCGCCGGGGTCTGGGGACGCGGTCGCAATGATTCATTCATGAGACTAATGTCGCATTCCCACTCAGATATCAGGTATTATTGTGGTCAATAGCACTTACGTCGCCGGCGCTCGCCGCCCAGGCTCTTCAAAGACGTGGAGGAGCGCCAAATTTCAGTGGGCGATACGTTTGTGAGATTAATTTGTCAAGTTAGGACTACGATTGTGGTGAGTTGTAGAAAAGTATATAATATAAAATAAACAAAGTTTTGTATAAGTTATGAAGGCAAGCTATTAAGTAATAGCACCTCCCTAACAATATTAAACACCACACGGTACTAAAAGCATTATTTATATTGCTGTCGGCTGATAGCTGATTGTTCATATATTTAAAATACGCACCGTCTCACAATAAAGCAGTAATTCACACTCCTCCACGGTATAGGTACGCTACGCCTATCAAAATATAACAGTAATAACAAAACTATCCGATACACAAACAATGTCCATAGAAAGTTTGAACGCATTGTTCGATATGAGGGTATGAAGGCGTTGCATCGTCGCGTTGCAAATGATGAGGCGCGAGGTATTGTCGCAGCATTAATGAGCGCCGCACGCCCGGCGCCCGCGCCGCCCGCCGGCCCGGCGCCCGCCCGTCCCGGCGCTCGCACCCGGCGCCCGGCCGGCACGGACAGCCGCGCGGAAGAGGAAAATTAAACTCTTGGGCCCCCGGCTCGTGTTCATTACTCCACACCCGATTACTCCACCGCTGTTTGTGAATGCAGCTCTAAAGTACCACTGAAAGAGCTGTATGGAAACATTGGAATTAGAAACTGTGATAATTAGTGCTCAACTAGAATAATATACTTGCCACTTTTAATGCGCTAGTGCTGCTATAACTTGAACATAAATATGTGACGCAGTGTTTTGTTGTTTGTAATACGGAGACTGTTCAGAGAGGGTGGTAGCCTCTATTTGTTTTTCATTTTATTCTTCATTCAGAGCAGTGGTAGAAACATAAAGTCCGTGGGGTATTGCTTTAAGATTTCAATTTCCTTTCCGGAATTACTTGTACTCTAATCGAACACGCGTCAGGGGACACGGGGGGTGGCGGGGCGCATCGCAACCGCAAATTACTCCAGCACTCTGCGTACGAATGTTTAAAATGTATTATTAAGATATTTACAACGTCGCGTTTGCTGCACGAGGGTTAATGTCTAATGACCTTTAATTATTAAGGTATTCTTTCCAACTAATCGATTGGGTTTTAAGATAAGCGCCAGATTGTGTTTATCACCACGATAATTTTTTAAATGTACTTATCTTACGATGACTAGCTGATTGAATAGATTTGCATCATGATGATGTGACCAAAAACATAAGTTGATTAGATTATTATATTCCTATTTAAAGTCCGTATGAAAAAGTGAACTATTGCAATGTAATTGACCCGACATAATAGATTTAAAATAAGTAGTTATGCATGGTAACGTCAGTAAGTTATGTCGGGGCGGCGGAGGCGCGCGACAGCCGGCTGCTGATTGTAAAGCGCTCACAGACGGAGCCTATTCGATTTCACGGCTCGCCGCGTCCGATATTTATTGTCATCGGTGCAGTTGTACGACACGGCGCCTACTGAACCGCGCTGAAAAATCTCCATTCCCCGAAATCGGACGAAAACATTCCGCTGATACCCGAACCATCAACTTCGACTAAAAAAAAATCGAACATACCGTGTAAAACGACAAAAACGTGACGTCGACGCGGCTTTAACAATCGTTACTTGAATATGTTTGCAAGCAGCTACACGACACCTTGTCTCGTTAGTAAAAAGTGATGTTACGTACGATTTATCACCTGCACACGACACGGAAGGCCCCCGGAGCCGAGCTTCCTTTAAAACCTGTCAGCGCTGAGAACTGAAATGAAAACAAACGCGTGGATTTACACACTTGAAATATTATAGTGGCGATAGCGAATGGACCCGCTACCGTCCGTGTCCGAGCGATCCACATCGGTTTTAATTTATTTTAATTAAATTCTCATGAGTTATTTGACGCTCATTGAGGTCTATAGAGCAGTACGTAACTCTTAACCATTAATCGGGGTGACATATTCTGTAAAGAAAAAACCCCGTAAATAAATTGAGATAAAAAAAAAACTCTTAACCATCGTCCCCCACTATTAAACATGATTAAATAACCATCTGTAGTTTCAACTACTTATTTTCTACTTAGTTTTTGTTTTCTTTGCAAACCAAATACTACAGTTTACTCCTCCTTTAGAACTAACAAATACGATCCCAAGCTACAGCTGACAAAATGATAATATCTCGGGAACCCTATCAAGTTCGGCAAACAGTTTGCGAACTTATTATTCGGTCGATAGCCACCGCTCGCCGAAGAGGGTTAACTACTGACCTCCAGTCATGTTTGGCGGAACAATTAAACTGGTCAGCCAGTACATTAAAAAGCTGCCAATGGCCGAACAAAACTGAATAGACTATAAAGTCATTTTCAGCTAAAAGCGTAAATTGTACGGTGGTAAGTAACTCAATAGCAGAGAGATAGTTAATTGGTACAATGCCAACTCGGTGGATATCTTTGTTTTAATTCGATTGTCTCGAAGCTAATGCACTCGGTAGAGCAATCTTAACCGTGTCCCGCCTGATTATGGTAACTTTTCAGGTTACATTACAACTTTACATTCTGTTGAGAAAACTGTAAACTTTCTGTTTTCAGATAATTTTTCTGCTTTATGATAAAAGTTTTTTATTGTTTTAAGATTGCAAACTTGTCGTTTAACCGAGGTACATAAGTCACTCCAACCTTTTTTCATTATTTTGGTTCTAGCAAGTTTTGTACATTTTGGACTAAACCTCATAACTTTTTCTATTCCCAGAACAGTCACGAGTACTCACGAGCATTAGTTATGTATATGTCGCAGCCAACTGGTTAAATTAGCCGTTTAGTCAACCGCCTGGCCTTTGGAAGTAGTGCTCGTTTCGCTTCGCTCTCTCGGCTCGCACGCGGTTGATCACAGCTCTAACCTAACCCATTTGGTCGGGGTGCCCTGCTTTGTTACTGCGACCAATTCGGCTTGCGCGTTATTGGTTACAGTTCCAACCTAAACTATAATTTATTGAATATCATTCAGGCAGTTAGTTGAACGGCCTCCGTTTAGGTAAAAGACTAGGCGGTTAACTAAACGGCTAATTAAACCAGTTGGCTGCGACATATACATACACTAAGCAAAATTAAAACGATTTTCTCGTGGCATAGTGATTATTACTTTAAGATATTCATAATAGCCCCAACATTATTTGTTTGTTTGTAACAAAATAAAAATCACAAAATCAAAATCAAAATCAAAAGTCATTTATTCAAATTAGGCTGAGAATCAGCACTTTTTGAACGTCAAAATTACAAAAGACAGTCCCCCAAAAACGCCCGCCCTTCACCACTTCCTAGTGCTATCGCTGGGAAGAAGAAGTGGCGCAACAAACTCCCCAGCAGCACAGCTGTCTGTTCAATTTAAAAAAAATACGAATGTATACAATACTAGGTTCGGTAATTATGTTCGGTAATTAACATTACAAAACCAGAACATAAAATTTAATTATTTGCCATAATATGTCAGCTAGCCACGCCAATATACCAACAAATATAATAAAAACTATACGTACTCAAGCTAAAAAATAATTAATTAAAATGTAAATAAAAAAAAACTTACTACCCAAATAAAAGCCTCCAGGCATAAAGGGCGTGACAGCTTACACATTTATGCATTGCTGGGTTCTAAGACCTGGCAGTAAGCTAATTCTGGAGAAGGAACATAAACATTGTCTTGCGTTAAACTAGGGTGACCAACTATTCTTATCGTCTAAGTAGTCGTTGATGGAATAGTATGCCTTTGAACAAAGGTTGGATTTTAGTTGAGCTTTAAACGCATTAAAAGGCAAGGCTAGAAAAGAAGAGGGTATCTTGTTATAAAAGGTTATACCAAGCCCAACAAATGAGTTATGAACCTTATGAAGCCGGTGAAAGGGGGCACGTAGTTTGTCCTTATTTCTAGTGTTAACACTGTGAATATCACTATTTTTAGTGTACAAGTGTAAATTTTGCCTAATATATAAAATGTTGGCAAGTATGAATTGTGATGCAACCGTGAGAATACCAATATCTTTAAAGAAATCTCTTAGAGAAACTCTGGCACCTAGCTGGTAAATTGCTCGAACAGCTCGCTTTTGAAGGACAAATATATTTTGTATATCAGCGGCTTTGCCCCACAGCAGAATACCGTAGGACATAACGCTGTGAAAATAACTAAAATAGACTAAACGAGCTGTATCAACGTCAGTGTATTGTCTTACTTTCCTGACGGCGTAGGCAGCCGAACTGAGCCTTCCTGCTAGACTTGATATATGAGGTCCCCACTGAAGTTTGGCATCTACTGTTAGTCCTAGAAAAATTGCCGAGCCTACAGTTTCAAGCACCTCTTTATCTAAGACGATGTTGGGTCCTAGGTTTCTAACATTCGGTAAGGCGAACTTTACACATTTGGTTTTCTTGGCATTGAGAACTAAGTTATTTGACGTAAACCAATCTGTAACTATTGAGAGTGCACTGTTTACGTCGTCAAAATCTTGTCTATTCCTGTCTACTTTAAAAATAAGAGAGGTATCATCTGCAAACAGTACAACATCACAGATGCCCGTCAAATGGAATGGTAAATCATTAATGTAAACTAAGAACAAGAATGGACCCAGTATTGAGCCTTGCGGAACACCTAACTGAACTGGTAGCCCGGATGACTTCACACCATTAACATCTACACATTGGACCCTATTATGTAAATACGAAATAATTACGTTGAGAGCTTCGTTTTGGACACCGTAATGACGTAATTTACGCAAAAGCGTGTCATGGTGCACGCAATCAAAGGCTTTGGAGAGATCACAGAAAACTCCAATAGCATTCTGTGATTTCTCCCATGCGTCAAATATGTGTCTCAACAGAGCAACACCCGCATCTGTAGTTGAACGACCTTTTGTAAAGCCATATTGCTCATTATGGAGGAGGCTATTTAAATTAAAATGTCTTAGCAGCTGCTTGAGTATTAACTTTTCAAATATTTTGCTGAATGCAGGTAAGATAGAAATAGGCCTGAAATTGCCAACGTCATTCTTATTACCTGATTTAAATAATGGTATGACTTTACTACTCTTCATGAGGTCAGGAAAAGTTCCTAAATCAACACATTTATTAAAAGTAACAGCTAGATAGGGGGCTACGATGTCTATTATATTACTTATAAGTTTAGTGGAGATGCCCCAATAATCACCGGTGTTTTTAGACTTAAGTGTATTAAAAACATTAACTACATCACGCGGGGTTACATGTTCGAAACTAAATAAGGGACTACATTTAGGTACACTACTGTGCAAAAGGTTTTCAGCTTTAGACGAGGACGAATTTAAGGAGCGAGTCGTAGTTATCGGTATGTTGGCAAAAAACTCATTAAATGCCTCAGCTACGTCAGCTGCTTTATTAACTAATTTGTTGTCGACCATAATCTCAAGTAGTTTTTCTTGTTTAACCGATTTTCCCGTTTCATTATTAATAATTTTCCAAGTGGTTTTTACTTTATTAGTAGAATTTTTTATTGTATCGCCTAAAAATTTTGATTTAGCAAAAGCACTAATCTTTTTGAATAATTTTGAATAAGTTTTGACATACTCTAGGAAGGGAGTATCAAACCTGTATTTTTTCAAACCATATAACTCGTATAGTCTCGCTCTACTTTTATAAATACCGGGAGTAGCCCATTGGTTAAAGCCAACAGAGGATCCATTAATGTTAATAGTTTTGGTCTTGAAA
Source organism: Apamea crenata (assembly GCA_949629185.1). Classification (NCBI taxonomy): domain Eukaryota; kingdom Metazoa; phylum Arthropoda; class Insecta; order Lepidoptera; family Noctuidae; genus Apamea; species Apamea crenata. The sequence goes on from OX451359.1 coordinate 9,352,333, forward strand.
GTGGATTGGTACTCTTTTTGCACTACATCAAAAAGGGCACCATAAATTTCATTAGGATTCTCGTATTCTACTATCGATGGTGTAATTCTATGAGCTATATTATTTTTAAAAATTTTGCAACGACTAGCTGTATAAGGCCTGCATTCAAGTTTATGTGGCTTTATATGTAATGGCATGGGGAAGCAAGCTAATAAACCACAGTGGTCGGACGTTAAGTCAGTTAACACTAATTTATTTTTGGCATCACAATCACTAAATATATTATCAAGACAAGTTGACGAAGAAGCTGTGATCCTAGTAGGTTCAAAAAACAAGTTAATTAAATTATAAGACCTCAAAAGATTGAGAAGTCTAATACTTAATGGAGTAACATCTAAAATATTAATATTGAAATCTCCACATAAAATAATACTTTTGTTATTTGATTTTAACCTATTGAGAGTATCTTCCATTACCGATTCGAAACTAATAAAATCCACAATAATTACAGTAGCAGAAAATCACGTTTAAAAGTTACTATGTTTATATCAGTGCTCGTGATTGTACATCGAACGAGAAACCACAAAAATCACAACCGACAACCACACGAAGCACGAACAAATTCGGAGTTCAGAGCCGAGCTATTGAGCAGACAGCGACATCGGTGTGTGCTTAGCTAGCACAAATGTCGACAGCTGTTGCGATGCGTGGCACTGAATACGTTCTCCGCATCTCCTTATTGACACGCCCCGGGAGGAATATGTTTAGGCCGTGATTACCGCCAGGCTTAGGTTAATCATTCTCTTTATAAACGCCGCTGTCAAATACATTGCACCGCTGCACTGCACACTGTACTGATTTGTGTAAGCTCATTGGACATTAATTGATTATTGACTTGTACTGAATTATACGGCCACTGTTTAATGTTAACGTTTCTTGTTATTAGTGTTGGTTTTGGTAAAGGGCTGTCGATCGCGGCACTTTACTTTCTGTAAATTATTTCATCACCACTGCTCCCAAAACGGTGAAAGAAAACATCACGAGGAAACCGGCACTTCCCAAAGCAAAAAATTGGAAGACATGTGACATCCGCCCGCCCGCTGGGCCCGCGTGGTGGTTTATGGCCCACTCCCCTCTCACAAAGAGGATAACTGTGTCCCAGCAGTGGGAACATTATACATAGACTGATTAATTATCTTAGGCGTCCAAAGTCGAAATAAAATGCATTTTAGCTTGACTTTACTGTATAAAGAATATTACCGTAAAAGTATAGAGATCTTTGAATATGGTTCCGCCATCCATTTTCGTTTTTGTAAAATCTTTCTATTACTGCAATTAAATTACCAGAACAGGCACAAAAAGACGTATTGAAATAAGTTAAACAATAAAAGTGTAAAACCAATAAATTTAACTTTTTTCTCGATTCTCCGTAAATAATTCTTCTTCGTCAATGGAATACGATACATGGCTTATTATTCTCCTTCAATAACAATCAACCAATTGTACCTGATTATACCTTATGCTGGCAACATTTCAATCCACTTAAAGCTATAAACAGTAATAAAATCGCACGTGCTATAAAATAACGCTTTACGTAACATAATCCGGAAAATTTATGACTACCTTCGAGACAATAATAAGAGTCGTCGACTCACTTACATCGTGATTAAATTATCATTGCAAAGTCAGACTGCTACAGTTAAAGTTATTTCTCGCTCATCGCTTCCACTGGATTAGTCCGAACGTTTTATTATGGTATTATTCAAAGCTGTCTTAATATATTAAATAAAACATGAAACTTGAGGGTGAATTACGATTTTGTTGGTCAAAATATTCTTGACACTTATCTTGTTTTGCTTTCCCCAGACGACACTCATGTGTTTCAAAGTCCACAGATAATTTTAATTATAGAAAATTACAAAGGCACCTTTATTTTATAAGTTGTAGTGTTAAATTGCCACAGTAAACTGGTAAATTACTTCAGTAATAAGACAAAAATGAAATATTATGTCGTTTCAATTTGAAATGTAACGAAGCCCTACGTATCCTGGTGCTCAAAATAAATTATTTTAATATTTTAGCTGGCGCAAAATAATGTTGTTAGCTGTTTTCCGGCGAGATTACGAACTAATAACATTACAAAACAAGCTCTTTGCGGGTAAATTATGCATGCACTCTCGGATCATTACCGAGGCTCGCTTGGCCTCAGCTCAAAATCTTACGATTGCTTCGTGAACCAAATCTTTCACAGCATTTTAATGTGTACTGCTAAACCTAAGCTAATCGACTACATTAATGTTCTTGTAACCGAAAATAATTAGATTAACGATGATGAAACAAGAGGTGCACAAGAAGGTAGACATACTTATATGTAGGTCTGTGTATTTGTTAGTCACCAGAAAGTAAGGAATTATCTAATCTAGCGTACATATTATGTAACATTTTATATCATATTGTGTAAGTTATAAGCTCTCCAAAGCAAGTCAAAATGTACTAGATTAATTAATAATTAATCAGATATACCAAAGTAACACAACATGATAGCTCGGTTCACCCCACATTACCCAATCAATGTGTGTCGCAACAACACGAAAAGTAATTGTACGAGGTCGAGGGCAGGGCTCCGGTAACATATCAGAAGAGAAGCCCCTCCGGGAGCGCCGGATTAGCGCGATCTTTTCCGAATTGAGGGTAAACATCCGAGAGATCCGCTCCCCAGAGCCCACGCTAAGGTGAGCCTGTTTGTTACTTGAAAATCGTATTACTGCTCAGTCGCTAACTATCTGCTATGAAGTACACTTAATTTTTTTAAATTTACTAGGAAACTGACAATTACGTGAAAATACATTTGAATGATATATGAACGTAAATGAAGCAAAAGGAGTATCTTTGGATCGTAGCAGGTGTCGTTTCACAGTTTCTGCCTACCCCTATGGGAAGAAGGCGTTAGTTTATGTATATACTAGCTGCGCCCCGCGGTTTCACCCGCATAAGTTTCGATCCCGTGGGAGTATCGCGATAAAAAGTATTCTATATGTTAATCCTGGTTATAAACCATCTGTGTGCCAAATTTCATCCAAATCCGTTTAGTGATTTTTGCGTGAAAGAGTAACAAACATCCATCCATCCATACAAACTTTCACGTTTATAATATTAATAGTATAGTATAGTAGTAGATAGGATGTAAGAATAGGAATTACTTCATTGTTGGAAAAAAGCTCTTTAGAAATCTAACAATTATATAAATTTCAGCTAATTGGCCCAATTTTCAATAAGTAAGTATACATAAGCAAATCTAATGCATTTTCACAAAAAAGGTAGGTACAACTTTATCCACAATCTGTGCTTACTGTATTTTAACGATGGCAAAACAAATGGACGCGAATTTGGCATACATCGAAGTTTAAAACAAATAATTTGCATTGAGATCGCTTACCATTCTACTCAGAACTGCTAAGATAAAAGCCAGAGAAATCCTCGTGAGCGCTCAAATTCTTGGAGCGCAGTGGCGAACCGTCTTTGCCCGACGGGCGGTAATAAAAACGGCTTAAATAGGATTTTAACCGCGAGTTCCTCGCCTTAATTAAATTGGATTTGCGAGTGAAAGAAATATACGTGAAAAATTCGTGTCGATTATGTCAGGGGAACGAGTTTTGGAATCCCTTTTAGTAAGCGGATTATGTTCGTCTCCCAGAGATTATATTTGTATTACATTTGTTTCAATGCGAGCACTGTTGATAAGTATGTCTTTAGTTAAAACGATCTGGAGCTGTGAGCAGCTTTGTACGCTACGTGGAGGCGTATGACAGGAAGTAACAGCCGCGGCGTCGCATGCCCCGACGCGCGCGGAACGGGGACATCCTCCCGCGCCTTCTTCACAGCACAGGTATTCGCAAACACTCGTCGACACAATGTCTGTCAAACATCAATAGGCACACTTTAAATACTACGAAGATTACAAGAAAGTCGTAAAATATTATGATACGAGCTAATATTCTACATTATATGCACTTAATCGCTTTTTCATGGTATTGTACGTGGTAGTTGAAATATTAAAACTCTGAAATAACGCCAGTAACAGCTGCAGTAACGGGGTTTTAATTATCACTTACAACGCCTTTCAGCCGCGGAAAATTACTGCCATAAACCATTTAGAACATAGAATAGCTAAACGATTTAGGATGCCAGTTATTAGAATATAGCCGACAGTTGTCTGCTTGACGCCTTGTGGCCAAATTTACAAGCGTCGTTAACAAAGTTACTGTGATGTCTAAGTGGCTAATATTTATTGGCTTTTTTACTTGACTTGTGGCTAATTAAATCAGTGGCGGGTCAGTATTGAATAACATTATCCCGCAATTAACATTCGAGGGTCGATTTTTAAAGCGGCTACAAAGGCGGGCCGGTGTAGGCAATAAAACGGCTCGTCCCTTATCCGTCATTCAGCCCTTGGAGATTTCTTCTGGGGGAATAATTTACGTTGATCGCCCGGAAGGGGAGCGTAACTGCCTCACTGAAACTTTAAGCTTTCACTCAGAATGGTTGCGATTCGCGGTGTCTCAACTTTAACTAATAAATTGGTTACGATAGAATAAGTACCGATGTAAGATCGATCTTCAATTAGTTCGTTAATTTATAATGCGTAGCAAGTTATTTCCATCGAATTACGAATTAAATCCGCCAGCTCGTTTCTGAGACTCAATTTAAATATTTAAAACAAACATCGTCCGTGTATAATTGCTGTACACAGCAGCTCCCTCGTTCATAGTTTAGTATGTTCTTTAAATTTGTTTTCAACAACATGTGTTCACGGCTTTTTTAAATTCCCTGCAAAGGGCGGCACTGGCGATGATGACGTCACGTGTCGATGAGTGTGAATAAAGCCTTTGACGCCTTTCGCCGCATGCATTTCAAGCCAGCCGCTTCAATTCCAGTTTACACGCAACCCTTGCCAAGAATCACTTTGCAATAAAAATGCAGAGCTTTTTGAACCAATAAATTACAAAGGGGCATTTTTTCATGAAACGTACGTAACGTATAATTTACAATTTCAGGCTCTGCGGAGGGGATTACCTATTTTAGATACTTTACACAATTAGTACTACTAGTACTGTTAGTACTACTAGTACTGTTAGCCTGCAACATCCCACTTCTGGGCAAAGGTCTCGATTATACGTTATCATAATTACTTAATGTAAAATATAAGATTTTTATTACCTACATTTTTCCTTCCATCATTCACTAATTCGTTATTTGTTTACATTGCAGCTTTCCACAGTGGACTGTAAGTGAAAGTAGCCGAAAGTTACTAACGAGGGAGAGTATTTAACATTCCGTGAGGCTCGCGAGGCCCTGAGGGACGTCTTGTTAAGAAAAACGCTGCCCTCTGCGACACATCACTCGTAAAACATAGCCCATGGACCGTCTGGCTGCCACTTGACGTTTACGGTAATAATAATAGATGGCACAAATTAAAAGTGACTGCTTTTTTATAGATTCGTTTTTAAACTAAAAAGGTTGGTTTTCTATACTATGTGAGTTGTGATTTGTTTTAAAGGAAAATTAAGAACTGTTTTGCTTTTATGTCTGTGTTATTTTGCTTTTAACCACATTATGCACTTCTGAACTCCTTTTTATCTCTCCACCATGACTTCTACATACCAATTAAAGTAAAGACTTTCTTTGCTTAGTGCACTGTGTCCAGCCCCTTGCTAATAGCTTAAAAACCTCACCACACTAATAAATCTAACACCATGATCTTCCACCACATTCTCCTGGTACAAAAGACTTCATCCATTATCAAACCATAGGTACCGAGGATGGTGTTATCGTTCGCCCATAAAAGGGTGTGCGGTGAACACAGCTACACTAATTCCTCTTTACGAGTATCGATGGGTCGGTTCGATATAGACGTACGTATCGTGTATTAAACATTTTTCTCACTTTAGAGGACACAAGAGATCATGCAGAGCAGCCATTTATTTTTATTTCGATTAAAAAGTTCTCACTTTTGAGCTTTTTCTTTGCAGAGGTAGATCGTGCTTATTCCACGGAAGTAAGTGTTATATAATTCGATACGAAATGGCAAACAAAATTATCTTGGAACCACACAAGTTTCTAATTAGTTTCTGCGAAGATTTATATTAGTTTTTGATCAAATCAATCTTATCATATTGTAAATTGACAGGCAGTAGTACTTGTATTGTAGTGCATTTGGACTAACTCGACTCCTAAACCCAGTATTTCATCGAAATTTTTGTACAAAGTTCGAGATTTTTATTGGATAAACCACACATACTTCAGTAGTATAAAGTACGTTAGCTCTCAAAACGGAGAGCTTTTATCATGTCACCATAAAGGAGAGTGCAGTGGTCGATGCAGGTTTGGCGTTAATTCTTGTTTACGGCGAATCGCTTTTAGTGGCCCTGTTCAAAGCGCCGCCCGACGCCGGCCGACGCGACGCTTCGTGGCGCGTGAGCCGATAGATTGAATTCACGCGTCTGCTTGGCCGCTCCGCAACCCGACAAGATCACTAACCAAAAACAATAATTGATGACACGTGCACGTGCACTGAGGAAGGTGAGCATGTTGTGTAATGTTGAACCTAATGCCCGCTACGCCCGCTATGTATGCTACTCGCATACTTCTGTGCAAGTTACAGGCATTGGCCTGTAACTTGCACAGAAGTATGCGAGTAGCTTGCATGCCATTGACCAATAACAACTTCTGATTGGTAAACGTCAAGATGGCATGCAACCTACTTGCTTATTTTTGTGCTAATTACAGGCATGTGTATTACGGGCTTAAAGTATATATCGTATTTCAATTTACTTTCACCTGTTTCTATGTGATTTAGACATTTCTATTATTCATAAAAAAAACAAAGACTATACCAAAATAGAACGTTCCGTTTTAATACCTACTTAACTTCTGAAATAATATTTTATAAGCTTGGTAGATAGAAAAACAACAGCTGAAAATATTTTCGCTCCTAATCCGTAATTTAATATTAATTTATAGACGAAAATCACCGTCTCGCCGTCATCGAGTCGGAAAATAACGGAAGTGTTTAAAAGAATAAGGCGGTGTTTTGAAGAGGTCGGAGAAACAATTAATCATTCCACTCTTTTATGGAGCTAAAGGTTGGAGGACACGATTGTTCTGTAATACTAGGGTTGTTCTTTTGTTACCATAAAACCGAATATATCACAATCAAACACTCGTAGACAGTATAATAGTTTGTTAAAGAGCACTTGCCAACCCTCGGCGCGTCAATGCCTATTATTAAATGCTGAAAATGAAAGTGACGGAATATACCGTCCGTGTTTAGATAATACCTCCAAATAATGGACGCCGCGATGCGCATTAATATTGAGGTAAATCTTATTAGGACCGCCTAAACGCCGCGATAATATCATATTGTTTTGGAACTCACCATCCGCATTTCCTCTCTTATGCTTGGAAGGGTTCCATCCTCAGGGACGACCGAAGCCTCTGAATATTCATAGTATTATCACAAACCGACTTACAGAACTGAGCAGCGTCGTAAATACATAATACCTTTCATTTCAAGATAAGAATCATTTACGTAGCTTTCGCGATGTAGTGCGGCGTCCATTTGTGTGAAACAAAGCAATATTTCACGTGATTGTAATAGGAGCACGTCGTTCGGTTTTTAAAGGTTTGGCGGGTGTTATTGGAAGTAGGTCTGCGCTGTAATTGTTGTGTTGATTTCCCCCGGGGCCGCGGCTCTCCGCCATAGACGCTACCTGTAGTGCCCAGCGGCCAGCGGCCCACGTGCACACTAACGCCCTCTGTAAACAATTATGCCACCAAATTATTATTATTACCATTAATACTCTACTCTTTTGTAAATAAACAGTAAAAAATACTACTGAAAATTGCAGCAATAAAAGCTTTTCAAGCGTTTTGAGGTCTTTAAAAAAGGTCCCGAAACATTTATATTTAAAAGTTATTTTCGATTCAAAATACGCGTTTACTCGTAATAAAATGTACATATTGAATGATTTCCGACATTATTCCGCGTCAAAGTATTACAAACTGTTGTTAATTCCACCTAATATCGCCGACAACCTCTACGCGCTGTCACACCGGGGTCCGATATAAACATGATGGATATCCCCATATAAAATGAATAAGCTTTATGTACGAAGCCCATGTAAGTGCGCCCTTGTTTACATTCCACAGCACACCGCTTATAACGAATGATTCCCATATTTCATCCATAAATACTTTACTAAATATAGGTATTCGAACCCACATTTTACCTGCATGTTTTTTTGTAAATACCAATATTCATTTCATTAACAAGGAAATTAATATGTAAATAAATATTTAACTTGAAAAATTTCCGTATTTCTTGTTTATTTTAAGAGTTTGTTTTCGGTAATTTCATTTATGTAATGCCTACGAAAAATCTTTTGCATTATACGAGTATTTAATGAACGAAAGAGTAATTGTAGTAGTTCTCTTCTCTGTAAAAACAATTATCATACAAAGGATAAAATAATATGAAACTTGTTTATTTCAGACTAGCTTTTTCCCGCGGCAAAGTATCCACAAGGTCGTGGTACAAATTTTATTGAAATCCGTTTAGCCATTAAGGTGTGGAAAGGTAACAGTAGCAAACAGGCAGGCCGACAGACAGAGGTATTTTCACATTTATTGTACCTATTACTTACTATTGGGCTGGCTTTTACCTTGGCCAGAGGCTAAGCATTGCCATATAACGTGGCAATGTCTTGGGTACATTACCAGTCGACAGCGATGCGGATGAATTTTTCGACGCTATATTTTAGTTTGTAAATAGTTTTAGTTAATTTAGGATATAATTTTGTTATTTTAGTGTTATCTTCTAAATAGTTAAATAAATCTACTAAAAAGATAGAACATCAAGGATCTTTTAGAATTCGTTTTTACTTACTTTACTTTAACCTTTAGTATGGCTGCATGCGAGTACCTAATTGGAATAGGAACAAACAACTGCGGTATGCTTTAGCTTTCTCACACACCATGCATAGGCCTCAAAATGCGAGGACTGTTTACTCTAGACGTACGAGCCTCTAATAAGGTGCATTCGATATAAAACGCACTGTCGGGTACGGTACTGTACCTAGTCGTCTCTATAGCTGTCTGTGATATTAGCCAGTTACGCGTCATCTTATATCCCCTATGAATTTCTGTCCTCATTCATCTAAACCTATTTAAAGCAAACTTTATCCTAACGAACTTTAAATCAATGAGTATAATCAACGACCCGATACATTATAGTACCTACTACAATAAGTCAGCATTTGTGCGGCAGTGTGATCTCGAAATTATTAGTGTACGCGGCTTCTAAAACAGCCAACATTTTGTGTTGGTGTCACTTGGCGCCCTGCCAGCCCTGTAACGCGAACAAAATATCAAAGTGATAATAAACAATATGTTAGCGCCTCGCTATACAAAAGGCAATCATTCTTTAACAAAAGATCTATGTTAAACTCGAGAAAAGATTAAAAAGGAAACGTTTGTCGGCTCGCTATCAACACTATCAATCATGCGTATAATAGCCCACGTCCCCTAACACACGTTCTTAAATAATTTGTCAAAAGTCGCTCCCTGCCCATACTGCCGCCGTCTTCCACTACCTACTTATTCCCGTTTTTCTTGACACTTGTATGGGCAATTTTTCACTTAAATGACACAAACAAAATCACAAAACGCTACCGACATTGCGATGCCGTTATAAACACTAAATATACGAATAAAACGGTAAATTCCGGATAAAATCAACAATTAACGTTTCGGAGCAATAGCTACACGACATTGATCGATGAAAATACCCTAGCGTATCTATCAACACCTAGTAAATTGAGAAATGAGTAAAAACGTTAAGTGGAACTTGTAAAATGAATTAATAGGGGTGTAAAATATTTCGCATGTTTTTGTTTTCCAGTACAAGGATTTCTATATGGAGCTCAAACAAACACGGACAAGCGCTGAATTCAATAGAACGGCCGTGTGTGCCCTGAATAGGCAGGTGGTATAATATTTTTTCCAATTTAGAATCGGTCTGGATTCTAACTCATAGATCAAGCGCGCGCTAGCACGAAACCATTACACTTTGTTGACATCAACGAATGCCCTTTTACATATTCACCCCGAGCACACAAAGATTGAGCCGTGAAATTGAAAATGGTTTCTATGAACAAAAATTTATTCCACGCACGTCCTCGACATATCGTCACAACACGAGTGCAGCTTGTTATATCTATGTCAGAGTGACGTCATTATAGATGGCTTTATGTTGATCGATCTATTTCCGATAATATTTTAGGCTAATTACTCGTTAATGCATTTTCATAGAACTACATTACACCCACTATGGAATACATTTCCTTGAAGTGCACTGAAAAGAGTAAAAAAATCTTTAACTCACTTTGAAAGCGTTCCTTTTCCTTATCTTGAAAATCGGGAAACATTTTAAAACGTTAACTGTATAGTGTAAACCAAAGCTGGTACTTGCCTTTTCAACGTGTGTTTAATTTCACGGTTATTTATAGATTCACTGAAATATTGGAATCACAACAAAGGCCGGGAATAATGCACAGAAAGCTGATTGAACGGAACGACGGAAGTTTATAAAAGCGATTTAATTACGATGCGTCATGATTTTATGGCTCATGAATATTTTCATACAATTTAAATGCTTGTTTGGATGTCGGTAGGTAAGCAACAAAAACTGAACAATTTATTATTAAAAAACTAATTTCTCACTCGTGGCTCGCTATGAATGAGCCATCATACAATCTAGTCGGTTGCCGCTGCAAAGCCGGCATTTGGCAAAATTTTATAAGCGTTCCCACTTCATAATAATGAAGTGCCTACTATATTTAAAATTGTAGTTTGTTTGCGTACTCAACACCTTTGATAAGACTTGCGCATTACGTTTTTGGGAGCTCTTTATGAAAAGGTGGCAAAACTACAGCTTATTTAATTTCTTGGAATTAAATCTAAGGGCAAGCAGTAACATAGGAAGTCTAATATAGAACATGCTTGAATATAGTATTTGTTCGTTACAGAGGATTTGTTTCAACAAAAATAATAAATAGCTGCGCATCTCCCTCTTATAGCACGCTTTGACTACGTACAGCTCTACAACTAAGTCATTAATGTAATCTGAAACAAAATCTTAGCTCGTCGAACAATTCCTAAAAGCATATTTCTATAATACTTGTATCAGCTTGTTATCTCCGGTAGTTATGTGGGACAGCGCGGCGCGCGCGCTCAAGCTGTTTACCCTGTAAGTATTGCGAAAAGATCGAACTTAATCCCAGCGGGCCCCGCCATCCTGCGCTGGATGTGATAGATACTGAAAATTGCATAAAATCCATCAACACTACTACTTTGTGCCGAAGCTTAGCTTTTCGACGGTTACAAAACGAACGCGAGGGAAATAGATTTAGTAGTTAACATAATTTTGTACCCTTAAATAGGTTTGGAGTTTTTATTTCGGATTTGTGCTGCGCGGTACCACCGCTGTAGTTTGCATACCAAGGTATGGCAATATTTAATTCGGTTGGCACACGAACTGAGTTTTCTCTTACCTCATCTGCCTAGCCTTTTCCCAACTGTTGGGGTCGGCTTCCATCAGTCTAACCGGTTGCAGCTGAATACCAGCATTTTACATGGAGCGACTGCCTATCTGACCTCCACAACCCAGTTACTGGGTAATAAGATACCCCTTGGCAAGACTGGTTGTCAGACCTTCGGGCTTCTGACGACCCGTAACGACTGTCATAGATCCACGAATGACAGCCAGGACCAACGGCTTAACGGCTTTCTGAGGCACGGAGGGGTCTTGATATGTAAAGATGGTCATCCATCGACGGACCAACCGCGGCACATTCTCTTACCTATTACTTTAAATCTACTTTGAGCTACTGTGAGTTTTGGGTATAAAAACTTCACACATCCAATCTGCTTTTCGAATCTTTTCTCCTTATTTTCCTACAAAGATTTAGCTTTGCTGTTAGTTAATACACTTTCTAAACCGATTCACCATCATCATCATTTTAGCCAAAAGACTTCCATAGCTGGACATATGCCTACCCCAAGCACAGCCACTTCAACCGATTCTACACTGTCTATATCTAGCGGATTCCTACAGCCTTCACAAGGCCATCGGTCCAACTTATGGGAGATTTTCCAACAGTACGTCTTCTTTCGCCTTCTTCTAAATCGATTGCTGTCTGAAAAATAATTTCTAACCACAGCAACTCTGTACATTTTATTTGTTCCTAGAGGCGGATCAATAACATCATATTTCAGGAGTCACACTCTGAGAATAACATATTTTTCTAACCGCTTGAGCGGCAAAATAGAATCACTATGTCAGCATTTTGCCGGAGGTCGAGGACTGGCGGCCATATGGGACCGTGTTGTGGCTTCACTTGCCTATATATGACTATTTTTGTCTGTTATGTAGATGTTCTCGTAGATATAAATAATGATACTTGTTTTTTTCAGTAATAATTACGATACGGATGAAGAATAAGTACATAATAAGGCTCCTACTTATGCATGTTGATGGACTTTATTAGAGTTTTGTACCAACGTATCCTGACCATTTTTCATCACATTTTCAGTATATATTTTTACATTTCCTCTTTATCTCACAGAAATATGGTTGACTTTTTATTACAAAGTTTCTCAAATATAAACGCATACCTACTTGTATGCAACAAGACAGTTTTTTATTCATGTCATCGTAGAAGTCTCTAAAACTATTTATCATATCGAACGAAATTAAAATGAAAATTCTTTTTCCAGACCCCTGTATAATGTTGAAGTGGTACAACGGGCACAACAGTATAATATGAACATAAACGTCCAGTGCTTCCAGACCATGAATCTGAACTGCAAATACAAGGCTAGGATTCAGTTAATAAAAGATGATATATTCACATAATACATCACGAATGCAAGTTGCATTAGCAATAATTCCCTGGCCACCAAAGTGAACCATTATAACTAAAACAACAGCAAAAGCAAAGTTAGAGGGAACACATTCAGGATTAAGCTTCACTTGGAAATTTGGATTTCACTTAGGTACGTATACAAATGCGCAGGTGAGTCCGTGTCTCTTCGTTATTATAGACAACGAGAATGTTCTATTTTGCAAAATGTTATTCGCGAAAGAAATTGTTATTTCAAAGAGTTGTCATAGTTTGTACAAGACACGACATATGAGATTAAATCAAACAAAAAGAAACTATTTATGAAGTTTTTTAAGAAAATTGCATAAAAAACACAGTATCAATTTATCATGCTAGTAATTTTAATTAAACTTTGCTAGTAATAACAAGTTACTTCAATAATGCAGTTAAGATATTTTTCTGTCCAGGTCGCTACAATTGAATTCAACAGAAGAAAATGAAACGTGTTTTCGTAGATGACTCTCAGTAACAAACGAAATTCTCTTGAGTACTTCTCATTTTGCCCTCTCAGTTCTGAAGTACTTACAGGAAGGTACTACTTTCATAATCACAGTAACAGCTTATTGATTTGGTTAAAAACATAACAATTGGGTCAAGTAGGCAAGTTCTTAATTTTCGTTTCTGCAGCAAATTTTTATTATATTTTTGTATAGACAAACCTTGGTAGATATGTATATCATGCCACAAAAATCCTATCTTGTATTTCACATCACATCATACCCACCATTTATACAAAAAAATCTATAACGATTGAACAAAATGATGAAAGAAAGAACATTATTGAGCACAAGAACCTTGCCTATAAATTCTAGCACGTGTTCTATCCGCATCTACAAGAGAAAGCTACGTACAAACCAGTACAATTAAGTTAGGATGATTGATACCCTAACTTCACTCTGCTGATACACGTTATTGACACTGGGCGTGATGGATAGCGAACAGAAACTGCCTTTAAAACTTCATAAATAATATCCTTTCGGGTCACCGCTAATAAATGACCGATATTAACGACGACCATACATAAAGCTGTAAATAACATGTGTTTTTGTCAAAGTATCGCTGCGATAAAAAGTACAGACATTGGGAAATATGTATATTGTATAAGCATAAAAATTAAGTGGGCAAAAGTTATTTAAATGGTAAACAAAAATGCAGAAATGTTGAACAGATTTTGTATACTTTGTATTAAGTTAATAAAACAGAAATATAACATTTATTAGATGATAATATCATACGATACGATCACCGCAAATCCAGGGAATACATTGCAGAATAGAGTGATAAAGATTTAGCTACAACGTAGGAATCAATTATTTCTCATGCCCATAAACATACGTAATAAATACAAAGTGAACGTGTGTAGCAGCGCAGCCCGCACGACAGCGCGACGCCTCGTAACAATTCATTCCCACAATCCCTTACATCTGAATTCTTAATGAAACAAAAATTGCAAATGTCATACCATATCTCCACCAGACCCATGAATACTAAAGACGCTATTGTGGATCGTTCACGTGCGCGAAATTGAGTCTGCTGCTCGTAACACAAATGATACTGATATGTCATGCGACTTCACCAAAAAAATCATTACCGTACGAGACTTTGGGCGTACCTACCTACACCGTGTACGATGCGACAATAAATCATGAAATCTGATTTAAAAGAATGATACACGTCGTCAGAAAACAATTGGAAAAACGTGACCGGAGCGTCGATCCCGCGGCGGGGGCGATCGCAACACGTCGCGCCGCCCAATGCATACTAAGTAATGACGCCAGTTTCAATTTTACCTCCCCTTCTCTTCATAACATATTTTAAAGAAAAAATACCCGTCTTATCGCGGAGAACTAGAAATTTTACTTCTTTCAGAACCCGGAATTTGGACATAAACACCTCTGAGTACGAGGTAACGTCCCTACGTTAAGGAGCACGTAGAACTCGGGACGCGAGCCGTCTAGAAGAGACTTGTTATAAATAAGGTATTACCGCCGCGCCGCCTGATATCTGGCATGACTGTTGGTTAACCCGTGTCTTGGATCTGCCGCCAACTCAACACGATTTCACCGCCCTCTTACTTTACGTGATCTGCCACTGTTCCGAATACATTCATGTTTACTGTATTAAACTCCAATGAATATCTAATATCAGTATCATAGCGACCATTCGGTTGTACAACACAGATAACTGTGATAGCTAATAACCCTTAATTTAACAATAAAACACAAAGTGGAACTAATAAGCATAAATCGAACTATTCAATTAAAGTAGCTTCAAACCATGACGTTGGCGGTACTTAGTATTCAAACGTATGCAAATTACAGACGTGCTATGCAATAAATGCCGACACACGGATCACAATTCGACAATTGGCATTTATGTCGCAATCGCATTGTATAGGTGTTGGTGGTTACTGGGAACGCCCCTAATTACAAAATTACTTTTGTATGAACTATTTATTGCAATGTTCCAACGGGTACATTAACCGTCAGATATAAATTGGCATTTTCATTTTAAATTACGTCACACGCGGCCGTTATTACTAATTTGAATTAAATATTTGACAGCCGGGTATAAATCAACATTCTACGAATGTTTCCACTCAAGTTTGTTTCAAATGGGAATTTAATAACACCTTTTAGTGACAGCCTTTCAGTTTCGTAGCTCTACGATTGAGATACCTACAGCAAACTAGCTGAAAGGACTTGGGCTCTGGGTAGGTATATAAACACATTTTTTTTTAGTAATTTGTCACTAATTTTCCCAGTCTGCCACAGTAAATATAGCTTTTACCAAATTAAGATTATCCTAATTTGGTAAAAGCTATATTTACTGTGGCAGACTTTTCATAATATAAAATACGTAATTATTTAAAAAGTAAGGGAAAATATAAGAACAATTATTTGGGTTTGAGTCATTTAAAATTCTGCTTATCTTACCTTTGAAAATAAACACCAAATATTGTTATTCAGACTGTGTTACGTATCACAAACACATTCTCTTAGATAGGTCGATCAGCCCCTGCATCAGGCCACCTCTAAAACGGAGCACACTAAGAGTAAAACAGTGGAAACTGTTCGGTGTGTTCGCAGTGATAGAGCGGATCTTGCAAATCGCACCGCGGCGTAGGCCGGCCGCACGCTGTGCCGGTCTTATAGGCTGGCCACACAACCAGCGGGGAAACTTACAACATTTACTTTGACTATATGGGCAAAACAAGAGTAGAGGCATTGTCAGTAAGATTTTTTTTAGTTTTAGTAGGTACATATGGGCAAAAGTAAGGGAGTTTTCTCCAAAAAGCCATTATTTGTTGTTAATTTATCAATAGACCCGCTTGGGAATAACTTCAACAAAGTGGCATATTCAGTTGGCTCTTCTCTGGTACAATTTCATCTCGCTTCTTACCATTATTTAACTAGAATTTCAATAGGTATTTTTAATGCAGAATTCACCATTCTTGTATTGGAAAACCGTTTTTTACTCGTTCAGATTTTGACTGTTTCAAGAATTTTATTCAAAACTACTTAGTTTTATTTGTTTTAACCAGTCTGCAGTGTACCTCGAGGCATTAATCCAGAACGATATTCGCGACCGAGACGTTATGTATAAATACGGCTTAAAGCCGCCTGGTGGGTATTTGGGCGGTGTGGGCCGGCTACGGCGTAGCGGCGTAGCACTCTGGCTACAAGTGCTACGACACGCGACCATTTGGATACTACACATGAATGCAATCATGTTACATTGGTCCATATTAGACGGCTTACTTTAATCTTCTCCTATTTTACTATCTTAATACCTATTTCAAGTAGATTAAGTGTAAAGGACAGTGCTCAAGATGTATGGAATCCCGTACCATGCTGCATCAAAGTCAAACTTTGTTTATTAAAGACTACATTTGATTTTCAAAAACATCGAAATAACCTAAAAACAAGGTACTTTATTTTGTTTGACCTGTCATACACGAACGGCCATTATTGCCCTAAAAAAATGATAACAAAAAAAAACACACACAACCAATGATAATGATGATATTTTTAATTAATGTAGAATCGGCATAGTGAAAATTAAATAAATAATGATCGTACCGTATAGTGTGCTTAGCGAATTTAAATAGTTTTTTTTTTTGTTTTTTTTTTCATGTGTCTGTTTTTTTACCTACATATGACGCTTCTGCAGGTGGCGCTCGAGGATAAATGATAACAGAAGCACGGGTCGATAGAAGGTTAAGCTACGCTTGCCGTTGGCTACGGTTGACACGGTTGACTAAGTGACCATCCATAACATTATCGAGACCCCTCCGGTTCTCAGAAAGCACGTTTTAAGCCATGGCCTGGGTCCCGGCAGTCATTCGTAATTCTTTGACAGTCGTTAGGAGTAGTTCAAGCCCAAAAGTCTGACAACCAGTCTTACCAAGGGGTATCCTGTCATCCAGTAACTGGGTTTTGGAGGTCAGATAAAATACTGGTATTCAGCTGCATCCGGTTAGACTGAAGGACCGACCCCAACATAGTTGGGAAAAAGGCTTGATGATAGGCTTCTACAAAAAGGGTCAAACAATAGTAGAGATATCGATCCTTGGTAAAATAAAACCCGCATGCTTACTCAGCTCTCGATTACAAAGTTAGTTATTACGGTTATAAAACCTGTCGCTTAACGATTACATCTTAGCTTGCCAAGGAAAGAAACGTGATATTTTATCAAGAAATATAAAAGATTTTTCAGAAAATAAAGAGACAAGATTACAAAAAGTCAAGTCGGTTATACCAAAAGGTTTTATTCCGATTTGTATAGAACTAAATGTAGCCTTAGATCGTGCGTATGTCTAGAGTTTTATTACTACACTATGTAGAAAAGCTCATTATGTTACATAAAGGGACCAGTGACCCTGTCCCTAGTTTCTAGAGATCTGGATAACAAGTTACTTTTTAATGTCGTACTTATTTATGTAAGTAGGATTATTTTATTTACAGTTTATTATTAAAAAACGGACGTAATATAAAAAATAGTCAATCATACCGATTAATTTAAATAGGCAGTCTGGCCTATCAAATGGTTGAGCTGGGTGGTGCTGATCCACGCGTCATGTTCGTGAACGGGCGCCGTCGGTTGAGACTATGGTCATCTCTTAACTGCCAGGGCTTGTTTTTAATGTTATATTTTAAATTGTTTATTTTTTACATTGTTCTCACATATAGAAGCAATAAGAATAATGTACCCAGGATTTTGTAATAATATCTTGATTTAAAAGAGTGTCCGTGGAGTTTCTTGCCCATTCTTCTGCATAGAGATCTACGTTTTGAAATGGGCGACTAGCTTCAACTTTCTGACTAACTAACCGACTATTTAATTTTGACAATTCAAAAGGGCCCGTAAATGGTTTTATTGAAATAAATGATTTAACTTTGAGTTTATCTTTTTCATCATAAAGTTTCGCGGAAAAAACTGCAATTCGAAAAAAAAAATGAAATTTGTTTAGTTCCAACTGGAACCTACCAATTCTTACTCATTTCCAAATTCTACAAGGCTACCTGCCTTAGTTACTGTACTTATTTATTTACTTATTTTATTTTTTTGCATTTCACACTCGCATCAAGAAGATAAAAAGTAGAAGAACATAAATAACAGACTGCATGCTTGATTGACTTTTGTGCAATATAAGGAGGCATTAACTCTTAGCATTGACTCGTGGTTCACTTCGAAGTCCCTAAACTGCCACCGGACACAAGTGGGAAGATGTAACTTTCTTACATCTTTTTTTCGTAAGAACCATCCTCGTACTTCAAGGAATATTCTAAAAAAAGAATTAGCGAAATCGGCTCAGCTGTTCTCGAGAGTTGCGCTTAGCAACACATTCAACGATTCATTTTTATACTATAGAAGATTATACAATTCTAGCTGACCTATAATTCCTCAAGAACACAAAATCATTATGAAACCTAAGACTCTTACAAAATGAAAGCCCTAAGAAATGAAATGGAAACCGTCAAAAAGACAACTTTCGAAACAAGTGCATAATCAGCTTTGGCTCGATTAATACCACGATGCCCGAGGCGCAGCAGTCTGTCTGCTTGCTCGATATTGCCAACACAAAGAACTAAATTATTTCCTCCGTTTCTTTAAGATCTCTTTGTTTTAGATACAACACGGTTTCTTCAGACGTCCCATTTTAAATAATACGTTCAACGAAGTTAAGTTGTTTTGTTTTTTATAGTTACATTTTTGTTTATAAAGGAAAATAGGTAACCACTACCCACGACAATATACCTAATCAAAGAAACGTGGTCCTTTTTTTTCGAACATAGGAATGTACGGAAAATCAGAATGATTTTAACAATGAACAAAGGAATGTTCATTGTTACTTATTTTTAATTGTATGAAATAGGTACAATGTATTTTACTAAGCAAATTACAATGTATAAACAGTTAAACACTAAACCACTTCCACTTTGATCTCGAATTTAAAAACGAGAAAGAATCGTCGTCGCGTTTCCATTCAGTCGCAACAACTTCTACTTTGTGTATCTCACCGTTCATCGTAAAATGGGTATCGATTTGCCAGTCGGTAAAGAGTGTCATAAACTCAAATTTAACATACAATAACAGTTGAAAATAGTCGGTCGTGTTCAACGAGTGGTAGTACTGGTTGGTTCCGTGCCAAACTATGCATGCAAGGGTAATGTAATTGTTTGCGCGACGTCTAATGCACTGGTAACGACGGAGGTATCGCGTCTACGTTCCGTTCGAGCCGAACAAAAATATTCACATAAATATGGTCGCCAAATAACATGTGCCATTTGTACGAAACTAGCATAGATTTGTTCTGAAAGTTCTCTTTTAAACATTCATAAAGTAACTTACACAAAAATATTGCTTACTACTCGCTCGAGGCGTACCACGAAACAAATAAACAATTAGAGGGACACCGCAAACATTGTCAGACCCACCTAATCCATAACTCATAAAAATGTACGAGCAAATCAAACATTGACCGCTTGTACAAAGAAACACAATTGCACCAATATATCTGGGCTGACCCATACCACTCGTACCGCGGGTACAGTATAATATACATTTTTTTCATGTTTAGATAGTTACACGGCGTAATAAGTCATCTTTAATAACAGTGTCTATGTTT
This sequence comes from Apamea crenata, assembly GCA_949629185.1. NCBI lineage: Eukaryota > Metazoa > Arthropoda > Insecta > Lepidoptera > Noctuidae > Apamea > Apamea crenata. The sequence goes on from OX451359.1 coordinate 9,372,445, forward strand.
TGCGCTATAAAATGAAATGGCTTTCTTAATGAAATTGCTAATATTCGTTGAAGGTTTAAGAAAAACCCTAATAAAGACTGCATAAAACCAGAGCATCGCTTCCGAGTATAATTTATTTAATTTAGATAGGTATAAATAGGTACTGACAGCGCGGCATTTTCATTAGGTTCGTTGCAGTAAGTAAAAACTTAATAAAGTTTTACTAAAGAATTTCTAATTAGAAATTTTAGCTCTTCACGACATAGCAATATTTCAGGCCCGTGGAGGTATTTCCAATAAAGGACTTTGCCAAGTCATAATTCTTCAAAGTTGCGTGTAATGAGATGTGGATATTACGGCATTCTTATGAGATTTAGATGCTCCCACACAAAGAGCCTGCGGGCCAAGAACTTGAACAAGCTTGCAATAAACTACAATGCTTTAAGTCACACACATACGTTCATATACAAAAATGTGTTAAATATAGTCAAAGTTGTACCTAGTTCGAGTGAAAAGAGGTATGGCGCGGCAAATGGCGCATAAATTTTGCTTCAAGAATAAGCGGAGGGCATTAAGAAAATATAGATTACATGTGCAGAACGAAAAATGGCTTTGCGTTGGTTAAGTAAGCAGAAAATTTATGACTGTATATACACAAGAAGAAATCGATTACAATTGCTAACATCTCCACCACGCAACTTACTGTACAATATTGTACCATGTCTTGGTTTTTTAATTTCCAATTCTATTATTTCCAATAGGTACTTAAATAAAGTAGACGAGACAAAGTATACAAAAGCATTCCCGTGGTCTGTCCAACAAAACATCTCGATAGCGGTACTATCAAGGTAAGAGGATCACAGTCGCCGTAATACCCGCTGCGTTCAGTTCGTTGAATTTGTTATACTCTTTTAGACAATAAGTATTATCACGAAACAGTTCAAATAACTGTTGCAGTGGCATCAATTTATAAATGGACTATCGGAGTCGGTAATCCGTGGGGGCTGTAAGACACGATACTGGGAATTGAATTTCAGAAGTGTACGTTTAGAGGCGAAACGTCAATAGGTAAGTAATGTAGCTCTATTGCTGGCTTTGGTGAATTTACATAATATTGTGGCGCATAGTGAGCGATCAAAGCTGCAGAGGACGACGCGGACGGCGTTCAAGTATGCAATCGCGTCACGAAAGTCGACATTTGGAAAGTGGTCACGTAAAATTTTACGTTTGAGCTCGGCATCAGCGTGCGACGCCGCTTCGAACCTAATCCAATCAGAGCCAATGGCGCTGGACACGGGTGTCAATTTCGCACATCGCGCCGCCAACACCACTTCTCCTGTCATACGCTGCCATCCTAATGTACGTGTATCTGTATTTCATATGCAATTCATGTGCGATAAAAACTTCGTTTCATATTTACGTATGGTGATAAACAAGTGAAGATTTTAGGTAGGCTGTCTCTTGTTTTATTTATGGGGTCTCGGTGAGCTGTACCCACTTGTAGTGTCTGCAAATAAAACAGGGCGAGTGTTTTAATAGTGTGTATTATTTACGGGCCCTAATAACAGGCGCGGGCTGCAGGCGACGGACTAGCCACCAGGAACTACCTCGTCGCAACACTGCCGCCTGCGACGTACCCGTCTGGAATATTTAACGGTTATTTACTGACAACTTTACATAAATTAGTCTACAAGTATAGTGGTCCGTGAAAAACTTTCTTCGAGACCTTGTTTCGAGGAACTTCGTAGCTGCTTAATTAGATAGCGGGCGTTTACGATAAGAATGTACTTATCCAAAACACCAACTTACTAACCACCATACTATATTTCTTGAAATGAGCTTCTTTGTTATCTTAATCATTTTTTTCTGGATACACCTATTTTAAGTTCATTAACGTAGGTAGCCTGAATTACCATTCACTTCAAAAAACATTCCTGTACTGGCAGTGGGCTGATTTGAAACTTCACTTGAAAGTTCTAAATAACATCCAACAAACCCACGAGAAAATTATCTTTATCAAAAATCTGGTAAAATGAGCAACGAAGCGGAAGCAAGTGGCAGTTAAACGATTTGTCGGCGTATTAATAAAACGATTAAAGGAAGCTCTCGGTGGTAATCTGAGAGCGACGCGGCGCGCGGCAGATGGCCACAATTCCCAAACTTTGATGACGACGCCCGGCATCCGCAGACAGAACCAACGATTTGTAGACTTTTGCTGGCGACTACTTGGGTACATTTAAAAGGAATAAGTTGCGAGGACGCCTTTTAATTTTCGTTATTCAAACTTAAACCGCCACTCGCCACTAAATGCACACCTGCCATAATAAAGCTACCGTTTCTAATTTGTCTCCAGGCGGCACCTAATGATAGGCTGATGTTCGGCGACGTCAATCGGTGTCCGTCGTTTGATGACTCGTCAAAATTGCTTCCTGTGTTGTTAAGTGCAGGAAATTGTGACTCCTCCATCGGCACACCTACCGAACGCTAACTGCTTTTACTCTTCCCTACACGGACCTATAATCAACTCTGTAAATGTATACATTATCGAGGGGAACCGACCTGAATATACAGGATACGAATGTAACTTTACAATAAAATATTAATGAATATTTATATCATCATGCGCCTCTAAATAGAAGATTCCAAATGCCCTTAATAAAACGTGACCGCTTAATTTTTATCTTAACATGTAAAACTGTCCCTTCAGTATGTGGAAGGATAAATCCACGCCAAAACGGTAAATGGTGCTTGAGGCAATATCTCGGCAACAGCAGCTGTGAAGTAATGGCGCCGACACTTTACGCGATGCGATTACGACCACCTAAACATTCATTACAAGTAATGTCCGTCATTTATCTGTCCTAATCACTGTGTGAGCGTTCGCCCCGTGCCTGTGCCCATGCGATTATTTTAAAAATAGCTAGCATAAACAAACTAACTGAATGCCAACATCACCCCTGCTTTATACTAAGCAAGGATAATAATGAACGCGAATAAAAACTAATACATTTACAAAGGCCGGTGTGTTGAACCGCGCGGAGGGCTGCGAGCCTAGCAGGTGAACCCCGCTAAATGTTTCACGGTTTAATCAAGCCCCTGCTATCAGGCAAGACAAATAGTTAGCTCATCTGCATCTATACGAGTCGGAGCCGCCGCAACCAACAAAGCATCGATATTTTACTTTAACTTCCTGACGAGGATAATAAATGTATCGACTCGTAGCTTTCACGTAATCAGTTCATTAGCAGGCAATAAATTAAATGGAGTTCTTTGTAAAAATCATAAGTATCGAAAGCGGGTTTAAGCTAAGCAGAGGTCGGTCGGCTAGTGCTCAATCGCGCTAATGGCATGAACCGCAAGCGCAGTCCCCTGGGACATACTAACTAAATATGTAATGGTTATTCGAAGCGGTCTCGCTACACTTAGGCCCCACTTCAAATTGACCAGATAAAGTCACGTGCACGCTTCAAATACAATTCACATACTTAGTTTGGTTGCTATTTCATTTCTTATTCATGATGCCTAAATTAGAGCGGGAACAGAAAATGTCCTTTGTCGTTTTGTGTCTCGTCAATACAGCCCCACAGAGCGTAACTAATCTGAACGCGTTCAAAAGAATTTCAAGAAAGTGCGAGTGCAGTAAAACAACTTTTGAGCCTTATTTTCTCGTTCCGAAATTGCAGTGGGTTTAAGCGAGATTTCATTTGTATGGAAGCCGGTATAATCTGGAATAATACCGCAGTAGCGGCGCGGGCCTTCAAAGACGCCACTCGTCCGCGCGCCGGTTGCCGCCTGTAATGAGTTTTTTTAAATGCGCAACACATTCATGCACCATGTCGAGTTTCACTGGATTTAATGTAGTGCAAGTGTAGTTTACACAGCCGTGTGATTTTAGAATAAAGTCCTGATAAGTTCCCGGCGGCATTCACTTTAGTTTTATAATAATTAAGTCTTATTTTATTAATAACGTTTATCTTTCAGAAATGAACCATAACAGTCGTCCGCTCGTCTGGTGTGCGGAATGAAATCCAGCTGAAGCCGTCTTGATTACTGCGACCCGGGCGCCGCTCGACGGTTCAGAATTGGACGGATTATGAGGAATTTAAAGGGCGATGACAATTTGAATATGAACAAGAAAAGTATCCTCTAAAATTAGATTAATTTTTCCCTTTTTGTGACACAAAGGTCTTGCATTTGCAACTAAAAAGACACTTTAAAGCGTCTACCATATTTGTCCACAGAAAGCAGACTGATTAGAATTTCTTTGTTGTGTTGACGAATGACAATAAAATAAATTACTTTCATGTGGACCTTCATAATGCTTCGTCATTTCTTAACCCAAGTTATTCAAGATTTTACCATAAATGTACAAAGAAGTTTCCACATGACAATCTTAACGATGCGTCCTTTCACCGAACAATGAAGACACGTGGGTGCAAAAAAATGTCTCATACGTTTGACAAAAATCGTAGGGTTCAAGTATAATTGAGGTAAGAAGTAGCATAAGGGGTCCGAGGTCGTGGCGGCGCGCGCTGTGTGACAGGCTGAGGGAGCGGAAGGAAAGCGCTGCTAATTACTGGCGTCGCGTCGCCCGGAGCAAGCCAGAGCTCGCATCCTCTTGCGAGGGAGACACGCTGAATGCAGAGGAAGTCTACCTACTTCACGCCACTCATAACGCACCGCATACACATTGTAGGGATGCTCCATAATTATCAATAAATCTTATTTCGTACCAAACAAGAGTGTCCACAGATAAAAGTTTCTACAAACATGGGTAAGATGTGAATCAACCCCAGTCTCACTGTATTACATCGTACAAAGACGTGCGTGATTCCAGCTATCCTAAATTGATGTTAAATCGCTTTTTGTTTGCACATTCAATCCCAGAGCAATTTCTCAGTTAGGGAAACAATCTAATACAGTCGCTGTCTTTTATGTTCCAGGGGAAATAATTTAAAAATCATTTGCTCTTTACGATTTGTATATGTTTTAAACGTATGTTTCAATGTTGGCTGTTGTCTGCGACTTTGTTCACTTTCAATAATAAATTATGAGGACACGTCAAAAGTAATAATATTCATTTTGAAACAAAGCACCTTGCAACATTACATGCAGGTATGAATATTTTTCATTTTAAGATTACATTTACATATAAGCTAACAGACTTATGAAAATAATATTGTACATGTATCTAAAACAAAACAAGAGTAAAGAATCATAGGGCATCAAAAAATTCCTCCGCATCGCTGTCAGCGGGAAAAGTGCATGGTATGAATTAAAAGTAACTTCTTCCTATCATTAATTTTGATTTCGTAGCTAAGTGCTACGAATGTCTACGGAACTGGCTACGAAGGTGCTACGTAGGCCCCCAAATAGTATGCCTTGATAGAGCCTACGAAGGCGAGACGCGGGCGCGAGGCGCGAGGGAAGCCATTCATAATATTGTAATAACGGCTTCCAGCAGCAGTTATTCCGTGCTTAAACGTTTTACTGCGGTCATTATCTACCCGCTGAAAGGATATGCAGGCGATAAATTGTAGAGTGTTACCTACACGTACACGCGTATCTACGGTTACTTACTATCTTAAATCTAATCGCCATCGCGCATTCAGAAGGAAACGTTTAATGGTGTAATTGACAATCTAAATATATATAACTCAAAGGTGACTGACTGACTGACATAGTGATCTATCAACGCACAGCCCAAACCACTGGACGGATCGGGCTGAAATTTGGCATGCAGGTAGATGTTATGACGTAGGCATCATCATCTAAGAAAGGATTTTGATCAATTCTACCCTTAAGGGGATAAAATAGGGGATGAAAGTTTGTATGAAACTTTGTCGAACTATACTTCTTAACGCGAGCGAAGCCGCGGGCAAAAGCTAGTTCTTAGATAAGAATCTTGAAATATAGACGAGGAAGGTTTTTTTGAGTGCACAAGCATTTTATTTCATGTTAACATTAAACCTAGACTTTAAACAAATGGGCAAAAGGGTATTATATATGAAATTTTTTTAGCACAATAAACCAGCCAGTATCACAACACAGATACTCCGATTGCCAACGTATTTTTAAATCGTATCATATTTCCCCTATCTTTGTACTAAAATAGATATCTCAATGGCACATAAAGGGAACGCGCCTTTCCTTTAGCAATAAAGAGAGCATTTAATCGAAGCTTATCTGGCCGGAAGCATTCATTAGATGATTGCACCATTACTAGTGGACTCTTTCCGAACGACTCCGCCTTAGGGCTTTTATTTATTTAGGAGATATGAAAATTACTCTAATATTCTGATGTATATTGTAGTACTAAACTACCTATGGGAATGAGCAGAATGTCTAGGCTTAGTACTATTCTGATAGATCGTTAAGTTTTTTGAGAAATACAAGTTTGCTAATAATCATAATGCTAACCTTCACCTTGCCTACCTATTTGATATTTGTTCACCGTTAACGGCCACACATAGAGATCTCTGTACCTATTCTATTTAAAACAACAATTTTTACACCTATGTTTAACAAATAAAAAACTGACTTTCACTTCAAATGTGTTGGAATTATAATAAAAATTATAAAATTTTAATAATTATTAGAATAGTATTACGCATAGTTCGTGATTTTTAATGGGCCTCCGCAAACCAGTTACAACAGACTGCTTTAACTTTTGATTTCAGAATTTTGAGGTTAAAGCAGTTGGTGTAAATTTTTCAGCACCCTAATTATGTAATACACTATATCAATCTAAACCTGAATCATTTTGAAGGATACGAATATTGCTAATCCATTGCTTCATATTTTCGAACTTGTCTGCTCAACGACGTAAATAACGCAATGAATGTTGTTGAACTGTCAAAATTAAAGTCATTGGTACTGATAGTGTGTTACGCAATAACCCACAGGTCAATGACTGTGTGTGTTGTGAAAGTCTCTATAAAGGTGCATCATACCTATATAGGGTCACATTAATTTAGTTAGCGAAACTCCAGACGTAATGGTTATCGATATATAAACATGATAAAATAAAAATAAAAGCTTCATGATTTGCTTTTTGGGGTCAACGAACGGAAGTAGTGTAGTTACCTATTATAGCTAATTAAATTTGCCCTTGTATAATATAAGTATTTTCATTACAAACAAAAAAGAAACTATCAACTTATCAAATTACAGTAAGAAGCTAATGAAGCGGAAATAACAACTAAAGAGGTTTTCTCACTCCCCATACCGGTATCGGACCTAAATCAACACGGCGTGGCGGAGCACCCGTGTAGATGTTCCTGTAAATAGATGGTGAACAAATATAAGAGGCTGGAGACGGTGGGGAATGAATCCGGGACCCCATTGTATACGGACTTGGAAAATATTGTTCAACATACCCCATCGATGTCTCGGTGTTTTAATGGTAGCTAACAACTGTCCTTATTATTGATGAATAATTTAGAAAGGTTGTATATGTATTTGTAAGTTTTTGGCTTCGTATAAACTACACATGCTGTGCGAGAAATATTAATATTTTAGGATACATACGAGTAAGTGTCCTTTGTATATTTGTACAGTTAGTTAGATTTATTTTTGTACTACAAATTATTTATGCTAAATAAAGTAACGCATAACGTTTTTATTTGGATGGGAACCGCGACCGCGAACAACACTATGGACGCTCCATCGTTACGTCATAAAAATTTCCTAATATAAAAATACTTTCGAAAAGACTGATCCTATTCAATATTTACTTTTACTTTTTTTAGGACAAATTAATTTTTTACTACTACGACAAATGTACTTATTACTTCCCATACAAGCTTACCAAAGGGCTAAACAAAACCTGTGCACTATTTTCGCGAGTTCCGATACCGCTCTACGGATGCAGGTGCATAGAATACTGTCTATAATTAGGTATTTTGCAAAAAATCAATAGCTCCGGCAAAAATAGCATCAACGTAAAATCGCAGCAATATGAGGTAAGCAGTTCAAAAGTGGTGCATAGTAGAGCGAGCGGAGCGAAGCGGCCACCGCGCGCCGGCAGGTGGCTTAAATTACCGCATTTGTTACACGTTTACACGAAACTGTATCAATATTTCATGCGGATTTACACCAGCTATCGCGATGCTTTGCATTTTGCTATCCTTAAAATAACTACGCAGCTTTTGATTGCAAAGTGAGCAATAAACACCCTCCGCTTTAACTTATCGCAGTCGGAACTTCACGATGTGCCAACTAGAAGTAATACGCTCTTATAGTCAACTATTATTTCAATAAGACAGCGCGCTGAATCCCTACAATGACAACTCACTCAAATGTAAACGCGAACTATTTCCATAAGAAAGGCATTGCGAAAGTTTTTCAATTTTCAAGTGACGCAGGTATGATGGAGAACTTTGGCTTCGGACGCAACGCCGCCGAACCGCCGCCGCACCGCAACCGCACCGCCACCGTGCCGCCGCGCTCCCTCCCAACTGAAAGGTGATATTGTTTTACATGAATGCCGCTCAAGTTGTAAGAAATTCTTAATATTTTAGAATGAGCAATAAAATTATAACTTTCATAAATCTCCTTGCCTTTTTAAACAAGGATTAGGAGAACATCAAACTGCTTTTGAAACTAATTAAAACTAGGTACGTAGGTTCCTACGTTGTTTGGCATCTTAAATATATGTCACGTCTATAAATAGTCTCAACAGTTGTAAACCGCTAATTGTAAGCCACTTCATGAAGGAAATAATAGGCCTCCCATCAAGTCACCATTCCTTACAGTAAGTAGCTTGAGCTTAGAGTATTGGCAAAACCACACAGGTTTTACTATAAAACAATTTAAATAAACATTTATTTTATTCGATTATCATACTTCTTCAAACCATCACAAAATAAAACACCAAAATATGATTTAAGCTCTAAAATAGGGTAGAATTACACGACGCTTCGTCTTTTAAATATTTTTTCTTCGTTCTAACAACGTCGTGGAGCGTAGTTTTATTTAAATTGATAATAGCTTGTAGGTCCGGGGCCGGGGTCCGGGGAGCGGCGACATTATGCAGCATCACGCGGGGATCACAGGGATTGTTTCCTAAAACAGGATCGAGTGGGAGCGGGGCCTGAATTAAGCGGGACTGAAACAAATCGCACTTGCTTCTCTCTTTTTGAAACATCTCACTCACAAACATAAAAAATAGGAAAGTATTTTTATATCAGCCACAGTTACTGGTCTATGATTTTCTATGTTTAAAACTCAATCACAACACCAAGACCCTCGACACCACATCAGGTACGTATTCTTTATCAAAAAAACAATCTGAAGGCTTCACTAACATTGCCCTTTCTCTTATACTTATCTAAAAATGCCGGCGTGGGTGTCCCCCGGGGCTGACATTTATCAGCTCAATAAAACTTCCATGAAAACATTCAGTGACATCCAATATGATTTCATCGCTGTTTCCAAAAATCCCCAAAAAAGGACATGAAATATTCCGGATTATTATTCGCTCGCTACTTTGTTATGGACACGTAAACTTTTATGTTGAACCTAAGCAGTATTTGAATTCTCTTTTATATTGGAAGGCAGACAGTGGTGTGTGACGGTCGTGATCGTAAAAAATAAATATACCTACATAAAAGTTTGACTATCAAAATGTGTTTACAAATTCTTTATTCCAAGTGTTTGCTTTGACCAGTTGGTAATAAAGAAAAACACCATACACCGTTCAGAAATACCGACTGTCCGACAGTATTGTCTGGGTTTTGGGAAGGAATTAATAATTCACACGTAGCTAAATATACGGTACAAACGCAACCGATGAATCCTGCCGTGTTCCAAAATTCAATAGTCATATCTCAAGAACGTTAGACCGGCGGTACAAGGAAGGTATCACAGAGGTAATTACTGTTGTCAGGGTCGTGTCCGCTTTAATTATTTACAAGTTTATATGAACGTGTCAGTTAATGACACGTTAACGTTAACTAGACTTGGTAATAGAGAGGAGCCCAGCTGTATCCAGAGCGTTGTCGAGTTATGTCCCGCGCGAGACAGGCGCCCGATTAAAAATGCAACACTTCAAAACGAGCTGGATTCGGCAGCGCCGTCGCTCGCGCAGCCAGTGTTGTTATGACGCTGGAGCAGACAGCTCGCTCACACACGCGCCATACGTGTGTTGTGTTGTGTTTTGATGCAGTTGTAGTGGTCATGTGACGACTCCTCATGTAGAGTTATAATTATACCGTCCGAAGTAAGTCAAATCTGAAAAGTACATTAAAAATACAGTGTTAATAAGTGCAAAATCTGAAACTTTTCTCCAAAAATGTGACACAGAATACAATCTAAATAGAAGCCAATTTGCTTAGTTTACAAATTCAAGCGTTGACGTGGGATAAAGCGCGCCATTTATTTTTAAACCATCGGCGTCAGATCGATCGCCGTGCTGGTACCTACTGACATTCATAAAACAGAAACGCGGCCAGCGGGAGACAGGAACGCTGCAAACGTCGGTATTTTATTTACGTGGAGAGCACAGCGATACCCGTTCCGCTTCTATTTTCGCACTATATCGTTTATTATGAGGGCCGACGGCAGCGGCGGCATGGCGGCATGGGCGCACTGAGGGCGAGCCGGGCGCGAGTCGAGCGCAGGCCACTCCACTGCCTGATATTATATTCTGGAGCACGCCGCCTCACCTCGCTTCGCGCCAGATATTTCGAGTGTTGCTTCCACCACCTATGAATTTACCTAGTCTCAGTCACAGCACACGCCCGGTGCAGCCGGCCGCATCGCTCAATTAATATAACCGATACTGTTTGCTTCAGAGACGATAATATCCGAAATATTGTGGCTTAGCATTTATTTTATACTTGGAAAGTTATGGTTTTAATGGCCCAACAGCAAATGAAATAGTGAAAAGTTAACGTTAAAATAAAGTTCATTAGCTGTGTGCATGTGTTTAATTAAGTGCGTAAAACACAGCTATCATACAATTTGCATACTCGATGCCCGGCGTTAACCACAGCGGTCGACGAGACACCGGTATGTCTGACTACGCGGACGCGCTATTATATTTATTTTACACAATCCCAACTATTAATTAAATTAATTCGTGTAAAGATCCTGTACTTTGTTACTATGATTTTTGTAATGTTTATGTTTTTGTTTATGTTTTTCATCGTTGCATTGAGTAGAGAGTATACTCAATAAATAAACCGATCTTGATGACTATACTTCATCGTCATAGACAGTTGTCTATTAATCGTCGTTATGAACTGTTTATGTGGGTAATGATTCCAATCTAACCTACTTATGTCTTAGGTATGTTCACTATTTATATCTAATTCAAACTTGGCAGAACAAGATCAATGTTCGTAATACCAATGTGTTGTAAAACTCAAATATAAAGGAATGTTCACTCTCGGCTAGAGTGGCCTATTGTACTGTGAAAAGCTTCCTCTACAAAGCCTGCTATACCAACGCTGTCATAGATGCAATAACATACTATACTAACCACAGACCATAAGAGATTCGAACCAAGCTTTTGTTATATGGTTTACATGTACTAGAAATACCTGCATCTGCATCCCTCCAAATATTCAATTATTGCATCAGCATTTCAAGTGGTTTGTCTTGTTGCTCGATATACTACCTCTACTCTTCACGTGGGTATCGAAAAAGGCTTCTTACTATCTCAAAAAGCTTTTTGGCCGATCAATTCGCTAAGCTTGATGATTAATATATTTATTATATTTAAAAATCTTTAAGTCCCTATGCACCTTAATAACACCAGTCAACTAATAAATTACTTAGATATTTACAATATGAATCAATTAGAGTTACACTGTACTCTTGTACTTTATTAAATAAAAATCTATCAAAGGGATTCCTCTATAAACTTCCAAAGGAACTGGGAGATACTCTTTTATAAATATAATGCAAGTAATAAGCGCAGCAGTTTATTTTAGACTTGCGCAACAATAAAAATTGGAAATGCAATTTTAATGCGCAGTCGTCCAGAGTGTACTTTTGAAACAAGAGTGCATTTCTTAGTTTTGGTCAATCATAATTATTTACTGAACGCATCAGTTGTTCACTTTAAACTAAAACTGTAAATAGGTCAGACAGGCCGAGCTTGCGCGCATAATCAATTCATCTACCTGTGTCTACTTCTACTATTTATGAATCCATTGTTTCCTTATATGGGATGCAAATAGCAAATTGTAACTCAGATACAATTGAGAGTCCGAATCAATACTTCAAAGTTTTGGAACAGACTACCTGCACCCCAATTGCGTAACACACAATCAATCGGAATCTGAATCATTTTGAAGCAAATTGCTAATCCATTGCTTCCTAAGTTCGAAAAAATTGTCTGCTCAACACGCAAATAACGCAATGAATGTTGTTGAACTGTCAAAATGAAACCGATTCCGATTAATCGTGTATTACGCAATTAGGGTGCTGAGGGGCAATTCTCGTAATATTAAGAAAGTTCACAGTCTGATCTCAGTCTCAATCTGTCAAAAAATACTTCTAATTTCCCTACATTTTGACATTTGTTTGTCACCTAGATGAGACTGCGACTAGATTTTGAACGTTTTAAATTACGAGAATTGGCCTTCAGTTGTGTAGTCAATGTATGATTCATTTAGGTCATTTTTAATTTATATTTAAATAATCACTGTCGCTTGTATCTGTGTTGTCGTCTCAGAACTACATAGTTCAGACAGCTTCTAACGCATGAACAATAAATGCTGTTGTTTTTGGCACACAATTTGCTTGTTGTCCACAAATACTCATCAAATAATATACTAGCGCATTTTTTTATGAAGTTGCACTTTAATTGTTTTCCTAAGATTCTTAATTCAACATCATTGGTTATATCTTCCTAAACTTGAGTCCCGAAAATTGTTGATAAAGATAAAAAATACCAACGAAAATAAATTGTAGAAATAAGGTCCCAACACCTGGTAAAAGCAAATTTTATACGACCTTAAATCTGTACATAGTATAAAACACAGTTGAATTTCGTGTCTGTCTGTACGACCGCTAAGATCTTTTAAACTACACAATGGATTTTTATGTGGTTTTCACCATCATTTAGAGCATTTATTCCGAAAGGTGTTTAGTGTAAATTTATTTATTTATTTATTAACGGATGACTTACAGCTAAAACAAACAGGATAAAAAATAGTATATGAGACTGACAGCCAATTAAAAGTCATCACTTCTAAAAACGGATTGGAAAGAAAGTGCGTGAACTTTAGTGAATTTAACTTAGATATAGCTCACAAATCCATTGTTTTGTTTGCAAGGGCTGATTTTTCAATCGACAGATAATTTTTATTCGTCGAATAAAATTGTCGTCTGACAGATTTTGTATGGAAAAACTGTCAAAAATTCAAAATTATACCTCGGATAAAATTATTTATTTTATTATTCATGTACACACAGTAAAATACATAATGATATGACATAGTTATAATATAATTATCTGGCGTTGGAAAAATCAGCCCTAAGAGTTTTAAATTTTTATGACATTGATTTTTACATTCTGGGACTGTAACTCACACACTTGTTAAAATTCTGGGAAAATCATCAACTTTTACAATATTTGTAAATATGTGAGCACCATGTACATATCTATCACATAATTGATTTACCTGTCATTGCTTTAGTTTTAATTCTTTTCATCTTTTGTTCTACCACAAAAGGTGAAAAGAATTAAAACTAGAAGTAATCTTATTCTAGAGGCATCGTCGTCATTCAACTAGAGACAGTTCTGATTTTTGTAAATGTTATCGTTTAAAAGTGCCTTTTATGTGCCTATTAGAAATAAATGATTTGACTTAGACTTTGACATAACGCCATTGCACGCGTGCACAGTTGAGTCGCTATAGTATTCTATAAACAATAGATGCTAGTTGAACTGAAATCTGCATTTAGTTTCATAATCACCGCTGAACTAAATTCCTTCGTATTTACTATATGGCTAGACAGGTGACCTCGAGCAGTTAAGGCATAGCTAATAAATATTATATCGAGCACAGAATCCTTTGGTTGCGAGAGGACCGGAACCGTTCTTTGGAAAGACTCCCGGTTAGTATTAGATATTAAACTCAATTCGAAAACTAAATCGTTTTAGTTTATCATTGACTTTAAGTATATTTGAGGTATGACTATAAATAATTTAGACACAAGTATTTAGGTCAGCTTGAGTAAACGGCTGCGTTTTATACACTGTGTGTACTTCGAAATATCTTTATGAGTAATTGATCTTGATCTTGGCTATGAATAGAGCACCCAGTCGCCCATCACATCCGTTGGTTCTATAATGCAGCTATAAAAGAATAACAAATTAATCATAAGATCAATGCAATGCAAGCAATGACAAATCTTGTCTAGAAACGCATTGTATTGAACAGAACTGATAATGCAAGTATTAAAAATGTATGAACTGGAAACCAATATAAAATAGAGATGTGAACTGTGCCTTTAATTTTCGCGGCAGACGGAAATAACTTCTGTAATTATTTTCCCATCATTCATGTTGAAAATAAAATAAGTAGGTACGTACTGCAAAGATTTATTTATGACGTTAATTATAATTTATGCATATTAAAGAGACCCGCATTAAATTTTAACGTGAGCAGGTTTCAGCAACAAAACGCTTTTCAACATTTGCATAATTATTATCAATGCGCCCTTCAACTTATGCACATCACTAAACCAAAGTAGTTTTAGTTTAAAAAAAACTCGCTCAGAATTTAAACACAGTTACTGACAAGATACTCGTACCTCTACATTATGAGATGGGTAAGTTGCTGACAACTTTACAGGTCCTTAAATAAAGATGAGACTTAATAAGAACAGCTTTTCATTTACCTACTTTGTATCACAATGTGTGAAACGACTTTAATATAACCAGAGAGCATGGAACTCGACAAAAATAAACAATACCTACCCGTCTGCAACTTTAATTGACTCCATAATGCTGCACTCTATTTTGTACATATATGTGTATTAAATGTGTCTTGTTATTCTGCTGCCTGTATGACAAACTTCATATCATCTACTTTTATATTCTATCCCGGGTATATACCCGACTCTCCTCATATTATGTAACTGAGAGATGAAAAAAAAACAGTGCACATAAGCTTGTGGGTTATCGTTGGATCCCATATTTTTTTTTTTATATATTTACTCACTTTGGTAAGTATTAGGTACTTGCAATAGGTAAGAGATTAGTTAAATCCTTCTATTGGAGGTCTTAAGATATGGTTGAGGTTCATTTTAATAAATCAAACAAATATAAAAACAGTTTTCCAGTCTTTGTACTTATTGTTGCATTACATATGCATCTCTTACATAACTACTTTCAAAGCAGTAAAGTAAATTAACAGAGTAGATTTCTGTGAACAGTTAATAACAACATTCGGCCTACTTAATGGATGTTTTTCGAAAAGCTCCAGTGTTATATTCATTAGTGGGTGCTCGCTGTGCGCCGTTCATTAGTACTGTGCGCTTTATCTGCAACTTTTGTCTCGCTCCTACCTTGTTTTTCATTCAATTACAAGCCAACTAATTGAAAAATCACGCTGAAGAGAATGTATTGTAAATGGGATGTGCAACAATGTTCACCGACGTATACATACAATACGTAACGCGAGCAGTATATATTGCTTGTTATACATAATATATATGTATAATGTCTGCATCTTGAGATTAATTGTCTGTTTATTATTGATGGGATCTTATTCGGTGACAATTATTATTCATAACAACTTAATTAAGTCGGTTAATAGAAACAGAGACCAAAATAAATAATAATGACTTCGAGAATAATAAATTACCTGGAAGGCTTTATACAAAGTTAAAATGTTTGTTTTCTTTATACGTGAATGTGCAAGTCCAGCATTCGTGAAACAAAGGCGAGGTGCAGGTGTCTGCCCCGGGCCCCTGGGCACAACACTTGCATAAGTCCTACACCTGACGTATCGATCTTACATGTCTCGTGGTGTTGTTCGTACTACTAAAACGGCTATAAAATATATTTATATGTTTTCTGCAATAACTACACGATATTTTAGGGTTATCGGGAGCCCTTTAGTATCTTGTATGAAACTATAGAAACTATCCCGAGTCCGTTTTATTTCTTTTTACATTTTAAATGGCTTATTCATTTTTGGTAGTGGAGAGAGTTCTTATTCTTATTTGAGTTATATTGACCCGCTCTCATTTATAATCAATTAATTTGCAATATCCTTTGTTACAGCTTTACAGTAAATCAGCCTAATAAAATAGGCAGAGGTCACAAAATATGAGCGTAGAAGACAGAAGCACGAACGCCATCCGCGGGTGGGGTTGCACACCTACTGGTGAACCACCACCAACCGCCGTGCCATCCGAGGACACCTCTAGTAAAGGATGCCTACCCACAGCATTCACCAGGGGATGGAGGAGAACCACTCTATACTGTATACTAGTGTTCTTGATGATACTCGTGTTTTTAAATATTGGGCTCACGTTGTGGATCGTCGGCGCTTTAAAACTGAGTATGGTAAGACTTGAAAGCCTTTTCTTATTTTCCAAATGTGTGAAGAAATGAATAATTCATCATATAACGAAGTAATAATTGATGTATTGATACGTTGAAGCCAAAACGAAATCATTTTATCTTTTTACGCTCGTATAACCTGGAATGTGGTTATACGAACATAAAAAAGAGCCCGCTTATTTAATTAATATTTAATTATTCATATTCATTATTCATATTCGTAAATTTGCATTCCACAAGGTATAAAGATGTTCACAAAAGACTCATAGCTAAGAGCCGTTGTAGTAATTTTGCTGTGCCCTGACAAGGTGACAAGGTGTCAGGGCACTAAACATATTTATTAAAAATTAAAACTAAATCGTGGAAAAAAAATCAAAATAAAATTCTACATGAAAACTAAAAAAATACGCTCACGTAAAAAACTTAATAACAATAACAGAAATAAATCTAAGGGTAAGTATGTAGCTATTTTCTTAAAATACTATTTTTACATTTAGATATATTATGGATGTAACCTACGATGTAACCCGTTATAACCAGTCTTTAGTATTTGGAATAAATTGCGTATCGGTTCTCTGACCAAAGTGGGGTTCTTTTCTAATCCAAAGTGGGGTTTTTATCTTTAATGAAAATGAGGAAAATGTCAATGAGGAGAGTTTTGAATATGAATGTCAATGGCATTAAAAGTAGGGGAAGACCAAAGAAACGATGGATGGACTGTGTGAATGATGATATGATAAGAAGGGGGTGACTACCGAGATGACGACTAATAGAGAAGTATGGAAGAAAAGACATGTTGCGCCGACCTCAAATAAATTGGAATAAAGGCAGGAGAATGATGATGGGTTTTTACCTTTAATAACTTTATTTTCAAGTTTCATACCTCTTTTACAGAACAGTGTGGGACCTATTCGGATAGTGAAGGGCGGCATCCACGTGGATGGTCAGACGTGGGTGGTGAACAACCTGGTGGCATCTACCATCACCTCACAGGTGGCACAACCCATCACTATTCACTCGCATCGCAACTTCACCGTGCAGGTCGCTGAACCAGACCACTTGGAACACTCCAAGCTTTTTATTAGTTAGTATTGTTCTTATTTATTGGTTTAAAATATCACAAAAGGTATAAAATAACTTTGATATAAAACCCTAAACATTAATTTAAGACGTGAGAGTCTGCAGTATAAGGATTTAAGGCACCTTTATGTTTCGTAGCAACTACGGATGCGTACAGAATTCGTCCCAGTCGTAGCAACTAAAGGGTCACATTCGTAGCCCAAGCTACGAGCCAAGAGCAATTTCTTTCTCCGATTAGTTTAACGGTTTTGATAGGTTTTAGGACAGTATCTTTTACCTGTTATATTTATGACACTGTTATTCGATGGTAATTTCTGCCTAGCGTCACATTTATACGAGTTTAATGTGGTAAATATGTCACCAACACCAATTTTGTCAACCTATTTTTTCAACCATTTCCAGAGCGCGACCACCTTGAGTTCAGTGGTCGTAGGTTGCACGTGCGTGACGCACGTGGTAATCCCGTGTTCTCGGCTTCGCGCGATGAGGTGCGCGTGTTCTCCGATGCGTTGGCGGTGGACGCGCCCGGCGGCATCAACGTGCGCAGCGCCGTTCAAGTGCCGATAGTGCGCGCGCCCCCTGCTTTTGACCTACAGTGAGTACTTTGCATTAGAAAGCGATACATCCTATGTTCCCTGATCTTGGCGGCTGCGAAGCGACTGAAGCCTCACCTAAGAGCTTACTCTTAGGTGAGGCTTCAGACGCTTGCCATGCTAATATGCTTCTTGGGCCGATTGGCTTCGAAATTGGCCGGCCAGTTCCGAAAAAAAGCACAACACTTTTAAACGCATTTATTTTTTTTGTTTATTGTTTAAGGTTGGAATCTCTGACAAGGCGGTTGGATTTGAGGGCACCAGAGAACATATTCCTCGAGAGCAGAGCCGGAAAAATTGAAATTACAGCGCACGGCAACATTAAACTAGACTCTGTTGTTGGTGCTGTAAGTATACATTGTAACTAATCATTTCTATGTCATTTGATTTTGATGATGAAAATAAAGTAACTTTACAAGTTATATTTAATTTTTTATTTTTTATCATTGCAGATAAAACTCAACGCTCAAAATATAGTGATCAATAATTTAAAAGAAGCTGTTAGAACTGACAAGCCTAATAAAAACGTGAGAAGTACTAAAGTTTACCAACTATGTGCGTGTGCGTCAGGGAAACTATTCCTGGCCGCGCCCGAAGCTCCGTGCGTTGCGCACGACGAGGACACCGAGCTGTGCCGATGATGACCGAAGATACACGAACAGTGTATAGTGATGCACCTCTGTGTAGCCAATACAGACCATAGTGCCAAATAGCTAAAGTGATGTCAGTAGGTTAATCGAAAATTTTATTCCATAAAATAGAAAAATGTTATACTATTTTACTATTGTTAGTTTAAAGAAATCTACACAGTATTATTGAAAATAACAACCTTTTTAATGCAATTTATAAATAGCAAATAATATAGATTTTTACATTTTGCACATTGGAATTTAGAATTAAAACTAAAAATAATGAAATTCTTAAAGCATTTACAAGATGTATTTAAATATAACTAGATTAGAAGATGAGAATTAAAATTCATAGTTTTAGTTGCACTTTTAGTCAATTACATACTTGAATGTATGCCTTTAATAAGCTCTTATGATTAGCCGCCTTATGCATAAAATTATTATATAGATATAAAGAGTGATGCTCATAGAAGTAAAATAATAAATTAGCATTACGTTAACAATGGCAGTACAACAATAGAGAAGGGTAATGGGCGCATTTACATTATGCATTGTGAACACTCGCGCTATCTCAGTAAGCAGCAGCGTCAGCAGTAAGTGTTTCAAGCAAAACTCGACATATCTCGGCCCAGTCTTGCTCTTCCTTATAGACCAATATCTAGTCCGACAGTCCTTATGAGATACTACTGTCCAAATCCCCACGTTTGGCAAACAAAATGCTTTTAAATATCGCACCATAATGTTGCTAATATACCACCTTACTTTAAGAAAAAGATAATATGTTGAGGTACCAATGATAAATAAATAATATTAACGAAAATGTGACCTAGTTATAACGCCTACAACTAGGTTAAACCGACGAGGTCCAGCCATTTTGAAGTCAGAATGGCTGGCCACTTTCCTTGCAATAGTTTTCCCTCTTTAGCGAGATGGCAATTTGATATCTTGGCACCAGATATCAAATAGATACACAAACTTGGTTCTGCTCAAACTTCCAAAATCTCTCTTGGTCGCGCAGACCATTATCTGATGTCGCATTAATACTAGCTGCGCAGATACCATATTTGGTAGAATTCATACATGTTAAAGTTAACAACTTCAACACCAAAATAGTAAAGTATTCCACAAATCTTCTTGTTCGAATGAGATAAAATCTTATGTGTTACGAGCAAGCATTTACACTAGTCGTTTTCTTGCGGGGCGGTGGGACTAGGGCGTGCGGTAACGGCGATTGAGACGCATCCTGGAAATGGGCATGGAAAGAAATTGCCCTAGCTATTGAATAAAATTGTCAATTTGTAGATCACGGTGCATTTTGTTTACGTACGCATTTTGAATTGTTAATAAATATCTATTATATAATCTTGGTTTGCTTTCATATTCTGGTGAAAAGACCAATATAATTTCCTTTTGAAAATCATATTTTTTAAGTGAAGAGACCAGTTTATATTAAGTTTATTTATGCCATAACACAGTCCATACCGAATCTAAATTTGCAACTATGTTATATAACAGGTAATTGCATTACTGGTCAAGCTGGTAGACCATCGAGCATTCGAAATATCATAAATGAGCTAACTAAATATCGGTTCGGGTTAAAATCCCAAGCCAGTGATTAGTGTGGTGAGCATCGCAGCGGCCGCGGCGAGTCGCGACCGGTCAGTGCCGCACCGCGCTGCACCGAGCCGCACCGGGCCGTACCGCACCGCACCGCACCGCACCGCGTGCTCGGTAATTAGAGCTAGCCACCGACCACCCTAATTGAAACCGCAACGACAACGTTTTGTTTCTGTCGCTTTTTTCCCCGCGCTGTTAACGAGGGGCAACATTAGGATTGCATCTTTAGAATTTTGCTTACTTGCTACACGTCCTCGATTCAATACGGTGGGGTTTCAGTTGTTTGAGTAATTAGCTAATTCCAACTAACAGCTGCGCTGTTTTCACAGTTCCTTTAAAATCTGCTGCAAAAATTACGGGAAAATAAATGAACTTATTTTAAAATTGAATATATCTACACTCAACGTTATTTCATTATTACGCAGAACTGTTGTAAGAAGTGTTTGTGTATCGTGCTGAAAATATTACCTTCGAGAGTTTTCAGCACGGACGGCTTCCAGGCGGTCCTTCACAAAAGAACGGCCTCCATGTGGTCTCGGGTAACGGGTAGCTCCAACACGCTTCTGAGCGTGGTGTCGGACAGAGTGGACAGCCAAATCCTGAGGCATTGGTTGCTCATGCATGTCCAAAATAATAATTATTTTAAATTTTACTAACATAGCTATAAGTATCTACTTACTAACATAATATGGACTTATATAAATTACTGTGTGCTTGGTCTGAAATAAATATTTTCAATTTCAATTCAAACCTAATATTACCAAAACTAATTGGTTAAAATCGAAGCCAATAAAAATAGGATTATTCAAACACCTCCTTTTAGAAAATTTGCAGACTTCCATTAATACGAATATATAAAAAGCACCAGAGTGGTCAACCAACTAAAATCTGATTTTGTAGAACATACCATAGAATCTATCTATTTATTTATTAGACTAAACGGCAATAGATACCCTAAATTAAGCAACAAATGTTGGCCATGCATGTGTTCCATAAACGTCCTATCCGTTTACCACAAATTACAACGACACCCAATCAAGAGCGGTGCTTCCCATGATCCGATAAGTGCGAAGATCCTAATATAGGTATTAGATAATTGCAGCCACTCAACGGTAATGTGTGTATGCGTCCTATTTATATGTAAATCATTCCCGTGCAAATAATAACGCAGCGGCCATAGTCAAAGAGAAGACGCGCCGAACGAACACACTCGTTGAGACTGAATTTTATTTGTTTATTTTATCCTTCGTGTGACATAAAGGAGCTGTGAACTGTTACGTTTATTTCACGACACTTTTTTTTAGTTACGACTCAATAAACAAAGACAATCGAGTGCAAATATTTGTACACATTTTGATTTCTGTTTGTTTATCCAATCTTTTGAGCAATAAAATGTAAGGGAACATTCGTGGAGCATCAAAGAAAGTACAATTGTCCATAAGACAACTTTAAAGAAATTGTAATGTATTTCGGTCATGTGTGCTGTTGGTGTTAGCATAACCCCAACGACTCGACTATAACGTTTGTTGCGGAATGTTACAAGTTTCCGTTTTCCCCGTTGTTTCATTTGTCGCTAAGGGCACAAGTTTCTTTACGACTCTCCGGATACCTTTTAAATGCGCTCCCTACAGCATCACGGCCTGCCGTTTTATCAGATCACCTCCCATTACACACGACATGCACATATGTTTCGCAGTTTTTTTGTTTTCGTGTTACTTTTTATTGGGATTATAAATAAAGATAATATCTATTTGGGATGTTAGGGATGCTGTATCTTTTTTATTTTTAGGGTTACGTAGTTTTGTACTTTGAGAATTTCAACACTTTCGTCATTCTTGATCTTTCGAAACTTCGTGTTGTTCAAAATCTTATGAATATTGCAATCAAACAGAGACGAAAGCTTTAGATATAAAAAATCCAAGCAATTTAAAAATAAAGGTATCAATATTGTACCTATACTTCGAAATATGTAGGTAGGTGCCAAATAATTGGAGAGTTTTTTATTATCCGAATATTGTACAATTATTTGCATTTGCCTAGCATTTTGAAAAGAATATAGTATGTACATTTACAATATTTTCTCACACGACATTAACGAATTTCTTAAACCAAATTCGGGTACTTAATCCTCATCTCAATTTTCCTGTTTAAGAATAAATTTTAAATAGTATGTGTATTTAGGTCATAAAAAAACTATGTCATAGAAACATCCTTGTTTTAGCAAAATTAATGGTGCAAACAAAGAATTGTAATTTACTCGATGAAAAAAAAACCTTCAGAAAAAAACACAGTAGCAATTTTGGTTGAAAATTCAGCCAAATTCGCGCTTTTTGTTGATAGGAATACAATCTTGTGTCATGGAATTTTGAAAAAGAGTTTATTTTTTAATGAAAGAAATTACAACTTTGGTATTTTCTATAACGAAATCGTAAAAAATATATAAAACTTCCCTGTACACTACGTTTGTAGTTTTGGTCTCAGCAGACGAAATCTACAGAGAGTTAGGACTAGTGACGTGAGTAAACGACGTAGGTACTGTTGTCCGTATGAGAAGCAACTCGTAATACGCAATACTTAATGTACTTCATTTAATATACTCCATTCTTATAAATATAAATGCGAATGAATGATATGTTAAAGTAACTCTGTATGTATGTATGTCTATCTGTGGGTTACACTTTTACGTCTAAACGGCTGAACGGATTTCGATAACATATATGGTACACCATGACGTGGGTTAGGACATAGGATATTTTTTTATCCCGGTAGCATGATCTTGTAGGGTAATTTTCAATCTCCACGCCGCCGTATAGCCGCAGGCAAAAGCTAGTTTTGTATGAAAATCTGCCTTTGTTTCATTAATAAAATAAGGTGGTTGTTACAACACAGCACATTAACCGATAACGATACCGACCCAACACCGACACGATATCGGCGGTCAGATAATCGCATACGTGAGTACCTACTAAACGCTTTTACATTGTGATATTATTTTCATCTATATCGTCGCAGACAGACAGCGACCGACACCGATATCGGCACGATATCTGCCTGGGAAGACACAGTGCGGCGTGAGAATAGCGAGCATTCTTTCACTTGAACACACTTCAACTGTGATCGTTTGTGCGTCGCGATGGTCATCGATGTTCACCAATACCATTTTTTTTTTTTTTTTTTGTGGATGGGAAATCATCAAATGACCCCTCCCGCTCTGGGTGGAGCGGAAGGGAGTGTCAGACTTTTACTGACTAAAACCCACCCGTGTTCCTTCCTTAGCCCTTTCTGTTCCAGGGCAGCGGTTAACCTTTCGGAAAATCCCACCGCCCCGGCAGGCTTCGGCCCTGTGGGGCCCTGTGGGGCCAATACCATCAGGCCGATATTAATTATATCGGTATATAATCAGTGTGAGTATCTGATAAATGTAAAACCGCTCAATAGGTACACAGGACATTTTAAATAATCATTTTAGCGTAAGTACCATAAATTGTAAACCTAAGGGAAAAAAATAGAACCTAAGAAAAACGAATTCAGTTGATCAACTGCAAATATTTTATACTGTGGCATGGATTTTCCGCGAAATAGTCGGCGGCGCTTCGTAAATTAATACGTCGCGTTACATTTAAGGGAGGCGCAGGCAGCGTTTCAAAGGCTTTCAAGCCCGGAAAACCTCGCCTTAGCTAATAGTTAGTGCAAAACAATATTTCTTCTTCTTATTTTGACATCCAGACAAACATGTGGGCTACCATTATTCCGGAAAACTTATAATTCCTGAGGGGGACGTGAAAATTCAACTTTTACCTCTGAAGCCGTGAAGCTAAAGAACCAAGTAAATGCATGTTATTCTACAGTTTAAAAAAAAACTGAAGCCATCGCCGACAATAGGTACTTTCAAAGCCTCAAAGCAAATGGATTGGGATTTTGAGACAATTCAGGCAGGTATGTCTATTTCATTGTTGAGTTTAGAACTTTAAATGAGGATTAAGTACCACCGTGAAGGTCATTGTTTAGAAATAAGTATCCGGCCGGAGGCTGGGAAGTTGCGCCTAAGCAGAAAGTGTCCAGCTCCGAGTTCATCGACTTGTCCACATTATGTAGATGAGGCCGCAGGTGCTCGTTATGTGGCCAGGCGTACACAGTATAAAAACTTCGCCGAACCAAACGACCCTTACACTCACTATTTGTGGATGGCGCCCTCTGCCGTCTTCTTGTGGGAAACTATAAGGTTTTTGATGCGCCTCCAAATATGTTTGTGTGATTGCTTTTTAGTTCTGTTTCTATCTCAATGTAAGATTTGAGTGTGCATAGAGTTGGTTGTGTATTAATTTTTCTTCGTTTACGGTTGTTCCTATCATATGTCCATGGCTGTAATATTTTAATATTATTTGAACTAAAAGATTACAAAATATAGCTTTGACGTGAACAATACAGTAAGAACTAGAGAAGCGACGTAGAGCGGGCGTAGAGTCGAAGAAATAGAGTTCCAATACGTACTCGTATTAACTTCATGTTTTAAATATCTAAATATAATAAACACACGCTGTTAAGTCACATAGTGTTAACAACACAAGAAACAGTAGATAAATATCAAATTCATGATAAATAGGAACATTTCGGAGTTGGTACGCGCATGACAAATACGGTTGTTAAAGCCACCTGGCCGCGATACCTGTCTGCAACCAGTATTTACGTCACACCCGATGCTAACTGTACTCATGCTATGTAAAACGGAAAAATCATACGTTATTTACATTTTTCGGAGTAAATAAGTGCCACTTTCACAAACAGAGCGATTTTAAAATGCAAAATGAGATGTGTTAATTACATTAAAATTTATGGGCTAGCCGCATTAAACATACACCATAGATATTTATAAAAACACAATATAAACGTAAAACATTTTCCGGGAGGTATAAAAGTATAATGAGGACGCACAAAATGTAATTTTAATTTTATTCTTGCCACTTTTTCCGCGGCTGGTGGCGCTTAATCATAATCACGGTGCGCGTGATAATCTCACGGCTAGAGCCAGGAGTGAAGAGGAAACGACACACGGATTATTTTTTCTCGTTATCTCCATGTTAGCTCCTTTGTGAATCGTTTTTTCTTAGGTACATATTGAGGTTTTTCTGTTAGGGTTATAAAAACAAATTTAGCTTACAAAATCACTGTAGGATGATCAATACTATACACTGAAAACTGATTACCATGTCACCATATGTATTAATAGAAATACAATGTTAATTATTTGTCAGAGTAGACAGTCAAAATATAAAAACTATGTAAAAGATTACGTGTGATCGTTATTCGTAGCCGTGATCATTATTTTCAAACAGGAAATCGTTAACTTAATATTTACCTAAACAAATTACGAAGCATCATTAATATTATGTCAATCACAGCATTTTCCTGCTCACTCCTACACAAATATCTATCAGTCTTACTTAGCCGAGTAACTTAGTTAATTTTGTTTTTGAAAGAATTACCAGACTGCTCAGGTGACTGAGGCGAACGTAAGCTTGGAGAACATTAAAATTTAATTAAGTTGGCATGAAACATAAAGTTAACTTACAACGGAATCGGAAGATTGTTGTATTGAAGTACGATTGCACTCTTACCGATCAACGATTTACCATCTTTCGCTTATGCAAATGTATTGTGAAGACAAGGCGCGCTTCCTCTGCGGGACTCCGGCATTATATGGCAATCCCACTTTGTCAAGGCACCGACTTGGCTGTTATTGCGGAATGTTTCACCTGCAACACACTAACGGAACGTACTGTAATAACATTTACACAGGGGAAATTCAAACGTCGAACTATTTGCGAATTTGCCCCAAAATGGAATTTCTTTGTTACAGTAACGATAAATATTATATGAACGATGTGACAAAGAACTCAAAAGGCATCGTTTGTGTTGCCATCAAATATTGAAAGGCGTAGACGTTATTATTGGAGAGAAATAAAAAATGTATTCGTTGTCGTTTAAATAAATGGCAGCTTCAGTGAAACTAAAAAGCAGCCACTAAGAGTAAGAGGGTACTGGTAAATGTTTTAAATTAATCAAGGCAAGACTACAATCGGCTGATTTGCATTTATACGAGCTACTCGCGCTCGCGCTCGGTCAAACCACGTCGATATCTAAACGGCTTGTCTTCAAATACTGACAGAATTGATACGTTTCTTTGTCTTTAGATGAATACATTATTATCATTGATATGATTATTGAAAAATAGTACACAATTTTGTCGATCAAAATAATTTTGCTAGTTGCCTTTAATGATTTCACTTCATAAGGCTAAACTCTTCTTATACTTAAACTTTCGAGAAAATTGGAGTTCAGTAACATTTCAAAGCAAGATTTTTATTCAGACTTGCATGTTTGTCTGTAATTAGCTGCAGCGAAGAGGCATTTCTCTTAATTACTAATTAGGTATGACACAATAGCGTGGCAAGCTACACAGCTACACAGGCATACCTAAGTACAATAGCTAGTGCTTCATGTAGCGATTAGATAATCTCTTAATAGCCTGCGAGCTGACATGTTTTGATTACTGCTATGTAGTCGTACCTATGATGTACCCGACCTTAATTAACCACATTGATTAACTTATGAGAGAACTGTTTCCATAGATTTTCCACAAGAATCGGAAGTTTATAAAAATGTTCGCATCTTTAGTTAAATGTTAGATTCAAACGGAGCCATGAAGTTTTATGCGTCGTCGGTAATATCGTTACACTCGTGTTACGTCGAACACTTATTGAAACTGTTCTTAAGTGTTGTCCTTTTATGTAGCTACTCCATAAATGTTTGATAGGGCCATCTCGGGAAATCTCTGTCTCCATTCGCAGAGGGTCTGCAGTCAAATAAAACTGGAATCCCAAATATTATTCGGCGACATTTTCCCGTTCCTTCGATGTGAACTTTTATTTTTATGCTCTTACGTATTCTTATCAGAGAAGAGACACACTCCGGGAGAGCTTCTGACATACTGACTTAAATCCTTTACCCAAGAATGTAAGTTTGTCTTGGATTACAGTTTCTTCGTCTTTCTTTAATATTATTGTGGCAATTTTAGGATTTAACGTAAAAAGGGACGATGATTCGATTACTTGCACTGCTTTATTGTTCCTATCTGTGTGAATGAAAGCTCTTGTTTCTGCGACAGTAGCTTTTATATAAACGCCTTCAAGCAATTACATTATTTTTAGGTATTTGTGAGTCGTTTATAATATTTTTTTATTCAAGTCATGCCTGGCATAGGTACTTTGTTAAATGGTTGGTAACGACTAAACAACTTTTATTGGAGTTTCAACCATTATAGTAATTAACGACGTGTGTAAATAAACTTGGGTTTACCTTAATGAGACATTTGCTCTAAACGTCTTGAACCGTAAGCTATAGGTATGGAAAAGCATAACCATTAAAAAGTTTAAAGACTTAAATGTAATTACATACTTTCGATCGGGTAATCCAGGCGATGAATGGGCCACTTGTAAACTTATATGGGGTCAATGGTGATATGACAATTCACAAAATACTTCGAAATAGTACGTCGTGATCGCAACAATACACCAATGAGTTGATATTGTTTCGTTACAAATTTGCTATAAACTCCTTTGTCGTTAAGTACGATTAAATAAAATAAAACTGGAAATACGTAGACACAGCAAAACATTTGTGTAAATAGAAGCATTCAGTATCTTAGTGTCCATAAAGCAAGTGAAGTGTGCGAGTGACCTGTAAGTTCAGACTCCACTAGATCATGAGGGCGACAGGCGGCACAAATTTAATTTAGTTCTTGCCCACTGTCGGATAAGCTGGGTTGTCTCACGAGTTCACGACACGAGTTTATACAATACAAAAATTGTGAAAAGAAAGTTTGCTATAGTTAAAGTGGTTAAGTAGCTACGCTGATCTATTTTTTTAAATATAAATTTGCGGTAAAGTATTCGATAGAGACATAAAACTTCATACTTCCGCTGAGAGGAATTAGTCGTACTGTGAAAAGTGTGTGATGCCTACGAGCCGCAGTGAGGCGTCAATTTGCACTGTATTCTTCAGCCGGTACGTTTATTACGTGTGGAGTATGAAATGAGCTGGTCCTGTGGTTTCAACTCGTCACATATTTCAGCGGCGTCACCTACCTCGTATTAGTATGCCACGCCACAATAACCGAAGTCGAATCACAAAAGATTTCCGGAGCGCGACTTGCACAAGGGATGAAAGCCAACATTGTGTAATCAGAAGGGTCGCAATCTCACCTCACCCCCTCGCTCCATGTCGAACACAGCTTCATCAACAAGGGCTCTTTCTACTCATTGTGACATTTCGGTTCTCAATAGCTACGACTTCGCCGCGGCCGCTCCGCAAACACAAACATATGGATTAGATTGTTTTTACACAAAAATGAAATGTAATCAACGCATCTGAGGCCTTTGTCAATGCCTTGCAGAGACTGCTAAGATACACACACACACATTGGAACATTGTTCTTCCCCTGCAAGCTAACGAAAATAACATTCCAGGAAATATGAGAATTCCATATTGAAATATGAGAAATCCAACATGTCATGCTTACCTATCAAAAATAACGAGCAAGATCGAATGTACCTAGGTGTCGCGACGATAAGGCTGACAAGTGTAACGACGACTCACGTAAATTACGATATTTTTATTGCGGCCAACAGCTTGACATCCTATCAGATCCATACGATTTGCCAAATCAATTTCCACACAGTTACTGTTATGTTTTCAAGTGAATGTTTGTGCAAATGGCTCGGCGTGTGTGCGGTGTGCGGCGTGTGAGTGGTGTGTCGGGTCGCGGTACATCGGCACAATATCGCGGCGACGTTTCTGCCACGCCGCGCACCCCTCGAACGCGCCTCGCAATAGTTTCACGTTTGAATTTCTTGAACAAACGTTATTACTGCTCCAATAGTGGAATGTTCCGCTGAAACAATTCACAATAGCGGGAACTTCAATGTCAAAGGCAGAGGAGATTGGCTGGAGAAATTCGATGCAAGAATTTAAAAGAATATAGGTAGACAGCTGAAATCTTCGATGTTTGGAGTGAATGCATAATATTTATTTACACATATTTTTAAGAGAAATTAAATAAAAATTTTTTGCTAAACACGCGATGGTATAGAGAGAATCAGTTGCAGTCAGAATGGATAATGTTTCCATACTTTCAGAACTTAGAACCAAAAATTTTCTTACATTACATACAGATATAAACACTATACAAAAAGAAATTACCTACCACCACAATAAACGCCAAACGCACATATTTAAACTATCCTATAAACGTTAGTGTGGACGCGGTTTTAAATTCGACATGAAAACTTAATACCGCATGCATTCCCCGAGTCGTAGGCCTTATCTAGTAAAAGCACAAACATAAACGTTCACATATTGTGATAGATACGTCTGTTGTCATAATACGAGGGTCAGAGGGGCGCAGACACGGCCCGTCACTCACGAGCCGAGGGCCGAGCGCCGAGGGCTGAGGGTCAGCGTCGCCGTATTCCCACACCTCGTTATTGTTTCATATAAACCACGCCATGATTTTATCTCCCCGTTAATTGGGTTAAAGGCTGCGATTTTGGTTAAATGCGTATGAAATGTGTTTGAAAAATGTCTGGTTTCACGAAAATATATACGGGAGTACCTACATACCTACGTAATTATTTCTGTATTTAACTAAATACCTGCGCTTTTTATCATTGTATTATTCTTTCAAACTTTTTTATGAACTTGTAGCAACATAACATTATTTTAGGAAGACATTAATTTCACAGGTGTAAATAATATTTATTGAGATGATAAAACAAAATATATTTAGCTCATTAAATACTTCACCTTCAACAATACAATACTATAAAAAGGTAAATAAAGCAAATTATAAAAAGGGCAAGTTTTATATGAAGTAGAGCTGAAGGAACGGGTCTCGTACCTCGTTGCATTTAGCCGCCGGCGGTAATTAAGAATTCAAAATGCCTCTTTGTGATAGAGTTAAGTCGTTAACCCGCGACAAGATTTTACTCACTTTATTAAATTAACTAAGTTACGTATTGCCAAAGTACCTAACGAGGGATAAGTTAGGTTAGCCGAGTAGCGTTTGAAATATCTTTGTCACGGTTACCTAAATTTTGTGGTCCAATTAATAAAGCTACCTTTAATTGGTTTCCTTAATTGCAGTTAGGGGGTGTTATTGTGAACAAAGATCCACTTTATGCATCATAAAATTTATAAAAAGGAAATCTGCATAAAAAACTCAGGAAAAGTTTTGATTTGTGTCCAACGATGAAAACATCTAGTTTCTAACAGCAAATTATCTTTTCTATACAAAACTAGCTTCTGCCCGCGACTTCTTTCGCGTGGAATTCCTTGTTCTCCGACCCACCCCGTCGCATCGCATCGCCTGTCCGCGCTATTACTTCGTTTTCGCGTTCTTTACGACTTTTTTATTTTTGCTCGGCTCCTAAAGGTCCTAGTGTGATGTTAAATAGACTAGGGCTATCAAACGCAAAAGATTGTTTGAAATCTGACAGGTAATTCCAGAGATTAGCGCGTACAAACAATAAAACTCTTCAGCATTATTATAAGTATACATATATAGATATATAGAACCCCTTAGAAGCTTCAATAAATTCTACTTCTAATAACAGACAATGCAATTTACGTCCGCTTCATACAATCATCGTCTTTTCACGACAAGAAGAACCTTAAGAATCAAATCCTAATATCCATAATATGATATCACCGATAGACACATGGATGAGGGTATATAAAAACCGCCGTAAGCACGTAGCTAATGCGAAAGGGGCTCATTACATTGTGTTGACACCGACAAATGCCCCTTTACATATTCTCACTGAGATCCCGAAGATTGAGCCATGAAATTGAAAACGATCCCTCTGAAGAAATTTATTCCGAGCACGAACTGCTCTCCCACTCTGGCGAGGAGATTTGCTCGTTTATTTTTATGAAATTATTAAAGATACACTTCATTTTTCTTTGTAATGATCGATACGGAATTGGAGAGAGATGTGTGAAACTCAATTGAGTACGACAAAGGTATAAGACAATCAGAAAAGTCATACTCGTATCAAACTTACACTAACACACGGAAAGATATTCATGGAATAATTTAATTCGAAGTTTCGTATTCACCTCAGCAACAATTGGGTACCTACCTAATCATTAATTAATAGATCACACAAATAGACCTTCAGAAATTGACGATTGTGTTTTTAACACTAATTAATTATTTGAAAACCACATCATACAAATCATAAAAAGTATTTCCAATCAATGCCCCAATTACTTCCATTATATTCAAAGTAACTGTAAGTATAATGATCCAAAATAACCCACTTAATACTTAGCAAGCCCACAAAGAAACTTCATAAAAATTAAAAAATCAAGAAAGTGCTCACTAGGTACTATTTTAAGCTTTTAACTTGCATTTAAGTTTAAGAAGAATTATGAATCGGAATTGCTTGGAAGTAAAAGTTGCACCGAGTTTGAAGAACTATTCGAAGCTGAAAATATCAAACTTTAAGTCTGTCGCAGTTAAAAACCTTTTTTAAATAAAGCTTCTAATGGAAAAAAGCAACTATTTGATAATTTTTAAAGGTTATTAAAACAGGACGGGGTAAGAAGAGATGTACTATTGCGGTATGAACCCGTTTGTCGGCCGCTTGGTCTGAACGCGGGCGAACACAACTTTTGTACTTTTTCACGCGGCCGCGCCACAGCTTGCCAACCACACGTTCTCTATTACTCGAAACTCGCGCTCTCCATTATCTCCACGACCGAATTTGTTTTAAATTTCCTCGCTACTTAAAAAAAAATACGCACTCGCGTGTATTTAGCACGTTGGCTGCTAAAGTTTTGTAGGCAGTGCACAATGTTTTCATTTCAGCTGCAGAGTTGTCAGCAGATACAACGGTTGATCATATTTTTTTTAATTTCAAACTTGTATTAACTACGTTATGTCTGGAAGTCGTTACTTTCCGGCCTTTAGCGTCGTAACTGACGCGTAATGACCTCATCGTATAAAGAAGCAAAAATATCGCGAGCGCAATTCGTCATGTCATTATGCAAGGAAAGGGCGAACTTTACGAGTATAATAACGCGAGATGTCTGACTCGGTGCGCCTCATGAATGGTGAAACGTTCTTTATTGTGCCGTGTTTTATGTGAACGATTAACCTTTTAATGTTAGCTGGCCGCTCGATATGAAATCCCCTATCGAACCCCACTCGTATCTATTCTCTGCTGAAAATTCATATGTGTGCCCGGTCACTATAATTCGGCTATAAAAAAGTATCTACCATACCTGACTTATATAGACACAAAGACTTTTAGTAACGATAGAGGTCAATAAGCACCACAGACTTCACAACGCTACGATCCTTACAAAAGTAGGTACTTCTTTTATGCAAGTAAACATACTAGATTCATAAGTCCAAAAATGATGATAATTAAAATGTTTTTAATAAGTTTATAACGAGTCCTTTTTATGTCGCATTATTCGTATAACTACTAAAATATTAAACTGCAATTTACGCGTCGGAAGCATTTTATAAAAGCGTATTATTTTCAGTTTACACGCGGCTAACATTGTGATTATACGGCGTACTTAAACAAATTTTCATGATATTACACTCGTATAAATCCTAAATTGTCCTGTAAATTCCTGAGGGCGGGCAGAGCACGGCAACTTAATTTGTTTTTGATGAATACTGCCTGATCACGTTGTTCTTGTCAAATCATGCGGTTAATGAAGTTTCTTTACCCTTTCGCGGACATTATACCTACAGCCTTACAAAACCTTTTTGTAAAAGAATTTAAGAAGGTAAACACTCCAGGCAGTTATGAATTTAATAAAATTACTCAGAATTCGTCGAACATGGCAGCGCAAGTTCCCCGTAAAAGTTCTCATCAAAGTGCTTTTGAGATGTCACAATACCAGCAATCACGTTTTCAAGTTTTCTCACAACGTACACGTAGGTAAGTGGGTATCTAGACCAGACACCGATGAATCAATAGTTTTGAGAGGGACTCCGCTTTATTTTCGTTTTATTCGTTATTGATTTTATTTTACTTAAACTGAGTGAAGACATTCTCATAGAAGAAAATCGCAAGAAGAAAAATCACAAGAGGTTTTTAAAACGAAAGGGAATTGTATGGAATCACTTTTGATAGTTTCCTATGTTTTATCACCGTCATATAAATACCTACAGATGTAAGCATCAAAATATGGCCTATGATGTACCATCATATAGGGAAAACTTCATTAAGCCGAACATGTTCAATTACTGGCCGGGGCATAGGTTGCAGCACGTTATTGGCTGAACAGCTCTGATACCGTGCTGCGTTCACGTCAACACGCCGATGCTCACAGCAGATAACCAATGTTCAAAATAATTACCTCCTCGAGATCTACACTATGTCATAAAAACTTTGATGGAGTGTTCAGTGCACTGGTTTAACGATTTCCTCGCGAAACAAGTGACAACTAAACGTTTTATTTGCTTCGCTGGAACGCCGTACGATTCGTAAAGTTAGCAAGCTCGTAATGTCTCCTTTAATTGTTCTGTCTAGTGCTTTGATAGGCATCTCCTTGTACTTACCGAAGTTAGTTAAGTAGTTAATTTGGAATAACTCTAAAGAGAGCCTAGCCTATGTTGCGACACTTAGCCAAAATTATAACAGGAGGTAATCTACATCTACATCTATATATATATAAATCAGTGCCACCTTTCGTTGTAATTTTATAACTCAAGAATGGCTGGGCCGATTTAGCTGATTTTGGTTTTGAAAATATGTTTGTCGTAGTCCACTAAACGTTCAGAAAATATGGAAAAAGAAGTAGGTTAGGAGTAGTGTAGGAGTAGGGTAGGAGTAGTATAGGAGTAAAGGAGTAGGGTAGGAGTAGAGCAGGAGTAGGTTAGGAGTAGTGTAGGAGTAGGGTAGGAGTAGTGTAGGAGTAGGGTAGGAGTAGGGTAGGAGTAGTGTAGGAGTAGGGTAGGAGTAGTGTAGGAGTAGGGTAGGAGTAGGGTAGGAGTAGTGTATGAGTAGGGTAGGAGTAGGGTAGGAGTAGGGTAGGAGTAGTGTAGGAGTAGTGTAGGAGTAGGTTAGGAGTAGGGTAGGAGTAGGGTAGAAGTAGTGTAGGAGTAGTGTAGGAGTAGGGTAGGAGTAGTGTAGGAGTAGGGTAGGAGTAGTGTAGGAGTAGGTTAGGAGTAGGATAGGAGTAGGGTAGAGGTAGGAGTAGTGTAGGAGTAGGGTAGGAGTAGGGTAGGATTAGTATAGGAGTAGGGTAGGAGTAGGGTAGGAGTAGGGTAGGAGTAGGGTAGGAGTAGGGTAGGAGTAGGGTAGGAGTAGGGTAGGAGTAGTGTAGGAGTAGGGTAGGACTAGGGTGGTAGGAGTAGTGTAGGAGTGGTGTAGGAGTAGTGTAGGAGTAGGGTAGGAGTAGTGTAGGAGTAGGGTAGGGGTTAGGACACCACGCGAACGAAGTAGCGCCGGGCAGCTAGAAATAATTTATATGGCAAAACAACGTTTGCCGGGTCAGCTAGTACGCTTATAAATTAGAACATGCCTGAGACTGACAAGAATAAGAATAATAAATCATTTATATGCAGAAAATATAGGTGTCACCAGTTGTTAAAGTTGGTTGTTTAAAGTACAGTCCATATTTTGCCTGTTTAAGGCATGCAAATTAATTTAACATGAATATTACTATACTACTAATAGGTACTTATTTTATTAGGATATACGGAATATAAAGGTACCTCATGTTCTAAAAAAAATTACGATAAATTGTAAGTTACAATAATAATTTACACACGTAACAAAACTTAAAACCTTAAAATAACATTTCCTCTTTATGTAACTAGCGCTTAAGAGACGTATGTCCTCTCCCACTATTAGACAGATACGACATTGTGTAATAAGCATGGCGTCACATGACGTCATCAACGCGTTGTTTAATTTTCCGCTTCCTCCCACACAATATTTATATCATCGCCACAGCACTGGCCACGCACACAACTTGTTTATTCATAATCCTGAATTAAACGTTTTAATGACTCTCATTAATGTTCGCTTGATTACTTTGTCTCCTGCAATATTAAAAAAATCACGGGAACACCTATGTGTGCCACTTAATGAACGAGTGTTATGCTTCTGGCAAATCAAAGGCTCTCTTGCTGTGTGTGCGATCCGTTATAAGCAGTACCTAGGTAAATCTATACCGATATCTAAGTGTCTGTTTATAATGTCAAAATAACAGCTTTTTACTAAATGCATATGAAAGTATATCCGGTACTTATAACAAAAAGCAATTAGCTATTAAAAATTTTGTCTGTCTGTCTGTTTTTTCCGGCTAATCTCCCAATCAAACTTTCACTGAACCCACAGATAGCCTATAAGGTGATAGATACTATAAGGTGTAACTAAGGCTACTTTTATTTTAGAAAACGATTAGGAATCTGCGCAAAAAATCTATGAATTTCCGACATCCACGCGGGCAGAAGCTTGTACCTATCTAATAAAAATAGGTTCGTCTACTAACATAAATAGATTCTTATGTAAATAAATTAATGAAAGCGCCGTGAATAGAATAAATTATAGTTCCCAATAATAGAAGCAAGATTTGTTCTCAATCACTTGGGACCGGAGAGTCACTGTATCTAAATTAATTAAAACAACTTCCTTATTTATTTTAACACCTACTTTGGCGGTTAAGGGAGATAAGGTTTGACCTTTGCAGGTTAAAAGAAAATCATAAAGGAAAGATATCAGGCATCAGCTGGTGTATCACCCTGAGCCATTTGTTAGAGTCAACGGCGTAATGTAAGGTCTTATTCATAGTCAGATCTTTTGCGCATTGCACAAATTCAACATAGCATCTTGAAACTATGTGGTCCTATCTATGATTCCTTAGATTAGGAGTAGGTAAGGAGGGCCTCCAGCATACCTATTCACAACCATTCGACAAGCTATCGTATCGAAAATTACACATTTTGATAACCTGATTTGCCTTGCCACCGACAGCAAACAGATGTCGGAAGAACAGCAGTCGTCTATTTGATTTAAACTGACAAAATTTTCGCTACGATAACATTGATTGATGTTAGGTACGGTACGGAAGCGTATCGAGTGTAAAATAAAACGTAAAATCCACGAGTTCATCATCTGCCTAGCCTTTTCCCAACTGTTGGGGTCGGCTTCCAGTCTGACCGGATTCTGCTGAATACCAGTATTTTACATGGAGCGACTGCCTATCTCACCTCCATAACCCGATAATACGATACCCCTTGGTAAGACTGGTAGTCAGACTAGCTTCTGACTACCCGTAACGACTGTCAAATATCTACGGATGACAACGGATTAACGTGCTTTCCGAGGCACGGAGGTGTCACGGTATGTAAAGATGGTCACCCATCCACAGACCAACCGCGGCAAGCGTAGCTTAACGTGATCGATCGACCTGTGCGGCTGTTATTATTTAGCCACGAGCCCCTCAGCTTGGCAGATGCTAAAGTATACATATTAAAGTAAAACTCTCTAACTATATGGATTAAATAAAAAAAAATGCGAAAATTATCTTTACAAAAGGCAAGAATAATTTTTACTAATTAATATTTAACTACATATTTTAGGTGCCACTACAGTGTAACGGGCTGCATCATAAAAAAACGAAGCACGGCACGACGGCTTCAACTATTCGAATAGCACTCTCCGTAAATACGAAAAGAGCGAGAAAATTACCCAAATCCCATTTCTCACATTAAATAATTACTCCCAGTTAAATAGTTTGTCCACAGTTTAGATACTCGGCAGTTACGTCACAGTAATAAGTTAGAGCTAAAGAAGGTTTCCGCCCATGCATTAGAAATTAAAGCGAAAGCACTAACTGCATTTTTCAATTACTGCCACGTCGAAGAGTTAAAAATAACTGTTTCAGTTCTCAAACTTAGTTAAATACAGAGCAGATATTATGGCAAATAAAGAACGTACGGCTTGGCTTTATTTGTTGACTTTATTTAGCTTATAACCAAAGAGTTAAACAAAGGTAGGCAACGTGTTTTTAAAATAGTAGTACCATAACTAAGAATTAAAACTAAACATAAATAAATAAAAAATAAGGTCAGAAATGACAATGCGCTACGCGTGACGCTACGATGGCGCTACGAAGTCGCTACGTGTGACGCTACGTGTGTCGCTACGAAGTTGCTACGCGTGCCGCTGCGTATTTATTGTATGTAAATCGCTCCCGCTACCGCCGTGCGCGCACCCCGCGCTCTCTTGTGTCACCTACACTAAGAGTTCCCATCGGATAAATAATTCTACTCGCGCTTATCCACTTCAACTAGTACTAAATTACGTTAGTAGTGGGTGTCTCACCGCTCGCCCTCGCCGGTGCAACGTACGATACGACACAGCGACCTGAGCACTTTTTGCTTAAGTCGAGCCAGTTAGGTGACCTATCTGCAAAATAGTATTAAAGTGCACTCGGAATGTATGTGAATGTGCTGAAAGCTAACTGCGTCTGTATTATTTTGTAGAACAACGACGGTTTTTTGCTTAAAAATTATACGTTTGAAATTCTTCATACTAAAAATAATTTTTGTTCGTGTTAAATGCACTCACGTCTTTATCTTTTCTGAATTAAATAAAATGCCAATAACTACCTAATACTCAAGACCTTAACTCAAGACTATACAAGGCACAGTGCAGATGGGCCACGCAGTGGATTCCTGAAGAAAGGCGTCTCCGCCACATTTGGACTACACTCCGAAACTACATACATACTTATTGGAAGAGACAACTAGATTCAATTCTTCTTTTTCTTGTAAATGTGTGTGAAATAAACGATTTGACTTTGATAATATATGGTTTACTTAGATAATAATGTTTATAACATACATAATTAATAGGTATGATGAAACGTAAAATAAGTTATGTAGGTAGGTACAACTACAACGGCAACGGGAACAAAAACCGTAGAAACGACAATTGCCTCCCAGATACTTTACGCCCTCAATAACCCTTAGCCCTTCACTGCCAATCGATGCTTCCGATCATAGAATTCTTTAAAATATTTTTACCTGCCCGCCGAACCAAGGTATTTCAATAAAGCCAAGATGATTTTAGTCATTTATCTCATTGCGGCGGGGGTTAAAGGAGATATATGTTACTAAACCCGATTACCCCCTTGGAGTTTCCCTTGTGTTCAAAGTGAATGTATTGGGGCGGAATGTTCCACGTCAGAGGTAAAAGCAAGTATTCATGTTTAATTTCATCCCGTTCGAGAGCACGTAAAAAATCTTTTATCTGGACCCGAATTCTTAGCAAAGAATTGTTTCATAAGTATAGCGTTGATCTTTTGCAGTGACGTAGGTATAGGTTGGTTATACATAATATTATATATTGGTTGAATTCCATTGATTTTTTCTTGTATATTTTTTCAAGAACTACATTTCAGTTGACGCTCATTTCATGAGTTTGCTAAAGCTTTGTTAAAGCTTGAGTTTGAGTTTGCTAAAAAACACTATGCTGGTAAATATTAGTTCTGATATGCTAAATAGGTAAACTCCATAGTGAAATTCTGTAAGAACTAAATGTAAGGGATATTTAGGTCTTACAGAATTCAAACTATAAAATTCTCTAAACTAGATTTTTTTCCAAACAGAATTCCGGCTAGGCTAGATCAACAAGACCATGCTGTCTAGCAAAATCAGACAACGATACCATAAGTTTAGACCCACAGACTACATGTCCGATATCAAGATGTTGGAAGCTGAACAATGAACTTGTCAGGTCACAAAATCTAAAAAAAAAAAGAACAAACTGCTGTTAACACTGAACTCGACAATCACACGATTTTATTGCAAACCAACAAGCAATTGTAATCCCGTAGGTGCGTGCCACGCTGTAGGGAATTAACAACTTAGATTGGTAGGTACGCCCGCGCTAATAAGACCAACTCTTTTATCCCACGAGCCTTTCAGCTGTTTAGTTAGGCGGTGCACGCCACTATTGCTTGTGACGTACACGAATCGCAATATTCCAATGCATTTTTATAGAAAGCGCTGAGTTTTTCGTAAAATTATGAAAATATTCTGCTCCCTCTCTACCTCTTTGCTCTACCTCTTTTGCATAACCATACAAATCAGATAAGATAAGATAAGATAAGATAAGTCTTTATTTGCCTTAAACATGGTATAAAGGTGTTACAGTTTGGTAATATAATATAGTCCACATGTTTAGCTATACAACATCGTGTATCAATTGCATGCAAAATACTTAGAATCTAGATATTAGTAAGTAGAAATAAAATGTCAAAGCTATAAAACATTTTCCACAATACAATCATCTTAACATAATATTATTTAATGTCAGAAATTAATATAAACGAACAAAATTAAAAAGTCATAATTGTAAACATTATTCGCAACAGTTCTATAACATTACATAATATAACTTAAAGTAAAAAAAAGGAAATTAATAAAGTCATTAATTATAAAATTAAAATGTCAAAATTATAAACAATAACGACGATCCGGTATGTCAATATTTGTGAATTATAATTTAATGTCAAAAAAACCTTAATGTCATAAAAATTATGTTCATTCAGCCATTTAAAGAGTCTGTTTTTAAAAGAATTAATATTAAATAGCAATTTCATTTCTTTTGGAATTTTATTATAAATGCGTACACACATCTCCAGAAAACTTTTAGAGTACTTGGCTGATTTAGGAGTATCCTGCAATACAAGTCTAGATGAATCAATCATAACATAACTGTATCAATACCTAAGTAAGTAAGTACGTACAACCCCGGATTTCTGCCTAGGCCTGCAAGGCCCCGGCCTAGAGGCCTAGCCAACCTAGGGGCCCCAGGGGTCAGTTTGCCTGCCTGACGGAGGAAGCTAAAAATTTTCGAGCTCGCTTTGCTCGCCCCTGCATCATAGTTCGTCTTTTTTCTTTGATTAAATTTTTTATTTTCTTTACTAGTGGTGCATGTTATTTGCTGCATTGGCATTTAAAAAATGGCTTTGGGATTAGTTCAAAAATGGCCCTGGGTGTTGAAATCCGGGCCTGAGTAGGTATCATATTATTAGAGGTGGATGCCACTATTTAGAACAATTCCCAGTAGATTGAAACGTCACTAAATTGTAATAATAATAAAGCACATACTTATTCCATTGATAATTATCAATATATATTGTGATATTTATCAACCAAATTGTCAGCCATTTTTTATATGGTACAATTTGGTTTGGAAATAATGATTTGTTCTTCTCCCATACTCATATATCCCATACTCATTTTTTCAGGATATCTGAAGCTGTTTTCACTGTTAACCTTATTAATGTTTTCTGCTTTGTTTTATGAACAACAAAGCAGAGATACTTCTTGTTCCAAACAAAAATGGTCTGTTCGCCAACGTACCTACCTAGTTGAAAAAGATTAAGCTGAAAACAAGCTTGTCACGAATTTCCTGGGAAAGCATCTTGTTGCTTGATTTCAGTCTTCATCTCTTATTATAAATAAGATTGATCTGCATTCTAATAGATATGTAACGCAACAAAGTTGAATACAAGCAATTGATGACAACTATTTAACTCTTATCAATTACAATTTATTATCTTAACAGCTTTAAATTATTTCTCAAGATACCTGTTTTTAACCTAATTGTCTATCTACTTACCTAGTTACTCGAATTCTGCTCGAGTTTTTATTGTCGAACCTAAGACCATCGAAACAAATACTTAAAAAAGGTTTTCAAGAGTAACTCTGCTACTAAGCATTTTTTTTTAGGATATTTCAGTGCATATTGCAAACAGATTTTGGAGTAAAAACCGGTCAAGTGTGTGTCGGGCCACGCGCAGTATAGGGTACCGTAGTTTTTGTAACAGCCAAGTGCAGGTCGTATTCGCTGACTGATAGTTTCGTACCATGCTCTAACTAAAAGCCAAACATGACTAAACCTACCTAATTTGACTTCCTATACAAATCCTGACCTGATCCGACAATTGTGCACGGAAAGTTTTAATTTTTTTTTTTGAGATTTGGATAAGACTTGTCATAACCGGTGTTTTGAATTTAAATACAGGACACAGAGCTACACTACTCACTCGTCACAAAAAAATAAAATTGAGGAATTCTATGGAGTTGTTGAAATTTTCGATTTGCATTTGAATTCTTTACTACAACCGTTTAGTTGGTAGAGGGGGACTCTTGACTCTAACGAAAATTGGTACTATAAAGCTTGATAAGTCACAAACGGTTTACTTAATCAAAAAAGGTCTTCTTCCCAAACCCCTAATATTTTCAAAAGACCTATCCAACGATATCCCAGACTATGGGAAGGACGAAAAAAAAAATTATCATCCCCGCTTTACATGTAGGGGAGGATACCCTAAATAATTGTTTTTTTTCAAAAAAAATATTTTACCACTTTTTCGGCGTCATTAACGTGTTTACTCATGCCAAATTATAACTTCCTAGTACCAATAGTTTTTGAGCTA
Organism: Apamea crenata; assembly: GCA_949629185.1. Taxonomy (NCBI): domain Eukaryota; kingdom Metazoa; phylum Arthropoda; class Insecta; order Lepidoptera; family Noctuidae; genus Apamea; species Apamea crenata. Next base: position 9,414,420 of record OX451359.1, read on the forward strand.
AACCGTTGACAGACAGACAGACAGACAGACGGACATGGCGAAACTATAAGGGTTCCTTGTTGACTACGGAACCCTAAAAATGGTTAATATGCGGTGAAAAGTTGTCCGGGAAAATTTTAGCCCTCTGCCTAGTTGACTCTTTATATGCCGTGCTTGACAGACGCATTAAACTCCTGGAAAGCGGCTTGCTCGGATACAGATTGACCCGTAAACCCATTTTCCCAGAGACTGGCGGGTGGAATGGGCCGTTCTGCAGGTTGCAACATAATAATCTTATCAATACGTCAACCAATACTGCTAAGCGTGCCCGCCTTCTGGCTGCGGGTGAGTGGGAGTCGGGCCTCTGGCTTCAAGTTGACACCACCTTCCGGGTCGCTACGTCTGCTGTCGTCACTGCCGCGCCGGGGTGCCAGCTGTTTTAGAATCCAACGGCTTGGCACACGACGATGGGATGAGACCAGGTGGAATGACAATAATACCTTGGAAGTAAGGTGAGCCTTTGGTGTGTCACATGTGCCAACACCATTACGCCATCATATCTTTTTCGCAGCGGCAGCTGCTGCAGGTGCGTAAAACCTCAACGGGTGAAAATATTCTAACCCTATTGGAAGTTATACCTATTATTTTCGAGCCGTTTGGGGTTGAAACACTAGGGCCATGGGGTCCGAGTGCCTACTTAGTTTTCGAGACATCGCTAAGTGGTTGATCGATTTTTCACGTGATCAGAGAGCTGGCCTATTTTTTGGTCAAAGAATCAGCATCGCCATACAACGTGGCTATGTTACCAGCCTTTTCCTGTTGACAGCGAAGTGGATGAATTTTTTGATGCCCAAAGATTTTTTCCTCTCTTTTTTTTATACATCTAATATCAAGATAAAAAAGGTTACAAGTAAATCGGCTAAGAAAAAATGGTATAGTTGGGAAGAAAATGGTCAAATGATATTCAACGATTAAATAATCGACTTAAGGGATCCACTATGACCACTAACCTAGAAAGTGTCAATGTCAATTTATTACGAATTGTCAACTAGGCTACCGAACGAACGAAACTGATACTGATTATCATTATCACTGAAGAAACAGAACTGTACATACATACATTGAACAATCTTGTTGGAAATCAAATAACATAAGTTACAGTAAGCAGCTGAAAAAATGTATTTCAATTCGATCGCAGTTATAACAATAGTTGGACTATTTAATTACGCGGTTAGTTTTTTACTTCATCTATTCATTCTACTGATAACTACACGATGCTAATTTTAATATATATTTCTTGTTTCTATTACAGGCTTGCATTGATTATGATGGTTGGCTGAATATTAAGATAGAACACTCACTAAATTGTGGTCCTGAAAAGTATTGCTCTAGGGGCAACATAGCTTTGAAGAGCATTCGCGCAGGAGCTGCAGTTATTGATCAAATACAGTTCAATCAACAACATATAGATCAATTAACGGTATGTATTAATCATAAACCTCAGTCAAATATATTTACTTTATGTTCTTTCAATTTATTGACTGGTCTTCATCATAAACAGAAAATAATAAAATGTAATAAAAACCTTTCAGAGTCTTGCTGACATTGATAGTTTCTACACCATAAAGACACTAGTAACATCTGCTGACAATAGCAAAGGAACAGAATTCTTTTCATCAGTCAAAGCTAAAGCCTTCCTTGCCAATGGTCTGTCAGACGTGATCAACGCATGGGTATTGCCAAACGGGGCAGTGATTGCAGTCAGCTTCCAAGTTACTAATTCTTCACAGGCATCGCTTAACAAAAGCAGCAGCAATAAGATCAACTCGAACTTCTATCTTCGTTATGTTGAGCAAGCTCCAGTGTAAGTATAACCAATATACTGGATGTATAAATATTGTTGAAATATTTATTATTGTTTTTTGTTAACATGACAAGTTTTTTTTCTTACAGACCTGACACAGCAACTTACATCCAAAAACTGGAACGTGAGAGAGAAGCAAGAGAAAAGGGAGATGTGAAGGACAACAAATCATTCTTAGCCAAATATGTAAGTTACAACCAGTAATAATTAAATGATTGGTTTATAATACTGGTGTATAATTATAGTACTATGTGATGTAAAACTACATATTATGCAAAATAATAAGGAACTTTGATGTGGAGTTGTGGCCCGTTGTGGTTGTAGCCCGTATTACCTATTACTATGTATGAAGCATTTATTTATGTAGGTGTATTAATGTTGTCCTTTTTTTTGTTTTTCAGTGGATGTACATTGTACCTATTGCAATATTCGTCATGATATCTGGAGCAAGCAACCCAGAACCAGCTGCCCAAGGTGGCCGATAAATGATAGTGGTACTATACTATAGTGCCATTACAAAATATTCTATGTAAAACTAGTAAATTATTCTAATACCTTATAAAATTTAAAAGTAAAGTTACTTTGTCTGTGAATTTATCTGGGAATACATCATGACTTTTAAAGTTACTCTATGACCGAAAACCAATGCTGAAATCACTGTACCAAATTACTCCCCCCGGAAGAGATACGTTAGTATCTGTCAGCTACATAACATTCTTTAGTAGTTGTATGCAAAATATGCGCATTGACATGGAGTTGCGAACACCAGCCCGTATTACCTATTTTTAGGCTGTAGTCTTTGTGTATGTAGTGTAAGCATTAGTTAACTTCTCTGTATTATGAATTCATTCAATCTGGTTTTTATCCTGCATGAAGTAGGTAAATGCTTGTTGAAATTGTTATTTTCCTTAAAACATTGCGGGACCGTAAATGCCCCTGGACATGATAATAATAAAACTTCATCTCATTCAGTGTCCTTCAATGCGTTAACCGGTTTTCCTTTATTTGTTATATTGTTTAATAACTGTATGGTGTCCAAAGTAAAACAATTGTAATGGGGTGATTTATGAATAAGTTGCATGTAAGACTTGTATGCAATAAAAAGTTTAATGTAGTTATTTTTTTATTTATTTCATAGAAACTGAGGACAAGGTGATATAAAAAGTAATACCAATATTTAATACAAAATTAGTTGTTTAATAAAATACCAAATAACTGTAACAATGTGGGACTTAAACATAAGTTTCAAGCAACTATTTTATGTGATAACAAATGCATTATGCACCAATTTTTTCAATTTCTTCTGCATCTTCAATATCAAGTAATTGAATCTTTTTACCAAAATGACCTTCTATTTCTTTACAAATATTCATGGTTTGTGAAGAGTCAATTAAATTAATGGCTATACCCGCTTTACCAAAACGCCCAGTACGCCCAATTCTATGCAAATAAGTTTCACAATCAGCTTTCTTTTCCATGTCCATTGGCATATCAAAGTTAACAACAAGTGTCACTTGTTCAACGTCTATTCCTCGGGACAGCACATTTGTGGTGATGAGTACCTTTTCTAAACCAGCTCTAAAACGGTCAAGTACTGCTATTCTTTGTTCAACAGTCAGCTCACCAGATAATACAGCAACAGAATGTCCATCTTTGGACATTTTTTCAGATAACCAGCTGGCAGTTTTTCTTGTGTGACAAAAAATAATTGCTTGACCAATTGTTATTACACCATAAATGTTACAAATGGCTCTATACTTCTCTTCTGGGTTTTTGCATTTAACATAATATTGCTTAATATTATCCAAGGATTCCTCCTCACGTAGCAGTCTTATTATTATAGGATTAGGGACTATAATTTCAGCAAATTCCATCACAGCAGCATCATAAGTAGCAGAAAAGAACATCATCTGACAAGTTGAAGGTAAGCATTTGTGTATGCGAATGCACTGATCTTGATGACCCTGTCTGTCAATCATGACATCAGCCTCATCTAGTACAAATACTCTGATTTTAGTCATGTCAAACATGCCAAATTTCACACCCCAATCAAGCATTTTGCCAGGTGTTCCAATAATAATGTGGTCAGATATCTTAGTTCCTCTAGGCACCTCTTCACCTCTAACAGCATACTTCAGCTTGATCTCAGGACAGAACTTGGCCATTTTTGCAGCAACTTCTCCTGTCTGTATAGCAAGTTCATATGTAGGGCTCAAACATAGCACTTGTGGATAATTTTTACTGGAATCTACTCTGCTCAACATAGCCAACACAAAAGCTGCTGTCTTACCAGTACCCGACTGAGATTGAGCAATCATATTTTGTGGAGGATCAGCTAAGAGGGTTGGTAAGGCAGTCTCTTGAATTTTGGAAGGAGCATTAAAGCCCATTGCATATACTCCTTTTAGAAGATTGGGCTTCAAGTGTAAAGCTTCAAATGTCTTCACAGAATACAGTGGAGAGTTAGGATCTTTTCTCTGAATTTCAATGTCCAATTTAGACTCAACTAAGCCTTGCCTTATAATTTTCATTAAAAGAGAGGTGTCAGCTGGGTTTGCTGCATCAGGAGATTCATCGGACTCTGTAGACTGGGTAATAGGTTTTTTATTTAAACCTAATCCAGCTACTTTATTTGATACCTCCAACTCCTCTGCTTTTTGTCCCCATTGATTAGCCATCTTGCTGTCTGAAAAATAACAGGAAAAAAACAATATACTTGTATTCTTGTTGTGACATGTTTAATAGATACATAAAAACTTGAACAAAAACAGTATCATAACCTGCAATATGTAACAGTTTCTTTTTTATTCGTTTTAAACAATCAATTACTTTTAGAAATTAGGAAAGACGACGTAAATTCCTTCGCCCAAGTCACGTAAACTAAGTTTTGCGGTAGGGATGTCTTTGTTTAACTTTTTAGTTGTAACTACCGCATCTTATCCAGCTAGCAACTTTGAAAAAGTTAATCAAGGAGCATTGTTTGTTAATTTAATAAGAGGAGTTACAAATTGGTTCTTACCTTGTCAGTTATTTAGGAGAGAAATAATATATCCAACGGCCATAGAACCCAAGCACACCAATGCGGACAACTACCGCGCCACCGCGGAATTAATTAATACGTCATATGTCACTGTCAGTGTCAAATTTTCCAGTGTTGCCATTGTAATTTTTCTACATTCTCTGAACCGATTCAATGGCCTTCTTTATTGGTCGAAGCCGTGTAACATATTTAAACTGGCAACTAATTTGGATACGTCAAAATGGGGGTGCCCCCATGAAGTTATAGATAAAACTTCATGGGTGGCCCACTAATTAAATTGTTTGTAGTGTGTCCAGCATTTGCCATCAAGTAAACCATACTATGCCCGTAGGTAACGAAGGGAAATTAATTAAGTTATACTGATTTTATAATAGATACTAAAAAGTTCCTACCGATTAACAATGTTGATAATTATAGCTATAAAAGGAAGGAAGCTCGGTGCTTCTGCTTCAAGCACTACCACCCCGCGCAAACAATGTGTATAGTTGTTTGTACGGACGCCAGCACATCAAGCTACTACAATCTGTCAAAATTCTTTAATAGATTTTCAACTTTATGATTAAAGCATTTGGGTTCAAGGTTGATTGGGAAAATTTGACAGTTTCGGGTAGCTTGACCTGCTGGCGTCTGTACCTACATACCTTAGTCCTTAGATGTGTACGGATGGTATCAATCCATAATAAATCTAATTAGTTGGTGATTTTTAGTAAAAACTATTGTTCACTAAATTTCGTCTAACACACTGTCATAAATCCATCTTTAAAATTAAAATATGGTTTCTGCAATTAGGAAAAAAAAAATCGAAATACACTCGAGAGCAATGAATCCGGGTCACTTAAAGAATGTTAAAAATCTCGGAAACTAAAAATGATAGGTTAATGCAATAAATTGTATTTAATAGACAATGTAATACTCCTTAAATGAAAGTAAAAAAAATATGAGTCACCATACATTTTATTAACACAAAATTACATAAAGAAAAAAACTGCTGATCTCTCCTTAAAACAAAAATAGGAAACATGAAATTTTTGAACTTTATTACGATTTTCTTGAATTTTAATACTTCGTATTGCCTCCTCGTGCTTCCATTACTGCGTTTACGCGGTTTGGCATGCTGTACACCAAGTTCCTTATACGATTTTGGGGAATATTCTCCCATTCCTCTGTGAGAGCAATTTTGAGCTCACGAAGCGTGATTGGGGGAGGGTTTCGTTGTTTTACGAATCTGCCTAGCTCGTCCCAAGCATGCTTGATAGGGTTGATATCCGGGCTGCGCGCTGGCCACTCCATACGAATAATGTTCATCTCTTGAAGGTAGTCATTCACAATCCTACCTGTATGAGGTCGGGCATTGTCATGCATAAATATAGCATCCTCACCTAAATTGACCATAAATGGACCAACGTGATCATTGAGGATTTCTTCCACATATCTTACGCTAGTTAAAGAGCCGTTTTCTATGATCACCAGCTCTGTGCGACTTTCAGAAGAAATTCCGGCCCACACAAGTACAGACCCACCACCGTAGGCTACTTTTTCTTCGATGCATGCTTGCTTGAATCTTTCCCCTGGTCTTCGATACACTCTGTGTCTTCCATCGTGCTTGTAGAGCATAAATTTTGATTCGTCGGAGAACATAACTTTTGACCAATCTTCAATACTCCAATTTACGTGGCTCTGGGCATATCTTAGTCTTGAAATACGATGCCCACGCTCCAGTTTAGGGCCGTTTGCAGGTCTAAGGGGTTTTAAGTTAGATTCAGCAAGCCGACGTCTTACTGTCCATGCACTTGGGTTACTTCCTCCGAGGCGTCGAAACTGATTTGTGAGTTCAGTTCCTGTGAGAAAGCGATTTCGAAGCATGGTGTTCATCAAGTATCGGTCTTCTCGTGCTGTGGTACACCTGGTTCTGCCCGTTCCTGGTCTGCGTAGGTTAGAAACAGTTTCTTCGTAACGTCGGAGAACTCTTTGTACTGTTGACAGCGACACACCGACAGTCCTGGCTGTATCGCGCTGACTCCGGCCGGTTTCCAGCATTGTAAGTATTCTGGTGCATTCTTCAGGCGTAAGCGACATAATTTCAACTTGAATAATGAATATAGAGCACTATCAACATGGTTTATGTACCCACATAAATGACAGATTACAAACAAAAGCAAAACCAAATGCTGTAATTTCGTAGTTCCATCTTCGAAAGTGGCCCTTTTTCAAATTTGATTTTTTTTTGATATAACTTTACAATAACTAAGAAGTTTTAATAACTTCATTTAAGGAGTATTACATTGTCTATTAAATACAATTTATTGCATTAACCTAGCATTTTTAGTTTCCGAGATTTTTAGGATTCTTCAAGTGACCCGGATTCATTGCTCTCGAGTGTACAAAGCAAAGACATAAGTTGTATATAAAAATGATTTGAGTTGTGATTTTTAAAAGTTCTATTCTTGCATTTTTATTTTTAAAAAAAAAAGTATATGTAACAAAAAAATATTCACAACGAAGTCTAATGACCTTTTATACAATCCCTGCAACTTGTTGCTAGCCTTATTCTTCTCAATTCTTAGTACTTATGAATAGTTGGTGGGAATTTTGTCTTTACTCCAGTCAATTTCCACAGTTTTGCCAGTGCGCGCGCTCTCTTCAGCTGCCGTCGCAATCTTACTAACGGCCAGGGTCTGGTAGTCGGTCACTTCCATTTGGACTCCACCTGAAGAAATAAAAAATAAATTATCCATCAAAAATACCAAGATGTAAACTGACTGCACTCTACAGCTAGCCTCGCGTATGGTGAGCCAATTAAAACTGGAGTTATTTTAGGTAAATAAATTGTTCCTTGTAATTAGATATTTTTTTATCAATGTTTCTAGAAGCAGGCGCATTTAACTTTTATTGTCATTCAGAAACATCGTACTGCTCCACAAACAATTACTTATAAGTTTTAGGTACCTATATACTTACGGGTGACGACATCCAAGAAGTGCTCCAATTCATTTTGATAGCCTTGCTTGAAACGGGAGGGGAAGGAGTAGTAGATGGGGCTTTGTCTGACGCCTTCATGGCCAATGATCACCTCGGTCGAATGGCAAGGTCTCTCGTTTTCGACTTTAATCATCCCTAGAGAAATTAAAAAAATATATTATACTACCTAAAGTGGCAGAGCTCGGGCTGGTGAACGAGAACCTGAAAGTTATCTCCTATTATAAGCATATCTTAGGAATATGAAATAATATAACAAGAACAAAACCATATGCTCACAGTATCGAAACGCCGCGCGCCGCTTATTCTATGATTGTAAGTATTATACTTACACATTAACCTTCCGAAATAAATTCTCTAAATAATTGTGAAAACCGCATCGCAGAACAACGCATTCACACAAACAGACACGAAAAGCGATTTTAATTTATAATAATATGTATAGATATGTCAGCCTAGGGTTATTGTACCTTTGTTTCCAAAAACTTCCAATCTCTGGTCGTATCCGTAGGCAGAGTAGCGGCTGTTGTCTCCAAGCACGACGGTTCCAGACGGGAAAGTGAGAAGGAAGGCGATGGTGTCGAAGTCATCAATAGCCTTGACTTCGGGGATGAGAGCAGTAGCGGAGGCCTGGACTCGGCAGGGCAGCTCCCCCAACACCCAGCAGGCCATATCGAAGTCGTGCACCAGGCAATCGTGGAAGACACCACCTAAAAAGAATACAAGTCAATTTGCCACTAGAAACTTGCTTGCTGAAAGTGGTTTTTCAGAAACCACCTAGCTAGGTTCTTTATAATTTAAATGGTTCATAAAAGTTTTTCGTAATTCCACGTATCATGAGATTGTTTAGGTATGTAGCGAGCAAGCGCAATTGTGTGCACGGATAAACACTCGTACATAAAACTGAAATGTACCTAATCGTCCCGCGGGAAATCCTATGTGTAATCAGGATAAAAAGTATCCTATGTGTTATTCTGATGAACTATAGGTATTAGGTTCTGCAAATTTTCATCAAAATCCGTTCAGTAATTTTTGCGTGAAAGAGTAACAAACATCCATGAATATTAGGAGGATTTATTGATAAAATGTAGGTGTTATCTTTTATAGCAACCCAATAAACATCTTTCCAAAATACAAGATTATCATAACAAAATAATAACATTGTTATTGTTATGGTTTTCTTAATTAAATGTTGTCATTCATAGTCATGGGGCCAGCACGCTCTAAAATTAATCTTATCTTAGACTTTGTTGAATAAATAAAACATTATGGTTCTTCCACGGTAGTTCTTCTATGACGTTGGAAAAACTACCTACATTCAAAGTAACAATATTACTCTCGAGTGATTCTTTTTATGCATAGGTACCTACCTACCTTACTCTATTCGTTTGATACACTTATGTATTTAATTTCCATAATTACAAAATGTCTCACCAGAAGTTTTCAGGTAGTCGATGGAAGGCAACGGAGAGTCCCTGGCGGTGACTTTGAGGATCTGCACGTGTCCAACCTCCCCGTTCCTCACCCTATTTTTCAAATCTCTGTAGGAGGGGTCGAAGCGGCGGTTGAATGCGGAGAAGAGAACGCGCCCCTTAGCCTTAGCTGCCTCGTAGCATTTCCTCGTCTCCTCAATGTTTTCTGCGATGGGTTTCTCACAGAACACATCTTTGTTGTTGGCAATAGAGTTGACGACGATGTCGTGGTGAGTCCAGGTCGGGGACCCGATGAACACAACGTTAACTCTGTAATTGTGAATGTGTTTTCATTCACAGCTATCGTGTATTATTATCTAAAAACCCACTGCCCGACTGTTATTATGATTAGTAAAGTTTTAAATAACTAACACCATTTTTCTATATTTGCCCTTAGTACTCACTCTTTATCGTTATAGACGCGCTGTGCTTCCTTAGAAGACAGCAGAGCAACATCATCGCTGAAGTTCCAGTATTTCTTCAGGTCGGCAAATCTCTCCGTGCGGTCGTCAACGACGTACTTGAGGGCGATGCGAGGGTTGTTGATAATGCTGGTTAAGTGGATAGAGCCGGCGCGGCCGAGCCCGAAGATAGCAGCTACTACCGGCTTCTTCGGTGGCTTAACAGCATGATTAGTGGTAACATTGTTTACGTAACTGTAGAAAAAGAAATGTATTCAGTGGGTATATGCAATTTTGCTCAGGATCCTTATACTTAGTTATAGCGCTTCTGGCGAGTTTCAACAGAATGCCAGCCCATTTAAGCGGAGGCGAGGTGATCAGTGCAGTGTCCGTCAACTGAAGCTTGAATGACGTGAATTTAGTGGAATTCTATAGGTGATGTTTTCCCAACTCTGCATTATTCTACGCAAATAGGCAGGCAGCCTAGGAAGACGGTTTTGGACTAGCCTCAAACGAATAGTTGCGACTTAAAAACAAGGATTTTCAGGCATCTTAGTGTATTAAACTTACTCTGTGTGGAAGTAGTCCTCCTTCGGATAGGTTCGAGGCAGTCTGTAAGGAGAAGGTCCGCCGAACTTTGTGGTTGCCATTGTGATTTAAAACTGAAAAATTAATGATTATTTTGAAGATTCGCGTGGTTTCCAAGGAAGATAATATAGGTAAGTGTCCTACTCCTCTCTGCTTTATAACAATAGATTCGCGATCACCAATTCGCCTGCTAAGGAGGTTTGTTCACTGATTGGCTAGCCTAGGAATATGAATAGTGTTATGATTAGGACAAAACATAATAATAATATGATGAGAATTTATGTGACTTGAACTTGAAGTTTTTTATCCAATTTTAATAAGTTATAAATAGTATTTTTTTGCTTAGTAGTTAGGTAGTTTAACATCGTCTGTCCAAAGTACACAGTACAAATTAGAGTCCGACCATTATGCCGTAGCTCTAGCTTGTAAATGAACTAATTTGCTTCTTACCAGAATTCAATGAAGGAGGATCTGATTCCCACAGTCGCGCTGTTATGTGTGTCATACGATGTACCGCGAACATCTTTATATACTTACATTAGCGATAGCCAGGTCACCATGGCGCTGTGGGGAGCAAGTCTCAAATTTATAAAATATACCTAAGTAGGTACGAGGATAAGATGAACCACCCGAACATAGGTACTTACCTATTACATATTATTATCTAATACAACCATTTACACCTTTGTATCAGATTATAAACTATATAAATTTATATAAATTTCATCCAAATCTGTTCAGCCCTTTTTTGCGTAATTAATAAGGATAAAATAATAGTTAATCACGGATCATCCCGGCCGCCCATATTATTCTAATAAATGACAACTACTTATAAGCATTTAATCTCTAATAAAATTAAATTTTTTCCAACGCCAGATAATAATTTTGTCGGGGGAGTAATATTAAATTTTTGGCAGTTCCTACATACAAAATCTGTCAGACGTCAATTTTTATTCCACGAATAAAAATTTTCTGTCGATTGAAAAATCAGCCCTTAGAACACAAATATACCTTGCTACTTCGCTATCAAATATTAGGTAAATGCATATACCTACCTAGTTATTATTCAGTTGTCTCAAAACTTGAGTAATATCTAATGACCATGAAAGTGGAACCAGCAACATCGCAAAGTACAATTTAGTGTATTGGCCATCTTGATTCGTAAATTCACCGGCCGTTGGAAATGTTGGAATCCGAAAACAGGCAGGCAGGGACAGTGACGCGCAACCTGAAACCACGTGGATTCAGTACATGATTCTGAAACCCTTAAAAAAGTTTGCTGTTCCATATAAATGTTGACCGCGTAGGTATTGCTTTTCTATGAAACGGCAGACTAAGGAACATTTTTTATGAAACAGCAGATTGTTTTTTATAACCGACAAAATGTTTCTACGCTTTGGGGTCTAGAATCATGAGCTGAAATCATAGTTACAGTTTGCGCGTCGATTTCCCTGCCACCCTGTTTATCTCTAGGATGACAATAACGCATCTACAAAGCCTTTGGTTATGCATAAGTAGGTACAGTAAAACTTCCCGTACCTAAATCCGAATTCTGAAAGGCAAAAAAAAAATAGCTAAGCGCCTGATAAACTCATGTCAACTGCTTTGATTAGCTGATTAAAGTAACAAAAGCCAATCACCTAAAAAGAGTTTGATATGGACCCGTTGTTGCTTAGGTAACCTTAGTTATAGGTATTCTAGAATCTAGATAGTTCAATAATATGTTTTCGTCGACCAATGAAGTTAGGCACTGACCCGTACACAGCCACTTGACCTATTAATATATTTATCAAGATAAATAAATTGAAGACCATATACCTACATACATCCCACCATAACACTAACTATAGATATGCACTAGGGTTGTGAAAACAGATAAATAAGACATGGAATCCTAATCAACTAAGTAATAATATAAGCAAAATTAAAATTCGGCTTAAATAGGACATCATCCCAAGGGTAGAAGCAGGGGGGGGGGAGCTGTGTCTAGGTGGACCATAGATATTTTTTCTAATCTCATTGATAAATTTCATCAAATATAGTTATTTGTATTATGTGGCCACGGCCAACATATACCTAGATTTGTCGTGAAAACAATCTGTCGCACTAACGTACATCGAGCTGATGTGCTGTCACACCACTGATGGTCGACATAACGTACTGTCGCCCTAACAGTTGTCGCGTATTTGTTTGTCGCTACTTTGATACGGAGTCAGGTACCTAAGGTAGGTACATGTTTACCACACATGGCAAACGACACGCATTTAATACGACGATTTGCTGATAATATAATTATGTGAAACCTATTTTTTTTTTCATGGACCCTGGTGTTTCTTGCTCTTCTCCTTAGGAAACGATCAATTGAAACGGTGCACTTAGCTTCTGACGTTCCATAAAGTGCCCCTGTGCCCATGTAGGTTTATGTGAAATAAAATATTTTGATTTTGATGCACTACTTCGTTCATTGTGAATGAATATTGTTCGCACAATTCCAAGTTTGATTATGCTTCGTCACGTCACCAATAAGTTTAGTGTCCTACGACAAAAAAGGCGGACGCAGACAAAAGAAGCTGAGCAACTAGACGTGGAAATGAAAAGTAGGTACTTTTGAAGAAATCCAAAACACGGTCAAAATACATTCATACGGAAGCAGTTCAGAGTTGGAGGTCTCTAAAGAGAGGAAGACCTCTGAAAAGGCTTTAAATGTAAAGTGGCAAGTTCGCTTCGCTAAAATTTTCGTAAATTTATTTTTCCGCAACGCAAACAAAATAAACAGATCTAACACTGGCTGGGGGCGAAAGTAGGAAGTGTATATAGGAATACCTACCTACTCTTAATTGTCCGTGTAGTATGAACTAACTATGTAGTGTCCGACCCAAACTGGGTTTACGACCGAAACCGAAACCGAATTTCGGCAACGGTCTCAGTTTAGGCCGAAACCGAAACTTCCTTACAAGGATCATGTTTTGAGGGAAAAATGAAGAGAACGTTGTTATAATCAGTCAGTCTATAATTTTTTATCTCACACACATTTTTTTATCACATGGCTATGCAGTCTTCGACATAGGTATACCTACTTAACAAAAGTAATTTATTTTGTTTTGGTTTTTGTTTATTACTTAAATATAGTAATAAACAAAAACCAAAACAAAATAAATTACTTTTATATCTTAAGAACTTAAGTAACACTTATCCCAATGCAAATATGAAATAATACTGACGAAATAATAATACCTCTGTCAAAAACAAAATGACTCTTCAGTAAAAACAAATAAGTATGGAAAAAAAACAAAAGCTTAACGACTAAATTATAAACTAATCGTAATCATAAGAATGCAAAAGGCGACGACTAGATACTAATAATTTCAAGAATGTATCTGTAATCGGAACGTGAACTCGGCAAAATGTCTTCGTCGCTTGAAATTCAACGCGCTGAACATGACCGATCGCAGCGCGAGAAATCCCGAATGTAGTTTCGGTTTCGGTCGTAGTCTCAGCAGGTTTGCCGCCGAAACCGAAACTAAACCGAAACTCGTTTATTTGCTGAAACTCGACCGAAACCGATACCGAACATTCGGTCGGACATTAGAACTAAGCCTGCCGAGCGAAAAACAGCATAAAAAAATATATCGGAGTTAAGTAATAAACACGATAAATATTAATCTATTATGTATTCAATTACACAAATATAAGTATAGGTATAGTTTGATAACGGATGAGAATAACAGTAGGTAGGTACCTAACTGACTTAATATTTCAATCAAACTCTGGCTCCCCTGATCTCTGTTTACGTAAATAACTTTGTAGGTAACACTGATTATACTTACCCACCACAACATACTTATGAAGAAAAACTACTTGAAACGCGATAAGTGTAGGTATTCTTATTATTTTATGGGCTTTGTTTTGTTAATATCATCATTTTAAAATTGATTCTGCTTACCCTAAGATGCACTTTAGTCATTTAATAAAAATAGAACGGACACTATTCTAGCTAATTAAGCAAGTAGGTGTATAGTACAATATAGGTACACGATACAGTTAACTTGGTAGTAAACTGTATCGTGTACCTATATTGACCTACCTATAGAGATATACATGATTCGATTCTGGTGAATCGAATCATGTATATCTCTACCTCTTGGCCTATCTACCAAGGGTCCATGTTTTTAATCTCACTGACAATGGCTAGATCCATTCTCTCCTCTCTCCCATTTTTATCTTACCTTCAATAAAATTAAGCAGCTTACGAGAGCTCCATAAAGTCAATTCCTTATAAATAGTCACTACTTGTCTGCGCCTCAAAGACATCTTTAGCGGGACATGAGAAAATCTCGCTATTCGAACAGCGAGATTTACAGGCTAGCCGCAACTGTGCAGAACTGCAAGTACCATTGTGACTTGGGGCTTGCGTTGATAACTTACCTCATCATCATCTGCCTAGCCTTTTCCCAACTATGTTGGGGTGGGGGTGCTACGGTGACTTCTATTGTTTCCGGCAACTTTAGGTTACGGGCGTGCGATCTGGATGTGGCTAATTTAACCTATCTTCACTGTAAAGGTACTACACAGTGGGGACACGTTAGAATGCCATGGTGGTAATGGTATTGAATGCTAGAGGGTGGTTTATTCTTGACGTGATCTTGCCTGCTGTCGAGATCCCTCTTCCGCTGATCTTCAAAGTTATAAACATTTTGTTTTACCAAACGCCTCCAAACAGGTCTATCCCTTGCCAACTCCTCCCAACGAGCGGGATCAATATTGCACCTCTTCATATGTCTTTTCTGAACGTCTTTGCATCTGAGGAACTGGCAACCTTGCTTCCGCTTGCCGTCCTTGAGTTCAGAAAAGAAGATGCGCTTAGCTATCCTCTCGTCAGGCATCCTCACAACATGTTGCAGCTGACTACGCATTAGATAGACCTCAATTCCGCAGAAATTCGCTCTTCGTAGTACATCCGTGTTTTTAACACGGTCGGACCATTTGATGTTCAAGATATCGCGGAGGCACTTAAGGTGCAATCAGTCTAATGCGCGTATGTGTCTCATAAAGACGCACCACGTCTCAGAGAAGTACAGGACGTTTGGCAAGACGATGGCCATGTACACGCTGACCTTGGTTTGTAGTTTGAAGTCGTGTGAGCGGAATACCTAGTCCCGTAGTCTGCCAAATTGCAGGGTCCAGATCAGCTTTACTTGATAAGGTACTACCCAGGTATTTAAATCTGTCCACCTGCTTAAGGACGGTACGGCGTCAAGTGGGCCATGGTTAACTGTATCTAATGCCATGACCTCAGTATTCGTGATGCTAATTTTAAGACCGATTATACGACATGACTTGTCAAGTCTTTCCATCAACTCTTGCAGGTGTTCTGGGGATTCCAACACAAAACACAGATCATCATAAAGTATCTTGGGGTAATACTCGATAATGGTCTTACCTTCTCCTTACACATAGACTTGTTAACCTCAAGAATCAGGAAACTGCTCTTTGTCTTGAAAACGCTTTGCCATGTCGCTGAGGGAGGAATTGTCATGAGAGTCTACCTAGCTCTTTGCCAATCTCTCTTAACTTATTGTATTTCTACGTGGGGCGGGGCACCAAAAACCATACTGCTAAAGTTGGAGAGAGCCCAGAGAGCCGTATTAAAGGTAAGCACCTTCCGTCCCCTTCTTTTCCCAACACATGAGCTATACAAAAGCTGTGGAGTTCTCACTGTGAGACAGCTCTATGTCCTCCATACCGTAGTGCTACAGCATCTCGACACCCCTTACGCCATAATTACCAGGAGACGTAAAGACACGGTCTGTCAGCCGCATAGTTGTAAGTTCGTTTTCACTAAATGATTCTTTTGCTTTCAAGGCCCACATTTATATAACAGACTAAATAAATATCTGCAATTCTACTCCTATCCAAGTAATACCTTTAAAAAAACTGTAACAAATTGGCTACTTGAACAAAATTATACTGACACGGAACGGCTTCTTCTTTCTGCAGAAAGGTTCTACTAATTGCAACTTTCCCTCTCATACACAACACACACACTTCACACACATAACTTACACCTCACACCCCCACACTACACACCTTCTCGTTGTACTTTGGCATCTTTTTTTATTATTTTTTTTTCTCTTCGTTCATAATTTTATTTTACTAAATTTCCATGTAAAGGTGACCATTATTTGGTTTTATTGTATCTTTGCAATGCCTTAGATCATATGAACCAAGGGTTGGGCCTTGTGTCCTTAATACAAGTTATCCTGATAACTTAGCAAGGGTGCAAGTTACGACAACTTCTAGTGCTATAATATCCACAATTAAGTCATAAGTATGTAAAGTTAATAGCTGTATTGTTGATACGATAATAAATAAATAAATAAATCCCTGGACATTTCACACAGCACCATTTGTCCCAAGCTAAGCAACCTAATGCTTGTGTTATGGTAACAAGATGGCTGATAAACTACTTATATACATTTTTTTTTTGTAAATACATACATATTATAGATAGAAAAACACCCAGACTCGGAACAAATACATGTAGGTCATACAAATATTTGTTCCGTGCGGGAATCGAACCCGCGACACGCAGCGCAGCAGTCAATCGCTTAACCACTGCGCCAACCGTGCCGTCTAATAATAAATACTATTACTATTAATACCAGCATTAAATGACCTCGGTGATGAGGTCGTATGAGACTTTAGTGAGAGCTTTTAATCGGGTCAGGTTAAAAAGTTTGCCCTCAGTTCGGAAACGGATATGAATGCCCCTCGCATTGTCCTCTAAAACCTCTCCCACAACAACCGCAAAATACAGGGCAAAGAGGGTAGGAGCCATAACACATCCTTGTTTTACCCCACAGGTGACACGGAAGAATTCCGACTGCTCACTCTTAACTGCGGCTCACAACAATGCAAGTTGTCGTGGAGGAGACGAATCATTCTGATGAACTTATGCGTACGCCCAAGCTTTTGCATTACTATCCAAAGCGCTTCGTGAGGCACGCTGTTGAAGGCTTTTTCCAAGTCCACGAAACAGAGGACCAGCGGTTGCGGTTGCTCTTTGAACTTTTCTTAAAGTTGGTTGTTTGGTTGAGTTGGGTTGGCTGTTTTCTCAGTAGCAGCCCGGAGTTTGGACTAATAATAAAGCTGAAGAGTTTGTTAGTTTCTTTGATTGAACGCGATAATCTCTGAAAGTACCAGTTGGGTTTGAAAAAAACCTTTTTGTGATTGATAGCCCAATTTTTGAGGAAGGTTATGTAGGTCGATGGGACTCGTTGATGATGACGCACTGGATAGGCCTTCATGCGAGGACAAGCGCTTGATTTATATTTCTATTAATTTTTACTTTTACTAATACTGGGCTAAGAACATAGTTACTAACAAACTTATGAACAAAGTCGGAAATAAATTACTTATTATTATTATTATAGGTTATGTATGTAACATCACGATTCGACCGTTAGGAGCCGAGCAAAGTTAAAAAAGTCAGAAATAACGCTAAGCAAAAAGTTTTTTCGCGTGAAATTTTTTGTTGGAACAAAAAATTTCATGCGGACGTACTCGCGGGCTAGTATTGCATAAAATAGTTAGTAGTAGGAAAAGATGGTAGTGTATTGGTTTTGTTTAGTTCATTATTTTCAGGGTCATTGAATTATGGAATTTTTTAAAAGAGTAAGAAGTTAAGTTTTTCAATAAGTTGTTGCATGAAGCCTCTATTCAAATGCGTTGATAGTAAAGAACCCAATAATTATAGGCCTGAGCCAAGTGTGTCAGTTGTCAGTAAGGTTTTTAAAAGTTCATGTTCAGTCAAGTGTTACCACAGTTTAATAAAAATTCCATCTTTCATGAACAACAGTAGGGTTTCACCAAAGGGCGTTGTACCATTGACGCCGGTGTCACCCTAATAAAGAACATTTTCAGCGCCTGAAAAGAAACACAAGAGATGTCATTGGAATCTTTTGGGACCTCCGGAAGGCGTTCGATTGCGTAAACCATGAGACATTTCTGCTGAAACTAGAGCGCTACGGGATTAGGAATATAGCTCTCAATTTACTAAGAGCATACCTGAAAGATAGAAAGGTTAAAGTTTAAGTAAACGGCGTAAACGCATTAGGGTCTGAAATGGCAATGGGCGTTCCTCAAGGTTCAATTTTGGGTCCATTCCTCAAAGATTTATGTGGATATTTGCAGATGACACGTCACTGATCTTTAAAATAGACCGGTCCAAGATGGTTCACGGTAAATAATTTGGTAGTAAATGAAAAAAAAAAACCAAATGCATTCAAATTAAATTACCTAATGTTAGAAGTAGCGAAGGTAACATCGTATTAAATGAAGAAAAACTGGAATCTATTGATCAATCGGTTTTCCTAAGAATCACGCTAGACGATAAATTACAATGGGGAACCTCATATAACATCTCTTACGGGGCGGGGCGGCTTATCTCGGCCGCTTATTCTGCTAGAAAGATAAGACAGCTAACAGATGTAAAAACCGTGCGTTTAGTCTATTTTAGCTACTTCCATAGCATTATGTCGTATGGCATTTTAATATGTTATAAACAGCCTAGAGCATAATCAGCCATTACTGTGTAGTGGTGCGCCTGGAAAATGGAAAAAATGTGGAAATAGAAAGGTTTGCTTGGGAAGGATGTAGAGTTAATTCGTGCTATTATGTATGTACAGACGCCAGCAGGTCAAGCTACCCGAAACTGTCAAATTTTTCCAATCAACCTTGAACCTTAATGCTTTAGCGATAAAGTTGAAAATCTATTAAAGAAATTTAACAGATTGTAGTAGCTTGATGTGCTGGCGTCTGTACACACAAGGCTACACATCAAGCAATACATTTCCAGTTTTAGCTGATCTCTCCTTGTATAGGTTTTTCGTACAATCAGAAGTCAGCTTATACTGGTTAAATATAGCTTGATGTGTAGCCAAGGTTGATTGGGAAAATTTGACAGTTTCGGGTAGCTTGACCTGCTGGCGTCTACCTACAAATCCTCCCCGGATTTGTAGGTACACATTTGTGAAATTGTCACAGAAATCGTTTTGACAAAACAAAAGCGCGTAGTTCCGATGTTGGCCACACGCCAAAAGAACCGGTAGCCTAAGTCCATGACACTGCTTCTGTCTGAACAGCGCATAATCCGCTATCGTATGTCTGAAGAACGCATTCAATAATGTTGCTATGCCCGATTGACGACCATATAAGTACCTATTAATTATTTTCAGCAAAGTTTAAATTAATAATAAAACTTGCAGAAGTTGACTTTAGCTTGTGTATACGAGTATGAGCCTGTCACGATTATTTACACGGTAATTGGTTTGTGGAACACAACTTGTCAAGTTTTGTTGCTAATCTAAACTAAAAAGTCCAGAAAAACAAAAAAAAACATGTTTTTTTTCTATGTCAAAGCAAACTTTACCGTGCTAGAGATCATCGAGAATATAAGAAACCTAAATTATCAAATTACTGTCACTTTGACATTGACACTTTGACAATCTGCAGCTGTGAGTGAGGCAAATACATAACCTTACTTACTATATTAAAAATAAATTGTACTTTATCTGAATTGAGATTAATTAAAATAATATTTTAAAACTCTGCCTTAATATGTTACGTAACTGCCGAAAAGTATTTTTTAAGAATAACGTGTGTCCAGTTATTATTCATAAAAAGACTTTCTTATCCAATGAATACAAATGTACCGAAGCTTGGAACAACATGAACTCCTCGCCTGTGTTTAATAAAATAAGTATACATGATTTCTATAATGTACTAGACCAAAATTATGCTTCAAAAGGCGTAATAAGTGCAATAGACGTTGACATGTTTGCCAACGCAATTAAGGACCCTAGCCACCTTGAAGAACTAAAAGACTTACTTCATAAACTCAGGACTACAGCAGAAACAGGCAACATGTTAGATTCGACACAGCAAGCTACAGTGAGGAATTTCATTGAGTTTGGTGATGTCAAAGAGCTGGTAGAAATATTAAAAGATCCTCTAAACTTTGGTGTGTTCCTTGATGACTACACTGCAAATATACTATTGGACAAATTAATAACATTACCGAACTATGAACTAGCTGCCAGGGTGGCTTCTATGATAATGCTACAAGAAGAATTCAATAATGAAATAACATGCTCGCTGTGCCAATATGCTTGTTATAAGTACATCAGCAACTACACAGCGCCACCACCAGAACCTACACCTCCTACAGAGAAAAACAAGAAAGTTGAAGAAATTAAGATAAGAGTTAAATACCTTCGAAATCCTTTCTTTGATGATCATTTTGACATCAAGGATACTATTACTTTATCTGGCAAAACATTGTCATGGATTTCAGAAAGAGCCCCCAACAATTTGAACAATAACCTGCAGATTATTGGATGGCTTATCTATAAAAAATATGATAAACTATCAGCCTTCTGTGAAAAAATGAGCAATGAAAAAACATTTAAAATATATAAAGAGGTTTTAGAACTTTTACAAAAAGAGATTGGTAATGCCGAAGCTGAATCAAAAGCAACTTTAGAAAACTGTATTACTATTTTGGGAAAATCTGAACAAAACTCTGAAGACATATCCCTAGAAGAGTCACTGAAAGTTGGTATTGAGAATGCTATCAACAAATCACACAAGAATGATATTTCACAGCAAAAACAGGTCAGTTATAATGTATTATGTTTATTGTAGTATTATAGTTACTAATTAGGCTGTATAATAAAAAATTATCCATTTAAAATGAATACAGTAATTAATATATTAAAAAACATATCCTGTCAAGTAAATTGATAATTTAAATTTTAATTTTTATTGTTTTTAGCTATTCCAATCATGGGCGAAATTAAGAGACGAGAAACTGGAGGAACAAGCCCAAAGACTAGACCGGGCACGCCGCATTCAACTCATCCAACAAAAACAAAATGAAATGAAGGACCAAGAACAGAAGTTATGGTTCTTTGATAATGAAGATCAAGTTGATCTTCAAATAGAAGAAAAAGAACATCTTGTTGACAAATCAATCTCAAAGAAGACTGCAACTAAAACTTCTGATGAGAATTATATTCCACCTGAGATTAGACCAAAAAGAAAATAGATTTCCAGAATGTTAGAATAAAAAAATAGAATACTTTAATGGTTATTTTATTGCACATACACATAGTAGTAGTACTAATATACATAAATTGATACATAAAATAAATTACACTAAGGGCTGATTTAACCAAAGTTGGATATCTGTTATCTGTGGATTAAATACCATTTACCTCTGACAATTTTAATATGAAAGCTGGTAAATATTCAAAATTTATTCTTAGGATAAGACTTATCCTAGGTATAAAAGTTTGGTTAAATTCGCCCTAAGCAGTATTTTAATAATTAAAATAAATATAATCACAGGAATGATAAATAACGTCTTACATACAATATACAGAAGAGGCCTGGCATACCAGGCCCGCATAGTATCCATAACAGATAACTTTACATATTACTTGGATAAAGCGCCAATTCAACTCCTAAGAATGATTTAAAAATCATTTTAACCCTCTTCCTGTATCTTAGTGAGATCAAGTTGTATCTTCCTCAAGGTATCTTCAGTTCTCTTAGCTGTCTCAGTCTTTATGTTCTCTTCTAAATCAACAATGTCCCTTGCTAAAGTACCAGTATCATTGACAAGGGATACAATAGTATTACACTCCGAATGTAGCAGAGCCAACAGTTTGTATGCCTTCTTTGCTTGGTCATCCTTTTTTGCATCCTAAAATAAAAAATAATGTTTTTTTTTATTTGTTTATCATACAATTTACTTATACTATTATACCCATTTAACTATACTAACCCTGAAAAGAGTCTCATCAGCTATAGAAAAGCACCTATCTAGTTGTCCTTCCAAATTGTTGATTTCTTTTTGTAACTGTCTTGTGTCATCTAATATCTTCTTTATCTCCATGTTCTGCTTGTCAACATTACTTATTATTTCCAAAATTCGTTTTGTGTAGATTGATCTGTAAAAAGACACTACATATAACTAGAATTCAGTAGATATTATTTAAAGAATACTTGTTGCAAACCTTTTGTTTCCACCTCTTAACTTTCCATAACTCTCCCTTAATTGGTTTCCTAATATATCTTTCTTATCATGTTCTTCTTTCAATGCTTTTGCAGTCTCTTTCAAGCCACTCAAAATCTTTCTACACCTGCTCCTCTCAGACTGTAAACATTATTATCATTTTACGATCGGAATGATAAATAAACAATGTAAAGACTGAAATGATATATACATACTTCCATTAAGTTCATACTATTTGTAATTTTGTCAATTTCCACCATTACAGACAAGTTCCTTGATGTTAAGTCTTCACTTTGCCTGTGCAAACTATTGATGTTTGTTTGTACTTTGTCTATTAAACCATCGTCCACACTGTCTGCATCAGCATCAGTTATTCCAATACTGGTCAGAATGTTTTGTACATTTTTCAAGTCAGCATCTGCTCTTTCAAATGATTTTTGTGCCTGTAATAACAATAATTATGTGTTTCATGTATAGTCCTTTTTGTGTATTTCCTAAAACATTTCTACCTTAAATAAGCTAGATGTCTTCTTGCTTATTCAACCCTCCATCACCATGTTTGGAAAATGATTTCTGATTGCAGTACACCTAGCTTACTTATGGTATTTTATAAAATAATCACATAACAGGTTCTGGCGCAGTAAACAATACACAGTAGAAGTTTTATTGTTATGACAGCTATAGCCATATAGTGCCCTTGAAAGAGTTAATTGCCACCCTAGATACATGGAGTGAAATTATTTACTCAACCTGAGAAAATTCAACCTCCATCATATTCTTTTCACTCTCAAGTGTATCCAACTTCTGCCGTAAAACAATGGCCATTTCTTTTAATTCTTTAAGGCTTTTATTTGGGTCTTGCTTTATTTCAGGCTCTTCAACAGCTATCTGTGGTTCTGTATGAAGCTCCGGTTGCTGAGCTGGTAACACTGATACACTTGTTTTGCTCAGCTCTTTAATTTTAAGCAACTTTTCTATTACTTGTTCATCACTTAGACTTGTCCGGCTCGATGTAGAAGTCACATCTGAAAGCAAAAGATATCTAACATGAGAGACATAACTTCCTTCCAATGCATTTAAACCCTCATGCCAGTTGAAATGTATGTATGTAGAGGTATATCATAAGTTTCACCTGTGTTACAAAAATCCCCAATTCTATTTGAATTAGGTTTGCAGCATGGTGGGATCCAAATAGTCTTCAGTTCTTCTTCAATTTTATTACTGATATCTTGCTTGAGCAATGACTTTTTGTTGGCAGATGGCAAGCCTGTTGGTGCCTGTTTACCTTCGTTTGGTAATCTCTCTATTAAAAACATAAACACTTGTCTCAGCTCACATTCATTATGATATAAGAATGTTTGATAACCCACATCATTTTTGTATCCTAAATCCTGTAATAAAATATTTCGTAGAGTGACAAAAGGAATGATAATTACATACAATCGTAGATAAGTTCAGTATGAAGATTTGCCTACCTTACAAATAGATGCAATCTGGGAAGCCACTTCTATTCTATGAGATATACCAGATGGCAAGTTTCTTGTGACCTTAACAGATGGATTTATGGTGCTTAGACATGTTGATGCCGCTTCAATAATTGTATGGACAGGCAATTCATTAATACTTCTGACTTCATCACTAATGTTTCTGAAATGTTTCCAAAGTAAAAAGAAAGCTGCTACAAAAATGTTCAGTAGATACATAGATATTTTGCTTATTAATTATACATACACATTTAACTGACGAAGAAAATGTAAAATAATGGAATCCACTTCTTCCATGCTTACAAACTGCAACCCACCAAACTACTAAAGCAAAACGAATAACAATTATTTAGAATAAATTTTTCTATGAGATAAAGTGGAATACAGTTAAAACGTTCTACTTATTCACGTAACACAATAAATTGTTATTGACATTTAGAACATATTAACTTTGCATACAATAACTTTTGATGAATTTTATTATTGAAAAGTTTACGATATTTGATGATTTTAAATTTATTGAGTTATTGTAATAAAGTACTTAGTGTCATGTCAATAGGATAATGACATTTATATATATTAGTCTATGATAAAGATAATGACATTAGCAGTTTTGGCACAGGCGTGGACGTGGGTCGTGGGTGTGTTCGCTCCATATGATTTAGAATGTAGACTTGTAATTGTACTTGGCAACCCTTTTCGACTATCATACTCATCTGTGACTGTTCCTGTCATTAGACTTTGACACAAGAAAAAACATTGTCGGTTGCACTAGGCACAATTGGTTATATAATTGAGCTTCCAGTGTGAAAATATCAAACAAAAATGGGAAAGCATTTCGGAGAGCTTGCTAAGATCCGAGGGTTGATTACATACAAGTTATCGCCACATGAACAACGCGCGTACGCCGGAGCCATTTCCAATGGATTGCCCAATATCTTCCGTAGATTCCGCGAGAGCGTATTCAAGTGGGCCCCACGTAAGTAAAACTTAATTCCATCTTCACAAGAAACACCATTAGTTTATTTATATGTCACTCATTGGTCAACCAAGTAATGCTTGTAGATACCTGCTTATGCAATATGATAGACAGGTTGTAGGGGAAGTATTGATCTGCCTGAGAATTTAAAGGAGAGTCTTAGAGGTAAATCATCTCTTTTGGTTTCAACAAAGCTATCGATCAGCGTATCTGAGGGGCTGTCTGTAGATGACATTCAGCTAACAGAAAATACATAAAAGTGGTAAAAACCAAGGCCTTGGGTGTCCTTTCATCTCTGTGTCGCAAGACAGAGATGTTATTCATCTTATAGTTAAAATGTAGAAACAGTTGCCTAGCAAGCTTTGAATCCATTAGCTGATCCACCTTTTAATTCAAGAAATAAAACTATGGCATAGTTATATAGCACTGTGTTACCTCAACCCGCACTTAAATCACACTTTTCTGTGACCTAAGTAGTCCATTTGTACACACAAAAGCGTGACTTAAGTGCTGGTTTAGGTCAAACAAGCTATAAATAGTATATGATATGTGTAGTCCATTATTGCACGGTGTTTCACTCCTTTACTATAGTGGACTACTAAGCCACATGTATCGTAATGTACTATTTACCACAAACTTTTTATTGATTAGGTCAACTTCTTTAAAATACTCTAATCTTTTAACATTTATCTTAAAATTATATTGTTCATTGTTCCAGCTTTCATCATTGGTTACGTAGTTTACGAAGGTGTAGAACGGGAACACACTCGCCTTGCACGCAAGAATCCCGCTGATTTTGAAAATGATCAATAAATAAGTGTAACAATTAAGTAATCAATTCTATTTATGTTTTAGATGTTTAATTAAATCCACCATAAAGGAAGGTTAATATTATTTTTATTAACAAGTCACACCAATAACAGGAAAATTCATTAAATGATTAACATGAAGAAAGGTTTAAGTTCATGAGTACCCTGCCACTTTTGATCTCGCTGTCTGCACAATTTCCACAGAACATATGTATATACTAGCTTTTGCCCGCGGCTTCGCCCGCGTGGATGTCGGAAGTTATCCCACGGGAACGTGCTACCAGGATGAAAAGTATGTGCTTTCCCAGGATGCCATCTATCTCTTTGCCAAATCAGAAGTTCAGTGGCTTAGGCGTGAAAATGTAACATACAGTTTCAAGTTCAAATCCTCCCCTGAAAACCGAATTACCTACCCCTTTTTGCCCCGTCAGGGGTCAATTTTCGACCACTTTACATACTTATTATTAGTTATTTTCTGTCGAAAGTATCAATACTGAGTTTCGAGTTAATCGGACCGCGCATTCAATTTCATCCACACAAACTTCAACACCCCTATATCCCCCTTTGAGGGGTAGTTTGAAAAACTTATAATGATAAACTTTATTACTTACTTAGGCAAGTATTGTTGCCAAGTTTCAAGTTTATTAACTAAATTAATAAGATAGTCTTAAGTACACACACAGTACACAGTTTCGAGTTAATCGGACCGCGCGTTCAAATTCTTCCACACAAACTTTAACACCCCTATATCCCCTTTGAGGGGTAGTTTTGAAAAACTAATAATGATAAACTTTATTGCTTACTTAGGCGAGTATTCATGCCAATTTTCAAGAGTATTAACCTAACGAATAAGATTTTTCATATAAACTGTATCCCCGCTTTTCACTCCCACAGGGGTGGAATTTTGAAAAATCATTTGGGATGTGTTCATAACTTGACTCAAAGATTATTTATACCAATTTTCGAGTTAAGCCACGCTGTAAAATCCTCCCCTGTAAAATTGACTACCCCTTTTCAGGCCGTCAGGGGTAGATTTTCGAAAAACCCTGATACACATTATTCTTTCCTTTCAAATTTAGGTATAAATACTGAGTTTCGATTCAATAGGACCGCGCGCTTAAATTCTTCCATACAAACTTTGAAACCTCCCAATCCCCTTTTCGGGGGAGTTTATAAAAACTAAAAATGCCCAACTTCATAATTTACTTAGATAAATATTCGTGCCAAGTTTCAAGTTTATTAACTCAAGGAATAAGATTTTACATACAAACGAAATCCCCCCATTTCACCCTCTTAGGGGTGGAATTTCGAAAAACCCTTTTTAGTGGATACCTACCTTTTACGAAGAATACACCCTCCAAATTTCATGTCTCTAGGACCAGCGGTTTAGGCTGTGCGTTGATGTCTCAGTCAGTCAATCAAAAAAAAAAAAAAAATCAGCTGTTCCCTACATTTTGACGAGTTATGCGAACATAAATGTAGGCAACAGATGATTTTTTTTTCGCGATTTCAGGTTTGGTCCCATAGTAAAAGTTGTTCATAATGATGAGTACAATGACCCCTTAAAGGGATGCCAATGAATTTAATTTCATCCTGTATAGATAATATAGGGTATTATCCGCTTTATTCATAAACGTTGCTTAAAGTTAAGCAGTGATTAGCGACTGTTTAACCATACATTTATGACGTTTAAACGTTACTTAACTTTAGTCATCGTTTATGAATAAACCCCATTATCTATACAGGATGAAATTAAATTCATTGGCACGGCAACGGGGTGGAGTGCAGTCCGTATTGTGCCTGATTGATTCGGCATACGATGACCCACTGACCAATAATTTTACATCAATTTCTAATAGGTCGTTATTTTAATAAGATATAGAGAATATACATAAAAATGCCTACTCTGCATAAGGGTTTTCACTCCCCTTCGGAGACATACGTACTCTGGTAAGGAAACGCACCAGAGACCAACATGATAAACTTTGGACAGAGCTAGGCGAATGCAGGCAGGCCAAGGAAGCACTTCCCACAATTGATGGCCGCCTCACGAAACAGGTTCTCCGTTAAATAAACTAAAGCTGCGTACAGTTACTGCAGCTTTAACTGGCCATGGGTCATTTAACAAACACCTCTATGTCATAGGAGTAACAGACAGTCCACTGTGCAGGGCCTGCATGGAGGATGACAGCGGCGCATGTGCTGATAAACTGCCCGGTGGTCGCCACATACAGGGCAAAGTACTTCGGTAACCCAGGTACCCTACGTGAGACGGTCAGTAACATCAAGGCGTTGCTGGCCTTCCTTGAGGAGCTGGGGTAGATCGAATGATCGATTGTCCCACCCGTACGCAAAATACGCGCATTGTCGTGGAGTTGCGGACACCAGCCCGTTCAAGTTCAAGTTTCGACGCCTGACTACAAACGCAATACCTACTATTAATGTATTGAAGGCGTTAACTAATGCTGGAGTTACGTAGCTGAAGAACTGGGAATTGACCACAAAACAGTTTTGGCACATTTGAAAAAAACTGGGTACAGTCGCCAGCACATCAAGTTACCCCACTTTGACCTTGAACGCGTTATGAGCAACAACAGCGAGAATCGTGCGAAAGAGATGTATAGCTTTTTGTCAGTTCTTACTCGTAATATTTCGTGCTGCGCGCGTACGTGAGGGTGTGTGCGTGTGCGCGTCGTTGTGTAGAATAAGACACTATGCGATAAGAAATAGCGTAGCAGGTTGAATATTTTTGAATTGAATCGAATAGAAATACTGGCATGGTAATAAAAACAGGCGGCCCGCGCAATGATACGATAATCAATTTTTATTGAAATTATATCTTCTTAATCCTTCCTTTTTACATATTTATTTCTATGTATTACCTATAATTATTAAGTAGGTAGGTATTACCTACATTTAAACAGGTAGGTAGGAATGGTATACACCGTTACACAATTATGAATGTTGTTAAGTAGCCAGGTAGGTATAATCCGATGTGAGAAAAACATTATTTTTTTTCATTTCAAGCAGCTTTTAATAACCTTTTCCGGGTTTTGTTACCTACTCACTGGCGGGCTGGCGGTCAACAGTTTTCTTGCGTTCCTTGCTCTTTTATTGCTGAAAGCCCATAACACAATCTCCTTGAAATTTTGAAATAAATATGGATACTTACCGCATCACGAACCTGTGTGAAGTTTAGCCAATTAATTATACCTTTAGAGTCTCTTGTCAGTCCGCCGTGTTTGAGATTAACGTTACGTCCGCGACACGATCTTATTATCTACTAAAATAATAAGTTTGAACTTAGTAACGTAATTATCTATACCTACCGAAATTGCTTTTATATGCAAGTTCAACCTTATTGCGCTACTAATAAGATACGATTTCGAAGATTATGAATTTTCAAATAAAATTCTAATCTATTATTATCGTTACTTCATCATCATCATCAGCCTATAGCAGTCCACAGCTGGACCTATGTCCAGCCGTGGACTGCCGCCTCTCCTATTGCCGCCATTCAACTCGATTTTCGAAAAGAAAAGGGCAGGGGTTCCCGTAGGAACCTATTCCTATGGGAACTCGGGTGAAGCCGCATAAAATGCGAAAGTGAGTTTGTATAGTTGTTACTCTTTCAGTTTTCACGCAGCGGCGTAGCTAGCCGTAATGGGGCCCATATCAAACTACCTTGGTGGGGTCTTTTACAAAAGGACAGTGACGTTTTCAACCGACTTCAAAAAAGGAGGAGGTTCTCAATCCGACTGTATTTTTTTTTATGTTTGTTACCTCAGAACTCCGTTATTTATAAGCCGATTTCCAAAATTTTAGGATATACTTTCAGATGGTCCCATATAAATTTCCTCAAAAACGGTTCAGTAGTTTGGTTTTTAAACTAAAATCACTGGTTAAAGTTACGACTTAAAAGTGAAAAAAAAACACTACAAAGTGAAAAATAACTTTAATTTCGGAAGTCGGTGCAGACTTCCGAAATTAATTTTCACTTTGTAGTGTTTTTATGGAAGTCAGTTGTTTTTTTTTTGTAAAAAAGTTTTTATTTTTCAATTTTTTGTTGTGATAATTTTTTTGATTTTTCAAAAACCACTTGTCCGATTTTGATAACATTTTTATGGGACCACTTCAGAAGTATCTCCTTTCGAACAAAAAAAGAATTTTGGAAATCGGTTCACAATTGGCGGAGTAATCGCGTAACAAACACACAAGAAAAAAAAAACATACCGTTGAATTGAGAACTTCCTCCTTTTTTGAAGTCGAAAGTAAAAACTTTTTTACAAAAAAAAAAACCTACTTCCAAAAAAGACACTACAAAGTGAAAAATAACTTTAATTTCCGGTGGCGAACAACGAAAATGCGAACCAAACGACACCGACTTTCGAAATTTATTTATATAATTTTGGAAGTCAATTGTTTTTTTTTTTCAAAAAAGTTTTTTTGAGTAAGTAATAAATAAATATGCCATCGGGGCCCCGTATAAAGCGCAGGCCACACCGCCAGCTAGCGGGCGGGCGGGCTAGGCGGGCGAACATCGTTTCACCTTTTTTCATACTTCGGTAGCTTATCTCTGTAGTTCGCGGTGTGAACCCAAGTATGAAAAAAGGTGAAACGATGCCTCGCTCGGCTCGCCCGCCCGCCCGCCAAGCTGGCGGTGTGGCCTGCGCTCCGACCTCTGCTTTTGGCGCCTTAACTACACAACCGATCATCATGGAATTTTGCATACCTACGAGTACCTATCAGAAAAGGACATAGGAATAGGATAGGTTACTACGGGAACGCGTGTGAACGTTCGAAAAAATCTCAAAATAAAATGGGGAATAATAATCTTAATCTTTTTATTTAATATTAATTGAAAACAAATAAACTTATACCTACTCTAAATTTAAATATACCTACTTACAACAAAATTTATAAAACCAAACTATACAATAGATTAAAAATAAGTAGACAATATTTATTTATTACAAGCTTTTAGAAGAATAAGCGTTTGAGAAACAGTGGTTGGAAATACCTTTATTTTGATAAATAAAATAGGTAATTACAATATTAAAATATACCTAACTTATGGATTGTAAAACTGTGCTACTATTTAATGTGAACGGAAACCCGGGTGATTGAAGTGCATTATTTAATAGTGCCGTAGAATCGGAGTTCGTCATCTAATGGTAAGTTTAGGCTACGACACTATACGCCGTGCAGTGTCTGTATGTGTGAACACACAAACTCAACGAATACCTACACCTTGCGACACCGAGTGTCTAAGTGTTCTGACACGGTGTCAGTGTCGGTGACATTGAGTGTACTGCCTATAGTGTTGTAGACTAAACTAAGTTCGCTCGGGTCTTATTAGCGACATAGAATATGACATGACCTAAAAGAGCCCAAACTTGACCTCAGAAATACGCACCAAGATCGGCCTTTCAGTTGTTATGAAATACTACTACATGGGAGCATAAAGCGTTGCCAAAACAATATAATGATTTGATTGAATTAAATTATAAATAAAAAGTAAATTAACCTCTAATAACTATACCTAGAAGATACTGCAAAATTGTAATAACATAACAATACAAATATTTAAGCAAATATAGGTATTTATTTATTAATATTACTATAAAATTTAATGATTGTTGAAATGAAATGAAAATATATATACTTTACAATATAATATAAGTATTTAATATTTGGTCGGACCACCTTGCGCGTCTAAAACGGCAACCAGCCTGTCCTTCATGCTGGCCACCATGTTCCAGCAGGTGTCCTTGCCTCTGAATTGCTCCCATGTAGTATGGGCTTCTCGCCGCAAGTTTTCATTGTTGCGGATTTCTGAAGCATCCTAATCGAGAAACATGAGACCCCATAGATTCTCGATTGAGTTTAAGTCGGGGCTCTTTGCAGGCCATGGTAGGCGGATGACGTCATCCTGTGCCGCGAACCACGCCTGCACCACCCTGCAGGTGTGCACGCGGCAGTGGTCTTCCGGCGTCCATAAGGCGCCTCCTGACTGTGTCCATTGAAATCTAAAACAAAGAAAATTTTGTCAATTTAATACTTACCTAGGATTCCGTAATATGACAAATAGTACGGGCCAATTTAACTAATCTGCATTCGCGATTTATTTGCGAAAAATGTAAACAAATATGAGTTTATGGAAAAATAACTTTAAGTCCTACACTATAAAGTTCAGTTTACGCAACAACTTCAAACATTTTATTACTGCTAGTCTAGTAGTGCTAGTCACTCTAAAATCAACCTAATCACTATTGAAATAAAGTTGATATTTGTTCAACTTGAAATAACATCAATTTGAAGCATTAGTTGAATAGACTATGAGTATGGGACGGTAAAAAAATATTCTTCAAATTATAAACATAAACAAAAAAACAATTTATCGAATTGAGAACTTCCACCCTTGTTGAGGTGGGTTGTAAAGAACTGAAGATGTATCTAATACATAGTAGGTAATAATAATAAGTAGTAAGTAATAACAATTCAGACTGGCCGCGCGGCGCGCGTCAATCCGGTTTGCGTGAGTGCCGAGCGCCCTTCCAACTACCTACTACATGTCTATTAGGTAGTAGGTATGATTTTAATCACAATTTTGTTATTCACTTTTTAAGAAAACCATATTTTATGAAAGTGATGAATAAGTTGAGCTGATAAGGTATGATTACAAGCTACAGATGGACTCACCCTGTACGAAGTTTATGTTATTCGTGTGGTCAGAAAAGGATCGGCAGAGTGTGCGGCGTCTGCCGTCGTACCGTAGTGGATCTCGCGTAGAGTTGGCGACGATGGGCTTCTATGGTTCCGCTTTCTTCCCACCGCCGAAGCCAGAAGTAAACATATTTTTTCTGGAACGAAACAAATAGCTATAGTTTATTTGCCCATTATTACTCAATGACAATAGGCAAAGATGTATTAATACTTATAATTCCCTACACTACAATAATAAAGTTATTAAGTTGTTTAATTACACACAAACATCGCTATCATTACAGGGTTACACCCAATGCGATAACGTGGTAACTAGATTCTAACTAAGCAGGGGCTGCAGTCTCGACATTCAAAGCGATCGCTTTACGACCGAATTCGGTCGCAAAGCCCTGTCACTACATACATTACACCTGTCAATCCGGGACTTTGCGAGTTGCGACCGAATTCGGTCGTAAAGCGATCGATGAATGTCGAGACTGCAGCCCCTGGGCCCTGGACAAAAAGAAAGTGCGTAATTGCATATATATTTACTATAGAATCCAATCACTACCTACTGGATTAACTTTTGTTTAGAATGTGTCATGAGTCATGACTAAATGGAATCAAAAACAATAGTTCATCGAATTCTGTTTACATTACCTATGTATAATTATTTCTCTGAATTTAAGCTTTCACGGTTACTCTACATTTTAGTGACGCTTGGAACAGCGCGCAGCATTAACTAATTTCGAAAATTCTGTATAAAAACACCATTGATACATTTTTTCAATATTAGCCTTTATAATATTATGATTACAAAAAATATTACTCACCGTTATGCCCGTCTGCCGACAAATATCTATCACCCGGCATCCACTCAATCGAAGCGCTATGATGCGCTCTCTTTGAATTTGCGTCAACTGAGGCGCCATTATATTTATAAATTGTTTTAAGAAAGTTCACAGCACAGCACAGCACACAGTACGATTCCAAATCACAGAACTTATATACCCTAACGGGTTCCAAATGCGTACGCAACTGACTGACGTAAACTAACGATGTGAATTGTGACGACTGACGGACGAGTGACTTTCGTTTAATTTCGTGAAGGATCGGGGAAACTCGGGAGCAGCGGCGGACGCGCAGGGGCGAGTGGGTGTGGCTTATTCCTAGTAAAACATGATAATTGGCTCCCAATTTTTAGTATGTGCAACCATTGGGCAATTTTAAAAACGTTGAAAACTCCACCAATTGTGCCAAGGATACTTTCTTTCTAACACTCCGCAGCGCGTCGTAGTTATATTTATGTATAGGGTTTACGTTGACGTGCTGCCGTCTGTACACAAAAAAGCTCGATATTTGGGTACCTCACGAGCTCACTGAAAGAAACCTAATGAACCGTGTACTCATGTGATTCTTTATTACGACGTAATGAAACCGAACCATTTTTTAAGAAGCTGATAACTGCTGATGAAAAGTGGACCACGTACGACAAGAACGTGCGAAAAAGGTCGTGGTCAAAGTTTCATAATAGCGCCTTCTACTGGCTTTTCTTTTTGTAGATAAAATTTCTTCTAGGGTTTTTTTATTCATGTTGTAACTTTCCTACAACAAAGTACCTAATAAGACTAATTAAGTAATTAGGTTCAACCAACCAATAAGAACAAGTTATATGACATAATCGAAAATGACTAACATTTCAGTAAAAAAAAAACAAATAATTTTAGATTTATTATTCCTCTGTCAATTTATAATTCCTCTGTCGTGTCGTTTTATCATTCCTCTGCCGATGAACTCGAATAATCGATATAATAAAATTATTATTTTTTATTCAAATAATCAATACATATAACAAAATTGAAATACCTATCTACACATATTTACTTACGTAACACTCCCTCTTCCCTTTCGGGATACCTAGGCACAGCCGGAAGCAGTGTGAACAAGTAGGTACTTACGGCCACTTAACAAAATTTCATATTTCTTACTTAACTTCTTTAACCTTAACTTTCCTAACTTAAACTTAACTTTCTTTTACCTCGGTGGGGCCTTTGAATCGTTTTGAATCGTTTACCACTCACTAAATCGCTCATGTGACGTCACAGTAGGTAGAAAAATAATGGCACGCTTGGTTTCTATACAGACGACGAGACTTGCGTTAGCCAATATAAGTCTGTGAGTGTTAGCTTGTTTATTGTATTAAAGACTAGCTGCGCCCCGCGGTTTCACTCGCATAAGTTTCGATACCGTCGGAATATTGGGATAAAAAGTTATTATGTGTTAATCCTAGTTATAAACTATCTGTATGCCAAATTTCACCCAAATCCGTTCAGTAGTTTTTGCGTGAAAGAGTAACAAACATCTATTCATCCATACAAACTTTTACGTTTATGATATTATTAGGATTAGGATTAGGATTAGGATAGGATTAGGATAGGATAGGAAGATCGTACTTCCTGTCCTATCCTACTAATATCACGGATATTAGTAAGATATAGATATGCGACATGCCTACACTGTCCGCCATTTTATTTCACTAAGGCAGCTACGCATGAAACCTAGATCAATGCAAAATTGCAAACCTATGCCAGACTCCTTAAAGAAATCTTTAATCCACTTTTTATGTATATCCTGTACTTGCTAATTCCATAGTATTTCCTCAACAGATTAATGCTAGGTACACACGCAGCTACGTTAGCCGCCGGCGATTTCATGTTTCAAAAATATATTCTATGGAAAATGTATATGAATCGTGATGTCGAAATTGTCAAATGTCAACAGTACATTGGCATTTTAGATTGCCGACGTCAACAAAATTGCACAAAAAATCAGCAGCGTTTCGTTGAAGTAGCGCGATTAAGATTTTGAATTTCATAGCAAATGAAGTAAATTTTAGTGTCTGTGTATTTAATAATTGAAGCGACATCAGAAATCGGTAATTCCATTGTTATATTACGTTAATTTCTAACATTTTTATAGAATGGTGAGGGAATTAACCCGGTTATTAATATTAAAATTTTATTTACCCAGATATCTCCTATTTACAAACTCAAAATATCTACCTGAAATGATTTGTTGGTATCTGGCCAACAAAAAATATTTATGGTGTTGTAAGTACTTAGCTTCATTTTATCATTGCATTTTTAATCATTCTTCTCATAACTACTCCCACTTTTTAATTAGTTTGACTTTAAGTACCACAAATACCATATCCATGCTTTATTCCACGTATTCGCGATTATATTTTGATATCAAACGACTTCTGAAAATACAAAATCAGCGTCCAGTGATATCAATAGTAAAATCAAATTAGTGTTGATTTAATCACTTAGCTTATCGTAAATTCAAAGTGGAGTAAATGTAATATAAGTTGATTTCCTTATCAGGTTCCTATGAAGTCAACTGACACAACTCATGAGGCTTCAGTAAATACAGAGCCTGTTGTCAGTGAAGTAGCTCACATAGCTGAGCCTGCTGAAGGTCCTGAAGACCTTACAACTGCCGCCACAGTGTTAAACAGTACTGAAGACATGGACGGTGATTCTAAAAAAGCACAATCATATGCTCACAACAGAAGAGTAAATAATTATGGTAAACACAGTAAATTATATTCTATTCTAGCCTCTCATGCCACTGCACGGCAGAAGTCTCTTTCCTCAGTGAAGACACATTTGATGATAACATTTAAAAGCACTTCATAAATCTCTTGGAATACTGGACATAATGTGTGTGTATTTTATGGTGTTTCCAGGTTACATTAAATATGTAAGTTTGGTGGTATTAACATTGCAAAATGCAGTATTAGGCCTTAGTATGCGGTATGCCCGAATAAGAAATGTGGAAATGTTCTCATCAGCAGCCGGTAATAAAAAAATTTTTTATTTTTTTTTTTTATTATTATATTTTAATAATATTTTTATTTTAAAAATATATAATCCTGCAATATTTAGCAGAATTAATTTTAAATCAGTAACAGAACTTACAAAAACAAAGATAACAGAGTTTTATGATGATGATCAGTCATGCTACAAGTATAACTAATTAATTGTATTGTTATATTTTCAGCTGTTTTAATGGCAGAAGTATTTAAACTAATTATATGTGTGTGCCTTGTGATGCAAGAGTCTGGTGGTGTTCAAAAAGGAGCAAGGTCTATGTACAATATAGTCATATTAAATGTCCGAGACACATTAAGAGTTTGTGTGCCATCGTTTCTGTACATTGTACAGAACAATTTATTATATGTCTCTGCATCTAACTTAGACGCTGCTACTTACCAGGTAACTCATAAAATCCACTAAAGTATATGAAACTTAGAATATTTAAATAATAATTATGTTAGATCTCAAATGGATGCATGGTATAGAAAGATGGAACCATCAACCTCATGTAATACAAGTAGAGATCTGGTTAAAAATAAAGCTGTGGATGTATTAACCAATAAGTAATAACCACAATTACAGCATGAGTGTAGTTACACTAGCAAGTCTAAGGGTAGTCGCACATCTGACAGAAGATACGTCGGGCGTAACTTCGTTGACTAACAAGAGTAACAAGTAAGTATGCTCGATACAATAACGTATCATCAATTGACTGTGTAAGGTTACCAACCCTTATAAGGTTGTCGACATTATGTGCGACCAATCTTTAAGATTAAACAGTGAACGCCAGAACAAACAAGTAGATAATAAAACATTCAACCTTACACTCTCAATCAATGATGCGTTAGTGCGTCGAGCATACTAACGAAGTTATAGTTCGCGTCAAACTTTATGGCGGCCCTGAAGTTAGCTACTGGCTGCCCAGTGCTCCACCCATCACCCTCTGCTGATGCATGAATTTGTAACTGCGCAGCGACTCGCCATAAGTTCCGAGCCGCCATCAAGTTTGAATCAGGCTGTACGCCCGACGCTTTTTCTGAAATGAGCAACCAAGACTCAGGGTGAGTCTAAATACTGACTGTTGTTATTTTCAGGTGACATATCAATTAAAAATATTGACAACGGCATTTTTTGCTGTGCTTGTATTGAAAAGACATCTCAAGAAGTGGCAGTGGTTGGCATTAGCAATCTTAGCAGCAGGAGTAGCTCTGGTACAATTATCTTCCACGGAAAAAGCAAGTGTTGCTAATTCACATTTACCAGAGCAATCCAAAATATTAGGATTTGGTGCAGCACTAGCAGCTTGTTTCTTATCTGGTTTTGCTGGAATATACTTTGAAAAAGTACTGAAAGAATCAGACATATCTGTAAGTTCAAAATTAATTATGTAAACACTTAATACTGATCATGTCTGGCTCCCTTGATGCTTGAATCCCTTTTTTCAAAAAATATTTACATGCCTTATTGATTGCATTCAAGTGTTTACTGGTAAATCACTTGAATGCTGTCATAGGTAGTGTTTACTGTGCAATGTTTTCAATAACAAGACTATTTACCCCATATTTTTATTTTTATCAATCGATATTCATTACCTGTCTGGCTTATTAAATTTACATAACACAAAGTAAACAGTCCATATGAAACAATAGGTCTAGCTCAGGGCCAACCCGTCTTTGTATGTAATCAAAAGCAATGTGATGTGTGTCTTGAATAAAACTTGTTGACTTGTTTCAGGTATGGATGAGAAATGTCCAACTGAGTTTACTATCATTGCCATTTGGAACCATCACTTATCTTATAAATGAAGGAACTCAAAATAATTTGCTAAAAGGATTTGATGGTTTTGTTTGGTATCTAGTCCTATTGCAAGCGGCAGGCGGCCTCATAGTTGCTGTGGTCGTCAAATACGCCGATAATATACTAAAGGGTTTCGCAACTTCTGTTGCAATCATCATATCCTGTATAGCCTCCATATACATATTCGACTTCAACTTAACTGTACAGTTTGCAATTGGCACAATGTGCGTAATTGTTTCAATTTTCCTGTATGGTTATGTACCTAAGAAACCTGAGCCTCGGACATCTTTAAGTGTATGATCATTTCTATGGTATAGGTTTAAGCGTTCTTTATAAGTGTTCTTTTGATTTCACTTTATAATCTATATCTTTTTTAAATGCTTGCCTATATCCATCAATCTTTCAAACAAATAATCTTTAAGTATTATCAGGGTATTATAAAGTGAACCTCAGAAGTTCTCATATTGTTATTAGTAATAGTTACAACATAAAAAGAAGGAAGCCAATAATTCACCTAATTTTATCAGGCATTTATTAATATACAATTAAATTACCAGTGCCGATTAGGTTAGGCAAATGTATTTTTTAATACTTCCAATAATACATAAAGACCAGAGACTTTAATGTTGTATGAAAGTATATCTACTAATGAACTATTCAGTTGAGGCCATGATCAAAAGTGAAGATCCACTTGCTCATATTCTGACAGTGAATACTACTTATGTTTATGAGAAACAAATTAATTTATTAAGTTTATAGATGTAATCAAGTCATGAAGTCATGATCAATTTGAGGAATAATAATTAGGTAGCTATTTAAATACTTTGGTACATAGCAAATGATAATAATTGATTTTTATCAAGAATATGACGTGATAGGCTAGTTAAGTTTTATCAAATGTCTTATGGCATTCAAAATATTTTGTTATGGTAAGTAAATAATTAACAATGAAATAAGAACTAAAAGCAGAATCTATGCTATTTTATATTTCTAATTAATCATGTTATTAAATGATATACAACTTAATATGAATTTATAATCTTTCTCTTCCTCATTTGTTCCAGCCAATTATCAAGTTGTTGTTGTGGTGTTTGTGGACTTCTCTTATAATAGTCTGCAGGTGGTTTTCCCTCCTCCAATCTTACAAAATAATGACTGTACTGGTATCTTACTTCTCCCATGCGCCCCCTGGCATGTCTTCTAATTCCTTTTATCACCATTCCTTGACCAGAAAAGGATTCAGCTGAAACAGGAATTGAGTGTTGATTAGGACCTACACATTTTTGCTAATATGTTTTAAGGGAAAATACTGTGTGATACTTCCTGTCCGCGCCACAGTGGAAAAAAAAAAACACGTTTCCAGATAAATAATTGTGCCATTTATGCACTATACGGTACCTGTAGTGAAAAAAATTGTACCTCAACAAATAATGAAATATAATTAAGGCCGTCTTGTAGTGCGGTGTGTAGGTTGTATGAAAACGCCTCCTCACTCCCCGCATAATAGGTATGTATCGAGCGTATAGACGCAGCGAGCGAGCGCGCGCGGGCGCCGAGCTAGCCGATGCTAGCGTTTGAACATGCCACAATGCAGCGTAAATGCAGTAGGTAAGGTGTATCGGGTGGTTCGGGTATATTGAAGGAAGAGGAAATAAAATTGCTGTTCTGCTTTGTGTCAAAATACGAAAATCATTTAACCACCTACAAATACACTTTTCTCCAATAGTCAACAATTCAATGTAAAATAATTATTATATCCCGCGTGATGTAGTTAATGTTTTTAATACACCTAAGTTTAAAAGTTTAAAAACACCGGTGATTATTGGCGCATCTCCATTAAACTTTTAAGTAACATAATAGACATCGTAGCCCCCTATCTAGCTGTTACTTTTAATAAATGTGTTGATTTAGGAACTTTTCCTGACCTCATGAAGAGTAGTAGAGTCATACCATTATTTAAATCAGGTAATAAGAATGACGTTGGCAATTGATTGATTGAAAAGTTAATACTCAAGCAGTTGCGAAGACATTTTAATTTAAATAGCCTCCTCCTTAGCATTAAGGCTTTACAAAAGGTCGTTCAACTACAGATGCAGGTGTTGCTCTGCTGAGACACATATTTGACGCATGGGAGAAATCGCAAAATGTAATTGGAGTTTTTTGTGATCTCTCTAAAGCCTTTGATTGCGTGCACTATGACACGCTTTTGCGTAAGTACGTCATTACGGTGTCCAAAACGAAGCTCTCAACGTAATCATTTCTTATTTACATAATAGGGTCCAATGTGTAGATGTTAATGGTGTGAAATCTTTCGGGCTACCAGTTCAGTTAGGTGTTCCGCAAGGCTCAATTCTGGGTCCATTCTTGTTCTTAGTATATATCAATGATTTACCATTCCATTTGAAGGGCATCTGTGACGTTGTACTGTTTGTAGATGATACCTCTCTTATTTTTAAAGTAGACAGGAATAGACAACATTTTGACGACGTAAACAGCGCACTCTCAATAGTTACAGATTGGTTTACGTCAAATAACCTAGTTCTCAATGCCAAGAAAACCAAATGTGTAAAGTTCGCCTTACCGAATGTTAGAAATCTAGGACCCAATATCGTCTTAGATAAAGAGGTGCTTGAAACTGTAGGCTCGGCAATTTTTCTATGACTAACAGTAGATGCCAAACTTCAGTGGGGACCTCATATATCAAGTCTAGCAGGAAGGCTCAGTTCGGCTGCCTACGCCGTCAGGAAAGTAAGACAATAAACTGACGTTGATACAGCTCGTTTAGTCTATTTTAGTTATTTTCACAGCGTTATGTCCTACGGTATTCTGCTGTGGGGCAAAGCCGCTGATATACAAAATATATTTGTCCTTCAAAAGCGAGCTGTTCGAGCAATTTACCAGCTAGGTGCCAAAGTTTCTCTAAGAGATTTCTTTAAAGATATTGGTATTCTCACGGTTGCATCACAATTCATCCTTGCCAACATTTTATATATTAGGCAAAATTTACACTTGTACACTAAAAATAGTGATATTCACAGTGTTAACACTAGAAATAAGGACAAACTACGTGCCCCCTTTCACCGGCTTCATAAGGTTCATAACTCATTTGTTGGGCTTGGGCTTGGTATAACCTTTTATAACAAGATACCCTCTTCTTTTCTAGACATGCCTTTTAATGCGTTTAAAGCTCAACTAAAATCCAACCTTTGTTCAAAGGCATACTATTCCATAAACGACTACTTAGACGAAAAGAATAGTTGGTCACCCTAGTTTAACCCAACCCACCCAAGACAATGTTCTTTCTCCAGAATTTGCTTACTGGCAGGTTATTGTTATTAACTTATTTATTTATTTTACTTCGATGGTCTTAGTTTATCTTAATTAATATGTAAGCTGTCACGCCCTTTATGCCTGGAGGCTTTTATTTGGGTAGTAAGTTTTTTTATTTACATTTTAATTAATTATTTTTTAGCTTGAGTACGTATAGTTTTATTATATTTGTTGGCATATTGGCGTGGCTAGCTGACATATTATGGCAAATAATTTAATTGTATGTTCTGGTCTTGTAATGTTAATTACCGAACATAGGTACCTAGTATTGTATACAATCAAGTATTTTTTTTTAATTGAACAGACAGCCTGCTGTGCTGCTAGGGAGTTTGTTGCGCCACTTCTTCTTCCCAGCGATAGCACTAGGAAGTGGTGAAGGGCGGGCGTTTTTGGGGGACTGTCTTTTTGTAATTTTGACGTTCAAAAAGTGCTGATTCTCAGCCTAATTTGAATAAATGACTTTTGATTTGATATACTTCTACTTCAATTTTAATCTACTTTCTTGATCTACTTCAATTTTAATATGAATGCTCAATCTTGACAATCGTATAATTTTTTTCCCTCAAATTTAATCATTTATTTTCTCAATGTTTATTTTTATCCTTTTTATACTATTGTAATAATTATGAATGCTCATTCTTGACATGTTATTTTTTTTATTTTTCCTAAATCTGTTTTCATCATTCATAATTTATTTTATATTTTTATCCATATTATAGATAGATGTGCATACTGTGGTATCATGTAATTGAAGGATCACACGTAAAATAACCTTTTTTCTTATTCTGATATTAAATGTGGTTAAAATTATACTTAGAATTATACATTGAACAAATTCAATCAGTTCAGTAAATCTTACCTACTGTACTTTTTTGTATTGTGGCGCGTCTACGCAATGAGTGTAGGTAAATCATGTTTGGAACTTTACGTCATGAAACGAAATCATTTACTGTAAATAAGTAGGTTATCTACTTACTCATGATTAGAAATTATGTAGATAGTTACCATTTTTCGAGTGCCAATTTTCGATATGCCTTAGGTTTCAATTTTCTGTATTTTCTTTTTACTACCCATTTTTGGTTTTATAAATCAACACAAGTGTCACAAGTTTTTATAAATATGTTCACCTATTAGAAAGCGCAAACGCGGGGGAATTTTTACGGAACAAACGGCGTGCGCCCAACCTCGATGAGGTCTCGGCGGGCAACAAGGCGGGCACTGGCCGGCCGTTGCGAGCTCTTGAATACTAGATTTTGTGCATAATTTATTGTTCCATAAAAAAATTAGAAGCAAATTATAAAATGTGTTCTTACTCTTACCAAGCTCTATAAAACAATAAGGCTTACCGTTTGGTATAACTTTTACATGGTTTAACGATGTAATCTCTTCAGGTACACCGTCTATATAGCGATTTAGTGTCATCTTCATGTTTTTTTTTTTAAAGAGCCAATTATTTTAATTCACGTTTCTATCTTCACACAGCGCTTCACAATATGTTCAGATCTCCTAAAATATTTTCTTTTTGCGCAAAATTATTATTTTGCGAGAATTACAGACGTTTAAAAAAGTTAAAAAGTACTACAACCTCGCCTTAAGTTTTCGCCACCACGGCTTTTGTAAACTATTAGGCGTCCCCGGACAGAGTGTACACTAAAGAATTGAACCAAAATTTTACTTTTCCCTACGCTATAAAGAGATTCGAAAATTTAATTACTTCAGAAATTATAGCCTTGTGTTGGT
Source organism: Apamea crenata (assembly GCA_949629185.1). NCBI lineage: Eukaryota > Metazoa > Arthropoda > Insecta > Lepidoptera > Noctuidae > Apamea > Apamea crenata. Next base: position 9,457,544 of record OX451359.1, read on the forward strand.
GGCACGGCCAGGAAGTATACTTCTGGCCGCACCTCTAAATTTTATTAGGCGTACCCGGACATAGTGTACCCTAAATAATTGTACCAAAGTTGTACTATTCCGTACACTATAGATTCGAAAATGTAATTACGAATATGAAATAAATGTACACGCACCAGCAGGTCAAGCTACCCGAAACTGTCAAATTTTCCCAATCAACCTTGAACCTTAATGCTTTAGCCATAAAGTTGAAAATCTATCAAAGCAATTTGACAAATTGTAGTAGCTTGATGTGCTGGCGTCTGTACAATTAATTTATCTAGAACTGTGTTTTTTTTAATTTTCCACTGTAGTGCAGCCAGGAAGTATCACACAAGATACTGGGTATGTAACAAAAGGTGCAAGGGTTTTCTTAACTCAGTCATGGTAGCTTAAAGAAGTTTGTATAATACACATTGTACTCTAACCTGTAGGGTGCATGTAACTAATGTTTAGAAATTAAACAGTAGTAAGTACTTACCAACCCACAAATTGCTCCTAAATTCCACATTGTGTTCTTTCACAGCAAGGTCTTGAGCTTCTAGTATGGCTTCTTTAACAAATATTGCTCCTTTTTTATTCACAAAGCTGAGTTGTTTCACAGCCTCGTCAGCTGTCATTCCTCTGATGAAACTGGCAATGTACCACAGCTTTTCAGGACTGTATTTTATATTGGTCTTTTGAAGACATACAAACTGAAAATATATGAAGTTAATGATTGTGGGTTATTTTTGAAAAACCAATAAATATTATTGTTTTTTTTTTATAATTATTTTCACCTGTGCATACTAATATATCCCTTTCATTTGAACTGACAAACATTTTAGTTTTAACACATATGTTGTAATTTCAGAAAGAAGATAAAGCTGGTGAAGGCAATAAGAAGGATCTTCAGTATTGACTCGAAGCCTGCTAAATATTTTTATGAAACGATTGTACATTCCATAGCTGCTAAGATTTTATTTTTTTATTTACAATTACAATGTAGATCACTAAACAGAATTAACATTTATTTATGTACAATTAATGATTAGGTACCTATTTTAAGTGTGTTGTGTTCATAGGAATATCTATAATATTATATCATGTTCATGAAAAGTAATCAATTTTACAGATGATAATCTAAGGATTGGTGACTTAGTGGTTTAGACGACTTTTGCAATTTAATTTTAAGTGGCAATTGATTACAAAACAAATAACTGTGGACTGATAGCGATAAAATGGTTCCATAAACTATTCGGGCTACGACTAGATGTAAAGAATTTGTGGCAACTTACAGCCGGTCTTGGTTCTTCATCGAGGGACTGTGGAGGGTATATCTTTTTGTTATGCTTTAAAAATCTTTTCGGTGTATTATCTGATTTCGACCATGCTAAGGCTGACGAGCTGGTATGTATGTTCTTCAACTGATTCGTTATTACATTTGTTAGACATAAGTTCTTGAATAATTGATTCATGTTAGAGAAGATTTTAATTGAATTATTCTACATTAATTGGCGCTTTTCAGCTTAAACATAACCTAAAATAAAATATATTGAGATTGACAGTCAACTTGTTTTTAACTTCACGCACAGTCCGTCTCCGTCATCTATGTCAAAGACGTCAAAGTCAATGGCAATTGGCAAGGCAATGGTCTCCTAGTAAAGTCAGAACTTCTGACACTGACAGAAGCGAGTCCCTACTAAGTTGTCCGTGGTCAGAGAGCTCCGACTAGTAGCTAGCATGCATACCTTCTCTTATTCTGTGAATTTCTGTGCCGACCATGGAATAAGTAAATATTACAATGTACTCACGACGCTATCGTGTGACATCTAAGTACCAACCCGCGAAGCCTCTCGAAGAGAGGAGGCCTGTGTCGACTGTCTATACATTATAGGCTGATTATGCTAATAATTTTGTAGTAAATGGGGAAAAAATAAATGCATAAGATTCGCATTACTGACAATAGCGTAGCAATGTTTTTGTCTAGGGTGGGCAGCCGTCCATCTGTACTACATAACAGGAATTTAAAAAGTTATCAGATCTAATATAGAGCCAAGACCCTAAACTCTACAAACATTACAGCTTGGCCGTCACACGGACACTCTAGGCTTATGGTAAGATGTTGTGTCATGCAATAGTTCAACCATAATAAAAAGCGATTAAACAGTTAGGTGTTTTTCAATACTGTCGATTTTTCTAGGGTGGGAAAAGAAGTTTCTCGGGTGGGTATTGCCCACCCTAGCTGTAGCTACGCCCATGATTACCGAATGGCAAAAGTAGTAGTATCACCCAGGATTCACCACATAGCACTGTATTTTGAGAGATAAGAGTATAGTATTTTTTTTGCCACCTAAGTAGACGAAGCGGAGTTTTGGGCCACGTCTACATACATGGCAAAAAAAATACTATACTCTTAGCTCTCAAAATGCAGTGCTATGTGGTGAATCCTGGGTGATACTACGTAGTGATTATAACATAGTCTATGGATTCGCTTGCGAACACAGTTTGACATCGCTAGCGACAAATCTGCTGTCGAAACCTGAGTATTAACTTGCTAGTGATTTTGAAATTGCTAGCCGCTGCAACGAGGATCATAGAAGGTGGCGTTCTGTAGTTTCGGCCTACCATAGGAAAAAAGCGTGATATTTTAATTTTTTAAAGTAGTTCCTGGTTAAAAACTAAAAGCTTGCTCGTGTGATAGCAGCACTGTTGTATGTCTTGTCTTTGTCATTAGTACTGTGTTGTATAATTTAAATTACAAAATAAATTCTATTTTATGGTAAAAATGTACGTGATTTGGAGAATGATACAATGATGACAAAATTACTGGCTTTGCCAATAATTTAATATTATAATTTGTTCTTATTAGCAGAGCCGATATATTACTTTACTCTATGTGGCAGCCTTCAAGAACACGCTTGTATACTAAAAAAAAGTAAGGTAGCTTTTGTGAGTTTGTGTCAGGTAGCTGTCAAATTCATGTTAAATTATAAAAAGCTATCTATCCAGCAAAAAATCATTAAGAACTTAATTTTGACATCGACACGCGACATACCAACAACCCGTCAGGGTATATACCACAGAGTACATTATTATTATACTGGTAGTATATACCATTGTATCTCAATGGTATATACTAAGTTCTGTGCAACAACCTCTGAATAAGGAATCTACCTCTATGGCAACAACTAACCAATATACTGTATAATCTATGGCAACAACCAACCCAACACCAACTGTCAGCCTGTCAGGTTGTTGCTGTCTATCTCGGTCTCCTGTCTGTGATTTTTATCAAAATTTGGCCTCGGTGGCATTAAACAGCACACGGTAAACTCCGGTAAAGCCCACGATACAACAAACAAAAGAATTTATTGTAATTCATGCTTGCTTTGGCCCTGTATCATATGAGACTTGAAAATGAGAGTTCAAGAGCAATTTGTTCAAAATCATAGCTAAACGCAATGTTTTATTTTTTTTTCGACTTTTCTCAACCTAGAATCGAAGTATAAATAACTTTAACAATGTGTGATATCTACATAGCGGTTGTATGTTCTTCGAACATGAATCGTAGTATGGAAGCTCACGCATTTCTGGCGAAGAAAGGCTTTAAAGTTAAGTCTTATGGCACTGGAGAAAAGGTTAAGTTACCAGGTTCTTCTGCGGATCGCCCTAATTGTTATGAATTTGGGGTCCCGTATGACGATATTTACAATGATTTAATGGAAAAGGATAAAGTATACTATACACAAAACGGTATACTACATATGCTAGACAGAAACAGAAGAATTAAACCCAGTCCAGAGAAGTTCCAGATATCAACTGAGCTATTTGATGTCATAATAACATGTGAGGAAAGAGTATATGATCAAGTCATAGAATGGTTTGGTTCAAAGAGATCTGTTTACAACCAACCTGTCCATGTTGTGAACATGGATATTCAAGATAACCATGAAGAAGCTACCATTGGTGCATTTTTAATAAGTGACATGGTCACGAAGATGGCTCAAAGTGATGATTTAGATAATGATATTGATGAACTATTGCATGAGTTTGAAGGAAAGTGTCACCGGCCAATTCTTAATTGTATTATGTTCTATTAACATACTGTAACCGGATATTAGCCAAACTATAGAAATGATAAAAAAAACTGATGCTTCCAATATCTGAATATTTTACAATGATTATTATGACCATATTCTTATTCATAAACATCTTACAAAATGTCTACTGGAAAAATGATATAGAAGAATGCCTTCTCTCACATTTACAACAAGTTAGAAAATTTTTAAAAAAACTGTCTTTTATGAATAAGGGTTAAACTACTGTATTTTTTTCATATTTAAGTTTTGCAAGAAGTTTTTAAGGTCAATATTGTTTTAAATTAGTAGATAACATGTTGATGCTAATATAGTTCAAATACTTCAGTGACCAATTACCATATTTTTAAAAACTCTGTTGACCTTAAAAGAGGCAGTTATTTTCTTGTTAACTATATTTATATACATAGCATAGTGAACTGAATATAATTTTAAGTTCCACTGATGAAGACTAATAATGTCCATAATATTCATTAATGAATTTATTCTGTATGTAAGACGGTGTTTTGATTTTTATAAAAAGAGAAAATATTTTTAATTTTTGTTTTATTTATGGTATAAATAAGATACATTATTTCACTTAAAAATAAAACAATAATTATTCACTTGTATAAAGAAAATCATAATAATAGAAATGATATTTATCAGATCACAATATGCAGATCTTTGCATAATTATATAATTTGGAGTATCTGCCCCGATTTACGAGTTGTGAGTTCAAACTCAGGCAGGCAGGCACTTTACTATGCGTATTTAATTTCATCACCACTGCTCTCAAACATCGTGAGGAAACCAGTATATCCTAGAACCAAGAAAATAAAAGACATGTACCTAGTGGCCCCCGCGTGGTGGATTATGGCCCACTCCCTCTCACAGAGAGGAGGAAACTACTGGTAATGTCATGGAGTAGCGTAAATAGCATCTAACAACACTCTCGTCTTGCCCTGTACGCCTTACTTGTCTTGAATTTCACAGCTCTCGAATTCTCGATTTGTTAATTAAGAAAACTTTCATCCATCTATGGACTGCCCTTGATTGTACCTATCTAAAACATACGACCTAACTAAATAAGTATATAATGTTGTCAAGTAATTGATGCAATCAAATCTTTGTTGTTATTGTAACCAAAGTTAATCTAACTGAAGTCTAATCGGTCCGGTCGTCACGAGCTCGACTACTGATAATCTATGCTACTGAGCCTGGCTGAAGTCCTGGGGTTCGATCGTCCGGTCGAAGCGCGTTACCGTACCGGCTAAATGTGATTGTGCTGTTCACCGGATGTGCCGGATCCCTCGAGGAATACCGGCGTGATATTATATCTTAAATCTGACGCATCATGCGACCTGTCTCATCGTCAGACCTCGAATTAAAGGCGCGTTTCCATTACCTATGCAAATCACTTGCATACAAGTTGCAAGTTGCATGCAATTTGTATAGTGGAAACCACAACTTGCAAACAAGTTGCAACTTTTATTCTATTTAAAAAATCACTTGCACACAAGTGTGACGTTATACTTGCATGCAAGACTTGCCTAATGGAATCGCGGCTTCACTGAGCAGATTGTACCTATTACTTATACGGAACTCATACTAACGTCAGGGTTCCGTACCCAAAGGGTAAAAACGGAACCATACAACAGACGTCATTTTTATAGATCGAATCCGACTCGCACTTGGCCGGTTTTTATTTATCATCCAGGGGCTGCAGTCTCGACATTCATAGCGATCGCTTTACGACCGAATTCGGTCGCAAAGTCCCGGATTGACAGGTGTAATGTATGGAGTGACAGGACTTTGCGACCGAATTCGGTCGTAAAGCGATCGCTATGAATCTCGAGACTGCAGCCACTGGGATGGGATAATATCGGTATTAAATCTGCCTAACCTTTTCCCAACTATGTCCGGGTGGGCTTCCAGTCTGACCGAATGCAGCTGAATGTCAGTATTTTACATGGAGCGATTACTTATCTGACCTCCACAACTGTTACTGGCTAACACGCCGTGGTAAAACGATACCCCTTGGTAAAGCTTTCGCTTCAGTACCGCCGATAACCATGAGAGAAAGAGAAAATCGCATGGAGGGGGCATAATGACCCACTTTTTAGGGTTCCGTACCCAAAGGGTAAAAACGGAACCCTATTACTAAGACTTCGCTGTATGTCCGTCCGTCTGTCTGTCACCAGCCTGTATCAAGAACCGCGATAGCTAGACAATTGAAATTTTCACAAATTATGTATTTCTGTTGCCGCTTTAACAACAAATAGGTACTAAAATCAAAATAAAATAAATATTTAAGGGAGGCTCCCATACAACAAACGCGATTTTTTTGGCCTTTTTTGCTCGATATCAATAATGGCAACAGGTAGGCACTTGAAATATTCACAAAATACTCAGTTGTATTTTTACTTTAATAATAATAAAATTAAAATAAAATAAATATTTAAGGGGGCTCCCATACAACAGACGTCATTTTTATAGATACCTAATAAATAAATAATAAAATTTTATTGCTCAAAAAATTACAGAGTTTTTACATTGGCCCCAAACTAGGCAAGCCTGTCTATCCTGGGCACCAATATGGAGGGTTTACTATTTAAAACATTTATTTTAAAAAAATGTTCGAATCATTAAAAATATAATATGTTTGCTTCAAATCACAACAAAAAACTAAATAAAATTTAAGAAAACATAACAATCAAACGAGAATTAAAAGAAAATAATAATAATAAAACTAGAGAAAAAAACGCTATTATTGTGTGAATGAGTGTGAGTTTATGTGTGTGATCATGTGTGTTGTGAATGAGTGTGAGTGTGTGTGATCATGTGATGGTGAGTTTGAGGATGTTTAAGCGAGAGTAGTAGTAGAGTAGGTGTATGTGAGACAAACCAATAAATTGTATATGTGAAAAAACTATTTAACCACTGTAATAATCTGTTCTGCTTCGTCATATGACATGTTTAGTAACCAGGATGTGAGTGTATTTTTTATTTGTTTGCGAGTGCAGTTTCATATTTGCACTGTTTGATCACCGCGTTATAGACGTGTACATGTAGAAAATTTGGGAGTCCCCCAGTAAAATCCGCATACGCACAAAGACTCAGATGTCATATGACGAAGCAGAACAGATTATTACAGTGGTTAAATAGTTTTTTCACATATACAATTTATTGGTTTGTCTCACATACACCTACTCTACTACTACTCTCGCTTAAACATCCTCAAACTCACCATCACATGATCACACACACTCACACTCATTCACAACACACATGATCACACACATAAACTCACACTCATTCACACAATAATAGCGTTTTTTTCTCTAGTTTTATTATTATTATTTTCTTTTAATTCTCGTTTGATTGTTATGTTTTCTTAAATTTTATTTAGTTTTTTGTTGTGATTTGAAGCAAACATATTATATTTTTAATGATTCGAACATGTTTTTAAAATAAATGTTTTAAATAGTAAACCCTCCATATTGGTGCCCAGGATAGACAGGCTTGCCTAGTTTGGGGCCAATGTAAAAACTCTGTAATTTTTTGAGCAATAAAATTTTATTATTTATTTATTAGGTATCTATAAAAATGACGTCTGTTGTATGGGAGCCCCCTTAAATATTTATTTTATTTTAATTTTATTATTATTAAAGTAAAAATACAACTGAGTATTTTGTGAATATTTCAAGTGCCTACCTGTTGCCATTATTGATATCGAGCAAAAAAGGCCAAAAAAATCGCGTTTGTTGTATGGGAGCCTCCCTTAAATATTTATTTTATTTTGATTTTAGTACCTATTTGTTGTTAAAGCGGCAACAGAAATACATAATTTGTGAAAATTTCAATTGTCTAGCTATCGCGGTTCTTGATACAGGCTGGTGACAGACAGACGGACGGACATACAGCGAAGTCTTAGTAATAGGGTTCCGTTTTTACCCTTTGGGTACGGAACCCTAAAAAGTGGGTCATTATGCCCCCTCCATGCGATTTTCTCTTTCTCTCATGGTTATCGACGGTACTGAAGCGAAAGCTTTACCAAGGGGTATCGTTTTACCACGGCGTGTTAGCCAGTAACAGTTGTGGAGGTCAGATAAGTAATCGCTCCATGTAAAATACTGACATTCAGCTGCATTCGGTCAGACTGGAAGCCCACCCGGACATAGTTGGGAAAAGGTTAGGCAGATTTAATACCGATATTATCCCATCCCAGTGGCTGCAGTCTCGAGATTCATAGCGATCGCTTTACGACCGAATTCGGTCGCAAAGTCCTGTCACTCCATACATTACACCTGTCAATCCGGGACTTTGCGACCGAATTCGGTCGTAAAGCGATCGCTATGAATGTCGAGACTGCAGCCCCTGGATGATAAATAAAAACCGGCCAAGTGCGAGTCGGATTCGATCTATAAAAATGACGTCTGTTGTATGGTTCCGTTTTTACCCTTTGGGTACGGAACCCTGACGTTAGTATGAGTTCCGTATAAGTAATAGGTACAATCTGCTCAGTGAAGCCGCGATTCCATTAGGCAAGTCTTGCATGCAAGTATAACGTCACACTTGTGTGCAAGTGATTTTTTAAATAGAATAAAAGTTGCAACTTGTTTGCAAGTTGTGGTTTCCACTATACAAATTGCATGCAACTTGCAACTTGTATGCAAGTGATTTGCATAGGTAATGGAAACGCGCCTTTAATTCGAGGTCTGACGATGAGACAGGTCGCATGATGCGTCAGATTTAAGATATAATATCACGCCGGTATTCCTCGAGGGATCCGGCACATCCGGTGAACAGCACAATCACATTTAGCCGGTACGGTAACGCGCTTCGACCGGACGATCGAACCCCAGGACTTCAGCCAGGCTCAGTAGCATAGATTATCAGTAGTCGAGCTCGTGACGACCGGACCGATTAGACTTCAGTTAGATTAACTTTGGTTACAATAACAACAAAGATTTGATTGCATCAATTACTTGACAACATTATATACTTATTTAGTTAGGTCGTATGTTTTAGATAGGTACAATCAAGGGCAGTCCATAGATGGATGAAAGTTTTCTTAACAAATCGAGAATTCGAGAGCTGTGAAAGTTGAAGCTGTCCGCAAAACCGCTCATTATTTTTAAAGCTATACGTCACTTTTTTCAGGATAAACCGCCGGCCTGTACCCATTTTGAGCATTTTTTATAGCAACCTGTTTGTTCTTATCGATTTAAAAAAAGGCAATGGACATTTCACAATACAGATGCCATAAAATTCTGGATTTTTATTATGCTTTTAATTTCTTTAAAAGGCCCGTGACTTGTTACCAACATTATTCAGCCTAAATAACGAACTTTATTGTAACCTTTTTGTAATAATTATTTGCATGCAATTAAAAATTGTTTTTTAAAAGTACTATAATTTCTGACGCGCGTACTTAGGTACCTACACGCACCCATTTTTTTTAATCCAGATTTCCCCGAATTTTTTTTTTTTTTTTTTTGTGTATGGCATCTCGTAGTTGACCTTAAAAGGTCGTAACTACTTAACTGGACTATCCTGTGGATGCCTTAAGTAAACTTAAAGCCTCCAGCCAGGGCTTAAAAACTAACTAGAATTAAGCGACTGCACGCTAAGGGCACCCCCTGTGGGGTACGGACCTCGGCTTAGGTCGTCGCTGGAGGGCAGCAAAGGGACAGGCTGGATCGAATCGGTATTGTTAATGCTTTGATGAGCGCGGCGTTTCCTAGGACTATCTCTGAGAAGAAAGGCCGAAACAAACTCAGAGGTCGCAGTCGGGGAATTTAAAACTACAGGCTCAGCTACGGCGCGGGCTGGCACTTCTGCGGGCAAGGGACGGGGGGGGCAATTTACTCGGGGGCGCGGTCGCGAGGGACCTCGCCCGAATTTTCTTATGAAATTTTTAACTTATATCTGTGAAAGTCACCGACAGATACAAAAATTGTGGTAGGTATTGATAATCTATGTTCTTAAAATCCTGTTTTTTGTCGATTAAAACTAGTGTCCGACCGAAAGTTCGGTTTCGGTTTCGGTTTCGGCCGAGTTTCGGCCAAAAATCAAGTTTCGGTGGCAGTTTCGGTTTCGGCCAAAATCGGCCGAAACTTTTGCCGAAACCGAAACAGTAACAATTAGTGATTTGATTTATTGATAACTGATAAACATTTTACTATGAGAACTTAATTTAAAAAAATAATAAAAATATTATTAATATTTTTTATATTATTATCTATATCTATATATATAAAATTCAAAGTCCTGACTGACTGAGACATCAACGCACAGCCTAAACCGCTGGTCCTAGAGACATGAAAATTGGAGGGTGTATTCTTCGTAAAGAGTAGGTATCCACTAAGAAAGGGTTTTTCGAAATTCCACCCCTAAGAGGGTGAAATGGGGGAATTTTGTTTGTATGAAAAATCTTATTCCTTGAGTTAATAAACTTGAAACTTGGCACGAATACTTATCTAAGTAAATTATGAAGTTGGGCATTTTTTGTTTTTATAAACTACCCACCCCCTAAAAGTGGATTGGGGGGTTTCAAAGTTTGTATGGAAGAATTTTAGCGCGCGGTCCGATTTAATCGAAACTCAGTATTTATACCTAAAATTTAATGGAAAGAATAATTTTTATCAGGGTTTTTCGAAAATCTACCCCTGACGGCCTAAAAAGGGGTAGTCAATTTTAACTCGAAAATTGGTATAAATTAGCTTTGAATCAAGTTATGGACACATCCCAAATGATTTTTCAAAATGCGGGGGTGAAAAGCGGGGATACAGTTTATATGAAAAATCTTATTCGTTAGGTTAATAATCTTGAAAATTGGCATGAATACTCGCCTAAGTAAGCAACAAAGTATATCATTAGTATTACACTAGTATTAAATAAATGATTACAACAAAATTAATATACCTACCTACTGTGTTTCCATTTCATGTCCTAATTAATGCAGAATAATGGGTAAAATGCACCAAATTTCAGTATTTTAAGGAATTTAAAACTTAACCACGTGAGTTTCGGTTTCGGTTTCGGTTTCGGCCGAAACTGAAGCCACGGCCGAATATTCGGTTTCGGTTTCGGCCGGAAAACCAGTTTCGGTCGGACTCTGATTAAAACCTGTACCGAACGTATATCGTCTATTTCGATTCGCAACTAATCACCTAACTAACTAACGTCTATAAATGAAATAAATAAATGAATGAAAAAAAAATAATCATTGATTAGGAGCTAACTCACTGGTAGGTAACTAAACAGTGGCTAATCAGTGATTAGCGAGATTTTTTTTAAATAGGCAAGCTGCACCGCCCTTTTTTGAAGTAAAATGCGGTGCGCTGCCGGCGCTGTGGCTGTAATGTGCGCTTACCTTTAATATCTGCTCATAGGAAGGTAGTTACCTGTTACCTGCTCATCCCGACAAACTACTGCTGGACAGTACCGCAACTGGATTACATTTTCGCGCCCATTTGATAGTTAGGGATCAGTAGGGATGAACAAAAAGCATACCTTTATGGTAAGTTGTTTTAATGTTTAACATTATTATAATAATTTAAATATACACAAAAATATCAATAATGATTAGGAATGTATTTCTGATATTGATAAAATAGCATCGCTACGCAATACAAATAAATATCTTGAGTTTTTCTACTTGATAATAATTGTACTTGGTTTTTATAGGTAAGTATTTGTATTAAATGTATGATAATTTTACAATCTTATCTTTAAAAACGTCTAATCAACTCAGTTGCTTAAATATCTTGTCTTTCAGCTCATTATATCGGTTCAATCTTATTTCAGCGTATCTGAAAAAAAAGCACTCAAGTAAGTTTCAAAAGAATATTATTTTTAATTGGGACTAACACGTATTCTGACCAAAAAAAACCCTAACATCTAAGTAAGCCAAGTAAATCTCGATTGCCATTAAAAAAAAAAAGGAAAACAGGTTGGTGAATAATTTAAAATTCAATTTTGTATTTGATAATCATGAACCGTGATTGAGTATTGTCTCGTATATTCCTCTTAACATTCTTCATCTCAGCAGTACGCATTTGCTTTAGTTTCTAACTCTAATTGAGCTCAACTCACCTGCCGAAATCGAAATCTATATCGGAGTGTTCATACTGCACAAGTGACCATATTCCCCACATGAAGTGAGACAGCAATGATAGTTGCTGAACCTCTGTATAAACTTTGTAAATATGCGCATCGGAGGGATGATCCACATCCAAATATATTGCTAGGTAGACTTTGATCCACTCCAACTGGAACTCTTCGCAAGGAAACTTGTCGTAGTCAATGTCATCTATTGAGAGCCCTATAAAAAATACAATATTAATTATAATGGACATTCCTGCACCCCAATTGCGTAACACACAATCAATCGGAATCTGAATCATTTTGAAGCAAATTGCTAATCCATTGCTTCATAAGTTCGAAAAATTTGTCTGCTCAACACGTAAATAACGCAATGAATGTTGTTGAACTGTCAAAATGAAACCGATTCCGATTAATCGTGTGTTACGCAATTAGGGTGCTACTTTAGGAAGAGTAGGACCTTCTTTCTAGGTAGAGTAGGACTAAGTAAAAATACTTCTATAAAAAAAATATAACTCTAATAAAAAAAAAACAAGATATAAATATTTGGGTTATAATAGTTGAGCTATTGTAGGTACCTACTAGTCTAGCTGTACCTAAGTTTTCTGAAAATTATAGGAAAATAAATAAATAATTATGTCTCATAATATCTTCATTCACAATAGGCTAGATATTATACGATCTTTGCCATATTTATTTTTAGTGCGAGTGCGAATGTGTTATGTAGGTACTATGCTACGGTTTTTCTTTTTTGTATTATTGAAATCAATTCCATTAAATCGGGAAAGACAGTCTACGCTAGAGGTTGGCAACATTCAATTGCACGACTACAGCGGCAGCGCCGCGTCTGCGGAAGAACTTTCGTGGAAAGTAGTTTACCCGCTTTTCGGTTTTAGGTTGTTATCATTTGTGGAAAAATAAATGACGTATAGGTATTTACAACCAGAATGCGCGCGGAAGTTGATGTTTCATTGAATAATAACAACAGAACAACCCGACAGTCGTTGTCATGGCAAAATTTTAATATGGTATTGAAGTCATGCAAAAATCCCATAGAAAAAAACACTTTCACTTTTCCCGAATTTTCCAATTTGCAAATTTTTCTTTCCATACAGGGTGGCAGGGAAACGCTTCCGAAAATGAAGACAGGTGATAAACCTAATTCAGACTATTACGAATATTTAAAATAAAATATAGTCAAATCGGTTCAGCTATTCTAAAGTGATGCACTTACCAACGACGAGCTTTTTTTTTTATACATATACTAGGTCATATTAAATTAGCTAGCGAAACCGACCCCAGTTAGTGTAGTCACTTGAAATATCAGTTTTATCAGCTTTTTATTGTGTAAACTTCACATACGTGATGGGTATCGATATCTCATAAGCTACAAAACTAAAGACAACAGATTTTCTCAACTCGCACTTCAAGTAACAATACATCTAGCGGTCTTTAAACCCCAAAACAAAACATCGTTTTTTTGTTGTTTTTATTTTAGGTAGGTATAGTGTTTAGATACCTATCGATAACCATCACGTCTGCGGAGTTCCACTTCCTAATTTAATTAGCTCAGGTACAGAGCCCCACCACTCAACTCTACTGTCAATCACGTCAACTGCGACTGCGTCTACTTCATTGAGTTGCATGTCAAAGTATAGTTAATTGTGATAGATGAAATACTCACCAACGAATTCATTGAAGTGATTGGCTATATCGTACGCTTGGTAGCAGTACGCTGCATATTCGTAATCAATAAAAGATATTGTCCCTTCATCTTTGTTGTATATTACGTTTCCTAGAAGCAAATCATTGTGAGCAAACACAATAGGACTCTTTGTTTTTATTAAGTGCGACTTTAGACGCTCGTACTCTATCCTTAGTTTTGTTACTGAGCTGAAGCTATTTGCGAATCTATAAAAAAGAAAAATAATTTTGTTTAGTACTTATCAACAATTTTCTTTTGTATCTCATCATCATTTCTACAATCTTATACAGATACGCAATCTAGCTATCTACAGACAAGTTGCTTAGTGTTTGTAATTCCTTGGGTGATTAAATTGAATACCTTTACTATTATTATAAGCTTTTTGTGTCCCATTGCGGGGCAAAGGCCTATCCCTTCTATCCTACATATCCCTAGCTATTGCTCAACTCAAATTCAAGGCATTTATTTCAATTAAATCAATTACAGGCACTTTTGAATTCTTAGGGGTGGTTGCTAGTTGCCCATTCCAAAGCGTAGTAGGTTCTTATGGAGAAGAACGGGCAAGAAACTCCACGGACACTCTTTTAAAATATTGTTTGCTGTATCCAACAACGCTACGACCAACCGCTACGCCAAATCTACGCTTCAAACGCTTGCTACGGCCAATCTTTAAGAAAAGAGTCGAGGTTATCTTGCCATTTCCTCGTGGGTCTACCGTGTTGCCATCTACTGCTGTTTTAGGTCCACTGTCTTTGTTTATGTCCACTGTGTACATACATCAGCAATTAGAGTTTTGGAACACGATAACAAGTCCTTATGCGATCAGTGAATTGAACTCCTAGGATACTGCGTTCCATTGCTCGCTGACAGACACCGAGAGAAGACTTTGGACGCTTGGTTAGTCACAGTGTCTACGCTCCATAGGTGAGGGTAGGAAGAATGCACATAACCATGAGTCCATGAGTCTAACAAGTTGTTTATCATGTCTTGCCTAGCAGGAGACTATATGGCCGAGGTATAGAATATAATACTCTTTATCATGTACCGTACACGGACACCATATAAAGTACAGAACATAGCTATATGTACTTCTTATGTAGGTACTCATGGACATATTCAATCCACAAACCCCTAATTTCTATGTTGCGCTTGGTGCTGTTGGTCATCACCTTGCTCTATACAATATTCATCGCGAGTTCGACCTCGAGCCCGGCGCTGCTAAGTTTGTCGAGCAATAGACCTGACTCAGCTGACGTTCATTGCTCATTTGCTCAAATTAAATACCGAGCCTAAAATAAATAGATTATGCGTTCATAGAGAATTCCAGAATCTCGTAAGCAGACGGCCTTTGTTGACATAGTGTTTATCAAAAAAATGAACTGTCCTCTTTTTTTACTAACAGTACTTAAGTTGAACCATAATATATAGAATAAGTACTTATTCGATAAACATGGTCGATAGATATAATGTTATCTAATTAAATTAAGCCTTGTAATTATTATCGCTTCAAGTTTTTGAAAAGGCATTTTTCATTAATTACTTTATCAAGATTGAAGTTGGTCGGTTGCTATAGGACGCTACGTTTAAAAAAAACTTATTCAAAGTTTTTGTGATTACACATACACACATCCTCACACACACACTCAAACACACCCACAAAATTATTATATTTCAAAAAAGAAGTCATATTCTAAGTAAATATCCAACCTATAGGTAAAGTGGAGCAGTGGTGGCCCAATGGTACTAGCTGCCCCAACTTGGAGGTCGTGGGCTCAAACCCAGGCAGGCGCTTTACTTTGTGTAATTTATTTCATCAACACTGCTCTCAAAACGATGAAGTAAAACATCGTGAGGAAACCGACATGTCATGTCCTAGAACCTAAAATTCGAAGACATGTGACATCTACCAACCTGCACTGGGCCCGTGTGGTGGATTACGGCCACTCCCTCTCACAAAGAGGCCTGTGGTCCAGCAGTGGGAACGTTAAAGGCTTATAATACTAAGTAAGGCATAATTAGAATGGAATAATAAGGTAGGTACGACCAGCAACGAAAGTCTTTTCACTTCTGTTTTCCACTTAGGTAATAAGAATGTGCAAGTATTACACATACCTGGCTTGCTTAACTTCTGATGTAAACGGTTCTGGAAGTAAACTTAGAAACTGTTCAATTTTATCCCATACAAATGGCTCTTTCGGCACCTGTAACAGCGTAAGACAATTCTAACATAAGTATTAAAAATATTTTAATCATAGGTACTGTACACACGGCTACACATCAAGCTATACCATTCCAGTTTTAACTGACCTCGCATTGTATAGGTTTTTCGTACAATCAGAAGTCAGCTTATACTGGTTATGTATAGCTTGATGTGTAGCCGTGTGTACCTATGAAATACTAATAATAATAATCCAGGAGATTATATTATAGTGCACTAGGTATGTGTGAAAACACAGGTGCACTCTCTGTTCCTATATTTCTCTTAGTCCGATGGGACGGCAATTCGACACGACCGGGGACAGATCAGGCGCAAGACCAACGACTACGTGCTTTTCGAGGCACGGGGTACACCACCAACTTCCTAACTCAGGGCTGCTACTGACAAATTCCTAACGGAAAAACCCAACGACACTTGCGGACCTAGGTATCGAACCCAGGACCCCACTCTCAGCAGCAGTCGCGCTTGCGACCACGAGACCAACGGGGCGAGTAACAAGGCGGGGAAAATAATATGGAAATTGACATAATTCCGTTCGGGTTCGAAATAAGTTCGACCTATAACTGCAACTTTATCAAACACTAGCTTCTGCCCGCGGCTTCGCCCGCGTATATGTCGGAAATTATTCCACAGGAACGTGCTACCCAGGATAAAAAGTATGTCCTTCCCCAGGATGCCATCTATCTCTTTGCCAAATCAGAAGTTCAGTGGTTTAGATGTGTAAATACAGTTTCAAATTCAAATCCTCCATTACCCCATTTTGCCCCGTCAGAGGTAAATTTTCGACAACTTTACATACTTAATATCAATTATTTTCTGTCTAAAGTATTAATACTGAGTTTCGAGTTAATTGGACCGCGCGCTAAGATCTTTCATACAAACTTTGAAACCCCCCAATCCCCTTTTAGGAGGTAGTTTAGAAAAACATAAAATGGCCCACTTCATAATTTACTTAGATTAGTATTGGCGCGAAGTTTCAAGTTTAGTAACTCAAAGAATAAGATTTTCCATGCAAACAAAATCTCCCCATTTCACCCTCTTAGTGGTGGAATTTCGAAAAACCCTTTCTTAGTGGTTACTTACTCTTCACGAAGAACACACCCTTCAAATTGTATGTCTCTAGGACCAGCGGTTTAGGCTGTGCGTTGATGTATCAGTCAGTCAGTCAGGACTTTGAATTTTATTTATATATACCTATAGATAAGAAGATAGATAAATGAATATTCCCCACGGAAGTTACAAATTACGTATAACCCAGTTAGCATGGTAGGGAAGACTGCCATGAGTGAACCGGACGGAAATTTAATTTAATTCAATAGGGGGCGAACCCTTTAACGGCCATAAATCTAGACTCCGGGCGGTTACTGAAAAATACACACACACTTTGCCCGACCTGAGAATTGAACCCAGGACCTCATGCTCAGCAGTACGTAGCGTTTCGACCACTAGACCTATGAGGTAGTCACCTAAAATAAGTACCTGCAGATTCTGTGCTATTAGTTCCATTTAATAGGAGATATTTTTCATGTCCAATTTGTAAAAAAAACTGGCTAATTTGCAAAATGACAGCTTATAATGACAAATAATCTTGAAACTCATGGTTGCCTATTCATTAAGTCAATAGAAAAATGATTGGCATGGTCATTTACTTGAAATAGCCAACGAGATACCTACCTATTACATATAATTATAATTGTATAGGCTAAGTAGATACCTATAGTAATTAGTTTAACCTTCATATTCATTATATCTAGCTGCTGCACAGCCTGAATGGAGCCTCTCGGCGGGTTGGCCTCGGAATGAATTTGGACACACACGTCTTGCCGAATCCAATACACATCAAAGGGTCGCTTCTCGACCTTGTGACGGAGTACGTCTACCTAGGGCAAGTCATCCAGCTCGGTAGACACAACTTTGAGAAAGAAGCCGACAGAAGAATGCAGTTGGGTTGAGCAGCGTTTGGAAAACTTCATCAAGCATTTTGGTCTTCTGTCCCTTATCCCGCAATGTTTAAAGACTAAGGTCTTCAACCAGTGCGTCCTGCCCGTTATGACATACGGTGCCGAAATGTGGATACTGGCAGTCGGGCTAGTCCACAAATTCAAGGTCGCTCAGCGCGCTATGGAGCGGGCAATGCTCAGAGTTTCTTAGATAGATATAATCAGAAATGAAGTTATCCGGAAGAGAACCGGAGTAACCGTATGTCGGTTACTCAGGTTCTCTTCCGGATAACTTGCAGAATAAGCAAACTGAAGTGGCAGTGGGCTAGCCATGTTTGTCGAAGGACCGATGGCCGGTGGAGCAGACGTATCCTGGAGTGAAGACGGCGTATCGGCAAGCGTAGTGCGGGACGCCCCCCAGCTAGATGGACCGACGACCTTCAGAAAGTGTTTGGGACAGACTGGATGCGCAAGGCGGAAGACGGGGTGTTGTGGCGCAGCTTGGAAGAGGCCGTTGTCCAGCAGGGGACTGCGATAGGCCGAGTTGATATAACAATAGGAATATTAATTAAGCCTTTTCATAATTCTGATTTCGGGTAATTATAACTCAGTTCAATAATGAAAAGATTTTTAGTGAATTAAAATATGTAAGTACATAATTATCTGGTATATTATTACGCACGTCGTAAAACTCTCACGCATTCATATCATACATATATGTACCTACATACTATGACCAAGGTTTTGATAACATAATTGTACCAATAAAATATCTTTGTGCCTCTATAGATAAGACAATCAAATGAAAACTATTTCATTGTTACGTAAAGTGCCTATCTACTGACAGATATAATATAAACATAACTTTGTCTCATAACTAATAGTTACCTATTGCATTAATATTTATGTATCGTTTACGTACTTACATAGTGGATACAAAACTAGTATTTTGATTGAACAACGCCATTCAATACTGTTACTAATGGGGTTTATTTATAATTATAAACGATGATTAAAGTTAAGGCATTGACTGCTACCGCAGTCACCCACTGGTGACCGCCAACAATAGATTTTCTATTGTGTCTGTCGTCTGGTCAAAAATGTATGGTTAAACAGTCGCTAATCACAACGTTTATAAATAAAGGGGAATATGTATGCCTCAATCTGCCTACCCTTTCCCAACTATGCTGGGGTCAACTTCCAGTCTAACCGCACGCAGCCGAATACCAGAATTGTACATAGAGCAACTCCCTATCTGACCTACACAACCCAGTAACTGAGTAACAAGATATACCCCTTGATTGTCAGTCTGGGCTTATGGTTCTGACAGTCCAAAGATCTACGAATGACAGTCGGGACCAGCGGGTTAATTAACGTGCTTTCCGAGCCACGGAGGGGTTGGATATGCAATTGATGGTCACCCATCCATGAATCGACCGCAGCAAACGTAACTTAACCTTCGATCGACCCGTGCGGCTGTTTTTATTTAGACACGAGAACGAACTATTATGTATACTACTGTGTACTCTTGTGTATTGCCATAAAGACAAAATCAAAAGTCATTTATTCAAATTAGGCTGAGAATCAGCACTTTTCGAACATCAAAATTACAAAAGACAGTCCCCAAAAACGCCCCCTCTTCACAGTAAATGTTCTAAATGCCTACGTGGTTGTGGTTTGTTATAGGTTCTATTATCTATGGAGTTCGTAAATTGCTATCACTAATCTGTCGAGTAATTTATTATTATTATTTGATTAGACACACTAGCAGCTAATTAGCTGATGCGTGTGTATAATATTATAATATGATATAATATCAGCAGTAAGGTGTTATTTTCTTCTGGCTGTGTCCCGGCTTGAGTATTTCATAATAATATCACAAGACCTTGACTATATACTATATGCACATGCATTTTCGCGTGCAGTTTGCCATAAACACGAAGGTGCATCTATTTCTGTCTCTACTAGTACTAACAAATGTGTTCTAGACAGGAAGGAGACACATTGTAGTGGCGCAGTTACTACAATGTGTCTCCTACAGTCTACACGTTTTGCTATCATAAATATAATAGTAGGTACAGTCAGCAACAAAATCGCTGAACGCTCCATTTCTTCACTCCAAAAGAAATATAAAAATTAAAACGGCAAGACTCTCAACTTAGATGTAATGCAATAATTTCGTCTCTATTTAAATATGAACTAAAACTCTCTAATTTAACCAATTACAGGCACTTTTGAAGTCATAAAGACGAAACCAGCTGTCCATTCCAAAGTAGGAGAAGAACAGGCAAGAAACTGCACAGTTACTCTTTTGAGTGATAACATCCTACTCGTCCTACTAATATTATAAACGCGAGACTGTGAGGATGGATAGATGGATGTTTGTTGCGAAGGGGTAGGCAGAGGTGAACCTCCTATAGTACCTCAATCTAGATATGTTAATTATGAAAATATAACTGCATGTTAATCGAATTTCGGTGCTCTTTTTTTTTTTTGGGTGGGAAATCATCAAATGACCTCTCCCGCTCTGGGCTGAGCGGAAGGGCGTGTCAGACTTTTACTGACTAAAACCCACCCGTGTTCCTACAGTTGCCTGTGCCAGGGGCCACGGTATCTCTTTCGAACAACCTGCAGCTCCGGGTCGAAATCGAATTTCGTTGTTGACCGTACCTTGTACATGTCAACGTAAAATGTAAATTGTTGCAATTAGGATTAGCTGGCTCTGTAGTCTTTACACAAATAAACAGACTATGTACCTAATACTTAAGTGATTACAGATCACTAGCTGTTGCCTGCAACTATGTCTGCGTTTGTTTTGTATTTCAACATTTTGTTATACAATTATCCAGGATAAAGTTGCATATCCTTCCCCAGGTGCTAGGCTACTTATCTGTTACTTTCGTATTTATAATATTAGTATTTAGCTATTTTATATTATTAATACTAGGTATTATAAAGTGGGAATTGGACTTGTGGGAGTGGGAATTGGGAATTGGAGTCCACCAAGCTAGTCCAGGGCAGGTTGGTGGATGTTGCGCCAGAGTCTGTGCACCAAGGGAAGGTAAGGTTGGCTTGGGTCTTTTGTAAGATGTTAACAGGCCCCCTAACACCCTTACCACATGGCCAGAGATCGCACAAGACAGGGAGGTTTGGAAGAATAAAGGGGAGGCCATTGCCCAGCTGAGGGACCCATAATAGGCTAATAAAAAAAAAATACTACAATATGAAGTCTGAATGTATTAGATAGGTACTACAATATCATTGCATCAATCAATAGACATGACTTGGTTAAGAGATATTGTAAATGCGAACGACGTAGGGGCGTTAAGGGGAGAGCAGCAAGGTGTGGCGGAAATTAAAGCCACAGTTTTATCACAAAATAGCTATCTATGCCCGTGACTTCGTTCGCGTTCATGTACAAAAACACAGGATTTCATGGGTTTTTTTTAATGCATGGAGCCCCAATTATTTTTATAAAATAAAAGTTATAAAGACAAATAAAATTGAAGTGTCTGTTAAATTTGTAAAGTAAAAAAAAAGCTTTTTACTAAATGTTTATGGAAGTATATACGGTACCTACAACAACTTTTTTTATATACCTTATATACTATCATATGCATTTAGTAAAAAGCTGTTATTTTGACATAACAAAAATACACTTTAATTTTATTTATTTGTATGGATAAAATATAGTAAGAGTTAAAAGAGACAATAGAATCATCACATATTGTGACAGGAAAACATTTTTCCACAAAACTTATCATATAAATAGATGCATCATACCTTAGCTAAAACATCCCTGTGGTGATGGCAGGTAATGCATTGTGGTTAAGTTATGTTTACCGCAGCCAATACCTGAATGGGTAACCATTTATTTACTAGACCCTATGCATTTTTTCTGTAAGACCAAATCGGTGAGATTTTAATTCTTCATTAATTATGCTTTGTGCCCACTCACCCTAGACTTTTTAGCTGATATGAAAGTAATAATGATAGAAATTATAGTTAGCCATAAAATAATTATAAAAGATACATACATCTCTTCCTAGTTGAACTTTGTGCATTTTTGCCATTTGTGTTGCCACTAAAGGCCATATGTTGTCATTGGTAACTGTTTCAACGTCTAGGGTATGTCCAGGGTAGTATTGGTATGCCAGTCCATTTTCAAAGATTCCATAAATTTGAGGTGCCAATCCAAGAACATTCAGTGTTTTGATGTTTCTAAAACATAAATAAACAAGACATGTTCATATACATATAGAACGAGGTTCACGAGAGAGTTGATGTATTGTGGTGCAACTTGAGTGAATTCGCAAAAGTTACATTATATATATATTATGCTATTCAGATGTAAGTTAAGATTTATGATATTGTATGTAATTTTATAGGATGTAGATTAAGGATTTAGCATGTAAGGCCTTGTTATCGCATTGGATCGCTGATCTGTAATGGTAGTTGTAGGTAAGATGTAAATAAATAAATTAAAAAAAAATATATATATATATTACAAACTCCCTGATTTCTGTGCTTAATGCACTGATTACTGACTGAGTATTTATTTACTATACTGAGTTTTAGGGTTCCACATCCAAAAAGTTGTTTAATATTGTTAACAAAAATATAAATCAACTTTTTTAGGGCAGAAGTCCGTCTCTGGGGAAGCCTTTTATACCGCCAAATTATAAACACAGATACTGGAGTGAATTCAATTTTTTTTTGGTAATAAAGCCTAGTAATATTTCATAACTGCAGTGGGACTTCTTTTGACACTGAGTTTGTATAATTTTTTTTATAAATTATGTTGAAGTATTTACCTGATTTCAGCAGTACGATCAATAAATAAATCAGTTTTGTTTCCATAGATGCGAACCAGCATAATGTCCTTTTCACCACTTGTCTCCAAAAATTTACAAGAAACTAGTTTATTTGTAATTCCATCTGTTAAGGTCTGAAAAAAAAGAGTATAATTCATGTAAGTATATTATTATTGTATTTTATTGTCTAAGCTTTTTACTTAACCATATTAACCTAACATAAAGTAATATCATAATGAAATAATACCTCATAGGTACTAAATATTCACATCCTTGAATAAATTGAATAACAATTTTTTAAGGTGGCCCAAACCAACCTTTATTTTAATATTTAATTATATATTAAACTTTATTGTACACCAGAAAATATGTAACAAAAAAACCTAAATCTCTTATATCTTCTTGAGTCCAGTTAGGTCTTATATTTCTATGTAACTTTAAAACTCCCGCATAAACATCATTTTCATTAATTTTCATTGGAAAGAAAGTATTATCTATAACAGCTACGCAAACCGACGACATCACATTAAATCCAAATACCCCCATTAATGAATACACCGCATACCTTTAATTTAATATCTTCTTGAGTCCAGTTAGGTCTTATATTTTTAAGTAACTTTAAAACTCCCGCATAGAGATCATTTTCATCAATTTTCACTGGAACGAATATGTCTCCAGCAGCCAGGCAAACCGACGACATCACATTAAATGTAAATACGACCAATAATAATTAATACACAGCTAGCTGTCACGAAGTCCTAGGCTACAATGGCAGTTTATCCCACGAATATTAACAATTTCTGTGTGAGAATGAGAATCAAATCATGAAGCTACCGTCCACCAAGATGTTTTAAAACTTTGAGCCCTGTTTAACTTGACAACACTTGTCACTTGTGACTTGTGACTTGACAACAAATGACATTAATGACAATAACAAATGTTTTTTTTTCCTTCGCCCTACTCGGGCAGGCTAAGGTCTTGGACCATACCGCCTCGTCTTCAGTGCTAATTATCCTTCTTGACCAAAAGTAAGGCCAAGGCTCGTCTTCAGTAACAATCACAAATGACAAGTAATAACGTTGACAGATATCAACAATTTTATGGATATTGATAGTCATAGAGTTCGTCTCACGATATAGAAATTCCGCGACATTAAGCTGTAACTTAGTTATCAACATTCCTACAAGCCTACAACAACCTTCTCTATATAATATTGTGCGTTTTGTTAAGCAGTGCCAATGATATTGAGATACATTTTTGTAAATGAAGATTTATGATTCCGTTACATGCCTGTAGCGGCGCATTTCTGCGAGACTTCTTAAAAGCGCGTCCCCACTAGGGCCACAAGTCCTATTGGGGCCTCCATTTATGGTTTGCTGCCTCGTAATAAAAAAAAGGGAAAAAATATATTTGCTTCCGAGGGAGTGGTAGTGCGAGAATGAGCGAAGCGAGCTTGAAAATGATAGATTAGGTTTTCTTTTGACCATACATATAGACAGAGAAGATTCTCTAAGCACTTAGCTTGAAAAATAAGAGATACGATCGATAACACCCCATGTCCCACCACAGACAAGTTATATTTTTTTCATACCACTTGTTTAAAAAAAGTGTGTGTGTGTCAGCTACGACGCACGATTGGAGTTTACTCCTTACGAACGATAATTATGATATATATCGAATAGAAAAAAAGGGTAAATGAACGCATCTGCTAAAATGATAAGAGAAACAAACATATATCTGTAATTATTCGGATTATTTAGATTACTTCTAAATCTTAGACGTACATAAAAAATATTAGTACCTGTAGTAAGCTTATCTAATACTTCAACCTAGTTGTAAAAATCGTGGCAATGGAATCAAACACTGTACTAAAATAAGGTTTCAAGTTATAAATAAAGTATATTACTGGTATTTATTTTCAAAAAAGGTTTTATTTTGATAAAAAGTAAACAAAGAGAAGACCCCGAGAATGAGATACGCTGTGTAATGTATTCCATCTCATTCTTTTACACGTTCAATCCTACAGATATATATGTTTGTCTCTTTCTACGTAACGCCTCAACTTTTCGTGTTACACTTGATTTTACTCCTCATAAAATTTCCGTAACGGGCCTTATAACTCAAATCGTTTCTTAAGGAGTAAACTCCAAAAAGTGACATTCTATGCCACAAAAGCGAACATAACAATAGTCATTTTTAATCTGTTAAAAACAGGGAAAGAAAATTGTACTGAATTTCATTCACCTCTAGGGCCTAGGGGGAGAATGTGATTTAAATTTGGAATACTTACCGAAATTTATACTGAACTACATCTGTGTTTACACCATTGAGTTTGTATATAAAGCATTATACATCTTTTTGAAAAAGGAATACGCATTTATTACGCAGTTATGATTAATAAATAAAATTACGAAAACCGACGAGGCCGTATGAGCTTGATGCTTTTGCTTTTTCGACAAAAAAAATATTAGTCTAGGAATTTGCCGCGTTTTTGTTTTCTTCAAATACATAAACATTAAGTTTATTTTTTCGCAAATGGTACGTAAAGTAGGTAGAGTATTTTCCTCGGTGATAAAGCTGTCTTAGTCTTGGGTGAAGTTAAATCCCTCGCTACACTCAGGACTCGTCTTAAATCCCTCGCTTCCCTCGTGATTTAAGTTTTTAACACCCTCGCTACGCTCGGGAGTAAACCTCGAGTCCTTCGTTACGCTCGCGATTTAAATCGTCACCCGCGACAGAAGACATTGCTTTATCCCCTTGGTTAATAATCTACTATTATTTTACTATTCATACATAATTATTATATTCAAGTTACTTGGTCTACATAAGCATAGAAGCGTCAGAAAACAAGTTAAACAGAACACAAGTTAAATGCTTAGACCATAAATAGGTAGGTTACTATAATAATTATTAATAATCCACCGCCGTATCTCCACGTTGACTTCGTGGTGGGGCTTGCATGCTCCGAACTCTACGCCTGTGCTGGGAGAGTTTACTTTGCCGGAACAGGTCTAGGGTGAGGAGGAGCCGGACCAAGAGAGATACGGAAACCCGTAGGGCAGCATGTGGCGAGCTGTTGGGCAGTAGCGACCCCGTGGACCCACCCTATCTCCCGGGAGAAGTCTTGTTCCTCACCTTGCCTTTATTGGCCTGGTGGAGTGAACAATGACGAGGAACAGAGCTCCCACATCATTCTTGCCTTTATTGGCCGGCTTGAGTGGAGATTCGCAAGAGCAAACGTGCTCGGAGGAAGGAAGTAATCCAGTAAGATGCTGGTAGGGATCTTAATCGAATTTCCGGGATTGTCCTGATAGCCGTGGAATACCTCTCCACTCCTCATAAGCATCTCAGCATATGTTGCCCCTTGTCGCTACGACACTATGTGCTAGCGACCGTTTTCGGGGGCCCATTATTGAGTGTGCAAGTCACCTCCTGCCATGTTTTAAAATTACACAGATAAACTGTGTAATTTATATAAAACATTGGTCCGGCAGGGGCTATAGACTTTCCATAGTCTTCAATAACCAGTTCACTTTAGCCACGTAAACCAATAATTCAACATCTTCGTTTCTATGTCCTGAAATTGTCCTATTGTACCAACCGGGGGTTGTCCTTGGTTACACTTGCATCTGCCGGGCTGCTTGCATCCTTCTGCGAAACGGTCGTCTCGCAGAAGGAGGCTGCGGAAAGGGAGAGGGAGATCTCGTCCACTTACCCGGCCGCAGCAGGCGCACCGGGCGTCGGCGGAGGGCAGACAACGCCCTCTTCCAGCCCCCCTAAATGGGTCCAGGGGCGACGGACTCGGGGACGTCCGTTGCCCCCCACACATCAGGACCTAAGGTGGCGGCGCGTAGTGTTCCACGCGCGCCCCTCTTAGACGTCGCGGGGGGAGTCTAACACCTCACTTCCCCCCCCTGACCCGAGGAGGCCCGCGGTGGCGGGCCGGCACCAGTCGGGGGTTGCGGAAGGATCGTATACGTTCCCGCGACCCCCGGCGTAGGTGTGAGATGGAACACCGGGGTGGTTTTTAGTCAGTAAGAATCTGACAGACCCCGTCGCCCGCCCCAGGGCAGCGGACATCCATGAGGACTTTCCACCCCGGAAACAAAAAAAAAATGGTTGCACTTGCATAGTGCAAACAGGGATAGTCGTCAGTTGGTGTCTCATTTCACTAAAAAGTCTATGCCTCTGCTAGTTGGCTACGGCCCCTGGTACACCTTCCAAAGGTCCGGGACCCCAAGCTCCCGAGAAAGATCAAAAGAAAAAATAATAATCTATACTTATTATAAAGAGGTAAATTTTGTTTGTTTGTTTGTTTATATGTATGTAGTTGTAGGTGGTAATCTCCGGAGTTAATGATCGCATATAAAGTAGCGGGCAGAGGCTAGTTTAATAGCCAGAGATAAATAAGCACTGCTTGACACACTTGTTTGGATAGGGCGTTTGGCTTGTGGTGGGTTTGTGCAAACACTTCAGAAGGCCAATTCTCGTAAATAAAAACGTTCAAAATCTAGTCGCAGTCTCATCTCGGCGACAAACAAATGTCAAAAACCTGTCAAAATGTAGGGAAATTAGAGGTATTTTTGACAGATTGAGACTGAGATCAGACTTTGAACGTTCTTAAAATTATGAGAATTGCCCCTCTGATCGCCGAATTGAAATTCGATCGAGTGGCAGATTTTGTGCATAATTCGTAAGTTTGCGGCAAGCGCAGGCAAACGCTTGAGACCAGGTATTTATATGTTCTGTGCTTGAGACGCATCTACGCGGTTTGTAGTTTTGTAGTTTCGGCAAGTGCCATGCCTGCATGTGTGTAAAGCCGACTTTAGGCTAATTTTAGCTACGGTACTTTTTCGTCAGGACTGTGCAATATTTCATTGGCATAAAATTTAAAACTAATTTAGAAAAAAGTGGATTGGCCGGATTAACGCGTCAGTGATCAAAAACTACCATTATCATTACTGATTGTACCATTTGTTAAATTTTGTTGGTATGGGGAGACATTTCGGTGATTTAGCTGTTATTCGTGGAATAGTTTATTATAAATTATCGCCACACGAACTGAAACCTTTCGCCACAGCCTTTGCTCATGGGATCCCTAACTTAATTCCAAGGACCTTAGGAACTATGTATACCTGGCTCCCAAGTACGTTGATTATTAGTTGGAATTTAATAAATGACTAGCGGGATGATTGCGTAACAAACTCACAATCCCAATGCCATTCATTTTGACAATTCAACAATATTAATTGCGTAATTTATTTACGTTGTCAAATAATCGAATGTTTCAAACAAAAAGTGGATTATGAATTTCCTTCAAAATCTTTGAATTGTGATTTATAATATGTTACCCACGCAATTGGGGTCAGGGGTGCAATACCTACATAAAGCTCTATGTTCATCAAAAATAATGTTGCGCATCTTTTGAATACGAAATAAGTACTTACCTAGTAGCATGTTTCAAGCAACATTGAAACTTTCCACGTTGCCAGCAGTATATTTCCCGCAACATAAAATATGTGCTTTTTTTGTGGTCAACGACGGCTGGTAGAAAGAAAAGTATTTATTGGGACGCGCGCAGAAAGATCACAAACTAAAGTAACGCAATCATAGAAACAAAAGTAGTATGTGTACTCAACTTTTTATTCTTTACAGTTTTCCTTGCTGGCTACATTACGTACGCGTCTGTGGAAGCAGGCTATCATAAGTCCAAAAAGAAGGACCCAAGAGTATTCGCGCACGAAAAAGTTCCTCCACCAAAATGTGCGCCTAAATAAAGTAAAGATGTATTTTTTTAATATTAAAATGATCCATGATTATGGTTACACTTAGAATTTTTCAATCATTCGTTGGGCGTTTACCCCACTGGCGGCGGCGACAGCATCCGTCATAGCATCATCGGTGCAGGCGCGGTTGTTGGGGATACGACAGTGACTTGCTTTGCTGCAAAGCAAAGCTGTATGAACCACAGAGTACGTATGAACTGGGTTAGTCAATTGAGAGAATACAGTAAAGCTATGTTTATTCATTATGGAACAAAGTCGAGAGGCATGTCGCGGGCAGTAGCCACTCCACTCGTAGGAGACAATCAAATGTCCCGCAACACGTATTGCTACTTCGTTTTCGTTAGAGATGCTGGGCAAAGACAAGCGATATCGAATAGGGTCGTGACTTGCCAGAGATGTCTGGCGATGTTGGTCTAATTGAGCAGACGTTGTCCGTAGTAATTTTGGTTTGCCATCTCTAATTGCCCCACATCTCTAGGAGCTGCAGCCTCGACATTCATAGCGATCGCTTTACGACCAAATTCAGTCAAAAATGCTCGCAAAATATATTCGTAAACATAAAAAAAAATTTAGTTTGCGACAAAGTTCGGTAAAATACCGATGACGATCGATAACTTTTGAGTCGCGACTACCGTATATCGCTACATCCGCTGCCCGCATCTAAAGTTGCGGTTAAAGTTGTGTTGCATGATAAAGTTGCGGGCAGAAGCTAGTGAAATATAGTAAGGTACTACTTATTAAATCCGGGGACAGTAGACAGTTAGACACCAATAATTATAGACTCGTATTGGAATTGCCGGTTTTAGCCAGGTGTCTAAAAACATAATGCTTAAGGTGCATGCTCCAAGGTAGACCGCGAAATTTAAATTTTCTTACGTTTTTTTGTAATTTGCTGGTCAGTACTAAGTTGTACGTTGATTAAAATATGATTCGTGACTGATTCTAATGATTATCATTCAATCAGTAATACAACTTGTTAAGATAATAAGATAATACATAATCCTCAAGATTTCATGAAATAGTCATTCAGTAGGATTACTTGATCTTAGAGAGTTGTGTTGATGACTTTAATGATTATAATTCTAAATATACATATTTGTTACGGCCACGAATCATACCACCAACGTCTTCTGTTTTTCCTTTTAGTTTTTGTCAGCAATAATGCTAACGGCAGTCGTATGGTCCGACATCCTCCGAAGCAAATTCACTACTGAGAGGCTCATACTTCAAACGCGAAAGAAGCTATGTGCGCATGAGCTGCACGCGCGCCCCACTCGAGCCTTGCCGGAGTTGCACTAGAGCAGTGCACCAAACGTAGGCTGTAACCGCACGCGAGCAACCCGCGCGCAGTTCGCAAGCGGCGCATTCGGCATGTCTGGACTCGGGACACACCTTTAGATTAAAAAATAATGAGTTGACTGTAGGGTACTTATCATAATTAGGGAATGTCATATTCGAAACGCGGTATTGAAAAAAAAAAACGAATATGTTAAATTATCCATTTACTAAGCTTTAATGCACAAATAACATACATAGTAATGGTTGAACCATTTATTTGCAAATGTACAACATAGGCCAGAATAACCTATAATTATAGCAATGACATGAGACAAAAATTGGTGAAATCATCTTGCATTATACACAAACACATTTGGAAGGTAGGGGCACAAAACAATCAATTTCTCGTCAACCAACTGACCCCATACACCTAGAGACTAGGGAAAGATGATAGGGTATTGTATTAGTGACATTTGCAGTGAATTGCATTGAAATGTAAAAGAGTTTGGTGTCGAATAATGCTCTGACCCAATAAATACAAAATGCAAATTTTTTTGTGGTAAATTGTTGCCAAGTATGGAATGATTTAAACTGTATTATAGGGCGGTTTGCACAACAGTATACGAACACTAAAAAGATTTAAATATATCTACATTCCCCTGAATTCTTTGAAGTTGATCTAGAGAATGATTTATTGACTTGCTGGCTTCATAAGAATTCATACGCATTCTAAGACAAGAGGTGAAATATGTTTAACTCTAATTGAATTTTGTAAACTGTGGTGTAAGCAAGCCTTAAATCTCTGATGGTTAGAAACGAAAAAATCCATTGTACTAGTGGCATTTGCGGCTGTGAGAAGATCGATTTTCTAAATTATCAGACTATGTAGATAATGATGTATGGTCAATAGTCGGAAAATTACAACCTCTCCCTTTTTACTGGCAATTTCTGTTCTTCCTAAGTTAGGTAACCTGAGGATGGACATATATCGTCCTGAGCGATAACCCCGCGTCTTCAAAAGCGATCGTCGTACGAGTACGGCACCCTAATTGCGTAACACACAATCAATCTCAATCATTTTGAAGGATATTGCTAATCCATTGCTTCATATGTTCAAAAAATGTGTCATGTGTCTGCTCAACGTAAATAACGCAATGAATGTTGTTGAAATGTCAAAATGAAACCGATTCCGATTGATCGTGTGCTACGCAATTAGGGTGCGGGTTCCTTTGTATGAATTTTGACGTGCAAACGCGACTTGGATGATCGCGCAGCTATGTCATATTCAGATAAACAGCGACGATCACTTCTGGTTAGGACGCGGCTTAAGACCATACTTTGTATAGTCGACCTCGTAATTGCTTCACCAACCTAAGGTTGAATGTCTCTTGCACTCTTGCACATCATAAAATGCCAAGGTCTATTTTTGTTTAATAAGCAATGTGTCAGTTTGATAGTTTCAACCATAGTAAAGTTTCAATTCACTGGGTTTTTTTGCCGAATAAATTACGAGGTTGACTATACCCGGTTTTTATAATTCTGTTATTTTCCTTGAACAATCATATTACAAATAATGCGTTGTAAAGTAAAACTCATTATATATTATTTAATATTAAACCATGACGGTTTTATTTTAACAGATTAGATATTATTCGAAGTGCAGCAAAATTAAATTTACGTTAACGAAATCAAATAGTGCATATTAAATCATTCATTTTATAAATCTGCAATAACAATAATCTTTTATATATCATGGTGTTTAATACTTGCAGTATGTGCCAGTATTAAACTTATGCAGTATAAAAAAGTATGCACACAGCATAGTTGTATGATTATTCTTTTGCAGTGATCCCGAGACGCGAATTATAGTATAAGGACTCGGTTGTAAGAAGTAACTATCTAGCTATCATTATAAGGATGTTTATTTTGTATTGTGTGACAAAATTGAAAGTATTCTAGAAATTAATATTTTTTCATGGACCATCTATTTATAGAAATCAAACCAGGGACCGTGACCATGTAGGTAGACAAAAAAAAAACTACACATGCGTAATTTCTTCGTATCCCCACTACCGAGATTTTTGTGAATACTAATTATCTGTTATCATAAAAGTATACAGAAAGTTGCTAGCCGGACCTTACTCAAAAGTAAAGTTCTGTTAGCAATTTTCTGAATACTTACTTTTTCATTGTTGTGTAACAATTAATGGGATTGAACATCGATTTATAATACGAAGAAGTACATGTATCTGTGTGTGTAGATACATGTACTTAGTACAACATGAAAATCTGTAGATGCCTGTAGACATGTGTAGTGTAGTATTAATTCATGTAAGTTTTGTTTTCCAATGTTATTTCATATTATCAAATAACACAAAAGAAACTTAAAATTAATCTTTTGCATGAGCACACAGTTGAAATTAAAATTCGAGGTCATATTAAGTACCTATGTAATTAATACAGCATGTATTGATTTCATAGGTAACTTGATTAAGTATAAAATACTCAATTGACTTATTACACTGATTTCAATTTCACCTTTATATTCGATGCGCCAATTAGAATTAATTTATTGGCTACACATATAATTATTAACTAAATTCAATTTTATCACATCACATGAAATAAAATTGCAGTTACCGCACAAAAATGCATTAAGTAGGTGTACAAAATGTAACCAAAATATAAATTACGTTAATACTATTTATTACTCGGGTTATACGCCTAGAATTTGAAATGCGCCATTATTACAGTTATTCGCTTGAAGAAAACGATAAGTAAAAAATGTAGCATAGTAAAAAATAACATCAAAATCACCGCCATTCCATCACTTGAATAAAAATAAATATTCACTATAATTTGACCGTGTGTTCCTTCAGAGTGGACAACGCGGCTTTAATCATAAAACTAAATAATAACACTGCATGTGACTAATATGCCGTATAAATACAGTTAATTCCTACAATATCCCTGTTGTTTATTTGTTTCTCATACATTGTAAATATGGCGTCGTAAATGGAGTGTAATTATATAGTATTATGATGTTGTATTATACGTGCAGATAGTATTAAGGAGTGGTTCACATTCATTCAACATCCATTTGTTCTTGTGTTTGTTGGGCATCGCTGGGCGCGGTGCCGGCGTCAGGCTGTCCATCGCCCGCAGTAGGATTCGCCGGCGGTGGGGTCTTCTCTTTAGGTTTAGGTTTGTTTAACACTGGATTCACAGTATTCTCAAAGGTCTGGAAACATCAAACATGCTCAAGTTAATACAAATATTGAGGCGTAAAAAGTTGCTGGATACGATTCGAAAGGCCTCCGAAGGGTTCAAGTTTCTTCATCAGTACAGTATAAAATATCAGTGGGGTTAATGAAGAGTGTATACCTGTCGTTCCTGGCGGATCTGATGCGTGGTGTGTGGCGGCGGTTGATGACGCGGCGTGTGCGCCAGAGCCTGGCGAGCGCTCTCCAACCAGTTCAGCGCATTCTTAGCAGCTTCAGCCACTTTCTGCATGTCAGCGTCAGCCAAGTGAGAATATTTTACGTCACCAGCTCTGAAAATAATAAAAACGCATTAAAATTATGACATCAACTATATAGTATCAATAACAAATGTTCCGGACATCTAGTGAATCAACAACTGTCTTATACAAAAAAGTTAACTTACTTGTATAAGTCAACAGCTTTGTTAGCTAACTGGATTGCTCTTGCGAAGTCGTCTAGCGCTCCTGGGCGCAGTTCAAACTCCAAGCGCCGCTGTTTGATAGGTTCGCCTTCTGTTCTCAACTCAGTCAGTTTATCACTGTACACCTGGAACGAAATACGTCAGTAAGATGATTTTGTTGCATCAGTTCTTTCTACAACTATTTTAACACGATGGATAAGTTCTAAGATGGAACAAACAGCATAGGGTTTCTATTCGCTCTAACTTGAAGGTTGATGAATTTTGATTTTAACTGTGGGTAGGGAACACGGACACTAGTAGGGAGTTCCGCCCTGTTACCATGCGACACAATATGAACAAACGATTTTGTTTCTTTTAGAGTATTTCACCTGTCTGTGTTGATCTTCGCCTTCGTCGTACAGCCATTGTTCCAGAGCGTCCAATTGGTTCACAAGCCGGTTGCGGTTATCTTCCGCAATGAAGTCGTGCAGGGTTTCGCCCTCGGACAGTTTACCGCGTAATTCGTAAACATATTCCTCCAAAGCGTTACGAGCATCTGCCCGTTCTTTTTCCTGTCTATCTTGAGCTTGCATTTTACCCTGAAAACAAGTAATCCAAATTAATGAGAAAAGCGATATGGGATTGGTTCATTTATTATACAACATTACTTTTTTTAAGTTTAAAGTGCGAAACTTGAACGACTAAATTAACGTTTCACGATTAAATCAATAATTACCTCTTGTTCCATGTATCCATTCAGATCATGTTTACCAAGTCCATGTGTCTGAGCATCAATTGGCAGTTCAATGGTTTTAACAAGAACCTTCTTGGTCTTATCCTTGGATTTATCCTTTTTATCATCAGCATTTTCCTGCAAATAAGCACACAAGTTCAAATCTAATAAATTTAAATGTTTTCCCCACTACCACCACTGCTTGGCTGCTTGTTTTTTTTAAATATGCATTTCATAGAAGTTCAAGTGTATTTTCAAGCAGTGAGGTGACCCATTTGCATTCATTTCAAAATTCTATTTTAAATACCTTTAACTTAACAATTAATTATAATAATAACATAAAAAACTCAAACTTCGCAATTCCGACACACTCCTGGGTTTCTGCAGAACGAAAAAGCGGGAAAAACGAAATAATCAACTTCAAGCTTGACAAAAACATGCGTGGACACAGAGATAAAGTTTAAAGGAACAAAAACAAGAAGAAATTGCATGAGGCAACAGTAACCTCATGACACAAGAAATTTGTGCAAATGGACCTCAAATTGAGGGTGGGGACGAAACAATATTTTGTGATGTCTGCTGCCAGAAGTTTGCAAAACAGAGGACTTATGATTGAATAGCGTTAGAATTTAAAAAAGAGCGTTATGAAGAGAAGGCGGGCAACAAACAACACGGGACTGGACACACGCGCTACCGACACGTACCCCGCTGAACCACTGTCCTACTTTCTGTGTCCACGACTGTTTTTGTTGAGGTTCCCCCTTCATTTCGTCGTCTCTCACCTCTTGGTTTTCGGGACCATTTTGTTGCTGATCTTGGGCGGCGCCATTAGTATCCATAGCAGCATCTTGTCCCTGAGAATTTTCACTTGTATTCTCCATATCTACATTGTCATTTTGAGCAGCATCTTGTTTCTTTTCAACAAGGGAAGCAGAGGCGACAGTTATTATGCCATGAATGTTCACTCTAACTTTGAGTTTTACTTTCTGTGACTCTCCCTCAGCTGTTGGCTGAACATCTCTGATATGCCACTGACCTGTAATTGTTGATAGATTATGTTAAAGCATTCATTTGCAATATATCCATCATATTACACAGTTCACAGCTATTAAGGTTGCGTTACATACCAATGAAAGTGTCTGGGAAGGGCACTTGATCAGAATAGTAAGCACTGACAGAGAAAGGTTCCTTTCTGTAGAAAGTCAGCATCTTTGAGAACGGAGCAGCATGGAAGGCGGAGAACACCTGGAATTAAATAAATATTGATAAAACATAACTTACCATTGACAAACGTAAGCACAAATGAAATTATAAGTGACAGTCGATTATTATTAACAAAATATTTTTACAATTGCCTACAGTTTTATTTTGAGTTAGGCTGAATTTTTTTTATATCTATTTCAGTAAGTTTCTATTAGACAAACGATACATTTCGTTGTCATAGCGACGGCCATTAAATATTCAACACCCACGCGAGGACACGATAAAGATCAATATAAAATAAATACTCAGTTTATGTTATCTGCTCATCTAACTAATATTGCTTTCATTTATTTCGTTGTGATAGTTGATGGTCTATTTTAGTACAAATTATTGCTTATTAAAATGAAGCCCTGCTTTAGAACATAAAATAAAGAATGGTAGTTTCTCAGGGTGAACTGAAATTACTCGTAATCGCTTTGTATTATACATTTTTAGAGTAACAATTTTAATTACTGTGGAGAGCAGCAAACAAGAAACTAGAGACATTATAAATAAGTTTCAAGTGTACTGACCTCCATGTCTCCATCCTCTCCCTTTGTGGCGTCCCAGGCAAGGCGCACGGCGTAAGGCTGTGCGTCGGTGACGCTGAACTCACGCACGCGCACCGCCGGGCTCAGCATAGCGCACTGCAGCGCACAGCCGCGGGACACAGCTTCGTCCTAAAAGTATTACATTTACATAGTGTCTTAAGATCACAATGCCAAGCGTTGAAATGAAAAGGGTTTAGACCGGAGTCTTGCATGCACATGCACATGCTGATGTGGTCTCTAAAAACGCTTGCTGTGGCTTGAATAATTATATTTTGAATTTATGCTGACGCCAGATGTAACCGATAGCATTTAATAGGAGATTCTAGCTTTACCTAGCAGTGAATCGCAATGTAAGATTAACAAATAGATTAAATCTATTTGTTAATCTTACAGCCAAGAAATAAATGAATGTTACCTGATTTAAAGTGGTTGAGGCATGCTTGTTAAAGACTTGTTCAATCAAGTTTTTGACTGCTGGGATTCTGGTAGATCCTCCAACAATCTCCACGGAATGAATGTCTTCAGGCCTCAGCTCTGAAAATATGAATCATGATGTTAATGCAAAGGATTGATTTTGATATCTAAAAGTAAAAAATGTTGTTAATGTATACAAATTAATGGCAGTGTAGAATATATTGATTAATTACTTACTAGCGTTGTGCAGTATAGCTCTCATAGTTCTCTCAATGCGTGTGAAGGTCTCGGCACAGATCTGCTCCATCTGGGAGCGCTGCAAGTCACTGGACACATCGCGTTCCTCCATGAAGCACTCAATGTTGATGGGGAGGCGAGTGCTGTTAGCTGACATCTGCTTCTTCAGTTTCTCTACTTCTTGAAGAAGTCGAAGGAAAGCCCTGATAATAATAGATATTTTATACAATATTATTATATTGTTATTAGTGTTACTTTAACAATATGTAAAAAATTAAGTCTAAGTTTCCTGCGCATTGAAAATGTTAAAAACATAATTTACTTGCAAATCTAGAATGCATATTGATGTCTTGATAAGATAATTCCTATTAATTGACACATAATAATAAA
This sequence comes from Apamea crenata, assembly GCA_949629185.1. NCBI lineage: Eukaryota > Metazoa > Arthropoda > Insecta > Lepidoptera > Noctuidae > Apamea > Apamea crenata. The sequence continues at coordinate 9,494,703 of OX451359.1, forward strand.
TTAATAAAATTGTAGGTTACCTTTGATTTTTCCTAGCATCCAACTTTAATCTACTGAAGATATCTTGGCAGAAATACTCAGCCAGTGCCATATCAATATCCCTTCCACCACATTGAGCATCAGTTGATGTAGCCAGGACACGCAGCTTACCCTTGTTGAAGGCACATGCAGACACCTGATGACCAAATCAATACAAAAGTAAGAATTCACTACTCTTAATTCCTATTTCATATCAATATTTAAATAGACTTCTTATAAATAATTACCTGAAGTGAGCTATGTCCAAAGTCAACAAACACTACATTCTTAGGCTTCTCCTCAGGCGCGGGTAAGTCTTGCTTATAGATACCATAAGCCAAAGCAGTAGCAGTTGTTTCATTCATAAGGCGCAATACATTCAGTCCTGAAAATTCATGTATTAATAAAAATGATTTCGCATAATTATTTATAAAAATTATTTGTAAAGAATTGGCTGAACTGTAAAACACTAGCAGACCACAGAAATAAGTTTGTGGTATAATATTTAGGTGAATGGTGATAAACATAATCTACCACTGAATTACAACAACAGAACCGCAGTTGTGTGTGATATAAACCAATTGCTCTGCTGTGAAAAGTTTTAATTAATTTCGTTTTATAAGTTGTACAAACATTGTACCTAATCTAATCTAACTAGCCTGTGTTGTCCCACTGTAGGGCAAAGGCCTCCTCCTACCTTTTCCATGCAATTATGTCTTTTGCCAGTCCCTTCAGTAGGAGTATAGGCACCTAATACTGGAGCAATTTTGAACAAGTTTCACATACCTGCAATACTGGCAGCATCCAATAGAGCATTTCTCTCAGAGTTCGTGAAGTAACTAGGCACAGATATGACACAGTCATTAATTGGTGTCTGTAATGCTATGGTTGCACTATCTTTCAATTTCGTAAATAGCATAGCAGTTATCTGAAAATGACAGAAAAATATAACCATTCATGTAAATTTTTTATCTGTGACATGTGTAATTCATTACTTATTTGTAGCAAAATGATAGCTAATATGACAAACAACAATCACACATTGCCCTATGTCAAGGATAATTAACTTATCATTATTATGTAGGATTATTAAACTATTAGTAATATTACCTGTTCTGGAGTGAAAACATTATCTTCACCCAGGTAGTTGACTCGGATGCCAATCCCATCATCAGGTCTTTGTTCAACCTTGAATGGGAAATGTTTCAGCTCTTTCTGAACGTAAGGGTCAGAGAATTTTCTACCTAACAGTCTCTTGAAACCAAATACGGTATTCTTCATATTTGTAACCATCTGGTTCTTTGCAGCCACACCTAATATTCGATTTTTCGATGAAAACGCCACACATGATCTGTAAATACAATTTATGTCACAATTTTCAAGGAAGCCTTATCATAACTGCTAATAAACTTTTTATACTTAGAAAAAACATGTTCAACTAAGGATTTTTTTAACGATGTGTACATAGATCTTATCTCGTGATAATCTTATAGGACACAATATTTTTCCATTGGTGTTGCTAATATGTGTATTATAATTTTCCAATTCCATGTTGGATGAATTTGTTACATTTTAAGATAATTTGGATGTATTATTATAATTATTTGTAAGAACTGTGATATATTGAAAAGACACATTTAGGAAGGAAAAATAACAGGTTTTTTTTGTAATAAACTATCAGTTTGACATTTACTTTTGTATGTAGACAATTCTTTTGTTTGTAGTTATATTGAGGTTAGCTTTTTCTATCATTATTTTGTTGCACCTCAAATTTAGAAAGAATTACTAAATACATTACATGATGCTTTCATGGGAGAAAATCATTAGAAAGTAGACAAAGTTGGATGGGAGTCATTGAACTCAATTGAATAATTTTATGGGCTAGGGTTCCCCCTAGCCCAATAAAATTATTCAATTAAATATGTAGTTTACAGTCCAAATAAATAAGGGGGAAAATGACATTTCATTTCTATGAAAATTTTTTGTTGTGCTTTAACATGGGGCATATTGCATGATTAGTTTATTTGGGATGTTTCATTGAACAAATCTTTTTAGGTCTTAATGACCTCATACTCTGATAAAACTCTGAATATGATTGCCTTTATGTAAGGAACTCATTCGAAAATTATGTTTTTTCACATCTGTTCAAAATAAGGTCAGTCTGACATAATTACTAGTGAGATTGTAGACTTTCTTGTAATGTTCAAGGAAAGGGGGGTAAATATTGTAATTCTTATTAACAACCTCTTTTCTAACTCAGCAGTTAAAAATTGTTCTAACTACATAATTAGATGTGTTACATTATTAAGGTGTGTTACCTACATTAAACTTATCCAATGAAATATTGAATGGACTTGTCCAAAACAATTTATTAAGTAAGATTTATAATAGGAATCCAATTGCATTGGTCAAATCTAAGTGTGACTAACCTACAATGAAACATCAAAATTCTGCAAGGACATTGAAAACATGAAAATTTTATGAAAGTGCACAGATGAAATACTATGACACAATTTCATAATCTTAGCATGGTTAGATTATTGTAATGCAAAGGCAATTCATGTTAGTAGGGCAATAAGAAAATAATTCATATGGTTTGAACATGACAAGCAGATAATCAAATCAGATGATATGAGGTTCTAATGATTTGTCAATGGGCGAACCATGATGACAGAAAAATTACATTATTTTACTGTAAAATAACAAGAATAACAATGTTTTGTACTTACGGAGTACCGCGGAGGCTGTAATCATTGGCTATTGTCTCGATACCACCTGCTTTAGCCACAGCGACATAACATGATTCATTACCGAAATCAATACCAATGACGGACATAGCGGCCATCGTGAACTAAAATTTGACTCAATTTATTACAAGAATAGTTAAATCTTGCTTATCTTCCGAATCACACGAACAGAGAAACACGTTGCTGAACTCGACAATCGATCAATCTATCGTACAAACGCCGGTTTATTGCCGCATAGTAGTTCCTTCCTTCATTCGTGCTGGTACCCGAATTTTCTAGAAGTGTGGCCAATAGTGCTGCCCATATGAATTAATAAAGAAATAGTCGATTTTGTAAATATCGTTACCTCATTCAGTCACGATAAGATATATCAAAAAGTTAAAAGTACTGAATAAGAGTCTCTCTGTCACATTATGTGGCAATGAATTATTATGACAAATATAAATTCTATTCGTCGTCGCATGCGTTTGTTGATGCGGTTTTAGTTTGACTCGCCTACCTACAGCATAAGTAGTATCGCTATGTCGTCTGTGAACAAAGGCGAGTTTAGTCAGTTTAGTGTTACTGAAGGAAACATCCGTTTTTCAACAGAATAATGCAGAAAGATTAATGTTGCCAGTGGCCACCCATCAAATTATAATGAAGCATATACCGGATCCACACGTTGGTCCAACCTTGACAAAAATCTTAACAAATTCACCATAAAAATGAGGAAAACGCGTTTGACTTGGCGATGGCAGTTTGGAGGTGCGTCTGGAGAGCACGCAATCTAGTCGATCCAATCGAGGAAGAAGCTTTCGGAAAGCGCTGATGATCATCCATACACATAAGCGTTTGTAGACTTTGGGTCGTAAAAGTTGATCCTGAAGTAACATAGGACATTATTAATTTTGGGCTAAGTTACGAAAGCCATACATAAAAAGTTATATTCTGTTAGAATATGTAATTTTCTCCACTTTTCATTTTGGGACCAAATCTGTAGGGTAGGTACGCTGTTATACTAGTTTCAGAAATATTGTTATAATAGTATTCTAATTATTAAAGTCACCCCCTATTACATGGGACCTAAACATGAGTGGCGGAATAAGGGTGTAATAAAGCTACACCTCTGTCCTACCCTTCGGGTAACACAGGTGTGATGTTATGATAAATGTTATGTTTATTAGTAATTGCGGGTTTTTTAAAAACTTATTTAAATTGAAACTACCCCTACTAGTGGGTAATTTATAAATAATAAAACATTAATCTAATCTCGAAACAAAAATATCAACGTTTATTAAAGTTATAATCATCTGCACTACGAATACTTAACGCAACAAATCAGTTCACATAGATCACGCACACTATAAATCTATTATTATATTGTAAATGGCTTTTCAAAAAACACATTGTGCTAGAAAGACGCGTGCGCTCAGTCTCGACCAATACGGTCGAGATCTCGAACGTTTCAAGAATGAGTGGCTTCCCACGAGATTGAATCTCGAAAAAGGCTCGAGCTATCGCGACGACGTGAAATGATTGCATTTCCTAGTTGCACCTGAAACAAGAAATAACTTATGGTGGTAATATTGAAATTCATTTTCAGTTACATATGTTAATTCTTAATATTAATTAAAAAAAAGACATTGTTATATTGACAGGATAGAGGTTTCCTTGATGAATTACTTACTGCGATATCCAAATTATCTGCAAATAAACCATTTACATTTATTCTTAAAAGATTAACCATTTGTAATAAGACATAATTAACTAAGTAACATACAAAGTATGAAAACTTGTATCTTTCAAATTTATTTTTTTGGAATTATTAAATACAGTTAGTAAATACAGTGGTTTTTATCATAAGCATCTCATTTCTACTGTCGTTTGTGTCTGTGTAAGTGAAACTTTCACACGTCACTGTAAAAATCTCTTAAATCTCACCGTGAAGTGAAAAGGTAGGTGAAGTGAGCTGTCATTCCACCTGATGCTAGGGATGGTCACTGTTGACAGCTCACTTCACGTAAGTTTTCACGGTGAGATTTTTGCTGAATAGCACCGCAGTTCGAGTGACAAATCTGACATACTTACATTCTGGCGATATACTATGTAATAACGCTAGTCTGCGGGTACCAAGTTATTATTATACTCTTTGGTACCAAGTGTCAAGCGTATGGAGCCGGCCTTACAGTAACTATCCCATAATCCCACACAATAATAATTATCTTCACTCACTCACCTGTTATTTGTCATTGTCAATGTCATTAAAAGTCAGTCAACAAAGATTTAAATGTAAATAGAAGTGCATGACTTTGACCATACTTTGACTAGGACCAAAGAGTATAATAACTAACTAGGACTATCTAGGCTTTCATAAGTTGTATTGTTTAAACTATACTAACGATTTATGTACTTTTTCAGTTTTCAGGTACATTCAAATGACTTAATAGAGGAGTAATTATCAAAAAGTTTCATGATAAGATAGTTTTTTTACAGTTAATTTATAAGTCATAGGTTATCACTATGCATGCATGACTCTTCCATTTCAAGTAACTTTTTATAACTTGACGTAGCGTAGGTCACCTTCAGCTACATGACGTTTAACTTCAATCGTATTCACGCTCTACTTGTTAGCGCGAAGTGATTGTAATAATATTAACACTTTCAGCCTTCAGGTTTAACTAAAGTCAATCAGTATGAGTGGTGAACCCCAAGCGAAACGTACCAAAATGAGCGCCCTTGAGCAACTAAAACAATACTGCACGGTGGTGGCCGATACCGGCGATTTTGAAGGTTAGAAATAATTTGTGATGTTGATTTTCAATAAGCGAAAATGCTACTTACCGGTTATTAGTGTCCTTGACATGTTCTTGATCAAGGCAAGGTAGTGACCCAGAATGTGACCTTATTATGCCTACATAGTTAATTTCTTAACTAAAATATACAGCCACAGTAGTTACCTAAATTACAAGATGTTGCATTTCAAACAGTGGCTAAACAAAACTTTTAATAAGATTGATTACTTAACTTAATTTTGTTGAAGGTCATACTGAATAGGTCATTTTAAAATTTAACTCCCTACTTTTATTCACATGAAAAATAGCAACAATTTCAAAGTGAATGCTCTAGATGTTTTCTATTTTGACATTAAAACACAAATTCTGAATGTTTGCAGCCATGAAGGAGTACAAGCCAACAGATGCTACAACCAACCCAAGCTTGATCCTTTCTGCAGCTGCCATGGAGCAGTACCAGCACATACTTGATAAGGCCATCAAATATGCTAGAGAATCTGGCAGGTATGTGTGTTATTTTCAGATTTTTTTTTGATCATTCAAAGTTATTCGCACTTTTTAAATTACACCAATTTCCCTGTTTCCAACAATGGTTTAAAGTGAAAACCACATTATAGAAATTTATTTTAATCCTATAATTTATTACAATTATTTCAGTACTGTGGAGGAGCAAGTAGCTGAGACCCTTGACATGCTGAGTGTTTTGTTTGGTTGTGAAATACTCAAGATCATTCCAGGCAGAGTTTCAGTCGAAGTTGATGCCAGGTGATTATAGCATTTATTTCCTTTAAATTTAGGTTTATTTTAGCTTTGGACTTATGTTATGTTAAGAATTTCTAGTTATATTTTTGTTCTGGTTAAAGGTTCTAATGAATTTTAGAAAGTAATTTTGACCCAGTTTAAGAATAAATGTCTAGTTGCTCAAGCTAATAAAACAATAGTTTCTAACATCATACATACTATTGTTATAAGTTTGCCTGATAATATCTAATCAGATTTGTTACATAAATAACATTGAACTATGCAATCACCAATTTACATCACTCATAAATTGCATGACTATTTGAAACATTATACTCATAAGTTTAGTTATTCTACCAACATTTACATAATGGCTTCTTGAATTTCAGATTGTCATTTGATAAGGATGCAAGTATATCAAAGGCTATCAAACTGATCAACATGTTTGCTGAGTATGGCATCAAGAAGGAGCGCATTCTTATCAAGCTGGCTTCAACATGGGAAGGCATCCAAGCTGCGAGGTAATTAGGATAAGTTCATCTCAGAAAGAAAGTTGAACTCAGCAGCTCAGCTGATGAATATTCACTAAAGTCAAGCATCGCCCACGCACAATGGTCCACTTGTAGGACTAAGTGCGGAAACCAAACCTGTAACATAGAACATAGAAGTCAAGCTTCAATTTATACTGTACTTTAATTTTCATTAAAATGTTCAAGAATGAAGACATATACGCAAGCAGTTACTTAACTACAATCTGCAAGAGTTAACTTGAGACTTCGCTCGGATGACGCGAGCGGCGAGTGTAGATGGCGAGAGTGGTAACAGCACGGGGGTTGGAAGTTAACTCTTGCGGGTTGTACCACATAATATATTACCCTCTTTTTAGTGACTGGCAAATAGAAAACCTTTACATAATGAACTTCATTTGTGGTGATCATGTTGATAGTTATTTTGAAATCATTTAATTTGTACAGGGAACTGGAGAAGAAACATGGAATCCATTGTAACTTGACCTTGCTGTTCTCTTTGTACCAAGCTATTGCTTGTGCTGAGGCTAATGTCACCCTCATTTCACCATTTGTTGGAAGAATTTTGGACTGGTAAGTAATAATAATATTAAAATAATTATAAATCCATGTATTTCAGGTAACGCAACATATTTTTATCAGAATAACATCAAATTATTGAACACAATCATCATTGACTGTCAACGTCGTGTTGCGCTGCGTGGTGTCGCATAAGCTTCCACGAAAACGTCGGTACGCCACACCTTTGCGCCAAAACTCTTCTTTCATGATGGTTTCTAGTTTCTAGGTACTGAGTTGGAACCTCCACCACAAACGTAATGAATCACATTTTTGTTAACATAGCTACATGCCTGTGTTCCTTGAAGGGATATGCAGACGTGCATTGCGCCGGTTATGTTATGCCAATTGGATAGAAAAGTCATGTTTATTGCCTTGAGCAAAGCCATCTCTTACTGTGGGAGAGGTATTTAACAGCTGCTCTGACATATTCCAGGTACGTTGAGCATACAAAGAAGACGTATGAAGGCAAAGACGACCCCGGCGTTGTATCCGTGACTCGCGTGTACAACTACTACAAGAAGTTCGGCTACAAGACGCAGGTGATGGGCGCGTCGTTCCGTAACACCGGCGAGATCCGGGAACTTGCCGGCTGCGACCTTCTCACCATCAGCCCGAAACTTTTACAGGAGTTGGCTGCTAGCGAACAACCGCTGAAGAGAGTGAGTCTGCACATTTTAAATTTATATCAGAACTCATCGTGATTATTTTCGCGCTAAGAATGTTAAATTTTTCTTAGATTCTATTTATGACATCGTTTTGTATTTCACCCTATCATGACGAACACTTTAATGGTTTACCAAAATTAAGTTCGCTATTCATATATAAAAGTCATCTTGAGAGAGAGCATAACATCTCAGATTTTGAATTATTGCCTCCCTGCGATTCTCTAGTGAAAACAGTTGCATTGCAGACTGTTATGCAGGCAGATTGTGTTGTAATAATACTGGAATAATGTACAAGTATATTAGCTGATAATAGAAAGGCTATCTGCAATCGATCAAAGTAATTAGTTTTGCGTTGTTTTCCACTTCATGCAACATTACATTAATTGTGTAATCTGTTCAAGGTTGCCTACATGTTTCTATTAGAATGTACCTATAGATTTGAATTTATAATTGTTTAATTGTTTTATGGTGTACATTCTGTAAGATTTAACAAAATTGTAAATGTTGCCTAAATATTATTTATTATTATTTTTATTATAGCCTACATTTTTTTCTATGCAATATATATTAGGTTGTCATGTTTATTTTTGGTGACAATAAATAAATACTATAAAAAATAATAATTATAACAACTATTGTTTATGATTACAGGTGCTAGATCCAAAATTTGCTGCTCAGTGTGATATGGACAAGATTACCCTGAGTGAGGCGCAGTTCCGTTGGCATTTTAATGAAGATCAGATGGCCACTGATAAATTGTCGGACGGTATTAGGAAGTTTGCTGCCGACACCAGGAAATTGGAGACCCTTATCAAGGCTCTGCTTGCTAAAAAGTAAATGAATTCAACACTATTGATAACATTACTGGGGTTTAGTGGCACAATTAATAGGCTTAAGTTCAAATTTTATCATAAGGAGTGATTTACACAAACTTTTTTTGACATTTTTTAATGTTTTTCCATGATATATTTTAAATATACACTTACCTGTTTTTTTTTTTTCATTGTTAATCGAACAGGTACTTACTGTCTGTATTGTGAAATGGGGACCACAAAATTGTTGAAACATTCCTGTACATATTGTTGTATAAAAAGTATATTGGATGGTTAAAAGGATATTAAATGATTTTCCTATTAATGTTGTTGTTGTTTGTTTTTGCAACCCAACTGAACTTGACTGGGGACACTGATAATAACAACAGGTTTGGGTTCCGTAACTTAATGGTCAAACGGAACCTTTATAATTAATCAAACTATGGAAAATAATTGCAGTGTGGCCATTAAAAGCGCCTGCACTACGCCCACCATCGAACCCACCTCTGTACCCACAACGGCTATAAAGGTCACCAGCTTTCAGAAATAAGGGACAGACACTCGCCAGATTATTTATTAACTGTGGCCCTACATCATACGAGTTTACCTGTTTCCCAAAACGGTATTGTATTAAAAAAATCTGTTCATTTTAGACCACACAAATTACCTACGAAATGTAGATAGAACACCAATCGTATTTTGGATAATTACAATTTTATGGCTTCTCTAGTATTGACACGAATTGTACGGACAAGATTTTAAAGATCGCACTTTGACTTTGCTTTAAAGTAAGCATTACATACGAATACAATAATTCGGAAACGGTGCGTCGTAGGACCATGGGTCTTAGTGCTTAAATGGTTTCTAGGGACAAGGTTAATAAGGTGCTGCAATAAAAATGGCCGAAATCTGTTAAAAAAAAATCTCGGAAAAAATCATCTGCCGATCGATTCTGTAAAAATCTCACCGTGAAAAGTTAGGTGAAGTGAGCTGTCAATACTTCAATAGTGTCAATCCCTAGCATTAGTTAGAATGACAGCTCACTCCACGCTCACTTCACCTAAGTTTTCACGGTGAGATGGTTACAGAATCGCACTGCTGTAATTTAATACAGTTTTTTTTTTATTTTTTTTTTCTCATTAATTCGCGGGTTTTTTTACATCATTTCATGGTTTTTGACTAGAGCAACAATTTCTTTCCAGAAACGATTTCCATCCGAGCTACCATTTTGGAAACGGCGTTTTATATAAAATTAGATTCGGAGGCCTATAATTCGGAAACGGTGCGTCGTAGGGCCATGCTTCTCAGAACCTAAATAGTTTATATCAAGTTAAGGTTAACTCGAAACTGCAATATATTTTTCAGATTATTAGATTATTTTTGGTTTTCTTTGCTGCTCATAGTGTCATAGTGCCCCTAAGCGTATACTCCAACTCCTAAAACTCCGCCCCTAAGACGACCCACTGACCACTTTTTCCCTTGTTGAGAATTATGTAGGTACTGCAGGACCACTTATGGAATAATTTAAAAATTTGATTATTTTATTAGTTTAAGAGAGACTGAATAATATTAGTCGGTATGTAGTAGCTTGTAATGTTATTGAATTTTATTGTTAATGTATTTTTTTATTTTATTTTCTATGATTTATTGTAGGTACAGTCAACAGCAAAAGTAGATGATCAAAATCAGAAATTTAATACTAATGAACGGAGTTTGCGTCAGAACTGTGTGGCGTCGAAGTGATTCAAAAGTATGTCAGACTCAGTGTCATACTTTTGAATCACTTCGACGCCACACAGTTCTGACGCGAACTCCGTTAATTAGTATTGAATTTCTGATTTTGATCATCTACTTTTGCTGTTGACTGTACCTACTAAGAACGTGTTAGTTTTATAATTTTAATGATTTCAAACACAATGTGAATTGCTCCTGAATAATTTGAATTTGAATGCAATCTCGAGTCGAAATTGGCAAATTGAGATCTCGTGTGCTAGGTCTCGTGTCAAGATTGGCTGGCCGACATCTTACCCGGTTATACCCTGTCCATTATGTAAACCGTTTTTTGACAGATGGATTACGCAGAACAATTATATTTTTTTTTTGTCAAAACTGATACCCGTAGGTACGGTAGGTAGGCAAGAAGAACTGTGTCTATAAGAAGTCATTTATATATTTATTTTATTACACATTTTAAAGTTGACTTTTACGTAATCTGGGATAGTTACGTTCTAAGGCAGCTGTCAAAAAAATCTACCTACTACTACTACGGTTAATCCACTGGACACACGCGAGATCTCGTTTTTGATATCCGAGATTTCGCCTACTTTTTGAAAGAATGCGTTTTTTTGACAAAAAAATCCTATACTTAATTTAAATGAAAACTATACCCCGCGTCCTAATAAAAAGCGACTGCGCGACCACTGCGTTCGCGCGAACGTTGTTTGTACGAACTAGCCATCAAACGTACCGGAGTCGAACGGCGGCGGTGTAATTCATTAGCACACCTACAATGGAAATCGATCGCAAGACCGTTCATTTTAGCAGTTCAGCCATGTCTATTGCGTTATTTAAGTACGTTGTTGACGAATTTATCAAACTTATTAAGCAATATGGATTAGGTATTTCCTTCAAAATCCTTGGATTGTGAATGTAAGTACCTATGTTACGCCGGTGTCTTAATTTACATTCGTTCGCGCGGTGTATTCGCGCTCGCGCGAATAAAATGTTTGATTAGTAATTCTCGCGAACTTTGTTCGTACGAATGCGCGATCAAACATACCTACTGATACTAAACATTGCCTATTAACTGACCACAGAGCACTTTATATGACATTCGCGCGAACGTTATCGCTTCACGCCGATGGGCGATTGGGGGAAGGGAAAGAGGGAGTACAAAGGGAGGGAAACTTAGGTGAAGTGAGCGTGGAGTGAGCTGTCATTCCAAATAATGCTAGGGATTGACACTACTGACAACTCACATCAAGCTCACTTCACTTGAGTTATCACGGTGAGATTTTTACAGAATCGACCGGCTGACAACTCACATCAAGGTCACTTCACTTGAGTTTTCACGGTGAGATTTTTACAGAATCGACCGGCAGTTGTTGTGGGAAACAAAAGTAACAATTCTTTTCTGTAAAAATTATGTTGCTTAATTCTTGAAATTTTAGTATTTATGTAAGTATGTGCACGTTTCTGTCGTGAATTGAAATGTGACCTAATGACGCGATGCAACCGTCCGTCCTCGGAGATGGCTTACCTATATGTATAGGACCGGCACACATTCTGACATACGATCGCGTACTCGCTTATTTATGCTTCTCAACAAGCATAGTGTGCTCTGCGCTCTATTTCGAAATCTCGTTCGAGATCTCGAACGAGATTTCCGGAACGAGATTGTCTTCCCACGAGATTGTTCGAAAAAAGCCTGGAGATTGCAGTCTCTAATTACACTATACACATAAACGTAAGCCCACCATGGGGGCAGAAAGCACCTACAGAACGAGTAACGACACCAGCTAAGAACACTACATAGGTACCCACTCGATTTGCCGTTCCTTGTTTGCATTTCTGTCTCTCTCATACACAAAGGAACATACGGCACACCCACTCACACCCACACAATTTCTACAACAACGTATCGTATTTAAAAGTAGATTGAGAAGAGGAAATTGATGGTTCGCGGATATTGCGTTCACATTGCGAACATGTCTGTTGTTCTGCATCCGCCTGAAGGCAAGTCTAGGTAGAATATTGCAGGGACGAAGCCAAATAATGTGAAAACTACGTGCTTACGTACCTATGATGGAAACGTAAATAGGTACCTAAATAGTGAAGCTCAGTTTGCTTGAGTAGGAAATAAAAAACTGGCCAAGTGCGAATCGCACTAGCACACGAAGGGTTCCGTACCACAAGGCAAAAAATGCGGAAAAAAACACGTTTCTTGTATGTTCTTATTTTACTATACCTACATATTATACACAGTCCGTGAAAATTTCAACTGTCTACCTATTACGGTTCATGAGATACAGCCCGCTGAGAGTCAGACGTAGTTACTGTCGGACAGCGGAGGCTTAGTAATAGGGTTCCGTTGGCACCCTTTGGATACGGAACCCTAAAAACGATTGGTACAGTAGGCTGCACGTCAGTGGTATCAAAACCATAACCTCCTAGTGGCCAAGTGTGTGTAGTGTTAAGATTCACCTATTCATGCGGGGTTTTAGGTTTTAGGGAAAGTCCATTGCTGGACATTACAAAATTACAGTATGTTGTATGAATACAAGGTATGGTAAGGTGTAACAAAAACCCTGTCCCATTTGAAAGGGGCAAATAGGCAGGTAACGACCAAAAAGTAGATAGTAAAAAATCTTAATTTGGAAAAATATTGCTATTTCAAATCCACGTTTTTAGCACCAAAATTACCCCAATTTCAATCAATAACAGCCAGCTGATTCAACAAAGAGGTCACAAGTTATGACTTGTACTGACTTGTAGACACCCGCTGTAAGAAGGCCGACCCTATGTAAAATTCCCCATGAATAAAAATAGCATGTTTTTTTTCTGAATTATTTACCTCTTAAACAGAACCCCTCACAGAACGGACAGGGTTTTTACACGTTGTTTAACCTCGACAAATTACTAAAACACCATAGGTAAATACTTTAAATAGTGCCTATTAAAACAATTTAATCCAAGTTTAATCCTCTGCTAGAAGTGTAAAAATTCTCATAGTTTTGTAGATATACCTACAGGTATCTGTTGGCGCTATTTAATCGTTAGGCCTCGCCTGTTTTACTATGTACCGGATTCTAGGCGCAGGTGAACATGTGCCTAAATGATCTTGAAGATTATGTTAAGCTTATGAAAAGCTTTCGACGGGGTATTTAGACCTCCATTTATTTTAGCTGGATGGTTTCAACTACACTTCAACTTTGCGTTTAGCATGTAGGTATTAACTGCTACATGTTCCTGAAAGATGGCCCTTAACTGCTAACAGCATTTAAGGTCGATACACATAGTGTAATCTGATCAGAAAAAGACTAACCGTGGAGTTTCTTGCCGGCTCTTCTCCATAGGAAACGACCAATTGGAACCGTGCACCAATCTTCTGTGGTTTTATAAGTGCCCATGTAGGTGTATGTGAAATAATATCAAAATCAACATAGATTTTTAATTTAGAACCGTGGGTTTTTATTACCCGCTAAAGTAGTCATTGCGAAGGCTAATTGGAGCGGAGTAAGTTTAGTTCGCTATGGCTGACCAGACCGAACCACTTGTGGGCACCATCTCTCTCTCAAAAAGTCAGTAAATATCCATTTCCAAAATTTTCCCTTACCCCAAGCAAATGCAAATAACGATCCAATAAAGATATTTGAGAAAATAGGCAGTAGCATCAGTTTAGGCTAGTGCTACGCCGTGCTACGAAATATGCTACGAAAGCTACGTATATTTTTGATAAGCTTAATAATTACGAATTTCCGGTTTCTATTGTTCAGGATAGTATTAATTCCCAAAGGTTATTAACAAAGAACTTTCGTAAAGGTAATTTTATCGTATTTTATGGTACCTAAATACAGCCTTTAGTAACTGTTTTTAACGAATATCTTAACTATGTTCGCTACTTTTTTTATATCGTTTGTAATTAATTAAACGTTATAATCAGACACAGGTGCTTATATAATATTCTGAAGTATATTTGATAGGTGTTTGGCACATGATGGGGGGGAAATCATAACCTTTGATGCGTGTGTGATACTGTGTCTTAAAGTCATGTTAATGTCATAGTAAATGAGTCTTAACTGTGTTCCTGAAACGATAATCAAGAAAATTTCCATATTATGATGTAGTAGTGAAGAAAATTTTCACAACGGGGTAAAGAAGGGCGTGGGGGCGGCGGAGGCGGAGGCTTGATATTGACCTAGATGTTCATTCAGAGTTCGGTCGATGCGAAACTTGACATCTGCGCGTTCCTGCGTTTTGTATTTTTCGATCTAATATGTACACTTAACTCGCTTGCTTTTTGATTAATTTCTTATAAACCACTTCATTTTAGTGTCTACTTTGTTTGTAAAGTGATTCAGTGGTCTTCGTAGTCTAGTTGTAACGAGTGTGATGTTCAGTGCGATCCTCGGTGTTCCTTGTGTCATTGACGCGGTGGTGACGGCCGATATAATGCCTGAGCAGCAGTATTTGTTGAAATAGTTTCAGTTGTACTATAATTTAAGATGCCAAAGTCATCAAAAAAGCCAGAGACCCAGATTCCTGCAGTGGCAACGGATATTCCAACAATGGACACCAAAATCTCTGATGTGAGTATCGACTACCGTTCACTAGATTTTCCTAATAGAATCTCTGCTCTAAAGCAGGTAATATAAAATGTGATTTTATTATCAGTTTCTTTAATAATCCAATCCATAGAGGATTATATGTGTTTTCGATATGTAGGTCACATGGTACATGAAATAGGTAGCTATACTTATGTATATCTTCCATATACTTATATGCCTCGTAACAATCACGATGTTGAGCCGAGTCGACAAATTGTGCTTAGCACCAGCTGATTCACGTTTATTATATGACTTAAAAGGTTTCACCTTCATGCTAAACGTGACTCTCTTTTATAGTAGTTGGTATCTAGTGGACCATGTGTTAAACAGAGGGAATTATAAGTATGTATAGTCACTACTACCGAGCTTTGATTATATTGGTCTTAATGTTCTACCGTGCATTGCACTTTCCAACGTCTTTTTTTATTCACCATGTGATTCCTCGTATTTTCCTAACGTTTGTCTAAAGATGTCTTTACTGGACCAAAAATCTTTGAAGGAATTAGGAAATCTGTGAAAAGTAGGCGGAGCTACGGTAGTTAGTATTGACGGAAATCATTTCTCTACCTGCTAGCGATTAAAAGGATGTAACTATTAGTTCAAAATGCATATTATGAAGGTTCAGCCGGTCGATTCTGTAAAAATCTCACCGTGAAAACTCAAGTGAAGTGAGCTTGATGCGAGTTGTCAATAGTGTCGATCCCTAGCATTATTTGGAATGACAGCTCACTCCACGCTCACTTCACCTGAGTTTTCACGGTGAGATGGTTACAGAATCGCACTGCAGGTACAAAATCGTTCGTCTGTAAGTTTAGTGAGCCAAAAATTGATCACTCGGTCAATCCATAATTTCCCGTGCAGGCACTGTACCTATACAAATATACATTTCCGCACACCTGAATTGAGCCACCCTGCAATTGTTTATATGTCTACCACGTCGTACGTATCACATTTTAGATGTTCGTGAATTCAATGAATGTCAAAACTGAATAAAAACTTTTTTTTACACATAATTATTTTTGTTTTATGCTTTAGACCTTTAAACCTAGATGTTAATATGCATGGTGGCTTGATTTAGGAGTCCGGCAGTGTATATAAGAGACAGTTAATTGTATCTATTAGCATTTACTTAGCATTAGTACACCACCATATCGCTCATGAAGGCCTTCAGTATTGATGCGATGCAAAGTATAGTGTGTTGTACTTATATCCTTAAAATACTATATGGAAGTAATTATATTCCCGCATCGGAAATGCGGGTGACCGCGTAGTGTGTTTATTAGCACAGCACTCTTTAAATCTTAGGCACTATCTAATTAGAATACCAGGCAGCTTTCAGTTCAGGAAAAACTACATTCCGGATTACGAAGCAGTTTTTGCTAGAATTGGAAATTTAAAAATATTCTGAATGAAGTCTTTTTCTTTCCAGAGCAATGATGAGTTGAATCCAGAGCCAGCCGCAGAAGACGCGGAGCCAGCTCGTGGCAACTGGACAGGACGGTTCGACTTCTTACTGTCACTGTTGGGATATAGCGTGGGCCTGGGCAACGTGTGGCGGTTCCCCTACCTATGCTATAACAATGGAGGAGGTAAAATAACGAATCTAAAAAGACGCCTAACGAAGCCGAAAGTCACTGTCCACCTCACGTCATTTTGATATTTTCTTTGTACTGGACCATACCTGGGAAACTTATATTGTCATGGAGATATTGAAGGACAAAGTTCAAACATTTTCTGACGTTTTTTCCCGAAAAACAGTTTTAAATATTATACTTAACTTTAAATACCCCACGAATATAAATTCCCCCTGTACCGTTGCATGCACCCATAAGCACAATGCCTTGCGTGCGTTACTTTGAGCGTTACTGTAAACAGCGTTTTTCACATCAAAAATAAAAGTCGTTTCCCAGGAATTATTTTTGTACAATGTTGCTTAGTTTGATATACAGAATGCGTAGAGGCGGCTATGTTATGAGTATTTTTACAGCCTGTATAATACTTGGCCCGTCAGCAAATCGCAGTGTCTCCAAATGACGCGTTGCATTTCGCAGAAAAATTGCGTGGGATGAACGTACGTAATGAGAACGCGTTGACCCCGTGGTATTTACGAGACGCAATGGGTCCGGTAACACGGAGGCCTAAGAGCCACTTCTTAATTATCAGATTGCGGGTTCAGAATATTGCATGCACTTGTGATAACATAATCTCTCTATGTTAGGTGTACAATGACAAGACGCGTTTCTCTACTCAGTCTACCAATGAACAATCTTGGCCTTATTTTTCATCTTTACGGGATTAGGACTCAATATAAAGCAATAACAGTAATATTTTCTTACAGGTGCGTTTCTCATACCTTTTACTGTGATGCTGATAATCGCGGGCTTGCCACTAATGTTCATGGAGTTATCGTTTGGCCAGTACGCCGCCCTGGGCCCAGTGGCCGTGTACAAAAAGTTCTCGCCACTCTTCCAAGGCCTGGGTTACGGGATGGTGATAGTCTCCAGTATCGTGATGTTGTACTATAATCTAATCATAGCTTGGACTATTTACTACATGGCTGTGTCATTCATGAGCATTTTCTATCAACTGCCCTGGCAGAATTGTGATGCAGAGTGGAGTACTGAACGTGAGTAATATTTCATTGATAAAATAACGCTTCGACAAAAACAAAGTCTTCTTTAAAAAAATATTAATAGGTACATATTGCATACTAAGATTCCATGAGCCGTAGCAGATATTAACAGAATGTACAATGTCTGTCTTTTTATTTCAGATTGCTATTCTTACGAGGAGGCAGACAGCTGTGATGCGATCAACGGAACTTACTATTTGAGAAAATGCTTCAATCAAACGTACGCTGAGTTGCACAATATCAATGCTTTAGCTGACGTGGCGCTTCGACGACCTCCAGCGGAAGAATATTTCACGTGAGTACCTCCTCATTGTATGCTCATGGACAAAGTCGCCTGTTGATCACAATTTCTGAGGGTCACTTGCCCTGATTTCTGTATAAAAAAAAAACTACATAGTAGGCTTGATACCGTATCACAGTAGAATAGAGTCGATTGTATTGGCTGTACCTACACAAAACCTTATAATTTGCTTGCAGAAACCAAGTGCTGGGACTATCATCGGGTATTGAAGAAACGGGCCAAATCCGCTGGGGCATGGCTCTTTGCTTATTAGCAGCTTGGCTCATCGTGTTTCTTTGCTTGTGTAAGGGCGTGCAGTCTTCGGGTAAGGTAAGTACAAAACAAAGATTACAGAAAAATTCAAAGGGTACCTAACATTTATTAGGGCTATCCGTTAAGGCAACTAGGTTATCCCGTTAGAGGTTATATAACGGATTATTATTCAACTGTTTTAAAAGAGTCAAAAATGCAATAAATATTTTGAAGGAAAAGCCGGTCATAATGAAAGAAATGCGGATTGCACACGAGCATCAAACGACGATATTCAATACACTTTCGAGGAAGTTATAAATACAACACAAACTATTGAATTTAATAATTCCATAAAATATAATTTTCTTTAACAGGCTTGCAGAAAAGAGACAGGTATTGGCCGCACAGTCACTTTGTCTCTTTCTAGAGAGTGGTCACTAACATTGTGCACCTAAAAGCGGTGGCTTTTAGGTTCAAAATTACAGCCGAGCCGATATTGCTAGCCCGAGCCGTAGGCGAGGGCTACAAGAAAGCAGAGGCTGTAATTATCAAAGCGCACGTATGTCATACGATGTTTTATAACATATTTGCGAGGAAATAAATAAAACTCGGAATTTCTTAAACGAATAAATCTTTAATCACTTGTTAAAGCAGTTATACAAATTTGAACAGTGTGTACCTAAATGTTTATTTATTATATTTTGTCTCCCAAAGTTAATTTTATTCATAAAATGTTGACCACTTTTCTGACATAAAAACTCTTTGCTTAGATTTAAAAAAGTATCGTTCCTTTTAGACGGAGCATCTTGATAAACCGTGTGTTTTACCTTATAAAAAAGAAACTCGTGCATTTTACATTACAATAACGCACAAGTACGCAATGAGATACAATACGATATTGAAATTGGTGAAATAAGAGACCCTTTACGAGCAAATGTGTTATAAACATTTTTACAACTGATTTCGCTAATAACTGTCAATAATTATGCAATTAAAATTTTTAACCTACTACATTATAAAGGTAATCAGACCTATCCCAGAGTCATTCATCTGATATTGCAGGGAGACTATTGTCATTTCATCCATTGCTGTCCATCCGCTAGTCTGTTATTAGGTACTCGTATACCTACATTGCAATAATGTTCGTGTTTAAAAATCAACAAGTTTTATATAGTAAATATTTTGGGAATATGTCAATACATACTTCCGACTAATGACAATTTTTTCCATAACATTTTCTACATAACGGCACTTACAGTCCGTTCATACGATGAGAATTAAGATCACAATGATTTTGACAAACTCGCCAGTGGCAGCAATCCAACAGCAACCTTATTATGATGGGAATAAAGATCACTGTGATTTGGACAGTGATGCAAAATCGGAGGTAAAAAAAAACATACAATCATCCGAACATAGTACCTCCTCCTTTTTGTGAAGTCATAACTGTAATAACTGTGACTGTACAATTTTTAAGGTCCCAAACAAATGAACCTTTATAACCTCACTTTCTTGGTCGTTTTTCATGAACTTTGGCAACAAGTTAGGTCTATTTCACAGATCGCCAGTCAAAGACTAAAACATATTTATTTATTTATGTTGATTCAAAAACCAAAATAATAATATTTAGGCATTTATTTGCATAAACATGAGTGTACATACACAAATTATTATTCAGGTATGTAGGATGACAATAATAAATTAGAACTACATGTTTGCCATTTGACATGGCGAGCAAATATTAAGAGTAATAAAAATTTACTTAGTGAAATAATTTACATTAACATTATTTAATCACATCACATGAAACATAAAATCATAAATAAACATTTTAACAATATTCAAATAACGAAGATAGAATATAGGAAACATTAAAAATGTCTAAACAAATTAAGTATTATGAATTTAGGAAAATGTCAAAATTTAGGAAAATCAAATCTGTCATAAAAAAATATAAACATAACACATAACTACTCGTACAACAAATTATTTTATGTCAATTGGACAACGAATTTACACAACAAAACCCCTAGCACATAAACTAACAATCTTTATCATCTAGAAAGTCGATTACAGAACAGTAAGCCTTTTTTATAAGAAAGTCCATAAGTTTATTTTTAAATAATTTTATATTAATTATGCCTTTTAAATTATTGGGGAGTTTATTGAACAATTTTGGTGCCATACCCAGAAAGCTTTTGAGTAGAGTGCAGTTTTGTGAGACTTAAAAACAAGTGTGTTTGGATAACGCTTAGAGCGAAGCACAGACTAAGAAGAGAAGTACCCTTGAGCGAAGTGTTTCATAGAGATGGATTTTTTTTGGAACAAATATTATTATTTCGAAAATATACAGACATGGTAAGGTCAATATTTTTAATTTTGTGAAATAAGGCTGGCAGCTATCCGTGACCTTAATTTGGCAAATAGCTCGTAGGCATTTCTTCTGAGTCTTAAATGTGTGTGCCCAACTTGGCTTGATGAATTATAGAAGTCTAGTAGATCACTTGCAAGCGGGACAATGTAATATTGCCAGAATAGAAAATCATTAAAAAAAGAAACGGTTTTTGAGGAGATTTCTACGAGTCGTGTGTGAGACGACTACGTAATGCTACGCGACGCTACGAGAAGCTTACGAGAGGCCTACGTTTCGTCTACGAGACTTCTACGAGTCATCTACGAAAAGCCTATAAGTATGAGATGCTACGACGGGCCTATAAGTCGTCTACGAGACTTCTACGAGTCGTCTACGAGCGACTACGAGACCCCTACGAGTCGTATAATATACTTCTATGGCTCGTTTACGAGATACTTACGAGAGGCGACGAAAGGCCTACGAGTCGTCTACGATGCTTCTACGAGTTGTCTAAGCGATACTTACGAGAGACTACGATAGCTCGACGAGAGATCTACTATACTTTTACGAGTTGTCTAAGAGACGCCTACGAGAGGCTACGAAAGCTCTACGAGAGGTCTACGATACTTCTACGAGTGGTCACTCCTACTAGAGGCTGCAAGAGAAACCTAATGCGAAGATACTGATCTCACTTAATTTAAGTTGGCGTACCTTAGGAAACTTTCTCTAATATCTCTCTCTAATATATAAAATTCTGGTGATGCTATATTTGTTACCAAACTCCTCCGAAACGGCTGGACTGATTTGTATGAAATTTTGTGTGCATATCGGGTAGGTCTGAGAATTGGCCAACATCTATTTTTCATACAAAAAAAAAAATCCTAGAAATAATGTATATGGCAAAACAACGTTTGCCGGGTCAGCTAGTTTAACTATGAAAACATTAGAAATCGTTGACTCGATGATTAGATTATATTATTACTGCTATAAACGAGTTTATTTAACTATCTTCTATTTCTTTTCATTGTAGGTAGTGTACTTCACCGCCCTTTTCCCGTATGTGGTGCTGGTGATTCTATTTTTCCGAGGGGTAACTTTACCAGGCGCATCAACCGGAATCCTTTTCTACTTGACTCCAGACTTCAGCCAGCTCCTTAATGCTCAGGTATTTATAATGAATGATCAATAAAGACAAATATTTTTATTTGAGAGTGAAATAATTAATTTAATACTCAATTAATTAAATTTGCAGGTATGGGGAGACGCCGCTGTACAAATATTTTTTGCGTTGAGTCCGGCATGGGGTGGTCTTATTACACTCTCCTCTTACAACAAGTTTTCTAACAACTGCTACATGTAAGTACCAACTATTGCTTTTTGAAATTAGTTAAAGCTGATGTTCCGTTAATGTATTTGCATAAAAAATACGTTTCTTTTTCTTTCGCAGAGATTCATTGATCGTTGCCGTATCAAACATCCTAACATCGTTCTTCGCGGGTCTGGTAATATTTTCTGTAATAGGATTCTTGGCACACGAACTGAACGTCGAGGTGGACCGAGTAGTCGATCAAGGTGCTGGTCTTGCCTTCATCGTCTATCCGGAAGTAGTCACCAGACTACCCGTGTCACCACTTTGGTCTATACTATTCTTTGTGATGCTGTTAACGCTCGGACTCGACTCCCAGGTATAGTTATTACCTTTTATTTGTTCTGCAATCTAGGTAATCACTTTTTTATTAACTCTAAATTATTTATTTTATTTTAGTTTGCGCTCATGGAAACAGTTACAACAGCCATTTTGGACAAATTTCCCAATTTCCGTCAGAAGAAAGTTTGGGTTGTATTGACAGTTGCTGTATTTGGCTATCTGGGCGGGCTTATCTTCACAACCAATGTAAGATTTTTGCTCACAAACAATTCTTTAAAACTATACTTGTTGTGAAGGATTTGGGATCAATTAACATTTTTTTCCAGAGTGGCATGTACTGGTTGCAGTTAATGGACAAATATGCCGCAAATTGGTCGGTCCTGATCATAGCTATCGGCGAGTGCATTCTGATAGCGTGGATCTACGGTGCAGAGAAGTTCTGCGGAGACATTCAACGAATGATAGGTCGTCAATCCAAACTGTGGGTTTTCTTCTGGAGTGCTATGTGGCGAATTATTACGCCGGCTGCTTTAGTGGTACGTATTTTTAGATCAA
Organism: Apamea crenata; assembly: GCA_949629185.1. Lineage (NCBI taxonomy): Eukaryota > Metazoa > Arthropoda > Insecta > Lepidoptera > Noctuidae > Apamea > Apamea crenata. The sequence continues at coordinate 9,517,594 of OX451359.1, forward strand.
TGTGGAAAAATTGAAAATGTATACCTGACCTTTTAGATTAGCATTATTCTGCACTGGCTTGATTACTTGGTTGTGTTCATCAACAGTTCATTTTGGTGTTCAACTGGATCGAGTACAAGCCGGCGTCGTATGGGACCTATGTGTACCCGATGTGGGCGGACGCTGTCGGGTGGATCCTAGGAGTGCTGCCCGTAGTCGTGGTCGTACTGATGGCTATCGATCAGATCTGTAGCGGACCCGATGACCTCACCATTATGGAAGTATGTTATGATATTTACTTGATATATTATCCGCCATATCATATCCAGAGATATAATATAGAGACATTGTATATTTTTGAGACGGGGCAGGATGGGTAGTAGGTACCTTAACCGTTGTACCTCAAGGAACGGTTTAGGAGACTGTTCTTAACTTTGTGAGGAACTTTGATCTGCATCCTCAAACTTTGAAAAAAAAAAATACTATCTACAAGAAAATTAATGAAAACAGGGTAATTATCACCGTAATTGTTTTGGTCCGGTTTCGTATAAGGATCCAAAAACTCAATCGGGCCAACTGAGGTTTGATAACTAGAAAAGTCAGAAATCGCAATAACAAGAATCGACGTTTTAAGATAAGTACCTACTTATTGCTTTCCTGTGAATAAAAACTGAAGTACATTAATGAATGTTGCAGAAAGCTCGAGCGTTGTCGCGTCCGACGGAGGAGTGGGGCCCGTCGGCGTCGGCGGTGATGCGGCACGAGTCCGAGTTGTCGCCGCCGGTGCTGTTGCTTCACGGCCGCCCAGTGCTGCGCGAGCGCGGCGCTTGACCCCCGCATACGCATCCGCTCGTTGCTATGCGGAAGGTAATAATTTCATCATTAAAATCCCTTTATTACTCTGCTCATCAGCCAATGTTGAGGTCATTTCTATTATCAGACTGGTCTAACATAGGGTGACTATGAATGTGAACTTCTCAGCTAATTATCTAACACCAGCAAAGGTGCTGCGTTGTTAGAACTCCAGGGTGATTTAGTTCAGTCAATAGAAAACTCTGTTTTCGTTTCAGAAATACTATACTTTACATGTAACTCCTAACTTCTGTATGCTATCAATGCTAAAGTCACTATAACGTTTAGTTTAACGTGTAGTAACGTCACTGTAACGTCGAAAAGGTACTAAGAGTTTTAAATGCTTCACAGACATCACAAGATGGTGGAGACTCAACTTCTATTACAAGTGGAATAGAAAATGACATTAAAAAACCTGGAGCAATACTAAAAACCAAAAGAAATTCTATCAAGCGGAAAGTTCAGAATTTCAGCCTTGAATCTGATGATGCGGTAATAGAACCTCTCTTGCAGAAAGATAAAGAAAAGACCGAAACCATAAAACAAAGTGCCAAATTTAACTTGTTGTCAAAAACTAAGACTGAAGCCACCAGTGAAAGAGGAACCGATAAGGACAAATTAATATCGGACGACAAATTGCAGAAAGTAGCTCTGTCTAATGCTTCTGTTGTCACGGATAGAAGCTTACCTGCTTCTAACGTGAAAGAAACTTCAATTTCTAAATTCACAAGTACAAACGCTCCTTCACACAATCATATGAATACTAATGTGTTCAGCAATCATGACGGTTTAAAAACTTTTGTCGCTCCTAAAAGTCAAATTCTCGTCGAAATTGATGGATCTAAGCATGTTGGATATAATCCAAGTCCATTAATATTTACAACAGCAAAAATACACACTGATAGTAAAACCAAACACATGGAACCAGTTCAAATGACACCCGTACCAATATTATCAACCATAGAAGTAAGTGTTAAGAAAACCGGAATTAATGCAGGTGAAACTTCTGGACATGTCACTTCAAATATCAGTGCAGTGTATATTCCTGAGAGTAACAAAAATATCACAGATCAAGATCCGAACCTACCTTTCAAAACTGTCATGGATACACCGACGCCACAAAACAAAGTCATTGATACAAAAATTCAGATGCCTACTGATAAACCAGATGTCAAAAGCAATACAGTAGATAAAAGTTCTGTGGCATCTTTGTCTAAAACCACAAAATTAAGACAGCCAAATTTTTCTCCAACCAGCGTTAAAGACAATACCCCAGAAAATAAATACATTAATAAAGAAAATAAAATAGATAAAGAAGAATGTCATATAAAAACTCATACATCGCAACCTAATTCTTCAACATTAGAAAAAAACAAAACTATAGTTCCACAGGAGGCCAAATCCGGAGCAGCGTCAACAAATAAAATCAAAGAGAGTGAATTATATGATCAAGCTGTTATAACAAAAAAGGATAAGACAGACGCACTCCGATATCCAGAAAACAAAGCCGTCTTAAACAAGACTTTTAAGCCAGACAGCCTGGATTTGCAAAGAACGAAACCATCCGATAATGTAAGTAGTTCGGATAAAACCAGTAAGGAAAAAACTAAAGACACGACTAACATTTCCTTTAATAGCAGACAATTGCAGCGTCAAAACATTGTATTAGATAAAGACGATCCTATAACAAAGATAAAACCAAACATGGTTTCACCTCCTCAGTCTGGTGAATGTCAAAAACCGTCTACGATTGAAATAAATACTTTAAGTGATAAAGCCAAGTTGCCAAAATCTTGTGCCAATAGCATTCCAATTAGTAGTGCAGTGTTAACAAATATCAGTGCTACTGACAATAAAACTTCTACTTCCACAACTACTGCTGCAGCTTTAACCAAGAAACCTTCTCCCACAACTAGTAACGCCGCTATTAACCAAACAGTTGCCTCAGTCATTAAAAACAATTCAACTGCCGCTATAACTATAAGTGCGTCTGTAAACAAAGCACCTTTTCCAACAATTTCGTCTGCCAACAAAACTTTTGATCCTACAACAACCACCTCAAATGCCAAGAACATATCTGTAGCCACTACCAAGGTAGCTGTTCCTATAACTGCAGCTGCCGCTATAAAAACCACGTCTGCTTCTATTACTACCGCTGGAGCTGTCGCTAAAACATTTGTGCCTATAAGTACTGCCAACAAGTCATCTGCTCCAGAAAATAATATTGTGACTCCTAATAAAGTTTCGTCCACTTCTACTACATCTGGCATCAAGATATCTTCTCCAGCGACTAGTTTTGCAACTGGAAATAAAATACCTTCTACTTCAACCACTACTCTGGCTGATAATATGATATCAACTCCATCAACTACTACTGCAGCTAACAAAAAGATATCTGCTCATTCACCTATTACTACGGCTGGTAGCAAATTATCAAAACCAATAACTACAACTGCGGCAACTAACAAAATATCTGCTACATCAACTACTACTGCAGCTAGCAACAAAATATCTGCTCCATCAAGCATTACTACAGCTGGTAGCAAAATATCTTCTTCATCAACTACTACGACAGCTGGCAACAAGATATCTTCTCCTTCAAATATTTCTACAACTAGTAGCAAAATATCTTCTTCATCAACTATTACTACAGCTGGCAACAAGATATCTTCTCCATCAAGTATTACTACAGGTGGTAGCAAAATGTCTTCTCCATCAACTACTACTACAGCTGGCAACAAGATGTCTCCTCCATCCACTGGTATTGCAGCTGGCAATAAAATACCATCTACTTCAACTACTACTGCAACGGACAACAAAATATCTACTTCATCAAGCACTGCTATAGCTGGCAACAAGATATCTACTTCATCCACTATGCATGAAGCTGGCAATAAGTTATCTTCTTCATCAACACCTACAACTGCAGCAACAAACAAGATTTCTGGTCCCGGAATGACTACAACTGCTATTAAGATGGCACCTGGTTCTACAAACACCATTACGGGAGTTGATAAAACAAGTACATCGAATTCTAATTCATCAGGCAAACCTATAACCAGTTCATCCAGTACTTTACCCTCATTTTCAAATACACCAGTAACGAAGCCTGCCACTGCTACCACATTTTCAGCTTCAAAGCCTAGTAATGCATCAACCCATGGAAATATCAAATACGGAACTGGAAATGAAACCTCTACAACTAAATCACGAGTAACAAGTACATTAAATACCAAGCCTACAAGTTCAACAACGACTACAAAACAAGCAAAAGTTACTACAGTATCCTCTCCTACTACTACTTCTCAACAGACGACAGTAGTCAAGTCACCAACAGTAACGACAGCGAAGTCTGCACCAACTAAAACAATACCACAACCAGCTATAAGCAAATCAACAGAAATGACTCCAAAGAGTTCAACAAGCAACGAAAAACCCTTAACAGCCAAAAGTAGCTCCTCAACAATAAGTTCAACTACAACCAGTGGAATGTCAAATGTCACTTCAACTTCTGCAACTTTAACTTCCTCTGGATCTGCATCGGCATCGACAGAAGCCAATAAGCAAAGTGACTCAAAATCCAAAGTCATAAGTAACGGCAGCAAAAGTTTTAAAGCTTAACAGTTGTTACGGTTTGGGTTTTTAGGAGATAAACAATTCGCTCAATCCATAGTTGTAATGATAATAATTAATTTATAAAACGAACTATTTCAACATTTATTTATCACAAGGTAAGATGTACAATCTAGTCATCAAGATGCTTGTATCCTAGGTTGCACAAGTCACTTTTTCTTATGACATAGAAAATTCCTTAATCCTCGCTCAGCGTAGTGGAATAGTAATGTTATAAATAGCTGTAAATACCTACGATAGTATATTTTGTGAACTGAATGGTAAATGTGTTTAATCTTCTGTATGTATGAAATCATACTTAATAATATTATAATAGGTAATTAGTTTAAAGGTGCGTGTTGGAGTAGAAATATTAGTTATGGTTCACCTATGTAACTCATGTTATTCATAGTAGATAAATGAAGGAATTGAAAAAAAGATTAAAAACTGTTTTAAAATTATATGTTGGATAAATAATCTTGCAATAACTTTAATCTTGAATGTTTTAACCAGAATAATTATTCCAAGTGCCATTTTAAAGCTTGAGCGAAAAACATGCATAGCAATATTACCGAATAGTGATCACAACATGGAATGTTTAACTTCGACGGACATACGGATGGTAGGCTAGTGGTGCTAAGAAAGAAATATTTTTCATAGACAATATTATTATTATATTTTCGATACCATTTAGAGATGAATACCTAGTTTCATCTCACGGAGTCAATTTATATCATTATTAAATTGATATGTATCAAACATTGAAATCCTGAAATGAAGTGACTAAAAAATATATGTACCTATTTATAGGTGTTCTGTAAATTTATTTATCAATGACGAGAGAAAATTATAAAATCACAGGGTAGAAACTGATAATACGAGAATTATTTAATATTAGCAATCTAAATTCATTGATGTACGTTTAATACTACTTTTTTTAGAAAAATAATTCGAGGCGAATAATATTAGTTAAAATATTTATTAATTACAATAACGTTTTATCCTTAATTTTAAATTGAACTGGATCTAATTAAAGATCGGGCAGTGTTATTTAGAAAATGCTCAGGTGCTGTTCAGGTTTTTGAGTTAGGTATACCCGATAAATGGCAATAATTTCAGTACACTGTCCTTTTAAAATTAATTTGAGAAACTGTGGGTGTCAAGCACCTCTTTTTTTTTTTTTTTTTTTTTTTTTTTGTGGATGGGAAATCATCAAATGACCCCTCCCGCTCTGGGTGGAGCGGAAGGGAGTGTCAGACTTTTACTGACTAAAACCCACCCGTGTTCCGTCCTTAGCCCTTTCTGTTCCAGGGCAGCGGTTAACCTTTCGGAAAATCCCACCGCCCCGGCAGGCTTCGGCCCTGTGGGGCCCCGTCCTCTGCTGACATCTCTTTGAGGCGCGCGTGGAACACAACGCGCCGTCCGGCACGGGCCTGGTCCTGATCGGACGGTGAGCTACCCATTACTCACCGCCCGCAGGCCCGCGCCTACGGTGGCCGGGAGTCGTCACGCGGCTCCCGACGCCCGGAGCGTCTCCCGCGGCGGCTGAGGCGTGAGGTGTTCTCCCTCAGCCTCCCCGCCACCTCCTTCGCTAGCATGACTGCTTCGCAGAAGGAGGTGACTGCCTCCCATTCTCTCTCGCCCCGGACCATGGCTTGCACCAGGGCCGGGCGCGAGAGGTCGCCGCCGTTGCCGATCGCCTCCACGAGGACACGGCGGGTCTCCGCCCAAGCAGGGCAGACCTCCACCGTGTGCTCCACCGTGTCCTCTGGGCGATCCGGGCAGTGGTGACACCCGGGCGTCTCCTCCCGCCTGATGATGTGCAGGAACCTCCCGAAACATCCGTGTCCGGAGAGGACCTGCGTCAGGCGGTACGTGAGAGCGCCGTGACGCCTCTCTAGCCACTCCTCAAAGAGGGGTCTTATCGCCGCTATCGCGGCGTGCCCTGCGCTGGGTTGCGATAGTCGCGCCTTCCATTCCGCCATGAGATCGCGCCGGAGGTCCGTCCGCTCCGCAGCGATTTGCCGCGGGTGCAGAGTTTCCCCCCGGCGTAGTGCCTCCGCGCGCCAATCATGCAGGCGCGCGAGCACTATCGCCTCCAGATCCCATGGCGGCAGTCCGGCAAGGAGGCATGCCGCCTCGCGCGAGATCGTGCGGTAGCCCCGGATCAGCCTTACGGCTACCACCTTCTGGGGCGCGTTCAGATAGTGTGCGGCTCGAAGCCGCAGTGAACGCGCCCATACCGGGGCCCCATATAGGGCCATGGACCGCACGACCCCCGCGTAAAGCCTCCGGCAGGAGGCGTTTGGCCCCCTCAGGTTGGGCAGGAGCCGCTTTAAGGCGGCCCCGGCCCGTTCCAGTTTGGGGGCCAAACGTCGGAAATGCTCGACGAAGTTCCACCGGCTGTCGAGGACGAGACCCAGGTATCTCATCGTTGTCTCGACGCCGATGTGAACCCCTCCTACCATCAGTTGAGATCCCGAAGGTGGCCCGTACCGGGGCCCATGAAAGGACATGGCCTCGGACTTGTGCAATGCCACCTCGAGACCCAACTGCCGGATCCTATCCACGACTATCGCAACCCCGCGTGTCATTGCGTCGGCCGCCGCCTGATGCGACCTCCCCTGCGCCAGGACCAGCGTGTCGTCAGCGTAGCAAACTACACTGACGCCATCAGGGAGGTCTGCCCGCAGCACCCAGTCGTAACCGATGTCCCACAGGAGCGGCCCCAGAACCGATCCCTGTGGGACACCGCACGACATCTCTCGCCGGCTCCAGTTCCCGTCGCGACCGGGGTAGATGACGGCTCTATCCGTCAGATACGCCCCGACTATTCGACGGAGGTAGGTCGGCACCCGGTGATACCGAAGTGCCTCCCCAATGCAACTCCAGGGCAGGGTGTTAAACGCGTTGGCGATGTCGAGTGACACCGCCACGACGGCCCCGCCCCGGGACACCGCATCCCCCGTCGTGAGGGCTCTAACGCGCATGATGGCGTCCACCGTCGAGCGCCCCTTGCGGAAGCCAAACTGGCTATCCGCAAGATCCGGCCCTGTCCCCACCAGGTGCCCGACGAGGCGGCCCGCAATCACTCTCTCGAAGAGCTTGCCAACCTCGTCGAGCAGCACAATGGGCCGGTATGCGGACGGAGAGTCCGCAGGGCGCCCTGGCTTCTGAATGAGGACCAGCTTCCCTGTCTTCCAACGGAGTGGAAACTGGCCTCTCTCCATGCATGCGCTTAAGAGCGCCTCCAGTCGAGGCCCGAGAGCCGTCGAGGCCAGGACCCAGGCTTTACCCGGCACGCCATCGGGTCCTGGGGCGGTATTTTTGGCCTTCAGCCTGCCTACCGCCGCTCCCAGCTCTACCCCGGTCACTTCGGGTGTGTCGTCGTCGTCGTCCATGTGGTCCGCTTCGGACACCGCTATTGGCGGAGCCATAGGCGGGGGAGTATGCTCCCCCCGTGAAGGGAACAGAGCGCTCACCACCTCCTCCACCAGCTGTGGGCGGAGACTCTGTGTCAGCGGGGGGGCCCAGGTGCGGAGTTTATTCCGCACCATCTTGTAAGGGCGCCCCCATGGATCTCTGTTCAGAGTCTCCAGCATCTCCTCGCGGGCCAAGTCCTTGGCCCGCTGGACAGCCTCTCGGAGGGCGGTCTTCGCCGCTCTGTACCCCCCGTACAGCTCCGCCTCCGTGGCTTCCGCATCCGGAGGGCGGATGCGGCGCCTGCGGTGCCTGGTGTACCGGTGTCGCGCGTCGACGCACGCCTTGCGTAACGCCGCGATCTCCTGCGACCACCAGTACACCTGACGTCGGGCGCGTCCTGGCCGGACTCGGGGCATTGCCACGTCACAAATCTCGGACATGGCCTCCCGGAACCACTCCGCCTCATCGTCGATATCAGCAGGCCTGTCCGGTGAATTCACCCAGGCCTGCACGATCGAGGCTTCCAGGAGAAGCTCCCGGTCCAGCTGCTTCAGCGCCCACCGCGGACCACTCGGGGCCTGTTGGACCAGCGCGCTGGAGGTCTGGGCGGAGACATCGAACCGGATATACCGGTGATCGGAGTAGGTCTCCACCTCCTCCATGACGCGCCAGTCAATGACCTGCTGCGTCAGAGCGGGGCTGGCGAACGAGATGTCCACTACCGACTCGCCCCGCATCCGCACACACGTAGGAACAGAACCCCGATTTAGGACGACCAGGCCTGTTTCCAGAGCCCAGTCCTCCACCATCCTGCCCCGCACGTCCGTGCACCGGGAACCCCAGGCCAAGTTCTTGGCGTTGAAGTCCCCGAGCACTAGCACGGAGAAGGGATGGTTCCTGGCGACGACGACACTCAACTCTGTTAAAGAGTTCTGGAGCTCGGCGAGAGTTCGGCTCGGAGAGAAGTAAACTCCCACTACTACAATCTCTCCGAACCGTGCTGCTACGCACCCCTGTCCCTTCGTGACACATTCGAGGGACGGGGTACCGGCGGCAGCCGACGAAATTATGGCCACTGAGCCGCTAAGGTCCTCCACCCAGTCATCCCTGGGCGGGACAAAGTACGGCTCAGCGACCACGGCGATATTAATCGACCACTGCGCCATGGTCTGGAGCAACAAGTCCTGAGCGCAGGCGCAGTGGTTGATGTTCGCCTGGAGGAGGCGTAAAGGAGCCATTACTCCTCCATTTCAACCCCCTCCCGGGCCTCTTGAGGAGGCCCTTCAGCAGCGGCGGCGGTGGCGGCGGCGGCGGCGGTGGCGGCGGCGGCGGCGGTGGCGGCGGCGGCGGCGGTGGCGGCGGCGGCGGCGGTGGCGGCGGCGGCAGCAGTGGCGGCGACGGTAGTGGTGGTGGCGACGGCGGCGGAGGGCCTGCCTTTCCTCCTGGCTTCGGTGGGTGGGGCGCAGGACTTGCTCCCCGCCCGGTGATCGGCCGGCTTGCCAGCAGCCGCACATGCGACGCAGTGCGGCGTGGCGTTGCACGAGCCGGCCTTATGTCCGGGCTTACCGCAGCGAAAGCACAGAGTGCTGCGGTCCTCCGAGGTGCACATGGCGCTCGCATGGTGTCCCACGAGGCATCGATAGCACCTCAGAGGTCTGGGCTCCAGCAGCTTGACCTGCGCTGACACCCAGCCCACCAGGAGTCTTCCACCCTCCACTATCTGTCGCGCCGCCGTCACGGGACAGCTTACCGTAATGGTTCGCATGCCCGTGAAGTCGGGACGTATGGTGCCCGCCTTCACCTGGTCGGCCAGACACCCGCCCGTCCCGACGACGGCGGCTACCACCTCCTTCTCCGTAATGGAGTCATCCAGGCCCATAATGCGCATGTCTGCGCACTTGACGGGCCTGGAGACTCGAGCCTCGTCCGCATTGAGGGACGCCCTCAGCTTCTCAGCTAGGGCGTCAGCGGTGGGGCCACTCATCGCACCGGGGATCTCCAGCATGCGGGCACCAGTGGCGGTCACCCTATACCGGAGGCCCCCGGTGATCCCCAGCTCCTGGAGGTTCACCGCCGCTCTTGCCTTCGTGAGCACGTCGCCGTAGGTCACCCCCCCTTTAACCGCGTCCGGCTGTAGTGTTATGACTACAGCCGCGGTCTTAGGGGAGCGAAGCCTAGCCGCAACGGCTCGCTCCTTGCGGCGCCGCCTTTGCGCCTTTTTTCTGGCCGCCTTGGCCGCCTTCCTCCTCTCCCCGACCACTTGCCACTCTGCGTTGGTCGTGGGAGGTTCTTCTGGGAGAGGCGAAGGCTCTGGGGCCCTCGCCTTCCCAGCCGTTTTGCCCTTGTTCTTTTGGGCCGGCGCCGGTTTTGCAGGCGCCGAGGCTCCGCCAGCCGACGCCGGTTTCGCCGGTGTCGGTTTCGCCGGCGCCGGTTTCGCCGGTGCCGGGGCTCCTCCTGCCGACGTTGGTTTGGCCGGCGCCTGGGCCCGGCCAGACGGCCCGGGCTTAGGGGCGGCAGCGGCGGCATATGTGGTCGCCTTCGGCCCCGAAGCCGCCCTACCCGCCAAGGGGGGGCGCAGAACGATCCCCTCCAGGACGTCGAAACGCGCCTGGAAGGTCGCCAGCTCCTTCCGAACCAGGTCCAACACCTGGTTCTCCACCGGCACGGGCCGGCTTGTCGGTTCCGCCCTCTCCTTGTCGGGGACTTTCAGGCCGGCCAGGTCTGCACGGAGCCTCCGGTTCTCCTCTTGGAGAAGCTCCGTGGCAGCCGTCAGGCGAGCCACGTCCGCCCGCAATGCGGCCACTTCGCCAGCCGAAGGACCGGCGTAGTTGGCCGCCTCCGCTGCCGCCATAATGGAGGCCATTGCCGAGTCGATGGCCTTGTTTTTTGTGTCCTGGCGCTTCTTCAAGGCCACGACCCGGATCGCAGCCTCCACGACCGCCGCAAAGCTTCGTTTGCGGTCCGCCTCGGGGCCGCCAACCTCAACCGCCTCGTCACCTGAGGGCTCCGAGGGCTCCGAGGCGACCGCGCGACCGGTCTCCCCCTCCTTTGCGGGCTCCTCCGCACGCTCGGCCGCCCCCCGATCAGTGAGGCCCCTCCCTGTGCCTCGGCCCCGGACTCCTCCCCGCCTCGTGGCGGGGATCTTCCTGGCCAGCTCCCAGTCAGAGGACGACCCCTGGCCGCCCACTGACCTTGGCCGCTTGCTTCGTCCCTTTCTATTAGCAGCGGCCGTACGGCACGGGCTCCCTGAGCCTTCCGTGCTCGATCCTCCCGATGCGGCGTCGGACTCCGACCCCGCATCACTCCTCTCCTCTGTGCGCTCCTTGCGCGGTACCTCTGCGTCGCACAGGCGCTCCAGGCTAGCCCGGAGCTCCTTTTCTTGCGACGCAGGTTGACGCGGGTCGGCGGTGGTGTGCCGGCCCACGGGGCTATTGGTGCCCCCCCCATATACGGTGGGGCGGCCTTCCGAAGAAGGACGGGATTGTGCCTCCTTGTGGAGGTTGCCCGCCTGGGGATTTTTTCCTTTAGCCTTGTTATTCATTTTGTTCCTTTTAAGGGTGAGGTCCCTTTTCGCGCTAATGACCGGATCCCCTCCGGCCATTCATCCCCTCGGCACGCTAGACCTTGGGATTGGGGTGATTTTTTAGAGAGGTTGTCTTCCTCGCGGCCCGGGCCTCAGTGGCCCGGACCCCCGGTCCTGAACTCAGGATTACGGTGTGGCCGGCGGCTGGGCAAAACCAACCGCCGCCCCGGCGTCCCCACGCTGCCGCCGGATACCGGACAGACGCAGCGCGGACATGGACTCCCTTCACCACCCACATTCCCGTGGGTGCAGCGGCGCGAACCGCCCCTCCCCAGTCTACGCCCACTCACCTTCCTCTGTAAGCAGAGGGGGAGTAGACGTAATGTAGCCCGGTTCCCTTCACCGACCATCGAGGATGATCGGTGATTGGAACCGTGACCCTTCCCCGTTTGTTGAAGATTAGCCGCCAGCCCCAAGTGTCCACCAAAATAATTGGTGGGCACTTGGAGCCGACGTTGCCCAGGGTGCGCCACGAGGAGGCTCTTCAACATGCACCCCGTCAAGCACCTCTGCCTTGGCTTCGAGAATGTTGACCATCGGGTAATTCGGTATTCATTGGAATTCAAACAAAAAAATATTGTCCTGTCAAAAACCATAGAAATAGTGCCAATATTTAAAAAGTAAACAAGCACGGGTATAACTTATATTCAGAAAGAATGTAGATATTAGAATATGATTAACCTTTTGTATGTAATTCACTTCTGTTAATAATATTCTACCTAAGCAACGACTTAGGTAGAATATTATTGACAGAAGTGAATCTGTAAAAACTTACAGTTTGAGTTTTTACAGAGAGAGTTAAACTTTAGTTAATCTAGTGCAAGTTTGTATTTTCTCAGCCGTAGAGCCGTGGATATTCAAATCCGAATTTCGTTGATTACAATGCACATCACCCTAAGTGTGAACTATAAAAAATAGTCAAGAAACACCAGTTCCAGCACAATTTAATATAAAGTAGATCGTCCGATTAACAATGGATTCCGTCTATTATATGCACAAACATTTTCTTTTTCTGTATGCCAATATTACATAAGCCTCCTATAAGATTCGTATGCCGTGGATATCATTGTAAATTTCATTGCAGAATACTCCGTTATTATTGTAAGACGATGCAAGCGCAACGAAAGTTTAGTCAGTCGTATTTTCTCATTTTCGGGGGTTAATGGTTAGCCCCTGAAAATGAGAAAATTTGACGGAAAAATTCGGATTCTTAAAACCTGATCAGCTAATCTGTTGCCTAATCAATCATGTATCTTAGCCATTGTGAACTGAAACTGTGATAACTTTTCAAAAAGGCTAACTAGAGTCAGCCTTAGTAAATCAGAATATTTCGTTGCGCCTGTGTCGTGTCTATTAGACAGATTTAGTAGCCGATTTTCAATTATCATAACATTAAAGTAGAGCAATTACCTACTTTTTTAATTATAATGTGCCTAGCCAAATAATTTCCTCGACATCATTTTATGAAATATTGGGAAATACGTGGCAAATGAAGACAAAAAAGGCATACGGCGTGGGCAGAAACAGAAATAATAAAACTCCTATTTCTTGAAATTCTGGACTGAAACTAACTATGCGAAAACCACCATAAAAATTATTTTTTCGACGAAAATTCGTATTCGTACTTAATTGTAAAAATATTATCAAAAACTTTTTTTGTCGCCTGATGAACTGAACTAAATGACTGATTTCATCAGATCTGATGTTCTGGTTGCGACCATTTCGGTAACGCTGAAAATAGCGGCAAACAGAAAATCAGTGTAAAATTGAAGTAAGAGCTCAATCATTATTAGATCTTTGTATTTGTTGTATTAAATCAATACTCTTTTTATTATAACATTAGTCAAGCGCATATTTAAGGAATGAAATGAAGGTATAGAAAATAAAGAACGTGTTTGCCTCTAGCAGAAATTCGATCAATCAAAATGAGAATAAAACTCTGCTTCAAGAAATGGTTCTAAATATAATCCGTGAGCCACTTTTGTCTTATGTTATAATAAATAGAGTAAACACTGTTGAGGTATTTCTAGCAATTAATTTTGAACTAAAACATTGCCCCTTTACTACCGATGATTAAAGTTAAGTGACGTTTAAACTTCAAAAATGTATGGTCAAAAAGTCGCTAATCAATACTTAACTTTCAGCAACATTTATTATTAAAGGGCTGTATAATATAAGAAATAGTCTAGTTGCGGCAAATAATCCAAATTCTAAACAAATGTTCCTGTTAAAAGTGAAACGGATTGTTTTCAGAATTTTCTTTTTTACATACCTACCTACACACATAGGTACAATAATATTGGCAGGATTGTATGTGAGTAACGTATAATTTGTTTTAGCTCCAAGTCACATCAAAAGGAAATATTCGGTAGCAAGGTTGTAAAAATATGTAAAGTGTGAATTTACGATTTTGTTGGAAGAAGTACCGATTTGGTGATTGTGTTATTTTCCTAGTCAACAGTAGTACCCACCTAATAGCTTAAAACATAGTAGTTTAACATTAGCACCACTGAATAATAAAATAAACTTTTAATCAAAACTTTAATAAACTGCCATAGAAATAGTTACTGATCTTATGCCGTTTGGTTTTAGACTTGTAGATTAAACAATATGTCATGTGAGTGTTCGTTTCTTCGCATTTTATACTCTATATCCCTAACAAGTATTAATTTATAAAAATGACCTCTATGTTTACTCAAAGTTAACATATCTTCTTGTAATAGTTGATATTGCGTATCTATACAATTATGTTTTAGGGACTCTGCGTGTAATATCTTCCTAAATGTTGTACTTTCCACCATCTTGCACAAAGTCGTTATGTTGCACCTAATCTTACAAACTTAATAAATATCTACATCATCTCATGTAAGTAGAATATTTTGTTATGTAAATAGTGATTAGATGAGTTAGGAAAATGTTCAATACAATTTTACCCTTAACCTGTAAACTTGCAAGTAGTCACATATTTTATTTATATCTACTTCTCTGTATGTTACATATTTATTGGAGAACGATATATTCTAATAAAAATAATAATTTATTAGACAACAGTGAGTAATGGTTCGTTCGTAGATGCTTTGGAAGTAAGGGTTCTTTGCACTGTTGAGGAGTATATAAATTCAATTATTAAAGAACGATTGTGTAAGTAGGTACCTTAACTTAAACTCTAGATATCAAGTTGGTAGATTAGATGTGTGGTTAGATACTTTACTCAAATTGTAGGTTTATAGTAACTAAGTGAATAATATTATATTTAAATTAAGTTGTTATAATTTTTTAGATAACTTTATTTTGATAACTATCATGTTTTATCCCGTAGGCACCGAATTTATAAACGAACCTACCTGAAATTTGTATGATTATTGGATACGTAGTTCACCTATTTGTTTTTGAATAGGTACCTACCCGTTTAGTTGTCAAACATACATAGGGTTGTTGTACTAGGTTCACATTATCGTGTAGAGGCGAAGTGCCAGCGCAGGCGCCGGGGCCGGGTAGGCCGGGCCTCGGGGCCGCGCGGCCTTAGGGTAGCGAATTGCGGCGGGAAGCACGGTGACGAACGATACAGATACTACTCACCGATACAGGGCAATATGGATATTGTGTATTTCCAAAATACGTATGTTTCTACGTGACAATTAAACGCCTAAATTGATTAGCATATTGTTGTTGAACTTGATGTATTTTAGAGAATTATTGATCAAATCGATGTTATATAGATGTTTATTGTAAATATTAGCTTTAATTGAAGCCAAAAAAGAATGGAATGGTCTAGAGTGTTATAGAAGGCTGTATTTTTGGGTGATATTTTAGAAGGAAGGCATCATATCTTTCATAACATTATATAAAATAACACGATATACCTAATAATAACAGATATGAAATGGGGACGGACGGACATAGAAATGGTAATGATGTGATAAATGCAAATGGATTTTAGTTTTAGTGTTGTTGTGCTATTAATAAAATATGTTCAAATGTGGTTATTTGTTGTTTTCTTTTGAAATATGTACACAACTTGCTTCCAACTTCAAACAAGAACCTTGATTGCACCGAAAATATACGCGACGTAAGCGCTGCGCCTACGCCGCTACGCCATGCCTACGCAGCATCTACACCGTGCATATGCGCGCTTAAGCTACGATATATACTTATTTCATATAAGAGCGCCACATGCGGCTGTAATGTCCAAATACAGAGCCTTTTTTGACACCCTAATGTTAAATACTGGTGAATGATTTTCATGACGTCCATTTATATAAATATGACGGATATGCTCTTCTCGCAAACCGTAGCTTCACACCTACGATAGATTAACACCCAGTTCGATGGGGTCGATAGATGTGAATCCAATTACCTTAAATATACTTAAGAATATATAAACTACTTTCCTACTTTTACTACACCTACATAAAATCACGAACAGTGTCCCTGCGAACTGAGCAGAATTTAAACAAGGATCGACACTTGCTAAGTATATAGGTACCGACAGACAGATGCTTGCAGACCGTAGCTTTGGTTACTAAGTATGTTATAAAAATTAAAGCCCTACAACAAAATAAATAAAACGCGCAGTAAATTAATCAAATAGGTAGGTATAGAACACCTACCAAATACCCATTAACTGAATACACTTTCAATTAGTGCAATGTCGACTTTATAGAACACTGCCGATTTTTATGAAATGTGCTGGAGCACTTTAAGCCTTTATACTTCCAGATCTACTAAGCAAGCTCAACAAAACTAGTTTTCAAAACTTTTGATGTTTGCAAACTTCAAATGATATCACCTCCAACTTGTTTGTCTCGACATCTACTTCATTGTCAGTAGTTATACATCGGGGACATGCAGTCAGGCTCTGCGACACGCGTAACATGAGTTATTAGCTTCGATTTGAGCAGCTACGCAAAGGCTTTTATCGTGGTGACGTCGAACTTTCTTTAACTGCTTTTATTTTTGCTGACATTCGTGTCGGTGAGCCGTCGTGAGCGCACGCCGCGGACGCTCCGCTCCCTCCCTCCGCAGCTCCACAGTGTACAACTCGTCGCCAGCGCGGCTGCCTCGCCAGCCACTGACGTTACCGCTACAAACCAACCGTGAATACATTTTAAACCGTAAAATCTTCTCAACAAGTTTCGTGTGTAATATTTTGTTAAACAGTGAGCCAGTGAAATAAATCCATTCAATTCTGTACACTCAAGTGAAATGAAACTGAGCGATGCGATAATGTTTCGTTGTTTTAATTTGATCCGAGGTGAAACACTGATGAATTAAACTTCGTTTCGTACACAGGTGAGTCGCCAACCAGTTTTTTTTTTACAAATAGTTAAATATTTTGTTACCGTTATGTTAGATGGGGGGTACTTTTGTCGTTATTTTTTTTTAAAGATCAAGTTTTTGAGTGGCTTGATGTTGATCTCATCAAGCCACTCAAAAACTATTGATAAAACTGTCAATCTCCATATTATTTTTGGTATAACACTCAATCATCGTGTTAGTTATCCACTGTATGACCTTGGTCATCCCGTGCTCTGATATCAAACTACTTGATCAATCGTCGAGATTAACAATTTAAAACAATAGGTATTCGTATGAACCGTATACCACGTTCATATTCGTCAAGCTAAAAAAACAGTTTCTGGTGCATCAAAATAGTTACAGTTAAGTGCAACGTGTTTATCAAGATAATTTAAATTCATAACTAGTTTGATATCCTGGCTGGGTATCCTCTCCCACTTACTAAACAGGCTCATAAACTTACCGTTATTAGATAATAATATAAATCACATATGCTCACCTCAGAAAACGAATGATATTCAAATTCTTTTTATATATCATGTTGGAATCCAGTAAGTACATATACCAAATATATATGTGTGCATTAAGATTGCGGTACCATTATGATTTAATGATAATATATCGATGTAGATTAGTAAGTAACCTGGAGAAATAGAAAAATCAATTAGTATTTGATGTAAGGTACTGATCGATAGGTAGGTAGGTACAGTGAGTCAGTAAAGCTATTTGTAATTTCAGTGTTCACTGTATCTGTGCGCCTGGTTTGAAACTTGTTTGAGTTGGTATTGCACCGGGCCTAATTCTACAGCCTGCATTCCTGGGAATAACAAAAGATTTTACCTTTGATAATGTAAAGCAGAGTAAAACACAAACATAAATATTCTATAAATGGAATGCTACAGTATCATAAATAGTGGTCGGCAATGAGGTGTGCTAACAATTATAAATATACATTTAGAAAAGAAGCCGAGCATCTTGTATGGAGCGTGTGAACTGAAACCTCGGCGCAGCATCGTCTAGTCCGTCAGCTCACTTTCCATCCATTCATGGCGTCTCCAACTTTTTCCAACGATTTCTTTCACCCTTCTCTGTTCAGTTGATTTCCAGCTTTCTTCTTTGTTTGCGTCGTTCACTCAGCATGTGCGATATTAGATAGTTGATGTGTTGGAAAAACTAGACTTGCCATACAATGGTAGGTACCACTGTAGTCCATGGAAGTGATTGTATAACGTTATAACCCCTGATAAAATATAATGTCTTATCGGAGGTATAAATAGTTACTAAGTCCATTTGTCCATTGTAAGCACGTAAAAGCTACCTACTTGACTAAGAAAACCTTAAGAAAAGGCCATACATAATACTGAAAGGTACATACATATGTATATAGTATTCATAATAGATACGGCCCGAGGGTCACTAGTAACGACGTAATATGTAATATAGATGCTATGCAGACCTTATTCCTTTTCAAAAACCAGAGAGCTTAAATTAAGAAACTAGACACTTCGTTAGAAGATTTTCCATTTATAGAATGAAGATGAACCCAAGATTTGAGGTGGCATCAAGATGAATCGCATTGTGTAATATTGCACGTTGCGGTTGGTACTCCATAGTGGCATCTATGATCTTTCCTACATGAGTTACGTTACGTAGTCAGTAACTGACTACGCCAGTCCCATTATACGGCTGGATACATTTCTACATTGTTTAGAAAACGGACCGGTCTATCGTGTGCTCCTGGATTGATCAGTAGCCACTCGTGTATCTATGAGGAGTATCGGCCGGAATAATCGGTCAGGCATGCGGCCCAGAGGTCGGAGGCGGTTAATTGGCCAAGAGTCGCCACGGCCGGTTTGTCCGCCAGGCGTTGTTTTACGGCATTCCTAGTCTGGTAAGCGAGCCTCGCTACACTCCAACACCATTGCTAATTCTGTTAAGTGGTACATCCTTTTCTTTGTTAGAAAATATTCAGTTTTGAGAATATTTACCGCATCGCTCATTGTCGTAGATAAACCAGTCGTTGTTTATGTTCGTGTGCTTTTATTATTTTATTGAAGCGAGGGTGTAATGCAATACAGTTGCGAGTAAGCTGTATATAGTGAGGCTTCCCGGTTTAGCCGGAAATTAAAAACCCCCTCGCCCGTGAGCATGCACCGACTCCCCAAAAGTTTCGGTTGTGTTTCCTAGCAATATTGATCCGTTATATTTTGTTATTCAGGAAAGCTATGAATGTGCCTCATGTTACATCAATATTCGACTGTGAAGTTTTGATAATCTATTGATTTATAGAGATAAGTATTATCTAGCGTTTTATGTTTGCGAACGAGCGGACCGTGGTCACGTTTAACTCGTTTGCTCTCAAGGATAAACCTGTAATAAAGGCAGATTATCCGTGATCTTATAATGCTTACGTGGATTCGGTCGGACATTGATCTCGAGCTGTTGGAAAAAACGGGGAACAGTTGCCGGCCGGGGCGGCGGGGATTCACGGTTGAGCGCCCTCGCCACCTGCGTCACTCTGCCACCCGCACCATGACTTACCTAGCCAGCTATAGCCGATAGTGCGCACATACTACACTTACTCTATTTCGCTGTTACAACAATGCTATCTACGAAATTAAACAAACGCCATACGAAGTCACGAACACTATTGTTAACATGTTGCATAATGTGACTATTTCAATTAGGACTGAGTACCTAATAAGTTCGCTATCGCTGCTTACTTTCAATGATTTAATGACAAAGCATTATCTTCATACATTAGAAGATGTTGAATAATCAATAAAGGGTGATGTGCTCATTGCATTGTCACTGCGTCCAATTCATGAGAGATAAACAATATACATATATTTTCGGCTGTATGACATCGATTAACAGCATTCTTCCGGAATAGGTCAGTTTAAAAGAGTTCCATAGAGAAGGTAACGTGGATAAAACATTTTGTGGCAAGTGTACCTTTATGCAATTCTATTAAACTTTCACTTGCACGATTCTGTCATATTGTTGAATAGTTCGCTCTGTCAGTTGCAGTCGAGGGAGACGGTGCTATATTTTTGCTTCCATACGCTTACTTAATTAGACATCGAAAGCGTTGTAGATGTTACATTATCGAGTTGTTTGCATAATGTTTCTCGGGTGAGTTCTCTTCGGTCAACAAAACATTTTGATTGCTGTTTGAACATATATTACTAATTTGGCAACTTGTAAATTTGCTCAAAGTTGTTTTTACTAATGACTTTCGCTCGAGGCTCTATCCGCGTGTAAGTAGGCTAAATTTTTCTTTTAACTTTCTGATCTTTTTCGAAAAGCGGTTTACTTCGATTCTACAATTTTCCACGCTTAACCATCGCTTAACAGTAGGTTTCTATATAACAATAAAATAGATTATGATGAGCTAGCTAATGTGTTTCTTATAATCCTAAAACTGGGGTTAAAAAAGTTAATTTAAAAAAATCCATAGACACAAATCGATCAACAACATGCCTTTGTTAGCCGATTCTATCTATATTTAGGACCCGATTTATATAATAAGCTCAAAAGAATACTTAATATTTATAGTGCCAGTTACCTACAAACACTGTAGTCTGTAGATACGCGAATATTTGGGTAAACTTGATTATACAGACACAGAAACACTTCTAGAAGTACTTCAATAATGATATAGTTATTACATTGGTAATTTTTTATTTGTATTTATAAGTAGGATATTATTATTTAAAAAAATGACTATATATGGACAAATAATCAGCTGATCGCTTAGTATGGGGATGGCCTGAAACACAGGTTTTTATTAACCTAGCTCAGGAAGGTTGCCATAAGTTATAATGTCAGTACCAATGCACCTTTTATAGCTAATTAAAAACGTAAGTATAAATAAAATAAAATTAGCTTTTATATTAGTATTTAAGCCAATCTGATAAGAAATTGGTACTTCTAAGTATTTATAAATTTGTAAATGTATTACTTTGTAAAAGGACCTAAATAATTATTTTTTTTAACTTGAAAGTACTGTTCCTTAGAGCTCTTTGACAAGAACAAGCCCGACGAGCCTGCTCTTGGCACAATTTGCGAACGGATGTTGAACTCGACTAAGAACGTCAAGACTCGCTAATAAGCCACAATATAACGGAGAAAACTAGGTATAATATGTGTGCTAGCTAACAATTTGCTTTTTATGCATAAGACAAGTTAATTAAGGTTAATATCACTTGTGTCGCAGTGTCAATGAGTGTGGCGAACATTTGCAGCGGAGCAAGTTGCCGGAGGCTGCGCGGGCGCAGGTCATTGTACCGCTCGCCCGAGGAGGCTGCACTCGCCCCTTGCCCCCCTCCATCCGTGACACCCGCAAACCCGCATCCTTTATATAACTCATACAAATAAAAAGGACAAAGACTATTCCCTCAGTAAAATAACAGGAAGACTAGCTTCTAAAAAACCATAGTTACAAGAAAGAAACATAACATAGGTTATCATTTCTAAATCATTTCTTAAGAACGTGTTTGGCATAATATTAAATATGATGGGGGACAAAAACCCGTCCTAAGCTAGAACGGGATGATGTTGTAACTTCCCATAACGACAAACTTGTAACATACGGGAACAAAGAAGAAACTCGACATGGTTGGTATATACGAGAGTTCCACAGGTAACTGTGGAACTCCCGTACACAGACAGTGAGATGGGTTATGGGCCATAACCTACCTCACTGCCTGTTCTTTCTTTTCCGTTTCTTGCAAGTTCAACATGATTACCTACATCTAAGTCTCCTGCGTTTTCCAATATCACAATATCACCATCTTTAGCTCATTAAGCCTCATAATCAGCTTGATGACTTAAAGTTTGTGATATTGCCGATTCATTGGAAACAGGCCACACAAAAAACTGAATGACCTCCAAATCCACCAGTCTGAAAATATTTTGCATCTTAGAACACTTGTGAACTTGCGTTCCAATTACTGCACTGTCAATTTGGCCTTTCAACCCACTCTAAAGCTGTACCTATGGAAACAGTTACATCGCCCTCATTGTATACACAATTTGTTAGAGCAGCAATTTTTCTAAATACTTGTTTATGCTTTGTTATGACTTTGACGTACAAAATAGAATACAATTTGACCTTTGCTAAGCTGTATTGTTGTATGATAATGTCAAGGGAAATACCAGAGATCGTTTCTTAATGCCCTTAGCTGAGGATGGGATTGGTGAAATCCGTTTTAGTGCAATTTGTATGGCTAGAAGTTAAACTGTTTGTAATTTTGTATGATTAATCGAAGACTAACCATGTGGAGACACAGACAGTTCTTAAAGTTTAGGATTTCATTGTGTAAGTTTAATGATTACGTTAGATAGATATAAAATAAATTAACATTTGTCCCTACGCATTGCTTGGATATAAGATTTTCTTGGAGCTATAGCAATGTTCTAAACACAAGCTGCTTATACAATTAGGAGCCGAGACTACGACTTTAAATTAAACTGCGTATTTCTAATGACGTTCCCGCAGTCTACATACAAAAAAAAAATCAAATAAAAAAACTAATCGGCAAGATCTATAGTCAGCCCATCACTACTATTTAGTTTGTTAGAAAACATATTACTTTTTTAATTCAATGTTAGGATTTATTTCATTGTTCCTAAATACACCAATGCATTAGTATTGCCAATGTTTTCATTTATTGTCGTCTCCATATTATATAGCTTGTTCTAATGACATCTGAACGCTATGAATAACATCGATATACATAAACAATGAATAACATTGAAAATAACGTGGATATATATATTATGTACGATTTATCTTCTATATACTATCTTTTTCTTAAAATAACCTGGATACATACTTATAAATCCACGTTATTTTAAGAAAAAACACATTTTGGATTTGCTTGTAACAAATTTTATTCATAGTCTCATTCAGATGACATCGAAATAAAACAAGATTGCTATTATAATATGACTTTGTCCAGCAGTCTTTCAGCTAAAATGTTGATGATTAGCTATTCTAAAGTAAATAAGTTATTTTGAAAAACTTGTTACTTTTTAGCACGCTTACTAACCATTAGAATAGTTAATTAACAGAGTCTTAAAACTTCAACAACATTAATATGTAATTATACCAAACCAACTACTTCTGTTTTTGGAATAATTAGCAATTTTAGACATGTATGGTGTACGTTCCACATAGCTGGCCAAATAATGGCAATGATCAGAAACTTGACCATGCTCGCATTCTATTCTAAAGACATTTATGGAGAAATATTCCAACTCATAAATATTCATGTAAGTAGGCATATTAATAAGTTGTAGGTAAATAAAATAGCCATGTTAATGAGCAAGTCAGACCTAAGCTGTTCATAAAAGTTTTAAATAAAGAGGTTAGAAATGTAGAAGTTACTCAGTTAGTGTAGTTTGTTATATTTTTATTTACGACTAGCTGACCTGCTAGACGTTGCCCTGTTCAGATTTCAATAGTTCATACAAAAATCCAATAGAAAAAAGGATGGAGAGATTTTTCCGAACTTTTCAAAACATAAATTGCTAAAAAAGCTCATCATTTGAGAACGGCTGGACTTACCAGCCGTGATCTTACCAACAAACAGCATTTCGTTGTTATTATATGAATTTGGATTATGTTATTATAGATTAGTCATATAGTTACTCGTGTAGGTACCTATAGTATATTTTAAATAGCTTGGAGAATTGATACATTATGCATATTTTTTAACTAACGTAACAGCTAGGCATCGTACAGAAATAACTTTGACGCAAGCAAACCAGAATTAATGTTCTATATCAAAACGATTATTAACGCTTTTCATATTTTAACTTCAATAAGGCTTATGACTGTATGAATAGTTAAATATATTGTTTTCTAAAATAACTAGCTAACTTCTTTCAAATACCAACTTCAAGTCTCCGAAGGTGGTATTTGAAAGAAGCTTCTCTTGTGCACAATACCATTTCAGGAACATCATATACTTACTTCCACTAAATATTATAAATGCAAAAGTTTGTGAGGATGGATGGATTATGTTTGTTACTCTTTCAAGCAAAAACTACTGAACGGATTTTGATGAAACTTTACAGTAATATAGCTTATACGTCAGCATAACACATAGAATACTTTTTATCCCGATATTCGTACGGGATCGACACTTTGCGGGTGAAACCGCAGGGCGCTGATAGTAATAAATATATGTTCCCATGTTTCTATATCTTTAGTATTCCAAGCGTTCCATTGTCAGTCGTCCATTGACTCAGTATCTGTTTTGTATAAAAATCATCATAATTCTCCCATACCTTTATTCGAATTATAATTCGAGGTCGAAGTAGAATTTCTTCTTCTTCCATAAATCCCTAAACTATCAGCTGTCATCGCTGTATACTTATTTTTCCATACAAGTCTTTTTTTCCTCAGGCAGGTTATAGAAAGATATAAAAGATAAATATCATTCAAATCAATACCAAACCTAGAAGGAATGCGAGAACAGAATTTGTGAAAATGAAACATAAACTCGTTTGGCTTTGTGATCGGATTGGCATAAATTTCAAAAACTAATTAATAACAATTCTGCATAATGCTGGGGGCATTAGGCAGTAACATAATGGTCAGTTATGTTTATATATCTGAACTAGCTTCTGCCCGCGGCTTCGCCCGCGTGAATGTCGGAAATTATCCCACGGGAACGTGCTACCAGGATAAAATGTATGTCCTTCCCCAGGATGCCATCTATCTCTTTGCCAAATCAGAAGTTCATTGGTTTAGGCGTGAAAATGTAACATACAGCATCATGTTCAAATCCTCCACTTAAAAAATCGAATTACCCCTTTTTACGCCGTCAGGGGTCAATTTACGACAACTTTACATACTTATTATTAATTATTTTCTGTCAAATGTATTAATACTGAGTTTCGAGGTAATCGGACCGCGCATTCAATTTCTTCCACACAAACTTCAACAACTCTATATCCCCCTTTGAGGGGTAGTTTTGAAAAACTAATAATGATAAACTTTATTGCTTACTTAGGCGAGTATTCATGCCAATTTTCAAGATTATTAACCTAAGGAATAAGATTTTTCATATAAACTGTATCCCCGCTTTTCACCCCCACAGGGGTAGAATTTTAAAAAATCGTTTGGGGTAAATTCATAACTTGACTCAAAGATTATATTTTATATCAATTTTCTAATTAATCAAGCCACTCATTGTAAAATCCTCCCCTGTAAAATTGACTACCCCTTTTCAGGCCGTCATAAGTAGATTTTTCGAAAAACCCTGATACACATTATTCTTTCCTTTCAATTTTAGGTATAAATACTGAGTTTCGATTAAATCGGACCGCGCGCTAAAATTCTTCCATACAAACTTTGAAACCTCCCAATCCCCTTTTCGGGGGTAGTTTATAAAAACAAAAAATGCCCAACTTCATAATTTACTTAGATAAGTATTCGTGCCAACTTTCAAGTTTATTAACTTAAGGAATAATATTTTTCATACAAACAAAATCCCCCCATTTCACCCTCTTAGGGGTGGAATTTCGAAAAACCCTTTCTTAGTGGATACCTACTCTTTACGAAGAATATACCCTCCAAATTACATGTCTCTAGGACCAGCGGTTTAGGCTGTGCGTTGATGTCTCAGTCAGTCAGTCAGGACTTTGAATTTTATATATATAGATATTATGAGCAGACAGTATTCTACAACGGTACGCTGACATACATAAAGTGTTAGAATTACTTATTTAAATGACCAAAGTTGGCTAGCTTGCTATGTTTTTGAATTCGCTATGTTACTTTCTTAATATTTTATGATAGGCCCTCATCTTAATACACTCTCACTTTTTATGAGATAGGTAGGTACTTATCTACATAAACATTCTTAAGAACAATAATTATATGTATAAGGACTATAAGATGGTAAGTGAAGCTAAACAGTTACTTAATGATTCGATTTTTGTACCTAATGGGTACTTGTCGTAAGATATTGAAATCATCTAACGTCGAACACCTTACCTTTTACCCGCTTTGAAACCTTCCTTAGCTAATTTAGTTTTTCTCTTATCAATTTAAACAGGCACGACTACTTAGAATAGAACGACGTTAGTATAATAATACGATACGATGTTGTCGCGATTTGTCGTGTCTTTGCGTTGAAACACTTATCACGAGTTCGCAAGTGGCAAATAGTGGTTGTCTGAGGTCATAACTCTCATCGTTATGCTTAATAATCGTAACTTCTCCAAATGCCTAGCAGCCTGGTTATTCACAAGGTTCTAAAGGCATTTTTAACAGTACCTACGTAATTACTTCTACAAATAGGTTTTACCTAATATAGTATATCGAAAGTTAATAATAATAGTTAATGTCTAAGCTTATCGATGGAAAACATATCGTTTTTTTATAGAAAGTTATGAAAATAAATGTTTATGGTACGAGAGGGAGAGAAAGGATAAACAAAAGAAGGAGGGATTGTGTGGGGAATGATATGAAAGAACAGGGAGCGAATGATAGCGTGACGGTTGAGAGGGGAGATTGGAAGAAGAAAACGTGTTGCGCCGACCCCTAGCATCACGGGACAAGGGCAGAAAGATGATTTAAAGTTATGGCTCGACTATTTTCAAAGGTTTATGTTTCATGACACCATTACGATTATTGCACCTTCGAAATTAGATTTCTAGGCCGGACACTATTAGTGTCACCACCATCAGCTATGTTGGTTAATGATAAAAGCGTGCATTAGGGGCAACAGGTTGTCGGCCAGTATTAACGTCGCCTGGATCTAAAATAAGGTTATTGATTAATGTTTGAATACCCACTTCGGAACTACGAAAACTTGTGAAGAAAATGAGCGAACAGTACAATCTGATGCGACGAAATCTGTCTGGATTGTTGCCTAATCCTAGTGTAGATTCACAGTATCTATATTATGGCTTCTCATTCTATCTCGGCTCTTTCACTCATTGAAATCAACAATTAATATCCATTAGTGAATTTCGAGATTCGATCATGTAAATAACTGCTTGTCTGCCACTTCCCTAGATCCTAAATCTCTCCGCCTTGCCCCGGATTGAGGATCATTAAATTCGTTCCTCGGACTGTCGGACACATTCAACTCATCTATTCTTTATTTCTTGTTTATATAAGATTTTATACGATTATAAGTGTGCTGGATTTTCTATCGTCAAAAATGTCAAACAATGAATGTTTGTCATTTTTGGTACCTACTATTTAAATTCATTTAGATTAATTTTCAAAAATTCTTCCTTAATTCCTCACCTTCGTTACATAAGGAACTTTTGTGCTTTTCATGCTTACAGACCCAGGGGATTATTTATTAAGTAGTTTTTTTTTCAATTCACAGGGCAACAATGTACGCTCCATCAACAGCGTCAACGACGACGTCCGGGTCTGGTCGCGCGGCTGCCGTGCCGGGGGACCGACGCGTGCGAGCTGTGCGCTTGGTGCGTCCGCGCAGAGCCGCACCAGCCTTCGGCTTCGCGCTTAGAGGCGGCAGAGAGTACGCCACCGGCTTCTTCATATCCAAAGTTGACTTCAATTCTGAGGCACACGTTCAGGGATTGAAGGTTATAGTTTTTTTTATGCTTTTATCTATTAACGCTTCTTTCTGCTTGATTTGACTGCCTCGAACTGACTCCTGACGTTTTAGATTCGATTAGCAGTTCAGGCAATGCGATATTGGGTATTTCATCGGAGATTTCTAAGTCACACCCGGAGTCTGGGGGTCTACTCCGAAGTGCAAAGCGCGAATGTTCGGATCGGACCGACACATGGCCTAAGCAAATATTATTGAAAAATGCGAAAAAAGTTTGGATCGGCTCATTTGGGTCGGGACCATAGTCAATATTCGAAAGAGTGTAGGAGTGTAGAATCGAGACTGACCGAACCAAATAGTAACTTCGTAGCAGTTACATACTACTTCGGAGTAGACCCCCTGGATTTTTGCCCGATAAATGGTTTCCCATTACCATTGGGCTACGAAATGTGAGTGTACACAGTATACACCCTTGCCTACCTCTTCGCAGAACATAGGCGTGATAATATTATTTTGCTGCTTGAAACTTGGGGAATTACTTGTATACCTTGTGCCTACTAGCGACCCGCCCCTGCTTCGTACGGGTGCACTGTACTGTTGTGGTACCATCGAGATATTTGTATATATTATCAAGTCAAATAAATTAATATTTTATACACATAAACCTTTCGGAATAAATTCTTAAAATCTGTTTGCAATTTAGAAAAACTAAGTGGTCACACATACCGCAACGAAAAGTGACATTGTTTTATATTATGTACCTAAGTATTTGATTAGTGGAAATTAATCAAGATAAATTCTGAATGATGAACATCTGAATCATGAATCGTATAACATAGGTCGGGAAAGCAAAGCTATTTACAAGAACATGATTATTCCATCTTCCTGAGCTGAGAGTAATCGAAATATTTTATGGTCGTCGTGAATAATGCTTCACTTTGGATGTGTGCAACTGCGTCGGTTTATAGTTCATGCTCAACGCGAAGAGTGGCGTAACCTATGGGAGCTATTCTCAGGGCTCACGTTCGGTATTTATTATTATTATAGTGCAGTTGTAAAACATTTTCAACTTAAAGCAAATTGTTATGTAAAATGCAATTAGTCTGAAGAATTATAGAAACTTACAATTTCGCAAAACTTGATTTTATTTAATAATACGACTAACCGAAGAACCATCACTCAGAGGTGGCTAGGTGATTTGTCTTATGCAACATCAATAATTATTTAGCCATGGCATTTGCTAGATAAGTAACACCACAATAAAGCTTGTTATCCGTGAAATAACCGAATAACCATGGTTACGTGGAATGCCACAATGATCAATACGTGGAACCATTGTGTCGGAGAGTTCTTGTAGGAACTATTATAAGTTCTTTCGTCTATTTGGCAATATATTATTTCATTGTTTCGTGTGTTCCTTTCGTTCTTACATGAGCAAAGGGAAGATTTAATCTCTATTGACATTTTTTGTGGCTGTTACCTATTACATGTTCTCACGGTCCCTAGTGTCCCAGCCGCTGGGCGCGTGCGAACGACTGCTCACAATTAAATCAGCAAGCTGCTTGCTTCTGTGCAATTACCCACATCCGAGGCTGAACTACTGTCGCAACACGCATTCTATTCTTTCCGAGCGCTCACGTAACCACTGTTGGTATCTTTTGCCACAATTTAATCTCATGCGTAAGTCCATTTACCATGATGATCACCTAGTTGTCTCATACATGTGGGTCAAACACTTCATTGCTTTGTCGTCGTGAGGCGCACTTGATTCATTGGTCAACAGGTGATGCAGCAAATTACATCGCGCCTTATTGTGTGGAGTTGAAGACATGATTATGCTTAATAGTTTTGAAAAGCGCTCGTGACAGTTTATTTTAAAATCGATTATGCTTTAACATACTTTGTTTTAGATTTGGAACTAGGGCATCACCGGTATCTTGGTACAGATCTTTAATAAAACATTGATTAACGTTTATTAACAAACAATTAAGAAGGTTGGTAGCTAAAATAAGATTATGAATGTTTTGGTTTAGTCAGCCTGTTTACTAATACTTGGTAGGCTACGGAAATCAGATAGACAACAGCTGCAGCACTGAGTGAATTAATATTCAGTTAAATTTACGAAGATAATGTTGAGAAATAAATAAAAGGTAATGGTATCTAAATAAATAATGGTATCTGTAAAATTCAGCTCTTATACCTTTGGTAGGTAGTAGGCACATGGTTATAAAATATTCTGCACAAGCAATCTCCGCAATTTGACAATTTTCAAAGAACAGGTTTCGTGAACCTAGGACTAGAAATGGGTCTGCATCTAATTGATGCCTATAACATAGGAATAACGTTTTCAGCATAAACAGTATAATATATACCTACTATTTGGAACTTTACATAATCCAGCTTCAACTATCCAAAATTTATAAAATGATTTTAGTAATGTACATTTGCGTATCTGGCTCCGTTATACAAAAACATTGCAAGATTTTGATGTTGTTATGTAAGACCTGCACATCATAAAACTATCCGCTTAATGGCCTACAATTTTATACACAATTAGCATATTGTATTAAGTAATTACTAATTAGATAACACAGGTGACATTTAACTAACCGGTTCTACTTATATGTACATATTATTATAGTCTTAGTGATTTTCTAAAAACTAAATCTACGGGCAACGTCTAGCTTATGGACAGAACGTCACATAGAACAAATTATGAATTTTACTTTCTACTTAAAATTAACATAGGTAAAGAATCTTTTGAAGTTTAGCCGGGGCGTCTCGTCATAATTAAACAGTTAGACAAGAATGCACATATATTATTTGCAGTCGTTACAAAACTTTTCACACGATTACTTCCTCGACAAAGAAGTTACGAAAAATTCACGTACATCCGCCATTATTAAAATAATACAATGAGGTGTTTTGAGAAATTACGAAGATTCTTGAGAAGCGAACAGAAATACTGCAGCTCAGATAAACTGTATCTAATGTCATTGACTTGTGCTAAAGACTGATACAACACGAGCATCGGTAGACTCACGGCAAGTCAACAAAACGTGTCAATACAAGCTGTTGGCGCACTCACTATTGAGTCTCTAACTTATACTTTTCAATGTTACGGCGAAGACTTTTCTTTTAAAAACTTCCTATCACCTTAATTCATGACTATTTGAGATGTTAATTACTGCAATTATTTTCATCATAACTTGGGGTACAGATTGCTACCGTGCACTCCACTCCGTACAGCATACGACAGGATATGAAACTCAACAAATTACAATATATTATATTGAAACATATCCAATACTATATTCAGTGGCACGCTAAGTGCAGGAAGGTGGCGGTAAATCGGTGCAATTATATGACAATTTGTAAATAGTCCATGTTCCCATGAGTCGGGTCGTGTACGTGTCCAGTGCGTGAGTCACTCAATTACTCTGTACGGCGACTTTCTACCGCTTTCCGTTCGCGTGCGCCTCTTCGGCTTAATGCTTCTTGTATAACGTTTGCTAAAATAGAAAAGCGCTAATACGGTCCTTCACAGAAGACCATGCGGTCAGTGTGATACTACTAGTCAATAATGTTTTTATCTGATTGTGAGCGTGATGACGAGGTTACGTCACAAGTATTCAAATTATGTGTTTGGTACTATAGAGCCACGAATATTTTAAAAGCAACACGAAAATAAAAATTGCAAACAGTACCCATGTTCGCAGCTCGCAAGTTGTGAAACAAAAACGTTTTTTCATGATAAAGGTAGAGAAATATTGTATCAACAAGGCCACGCTGTAAAAAGTAAATCATCATCATTCTCCTGCCCTTATCCCAAATTATTTGGGGTCGGCGCAACATGTGGAAAGTAAAGTAAAAAGTAAATAGAGTAACTATTGTATTGAAAATACATTGACGGTATGACTCACTTAATTACTTTTTGAAAAGTGAACACTTCAGACGGTTGGACGGTTCAGACGAATGTGACGTCATACATTATGTAGCCATTGTCTTTGCGCACTTAATGTTACAGGTGTACCTGTCAAGCAGCACTGTTCTAATTAAATTGATGGCACAGTTTGCCCATGTTAATTACAATGGTATTTTCAAGTCTGTAATTATTTTTATAATGATTAGGTACTAGCCCACAATGCCACTTGCGTAAATCGAAATGTTCAAGGGAACTGAATGGAACATAAAGCCGTAATAATGCCTTTTTGCAAAAATATGCACGTGTGTGTTTTGTATTATAAAGTAAAAGACATCAATCACACCCATTCCAAAAAGAAAGTGAATTCATTGGGAGGGCCGGGCGTCGTTGCGTCTGGCGTTCTTTTGCGTCACTGGCAAAAAAGACGACTTGTATGTAACGAAAGTCTGATCGAAAGTTGTCCGATATGTGGGCCACTGAGCGACCTGTCCGGCTTCTTTTGCTGCGCTCGAACTACGTGATGAAACTGACGAAAGTTCTACCCTATGCTGTGCTGCTGATGGACGATGCGAACTGTTAGTCACTGTGAAATGCAAAGATACTGCAACAACTGCTTCGGTGAATGTACGAAAGAGTCGATTAAACTCAGCAAAAAAGATAGGAGATTTGATTAATATGATAAATGATTATTTCAAAGTCTGCTGATATTTATAAATTAAGTTAGTTTTGGCAATATATCTTGTGGGTTCATTTTTATAATGGGGATTAATTATTTTAAAGTTTTATGATAGTTAAAACTACTTACTCATCATATACCTTCCTTTCGCTGACTTTCCACAGACAGCTGGACTTTCCAAAAAAAAAAAAGATTTATATTAATGAATAGCACTGAAAAACCATATTTAGCATTTAGCTACTTACTACAATCATAACAAAAGGTATTCTTACAAATCACAATATCACCCGCGTAGTCCCTTAGAACAACTGGCGGCCGAGAAAAGTAGGCCACGGCTTCTGTCCCTGAGTTGTACCGAACTTTACATAACAACTTACGCCAAATTGCACGCTTAGAAACTCGGAACTACGATTATTTCAACTCTCGATAACGTTTTAGTATCTGAATTAAATGAAAGATTTCTGATTTTGTGATAGGTACAGTCACGAGCAAAAGTATGTATACACTCGGCTTTATTCAAAAGCGATTTACTTCTTTATTTTTTAATGAAATTTTATGTTGTTACGAACATAGCATTTTCAAACCCATAGGTTTATCTAATGTGTCGTATTTCAACGTTGCATTCGTTATTTCACGAAAAAATCGCAATTGAAAGTTGCCAAGTGTTGGCATATTGGTGCTCGTAACTGTACACCGTAAAATTACCCGTAAAAATGCAGTTTTTATTTTAAGGGCTGTAAATAAAATTGGATAACAATGGACAATACAGAGCAGGATTTATTTTTCTTCACAAACGTCACAAATAAGCCATTTCCCTTTTTTTTGTTGTCAACAAGTTGTGAGTAATTCTTGAACAGGTGTGTATGAATTGTTAAACTTTAAAATGAAAATGCACAAACCAGCAACCCTATTACGAGCTAAGGTTGCACTACTTAAAAATCTTTAATTTAGGGCTTGACAAATTGCAACTGACCGAAAACATTTGAAATTGTTGCAATAGATGTTAATTGTTATTATAATTAGGAATCAATGGGACGATCACAACCGACACTGAGCATTGCGATTCTTTTATTTGCGCTGGCAACATTGCGTCAACGCGCCACCCGCTGTCGGGCCACTGTTCTTTGCCTGCCGTGGCGCAACAGCACTTCAAAGCAATAACTACATGTGCCTAGTCCATTGTTGTTTCAACACCTGAGAAATTCTTTACGAACCTGCCACAATTTTCTCGGTGCTCATGTAAATTACGTTTTCACGACTAGCGTCTTGTTGTTACTGGTTATGGGTCAACTGGGCTGAGAAATTCTTTAGGTACAATAAGTAGCTAACGAAGATCCGTCTTGAGTAAATATCAGCCTTTAGACGTTACCTATAATATCTATACAAAGACTTTTTTTCAAAACCTCATTATAATATCTATACAAACAAAGACTTTTCAAAACCTCATGATCCTTAGGTATGATGATGACTATAGGTATGGCCAATCCTCATCCGGTCTGTTCTAAACAAGCTTTTTACAGAAAAACATAATGCAAGGACTTTTTCAGGATATGTATGTGTGCGAAAAAAAGCTCATGAAAAACGCGTCGGTTAAAGGTTTATGCCGATGGATTTTTAATAAGCTAGGTCGCTAATCTTTTATCATTATCATCGTTTAGCGGACCATAGACTGCATGGGGCCGCCCGTTGCATCTTAAAATGAACCTGAACGGACCTATTTTTAATACAATTTTTCAATGTTACCAATTTTATCAAATACTAGCAATGAGCAAAGCAAATTATTGCACTGTAATTTTACTTTTACGAATGTTGTATGTGTCTGTACTCATCCAGTGAAAACAATTGTTGGTAAACCTAATGAAATAAACAAAAAAAGTGTAAGTATATATTTCCGTGTTTGCAGGTGGGTGATCAGCTGGTGAGCGTGAACGGATACCGCGTGGACGACGCGGTGCACGCCGAGCTGGTGCACTACCTAGCCGCGCAGTCACGACTCAAGATCAAAGTCAGACGTGAGTACCTACCATACAGTCTGCTCAAATAATCTATTCAATCTACACTCATATTGTATACGTGGGCGGCATGGTTAAACTATACGTTCCAAAGAAAAGAAATTGAAAAGAATTAGTTAAGTGGATACTTCTATTTTCCTTTCAAGTAAAACCTTGCATAATTTATTTTTTTACGCATAGGTGGTGGATGGTGAAAACACGGCTTCTATACACTGTTACAAGTTTGATCGTTTTAATCCTTAAAAGGGGTCATTGTACTCATCATTATGAACTACTTTTACTACGGGACCAACACTGGAATCGTGAAAAAAATACATTTGATCCATAGATTTATGTTCGCATAACTCGACATAATGTATGGATCAACTGATTTTCTTTTGTATTTGTAGAAAATGATTAATCTCAGAGAATCGCTGAACTGAGCCAAACCATTTCAAATAACCTATCCTTCCTAATGTCGTATCAGTGTAGGGATTATTGATTACCCAAACACTACAAGTAATTAGACCAATGATAGAATATAATTTAGAAATCAAAATATTAAAATCCCCACTAGCCACACCAAATGATTCAATCATTGTTATTATGTAACTGAGATAAGATAAGAAATTATATCAGTAGGACAGGCAGCATCCGACTACAATTTATACGTAACATCAATCCACCTGTCATGCAAGGCGATTATTTTATAAAATATTATTTGTTGTAGACACTTGTAGGAAATATCTATGTATTATAGGAAGACATGTGTTACTTCTGACATGATATAATAGTCCAATGATCAATTTATTTAATATACATGCAAATGTACTCATTAATAAATGCAAGGATCTTTGAAGTTTAGTGACATAACAGTATAATAAATAAAAACTGTTGATTGAAGTTTTTAGTTGATTAACGAATAAATTAATAATATATTAGCATTGGTTTCTATACCAATAATAATAATTGAAGTCATTACGCAACTAAACGCACACCACCAAGAGTCGTCTCGTCACTCCGCAGGCGTATCGTCTGACAATGTTACAGTGAATAAAATTATGATAATTAATCAAATCGTATGAGGCGCAACCGGTAATGGAAGCCGCAGAGATTTTATAACTCTCGTGAAAGCTCGTGGGCGTGTGCCTATGAACATTGTCTATTAGGTAGAGTTGCGTAAAACGAATTATGACAGATGAAATGAGGCCTGCTGCCTAGCGATTGTTGAGAGTGCCGAAACATTTCATAAATGACCAGTTTGACTATAGACTTGCACCATGTTTAT
This sequence comes from Apamea crenata, assembly GCA_949629185.1. NCBI lineage: Eukaryota > Metazoa > Arthropoda > Insecta > Lepidoptera > Noctuidae > Apamea > Apamea crenata. Next base: position 9,552,774 of record OX451359.1, read on the forward strand.
AGCAATGATAAAACAGCCAACGCAAAATATTTCCTTAGGTTTTTATAGACTCTATCATTCGCTTTCGTATTTAATGCCGTGAGAGTGTCTGTCAATGTAGGTAGACTATGAATATTAAGTATACTTTAGTTCAAATATCCTCGAGATGACTCACATGCACGCTTTGTTACAGATGTGGGGATGCTACCAGTCAAAGAGTAAGTAGACAAACTTAACCGTGAAAATTTGGTTGTGTACTTATGTGTACAGTTGTTTGATCACGTTGTCGCATTACAGCAAGGCGCATGAGCCACTGTCATGGCAGTTCGTGGCGGAGCGCGCGTCGCTGAGCTCCGACGTGTCGTCGTCGCCGACGCTGTGTCACGACAACGAGAGACTGACAGACATGAGACTGTCTATACTCGTGCCTCCCAGAGCTAAGCTTGGCTGCGGGTCAGTATATTATTATTTCAATGTTAAACATCATGCTAGTTGGTCGTAGGATGTTTATAAAATGAAAGATCAGCCTATTAGAAATTGTTTTGAGAATAGATGTGGGTAGATATATAAGAGTTGAAAGATCAAACAAGCGCTTCATGGATCGTGAGAAAAAAGACTGAAAGATACAATGACTACAAAGGAGGTGACTATTGAGAAGGCGGCTAATAGGTAGAGATGTATGAAAGAAAACGACATGTTGCGCCAACCCACAGAACAGTTATTTATCTGTTCTGTGCTCCAACCCCATCAAAACTATTGGGATAAGGGCAGGAGGATGCTGATGACCAAACTGTAAGTTTGGGGATACTGCGGTGCAGCCATATAAAAATTGACTTTTTTAGTGTTTGTACAATTTTATGTGGCACTACAAACACAAGGTCACATAAAACTCAAACAATGCACAGTGTTCATGTATTTATTACAACAAAACCCATTTATTTCAGAATTTGCAAAGGTCCGGAGTGGAAGCCAGGCATTTTTGTGCAGTTCGTGCGGGAAGGAGGCATCGCGCGCGAGGCGGGGCTCCGGCCAGGCGATCAGATCTTATCGTGTAACGGTCTGGATTTCTCCAACGTTACCTTCAATGAGGTAAATATCCTTTCATAGTTTTAAGGTCAAACGAATACTCATAACTTTTAGCTCAAAATAAATAAAAAAATCAGACTAATATAAGTATAAGTATACCTTCATATAAACATTTATCTGCATCGTCGTTGATGTTTTGTAGCTTTCATCAAAGTTTGGTAGCATTGGTACGTGGTTGACTATTTAAATAACAAAACCTTCAATACACAACATCACGCCTGTATTCCTCGAAGGGTTAGGCAGAGTAGAGAGTACCTATAGCACATCCTAAGTAGTATGCTTAATAGGAAAACCTTAAACATTTATAAAAATATAAACTCAAAGAGAGACTATCAAAGAATTTCCCTGTTATGTAGCTTGCCGCAAAAACTAGCAGTATTGCATGATAAAGATTTCGCGTTTACATCTGAACTGGTGGTGCACTTTCAAAAGATGTATATTTAGCCCAAGGTTTGCTTGCGAGAATCTCTCTATCTCGCGTAGGTACCTTACCGTGTCAGATTCGGCCCATTGTCATTCTACGCTAAATTCAGTTCTTGAACCGGCCCTAACTGAGAGTTTTATGTCATCGGCATATCCCAAGTTAAGCGATAGGTTTCGTAACATCTGTGCTTGTCCTAGAAAAGATTATGGGTGCAATATAACATGTGAATTCTCTTAAAAATGGGATTAAGGATACCATCCTCTAAGCTATGAAAACTATATTACGACTCTTTGATATTGGCATAGGTAGATACATATAGAGTTTTAACCAATGACGATTGGTAAGAGTTATAAGGAATGAGGAAAATGTCGTGAGGAAAGTTTTGAGTATGAATGTCGATAGCTATAAGAGTAGAGACCAAAGAAATGATGGATGAACTGTGTGAATGAAGATATGGTTAGAAAGGGGGTGACTACCGAGATGTCGACTAATAGAGACGAATGGAAGAAAAATACATTTTGCGCCGACCTCTGCTAAATCCTGCATATTATCTAGTGAAGTTGGGAAACACGTGTTTTACTGTTTCTTTAATGTAACGAGAATATTGTAAGGTACCTAAGTACCCGATTAAATACTGTACGGATTATGTGAAGTCGTAAAAAAACTCATTTTAAACGTGACTGAGAATGCATTACTTATAACTCCGCATTTTACTTTCTCGTAACTATGAATGTACTCTTACATGAAAAGATGTAATAAAACAGAGAGATTAGTTTATGTTACGTTATCAAGTACTAATTAATTACTTAACATTTTTTCTTTCAATATTCCCACTCACAACTAATTTAACTAAGCAGCCGATCGATTCTGTAAAAATCTCACCGTGAAAAGTTAGGTGAAGTGAGCTTAGAGTGAGCTGTCAATAGTGTCAATCCCTAGCATTAGTTGGGAATGACAGCTCACTCCACGCTCACTTCACCTAAGTTTTCACGGTGAGATGGTTACAGAATCGCACTGCTGCTCATGAGCTTGGTAAGGGTCATTTTTCATAGCTCCATATACAATTTCCGCAATATTTAGCAATATACTTACAACGTACTCATACGCGCGTGTAGAATATTCTCATTTTGCTGACTTTTTACCTACACAATTTTACATAAGTATGTATTATTCTTTCGTAAAGCAACCCCTAGTAACTCAAAACCTTAATGTTGTCAACAGGCAATATCAGCAATGAAAGCGATAGGACGTTTGGAGCTGGTGATTCGGGAGGGTGCGGGCACGGACCTGGTGTCTCCGGAGAGCTCAGGGTACAACAGTTCAGCATCATCGGCCGCCGGCGAGCGGAGCCCCGCACCCCTCGCGCCTCACGTGCCGCTGGCGCCGCCAGCCGCTCTGCGCCGGCGCCTCGCCAGCGTCGCTGAGGAGGCTGCGGACCGCGCTGATAGGTCAGAATTAAAACAAGTATTGGACTTTTTGTGACGTCATGGTATTCGCAGTGTTTGAGCTATACTGTGTGTCAATAATAACATTTTATGAAGTGATTCTTACTCGAATAATTTGTTACAGGTTAACGATGAACAGGCTGAAAAGAAGAACATGGGATAGTTTAGATTTCGAATGGAAAAACAATTATATCCATAATTTTGATGCACCTTCTGACATCGAACCCGATTACGACTGCCCTAGTATACCAAACAATCCTCACTCATATGAAAATAAAAGTAATTTACGATGCAAAAATAAGAAGGAGTATATCACGAGCCCATCGAATAGAACCATAATCAATTTGACTGAAGATGGTGCTATGATACAGTGTCGTTACGATAATAATCAGTCGCCTAGGAAAAATGCGTTTACAGCTAATCATACGAATCGAGACAACGATAAAAAAACGATAGTAGTAGAAGTTCATCATACCAGTACAACGACGTGTGGGAAAAATGCATGTAATTATCCAGCACCGCCTTTGAAAAACGATTTCAATTCGGATACTGCAAGTTTGTCAAGTTCAGCAACGTTATCAAGTGCCATCGCCGAGGAAATACAGCGGCGTAAGTTGGTAAGTACGCAACGTACGATGATAATGATAAAATTCAGAATGTGCGCATTATGGAATTATCTATTTACACTTTTTTTTTTCAGTGAATTTAAGATTAGATTGAGTGTTGAGACCTGATAAATATTTGGATTAGAATTTTTGTAAATATGTTTCACGTAACATCTAAACACTTACGCTACTAATGTATTGGCTAGCTTTAATAGATGATGACAGTTTTATTAGAATTGGTACATCAATTACCTGCATGCCTTTGAAAAACGTTCGATTCTGGTTTTTAACGCCGTAGATATGGACTAAGCACAAACGTCACCCGCATTTCTTCTTGAACAAATATTCTGCAGAACCAAAGGACGGGGAAGGAGAAGGGGAAGGAGGAGGACGACGAGGCCGAGGGAAAAAGGGTGTAAATGCTACTTAGATAGATAGAGATAGTAACGGTACCTACGTTGGAGTAGTCACTAATTAACCGTTAATTTCAGCAGAATAAGAAGAAACCAAACCCAGAGCCAAACATACCACCACCACCACCTAAAAAGCCGCCTCCACCAAAACCAACGGATGTCAAGAAGAAACAGCATGACGCCTTGATGGACGAGTTCAAAAAAGTTCACAGGAAAATGTTTTCATTTATAGACAACAATGAAAAAAGTCCAGACACACAAAACAATGAGGAAGAATCATTGGTAAGTGCAATTTTTTGTTCTGTAAGTGTTGTATCTAATTATTAAAGCGGAACCTATGAAGCCATTTGCTTATCGGACACGAGCAATTATGACGAAAGCATCGTTAATTAAGAAGATAATAATCAGTTTACCAATTCAAATAATTTTTTACATTCTCGCCGGGATTTCTGTTGTTATGATTAATATCACCGGGTGTATTGATTATGTCAATTATTACCCTGATGTTATTAAAATATGCACTATCTATCACATCATCTTATATTCTTTAGAAATTATACTTATCAATGTGTCCTTGTTTATCGTTGATAAAGGTTTGGTAGGTAGTTAGGGTACGAGCATATTTTATACTTGCACATTTAACAGCGCCACGCCAAAATCTTTAGTAATATTCAGATTATTAAGGACTCGCCCTATATTACACGGGACTTAACTGGTTGAATGCCGTAATTACAGAAACAATTAAAAATCCATTGTGTCTCGCGTGGATCCACGTTCATACGAAGGGCTAAATATAATTGGCAAATCGTTTCGGGGAAACAAGGGGTGATATTTTAATAAGTGTGGTTCTAGACAAATAATATTTTTAACTTGGCACATTTGCCACACTTTTTACGTGGCATAATAATCGTCGTTAATGTGCCACAAAAGTCAAAGAAAAAATCGGTTACATGTACACCAGGTACCTATCATTTGAATCATCAGGACGGAATCCCCCATTCCAAATCACACCGTAGGTACTAAGTATATAACTTATACTTCAAAACACATGATTTCTTTATGTATAGGAAATGGAAATATCTTAAACCACAGAAGTGTAATCATACAAAGTCCAATGTAGTGAATACCTAAAATACCTTCTACATTCAGATATTGCAGTGATATATCTATTATGAGTCGAGCTGCTGATGATTTTAGAAAAAGTTTCTATCAATTTCTATTACCTATTATCATAACAGTAGGTAAGTACCTACACCTCTTAATAAAAATCATAACATATAATGATGTCACGTTCCGCCATATTATATTGTGATAGGTACATATTGTGATTTTAATTGGCAATAATGTTCAAGATGACTGTCTAAATTTTGAGATGGATATCTTATTTGATCAAATCCCGTTAGCGCAGACCATATCATTTTCTAGCAACCCACTTCCCATATTATTGTAAACATCGATAGAAATAGAATATAATGATGAGTTTTCTATGTGTGTCTGTACCATAAAATCCAACAGGTTGTCGTAAAAACCGGGTGGACCATAGCTCCATAAGTAGAATCTAATATCGACACGACAGCCAATAAAGTAGTTAATCGAAGGAAGATATAAATGCTGTAGATTATAAACCCGTCTGTGGAGACTATCCTCAACGAGTTGGTGTTATTTTATTCTCTTTTCGATAGTTGAGGCTAAGTAAGTTTTAACGCCCACGATCCTACGCATCACGCATGTGAGTATGCTTGACATTCACATGTAGGTACATAGGGCTATACGTGTTTGATGTGACGTGTGTTGGTTTTATGATAATGTTTATTGTATAGTGATGGCTTTTCAAATGCACTTTATTCTTGCATGACTGGTAATATGCATAGGTAATATCGATTATTATTTTGTAATTGACATTTATCCACTGGGATTAGAAGCGGCTTACCATTTCGAAGGGATGCGTCATTCTATCAGTATATATGGTATCAGTATGAAAACAAAATAAAATAAAGTGTTATTCATCATTTTTAGTTTACATAATTATGTACGTAACTAAGTAGTGTATCCTCGGTGAAATCTATTTTTCTTATGATTGTATATCGAAACAATAATAGCTAGCATTTGCGCGGCGTTTACACGACGTCTATGAAGACCACTACGCAACTGCTACGAAGTGCCTACGCAGCACTTACGTACTTTTATCGAAGACATAGTAACTCCCAAAAAGATGCTAAACCAAAGTAATTTTTAATTAGATGAATGAGAAGCAAATCCATTTCTGGTCTCTAATTAAGGCATACTTTGCTCTGTTATCTTAAAAGTTTTCTCACTAAGTGGACCCGCGCAACTTGTTCTTTATAAAGTTATCTAGGTTATGTAATATTAAGTTTCGAGACAATTGCCTTACGAAATTAATTGGGTCACTTCGACACGAATCATTTATTACTACATGATTACATAAACTTCAAACAGTTATTGGAGCGTTACTTTTGTAAAATGCACACGATAACAACAATTAGGAACCATATCACGATTTGCATATCTACACTATAATAACAGTAATTAGGTAAAATAATCTAAAAATTGAGCAACCTTATTTACTTACTTCATCATCATTATCATTTCAGTCCGAAATCATCCTCTGCTGGGTATATTAGGCCTCCCCTTTTTTTTCTGCCATAGGTACTTCCCGGTTCCGTGCGTCGCCTCAACCAGGTGTTTCCCGCGACTTTGACGATATCACCAACCCAACGCGCTTTTAGACGCTTTGACATATTTACTTAGGTTGAACTTAAATTAAATGACAGTAAAAGAACTTTTATCATCATCATCATTTCAGCCGAAAGACGTCCACTGCTGGATATAGACCTCCCCGAAGCACTGCCCCATCGACAGGTTCCGTGCTTCTCGCATCAAGAACTGTCATCAAATTTTAAAAATCTAATCAAGTCCTTAGAATTTGTAAATAACGCTTCTGGCCAAAGCTAAGAGATTTTTCAGGTCTACGATAGGGGTAAAATAAATAAATTATCCTATACACACTCGTAAACAAAAGTAGTACTTATGGCATCCAAGCAAGCAAGCAACGTAACCATCACGACTTCATGAGAATTCGACGGATTTTTCGAGGCATCGGTACTACTTACAATAAATGAGTAGAGGACATTCCTATACAGGTTGGCAGGGACATCGACGCACAAACTGTAACCATGAATTCAACAAATGATTCTAGACCCCTAGGTACTAATACTAAATATGCGTCGATTTCCCTGCCACCCTGTAGACTAAATTCAGTGCAGCAGCCTGCTAAGGTGCAACTGTAGACTTGTCCTCATGAGAGCTCATTCACTTTTTTTTTAAAGATTACGTCTTTCCAACTCCAGAGAACTATTTATAAGTTTTTGCCCTCATGGAACGCCGATGGGATCGACTGTCAGAAGTAGGTATTACTTTTTCAGAGCGCCTTGTTCCGTACCTACTAGTTACCGTTATTTAATTAAGTAATAAATATTCCTAAGAGATGGTTTATAGCGGTCGGATAGCTTGGAGTTAGTTTCAGTCACGTTACGTTTTGATCTTGATAGCACGACAATAGCTTTTGTTGTAAGACTCGGGTGATCTGGAGATATTTCGTGCTTATCTAATTACACGGACAATAGTAAGGTGCAGCTGTGATGAAAATCAACATTATTTTTATACACTTTCTTATAAAAGGTCTATTGTTAGGCAAATAGTCATTAATTTGCACGCGATGGACATGGATATAATAGTTGAAATCAATAATAGCTAACGGTCATCCATAATCGTTGTGAGTATCACTTAGCAAGGCAAGGACTACGTAACAAAAAAAAAAAATTAATTACAACTAAATATTCAAATTAGTCACAGCTCTAAAGACGTCGTTTACATCGCTCATTTGGTCTAATGATCGTTTCTAAGAACGAGGCAAAATTGTTGCTGCACTTACTTAGTATGAACTAGACAAATAGCTCGCGTTGGTGCCGGCTGATACGGAGTTTTTATGGATTGAGGTGCACGGTCGTAGGCACAGCGTCCGACGCAGCGCGGCCGGTGTTTCGCTAGATTCTGCTTTGCACTGATAACGGCAGTGAGTAAGCGATCGGCGAGGGCACACGCCATCGCCGCTCGTGATTGCCGCTCGGCCGCACAGTCTCGCTGCACTCCGGCGGCCGCACACGGCACGTCTCTCCACCGCGACTCGCTATTAATTTTCCTGCGATTTTACACGCTACGGAGAAAATATATGCGACCTTGACGTGCTCTTAAACCATTATTTTCGTGATTTTCACGCTACGTTCAAATACTAATTATAATTTCGGTAAAATGAATTCCTGTGTTAGTCTTCAGTGATCATTTGAACCAAGTAATGTGGTGACTTGTGTCAAAACTGTGTTGTTGGAAACTATTACTGGAAAGATGAAGAACATTCGGAAATCGAAACCCTTGGTCGTTATACAGTGCTATGAAGTAAGTTGAGTGTGGATAAAATGTTCTTGTTATTATTGGAGCGAAACAAAATAAGTACTTACCTACCTACAAAGTTACTTGAAGCTTGGTTAACGTGATAGAACATATTTAGAACCTTTGACTGTAAACCTATATTCTGATTTTATAATACTTATTATTGTTTGTTCATGGCAATACAACATATTAGAAAAATATTGATATTATGGCTGCGACGTGCGCGTAATTTGTTATTGTCCCGTCTTATTGTTCACCTTCTCATTTTTCCGTAGCAACGCTGACGTCAATGCTTCTCGAAAATAAAAACAAACTCAAAAAAAATGCTCAGAACAAAACATATACCTAGGTATATTTATCTGTAGTGACGAATACCTATAGCAATCATGTTTTTAGGAGTTATCTCTCTGAGTTGACTGATTGCTGGCCGATAACACAACATTTTGATTACTGATGATATTATCTACAGCTACATAAAATGCTATTATCTCTTCCCCTAATTTCATCCATATACTGCCTAGCTAGTATATAATAGCAACATAAAATATTTTTATGACAGAGCAAACTTTTATGCTGTTGAGGACTTTTTTGGGGGCTAACTATCTAAAATCTCTCACCAATGACGGGGCAAAAGTACCTCTCATGTTTTTTACTTCGAAACCAAATTGATTCTGGCGAACTAAATAAGGAAAATAAATATTTCTTGGGATTAACGATTAGTCTGATGCTCCAACTGAGAGCTAATTATGGATTACAAAGGATACACTCAAAAAAGTAACATGAATCGAGATAAAACAATATGCGCATATAGGTACATTAGTAAATATTTCCATAACATTGTAGGCAATTATCCACACAGTTATCGTTGGATGATCTCATAGTGGGTGCGTGGATGAGGCTTTAATGCAATATAACCGACTGATTTACTATCAAATATTAAATTGTGCATGATGTATGGGGACATATATACCTACATAACTAGTATCTTGTAAAATTTTGTGATAAGTTGTATGTATATTATATACTAGCTTCTGCCCGCGACTTCGTTCGCGTGAAATTTCGCTCACCGACCCATCGCGTCGTATCCCATAGCTCGCGCGTGCTACTACTTAATTTTCTCTTAGCGTTCCTTCTAACTTTTTCCTTTTGCTCGGCTCCTTAGGGTTGTACCGTGATTGTAAAGCCTTTTTTTAGCTTTTTTCAAGAATTGGGCTATCAAATGCCAAAAGATTTTTAGGGTTCCGTAGTCAACACGGAACCCTTATAGTTTCGCCATGTCCGTCTGTCTGTCTGTCTGTCTGTCTGTCCGAGGTTTAGCTCAAAAACTATTGGTACTAGAAAGTTGTAATTTGGCATGAGTATATACGTTAATGACGCCAAAAAAGTAGTAAAATAAAATTTTGAAAAAAAAACAATTATTTCGGGTACTTCCCCTACATGTAAAGTGGAGATGATCATTTTTTTTTCGTCCTGCCCATAGTGTGGGATATCGTTGGATAGGTCTTCAAAAAATATATGGTTTGCGAAGACCGTTTTTTGATTAAGTAAACCGTTCGTGACTTATCAAGCTTTAAATGTACCAATTTTCGTTAGAGTCAAGTGTCCCCCCCCCTGTACCAACTAAACGGTTGTAGTTAGAAATTCAAATGTCACGGCAGTAGTACCTATATATAACGAAGTTTAAAGGAAAACTATCACACTTAAGTGGGCTTTACAAGTTTACGAGTAATAGTCGACCAATTGTATTTGACTCGAAAATTTCGAACAACTCCATAGAAATGTCGATGGCGCTAAGCGTCAGTTGTATCGTGGTCGACTATTAGTTATTAGTAGTTAGTATTAGTCGAGTAGTTGTGTCGTCGTCGTTGTGTTGTAGTTAGAGCATGGTACGAAACTATCAGTCAGCGAATACGACCCGCACTTGGCTGTTATAAAAGCTACGGAACCCTACACTGCGCGTGGCCTGACACGCACTTGACCGGTTTTTTTATAAATCCGACTGGTAGTTCTGGAGATTACCCCCTACATACAAACAAATAAATTTTACCTCTTTATTATATTATAGTATAGATTTAGATTATCCAAATAACTGCAATAACGTCTAAATCTGTAGATAATTTCCTTATTATTATAATGTGCTGCAATGCATGATGAGTTATTGTATACAATCTGCATTTAAGTGCTAGTTTGGAAATCAAACAAGGCCATAAGAGGATGCATGTTTTCCTTCACAAGTTGAGACGCAAGTAATATGCATATCATTAAGTATTGTATTCACATGTCATACCTACATCATTATGTATCTATTACTCGAGCTATGATTGTATAGAGCACTCGGAAATCCATACTACTTATATGAACACGAAAGTCTTGTTGTTGGTTCACTTCTTGACGCTTCATCAAGTAAACTGCTTTCAACGAAAGCGAAATTTGATTGTGATTTCTTATTACGTTCATGAATTTACCTGGGCACATGAAGTTGGTAACCTAGGATGCGAGTGAAACCGCAAGCAGCAGCTAGCATGATCAAATTATTACTTTCAATTATAACATAATAGCACAACACATCCCCCCCCCCCTACGAATTTGGTATTTTCCTTAATTTTGAGGAAACTTTCCTCAAAATTAAGGAAAACCGTTACTAATGTATTAGATTAACTTATCGCTTAAATGGAACTGCTCACGAGTACCAAGACCCACTTTTCGCGACTCTATCATTATGTTAAGTTAGCCGAGAGCGATATTAAAGGGGGCAAGCGGTCAATCTGTGCCGGACACAGCTCAAATCCCTGCGACTCGAAATTTCTCAAGCGGAAAATCAGAACTACATTTTCCTCTAGCTAACAAGCTGTATCATTTCTTAAGATTGTTGTATAGTATCGATATCTGGGCCAAATAGGAAATGTAATAGTCACTTCAGTGGCTTGCACAACAAATTTCCCAAAACATATAGGTAAGACGATACATGACTGAAACCTTATCGAAATAATAAAGTGATTAAGGGAGTGCCGACTGCACGATTAATTATTTACATTAAATTAAACTAATATTATTGTGTTGATGGACTAACAACCTTCACGCTAGGCTCAACACGTTATCGTTCGCGTGATTTTGATTTAGTGGTGATTAATATTACGTATCTTTGGCATCAGCACTTGGGGTTAAGCCAGATGACAATTGGCTCATGTAGACGACAATAAACAATAGAAATAATTGTTCTATAAAGAAAAATCAAAAGAAAACAATTCGGAAAACCAAAGCAAAATTTCGCTTTTTCGGATTCCTTTATTACCTCTACCACCAGTTGAGGTTACTTTAGGCATAACAATTTTATTTTTAGACGAACACAATATAACCAGCGAATATAATTAAGGATGTCGCTTAAAATGTATCTTAAGAATTCCTCTAACGAACCTAATCATGGAAAGACAATTAAAACCGTGGAACCTGCGCGAGCGCATGTACAAACTACGTTTATATAACACGTAGGTAGGCTGTTGGCGACTATGTATGTAGATATATGTGCACGTTATGCATAGAGCTTATCGTGTACTGGTGTCATGCGAGTGTAATGTATTTGCCTAAAACATAGCCTTCGTTTTTGTTCACGTTCATCGTCGGTATTATTTTTTCTGTTAGCCTCCACTTCAACATTACCGACTTCCTTTGGCTAATGTTGTGTTTGGTCAAAGGTCAATGTCAGCGGCGATTAGATTAGTTATTTGCTGTATTTTCCTATTTCGCGAAAATTGTTAAGCTAAAGTAAAGCAGGTAGGTATTATGTAATGGCGTGGAAGGAATTCATTCGTTTCAATATAGGTACTTAGGTACTATAACTAATATTGGTTGTAGGCTAATTTGCGACTGCATAGTTTTAAAACACCTACATACATTGAAATTTCATATTGTTTTACTCGGAAATCGAAATAAACTGTACACTTCTAATATGCACTTTCATATCTAAGCTTGGTTGTATAACTTAACGTTTATGTTGATACTGTCGTTATAATAATTTACTTCCTATCTGTCAGTAACATAATATTCTGACGTTGAATGTTGCTAGAACATACACCAATATTAGGTATTTCGTGTACCTAATCCTATAAACGAAATTAACCTACCGTTAGATTGTTCCGATGATCCAAAATTACATTAAGAATAACAATCTAACAGCTTACAATAGAAAAAAATCTAACAGCGAGCAACTTTGCCCACAGGATCGTCTACAGACATTGCCCCTGAGGAAGGCAGAGCAACCTGCAGAAGTAACCAACAACAATCATATCAACCATGCCCCACTGAAGAGGGAAGCCACGGACAACCCCCCTCCCCCACCACCTGTGAGTAATATCTAATGTTCAAAAAAACATCTATATGATATTTCTGACTACGAGTATTACATGGGACTTAAACATAAGTGGAGAAATTTGGGTATACCTACATATAGTCTGTATATACCCACAGGATTGATACTTTGCCCTGGTTAATATCTTACCAAAGAGTCTCTTGCTATTTCTTTTTCTAATATCCTGAAAAAAACCTGTGGCAAAATGTAGGTGAGTCTTAATGTTAAACCCTGCCAAAAGTACAGGTTTTTTATTAATTATTTACATCGATTTATATCTCTGATTATTTATGAATTGTTTGTCATTGTAATGCATGTGTTTTTTTTTTCTATCTAAACCAGTTGTATTCAAGGTAATTTGAGGTTGAGGTCGTACACAATTAATATCTAAGGATATGATCTATAATTTATACGTAGGTATATATTGTTTGCGGGCGTATAAAACTGAGATGACTAGAAGAAGTTACTTAGACCGCTTTTATTGCACCTACGTAAAGAAAACGTGTTTTTTTTTTTCTAATTAAGTAGGGTTACATAGACTAGTGAAAAGTCCCTAAGTAGGTTCTCGGATACTTTCATTGAGAGATTAAAATGTTAGCGAATGCGTTATGTCAGATCCTCTCACGACCTACCTGTAAAGTGACTGTAAAAATATTCCCGTGTACTTTTCAGATGCCGGCTGCAAATGGTCAAGAAACGCCAGCTACAAATGGTCAACAAAAGCCAGCTACAAATGGTCATCAAGTACCGGCTACAAATGGTCATCAGGTGCCTGCTACAAATGGTCATCAGAATGGAAACCATAAAGTCATAGAGAGTCAAAAACCCATTCCGAAAACAATTACGGCTGAACTTCTAACAAATCCAAACTTTAGAAAAAATGGAACTCTGACAAGAACTCCTACCCCAGATTACATTAAGAAATCTGAACCTCCCCTACAAATTAAAAATATAAAAGACGAAAAGGCTGACATGGAGTCACTAGAATCTTATAAATTAAAGAATCCTTCGAATGTACTGCCAAAGCCACCGTCAAATTATTTTGTGAAGGCTCCGAACGGCACAGCGACGATGAAGAAGCACTCTCGTCCTGTGTCAGTAACGATTGGTGAATATGCATATGGAGGTGGAAGCAGGCGGGAACCAACGAAGCTCGACTTCCTAAATGGAGACAAGACCGATGGTCTTCGTGATGCAGATGAGGAAGTCTCTATATCCAATAGGCTACAATCAGAACTGGCTCTTACACTGTCTAGATCGAATTTACGTAAGAAGACTGAAGCTCTGGTAAGTACTTACCTACTGTTATATCATTAAGATTATCATGTCATGTTTATCTAGAATGATCATAAAATTGAAAGTAAACGTTATGTAAATTTCATGTATTTCGATTCTATAATACAATATTATATTCATTTAAATGCAAATACTTACCCAAAATATTTGGTTGATGATGCAATATTAATTATATACCTTTAACATGTACTACATCCGCTAATAAATCAAAATACGAGTATATATGTATTTTAAATTATAGCTTCGCAATTAATACTCGTAAAATTTCTATGAATATATAATTAAAACGAATACAGAGATAGTATTCGTTTTAATTACAAAAACGAGATTGGGCTAATCTGTCCCAACCAATAGCGTCAAAATATATGCCAATGGATAGATTTCTCTTCAAGGGAAGTATGTGATGGCCTCTTTATCACAGATGCTTGTGTAAACAGGAACAGTGCAGCTTTTGCGGTTGTTTTTGTAATGTGTAACATACACGACTATGTTTTGATAACTGATAACGATATTCACACGGGAATGTTTTTGACATTGTATTTTCGCGGCTGACGTAAAGTTTGGGGTTACCTTAAGTACATTATTATTTATTTATTTCTACATTTGAAATGTCATACCACTTAGGTTTATTTAAAAAAATACGCTATCCAATAGGTACTGTAACATTTATTTGTTTAGACTGAAGATCTCCATCAATATTATCTTCTTTAACCCTCATACTGAAATCATCGTTAAGAATGTTTATTTCAGGATCGTGGAAATTTCAATAGAAGTTTTAACAATGACAGTGACAAAAACGAAGACAGTGATTCTTCTGTTGATAAAATTTTTCACGCTAGATATGGACATTACCTTTTACCGTTACCACCCTGTATAACGATACCCAAAGTCTCCGTTTCAAAAATTAAGTCTTAAGTGAAGCTTGAGATCAGACAGTGAGACTGTTTAATTAATTTAAATAAATAGAAATCAGTTAATTCAGAGTGCACTTTAATACAAATTTTGTTATTGTAGATGAATGAACACGCGTGGTTTTCACTAACAATTTATTTAGGTGATGGTTGTTTACGATCTTTTACACTTTTCTCGTCTTGTTCTGTACTCACTGAATGCTGTTTAAATTGTTATTATTTTTGACCCTTCTTTTTTTGTTTACAGGCGGACGCCAGCCGATGAGGAAACAAGCGAATTTTTAATATCATTTAATATATTATGATTTTAAAATTAGACGTCTAGTGAAAATAAAACATTTTGGTTAGAATTTAAATAGTCGACCAAAGTTAGTTAGGTATTTAATTTATGAATTGGAAAAACTTTAGGTTGTAATGTATGTAGAGCCACATCTAAAATGTATGGACTATGAAACTACGATATTGTGTGTTATTGTATCATAGGTGTTAAAAAATTGTGTCGATATGTAGCTAATGTTGTTATAGTCCCGAAACCATGTGTAATTATTATGGGTTTATTATATTGTATATCTGTGGAATGCCTAAGTCATAATAAATGCTGGTTTAAATTTTAAATGTTTGTATTGTTTACTATTCCCGTACAGTTGCAGAGTGAACTTGACCTGGTGACAGACCGATTGCATGAAGAAAAAAAATATCTATCTCTTTATTACTTATTACCTATCTTAGGAGTTAGGTATAAATGTTAATACCTATGACAGATATTGATTTTTTACTTTTGATTCATAGTATCGGGAAAAACACCGTGGGATTTTCGTAGTTCGACGTTTTTTCCTAGATATTTAGAGGACAAGACCTAGTCTATGAGGATTTCCGCCCGAAAAGATCCCTCTATCACAATCATAAACTTCTAGCTATGGTTAAGAGTTGGTAAGGTTACCTATTATTGAGCTAAGAGTTAAAAGTAAAATATACCTATTAGAGAAAGCCCGTAAAAAAAAGTTTTTTAATACCTACTCCTTTTTTTTCTACGGGCTTTCTAAAATTGGTAGGTTACCTACCCACTCTACTATAATCAGCAACCAGGACATATTCGCCAAAAATGTAAACAACTATGGGGTTTATTCATAAACGATGACTAAAGTTAAGTAACGCTTAAACGTCAAAAATGTATGGTTAAACAGTCGCTAATCACTGCTTAACTTTAAGCAACGTTTATGAATAAAGGGGTATGAGTTTATGGAAAAATAACTTTAATTTCTACACACTAAACTTCAGTTTACGCTACAACTTCAAACTTTTTTAAAAGATTTTCAATAGTGCTAGTCACTCTGAAATCAACTTAATGGCCATTTAAATAAAGTTGATATTTGCTTAACTTGAAATAACGTCAATTTGAAACAAATACAATTTGAATATAGGTAGACGTACTGATTCTATGAATAATATTTATTTGCTTAAAAACATGGTTTATAAAGATGGTAAAATATAAAATAACAAGAGCATACACGTTTTTGCTCAACAGTTAAAAGCACAGACTAACTTAGTCTGAGGTTTTAAGCGTACAAATTTTCAAAAGCATATTATTTTAACATTTATTGTCAAAGAAGTCTTTGACGTGTGCGTTATCCTGGCAAAATGTTGTGCATTTGAGAGGTGAGACCATAACAAATAATTAGTGTATCATGAGGAGAGATTTGTTAACTATAAATAGAAAAATTTGTGTGAATTGTAGTTTTAAAGTTATTTGAGATAAACACATTTTGCTGGAGTAACGTTTGAAACGTTATCCTGGCAAAATCGATTTTCAAAAATTCGTTCAGCCCGGAACCAAATACTTACCTACTTACATGAATAGATAGCTTTTGTTGCGTAGTAAATGTTTGTAAATAGCAAAATATGGTTCTTGAGTTATTTAAGATTTTGCTGCGGTAACGTTTTGGGATTTCCCATATCTCTTCCAGGCTCAACGCAGAAGATTGAAAAAAATACCAATAAGAGACCTTAATTTGCTTAAATTTGTTTAAACATTAGTTTTTGATTTGGTTGTCGTAAACCAATGGAATTAAATGGTTTCAAAAATCAGATAAAAACGGATTTGCAGGTAAACCAAAACACTTATAACCAAATAAACAGCTGTAAAAAATACCCATGGTAGACGCTTATAACGTCCAAAATTCTAAATTTGGTATCTTTACAGGATAAGAAGAAAAAAACAAATTTGATTAATTTTAGACTAGTCTTACTTTAGCGATGAAATACGCAGTTCCCAAAACATTTAGAAACGTGGTATACTTTAAACAAATTAAAATGATTCATGAACATTCATTCCTGTTAATTTCAGCTTTCAATTACGGCAGTAATGAAAGTTATATCAAAATCAAGAATATGTCAGAAATTCTCTAATAAGCCGACCAAATTAAAAAAAAGTTCACGAAAAAGCGGCCGGTGCCGGACCGGTGCACGGTGGTTCTCTAAACAACCGCGCGCAATCTGAGCGAGCGAAGCTACCGGTTCTGCGGGTCCGGCCGGCGAACGCCACATTCAAGTTGGTCGGAATTACATTTTTTTTTTTTTTTAATAATGTCTCTCAGTTCAACCTATGAGGTTATCGTCTGCTTAACCGGGCTTGCGTGTGGATGCGTCAGTAAATTAAGGCCAGGCAAGGCCAGCCAGGGCTTAAAAAAACTTAAAAACTAAGCGAGTACACGCTAAGGCTAGGAGCGCCCCCTGCGGGGTACGGACCTCGGCTTAGGGCGTCGTCGCTGGGAGAGGGCAGCAAGGGACAGGCGGGATCGGAATTATAATCGCAGATGCTAAACGAGGACCTTCTTATATCTATGGCTAGGACACATCCATAGAGTATAGTAACTAAAAAGGACACATCAAACTCAATTGTAACCTAGGTACGCCTAGGTACATTTTTTTTCTTTTTGTGAAAGTTATTTGTTTTTGTCAGTAGCGCCATTGCTGTCGGATAAAACGTCCATTGCATTGCTTGCTGTCATCACGTCTCAGAACAATGAGTCCAAAATAAATCAAAACTCTATCCGTCTATTTATTGCAGCACTGGGTCTATAATAGGTATTATCAGAATATCAGCTAATAATAAAATTCGCCATGCTGTTTGGAACGATCAAAAAATTACTTTCTAGTGAATATAACGAATTTGATGACACAATTTTAGTCGAAAGTCCATTTAACGAGACAACAAGAGATGGCACAGTAACGTTGCGTTTGGTGCAGCTTGGTACGTTACCTTACATCTTTGTACGATATATCTTCACGTTCGGTACTCGACAAGGCACTTATTTATAAACTTAGAATAGTAATGCACCCACGGTTTAGGAACTTAAAGGGTAGTGCTGTAGTGCTACTGGCCATCTTTGTTATCGCGACATTAATATATTCCTTAGTAAATAGACCTTCGGCACCTGTCTACTATCAAAAAAATTCTCGATCATGAAACATAGAAAAGATTGTTGTAGGTCCCGTGTAAGTAAAGGAGATGCATTATTAATAGTTGATCGCTGACTGGTTTCACCGTCGCCGTCGGCGTGTATCTACGAAGACAGTACTCGCTTTACGACTAAGTATATTATTTTATAGTCTTAAGCTCCTGTCCCATCGCCGGTGACGAATTGGCGAGCAGCGAGTGCGCGATGGCGACGAGCGATTACTCGCTGGTATGCAAATGTACAGACGCCAGCAGGTCAAGCTACCCGAAACTGTCAAATTTTCCCAATCAACCTTGAACCTTAATACTTTAGCGATAAAGTTGAAAATATATTAAAGAAATTTGACAGATTGTAGTAGCTTGATGTGCTGGCGTCTGTACCAAGTGAGTCTCTCTTGCCCGCCAAGGTAGCGTCGCTAAGTAAGTACTCTCTTTGATTGCTCTTGTCGCTGTGACAAACGATTGCTCATGTGAACAGTCAGGATAAACTAAGTATTAATTAATATAGGTATGCGTCTCTTTTACTTAGGTACACCGGATCTATAATCTTTTGTGCGTTTCTTGAACGAGAAAATCGTTGACAGCAAGTCGCTCGTCGTCAGTCGATGAAAAAAGTGCCTTAGTAGGTCAAAAAAAAATATTTGTACTTGGCAAACAACACGTATAACGTGCAAACATCAGCCAATTATTATTTTCTTCATGTAAAGGTAGGTACTTAATTATGCTACATGATTTTAGGTTTAAGCTCAAAAGCTTTTATAATTGCTTCCGAACATGATATCACTGGAAAAAATAGAATGACTAGTCACGGTACTCCACTATGTCGGGAATCAAGTGTCATAGAAATACTTTCATTGTATCCATGGGAGTCTATCAGGTTGACTGTGTTTAAAAGAAGTCAAAAGCAAGCACTTAAAGCCTCGTTCGTTAACAACGGTGTCAGGTATTTTGAATTGAGAGACATTCCAAAAAAGAAGGTAAGGATTCACCTACCACGGTATCAGCGATTTCTAATAGGTAGGACCTAGCTCTCGTTTCTACATACGACATTGTGACATGAGAAAAATATTTTTAGTTCTCATTCTCAGATATATTGGAGTCTTTGGCGTAGCAGTATAAAAGAACTACAGTGCTCAGATAAAAAATGGCCTTTCACACTATCAACTCAAATAAACACTAGAAAACTAGAAACTCGCGTAGCAGAAGGCATTGAATTACGTTTTATAAAACATACTGAGAAGGTTAATAAACTTAATAACTTTTTAACTGACATGCTTCTAAAAAAAGCACCTATTAATTGTGTGATCTTATATTTATTTTTTATGCAGGAGAAATGGTTAAAGTGGACGGACAAATATTTATATTTGGGATCTACCAGAGAAAAGGAAGACCAAGTCCGACCTGTGCCAGTGCCTGGCCTGGGGCGCTCTGAGGAGATCAATCTTTATTATTTAAAACCGCGATATTTCGGTTGCTGGGAGCAATCAGAACATTGGGTCCAGTGTGGAGACAGCTCATTAAATACCATTATTACTTATGCAAAATGAATTACACTTGTTTACAAGTTTTTATATAATATTTATATTAAACATTTTTTATTTACCTAGACAAGTTAATTATTTGGAGCTGTCATTTGGACGACATCCATACCTATATACCGCTATCCATACATACCTACGAACAATTTTTTTATTAGCGCGATTAACATAGTAGATATGTATAGGCTACTGCCCGAAAACAACCGTCGGGCAGTAGCCCACGCCCACCAGACACAACACCAACACCTGTCTGGTCGGGGGATCCTCTCTTTTCAACACAGGATGAGGGACTTCACCCTGTTCCTCATACTAATCTGGTGACCTCGGGGTCGCTGCGCTGGCGTTCTTACTCGGGTAAGAACGTAGCCTTTGAGCAACAACGTCATCGTTATGACCTGTTCAAGCTTTCGAGCAGCCAGTAACACAGCCAGCCAGCATTCACACGGACGCGCATACCAATTAAGCCATCACCCTTAACCTCGTCAGCGACCTTGTCAGAGCACACTGCCGGTCAATAAGAAGAGACGCTCGTCTCTCTTGGTCGACGTAACAGCCAGCCACTACGCAGCACTGCATCTCTCCTCCCCCCATTGGAGGACTAGAGCAAATGCATCATTACCGGTCTCACTAGGGCAGCCCCACAGACATTCCATCTCACCAACCAACTGTCCATAAGAGTTTTTAATATTACTGGGAAGTCATGCCAAACTCCATTTATTTAATTTGACGGCACGGTTGGCGCAGTGGTTAAGCGATTGACTGCTGCGCTGCATGTCGCGGGTTCGATTCCCGCACGGAACAAATATTTGTATGACCCACAATTAGTTGTTCCGGGTCTGGCTGTTTGTGTATGTGAGTTTATATGTTTGTAAAGTGTTAACGCACCCACGACGCAGGAGAAATTGCTAGTGTGGGGCAACGTAAAAAATAAAAAAAATGTTTAGGGACTGAAAATCTGGAACGAACTTTGTCGAACAAAATTTTTCTATAAAGGTGCGTACAGATTAAGTAACATGTTTTATAACTTCTGCTTTAAAACACGTCCACATTATTTAACATTGTTGTATCACAATGAAACATATAACAAGACCGTACACATTAAAATAACAGTGTAATATAGGTAACAGTGTAAAATAAAACAATGCAATACGTGTCATTTACCTACACGGCATGATGTGACTCATGCGCAAAGTTATTATTGTTGCAAAAACTAATAACATGCTATATAACTTGTTTTTGTAACACAGTCATATCGTCCACATTTATAAAACATATTATTTAACTATGTTTTATAACATTGTTTTGTTATATAATCTGTACGCACCTTTAGAATAAAGTCTTCTCCTAAAGGAGTCTGTACACTACACCGTATCATACCATGACCGTCCTAGAAATATGTCGGCTAGAAATATGCTTTGTAATGAAAAGTATAAGACTATGCCCACTAGACAGTTCCGTCACCGACCAACACCGTCGTGTAGCATGCACGGAGCGTCAATCACAATTACCTATAATATATACCCTAAAGGGTCAACTGACAATAATTGTCGGCGAGAATATTTTGTCGGTGCTCATACCGCTCTTCCGTGCATGGCACGCCACGTTGCCAAACCAGTGCGCGCAGGCTGCGACGGTGAGTATGATGTGTTATAAACGCATATTATCATGACGGTTCTAAACCCCTAACATTTTTTTTCTAATAGCTATAGTATAGATAGGTATAGAAAATAATTTTCACAGTAAAAATATTCACTCGCTCTTCCTGACACGTCTGCCCCACGCGAAAACACAGCTACACACGACGGCATAGCAAGCTTAACTTCATAGATAAGGATAAGTACTGACGTACTTAACTTCTTCCTCTTTTTATTATTTTTACCTGTGTATATGTTTCAGTTTAGTTTTATTTATTATATTTAACCATACTACTCTATATTCAATGTAGGTAGGTAATTTACATCGCACGCCGTTCGTGTTTGTTTAACTTTTTTATATTACCTATGTGGAAAATGTTGTTGGATAGACTATTTATACTCCCATTTTAGCTTTAAGTTCTATACCATAACATTGTAATGTGTAACCGTTTATTTTCCCAAATAAAAAAATAAAATAAAAAATAAATATATACAAATCCAAATATACAAATCCAGTATTATTATTATATTATATATTTGTATAGCTTTTTTTTTATTTGGGGTGGTAATTAAGTTGAAAAGCCTATACAGCTCGCATTGTATAGGCTTCAATGAGAAGTCAGCTTATACTAGCTATACGCGGATGCTACGACCACTAAAACCGTTTTGCATGGGTTTGATACGCTGTTGGTACACTTGGTTCTAGTAAAAAGTGTTCATAGTACACTGAGTACTATGTCACGTTTCTTTCTGTGGATGATACATTCATAGCACGGCCATGGTATGGTACGGTGTAGTGGGCAAACTGCAATCACTGAACCGAATATTCCGAAAAGCCCTTGACGAGAGGCTTCTAAAAAGTGGCCTGACTAAGGGTGGTCCGTTTTGGACCACTACAAAACGGGCCACCCTTAGTTATTTTCACTGATGGGAAATCCCATCGGGGCACAAGCCTTGTATTAAAAACTCTTCTATCTTTTTTTTCCTGAACTTTATTTTAATACCCACGCGCCACGGAGTCACCTTCAATTTATCGACTAGGCTGTTTAGTTTGGCCTTTGCTTTTTGCCCGTTGGACTTAAAAATACCAAACATAACCTGAAACGATGACACTGACAGGATGACAGTAACTAAAATGTGGTACTGATATTGTCAAAATGATCAAATTCAAATCAAAACAATAAGAACACAGTGACAAACATTTAATTTATTAAGTTTTAATAGTGAAAGTATTCCAAATATGTCTTTTCTGGTGAGAATTGTGCGAAATTTGACATATCCAAAATATCGGAATAACGTAGCGCTACTTAATTTTGCAAATGGTGTGCAAAAATGTAGCCGAAGCATTCATAGTAACTCATACCTGAGTACTAGAATGTTTATGGAACATGAAAATAAATATGCGTATAATATTCTGGAAGACAAAGGCTATGCTATTAGCTTAAATTGCAAGATCGAGTTAGATACTTTAAGTGAAGAACAATTTAAAGAAGCACTCCAAGTGGACTGGTCCAAGAAGTCTCATCCAGAAATCTTAGAGATTTTTCCTAAATTTGCTTTATATTGTTCAGAACACAGCATGTGTATCTCTAATAAGATATTTGATACATACATAGACCATCTTACTGACTGTTTAAAAATGGCAACAGATAAAGAGTTGGAATCTGTATTTTATGCCTTAAATAAGTGGCCAGAAACTGAGTCAATTCGAACTCGCAACTATATAGAAGTCTGGGCAGCTTTGGATGACGAGTGTTTAAACAGAATGAGGAATTGGACACATGATCAATTACTTTCTTTTGTAGCACTCTTCTATATGACAAATGTAACAAGATATAGTGAATTTTCTATTAAAAGCATGCAAAAATTAGCCAGTAAAGCAAAGCAACTAACGCCGGGGCAAATTGTACAAACAATGTTTTTTATTGGAATAAGGAGAAAATCACCATTTGATATGCACAATTTAGAAATTGAGATAAAAAACAAGTATCCACTGTTCACAGTTGACGATTTGGCCATTATTTGTATGGGATTCTTCAAAAGTAAAACACCTGTCAGAGATATGGACTTAGTACTGAAAATAATTAACACAGTGATTGAAAACTCAAAAAACATTCATGAAGTATCGTTGGCTGCTTTATTAAAAGTAATTAGATACTCAACAAAATCAACCCTCGACAACAGAATATACAGACTACTGGAAACATTGCAGCATGAAGTGCCTCGGCTATCAGTCATGTGTAATGTGCATTTAGCTCTAGTTGGGACTTCTACATTAAACTTACATGAAGAGTGTTTACATAAAATTGCTGAAAATGTAATCCAATCTATGACCCAAACTAGGGTTAAAGACCTTGAAAGATTAGTTTTAACTTATGGAACATTTAATTTAATGCCTCGAACAACAGAATGTTTCTTCTCCAAAGTTATGGATGAATTAAGAAAGCCTGAAAGAAGACCAGAGATTGTCACTCACGGCAGATCATTTGCATGCTGCATAGCCTATTTAACTCTTTTAGGCATCCACCCTATAGATCTTATCAATGAAGTTTTAAGTACAGAATTTTTAGAACAGACATACGGGAAGTATTGCTATAACTACGGGAGAGAAGTTCTAATATTGAATAATATAGCAGAAATCTTTTGCAGTGATGCTAAAGTAAATCGTCTTAATCAAAAATACATTCAAATTGTAGCAAAAAAATACACGGACTATATACCAGATGAGAACTTTAAAAAACAGTATAATGTTACTGAAAGGATGGTCTTGGATATTATGAAAGTTTTGAGAGTAACTCGTGGCGGTAATGAGTATGTTGTTGGTGAACACATTGTACCTCATCATCAAAGAGGAGGTACTCAAAGAAATATTTATATGAATTTTATCACACTTAAAAACTTACCTGTAAAAATGTCTATGGCTATGACCAATATTTTGCTTTATTTTTTTTTCAGATATAGTCATTTGTAATGATATTAGTGGAGCCCCAGTAGCAGTCAAAGATGTATTTACAACCAATAACTTTGGACTACTACGAAGGCCTCCTGATAATAATGTCTGGATAGCATTGGTGATAGCTGGGAGAAATGCAATAATACATGATACGGACAATGCAACTGGCTTCTTTACAAGTAAAGTTAGAGAACTTGAAGCACTGGGTTATCATGGAGTTCTGGTAAACACATAACTAATAATAATTGATGTTCATAGTTTTGGTTTTTAATCAACTTTTACAGGAGTTCTGATACCATTACCATCAAACAACAATTAACAGAGACATCTGTGACTACATATTTATGTGAGCTTATTATGGAGTCAACCTCGGTCTTACCGTCTGGGCTTGCACAAGTCCATTTTCTCTCCATCATAGCTATAATAATTATTAATTAATTAAAGGCTGATGGAGCTACTGAAAATTACTGAAACTTTCAGTAGCGCCATCAGGATGGAATTTGGTGTGGACAAATGTGCGGTCATGCATGTAAAGCGAGGGGAGATTGTGGAATCTGTGGGAACACAACTCTCGGATTCCACAAATCTTAGAGCCCTCTCTGCATCCAAAACCTATAAGTATTTGGGTATGTCGTCAGCGTTGGTCATGAATGTTACTGACATGAAGCAATCCTTGAAGGAGCGCTTCTTTGGCCGCCTGAAAAAAGTATTTATGTACTCCGGTTTTAATAGCTGGATAAAGGGCTTGATTCAGAAAGCGGTACTTCTGGACATGGCTCGCATTGTTAGGAGGTTCCTTCTCTGGAGGACCACCGGTAGCTTGGACCCTGTTCCCGATACCGGTGGGCTACTAGGTATTTTTTATATTTTTAAATGTTTTTATACTTTTTATATTCTAATATATAAAAATATAATTTATATGTTTACATTGAATTATAGAAGATATTAATTAAATATACTACACTATAAATACGTAATAATTTTGAAAAATCTGTAACACAGCTAACCAACTCCTATTTTTCAGGTAACCTGGAGTAAGTATTCGAAATTGAAAACAACAGAAGAAAAAGAAGATTACCTAAATAGTTTAATAAATGATTCTTTAAGAAAAATCAAATAAATTTTAATACATAAATGGCATTATTAATTTTGTCATTTGCTTGTGCTTTGACCATTTCAATAACTTCTGACGTAAGGCTGTCACTGGCTTCGAGATAACGGTGATATTAGTTGAAGTCACAGGTCAGAAAGTCCACCTTCAATGGTATCTTTCTAGCAGAACGTGTGAGTCTATCGGGCAGGCCCCAACGAGATTTATCAACAGGTGATTGCTTTTCTTATAGACATTATTTTGTACCTAAAGGAAATAATTAAGATATATTTTGTACCTCGACAGTTTTTGATTGAATGACGTTTTTATGAAGTGTCTAGCTAGCGGGCCCCTTAAGATTATTTTGATTGTTATTATAATTTCAGATCGCCCAATAGTGCGCGGAGTTAGAAACTATTATGTACCTACCTTAAAAATCCAAAATTTCGACTTTCTGTGAGCTATATTTCAGAAGATATTCGTAATTTACACAAACGTACAGCCAGCGGGCCCCTTTTTAAATACTACTCTTTTATATTATACAATAGTTTTAGGAGCTTGATACTATTATGTACCTTACAAATCCAAAATTTCGTTTTTCTGTGAGCTATATTTCAGAAGATATTCGTAATTTACACAAACGTCCAGCCAGCGGCCCCCTTTTTAAATACTACTCTTTTATATCATACAATAGTTTTAGGAGCTTGATACTATTATGTTACCTTACAAATCCAAAATTTCGTCTTTCTGTGAGCTATACTTCAGAAGATATTCGTTAATTAATTAAGTATTCAACCAACGGACCTAATCTAATATCGTGACATATTCGCCAAAAATGTAAACAAATATGAGTTAACTAGCTTCTGCCCGCGGCTTCGCCCGCGTGGATGTCGGAAGTTATCCCACGGGAACGTGCTACCAGGATAAAAAGTATGTGCTTCCTCAGGATGCCATCTATCTCTTTGCCAAATCAGAAGTTCAGTGGTTTAGGCGTGAAAATGTAACATACAGTTTCAAGTTCAAATCCTCCCCTAAAAACCGAATTACCCCTTTTTGCCCCGTCAGGGATCAATTTTCGACAACTTTACATACTTATTATTAATTATTTTCTGTCGAAAGTATCAATACTGAGTTTCGAGTTAATCGGACCGCGCCTTCAAATTCTTCCACACAAACTTTAACACCCCTATATCCCCTTTGAGGGGTAGTTTTGAAAAACTAATAATGATAAACTTTATTGCTTACTTAGGCAAGTATTGTTGCCAAGTTTCAAGTTTATTAACTAAATTAATAAGATTTTTCACATAAACTGTATCCCCGCTTTTCACCCCCACAGGGGTGGAATTTTGAAAAATCATTTGGGATGTGTTCATAACTTGACTCAAAGATTATTTATACAACAAACATTTCACATAACAAAATTTCACATAACAAAATTTTATATATATAGATTAGTAATATCAAATTAAACCCTATTTCAACTGTTATACTTATATTATTATATGGGGATAGCTTAAATGTATATGTGTGTATAGGTATATGTGTTTTTCATATTTTTAATTGCCATAATAATGATTAGACATAATATTTAAACGCCCTAATAATCATTACACATGATATTTAAGCGCCCTAATTAATTGTAATTTAATTAATAGGTACCTACCTACTTATTAGCTTTCTGACTGTCGATGAGTGTCTAATATTTGGTATACTTAATAAGAATAAATGTATTTATTCTTCTCTTATAAGTTTAATGGTCACAGTTCTAACCTAACTGAAATGGCACCTAACCAAAACCTTAAAATATTCTATGCATGGTCGAGGGTGGGCTTGGTCGACGGAGCCCCGCTAGGCGGGGCTCCTACTTCTGAGTGGCTTATAAAAAAATAACCATTATTTAAATATGGAAAGATCTCACCAAGGAGAGTCTTTCTTATCATAACGATTTCTTTCGATTGTTAGTACGTAAGGAGCTACATATAACAAACAATTGATTAAGATTCATCAGATATTATAAATAGGTATAATCCTAAAGTAACATAGACCATGTTGAGGCTTTAGGGCAAGCAACATGCAAAGAAAAGTAGCCAGATGTTTAACAAGTAGATTCGCAGTATATGGTTATGGTGTATTTACCGAAGACATACTAGTAGATACACACAGTTACTACCACATTATTATACTGGTTACTACTCTATGATACACACGACTCGAATACTACCCTCCGGTACCCCGTACCGTACAATAGAATTTTAAAACTATTAAGGCGCCGTCATAGTTTTATATTGTATCTATGGTCGTTTATTGCTAAGCACAGAGCATCAAATGTTGGTTCAGACGGTCGGTCGTCTGACAATGCGCAATTAGGGCGCTTACAGACCAACGACACTCGATCGACGACGACTGACGAGCGCTGGGGCGTATTCGCCTTGCTGACGACCGTGGACGACGACGTCGTCGCCGCACAGTCGACGTCGTCGCCTAGCGTCGGCGACGTAGTCGCCTAGTTGTGGCGTGTGCGGTGTGTTGTAGTTGTCAAATAGTCTCGGAGACCAGACGTATTCTTGCTCTTGTTAAACATTACTGCGTATTAATATGTTTTTTGAAGATGAAGAATTTTTGCTTTTTCTTTTGCTGCGTCGTCGTCAACGAAATAGAAAAAAGCGATCAGTGTGGGTGCACAATTTCCTATCATACAGGGAACAACATAGTCAAATTTGTCATACTTTAACCGCTTTTGCGAAATTTACGTGCGTATTCTAGACTATTTGTTGCTGACTGCACGGACTTACTGCAACGACACAACTGGGCGACGGTCCACGGTCGTCAGCAAGGCGACTACGCCGCAGGGCTCGTCGTCGATCGAGTGTCATTGGTCTGTAAGCGCCCTGCGCCCTTATAGTGTTGTTATATTATGCAAGGTACACACGCAGTGACTTTCCTAAAGTCACCTGTCACCTGTGAAAACTTGGCATTAGTACTACTTTTGGAAATTTGTGTGCTGGCAACATTGTTTGAAAGGTCCGCC
Source organism: Apamea crenata (assembly GCA_949629185.1). Classification (NCBI taxonomy): domain Eukaryota; kingdom Metazoa; phylum Arthropoda; class Insecta; order Lepidoptera; family Noctuidae; genus Apamea; species Apamea crenata. The sequence continues at coordinate 9,581,445 of OX451359.1, forward strand.
CGATTTGTGATCAAGCAATTAATTTTACTCTATGGTAACGCATCAGCAGCTTGCAGACATCGGGTGGATAAATTTCGCGCCCGGTTTTTGTCATAACGTAGAAGATAAAAGTAAACGTTGTTCATTACGCTATGTAAAATCCCTCAAATCGAGTAATCTACATTATTCATAAGTGATATTTATTCTGTGTCAACATGTCTCAAACAGAGGAACCAATGGACGTTGCAGATGTTGGTGAAAATTCAGTAGGTTTCACTAACCACACTCTTGTTTTAGGATTAATTGTGAGGAATTGTGTTAAAAGGAACTATTTTTTGTAACAGAATGGATCCTCGAGCGACACTGCGTCCTCGCGGGGCAAGGAAGGTGACTTCGAAAGTAAAATTGAAACTGATCGTTCGAAGAGATTCGAATTTCTATTGAAGCAAACAGAAATTTTCTCTCATTTCATGACAAATACTCCTAAATCTGGTGGCAGCCCACCTAAACCGAAAGCCGGCAGACCTAAGAAGATCAAGCAAGACGTTGATCCAGGCGGACTAGGAGCAGGAGAGTAAGTAATAATAAAACTAACCTTCACCTTGCCATTACAAACAAACACTAAACATGTGCTTTGACACTAATGTTTACAAAATCTAGAAATGTAAATAGTAAAATTCGAAATATACACTAGTACTGTGTAATTCTTGTGAACAATTTTGTGCACACCCATTAGAGTAAGACACTAAATGTCTATTGTGAATGTTTTTGGTATTTTGTTACTTTTGTTTTGTCTAGCCACCGCCACCGAAAGACTGAACAGGAAGAAGATGAGGAACTCCTTGCAGAGACTAATATTAAAGTAAAATCAATATTCCGGTTTGAAGCTTCTCCACACTTCATCAAAAATGGAGAAATGCGTGACTATCAAGTAAGAGGTCTTAACTGGATGATCTCACTTTATGAAAATGGTATCAATGGCATCCTGGCTGATGAAATGGGTCTGGGAAAAACTTTACAGACTATTTCTTTGCTGGGTTACATGAAGAACTTTAAGTGAGTGTTGATTCTATTATTGTTTATTAATTTAATCAAACCATTTCCCTTTCGAGTATATAATTATGTAGTTAACTGTCTAACCTGATATTTTAAAATAGAGGTGTCTTTCAATTTAATGTTGGTGAAAGTTTAGTATAGAAAACCTGCAACAGATGGACTAAAACGTGAGCTAATAAAGGTTCTGTTTTCCTTTAAGGTTGGAACTCTAAAAGTAATGTAGCATCTACCACATAATTTCATATTAACTTCTTTATGTAACAGGAATGTTCCTGGACCACATATTGTTATTGTCCCAAAATCAACCCTAACAAATTGGATGAATGAGTTCAAAAAATGGTGCCCATCTTTGAAAGCAGTTTGTTTAATTGGTGACCAAGAAACAAGGGTAAGTTCTAAAACCAAGTTTTGTAAATACTGTTTGTCAATGGCTTCAAACGGGAAACATAATATAATTGCCTTTCTTATTTTGGTACAGCGCCATAAAGTTGATAATTACATACAAAAAATATTTTGTCATAAATTTTAATGAACTTAATTTTTTATTAGAGCACATTTATTCGTGAAGTCCTGATGCCTGGTAACTGGGATGTTTGCATTACGTCTTATGAAATGATAATTCGTGAAAGATCAGTTTTCAAAAAGTTCAACTGGAGATACATGGTCATTGATGAGGCTCATCGAATCAAGAATGAAAAGTCAAAGCTTTCTGAACTGCTTAGAGAATTCAAGAGTATGAACAGGCTGTTGCTAACTGGTACTCCACTGCAGAACAATCTCCATGAGCTGTGGGCACTACTCAACTTCCTCTTACCGGATGTATTTAATAGTTCTGATGTAAGTACTACACTTTAGATAAATTTTTATAAAACATTTAAATTATATGGCATATTGCAGTGTGGAAACTACTAATTTACAAAACCCATTCAGGACTTCGATTCCTGGTTCAACACTAATGCGGCTCTTGGTGACAATCAACTAGTATCACGGTTGCATGCTGTTTTGAGGCCATTTTTACTCCGTCGTCTTAAATCTGAAGTGGAGAGGAAACTTAAACCAAAAAAGGAGGTCAAAGTATATATTGGTTTGAGTAAAATGCAAAGAGAATGGTACACTAAGGTTCTAATGAAAGACATTGATGTAGGTAAGTAACATAACATCTTCATAATTTATAAATATGTAATTTTTATGTTGTTAATAATCATTAGGTATAAAAAAATATGTATTAAAGCAATTGTTCTGATTGTAGTGAATGGTGCTGGAAAGGTTGAAAAGATGCGTCTGCAAAACATTCTCATGCAGCTTCGTAAATGCTGCAACCATCCTTACCTGTTTGACGGAGCGGAGCCTGGCCCGCCCTACACGACGGACTTGCATCTTGTGTACAACTGTGGTAAACTCGCCATCCTTGACAAATTGCTGCCCAAACTGCGAGAACAGGACTCCAGGGTGCTTATATTCTCACAAATGACCCGGATGCTGGACATCTTAGAGGATTATTGTCTTTGGCGACAATATAAGGTATGCAGCGGCCTGCTCGTCATTGCAGACTACAGGGATATTAAATACTCGTGATTATTTTACAATATATATTTTTTTTCAGTATTGCCGTTTAGATGGTCAAACACCTCATGAAGATAGAAATAGGCAAATTGAGGAGTACAACGCCGAGGGGAGTGAGAAATTCGTGTTCATGTTGTCGACGCGCGCCGGTGGTCTCGGCATCAACTTAACGTCAGCAGATGTCGTCATCATCTATGACTCTGACTGGAATCCACAAATGGACTTGCAGGCTATGGACAGGGCACATCGTATTGGACAGAAAAAACAAGTTAGTAGTCATCTTATTATTTGAGTAGGTCAATCGAAATTTGAATTACTTCATTTTTATTAACTGTTCAGCTATGACTGACAATACAGAAAAAAAATTAACCAGTGCACAAACTGTAAACATGAATTTAGCACATGATTCTAGACCACCTATAGCAGATATTTTTCGTAGTTTATCAAAAAAAAAATCAACTGTTTCAAGGAAAAGTGCAAGTGAAAATATTTTTTTTTAATAACTGACGAAAAGTTTCAATACAGAGGGGTTCAGAATCATGTACTTACTGAATTTATGGTTACTGACTGGTTAAAAATGTTTCCTGTATATTACTTATTCTGTTTAAGGTGCGAGTTTTCCGACTCATCACTGAAAATACTGTGGAAGAAAAAATTGTAGAACGCGCCGAAGTGAAGCTGAGGTTAGACAAACTCGTGATACAGTCCGGCCGCCTGGTCGACATTAAGAGTCATCTCAACAAAGACGAAATGCTCAACATGATCAGACATGGCGCCAACCATGTGTTCTCGTCTAAAGATTCGGAAATCACTGAAGAAGATATTGATGACATATTAGCTAAGGGAGAACACAAGGTAAGGAGCTTCAGTAACTGTGATCCATTTCAGATAAACACTTAAACATGAATATACCAGTTATTTGTCTTTTATAGACTGAAGAATTGAAGCAGAAGCTGGAGAGTCTAGGAGAGTCTTCACTACGGGCTTTCTCGATGGACACCCCCGGCGCCACGACAGACTCTGTCTACCAGTTTGAAGGTTTTCTTCTAACAAGTAGATAGTAAAAAATCATAATTGTGTAATTTAAAATACTAATTATCTTTTTTAATTTAGGGGAGGATTACAGAGAGAAGCAGAAAATTTTACCCATTGGTAATTGGATAGAACCGCCTAAACGCGAGCGTAAAGCTAACTATGCAGTGGACGCTTACTTCCGGGAGGCACTCCGTGTTTCCGAACCGAAGGCGCCAAAGGTACAGGTAAATAAGTGTAAAGAGCTAAATGCGGAGGTCAGCGCAGCAGTCTACTTTTGGTGTTGGTTCTATGGCAATATAATTATCATCTAATTCATGTACTTGTATTATGTAAATTGATTAGCTCTTTATACTGGCATTAATGTAGTATACCTGTATTTCTGCTGTAAATTATTTATTTAGCCTTATTTCCTATTTAGATTAGAACTAGAATATCACTTTCAATTCACATACTGTTATTCATTTAAATATATATTTTCACATACATACAATATCTATAATGCTTGTAGTTACTGTTGAACCATGCTCATGATGTTCGTATGATAATACTCAGTTTTCTCATGTCTAGGCTCCTCGTCCTCCAAAGCAGCCGATTGTACAAGACTTCCAGTTTTTCCCGCCGCGACTTTTCGAACTTTTGGATCAAGAAATATACCACTATCGCAAAACACTAGGGTAAGGATTAAACTAGAATACACAAAATATAGTAGAAGTTGAGGGTACTTATCATTTTATATTTTATTAGGTACAAAGTTCCCCGTAATCCTGAATTGGGTCCTGATGCTGCCAAGATTCAAAGAGAAGAACAACGTAAGATAGATGACGCTGAAGCCCTCACAGAGGAAGAGGTACAGGAGAAGGAGCAATTGCTAACTCAAGGTATAGTTAATAAAATGTTTAAGAAATTGCAGTACATCAAACACATTGAAAGTTAGCAATGTTATGAACACAAACTCTTCATCCACAGGGTTTACTAATTGGACAAAGCGGGACTTCAACCAATTCATCAAGGCCAACGAAAAATACGGCAGAGATGATATTGAAAATATTGCTAAGGATGTTGAAGGCAAAACTCCGGAAGAAGTGAGTAAAATCATTGTTTAGAACATGAACAAAGATGAATTTGTAAAATCTTATAAAAATAAATAATAATGCATCATTATAACTTTTTAAGGTCATGGAATATTCAGCAGTATTTTGGGAGCGTTGTCATGAGCTTCAAGACATCGACCGAATAATGGGACAAATTGAAAGGGGAGAAGCAAAGATACAAAGGCGAGCGTCTATCAAGAAAGCGCTGGATGCTAAAATGGCGCGATACAGAGCTCCATTCCATCAACTGAGAATCTCTTACGGAACAAATAAAGGAAAAAATTACGTCGAGGAAGAGGACAGGTGATTTATATTGATTTCATTCGAATTTCACAATTTATTGTATAACCGTGTTGTGTGTAACAACAAACTTTACACTTTTTCTAGATTCCTGGTGTGCATGCTGCATAAGCTGGGCTTCGATAAAGAAAACGTGTACGAGGAACTTCGCGCATCTGTACACGCCGCCCCGCAGTTTAGATTTGATTGGTTCCTCAAATCGAGAACAGCCGTTGAGTTACAACGCAGGTCAGTTGTTACCACTAAAAATTATATACCATAGCCCAATATGTTTTGTTTCCATGTTCTGCAATAGTCCTGCACCAACCAGAGGTTTTAGCTCCAAAGTTTCGGGACCCCAGGGTCTCGAGATATTATGTAAAAGCCACACAAAAATTAAATTCAAATCATTGGTCATTCCCAGATGTAACACCCTCATCACTTTAATTGAGAGAGAAAATCAAGAACTTGAAGAAAAGGAACGAGCTGAAAAGAAGAAAAAAAGTGGTGCGGCCAATCAAAACACACCTGGTGGGAACGCGACCGGCAAAGGCGCTAATACAAGCAAGCGCAAAGCCGATAACACACCAGACACCGCCCAGAAGCACAAAAAGAAGAAGAAATAAACCTCATGCGGTTAAACACGTGATTTGATAATCATAATTTCTTATGTAACGATTATTAACATTGCAATGATTGTGGTAAATAAACCTAATGTCGTGATTATTATGTGTTATTTTTAAAGTCAAAGCATTTATTTCAAATTAGCACATAAAAGGCACATTTGAACGTTGTCTAAGAATCCATTACTTATTATACTAAGGTTCAATTTCTTCGATCCACAAACACCGAACAATGTCCGCCAGCGAATTAGTCGCGCTACATAGATTCTCGTTGTTGACTGTTAATTTTTCTTGGTTTGGCCGAACGCATGATGCATCGTCTTTTGTTTCACCTTCACATCGTGTGGACTGCCCAGACTACAGTACCCAATAAAAATTAAATACGGAAAAGTTATTTTTTATTTTATCAAATCAACAGCAGGCAGCTGGTCAATTACAAGCTAACACTAAAATACGGCAAAGTAATATTGGTCATCCCCCACCTCTCTCTAACAAACGACACCACTTCTCGGTGCTCCAAGCTCACTGAAATATTCTTTTAATTATTACTGAACAAGATGTACTAAGGCACAAGGCCAGCATGAGTTCATATGATCATGTTCATGTTACGCGTACGTACGCGCTTGGCGGTGGAGTTGCGGGCACCGGCTCAATATACACAATCTACTTAAAAATCCTGGCAGACAACGCACACCCTAAACTGCTAGCTCTACTTAAATAACAAAATCACGCTTGAAATCCCCGAAGGGTCAGGCAGAGGAGTACATTACGTTACGTTATAATTCTACGTTAATTAATGTAATTGGACCTGTGCCGTTTTAATTAACTATAAATAAATAAATTAAATTAAATTAAAAATTAAAATTAGGTACCTACACACACATTTGGCCAGTTGCCGCCGCCAGTTGTTTGCCGAGCCGCTGGGTCTAAAAGCATGAAAGGATGATGCCTATTTTGGTATCCCCCTCCAATAGCCATGTATTGTAATATACATCGTTGGATAGCTCCTTTTAAACCGAATAGAAGGTACTATGGCGTCTCAACTCCAAATCCTAGTCCGTTCCGAGTTCCAGAGTAGGTACCAAAAATGTCAGTTTTAGCATACACATAGGTACTAGGTTACTATGAGTTTTTTTGCGATTTGTGACTTTTCTAGTACTCCAACCTTAGTTTGCCCAAAAGAGTCCGAATTCTTATAAGAAACTGCATCGATTGGTACCATAAAAGTAAAATGTGAGAATCAATGTTTTTCTAGCTGACTGTACCTACACATGTGTACCAGCTCGTCCTTATGAAGCTTAACCCGGAAAAACTAACTAGTAGCCCAAACAAATATTTATTCTGGGCAGGAATTGAATCCGAACTTATAGCGCAATATTAATGTCGCTAAAATAGCAACGGGCTTCAATTTTTATCAGACTATGACGGAAAGGGTTATTTGTATTTTAAATTGTAGGTATTTTGCAGTCATCGTAAATTAGGGAACTCTAAATCAGAGGGGAAATTCTCGTAATTTTAATAATGTTCACAGTCGTCTAAAAGCCAGACTGACAGCTGCCAGTTGTTGCAAACTGAAGATTTCAAGGACTATGCAGTAGGTAGACGTCGATAACTTAATTTTGGTGTAAAACTTCAATAGGTAATAGGGTAATTACACTTTTGTAAAAAAATAGACTTCGGTACCTATAGAACAAAATTATTTATTTAAGATTTCGAACACTAGTTGGTGTTCTATTTAGACTAGTTATGACTACTTAGCATTTGTGTCTAAAATAGAATAACCTGGTAAAAAACACAAACCTACTTATAATACTACAGTAAGGAACTAAATGTAAATAATTGTATATTTTTGCAAATATAATGGTTTCTAGTTATCACAGCATAATCAGCTACTGCTGCGACACAGGCCTATCTGTGAGAGGGATTGGGCTGTAATCCACCACGCGGGCCCAGTGCAGATTGGTGGATGTCTTATGTCTTAAAATTTTGGATTCAAGGACATTACAATGTTTTCCTTTCCCGTTTAGAGAGCTGTGATGAAATAAATTACACAAAGTGCCTTACTGGGTTGGACCCTACGACCTTCAACTCATAAGTCCGGGTCGTTACCACTGGGCCACTACTGCTCTATCACATACATATAGTTATCGCATAAGTACAGGTACAGACGCCAGCACATCGAGCTACTACAATCTGTCAAATTTCTTTAATAGATTTTCAACTTTATCGCTAAAGCGTTAAGGTTCATGGTTGATTGGGGAAATTTGACAGTTTCGTGTAGCTTGACCTGCTGGCGTCTGTACAAATTATTTTAGTTTATAAAACCCTAGCAGGTCAAGCTACCCGAAACTGTCAAATTTTCCCAATCAACCTTGAACTTTATTGCATTAGCGATAAAGTTGAAAATTTATTTAAGAAAATTTGACAGATTGTAGTAGCTTGATGTGCTGGCGTCGGTACATGCAGGTCCTATCTAGCAGATGGTCCAATCCAACAGATCTGCCTCACAAACGCTTTCGAAGCTATTAATAACTAACGTAACTCCTACAATATTAATGCTCTCAATTATTCTAGTATTATTGCAATAATGAAACATGTCAAAACAGATTCATGACCAATATCATCAAAAATTTCATTCAAATTGAAGTACCTGACTAGTTTGTACCCTCTAAATAATAATTACAATTATGACTCGAGACACTTCATTCATTTCCCCTACGCTATCAAATTGAATAAGACATTGATAAATAAGCTTTTTATGTTCTAGATTAGGGCTTAAAGCAATTGGTAAAATTATCCAGGTCTAGGAAAGTTACAGCATGTTGGTTTTTTGGTGAGTACACAATAGCTTTATAAAATAATTTAAAAAACAATTCCACTTTTATTCAAATAAGATGTTCAGCCAGCTTATTATTTCCAATACTTACTATCATCTTATATTGATAAGTTCAAAGAAATTCTTAACAGATGTTATTGCTAGAAATTGTCACTCAATTTCCTTTAGTGTGGGGAAACTTTGGCCAGTCATAAGCTGCCTTACCAGTGCAGTTAAATACTACCCACATATCACAGGTTTTCCTCAATATTTTCTATCTTTTCCACATAATCAGGTACTGTTAACAAATAATGCTTTGCTTAGTATCGCCGATAAATAAGAGAAGAAGAAGGCAGTGTTTAGTTCTCCACACAGTACCTCCACTTCATGGTGAATTACCGTTCTCCATACCATCCTGGAAACTGTTCGCATTACTGTTGAATGGTGCTCCAAGCCCATAGAGATGACCACTAGTGCTTTCAATATTGCCATCAAAGAATATCTGTTAAATAAAATACACTTTTATTAGTTTTTGAAAAATATACATAAATATAATAAATAACATGTCTTGTACATAAATTAACAGAACCATACTTCTTTGATTTTGAAAAATGCCATTCCCGTAAGATGTGAATCAGAGCCGGCCTGGTGCTGGGGTCCTACTCGACGCAGTTCCAACTGGTCAGCTACTTCTTGCAGACCACCTTTTAAGTTCTTGCATAATTTCATCAAATACTGTAAACAAGTATAAATTAAATAATAATTTAATTAATGAAACATGACAATGTTTCTGAATATTATTGATACTTACTTTGACATCATAAACAGTAGGGAAATACAATCTAAGACTGTCAAAGAAGTCATTCTCTTCTTGTGGCAGATTCTGATCAGTTAGAATTTTAAGCAAATATCCAAAATCATACCCAGAATGAAAGCTCAACCAGTTTATATTGTCCATTAGTACAATGCCTAAAATGAAAAAAGTGTTATTTAAATAGTGAATTGCCAAAAGAAGTAAGTAAAATGAATATTTTAAGGACAGAATTTGAATTGACCTGAAGACATCAGGAGTTCAGCAAATTCTAAAGGTTCAATGCCATGCTCTTCATGCTCTCTGAACTGAAGACCAGAATTTTGTAGCAGATCAATTGAGTCTTGCGCATACATGTCTTCTCTGAAAATATAGATAAATTTGAATATTCATACTTCTAATAGAAGTTAAAAGCAAAATACAAAAAATTGTGCATGCTGCATCATACTGGTGATAGAAGTGAAACTTCTTAAAAAATAAAGAATATGAGAGATTTAGCGTCAGAGACCGAGATAGTTATATCTGTCTTCTCTCTCATGTAACAAAATGCGTCTAAACGTGACGCATCGTTGAAATTTCACTCTCAATAAAATTGTAGTCCATATATTGAACCAACTCCTAAGAAGTTTCACTTCAACAATATTTGTCGTACTTACTGCAAGTTGAACTTAAAATTAAATTGCCAAGTAGTGCAGCCAGGTGGGGTTTTACCATTTTCATCCATAAATGTAAGACCTAACTGTATTATTCTTAAAAGGTCCACATTGCATCTGGAAACATTAGAAACTAATACTGAAGATTCAATCAAAGCACTAAAACAATTACATCAATCAATTTTTACACAAAAACAATTTAATTAAACTTGTTTTTTTTCAATAGATTGTGATTAAATACCTACCTCAACAGCTGATATTGATAGTCAGCTGTAGACCTAAATTCACCAATTGGTCTCGCAACAACTCCAGGGAACTCGGTATCCATAGCCACCCAGTGAAATTTCTGCACAATCTAGTGATGAAAGGTAGGAAATAATTATAAAAGTGGAGTTGTTTTTACTTTGTTTGGATTGATAAAAGTCAAGTTAAGCAAATGTAAACAATCCACTCCTTCGTAAATATGTATTATGTACATACCAATCAAATAGGTCATAAAGAATTGGGTTTACTAGGATTAATAAATAAATACAGTTTTTAAATGTATATTGTACCTGTCTAATAACATGAAATTCTTCATGAAGATTGTGATTCCAAACATTTTTGATGGAGCAATCATCTTTTAGGGAACTAGCTAAAATGGATCCAAAACTAGCTGCAGGCATTTGTAAATTTATTTATCAATATCCTAAAAAGACAAATTGAATGATAAATAATACTATACAAAGGTACTTTGTGATTGAATTAATTTTTAATAATTTCAATCTGTTTGTTTACAAAAATATGTATATGCCCAGATCAATGTTGCCAGATCCGATTTAAAAATTCCGTAATCCGTAGGTCGAAGCTAACATCACGTCAAATTCATGTCCCGTAAAAATCCGTAGATTGCCCCTAGAAAAACCCGTAGATCTACATACTTTTTTTCAAAGCTTCTATCACTATTTGAAGCTGGATTGGCCTTACAATAAAATTAGTTCCTAGTTGGGAAAATCAAAACCCAATCTTCTTTGTGTCGCTGGCTCGACTTTTCTTAGATCTTGTGGCCCGATAACTTTGGCACTTCCACGGAGTCTTGCTTGCAAGTTTTCGGACACAGAGGGCAAGATAGAAGTTGGAGCATAGTTTACGACCTAGCTCCACATCCACACCCTGCTACCGTTCGGTCGAAGTAGCCCCACTTTACCACCAGGTTGGAGTTAAATCTTCCCACTTGTGTCCGGAGACGGTTCAGGGAGTTCCAAGTGGACCACGAAAGGTTACATCCAGCAGGGAGATGCTTTTTTGCTGGTAGATAGTAAACGAGAGAGGGACGTCGGTCGGGTTTCCAAATAAGGCTACGGGAAATATTTTATTTGAATTTGCTTTATTGGGACTTAAAACAGTTACACATTACCATTTAAGTGTGACAGAATAAATTGAAACTAGGTATGTACTTAAACGTGTAACACACACCAATGTCCGCGAAATAATGGATGGCGTTGATTTTACAGAAGAGTAAAAAGTAGGTACTCGTAAGTATTTTTGGAACAATAGGTATAAGATGGCTACTTTACAGATTTAATAGCCATCTTTTTAACTTAAAGTGTAAGGTGCAAAATATCCAAATCGATGGTGTGTCTGTGTGTGTTATACGTCTCTACATTGCCTCGTAGAGGCACCCGTGCACCAGTGTTCTGCACCTTGCGGTGTGAAACAGGCGAGGTACACGCGCCTGGAACACAGTTCTAGGTACCTACAATGTAATGTAACATAGGTTATTATCATTAGTAATATCTGGACAATCGAACCTGTTATTACGCAGACCATGAAGCATCAAGGCCATCAGTAGGCTGCGTTATGCTTTGAAGCATTAAAGTAACGCATTAATAAAAAATTGTCCGACTGTTCGTTCCGGCTAATCTTCGAAACGGCTGGACCGAATTTGACGGGGCTGTCACTGGCAGATAGCTGATGTTATAAGGAGTAGTAGGCTACTTACTTTTATTTTCGAAGAAGAAATATAGTTTTGCGCAAAACATTAAAACCCATGAAATCAATTATGTACTCGAACGAAGTCTCGGGCATACTTACATTTTTTTTTTGAAGCATATCCATTACCTACTATTAATTATGATATTTAGACAAAGATGAAAAATGGGACTTCAAATCGGTGCACTGCTAATTTCAATTGAGAACGGACACCGACCAAGCTTTGTTTAGATGTAAAAAAGACGTTTGAAAAACGCATGACAAAACCAACCACACGATAGGGCGTAGTAGTAGGCGTATCGGTTGTTTCAAAAAACGTGTTTCGTTTACTTTGCGTGGTTTGGTTAGGTGTAAGGAGGCTCGGCATATGGTCAGGTAACTTTTTTGCACTAGCATGGCGCTGATTCGAATCGTTTTACTCAAAATTTAATTAAATTTGAATACGATTTCTTTGTTTGGTTGGATGGGCCGAAAATCCGTAATCTATGGATAAATAATTAGCTTAGGTCTGGCAACGCTGGCCCAGGTACCAAAGACAAGTCTACATAGAAAAAGGCATAGCTAATAAGTACGGATTAGATAGAGGATAGTGACCACAGTGATGAACTCTGTTTATGCTTCTGTAGTTAACTAGAAAAAGGTGACGAAAACGAGCATGCAATCGACAACAAAGACTAGTATTCCTCAATCAATCCGCGGGTTTTCTGGGTTATTTACTTAATTTCGAATCCACGATAAGGGGTCCATGTATTAATAATCTATGAGAAGTCTAGTCAAACCTAGTGACGCCTGTAAGACATAGATACATAAACTTACGCCTTCTCCCATGGGGGTAGGCAGAAACTACAGAACGCCACCTGATACGATCTTTACTCCTTTTGCATCATATACGTTCATACGCCCGCGCCAGTTGCGAGTACTATTTCCTAAAAACATCACCAATAAGGTCACTATAATATATGTCCTCCTAGGGCATTCCCTCCCGGCGTTTCCACTCACATCTGCATTGTACTTGTAAATACTATCCGATATAATAATAGTCTCCTTCATTCATCATCTCATGACGAAACTATCTTAACTAAAAATAGAACTAATAAGTTAAACTAGATTTTTGGACAGGAACATTTAACTATGTCGCGTCCAAATAGAAACCCGATCGTCTCACGAAGTCGTTAGTGTCACCCACCGCCACGGCTTACGCACACAAACAATAATACAAACACGTGTGCTAAGTTAATATAGATATGACGCGCACCGAACCCCATACACACGCAACTCCACAAGCGCACAAAAACGCTCACGCGTTGAATTTGCAGCGCGGGCTCACAATTCATGAGCGGTGTTATACAATAGAATGCCGCTCATATACACATAACGTGCGTGCTTTGCGTTTTAGCACAGGTGCCAAACTCTCACTAAGTCGCTATATAACTGTGTCGTTCAGTGGCTCTTTTGAGCTTTCAAACAGCGACTATACCGGCTGGCTTTTTTACTGTATGGACAAAAACAGGGTATAAAAGGTGGATGGATAAGAAGCGTAAAGCGCAGATTGCATTTTTTTTTCTTTCAAAAACCTAAAATGAAATGAACCTATCGATAAATATTATTACCTAAGTGAAGTAATTTTTTTATACTGAGGGCTGATTTTTCCATCGCCAGATAACTTTTATTCGAGGAATAATTTTGAAATTTTAAGTTATTTCAACCGAAAACTGTCAAACGTCAATTTTGTTCCTCGAATAAAAATTATCTGGCGATGGAAAAATCGGCCCTAAAACAAATAAATCTACAAATATAAAAATTCAACTTATAGGAAGTCTAGCCTAGCGCGGAAATTATCAATGAATTCGTAGCGACATTCAATCCTTTGATTGAAGCCATCGGACGGCTTCAAATAATGGATTGAATGTAAAAAAAAAGATTTCTGTTTTTGTCCAGACAATAAAAAATGTCTGCCGGTATATTCGCAGGTCGCTGAAGCTACACGTATCTTCTATGGCCCTTATATGTATGACGACGCAGCAGCAACGCTCAGGCGCTGCGACGCCGCCCATATAAATTACAAAAAATATTTTTTCAAATGAAATAAACTTTTAAAAATTAAAATTAGGTATTTATATTTTAAACATTACAAAAAATAATTACTACGAAATCTTATAATGTATTAGGTTATAATATAAATCGATAAAACCTTACGAGAAAATAATAGTCTTAAATCTATAATTTCTATAAAATATACGAAATATGGATAAATCTAAGTAGAAATAATATTTTGACATTATGTATTGTATAATATCAACCTAAATTGTATAATTATTATTTATGGATGTATGGAATTTATTTACATTTATAATTTTGATTTCATTGCTAATTTGCATTTCATAATTTGTGTATAAATCAAATAGTGGACAAAACAGAGGTTTATTCACAGATGAAGTAAAAGTTTAGTAATGACATAAATAATGTCCAAATGTCACACACCATTGTATTGTATGTACACAGAACACATTGAAACGTTACTTTCACTCTGAGATATGGAACACTCGAGGTTGTGGCGACAGGCTTATAGCATGCCCGTTTTCTAAAGATCAAGAGGAGTTTCCGTTTTCGCCGTTGTCTTGGAAGTTGTTGACATTCACAGAGAAGGGCGCGCCCAATCCATATAGATGTCCACTCGAACTTTCAATGTTGTCATCAAAGAATATCTGTAAATAGAAAAGTGCGTTTAGTTTTTGTTAGTAGGTAGTGTAGGCGCTAATCTCCGCTCCGTGAATATTTTTATAATAAGTCCTATTAGTTTCATTTGGAAACAGCAAATTGAGACTGACCAATAATTGGGAAGATAGAATCCGCGCATCCATTGTTTCCTTTAATTGTATAGTGCTTTTTAAGCCCATCAATGTCTAATTTGAAACATTGGCTTTTTATATGTCGTTTTAGGAATAATGTTGCTAATAGTTTGGTCGGACAGAACGTTAAACCTGCCGCGATAAGATGCCCATGAAAAGATCATTTTAAGAGAAATATTTCTTTTAAATAATTATGACGATTTCTCTCAATTGCTAGTATATTAATATTAGAAGATACAGAGCCCTAAATGCGAACAATCAAGTGAATTCTAGTATTTTGACAATTAACCAACTTTTATTGATGCAGTAAGTGCCTTACATCATCATCTCATGATATGACCCAGTCAATATTCACTTTGATAAAAAAAAAAACTTGCAGCAGAGAGAGAGAGCAGACTATGCTGTGTGTGTTCCATCATCCGCAGATGATGGAACACACACAGCATAGTCTGCTCATCTGCTGCCCTACTTCCCACGTCCTAATAGCATTAAGCTATATTGAATTGAAAACTGTAAAGGGAATATTTGTTAAATCACTTGCAGTGAAATCGTAAACATTTTACTATCATCATCCTCCTGCCCGATCCCCTAATAAACTAATTATCTTTTGATCTTTAGGGCTGATTTTTCAATCGACATATAATTTTTATTAGTCGAATATAATTGACGTCTGATGGTTTTTGTATGGAAGAACTTTCAAAAATTCAAAATTATTCCCCCGATAAAATTATCTGGCGTTGGAAAAGTCAGCCCTTAGTTAACTAAGGGCTGACTTTTCAATCGACCAATCATTTGTATTCGTGGAATAAAATTGACGACCGACAGCTTTTGTATGGAAGAAAAATTTTTATTCAAGGAATAAAATTGACATTTGTTTGGAAGCCTAAGAGGCTTCAGGTCACCACCAGGATGACCATAGTTTGCTGCCCATTCTCCTTGACTTGAGTACCTGTAGGTTTGCTTATAACAACTTGAACAATTTAAGTTACCTCTTTGATTTTAAAGAAGGCCATTCCTGTGAGATGTGAGTCAGAACCAGCTTGGTGCTGTGGTCCCACTCGACGCAGCTCCAGTTGGTCAGCCACCTCCTGCAGCCCACCCTTCAAGTTTTTGCATAACTTCATTAAGTACTGTAATACAAAAATACAAAATAAATAAAAACAAGAACTGCATGTTCAAATAAGATGGTAAAATAATTTTAAGAACTCGATAATGTGAAATTATAATTATGTCATGTCATGCAGTCATTTTTGCCCTGCCTTGGGGCTAGCTGGGCAGTAATATTGTACTGAATTTCATTATAACCCATGGGTCAATAACGTGATATGAATTTGAAAAAAAAAAACGTTTACACATTGTGTACATTTAGCTAAGAGTAGCAAATTTCCCATAGTGCCTAAAATAAACGTTATTTTTTATAACCGGTGCAAGTAATGATTTTCGAAATTAGAGTGTTTCCAAACCTGTGTTTCAGGCTGTGTATTGTACTGGTCTAGGGAAGGTCATATAAATTAAATATTATGTTTTAAACAAATACGAAAACTTACTTTCACATCATAAACTGTTGGGAAATATAACCGTAGGCTTTCAAAGAAATCATTTTCATCTTGTGGTAAGTTCTGGTCGGTTAGCAATTTCAGAAGGTAGCCAAAGTCATAACCAGAATGAAAACTCAGCCATTTGATATTGTCCATTAGAACCAATCCTGTAAAATAAAAAAAGAAGATTGTCAACATAATTTTAGATACACAAAGATGATGTAGAAAATTATTCATTGTTAGTAATACTGCAAAGTTAAAAAGATATATAATTAATAATGTACCAGATGACATCAGCAGCTCTGCAAACTCTAGGGGTTCAATGCCATCCTCTTCATGTTTCCTGAACTGCAGACCAGAATTTTGCAGTAAATCTATTGAGTCTTGTGCATACATGTCTTCTCTAAAACAGGGAAAAAATCTAGTTTTAATGACATCATTTTAAGGACTATCACACTATTTATGTTTGCTATGTACACATTATATCAAGTTTTTCTAACTGAACAGACCGCTGTTCTGCTGGGGAGTTCGTTGAGCCACTTCTTCCCAGCTACAGCACTAGGAAGTGGCTCTTCTATATCCTCAGCCCTTGATAAAATTACTTTTGATTTTGATTAACATGTTCTAGGAAATATGTAGATTTGTATGAATTTCAATTCAACATTATCTATTACTGTATCAATTTCATAATCTATTTATATATATAAACAAAAATAAATCATTGAAATGGATGTACGCGCATAACTTCTGATAGATTGCACCAAATTGGATAATTCTTTTTTTTGTGTTTGTTAGAATCTATTACTCTTTATTGTACACCATACAAATTACAGAATATAAATATAAAAAAAAAGTACAAAGGGTGACACAATGGGCGGTCTTATCACTAAAAGCGATTTTTTAAAGACAACCTTTGGATAGATCAATAACTTTGTTATTGTCAGGCCAAGGTTTGTATAGAAGAAAATTAAAAGAAAAAAAAATATGATGGTACAACGTTCGCCGGGTCAGCTAGTTAAATCAATATTGAATTGTAATATGTAGTAATTATAACTTACTGTAGATTGAATTTAAAGTTGAACTGCCACGTGGTGTAACCAGGAGGAGTTTTGCCATTTTCATCCATGAATGTGAGACCCAACTGAATAATCCTCAGGAGATCAACATTACACCTGAAATGATACAATGAATATTGGGTATTACACTATATACTAACAATCTCTTATTGATATTGGTTGTTTTGTGTTCACATGTACCCTATACTGCATAATGGTATAAACTGGTGGCATTTCAAAAGACAATACGATGGGACACTTAATATTGTGTCCTGTCAGCTCCATGTTACAGGAACTGTTGGACCTGGTGATGACGCCAAACAAGTAACCGAGTTCTGGGCTGAGTCCATTTAGATTGCTATGGACATGCTCAGAAGAAAATGAAATAAAATTGGTTTTCTTATACAATCACTACTTTATTACTTTTATGAGGCCTTTGTCCTGCTTATAAATAATTATGTGTTGTCTCACTGCAGGGCAAAGGCCTCCTGCACCCTAGTTGCGTAATACACAATCAATCACAATCTGAATCATTTTGATGGATATTGGTACATAAATGTTCGAAAAATGTGTCTGCTCCACAACATAAATAATGCAATAAATGTAACATGACAGCCATTACTACTGTTAGTGTGTTACGCAATTACTCTACTGATCTTTAGCTTATGTGAACCAATTTAATACTGAACATCCTAACTATAGGTATCCTGCCTTTTTTGCCTAACATACAAGAATTATTTTATTTATTTATGTGCGGTTTACCATCCACGTAGATAAGAGTAAAAGATAATGCAAGAAAGATTACCTTAGTAGTTGATACTGATAGTCAGCAGTGGATCTGAATTCTCCTATTGGACGGGCCACAACTCCTGGAAACTCCGTGTCCATTGCTACCCAGTGGTACTTTTGGACAACCTAAAAGAAAGAACACTCCATTATTTTTAAATCTGACTTGACATTATTTAATATCACAATAATATTAATTATGATAAGTTATCTCACTTGTCTTATTATTTGAAATTCTTCATGAAGGTTGTGATTCCATACATCCTTTATCCCACAGTCTCCAGTTCCTGGAAGCTGGGTCAATCCAAAACTGGCAGCTGGCATCTGAGTGAGGGAATAGTAATGATTTTTTACAATATGAATGAAACATTTGAGAGATGGAAATGACCTTCAAAAATTATAACTTAGATTATGACCTAGAATAAAAAACGGAATATCTATGTAATAAGTAGCAGTAATTACAATGATGACTGTATTCTAAATTGCTGACAAGAAAACATACTCAGGAGATTTCACTATGACATGCTATGACACTTCATTGTATGTAGGCTTTACCTTGTGATCTGTTTCATAACATTTGTCTTCAAATGGAAAGTAGATCAAGATTTTTACAATACTTACAGTTATAGGTCACACATAACATCTCTAGTTTCGAATCAATATATATCATTGTATCCAAGTTGCAGGGCATTGGCAGAAATGATTAATGTTACAAATATAAACAAACATAACAAACCTTGTATCGATTATCTGCTTCCAGATGGGCAGATTCTTCAGTTTTTTTCGACGCCGTGGTTTACGATTGGTTTCGAACTTCTGAAAATTGAGCGCCAGCGCTTTTGTACGAAATGGCTTAAAGGTTACACTTGATTTCTGAACACATCTCAGCGACTTCAGTCGCCAAGCGGGCTTACAAGCAATGCAATTTAGATGATAACTACAATATTTAATTTTGTAATCCAACGACTTCAAGTAACTTGTACTCTAATCGTTTCTATTGTTTGTTACTGTCCTGAATAGTCAAGTCTACGAATCTATGGATACAAAAAATCCAAAACGAGAACAAACTTGCAATGCAACACGATCAATTTTTTTGAGTTTTTTTTTATTGTATGGGAACCAGGTCTTTTGCTATTTTGTGCAGTAGAATCTGACGCGAAGTTGAGAAAGCAGATGGCGCCACGTGAAGCAAATTGTCAAAGGCGTTGTTAAACATTTTTACAGTTTAGTTTCATTCCAGTAACAAAAGCTTAAAAACATGCACATAAATCGTCCAAACTGATTAATTTTTGTGATATTTAAAAACTTTACAATAGGTACCTATGTTTAGGTATAATATACTTTTTATAGTAAATAGGCATGGAACAATAGAAAAATATTGTGTTTTTAGAAAACCTACAGTGGTTTATACCTCTGACCTGTAAAATACTTTTTCATTCTTAAAGTCTTCAGCTGTAAAATGATCAGAATACAACCCTGAATGTTTTTTGACCGTAAAGCGCTGCAATTTCCCAATGCTTGCTACGTTGTTTGTTTTGCACTTCAGATTTTTGACGGCACGGTTGGCGCAGTGGTTGAGCGATTGACTGCTGCGCTGCGTGTCGAGGGTTCGATTCCCGCACGAAACAAATATTTGTATGACCTACAAGTATTAGTTCCGGTTCTGGCTGTGTATGTGAGTTTAAATGTTTGTAAACGCACCCACGATACAGGAGAAATTCCTAGTGTGGGTCAACGTTTTTAAAAAAAAAACAAAGATGTTGTTAATAGCCATCGTCTAAGAATTTAACACCTAGCACTATCCATCTACTTAGTTTATGCTATCCATATTTTTATGTAAGCAAGCGACTTCACTTACGCATAATTAATTATGTCAAAAATACGGGACCCATGTGAGTATTTTCCAAAGATTTGACAAGGCGAAGAAAGCACTCTGAAGAAAAAATGGAAAACTGGTCAGAGACCAAGCTATCTTTGATAGACCTGAAAACTTTTATAGGAGAATAGAAAGTGCTCGCAAGAGAACTAAGGCCGTTTACGTTACCAACAGGCACTTGTGGTATAATATCATCAAGGGTGTGTCTGTTTAAATTATCAAATTAGATCAATGTTAGAATTAACATCTCTGAAGTTTTTCATTATTATTATATTTTATTTTCTTTTCCACTAAAGTTTTTTTTGTCAGTGGCAGACGCTTTCCTTTTCTCGTCTCGTTAATAGTGCTACACTCCAAGTCGCATACATATATCTAGTTTTCGTTTCTAAAATTAAACATTTAGATTAAGATTGGGGTTGAGAGCAAAGTAGAGAATTGTAGAAATGTAGGTAAATTTGGAATGGTTCAAAGTAAGGCGGTTAGATCTTCCTTACTCTATGCAATCCCAGCTCGGCGCTTCGGCGAACTTCATCCCATGAAATATTGATGCCCTAGGGCCAACGTAGGTAAAAGTAGATTAGCTTGACGTTTATAAGTGGCAGTTGACACAGGTCATTTATGTAAATCAAGAAGACCTGCACCCTAATTGCGTAACACACGATCAATCGGAATCGGTTTAATTTTGACAGTTCAACAACATTCATTGCGTTATTTACGTTGTTGAGCAGACACAAACATGACACATTTTTTGAACGTATGAAGCAATGGTTTAGCAATATCCTTCAAAATTATTCAGATTGAGATTGATGTGTGTGTTACGCAATTAGGGTGCGGGACAAGAATACTGCTTTGTGGGACGGCACCGGTAACCCAAACATCAGAGGTAACTTATTCCTTTATCTTGACTCCTTGCTTATGGTCAAAAAGAAAATCCTCATAGATATATAAGAAAGGAATCATGACGGTGTCGAAAGCTTTGGCCAGGTCGAGAAATATGTCCACCCGGCCTGTTCTGAAGGACATCCATTTAGGTTTCGGACATTTTGTAACCAAACATAAAGTGGCGGACAGAAAAAAAAACGGATCTCGTCATTTCTGATTCGATCACGTCGTCAAGGAAACTCCAAGCATAGCCCTCTCCATTGCCCTTTGGATGACTTTAATGAGTCCAATTGTAAGCGACCACGTTTCAGTTCCATAGGTCATCACTGGCTGTTGCCCACTGGTCAAGACTGCGGTATGAGAGTCGAGAAGATCCAGCCGAGTCGGATTCGACAGTTATCTGTCTCGAAGTTGGACGTACCTACCTATCTGAACAGTTTGTCCTAGGTAAAAATAATCGTCCACAACTTCGAGTGTAGAGTTTCCGATCTTCATGAGAGTGGATTTTACATGGGAACTTTACATGACCTTTGTTTTGTCCATGTTCATTTTAAGACCTTCTCTTTCTTCTGAACTCTACTGACGTCATCGAGCATTTTACTAAGGTATTCATATCTCAGCCATGATTACTATAACGTCGGCAAACCGAGACTGAGTGAGGTACTCGCTATTGATGTTAATGCCTACTCCTATCCAGGAACCTTGAGGACATCCTCCAATGCAACGGCGAACAGTTTCGAACTAGTAACGTCTCCCTGTCTCGCTCCTCGCCGCAAAAGCAGAGGTTTCGAGATCTGTTCCTGGAGTCGTACTGACATAGAAGTGTTTTCACACAGACACTTCAGAATCTCGATTTACCGATAGTAAATCTGGTACCTATTCAAGAGACTGCAGTACTGCCCAAGTTTAGATCAAATGGAAGGCTTTCTTATAGTCCAAAATGGGAGGTCTGTTCTTCGCGGTCTTCTGTATAACCTGCCGCAGCGTCTGTATAGTCTACTGTGCTAAAGCCTTATCGGAATCCGGCTTATTAAGGAAGCTGGATGTAGTCAATACTGCGCGCGATACTTGAAAACACCTTGTAGACATGTCTCAGAAGTGAAAGAAGAAGAGAGAAGTATTTTTAAAGAAGGCCGTGAAATCATTATCTAGTGTTGTGTTAATGCACTTGAAACATGATCAACAAAAAAGAGCGGCGGCATTATATATATACATATATATATATTTTTTATTTGCGTCAGAGTCACCCCTTGACAAAGGAAAAATCAACAGCTTGCAAATTGTGAATTACGAACATGTGAGTAACGACATTTATTAACATGTAGGCGAAAATCGTTGATTTATCCTTTAAAAAACCATGCTTCGCCTTCCGTTACAAACATATGGTAATTTCACATTATTGTACATTTAATAATATGCTTTATCAGATCAGGGATCTTTAATAACTGCTTACCCTAGAAAACTACTCCCGTTATTCACATGTAATCACAAATTTGGTTCAATAAATCACTTCTCTGCAAAAACAACAGACGGAAATGACGTCGTTTTCCAATCTCGTTCAATAGTTTTAGTGTTACTAGAATAAAATATGTAGTAGCATGAGGTACAACATACAATATCACGATTTGTTGTATGAGTTTTCATACAACAAATCGTGATATTGTATGTTAAATATTATGCAACACTCACCGTCTAAAATCGTGGGACAACATTCAAATTCAAAATTATAAATTCACAGGTAACTTATGACCGTGATATTGTTAGCTAATAAAAAAAATTGGGTGACTAACTTATTACGAATGTACAGACGCCAGCACATCAACCTACTACAATCTGTCAAATTTCTTCAATAGATTTTCAACTTTATCGCTAAAGCATTAAGGTTCAAGGTTGATTGGGAAAATTTGTCAGTTTCGGGTAGCTTGACCTGCTGGCGTCCGTACTACTACTGCTGCTGCTACTACTGTTGTATTTGGAATACTTAGGGCTGATTGTTCCAACGCCACATAACTTTATCGGAGGAATAATTTTGAATTTTTGACAGTTTTTCCGTACAAAAACTGCCAGACGTAAATTTTATTCCACGAATAAAAATTATCTGTCGATTGAAAAATCAGCCCTTAAGTGTATTGTCTGACTCTATTTAGTACATTCTTATTCCATGCTTGCACCACCGCGACTCACGTGCACACACAGATTTTGAAATCTCTTACGAAAAATCAATCTACATATGTGTGAACGTGAGATTTTGAAATCGGCAGTAAAGTCGCTGCGTGTAGCAGCGACTTGACTGCCGATTTCACATTTTTTACAATTCCTGCACCCTGCATCACAGAGATCCACAGAGAGCACGCGGTATTGCTATATGCAATCATAAAAATATCCCACAAGGAATCTGGTTTAGTAATAAATAGAAGAATTTACATGGAATTAGTATGTGCTATAGAATTTATGATCTACCGGAAATTTAATGAATAAATACTGTTTAAAAACTGAAGTGATGATCGACTTTCGTTGTTGACTGTACTTTCGTAATCTACAAACATGCAGTTCGAAGTGAGAACCTTCTTTTTCTGGTTTTTGGAAATCAGTTTCTTAAAATTGCGCTCGAGTTAATTGCTATGATGCCAGAGATTGGATTATTTTTATAGAGGTATGACTATCCTCTATAGAAAAGGGACGATCCTCCGATTAGAAGGGTGTTATGTGTGCCGGGCTACTGCCCACGATTTTTTTGGGATTGGCATCTCGCAGTTCAACCTAGGAGGTTGTCGTCTACGACCGGACTTGCCTGTGGGTGCCAAGTGGGTGCAATAAGTTAAGGCCTCCAGGGCTTAAAAAACTTAAAACTAAGCGATTACACGCTAAGGCACCCCCTTAGGGGTACGGGCCTCGGCTTAGAGTGTCGTTGGGAGAGGGCAGCAAGGAACAGGTTGGATCGGATTATTTTGGGGTGAATTTAAAGCTACAGGCTCAGCCACCTAGGTTGGCTCGAGCTAGGGTCGGGGCGGACATGGAGTGGGGTGGCGAGGACGGAAGGACTGCGGTCGAAACTTGTTGCCCGACGGTTGATTTCAGGACGTTTTATACGAGTATATGCTAGGCACGCGGCGAACTTTGCTGGCGCTATGCAGGATTTTGCGTAACGACAGACGTGTGAAGCGTGGTTCGCATGTGGCGTTGTAGATGCCGCCACAATTTCGACCTTTGGAATGTTTCGCTATATTGTCAACCTTACTGATATTGTTTCGTATTTCTTTAACCACAAAAAAAGCTATTAACACTGATAATTATTTTGTGTGCATTTGTAACCGTTATGCATTTTTTTTAAAGTTGGAGTTTTGGTGCACTCGCACTAATTTTGATATTCTAGCTACAGTCACCTAAGCTGTTAGGTAGTGAGCTATGAGTTAGAACTTGGTCCTGAGTCCATCCTCAATATACCGGTTGGGGATGGGACTCGGGACCATTCACTTGACACTGCGCGTTTACCGTTGTACAGCCGACCGCACGACGGTAGAAGGTAACACTTTGACGTTCAGCAGGTAGCTAGCGTAGTAAAAATTGTCTAATTTGAAATGGCACGCACCCCCAACAGGGGGGGAGAGCGTGCGATACCTACACATTTTAAATGTTTGTTTAGAAATTTTAGTGGAGGGGCTTGCAGTTTGAAATTAGACGATCTCTACGGAAGTTCAATGGAATAAGAGGCCAGTTAAAACTGGTTTTAATGTCACTGACTTGCAGTCGACTGTAGGTACGTAATAGCTGTTTTTGGCCACTTGAGGGCCTACACACCATGCGTTCTTTAGACGCACGTTCCGACTAACACGTAATTAGCCGTCGACGGTGCGTTTACTGCTTTGAAAGGCAACTAGCACTGCTTGCGTTAGTTGCGTTTGCAGCAGTTAGCAGCGACGGCGCGTAAAAAGACGCTAGGTGCGTACGCCCTTAGGGCGATAACTCGACCACTGCTGCTGTAAGCGCGGCTCTCTTGCTAACTACGAATAGGTACTTACTTCATCGGGAAGGACGTGCTTACGGCGGTCAGCGAGTTATACCTACCTACTTATTTATATTTTTAGGGCAACCAAATCGGAACTGGTGACGTAGCGTACTGAACCCCGGACAAATTAAACAACCGAAGAAAAGATAAATGAAATCAATATGTAATTAGGCCTTTCAATTAATTGCGAAACCTCAAAATAGAAAAACAAGATTTATGCTAACCATTTTCTTTCCTTAACTTTCAATCCGACATTATTTGTCTCTTGGAAGTTTAAGCGTCGACGAATTAAACTGCGAACTTCACACTCCCTCAGGCTAATTGGTGGAAAGGGTTTCAACGGATCGCAGCTTGATTTTATAAATTACGAGTATCTTTAAATTTAAACTTCTTCAGTTATTTTGGTATGTAAGCTGTTATTAATTTGAAATCAATATTTTTCTGGTGTAGTGTTTACGTCCATTATTATTACAGCGGTTTTCATAAAGGAAAGTAACAGAAAAACTATTCCAATTACATTTGACCATTTCTGATAATCGCCTCTATGTGTAGGTACCCACGACATTTTAGCCATGATCTCCACTAAGTACTTGTGATTTTCATGGTTTCGTCAATGCTTCGTTTACACCCGTTTTCTATTTTTTTTTTATAGGTTAATGTTAGTGCAGAACAGCCCTGAATAAGCTTTCGTGCTTTTCATTATTTATGAGTTTATTTACATCCAGCAAGCTTACGGCTTATATTGTCCGTTCACTGAGTTTGTCTTCTTGGAATCAGCCTGCATTTTCATTTCTGTTGATCCAGCAGACGATTGTCATCTGACCCTGTCCTTCGAATTGTATGAAAGATGACACTATATCTTTGTGATCTAGTGATGAGTCTAGATTCAAGATATAAGCATACGCGGTACCAGATAATTTGCGATTAAGAAGTCGGTTGGCAACTAGACAATAAAGTTTTATGAACACTCATAAAGAGGGTTTAAGCGTTGAGAAAATTATGCACGATACCGGAGATTCAATACGTATCCCGAGCTCAAGTTTGGTAGGTATCTAGATTGACTGAAAATACTGGAAGTGTAGGTACAAGCCATGATCAGACGAACCACTCGAGCCAGTCGGTTGCGAGCTCCCGCGCGGGCAGGTCGTTTCAGCGTAGTTTCAGAGCGCGCCGACGACCGGCGCTCGGTAACTTTGTCATCGCGACAACCGCAACTTTTCATGAAAATGTGATTTTATTTTGTGGACATTTTTATTGCTGTTTCGGTGACTTATTTTTATCTTTTGTTTAAAAGTTTTGCTTCGAGTTTTAATTATAGGTAAGTTCTAGCTATAGTTTGTACTTTTGGTTTGTGGTATAATTATAAGTAATATAGTTTTGTACATTTAAAATTAATAATTATAATAATATGTAGAAATAGAAGAATGGTTACCTACTATATATATATATATATATATATATATATATATAGTAGGTAACTACATACATACTATTAGTAAATACATTTACCTATGTTTTTTGTTATAAGTATGAGTAAATTAAAATAATGATATAGCTACTTACTGTACGCCTACCTAGAGTATTACTTGCTGTATCTATTATCATAACGGGTTATAATATAACATGGTACAGCAATGGTAGGAACAACTCTTTAAAAAAATTGTCATTTTTATCAGTATTGTTTACATAAGCTAATATACACGTCCTTTTACTAAAGTGAATTTGTGCACATTGCTCATTAATACGATGCAAATGGTATTTTTCATGGTGATATTAAAAACTATATGAATTATATGCAGAAAACGTTATTGTAATATAATAATTATGATTGTAGGGTCCATGCCTATATGTACTTATTGGGAAAACTGTATTATTATTATCTTCTGCCGCGAGGAAAAAGGGCAACATATGCATCGTGAAAAAAAAAGAAGAGACCTTTTAACTGATTATACGAGTGTAACTGGAATATTATTCCCTTCGACTAACTTTGGGCCATTTTTCCTCAATTTGAAATTATCTTACAGTTTATTGAGTCCCGGATATTTCGATTGTGTTTATTTTTGTCAACAATTAAGCCCACTTTACTTTGGCAAAGTTTTTAAGTACAGTCACGAGCACCAATATGTCAACACTTAGGAACTTTAAATTGCGATTTTTTCCTGAAATAACAAATGCAACGTTGAAATACGACACATTACATAAACCTATGGGTTCGAAAATGCTATGTTCGTAACAACATAAAATTTCATTAAAAAATAAAGGAGTAAATCGCTTTTGAATAAAGCCGAGTGTATACATACTTTTACTCGTGACTGTACAGGCAATATAATACTGAAAATAACGCCAACGCTCTTGGCTATTAGACGTGAAATTGGGTATTATTGGTAAAGTAAAATTCTATTCTGACCCTTATGAGACTACGTACATACTTACAAAATATGAACTAAACTTTAAGGATAAATCTTCATGTTCTTGGTCCGAGGAAAACTCTCTATGGTAATTGGTACTTGATGATACTTAATTAGAATCGTTAATAATGGCAGAAAAAAAAGTGTACATAGACTATACCCAGCAGTGGGTGATTCCGGGCTGAAATGGTGATGATTTTATTTTATAGAAACGAAAATAGATTTTCACTTGACTTGATGACTGTCAATATACATAGTTTTTAACTTAGTTATTGCGAATCAAACGTCAGGAAAATAAGTTGAGAAGGAGTCAGAAAAATAAGTAGCTAGGTAGGTACCTAGCTACCTCTATAACCCTGAGATAAATCTTCAGAGACGTGAAGATCTTGCTATTACGAGTATGATCCTATTTATTCTGTACGCAGTATCATAGACCTCGCTTTATTATCCGTATAATAAGATTTCGTACGAGTAGCAGACTTTATCGTACAGTAGCCAAATGTCGTATGACTTACATATGGTTCCGTGGATTTTGTTTTAGGTAAGTAGGTATACAGGGTGGCAGAGAGATCGACTCATACATTATTACAATGGATCCAGTAAATGATTTTGGACAAAAATGGAAACGGCTGTTCCATAGATTTTGACCGCACAAGTCAAAATCACACTCACTCACTCAGTCACTGGTCACTGTTGGTCACTTTTGTAGGAAACAGCAGATTTTTTTTAATAAACAAAAAGCCGTCAAAATAATATGTTTCCGGAATCGTGTACTGAATCCAATTGAAATAGGTTGTGCGTCGATGCCCCTACCAACCTGTATATCTATGAAAATAGTCTTTTGAAAACGATGTGGTTGTGGCTTGTGGGGTTCGAACTCCGAACCTCTTGGCTCGTCACAGTCGCCACACCACGCGTTAGAATCCGTTAAGCTATTGCCACTTCAGTGTTTCTAACAATATTGCGTATGATAAAACAAAAGTCATATAAAATTATTGCTATTAGGTAAATATACATCGTTATCGACTCCAAAATGGCGAATAGTGCCAATTTGTGAAGAATGTAATTTTCCTTCCGCCCCATACCATTTTGCATAATCATTGTGTTATCCGCGCGTTTTTCAGTATTTTGTATTTAAAAGTCTTGTAAAATTACGAATGAGAGAGGTAGGTGAGTACCTCTTGCAATATCTTGAAAAAGTTGATTACTTTATAAGACGCTACTTTCATACTTTGAGGTATCCAGTGTTTAAATTATGCTTACAAAAATCAAAGTATTTTGAAGTAAAACGTTGGCTGGACCTGATATTCTGATCACCTATAATGTAGATCCATAATGATCATAGTTTATGAGATAATTAACTAGTAAAGCTAGTTCAGTAGATACCTAAGTACATGTACTTATGTAAAGTTCAGTGAGGTCATTTGTACTCACATTATGAATTTAAACTTCCCCGTTCACCATTACCACCAAGTTTGTGTATTTCCACAAAAACAAAACGGAAAAATATTATGTGGTTAGGAAAATATGTAAATAATATTTTAATATTTTTAAGAGGTTTTTGTTTATAAAAGCTTGAAGGCGAATCTTCGCATTACCATATAAAAACCTGGTCACGGATTTCATTACCAAGCGCAAGAACGGTTTTGAAATTTACAGTCGAATTTTACCCAAAGAAACGTCGTCTATAATTTGACTATCGTAAGGTGCACCTTACGATGATGATCCTAAGGCGTAATGTTGCAATTGCAACCTTACGCCTAAATATCATCAGATTTACAAAGTAGGCACTACATACCTACTCAGAAAAACGTAGTTCTAGTTTTGTCAATTTCAATTTGTATGCAGTCTGGAATGGATGCTGTGCAGAGATCTGGTTATAATCACCAGTAAAACCTCTTACTTAACCCTGACCTTAATACTAGTTCTCTCACTGGAATTCCAAGTTCATGTTCAATAACCACCGATACAGTCTTAATTAAGTTATGAGTATCATATAGTTAAAATACTTAAGTGTCACTCTAATGTCTTATTACTGATATTCCGAGTTTGTATTATAATATCCTAACATTACGGTCTGCCTAAGTCATGCCAAGCCTTTTCCCAACTATGTTAGGGTCGGCTTCCAGTCTAACCGGGCGGTCAGCCTAAATACTACCTACCTATCTACTTAGGTAAAGGGATTGGTTCATTGGTTTAGTTATCAGCCTATCGATCGAAAGCTCTAACAGAAGTACATCAAGCTAGTAAAAAATAAAAATAAAACACATTCTATGAATATAGAACATGCAAGAGCTTTTGATATTCAGGGAATCGTTTACGAAGTGATTGATAGCCCGATATTTTATTTATTTAGATTTTCTAACGCCAACCCACCGAATTTCGAATTGAAAAAAAAAGACACTATAAAGCTTTACCCTCGACTTTAAAATACGAATCTGAAACCCTGTATTTTCTGTACTTTTGTATTTTTGTACTGTAATCAGTATTGGAGTATAAAAGGTTCAAAAGGTTCATCTATACTCTATACAAATAAATAAAATTGAAGTGTCTGTTTGAAATATTAAAATAACCGCTTTTTACTTTAGGCATATGAATGTATATACGGTACATATACCAAAATAACATTTTTTACAAATTTTGTCTGGTTGTCTGTCTGTTTGTTCCGGCTAATCTCTGGAACGGCTGGACCGATTTAGACGGAACTTTCACTAGCAGATAGCTGATGTTATAAGGAGTAACTTAGATTAGTTTTATTTCAGAAAAACAGACAAAAGGTATTAATGTCACGCGAACGAAGTCGCGGGCAGCAGCTGGTATATCATATAGATAAAAAAACGACTGATTGGCCTACACAGCTTAGTATCACTCACTATGCAGTTTCCAGAGTATGCCAGAGTCAATTTGGAACAAAATAACTTAGTTATGTTTTCGCTAAACGAAATGCTGTAGGTAGTTGGGTTACTCGGTTCAGAATCTCGTTAGCACATTGATGAGGCTGTCTTCCGGCACTCGATTGTAGTTAGCTCGTAAACCTGACACTGATGCTAACAGAACCAGTGTTCAATTAATGGTCCTCGAGGTTCTACATCACGTTATCTTTGAACATTTATAACGATTGTAGGTCTAAAAGTAGATGGTTGCCTCCAGTAAAATTATTATAGAATACAGGTTATCTGCATCATCTGCCTAGCATTTTCCCAACTATGATGGGGTCGGGGTTGGAGGCACGAAGGGGGTCTTGGTAGGTATATAAAAATGGTCACCCATCCGTGAATCAACCGCAGCAAGTGATCGATCGAATCGTGCGGCTATTACTTAGTCGCAAGCCTTCTATATAGAATTAAGGTATCATTTATATAAACAAATCTATATAACCAAACCATACCCTACCTCCAACCACACTTACCAACCACCACCACAACCATACCCATATTTACAACTGTTTCAGTATATTATAGTCATCATCATACTTTATCTTGGGCCTTATCTCAATTTATTTGGGTTCGGCACACCTTTTTCATTTCTTCATCTCTATCAGACATCTCATAACTTGAAACTTTTATTTGAAACACACATTTATCATGACTGTGACACATGTGTCAGAAGAATAGGTGAACTAGTACGATCGATAATATGATTAATTAATGCCGCTGTTAAAAGGATTTCACGTCATAAATATCTAAAAATGGATTTGGGGAATCTCCCCCAAATCCATTTATAGATATTTTTGACACACAAGAAGGCGCCAGAGATGCTTGCATAGCTAAGATGAAATTTCAACGTATAAATCTACTTACCACAAAGTGAAATCAACTTTCAAACTAAACTTTTAATCCTGTGAAGTTGTTTGAGTTCGGGTTGGAAAACATAAACGTCTTAATGAGATGATGGCAAAGGTTTGTTCGCGGCAAAGTATAAACGCATTTGTGGAATAGTTCCGAAGAAAGATGAAAGGCTACGAAAAACAACACACAAGTGCGGCTCGAACAGAACTGGAAGTAAAAGGGTTCAACAAGACGTGAACGGTTTACAGGGTCCGAGACTATCTCGATGCGAGCTTTAATAAGCCCTTGGGGATTGTTCGTAGATATAGCAATATTGGATGCTACTGAAGGTGACGGGCACTGTTTTACAGACGAAATAAATTTATTATTAAAACAGGTGTTAAAAATGTTTGTTGACACTCTCATAAATACGTTGTCATAAAGTCTCTCGTCGACGATAGTAATAGGTAAGGCAGTAGCGCTATATTTATTAAAGAGAGCAGAATAACCGAATATTTCGGTCATTGTAGCAAATCAATATGACATGTTGTTGTTTAGTCTCTCAGCGCGATTCGTGAATGATTATTTACAGAATTTACACAGACAGATAATTTTGTACCATGACCAAACGAGAACGATTATAGCAACAGTCGAGACTTTCAAAGAAAACATTCTTATGAATGATGCTTTCTTTTAGAATCCACGAATAAGAAAAATATTTGCTCCTAATGATTTATTATGATAATCTTCAAATAATAATATCTGCAAATAGAAGTTCACACTTACCAGCGTTCATTAGAATAGTATACTTAGCGCGAATTCCTAGAGTTCAACGTAACATGCATATTATTATGTTGCTGAAAATATTATTTTCAGTAATATAACAGCATGTTCGTATCCACGCAACATTTAATTAAAAATGTCAAACAATATGTAGGTTTTTGATGCACTTTCATAACATATGACCTAGCTGAAGATTTGACATTATATTGATATCTTTACACACATTTGTTCAGATCAGCGTCATAATGTTGTTCCATTCGGCGAAAACAATTTAATTGGCGAAACACTCTCACAGAAGTGACCGATTCGCTCTTATTACAGTAATATTGTCCAAATGTGGCAGTAATAAAATATAAATAACGTTATGGCTTTCAGTAACTGCGGAGTTATTATCGCTATACCAACACGGTATAGGTATCTGGCACACCCACATGGGAAATTTATTGTATTAATCGACACACAGTACATAAAATTTACATCATCATCGTCATCATTGATTTGTTATAAAAGTTTTTGGACTACGTAATTTTTTTAAAGAAATGAGGCTTTTAATATTTAGCATATGTTACTAATACATAGTTATATATTTTACTAAGTTTACTTGTACAATATGTATATTATTGTTTTTTTTGCTCATGTCGTGTTTACCTTTAGGATGTCATTTTTGCACTGTGTATAGTTTAAACGCATGTTTTATTTTTATTAGTAGTTTAGAGTAAACAATATATGGTAGACCTAATAAATAACATAAATCATCATTTCAGCCGAAAGACGTCCACTGCTGGACATAGGCCTCCCCCAAACACCGCCCCAAACTTCGACCGGTTCTGTGCTTCCCGCATCCAGCGGAGTCCTGCGGCCTTCACAAGGTTATAGGTCCACCTAGTGGGAGGCCTTCCAACGCTACGTCTTTAGGTATGCGGTCGCCACTCCAGAACCTTTCGACCCCATTGGCCATCTGTACTGCGTGCAATGTGCCCTGCCCACTGCCACTTAAATTTGGAAATTATTCGGGTTATGCCGGTAACCTTGGTTCTCCTGCGGATCTCTTCATTCCCGATTCAATCACGTAGGGAAAATGTATATATCCAGAAAATAATACAAATCGTTCGAGTTGACAACGGTAAACCAAGTCCGTCAATAAGGAAGGACCGGCAGAATTCTGTATTCAACAAATTGAAAATTTATCCTTTGAGGTAGAAATGCCTGACTTCTGGTGACGATTGATCTGACTGATAGGTTGTGAAATGTGTTAAATATTCAATTCAAATGCTGACAAGACAAAGCGTGCGTCCGCTTACCAATAAGAAGGGATACCGAAGGGATCGAGACAAATCCAGAGGAATTGCTTTACCGCTCCTTTTGAAAGTAGGTGCGGGTTGGTGATTTGAATGTGTTCGATAATTTTTAATGCCTACAAAAGAATATCAGCTGTTTGATGGAGCGTGTATATGTTCAGTCACGTACTCGTATTTCAGTTAAATATGACATTATGTGCTTTTCACAAATTATTTTGCTTTCGCGCTTTGATAATACTAACTTCAATTTTGTCCATGTACATGTACATCGATTGTTTTATGATGTGTCATGCTTATTTACAGTTTAGCAACAATTGTCTGGAGTCTAGACATTAAAATAATTAATAACTTAGTTTCTACGTAATTCAATTTGTTAAAGTACTTATTACATTTAGCTATTCAAATCCCATTATTTTCTTTTAGAAAAATTGGTTAATTAATAACGAAATGCTTTTGAATAGATGACAAATCATGTACTTAGTCACTCTTCATTAATCATGAAAAGATATTTTGGCTGGCGCAGATCACGAAAGTGAGTACTTAAAACTGTTCTTTTGGATTTAAAAACGTTGATTACCCTGCAGAATATTAGAGAAAATTTAACTGAGTAGGCAGATATTTATAACGCAAGACATGTCCGAAATTATTGCATTCTGAGCATCCTTTATTTTGGCTCGTCAGATAGTTTTGGTGTTTCTTTGATGTCACATATTTGTGCTGCCACTTGTAGGTACCCTCCGCAAATGATCACTATTTGCCGTCATCTTGACGACAGATAGTAATGGATGAATCATGAATTCAGATATTATTGCCGAGCTGTCTATAGATAGATAGGTAGTCCATCTTGTGATTGTACTCAAAACAAGAAACATTGTTGTGATATTTTCAATTTAGTTTTAAATTTTAAACTCGGTGACTTGGGAAAGTTTTCGGTTTGAGCATCAAGAATCGAGTTCATTCAGAGGGAGAAAAGATACAAGGTTTTCTAAACTTTCGTACGGATAGAAGAAACATAAAGAATGCACATTATTCCAATGCTCAACTTGGCTTAGAAGAAAAATATGAGTTCCTTCTTTTGTAACATTTATGTAGAATACGAATGATTTATAAAGTGTTCACAAGAATGCATAAAGTCTATGCAAAGTTAGTATTTTTTGTATATTTTATAGTACCTATGTACAGTATCGCTCAAAACTCCAGTGGCATATTAATGACTACATTGCTATGAACTGTGCGAGCACGATAAAATACAGATAGACAATGTTACTGTCGCATTTATAATTAATAAATATATTATTATTACCTATTAGTGTGGGCGTATGAAATTTCAGATATATTTTGATAAGCGCGTATTGGTAGTGGTATGCCATATGAACGTAGATCCACGCGAGACACAATGGCTTTTTAATTGTGTCTGTAATTACGGCATTCAACAGGTTAAAGGCAAAATTTGACTATCCTTAGATTGTAATATTATGTATTTATGAAGGTCTGACCAAAACGCCACATTCACTGCGCGCAAACATACTGCCCCTGCTCTGGATTCGACGTGACATTTCAAATACATTGTTTGTAACATGTATGTAAGTTAGAGCCACTCTTAGAACGTACGCGTATGGCATATAAATACTGCACTTGGTACAGTGCGGCTCATAAACTGCAAATAATATAAGGACCATCACAGCCAATCAGTGTACATGTTTGTACACTACTTTTTTTAATTTTCACAGACAAGAGCTGCCAGCGGAAAAATGACGCTTGCTCAGGTGGGATTTTTCTGATTGTACAAAAAACCAATTGGAAATAAACTGAGGAACTAAAACTGGGATGTTGGCTACAAATATTATTGAGAAACAGTAGGAGAGCGTTTCCTTTGAGATATGATCGTGTCCATCGTTAGAAGCTATTTATTGTTGGCCAGATACCAAAAATCCGAGCAATGATTTACCGGTGCCCGTGTCAATATCCCTGTAATTTGATTATCAATGTTTTGACTCATCCCAATGGGATTATTCTTGTTTCGTACCTACATTCATGATTGCGGCGTGCTGATTTGATATTGAGTTCACTTTCATCCTTTCGTTTTTGGATCTCTGGATTCAGCAGTGCTATTCTGTAAGATCTCACCATGAAAACTGTAAAGTGAAATGTCAATCCGTAGATTCCCTAGTGTTAGGTAGTATGATAGTTCACTTCAAACTAACTTCACCTTAGATGCTTAGTGGCTGAAATTCATGTCGAATTTTTGGTTAAACAAACCTTGATGATGCTAGAACTAATCTGTATAAAAGGACCGTTTGTTTGTTTTGATACTGGTGTGTCGTTTGTTTGTCAACTCGTTTGACAGCGCTGGGCTCTTGTTAACATGTTTAGTGTCGACGACATGTTGCCTTGTTACTGTCGGCCATTAGTGACATGCAGGGTTTGGACATGAACTGATTTCTATGGGTTGTACTCGCAGTAGAGGGTTGAATATATTGTGTGGAGACACTATTATTATAACCGGATCGTTTAACATTTGCACTTTGTAAGTAATTGAAATAGCATGTTTTTCTTAATATTCCACTTTCTTATTAGCCAGAGACGTTCTTACTAATTCATAATTTCTTCAGCAGCAAGGTAGGCGTTACAAAGTTAATTACTTAGCAAAGTTACGGCTGTCAGTACCATTCAAAATCTATTGAAAGAACTTTTTGTCTGAAGAATTAGTTTATTAAACTTAGATTCAAAAGCTATTATTTGCTGTTGAAATTAGGTTCGAAGAGATAATGTTTATTCTGCAATTCAATAAAACAAGAGAATATTTAATTGTTTTCTCTGCTCCGATATGCCAATGTTCATTGTTTTATTTGCACTACAAGCAGCTGACTTTAAAATTGGATTAACTCGTCATGGCCGGTAATAAATAAGTCGCTGTATACAATGCGGCGGCTGTACAGCTTTATAAAATTTTACAATTTTGTTTGCAGAAATAAACATGGTTTTAATGATGCCGTTAACTGTCGGGATAGATACCGAAAACATAAGGCGTAAGCGATGGTACACTGGGTTTTCAGTTTTATAGGTGTCATAACGTGGAGAAATGCATACATAAAATGGAGTGTGTCCGACATGATAGTAGTGCAGCCACATTCCAGCGAAGTTAGTGCTAATCAATAGTGTTACGTGACTTAACGTGACTCTCCGACGATTTGCCGATGACGACCAAGTTTCAAATTGCTCATGTGGTGGTTCTGACAAACAAGTGCTTACACTAGTTTGTCGGACTTTTATGTGTTATGTTTGCAAGGAATTATTCTATTTTTTAATCTCCTAACTCACAATCAGTCTATTTAGTTCCCATTGCTGGGACACAGGCGTCCTCTCTTCGAGAGGGAGTGGACTATAATCTACCACGCGGGCCCAGTGCGGGTTGGTACTATGTCACATCTCTACGAATTTTTGGTTCTAGGTATTTTTTAATATTACTCGTAAATTGTATCTTCTTATGTAGTCATTCAGTCAGTTATACATTCGGCCAACTTTTCATATGTGAGGTACTTTTCTTTTCTTTTCCTATTTGAATACAGAATATAATAGTTGTAGCTACGATTGGCACAAATGTAATACAAATTTTCTATAGTGAGTGTAGTGACGGTCGCTCCAACGCTAGCCAAGGGTTAGTAACTTGCGTGGGTTTATAAACAGTTGATCGTTCTGTACTATTCATTTCTTTCATTATCATATTAATGAAGATTTACATAACATAAGGGCGATGCTTATATTTTCACAAGGGAAAGATAGAAGTGCACCGTCACGAGCATAAATAAATTACTATGGACAGCGCGGCAATAATATCTGATTTCATGATTCATTCATTAAGGTCTGCCGTCATTTTGACGGCAACTATATGTGATTATTTGTGACAGCACAAATATGTGACATCGAAGGAATACCAAAACTATCTGACGAGACAAGCCACGCCAAAATATAGGAAGCTGCATCGGCTTCAAAAAGTAGTCACCTCTTAGAATGCAATAATGCTATACCTACATCATTTCCCAATGAGCAATTGGACAACACTATCGCCATTTATAGGACACAATTTAAGCCGCTTTGCGAATTTCCTATTAATTTCCCAACTGAAAACCCGAACAGAAATTTTGTAGCTTCAAAATTGAAATCAGAACTTCACACTTTGTGTCCACGCCAGCTTTAAATCAATTTTGTGTAAATTTGCTAGCCACTATTTGTTGACAAAGACAAAGTAAAATTCACTGCCTCGTTGGTATAGTGGCCGCAGGCGCAGTGGCTGAGCGGTGGGGGACTGGGTTTGATCCTCTGATCGGGCAAAGATTTATTGCGTTTTTCCATAAATATTTTTTCAGTAGAAGCCGGAGTTTGCATTTGTGTCTGGTTGATAGCACTTAGCTCACCTATTATCATGGGACTTACATATGCCTAAAAAAGTGAGAGGTGGTACTCTCTGCCTACCCCTTCGGGGAGTACAGGCGTGAAGTTATGCGGCAATATAAAATGTTAATGATGTGGACCTGATCAAAATTCATTAATAATAAAATGCATTGGCAGTTCTCATCATTGACAGCGGGGGCGGTGACAGGCCTACGGATTTACGCTCCTACGTTCATGGACAATTTACTATCAATTCAATCAATCAATCAATTCATTTCAATTTGCTCTCTTTTTTTTATTTATTTATTTTATGGATACATGTATTTTCTTTCTTTTCTTTTTTTACTTCTATCATCCTCGGGACTCCTAGAACTTAAGGCTACCACTCACTAACAGCTACATCACTTTAACCACTCGGAAACTACGTTATGTCAATGGTAAAACTAGTGCAAACGACGTCGAGTGAACGAGAACGGTCACTTCAGTACCTACTTTAGGAGTGTGTGCTTTCCGAATTCAGGAACTGGAGACCACCGTCAACTAGAGACTTGAATGAACTTAGTGTGCGGCCAAGAAATACATTCTCCTTGTAGAGCAAGTGGTTCAAGCTGCAGAGCGCTCAATTTTATTATATTGAGTCATATACAATTTTAACTTACCAAGGGGTATGGTGTTACCCAGTAACTGTAGACAGTAAAGTTGTGGAGGTCAGATAGGCAATCGCCCAATGTAAAATACTGGTATTCAGCTGCATTCGGTTAGGCTGGAAGCCGACCCCAACATAGTTGGGAAAAGGCTAGGCAGATGATGATGATTCCTCAAGAAGGTTAATATAGATTCTTCGAATTGTTAACTCGATCTATAAGCCACGCTTTATCGTGAGGGCGTCTTTCGAAGCGTCTTGTGTCGTTCAGTCTCAAACAAAAGGTCGTAAAGAGCACCTGTAAAAGGAGTTATAAAAACAGCATCGTATTCAGTTTAACTTTGGCAAGCCCGGTTAAGCACACGACCACCATAGAAACCATTCCCAAAAGTTTAACTTTGGATAAAGTAATGTTAAAAGTTGGTTATCGCACGCACGTGCGGTCGACTGTACCTACAGTCGACCGCACGTGCGTGATAGCACTTGGACCTTAAGCTGGCCTAGTTTAGTGCGGAGTTTCAATAGAATAAAAGGCCAGCTTATATTGATTTTGTTACCACGCCGACGACGGGCTGTCAACTGTACTTATACAGGGTCAAATTAAATTAGCTAGCAAAACTTAGCAAACGTGATGGATGGGTAGGTATCGTATATATATCGTATCCTATATTTAAACATGATAAAACATAAAATAAATACATTTGTTGAATTTAATTTATGGGATCAACCACAACTTGAAAAATATCAGTTTATACATCAGTTTTTTTGTGTGTAAACTTCACAGATGTGAAGGGTATCACGTCAAAGAAAAAAAAACTTATTTTCTCAATTCATACTTCAAGTAACTACACTAGCAGCGGTCGTTGACCCCAAACAAAAAATCATCAAATCTTTTTTATTTTATTGTGTCTAGATATTGATACTCATCACGTCTGTAGAGTTTCGCTAGATAATTTAGTTTGACCCTGTATATTAAGCATTTAATTGTAACAATGTTTTAGCAAATGTTTGCATTGAAATCGAGTTACAATGTCATTGTGTGTCCTCGTTTATTTTAATGCTACTCAAATTAGCGAAAACAAACAGCTGTTTATTAAGTTTCCAAATTAATGTTTGTGCGAAAATTATTCCTGCTGAACAGAAAACAGCAACTCAACGAGGTTACGTAATGTCTAACTAGACGAAGAACATCGTTAATTAAATAATTACCCTAATTGGATACAAGTGTATTAAACCTATAGGCGTTTATGCTAAGTGTATCTTATGTATTAACAACTTAGTTTAAGAGAAACCTTACCTATATCCGCGATATATTCAAGAATATTGGAAACGTGCGGCTACAATATTGTTGGGCGTATATAAGTTAAAATGGTATTAATTTAGCGTTGTTGGCTTCTTGTTAAACTTCAGTTGCTGTTACTAAAACTAACTTACTCTTCGAGAACCTCAGGTGGTTTCTTGATCTACTTTCATGCCATATATCTGACGGCACGGTTGGCGCAGTGGTTAAGCGATTGACTGCTGCGCTGCGTGTCGCGGGTTCGATTCCCGCACGGAACAAATATTTGTATGACCTACATGTATTTGTTCCGAGTCTGGGTGTTTTTCTATCTACCTATAATATGTATGTATTTACAAAAAAAAAAAATAATTATATAAGTAGTTTATCAGCCATCTTGTTACCATAACACAAGCATTAGGTTGCTTAGCTTGGGACAAATGGTGCTGTGTGAAATGTCCAGGGATATTATTATTATATATCATAAGGAATGAAAACTCTTTAATATAGAAATATGAGGTACATGACAGGTCTAGAGCTGCGGGAAATTGCATCTTTTATGTAGCAGATCTGTATTCTATATCTCTATTGCTGTGACTCGGATTCCCTCAGATATAATGTAATACGTCTGCATCTTTCAGAACGCTGCCCGCCCACTCACTTGACGCGGTGTCTCGCTGTAAAACTGAAGAGTCTGCGGATTTTGATTGTTGCTCATCCCGATGATATTTTTAGTGAGTTTCCGGAAAAAGAATTAGGTTTCTGACGTCGTGCGAGTATATCAAGTGGTGACGGCGACACTAACGCATCTTTATAATGTAATTCCATTCGCCCAAGCAGTGCTATTAATTAACTGGAGTTTGCGTTACGGGATAATAAACTTTATTTAAATGTTGGCAATGAACATTGGTAGGTATTGACCAATTAAATAATTTGTAGGTATGAGTGTTCGAAAAATATGTTCGTTTGGTATCGGCATGTACCTTACACAAGCATCTTCGAAGCTCAATAAGTTGTAGC
This sequence comes from Apamea crenata, assembly GCA_949629185.1. Lineage (NCBI taxonomy): Eukaryota > Metazoa > Arthropoda > Insecta > Lepidoptera > Noctuidae > Apamea > Apamea crenata. The sequence continues at coordinate 9,621,903 of OX451359.1, forward strand.
AGTTATTGTTGCTATTCAGAACTCGGTCGAATATTGTCGTATTCGCGGGATCGTTTATTTCGGGTGGTAGAGCGACGAGAGCGTTGACTCAGTAAGATTACGATTTAAATATAGGCGGGGGCGAGTTGCCAAATCATTGGAGAAATGTTCGGACCCAGCATCGTGGCACAAGAATTTCATATACGATTGTTTCGTTAGGGGGCATGAACTCAATCTTGATATCAAATAGATGACATACATTCCTTGACGTTAAAGTGGATTCTTGGACGTAAACATAACAGTGAATGAAATAGAAATACTTATGGTAGCTCATTGAACATTTATTTCATTTAAGTGTTTTATTACTGAAGCTCATATCAAACAATTAAAGGAAATAAATGTGAAACCGTGGATGGGTGACCATCTTTACATACCAAGAGCCCACCGTGGCTCGGAAAGCACGTTAATCCGTGGATCTTTGACAGTCGCTACGGGTAGCCTCGTCAGAAGCCCGAAAGTCTGAAAACTAGTTAAACTAGTCTTACCAAGGGGTATCTTATTACCCAGTAACTAGGTTGTGGAGGTCAGATAGGCAGTCGCTCCATGTAAAATACTGGTATTCAGCTGCATCCGGCTAGACTGGAAGCCGACCCCAACATATATTGTTGGGAAAAGGCAGATGATGATTACTGAAGCTGATATCAGTGCTAAGATATAACCAGGATAAGACACGCACCTACTTAATTTACTTTTATTTATTTATTTATCCATTTATTTCAGGCATCAAGGCCCATATAAAACACATACAATACAATATAACTTAAAAATACTATAAATACATACAACATTATAATTACACTAAAAACTAACAAGTCACACGAAGTGTCTGCGTCGTGTTTCGCTGACTGGTGTCATGTAGCCGGCCACGAAACCGGCGGTACACAACACCCTTCGGCCAGAACTCTTCCTTGAGGTAGGTACTTCTCGAGATGATGTGTCGGAACACGCACCACAAACGACTTGAAGTTCGTGTTGTGACGCGACTCCAACTTCTCGACCCTCAAAGTCCAGTTGGTCTTCACACGCATGTACTCCACGATCTCCTCAACCTTCGTGGAGTGGTGCAGTCTGGACACGTACAGCTGCGTTGTCGTTTTAGGTAGATATTCCCGGAATAGAAGGTCTGCGTAAGCTACACTTTGATAGAAAGCTCCATAACGTTCTAGGTATAGATAGGTTCATATCCAATCATGTTAGATTACTCCCGGGATGATCAATGCAAACTTCACAATCCCTTCATTTGCCTACGCTTCTCTTTCTTTTCTCAAATGTAAAGATTGTTCCTTTTACTTTTATACTTTGGTGCCCTTTTTCATTGTATTATTTCTTCTTTTATTTCTTCTTTTATCTTTTATTGGCCAAAATTCCCGGAAAATTGTCCCCTCATTGGTCGGCCATGAATATAAATTATTTCGACTGCGGCTCGATTCATTAGTTCTCACTTGCTTAACTCATTTATACAAACAAAACTTAGTTAGTTAACTAAGCTAAACATGCAAATTGGAGAGCTAATTGTGAAAGGTAATTCCGGAGTGCTTACAAAAACATGGGGAATGATATTAAACAGATTCTTAATCGTATTATCGAACTAATGGTCTTATTCAATGTGGCGTTTCCTCGGTCTGTTTTGTTACAAAGTTACTGGGAGTTTATTGAGCTTGTTTTAACACATTACTAGTACCTACCTACCTTAATTGCGGGTACGGTTTTATAGCAAACAAACCTCTTAATCAAATTGATATGTCATTATTTACCACCCACAGTATGCACGTCTGAAATAAAATGAAATAGTCTTTGGAAAAATACAATTGTGACGTTATTTCTAAGTTAACTTCACATTGCGTGTGTGCAAGGACAATGCAATAAAACCTATTTTCTTGCACTTGAATTATGCAGTACTTAATGGTTTTTCTACATGTTTAGATAAAATTAACTCATGACTATTATAGAACTTAATAAACATGCAACATGGTTCTTGACGACTAGTTGCAAGCTGTGACTAAGATTTATAAAAAAACATGCAAGCTTTGCATTGGTATTCAGCACTTGCATGGCTGGAAGAACTCTATCAAAAACTGATTTTATTTATTAATACAGTTATGGCCCTAATAAAATAGATCGGCTAGTGCTACTGGGATTCTTTGGTTTATCTTGATCATAGTAATTTTTCACACTGAAAATTCCCTCGAGAGAGAGAGATCCTCCATTTTAATGGAATGTAGTAAAAATTGTTACAAAGTGTAGCAGTGATAAAACGGCACTGACATCTAGGTACAGCTTTTTTCCTTGTTTAAAAAGTTTGCTCCGCAACAAGGTTTTACTTTAACATGCTTTTCAGAGAATGATTTATTTTGTGGTTTCTGTTACGTAAATTTCATTTTAGTTTTTCGAGGATTATTTTATCATCGTTAATCCTGGCATATAAATTACTAAAACATGTTGAAAGAACGGATTAGTTCCAATTTACCCACCTTTTACTGTTCTATATTTCGTTATTTTTATTTTTATGTTACAGCTATGGTACCAAAATAATTCATATAACTCAGATACCTACATAATAATATAATAGGTTTGCAGTTATCGTTAGCGGCACCACGGAAAAGGGATTATATGAGGATTGAGGGACAACTTTTGTAAAGGATCACATTAAAACTCTTGCCGTTCCTGCACGACTTATGGCCTATATAAAGTTTTTATTTGCACGCTATCTCTGAATTTTATATGATACTTAAACTTCGCCGTACTTTAGTTAATTCCTTGGTATAAAGGATGCTTATTTTTGTGTGGTAGATAAGTAAGTACAATTGATAGAAAAATAAATATGTTTCGTCAGTATATTGTGGTTGATATGTTATCGACCACAATCTACCCACGATAACATATTGTATCATTATAATTTATACAATAGAAACACTGCGGTTTAGACAAGTTCTATTTGTGAATATTTTGTTTACATGTTATTCCAACCACTTCCGGTGTGACATGATTACTGCATTGTTTGAAATACTACTAAATTTTATTAATAACTTTATTAATTATGTAGGTATCACTAATACAAAATTATTTAAAACAATGATGTATTCAATAGAATTTCTACACACCTACACACGAGTGTGTTTACATTTTCTACCGGGCATGGTTGTGTTAAACAACCTTTGACTATAGAATAGAGTATGTATTACTATTCTGACTTGATTTTACTAAAGATACCGGATAAAGGAAACTGTTTTTGTTTCTAATAAGCGCTCAACCATATTCACAACTATCCATACCTACCTAATATACAACATGCGCCTGAATTAACACACACCACCAATCATCCCAATTAGAATTTTATGTTATAATCATAACACAAACATAGAATGTTTACTATTATGTGTGTACACGATTTATTTAGTAAATTAGATAAACTGATTGTAGAAGAAAATTATGGTCACATTACAAATCTCCGCATGCACACAGTCGCACACGTATAAGGGTCTTGTCATTGGATACTTAATATCATATCCTACGTGTCCTGTCAGCTGTACGTTACAGGAACGATGGTCGCTAGTGTAGATTGCCATCGTCGACACGTTAAGAAGAAGGGTCTAGCGTAGTAGGTACTTCGTCCATTTTGATTTGTGTACTGTACAGCGGAAGTTTGACGGTCATTATTTATGTAGTTTTAATTATTTTTAGGATTAACAATTGCCTATATTAAAATGTGACAGAAATCGATTCATTAAACGATTCTGAACAAACTACTTCCATAGTGTGCATTAATTTAGTTACACATTGTATACAGGGTGTCAGGGACATAACGCGCAACCTGTTGCCATGGATTCAGAACATGATTCTGGACCCACCTGCTTTGGAATTATCGTCGGTTAATCAAAAAAATAATTAGCTGTTCTATATATTTTGACCGCGTAGATTTTGTAGGAAACAGCTGTTTTTGTTTTAATAACCGACGAAAAATTTTAACTCAAGGACGGCCAGAATCATGTACTACGAGTAAATCCATGGTAACAGGTTGTGCGTCGATGTCCCTGCCATCCTGCATAATATTATAAATCTGAAAGTACATAATTACTTCGTCTGTGTGTTACATGAGTCCGAGGTTTGGCACACGAGTAGACCATGATCTGGATGAGGACATAAGATACTTTTATCCCGGTAGGTAGTACGTTCCCGTGGAATAATTTCCGACCTCCACGAGGGCGAAGCCGATAGCAAAAGCATGCAATCTTGGAGAAGTCCCTAATATTGATTCTGAAAACCACTTGGGATAACGCTTAGATGAATTGCTTGGATCGATCAACCTTAAGCTACCGTTACTATACCTAGTTTGTGAAAAATGAGAAAATTCATTTGCGGGCTTGGTGTCTTATAGAAAAGACTTACTGCGGTCACCTATCCATATTAAAGGGTAAATTCATAGTAAGTTGCTAAGCTCGTTAGTACTCGGATGTCGTTCGTAGACCGTCGCTTATGTCATACTTACCTATACAAAGTTTGGTGATTACGGCAAATTATACCACTGATCGACTAAGTTAGCGGTTATATGCCTATGTTCAAGTCAATTCGAGTTCTCATTAACGATAATGTCGTCCCTTTTTGCGTAACCAGCACTTGAACTTCAAAAATCAGAAAGCTTAATGATACTTTATTTGCGAAATCTGGCCCCAAGTGTAATTTTTTTGTAATCGAATCCAATCAGCTCTTGACAATGTTGTAACCACAAAGAAATAGAGAAATTGCTAAAGTTTAGAATTGATGTCGCCACCCGAGGGTGAGGACTAAGCACATAAATTAACAAACTTTGGCACAGCACAGGTGATTTATAAACATTTGTTGCAGTCTAATTTAAGGTACAAAAATTGTATGTAAATAGGTTTAAGTCTTGAACTAATAAATATTGTTTATATTTAGCTTGCAGGCCAAATTTTTAAGTTATGTACACAATGTTGAAAAATAAACTGCTTTGGACTAATTTGTTGTTACAATTGATAACACATAACATCACATCTGTATTCCTCGAAGAGTTGGGCAGAGGTGTACCTTTTAGTACACCCACATTTCACCAGTTACATAGGTTAAGTCCCAAGGAATAGGGGGCTAGCCTATATGTATTGCCACGAACCGGTCACAAATCCAGACTCCGGGCTGCTACTGAGAAATTCCAGATGGAAAAACCCAATATCACGTTTCCCGACCTGGGAATCGAACCCAGAACCTCATGCTTAAAAACTAATAAACCGGGGGTTATCCTTGGGTTCACTTCCATAGTGCATACAGGGATAATTGTCGGGTGGTGCCACATTTCAATGAAATTTCCTAAGGGGCCTCTACGAGTTGGTTTAGGCCCCTCGTGCGCCTTCCAAAAGACCGGGACCGCCGGTCCCGAGATCCTGTGTTAAAAATAAATAATAATAAATGGTCAATGTTAATGTCATCATAATGGTTCCTGTCCTAGCCACCGGTAGCTTGGACCCTGCTCCCGACATCGGTGGATCACTATTTTTTTACATTTTTAAATGTTTTTTTATACCTAATTTTTATATAAAAAAATATTTAGAAATGTAATAAAATAAGATAAGAAATAAATAAACGACATAATAATAATCGTTTATTTAAGATAACTAGGATCCAGTGTGTTAGTAGTACAATAACTTATAACTAGTCTTAGTAATACAACCTTAATCTACTCGCCCCTTGCCTGACCCACGAATCGAGGTATCAATACTCATGTGACCACTAATACAAATTGACTCATGTACAGACAGTCAAGTCTACTAGCTATCATACTTAAAACGCTGTTGCGACTAGCCCGCACTCTGCTCAGCATTGAAGCGCACCGCTTGCGCAGACTAGCGTAGAAGCAATCGATACGCGCCTCCGCAAACATACGTGACGCACTACAGTGGCGGGGCAGCCGCAACATCGTTCTAAGCGCATTATTGTATTGTACCCGTAGGTCACTGTACGCTTTTTGAGTATAGACTGCCCACAGGCTGCAGGTGTAAAAAGATGTAGAGAAGGCTCTGAAGAGAGTGATTTTCACTTCAATTGTACATTGGGCAAACCTGCGAGCTCTCACGGACAGTGCCCTACGTTCACGTTCAATATCCATGTCGTCCTTAAGGTCCTAATGACTTATCCTGGATCTTAATGAAATAGTCGTCTCTAAAGCAAGCTATGTGGTACACCAGTCGAACATCAAAACAGTTAATCTTTCAAGAAGCGTGAGATGTGTCAGTAACAGTTCTTTGATCAGTTCATACTTCAATCAGCCGCTTTAGGAGTTTTGTAACTTGCTTGTTCAGTTATCAACAGACCGAGCCATACATTCCAGAACGCTAATTTTAGATATCAGTTTATAGTGTACTTAAATTAGACACGCTTCAGAGAAAGTAAATAGAAATGAGCGAGTACATTGCCTGCATGAAAACACATCCATAAATCCTTACAGTATACCTATTACATATTATAATTATGTAATATACTGTAAGGATTTATGGATTTCATTAACGTAATATTTCTTACGCAGCTTCAAGTATACTTTTGGGATACAGGGCGGGCACCAAGGATGACCGGCATAACTGACTGATAGAAAAGGGATGGGAACTAGATTAATAACTAATGTAATAGTTGAACAGACGTTACTGGATATTTAATGACAACGCTATAGTCTGCACGGTATGAGCTCGCTCGCATATTACGGCGGTACAGCACTGCATCTGCAAACATCCACCAGTTTGCCCGCTCTTGCATATTCAGTAGATGCAAAGCGGCAAATTCGCTGAATTGAAAAAGTCAGGACTGGTTGTAGTGGATTTATAAATAGATTTTTGTGCCACGTTTTTAAAAGATTATGCTTGGAGAGAAGCGTGCATTTTAGTTGATTTATGATAACTATTTTGAAGATGAATGTTAGAATCTAAGAAACGAATACAAACAATACCTCGACAGACGCCTCGTGCGCGGTTTGTGATGCTTGCTCTTGTACCATAAGTCCACAAAATTCGTATTGTAACATTTTCAAGAACATTCCGACCGCATTTCGTTGACAAACTTAAATTTCCGCAAAACGACATTGAAGTTGCGGCTTCTTGTAATTTTGGTACCTTTATTTCGTCGATGAGGAAGTTTCATAAGATGTCCGAGATATTCAAGTATTGAAACTGCATGCTATGCCTCTTTCTCTCTGTTTCAACTATAAAAACAAAAACCGGTCAAGTGCGTGTCGGGCCACGCGCAGTGTAGGGTTCAGTAGTTTTTATAACAGCCAAGTGCGGGTCGTATTCGCTGACTGATAGTTTCGTACCATGCTCTAACTAAAAGCCAAACCCAACCCACCTAACCAACCTACCAACCTACCTAATTGGACTTCCCATACAAATCCTCACCCGATCCGACAATTTTGCAAAGAAAGTTATAATTTTATTTTTGAGATTTGGATAAGACTTGTCATAGCCGGTGTTTTGAATTAAAATACAGGACACATTAAAATACACTACTCACTCGTCACAAAAAAATAAAATTGAGGAAGTAGTTTACTATACCTGGGGGAGCTTTGTGTTTGATACTATTTAGCAAAATAATAAATAAATTAAAAATGGGCCCACATAGGGTGATGGTAACTGAAGAAGGAGTTATGAAATCCAATTTCACAAGGGAAGTTCGAAAAAATATTATCTATTTGAGTACCACCGCGTGTAGAGGGAAGTGGTTGTAATAAAGACTGGTAACCAGCGTCACGTATTAATTTGAATACTACAGTATTGTCGTTACGGAGATAGTCTTCATTAAAATCTCAAAATATTATGCAAGGACTGTTATGCGATAGTAAATTACTTACAAAACCTACTGCGCGACTGTTGGGACATTTGCATGATCTATAGAAAGCTATAATCTTCACTGCATTTATTTCGAAAAATGCAGTGAAGATTATAGCTTTTTAATGAAACAATAGCGCAATACAACTGACGCTTAGCGCCATCTATCGATATTTCTATGGAGTTGTTCGAATTTTTTTTAGTCAAATACAAATGGTCGACTATTACTCGTAAACTTGTAAAGTCCACTTAATTGTGATAGTTTTCCTTTAAACTTCGTTATAAATAGGTACTACTGCCGTAACATTTGAATGTCTAACTACGGTTGTAGTTAGAAATTCAAATGTTACGGTTTAGTTGGTAGAGGGGAGGGGGGGGGACTCTAACGAAAATTGGTAGTTTAAAGCTTGCTAAATCACGAACGATTTACTTAATCAAAAAACGGTCTTCCCAAACCCCTAATATTTTTGAAAGACCTATCCAACGATATCCCACACTATGGGAAGGGCGAAAAAAAAATTATCATCCCCACTTTTGATACTTTTTATTTTACCACTTTTTCGGCGTCATTAGTGTGTATACTCATGCCAAATTACAACTTTCTAGTACCAATACTTTTTGAGCTAAACCGCGGACAGACAGACAGACAGACAGACGGACATGGCAAAACTATAAGGGTTCCTTGTTGACCACGGAACCCTGAAAAGTACTAGGTAAGTAGTCATCAAATCTGGTTAAAACTTTGCTTCGTAATATATGGATTTCGAATCAAGCACAACCTACATGTATCTACTTTATATTGGAAAATTGAACAATTTGATGATGATAATCCAATTTTCCAAGTATCGACATGTTTTTGTGAAGGCAGTATTATCGTCATCAATTTAAATTAGGGTCAGGTGTTCGGCCTCGTTTTAGAAAACAATGCTCCGCAAAAAATTCCTGCAAGTCAAATATAGCAGCTTGGTTTTAAATAACTTTGAGGAAAATGTGAATAAATGTGAGCACATAATTGGTTCGATTTCACATAGAGAGCTAAGTCGATGTTTCCCAGCGTGATAAATTCTTTGCGATGCCGAATTCCCACAGGTTTAAGTTTGCCTAAGATTGCTTAAATGTATTCTGTGTGTACCCCGGTACTTCGATCTCTGTAATCCTTAGATGCTTTATGTATGTGAGGTAGAATAATAAACGAGCTCCATCAATAAAATGTTTTGGAATAGAATTTAACTTTTGTTGGTTTATTTATTTTTATTTCGGTGAGTCATCTGGTTTTCTGGCTGTCTAATTATGAAAATCGAGTTTTCTGTCAAGTTCAGAAAGTCAGCGCTGGTGTTTTATCCCATTCCTTTATCCTCACAGAGTGATGAATATGTAAATTGGTCTCTAGTGGAATAACGACATTTCCTCGATAAGCATGATAAAATATTCTGTGAAATTTGATTTACAGGAGTTCCGTATTCTAACTGGATAATCATAAATTGAATTTGCAAAGTGGGTGCTAATTTGATTAAATCGATGCCTTTACTGCTTTCAGTCTTTAGTGTCGCGGGGAACATCTAACTAGCTAATTAATTCATGGTTTCAGTTACTTACGTGTAACTAACTTATGTTAAAGCCCCGTCACACGTTGATGTAATATGACTATGAGCAGTGTAAATATTAAAGCGGGCTATCTGCCAAAGCCTTATGTAAACATAAGCGAGTTATGAAGGTCGCATAGTTTGTCCTACGAGTATCCCTTCAGTTCACCCTTACTTACGCAGATATTGAGTTAAATCCCCGAATTAACATGTAAATGATCTAATTACTTGATGTAATGTGAGTGTACTACATAGCCCTTTGCAATCTACATAGTTAATGGAACTGTGTTATCTTCATAATCTCTATCAAAGATCCTACTAATATTATAAATGCGAAAGTTTGTATGTATGGATGTATGGATGTTTGTTACTCTTTCACGCAAAAACTACTGAACAGATTTTGACGAAATTTAGCACACAGATAGTTTATAACCAGGATTAACATATAGGATACTTTTTATCCCGACATTCCCACGGGATCGAAACTTATGCGGGTGAAACCGCGGGGCGCAGCTAGTATAATATAAATCACAATGCAGCTCGGTGTTGTGGATTGAAAAGTTTGTTAACAAGTTTTTTGCAAAACAATTGGACACCATCCAATGAAACTAAACTTGTTTTTAAATATTGGCGACTTTACCTGTTAGCTAGCATGGTACGCATCTTTGAATTTTAAACGCAATAAACCTTTTATTAAGAAGCTGTTGTTATCATTATCGTGCTGCTGGCGATTCTTAACTTTGTATGTCGTTTGTTCTTGTCTTTGGTTGTTGTGATAATATGAAAACCTCTTACTGTAGTTAATGTGTACATTAGCGGAATGATTTTATCATATCCAATAATGGCGTTAAGGTACGATCAAGGAATCACAAAGTCGTAGCTGGCAATAGTTTACGAACAACGAACTTATTAATTTTCATTAATTTTATCCTTCATGGCTTTTGATGATAGCCCACCCAACTGATCAAGCCAATTACAACTTAAACCAAATGTCAATTATAGAGAGCCGTAGGTAAGCACTTGATTGTGCACATCAATCATAAATCCATTCAGTAGACAAGAGAATGGCTGCTTCTGCATACCTATTCAGTAATTTCGTTTAATGATCTTCAACATTATGAGTTTGAATGAGAATACACCATGGTTCTTTGTTTGCTCCTGCTATTGTTCCGTCACCTACGAGTATAAATGATGGCCTTTCTAACCGCATCTACATCTTCCGTAATATCCTTTATTTAACAAACCCGACGATCTAATGGAACCTCACAGTAGGCTGTTGTTACCAAACGGCAGTGGTTGTAAATATTTGCATATCTTACATCTCATTCCTACGACTGCTCGAAAAAGACGTTCGTTCGTTATCCCAGCGTTTCCTGCAGGCGCCTTCACCTCTCTTCATTTCCTGTTAAGTTAAAAAATATACAATACGAAATAACAATTTTCCACATAATTATGTCCGCCGAGAAACGCAAAAGAATGATTTATGTTCAGTGCTGATACTTATGCAAACAAGTAATTAACGCTTCTATTAATTAATACTAAGAAAAAGGAAGCTGTATTATAAATGTTACTATTGGCTTGAACAGACATATTAGGTGGTGATTAATAGCGATTTTGGCTGCTTTCAGTTCTCGCTCACTTTCGCTAATAGGGCATGTCAAGCGCTTAAATACTATGACATTGATCTTACTTTATCCTTGCTTTAATTACACCTCGTCTACGTTGTCATTTCAAACTATTAAAATGGCCATCAACCATAAGTGCTATTTAGATCATACAGCTCAGATATTGTTTTGTCTAATTAAAAAGGTATGCCTGATTAAGAGCTGGGAAATTAAACGTAGGACTAGTGAGGAAAATCTTAAGAAGTTTATAATTTATATAGAGAAACATGTCTTTTTCGGAAATGTAAACAACTTGGATCCAAATGTAGCCTATAATACTTTCATGGATTTGTTTAAGTTATTTTACGATCGTTGCTATGCATACTTATCGAAAAATGCATTGGGTAACCCGAGGTCTCAAGGACTGCAGTATAAAAAAACGTAGACTTTTATAGCAATACAGAAAAAAAAACCAAGCTTTCTCCCTTTTTGATTACGTTAACCATGATATATTAGTTGGTAAACTCAATGCCTATGGAATAAGAGGCAATATTCTTATATTAATTGAATCATACCTCAAAGGCCGAAACCAATATACTGAAGTAACTAAAGTGAATGTTCTTACTAAACAAGAAGAAATCTTTGTCACATAAACGAAAAATAAACTACGGTGTACCACAAGGTAGCGTTCTGAGTTCACCGCTGCTTGTACTAAGTATACATTAATGAACTACCCAGCACTACTGATAATCCTATAGCTCTCTTTGCAGATGATAGCACTGCTACCATCAAATGTTAAGACAAAAATACTTATACAGATGACTTAAATAGCACCTTTAGCTCTGTTATAGTTGAATATAAATAAAATTTAAAAGTCAACTTAGTAAATACAATATTAATGAACTTTAGCAAGCGTATACCAACACAAAACAACGTACCTAATCGTCAATTTTAACAACCGAACGATTGAAGTAATTGACACTTTACTCAGCTTCTATATTAATAATAAAATGACTTGACAACCATATTATATTGAACAATTATGCAATCGAGTGAGTCAATCACATTAAGCCCTACATGAACTTGCATATAAAATAAACTCTGGAACATATTTATTTTTTTATGAAAAGTGTTTATTCACCTATATCATTTTAAACAGATATACATATTACATCTGCCAAACTGCAAAGCAGTTTGTTGGCAGACGTAGCTCCTTTTTTTGCACATATTAACATATTATATAACTCACTAGGAACCAAAAGATATTAAAAAAAAATACACAAACGTTATTACTAATTAAAAAACTACTAATATGCCACTTCTTAAAGGGTCATAAAAATAAACTAAACTAACTAATTTAACATAAAACTTAACTACTATAATTCATTTGCTTCTACTGTAAACGAGTCTTTAGGTTTCAAACGCTAAACAAAGGATAACGAGTCACCGCACGACGATCGCATCAGCGCACCGTACGGCGGTAGAAGACACAAAACTTTGAAAAAGTTTAACCTTCTTATAATCGTAATATTCGTAATTCGTAAAAAGAAAGACATACAGCTTTATTTTTTATTCTTTTAGCTATTGTCTCACGGATATCTATGTATTTCTCTACAGTGAGGTTTTGACAAAAAATATTAAAGAGGTACCTACAAGCTTATGTATTTTATTTTTAAAGACGGTTTTTGTGATACCACTGTTTATATCGACTGGAAGGTTAAAACTGCTTATCATGGGCTTGTGGCGTCTATCCTCAGATACAACACCAACAACAAAGATCTTGTCTTAAGGACAGAAACAGTGTTAAGGCTGTGTTCGGTTTAAAATTTATCGACAGTTGCGTACCTTTCTTTAAAAAGTACAGTATCTTACCATAACAATATCTTATCTTCACCTGTGCCTTCACTCTATATATTTGATTGATTGATTGTCTTCGAAAACAAAATCCTGAACTTTATTTACTGTTTCAGAATTTTGCGAACACAGAGACGCTTTTCATCTCTTTGAGTACAAAGAGATGAAAATCGCCTCTGTGTTTTCAAAAGTGATATTGCCTTAATGTATAAGAGTATTTTTATATGGCTCCAGTCGTTTATAATAAATTACCAAAGGAGCTAAAAAAAATATTTTCGTAAAAAAGTTTTTTTCGTTTTGTTTTCTATTATTAGGATTTTTCTTATAGTTTCAATATACTATTTCAGAATTTAGGTTTAATTACATTCTATAAAATGAATAAAGAAAAATAGGTTTTTAATAGGATTTTTATGTTTAAAATGACTGTTTAAAGTGATGAGACCCCTAAAGATACAGTAATAGTTACGAAGATACCTATATTACTATGTCTATTTTACCAATTAACTCAAGTTTTGTGGACTAGTCATCCTAATTTAACTTTCCAGCTTCAAGTTTAGCAAACATCAGTCGAACTTTGGTGTGGAGAATATTTGATTTTTAAACACGTACAAATATCGGTATCATGCATGAACTGCGGAAATTAATGTGGATTTCCGTTACATTTATATCCCAACTGGCTTTTTATCTTAATTTCAGTAAAACTGCTTCCATACCTACATGTTTTCTCAAATAGAGACTAAATAAACAAACAGCTTCCGTATGATTACATAATATGTAAGGCAAAAGAAAATGAAAATGATTACTTTTTTTTAATCCATAAGCACTTACTTACCTGTATGTAAGTTTACGTACTCACACAAGAAAACATTATTAGCAACCGAAATTCAAATAACAATGAATCAAATAGATAAAGGTGAAATTGAAACAGACAGCTACTAAAAAACTTATGCGAGTACTCTACAGTAAAAGATCATAAAATATACATCATTGATAAATATAGCGCGATGATCAAATTGTATGGAACTGCTATTTGTTCATGGGAACGGCAATGACAGAAGGACGGACGCTGTAATATTTTATGTCAGTACATTGACAGGCAGACAGATGACGCGCCCGAAAATATTATTTTTGTCTGGTTTAATTGCTATTTGAGATAACTGGCATAGTTCTTTTTGTTATTTCATGGCGACCTAGAACTCGTTTCTTTTAATTGGACGAGGAACTTTTATTCTTACGTCATTATCATTAATACCTATATGTAGTTTTAACACCACTTAGGTAGCCATGTCAAACGAAAAGTAGAGTTTGAAGTATTTACAGTAGTATACAATTTAAATAGGACTTACATTCAAAAGGAAGAGACGATAACATAAAACGTTATATTCTCAATCCAGCCTCCTCTCTTCGAGTGAGAGTGGGCTGTACCGGTACCAACCCGCACCTGTGGACATTCGAAGACATTTGACGTCTACCAAGATGTCACATGTCTTCGAATTTAAAATTACAGATTCCACAAAAATGAAAACCTTGGAAAATGTGATGCGATAGGATTTAAGAACATTGTACATAATTTCCACAGGTCACACAGTCAGACAGTCATGGGTGACATTTCCGATTGATCAGTTTCACGGTCGTGATTCAGATAGACGCTGCTATACGAGTAATGTATTTCAAAACTTATCTGCCAGCTGTATCTATAGTCCCGTGCATCACGCCTATGAATACCCCACAGCCGTGTTTAATAGTGCATTTTCATATCTGTGATAATTTCATTTGCCACTGAAATTCACTGACGCGGACGTACCGCAGGATTGTCATAATAATATCACAGGATTTGAATTTAGATTGGACATTACTCGAAACTTGGCCACTGCGAATATCTTCATGTAATATATGTACATTTAAGTTTGAGAAGTTAGTAAAGCTTGATTGATGTTTTAGACATACTCGTTGTATCTTTAGGTAGCTTCATAAAGTTCGTGTTAGTATGTTAAATACTAACACAAACACTACACTACGACAGTTGAAGAAATGAATAAATGAAAGGTAATTATGTAAAGTAACAGCACGTCTTTGTTCCCCGAAATGTCGGTTAGAGGTGTCGTACCTATAGGACACCTACATTTTGCCAGTTCTGTTTATGTCTCATGTAATAGGGGGCGTGTCTATGCCATCAACCGGGCACACATCCAGACTCCGTTCTGCTACTGAGAAATTCCAGATGGAAAAACCCAACAACACTTTGCCCGACCCGGGAATCGAACCTAGGACCTCATACTCAGTAGTGTTTGCGACCACTAGCCCAACGAGACAGCCAGTACTTGCGTATTCAATAAAATCAAGTTGTGAATTTGGTTTTAATAAAAAGTGAATAGGTATTTAAAAGTAGGTAGGTAGGTAGGTATACTGAAAAAAAAAAACAGAACAGTAGGAATAATGAAAAACACTTGAGTCGTTAAATGAATTCCCCATAAAAGTTTTCTAAAGGGAATCGTAAAACTGTGTTTATTGCTTGTTGCATCTATAGGATTGAAAACCAATGTTTATGTGAAATGACGTCACAACATAGCTACAGTTTTTCGTCAAATTATTGATATTGATAGATGTACTGATAGTCTTGTCTTTGGTGGGTGTATGAAGATACCAGTCCATACATTATTTTTCTATATAATCGTTACAAAAAAAAAAAAGCTTGGATCGTATATAGCGTAGATACCGCCTGAAATGACGCAGTCACACAAATCATAACTGCATATTATTGACTCGCACGCCCACCGCACTTCGCGTAAACGTGATTAAATCTATTTATACAACTATGAAAGCGTACATAAACCCTTTTGTCCCTCTGTCACGTTTACTGACCCGACCTAACTGACGCAACCGCAGCACAACGGACTATCAATTACAGCAATCGAGTTAAAGCTACGTTCCCATAAGCTGTACGTTTGCATTGGAAGGTAACAACTCCTGGTAATTTATGAACAGTTTAAGTCTCCTGCAGAATGTTTTAAGACTCGCAACGATGGTATTGAAATGATTTAAAGTTGAACCTACAGATGCTAAATGTTAACAAAATACAAACTAAATAACCACACCACAATACTCGATTTATGAAATTATAGTCCATAATGACTTTATATGCTGTAAAATATTGTTACATCATCCAGATGTATTCGCGCGATATCGGCGAATACTTACGTGAATGCAAACCGATGCATGCCAACAATAATAGTGGATATGCAGAGTAAACAGGGAAATTTTGTTTGTTCGAACGGTAGGAAAGGGTTCATACTGAACTGGATTATGCGATCAACATAAAAATGGCACCGCAGCCTAGTGGACTACGTAGTTTTCCTTCAATCGAAATCACGAGGATTCATTGCATACAAGGTTTAAAAAGACACATCACATAGCCGTGAACTACGCATTCTGTATAACATTGCATAAAAATAATTGCTGGGAAACGACTTTTATTTTCGGTGTGAAAATATGCTGTTTGCGGTAGTGCGCAATGTAACATACGCTAAACATTGTGCTTATGGGTGCATGCAACGGTACAGGGGTCGTGGGGGTATTTAAAGTTGTCTAATATATAACAATTATTAAAAACGAGTTTTCGTAACACAACTTCGGTACAAGTTGGAATTATGACCTTCAATATCTCCATAACCTCTCTAAAGTGGTTACGGAGGTATGGTCCAGTACAAAAGAATTATCACAATGGTGGGGAGTACAAGTGACTCTCGGTTTCGTTAAGTGTCTTTATATACCCGTTATAAATATAGGAGATATATTTTTATTGCCGCAGATAAATATCGGAATGTTTCATAACGCGGAAATCGCCATCTTCTGTTCTCAAACGAGACATGTAGGTACTGAAGATAAAAGATGATTGTGATAAAATGTTTTATAAAAGCTCCAGTGTACCGTAGCACACACCCACATCTTTGTGTACAAATTCAGCGTTCAGTACGATGGAGCCTCTGAAAAACTCAGGGGGAATTTGCGTGGTATAAACATGTTTTGCTCGTGTAAGTGATACGATTTGTTGTTGGGAATCAACTGCCAAAATTGTGTAGGTAAAACTTTTATACGAAGATACTCTGGCGTAGGCATTCATGTCTATTAGATTGCGTACTCTAAAGTGAAACGGCATCTATTGAGTTTTCTTATGTTTGTTTATTTGCACAAGGTTTGTTGTTATTCTACATTACGTACATGGTATCTTCTAGAAAGCAATCTAAATGTAGTTATATTCTGAAAGGTGAAAAATATTGTAATGGTACGTTGGGCTGATCAATATTTCATCACATTCTGATAATGGTTAACGTACCTATTAACTTTAACAATGTTCAATGATTTATGAATCAGAGGTACCTAAATACCATTTATTTTCATTCAACGGGATATGAATACTAAGTAACCCTGGCAGTGATTGCGATATTATGAGTCATTACACTGTTCTTGAATGGGATTATTTTAGGAACACTAATATTAGTACTAGTAAAACATTACCTCGTACCTTTGTTTGGAAACTAACCTCAGTAATGTGTAACCAACTGACGCTGGTTTCATAATATGATTGATTGCGGATACACCTGTCGGTAACACCAATTTTACAATAGTACCTATGAGTGATGTTTACTACGCTTTAACATTTAAGCAGTGTTGTTGTAATGATACATGGGAGCTGTGGGTACTTACGTGTCAATCATTTTACGCACTTTCGTTAAGTGATGATACCTTTCAGAGATTTTTTCCTCAAAACTTCATTAACTGAAACTCAAACTCAAATCATTTATTTCAATTAAACCATTTACAGGCACTTTTGTATTGTAAAATTAAATAGTCGGTCAGTTAGTCAGAAAGTTGAAGCTAGTCGCCCATTACAAAAACACGTAACGCGTATAAATACCTGCCTCCGTGTCTCGAAAAGCACGTAAGGTCGATGGTCCCGGTTGTCATTCTTGGATCTTTGACAGTCGTTACGGTTCGTCAGAAGCCCGAAAGTCTGACAGCCAGTATTACCAATGGGTATATCGTATTACCTAGTCACTGGGTTGTGGAGGTCAGAACGGTAGTCGCTCCATGTAAAATATTGGTATTCAGCTGCATTCGGTTAGACTGGAAGCCAACTCCAACATGCTTGGGAATAGACTAGACAGATGATGAAATACCTGCTGAAAAAAACATAGTCCTAATTGCATGAATAATCACTGAACTACGAGTTCTATGTATATTTCCTGAACCAACATCGTAATGGAATTCAAGAGTCAAATATCACAAGTAGCTATACCCATCGATCTCGAGTGCCAATAAATTAATAACAAGCTAATGGAAAGGAAAATGTGCTGGTCACATGAATAAATACGAACAGGTAGAGGGCATCGAACGGGAAACAATTCATTATTGTGTTATGTTTGTAACCGACGATATTTTATCGGCTTGTAATGACACATTCATTACATAAAAAAGTAATCTTTATGGATTACCGTGTGACAAATTCGCGTTTGATGAAACCATGAATACCAGCGCTGCGGTATTATTTTTTGAATATCGACGCATTATGCTGAGATTGTATATCGAAGAAGAAGATGCTGAGATGGAAGCCTTTTTGGCTTCGCACATATCTTTTTTCTTGTTTTTTTTTGGTTCCTTTTAATGTGAATTTTGTTAATTTTAAATGCTCCTTGTTACAGTAAAAATTAACATTAATATTGTATCCTGTGTTTAATTTTTCTTTCTTTTCTTAATTTCTTTCTTTGATGACCAGTACGATTGTTTCAGCAACTTATTGCATTACTTGGACATTTTCCTCTCCCGATGGAGTACCTAATTCTAACTGGCGTTCTCAAGTTGAAAGTATGTTTATCTAGCTTAACTTTGTTCCAATGTCTTGCCAGTCGCAATTAATCTTGGTTAACAGGGTTTGTCTTTCGGTTTCATGTTCTGCATTTTTTTTTTCAAATACATTCATCCCACGAGCCGGTCAATGATGTCTGGCTTTGTTCACAAGGTCGCTATGTCATCTTATCAGTAGCCGTGACCAAACCATCTCATGAGGATATTGCATTTTTATTTTATGGTCCGTTTAAAGTTAAGCGGCTATTTAATGTGATCTAACATACATACCAAAAAATAAAATTGTTCACTTCGTAGTCCGGTCACTTCAGAGGGCTGGGTTTTATCGCCTTTTATGACCCATTTATTAGGTTATCCCTTACTGTATTTACTGTACAATATCTTGTCTCGCTTTTTTGTATTGTGGCATTGTACCTGTGTCCTATTAAATCACTACTGGCATCAGCCTCGTTTAAAGCGGACTTCGTTAGTGCGTTCGATCCGTTCAGTGAGCTAGTGCTGAACTTAAAACTGTCGAGTCTCGAATTGATTTTATTTCCAACTGCACCACGATGTTATGAATAAAAATATTTTTATTATGACAGAAATTATTTATTTTAGTAATGAAAATAATACGACTTGGCGTCGTGCCGCGCGGTATCGTATCGATCATTAATGGATTTCTTTGAGGAAAATCCAACTAAATCTACGACTTTGGAGAGAAGGATGTAAATAAAAGAATCCCGGTATGTTATAACTTTAGACGTAAAAACTATCAAAGCCAAAGAAAAGTTTGCGTTAGATATGGGGGTTGTAGGAATAAAGTCGTGAATGTGACATTTCCTTTACAAACTGCTGAACTATCTTTCAACACATAATTTACCTGACCTTACTCCGGCTTTAACTGACAGGGTCCGCTTTTATATAAAGACATAGCGGCAGCAGGGGTTATGGCGATCATTTCCTTGAGGCCACCCAAATTCACTACTTTATTCCAGAAAGGCGAGTTACGGGCACGCCGAGGTATTTTGTGACTACACCCGAATCCCCGGATGTTAGTTGAGAATACGTACAGTTAGTTAATACCACTTTGTGGGAAGTAGTTTGTGCATTACTGTGACATGCTAACACAACGGTGGCGGAGGATATTTTAGTCCCGTTTACGAGTAGTAATTTCGCTTTATGGTGCACAATTATACGGGGACTTGGTTAGCTGTTATTTAAATAAAGAGGTGACGGTCTCCTGTGTGTACTTGCCAATGAGTTACATTTGCCTCGGACACAAACAAACACGAGTCATGAAGTTCTATGAAACACATGTGAAATACTGGGAATTAGACTTACTCCACAGGAATTCTTTTTAGTATTTAGGTACCTTGTTATTTCTAGTAGACTAGTAGTTTCATTATAGATCTAAGGTTTATGAGAAAAAAACAATAGCAAGCACGCATACTGCAGCCTCCTTTTCTTTAAGTAATTGGTAGTTTATTGCATCAGCTTTGTCGTTAAACAAACACTTTTTATGGGTTTAAATATAAAAATCTGTAAATAGTCTCTTAAAAAAAACAGTCGTTAGCATTATTTACAGTTAATTTCCTACAAGACCAGCGTCTCCAACTCTTTCCTATTATATTGTTTTTTCACCGTGAACTTTGCAATGGTCGCTGTTATCCTACTAATATTATAAACGTGAAAGTTTGTATGGATGGATGGATGTTTGTTACTCTTTCACGCAAAAACTACTGAACGGATTTGGATGAAATTGGCACACAGATGGTTTATAACCAGGATTAACATATAGGATACTTTTTATCCCGATATTCCGACGGGATCGAAACTTATGCGGGTGAAACCGCGGGTTGCAGCTAGTAATATCATAAGGTTCAGTAGTGAAGGTTGCTTTGTGTCATAAGATAACTTAATTTTGCGACTCCGCACTCTCTAAGAGCAAATTACATCTGTGATCGGTCGAGACCGCATGAACTTTGACGATCTATAGGTGGCTGATCTAATAAAACCTCTTTGTTCGGTCTTTGGTCCCGGCTGTCATTCGTGGATAGGTATAGTCCAGTCATTACGTCGGAAAAATCGGCTTCAAAAAGAAAATGAACCGAGAAAGCCAAATTTTGGATATTACGTGGGGGGTGGCTAGAAAAGCTTAAGTTCAAATTGTCGACCAAAATAACCTTGTGCAATTTCCGCCATCTTGAAAAAACCCTTAAATTCAGTTTTTTCATCATAACTCGGTTCCCCGTTGAGATACAATTTTTTTTATAGAATACTTTTTTGTTGCTCTTTTCACGATCTACAATTAAGGTCCCATAAATAAATAAAAAAAAAATTAAATAAATAAAAAAATAGAATAAATAAATTTCATGTATTTGATTTCTAATTTGGCTGGTTTATGAATTTTTTTTGTACTGCAATAATTCCCTGAACCATTTTCCATCCATTTTGACGTGTGGATACAACCGAGCGAGCGGCTAAATGAAAACCGGGCACAGTTTTACTGACTTTGTGGCGCGCTGGAGGTCGTAATTTTTGTCGGAAATGAAAAATAAAAAAACGAATTTGTAGGTCTGGACACGCTCTACAAGTTTGATTTCAAACATTTTTCGATATCTTCCACCAGAAAGAAGTAAATAGCGAATTTAAGGGTTTTTTCAAGATGGCGGAAATTGCACAAGGTTATTTTGGTCGACAATTTGAACTTAAGCTTTTCTAGCCACCCCCCACGTAATATCCAAAATTTGGCTTTCTCGGTTCATTTTCTTTTTCAAATGTATGTAATGACTGGACTAGTAGTCGTTACGGGGTGTCAGAAGCTCGCAAGTCTGACAACCAGTCTTACCAAGGGGTATCTTATTACCCAGTAACTGGGTCGTGGAGGTCGCTTCATGTAAAATACTGGTATTCAGCTGCTTCCGGTGAGACTGGAAGCCGACCCCGTAGTTGGGAAAAGGCTAGGCAGATAATGATTTTGACATACAACGTTAAAGTATTTTATTGAAACAATCCAAAAAATTCAAACAGTGTATCAAATTCCGGAAGTTGCGTATCAGGCGAAAGCCGAGATTAATATTGCCAGGCAGAAGAGAGACAAAAGCCGACAGCGAATAATCAACTTTTTCATAAAAAATGTAGGTAGAGTCGTGGGTGGAGATTTATTTTTATAGCTGCCCAAAATGGTCTCACTCGCCCCATTCAGCTGCATGGCGTACATCGTATTATCTTTTGTATCACGCGCTATAAAAAAGAACTTCTCATTTATGATACTAACTACTGCACTCGATCTTTGGCTTAAGTTAATAAGTCCGTGAGCAATGTCGCTATCTTTGTGTTTCACTCGATTCTGTGAAAAAGCAAATTGCCGTGGGTATTGTGTAGCAAGTAATTTTGATTGCGAATCACGTCACAATCGTTGCTACGTTTTATGTTGGGGGCAAGGCTCTATTTGCTTGTCGGTGCGTGAGATGGTTTAATGAGAACTGACTAAATTATGTCAGTCCCTGTAGACGTGACAGACAGACTGACATATGAAGCCTATTTTTGTTCATACACTGAATTAATCAAAACGTCTCTTTATTTTTGTTACCACAATGGAGTGCCGAGTAGATGAACATAAACTAGTGTTGTAATTATCGCTTTCTTTTATGTGTCTCGCCTTTTGAAATATTGTTGTTAATCAAAATTACATTTGGATTTTGGGAGCAGTGGTAACTCAGTGATATCGGCCCCGAATTACGAGTTGTAGGTTCGAACCCAGGGAGACGCTATAATTTGTCTAAGTAATTTCATCACCACTGCTCTCAAAACAGCTAGCTATTCTGTATAGTAATCTGTGGATAACGTCTTGAGTAGTGTATTTGTTACTTTTATTATTATAAGTTTTTATACTGTGTACCTACTATTTAATATACTGCTGTTTGTTATTCCTATCAAATAAAAAAAAAAAATAAAAAAAAAAACGGTAAAGGAAAACATCGTGAGGAAACCGGCACGGGCCCGCGTGGCAGACTACAGTCCTCTCCCTCTGGAAGAGAGTCGGCCTCTGTCCATAGGCTGATTATGTTTTGTGCTCCGAATTTGTGGAGGTAGAGGTACCTAGTTACAGAGGGCGGCTGTATTTTGCTTTATTATCTTTAATAATCTAATAACATATATCTATTTTAGGATATCCAGCGCAGGGCTGGGGCTGGGGGTGTGGGTTGACCCGCTTCAATTTAATTTGCTGACGCGATATGAGCGTTGAAAACCTTATTAACTTTGTATTCACTAGGCTTTTACATATGTATTTCTCAATGTCCCTGCTTGTAACAAGATCATGAATTCGTGACGTGACATCACACATTTATTGGAGAGTCAAAATCAAAGTTTTTTGGTACAGATCCTAGAGAAAAAGGTCGTTTTTTAGTATTGAGGGCGACCTTGACTTTTCATCTATATATATAAAATTCAAAGTCCTGACTGACTGACTGACTGACTGACTGACTGACTGAGACATCAACGCACAGCCTAAACCGCTGGTCCTAGAGACATGAAATTTGGAGGGTGTATTCTTCGTGAAGAGTAGGCATCCACTAAGAAAGGGTTTTTCGAAATTCCACCCCTAAAAGGGTGAAATGGGGGGATTTTGTTTATATGAAAAATCTTATTCCTTGAGTTAATAAACTTGAAACTTAGCACGAATACTTATCTAAGTAAATTATGAAGTTAGGCATTTTTTGTTTTTATAAACTACCCCCTAAAAGGGGATTGGGGGGTTTCAAAGTTTGTATGGACGAATTTTAGCGCGCCGTCCGATTTAATCGAAACTCAGTATTTATACCTAAAATTGAAAGGAAAGAATAATGTGTATCAGGATTTTTCGAAAATCTACCCCTGATGATCTGAAAAGGGGTAGTCAATTTTACAGGGGAGGATTTTACAGCGTGGCTTGATTAACTCGAAAATTGGTATAAATAATCTTTGAGTCAAGTTATGAACACATCCCAAATGATTTTTCAAAATTGAAAAGTGAAAAGCGGGGATACAGTTTATATGAAAAATCTTATTCGTTAGGTTAATAATCTTGAAAATTGGCATGAATACTCGCCTAAGTAAGCAATAAAGTTTATCATTATTACTTTTTCAAAACTACCCCTAAAGGGGGATATAGGGGTGTTAAAGTTTGTGTGAAAGAATTTGAACGCGCGGTCCGATTAACTCGAAACTCAGTGTACTGTGTGTGTACTTAAGATTAAAAATAAATAATAACACGTATGAGGGTTTTTCGAAAATCTACCCCTAACGGGGTGAAAAGGGGTAGTTAATTTTACAGGGGAGGATTATAATAAGTGGGTTGATTAATTATAAAATTGGTATAAATAATCTCTGAGTCCAGTTATGAATTTTTATGATTTTTTTAAAATTCCACCCCTGTGGGGGTGAAAAGCGGGGATACAGTTTATATGGAAAATCTTATTAATTTAGTTAATAAACTTGAAACTTGGCAAAAATATTTGCCTAAGTAAGTAATAAAGTTTATCATTATAAGTTTTTCAAACTACCCCTCAAAGGGGAAGGGAAGGGGAGGGGGGGGGGGTTGAAGTTTGTGTGGAAGAAATTGAATGCGTGGTCCGATTAACTTGAAACTGAGTATTGATACTTTCGACAGAAATTAATTAATAATAAGTATGTAAAGTTGTCGAAAATGGACCCCTGACGGGACAAAAAGGGGTAATTTGGTTTTCAGGGGAGGATTTGAACTTGAAACTATGTTACATTTTCACGCCTAAACCACTGAACTTCTGATTTGGCAAAGAGATAGATGGCATCCTGGGGCAGCACATACTTTTTATCCTGGAAGCACGTTCCCGTGGGATAACATCCGACACCCACGCGGGCGAAGCCGCGGGCAGAAGCTAGTTCTGTATATCTCTGTTTGTAAGAATACAGAAAGCATTTGTATTGATTGTTAAAATTATCAATAGGCAAATCTAAATCGATAATAAGTAAGTAGATATTTTATAACGTTTTTCAGTGACCCTGTCTGTAAAAACTTTTATCTATATTTTCACCTTTTGTCAAAGAAAATTACAATAAGCTTGAAAAAATGAAAACCTATAAATTGTATGGGAGCCTAATATTTCGTGTTGTCATTGTTAAAGCAATATCATTGCTAACATAATGTAGTTTATATATACGAGTAGTAAGTGCTGAAATTGTGGGCAATGCCGACCGCGAAGAACATTATTGCAATTTTGTGCAATAAAGGCAGAAAAGCCTATTTTCGTTCCAACACCCATGTATTGCACAAAGGAAAATACCGACTTTCTTGTTTCAATAAAATTGTGCCTCTCTTTTGTTACATGTGTTTTTGATTAAAAGAAACTGCTGGTTTGATGTTTTCATGTAAAGGAATTTATTTTTCTGCAAATACAACATATTTGATTTCTTTCATTTTTTCTTCTGTCACCTTCGTTTCTGTTTTGTCATACTATTCGAATATTAGTACAAGAATATAACAAAAGGATGAAAAATATGTGAGTATTCGGGGCAAAGCGTCACATGAGATAAAACTCGAGGGAAATAAAAAGTAAATCGGGCTCACTCATGACCGACATTCAAACCGGCTGTCTCAGATAAAGCCAATACGTAGAGCAACCTTTTTTGTGATTGGCCTATTTTTGGCCATTTTATGAGCTACGTTGACGTTAAACCTATAAAGCTGCCATTATTTGATTAGCTCATCGCCATATGGGATGGTGATGGGGTAATAATTTTTATAGTCGACGAAACAAAGATTAATATAGGATTATATTTACTTAAGCACATACTAAGGTACACCTCTGTCTAACCCTTCGGGAATTAACAGGCGTGATGTTATGTTAAACATAAGCAGGCCTCAAAATTTTGCATCGCTTCATTAATATTTCATTTGTGTTAATTAAACTTACCGCAGTGCACGATGTGGCCTACCTGTTATGGAAACGAAGGTTATTAAATATTTAGGGCTGATTTATCAATCGACAGATAATTTTATCCGGGGAATAATTTTGAATTTTTGACAGTTTTTCCATACAAAATCTGTCGGACGTCCATTTTATTCCACGAATAAAAATTGAACGAACTGAACTTGAACTTGATTTCCTAAAAACAGCAAAAGACGTTAGTTAAGATAGACCAAGCGTTAATAGAGTGAAGTTTTATAACAATAAATAGCACCATTTTTAAATGTATTTAAAAAAAAATAACAGCACCGTAGTGCATTCTAGATATAAAAGCCTCTCAAGTATTTCTACCTCCATAATTTATGAAGTTCTGTACTGTTGATATAGAAATCTATATATTGCTTGGAAGGTTGGTATTCTGCAGAACATTAATCAAGTGGCACCCATTATGCTTATGACTGACCTATGCCAGTCTAAAGTTCCTTCCAGTAACAACAAGCTCAGTGAATTTCCCAAGACTTTAGGGTGGGCGTCAATAAATTTTAGAGATGTTTTGTCTTCCCTGAGCTTAGTATTTTAAACATTTTCGACTTTTATGTACGAAGTTCCTTTGTTTTGACATTTTAGCTTCCCATTAGCGGATGACAAGTCGGGGGGAGATGATAGACTTATCATCTCCCCCCGACTATTTTCAAATGATTTTCTTGTATTTGTAAGTATGTATACAATTGGCTTTATTCAAAAGCGATTTACTCCTTTATTTTTTAATGAAATTGTATGTTGCTACGAACATAGTATTTTTGAACCCATTGGTTTTTGCAATACGTCGTATTTCATTGTTGTTTTCGTTATTTCACGCAAAAATCGCTATTGAGAGTTTCAAGTGTTGACATATTAGTGCTCGTGACTGTACACAATGGGCATAGCTCTAAGCTTTAGGTGGGTAGATCTACCTTATGCTATAAATTGCGCAATAACTCAGTCTGCGTGACACCTGGGGGATTAAAGGTTACAACTTACAGTACATAACACCTGGCAGCAATAGTCTGGTTATTCCTTCACTGAGAGCAAATCAAGCACAGTAAATCAACATATGAAAGCCCCTTAGCAACCAACAAAGCTTGCATGGCATGAGAAGACTAATGCTCGGTTCGTATATGTACAGAAAAATACGAATCTTTTTGCTTACCAGTGGTAGCATTTTTTATTCACAAGCTGGGCATACAAATAGATTCGTAAGCAAATTTTACCTGCGATAGCTACTTCCATATAGGAGGGTCTACTATGCAATGCTATGGGATCTTTGCTTTATTATTGGTAAAGATATAAGAGTCCTTATTTTAACCAATAACGGTCCGTAAATTATAGGAATCTGCAATAAGTTAATTTCAGGAGACGTTATAATAGCTTAACATTAAGATATTTTAATATTTACGAAGCGCTTAAAATAATTGTTTAATTATAAATTTAACTAGGATTAAATGTTAAGTAAGATAAAGAGCCGTTTACACAGAATCCTAAACCAACTTGTTTCGTTTCGAAGTGCGAATGTAGAAAGTTTAAGTGAACCTTTAAAAGGACAATTTATTACGAGCAACGCTTTGGGCCTTAATTACTTATATTTTATTGATAAATGATAAATGATTTTATTTTTGTAAGTAGGTTTGTACAAACACTTTTACACGTCAATCATATTTTAAAACTAGATGAGGTCGGCGTTTCCTATCTGACTACTCTGAGAAGAAAGGCCGAAACAAACTCAGAGGTCACAGTCTCTTTTAAAGTCCAGACATAATCTTGGTCAGATCATATGAAGACCATGCAGGTCGATGTCTGAGATGGTCTTTTGAGGAAAGAACCACACAGATTGAGAGGACCTGTCCAGCCAGTGCACGCATTTGTCAGAAATCGTGCAGCTCAACTCAAAACTTAAGGAGCTCGACGATTCGACGAACAATACCAAAGAAAGGACATTTGGGTAGGCCACATTAATTACTCAAACTGCCAGACCATGACAAAAACTAACAGAACAGAGAGAAAAATTAAAAATAATATAAATAAAATGACCCACATAGTCTTCACATTCACAATAATTAAAATAATAGAATACTTTACAAAGTAAGCAAATGTCATAGTATATATAAAATCCATTAATGTCAAAGTGTATATAATAAAACAAAAAAAAAAAAAAAAAAACAACAACAACAACACAGAGAAAAAAAATATAAATAAAAATAAAAACATTAAATATGTAAAAAATTGGAAGCACCTTAATCCCAAGCCTTTTTGTCCTCGATATAATCCTTAACGGTATAAAAGGCTTTCTGGCACAACTTACGTTTAATGAATGATTTGAATTTATTAAGGCTTAGATCTTGAACGGGGCTTGGAACTTTATTGTAAAAGCGTATACATTGGCATCTGAACGAGCCACCTATTTTCTTGAGCCTTGTTATAGGTACAACAAATTTGTGTTTGTTCCTAGTATTTATATCATGGATATCACTGTATTTTTTAAACAATTTTATATTTTTATGGGCATATAAAAGATTTTCATAAATATACTGAGAAGGCACAGTCATAACATTAATCTCTTTAAATTTGTCTCTGAGCGAGTGTCTCGGACTTAATTTATAAATTGATCGAACAGCTCGCTTCTGCAAAACAAAGATAGTCTGAATATCAGCGGCATTTCCCCACAATAGAATACCGTACGACATTACACTATGAAAATAGCTAAAGTACACTAAACGGGCTGTCTCTATATCAGTTAAATTACGAATTTTTCTAACAGCGAATGCTGCGGAACTTAGCTTTTTTGACAATTTGTCTATATGCGGACCCCACTGAAGCTTAGCATCCAAAGTTATGCCCAAGAATACGGTGCTGTCTTCAGGATTCAATTCTTCGCCCTTTATCAACACATTAGTTTTCACCTGCCTAACGTGAGGTAGCGTAAACTTAATGCATTTGGTTTTTTTCTCGTTTAGAAGTAAATTATTAACATTGAACCAGTGGACTACTTTAGAGATCGCGCTATTTACTTCGTCAGTAACCTGCTGCTGACGTTTAAGTTTAAACAAAAGTGAAGTGTCATCTGCAAACAACACTATATCATGATTATCCTTTATGAGGTACGGCAAGTCATTAATATAAATAAGAAACAAGAAAGGACCAAGAATTGAGCCCTGTGGGACTCCCATTGTTACTATAGATCCGGGAGATCTTTTTCCATTAACGTCAACGCTCTGAATCCTCTTACTCAAGTATGAAGTAAGAAGATCCAGAGCAGCGTTCCGGATCCCGTAGTGACGGAGTTTCCTGATTAAAGTTTCGTGAAAAACGCAATCGAATGCCTTGGACAAATCACAGAAAATGCCCAAGGCATCGCATTTGTCTTCCCATGCATTATAAATATGTCCTAAAAGTTCAACACCGGCATCAGTAGTTGAACGACCCCTTGTAAAACCGAACTGTTTGCTATGTAATAATTTGTGTTTATTAAAAAATCTTTGCATTTGTTCTAAAATTAATTTCTCAAAAATTTTACTAAAAGTAGGTAGTACAGAAATAGGTCTATAATTTGTGGGGTCTGATGTACTACCCGATTTAAACAAAGGTATTATTTTACTATTTTTCATGAGGTCAGGAAACTCCCCACCGTCAATACAACTATTAAAGATAAGAGCTAGAGTAGGCGCTATAATGTCAATTACAGACTTAGCAACTTCTACAGAATTACCCCACAGATCTGCAGTCTTTTTTACATTTAAAGTGTGAAAAGTTTTAATTATATCTATACAAGTAACATGTTCAAAATGAAATTCCGAATCGCAACCATTAACATTTTCCATAAGCAAAGACTCAGCAACAGAAGGTGATGAGTTTAGGGATTTAGTAGTTGAAAGGGGAATATCCGAAAAGAAATTTTCAAATGCCTCGGCGACTTGTGAGTCTGATTTTATTATGTTGTCATTAATCGACAAGCTGTAGTCAGTGTTTCGATTACTAGACCTTCCCGTTTCACTATTAATAATATTCCAAGTCGTTTTAATTACATTACTGCTGTTTTTAATCTTTAAACCTAAATAAAGTGACTTGGCCATATAACAAACTTTTTTAAATAATTTTGAATAATTTCTAACATACAAATTAAATGCATCAGTGTTAACGTAAGTCCTTTCATTGTACAGTTCATAAAGCCGCGTTCTACTTTTATGAATACCAATGGTAGCCCAATCACTGAAGGATGCGTTACTATTAACCGAGATAGTCTTGGGAATAAAGGTTGAGTTAAATTGTTTACAGTATATATTAAAAAAATTACCATAAAGATGATTAGGATCCGCATTTATTGACAAAACTGGTAATTTATCAGTGAGTTTACTTTTGAAAGCCTCCAAGCGACCTGCAGTTTTTGGGTTAACAGTGATATCTTTTTTAACCACTATTTTGTTTTGATTTCGAATAGTAATGCTTTGCCCGCAATGATCAGAATCTAGTAAATTTATAATTTCTTTGTGGCTTGGTATAATATCTGTATAAATATTATCTAGGCATGTGGCACTAGTAGGAGTTATTCTTTACCTACCACCTATTAACATAGGTGTTTAATTACAGCGTTTACATAAATAATTACGGCCTCATACGTCGGTTGTCCATAAAACAGTACAAAATGGTTCACATTAATTTGTCAGAATGCTAATTAAATATGATCATATTATTAATATTTTTGGCGTCAGCTTAAGTTTTAATACTACTAAGTATTTTATTCTACTATATATATCCACCCTTAATGCAAAACTGAGTATAGGATATTCTGTAACTTTCACAAAGAATTAACGGTTGGATAATTTGGTTTCAGATTCGCCAGTCATCAAGACTGGGCCATGGTAACGTGTGTCATCCTTGCCTGTGCAGAACACACCAGCTACCAT
Organism: Apamea crenata; assembly: GCA_949629185.1. Taxonomy (NCBI): domain Eukaryota; kingdom Metazoa; phylum Arthropoda; class Insecta; order Lepidoptera; family Noctuidae; genus Apamea; species Apamea crenata. The sequence continues at coordinate 9,652,513 of OX451359.1, forward strand.
TCCTAAGTCGCGGCAGAAAACACCAAGATGTTCGCGCCAGCGGAAAGATAAAAAAAACTACAGAAAGGACAAGAGTCCCACGATGTTTTCCCTCGCCGAAGGATGTGGCTGCGTCAGTTTCCGAGGAAGTCGGCGACCTCGCTCCCAGGGGGACGACTCGTCATCATGCCGCAGCTCCGAGATAGAACAAGAGGTCCCCAAGAGACTCGGTAGGAGAATGCTCAATGGGGAATGCACCATCAAGGCTCTCGCCCCCTTCCTAAGATTTTGGAGAAGAGATGACGTCAGCATGACTAAGGCGGAGAGAAGTAAGTGAACTTGTATTTTATAAATCCCATTTTGAGCGGTAAAGTTTCTAAGTACCATATTGTATACGAATAATAAATTATAGAAAGTTCGTAGACTTGTATGACACTAAAACTGAAAAATGACACCTGCCAACAAATAACAATCTGAAATGAATTTTCATTTTCACATATTGTTTTACATTATTCATATTTAAATGTAAATTTTTACGAGATGAACATATTCACGTCTCGACTTTGCAAAGAGTGGAAAATAAGGCTATTTTGGCTTGGATCCCTTCTCACCCGCACGTTCACGGCTTTACGGTCATTGAATAAGTAAGATCTCGGTACAGAATAAAGGTTTTGATGTTTTTAAAACTTTTCCTCTGGTATTTTTTACGATCCATGAAATATTTGAGTGTTCCTACATAAACATCGAAGCCGAAATCAATATAAAAGAAGAATTTTCAAAGGATACTTTAAACTTTAATCCAAATCTACATTGACCCGTTCACAACTTTGTGTCAAACGTATTAAAAGATTAGAATCTTTGTAGTTCAGTTCAGTTACGATGTGTAAAAGATCTTAAGTGAAAATACGAAAGATATTCCTGTAAATTATTCGGAGGGTAGATATCGATTAACAATGAAAGATATATGTTTGTGTTCCTAACAACATTGTTTATTTACGAGATTTGTTAAGAACACGTAAGCGTGTGCTTGTTCTCAAGGTTGACCAACGTAAATTGGATCTCAGTCTTACCTATTAATACAACAAAGGGCTCAGGCGACAAGTTAAGGTTTCAGTTGTGTGTATAACCGAGTACTACATTTATAGGTCGACTTTATTGTAATCAAACATAGGGGATCGGGTTATTAAGTCGCCTGCTCGACGTCACGTTATGCTTTTGTTCCAGTTAGCTATTTTTGACGTCCCACACATCGTGTCAAAACAGTTATATATAAATCCGAAGTCACACGTCATGTAATTAAGGCAAATCGAACCAACAAACGCGTGACTTCGGATTTTTAATTTGTCCGTGTGTTTTTATTTTAATGGTTTTGAGGTTTGGGATCATTGAAGGTACAATTCTCCACACACTTATTTGATTTGGGAATTCAACAGAAATACCACACTTTACATCCGCTATAAGCCGCTATCTTAAATTTTAAGTGACCTCATATAGCCTGTAACCCGCGGAACAACATGACGCTTCCAACGATACTTAGTTTGTCAAAATAGGGCAAGTAATTTAGGAGTTATGAGTGATATTCATCTTTTCATTCATAACATTCTTACATAGCCTGTTAAAATCATAACCCTCCTTTAGCTTTGCCGTAAAAACTATTCCGGGTAAAAATTATGCACCAAAAATGGTTTCCTTCTTCATTTTGATATAACTATCCTTGATATGTTCAAGCATCCAACAAACTTGTGTCCATCTGAAAATTTTTCAAGGAAATATTTAACCAACTCGCAAACTTCGCCTGCATGAGTTGACTATTTTGCAGCGTTTAATGACAGTATAATTCAGTTCTGCCTCTCTCTTCAGTTTGATATTCTTGGCGCGATTGTCTGGCGCCGGCTTAGTATAGTAACACGACCTAATAATGAATGCTATAACTACATATATCGAATACGGCGGATTTCCCTTTCGAACTTATTGTGTTACGTAACGTTGAAAGGGTGGAAACATGACTAATGCTAAATCGTATCCCGGTTTTCTATTAGTGGAGCACTCTTTGTATTTTCGCAATATTGCTTTACGCAGCTCTTTCGGTTAGCAGTAACCCTGCGAAGTTTTACTCCAGAAAATACAAAGGAATTATTATGTAGAGCAGGATTTTTGATATTTTTATGGTGGAAGCAAACTGTGGTATTATATTCATTAGGTTGGTTCGTATCCCAAAAGCCTAACAACCAGACTTACTACGGGGTATCGTGTTACTCAGAAACTGGGTTGTGGAGATAGGCAGTTGCTCCATGTGAAGTACGGGTATTTAGGTGCATCCGGTTAGACTGAAAGCCGATTCCAACATAGTTTTGAAAAGTCACGGCAGATTGATTGAGTTTTGTTAGAACTAGACGAATAATTCTAACTGATTATCAATTCTGAAAATTGTGGTATATTTTCCATACTTAACAGGTGAGAGCAAGACAGCACTGGTGGCCCAGTGGCAACCGCCTTCATTTACGAGTTAATTGAACCCAGATAGTACTTTGTGTAAATAATTTCATCACTACAAGTCTCGAAACGGTAAATGTAGATTATAGCCCACTCCCTCTCGAAGAGAGGAGGTACAGGCCGCCTCTAATGCCCCTATAATATATTGTTATATGTATATATTCAGCCTATAATGTTCCCCCACTGCTGGGACAACATTATAGGCTTAATATGATCCACACTTAACACGAAATCACCACTAGTAATTTCTAACAGCTAGAAGTGTCTTGGTAATAAGCGTTTATTCAGCGAAGGCACACGAGATACGTGACGTATACGCCTACGCTATATCGTTTCGATACAATCATTAACCATGGAGGAATGACCTATGACTGAAATTCCTGGAAATACAAAACCGCGGCCTGTTTCCAAATGGTTTTCGTTTTAGTGTTTTGTAACCGTAATTGGAAATTCAAATTCTACTAACTTAGGCGGAACGGTAAAGAATTTTTCGCAGAATTTTCAAAGTTGAACTATTTTAGGCTACATTGGTATAGGTTGAAACAAAAAAAAACAAAAACAACAAAACAAACGACCAGTGGTCTACTTTAGCCCTGGATCGAAAGAGCTGGAAGTCAGGGGGAGAGGCCTTTGCTCAGCAATGATGCTGCATAACAGTAACAGTGGTGTAGGTTAGGTACAGTTATTATGTCACCATGTTTTTATTCACCTTTAAGTAATTTTTTTTTCATTATGTTCAAAATGTATATCGCAGAGTTTAAAATTTTTATATACTAAAAACCACAGAAGCCTTTGATGGCTTTTATATGGCCAGTGGGTTCGGAAAAATATACTTATTTAATATAGGTACCACAAAGATACAGATTTAGACTGAATAAGAACAGAATAATAATAATAATATTTTTTTTAATATATTAGATATTTATGTAAATAGTAGTGTTGCTCCATTAAAAACTTATCAATTACCCAGTGCAACTTCGTAATTTTCCGGTGGACAATGTCGTGTGTTGCCAGCTAATGATACCACACACTCATACTTTACATACTCGTTGTATATTGACCTACATTCTAACGTTTATGTTTGTGCTGTCAAACGATAGCCGGGAATGAGTGGTGTATGATTAAAGTTTAGAAAAGCACTTTCACGGTTCGATAACATTAGTTCGCTAATTACCTTATCTAAAATGTATCAGGGTTGCTATGCGATGTGGGGATGTCAATACGAGAATAAAATAAAACACTGCCAATACTAGTTCAATTCATTATTTTGAAACCATCGTATAGGTACCTAAATCCAAGCAATGAAATAAAAAAATGGACACACTTTGGGTTCTGCCTAATCAGCCGACTAGCTAAAGTTACATACTAATTGAATATTCTGTATCTGATTGTTTTTTTTTTGTAGACTGGGAACATCTTTGATTAGATACACAAAGTTTAATTTTTTGTCGTATTGACGTCTCCATCCAGTATATCTACGATATACTGGATGGCAGTACTCTTCGTCCATCTCTAGTCTCTAGTTCTATAAAAATCAAGATAATATTTACATTATATAAGCTTAAATTTAAAATAATAATGTGTACATGTGACAAAATAAGCAAAAGAATCAGGATATCAAAAAAATCGTCCGCATCGCTGTCAACAGGAACAGTGCCCAAAAGGCTGGCAGCATTGCCATGTTTTATGGCAATTCTAATTCTTTGGAAACAGCAGTGCGATTCTGTAACCATCTCACCGTGAAAACTTAGGTGAAGTGAGCGTGGAGTGAGCTTTCATTCTAACTAATGCTAGGGATTGACTCTATTGACAGCTCACTCTAAGCTCACTTCACCTAACTTTTCACGGTGAGTTTTTTTACAGAATCGATCGGCTGGCCAGCCCTCTGGTCACGTGAAGACTCGTAGTTCTATAAATCATTTTCTATTTTCACAAGCGCTATACTGTATTCTGTACAAGTTTGGCTCGGCCTCGGCCTTGAGCATACTCAGTGGTCAAATTGTTTACTCTTATATCGAACTCCTTAACATCCTTCCATCCAAGTTAATATTTGTTTAGGGAAGTTTGTTAATTTTGGATATATATAGAAGTTGGTGGATTTTGCGGGGAACTGCTAATTAAACACGGTTTAAATTACTTTCTACTAAGTAATAACGATTAACCAAAGTTGCTGTTTTCTTTTCTTCGAAAATATACTCGTATAAGCACAAATTATCTAGGTTTCTTAAAATAGCACTTTTTATTTTATCATCATTTGTGACTTCTTCGAAATAAATCACAAGACCAAAAATATTAAAAAAAAACCACTCCTTTTTCTTTGATCTTAACTGTGTAAGCTCAAAATTCTGTTTGTAATAGTGTTTAGACTATACTTTTTCAGTATTTACAGCCTGACTTTGAATTAATTGGCAATGTTTCAGGGGTTGAAAATAGTTATGAATATTATTTGTTATTGTCTATATTTTTACTCACGGATTTTCTGTGGGTGAAAATAATAAAAAACCGGCCAAGTGCGAGTCGGACTCGCACACGTAGGATTCCGTACCACAAGGCAAAAAACGCCCAAAAAGTTTCTTGTATGGAACCCTTTTAATTTTATTAACATTATCTTATTTTCATTATTTGCTGTTATAGCGGCACTAGAAATACTCTGTGAAAATTTCAACTGTTACCTATTACGGTTCATGAGATACAACCCGCTGACAGTCAGACGGACGGATGAATTGACAGCCGAGGCTTAGTACCTAATAGGGCTGCGGTGGCACCCTTTGGGTACGTACGGAACACTAAAAAGCATCTGCTTCATGCACTGTCTTGGTCAATTCAAGTCTCGCAGTTCAGAGGAAACCGTAGATTATTTTTGCGATATTTCCGAATATTGATTCCCTTCTTTCTTATAGTAAAATAATAGCTAGCCTCCAGACCGATTTCGGTCACGGTGGCCAATCTCAACGGAGATTAGCTAGATTTGCAGGAGATATTATAGTGCACAAGTGTGTGCGCAAACATAAGAGCACTCTCTGTTCCTTTACTCTCATAGTCCGATGGGACGGGAATCCGATATGACCGGGGAGAGATCAGGCGCAGGACCAGGACTTTACGTGCTTTCCGAGGCACGGGGGTTGTAAACCGCCAAGTTCCAAACTCACTGTTACTAAGAAATTCCTAATGGAAAACCCAATAACACTTTGTCCGACCAGGGAATCCAACCCAGGACCCCAGGCTCAGTAGCCGCACTTGCAACCACGACACTAACGGGGCAGTTAGCTTCTTTCATATTATACCTATGTCGGTTCCACAGTCAAAAATTTTAATATTCGTAGTTCTGCCTTCTGACAGATTGCCAATAAATTCAATCTCAGTTGGTGTATTTTATTAGTAAACTCTAGACGATTATGACTCAGACGATTCAAATCTTTTGTGATTTATTTTTACACAACTGTCAATATGATTGGCAGTTATGTAAATTACTTTTAGTTTTAAAATATACAATTGACGAGACCAAAATCGTGATATTTATTGACCTTGATTACCCACTGTGTGACAGATACCTTGTTATTACCAACATATTTGGTCTAGGTATACATATAGATCATTATCATTCGCTTCTGTCCCTATCCCGATTTATTTTGGGTGGGCGCAACATGTCTCTTTCTTCCATACTTTTCTATCAGTCGTCATTTCCATAGCCACTAGTCATGAATCTCCAGGCCCGCTCCACTCAGAGCGGGAGGGGTCATTTGATGATTTCCCAACCTCAAAAAAAAAAGCCACTATTCATTTTGTCATTTGATACAGGGTTATAATTATATGGTTGGCATAGTCTGCCTACTGACAGTTTTAACTTAATCACATCAATTTACCAACGTAAAAACTGCCATTTCTCATTAGTTTTAGTTCATAAAAATAATAAGAATGTATCAACCACGGACTTAGAAATGCCAAATAACGAGAATGGAAAATGAGTTTTTTAGGCCCTCTGTGTGAAAAAAGGCCGTAATAATACTTTGTCACTGTTCTTCAAGAGAGTATTGAAATGGTTGACTGCCGCGAAATGTGATCATTGTCTGTGTGACGACATGCCACCGAAAAGAGAGAGATGAGACCTACAACAAATATATTCATAAAGGTTCAGTCTAACTTTGTATGGTGTTTAAGGATTACATGTCTAAATAATGCCTAATTTAAGTTTGTATATATGTATCTTCGAGTAGGTACTCTGTGCGTATAAAACATGTTTATGAACTAAAACTTATAAAAAACTAACTTCCTCTCACTGAGCGGGAAAAGGGTATGCATATGAAAATATATGGTGGCAGCGGTGGCATCGACGTGCAAACTGAAACCATGAAATTCAGCGTGAACATTTTTCGTCTTTTATAAAAAAAAACTGTTTCATTGAAAAGTGCTTTTTTTATAACGGACGAAAAAAATTTACTCATGTCTGACTGAATCTATGGTAACAGGGTGCGCGTCTATGTCCCTGCCTCTCTGTATTTTCATATGCATACACTTTTCCCGCACTGCGTGAGGAGGTTATTTTATACAGCTTGAACTTTTCACGGTTCGAATCTTATTTTTGTTTAAATCAATAGTCGGTCTGACCTATTAAAGCTCGGGACGAATGTGCATTTTGACCTGCTTATTAATTATTCAAGCATGTAGGGTGTGTTCCAAAAGTATCTGATAAAAATGTAAACAGACAGACCAGAAAACGAGCTGTGGATGTCAATCTGTAGTGTCACTAAAATAAATCAAAGTAGATTCGATTATTTTGGTACTTAAAACCCGAAATTATAATTTTAAATCTAGTCAAAGAATTATTTTTCTTTTGACAATTATTGAGGTTAATTTAAAACCTTAATTTCGTTGAAGAAATTTCAATTAAGTTTAAATTAATAATATTATTTAGAAAATAATTGCTGGAAAAAGTGGTGAGTCATGCTGTTGAAACCTTCTAAATACGGAATAATGGGTTTCTAATTCCCTATAGTAAACGTTTGCGTAAGCATTTAACCTGAACAGGGGTTTGTTTACACTATCAACGTACTATATATACCTACTTTTGGAACAGAGTTTCGCGAGTATAATGGTTCCTATTATTCTAAACTAGTTTGTGTTAAACATGTAAACATGTTGTTTACTGAGTAATTCAATTCGTAAAGACAGGTATATATTGTAAAATCCAGCAAAATATGAATGTCAACCAAAGTTATAGTTCTGAATAAAAAGACTGCCTATCTGACCTCCACAACCCAGTTACAAGGTAATACGATACCCCTTGGTAAAACTGGTTGTCAGACTTTCGGGCTTCTGACGACCCGTAACGATTGTCAGAGATCCAATGACAGCCGGGACCAACGGTTTATCGTGCTTTCCGAGGCACTGAGGGGTCTTGGTATGTAAAGATGGTCACTCATCCATGGACCAGCCGCAGCAAACGTAGCTTAACCTAATCGATCGACCCGTGCTGCTGTTGTTACTTAGCTAAAAGACGAATCCGACTAGTACCTAGTACTAGGTACCTAGTACTTATGGTTGGTACATATTAGCTACATATTATATTTTACCACTTATCCAAGTCAGTTTGTTTCAGCAGGTTAACTGTTATCAATTCTTCCTTTCCTTAGTCCGTAGTGTAGGGTAGGTAGATAAAAGCGATTCGCAGGGCCCCATCTCTTAGCGAACATTAGTATCGTAGGGAATAATGTAGCACTTTGGTAGAACGAGCACTTACACCACGATAACATAACTTCATGCGGGCTCCTAATGTCTCACTATGTACGAATGTAAGCGTTTTTCATGTACAGTCAAGAATTTTCTATCTTCGTCAGTTTTAAAATTCTTTCCTTTATCAAGTCCAGACTTAGACATACTTTTGAAGCTGTTTTCTTGAACTCAGTTTTCTTTGAAATAGTCTGGTATTGCAAAGAAAACCGAGTTTAATTAGTTGTTAATAAAGATCAATATAGCTAACACCTTTGACCAATGTCGAGTTGACATCAACCTAAAACCTTTTTAATGCCTGGCCACTTTACGTTTTTTTTTATGGTTAGAGGCTGTCAGTGTCACTTTTATTCGGTCTGCTGAATATTATTCTGCGGTGTTGACATTACGACGCAATATAAAATACTGAGTCGGTAAACCAGACTCTATCGTGCAATGACCAGAAAAATATGCCTTTAATATTGCTATCCAACGTGGCAACGCTGTCAGCCTTTTGGGACATTTTCCCCACTGATAGTGATGCGTACGAATTTTTTGACACCCAATACCTTTTTATACTTTTACATAATGTGAATATTTTAGTGGTAGATTGTATATTGTATTTAAGATTTCTTAATAAAATTATACTAATAATATGTTCTACACCTGTGTGTGTACTATAATATTATGTTCTTTGCCTTAAAGGCAAGGTGCCTTTAAGGCAAAGAACATATTTTGGCTGTGGCTGTACCCTTTAAGAGGGTTCTTTCTGAGATAAAACTCATGCTGAGATCTGTGGTTTACACATAGCTCGAAGTTCAATATAACTTATTTACAACGATGTCCTACATATGTACGTTTAGGATGTAATAAGCCCACCGATACGATACGAGCGTTGACGATAAAAATGCGATGGAAATTGGGTTTGTATATTTGCAATTCAGAATATCGTATATGTGTGGCTATGTTCGCCAGGATGACGGTTGACACCGTTGTAGGCGGGTGTAGCCAGTGGAAGCAATATGTGGAACACACGACATGTTATTGTAAACTGATTATTAAGCCGTCGAAACACGAATTGGATTTGTGATGAGGGTTTAATTTAAATATTATTATAATAAGTAGGTATGTTGTTTGGTGTGTTATCGGGGAGGAGAGGATTATAATAACTATCTGTTCATTCAATAATAATTAATTTTGAGATGTCGCTGTTGTATAACAAAATAATTAATACTTAGTGGTGGATAACGTTATAGCGTGCACGTATTGACATACATGTTGTGGACGTTCACAATAATATCGTGACGTTAGAAATTTTTGTTATTTTTGTAGAGCAGTGGTGGCCCAGTAACGGCCGCGACTTAGGAGTTGTAGGTCGTAGGTTCGAACCCAGACAGGCGCTTTACTTTGTGTAAATTATTTCATTACCACTGCTCTCAAAACGGTGAAGGAAAACATTGTGGCATGTCTTAGAACCAAAAAATATTCGAAGACATGTGGCATCTACCAACCCGCACTGGGCCCGCGTGGTGGATTACGGTACACTCCCTTTCACTGCGAGGAGGCCGGTGTCCCAGCAGTGGGAACGTTATAGAATGATTATGTAAATTAAGTAGGGAAACTCATCTAATTCTGTGACTCGCCTAATTCGGTGATATTTGGTTTTGAATTTGAACTTTATCACAGAGGCTTAAGGTTGTATTTCAAACCATTGATTTCACTCGTATAGCCCTATGATAGCGCTCAAACCAAATCTCACCGAATTAGGCGAGTCACAGAATTAGATGAGTTTACTATAGCTAACTCTAAGAGAGAAAACAATAAAACTTAATTCTACTCCTCGATATATTAATATACACTCTACCAGGTACTGATATAATGTCTTTTTATTTACTTTATGCAAAACATAACATGAACGCTATGAAGTACTTGTGCATACGTGAAATACGAGCATTCGTAGCAAAGTTGATGATAGTTTTCATAAAACTATTGTATCTATTGTATATTTACCATCAGATAAAACTAATGGCCTGACTAAAAAAGCCCTACACGAACATCGTGCCTATTCAAATCGCTTAGCGATTAGCTAATCAATATACACTGTCAGCCATAAACTGAGATTTAGCGCTTTTATCCTACTTCCTACTATAATTATTATAAATGCGAAAGTTTGTGAGGATGGATGGATGGATGGATGTTTGTTACTCTTTCACGCAAAAACTACTGAATGGATTTTGATGAGCTTATACTTCAGAATAACACATAGAATAGTTTTTATCCCGATATCCCCACGAGATCGCCACTTATGCGGGTGAAACCGCGGGGCGCTGCTAATAATTTATAAAGGTGAGTATAGACATGTACTTACTACAAAGAGCATTTACTTGTAACAGAACTTCGAGTATTCGCCGTTTTTAAATTTTATCGAACCGCACTTTGAACACGACGCGACGGCCGATGTTTTGTTACAAACTGATTTTAAAAACCAACGAGCGTATTAGTGTAACATTTTATCGAGCAAAGGCACGAGCGGTACCTGTAAGCCTGACATTTCCACAATGGACGCAAGGTAGAAAGAAATGTTACAGGTAAATGCTCACTCGCCTCATCCTCGTGAGCATTACGTCGAACACACCGTCGAGCATTCACAGAAAACTTACATTACATGGATATGCTTTTAGAAACGGAGCTTTTGCCGGTATTGCACCATTCGTAACAACGTTACTTACATGGAAATACTCGAAAAAATGGTCTAATGTTTACTCACCTTAACGTGACGGTATTATCGTGGACGTCCACGGTATCACGATAACACAGGGAAGTGCAATGTATGGAAATATATGGGCTTTTAAATTTCCGTCCACGAGAACGTTATGACGTGCACCGGTTGACATACATTTTATGGACGGGGACGTTCACGATAATATCGTGACGTTCATCATCATAGTCCACAGTCTATCTTCACCCACTGCTGAACATACGCCTCTCTTTTCAAGTACGATTCCCTACGCCCCTCTGCCAGCCTCATCCAAGCTCCGTGACGTTAGAAATTATAAAAGTGAGCATATATGTATTATTTATAGTAAAATATTTCAACATAAACATTGTGTCATACATAAGTTGAGGCAGCCCCGGTAAGTTACAAAAGTACTTGTGTCGGAGCTGTCTCACTCCCTAAAGTGTTAACTTAAAAATGAGGATAATTAGTAAGTAAAGGGATTACAAAGAAAATTAAAAATATACATACATCGGCCACCAAAAGGACATCCAATCCCAGTACAAAACTGTGGATAACTAAATAGCTTTCATAGTTAGTTGTTCGTACCTTAGTGGGTTAGTTATCGTACTTAGTTTCAGTAACTGTTGATAGAGTTAACTGTGTTTTGTTACTATCCGCGTTGTTACCTACTAATAACTTATTTGGAACAAGTTGAACTTGCATGTCTAACTTATATTAGAATTTGTTTGCTGTAATTCAATTATCGGGTGAATATTAATAAAAATAATGTATATATAATATTAATAATAATTAATAATGTAAAATCTACAGCATTTGTCTCTCCTTCGCTCTTAGCGATAAGACCGCCCATTGTGTCACCCTTTGTAATATTTAAATATTTATGTCTGTAATTTATATGGCGTACAATCGTACATAGTAAAAAGTATTCTATTCTATTATAAATATTATATGTCTATATAAATAAATGTCAAAGGGAAACAGGCAGTCAGGCATAATTAATTAATTAATTTGTTATGTACAAATAGATTCGTAAGTGATGTATAGTGATTGAAGTCTATGTACCTAATATACAGGTTCAAATTAGTTTAGCTGGCGAAACTCCGCAGATGTGATAGGCGTCAATATTTTAACTCGATAAAACAATTTGGGGTCAACCACTGATGTTATTGTTGTTACTTCAAGAATGAGTTGAGAAAATCAGTTTTCTTTCGTTTTGTCGTGTTTAAATATCGATACAAATCACGTCTGCGGAGTTTCGCTAGCTAATTTAATTTGACAGACACAATAGAAAATCGATTGTGACCGCGGTTCGAACCTACCACTTTTTGTATATTTTTTTTTACCAAATGCCTCTGAAATTTTGCTTCATTGCTGGGTGTTTCTAGATCAAGCAAAATATTAGAACATGTAAATTTAACGTGTCACGTTTTTATTTCTGTACAAATATAAAATTGTTGTTTTTTGCAAGCAAGGTGTAGTGGAAAAAAATATACGCCGCAGTATCGGCTGCTAACGTTCCCACGATAGAAAAGCGAAGGTTTCCCCAACAACTAATGTTTTGTTCGTATTGCAGTGTTCTGTGTTACAATATTTGGGATAGTTCCGAGAAGTCCATATTAATATTTGTAAAAAAATAATATATTTCTTTTGTAAGTAAAACATGTAAACAAGTCTCGTAACATTTATATGATTTTGTTTTCTTATAAATATTTATTTACCCTTCAATCATGTCTGTGCTTATTTGAAAAATTTGTTATTATTGGATACTTAGGTACTTATTTTTTTCTTTGAAATCATATCGTCTACGAATTCTGATTACTATTGGCAACATGTTCTGTGGTATCATAAAAACGTTATTTTATCTCACGATCAAGAAAAAGCAGCAAAATCCGTTTTTCCAATCACAATGACGATTTCATTCACACGTCTTCTAAGTATTTTAGTGGCAATCTAAAAAGCGATTCTTCGACGCTCAGTTAAATACATTCTGGCTCTGGAATCGGGCTTATCTCACCGCGATAAAGTCTGAAGGTTATTTTAAAGTCGAAAGAAAGATAGGAAGATACGGGCTGCTTCCTCCACGGCCTGAAATACTGACCATAAAGTATTGTTTCAGCAATGAAGGCTGCTATCTTGATCCAACAGTGGTACCGGCGCTACTTGGCTCGTATGGAGGTGCGCCGGCGCTACACCTGGACGATATTCCAGAACATCGAATACGCTGGAGAACAGGACCAAGTAAAGGTAAGCAACCTATGAATTTCATTTTGTATTCAGGGCGATGTGAAATCCCTTCTGAGATACAAATAGGAAGGGATAAGTAACCCTTCCTGAGAGGGTTCTCACTGTCATGATTGTTTGATTCTACATAATGTTATATCTCTATGAATAAAATATATTGAAATTACTCATACATTCTTCCTCCCAAGAAGTGGTTTATTATAATCCTGGGGTTTTGTCGAAGTTTGTTTGTACTCTAGACATTTACACACATAATTAAATAGTATAACCATAACCCGTAGGCCTGATTTTTCAATAGTCAGATATTTTTTCTTCGAGGAATAAATATTGCGGTTTGACAGTTTTTGTTTATTTTTTTAATCGTTTATGTACACATCCTACATACACAGACAAGAAAAAAGAATAGAAAAAGAGGTACAAAGGTGATGCTTATTTCTAAAGAAATTTCTTCAAGCATACTTGTGACAGGAATGTAGATAAAGAGATGTAGAGTAAAAGGTACGGCGTGTGTAAGAGTAAAAGAATACATAAATTATAAAAAAATAGAACAGATCGGATGTTTAGAAATTATGTCAAGCGGTCATACGAGTATTTATTCTTCAGTTATAAGTTATCTAACTATTGAAAAATCAGCTCTTAGTTTAGTTAATTCGGTAGAAATTATCACCGGTGTGTAATCTTAGAAGCAGCTGAAAACACTTTCAGAATAACCCTTGCCAGAATAACTTGAGACCCTCCTGAGGTTGCACACAATTTCGATCGGCAGTAGTACAGAATTGAGTAGAGCTGAAAACTTTACCAGTGTCTCCTACGGGGCAAGAAACTATAAGTAGGATTATTTCAAAGTATTGTCATGTCAAAGGAAACTTTAATAATACTTGGACAAAGGACGATGGAACTTAGCGTCCCCAAAATTGAAACAGTCATTAGACTTGAGACGTATTTCATTTAAAAGGTCTTGGCTTACTGATCATTGTTTACTATGGCGGTGACCGTCAAAAGTATGGGGTTTTCAGTGAAAAGAAGGAAAAAAAATAAGTTTGTTTATTAAAAAATAAGTGAAATTCGTATTGGTTTTTACTTGAAATTATTAATTTAAATTAAATTAATTTAAAACTTATTAGTTTTCATTAAAAAACATATTCACGCCTGTATACCCCGTAGGTATAGGTAGAGATTGTGTAAATACAAACCGGATTAAACACTGAGTCAACAGACTTGAAACATATCGCATTTAAAAGGTCTTGGATTACTGACCGTTATAAGTATGGGGTTTTAGGGATAAACGATAAAATGTATACATACATAGGTCATATTTTGTACTAGACCATCAATTTCTTCTACTCACTCCTTCGTGGAATATAGACGTGATGTTTGTTGTTTTATGTTCCATATTATATAAGTCGGCAATTATTATATTTTATCTCTTTTATTGTGGTGAAAAATAGAAAACCAACATCCATATTTTCGTTAGATAAATGAAACTGAACGATGATTTTTTCAGGAATCCCCAAATATTTAAGACTTGTAACAGTTTGTGATGTTTTAGCCCGTAACGGAAATATGAGAAATAAATATATCAGTGGGATCCTAAAAAAAATTGGGGACGGAGTCAATAGTTCTTACCTATCGTCCTCTATTCAACAGTACTAAACGTGCAAGAATTTGTAATAGGAGCACTAAATTTATTACTTTGAGCGATTCCCAAGAGTGTACTATGTTGCAAAAAACTTTAATTTATTATGGTTTGAAACCTTAATGTTAAACCTCTACTTCGTAAACAGGTATTTTTGTATCTTTGTCAACCATATACAAAAAAAATATCATATTAGTTCCAACTAAATTTCAAAACTAAACCTATCATATTACCTAGTGAAAAGTATTAAAGCGTTGCTCTACCTATTACTCCATTTGAAAATATATGACTTGCACCTTCATCTGACAAAGTTTTTTAATTAAATTAACTATCTCCCTACTGCAAGACGAAACGTGACTAAATGTGATAGTGTACGAAACGTTCCTGCTGTTCGCAACAGCCGTAGCAGGTACAACGTAATTACTAATCTAGGTAGCACCAGTATTTCAGGAGCAGACACCCGACTTCTTCATTTTGTAACAAAACTAAAATCATTTTGAACAACTGAATTACAGCTTGTCTCAAATTGCTCTCACTGCAAACTGTTTAAGATAAATGTCAAAAGTTATAAAATTACAAACAATATCGGAAAGCTCCGCTCAGAGGCGTTCGTTATCCATGATTTATAATTAAATAGATAAAGGAATAAATTACACTTTGAGGCGATTAACGTTGCCGTTTAATTTAAATTTATCGTTGGGGGTTGCCCAACTTTTCAAAATGTTAATTGTGAAAATGCTCTTTTAATTCCTATATTTCGCTTTTAACTTTAATTGGATTATGTTCAGTTTAGGTTATTAAAATGCATGACTCGATTATATTCTCCTCACATAATTTTATCGTCGATGTCATATTAAATTAAGACGAACGAAGCAATCTAGCCCGAGGCAAAGAGGCGTCGGATCCATTGACTCAATGTGCTCAGTGAACATTTCAGTGCGATCATTCGATTTCAGTGAACAAAGCCACGCACGGACAAACCATATTACCATATTATTATATTTTGTTGGTTCCCTTTGAATTTTTCTTTTCTTCACTATTGGCTTGTGGAGGAGTGTGAGCAATTCCACAGAAAATTTGGCGCCTTTATGAGCTGCGTGGTGTACAGTCACGAGGAAAAGTATGTATACACTCGGCTTTATTCAAAAGCGATTTACACCTTTATTTTTTAATGATATTTTATGTTGTAATGAACATAGTATTTTGCGTTCGTTATTTCACGGAAAATCGCAATTGAAAGTTGCCAAGTGTTGACATATTGGTGCTCGTGACTGTACCCGGCAAAACGCAAAAGCCTTATTATATTGAGAACAATTTTAAGCTGTATTTGGAAATTGAATAAAGTACGGGCGGGAGCGTGGATGTAACCGGTTAAAGGACGGGTTAAGTACTTAACCTGCTTAAGCCTGATGTCGTTTCATAACCTCAATATAAATATGATGTAATTATTTAAATTTAATGGGTGCTCTAGGTAACGATAGAATTATCCTATTGGGGTTAATAGTCTCCAAGTGAAGGCTGTGTATATGACTAGACAGTGGTTCGGTTGAGTACGCAGGCGGTGCAGCGGCGGCACCCACATGATTATGAAGTATTCACGCGAATGCACAATAACGTACGCATGTACGCATGGCCATTGAATAAACTGGCTAACCGTTCAAATATGGTAACATTTTTAAAAGACCTAACATTTATCTTTTGTGTTTTAAAAATATTAAGCTAATCCAATTCACGTTAATAGTTTAATATATTGCCTATTCGAAATCAAAACATTATATTTAGTGATATTTAGCTTGTTACATTTTGCATTAAATTTATTGTAGATTGCAAAAAAGATAGGTTTATTAAAAACGAGAAAGTAATGATAATCCATCATTTGGTAACCAAACACCTATTTTTTCTGGCTGTAATAAAGCTCAGTTTAATGACGTACGACCTGCAATTCATTACCGATGTGATTAACGATGGCGTGTTTTAATGACTGCACTAAACTCGTGACTTGATGTCTATGGGTGAAGCTAGGCATTAAAGTAAATGACACAGCACCTTGCAGGTCAAGTCGCAGCTCGCTTGCGGTATTACGTAATTATTATACGTACCTACATTTAGCCGTTAAATTACGCTTAAAAGCGGTTAATTTACTTTGCACGTCTGTTGATCTGTCTGCAGTACGACCATTTTCCGGGGTTCTTGTGAAAATACTTTAAACTTTGTTTGCTTTAGAAGTTAGTTTACCTATGTTTACTTCGTAAGTAAGCTTTTGAATTTATTTAATTAAATTGGGATGTGGCCGTAATTTCAAATACGAAAGGGAAATCCTTGCGGTGTTGCGTAGTTTGTGGACAAAACCCAAGTGCGAGCCATCATAATTCTAAATATGTGGGTGGGTAGTAATAACCCACATTGTATTGAATCTAACTAATGCTGTAAATTACAGTGTTCTCCGAAATATAGACGCTCGTAATTTTGTTTGACGACTATCGTTGAAAAGGCAAACTTTAATAATACATATTACCTTGATACAGCAATCATACAATTATGAAAAACAAAGCATACACGTGAACCGGTGGACATTACACATTAGTGCTCATACACACGAGCGACATACGTCAACGACAGAGGCAACTGCTACCGTCGACGGCTGCTGTTGACTACATGCCGTTCGTGTATTTGTATTTTCTTTCTTTCTTCTTTCTTTCTTTCACTATACACGAGCGGCACGTTCCCAATGGCAGCCGCAGACGCGTCGACGGCGGGCGTCGACTGCTGTCAACGGCTGCTGTCGACACTCGTCGACGGTTGCAGTTGCCTCTGTCGATAATGCGTGTCGTACATGAATATGAGTACTAATGTGTAATGTCCACCGGTGTATGTACACTTACGCATTCCATTGACTTTTGAATAAGTAGGCTGTCCCAGTTAACCCCTAAAGGAATTTTCAGGGTTACGCATATTTTATGTAATTTAATTGTGTTAAAACATTTTTTATTTCAATATTATAAATTCCCGGGTCGTCCCTTTGGAATGTTGTTAATTAATTACATGTAACGCTATATGTCTGGTGTGGGTGTAACGCATTAACTTGATACATTTTGTTACAGCTATACAACTTCTTCAACGCCTTATTGAGTCATATGAAGGACACCAATGGGCGCCCCTCCTCCGAGCGAACCTCGAGGACTGCTTCCGTTTGTAAGTCACTTCACCTTGGCGTTTTCACAAGCAGAGTAGATTATATCTTAACGACGACTCGCGAGTACTCGCCACCCGCTTTCCAGGGGTGGGAGTACGGGACGGTAATCACGATGCTTACATAAATACGCTTAAGGAGCATAATAAACATGTATGATGTTACAGCTACGTAAATAACATTAGGTAAGTTGGTTTTGAGTTGTATATCAACAGCTGAGGTTTCACCATTTGGGCTAATGAAGACACTTGAGCCGCGAGTTTCTGTGGTCCGCAGATACAACAAACAGAGTTATAAACTGCGAGTGACACAGTTATCGTATACGCGTTAGTTTCTCGACTTTTGAAAGCGTTTGAAAGTTTTTTGCTGACCAACTTTCTAACTATCCGATGTTTTGTTGTTCAAAGTCTGTTATTATTTCTATTGTTTGGAACTTACCACGTTAGCAGAAAACCAACTATTATGTGATCATTATCTGTGATTGCACGTTCCATTGGTTGTCAAAACACATTTTCAAAGTTCTGAAGAAAACAATAAAGTTTCGCAATAAAGGCACTAAAAGTACATTAGCTAAAAGAAAACTCATCTAAAATCACTCATATGGTCTGCGGTTAGTTTTTAAAAACAATCTTGTTCCGAGTCGAGGTAATTTCATTAGGCGGAACATGCAGCGCGTCCGTTTTTCCGATCCGTTCATTCCTTACGTTCCCGTTTTGTTTTTCCTTGTTCAACGTGCTGCGAGCACGCAATGTTGCGGTATCTTCACACATGTCACGAGCTACATCATTCAGCTAACTGTAGTGACCTCTACCACTGATGCAAAACAAAACTAGGTCTCGGCTATTCTCGGAGCGCTCTGATAGAAAATCTCTGTGATCTCGTGATTAATTCATTGGTTAAGTCGAAACTATTCCCGGCAATATTCATCTGATTGAAATTATCAAAGATGGCACAAAAATAGTCTCTTTATTGGTACTCAACACATTAAATACTATTTTCACAAGCTAACGCTAAAATATATAAATACAAGTATTTTTTATCATATACAAGTATATAATAAAAAAAATAAAGAAAAAGGCAGAAGTTCATTTAAAATTTAGATTAACAAATTGAAAACTTTCTGCAAATATTGGATGCATTTACGTCTTTAATAGTGTGCTGTTGATGTACATGTGCATTCTAAAAATAAAGTAAAAATAGTTCCCGAAAAGGCAATCCACCTGCCGTCCTTACAAATCAGACGAATTGCGGTGTTTTGCCGCGAGCTGACTCGAAATATGAAGGTCGCTCACGTATTGTGTGCACCAACGCATTGAGTTGCTCGCAATGTAAGCAATCTTCAACTGCGAACCTGAAGCTAATAATTGGAATGCATTCCATACAATACTTTGCTTTTTTAATAAAACCTATGCACAAATGTACAAACGACAAATACTCTGTATGTTTATTCTCGTTTCATAGTTCCGGCCACTCCTGCATATTAGCTTTCATGTTTAGCCAAATGAGAAATACCAATATGCTGCTATGCCGGTGCTGCTCCCGGCTACACAGTAAAATACATTGTTAAAAATAACTCAGTCACTGTAGTATATTGTACACTGTTCGTAAGTAAATGCTTTCGCAAAACGGGAATCGCGTTTGCAATATTTAATAACTTTGTAAGCCAGCTCAGTGAGCGGCTTACGAAAATAAAATAATAATATGGGTGTTTGTATTACAATAAGAAGCTAAGAGGCTAAAATTATTTTGGTAAAGAATTTTCTTCATCTTATTTTGTAGTGGAGCAAGTATTTTCTGAGGAGTCGGACGAGGGAGGGGGTATTGACGAGACGGCTCCCCCAAAGCCTTCCCGCGGCCCCGACATCGAATTCCCGCTGCAAAGAAAGGATATCGACCTACTGATTGAGGCATTTAGGAAGAAGAAGGTAATGTCAGATACTTGATATTTACATTTTTATTCACCCAAACCTACTACCTAACTGTATTATGACACTATGAAACATAAGACAGAATAAGAGATTATTCCTCTTTACGAGGTAAACGGTAATGATTACCCCATTTGTAAAGACTTAAGACCCCATCCATCATTGTCAAGGACACGGCTACTGCCAGTTTAAGGAAAAGCCAGAACATCAAACTTAATTTCGGGTCGGATCTCAGTACGAGACGATCCACGATGTTATCGGTAGGTGGGCGAATACGGCTGTGCTAGAATAATCCCTCGCTACCCTTTTACGACAGACGTAAGTAGAGATGGGTTGATTGGAATGATCGCGCTGATCCCATTCGAAAACAACAAGTAAAATTGATAGGTAATGCAATTACGAGTGTTCCTGAACAACTTACTTATTTCTGATAAGTTTTTTCTTATATTGCATATATTGGGACGTTCACTAGTGTATGAATGTAACTATGTGTATCTATTTAGATAACACACCACAGTAATGGTACTGTTCAAAATACTTCTTCACTTCTAAATATATTACTAAATAAAAAGTAATTTACTGAATATTCTTATTTTCGTTTTCACGGCGTCCATTAGACGCCAATCAAAATATTTCAAGGAATTTCGTGCTTTTTGACACATTCCGTAGTTACTCGTACGTTTGACCAACTCCTGATACGGAATATTACGCGTAGTTTTCCTCATTTTTTATACTGCTTCATCATCTTCATCTTCTCATTTGTGGAGATAAATAAACATATATACTTATATATATATTTTAATCTAAAAACCAATTTATTTTTGTAGCACCGCCTTCATCCGAAACACGTTGGGCAGATATTAAAAGAGGCCACTCAAGTGCTGAAGAGAATGCCTAATATCCACGTGGCGACCACTTCTATCTCCAGCCAGATAACTGTGTGCGGTGACTTGCACGGGAAGCTGGACGACCTGCTGGTTATATTTCATAAGGTACCTATGACATACAATTTTTTAGCACTCCCATATTAATTAACTCCGAATATCAAACAGTCTTCTGTCACTACAGTGAACCTTAAAGGACAGGCTCAAGGTGAAACCTAGCCCAGGTACTCACGGGCGCGTTTTTCACGCGGTGAGTTTTTTTCGCGCACTGCAATCTTCAACGCACTGCTTTGCGCTGAGAGTTGAAAGTCCAACAGTGTGTTTTTTTGACGCGCTGGGATGCGCTCTGTTTGATTCTCAATGCTCGGCTCAACACCCAAAGTTGAAAATCCAGTGCACGATAACATTCCGCCGCGATATTTTTACGTCCGTGTAAACATCGGCTTAAAATTGAGTTCGGTTTGAGAATTTGGTCGTTAGGTACTGATCTTTGACAGGATAATTTTCTTGTTTCGTGGTTATGCTCGCTCTTAGGTACTTCATGTCGCTAAAATCAACATCAGAAACTTACAAAATAATAACGACTTGGGTAATCAAAAACTTCTAGCACACGCCACATCAAGTATTTTTACCTTAAGTTTGCTCGTATAGTAATTTTGTTATAAACATGGGTTTAGGAATGAAATAGCTAAGTCCACATACACATTTCGCTTAATGGCTGAAAAATATGTACCCTATTATTATGGTACCAAGGGTTATTGTACTCTTGATAGTCATTACTTTGTAGCTAAACGGCACAAAAGTACATAAAGGTAGTAAATATGGACTATTCCATGAATGACTTCCACGTACGATATCGATAGAGTCCAGTCGAGGATCCATAGGGTCCCTGGTCCCTGGTCCTGGTTTGTATTGATACTCAAAAAGAACGCAACGCAATGGATTCCCAATATTTCACAATTGACAATATTTGGTGGAACTGCCTTTTCGAATAGGTATTGGTTAATCGCGATGACCTATATCTAAAGTACTCGCATATAAATAAATAAACGATGTTTTTTTTCCTCCCTTAAGTTTAGAAAATTGTTTTAGCAGAGACTTAAGATGGTTTAACTTTAAATCTATCAGAGTCCCAGAAAATGGAAATAAGTAGAAAAAAGTTGTCCAAAATAAGTTTCAAAAACGTCAAAATGGACAGTTTCCAGTTTAACGAGGTTGTTAGAAAAATATAAATTTAAACTAGAACAAGGGTCCGGTTCAGCGAGCTCCACTTAGAGTAATGATTTTAATCGAATACTTACTTGAACGAACGATGCGGACGCAAGTCAATTAATCGTAAACCGTTGCATCTAGAGCACCAGTGCGTTTTCCATTTAATATATCCTGCAGAATGAACATTTTTCTTGGTTTAATCGTTATTGAGGACAGGTATGGGTTAACTGATTTAAGTACTTGAATTACTCTTAAAAAAATTATTCAAATTTAACTTAAAATACATGAACATACTCAAGCGTAAAACTTTTAGTACGTAAAACTGACAGTCTACAGTATATACTGTATTCAAAAACTCAATTACTCCTTTCTCAACTTGCGCGGGAACATAAGCAGCTGACACGCTGTTTTTGCTCTTACTCCGGCACCCTAATTCCGTAACACCATTATCAATCTCAATCCTTTACACAAATCATTTTCAATCCATTGCTTCATATGTTCGGAAAATTTGTCTACTCAACAACGTAAATAATGCAATGAATTTTGTTGAACTGACAAAATAAAAGCCTTTGTTACCTACTGATAGTGCGTTACGTAATTACACCGCGGGATCAGCAACAAAGTGTATTTTATGTTTATAGATTACGACATAAAAAGTTACAAGCTAGGGAACCCCTCCAAAAATTCTGCCGAAAATCAGCGAGCGGCAACATTGTAGGTAATTTCTGCTTACGTTGTGGAAAAATTGTACGTGGGGTGGCTACGTCACGTCGGATATTAGTAGGGTTTCCTTCGAGTTCTTTTTCGCGGATGGTCATTAGAGGTGTGACGTCAGGAGGGCGACAGGTCGGCTTGGGCCTCGGTAAACATGGCAGGGAGCGGCGCACGCGTCATCTAATTGGTACCGCGGCGCCGCCCGCGCCGTGCTGCCGCCGTTGGTCGCTCCGCGGTTTGATTGATAGACCGCCTGTTACGCCGGACAACCTCGTTAATTTGCTGATATAGTTTTCCTATTGTTATTTCCGTCTTACCACGAGACAGGCTGGACCTAGTGTGGAGTCCACAAGTTAAAATATTAAAATTATGTTTCCCTTGTAACAATAATTTTAGGAGTACTTTATTTGTACTTTAGTTATAAGGAAATGTAAGAACACTAGTTAACAAACGATTTATTTATATTGAGTAATGTTTAGTGAGGAGCAGCTTTAAGAATCTTATATTTATTGGGATCTTAATTTATTTTACTATGGATTCCATCGATTGATGTTATGTTTTTAACAACCTTATTTCTAGAATAATGGACAACTCTTGTCGATTTTTACAAACTAGTCGAAACTCAAAAAGTTATAATAAAACCTGCGAAAATATATTTTCATATGAACCTTCATATAATAATAATAATAATAATAATAAACTTTTATTGCAGACCTTGCAGTCCATAATGTTAGTAAATACATAAATTACTTAATTAACTAATGTTAGTAACACATACAATCTCAAAAAAAAAAAAAAATATAAAATGAAAACTACAAAACAATATAAACAAACTATCTATCGCCGACCTGTGTGTGCAGTCTCACCCACCGGCCAAGCATCGGACAGTCCCACCGGTCACTCAATGCCCTCAACATGCTATGGGAGCTGACGCGTGTTCTGTGACGGAGAGAAGCGCATCGCTTACGAATGATGGCATAAAAATCATCCACCCTCGCATCCGCAAACATACCCGAAGCGCTACAAAACCGCGGCAGCCCCACAAGCATTCTGAAGGCATTGTTATATTGTACACGCAGAGCGCTGTATGCCTTCTGCGTATACTTGACCCAGAGGCTGCAGGTGTAGAAAGTCTGACAATAGGCTCTAAATAGCGTCATTTTAACCTCAAAAGTACACCGTGCAAACCTGCGGGCCAGCATATTACTTCGAACAGACAGCGCCCTGCGCTCCCTCTCTATGTCTAGGTCATCACAAAGGTCCTCGGTGACCCAATGACCCAGGTATTTGAATTTTGAAACTCGCTTCAAGGGCATACTTGCTAACGAGATGCACGGCACATTCAAGTCTCTTCTGGCGCCAACTTTAAAAACAAGAAACTCACTCTTAGCGACATTATACCTAAGCCCTTGAGCCACCGCGTAATCCTCACAGACCTTCAACAAACGTCTCAACGCACTGATCGATGGGCTCAGCAAAACCATATCGTCCGCATAGCTGATGTTGTTCATAGCAACACCATCAACATGACAGCCGATGCCAGTACTGCTGAGCTCAACAATCAGCTGGTTAATATACAAATTGAAGAGGCGCGGGGATGAGATCCCCCCCTGCCTCACCCCACATTCCAATTTATATTCCTCGGACAGAGTCCCCGCCCACCTAACATTGTTTATTTGGTTTTCATACCAAAATTTGAGCAAAGAGGTAACCTCAGTTTCTACTTCCTTCTCATTCCCAAGCTTAGCCCACAGAAGGTCATAAGACACGAGATCGAAAGCCCTGGACAAGTCTAAGAAGCACGCATTTACAGGTGTCTTCCTATCCGTATAGTACCGGACAGTCCGCTTAAGACACATGATGGCACTTTCTGTCGATAACCCAGGCCTGAAACCAAATTGTGCTTCGTGCAGACTAATCCTAGGGGCCATATATGCATCCAGCAGACTGTCCAGCACCTTAGCTGTGATAGTCGCTAGGGATATGGGTCTATAGTTGGTGGGATCTGCAGCATCACCGGTTTTATTTTTTACTATAGGTACAACTACGGTTCTCATAAGTGCACTAGGTAGATAAGAATGACTTATGCACAGTCTAAAAAACATCGCCAAAACTCTCGACAAGTGAAAACCAGCATACCTAAGGTGCTCAACACTGAGGTGATCATGTCCTGGGGAC
Source organism: Apamea crenata (assembly GCA_949629185.1). Taxonomy (NCBI): domain Eukaryota; kingdom Metazoa; phylum Arthropoda; class Insecta; order Lepidoptera; family Noctuidae; genus Apamea; species Apamea crenata. The sequence goes on from OX451359.1 coordinate 9,677,411, forward strand.
TTACCCCTAACCATATTATTAATCACTTTCACGATATCTTTAGCAGAGAAAGTCACTCCCAGCTTCATGCTCACATCAGCGTCAGTCACCGTCTGCGTCACATGGTTAACTGTAGGACTTGCCAAGGGCTTTACTTTAAATTGGTCTACAAACATATTTGCAATTTGCGTGGGGCTATGTTCACCACCAACACTCACGGGGAGGTTCGACCTAGGGTTCAGCTTGTTCGAGTTTTTCCAGAAATTTCCAAAATCCTTACATTTATGATTTTTAGCTATTAAATCTAGTTTTATTTGTTTTTCATTATTACGACACCATTTTAATTTACTTTTGAAAATTCTTCGTGTATTACGCATTCTATTATATTCAATACCTGCATCAGGTTTACCACATAGCTGCCAACCTTGAAAAGCCAGTCGAGCCTCCTCGTGAGCTATTTTAACAAGCTTATTCCACCCAGGTACAGGTTTAAACGTTCGGGGCTTGTTTGCCGTCGCACTACACTCAGCAGACTGTTGGAGAATACCTATTATGTTGTTGTACAAATCATCCAGAACAATATAGTGATTTGCATTCCTACAATGAGTGTCTGCACATTGACTAAACTCGTGCGGAAAATCTACTTCTCGCAGACCCGCATTACACAATTCCTTATATATATTTATCTGACTTGAATCACGGTGCCCCCAAACAATGTTATTACAGTTAGGTTTAGGTAATACTATATTAGGTGTAATTAAATTTAAATTACATTCTACCTCTATAGGCATATGATCTGACCAATATATATCGTACAGTACCTTAACATTTACGAGTGTCTGACGCGCAGCCTCAGTAGTAATGCAGTGGTCAAGCCAGCGCCTACACCCGTGCGCGTCACTCACGAAAGTGTATGAGTCACTAGGCAGGCACTCAATATCTGCACATGCCCATTGTTGCTCCTCACAGATCTTAAGTAATTCACTATGGAATAACTCACCAGCATGTGCGTTATAGTCACCTAACATAAATACTGTTTCTATATTACTACTGTCAATTATAGCCGCAATTTCACTTAAGCAGTCAGTAAACTCGGTAAGATTATCACAGGAGTTAGTAGGCATATACACCGAAAAAACTAACATCTCTCTGTCGCGTAATATCACTTTCACTGCCGCACTACGAACACTATTGCACTGAATAACACTAACCATCGAGAACAGACTCTTCCGCCACAGTAGTGCTACACCTCCGTATGGTCGACCGCGAAGTACTCCTGCTCCCGTATCCACTGCTGAGTTTCCGGTGAAGGCAAAGTCATTGTGTATGTTTCCCAAAAAAGCCAGGTCATGAGGCAACAGCCACGTCTCCTGCAGTGCTATAATGTCAGCAGTGGCGCACAGTCGTCTGATACAATCAACTGACGTCGCAACACATTTACAATTAAAACTTATTAACTTAACCGGCTTATCCATTAACGGCTTTTTTAAATTCAATAAATTGCCGGAAAGACACACCCTCTGGCCATACATTTTCATCCATAAAAACTGGTAGTTTCACTCTAGGTATTAAAAATTTGTAGGCCTCATACCCTTTGTGTTTCTTCATGTTAATTTTCTCAGGCGATATCCTTACTTGTGTCTTACTGAACACATAATCCGCTATGTCCTTAGTGGTGGCTGCCTTATCCACATTGTAAATATAAAAAGGGATTTTTATGTCTGCACCCTTAAACTTATTGTCGGGAATAATTGCACCCTTCCCCTGTATAATATCCCCTGCATAATATCCGCCGTACATACAAACCGCTCGGGTCCAGTGGGAATGGAAAGGGCTGCCTAAATTGAGTTTGTACAAACAGGCGGTTTGTAAAAACACGAAGGACGTATCATAACAACCGGTATTTGTCATAATCCTGGCTAATCGCGCCATAAAGAACAACTGACAAATGAGTTATGATTTAGGACCACCAGGAAATGTCAGAAGTAACATTCCATGTAGATGTTTCAAAGTCACGATAATCACCAATTAAGGCAAATGAAATCAGACGTGTCTTATCTAACCGTAGCAAAATAAAATAGAGATAAATTGTCTAAAGGATAATGATTATGTAACCGGCTGCGTATCGATTATCAGCTGACGTACTTACTTATTGCGTAAGCGACCTTCGAAGCGGCCACTGCTGCAGATGTAAGGATTCACAAAATATGTCTACCTACTGCTCTCGATTCGTAACACACACATTTTACCACTTTGGAAGTGTCTCTCGCGCAAACTATTCAGTTTAGAAAAAAAATATATTAGAAACCTCATTATCATTTTTGAAGACCTATCCATAGATACCCCACACGTATGGGTTTGATGAAAAAAAAAATTGAATTTCAGTTCTAAGTATGGGGAACCCCCAAAATTTATTGTTTTTTTTCTATTTTTGTGTGAAAATCTTAATGCGGTTCACAGAATACATCTACTTACCAAGTTTTAACAGTATAGTTCTTATAGTTTCGGAAAAAAGTGGCTGTGACATACGGACGGACAGACAGATAGACAGACATGATGAATCCATAAGGGTTCCGTTTCAGCCATTTGGCTACGGAACCCTAAAAAAGCGTAGAGTATTAAAATTTATCTTGGCGATCGTTAAGTTTGTCCCTTTTGTGTGCAGGCTTTATGTGCTAAAGGTTTTGTGGTTGACTCCCAAGTGAGTAATGGTCCTTTCTTGAATGCGTTCTTTGTAATTACAGTTCTGAATAATTGAAATCTGACTATTTCTTGCCTGAAACATGCAGAAGATAAATAGACTCTGACTTACATTTGAGCTACAAAAAGTCACTTATTTATTCTGTAACAATATAATAGTTGACTACAATGCTTGTGAACTTGATTTATTGCAACTTAGAAATGACCCATCATCTTTGAAATGACAGAATGTCTACGTGCTAACATGTAGAGTAAGCTTATATGGCGACACGGAATGGGCGGATGGAACGGTCTATGTGTACAAGGCACTTCTCGTGTGTCAGCAATATCGTTCATGTTCAGTGTTGACGCCGTCACTTCCAATGTCACACTGCATATAAACCCGCCATTATATTTGATACTTCAACAGAATGGGTTGCCGTCTCCCGAGAACCCATACATATTCAACGGCGACTTCGTGGATCGAGGCAAGAAGGGGTTGGAGGTGTTCCTTCTACTGCTGTCTTGCATGCTGGCCTTCCCAGGAGGAGTGTTCTTGAACCGCGGGAATCATGAAGATCTCATTATGAATTCTAGGTGAGTCGCACAAACTCTTTATGTTGAATAAGATTATGTGGTTTTTTAGGGCAGTTTTTTCTTGGAACAATGATACTTGAAGATCTCTCTTCTGATATGCAAAACTTTTACTATTTAAATGCAAATAAGAAGAGATATAGGTATGGGAAGATACAAAAGTAACAGTTTAAGGAAATGGTTGTGCGATTTATTACGTCTGTCTTTCCAAAGAAGTCTGTCATGTTGGGAAAGTTTTAATCACATACTTCCTAAATAATTTTGACACTGTACATTGAGAGTCAAGTCTGTGTATAATTCGCTAACATGAATTTAACAACTTTTTTGGAATGGCGAAATAGCGAACTCCTACTTTTGAGCTTGTTATAAATGTTTTAATGAGAATTTGAAGCGCTGAATTTAAATGACGTGGCGTGTAAATGAATATTTATTAAACAAAAGCTATTGTTTAATTTTATTACTCATCAATAAGCATAAACATTATGTATTAATGCTCCCTTGGATCGAAATCTTTGAATAGCTACCAGGCTTAGTAATTGACCTAAGCCTCAGAGATAGTTATCCTACTACACTTGTTAAAGTAAATCTCACCTAATACACATGTTTTCTGTTTAGGTACGGTTTCATAAAAGAAGTCCAGCAAAAATATCGGGTAAGTAAATCAATCAGTATTCTACAAACGCATATCCTGCCTAAAACGGTAAAAATATGAGCTTTATTTTATGTATAAACGGCTATTGGATGCAAATCGGTGTTCGTAAATCCGATAAAAGGTGAGCGGAACCGAAAACTAATTTGGAGCATCGAAAATCCAGATCAGTTATATTTATCCTTCTAGAATGGATGCTGTTGAGCTTGACTCACTGACAATGGAGACAGTAAAAACTCCTAAATCTTCACAATTTGTCAAGGATGTTCGACGCTACCATAAAAATACGATGTAACTCTGCTCCCAATGATTTTCCGATAGTAGAGTAAATGATTCCTATGAAGCGAGTATGCAATCGTCGTTCAAAGGGAATCTAAATAATATTAACAAAATATACTATAAAGAAACGCTGTAAGCAAAATCTGAGCTTCTTTGCAACCTTGTATTTGTTCTCGAAATAAGATTTTTACGGCATCCGCAGCACAAAGAGTGTCCTGAACATGTTAGTCTTAGAAATCACGCTTAGGAAGATTTATTCCCTTTGTATCTGAAGTGTTCCTCACCAGTCGCCTTTTATCCGAATACAAAGTTATTATATAGTTACACTAGCGACTGAGCTCGGCTTTGTGTGCACTTATTACATCATTTCCTCGAGGGTTATAGCTGTATCTGTGATTGTAGTTGCCATTGTAAGTAAAAGCTTTTCTAGCACACACAAATGGATGCGATGAATGGATACGTAAGCTTAAATATATTTCGTGTCAGTCTATACCTACTCAAAGTTGTCTTTTACTTATTCAAAGCTTTAACCAATTTATTAAAATGTCGAAAGCAGACATTTTATGAAAAGTTTTAATATAAGGCTTCAAAGCGGTACGTTCTTAGAATTTACTGTAAAGAGTAAACATTATAAAATATTATTTAGGATGCATTTTTTATACGCTCAGGCATGTTGAAATAGTTAGCGTGTCGTGTCGCGACTTTGAGCGCTGCAAAGCGTTGGAAAGTTTCGGAAAATGTAAAAAAGTTTAACAAACCGGGGAAGGGAATTCTAAAGCATGTTTTGAGCATACATTTTTGGCTGCAACAGTCTTTTTACGTAAAGCTTTAAATAAGCGGAAATAAAACCCGTCTTAGCTATGTTATGAACTGAATTTCGGGAACTAAAGGTACAACTGGGGTACGCAGTAGGAAAAGTTTAGGATAACACGTGTATTTCTATTGTTTCCACCTAAGTTAAGCTGGAATAATATACTGGGTTTATATACCTAAGGTTTATATACATAAGGTGAATAGAGTAGAAGCCTATTATGGCACATAAATCTATTTTTTTTTTACAATAAACATTAAATAGAAATTCTAGTTTCTATTGAATGTCGCAAAGAATTAATTGATAATTTCCGCGCGTACCTAGAGTAGGGTAGAGGGTCTATAAGTTGAATTTCTATTTTATTTGTCGATTTATTGGTATTTTTAATTTTGTTTTATTTTTTAAAGTTTACTTCAAATAAGTAACAGTATTTATTGGTAGGCTAATTTCATTTTAAATTTTTGAAAAAAAAAACATATTTCTGTGCCATAGGCTCCTACTCCGTTCACCTTTTATACCCTGTTTTTGTCCAGACGATAAAAAAAAATCAGCCGGTATAATTTATTTTTGTTTACACCAGCATAATGCAGAGCGCTTACTGAAGCTGATTGAAGGCGTGTACCGCTGGCTCCCCCTGGGCACAATCATCAACAATCGAGTGTTTGTGGTCCACGGCGGCATATCGGATACTACTGATCTCGACATGATACGGAGTCTCGAACGAGATAAGGTATGACTTAGGTTTTCTTAAGTGTTCTTCGAGCTAATTGAATGACTTTTTTGTGATATACGACTAATTATTTGGTGTTAAAGTATTGAAGGCATTGCAGTTTGGTAGTTAAATCCTGATTCACTCTCAAATTATAACTGTGCCTCGATAGTTACATAACGATAGAAAGGAAAAATAACTTTTGCGTGGATCGTCACTTTCCAAATTCTCAAACATGTTACCTAGCCCTTTAGACGCTTTTTTTAAGTAGGTATGGAAACTAGCAATAAACAAAATTGTGAATGTTTGTAACTTGTTTTCAGTACGTGTCTTTACTCCGGCCTCCGGTGACCGAGGGCTCGGCGGCGGGCGGCGAAGCTATAGACAAAGTGGAGTGGAAACAGGTTAGTCGTTAGTAATCAATCATTCACGATTCAATCTAAAGGTTATCGATCGTTTCATTGCCGGCTTCTTGGCATCACGAGTTTTTATCCATCGACGAAGACGCGTCAAGTCGTTGCCAATTTCTTTGATCTATGAATGTGATGTATGAAGCATCGTACAGAATATTTGAATGCCTAATATACACGATCATTACCATATTCAATGCGAACAATAACGTTTTCATAAACAATTTTCTATTCAGAAGCAATTTCTGATGAATGAATTGTTCAGGCTACTTCGACACCTGGGTGTCTACTCCGAAGTAGTATCGGCCGAATGTTCGGCCGTTTCCTGCTAGGAAGTTACTATTTGGTTCGGTCGGTCCCGATCCTACACTCTTTCGAATATTGACTATGGTCCCGACACAACTGAGCCGATCCGAACGTTTTTCGCATTTTTCAATAATATTCAGTTCGGCCATGTGTCGGTCCGATCCGATCATTCGCACTTTGTACTTCGGAGTAGACCCCCTGGCTCCGGGACCGCCTGAACATTTTCCAGTTGAACGTCTATCCTACGTCGCGGACTGATCCAACATTCAGCAACTAATCAAAACTTTTGCTTTCAACTATCTTTAGAACGTCGAATATCGTTCTATCGGGATTATGCGTTACGGTAATCTATGTACTTCGCGCTCTTGTTACGATAGGCACCTAAGTACTTCATTCAGAATTTATAAGGTTTGGTATAAAAAGCTCTACGCTGTCGAGCCTGAAAAAGCGGTACTCATCAAATTATAAATGGTTCCGTTTCATATTTAGTAACGGAAAGGGTGAAGGTCGTTCTTTCAGTTGTTGAGAACGGAATGAGTTTTTATCCAAGAGCATTTTTTCGTGTAATTAATCTTTTGCTAGTAAAGCAATTAAAAGTTTCATTTCTGGATATATCAATTCCCCCTACTCATGCGTGTGTATTTTTTGATCCCACTAACGTTTCTTGGAAGTTGTAATTATGAATCAGTCAGAACACGGAGTCAATTGCTTTCGTGTTATTGCATGTCATGTTATTACCTGTTTTCTGGGAAAAGTTATTTGGTGCCAACGTGTAGCTAATTGAAAGGGTAGGTTAGAATTGATCAATCAAGTAGTAAATGAAAGTCTAAAAGGCTTTTAAAGTTCACTAAATATAACGACTTTTTGATGAACAAATCCACTATTAAAAGTTGGACAAGCAGGTTATCCATATTCTAGCGTTCCACCCAATTATGGACCCAGTCTTGCTGACTCTTGCGTCGTATTCATGTAACATTATGTCCGTTTTTTGTTTTTATCATATAAACATAATATAGTGCTTGATTGCGATCCCGCCTGATGGAAATCAGTGATGCAATCTTTGATGGTAAAGCGCACTAATTTATTATGAGCCTATTCACTCTAGCCTTGAAGACACATACATTATTATCGGACGGGAAGACCGCTGCAGGAAAATTGTTCCAGTCCTTCGATGTACGTGGTATAAATGACGAGGCGAAACGCTTCGTCCGGATCGCGGCAGTGTCAACAACGTAAGGGTGGACACTTGCCGTACGATCGTCCGTGAATTAATTGAAAATCCTAAAATACTTATCCAGGCTGAATTCAATCGAAAAGCTATTTCAAAAATGTCCTTTGTTCATCGGTTGAACACGTTTTGGCAAATCAATTGGATCAGTTCCGCCAGAAAATGTACATAATGTAACATTTGTTACTGTCCAAAGTGCGAAATGTTTTAAAGATACGCTGAACGATCTGCATATTATCATTCTATTGGTCTATTATTGGCGATTGCTTACGTGTTGCTAGCAGTATGTTGGAGATCAATTTTCACAAACCCTTTATTCAAACTTGGGTGGAAGCAATTACTGTATGTTGTGTTTTTTTATTTATTTATTTTAGGATCTCCAACAAAATATATGTAGGTATACACTTAACATTACATATAATTAATGGACGACAAAGTATTTAGTAGGCGTACTCCTTCAATTACAGGAGACCACAGCATGCACAATAAAATGAACAACTAAGCTAACAAATTAAATGTTAATTAATTAATACATAATAAAATAAAAGATAAACATGACAACGGAACATAAAAACATAGCAAATTCTGCAAAATATTAGAACAAAGTATAATAAAATACCTAAAATTAAAAATTGATATTTGAATTAAAAAGTGATATTTTTTTTACCAAGCTAATCTCTAAAATATTCATTCGGGATTATTCATGCACTGAGTTATTAAGATTGGCCTGGCAGTAAATGGCCTAATTCTAGCTTTGTCGGTCTACCATACCGTAAAATTTAACATAAATATAAAATAATATTACATCTGGATTTTGTAGGGTTCTATTCAAACGCTGCGCAGTTAAAAGTATCATCCTTTTTTATAAGGGTTAATTTTTGATTTTATCGTCCGCCGCCCACGAGGTTAATATTCCTTTATCTCGTATAAAGCTTGTTGAGTGGCTTTGTCTCCCTTATTAGGTATATCAATGATCTTATCTTATTTCTTACGCTTGAAAGCAATTTCAGCCACCACCATCCTTGTCGTAATACAATTTGCCCGGGTCGGACCCCCGTGGATTGTCGCGAGATAAACTCGGGTACGTTGTGCGACCGCTTTATAAAGTTCGTTCCCAAAAGGATGGCTCTTCTTACAATTCGTCGCCCGCTCCACACATTTTAAACGAACCAACGTTTACGTACAATATATCTTGCAAGATATTTTACATGAGATATTGTTCAAACACAACTAACAAGAAATGAATTATCGGAGACGACAATATTTAAACCAACATTGAATGAATACTTCTCCTGGCTTTCACAATGTTTTGCACTCCGGCAGGAATTGTCAGAGCAATGAATATTAAATCTAGGAATGACATACAGACTTTGTAACAACCAGTTATTTAACAATACTTACGTTGGTTTCTTTTATCCTGGGTTACGTTAAAAGGAATTTAATACGAATATGTCAAGCTGTAATATATTGTAGGTACCTGTACTGGTACTGTATGTCGCATTGCGAACAGCAGTAAAGTCCAAAAGCAAATGTAACTGAAATAGATTTTCATCTTGCCAATTAGGTACTGAAAAAGATGGAATGGATCTTTCAGTTTTAATAAAAGCAAATTATCATAACATCTTTAAGTAAATCATTATAACTGTAGAATATTAAAGTACGGTTTAAAATGTTGTTGACAGCTTTTGTCTGATTTATTTACCATGATATTCATCTTTGTTTCAAAAAAAAATCAATTATGTTAAGATAAAAGACTTTATTATTCTAATTCACATAAAGAGAATCGTGGTTGGAACTGAATTTATTGAGGTAAGAACAAAGATGGGACTGCAGAGGAGGAGCTTTGTGTTTGGATGATATATGCTAAAGTAATCCCTTTAAAGCTACAAACTTTATAGTCCCGACTCGACGGGTTTGTTTGGAGGTAAACACTGCAATGCTGCATTGGATTGAGCGATCGTTGTATTGTGTGCATGCTCTATAGATAAATAGTGACAGGTGGCTTTTGACTGCGGTTCTCAACGTACCAGCTCGTGTAGAGTAGACTCCTTATTGGCTCTTTCATTGCAGTTTTTTTGAGTAGTAGTTCAATTAACTACTACATCTGTTACGGATCGTCAGAAGCCCGAAAGTCTGACCACCAGTCTTAGGTACCAAGGGGTGTATCGTGTTATCTAGTAGGTACCTAATAGTGTTGTGGAGGTCAGATAGGCAGTCGCTCCACGTAAAATACTGGTATTCAGCTGCATCTGCTTAGACTGGAAGCTAGCAGATAATGAATAGTTTGATCTCAGCAAGCAGATGATGAATAGTTTGATCTCATATTTGAAAAGAAAGAAAGAAAAATGCTTTAATTGCATACAAGCAATGACATTAAATTGATCTATTGAAATCAATTCGAACCCTTTTTTAGATATATTGCACGCTGCATGTGTTTAGCTCATCATTGAGCTTTAAAATACTGCATGAATGAAATTGAAGCATGTAAAGCACACTAATTTACTGATTCAATAGTAATAAATAGCTCGGTTCAATAATTACAGATGACCTGATCAATTTACGCTATTGATCCCATTCGTTCGTCGAACTGGTAATTATTTCCATTTTCTCGTATATTTTACTGCGATAGTTGATAGTTCTATTTCTATTTTATTTTCCTTTGTACGATACCTACGATGCTTTTTATTCGTTACTGCGCGTCAAGTGATAGATACGATCGTTTCGCTTTAAAGCGCTGTTAATGAAATGGAAAGCAATAAAGTAATAAATCACAGAGTCGTTTGATGTCGTCTTATCATACATTGGGGTGCATTCGAATAGCTTCCACGAGTGATACATGAATGCTCATGAGCCAGTCAGCAATAAACGTACATTTTATTGCGGACGGGCTCTTTTTTCAACGGTATGTGCAATTCTTATATTTCGTGCCGATACAAGATGTTTATCTTATAGAATAGAATCTCTTTATTATGTACAGTCAACAGCAAAAGTAGATGATCAAAATCAGAAATTCAATACTAATTAACGGAGTTCGCGTCAGAACTGTGTGGCGTCGAAGTGATTCAAAAGTATGACACTGAGTCTGACATACTTTTGAATCACTTCGACGCCACACAGTTCTGACGCAAACTCCGTTCATTAGTATCAAATTTCTGATTTTGATCATCTACTTTTGCTGTTGACTGTACATCATATAAATTACAGACATAAATATGGAAATACAAAGGGTGACACAATGGGCTTATATAAATAAAACAAAGTCGGGCAAGAATGACTGGGCCGAGTTTATGTGATCTTTGATTTGTTGGATTTGTCTCCACCCGAATAGCTGAATAACTATTAAAATATGAGAAAAATTCGGGAAAAAAAGTGACGATTATTCAGATATCTCATCTCATGCATTTTGTACGCAACCGCTTTTTATCTTAGTAAATAACTGAATTTAATTCAGCTAGTAAGTTAACACAACATTTATTGATTCTGAGGCGGTGCGAATTTCAACGGGTCAGCTAGTAATAAATGTTTTATAAAGTATTTGACCGTACTCTGTTGATTAATTTACAAATTCCGATGTTGTCGGCTCTTGAGAAACTTTTTATGGTAAATAATTCCGCTCTATTTAGCAAAACTTAACTACGTCACACTACTCAAGCAACATTTTTTATTATCCATTCCTATTATGGAATTAGCGACTAATTGGAACATTCCAAGTAGAGCCAAAGGTGTGTACAGCTCTACGAATAGACCAATTATCACTTCCATGTGCAAAGCGTGTTTGTAGGTTACCGTAATTAATATAATTATTAACTGCGCTTTCCACGTAATACAATTATTTTTCTACGTTTCCAAGAAGGGCTCAATTCTTTACAATTGATTTGTTGGGCGCCATTGTATGTATTATTTGGCTTTTTGACTTTCAATCAAACTACTGGGGAAAGTTTTTTTCATAATGGGAGTTGTTTTATTATATCTACTAACGGGTGATTCATTTGGAGTTACTTTTTCCAAAACTAAAAAAAATATGAATAAAACAAATTTATCGGGTAGAGTCTGTCTACTGAAAGCTGACAGTGATTTTTTCATGTTTTCAGAAATTGACAACACTGGTGCAAATGTCACTCTTGTTGTTCTTATAACCTCTTATGAAAACAATTTGTGTATATTTTGTCGTATATCAAGTAAAACAGTGCCTAAAACTTTAAGAAGCAGTGCGAGAAAGTTGCTATACACTATGATAAATAATTACAACCGAAAGAAAAGCAAACGCGAGGCTGCGTTTCAAGAAAAAGTACAATTGTTTACAATAATTTCGAAAATTACTGGTAAGCTATTGAATTGGTTTTGATACTTACTATTTTAAGTAAACATGATTTTTTTTATTAGACCTATCAATATAACAGTTTTATACGTTGAGAAATGTCGTGGCGTCAATAAAATGTTTGTAACAAATAATCATGTCTTTTGCAGACGAATACATTAATGATCCGAAGAGCTTCACGCAATCCGTACTTCAATTGATAAATTGAAAGACTTGCAAGAAACTGATTTAATCTGAAACACAATACCTTGAAAAAATCTCGTCTATGACTGGTCAGTATCTAAAGTGTATCTTATTACCTATTTCTGGTTGTATTAACATTATATTGTTGTATATACCTACATTTAGGGCAAAGGCACGGTGTAAGTCATATTTTGTATGATGGTTTGTTAATCTAGTAACACAAGTTACGATGTGCAGACAGACAAGAAATATATACATTATTGTATCTTCTTTGGTTTCAGGTGTTAGTATGAGGCGTACGTAGGCGATGACAGTGACAGTGATGATGATAGTGACGATTCCTTTGGTGGCATTGAATTCCTCGAATGAGACTTCGATTATGATTCCTAACTTTTTGAATATAATTCTGTACTCGTATTAAACATATTTGTATAAAAATCTGTGTTATTATTTTTGTAATCCAGTTTCCTAGGTTTTCTGCTATAGAAGTCCTCATAGAAGAAAACATAGTATTAATAGTATAGTACAGAACATAGTATTACTTTATTATTATTATTAATTAATGCATAGAATAAGTACCTAATAATTAAAAAAATATGACCTACATAACATAAATTATTGTGTAATGTTAATTTCTATTGACTTACAACCAGAAGATCATAAACGCTTATCTACACAATTTTTTTACACTTATATATTCAAGTATCAAATACGTTTTTTCCTAGTTGATCTGGGGATACCCGACCTATTTTTTTTAAATTTGCCGCTCTTTTTCACTCTCAGCTTTCAATAGACAGACTCTAATCTTTATTATAATACAAAAGAACCATTCCTTACATTTACTTTTTAAAGATTATTTCTTTCAAATGTTGTCCGTAACTGCGATTAAGGTGGTCCATTCTGGAGTTCCAGTTTTCGATGTCCCGACCGAGCATTTCCAGTGGTATTTGGCGAATAACGCGAGTAATGTTGGCTTCCAGTTGATCAATCGTACGCGGCTTATCCATATAAACTTTGGACTTTACATAACCCCACAGAAAAAAGTCTAAGGGTGTGATATCACAGGATCTAGGCGGCCAACTGACTGGTCCGAAACGCGAAATTAACTGTTCACCCAATTTTTCTCGCAACAAGGCCATGGTTTCACGTGCTGTGTGGCAAGTGGCGCCGTCTTGTTGGTACCAAAAGTTTTGAAGATGACGGGCTTCAATTTCAGGAAACAAATAGTCCGTTAATATGGTCGCCAAATACCACTGGAAATGCTCGGTCGGGTCATCGAAAACTGGAACTCCAGAATGGACCACCTTAATCGCAGTTACGGACAACATTTGAAAGAAATAATCTTTAAAAAGTAAATGTAAGGAATGGTTCTTTTGTATTATAATAAAGATTACCCGATAAATTTGTTTTATTCATATTTTTTTTAGTTTTGGAAAAAGTAACTCCAAATGAATCACCCGTTACTTTGTGGTGGATTTTTATTTTGAACCAGTATCTACAGGGTGGAATTTTGTAATGCCACCTGAAGGGAAAGTACTCTTAATACTGTAGATAGACAATTTTACTCAAAGAAAACATTCCTTTATTTTTTAACAGAAAGAAAACTGCATTCAAAGATTTTCAAAAATTCGCTTGCCACAGCCGGGAATCGAACCGACTAAAATCTGTAAAAATTACACCCTGTACTTTTATTGCATTGATCGTTAGGATCAATTATAAGGATGAAATCTCTCTAACAAACTTGATAAATAAAATGATAGGAAAACTATAAAATCTTAAATTATTTTAATTATTTACAAAAAATTGTAAATTAGCATGTCATGGTCATTTAAACACTGTCAAGTATCTTGAAATATTGGATCTCTTAAGAAATGAGTTAAATGGTTTCCCCGAGCAAGAGCGAAACCAAATAATTCTACAGCAAGATGGTGCTCCAGCCCATAACAGCAGAATCACTACTGCCTACATTAATAACCATTTTAATACCTGGATTGGTACAAACGGCACAATCAGATGGCCTGCGAGATCACCAGATGTCACCCCTTTAGATTTTTTTTTTGGGGATATGTGAAAAATCAAATTTACATTAAATCTTATGCGAATGTAAACGAGTTGAGAGTTGAAGTTCAGAATACGATTTATAACATTCACCACAACACGTTATTAAAGGTTACTAGAAATGAATTCGTTAGAAGAATACATTTGTGTATCCAAGAAAATGGAGCCCATTTCGTGCAAATAATTTAAGATTTTATAGTTTTCCTATCATTTTATTTATCAAGTTTGTTAGAGAGATTTCATCCTTATCAACGATCCTAACGATCAATGCAATAAAAGTACAGGGTGTAATATTTAAAGATTTTAGTCGGTTCGATTCCCGGGTGTGGCAAGCAAATTTTCGAAAATCTTTGAATGCAGTTTTCTTTCTGTTCAAAAATAAAGGAATGTTTTCTTTGAGTAAAATTTTCTATCTACAGTATTAAGAGTACTTTCCCTTCAGGTGGCATTACAAAATTCCACCCTGTATATTGTAAGAGTTATGTTAACAAAACAATAAAATGGCACAGACACCTTTTACTCGCCAAGGTTAATTTTAAGTGGGTGTACAGTCACGAGCAAAAGTATGTATACACTTGGCTTTTTTCAAACGCGAGTTACTCCTTTATTTTTTAATGAAATTTTATGTTGCTACGAACATAGTATTTTCGAACCCATAGGTTTTTGCAATGTGTCGTATTTCAATATTGTTTTCGTTATTTCACGCAAAAATCGCTATTGAAAGTTTCCAACTGTTGACATATTAGTGCTCGTGACTGTACTATAGGTCACATCTGCCTAACCCTTCGGGGAAAACAGGCGTGATGTTATGTTATGTTGATGTAAAATACATTAATTTTAATATATATTATTTTTAACCTACCCTTTACCTAAGGGTTATGGTAAAAAAATCATTTTTTCTATTGAAAATTTTTATTGTTACTTTGCTAATATTCTCGTTCATTACTTCACTTATATTCAAAAAGTCTCTACCTACTTACCCTTTTTAAAATTCAAAAGGCTGGACTCAATTTATATTTCTTTTGTCATGCTTTCACCCACCTGCCACTGCTTTCCGCAACACTTTACAGGCTTCTTTTCAAAACTTTTCTATATAACCTTAAGAAGGGGAAATGTGGGTACTTATGTAAATAAAACGCAAATTAACTTTGAATTTAATTACGTCAGTTACTATGTAACAAAAAATCTTATTAGGTTTCATTGAGGATATCAGAAACAAAAGAATATGCGTTGAAGTTTTGTAGAATGAGTTGTTGATAGAAAGAGGGAAGAGGGGAAGAGGTACTAGCATGAGCTGTCGGTTTAAAAGATCTTCATTACGTATTCGTACTTACGTAAGCATATAACTCAACTACTACTACAGCTTCAGAGCTTTTATAAATACTGACATAAAATGCTCCACACTTTATGACGCGGTGGATTTTAAAATCGACGATATAATTTCCGGAACGACTAACATAAAACGTGCAGAAGGCAGGATCATTAAAACGACAGGCAAGTCATTAAACTTCTACATGATCCAGATTTAAACAATCAGAGCGATGCATACCTTGGTACTTTAGGGTTAAATTGTGTTTCCCCTAGTTTCCCCACCTACGTTCTAGACATTTAGGTCACCAGTCTGGAATTGATTAAAGTCTGTAGTTGACAAAATAACCGTAACAGAGGTCGGCAGCCTACCTGCGCACTTTGTCAGCTTTATGGAGGTGTAAACCCTTTCAATTTAGAGGGCACCGATATAGACGGTGATCCTAATACTATTTCCTTTAGCTACGAGAACTTCATTGTTCAAGAAACCCCAGTAGGTTGAACGCGTTTGAACTACTACTAGAATATTCACGTGTTTCAAGCTTGAATATTTACTAAGAAATATTATCGATTCACACGGAGCATTAATCTTCGTTTCGTTAATGGTCATCGCGAATTTCAATAGTGCGATATTGTCTTCAATAGTTCGTAGGTTGGTCAATAAATCATTGCTGGAGATGGTGACAATTTATTTAGAAAAAGACAGTTCAGACAAGCTAAAAATATCTTTGCATATTCTTAAAGCATCGATCATTCAATATACAGGGTGGCAGGGACATTGACGCGCATACTGTAACCATGGATTCAGCACATGAGTTTAGACCCCATAGCGTAGAAATATTTCGTCGGCTATCAAAAAAAATCTTCTGTTTCAATAGAAAAGTGCAATACCTACGCGGTAAAAACGTATGGAACAGCAATTTTTTTTTAAATATTTGCGCGTCGATGTCCCTGCCACCCTGTATACTTCGTTTACCGGTTAGCACTTGTAACCTGCAACAAATGTCAGGACGTTGAAGCGATAGCTGATAGCTACGACCTTTGAGTTTGTTTCGGTGTTTCTACTCAAAGGTCGCATTTGATTAGTAAACAAACCGTCAATTGGCCTTTTGTAATTCCCCAATTTCAAGTTATTGAAGATGAATCGTTTTTATATGTCTATCTTTTTAAAACTCTCTTTAAAGATATTCCTTTGTTTTTATAATTTCCATATTCCTTTAGAATAAAATTAGAACATATAACTTGACGCTATAATTTTAGTTGCAATGAAAACTCTAAAGTTTATTAAGGTATAGGTAGGCAATAAACAAACACACCATAATATTTACGTTACAGTAAATATTATGGTGTGCTTGTTTATTAAACATGTGGGAAAATTATGTTTAACGAGTACTCATAAACTATATTTTCTTTCATGTTGTATAATTATTTTTATGTTTGAATATTACCTGTTTAATTAATTTAGTAAATCTTCTTTTAATAGTGTACTGGCCCAAAAGATGCATTTAAAACGTTACCATCCTAACGTTTATCATCGTTATAATTTCAATTTCCAATTTCTCTAAAATGTTTTCCGTAAGTACTTGATTGAATCACATTGAAGATGAATATTTTGATGATTTCCCATCCTCAAAAAAAAAAGGCATGATGCTACATTATGATATAAAATAAAAAAAAAACATCATCAGGGATCATTTTATTATTACAAGTCAAAGGTAGTTGAATTATTCAATAAAAACACTACAGCAGTTCAAAGATTGGGAATCACTAGAATTTCAAATCATAATGTGTGTCACAGCTGAAGTGGCAATTTGTTAACTAAGTTTTGGTGGCCACTGTAAGTCTGAAATCGCCAATCCGTCTTGAGCAAGCTTTGTGATAAATTCTTGAGGCTTCTCTGTGTGAGAAGAGGCCTTTGTCCTGCAGTAAGACAATGGCAGGTATAATTATTTGAGTACCAATAAAGGTCCAAAAAAAGAAATGAAATTTACTGCTTTAAATACTAACTTTCGACAACTTATAAGCGAATATGATTAAGAAACGACCGAATAAAATACTGAAAATTCCGAAAAAATACTTAATACAAAATTTGCTGACGTAATATTTTTCCACCAGCTTAAATTGCGTTTTACCGAAATCTACAGGTACCTAGTCATTTTTATCGTAACTTACCTACCTGGGCAGCCATTTCAGTGGCTATAACTAAGCAATGTGAAAGAGGGAAACATTTACGCAAGGTGTTATGATCCTTAATGTTTCTGTTGAATGCTTCTAAATTAAATTACAATGTGTTTTCTTGGTTTGGTTTTACATTCAAAAATATGTTTCTGGCACTCACGGTCACGGCTCTAACCTAACCTAGCTGTTTCGATTTAAAAATTTATATGCGTGTTACGTTGCAAATTTCACTAAACTCTAAGAAAATTATAAACTATACATGTCAATTAATATTACATAAAATTAAAATGGATTCTAACCTACTCGTAACCTACAGTTCTGGTAGTAGTTCGTTTTTCGTTCTTCGTTCGTAAACGTCCGTTTAGTACTTTTTTTGGACATTAATTAGTTTATTATTTGAAAAAAGATTATTTTACGTAGAATTATAATTTGAATAAGCTTCATGTTTGTTTGTTAAATACAACATTTTTTGTTGGTTAATTTTGTATTAATATTCGGTAATTCATTTTAACACAGCTTAGTTAGTATTAAAGTCAACTACAATCGCTGGAAGTTAATTTGTTTTTCGGAAGCTTTATTATTTCCCTAATTATTTTATTCGGCAACATAAAACGTTGTTCTACGGATACTAAAAATAAAACGTTGATCTACGGATACTATAAATGTAGCCTAAATACCTACGTACAAAAGGCCTTTTTAACTAGTTTTAACTTCGTATTCATGCACACAAATTAATTGCTGCCGCGGTTTATTTCGCTATCAACGGTCCTATCAAAAAGGTAGAATTTATTCATATAGACGCCAACTGTATATGCATATATACAAATTTTATTTATGTTTCAAATTGACGTTATTTCAAGTTAAACAAATATCAACTTTATTGTAAGTAATGAAAATTAAGTTGGTTTCAGAGTAACTAGCACTATTGAAAAAGTTATAAAAATGTTTCAAGTTGTAGCGTAAAGTGAACTTTGTTGCGTAGTAATTATAGTTATTTTTCCATAAACTCACATTTGTTTACATTTTTGGCGAATATTTCGCGATATTAGATTAGGTATAATCGCTGTCCTTTTGTTTACCTGTACAAATATCAGCTAGATCTACAGTTCTACACCATCATCAAATATTTATGGTGCTACAATTAAAAAGCTAGATAATAGAGTTTTAAACCTTTATGGGCAATTATAGACTTCACAGCAATATCATTAAGCTGAACCTACACAATTAGTGAAATAAATGTGTTTGCCTAATTGTCGAGGCGAGTGAAACGGCGGTCGAAGCTAGTTAATTAATAACCTAAAGCTTAATAAACGTAGTCGAATGACATGAGGGACATTGATTGTCGTTCATTCATTCATTCAATCCAGCGCCGACGTCGTGCCGGAGACAGGCCGACGGTTATTCGCCCCATGTATAAACTACATGATGGTAAATTCAACTATTAACTGGAGGGCTTCCAATAAAGGTTATAGAGTTAATTAACTATAGATTGTAGGTAGATACTTCACAGAGTACTTTAGGGCTGAGTTAACCGCTTCAACGAAATTGTATTTGCTTAATTACCCTCACTAACGCTTATTAAGTCTAAATGTCAATACAATTTAAGTTTACTATTATCCCAAATGCAGGGCAAAGGCCTCTTGTCATACTGAGATCAACGAAATTGTATTTACTTAATCACGCTAACTTAACGTTTATTAAAGCAAATTGTCAATACAATGCACGCTTACAATTATCTCAAATGCAGATCAAAGGACTCTTCTCATGCTGAGAGCCTTAGCATGAACATTAATTACAACCGAATTATGAAAATTGATTGTCTCTTGTTCATTCCATGGGACAGGCCAACAGTTACTAATTTTATCTTAATTATTATTAATGATCAATCATCAATCGTACCACCCGCAACGCATAAGGTATGACAGTTACATCTGCAAATGACGACATTTTAGACTACACATTTTATAAGTGTAAAAGGTGGTTCAATACTTTTTTTCGTAATGACCAACCTCTGTATTGCTAATTACAAATCTAACCACCAATTCTTTTTAAATGTTTGATGTAAATTGATGGCCTAAAACACAGGTTTTTCATAAACCTAGATCAGGCAGGTCTACATTACAGTAAGAATTTAACTTTCCTCGGTGATGTGGCGAGGTTAATGATAATGTAAATGTAAGGTTAATGTAAATCATATTTTTACTTTACTTTATACCTACTTGAATAAAATTTTTATTTTATATTTTTATTTATAACTAGCTGCGCCCCGCGGTTTCACCCGCATAAGTTTCGATCCCGTGGGAATATCGGGATAAAAAGTATCCTATATGTTAATCCTGGTTATAAACCATATGTGTGCCAAATTTCATCCTAATCCGTTCAGTAGTTTTTGCGTGAAAGAGTAACAAACATCCATACATCCATACAAACTTTCACGTTTATAATATTAGTAGGATTACGACGATACAGACTGAGTTTTAAAATAGGAACAATAAATTTATTAATTTACAGATGTTCAATAAATCACTTTTATCCCCTAATTAATACCTAATTGCGGTTTCATAGAAATAAATCAAGTCGGGCTGAATACACTCCACCAAATAATAAATTGATTCGCCTAATCGCAGAACACCCGGTGAATGAAAGTGTGGTCGAAGTTGGTTAATTAATACTTTACCTTTATGCGATCTGACAGGAACGGCATTGACTGTCGTTCATTCATTCCCCCGGTGACAGGTCGATGACCGATTTCTTTTCTGTAAGTAATAATTATTGGGAATAGGACAGTCCCTAAGTAGGACTGGTCCCTACCGACATAGCTGCTAATTATTATTGCTATTGGCAAAAACAGTATACAGGCAGTGTTTTGACAATTGTAAACGAAAACCTTTACTATTAACGCTTTATCTCAACGAAACCTATTTCCAAATTTGGCTGGGGCCCTTACCAAAAGAACACCCCTGTAAAAAAACTGAAATAAAAACAATAAAGTTCGTCAAAGTCCAAAAGAACAACTAAAATAGTGGCTGAAGCTAGTTAATTAATTAACCGAAAACATACCGTACGTGCTCGTGACGTGACGGACATTGATTGTCGTTCATTCAATCCGCAAGCGACACCCTGACACTTATTTACACCACATTGATTATCACGATGCCGCAATGCTTTTTAACGATCGATACAATAAAATGTATGTGAGTGAGTTTGATTGAAAGCGAAAGCGTGGAACTCGCGATTTTTTGGTTTGAGTAATTTAATTTATATGAGACGTTTTTATTTGAGATGTTCTACCTATTTGAGCATGTTTGTTTTGAATTTCGGAATGAAATATTTCAGGAATGGCTGACATCATAGAAAATTTTTGTAATTTATATTTATAAGTAACTTACTGTGTGCTCTGATCATGTTTATATAATTAATTAGACAGGCAGGTTCAAAACTTTTCTCTTTAACTTTGTCGTTATAGGTAAGTACAGTCACCCAAAGTGATAAGTAGCCAGGATCGTCGGATATAGTAAAACTTTAGTAAGAAACCGATGGATGTTTTCGAATGAAAATTAATTTACCAAACTTCTACTCTATACCCGACGACCCAGGTTATATTTGTTTTGGTGACCGTACTACTCAACCATTGCATTGACCAAAGGAGTAAGACAACGGTTTGCCGAAGTGGTTGTTAGCTAGACACAGGCATTTCTTTATTCCTGCAATGTTTACAGGTGTTTGATATCCTGTGGTCGGACCCGCAATGCACTGGCGGTTGTGTGGCGAACGCTCTACGCGGTGCCGGGACATACTTCGGTCCAGACGTGACTGCGAATTTCCTGCAGAAGAACAAATTGAGCTTCCTTATCAGAAGCCATGAGTGCAAACCAGGTGGATACGAAATACTGCACAATGGAAACGTAAGTCTGCATCATTTCCGTTCTTTGTGTTCTGGCCCCTTTCCAAGGCAATGACCTCAACCTTCTCCCAAATTCCCGGTTCAATAACTTTGAAATAAAAATGAAGCAAATGGTCAGATCTTTATAAGTAATTAATTACGAAAATTGAGTTTATAAACTGTTAAAATTGGTTTCATTATATTAAAAGAGTTTTCTTTTTAACTTTATGATGCCCGAGACCAATTGGATCATTAAAAACCAATTTGATTTTCCTCAAACTTTATATAGAATCTGTATTCACATCTTAGGTAAGAATAACGAAAAAACGTTGATGCTATCTTTTTAACTGTGAGGGGTTCCTTATTGTCATAAAAATGCTGATCAAATTGTGATCCTGAGCTTAATTTGCAACGAGTTTTCTTATAAGTACGTACCGTACTAAACGAAATTGGCGGAACTCACATTTGCATATTTAAGGACTGGCTTCATTTCATTCTTTGCCGTAGTAGACTACATCTAGTATAAACGTTTATCTAGTTTATACTGCGTGTTTCTTTATATAACAACACTAGCTGACCCGGCAAACGTTGTTTTGCCATATAAATTATTTCTAGCTGCCCGGCGCTACTTCGTTCGCGTGGTGTGCTACCCCCTACCCTACTCCTATACTACTCCTACCCTACTTCTACCCTACTTCTAACCTACTCCTACACTACTCCTACCCTACTTCTACCCTACTCCTACACTACTCCAACACTACTCCTACCCTACTCCTACACTTCTCCTAACCTACTCCTACCCTACTCCTACCCTACTCCTACCCTACTCCTACCCTACTCCTACCCTACTCCTACCCTACTCCTACCCTACTCCTACCCTACTCCTACCCTACTCCTACCCTACTCCTACCCTACTCCTACCCTACTCCTACCCTACTCCTACCCTACTCCTACCCTACTCCTACCCTACTCCTACCCTACTCCTACCCTACTCCTACCCTACTCCTACCCTACTCCTACCCTACTCCTACCCTACTCCTACCCTACTCCTACCCTACTCCTACCCTACTCCTACCCTACTCCTACCCTACTCCTACCCTACTCCTACCCTACTCCTACCCTACTCCTACCCTACTCCTACCCTACTCCTACCCTACTCCTACCCTACTCCTACCCTACTCCTACCCTACTCCTACCCTACTCCTACCCTACTCCTACCCTACTCCTACCCTACTCCTACCCTACTCCTACCCTACTCCTACCCTACTCCTACCCTACTCCTACCCTACTCCTACCCTACTCCTACCCTACTCCTACCCTACTCCTACCCTACTCCTACCCTACTCCTACCCTACTCCTACCCTACTCCTACCCTACTCCTATTTTCCCTGAATTTTCTTTGCTATAAACCTCACGGAGCCCGAGACCTTTCCAACGAATGCAAAACCGCGGAAATCGGTTCGTGCGTTCTGGAGTTATAGCGTCAGGAAGGAAAACCCGACTTTTTTTTATATAGTAGATTATCTTGTTGCGCTAGCTTGCATGTGCAGAAAATTGGAAAACGTAATTGATTTATTTTTAATATTGAGCTCGCCATGTCCATAAAAGTTTGATTAACTTTTATGTAGGTAGTGTAAAATTGAAAGGTTGAAGGTTACATGCCCACACAATAAAACAAGTATTTGCTTGCTGCCATGGTATAATTACAGTCATTACGTGTTTACATGTTAATTACTTACACTAGTAGGTAATTCAATGAGGATGGTATCAGGGGACATGTTGTACATTGTATTCTAACATATCTCCTCCTTTATAAAATATTAACTCACCACTATTATTCAGGGGCAAGCAAACTACATAAATTGTGTTCCCTTGTGGCAGGTGATAACCATCTTCTCAGCATCAAACTACTACGAGTTGGGGTCCAATAAAGGGGCTTACTTGAAGTTATGTGGGAACTCGTTGGAGAGGCAGTTCGTCCAGTACACGGCCGCAGTCTCCCGCACACGTCGCCTCACCTTCAGGCAACGAGTAGGCCTGGTCGAATCCTCGGCTATGAGAGAATTACATAACCAGATTATGATGGTCCGAAGATCCTTGGAAGCGACCTTCCGCAGTCTGGATTTGGATCAAAGCGGTTTGTTACCTTTGAACGATCTTCCTGTTTATGGGCTCTGCTAATTAATGTCATACCGCATGAAAGATGTAAGATGATTCGTCATTCGTGAATTCTAATGCTTCTTAAAATATTTATGTTTTCATAAATAGACAACAGTCGTACCTACATCCTCCGCAATGTGTACAAATATTTTCATAGAAAGGATTATAACTTTTTTCCACTTAGACATAAATAATTATAATGGCAAACTGATCCCTGAATGTAGAATGTAGTTATCGTGTTGTAATATAAAACTTCATTGACTGATACGAATGTTTGTAGGCTACATATCGATCAGTGATTGGTGCCAAGCGATGGAAGAAACCACGCATTTGGGGCTTCCCTGGAGAATGCTGAAGGATAAGCTGGTGCGGACCGACCCTGACACGCGGCGCGTCCGGTACATGGACACCTTTGACCTCACCACCAGCGTAAGTGTCATTAATATATGTACATACAATGGTTTTATTGCAAATTTACTTTTCTGTGTTGTTTTTTTTAAATCTTGGGATTATGTTACTTCATCGCCAAATAAATAACTATGATCTAGCAATAGCTATTGAACAAAATTATGCAGTTAAAACCATGTTAAAATATACAATAGGTTAAGGCATATTGTATTGTATCAACATATTGTGTATGTAACTAGGTAAAGAATACATAGCATAATTTGCCTATAACGCCTGTGTCCCACTGCTGGGACACAGGCCTCCTCTCTGTGAGAGGGAGTGGGCTATAATGCACCACGCGGGCCCAGTGCGGATTGGTAAATAATGCGCAAAAGGCCAAATATAATAACAAAAATGTTTATCCATATGTGTAAGATGATATAGGATAATATAGTCTACCAAACAAAGCCATAGGCTTTTGCGAACATGAGTTCACAATCGAATGTATAGATTCTAATGTTACGTTATCGAATTTCCCTTTCAGAAAATTGGACGTAAAACTGACTCGAATGTCGTTGAAACTCTGTATAAAAATAAAAGCAGTTTGGAAGCAATTTTCAAAATATTGGACAAAGATAATTCAGGTAAACAGTGATTGGTAATTAATTCAGTCTGCTGCGAATATTTGAACAGTTCTAATTGAAATTTTGATTACAGGTTTTATTACACTTGAAGAATTCTCGGAAGCCTGTCAGCTAATTGGTAAGTACATGCCAAATCCTATGACGCAGGACCAACTGGTCGATATTTGTCGTTTAATGGACATCAACAAAGATGGACTGGTGGATCTGAATGAGTTCCTGGAGAGCTTCCGTCTCGCTGAAAGGAGTTTGCAGTACGACGACAACGAGGTAACCGAGATACAAGCCACCTGACAGGAACTAGACCGCCGCCCGAGCAGGACGGCGGTCGATAAAGATGAGACAGGTGTTCAAATAGAGATCCTTAAACTAGAAGATGATGATAAAAGTAAAACTGTTAAGAGTAATAAGAATGGACAAGCCCACCTGATGGGCGAGAGCGTGGGCACGGCGCAGCACCTGGACGACATCGAGTTGATCGACTGTGAGGAGGCGCCGCGCCGCAGCCGGCCCGGCCTGCTCGAGAGCGATATCTAAAACTTTCATGGCACATTAAACCGTCTGCCGGAGTCTAACGGGATTATTGGAATTTATATGTCATGTTCCACAGCGACATTTCGCCACTCCTTTTCTAGCTGTGCTGTATTTTCATTAATATTTGTGTATAGATTTGTTTTTGTTTACGTCTAATGTTTGATGTATATTCGATTATATTTGGAAAGTATAACTAAACTCTTTATAGTTAATCTGATTAGGATAATTTGTGATTTTCATCATGTTAGTTACAAATGATATTTTATTGAAAAAGCTCGTATCGACCTAAGTTATTGTAGTATTTATTTTGAAAGTGTTACCAAATCTATAATGGAAAAACTTTGTATTTGTTAAATGTCGAAAATCTATATTTATAAATTGGTGCCAATATAACCAAAGTGTTTTGTACATGTACCGAACTGATCGGGAATAAAATTACACGAACAAAAATTATATTTAAGTGCATTATGAAAGTTTCATGATGTGATCAATTAACGAATGGGAACAATGATACCGATGACTCTACAACTTTTTATTGGTGTTTTTGCTGTAGCCACAATTACTGATTATTATCTTATAATACGTAGTGTAGTAACGTGCTATTTTCTAATTATCGCCTGCATCAATTTTAGATTGGAATACATTTGATCTTATTAAAATAAAGTTCCTTAATATGATAAATTTTCTTCTTATATAGGGCTACGATTAGATATTATTATATCTATATTTTGTTATTCAAATTGCAATTAATAAAATAATCAGTCTTAGCGTGTTTCTAGTCATTAGTAGAGCGATTTCGTATACATATCTTTATACTCAATTATTAAGCATTCCAATCTATCTTTACCAGAAACGACGCATTACAATCATTATTGAATATCCCATGTACTATACTTTACGTAGTCGAAGAGTATCTGTTCGCAGAATTAGTCTCATGAGTCTCGTGATCTTCACTGGTCTGCGATAGGCAGGCCTCGTATTTACTAATCGAATCTAAACTTTATATTGAAATCACTATAATATATTTTATTACATATTATAACTCGTGACGTCGACTTATAGGAATATATAAAAGCTCCAAATTAAAGGTGCCTACTGACTCGTAACATTTTTGATTTATATTCCGTGTGACAGCGGGATATGTTCCCAGCGATGCTATTTTCATAGCTGTGTCAGCAGTCGGTTATTATTATAATGTTAACTTCGTGCTCCCAATTATTGTATCAAATAAACAAGTCAGTATGCGTTTTAATGAAAATATATGAAATAAAAATAAGTACCTATATCGCTATCGGAATTTACGAACTTCTAAAAACTTATTTTATATCTAATAAATAAAAAATGTTATTTACGAAAATATTATAGCTAATATTCTGTATTTTTAATAATTGTCCATTAAATTGTGATATTGCAATCGGTTGTTTAATTTTATGTTCTTCTGATGTTTTTCTTAGAGATTAGTTTGCAAACTGCATTGCAGTGCCTACATAGATGCCTGCAGTGGAAATACCTACGTAATATATTTTCATACATGTTCTTGTGCTATCGGGCTGTTGATAGCACAAAATTATAGCGGTAACTAACTAATTTACTGAAGTTCTAAATATTTATGATGATTCAGTCTTATTTAAAATATAACGTAGGTACCATTTCCAAATTATAAGATTTTGATAATCTAGCTAGATTATTATTTTGATCAATCTAGATTCTACACTAGGTATATGTATAGAATCTAGATTAACAAAATCACTTTGTTGTGTTCTCAAATGATTGATCGCATGTTTTTATGAGGGTAGATGCCATAGCGTCTTCAAGGTTCCCGAAGGCTCGTATTAATATTACATCCCATACAGCCTATAAAATAATATTGGAATACGTGTATCCATATCGGGAAAATCTAATTTCTTTCACACTTGCGGAGATATTACGTTTCGAATAACAACAAAGATAAGATCGAGCATATGTTATGAGTGAAATGTAAACTGCGAGAAAACTGACGGAAGACAGTTTACAATGATTTCCCATCCGAAAAAAAAGACAGTTTACAATTGTAGGAAAATTGGTCTGTAAAAAAACGCCTTAGTTCTCAAATGATGCTTTAGTTTTTTTCGATCGTAGATGTTCATTGTCCTTTTTGATAAAATTTGTCTTATTGTAAAAAAAAAACTAAAATTTATTCAAATAAATAGGTAACCATAAAATAAATGCTCTTATTTTTTTTTTTGTGAACAAGAGAATTAGCTCTAGTGTGCCTACATTACATATACGCTACTGTATGTAACCGTCCTTTCACATTTGTAGGGAGTTGTAAGAGACAGAGAGCATTGGTGGCCCAGTGGTAACAGCCACGGCTTACGAGTTGTAACTCGTAGGTTTGAATCCAGTCAGCCGCTCTATAAGAATTATTTCATCGCTACTGCTTTCAAAACATCGTGAGGAAAATGGCATGTTCAAGTGCCAAAAAATCGAAGACACTGGCATCCACCAACACGCACTAGGCCCGCGTGTTGGATTACGGCCCAGTTCCTCTATGTCCCAGCAGTGGAAACGTTATAGGCTGATTATGTATGCATGGAGTTGTAATTCTGCTTTATTGCCATCATGGTGGCGTTAAAAATCGGTATAGCTAATGATAGCTAGGTTGGATATGGACCACAAAAACATTACATCCGCAAAATTAAAATTATGATTTTGGCACAAGAATCGATAAAATTGGAACGATATAGGTTCATGAAACTAATAAGCTAGAAAAAATTTAATTTGCAATACCCTTCTTTTTTGAAGAAGAAAAGAAGAGGATGGGATCAGCTTCTAAAAACTAATACCACCAAACGCTGCTACGGCAATACTCAGCCGATCAGTTCGTTAGCATAAAAATATTGAACTAACAATTTTTTTTCTTCCTTAATTGTAGCAGTTTATGAGGTCGCCAATGAGCAGCACTAGACGTTTCTTTAAATATCTACCTTAACTCATTAAAATACAAGAAAGAGGAAATACAGTAACATCTCTTAATTGAACAAGATTATTCTTTTATCTCATATTTTCCTCACTTAAAAAGAGGAAAAGAAGAATGAGCTTTATAACGAGCGCTAAACCAGCACTCGGCTGATAAGCCGAGATGAGATCTAAGATAAAAGGTTTTAATTACTTCCATTAGAATAATAACATTTTCTACGACAATTTATTCGACGATGCATGTTTTGAGTGAAACGATACAGTTTTAAGTTGGTGCGAGTATATTATTCGAATAAGTACCTACCCTACTCTTAATTTCATAAAGGGTGTGTGAAAGCTTTGAAAGGTCAGAAACGCCATCAGCGAACACACCGGAATAGCCATTTCTAATAATAACTTTTCACCGTAAATTTTGGAAGACAAATTGAATGGCGCCCACGGTTAAATTTATCATTAGGCATTTACTGAACAGCCAAGGTATAAAGAGGATTACGCCTGCCTGTCAGTAAAATGCGGGGCTATATTTACTTAGATAAAACCAATAGCTTAAGTAATACTTTGTAAGCTTACCTAGAAGGGTACGCTAAAATTATTCTTGACTATGTCATTAAATATAGACTTATAAAGCAGTTCATTCATCGCAATAAACTCTAGATGAAGTAGCTCTTTAGGTATATAAAGCACCTTTGGGATGAGGATATTCGGATAGTGATGGGATCATACCTTTCATAAAGTTAAAATAAGTCACTTAATATTCCTGAGTAGAATCTTCACTGCCACCGCGGAGTCATTGTAAACTTTTGTTGCTCAAGTCTAAAGTACTCGTAGTATCCAAAACAGAATTGTGTCATTGTGTGGTGTCATCATTATTCTTCTTCCCTTATCAAAGTTTAATTAGGGTTGTCGTACTTTGTATTTGTAGCCGCTATCATGTATTTACTTACCTCCTTGCCATATTTAGATATGTATGCAGAGTTGATATGACAGAGGGCATTAAATTACTCTACGTATAGTATACCTACGTGTTTAGTATTAATTCGATACAGTATAAAAATAAAAAGCACCAAAATAGAGGAAATATTTTTTTCTAACAAACTAAATAGCTTACAAATCAGAATAAAACGCAAACACCCTTTGTAAATAAATTTGACTGACCTTAGATACCTAGGTAACAAAGTGGCAACGTCTATATCGTTGTAAGGTAGCACCTATGCTTAGACATAATCAGCTGTTATCTTCCATATCTCGTGTAAAACGGTGCAAAAACTTAAAAAAATCATTTGCGACTAAACTACTGCTCCTATTTAATTGATTTTTGGTACAGAGCTTGAAAATGGTACCTAGTATAGGTAGTTTAAAGGAAAGCCCCTGTCGAATCAACTTTGTATATATTTTCCGTCAACACATTTTTTTTAATTCTTAGTTCGACACTCAGGGGGTAATTGCGTAACACACTAACACAGCCGCAACAGCAATGGCTTTCATCTTGACAGTTCAACAATATTCATTGCGTTATTTACGTTGTTGAGCAGACCAATTTTTCGAACATATGGAGCCATGGATTAGCAATATCCTTCAAAATGATTTAGATTGTGATTGTGATTTGACGCATTTAGTGCTGGTTATTGCCACTGACATTCATACTTGAAGTGTCACGGAACAAGCTTCCTAATCCTCTCTACTAAATATCTTAATTTTTCTGCCATTGATTGTAAGTACGTTCAACATACATACATGACATACCTACTCAATCCCATTCCTAACCATTCTTGTCACACATCCCACTTGTCGTTCTATGCTCAGCTATGCTTATTATTCATCCCTATTGAGGCCCCCGAATTTAAGACGGTAGGTTGAGCTCTACAAATACAACACACCACCTACAATACAACACTGTCTAAAGTGTGACACAGTTAGTGCACTGCATTTTGCCTATACTTATATTATAATCTAATATGTAGATGTAGGTAATCTAGTATGTAGGGGTAATCTCCGGAACTACCAGTTGGATTTAAAAATATCTTTTTGCATTTGATAGCTCAATTCTTGAGGAAGGTTATAAGCTATCAACATCACGCAACGGCTCTAAGGAGCCAAGTAAAAGGAAAAAAACGTCTGAAGGAAGCGTTCTTTCAGACATTTTAGTGAAACCGAAGTAGTAGCACTAGCGAGCGATGAGATGCCCCGCGATGGGTGGGGGCCGAAATTTCACGCGGACGAAGTCGCGGGCAGAAGCTAGCAAGTTATAATGTTATGCTTAACTTTGAGCTAACTTGAGTCATCAAGCAGGTCACATGTGTACTCCACCGTCTAAATGGACCATCAGAAGGCCAATTCTCGTAATTCTAAACGATCAAAATCTAGTTGCAGTTTATTTATTTTATTTATTTATTAATAACCAACTTTATGATGGCGATGCCAATAAAATATGATCGTAAAGTCAGTTTTCCAAGCATAACCATATAACCAACTTATATTAACAGTTTGCACCACACATAAACTTTCTTGGATCGTTATTGTTTCTCTTTAGTTAATTTCACTATTTGAATATAAAAATTCCTTAAATTTTCATTAAAAATAAAAAATCAGCTGTCAATCAGGATTCCAATAAAAGTGTGTAATAGCGTTTTTACAAAACCATTACAATTTTTGCATCGGAACTGAAAAAAATGCATTGATATTGAGCCATCATTTGACAGGAGAAGACATGATTTGACGTTGGAATGTTGCAAGCTGGTTCCAGGCAATGTACTGTGGCTGTCGCTCTTGGCACTACACAGAGCGTCATAAGCCGCCTCTGGACACGCTATCGCATCACGGGTAGAGTGGCCGAGCGACATGAAGGACTACCTCGCATCACCACTCGTAGACAGGACCGGTATATCCAAAATACTGCTCAACGGAATCGTAGCATGACCACCATGATGTTGGCTACGAGGCTTCATAGCTTGAAGAGCTATCTGCATGCATATGCTTGCTGATAAGCGAACAAACCATCCGAAATAGTTTAGGTACGTGGTCTGCGTTCCCGAAG
Source organism: Apamea crenata (assembly GCA_949629185.1). NCBI lineage: Eukaryota > Metazoa > Arthropoda > Insecta > Lepidoptera > Noctuidae > Apamea > Apamea crenata. The sequence goes on from OX451359.1 coordinate 9,708,697, forward strand.
GCTGCTGAGAGTTCCACCTATAGCACCCCGCTATCGTAGGGCCCGATTACAATGGGCTCGCGAACACATAAATTGGTAGGAAGAAGACTGGCGTTGTCGTAATCTCGTTTCAGTATGAGGCCGGATGCAAGACGTACTCGAGTTTGGAGGTCCTCTGGACGTCAAGAACGTTTGAAATTTTAAAAAATTTCAATAATAATATGGAGGGGAAACAATAATGGTTTAGGGCAGTGGTTCTCAAACTTTTTTGGTGACGGAACCCTTTTGGGAAGCAAAATACTTGATGGAACCCTACAATAAAACAATAGTTTTTAAAAGTGTATTCTTTATTAATAAGCATAATAAAATTACAATGTAACAGTTACTAATTATTACTTACTTTACCACATGGCAAGTACAATAATAGAAGATATTAAAAAAGAAAAAAATCTAACTAATGGGAGGTATGAAACTGTTTTTTATTTTTCATCAATTGGTTGATATCAGGTTTGATAGAAGACAGTTGAAGTCTCATATCAGGTTCGGCGTCCAGTCTATTGCGATATTTTGTTTTCGTGGCTGCATAGGTTGAGAATCCTGTTTCGCACAAATATGTTGTTGGGAACGGGAGAAGAATATTCAGAGCCATTTTGCCAAGCATTGGATATTCATCACGGATTCTGCACCAAAAATCGTTGAGAGGCGTCGTTTTGAACAGTGACTCCATACTTGTGTCTGATGACATTTCTAAAAGAGATTCATATATCTCGTTTGACATACTTTCGGGCTTTTCCAAGTTAGGTAAAAAAGGATTATGAATCCATGAATTCAGTTTCATTTTTGTATTCTGTTCTTCGGGAAAATACTTTTCAAAAGATGCGCGCATCGATCTGAGATATTGGACCAATTCTCCAAACACATCATTTTGAAACATTTCTGAGTCGTTATCGCTAACAAACTCACTGAGTGACGTAAAGCTTTCTATTTCTTTCTTACCAACGCAAATAATCCAAAAATCTAATTTTCTTTTGAAGGCAGTTATTTTGTTATAGGCCTGAAACACTGTTGTCTGTTTACCTTGCAATGATAAATTCAATTCGTTCAGTTTTTGAAAGATATCCGCCATAAAAGACAATCGGAACAACCAAGTTTTATCATACAAACAGTCCTTCAAATTAAAAGAAGTATCTGCTGAAAGAAACATTTGTAACTCGGCTCTAAGTTCAAATAGCCTTGTTAAAGTTTTACCTCGAGACAGCCATCGCACTTCTGTATGGAGCAGCAGTGTTTTATGTTTGCTGCCATAATCTTCACACAATAATGAGAACAATCGGGATTGTAGTGGTCGTGATTTGATAAAATTAATTATTTTTACCGCTTCATCCATAACTAATTTTAGATTTGACGGCATTTGCTTCATCGCAAGTGCTTGTCTATGCAGAATACAATGGCTGGAACTACAATTAGGCGCTTTATTTTTTATTCGTGACACTGCTCCTGCTGTTTTACCTGTCATCGCCTTGGCCCCATCTGTACAAATGTCAATGCAATTGTTCCAACTGATATTATTTTCTTCAAAAAATATATTTATTTTATTAAAAATTTCTTCCCCGGTAGTGTTTGTGAGCAGCGGTGAACACATAAGCATGTCTTCTTTAAAAGAACTTTCATATGGATATCTCACGATAACCAGCAAGATAGCCAAACCAGCGACATCAGTTGACTCGTCCATTTGCAAGGCGAATCGTGTTTTTTGTAGACGTGTAACTAGTTCTTGTTTGACGTAGCTTGCCAGATCATGGATTCGCCGTGAAACAGTATCGTTTGATAGCGGCACAGTAGAAAGATGCTTTGCAGATTTTTCATCGAGCATACATTTTGTTATGTCTAATACACATGGCTTTATTAAATTCTCAGCGATAGTGTGCGCTTCACCTGCTTGTGCAATGCGATAGCTAACTAAATATGATGCCTCCGTGGCCTTTTCGTTGATAGTTTGTGTTACATGCATCATATTTTTTTGACTTTCCAATAACTGATCTTTTTTACGAACAAAAAATTATTTATTCTTGTCTTTAGACTCGGGGTGCACAGTTTCTAAATGTCGGCGCAATTTGGCAGGTGCCATGGAACTATTAGGAAGCAGTTTACTACATAGCATGCAGAGAGGTGAGCCGTTGGAATCAACAAATCCGAAACTGATATATGATTCATCATACTTCCTTTTTTTCGTCTTTGAAACCGTCGAGCTTGACGTCGCGGCATCAGCGTCTGGATCGGTGATTGCTATATTCTCCGTGCGTACTGCTTTTGAACATTCAGCGTCATTAGAAGATGTTGTTGCAACACGTTTAACACCTTTAAGCCAACGTTCCATTCTTCTTTATTTATAACGTTACACGTCAGGATAGTGGGGTCTAAATAATGCACAATCGTTACTGCGTATAAGAGACTAAGTTTAGTACAATGAAGAAATGTATAAAACTGAGACAACGAATACAGCAGGCAGTAGAACAATGAACACTAGTTTCTCGCTAGCAAGCTTATAAGTAGGTAGGCAGGAACTTATCGCTCCGAACGCTAATTGTCAACTGACTGACGAGGCGCGACACGCGATCGCCGCTTTTATACTTAGTCCTAGACTCGATCTCGAATATTCTCGAAAATACTCGAGTCGGCGCCTTTGATAAACAAAAAGCAAAAATAAAAAGAGAAATATAAAAATTACGTTGTAAACAATCTCGACTTTATTTTTTTAAGTTAGAGTCGAAAGTCGCTTGTTGACAACTATAGCGTCTAATACAGAGGCGGCTTTTATCAAAGGGACTGCGCGCTCACAAGTATACCTACAAGTATACATTGTTGATACCAAAGTTATGAGATATTGTACCAGTTATTGTAACACATGTTTATACAAATACAAATAAATAAATAAATATACATACGCGCGGCCGCGGTGTCAAAACGTTCGACCAGAGAGAGGTGTTATGATTTTTTTTCTAAATTCTTGAGGAACCCCTACAGAGGTATCGCGGAACCCTAGGGTTCCGCGGAACACACTTAGAGTATAGCTGGTTTAGGGTATTTGGATCGGTGGAAGAACCGATCTCATTTGAATCAGGGGCAACCTCAATGCTCAGAATTATGCGGAGAGGATTGTTTCAGACGTAATCATCCCTTTGTGAAGCCGGTTGGGTGATTAGTTTCGACTAATGCACGATAATGCACGTCCACACACGGCTAGATTCGTAACACGTACTCTTGCCGATGCTCGCATCAACGTTCAGCCATGGCCTGCTCAATCGCCAGACCTCAATCCAATTATGCACGCCTGGGATATGCTCCAAAGAAGAGCTCTGCCGATTATTTTACTTTGGTCAGATTCGACAATGACACATAGGTACCTAATTCAGATAAGTATGTATTGTGGGAGACTGGTGCCTAAGCTAGGCTCGGAAATATAAATTCAAATTCATTTATTAAAACTTACACATAGTTCACAAACATACAAGTATTAGCATGCAGTTCTAACCAACAGAAGACTTGACTGATTTAACAGCGGGTCCCAAACTAGGAACAGTCTGTATCTTGGTGACCCAAACACTTTCCTGTCATGATCAGTTTTGCGCTGACGCAGATTGTCGTTGCATTAGTTTCAGTTTCAGTAGTAATATGTTAGGGTCGGCTTCCAGTCTTACCGGAAGCAGCCGAATTTCAAGCCGACAGGCTAATCTAAGTGTTACTTTGAAATTCCATAATCTAGGTTGCAATAGCAAATACCTTTCTCATCGATTTTAGATTATACATATAGCTAATAGCTTTACATAAAGCAATTATTATCGTTACGTCGATTTCGTCAAGTTTGACTCATAAAGCTTCACAGTCATAGATAACAAGATGTATCAGATAATGTATATTATACGATAGATGTGCTCTGATAACTTCAACCTAAAGTACCTACGTCACGGATGTCACGTCGCCACCAAATGACGCAGTTTTCCCACCTATATTCTGAAGTCTACGAAAACGTGAGGATGTTAAACTCATTGAGGTCGATTTATGATCTCTACATTGACATTGTCGTAAAGACTTGGAGCTTCTTCCAGCTGGTTTTTAAGGATTTTCTTCAGCTCTCTGTAAGGTAGCGGTGGCGTCGTCATCATCTTCAAGAACGTCGACTATTCCGAATATGTCAACTTATCGTTTTAGACACTAGTTTTATTAGGGTAAGTAAACTTACTAAAGATTGGTAAACTTATGAACTTTAGAATTATTTTATACAGTCCCGCAGAGCCTCAGTAATACCGCATGTAGGTTCAGAGCTAACTTAATCTAGTGAGTGAAATGACGTCAATTCAGCCTACCAGTATACCCACCTTTCTCCAATTACACGAACATTGCCGCCCACGAAAACTGTTTAAAATTTTAATACGGAGCGAGCTTATTGTCATGCACCGGGCACGGTTCCAAGCCACGAGCTGTCATATAAATTCGTAACGAACAAACCTAATAATGCTTTGTTCGACCTCTGGAAACAAATTCAGGACGGAGAGGTGGCATTAATATTTATCTGCCTGAGAAGTTATGTTCTATTCTAAAAGTGTGTCAAAGTACACAAATCCTACTAATATTATAAATGCGAAAGTTTGTATGTATGGATGTATGGATGTTTGTTACTCTTTCACGCAAAAACTACTGAACAGATTTTGACGAAATTTAGCACACAGATAGTTTATAACCAGGATTAACATATAGGATACTTTTTATCCCGACATTCTCACGGGATCGAAACTTATGCGGGTGAAACCGCGGGGCGCAGCTAGTTAATAATAAAGCCTTTTAGCCGTACATTAGGTTAAATGGTCTAAGCATACATACTACAAAAAAATTACCTTCTTAAAATTGTGAAGATGCTGAATTTCTTCTGATTTTCATGGCTTCACAGTACGAGTATCTAGAGACTGGAATAAATGAATGGTGTAGAAATAGCCTAGTGACCTACATGTGTGCCATGTAGGTATTAATAAGACCCTAATTTACGAAGTCCCTCATTAGTTTGGTTTCCCAACCTACCCTTGCCTTACAATGTCGTAAATAAAAAGGGAAAGGCTTTAGGTATCTACGTGTTTATTTATTGCTTACACCGTAACCAATTTCCTGCCTTCTTTCTAGCGAGTTTTGCTGGAGTGAGTATCAATTTGTCCTTAAAAATAAAAATAACTTAAACATTACAACAACAAATTGGCGACCCTTTGAAATTATTATTTCCTAGCATGTGCCTTATTATGACTCTAAAACCGAATTTTGTTCTTAATACCCAGTCACAATTAATGCAATAGATTATAGAGATGGCTGCCAGACTTAAAGGTATTGGTATTATACGAGGGCTTGGGTCTCTCTTTACGAATTTGGCGTTTTTTGAATAAATGCGCCTCGATATGTAATACTTACATATACTAACACTGTGTAGGACTAAAAATCTGCTCTCAAAATAAATATATTGAAAAAAAAAAACACTTTTTAATCTAATTTATCGTAATCTATGAAAAAAGTTTCAAAAGTCTTTAAAAAGAAGTCTTAAACTTGTTCGAAAGAGCCTTTGGTGATTATAACTCCAAACTTGGATAATAGGTAACTTAAACCAATGCTAACTCGCCAGTTAACCCCATCTATCAAATATACACAGGAGTATCAAAGAAATTATGAGACATCTGTGGAACAAAAATAAGTTTATGAAAGCCAGCTGCAGTAATCGATCGCACTGCCATCTATTGTAAGACGTACAAAACGCTTCAAATCAGCTTTGACTAACGTGTAAACAGCTTACACGTTCAATAATAGATGGCGCTGTATTAGTCGCGGCTGTGTAGTTAGTTCTCGATGGGGAGTTGGGGAGATGGCGCTAGTAGGGCTTACAACATGGTTAGTGCGTCGTCACCCTTTTTTTATTCTAACTTGGCTAATATACTGCTGTATGGTACGTCTAATTGAATATGATTGATGATATAAAGATACGCCGATGTAAGCATCTCCTGTGATCTGTCTAAAGCTTTTGATTGGGTCGGTCACAATATGCTTTGGATTATGAAGACAATAGAATGAGATTCATAGATGAACACTAGAACTAGTATTATTTATGATCTCAAAACATAGCAAGATATACATAGGTGTAGGCAATATTACATTTTCAAGATTGAAATTATAATGGGTATGCCACAAGGCTCAATACTGGGCTCATTTTGTTTTTGAGGTACAGCTATATTTTTTATAATATTTTGCAACGGAAAGCACCCGATGCAATTATCTTACTAGAAGTTCTAGAAATTAAGGGTGGTTGCTTGAGCTACCAAAATAATAAGGTGTATCCCTCTCAGCTTGACTGGCAAGTCTACTAACCAGGATGGTTCCTACTAACATTTTTTGCGGCACAACTATTTAAAAGGTTGTCATGTTATTACAAATTCAAGTTTTTTGTTCTACTAATCTACAACCCAAGTTTTACTCATACGAACAAAAGCGGAACCAATAAGCTCCTAACCTAGACATTAATTATGTATTAAGTAAATTACAGTCAAAAACCGTTTACTTAAACGGTTATTCTGAGACATAATTATCTGCTAAATATTTGGACCCATCTTTAGTGGTCAACCACTTATTACGCTACCCTATATTCGCGCCAATCCCCAAAAAAAATATTATCCAAACTGGACAAAGGTTCTGGGTAGGTGCTTACTGAATGCCTCTCGTGGAATAATAGTTTGTAGCTATTAGGATAATTTATAGCCGTTTAATATCCAACGAACTCGCAGAGATTTGATTATCGATGTAGTATTTTTTTCGTAGGACGCCGCAGATCGCGTGTCGCGTGCTCCGACGTTTTTTTTCGGTTTGTGTTTCGGGGGTGTAACGCACAAAAAATATTATAACTGGCCAGCGACTACCGGAATATAATTTTTGACAATTTTATAAATTATACAGGCGTATCGCTTAATAATGGGTAGCTACGGGCATGTTTTTATTGTTCCTAAGACAGTCAGTAGCATTCGGGTTCCTTTTATGTTAGATCGAATAATGTATGCTTGTAATAGGTTGGAAATATAATACATATATGTAGGTATAAAGTAGTGTAGTACTTACTGGTTTTGAAATTTTATAAAACTATAATTAACATTACGAAAAATCCTGATGGACCATTGAGTTACTTAAGTACCTACTATCTAACATAAATCAAAAAGAATCAACAAATTAAATAATGTATCTAATGAATTGACTTATCCTCATAAGGGTAAAGATTATTTCAATTATGACTTTACTTTCATCTCCCATTCCCATACTGAGTGTCATAATATCGGCGAATCTGCGCGGGCGCAGCATTGCGGCGACGAAATTGCGCGGTCGCGCGCGCCTTTGCTCCACCGCGAAACTTGAGCCCAGGCGCAGCAGCCTACACTTTGCAAACACTACATGACGTCATGATTCTGTATTGCTAACGTTACATGCGCTTCGAGTGTCAGAAAATTTGTATTTCAAACGGGATGTCGGTACAAATCTTTTTTCGCCCCTTAAGGTTTTGTCCCTTGAAATATGTTATGATTTTAGGTTCGTGCCCCTTGACCTTTTACAATACCTGTCTTTATCAGTCCGTTAGACAAGAGGGCTTAGGATTTCAGCTACTTGAATCCAAGAAAACTGAAGATTCAGCTTATTGACCAGTCTTTTAGTTTTTATTTTTAAATGGTTCAAGTACCGTAGAAGTATCTAGAAGAAACTATACCTCCTTACCTGCACGTAGGACTTTGATCCAATTTTCTCACAATCAAAACAGTTGGAATTCGTATGCCGTGATCACGTTACGAGTCGCCGGCGCGCCCAGTAGCGATGCCTGCCCGAGCCGAGCATTTTTTGTCTCATCTCTGACAGATCGAATTAAAATAAATGCTCCGATAAAGCGACCTATAATATCATCCTGTATTTGGTTACGTGGACGAGTGACGTGCAGTGGGAACATACGAACGCCGTAGGTGGGACCGGAGACTATTTTTAAAGTTGCTCTATGTTTTTTTTATGATTAAGATTGGGAGTATATCAAAAACGTTTAATCGTTTTGATTGTTCGGATTGGGTTGTATTGTTCAAGGCTGCTGTGTTTTAGTTTTATCTCCCATTGGATTTAGCGTCGATTCTTTAAAGACAAACTAGATTTTCCAAATAATGCCCGCCAAGTGTAAAGGTTTGGTGGATTAATGTGTCTGCATGATTTTTTCTATACATTTTTTTGCTCTAAACATTTTCTACTCAAGTCCATAGGTATAAGAACTGATACAGAAAATTGAATGGATCTGTATGCAGAGCGAAATTATTGTTCAGTAGGTACATACAAAGCAGGTATTAAAAGAACAAACCGTTCACCCGACACTTAATGAAAAGAAAAAAAAATATTTTCAAACAAAATATTTAAATAATATGTAAGCTGACAGGTTAAAGGTTAAATATTTGTAAGCGATTCTCTTGATTAAGAAACCCTTGAAAGATTTGTTTCCCATCACTACTTACGTGCAAGAAACGTAAAAAAACATAAAGGCACAGGAATAACTAGAATGTATTTCACACTAACATCATTATATGAAATGCTCCACCGATAAAGTGTTACAACAACGTGTAAACAAAATTTCAACCAACAGGTACATTAGATAACAACAGTCAACAACAAACTCAGTGAGGCGTAAAAGCTACTGAATTCAACGGAAAAAGGTTTGCCTTTTTTTCTGGCAGACCGTTACAAATTGCCAGATGGTCTATTTTCTTGTTTCAACACATCCATAATAATTATGTTCGACACGTATGATATATGCTTCAACGAGAATTGGGAATTCAGTAGCAAAGCACCGAGAAAAGTAAACACTTAGCTGTTGTGGAGACGCCATGGTTGTATTGTTGGACGCGCTATGTGTATATTGCCATTGTTTGATTCGATTTATGTGTTTGCAATTTTTCAGGGTGAGGACAATAGAGGAAATGCGTGTTCAGAGTCTGAGCTGGTGTCTGTTTGAAAACTTTGTGTTGATGTTGACCAGCATGTTCTCATAGTATAGGTACAAAACATCAGAGAGCTTTTAATTTTATTTCAACCAACCCGCACTGGGCTCGTGTGGTAGACTATAGCCCACTCTCTCTCGAAGAGAGGAGTCCTGTGTCCCAGCAGTGGGAACATTATAGGCCGATTATGCTTATATTAAATCCTCAATGACTTATAATAAATGTTTAATTTTGAATTAAAAATAGCCCAATAATTTCACTGTTTCAATGAAATATGAAGTATTTTGATTTCGCTGATATTATCCGAACAACTTTTAGAAAGGGTTTCTTGTCATGTCACTGCTCATCAGCTGAACCCGAAATAAACAAAAAAGTAACAAATTTATTTCAAAAGTTCATCATACAATATGAACATCTACATGCCCAAAAATTGAAAATAACTAAAACAAAAGCAATTTCATCTTAATCGTACGAAATACTTGAGCGGAGGCAGAGCGATATCCACCTTATCGAGTTACCTAGGCTACTGGGCATCTCCGAGCAGGCGAGGCGAAATGATCTAACCTTAACCTTGAACAAAACAAACAAGCCTTTATTGATTCAACCCTAAAGTTTAATATCAAATGAGAGCATGGTGTGGACTTGAAACAAAGAACGAACACACAATAATAGTCGCTTCGGTGATTTTATGGAAACGTGATATTGTGTTGGCCTCTTACAAAAAGAATAAAGCGAAACTCGAACGAAATTGTTTTAATCGTCGGAAGCCACGGTGTACTCCTTATTACTTAGTAATTATATTAAAACGATTATGCAATGTATTGTATTATTTAATCATGTTGTTACTGTACAAAAAGAATTGAGGTTTCACAAAAAATTAAATCTACAAATTAGTTTTTTACTGAATGGTTAAACGCATCATGTGTTATTGCCATACGGAGGTGGGACAAAAAACATGATTGCCCAAACAATACATTGTCCACGGTTCGTTGTAACGAGTTTATTCATCTCGATCGTGACCGTTGACGTAAAAATAATGACGTGATGCGATGGGACACCGTACGATTTGTTTGAACTAACTTGCGCATGAAATATCGGTCGGAGTCAGCTACCGATGGTTCGCTGGCTTACCTACCGCCGCTGCGGCCACAGAAAAAACTCATAGCTCTGTCTTAAGGCATCCAAATTCCTTTGAAGCAAATACGTGTGTGTAATCGCACGTAACAATTTATTTAATTCAGCGCAAGTTAAAACGCTGAGCGAGAAACAAAAACTCGATTTTGTAGTTCGACATGGTTATTCTTACGTTGTGATTTGTTGTAGCGAGTTATGCATCGAGCGCAAAGTTTAGCATTTGCGTCGGCGGCGCCTGTCTACCTGAGGTTTCCATGAAGCGCGGATCGCGTGTCGAATACAACGGTGAACATTCACGAAGTGGACTTTTAATGGAGCCTGATAACCTAGCCAACGTTACATATTTCGTTCATTACCTGCTGCAAAATCATAGCCTCACTAGAATCCTTTAAAAATTGGTTCTGATTAAAAAGCACAGCTTGCAGGCTGTTTTAAAATTTGTTTTAAATTTCAAAGCACATGACAAACGATACATCGAAAGGAACAGGTGACAATGAAACAAAGCCCTAATAGATTTGCAAAGTTGACATCAAAAGGGTGAAAAGCGTAAGGTATCTTTTTACGAAGTTTCGGAAACCACAATAAAACCGCATGCCTTTTAAACGGTGTCGCGTGGCTGTTACTAAAAACTTTTACCAAATTATGCTCCGCCATTCAAAGCATTTTGGCACATGGCTTGCCTGCTTAATAGCCCGGAAAAATACCTTCATAAGTTTTATGGCTAACGAATTAATTTAAGAAGTTTTGGGTGTTATTTTATTCCTAATTATTTCTAGGGTGTTTTATTGCATCAATAAATAGATCTTGACAAGCGCAAGGGGTTTATCTAACACTGGTCAGGAGACAAAACATCTATAAATTAACTTGTTCATTTATAATGGCAGTAAAGTTGTCGCCTTTTAACCTATAATGAGGTCTCATTAACTGTTTTTGGAGAATTTTATAATGTATCAGTCATAGCAGTGAACTAGTTTACAAGTTTTCGTTACCACATGCCGTTTTATGAGTAACAATATAGAGTAATTCTGCCCGCGGCTTCGCCCGCGTGGATGTCGGAAATTATCCCACGGGAACGTGCTACCAGGATAAAAAGTATGTCCTTCCCCAGGATGCCATCTATCTCTTTGCCAAATCAGAAGTTCAGTAGTTTATGTGTGAAAATGTAATACCTATACAGTTTCAAGTTCAAATCCTCCCCTTAAAAATTGAATAACACCTTTTTGCCCCGTCAGGGGTCAATTTTCGACAACATTACATACTTATTATTACTTAATTATTTTCTGTCAAAAGTATTAATACTGAGTTTCGAGTTAATTCGACCGCACATTCAATTACTTCCACACAATCTTTAACACCCCTATATCCCCCTTTGAGGAGTAGTTTTGAAAAACTTATAATAATAAACTTTATTATTTACCTAGGCGAGCATTCTTGCCAAGTTTCAAGTTTATTAACTAAATGAATAAGATTTTTCATATAAACTGTATCCCCCGCTTTTCATCCCCACAGGGGTGGAGTTTAAAAAAATCGTTAGGGATGTATTCATAACTTGTCTCAAAGATTATTTATACAAATTTTCGAGTTAACCAAGCCATGCAGTAAAATCCTGCCCTGTAAAATTGACTACCCCTTTTCAACCCATTAGGGGTAGATTTTCGGAAAAACCCTGATACATAAATTATTCTTTATTTTTGGTCTTAAGTATAAACACTGAATTTCGAGTAAATCGGACCGCGCATTCAAATTCTTCCACGAAAACTTCAACACCCCTATATCCCCCTTTGAGGGGTAGTTTTGAAAAATTTATAATGATAAACATTATTGGTTACTTAGGCGAGTATTCATGCCAATTTTCAAGTTTATTACCCTAACGAATAAGATTTTTCATATAAACTTTATCTCCGCTTTTCACCCCAACAGGGGTGGAATTTTGAAAAATCCTTTGGGATGTGTTCATAACTTGACTCAAAAATTATTTATACCAATTTTCGAGTTAATCAAGCCACGCTGTAAAATCCTCCCCTGTAAAATTGACTACCCCTTTTCAGCCCGTCAGGGGTAGATTTTCAAAAAACCCTGATACACATTATTCTATACTTTCAATTTTAGGTATAAATACTGAGTTTCGAGTAAATCGGACCGCGCGTTAAAATTCTTCCATACTAACTTTGAAACCCCCCAATCCCCTTTTAGGGGGTACTTTATGAAAACCAAAAATGGCGAACTTCATAATTTACTTAGATAAGTATTCGTGCCAAGTTTCAAGTTTATTAACTCAAGGAATAAGATTTTTCATACAAACGAAATCCCCCCATTTCACCCTCCTAGGGGTGGAATTTCGAAAAACCCTTTCTTAGTGGATACCTACTCTTCACGAGGAATACACCCTCCAAATTTCATGTCTCTAGGACCAGCGGTTTAGGCTGTGCGTTGATGTCTCAGTCAGTCAGTCAGTCAGTCAGTCAGTCAGTCAGTCAGGACTTTGAATTTTATATATATAGATTGGAAGCCTTATACTATTCGGCTATCGCAGTCCATGCTATACTTCTAGTTCGCCAAAGTTCCTGAACGAGAGTTGCCGAGAATCAAGTTTTATGGTGTGCTATTGGAGAGGCCTATGTCTCCAGCAGTGGACTGCTGTAGACTGATGATGATGATAAAAGTTGCTTGAAAAATCAGGATCTCTGTTTCAATCTGTCTTCTTTGTCTTCTTCAAGTGTGAAGAAAACAGCTAGCTAAATGGTGTCGGTTCTAGATGTCTTTGTAAAGTGATAAAAGCAAAAAATACACAGTGGATTGTCATTATTGTCTTACTTTATCTCACCGCGCCTCTAAAAGTCTGTAGCAACATCCTTTATGCATATCTCTGCAACATTTATGATATTTCCCATAGTCACAATTGGGAGTTACTCTCATTTATTATTAAAATACAGTCTGCGTTTGTTGCATATCAAATATTATACCCACATAAATATTCGGTTTCTCCGTTCACGATGAATTGAATAGTAGGAGAAAAAAACCTGATATAAGTTAAATCATGTCGCAGGCACGTATTAAGAGCTACATTATTGCTACAAACCTGAATCAGTGGGTGAGCAAGCGATGCATCAATTGAGCGCCGCAAGGGGCCGCCACCGTCCCGTCACTCTGCCTTCAGAACGAACAATGTTTACCACGCCGAATATCGATGTCCATACGTTTCTTTATACAAAATCATCGACTGTCGACATTTTTAATGTATGTAATATTTTATTTTAAGGTCTTTTGAATATAAACTTTCTTACAATCGAAATGCGAATTCTCATAATCAATTGTGTCGACCGTATGAAATCAACCGATCCAGCAATAGTTTGTAGAGATGCGGAAAGTTGTTATAATTTATTTAATTAAATTTAATCGATAATGACACGTTTTGCATTACATTATGGAGCACATCTCTCGTAATGTTAAGGCGATATAATAAAGGTATGGTGAGCGATGCAGTTCGGAGAAGCTGCGGCGCGGACGTCGCATTCCCGCGCTCCTTCACGGCGCATGCGCGAAACGCCGCCGACACAACTCGATCGTAGATAAAAACCACTTATGACATGAACCATGCCTTTATTCCAACAAATTGATTTCAAACATAGAAGTCATATCGACGATTCCGATCTCTGTAGCGTTGTGTGCGTCGGAACAAACGCAATGTTATCGTTTATGAATTGACACGTTACTTCAAAATGCACCTCACTGTGAGCAAATGATTGATCGCACGGTTTTATTCGATTATTATTATACGTAAGCGGTACATCAAATTGCCGAAAATTAGTATGCATTTAATTTATAGGTAGAATCACAGAAGAAAGTCGGAATTCGTAATAATTTCTAACAGAACACGTTCAATTATTATGGTATTCGAGTCTGTGATCAAGATAACCGATTATTAATCGTCTCTAATTACTGCTGGTGTTAGTTCGACCTTTATCTGGACACTATTTACCTATGGTTAACAAAAAAACCCCACAAAAAGTGTAAAGAAAGGTTGATTTGTACCGCGATGTGTTCCGCCGGTGACCGTTTCACCTGTTCATTGTTTGGCTGGCGGCTGTTAAACAAAAGGGTTCAAATATCACAGTTTTTGGGATATAATCGCCGTGAATGCAATAAATCTTATCGTAATAACTGCACTTGCGAAGGCTTAGATTATCGCTGTAATGTATGGGCGAGGAATTTATTACTGAATGTGTGATTTATTGGAAGGATATCCTTGTTTTAGTTAACATGTGGACGGGTACGTATTAGCACATTGATGGATTTAATTGGTGGCCCGTGTTTGGTTAAAAAAGAGTATGGAGTAAATTGACGAAGCCAAATTATTAAGGAAGACGTAGATATATGTTCATAATGTCTGTATCACCGGATTCAAAAGCTCTAGGTACCATTTTCGGATTTAAATTCTTAAATACCTACTTAGTTATCCTATGAGATATTAATGGTATAATTAACATTTTGGCTATTTGGCCAATGCATGTCATGCTAAGAAAAAATATGCTAAAAAATATGAAAAGCTACAGTAAAAATATGTCGTACAACATAGTATGTCTCCTAAACCCCAAAAATGAACGATCGACCATTACCATAATCACAAGGATTGGCAATCTTCATACATTCTCTCATATTAATCTCATCTTCCTCGTTCACTAATCTGAGTACGTAGTGATGTACGTACGTCGTACGTGTCGCATAGTGATGTGCCACGAGGCCTCGTACCGCACAGCGGATGCAAACGTCGGAGCTGGGATACGTGCGCATAAATCCCGGGATCGCCGCCGGCGCGGGATTCGGGAGCCATCAATCATTATGGAGGAGCAACGTCGCTGGGGGTTCGGTAGAGCGCTTTGTGAAACAGATCAAACTGCGGTTAAACGTCTTGTTTAAACGGCTTGATGCATGTTACGGAGGGTTTTTTGGTAGAGGATTCGATAGAGACCCAAATATGTATCTAATCGTTATCAAAATGTTAAGAACCGCTATTAGTTTTTTGTGTACATATTCTATTCACGATTATTTTTTAGTTTTTTGGGGATAGTTATTATATTTTTTGGCAGTCAGCTCTTGATGTAGATTCAGTGTCTTTAAGGACCTGACGTGTTAATCATAATAAGCGGTTAGCAATGGATGATAATATAATCAAACACAACAATCGATCATAGTTCCACACACAGTCCAGCACATAAAATACTGTAATTAATATTAACTGCAATAAACTCCTAATTTACGCAGATATATGCAAACCTGACAGTTATCGCATTGCCTCTGTACATAAACTACTCTGTGCAGTCCTCTAACAACTCGTTATTAAAAGGTAAGCGGTGGTTAAGGCCGTCAGACACAATGTTTGATACATGATAACTACAGGCAAAGTCACATTAAATCGCGTTGCTCGCACTAACCGGGCAATTCAATTAATTTCACTTATATACGCTTATTGGCGTAATACCGCCTTATTAAGGATTATAAACATCATTCAATTCTCGTGGGGGTTGTGATAAATGATCGATATGCAAATGGGAGGATAAGTAGCTGGATCGAATAAAGCATTCGCGTCTGAGGCTAACAATTTGCTTGGAACCTACATGAGTCTTAAGTTAAAGGATTGGTAGTTTGGTTTTTTAGTACAGACACTTGTGTGTTACTGATTGTTGATGCAATTATCAGGAGGAAAAGATGTGTCTATGTTTAAAAGGTGATTCAAGCAAGTGTATAACGAGTCACCGCCATCACCGTTCAAGCCGAAAGATGTCCACTGTTGAACATGGGCCTCCCCCAAGTACCGCCACTTCGATTGGTTCTGTGCTTCCCGCATCCAGCGGATTCCTGCGGCCTTTACAATGTCCTACGAGTGTTTAAAGTAAACTGAATTGGCAATTGATAGCATCGCTTCAAAATTAGTATAAAAGACAAGAAGAAGGCCAAGATTACACAAACAGTTGAAGCTTCCAAAGACTGTTCTTCAAACCTTGCAATTTTTTTAAACATAGCCAAAGACTTGCAAAAATTCTTCACTAGCCAACTCGTCTCGAGCCCCATGTATCGCAACAGTCGTTTTGTCTTCTGAATAAAGTGCTTATCAGTCATTTTGTGAAGAACAAAAGTCAGCGCCAAGGTGCAAGTCATTACGGTCAAACGAATTACAGTAAAGAGTGCGATTTGTAAGCTTGAGACCAACAAAGGAACATTTCGCGCGCGATTTTGATTGATCTCGGGATAATACTCACCCACAGGATATAAACTAGGATCCTGATATTCAAATCAAAATTGTCTTCTAAAACTTGCGGGCCAAAGTTGAATTTTGCTTGAATGTGGGATCGGTAATTAATTACCATTGTTTGAGAGATTCTGTCCTTTATTAGCATGAGCATAAGGTTTTGTTTTAGATAATGGATTAGCAGGCGAGGCTGGATGGGTGCGAAATCATCGCTCGAATGAAACTCTAGCCGCGAGCTGGCGATTAGGGGGTTTTGCGTTTTCTTGTATAGACCTAGAAATCTACTAAATTGGAACAAGGTTTTCAGCATCTTAGTTTTACTCCAGATAACAATTAAGACCTTAAACGTAGACTGTTAACTATGTACTAAATACATTTTCGAGCCGTTTGGGGTTGAAACCCTCGGGCCGTGGGGTCCGAATGCACAAGACATGGTCTTTTTAAGAAAATCTCGAAACGGCTTATTGACACTTCCCGTGACCCAAAAACCCGCTTTTACCTTGGCCAGAGGCTAAGCATACAACGTGGTAATGCGCCAATCTCTTGAGTACCTACATTACCAGTCGATAGCGATGCAGATGAATTTTTCGATGCTATTTGTGAATAATTCTAGTTAGCTTAGGATAGGATATAATTTTGTTATTTGTATTAGGTATCACTCGTTATTTATGTACTTAATTGAATTAGTCATTTTGGAAAGTAAGTAAGTAAAAGGGGACAGATTTACCGAGCAGTGGAAGAAAACATGACTCTTTTATAATGACAGACCAGTACCGTTAATGCATGCAATGTTAGTGGGTCATTTACAGATTCGTCTGATGTTCGATGTAAATATAATATGTTGGAAGTCAAAGTATTCAACATTAATTTGATGCTCCTTCAGTTCAGATGAGTTTATAAAACATTTAATTTCATGGAACATGACTTGGAACGTCTACCACTTCTTTAGTCCACTCAATTCGAAGGGCCCATACCCGTGAAGTCCACCTGATGGTGTCTAATGTGTTTGTTATTTTGTCCTACAGGCACTTATTAGTGGCTCTTTGGCGGCGAGTTTATCACCCGCGGCAGCCCTAACGCGCTCTCATTGTGGTTTATTATCCTCTGAACATTTTGAACCTAATAATAAGGATTATCAAGGTGCCGTGCAGTTCCTATTAGCTATACTTTTTGCAAGTCACAGGCGTTGTCGCAAATACAACAACTGCTACGCGAATGGGGATAGAGATTGCTCTTGGTTTGGGTCACCAAAAGAGGGGACTGCGCTGCCGTCGTTGTTGGTGCATTAACATAATAAGCCTAAAATGTTCCCACTGCTGGGACACAGGCCTCCTCTCGGTGAGAGGGAGTCACTGTCACAGGGAGGGGTAATCCACCACGCGGGCCCGGTACGGGTTGGTAAATGTCACATGTCTTTGAATTTTTAGCTCTAGATCATGCCGGGACATAATGGGAGCAACCTCGTAAATAAAGTTGATGAATAGACAAAAAAACAATATGAAATATTGAGCATTAATATACTCAATAATTCATATATTCTAAAAGGATCATAATACACACTACATAACCATCGATACGTTAAACAACCACACCTTTTACATAATATCTCAATGTCCAGCCTCCAATATTTAACCCAGATAAGAAGTTCACGTAGTGTTTGACTAGGATACATCTAAGCTAGGTGTATTACTCGCTTAGAAATTGTAGCAATGGTTGGGTAACCCCAGCATTACGGGCGCGGTAACAGATCACCGCTTGGCTTTTGAACTCGATGAGTGAGCCTTCAACACAGCTTTTAGTGTTGCCTGTAGTCGACAATTTAGCTCGATAAGATTTAGATTCTTAAATAAAAAGATGAGATGAGATGGTAAATAAATAAATAAAGTATTTGACTATTATACACCTGTGTACAGTGGCGCTATTCTGTAAAATTCTCACCGTAAAAAACTTGAAGGTGAAGTGAGCCGTCAATAGTGCCAATTTCTAGCATTAGTTGGAATTACAGCTCACTTCAACCAATCTCACTTCGCCTATGTTTTCACGGTGAGATTCTTACAAAATATACTTGCAGGTAGTATTGATATTTCAGGTGAAATAGCTCGTATAGAAATCATCTTGGCAAGTGGGAATGTATACATATGACGATAGTTTTGGCTATAGTACAGTCACTTACCGTCTTATTACAAAACGAAACCTAACTTTAGTTCTAGCCTAAACTATTGAGCCAGTACTTGTATTTTGAACTTTATTTCGATTTAGGCAAAGTTCTAAATACTAAAATGACAACTTAGCACCGAGCTAAGCTGTCATTTTTGTATAAAGAACTGCATTTCTCTCTCAGTTGGGTTCTTAATTCAATAACTGGGTCAGTGGTTTAAACCTGATCGAAAGAAAAACCTTGATTTGTAATAAGAGGGTTAGAGTTTACAACAAATCTGCCAAGATCTTTTATTTCAAACCAGTTTATGGCAAGGTCAATAGTCGATATGTTACAAGGAGCGGGTGGTCTGTCACGAATAAACCCACACAATCTACAAAATTTACTTAAAATTACTCAGCATAACTTTGCACAAAAAAAACAAAGTGGCAGGCAACCCACTAGCCAAATTGAGGTTCAGTTGTCACCTCTAAAAGGTATGGTCAGCAAAAACTAGGGCAGTAATCAGCAGGCCATCAGTAAGCTGTCAATTTATACTCTCGAGCGATGCATGGAAGTGACCAAGTAATGTAATCGGCGAAAAAATTGAGGCCATGCGTGATTGTGATGGAAATACTTGCGCGTATTAATAGAGCATAAGAAGCTCGAATTAAATTATACCTGTGTGTCGTACGGTGTTGTGTTAGTAGTCTGTAGTACGTTAATAGCAGCTAAGTTTGCAGGGATACATACCTATGTTTCACTTTCCTGTAGGTTGATTGTATCTCGATAGGTACTGATTGGTAGGTAGGTATTTCGTTACGCATGTTCACGAATTTGATGGTTAGTAATGTGTTATTAGATTGATAACATTCGCGAGTTATAGAAGACGGCGATGAGTCGTTTCATTGTTTCGTATTTTTATGCAAAAAAGGTAAGCCACATATGTATATGTCGATATAACCCGAGGTGTCGACGCCAACACTTAGTGCCGTGTTATCGGTAATCGATACGATTAATAAAGTTGTGAAGCGATCGGCACTAGATGGCGGTGGTGGGGCCGGTCGCGATCACCTCTATTATCCTGTCGATACCGCAACTCGTGCGCACGAACATCGCTGAATTACACCTCTATTTACTGTCAAACTTAATTCCTCGCTCGTGTCGTTGACTTTCATTGCCGCTTTTGATATTTTTCTACGTTATTATCATGTTTCTCAGCTACGGCTTAATGTTCTCGTGTAGGTATCTAATAGTGAGAACTGTAAGCGAATGTGGGAATATGCATGGATATGCACAAACATTCGATACGCTTCCGTGCCGAATCGAACATTAATCAATGTTATCGAACGAGTCCTCTAAACGCTGTTCACAAATCCGAAACCCATTTTTGTCAATTTTTGACCCTATGTTTAAACCAAATAAACGACCGCTGCGACGATTTGATTTGATTTGAAATAAGATAGAGATAACCGAAAATGTGTCATTGTCGTTTCGGAAGCCTGTCGAATGGTTGTGAACGGCTATGAAGGTCTCAATTACTAATTATTCTGAGTTGTTGAAGCCCAAAATGTAATTCGTTGCAGAAGATGAAAGGTTGATACGGAATCCTAAAATGTAATCTAAAAGGTCTTCTGCATATCATCATCTGCCTAGCGTTTTCCCAACTATGTTGGAGTCGGCTTCTAATCTAACCGGATGCCACTGACTATCAGTATTTTACATGAAGCTACTGCCTATCTGACCTCTAGAACCCAGTTATTGGGCAATACGATACCCCTTGGTAAGACTGGTTGTCAGACTTTCGGGCTTCTGACGACCCGTAACCACTACATAAGATCCACAAATGACAGCCGTGACCTAGGCTGCGTTGTTGCTGTTATGACTTAGCCCCTCATGACGTTGTTCAATATAACAAAAAAATAATACTTGTCGAGTATTTACGCCTCTTATAACTTAAGATTCTCAAAATAGACTAAGAAATATCACTGGCAGTTAACAAATCAATATGAATAGTTAAGTAATAGATCTTGTTAGTACCTCGCAGATAAAGTTAGAGTATAGTAAAGTGCGAGTGATTAGTTAGGTGTTATAATTTAGGATTAGCGTCAGTGAGACGGTTTGTATCGACCGCTTGTTAGCTTCACTTGTTATTGCGCGCGCGCTCATCTACGGACACATTATGATGGAGATAGTGTGGAAGAAACTTTTGTAACAGTTCGCTGTTTTATTGCTAAGGAAAATGATGATACGTAGAAATCTTATTTATTTTGTCTTTAGTAACGAATCTAAAGTTAAGCGTTGCTGGATCAGTTTATTAATTTCAACTTTAGTTTTTCATTGAAATTGGAGTTTATATTAATTAAGTGCAGGGCAGCTAGCATTTTGTTCAAAATAATTAAATTAGTTTTCTGAATATCATGCCTTTTGATTTTATGAAAAAGCTTATAACTTATTGTTTTATTAGCAGCTTCAAAATAAGTATTTTCAGAAGCCTACTCCACACTAACCAAGCGCAGTGCAGACACTAACATATCGATGACCATTTATTTACATTAGAACCATTTCTTTATCAGTTTATCACCGATTGTCTCGAGGTCCCTATTGAAGTGCAGCATAACTTGTGTTGATTAATAGCCAATGACTAAATGTAAATATGATTGAGCTTTTGTTACACCTCTCCACAAGCGTCTGCGCATGATTTTGTTTGGCCACAAGAGCCAATTGCACGATCCTATTTAGCGGCGAGATATTTTGACAGGACAAAAAACTTTATTGATGATCACAAAACTTGTAAAGCAATGAAAACATCATTTGTTGATGATAATGAATGGCTAAGTGTATTTCTTTTTTAAATGACTCACTGATTTGTAGAAGACGCTCGCGTAGATGATGCGTGATTAAACTTAATGAAGCATTTAGATAGTGAATCTTTTTATACACAGAGTATCAATTCTTACGACTGTCCCGTTAGTCTCGTGGTCGCAAATGCGACCGCTGAGTCCTGGACCGTGGCGGTCCTGGGTTCGATTCCCAGGTCGGCCAAATTGTTAATGGGTTTTTCCATTAGGAATTTCTGAGTAACAGTCCGGAGTTTGAAAATTGGCGTTGCGTTGGTCCTGCGCCTGATCGCTTTCTGGTCGTGTCGGATTGCCGTCCCATCGGACTATAAGAGTGAGGGCAGAGAGAGTTCACCTGTGTCTGCACACACTTGTGCACTATAATATTTCCCGCGCCGAAGGCTAGTCATCTTTGGGATTGGCCGCCATGGCCAAATACGGTCTGGAGTTACTATTATCAATTCTTATAATTAAATATAACATGTATTACCTTTCGTCATACCATCGTCGTGATATTCAGTGTTGCGCGGTGACATGATTACGAAAACCTAAGAAAAGAATTTCGATAGAGCAAACCCTTTGAGCGTGGACACACCGTATAAATATGAATTAGTAGGTCGACTTCATTCAAAGGTTGTACCACCGCTGTTCTTTTGTGTAGGGTCCCTATTAACTGCTTCAGAAGTTCATAGTATTTTTTATCCCGACCCACCGGTGACATCTATTGTTGGTTTGACTTATAAGTGGGTTTCTTTGAGATATTATGAACACTTCGACCTTCCTTAGGCGTTGATCGTATTATACTGGAGTATTTTGACACATTGCTTTACATTGTTTATGAGTTTTTGAGGTCGTAAATTATTTTTTTGAGCTTCGTGGTGATATTTGACGAGGATTCAATGGTGTGATTTGGGATTAACATGGGGTTATGATTTATGAGACACGTTTATTGTGGTGTGGCTTTGTAAGCCCGTTTGTTACGATTTTTTGGAATGTTATGGAATCATTTTGATATTCAAATCCTCTTACTGAATTTATTTTACACAAAGTGATGAGTGTGGTATTGTTTTTAAATAGAAGGTTTAAACCTTACACACTGACACTCAATTAATAGGTTAGAATAATGTTAAATTGAGTGTCACTAAACTAATTTAGTTTTATTTACGTTTCTCACAAGAATTGTCAACTATTTTTCGTTAATGTATAGGTAATCGTTAAAATAATAATCATCCTCAATGATTTTGTTTGAATTCTTTAGGTAACGAAAACGGTTTTTGAAATGTTATTTAAACTTTCAAAATCCAATTTTTCGTTTACTTTCAAAGTAGATAAGTGTATGTATATATAGTATGTATAGTGTAAGTATTACTATTACTAACATCATATGGATTAAGGTCTGAAGTAAAGTAGGTATTTTTTTTTTTAAAGTTATAAATTATAAATAAACATCGTAAATACTTTGAAAAAAATACGGTTGTCGACTGAAATTATAATAGTTATAATATTAGTTATAATATAGATATCTGACTCCACGAAGTTAACTCTAATAGGTTTCTTCACGATGTTTGTTTCATGATGCTGGTTTCCTCACGATGTTTTCCTTCACCGTTTTGAGAGCAGGGGTGATGAAATTAAATACACAAAGCAAAGTGCCTGCCTGGGTTCAAATTTACGATCTACAATCGGGGTCGATCGATCATTTCATCTTCTAAGCTTCTAAGTAACTAGTTTGTGAATTAGTACAAAGATCTATCTTCGCTAAGTTTCATGTTAAAGGCAATATTTTTAGTTTTGATAAAGTTTTTGAGACGATCAATGTTTTCATTGATCATTAAGGTCGTCAGAAGAGATTTTAAAGGTGGTGTTGTTGAAGTTTTTGACAGTTGAGGAGGTTATCTGAATTTGCTTATTTATGAGACTTGTTATATGGAGTTCGTGCTTCTAAGGATACATACATCATATCAACGCATCCTGTGCGTCGGGTGTACCAATAAGCCAGCCAAGACCATGTAACAATTTCCTTATTTATGGAACTCGAGTTTTACCTAAGAAAGAACATCTAAAGCTCTGAGAGTCGGTTTTTGCGATTTTGCGAAGATTGATTGTTGAGACAAGATTTGATCGATTGTGTGATTTCAATTGAAATTTGTCCGATAAGCGAAGAAGATATTTGTGAAATATGAAAAGGGATAAAAGTTCTGTATAAATTATTAACTTCCATGATTCATCGGAGGATTTGACCTTCTTCTTTATAGCCCGAATGTGAGGTTAAAGGTTGGGAGATATTTTTTACCATTTTTTATTTTACCATTTATGTAGGTACACACATATATAAACAGACAATGAAAAACAGAACAGAAAAAATAGGTATAGAGGTGATGCTTATTTCATGAGAAATCTCTTCCAGCATATCTAAGGAGATAGGACAATAGATACAGAGATGTAGACAGCGTGTGATAGAGCAAAGGAAAGCAATTCACTTAAAACTAAACAAAAATTACGAGACTGAACTAACATAGGTACATACAAATAAACATACATAAATATATACTTCTAAAATAAATATTACCAGAATGATAATAATCATATCATACTCAAAATAATAAATACATACACAACTATGATGATGTGGACAGATAGTGTTCTTTCACTCTTCTTATAAAGACTGCAACCGTTAGACAGTCCCTAATGTCAGGCGGTAGTGAATTCCACAATCGCACCGCGTGCACTGTGAAGGAGTAGGAGTAGAAATCGGTGGAGTGTTGAGGGGACTTGAGAAGGTTTTTAAGATGCGACCTGCAAGGTGCATCAGTCTGAAGGACGGGCGTAGACAAAACGCTCCCGCAGATAAGATGGTGTTTTAGGATTGTGAAGGAGATTAAATAGCAGACACAATACCCGAGAGTTCCTGCGAAGTCGAATGGGGAGCCACTTGAGTATCTTGCGAAATTTGGAGACATGGTCAAACTTTTTAAGGTTAAAAACAAAACGAATACAGATATTTTGCAAACGCTCAAGTTTATTTAAAAGCTCCTCCGTGGCATCCAAGTAACAGGCATCGGCGTAATTAGTAATGGGCAGAATGAGGGTTTGAGCAAGGGAGACTTTGGTGTTCAAGGGCAAGAAGCCCTGGAGACATTTCAAGGAATGGAAAGTATAGTGCACTTTGCGACTGACTTGAGCAACATAAGCAGTCCACGACAGGTAGGAGTCCATGGTCACCCCCGATTTTTAACCGTTTGTGCGTATTCAATCGGAACTCCATTCAGACAGAGTGGAGACAGCGACGCTACATCGAGCCTATTCCGCATATACCTGCCGCCGATAATTATGGCCTGGGATTTCCTAGGGTTGATCTGCAGTCCAAAAGACCGCGACCACTCGCTAATCAAATCCAGGTCACTGTTCATGGCTGAAACAGCGGCTTCCGCATCTTCCCTTAGAAAACTATTGTAAAGATATATAAATAGGTAAGGGCTCCTGTGGCTCCCCACTTCTTATTGTCTTAATTAAAGTATCTATATCCCTAGAGTCATCTTGGGTTTCGATTTTGGAGCCTGGGCATTGAAGAAATTAGCTCAAGTGGTTTCCAAAGGCATGACCATCATTTCGGCCGCTTCTGAATTTAAATGATTTTAGCATCAGGTTATTGTTATATGCACATTTACGGCATCCAGCTATTAAATGTCCGGGTTTTTTTACAATAATTGCTTGTTTTTTGACATTGTTTGGTAATGGTGGTGCTGTTTTTTTGAAAAGCATGTTGAACTAGAATTTTTATGCAACATGTTTCTGGTGTTGTTCATATTACTAACTTTTTCTTCTTGGCTGGCGAAATTTCCCGTATTGGATAGCATTTCGTATACGCGAACACCAAGCATCACACCTATGTGTGAGCTTACACCGTCCTGGCGATGATCGCCAACAGACTGGATTGCCCTTATATCCGGCAATGCTGCAGCATACATATTGTTAGCTTGTGAGTATTCGTTTTTGTCTGTGCTTGTTGTCCTGTCTGTATCCTTTTATGTATCTGTTTGTATATGACTTTTGTTACTTGAATTAAACTGATTTTATTTATTAAAGCCATTTACGAAAACGTTAAGAGCCGTTTCTTCAGCAGTTGCTTTGCGGCCCTCTAGCGTGGAATCTGTTGTTTCTGCCGTTTTTCTCTCTATGATTTTACTCCTACACAGACAAACTGATGAAAGTAGTCCGTTATATTTTCCTAAGTTATTTGGAATAGGAACTGTAATTCCAGGTTTAGATTCTTCTCGAATATTTCTGAATTAGAAATAAATTGAGGTCGTTTCAATTGAAAAATTGTTTAGAATGGATGTCAGAAAATTCAGATTAAGATGTCAGAAGGCTCTGTGATTGTATTTAACGCCATATGCGTTAAATACAATCTTATAAAATTATTTCCTGGGAGATAAGAGGCAAGTTGGAACGCGGAATCACGAAGGTATCGATAGACTTGAGCAGGTTAAACAGGTTGAAATCATATTCATTTCCAAATAAATTCTAATTTCAGTGTATTTGTATTGCATATCCAATTCAGTTCTATTTCATTTCAATTTCAATAATCAAATTATTTTTTTGTTACGGGGTCATGTGCCATTTGTTAAAAGGCAAGTTTCGGAGCTTCTATGTTTGTGATTATTTGTGGCACTTAAAATGATCTGTTCTGAAACTTATGATTGTGATGTGAACTGGTTAATCAATACTAGTTATTCGCGAACCGTGAAGCTTGTGGTTCAAAATGATATTTGAGAACGCAACTTATTTCTTTGCCGAAAACGTAGTTCCGTCAACAGCGTGAAGCGCAACCTGTTACCATGGATTCAGTACATGATTATGAAAGCGCTTTTCGCCAGTTATTAAAAAAAAAAAATGCTGTTCTATACATTTTGACCGCTTCGGTTTTGCACTATCAAACAGCACATTTTTTTAATAACCGACTGAAAATTTCTACGCTTAAAGGCTAGTGTAAAATTTCGTCGGTTATAATTATGCTGAATTCATGATGGTTACAGTTTACTCGTCGATGTCCTTTCTATTCTGTATATTTATAATGTCTTAGTAAGGCAACTGCACAATAATTGTTACTTATTTACAGCTATTATTATGTTACAAAATGGAAATTAAAACGTATTATTTTTTTTTCTTTTTTGGCACATTTTTAATTTCATAGATGACTGTCAGTTGAAATAGCAAGAAATTTACCTAGTAGGTATTAATTATGAAACTTTTGTTTTGGAATTATACACCAACTAATTATAGCTTAAAAAACTTAGTAGGAAGGACGTAATTAGGTACCTAAGCAGTTAATAAATTATAGTAATAACATTTGAATTTACATACAATATTATGGAAAGTTATTATGAATGTTTTATTTAATTAAGCTAACTGACTTGATGTTGTATTAACATATTGAGAAACTGTCGTTTTAGAAATACATATTTGTAATCATTTAGAAAACCAATTTTGATTTCATTTTACAGAAAACTATAACTAGTGTTGTCTTGAACGTTGTTTAATATCACTACCTATTATGATAGTTATTCTTATTAAATTACTGAACATGACTGCTATTAATGTTTTTAGTGTTATGACCACTGTGCAATACAATTTGTTTGTTGATTATTCTGTCTGTAAAAATAAATGGTATAAATCGATGATCATCATCTGCCTAGCCTTTTCCCAAAATGTTGGGGTCGGCTTCCAGTCTAACCGGATCTAGCTAAATACCAGTATTTTACATGGAGCGACTGCCTATCTGACCTCCACAACCCAGTTACTGGGTAATACGATACCCCTTGGTAAGACTGGTTGTCAGACTTTCGGTCTTCTGACTCCCCGTAACGACTGTCAAAGATCCACGAATGACTGCCGGGACCAACCACTTAACGTGCTTTCCGAGGCACGATGGGGTTTGTGTATGTAAAGATGGTCCCCCATCTAAAGACCAACCGCGGCAAGCGTAGCTTAACCTGATCGATCAGCCTGTGCGACTGTTAGTATTTAGCCACGTGCAAAATCGATGATAATGTATAAAAACAGCGGAATTACGCCAGTTCGTCAGTTGGAGTCTCTTTGAGTCTAGGATACTTACAGTTTTAGTCATGAAAATAAATATTTGTTTAATGACACTGCTTTTGATTTCTCGCCCCACATCCCTCTTCCCCCCCTGTCGCAATGTTTTAAGGAACTGCAATAGGAGGAAGTGACTTGACACAAGAACTAACTGAAGAAAGGTTATTTAAGAAAACCTTGAAATTCAGTCTTTTACCAGTCTAGATTTTTCGATAGTCGGTCAGTCGCCCCCATAGAGTTAGTATATACTACTTCTTCTACTTAGCGTGTCGATGGTAAAAATATCGTTTTTATCTTAAATTTTTTGACCCAAAATTTAGCAACGTGGATAGCATTCGCTGACGCAGCCATTAGATCCTCACGTGTGCAGGTGACAGGGCATATACTACTAAGTATATTTCATTTTGTATGTATTATACTACTAAGTATATACAGACTAAATCTATGGACGCCCCAATAATTGGATTGCCGACCAAGAGTAACCCCTTGTTGATTTACTTTTACTATTGACTACATGTCGTTTTTAATTCAAAAGCACATCTCCCATATAATTAGATAAAAGTAAAGTGAACCAACGTTAACTAGATTGCCACAAAAACTACGTCACACCTTACACTTAAGGCCGGTGTAGACAGGTGACAATGGCGCGGCATGCCTTTGAAGACGTCTCGCGTAACAAGTGTGGTAAGTGGTAACCAATTGGGGAGTAGGGAGAGGGGGACAATGGATGCGCACAGTAGCGGGCTTCCGTGTCACCGACAGCGGTAGTGCGTGGAACATACACAGAATACAACTGGTGGAGGAATGTGTAGGTAGAATCACTGTATTGAAATGGTCGTCATTGGCGGCTTCCAGTCTAATCGGTTGCAGCTGAATACCGTTATTGCAAAAATTGTGCTATTGAAATTGAAGCACTTTCTATTTAATGGATAGAGAAATTAGTACTCTACTTGCTCGACTAAAGCAATTTTTTTTCCTTAGGTACCATTGTGGAAGATTTTTATTGTAGACAAATAACCAGGAAGAGTTAAGAGATCAAAGAAAACTGGTTTGTAAACGTGGTCCTGGTCACGTTTATAAACGTTGCTGCAAGTTAATAGAGATATTTAAACGTCACAAAAGGTAAGGCTAAGCAGACGTTAGTCACAACTAAACTTTTAGCAAAGTTTATAAATTAAAAAAAAAACTGAAAATGATGATTTTTTTTAAAGTCTTATCGTAATAATTAATAATGCTTTTAAAATTTAATTTTCCACCTCCCATGGCCCCACCGACATCAAGTCATATGGGCCGAATCTCAAGGAGACGGCTGCGGACATAGCCTGCCTAGGTAGACACGCTATCACCGCAGTCGCTGCTTGACTCCTTTACAAGTTATCTCGTCCTGTCCCCATTAAGCCATCGTTATATATATTTTAGTCTATGGTAAGCGTTGTTATTGCGACATAATAGCTTGTGGCGAGGCGCTCATAGGCCACGGTAAACAATTAGCATAATTTTAAAACCTTTGACTTTGTATGCCGCCGCCTGCCGCCCGTTTTAACTTCAGGTTTTGGTAAGACAAAACTTAATAGTAATTAATATTTTCAAATTTTAAAAGTAACAGTACTAACCTACCTATACAATGTGGGCAATGTGGGATACTAATGCTTAAGAGTATTTCTATCTAATAAATCATCATCTGCCTAGCCTTTTCCCAATTATGTTGGGGTCCGCTTCCAGTCTAACCGGATGCAGCAGAATACCAGTATTTTACATGGAGCGAGTGCCTATTTGACCTCCACAACCCAGTTACTGGGAAATACGATACCCCTTGGTAAGAATGGTTGTCAGATTTTCGGGCTTCTGGCGACCCGTAAGGACTGTCAAAGATCCACGAATGACAGCCGGTAACAACCGAGGCACGGAGGTGTCTTGGTATGTAAAGATGGTCACCCATCCACGGACGAACCACGGCAAGCGTAGCTTAAACTGATCGATCGACCCGTACGGCTGTCATTACTCTATCAAATAAATCCTAGAACCAAAATTAAAAAAAAAAACGTTTTTTTCCAGCAAACGAAATTGTCTCGTTTTGAAATAGAGTGGATAAGAAAGTCGATATTAGAAGTTCTAAAATAAAAGTAGCCTATGTTACACCTTATAAGTATAACATCAGCTATCTGCCAGTGAAAGTCTCGTCAAATTTGGTCCAGCAGTTTCGGAGATTCGCTGGTATTTTGACATTACAAACAGACACTTCAATTTTATTTATTTTTATAGATAATGCACAACAGCCGACTATTCGTTTTGCCAATCTTTGACTAGCTATAGTGACACTTAACTATCGAATATTTTTGATTGAATTTTCGTATGCAGACTGGGAACGTCTTTAAATATACGTAGTTTAATTTGTTGCCATATTGTCACCTCCATCATCATGTTTTATGGCTATTGAGTAAGTTATGTGGCTAAGTAATAAAGGCGGGTCCATTGATCAGCTTAAGCCACGCTTGCCGCAGTTGGTCCGTGGATGGGTGACATCTTTACATGCCAAGACCCCTCCGTGCGTCGGAAAGCACGTTAAGCCGTTGGTCCCGGCTATCATTCGTGGATCTCTGACAGTCGTTACGGGTAGTCAGAAACCCGAAAGTCTGACAACCAGTCTTACCAAGAGTATCGTATTACCCAGTAACTGTGGAGGTCAGATAGGCAGTCGCTAAATGTAAAATATTGGTATTTAGCTGCGTCCGGTTAGACTGGAAGCCGACCCCAACATTCTTAGGAAAAGGATAGGCAGATTGATGTAATGAGTAATTTAAATTCCTATACTTACTTGTGTCCATTCTTCTTTGTAAATTATATTACTCCAACATTTTCGGCAGGCAGGTATCGTTTCTGTGTACATTAATGGGTAATTAATTACGAAATAACTTAGCACGTGTACGGTCACCAAAGGAGATAAGTAACCGGGGCCGTCGGATATAGTTGAAGTTTTGCAAGAAACCGATGGATGTTTTCGAATAAAATTTAGTTTAATTAATATAGAAAACAGACAGTTCATTTATCAAATCCATCGGTTTCTTACTAAACTTCAAATATATCCGACGGTGTGGTGGGACCCTGCTGATCTGCTATAGAACTATTTCTAGTGCAGACACCAGTCTCTCACAAACTAATGACACAGTTTTTAAGCTTGTCTAAATTAAATAACACGATGCCGTTGTTTGTGAACAGAAAAATAAATTATTTGAATTTGAATCTGACATTGTTATAACTTCGATTAAGATACTAACAACTAGTCAATGATTATCTAAGTAAGTAAGTCGGTACCTAAGTAAAGCTATGTAAAACATGCTCACAAATAAACCCACTAACTACGCAACAGTTATATATTCACGACGAACACAATAATGTTCATTCAAGACTTATATACTGCGTTATATATTCAACCCTAATGCTCAGTCATTGGCGAGCTTCACCGAGCATTCCCCTTCCGAGCAATTAACAGTTTATTGCTGCCTCCATTGGTTACTTGCGAAGCTTTAGACGCCATATGTTTAGATAACAATGCTGGTAATGACTTTTTATGTATCGTATGCCTATATACTTAGTGGTTGGTTTTAAATGGTGATAAGAAAATGACAATTGTGTAAAAAAGAGAGGTAAAACGTTACATCTGCATAGTGCGAAAATTAAAAAAAATACTTATCTACATTTTTTAGAGCAGTGGTGGCTTAGTAACGACCCTGACTTACGTGTTGGTCGTGGGTTCGAACCCAAGCAGGCGCTTTATTTTCTGTAAATAATTTCATCACTACTGCTCTCACAACGGTGTAGGAAAACATAGTGAGCAACCGGCATGTCCTGGAACCAAAAATTCGAAGACATGTGACATCTACCAATCCGCACTAGGCCCGCGTGCTTACATTGCTTAAATAAAAAATATTGCCTTTTTAAACTATTTAAGCTTCGTACGTATAGCCTAGAGATAGATCTTAATTCTAACACTTGATAATTTTGAAAAGATATCGAAATCTTCAAGGTTGTTTAACACAATTTGCCAATATGCTTATTTAATTTATTTCGGAAACCGAAACATTTACCTACGTAATTGGGAAATTAATAAAAACCCACTTCTTTGTATTCACACCTCTGTCAATACAAGAAGCAACATGGTTGAGTATAACATGTCATGATCCACAGATCCAGACTACTCAAACTCAATCCATTTAGGCATTGTTGAATCGTGAAGTCGGTCAGTCAGAAACAGGAAGTTGCCCATTCGAAAGCGTAGTAGGTATCTATGGAGAGGAATGGACAAGAAACTTCACGGATAGGTACTCTTTTGAATTATTTTGTTACAAATATTAGTTATATCATTAATGTTGAATTTACGATAGGTGAGAATGGTGTTAGAAAGACGTAGGTACACACAGATACAAAAAACAATTCGAAATTAAAATAGAGGCAGCTACTTAAGAGATGTCCTGTCCCAACTGACGGCGCCCGTTCACGAACATTCAGCTCAACCATTTTGAAGGGAACTAAATGATCCAACACTCGCGCCACCATCAGCGAGACGTTTGAATGCGCATGAAATACTCTCAGCCTACTAAAAGCAACCTATTAAAAACAATACACTGGACTTTATAATGATTTCGAATCACACAGTTAACAATTGAGGTCACAGCTTTTGAAAACATTCGCAATGAAAAACAAAACATAGATAATCATAAGTCTTCGTAGATAATACTGCATAAAAAAAACTACAGTCGTCAAGACAATGTACGAAAATCTCATAACTAATTAAACTCTAATTACACAAACCGTCCATTTTAATATCTCCAACGAAATGAAACATACATATTTTCACATGTTAAAACAATGGCTACCGACAGTTGCTCAGTATTTGCTTATCTGCCACATCAATAAATGCCTTTCTTTGAGCCGTTCAAGAACTTTATATACAATTTTAATTTTTATATCCGTCCAATATCACAAGGTATTTAATTTCATAACACTTTAGACTTGCGTAGAGGTCTTGTTATAATTGTGAAAAGTTCCTAAATTAACGTATGAGGAATGTAAGTGAGTCTGGTATTAGATATGGGTGGTGATGGTCACGGGGTGATCACCATGTGTTTCCGTTGATGGCGTTTTAATTACGGCGCAGCGGGGCAAACACTCCGCCCTTGCGCGGTCTGCGTGCCATTAACAATTTGTATCTTTTCCTTATGATTATTCACTTATACGCTTTCCTTATTCACTATAGATATCTTTAATGAGACGATTAGTATATATTTTTACTGAAGATGTACATCTGCTATGAACTTTCAGTAGTTAGAAAATTTGACTTTCGCCTGAAACAAATGTTCAGTTTTTTCAACAACGACGAAGCTTTTGACGGTTTTGATAAGGACATGGGAGAAGACACACCACACCACCACCACACTATTTTCAACCACTGCAACTCCTGAAAGTGCCATCTACCATGAGATACATGTACATGTATCTACTTATCACGGCCACCAGAAAAACGCTGAGAGAATAAGCTGATTTAACCGTCTTGGACCCACAACAAAAATCCACTAGAAAAAAAACATTAAGGGAATAAGAAACATTGTAGATTCCACTTCTTTGAGGACACGTGGATTGTGGTGTGCATTTGTAAGGCAATGTTAAGATTCACAGCCTTACTTAGACCATATAAGGGCAGGTTTCAGAAAACACAGCAAGTAGCCTAGACAAGTGAAACGTCCTACCATAATAAATAAAATGAGAATTGTTTCAGTATTTTTAAAAACAATACACAATATTATTGACAAAATTTAACGATACGTCAGTCAAATATCCCTTAACCCTTCAAATACTAACACACCTGTCTATGCATATTGTTTTGGTCAGATTCTTTTTAGTCCAGAGCCCTCCGAATTATGTGCCTTGGGTCTTAATGCTTTAAAATTCTAACAGTCGGCCATCAGGGCATCGCAAGGTGCGCGTTTGAATATGATTAGCAGCTTGTCAAAAGTGAGTTAAGGGTATAATGTATTCAAATTTAATCAGCAAAGGGTTGTACTTATAAATTTTGAAATAATTAATGAAGTTGGAATTGGTTTATAATAATTTGGTATCAATTAGCTAGGAAGTATACTTTCTATTAGTCAGATGGAGGGTGTTTTCAGTTATTAGATTAATGCAAAGAATCGGGCGTTTTTAGAGTGTAGTAACAATGATTATTCCCCCACAAAACACGGGCTATAATTTATTTAATTTAATGGTCAATCAACAATTGTTTACACCGATACAATTTTAAAATAATATTTTACTCAAATCTAAGGTAAGTGTAACTATTTCTTATAGGTTAGCACCGCATGCCCATGCGCATTCTAATGACTTGACTCTCCTAGAACATAACTAGGTTATCCTTAACACATACACGGTTGGACACAAAATGTTGAAGGGCGATTCTCCATAATTGATGGGTTAAATTGAAATGCTTGGAATAGTAAAAGCTCAATTACCTGGATTTCAACCACTTAGGTTGGAACTATAAGGGCCCCAATTCTGTAATGTAATTATTATTCCCCGCGTAATCTTACCACGTGCAAACCACGTACGGTTGTCAAGCATGGCATTTCGTTGGTCCAAACCACGTCAACTTCGTGTTTTTTCGCGCGGTTTCGTTTACTGTGTCATAGATAATGCGTTAATAGCAGATGTCGTGATTACTGTGATTAGGTAAGGATTTGACGTGGTTTCGAAGAAAGGAATTATAAAGTGGTCATAGTGAATTAGGGCCAAGATTATGACTTGAATACTGCCAGCCACTTTTGTTGCCAGCGAGGGTTACCAATTATGAAATAGGTATAGACGCCAGCACATCCAACTAGCCAAAACTGTCAAATTTTCCCAATCAATCTTGAACCTAATGGTTTAGCGGTAAAATTTAAAATCTATTAAAAGAAATTTGACAGATTGTAGTAGCTTGATGTGCTGGCGGCTGGCGCCCGTACTACACAAGTTACAAATATCTAGATGATGCGCTTTATTAGTTACATACTTATCATACTTATAGTATATATTTTATAAACGTTGCTAAAAGATAGATAACTATTAGCGACTTAACCATACATTTTTGACGATTAAACGTCTTTTAACGTTAAGCAAGGTTTATAAAATAAAGCACTGAAAAAAAAGAATTGTTGCTAATAGCTAAAATTTTTGCTGCATGCCACCAAAATCGAGTGACGACTAAACTAAGGGCTATTGGTAACTAAAATGAGTTTTGTAAAAAAAGTAGAGTTATTATTTACCAAATCCTCAAAGCTAACTGCAGACAACTTAGTTTTGTTATTCATACAAAACTGTTTGACAGTTAGTGTCGTTGTTACTAAACTAGTTTGGCTAATTAAAACTGAAGTGTTTAACTAACTGTACGTCTTATGGTTTATTAATAAATTATTGAATAGTTCGTTTATATATAAAGTTATTGTGTTGTTATCTCTTGCTAAACTGTTTGATTACTAGTAGATAATCGCTTTACGTGGAAGTAACTGCATTGTTTATTCATTTATTGCTAATATAGTTTAGCTACCAGTAGCTGGTCCTCGTTCGGCTGTAGGACCCGGAACCACAGGTCGGAATCGCCACCTTTCAAAAATATTATTGTTTTGTATTGAATCGTATAAATCCATTACAACACAATAATATTTTTGAAAAATGGCGCCCTGACACGTGGTTACAGGTTTAACAGCTGCCCTAAAACAAAGATGGCAAGGAACATGCAAAAATTAATAAAACACATATTTTTATTTTTTAAAGACTTGGTTTATTTCAAATGCCAGCGTATAAAATCTTGCACTGGAGACTTTTTTATTGGGGTTGTCTTTTAGTTCATCGGATATGATTATGTTGCATAATTTTCTTCTTGCCGCGTTATTCAGCAACCCACTTTCTTGATAGCGGAGCAGCAGACCTTTTCCTTCATTACATGAGCTCAAAATGTTGTACACTTCCTGAAAAATAAACAACATCTGAGTTAACCAATGATTAGACAAATTATAAAAAACCGGTCAAGTGCGAGTCGGACTCGCGCACGAGGGGTTCCGTATCATTATCTATAAAAACGACAAAATAACCATGTTTGTTGTATGGGAGCCACCATAAATATTTGCTGTTATAGTGACAATAGAAATAGGTACATCATCTGTGAAAATTTCACCTATCGAACTATCACAGTTCATGAGATACAGCCTGGCGACCGAAGTTTCCGTTTTTACCCTTTGGGTACGGAACTCTAAAAAAGGAAAATAAATAAAAATTGAATGAACATTATGATATGATTAAAATTTGATGGATGTTGAGAGTCATCATATTTCATATAATATTATTATATGTATAGATTAAAAGGTGTAAGATAGTAAGGGGTTTTAACACTCTGCATAATAAAAATACAATGCATGACCTGGAAACCATAAATGTAAATATGAAATAAACAGCAAAATTGCTTACATTTGTGTTCAAGTTGGGTGGTTCATTTTTAGAGTTTTCTTGTTCCTCGTTGTTTGATTCTGGTAGATCTTCGGTAATATATTTTATGCTAGTATCTGTGAGGATTGGCAAGCTGTTAATCAATAGCACATCATGCGTAGTTGACTCTTGCATGCTATGCTGAAATATAAACCAATTTAAATTGTAGGTGATATTAAGTGACTATAACTATGAGGGTGACAATTTCTTTAAAGAAAAAACCCTCCAAAAATATAGATATAAAAAGAAACAATTTAATTAATAAATAAAAAATTTACTATTGCCTTCTATACCTACATACATACATACATTAAGTCATGCCAATAAAAATAAATATAATATAATAAATTAATTAAAGCAATGGCATAATCTGGGCTAATTTCGTAATAAGGGAGGTTAGGTCCTGACAGAAAGGGTAAGTGGATTATATTTTAATTGGAAAACATTTGGATTCTTGTAAACAGGCAGTCCGGGCGGAGGCAGGGGGCTGCCGCTCCCCTTCGCCTTCGCGACATCTGAACCAGCTGCCCTCTGCGATAGGGTACCTACTCCGATCTCATCAAACGTTTGATGAGTGTTCGACCACTCATGAGACTAACAGAAAGCTGGTTATCTAAATTAAAATCAAACAATCACATACCTTTAAACATGTTTATGTACATTTCCAGGCCCCACGAGCGCAGGTAGTCGGCCATGGGGTCCACTGGAATTTCCTCGTTTTCCATAACACTTTTACAAAGTTTTTTTACATATAGGTACGTAATCCATGCACACAATAGATGATAATGGTGATAATGTCAACACGTAGGTACAGTTCGAGACGAGTTCGAAACTATTTTTGTTTTACTTTTTAGAAACGCACAGAATGGGACCGCCGCGCGCCGCCCGCAAGAAACGTACAAGCTTGAACACGAACCCAAACCGACGCCAACACTCGGACGAGAAGCGCGGGAAAAGACAATGCGCTTTATTATCAATAAACAAATTTGTATTGTTATAATTAACAACATTTGGACTACAAATTGCTAAACAGTTTTGTAATAAGTCTCAAAGTTTGACTGATATTTTATACATTTGACTTAGCTAGTAATAAATAAACTAAGATTTAATATTTGATAAAAAAAATTGCAACAAACAAATAAATAGATTTAGTTATAAATTAATGTATTCTATTTCGGTATATATAGATAAGTGATTGACACTTTTTAAATAAACATTCTATTGAATACAAGTCAAAGTGTCTGGTTACAGTTTATCAAATAGTTTGTTCTTGCAACTAACTCAGTTTGAGTAGTTCGTTTTGATAACCATTAGCTAACATTTTGACTACTGTTAAATAGACAACCATCAGCATACCTAGTTTGGGACTTGCAGCTACATTAGTTCTGCTAATTGGAACAAAACTTTGGTACCTATTAGAGAATTTTCCAACTAGCAAAACTGGTTCAGCTATTTCTTTTTTTCAGTGAGGGAACTATATTTAAAATTACAAATGATTAAAAAACTTTTAATCATTAAGAAAGATCACAAATACTTACTTCTTGAAATATACACTCGAAGTCCGAACTAATTGTATTAATGATAACAAAGCCAAACAATTTACAATATCTATTAGCATATACTTAAGTGTTTCGGATCGATGAAAAGAATGAGTACTGATATGTGATGGAGATAGTGATAAGCCACCCTTATACCAGTGTACAACTGTCCGATACGTGGGGGTGCTAAATCGTCCCGACAACTTATTAACATATCAGTTTTACATTGTTTTGCATAATTACTTGTCTTGTCTAAATGAACGTTTGTTTGATTTCTGCTGTAAACCGTTTAGGTAATGATGACGATAACTTACACTCACATGCCTAATAAAGCTTGGTGTGAAAGCCTTATAAAGCTTTCGAGTTTCTCGATAGTGAAATATTGAATGTTTAGAGCTTTATTCACCCATAGCTTTTCTAAATATTATAACATTTAACTTTATTTCATTGTAGATAGGTAGTTAAGTTTGCTGTTATACCCACTAACATCGTGTTGTTCAGTAGGGGTCGGTAATTGGACGACCATGTGGCGTAACTATCAATTATATTGTCATATCAATACAATTAAATAAACTAGGTTGTACTGTGAGTGATTACATGACCGTGTTTTACCATCGTAGTATCACATGCCACGCTGAAATTCCCGACATTTCAATGACATTTTACTATGAAAACAGCATTGAATTGTCTCGCATTGTCGCCTCACAAATTGTTAAACGTAAACATGTGCGAGTTTTGTGTGCAATGTTCGTGTTTCCTCATCAAGATAGGGAGCGCAGTCAATTGTTGGAAGTGCACTTCGTTGTTACCGAGGTAAATACACACTCCGAACGGTAATTTTCCTATGACGCGCGTGTTTTACGACGCGATCTGTTTTGTTCAACACGCGAACAGATACCGCCAGCTATTAATGTCGTACTCACACATTTTATCTGAACATGCTCAATTAACAGCCTGGGATGGACTCTTCATTACTTTTGAATGACAATGACCTTTTCTCTACAAATGTAGTTTGATGGGCACTCTCTCTACAGATATATTTTTTACATCAGGTTCTTAATGTCACGGTCTGACAGCAGATAATATTATTGTCGATCTAAAGATAAAGTCTTTTATACTAAAATCCTAAATGAACAGGTTACATGAATAATGCCGATAAATACACATCTTTAACACACGTAACATATTGACGATAAGCCTCTATAAAATTTAAGGACTAGCAAGCATGCTCGGGATATTTATCATGCAAAACGGTATAACGTATCTCACCCTTCCCCTCAAGTATTGAAAAGTCAGTAAATTAATAGCTATAAAGCTCCATCATATGCAAATAGTGGCATCCCCTCGGCTTAGCGTATCTAGCACATCACGGCTCCCATCGTACGTCTTGTTTAAAATTCGTTCCACCGCGACTCTGATATGCAAATGGCGGGCGACATTCGAATACAAAAAGCTCGAGCGCGGTGGCAGCGAGTAAATCAATCGATCAACGCCGGATATACTCGTAGGAATACGTCTTCATTGTGTTCATTAGCGTCGTCGAGAGCCGCGAGCCGGCGGCCGGGCGGCCGCACCTGCCTCCACAATGTCCCGCATTCCGCAAAAAGTCCACGAAATTAAAC
This sequence comes from Apamea crenata, assembly GCA_949629185.1. Taxonomy (NCBI): domain Eukaryota; kingdom Metazoa; phylum Arthropoda; class Insecta; order Lepidoptera; family Noctuidae; genus Apamea; species Apamea crenata. The sequence goes on from OX451359.1 coordinate 9,747,836, forward strand.
ACCCCTGCCGTTTAGTAAAATGATCTTGTTGTTACAGAAATAATGTTTTTAAGTGTTCTGTTTGATCGAGTGATGTATGATCACATGTTTTGTATTGTCGCGTGGACTGTGGACATTTCACAAATTGCTTACGTCATGTCTTCAGTTTATTACAATTGACACTCATTTGTATATGCAGATTAATCCACATAATATTCATGTGTCATTGTAAATGCAAAAACATCGCACAATAAGTACCAATTTATAGTGTTTGTACATATGAAGATAACTACTTGTTATTTTTAGTGCACATTGAGATACACATTCATGCTGTTGCTTTATCATAAAATAAGACTCTTAAAGGATAGCTGATACCTCTATTATTATGCAGAAAATAAATTAGCTAAACAATTAAATGTGTTAATCTCTTATCAGTAGGAAGATCTACATTTAATTATCTATCCATCGAACCAACCACTGGGATTTTTACCAAAACGAAAGTAGAAGGTATCAAAATACGGTTAATTTAATGATATAACACTAGTTATATCATTAGATAATTATCAGAAAAGGACACGCATTCACCGAAGTTTTTTTCCACACTTTCAATAACAACTTGAGGTACTTTAGAGGCGTACAAAAAACACAATGCTATTCGATTGAAAGCCGTTACGAGCTATTATGCTATTAAACACCCTAATTACAGATCAAACGCTGTAACCACAAAGGCTTCATCTCGCATCGCATTTTCGACTTTTGTGTCGTAAAATTCATGGTGGAAGAGCGGACTGTATTTAAGCGGCTTTTTAAATTACTTCTTAAGTCCCGTTTGCTGGAGCTATTTGAGTGGCAATGAGGAAGATTCAAATGTTTACTTACTGAGCGCAATGAGTTTTGGGCGATGCTCAATGGAGGTGTCTAATAAAATGGATTGGGAACTTCTAGTATCATATTCCAAGTCCATGTGTAATGGGATATTGCTTACCTACGGTGTTGAATGTGACGCGATGACGGAAAGTTTATGTAGTCGCTCGCCATCTACCGCTGCTGAAAATCCCAACCTGAAAAAAATACACTCGTTTCATTAACGAACAGAAACATACATTAATGAACAGTCGGCGAATTTCAGTATAAGATTATGGTGTCAGTGAATTACGTACGCAGGGATTAAATAAAAAGGATATGATGAAATAAAATGGAAATTAATTTTACTTACACTGTCACCAACGTAGTTGGAAAAAAGGCAGATGATAAGATGACGACAATGCCACTGAATAAGCTCTGGATACCAAATTTTAAAATACTTACGTTTGATCCAATATAAATAAACGAAATCCGAATCTGTTCTTTCGCAGAAGTTATCCAATTATAGGAAATATGTTAAAAATTATGTATTATTTTGATTAATAAAAATCGTACATTATTGGAATAATAACTTCAATAATAGTGGAAAACTCTCCCGGAAAGGACTACGAAACCGCATATTGAAACCAACGTGTACTACTATTGTGTTAAAACGTTTCAGTGTTTAACAAAAATTGAGCTGAACAAAGAACAAATATTCCTTACCTCCATTGTAATGTTTAATTTCACATTATTATTAGTCCGTTTCATGTCATAAACCACAAGCCGCAGATACTTTTGAATATTGTTGTTGTGATTATTTAACTTACTTTAGCTGTTATTTTTCAGTTCCCACGTAGCTGCCAAGCTGTTCGCAAAACCTTGGCTTTTGTTCTGGATGCTCATTATTGTGCGTCAGTGAGTAGTAGAATAGTGAGTGTTAAATCTTTATTTTAATTAGTGCAGTGACAAAATAATACACTGCTTCCCGGTTTTGTTGTTTGATCTCTTGATTTGATACTGTTGATAGTTTAATTATTTCGACAACATACGTACCTACGTCAGATTAAAAAAAAAAAAAAAAACAGGCGATTTTTGTTATTTGTGCTACATTTAGGGCAGATTTTTCCAACGCCAGATAATTTAATAAAAAGAATGATTTTGAATTTTTGACAGTTATTCCATACAAAAACTTTCAGACGTCAATTTTATTCCATGATAAAAAATTATCGGTCGATTGAAAAATCAGCCATTAAGTAAATGTCTTCGTGTTTTAGTAATAGGTAACAGTTGTATATTTTGGATAAATATTTCCCCCTTCTGTTTTGACATGTGTGACAGCGTTCATTTGCGAATATTGCTAAGACAAAAATACTGTCATGAACATTTTAGTTGAGTCACAAAGTAATATTGTGAATGTCAACAATATTATTTTGCGTCCTCTATGAACAGTACGGACATATTATTTTGTCGTTGACTTTGATCTTGCACACATTTCAGACATTGCAGACTTCACAAGACCAGTATAGCTATTAGTCTTCCCAATCGATATTTCGATACCTATCAAGATGATACGATATCGTCAACCCTGAGAAGTTTTGACTTTTGGTTCAAATCATTGTATTTGACGGCATAAAAACTACAGGAATCGCTTTTTTTGTTATTAAATTGAGAAGAAAGCTTTGATTTCATTTTAAATCCTATTAAACGAAACCATTGCATTTCTCCACGAACATTTTAGAATCGAAAGACTATTTTGTTTCAGTAAATTTCTTATAAACGTTGTCCAAAACTGTTAGGGTCGTAAAATCCAAGCAAACGACACCAAACTGCGGTTGTTTAGAAAATAAACCTTATTAAGGCGCGTTATCGCACCATAGCTACGTGTAGCGTATTTACGACCATATATAAGCCTTAAATCGGAGCACAAGCGGGTAAGCCATAAACGTAGTCAACCGTCCATTTTCCCGCTATCGCGACTACAGGCGGCCAACACGCAGACCTCGCTGACCACGGCCGAAACAACAGCCTTAACTACCACACTTATATAAGTGACAGTTAAACTTAGCCTCCTTAAAATATGGTTGATTTTCAAGCGGTCTGTTAGGTGGTGTGTATGAATGTTTGTCTGTCAGGTGGTCTATTAGCATAACGACCCGCGCGCCCCTTAACGCCGCATGCTTGGTCACGCTGCCCCCTGACGTTGGTCGCAATTTCCACAGCGGGACTTTTCGTGAAAAGTGGCGCGACGTTACCTACGTTTTATTTTAATGAACATTATAAAATAACGGCATAGAAATGGGAAATTACACGACTAGGTATAAAGGTACAAGAGAATATCGTGTATTTGGTCGTAGTTTTCTTTCAGAGGGTTTGGTTATAAGGAGCTTAATACCTAATTACCTTTGTTTATACCATAGATAAATAATTATTATGTTTGAAAATGATTACAATAAACCTCTTAAATTAATTATAATTTATAAGTAGATAATTTTAATATCTTTGAACTGTATTCTTTTGTTCCAAGTATTGTTGTTGTTCCTTATCAAACCTTATCAAAAAATAAAAAATATCGACATCAACGTAACTAAGATATCATCAAAATATTACTTATACATTCATGCTTGGCATATCACCCCAAAAATACATACATCAAGCCGTGTCGCGGGTAAAACTTGCTTTTCACGTAAATCCAATTTGTGCGGTTCGTCCGAAAGGGCGAGTCGTGGCTGGCTGTAATTATTCACGTGTTATGACATCTCATTTGCATATAATCGGTGAGCCAGTCCCCGATGCGTGAGGCAAGAAAGGCAGTGGAGGCAAGCGGCAACCGTAGGCCATTCACACGAACGCGAACGGCTATCTTGATCGAAGTCGGCCTATGAAAAAGCGGCCACTAATTAAAAAATAAACTGTAGCTAAGATCGTCCGTAAATACACGGAAGCCGCCGGAAGAGATTTGCTTTCACGTACTTCTATTAGTTACGAAACTCAAATGAATGTTGGTAATTATATAGAAAACTTAGGGAATATGTAGCGTTCGATATGCATCAAAGTGGTTCAGCTAATTCGTCGGCAATTAGTTTTATTTTAGGAATATATAATTTTGATGATTACTTAATTGGTTTTGTGTGTGTACATTAATAGTTATTTTAATTCAATCAATTTAAAACAACATTGGGGACCATCATGCAAGTTTGTTTCGTGTCGTTGTACATACTTGTTTGACACTGGTAGTACCTACTTCTTGCAATGAAGTATTTCGAGGATAAAGTGAAATTGTTTAATTCACCGTTAACCCTTCATATTATGTCGGAACGTAGATCCACGCGAGACACAATGGCTTTTTAATTGTGTCTGTAATTACGACATTCAACGTGTTAATCCTTCATTTACAGAATAAACATCGAAATCACTTTTAAATGTCACATTAAAAATAAAATAAGCTAGATGGAGCCGATATGTCCTATCTAACTAATCTTGAGAAGAAATGGTGAAATAAACTCCGGGGTTAAAGTCCTGACATAATCTTGGTTAGATCATGTGAAAACCATGTAGATTAGTGTCTGAAGTGGTCTAAAAAAGAAGAAAGAAAGTCGTTATATGCTTACTTTGTCCCTTTAAGCATAAATATAAGGAAGGCAAGACACAATGTCTGATGTGTGTAGTCAAAAGTACGAGCAGGACCTACATACATTGCTAGCTGCTGATGACTGAAGCAACAAATCATTTTTATCGCACTTTTTGCCCGTTCTCATTGCACGCACCTATGCAAGGTAGTGATACGCGCCCGGTAGGAGACTGAAATGTCGAGGTGATGTTTTTTTTTGGTTTAAATTAATTTGATCTACAGACTGATAAATCAATTATTTTACAGTTATTGGGCGTATATATTGGTATTTGAATCTAAGACTTCATTTTATAATCGGCAGGCATTCCTGAAAACTCTTAATTTTATTTTTTGAGAACATAAAAGAATATCGTTTTCAGTAATTAAGTGGAAATTTCTCTAATTGTTACTAATTCTGTAGGTACGACAACACCTTTAAAATTTAACTTAGTCAATAGTTTATCAATTTACTTTAACATATAACATAAAAAACAGAGCTTCCTCAAAAATCACTTCATCTCATTTCGTCAGTCTGATTTCTGCAAACATCAACAAAAACTCACCTCGCCACTTATCAGCAAATCTGATCTAAAATCGAACAGACGGACTGCGCTAACAGTTCACAATGTAAATGATGAGACGAGAGGCAATTTCCCGAGGCAGCACAATGGCCAGCAATTGGAAAGCGTGGTGTGATGTGTGTGTGAGCGGAGTAGCTGCGTATTTGCATGACCTGCATCGTTTAGCAGTATCTATGCATATCGCCAGCCCATTGTGCCCGCCCGGACCGCGAAGCGAGCAAAATCGCCTCCTTTATTTGCGAAATGGTGTACACTTGTACAGATACACACAATGTTGCTGTTGCAGTTAAAGTGGATCTGGGTTGGGTTTGGCCGGACCTGCGACACCTGAGCTGCACATTGCTGAAATTCCTGAATATGTGGGTGGTCATTAACTGGAACTTGTGCAATTTGTCAATGGAATGTACTTATGCTAATCTGGTAGTAAACTTAATAATACCTTTAGTCTTTAAGATCAGTTCTGCTGAATTGAAGGAGACCTATTTTGTCACGGAAAAATATGGCCATGGTACTCATTTGCTGGCCGCCCCTATTTATGGGAATACAGATACACCCCGCGAGTCCCTATGACATTCGAAAGAATAAAGAATTGAATCAAAGCTTTGCGCAACTGTACCTCCTATCCCTTCGCGTAGCAAAAAGAGCACCTAAGTGCAAAAACTGTAGTTTCTTCCCAACTGTACTTCGCAGTCTGAACATTACCCGAGTACTTGGTTTCAGGTTAAACTAACGTCTCATGTCAGTGGAGAGCGTATGTGAAATGACGATTAAGAACAGTTGTAAGTAGCTTTTGTTTGATCGCGCTGCAGATAACCGCGGCCATTGTGGCGGGCAACGTTGCCTCCATTCAAACTGTGTTTAGCTGAAGCTCTGAACACATTGCTTAGGTTTGATCTGTTTATTATATCAGGAATTACCTACTGTGGAATAGCTAAGAAAATAAAAATGCCGGTGCCTGTTGTCTTGCAGGGCGAAAAGTATTCGTAAAGAAAACCAAAGCGGTGTACTTAGTCACAATAAGTATAAACAAGAACTATCGTGTATGAATGAACAGGTCCTGACAGCTTCTGATGTCGCCAATTGCCAGTTTTTGTTTCCAATAAAATTGTTTTCAGGATTAAAAATACCCAGTTGAAAAAAAAAATGTTACTAATACGTAGTTGTAGATACATGGAAATTTGAGCGGATAGATTTAATGAGAATTGGTAGGACATATAAATAGGTTCTGTAGATGGTAATTATGTGAGAGTGGCTTGTGGCTAAGTAATACAAACCACACGGATCAATCGATCAGGATAAGCTGCGCTTGCCGTGGTTGGTCCGTGGATGGGTGACCATCTTTACATAAATTATACCTCTTCGGGCCTCGAAAATCACGTTAAGACGTTGGTCCCAGCTGTCATTCGTGGTCGTCAGAAGTCCGAAAGTCTGACAACTATACTACCAAGGCGTATCGTATTATCCAGTAACTGGGTTGTGGAGGTCAGATAGGTAGTCGCTTCATGTAAAATACTGGTAGGTATTCAGCTGCATCCGGTTAGGCTGGAAGCCTACTCCAACATAGTTGGGTAAAGGCTAGGTAGATAATGAGATGGTAATTATGGATAACCGTATAATGGTAATTTAGGAAGTAATGTAATGCAAAATTAATTTTTTCAGAAGACTACTGAAAATTACCTACCTACTGAAACTAACGAACTATGCCTTTCGTCAGTTACAAAAGGCATAGTTCGTTAAATTACGAACTTACCTTTCTACTGTTAAGTTAATAAAGAGAATGCAAACAGTTGATGTGCACATTCGTATGCATAGGTACGTAAGTATACCGGTGTAGACTCTTACACACAAAGAACAATGAGTTTCTCCCCAGCAATCGACTACAGATTTCACAAAACGTTCGACGTTACGTCTATTATAAATTTTGGAGCTTAATTTTACTTGCTACTATCTATTGTCAGTTTTTGGTTCTCACCGTCATTTAATTACCTAACGTTTCGTAATTAGCGGCTCATAATTGAATTGAAAGGATAATGAGAGGCTATCCGTCGTCTTTTCTCAATAATAGATAATATCCGATAAAGTAGCGTTTAAACTATTTACAATTGATATTTCGACAATGTAGGACGGTCGTTACGTTTTAGTATTTCACTGGCACGTTCCCATGGACAGCCAACAACCTGTAATTAGACGGAGGCAAACGGCAATTGATTTCCGTTATTAAACTTGGTAATTTGTATATCGGTTTGGTCGGTGCGGTTCTCGGCATAATGGTAAAGGTAGGTAGGTACATATGTAGGTTTGTTATTTACATGGCAGCCTGGGCGTCAGTTGTGGACGTTTTTTTCTGTTAATGTATGTAAATGGAAGCAATTAGGCGAGTTAAAACACGGGGTAGGCAGTCTAGGCAAGTGCGCCTCGCGCCCCTTCCGACTGCCGCCATATGTTAGGGGCGGGCGGCGAATATATAGCGTGTTACTAAACTTTCATTTATTTTCGAATCACATACAATAAAATGTTTTAATTGCATTTTAAAGTATGCTTGCCTTCTTGAAGGTCTCTGTTCTTTTACCTAATTGACGTTTGAATTAAGTTATGCAGTATTTTAGTATTATCGAACGATTTAAATAAATATAGGGTACCTACTTAGGTAGACTGCGTCATTTTAATGACTAAGGGCTGATTTCTCAATAGTCAGATAATCTGAAGAATGCCACTTTGCCACTACCCTATGCCACTAACCCAACCTATGCCACTTTGACATAATTATTTTCCCTACAAAAGCAGTCAAACCGCCATATTTATTCTTACGATAAAAGTTAAGTTTACGAATATTGAAAAATCAGCTCTTAGACAAAAAAAAAGAATAAGTATGTAAAAAAATTATCCCACCTTTCAGATTTATTCAGCACTGCCTTTAATGTAGATACGAAGCAAATGATCACTACCGAAGTACCTACCCATTAGATCGATTGGATGTATAATTGAATTCGCTCCTTATTTTAATTTATCGATTGTACTACAAACATACCTTGTCCGAATTACTAAGTAGATGACAAAATTACATGGTATGCTATATGAGGTATACATACCTGCTACTTTGTACCTACTCGATAAGTAACTCATTAATTTATTTACCATTCGACCTTGCTGTTCCTACAAGCCAGAGGTCGAATGGTACAAAACTATTTCGTGAAATGGTTATTGCAAGCTTATTTAAAAAAATCATGATGAAATCAAAGTGTCGCACTTTGATTTCCTACCGCCCAAAACGGCGTACCTAAGTGGAGGTACCTAGGAGTACTTAAATGTAGAAGTGAGTAATGACATAAATAAAATTATCAAACAATTATGCTCAGGAAGAGGGCCAAACAAATCAAATAATACGTGTTAACAGAAACTGCCCCGTTGGTCTGGTGGTCGCAAGCGTGACTGCTGCGCGGGGGCTCCTGGGTTCGATCTCTATTAAGCCGGGTGTTATTGGGTTACCAAAAGGAATTTCTCATTAACAGCACGGAGTTAGGAAGTTGGCGATGTGATACCCCAGTGCTTTGAAAGCAAGTAAGGCCGTTGATCCTGCGCCTGATATCTCTCCGGTTGTGTTGGTTTGCCGTCCCATCGGACTATGACAGAGAGAAGGAAGAGAGTGAACCTGTGTTTGCGCACACTCACTAGTGTAGTGCACTATAATATCTCCCGCGCCAAAGGCTAGTCTCCGCTGAAGTTGGGCGTTATGCCCGAAATTCGGTCTGGAGGACTATATATTACCAGAAAAGCACATGAACGCAGGTCACAAACAAGATACACAAATAAGATACGATCCTCGATAGCTTTTTCAGTATTTTCTATAGGACAGCCTATGATATCACTGTTAATAGTATTTCATAACATATTATGTATAACCTAACTAACCAACCTGCAGTGGGGCCGCGTAGTGGATTCCAGCCCACTCCTTCTCACTGATAGGAGGCCTGTGTCTCAGCAGTGGGAATATTATACGCTGATAATGCTGATGGTGTATAACCTAATCATTCTTTATTGTTCTCACTGTTGGGAGTCAAGTCTTCTCCCTGTGAGTGGAAGTGCCGCGTGGGCTGAGTGCGGGATGACATCACATATTATTCGAATTTTGGGCTCTGGGATAATTATTTCAGCATACTCGATGCTGGTTTCTTCACGTTGTTATTAAATCATAAGATAAATACACTTTTGCTTTTGGTCACAGATTCTACAACAGATTAATTCAGAGCAGAGGCATGAAGAGATATGCAGGAGAACCAAGGTTATCGACATTCGAAAGAATTGCCAAACTTAAGTGTAATGGGCAGGGCACATTGCTCGCAGAACAGATGGAGCCGAAAGGTTGGAGTCGCGACTGCGTACCGGAAGACTTAGGATATCCTCCCACAAAGTGAACCGAAGACCTTGTGAAGGCCGCACGAGTCCGCTGGATGCGGGAAGGACAGAACCGCAGTGGCAGTGGACGTCTTTCGGCTGAAATGATGATGATGATGAGAGGCATGCGTTTGGCAGTACAGCAAATAATAAAGACAAACATCACGTGCACATTTAGTTTTTCTTATTGCTAAATGTTCTTCCTGCTCCTGGTTACGATCTCGCCTCTCCGAGTCTTCTTAGGATTCTGCGTAGGTACCGCTCGATCGATCGAACTGCAATAGGTTTAATAAAACTGACCCCTCTGCTGTCAAGCCTTAGATGACCATATTGAACAACTGAGACCTTCGGATATAATGTAGAATCGTCAATTCCGCTAGTTGTCTCAAAACTATGAAATGGATATGGATTATGGAAATTCAACCCTCGTTTGAACTGTACCTACTAATTTTAAACCATTTATTATCTAGAGAGTAGTGTACCTTAGTTATAAGTCAGAGCTGTGACCGATACTCATTAATGTCCTGTTGAGACAATATGTGATGCGGAGAAAAGTTTTAAGCAACCGGTATAACTGCCGAAATGTGGGTGTCATGTGCTTTAGGTATACCTCTGCCTAGCCCTTCGGCCCCTTCGGGAGATACAGGTGTGATGTTATGTTATGTAAAAGTTTTAAGTATGAATGTGTATGGCAATAAGAAAAGAGGCAGACTAAGTAAATAAAACTTGTTTCAGTGAAAGATAATATAATAATAATATCCCTGGACATTTCACACAGCACCATTTGTCCCAAGCTAAGCAACCTAATGCTTGTGTTATGGTAACAAGATGGCTGATAAACTACTTATAAACAATTTTTTTTTTTTTGTAAATACATACATATTATAGATAGAAAAACACCCAGACTCGGAACAAATACATGTAGGTCATACAAATATTTGTTCCGTGCGGGAATCGAACCCGCGACACGCAGCGCAGCAGTCAATCGCTTAACCACTGCGCCAACCGTGCAGTCCTAATAATTGGCCTATGGGAAGGAAATTAACTTTGAGTGACACAGATGTTATCTTGTCTACGGAAAAGAAGTCGGTGATTTCGGTGCGTGCCCTAGGTACTGAAATCAGTCTTGTCTTTCTTCGTAACGTAAATAAATTGGAATAAAGACAAGATTGCTTTTAACACGGTGAAGGAAAACATCGTGAGGAAACCGGCATGTCCTACAACCAAACATTCGAAGACATGTGACATCTACCAACCCGCACTGGGCACGCGTGGTAGATTATAGCCCACTCCCTCTCGAAGAGAGGAGGCCTGTGTCCCAGCAGGCAACGTTATAGGCGGATTATGCTAAAGACACGATGATTACTTCACGCAAGATCAACTTGTGCTTACGGAGATCTCAAAATGCGACGTGATTCAGATGGAAACATACAAAGTTCACCGAAAGTAATCTTTAAAATTATCACTTGAACTTGCCCTCCATAGGCTAGAATTTAGAATATTGCTCTTCCAAGATTTCGAGAGAGAGACTGATACCAAATGGACATCTAAATACGACTGGCCGAATTTGAAAGACGGATTCGTGGTAAGTAGGTAAGATTCCTCTAATAAATGCTGGTGCTCATTATCTTATAGTTCCTTTGTTCACGAACCTTTTGGAGGAAACAAGCATGTATGAAAACCTGGGCATTGCCGACTTGGAGTAGGTACCTTAAACAGACTCCGCACCCAGAAGAGCAATATAATATGGACCTCATGTCTGCATCAGCTAATGATGTAGGTAAGCGTTGCTGAGTACTGCCAGCCAAAAAAAATGTAACTTCTTTATAAACGATATTTTCCATATCTAAAGGGGAAATGCGTGAAGACAGAAAAAATGCAAAAACAGTGTGTAGGTAGTAGTAGATTTATTAAATGAAAGCAAAAAAGATAAACATATCAATGTGATAACAATGTTTGTGTCTGCCATTTTTAATGCAGTGGAATCTTCGGTTTGATAAATGCCATTATTTTTTTTCTATCAGCCTGTATGTGAACCCTCCAAATTAAAGACACACAACAAATATTGAACTTTATCGTTTCGGTACCGTTTGAGACACAATATTTTTAACCTCTACTCAATGTAGAGCTTTTTAGGAAAATAAATTTGAAAATTGGGCAGGTAAGTGCTCTCCGGGTGGTTTGTGTGAAAATATGTTTCAGAAAAATATGTACCGACTCGACGTTAAATGCTATTTTTTTTATTTTAGGTGTTGTTTCATTAAGGGCTGATTTTTACAACACCAGATAATTTTATCCGAGGAATAATTTAACTTTTTGACAGTTCTTCCATACAAAATCTGTCAGACGTCCATTACAATAAAATATATCTGACGATTGAAAATTCAGCGTTAAGTATTTTTAATATGTTTCTCTTTGGCATGAAAAATGAACAGAAAAGCTTTACATTTTGTGAGCAAATAAACGTTTTAATGGTTTTTTTTTGGGTTTTTAATTATAGATTCGTTGACCCATCCAATTACTTTGATTAAAGATTTCTCGTCATTTGACAACTATGTACCTACTAAATAGGTAATAAAAAATATCAATAATTTTCCATAGTTAAACTTAAACATTAGGTATACGTAAAACGTAAACAGTAGGTATATTTTTGTTTTCATTAGCGGCTTTTGTTTTTAGCAGTGAATAGCGTATTGTCGGCTCGGCGAGCGGGGTGTGGCTTGTCGCTCCGCCCCGCATGCAAGCGCGCCCATTGGGCAGGGCGACGCGCGGCGTTGCCTTGACAAGCATCACTGAGATCGAAAACGAACTCAGGTTATTTGCACCGATTTTTTATAGAGTTGAAGAATTTTTTTTCTCGAGATTAGGGTTTTGCTTTTGATGTTCTAGGGAAAATAAGTTCTTAAGATATAAAAAAAAATGCAACTTTTCAATCCTACTAATATTATAAATGCGAAAGTTTGTATGGATGTATGGATGTTTGTTACTCTTTCACGCAAAAACTACTGAACGGATTTGGATGAAATTTGGCACACAGGTAGTTTATAACCAGGAATAACACATAGGATACTTTTTATCCCGAAATTCCCACGGGATCGAATCTTACGCGGGTGAAACCGCGGGGCGCAGCTAGTAGATAATAATTTAAAAAAATTGATAGAGAGATATTTTTACTATTTTACAACAAAGCTCTGTTTTTTCAATTACATTCGGTTGCTCGTTTTACTACAAAGGTAGGTAGGTAGGCCTTAAACGGCACTTTAGCGGCTCTATAAATTTCAGGAACCCTCGTTTCAGTTTTTTTCGGTGTGTAGGTAAGATGTTATAATTCTATGAAAACAAATCTATTTCTATCTCTTTTTGTGAATACTATCATTAAGTTTAAATTGGAGATAGATAAGCGAGAAGAAATAAGAGTTCCTTAAACCTGAAAGATGACTTTATCCCTTGAACTGAACCAGGTGTACCTAACTTTGACTCAATTAATTAACTAATTGGTTCCTTAAAAATCCTAATGCATGAGCTTTTATTTGTTATTGCGAACCTTTTCTTTTTAAATTAACTTAAAGTAATAGCATTGTGCAGGATGAAATTAAATATTTGCACACCGTATGTAATGGTAAAACTATAGGTAATGGTCCCTCCATTATAGTTTGAGATCATACGTTGTGAACCTACATTCTGGCAAATAAATGAATTTGAATTTGACTATCTTGAATATTAAATGAATGGAAGTCAGGCCTATTAGAAGTTAGGTAAAGCTTACACAATGAATAGGTACGTAGAGTCTATAGTTAAATCTATAACTTGGTAACAAATGGTTTACTAGTACTTGATAAGAACCGGTCACTTATCTAACATAATCCTAACCTAACTAATAATATAAATAGCAAAAATAAGTTTGTTTGTTTTTTACGCTATCACGCCAAAACGGCTGAACGAATTGGGAAGAAATTTGGCGAATGGGTAGGTCATGACCTGGAGAAGGCCATAGACTATTTTTCATCCTGGATCGCATAAAAAATATTTTTTTTTAACGGTAATTTTGTGAATATTGCCTAGGTATAGGTAATGTGGACTAGGAAGTTAACCTATTTCCTTTTTATTTACCTATACTCTGAATGAGACTCGATAGTACCTAAGGCATGATATTATGCCTTACTATCGAGTGAGGCAGGGAGTGGGTAAGTACCTATAGGCAACCTACCTAGGTAGGTAGGTTGCCTATAGGTACTTATGTATATCACATTAGATAGAAAGACACCTACCTACTAACAAAATTAAAGATTTTAATGACTTTTACTAGACTTCTTCATTTTGAGTGCAAAATCACTCTACCTTACTTTATAATGTTGACGTATCAAAGTAATCGAGCAGAAAGGGAGCGAAATGGAGAACATCTCCCATTGTTCTAGCAGGTACCTTCATAAGTTACATCCAGATCATGTGTCACCCACCTGGGTGGTCCAAAATAGATAGCACAAATATTTTGTACACATTATAATGTTAATACGTCTGCCTGTGGAGAAGCCGCGGCTTTGTCGTCGCGAACCACGACGAATGACGAGCCTTGTTTAGTAACAAATCACCACTATACTCTGACCTCTAAGGGACAGAGTGTTGGGTAACATTACAAGGAAATTGTTACGCAGGTAGGGGTCAAGGTGTACTGGATGTGAGGCTGTGCACGCGATGTGTAGAATCCTGATTCCGTATGTGCTGTGGGTGATGATTCGTTAGTCCATTGTGGCTCCCCCTATTGTCCGCTCGGGTGCTAATGCGAAAGGCATATAAAGAAAGAGCTGCCTGTATTAGGAGACATGTTTTTTTGCTGACGTTTTCAGAAAGATGAAAGGGAAAATAAATCGTTTATATATAACAAAAGGAGGTATAAATAAATCTTCAGACTAGATTCTAACCTATCATACATGTGTGTTTAATAAGAAATAACGAAAACTATTAAATCCCAATTGGTTTTAGTTGAACCTTTTCTTATGCAACCTTTCGTCCTTCTGTAGAGACTTGAAGAAAGTTTTACCTTCTTTTTCATTCGACTTAAACGTCAGTCACTAGGGAGGTGCTTATTTTCCTCTCTCTACTGTTTGATAATCGTTGAATTTTCTTCGTTATGAGTAGGCATATTTTCCAATAAGAGTGATCGAAACGATGAGGGAAGAAGCTAAGAAAAGATAAATAACAAAAAACTGTAATCAGCTGGTACCTATATTTAAAATCTGAATATGGCAAAAATACCATAATAATGTCAGAAAGTGACCTTTCTATTTTTAAGTGCCAATCAACCAAATCTAAACTACGTTCAAGATATGTCAATATTCCACAACAATGATGACACTGACAGCCACAGCAATGTTGAACTCGGTTTAGAGTGCTGTTCGCATTCAGTTTTATAAGAGAAATCAGCCCAAAACCCTCAACTTTGGACAAAACAGATCTCTCTAATTATCCATGTTCAAAAATTGAAAAGAAAATTGTAAAATTACTCCAAAATCCACTTAATTACATAAGACTTGTATCGTTGTATCAACACCGTTACGTCGATAAAAAAATCATCGAACAACACATTATCGGGCCACGTATTTTGATTACAGCCATATTTATGGGTGCTAGTCCAATTACAAAATAATCACATAACGACCGCATACAGGATAACGCTTAAGTAACAGGTTAATCGTAACTGGCGTGTAACAAGTAACAACAGTTCGGTATTCACCTTCGGCCAGATAAAAGTGGCCGGGTCCACATAAATAAATTTATTCATTAGGTGACACCCACACCATATCGACGCACTAAATCCTCCTTGTCGCCCTCTGTCGGGCTGTACGTAAGGTAAAAATAAAAATTTGTCATCATTATACACTTACATTTTATAGGTCTGTTTGTGAGCGCTCTCTGGAGTCGGAGAATTGATTTCGTTGGGTTCATTGCATGAAATATTATTTGTAGATAGAATTATGAAGCTGAAATAAAAATTAATTTACTTTGTATGTTCTTACTTACATGCTACAGCTATTAGTTATTTGAAAGTTTCCCGTTTTAAAGAATTGCCTCTAAATAACTAGGTAAATACGCTTTCCCGGGATGAAAAAGATTTATATGTGTACTTTATTGTACATCAGAAAATACATAACAAAAAATACAATTATCACTATAAAACATAAACCCCTTTATTCATAAACGTTGCTTAAAGTTAAGTAGTGATTAGCGACTGTTTAACCATACATTTTTGACGTTTAAGCGTTACTTAACTTTAGTCATCGTTTATGAATAAACCCCAATATGGGCGGCCTTATCGAGTAGAGTTCCTCTTGTTCTGGTTTTCTCTACTGCTGGTAATGATTATGGAAGAAACGGACATGCCAATCTGGTACCTGCATAGCTGGTACTTTTAATATTTTTATCTAATTCATCTTACAAGGAGACAGAAACATTTAAGAAAGCTTTTACTTTTTCCGAAAATAAAACCAATTAAAAACAAACAAGGAGGTCGACTGTTCCTTAGCCTTAACAATGCTGGCCACTTAGAGAATGATGGTCAGCATAATTTTGCTTTCTCATGTTTAAAAATGGAATTGTCTGGTGCTATGCGAATTAATAAAAAAATATTAATTACATTTACCACCCCAGTGTAGTAAACATAATTAACACTCAAATAAATATTTTATTGCATATTTATTAAATTCACTGAACAATAATTATTAGGTACCTATAACATTCTAGAGTGTGTGGCAGTGAGTGAGTTAAGATAATGTAAGTTGATTTTCGTTTCAACTCTGTAGAAAAGTCAGAAAGTTAACATTATTATTTAAGTAGATAGCAAAATCTGATTTTTCCCGAGATATTTCATGATTTTTCTTTATGATTTTTATACGCACTTTTATCCAAATCTTCCAGCATTTGTTTGATTAATGAAACGGATCCTTTATCCGAATTTACCGGTATTTGTTTGACAATGAAACAGACAGGTTTATTATATAATTATACACACCGACATACACCTATGTGTAGTAACTATTCAGTAATCTGTGCCTATGTTTTAGTAAGAAGGGAATAAAATAAAGTGTAGGTACATGTAATGCCACCACAGCATCCTGTTAGAGTCTTATTAGATTGTTTCATGGTCTATATATAGTATATACATATTATAAAGTCGCTGTTCGTGTCTGTCTGTGCGACCGCGTTGTTCTTTTAAATTAGGTACGCAACGGATTTTCATCCATAATTGAGAGAATTTATTCCGGAAGGCTTTTGTGTATAATATCTACATTATTATTGAACTGACATATTATAATAAGAAATCTCGATGTTTTGTCAACTGGTGAAAACTTGCGAAGCACGGGCGGGTCACTGGTTATTTAGAAACATTATTGTTAGATATGTAAGTATAGGTTGGTACATGCTGCCCGATGATGCAATCAATTAAGTACAGGGATTTAAAAACAAATACATCATCGTTAAATTAACAACATAACAACATTTGATAACATTTGTACATGCTCGGAACCAGATTTTGCCAGCAGCAAATGTAGATACCAAAAGCGGTTAGATTTCAATTTAATACCGAAATCAATATCTATTTCTTCGCTCCAGTAAAATAAAATATCTAAAAGGCAGTAATAACTTATAACGTAGATATCGCCGTGTGCGCCGGCGCGGCGTTGCGTACATCCGGTAACGAATTTTCTCACTGGTTGTTCTGCTAATGAAATAAATATCAGTAGAAAAGCTGTTTTACAAGGTGAACTAAGCATATTTTCTATTTTAATGTAGAGGAGAACAAGGTCGTTGACAATGTATTTACTTATTGGCCGTAAAACTTCTACACAAGTAGGTTTCTATAAGAATATACGTATAAAATTTACTTTATTTGATAGTGACAACATGAGCCTAAAAATAATTAACACCCACAACTTAATTAATCATAGTAAGCACCTACTGGCTTATGCAGAACAAGAAATCTTAGTCAACCTGCCCCAGGACCGGGGTAGATTGAACACAGGTGGGGTAGGTTGACTAATACAGTAGGTGTGAAATCATGAGAATGGATGAGTAAACAATAGTACTTTTCAAGAAGCCTCAAGAAACTTAACAGCTTAAATCGATTCTAAAGTCAGAACGTTCCCAACAATAATATATATTGACATCAATCAATCAATCAACTCAGCCTATCTCAGTCCACTGCTGGACATAGGCATCTCCTATGCTGCGCCACAGCACCCTATCCTCATCTTCCGCATCCAATCTGCCCCAGTCACCTGTGTATTGACTTATGTATTCTTCTTTATTCATTGACAGTTTCATATTTTTATTTTTAATCGCTTTTTTCGTCAAAATTAACCAAGTCACGAATGTTTTCCATAACTGTTTTTGTTTTATCAGTATTAGTCAAACTGCCCCGCAAAAAGTTGGTAACAACTCGCAAATATAATTTTTCTCTTTGGTTACCTGGCTAACCTAAACACTGACTTTGATTTGATAATAGCACTATGCTCTATGTTAAATGGTCTATGAGTCTTAAGCAAACTTTTGTATTACTTACTAGAAAAGTAGTTCACCTTAAATCTGTAGGCTTCACAACAAAAAGTTGGTAGCCTATATGACTTTCGTGTCCGATAAGTGAAACATGTCAGCGCCACTAAACGGCATGCGACCGCGACACGGCGCGGCGCGGCGCTTCGCAAATATTCGAAGGGTTCCGAGATGCATCCTAACTACCTACCTTCTAAATACAACAAAATTAAATTTCAGTATTCGTGGGTAATTTTTCGGTGGTAGGTGCTGAAATTAGTTGAATATTTTTCAGATGTAGATTTCATTTGAAACAATAATATGAATGTTACCTTTTTCTCTTTTGTACATCAGATTGACTGCAAATTAATAACCTTACTAATAAAATAATTCCCTAGAAAAATATATTTTCTATACATAAATAGGAATTTAAAGTAAGTATATCTACTAGGTAGTTGTAGGTACCAATTAACTATCTTTATTTATTGTGTCTGACATATTGCAAGTCTGTCGTCTTCATTTTTAAACTCTTTTGATTCGTACTTAAATGCCCTATGTATTATTTTCTTAATAATCTCAGCAATTATAAAGTCGAAAGCCAATAATTAAAAGAACTCATCAGTAATATTTCAAAGAAATTTTAAATAAAGAAACCCTTTCAAAATCCCAGTACAAAACGTATTTATCTGTGTACAGGAAACCACAACTTCGACGAGATTGATACAAGTTATTGAGTAAAGAAAACTTCCAATTAAATTGTAAAGAACGGATATACTGGTACCTACGCAGTCGGGCAGGCGCGTCAGTTGCTCTGCGGCCCGTACAAAAGTACCTTCCACCGATACACTATTCCCTGTAATTATAGTACAAAAACACGCCAGTGATACAATCCGTATGCTGTAATCTAGCGGTTCATCAAAATATGCTACTACTGTATTTTGCATCATAATTTACCCACCATTAAGTCAATATTCTTTACATTAAAAGATTCAAAACAGATTGCTGTACACGTGGTTCTACATTAATTTACGTCAAGGGGTTATTAGTGACATTTATTTTTTAACGGATTCTACCAGCACCTATTTCACCATCGGCATGCTCCCCCAATATCAATGAATAAATAATTCGTACACATAAGCTTTTTAGAACGATAAAGTTTAGAATATTGAACTACTCTTCAATTTAATTAGAATGGAACTCACTCCATACGGGTAACTATTAAAACGGATGCTAAGCATAGTCAAGTAGAACTAACTTTAATTAAGAAGCTAATCGGCACTATACCGTTGTCTCTGCCGGCTCACACTAAACTATATAAGATAGAGCGAGAGAGGTATACATTAACACCTTCTATATGAAGAAATGGTAAAAGATCACCTGTGCTCACTACCGTAATTCTACCGAGCGGTAGAGCACCTGTCCCTTTCATACGGTTCATGCTTAAGCTGAACCGAACGAGTGCGAGTAGGAGTAGTTTCATTTGTGTGTCGTGCGAAAAGGTCGTAACAGGCACTTTGGTGTTACAGCAATATAGTCATTGTGGGTATGCAATTAAGGGGCATATTGTTTCAGTATTAATAAATTTAAATTTTAAAATCTAAGAACGGGACGGAAGGTTGCGTTGCAATCGAGCTGTGTTGTAATTTTGACGCGTTCGGAAATCGAATTAAGAGCGTTAGAGTGAGAGGTGCGCGGAGGTTTGCTCGGCGGAGGTAGTTTTTTATTATTGTTTGGCGGCGGAGATTTTTTCTGAGGCGTGCAAATGGGAGTAGGCGCGCGAGTGGGCGCGCCGGCACGACAAGCGCGCTCTTCAGTGTTCTGGCTGAGCTTCAAGCGAGCGCGTGCGAGCCGGGCCGCGTCCTATAGTTGCTCATACCTTATCACAAACTGTGTTCTTAGAGCCAATCGAACTGTTGAATAACGTGGACTATTTGAAGTGAACTATTTGGTTGGTGCCGCATGCTAGCGTTGCAGAGAGCTCGTGACCTGAAGGTGGCTCGACCATGTTGATATCGGCGGGCAGTGGCCCCACGCCCGAGTTCTCCCCTGTCTCGTGCTGCGCCCCCTGGAAGATGGAGCCAGCACCCCCAGCCCCCGCTGCTATCACACAGTCGCTCAACATATCACCCAATGGTAAGCTTATGTGCGCCTGCTTTTATTTACCCTCAAACTGATCTATTTTTTTTTCAAGTGTTGTGTAAACACCACAGAACCTTTTTTAAAAAAATGCATGCTGAAAATGAACTTTTTAAAAGCGTTAGAGCTTTCATATCCACTGGTTTGTATTGAATCTAGAATCTTACACAAGTGATACTGCATTGGTAAGAAAATATAATAAATATAAGCAAAGAAATATACCTGTTAACGAAAACGAAAACGAAGTAAAAATAAAAAAATACCTAAATGTTTATTCCAAAACAATTACTACTCTTAGCGACTCAGAAGATCACAGTTATTTTCTTAAAGTCATAGGTAGAATGTATTTGCTTCCAAAAAATTCTTCATCTTCAACATCCACAGTAACTTCTGAAAATATACCTGACATATCTATTGAAGTTTAAGTCCTAATAATTAGATATGTAAACAGCTCAACCAGTCTATTTAAGATAACAATAGAAGTTTTTGTTCGGCACAATTTAAGAATTAAACGTTGATACCTACCTACTCTTTGTAATAAATAGATAGGTAACTATCGCGTAGACCGAAGTCTATTTAAAGAAGTCAGATTTTCATAGCAGGTTTCTTCTGATCTATTATTAAACACATGAATATCTTATCGACAATACATAAAAACCACGGTTATTAAAAAAAAAATATTGCTGTTCCATACGTTGCCCGTGTAGGTCTTGCACTTTTCTATGAAACAGAAGATTTTTTTTTGATAACCGACGAAAAATTTCTGCGCTATGGGGTCTAAACTCATGTGCTGAATCCATGGTTACAGTTTGCGCCTCGATTTCCCTGCCACCCTGTATAATAATCGTCATGTATGAAAAAGTTCTAACAGACAAATATTTCTTCCTAATAGTTCTTCTAAACTTCTTCCTCCTCACTCCAATTGAATCGCATCAATCGGCTGATTAGTCACACCAAATTAAAAATAACAACGCTACAAATTGATGAAATAACATAAATCTACAGACTACTTTATTTGAATTTACCTTTTGTATTTTTAATATAATTAATGTTTATAATTTTATGATTAAGTATGGAGCTCTACTGTAGACTTGATAAGCCGACGGCGATGGTGTCGGGTTTTTGCAAGCACCTTTGTAGCTATGTAATGCCATTTTCTTTTATATGAACCAACAACTACAGTACACAAATAACACGAAAGGTTGATCGAAATATTTGTCTATTTACTAATGACAATTATAAATTCATTATTAATTTTCCACACCTGTTGAAGGTAATGTAAAAAATAATAGTTCTAAACCACGTCAGGTATTCAGGTATTTTCAATAGTTTAAGTAACTACTTTTGATCATTTTTTATTTTTGCTGAAACTGTAAGAACTTAAAGAGAACTGAAGCCCAGAAATAAAATTAATCAACAATGTCATTTGGACCAAAAGAAATAGTAAAATCCCTTTTTGCTTATATTTTCCGGCATGGCTGTGCACAGCCATGAGGCATAATGCTAAGAATTCAAATACACAGTGATTTCTGTAATAAACGCATAAATAAAGTGTATTAAACCAACGTCATAACGTAAAACCCCCCATCCATGACCAGAAAAGACAACAATTGACACCAGATTCATAACAGTCTTGAAAATGGATACAACCACGAAAGCCCTGAAGAAGGCGAGTGTTTTATTTAAGAAACAACCAACATATTCCAACAAAATTGCTGCGAGGAGATGATGTCAATCTCCTACAGAAATCAGTATAATAATCATGTTAGTATGCCCACTAAAACTAAGCGACACCTCAATGTTATGCATAATATTGCACTGATGGATTTTCAACTCTCGGCGCTGAACCGAGCATTGAAAATTCAACAGTGCGCTTTTATTTAGGCATTACATTTAGCTGCCGTCTAATAGTATTAGTGAAAACTGGAAATAGTAGTATATCTAAAAATTCTTTAGTTTGCCAACTTCATACACAAACAAAAGTTGTTTTACGCATCTAACATCCCGTTGGGTGGAAACTGAAGACTTCGACCCTTCTAACAGTATGATTGTGG
The DNA here is from genome assembly GCA_949629185.1 of Apamea crenata. NCBI lineage: Eukaryota > Metazoa > Arthropoda > Insecta > Lepidoptera > Noctuidae > Apamea > Apamea crenata. The sequence continues at coordinate 9,769,957 of OX451359.1, forward strand.
AAGTATGTCAGTTTTGTTCACTAGGCCGTTTTACGAGTATATACCAATTATTTAACCTATTTACTGCCTACTTGGCTAGTATGGTTCGTGTATCATGCAAAATAAAGATCATTCCAGATCATAGTTGGACCCAAGTCAAGTCTAGAAACACATTGGATACTCTTCGTCTTCTCGTCCCTCTATGAAGTTAAGATGATAACCTACTTCTTTACAAGATATTATGTTACTTAACCATCTACCAATAGCACTATTGATCAAAGAAGTGAAACATAAACGTCGTAGTGTTAAAAAAAATGTATTCCCAGCAGATTAAAAAAGCATTAAACATCATTTGACTTAGTTTTTCAAGTTGGCTTATAGTTACAGTTAATATAACGCCTTACATAACAGTAAAAGATATGATAAGATGCCCCTGTAAATTAGTATTTTAATTGCATTTATCTGATCTCGCCAAGCCTTTTGAGTAGCGCGTACATTTATCTAATGGGCGCAAACAATCTACCTATTTTAATGAGGTGGGTATGAAAAATATAATATCATTTAAAAGTACATGATTATTTATTTAAAAAAAAATCATGGCCTTAATAACAGCGGCTCTGAGTAACTATATCGGCTTAGTACGTTTCCAATATTTTCATCGTATTTTCCAAAGCTGCTTATTAGGTACTGATTTATTTTCTCTCCAATCAAAGATTTTTATAACTTTTGGCAGTCTCCTATTTCTCTATTATTTCTTCATAATGGGGTAATTTGGGACTGATGTGCACTAGTGACAAAAAGTGTTATTGTACACACTTTTTGTCACTAGTGCACATTACCACATCACTGGAATCACCCAGTGTGGAACGTTTTGCCAATAAAGATGGCAGCTTTAAAAACCAACTTGCCCGTTTGATGAGCCCACTTGCCAACCTCGTATGTTGGTAAGTACGCACACGGACTCATCGATCTCGCCCTGCAGTCTACTAACCAATTCGACAAGCAAATCATAAATTTAATAATTTAATTTAATATAATATTTAATAATCATAATTTCTTATTCTTGAAGGAACATGTTCAACAAGGAAACACACATGATTCTTGATGTAAAAGAAACTTGTTCTTCTAACGCTTGTTCAGGAATCAGTAGCACTACTTAATTTACAGTTATTGTTTCCGTCAAATAGGACTATAGGAAGCATTAGATTTTAATTAATTAAACTTTATAATAAACGGAAACATTACATTTCCTTTAATTGACTAAGAGCAGGATGATAAACCCTATTGTAATCTCTTTAAATAATTTTCTAACCTATCTGTTAACACTTATTTTTATTGTAATAGTAAGCTGAAATGGCGCTGAAATTGATATAGCGATCCAACGTGCCGATGATAAGTTAGCAAGTTGCTGAACCGAATGAGTTATTATAATCAAGGACTGGTGTGTATTTTACTAGGGATTTTAGTGTGATAGATTGGATGATTTCAGTTCAGTGACTGCTGGCAAATAGAAAATATAAGCCAAGCAGGTACTTGTCTACTCGTTTAGTTGTACACACTTGTAGGTACCTATGCAATTGTAGAGTATTTTCTTCAATGGCGATTATAGACGTGACAGATAACGGGGTATTTATCTCTCAGAGAGCAATTTGAAAAATAAGTTGGTAAATATACACATCACGAAGCTGATCATTCATACATAATTATATAATTAACTTAAGATAAGTGGTATGTTCGTGCTATTTGTCACGTCACTGGCCGCGTGTATGTGAACTGAGCTCAGGCCACGTCGACTGCCTGTCATTTGTCATCGCTGGAGCCAGCTGCCACGATGAGTGAGCGAAAAGTGCCGACCATCGCACAACATTGTCTGCATTGTACTGCCGATTGAACTAATTAATCGATAGATCGGCCGCTAGATTGCCCAGTAGCGTTTCCGGTGAAGGTTGCTCAATATTCACCCGCCGATTTGTATGCGATACAGCATTCGAAACGTTTTGATTGACGATAGCAAATAATTGGACAAACAGTATTGGTTACCAGTTTAAAGATCAGAAAAAAACTTAATTATAAAAAAGTGATGGAATGTGCATGTAATTTAGATAATACCTTCCTAATTAGATAGAATAGTCTCTTAAGTACTTATCAACGTCGAAGTTAGTTGGCTAACTTTATTTGATTCAGTCCTAATTACATACTTCACCTTTAGTAATGTTAACAAAATGTAAATAGGTGAAATAAATTCAATGATGGATGATTCAATTGGCAAGACGTTAATATATGTATGCAATTGAAAATATAAAGTATTTTCACGTCAATTATCTGACTCATAAACGTCGAATAAATTTTCATCCAGTACAATATATCGCAGGCAATTTTTTTTCGCGTCAACGTTTATATCGAGACGCGTTTGTTCAGGTGCTTCAATAAATCTAATTAACATTTAAATGGTGATCACGCATAATAATCAGGTGGCTTTGTAAACTGAGACGATGCTCCTTAATTAGTAGACAAAAGCAACAATGTACTAATGAGCCATTAAGTCGGTTAAAACATTGAATACATGGGTTGCTGAATAAACAGTGGAGCACTTGTTCACACCAAGCGAGTGCCGTATGACGCAAGCGGTGTGTCCGCAGTGCAGCAAATGCCGCTTGTGCTGTGTGCCGTGCCGAAAAGCACCAAGATGCCGATGCTGACACAACTGTGTGCGTGCCCAAGCGCCTGCACACAGGCGTGCCCAAGCGCCTGCCAATGCCATTGAAATGCACCGCCATCTACAAACAGCATAAAGCCGGTTTAAACTGTTAGTTGAATTCCAGTTTGAATCCAATAAGTAAAAATTCTATGAATGCTAATGAAATAAACAAACCTTTTGTTAAAAATCATCAATTTAATTTTATTCATAAATGAGAATACAGATTCATTCGCTTACATAATTCACAATCTTACTATTTTGTGCATATCTGTATCTAGAATCAATTATCTTAAAATTATTCAGGGTATAAATAAGTCTAGCCAATTTTTGAATTTATTAATGGAATTATGCATGAAATTAGTATGAATTCTGGATTTCATCAGCACCATTGTTGATACAAATCAGTTGCATAATGATTTTGGACATAAATTACTCTACGAATTTATTACACTCTCAATAAGATTATAATAAGATGGTTGATATAAAAGCTTAGAGAGATGATAAATTCGATGTTAAGAATTATAGACCCATTGCAAAAATTCCTATTTTTCAAAAGTTATCGAAAAATTAATTTACAATTGCATTTATAATTATTTTGAAAAAAATAAGTTATTTTGCAACGAACAAAAGGGTTTTCGAAAGGATACTAATATCAATATGGCATTGTTCGACCTCCTTTCTTATATTATGACGTCTGTCGATGAAAGAGCTCCGGTATGTGCTATACATACCGATATGATGAAAGCGTTTGACTATGTAGATCATAAGATTTTGCTGAACAAACTGTATGGCTGTGGAATCCGAGGAAATATTTTGTAACTTTTGGAGTCATATCTGGATAACAGATCCCAGTGCACAGAAATATCACAAATATGCCAAAAAAGCAATTTCGTAACCATTTCACATATCAACCAAGAGCTATAAAATACGGAGTGCTTCAGGGTAGCGTTTTGGGGCCGTTACTTTTTTTAATATATATAAATATCTCCCAATACTCATTTCTGAAAAATGTTTTTTTGCCGATGATAGTACGGCTGTTGTAAAGTGTAATAATCCTGTCTATTACGAGAATGATATAAATGATTTTCTCAATAAAATAATTAACTGGCTTAATAGCAATAACTTATTGATTAATTTAAACAAAACAAAAGTAATGCACTTTCATCAAAGGTGTGAAAAACCTCCAGTTCATGTTAGTTATGATAAGTACCAAATAGAATATACAAAAGAGGCAAATTTTTTTGGTATAATGCTTGATAGTACCTAAACTATCATGGAAACCCAATATCGAAAAAAAATGTCTGAAATTTAATAAATTTGCATATGCACTGTTTCAGCTGTCGAAAAAAGTTAATACACAACACTTTTAATAGCGTATCACGGATTGGTTGCATCAGTTCTGAGGTTTGGTATTATTTTTTGGGGGCAATCATCAGTTCAAGAGAGACTGTTTATAGAGCGCAGAAACGATGCGTTCGGTCCATGTGTGGCTTAAAAACTACCAAAACTTATAAACCTCATTTTAAATCATTAAAATTACTGACTATGCCAGCTATGTACATTTACGAGACTGCTTTGTTTGTTGATATCAATTTACACCTGTTTCAAAAACTATCCGATGTAAAAAAGACTCCAATGCGTTCTCAATATATGAATAAACTGTGCGACAGAAAATGCAGAACCACTTTAGTGAAAAAGAGTTTTTTTGGCATGGCTCCGAAAATTTATAATAAAATACCCGATAGCATAAAAAATTTGCCCCTAAAGTTTAAGAAAAGTCTCGACTCGCTATTAATTGAAAAATGTGATTATACTGTAGAAGATTTTATAATGATAATTTTTAATATTTCGTGTGCAATAAAAATTTGATGTAATTTTTTAAATATTTTTAACAAATCTGTTTCTCGTTTTAGGTTAGGTATCTTTAATTGTAGATTTTAGATATTTAACTAAATTTAAAATAGTTTTTTTTTCTGTTCGTTTTTTTGTTTTGTTTTATTGTTTGCTTTTATTTTCAACAATATTTGTACGCCTTCACGGCAAAACATAGCACCAATATAATTAACCTAAGACCTTTATGTAAATACCTAGGATGTTTCACAAATATATATTTTGACTCTGATTAGCTAGGTATGTAGATGTTGTTAATGTAGAGCTGTTCCCACGTTCTCCTATTGTGAATATTGTAATACCCTAACAGCCAATTTTAAAAGCATCATATTTTACCAAAAAGTAACTACTGAAATATGTAACTATAGGTACTTATTACATTGGTCAACAATATCCCAAGAAATGATTTAATGCCAAACCAATGTTATCAATTTAAATCACCAAAACACTACAGCGAAGAAAATTTCCCGGATTTCTGTTTAATTAGACACGGTCTATATAACAAAATCAATCAATGTTATACCTATTAGAGAAAAAGATTCTTTTTAAAATTGTACACTCACTGGATTGTAAGCTAAGCTTGAAAAAACGTAGGAAAAACGTGTCTAAATAATTGCAATAGTTAATGAATTAAAGAACCTGTAATTTGATGAAGCCAGACGGTCTGTCACGTAGCATTCTAAGTCAGAACCCTCGTTTTCTGTTCACAAAAAAGCTATTATCTGGTTACAAGAAGAAGTGTTAAAAAAGAACGACTGGAGTTTGGAACAGGCCGAGTAAATGAGAACAAAACATTTGCGATGATGAACGGAACAATGAGAATTGTTTAGGGTGATTTGTCGATTTTTTGGTAACGGATAAATAGTAAGTAACAAAATAAATCCGAGTTGTACTCGCCCACGAGGTTCCGAGCCTTGATATGAAAAAAAAAACTTTTTTAATATAAATTTGAATTTTGTGCTGTCACGATACTAATTTTATTAGTAAAGGGTTTTTGCTGATTACCTACATAAAAACTGTGCTAAGTAGAGATATCATTTTATTTTGTCTGAAATACTTGCATAAACCTCAGCAAAACTAGCAGTTTTTTCGCTTTGTAAACTTTGAAGATAAATGTTTTTTTTTATAAAAAGACAAATAGGTACTGCATAAATGTGTTTTTTTTTTGTTTTATTGTGTAAATGAAATCCTTTTACATGATACGCTACTTGACCTAGTTAAAAAAAATAGCGCCCCATTTCGGCTTCTATTGCAATGAAAACAGCAATATTGTTTCTATTTTTTCACTTGCAATGTAAGTGGACAACCATTGTATATAAGTTATAAGCAAAGTAGTTAGGTACTGAAATAACCAGCTGTGATAGACAGACGAAGTTACGTTAAGCACCATAAGGGTTCCTTTTTAAAATTTTGTACGGAACCCTAACCTTGAAAAAATTGCTACAATTTTAAAGATTTTTTGGAGAGACAAGTCTCATGCGCACGTTTTAGAACAGAAATATCAAATTCTTTATACCAAAATATTTTTACATGATTATGAACTAAATCATAACTTGTAATATAATGTACATACTCACAGTTATTTTCATTCATTCCTCCAGGTTAGAACAAGCATTCCGTTACCGTTAGGCGCTGATCTGATTATTCCTCACGACACCAGGACACGTTTTATTCACAATTAGTACACAGACACAGTCCCAACTTTAACATTAGACTGCAACGATTTAGTGACAACCATGGGTTGGTAATTTCGCCCACATTGATTGATATCATTTTTCCTATAAACACTATACTTCTAATACAAAATAACTATAGAATATATTGTATTTTATTAATAATATATTGTATTATGACAGCTTTGACAAATCATATTCATCCGTTAAAGATTTATTGGAATATAATTATGAGAATACATTTTATTAAATTAGCCAATATGTACTTTCAACACAAATTAAACAAATAAATTCCACAAGCATTTTGTGAACAAAGGCTAAGCGTTCATTTATTATCTATATTAAAGCTTACTTCCGCTGCGGATGCCGTCTGAACCGACTATTAAATCTTCGCGAATCGAGCACATTGAATATGCAACGAAGTCGAAACACAGGATAGCCACGTTACGTTTGTCAAGCATACCATCCAACGTAATTTATTAACACAAACAAAAAGTACGGACTTTTTGTATCTACTAGTTTTTTATATAATATACTGTTTATTTTTTATCGAATTCTTTGGATTACAAATAGAACTGACTATTGTCGAGACATTCGCATAACGCCTATTATCCAGCACCTCAATTGCGTAACACATTTTCAATTACAATCTGAAGGATTTTGAAGGAAATTCATAATCCATTGCTTCTAACGATTTAGAAAATTCGTCTGCTCGACAGCGTAAATAACGCAATGAATATTGTTGAATTGTCACAATGAATGGTACTGCCATTGTGAGTATGCTATGCCAGTACCTTGCAGTTTTCCTAAAAGTTTATAAATCACTGTCAGATGAGTGAGGTGAATAGCCATTTATTTATTTATTTATTTGATGTAGGCACACCAATAATTTATTTACAAATAAGACATATACAGACATTTACGATGGGATTCTGTGTAAATAAGCTACTTATAGGCATGCACATCATTCATAAAAAAAAGAACGAATCTGAATTACAATTGAAATAATTATAGAGAATAAAGAACATATGGAAAAGTTAAATTAAAAATATAAATATATAGCCATAGCCAAGCAATCAGATACTCGTATAAGCTAAACTACCTATCAAGTGATCAGGAACAGAAAGACGTGTGACAATGACTGTGCGTAATTCAAGTCAAGGCATTGTTAGGCTGTTGTTTCGTCTTTCTTCTCTTCTCCCAGACTAAAAATCGAATCTAATCTAACTAGCCTGTGTGTTATCCTACTGCAGGGCAAAGGCCCCCCTTTCCCTTTTCCACACTCAATCCTGTCTTTTTCTAGAGCCGGCCAGTCCTTTCGGCAGGAATAAACTAAAAAAGATAACAAAAGCCGACAGAGAAATAGAGCTCTTTATTTCTCCAACTCTTCCAATTAATAAGGTCAGTGATGCTTCTTTTCAGTATTGATACGATCATTTGCTGTTCCGATCCTTAAAACCAAACCAACACCTACCTTTCAAATATATTTTTAATGATAATGAAATTATATCCCATCAGTATGTCTAGAAGATACATCAGTGTATAATTGGCTATAAACATTTGTGAAGTTGGTAAGTATACCTGCCCATTAGTTTCCATCCATCTAAAGATCAATTTATGAGCAGGAATGTTGGATCTCCTTTAATATATTTCTTCCCCTTTTAAGGGAAAACATTGTACTTAAGATTAAAGTTCTTATTGTTGTTTATGACATAATTTTCACTTTTATATTGTTTGTTTCTAAGATGACTATTATTAAGCATCTTTGTTTTAATTGAATGTTCTTTAAAAACAGAATTACTCGTGTTACAATCATATAGGTTTAGAACGTCATATTTAATACCTTAATGTAAAACTATTATTTCATTAAAATATTTTCACGAAAAGAAAAACAAAATTCTTAAAAATTATGTGAAACAGGCCCTTTTAAAGCAACAGAATCAGTTTGGGCTTAATTACTACCTACGCCACATATGCCTACACAATTGATATTCTCTACTTACATTGCTCTATCCTAGATGAGGTGCTTTAGAACGAAATAAATTACAAAAAGAGTCTACAAAAATAAATACATTTTGGTATCAATGATTGCAAGATATGAAGGGCGAGGTCGATGATTTTGTTAGTGTATTCACACTGGGAATTCCATTTAGGCATATGTAGATTCGTGATAATCACGTACAGGATTCGTAGACTGGTGTAGAAGCAGTGGCTACGCTTTGTGGACCCGCGTAGGCGCTGAGGCAACGGTGCGCGTACTTTTGACGAATGCCTGCAGCGAAAAGGTTATTTTTTGTTAATAGCATACATATCTACATTGAACGTAGTCAATATAACATTACATAGAAAAGCTAGGGAATATGGAAATAATGAGGAAAATACAATATGAGAAAATAGTAAGAAGATTCATTACCACGCAAGTTGGATAAACGAAAGCGCCCTGTGTATCAGACTGGTAAACTAACCACGGTACACACGGTTGTCTCACTTAAATGATACAATTCTTACAATACTGTCATTGGTCCTCCATGCGCCTGCGCAAGAAAGTCGTTTTACGTTGTTTGTGTTAAAATGGCTACTTTTATTGTACGTCCTGCAGTGTAACCTTTAACAAACTTTTGTCGTTCCAAGTAAATATAAACATAAATTGCATATCTATTGAACTCCTTATGGGTAGTTCTCGAAACTATTAGACTAGCTTTTGCCTGCAGCGTCCCTCGTGGTCACAAATTATCCCTTCGGAAATACCGGGATAAAAATGATCTTATGTCCTAACCCTGATCATAACCCGTGTGTTTAGGCATGAAAAGGTTACAGACGGACATACAGACATAATTTTTATGCATTTATAATATTGAGTATGCATTCTTGGTAAATACTTTGCTCTGTAGATGTCATACTCATTAGTTATTAGTTCTGCATAATATATGTAAAGCTCGAACGTAAATAAGCTGCTATTAGGTTTAATAGACACGCCAGGTTGATCACTATGAGGTCGATAGTTGTCGAACACGATAGTCGATTGATATACCTATAGTCACCGCACCCACCGTGCAATAATTTAATACCAATAGATACATTATTAACTAAAAGGCATAGAAAAACTAAAACTCGTTTCAATGAGAACTGATTCAATACCTCACACTTTAACAATTGTTGATACCTACTTTAATAAACAATACGACTTTATTGATTCGGCATACCCAAATGGAAAACAGTCTGGTAGTGCATTTATTTTGATTGCTTTCAATCCGAGTGCAATTATTATTAATACCTCACTTCATATCCGTGATATTTACAGTATTTTGTTCTTTCGAGATCATTTCACGGACAATTTAACTCAAATCACTGAAATCGCCATTTTAATACAGGAGCGAGTAACAACGGTCTTTAGCCCAACTCATATCCATAATTCATGCGTATCTTTAAACAATTTCAAAAGAATTGTTGTTGCATGTAATTCTTTGCAATCATAAAGGGGCAACATCGAGTACACTTTCGATCTCGTATTGAAATTTACACGAAAGGTGGTAATTTTCCGCCGCATGATGACATTAATAGCGGCGAGACGCGCGGGTAGAACAATATTTTTTGCATAAAGCTGTTTTACATTCGGCCGAAGTCGGCGCTCGTCGTTCCCCCCCGCTTCGCCGCCTCGCATCACTTTACATGTTTATACGACGTCTGCGCAGGTGTACCGACCAAACTTATGTTTGTTTATGCAATTAAACTATTGCTGCACAAAATATTGCCTGTATGTAAATTATAATTTTCATACCAGTTTAAATTCACAGATAGTGCCTTATTAGTTCCATGTTCATTAATTAGCGATGCGTTTTACGATGATTATCTAATTCTAACTGCTCTAAGTGCATTCACCTATCCATAAGGACTATAATTGCATAGGTGTCTGATTCTCGGTGCTCATCACCACTGACACCCGACCGTCGCATTTCCATAAGTAATTGAAAACTAAGTTTAACCACGCACATCTAATAAGATAAGCAAATCACAATTTGCATTAGTGGCGGAGCTAATTAAATAAACAAACTGTCTAGTTGGGATCGTTAAACATTAACAAATAGATAAAAAGAGGCCGTAAAAGCCTAAAAAACTGATGACCAATAAATAATAGCGGCGACCATGCGCCGGAGTCAACGCCAGTCAATACATTCTAATCAGTGATTTATTGCCACTAATCCTCAGCTCAGCACAAATAAGCTATCTTGTCGATTTAATGTTGTATCAGCTCAGGCGTGAAACTCCCGCGCACCACTAAGTGGTCCTTCCAGTTTCCACTCGAAATATTTTAATAAGGCCTCACTGCTCACGCACCCTAATAAAAACACACACACGCACTCACCAACACGAACGATCTCCTTTAAAACCTCTACTCGTTTGAGTCCAATTTATTTATAATAGTAGCGACACTAAGAATCTACATTTTTGCTCTAAACGGTGTTAATTTATTGACCGTGGGCAGATAATATCACTTTTTTTCTCCCATTATTAAAGCGATTACACGAGAAATTATACGTCGTAGTCGAGTCCCGAGCGCTCCATCGGAATGGGCCCTGCTATCTAAAGTGTTCCTTACATGTCCACAACAAGGGTCAGTTTCCCTTGAGAACGTTACAAAAGCTTGATAATACTTTCGTTGACGAAATCGCCTTATTGACTCGCTAATAAAAAGTGTTAAGTTATGGACAAGTTATGCCACTTGCATTAATTTCGATGCTTAACCTGATAAACAAATTATGGTATATTAAGTTAATAGCTTAATTTATAATTGAATGTGTTACGATGTGTTCATAAGAAAGCATTGTTACGATCGGCCTTTAGCATATCTGGTTGCTGTTAACGACAAATTGCGTGGATAAAAATATGTATGTGTACGTGTTGAGAGATCGAAACTTTAATGCTTGAGAAACATTTTAATTTTGTATTTATGCCATCGACGGATCCAGTTTGTCTGCCTATAAAATTTTATTTTTACACCATTCTGTCTGATTTTAAAAATTGTATTTCTTAATCTTATTAAAAAGTTATTTATTTTATTGCTAGATTTACACCATATTTTATGAAATGTGAGGAAGGGTTTATGGACGCAGGTCTGTTATCATGGCGAGTTGATTACCTACGCCTGGTGAAGTTGTCTACTTCACACAGGCTGTATGGTTAGCGTGCTGTGGCTAGTAATAAAAGTGGTTGCTGAGCCTTTGACACGGTATTGTAATGACACGGGGACGGGACGTAATGAGCGCTCACGGAATCACCGCTTACGTGGAATCAGGGCAGAGTATTTCGCCAGAGGCCCTCCCATTACGGTCACATGTAAAAAACGAATGTTATATCAACGAGGACCGTAAAGTCTGCCAAATGACTGTTGTTATTTGTTTTGATGACTTAATTTTGTTACTTTTCCTGACGGGTTTTATAGAAATCGTAAAAGCAGCTAATGATTTTAATTGATACGTTTTCTGATTAACATTTTTTATTTATTCGAAAGCCGATACCGAGCTGATAAAAATACGGTTTATAGGAATATGAATAAATTAATGCAAGGAATATTTTAGTAATTTCACACTTCCACGGTGAAGCTTATCATCTTGTGCAGGTCGTAAAAAACGACTGCGGAGAGGTGTCGATACGGTTGTAGGTCCTACTGATAAACAGGCTATGTTCTGGCATGCTGTCACCGCACAGTGGAACTCTGCTTACTTTATTTATTTAATTTATTAAGTGTGGATACGCGAAGTAATAAGGATAGCACTATAGCTTTCTGTGAATACCTATGGTTCACGTGTTTCTAGCTATGCACCTTGAATTTGTAAGTAAATCGATCAGCAAAAAAATAAAAAAGTGCTAGTGTAATCTTATTTTGAGGCGGAATAATATTCTTTCCTTTTTCTGGAAGTCTATAAGTACCGACACGTACTTAAGAGCTAAGAAATAAACTTTATTCTTTACAATATTATTGGCCAGTTCGCGCGAGACGCTGACGCGAGCGCACGTAGTTTGTTTACTCCGTATCGCTTAAGTCAAGGTTTTTTCGGAGTACCCACATAAGTTGAGAATGGAAGAAAAAAGTGACGGAAATAACGCGGAAAACAGCGATTCGATGATTACTTTGATTTCCTTTGCGGGTGAGGCGAGTAATAGTAGCAACCAAAAGGATTGCGAGATGGATAGTGGAAGAATTGCGGAGAAAAGGGCCAGGGAAAATGGCGATGAAAGCTGCAGCGAAGAGGGTTTTATAACGGTGATTAGAAGGCGACCTAAGCGCCTTTTAAGGAGTGAGTCTGGAATTGAAGGCGAATCGGGGAAGGAGATAAGAGAAGAAAATATGGATGACACATATAAGATTAGCTTAACGTCTTTAGAAGTCTTGCCCAAACAAATGGCATTAGCAAAACTATTGAAAAATGAGAATATTCAAAACATATTGAGAATCAACTATAGGAGTCCCTACAAGGTTTTCATACATATTGCTAAGAAAGAAGATGGAGAAAAATTAATCAAATGTCAGAAGTTCGTTGATTTAGGAGTTAGAATCCAATTTGTTAACCAACTCGACTTATCTTACGGAATAATAAAGGGTGTAGATTTGGAAATGAGTGAGTCAGAGATATTACAGTCATTAGAGACATCATGCAAAATATTATCAGTTCGAAGACTAAGGCGTATCAGTCAGGACAGGGAGTGGGTGGATAGTGAAACTGTGCGTGTATGTTTTGAGAGCCGCACAACTCCAGAATATATTCTTGCCTATGGATGCCGTTTTAGAGTAGAACGATATGAATTTCCTGTCTCTCAATGCTCCAACTGCTGGAAATTCGGGCATATAAAGAAATTCTGTCAAACAAAAAAGATTCTGTGTCCTAAATGCAGCCAAGAGCATGAAAATTGTGAAACAGACCGAATAGTATGTCCGAATTGCAAAGGACCTCACATGGCACTTGACAAAACGTGCCCTGCCTTCCTAAAAGAAAAAGAGATTCGAACTCTAATGAGTGTAGAGAATATATCCTATAAGAAAGCCTTAGAAATATATCTAAAGAACAACAATAAAGGCAGTATGGTTGTAGCAATTGAGGATTCTGAGGAAAGTCCAATTACTTTGAAGAAAACTTACAGTAGTGTCGTGCAATCGACAGTTACTGCACAAGAAGTCTTAACTAATGACAGTACATGCAATCAAACAGAAACCTTAGGCAACAGACAAATACAAAAACAAAAAGTGGATAGGTCTAAGAAGCAAAATAAATATAAAGATGGGCAAGAAAATCAAACTACATTTATGGAAACAGAGTGGGAAACCGTTCCTATGGAAGATGAGATAATTGGAAGTAGTCAGGAAAACAGACAATGGGAAAAAGTGGAAGCTGAAAAGAAGAGGAAAAGAAAATTTAGATTCATAGAAATAATTTCAAAAATTAAAGAAATAATTTGTTCTGAAAAAGGATTTGAAGAAATAATAATGTCGGTGTTGAAAGTAATATATGAGGAATGCAAGGTATTTGTTAAGGAATTTTTGATTGGAGGTAATTTATGTCAATGGCTGTTAAACTCTTTAAATGGATAATTATCGCAAAGACGCTGTGATTAACATACTACAATGGAATAGTCAAAGTTTAAAGCCAAAATCACCTAGTTTAGACGCGTTACTTGGACAAGAAAAAATACACATTGTCATTGTAAGTGAAACTTGGCTGAATCCAGACGTTCGTTTGAATATGAGAGGTTATAATATATATAGAAAAGACAGAGACGATTCTTACGGTGGTGTTGCAATAATTATCCATAAATCTATACAGGCGCAAGTATGCCCAATTAGCTTAAGTAATGTAGGTATAGAGGTTATATGTATGAAAATACTTAATTGTAAAAGTTTGGAACATGTTGTATCTATTTACTGTCCATCTTCAGTGCGTACAACATCATCAGATTGGGACAATATTTTCTCGTTGGTGCCTAAAAAATCATTAGTTGCAGGTGACTTTAACGGTCACCATACGAACTGGTCTTATAAAACGGATCAGCGTGGAACTCAAATATTAGACTCATCATTGGAACACGGCTTTGTGACATTAAATAATGGAGAGGCAACCCGGGTCAAGTTAGTTAATGGAAATATACAAAGATCATCACCGGACATCACATTAGCATCATCTGATATCGCTATTAAATTTCATTGGGCTGTAATGAATGAAAATCTAGGTAGTGATCACCTCGTAATGAAGATTTCGATGAATTTTCAAGAACACATCGAGTATAATAAAAGACGAAATTTCAAAAAAGCAAAGTGGGAGGCCTATCGTCATGAGCTTACCGTGTCTTTTTCTAGGGTAGTGGACGTCAGCAATAATATTCAGGCATTATACGACTATTTCTTGGAACAAGTTGATATGGCAGCGAATAAACACATTCCTATGATTAAAATTTGTACTAGTCCCTCAAGGAATTTTAAGCCAAAAGATTATTGGGATCCATCGTTATCTAGAGCAGTGGCTGAACGTAGGTTGGCTTTAGCCAAGTTCAGAAGAAATCCTACTCCTGACAATCTTACAAGATTAGAAGAGAAAGGCAAACATGCACATAATTTGATAATGAAAGCCAGAGATAGCGGCTGGAAAAAATTTTGTAGTAGCATAGATGAAACTTCTTCAGTTTCTGATATGTGGCGAAAGATGAGATGGCTTAAAGGTTATCGTCAAGCTAGATTTAGTGTGTCGGAGGAAAAACTAAAAGGTTTGTTATATTCACTCACACCAGATTCCGTGATAAATTTACCACCACTATTCAAATCACGGAATTTTTTAATTGAATCATCATTTACAATAGAAGAGTTAGAGAATAGTTTTAAAAAGAAGGACACTGCTCCGGGTAATGATGGAATAACGTACTCTATGATTTATAATCTCCCGTGTGAGGCCAAGGAGTTTCTTCTCCGGATATATAATGACATTTACAGAACTGGAGATATCCCAAAACAATGGCGTGCAATATCAGTTATTGCTATTCCTAAAACTGGGCACGACACGAATACGGAGACTAAACTTAGGCCAATATCTCTTATATCCTGTGTCTGTAAGATATTCCATAATATGATCGGAAAAAGAATAGAATGGTATATTGAGAAACATTCAATTTTGTCACCTTACACGGTTGGTTTTAGGAGAGCTCAATCTTGTTTAGATTGCATTTCAAGACTATCTACGTATGTTCAATTGGGTTTCACTAGAAATGACCCTACGCTGGCTTGCTTTCTGGACATTTCAAATGCTTATAACAATGTCTTAGTGGAAAAGGTTGTTCAGACATTGGATGATTTGGGAATTGGCTCAAAGGTTTGTGGTTATTTAAATTCATTTCTATCAGAGCGGTACTTGATGATAAGAAGTAGTAGTGATGGACGAACTGTTGATGTTAGACGAACAAGCAGGGGGCTAGCACAAGGCGACCCAATATCACCGATGCTTTTTAATATTATTACATCAACAATTTGCCAACAGATTGAGAATGTAATTGTTTCGCAGTACGCGGATGATTTCGTATTTTACCTCAGCCATAAAGATATAAACCACGTGGAATCGGAAATGCAAGTTGCTCTTAACTCTATGGTTGTAATGCTGGATGATTTGGGTCTAGACATGTCACCAGATAAATCAAAGATGTGTCTTTTTAGTAGAGGTAGAAGAAGACGACAATTGCAACTTACAATTAACAACTTACCAATTTCCCCAGTAGATTGCGTGAAACACTTAGGTATCTGGTTAGACAGATCACTTCTATGGAAAAGGCATATTAATGAAATACATGAAAAGACGGCAAAGTTTTTAAATTTATTTAAAGTTTTGGCGGGGCCGACTTGGGGAATCCATCCGAAACATTTGAGATCTTTGTATATTGCATTGGTACGCAGTAGGATAGACTTCGGTTGTTTTCTCTATGATAATAGTGCAAAGAGTCATTTAGGTAAACTGGACAAAATTCAGAATCAGTATTTGAGGAGTATAGGTGGTTTTATAAAGAGCTCTCCAATACACGTAATGGAAGCTGAAATGTGCATTCCTCCTTTGTATGTTAGGAGATTATACTTAGCTTACAAGTTTTGTATAAAAAGTATGTCATGTTTGAACAATGTAACTATTAAATTAATAGAGGACTTGAATGATCTTTCAGTCACACGATACTGGAATAATAAGAAAAAACCGTTGCTTGTGACCGTATACAATGAGTGTAAACTCCGTAATATACATTGTTCAAGTATTTTAGATATGTACTCACTGGAGAAATGGGTGACAGGTATAAACGTACGGGACAAAATTAGTTGTAAGTTAGACTGTGTCAAAGTAGCAAAACGCAGCCATGAGGTTACATCACTTAAATTCGATGTTATCAAAGAACTTAGTGAAAAGTACCAGGGGTGGAAAATGTACTTTACTGATGGGTCTAAGAGCAAAAGTGGATGCGGTGCCGCTTATTATAGTTTGAGTGATGGAACTTCGGCCTTGTTTAAATCTATTGATACAAACGTATCTGTAATGACGATGGAACTCGTTGCAATCTCAAAAACTCTAGAGAAAATAATTTGTGGGGACAATGTGAACTATTCTGTGAATCAAAACATTGTTATTTGCACGGATAGCAGAAGTGGTTTAATGCATTTAGCTCGATGCGCCTCTGGTTGCAGAGGTGTACCGATAGCTTATGTAATTCTTAGATTATTTTATGAACTTGGTGACATTAATTTGAGGTTGCAATGGATTCCATCTCATCTTGGTATACATGGAAACGAGAAGGCTGACATGTTTGCAAAGAAAGCTATTTTGGAAGGATTGGAAATTGATATCGCTCCGTTCTACACAGAAATACTTGGCTATTACAAGAACCTATGCTACAATCGTTTTAAAGAGTATTTTGACAGGAACTCTAAAGAAAAAGGCATATGGTATAAGACTATGCAAAGTGAGCCTCCTCGAATTCCTTGGTTCGCTGAAAGTCATGCAAAGAGGTCGTATGTTGTTATGGCACATAGATTGCGTTCTGGTCATTTTCCATCGAGGAAATTTGGATACCTCATGAAAAAAATCGATTCCCCTAATTGCCAAGTGTGTAATAAAGTCGAAGATGTCCAACATTTGCTGGTGGAATGTGAAAAGAACAGGAGAGAGAGGGAGATAGTGATGCGGGAGTTAAAAGTTAATATGTATGATGTAGGGGCTTTCATTAGAATATTATCTACACCGAATTCGAGAGAAGCGAAACTGATTTATGAAATGGTTGCTGCATCACTATCTCCCTCGCTTACGCAATAATATATTTGTATTATTAATAATTAATAATTACGTGTAATAATTAGTTAGATTAGGGTATGATGAGGCGGACGTACCTTTGTAAGGTAAAAGCCTCTAAATAAATAAATAAAGATTTAAAAAAAAAAATATTATTGGCATTGACATTTAGCCTTCATAGTGCAGGCAGCATTTCGTTTGTGCAAGCTTCAATATTGTAATGTTAAAGAATAAAGGTAGAGTTACGCAGACTTTACACTCTGACAATGTATTCATGTTGCATTTATAGATATTTACTACTTTATTATTGTATCCCCTGGACGAATGGAAGTTAACCGAGATAATCTTGCTGCTGATCCTTTAATAGGTTTTAAAAGTTAGGTACAGGAATGGTAAAGGACAGCTAGTTTAATGTAGACATAAAGTCAAGGGCTCACATCCTGCACCAGAATCTTAAGTACTTCATTACAATATAGGTACTGGTAATAAGGCACAAGACGAGATGTTGGACGTCCGGCGACGAGATGGGCAGACGACATTGTTGCCATCGCGGGCAAAACCTGGATGAGGCTGGCACAGCAGCATGGTGATTGGCACAAGAAAAGAGAGGTCTGTCCCAGCAGTGGGTGAAGTTGGGCTGTGGATGATGATGATGAATATGGCACATGGAGTTTCAGAGCAGCTGTTACATATGTATGACAGACAGAGAGACGATGCTCAACAAAGTCAAAGATTTTCTGAAACTGTATGTTCCTTTTATGAAGAGCCGGGTACTGCTGGCATTTTCTAATCTAATCTAACTAGGAATACCAGCATAACCTGCATAACTGCAGGTGCAAATGTCACACCAATACTCATCTTTATATATTTTATTTCCAGTACCTGTATCCCCTTCATCATCTGGTGGAGGCGCGGGCGGCGGGGCGGGAACCCCCCTGTACCCCGGCGCGGCGTCGCACCCCCTATCCTCCCTGCTGTCACAACAGAGGCTGTTGGAGCTGTCCCGCTTCGGTCTGCGGCACTACGACATCGCGCACCATGTGCTGTCACAGCAAGGTGCTGTAACCAAGTTGCTTGGTAAGCTGTTAAGGATTATTTTTAAGTTGATGTTGGTATCATTACTTGTTGTCTCTATGTTTATAACTATGTGAGCATTTGTGAAGAGAGAAAAATGGACATAAAGATAAATACAGGATGAAATTGAAAAATTGCGCCAACTCAATATAGGAAGTGCAGTAACTGTTACTGTATAATCATTATAAATTGTAATTTTCCAAATCTAAATTCTTGTAATATCGTGTGATTATCGTCTTAGATATTGCAAGCTAAGTTATTGCTGTAGGGACTACCGGTAGCAGTACCTAATGCTAGCAGTGCAAAATGCAATGTTCCCGCGCATATCGTTTAGCGGTAAGGCCAGTCGTTTTCCCAGCGCCGCCGCCGTGGCGATAACTTGTTTTCCATATACAAATGTAATAAGTGTCATTGTGCCTAAAGTTCATGGTCATTTGAATAGACTTTAACTAGTACACTTGAATTTTATTTTCTCTCCTTTCTCCAAACACGATACTCAATAAGGTCCCAACAATTGCCTTCAAGTAAATACGAATTATCGGCGTTCGAGTAAAAAAAAAACAATCAAAACAAACAAGAGAAAATTAAAATATCAATCAATTTTAGCGCGTGCCCGATTATCAATCCGTTCATCGTAGACCTCACAACATGAAAGTAAGGTGGCAACGCGTTAACTAGCGGTCATTAACCTAATTTTGACCATTCCTAAGAAAAAAAGGGCACGTGTTGACGTTGCCAAATCGCTTGCCTACGCGCACGTGCACGTGCTCGTGCACCCCTTTAAAATTTTCTTTATAACATGTTGAATTGCATACTTTAATTTGGCGCACCTATTCATTTCACCTGTAGATACCAGCACCCCTACTGCATAACACATTTTCAATCACAATCCGAAGGATTTTGAAGGACATTGCTGTACCATTTGCTTTAGGTATGTCTGAAAATTTCGTCTGCTTAACGACGTAAATGACGCAATGAATGCTGTAGAATTGTCAAAATGAATCGCCACTGTAAGTGCGTTGCGCAATTACCTCGTAAGTTTTGAAGGCAAAGATGATACCGAAATAAAATAAAATCGCACAAGCAATTAAAGATAATCGTGACAATAAAAGAGTCTTGATGACTCAAACGCGGTTTGTCACTGGTCGCAGCTGCTATCTTCTTGAAAAAGAAAAGTTTATTGAAGGGTATATCGGCAGTAACAGCAGAGAGGGGCTTGTGGCTCAGTAATAACAGCCGCAGGGTCTATCGATCAGGTCAGATCAGGATCAGGACGGGGATGGGTGATCATCTTGACATACCAAGACCCCTCCGTGCCTCGGAAAGCACGTTAAGCCGTTGGTCCCGGCTGTCATTCGTGGATCTTTATCAGTCGTTCCGGGTCGTCAGAAGCCCGAAAGTCTGACGACCAGTCTTACCAAGGGGTTTTGTTTTACCCAGTAACTGGGTTGTGGAGATCAGATAGGCAGTCGCTCCATGTAAAATACTGGTACTCAGCTGCATCCGGTTAAGACTTGAAGCCGACCCCAACATAGTTCGGAAAGGATAGGCAGATGATGAGGCGTATCGGCAGTCTTGTGCTAGACTGGTAGTAGAAGACCACACAACCATAATTATTATCATTGGCATTGATTGTAATTCTGGTTAAAGTGAATGTCATCATCATCATTATCATTCCCAAATGACAGGCAGTAATAAATCGACATGGAAAACGAAAAAAAAAATCTCAAAATCGGTATAATATCTTTAAATAGGCAACTTACAGCTCACTAAGCTTACTTTAACATATGTATTTAAAGAAGGAGTTTCATATTTATCAAGTCAGTCAGAGTATGTTGTTTATTAGATAAGTATCAGTGTCTTCTGCTGTAAGTATATTCTTCAAGATAGAATTAATCACTTAATCAACTTGATTGGTGCGAGTGATTAGCGAAAAAACACCGCGTATTAGGTGCTAATTAAAAAAGTGCAAATGCACCTGTAACTATTAATGTACATTCTATTGAAGCTTTTAATGTATTAATCACTAGCGGTAATCAAAGTGTGCGCCAGTCTTTTAGAGCTGAGTTGTCAGAAATGGAATACTTTTTCATATAGATAACAGTTTTACTGAATTTTTATACCTAGGTATCACTAATACCCGGCTAGGTACTGCATTCCTTAGATATCAAACGGTATCCAAATCCTCCAACCCCACAAAAGTTTTATATTCAAAGTTGTTCAATACCCAAAGATATTAATTTTTGTAAAAAATAAACGACTTTTTTATGTTTTTCAAAAACAAATCGTTTATTTTTTACAAAAATGATATATTTTAATGAACTAAAAAGTACTAAATAAAACTAACGTAAACATCGACAAAAACTTTAAACATAAACTTTAATATTTTCTTATAAGCTTGAGGCTTATCTTTAAGTGTAAGAAGGACGCTCACGCATAAAACCTTATAATAATAATGATTTGTCAATCATCTTAGATGGCAATTGTGTATGTCTATGTATTGCCTATACATAAAGTGATACCAATGCATACGTAAGAGCAAAGTGTCTTGAAAATGTCAACGCAAAGTTTGAATGGTGTATTTTAGTGTTAGTAATGGGTGTATAGTCCATGCAGGCATTTATGTTCTTTTGATGATTCGGAGGAGGCGGCACAGCTATATTCGGCACATTTTATAGCTTTCAAAATATCTTCATTTTGCGTTTATTAGTATCTGAGTCCCTGCGGATTATTTCGTCATTTTAGTATATTTTGAGTGTTATTGTTGTCTTAGCACCTCTTGATAGCTTTTTGTAATTGTGAATCTGATTCTCTGAAATCAACTGTGTTTCTCAAACTAAAACTCTAAACATTTATTTCAATTAAACCAATTACCTACAGGCTATTTTGAATTGTCAAGGACCCAGTTAGTCAGAAAGACGAAGCTAGTTGCTCATTCCAAAGCGGTTTAGGTTCCTATAAAGAAGCACGGGCAAGAAACTCCATGGACACTTTAATTCAAAATGTTATAAAATGAGTTCTACAAATAAAGCCCATAATTGCGGTACTTAGCTTGAAATAAAGCCATCTACTTCAAAGCGAACAGTGCCATTACGTTTCTCAATTGCTCTTTTATCACGACAGGTGTTATATGAATATTTGATGACTGCAGTGTGCGATACTGCCATATGCTGTCCCACAAACGGTCAATAAGTGGGTGTTTTAAGAAATAAAAAGGTAATTTACATCGAACTTTGTGTTGGTTATTAATACCAGCCTTATAATCGAACGATACGCGTAATGGTTTAATAGGAGATGTCGGGTGTTGCAGCATAAGCTAGCTAGCTTAATTAAAAGGAAAAAAGTCCTGCTTTTTTCTGTTCTGGGAATTAAAGGGAAAGCTGCTTATTATCGCGCTGTAGGTGAAAGGAAACATGCCGACGATTATTTATATTATGTGCATGTTAAAAGATAGGTAATACACTTCAATCCCGTAAGTTGACGATTGCGGATACTTAATTGATTACTAAATTAATTATT
The DNA here is from genome assembly GCA_949629185.1 of Apamea crenata. Classification (NCBI taxonomy): domain Eukaryota; kingdom Metazoa; phylum Arthropoda; class Insecta; order Lepidoptera; family Noctuidae; genus Apamea; species Apamea crenata. Next base: position 9,792,087 of record OX451359.1, read on the forward strand.
TTGGCTTAGTATAAAATAAATAAATAAATAATATTATCTATGTTTATTAATAATTATGTGACACCTATCATCCTCGTCCTCTTCCTTATAATCTGTTTTCTTTTGATTTGTTGTTAAGTATTTTTATGAGTATATGTAGCGGTATCTACAACGCCACATGCGAACATCGCGTCATACTGACGTCACGCAAATCCTGCATCTCGCACGCAGAATTTACCCCGCAATTAGCATATATACAAACTTCCCGACAGCAGTCGTTGGGCAATTGCCCGCCAGACACAACACCTGTCTGGTCGGAGGATCCTCCCTTTTCTATGGAGGATGAGTGAAATTTACACCCTGTTCCTCATACCTCTAAAAGTATAATCTCGCACATATCACACTACAAAATATTATAGTCTATTGTACTGAAGAATACACGGAAAATACTCCCTCAATTCGTAGAAACACACAGCTATTTTATTCCTTAACTAGATTTCCAAATGTCAATTACATATTCACATCGATTTGTTAGTTGACCGAACAACCTGAATAGTCTTGGCATACAGTTGGAGGGCACACTCATGTCTTATTATTGTCCTTTAAACGACATTACGAAACTGAACCTTATAACCTTGCTTATACAGAAAAGTTTTGTTAGAAAAGTTGAATATGGTCGAGGGAAGATAATTGATAAAGTGAAGTTATGCCTACTGGGTATCTGTTCCACTGTAATTAGTGTTCGTATATGTTATTTTATATTTTGTCGTAGTGGTGTGTTCTTCACCGGTATATATTGATTTATACGTGCGCTCTTTACAGAAAGGCCCCGGGCCTTATTGCCCGCAACTAAGTTATTTGCGATAATTACTTCACTCGCCCGCATAGAATGGTCAATAATATTGCCGGTTAGTAACTCTACAGGTGACCTAAAATGCTAAGTGTTAGCTTTTTCAGTTCATGAGAATTAGATTAACATGTTCTGTTAGTAGGATAATTACTTGTTTCGTTGTATTGGATTTCAGCAAGTAATTATTGCCGCTAAATGAGTAAAGAGATACAACTAGATCTTTCTTCAATAGCTTTGTGAAAGTACCTTCTTTCAAATAAATCCAAATGAAATAATGGTATCGAAAAAGAACAAAATAAATTACACTTTTTTTTCGAATAGCCAGTTATTAACACTATAAATGATATCGGATCATCCAATGACAAGTCAGCAATTATCGAAAGCGACGCGGCCGCGGTCCGAGTTTAACTCGCATCTAATAACACGGTTAGGGCAAAAATCTCAATCGCTATTAATCATCGATAAGGATAAGGCATCGGCAGAGTCCGCCGCGACGAAAGCTGCTATTGACGAAAGCTTAGATCCTAATCGATTCATAAAACTTGCAGCGTGTTAATTATAAGCCACCGGGGTGCGGATGAATGCGCCCGCGCTGCCGCCGCGCCGCCTCGCCGCGAGCATGCGCTCCCGAGATCTCGATTGTCGATGTGAGAACTATCGTATCATCGACGATTTTTCATATCGACAACCCTTTATTTGACTGTTTCCTTTACAATTATCACAGCTGCCTTTCAATACAATCTCCATCTTGAACCACAACAGCGAATCCTGCGAAACTTTTTGTGCACTACAATCATCTTCAATAATTTTGCAAACATAAAAACACAACAGGAAACATGAAATTAATGTCCGGGAGTTTGTCAACTGCTCATAGTAATTATTGCATTCGTTGATTAACGTGAACAATGTAGGTAGAGCTAATTGTTGCGCTATAATAGCAAGGTGAGTTGTAACCGAAGCGTGAGTTGACTATGACATTGCAGACACTTGGTTGTACTCAGTTAATTTGCTGAATTAGTTCTGTGCGCGGTGTGTAATTAGGACACGTGAGACACTTTGTGTTTGCTCAGGACTCGTGAACGGGCGATTTCAAAACCACTCAACCGTTTACAGCGCACTGTATTATTTTACGCCGTTTGCACATTCATATTTCTTACCAAAAGTATAGGTTTTTGTATTTTATTTAATTTTTATTTTCCTTTGAGCGTTTTTCTGCCGGTTTGGATTAGTGTTATTATACTAATTTCTTGAAATGATTCAGCGGTTAGATATTACGCTAGATATTGTCGCGTTCTGGGAATCAATTATCTGCAAATAAATTTTAAACGTAGTTACACGAGAAGGCTGAGTGGAGTTAGCTACGTTATAATTTTCCTACATAAACGTTTTACAAGGGAGGTGACGTGCGTCAAGACTTGGGTATAAACGGGTCGTTAAAACAATATTACACAAGACGATAGTCAAATGTGCAAGACTACCATAAACGTAGAGACGGTATTGAGGCGAGCGTATATTATGAGAACAGAGGAGTGTAGTGTCAATCAATTTTCGCCGCTGGTGATTTCATAACGTCACGTGTCGGGTTCCCACGGAAGCCCGGCTACAACCCGCCCAGGGCCATCATGTCCAACCACTTAAGTATTTAACATAGGTACATAGCCTTAGCTTAAAAGTTATTATCTAGCCTAAACAATTTCTAAGCTGACGGCATGGAAATGGGCACGCATAAATAACGTTTCATGGCCGAGTTTGAGTATTAAATTGTTGGTTGCGATGCAAGCGGAGTGACGAATAAATTGCCCATACACTGTCTAGTTTGCAGCCCCTTACAGATTAACTTGAGCATATGGGTTTAGGCGATGCCACAAATTGTGCAAATAAAAATGCACAATATGCGTGTGTATGCGTATGTGTGTGTGTGTATATGTGTGGTGTGATATGTGTTGTGTATAATTCAATGCACAATTAGAAAATTGTCCATAAAATACGACATACCGTCACATTAGTAGGGCTATTTGTATTTATAATTTGAAGTGAAATAATTTAGCAACGGATGTGTTTGTTTCAAATAATTTACAAAGTCAAAGAACCAGAAAAGTCATAGACTGAGTAATTTCATATTAAACCGGTCATTTTATTTCGTCGTACGTAAATTAGTTGGTAGCTAATGATACCTACTCAAGATGATTGTCCGCGGATCGCCGGGGCCCGTAATGAAGCCGTATTTAGGCTTTGGTCCTATAATCAAAATTGAATTATCCCACTTGACATTCTTGCTTCAGAAATCATGCTTTTTCTTTTTCCGCTCCAATTCTCTTGGACAATTTGAATTTTTAATGGTCTTTGTTGTCAATAGGATGTTATTTTTAGTAGATTGTCATACGGATCTATGATTTACCCTCGAGTAATCACGTAGTAGGTGACATTATTGAGTCTATCCGTTTCTAACACACTCTAACAAAATAAGCATCAATTGTTTTAGTTAGTGAAGCAATCCCAGGCCAGGCTAGTATTAGAAATAAAACATGACAAGTAACTATGCGGATGATTTTACTTGTTTTAGTTTGTGTCTTTAATTTTATAATGTCGGTTTTTTGATGTCGCGAACGGACAATGGTCAGGTTATCCAATCATTGTTACAGTTGCCTTAGTACGTAGTCTGGGTTAACTAATATCTTCTCATGATACCTACCTATTGTTTAATGTCATAGACCTTAGTGATTCCACTTCAGTAACTTGGGCTCTTGAGCTGCTTTTTGTTACAAAAATATTATCTAATTGCTTCCGAGGGAGCAAGCGCGAACTGATTCAAGTTTCACATAAAAAAGTCGATCAATCACCGAATCAAGGAGTCGTTAACACGCGTTGCATTATGTTCAATAAATCAGGCCATCCAGACCCACTTCGCCGCTAAAGATTTTGATCTATTAACTGGATGACAGTGCACTACTGAGCCGCGGTTAACTTTAGCGCCAGCCAATATAAAGAGCCACTTCTGAATACTTTTAATACAAATTTAATTAACTGGATTCAGACCTTTTCTGTGTCGTTTAAAAAGATCTTTGTAGACGCACCGTGTAATGACTTAAAGCGTCCATAAACGACTCCTGTGTGGAAATTTATTAACCGTCGTTTTGAGTATGCATTGTCCCTTTGTGGCTCTCACTTCCTTAAGCGTACCGCTGATGATTAATTGCTCATCTTTGTTTTGCAACATGAGTCCTTTTAAAAGGAAAACAACAAAAACTTGAAGGGATTATTCGACACCTTGTTCGTGCATTGTGAATGTGTTTATGTAGTTTCTCTTGAGTTTATGGTGAAGTGTTAAACTTTCAATTGATTCGTGCTGATCATAGTTATGACGCTTATTATCATAACGAACACGACGTTTAGTATTTATGAAGCAATTGAAAGATGGTCAGGTTAATTTATTGTTTTATTTTTATTTATAACAACACCAACATGCTATTATTAATAAACGCTTCTTCATTTTAAGCGTTATCTAGTTGACGTTATAATTTGATAGATGCAAGTAAATAAATGTTTATATTCATTAGGTATTTAGCCGTTCATAATAGATACCAATTTATTTTTCTGTATGTTGTGTAAATTCCTCCTTCATTCGCCCCATTTTTAACAACTTTGCGAGTCTTATTCTCAAAGGTCATAGATATAATCTTGTGTTATTAAAAATTATAATAACTCCACGATGATTATGTTATTTTATACTGTCAGTAAAAAATATAATTTTCCATAAATCTAGTATAAAAACAGAAAATGTGTATCGAGCCTAGTTTCCTCGCCGGTCGTGCGTACGCGCCGGGAGCGAGCTTGAGTTTCACGCAAATAATACACATTTAGCAACAGTTTCAGTGGCTCACACGATCCGCCTCTGCCTAGGCAACGCCGAGTAATTGGTCCCGGTCATGCGATTACGTTTCTAGCCGATTTAATTATCGCGAAATGATCAGTGTGCCGGCCTCCCGCAATTTAGCTATCAATCAAGACGAGAACGGTTATTGGCGTTCTGAGGCGGCCGAGTGGCAATATGGGTTTTCAATAGTTACAGCAAAACTGTAGTGAAAGGTACTGTTGGATTTCATGCACGTACAGCTTAATGTTTGACGTCCCGTCGCCTCGCCTGCGCCAATGCACGTATCCGCTGGCAAAGCAATTGTATCTAACATTTTAAACGGCTCGCTTTTTGGTGACATTTCCGTAAACTTTTTTCCATAACCTGTAGATTTACGTGCAACTTTTATGCAGCCGTTTTTGTCTTTCAAATAAGGTGTTGACGTTTTGTTTGAGAAAAGTATGCAATAAAATAAAAAAAAGCTCGTTTCAATAACACGTCAAAGTTAGTCATGGTAGAAAATATTAAATCAACATTGGCATGCTACATAAATATTAGAAAATTATTGAGCAAAATAACCATGAAAAATCATTTGTATTAAATCAAACCAAACGAATGAAAATATATGTGACAAGAATAAATATTTTGACATTATAAATGGTAGCAAGTTTTTGTACCTTTACGAAATTCATCACACGCTACATTTTGAAGTTTGCTTTAATTAATACAAAAGAACTTAGGTATGTGAGCGCCTTCATGTTATTAGGTAGGTATTGTAACTAGGTACCTACTGTTATACCTACTGTACGTCTGTAAGCAAACCTCACTTATTTTTTACTTCGTGTATGTAAAGGGTTTAATTTACCATTACGGTTTTAATAAACTTATGAATATTATCGCAATGTTCTAAATCTATGTTGAAATAATTACACAAACCGTGGCGTTCGCTTTTTACAGTTTTGTATCACGCCACACTTGCTTAATTACCTATACTTACCAACTTTCTATGGCCAATACCTACTACGTATGAAAACACACAATTTTCTACATAAATTCATATCGTGGTCGCTGTATTAAAATGGGTTTCACCTATTAAGGCGATGTGTCGCGGATCTCATGTAAACGCGAAATTGAGTTTTTGTCCGGACGCGCCATTTTGGTCGGTAAGCTTTAGTCTTATCAAGACATAAAGAGACTTATGAATTCATCTTGAATGGCGTTGACAAAAATGTGAATATAAATAATGTGTTGAATAATTCAGCGTGTTATCGGTATGGAGGAGCGGTGTGCGCGTAAAAAGCGAGCGGTCCGCGCGCTGCCCGCCGGAATGCCACTGCGCAGTTTTTACGTAATTGTCCTGATGCACGCACTCATCCATTATCTAACTGACTTAGGTACCCGAGAATACGTTAGTTTTTACCAGCCACTCTAATCATAAGCCACTCCATAAGTCTAAACTTGCAAGAATTTTCCAGACTCATAAATATTTGAAGTTTCAGGAATAATTGCATTTTCATTTTTTGTTTCTCGATAGATATTTCAAAATCCAATAATTTTATTGTAATAGCCCTCCATATATCATAGCATTCCTGTTTGTTTTCCAAAACATCATTATGTGAATCCCACGTGTTTTTAAACCCAATAAAAACAAAGCTCGAGATAAACAATAATTAAAAATTCACATCTCGTCACATGCAGGCTTCATTTAGCCGATGTCAATGATTCTGTAATTATTAATACTAATTTAAAGCTTTCATTGTTATTCTTACCGCCATGCTCGATTATCGATTTTTTGTGGGGACGCACGTCCACTGTCCTTTTAAATGTTAAAATACAAATGTGATGTGGATGTATTTTGAGGTTTATTACTGGTCGGATAAGGGTTAAAAAGTAAAACTACGGATTGTGTTGCAAGAATTTATTCGCGACAAGTAACCTGCGTTTACTCACGTTTAGCACTCAATGAAATTGCATCAATCGGTATCGTGTCGCTATTACTGGTATTTTTATTTGAGTCTCTAATTTGATTTTGATTTTTCTTTTATTTCCTTTACCGAGCAGCAGGTGACAGTTTGTTCAATCCGTTTTTATCTACTAATTGTGTAGGTACTTACCGGAATTGTGACTGGAATCACAACAGAACGCACTTTTCTGTTTTTAATTATATTGTACCAGCACATTTTGGTAAAGCTCTACTTAAAAGTCGTGTTTAATATGATTATAAAGTTGGGAATTTTCTACAAAATAGGTACTCTTTCGCATTTAGTTGTAATATTATTTCAGAAACATATATCTTTACCAACTGTTTATTTAACTAGTTTCGATAAAATGTCTCTACTCTCTACTATACCATGATTACTGATACTAATTTTGTTTCCTTCAGGCACTCTCCGGCCGCCAGGTCTTATTGGGGGAAGCAAGCCCAAGGTTGCGACCCCTGCAGTGGTCTCCAAGATCGAACAGTACAAAAGAGAGAACCCCACCATCTTCGCCTGGGAGATCCGGGAACGACTTATATCGGAAGGTAAAACTTTCATGTATGGTGATTGTCATAGCTTAGGTTAGAAACCAAAGTTAAAAGACGAAATGGGTTAAAGAGGTCTACTTCAGTGCGGGTTGGTAGATGTCACGTCTTCGGTTTTTTTTTGTCTTAGGACATGCCTGTTTCCTCACGTTGTTTTCATTCTCCGTTTTTAGTAAATTATTTCTTCACCACTGCTGGTGAAGAAATAATTTACTCAAAGTAAAGCACCTGTCTGGGTTCGAACTTACGACCTACAACTCGTAAGTCGCAGCCGTTACCAGAGGGCCACCCCAGCCCTGCTCTGTCGATGTTTAACTACATCTTTTTGAGACTGGTTGCACCTGTTATGGTATCAATATAGGTATATCGACGGGAAATAATATTTTGCCAAATAATTAGAATTGATTAAACGTACAGACAAAAGTTTTCTAATGTGCACTTTGAAAAAAAAGGAACCTCAGGAAAACTCGATACGATGAATGAAACCACTAAAGCTCCTAAGTTACAACTCTAAAATCATTAACATTTCTGCGTTTATAAATACACCAATTAACCACGGGATATGGCAACAGTATTGATTATATTCGAACTACCGACTGGCAAGATGTCTCAACTCGGTTGAGCATGTTTTCAATGGATTCAATGGCATCAGAGCTTTAATCGTTCAAATTACTTTGGGCTTAAATGGCCAGGAAGTTTCAAATACGTGAGTTACATTAATCAATATACTGCAAAATCGTGCCTAATTGCTTTTCGAATAAAATGCTCAATTCATAAATTAATTTCCTAGTATTGACTCGGGACACAATTTCCCGAAAATGTAGTTATACAGAAACTTTTTTTTCGATAAAATAACTATCAAGATCATATAGCATCTATGATCAAGATAGTTTTAAAATATATAGAGGAATTATCCAATTCCCTGATATTTTTATGATGGAGATAGTCTTCAAATAGAGGAATTGTCCAATTCCCTGATAGTTCTATGATCAAGACAGTCTTCAAATAGATTTTCTTGAACTTCCAGATCATGGAAACAAACAAACAATTACGGCCATCAACCGTGCCTATACAGCCATTTCCTATGCGTGTGCCGTGAATGCTGTGGGCTATCACGAGTGGACCGATGTAACTGTGTTCACCCGCCGTGCACCCGCTAACGTAAAGCACACATTGTTCGGCCATTTTGTTGGTACTTCTATTATAATAGTCCTACATTTTGTATCGAGTTTTGCACGGGAAGAGGTTTAAAAGGACTTGTTACTGTCGCATTGAAAGTTCAACCGCCTTTTTTTCTTTACGGTTCAGCGTATAAACTGCACCGCAGAAAAAAATGTGTCTGTCAAGCAAGTTTCCATAGTGATCCATACAACACTGACGACCGTGCCTAGACACGGTGAAGAAACCGTAGTTTTTACGGCAAGAAAACGTGTGTATAAAGGACCTTAGTCTGGGTGATGAGATGTACTAAAGTAAAATTTTACATTAACTGAGCTCTTTTTTAAAATTCCTAGCCTGATTTTTAGATTGGTCTGATTTTTTATCGAGTCTTTGAGATTTTCTAAGCCTTAGAACACGCTTAGAACTTATGAATTTCTGACTTCGACGCTTAAGTATAGGTACTCATGAATGAGACAAGTGTTGTATATATGTATGATACGGTTGTTTCAAAGGTCTCTATGAAACAATCGTATATATAGTCATTAGTAATATTTTCAGTTTTACGGCAATAAAATGCTTTATGGCTGTAAAACTGAAAATCTGAAGTTTTCATAGTTTATCTTTTTCTTATAACATTTTTTTTCTTTTTATCTTTTTGTAGCCATTTTTTAAATGCTGCTAACTGGTTTAATGTAACTTTAACTGTTAAAATTAAATTGGGCTTCATAATAGAAATAGTTGGATAGCTAGTTATGCCTCTGTATCTACCTATTGTCAACTGTCATGCTGCATCAGTGTGAAAGCAGAAAAAACGTATTTATTTAAATGATGGAAACCGTTTAAGCTATATTTAGACTATGCTTGTATTCAATGAATTTTTTAATACCCAAAGAATTTCTAGGGTCAAAATAATATAAACTCTTTTATTAAACGTTGCTTAAACATTGTTGTTCTTCTATCTGTGAAAACTTGTAATTGGCGTTATTTTTGTTACTCTCAATCGTGTAAAAGTGTTTAGCTGTAAGTTTTCCAAAAACTGCCAAATAAATAAATAAAATAAAGTTAAGTAATGGTTTGCGACTGTTTAACCATACATTTTTGACGTTTAACCGACTCTTAACTTTAATCAACGTTTATCAATAAGCCCCTATATGTCTACGTCAAAAAGAGACCATAAAATTACAAGCTTTTTTAATTCTTATAAAAACGAACGTAGTAATAAGAACTATACCTACAAAAATACTAATCAGTAGCTGGGTATATTATTCACTGGAACCAAAGAAAAAAAACTAAAACATCTAACAATTCTGTCAATCAAAATTCAAGTGCGTTCGGGTCTATCCGAAGGATCTCTAGTTATAATAATATAATAAAACGAACGTCGCGTAATACCGGTGAGCGACTCAAGTTACAGGCATTGCGTGCGCGCACACACGATATGGAACCGTCTGATCATCGAATTATTACCGAGTTACCTTATTAAAATAATTTATGGCAATTTACAGATTGTTATTAACTTGATGGGGAGCGTTCTTGAGACGTGTTTTGATAAATCGCGGCTCGATGACGTGCGAATTGTGTAGCTCGAGTAATTGAGATAGATTTGTCTAGGAACTAGTTGGAAACCAGTAAATAATTAGAAATAGGTATATAAGAGCATGGCTATATTATCTTGCCAAATGTTACCGGTATATCTTAAACTAGCTTCTTGTTTTAACATAAAAATAGACCATATGACACTCGGCAATACTGTAGCTTACCATTACCTAGTAAAAAAAAAATCAGAATCCAATTAGTAGTTCCGAAGATTACCCCTACATACAAACTCACAAATTTAGGATCCTGCTTATGTAGCCATTAGTAGCGATCATTTAATTTCCAGCAAACTTCGATTTTCTGATGAGTGATGAGCGTAAAGATTTTGCTTTAAGTTTGTATACTAGAACCTCGCACTTTGCCGAATAATCTGAAGTTGAAAAAACATAATACCTACAGAGAATTAATTTTAAGTATTTGATACCTAAACAAAAATCGACACCGACATGAAAAAGTAAGGTCACTTAAGCCACACACTGCGAACTGCTCTGTTTACCCAGAAACCAAACACTTATCTAATTATAGGATTAAAGTCTTTGAGTAATGAACTTTAGATGAGTGTCAAACAGTTTCGGTAGGGCAATAGGCAAAGCCATCCAAGTGCAAGACCGAATATGGTCTGTTAGTTTTGTAAATGGCCGCCGTGGCTGACAGCGGATATGTAATATGAGAACATCTATTGGATTTTGTGTCTATGTGCGAGCAATATAATGCTTTAGATTTCATTATGTTATGTAAGTTGGTTTTTAAACCAGGATTCATACTATATTTAAGTTGACTGTAAAGCTGTAGAATTGGCAAATATGGGCAAATAATGCTGCATCAAGCAAAAACTTCCCTATTCATTAGAGTCTATTTATTTTCTTAGTTGTAAGGTATACTTTAATAACATTTTAAAAGATTGCACGTAATTACGTGACATATTATTGCTGCACGACTATTCATTATCCATGTCATTATGAATGTAGTCGTGCATTAGGATATATTTATTCATTAATCAAAATCATCATCTACGGGTCGGGAACAGAAGATCTAAACTCTAAATAATTCCTAAGTTTAGCCGACTAATCGTGAAGTTTAGTATACGTTAACCATACTTAACATATATTAAATAGAAAATTATGTCAATCTGTTTTTCTTTGATCTCAAGATCAAATGAAACAATTTTGACGAAATTTCTACGCAATAACGAGTGATAAATAAGAATGTCGCGTAGTGCCGCGGGCCCGAAGCCAACTGCACAATAAATGTGTCACTATAGCCGAGGGCTTTGATTATAAAGATGTCGTTGTTACACATATGCAACTATATTTATATATAATGGTATTATAATAAAATAAAAAGCACCAGTTTCCTCCGGCGAAATGTAACATTTTCACAATTTTAAGTTATTATTCAGTTTCCACTCATTATTTTTTATGTCCCCATAGTAAAATTCAAATAATTTTTATAATTTTTAGCAGTTCATACAGCTATTTACAAATGATTGCAGCCTGAGACTGTTCACAAATTCCCACTTTGTTAGCCAAAGCACAAACATAACTATTAGAGTGGACATTTACTGAAATGTCTTCTCCTATAATGTTACCACAACACACGAACATGCGCACACATATCTTAGAGTACGATGGGCGTCTTTAGCTCAGAGGCCAACGAGCCAATTGCGATAATTGCACCAACGACACCTCTCGTGCCCATGCGTGACGTTAAACGTCGCCAGCTGAAACAAAAGACGGCTTAAGCGCCAACAATCCGTTCAATCTATTTCTATCCAACAGGCGAGCAACTTAAAGTTCAAAATTGCAAGCCTAATTAAACATCATTAAAGCGTTCGTCGTCAAAGGACGTTCTTCGCCTTGATGTTTCTCTAGTGCAGTTCAGTTCGGTAGGGTGCGTGCGATCGCATTGGAACTGGTTTTGCTTACAAGACCACTTCTGGTTTACGATATCAGTGGGGACCGGATTAGGAGACGATAACATTCTTGATGGGAAACACTGTGCTAAACTGAGTTGTTAAATTGGTTCGCAGCCATTAAATCCGCAGGGGGCGCCGTAACTTCAGAGCACATGATTGGGTTAACGTCTATATAAAACACGTTTTATTTACATGACTTTATAATACTTGGAATACATTTCTTGTAGGTCAGGCTAAATAATATTTATAAAGTAAAAATAAGCACAACAATAACCTTTTTCCTGATATAGAGTCATTTATGTAGAGTAAAGAACTTCAATATAGTGTAGGAAGGAAGTGGGTACAAATTTTCTTCATATAAGGGCCTCAACAAGTGCAAAATGAAGTAATATGATTTTGATTATGAATATGTGAATGAGTTCTTATGAACGAGGAGTCGAACAATTGCTCAGTGAACGCTTTTATTTTTTTATGTTTTTTTGTTCCTATCTCTGCGGCCGGCTGACATTATCGTCATTTGTTGAAATGTGTTTAAAATAATTGCTCGAGCGCAGTGAGCGCTCATGCCTCCGTTGTATGCGAAAATTGCACGCGATCCCACGTCAGTCGGTTGTTTTGCGTAAATGCTCACATATTTGTCGTAAATGTTGCTGTATTTAAATAAATTCTGCTGCATTTTGACTCAAAACATTTAAAATTTACCGCTAACTTTTGCAGTTACGATTTAATACAAAATTGAATGGCTTTATTGCATCTGGAATGCTTTGTTCAATTTGGACGGTCCGGGGTTGTAGTTATGATTGATTCCATTAGATCTGTCGATGGTTTCGGTGTATCAAAGTGTGTTGACCGGCGTGGACCACCTGCTGGCCAGGGAGCCCGAATAACTATTGCTGCTACAGAAGTATTAATCTGTAGAGCCGACCTCGTAACTGGATTTTGTTCCAATTTTCCTTGTTCTAGAAAAAACTCTTCTTGTCCTTGTTAGTTTTTGAAGTCTGGTTTGTATTTTGGGTGATAAACAATTGCCTTAGGCATATTTATTGTATACACCATAATATTATGTAAAAAGCAAAGCTATATAATTATCTTATGCCTACTAAAATTACTATAGAGTTCAGCTCTGACCGTTCATAGCGCTCACGTAAACAAAACGTAAAATGTGTAATAATAGTGAACATAATATTTTGTTTCTACTTTTGTTTTTTTACTTAATTACCTATTAGTCAAAACATACCTATTGATAAATCTCAATAATAGCCACCTACCTACAGCTTTTGGCGGTTCCGAAATTTAGTTCGTATTTTTATTTTTCTAAATCCAAACCTTCCGATTCATACTTTATTATTTTTCAGAGAACGAACGCTTCTAACTCTGTGGCTCGGTCAGAAATATTTCTAAGTAATAGAAATTTAATCAAATTATAACAAAATCACGCTCAACAGCCGAGCCTTTTGTCATAAGCGCGTGCCCGAGCAACGCGCACTACTTCACTTGGCTAAATTGATTAAAGTTACATCTGCATTGTCGGCACATACCTACGCTCAATTTAATTTCTTTAACGATAATATTCAGTTCAGGAAATATAATAGTCCGCTGTTGATAACTATCAATCAAAATAATTCAAGATTTTGATAGTAAAAAATCCATCTTTCATATTATATTTATAAAAATATGAAACGTTTCGAACGGCCAAATTTCTTTTCATTTAATATTTATACAAACGGTGACTACAAAAGGAATGTGTCAAAAACGCAACCACTCGAGAGCGGTGCGCGTCTGTCGATCGCTTGCCGACGAGCAGTTATTAAAACAGAGCAGCTCATCGAAGCCGGCTAAATTTTAATAAGGTATCCACTACCGTCTTTGTTAGCTGTGACGAGGCAGTTTTGGACAATGGCTTGCGCAACTTATCGACTAAATCGATATCGGTTTACGAGGCGTTACGGGCGGCTCTAGCTACTGACCATATTTTGATTAATTGCATTCTTAGCCCACAAACTGTATGGGTTACGTGGAGGCCCAAATTATTGGCTGGCGCCGATTAATTAGCGAAACGGATGACGAGTAAGTTTACGCTTGGGGTATTAAAATGTTTTGGTCGGCCATAAAAACACTTTTATAATTTATTATTCCTTGTTAATGTTGTTTTTATGATTCGTATTTAGCGATCATATTAAAAACTTACATTTCCGATGGTCGTTCTTATTTGTTTCCAATTTCTCCGAATCATTATTTTACTACGGTACAAGTTACTACGAGATAGACGAAACGTTTTTTTGTGAGTCTTTTGACATTTACTAACAAGGTCCCACCTCGTTTGCCGTTATTGTACGGTCGAAATAAATCAAATCGATCTCTACACAGCTTCCAATAAACCGATACATTTATTGATTTGTTACAGCATTAAATTGGTTCCCAGCAGTGCATCACATCAACAGTGTTGCCCGCCGTCGGGAGGGTCACGGTCATGATTTCGGATTTCGGTTTTGGAAAACCTTTAATCGTCGCTTCTACAATGTACATGGCGCTATAAAAACATGTTTTGATCGGTTTTTGCTCAGCTATTGTCGGGTTATTGAATTACCTAATGGGCTTTGTGAGTTTTAAAAGCGACGAAAGTTGCACAAGAATGGTATCTGTACATAAATAAATCGTTCCGATTATCGTTTATTGTAATCCAATTGGCAGCGATCGAATTTTGAGTTGTCATTTTGCTTTAATTGTTGCTGTACAGGTTGATATTCAAATGATATGGGAGCTAGATATTGCAGGGCGATTATTCATTGCTGGTTGGCATATCCTTTGTGACTTTGGCCATTGAGAGCTAATTGAAACGAGTGGACGCGTGTGCGTAGGGAAGGCGTTTAGCGCAACGGTTGCGCGAGGCCCCCTGGAGGTACAGACACCTTTTTACTCAGTCGACGCGGCGGGTGCCGCTTGATTGCATCCGATCTCATCGTTTTATGTTCCCCATAAAGCCAACAATAATTCATTTAGACGACGTGACGCCACTCATTCGTTAACTGGTTCTAGACGTTCGATGAGGACGTGATTTTTATTTTGGAGCGACAGCAGTGAAGGAAGCGTCTAATCGTCTTCAAATTAGAATTTGAGCTTTGATGGAAAACTTTTCTACTAAGAAACGGGGACTTCAAAAGAGCGTATAATTAACTACTTAATAAACGGCAAAACAGGCGCCTACAGGTCTGATTGGACTTGCAACATACTTTTATAGAAAGAGCAAGCTATTAACAAGATTTATTATGATTTTTAAGATGATTAAATCACAAAAAAATCTCAAAATAGTAATTGATAAAATTTGCATTCTGTCTGTGGCTCGGATCGCATGGGTCGATCGATCAGGTTAAGCTACGCTTGCCGTGGTTGGTCCGTGGATGGGTGACCATCTTTACATACCAAGACCCATCCGTGCCTCGACAAGCAAGTTAAGCCCGACGGCTTAACGTGCTTGTCGAGGCACGGATGGGTCCACAAATGACAGCCGGGACCGACGTCCCGGCTGTCATTTGTGGATCTTTGACACTCGTTACGGGTAGTCAGGAGCCCGAAAGTCTGAAAACCAGTCTTACCAAAGGGGTATCGTATTACCCAGTAACTGGGTTGTGGATGTCAGAAAGGCAGTCGCTCCATGTAAAATACTGGTATTCAGCTGCATCCGGTTAGACTGGAAGCCGACTCTAACATAGTTGGGAAAAGGCTAGGCAGATGATGATGATAGAAAAGCTGAATTTGAACTTCCTTTTTCTGAAGTAGTTTTAATTGTGCGTTAAATAAAATACTAAGCTTCTCGGTGGATGTCGCCCATTACATTTAATTACTGTGTTGGACCAGCTGCGATGTTAGCCGTGATTTCACTTAGGTACCTAAGCTTTAAAGAAGAAAATGCTTTATTCTAATTGATAAATTGCAGAGCTATCTGACTATGAAGGCAAACTATTGCAGTTGCCAACATCTGTTTAGTGCCCCACCCACACGTAGATAAGGCTTCCACAGGATATCACAACGTAAAGGTATAAATTGATTATTGATAGTGTCTTGCAGATTGGGATCAAACAGCTACCCTATTTAGTACTTACAGACACAATTGTTTATCAAAATCCACTTGGAATTTATTCATCATTCTTGAATAATGTTTATCCTAATAGACCACTAAATAATATCGGAATTCTTGCCTAATACTACAAGTTACACAAACGATTTCGCCAAGTAACCGTCAAGCTAATTAATTACTGTCGTTTGAAATATTGTCTAAGACTAATTAGCGTGGTTCGATAGAATCCGACATCCGTCGCGTTACCAGCCGAACGTATCGAAGAACCGGTATAAGTAAAACAAACAAACAAATTCATTCCAAACCATTAGGCACGAGATCCGACTGTTAATGTCTCAATTTAGAAACGAGCGTAAATCTTCAAAGGCGTGACAATTACTGTTACTTCCCGGCATTACAAACAAAAAGGTTTTCCGTCAATTATCGATAAATTAACCCGATTAAACAGTCTATAGCCAGACGGCGCCGGAGTGCCTTATCTTTGGACATGCCACGCTTTTAGGCAGGTACCAACCAACAACACTCCGACGCAGAAACATTAAGATTTTTAAACCAATTTGCTTTTTATTAGGATGCCATGGGAAACTAAATCGCTTGCTTGATATTTAATGTAACACTGAATATTTCAATTTGTGCTTTCATTCAAGAAGCACGCAACAAGTAACTGCCGATAAAATAATTATTGTTACGTATCAACACCTATTATTCTGTCTGCACTAATTGCAGTAGGTAATGCAATCGCTTTCGTAAAGCGCGCACGTATAAATGTTGTTAATTCGATAATGAATCGCTTTCCGCCGTATAATGATAGAACAAGAAAAAACTACATCGCTTTTAATTGTGCCGTTACCGACAGCCCCTGCGTACTGATGTATAAGATGCTCTTTATGTTGTAGACATCTAACCTTTTAATAGAAGCGGACCCTATTGTGACTAATCATGATTAAACGACTTTAGACAAATTGCATGACCGTGACTAAGCATGTAGGATCCGGGCCCGATCCCAAATCATTAAAAGAACAATTATAGATATCGCATTCCCACCTGCAACCTGTTGCCGGATAATGATCTGGCTCTAAACAAATAGTTGAACTAAGACCACTGATCGGCGCACATTGTCAGTGAAGTCTTCTATAAAAACGCAATTGATATTGGCAAACTAAACTTGTTTATACTCATTACAATCGGTACCTACTCGTTAAATGCAATCAACACTTGAAAAGTGAATGATTTCGCACCATGCAGACTGTTGAACATGTTATCAGATCATTGACAGTAACGCGTTTAAAGATACGTTTTTTTATAACAAAATTATCGACTTATCCAAATTGAAAACACGCCCGCGTAGAACGTTGTCGATCGAAACTATCGATAGGCTACGTGCTTGTTACTAGACAAAAACCAATTTAACTGTTCTGTTAAAGATCATTGAAGTTTTTTGTCATTTAAAAGAATAGAAAACGAAGTAGATTAAGTAGCGGCGACGCGTCGCTGAGCTCCCACAAAACGTTAAGAGATTTTCAACGGTTTGTTTTATTTCTGAAAAACGGCTGCTTCTATTATAATTAGAGATCTTGACTGGTAAGTGGTGACTAGTCACCATTATAGTGTTCTCAGCCACATCAAGCTTTTGACGTCCAGCGGCACAGAAGGCGTTTCTATCAAGCCTTCGTCTCAACGCACCGATTATGAGCCAAACAAATTGTGTAGAGGGCACCTTTTTATGCTTTTCGACGTGCTAACAATGAACGAAGCCGCGCAACTGATCATTACCATTATACTATATAAGGCTTTGTGTTTTGAGTAAATTATAACAGGTACGTTTTGTGTTTTATTTGATACGTCAAGCGGTGGTTGCGCTGAAGCGCGCCGGACGCCTCACAATAGCGCTTCATTATCAACGGTGACCGCCTTTAAATCCATCTGTATAAATCGCGATAGTCTCAACTCGTTATTATAATAATTATTATTCATGTCTGTGAGGTCTATCAAATCATTTCCTTATAACAAACAATTGACAGGGTGGCATATTTTCAAACGCGATGGTGCAATTTTGTATAGCGAGTCGTGTCTAGAAAATGTCTCTTTATCTGCTCACGTGAACAACAATCATTAAGCAATTAGGTTCAATTATTGTTCCTGGATATAATTGTCCTAAGTTAGCATGTACTAACTTAAATGACTGGCTTGCAATAAATGGATCTATTCTACGTAAATGCAGACAAATTGCCTTTGAGCATTGGTAGGTACGATAATTTGTGAGTTATACCTAAAGAGTCTGAACAACCAGTTGTTATTCTTATTAGCTATGAAAATTGTTTGGGATTACGTGTGTTATTAGCTTTATTAAGTAGTTTTGTCGATTGCATTATATAGGTTCATACTAGTCTTACCTATATGAACACGCTAGGACTGTAATGTAGTTATCTAATCTGCATTTGGAATTACGTGTCCAGAAATGTAAAGAAATAATATGTGGTTTTGAAAAACTACTCTAATTTCCATAACATAAAGTGGAACTATGATGACTTTTGCAATTGTACTAGTTATTCTAAAATCAGCTTAATTTATATTAAATTGATATTCGTTTAAGTGGATGTAATTGGAAACATGGACTTGAACAGACTTTACAATCGACCGATATGGTTGAAAGTCTTCCCCATTCTTGTTATTTATGTCCTGTTCAGTTCACAAGTCACACCCTGTAATTAGCACGTCTCTGGAACTGCACCGTTTGATCAATTAAAGGCAGGTTTCGGCGAATGAATGGACACAAGGGTAGTTGTCACCGTTTCTGTTATTATGTGCCCTGGACATCAGTGTTGTGTATACGAACCACTGTCATTTTTACACCTTCAATTTAATAAACTATGCAGTAGGCTTTTTAATCAGGGATATCGTTCTGAATGATTGATTTTAGGCGCTTACAGACCCTTTTTCCACTAGGTTTATTTTGTTCTCATGAATTTGAAGAGGATGTGTAATACCTATTCTAGATAATTTTATGTCTTGTTAAAATCAATCCGCTGGAAGCACATAACCGGTCGAAGTGGCGATATTGCACGCCATTCAACTCGATTTTCGGCAATTCTCATCCAGCTACCAGCCATCCTGCGAAGATCGTCGCTCCACCTAGCTACGTGTATAGTGATAATAAATATAAATAAATCTTCACTCTTACAGTACACTAGACACCATTACCAACAAATTGCACGAATAACATAAAATACCAATCAAAAGCCAGTTATTTAAAACAGTTCAGTGGCTACGCGCTCGGTAGCTCAACAACGAATCCTACGACAATTACACTCGGACAGGCTATGATTAAATTATGGCACTTACTCGGAGTGTTTCCTGAAAATTACATGGGATGGCTCTCCAAGGCTGCGCTGGCACGCGATCTGTGCACGCAGTTAATTTGCGCGCACATTTAGTTTACGTTACGACACGTTCAGGGACTCGATAGCTTTGTACGTTAACTACTATGCTGATCAACCGCTCACTATAGAATTTGTCTCGCCTATTAACAACCCACGTTTAGTTCGCAGGGGTGCAATAGCGACATGTCAAAACATCGAGGTTTTTGTACTAAATCTAAGTTAAACATGAAAAGAAAGAAAGAAGGAAAGAAAATACATTTATTTGGCACAAACTAAAAGACACACAATACACCAATACACCAGATAAAACGAACAATAATAAAATAATTTAAAAAAGATGAAATAAAAAGGGTGAAGTCCGATGTAAGAAATTAGCAGGAAAGTGTGCCTCACGGCTGCGCCAAAAAGGCCCAGTTCAGCAAAAATGCCAGACAACTAGTGCCTGACGCTGGACGATGAATGTATTATACACTTAAACCTTTCGGAATAAATAGTCTACATGATGGTGAAAATTGCATCAAAATCCATTGCGTAGTTTAGAAGAACAATGCGGTCACACAGACAACAACGAAAAGTGACTTTTATTTATATTTTTAGATGTATAGACCAGGGAAGAAGATAAGAGGCTCGAATTGGGGGAACGACTTTGCCTTCATCGAGATCTGTGTAAGTAGAACAGGAAAGCCCTGTCTTATCGGAAGGGTTCTAATGTGACTAGGAAGACTACGTTGTTAATAAGTAGTCGTACACACCCCAATGGCAAGGCTATACCTATGATTTGTAAGACACGGAAGGCAGCTCCTCGTATGTCAATCACATTGTGATTATCAACAACCCGCCTACAAAGCTTAGGTAGGCAATGATTATGGCGTTACCGCGTAACCTTTAAATTGCAGAGCATTGAATGTTGTGTTATGGGTAATTTAAAAGTTAAACATATCTTATGTGATTCAAATTCAGTGCTATTCAACAACGATAACTTGACGCTACTGAGGAGAAAATTAATTTTTTTCATAGAAAAAGTTATATAGTGACGATTTTAATCGATCAAGTTACTTGACTTACTCGTGTCATTTTATGACGTTACCCAAACTCGTGCAGAATATAATTGTGTAACATAAGCTGATTGTACCACTTAATGCAATAAGTGCAGGGCATTTTAAAACGCGACCAATGACGCATCGGTTTTAACGCGGGCCCGTAATTTTATGCACATTTGTGCTGCGTTCTAAGAGACATCGGGTTTCAAAACTGCACACATAATTGCTATATTCGTGCTCAAAGCGAAATGTTTCTAGCAAGGTGTATATTAACACTAAATACAGCTCACTGAGTACAACCATCGCAGTATTACTTAAGTTGAAAAACAACATTCACTGGCGCACGTTGTCGTTATTTTAACGTTTTCTTTTCAATCTTAGTTGTTTTGGAGAGGTGCCTTTATCGGAATGTCAACTACTGAATGCCGATATGAATTCCAAAGGATCGGGCTTTATTTTTGCGATCACAGTAGGTACTAAGTAGAGAATCCTTTAACTGCTGCGTAGCAGCGTAGCCATAAAGCGTAGCGTCGTAGCAACTCTACAAACTTGAGAAAAAACTATCTAACACGTAATTATCCTTTGCCCACAGGCGTTTGCACGAATGCGACAGCTCCTAGCGTATCTTCAATCAACAGGATACTTCGTAACCGAGCTGCTGAACGTGCAGCGGCGGAGTTCGCAAGGGCTGCCGGCTACGGGCTGTATGCTGCTCCTCCACCGTACGGAGCCTTCCCTTGGGGTGGTGGTGGTGGGGTCTGGCCCCCCGGCTCACTGTCCCTACCCCCCGGAGTACCTGGCCCTCAGTCAGGAATGCCACACCCTGACGTCAACCAAGGGTTCCTAACGTCTGGCAGAGGACTAATCGGTAAGATTTTTTTGTCTGGTATCAAATTATAAAGCTCAAGCATGATTCTATTGTACAAAATTATGTTGAGTCTTTACACAAATACCGTGACACTTTTTATCTTGAATTCTTACTCATTCGTGACTGCTTTTACCGAAACAGATGTAGACGGTGACGACTCCGGCTCTCTCGACGGAGAACAACCAAAGTTCAGACGGAATCGCACGACTTTTAGCCAAGACCAGCTCGAAGAACTGGAGAAGGAATTCGAAAAATCCCACTACCCATGCGTCTCTACACGAGAGCGACTGGCGTCCAAAACGTCGTTATCAGAAGCGCGAGTTCAGGTAAAGATCTCTAATTTACTTGACCTTTTGTATAATTACATCAATCAATATAATTTGAGACAGCCAAAGATGTCAAATCAAAGTGGCCACTTTTTGTCAATTTGCATTAATTTGAATTTGTTAAAACTGTGAAGACAGAATACTAATCATTTTTATTTACCGTTACTGACAGGTTTGGTTTTCCAACAGACGAGCCAAGTGGAGACGCCACCAGCGCATGAACCTCCTGAAGCGCGGTGGCGCCTCGCCCCCGCACCGCCCCCCCCACTCCCCCCCCTCCCGCTCGCGCTCGCGCTCGCGCTCCCTGTCGCCCGCGCGCATGTCCTACCACACCCCGCAGATGGGCGGCGAGAATAGCGCCTTCAAGGCTCTCTCGCACCAGGACACCAACGCCCTGAAGGCCTTCGCTCACCAACAGTTTGACGCCAACGCACTGAAAGCGCTGTCGCAGCACACCAACTTCGATGGAAGTGCTTTTAAGCCACATCCTGCTTTAGAAAACAGCGCCTTTAAATCGCTTGTACCACATTCAGCGGCTGCAGCTCTTCTAGCGGCGCAGTCTATACAATTAGCCCGAGGATATGAGTCCCATTCTGACTCGGACGAGGAGATCAACGTGCACGACGAGAGCGACAACGAGGACCGGCGGACGCGCACGTCGCGCTCGGCGTCGCCGTGCCGGCCGCGCGCCACGTCCAACGACCTACCACTACAACTAACTAAACACGATCGTTGATACAGTCATTATCATTAATTTATTTACATTTTACCTACATAAAGTATTACAATTATCATTCCTATCGAATGTCCATGTTCCGAATAATTATGTAAATTAAGATTCTAGAGTGCTAATACTCCAGTTAGTTTGTAAATTAATGTAAATACCTATGTAGATATTGGAGTTGTTAATTAGTGTAAAGAAGACGAGAATGATTAATTTTAATGATGCACAAACTATCCCGTTTAGTAGGTACATAAGAGAATAGTTGGTGATTTGTTGAACTGTTTTGGCCTGGGGTACACATGGCAAATATTAAACTCGATTTCAATGGATATTGTTATGGTAAAGGTGTAAAGTTGTAAATAAAGTTAGACCTTCGCGACTGAAGATGCTCGGTGCACCCTAGCGCAACACGTGTTAGGACCAATTTAGCCATCGCGTTCAGTTTGAACGCGATCAGCACATCTAAACCGCGTTCAAGAGCTGTCAGTGTCAATTTTCCATAACAATAATGACAGTGACAGCTCTGAACGCGGTTGTTAAATGGGCTGATCGGGTTCAGTTTTATTAATGAAATTCACCTTTAGTAATAGACTTGGATACTAACTGGTTTGTGTTTAGTTGTTGTGATACTTCGAGGGAGTATACCAAAGCTTTATTATCAATGGTAAAAAGTATGGTTTCAGGAGAAAAAAGTTCCTAGCGCTTTTCATATCTACCGAATACAAAATTTAGACGTATTTACATCAATTTTAGATGATTGCAAACATTTGAAAAGTATTTGTTAGACACTGAATTAGGTCACTAAATTATATAATTTCGGCACTATTTTATAGAATTCGTTTATATGGGCACTTTGCATTCCAACGATGGCCAGATTGCCCTTAAGTAGTTATTTTTGTAAATATTGTTACAATCGAGCGTTGTATACTATTTATTGCTTAAAAGAATAATAATTATTGTAAAATGTAGGAGACAGTTTACATACGTACCTAAATATTACAAAAATATGAAAATAAATAATTTAAAAAATGTTTTGGTTTCCTTTTCCTGTATTGGACCACACGATGCTTACATTGGCATATATGTAAAGTTTATGACTTAAAAGGAAGGAAGTTGTCCACAATATCCACTCAGGAGTGGGTGGGAAAGGCTATGAATGATGAGAAGTGTCACGCCTTTTTGCAAGCATGCGTAAGTATTACGTAGGTAGGTATTATATACCTACAACTGAAAATACACAATACTTAATTCAAAAAGCCCAGAGGGGTAATTCTCGTAATTTGAAGAACGTTCACAGTCTGATCTCAGTCTCAATCTGTCGAAATACGTATAATTTCCCTATATTTGGACAAGTTTTTAACATTTGTTTGTCGCCGAGATAACACTGCGTCTAGATTTTGAACGTTTTAAATTACGGGAATACGCCGTCATCAAATTGGTGACATTATCACTAAGTGATAAACCCCTTTCAAATAAATAAAGATAAAAAATAAAAATCGAAGAGGCCTGCGAGTTCAATTCCGGCAAAGAACAGTAGGACCGACAGATTGATATATTTATGAAAACCACGAAGTATATGAATTTTAATAAGAATAGACTGACAGAGGGATAATAATAAGAGAGATATACCTAACTAATGGAGAAAACGTAGACCAGACAGGGTAAAATACCGCTCTGTCAAATCAGAAACAAAAATATCTACTGAAAGAAAGATATAAAACTCTAAGAGCTCAACACAGCTTTTGGAATAACAGGGCAGGCAGTAACGTTCAAAATCTAGTCGCAGTCTCATCTCGGCGACAAACTTAATGTCAAATACTTGTCAAAATGTAGGGAAATTACACGTATTTTTGACAGATTGAGATTGATATCAGACTGTGAATGTTCTTAAAATTACGAGAATTACCCCTCAGTTTACATGGTTATCAAAAAGAGAAGTTATTAAAATTTTATTAGATCGAATACTCATCAAAATTAATTAAAAATAATTATTTTTAATTAATTGAAGAAGAAAATTCATATATTTGACCCAAGTTAAAGAAAAGCTAAAGGACAAAGAAATGTTTTTTGGCCATTAAGCTTTAGATAACAAATTACAAAAGAAACGCAGTTTATCGAAAGTGGGGTAAAGATAAACTCTCATAATAATATCATAATTATTGTATCCTTCACAAAGGGCTTGAAAATACTTAACTTTTAACAAAAAAAAGTCATATCAAATCCGGCACTCCGTCGGTTATTAAATCCACGAAGGATAGAGTTGTGATTCTCCTGTGCCCGTATTGCAACGACAATTATCCCTTTTTTCCGTATTGTTATTAAACCGATTCACTCCTTCCGGGATATCGACAATCATGTTGGTGAAAGCTGATCGGAATCAGCAGAAAAACCTGGTTGGAGTAACAATGGGTGTTCGTCAGCAGGTACTTACTACGTTTCTTTTTTACCTATCTATAAAATCTATCCTGGTCTGATCATCAAACAAGCTTTATCCTATTTTGGCCGGCTTTCAGAAAAACCCAATCAAAGTTAAAGTAATTCTGCTCTGTGTGTCTATCGCCTTATATTATAAACAACGTCACTAGGTGTAGGTTCAATAATAATTGAAATGTATAAAGATCTGAAGGCCAATTCCCGTAATTTAAAACGTTCAAAATCTAGTCGCAATCTCATCTCAGCGACAATCAATGTCAAAAACTTGTCAAAAATGTACGGAAATTAGAATATTTTTGACAGATTGAGAATCGAGAATTGCCCCTCCGATGCGATACCTAGAGCTGAATGCAGAAACACACAGAAGGAAACGTTCTTAAATAAGCTAGTATCAGTAAGTTGTTATTTCCATATTGAATAATAATAAAAAATGAGACATAATATTAAGTGGTGTTAGCGGGTCACACTTATAGGATTCATCCAGACAGATGGGCTCAAGTCGTCACAAAGTGGGTGCCTGAAGACGGGCGTCGTCATCGATGCAGGCCTAAGAAACGCTGGCCTAACGATTTGGACTCGTTCTTAACCGATTGGACGGAGAAGGTACAGCATAAGGAAAGGTGGAAGAATATGGGGCCTCCCTCATATTCTTCTACCTTTCCCCGGCCTTAATCAAAATAATAATAACATTATGAGTTTAACGAAAAGGGCGACTGTTGGCAACGAAATGTCGGGATATGATGACGTCAACCATACCTGCGGTACCTAACGTAACAGGAAAGGATAATAAATAAGAAGTTATATCGGAAAATATTATACGCAGCAAGCACAGCTCCAAATGTTTAGAGACCAGACGTTATTGGGCATAAAACGTCCACTTGACCTAATCATAAGCTAGACAGTAGACGCAAATGGAGAAATAATATCTTATATTTATATTGTATATGTAGTTTGCGAGTAAATGTGCATATTATGTAGATGTAGTATCATTAACAAATTGGCTATGGCGCAGAAACTTTATAGTGTAGCAAGAGAACGCGAACAGCCTTATTCTGGTAGATTTCTAAGAATATTAGATTCGTTTGAAGCCAAGTCAATAGTCAAAAGTGTTTAGAACATGAAATTAAAACATTTTCTAAATAAATTAATATGATAAAGAGAAAAGATTTTATTTTTTTGTATGTTTGTTTGTCAGTTAGGTTTTCTCGCTAATACGTCTGAACGGATTCAGGTGAAAGTTGGCACATGGGTAGGTAGACCGACCTGGGTTAGGTTAGGATATAGAATACTTTTTATCCCGATATTCTTAAGGGATCGAGACTTATGTGGGTGAAACCACGTGGTATAGCTAGTTAAATAAAAAAATATGTACAGGGTAATAATAATAATAATAATAATATCCCTGGACATTTCACACAGCACCATTTGTCCCAAGCTAAGCAACCTAATGCTTGTGTTATGGTAACAAGATGGCTGATAAACTACTTATACAGGGTGACAAGATTTTATAAATAGTACCTACATATATGTAGGGAGAATCCAACTGATACTTTTTATATACCTAGACTAGACTTAGCAATAGAAAATACACCAACACTTTATCATGACGACGATTTTTTTTGTGTTTATAATGTATTTTTGCTATCAGTGAATAAAAAATGCCGAAAGCGCTTTGAAGCTTTTTTTAAAATAAATCAATAAGTAGGTACAGCAAATCACCATCAAACAGATTGTCAAACAAATCAAAATAGCATATTTATGTGTGTCGTTTAAATCACGTGTACACGGAATAAAGTCGTTTCGTTTATTCGGAATAGTGAGGTGCTTCGATAAAGTTGTAGCGCGTGATAGCCGCGGAGTGAGGATGCATGTACGCGCGCCGCTCCAATAACAATAAATTTTGTGCGTCGTTTGAAGCGCCGAGCAGACAAGGCGCGTCACTACCAACTATGCGCTGATACCGGTGATGTTTCTCGTGAATAATCTTGGGAATTTATAACCTAGTTGAGACGATAAAAACTTATGTTAGTTTTGAAATTGCAAGGATACTTAAAAATAAATGCTTATGTAGTTTAATGTAAATCTTCTGCCACAGCGTAACTGCTGAAGTAATAAGTATGGGAGTATAACGAGCGAAAACATTTCAGTGCTGACCCAGATTGTTGTACGCAAGGAGTACCTTCTTTTCAATCAAGATGAACACTTTCAGGCTAAGATAGCTTATAAAGTTGGTGACATACGACTATTTTCCAATCGGCAAGTCCTCATACACATGCTAGCAAAAAAATGTTTTGGGCCGATTAAATCCCACACAAATTAACAATTTTTATTAAAACTGACGGTAAAAAATACTCCATCCCAGCGCACAGTATATTTCACAAACACGCGTCCCGTGTGCCTTGCTGCTGTCACACGGGGCACAGATTAAGAGCGCGGTGTGAACCGCTCCACTATCTCCACAATACTTTAACACGTAAAAAGTGCTAATACAGCGATATGAGCTGGATTATAACAACACATATTTATTGTATTTTACTTCATTTCATTATTCTATCCATTTCGTAGTTCTGTTTTAATACTAAAAGCTGGAATACGACTACTTGCATTTTTTTGCTTAAGAACAGGTACATCTTTATATTTCATTTTCGAAGTTGTTTATTCAAATATATAAGAGCAGTGCTTATTTTCTTAGAACTTGCTAAATAGTATGTTGTTAATTACTTGAAATTAGTTCTCTACGTCTAAGCGTTTAACGAATATTCCAATACCTGTAAGCATAATCAGCCTCTAATGTTCCCGTTGCAGGCACAGAGGCCTCCACTGGAGTGAGAGGGAGTGTTCCGTAGTCCACCACGCGGGCCCAGTGTGGGTTGCATATTTGGTTCTAGGACAGGCCCGTTTCCTCACGATGTGTTTCCATCCAGTTTTGAGAACATGAATGCCAGTAAACACCTAGTTTTTTTCTAAAAAACTATAAAACATGTGTCTCAATTTTTTTACCAAGTCAATAGATATATTTATTGATAGTCAATACCTTTTTTGTGAACACACTCTTGCTTGTTTTCTTTAGCATTAACACTGAATATTTGTCTACCAGATCCAAACTTTCTGAACTCTCGCGAACTTTAGCATAACAATCAGCATCGCCATTGATGATGGCTGTCTAAAAGGTGAGATATCAGTAAGAAATTATAAAACGTTATGACAGGCTCCTGCATGACGTCACACCAAACATATTATCGTTACACGTATTAGAGCCTGATACGCCATCATCATCATTATCTCCTTATTGGAGTTATAATACCTAATTAATCTGTAGTGATTTGTATGTATCTGTTCGTAAGTGATGGATTTGAATAAATTAATAACATTATTTTAATCATAAATTATCAAAATAATTTGATAGCTTTATGATGATAAGCAGTTATTTATTTAACAACCATTAGCCTATGCTTTAAGGTTGCTGACACGCTTTATCTATATGGTTTAAATGATATTAGTTTTATCCCACATAGAAAGTGTTAATCCGGTATAATTTAACGGATTGCATTATCATTATTTTTTATCGCAAGCAATCAAACTTTTCCAAAAAATAAACTCATTCAATATGTAATCGCGTTAACTTACTTACTTAAAAACAACGTTTATCCGTGTTAAATTTTTTTTCACACATTTCTTAACAAAACACCAGAGGATATGACATCATTCGCACATAAAATTCCCATATTATTTTTATGCAAATTGACTGAGCAATCATAACATAAATTCTTTAATATACCCACTCGGGACGGAGCTGCATCGGAGGCAATAACGTCCTCCCATAAGGAGCGTCGAGGATTTTGGGTTGACACACAAAATTAGCTTTGCACTCAACTGCAGGAGCATATCGTTGCATCTCGAAGAATAAAATCTTATAAGGAATTTTATCGTAAAATCGTTACTGAATGAACGCTGATTAATTTTATAAGGAAAATTAAACATCTTTTTGAATGAAGTGACAAAATAAATGTTTCCGCAGTTAGTAAAACTTATCTGTAAAAAACTTGTGACATTAGCGATTAGAATTTTCAATTATCTTCATTAATATAATTAGACCGGTTACAACACTGCGGTAAAATTTTCTATTTTTTAATAGAAAATTTTACCACAGTGATTGTAACCGGTTTAGCAGTTAAATCAATAAAATAACTTGACGGAAAATTGATACTAATCGAAATATCAAATTGAAAGCAAACAAAACGACGGACACATAAAATGTAGGCAATTCAAATTAAAAGATTAAAGGGAAATAGATATAAATTGCCGAGTGACAAGCCACGCATTCCGGGCACTACATAAATTAATTTTAATTAGTCATACACAACCTCCATGGTAGATACAGTAAAAATATAACGATCATCGATTTAATATGATATTAGCATATAAACGAGTGTTACTAACGATTATGTTCATCGATCCGCGTAGGAAGATCGCTATGCACTATTTACTTGTTCACACGTGTTATCACCAAAAACACGGTATTTTGTATAAAAAATCCGGCACCAAATCATCAATTTCACAACACTATCCAATGAAAAAATATACGACTTGATAGTTTCCCATAAAATCATGAGCAGATTCGAAATGTAAGCACATTAAGTTATCGGGCAAATTATCTCGTAGTGTGCTACAATATTTATTTGTTTCTCACTAAGGACGGCTGGCTGCCCGGCTGCCCGGCTGCCAGAGTGTTCTCTCCCAATTAGGTGGTTATTGACGTTTTACTGTTATCAGGTAATCTTGAAATGAGAAGCCGTATTTATAGTGCATTGGATTTTGTGCAAACGGAATACTTTCACTGTGCACGGATTGTTTTTTATACAGAAACAGATCGGCTATCATTAAATCTTAGGTACTTATAATTGATTTTATTTAAATTATTTTCAATCGCAATAATTTATTGATCTGGTGCGCAACAACTATTGTAAAGGCGACGAATGTTGTTTGAAACTGAATAATTTAAATAATATAGATACATTCTAAAACGACATGATTCAATTTTATTATTAATTACATTGATTTATTAGACATACGAGTCAAGCAATAAACTTGTAAGTTTAGAACAACACTGCTCATCCCACACTATAGATAAGGCTGCGCTACGACACAGCCCAAAGTCGACATTTATCCCAAAAAGGGAAGCTGTTAATAGAGTCATTCAACGTTACCGGCCGAATTATCTACAAAGAGAGAACTCAGGCCGGTGTCGGTCGGAAATATAAATTTATTTGGTGGTTGTCGCCGCGACACGGGCGCCCGCGCCTCTATCTCGCCGCGTAATCTTGAACATTGGCGTTAAAGAATTTAAATTATACGCTGATACAAATGAACGGGCGAACCCGCCTTATTTATTGCCTTAATCCAAATTATATTGACTAGGTTTCTTCGATTCGGATACGTCGTCACGTGATCCACGTTATGTATAAAACGTCGAGTTATTGGATTATTATAAGCTCGGATTATCACCTGTGTACGTTAGGAAATTTTACACCTATTATCATTAGTGTCAATATTACAAGTATTATATTGTTTATGAATTATTTTATATTCAGAGTCGTTGCTCCGCCGTTTATCAAGTGAGGCGTCATATCTGCCCTATAAATTCCAATTACTAATATTTCTGTTCGGGCGCACTAATTAAGTGCAGCAAGCAATTCGCGCGTGCGCATCGATCGAGCCCCGCCTGGAGACACCATTAGTCTTGCTACTATACTTCTTCATTGCCGCAGACGTAAACATGTGTAAGATATGAATAATATTACAAATTAAACAAATTATTTTTTAGTAAATTATGTATTTAAATTTATTGTTTCCTGCTATATTATTATCTATATGCTTCTTTGGTATGTACAGGACGTAAAAAGTAGCAGTGTCGAAATTAAATTGAATATCTATGTGTGCAAATGTTGGTATCATTAACGAAACAAGTGACCCCACTTAAAGTGTGTATTATCCTATGTGGGACAAGTAGGTACCAGCCGATCGATTCTATAAAAATCCCACCGTGAAAGCTAAGAGTGAGCTGTTAATATTTTCAAGCCCTAGCATTAGTTGGAATGACAGCTCACTCCACGCTCACTTCACCTAAGTTTTTACGGTGAGATGGTTACAGAATCGCACAGCTGATACATTTAAAGACAACATAGAAAATGATAGACGTTATGCAGCCAAAGGATATAGCATGCAGGAGGTAACAGTATGGCAAAAAAAAAAAAATTATTTATCATAATGCCTGTCTAAATGTGCTTGGGTCTGTGAATTTGTGTAAATTTATAACATGACAACTTCATCCCGAGCTTATATGCTAATATGATGAACGGTGCGATCATCTAATTTAGACTATACGTTTTTATTTAGCCCTTTCAAATTGTGCAGTCGATCACACCTTTTGTAAGTTGTATCAAACAATGGGTTCTGAAACGACTAACCTTATGATAACCATTCATACATTGCTGGAGAGTTTCCTGCGCCAATTTTTCTTCCAAACTAAAGCACTAGGAAGTGGTGAAGGACAAACGTTTTGGGGGGACTGTCTTATGTAATTTTGACGTTCAAAAAGTGCTTATTCTCAACCGAATTTGATTTTATTATTATTAATGTTTTTTAGATTCTGGTAAAAATGGCTTAACTAGGAAGCAGGTTAAAGACTGGAGAAAATGTGGAAATGTATCAAAAGTAACCAGCAAAGCACAGTAGAGTGAAACATTTCGGAATTTTAATTCAATAATGTCAGTAGTAGTTTGATAATTCGTAGAAACGTGTAACAAAAAAAAAAATCAATATATTCTCTACTCTCTAAGCAAATAATAATAAGCAAACTTTCATTCATAAAACTCTTCCAATACTTGGTCCTGATTTTAACCGACGGTAACAAAGAAAGGCACAAAACTGACTATGTCATCATCTGCCTAGCCTTTTACCCACTATGCTGAGGTTGGCTTCCAGTCTAACCGGATGCAGCATAATGACAGTATTTTACATGGAGCGACTGCCTATCTGACCTTCACAACCAAGCACCTATGTGAAGGTGCTTGGTTGTTAAGGTCAGAATTTTGGGTTTCTCACTACCCGTATCGACTATCATAGACTGTCAAGGCACGGATGGGTGTCGGTGTGTTATGGATGGTCATCGATCCACGGACTAACGGAAGTTACTCACTAATGTATGTATGCCGAATTCACCCGAATGCAATTTGGACTTTCGCTGTTTTTTATACTTATTGATTTGGATGTGTCGTTTGGATTATTTGCACCGAAAATTTAGGAAGGTGCATGCGGCCTGGTAAGGTTCTTCATCGATCACGTTTCGTTTGCCCGGGCCGATCCGAGCCAGTACAACACGTCTTGACTGTGTAGGAACAAGCAGCGTAAATGGTACGATATTTAAAGGCGAACTATTGTTAATAGGTTCTTTATTTTAATAACGACACATAATAAGAAGAAATAATAAAGATAAATAAGCATTTATGTATCTATTAATAAACATTGCTGATGCAATCAGGAACTCAGTTTGATTCGCATCTTACGCTTCTCTTCTAAAATCTTTTTCAAATCATTTATTTCTTTTGACGAAGAACTGACTAAGGTAAGGTTGGACTTTTTATTATGTTTTCGTGACATTGCTCGCTCGCTCATGTAACTCTTGATAGACATTTTTGCATCTTCCAGGTCCTGTTTAGCGGCTTTATTTTCATCTCTGATCATCTTCTTTTTCACTTCCAGTTCTTCTTTCAATCCAATTTTCATGGCACTTAGTCTTTCTTGTAACTCAGCCAAAGACATTTCACAAAGAAAACCCATTCCAGCTGTTTCGGTCAAATCTACTATTTTAGGCACTTTAGCTTTTTTAGCAATCATAGCTAATATTTTAATTTCTTTGATCATGTTGATCCTTCGCTCCAATTCCTCTTGTTTTATTTGAATAGCATGTGCTAAAACCACTTCCGATACTTTCTTCACTTCGTCTGCTGTCCCTTTTTTCTTCGTCAGCATTTCGCTTTTAGCATGAAGTAGGTTCAATTCAGTTATTGAAAGTTTTTCAACTTGTTTGCGATTTTTTTCCATTTCAAGTCTTTTCCACCTTTCTATTTCTTCATTCCACGATTCTTTTTCTTTTAAAAATTCTTCGTATTTCTTTTTATTCTCGTCTAACATTTTTTTTTTCGCGAGTACTACTTCTTCATGAGTAATTTGGCCCAACAAATGTTTTTTTTCTATATCCAACAACATTTCTCTTTTCTTTTCTTGTCTATCATATTCGGTAAGTTCATCAATTTTGACAGTGTTTTTACAACACTTCAGTGCGTTTTGAAACCATAGGACTTCTTCTTCTTCCGCTAATTGTATTCTCTTATTAATTCTTTTAACAGTTGCAGCGTTTTCTTTGACTGGTGCTGGATTTATTTTCATTTGTAAACTTGGTTTTGGCTTGGTCTTCGCAAATTCGGTTTCAATTTCGTCTCTGATACTTGAAATTCTTTTAAAATATTTTTCAGATTTTGTTTGAGCATAGTGAAAATCTTTATTTTTGACATCGTTCAATAGATGTGCAGCTTTCTTTTTATTTTTTTCATGTATTTGTTTCAATTTCTGATCTATTGTCGTTTTTGTAACCATTTTTGTTCTTCTATTAAACATAGAATTTGCAGGAGTAACGGGGAAATTAGCCGACGGAAAAACGGGAAACGTGTTATCTTTTCCTTTTCGGTTTAATACGTTCGGTTGCACAGGCACAGTTGGCGGCTTTAACTTTCTACTCTCCATCTTCTTCACATGCTCAGCATAGGTATGCGCCATATCGCTAATGTAAGGCTGCCATTCAAAAAGTGGTCTAATGATTTTTTCGGTGATGAATTTGGTGTCATAGCTAGTTTGTGCTACTTGTGAAATAAATGTTAATACTTCATTGTTACTCAAAAACTTTGTGAATGTCTTAAGCAGAGGCTTACTTAAATTGAAGAGGCACTTATAGAGGAACTGCATATCTTTTGGCTCACACTGGAAAGTGACAGCGTGGAAGATGATCATGAAATAATCTTGGTCGTCATCTGTGAGTTCTTCAGATAAATGAGATGATATCTCCTTCAAAAACGGCTTATGTCTGTGAAATCCCAGAAAAGATTCAGCTATCCATGATAGTTTCGTGTCATCAGTAGTTTCCGGACATTTTTCTATGTATGTTTTCATATATTCGTATGGCGATACCTCACTGGCACCCCCATAATCAATTACTATATTTCTAAGCATTTTTACGTTTCCAGAGGTGTGGTAGTAAACCATTTTTCAATGGTTTACGTGTTTTAGGGAAATTTCAGAAACGGAATGAAAACGTGACACATACAACACTACAAATAATTTTTTTGACAGTTATTACAGTTGCTTTTTTATTGTAACGTCAGTAATTTACGGTCAGTTGTAATTTACCTATTTTATATGAAACTCGTTGACTCTAACCTACATAGAAAATACGTTTTTCCAAAGTATTCGATTACCTTTATACCTACACATTTACTTAGCTACATAAGTTTAAAAAAACTGAAATCTTTGAATAAATTAAAGTACCGGGTAATTTGTGTGACACCTTAAAGCATTTGTTATAATTGGATCGTTACAACGATATTTTTATAATAATTTAGACTACCTTCTACTTTTCATCAATATTATATTTTCTTTTGCGGTAGGTAGGTAGTACTTACATACTATATAATTAAATTCAGGTAATAACTCTATGTGTGAAACCCAGTACAGCGGCTTATTATTGAGCGTAGTAGTCCTTATATGAAAAATTATTTACTTAATTTGGTCTTTGTTTAATTTTTATTGAGTAATTTCAATATGGGGAAAACAAATCAGATTGCTGGATGTTTTCAATTGGTTCAAAGTCTAACCCTTAGTTCTTGATGCGTTTTTGATTTCGGTTTTCGGCCGAAATATAAATTTTCGGCAATTTTCTTTTTAGGCCGCCTTTTTGGTCGGACTCCTAGATACAGCTGAACAGCGAATGACAACAAACATCGACCTTAAAAAAATACAACTAAATAGCCAACAAGTAAGTAGGTAAATCAATCGTCAGTCAAACGTTCAGCTCATCATACCTTCCTGTCATCCATCCTTGCCGACGGGAGTATTTAATTAGGTAGCCGGCCTGTTTTCGCCGGGTGCGTCATTTATCAATCAGTTTGGACGCGAAGCTATTATTCGACAGCTCGACACCTCAGGCCGCTCCGATACGCGCGAAGTGCAAGTCATATACTCCCTCTTAAAATATAATAATCGTGTTAAACACAACCATAAAAGCCATATTCGATTAGAGGTATTTTAAATAGGTTCCTGTCTTGTTATCTCGGACCATTGTCGGTGTAACAACGTATCAGTTTTTGTTCTCCCTCTTTATAATTACTCTGCGCTCATAATGCCGTGAGTTGAAGTTAGTATGTTAATAGAAGTTCGGGGTTCTTGTGTAGGTTCTGTTAAGTAGTTATTATAATAAATGCGTGTAAAAGAGCTTTTATGCGTAATAGTGTATTGTTATTTCTTTCATGTGTTTGAAGAGTGGTGAAGAAATGAAAAAAGTAAAAAAACTTAAGCAAAAAGTAATGATTTGTAACTTGAATTACCTACACATACTCTGGCCTAGGTCTAGAATATCGTAAGCAGGTTTTAAATAATTGGGCGCAATCAAAGTCAATCGTTGAAAAGTAGGTAGGTACTGCTTTTCTTCAGGTGCAGGTTATTTATTTTTTACATATTTTTGCTAATTAATATAAATATAAACTCACAAATTATTGGTTTATCCAAGGGTTGATCTGAAACTCTCAGATAGTTTGATGTTTATTCGTAGGTTATTTTTCACACTGCCAGGTGTGCTTTGAACCTAATTAAACCTATACAGCCATAATCATTCATCATCAACACCCACAGCCTGACTTCACTCACTGCAGAGCCTGGCCTCTCTATTCTTGTGCCAGTCTTCACGCTCCTGTGCCAGTGTCATTCACGTTTTGCCCGCGATGGCAACAATGGCGCTGATTCCCTTGTTCACAAACTAAACTCAATTTAAGTGCAGTGCATCTTTTTCTTTCTATTTCATTAAGAAAAGGACATAAGATAAATATTAGTTTAGTCCTGTCAAATTAGTCAGCGCCTGACGTAAATTGACGTATTATTAGTCGCCATGTTTTTAATCACGTCTAAAATGTCTATGGAGTATCTTAATTTGACAGGACTAAACTAATATTTTTATCTTCTGTCCTTTTCTTAATGAAATAAAAAGAAAAAGATACAGTGAACTTAGTTTAGTTTCTGAACAAGGGAATCGGCACCAATATCGTCTTCCCATCTCGCCGCCGGATTATCAGTAGAAGAACGTAATCTCATAGATGAGCATAATATTCTTTGTCATTTCCAAATAATATTACCACATAACCAGTCTCAAAGTAACAACGGTCACTCCGATCACAAGAAAGCGGTGGCTTATTGACTCTGTCAAAATTAATTCAACTTTGAACACAAATCAATTTCAACATAATATTAGCTGTCAGGGCATGTCAAATTACTGCCTTTAATTAACGATACGGCTCGCCTTTCTCACGTCGTATAAATGTCTAATGATCCTCGATTGTACGTACTCTGTATTGTTATTTTTCAGGCTTTGTGCTTTATTTCACTTTTAAGTACGCTTAGAATTGTAGTGGTGAAGTGATATTGAAGGGTCTTTTGAGGAAGTTAATTAATTAATTGATGATTTTTTACGGCTTTAGCATAATCAGTGGCCCAGTGGAAACAGCCGCGAGCTATGAGTTGTAGGTCGTAGGTTTGAACCCGGACAGGCGCTTTACTTTGTGTAAATTATTTCATCACCACTGCTGTCAATAAGGTGAAGAAAAACACCGTGAGGAATCTGGCATATCCTAGAACTAAACAATCGATGACATGTGTCATCTACCAACACGCACTGGGCCCGCGTGGTGGCCACTCCCTCTCACAGAGAGTAAGCCTGTGTCCCAGCAGTGGGAACATTATAGGCTGATTTTTACGACTCTGGTGTCTGTGAATTGATTAGGTAGGTGCAAACACTTTATAATTGCCTGAAACAAGGTGTAATTAAAGTTACCAATAGGCGCGGCGTATGCACACTTACAAACGTCAAGAACTCAACGTCAACGTCACAAACTGCTGGTGCTGAAAAGTGGATTGTCAGTGCAAGATAACTAAGAACTGGGACTACGCAGACTGAGCAACGAAGACTCTATTGATAAAAACAAAATGGTGGCTTTGATCGAAGTTTCGTAACAACATCGACCAAAGCCCAATAAAGTGAAACTTTCCTTTCACAATATTATTATGATTCGTAAAGGAAGTACGTAATAGCTCCAATTTATATTAAAAATCCATAACTACTGCAGTTGAAACGAAAGGAAACAATTAGCAAGGTGAGATGGTAATGACTGCGATTTTCCTCCCGTATTGTGAAGACACCTTGTTTTAGCAGGTGAAAGAGGACAATACCTACAGGCCTACATCCTAGCTTGTCAGTCACACTTATAATAACTTGTGGCATACATATATGAATACGTAATTAGTATGTGGCGGTGTGGAAAGATGGTGGCGTCACTATGGGAAAATTGGTAAACAGATTTTCTTTTAGAAATGGATGAAAAGTAGCTATATAGCGTTGAATAACAGTTCGATTCTTATAGAAACTAATCAAAATTAATAACAGTACTTAAACTAAGTCAATAAATCCTAAAACACAGGACCCTAATTGCGCACACACTTTCAATCATTTGAGGGATTTTGCTAATCCATTGCTTCATATGTTCGAAAAATTGATATGCTCAACAACATAAATACCGCAACGTACACACGGCTACACATCAAGCTATGCAAAACCAGTATTGGCTGACCGTTCATTGTGAGAATATATCATACAAAGTGAGGCCAAGACAAACTGGTTTTGTATAGCTTGACGTGTAGCCGTGTGTACGTAATGAATGTTGTTGAACTGTCAAAATGAAAGCCATTGGTACTGTGAGTGTTACGCAATTACCCCGCCAGTTACAAATATCCTAACTTCGATATAGCGCATTTCAGCTAGAACGGTTACGCTATTTCAATCACGAATTTATTTTCGGGGGCTATTTTTAATAAATTGCTGTCCACAAAACTTTTAACAAGTTACTTACGCATGATTTATACGAGAAAAAAAACTCCAACCAAAAAGAGCAGTAGGCAAAAATAGTGTTTAAATCAAAGCTAAGATAAAAGTTAAGTGGGCAGGGCGCTCGGTCGCCGGTCGTCACGAAAGGTCACGGATCAGTTAAGTTATTTATCGGCGCCTGCGTCACGACTCGTGAACACAGTCGAAACTCAACCTATTATGTGTATTATCCCTTATAATAAGCGCTTACAAATCACATTGTTGGTACTTTTAAATGTTTAGTGACTATTCTAATACACCTTGTGATACCAGCAGTGCTATTCTGTAATAATCTCACCATGAAAACTAAGGTGAAGTGAGCTGTCATTGCACCTGTCAATTTAGTCTGTAAAAATCTCACCGTGAAAACTTAGGTGAGCTGTCAATCCACCTGATGGTATTAGATTGGATGGTATGGATTGACACTATTGACAACTTACCTCAAACTCACTTCACCTAAGTTTTCACAGTGAGATTGTTACAGAATAGCTCGGCTGATGTTAGGGATTGCCCCTATTGACAGCTCACGCTCACGTTCACTTCACCCAAGTTTTCACAGAAATTTTTACAGAATAGATCGGCTGTACCAAATGCAATGAGAAATCTATAAGATTTTAGCCTCTATTATATGGATCGTGATTTCAATGATTCTATGCCATATTCCGTGAACTGTTTCGGAACCTTCACTCAGACTGCCCAGTACTTTTTATTGATGAACGTGGGTTAAATAAATTTATTTTCTTTTTATAAGAGATAAGAAATTGTTCTTCTATACCTACGCTGCATTTTTTACCATTTTCATCCCGTTTTTTGCGATGCTATTCTAGAGTTTCTCTAACTTGAAAGCAATAGTTTCAGTAGAGTTGCTACAACTCGAAGTTAAGATTATCTAAACAGTAATCATGGTAATTAATCATTAGCAATATAGAGATGACATTATATTCTTACGACATCATGATGGGTCCTGTGCCATTTTGTAGGACCACTCATTATTCAATGCTCGGCTAAAAGACATGAGTCTTTTTGTCAATTTATGTCGTTCAGTTATGATGCCATCATCCTTTTTCTACCTTATAACCACCACCATATCGGTGGTGGTTATAAAGTGAATGTTTAAATATAAATATTACTTTTGAATAGAATTTCATAATACTGTATGAATTACAGCATTATGAAATTCTAGGTATTCAAAAGTAATATTTATACAGTTTGTCAAATCAATTAAGTATTAAAGTATCCGGTGAAATATTGAAATATTACGATCTTTTTTAAAGATATTTTTGAGATTTGGTCCCACTTGCCTGTTGCTTATAATGCCACGACGCCTACGTGAACAAACACGTACGGTTGCCAAAAGAGATAATTAACCATTGCTGTTGGATATAATTAAAGTTTAGTAAGAAACCGTTGGATGTTTTCGAATTAAATTTTATGAGATAAATGAACTGTTTGTATTCTATTAATTATATTATTTTTATTTCCTAACATCCATCGGCTTCTTACTAAACTTCAACTAATATCTGACGGCCCTGGTTACTTATCACTTCGATAACCATACGTGTTTAATTAACTTGATTGTACTACCATATTCACCAACACCTTCATAATATTTAGAAGCACTTCACCATCAATAGCAATACCATAAACATAATAGCCAATAATTGAAACGAACAGAAGTCATCGATTATTATATTCGAGTCGAAACAAAATTATTGGAAGCTTATTACAGAGGCCACCTAAGGAGAGGCACCATCAATCTACTTAGCCAGTTACAAAGGAACTTAACAAAGAATTATAGCTCTTTATGTATCGTCGCTACTATGTAGGAGGATTATTACTTCAATTTAATGACCCTGTGCCGTGATTAGACATCGCCTATAGGTACTTACTCTCCGTAACTTTATTACATAAATCTTGATGCGGGTAATAAGGTGAATGTCTTAAGCTCTAATGCCGGTAACGTTCATTAAAAGGGCAGTTAAAATGTTAACTAACCGTCGTCAGTGTTGCCAGCTTGATGTTTAAGATAAAGTAGTTAATGAATTTCTTCTCGGTGCTCATTAGAAGTTTGAACGCGTAGGAAATGATTTTAACGTTCTACCATTAGTTTTTCATTTTATGCTAGTATTTGATTCTTTCTTCCTTATTTGAATTGGAAAATCTAATAATATTATAAATGTGAAAGTTTGTAATTTGTATGTGTGAATGTTTGTTATTAAAACACGAAAAAACGGCTGAACGGATTTGGGCGAAACTTGGCACACAGATTGTTTGTAACCTGGATTAAACAAAGGACTACTTAAAAAAGTATATTTTATCCCGGAAGTACGTTCCCGTGGGATAATTTCCGACCACCACGCACGTGAAACCACGGGCAAAAGCTAGTTCATTCATTAATAATTTCAATGTTCAGCAGGCCAGTGAAAATTAGTCTGACACCAAACGTTGCCTTAATTAAGTATTGGAACATAATTTTTATCGACAATTGAAAAATAACAGTGTCGGTCAGGTTGGTTTTTCTACTTTAATTACTCTTTAATCAAGCCTCGTAATTAATGATAACTAGATTTACCTTGACGGTAAATCGAAGTTCATTCATTAAGACTTGTAAGTGTCTGACTGTCAGTCCCTTGTTCATGTCGAGTGGTCTATTCCACTTGATTGTTTATTTTATTTTAAACTTGCTTTACGAACTTCTCTAAACCATTCAAAACCCTAAAATTATTAATAGTAGGCACCTATTTGTCGGTATATTTATAATCCTCGTTTGATTTTGAGTGATTTTCTCAATTCTGAAATCTTGAACATTGTTTAAATAAATCAATCAACATCTTAATTAGACTGAAAGGAAACCCCAAAATAAAACCTCTACAAAAACCCAACAAGGAAAACTTAATTGAATTATAACCACATCGAATCCAGAATTGTTATAACACAAACAATGTTAAAAATGTTGATGCAATCACCGTCAGAGATAAACTTTGATGACCAACGATGTTATTTATTTGTTTAGTAATTTATATGAGGTTAGTTACTGTTTTATTGAGCGTATTAAATCAAGCCCCAATAAGGCAGCCATTCATGTTTATTTTTACGAAGTTTCTGCTCGGTTTGCCCAATAAATTATTAACTTGGTCACTTTTATCACGGACCCATGGTAACGTTTATCGGACGTTAATAGTGTGTGGATAGACCCGTTCGTAATATATGTTTGTTTTTTTACACGGGCGAGTTCGGATAGTGATATGATAGGTGTTAAATACTCGTTGATTATGTTGTCTCTTTCAAAATGCTTTTAGAAGGTAGTGACGTTAACTTTTAAATGTTACTAAGACCGTGATTGAGTTTACGTAGGTATATTTTTTACTGAAACACTAAATACAACTATGTAGGTACCTACCTACTCTGAATATAAAAACGATAGAAAAAAAAACGTTTTCTTAATTTTATTGAAAGCACCTTGTGAAGTTGTGGTACTAGTTTGCCAAATCTATGGTAAAATTATGAAACAACTCGCAAGAAGTTCTCGAACCTGGCCACCATAATAAATAATTATGGAGACCAAAACTTTCCAAACAGACTACCTAGAACATCATCTCAAAACTAAGCTGATATTTGTATAATCGGAACGGTACGGATAATGTCCACACTAAACTTACATGGTCCGTAAAGTGGCTCGACTCGTTCGATTTTATTGATTGACAAGCGCACAGTTGGATTAAATTCTCCCAACACTACACACACATTAGCTTTACACCGGCCCTTCAGATATATCTGCATCAAATTATTCTTCTCGCGATTACCAATCGGAACTCGCGAATAAATGCGTCAACGTCATTAGGAAAATTGGCGTTAATGATTCGGCTAGCCGTGTAGCGTTAATGTCAGTGCGACATTTTGTTGAATACACTTGTAGTATTCTCAATTTTGTCTAGTTAGAAGGATGCTATGCTATAATGCTTAATTATTTATGGTGCAGACTTTTGTACTAATTTGCTTATTTTTCCACTACGCGCACAAATAAAAACACTGGAAGATCACAGATAATCTCGTAACTGTTTACATTTCAATCAAGTTTTTTAAACGAAAAAACCTAATTAACAAGTGGCAACACTAATAAGATGAATTTGAATGAGAACGTTCACTTCCTAGTGGGGGCATAAATCACAGTGTAAGTTTTTATTGGATCCCAAAAATGTCTGATCATGACGAACCATTCATGTGTAATTGGGATCAGCGGCTTCACATAAAATATGAGATGCTGGCTTCAGAGGGTTTTATAGAGAACATAAACACTTTATTGTGTTTTATCCACGTCGGTTCAGACTTACACTGTTTTCCTGGTCACTACCTACAACACTGCATCAGAGGTTATCAGCGTGTATTTTGTTAGTCTTTGATCAAGCATTATTATGATATTCATTATAAAGATGAAAGTTTTTGGGATACTTGAGATTCATAAAAAGACGCGAAAATATTCCAGCTCTAACTTATGTGCCTGTCAAACAACGTATTTTCACAGAATAATAGGAGATTTCACAAATACATATTTACACAGGAAGTCATTGCCATTTGAAAGGACACATATTTACATCATACAGACTCATAAAATACGCCATTATATAAAAATATACCGAGACGGTTTCAAGTTTACGGAAATTAAATTTCACATGAGCGAAGTTGTAAGCCAAGCGGCCGAAATGTCAGTCATTAAATAAATGTAGAGCAATTCATATTAACGCAATATTCCTTTGAAGTACATGGTTGATAAATTAAGTAAACGACATAGGTATGTCATGAAAATAGGTAGTAAAAACAGTCTAAATGCTAGACTAGACGAGAAAGAAAAATAGCTTTAGAAATAGTTAGACGCCGGATAATTTACTGCACGAAAATACAACATAAGAATTCGTCACGTCTACAATTAAGGCAACAAGGATAAGCAACAGTTATAAGAAATTTGAAAGTTCAGGATTTGCAAGTTATTACAAAACAGTTAAAAGACAGTATTTTCATTCAAATGAGCAGACGACACTGGAAAGTGGTCACGCTCCTGTTGTTATATAAAGCATAACTGCAATTCAACTCGAAGACAAAGGTGTGCGACACAGAGGCACACCAAAATTGTCATTCAAAATTTTCCGAGCGAGTTCCACTTCAGGTGAAGTTCATTTAAGCATAAAATTACATTGTCTCCCAGACATTGTCTGGTGGCAATGAACTGCACTTTGACATAAAATCGTAGTGGAAGCTATAAATCCATTTCATTGCCTTAATAAAGGATGACTAAGGAATTCGATAGGAGCCATCAGTCTCGGGGCATCTTTCATAGGTCACAGTCATTAAGTGCCTTTTGTTTCTTTAAAGTAATTAGCACAGGCTATTTTACATTGATGACAGGGATTTAATGTGATGTAGGTAATCTAGGTTCTTGAAAACCTACGAGGTCTTGAGATGTGAAAAGGTAAGATATATTCCAAGGTGCACGTTTCTGGCGATAACCTAAAAATGGTTATAATCAACTTTTGCTTTGGCCACGTTTTAACACTTAAAAACCATAATGTAGGTGTTTCGTTTTCCAGTTTGAATGCTCAGAACCGCAACAGAAATATTAAAAAACAACGATAACTGTTGCGCCTCAGTAGTAATTTCACAAATTATGTTTTCACACAAATTGTGCGCGTTAGCTTATTGGAAATAAATTAGTTGTTAACAATTGCTAATAAGGTGAAAATGTTATGTGCACCATCAACAAAACTGCTTTACATAATCCTTTATTATGTTCTGCCGTTGCTTGTCAATCAGAAGCGGTTAAATCCACATTTTGTGGTTGAAATAATATCCCTCGTTAGGTGCAACGAAGAGTTGGGAGATATGTAAATTTGTGAAAGGTTCGACCA
The DNA here is from genome assembly GCA_949629185.1 of Apamea crenata. Lineage (NCBI taxonomy): Eukaryota > Metazoa > Arthropoda > Insecta > Lepidoptera > Noctuidae > Apamea > Apamea crenata. The sequence goes on from OX451359.1 coordinate 9,835,948, forward strand.
CAAAAAATCCTTGCTCATGCGTGTAACAGGTGCGCTCCTGATTTCTAATAGCAGCATTCGTATAATTGTTGGATGAAATCTGGCTTTAAATGTCCTTTTTTTACTCAACTCTTACTATCGAGCGACCGCAAACTTTCGATTTTTTAAAGGACAGTCCTCGATATGATTACATGCATTACTAGTCTTTTTTCTCCTTAATATATTGTCGTAATAAGTCTCGGCAGATGTTTTCGATTTGCCTTTTTTGTTTACATTCACTGTGCTTTGTTTGCCTTTTAACTTACTATTATTTATATTGTTTTCTCATCATATAATAAATACCACTGTTTTGTATGAATATAATACAACAATATTGTTGTTATGATCAGCCTTTTGAAATAGTGTGAGCTGTATCTAAAGATGACTGCAGTAAAGTTGTGTAAATGGTGGGACGTAGTTTGTAATTGTAAATTAATTAGAAAAAGATTTAGAGCGAGGTCTCTTTTCAACAAAAATAATTGATAGGTAGTTTCTGGAATAGATAGCACAACGTAAATTGAAATTGAATCGAAAAGCTACACCTACTGCACAGTTGCAAAACATTTATATCTCCGAGTAAGTTCATATCACAAGAATACCAGAATTATTTCGCACTTGCTCCACACTTAATCAAAACAAACTTATGCGTATCCAGCTATCGGTTCAATAGAATATCGCATAAACTGGTTCCCATAGGAAATGGTTTATAATAAAGAAATGTGATATCAAATGTTTGACGGTAGCTTCTGAAATGCGCGCGAGTGGGTGCTATCTACACAGCGTGGATTTACGAGCCGTCCCGCCACTTTGCGCCTGCGCAAGGCAAAATAAATATTGTTCCTTATATACTTTTATCGGTTATATTATTTCGAATAACTTTCTTCGCAATGGACGCTCAGTTGTAAAAGTTTTGAGTTCATATTGTTGCGTATTCATGCATTATTAACTTTCAGACCGCGAAAAACAGATAATTGACAAAAAAAACAATAAGTCTGGGATTTTTGTCAATTATCTGTTTTTCGCGAGCTTTGTCATACATAAGCATCTTGATAGATATCATATTCGTTAGCGGTCAGAGTGAAGACAACTTTTGTCCGAAAACGATCTTCGGAATAGTCATTCGAAGAACGTTTTCGGTAAAAAGTTGTTAGCCATACTAGTATAGTTAAAGCGTTTCAGCTATAAAACTAAATAAACATCGGTGTCGGAGCTTTCAGATCAGCACATGTAAATTATTGTAACTACCTTTACATTTCTCGTATCTAGAGAGCAGAGCCCTACTTCTAGAATTTTACAGTTATTGAGAATATAGGTTTAGCTGTAGGTACTTACCTACTTGTTTCTTAATGACAATAAAATGCTCCTACCTATATACCTAATACCAGAATAGTGATGCTGTCTCCTACTGTACCGCATTAGAGATTAGAGAGAAACTATGGCTTGGTACTAATGGTGGGAGTAGATAATGGTCATTCATTAATGTTTATTGTGATATTAGTAACAGACACTATATTGTTAGTCAACATGAGCCTAGATTTAAGATAAGAAGAAAATTATGATGGAAAGATAGAATAGGTACCTTATTCTGTTTTGAATGTTCAAAATATATTATTAACTTTACATCTAATGAAAGGTTTCATTAAGGTTTCAGTGGTTTTTTTTTTTAGAATACACGCTGTCTAGATAACCAGCGTGTATTCTGGAAAAAAATCACTGTGAACACTTAGGCGAACTGAGCTGGGCGGTCAGCCCCAACCTAATGACTGACATAAGCATTACGTCATGAGCTATGCTCGTACCTATACCTATCTACTTAACTCGTTTTTGATAGGAGGGAAGAAAAACTCCATGAAAAATCGCGCTCCCACACTCTAAAACTATATACGTATGTGTATGCTGGCGCCTGGCGACGACTGAGTTATCGTGCACTGAAGTAAGGAATTCGCAGCGTCTGCCTAGCGGCTTCGTGAACAAAAGGCAGATGTGCATCTACGTAGATATGACTGGAAACATTAGCAGTCTACAATTCCATTTTTTACGTGAGACAGTCCAAGAGAATGGGTGAACCATGATCCTAGAAGGAACAGCAAGATAATACTTATCGGTATCAATGATGAAATCATGTCCGAATTTTCCCGAAATGTCGGATACGTAAGTAAAGTAGGTAGGTCAATACCTTATCTCACTATCCCAAACAGATGCAGATGAAATAGTCTACTTTACGCAAAATAAATCACAGATTGATTACAGTCTATTGTAGAGAGTGCGTGGACTAGTAGCAGATCGGCTGCACTCGGCCATTCCGTGGGCTTTCCGCGCAATGAGCGGGCCACGCCGACAGACGTGCCCCGCCGATATTTTATATCTATTCGAGTGAAATGATTTATAGGAACCGGTGCAATTGCGATACCTGCGTATGAATTGTCGCCTTACTTCCTTTTGACTTGCCAACTTGTTATGATTTCATTTCTTGGGAAAGAACTTTGTTGTGTAAAAAGGGGCTTATAAATGTATGTTCGTTATACGAATATTTATATTCTTGATTGTCATTGTGTTCGTCAGTCTTTCCTTTAACACAGAGTACTACATTATTCTTTTCATATTATTATTTATTATTATTTCGATTCTACAAACAAGTGAAAATGCACGTTTTTTCATGGAAAGCTCCTAGACCGCTTTAGTGTATTAGCTCAGCAAGTAAAATCAATCAATTTTTCTGTACCTGCCTACCAAAAAGCATCTAAACCCAAACCTCCTTCGTTCTTAAAAAAAAAAAAGACTAAAAATCCTACTAAAATTTCAAAAATTCTAACTTAGTAAAAAAAAACAACCAAAAATCCTAATACAGTCATCCAGATCAGAATTAGGCACATCGCGGCTGTGACCTCTCTGTTCCCGTGTGCGGTGTGCGGTCGCGGTGACGAGCCGCGATTGATCGATGATTATGTCTTCATTCCGTCCCGACTCCCAGATCTATGTCCTGCAGTGCGATTCTGTAACCATCTCACCGTGAAAACTTAGGTGAAGTGAGCGTGGAGTGAGCTGTCATTCCAAAGAATGCTAGGGATTGACACTACTGACAAATCACATCAAGCTCACTTCACTTGAGTTTTCACGGTGAGGTTTTTACAGAATCGACCGGCTGAACTTTAGGTGCTGTGCGTTTGACGGAACGGAATGGTTTTGATACTTGATTTTGCTGCAGAATATTTAGAAACTGCCATTTTTACGATATATACCTTTTCCTTTTACGGAAAAAAAGATGATGTTAGGTAAACAGCAAGGTGCTAATAAACCTTGCTGTTTACCTAACATCATCTTTTCTGAAACTTCCGAAACGTTCTGAAATCTTAAAAAAGAAGTAAATGAAGGAATGAGCTAAAACAATCAAACAAACGCTCTAAAACAGTGAGATTATGTCTTCATTCCTCCAGGCTCCCAGAGATCTATGTCCTGAACTTGAGGACCTCTGTGTTTAACGGAACGGGATGGTTTTGATAATTCATGTTGCCAAAGAAAGCTACCATTCTTGTGTTAAGTGTTCTTGTTGTCTTGGCAGTAAAACCATCAAAAGAATATTTATAGACATTGGTTAGGTTAATATTATGGGTGGATATTATGTTCATTTGTTGAATAAGTTTTCTGTTTCTCATGTGTGTTATTTCAGTATTTCTGAACTACCTAATATGTAGTTTTACACATACAACCAAGAACGATTGGGGTAAATTCAGAAAGGTATAGTAACTGTTGGTTGTGCAACTGGCCTAGCAAGATCGTTACCTAAATGTCAATTAGAAACACTTACATCCTACTAAACTTGTCAACGTTCTTGATACCTTTATAAATAAAAGTATCAGTTCCCCTACGCCCACAGTAACTTAGAAGAGCAACGATCAAAACGTTGTGATCATAACGTAATCCGCTCTACCTGTGTCATTCACCGTGTCGTTACAGGTTGCTCCACTACACAAAAAAATGCTCCTTTCAAATGTAAATCAGCACAAACCGACAAAGCAAATTGTCACAAATAAACACTGTTACGTTTAAAGTTTTTTGTGAAAGTTTATAAAAACCCGGTCGCATCGGTAAAGGGTCAGGCAGGGCCAATCAATCTAAGATAAAAATTTCTTTTATTGATTTTTTGCTGGGCCGTCTCTTTAGTTATTCTTTGTGATTCTTGAGATGATTGTTATCCGTGCGACTTGATCAAATACAAATGTTCCATGTCAAATACTGAGATGTTGGGGATTTGTTTTAATTGTAAAAATAAATTGTACACACGATATCTATTTAGGCTTGATTAATTTATTTTATCTCACGGTGTAACTTTGGGATTAATGTATAATTGGCTATTTGTTAGGTAATTAGGAAGTAGAGATTAAAATAAATTATACGAGTATGCAGTGAACAAGATAAATAATTTAATATGACAATGTTAAATAATTAATTATTTTCAAAGTAGTAGTGTTAAAGTTAATTTATGTAAATTACTTTCCCAAAACTGAGATGGAGGCGTAGCATTCATAATAAAAGCTGTTTCTTTTCAGTACAACGTTTACCTAGTCTAGCAGTCGACTTACCTTCAGGTACCCTTCAGCATTTGAAAATCTTAGTACCAAGGTTTAAAATCGCTGAGGCATCAACCAATATTATTACATACTAAAAAAAACCGGCCAAGTGCGAGTCGGACTCGCGCACCGAGGGTTCCGTACAATTTAAAATTATTAAAAATATTTTTATTATATGATGTAACTAAAAATTTACGGTTTTCGCAATTTTTCCTTTATCTGTGCTATAAGACGTTGCTTCGTACCAAATTTTAAGATTCTGAGTTCACAGGAAGTACCCTGTAGGTTTTGATTCCCTTGCGAGTGTCGAAAATTTGCGGCATAAACGGCTGTATCTTTTGATTGCTTTGGCTTAGAAGTTTGATTTTTTCACAGCTCCAAGGGTCAGTAGACCTGAGTATTTATATAAGTATATAAATTCCAGCTTGATACCTCCACGCGTTCCTGAGAAAAAGGGTCTTGACAGACAGACGGACGGACAACAAAGTGATCCTATAAGGGTTCCGTTTTTCCTTCCGAGGTACGGAACCCTAAAAATACATAAAAATCATGTCACTCCTGCTTACACCTGACTCTCACTTTAACACTGAATGCATTTTTTATCAAACACACTCCCGACCTCTAATCTAATTCATAACAAAAAGATAAAAGATTTGAATACGTTAGTCCAAATATTGATTTAACCCTATCGGCGACGGAAGCAGGTGCCCAGCGCACGCGCTCCGCTTCGGAATCAATAAGCGTTTCCCAACTATGAAATTAAATGATAATCATGAGTTTTTTCATGTTTATATAAGCAGTTAATCAGTACATTTTGACTGTGAAGACAGGGGTCGTCAACATTTTCTTGAAATAAAGGAATCGATTCTTTTTAGACTACGCAACGCGTTCGCGTTTTTAGTTGCATGTAATGAAAACATATGTAGGTATGTTAAAAACTTAATCTCCCTTATTACAAAACAAGGGTTTTCTTTAGATCAGAAGGCCAATTTTATTCTCGTAATTTTAAATGTTCAAAATCTAGTCGTAGTCTCATCTCGGCAACAAACAAATGTCAAAAACTTGTCAAAATGTAGAAAAAAATTGAAGTATTTTTGACAGATTGAGACTGAGATCGGACTGTGAACGTTCTTAAAATTACGAGAATCGCCCCTCACAGGTGTAAACCGCCGAGCCAGTTATTGAAATAACAACGAAACAGTTCTAGAAATGCAGTTCTTTATTCAAAAATGACAGCTTAGTTCGGTGCTAAGTCTTCATTTTATTATTTAAAACTTTGCCTAAATCCACATAAACTTCGAAATACCAACATTGTTCCAAAGGTTTAGGCTAGAACTAAAGTTTGATTTTGTATTGTAATGAGACGGAATGTCTTTTTATAGTTAACAGCCTTGGGTCGTATACTTTGGTCGTATAGTATCTTGACTGTCATGTCAAACAGCCGAGCAGACGAAAATATTAGCCGAGACATAAAACAAGCTTAAATTGTTAATGAAATAACAATATAACGTGTTTGCGTATAGAGTATTTTAATGGTAAAACATAATCTGCATTTACTTTTAACATAATTTATTATAGTAATAAAATGTAGAGGCGTATAAATAATAAAAGGGTAGGTAAGTTATAAAGACAAAAGAGGTTAAATTGTGTTAAGTAAAAGATAATGGCTTTATATTGATTGTAAATCTTTGTAATTCACTATGATCACACAATGACCGGGCAGTTGGCTGAACGTTTCAAATCTAATGGTTTACATTTTTAATTATACTTTTGGGAGGTTTTAGAGGAGCCTTAAAGCGTAACTATCGTCATTAAAGTAAGTTCAGCGTATTGTGAGCGAACAGCTTTGCGATCAACTTACTGAATACTTATTGTGTAAGATAGATAGATAGATACTCGTAAGTCATTTATTTAGTGCACATAAAAGAAATAGCACAACGCACAAAATAACACTTAATTGATAACTAATTATATGAATATAAAGAAATTACAACGACAAGCAATTCTCGTATAATTATGCCAAATGCAAACAAGCCTGTACCTATCTACTAATTCAACCTACAGATGTCAAATGCTGTCTCTAACCATACTTATTCTCAGATGTCTCCGTCTAGTTTTCAAAAAGATCCCAAGGTTGGCAATTCCGGCCCCGCCGCCGCCATTACTCATTTTAACGGTTAGCCAGCACTCCTGCACCCCGGCACTCACTCGGCCCGAGAGGGTTGCCGTGACGCGTCATGCTCCGATGTTACGTACAGATACCAAGCCTTTACGAGCAGATGCATGCACCTTATAATTGGAGCGTATCAAAACATTAGTGGACCATAGTTAGAACATCGTAGGGTGTATCTGACGAATGTCGGTAATTATAGCATAGCTTGATGGCTCTGGATTTTATTAGGTCAACTCCTTATACTGGAAATAAAAATCCAGTGTGCAAACTGTAGCCATTGTTAGCTTAATAATATTTAGTCGAGTTATTTCTCACATTGTTGTCTTTTGAATCTATTGTCAGTGTCACTTTTGATGTCTGTGGACATCAATGTGACACTGACAACTGTAAAACTTACCAGCCATTTGAAATGAGTTATTTGCATTCGAAACTCAACGGTCGAACTGTACGGATTAAATCCAAATATTTCTGAGCAATCCGTATTTTATTTGAGTGATCCTATACTGATCCTTCATCTCAGAAGTGGCATTAGACAGGCTAGCTCTACATTTCTAGCAAAACGCCCACAACTCAAGAGTTTTGCTACACGTGCGTTTTCGATTGATCTGACGCAACACAATGGAGGATGGAAATATGACACCTACCGAGACTTTGGATCGTCACAAATCGTCTTCAAGAAAAAGGAAACGACACGATCGCAAAGACAAAAGAAAACAACGCAGACGCAGATCAAAAACTGAAGATGAATCAGCAACTGACTCGAGCGTTGCTATGCGAAGAAGTCGTTCTCGGAAGCGTTGTGAGCATCGTCGTCAGCGACGTAAGACTGTCAGCAGCCAAAGCAGTGACTGTGATCCTCACAGACGCCGTCAGGAAAACAGCAGCAGCAGGCAAAGCAATCGCCGTGAGCGTCATGGGCGGCGCCGTAGGAGTGGAAGCACTCGCCGTGAGCGTCATGGGCGGCGCCGTAGGAGTGGAAGCAGTCGCCGTAGCCGCCGGCAGGTCAGCAGGAATGCGGGTGCGCGCGGCAGCAGCAGCGGCTCGAGATCTTCGCATCATGACAGGCGCTCATCTTCCCCAGTAAGACGTTCCAATAATAGTACTGACAATGTGACTCATTTATTGTTGACTAAATTAGTGAACACCTTGGCAAATACTCGCCCTGAAGGTAATAAATTTCCAATGCTAGGAAACGTCATACCTGACTTTGATCCGATGGTTAAGGGGCAAACTATACAAGTGTGGCTCAGTAAAGTCGATGAGTGTGCGAAATTATATAGATGGGCAGATGAACAGGTTATACATTATGCTTTACCTAAATTAATTGGCGTTGCAAAAACGTGGTACCAAGCGTTACCCACTATGTCATTTTCATGGCCTGAATGGAAACGAAAATTATTAGAATCATTCCCTAGTAGTGATGATTATGCCGAGCTACTCACAGAAATGTTATCTAAACGCGTAAAATATAATGAGTCACTAGAATTATATTATTTTGAAAAAATCAATTTGTTGAACCGGTGTAATATCATAGGTAAAAGGGCAGTCGACTGCTTATTGTACGGAATCGAAGATCGTTCATTAAGATTAGGCGCGAAGGCATTGAAGTGTCAGGAACCGGAACAAGTATTAGAATATTTTCAGTCTATCAAACAACAACCGCGTGAAACAGATAGGTCACGTCCTTATGGGGATAAGAGACCTAACGCTTTATCGAACGCAAAACCTACCAGCAATGACGCAAAGGCTAAAAGTAGTAGTAATTCTATTGTTTGTTACAACTGTAACGAACCAGGACATTTTAGTTTTAAATGTACTAAAAAAATACTCAAGTGCAATATTTGTAATAAACTTGGACATACTACATTCAATTGTCCGAAACTACCCTCCGACAATAATAATAGTAATACTGATAAAGCGGGTCAAAAGAATATTTTACGCATAGACGCCGAGAGCACCGCCAGAAACGATTGTAAGTACATTATGCAGTTGATGCTTAACGGACAATCGGTCGTAGGTTATGTAGATCTAGGCAGTCAATGTACTTTAATTCGTTGTAGTGATGCTAGAAAACTAGGAATTAGTTGGTCAAATAATCCAGATCTTCCTACGATGAGAGGTATTGGTAACAACATAGTGTTACCTTTGGGACTCGCTACTGTCACTATACAGATACAAGGTGTCATGGAAAAATTGGATGCCTTGGTTGTGGACGACAACATTATTAAATACCCTGTATTAATCGGACACAGTTTTACTGAAAGGCCTGGTATTATCATAATGAAAACTTACGATTCCTTGATATTTACGCGGGAACTTACAAACAAATTACATCTTGAATTAGTTTCGGACACATCAATACGGGCTAAGGAAATGTGCTTAGTTGAAGTTAGTTGCACCGGCGATTATTCAGGAACTGTGTATGTGCGCGGTTCACTTCGTGGAAAGTCTGAACATGAGTTTTACCTTCTACCAGGAGAGTATGAACTAGACAATGGTCGTGGTCGTTTATTGATTCAAAATATATCTGACAAGGTAGTTTTACTTAAAAAGGAGTCATTAATAACTCGCGCTTTTAGAACTGACGGTTATTTTGATGTAAATCTTTTGAATATCGATGCTAGTAATTTTTGCTCAGAATTCAATTATGACCCGAATCTAACCAGTAATCAAGTAGATCAATTAAAAAGCTTATTAAATAAATACAAGGAGTGTTTTTCAAATAATTTGAATGATTTGGGATTTACTAACATAGTGAAGATGGAGATTGAATTAACTGATTCTAAACCAGTCGTATATCGTCCGTACAGACTTTCATATCCTGAGCGTCAGTTGGTACGATCAATGATACAGGAAATGATAGACGCTGATATTGTTTGCGAGTCTAATTCTCAGTACGCCAGTCCTATACTGCTTGTAAAGAAAAAGACTGGCGAAAAAAGACTATGCGTGGATTATCGCGCTCTTAATAATAAAACAAAGAAAGAACATTACCCTTTACCATTGATCGACGACCAGCTGGATATGCTAGCTGGGCATTCTCTCTTTATCACACTTGATTGTGCATCAGGCTATTACCAATTGCCTATTGTAGAAAGCTCCCAAGACAAAACGGCGTTCGTCACACCGGACGGCCAATATCAATTTAAACGGATGCCGTTCGGTTTGGCAAATGCTCCATCAGTATTCCAAAGGGCTATGAATAAGATACTGGTAAAGTCAAAAGTCGACTTTGCCATTATATTCATGGATGACGTTTTAATTCCTGCTAGATCATTCGAAGAGGGTCTTGAACGGTTAGAGATAGTACTTAAACTACTGCATGAGGCCGGGTTAACATTAAAACTTAAGAAATGTAACTTCTTCTATAGAGAAATAGACTTTTTGGGATTTCAAGTTAGTGGTCAAGGCATAAGACCGGGGTCACGTAAGACGTTAGCTGTTTCAAGTTTCCCCGTACCCAAGAACGTACATGACGTCAGACGTTTCATTGGACTCGCTAGTTTCTTCCGGCGTTTCGTAAAAGATTTTGCTCTGATCGCGCGCCCCCTAACTGATCTCCTCAGGTCCAATTTCACATGGAAATGGAACGAGGAACATTCGAAAGCCTTTAATACGCTGAAACAAAAACTTGTTGAACGTCCTATTTTGGCCTTGTACGATTCGAGATTTGAAACGGAACTACACACCGATGCATCTAAGTTAGGCATTGCTGGTATTTTAATGCAAAGACATAGCGACGGAATGCTTAGATCCGTGGCGTATTACAGTCGGAAAACAACTCAAGATGAACAAAATCTACATTCGTTTGAACTGGAAACGTTAGCAGTGATAGCCTCATTGAAACGTTTTCGTGTATACTTGCTGGGATTAAAATTTAAGATCATAACCGATTGCAATGCGCTACGCACGACACTTACCAAACGTGATCTTATACCGAGGATATCTCGGTGGTGGGTGCAGTTCCAGGAGTACGACTGTGATATTGAATATAGGCCTGGAGCTCGTATGGCACATGTAGATGCTCTCAGTCGTGCACCTGTGACTGAGCCCGTAACGAGTGATGATGAGACACACGTACTCGATGTTTTAAATATAGACATCAAAGACTGGATTTCCACAGTACAAAGTAATGACGAGGAAATTGGGAGAATTAGGGACATTTTACGCGACAAAAATACGAACTACATAGCAGATGTGTATAAAAATTATCAATTAAAAGGTGATCATGTGTACAGAATTGTTGGTGACAAAATAAAATGGGTAGTTCCTAGAGCCGTCAGGTGGCAGGTTTTAAGAATGAACCACGACAATGTAGGCCACTTTGGCTATGAGAAAACTCTTAGTCGACTACGCGAAACATTTTGGTTTCCTAAGATGCGACGTTTTACCAAAAAGTACGTTTCAGCGTGCCTTGAATGTGCACATCATAAAGCTCCGGGTGGTCGTAGGGAAGGGATGCTTCATCCAATACCAAAATCAGATATTCCCTTTCATACGATTCACGCCGATCATTTAGGCCCGTTTATTCGCTCTAGGAGAGGCAACACTTATATTCTTGCGATTATTGACTCTTTTACCAAATTTATAAGCATAAGTGCTGTACGGGATACAAAAAGTGCCACAGCCATTAGAATTTTTAGAGACCATTTTAGCACTTTTGGTACTCCAACACGTCTTATCACTGATCGGGGTACTTGTTTTACAAGCTCAAAATTTAAGTCTTTCATGGAGAGTACAAATGTTAAACATATACTTAATGCAGTGGCTACTCCAAGAGCGAACGGACAAATAGAACGTTATAATAGAACCATATTAGACGCTTTGAGCACGAAATGCCACGATAAAGGTGACAACACCTGGGATGAACACGTCGGTGACATCCAGCTAGGTATAAACACAACAATGAATAAAGCAACAGGGAAAAGCCCATCAGAACTGCTATTTGGTTTTAAAGTCTTAAATTCATCAGAAAATATAATAAATGAGGTGTTAAATGAAGTTATATGTCGTGCTAGTGATAGTGAGTTAGTAAAGATAAGGACAGAAGCTAAGTCTAGAATAGAAAAACAGCAGTCTGATTCAAAGAAGACATTTGATAAGCAAAGAAAAAGGGTGACGTTATATAATATCGGCGACCTGGTTAGGGTAGAAAGAACAATAATAAATAAAGAACATGCAGGTAAATCAAAGAAGCTTATATCCAAGTTTCATGGCCCATATAGAATAACAAAAATTCTAGAAAATGACAGGTTTGTGATTGAGGACACTCCTCTTACTAGGAGAGGCAATAAAAAGTATGAAAATGTTGTAGCAGTGGATAAGGTACACCCCTGGCTAAATTATACAAATATATCCAGTGACGGTAGTGAAATTGATAATAGCGGCGATGAATAAAACTGATTAGCTACTAGTTCAGATTAGGATCAAAGTCTAGTATATGATAACTATAACTTAAAATTGATGGCAAAAAAAAAATACTAATAATAATAATATTGATTGGAAATTAATAATAATATGAGTTAATTATTAAATACCTATGAGTCATTGTGAATGAGAGTATTTGATTAATAAAGGACGATGAGATTTGCTAAGTTGTTGACTTAAAATATTGACTAGACAAGAGACTTGACGACACGACGCTTAGGCTATGAGCAATCAGTGTAGAAAGTGATTGATATCGGGGACCGATATTGCACAGATGATTGTAGATTATAGCAAACTGAAAATCTAGGCATAGGCTATGAGCTTCCAGTGCAAAATGCGAAAGGTGATGAAAATCATCGCACAGCTGATGGTCGCAGATCATAGCAGACTATGCAACTAGATGACGTAGACATAGAGCATGGGTTGTGAGCGGTCAGTGCAGATTGCGAATGGTGTCATGCAATTGACATCGCACAGATGACCGTAGATCACAACAGACTGTGCAGATTGATGATGATAATGACGTGAACTGAATAAGAATGGAACCAATTATTACGTAAGAATATGAAAATGTATATTACCTTAAGTTATCGATAAAGTTATAATGATTTTGTGTAGTTTAACTAAACATTGTATTTTTTTTTCTGATGTTATGTTTATAATTATGTTTACTGATCAAGTGAGAGGACTCACTTCAAAAGGATGGCCGAGTTGTTAGCTTAATAATATTTAGTCGAGTTATTTCTCACATTGTTGTCTTTTGAATCTATTGTCAGTGTCACTTTTGATGTCTGTGGACATCAATGTGACACTGACAACTGTAAAACTTACCAGCCATTTGAAATGAGTTATTTGCATTCGAAACTCAACGGTCGAACTGTACGGATTAAATCCAAATATTTCTGAGCAATCCGTATTTTATTTGAGTGATCCTATACTGATCCTTCACCATGAATTAAATTTGTTTCTAGACCTGCTAGCGTAGAAATATTTCGTCAGTTTAAAAAAAAACAAAAATGTTCCATATGTTTATACCGCGTAGGTCTAAATATAATAATAATAATAAGCATTTTATTAGCACAATACATGTTTGACACATATTAAAATACACATAGTAGTAACAAGGGTACATAGAAAGAAACAAATAGGAATAGTGTACAGAAGATATGAAAAGTACAGTCAATACAGAATTTGACTCCTGCCTCCTAAACTAGGAAGATCCTGTATCAATATAACGGAATGGAGGATGTTTTCTACGAAACAGCGGATTTTTTTTGATAGCCGATAATGCTAGAGGCTGGTTAATTTTTTTCTTGTATAGCAAACTGAAATAAAATGACGTAAAGGGTTGTCTTGTCATAATCAAAATTGTTTATTCGTTTACCTAATCAATCATTTATTTCCTATCTGATCATGTCCTTCCAGAACCTAATACCTAGGTAAGTATATTTAGCTATTCTAGGTAGGTACCTTTTTTTAACCAAATTTCTGATATTACGATTTGTAAAACACACATTACATTTCACAAAAATCCCTATCATTTGCGGCAAATCTTAAATAATGGAGTCATTTGTCAAAGCAGAGCATTTTGCATATGAAATCGCGTAGGAGGACGATTGATGACTTGTGAACATACCCCTTTATAGACACACGTGTGTTCATAATCGTGTGGGGCTTATCAAAACATCCATTTTGCCTGAGAATAAGGATTTAAGGTTGAAGAAATCAAGAAGGAAGAAAGGAGTTTTGTCACGTTAGATCTAGTAGGTATAACTGTTACCGAATAAAAATAAATAATATACCTACTTTAATTAATCAGATTTTCAAACGTCAGACTTTTCACTAATATTGTAACTGTATAATATTAACTAAAACTTCGCTATAATATTTGCTTGACGACAGACAGGGGGCGATCACACCACTGTGAGATATATAATATTAAGAGCTACCGTGTGGTATACCTAACCCTGCTAGATGTACAAATCTAGCATGGAATAACCCTGCAACAATGTAAATAACGCTATGATTTTATGCCATAATTTTGTATGTCTTACCATAGACAAAACATAGCATAGGTACTGTATTTACCTTTAAGATCTGTATTTTTTTATTACGTATGTTTTAAAATAATAAATGATTGATTGATTGATGAATGTGGCTGAACTGCCAAAATGATAGCCATTCCTACTGTCAGTGTGTTACGCAATTACCCCGCATTTGTTTTGATAGGAATTATCGACTAACGTTGACTTTAGTCCGATTTTTGTACAGGTAAAAAGGTTTGTTTGTAAATACGGTACCGGTAAACTGTGTGCATAGCATGGCACGCATAGCATAGCATGCGTCGTGTAGCTTTGCATGCTACGCTATGCTACGCATGCTATGCTGCACGCCATGCTGTGCATGCTCTGCTATGCATGTTATGCTTTGCTATACTATACATTAATTAGCTCTATCTTAAGCTTAGAAGCCCAAGCATAGTTTACCATTTATTCCAAGGCCAATCATACGTCAAATGGATGGACGTGGCGCAAAACTTTAGAACCGCCCGGTTTTACAATAAAATAAAATTAAGTATATTACACCAATATCAATAATAGGTACTTATATAAAATATTTAGACTTTTAAAAAAGTTTGTTACTTACTCATCAATATTGTAGTATACCATAATATGGCTTTTCGTCCATATTGGTCATATCAATAGATGGGCCAGCTTTGACGAATCTCTTGGCTGGATGGTTTGTAATTTCAACGTGGTCCACCATCCCCTCTTCAACATCACTTCTGACTTCCTTTTGAAGCCCTCCATCTTACTCTTCTGTAGGATAGTCATCCACATTTACCAAAATTGCCGCTATGTTAACCACATTCATCTGTCGAGAGGCCGCCATCTAGTTTTTGCAACACATAGGTACAGACGCCAGCACATCAAGCTACTACAATCTGTCAAATTTCTTTAAAAGATTTTCAACTTTATCACTGTAGCATTAAGGTTCAAGGTTGAATGGAAAATTTTGACAGTTTCGGGTAGCTTGACCTGCTGGCGTCTGTACCTATCTAATAATATCAAGACATAAAATATTTTACTACATTTCACTGTGATGAATGCAAAAGTTACACAAAGCGTAAAAAAGACTTACAACATTGCGATTACTACGAAATGGTGGTACTTACCAAGGCAATGAAGCCATCTTCCGTTAGCTTTTGGCGGTTAATAAGTTGGTTCGAACGGTCACGGCGATCGAAGCAAGCATGTTAAAGAAATCGCGAATATGTTTTTGAGGGTCAAAGTGACGCGACATAAAATGGGCTTCCAGAGTTAATCTAACCATTGATCAAAGAGGAAATTAAAACAGAACTTACGAGTAGATAACATTTCTCTAGTTCATAATGTACTTAATGCTTACTGGCAAATAATTTGGATCCTACATATCAAATTATTGACAACCTGTGTATCTTTCCAATAAAATACCTAATGCAGTAGGTATGCATCTCTACCTACCACCAGAAATAATCGATGTCGTAGAAACTGGAGTTCATAATATAATTATTGGATATTGAGTCTTATTGGACTTTTGTTCCCTTCTTTTTCTATCACAGCTACTTAGTTTCCTGTTTTGACTTCTTACAAGATACCAGATAGAATAGAACTAGCTAGAATCATGGGACCCAAATATTTTTTCCACCTCGTATACAACCATTTCTGGGTTATGGGGACTGTGGCAAAAATATTGAGACTAATTTTTTCTACACAGAATACCAAAGATGTCTTAGTAGCGCCATCTATTGTCAAATGTTTGAACTAAGGCCACAGTGAGGCCAGTGAGCAGGCTGTAACAGTACTTGTGTGCAAGTTTGCCACGGTGAAGACAGATGGCGCTCCCTGTACTGCCATCTAGTACCGATAAAGCGAGTTACTGACGAAGACGGCTGCTGTTCGACGGCTTTGAAATGCCTTAATTCGACCTCAGTTCGACAGGTCGGTTGGTTTGTATTTACTGACACAGGTGGCGTTTATAAGTTTCTTTTATTTTTATACTTTTTAAAAGGTCAGAGGAAAGTTCATATTATTATTTTATAATTGAGAATGCTCCGTGGCGAATGTGGTGATTTGTGAATGTATGTTTTGTAATTTTCAGTAAGCAATTTATCCGTTTCAGTTGTGATTGAATTTTCAGTTGGTAGGTAGGTAAGTGATAGGGACTATGATATTCATGACAAAAAAAAAATCTATTTATAATCATCATCGTGAGGTTATAAAATCAGACTTACATACACTCCCTTTCAACATAAAGGGACAAACAGGGGATACTTTTGTCAGGTTTCCAAAATAAATATTAAGATAATGCGTGTCTTTGCTTGCAAGAAATATCTAGACGAACCTCAGCTCGACGTTACTTAAGTACCTGAGCTCAGAAGGTATAGCCAATTCAGCCTCTCAACATCTCAGTAGATGTTGAGAGGCTGAAATACCTTCCTGCCAGTGCAGGACGGTCAGACTATACTGGGAAAAGACACGCAATGTATCGACCTGCTTACTTGGGTATATTTTTCACACCCAGTAGCTTCACCTGTCTCTTGTACTTTTGCACAAATCTATAACCAAACTATTGTTCAACCTTAGCCCTAAAAATCACTGACTTTCCATGACTTAAGCCCCTGATCAGTTTAATTTATCAAGTACCTAAGTATCTATAGGTATACATAAAATTCAAAGTCCTGACTGACTGACTGACTGAGACATCAACGCACAGCCTAAACCGCTGGTCCTAGAGACATGAAATTTGGAGGGTGTATTTTTTGTGAAGAGTAGGTATCCATTAAGAAAGAATTTTTCGAAATTCCACCCCTAAGAGGGTAAAATGGGGGGATTTTGTTTGTATGAAAAATCTTATTCCTTGAGTTAATAAACTTGAAACTTGGCACGAATACTTATCTAAGTAAATTATGAAGTAGGGCATTTTTTGTTTTTATAAATTACCCCCTAAAAAAGGATTGGGAGGTTTCAAAGATTGTATGGAAGAATTTTAGCGCGCAGTCCGATTTAATCGAAACTCAGTATTTATACCTAAAATTGAAAGAGAAGAATAATGTGTATCATGGTTTTTCGAAAATCTACCCCTGACGGCCTGAAAAGGGCTACTCAATTTTACAGGGGAGGATTTTACAGCGTGGCTTGATTAACTCGAAAATTGGTATAAATCTTTGAGTCAAAAACAAAATCTTTGAGTCAAGTTATGAACACATCCCAAATGATTTTTCAAAATTCCACCCCTGTGGTGGTGAAAAGCGGGGATACAGTTTGTATGAAAAATCTTATTCATTAGGTTAATAATCTTGAAAATTGGCATGAATACTCGCCTAAGTAAGCAATAAAGTTTATCATTATTAGTTTTTCAAAACTACCCCTCAAAGGGGCTATGGGGGTGTTAAAGTTTGTGTGGAAGAATTTGAACGCGCGATCTGATTAACTCAAAACTCAGTGTGTGTGTACTTAAGCCTAAAAATAAATAATAACACGTATGAGGGTTTTTCGAAAATCTACCCCTAACGGGGTGAAAAGGGGTAGTTAATTTTACAGGGGAGGATTATAATAAGTCGCTTGATTAATTATAAGATTGGTATAAATAATCTTTGAGTCAAGTTATGAATTTTCATGAATATTTTAAAATTCCACCCCTGTGGGGGTGAAAAGCGGGGTACAGTTATATGAAAAATCTTATTAATTTAGTTAATAAACTTGAAACTTGGCAACAATACTTGCTTATGTAAGTAATAAAGTTTATCATTATAAGTTTTTCAAACTGCCCCTCAAAGGAGGATATAGGGGTGTTGAAGTTTGTGTGGAAGAAATTGAATGCGCAGTCCGATTAACTCGAAACTCAGCATTGATACTTTCGACAGAAAATAACTAATA
Organism: Apamea crenata; assembly: GCA_949629185.1. Taxonomy (NCBI): domain Eukaryota; kingdom Metazoa; phylum Arthropoda; class Insecta; order Lepidoptera; family Noctuidae; genus Apamea; species Apamea crenata. Next base: position 9,854,052 of record OX451359.1, read on the forward strand.
ATAAGTATGTAAAGTTGTCGAAAATTGATCCCTGACGGGGCAAAAAGGGGTAATTCGGTTTTTAGGGGAGGATTTGAACTTGAAACTGTAAGTTACATTTTCACGCCTAAACCACTGAACTTCTGATTTGGCAAAGAGATAGATGGCATCCTGGGGAAGCACATACTTTTTATCCTGGAAGCACGTTCCCGTGGGATAAGTTCCGACATCCACGCGGGCGAAGCCGCGGGCAGAAGCTAATCTATTTATATTATCTATGAAGTGAAGTTCCACAGCTACACCTACCACCCACAGTGAAGGACTATTCTCAGAGAGTTGTTGTGGCGAAGGATTGGCGTGAGACCGCGCTCTACGCCTCAACACCTTTAGGGATTTACGGGAATACGGGTAATTTTATTTATTTTTAGGGTTTTGGTTACAACAACGTTAAAATTTGTTTCAGCATTTACGTAACTCTTGGGATAAAGTCTAATGTAGTAAAATAACATTATAGCCTTCTTAAAATACAATCCCATTAAAACTCTAGGGGTCATTACGTTGACTACACCTGATTAACATAAAAACAACTCGGTAAATACCTATCTATCATTGGTAATGTAAATTCGCACATTATATTTGAATACTTGATCTGCAATCGCATCCCGAGGGATTCCTTCCAATATCTGTAGAACGATTTGCGTTGCGTTCAAATTCTCTTTAAAACGTCGATCCGGCTGTGACTGGTGCAGGTCGATTAAACGATGTCTTGAATACCTAATAGGAGAAGAGAGGCGGCATGCTCGTTCTCAATTCACTCGCCGGCGCATAAATTAGCGGTGCGGCCACACAACCGCAGCTATTCCGCAAAAACTCCAATCGTAGGGGAAAGTTTGGCGATTAAGCCGTGAGGCGTGGCGTGGCCAGGTCTGTTCGTGACAGTTAGTGCCGCCACTTGTTATAATCCGTTAAACTTTCGACCCTCGTCAAGGTACGCTGAGAATTAATGGAAATGCTTTCTTTCCCAGATTTATGATATTCTTTTTTGAATCCCCGATCCACCTTCGAGTTTGACCCTCCCGCGATAAAAGTGATAAAAGCCTACGTCGCGCTAGCGTTATGTAATTACGTAGCGCATACAACGCTCATCTTAATAGAATTAATTTGCATCCTCTTTAATGCGAAACCCTCTTAACTAGTTTGCATAAAATCTCGTTTGTTTATGTAATTTTTAATCAGGTCAATTAACGCTCTGCACTTAGTCAATTTCGTTTATGTTACGTTTGGCATTTACGTGAACACAGTAGGTAAATGAAAATGTATACTGGTCTATATTTCAGACAAGTTCCCGTTAGGAATGCCAGGAAAAGTCTGAAATATATTTTGATGAACTTTTGGAGGTATGAGGAACAGGGTGTAAAGTTCACTCATCCTGCATAGAAAAGGACCCTTCGACCAGACGGGTGTTGTGTCTGGCGGGCAATTGCCCAACGATTGATATTGGGAAATTGTATCTATGCTAATTGCGCGGTAAACTCTGCTTGCGAGATGCAGGATTTGCGTGACATCAGTATGACGCGTTGTTCGCATGTGGCGTAGATACCGCTACAAACTAGAATACTGCTAAAACCACTTTATTTGCAACTTTGTTCTTTATCGTTCAGGTTTGTGACTCTTTGTACTTACTACTGTAAATTGAAAAGGAGTTACTACGTATAATTATATTTTTTAAGATCGATTGTGTATCCATAGTAGATGTAATGAGGTGACTCGGGTCTGATGCCTGTGGCGTTAAAAGTTTAACAATGAATAAAAAAATCATCTATTTTTGTTCTTCTTCATCAGGTAAAACGAAACACTTTATTTTCCAAATAATTTCACAAAAATTACCTTTAGGTATAATCTACGCCCGCGGCATCACTTACAAAAGCCGTCTCTCCTACATTTTCCTATTGATACAAGCACCTTCTAAGAAATTCCTGAAATTATCACCAAAATACCTGGAATAAGTACCTATCTATATTTGAGACGCTAAATAATTTTAGGAATTCTGTCGAAGGGGATAGAAATTGATACTTTTGAATAATGTTTGCCGTAAGTAAGTATTTTATACTTAACAAAGTGTGATTTTCACGTCGTAAAATGTCGATAGCAAAGAATGGTTATTGGAATTTTTCTCGAAATTTTTGGAAATTGATGTAAACAAAATGAAAAAAAAATATTTTTTCAAGAATTATTGAGTAATTTCTTGATTTTTTTACTTGTAAATTGATCGAAGCTTGTATAATGTAGATTCGGGACCATTCGTGTTCACATTAATGTCTGATTTTATCTTCTACTTCATCATCTTCATCTCATCTTCCTTTTAATTACATATTTGGTTTGTACATGTCAAGTCATGGACCACAAACGCATCTAGTTAATTGGCCCGTGTTACCTCACAAAGTACCTACCAGCTAGTTGGTTATTCGGATTGCAACGTCCACCCAATTAAAATTGGTCAAATCCCTAGAACCTCGACTCACAAAATTAGACCAAACTAGTCCCCAACACGAGCTGATTTAGTTACATCACGTGTACTAACATTCATAGTGAAACTTGTGTCGCTGATAAACATAAAACCTTTGATTTAGTGGCTAAAACTTTACCGAAAGCAGAAACAGAAATAATCAACGTGTATACGTGAAATCGAATTCACAATATAGACATTATGATAATCACAGGTACGAACGAAATCACAATAGGATCGGATATATATAAGAAAGGAGAATTCCCAAAGACGATAACATGGCGGGAAAAACGCTACCGTAAACCGTGCGCAATAAAGACTGGCAACAATTTATTTATATGACGCTTCAGGGAGAAGTTATCCGCGGATCCGGGGTACGAACGAGGTGGAATCAAGTTGATGCGTGCCCAAACACGAATGAGAAAATGGATGCTCCTGTACGGTATAGTAATCACGGCTAATCTTCTTATGCGGCCGATTGAGTCGCTGGCAAAGTAAATATTGCCTTCGTTAGATTTCGGAACGACTTAAATAGGTAATGCAATGCAATCAATCAGTTTAGGTCCACATAGTTGTCTTCGTGGATAGCGTTTCTTTCACAACCTATGACTAATAAAAAATTAGGTACATTATAAGAACCTTCAGTTTATTCAAGTCTTACCTTATCCTGACATTTATCTGCCCCTCAAACTAATCTACTCCAGTGTTTAATATTTCTATTTTAACCCTAATTACGTTAAGGGGAACGAAACTTTGTAAGCCAGTTACTTATTACTTAATCTAAAATCTTAACAATAAAATATATTAACATAATAACTTCACATTAAATATTCTAAAGTGGATAATCCTAGAGCACACTAACAATTAAATCTTAATTGTTTTAAAATATGATATAAGTAAAAACAAAATCTTCATAGCTGTTCCAAAATTAATAGTGTTTAAATTCTTTTTTACAGACATAAAAGTTGAAGAATCTTGAGGATTATTGATGTAAGCTCGATTGAAGCACAAAATGCCTTTGATGGAGACTTGGAAACTTTATTCATTCTTCGTCGCGATATTATTAACTTAACTATGATCAAACTCCGCTAATAATGATGTTAGAGGATCAAACGCAAATAATCGTAAACTTTTAAATTCTTTTATATGAGCAAAAATAAAATATATTCTACTAACTTGTTAGATGGGCTAACGCACTATTCACTAATTGCTTTGTTGTGTAGCTATTTTATTAATGCTTGTTTTCATTTCTATGCTGTTACCTATTATGTTTTATGTAGGTATTTTTTTACGAACTGTTTGCCCTTTGTGACCAGCACCCTAATTGCGTAACACACGGAATCGGTTTCATTTTGACAGTTCAACAACATTCTTTGCGTTATTTACGTGTTGAGCAGGCAAATTTTTCGAACTTATGAAGCAATGGATTAGCAATTTGCTTCAAAATGATTCAGATTCCGATTGATTGTGTGTTACGCAATTGGAGTGCAGGTTTAGATACAACATCTAAACCTTATGACAAAGAGCATCACTGCTTTTTCTTAATCTTTCATGAAAAGTACCTAATGCATGTGCTTCCAAAACATTGTTTAAGTATTAGTCCTAAAACAACAGTCTATAAAAAGAGGTTCTATGCTTGGTACAAAAATAATTAGGCACCCGTCCAAGAGTAATAACTTGCTAAAATACCGTTCATTATAAAAATCAAACAGCGCAATAAAGCCGGTGCACATGCACGCGATATGTATGGTCTAATAAAAGTCGCGTGCACACAAGCTGATGATGCGTGGTGTAGCGCCGGATTAAACAGTCAAACTGGAAATACCACGGCTTTGCCTCCATGCCTCCATGGCTAGACATCAACGTACTGTCAGTGTTAACATTCGGATTTGCGCGGATCGGGGATATTAAACAAGCTGGCCGACTCCGTTCAATGCGCGTCAAATACGTAGCTGATGCGTGAATAGACATTTCGAAGCTTGACCAAAAGTAATTTTGCGTACGTCAATGTTGCTATGGGTGTACTGTAAACACATTTTGCACCGTGCTTATTATATTGACTGAACATAGATTTTGAGGTTTGTAGGTAATCAAAACTGATATTGAGTTCCATGAAACCCGAAGCGTACCTGTATGCGAATTTACTGGGAATGGTCTACTACAAACAATACATTTTGCATGGCTATCAGTATACCTATTTGATTAGCTTTTTAGTAAATTGCTAGTCCATTTTCATCTATCAGGTAAGCTTTATCACTTGTGGGAGAAGATAATACCGTATCCAATAAGCCGCGCCGGTGAAATATCAAATAATAAAAAGATGTGGATAATAATCAGTAAGGAAAATATAAAAAGCTTCTCACAAGATATCAAATCGTACTTGCTTCGGTAGTACATATTATACTAAAAAGATATCAAATGTCTATTTAATAACTATATTTAATATTATACCAACATTTCTAATGAAAGAAATTAACTAGACAGACACGAATCAAATTACTATTACTAGGAAACCAATCTAGAAACATAACAGAACAACAACCCACATTTGTAAAGCAGTGGAAAACGGTCCATGAGATGAAAATGTAGGTTCAATTTAATATAGCGTTAAAACAAAGTCTGAACAAAGAAACATAGGAAATGTAAAATGTTGAAAATGAAATGTTGAGCTTTCAACAAATAAATTAACATTTCTAAAAATTGAAATTAACAAGGTAGACACGAATCAGATTACCTACTAGGATATTACAAGAAAATACATCTTGAAACAAAACACAACTAAATACATCCCTCACTTTCTAGGGAAAACACTCGTAACAGGAGTGATAGTGAACAAACGGGCCATGAAATTAAAAATGTTCGATAGTTGGTTGTAACCGCATCCGGTGCGACAGACAGCAGGCAAATAGGAACTATTTGTTCCGAAACGTATCAGGTAGGGCACACGCACGACCGCGAAATTCTAGTACCGACTAGACGAACGAGGATACACGGAATTCCAATTTTGGGTTTTAGACTCGGAGTGAGTAGTTAGACTTAGGCCTCGTTTGTACCTGTCATTAAAGAAATTGGGTGAGGTTTACGTTTTAATGTATGGACTGAAGTATTTAATGAATTAGTATGTCCCAGTTTGACGGCTTTCGGTAAGGCTATTGTCGCCCATCTGGGACAGTTTATGACTGTTTCTTTCTATGATGAAATGAATGCACTGATGAAAACAAATCTTCACGTCACGTTTTCTTCACGTTTTTGCTACTCTACCTTCAGATTTCTTTGAATGTTAAAAAATGATCTGTCTTTATTTTTTGCTCTTAAGTTTTTATAGCTAGATTTAAAAAAAATATTTTCTTTGTGCCGTTGTTTTTAATCTCTAGCTACGATAAGACAATAAAAATCTCGACAAGAAAATGTAAGCTCTTGTTTTTTTAGATTACCTACAGCCGATCGATTCTGTAAAAATCTCACCGTGAAAATTTAGGTGAAGTGAGCTTAGAGTGAGCTGTCAATCCCTAGTTGGAATGACAGTTTATTCCACGCTCACTTCACCTAAGTTTTCACGGTGATATGGTTACAGAATCGCACCTTCGGCGGATACTAGCCTACGAACGCAATAAAAATGGCTTTCTTATAAGAATATTATCAAAACTAAGCAGTAAGAAACCTCATTTCTTGGTTATGATTGTGTTTTCTCAGCGGGATTATGAAACGATATCCTTTTACCGTGAACGCGGAAAACTCATTAGCTCATTGAGTTGCGGTCAATTCTGCTTACGATATGGAAGCAATCAAATGTAGATATTGGTTTTATTTCCTTGTGCTCTTTTTTCTCTAGAAGTAAACGCAACGTTCTAAGAAAAACTATTTGTTAGTGACTGTTAGATGTTATTGTACCTATTGGGGTTAATTTACAAGCATTGCTTAAAGTTAAGAGACGTTTTAACGTCAAAAAATGTATGGGTAGATTTTAAACATTACTTAACTTTATAAACAAGTTTTTAAATAAACCCCGTAAAAGTTTTGTTAAAACTATTTGGGGCAAGAAGTATCTTTGCTTTTAATTAGTAAAATCACTCGTTATTTCAGACCTCCATAATATACACACATAACATGATGTCTGTATTATCATTCTAGTTTCCCGAAGGGTTAGGCAGGAATGTAACTATAGTAGGTACACCCATGTTTTGCCAGTTATATTTAAGTGTCATGGTACTTAATACGGGCAAGCCATAATATGTATGTATTGTCTTTGGTCCGTGGACCTGACATCAAGCAATGGACAGGACTGTTAACTTTTTATATGCTTGGTTACGAGGCTTTTGGCTACTTTCTATGTGTATATTTTATGTAATTTATTTTTGGAATGTGAGTTTTGTTTAGGCAGATTATTTATTATTTTTCTTTTTAATATCGGGCCATTATCAAGTCCTAGAGAAATTGCAGTATAGAAGGAAACTCATAGAAATCTTAACTGCACAACATGAATAAAATACACAACCTCCCTCACGTACAACAAAAACAGGGAACGAAATCAAAAAGAAGGTTTAAAATTGTCCGACTCAATTGTATGTAGTAGGTGTCAGGTCGCAGGCACGCGAGCCGAGTCCCGGAGTCTCGACGGAGTTGCGAGTCCCGGGTCCCGGGTCCCGCGGTCACGTATAAATTACTCTGAGGGGAACGGCTCCTCTTTGTTGTCCCGCGCAAACTTACTTTCTTCTAAGGTTTAAATCCTGACTTGAATTACGGGGGTCGCAGTTTAAAGAACTCTTTAGTGCGCATCCGTTAACGCCATTAGGGTAAATCTGTGGAGAAAGTCAATAAAACTTTAGGGAATTAACTTTAGTTTGCATAATTTATATTGAACGTTTATTAAGAGGTTGGATAATGGTAAAGACTGGTGATGAAAACTTTACCTCACTTTCGTGTAACTTTGTGTGGTGATTATATTTCGTGCACCCTTTTTCAGACTTCAGACCTGGCGACCTGAAAATAAATACAACACTACGACGATATTTAGTTTAAGCGATTACGATATTTAGTTTAAATTCGCCAAACAACATTTTGCTTATTGTAAAAGCAGATGATATTATGGTAAATATAGGGAATATCAGATTTATATCTCAAACGATTCGGAAAATCAATGTCGACCGACGAACTCATATCACTCACCAAACATACTGTCAGGGGAGTACGAAAAAACATTAGCGTTGTAATTTGACACTAATTAACCATGGCCGTTATGAAAGCGATACATCAACAGTGTTGCCTCGCCGCGCCTACCCACCTCTTACCTACCATTATAACTTGAGCTCTAACGCCCCTCCAACAATACTTAAATCAGTTATAATTAGGGTAGGCTGTAGGTCGGTCAGGGGTCTTTCGAAAGTGGTTGTGTGTCGCAGCGCATTCATCAGAGCAGTTAATTTGCGAGCAGATGAGTCGCGACATCATCGCTCATCTTGTGTGCCTATGATACACTCATACGTCGGGAACATTTGGCGCGATTTTGTGCGACCATGACTTAGTGGCGGTTCCGGCTGGTGAAGTGTGCTAGTGCTTGTGTTCGTATGACATTGTAATGAAAATGGTTTACCAAGGCATGGCTACCTATGGTATGGACTTGGAACTATAGGGTTTACAGATTTTTTCACATTCATAACCCACATCCAGGCGGGATTCTAGCTACGTAATAGCAGCCACACAGGTCAATCGATCAGGTTAAACTAAGCTTGCCGCGATTTGGTTCGTGGATGGGTGACCATCTGTACATACCAAGACCCGTCCGTGCCTCGAAAAGCACGCTAAGCCGTTGGTCCCGGCTGTCATTCGTAAGTCTGACAACTAGTCTTACCAAGGGGTATAGTAATACCCAGTAACTGGGTTGTGGAGGTCAGATAGACATTCACTCCATGTACCCAGCTGCATCCGGTTAGACTGGAAGCCGACAGAGCTGGCTTCCAATAATAGGGGGGGTAGGTAGAAATGATTACGGACAAGCGCAACAGCAAGGGAATTTCCAATGCTTTGTCGTCATTGAAGAGACGACAACCAACAAAACAAGTTTCATGGCTGAATTGAATTCCACAACGCGTTCCATTTCACCAACGCCATTCCATATGCATTCACCGAACGAAGTACTATCAAAGGTTCATTTTACACTGGCTGACCGCTGTGTGTGATAGTAGGTAACGCGAACCACTTATGCTACATTAGTTTCAAAACGCGCAATGGTCGTCACAGGTAACCAAATTGCCAATACAACCTGCATTTCCACAATAGAAATTATTAACAGACGACTAGTCATGTACCTACCTACATTGGCCATTATGACCATCAAACCATGCTTTTTAAATGATCAACTCATTAAAATTATTTGCTAGACTAGATTCATTAACATGCACCCTAATTACGTAACACACTATCTATCAATCCCAATCTGAATCATTTTGAAGGATATTGCTAATCCGTTGCTTTATATGTTCGAAAAAGTGTGTCTGCTCAGCAACGTGAATAAGGCGATGAATGTTGTAGAACTGTCAAAATGAAACCCGGGTCTGTACCCATGCGTGTTCAAAATTTTTGGCCTCATCTAAGTTATTACATATTTGATCGTGACTGTTCGCGATCACAAATATGTAATAACTTAGCATAATCACCTCCCACTCCAGGGACACGGGCCTCCTCTCTACGAGAGGGAGCAGGCTATAATTGCGGTAGATTACAGCCCACTCCCTCTCGCCCGGGTCTAGATCGGGGTGGTACATGTTTTCGAACATGCTTTCTCTGCAAGCTGTCACATGCTTTCGAATTTTTGTTACCAAGCCCTGCCAGTTTCCTCACGACGTTTTCCTTCACAGTTTTGAGACTAGCGGTGACGAAATAAATTACACAAAGTAATGTGCCTGCCTGGGTTCGTACCGACGACCACGGCCACGTGACGACGATACGTAAGTCGGGGCTGCTACCACCACTGGGCCACCACTGCTCTCCCAATTCTCTTTTGGAATAACGATTGCAACGTTGAGATAAGACATATTTAATAATAGTAGGGGTTCTAAAACACTATTATTATACAGGGTGGCAGGGACATCGACGCGCAAACTGTAACCATGGATTCAGCACATGAGCTTAGACCCCATAGCATCGAAATTATTCGTCGGTTATTAAAAAAAAATATTGCTGTTCCATACATTTTGACCGCGTAGGTATTGCACTTTTCTATGAAACAGAAGATTTTTTTTTTCGATAACCGACGAAAAATTTCTTCGCTGTGGGGTCTAAACTCATGTGCTGAAGTCATGGTTACAGTTTGCGCGTTGATGTCCCTGCCACCCTGTATACTAGCAGCGCCCCGGGGTTTCACCCGTATAAGTTTCGATCCCGTGGGAATATCAGGATAAAACGTATCCTATGTGTTAATCTTGGTTATAAACTATCTGTGTGCTAAATTTCATACAAATCCGTTCAGTCGTTTTGCGTGAAAGAGTAACAAACATCCATCCGTCAAGCCATCCTCAAAAACTTTCGCGTTTATAATATTAGTAGGATAGTAGGATTAAGTTTCCTAATTAATCCTAGTCCAGTAGGATTTACAATCAATACAGTAAGATCACAAGTGCATCTAATCACCGATTCGTTTGCCCACCGTGATGATAATTATGACAATACTAGCAGCGCTCCACGGTTTCACCGGCATAAGTTTCGATCCCGTGGGAATATCGGAATAAAAAATCCTATGTGTTAATCCTGGCTATGAACTACTCATCGAAACGTCCATCCTCACAAACTTTCGCGTTTATAATATTAGTAGGATAAGATTCCCTCACCCTCACCACGTTTTGTTTTCATAGTCTATACGTTTTATAAGCGGCTGCTTAGCATGGGCGTTGTTTAGCTAGGTTCCTTATAATAATAGAGCCATATTCAAGTCTTATAGTCGTAACAAACTTCTTATATCGCTTATCTTCAAAAGCTGTTCTACTGAAACTAAAAAGAGTTGCGTCCGTGGATCAGGCGTATTACATAACCTAATGTTATTTGCATTGTCCATATGAAAAATTCAAAAGAATTAAGCAGCTGCGTCGGCTAGCATCGTAAACATTTCATAGTGTTTTTACGACAGTACCCAGCGGGCCTCGGTCTTGTAAACGGACATGCCTCTAGTTCGTGTACGAAACAACGTTTGTCTACATTTGTTGGTTGCTTTGGAACATGTATTTTTGTATGAAACAATAGTGTCGTGACAAGAATCGTGTAAGTTTTGTAATTTGTGGGGTACTAACTGCGATTAGGGTTTATTTCAGGCGTCAGCGGGTAGCGGAGCGTGTTTATTGAGTCTATTCAGAATCTTAAAATTAAACTTAAAATAAAAATAAAGTCTCGTTTTGTTTTTCACAATGGGTAATTTAGATTTTTATTTTTTTAATAACAGCCTAGCTGTTAACAAAATATCAAAAACACAATTATGATTTTTATTAACAGCTAGTCAAAAAATAATTATGATTCGTATTTTTTTTAATAACAGTTATTCAAAACATAATTTTGGCCACTCGTTGTTTCTTATAGGGAAATTGACTGTAAACAGTCAATTTAATAAGTATATTTTTTTGAAGTTTGGCTACGGAAACCAGATTATTCTTTTAAGAAACTGAGTTCAGAGTGTAGACCATAAAATGATTAACAATTATTTACATACATAAACTCACGCCTTCTTCCTATGAGGGTAGGCAGAAACTACAGAACGCTACCGGCTACGATCCTTAAATACTCCTTTTGCCTCGTTTACATAACACACTTCATTGCTACTGCTAGTGTGTAGTTGCATAACACACTATCAGTATACCCCGTAGGTTTTGATTCCCTTGCGAGTGTCGAATATTGGCGGAAATTGGCAGTATAAACGGCTGTACCTTTTGATTGCGTTGGCTTAGAAGTTTGATTTTTTCACAGCTCCAAGGGTCAGTAGACTTGAGTATTTGACAAAAATTCCAGCTTGATACCTCTCCGTGTTCCTGAGAAAAAGGGTATTGACAGACAGACGGACGGACAACAAAGTGATCCTATAAGGGTTCCGTTTTTTCCTTTCAAGGTACGGAACCCGAAAAATTGCTTCATATGCAATGGATTAGCAATATCCTTCAAAATGATTCAGTTTGAGATTGATAGTGTTACGCAATTAGGGTGCAGGTCATACACGCACGCAGGTTGCGAGTACTACTCACCATAACAATCATAAACATATCTACATCAATCCAATTTCATATCTGCACACAGTTCATTCAAAAACTCTAAATGGATTTCAATAGAATTTTATAAATTCGTGAGACTGTTTATAAAATATGAGATATAAATTATCGTGCTGCGATGGGGATGAGATACAATGGGGATGAACAAAAAGACCCCCGTCCCGATTCCGTCCACGCGAGAGGAGACGCAGGCAAAACCTGGTAGCGGAATATAGTTGAAATAACTCAGCATTGTTTTATTTTCGTGCAAGGCTTTTAAAGTTTGGTGCTTTGTTTAATTCTTCATTTGTGTGGAATTATGAATAGTAATTTCATAGATACATCCGTGAGATGGAGTTTCTACATTAAACGTTCTCGTTTTTGTTTGAAAGCTTCTTTATAGCTTATAGCTTTATAGCTTAGTTATTAAAACAATCATTGTTGGAAAAAGTGGTGAGATATAAAGTTAAAACCTTTAATTATACAGATGAATATTTTACTAATTCTCTTTAGCGAGTGATTGCGTAGGAATGAAACCAGCAGTGCGATTCTGTAACCATCTCACCGTGCAAACTTAGGTGAAGTGAGCGTGGAGTGAGCTGTCATTCCAAATAATGCTAGGGATTGGCACTACTGACAACTCACATCAAGCTCACTTCACTTGAGTTTTCACGGTGAGATTTTTACAGAATCGACCGGCTGAACAGGGTTTGTATATTCTTCTTTTTGTGTCGCCGGCACGACTGTATTTTTAAATGTTATTTTCCCAAAACTTTGCTACTTCCACGGCGTTGTCGGTGGCAGCGCAGAGGTCACTTTGACTGCATGTTTTGGGACACAGAGGGCAGAATCAGAAAAAAAACCAAACCATGAAAATCCAAGCCCGTGACATCGTTCGTGTGAATATCGGAAAACAAATTGGGTATTAATGGGTTTTATGCGGAACCCTAATTCTTTTTCTAAAATAAAACTCTAGCCTAACTTACTCCTTAGAACATCAGCTATCTGCCAGTGAAAGTCAGTCAGTTAAAATCGGTCCAGCCGTTACGGAGATTAGCCGGAATAAACAGTCAGACAGACATTCTTTTAAATTGTTTTTTTTTGTTACAAGTACCGTATATTCTTTCATATGCATTTAGTGACAATCTGTTATTTGACATTACAAACAGACACTTAAATTTTATTACTTTTTATAGATTTTGCTTCATTTTACAAACGATAGGTACTCCTTTGACCAAAATATTACAAACCTAATTAACTCAATTAAGTATAAACATTAATTTGATCGCTTTTGTTAATGTACTGGATCGATATGCAAAGTTAACAAATAGCGGTGCCTACACACTGTTTATTAAAGGCAAACAATGAGCCTGTAACTTGTAAACACGAAGAGCGAGCCCTTGCGGCGATTTGCAGTAAGGGTGCGACCTCGTGTGGCTCACAAGTAATGGCGGTGACCTGATCTGAGATTAGCTTACCTACCTGCTACCTACAACTTACAGGAGACGGTCAAGTGTAATCTACTAAAATTACGGTTTCATACGAGAGCGGTGGCCGTCATTTTATGACTCATAATGATAATCAGTCTATAATATACTATAATGTTCCCCCTGCTGGGACACAGGCCTCCTCTCTTCGAGAGGGAATGTGCTGTAATCTACCACGCGGGTCCAGTGCGGGTTGGGAGATGTCACATATCTTCGATTTTCCACCACTGCCACTGCTCTCATCTCATATGATACACCGCTAAATTTTGATCGTTTTAATCCTTACAAGGGGTCATTGTAGTCATCATTGTGACCAACTTTTACTATACGGGACCAACCCTGAAATCGAGAAAAAAAAATCAATTGATCCATACATTATGTCGAGTTATGCGAGCTATCTATGGATCAACTGATATTTTTCACGATTTCAGGGTTGGTCCCGTAGTAAAAGTTGTTTATAATGATGAGTACAATGACCCCTTTTAAGGTTTAAAACGATGAAAATTTAACGGTGTATTAGAACGGCCGTCATGAAAATCTCTAATTTTCACAAGTATTTGACATTAAGGTACCAAAAACGCTCTGTATTTCGACAGGCGTTATTGTGTGACCGTGTGACCGTTTACCGCTTTTTTACGACCGATCAATTTTATATAACCGATCAATTTCCTTCTTTCTGCAACTCAATTCATATAAACTCATCATTTTCTTGTTTCAACGTTTGATTGTTTAGTTGATTGATGGTAAAACCACGCTGAAATGACCGCTACCTACAAATCGCTATCATTGAGACCGAAACGTATAAAGTGCACCGCGTTCAGTAGGTAGTTACGAAGGTCTTTCTAATTAAAACACTGTTAATTTTGTAACAATTTACGAGACACAAATGCAAATTGTGTGAGCAATAGGCATTTTTGTTTATGCCACTGCATTCCATTACTGTAGTGCATTAGACCGTGGATTATCCCTCAAAACTAATTCATTGTATTTTCCATTCAATGATAGTGGCAAACAAGAAGAAACCCCCACTACATGGTGGTCCAGTATCGAGAGGGAGATGAAAGCGCAGAACTTAACAGCTATGAAAACCCAGGACGGTCGTCCTGGCGCTGCTGTACAAGAAGACCCGACCCCAGATAGAACTAGTATTTAGGCAGGAAGAAGAAGAACCATGGTAGTGTCAAAGAAATCCTGTTGAAATAATAATAATAATTTATTAAATAAAAAAGGTGTACATTTAGCCAAGAGTGGCCAATTTCCCATACAATTATAGTGCCTAAAAATAAACTACAACTAAAATATTTTTTATTACAGGTGCAAGTATTCGAGTGGAATCGGAATTCGAGTGTTAGGTAGCGACCCACCCGAACTAGGTTTAATACAAACCTGTGAACAAAAAACAGCGAAAATGAGCAGTGCTAAGGGTATGGTAAGCACGTATTTGCCCTCCTCATAAAAATCATCGTAGTGTTACTGACCAATCCCACAACATAAAACACAGCCTAAGATCAATCGGGCCACAGCCTAACTTATATTTAATGCTGAGTTCCAGTTGAGAGTGACGTAACCCCGAATATTATGCTAAGTGTACACGAAACGTAACGTATGATTGTTTATGTGAAGTTACAGTTTGAACACTCCGTGGCTTTCAGCGATATATTAAGAGGCATGAGTTTAATTTTAGTGAGTTATTTGTTTTATACTAACATGTAGTTTGTATTGTACTCGTTATTTATTTTTATATGATATAATGTAAAAGGTACTTACGATATGCCTATGATATCAAAGTACCTAAAGCACTTACTAAGTAGGTAATATTCATTCTTAAATTTATTGTCTTATCGTTAAAGAAGTCTACCACTTTCCCCAGCAAGAAGAGGGACTAAAGGGGAAGAAAGCTGTTCCTGCCATATCCTTTCAGACTGGATGGAGATGTGTAATTTTTTTGGTTGAAATACTTATTTCATGTAAAAGTAGTGATTATATATTATGTACGTACCTTTTTGATTGTATATAATCCTAAGTTTTCAAAATGATATATCCTTTCTTATTTATTTAAAGGTTTATAGCAACAAAAAATAAATAGTCATTTTATATCCCACTACATAATATATTTCACGGCCTATTTTTCACAGTTAGTTTATAAGGCTGAGTATTGAACTCCGCTTGGAGTCCTCATTAATTTCCACTAGTATGTCCCGCGGCTCGGCCTTCGTGCGGCCCTAACATAAATTCCGAGATAACTTGAACAAACAAGTAGAAGTCCAAATAAGTAGAGCCCTTTAGAATGCGCCCCAAGTGACGAACTCGTTTGTGAACTCGAATAAATAATTAAATTCTCTTTTCGTGTAGTGGAAAAAATTCAGCAATATTGTTTTTTGGGTAAAACGCTGGAAATGTGAGGAAAACTTTGTAGACACGTAGGTTTTTTGATAAGTTAAGAAAATATTACATTCCTTTGTAATTTTCTCTTCATTATATTCCACAAATTCCCTCAAAATTTACAATATAAACTATTCAATGAAACAAACATGAAGTTCCAATGCACAAAGTCAGTTTGGGAGCACAAGTGTTGAACCGAAACACTATTTACGTAAATAAACTCGTTCCGAAGGCGGTCTACGTCGCCGAGCTTCGTTTAAACTTTTAATCGCTTTCGAGCCGTGATAAACAAATTTTAATTAAGTTTTAATATCACCACGTAATTGCCGAGCCAAACGGATATCACAATTATTTACGTTTATGAATATTTTAGTTGAGTTGTTATTCAATGTTTTGAGATTTTGAATAACAATTTGTTTAAGTTGATTTACTCTAGATTACAGCGAGTAGACTCGGCTGTATTATACCTTCTATATATTCTTCTTTATTCTGTTGAATAAATATTTAGTGAGTTTGTAAACACACAAACAGTAGAATGCGGCGAAGACGGTAGAGTGCTGTTTAAACAACCTGCATTCATTGTTTGATCGAAAATACAAGTATTTACGATTTTAAAAAAGAAATTATTTACACCACAATGGTATTTGGAGATTCGATTCCTTACCTTACTATAGAAAGTATTCAGGGACTGAACTAATTAACGTGTGCCTCAATCTAATGTGTGAGTGATTCGTGTAATTGTTTACACGCTTCGAGTCAACTTAGGGCTAGAACTACATAAATAAGTAGTGTAAAACTAACGTTTATGATTACTATATTTATGAAGTGTTAAAAAGCAAAAAATAATAATAATGCCTGTTAAAATTAGTGTTCGCAAGGATTTGGTAACAAAACAGGAGGAAAGCCACAAAAATTACCGGGATTTTTGTAATTTTGGTAGTCGCTCCCTCCATTTGTCCCTTGGCATATTTTTTATTTATCAACTTAGGTGCTTTCTTTGTTTCCGCCGAGCTTATTGTTAATTTCATTGTGTAACGGTCTCACTGAAGAAGTTTCCAGTTAACATTGGCTTCCGCGCGAAATTGTTTATGGCTCGTAAAAATTGTGCTTTGTTATTTCATTTGCGTTGTTTTGGTGAACAATTTATTTGATAACCTTTTTTTATTTTATAAATTTTGTACCTATGGAACTGTTCGTAATCAAGTTTTAGTTTGATTGTGTTATATTTATGTGTGCTGTTTCTATGCATAATATTACCTGGTTTTTGCCACAATATTTGCGTTTCGAAAATTATGTGCGAGTTCAATTTACTCTGCTACCTATTGAATTGTTTGCAAAGATCTCTAGATAGCTGTACTAAATAAGTACTACAGTAAAACCTCTTTTTGTTCACTTGACAAGTGAAATCGAGATAATGCCACCATTTTTCATCTCGGTAGGAGTGTGGACGATGCGACGTTATTCTGAACGAATTGTACCTCGGGGTATGAATTTAATCTCAGAATTCAGCGTGTCAGATTCATAAGAAACGTCTCTTCGGCGATATTTTGAGTTTTATACGAACATCTTATATAGCGTCTTGTTTTCGTATGAACATTTATTGAAGCAATAAAGAATATGAAGGTTTTATTGTTGTTTGTTTTGCTTCTTAGGATGTTTTTGGCTTTTTTGTTACAGTACATAAGGAATGCTTGTTGGTTCATCTTTGATGGACAACCGACAGCTATGTAGGTACTCAACAATCGACTCGTGTGGGTAGCTTAATAATCTTACTACAATAAAATGATTTTTAATTGTATGTGGTTGTTAAGAAGGCAGTTTTTAGAAGCTTAAATAAATTGATTGCACATAGAAGACACCAAATTGTTTTTAAAGTTTTAAAATACCTACCACCATTTTTACGAAAGTTTTTTCAAACATCACACAATATTTTTCCATTCCCTAACCACCAACCCAAATGCACTCGTCACTCCGCTGCCACTGGGACATCCCTCTTTCCCACAGGACACGGTACCCTGCCCTGGCTTGCTTACACAAGTCAAGTAAAATAACAGCAAAAATATTAAAAATGCCGGCGCAGCGAGATTCTGATGCAATAAATCATAAGTGCATTATATAAGGCAACGTTCCCGGCGCTTCGTTAAGAAAAACAAACCTGCCCGTTACAGGGCCGGATTAATTTTGTATCAACGTGCTAAAGTGGAGTGTTTATTTTACACTATTCCACGTACTGCTAAATATACTTTGTATATCTACGATTTAGTTAAGCATTAGCGGCGTTTCGTAGCTTCTTTTGGGGCTTTAGGTACCTAGGTACTTTACAGGTTAATTTAAGTACAAACAGCCGATCGATTCTGTAAAAATCTCACCGTGAAAAGTTAGGTGAAGTGAGCTTAGAGTGAGCTATCAATAGTGTCAATCCCTAGCAATAGTTGGAATGTCAGCTCAATCCACGCTCACTTCACATACGTTTTCACGGTGAGATGGTTACAGAATCGCACTGCTGATATTGTCAGGGCAAGTGGGATGATTATTTATGATTAGCATCATATCGGTAAGACAAGAAACTTTTTCTTTTATACTTACCTAGTTTGCGATTGTTTCAATTCGTTAATTGGCCCACAATCACAGTAGACCGGGAAAAGTGAAGAGATAGAAGGGAGGCCTTTGCCCATCAGTGACAACACAGGCTTATAAGGTAAGATAAGGTTATTCATAATAAAATTATTATAAGGACATTGTGTCCCATTGCAGAACAAAAGCGTTTCGTCTTTCTATTTTTTTCTCGAGGTTTTGCAAACTGAAGCTAATAATAAAAAACATTTATTTCAGGTTCTCCCATGTTACAAACACAACTTACGAAACACGAGATAAATACAAATCATAATATAAAAATAAATACAATGTCAAATGAAAATAAGCAAGTCATTGTCAAAGAAAAATAAAAAATTAAAATTAATCGGAAATTAATAATATAAAATACAAATAAAATAAAAGCTTAGGGCAAATTTTGGATAAAAATAATAACATAAATGAATAAAACACAGCAAATATCACGTCGCTCGTTAAGACATACTCAATGTCTAAGGTAGGAGTTTTACCTGTCCCACCTTCTCCTTCTCGTCACTACATTGTTAAGCCCTGGAATCTCGATAAGGCAGAAAATATTGCTACATAAACCGTGTTAGAAAAAGTCATGTTCACGTAACACAGTCCCAATTAGAGCCAAAATACTAACCATAACCGCGGTTGGCACAGATATGTTGGATTAAAAGTTGATGTTGTGTGCCGATAAACCGCACATACTAATGAAAGGTTGCCAAGCCATTACATTAACTAGTCTAGTACACATTACATCAACACAAGCGTTCACTGATGAAAACACTAGGCCTGTTGGGCTCTATCTCTAGAACCCTGTTTGCCAATTTGTGATCTGCAATAATGTATTCTCAATAAATCCTCAAATCCCAAAAACTTTGATTAACAGACCCCAAAAATCCTTATTACCCCTTTTCTGATTTACGCTACAAAAAGCATCATAATCAGCCTATAATTTTCCCACTGCTGGGAAAAAGACCTCTTTCTGCGAGAGCGAGGGGGCATTAATCCATTACGTAGGTCCATTTCGGGTTGGTGGATGTCACATGTCATCGAATTTTTGGTTCTAGGATATGCTGGTTTCCTCACGATGTTATCACCGTTTTGAGAGCAGTGGTGATGAAATAATTTACGCAAAGTGAAGAGCCTGCTTGGGTTTGTATCTACGACCTACAACTCATAAGTCGCAGCCATTATACCGCTGGGCCACCACTGCTCATAGATAAAGTCAACGAACCTCAAACTTTTCAACATGAACCCCCACAAAATCAAAAACTTCCAACAAACATTTACGCGGGATTACTATTTCTACAATATACGCTAGCAGCGTGCGGACAGACAGATTATAAGTTGCAGTTACACTGCCACTAATGAATGCGAGCGGGATTACCTCCACGACCCACGTGCCACGGCCAATTACATAAAAGTTGGCTGACATTTTGAATCCTGCCGGATACATTATCCCACTGCTGGTCCTATGAAAGCTTTTAATATTGATAGTCGAATTAGTTGTCACTTTACTGTTTCAGTAGTTGCATGGTGGAAAAGGCGAACGCTTAATTGGGTATTAAAAAGGTAAGGTGGGAAAATATTACGGAGAGTATGCAGTGGCTTACCGGAAAGTGGAAATATTGTTTTACCTGCAGTATTGTGTCGGGAAAGTACTGAAAGAAGGCAAATTGAGATTAATTGTTGCTAACTCTGAACTTCTATACCTTTATTAATTAGTAAGTCGCTCTTCGTGTCTGCCTGTGTGACCGTATTGTTTTTATAAACTACGCAACGGATTTTGATGCGGTTTTCAGAAAGGTGATAACGGTGATAAGGTGAGGTATACATTGATATTAAACTTTTATATAATTAAGAAACCTCAATGTTTTAACCTCGCTAGTATAGTATTAAAGTAACCTTGATCAATAAGTTTTATATAACCGCAAATGGTTCATAAAAAACAATGCCATGTCCAAGTTCACCAAGCAGTTTTGAGTGATTAAACTGGTATAGAAACTTGACGTAGCTAGGGAGATTCTTTTCGTGCAATGAAACAATGAAAACTTTTTTCTTAGATATGAACTGAGGTATTATAATATCAATACTAATATTCAACAGAGATAAATTTGTTTGCTTGTATGTAGGGGGTAATCTCGGAAACTTACAGTCGGATTTGAAAAAATCTTTTTGTATTCGATAGCAATTCCCAATTATTGTGTAAGGTTCTATGCTATTTAACATCACTCTACGCCCTTAAGAGCCGAGCAAAAGAAAAAAGTCGGAAGGCGACGCAATGCGACTTCTACGCAAACGAAGGCGCGGGCAGAAGCAAGTCCAGAATCCGCGCATACTTCGCACGATTTTTAGGATGTCTTTGTTATGTTTGTTACTTTAATATTAATTTATCAAACATCGTTTTTTTTCATCATTTTAGTGGCATCGACGCACAGCCTGTTACCATGTATTGAGTACATGATTCTGGAAAAACAAGTGATGGCCATCTGATAAACATGTTAAAATTAATATTATTGTTTAAGCGCAGTGGTTTTGTTTATTATTGTGACACTGTAGCACTTAAAACTATTTAAATTGCTATGCTCTAGCAGGGTTCATGTATGAAACCTATATAATTATACTTGTAACAACTTGTAAACTACATGAATGCAATAAATGATGAATCTGAATCTGAAATTTTTCGTCGGTTACTAAAAAAAAAGCTGTTTCCTTCAAAGTGCAAATTATTAAACGGCACGGACAATAAATTTCAACACAGTGGGTGCTGCAGCATTCACTGAATCAATGGTAACAGGTACTGCGTCGATTTCCCTGAAAGTCTATTAACCTTCCAGAATAAATACCTACTCTAAATTATGGTGAAAACGGCATCGAAATCCGTGGCTTGTTTACAAGAACTACGTGGTTACACCGATACGAACGCGACTTCGATTTATAAAAATGT
Organism: Apamea crenata; assembly: GCA_949629185.1. Taxonomy (NCBI): domain Eukaryota; kingdom Metazoa; phylum Arthropoda; class Insecta; order Lepidoptera; family Noctuidae; genus Apamea; species Apamea crenata. Next base: position 9,875,175 of record OX451359.1, read on the forward strand.
ATAGAAGTGGATACATCGGCACTGGCAGAAAAAGAACTCTGAAAAAAAAACAACATTCTCAACGTGCCAACCCTAGTTCACACCAGATACTTCTATGTGTATACGCTTACAGTTCCCAGCAGATATCGTTATGTCTGTTGGGCCACTAAAAGCTTTTTCCGTCGACATGTTATATTGTACACATAACCCCGCTGTCCTGTGTACTTACATACGTCACTCTATACTGTAGAATATACTTTTGGGAAATAATAGGTATTACATATACCTAGTTACAATAATTTTGTAGAAATCGGTGATGGAAAACTTACTGTTTGAAATGGGACATAAAAAAATTCCATGAACTCAGTTTTTCTTTCATACAAATATCGTTAAAAACAAAATAGAAGACAAGATAGTTAAATGTATAAAACGAAATATTTAGCCCTGCTTTTCTTTAAACACTTTTACATAAAGCAACCATTTATGAATCAGACATAAAAACTGAAAGGTACCATAGAATAACCAAGCATAAAGAGATGCCAACGAAAGAGCTTTTAATATCCAGTCAAAGTCTGAATCAGATAATCATTTAGATATATATGTAGGTCTTCCAGAATCTCATGCCGTAAAAAATAAATAAAAAATTGTGATTTTCATATGGCAATGTCAATTGTCACCTGTCAAATCAAATTACGAGATTTGTCAATCGCTGCTGAGATTTTGTGATATCTTCTTGATAATTGGTTGATTTTGTGAAAATGTCGAAAAAGCCACTTCGATCTCAAGCGAGAAATATTGTTTTCAAGGTGTATCGTAAAATAAGGGAAGAAGAAGGCGTAAATCAAACTCAATCTTTGATTTTAAAGTGAATGAGGTATTAAGTTATTAGTATGATTTAAATTACCTATAAATAATAAATTAGTACATAAAGTAATTTACAATTGATTTCGCTCAGTCGCAGAATGTACCTTTCTCAAAATGCGGGGTGCATTTTGCGAATGGTAAATGGTAATGATAGGCAAAACGCACCATTCTCAAGCACACAACAAATTTTTATTTCCCCATTTGCCATGAGATTCTGGTAGACCTACTCGTATATCTACTTTTACACTGTATTCCCCTTTATTCATAAACGTTGCTTAAAGTTAAGCAGTGATTAGCGACTGTTTAACCATACATTTTTGACGTTTAAACATTACTTAACTTTAGTCATCGTTTATGAATAAACCCCATTATGTTTACCAATAAAATATTTTAACTAAAATAATAAAATGTTACTCTGTGTTAAGATCAAAATCCCGATGCAAATAATCAACTTGAAGGCGGCAATAACCAAACAGCTCAGATCACTATCGAATTTTATTTATTACACTTGGTACTGACGAGAACCCCAGATGGGTCCCGGCACTTTTATCTAAGCTAACTTTTAGATTAACAAAAAAATGTACCTAAGCCCGCTTGCACCACAAATCAATAAATACGATTACAACATGCTCAGCCTATAACATTCCCACTGCTGGGACACAATCCACCACGCGGTGCGGGTTGGTGCATGTGTTTGTTGTGTTTTTTGTTCTAGGACATGCCATGTTTTGCCACGATGTTTTCCTTCACCGTTTTGAGAGCAGTGGTAATGAAATAATCTACACAAAGTAAAGCGTCTGTCCGGGTTCTACCCTACGACCTACAACTCATAACTCGCGGCTGTTTCCACTGGGCCACTGATTATGCTAAAGCCGTAAAAAATCATCAATTAATTGATTAACTTCCTCAAAAGACCCTTCAATACCATTTTTCTTCGATATAATTTTACACAAAGCAAAGTGCTTGACTGGGTTCGAACCTACGACCTCCAAATCGTAAGTCACGGCCGTGACCACTGCACAACTGCATGCTCACTAATGAATGAATTTAAAATGTCGTTGTTTTTCTATCGGTCGTTTAAGATGACAGAGACAGAACCATGTTACGTAACGTTAATATATTACGTGTTTTATGGTGCCAGTGGGTCTTAAGCAAATGTCATAAGTTAAAAAAAAACCTTATATCCCACGACTACCTAACGCTCCCTCAACAGTACTTTATAAATAAACTACAAAACAAATCCTTAAAATAAAACCGCCACAATTATTCTTATCGCGGTTACTTCCCCGTGTCCCTATGCGGCCACATTTCACGGCATGCCAGCTCTGACCACGCTTCACACACACCTGAGACAATGGCCGCCATCTGCTCGTGACGTAATCCGAAGCTTCCTTGTGACGTCACCTCGCATTGCATTACCTGAGCTAGTTAGCCGTGGCTAGCTTTAATTAATTTCTTGGTGAGTGATGATTTTCGGTTGATTTTGGGGGAATGTTGGGTGGTTCGTCAAGTCTCGTAATTAAAAATGTTCAAAATCTAGTCAATCTCATCTCAGCGACAATCAATGTCAAAAACTTCAGATCACAAACAGACAAACAACAGCTCTAGGTAGCTACCTACTTATCCGATGATTTGTAGATGGTGGTCGAAACCTACATACATACGTCCAAATGACATTTTGTCTGAACTAGGCATTTTTTACTGTGAAATGCGAACATTATGTCTAAAAAATCGATAGATTCCACAAATTCAAACCTTGGCGGTTTAATGGCACCCTGTACCTACCACGATACGAGCGATTCTCATATGGATAGTGCCCGAAAGCTCACAGGACGATACTACCGGTTTTTTTCATGAAATAATACTATACATTTCAAGCATTAACTCGCTTGGTCCATGTTCTGCTTATGTCCGATGAGAGCTTAGCAATGTCTAATCAGCACTTGATCGCCGAAGACAACAAGATTAGTTCCGATTCCGAGAAACCACTAAGTGAAGCCCTAAGTAGAGACAACTGTACAGCTAAGTACTTATTATGTAATCTGTGGTATGTCCATCAATAGTAACTATGTTTGTTTGAAATTGATTGACACACAAGTCATTGGCATAGGTCATTACCCCCGGGACTTTGTTCCCGTGCATATGTAACAATAACAACATTCTGGAAATTATACCTGGACTAGGTAGCTATACCTACTATAGGTGATGTATTAATACTGTATAGATTGAACATCAGAGGGGCAATTCACGTAATTTTAAAAACGTTCACAGTCTGACCTCAGTCTCAATCTGTCAAAAATACCTCTAACTTCCCTATATTTTTGACAAGTTTTTGACATTTGTTTGTCGCCGGGTTGGACTGCGACTAGATTTTGTACGTTTTAAATTACGAGAATTGGCCTTCAGTTGTAGAATAGAAGTAGCATCAAATAAAAATAAATTATAGTGTGTTTTTCTTATCTTGTCCTAATTGGTAAATAAACATTGCGTCGTACTTCGATTTTGATGTTGACCAAATCCACGTGTTTAAGGAGCTGTTTTTGATTTAATCCATACCAAATGCGCGTCTTATAAATATGAAGAAGTTACCAAACCTAACCTTAACCGCAATAATGCGTTATTGATCCGAAAACCCGAGCTTGCTGTAGCGTGTTTGTTTACAAAAGGTGACATGTAAGAAAAAACACACTCTGTGTAGCTAAATTTAAAAAATACATGTAGATAATAAAATATACAGTACTGTGTAGGTAGGTAAAATAAAAAAATATTATAGCGCAGTATAAATGGTAGTTATGGTACTTTACCCAGTATAAATATAAAACCGAGGTTAGGTTCCAACTAAACCCTTTTTACTGTCTGTCTGCTCGATTATAAGAAAATCGATAACAGACAAGTTAAAATTTAAAAGTACGGAGATCCCAATCCTAAGTTCCATATTATCTGCATCAAATCCCGTCTACGTGCCTTCGTATAATCATCCGGATAAAAGAGGCGTGCTCACCTTATCTCGACCAAGTTTATCATACTGCCATTTCATAACACTATCATATTTATTCGTATAGTCTCAAAACTATGTTAACAACAGCTGGCCGAATGGAAAAAGCGAGTCCGAAATGTCACCGGAACTGAAATAAGGTTGAAAGCACAATTTCGAATGATTTAATACTTTTTTACTATGACGTATTGTGCGGATGAATTTATTTGTGCGTGTGTTACCTACCTACGTAAATAAAAACATGCACTTGCACTCCAGCCGATCTATTCTGTTAAAATCTCACCGTGAAAACTTAAGTGAAGTGAGCTGTCAATAGATGCTGGATTCATATTACTGTGTTGTGTCGTGTAGTGACGCTTTCTGACGTAGTGTTAGCCAGTCAAAACTCGTTGTAATTTGACATAGTCCTGAACAGATTCATTTGATTGGTGTGTCCGTGGCTCGCGTCTGTGGCTCTAGCATCAGGTGGAATGATAGCATTCCACCTCACGTTTTCACGGTGAGATTTTTACAGAATAATCACGTACATATATTACATAGCGTAGGGTTGGACCTCAGTGGACTAAGGTAGAACTGACAGCAGGTCGAGTAGCCCTGATAGAATGAAGGATGAGGGTATACACGGAGCTCTGAAAGACGAATAGCAAGATGTGTCAGTTCATGATCGGACCGCACAAATGAATAATGTAAATGTGAGGTGGCTTATGAGGCAGTGGTTTACCCAAAGCTACTTTGACTGAAGGTCACTTCCAATGAAAATAGATCTTTGTTGTTTTTTGTGGTTGAAGCGTGGGCAATGTTTTCGTTATTGATAAAACTTAAACGTTACTTATATAACTATTATTTTATACGTTTCAAACAAACAGAAACAAACACAGCGGATTATTTAAAGTTATTTAGGTATTAAATTGTGAAAGGTTAGGATTTCATATTCGTTTAGCTTATTTACACTTTATTGTACACCACATAAGTATTATCTGCTGGGGTTTCCATGGCGTTGCATTGCGTCAGGAATGTTTGCGGCGGCGCGTGTACACTGTTTTTACACAAAAATGCACAAACGCGCAGCATCAATGGTGGCTCGAGTCATGGGCAGCCCCAACAGGGTTCTGAAAATGATTGCTAACAGAGTGGGCTGTCCGTATACGATTCACTGCTGTCAGTTACCTGAGCCTTCGTATCGTGTTGTTTACTAAGACTTGTTGTAAGGACAATGTTACTAACCCTATATGAGTTCCTAGATGTCTTCGCTAGAATTAAAGTTTTTGAATCTGAATTATCTATATTCAATTCGACGAGACTAGAATGTACAATTACACACAAAAAGGCCTGATCGCTAGCTTATTTTAAGGCAAACTATGCAACATTATACGTGGAAGAAATTGAGTTTATAATTTTTACTTGAACCACTTTTCCATACTTCCTCTAATATCGGCTTATGTCTCGTATAAATGTAGAGGTATTTCCAGAGATTTCCCCCCATGTGTTCCGTTCCGTGTGTGATCGGAACGGATCGGTTACGGGCCGGGGGAAATTGCCGCGTTATGTCTCAATGGGGTCTCACGACGTCAACTGTTGCTCTCATCGGTTATTATGAATCTTCGCCGTGAGATATTGCTAACGTTCAAGTACTGCTTGTAAGTGTTTTTGTAAGAAAATACTTGCTTTTAATTGGGTAGCTTTGGATTTTGGAGGTTTGAATTTGTCCTATGTCACGAACTTTTAACTGCAGACTTAAAAATGGAATGTGCTTTAAAACGGAATTTCTCGAAATCTTAAATCTATACCATAATATCATAATGAGGTAAAGTGAGTTTGTATGTGGGGGATTATCTTCGGAGCTACTGATCCGATCTCGAAAATTCTTTCACTACTGGGAAACTACACGATTGCCGAGTGTCATAGGATATATTTTATATTAAAACAAGAAATTTCACGCGGACGAAGTCACGGGCAGAGCTACTAGGTAATAAAAACATTCCTAAAAGACGAACGAAATCTTCAGTTCAGTGAAATTTATTTCCCTGATTCGTTCAACTTATTATTTATACATTACTGTCTACATTCCTTCAAACAATGATTTGCATTCATTCTTAACCCTTTTCATGGTTCTGCGTGGTTCTGTTCAGGGCTGTCAATTTTACTTGGAATGATACTAAAGGTTTTATGTATTAATGTTTTATTTTTTCTTCGTTTTTACAAATGTCGTCTAAGCGCCAAGTCATCTCAAAATATATACATAAAAGAAAAATATAGATCAAATAGAGAAAAGATTTGATTTTTTGTATGCTTGTTTGTTACGATTTCACTCTAAAACGGCTAAACGGGTTTGAATAAAATTTGACACATGGGCATTGGATTTAAAACATAAGATACTTTTTATCTCGATATTTCCACAGTGTCAAGACTTATGCGGATGAAACGACGGGTGCAAATATTAATTATTGATTATATTCAAAATATTTCAGGCGAATATCTTCGTAACCTACTCGTACCTATGTAGGTTACGAAGATATTCGCCTGAAATAGTATTGATAACTCAGTTCACTTTAGTTTTATGGACCTACCTATGTCCGTAAAACTAAAGTGAACTGAGTTATCAATACTATTTAAATAACTTTAAAAAGATTCTTCATTCAGACACCCTAGAAATTATGTTTTCTCAAGTTTCGAGACGATCAGCTCTGTTTCTGACCTTCAGATTTTTTATATTGAGTAACTAGGTACCTAAATATGTTTTTTTAACTCGGTGCCTTCCGTTTAATTATATAAAGTTTTTTCTACAAAACCAGTCCTTCCGCGACTTTAAATCTCTGACACCCCTGATCGTTTGTGTACTTACATTCTTGTCTTATAGTGAGTATTAATTCATTAAATGTTAATGAGTTTGGGCGAGCGCCCGCTCTCACCCTTGTCAAATTATCGCACAATGGATGAATCCTCATAAAGACATTCTACACTTTTGTTTGTTTGTGTTTCATGTGCACTGCTGATTATTAATAAGTATCATGCTTGTGATTGAATTGTTTGTGAAAAGTGATTATGGCTACTTAGATAAAAGATTGTATCAATCTTGTTATAATCATAATATCAACTTTTCCAAGCTTTGTTTAAACGCACGTTAAGAAAAAAAAAAAATTAGGTTAGGAACCTTATTTGAAGAAGGTTCAAAACAGCGATGTGTCTGATGTTAGTTGAATCGAATAACCACCAAAATAAAAGTGATTTTTCAGTTTTAATTATCTTTAAAAATAAACACTCGGCTTAGTGGAATAATTTTTAGGTATTTCTTTAATTGTTTGAATTCCCTTTAGGTATTATAATTAGATACATTACGATAGTTTACGCTCAAATTTTTGAGAATTATGCGATTGTCGAAAAAAAATTTGAATAAGTCTTTTCTTTGAATATTTGACAATACACTCATTTTTTTCTGGTTTGTACCAATACGCCTAAGTGTGCGAAAAAAAACTGAGCGTTTTATGATGTAGGATAGGTATATAGCTACCGACCTACCTATCTTACGTTTGGGCAGCGCCTTAATGGCAATCAGATAATTTCTAAGAGCATTACGATGTAACTAAAATTACTTTGTTTATTCCAGAAATCTATGTCGGTATAGGCGGATTTATTACTTTACTCTATGGTTTAGGCACTGGACTTAAGAAAGTATGATGTTTACTGAGATGTTATAATACCTCTTGAATAAATTCGTATATTTTATCCATGAGGCGCCCTAAAATAAGTTTTCTAAAAGCACAGCCATTTATATTTAGAAGTTTACATTCGGCTAATGTACATTAGTATTGAATGAACACATTACATTTTCAAAAGATTGTTGAACTCATTGTTCGAGAAAACCGATCATGTGCTCAAAACCTTAGTATCGATTCAGATTCGCGAGGGTAACCCTTCGGTGAGTTACGCACTACACGAGGGAGCTGAGTCGTGAACGGGAATGACTATGTTATTTACATGTTCGTATGAATGTAATAAAAATATACATCGTATCAGCTGGTTAACTTCTCAAAGGAGGTGTGAGAGTATTTTGAAGAAAAAACAGAAAATTAAAGGATAAAAACAAATGCATTTTTTTTTACAAGTGTGTGTTGACCTGCATAGATAACTTTGCACTGGTCAGTAAATCTGTATACCTAGTCTGTGGATATCAGTGTAAGTAGTGTAGGTCAAAGAACGTTTCCCAATGCAAAACTTTACCGTGTAGAAAATATTATTTAAATTGCGGGTATACTGTGTATGTTCGTTATTAATTTATGTATACTGTGTCACTTTATTTCATTCAAATATTTTTTTTGTATGTACGCTGTGGCCATGTTTTTTTTCTATAAATTCATGTAATGTGCTACCATTTAACAAAGGTCACTTTAAAAACCTTAAAGTCATATTCCATCTAGAACAACAAAGAAATTCCAGTAGGTAATAACCACCAAAATAACCAAAACACTAACACAAGAATAAATACCACATAATTATTTACAATTCAGCGTGAAACATGCGAGCACTGTAAAGATACGTCCGACATTAACTATTGAAGGTGAAAACACACATTCTGGACTAATGCCCATTGTAAAGGCAACAAACTACCTCCAATCAAACTAACGCCCGACCGCAATTTGTTTGAAGGCGAGAAATATTGTGTTCCTTAGTGTTGGCGGACTTGTGTGGGTTACACGTTACACACGCTAATGTTGCCCACCTGGAGATAAAGCGAGCTGGCTATTTGTGCATCCACAACAGGAACGAATAGTTAAAATGTCGTAATTGCCCGCGTTCAAGAGTCAGTGTCAATATTCCACAACAATAATGACACTGACAGCTTTTGGTCGCGGTTTGGATGTGCTGATCGCGTTCAGATTCATTGGTCTTATTCTTAGCGTGTAGATGGCAATTTAAATGGACTCAGCCCAGAATTCGGCTACGTGTTTGAAGCTGTTCCTGTAACGTGCAGCTGACAGGGCACGCGGGTCATGATAGTTAAGTGTCCCATCGTTTTGTAAAATTCACCCTTAGTATTTTAGCAAGAAGATTTTAGCTTCGACAACTTGTAGACTGTAGAAAAAAAATAAAAAAGGATAGTAAAATCATCATCATGATCTTAATAATAATTCGAAAGACGACCGTTATTGCTCAGATGTTTCTTCCTTTGATTTCACAACAGTTTATTCGACCGTTTAATACATTCAACTTCACTTTCAATAATAAATCCGTAAAGCATGAAAAGAGCAAAAATAAACTTATAGATACAAAATAATAAAAACATAACTTGTTTGTCTGAAACTAGTTTAAAATACCAGATAGTTCTATGAATAGAGCGACCCTTACCTTTAAACTATTTACATAAAACGTGGGCAGTAGTTGTGTAGTTATTATACTGCCTGCAATTTATTCCATTTCTAGGCCAAGAAAGTTGTTGTTAACTTACTTAAATACTTTAACAGTTTTCATAGGAATGCCTATAAATACTGAATAATCCGTACTCACAAATGTGAACAGTTTATTGCACACACGAAAGTCGTTTAGAAAACAGACTTCTATATCGTAATATTATAAATTAAAGTCGCTTTTCCTGCCCTTCTGTATCCACCTTGTTCTTATAAACTAACTACGCAACGAATTTTGATGCGGTTTCTAAACATCATTTAGAAAATTTATTTCGGAAGGTTTATGTGTATATTAATATATAAAATATATAATTTACACATAAAGAAATCTCAAAGTTTTTTCAAGTCCCAAAAACCGCGCGAAGAAGGGGCGGCTCGCTAGTTAAAAAAATAAAAAGTTCATCACAGACACTTTTTACAAACATTCTTCGCTAAGCCCGAGTTATAATTAAAGGATATACAGCAGACAGCTATAACGGATAATGAATAAACAGCAATCAAAATATAATCTTTGGCGGCGTAAACTTACCAGGGTTGCCACTCTCCAAGTCTCGGGAAGTTCAATCGTACTTTAAACGAGTTAATCCCCTTTTATTAAATGTTGATGCTCTCTGCGGCCGAGTCGAGATCTCGTTCCTTTGTAACTAGTTAAAATTCGACTTGGATTGCTAGCTTTTTGGCAATTGTGGGCGATAAGATTAATTTTAAGTGTATAAACATTTTTGTAACTTATTTTCTTGTTTAATACTTTTGACTGTAATTGGGGAAGACTTTTTATTCCAATTATGTACATTTTAAACTGACCAACCCGCACTAGGCTTCCGTGGTGCGCTATCCACCACGAGAGCCGCTCTCTGTCATAGAGAGGAGGTCTGAGTCCCAGCAGTGGGAACACTATAGGCTGATGATAGTGATGACATTTAAAATTACAGTAACGTAAGTTCAAAATAGTGCCTTATTCCACCCTTTACTGAATTCTGGAAACTATGACAAAGTATTTTTAGTACCTACGCTTTTATTAGCTTTACTTGTAACTAACAATGTAAACAAAATCTTAGAAGTAAATTTTTATTATAAAGGAGGTATACAAACTTAACCACTCTGCACTCAATCATGTGACATGGATCGCCAACATGATACACTCCTATTCAGACGAAGCTGCAGCTTATACTCGGCACGGCACTAACGTCATTACCCAAATTCCATATAAACATGCATAAGGTTGAGGTAGGAACGTATAAAAATAATCCAATCTTGTAAAAGCAATCTTCCTCCATGCTTCCCATCTAAAAAAATGTCAGTGAAACTCCAGCATATGAATTTACACGAGAAGGATAAGTACAATCTAGGCTCACATGCATGTACCTACATACGTAAGCCTATAAAAGAAAAGTTAATCTATCGGGTCCACAAGCGGCTCGTATAGCGTTTAGGTAAAGCTGTCTATATCATAAGCGAAGCGTGTTTTTTGCGAATGTGGCCGATCGGATTAATTTTCACGAAATCGTTTTACGGATTTCCCCACTTGCTGTTACTCTTTATTTTACCCCACGGTATCATCTCTAGGAAATTGTTTCCATGGATCCTTTTGGGCTTTGAGCAAACAAAAAGCTTGTTGGCTGCCGTGTTTATAGTTATTTGTTTTAGGACCTGATGAAATTGTTTCAAATTGGATTAGCATACGTTTCTTTTATGAATGTCGCGTTGCATTTTAAGGAAAGTTTTTCGTGTATGTACAGGATATGAGAATCCTAGTCTTATTTTTCAAGTCAGGCTGTTCAAGCGGGTGTGCTTGTTTGATAAAGCGTATAGTTGAATATAAACTAATCCATGTTTTGAGCGCCTACGTTTAATTATGAGCTGGAATGTTAGTAGGTTGCGTCGACTACTCAATTTGCCTTTACCGCTTCAAAATTTGGTTTCCATTCAAAAACTTGTAATAGAGCGGTTCATAAATAATTGATCGAGCTACCAAACTTATTCGAGTACCTACTAAACAAGTTGAACTGCGTAGGTTTGTTTTATACACAAAAGTAAATAGCAAACCGCGTTGTTTACGGTATCAAGTATAAATATCAAATATACTGAACAAATGAGAGGGTATTACCTTTTGAGAGATAGCACCGGCGCCGGCGGCGGGCGAAATCATTTCCGTTGCGTCAATCACACGTCGCTCCCGTCCTGTCCGTCTACATACGTCCACTAATGAGTTCGCGAGCCAGTTCAAATCTCATCTAGATTGAGAACTGGCCGCTTAATTATTTTTTGTCTGGTACTTAGGAGTAAAGTAAATCAATCTAGAATTGCGTGTTGTGGTAAACAAAGTTGGGAATAGTTCTAGCGTTTTTGAACTTCTGAAAGTTGTTGAGTGTACTTTAATCAAAGTTCGTTGTAAATTTATAATACATCGTAAACTAATTTATAAACCTAACCTTCTGGGAAGCGGCTTTCTCAGAACCTCATTTTAAAACCCACAAATCGGACTCAAAGCATTTATTTAAAAACATAACTTGTTTGTCTGAAACTAGTTTAAAATACCACTAACATTATTTATTAATGTATGTGAGAACGATGTAGGTACTAACACTGTAAGAGCGTCCAGAGTACAGCAAATAGAAACAAAAAAAAAAAACAATCCAAAAATAAAATAATTAAAATAAGCCGTAGCAGCTGAGAGACTTACTCTAACTTAAAACCTATAAAGATACACAAAGACACATCGTAGCAAACCGTTACATCACATCACTATATCTTTATTGGGCCAAGTTTTATAGGCATCGAAGGCTGTCGCCGCTGACCGCAAGTAGCGGGGCCAAGTCGGAAACATTAAGGTCCCATCAGCGTCCATATTTTCCGGCGGGCGCTGAATTTTCACGGAGCAGAGGCCGGTCGGCATCTCGACACGCCTTTGCACTCAGACACTGGCGTCGGATGAAGTGGAATTATGTACCCTAGTGCCTCTCTTCGCCAATATTTTTACACACTTTTACAGTTTAAGATGTGGATTTTGTCCGGTAGTCACTGTAGATCTTGTGTAGGTCGTCTTATGTTTCGAGAGTTTTAGAATCTTCGCTTTACTGATGTATCTTTTAAATCTCAATTTAGAAGGCAATAAGCTTATTCATAGTTTCAGTTTTTTTTTTGGGAAAGATAAATTACTTCTTTCATCCAACACACCAATTTAATACTTTCAACCGTGACATCAATCCAGCAGACCGCGTAATTTACTTACAACATAGACTCGAAAGAAAACTTTGCTCACAGCCATAAAAAATAAACATCTTATCTCATAAGTTCGGGCAGCTCTCTGTGAAATGACACCTTTGGGTATCTTTGTCGCCCAACAAACGCCGCGTGAAATTGAAACAGTCCGGTCCATACTCCAGAAAATTTCACAACGTCAAATTCATCCCTTTTGATTCTTTTTAATCCTGGTAAAACAGTGTAACGCTTTGGGGACAAAATGTTCAATTTGTGTACAGTTAACCGTTATATTTTATGTTGTGGTTATAACAGTATAAGTTTTATTAATTTATTTATATAAACTTATTTTACACCAGAAAAACGAATACTTAATTATTAAAAACACTGCAATAGTGTACCAAAAAGATATGATAAAAATCTACTTTCCGGTAAAATGACCTTCGACCATAGTTACCAAATTATTTGGTGGGTAATGTCAACAGAAGCTATACACAAAAACAGCACAACTTACGGTGGGTATTTAAATAAACTTGTTTTATAAACAAGCCGAAAACGTTTTCTTTCATGCCAAGTCTAAATCAACACAAGCTAAATTCTGAATTTTACACGTAAATTATACAATACTGCACTCCAAAGTAAAACACACAATAAGAAACTACTTTCGCGTAACCTAGTGCACTCTAAAACCGTTCTATAAAGTGCATAAAGCAGCTTCCCACAACACTCAACAAATTACGAGGTCGCATGTAATGAATCTATCAGAACGATCTATCAGAATTAGAAGACCCTTTCGCTGTCACTCGTATGATCGATGTGCGGAAATGAACACCATCTTTTTCTAAGAGTGTGTGATATAGCCCGGAATCGTGCACACTTCATCACCACGAACAGACGTATGTACAAGTGGTTTTAGTATGTTTACAAATAGTTTTAGTTGTAGTAATTAGGAATAAGTTTTTGGGGTTATTCTTTGGGACATGTTGAAAAAAAAAGACAGAACTGAATATCTTTGAATATATACTGCCATATCTTCAAATACTGTCATGCATAAAATAAGATGCCATATATCATCGAAATACGGTTGTATAAGACAGTAGTTAATGCCCACAAAGAGCAAACTGTCCCACATGTGATAAGTGGGAAAAAAATCCTACAAATGCATCCGCCACCGACGCTCAGAATAATTTATTACGAAAAGGATTTTAAAAACACACATCGCCCGAATCCTCGGATAAAGCTGTTTTAAGAATATGTGGGAATTCTTTCAGGTGATCCTGGGGAAAATATATATCATTTCTGAAAGCTGGGAATAAGAATCCATTTGAATTTATTTTAGCGATGAGAATATATTTTATATCGAGGTGAAATTAATATTTACAAATTATGTTCAAATATATTTATTTCTATTTCAGATGCAAAGAGTTTGCTTTCGTCGACCATGGATCTAAAATAAAGTAAATAGTAGGTAGCACAGTTATACTATGTTCTATTCCTAAATAATATTAAAAGATATTTTCAAAGGTAAAAAAATAACAATACCTGAGCATCTACACATTTTGACCACTCTGTCACAATATCACAAATATTAACGAGGACAAAGAAAACGATATCATCCCGATAAACATTCCAACGAGAGCAACAAAATATTGTTTACTCGTCTCTCATCTTTCCACCCGCAGTACAATCGGTCCCATTCAAGTCCCATTGCAATAGCTATTGTATTTGCTGAAGGCTCTACTGCTCATGTCGATTGCCAATCGAACGGTTGGCGAACGCCATTTGCCAGGAATGAAAGGCTGCTTGATTATTTGCTAATCTTGCCCCGACTGTGCCCCGACATACGGGTTTACAAATGCTTCGCTAAACTCATGCAAAACCATTTTCATTTAGCTAGGAGGTAGTACTACTTATATATAATTTAAAAGTGCAGGCGACGTCCTGTGAGAATACACCGTGACTGCTGGCAGAGTAATTGCCGTCCCGTCGTGTAGGATATCTACGTCGGATTAATTAGCTAGCTCCCAGCACGAAACTTTTAATCTTTATAATGTGTGCATACCTTTGTACGTTCGTATGCATGTATCGGAATATACAACGACATTTTTCAATCCACTATTCGAATGGAAAACCGAAACATATCGGATATTTGGTCATCGGACTGCCACCGCGAACGCCGCATGTAATCGAATACGCTATTGAAGCGATCACTGTCTCTGTTTGTATAGAATAACTAAATTATTTGTATCGCTCGTCGGTTTGCTGTCATATCGTAGAATATAGTAGGTATTGTTTAATTTATAGTAGTCACAGGCTTCGTAGAATTTGGTAGCCTGATACTTGAAATAGATCGCACAGTGATAAATTAGTTACAAAACATTACTAACTGTGATGCTTTGTAACTAATTTGTAGTTTCCAATAAATATTTTAATTAATTAATTAATTAATTTGGCGCTAATATTCACATCAGTAAATATAATATTCATTGACACCATTCACTTCTCTGGCTAGATTTACTTGGAGTGGTTCTGCAATACGGCTAATGATTCCCATACGGACAATAAGGAGGGGAGCTGTATCATTGTGAGTGAGGGGTTCAGAGGTATCTGTATCAGTTATAGACCGTAACTTACCCACTACAGGGTTCTTTTACTATGCGTAACGTACAAAGGTAAGTCATTGTTCAAAATATAGTTACATGCAGTTTATTTGAATTCTTTTGTTTTCGTCAACTTTTAACGAATATTGATTTGGTCAAATCGACTTTGGACCTGCACCCAAACCTAATGGCGTAACACATTTTTAATCACAATCTGAATCATGTTGAAGGATATTGCTAACCTATTGCTTCATGTGTTTGAAAAATTTGTCAGCTCGACAACGTAAATAACGGCATTAATGTTGTTGAATTGTCAAAATGAAAGTCATTGCTACTGATAGGCTGGTTGGCCAACAGCAGCATTAAAAGCGGTCAAAATATCGATGCGGTCAAAAGTATAAATTATAGTGTAGTGCAGTAAAAATTCTCTACCTATCACTGCGAGTGGTCTATGAATACTAAAACCCCCAATAAAAGCTACGAACACAAATATATTCAAAGCGCTACAACTCTAAGCAGCATATCCACCTTTACGTGAAGTTTCTAAAAGATCCTGTAGTATTTCTTTTCTCACAGTCGAGCACGAGAGATAAAGTAAGTAATTTATACAAAGGAAGAGCACTAGTTTGGAAGACGCAACAACTAGCGCCCCCCACGTCTGCCCCCGGAGGATTCTCGCACATAAATCGCGGATACTGCCCTCTGAGGTGCTCGGCTAACTACCCCCATTTATTTGCAGCATCTCTGATTACACACCTACATACATACGAAAAGTAAGCTTTATGTATTTACTACTAAATAAACTCTTCTGAACATCCAAATGATGGAACCATGATTACATAGAAATGTTTCAAATTATTTGCTAAGATTGAAATAATAAGTGTCAAAATAATGATCATCATTTTATTTCCAATCAAATTCGATTCCATGTAGTTACTCAGGAGGTATTGAAAGTAGATCTGCACTCCAAATGTGTAACACAATTTCAATCACAATCCGAAGGATTTTGAAGGAAATTTCTCAACCATTGCTCCACAACGTAAATGGCGCAATAAATGTTGATGAATTGTCAAAATTTAAGGCATTGCCATTCTTACGCAATTACCCCGCAGGTAGGTAAGCTGTTTTGCTAAGGCAACAGTAAGGCTGTCTGTTTGAGGTTAAGATGTCAATGAAACAAAGAACATAATCATATCCAGGGTTACCTACATACGTTTGGACAAGTGCCAAGAGGTACACCTTTTGGTACCTACTTGTCCAAACGCATGTAAGCCGCGTTGGGCATTTATAGTTCCGGGTATTGCTCTTTATTTACTGCTTTTTGGCAACTACATTTTACAAAGGCGCACATTTTTTGAAAAACATATTTGACTTTTTGAAGGTTTTTGTAACACCACATTTTTTGAATAAATACATAGTTTGCAAGTTACGAGAGCATTTGATTACGCTCAATGGTACCGCTGGGCTTTGCAGCCGGATTATGATATTTAAACCGCAAAAAATCTGGATACCTGAACACGTTATTCATTTCCGACAAACCGAATGGATTTTCGCATTTAGTTTCTAGAATCTTGGTCTAATTCTGCAAATGTAAATAAAACAGGGTACATTTCATAGCTGTCCAACTGCGTGGGAACTTGAGAAATAAAATGACAGCAAAGGCAAAAGATACATCTTTTGAGGATCATTTTTTGAGTTCTGTAAAGAAAAACAAGGTTTTCCAAACACGGATAAATCATTCGGTTATTTTTACAATAAATTCTTAGGCAACATTCTAATTCAGTAAGTAGGTAAGTTAACCCTTTTCAGAATAACAAAAGTTATGGTTCCAAAAGAAATTTACTATTACATAGGTACTTACCTAACACGAATAAACAAAACATTATACGAAACAAATATAAACCCACTCTAAAATTCCACCATAAAATAGTGATTAATTAAACAAAATGCGTCTTTGTTTGTCCTCCAACTGAAGTTAACCTTTCAGAATGGAGCGTGCAAATAGAGAACGGTCGGGGGTTGACTCAGCTCTTGATTCCCCGTGTTGCAAATGCAGGCCGCTCTCTCAACGTTTGTCCCCCGCCCCGCATGCGGGGAAAAATTAGATCCTCATTGATGTTTGTTAATAAAATGGATGAAGCTTTCATGATTGAGGACTGGGTTTTATTTTTCTAGGAGAAAAAGGCTTCGTTTTCTTTTTCGATTTCAATATTGCCACCAAACCACCACTATCTAATTAGGGAGTAATTTTGTTTTTGTAGATATGTTATGTAAGTTATAGTTTTGACCGAGAACAGTAATTTTATTAGGTAATTTGTCACACACATAAAACAAGATAAAATAGTTGTATGCAGACAACTATTTTACTCTTTAATCGTTTAATTTGTTATTATTTTTATTTTCTTACTTATTGTATCTTTATTACCTACATGAAACTATTCAACATTTACAAAAACCAGCTCACAAAAAATATTACTTATATCAAATATTCAACATACTACATTTACATTTTAATCTCAACATGTAGATATTATTGTAACCCCACTCATCCTCCAAGTATATCAACATAATCCTGATCTCTTCACGACACATTAATATTTATTTGGTGCTGAATTTATCGTTACAAAATTCAATTTAGTCGACGACAGTCGAACGTCCTTTATCTATGCACAGAAGGTTCTTTTATTTGATGGGCTCTCTGGGATACCGTGTCCCTGTGAACTACGGGAAAAAGTATGGACATCCTTTATGTTGTTACGATGTCTCTATTTTCTTTTAGTATTCAGAGGGACAGTTCTCGTAATTTTAAGAGTGTTCACAATCTAATCTGAGTCTCAATTTGTCAAAAATATCTCTAATTTCCCTACATTTTGACAAGTTTTTGACATTGATTGTCGCTGAGATGAGATTGCCATTAGATTTTGAAAGTTGTCTTCAGTTCTAAGCTATGCTATATTATGTGTCATTTATCCCAAGTTCAATGATTAATATACAATATTGGTGCCAATTGTGTGTAGGTACTTCTTTTATGAAAACGACGTCAACTTTGAAGCGGTAATTTAAAACATGTCATAGAAATTATTTTTTTGTCTGTTAGTTACACAAAATAAGTGATTTGATTAGGTGTTAATATTTTTTACTATACTTACATACCAACGACCTTGAATAAAAATATTTATTGGTCTTGCCGAAGGAATTCTCCTTAGGCAAGGTAGATAAAAAATATAATTATTTTATAGTAATAAATAGTATCAAAGCGAATAAATACATACGGATTACTTTAAAACCATGTTATCAGGTTAATCGAGTTTTATCTATCACATGTTCCCAGGTGCCTTTAGCCACGGAAAGAAGTAGAAGTAGTATCTTGCATTTAAAAAAAGCAAAATACTGATAACTTTCTAAGCAAAACACAAAAATAATGTAGGTAAGTTTGTCAATAATATTATCGTAGGTACTTTATTACCTTTTGTGAATACATACCTAATCAAAAACATTTCTACGTAAGGTCAGTTTTAAAATTTAAATTCTAGAAAGTTAGTACCTATAGTTAATTTATATTTGAGTCTGACCATGCCATTGCCATTTAAAATAACCTAATTAAATACATAATATAAATCAACTGTATCTAAGATCGTATCTCTCATAAACCAACGTTGAATATTCATCACATTTAGATAGCAGAGGCCGATAGACCCACATCAGAAAAACATCAAAAATGCATCAAGCGGAAATATCCGTCGACATTGTAGGAACAATATTGCGTCTCACGCGCCACACTGGGTTAGCCTGGGATCTAGCTGTAATTCAAAACTTAGCAATAAGCAATATTACCCTATAATAATGGTAAAACCGCGTTAGTTATTCAGAACATTAGATAGACATCTGTCATTAATTTTAATGTCATGTTCATACAGCGACCATTTTATTTTAGCCCCAGCAATTAACTTTGTTTCACCACGAATATTTTACAAGCACGCTACAAACTGCATTCACATTGCCCATGTAAACATTCATGAAATTGCCCGCAATAAAATATCGTCCTAACTCTCGGCTCTCATTTACATGGTAACATTCATAACACAATGAGGGAAAATAAAATTAATTTTATGAAAAACATAACTTTGGCGAATTCGTTAAGGGCGAACAAATTGCCGGGCCCGGGCCGCGACGTGACAACGAGCGTTCAGTCACAGTTAATGAGAGGTCACCGCAGACGCGACGTGAAGCCCCCTCCCTCGCCTTGTTTGCTACCATATTGTTTGAAATGGCGACCCGTCTGCCCCTCTGAAATATTATCGGCACTTCGCCAACTTTTTAATGATGATCCCTAACGCAAGGTGTGATTTTCCATTTTAACGACCCCTAATGTTGGGTTTCGGTAATATTGCATCAAGCATCTAAACATTTGTATAATTTTTATTTTAACAGTTTTAGGTAATTCAGCTTGCAAGATTTGACGTAAATACTAACAGTCTTAAAATAATAACAATAATATATACCTACAAGTATATAAAAAGGAGAGGAAATAATCAAAGGGCATCAAAAATTGTGTCCGCATTGCTGTCAATAGGAAAAGTGCCCAAAAGGCTGACAGCAATGCCAGGTTGTATGGCAATGCTGATTCTTTGGCAAAAAAAATACTTCAAAACTAAATAACACTTCTTGAATCAAACAAAACTGTTCACGACCCATTTTACAATGTACAACTTACACAACATGGTATAGGTACCTACCTAACAACGAAATGTTACATTTTTAATCATACAGAATCCGTTTTATTTTCTGTTTTGAATATGTATTCATGTTTCTGTTCTCAATATTGTTTCGCGGGGCAGCATACACAATATCATCCTGCTACCCGACGGCGGTGTACTATTCGAAGCATTCTCTACGAAACACGTGTGCATGCCCCAATGATTATTACTTCTTATACAGATTCGTATAAGTTGGGTGTACTTGGGGTCTGAGCAAATCTCATGCCGTACGTAAACGAACTTGTTCATAAACCGTTGCAGTTTTCCAATATGTTATACGAAAACTCTACTCAAGATTGTAGAGAGGATTAAGTATATTGGTTTGAATATCTAAGTAAGGTTATATCTTACCTTCAAACTTGTGTACAGGCCGCAGCATTTACGTAATTACCACCTCGCACAAGTCAGATAAGCAAAACACTTGAGTAATAGTCTCAAGCAGGTACCTATCTGTAAATCTTGTACACAATGTGGCGAGAGGGTAGATAAACTAATATTAACAAGCACGTATCACAAACCGCAAGATCATGAAAATTTAGCCCGATCCCTCTCGGCATGGCATGGATAACTTCCATGTTTGGCCTCCATACATTATTTATTACATTAGGTTATACCTTGTTTACATTGGTTGCCTTTTGGCAAACTACCCGACCCACCGCAGCTAATACGGACAAATTAATTTCCATTCAGTGTTTACCTATTGATGTGCTTGTGTAATTTGTGTCAATGCTCCTTTGTGCATTACTAACGAATTGTATGCTTGAATGCTTATGCTCTGATTATATTGATGCCAAGATACTCGAGGTCTGGTTTGAAGAACAAGAGCACGACAAAAACAAAACAACATACCTATACTACAAAAAACTTTTTAACAAAAAAATTAAACCGCTGAAAAAACCGAAAAGCAAAAAATAATAAACCTTTTTTTATTAGTTCTTAAACTAATGTAAGTAGGTACATATACCTAAGTAATTTTGAGTCGGCGCGGCGCCAAACAATCAATATCTAAACAAAGATCACTAAATTGCCTTTTTAAAAGGCGCTAACTCAAAATTATTGTTGGAATTTTCCAAATTTATATGGGACCAACTTTGGGGTATACCGTATATCCTTTCCAATAAAAAAAGAATTACTTATAAAAATCGGACTACTCTGTAAAAAGTTATGCGTGGTCAAACTTAAAAAATATATTATATATATATATACGCATCGACTTGAGAACCTCTTCCGTTTTTTTTGTCGGTTAAAAAAAGCAAAGTTTTTCGATCAATCTGTCTAGGTTTTTCTCTAGTATGTTGGGGTCACCTTCCAGGCTACGACACAAAACGACTGTCAAAGATCCAAGAACGACACCTGGGACCAACGGCTTAACGTGCTTTCCGAGGCATGGAGGGGCCTCGGTATGTAAAGATGGTCACCCATCCACGGACCGACCGCGGCAAGCGTAGCTTAACCTGATCGATCTACCCGTGCGGTGTTGTTACTTAGCCATGAGCTCCTTCTACACCATACACAGCACCGTATAGCAAAGTATTTAATCTTTTTCACGCACTTAGGTAAGATATACAAGATAAAAATGCAATCCAAGTTGTGAAAAACTTCGCTTTCGTTGCTTAGAGGAAAAACGTGGACGCGTTTAGCGAGGAACGCCCATTGCACTTTTATAGCTGTTTACACACGATTAAACCAACACACATTTAGAGATAAAGCTTTTCGATGTAAACTGTCTTTCCACATAAATGTAGGTATATAAATACGTAAAATCTTTCAGCTGTAATTAAAACACTCGTTTTATTTTCTTTTATCGCTTGAAATCATTCAAGCTTGATGTAAAAAATAAGCAATAATTCCCAATATGAAAAGGTATTCGTTGTCAGTTAGATTTTTTCTCTTTTCATAAAGATACTGTTTCCCATGTTTTTTTTCATTTGTTATGGTGAATGTTCGGGTATTATTTTACTAACGTGTTGTGCACGCCGAAACAATGATCGGATAAAATGCCTACAGACCATACAATAAATAGTAATATCGATCCTTTACTACTGCATTAATTATACACTGAATTATACACTCGAATTGATTCGGGAGTTGGACGAAAAAAAAATCTGTTGATCCATAGATTTATGTTCGCATAACTCGACATAATGTATGGATTAACAGATTTTTTTTTCACGATTTCAGGGTTGATCCCGTAGTAAAAGTTGTTCATAATGATGAGTAAAACGACCCCTTTTAAGGATTAAAACGATCAAAATTTTACGGTGTATGTGTGCATAGTTTCATCGAAATCCCTTTAGCCGTTTTTGTGTTATTTAGTAAGAAATTTTCACAATTATAATATCACTGGGTTATTAGTAGGATTCTAAATCAAAACAACAGTAGTTCATGTAGGTACGACAACAGCAAAGATATAAATATGAAAATTTAGCTTGTAAATCATTTCAGTAACGAACACGGCTAGTTCTAAATAGACCAATACGTATAATTTAGGGGGTCGTATGAAGTGATTAAAGTAACATTTCCAGCTGGTTGTTGGTGTTGGGGAGAATTATAATGTTGTTATCGGTCAAACCAGCGGACTCTGCAAATTACTACCAAATTGGTGACATAACTTCGCGGAACTAGTTCAAGTTCAAAAGGGCAATTATATTCGCGTGAACTTCAATAGTTTCGATCATTACGAGGTGAAATTACATTTGGAACTTAGTCGGTTTAAAATCAACTTAATAACCTTACTTTTTTCGTCGTAATTCAAGGATTGTGATTAGTCGACCATTTCGACACCTTCTTCACTTTTTCTTTTGAGTTTGAGTAGTAGGTATGTGCATTTTTGTAAAGTAACTAAATAATTCTGCATCGTGTAACTACAACGTACTACAGTCCGGCCTTCGAGAGAATGCGTTCCTAACACCTGTCAGTGTGACAATTCTAGTAGCTACAATAGATCAAATTCACAAAACACGTATTCGTTTGTATGAAACTGGCAAGTGTCAAGAACGCATTCTCTCGTTGGCCTCTTACCAATTATAGTAATTTGAAAAGTTTTTCAATGCACACGTTTCAATGAAAAATAAATCTCACAACTAAAGGTAAAGCAAAAAGTTTCCAGGACTCATTTATTTTAATTTGTTAGAGTGTAGTTTCCCATCGACACGCAGTCACCGTTCTTTTCACAAAAACAAAAGGTATTTTATTTATCATATTTCTTCCTGGCAACCGCGGCAACGGGAATATTTCACTTGCTAAATACAATACGCCTGTAATGTTCACTTTTATATGTATTTACAAAACAAAGCTGGAAAACTAAGGCCACGAACAAGGTAGCATTAAATTTATGGAGGAGTGAGAAGGTAAAACTCGTAAAAGTGCCTCATATGTCAATACCTTTTGAAATACGGTAATGGAAATACGAAATAAAACAGAAAGCAAAGTATGATTAGTGAGTGCCATATGTCCCATTGGCGCACTTTACGGCGCGCGCTCCTGCAATATCCATTTCAATACGATATATATTTAAATTTCCAACTCTATGGATATTTCGTGTAAAAGTTAGTTTATGGGTTCACTGTTTAAATACTCCGTCATTTGGGTATTGTTGTTTAAGCGCTTATTTTAGCGCAATATATATTTTTTAAATCATAGTACCGCGATTAAATAGTTTTATTCAAAGAGAGAAAGCATTTCCATGCCCGCTTTAAGCGACAGGTATAAATAAGTACAGGATAAATGTTGTACCAGTGCGCAAACTGTAACCATGAATTCAGTACATGATTCCAGACCTTGATTGATAGCCGACGAAATATTTCTACGCTAGGGGAGCGCAGAAATATTTAATCGGTTATCAAAAAAAAAAAAACAACTGTTTCATAGAAAAGTGCAATGCAATACCGCCGAGATCAAAATGTATGGCAGAGAATTTTTTTTTTTAATAACTGACCAAAAGTTTCAACGCATGTGTGTGTTCAGAATCATGTAATGAATTCATGATTCCAGTTTGCGCACTGGTTAAAAATGTATCCTGTATACAAGTTAAAACCAAATTATTTTTAGTAACGAAATGCTTCAATACCTACATGATTTAAAACTCATCCTCACAATTGAAATCCAAACAAGCGTATTAATAAATTGTTATTGTTCCACGAATGAATATGGATTAGTAGATTTCTCAGCAGGCAGCGTACAGTGACTGTGTTCGTTGGAAACAAACGAGGCTCCAAGTGCGGGCCGACCACAAATGTAATCGAATAGGAAATAGGAAATGTCTTGTTACTGTTATCTGCTGCTTCAATCTGTTTGGTCACGCAGGGATGAAGGCATTTAACAATATTGTGCTTTGTTTACATAGAACAAGTTGAAAAAGTTAAGTAGGTATTGAATATTAACCAGAATGTCAATGGGCCTTCTTGCTAAAGATGGCCTCGGTCCTGATTATAAGCTGCATATCGCAATTCCTAGAAACTTTGATGTCAGCTTCTCAAAACCACCCTGATTTCGTAACACCCTATCAATCACAATCTAAATCATTTTGAAGGATATTGCTAATCCATTGCTTCATATGTTCGAAAAATTTGTCTGCTCAACCACGTAAATAAGGCAATGAATGTTGTTGAACTCTCAAAATGAAAGCCATTACTACTGTTAGTGTGTTACAAAATTACCCCGCAGAAGATAAAAATCTTAATCGAATGTTATCTAGTAGTGAACCAGAAGTCGATTCCAAGTTTTCTCTTTTATGCATTTGAAATGTTATTGTCCCAAGCTTTACAATGATTCCAAAGCCACGCTTTACAATGTTATTGCTAGAGTCTACCATCGACACTTTATCCAGACAGGCGAGAAAAGACGCTTGTTCAAGCCACCACAGGACGCCCATAAAATTCAAAAGCCTTGCAGAAAACAGATAATCTGTCGAGCAAGCTTTGCAAACAAGAAATATAGAATCGTTTATTAAACTGCCCATTAAGAGGAGATTTATACTTGCGATTACATAATTCAATTCTTTAGATTTTAATGAAAAGCATGTAACATAATTGCTGTTTTTTTCTTAATTTAAGTGCAGTGTAAATGTTACAAGGGGAAGTCGGGGAGGCGTGTGATCACGGACGTAACCGCGGCGGTGGCCGTTCGGTGCTCAGGTGAGATTAAAAGTCCGGAGCAGTTGTTTGCGGTAGCGTGGGGTCGACTCTCAATGCACATGCACTCGCAACACTGACGCCAGTGCTCGCTATGATTAATGTGCACACCATTCACCTACAAATAAATGTAGCCCACACCAGGGATATATTGCACCGTAATTTTCAGGTTTCATATTCATTTGTCCGTTTTGCGCTAGATCAAAGCGAATGCTTTTGCGTCGGACGCGGGTTTACTATGTATTCTATCGTATAGCTCTTGGTGTTTAGTAATGGTATTAGTTGTCTGTAATGCTTGGTATGAAGTGAATTTATTATAATTCTGATGTTGACTTACGAACCTAAGCAATTAAAGGAATTAAAAAGTTTTAGCCGCAATCATTTTCAATAGAAATAACTAACCCTTTTCATTTATGATAGTGTTGCACATACACGGTAAACGTTGCTCAATATTATGACATGATTAAACGTCGAAAAATGTACCTACATTGTTTGTAGTATAATCAGCCGTTAATTTTTCCACCTCAGGACTCAGGCCTCTTCTCTGTGAGAATGGGCTATAAATCCACCACACGGTCCCAGTACCATGCATTGTGTGGTTATATTTAACTTATAAATAGGTAAGCGGGACAATATTCAATCAATTAAAATATGTATCACGACGTACCTACATCTTCGCTTATAAATGCAACATGTAGTTGTAGTTCCAATCAAGATAGGTACTTACAGTTAACTTAATAAGTTATACTTAGGTAGTTAGTACAAGCAATCGGCGAAGGTTCTCAAGGTGGCGCAGAGATTTATCGCAGTAGGCTCCGACCACAAACGGGCGCACGCGGCAAGGCTGAGCTGCCGCGCCTAACTGACTGATGCCTTACATTTGTTTCAGCTGATTTACTTTACAGACACACGTTTGCACGACACTGATTTGTTTTGTTTATTTTTTTAATGCCTCCAGATGACGTCATTGGTAAACTTACCAGAGAAACAAATGAGCAAACTTCTGAAGGTCAATTCTCGTAATAAAAACGTTGAAATTGAAGTCACAATCTCATCTTAGCGACAATCGAAGTCACAAACTTGTCAAATATGTAGCAAAATAAGAGGTTTTTTGACAGATTGAGACCAAGATTAGAATGCTAACGTTCTTATAAAATACGGGACTTGCCCCTCTGATTTCAACATTGTAGAGTTGTCCACGGATGTATCAAAACCTTTGATTACCTACAGGATACGAAGCACTTGTAACTTTGTTAATGTCTCACGAAGTGTCGAGGTCACACACAAACACGTGCCTGCCCCACGTGTCTCTCGGTCGGTCGGTCAGTGTCGTCTGGTTTCGTTGGTAACCGAAACCAATAATATTAAAAGATAAATGTTAGGTTGCGTCACAAAAAGTATATATGTCACTACAATATAATGTAAAGTCGCATCCATGGAAATTAAGCACCATAACACTATGCAGAAAGAGAGGCTTGTGGCTTAGTAACAACAGCCACACAGGTCGATCGATCAGTTGAGCTACGCTTTCCGTGGTTGGTCACCAGCATCTCAAGACCCCTCCATGTCCCGGAAAGCACGTTAATTCGTTGTCCCGGCTGTCATTCGTGGATCTTTGGCAAGTTTTACGGGTCTTCAGAAGCCCGAAAGTCTGACAAACAGTCTTACCACGGGTATCGTATTACCCAGTTACTGGGTTGTGAAAATCAGTTGAGAAAAGGCTAGGCAGATGATGATGGGTACTAGGTAGAAAATATGTGGTCAATGTTATTGCGTGAGTCTCTTCAGTTGACTGTACCTACGTCTCATATATTCTTACTCCAAAGTTTGATGATAATAAAGCCACCCTTTAACAAACATCTCAGCTGAAGGTTAACCCCACCATAATTAAATATATAATAACATCGGTATAAAATTCGGCAGTTCGCGTTCACCTCAGACAAAGTTTTCATTAGGAGCGAGCGTAAGTTTGCGGCGAGTGTGCGAGCGGGAACGCTTGGCTCGATGCTGATAACACAACAAACAACTTGTTACAAACGTGTTTAGTTTTAGTTATTGCTTCGAGTTCGACGCTTTAACTCATTGCTCTAATAATGAAGAGGGTAGGCAGTAATTAAGCTCGGTTTTGTACGAGCAGTTTGAGTGGTGATGATGTTATTTGAGGTGTGTTTAAGTCTATATTCGGGGGTTTATTATATGAATTGACAGGGCAACTGATATGTATATGTAAGGTCAAAGTAAGATGAAAGCAGTACCGACCAAACTTTAAAACCAGAGGTTTGAGATATCCTAAAATATGTACTCGCAGGAATGAATAAAAACAGCTAGATACTGCAGAGTTTAGATTTTACAGAAAAACCCAAGGCGTAAGCTACAGGCAGATCAGGCAGATATGAAAAGCAAAGGGAGATCCGTTAGTAATGACTAGTGTTTACTTTTAATCCGTCACAGAGCCCGTGCAGTGATGAATTTTTACACAAGGCCTCGTCAAAGTGATACAAGATTAAATTACGTGCGGGCGCGTGGACTGGTATTCGGATTCAGGCCAGTCTAACAAATTTTTGTTGTTTTTTTTTCTCGTACATTCGTTTGCCGGATGTCAAACAGATCTGTAAACCGAAATCAAATTGGGAAATTTGTGCAGATTGGAATTTGTGGAAAACGTCAGCTACCTATATTGGCGTTTTAGGTGTGGAATAAATTCATTTTTTATGGGAATCAGATTGCCAATTTGAGTGATAAAGGTTTGGGTCTTGTTTGCGTTGGCCACAGGTACAAAAATAGTCAAAATGCGACGTTTTTCCTGTATTTCCAAAATTCAAACCGTATTTACAATATCTACACTGGCGTACGCTGAAAGCTGTAAACCGAAAAAGGTGCATCCATAACTCAAACAAGCAATAGAGATACTATCAGACATATAAAAAAAAATCCATGTTCGTTTAAAATCCAAACATGGTCAAAACTACAACGAAAAATTCCTCCAAACATCATCCACACTATAATACGAAGGTGAAGACGCACATTAGACGTGTATTTTACTGGCCGTCTTTTGTGTTGTGTCCGTTACACCATGTTAGGTAAAGGGGCAGGAAGGGGAAGCGGTTTATCTGTGCTCCGGAACTCAGGAAGACGAACGCGGGCTCCGCCGGGCTCCGTTGAATTCCTTTAGGCTTTACGTTTGTACCAAATTGCGATTGTGTTATACGCGTATGGCGTGTGACTGGCAAAAGTGAGGAGGATTTCGTTTGAGTGGTTTTGTTTATGTTGGTTTATTTTTTTCAGGGATGAAATTTTTTTAAAACATTGACTATGATAACAAAAGGTAACAAAAATGGCGAAGTAGGTATAAAATATAGTAGTATATCTTAGTATAGTGTCATTTTGAAGACTGCGGAGGTACTCGTATTTTTAAATAATTAATGAGAATGCTTCATTGCCGTCATAATCAGCCTATTGTCGTCAAGTTAATGCTTTAGGTACTTGTTATGATTTACAAAAATGAGCCACCGAATGGCGGAACAAACAGACTTGAGTATAATATAATAAACCTAAATAAGTTTATTATATTATACTCAAGTCTGTTTGTTCCGACATCGGTATAATAATTATCTAATTATAACGATGTCTGAAGAAATCGAAAAACTAAAGCTTCCGTAGTTACGAAACGATGTTATTAATATATCAGTCTTTTTGTTATAATAGGGACCACGTAACATTCGCAACCGAATTCCTTTTTTATCTGGCTGTCAAAATTATTCCCACCAAAAACCTAACACAATTTCTTTACTGACGTTCATAAAAATAAACTATTACACAAAGGGTATGTAACGCAGCATTTTTGA
Organism: Apamea crenata; assembly: GCA_949629185.1. Taxonomy (NCBI): domain Eukaryota; kingdom Metazoa; phylum Arthropoda; class Insecta; order Lepidoptera; family Noctuidae; genus Apamea; species Apamea crenata. Next base: position 9,903,950 of record OX451359.1, read on the forward strand.
ATCCCCGGATTATTTCAATAACATTTTCTTTCTGAACGTTTGCCTAGTGCACCGTTTTATTTTCTTATCTTAAGGAAATGTTTCCTTGGCTTTGTCTCCTTTGCAACAAAGCGCGCGCATCAGCCGTTGGTCGACCTTCAGGGAGCGATTTTAAACGAAATACTAGATTCCACCCCTGTTTAACCACTTTTAAAGAATCCACCCTAGTAAGGGAGAATATATAGTTATTTCTCTACATTGTACGTGTATATTAGCTTCAGCCTGTATCGTAAATTCTGGTAAAAAGTGTCACGACTTGTGGAAGTTAACAAACTTGGGATACTTACTGCGGCTTTTCACTTTGTCGACAATAAACTCTTCGAAATTGAATAACATACATCAAGTAGAAATAGTAATTGAATTTCAGTTCGAGCAAACTTCGCACTGGTCGGGGAAATAAATAAAAAATGCGCATAGACTGTCGTTATTTTTAATGTAAAAACATTCGAAGAATACATTTTGTTAATCTTATCTTCATGATGTTTGGATATCCGAAAACGTTCATAGGATTTCATTGCAAGTGCTTTGGGATATAAACGAAGGAATCTACTGCTTAAAATGTCGATATCATAAAAATGGAGCACTGCAAGAACATATAATAAGTAAGCACTTGCAGCAAAATACAAAGCAACAAAATACGTGATACAGATACTTTACTTTTCGTACGTAGCTTGCTATAGCCACTTCGCTTAGCTTTCTTAGTAATTACAACTGTAGGTAACACTTTATGTTTACTGTGCACCGAAACGCTGTACGTACCTTTTGCACAGTTGATGACAGAAAATATCCAAAGAAAACCCTCAACCTCAAAGACCACGTTTCTTACAAACCGAACCCTAGAACAGTGAACTGGCGCAACTCTTACAAGGTGAACGTAAACGTCTGCCCGCAAGAAATACGAGAAAAGCTAATGACGCTATTTCCTTTAACCCCTACCGCACTGCAGCTACATTCCAAATATAATTTTCAAAGGTGTTCGGCGTCGATAGGTAACACATAAATTTAAACGGCGATAGTAATAGGCTAGTGTTGCTACAGCTTTGATTTAAGACTGGAGCGAGCTGAAAATGCAGACGATATCCAATTGCGGATTTACGTTCCAACAACTTATTTTATGCAAGGAAATGCTGAGCTTTTTACGTGAGATTCTTTTAATTGATTACAGGAGCAAACGAGGGTTAAAAAAGTTTATTCGCCTTCATTATGGGGAAGTGAGAATTTAACACAGTTTACAGACTAAGTGGAGAGTAAATAGACGTTCACTATCATTAATGCGGGTACTTAAAGATTCTATAAAACTCGCGATAGAAACCGTTATAAGAACTCCGACGTATTCAAGATAATTTATCTCCCGAAACTTTTACAGCACATTTCCTATGAGTATACGTTTTACGTTGTTTCCTGCAGAAAGGTCTAGTCCCTATAGTGACTAGCCCCTAATACAGTGAGCTCTTGGATGGCCGTAAGTGGTGTTTTGCACAGCAAACAAATACTCCGTGAAATTAACTGCGCCCGCCGCGCCCCGAACGTTTCGGACGCCTCGATTTCGCTGAGCGAGGATATAGAGCTGCTAGAAAGCGTATGACAAAAAGCAAATGTTAGTAGAGAAATATCAGTAAAGGAAATGTTCATAGCTCTCATTGACAATAAAACCTTTTTTCAAGGTTGATAACTTGCACAGAGCACAATGAAGCGGAAAGTGTAGTGATTTCAGTAAACTTCAAATGAAAAATTCAGCGGACCCACGTCGCCCCTTTTGGCCTGTAAGGGCCCGCACACACGTACCACAACTATACCATATCAGCGATAAAATGTGGGCAAGCAGTGAATATAGTATTGCTGCAGCTTCTTGTAGTTGCGTTGTGGTACCTACAAAACTTCGACGTGGTTATGTCGTTGCTAGTGTGTGCAGACACACAGATCGAATCTGTGATAGTGTCGTTGCGTCGACGCAACGTTGTGTTTGCGATGTGGCTGGCCGCTAGTGCGAGGTCTCGCTGCCACGTGGCCGTGATGTGGTCGGTATCGCACACACGGTTGATTTGGCCAAATGTAGTCTGTGTATTCATTTTACTACAAATTAGCTCCTGTCCACGTGTTGTCGTTGTGCCTTAAGCAGGTAAAAAATGACGAAGTTCGTACAGAGAGAAAAAAAAGCCATCTCATCCAGTACCTTCTTGAGATCCTTTAGAGGGCGTCTACTTATCTGGCTACTGTCGGCCAACACTTTTACAGAATCTCGACAAGTTTTATGTTGTTCTCTGTAGATTTTGCCTTTAAGTAAATATATTTGCAAAGACCGAGTAACCAGCAAACCTGTTGTAGATCACTGTTGGACAAATGGACACAGGCACCTCTCCTATATGGCAGCATAACATGACAAACAATGTTTTTTCTTCCGATTATCTTTGTAAAACTTCCCTTAATCAACATAGGTTTTGGTAGAAGTAAGAAAAAAACTTGTGAGGTCGGAGGACTCCCGTCAAGAACGAAGTTCCTTACGCGACCTCACTATTGGCTTCACCATCCTCGAAAACCATGAAAACTATAACGTTGTTACGTGACGATTTCTACCAGTTCACTCCTACCGCAAGCCGCGTAAAAGAACTTCGTTTAAAAAAAACAAAAGCACACAATCGAAAACAGTTTCAATTTATTCAAATAAACCACACAAGACTTTGATTGCATCGAATAAAATTGTATCGAAGATTTGATTTCATAGCGAGTGACAGATTAACCATTTCGATAACTTTTTCTGCACGGTACAGCGGCGTGGCAAAGAATACCTACGACCAATGCAATAAATTAAACCTCTCAGGGACTGACCCGTCTACGGGTTTAATTAACTTTTCACCAGGCATTTTTAAATGAAAAAAAAAAGATGGAAGGCAATATAGTTGCAGAATCCCACTGCTTGATAAAGTTTTGTACTTGCGACTCGAATGTAATCTGGGTATTACCTACTGCGGTAGCTGAAAACTCATAGATTTCAGGTTTTCTGTTTGTTAAAGGGAAGTTTTTTATAAAAAACTTCAAAGCAAAAAAAGTAAGGAATAATGCGTGAGTTTTATGTAGATATGAAGGCAAAAAAAATAACGAAAAAAAAACTCTGTTAATCTTTTGTCTGTTTGTGTAAGTGTTTTTCACTTTTATGTGCCTATTTGAAATAAAAGCTTTGACATTAACTTTGTCTTTTGTCACAGTTGATCTTTTGTAACAAAACCTTACTTTATTTAATCAAAATAAACATAATTCATTTTAGAAACCGACATACATACACACAATGTAATGAAAAATTCTAGAAAATATCGCGAGACATGTCCAAAAAATTGTGACATAAAAATAAAATGCTTGTAATATTGCACCTGACTGCTAAATTTGACATGGGTCTTCTTGCATGTATCACCCTGACAGGGCGAGTAAATTTCTGTCGCATGCCTGAATAAATAATCACGTCGTTTATGTCACAAGAAACCATTGAACACACGGATAGGCTCATGAATATTCAAGTTATATTATCATCTTTAACATTATACGCTCATGTTGGGTAGATGTTTTCTTTATTATATGTTATACAGGGATGGTTGTTTTAAAGCGTTGCCCCACTAAGATTTTTTTTTTAATAATATGTTCGTTGGACACAAATAGCATGTGCAGAACCAATCAAACATCATGTAGGTGGCTACATCATGTGTGATTGTTTATAATAAGTCTGTACATGGAACAACAACTTGTACATGAAATAAATAAATAAAATAAAGTCCTCCGGACCAAATTTCGGCCATGGCGAGCAATCTCAATGGAGATCAACCATTGGCACGAGAGATATTATAGTGCACAAGTGTATGCGCAGACACAGGTGCACTCTCTCATCCCTCACTCTCATTGTCCGATGGAACGGCAATCCGATACGACCGGAGAGAGGTCAGGCGCAGAGCCAACGGCTTAACTCCGGGCTGTTACTAAAAATCCCCAATTGAAAAATCCAAAAACACCTTGCCCGATCCGGGAATCTAATCCAGGACTCAGCGGTCGCAGGCGCGACGCGCGACCACTGGACCAACGGGATAGTCCAACATGCACACACAGTACATACCATAAAATGCTATCGCACCATCGACTATACAGCTTCTGAATAGTCAATGTATCGAACCCACCACACATAGCTCAGAAGTAGAAGCACTACGCTAATCGTCCCGTCAAATAACTGTTACTTTCAAAGCAAAACCATAATCAACATAATATGCGAGTACCATAACGTTCCCACTGTTGAGATAGGTACAGGTCTCCTCCCCCCCCGGTGGGTTCCCGCATTGTCGAGGCGGGGGGGCTCAGTAGCCGTGGCTTGGAGAACCACGGTGAAGCTAAGAGGAACCCGAGGAGCGGCCGCTCGTCTAGGCTTTGCGGTTAAGCCGACGACGTAGCGGCTGGCGGGTGGGTTGCGGTGCCGCTTAGGCGACATCGCAGCCTACCTGAGGCGGGCCGCGGTGTCCCCCGTGCGGGAGACATCGCGGCTGAGGACTGGAGGCCGCGGCGGGAGAGGAGTGTCGGTGTTACGTTGCCGCTCTCCCTACCTTCCGCGGCCTTGACGGGGCCGCCACCGTTCGATGGCGGACGCGGTGGGGCCGCAGGGGAAGAGGAGTGTCGGTGTGTCGTTGCCGCTCTCCCTATCCTCTGCGGCCGTAGCCCCCCATCTTGGGGGGCATGCGGGGCCCGCCAGTCAGGTGGGCGTGGGGGCCAGCAGGCAGCGGGTGCGGGGGCACCGTTGCCTGTATTGCACAGGCCTCCACCAGTGTTGGACGGGAATGGCTAGGTTCTCCCGGCCATTCTCGTAGCCCCCCTATGTGGGGGGCATGCGGGGCCCGCCATACCATCTAGGCGGGCATGCGCCGGGAGGGCTATGGAGGTAAAGGCTATGCCTATTCCCGTGGCCCTCCCATCACGGCGAATGAGGGAACACCGCTGAGTTTTAGTGGGTATACTGTCATTCCGACAGGGAGTCCCACATACCCCGTCTCGTCCCCCGCGAGGCGGGCATGCATAAAGCATTTCTCAGCGACAAAAAAAAAAAAAGGTACAGGTCTCCTCTCTGTGAGAAGGGAATGGACCGTAATCCACCACGCGTGCCCAGTGCGGGTTGGTGGATGAACTTGAAGATTACTTTAAAAGGCCCAACATATTGTTTTACCTTACAAAATTCTACAAAAACTGAAGAGTCACAACGATAAATAAAAATATTCATTAATCTAATGCGAGGAGTTTAATTAATTACTTTTTAGATTCCAAGAAGACTCCAATTCCTAACATGAACATTCGCCTAAGAAATTAAAAAGCTTTTATTTGTTAGTAAACAAAGCGGTATAGTGGCAAACAGAGACGTTTTGGCTAAGGCATAGTAATATATTAAGTGCTCGCACGCGACCCCGCAATAAGTCTGCCTCGCCTACTTCGTTGCTAGATAACAATTATAAATCTTACTAATACTTCTCACTGTCCACACCGAGCTATTGTTTCGAAGTTTTGATTTTATAAAAAAACAACTTTAATACCTAATAATAGAGAACATATTGCAATGATGCAATGATTATGTTACATAGTACAAAATCTTTAACTAGAATTTTACTGGACAATTACGATAGTTTGCAATATTGAGTGCGGCATTTGTTTTTTTTAGGTAAATTATACCTACTGTTATTCTATCAATTATTATTACAGTTAGGGCTGATTTTTCCAACACTAGATAATTATATCGGAGGAATAATTTTGAATTTTTGTCAGTTCTTCGATATAAAATCTTTCAGAAGTCAAGTGTATTCTACAAATAAAAATTATCTGTCGATTGAGAAATCAGCCCCTAATGAAATATGTAAGAAAGCAAAGATTCGGATAGGGGTACCAATGATATTCTTCAGCCACGTCCATAAAAAACTAGCAAAGACTATAAAATGCGCTAGTTTTCATTTTAATTACGAATTTAATAAACTGAAGCCGTTTTGAAAATGTGGTAAATTCTCTTGAATCAGACTAGTTTTAGTCTGATTTAAGAGAATTTACCACATTTTCTGGAGGTTAGCCCAAATCTAAGTGCAGTACGAATTAAGAATTCTGGTCAAGCTGTACAAATATTAGCCTTTTAGTCCGTTTATTTGCTACCAAAAAGTTGGAAAGCTATCTAAAAGTTCAGCCTCCACAATCTTTATCTTTGCTAAAAGACACTTGATTTATTTCAATGATTCGGGACAAATAAAAAGAAAAACCAATAAATTTTCTTCATAGCTTATGTTCGAGATGTTTGATGACATGGACTACTCAACCCCTTCAATGCGGCGCGTAGCAAAATAATAAAAAAACTATGTTATGCTCCAAAATATTCGGCTCCGTTGTCGTGGACAGGACATCATAAAAGCATCAAGAAGCCATCAGAGGCAGTAACAGGTTGCCCCCGCATACAACATTCTTTACATTTTTACCCATTTGTGCAAGATAAATGGTGTGTTTCGGGAGTGCGACATTACCGAAATACCGAGCGATGTTATTTAGGCTAGTATAAATCTGGATAGATTAGAGGCTCGTTGAAAAAGCCATAACAAACAAGAGGGCTTTTTGAAAAACACTTTAAGCTGAACATACCCTGTTGCGACCCTGAGACAGAGTATCTTTGCCCACCCACGGCCCCACTACACGGTCGGTTGACTCTTAATGTCGGACGCGGAAAGTGAATACTTACTTAAAACAACTTCAGAAAATAAGAAAGATATTATGCTTGTAAGAAAGACGGACGCCAACTCCGCCCATACAATGGTCGGCAAAGAGCATGATGAGGTGAAAACCTCTGGTCATGTTGATAGTCAGATAATTAGACAATGAGTTAACCAAACCAAGTTTCTACTAAGGTACTCTTTAAGTTTAAGTGTAGGTTGCACTTATCAAACTAAAAATCTGAATTCAAACTCAGCCATTAATTCACGTCCTTTCCCAGCAATCAAAACAAAACTTTCGTAATAAACTCTCGCCAAACATTAATTTTATAGAGAAGTGCGAACTGTCTAGTCTAGGCGACTCGGTGCAGCGGAAGTGTTGCCGCGATGACTCGGCAGGTCGACCGACATGACGCGACCACAGAATTTATAGACCACAGAAGGTCGGCTCCATAGAATCAGCGAAAACGCATGAACAATTTGACACGCGTCTACGTACCGATATCGTGCGCAAGTGCACTCCCGACTGGCATTCATTTTAGATACATAGTTGGCGATACAAACGCGTCCATGTGTGCGTGCGTACATGTTTTTGCTCGTTGCTTGAAGCCGGCCTTCTGTACCTATTTATTCTGTAGCACGACGCTCCTCACGATGTTTATATCAGTTTAAAAGGCGACTACACCGATCGGAGCGTTTCCTTTTGCGACAGCATAAAAGAATTTCCAAGAAATAACGGCTGTATTTGAATAGCGGTATAACATGTTCTCGAATGCTTTTCTCCGGCTTAAAACAGCAATAGAATTTGCTCTTTTAAATTTTTCTATGAATGTTTTTTAAAGTTAAATATTCTGATTGTCGTATTTTGTTGTTTGTTTGTTGTCGTTGCACTTGTCGATAAGTAATGCTGTTGCTTTTGAATTGTTTAACGTAGGCAATTTATTTTCTTAGAATGTTACTTAGGTTCCTATTTTTCTTCGCAAAATAAATACAGAGTACGAGTAATACGAGTACCTGGAACTAGTAAAGACTTTTATTAGTTCACTTGTCTTTCGGTATGTGTGTCGGGTTCCATAATATGTCCAAATGAAAAAACGGAACCCTGATAGGATCACTCGTGTGTGTGTCTGTCTGTCCGTCTGTCACGGCTAATTTGCTCCGAATCTACTCGACCGCCTAAGTTGAAAGTGGGGATTTCTGTGACTCAAACACGGACGTGTTGAGACCCCACTGGGGTCATTTGGGAGGCAAATTAGTCCGTGTGACATATCATATTATGAAAGGGCTTGTTGTTCTTAAAGTTATTTAAGAAAGTAGATGAAAATATACCGTTTCTGTCTCCGAAACTACTGCCATATATTTTGGAAAAAATAAAGAAAATAGTTCCTTAATTGTAGATAGAGATAGAGACCATATATGTATGGTGTACCATGGTTTTTAACTACAATGTTAAGTTCGTTCTTGGGATAAATTATTGGCAGAAACATAGTTATTCATCGTGCGGAACCCTCTTCACGCGAGTTTAACTCGCACCTGTCCGGTTGTTTATTCACATCCCACAAACAGTAGCAGATAATTATAAAAAAAAAACACAATGCACTTTTAATTAACGCGAAGTAATTTAAATTTCAGTTGAAAGATCTCTTTAACAATGTCTCATTACAAAACGATTCATTGGTTTTCACAGAAAATTTCACACTTATTTAAGTGTAAGTAATTTAAAATGACAATAAACGTAATCAGTTTTTTGTGTACAACAGAGAAAACGACGAAGTATTTTCTCAATAAAATTGTTTTACATTGAATAAAGCTTTTCGTATCGTTGTAAATCTTTTAAGAATTGCTGTTTTTTGTTCTACGCTGTCTACGAGGATTATTGTACTTGCAATAAAATGTACACAAAGCGAAACTGGGCTACAATCTTTATAAGATTTATTTAAGCACTTTAACATGCTTCGCTATTCTTACTTCCAGGCATATTTAGAAGTAACAAATAAATGTCTGGATACGTAATTTTGAAATATTAATCATCAAATTAAATGTAGTACCTACAAGATGTATTTGAGATGAGATTGGATTCTTCTTTTCATATAATTTATAAGCTTCTGTTATATATATTACCTATTTTCGACAAGTAGTTACTTAAAGTATAATTGCAAGGTCTTGCAATTATACTTTAAGTAACATAATTCCCATTAACTCTACCTCTTCCTTCCGAAAACTCTCACACTCTCAATCTCTGACTCTTCATTTCCGAAAAACAATTGATATTTTTTTTATAATAAACAAACACTGAAAAGGACATCATTCAAGAAAAATACTTACTTTAATTTTTGGGTAAACCATGATCGGCCATTGTTTACCCAAAAATTAAAGTAAGTATTTTTATAATTTTATGCTTAAAACACTCATTATAAAAATATGATTTTTGGTATTTTCAATCTCAATTAGCAGCCTCGGGGTTAATTTTAGACTTTCATTGTAATAGTAAGGAATGCTCAGGAGGTACCTAATTTTCCAAAAGAAAACAGTACTTTTTTTTCTGGTAGACATTTTAATCTTTGTGTTCGAAATGAATGATTTCCTTTATCAAACAGCTTTACAGGTAAAAAAAACACAGCTTACTTATTAATTTTAATGATATAACCAAAATATCGCTGAGCACGCCACTTGGTTCGAGTATGCTTCTTATAAAGGTCGCAGGAGTGCAAGCACAAAGTTCACCTGAAGATACCTGAAGATAATCACTGTGAGAACCCCACTTCAAATGGCACGCAAGATAAACGAGAACTCCCTTATTTTTTTTACAAGTACGGTGGGAAACAACAGACGTCTTTTGTGTTTAGATTGCCTAGATAACTATGCTCAGTTTAAATATGCAAGCAATTGAGGGTAGATGATAATAGATTTATGTATTTAGTGGGACCTTTTCATGAATGAATACATAGACAAGGGAACTAAGCACTTGGCGTTCTGTTGTTTATGCCTATTCCCTAAAGCTACGGATTCCTAGAAGAACGGCGACCGTCACTAGCAGCGGTAATGTCAAATTACAGAGCGTTTTTTACACCTTAATGTCAAATACTGGTAAAAATACAGGTTTCATAACGTCTGTTATAAATATGACGGAAAAGCTTTTCTGACTTTGGTTTCCTAAGAAAGCGGACAACAGTCACACAATATATAATAATATAATATCGGCTGTCCAAATACAGAGCGTTTTTTGACATGTTAATGTCGAATACTGGTGAAAATGACAGGTTTTATGACGGCTGTTATAATATGACGGAACAGCTTTCCTAGGAAACCAAAGCTTTAGGAAAGGGAGTTAAGAGTTAATTTTGAAAAGGTTAATTTTAATTTAATTTGAAATCAAAATATAAAATATCAATGTTAAATAACGCAAGAAAGATACACTTTATTATTATCATTTTTATACTCAGTAATTCTTCTCCAAAGCTCGCGTGGAATTAGAAATTAAATGTTTAGACGAGTAGCAACGCCATTTATCAGGAAGAAAATATAGATCTAGTTTTATTCTCCAAGGATGTGTTCGAAGTTGCGAGAAATATACCGTGCAGTATCCTTCGTAGGTTAAACCGACTATAAATAAAGGTGCAAACATTGTAACGTGTTTGGAATTTTTAAGTAATCTTTCTTGGCTGAGCTGTTAGAAGTTTTCAAATAATACAACAATATTATGTCTGTTCATGTATGTGAGATTGTTAAAAGTTACTCATTGGAAATTTTAACGATGATAAGCTGCTTGTTTGATACAAAAGTGATTTTGTCCGCTAAATCTTTTTCACGAGTATGATAAAGTGGACGAAAACAAGTTACACAATTTTTTGCCGAAGATCTGGCATTGTGTAGGCGTTCTTATAGCTTCACTAATTGTTACATAATAACCACAGTTTATAAAACCAACAAAAACTCACCAAGTAGAACTTTCTTTGCAAACCGTACCCGCGCGGGGAAGTGAAAACATCAGTCAGGCCAATATTGAATTATTTATAAACAGACAGTATTGAATGGAGTTAAGGAGTATTCTGACACCAGCTATTGACTGCATGCTTACGATGAGTTATGACTTCTGAATGATGGAGCCTTTTGTGTTCACAGCCTTTGTTACTCCTTATAAATGATTCTTTACGTTTCTCAAATGGCTTTCTTATTTAATATCTGTACTTTGGAATAAGGGTTTTGATATTGCTTTATATTTATTGTATTGTCTGGTTTCGCGTTCGATTCAGCCTTTCTTTACTTTTGGAGATTAAATTATTATGAAGGGTTTGTTTAGGATACGGTATGTATGGAGAATTGATCGCAGTATCAGTTATTTATCAGTATCGGAGGACTACGTACTTACTGTAGAATTAATTCGTTCGCTAAATTCTAAATCCCCATGGTTCAACTTATACCACGGACTGCATAGCCGTCTCGTAGCGGATGCGCTACGCAAGCTACGCTGTCGCAGCAAATAGTATGAACTACGACGTAGACAGTTGGTGCGTATTGAAATAATTATATTTTTATTTTAGGTTTCATATTATTAATGAGACTCGTATATTTCAAATAGTCGAATTAAAAAAAAATAGAACATATAAATTTTAAAGTTATAGTCAAACTATTTAATAAGAGAAATAATAATATTAATTTTAAAGATGAATATTTTTGCAGTCATCGATTCTCTTAATATGATTGTAAACAAAGCTAACCGCCGTGTGGTTTATTATAAACATTGCTTAAAGTTAAGAGACATTTAAACGTCAAAAAATGTAGGGTTAAAAAGACTTTAATCATTAGGGTAACTTTAAGCGAAGTCTACAACCCATAAAAATGAAACGACTGATACTCAAACAAGTATATCTATTTAACCAGCTTATGAATTCAAACACTGCTTGAAAAGATCCCTACTCACTTGAAACAATTCATCTTTTAAGTGCAAAAAATCCGTTCCTTGTTCAAGTACGAAAGCAATCTAGCAAAAACGTGTGAATGGGAGCAGGTGGTGATTCATGCTTCTTTTTTTTCTGTCGGCCTTTAAGGTATGTATTCAGACTCATTCATGTATGGGAAGCTTTCTTAAGTGTACCTCTTTCCGTGTTAGTCTTAGTTGTTTTTCAGACAAGCTTGGGTTAAGACTAACAATAATATACTTAATTCACATTGTTTTTCTACGATTTTTAAGACGATTGGGAGTTCATTATTATTACAGTTATATTTTGTGGGTGTGAATTCGAAGCCAAGGTGTCTTTGTTTGAAACAGAAACCCGCTTGATAACACAAAGTAGGTTACCGGCCAGTCTAATAAATCTCACCGTGTAAACTTAGGCGGCACTCCGCCTAAGTGTCAATCCCTAGCAACATTCGAATGAAAGCTCACTTCACCCAAGTTTTCACAGAATAGATCGGCGGTCCTAGCATGTGCGGTCTATGGCCCTTTACGAGGCACCGGCGTGGGCGCGTTCCTTGAGGCGGCGACCAGCCCGCTGGTTGAACGCCTCCCAAAGGGTCATGGCTGTTCGGCTGGTCCGAGGATACCACACGGTCTCCGCTCAGGCAGCGATCCTCCTTGCCGGATTGCCGCTATGGGATCTGGAGGCCAAAGTCCTCGCCCACATATGGGAGTGGCGAGAGGAGGCGGGCGTAACTCCGATGCCGCGAGAAATCACGGTACAGCGGACAGAGCTCCGGCGGGATCTCATGGCCGACATGGAGAGTGCGATTGTCGCAACCCAATGCTGGGCACGCCACAATTGCGGCGATAAGTCCCCTCTTTGAGGAGTGGCTGGAGAGGCGCCACGGCACCCTCACCTTCCGCCTGACGCAGGTCCTCACCGGACACGGTTGTTTCGAGAGGTTCCTGTTCAGGATAAGGCGGGAGGAAAGCCAGGGTGTCACCACTGTGTGGATCGCCCGGAGGACACGATGGAGCATACGGTGGAGGTCTACCCTGCTTGGGCGGAGCACCGCCGCGTCCTCGTGGCGGTGATCTCTCGCGTTCGGCCCTGGTCCAGCCCATGGTACGGAGCGAGAGTGCATGGGAAGCCGTCACCACCTTCTACGAAGCAGTAATGCTCGCCAAGAAGGAGGCGGAGCGCGTGAGGGAGAGGCAATATCTGCGCCCTCACGCCCCTAGTCGCCGCAGGAGACGCCCTGGACGTCGGGAGTCAGCAACCGACTCCCGGCCACCGTAGGCGCGGGCTTGCGAGCGGCGAGCACTGGGCAGCTCGCCGCCCGGTAAGGACCAGGCCCGGGTCGTTGTGTTCCACGCGCGCCTCAAAGAGACGTCAGCACGAACTGACGGGGTCCGCTAGGGCCGATGCCTGCCAGGGCCGCGGGTTTTTCGAAAGAGATACCGTGGCCCCTGGCACAGGCAACTGAAGAAACACGGGTGGGTTTTAGTCAGTAAAAGTCTGACACGCCCTCCCGCTCCGCCCAGAGCGGGAGACGTCATTTGATGATTTCCCAACCAAAAAAAAAAAATGGGGGTCCTAGAATGAGCGTGCCAAGTAAAATGACGTAATTCAAACTTTTTTTGGACAGTAAATTAATAGTTTAAAAAACACTAGAAAACACGCTTTTATAAATGCACGATGCCAGTACCTATCTTCAGGCTTCATCACCAGACCTTGAAACCTAATCGTGGTCAAAGTTCATTACAAGAATTTTCTAAGAAATCCAAAACAGCTATGATACGATTTTCCATCATGAAGTTCCAGTTCATATCTTCCGGCTCCATCATCAAATCAGTTCGACAGTACCATATTATTGTATTGTCATCAGAACTACATGCAGCTGCCAATTTTTATTACGCTACGACCCTTGGAAGATGGTTAAATTAGTTACCTTAGATTCCATTACATAGTTACATACAGGTCGACCTAATAAAAGCGTGTTAAAAATACAATTATCCTATAGCAATTTGTTTCTTTATGCTGCAATCTGAATTAGAAATTAGAGAATTAGTAACACCCTCATATGTTTTTGTTTTTCCTTAGCCTATATTGTATCCCACTGCTGGGCAAAAGCCTTCTTTCCAAACCTCCCTGCCTTATGCGATCTCTGGCCATGTTGACTGGCCAACCTTATCAGATCATCACACCACCTTCGCCGTGGTCTACCTCGACCGCGATGTCCTCCCTCAGGCGTCCAGTGAGTAAAGATCTTGGCCATCTCTCCGAGTGCATTCGCGCGACGTATCCGGCCCACTCATATTTTCAATTAGCTGTTTTTGCTCCAACACCCGCTACTTGAGTTACAGATATGGATACCTACATAATTATAATGTAACATTATAATTAGAATATAATTAGAATTAGATATGAATAATTTCTGAGTACTTGTTAAATATTATTTGCAAAACGACAAGGATTTACAATTTTAATCATTCAATTTATGGTAAGGTGCTATCAAAAGCGATAGAAGAACTTATGAATGACCTACGTACCCTCTACGCGCAATCTACTCGTATTTAACGGACAATTCGCACAGAATGCATACAATCTCTCACACATTCGCTGATGAAAATAATAAATAATATCACCAAAACGCTACAAACCTTTAATGTAATCCGCATCATTCGGTTCAGTGTCTGATAAGCCTTGTCATAACCTGGTACGTTATCTCGCAAACTGTACCCGTACAAATGTCAATACTTACTTACTGCACGATATCAGTGCGCAACAGTTTCTAGGGTTCCGTACCCAAAGAATGCCAACGAAACCCTATTAAGCCTCCGCTGTCGGTCCGTCTGTCTGTCACCGGGCTGTATCTCATGAACTGTAATAGGTAGACAGTTGAATTTTCATAGTGTGTATCTCTATTGCCGCTATAACAACAAATAATAATATAAAATAAAGTTAAGTTATAATTAAATGGGGTCTTCATACAAGAAACGTGTTTTTTCGGCGTTTTTTGCCTTTTACGGAACCCTTCGTGTGCAAGTCCTACTCGCACTTGGTCGGTTTTATTACTAACTAGCTTTTGCCTGCGGCTTCTTCCGCGTGGTGGTCCGGAACTATCCTACGGGAACGTACTACCGGGATAAAAAGTATCCTATGTATATATCCTAACCCAAGGATTGGTTTATTTGTGTGAAATAAACCGGACTGTCCCACTAGTCCCATTGACCCAGGCCCATGATGGGACAAGTGGGACATATAATCCCAAGCCATCGAAATTCGTTCAGCCGTTATCGCGTGAATTTTTTTGTTCCCCGACCCATCGCGTCGCATTGCGTCGCCTACTGGCGCTATGACATTTTCCTGTTTTCGCTCAGCGTTCTCTCTGATTTTTTTCTGTTTTTCCTCCGCTCCTAAAGGTCCTACCGTGATGTTAAGTACCCTATAGCCTTCCTCAAGAATTGGGTTAACAAATGGAAAAAAAAATTCAAATCTAAATTCCGACTGGTTTTTCCAGAAATTAACACGTACAAACAAACAAATAAACTTACTGTACCTGTACTTCTCTGTACCTATATAGGAGTATAGGTAAATATGGACGTTTAAACGACAAGGTCACATACCTCTAACATGGTTACATTGATGCAACTCCAGGGGATTTAAAGTGCACTTTATTTGAGACGTATTTACATAACTCTTTCATAAGCCACTTTATTTTTTACTAGTAAGTAAGCTCTCGAGGTCTCTTATATTGCCTTACTTTGAGTTTTCTAGCGTGTTTGCGTTGTAATGTGCAATGCAATAGAATGTTAACTGAGTTTACTATTCTTTGCGTTCAAATTGTAACATTAGTTAGAGCGTTATAACATAGGGTTAACAGAAATAAAAAGCCGGCCAAATGCGAGTCAGACTTGTACGTCTTTACAACAGCTGTTAAAGCAAAATTTTTCGGTTCCGTACCCAAAGGGTGACAACGGAACCCTTCGTGGGTTCGTAGCACCGTAGAATATTGAACCCTACATGTAAAAAAACACTTTTCTTGTACGGTATGTATGTTTGTACGTTTCTTCCCCTTTAATTTTTGACTTTATTTTGTTTATATTATAGCGGCAATAGAAATACACACTCTGTGAAAATTTCAACTGTCAACTTAGTACGGTTCATGAGGTACAGCCCGCTGATAGACAGATGGACGGACGGACATCAAAGGCTTCGTAATAGGGTTCTGTTGGCATCCTTTGGGTACAGAACCAAAAAATTGTGCTTTGCCAGCTCTTGTAAAGAAAATATGTCAAACTATCATAATTATTCTTCATATAAAAGCTATCTGACTATTGAAAAATCTGCCCTAAAATAACCAAGACAACATCACTAAAACTGGACTAACTCAAATTTTATTGTGTACGAACTATATTTTCTTTATTTAAAGACGTTAAATTCCCTACGAAAATATTAAAACCCGAATGGATAATCGATGCAGGTTTGACTTTGGGATATTTGCATAGCTACTTGTAAACAAATCTATCGCGAACCGATGCTCTATGATCGGACCGACCACAAAATTCAATTACGTAGCAGACAAAATAAAAACGTCCCAGGCAGTAGCGTATCGTTGATTTGTTTTCAGTTTGTTGCTTCTCTTTCTACCAGCACAAAACACACGGATTCGTCACCAACAAGACTAGACCCCTGCCAGCCTTAAGTCTTACCAAAAGCTGCCTAAATAGGTAATGAATCAGAGGCCATGTTATCTGGTCATATGGAAGGCCGAAACGCGTCGACATGAGACATGACACTTTTGTCCAGATTTCATGAAGTTTAATTAAACATCTCCCGCGAGATGGTATGTCGTGATACAAGATGATTGACTTTTACATTTGATTGACTAGGGGAAATTACGTAACTTATTAATGTTTATGTAATTTAGAACGTTTATTTGGGACAACACTAGACGGCGATACTTGTGTCTGATATACTTAGTAATTAGCGAATGTTTTCACTATTAACAAAATGAATTTATTCTTGGATGGTTTATTATTTATTAAAAGCCTGTGATTTCCCACTGCAGGACAAAAGCCTCCCTACTTTCTTTTCACTTACATAAAACATAATCAGCATATAATGTTGCCAATGCTGGGACACAGGCCTGCTCTTTGTGACAGGGAGTGGGCCGTAATCCACCACGCGGGCCCAGCTTTTTCCACTTCTCTGTTTAAAGCTGCTAAGGGCCAGTTCTTGCTGAAGGAGTCCAGTTACTCCCGCCATCTCCGTCAAGACGATTAATATTATTGAAATCACTTTTGGAAAATGGTGTACGTATATAAAAGCCACGTCAGCTTTTGGCAGATGCCATATTTTATTTACTTACTTGTTTTATTTATGGTATTAATACAGAGTGGCAGCCACCGACACACAACCTGTCTCTATGGATTCAGTACATGATTCTGAATACCATGCGTTGAAATCTTAGGTTGGTTTAAAAAAAAAAATTTGCTCTGCCACATATTTTGACCGCGTAGTTATTGCACTTTTCTATGAATCAGTCGATTATTTTTTACAGTAAAATTTTTACGCTAGGTTGTCGAGAATCATGTGCTGAATTCATGGTTTCAGTTTGCGCTTCGATGCATCCTGTATATTATGTCCAACTCAAAACAAAACATCTAAAAGAAACCCAAAAACTATTAAAAGTCTACAAAATTCAAAACAAAACCACAACCTTGTATATGAACATGCTTTCTCTTAAACGCATCGTGAATTTTGCAGTGGTACACTGTTGGTACGCCGTTCTGCTATTGTGAAATATGTCATGAAAATAAAGGCTGACAACTTTAGCGGGGGAGATGCTGTTCCGCCCTTCGGATAATGCTTGGAGATCAGCGTTGAAATTGGTATCAGAAGTGGAAGAGTTTTCTGTACACATACTGTTAACTGTGGGTACATAGACAAATTGTATGAGAGGTTTTATTTTTGACTAGCTTCTAGAAATGTTGGCCCCCGACCCACCGCATCGCATCATATCGCCAGCCCCGGGCTATTAGGTACATCGTTTTCTGGCTTTTTTTTTTGCTCCGGCTTCTAAGGATCGTAGTTCGATGTTAAACGGGCTATCAAAAATATTTTTTCGAATCATACTGGTAGTTCCAGATATTAATGGGTTCAAATAAACAAGCTATTCAGCTTTATTATCAGTAAAGATAAATTAGTACAGATCGAACGATAGTATAGATGTATATACTAAATGTGTTTTTTAAACATTAAACAGTTTTTGCATCGGGATTTCTTGCTGTAGGTATAAAACTTTAAAACATAAAATTATACATTCAATCTGTGTTGGTACCTATTTAGTACACAGCTCTAAAAGTACCCCATTTTCTTACACGACTTTCTACACTCCAACCTATTTTTCCAGTAGAAAATTCAACTTAATTTTTCGTCGCAAGGTATCCCAACTTAATCCCACCTACAGTGCTTCAAGAGGAAATGAATTAATTCTATTTTACACAAGAGTGCTTTAAAATAAGGAGCCTTTCTTGCAGTAGAAGAAATACCCCGTGAAATTAACTTCAGGTTTCAGTTCACACTGGACACCTCGCAGGTACGAGAGACAAATGGCCGGAGGGGCCACACTGTATAGCTTTGTTACTTTCATGAATGGAATTTGAAAAGATAGTTTATATTTTATCGGGAATTTGTTGAGGAACTTTTTTTTAGTTCATTTTCAAGTGTGATTATTACATAAAAATAAAGTAAAGTTACGGATAAAAAGATTTGGAGATAAATAAACGTGGCAAAGGCTTATCATAACGCACACATCTTGGACTTACCTTTTTTATAGTTTATGATAACCCATGGCCAAATATTGTTTTAGTGATGAGATCCTGAATACCTATTTGAATGCAAAAGTTACGGATAAAATTATTGGAGATTAATAACGGTATTAGACGCAATCATTACACATACATCTCGGACCTACCTTTTTTTATAGATGTGATAGCCCATGGCCAAATATAGTTTCAGTGATTAGATTCTAAACACCAGTTTGGATGCAAAATCCACACGAACGCATCTAACAACTCTATTAACGGCTGTACATTTTATTAGGCGTTATTATCAGACGTGATTTATGCCACACGCCCGAAGCACGTAATTTTAACGCGATAAAACCGATGATACATTAGCAAGATTGCGCTAAACCTGACCTGGGACCGTTATTAGTGCGCAGATCTTTCTCTGTCCTAAGTGACACGGTTCACGTGAATACTTTACGTTGTCGTGGGGCGTTCATAAAAAATACAATTTCCCTTATTGCCGCAATCTGCGGCACATGTGCCGTACAGCGTTATGTCCCGCACAGGGTTATGTCTGCACCCGCCCTCATAAACGACAAAGTAAACCATAATTTATTGCGCATATTTAGGGTCAAACACATGACTCATAAATTGCTTTAGTATATTATTTGCGATAACTGGCCAGTAACTAATGGTAGCATATTACGGTGTGGTTGTGGTTGCCGTGTTTTAAACTCTAAAATATATTGTCGTATAAATAATCTAGTATATATTTTGGGGCATAATGTTTTGGCTTTTATACAAAGTAAAAATTAAGTGTATGTAGCTTCAAAGAAACAATTTTATTTGCAAGATACTAAATGTCAACTCTCCCAGAACGCGGTCAAGAAAATGCAGTATTTATTTTCATTCAGTATTTTCGTTTCTAAGAAATAAAATACGAAATATTAAAATGCGACGTTCCGCGTCATGAAATGAATAAAGTACTGAAAACCAAGATACACGTTTATTGATTCAAGTTTGCACTAACGACCAAGTTGCTACATGAAAAATGTAGGTATCGCTTTGAAAATACTGACTGAACTTTTGAAAGTCTGAAACATAGCTCTTCTTTTATTCATGTTCTGACATGTGGCGCTCTCCGTTGTGTACAGGCTTTCTTCCTTAACAAAATAAACAACATTTACTTGGAGTTAGGTCCTTTGAGAGGCTGCCCTGTACTTATGTTTTATGAATGAGCTCTTATGCACTTACGTGTGTATGTTGGCATTGGGTAATATTTTGAATGAAATGAGAAAACGAAGATGTTACACTGATTTCGAGATACTATGTACAATACAAAAATATATAACAAATCACATAGACACACGTACCAAAATACTATATTCTCATACAGATTCTTAGAACATTTTAAGATCACCCCCACCACTGCTACGTGTAGGCAGTTCCCTTTATCACGAAAAACTATCCGTCTCTGTCTCGCAAGGAAAAATTTCACGCGTTTTCTGACGTGCCGCATGGTTTTCATACTTTTACTGCATTGCCATATTGAGCTCTGCTGCACAGTTCAAACGATCCAATGTTCCCTAACCAAAATATCGCCACTGCATACCTTTTATACTCTCGCTAAAGAGCCTTTCGTTCGCCTCCGACTTGAAAGGTCATATAGATTTTCATTGCATTCAAAAATGTATTCTTTTCCTTTGCAATAAAGTTGATATTATTTTATTCCGAAGTTCAATTTAGAACCCTTTGCCTCTGAAGTTTCAGTGCAAAACTTGTAACGTAGACAAGTGGGAATGTATAGGCTGTATCGAAACAAGCCTTCAGTCGCGGCGCGCACATGCTCGCATGTAGTCGGACTCAAAGCTAGGGCCTTGCGCGAAATGGCGGGAACTTTCCGATAACTTTCGTATCGTAACACGCAGTAATATATCTTTGTTAATTGAGGCAAACTATAAAATTAAAGAGTGTTAACGACTTAATTACTGAAGTTTTGTTATAATAAAAATAGTGTTGGAAGATTTGCTGAAAATCTACTGAATCCTGTTGACACAACTTTTTTCAAGTACGTAAATATTTTGTATATGCATCTAATTTATAAGTTTACTCTAACTACGTTTTGTTGTTTATTTACTTTTGCTATTATTAATGCTTAATATGTAGTTATTAACTATTTCTGTGATGAAATTATTTTCTTAGATAACCAGCTCTTTTAGCTAAGAAATATCAATTGCATTAATGTAATACGGGTACTAAAGAAATCGTCATTTACAAGTGAATTGTTTTTAAAAGTCGCACATATATATTAATCAAATAATTTTAAAAAAGCATAAGAAAATTAATGAAAAGTTTTTAACCCACTCTAGTGGGATAAAAATAAAGAGAACTTTTGAAAGATGAACCGTGATGAGATTTCCGTAAAATATAAAAGTACTAGTAGTAGTAGAACAATAGACTACTACAACTACATTTTGTGGTAAAATAAAGTTGCGAGAGAAACTGTAGTGTAATCAAAAACTTAGGATAAGTAAAACCATGTTAAATTCTACTAAAAGTACGTGGTAACTCGAGAACAACCGCAATAATTATAATTAAATTCTGGGTAATTATGAAATTGCCTCCCCTCTAACCTAAATTCAATTAAACCGTTGTTATACAATGAGGGCTTACCCGGAGCATTATTATAGGGTAATTATATTCCCGGTTTACATAATTATTATCAATATTTTCTTGTTACTACAGGTTTATTTGTTTCCGATAATATTAGGGTTATAATATTGCTTCATAAACAATGTTAAATTAATCCTATAGTTTTAAATACACAGCTGTAATTATTTAGAAAAGGAATGCTTTAAATATTATGAAAAAATATGATTACACTTTTTAAAGTAATGTTCATAAATGCAGCAGCATCCACTTTTGCTTAGATAGGTAAGCATACCACCACCAAACCACCACCAAACTGTGGCAATCATCGAGAATGTTTTTTTTTTTTTTGAACGATTGTTATTGTACCCCTTCATATACTTAACAATGTTTCTTTATAGTTTTATGTTGTGCAATCGTTTTTTTCCCCTATATTTTACGTAATGTGTCATACATGCCTATATCATAGATAAGTAAGCAGGTAATGACTAACAGGCAATCAGATAAAAGTCGTTGCACTAAGTTACACCTTTTAGGTATCACTAAGTACTATTAGTTATTCTGTGGTATCACTTTAAGCACTTGTCCTCTGTAGGAGTAAAGACCGATAAAACCATCTCGTATACTTCTTAATAATTATCTAATGCACAGCTATCATCACCTCAATTGGGTTTTTAAGAATGCACCAGGAAATATTGATAACTTCTCCGCAGCAATAACCGAGGTAATTTCAGTCTAAACTACACTTGAACTTATTACAATGGAGATTGGAAACATAACAATATCTACAAAGTGTACTGTGCACCACCTGTATCGGAATAACATTGTATATACATATATTACTACATTTACAGACGCCCCTACCAATAAAATCAAGGCATTTAGTTAAAATATGAATAAAGATGCAGGTATACTTAATGTTGTTGTAATTAAAGTTTATAGCTGCAACTGCTACTAAGTTAAGCATTTAAGGTCTGGTACAAACCAGACAAATCTGCAGTAGGCAACTAATTCAGGCCGTTAATCAAGCGAAATCACAAAACGAGGTAGTCATAAATTTAAACAAAATAGTGCCAGCAAAATTCCCCGTGGAAATAATATTCGGACAAATGAAAATTCCGACCGATGCATTCGGGATCGCGAACGGCGCTCGGAGGTTTTAATTCCCTTGACTGTTGCGAATCGGCGCATGTTTTTTCATTAAAACGCATTCAATACGACGACGACGTGGCTTTGAAAAAGCGGACCTTTTCAAAAAATATTTTCCTGACATTCCACTGTGCACTGCGCTCGTTTCATTCACGGCCTCTTTGTAAAGAATTAAAAAATCGACGGTTTTAATGTCTGCGTTGTGACAGGTACGTGGGTTCGCGTAATCCAATAATGCAGTCGTGTCGTGAAGGATATTTAATTTTATTACTTTATTTTGTGCTTTATCAGTAGGTATTAACTTTTAAAAGGTTATTCAAGCACCATGTTCTGAATAATGTTTGAATTGTAAATTTATACTATTTTGTTTAGTTTAATTTTAGTTTATCATGTTTCTTCTCATAGGAGTAAATTACTATTTTTTTTCCGAGTAAATTAATTTGTCTTAAGCCACATTACCGAGACGAGCTTTTTAATATGCGATGCTTTTGTTTGTGCAATCACCTATATGTTAATTTTAAATGTAAAGTTCATAGAAATATCATACGCAGAAATGTCTTTACTGGACATATTGGCAGGTATACTTTGAAGAAACCATTAATATAATCACCATACTTGGCAAACGCATCGGTGGTCGCAGCAAGTTTGAATTCTGCTGTCCCTTTCATACATAATAATGTCTTGTCATCCTTAACGACATTGGTCTATAATTTCCTATCGATTGTCTTGCCCAATATGGTCCGATATTGGTTTCTGACAATACTGCTTATTGCAAATGATTTCACCACAGATACATTACACAGGTGGTCATTACCATTACCCATTCTCCACCACCAATACTGCCACTTCTTGCCACCGAGCAACCCACATCACTGCAGGGTGTCATACATTTTTCTCCCTCTTTTCTTGCCCACGATTTTGTCTAGCCAAAAGATGAGGAATATCCTGTAAAATAACAAACGAAACCACTCCAAATCCAATATCTTAATTCCAGTTAAATAAATGTAACACTAACATAAATACACGTTACAAAAGTTTATCAACTGCTAATTACAGTCCTTTCTTAGCTGTCATTCGGACCGCGCTGAAGTGGCAGTGTGGTCTCAATGACACCCTCACCTCTCCATTACTGCGCCTTGGAGCAGGGTTAACGACTCGTTCGCGTGATGCCACACAACTTTATGCTTATTTATACGATGAGGCGAACAAACTCGACGCTCGACATTTAACCGTTACAACATGGCCGGCGACATATCAAATCTCCATTATCAGCGGCCGCCGGAACAAACGATGGCCTTGCCGAATTTTTTTAAACTTCCCTTTCGGTTTCATATTTTTTGGTTGAGTATCAGAAGTTTCAAGAAAGTCGATTAGCACCCGGTTGTTTTCTTTTTCAAATCGATTTTAACGTAAACTTTTATACATGGTCACTACACGTGTCTTATGTTAGGGTAATGATTTAAGAGCCTTTTTTTATCGTTGTTCCTATCAACCAAAGCACCTGCCATCTAATCTCTTCACCACCCTTGCTTGACCGGTAGAGAATCCTTAAGGCATTAAGTCCGCCTTTGTACCTTTTTGTGCGAAAATTTTAAATAAATAAATAATGTAATACGAATTCACATTATTGGGTTAATGTGAATTTCTATTGCATTATTTATTTGAGAATAAACATAGCAACCAGGGGGTTTACTTCGAAGTAGTATCGGCCAAATGTTCGGCCGTTTCCTGCTACGAAGTTACTATTTGGTTAGGTCAGTCCCGATCCTACACTCCTACACTAGGAGTGTAGGAGTGTCTTGTCACTTTACACTCTCGAATATTGACTATGGTCGCGACCCAACTGAGCCGATCCGAACGTTTTTCGCATTTTTCAATAATATTCGGTTCAGCCATGTGTCGGTCCGATCCGAACATTCGCACTTTGCACTTCGGAGTAGACCCCAGGTTCTCTTAAGCGTTGGTTCCTAATCCGTATCATGAATCTACAAGCGGATGGCTCATTGTAACAAAGTAGGTAAGCAGGGGGACATTTACGAGCGAATAATCATGGTCGTAAATGTCCCCTAGTGAAGACTGAAGACAGAAGTTAACACTATCAATGAAACTCTTTAAATATGTAACTTATCACAACATTAGAAAATATTTTAAGCAAAGAAAGAAAGAATTAATCCCACTATATAATATTTTTTTTTTTTTTAGAAAATTTTATATATGTGAAAGTTTATTTGGATGTTTTTTACTCAATCACTCAAAAACGGCGGAACGAATTTGGATGCAAGTTGGCACACAGATAGCTTATAACCTTAATTACATAGGACACTTTCTACCCCGGTTATACGTTCTTGTGGGATAATTTCCAACCTCAATGCGGGTGAAACCGCGGGCAAAAGCTAGTTTTATATAAATATAGTAGATAGTGTTTAAAAACAAAAAAAAAATTAATCAAAATCGGTTCCTCCGTTCGGGAGCTGCGATGCCACAGACAGACACACACACACAGACACGTCAAACTTATAAATACCCAGTGGCAGAGGGTTAATCATGTACCAACGTAGGTACCAACTTTCTTGGTTTGCATTTTATATATTATAATAAGTTATAAGTACTTACTGATGCTATACATTTATGTTACATTCTTACACAACCATAGCTCATTAATAAGCCACATTTCACAATAAATAACAAGTTGGTGACAGTTTAACGATTGCACTAAAGAATGGTGTTTCGAGTTACGTGAAAACATTATACAGAATGATAATTGTTCCGAAAATAATAAGATCATGTGTGTAGAAAAATTAAAGGAGAAAAAAAATGAATATTTGTGCAAAATATCTAATATGCAAATATCTTTCTATCTATTATCTTTTAAACTGCAAGGCAATGAATTATTATTTGTTACATATATAGCTTTGAAAATGAAACAATCGTACAGAAATCTACAGCTTTGACAATTAAAACAATATAACAAATAAAATTAATATTTTGTTTTACCTCTGGCCAGTTTTTCAAAAATCAGGAAATATCTAGTTACGAGCAGTGGGTCGTTTCGCACAAATTCGAAATGTTTGCCTACTGAAGCAAATGGGTCATTGCGGTGCGCATGGGTACACGATAGACTAGCAATCTGCCACTGTGCTACTTATCCAGTATTTTCGAAACTGAACGTGTAATTACTACTTTTAGGGGATGGTTAATTAATCGTAGGTAACCTGCAAAACTAGTACGAACGCGCAAAGTAAACGTATCGTAAATTTGAACGATTTTTAATCGAAAATGTAATTATCCTATAGCATTTTGGTTTATGCGGTAAGTCAAATCATTTATTTCAAATACATAAAAGGCACTTTTAGATGCCAAAATTTACAAAAAAAATAATTGATTCTAGTCGCCCCTTCCAAAAGTTAGTTTCGTATGCAGACGATAAGCAAGAAACTGCACCGTTACTCATTTTAAAATGTTTCACAATATTTTGAATACATTAATTGTAATAATTACATGTAAAGACGATGCACCTAGAATACAATTTCTATACCACAATATAATAGGCAAAAAGAATAAAAAACAAAGCAATAACAGGTAAATTAACAATGTGATAGATACATGGTGCTCACATATTTGCAAGCACAATCAGCATCACACAGACGTTTATCAAGTTTTAAAACTATACCCTGTCCATTAGGTAAACCGTGTTTTGACAGATGGAACTAGTGATTACTGCAGCACACAATACATTGATTGATACACGTACGGTATTATAATGTATGTAAGAAGCCATAAATAAGATAATTCAATAAGATAAGACAGTTTATTATTTATTTTATTACGCATTTTAAAGTTAGCTTTTACTTAATCTAGAATATGTACGTTCTAAGACAGCTGTCCAAAAACGTTTAACCTAATGGACTGGATATAACTAAATATTGTGCGAAACGAGAATATTCAATTTTAAAATCGTTCGAAACGCTACGTTACGTTACGATACGTTGATCCGCGCGTTTGTGCTAGGCCCACAGAATCGAAAAACGAAAAACATACAAAATGTAGTTTTTGTATGTGAGTCATAGAAATTAAAATGAAAAATGGTTTATTATTTTTACAAGTAAACCTTAAAAACTAGTGATTGGAGCCTCCTTTTAAGCAGATAAGCCTGTGTTAGAAGACTCCGCTCTTCCATAACTTAATAAGTAGGTATCTTATGTGTACTTTTTTATGCAAAACTAAAGGAAATAATAATACAAAAAAGACGTGTGGCACTCGGAGACTGCCGCGGTAAAGCTATTGCATAGCATTTTTTATCAACTTATGCAATTATAATTATTAACCGTCATTTGTTTTTGGACCGTCTTTCTTTTTGGGTGTTAGGTTTTTTTCGTTACGGAATTTCTGGATTCGGTCCCCACGCTCAAGGCCCGCGATAGAAGCTATGCAATAGCTTAAAAAGAGAGAATTAAAGCTAAACATGCAACACGCACGTAGGCATGTGAGTGTGCGTGAGTGTATAAATATGCAATGGATAAAAAAAAATCTAACCTTTAGCCTCATGCTAAAAGCCGCGCACTAAGCGGGTTACCCGTATAGAGTACACTATAGAAATACTCATATGTATTATATTTTACGCACATTTTTTTTTTATTTGCATTCAACTAATCGGCTTGTCCCATAAACCTGTCACTACATTCGAATTATGCCGTTCCATGAACGGCATAGTGCGAATGTAACCTAAATAAAACACAACTTGAGACAAGTTATCATTTTCTTTTGTTTCAGGTGCAACCATGAAACCGAGTAAAAAAGAACGTTCAAAGTTTTCCCACTAAGGACTATTCAACGTTTTATTTCTACCATGAAAAAGTTAA
This sequence comes from Apamea crenata, assembly GCA_949629185.1. Taxonomy (NCBI): domain Eukaryota; kingdom Metazoa; phylum Arthropoda; class Insecta; order Lepidoptera; family Noctuidae; genus Apamea; species Apamea crenata. The sequence goes on from OX451359.1 coordinate 9,931,042, forward strand.
AGAAGGAAGAACACTCCAGCGGTGAAATGTAAACAAATTCCAATGCCGGGTCTGAAAGAGAACGTGTCATAGACAATGCACAGCCTCCTTGGAGCGGCTGTAGTGTCGGCATTACTGCAGATACTGCTCTCCTACACCGGTAAATATAAATAGCATTACATTTCGGATAAATATTTTGAATAACAAAATTCTGTTCTAAAATAAAAAAATATAAATTCCATACTTTGTTGCCGTCATCAAAATAGTTGGGAAAAGGCTATAGATGTGATGACTTAGTTGCCTTCATCAACGTAGTATAGATTCTGGCCACTAAGAAATTTTAAATAGGTATTCTATTCCGGTAGATAAACGGTGGTTAGTTCCGTGTTAAACGTTTTAGTCATTATAACAAGTACCACCAAAAAACAAAATAAGCTCCAGGTCAACAAAAACAAAGTGCAGGTTCGTAATTAGTGTTTTTATCGTAGCTTCGTCCCCTCCCCTTGCGGTTAAGCAGAAAGTAAAATATTTCACCATAAAATAAAAGAAAACAGACTTTATGAGTCTGAAAATAAAATACCTTTCCGTACTTTCGGCTTTATGGACGTTACAGGGAGAGCTACACTTAATATTATTCTATGGTAATCTCGTTTCAAATTGAAACTCTAACTTTAGAACAAACTTGGGGATTACTTACTTCTCTAGTGCGAGGGGTAGCTGTTGTGAGTTCTTAACAAATCCTGAGTAATGTGTCGGAGTGAGCCATGTGAGAATTAATTGACGTCATACTTTGTTGTTACTTGACACTAGTAGTCGAGATAATGTTATTCTTTTCGCGGGGTGAGCATTACCCGGCGCCGGCGGCGGTGGTAGCCATCGCGGGAGACACGTCGGACCGGGCCGGAAGCAGCTGTGTCATTCGCGTGCTGTTTGCCAATTTATCACTAAGCTGATTATATATAGGATCGTCCTTGTGACGTGCTTTATGACCTTGTTTGCTCTCCTCCCATTGTATCGCACTCCCTTATTTACACACCTTTTAACCCAAGACAAAAATTGGCGGAGAATTTCTCGTGTCAACATCCGTTGTCGCCCTTTGTTCTAACACTTGTGTGTTTTTGTTATTACTGTTTACGTTTTCTTGGCGATGTTGTTACCTGAAATGTTTTTTGAAATTGTATCGTTACTGCCAGGCTCATATTTTAAGGCGAAGGCACCACGAACCTACTTAAACATTCAAAGACTTAAAAACTCTGCACCCTTTTCTACCACAGGATCGGTTTAAAAGTTTAAATAATAATATACACTTCACAATAAAAGTTTGGAACAAATAAGAATAAGCGGAAGCTAATCCTATAGACTCGAATACAATTAATTTCGAAGTTAATAACACTTCAGCAGTTATCCGACAGTGCCAAACTTTGGCTCACATACCTACTCAAACAGTCGTAAAGTCCTAAACTTAACGAGAAGTGCTAGAAACTTCACATGTATCTCCTAAACATGATATGTGGACATATATCATAACGTCAGAAAGCTCGGAAGTAGGTATTATGTATTGTGGAACTATTTCATTTGACCGCTACAATGAACGGTCAGCCTGCCATGCCTTAGTGATAAGTGACAGGAGGGCCACTCCTGGGCCCTAATTCACTATGACAACTCAATGATTCGTTACTTCGAAACCACACGCGTTCATTTCGCGCGAGAATATATCCCCTGACCGAATTTAGTACATTTAGTAGAATAACTTCATTTATATGGTGCATTAGGAGTCCCCAAACACAACCACCCATTGTTGTAACAGATTTCTTGAATAAAACATATTGTATTTTTGTATTTATATTACAATGGTTTCTACTAGTGACGATACCCGAATGGATGACTGATACCTCTTGTTATAAAGAATGCAGTTTTGGGGTCGGCATAGAATCTTTCAAAGCATATCATCCGTCATAATGTCAGTGTCTCATTCCTTCATTGCCATGTCATGCACACAATTCATCTTTATTTTCTTATGTCCGCCTTATTTCTTACACAAAGATATAAAAATAAAATCGTTTAAAAATAAAATGCATAAAGTAAACAAGAGTACAAAAGGCGAGCCACAAATTGTGTTTTCAGTGCAGAGTCTGAGCGCAGGTGCCACAGCCCGCCTTAAGCTTCGACGGACCGCAGCCAAATCCGCATGTGACTTTAATTTAACTTTGCTTCACTGAATATTGTCCTTACATTGAAATTTGAATTATGAGTTCGAGCTAACGTGACGCTTAATGCAACTCTGACTAAGTTTCTGCTTAATCTCAAATAAGTTGGACGAATAAAATGAAAGGGATTAAAGTTATTGTGGAATCTGCTGAGGAATTGTGATAGATGCAATGCTGTATAATTATGCGATGATAGGTACCTACGTAGTTTATCTTCGGTTATTGGCTTTCCATAACGCAGCAGTAATGTTGCACTCATATATAAATAATAATAAAATAATTAAAATTTAAATATAAATTTGTGTTATGATGTACATGGAGATACATAACACAAATTTATATTTAAATTGATGCAAAACTTAAATCTTGTGGCTAAGTATTAACAGCTGCACTCATCAATCAGGTTGAGCTACGATTGCCGCGGTTGGTCCGTAGATGGGTGACCATCTTTACATACCAAAACTCCTCCGTGCCTTGGAAAGCACGTTACGCCGTTGGTCCCGGCTGTCACTCGTGAATCTTTGGCAGTCGTTACGGGTCGTCAGAAGTCTGAAAGTCACAACCAGTCTTACCAAGGGTACCTATTTTATTCAATTCAATTCATTTTATTCATTCAATAACAATTATTACATCGTGTCTGAATTTCTATAACTAAATATATATTAAGAAACATCATGCATGAAATCTATATTAAAATCATTACAATTAGGTATCCAAATTACATTAAAATCAGAAAAATGATAAAAAATATAAAAAATTATGTCATAGGTCAAATCATAAAATTCAATAAAATATTAAATTATGTTACTTTCGACTATTGTATTACTTTATAATTCATCAATGGAATATAGACACTTATTTAACAAGAACCGTTTAAGCTTATTCTGAAACCCAGTTGTATATACTAGATTTTTTATTTCTGTCGGCAGTTTATTGAATATTTTTAATGACTTGTGGTAGGCGCTACTCTTAACAACGTTTAGATCCCTGGAGATCTTTCCTTCTTGTACTCTCCCTTGTTTGCCTTTCATCTTCAGTCTCATATTCAAAAATATATTTTGATAAGTGACTAAGTAGGACCAAAATGTACAAACTTGGGACTGTCAATATATTTAAGTCATTAAAATGTGGCTTGCATGATTCTTGCTGTTGAATTCTCGCTATGGTTCTGATTGCTCTTTTCTGAATTACAAAAGATTTATGAGTATTGTAATCATAACTTCCTCCCCAGAAAAGTGTATTATTGTATTATTATTATTATTGTGTGAATGTAGTATTTCCCAGTAACTGAGTTGTGGAGGTCTCATACGCAGACGCTTGATGTAAAATACTGATAAAAAGCAGTTAATAGCTGCACCCGGTTAGACTGGAAGACCACCACACCATAGTTGGGAAAAGGCTAGGCGGGTGATGATTATGATGTAAAACTTAAATCCATAAACAAAACTAACACAGACATGGTATTAAATCGTAAACAATAACCCAAAGAAGCCAAACACACGGAAAAAAACTACAATATCATAAACTAAAACTGTATGAAATGTTCAAGCGAAATAGTAAGGAATTAGCATATAGGTAGACGTTATACCGCATACGGTGCAGCCACGATACCGCTTGAATACTTAACATGGTTCATACCGCGAATTCTGTTGCAAACGCAACGCACCATAACTCATTATACCTCTATTATCTCCATGGCACTCGAAATACTGAATCTCATTCCAATTAATGTCAATCAGATCCCTAATGTTCACGGAACAAAGGTTTTCTCTGAACTGCACTAATTAAGGGGGATGCGCTAGGTAGACCGCGAAATTCAAATTTTCTTACGTTTTTTGCAGTTTGTAGGTCAGCCCATCGATTCTGTAAAAAACTCACCGTGAAAAGTTAGGTGAAGTGAGCTTAGAGTGAGCTGTCAATAGTGTCAATCCCTTAGCATGTTTTGGAATGACAGCTCACTCCACGCTCACTTCACCTTAGTTTTCACGGTGAGATTTTTACAGAATCGATGGGCAGGTTGAATGTTGAATAAAATATGATTCGCGAGCCAAACGTAACATTCGATAGGCACGTTATTTACAGAATTATGATCATTAAAATCATCAATACCCATTGATTGATACCTATATCATGAAATAGTCATTCAATAGGATTATATGAAGTTAGAAGGTTTGTATTGATGATTCGGGCGCTATCCCCTTGAGGAAAATTATGACAATCAGTCGGTAAGTAATGAAGTAGTTTTTATTGAAACAACTTGGGCTAAAGAGAAATTAAATTATTATATTAAACTTGAAACACGTACGTCTGGCATATTTACGGACTCGTATGGACAGAAGTTTGGTCGCAGCCATTCTGATGTTGAGAGAATGTTTCTACTCTTCTTAAAATTCTAAATTAATTTCAGATAAGGAGAAGTAGAAACAAACCATTTTCCTTGCATTCAAAAAAAGTGTTCTATGTTTTTAACCGACTTCAAAAAGTCGGTAGCTTTAATTTATTTTTCCTTACCTCCTCCGGTTAATATTTATGTCACAGATGGATTGAATCCGCTCTTTTAGATAACCGCCAGTTGTTTTACAAAACAGCTCTGTTATGTAAAAAAGCTGAACGACGTTAAGCTTTTTCACAATTACTGAACTTAAACACGCAGAATTGCATAAACGTTTTGCATTTATCAATGCAGTGGGTCAATGATTTAAGGGATACAAAACAACATGAAATTAAACTTCAGATTGTAGATTTTAGTTCTAAATTTTATCGCTCGTGGCTCTGTGTCATAACAACAATAATGACGTCCGAACCAGAAATAAAAAATGCAATTCTGCATTAAGTACCTACGTCTAAGCGTCGGTAGCAGTTTGCTGAACGTCGCGTCGTTCAGGTGTTTTCCATAACGGAGCTGTTTTGTAAAACAGCGGATTCGACGATCCATCTGCGACATATACGTTACATGACGGGTTTTTCAGGCCACCACAACTTGTAGGAAAGATTTACTGTCATCTCATTCAATCAAGGATTTTGCGATCCAACCACATGGACCACAGTTTGAGTATCTGACTGCAGCAACCTACTCCCACGGAAATCGTGGTGTGGCTATTCCTAGACGAGGATCGAGCGGTTAAATAGATAATGAATAAACATTAGTTATACAAATTAATGAGCTAAACCTCGGTTTCTGAAAGCATATTTGAATTAATTTCATGTCAAGCCATTTGATTGGCTACTGTCATTTCGACCAAACACCAACAGCTATCAGGTGTTTATTGTGACAGGATTTCCGGGTGGCCAAATTAAATCGGTAATTTGACCATTTTTAACCCAAAACTACGATGTTTTAAAACCTAGTAATCGTATTAGGTTCTAAAATATCACACGTCATAATAAATCATCTGTATTTGTTATTAGATTAAATGATTTAAATTATTATTATTTACTCAATTTTAAAGATGCATTTTAAAACACTTTTATACCACTATAAATTAAGTCTCAACAATCTCTCTGATTCCAACATTTTCCTCATATAGAAAAATTATTTTCAATTCTGTATAATCACCAAGTTACAACAACCGCTTCGGTAACCACAATAAGTACCTGGTAAACAATTGACTTGTCTAAAGGTTACTTTACGTAAGTTACGTAAAATGTTATATAACTGCTATTAAGCGTAGACTTTGTCACTGACGCGCAGTATATTTTTTATTCATAACCCTACATTGGTACATTTTAGTAATCGTGTTACTTCATAGATTTAGCATATACTAGCGTAGTATATACTAATAGCTATGTGCTACTTATTAACACTTATTAGTCTTTCTACATTAACGACGACGAGATAATGATTAAAATCACTTAACAACGTCATTTGTTGAAATACTCAAAGGAGTATTTCAAATTCGCGAGAAGGTTCAATTTCAGTATTAGTCAAGGGGGTTTAATGTTGGTCGCAGAATTTACCTAAAGAGCAGACTTATATTACTTAACAAACCTCTATGACTTAATTAGAGATAATGATGGATGGCATCATCGTTAGCGCCGAAAGAATGTGAGCAGCGGTGGCCCAGCGGAAACAGCCGCGACTTATGAGTTGTAGGTCGTAGGTTCGAACCCAGACAGGCGCTTTACTTTATATAAATTGTTTCATCACCAATCCTCTCAAAAGGGAAGGAAAGCAACGAAAGGAAAACATCGTGAGGAAACCCGCATGTCCTAGAACTAAAAATTCGAAGACATGTGACATCTACCAACCCGCACTGGGCCCGTGTGGTGCATTACGGCCCACTCCCTATCATAGAGAGGAGGCTTGTGTCCCAGCAGTGGGAACGTTATAGGCTGATTATGTTATGTATATATGATGATGGAAAAGTCAAAAATGTATTAAATTGATAAAAGCTAACGAATAGCCTATCTTTTTTTTAGCCTTTAGTATCCTACCGCTGGGCAAAGGCCTCCATACTCTCTTTCCATCTCTGTCGGTCCAGAGCTGCCAAGGACCAATCTTTATCAAAGGAGTCCAGCTCATCCCGCCATCTCCGTCTGGGCCTACAGCGATGTCGTTTGCCATTAAGCGGGACCCACTGATCGTCTGACATGCGGCACCCTATTTAGCCTACATTATATAATAGCTTATCTTAATCTGTTGAAAGTCGTTGTAAAATCCAAAACGCTTACAAAACGATTGCCACTTGTCTAAATCCTCAGGCGAGTCATAGATCTATGCAGTAGGTAAATAAATATAAATTAAATAATTAAAAATGACGATCGAGAAGTCGTGTTTTCGAATTCTGCCCGAACGTACGAGTAAATACATTTACAAAACGTGAACCCATTTCATACAGTAAATAAAATTACAATGTATTTCAACTGTCTAGTAAAAATTTCCTTACCCGTAAATAAACGAGAGCGGCATTATTTAAAGCTCAACAGATCACATCGCAATTTCACACCCGATCCGCAGAGCGATTAATTGAGTAACGGATTGGACTGGACCCGACGTCCCGGCAATGGACTTGTCGGCCCGATGTGCAAGGACCTTAAAGGCTGACGTAGATTTGGGCACGCCGCTAAAATCCTCCTACATGTCTTTCGTACATCTTGTATGAACCATTGCTCAGTAAAGGCCGCTCCGGATTAAGGCTCCCGGAGACGGTGTGACGCGATTCTGGTAGAAAAAAATTACATTTCCAAGAAGTTTTCATAGAAATTGTTCTACTACAGACGCGTCACGCTGTCGTGCCGTGCCTGTTTGCGGGATGCGAGTAAAAAGTCATCATCAACATGGTCCATAAAATAAAATATTTTTTATTATGTGCAGTCACGAGCAGTAATATGTCAACACTTGGAAATTTTATATAGCGATTTTTGCGTAAAATAACGACAACAACAATGACATACGAACATTGCAAAAACTTATGATGCAGCAACATAAAAATTTCATTAAAAAATAAAGGAGTAAATCGCTTTTGAATAAAGCCAAGTGTATACATGCTTATGCTCGTGACTGTACACCATAAATATTACAGATTATAAATGTAGAAATTTTACAAGGCGTGGCACAGTGAACGGTCTTATCGCTAAAAGCGATCGCTTATAGATGGACCTTTGAATGGATTTAGAAAGCGACAAGTAAATCATCATCTGCATCATCCTCATTCGGGTTTCTGACGACCAGTAACAACTGTCAAAGATCCAAGAATGACATTGCCGAGGCATGGGAAAATTCGGTATGTAGAGGTGGTCACCCATCCTCGGACCGACCGCAGCAAGTGTAGCTTAACTTGATCCATCGACGTGCGGTTGTTATTACTTAGCCACGAGCCCCTCCTGGTCATTACGGTGAAGTTAATGATTTAATATAAAACAACAGTTAGGAACGCTCACATTATCCATTATTTTGTTAACGATAGGGTCAATTTTATTGTGCGTAGTATAGAGAATATTCAATGAACTGTGATCATCAAGTATCTACCTTATATCTACCTACACGTAAATAAAGTACTGAAACTTTTGTGGCACTACTACCTAAGTAAGTACAAGATTGATAACGTTCTCAGAAAAATCGAATTCTAAAGAAAATATTATGAAAGGATCATAAATTATGAACAAAAACGTGTTTAAAAAAATGGAGAATAGGTAAACCGACCTACGCATTCTCATTGCTTCATTAGCTTGAGAACAAAACTAAGATGAATGGAAATATGATATTTATACAAAATAATCTGGATGAAACTATGAATATATAACGATATTGTGTAATACAGTCAATACAGAATGTCCACCTGTCCTGTCGCATATATTCCTTTATTGGAACAAAACATTTGTTTATAAAACGAAGAGAACTGGAAATAACTAGAACTGATCAAGTGGAACTGTCGAGTAAATCAATGTATGATCCAATGTTAAGTCTTGGTTTGAGCATAATTAAATATTAACGTAAGTAAAAACAACACAAAGATTTCAAGTGCAACACTTGAGAAAAGGAAATCGTTTTCGAACTACATACTACAGCAAAAATATCATGTTGGTGCGCATATTATGTGGTATGTAAAAAGCACTCAGCGCACGATTAAAATTATTCGCGCGAACGAAGCTTTTGTTATGCGAACGTCGGCAGTAGTTTGCGATACGACGCGATCGCAGTCTTGCACATCCACGCAAAGAACATCCAATGCACCGTGAAATTGCCTATTTTCCACGTGATTTTATTTATTTATTTCATACATCGATGACATTTCCATTCGTTGTGTTACGGCTCAATGCATCGGAAAATCGTTACGGAAGTCCCGATGCATCCGAATCATCCGTGTTTGTTCCCAACCGTACTTCAGCAGCCCGGAGCACACTCCTTAATTTTAATTCTTGAACATTCTCGAACTTACGCTATGCATTTAAAATGTACGAATAGTACAATGTGTCTACCAGAAGCGCATCCTGTTTAAATTTGTTAAGCCTGCAGTGCATTGAACGGTACCACGTAGACAGTAGAGTCCCGTTTGGAATGCAAACGTAGACACATATATATCATTTGCCTCACTCGAAACGGAAACTGATTCATTTCCGATGCATGGTTGAAGCTCTTTGTGGAGTTCGTCGGCTGCGAATTGCTCACGTTTTCAAAATTTGATTGCGACATCAATACCTTTGAAATGTTGTTGATTGTAGATTACTGTGCTTATGGTAAAGAGGAAACTATAAATTGTCATAGAATAACGGTAAATCTTGTTCTAAGTGTAAACAAGGTTAAACATACAATAGTAAGTAGCTAAGTATTTCCCGCGGGGTTGCGCTGGAAGGTGTGCCGACTTCTTGACTACGTCGAGCCTTAAAACTAAGCAGACGCTGACTGGCATATCCCGCGCGAGCACTTTCCTACTTCACGTAGCAATCGCGTCTGCAAAATGCAACAATGCATAAGAATTCAATCTCACATTTGTCTCGATATACTTACTCGTGTACCGTCGACAATATTTATTATTCTCTGTTTTCACACGAGACGTTTGAATGTTGCAAAATTAAATGTTCAGGTAGTTTATTAAAGTCCACTTTTGAAAACAATTGGTTACTCTTTTGTTTGCCTTCGTCTTTAAAATTTGATAAACTGTCACCTCGAAGTTTAGTTTTATCAACTTTCATTTGGTATATTTATAATTTAAACTTATATTACTCCCAAGATGTAATGTGGTGGTCTGATACAATTATTTCAAAGTTGGGTAATTCATAGATTGAGCAGGAAGCGCGCGTAGCCTCAGGTGTTGTTTTCGACACTAAAGTTGCTCTAAGCCGCACTGAGCTGTACTTAGTGTCCATGCAGGCTTGCGAGCTCACTTAATATTATCTCTGTTACCGAAGTTACAAAGCAATCATTATAGTTTGCTGAATATAGCGAACCTTGTCGCTTGAGCAGAACTAATAATTTCTACGATTCTAAAAGCTTTGAGCTTACTACCCTTAGTAGCAATAAAATCATAAAAACTATTTCCTATTTCTATATTCGTAAAAGCAAAATATCGTATGCAATATATTATTTCAAATAAACGGGGGCGTACTCCGTGAGGCTGAAGTTTGTTGAGTAGCATTAAAAGATTAAAAGTCGACAGTTCGCTCAAGCTGTATCGAATCGAAACTGGAAACGATCTCTCGACTCGACTGTAACATATATTTGCGATGCAGGCGGCGCGTCCGTGGCGAACTTCGCCTGGCGAATGCAAAAATTTAAATTAAAAACATAAATCAGCCGTGTATCGAGTAACTTTCGAGATTGGTGTATATTTCGAATGCACGTTTCACTACACGTATTATGATATTTTAACTGTGTTGATTTTTAATTAAAGTGAGCGTTCAATAAATATGAAGTTGATAATTATAACAGCTTCGTGACAAAGTCAGCGGAAGAGTGCACACTTGAGTGAGAGAAATCAACGTACCAGGAAAAGATTCTCTCTCAAATAATTACGTAAGAATCTCCACTGGGTATTTTTGAATTAATTGCTTTGAAATTATTATGAGTATCATAATCTTAATTAAGAGAACTTTAGCCAGCTCAAATTAGAAATTTTAATCTTTTGTAAATCCTTCTCCCGCTGGCCGGTGGTGTTATGAAGTCGGATTTTTTAGGGTTTAGGGTTAAAAGTATTTTTAATAAATATTATGTCGCTTTTATGTTGCCATATCTTATTAAAGCTGGCGTCACCTACGAAGTGAGTTAGTTTAAACTAGCCAATTAGTAGATTGGTAGTAGAAAGTGCATTTCAGGAATACTGAGTGTAACTCTTGCATTACGAATGAATTTTCTAGCCACTATTATTAGTAAACATTCATAAAATAAATAATAAGAACAAAAGGCTAATAAAATACTGTGACAAGTAAAATAAACAAAGTAAAATAAACAAAACCTTAGTTGTAAACCTGGAACAATAAAATGCTATAGAAAGCAACAGACAAAATAATCGTATTGAAACAAGTGACAGACAAAGTTCACAATGCAAGCACCTCACAGTCGGTACAAAGGTACTTAAAAGCAAACAATAGCAGCCGGTGTCAAACATCGCACCACGTCAAGAAAAAACCGTTTTGATTCAAAAGACTAACGCTTTTCCGCTCCATTGGCTCACTCATTTCATGTCCATTGATTCGTTTGAGGAAAACAGGAAGAAAGATAAAAATTTAATGTTACACTAAACAATGACTTAGCAGATTTTTTTTTGTTTGTAAACCTGCCTTATTTTATTTAAACTGATCACTTATCCAAATAAACGTTTTGCTGCTACATACCCAATTAATCGTATTCTGAGAGAACGATTTTCATTGAATCTCTGAAGTTACAATTCGTATTTTAAGACTTGAAGGAAGGTGGTATTTGTTATTCTGACGTTTAAGATGTACTTTTCAAGTATAATTTGATTGATAAGGGTCTTGGTATTGAAACCTATTTATAATCAGAGTAGTATTTAGAAAAAGAGCAGCTGGTGGCCCAGTGGTAACGGCCACGTCTTATGAGTTGTAGGTTTGAACTTAGACAGGCATTTTACTTTGTGTCAATACTTTCAATACCACTGCTCTCGAAACGGCGAAGGAATACATCCCGAGGAAATCGGCATATCCTAAAACCGAAAATTCGAAAACATGTGACGTCTACCAACCTACGTGGTAGATTATAACCCACACTTTTCCCTCTCGAAGAAAAGAAGGCTCTGCCCCAGCAGTGGGAACGTAACATAATGTAGAATCAGAGTTACAAACGAAAAGGTAAAAGGAGCGACAGAAAATCTAGAAGTCGATTACGATTAAACCGCAGCCAGGCAATATCGAGACCAATACTTTCCTACCTTGCACAGTTTCCAATCCCCCACGTATGTAAGATAAATCATTCTTGCATTTACTTCCCGAGGTCGACAAACTGGGAATAAAATCACTCAAGTTATAACAAGGAGTAGTGTTCATTTTGTGAATAGTGCAGACTTAATTAGAGTCGGTGTGATTGCAGCCGTAGACGGCGTCAGCTGGGAGGAATGGTGGACCTACGACGGGATTTCAGGTGAGAGCAATTTATTGTTCATGTCATTGTTAAATTTTATCGCGTTATTTAATATTTATGAATCGTTTGCGAGCACTGTTTGTATGCGGGTCTAGAAATGAATAAAACGCTTGTGCATTTTTAGTGTTAGTTGCAGTTGTGTTTTGTTTTTGTCAAAGAAGACTTTTGTGCTTGACTTTTGTTTCGTGTTTGTCTTTTGTTTTATTAAAATGTCTCTTTACTTTTCTTTTGTATCGAGCATAAACAAACACCCAGACCTGGAACAAGTATTTGTAGGCTATATAAATAATTGTTTTGAGAGGCTATTCAACGATGCCCTCTCCCAGCGACGCCCTAAGCCGAGGTCCGTACCCCACAGGGGGTGCCCTTAGCGTGTAGTCGCTAGCCTGGCTGGCCTTAATTTATTGAGGCATCCACAGGCAAGCCCGGTTAAGCAGACTGCAACATAATTTACATACACACGGTTATCTTCATTCATTCCTTCAGGTCAGAACAAGCATTCCGTTACTAATAGGCGCTGATCTGATTATTCCTCACGGCACCAGGCCACGTTTTATCCACAATCAGTGCACAGACACAGCCCCAACTTTAACAGTGACATCCAAGGGATGGGAATTTTGCCAACATTGATTGATATCATTTTTTCCTACAAACACTATACTTTATAACACATTGTAACTATAGAATTTATTGTATTTTATTAATATATATTTTATCATGACAGCATTGACAACGACGTTTATTACGTCACCATGAAGACTTTTCTTACAGATTCTTAATGGCCAGTAATTTTTAGCGGATTATACATTCATACTTCTTCAAAAATTACTCATGGCCACTAACATATTTCAAATTCATATTTTGTACACGGTATTATTCTACGAGTTCACATTATAAATCCACGCAATGCGAGGATCAGATCCCGTTTCGCCTCTAAAGCGAAAACATCAAATAAGCCTGCTACTCCAGGGCCACCTATCCCGGGAACACCCAGCGTGCCTCTCCTAAAGGCTCCAGTACCTGACGGACCCTTCCTCCTCCGTCCTCCGTCCTCCTTGAAGGCCTCCAGTACCAGTCGGACCGCCGGTGTGCCTCTCCGGAGGACTCCGAAGACCCTCCTGCACCTATTGGGCCGCGCCTCATCCGAGGGCCGTCTCAGAAGACCCTCCGGTACCTATTGGGCCACGCCTCATCCGAGGGCCGCCTCACCTGGCTGGCAGACAGCATTCCTGCCGTGCCTGCTCCTTCCTGCTGCCGTGCTGCGTCCTGTTCCTGCTGCATGGGGTCCTCCGTGCTACACATCGCTCTACTCTGCGCGTAGCTGTTGAAGCCACCTGCCTCGCGTCGGCCTCCAACTTCAGCTCCGCCTGAGTTTCCTAGCACGCATCTTCATCCTTCCTCACCCACACTACTACACACCACTCTTCAGTCCATCTCCATCTTTTGTATATCTTGTTAATATATCTGTAATTGATTTCTACTTCCCTTTCTTTAATTTAATTACTTTGAACTTTACTTTAATTTAAAGTTAAGCTTTTCTTGTCGCTACACGACAAGACGACTACCTCATAGGTTGAACTGCGAGAGGCACTATCAAAATAAAAAAAAATGCCATCGAACCCGGGACCGATGGTACAGATATTCTACAACATAGCAAATTGCGCCAACCGAGCTGGCATTGGCTGGCATAGTCTACAGACGTCTTGAGTTTTTGGGAGTTTCATTTATTTTTTCCTACAGGTATCTACCGTTAATAGACTGTTGTGAAATTTGCTGAATTCTTCTTTAACAAATATATTAGTGACACAGTCATTAGTACAAAAAGGAATGAAGAATACACACGTATCTTATGATATTATGCATTTTATTAAAATAATCGATCCGCTGTTCGTGATTAAACATACGTGCTCCCAATTGTATAATTTATCTTATTTCATGATCATTTTGCATTTTAAATAAAAGGTCATGTATGCTCGTAGGAATATAATGATTTAATGAATTATTGTGAAATATTATAGCTACACTTTATCTATATTTATCACTGATTGCTGAATTATAAAATGTAGAATAGATAGCCTCCCACTACTCGATTCAAGTTACTGAGTTTCCGTTTATAGAGTTAAGCTCTTACTTACCTATTAATATTCTATTTATGTATAATTTGCTCTTTAGAAAAGCGTAATACTCCATACCAATTTAATTCTTGAAATGTGACTATACTATTTATTTCACCTAATGTAAAACGCGGAACATTCAGTATGTAAGTTACGGAAGCGCCAACGAAATTCACATTTTCTTACGTTTTTTTTATAATTCGCAGGTCAGTGTCAGGTTTTGTGTTGAATAAAATATTATTCACAACCGTAACAAGTATATGTATTTACAGAATTATTATCATTAAAATCATTAATACGAACCCTCTAAGTTCATAAATAAACCTATTGAATAACTATTTCATGAAATATCAATCATAATTTTATTGTTACTTTTTTTTATTTAATTTCGTAGGCTACCCTGACACTTCCCCTTCAATTTAAAAAAATTTAACCGACGGAAAATGAAGGAAGTTCTCAAGTCAAAGCGCATTTTTTTATCTATACTCGAAACAAGTTTTTCGCAATATCTCACCACCAAAGAACATAATGTCACAGTGTAGAAAATCTCAATCCATTGACCCACCGCATAACATTTGTCCTGTGTGCCGTATCAATTTCTCTGTGCCGATAACATTTTTGCTGGTTTACGTGACACGCAATTTATACGGGCGATTTATCTTGTATTCATATTACGTCATTCGCAAAATTGTGAGGTGTGTTATCGTGTGTTCGGGAACTGATATTTTCATGATAACTTCCCTGCATTTTATGATCGTCTAATTTTTTTTTCCGTGAGAGGTGTCTCGGTATTTCAGTTATTCAGGCTTTTGTGCTACATTTGTTCTGGTGGTGTTATTTGAATAATAAGTGGTGACCTTATTTCCATTTGTGAGGGTGCCAATGGGTTAAATAGGTAACATTTAGGGTCCGCAAATGGTATTTGATTGCGAGTTAAAATAATCCCGCCATAATCTTATAGTTAAAGCAACAGGATTATTAGAAGTATTTTTTTTTAAACCTGTATCACAATTTATAACGATTGTCCATAGAAGATAGTTATCATGCTTAATAGCAAGCACCTTATAACATACATGACTATATATTGACTATCAATAAAAATAAAGAAAGAAAAGAAAATACGTTTATTTGCGGTAAAACATGACGCAAAGAAAAACGTAGGATATCTATAGGTCATAGCTTCGGCTGAAACTACGGATTTCGTGCTTCGCGTCCATCAGTTCCTGGACTAAAAGTCGTTTTTTTTTTACACTAGCCAGGAATTTCAGTTTTCCCTTTACATTGATCCGTCCCTCTTATAGACGAACTAATCAAGCCACGGTACTATTTAAGCATTAAAAATGTATCGGGACACGTCAGGCCTAGTCCAAAGTTAGCAACTCAAGCCACGTGCTACCACAGAACTCCCAGCCTCATATAATATTCAGTGACATTGGTAATCACCACAAACATTGATTTTCGTCAATATGAAAGATGATCATATAATAAATTCTGTAGTATGCTGCAGCTTTCTTTCTTTTAGAGTAAATGATTAAGAGAAGATACTTACTCAATTTAGGTGTATATTCTTTCACCGCCACTGCTCGTAAAATAGTAAAGGAAAACATCGTCAGGAAACCGGTAAGTCCTAGAACCAAAAAATCGAAAACATGTGATCTCTACCAACCCGTACTGGGTCCGCACGGTAGGAACATTATAGGCTGTTTATGATGTTTATAACTCAATTATCATCCTCTCTTATCCCATTTCATTTGGGGTCTGTGCAGCATGTCTTATTCTCTACACAATATTTTTATGCACACAAATGCGAAAAAATTCAACGCCGCAACGCATACAAGTTTATTCCCAATGTAGGAACTCAAAATCTATGCCAGTCTTGGAATTCTAATAACGCAACGTAAGAAACAACTACAACAACATGTGACATCTACCAATCGGCACTGGGCCCGTGTATTACATTACAGCCCACTCCCTCTCCAAGAGAGGAGGCCTGTGTCCCAGCAGTGGGAACATTATAGGCTGATTATATATGTTATATGTAGCGTAACATGTGTTTATGGATCTTTTGAGCAACTGAAATTTAGTGTGAAGTCATCTAGAGATGGCTAGATGACTTCACTATCATGTCATCTAGTTACGGGCGCTGCGGGCGTTCTTGTATAAAATAATTTTATTATACCCGTAAATATCAAAATACAAAAGCAGATTAATAGCGATACAAGCTAATTAATTAAGTATACAAAAGCCAATTACAGGATCATTGCCATCATTATTATAATTGTACAGTTAAATATCGAACAATGAGAATGTAATCTAAATACTCTTCATTAAAATATTATGTGAAAGCTAATACTGAAACGAAAGAATGGGTTTTCTCATGGTTAAAATGGAAAGGATAAACCAAGATAGAATATATAATCAAATACAAATATTTATTTATGTACAGTCGGCAAAAGAGATAAGTAACCGGGGCATCGGATATAGTTGAAGTTTAGTAAGAAACCGATGGATATTTTTGAATGAAATTTAATTTGAAACTTATCTCCTTTGGTGACCGTACATATAGTAAAATTCACACGCATTTAGCGTATACACAATTATTATACAACTATTTACACCAGACACTAAATAAAAAACTAAAGGACTGTCCCTTTAATTTTTAATTGGTGGCCCAGTGGAATCGGCCCCGACTTACGAATTGTAGGTCGTGGGTTCGAACTCAGTCTGGCGCTTTACTTTGTGTAAATAATTTCTCCACCACTGCTCTCAAAACGATGAAGGAAAACATCGTGGGCAAACCGGCATGTCCTAGAACCAAAAATTCGAAGACACGTGACATCTACCAACCCGCACTGGGCCCGAAGGCCCGAGTGACTTCTCAGAGAGAGGAGGCCTGTGTCCCATTATTTTTTTTTTTGGGTGGGAAATCATCAAATGACCTCTCCCGAGCGGAAGGGCGTGTCAGACCTTTACTGACTAAAACCCACCCGTGTGCCTTCAGTTGTCTGTGCCAGGGGCCACGGTATCTCTTTCGAACAACCCGCAGCCAGGCCTGTGTCCCAAACTCAAACTCAAACTCAAATCATTTATTTCAATTAAACCATTTACAGGCACTTTTGAATTGTCAAAATTAAATAGTCGGTCAGTTAGTCAGAAAGTTGAAGCTAGATTGGTTAGCTAGGTTCCAAAAGTGGGAACATTATAATATAGGCTGATTATATACATTTAGTACCTAACATTCACAAGCATTTAGCGTAGGTATAGGTACACCATTATTATGCAACTAACTATTTACACCAAGTTCTAAATTAAATGACTATACTAACCAACTAGGTATACAAACAAATAAATACAAAAATAAATGGACACTTAGCCGTCGAAGTACTCGTCCGTATCGCTGTTTTCCGGAAACGTGCCCATAAGACTGGCAGCATTGCCACGTTGAATGACAATTCTAATTGTTTGGCCAAAGAATGAGCCCGCCATCTGGTCACGTGTAGTGTCGACCAGTCGGCAAGAAATTTCCTTAAAAAGGAGACGCGCACTGGGGCCCATAACCCGAGCGTTTCGATAATATTTTCTGTTAATCACTGGTACTTAGACAATATTGACACAGACATTGAAGATTAGATCAGAGGTGCGATTCTCGTAATTTTAAGTGCGTTGACAGTCTGATCTCAGTCTCAATCTGCCAAAAATACCTCTAATTTCCCTACATTTTCGACAAGTTTTTGACATTGATTGTCGCTGAGATGAGATTACGACTACATTTTAAACGTTTTTAATTACAGGAGTTGACCTTCAGATAAACAACATTTGTCTACTAACAAAAACAACTAACTACTTCAGTAAACCCTGAATTAAATTATTGTTTTTGATATTTCAATGTGCGAGCCAAATAAATTCATTGTTACCGTTTGAAACTGATGTAACATCGTAAATTCAATGTCGATAATATCTAGCAAAACTGCACGTAGGTAAATTGTGACGGTTTTGAAAGTTTAGTGTGGCTTGATAACAATAATTTATTTATTGTTTTGTTTCAAAAATAAAAGTATATATTAAAGTAAATAATATATGTATTTATGTGTATGTAAGTTTATTTATATGTACGAGTATACTTGTGTAGGTACCTATTTTATTTATAATTCATTACGATATTTTAAATATTTTTTTATCATTGTTCTTCTCAACCAAAGCTATTTCTGGTTCTCACCAAACAAAGGGTGGTGGAGATTAATTAGATGGCAGGTCCATCTAATAAATCTCTTCAACACCCTTGGTTGACTAGTAGAAATTGTACTTTTTTGTGCGAAAAGTTTATATAAATAAATAAAAGAAAACCATTAGTGAATAATAACCATTTTGAATTTAACATAATATCACGCCTGTAATCCCCGAAGAGATAGGTAGAGGTGTACCTATGGAACAGCCACATTTCGCCAGTTACGTTTTTTTAAGTCCAATGCAATAGGGAGCGAGCCTATTGCCGTCAGCCGATTAGAAATCCATACTCGGGGCTTCTAATGAGAAAATCCGTAAGGAAAAACCCTATAACATGTTTCCCGACCGGTGAATCGAACCCACACATACACCTTAGTAGCGCTTGCGACCACTAGACCAACGCCGCAGTCTGAATATTGCCCTTGTAAATACCCAAAAATGTGGTTGAAAAGTTTGATCACGTAAATAATATCTAATAATAATAAATTGTTTTATTTAGAACAACATAGGAACCATTATTGTTAGTACACACCTTAGATACTACAACTTATACACCAGGATTAGTGTAAAAGTAAATGAGAGTGATTAATTTATATGGGCTTAAAGTATCAGTCGTAATTTGGTCAGTACCATAAAGATTTTTACAGTCACGCGAACTTCCTCGCGACTTTTTCTTAAGGGGGTAACGTAATGCAATGAACACCCTAGGATTTTTCATAAACTAGAAAACAAAATCCTGAAGCAAGTTTATCTGAGCCATTGCACGCCGCATACAGTGCCAAAAACAATAAAAAAATGCATGCATTAACGGAAAGTTCACTTAACGCGTGGTCATAAAGTGGGCGTGACCGCAACCGCTGCGCCGGCTTACTCATGCAATTTTCAAGGTCATAAATAATAAAACCGTGAATACGATCCAAAGCACTTTGGCTACTTTCACGCCACTCCCCGCCAATATTGAAATACCTTGGGAAAATAAATGTATGCGGTTTTTCGGAACGTTAATCCGGGCAAAATAATTTTGTTCGGTTAATAATTCCATTTAACTGCTCATGTTCATACTCGTAACATGAGTGGTTAAATGGGTGTTAATTACAATAACTTTATGTTATTATCATTATTAGTTAAGTGCATTTGTGTATACATTAAAACGATTTCAGCTTATTCAGTCGGGACTGAAGAGTCCATCCACTGACATTTTTTATAATTATTATGTCTGAAAAATTAAGAGGTAATTAATGATCGAAACTATTTAATAATTAAACAAAACATTCACAGGAAAACTTAAAAATTACTTCTCTAATTTCCAAATCTTCGGTCAGTTGCTAGCAATATTCTCCGATTTCGCCGAAAACGGCGAACGCAGGTGGACAAGCAGCTTAAATGCGAAGTAAGGCTCGAGCCCCGGCTTAGAGCGGCACCGGTCGGATCCGAACCTGCTGTTTATTATTTAGGAACATGCTAAGAGCTGTGCTGGCTGAGTGAGAAGGGAAAGGAAAACTGTGTTTTTTTTTTTTGCGTATGATTGCCCAATTTGACGAAAGCTTTAAGCTACTAAACGTCACGCTAGGACACTTAGGAGCCGAGCAAAAAAAAAAGATAGAAAGAACCCTAAGCGAAAACAAAATAATAGCGCGGGCAGGCGATGCGATACGATGCGCGACAGGGTGGGTCGGGGGAGCAAGAAATTTCCCGAGGACGAAGTCGCGGGCAGAAGCTAGTGCATAATAATTACCTTTCAGTTTGTAAGTAAATTGCAAAACTCTTGAATACAAATTAAAAAACAAAAAAAACAAACACTGTAAATAAGTCAATTTGGGTAGAACAGTTTCATTGGTCAAACCATTATTTATTTTTGGCACCGACTCATTCAAAGCGAATTATCCAATCATTCAGTTATTCGGTCGATTTGGAAAGCTTTTAATTTCGGTCATTCTCGTTCAGAATTCAGTTAAAAGTGGATAACCACTTCCAAGAATGACTTCAATAAAACTGTTATCAGATTGAATGAACACAATTTAACGCATGAGAAAATTGTAATAACTTTTAAAATGCGTATGATATTCACATCATGCACCGAACATGTACATATATACATACTAGCTGACCCGGCAAACGTTGTTTTGCCATATATAAATTATTTCTAGCTGCCCGGCGCTACTTCGTTCGCGTGGTGTCCTACCCCCTACCCTACTCCTACCCTACTCCTACCCTACTCCTACCCTAATCCTACCCTACTCCTACACTACTCCTACCTTACTCCTACCCTACTCCTACACTACTCCTACCCTACTCCTACACTACTCCTACCCTAGGGTGGACATCCCTTTTATCACTTAAGGGTTTGAAAAAAAAAAAATAGATATTAGCCGATTCTCAGACTTACTGAATATGCATAAAAAATTTCATAAGAATCGGTCAAGCCGTTTCGGAGGAGTATGGGAACGAACATTGTGACACGAGAATTTTATATATTAGACTAGCTGACCCGGCAAACGTTGTTTTGCCATATATGTAGAAATTATTTCTAGCTGCCCGGCGCTACTTCGTTCGCGTGGTGTCCTACCCCCTACCCTACTCCTACCCTACTCCTACACTACTCCTACCCTACTCCTACCCTACTCCTACACTACTCCTACCCTACTCCTACCCTACTCCTACACTACTCCTACCCTACTCCTACCCTACTCCTACACTACTCCTATTCTAGGGTGGACATCCCTTATCACTTAAGGGTTTGAAAAAAAAAAAAAAAAATAGGTAGTAGCCGATTCTCAGACTTACTGAATATGCATAAAAAATTTCATCAAAATCGGTCAAGCCGTTTCGGAGGAGTATGGCAACGAAAACTGTGACACGAGAATTTTATATATTAGATACCTATATATATAAGGCTTTTTTCATGTAGATAATTAACGCAGTTCCATCTGATACCAACTGGCGGTCGACATTCATAAATACATATTATAAGTACCTACTCAAACTCAAACTCAAACTCAAATCATTTAATTCAACTAAACCAATTACAGGCACTTTTGAATTGTCAAAGGGTCGGTCAGTCAGAAAGATGAAGCTAGTTGCCCATTCCAAAGCGTAGGTACCTATGGAGAAGAACGGGCAAGAAACTCCATGGACACTCTTTTAAATCATAAAATTCTTACAAAATATTTGATTACATCATTCGTGTTGAAATTAACCATGTGAGAACGATGTAGAAAAGACGTGCACGTTAAAAGCGTCCGTTATAGAAAACATAAAAACAATTCAGAAATTAAAAATTACAATAAGCCGTGGCAGCTAAGAGATGACCTGTCCCTACTGACGGCGCCCGTTCACGAACATGACGTATGGATCAGCACCATTCAGCTCAACCATTTTGAAGGGAACTTAATGATCCAACACACACGCCACCACCAGCGAGACATTAGAGTGAGCATGACATACTCTCAGCCGCCAGGGCACATTTAAGTCAATGAAAGACGTACCCAGTAAATGGTAGCTTTATAGAAAGTACATAGTGCTCACACGTGTGCTATGCAATTATACAATACTAAACAATTGAGTTTATACAATGCAAATATAGTTTTCTTCCAATGTTCCGCAGCTCCAGCAATGTTTCCGAATGCTAATTAGTTTAAGCGCCCCTGTGGAGCTGGACCAGCATTGAGCCAAGCATTTTTGTCAGCGATGTAATCCCCTAACTTATAATATGCTTGGCTACATAGTGTGCGTTTAATACAAGATTTAAATTTCGTTTCATTCAGTTGGAGTATGTGGGGAGGAATTTTATTGTAACATTTTAAACAGTACCCCATGAAGGTTGAGTCTACTTTAGCCAGTCTGAAACCTGTTTGAACTAATTGGTCCCTATTTCTAGTCCTATAGTTGTGTTTTTCACCTCTTTTGTTGAACAGATTTAAATTTTTTCTTACGTACATGATGTTTTCATAGATGTATTGACAAGGTACCGTCATGATGTTAATATCTTTAAACAGTTCCCTTAAAGAATCGCGCCTGCGGAGGCCATATATTGCTCTGATGGCTCTTTTCTGCAGAATAAAAATGGACTCGATATCTGCAGCCCGTCCCCATAGTAAAATACCGTAAGACATGATACTATGAAAGTAACTAAAATAGACCAGCCTCGCGGTATCTACATCAGTAACTTGACGGATTTTTCTTACAGCGTAAGCTGCTGAACTTAGCCTTCCTGCAAGAGATGTTAAATGAGGACCCCATTGCAGCCTTGAGTCGAGCGTGATCCCCAGGAAAACAGTTTTATCGACGAATTCTAGTTTCTCTTTGTTCAATACTATGTCACAATCACTACTTTTAACATTTGGTAAAGCAAATCTTATGCATTTAGTTTTTTTCCCATTTAATACCAAATTATTAGCAGTGAACCAATTTAGTACCTGCTGTAGGGCGTTATTTACGTCGTCAATATTTGGTGCACGTCTATTTATCTTAAAAATTAAGGAAGTATCGTCAGCAAATAACACCATTTGTGGTTGGTTCTTTATTAAATGGGGTAGATCATTAATATATACTAAAAAGAGGAAAGGACCTAAAATCGAGCCTTGAGGAACACCCATTTTTACTTTTAAAGCAAGAGAATTGACACCATTTATTTGAACTTTTTGCTGTCTATCATTTAAATAAGATTTGACTAAACTGAGCGCAAGTTGACCTAGTCCGTAGTGCTCCAGTTTAAAAAGTAAGGTTTCGTGATTGACGCAGTCAAACGCCTTGGAGAGGTCACAAAAGATTCCTATGGCATCTTGGGCCTCCTCCCACGCTGTAACTATGTGCTTTAATAAGGTGACACCGGCGTCAGTCGTACAACGTCCTTTGGTGAAACCATATTGCTGATCATGTAAGATTTTGTTGGTGTTAAAATGATTAAGCATTTGATTGAGCATTACCTTTTCGTACACCTTGCTGAATACGGGCAACACGGATACGGGTCTATAATTGTTGGTGTCTTTGCTGTCCCCAGATTTAAAAAGCGGTATAACCTTACTGTATTTCATTAAATCCGGGAAGACTCCTTGATCTACACACAAATTAAATATCAAAGCTAAGTATGGTGCTATAGTCTCGATTATGGATGTACAAACTTTGATAGACATTCCCCATAAATCTTCGGTCAATTTGATTTTGATTTGCCGAAAAGCTTTTATAACTGTCATAGGGTTTATGTGTTTAAATTGAAATTCAATCGAGCATCCTGGAACGTTAGCTCTTAATAGATCAATTGAGACAACAGGTGAGGAATTTAAAGCTTCCGTCGTTTTACATGGTATATTTGTAAAGAAATTTACAAATTCCTGAGCTACTTCTAAGTTAGAGCTTATGGCACCACGTGAAGTCTCCAATGTGTAATCATTGTTTCGTATTTTATTCCCACTAGTTTCATTATGTATAACTTTCCAAACTGTTTTTATTTTGTTATCTGCTGTTTTGATCTTATTACTAATGAACTGGGCTTTAGCTATCTTGCATGTATTTCTAAAAGTTTTGGAATACATAGCAACATACTTGTTGAAAGTTTCAGTGTTGATATAAGGCTTAAGGCCATAGAGCTCGAACAGTCTTTCCCTACTAATCCTAATACCTCTAGTTGCCCAGTCACTAAATATAAAATTAGGGCAAATATTTTTTGTTTACTTTTCAAAAGTTTTATTGAATTCAGTGTGCACTATTGAAAAGAAATCCTCATACAATTTATTTGCATCGTCCTTATTATAATCCAGAACATTTAACTTATTATTTAGGGTAATATCAAATCTATTTAATTTGCCAGTCGTTATTGGCCTAAATTGTATTTGCACTTTTTGCAAAGGTGTTTTAAACTTAAAAGTTACCGTTTGTCCACTATGATCAGACGGCAGATAATTTACGATGGCTTTATCTAAATAATCACAATCGCAGAAGACATTATCGATACAAGTAGAAGAAGTTGGAGTTACTCTAGTTGGTTCTGTAAAAACATTAAATAAATTGAACGATTTAAAAAGGCTTAATAATCTACTGCTATTTGAATTATTTTCCAAAATATTAATATTAAAATCACCAGAAATAATTGCGGTTTTGTTACTGGATGCAAGTTTCGCTAGGACATCTTCCATTATTGACTCAAATACAGAAAAGTTCTGATAATTAGGGGGTCTGTAAACGCACACTACAACATGCTTATCCAGCTCAACACAGGACAGTTCGATACAATGTTCAACTGATAAATCCACTATGTCGTTTCGTTGCTTGGATTTTAAACTATTTTTTATCAAGATTAGAGAACCTCCACGTAACATAGATTTACGGTTAAAACAACTGCAAACACTATAGTTCTCATAATTAATCAGCATTTGGTAATCCTTTAACCAATGTTCAGTTAAACAAACAATGTCAAACTTTGTTTTTTCTAAAAAGATTTCTATTTCTAATAATTTGGAAGAAATGCCTTGAATATTTTGATGAAATAATTTCAAGGCATTCTGCTGATCTCCTTTTCTTAATTTAGAGCAAGAAGATACCTTGTTGTTGTTAGGTATAAGAATATTCTTACTGGTACCTTCTGTTGTCTTACAAACTAGTTTAAAAGATTATCCGGAGTTAACCCCAAGACTTCAATGTCATCACCGGGCAGTGAGCTCACATTGAGTGAGGGACATGAAACCTCCTTCGTACAATTTGTATAAGTATTTATAGCATTTGAGCTACATTTATTCAGACTCACCACCTTATTATTAGTATTATTACTAACCATTGTGGTGTTAATAATACATGACTTCGACATACTATTTATGTCTGAGTTTATATAGGAAGCTAATAGCCTTGCTATTATGTGTCTTAAACTAACAGGCAGATACACAGTATCCCTAGTCGACTTTAAAGTTTCCACAAAACTGTTGGTGTCAAAATATACGAGCTTGTCACTGTGATGACTAACTAAAAAATGCATATGTTTATTAAGCATATGAATATAATTGTTTTGTCTATCTGTCAATTTTTCAAAATATGGGAAAGCACACAATATTATTTTACTACAATTTAACTTTAACAACTCAGTTACGCAGTCAGTGATTTCGTATTTTTTGATGTTAGAACTATTACCTACAAATATAGTAATGTTGGTTTTTGGGGTACATACATTTCCTGATACTGATGCCATTATTTGTTTGTAGGTTGACCCTGGCATACAATAATTTTGAGTACAATAACTCAGGTTGTTACTAATTAATTTACCTAAACCTCTTCCTATACTATCTGAGAACATAACTGAATCATAACAATAATGACTACTTAAAGATGGACAACTACCAATCTCAAGTTGTGCCACTTGAGATAGATCTTGTACTATATCAGGCACGTCCTGGTTAAGGATACAGTCTTGAGATAAACTCTCAGTCTGGGACGGGTCCTCCGTTGCCTCAGGCTGGACAGCAATAGGGTTTGAAACTTGACAAGTACACTGACACATAACTAGCTCACTAGCAGCAAGAATATGTTCTCTAATTTGGTTCTGAGAACCCACATATTTAATGTACAGGGAACTAAGTGTGCCCTCAAGTACCTGTATATCAGACTGTAAGCGCTGAGTATCTATTTCATAGATTTTCCTGCTGTCTTCTAATTTAATTTGATGATTGTTCAATTTATTTATTAGATCAACACGTTCTTTCCTCAGTGGAATATTTTTGGAAAAGTGTTTCTGTTGTCTCCTAAATTGATTACATTTTTTAATTATTCTATTCATTCTTGCATATTTTTTCATTTTGTTATGACTAACTTTATAACTATAATTATAATTCTGCTTCAGCAAGGAATCTTCAGTTAGGTCAATAGTTGTTATGGAATGAGGGTTACAATTACTATTTAACAATTCATTATATAAGTGGTTATTTTCTTTAACCTGAGTACATTCTTTTCCTTTTTCTAACTGGTTAATACGACTATTAGCATGAAATAATTCATCCTCTAGGTCCCTAACTTTGCTTAAAGCCTCCTCATACAAATGACTACAGTTGTTGAAACCATCCGTGACCACCTTCAATTTGTCACGTTCATCAACAACATTCAGATATTGTTGATGTAGGTCTACTAGCTCCCGTTTAAGGCTTGAGTTTTTGTCAACTATTTTCTTGAATTCCTCCTCACTTTCATCATTCTCCAGTAGCAATTGGTCATATTGGAGTTTCTTTGCTTCAAGTTTTTGGAGGGCCGTTCTCAATTTAAGGTCTATCTCCTGAGCAGTAGCCTTACGGGTCATCACAGGCATGGTTTCAGGATTAGTTACTGAAAGTAGAATAGAGCAACGGTGAGAAAAAGTAGGACAGAGAAATAAAATAAAGTTGGAAATTAAAGGGAAAATGAAGGATGTTAGCGTAGTTCAGAGAAGAAATTAGGTTGGTTACTGAATTGGCTTGAAGAGCTGTTTTCAAGGCAATATTATCAAATTTGAATGTTTTTATTGCCTTACGAATTTTACTTTTCTATATGTGGGTAGGTTGCCTAGATTTTAAAGTTATTCCTTTTTTTTTTAAATATTACAGTAGGTATAACGGTAATGCAAAAATAACGATCATGAACCTTTTTATTGTTGTGTATTAACATAGGGATCAGAATAAGAATAACAAAATCTTCGTTGTTTCGTTTTCTATGATGTAAACAATGCGATCTAGACCCAATGCAGAGGTCTAAATCAGCGAACTATTTATGCTAAGAGGTCACGAGGATGTGTAAAAGAGTTACAATAACGATTGTGTGCTAATAAAAAGTAAAAGTAAACAAATACTCCCCGTTTTAATCCGCAATACGAACGTCAGCTGTTGGTTTTAGGTTACCGGTACCGGTGTGTAACAAACACTGTGTATTACTATTTCTATTTACAGGAAAACAATAATCCTGAGTATTTATGCAATTATATTACGTTTACACATAAAATTACACCTTAATTTTACTTAATTGTTAATTAAAATTAATTTTAAAATACGGAACAAAAATTTGACATGTCACTCGGGCAGTGTTGCCACTTTCTCTACTTACTTCGGTATATGCGATACGGGCATATCACATAGATAACTCTCAGTTAAAATTATTTATGTAATTCAAATTAACAACATTTTAAAGTGAAAATTTTAAGCTGATTGCTCGTTGGACTAGTGGTCGCAAGCGCTACTGAGCAAGAGGTCCTGGGTTCTATTCCCAGGTCAATTCTGTTTTTTATTCAGGTTGAAATGCCTTTTATGATATTTTTGTTTTTATTTTATTTTTAATAATTTTGAGTTTGATTTTGATTGTATAAGTTTGTGATTTTATTTTTATTCTATTTTGTATTTTTGTCTTGTGTAAAATTTACATATTTATCTGAAATAAATGATTTGATTTGATTTGATTTATGTGCCTATTTGAAATAAATGATTTGACTTTGACTTTGAGGTCGGGTAAAGTGATAATGGGTTTTACTATCTTGAAATTCTCAGTAACAGCCCGGAGTCTGGGTTTGTGCGCGGTTGATGGCAATAGGCTACCCCTTATCCCCCTATTTCATGGGACTTAAACATAACTTGTGAAATGTAGGTGTACCATAGTTACAGCTCTGCCATCCCCTTCGAGGAAACAATGCGTGAACGTTATGTGTTAATTTTAAAGGACACATATTATTACACATATTTTACCGTTATTTGCTATTGTGTATTTTTCGCCGGTTCCGACAAATAAGTAGGTATTAATCTATCCAAACAATTTTTAGCTCTTGTAGAAAATGTACAGACGAACAAAAGTATGTATGAAAAGTATGTAAGTAAGCAATGTAGACAGACACAGACCGATATAATATATATAAATATAGACACAGAAAGGGTAATACAGAAGAAACTCAATAGATAGGACGAAATCACAAAACCACAATAATAATATTAATTGAAATTACTGAATAAAATTAATAGACGTATGTCTCAGCCATGACAGAAAATTGACAACCTAGAAGCGCCACTTGTGGCGTATTTCTGAACTGAGTATGTAGTAGGAGTAAAACCTACAATTTTTTTTAAGTAAACCGATGAATTCGTAAAGGGCGAGCGTTTTGGAAGACTGTCTTATGTAATTTTGACGTTCAAAAAGTGGTGATTCTCAGCCTAGTTTGAATAAATGACGTGTTATTTTTATTTTTGATTGATTACGTAAGCATAAAACACCCATTAACTATACCTACTACACATTCATTTGAAATAACATCTTCTTTAACACATTAACTTGAATTAAATCTTCAAGACACAAAAACCGATTAAAAAATTAACAATAGGAAGCACTCAATTTATGATAAAATTTCCTTTTTCATTTCGTCGTGGAACAAATTCAATCCAATTGAGTCTGTGCTAGTTTCAAGTTAATCTGAGTCAATATTTATTGAACTGGGTCTTGATTCCATTACTTTAAACCTGCGTTCTGAATGGGAGCATTCGTGTGTAATGGACGAATCGATAGCGAACATTTTATGCAGTGAGGACGATAAGCCAACTGTTATAATTTAAGCTTACGAAATTGATTTAACAATCTGTTGAATAACTTTACTTTTAATAGTAAATAAAAGTCCTCCAGATCAAATTTCGGTCATGGCAACCAATCTCGGCGGAGACTAGCCTTCGGCGTGCGATATGTTATAGTGCACGAGTGTGCACACAATCGTGCACTATAACATATCTCGCGTTCACCGCGGTCGCTGGGGGAAGAGAGAGTGTGTCTGTGTCTGCGCACGCAGAAACAGGTGCACTCTCTCTTCCCTCGCTCTCATAGTCCAATGGGATGGCAATCTGACGAACCGGTGAGAGATCAGGCGCAGGACCAACGGCTTAACGTGCTATCTGAGGCACGATGGCTTCACACCTCCAAATTCCAAACTCCGGACTAATACTAAAAAAATCCCAATAGAAAAACTCAATACCATTTTGCCCGACCCGGGAATCGTACCCAGAACTCCACGCTCAGCAGTCGCGCTTGCAACCACGAGACCAACGGGTCAGTAAATTTTAATAATAAACAGACAGTTGTTCGGGATCTGTTTGTGCATGTATACGTACACACGCTGTAGAAAAATAATCCAAGTGCATCTAAAGCTGAAAACATCAGACGCTTCACTTTTTGTTCAATTTTGTCCTTTACTGGAAGTACGTCTGAAAACAAAATGAAACAAAAGTGAAAAGTGAATTCACTAGTGAACCGACACTCGGCATCTTTCACTCGCCTACCGAATGATTAAATAATAAAATGAACGGAGCAGATGCACGTTCATTCCTATGTAATTTTTGTGTAACTGAACGTGAAATGAAACAAAACTGAACATTCATTCGAGTGAAGCGTCTGATATCATTTGACCATCTTTTACGTGTTCTTTTTTTTAAAACTTAGCCTTAATTTTTTATCAAACTAAATGTTAGATACAAGTTACACGTGTCACCAGCTTTTTAAAACACGAGAATCATAATTTATTAATAATAATATCGAATTTGTACATTGAAACATTCAAAATTTACAAAAAAAAAAAATATTTTCGGTAAAAAAAAATACTTTTAAGTTGGGTATAAATGATAAAATTGTAATATGTTATAGTAAATTATCTTGTATATCGCCACATTATTAACGCCGCAACCTGTATATTAAGCTTTTTATTTGAGCTTGCTTGAGCAGCGGTGGCCCAGTGGTATTCGAACGCAGATAGACGCTTTACTTTGTGTAAATTATTTTCATCACCAATACAATACAGGCAATACGGCATGTCCTAGAACAAAAATTCGAAGACATGTGACATTTACCAACCCGCACTGGGCCCGCGTGGTGAATTACGGCCCACTCCCTTTCACTGAGAGGAGGCTTGTGTACCAGCAGTGGAAACATTAGAGGCTGATTATGCTTATGCTAGAGCTTGCTTATGATTCATTACAATTGTGCTTTTAAAGTAGCTTATTAAAAAGTGTTATTACAAGCATGTTAAATGTGTTCTAAAATCGCAAGTCTGTGTAACAGGTCCAGCATTCTGGGGGTTGATCAACCCAGAATGGTCGCTCTGCAACAAGGGCCGGCGACAGTCCCCGGTCAACTTGGAACCAGACAAACTGCTGTTCGACCCCAACCTACGGTTTTTACACATAGATAAACATAGGGTACGTGTTCCTAGTTAACTTATAATTTTGTTTAGTCAGCCGCGTAGCCTTTAATTAACGTTGTCTCGGGTCGTTCCAGTTTAAAAACAGAATTATAAAATATTTTACTTGGAAGGACTGCATCGGCCCTCCATAATCCGGTACAAGTGCCTAATACAATTAACCTGATATAACGTAAATAGTATGAACAGACGCCTGCACATCAAGCTACCCGAAACTATCAAATTTTCCCAATCAACCTTGAACCTAATGCTTTAGGGATAAAGTTGAAATTCTATTAAAGAAATTTTACAGATTGTAGTAGCTTGATGTGCTGGCGTCTGTACAATATTGTCAACAACTAAATTTAGATAATTTATAAAGAAACAATAACAAAGGGTTTTCTTACAGTAGTGCTGGAAAATGTAAGCATGCTTTTCAATTGTATATAATTACCCTCAAACTTCAACCGACAGTGAGGTACTATATTTTTTCTGACTGCTTAATATAACGTTTGTATTCTTTATCAGATAAACGGCCTAATAAGCAACACGGGTCACTCGGTGATCTTCACGGTGGAGAACGAGACGCGGCACCACATCAACATAACGGGGGGCCCGCTCTCCTACAAGTACCAGTTCCACGAGATTCACATACACTATGGCCTACACGACCAGTTTGGATCTGAACATGCCATCAATGGATACACCTTCCCTGCAGAGGTAAGCAAAAAAGCCTACACTTTTGCAGACCTAAAAAAACGCCACAGATTTACGCGATTTCGTAAATTCCAAATACCTAAATGATCCGAATAATGTTTGAATTGTAAGTTTTCACTGTGTTTTATAACTTAATTGTAGTTTATAGCCCAGTGAAACCGTCGCTTGTCTTAGTTATTATGTTTTTCCTCGTAGGTAATTGTATTATTTTTGAGCGAAAAAAAATTGTCTTAAACCGTAAATGTCATCGACTCGGAAAGAAGAACACCTTGTTTCAATTTTTTTTTGTTCGTATAAAATCAGAATTTTCCCAAAAAATATTACATAGACTATATGACCTAATAAAGTCTGATCTAAGCCTGAAGGCATACATAAATAATTCCCCTGGCTTAAGGTACATAGTGACACAGATTCATATCCTCATAAAGTCAGAGATTCGCAACACTCATGATACATTATGTAAGCAACCGAGGATAAAACCTAAGTGAAGCGTCGAATAAACATGTAACGCAGATAAACGTTAAAATGTTATCAGGGATTTCTTCGAAAAGGTCTCAAAAGAAAGCGTAACAGATGTTTTCACACGCATCCTCGCGCCTTCGTCGTTGAGACGTTCAAATCCCAAATGTAATCCCGACGAACGACTGACTGCGAACCAACTCAACCATGCCTCCTGTTTATTTATGTGACAAATTCTTACGTAGCCATGTTAAATCTAAAATCATGTGCTCCATCTCGTGGAAGTGGCTTTTAACTTTGTCATGGTTATTGTGACGTTTCAAGTTCAAAGGAAATTTAAAAAAATTGAATTGCTTTATTAAGTACACTGCGCCGTATTATTTCTATTTTTATATAAATTCGCTTGACCGGAACTTAGTACTTAAATGTGAAACATTAATTGTTTTTTTTTTAAATAATATTCAGTATAAAATATGTTTGCATGTTATAAGAAATATTTTTATGGGTAATAAGTTATAGTCGTCGCGTACGCAAATAATTAAAATTCAAACTACTTTATTTTTCAACAGTTTTTTCTGCATAAATACTAATCAACTTCTTGAAAGTGAAATCAATATTTTTATACTGACATAACATTCCGCGTTCGCGAAAGCTATACCCTAAATTGACGGCAAATTGAAATAACCTACTCCAATAAACCTTTGTAAGTGGTTACACTTACAAAAACCAAGTAAGTAACCGTTAAAATTTCATTTGTTCCAGATTCAGATATTCGGTTTTAATTCACAACTGTATTCAAACTTCTCGGAAGCTCTGCACAAAGCTCAAGGAATTGTTTCAATATCGCTATTGTTACAGGTAATTACATTTATTAAGTGAACACAAGGTATAAGAAGAGTTCAGATATATGTTGGACTTATATACGAACTTATTACAAAACATGGTTGATCTAATCAGTTTAAACCAACTAGCCAATTTTAAATAACAAACTTTATTACGACAGCGTAAGTTTTTGTATCTAGAACTTAGTACTTAAGCGGATTTTTCAATTATAAGATAACTTTTATCTGAAAAGTAAGTTCATACCTACTCTTCAGAAAATAGTTATCTCAGTATGACATATTTTTTTAACAAAGCTGTCAAACCACAATACATATTTATTCATCTGATAAAAGTTATATAACTATTGAAAAATCAGCCATAAGTAACTTAAGGCTGATTTTTCAATAGTTTAATAGATAATTATTTAAGACGTAAAGTTCTTAATACAAAATTGTCAACTGTTGACAATTTTGTATTAAGAACTTTACGTCAGTCGGAATATGGTTCGTTATTACGAACCATATTCCGACTGAAAAAACTAGCTGTAAGTTTAATCTTGGACCAAAGTAAGACCTTGTTTTCTAATGATAGGTACCTATGGATAAGGTGGAGGTACGACGACAAAAATGATTCTAAAACGTATTCTTAAATGCGTTAACAAGTACCTAAACAGTTATTATCAAGCATGTTTTACCACGGCGTGTGAAGTTTGAACGAAGGGAGTTCCAAGTGGAATGTTTTATCAGCAAAAATGACCAAATTTATCGCTTTTTAAATTGTATCTAAGATTATTCCTGTGACTAAACTATTGAACGTAAGTAGATAGCTACTTAAATGATCATTAATTTTAGTACAGTCGTAGAACGCAACAAAGCATATATTGTACCATTTACTGTCGTATCTTCACCCCCACGAACAGAAAAGAGGGAGAGAGCTCACATGTGCGTGTGAAAGTGCATGTGACGCGCGACTTAGGCAAAAGTTTACAGTCACAGCGATCGCACTTTAGTGCTCTTGCATGTTTATAATGATCGTGTTTAGTTGAACGTGCGACTTCGTAATGATTTACCTGGTACGCAACAAGCTGCTTCCGTTGACGTGCGTATTATTAGTCGTAATAAATTAACACCTTGTTAATGAAAGCCTTAATAAAAACTAAATTGGGGATGACATATTGGCTCTCTCTTAATTAAAATAAATCTTTTTCTAGACATCGTAATTTAGAAGATTCAGACGCATTTTAAGATCGTTCATATCGCTTATTCAAATAATAAACCAGTATAGAAAGCCCAACGAAAGTATCAATACACTCTACAGTGTACATTTTGCCAATTCTTTAGGCAGTAAATGATCTTCTAATTACAAATAATGCAAAGAGGTGTTTATTTAGGTACTTAACCGTAATTGTATCCATCGAAGTGTTACCGGCCGCACCTCTTCATGGCGTCGAACTGAGCGTAGTTAATTAAGGAAATTGGATTTTTCTGAGCGCCATTGGATTAGCCAGTAAAGCTATTAGTTCAAATTAAGTAACTGTCTGAGCTGTGGTATGGCCGTCAGCCCGTCACCACTCGGGGTCAGCGTGGACGCCCTGTGCTTTGAATTAATTGGTACTATTTAATATTATCTACTGTATCAATATTTGGAAAAAGGTTGGTTTACATTTGTGGAGAGAAAAGTTTATTCATTTTAAATTCTAAGGTGTCTTTGCAAAAAACTGTTCTGGCATAATTAAATGAATTTGTGGTTTTGCCTGTGCCATTTTTCAAGTAAAATATTTTAAGACTTGTTAATGCGCCCGCACTGTAAAGAAAGCGTGTAATTATATACAGGTTTTTATGTTACAATATTTTTAGTGCAGTATTTAAAACTAAAGTTAGATAAATGTTGACTAAGGCCCCATTCTGTTTTCTTACACCGTCATCTTTAAGAGAGGTTATTTTCGATCGTTTTATGGTTTTCCTTAATGAAGGCCAGTGCCTGTGTTAGCACATCCCATCCGATATTGTCCCAAGGGGGAACATGTTTGCCGACACGTTCATATTTCGCTTGTGGCCGCAGTTAACTGAAACTTTGCTAAAGCAAGCTATTTCCCCACGCGACAAACAATTAGCGTTGTGTCTCTGGCTTTTATTTTTTTTTTCTTTTTATTAAGTGTAACACTCGATTTCAGCTGTTAAGGCGAGATTTCTTTGATTCTACTTTTAGATTTTGTTTTATATCATCTTATCACTATGGTATTTAACCAGACAATTTCTAAAGAAAACCGATTATTAAGTCGCTATTTAACAATAATTATCTTAGTTTAAAACGAGCCATTCTGATAAATCATGATTTAATAAATTAATCGATCAATATTGTTTCAGCTTGGTGATTTATCAAATCCTGAATTAAGAGTTCTGACGGAAGAATTAGAAAATATCAAATACGGTGGTAAGGTTTATTAATTATTATCTAACCATTTATTGATTGCTATGTAGGTATATAGTATGAGTGTTTAAGGTAAATAAAGCCATTTTATTTTATTTATTTTATTATATAGGTATGTCGTTTACTATAGTTTCATTTCTGCCCTTCAAGGATAATAATCGTGATGTTATGTTATGCTATGAAGGTATCTTGTGTTATAGGCACGCTATTACAAAGGAATTGAGACACAACCATTTTTCTCGACCATTTTGGAATTATATAAAGAAGATAGAATGAAACACAAGTTGCGATCCTAAAATAGAAAAGTGGAGGAAACTTGAAAACGTATTTATTGTAGAGTGCTCAGCCGATAAACTACTTTCTCTATTACCTATCTTGTAAAGAACTTACTCGAGATAAAATTCGTTTGCTCCAGTTTAATACTCAGCACTACTTCTGTTAAAAATACATTATGTTAAAGAATTTTATGATTTTCGTCTATACTGGATATCGATTTTGTCACCTGCATCCGTCAAGGGGGTGATTCTACACGTCATTCTAAAGAACTTTCGCTATAAAACTCGTACCCGAATTGTAAAAAAAACATACATGCATCGAAATATTCGGTCTATTTATTGAACAGGTTATTGGTATTTTTTTCACGAATCGGATAAGAGTTTCGTGGTGATAATGATGGGAAGAATCCCTTCCATCCCTTGATGGATGCAGGTGACTAAAGCGCCACCCTGTACGTAACTGACAAAATGATTATAGGGACACCTCTACCTATCCCTTGGGGCATTACAGGCGTGATGTAACGGTATATATTTTATTTTAATGACAGTAAAATTGTGCCTTTGTGCCCTACCTTATTTAAACTAAGCGTGGCGTTTATGTTCTATGTTTTTTTGAAATCCACAAAGGTGCTGAGATGCCAGTGAACAAGTTATCCGTCCGGGGCCTCCTGCCTGATACGGACTACTACATGACGTATGATGGCTCGACCACGGCGCCTGCCTGCTACGAGACAGTCACTTGGATCATCGTCAATAAACCCATCTACATCACTAAACAACAGGTAAATACATCGTCAATAAATTCAGTCTACCGTAATTCACTCAATTATTGTTGGGCATACCGCATAGGCCTCTCTCAAGTTGCATCCAATACCCGGTTTTTGGCCTTCCAGTTACAGTCTGTTTAAAACCTTTAAAAGTTTATCGGTCTACCTTGCTGGCATTTTCATTACCAAGTAAAACTACCTACTTTTCACCCAAACTTTTTGCTTGCATAGTAGTGTGAGATAAACAAAAATCATAATTTTCTTACTTAACTAAACTTCAGGGTGGCAGGGATATCGACGTGCCAACTGTAACCTGAATCCAGCACATGATACTGAAAGTTTTAGTCGGTAATAAAAAAAAATCTGCTGTTTCATAGAAAAGTGACGCCTTCGAGGATAGAAAGTATGAAATAGCTTATTTTTCTAACCCTTGAAAATTTTCAACACGGGGTTTCAGAATCATGTACTGAATCCATGGTTACAGTTTGCGCGTTGATGTCCGTGCCACCCTGTATACCTACATAAACAATTAAATATAAAAGATATAGTTAGGTGTATCATACCTATAACTTATCAAAAGATAAACGCTTACTTATAATAATAATATAGGCAGCTATACCCATCCTTGCAAATTGTTGATCTTGGATTGGTAGAAACTTGAGTAACAGCTGCATTGGCACAAGTTGTACAAGTCACAACAAACTTATTGAAAAGTCATAACTGGTTGAGCTTTCATATCGTCTGCAAACCTATTTTCGATATTAAAGCTCAACTAAACACAAATAAATTCATGCGTACCTACGTTACCACTTTACACTTTGTACTGTAAACTCAAACGTGTCAAATGAATGCTAACTATTTTTTATTTATATGGTAAACTCAAAGAATATTATACATTTTTCATCAAAATCACGAGGCACTTATATCAATATCGATTATCTCTAAATGACACTCTATACTTGTCAAAAGCTCATTAAAACTCTTTCAACAAATCATCAAAAGTGTATTAGGGAATAATGCTCAATTGCTCAACACTCAACAGTGGCTCAGTACTCAACAGCAGTGGGTCAGTGCTAACAATCAATATGTGCGGTAACTGCACCCGTTCAAGTTCGTCGTTTGCATTATACGCCTCCCTGCCCTCCTTGTTCGACTACAGACGTAGGAGTTATGGAATAGCTTCCTAGAGAATTTAAGTTTTATGATATTAGAAACTGAAATCTGATATGAACCGACGTGGATTTTGTAGAAGTTTCTGTAGATGATTCTGTAACCGGTAAATCTGAGCTTACTCACCTACATTTAAATCCAGATTATTTAATTGATTTGATGATAGATCAGCAGTGCGATTCTGTAACCATCTCACTGTAAAAACTTGGGTGAGGTGAGCGTGGAGTGAGCTGTCGTTCCAACTAATGCTAGGGATTGACACTATTGACAGCACACTCTAAGCTCATTTCACCTAACTTTTCACGGTGAGATTTTTACAGAATCAATCAGCAATACTATTCGTGAGTGATACTTACAAATCCACACTGACAGTATGTATCAAAAATATTGTACGTACAAACCGAACTTTGTGATTACTCGCTCAAAGCACATCAAATAATAATGTATCTAGAACCATCTTAATTATTCATAATCTCGAAACCAAAATGTTGATATAGATAAGAAACTTTTGAAGGGCGTTGAAGATATAACTTTCTCGCGCACAAAACTTTTTGTTTCAAGGTGCTTGCTGAGCCAAAAATCTATGAAGACCCGTGTACTTAAGGCACACTTCTACAAGGCGTAATTAAACTAGCATAAGCAGTTCCTCCCATGAATTACACAGTGAACATATTTCACGAGTCCACTTAATAGCCCAACTATAGCCACAGTCGCCGCACGCTCGCGGCCACCGCATCCAGTCGAAGACAAGTATCAGTGTATTCAAGCGTGGTTGGGGCAGCGTAATAACATTTTCATTTGTGCCCACGCTACAATAAACAACTCACGTCCCTCGCGCTTAGACAAAGACTCCGCCGTGAATTATGTACGTGTTAAAAGTAAACTGAAAGTGCCGCGTTGTGTGGCTGTTATTATAAATCATTGTTTATGTTTTCCGTTTGTGTTGGTCGGAAAATTAAGTGCTAGTGGAAACTGCTTGCAATCTCGCGGGGAGTTGAGCGAACGCCATGTGGTCGCTGCTTGAAGCGCAATTTACAACACCACTAACGTGCTTAGTTTTATGCTAATAAAATCCCCACACCTTTATGCTGGCAGGAGTCATAAAAAGTGAAATAAAAGGAATAATACGTGTAAGCTTAACTGTAGAAAATAAACTATTGACGTTGGTGATGCCTATAACGAGCATCGTACAGCTATTTGCCAAATTGCCCATAAAGGGGCAACCGCGGGAGAACATTTAGGTACCTACTACACAACACATGCATAGGCATTGTTATTTGTTAATGTTTACCTTTTTCCTAAGGCCACAACCTTTCTGCAATTTCTTCACTATTTCTTCCACAGCACTGATGAAAATTAAGTTCCAGTTACCTAATAAAACGCTTAAAAATAATAACGCCGCTGAACAGCTACAATAAAACCCATGTAAAGCTCAACAAACCAAACATAGCCTTCGCACCAAACACCACAATACAAACCAAATTACATTTGGTAAAATCAAAGTTTAGGCGGAGTCTATAATCAGAATCAAATTGTTTAATACAGCGTAAACAACGATGCGAATCAGATAGCCGTGGTCGCGTGTTCCGCGCCAGTTACTCCGACCGTGGCAACAACATACCTATATTCACTCCATGGTAGTCACCCAACGTTATAAAAGGAAGAAATTTCAATTTACTTGAAATATCTCTCCACCTATGAACACTTGTAAACGTTATCATAGAAACTGAACATCGTGTTTTCGAAAATACTTCCATAGGTCTTGTAGCTCTATTCTGTTCATTTTCTTAGTTTGCTTTTCTGTTAAAAATATTTTCTCATAGTCCCAAAATCGTCTGACAAAAATTAGATAGAGTGTACTTACTGATTTTTAACGTTATGCTTCTTCCTCTCTAATAAAATGGTTCCCGAGAGCAATATTCCCTCAACAAAATAACCAGCGCATCTTCCTGATAATGTTTGGCAAAGGCTTCATAAATTTCAGAACAGGGTTAGTCATTTTACTTTCAAGAACTTTAGTGTCAACATAATTGAATTTCATGACTGTAGCTGCACGGCTTGAGGCGGCTGATGCAAGGCGACGCCAGGCACCCCAAGGCTCCCCTCGGCAACAACTTTCGGCCGCCCCAGCCTCTCCACCACCGAGCCGTGAGGACCAACATTGACTTCGATCTCAGCAAGGTAAATTACACCTTAAAGGATATTAACTTAAACACAAACTCCTCTGGAGACACGCTTAATAATTCATATTGTATGCTAAGCCGGGTTCCTAAGCGATATACTCGTACTTAGTCGTTGCATTGTGTATGTTCCTGTAAAATGGTTAGCTGTACTATTAGCGTAGCACTAATGAATCGTATTTGCTTAGTCGGCGCTTGAGTTGACATCGCTTATGTTAATTGTTTTTTAAATTTTCAGTATCCTGGGAAGACTTGTCCAAGCATGCATCGAGACATGCATTACAAAGGTAATTATAGTCTTATTTACTTTCACAAAACACCAATTATTTCATGATTTTTTAAAGCTCTCGTACGATATTTTCTTATTAAGAAAAATGTTAGCAAGCTATCCTATTTTCCATCGAAGCCTACAGACATAAACTATCTCCACAATCACCGAGCAACTGGTGTTAGTAACAGTAACCTATGTAGCGATAACGATAATTTCACAGTTATCGTGATTGCAAATTACGTAATTGGCGCAGTTACATTTCGTGTTCAAATATGAGGGCGGCTTTTGTGATACCGATAGCGGGTAGCAGTGTTTTAATTAATACGTTGGCAATAATCAAAGGCTTCTTTTTTACAATCAAGAAGAACATCTCATAAAAGATTGGTACAGTTTCACCAGAAAAGGTGCGCGCTTCGGTAATCTTCGTGTTTCCGAATTAGTACGAACTTCACGTCACAGAGTAACCCTCATAGAGGCCAAGCTTCTAAGTTTTGTACTGCCTAGCACAAAACTTAGAAGCTGTGTATCGATCATTGCGCGTTTGTTTATAGCATTCTCTCCGTCGACTTTTAAGAAGTTTTTTAAGCTTTTAAGAAGACTTTTTTGGAAGTGCATATTTATTATGTAATTCATTAATGACTCATTTTGTAATATTGGTAATACAAAATAGATAAGTACTTCCATGGTGGTTCTATATTAGATCTCATCGTGCGTTCTTATTTCCGAAATTAGACGATGACTGCCGAAGCGCATACTTTTGCCTGAATATCTTTAGATAAAACGACTGATTGGTGTGATCGTTTTCTTACCGTTAGCTGTTGCCAATTGCTCAGTGATCTGTTATTTTCTTCCACAACTAATATTCCCCTTTGTAATAACTATCATACGCAGCCTCTGGTATTTTTATTAACAAATATTGGCAGTATTTTTCGTGTAATTTTAGCACCAACCCAAATCTCAATCATTTGTATAGATTTTAGAGACTTGCTCAAATCCCATTCCGCCCCGCGCTACAACCCGCTGACACTCCGACCCCAGCTTCCACACGTTATCAAGGTTTTCATTTCTGTTGCAGCCAAAAGCTGGACACAATATTGAAGCTAATTCCACTCCGGTAGGCATTCACATAGCAGCTACGTAGAAGTATACATTAACTAGTCCATAAGTTTGTATATACCTCTTGTACAGTCTTATTTACATCCTGCTTATGATAAATGGAGCTACAAAATATATTTTAAGTGTAATATATTCAATCTTAACTTAGCGCTGATGTTAGAACTAGAATAATGTGATGAGTGAGTTTCGTTGGGTAAAGGTTACCTATAATATTTTATTACGGCCTTTGATTAAATAGAGTATTAATAGATATTTTCGGATAGATTGTTCGAACCATGCCATCGGTTTTGCTGTAGTAAATTGTATACTTAACGTAGAAAAATTTATCCATAGTTTTAATTAGGTATGTCGAATTTATATACATTGTTTATTGAAATTCTTACATATCATTTGAAAAGTCCGAAGTTTTTAATCGTTATGTTGCAATTATTGAGTACATATCTACTGAATTATCTATTGTAAATTGTTACTTTTATAAATGTTTGTATAATTGTTTAGAGTCTTCTAGTTAATTAGAATTGAAATCAATTAACGAATGAATTTAGATACATAATCATATCAAGTTATATGTACTAGTTCTAAGGTCATAATTGATGGTACTAGGTACTTTAATATAACAATATATATCGCTGTAAGACGTCTATAGCTTTAATAAACTATATTCTAGTGTTTATATTTCATTGCGTATTGTAAGATGAAAACTATTCCATGATTATGAAATGTATATCGCCTGGCTTTCTTGTAAGATCTATTAGAAATATTATTTGATTAAACGATATTCAATTATGTTTATTTTCTCATTTATTTAACCAACTGTAAGCAATACCTTGCTGGAAAAAAACCACATTGTAGATTTTTTATCGGGCGATAAAAAATCTACAATGTGCTGTAGCTGTAATCTGCTTGAGCCCCTGTAATTTTTCGCGGTCGATTTTAAATCTGAAAATGCGCATTCCCATATATCCCGATTCCCATTGGCAATCCCAATAAGCTACCGGTCGTTAAAAAGCTTGCAGTTCACGACAGTAGTAAATACAATATGAGGGGGTTTTATAGCAACGTTTTAGGTGTCAAATTCATGGTATCCCATAAGATAAAGTTGAAATTAAAGTAAGATCTACACACAGGTTCTACTGAAGTCAAATGTTGTTTCCCAAAATCAACAATAGCAAGTTTTAAAATAAGCTGAAGGTATGCCCTAATGCAATGGAGTAAAACCGTCTGTTTTAGTGTTTCCTTCAGTCTTGTGTTTGAATAAAAAGCTCATTTGAATTCTATGAGAATCGAAATTGCTCTCCTTCTCGCTGTAGTAACTTAATTTAATCGAGTTCCATCACAATGTCTTTTACCTTTAGATTAGGTACTCGCTATAATGCTGATAAAAGTGGAAAATAAAATTTATAATACTTTTCCTTTTGTTATCTCAAGACGCTCTTTTTCCCAAGTTGGTAGTCACGTATATTTTATTGTACAAGAGTCAAATATAAATTATTTTTCCACGCGATAACGTGGAGATTAAGATTGTAAAATAAATTACTTGATTTTCCGCATAGA
Organism: Apamea crenata; assembly: GCA_949629185.1. Classification (NCBI taxonomy): domain Eukaryota; kingdom Metazoa; phylum Arthropoda; class Insecta; order Lepidoptera; family Noctuidae; genus Apamea; species Apamea crenata. The sequence continues at coordinate 9,973,502 of OX451359.1, forward strand.
GGTCGAGTTTATTGGAAAAGTTTCCGTCGGCGGGTGCTGATACACTTACATAGATTGAGTTCATTAACATTTTATAATTATCGAGTTTAGTGTAGGTGTTTTAGTACGCCTCTACGTTATTAGGAACGCAAATATGTTACCGCAATTTATTTTTATATCCTACTAATATCATAAACGTGAAAGTTGGTATGGATGGATGTTTGTTACTCTTTCATGCAAAAACTACTGCACGAATTTGGATGGAATTAGGCACACAGATGGTTTATAACCAGGATTACCATATAGGATACTATTTATCCCGATAATATTCCCACGGGATCGACCTTATGCGGGTGAAACCGTAGGGCGCAGCTAGTATTATCATAATATCATCGTCCCTTTTATTAAAAACGATTTTATATAAAAAAGAGAACCTATTGCAAAGCTTGAAGCGTTTAAATATCATGATCCTTAACAATTTATAAGTAAATAACTCGTATTAACTTATAAACTTGACGCATTTGGGAAGCATAGTGAACAAAGTTGAGTGGTGCAATAAGCTGTTTATTTCTTTTGTTCCTCCCAGTCTAACTTGACGAAGTTGCGAATTGAGATCCTTCCTACGTGCATGTCGACGTTGATAAAATATAACATACAACTGTGTATGGGTAGGTATGTATGTTTAGTTAGTTAGCTACACCTACCTGACGTACTTAAATATGAGTATGCTACGTTTAATTTTATTATTATAATAGGCACATAGTTTTGACTTGACTATCTCTTTGCCTAGCTGCAAAAAACACATAATATGCAAAAACACTTGTTCAAAAAGATAATAATTTTTATTATGAATAGGGTCCAATTGACTAGTGTACTGGTGGTCACTGCCGCTAGAGGGCGAGGCACCTCCAAGAGCATAATTACACCGACATAGGTAGATAGTATTTCGTTTGGCTTTCCGTTTCCCCCATTCAGTATCTCTCTACTCTGGTATATTCCAGCCTATTTTCGGGTACGGCCACCATCTGTCGCTTGCTTGTTTCACAGTTTCCGCCAGCGAATTTCTTGATGTCGTCTGTTTTGTTGTGCTCTTCTATAGATAGGCCTACGTTTCTTTTATTCTTATGTAATAGACATACGAAAATATTTTATTAATTAAACAAAATCAATAGGTCTAAATAACAGTTTGTGCGAGGTCAAAAAACTTTTCTGAATAAACATGACGTTTTGTTACGAAGACTGGAATCACCGAAAAGGTTGGATAAGAGTGACACTGGCTGGTGACAGTCTGTCTAGGAGAGCGTCGCATCGATTGTTGTGTGGCGCATAGACTATACACTATATTTAGGAATAGATGTGCAACTATGAATTTTAATTTAAGTTTTAATGACGTGAAAAATAGATGGCACTGATACCAATTAGACAATTACCTACTTCTTTTACCCGCTAGATGGCAGTATACTTAAATTTCAAATCGATATAAGTAGGTATTGTAGGCGCCATATATTTATTTGTATTTAAGTACGAATTTAATATAAATAAAAGAACAATTCCTTTTAAAATATTTATTTCTTTTTATTGGTTTACCACGGGTATGGTATTTCAGTTCAAAATGTTTTCCACAAAGACGAATATTGCCATGTATATAAGAATCACCTTTCATTTTCATGTCTTCAGTTAAAACAGATTTCCACATATTAAATCTATCCTCGTGTGGATAAACCGGGGACGGAAATGAATGCAGTGGTCCTGAAAAATCGAAGCATTCGAAGTTATTTATGGCAACTAGGCCCCATTGTTCTTAAAAACTATTGTTAGTAAACAAACACAGAAACCAAACCAAAACAGAAAATTGTAAGGTTAGCTGTGGGGTCTTCTGACCAGCACCTTCACAGCGTGCGACAACCAAGGAGCGTCGTACTTTTCTATCAACATACTTAAGGTGCTGTTAGAACTAGAGCGTGCTCTTGACAAGATGGAATAAGTTTTTTTACGGATTATGGCATAAAAATCATCGGTATGTGCAGATGCGAACGTACCGGACGCACTACAATAGCGCAGCAGTCCCAACAGCATCCTGAAGCAGTTATTATAATATTGAATATGCAGGGCGTCTAGCGAGCTCTTAGTATGCCTTACCCACAGGCCGCTATGTAGAACGATTGGCAATACGCATTAAACAGCGTAATCTGTACCTCCATACCTACAACGAGCGAACCTATGTATCAGCATGTTGGCCATGACGGGACCGCTATCACCCTGTGCTCTCGATCATAGGTACCTAATATTTTATTCAGTACAGTTAAGTAAGTTAGATATTATTACTCACCATCGAGTTTACATCCGAAATAGCATTTTTTCTGTATGTTTTTAGTCTGCATGAAACCAACAATATCCAAATCGAGTACACAAACGGAGGTCGAGTATACAAAAGCCGGGTCAATCAGTAAGGAGAGTATCACGAAGTCCAGGGTAAAAACAGGGTCAATTAATCCAACAATCAATGCAAATCTAATGAGAAATCCAAAAAAAAGTAACGAGCGAAACGACAACACAGAAATTTGAAACGTACTCTGTGTTTGAAACTTTGAATTGAACTGTCAAGAGTGACAAGTAGTGTCAAGTGCCAATCTGTCATTTTACCGATGCTAACTAGCTCCATCTATCAAGCAATAGTATACTTTCTATTAAAAGTTTTCAAAACGTGAACTATGGATGTCGCCACCTTCCATACATTAGATATTTACTGTCAGATGTATGAAAGTTTCACCCCCCTGGTGTGGCGGCTGTCTTCCAATGACAGAGTTGGTGAGGGGAGCCGCTGTCGTACCACGTCCACGACGAACTGCTATATATTCCGGCATAACCCTAATGATATTGAAGCTGCTGAACCACTAATATGATGACCACATCTGGTAAAGGCTATCCTGCGCCGTTAAATATAAGTTTCAGACTGGAAAACACTTTTCCTTATAGGAAAGCAACAATAAAAAAAAATACATTTAACGTTTACCCAATCCGTCTAACATAAATCACAAGAAGGTATTGTTTACACAGTTTGCTAAACACTCGTCGAGTGCCGCGCCTCGAGAGCTCGCTTCAACACGAGTGTGAGCTCAAATGTACTCGAAACTCGAGTTTATTTGCTCTTTATTGAGCGAGTGACAAGATTTGACGCCGCGTCTCGCGTGTGCATTGAGCTTTATGTTACAAATTGAGTAACATATGTACCGGAGTATATCGGAAGAATAGTGTCGTATTTGAACGAAAATTGGTTTTATTGTTGAAGTGTTAGGGTCATTGCTCTAAAAGTGGAAATGATGTAGGTTTATGTTCAAGTAACAGCCGTTATATTATTCCAGTCGAAAATATTATGTGATTCCTCAAACATTACCTACATTCTTAATGCTAGGTCAAAATGCAATAAACATAAGGATCTTTATTGCATTTTTACCTAGTATTAAGACCAGTATTATTACCCTGGCTGGTATTATTACCGCGCCGGCGACGGTGCAGCTACCGTAAGCAAAAGCAGTTCGAAAATTAGTAGTACCCAGGGTAAGCTCAGAGTACTTTAGTATCATCACTGGAAGAGACTTTTTTTAAAGACGCAAACTCTCCACAAAATCCAGTACTGAGTTAAGGCCACTTTCGTGACCAGACTATGACTATGTGTAGCAAGTAGCTGGCCTAAACACTACAGGTACATACTTTGACAAATCTCCAAACATCGACTCCTGTCTAGACAAACCGCTCAAAAAGTTATCTTCGGATACGCAGAGGAAGTTCCAACGTGTAATGCCGAGCAGATCTAGTTTAAAAGTTGCATTACAACAGTGGCATACACATCGTTGAAGCCAATTTGAGTTTTATGCAAATGTGTGTTTTGTGCCACGCCGCCGCGCCTGCCCGAGTCGCGACCGCGTGCCTTGTGTTGGCTTGTTGGCAAAAACACAGATTTTCGTATTGTACTTCATTCTTGGTATTGGTGTTTTGACAGTTATTATTGTGCTGTTATTATGCTATATTATTCTTGGATATCTGGCCTGATTCAAGGCAACAGTTCTGAGATTTCTGTTTAGTATTGAACGTGGGCGGAATGGGGTAATTATCGGTAAACATAACACCCCGCGTTGTTTCCCCGAAGGGTTGGCACCCACATTTTGCCAGTAATGTTTGTCTCATGTAGAAATTATAATCTCGTATTAAAATTTAAGATAACGCAACTCAGGCCCCCAAGGTACAGCCGCTTGCCTAGTTTTGGGACCAATGTTCAAATAACTATGTTAAATATTATTATTCTAATGAGTAGGGCCTATTGTTATCATCCGGGCACAAATCTAGACTCCGCGCTACCACTAAGAAATTCCAGATGGACACAATAACACTTTGCCCGACCTGGGGACAAACTGACCCGGGAATCGAACCCAGGACCTCATGCTCAGCAGGTAACGCTTGACCACTAGACCAACCAATCGGTAACATATCATCTTTATCATTACTTACATGATAGGTTACTAACAAACCCAATAAAATAAAACAAAATATACAGGCATGACCTAGTCTTGGCAGAGTGGGTTCATTTCAGTATTGCATCGAGTGGGAATCGAACTTACATCGGTCGCTGTCAGCTATCACGCACTAACCGCTAGGTTACAGGAGACTTCTGCAGACAAATATCCTAAATACTTTGACAAGTTCATAATTTCTTTCCGGCTATCATCATGTAGTGCGAACGTACCTACAAGTCATTGAATATTTAGATTTATCTGTCCCTTTAATCCTACATAACCCAAAATATATCAAACTAGTAATCCACCCGGGACTTCGCTCCCCAAGATTTTGTGTACTTTATGACAGTCAACTTTCTAAGGGCTTTTGGATAGTGTGGAACTCATATGAATTGGATATGGTATTTTATAAATTTTTGGCACGATATTGTGCGAAATATATTGTTATCAAAGTATACTAGTGTTCCCTATAGTTAGATTTTAAATCGACCAGTCTCCATAGTCTCCATCTTCCTAGCCAACCAACTAAACCAACCAGTCAACTATTTTCGGGTCGGGTTCCAGTCTAACGAGATTCAGTTGGATACCGGATATTTTACATGGAGCGAAACTGGTATCCATACCTACATTCTGAGTTTTCATAAAAAAATGGAAAATTAATTTTTTTCAAAGAATTTTTAATATCAATATTCAGGCTGCGAACAATGTCACGCTAAAGTATACATCAGCAGGCCATCAGCTTGGCCGCCTGCCCATATAAAACCTACATATAAAAACAGAAAATTTACTTAAAATGGCAAACAGCCAGGAATGTTTTCTAAAAGTTATTTCAGAAAAAGAAATCCGCTTTCATATCGAAACTAACTCTTTATTTGTATGGGTGATCCCTCGCGGGTACAAGTTAAAAACAGCTTTCACCGGCCGCCGCGTTTGAATAAGTTTCGCTCAAGTTTTATTGAAGTTGTAACCTTCGGCCCGGTTTGATATATGTACTTCCCGCATCTGTACCGAACGGGTCCCGCCGTGCCAAAGTTAGTGCACTCGTAAATTATTCAACCCCTCTGTATACATGTGCTTGTCGTAACCGAATGGTGTTCGAGTCACAATGTCACATTGTGTTTTTTATTTATAGATAAAAAAGTTTTTTACTTGTTTGTATCGTACACTTTATTAAAATAAAATCTATTTATTTATTTGTTCATTTATTTCAGGCGACGCAGGCCACATATTTTTATAATAAAATAGTACTTCACTAGCTAGTTCTGGTGCTGTTCTGTGGTACTTGTCCGCGGAAGCGACGGAACACTACGTCCTGCGGCCAGAAGTCTTCTTCTATGACGACGGACAGATAACAATTCGGTACACATACCACAAACGCGTTGAAGTTGACGTTGCGATGCGACTCCAGTAACTGCACCCTCGGCGAGTACCTCATTTTCTGGCGCACGTACTCCACGATGTCCTCCGCCTTAGTGATGTAGTATAGGCGGGAGATGTACAACGGTGTGTTCGGCTTTGCGGGACGTAAGCTGACTTTGGGCTCCGTTTCCTCCTTTGCACTGTCACGAAACCCTAATCATCAGCCCCATTCGGTGCCTTTTCTGGCATAGGCTTTATACTTGGAGCACCCGGGGTACTCGCGGTGACACTAGCGGATTCCTTTAGTCGACTGACAGCGGGACGGGGCTCGGGGCTCGGGTGGCAATGCGTGGAGGAGCCGCGATCACGGGCGCGGGGCTGCGGGCCACGCGGGCGGGGCGCTCTACAAGCTCAGCAAACGACGGGTGCGCTGGTGACGAAACTGCTGACGCAGAATTTGACGACGATACATCGAGGCTGGCTCCGTGACACATGTTTACGTTAGATGCATCCACTGTTGACCTAGTGTTGATTGACCACACTGTTGCGCAACTCGCTAAATTCCTTGCGCAAATCGGTGACGGTGTTTTGGGATGCATCTAACTCCGCTAGAACATCCGCGAGGCAAGCCTTCAGAAAGACAATGTCCTTCAGAAGGCTTGTTACATCGACGTGGTCCAAGGTGGCGGGTGGCAGCTTGTGCAGCTCCTTCGCCACCAACGTCGGCACGTCGTCTGGGTCGGTCTCCTTGAACAGCGTGATAATGTCTTGCAGGCTTCTCTTAGTCCCGTCACACCGGCAGGCTATTGTTGTTTACCACACTGAACAGCAATAGCTTGGCAGCAGCTATGTCATCCTCGCTGAAGTTCGTTGCGCAGATTTGGATTTCTGCTGCAGGAACGCCAGCAGCTATTTTTTTTTTTTAATAAAAACTTTGCCCCACACTAGGAATTTTTCCTGTATCGTGGGTGCGTTTACACACATTTAAACTCACATACACAAACAGCCAGACCCGGAACAACTACTACTACTACTACCATACAAATATTTGTTCCGTGCGGGAATCGAACCCGCGACACGCAGCGCAGCAGTCAATCGCTTAACCACTGCGCCAACCGTGCCGTCAAAGTTCATTGCTCATGGCGAAAAAAAAAATTACAAGCAACAGCTTGCGCCGCGCTAGTCAATACACAGAATATGCAAACACGTGCGCATCGGAACGTGGTACAAGCAAGACTAACAAGCAAGATAAGCTAGATTATCCTCCTATACATACATATAGTAGGATGCTGCTGCCTATCAGACTAAAAATATTTCCCAAGTGAGATTCTGGTCTCTTCAAAGCCCGAATACAGCCAAATCACAATTTGTTAACAAGCACTTATTTGAAAGAACAGCATCAAAGTGTGTGCTAAAGCTTATAACGGCAATTGCCAAACGACTTACACATAGCAGCAAATTGCACTAAGTCTAACGACATTGCTTGCTTAGTGCTACGAACTCGCTACGGAGCTACGAACAGGCTACGGTGCTACGGAGCTACGAAAGTCTACGAAACTCTACGCTCCGGTGTACGGCGCGGCAGACGGCAGGCTACGACGTATTAAAATAAAAGCAAAGCGGAGTCACTTTAATTCTTTGAAGCGCCCGCCCAGGTGATTCCAACGCTGCAGATTTACTTACGCCGCTCAGTTAACTTTTATTACAATTACTGGAACCTAAACTGTGTACCTGATGTTTTTATTTTTAGAAAAAATAAAGGCAAAAGAAATCTGTCGTAAAGATTAGATAACCTCGTCGCCCTTGCGTGAGACAACAGAACGTATGCTTTACAAGAAAATAGGAAGAGATTTAGCTCATGGTAGCTACGGCCGTGGGAATAGAACACATGCAGTGTTCGCCTTGGCAATATTAGTACGACGCCACATAATTTTATCCAGTCTCGGTCATAAATATAGCACCTAACCCCATTATTGTTGCAAGAAAACGAACGGTAGAGGCACGGCACGGCTTTCGTGAAACCGCTACTTATTTGTCTATGGATGCCTTATGAAATGTTACTGTTGTGTTATAAACCGCGAGCAGCTGGCAGAGCGAAATGTTGAAGAACAAAGAGCCACATACCAGCAGTAAACGAAATAAAAATTACTCTGTAAAAAGGTGGTTATACCCCCTTTTTACCACCTGTGCGAATCGCTATAGAAATAAAATCGTGTTATAAGAAGATGAGCAAGCCGCTAAGTACACTAGCACAACAGATAGCCCAGGATGCGGCGGACGACCTTTCGTAGTTTTATTAAAAACAATAAAGATAATGACTTTACAAGGAAATTGGTGGCCGCCACATAACGGCCGCAGTGTCTGGCTGTTATGAAAACGGTTACGGTGTCACAAAATGCTCTCTAGGAAAATACACCAACTTACTTTCATAAATAACGTATCAGTGACGTCATTCGCCGACAGATTGCGGAAACTATATGGCGGCCACCGCTCTTCTGGAAAACCGTCAGCTTATCTTCTAAAAGGGAAAACATCATCAGCCTATATCTGTTTTCAGTTCAACTCGATTTTCGGCAACTCTCATCGAGCTGCTACCATAAGGAAAAAACAATAGGAAAACTTAATAGTAGATCATTATTACCCTCCATTCTACAAACGTTATTGCAAAATTCAACGAACAAATATACAAAGGATCTTACAAAAATCACGTACCTACCCGTAAAGTTATAATAAAATTGTTTAATTATTCAAAGCGATTGAAAGAATCAAGAGTAATTAAAACGTAATTAAGGACGGCAATGGTTTCAGGTGTCCATTCTAATCTCATGTTCCGAGGGAAGGCCGATCCCCGGCCGGTATATTCTGACAGCGACACGACTCATTTTACAACGAAATTATGATAATATTGTTATTTATTTAACCTTTTAATAACAGTCGTTTTTGTTTTAAAGTCAGCATTAATTTTAAAATATAACAATGAGTCTTTTAAATCAATATTTTATAAGCAATTTAAACATACAATTCAGCAATTTTAGGTTTTTAGAGAAAAATGCTTTGATGAACAGAAGATAAAAGTTAAGCTTTTCAGTAGCATACAATGTAAAGCAAATAATAATTGATTTAATTTTCAAAAAAGTGTGGTACCTACAGTCTGTTACTAAAAATATAATTTTACAATTTAGGGAAACTGGCGTCCTACCTAGGTTACATGATAACCTGTGTTAAGGTTAAATGAATAAAAAAACAATCTCATTTCATGAAAGTTTACTAATATCAATTCAACACAACAATCCAAGAGGCCTATTAAACGAATAAGACCACCCATTTCCCAAATTACATTAGGTACCTACACAGAGGGTCGTCCAATACCCTAACACCAGATAATGATCCTGTTAACACAGACGCCGATGTCCTACAAGTTACATCTCCGTAACAGATCGGACACCGCTCCTACAAGTTACGCCCGGACATGATCGGATACCGTTGTCCGGAATAAGGATGCCCGCGTGTGCTCTTTCCCACGCTCCTCCACAAGCATGCGACGTTTATTAAGCACTTCACGTTTTTGTTACCTGCAGAGAGATTTATTACTTTTAATTATTTTTCATTGTCCGCCGCCGTTATTCGTCTTAGAGGCATCGCATTAAATTATTATGCTCGGATATGATTTACCGCTGAACGTCGTGTAATTTATGTATTACAGGTTGATAGCGTGTGGTTATTCTTGTCTTATGAAGAACCGATCGGATGTGTTGTGTTTACGTGTAACTTTTTACGTAATCTACATTGTGTAATGTGATATTCAACCGAGTTTCTGATATATTAAAAATTATTAATAATCAGCTTATAATGTTCCCACTGCTAGGACGCAGGCCTGCTATCTGTGAGGAGTGGGCAATAATCTACCACGCAGGCCCAGAGTAGGTTTGTGCATGCCGGTTTCCTCACGATGTTTTCCTTCGCCGTTTTGAGAGCAGCGGTTATGAAATAATTTACACAATTTACTGGGTTCGAACTGACGTACAATTCGTAAGTAGCGGCCGTTACCACTGCGCCACGAGGTTTTGAAATCCTTTACAAAGACGATAGAATAAGTTGCTATATGTACGCTTTGTAAGACTGAGGCCTGCGTAGATATCATGCTATCAGATGGAGTGGAGACAACTGTGAATTTAAAACTGACCACAGTAACTCACCGGAGACTTTCAAACCACCACAAAACCTGAACGCCCTTCATCATAACACCACGCCCGTCCTCCCTAAATTATAAAATTAATATCATAAACAAGTTGTAGGTACACAAAATAGAAAAGTTAACTGTAGGCCCTTCATCGGTATTCACCTCAGTCATAGTAGGGTTCATTAAAATGCGCCGAACAATAAACGGTGGCCCGCGGGACCTTTTGTGAGTGCGCGAGTTTTAACCGCATTTCAATCTGTTCGTTATTATTTCCTCATTGTTTATGGTCGCTGTACTGTGAGGTGCTCTTTTGGCTGGAATACAATTTAGCTGTTGTCTGGCTTGTATAATGTACCTATAGTTACGTAGCCTCAATTTCAGTCGGTTGATTCAAATTTTTAAGTAGTTTTGTTTTTTTAGTGTAGACTTTTTTGCAGAAGACTGGTTAAAAGGAGATGTAACGTACTGTGGGTCAATTGAGGACATCTTAAAACGTTATTACTAACAAAATAATATAGTAATCAGGTAAGGAGAAATAAATTATAATAGATATATCAAGTGATCCTTAAAATTAAACGACAACTTAACTAAGTTTAATTACCTCACATGACATTTCTAAGCCAAAATCTTCATGGAAACTGTATGCCCACTAATTTAAGGGTTACATATGACCTTGTTCTTGCAGTGTACGGGTTAATTTATGTGGGGTTACTTCGGCCACGTGGTCGCGACAACCGCCCAGGCTCTGTTCGCCATATCTACGGCCACCCGCCCTCCGCCGTCCGCCCGCCCAGCGGATTTCCATATGCGCCTCGCCGTAAACGCTCATAAATTAACTACAACTATTATAGAATAATGTTACTCGGTTATATATTAAGGTGCTTTTGATTAACGTTTCAATTAGTTTAATAAACAGTTATGAAAGGAGCGGAAAAATTAAAAAGTTTTGTTGTTGTAATGTTTTATTGGATAGTTATGGGTAAAGTGAAATCGGATGTGTTTATAATTTTTCGCTGTTCAAAATTAAAAATGTTGTTTTCAAGGAATCTTTTGTCGTGGTTTTTATTTTACTCAAAAATAAGCTCAAGTAATGTATTTTATATGGGTAAAGTGAAATAGGATGTGTTTATAATTTTTCGTTGTTCAAAATGAACTGCTTTCAAGGAAACTTTTTTCATGCTTTTTATTTTACACACACAAAAGCTAAAGTGATGTATTTGTAACATAAAAAGGAATTAATGTTTTTTTTTTTTGTAAATTTATAAAATTCACTTATACCAATAGAAACGGTACTTTCAAAAGCCAGAATGTAAATATAGGTAAACTAGTCGATTTCCCAACGCTCGCGCTAGCTGGCAACATATGGGTTAAGATATTCGAGTGAGCTCAGACACGGCCCATTCAAAAGGCGCTCTAAACGGAAGGATACGAGCCGTAAAATAGGATTTCATGCATGCGTAGCTTTGTGTGAACAAATATGTACGGTTGACAACGCACGACCTTTGCCGATAACCCAAGGTGAATAAAAAAAAATTATTTCATATTCCGTTTTTGAAAAGTTGAATGTTTTTACATTAGGTAACCCTTTATGGATTACGGGGTGGAGTTGTGAATGGTTTTTAAAATGTTTTTTCCAGCAGCCGCTCGCGACTTTGTTTGCGCCTATTACATATAATACATACAGGGTGGCAGGATATCGACGAGCAAACTACAACCATGAATTCGGTTTATGATTCTATACCCCTAGCGAAGAAATGTTTCGTCGGTTATCAAAAGAAAGTCAGCTGGAACATCAATTTTTTTTTAATATCTACTAAACAGATTTCAGACTTTCAGATTCATATGTACTGAATCCATGATAACAGAAGACCAATTCCCATAGTTAAAAACGTTCAAAATGTAGTCGCAATCTCATCTCAGTGACAATCAATGCCAAAAACTTGTCAAAAATGTAGGGAAATTAAAGGTATTTTTGACAGATTGAGACTTATATCAGAGGGGTAATTTCTCGTAATTTTAAGAACGTTCATAGTCTGATCTCAGTCTCAATCTGACAATAATCCTTCTAATTTCCCTACATTTTGACAAGTTTTTGACATTTGTTTGTCGTCGAGATGAGACTGCGACGGTTACGCGTTGGTGTCCCTGCCACCCTGTATACATATGACTATACAATGTAGACACGACAATGAAAAATGAAAACATAGGCAATATTAATGCATAAGTAATAGTATTTTGAATCTTGAATCTATCAAATAACGTCTATCGTAACATCGAAATTAAAACATTGTTTTTTTTTTCAAATAAACTTTACCTATGTGTTAATCCAGGTTATAAACTAATGTATGTATGCTAAATTTCATCCAAATCGGTTCAGCCGTTTTTACGCGATTGAGTAACAAACATCCAAACAGACGAACTTTTACATTTATAATATTATTAAAGTAGGAAGTAGTCTGCAAAAATATACAAGGTGGAGTTAACATCTCCACCTTATATGTATATATTCGCATATACATAATTATCAATATCCCATCGCACTTTAGGGGTTGATTTTCTACCATAGAGCTCGTCTACAATCTCTACAAATATATGTATATTCTTCATATAAGTACATTTATTTGTACCTTCAGTGGTTTAAACTGTCTGTCTGTGTCTCATTTAATCAATCCGTCTTGGAACTGTTTAAAAATTGTGTTTTTTTCATTTACTTGGGCGTTACATGAAAACTGACTGCCTGGTTGGTCTAATGGTCACAAGCGGTATTGCTGAGCATGAAGTCTTGGTTTCGATTCCCGAGTCGGGCATAGTGTTATTGGGGTTTTCATCTGGAATTTCTCAGAGGCAGACCGGAGACTGGATTTATGCCCGGCAATAGGCTCGCCCCCTATTACATGGTACTTAAACATAACTGTCGAAATGTGCGTGTACTATAATATTCAAATATTATTTATATAACGACGACACGGTTGGCGCAGTGGTTAAGCGATTGACTGCTGCGCTGCATGTCGCGGGTTCGATTCCCGCACGGAACAAATATTTGTATGACCTACATGTATTTGTTCCGAGTCTGGGTGTTTTTCTATCTATAATATGTATGTATTTACAAAAAAAAAATTGTATATAAGTAGTTTATCAGCCATCTTGTTACCATAACACAAGCATTAGGTTGCTTAGCTTGGGACAAATGGTGCTGTGTGAAATGTCCAGGGATTTATTATTATTTATTATTATTATTATATTTTAAATTGACGTTATTTCAAGTTAAACAAATATCAACTTTATTTCAATGTTGATTAAGTTGATTAAAGAGTGACTAGCACTATTGAAAAAGTTATTTTTGAAGTTGTAGCGTAAACTGAACTTTATTGTGTAGGAATTAAAGTTATTTTTCCATATGAGTTTATGGAAAAATAACTTATAACTTTATTTGTTTACATTTTTGGCGAATATGTCGCGATTCAAAGTTAGGTACACCCCTTTGGGGAATACTTACAGGCGTGATGTACGTATTTGTAACAAGAAAAATACTCAACAACCATGTTATTTTTATACTAGTCGCAGTGTTTATGCTCTGTACATAGTAATTAAGCGCTTTCTTTAGTAGTAATAAAAACTATACTTACACGTTTTTTGCATATCAGTCTGATCTGTAACATTGAAACTTTATAGCTTAATTTAGTTTTCATGTGTGCTACAAACGAATAGTGTTGGTGTAGATACTATTTCAACATGGGGTTATGTCCTATCTTTTTGTATGCTAATTAAATTAAACAAGTTTTTAAAACTTTAGTTATATCTTTAACTACGCGTTGTAGATAGAAACAATAATAAAATTGATATCAAAAAGCGTTTATAAAATCTAGTAAAGTTTTAAAGTTATAGGAAGGTGCGTAAATCTATACTAATATTATAAAGAGGTAAAAGGGGTTTGGGTAAAGTTGGCGTCGTTTTGAAGTTGAGCGGCCAGTAATGAAACTTAGATATTATGAAAGAATAGAATAAAGCGATCAAAAGCTATTATGGACACATTTCTCTAAACCATATCGGAACGGAGATATTTGGTTTTGTATTGGTAATTGAAATCGAAGAAGTTATTATATGTTATTGCACTCTTTTAGGTTTCTGCCGTATTTTTTTAAGAATTCTAAATAAAATAAATCAAATACAGTGACGTAGATGACGTTCATGACGTTACTTTTTAAGCTTCTAATCTCTCGTGGACTTGTGGATAATTATAACGACTTGGCATTTCCTTGGACATTGTGATTGTGTATCGTGACTGACCCAGCATAACTCTTTGGACTTTGATATTCTTACGATTTAGTATAACGCCATGGATGTAATTAACAGTGCATTTTTTATCTGTTGCCGACGAAGCTTAAATCGTGTTGGCGGGACTCGTCGTAGATCGTATAATTTGACAGCCGAGTTCGTGCAAAATAATCCATCTTTAATGACGACGTATTTGGTGGAAATTGCGAATGTTGTGCAGGTAAGTTTTGTGAAACCTAATACTAGCACTATAACATGTATGTGAATTTTAAGTTGAAAATAATACATTATTCCTCTTTTCAGTTTAGTGAGCAGGACAAAATCTGTAGACCTTGTCTACAACGTGCTCAACGTTACGCCAGCGCTCAAGTAAATGCTGATAATCCTGCTGACGATCCTTCAGATCAATCTATGCAAGAAGAACCTGCTGAAGAACACTCCGTATCAGAGCAACCTATACCCAATGTAAATGTCCAAGATCGAGAAGTGCAAGTAAATATGTTGCGAATGATACCGTTACCAGGTTACACGCGAGCGCCTTTTAATACTCACCTATGTATTATCGCAGCATGCAATAATACAGATTTAAAAAGAATTCACATTGATGTCAGAGCCACAGTTCTACAGGAAAAATGCTTTTATATACCACGTGGCACTCGCGTATGTGAAGAGCATATGTTAGATTCGGTGTGGCAAAATATTGAATCAAGTACTCGTCGGATACTAAGCGAATTTTCCCCGTCTCATCTAAAAGATATGATGGATATGTTAAGAACTCGGAAGGTTTTTTTGGACTTTGATAGACGTTCTTTAATAAACAATTCTATTTTCCATTACTATATAGGTTTTTCAAAATCCCAATTCCAAGAAATCCTTCAAAGCTGTCCTAGTATTTCTCAGCGCTATAAAAATAAAGCAGGTCGAGCTCTCGCCACCGTGATTACCAAACTACACACGGGTGAGTCAAATGAGAGATTATCTCAGATTTTCAATATGTCAAGAAAGACTTTAGAAAAAACTATGAGACTTGTAAGACAAGACTTAATAAGCGAGTTTGTGCCACTACACCTTGGCTATAATCATTTGACTCGTCAAGATGTTATATCGAGATGTTTATCAATCCCATATACATTATTTGGAAATCCTGATGGATCTTTGAATGAAAGGAAGGCCATAATCATACTAGATGGCACGTACATTTACTTGCAAAAAAGTAGTAATTATTACTTTCAGAGAAAGTCTTATAGCTTACACAAGTTCCGGCATTTATTAAAGCCTTTTTTACTGGTTTGTCCTGATGGCCACATCATAGACATATATGGTTTATATGAGGCTACTAAATCCGATGCGACGATTCTCTCAGAGATCTTTAAGAATCCATGTGATCCCTTTCATTGGTTCTTTCATGAGGACGATGTGCTAATATTAGACAGAGGATTCAGAGACTGCATCGAAGATGTGGAGTCATGTGGATACCGTGCATATATGCCCTCATCTAAAGATGACAATGAATACCAGCTTACTACACAACAAGCCAACGATTCAAGAAAAGTAACCATGTGCCGTTGGGTGGTCGAAACCATTAATGGCAGATTAAAAAATCAGTTCCGTCAGCTTCGGTCTCAGAATTTTAATGTAGCTGCAAGTCATCTATTTGAAGAAATAAGAATAGCTGCAGCATTATTAAATGCGTTTGGGGTACCACTGACTGATCATAGGCTAACACAGGAAATAATAAATCGTATACCTCACCATAGTCCACGGAATCAACTAGGCGAGTATATCATTGCGAATAATCTGAATAGAAGAAGGGCTGATTTTGAATCTATGAATGCTGAAGTTCCTGGGCTGGATGACTTTCCTATTTTAAGTGAAGATGACTTAATTCTCTATGCACTTGGAACGTATCAAGTACAACAAGCTCGTAGCTACTACGGAGAACATGTAAAAAGTGACGGTTCATATGTGATTGAAGTATGCAGAGAACCCAATGTTAATGACTTTTCGGCGGAAACCTATAACTGGGTTGATCCGTGGCTTCTTAGAGGCCGGATCCAATCCAGACATTCATCTAGACGGACATATTACGTTTATATTCTCGTAGAAAGACTGGAAGGGCAAGATGCACAAAGGCTGGATGCAATATTGGGCCACTATTGCTCATGTATAATCGGGAAACGGACCTTAGGCTGCTGTTCGCATGTAATGTCCATTATATGGTACATGGGATGGGGCAGATATCAAAATAATCTGACTCCGCCGGCACAATTTTAAGATACCATTATTCGACATGTCATTGAAAACGAAATGGACGAAGAAAGTTAATAAATGTGTTTTTACATATCATATAATAAATGCAATAAAGTATAATAATGTGTTTTTATTATTTCCTAAGGCCCAATACTAACGTCACATTGACAGACGGTCGTGAAACAGTAAAGCCAATATGAATTATCAATCTTCTAAAAACATAACTAAGATTTTTTTCACGCAGGACGGTAATTGAAGTATTTATAGAGACTACATTTTTTAAATCTTCAAATGCAAATATCTCGGCTTCGATATCACTTAGGATAAAAATAATTGAACATATATGTATACTTAACACAGCAGAACAAAGTAACATGAAAATTATTGGTGGCCGCTGAAAAAAAAAAATGACGCCACAAGTCCATACTAAAACTACTTACTCAAACCCCTTTGTTTGTTTGTTTGTATGTATGTAGAGGGTAATATCCGGAACTACAAGTAAGATTTAACAAAATCGTATTGCATTTGAAAGCCCAATTCTTTAGGAAGGTTAAGGACCCTAAGGAGCCGAGCAAAATGAAAAAAAGTCAGAAAGAACACTACGCGAAAACGAAGAAGTAGGATGGGCGAGCGATGGGATGCGACGCGATGGGCCGTAATTTCACGCGGACGAAGTCGCAAGAAGCTAGTAAAATATTCACGTAAATACAACTATGATAATGATAAAACAAAGCGACCATAACATTCATTCAAACAAGCAGTTCCAACAAGCACATTTGAAATCTAAACCACGTCAAGCACAGCAAACCATAACTTTAACCTAACAAAAACAGCAAATTACACGCGGATAAATAACACTTTTATGTTAGCTTCAGTGACCCTCACAGATTCATACAGAGAGCACTATTCTCAGAGCAATCAGCCACTCATACGTGTGTCTGCTCGTCCCAAGTGCCCCATTGCACACTCGTTTTGAATATTGCATTTAGCGCTACTATCTCTACGACTTTTAGAATCGCTCCCTGCTTATGCTTTTAGCTGACCTTTTTGTGACATACAGTTTTATGCTTTTCTGAATGCGTGGGCTTTCGTGGTAATTGAAATGGGTGTATCTGTTTTTATTAAGTCAATGCTACGAGTTCGCTGTGCTGTCCAGCTTGCATACATTTTTATTTAGATTGTGTATTTTTAGTGACTTGTTGACCTGTTTAGTCTTCGTCAGCGACTTCTGCTTGGCTCTCATTTTTAAAACTGTGTAGACTATCGATTAAGTGCCGTTCGACTTCCCACCCGTTGATCTTTAACGTCAACCAACTTCTACCTAGTAATGAGCGTCCAAGTGCCTAATCCTTTTTTTATAGACTTTCCTATTTATATAACAAAGCCTATTTACCTACCGTTACTGTTTATACCTGTTTTCTAGAAAACAGGGTATAAACACTTTGTCAAAAAGCATAATACATTTAACATTTTTGCTATGGACTAAGCTAACATACAGAATAAACATTATTTTGTCCCCAAAAACCACCAATGAATATTTCCCTCTTTATAATATCACCGGTAAAGTGACGCTGGTAAAATGCATAAACATGGACGAACTGAACAGAGTAGGTACAGTAAATAAATAGCTGAACTAAATAATAAAAGACAGGCCAGTGATCTATATTCATTGTAGTTCCAGGAATACGGAATACCAATTAATATAAACGGAACGGAACATCAGGCAATAGGATCAAAAGATATTGTCAAGAGCATTGGCATTTCATCTCGCTATAGACATTGTTTGCATTTCGACTCAACAGTAGTAATCTAAGTTACTGGTTGGATTGTGGAGAAACTTGGACGGAACTATAGAGCTAAGCGTATCCATTTAACTAATGCACTGTCCGACTATTGGTCTTGGTGCAAACGAGGCACTTTGTTCCCTGAGTAACATATTAGCTACGTTACTTACTCGCGTACTTAGTCTTTCCAGTGTTTACAATGTCTGCTGCTTCGTAACTTGGGCCGAAGACTTGAACGAACATTGTTAATGTATAAATAATAACCGACTTTGTGGTTAAGAACCTACAGTTTTAAATCCAAATAGTAAGGATTAGAATTTTGATAATCTCCATTTAGAAACACAGATACTTCACAACGGTAACATCACAGATGATCTTGATACTCCAATAAATATTGGCTCCATTATAAAAAACCGCAACTAAACAATTGAATTACTAACGCAACATCTAAAATTCACAACATAAATATTCCCAGTTTTATCGAACACCCTTGTAGGATTTTTCAAACACTGTCAACGAAAACAATGATTAAATTTCATGCTAAAGCAATTTAGGCCGGGTAGTTTGAATGCGGCACTGGCAACGTTATTAGTTCCAATTAACGTGGTAACCTCAGCACATATATGGGCAATTAAATGGAGTGATACCTTACTTCCATTAGTACCTCGTGTGTGTTGTTTACATCAATTAACAGCCATGTTAATTTTAATGCTCGCATCTGTTGCCCGCTTTGTACGGCGTGCCTTCACTGACTCGCCGACTTACGATAACACAATTAATTGTGTCGCACAATTCATCTCTGTGTTTGTCATTTACAATTTATTTGTGTAAAGCATAATTATTTTTTGTTACTTGTTTAAGTGAGCAGATGGCCGATGCTCGTTAATGACGCGATTCCGTTGTATTGATACACTCGCGTCGGCTATTTGGTTGGATGCGCATTTAATTAATGATATTGGGAAATTCTGACAATAGAGATAATTGTCACCACTCGTTCATGTATGCGATTTTATTCAATTCGACATTCTGTATGTTTATGGAGAAACTTGAGAACTGCTTTCTCGTATAGGTCAGAATGTTGGGCCACAAAAGGGATGAATAAAAGGCAATTGAAAGCACCTGAGATGAGAATGCTAAAAGGGATGTGTGTTGTTACACGAATGGATAGAATAAGAAATGAGTACATAAGTAGTCTGAAAGTGGCACCTGTAACTGAAAAGTGGTGTGGAAATCGGTTGTCATGGTATGGGCATATGATACGAAGGAATGAGGAAAATGTCGTGAGGAGAGTTTTGGATATGAATGTCGTTGGCTACTCTTATGAGGAGGGGAAGACCAAAGAAACGATGAATGGACTGTGTGAATGATGATAATTATGGTTAGAATGATATGGTTAGACTAATAGAGAAATATGGAAGAAAAAGACATGTGACCCCAAATAAATTGCGATAGGCAGGAGAATGATGATGATGCAGAAACTTGAAATTCAGTTGAATTTATTTTAATTTTACTACCATATTTTTTTGCACAGCCGTTTGCAAGCATTGTTATTAAATATTTCGGCTAGAGGGTGTTCTTATGTATAACCCTTGTGACATTAGCAGTTATTACAGAAAAGCGCCTGTGCAAATTTTCGACCCTAAAAACAAACTATAATAAAAAACAGAGGCTCACAAAATGTCCACCCAAACAATACCTTAAAAAGCATATAAATAGAACCGTTCACCAATATATCTTAAGGTTATATAAATGTGCGGTATGGACGTTAAGCTGGAATGCAATGCCACAGGTCGTCGTTTTTATGCTCCCCTTTAATGTTATTTCCTCGTTTATGACACTATAAAGACGATACCGGCCACTACGCGTAATGAAATCTTGTGTTCAATACCTTCAGACACGGCTAACAAAGGAATCTTTCAGTAAACATTAGATTAAGAAATTATATTGCTTTAAAGTTTTATGAGGAGGAAGTATAAGAAGGATTTTTCAAACTACATATAGTATCATCATCATTGCAGCCGAAACACGTCCACAGCTAGACATAGCAATTTTTGTGGTGTACATACTCTATTTTATAGGATACCATATATATCGGGACAAATTAAACTACCTAGCGAAACTGCGTAGACGTGATGGGTATCGAAATTATTTTGATGTTTTTTGTGGTCATCGATTGCAAGTAGTGTATTCACTTTTTTTTTTTTTTGAGGATGGGAAATCACCATCCCTTCCCGCTCTGGGTGGAGCGGAAGGGAGTGTCAGACTCTTACTGACTAAAACCCACCCGTGTTCCTTCCTTAGCCCTTTCTGTTCCAGGGCAGCGGTAACCCTTTCGGACGATCCCGCTACGTAGTGTAGTCACTTGAAATATCAGTTTGAAAAACTGTTTTTTTTTATAAACTTTACACATATTGTGATAGGTATCGATGTGTATCTAAGCTAAGCTAACAATGGTCGCCGACCCACAAAAATAATCAAATCGTTTTTAAAGTGCTAACTTCTTATTTATTTATTTATTTTTATTTTAAAGAAAGCTTACAGACTAATAAAAAACTTAAATATCATGCATAAGTAGGGACATTTGCTAATTACAAGCTTCCACATGTACATATCTACTTAATTAAGAGTTACATATTTGCGCTGACCAGTTACAGCGATTTGAGTAAACAAATTAGGTACAATGCAAACATATTAGGTATGTCGAGATATTAGGAAATACATATTAGGAAAGTCAAGTCGTGCAATATCAAAATCAAAATTAAAAACTTATTTAAGGTTGATGCCAAAATACTCCTTATTCAAAATCTTTCTCAAATTGTGTGCGCTGGTGCAGAATAGATCGATTTCCAGGTTTGTTGGTAAACTATTGAAAGCCATAACATTTATGAGAGGATAAACCGCTTTGTAACGTAACGCGTTACGGCGCCAGTCTGTCTGGCTTCACTTTCTCTCACGCATACGGCAGCGGTAGGAAGGCTCTTCCTCTCTCACTTTAACCCACAGCGCTAGTCGTATTTCGGACAGACGCTTCCCCCTCTCTATATTCAGTGTTTAGTGTGCGATAGACATATAAGTTATCACTTCTGTCGGGCGTCCCGAGACGCACACGTTTTTTTTTTTAAATTAAATAAAATTATTTAATCTTGTTTGATATCGATACCCATCACGCCTGCAGAGTTTCGCTAGCTAATATAATTTGACCCTGTATATACCTATACGCAAAACTGTTCGTCATTTTCAACAACTATAATATCCAAAGCTGTCAATACAAGTCAATAACACACTGCCAAGTATTTGCTATGTTCGATGCACTGCGTACAGGCACGTAGGTACATTATCACACACGTCATCTTTGCACTGCGCCCGCATGCCTGCTAATCTAACATTCAGGATACCCACGATAGTTCTACCTGAGTACCAGCAAATGTTCATACAGAAGAACCATTGCAAATAACCATTTAAAACGATTTCGAGGGGTGGCTAGATAATAGTAGTCGCAAGGGTCCATCTTCAAGATTAAGCAATGCTTGCCAAAGTTGGTCAGTGGATGGATCCATAACATACTGAGACCCCGCCGTGCCTCGGAAAGCACGTTAAGCAATTTATCTAGACTGTCATTTCGATGTAGATCTTTGACACTGTCGCTACGGGTAGTCAAAGGCCCGAAATTCTGACAACCAGTCTTGCCAATCCCGTTACCCATGAGTAACTGGGTTGTGGAAGTCAGATAGACAGTCGCTCCATGTAAAGTATGGTATTATACCGAGTGAGGGAGCGGGAGGGAGTGGTGCTGTTATTATGAGTGATGACCTCTAGTCGACGCGACCGTATCAGTCCGACGACACCAGCCATCGTCCTTGAGGGTAGTTCAAGAATCATGAGTCGCCTAATTCGCGCACGCGCCTTTCGAGTTTTTCGTTTTGTGGACATTTTGATAAGTTTTTTATTTTGTTTGCGATAGGACTATAAAATAGGATGACAATAGTTATAGCTTGGTGAAGTGGAGTGACGCGTCATGGGGTTTGTTATTATGGTAGGTAGGCACATTACTACTGGATCTTTGACAGTCGTTACGGGTTGTCAGAAGCCTGAAAGTCTGACAAGCACTCTTACCAAGGGGTATCGTATTACCCAGTAACTGGGTTGTGGAGGTCAGATAGGCAGGTCGCTCCATGTAAAATACTGGTATTCAGCTGCATTCGGTTAGACTGGAAGTCGACCTTAACATAGTTGGGCAAAGACTAGACAGATGATGATGAGGTAGGCACACACCATGTCCCCCCCGGTGGGTTCCCCCCCCCGGTGGGTTCCCGCATTGTCGAGGCGGGGGGGCTCAGTAGCCGTGGTGGATTGGGCCACGGTGAAGCTAAGAGGAACCCGAGGAGCGGCCGCTCGTCTAGGCTGTGCGGAAAAGCCGACGACGTAGCGGCCGGCGGGTAGGTTGCGGTGCCGCTTGGGCGACATCGCAGCCTACCTGAGGCGGGCCGCGATGTCCCCCGTGAGGGAGACATCGCGGCTGAGGATTGGAGGCCGCGGCGGGAGAGGAGTGTCTGTGATACCCTTCCTTCCGCGGCCTTGACGGGGCCGCCACCGTTCGATGGCGGACGCGGTGGGGCCGCAGGGAAAGAGGAGTGTCGGTGTGTCGTTGCCGCTCTCCCTATCCTCTGCGGCCGTAGCCCCCCCATCCTGGGGGGCATGCGGGGCCTGCCAATTAGGCGGGCGTGGGGGCCAGCAGGCAGCGGGTGCGGGGGCACCGTTGCCTGTATTGCACAGGCCTCCACCAGTGTTGGACGGGAATGGCTAGGTGCTCCCGGCCATTCTCGTAGCCCCCCTATGTGGGGGGCATGCGGGGCCCGCCATAACATCTAGGCGGGCATGCGCCGGGAGGGCTATGGAGGTAAAGGCTATGCCTATTCCCGTGGCCCTCCCATCACGGCGAATGAGGGAACACCGCTGAGTTTTAGTGGGTATACTGTCATTCCGACAGGGAGTCCCACATACCCCGTCTCGTCCCCCGCGAGGCGGGCATGCATAAAGCATTTCTCAGCGACAAAAAAAAAAAAAAAAAAGGCACACAACATGTGCCAACATTGTAATCAAATTAATACTTTATTTTCATTCATATATTCCTAGACACACACGCACATAAATTCAAACTGTTGTGCATTAATCGTTTTTCGAAGAACTTTTCTGGTAGTACTTCTGTACATTCCTATTGCAGGTAAGTAGCGCCTCTCGCCTATTATTTACCCATTAGTTACTTAGGGGTATTACCTAACACTCGAACCGCTGTATTACGTATTGATATTCAATTAATGGCAAAGCTTAAATATCAAACGTTGGTGAGCTTAGATTCCGCTAAGGTTATTTCAATATACCTATTTGGTCATTTCACTTAAGAAACATCAATTTGGGGGGACCAAGGTTTGCAACTTTAGCGACAGTTTGAATGTTTCTGTGTGTCTGTTACTCGTATTCACCGAAATTGTAACTAATGGTCACTCACCACACTCACCTTTTCGCATGTTTCAATGTCTTCTTGTCCTAGCTGCAAAAGCCAGAGGTCAAATTTAATGATTAAATTATGACTTACAAGCAGGGCTGGGAACCGGTACCAAAAGTACAAGTTCTGTGTCGGTGCTTAGCCATTCTTTCGATATAAGTATGCAGGTTCGTCGGATATAATTGAAGTTTAGTAAGAAACCGATGGATATTTTCGAATGAAATCTAGTTTGATAAATGAACTGTTTGTTTTCTATAAATTAAATTAAATTTTATCCGAAAACATCAATCCGTTTCTTACTAAACTTCAAATATATCCGACGACCCTGCATACTTATCTCTTTTTTTGACTGTACCTGGGTATCAGTGTCAGACGGGTGCCAGTACTCCACCCAAAAAGTACCGGTACCAAATTCAGGTACCTACCCGGCGCGTACCACATTTGTCTATTAACTATCTTTTTTACTACTATATCTATTTTCTCAGTCTAACTTACAAAAATATTTGTTTGGTACCGGTAGAGTACCGATACTGATTAAAAATATAGTACAGGTACTACTTTGGTACCGGTATACACCAAGGCAAGGTAACGGTTCTCAAAAATACCGGTATTTCAAGCCATGCTTACAAGTTTTAATCCACGAACAAACCTAATCCACAAAAACCTATTTCAAAACACTGAAACAAAGTAATCTGACGTAAAAGGTTAAAGCTTAAAGTACTAAGAATATTTCCTTTAATAACTTGACAATTTGGTACTTAGTAAAACTGTGT
Organism: Apamea crenata; assembly: GCA_949629185.1. NCBI lineage: Eukaryota > Metazoa > Arthropoda > Insecta > Lepidoptera > Noctuidae > Apamea > Apamea crenata. The sequence goes on from OX451359.1 coordinate 9,998,116, forward strand.
ATAACATCATTTGATGTAAATTAATACAATCATAATGGTCGTCAAAGTATCGCACGATGCCCTGGAGGCTGTGGTAATGTAACGAGGTTACGAAATTTGTTATCCCCCTGGGACGTAACCCACTGCCAGCTCACCCCCGGTTCATCCATAGAGGTTCTTTATAATATTTCTTCATGCTATCCCCCACTTGAGGATAGCAAGCTGCTGTTAGATTTGTTAAGTTATTTCGCGCTTGTCTACACGTTGGTACTTTCGTGTTTCCCTTTTTCTGTTTCGTAATTAAACGGGGGAAATTGTGTTGTTATGTTCACGCTTGCTGTCCTCTAGGGATCAGGTAGACAGCTTAAGTTTTTAATGCTACACGGTCTGAAGCCTGTTGTCATTTGTGAGGCAATATTTTTTGCGGACTAACAACGAATCCATATTTCAATGTAGTTCTCTCCTCTACATCGACTAGGTTAAACTAATTGGGGCTAGAAACTGTACCTAATAGTTACTGCAACCATTTCCTCATAGATAGCACACAATACAGTTTTGGCATACTTAATGAGAGCTAAGGCTTAAGGGTCCTAACATTGTTGCTTTATGTGGAGTACTTAGACGGCCTGCAAAGAACTTACATAGAGGATACTTGCATAATAAACGTTATAAGTTATAACTTGAGACTTTACGGTTGATTATAATCGACTCTAAAATAGAGTACATACTCTATTTTAGAGTCGATTCATGCCCGCAAATAGTTATTATATACACCTGTATATAATAACCATTCGCGGGCATGCCGGAAAACAAATTGGATTTCATGGGCTTACGTATTTTGGCAATGATTCTTTTTATTTAAATGAAAGTAAGTTACTCCTTACTTATAACATCAGCTATCTGCCAGTAAAGTCCCGTCAAAATCGGTCTAGCCGTTTTGGAGATTGGTCGGAACAAAAAGATGGACAGATACACAGAAAGACAGACGGTCAGACAAAAAATATAAAAAATGTTTTTTTTGTTGTTGGTACCGTATATACTTACTTTATATTGACATTACAAATATACACTTCTATTTTATTTATTTGTAATATAGATGTATAGGTAAGAGTATTATAGGCGTCTGTAACAATTCCTCAAAATAAAGAATAGAATGAGATCAAAATGTATAAAAATATTGTTTGTCAGTATCACAGTATTTTGATACAAAATAAACGTCACACAGTTCAGCAATAAATAAATAAACATAAACTTTGACATAACTGCAAGCAAGCAAGTCTCGAACGCGTCCCTAACATATAGAGCAGCACTTTTAGAATCGGAAAGTCATTTGAAAGAATTCACAGTGTATCGGTATAAAGTCGGAAGTGACATCGCTGAACACGTATCTCCGCTAATCCTTTATCCGCTCCCGGGAAAAGTGTTGCTTTATGCAGTTTATTTAGTGCCAATAAAATAGGAAAGAATATTCGAAAACACATTACATAACGCGTCGTGATGCTTGTTTTTTTTTAATAAAGTCAAATAATTTATTTTACATTACATTTAAGAACGTTCTCATTCTAATCTGAGTCTCAATCGGTCAAAAATACTATCAATTTTCATACATTTTTGACAAGTTTTTGAGAGTGATTGTCGCTGACATGAGATTGTGATTTGAATATGAACGTTTTTTAAGTACGAGAATTGGTCTTCAGGTAGACCATAAAAAGGCACTTTTGAACATCGACATTTAACATTAACATTCATTCATTAACGAGAAAATGGGATTGATTTTAGTTGCCCTTCAAAAAGGCAGTTTCGTATAAGAATGGGTACCTAATAGCATCTTCATGCATCAGAGTATCAAAATAATGTTAACTCTTAACATTTAACAGTTTTCAGGAAAAGCTTTATTTCAGTCTTATGTGTTTTATGAATTCAAAGGTATATTTGTAAAAGAAAATAATCATAATTATTGGAACTATAAAAAAATCATTTTACTTCCAAACCAAATATGAAATCGATGTATTAGACAATAGTAGATTATGTAATCGATCTCTTTCTTGCAAAACCTAATCTAATTTTTATTTTAAGAAAATAGTACCCATTATATTTAAAATAAGCAACGAACACATCTCGCCAGCTACATCTAAGCTCGCAGCATCCACATTCAGAGCAAAAACTTACCATCTTGCAACCCTTTAGGGGGTACCAGGCAAGTTTGCCGCGCCAGCGTTTCGCAGCATCGTCGCAACTATTGTACGATTTCTAACTCGACTCCCTCCAGTGTATGTGTACGTTTTTCACTTGTTATGTACGAATGATAAAAACGTGCCACGAATCCAAATGCAGGATCGAGTTAAGAAACGAATGTATGTATGTGAAGATCAAAATAAATGTTTTTTTAGATTATTATTCTGTGTGTATTACAGAAGTTCCATTGAATTTTGGCAACCTTATTAAAGTAATAATAATAATTGTTTATTGTATAAGTACATTGCACTATACATATACAGATTAGAGTTCTTAATTTAGCATTAGGTAGATAAGTACAATAGGTTCAAGCCTGTCCCCTAAACTAGGCTAGGCACAGGCCTAGCCTAGTTTAGGGGACAGGCTTGAACCTATTCACACTCTTACTATTCACATTCTTGGGGGGCAGTGCCCGGCTATAGGGTATGCTTATATCTATATATTATTATAATGCTATTGTGGCAGACGTGCTAGTGGACTGTGACAAGTGGGTGCATTTTGATCTTTTGTTAAACTTTAAAAATGTAAGAGTGAGACGGTGAAGAGTGAATTGTATTGAAAAAGAGCAAATGTTTGATGATTGTGTATGGGAAGTGTTTGGGGTATTTTGTGATAGTGTGTGTTTAGTGACCGTAGTGAATGAAGTGAGTGTATGTTTGTAGTGAAATATGGAACTGGGAGTGTTTACCGCGTGTGCGAAAAATAGGTGGATTACCATAAAGAGTGGATGTCTATTATGTGATGTAGGTTAAAAGTGATTCCGTTCCATGATAGTCCTGTTTTAGTAGCCATTCAATTACTGTACGTTTTAGTTTAAACCTGGGGAGACCGAGAATATTTAGTTTTATATGGACGATGTTATAAATGTGCGTACTTATTACGTACAATTGGTGCCTTGCAAACTTCGTCTTATGTTGAATGCTGGGAATTATATGCTTACGTTTTTTGTGTCGGGGGGAGCCAAACTGGCATGTGTCCTAGGAAATGATTGAAGCACAAATAGCTGTCGTACAGTTAAAACCTTACAATCTGAATAAAGTGGCGCTGTTGGATATCTGCGTAGTTTCTTTGTCATAACTTTAAGGACTGCTCTTTGTGCCCTGTCAGCCCTCAGGAGACCTGTCATTTTGCCTCCACCCCACACATTAATACAATACACTAGCACCGATTGGCACCGGGCGAAAAACACCATTTTAAGAACACCATGGTCAGCTGAGTGATTTAAAGGTAGAGATAAGTCGCATTGTTCGGGTGGTAAGTGTGTCTAGGTATTTGTCCCATCTTAGTCCGTTGTCTATATGGATGCCGAGGTATTTTACGCTACCATCTCTTCTTAATTTTGGACAGGAGCAATGTGCTGAGGGACTTGTACATGAGTTCGCCGTTATGGAGAATGTACTTGGTAGTTTTCTATTGCAGCGGATGGCGAAAGGAACATATGAAGTTTTGGCCAGATTTAATGTCAGTAGGTTAGAGTTAAACCAGTGCATGATTCTACTTAGGGCTGATTCAGCGTTGCTTTTAACAGCTTCTCAAAAAGGACCGTGGGCGATAATTGCGGTGTCATCTGCATAGGTGTATATGTATGTTGCAGTTTGCGAGCGTCATATTGCAAAGATAGTTTATGTAAATTTGAAACAATGTCGGCCCTAGTATGCTGCCTTGTGACACACCGTAAGTCACTAGCTCCTCGTTACTTAAATTAGGACCAATTTGGACTTGTTGACTACGTTTTTTATGGTAGTCTATGAAAATTTGAGAGCTTTGCCACAAACACCCAAAAATTCTCACTTGTAGATAAGTTTGGGCACAGAAACCGTGTCAAACGCTTTAGAAAGATCTAAGAAAATTCCCAGGCACTTTTTCTTTTCATCGAGTTTTTAGCAACCAATTGTGTAAGATCATAGTACCGCGTCTTCAGTTGATGCTCCTGAACTAAAGCCGTATTGGTTGTCAGCTATAATATGAAATTTGTCTAGGAAGTTTCTAAGTTGTTTGTTGAGAATCTTCTCAAAAATTTTAGAAATTTAAGTAAGGACCGATATGGGTCTGTAATTGTTAACACAGTTTCAGTCCCCTCCCTTGAAAATTGGATACAGAATAGCTTTTTTGTGAGCATTCGGGAAAACTCCTGACTGAATACAGAGGTTAAAGATGTAGGCTATAGGTGGGACCAGGATATGACGATGCGTTTTCAGCAATTATGACGTGATACCGTCCACCCCACCCACGGCACAGTCACTGCGTAGCTGAAGTATAGTTGCTTCCACGTCCCTTTCGTCTACTTCAGCAACGACAAGCGAATTACAAGGCTGGCTTTTTGTTAAAGTTTCAGGGGAATGACTGTTGATGGATGTAGTTTGATTTAGAAATATCTTGGGGGCCAAGATTCTTAATGCATTTCAGAAGACCTGCGGTGATCCATGGCTTCAAGGTTCGTTGTTTCCTTGGAAGGGTGACTTGTATTGTATGTTTAGTTGTAATTGTAGAGATAATTTTTATAAGTATGTTCATGGTTTCGTTACCGTCACGAGTCCTATAGATATCTGCGAAACTTGTATTTCCCAATTAGTCTTTCATAGCGTCGTAGTTTGTGCGAGAAACAGTGGTTTTCTTGTTACGTGTAGGGATAGTGTATTTAAGTAATAACACTATCGGTTTGTGGTCAGTAATGTGTGATTCCAGAATTAAGGGGGTAGTGTCTAATTTTGTCTTTATGAGAAAGTGGTCTATACAGTTTTCTAATCTGGTTGGGAGTAGATGGGTAGGTGATAGTTCATGAGAGGCGTTTAGGATTAGATAGTCAAAGTTACGGGTTGTTTCTGTTGTCTTTCTTGATACCGATATTCAGATCAGCAACAAAGACGACGTTCTGATAAGTAAATAAATCATTGTAGGTTTAATTTAAGCTATTCCGAAAACTTTCAAATTGATCTCTGGTGTTGTACGAGGGAGACCTGTAAACGGTTACAATCGAAAATCCCGGTTCTATTTTGCATATGCGTACTATTTTGGACCAAGTTTCTACAAACCTACGGGGCTATGATTTTCATCTAGTAATAATTGAATCAAGCATGCCAGATCGCAAACAGATTTTTCTAGAAGTCAAACAGTCTATACCTGAACCAATTAAAAAGATACAAATTAAAACACTTTCATTCGCAAAACTGTATAAAACTATAGAAGATATTGATTATGCTACAGTGGCAGAAGATTTCAGAAAGCTAGAAGAGGCAATAAAATCAGCAATCAGCAAGAATCAAACTACGAAAATTATGATTTTGAACCCACCCAAAACTGAATGGATCACCAAAGACATAATGGACAAAATAAACGCTAGGAACATATTGTGGAAACAACGCAAAAATAATCCGACTAACTTGGAGTATGAAGAGAAATTTAAAAGTGAAAGGAACAGAGTGTTCTCGCATATGCAAACCGTTAAAAATAAATACTTCAGGAAATCATTTGAAGAATGTAAAGGTAAGCCGTTGAAGATGTGGAAACTTATAAATAATCTGTCTAAAAACAAAATTAAAGATTGTTATATTCCTCCTAAATTACAAACCCCCCTAGGCGGCCTCATCACGGAAGACAAAGAAATCTGTGAACACTTGAACACCTACTTTGCCGGTATAGGTATTTTCCTGGCAAATAAAATAGCTCCAAAACACCATAATACTAACATTAACACAACTTCACTACATATCAACGCTCAGGGTCTCTCAAAAATGTCACCAATAAACGTAAAAGAAATCTCAAATATTATTGATAGCCTAAAATCAAACACCAGCGCTGGCATTGACGGCATCCGTGTCAAAGCAATTAAACATACAAAAATACTAATACTACCGTGTTTAGTGCAATGCATGAATAAATGTTAACTCGAAGGCTATTTTCCGGGAACACTTAAAATCGCGAAAGTAACTCCCATTTTTAAGTCAGGTTCCAAATCAGACCCGGGAAATTACAGACCCATTTCGGTATTACCAGTGTTCTCAAAAATATTGGAAAAAATAATTCAATCTAGACTTATGGATAATCTAGAATCTTTCGGTTTTCGTTTTGAACGGCAATATGGTTTCAGACCAAAGGCTAATGCACTAGCTGCTGCAACTGATTTGATCACGAAACTAAGGACTAAAATTGATCAAAAGCAAATTGCTCTGGGAGTCTTTATAGACTTAAAAAAGGCTTTCGATACCTTCAGTCATAATCTACTTCTACAAAAATTAGCATCTATTAAAATAACAGGAAGTTTTTTCAGAATGTTCGAGTCTTATTTTGAAAACCGTTTGCAAGTTGTTAAAATAGGAGATAAAATCAGTAACTCCAACTTGATAAAATGTGGTGTGCCTCAAGGATCAATACTAGGTCCTCTTTTGTTCCTTATCTATATCAACAATATACACAAATTAGGATTAAAAGGACATATAACGCTCTATGCTGATGACACTACTTGTCTGTTTTACTTCGGCAACCCCATACTGACAATTATACAAGACGGGCAGGATGACTTAGTTATTTAAGAGAGGTGGTTCTTGGACAATCTGTTGACAAGAAATACATCCAAAACGAACTACATAATTTTCTCGGCAAAAAACAAAAAAAAACACAATCTCAAACCTTTGTCAATAAATGGTGTCCTCAACAAAGTAAACACAGAGAAGT